>CM061349.1:301218718-311218718 GCA_030867105.1 Liasis olivaceus | reverse complement strand
AGATGAAAAAAAAAACACGTTTGTTGTTTTTTTTTATAGAGGAGGGAGGTATGTGGAAGGATGGGTTGTAAAAAGAGTGTAGGCAACTGGAATTGTGTACCTTCCCCTTTATTTCTAAAGCACCTCAGCATCCAGATGGGGGAGAGTTTAAAAAGCCCTGTGTTTGGAACAGCTGGGTGTGTGGAGGAGAGGCAGAAGGAAGCAAGGGAGAGAGCAGCAGTCAAGGTTTGTGGAAAGGCCAGGAGCATTGTCCTTTTAAAGGAGCACTGGTCCCTGGGAATAGTAATAGATATTCTAGGGATAGCAGTAGTGTTTAATAGTTAGAGTAGCATAATAGTAAGTTGAGCGATAGACATATAGGCTAGGTGAAAAGTGTATTAGTGGGACACCTGGGTAGAAAAAAGAACACTTTTGTACTGTGAATATTGGTTTTATAAGTAAAGGAACCCCAATATAAAAAAGGGAGCGAAAAGTCTGTGTGTGAAGTGTCTCATTGGAAATATCTTGGTGAGTCTGGGTAATCCACCCTTGGATATTAAATGAACCTGTGACAGGGCATCTCATTGTGCAGTATGCAAGGACTTCATTTGTTCCCAATGAAAATACTATAAAATAAATTGAATGGATGCAGCCATACACTGAAACACCTGTACAAAGGAATTACTTAAAACAATAAAAGAGAATTAAAATGATAGTCTGCATGCTTCTAGCCAAAAAAATTCTGTATGAGAAAATAATCTATCCTTTAGATCATGTGTCTACTAGCTGCTTTATGAGTTATTCTGTCTACAGAATTAAGGACTTTTCATACAGAAAGTTTGGTTTCCCTGTAGGCATGTAAGAACAATGGTGAGAATAGCCAACACTTCTTTGTTTTCTTCAAACTCTAATTTATGTTGGTCTTGTTAGCTTAAGCACCTGACTTATAATACTTTGCAGTGATGGAATTATCACCAAGCCATTCTAGATTTATAAATACCATGGCCTTCAGACTTTTGATCCCTGCTAACTGTTGATAAGAAGAGAAATAAATTTAAAAATGATCATCTGGCAAAAAGGAAGGGATTTCACTGCCAGCACATACTAGATAATTAGCCTCCTACTCTTACTGCCTCAGTAAAGCTTCCTCTTTCTTAGTTAAATCTGTTGATTAATGAATTGATTCATTTCAGCCATTCTGTTGTAAAAGTGTGGCCAATCACTGCCTTGTAATAAGAAATTAAAAATGATATTTGCAGAATCAGCATCTAGTTACAGCACTATTCAGCACAATTGAGAAGGATAAATGAGTTTATCTTTAGAAGACAAAATACAAGAGGTCAGCAATACAAGCAATCTCCTGGAAGTCTCCTGTTATGCACCTGTGGTGAGTCTCTACTTAGTAGCAATAGGAACCTCAAGCAGATAAAGGAGAATTGTCATCCTGCAAAATTCTAATGGTTTCACAACTCACTAATAATGCCAGCCTAGTATGAAAGCTGATATTGCTCTAATTGCCCAAAAAGCAAACAAGGTAGTCTGGAAGCGTGTAGGTTATCATAAAGCAGGCCATTCATAAACTTGCTATTGCTCTTGCATATGAAGACACAGACTCACAAATTTCTATCTATGGAGGACTCTGTCTATGGAGGACTAGAAGGTTTGGGAAACTAATCCCAAACTGATATGGATGGATGGACGGACATACATGCACACACACACACACATACATATACACAGCACCTACTTCCTACAGCTGAGTGTGTGTGACTGGCCCAAGATTACCCAGCTGGCCTTGTGCCTAAGGCAGGACTAGAATTCACAGTCTCCCAGTTTCTAGCCTGGTGCCTTAACCACTATACCAAACTGGCTCTCAGTGGGCATAAAGCAGAGCCCAAAAGCACCACCATCTCCACCCATCCTCATGCACTCTGATGTGCTCAGCAGAGGCCCATCCAAATTGCCTGTCACCAAGATCATTTAGGTCACTGACTAGGAAAGTCCCACATCTATGAAATCAGCTTCTCCTGGAAATTAATCAGGACCTTTCTTTGCAGGCCTTCAGAAAAACTCTGAAGGTTTGTTTATTTTATAGGCTTCTTCTTGAATTACATTTTTGGATGCTGATATTATTCATAACTGTTTGACCTTATTGGTTGTTCTACTGCTTTATGTACTATTTTTTATATTAGATTTGCTACCACAGGAAGATTCCATCCTAAAAATACATTTAAATGTGTAGACTTGTGGGAAAGGACTATTGAAATAGTTTTGTTTAAAAGATAATGCAAGAGTCAAAGCTATTCCACTTCTTATTGAAGAAGCTTGAAAAGAAAAGCATTAATATATTAGGATAGGTACACAGAAGGAAATGTTTGAGGCTATGTTGCTTTCTGGCTTTTGTATCACAGCAGAAATTGAATTTCTCCTTCAGCTCCAAGCTATTTTCATCAACAATGTTGGAATGAAAGTGAAAAGATGATCCAAACACAAAGTTAATGGTCTGTTGATTACGTGTGAGCTGGAATGGATTCTATAATGCAATCTGCAGATAGTCCTATGGGCTTTTCAGAGCCAGCAGAAGAAAAGTCACTTTGTACTGTATCTGGCATCAAAAGATTTAGGTTGGAATACAGGGCCATTGTCTTTATACAGTCATTCTCTGTGTAAAAAACACAACCTTAAAATATACATGACATCACCAGGAGTTGAGCTCAACTTGAAGAAAGTTTTATAGAGCCAACATTGCTGGGGGAAAAAAAATCACTCCTACTTCCAAATTTCAGTTTTTGTTACCCAACTTTGGAAAGAACATTTTAGCTTATCTCAGATTTTAATAAAAATAACCCCCCAAAATTGAAAGCAAGCACTTTCAGTTTTACGCAATTTGTATGACTCTCCACGGAACTGAGAATTACACACTGGCTATCGATGGCCCTCTTATTTTAAGCCAATTCCAGAGCAGGCCCTGGCTTCCCTTCACTGCTCTGGAAACAGACAAGAGGATAACAAGGCTTTGTGTCTGCAAGTGCTGTGGTCTCAAATTTGTTTGTGCCTTCAAGTCAGTTAAACCCTACTGTAAATTAGTTATGTACTGTCAGTTAATCATGACAAGTCCATGCAGTTTTCTTGGCAAGATTTTCAGAAGTGGTTGGAAATTGCTTTCTTCCTAGGGCTGAGAGAAAGAATGACTGACCCAAAGTTACCTAGTTGGCTTTGTGCCTAAGGCAGGACTAGAACTCATAATCTTCTGGTTTCTAGCCCAGCCCCTTTAATCACTACACCAAACTTGCTTTGGGTCTCATAATAGGTGATCACATTTGCCTTCTACATTGTTCAGGGTATGAATTATTCTGGGCCATGCAGTATTTCCTACCAGTTGCAGAAAACCCAGGGATGAAGGAAAAGGAATGGTATTTTAGACATATAGAGCAATATAAGGAAGGGAAATACAATCAAAACCTGCTGCATTAATGAGAATGAGGCATATGCGGGGCCATCTAGAAGTGGACAGAGATGCCCATTTCATAATTCTTATGCAAAGCCTCCTTAAGGAGTATTTGGGGGGTGTCAAAAAAAGTCAAGAAGGTGGGCTTGACTGCATGATTAAAACACTAACTTTTTAATGTACTTACAGCATACGACAATAGCATAGTAGCTATCTTCTGGAATCCTTCACATCAAAACTTTTGTTATCACAGTTGGTGAATGGTCCAGAAAAGGGAACTAAGCAATATAAAAAGGAGAGATGCATGGCTGAGGAACTTACCCATTAAACAAGAAAATGTGACATTGCCCTCTCATGAGCTTATCAGAGTGATCTGTGAACAGAGCAGTATTTTATTCCTCTCTGCTGTAATAGCCAGATAGCAGCTTTCTGCCACTTAGACTAGCTTGATGGTCCCATCTATCATTGGATAGCAGAGCTAAAAGGTTTTAGCAGCCACACATGCCAGTGTCCTAACCAAACACATTAAACTCTATTCTGCTGGAGAGGAGAGCATCTGGATTTCCAAAATTTCAACAAGACAAGAAGCTAATGAAGATAATCAGAGTGGTTAGGGCTAACAAACAAGGTAAGCTAGTTACATTAGCTTGCCCCAAAGACAAGGACTCAGTGTGAACTAAGTCTTCCATCAGCTTTACAAAATGCCCAAAGAGTAAAAAAGGAGAGGTAGGGGTGTGGGTAGGAGAGGGTGGAAAGAAAAGCATTGATGCATAGAATAGATACAGGGAAAAAAACAGAGATCACTAAATTGCCATTTGTATTTAATCTTTTGAATTGTTTTTCCTTATCCAATGTCAAATATTAATATCCATCCTCATTCATTCCTCTTCCAAGAATTAGTTTTGCCTTTTGCTGAAAGGAAATATAAACAACTGAGCTTGCATTTTGGCTGACTGCTTTCCTACCTGCTTCAAGCTTGCTTAACAGACTATGAGCTGCTACTTCACAAAGACTTCATTCCTTGAAGCACTTGAAACCTGGCTCCAAAATTAGAGTAACTTAGCTATACAAAAAGTTACTGCTTTGTGTAGCTGTTCCATAAGCTATCCTTGAGTGAACCCCGTGTCTCCAGCCATTGTTGTAATGTATGTACAGCTGGGGGGGAGCCCTGGTAACTTTTACTACAGCTTTGTCCTTCACATCTATCTCTATAACCACGAGCTACCAAGAATTACTGGAAAAGGTAAGAATTTATCAATAGTATTCAAAGATATTTGCTTGGCTATTGAGAGAGCGTCTCTAAAAGTGCATGCAAAGACCTTCCAGCTAAAGCAGCGCAAGAAAAAACAGAAGCAAGTAAATACAGCAAACCTTCTGTGTTCAATGCAAAAGCCTCTGCCTTCCTTTGCCGAAGAGGCATCCAAAGACACTCCTCCACTGTTGTCTCCAAGGAAACAGAACTGGCACGTGATGGAGGAACTTATACATGCAAAAGGCTGGCTTTCAGGGAAGAGCAGGTACCATCACAACAGTTCAGTGGCAAGGTAATTCCCTCTTCATTCTCTAGCTTGCATCCCTCTGCACAGTCAAGGTGAGAGCGAGAGAAGAGAAGCCCCCAACAACATGCGCACACACACACACACACACAGCCAGAGGCAGCTACCACTTTAACTTTCCTTTTGATGGAGTAATTCATTTCTGCAGTTCCCCTTTAAATAACCTAAAATGCTTTGTAGGCAAACCCATGAGAAAAGAGCACGGACAGCTCCTTGTTAGCCTTTATTCCACTGATTCTTAGGGAAGCCACTGAAGAATATACAAACCATAGTTATTATGCTATTGAATAATTACATGTTTTCACCGAGCCCTGTAACCACCAGTTTACCACAAAAAGTCTGTCAGCCAATAAAACAATAAGGAGTTCTGACATCAGACAACAGCACTCTTGACAAGCAGTTCAGCTACATCAATTTAAAATTTAATTTCCTTGACAGCCCAGAACCTTCTTGAAATCAAAACAGAGAAGGTAGAGGATGGAAAATGAGGACAGAAATATAAAGGAACACTGTCACCTTACATTTAGGGAAGCAAATTCAAAATACCCAAATGCTGCCATGCCTGGGCATCAGAAATTATTACTGGGCTAGTCCCAGAAAAGATGCCAAAACACAGTGAGCTAGTGGACCATTAACTAAGAACCAGAAGTGAGAAGATGGCAAAGTTTTGGCAGTTAGCTGACACTTACTTAGGCGTGCAGCCCAGTTCTCGCTTCTTGGTTCAGGAAGAAGGAGCCTAAGCCTAAAGTCTCAGTTCTGTCCAGATATTTGTATTTTCACTTCAGCTGTATTTACATGGATCTAGATCTCCAAAGAGTGCAACCATTATTTATTCTGCCTCTGCAATTGCCATACCCTTACTCTGCCTCTAAACATCAATGGGGACAAAGGACACACTTGGCCTTTCAGCGCTGTATCAGGGATTGCCTTCCCAAAAGTAAAGTGAGGTGAGGGTAGGACAAAAACTGCACTTAATTTATATTTAATTAAATTTAACTTGGATTGATCAAATACACTTAAAATCATTGCTGTCACATTAAAAGATAAAGCATAATTTTTCAGAAAAACTATGAAGGTCACATCCAAATGACTGAAAACAGCATATGGCTGAGATGCCATGTTTTGCCTCTCATGCAAGATTACAGGGAAGACCCCAATTCAGTGAGAGATCGCCTGTTTTTTCATGCAGGCTGGATTCATACAATGCACCTGATTAATCTAAAATGGAATTGGGTAGTTTGTGATTTGGCATGTTGCAAATACCCAATCATTGATTTAGCATCTTATATTAATTAGGCCATTATATCACACTATAATATTGTTTATTTGTACATAGTGTTTTATTAGCTAGGTTTATTAATGCACAACAACTGTCTTTTAGTAACCCAGGTTACTAAGTTCAGTGTGTTGTGCAAACCTTGACATTCTAAGTGTTTAATTTCTGGGAGCATCTTGGTTCAAAAAGAGCCTTGGAGAGCTGCTGCCAGTCAGAGTAGGCAGTGCTGGAGTAGACTTGGTACCAGCTAGTAAATTTATCTACTCAAGAAATTCAAGCTCTCTCAGAAATATAAAAATTAAGCTAAAACAGATGATTGTATAGGAGATGTTACATAGCCACAGAACAACAATAACTCCACCAACCCAGCTGGCAGCTACCAGATGAAAATGAGGCCTTTTCTCCAGCTCAATTACATTGTTTTATACCCATCTGAGGTTTCAGGATGTTCTGGAAAGTGCTCACATTAACTGACATTTCCAAGACCCATTAAGCTCCTCAGATGCAACTATGATATTCACAGGGTGGAAATGGGGCATCAGTACTTCATTAAGCTACAAATAAATATCTAAATATTTTAAAGGATTTAAAGATCTTTTCTGGCTTTCTTTCATATAGCTTGTCAAAATAACACATTGCATCAGAGATTCACTGAGATTCAGATGGGTTAGATATTTCACCTTAGAACCTATGAACCTATTATTCCACCCCATCTTTGGGGAAGAGGAAATTATTTCAAAATTCTGCATCCATCATAAAACTGCCACAAAACAGAAGATAGCAAACAGGTATTATATACCTTTTAAGATTTTACATGATATGGACAGAAAGAAGGAACCTTATTACAGTTGAGGATTAGCATGACTTAAATTAAGATTATCAGGTTAGTGATTGTTCATCAGTAAAATGCAGAAATCACATCATTAGAATATTAGCCTCAGATACGGCTATTTGTTTCATTTAACAAGTTACATGGTCAGTTCTGTTAAAGGTACTGATATACAACAGACCAATTCAGACATAATGCAAAAGTTGATTTGAGATTATGTGTGCAGTCTTTAATCTTGAATCCTCCTTCCTCTTTATCACATTTAGTGACTGCAAACTTCCATTCTAATCTTTACAGAAAACACAGTTTGTCCATACACAAAGACCATGAATTCTGTCTCCATTCAAACTATGGTTGTACAACCACAGTTTGCTAGGCTTGCATAAAATAGAAAAGTATAACTAGGACCCCCTCACTGGATTGTTGAAGCAAAGCTTAAATAATACTGTAGTCATCTGTTGAGGGTGTTTTAAATTCAAATTCCTTCCATTTCTATTATCCCTTATTTTTAATTTGTTCCTAAACCAGGAAAAGAAGTGCCGTTGTATATGGAAAATGAGAGAAGGAATGAGAAAGTTAATAACCCAAGGCTTGAATTTATGAAATCAAAGAGTGGCATGGCATTATATCTGAATGTTATCAGTATCAAACATTTAAAAAATGAGCAAGGAAGAAATCGGTTATTTTACAGTAAGTCCTCTCTCTAAGCTAAGTACCTAAATCATACCACACAGATCACAGCTTTGGACAAGACAGTGATGGGGTGGAGGAGAGGAAGTTCAGAGTCATCTTCTGAAAGAGAAAGAGCTTGGAATCATAGAAAAAATTGGCCTGGGTAAACATCACACTGCAAGAAAAAGGCTTACAGACTTCCATGAAGAGAATTATTTTTTATTGCTATCTCCTCTTCAAGAAACTACTGAACTTTAAAGCAGTATGAAACAAAGCAGTGAAAATGTCATCAGTTCTGCGTCAATAAATATGGAACAAGACTATGTAGACCACAGAACTGAAAAAAAATCTATGTATACACCTACACCCAAGAAGAGGGATTCAAGAGAATGTGCAGATTACTAATTAATTGCATGAACACAAGCAAAGTTTTGCCTAGGATCTTACAAAGTAGAATGAAGCTGACATCAAAATTGCAGGCCAAAACACTAACATTTTGAGGTATGTAGATGGTATTGCTTTGTTAGCAACAAAACAAAACAAAACAAAACATTATGAAAGTAACAATGGAATGTAATGTTAGAAGATTGGAACATGTACACATTTTAATCATTTAGACATTTTGTAAACATTTTATACATTTATACATTTACCTGCTTGTATAACCTGAAGTAAATGCAAGCCCAGCAATATGCCAATTGTATGGTTGACCTTACAGTGACTGGCCTCATTTTAGATTATCAACAGGTTGCATTCTTGAGGATGTGACCCTCAACACTTCTTAATACAATCAGGGATGTAAATCAGGACAGCGCTTGGTGGACAATCAGAGTGATAAAGGATAGTTTACATATGGTTATTAACACTCAAGGTGACAGAAATTAGTTTACATACAGAAAGGAAGAACCTTAATCACATCAGAGAAAGGGATCCTGGGTAAGGGGAGGAGTATGGACCAAGCTTTGATTGGACCAGAAAGATCATGGCATTTCAATGTGGATGTGAATGTAACAAAAGGTATATAAGGTACTGTATGAAGGGGGCCCAGCGCGGCCGCCCACCTAACAGCATGCTGTCCTTGTCTCTGCTCTTGGGTGAAGAATAAACCTCCTAACTTCATGCAATTAGTCAGTGTCTTTACTCCCGGCTCAGAAACAAACTTGGTAAGATAAACTTTTCTTCCAACAGTAATATCAGTTAGCATGCTTAGGTAACTTATATTTGAATGCGAACCATTGCCTCTAAGTATTCTCAACATTCTCATGGTAAAACGTGGAGAGGGGGAAGGAAGTTCTGACCCCATCAAGTCATCAAGAGCTTTGAAACATTCAGAGAGTGAAAAGCAAGATAGTGAAAGCGTCCTTTGTGGCAGCTAAGAGAACTTCAATGATTGTGTGCTGCAGATACAGAGAGGTAAGTCAGTTATCCAGGAGAGAAATGACTTGATTAGTCATGTGCAAATACAATAACATCTTTATGTGAAGCAAGGAAATCTCTTCATCAATCTTTTTGAATAGCAGCAAGAATCATCTAGGAATCCCTTTAGGGTCCACTTCTAACACATCCTTTTTAAAAAATACTTATATGATTGCTTACATGAACATCCAAAAGATCCCTACATTGTATGGGTGCCACATGTGATATTAGAAATCAGGATTGTATTTATTCATCTTACAGCAAGTATGAGCATTAGGATCACTTTGGAGCTTTCTCAGGTGGGATGTGCATGCTTGCAGCAGACTTTGTCAGTAGCTGCCTGCAGGCTCCCCTAGAAGCTGATGTTATACAGGTAGTCCTTAGTTAACGACCACTTGCTCAGCGGCTGTTTGAAGTTACAATGGTGCTAAAGGAGTGGTGGTTACAACCAGTCCTCGAAGTTCCGGCTATCCCACCACCCACACAGTCATGTGACTGTGATTGGGGTGCCTGGCAACCAACTTGCACTTAATGACAGTTGCAGTGTTCTGCGGACATGTGATTGTGATTTGTGACCTTCCCTTAGAGCTTCCCACAAACAAAGTCAGTGGGAAAGCTGGCAGGGAAGGTTGCAAGTTGCTCAGGTAAGTTTCCTCCACCCATGCACCTTCTCCCACCTGGCTGCAGCCACCCCAAGCCCTGCTGCATCTCCCCTGCCACTCACGCACCCTCTCCCACCTCGCAGCAGCCAGTCCAAGCCCCACCGTGCCTCCCCATCACTCACATTGTGCCTCCCTGGCACTTGCACACGCTCATGCACACACACTTCTCCCATCCGGCAGCAGCCACCCCATGTCCTGCCACTCTTGTGCCATGCCTCCCCTGCCACTCACACACACTCATGCACCCTCCCCCACCTGGGAGCAGCTACCCCAAGCTCCATCGTGCCTCCCCCACTACTCATGCACCCTCTCCTACCTGGCAGCAGCCACCCCAAGACCTGCGTGCTCATGCCATGCCTCCCCGCTACTCATGCACACTCGCATACCCTCCCCCACCCGGCAGCAGCCACCTCAAGCCCTGCCTCACCTCCTCCACCACTTGCGCACCCTCTCCCACCCAGCAGCAGCCACCCTAAACCCCGCCATGCCTCCCGGCCACTCGCGCACATTTGTGCACCCTCCCCCACCTAGCAGCAGCCACTTACCTGCCTGCTGGCCCACTTGAAAGCTGCCTGGGCCTTGCAACTTCCTGCCAGCTTCCTCACTGACTTTGCTTGTTGGAAGCTGGCAGGAAGTTGCAAGGAGGTGCTTGCTTAACAACCTATGATCGTCACTTAACGATGGCAACAGGGACTACAGGTATTGCCGTCACTAAGCAATGTGGTCACATGACATCACACTTTACAATCGCATTGCTTAGTGACAGGAATTCCAGTCCCAATTGCTGTCATAACTCAAGGACTACCTGTAGTAGGATGTCATGCACTGCCTGTTGCTTACTACTGCTGCGTCTGTTGAATATTTATTTATTTATTTATTGGATTTTTGAGGCCACCCAATTCCAAAAAGACTGAGTGGCTAATAATATTTAAAAGAATACATAATATTAAAAAGGAACATGACTACCTGGACAAAACTCCATAAATAACATCCAGGAAAAAAATTGTCAGGGGCTTCAAAAACACCTAACCCCAGGCCTGGGAACAGAACCAAGTCTTAAGAGGCTTCCAGAACATTTGAAGGGTGGAAGTAGTACGTATGTCTGGGGGGATGCGGACCCAGAGGGCAGGTGCCACAACAGAGAATGCATGCTTCCAATCTGCTCTCTTTGTTTTTAATAATTTGGCTGTTTATTATCTGCATATTCTGCTGTCTATGCTTCAATGCTAAAAATACTGTATATAGTTTTTATGTTTTATAGGAGATAGTAGATTGGATTTGTTAGCTGCCTTGGTATGTTACAGATAGAATAGGAATGACAGAAAGAATGATTGAATGAGTCAGTCAGTTAACCAATGCATCATGCATACACATATATGTGCATACATACGGTGTATAGCATTCTTGACTGCCAGCATGACCTTCACTGCTTGGGCAAGGCAGACAGCATCACCTCTACCAATTCTAATTTCCTCCAATATTTTTAATTTCTCCACCCAGCCAAAGCTGTTGGATCTCCTTTCTTGCTTGTGGTGCAATAAGATGCCATTTTATTTCCTGGCAGGAACAGGCTAGTATATTAAGCGATGCTTAAATGGGAGACTGATTTTACCTACAGTCATCGGTCAAAATTTTCATTGTTCTTTTATCATTATGAATCCTACTCATTAGCAGTAATGAAGAACTACATCAGGATAGTATTTGTGCACTAATTACTGTAAGCAGTACCTAAGCTGGGGAATCATGGCAATTTCACATCAGTTTAAAAACACAGAATAGTATCTCTTCTAGTACCCATACAGTACAGTGGTACCTCGGGTTACGAACACCCCTCCTTACGAATTTTTCGAGATATGACCAGCTCCAGCCCCAAAAATTTATCTTGACATGCGAACTCCGCCTCGAGCTACGAACCGGATCCGCGGCCATTTGCCCTGCTGCCACGCGGTCGCGGCTTCCTGTGGGCGAGATCGCGGTAGCGAGGAGACGTTCGGTGAGGCTTGTGGTGTGTTTTGTGGCGTTTGGAAGGTTTTTGGTGTGCTTGTCACCAAAATAAAATGCATATGTTTCAGAACTGTTTAACCGTATGTATTTACATTGAACCTTATGGGAAAATTTACCTCGAGTTGCGACCAACTCGTGTTGCGATCAGAGTCACGGAACGGATTAAGTTCGTAACTCAAGGTACCACTGTATTAGGGATGGAGCAATTTGGAGCATAGCTTTATTCTGAATTTTAAACAAGCTCTGCCTTTTATTTTATTTTTCTCTTTCCACAATTCACACTGGAAGCATTCTAGTAGAGCTACAATCCAGAGAAAGATTTATCTACTTAAGAGACTACCTTGGTGACTGTCAAAAACATAATATGAGTTATGTTATACCGAATTACAACAACCAATAATTATACTTCAAACAGTAACTTTAATTACAAAGCACTTTTTTTTTGAAATACAACTACAGATATCCAACCAAACGGTTTTGTCCTTCAAGCTCCCTATGATCAAACAAAAACTTTGCCTTTGTGCAAAAATACCTGGAAACAACTCCCATTAACCTCAGTGTGATTTTCTTCCTAACAGACATGTATTAAGGTTATATATCAAGCCAGTTTATAATACAGAGAAGTCACCACTGTTGTACCACAGTGTTTTAGCAAAAGGAGATAATTGTTCAATGCAAACAAGAAATTAATCTGCTATTATGCCTGTGTACTAAGGCTGGGATAGGAATTACTACACCACTTTACTGTCCTTAAAAGTGCTTTATCAAAAGCTGAGCAAATTTAAAAAATCCTAATTCAGAGCAATGTAATATAAATTACAGGTAGTCCTCGGTTAACAACCATTCATTCAGTTACCCTTTGAAGTTATAACAATGCTGTATGAGGAGACTTATAGCTGGTCCTTGAAGTTGCAGCCATTGCAGCATCCCTGTGGTCACATAATCACGATTTGGATGCTTTGCAGTTGGCTTGCAATTATGACAGTTGCGGCATCCCACAGCCACGTGATCACTGTGACCTTCACTGCTGGCTTTTGACAAGCTAAGTCAATGGGGAAGCCAGCAGCAAGTCGCAGTCACGTGACGTCACACCTAACAACCATACAGGATTTGCCTAATGACAGCAACTGGAACTGCTGGAACTGCTGTCGTAAGTCTGTGCAGTCTGGTGACGTTGCACTTTACGACTGCGTTGCTTAGCGAGGGAGTTCCCAGTCCCAATTACCATTGTTAATTGAGTGTAATGAATGTAAGAAACAAGGAACAAAAGGAACACATCAATTGAAACTTGAATATTGTATTTCATACAACAGAATTATAGAACTTTTCTGGCCAAGAACAGGTATATCAACTCCTTGCACTCTACTTCCATCATTCTAATTTTTAAATATTACATTACTTAGGGGAGGGATGCAATGATTATTATTGCCACGTGATCCTGTTGGCACAGAATCACCAGCTCCATTAAGGATTTAACATTAGTAGGAGAATAAAAAGGTCTAATTGTATTTGCTAGGTTTTATAGCCTTACATTTCATTTCCATAATTTCTGCCCATCCTGTATGATTGAGATGTGTCAGCATGCTCCAGGTCCCACCTATGACATAGGATCATCTGGGGGGACCTGGGAAACACACCTTTTCTGTCACAGCACCTGCCCTTAGGAACGACATTCCTCTGAGATTTGTCTGGCCCCAACTCTGACCATGTTCAAAAGAGCCCTTAAAACTGGCTCTTCCTGCAGGCCTTGGGTTAAGATTGGGTGGCAAGTCCTGTGAGTTATATTATTTTCGGAATGATTGGTTATGTCTTTTTCTTTATGCCTGTGGTTTTATTTGTATTTTTAGTTATGATTTTACTATTGTATACTGTCCAGAATCATGATGGAATTGGGCAGCCTTATCAAATAAATAAATAAATACATACATACATACATACATAAATAAATACATAAATAAAATGAATAGACTCATCTTCTATACTCAAGTAGTGTCTCTTCCTGCTGTCCTTCAAGTCCATTCCCTATTCCCTCTGCAACTACTGAGATCTGTAATAACTGCTAAGTGACCTCAGTTCCAATGTACAATTTGACTTACTGCTCACTTTCATAGAATCATAAGCTGGAAGTGACCTTAGAGTCACTTTTAGTGCAGGAACTATTAGCACATCTCTGACCTATAACCATCCAACCTATTTGAAGATCTTTGCTCATGTGGCAGATGGTTCCACTAGCTAATGGTTCATATAGTCAGAGGTTCCTCCTATTGTCTAGTTTGAACCTCCTTCCTTGTAATGTTAACCCACTGGTTCTGGTCCTGCTTTCAGGGGCAATTGAGAATAATTTTACTCTTTCATCTGTGTAACAGCCCTTCAGATATCTGAAGGCTGCTATCATATTTCCCCTCGGTCATCTTTTTCTAGAGGCTAAACATGCCCATATCCTTTAATGCTTCCCCACAGATTTGGTTTCCACACCCATCACCAACTTGGTACCTTTCCTCTGAATTTGCTCCAATTTTTCATTGTCCCTTTTGAATAGTGGTGGTTTTTGCTTTTAACGGTTTCATTATTTTGCTGGCTCATGATTAACATGTGTCCAACAAGGACACCCAGATACCTTCCGCATGTACTACTGTCAAGCCTGGTCTCTCCCATTCTAGGCTTGTGACTTACTTTTCTGATACCCAGATGCAGAACTTTACATTTCTCCGTATTCAATTCCATCCTATTAATTTCAGCCTACTGTTCAAGGTTGTCTAGATCTTTTTTTAAAATCTTCTCTCATTCATCTGCAATGTTAGCCATCCCTTCTAGCTTTGAGTCATCTGCAAACTTTTAAATTGTATTCTCAACTCCTTCATCCAAGTCATTGATAAAAACGTTGATCAGCATAGGTCTCAGGAAAGAGTCCTGTGGCATCTCATTTTATATTTCTCTCCAAACTGAAGTGGAGCCATTAATGAGCCTGCTTTGGGCACAGCTATTCAACCAACTATGAGTCCATCTAACAATCATATTATCTAGCTCATATTTTACCATTTTATTCAGGGAATTCCATGAGACACTCTGTAGTTCCAGATACACTATGTTATTCCCCTGATCTATTAAACTACTAACTATCAAAGAAAAAAATACAGTTAGTCTGGCATGATTTGTTTGTGCTGAGCCCATGCTGACTTTTGTTAATTGGATAATTATCCAAGTGCTCACAAACATGCTGCTTGATATGCTGTACACTTTATGCTGCCCTTTACGGAGGGCAAATCTAAGCAAGAAACTTCAGCAGAGATTTCAGCCATCACCTCATCAAGTTCAGCCTGAGAAAAGCCTGCTTACGTCCTACCATAATACACAGTTTCTCTTCCAAACATCATTGTGCCTGTCCAGGTCATGAGTAGTCCCTTTGCATGTTAAACAATATAGTTTCAGGCACTTGAAATACTCTTTTCTAAGTGAAGGCTGTAAACTCATACATTGTCAAATTGAAGAGATTTGTAAAAAAAATGGGGGGGGGGGTTGAATGGGAAAACCATTATTAAAGTGTGTATTGCAGGTCAGAAAATGTTCCACCAATTCCAAGAGTCATCAAAGTAGTTAATTTGCAGTGAAAGGATTTTTTTTGCCTAAGTACAACAAAAGACACCACAGATCAAAGGACAACAGAGTTAAACAAGTATTCATGGAGGACAGTGAGAAACTATTTGTGTCTGCCTTCACTGTTCAGAAAACGTAGGGTAAATGCCTGAACTGATATCCTTAGGAATACAATTTGAGGAACTGAGGCAAACGGTGACAATAGATGTTCTAAACATTACTAATAAATAAAAAACAAACAAATCATTTCCATGGGAATATCATCCAGTGTTCTTTAAATCCTGAGATGGGAAAATGCTGAATTTGTGGAAATAAAAAAGTTACATTTCTTTAAGACTGGCCTCTGTACCAAACAATTGGAAAGTAGGTATGATTTCTTTCTTTGTTTATAGAATTTATATAGTGTCCCATCTCAATATGGTCATTCTGGGTGGCTCACAATACAAAATATAAAAACAAGAAATAATAAAACAATATTACAGCAAAGCCCTATAGCCTGGGTATATAACTGTATAATTATAACCCAGTCGAAACATACATATTGGGCTCTCCTAACAACCTGGCCCTGCAGAGTGCTGAGGAAAATGCCAAGTCTTCAAGGCTTTTCAGAAGGCCAGCAGGGTTGGGGCAATCCAGATTTCAGGGGAATGCTGTTCCATGGGGCAGGCACTGCAACAGAGAAGGCATGCTTCCTGTGTCCCACTAGGTGGCACTGCTTCAGAGAAGAGATCTAGAGCATGCCCACCCTGTTGGGTCTGGTGGGATGGGCAGATATAATCAGGGCTATGTGGTCCTGCAAATGGACCGGTCTTGTGCCAAGCCATGTAAGGCTTTAGTGGTGACCACCAGCACCTTAAATTGCACCTGGAAGCCAGTATAGCTCACAAAGCAGAGCGTTACATGGGCATATCAGTGTGCCCCCAAAATTGCCCGTGCCGCTGCATTCCAGACCGACTGCAGCTTCTGAATGCTCTTCAAGAACAGCCCCATGTAGTATACTTTGCAGTAGTCCAACTGGGAAGTGATTGAGGCATGACTAACTGAGAGCAAAGCCACAACAAATGAAGTTGTGCTAAAGCCCCATGGTTGACACCTGCTTATCAAGCAGGAACCATGAGTCGAAATTTGGGGCAAAAAATTCCAAATTCCACCACTAAGTGGTGACTGATATGGAAGAGATCTTGATCTTTAGTGGACTGCGTGATGAAAAAGAAAAAGAAATTGCTTTCATAGTCTACCTGAATACTACATACAGTTCTGATTCAAAAAAAGACATAATAGAACTTGAAAAGTGCAAAAAGGGACAGTCAAAATAATAAAAGTTCTGGAGTAAGTCTCCAGAAAGGAAAGGTTACATAATTGGGGATTTATTACCTTAGGATATAAATAGGTATAGTATATGGTAAGTAGATATTAAACTGATTATGAAACTAGGGGGTTTAGTATAGATAAAAGGAAGTTTGTCAAACTGAATTTTTTTAAAACCACAGAATTTGTTATCATAAAGTATAGCAACAGTCACCAATCCGGACAGCTTTAAAAGGGATTAAGGTAACTTCACGTAGAATAGGACTATCAATAATTTTGTCATAATGGTTACATTATTACCTCCAGTGCCCAAGGCAGAATGCCCCTCAATGCCATGTGCTGGGGAGAATGAACAGCAAAATGCTACTGCATCTGTGTCTTGCTTATGGGATTCTCACTGGCACATGGTTGGCTACTGTAGGAACAAGACAGTAGACTATATAGAATTTTGGTGGTCATTTTAGATTCTAATATTGTATTCGTTCTCCCTCACTCACATAGATGTGAGCATTAAATAATGTTCAACTATGTAATATCCCTAGCAATAGATCCATAGTTCTTGTTTTGCTCACACAGTGACCATTGGAAAAAGAGATGCCAACAAGGGAGACACCATAACTTTCTCTTTCTCCTAGTATCTAGGAGGTAGATTTGGAATTTGGAAGACAGAGACCTGCAAATGCTGGCTATACAAAAAAAAAATCAGTAATTAAAACTCTAAATGTAAGCAACTAATAAATTACAGAATCAAGTCCTGAGATAATGTGAATATTTGAAACAGGAGACTCAAACTGATAATCAGTGTTGGAAGGATCACTAAACCAACTGTGGATACTTCATTATACTCAAATCACAACCAATTATACATCTTTTCTAACAAAGCCGAAAGTTTATTTCATTTCTAGACCTCTCCTGAACACAAGCACCATGTATATCAAGGGGGAAAAAAGACTCAGAGAACACCACCTGACCAACAAGAAAGCAATCAAACTGAACAGAACAAATCATATTTAAATGAAGATAATATACTCACACTATATGGGCAAGGTCAAGGGGCTTCTCTGGCTGTTCCGGATATACAGGGTGAGGAGGATCTCTAGTGGGTACACAACCAAGAGATTTACTAATGGCATGGCTCAGCTTCTTGGCAGGCGATTTCTGTTTTTTTTTTTTAGAAAGAATTAAACATAGAGACTAATATTAACACAGCAGATCAATCTGTGCAGCACACTAGATAAGAGCTGCAGTCGAACCTCAAAAGAAACAACTCTCAGTGCTCAAACCATAGCCATAGCCTTGGAGACACACCTGGGTTCCCCAAAAAAGGACCGTAACTCATGCCCTCTCTTCAGCATTAACTGCCTTGTGAATACTGTGCAGCATATAGAACAAGAATTTGTATCCTGTGATTACTTTGCAGGACGAACAGAATACCCTCCCGCTCTCCATTCTAATGTCTGATGTGCAAACTTGCTTACCAATACTTTGCTCTAAAGTCTTTCTTAGCATAAAGAAATGGGACCTGGCCGGGAGGGATTTATTTATTATTTATTTTAATTGGTTAATACGGCTGCCCATCTCACAACTTCAGCCACTCTGGGCAGCATACATGGTTAAAAAATTAAGAAAACAGTAACAACAAATATACATATAGTGGCATCTGAGGACAACAATAGTCACAACAATGGTGCCTTGTCTCACAGGCCTCATTAACCTCCTGACCCCCACACCCAGGACAACAGACATGTTTTTAAAGGTTTCCAGAATCCCAGCAGAGTCAGGGCCAGCCAGATCTCAGGGGGTATAGCGTTCCAGAAGTCAGGAAAGGGGATGGTTACTTTGGACAGCAGGTAGTAGCGTAGCTATTTCTAGCCAGGAAAATATCACTGGTAGGTTCTCTTCTGCCAATGGACAGAGACCAATCTGCCATTCCTTCTGATCTTCTGCCATGCAGGAAGGTCAGCCCCTCTATTTTGCAAACAGGATAAATATTTTCATGGACTAATATGGAGAAGCAGTGTGCTCTTAGCTTTGAAGTTAAGAGGTCTGAACGTGATTTCATATAGGAAAGCCAATATTTTCTTTTCACAGATTCTTTTTAGCTATGTAATTAAGAAGTCAATTTTTTTCCCTGACTGAAAAAGTACTTTCTGGAAAAAAGGAGAAACCCCCAATGCATGCAGGGACACACGTATTTAAGGCACAAGATGCATTACACCATCTTTCTCTTTAAACAAATAGAGTTATTCTTGTCTCAGTGTGAAAGATATTGAGTTCCGCAAATATAAATCTACTGTAATCAATTAAGTTCTAAGGCAATGTTTAGGATTCAAGGATATGTGAAATATTTGGCAAGGACAAGACAGGAAGGTAGGGCTAGAACACAGTACAGTGGGAAATGCTATAATGTTAAAAGATGTCTTTAAGCAGATTTGTATACATTCTTGCTTTACTGAAACAAAGAGGTGGATTTCCACTCATTCCTTTAAAAAAAGAGAGAAGCAGACACTCTAAGCATTTATACAGCTTCTACGTGCAGTTTTTCTTCAAATTGTTGGCATGGACACAACACACAAAATAGTTTTGATATTAGTGGAAGGGGTGCAGAGTAACCCTTTCAGCATGCTGCACAAAATATGGCAACATAAACTGGCTGATAATATTCCATTGCCATCAATTCTGTTTCCAGGTCCAATATATTGGATTTGCCGAAGTTTCCAGACTGTTTTCAAAAACAACACTGTATAATATATTGCAACAACTGAAACAGAAAGGAGATCTACTTGAATGAATATAACCTAGCTACAGTTGGTACATCAGCATAAACCCTTTTTAAAAGTGGGAAAATGACAGCTTCAAGCAATGGTCTAAAACAGTGTTTTTCAAACTCAGGAACTTTATGATATGTGGACTTCAATTCCTAGAATTCCCCAACCATCTTAAAGTTGCCAAGTTTGAAGAACTGGTCTAAAATCACTAACAGAGTACAGAAATCTTACTACTTGTAGCAGAATATAAACTAACATAGATGAACCAAGGGGTAATAGATAAATAGTTTTGCCCTAGGATTTTTAGATAACCAGCAGAGATCTATAATTAATCTGTATACAGTTTGAGTCTGAAAAGCACTTGGATTAAAAAAAAATACACACAACCATATAATGTATCTTGATCAATATCTCTATGTAGTCTTGAAAGCCAAGTTGAAGGTCTTTGGAGTAAGACAATGTTAACAATATGAATATGTTTGCTCAAGACCGTTGATAAATCTGCTCTATTGTGGACACTGCAATGTGTTACCTTTGCTGATCTTATTTTAAAAAGGAATCTGTATTCCTTCTACTCAAAATTTTTTTTAAGATTAAGCCTTTGAGACCCCAATCTTACAGCAATAACTGATGGTGGTTGTTTTTGCCACTTGTTAAATTAGGACTTCCTATGTGAACAGCAGAAATCAAGTTAACTTTCCTTTTCCTTTGTCTGAAAAGATATTTGTCACTTACTGCATTTTATACCTGTTGCACTTGACATTTGTTGTATTTTACACTTGTCTTCAGAATTTTCACATTACTTTCAGTTTGAAATTATATTCAACTGTACAATCAGGTTCTTACCATTTTTTTACTTATTTATGGAAAGTATTTTTACTCCACTATTTAGTGCTTTTGGGATTTCTGACAGAACGGAAAGGAAGAAAAAAGCAAGTTCTTAAAATTACTTTCATATCATGACCAGTTAAAATAAAGACATTCAAGTCACCTAACAGAATGGCTGCTTTCAATGGCTTAAATATGCCATCCTACATTCATAACTAAGGTGAAAATAACATCATATGTGAGTATTGCACTCCCTTTTCTAATATCTATATTAGATGTTTATTTAAAATAAAATTACAGATATATCTGAAGAGCAAGCCTTAGTTGGAATATGTCAATTTTGCATCACCTATTAACAAATTCTAAACTACAAAGGGCCATAAAAAATAATGCTAAAAACAGTTTGCTTTTTTTCTTGCGTACATAAATACAGGCATGTCTAAAGCATTTCATATTAAGCACAAGGAAGCTTAAAATATTAATGAGGAGGGTTCTGCTATCATGCAAGTATAGAAGCCTTGTCTCACCTAATCATAAATGGAAGTGGACATCCTGGATCACAGCCCAAGTAGCTATTTATTACATGGTAAAATGTTTAGAACATGCTGGAAAAATAAGTAACTTCTTGATAGGCATTACGTTGTAATCCTATTTATACCAGTAAGTCCACTGAAAGTAACCAATCCTGTAACTTTAAACAAGACAACACGTAATTGCCAAGCCAGCCTATATACAAGAAGTTATTATAGGAAGGAAATTATTTTTCACATCCAATAACCCCAGCTGCAAATGCAATACAGTAACCATTGCTCATGGCTATGATTATGAATGCACATCATCCATACCATGGATAAACACACGTATACATATGCACACACATGTGTATATCTGTCAAGGCTGACAAACTCCAGAGACAAGAACTGCTTGGATTTCGGGAAAGTCCTTTACTGTTTTGCTAGTAGAATATGGAAAGCCTACTAAAGTAATTCTTTTACATAACATAGTGTAATTAAGGCAGAGTTACTTTGAGTCTCTTTCTCACATGTCCTCCTTCTCTGGACTTGGGAACCTCTTTCTTCTATGCCAGCCATGTTTCCTCCCTTAACTGTCTTGCTGCCCTCTCTATTAGTTACTCCATCACATCTTACATTCCTTCCATACAACACTGGATGATTCATTTAACACTAGAAGGGAAATGTCCCATAAAAAGTTATAGTCTTGACAGCATAATCAGGCTGGTCATCTAAAGCAGAATTAGCACAGCCATCAATTGATGCTTCCACACACAATCCAGACAGTTTAGCCAGCAAAACAATATGATTGGTACCAAAAGCCATTGAGCAATCCAAGAAAATTAACAGTATCAGTTTCTTTGTTTCCTGCCATCTCTCTGCAAAAATCATATCATAGTTCCTACAACTAAAGATACAACTGAAGCCCCACTGAAATGGATCACAAAATCCAGCTTTAACTAAACATGACTGAATTTCTCAGCTGGCATTCTCTCAACTCCTCTGCCAAGAAGAGGAACATTGACCATCAGCATACTGTTGTACTCATTTTTTCAGGTCCAGGCTAAGCTTTTTTTTTTTTAAATAGTTTTATTAAATAAACAGATAATTCAGTCTCTCCAGAGGCATTTACAGCCTCCCTGCTAGCTTCAGAAAGTCACTGATGCCATGTGAAAAAAGCCAAAATTAACCTCTATAATCTTCTTTCTTTTTAAATACTAAATTAATTCTACTAGACAAATCCATGGGACATGCAATAGGGTGAGAAGGCTGTCATTAAAACGTAATAAATCATGTCATTTCTTCCAGTGCAACTTCTGCACGACTAGGCCAACTTTAGAAAGAAGCTAGGATGGAAACAGTGATGGGGTAGAATGGGATTTGGCAAAGGAGGCTGAGCATCCCGTTGCAAACATATCCCTGGCCTAGACTAAGGTAATAACTTGGCCAGTGCACAGTGTGTGCAATATAAAATAATCCTGAAAATATAGCATTTTATAAATTCACTAAATTCACTATTTATAAATCCCTTAAATTAATTATTGAGCACTACATGATCCTGCTTTATTAGTTATTATGAAATTATTAATAACAATGCTCAAAATATTAAATGGGCTAACTATTATAAAACTTTTCTTGAGATACTTCCGCAGGAATTTCCTGATTAATTTTTAAAAATAACATAGAAGAAAACAAAAACACATCTTATATTTTACATGTCAAATTAAATAAACTGTGCTGAAATAGGAACATAATTTATATGTTTTCATTCTAGGAAATTGTTTCAACATATACTCTAAATGTCCCTCATGCTGTTTTGTCCTTATTTACTGTCAAAAAGAAACACATACAGAAACTGACCAAAAAAAAAAAAAAATGGAGAAGTTCAGAGTGCATTTCTGCTTTTGCCTGAACAATTTAAAGATTCCATCTCAAACTAGAGATGACAATTCTTGTATTTGTACCTGGAGAAACTCTGCCCTCTAGTGGAGTATGGTTATATAAAACAAACATTTCTGAAAGTGTAATTTTGTAAAAATCAGTCCTAAATAAGCAAATAAGAAATTAAGTACATACAGAGTACCAGACAGTATTCAACTGTTATTAAAATATAGCTCATCCCTGACAGCTAATGTGTTTCCATATGAATATGCTTAACAACTGAAATTTTAATCCACACAATCTCTGGATAGCTTCATCTATCAGGTATACTTAGTGGACAGAGAGCCTTTTCTGTGACTGCATTCTGGAACTCCCTCCTAAAGGAGATCTGCTAGTCCATACTGAATAAATGTTTGCATATCCTCCTGAATAACTATTTGTTAGGGCTTGCTGCTCTAGTTGATAAGCATGTATGTTTCTATTTATCAGCTCAGACACAAATGTATATTTTACTCCCCTGCAACTGGAATGGTCAAGAGAATGCCATCATGCTGATCTGCTTGGTTCCTTGGGTCATGAAGGGCATTCTGCTTTGTCAACAACTGCAAAGTTGTCATATGCAATTTCATGAAGAGCCTGGGTCTTCCTTTATTGCCAGAGTTAGCCAAGCAATCAGCAGAATTATCTTTCAGTTCATTAGAAAACTTGCTAAGCACCCTATGCATCCATCAGGCACATGGGACAGACTGTCATAAGCCACGATTCAGAGTCTGATTCTGATGATGTTGCTCCACTGAGCCTGTGGAATGTCAGCTCAGGAATCATCTGAGACTGATCAGCCACAGGCATCTCCTGATCAGCTAGAGCAGGTAGATGACAAGGCATGACCCTCAAGCCCCAGATCCAGATGCACACAGAGGCAAGCAGAGCAGCATCAATCAATGAGACTCCTCGCAAGGCAAAGGGTGAGGCCTGAATAATTGCAGTCAGCTGCCAGCAGAGAGATTTATGTAGCTTGCTTTGCCTTCGCTCTCTGTTGGAAACAACTGTTTGGAAATCTAGCTTGTGTTCCTGTGTATCCTGTTCTTGAATTCCTGATTTCTGGACTGGCTGACTACCCAGTTTGGCTTTATAACTTTTGGCAGTGTAACGAGACTACTCTTTTGCTACTCAACTGCAAATGGTACTTTGCTTTGCTAAGTCTTTGATATACAACTTGTCTGCTGTTATTTGCTTTTGCTCCTTGGCAACTGTTATCTGTCTGCTACCTTGAAACAGAAGTTTGTTTCCAACCAACTCTTAACTGACTGAGAGTAAAAGTTTGTTTTGTCTTTAAAAAACGTTGTAAGAGCTCAGTATGGAAGAACTGGTGGTTGCAAATGCTCAATTAACTCAGCAGGTTGCTTTACTCACTGCTCAATTGCAAGCAGTGCAGGTTCAGCCAGCAGCAGCATCCCCCCCACATCGTAAACGTTCTGTTGCTTGCCCAGGAAACTTCGATGGAACTTTATCTGAATTCCCTATCTTCTGGGCTCGATGTAATTTATATATGAGCTTGTGATCTGAAGACTTCACAACAGATCAAGTTAAAGTGGGGTTCATCATAAGTTTACTGCATGGAGCAGCTGCTAAGTGTGCAACACCTTTGTTAACACAGCAGAGTTCTTTATTAGATAACTTCATTGAATTTGGTCAGCATTTACAAGCCATGTATTCTGACCCAGTGAAAGCACCAACAGCCAACTGTCACCTTTGAGAACTGAGACAAGGGCACTGTTCTGTGGCTTCATATCTAAGTGACTTCAAGTTGATTGTCCAAGATTTAGCCTGGAATGAAGCAGCCTTGATTGACCAGTTCTGGGAAGAGCTGGCTGATTAAATCCTAGATAAGTTGGCAAGAACTGAGTGCCCTGACACATTGCAAGGACTTTTACGACTATGTCTCTGAATAGATGGGACGTTACAGCAAAGAAAAGCTAGAAATCGCGGATACAAGCCTGTTGCCAAGTTTGCTGTTCTTTTACCAGCACCAAAACCTGACAGTACTTTGACAGAGGAGCCCATGCAGGTTGGGGGTGCACGTCTACATTTATCTGACACAGAAAAGACCAGGAGGCGTCAAGAGGGGCTATGTTTATATTGTGGAGGTCAAGGACATCTGGCTGCCACACGTCCTGCAAAAAACAAATCTAGTAAGGAACTGCGCCCGATTCAGAGGGACTACTGAATCAAAGAACAATGGTTGCAGCTCAAACTCAAAGACAACTTAGTATTCCTTCAAAACAACTGGTAGTTACTGTTTCCCCGCACTTCCCAGGCAAGCCAGAAATACGCAAGCCACGATTGATTCTGGGGCCACTGTCAACTTTATTGACTTAGAATTTGCCACAGACCAAGGAATACCCAGCCACACCCATTGGTGGTGGAAACTATTGACAGGCAACCTTTACATTCAGGATCAGAAGACAAGTCCACACCTAAGCTTCACATGTGCTTAGGTCAGCACCCAAGAACTGTTGGAGTTTTACCTAGCATCTGCACCCCATTTCCCTGTGGTTTTAGGGCTTGAATGGCTCCATGATCCACATATCATCTGGTCTGAAGGCTCCATAATCTTAAGACTCCTGGTTGTAGAACTCATGTGAAATCATCTATAGAGACTCTAGTGGCTGAATTCACCAAAGAATCTTGCCCCGCTTTACCTGCCAAGTATGCTGAATACCAAGATGTATTCATTGAAAAAGCAGATCAACTGCCTCCTCATAGATCCTATGATTGTCCAAGTTTGACAACTGACCTAGTTCCAGGGGCAAAGGTTCCAGTTGGGAATTTGTATTCACTTTCAGAACCCGAGCTAGCTGTTCTTTGAGATTTCATAGAAAAAAACTTGAAAAGCAGGTTTATTTGTCCATCTATGTCTCCAGCTGCTGCTCCAGTGTTATTTGTAAAAAAAGAAATTGGGGGAACTCCAACTCTGTAATGATTTCTGGGCCCTCAACTGGATCACTATAAAGAACTGCTATTCGCTACTCCTCATCTTGGAACTTTTAAAATGTCTTTGTACAGCCAAGATATTCACCAAGTTGAACTTATGGGGTGCTTACAACCTAGTATGAATTTGTGAAGGAGATGAATGAAGACTGCTTTTCGAACTTGATATAGCCATTTCAAGCATATGGTCATGCCCCTCAGCTTATCTAATGCGGCCGGGGTCTTTCAACATCTTATGAATGACATTTTTTTAGACTTTTGGACAAATGTGTCATAATTTATCTTGATGATATTCTTGTATATTTAGACTCTCCTGCTGAGCACTCCCAACATGTTCATTTGGTGCTATGAGTTTGGGCACATCAGTTATTCGCCAAGTTGGAAAAGTGTGAGCTCGATAAAACCACAATTGACTTTCTGGGTCATCACATTTCCTATGTTGGCATCTCCATGGACCCGAATAAGGTGGAGGCAATTCCTTCCTGTCAAGCTCCACAAAGGGTCAAGGATGTGTAATGGTTCCTGGGATTTGCAAACTACTATCGAACTTTCATTCCACACTTTGCTACTCTCTCTGTACCTCTGACACAGCTTTTAAGAAAGAAAGTAATTGGGACCAAAAGGCACAAGAAGCTTTTGAGGCTAAAAAGTCTGCTTTTGCCTCCAAACCAATCCTATGCCACCTGGATTCTTTGAGACCTTTCATAGTAGAGACAGATACATCAGATGTTGCAATTAGAGCTGTCCTTCTTCAGACTGATCCCACTTCATTGGTACTCTTTCCTTGTGCACATTTTTCAAGAAAATGAAGCCCTGCTGAATACAACTATACTATTTGGGATAAGGAGCTTTTAACCAACAAAGTAGCTTTTCAAACATGATGTCATTATCTAGAGGGAGTCCAGCTTACCGTAGAAGTGTGAACTGAACATCAGAATTTGGAATATCTGCAAACCACTCGTAAACTCAACCAATGACAAATTCTATAGTCCTTGTTTTTCTCCCAGTTCAACTTCCGAGTGACTTACATTCCGAGTCATCATAATAAGTGAACTGATGCTTTGTCCTGGAAACCTGAATACAATCAAGCCAATTATATTGCTTCCCTTCAAAGTATTATTCCCTTGGAGATGTTTGCAGCTGTCATAATATCAGAGGACTGGTTGAAGAACTTGCAAGAACAATGGCATAACGATCCTTATGCTGAAGACTGCATACGGGAAATTCAGAATTTGCCCCAGAACCAACCCAGCGATTGGTCATTTGATCAAGGCCAACTGTGTTTCCAGGGGCGTTACTATGTTCCTGCTGGACTCTTATGGGGAAAAGTTCTTTTTTGCCACAGTACTCCAGCTGCTGGTGATTTTGGATAATATAAAACTCTACAACTTGTTCTGAGAGACTTTTGGTGGCCACAGGTTCGTGATGATGTCAATATGTGGCTTCCTGTTCCATTTGCCATCAAGCCAAGCATGTTCCTGGCAAGCCTTCAGGTGAAGTATTACCTCTGCCTGTGCCGAATCGACCATGGGGAACAGTATTTTTGGACTTCATTACTGATTTACCTCAATGAGGAGGTGCCAGCGCTATTTTATTATTGTTGATATGCTCACTAAAATGGCACACTTCATCTCTTGCACTGGATTGCCAACTGGCAAAGAGAGTGCACAACTGTTTATCCAAGCTATCTTCAGATTACATGGACTGCCTGATCACATAGTTTTGGACGGAGGCCCTCAGTTTACTGCCAGCTCTGGTGGGAGGTCTTTCAAGGTTTCAGTGTGCAAATTCACCCATCTTCTGCACACCACCCCCAGTATGCTGGACAGACAGAATGTTTCAATGGCAATGTAGAGCAATATTTAAGTTGATTTATAAATTTCCAACAGCATAATTGGGTGGAGCTTTTACCAGTTGCAGAATTTGCATATAACAATGCTCATCAAACAACTATTCAGATGTCTCCTTTCTTTGCCAACCATGGTGTTCATCCTTGATTCCTTCAGTTCCCGCAAGCCTCCTCTTCACTTCCAGCAGCAGAGAACTTCTGTCAGGAATTAATGGAAATTCATCAAGTCTTGCAAGATCAACTTAAAATGGCTAGAGACTTACAAATAATTTGCTGACAGGCATCGGCAACCTGGGCCCAGTTTAAAAGTGGGAGATCAAATTTGGATTTCTACTCAACATTTAACTATGCCGCATCCATGTAAAAAAACTGGATCATAAGTTTATTGGTCCCTTACCCATCGAAGCTGTCCTTAACCCAGTTGCATACCAAGCCAAGCTGCCTGACTCAATCAAAATGCATTCCCTATTTCATCATTCTCTTCTGGTTCCTGATGCTCCAGCAAGCTCTCTTCGTCCTTCCATTCCACCTCTGCCTCCCATTTCAATTGATGGTGAGCCTGAATATGAAGTTGCCCGCATCCTGGACTCTTGGTTGTGCCACAGTCACCTCCAGTACCTTATTGACTGGAAAGGCTATGGACCCGAGGAACTTTTGTGGGAGGATGAGTTGCATGTACATGCCCCATCTTTAGTCCAATGTTTTCATCAATGATATCCTCAGAAACCTTGCCTTGTTATTGGAGCAGAGGGGGGCCCTGGGGGGGCAGATAGTGTCATGAGCCACAATTCAGAGTCTGACTGATGATGTTGCTCCAGCTGAGCCTGTGGAATGTCAGCCTTAGGAATCATCTGTCACTTATCAGCCACAGGCATCTCCTGATCAGCTAGAGCAGTCAGATGACAAAGCACGATCCCCAAGCCCCAGATCCAGACCCACACAGAGGTGAGAAGAACAGTGTTGATCAATAAGACTCCTCACAAAGCAAAGGGTGAGGCCTGAATAATTGCAGAGAAATTTATGTAGTTTGCTTTGTCTTCACTCTCTGTTGGAAACAACCGTTTGGAAATATAGCTTGTGTCTTGTGTTCCTGTGTATCCTGTTCTTAAATTCCTGACTTCTGGACTGGCTGACTACCCAATTTGGCTTTGTGACTTTTGGCAACATAACTAGACTACTCTTTCACTATTTGGACTGCAAACAGTCCTTTGCTTTGCTAAGTCTTTGATTTACAACTTGTCTGTTATCTGCTTTTGCTCCTTGGCAACTGTTATCTGTCTGCTACCTTGAAACAGAACACAGACTCTCCTAGTGGATCCCACCCTGCAGCAGTCCCAGGTGGCAGATAATTTTAGTTGGACTGGAAAGTGATCTGACCACAGCAATAAACTAAATGTAATACCCCCTATATTCAGATCATCATTTAATGGCTCCAAGGCAAACACAAGGTCTATTGTATGAGCAACAGCATATGATGGGCTAGAGATTACATGTGCAAAGACCATAACTGCCATGACAGCTATGAACTCCTACACTTTCCCTGACCAGGCCCCAAGGCATGGAGACTGAAATCACCCAGCATTATAAGGCAAGGAGACTCCAACACCAGCCCAGAAAGCAGATCAAGGAACCCAGAGAGGGATCCAACAGGGTACCAAAGCAATCAAAAGGTACCCAGCTTGTTCCTACAGCCAAACATAACATACTTACCACCTCAGAAGCCATTCCTGGTCACAAGTAGTATAGCATACTAATTAGAAACCCGTCCTTATCCACACTACGGAGACAACTCATGCAAGTGGTCTCTAAACAAACCATAAAGGGAGCCTGTTCAGAGTGCATCAGAACTATAGCTTCTCACGTGCTTTGTTCAAGCCCGCAGGGGCACTGTGAGACTTTCTATTTTTAATCAAAGGACCAATGGGGCTAAAAAGCATTTTGTGGGTCTGTGCTCCAATCATTCCCTCCAGTATGGCTGTATACTGTGGAATGCTCCTTGCTTACCACTCACATACTAGAAAGGCATCAGACCTACCACTAGAAATAAGAGCACATTAGAGAATGATTACCCAAGAGGAATGCTCTTTCATCTGATGCTGGTTGCTGTGAGGGCCATTTGCATGGCCACGCCAAAAACAGTTTTGACAGAGCTGATAGTTGTGGCACTGCTGGCATCGGTATCGGAAGCCCATCATGCTCTCACACCGGCAGTAAGAACATTCCACTGGATGGAAGACTTGAGGGAAATAAAAGGAAGAAAGAAATAGTAAGAACTGCATCTGGAAAAACAGGCCACTTTGTCCTGAGCGGGATAGAAGGCTCTCAGTGAGCCTAGTGCTCCTAGAATTCTACATACTGTACTTCAAAGAGGAGTCATTCCCAGAAAACCAACAAAATTATTTGTCTGGAAACATGGTTATGTCATTGATTCTATAATCTTCTAGTTCTCCCCTTCCTCCTTTCTCATTTTAGGTAAGTCAGACCATAACACCCCAAAAATACTAGCAAGTGCAGAGCTTAATAGCTCTGAAATATTGGAAAGAGACTAAGGCACATTGACTTGTCTCTATGCTTACCAGATGTTTTGTAAAGAAGCAAGACAATCTGAGTTTAGAATGCAAGGAGGAGACATCCTCCAGCTCATATCTCCTGTCCTTAATTGCTACACTATGCCATATTTCAAGTTACGAGTTAGGAAGTTAAAGTTGAAATTACAAGTTTCACAGAGACATTCAATGGAAATGATTAGAGAGATTGCTCCCCCATAACTGGGTATGAGGTATAACTGTTAATGACCCTATTGGAAATAGTAACTACATTACTATCAACATAGATATAGTGAGCCCTCCTAAGAAATCAACCATAACTAAATTTGACTTAGAAAATCAAGAGGGGAATCAATCTTCCCAGAAAGCTTTACTACAGATCAAGAAAGGTATACTTAAATAAACATGTCCATGTCACTACTGCTAAGGAAGCTATCAGATACAAGAATGGTTCATTTAGAAAACAGTTTGTGAAGGCACCCAACAGAAGACTTAAAAAGGAATTAGACAAATTCATGGAAAGTAAGGTTATAATTAACTAACACTTATGATAGCTACACACTACTTCCAAGACCATAAGCAGCATGCTGTTGTCTACCAGCTGGGGAGAATAAGTCAGCTCACAGTCTACATATCACTTCTCAGAAGTAGGCTGGATATTGAGGGGAAATAGAATGCTGGATTAGATTGGCCTTAGGTTTGATTCAAGTTTTTTTTCCATTTCTTACTAAAGCTAAACTTGATAATGCATACTAGGGAAGACTTAAGTATTGAAATTCCATGGCATAAGTTCATTGAATTATCAGACATGCATATCATTCCAACATACACTGTGTGTTTGTCTCAGTGAGCACCCAGGTTGTAATACATAATTCAGTGATCTTTAGAAGCACAAAGCTCATGCATGTAAAGAATAATTCAGGAGTATATATCACATACCATTTTCAACATGGGCAAGTCTATGCATCAGAGGTAACCACACAAGGCACTGGGGTGGAGGGTCAGCCATTAAGGTGTCTAAAAACATGTTTAGCATTACTTTTTTCTGCAAAACAAACAAAAAAAGTTCAGAGGAAAGCCAAGCAGAATTGGATGAAGAAGTAAATAGAAGAACTTTACCTAGTACAAAAGAATGCTTGTAATAAACCATAAAGCACACAATATAGTTGAGTTAAGATTATTAATGTGTTCTTTTGATTTCTATGGGAGAGCTAAACACATCCCTCTCTCTAAAGTCCACTAATCTTAAAGATAAAGAAATTCTGACTCAACTGTGTTTCTTTACTAGACAGGATTTTAGTCTCAATATACTTGCATTTATTTTCCCATTACAGCAAATCTATAAAATAAGTTATTTGCATTATAATTTAATTGGAAAAAGGTTGAGCCACATTGTTGTCACCTGCACTTTCCTTTAAAATAAACTTTAAAAATGTATGTTTATTTTAGGATGAATTATTGAACGAATGAATGTACAGGTAGTCTTCAACTTACAACCGTTTGTTTAACAATCATTCAAAGTTATGATGGCACTGGAAAAAGTGACTTATGACTGGTTCTTGCACTTACGACCGTTGCAGCATCCCTGTGGTCATGTGATCAAAATTCATGCACTTGGCAACTGGCATGTATTTATGACAGTTGCAGCATCCCGGGATTACATGATCGTCATTTGTGGCCTTCCTAGCTGGCTTCCAACAAGCAAAATCAGTGGGGGAATCTAGATTCACTTAACAACTACATGATTCACTTAATGACCATGGCAAAAAGGTAAAATCAAGCGCTGCTCACTTAATGACTGCATCACTTAGTGATAGAAGTTCCAGTCCAAATTGTGACTATAAGTCAAGGAATACCTGTACTCACCCTATAGGTCAGGAATCTCTGTCAGTCACTAGTCTTTCATAGTACACTGAATATAGTCAACATTTAAGGCCCTGGGAATCCTCTCACATTAAGCTTACCTGCTGAGGAAAACATGTTCGCACAGAGTTTTCTGTGTATCCAAAAGAAGGCCCTTCAAAAACAGCTGTAGGAAGTTTCAAAACTTCTCTCAGAAACTGGTCAAATTTTGAAAATATCATTAGTCCATTGGAATCTGACATTTGAGAGAAAATATCTAAAATACAAAGCAAAGGGAGATATGAATTAACCATAGCATATTATTTTTGTAGTGCAAACATATCCTCTCATACGAAAGAATGCTTTACTCAAGCAGCTTTCTATATTACAAATCTTCCCTTAAAATCTCTGCAACAGTTTTTAAATTTCTCTTCATTTGAAAAAAAGTCCCTTTAAACATTTCAAACTAATTTCTTTTTGTTGGGAAAAGGGAAATAGTGGAAAGACCTTAACAAATGTCCTACTTTTAAAATGGGATATCCACTTGAAGTATTTTGCTGCTGTTTATTTATTTATTCACCACATTTATATAGCTGCCCATCTCATGTATGTGACCCTGGGCAGCGTACAATACAAGCAGACCATAAAAAACATTAAAACTTATATCATAATAAAAACATTAATATTATTTAAAAAAAAATTGGAGAGAGCATCTTTGACATTAGGTACATCTCACCAGTTCTCCATTTCCCTGAGATCCCCAAGCCTGCTGACATAACCATGTTTTATGTTGATATATATTTCTGGATAGCATGAAGGTATTAACTGTGAAACTTATGGGTTCAACACAAGACAATGTAGTGCAATAATAATTACTCCAAAAATCATACTTCTTATCAGAAGATAAACTAACATTCCTAAGATCAGGAACCAAAGAAACCAAAACAGGGAATTAAAACATGGACGATCAATGGCAAAGAACAATTGTTCTTAATTCTTAATGAAAGGAGAATATGAAAGATATTTCTAGCAGTAGCTCATTACATATATGTTACTGCTTAGAATGGAAACATAGATCATGTCAGCTAAGTTCTTGCTACCCATTTCAGTTTTCTAGAAACAATGAACTCAGGAATAGCAAGATTCCAATAGAACAGAGAGAGTACTGTAAGTGAGAAGGGCCAGGAGAAGCCCATTAGCCCAGTCGCTTTAAAAGTCTAATTGAAAGCCAGCTAATAGCTGTGTTCAACCATCTAACTAACTCATAACGTGTTTTATTTTTGGCCTAAAAATTATGCATAAATGGAGATAGGTGAATGAACCATAGTTTATTTTAGGGCAGTAATTACGTTTTAGACAATTATTTTTTGCTGGCTTCTCGATACTGTGGCAGTGTGAATAGGATGATTACTTTCACGGTTTCTTGTATTTTTCATTTGTTTTTTTACCTGCTGAAAATGTTTGCCCAGTCTCAATCACATTTAGCCTAGGAATACACAATACACTCTAATAAAAAAGAGATCTATGTAACACAGAAATGTATAGAGGGGATGAGCAGCAAGCTTCTGCTGTCTGGTGAAACAAAGGAAACATTTACATCCAGCAGTATGGAGTCATCTAGTAGCTGGAATCCCCCTTCATGGATCACTGCCTTGTCATGGCGAAGGGGCTTGTGTAACTCAGTGAAGCCATGAGCTATACCGTGCAGGGCCACCCAAGATGGACAGGTCATGACAGAGAGTTCTGACAAAATGTGGTCCACTGGAGAAGGAAATGGCAACCCACTCCAGTATCCTTGCCAAGAAAACCCCATGGACAATGTTAAAAGGCTAAAAGATATGATGCCGGAAGATGAGCCCCTCAGGTCGGAAGGTGTCCAATATGCTACTGGGGAACAGCGGAGGGCAATTCCAAGTAGCTCCAGAAAGAGTGAAGCGGCTGGGCCAAAGCCGAAACGACATTCAGCTGTGGATGTATCTGGAAGCGAAAAGAAGGTCCGATGCTGTGAAGAACAATATTGTATAGGTACGTGGAATGTAAGATCCATGAACCAAGGCAAGCTGGATGTGGTCAAACATGAGATGACAAGATTGAACGTCGATATCTTGGGAATCAGCGAATTGAAATGGACGGGAATGGGTGAATTTAATTCAGGTGACCATTATATCTACTACTGTGGGCAAGAAACCCTTAGAAGAAATGGAGTTGCACTCATAGTCAATAAGAGAGTGGGAAAGGCAGTAATGGGGTACAACCTCAAAAACGACAGAATGATCTCAGTGCGTATCCAAGGAAAACCATTCAACATCACGGTAATCCAAGTCTATGCCCCAACCACTGATGCCGAAGAAGCTGAAGTTGACCGGTTCTATGAAGACCTACAAGACCTTCTAGAACTAGCACCAAAAAAAGATGTCCTTTTCATCATAGGGGATTGGAATGCTAAAGTAGGAAGTCAAGGAGTAATCGGAATAACAGGCAAGTTTGGCCTTGGAGTACAAAATGAAGCAGGGCAAAGGCTAATAGAGTTCTGTCAAGAGAACAAGCTAGTCATAGCAAACACTCTTTTCCAACAACACAAGAGACGACTCTACACATGGACATCACCAGATGGTCAATACCGAAACCAGATCGATTACATACTTTGCAGCCAAAGATGGAGAAGCTCTATACAGACGGCAAAAACAAGACCAGGAGCTGACTGTGGCTCAGATCATGAGCTTCTTACTGCAAAATTTAGGCTTAAATTGAAGAATGTAGGGAAAACCACTAGACCACTCAGGTATGACTTAGATCATATTCCATGTGAGTACACAGTGAAGGTGATGAATAGATTTAGAGGATTAGATTTGGTAGACAGAGTGCCTGAAGAACTATGGACGGAGGTCTGTAACATTGTACAAGAGGCAGCATCTAAAACCATCCCAAAGAAAAAGAAATGCAAGAAAGCAAAATGGCTGTCTGATGAGGCTTTACAAATAGCTGTGGAAAGAAGGAATGCGAAAAGCAAGGGTGAAAGGGAAAGATATAAGCAACTGAATGCAGATTTCCAGAGAATAGCAAGGAGAGATAAGAAGGCCTTCTTAAATGAACAATGCAAAGAAATTGAAGAAAACAATAGAATGGGGAAGACTAGAGATCTCTTCAAGAAAATTGGAGATATCAAAGGAACGTTTAGTGCAAAGATAGGCACGATAAAGGACAAAAAAGGCAGGGACCTAACAGAAGCAGAAGAGATGAAGAAGAGGTGGCAAGAATACACAGAAGAACTATACAAGAAAGATCTTAATGTCCCTGATGTCCATGCTGGTGTGGTCACTGACCCTGAGCCAGACATCCTAGAGAGTGAAGTCAAGTGGGCCTTAGGAAGCATTGCTAACAACAAAGCTAGTGGAGATGACAGTATTCCAGCTGAGTTATTTAAAATACTAAAAGACGATGCTGTTAAAGTGCTGCACTCAATATGCCAGCAAGTTTGGAAAACGCAACAGTGGCCACGGGATTGGAAAAGGTCAGTTTACGTTCCAATTCCAAAGAAGGGCAATGCCAAAGAATGCTCAAACTATCGCACAATTGCACTCATTTCACATGCTAGCAAGGTTATGCTCAAAATCCTACAAGCTAGGCTTCAGCAATACGTGAACCGAGAACTACCGGATGTACAAGCTGGGTTTCAAAGAGGCAGAGGAACTAGAGATCAAATTGCCAACATTCGCTGGATCATGGAGAAAGCACGAGAGTTCCAGAAAAGCATCTACTTCTGCTTCATTGACTATGCAAAAGCCTTTGATTGTGTGGATCACAACAAACTGTGGCAAATTCTTAAAGAGATGGGGATACCAGACCACCTTACCTGTCTCCTGAGAAATCTGTATGCGGGCCAAGAAGCAACAGTTAGAACCGGTCATGGAACAACCGATTGGTTCAAAATAGGGAAAGGAGTATGACAAGGCTGTATACTGTCACCCTGCTTATTTAACCTATATGCATCATGAGAAATGCCAGGCTGGAAGAATCACAAGCCGGAATTAAGATTGCAGGAAGAAACATCAATAACCTCAGATATGCAGACGATACCACCCTAATGGCAGAAAGTGAAGAAGAACTAAAGAGCCTCTTGATGAGGGTGAAAGAGGAGAGTGCGAAAGCTGGCTTGAAACTCAACATTAAAAAAACTAAGATCATGGCATCTGGACCCATCAATCCCTGGCAAATAGAAGGGGTAGAAATGGAAGCAGTAACAGACTTCATTTATTTGGGCTCCAAGATCACTGCAGACGGAGACTGCAGCCATGAAATTAAAAGACGCTTGCTCCTTGGGAGGAAAGCTATGGCAAACCTAGATAGCATATTAAAAACGTCACCTTGCCGACAAAGATCCGCATAGTCAAAGCTATGGTTTTTCCAGTAGTAATGTATGGCTGTGAGCGCTGGACCATAAAGAAGGCTGAACGCCGAAGAATTGATGCCTTTGAACTGTGGTGCTGGAGAAGACTCTTAAGAGTCCCCTGGACTGCTAGGAGGTCAAACCAGTCAATCTTAAAGGAAATCAACTCTGATTGCTCATTGGAAGGATTGATAATGAAGCTCAAGCTCAGATACTTTGGTCACCTAATGCGAAGAGAGGACTCTTTGGAAAAGACCCTGATGCTGGGAAAGATGGAAGGCAAAAGGAGAAGAGGACGGCAGAGGATGAGATGGCTAGATAGCATCACTGAAGCAATGAGCATGAAATTGAGCAAACTCAGGGAGGCAGTGAAAGATAGGAAGGCCTGGCGCAATATGGTTCATGGGGTCACGAAGAGTCGGACACGACTTAACGACTGAACAACAAAAAGTAGCTGGAATCAGTGGGGAGGGAAATAGAATAAGAGCAGTAATACTAGACATCCTCTCCACTTCTACTGTTACACACAATTCATCCAACAACAAGCATTTTGCAGCACTCAGCGTCTGCCACCTCCCTTTCCTACCTCCTTCTTTTCTGAACTTAAGAGTCTCTTCCTGGACTTAACAATAGGAAGCTGGGCCAGCATATACTAACATATATGAAAGTACAACTAAATTAGAGGTGGACAATCAGCAGCCCTCAGGTGTTGGGGAACCACAACTAGTAGCTGCAGGAGCATGGCAGTGGTGAGGAATGTTGGGTTTTCTAGTTCTTTAACATATTGTGAGCTATATCTTCCTAGCATAGGGCACATGGTACATTCATAGTAAAGTCAGATATAGGAACAGAGTAGCATCTTTCTATTTTGCAAATAAATATATTCCGTTTTTGATCTGAATAGAAAATAAAAAGTGCTATATAATCTCATTCTATCCCATAGCAAGAAATGCAGTGAAGAAGGTGAGCATTTAAAATGCCACAAAGTTGGTGTTTGATGGTAAGATTTTAATAATAGGTTATTAACTCAAAGTACTCACATCTTAACTTGTCCAGAATTTTTCCACCACACATAGTTGCCAACATTGCTTTTATGGAAAATACTGTCAACTTCCCATGTCCTTCACTGTAAAAGATAAGCCATACTAACTACATGATATAAGAGATTTTAAATTACTGCAGGAGTAAGAACGCACCTGATTTATGGACACCCACGAATTTATTCAACAGGACAATAGGTAACAATATTTGTCCAAAATGGTACTTCTGTGCTAGAAAAAACTACTACGGGGAAAGACATCTAATTCAATTGAAGAGGAATCCAGTTCATTTATTATGCAACACAAACAGTCTCTGGGATTGTTAATCAAGGTCAGACACCTTCAATGTACATACTGCTCTATCTGAAAACAGGAACACTGCTTATAAAATAAGTTTTATGGGATTTTAATTCTACAGGGTTGCTTGTGTTAATTCTGTGGTAGATTCTGTTTGAAGTTCTGGATTGTCCCAGTGTTCCAAGCTATATACATAGATAGTTTCACTTAGTTGTACGTTTGTAGATTTGGGAAGCGATCAGTTGCCTCCCCAATATTCTCATTCTCTATATCTCTATATAACAAAAGAACACATGTACAATCAATGATAATTTAGATATCATATGCACAATGCTTCTTATACCTCTGCCAAACCAAGAGACCACAGATGAGATCTTAGTATGGTAAGGATGTTTAGGTTGGATTACACTACAGCAACAAAAAACTTATAATACATTTTTGGATAAGTCTGTTTTCATATTCTGATTGGCTTATTTAGTGGTTATTCATGACTAAAACAAACTGACCAAATGTGATGTGTTAATCCAGTCAATCTCTTTTGCTTCTCCCCTCTTTCTTGAATCAAATATAGCTGCTAAGGAAATTTTGCAGTCCTAGCCTCTATTCCTCACCCTGCAAATTTATCCTTCCAAATAATTCCCAGGCAATAAATTCCTATACTTTTCATACTACCTACTAGTAGATTTATTTTAAGCAAAAGTTTGCTTTGTAAATTGACTGCCTTTTACTTCCTTCAGTTATCTACATTCTGTTTCCTTCCTTTTGCAGGAACTGAAAATGACTTCTCTTTCTTTCAGTTTCCATCTCCACAACAAAATTAAAAAATCCAAAAAACCAAACCAAAGCTCTGCACAGACCAGTTCCCTTTTGTCATCTGGAAACGAGAGCAACAAGCGAAAAATCAAAAGTCTATCTGCAAACTGGCACTTACAGACAAGAAACAAAGACCAGGAAAAAAGTATAGTTTCCCGGCATTTTTAACCCAGGCTTTCAAAACAGATGCTCACAATAATGTTTTTTGGGGAAGTGCGGATGTTTAATTTTCAGAAAAAAAACTTATGAAGGACTTAAACTTATACAGAACAATGCCATTTGCTCTACTAAGTCTTGTTTATTCTGTGGGAGGGAAAGGTTGCTAGTTGCCTAGTGGAAAAGGAAAGGCACCCTTTAGTTATCAGGCACTTCAATGGCTAATAGGAAAAAAAAGTTTTGGCTACCAAGCCCATACATAATTTGATATCTTACATGGAAGGCATCTGAGTAAAGAAAGCACTATGTTTACTTTTACCCCACTAGAGTAGTTTACAGTCAAGGAAAAGCAAGGCAGTTCCTGCTCCCAGTATTACAATCTAAAAGAGACAAAACAAAAGGGAAAAGAAGAAAGAAAAATACAGGTGGTCCTTGTTTAAGCACCACTTGTTCAGTGACTGTTCAAACTTGCGACAGTGCTGAATGAGTAGTACTTATGACCGGTTCTCAAAGTTCTGGCTGTTGCAGCTTCCCTGCAGTCACATGGTCACCATTTGCGATCTTCTTTGCTAGCTTCCTACAACCAAAGTCAATGGGGAAGCTGGCAAGAGGTCACAAATGGTAACCATGTGACATCCTCACTTAATGATGACATGGAATTCACTTAATGACAGCAACCGAGAAATGCTGGAACTGCTGTCGCTAAGCAATGTAGTCACGTGACTGCATCGCTTAGCAGCAGAAATTCTAGTCCCAATTACTGTCGTTAACCGAGGACTACCTGTAAGAAAATTCTTGCTCTAATCCAGACAAATAGCAGATCTTACAGAATGTATTCACATGTTAAACTAAGTCTTAAAATGATTGGTTTTGGTTTTGACTCAATATTAGTGTGAATTCAACCAATTCAACAAACCATAGTTAGAAAATCTAAGATTGTTTTTACTGACCTATGCTCCAACATGGGTGCTATAGACCTCAGGCTTATTCCAGCCTGCATAGTTTTTGATCAGAAGAAACACAGATTGTTTCAAGAACAAAACCACTTGCCTATCATATGCTGCTATCATGAAGTTGAGGAGAAGGCTGATGGATTGCTCCACACTGATCTGGTGAGTAGATGGAAGGCGTTTATTCAACTGGTAGTAAATGGAGGAAATGATAGTTTCTAGTCGAGATACATTGATCTCTGTATTATGGTCCAATGTGTTAAGGCCATTATCTCTGAAGGCTTCAATCATATTCCAGATATCCACAAGATGTACTGGAAGAAAAAAAATATTACAAATATTACAAAAATATTTATTTGTAAGAATTCTATATTGCTTCAACCCATGAACTCTAAGCATATGCAATTACACAATATGTACAATAATCAAAAGCAAGAATAACAACATTAAACAATGAACAAAATTTCTGGTGCCATGTCTGGCTCAGACCAAGATCAAATTCCAAAGGCCATCTAGAAAAGCTACATCTTAACAAGTTTCTGGATATCTATGAGCACGAGGGCTGCTTTCACCTGAGGAGAAATTCACTGAGAATGCTCATCTCCATGTGATTTTTCTGCCACACCTCACAATAAGTGGAAAAATTCCTGTTTACTTGTACTAGGCAAGCAAATACTACCTGGAATAGGCAGTATTAAACATAATGAGGCCCCAAGCCATGTAAGGCTTTATAGGTGAAATCAGATTCAAGAAAATGCAAAGGAGGAAGCAAGGAAGCAAGGAAGAGCAGAGCGCAAAGCAAAGCAAAGCAAATCAGGGTATAGGGTGGGGAATACCTGTCTTGGTAATAGTAAGTGTGAAAAGGACCTCAAAATTATAGCTGAATGAGTTAGCAGTGTGACTCAGCTATTAAAAAGGCAAATATGCTTTTTGATGCCTCAATAAAAGTATAGTTTCTAAATCACAGAAAGTACTACTACTACTATATTCTGCTTTGGTCTGAGGCTACTTCATGTATTTATCCACTTCTGAGCACCACTATTTCAGGAAGAGTCAAAGAAACTGGAAGTACTGCAGAGAAGAACACCAAGGATAATCATAGACTGGAAACTTATAAGAAATGGAAGGAACTGGAAATGTTTAGCCTTGGAAAAAAACAAAGACTGCAGGAAAATATGCTAGAAACAGGGTCACACATATGGTCAAAGCCTATTCTCTGTCATCCCAGATTGTAGTTCATGGAATAATAAAGTAGGGATAGTAAGCTGTTTGAGATTGGAGCGACGTATATGCTTCAGTAAAATAAAAAAATAAATTTAAAATAAAAAACAACTATAGAACATTCTGTTCCCTCTCTGGCGATACTGTATTAGAGACAGTTTGGTGATTTCCCGAAGTAAATCCTACAAATCAGAAGCAATTTGAAGCATCCCAGACATGATGTTCCAGACTGGCATCATCCAGGAGAAAGTTCTCCAGAATGTCCCTCTGTCAAATCAGTATGTTTTGAACATTCCTAGATTTAAATTACAAGAAGGCAGTTTCTGGCTGAATGTTAGGAAAAAGCATCCTAATTATAAAAATAGTTTGACAGTGGTGCCAATTATCCAGGATGGTGATGTTCTCCCTTTCACATGTTCAAGCAGAGGCCAGACAACCATCTGTTAAGGATGCTTTAATAATTAACTCCTGCAATAAGCCAGAAGTTGGACTCCACAGACTAAACAGACTCTTTCAGTCTATGATTTTATAGCTACTAATAGATATACCCTTTGTTGCAATTCTAGCTATATCTTTAAAAAAGAAATTCTACAAAAGAATTTTGTAATAATAAAAATTGCAGAAATTTCCCTCCACAAAAACAGCTTATGTTCACCTATTAACTTCTTAAACTAGGGGTTCTTAAATTTGCAGTGCCATGACCCCTTAGAATGTTGTGATTTTCCATTAATAAAACTGTCAGGCTGTGCTCTAAGAGTTAATAATTAACCCATTATTGGCTCTTCTGGAGGAAGCTTTTGGATTCCTACCTTTGCTGAGAAGTCTCTGGGGAAAACTTCTCCACCAGCATAGCAACAACCCCCATGTTGATGAACCTGCCCAGAAAACCCCAGAGCAGCATCAGAGCCAGATTTAGTTCCTGACTCGACATAGCAGGGCCTGGCAGGAGCATCAGAAGGCTGGCAGAGATGGCACAGTGCCCTCCCCAGAGCAGAGCAATGCAGCCTCTGTCTTCATACCTGGGCAGTAAGAGCAATATGCATTCCTGTGGCTGATGGGCATCCCTAGACCCTTTCAGGTGATCTAGGCTCTGTTCACATTTGCCAGTGTTCTTGGGACGGAGAAAATACAGAGAACATTTTCTTTTGTCCCAGTGAACACAATGACCACAGAAGGTAACAACATACAATTAAACAATTACATGGGTTCATTGAATTGAAGCTTGAATATAGTTCTCCTTTTAGTATATTTCTCAGTTCCAGAACAACTAATTAGAGGTACATATCGCTGATCACCATGCTTTTCCCAACTTATGTAAGCAGACAGGTTACCTAAATTAAAAACTGGATAGTTACTAAAAGTTGTCATGTAGTTCCTTGAATCCAGAAAGATTTCTCAGTGTGGAAAAGATCATGAGAGAAGAAGCAGGCAAAAAGCAGCAGGCAGAATAGCACAAACTTTACATGCTACACATGTACACAACTCTCTCTCTCTCTCTCTCTCTCTCTCTCACACACACACACACACACAGAGCTCCTCTTTGTATCCTATTTTATAATCTAAAATGTTGGATGCTGACTGATTGGTTTTAACTAATCTATTATAATTTTACAAAACAGTTAATTTCATTCATAATAGAAAAGTTTGTAGGTGGCTGTTTAAAAAAATCAGTCCTTGAATCTTCATCAACTTGTGAATTAACCATTACAGTATCATTGTTCCTGCCACTTGGTTACTATATTTTGCTTTCGGTTTTTTTCGGTTTTTTATTATTTTTGTGATTTGTTATCAATACTGATGTTTCTACTGTATCAGCTGCCCAGAGTTGCTTTGCAAGATGGGCAGCCATATTACTTATTGTTGTTATTCCGTTCTTCTTTACAGTGGAGGCTTGCCCCTCTCCTGCCAATTTCACTAGGGTAGGCTGAGGCAGGCCACTGCTGTCTCCTGCCTGCCTTTTCCAAAGCAGCCATTCTCTTGTATCCCACTAACACAAGCCTTGCCTCACCAACCATGCTATTTCCCCCACATCTAGCTTGGATTGGTGGGTGGAAGCTACTGGGATGAAGTACAGACATGGCAGGCACCAGGCAGAGCAAGAGAGGTAGGACTAGATGACGCAGGAGTGCCAACAAGTATGTCTAATGGGTAGGCAATGAAAGGGGGAAGGATATCGCCAGAGCACAGTGATGCAGGGATGGTAAATCTAAGAACTGCCCTTGACAGCATGAGTTCTGACAACGATCCAAATTTGGGTGCACAACTCTGGCTTGCAGATTCATAGCTGAGTACAACTCCCTCAGATTTGCTCACAGCCCTTCATGGGATCACAATCCATACTTTGAGAGGCAGTGCCTTAAGGAGAAAGATCAAGTTAGAAATAACTTTTCAGAATTCACCGTGCTCCATTAGTTCTATTGGGGTAGTCACAATGCCCTATGGACTCTAATAAATAAAATACCTAAACAAATTTATATAGCTGCCCATCTACCAAAAGGAACTCTGGCTGGCGAACAAAATAAAAACACAATACAGTAAAAGCAGCCATTTAAAACACTAAACTTCGTAGAGGTCCCAGTAAAAACCCTCATCCATCTACCAACCGCTCCATGCCAACTCCATCAACATCCTGGCCCCAGAATCTGGAGGAAAAGCCAGGTCTTCCCATCTTCCTGAAGGCCAACAGGGTTGGGACCACCTGTATCTCGGGGGGAGGCTGTTCCATAAGGCAGGTGCCATGATAGAGAAGGCACACTTCCACAGCCCCATCAGGAAACGCTGCTTTACTAAGTGGATCTGAAGCACGCACCCTGCCAAATCTAGTAGGATAAGCAGAACTCATGGAGGATAGGCAGTCCCACAAGTAACCTGGCCTCGTGCCAAGTAGGGCTTTAAAGGTAACAACCAGCACCTTGAATTGCACTCAGAAACTTACTGGGAGCCAGTGTAGCTTACGCAACAGTGGTATTACAGTGGTGTACCACATGGTGCGGTCACTACTGCCCGTGCCTGTTCTAGGTATGTCATAGTACAGCCTTGCCTTAGCAGGGTATTCATAATCTGGAGATAACTGACTGGCTGCACATCGTGTTCACCAAAACACCAACAAAATGCCTGGAAAGAGAGGAGACAGGCACTCCACACACTTTGCGGTTCATTATTATCCAGATCATTAATGGAGTGGGGAAGGCTTTCACACCCTGCTCCTCAGCCTGCCTCCCATTAAATGTTTCCTTGGCACTAGCAGTAAGGAGGGCAAATATAAGCTACTAAGAACCTCATGTAGTATCATTTCTGAATGCCTGCCCTTCTGCTCCCCCATGTACATTGGCCTTATTTGCATCCTAAAGCTTTGCCATAACTTTCCTTTAATTGAGACAGTCACAGTGGTGGTTTCAGAGACAGAGCAGCCCCTGATAATCATAAAAGAGAAAGAACAGCCCTTTGAGCACAGCCACTGGGCTTTCTTTTTCTGGCAGAAATGATCTCTCCCATTCCATGGAACTCTATTTTCACATAGAGTGATTTCCCCCCGTGGAAGAGCCAGGACAGAAAGCCAAGAAGAGAAGGCGGAAGTAAAGCCAATCACACAAAAAAGAGTGTGTGTAAATACAGAAAAGGTACTCTTTTTCTTCAAGCATGGCACAGGATTTAATTATCTATCAAATTTGTATAGCCACCCATCTCACAGAAAAGTAACTCTGGGTGGCATACAACACTTAATTAAAAAACCAATAAACATATTAAAAACATTCATTATTAAATTAGATTAAAAGCTACGTGGAACAGGACAATAGATTTTAATTCTCCTGGATCAAGAATCCACTCCTTCACTTTTCATATGGCTATGCCAACATGAGCTCTCCATCATCCTTGATTTCTTGATACTATATTACTATGTATTCATTCTTCACACTCCTTTTCTCAATGCTGAGTGACCTCAGATACACCCTCTTCTTGTGATATTATTTTGAACAAGTAACAGGAATTTGCTCTGTACCATATAATGCAATTATCACTCACACATACTTCCTCCTAACACAGTCTTCCTGACCTGCCTTTCAACATCACTTCAAAAATCATACACTGTTCTCCTCTGCCAGAACCTTATGTCTTTTAACAACTATCAGGCTATACAATCCTCACTGAACACTGTCTTATATTTCACGAACGGCAGAATTTTCTCTACTGCCTCAGCACTTTCCTTTATTCAGGCACATTTTGTTTTCAAGTACATAAACTATGAGGATTTTCTCTGACTTCCACATCATCATGATATGATAGTACTCAGTACGGAAGTCTTCGGGATTGCATATAAAAGACACAGGATATCTACAGTGACCAAAATGGAAGTACCTTTCTCCCTCTTTGTTAACTTGCATTTTCAAGTGCCTGATAATCAAGGAGGGCTTGGGAGGCCAAGGGCAGACCCCGTGGAGGGCTTGGAAGGGCTGGCGCAGGCCACACGAGTTGGGGGAGGCCTGGGAGGGCCAGTCGAGCTGCATGTGGGCCGGGGTTGCTACCAGTGGAAGCGACTTACCAGAGCGATTTGTGACCTTCCCTGCCGCCTTCCCCATTGACTTTGCATGTCAAAGGGCAATCACACGACCGTGGCTCCCTGCAACACCATAATCATAAGGCAGGCACCCAAGTGCCTGGATTGCGATCATGTGACTGTGGGGGTGCTGCAATGGCCAGAACTTCGGGGACCAATCATATATTCATTTTTTCCGCATCGCCATAACTTAGAACAATTGCTGAACGAATGGACATAGGCCAAGGACTACCTATACTGCAATCCCAGGCAGACACCGTCCATTCTTGGGGCTGCGCATGGCCCCAGTTCTCATTTCTCAGCCTACAGAACCCAGGGATCATGACTGCTGAAGGCATAATTTCTTATCATTCTGAAACAGAACATCTAAGCGAAGTATAAGTCCTAAAATAGGCCCATTAGTTCACCACCCCTTCAACTACTCCAAACACATCGACCTGCCTATTTTCTGGCCCTTAATCTCCCCCAAAATAAATGGAGCCTGTGGCCCATCCCTGCATTAATTGTTTATTTGTTTATTTAATTTAATTTAATTTAGGTACTGCCCAACTCCAAAATGACTTGGGGCCGCTCACGATATAATAAAACATGAAAACACAACACAAAACAAGATGGGAACTGGTCACTATATACAAAAACACATCCCACAAAGTACTCCATTTTAACTCAAGACCTCGGAGAACAAAGAGGTCTTCAAGGCCTTACAGAATGCAAACAGGGTGGGATTTCAAGGGGGATCTCATTCCAGAAATACTTATTTACAACCTCTAGCTATAAAAGAATAGAATAGGTAAAAAAAAAACACCATGCATCTCTGAAGTGCTGAGTTTTTACAGCATGCTAGAGAAAGGGGATTCAACTGTTTATGGTCCAGGTCCATCATATTGGCCCACCTCTGGCGACTGATGGACCCAGAGGGGTTCCCGAGGGACTGCACGGCCCATCTGAAGCCTTGATTGCTGCCTGGAATAAAAGGGTGGCTGAGGCTTTGGATTGGATCACGCCTATGCAACCTCTCCCCTCCATTGGATCATGTCACTCCCCGTGGTTTACGGAGGAGCTGAGGGAGATGAAATGAGAGATGTCTAGAGTGTTGTTGGCACTCATCTAAGGATGAACTCGATCAAACACAGGTTAGAGCTGCTATTAAGGCCTACCAAGTGGTGGTAAGGGCAGTGAAGCGACAGCATTCCTCCACCCTTACTGTATCCGCAGATTTTATTTATTTTATTTCATTAAACTTGTATGCCGCCCATCTCCCCCAACGGGTGACTCTGGGCGGCTCACAATAACAAAAAAGGAAAAAACACCAATCCCTCCAACAATGGCTAAAATCCATAAATAATTAAAAATAGAAACATGCATTAAAAATGTCCTAACCCCCCCCCATAAATTTTAGCCCTAAAACCTTCAAGATGCTGGGGGGGGGGCCAACCCATCATCCCACCAGCCATCTCCACAGATGCAAGCCCCCATTCGGCCCCCAGGCCTTCTGGCAGAGCCAGGATTTAACCCCTTTTCTGAAGGCCATGAGGGAGGGGGCACACCAGACCTCGGGGGGCAAGATGTTCCATAGGGCGGGAGCCACAGCAGAAAAGGCTCTCTGCCTAGACCCCACCAATCGAAATTCCTTAACCGGTGGGGTCTGCAACCTGCCCCTTCTGCTTGGCCAAGTGGGGTGGGCTGAAATAACCGGGGCGAGGCGGTTCCTCAGATAACCTGGTCCTGTGCCATGAAGGGCTTTAAAGGTAATGACCAACACCTTGAATTGGACCCGGAAACAAACTGGTAACCAGTGCAGCTCACGCAACAGCGGTGTTATATGTGCCTTCCTAGGGTCATTGAGAACTGTCCGCGCCACCGCATTCTGCACCAGCTGTAGCTTCCAGATACTCTTCAAGGGTAGCCCCATGTAGAGCGCGTTATAGTAGTCCAACCCGGAGGTGACCAGGGCATGAGTGACCGTGTGGAGGGCCTCCTGATCCAGGAAGGGGCGTAACTGCCGCACAACACGAAGTCGTGCAAAGGCCCTCCTAGCTACGACTGCCACCTGCTCTTTGAGCAGGAGTCGTGAGTCCAGGAGGACCCCCAGATTATGCACCGGGACTGTCTGGGGTAGTGCGACCCCGTCAAGAACCAAAGATGACAAACTCCTAGATCCTGAGGCTCCCCGTACCCACAGCCACTCAGTCGAAGCCTGTTGTCCCCCATCCAGGCCCCCACAGCCTCCAGGCACTGCGAGAGGGCAGTCACAGCGTCACTTAAGACACCTGGGATGGAGATGTATAATTGGGTATCATCAGCATACTGATGATACCTCATCCCATGGTGCTGGATGATCTCACCCAACGGTTTCATGTAGATGTTAAATAGGAGTGGTGAAAGCACCGACCCCTGAGGCACCCCACAAAGTAGGGGCCGGGGGCTGGACCTCTCGCTCCCTATCAACACCGATTGGGTTCGGCCTTGGAGAAAGGAGCTGAACTAGCACAACACTGTGCTACCCAGCCCCAACTCCTGCAGCCGACCCAAAAGGATACCACGGTTGATGGGATCGAAAGCTGCCGAGAGGTCAAGAAGAGCAAGGATGGATGTACTCCCCCCATCCCGGTCTCGCCAGAGATCATCTAAAAGTGTGACCAACGCTGTTTCTGTCCCATAACCAGGCCTGAACCCTGACTGATAGGGGTCCAGATAATCCGTTTCCTCCAGGATCCTCTGAAGCTGCCGCGCGACACCTTTTCCACCACCTTCCCTAAAAAGGGGAGGTGGGAGACTGGATGAAAATTGTCCAGAAGGGTGGGGTCTAGAAACGGTTTCTTGAGGAGTGGGTGGACCAAAGCCTCTTTGAAAGGCTTCGGAAACACCCCCTCCTGCAAGGATGAATTGACCACCGCCAGAACCCACCCTAAGGTCACCTCCTTGGTAGCTTTAACTAGCCAGGAGGGACAAGGATCTAAACCACAGGTAGTCGCACTGACAGCCCCGAGGACCCTGTCCATTTCCTCAGGGGCAACAGGATCAAACCGTTCCCAGATAACTGGGTAAGAATGCTCCCTGGGCAACTCCCCTGGACCTGCTCCACACTTGGCTTCCAACTGAGAACGGATCTGAGTGATTTTGTCCATCAGGTTTTCAGCAAATTCCTCTGCATGACCCTTCAAAATAGTCCTCTGCCCCCTCTTTTCCCAGGAGGGACCGAGTGACCCTAAACAGGGCTGCAGGGTGACACTTTGAGGATGCAATAAGAGCGGAGAAATGTTGACGTTTCACCGCCCTTACCGCCACTAGGTAGGCCTTAGTAGCAGCTCTAACCCGTGTTCGGTCAGATTCGTCTTTAGTTTTCTGCCAGCAGCGCTCTAGACATCTCTTAGCCCTTTTCAGCTCCCTCAACAACTCTGTGAACCACGGGGAGTGCCGGGGGTGATGGGCCAAGAGAGGACGCACAGGCGTGACCCTGTCCAAGGCCCTAGCCGCCTCCTTGTTCCAGGCTGCGGCCAGAGCCTCCGCTGGGCCGTGCAGCAAGGCCTCAGGAACAACCCCCAGCTCCCTTTGGAACCCGTGCGGGTCCACCAGTCGCCGGGGGCGGACCATTTGAATAGGTCCCACCTCCCTGCGGAGGGGGGCAACATAGAAGAATCCCACCGCCACCAGGGAGTGATCTGACCATGATGGGGGGGATAATATAAAATCCCCCACCAGATCACGCTGCCATTGCTCCGACAAGAAAACCATGTCTGGAGTGTGACCACTGTCCCGGGTCGGGCCACAGATGACCTGGGATAGGCCCATGGCTGCCATGGTAGCCATGAACTCCCGAGCTGCCTCCAAGGCCAACCCCAGGGACAGCAGATTAAAGTCCCCCAAGACCATAAGTCTGGGGAACTCCACTGCCAACCCTGAGATGGCCTCCAGCAGCTCAGGCAGGGAGGCTGCTATGCAGTAGGGAGGCTGGTACACTAGCAGCAATTGATCCCAATTGATCCCATGTGCCCAACCTCAGAAACAGGGTCTCACATCCAGCAACTTGTGGAGCAGGACCCCTGAAGGCCAATAGGGATTCCCTGATGACCACTGCCACTCCCCCTCCCCTGCCCTGGGGTCTCGGCTGGTGCCAAACCCTAAACCCGGCTGGACACAATTCCGAAAGGGCTACTCCCCCCTCTGCTGCCAGCCAGGTCTCGGTAATGCACACCAGGTCAGCCTGCTCCTCCCCAATAAGGTCGTGAATAAGGGGGGCCTTATTATTGACTGCTACCCCACAGCCCTGTTTCAGGTGATACAGGTCCTCTTGGGTACAGGAGGCCCGGACAACCTTTTGCAGGGTTGTGCGGAGGAGTCTGCTCAGCATCTGTCAGATAAAATCACTTGGATTCGTTTGCAGTTGGATGCTGGCTTTGCTGCAGGTCTGTGGGAGATATCTAGGGTGGAGGTTTGACTGGTTATCTGGGAATGGTTTGAACCTGTTGGGCCTGATGAAGTGGACAGGGTCCTTAGGACTGTGAGCTCAGCCACCTGCTCTTTAGATCCATGCCCCTCCTGGCTTGTGAAAGCAGCCCAGGGGGTTTCATGTGGGTGGGTTCTGGCGATGGTGAATCCTTCTTTGAGTGAGGGGGCTGTTCCTGCACCTCTTAAGGAGGTTCAAGAAGCCATCGCTGGACCCCATGATACTGGACAATTTTCATCCAGTATCCAACCTCCCCTTTTTGGGTAAGGTGATTGAGAAGGTGCTTGCGCAGCAGCTTCAGAGGACCTTGGAAGAAGCAGATTATCTGGATCTTTTTCAGTCAGGGTTCAGACCTGGGTATGGTACAGAAACAGCACTGGTCACACTTTTGGATGATGTCTAGCGTGGGCAGGATGGTGGTTGTGCATCTGTCCTTGCCTTACTTGACCTCTCAGCGGCTTTCGATACCATCAACCATGGTATCCTTCTGGACCGACTCAGAGACTTGAGGGTGGGTGGCACTGTATTGTGCTGGCTCGCCTCCTTTCTCCAGGGTCAATTCCAGTTGATGGTGATTGGGGAAGAGAGATCCTGCCCCCACCCCCTGCTATGTGGGGTGCCGCAGGGGTCGGTGCTCTCGCCTCTCCTATTTAACATCTACATGAGACCGCTGGGTGAACTCATCCATCGCCATGGGTTGAGGTATTATCAGTATGATGATACTCAATTGTACATCTCCACCCCTGGCGACTTAAGCGATGTTGTGGGCATCCTATCTCGGTGTCTGGAGGCTGTAAGGATATGGATGGAGAACAACAGGCTTCAACTGAACCCTGGCAAGACTGAGTGGCTTTGGGTTTCAAGCCCCTCTGGTTTTAGGATTTTACCATCTTTGGTACTGGATGGGGTCACACTGCCCCAAACAGACCCTGTGCACCATCTGGGGGTTCTCCGGGACTCATGACTCCTAATTGAAGAGCAGGTGGCAGTCATGGCTAGGAGGGCCTTTGCACAATTTTGAAATTATGTGCCAGTTGCGCCCATTCCTAGATCAAAGGGACCTACTCACAGTCACTCATGCCCTGGTCACCTCCTGGTTAGATTATTGCAATGTGCTCTACATGGGGCTGCCCTTGAAGAGTATCCAGAAACTTCAGCTGGTGCAAAATGCAGCAGCACGAGCAGTTACATGTGTTTCTAGCAGAACACATGTTACACCTCTGCTTCGTAATCTGCATGGGTTACCAGTTTGTTTCCGGGTCCAATTCAAGGTGCTGGTGTTGACCTTTAAATCCCTTCATGGCATGGGGCCGGGCTATCTGAGGGACCACTTCTCCCTGATTTCATCTGCCCGTCCTACCAGATCCAGCAGAGAGGGCATGTTATGGGTTCCATCACCTAGGGAGATACATTTGGCAGGCCCCAGGTGGCAGGCCTTTTCTACTGTGGTACCTGTGCTATGGAATCTTCTCCCCCCTGAAGTGAGACTGGCCTCGTCTTGTTGAGTTTCCGGAGGTCCCTTAAGATTTGGTCATGCCAGCAGGCCTGGGGACAGGGGAATTAGTGAGGTGTCTCCCTTATTTTTAACTTCCCTTTATTCTGTTTTATTTTGTTTTATATATTTTAAATATATTTTACTGTTTTTATCTGTGTTGTACAACACCCAGAATCACCTGTGGTGAGATGGGCGGCTATATAAATTGATTTAATAAATAAATAATAAATAAATCATATTGTAGAAATTCAGCCTGTTTTAGTCTATTGTGTGAACCAAGCTATCATATTAAGCTATTATATATTAATTGCACTGGTTGGAGATTTGAGGGGAGGATATTTTATAATGACACAGGTTGCATGCAAGCATAGGGAGGCCTGAGAAGGAGGGCATGAGGTGCATGAGAGTGTAGGAAGGCCCAGGAAGGAGGCTATAGAGTGCGTGCAAGTGTAGGAAGGCCCAGAAAGGAGGGCGTGGGGTGTGTGCAAACACAGGGAAGCTGGGGAAGAAGGGCGATGGTGTGTGTGTGTGAGCACAGGGAGGCCCGGGATAGGAGGGTGTAGCGTGGTACGCAGGAAGCGGAAGAACTTACCAGAGCGACTTACAACCTTCCCTGGTTTCCCTATTGACTTTGCTTGTGGGAAGCCGGCAGGGAAGGTCACAAATGGCAATCATGTGACCACAGGGGTGCTGCAACTGCTGGAACTTCAAAGACCAGCCATAAGTACCACTTGTTCAGCATCGTTGCAACTTTGAACGGTCACTGAACAAGTGGTCGGTAAGTGAAGACTACCTGTATATAAGTAATTTAAATAAACAAATAATAAGTATAGCTTATGTCTTGGGCAAAACATGCTATATGAACACAGCAATTGTGTTTTGTTAACTCAGGCTTAGGACTTAGCATATTGTACGAAACAATAGAGTACAACAAAAAGTTTAGAATAATACAGTACTAGTCCTTATGGAAATCCTACACAAACTTGAAAAGTATCATAGCAGCAATTCTTCCACTAAATAGTAAGAATAGGATTTTTTTTTTCATTTCATATTATCGCTTCAAAATGTTATTCACATTTTCCATAGAACTGAAAAATTGGCTTGAACTGTTAATTTGAAACATGTCTTTATCAAGTTCCACCCTCCCTCCAGAGCCAAGTTTTCTACTTACAATTACATCTTTTTTGCACAAATCTGAGTTTGCAGGCAGTCCGATATGTTGACAGTCTGATGACATCAAAATTCTGAGCCCCTATAAATTAAAAGCAGAATCTTCTCAATATAGTATTTCAATTTTAAAATGAAAAGAGGACTTTAATTACGTTATGATGTCCAACTACAACTGCAACTACATTAGAAACTTAATCTTTAAGGAGTTGCAAACTTTTATCTGGATTGTACTACTTCTGTATCATGTCAAACTCCACCCTCTCCCACGTGTGTTCAAATATTCCACCTCATGAAAAGTAACCTATACATGGTTAACTACCATGTTAAAAAGAATATTTCTTCCTGGCATTTTTATGTGGCAAAATTTTACTTATTTATATTTTGCATAGAGCAGTATGAGGTAGTACATTCCAAAATCTGAACTTACCATCAGTGAGAAATAAGTGTGGAATGATGCTTAAATAGGAAAAGGTAATATAAGGTCACCACTAAACCTTATTTAAGGACTGAAGGCTAGGGCATAAATTCTTAAGGAACAACACCTTGTTATTTTAACCTAATAACCCCAGTCCTTTATGAGAAACAGGATCTGGTTACATTCTTTAAAGAGGCTACAACACATTTTTAAATGAAGTTTCAAACTTTTAAGACTTCTACTTACTCATTTCCATGAAGAGCTGTCTCTTCTCTGCCATCGTCCTCCTCCTCTTTCCACTTTCCTCAATCATCCTAAAAACAAATTTAGAATTTTAGCTGACTGTTCAGAGAGAATTTAACTACCAAGAAGAAATTCACAAACTCTTTCAGTATTCATCTGTTATTGCAGAAAACAGCCAAAAGAAACCACTAGGTAATGTGAATTACTATGTATTAACTGAACTAAATCTATGTAGAGCAGGAAGCAAATGCCAGGAGTTCAAAGAAACTTCCACACCTTTGTTTTAATAAAGATCCATAATAATTAACCTTCCACTGCAACCACCAGCAAATAAGCTAGAAGAACAGTTATTATACTGTAGGGCTGGGAGTTTCAAAAGGGGAATTATGTGCTTCTTCCTACACAGCACTAGAGCATAAGCTCTTCTTTCCATTAGGAACTGTTCTATTAAATAAAGCCCCCAGTGGTACAATTATAATTTTCATGGTGGGGATATTCTTGAAAAAAAACCTCTCCAGCTATGAACAGATGGCATGTTCTCTCCTGTTGACTTCATTATTAAATCAGTTTAAGAAATGAGAGTATCACGATTAAGGAACTAACTTATCACATTGACTTTCACAAAAAAACAAAAAACCAGGAATTCAAAATTGCTAGTAATGGTTGTTCCAAACTAGTAGTCTCTGTCCAAATTCTTCTCAGAATTTGGCTAGCATATATTTTTGGAATGTTAAATTTAAAAATATCATTTAATTTTCTTTCTTCATCCCATTTCTGTCATAAGATTAAATCAGGAAAAATAAAATGTACATTAAAACAGGAAGGTAAAATAGATGCAATGGTGCAGAAAAATAGAAAAATGTCCAGAACAGCCAGATTATTATTAATATTATTATTATTAATCTACAGGAAAGCCAGCTAAAGCCCTAATAAACCCCAGCACTGAATAGCTTATAGTTGATTTCAGGCTGAGTTTAGAATTTATCTGGTTTGCTGCTTTGTGAAGAATTTAAAAAAGAAGGAGTAGATATGACCATGCAAAGAACTACTTATTAAGGCCAATACTACAGGACCTATTTTAACAGGTTTCGCTCTTCTTGGAGCTCATCAGCTGTAGGTAACGGCCTATTTTGCAGTACTTTTCAAAAGAAATTCAAAGAGACTGATTTAATCCCTAAATCTTAATCCATTATTTGTTCCAGTGCCAAAACATATTGCAATGTAAGATAAGCATGCTTTTCAGGATTTAAGCTAGCAACTAATATTTCCCAAGAAAAAATTCCATGTGAGCCTGAAAAAATGGTGTCTGTTTTAAAAATCACATTAACAAATTGATTCCCTAAAGCAGCCTCACCTTCCTGTTTAGACACAAAAAAGGACCTCCTTTAATAAATAGCAGAGAGTGGCTGCAGTCACGATCAGCTATAAGCCAATGCCTATTCTGGACACAATTTGAGATCTATAAAGTTAAACCAGCTTCTACCCAATAGTGTATAACTAGAATCCACCTCCTCACATGCACAGATAGAAAGGATTTTCACATCTGATTTTTTTTTAAAATTTCTGCTGGAAGAACTGGAATTACGTATTGTGAAGAAATATTAGAAATCCAAGTCATCAAATGAAGATGAATTGTGGAAGATTCAAGACAAGTAAATGAAGTACTTTTTCACACAGCATATAGTACAGGAACAATGAAGAATGCATAGGCGAATTCATGAAGGGGAAGGTTACAGATATCTATTAGTCATGATTCTCTTTGTTATTAGAAGTGCTATACCTCTGAGGATTCACTGTTGGGGAACATAAATGAGAGGCTGCTATTGTCCTCGTGTCCTACATGTGAATGTGGTTACTGGATTTCTTACCATGATGTTGGATCAAAGAGTATTCTCAGCCTATTCTTTCAGGGAATATAACCTCTTCCCAAACATGTTGAATAGTATGCAAAACAATAGGTCAGGAGATTATTTTGAAGTCCAGTGAAGGACATTTTCATTTTGTTTACTACAAATTGTTTCTATGTTCAGCTCTTATATTCCAAGCAGCAAAATTTTATTTATACACACACACACATGCATACAGTACTGTGCAAAAGTTTTAGGCAGGTGTGAAAAAATGCTGTAAAGTAAGAATGCTTTCAAAAATATATATTGTAATTGTTTATGTTTAGCAATTTACAAAATGCAAAGTGAGTGAACAGAAGAAAAATCTAAATCAAATCAATATCTGGTGTGACTACCCTTTGGCTTCAAACCAGCATCAATTCTTACATTTGCACACTTGCACAAAGTCAGGGATCTTGTAGGATTAGAGTCACGTGTATGATTAACCAATTATACCAAGCAGGTGCTAATGATAATCAATTTCGTATGTAGGTTGAAACACAGTCATTAACTGAAACAGAAACAGCTGTGTAGGAGGCTTAAAACTGGGTGAGGAACAGCCAAACTCTGCTACTTAGGTGAGGTTGTGGAAGACAATTTCATATCATAGGTCATACACCATGACAAGACTAAGCACAGCAACAAGACACAAGGTAGTTATACTGCATCAGCAAGGTCTCTCCCAGGCAAAAATTTCAAAGCAGACTGGGGTTTCAAGATGTGCTGTTCAAGCTCTTTGGAAGAAGCACAAAGAAATGGGCAACGTTGAGGACCGTAGATGCAGTGGTCGGCCAAGGAAACTTAATGCAGCAGATGAAAGACACATCATGCTTACTTCCCTTTGACATCGGAAGATGTCCAGCAGTGCCATCAGCACAGAACTGGGGGAAACCAGTGGGACCTAGATACACCCACTGGGTGTACCATCTACTGTCTGGAGAAGTCTGGCCAGAAGTGGTCTTCATGGAAGAACTGCGGTCAAAAAGCCATACTTCCGATGTGGAAACAAGGCTAAGCAACTCAACTATGCATGAAAACCTAGGAACTGGGGTGCAGAAAAATGGCAGCAGGTGCTCTGGACTGATGAGTCAAAATTTGAAATCTTTGGCTGTAGCAGGAGGCAGTTTGTTCACCGAAGGGCTGGACAGTGGTACAATAATGAGTGTCTGCAGGCAACACTGAAGCATGGTGGAGGTTCCTTGCAAGTTTGGGGCTGCACTCCTGCAAATGGAGTTGGAGATTTGGTCAGGATCAATGGTGTCCTCAATGCTGAGAAATACAGGCAGATACTTATCCATCATGCCATACCATCAGGGAGGTGTGTGATTGGCCCCAAATTTATTCTGCAGCAGGACAATGACCCCAAACATACAGCCAATGTCATTAAGATCTATCTTCAGCATAAAGAAGAACAAGGAGTCCTGGAAGTGATGGTTTGGCCCCCACAGAGCCCTGATCTCAACATCATCGGGTCTGTCTGGGATTACATGAAGAGACAGAAGGATTTGAGGCAGCCTACATCCACAGGAGATCTGTGGTTAGTTCTCCAAGATGTTTGGAACAACCTACCTGCTGAGTTCCTTCAAAAACTGTGTCCAGTGTACCTAGAAAAATTGATGCTGTTTTGAAGGCAAAGTGTGGTCACACCAAATACTGATTTGATTTGGGTTTTTCTTCTGTTTGCTCACTTTGAGTTTTGTAAATTAATAAACATAAACAATTACAATATATATTTTTGAAAGCATTCTTACCTTACAGCATTTTTTCACATCTGCCTAAAACTTTTGCACAGTACTGTATATGTATGTATGTATGTATATAAGAGTTTACCATTAACAACTTGCTGCCCTATCTGTAAATCATCCTGCAAATTTTGAACTGAACAGCAGAATATACATTTCGTAAATTAACATTTATACTGTAATAGTTCAATCTTTAAGAAAACTCAAGTCATAAACCATGGCTTCAAATTTTGGTTTATAACAAGAAAAACAAGCAATAGATCCTGGTTTGGACAAACCTCAGAGGTTTGCTACTATTATTAAACCTGCACTTCTGTTCTCTTGTCCTGGATAAAGCCAAAGGAACAACTGATACGCTTAGTTCTTTTTTATGTTGTTTATTTGTTTTAGAACAGCAAAACATTTAGTCCGTGTAGGATGTATAATCTTAATTATACCTTCTGAGTTTATAGAACATTAGCTACTGCATGACTAAATTGCTTTTTTAAAATAAATTTTACAATACTCTAAGTACAGTTTGCCATTTATTCTCCTACACAACCTGTAGGTTGAGAATTACACATTAGTTGACATCATAACTATTCAATTTTATAACGCTACTACTGTACAATTTTCTTCCCACAAGTATATAAAAGGGCAAATTACTCCTATTTCAACTACAGTTAACTGTGATGGAAGCTGATAGTTTACTTTTTAGATGATTTTCACCTATGCTCTAGAGATCTTGTTAGACCTTCTTGGACAAGCACAGTAACTGAATGTAAAACTGGAATACAACTGCTGCTTTATTTTTATGTTCTTGTATAAGAACATAAGCCAATTGTTCTTGACTTATTCCAAAGCAGCATTTTTCCAAATAAAATCTTTCTACTACCATTGTTTAATCAAACTAGTTTCTGACATTGCTCTGGTCTGCAACACCAAAAGAGCTAGATAGTTTTCTCAAAAAGAATTTCTTCCTTTTATCAGTGCTGTAAAATTCATAAGCATGGCTACTGTCTTTGGCCTCACTGGGAGCATCTGCATACCACCAGAAGATTCTGGGAGAGTGAGGAGAAGCTCACCACAAGCAACAGAGAAGTGGGACTTTGGTCATTGGATCAAGCTAGCAGCCTGGGAACTGCCTCACTGGGAGCGTTTGCATACCACCAGAGGATTCTGGGAGAGTGAAGAGGAGCTCACTGCGAGCAACAGAGAAGTGAGACTTCAGCTCATTAGTTCAAGCTATCGGCCCATGCATGTGAATCTTACCACTAGGAATCTAAATCAGGAAAGGAAAATCTGTTTGGAAAATCTATCTGGATCTGCACAACCCTCAACAGTAATAAAGTCATGGAGAAACAGGCTAACACCATGATGACCTGCAAGGTGTGTGCTATATTTGTATTCCTGCCCAAGAAGGACTCCAATTATACCTGCACCAAGTGCAAACTGATCAGATTGCTGGAGGAGAAAGTGGAGGGTCTAGAAGCATGTGTAGGTGCTCTGAAACTCATCCATGAAAATCAGGATTTCCTGGAAAAGGCAGAAGTCTGACTACAAACTGAACACAGCAAGCAAGAAACAACTACCAAGAAAAATGGAGCCCTACAGGAGGAGGGATGGCAGCATGTCACTCAAAGGACAAAAAAACCTGAGAAGACCATCCCTGCCACTGGAGTTTAACAATCATTTTCATACCCTCCCCTGGAAGAAGACATGCAGACATCTGGAGAAGGGTCTTCATCCAATGTTCCAGTAACAGGAAGAAAAGTAAGACTGTCACAGAGGAGTTTGCTGGGTGTCCCAAAGAGGAAAAAGTCTGTGGTGATGATTAGTGACTCACTTCTCAGAGGAACAGAATCAGCAATCTGCAGACCAGATAAGCTATCAAGGGAAGTATGTTGTCTCCCAGGTGCAAAGATCAAAGACATGCCAAAGAGGTTTATCCAGCTAATCAAGCACATTGATTATTATCCCTTTCTCCTCTTTCATGTTGGGACAAATGATACAACAAAAAAGAGCCTGAAAAAAATATCAAGAGACTACGAGGAACTAGGCAGGAAGGCAAAGAGTTAGGAGCACAGGTAGTGTTTTCATCTGTACTTCCAATGGATGGTCAATATCCAATGAAGGAACAGAAGATTTCAGAGGTAAAGCACTGACTCAAGCGATGATGCTGTCAAGAAACTTAGGATTTTTGGATCATGGTCTACACTACCTATAAGATGGACTTCTGGCAAGAGATGGGCTCCACCTCACAAGGACTGGGAAGAATGTGTTTGGAAGATATCTCACTCAGGTCATCCGAAGGGCTTTAAACTTAATCTGGAGGGGGAAGGGCCAATTCCTAAGACCAAACCCAAAACATAAGCTCCAAGACAACAAATTTGATAATAAGGAAGGAAATGGTGAGAAGGAAGGGGCACTCATGTATAAAACAGGAAACTCAGCTAGCAAACGCAAGGTCAGCCATAAAGGGCTCAGATGAATGTACACTAATGCTCAAAGTATGGGGAACAAACAGGGAGAACTTGAAGTCCTAGTACATGAGGGCAAATACGATATTGTTGGTATTACTGAAACTTGGCAAGAAGAAACCCATGATTGGAATATGCTATTAGAAGGATACAATTTGTTCAAAAGAAACAGACCCAGCAAAAGAGGAGAAGGAGTTGCACTGTATGTAAAGAATTACTACACCTGTACAGAAATACATGATACCTAGGACGAAAGCCTTCTTGAAAGTATCAGGGCATTGCTATAGGTGTGTATTACAGGCTACCCCACCAAGCAGAGGAAATAGATGAACTTTTTGTAAATCAGTTAGCTGAGGTGCCCAGAAAACACACCACTGTAGTAATGGGAGACTTTAACTACCCTAACATCAACTGGGAAACAAGCTCTGCAGCAAGTGGGAGATTGAACAGGTTCCTGACATGCTTAGCTGACAACTTTTATCACCCAAAAGGTGGAGGAGGGAACTAGAGGGTCAGCTATACTGGACTTGATACTTACTAATGGGGATGAAGTCATTGAGGGAGTGGAAGTTGTAGGAAGTTTGGGAGAGAGTGATCATGTCATACTAGGATTCATCATAATGCAGGCAAGGGTAACTGAACAAAGTTAGACTAATGTTCTAGATTTTAAGAGAGCTGATTTCAACAAACTAAGAGAAAGAATAGGAAGGATCCCATGGATGGAAATCCTAGAGGGAAAAACAGTTCAGGATGCTTGGGAAACTCTGAAAAACGAGGTAATAAAGGCCCAAACAAAAACAATACCACAGAGAAAGAAAAACAAGAGACACCTGATGAGACCAGCGTGGCTGCACAAACAGCTCTCTATCAAGCTGAGGGACAAAAAGGACAAGTATAAAAAATGGAAAGAGGGGCTTGTAACTAGAACAGAATACTAGCAAATAACCCAAATCTGCAAGGACGGAGTCAGGAAGGCTAAGGCTCGGAATGAGCTAAGACTTGCAACAAATGCCCAAGATAACAAAAAAAGTTTCTTTCGATATGTAAGGAGCAAGAAGAAAGTCAAGGAAATGGTTGGTCCACTAGTGGGAGAAGATGGCAAGAAGGTGACGGGCAGCTGGGAGAAGGTGGAACTGCTTAATTCCTTTTTTGCTGTCTTTATGCAAAAGAAAAAAATAGTCCAACCTGTCAAAATCAGCACTGTGGGAGACAGAAGAGGAATACAGGTCAAAGTAGCTAAGGAATTGGTTAGAGAACACCTAACTGGTCTGAATGAGTTCAAGTCTCCTGGACTGGATGGTTTACACCCCAGGGTACTGAAGGAGCTGGCAGACATGATCTCAGAACCATTGAAGGAAATCTTTGAGAGCTCCTGGAGCATGGGGGAACTGCCAGAGGACTGGAAAAGAGCTGATGTAGTTCCAATCTTTAAAGAATGGAAAAAAGTGGATCCAGGAAACTACAGACCAATCAGCTTGACATCAATACCTGGGAAAATCCTGGAAAAGGTTATCAAGCAGTGGGTTGGGAGCACCTAGAAATGAATAAAGTGATTACTAGAAGCCAGCATGGGTTTGTTAAGAACAGGTCACACCAAACAAATTTTATTGCCTTTTTTTGACTAAATTAGTGGACCAAGGAAATGCTGTTGGATATAGTATACTTAGATTTTAATAAGGCATTTGATAAAGTAGACCATAACCTACTTCTTGGTAAGATAGAACAATGTGGGATAGACAGTACCAACTACCAGATAGATTTGCAGTTGGCTGACCAACCATACTCAGCATACTCAGTGATCCTTAATGGAACTACATCTATGTGGAGGGAAGTATGCTTCAAGGTTCTGTCTTGGGCCCAGTGCTCTTCAGCATCTTCATAATTGATTTAGATGAGGGGACTGAAGGGACGCTTATCAAATTTGTAGATGACACAAAGCTGGGGGGAATTGATAACACTTCGGACGATAGATTCAAGTCTCAGAAGGATCTTAACAGAATTGAGCATTGGGCCCTATCCAACAGGATGCAGTTTAGTGGAGAGAAAAGTAAGATTCTGCATTTAAGCAGGAAAAACCAGATGCATAGGTACAGAATAGGCAGTACCTGGCTCAAAGGTAGTGCCTATAAGAGGGATCTAGGTGTTCTGGTGGACCACTGCTTAAGCATGAGTCAGCAGTGTGCTGCAACTACCAAAAAACCCAATGCAGACCTGGGCTGCATCAACAAAGGGATAGTATCAAGATCAAGGGAAGTGATAGTACCACTCTACACCACACTGGTGAGGCCACATTTGAAATACTGCATCCAGTTCTGGTTACCACAATACAAAAAAGATGCTGAGGCCCTAGAAAGAGTGCAGAGAAGAGCAACAAAGATGATAAGAGGTGTGGAGGCTAAATCCTATGAAGAACAGCTAAAGGAACTAGGTATGTTTAGCTTAACGAAGAGAAGACTTAGGGGAGACATGACAGCAGTCTTCCAATATTTGAAGGGCTGCCACAGGGAAGAGGGTGTCAAATTATTCTCCATAGCACCTGAGGGTAGGACAAGAAGCAATGGGTGGAAGTTTGTCAGAGGGAGATCCAACCTGGAAATAAGGAGGAATTTCCTGACAGTGAGAACTATTAAGCAGTGAAACAGCTTGCCTCCCAGAGTTGTGGGTGCTCCATCGCTGGAGGTTTTCAAGAAAATAATGGACAACAATTTGTCCAAGATGGTATGAGGACTTCTGCCTTGGGCAGGGGGTTGGACTAGAAGACCTCCAACATCCCTTCCAACCCTGTGATTCTATGATTCTTCAAAAGCAGAAAATACTGCAACCAAACATATCAATTTTTTTGGATTTGGCAAGCCATATCAAATTAAGGAACCACACAATCATCTGTTAGATTTTCAGTGGCATTTGCTCAACGTTTCTGGATTCAAGTGTGTGTGTTTAATTCTAAATGCATGTGTTTAATTCTAAATCTATTCATGCAGAAATTAATCTTACTTTTTTTATCGTATTAATCTATAGCCTGAACAAACCTAGCCCAATTTTGTATATGTATGTATATGTATGGTCATGCACTTTGCCAAAGTAACACTCAAAACAGTTGAAAAAAAAAATCAAGAACTACAGAATCCCCACCTCAATTCTGCCTCAGCTCAGAAAATATTCAGTTTGAGAGAGATCAGAAAGAAACATGTTCAAAGCTTATTCACACAGCCTGCTGAAAATGTTAATGTAAAGCTGACCAGGCCAAAACTGCCTGTCATATTACAGTACTTCCTTTCTGCAACACAAATCTGGAAAAGAACTACAGTATTATCTTCAGAATTGAACAGTATTTTAAAATAATATTTCAATTTATGCCGAAGCATGATTCTGAATTTTTGTTCAGGAGTCAAAAGCAATAAAATGCCCTCAATGGTCTTATATCAGTATTTATTTTGCTTTATTTGCTCTGACTGAAATCCAGAACAGGAAATCCAAAATCCATGCATGTGTTTTAGTGCAAGAGGAAGTTATGGAAATAAATTGCAGCTCGAATAATCAAATTTCCAGGTTTCAGTCAGAGACACTTAAGAGCTCATTAGAAAATTATCTTTCATTTGGACATGCAAGGAATGATCCCATAATTTGAAATTATTTAGATCTTTTTAAATTGTGTCTTGTTTTTTTTTTTTAAAAAAAACAGAGTTATTTAAGTTATTGACCTGAATATGGTTTTCCACCTTACAACAGAAATGGAACAGTACTTTTTCTAAAATCACTTTCTTAGATTTCCCTCCGACATGTTCCCCTTCTGTTTTCAAACTGTACCATATTTAAAAAGTAAATGTCACAAATAAGAATGTCAACTGAGCAATATAATATGTTACTAAGGAACAGCTGAAGATATTTCAGAGTACTAATAGCATTTATGACATATTAAAGATGTCTAGTTGCTGATGTTGACATGCGGGAAATAAAATCTGAAGCTACAAAACTGAAGTAGAGTGGGAACACGACATAAGAAGCATAAACATGGGAAAGCTCTACACAGTGAAAGATGAAATTAATTGACTGCACATTGATCTTAAACATCAGTGAACTGAAATGAACTGGAATTAGACACTTACTGTCTACTACTCAGGAACATGAAAACAAAGGAGTGGTGTTGCTTTCATAGTTAGGAAATAGCAAAGACAGTAAGTACTTGGACACAATTCTGTCAATAAATTAATAATATCAATATTATTAAAACAACCATTTAATATAATGGTTACCCACTGTGCCAACCACTGATGCAGAAGAGGAAACTGATGACCTGAAACAGCAAAATATGCAAGCAAGATTTATGTTTGTGGTTGGAACCAGCCTTAGAACTGACAATAAGTAGGTAGGTAGGTAGGTAGGTAGGTAGGTAGGTAGGTAGGTAGATAGATAGATAGATAGATAGATAGATAGATAGATAGATATAAAGTGGTGGATAGCTGCTGCCTTTTAGTAAACACTAAAGGGAACAAGAAATATGCCACAGACTACTACTTGGTAGGGTAGTAGTGAAGGCTTTGGAAAAGATATTCAGATGCCATGATGTGCCTGTATCTATGAAGCTCAGAATCATGCAGGCAATGGTTTTTCCTTTCACTTATGGAAGTGAAAGTTGGACTTCAAACAAGGAGGATAGAAGAGTATTGATGTTTTTGAACTTTGGTGTTAAAAGACTCCTGAAAATACCATGGATAGTCAAGAAAACAAATTAATTAATCATAGAACAATCAATCCACACTCAGGGTACAAATGACCAGGCTCAAATTACCGTATTTGGACACATTACGCAAAGATCCAGCTCCCTTGAGAAATCCGTAATTCTGGGAAAGGTGGAAGGAAAGAGAAGAAGAAAACTACCAGAAGCAAGGTGGATGGAGTCAATTACAGCAGTAATGGGTACACTGGAAGACCTGAAGGCCAGAAAGCATCTGGAGAAAGTCTATGTAATCATTAAGAGTCAATACCGACTTGATGGCACATAACCAACCAACCAGTCATGTTTGCTGTGTAATATAACTTTTTATACATATCTTAGTTTCAAGAGTTCCTGGATCCAATTGTGTATATTAATTTCTTTGCAATTCTGAAGAATACATTTAGCTGTTAATATGGTCACAGTACACCATATAGCATACATTTCCCGAATCCCAGTTATCAGGACAATATCTCACTGGAAACCTATAAGGAAAACATGAAGTTTTGTTCCTGAGATATATTTGTTTTTAATGGAAAAACTGCGGGGGAGGGGGACATCATTAAAAAATCATCTTGAATATTGTTTTTCAAAACAATTGAAATGCTTTGAGAGAAGAGTTCACCCCCTCAGAGACTAGGCTTATAGATATTGCATTAAAGTTATAGTTTAATTAAACAAGATTTGTTGAATAAACTATATTTGGCTTATTGTAAAGCATAAATCATGGTTTATAAACCACAATAGTTAGATTCACACATTATATTAATTCAAAGACAAACAACCTGCTTTATGGCTTAATGTAATATATGAACACAAAAAAGGCTGAGGCTATTTTGCATAGTGAGGATTCAACAATACTGTTGATCCTGAGAGTGGGGGGCAGGAAAACATAATTGGCAGCCAGCACTCTGCCATAGCACTTGTGTGCAGACATACCTTCAGTATTGTTCTCCTATGAGATGCACAGCCCAAGATGTACTCTAGGATTCTTTACAAATTTCAAGGCTGTCATCCAAAGAAAAGGTTGTGCATTCCATTTAAAATTCTAAAACAAAGGCATCAAAACTTCATGCCAAAGAAGAATGAGTTATTTTAGAGGGTAGGTGGGTCAGATTCATTTATTTTATAACAGTCTACTTAAGCACACTTTCTTTATTGAACAGTTATGAGAGACACTAGATGCTAGTAGAATTCAGCACACATTTTCTGCATTTTTTTTTGTTATTGTTATCAAGATGTGTAAATTGCCCTTTTTTTAGACAGCAGGAGCCTCTGCCTCCCAATTTCATCCAATTAATTATTTTGGAATAGTGATGTCTATGTCTATTATAAATAATGCCCAATCTGTGTTGACTGCTGTCTATTTTATACTCCAAACTTACAACACCTATCTATATACTACTAAAACTCTCATTGTGTTTATCTGTTTGTACCCTCAATTTAGCCCAAACAGTGCATTATATGGCAACAATTTTTGAATCAAGGTACCTAAAATCCACTAACTTAAGAATGCATAAAAAATCCAGGACCCATTACTCTTGTGGAATTGAAATTTCCACAATGTTCACACCAGTTTTATACGTAAAGTTGTGGCCATTGCAGCGTCCCCATGGTCACATAATCATGATTTCCAATGCTCCCTGCCAGCTTCCCACAAGCAAAGTCAATGGCGAAGCTGGCAGGAAGTCGGAAGTTGCTCCCGCTCCCACTGCTTTTTTGCCCACCCATGGTCATTCTATTTATCTATTTAGATAAGTAAATATTCACTTATTATTGAAGTTCATTTCCCATTACAATTATTTTTATATTTATGATATATACTCTTCTTAGATGATCACAGGACTGTCCAGCATTGGGGTAAAAAAGATATGGTCAGCCTAAAATTTAACGCTCATTTGGGTCACATCAGACTGCACTACCTTCTTCCCAAAGGATGACTCAACAGGTCACAGGATTGTCTAGTGTCTTTTGCATATCCTAATCTAATAACACATGCCAGCTGTTCCAAAACTAATTTTGCTTGGAAGAATTGGATAAACCTGGTATAGACCACATTTTAGCAGAACAGGTACTGAATATAATTTGTTGTAACAGCTACAAATAGTTTATAGTCTGGATCTCATCCAAAAATGGTGGGGGGATTCAATTTGTGTGCTGTGATCAATTAAGAGTCCCAAAGGACCTAACTAAAGACCTCCTTCACTTCTTAGGCATTGCAGTTAGAGCCGCCTTTTAACTGCAACCACTATTACACTTAAATCTGTTGCCTGGAACCCTGGAATAAAGTGAGTAATGATAAAGAGGTATTTACTGAATAAAAATCTATGACCATTACAGCTTTGTCATTTCTAGGTGATATTAATTTATAGACATCTGCAACTATTATGAACTGATATTAGCAGTGAATGTGTTATAGTTGCTTCCAAGCTTATTCTAATCAATATAAGAAACCATTCACCTTTGAGTGTCTAGTATCATTCTACTGTATATCCATCTGGCCCTGAGATTGTTTCTTCATTTTCTATCAAGAGAATTAGCATTGCCTGAAAATACTCTTCTTGACTCTTGGGAAGACCTCACATTTGCAAATTCTGCACCAAGTAGTTTATTGCTTCCTACCCTTGAGATAAGTCATTATTGTATAGTTTAGAATAAAATGATTGAAAAAACTGAGCTACAGGTCTTTTTAAGTGTCCCTTAGGGTTCCTGACTCCTGTAATGAATGATCTATTTTTCATTCAGACTTACAAGCCAGTAATTTTCTTGATCTCTCTCTCTCAATTCCTAATAGGATTATTGGTACAAGTTAGCAAAAAATCCATCAGCTTTACTTGCAAAGTGTTGCCTTCATATTGAAGTTTAATGTGTTTGCCAAACTGAAAAGTGTGGGGCTTGCACAATGCCCTCTTAAATTGTAATTCAATATTTTGTATTTGCCAACCCTGTTAGAAAAAGTACATGAAATTATTTGTCCTTAAATGTATGTTTCCATAAATTTGCAAAGAAGCATTTTTATTATTAAAGAAATTTAGCTGATGGCTAGATGTTCATGAATTTCTATTTCTATAATTTATATACAAGTGGAACTCCATAGCAATAAACCTCCGTTTATTTAAGGAATTTGTTAGTACTTAAGCCACAATCAATAATAGCTTATGTCACAAGAAGGCATGCTTTATTCCATTTAGGGTGAGATTTATTTGTTGTTTTGAAGTCAGACTTGACAAATCCATGCAGTTATCTAGGCAACATTTTCAGAAGTAGTTTGCCACTGCCTTCTTCCTATAGCTGAGGTGACCAGCCCAAGGTTACCCAGCTGGCTTTCACGTCTAAGGTAGGCCTAAACCTCAAATTTCCCCACTCTTAGTCCAGCATCTTAACCACTAGACTAAACTGGCTCTCTTAGATTAGGTTATCATATTAGATTACTATTTATTATGATTATTAGAGTAGAGTATTCTATTAATAATAGTTATTAGATTAGGTTATTAGAGTGATATTACTTAATAATTAATATGGAAGCTGGAATGATGAACCACTGAAGTAAATTATAGACATATGATGAAAAAGTCTCCAGACAGCCTGAAGCACTACATTTATCATAATGAATTCCAACTATATTATATATGTTTCACCTATTTCTATCCAGGATCAGGAGAAAGAGTGGAATAACAACAATAGTAACAACAAGGCAGCATGTATTTATGATTAATTATATCAATAAAATTACATGTTCACTTTTCATTTGGCCTACCTATTTCCTAATTTTTGGAGTATTTGGAAGCATGTTGTCCATCCACAGAACTTTGTACACACAGCTTTCACCAACTAAACAAGTCTTCTTTAGAGTAGCTTTAAAGCTTCACTGATTTTCAAGAATTCATGACTCTTGCATCTCCTCAAAAGTTACAATTGCAGTGGATGAGAGCTATTGCCCTTAAATCTAACTTGGGGAAATCTTAATAACTGGCTAGCCACTATGGTAAAACAGGACATTGCACTAGATAAACACTGCTTCAGTTATTTTTATGACTGGACTGTGGAGCGATGCTCAGAATAGGCTTTGCAAGTTTAGATTAGGAATAGTGGTTAGTTCTTTGCTTTCCTTTTTTGTTTTCTTCCAAAAGAATCTGGCTGCTACTGCACAACAGTAAATTGCAAAAAGTATACACAGAATATCTAACATTTCTGCATGCTATCAGAAGCTAAACAACTTGTTCTCATTCCACATTCCATACATTTAAGACTCTGAATCTAAATTAAGCCAATTATAGCCTTTTACTTTAAGAGTCCCATTCATTTACAATTTCAAATCTCAGCTGCTTTTATCCTCTGTGAGAACCTGTGGTCAACAGACACTGCTGAACTACATCTCATAGCCATAGGCATTGGCTACAAACTGCAATGATGAAAAGATGATGAAACATGCATCATGACATCATAACGCAAACCCCGGCGTATATTATTTGCCTTGTGAAATTAGACACAAGTACAAAGTCATGGGTTTGCATCATGACATTGTGATGCACATTTTGTTACTTGCCCATCTTGCCCCCAATGGATGCCTATGTTTCTAGCAATCACAAACAGTATTAACAATAGTAAAGGATGCAAAATTCAGCAATCTTTGGAAAGTCAGAGGTTCCCAACCTCCATAATATACCTTGTTGGTTTGGGGGCAGGGGTTGGAAGTAAGATTAAAAAGTATAAAACATAGAGCAAACAAAACACTGTGATATATTCAAATGCCTAAAATTATGTGCTTGTGCTCAGAAAATCAAAACACAGGATTTTATAGGGGCCCAAAGATATGCTGGAAACAAATAACTTAAAGTTCTTTCCTATGAGTTGCTATTACGTGGGAGACAGCCATGGGCAAATCTACTGTTGACCTTTCAGCATGATAAAATGCACCATTCTTCCCACTCTATTTAATAATCCAAACCAGTGTATAGCTCCAAACAATACTTCTCATTTGACTTACTAAACCTATTCTCCATAAAATTAAAACATTTCTTTAGTAGTGGGTGTCCTCTCTTATATATCCACATCTATCCCACTTTTACTGTAATTGCAGTTAGAGTCCCTTTTTGAAGCTTCAGTACCTCTAAAGTTTATATTGCAAAACAGGAGGGTCAGTGCACCACACAGAGAATCTGTTCTGTGACAAAACCAAATGTTGGAATTACCCGTTCCAACGTGTCTCTGAGCTCAGAGGGCAAAAAATGCCATAACTTCCTCAAGATTAAAAAAAAAAATCCCACAACCTATTCCATTTTAAAAAGTCAGTCTATGGATAATAATATTCCAGAACTACCAACTGTGATTGAAAGAAGGGAGAGGGCAACTCAGTTGGTCACTTCAGGTCAATTTTTTATTCCCTAAAGTAGGCTAACTGGAATCCTGATGGACATATATTTGAATCTGATGTTGGTCAAAGCTGGAACCATACTTACTATTTTTATTCAATAATTTTATTATGATATACATGCTTTTATGTGTGTTCGAAGTGGTGTAAAATAAAAATAATTAAAACAAAATAATTTCAAAAATGAAGAAGTAGCAACAGAATATGTTAAATTATATTCAATATTTTTCCCAGTTTGCCACCTTTTCCTTTACTTTCTAAATACCTTTTAGAATGGTTCATCACTTTTCAAGGACATGAACAAAGAGAACCAGAACTTCACAAAATGTATTTCAATATAACTTTCAACGCCTTCTTTCAAAGAAACTTGTCCCTAATTAGTATAGATACGGAAGCATTTTTAAATATAGAGTCAAATGAAAAAAAGACTGTATAGATATAAAAGACTTCAGTTTCATCAATAAGTTCAAACTTCCAAGAGTCCGATCAATAGTAGCTTAAAGGCAAATCTTGCCTACCACTGACAAGCGATGCATTCTCATTCTCAAACCATATAATCTACAGACACATTATCTTTACCCTTTTGTAGTGTTTAATACAAGGAAATTGCCCCTTTAGATTAAAAAATTAACCAAATCTGTGAAATAATAAGATCAAAGTAAAGTATTAGTATGAACACTTAAGAAAAATCATACAGTCTATCCAGAATTAATGAGAAACAAGGACCACTTCAAACATTACAAATTCCTATGAAGATTGTTCTTTTGTATATAAAATAACATGCTACTCACACAAGCATCACCATATATGAGTTATTTTTTGTATATATATCGGTTACATGGATTTCTTATAACTTTCTAGCACTTAAATATATTTGTCCTGCATAAAGGCAGGAGTAAATTCAAGTATATCAGGCTTGTTTGACATAAGATATAATTTTAATTTAAACACAATTTAAATTAAATACAGGACTATTATAATATGAAATAGACTTAAGGCAAAATATAATCCACAGAATGGACTGCAATGAAATTGATGCTGAGGAGGTTTAGTTATACACACTAAAAGCACATAATTGGCTTGAAACTTGTAGACAAAAATTGGTTAGTTCAAGCATATGTTCCTATACACTGAAGCATTTTATCTCCTACTTCCAGAGGATCCACAAATGTTTTAGATAAACCATGATTTATGCAAGCCACAACCCAACACTAGAGTATTTTTTCAAAAATTTCTCATATCCAAATTTCAATACAGTTCTTTATCCTCCCAGGTCTAAGCTCAAAACAACAATGAGGTTTAAATAATGTTGCTTTATATTTTCATTGCATTCCTTCAAGTAGGACTATATGGAAGATTCCAAATCCTGATTGGCTCCTCAACATCATTGGTTCTCTCTCCTCATTCTCCCCAAAAGCTGAATCTCTCCACTTCAGCCTTTTTATCCTCATTCTTACTCATTGACTGAGCTGGGCAATAATAGATACATAGTGAGAAGGGGACTCACATACTCAGTAGACACTGTGGATGGATGAAAGGAGAAAAAAATCATTGAGTGAAATGTATCAGTTTTAAACCAGGGAGCATGAGCATGTAGAAGGGGCAAGTAAAAAAATGTGCACCATGATGTAAATACAACTTATGTACACGCATCAGATGTCAGGACACAAGTACATAAGAGTAGGATTTGCATCATGATGTTACTGTGCACATGTAATTTTGGTTTGCTGTGGATGCCTATGCTGGAGAGACACAAGTTCAAATTCCCACTCATCCACAAAGTTTGTTGCTTGACTTTGAGCCAATCGGTCTCTCTATTAGGGTTTTTGTGATGCTAACAGTTAAGGAGACCCTTGTGTAAGCTGCCTTGAGCTTTCACAGAAAGGGTGGAATATAAATGCAAAAGGTGAGATATAAATGCAAACAAAAATAATAACAAATATTCCCAAACAGCTCTGTACATGTAGGAAAAACAAGGGTCATTATTTTTCAAGCCATGAAAAAGATTCTCAAATAGTTACTTTGGATTATAACTTCTACATGCTGTTAAATGAATGCAACTGGCACTTAGCTCCACCAAGCAGAACTTAAACCAGTAAAACTTCAGAAATCTTATGCCATTTTAGGTTCTTGACTCAGCATTACCAGCTTTGTACACTTCTATTCTCTGCTTATCATGCAAGGCAGCATCAAAATTTTTTAGTCTTTGATTCTCCCTATCTTTAATTATTATGTCAGTGCTTTCTTTATTCCATTTCCTTCCTTTTTTAAAAAAAATTAAACATCTTGTTTCTTGGCCATCCTTCCTAGCATAGCTCTCTCTTGCTTCTAAAGTCCTCCCACTCTTGCTCTTTTCTTTCCTTCACCTTACTTCCCCTTCAATTCCTCTCTTTCAGTCTACTGCTGACTCCACACCTTTTATTTATTCTCCTCGTTATCAGATCTCATTGTTCTAATGTCTCAGAGTCTCATCTCAATCAACTGGTCTTCTCTTGTCCAAAGGTAACAGTCTTTTCTTCTTTAGAAAAGTCTGGGCAATAAATTATTCTGTCCCTCACAGCAATTCAATATTCCAGACAATTGCAGCATCTGTATTAGAAGCTTAAGTAACAGAACACAACTTATAACTATATGCCTTCAGTAAGTTTTACAGATGGCTTCAAACACTGCCTAGTTCAGTGAATCTAGATCCTATTTTCACAATTAAAAAGTGGTAAAATCCAGTTCTCTTGATTTCAAACTTCTGTAAAATATGTTACATACAAATCTTACTTCTTCATTTTTGTATGAATATCTGGCTTTTAGAGAAGTTCAATCATTACACAGCTATCCTATAATTAGTTTTTTAAAATTATTTAAGAATTGAAAATAATACAAAACATTCAAATATATACTCAAATAAGAACAAAATTCAGCCCCAAAACAAAGTGCTGAGAGTGGCAACAATTTAAAAGCAGTTAGTAAGAAAACTAGGCACATTCAGTGTTGCATGTGGCCATCCTTATTTTGGAGCTACTATATTAGCAAAATGGTGGTCTTAGTTGTTCTTGCCAACTTCATTGGTTTACTTAGCAGGTATATGAGCAGGATCTTCATCATGATGCTTAGGCCTAGGCTTAACCAGTCTTTCAAATAATTGTGTTTCAAGTTATGCTTTTCAAGGCCGCTTTCCAATTAAAACAAGATGAAAATCAAAACTCTTTTATTTACATGTACCGTCCACTTTATTCCTAAATGAAAAGCTTTTCCTAAGGGCAAAAGTAACAAGCCATGTACAGTGCTGTCCATCAGCAACTGGTGCTGATTTACCCAAGTAATAACCAAGGAGTATGGCTCAGGCTCAGTTTTGCCCTATATCTGGCTTCCATTTTGCAGCTCAAACTGGAGTTCCTGCCAGCAGCATCCCAAAAAGAATCATGCAAGATGGTTGTTTTTTAGATAATATAATCCCCAGCAGACAGTCTTCATGTGATAAATTCCTTCTCAGCAAAGGTGTGATGATCAGTCTTCTTTCTTCATCACAAACCAGGCCATAGCATTTGGGCTGTGCCAGACATTTTAATTTCCTACACACTTTCCCCACACCTCTTGAGATTTGCTGTTATTCTAATAGTCATCTAATCAAAAGTTACTTGTATTGGTTACCTTGTAATAAAGAAACATCTTGCCTTGCTTGGATTGTTACACCCAGAGAAGGGACAGAAGAGAAAGATTTACTGTTTACATTATTTCTGTTTCAATCCTGAGTAGGAGATATGATTATTCTGGTAATTTTTCCTCAAGGCTTATGAATAAAAAAAAAAAAAAAGGGCAGAACAGAGACACCATTTTTAGTTCGGTAAGTTTTAACTGTCATGCGCAGGCTGTTAAGTGATAAGATGGTTTCTTTTGTTCTAATTTTGTGTGTTATGTGAAGTGTGCCTCTGTGATTTGTAAATCATGGTTTATCATTTAGCAAGTTATATGGACCCATCCAAACATGGTTTAATCAGTAAAACATTATTAAAGAAACTACAGCTTAAGAAAATGTGTTAATCCATGCATATTACCTCAGGACTACAATTCTCTAGAACCCAAATAAGGATTCCCTTTCCCGTTTGTATATTACAACCACCATGTGTCAAGAGATGCCAGATATATCTTTAGCAGGTTTTAAAATTATGTGGAATCAGTCACAAAAAGTTATACAACCACTTGATGGACCTCAAAAGGCTGTTGCAAGCATGAATGAGATTACGACCATAAAATATACGGCACCCGAATGAATATATATTCTAGTGTCCAGAAGTTAATTTCTCCAGGAGAAAGAAACTCCAGCCCAAGGAATTGTTCCTGTTCTTTCTTTTGCAGAACGGGCTGGAGAGCTGCTGCAGCGAGAATACCTGCACTATGGCCAAGCTGAGCACTGTGCGCGCCCACAGAGCATGGCTTGGCCCCCGCAAACATACGCGAGGTTGACGGTGCAGGCGACCACACACTCCGTGGCATTCTCGAACCCGTCCGGGGCGCAGAGACCCTCGAGCCTCTTCTTTCAGATCGAGCGGGAAGGGGTTCCCGCCGCCGGGACTGCAAGGAGGCGAACAAACCGGCTAAGAAGGAGAGGCCCCTTCGCTCCCCCGGACCTCTCGGAGACCCTCCCGCGCCGATCCCGACCACTTACTTTTTCACCGGGCCCTCTTCTCCGCGGGAGGGCGGAGGGAACGGCTGACCGAGCCAACCAGCCTATCCTGCCTGCCTTCCTCCGCCTCCGCGCGCGCGCCTCAACCTCAACCCTGCTCTTCTCCGGTCCCACAGGCACTCCGCTTCCAGCCACCGACAATCTAACCAACCCACGTTCAGCACTCGACGCAGAGGACCTACCTCCCTTCAATGCTGTCCAATCCCAATAAATATTTCAATAGGGAGGGGAGTGACAAAGGGGAGGATAAGTGGGCAACCAACCCGATGGACATTTCAGCCTCCTGGCGCCTTCGCCAAGAGTTTAACCAATAAGAAAAAAGATCCCGGCGGCAAAGTCCCGCCCTCCCGGCATTGACCACATGATAGTTAAGCCAATCAGAAGCCGGAGCTTTCAAATCTTTCTCCTTTCAGCTGCAGTGTCCCACGGGCGAGAGTTGGCGCATGCGTACGTGAATCTACCCAATAGCCTCGTTTACTCTTGCGCACATCACCGTCCCTCACTCGCACGCATCAACAATCGCCCGTGCGCTACGCGTTCCTCTTTTTCGCCCGCCTCCCTGGGCGTGCGCAATCTCGGCCCGTTGCCATGGTGATGAGGAAGCCCGCGCCTGCGGCCTTCTGAGCTTCACCTCTCGTCTGATCAGGTTGTTTTCTAGACCTTTCCTAAAATTATTCCTTATTTTCCTGCTTGGAGATGCACACTTTTCTTCTGTCAAATTACACCTCCGCAGTGTCGCGCCGCTTTACCACTGTAGCCATACATGACTAACTCCCTGCACGTTAACAAAGTCCAGACTGGTTGGTGGTATAGTCCAGGAAGCCGGGGGCTCTTTGATGTGTGCCACATCCTGATTTTGTGTCCACAATAAATGTGAATAATAAACTACAGTAACCCTTTGTTCAAAATAACGACTGAAATCTTACCTCCCGCTTCCTTGGGTAGGGATTATAGTTAGGAAGTAGCAGAAGGCATTTGGTTCTGTTACTAAAATCTTGGCATTTCCAGGCATGGTGAAGAAGCTATCTGACATCCCAGAGAACAGGTGTCAGTTTTCTTGGTAAAGATACAAGCAGTATTCATGTCCTTTTTGAGGTTCGACAACCAGAACTGCACACAATATTCCAGATGCAGTTGCACCATTGATTTTTATAAGGACATTATGATATTGGCATCTCTATTTTAAATACTGTTTAATATCCCTAACATACTATTGGCCTTTTTTACAGTGGATGCACACTGTGCTGACACTGATTGAACTCCTTCAATTAAGTTTGTATGAGTAATTAGGATTTTTGGCACCAATATGCATCACTTTACATTTGAATGACACCTGCCATTTTGATGCCCGCTCCCCAAATATGCAGAGATTCCTTTGGAGATCTTCCCAGTCCCTTATTTTTTTTTACCACCCAGAACAGTTTAGTGTCATCAGCAAACTTGACATTTTGGAACATTGGTGTTGGAGAAGACTCCTGACATTACCATGGACAGCCCAAAAAACAAACAAATGGATCATCATAATGGACATTAGCTCTCTGAAAAAGGTTCAAATACCAGGAAAGATGGAAGGAAAGAGAAGAAGATGGACTCAATTGCAGTGGCTGTGGGTATACCATTGGAATACCTGAAGGACCAGGTTAGGGACAGAACATCATGGAGAAAATCTATCTATCCTTTGTAATCATCAAACCCATAAATCACAAGTTCATTTATTTTCTTTTTTTCAGCAAAAAATTCATAAGGGGTTTCCAGTCATTAGTAAACGTAGTTATTGTCCTTTCTCTAATCAAACAAGTCAATTTTGCCATTTCTGCTAATTCTGTCATCTTCACCAGCCATTCCTCCATTGTGGGTATTTCATAGTCTTTCCATTTTTGTGCATATTATAATCTCACAGCAGTTATCATATATAAAAACAACATGATATTAAAGTCTGACAGTGTAGAGAGTAAGGAAGATGACCTTGACAGAGATAGGCCAGATTTGTTACCAAGATGACAAGGAGAAAAACATGGCCTAAATTGAAAACAAGCCGAAAGTATGTGTAAGCGGCTCAGACAGACACCTCCCTAATTCACATGGGTATAAGAGGAGGAGGCACAGCACAATCAGACTTGCAAGATTTATAGCAAATCTCAATAAAAGCCTTCCTGTGGAGTTGATTCATGGTCTGGTGTATCTAGTGGGGCTGATAGCCAGTCAAGCCTTGGGGGTGCAGAGAAGGCTATTCCATAAAGTGGGGGTCATAACCAAGAAACACTGCTTTCAGGACCCCAGTAATTTCATCTCGCTTATGTTGGGGGTAGATAACTTCCCCTATAGAACAGGATGGAAGGCAGTCTTAAAGATACCTAGGAGCCAAATCACAAAGGTCAGAATAAACTCTGAATTGTACCTGGAAACCTACTGACCATCAGTTTAATACCTATAGTATTAGTGTAATATGGATGAAGCAGCTCTTACCCACCAGCATGTGGGCAGGTGCATTTTGCACCAATTATTATTTCTAAGTGTTCCTCAAAGATAGTCCAATGTACAGCACATTGCAATATTCCAACCTGGAGGTGATGAGAGTTTAAACTACCATTGCCAGGCCTTCTTATCCCACATATGGCTACAACTGGCACACTAATAGAAGTTGGGTAAAAGCCCCCTGGCTATATCTCTGCCTGACCAGACAGCAGCACCAGGAGTTCAGGAGGACACCACTCCTCTTACAGGGATGGCTACAGTATTATCTCCAGAATCACAGGCAGTATGCTTCTAAATACCAGTTGCAGGGGACACTGTCGGGAGGAGGTTACTACACTCATGTCCTGTGGTATTTGATAGTATCAGTTTGGCCACTATAGGAATAGTACTGATATAAGTATTGTTTGATCCGACATAATTATTCTTATACTTTTATTTTTAAAATGCTGTTGAAAGCATCTTCTTGTGCTGAAGTTGTTTAAAGTTTATTACAGTGAATATTACTGTGCTTGATTACAAGACTGGAAAAACCATTCTGTGACACCCATTATAGATGTACCATTTATATTCTTCCTTGAAAGCCCTATGGTCAGAAAGTTGGGACATATATCATAAAGATAAATAAATAAGTATTATAAATATTGGTGGGGGAAGAGAAGACTCCAGACAGATGGTAAATGTAGAGAAGAGGTTGGGTAGGAAGAGAAGTTTATCACTGTGGCCTTAGATATATTTATTCTGGCCATTTAATACTATATAACTAAAATCCCACCTGACAAACTGAAGAATGGAAGAGAGCTTGTAAAAGCAGTTTTGAGAAGGACGAAATAAATTAGACTAATCAAGACAAAATTATGAAGAGGATAAGAAAGAGCCATTAACTATGGCAGGAAGATAAGAATGTTGATCTATTGCAAGAACTTAATGGTTGGGAGCCAAAAAAAAGCCTCAGTGGTTGTAAGCTACAAACACAAGCAGCAGGATGATAAGGTAACATATGAAATAAGCAATATGCAAAACCCCCTGCAGACAATTCGACCAATCAGTGAGACCCAGGCAAGAATCAGCAAAAATACAGAAAGGCTCTCAGGAGTGTAGTTGTTGATTTTGTTTGTTTGTTTGTTTCTTTCTGTTTTGCTGCACTTAATTTAATGGGGCAACTGGAAATAGAATGTTAATAAGGACAGCCACATCTAGAGAAATCCAGCATTTATAGGTTGGGTTGGAGGGAAGGGAGAACAGATGCCTACATCTACCTGGACTGGAAAGCCAGCTTTTGTGAATACATACAGAGAAATCTCATGTTTGGTTTAGTTTCAAAATCAGATGCACCTAAATAATCAACAAACATTATTTAAAAACCCACATGTTAAAAAGCACTTTTTGACTGTTTTGTACATCTAGCAGGCAACCATTTTATCGAGAAAAATCCTTTCCTATTAAATTGGTGAATTGGACAATCAAATGTCCAGTTGATGGTAGATTTCCTTTCATCATCTCCAAACCTTTGCCAAACAATCACAGAAAGCTGTCAACAATAAGAAAGTTCTAAGTACCTTGCCAAAACTATTACTAAGCCTCCTGCTGTAGATTAGCTAGCTATTAACTCCATTCAGGTTAATACTGAGTGAGTGAGTTAAGTGCCATTAAGTTGCATTTGATTTCTAGTGACAGTATCAACAAATGTTCTCAGACTTCATCTGTCTCTAGTTATACCTCAGCACTTTTCCAAGGACATTCTGATAGTTTGTTTGATCCCTTCCATCCACCTTATGTCATGTATACATTTTCTACTACTTTATTCATTCTCGCCAAGTGTAATAATTTTTTATTGTCTATCATCCATTCACATCACATGCCCCAAATATGGAAGTTTCTGCTTGCTGATCATAGTTCCAAAGGAGCAGTCAGCCGTTATTTGGTAATAACATGACTTTGTCTAAGCTTGTAAGCTTAGACAAAGTCATGTTGTTACCAAATAAAGGTTGACTGCTCCTTTGGAACTATGATCAGCAAGCAGAAACTTCCATATTTATTCCATTTAGAATTAATTAATGAAGAAATGCTAAAATATGGATCTATATTTATGGATTGGCTGTGCAACTTGTTTAGAGTGTGTATGAAAATATCTCTGCCTGATGATTCGAAGAATGCTGTTTCTTCTGTGCAAATGGAAAGGTAGCAAGAGAGAATACAAAAATAATAAGGGGAATAATTTGTTAAATATGTCTGAGAAAGTGTTTGGCAGAGTACTGATAGAAAGGGTATGAATGATGACAATGGACTAAATTTGGGAAAAGTAGGGTTACGGTTCTTACAACTGGAATATAAACAGTTGTACATAATGGTTGGTGGAATCCCCTCTGAACTTCTACAAAACTCTGAAGATGCATGTCAGTGACATGGGCAGTACATCAAAAATTAATTGAAATTCATGTCCAACACACAGAAGATAATGTAAAAAAAAAATCTGATAGAAAGAGTATGAGTGGTGATGAAGTGCAGTATTGTTAGAGTTTATAAACTAGGTTCGGTATTTGTGATTCAGCATGTTAATGAGAACCTACCCATTGCCTCATGTCATAATATGGTTTATTTGGGCATAACATGTTATATGATCACAATAGTTCTATTAATAATCTGAGTTTATCAAGTGGTGTGAATCCAGCCAAGGAATCAGAGCAAACACATTAACCAATGTCAGCACAATAAGCATGTGATTTATGTTATTTAAGGAAGCAATCATAATAATGCATTTTCCAAAAAATCAAGAAATGAAAGGATCAAGAAATTACAGTCATGGCACCACAATAGTTTCTTAAGCCTGTCTAGTAGCTGGACAACAAGTGTTTTAGGCATGAGATTGTGCCAATGAGGTATAGCCTTTCTCCTTTCCAGAACTGGGAATTTACTGTCATTTGTAACAACATAAAGAAAGCATGCAGAGTATGATGTGAGAGATTGTGGGGAGGCTAGGAAAGGATGAAAAAATGTAGATATAAACAATTAAGACATAGCAGGCAAATATGCTGCCAGCTTATCTCATAAACAGCAGCTTAGCCCAAGCAGAAAAAAATATGAGAAGAAGCATTTGAAATAATTCAAAGAGACTATCTTAATTAATTCTATAAATGAGGGCTGGAAATTCCTCTTACAATTTCCAGGACTCTGAATTTACCCTAGACTAACATTAAATATACTCTACTGAAATGTAGATACTGTAATTCTTGCTTCTTGATTTTGCCCAGCTGCATGGGGTGTGACACGCGGCTTTTGGAGTTCTTTCTAATCCCTTTACCAGCAGGGATGTCTTTGTTTTCCTCTCCTGTGCAATAAAGTAAAGTGTTGTATTGATGTGTGTGTTTCTTCTCTCTCTTAATGTTGTCTCTGTGTGTATTTGTATGTATATGTGCACTGGGATGCACTGGGTAGGGGGCATATGCACTGGGGAAATTGGTTTTTTCTCTACAACCTCGAGTTTGATACAGCACATTTTCAGACTCAGCTTTTCTTATGCCAGCTTCTCCCCTCCACACCACATTTTGTCCCTTTTAGTTTCTGAGTAATCGTGCCAATGGACAGACAATGAGTCCTGACTCCTTTACATAATTCATTTCCAGCCTTCCATTGGGTTGGAAAGAATAAAGAGGGTCAAGGGAAAAGTGCAGATCAACACTTTTTAAAAATATAAATGTTAGCAAAACAAGAAGAAAAACATTTCTGAAATCTTATTTATTATCAGGGTGGCAGCAGTGATTTTTGGGAGTTGCTGGTATTTTTTCTTCTAAAAGACAAAGTAATATTCTTTATGAAAAACCCCTCTGACTTCACTACTTTTCTTTTTGGACTCTTTCTTCTGCCACAGTGCGTATGGGATTGTGTCAGGTACCCAAGACATCAATGGCAACGAAAAAAGAGCAATTGTGGCAACAAGCAATAAGCCTCTATCAATAAAAGACAGGCTTTTGCTCATCCAACGTCACCTGATACAAGAAAGAATACGGCTCTTGTCCCAGTATGAGCAGCAGCTATCTTGATCAGGACTGAGGGAATGTTAGTCCGACCTTACCTGGCCTCTAAGAATAAGGACTGGTGGAAGTTGCTGGGAGTGGGAGGTGTTTTATCCTGATTGAGATCACTATTTCCTGCTACTAATAAATGAGCTAACGATCTGTTCCTCACTACTGTAGCTAACAGGCGATCATCTAGGCAGTAGCAAAAAGTGTTTGAGGGGGCTCTTTGGGAGTTTTGCAGGTTGCCCACAGAGTGGCTATGGTGCTGGTGAACACTTGCTGCCTGCATATGTAGTGTTTTAAATTACATGGAAGGAAAGATTCTCACCCAAAAAACTTATAATCTAAAATTGAACCCAGAGAAAGATGAGGGAAATGAGGCAAGGGTAAATAAGAAAGCAATATGCTGCTTCTTTTGTTGCATATGCTTAAGTTTTATTACAAGTTAAAATATTACGGAGCACGGCCTCTTCCATAAAGAGCTTAATGAAAAAAGAAGGCCTTAATGAGGAAGTAACAGGACACAAATCCTGAGATAAGGCACAGCAAAAGACTAAAGTCTTTTGAGGGAGCAAGAAACCTTCAGGTGATGGAGATGGAAGTGAGAATGGAGCTGGAAGAGTGAAGGCAGTTTACTTTGATCCTTTAATCAGCAGGAAATCTGAACTACTGAATCCTATTTAGTGGGAAATCCTACTGACAACAGTCATTTGCTGTTTGATCTTAGTAATGGAGCAAAGCTGGGCATCTCAGGTCTATATCCTGGAAAAATCCCAGGAAGCACTCTTTTTGACCCTAGATTCTCATTATGTGCTGAATGGATACCAAAAACAGTAAATTGAGTGTAATTTGTCTGAATGTTTATGGTGCTGTCTTGTCAAGAAAGTGCCAAAGTCAGTTGATATTTTATAACTGCCTGTTTTCTGTGTTGGTGTTTCTCAACCAATAATGCCTTCAGTGGGACATAACTCCCCAAACTGAGAAAAGTATCAAAGAAGGAGAGGGCACATGGCTTATAAAACCAGTTAGGACAGGACTGGCCTCATGGTGATCAATGTCTTCTTGTATTTCCCCCTGCCTAAAATAAATTATAATAACAATTTCTTTGAAGCAAACTTCTCTTGCCTTGAGAGATCTACACAATTTATAGGCCAGTTTCCAATGTTCAATTTGGGGAAAAGAAGATTGAAAAAGTGGTGACCTCACAGCTCCAGATACATTTGAACATCATTTACATTCTGGATCAATTTTAATTGGTCTTTCAGTTAAGAGATGGTGCTGAAACTGCTCTGATCACCATTGTGGTTGACCTATGCAGGAAACTAAATAGGTGGAATGTGACCCTGAACTTCTTGGTGCTTTCCACATTATCAACAATATTCTTTTGGACTACCTGGTGGAATTAAGTCTTGGGGGCACTGTTTTACAGTGATTCCAGTCCTACCTATTGAGATGTCCAGAAGATCATTCTGGAGGACAAATGACCTATGGCATTCCATAGTAATCATGTTGTCTCCATTCTTTCAACATCTACATGAAAATGCTTTGGAGATCATCTAGAGCTTTGGATGGGATGACACCCAGATATATCGCTCCTTATTATCTCACTCCAAAGAAGTAGTCAGCATCCTTGAATATTGACTAAATCAGATGAATAAGGAAGAAATAAGCTGAAATGAAATCCAAACAAGTTAGAAATGATGCCAGTAAATAGGAAACTGAACTCAGAGGATGAGATTCAGACTGTTTTAAATGGAGACACACTCCCCTGAAACAGGAGGTTCATAGTCTGGGAGTGTTCTTTCATATGTAGCTGCCATACTGGATACACAGGTGGTAGCTATAGTAAGGAACATTGAGCATCAGATGAGATCCTTCTTGAGCCAGTTGGATTTGGCAGGTTACCCACACTCTATTATTTCCTGTCTTGACTACTAAAATGTGCTTTATATGGCGCTATGCATGAAGAATGTCTGAAAGTTGCAGTTGGTGCAAAATGAGGCAGCTCAGCTGCTAATTGGCGCAAGGTGTTTTCAGATGAGGCCTGTACGTAAAACAGCTGCACTAATAGTCAGCTTTAGGTATTGGTATTAATCTATTGAGCACTAAATGGTCTAAAGCCTGTCTAAGGAAAAGCCTCTTCCTTTATCAACCTGCTCGGTTAAGACCCAAAGGAGAGGGCCTTATGAAGATACCTGTGCTGTCAGAAGCCTCTATTTCTGACACATGGCAGGGAACCTTCCTGTCAGGCTATGAAATACACTCCCCTGGAGTTGTGTTGGGCTCCCTCTCTTTCAGTGTTTAAATCTGTAAGGATGCATCTTCTTTGCCAGGCTTTTCTTATTATTTTAGTATTTATCTTGATGACTTTAATCTGCATTTTTAACTTTCTATATTTTTTGTTCCAAATTTTGTTAATTGCCTTGAGTGCTCAGTAGAATACACAAACAAGGAAATATTTTCAAAATTGTTGAATTTTGTTGATGTAAAAATATTAAGAGGATAGAGAGATGAAGTTTCAGTTACATGAAACACAGTGTCCCTCAGATACCATGTAACACATTTTGAACCTCAAAATCTAAGGTATAACAATGCACCAGAATAATTCAGTAGTTAAAATGCTGAACAAAGACCTAGAAGGCCAAGATTCAAGTCTACCCTCAGTCATGGACATTCAGTGGGTGACTTTGGGCCAGGCACTCTCTCTCAGCCCAACCTCACTCACAGGATTTTTATAAGGGAAACTTGAGAAGGCAGAATACTATGTATGCTTGCAAGAGGAAATGTGGGATGTATTGCAAACATCTGACTTAAAACACTCATCCATCAGGAAAGAAATGGGGTATCAATGTCCCCTTGTACAGTAGGACTTCTTGGTGGATTCTGTCTTAAAAACACTTTGATTTCCCACTCATCTCCTTACTGTTTTACAGCCATTCCTGAATGTACCTCCATGTGAACATTGCTTTGCACTTGTAAAGGGGGTAGTGGACCAATTTGGAGGATACTGATTATCCACTTCCAATGGGACTGGTTTCAAAATGTAGTAAGGAACACTGAGCATCAAATGAGATCCTTCTTGAGCCAGTTGGATTTGGCAGGCTACCCACACTCTATTACTTCCTGTCTTGACTACTGAAATGTGCTTTATATGGCGCTATGGTTTCAAAATGGGGCCTGGTTTCAAAATGGAACAGCTTGGTCATCTGATGGATGACCATTGCCAAGAAAGAGACAAGGAATGTGAAATCCTCAATTCAACTCTCTGCAGACTTTCATGCTAACAATCATGGTATGTTTCTGTATTAGCTCCATGAAGTGCAGGTTGAAATGACTCTACTCCTCTCAGCTGGAGTGATTGCTGAGAATGACATCAAAGAATTGGGTCTTATTTATGCAATCTATACACCACTCCTTTTCTGGAGGCTCTAAACAGCTTACAATACTAAGCAAAAATTAATACAATTGCAATAAATCATTCTGATATGCCATAATTTGAGAGTAGAATGATCTTACTTGTCCCAGATGCCTTATAAACAACCATATTTTTATGGCACTCTGTCATTTTTATGGCATTTCCTTTGCTTCACAGATCTTACTGGATGGGCAGATTCAACTCAAAGGTGGTGGTCACTGAGTAATCCAGCCTCTGAGCCATGTAAAGCTTTATAGGTTACAACCAGTTTCAAAAGCTAATTGGAAATCAGTGCAGTTCCTGTAATAGTGGTGTTATGTGAACAAACTTCACACACCCATAATTACCTAGACTGTTGCACGCTGCCCCAGCTGAAGCTTCTGAATGGTCTTCAATATAGAGCATGTTGCAGTAATACAGCTATAAGGTGGCAGAGGCACTAAGAGGTGATGCTTTGGTCTTTTGGCAGTTATGCTGCAGGGTTCTGCAAGGTACCATTTTATCTCCCTTGGTATTTAAAAATCTATACTGTGTCTATTTCTGTTACATTTGAGCCAGATGTGTATCCTGATGCAGTGGTGGGCTGCATGAGGACAAACACAGTAAAGATGACTCCTTCTAAGACTGAGGTCTTGTGGATAGGTGGGCCATACCTGATCTGGAGGGGGAAGAATTCTCTTTGCAGAAAATGCATGTAATCTCGGGATGACTGAATATTTAACTTTGTCACTAGAGGCCCAGGTAGCTTCAGTGGCTAAAAAGCTCTTATAGCAAACTTTGACTAGTATGGCAGCTACCATTTATCCTGAATAGAGATATTCTTGCCTCAGTACCCCACATATTCATAACTTCAACATTAAATTACTGTAAAGTGATCTGTGGCTCCCCTTGATAGTTATCCAGAAATTGCAGCCAGCATAAAACATTATGGTTAGCTTACTTAGTACACACTAAGCATTCTCTGATCTTATCCATTACTGTTGCTATCATCATCAATCCAAGCTTCACTCAATTTTGAAGCTTTCTGATGTATCTTTGATTATATTTCTTATATTCTGCAAGGAGCAAAAGAGAAATGGGAAAAAGGGAGCATAATGGAAAGAATTATGGGTGGTACCTTTTGTGATGTTGCCATGATCAATAGAATTCATCGTTACTTTTGCAAAAGTTGGAATCTACAATCAAACCAGTTCAAAGAATTTTAATATCCATCTGTTTACAATAAATTGTAAAATAAAAGAATATATGAAGTACATACAGTATATTTACATACCTATATTTATTTCAAATACTTAAAACTTTTAAGTAAAATATTTTTCTATATTATTTGTGAAAAAATATGACTTTTTAAATGGTCTCAACCTGACTTCTCTATACATATTCTCAATTCCAATTTAAGTCTCTTTTTAAAAGGCAACAATTAAAGTTTAGTACACTCTAAGGTATCTTTACTCACTTCTTGGCTTATAAAAATGAAACAGCTCCTGGCAAACTTTTTTTTTTTTTTTTACAGTTGTTCTTCAATTTTTATTGCAACCTGGGTGCTTACCAGGTCCCCTGCTAGGGGGAAAAACATGTTCAAAATTGCAAACACACACATACACACACCAATTTCACAAACCTTTCATCATTCTTGAAGTAGAGGTACTAAAATATATATTAATTAAAATATATTACTTATAAGCTCTTAAATTGATTTTCAATCATATCAAATGTATTGCATGGGGGGGGGGGGGGAAGAAAGAAGGAAAAAAGAATATTCTCCCTGCCACAATCTCTTAATTTACCTAAATGGCTATGTATAGTTTCATTCCTGCAGGATAGAATGTGGAAGTCAGAGAAGTGTCTTATCTTCAGTCATTCTAACAGAAAGACAGAGTGCCTTCTACCTTGGCAAACTCTCTCTCTCACACACACACAGAAACACACATACACCACTTTAACTTCAGCTTCAACACCAGTTTCAAAAAATGAACCTTGACAGAGATGAAGATACTTGGTGGCCACCAGGCTCCTGCAACTCATGTGTGCTGCCAATCTGGCCCCTCCCTAGTGCCATACCTCAGAGCTGGGGTCAGCAATGGACTGCGGGTACCAGATGATGCACATTTACACAGTAATGGACCCTGCCTGCACTGCGGAAAATACTGTCCCAACTTGTTTTTCTCATTGGTGAAAAAGTACTGAAAACACAGTACAGTAATTGATCACATAGAAGACAGGTTAAATGCTTCAATTTCATTCTTCGCATTCTTACAAAAGATCCCAGCTCCACCAGGCTCAAAATAAACACACATCATTGGTCTGATAAAAGTAATACTGCAGCAAGCAAAATGGCCTACTGATGGAATATGAAAAATGGTCTTGTGGTTTGTACCCAAAATACAAATGACAGAAAATACAAACTACCTGGGCATTTTTAATGGCTTCTAAAAGCTGCAGTACACTGCAATACACAGGCACATGGACTTTTCTTTCTCAAATTGAACTATAAACCCAAATGTTTGCCAGGGTGTTAATTTGGGGTGACTATATGTTGAGTGATAGCTGATTCACTCCACAATTCCAGCACAAGTTGCATCATTAAATCATCTTAATTCAATAAAAATGATGCCTCCGTGTCCCAAGGGCTTATAATCAGAGGATGAAATTAAAGAACTGGTAACACAGACAACAGCCATCTGTAGTGCAATTTAATGGGCCAGCTAGAAAGCATGGCCTGCTAAGCTTATAATTACCCATCCAGAAACCCCACCTCAACTCTTTGAAAATCAAGGCTGCTCCCACCTTCTATTTTAACCCTGCATGTATCAGTAGGGTTTACAGCCAAGTTCCATGCTTCAGCTGTTAGGAGCGTTGTTCAAATTCCTTGCACTTCATCCAAGTACCCTTTCAAAAAGCACTTAAGTGCAAATTTGTTTTGCATGGACTTTCTGTTGACCAGAAAACACTCAGTCTGGTCTTCTACTTGAACTTCCGCATGAGTACACATGTATAAATTCCTTTGTAGTTCTACTTAAGAAAACACTTACCAATATTGAATATTTCCTATGCCCAGAATCATCACAAATATCTGCTTACTACAAGGGAGGGAGGGAGGAAGGAAGGAAGGTTTCATAGAAAGAGGATATCAGATGCTGTTACAGATGTCAGATATAGCCCAGAAGATTCAATTCACTGATGTTTCTGTTCAGTTTTGAAAGGATTATGCAGAACTTTCCAGATTTACCCAATCAAGCGCTCTCCAAATATGCTGATTACTTCAATTATCCCCAACCAACAAGGCCAAGGGCACAGATGTCCCATTTAACTGTTGAATACTCAAGGCTTTGTGTCTCAGGCCCTGTAAGCCCCACTCATAAAGATGCAACCAAGTATGCATGGTGTTTCAGCCAAGAGAAATGTAACAGTCATGTTATGTCATGCCCTTTTGGCTCAACGGCAGACTGAGTTATTTTATATCAGACAGGCAGATCCATCCTGCTCTAGCAACTGCATGAGGATGAAAAGTGAAAGTAGATGCAATAACAGCTTTACCCTTATTTTAGCCAAAAGAGAAGGCTTTCTCTTTTCACCAGCTGAATATTGCTTGGCTTGAGTGAGGTGGCTGAATCAGTATAAACTTTTCTCAGTGTTGCTACATTCAATTGATATAGCACCCTCTGCTAAACTAAGGGGAGGGTGATTATAATCTGCTCTTCCATGCCCCTTTCTGCAAAACAACCATTAGCCACATGATAAGCCATGGAAGATGCTTAAAACCCTTTTACATTGCAGTAATGTTGGATCTAACTATGGGAAACCATTGGTCAAGAATTACAGTCCTCATTCAGAACTTTGGAGCCTAGAGAGAAGTTGTGGTTCTTGGCTTTTCACACAGCCTTAGGTGCAATTATGTTTATTTTAACAGCTAATCTGTCCTCTTACACATTTTCTAGCTATCTTCTAGCCAGCCTTATGTTTGTAATTTGTTATCAGTAAGAGGACCTTAATCCAGTGGATCACTGGGCTGTCTCAGGGACTCCCTTATCCAAAATTATTTTCTCTATTTGTCAGATCAAAGGAGCTCCTCCTTAAGATCACACCCCATATGAAGACAGATGGGTATAGCCCAGGCCTTTTCTGTGGCAGCCCCCATCCTGTTGAACAGGTTGCCCTTGGAGATGCGCTTGGCCCTCTCACTCTTGTTGTTTAGGGAATCTCCCAAGACCTTCCTTTTTAATTGGGCCTTTGATCGTCTTTCTGCTTAGTGAAGGAATGACTGTCACTGTAATGGCAGTATACTATAGAAGGTAACTTTTATGTCAGATTTTTCTGAACATTGTTCAGAGTCTTTATAATGGTATATAAATTATTTTAATAAGTTAAAAGTAAACTCACTGTGATACATGAGCCTAGGGCTGCAAGTATGAAATGTGCTTCTGCATGCTTTATAGTAAAATGTCCCTGCTGAAGGATGCTGGAGAATTCACTCCTCAGGCACATGAACACTACTACTATCAAAATTCTGCCCCCTAAGAGAAACATTCTGTTCTTCCCTGCGGGAGTTAATGGCTACTAATCAATTCTGAAGGAGAAAGGAGAAAAAAATCTGAGGCACCACTGTGAATGGGAGGGGACAAATCTTCCATTAATTATACTAATACATGAGGCAAGAATCATAGTTTGACCACTCATTTGTATTCTATAAAACTCCATGGGAACCAGTAAGCCCATTCTAGTTATATAACTGCCCCTTTGATGTGATTCTCAAGTATGGTGGAAATTTGAGATGTTGGTAACAGGACAATCTCAGAAAATGAACATTCACTACTTGGAAGGTAGAATGACAATGGAATAAATAATTCAGTTGCAGTGTGTTTAGCTCTGAGTGAAGGCTCCAACAGAAATTGGATTAAAAAGCCAAAACTGGTTGGATACTGTTAGGAGAGGTTTGGAAGGCAGGGGCTAACTATTAGTCCACTGATCCATCACAATAAAACTTTAGTGACATAGCAAATCATTACTGAACTCAGCCTCCTTAATAGAATATGAAAAGGTAGCCAAAGCAACATCATTGTATTAAAAAAAAAGATCAGAAAAGAAAACAGACACAGTCACCTAACATTTTCCTCCAGTTAATTACAAAAGCTTTTACTACTACACATAATAATTGCTGAGGACGAATAAGCATGGTTTCTGCAGAAGGAAGTTCATTTCACTAATCTTTTGGAGTGTTGAAAAGCATCAGTATATGGATAGCAGAGATCTTCTGCATATTAAACTGAAGGACTGAACGAAGTCAATAATTATGAGTAAGATCTTGTTAGTGGATTAATATTTGGTGAAAGAGCAGGAAGTGGAGAGTAAGTATAAACAAATCTGAGGAATATGAATAAGGGAATTCCCCAGGGTCTGTGCTTTTTAGTATGTTCTTATATAATCTATATTTGTTTCCCTGATTAGTTATGGCTGAACAGTAAATTGCTCAAGTTTTTAGGTAACACCAAAAAATTCAGGAGATAAAAAATTCAGCTGTAAAAAGCTAAAAAATGACTGGAGGCTTAAAGCAAAAAATAATAATTAACACAACCCTTCCACAGCAGAGTTACAGAATCTGATAGGACCTAAGTGGAAAAATTATCTTGAAGTCATGGTTGATAGCTTTATGAAAATGCAAAATCTGTACATCAAATATGAAAAGAAGCTAATTTCACTTTAGGAAAAGGTCTGAAATGAAAGCTAGGTCCATGACAATTTAGTGTGCCCTCATCTGGATGCCAGGAAAAGCTGCTGACTAGACAGCTAAAGGACAAAAGGCTAGAGTTAACCTCTTGCCAGTGAAATCCTAAAAATATGGACTTGTTTTCTTAGGGAAAAAAAACAGCTAAAGGATGAGGATACCAGTTTATATAATTATGAATTGCATGAATAAAGTAGGTAAAGAAAAGTGTAAGCACTAGAAATTCATGCCATCTTTAACTTATTTACTTTGATTCTTAATGTAAAGAAGTATCATAACTGAATTTACCTAAATTCTTCTCTCTTCCTAATTCTTATTTGTTGATTCTATTAAAATATATGCTTCCTGTGGATGTTGACCACTCTTTTACCTATGTAATTCTATAAAGCACAATGTACACTGATAGTACTGTATAAATACTGTAGATTTAGAACAAGCAAAAGAATACATGGCTAAATTACAGAATTGACCAATACAAGATGTGATACTGCCTTTGATGCCTTCTTCAAGAGATAATACAAATTCAGGGAAAAGAATAGGCCTACCAAGAGTTGCAGTTGTTAGGGCACACACAACTGGAAAGAGATGTGACGTCCATACCCTACCAAGAAGCTGCTGAGAAGTATCTGGCAGACCATTATGAAAAACAGGAGGCCAGATCATGACTTAAAATCATGAGGAAAAATGATTAAATTCCTGTAGCATTCATTGCAGTGTGGTATTCCCATGATGAGATTAGTAATAGAAACGGGCAATGCTTGCCGAAATGGGTAATGGAGTCCTTGGCTTTCCTCCAAGCAACTCTAATTGTTCAAAATACAGCTGATACACATTTTTCAAAAGGTGAAACTGTCTCAGGCCACAAACAACAGTATCGGCCTTTATCTAAGATGAAGGATGGAAACTGGAATGATATAGTTCAACTTGCAAGGAGAGGGTGTGCCTTGGATGAACCATCTTTTCCTGCTCTTATCTTATCTTAGCAAAGGGGAAATGCTGTACCTAGTATAATCCTTCTAAAGCATTGTTCTTCTCTTCATTTATCTCTTACAGCTTTTCCTGTTACTCAAACGGTGATACTTCATCTAAAAACCTGCACATTAACTGGGGACTGGGGCCCAAATTGCCACGTACAGTTTTGTAGTTATGCTACCAAACTACAGTGGAGACATTGAACAGAACTGCAGAGGTCTCTAAGTATCTCTTACTCATTATAAATCAACCTCACAAAAAGTGACATCTAGAGCTGGAATAAATTATGCTGGCTTCATCAAACCTCCATAATTTAGTCTGTTCCTAGTAGTCTTAAGAGTGGAAGGAGACATAGGAAATCCTTCCATACTTTGAGAGCTATCTTGGCACAACCCTGGCAAGGCTGACAAAGAGCACAAGGCAGCTCTGTATGTTCAATAAATCAGGAGCATGAAACCCAATTACTGTGTAATCTTTATAAGCAATTACTTTGAGTCTCTGGTAAAACAGAAGTGAATAGGGGTGGGAGAGGGAGAGGGGATGGCAAACAGAAAATAAGGTGTCAGAAAGAGTAGCACTAATTTTGTTTGCCTCAGGTTCCATCCTGAATGTTTAAGTTCCATCCATCACTGACATTGCTTCCTACAGATTACTTCCAAGGAAATACCCATCCTTCTATAAGGGAAAGCCATGTCGAGAAACTTTTTTTTTTTTTAAACATGGTGATTCTGAGCAGGATTAATTCTGCCTCTGAATATAATACTCCACACCTTTACGGTGCAACTGCAGAATATACACAAAGGAATAATGAGCCCTCACTATCTTTTCCAGCTTGAAATCTTCAATTATTCAAGAGTCAGGGCTTACTCCAGAAGCTGACTAGCTGACCCAAAATTATGGCCTGATGTTAAAAAACCTGAAGCATTTCTCCTGCCCTGTTCTACAGCATTTACCTCAATGAGACATTTTTCTTCTGGAAAAATAAGTTATCTGGAGACTGGGACCAAAGGAGTTTGTCTATGCTGCTGCATTTTGACTGAAATTCAAAGGCCATAGCATACCCATTCTTGTAAGGGTTGGAAATGGAAATCATCATTGCTGCCACTGAATAATTCAAAGCTATAAACTGACCATCCCCACCAAACCCCATTCTGTCCTGCAAATCCTGATGATCTGAAGAAAACTACCTCCACCTCTCCTAGGGTGATTAAATTTTTCTTTAGAGTAAACAGCAACACTACCAAATTCAACTGTGTGGTAGGCTAATTGCCCACCTTTTGATGCTCCTGTTACTTAGGGCTGCTGATGTATAAGTCTCAGCTGCTATGTTTCATTAGGACATTTGGCAAGTCCTTTCAAAAGAAAAACATGAAGGCCAGGATGGTAGCCAGATGGGAAACAGAGGCATTGATTGTGAAGAGGGATTTACTGGGCTCGAGTTCTGCTACTGTAGGACAAGAGGCAAAATGAACATGAAGTTCACATCCACAGATTTATCTTGAGGTTGGAAAAAATAATCATTAAGACAAAACAATGCAACGTATTTACATGATTCCTTAAGTGCACACACTTGTCCCACTGGTTCAGCCATTCATCCAAGGTGCTTTCTTCATTCTCAAGGAAACAAAGTAGATGTGGGGTGGGGTGGAGTGGGACTCTTGACTCAGCAGCATGCCCCTCCTGCTCCCTAGATGAAGTGCCATCTAGCAAGCCTGCTACCGCACAACAAGGCAGGAAACACAGAGTTTGGAGGGGCCAATACAGTCATCATGACAGAAGGCCCCGCAACCCTTGCACACAATCATGGCTTTCAAGCGACAGTAGCACTTAGAGGGCAAGTCCTCCAAGCCACCATCTTCTGCAAAAGCTTGGCCACGGAGGGATTGCCCATGGCTACCAGTATTTGCTGACTGGCTAGCAGGGATGGCTGTCACAGTTACAGAGAAGGACACTACATCCCCCATGCGGCTGGGGTCTGATAGTCCAGTCAGAAGAGTTTCTTGATGCATGTCTGGAGAAGTGGAAACATTAATCGTGCCACTGTAGCCTGGTCCAACAAGCTGTGCAGGAGCAGGGTTTCCGAAGAGCTGAGAAGAGGGTGAGGGTGATAGCAGTAGGGGCCGCTGTGGGATGGCATTTGCTGGAGCACCAGTCTGAAGCTCCCTACTGCAAGGTCTCATTTCTCCTCTAACTGCCTGGGCCACTTGTTCCTGGGCTGCCTGAATAAAATATTTTGCTGAGCTGCTTTCAGCATAATCTTGACCTGCTGAGAATAGGTGAATGTTTCCCTCTTTGTAGTTTACTCCTGCCTGCTCCAGTTTTACATTGGGAGCTGCCTGCCTTCCTCTTCCTCCTCCTCCTCCTCCTTCATGAGCCAAAGATTCCTCTTTAACCTTGAGATGTGCTGCTTCATCTTCAGTCACATCACCATCTGTCTCTCCTTCATCTTCGCCACTGCTGCGGTCACTGTCATCTCTAGATGTATGCTCCTGTTCCTCAAATTTCACCAGGGGCCCATCTGAGTGCAGATGGCTCTCTGGGGGCAAGGCAAGGTTTCTTCGTAGGTTCTCGGGGCAGCGTCCATAGGTAGAAACATTCAGGAGGTAATGGCCAGACATGGCAGGCTTGAATGTCCTTCTCCCTATGAAGCCCAGTGTGAAACTTTGGCTGGTGGAGCTGCTCTCTAGTGGGAAGTGTGAGGGGAGGAGGGGGAGACGTGGAGGGGGAGAAGGGGCAGGAGGGAGGCTTTGCATGGGGACTTTCTGCATGACGGTCTGGAGAATATGTTCCTGGGCACTCTTGCCTGAAGTTTCCTGGCTGCTGTACAGGTCTGTAGGTTTGCTCCACAAGTCCTGCCCTGGTAAAGAACATAAGGGTGGAGGATCTTGGGACTGTCCACAATGGCTGAGGCTTGGCTTCCCACTTGCTGGGAAGGTGATGAGCAGCTGCCCTTCCCCTTCCCTTGGAGGACCAGGCCTGGAAACAATTGTGGTCTCTTTGCCTTCCTTCACAGGCAGTGCAACAGTCTTAATCTCAACTCTTGTCAGGGGCTTTGGGAGGATCTGCTCCATTGGAACTTCTTTACCTTGCAGCAGCTGCGCAACCAGGGGATTATTAGCAGGAATGCTGGAGCTGGCCTTTACTACAGAAGTACTTCCACTTGAACCTGAGGAGCCTGGGGGGAGTTTAGGGTTGTGGGCTACCAACAAAGTGTTATGGGAAGAAGATGATAAGGTGGACACGGGCACAGTGCCAACCTGAGAAGAAAGAGGAGGGGGTGCCTTGAAGGGTACAGCCGACACCAAAGATGCAGAAAGCAAGGCATTGTCTTTGTCTTCTGAAACACCTGTGTGGGCAGCAGAAGCTGTTTTGGATATACTTTTGCAGTTCATTCCAGTCTCAAAGCCACAGGGTGTTCTTGTGACCTGGTTAAGAGCAAGAGGGTTATTTCTAAGTTTTTCCATCACTGAGGCGAGATCCGTCGTTGAGCCCAAAGAAGCTGTGACATCCTGAGTGGCAGGCACAGTCAAAAGTCTGGGATTTGTACAGCTGACATTCCCTATTGCTGGTTGTGAGACTGACGTAGCCTCCACGCCTGGGTTGCTGCTTGCAGTTCTGGATTGTGCTGGGGGAGCCGGCTGTAGCTGTGCTCTAGCAGCACTGCTTGTGGCTGCTGGTTCTGGAGCTGGGGAGTCTGCTGGGGAGAAAGGGGCTGGACAAGAGGGCAAAAACCTTCTTGGACTTGTCCTGCTTCCAGAGCCTGCCATGTCCAATGTAGCTCCATGAGGCCTCCCTGAGGGTGGACTGCTCCTGTCATCTCCTTTCCCCCCTCCTGGCCCTGGGCCTGGGATGGCTTCCACAATGGAGGCAGCAGCAGCAGCAATGGAGGCTGCTGTGGCTGCTTCGGCTGCAGCAGCTGCTCGCTGCGCCCTGGCCATCCTAGCCCTGGCTTTGATGTCGGCCAGAGTTCTGGCCCCTGTTCTCCTGATGATTGGGAAGGGGGGCCTGGGAGAGACCTGGCTAGGAGATAGTAATGCTGGAGATCCTTGGATCCTGGAGACTTGGATCTGGAAGAGAGGAAAGCAAATCAATAAATGGGAAGGGAAAGCACCTCTCACTCATGTTTCTTTTCTTGGAACAAAGCAAGAGATTCAGGGCAAAATGGGCTTCATGAGTGTCAGTTCCCAATCCAAGGAAAACACTCATCATCTTCTTGGCAGACAGATGGAGTTGAATATATTGAACTCTCTTATGCCTGCCTCTTCTTTCAAGAGGCTGTTATAATGAATAGAAGGTACCACTTTTTGGAATGTGAGGAGGTGCAATAGCCAAAAATTTAGAGTACTGATTCATCAATCTCCATACTGGTAATTTTCCAGTATATAGTTTGATCGTTCGTTCGTTCATTCACTCACTCACTCACTCAAATATAAAAATAATGAAACAGTAATTAAAATCCCATTAAAAAATTACACACATAATCCCTGCAGTCAATGAACCAACTCAAATGGCTTGGCTGAAGAACAAGAACTCCTTCCTCTTCATCCATGGGATCCCTCTTAAAGTGAGATTATCAGTGGTGAAAGTTAGGGTGTCATTTTAACACTCTAGTGCTGAATCTCTCAGATCAGAATTGCCCAACCTGAACTCATCCCACCCTCATTCTACTTGCAAAGATTCAGCCAGCCAGCAAACTGCAGTGACAGATGTTCTCTCTCTTTCAAAATAGAGAGAAATATAGAACAATGCAGGGATTGCGACACAGGACCCTATCAGCCTGCAGGAATCACAGGAATATAATGGAATGAGCTTAACACATAGGGCAACTTTACCCTGAGCGGAGGGACTTTTGGCATGGGCGCGATGGGAAAGCACTGCGGTGGGCCTTGAAAAGGCGGCCTGGTGGGGCACTTCTCCGTCACATGGAGCTGTTTTTCGGGTGTCATCAGTGCTTCTTCAGGAATCTCTGATTTTCTCTTGAAAGCCCGACTTCCAGTGTCCATTTGTTCTGTGCCAGTGGCAGGAGCCTCCTTTGCAGAATTCTCCTGAGATTCTACTTCTGGGCTTGGTTTAGTGCCAACAATAGCTGCATTCTTTGGTTTGCTTGGATTTTGTCTCACCAGGGACTCCAGGCAGGCAGGAGGTGGTGTCACCCCTTCTGGCTCCTCAACTGTCTTAGAAAGCGTCTGAGGAATCTGGCTGCTAAACTGGGAGGAGGCACTGCTGTCAGAAGAATTTACAAGCTCTTCTGGCTTAAAGGCCTTGGGCTGCTCAATCTCCTCTCCTTTAGCAGCTGCTGTTACCACTGGGAGAACCTGTACTTTTGGACCCACTAGAGAATTGGCCTGTTCTTTGTCAGGTGCTGCTTTATGGACTACTGTGCATTTCTGCAACTGAGCTGCTAGATTCCCAGCCTGTGCTTGATTCTGAACAGTAAGGATAGAAGATGTCAATTGCTTGGACTCTTCAAGGCTTAGCCCAGAACTAGAAGACAGGAAGAGAAAGCAGAGACATTGGTAAGATACAGGGCAATCCTTCCCCTGTCATCATGCAGAGTGTCATTCAATAAGGAAATCAGTTGGAAGTGTCAACTCTTCATGGGGAAGCAACAAGTATTCAAGACTTGAAGCCTGTCAGAATATAATAGGTTGGTTCTCATTATATAAGTTCCTAGGTTAAGTAAAGACCTAGTAGGTACATTTATGCAACATGCTAAGCTTGCTTTATGTTAATCTTGGCTAGTTTTTGTTTTGTGGGTTAATGTGTTGTTTGAATCTAGCCTGTTTCTTTAGATGATTGAACAATGTCCTATGCAAACCCAGGGAATGTGTTAATTCAGTAGCCAGGTTAAGAATGAACATAGACACAGAATGATAGAAAGAGAGAACTGAGAGAGAAAGAATCAGCATAATGGAAAATCTCAACTGATTGTCAAGTTAAGGGGTCTTTTTCTTCATTATGAGGAAGCAGTAACTGAGGAGCACCCAAGCTGGCATAGTAGATTAAAGGAGAAAAGACTAATCACGGCCTTAGGCAGGCAGTGGAGACCTTTTCCTTTAAAAGGGCTGTAAGTTCTGTCTTCCCTCTGTCTGTAGCTGAAATGGCAGTAGGAGCTCCAATCCTGGGAGCCATTTATCCTTATAAGAACCAGCATAGCAGAGCACTGCACTGCATTGGTCAATAGACCATACTGTGAATAGAGAAGTCCTAGTTTTTAATATCTTCTCAGCTATGGACATTCTATATAAGAGACTACTCTTTCAACTCTCAACTGAAATATCAGACACCTTTCCAAAATTATTTAAAATATTTCTGGAATCAAATATTTAAAATGTTTGGATAATTCATTTCTGAGTGGTGCAATACAAAGTAAAGCATTCCTCCAAAGCAGCCTTCCATGAAATTGTACAGTTCAGAGCCCAGGCCCACATACTGTCAGCTCAAGAGTCTCAGAAAGAAAAGAGAAAGGCATTTTGATCAGGCAGCGCAAACTAAGTCCTTACCTCTGACCATAATAGCTCTCAAAGAAGTGCTCTTTCCAAAGTTCCACTTTCTTCTCCTTTTCTAGTTCCTGCCGAAGTCTTAGCTGCATCTCTGGAGTGAACTCCCCTGCCACACAAACAGAGTGGGAGAAAATAAGTTAGCAAAATACAGAAATATCTGCCTTTTCAAACCTCCATTCCTGCACTGGCTTTCCTGAACATAAATGTCCTAAACCTTCTCAAAAGTCACAATGTCCATATCTTAGAAATCTTTCAATTTTCTTGGCAAAAGAGGTTGCTTTTGTTTCATTTATTGCTCTGGTCCTATGCTTCTCTGGGCAGGTAGTTCCTTCAGTAAAAATCTGTTCATTCTCACTAACGCCTCAAAAGCCTAGAGACCTGCCTCTGGATGTCCTCACCTTCCGACAGCCGCTCCTTCCAACCTTGGGCAGCAGAATTAAAGAATTCATTGTTGAGGGCAGAACTGCTAAGCTTCATCAAGCCATCCAATCCAATCTGAAAGACAAATGGGATGAGATGAATAAAAAATAAGCTGCCAGATACTCAACGTTCCTCCAGAATTCATGAAATCAGGCAGATGAAGCCATGGGGCAATCCTAGAGAGGAATAAAAGAAGGAACTCCTTGGTGCTTTATCTTCCTAAGATAAGAAGGCCTCTGATAGGCCACTTTTAGCCTATCATATAAATGATTTGAGAATGATTGCTTATTTGTGCAGAGACTTTGGGAACTGGAAAAAAAAAACTGGGAATAAGGGGCATAGAACAACATAGTGATTTTGTATACTGCATACATACAAGAAAGTACAATATACATGAAAGCAAGCCCACACCTGCCCCTAAGGGCAACAGCTCTTCTTCATGAAGGCTTGGATGTCCTATTAAATATTTGAAGGTAGACATACATGCACATGGGAATAGCTGAATTGGCAAGCCTCTCAATGTGACATTTTACTTCTTTGCACTAAATGCCACAACCAAGGCACAGTAAAAGTAATGACAGGTTGAGACTTTTATTCTCATTAAAAATGCCAAAATTGTAGCACCAGGAGCCTAAAAACAAGATTTTTTTTTTTAAAGAGCTCTAAACTACCACAGGATAGTTACTCAATAGTGACAATTCTTGCTGATACATCAAAAAGAAAAAGAACAATTTTAATTCTGGGCCAAGGAAGCAGAAAATAAGGTGGGTTTCACAAATTGAACACCCATTTGCTAAACATGAAAGTAGTACCCAGAAAACAAATTTAATGAGTATTGGAAGCCTCAGGCCCTTACTGTCACACAGCCCAAGTTCTGCACAACAGCACTGCTATATAAAATTGTGGGAAGAATTTGAGCCCTGACCTGTTTCCTCCCCTCCCTCCATGGACACACACCTGCCTGTCCACCTCTGGCAGGAGCAAGAGCAGCTTCTGCTGACATTCAACTGGTAGCCCCATGAATGTGTGCTTGTTGATTAGAGCTCGCAGATTGGTGTTCACCAAGATGGATTCTGGGGTTTCTACATCAATTTCAGCACATTTTGTCCTCTTCAGCTGTCCTAAGAAAAGAGTCACCAAAGATCATAATTAGAAAGAAGAGTTCTACCCATTTTGGAGTTAGCTACAATCTATCTCTACTCCTCAGCAAGGAATGGGAAAGTCCCTAGCCAGGACTGAGACTTGAGTCTGGAATCCCACCCCATTTGACAAACCTCCCGAAGTAGGTTAATGCCACATGACAGCTCTTCCTCTGCCACACAGAAAGGATGTCAAAGGAAATAAGATGGATGGCAGCACTCACAGTCCACAACTAAGTCAGTGAAATCTCAAGGGATGCCTGAACTCTTGCTTATTGAAGTGCTGCTTGTGTGTGAAGCATAAAAAAACTGCTTCTGTGCAGTGCATTTCAGATACATCGTAATCCTTCACCAGAGGCAAGAAAAGGTATCAGGAATACAGAGTACAAAATATTTGAGCTTGGAATAGTTCCTGAGAGGTTAGAAAATCTCATCCTGAGTACAAAACAGAAAAGGAGCAGTTCAAGCTCAAAGCATTTCAAATCAACATCATGTACACGTCTAATTAGAATTATGTAATTCATTATTAGGAATATGGATTTGTTACAATAATATCCTGATATTACCAAAGCAGCATAAGGTCATTTGTAACAAACAAGAGCAAAAAAACTCCCTCTCATACTCAGCATAAGATTAATCTGGTTTTCGATGACTTTACTGTCTTATTTTTTATTGGTAAATTTTAATATTTAAATTTTTTCAGATTTTTTTATCCTGCCTTTATTATTTTTTATAAATAACTCAAGGCAGTGAACATACTTAATACTCCTTCCTCCTCCTATTTGCCCCACAACAACAACCCTGTGAGGTGAGTTAGGCTGAGAGAGTGACTGGCCCAAAGTCACCCAGCCGGCTTTCATGTCTGAGGCAGGACTAGAACTCACCATCTCCTGCTTTCTAGCCCGGTGCTTTAACCACTAGACCAAACTGGTCTAGCGGTCTAAACGGCAACAAGTTGAAAAAATCATGCCAATGCTAATTTTACTATTCAATTTGTACTTAAATGCCTTGAGTACTTCTTCTTAGCAGAAAGAAAGCTGGCATATAAATTAAATAAAGCCTGAGCCTACATTAACCCAAAATGGTCATTTTCTGAACAGTGCTGTGGAACTGCATTAAATACTTCATTGCATAATGCTATCTTGTATCAAAAAATTACTAACTGCTTCCAGTTTCATCCAGAATATTCTGTAAAATTCACTGTTTATAGACAAGCTGTATAGCTGTTCTATCTCAAACAGAGACTCACATGAGGCGAACCCAATGAAGTGAAAACCCAGGCTGCTCTTTTAGCGGCTGTTCTTCTAACAGGAAATAGAAAAAAGAAAACCAAGAAAACACCCACAGACAGAAATTCAGGTCTTTCTTTTCTAAACCTGCCCTGTCCATTTTTTATTTTTCTTGAATAACCGAAGCGTTAAATTTTAAAAATGAATTATGAAATATTTTTTCAAACGTTTGAATAAAATGTTATTTTATTCAAAATAACAATAAAAGCAAGGTATTTCTGACTTTCAGATTCTGATAAAGTATCAGGCAGGATTTTTTTTAAGGAAGCTGTTGTCTTACTTGCATGGAGCCTCTCAGATCTCTGGAATGGTTTCTTCCCAAGGATTGGCAAGGAAGGCTCAGTTTTAACAGAGGGAGAGGAACTAGAAGTAGAATTCTGTGGGCTACTTGAATGTCCATCAGATTGTTTTCCTTCCCAGGCTGCAAGGAAAAGGATAACAGAAAAACGCTATCTGGGTTTAACTGTTCAACAGCTCATTCGATGTTTTGCTTAGACTTCTATTGGATATCTATATGAAATATGAATTGCAGCACAACAAATAAGGACCAGTGGCAGATAACAAATTATTTGCAGTCTCAGTGTGCATACACTAGAAAAGACAGAACTGGAAGCTTCTATGAAGTATCTGCTTGAAAATAAGTCTTATGAATCTTAAAAGCTGCTCAGTCAGCTGTTCTGCACATGGCTTCTATATACAGCACATACAGTGCATTCAGAAAGTATTCAGACCCCCTTCACTTTTTTCAATTTTGTTATGTTGCAGCCTGATACTACAATCGTTCAAATTCATTTTTTTCCTCATTAATCTACACTCAGTACTCCATAATGACTAAGTGAAAACAGAATTTTAGAAATGTCTGTAAATTTATTAAAAAGGAAAAACTGAAATATCACATTGGCATAAATATTCAGACCTTTTACTCAGTACTTTGTTGAAGCACCTTTGGCAGCAATTACACCCTTGAGTCTTTTTCGGTATGATGCGACAAGCTTTGCACACCTGGATTGGGGGATTTTCTGTCATTCTTCTTTGCAAATCCTCTCAAGCAAAATCAGGTTGGATGGGGACCGTTGGTGGACAGCCATTTTCAGGTCTCTCCAGAGATGTTCAATAGGGTTCAAGTCAGGGCTCTGGCTGGGCCACTCTAGGACATTCACAGAGTTGTCCCTAAGCCATTCCTGTGTTGTCTTGGCTGTGCACTTAGGATTGTTGTCATGTTGGAAGGTGAACCTTCGGCTCAGTTTGAGGTCCTGAGTGCTGTGGAACATGTTTTCATTGAGGATATCTCTGTACTTTGCTCCATTCGGCTTTCCCTCAACCCTGACCAGTCTCCCAGTCCCTGCTGCTGAAAAACACTCCCACAGCATGATGCTGCCACCACCATGCTTCACTGTTGGGATGGTATTGGGCAGGTGATGAGCGGTGCCTGGTTGCCTCCAGACATAATGTTTAGAATTGAGGCCAAACAGTTCAATCTTGGTTTCATCAGACCAGAGAATCTTGTTCCTCATAGTCTGAGAGAACTTCAGGTGCTTTTTTGCAAACTCCAAGCAGGCTTTCATGTGTTTTGCACTGAGGAGAGGCTTCTGTCTAGCCACTCTGCCGTAAAGCCCAGATCGGTGGAGGGCTGCAGTGATGGCTGTCCTTCTGGAACTTTGTCCCATCTCCACACAGGATCTCTGGAGCTCAGTCAGAGTGACCATCAGGTTCTTGGTCACTTCTCTTACTATGGCTCTTCTCCCCTGATTGCTCAGTTTGGCTGGGCAACCAGCTCTTGGAAGAGTCCTGGTTGTGCCAAACTTCTTCCATTTGATAATTATGGAGGCCACTGTGCTCTTGGGAATCTTCAGTGCAGCAGAACCTTTTTTGTAGCCTTCCCCAGATCTATGCCTTGCAATAATCCTGTCTCTGAGCTCTGCAGGCAGTGCCTCTGACCTCATGGCTTTTGCTCTGGTACAGTACGCATTGTCAGCTGTGAGGCCTTCTATAGAGAGGTGTGTGCCTTTCCAAATCATGTCCAATCAATTTAATTTACCACAGGTGGACTCCAATCAAGGTGTAGAAACAGCTCAGCAACAATCAAGAGAAATCGGAGGCACCTGAGCTAAATTTCAAGTGTTGTTGCAAAGGGTTTGAATACTTATGCCAATGTGATATTTTTGTTTTTCCTTTTTAATAAATTTACAGACATTTCTAAAATTCTGTTTTCATTCTATAGATGGCATCTCCCCCTTTCAAGACTAGCAAAGATGTTTAAGAATAAATCCACTAAATGTTGGAAGTGCCATCAAAAACCAGGATCCTACTATCATATGTGGTGGACCTGCCCAGAAGTTAAAAAATACTGGAAGAAAATACGTGACTGGTTAGAAAGAATGACACTTCAATATATAGAATTGAAGCCAGAGATATTCTTATTAGGAATGATACCAGAAAACTATAATAAATAAGATATATATTTGATTATTCATGTTTTGACTGCAGCTAGAATTGTATTTGCCCAGAATTGGAAAAGTGAAAAGATACCGAATGATGGATATAATAAAGAAGATATTAGACTGTGCAGAAATGAATAGGTTGACACTGGAGATTGAGATAAGGAAGATACTGAATACTATAAAATATGGCAGGTTTTTTATACCTGGTTAGAGAGTAAATACGAAAAAGAGTAACAGAAAAAGTTAAGAAGTTCAATTAGATAATATGCGAAGTTTTATTTTCATTGATGATACATACATACTTGGATATATTAGAAATATGACAACATGATTATGCACATATGTATCTGTAACCCGATTTGACTTGTTGTTCAATGTTTGGTAAGATTGTTTTTTAAGAACAAAAAAGCTCTAATAAATAATATATTAAAAAAAAAATAAAAAAAATCTGTTTTCACTTTGTCATTATGGGGTACTAAGTGTAGAATAATGAGAAAAAAAATGAATTTGAACGATTGTAGTATCAGGCTGCAACATAACAAAATTGAAAAAAGTGAAGGGGGTCTGAATACTTTCCGAATGCACTGTAGTTAAACAACAGAACTCAGTAACTTACAAAGCGCTGATGCCTATCAAGAGGTTAACTTTAAAGGGGGATTAAAAAAAAAGTAATACTATCAATATCTACTAGCCACTGTGGAAACGTAATACTGAAGTCGATGGCCTAGAGGAACAAGGGAAGGAGAGGTTCGTTCAAAAATAATTGACTAGTGCCTTGTTTCTCAAGTCTTCTGACCACAGTAGGCTAATTATTAGCCAGTCTTGGGCACTTCCTCTCACTGTCATCACAGTGTTGGGGGGTCTGAAAAATCACACAGACAAAGGAAGGTGCAATAGTCATGGGGCAAGTTAATTCTTTCCACTCTAGCAGCATCTTCTCCCTGAAAATATCCATATATTGCAATTAGACTTGGAACCAATGTAGGATTCTTAAAGACTGATTAAAGACACCTAGAAAAGCATTTTATCTTTGTTCAGCTGTTTAATGAAAATGAATGCTTTTCTCAAGCTGAGTGTTTAGTTTGTAGGTTGGATGAGGAGCCCATGGTCTGAATTCAGTTTATATGCTGGGGTTTCCCCATTCCAAGACTAAATATTCTGACCCAGTGGAAGACTATTTCCAAATTTCCTAAATATTTCAGTATTGTAATTAAAACATCTAATGTAACAAATTCACTCCCTGATAACAGGATCCTTTCTATTCCGAAAGTACACTTCCTTCTAATCTGCTTTCAGATTTCCTATTTTATAGCACTGCCCCCAAATACATTATTCTCTGGGACTTCAGAGGAGGTTCTTCTAGGCAAACCCAAGCCTATGGTTTGCACTAGGGAATAGGCTCGTCTTCAAAAATCAAAGTTCTGTTGGGAAAAAAAATGTGATCAGAACATGGAACACAGAGTGTTGCCCTACGTAGTTGACTGGTATCTGGGGACATCTTCCAAATCCTGATGAACTGAGCAACATAATTAGCAGTACTGAGTGGAGAAGGTGTGTTTGAAAAGGGCTTCACCTGCTGGCCTCATACCGGCTTTTGCAGGAGCAGAATGGTTGGCAACCTTCACATGCTGCTGTAGGAGGTGATGATTAGTTGAAACAGGCACACTGGTTCGGCAATGTTGCTGCTTCCGCTGCTTTTGCTTCAAGGCCTATTAAGAAAGTGAAAGTGATACATTAGACATGAAAGTTTCCTAAGCTGAAAAGTCTATAGTACAGAATTCCTTGTTCATGAAAGCCTGCAGAGATGGGGAAATGGAAGGCTGACAAGGGTACTGTTCTATTACCAACTATTATATATTGCACTTTACTGAAGATGTGTTTTGTGTCTCCTACTGATTTCTTTTTATATAACAATGAAACAGAAAACTGCAAAATAATTCTGAAAAAAAATTCCTATCAGATTTGTGGACAACAGACATTATCTTACTATCAAAGACATTCCCAAATTAATGCTTCTACTAAATATCCAGAAGTGGGGAAATTTTCCTCCTTTGATGCCTCTGAGAAAGAGTAGATACTTGGTGAGATATTTTATCTTCCACTATTGTAAGATTAAAGGATAATCTGATTTTATTACTGATTAATGAGCAGTACCCAAGTAATTACCCCAAGGCATTATCATAATTACAAAGAAGACCTGTTTCAAAACAAAGTATCTTCTACAAAGTACAAACAAATCTAATACATAAAGAAATGGTCAAACCAATTGCTCCAAGGAAATATAAGGAAATAATATAATATTTAATATAGGCTCTGCAACAAATACAAATCATAATTATGATGAAAATTCTCAGTGTCGAGAAGCTATGGAAAGAGAAGGAAAATGTAGCCTAGTATCTAAAATAAAGGAAAAGTATTGCATTGACAGAATAAGACACCCTCCTAACAGAAAAACAACTGCATGCATATTTCTGCAGAGTGCAAAGTAAATGAAGGAAAAAGAAGTCTAGGAGAGATCACAGTCAAAACAGAAAATATTTTCAAATTTCAAAAGGCAATGAAAAACATTCAGCATATGAAATGAAAAAAAAAATTGTATTCAAAATCTTTTTAAAATCTGATTATGTTAAGGAAATAATCATTGTGAAAGAAATGAGAGAATGGGGAAAAAACAGAACAATATGAAGAAAAGGCTAGGGCATTTTGACCCAGAGCAAACACAGTCCCCAGTGGAATACTACCCATCTACAGAGAAAAAACATACCAAGCTAATGCATGAAACAAAAAGCAGACAGGGCAACTGAAATTAAGCAATAAATGCACCAAGACAGTTATAACTTAATTTTTATTTTGGAAATAACATGAGAGTCAAGGATAAAGCAAGAATTATTCTTCAGCTGTTTTACAACTGAATGAAACACCTAGTAGATATCTTTTACCAGCTGATAGCTAGAGCCTAGAGTCCTTTTGAGTCATATATAAAGATTGTGTTGCAACGAAATCTGGCTTCCTGGTGGTTGCCCTTTACACAGAAAAGTGATTAAGATTTTATGAAAAAATACTTAGGAAAATTTATCTGTTCTTCCAGGGATGCAGTTTGAATAGAAGCTATGTGCTATTACATATATTCTAGTGAACTCTCATCCCTGTATCCATATGCTCAATTATATAGAATTTTTACAAGAGTGTAAATTGGAGCAAGAACACAAAGCAAATTTAAGATAAAGTTAGGTTAGATTTTTAGTGCCAGGTAACATGCAGATAAGCACAAACTAAAGATCAGATAAACAATTCAGTATGCTCTCCTACTTACTTGTTTAAGTGCCTTTTTGCTGTGCTTCTGAGATGAAGAGATGACTTTACCTGGTGGGATAGAAGGAGATGGGCAGCCTGGCTGAGGGGAGGACACTTGTGAAAGTCTAGCTGATACTGGAGAAGCAAGAACAGAAGATGACAAGTAGATAAACAAGCATGCCACAAATAAAACCATTTGTCACAAGCATGGAAAACCAGATACCTGGAAATACAATGCTGGAGCTCTGGAATAAACTGTGACTATCCAAGAGTCATACTCCATACTTCTTGATTGCTTGCTCAAGAAATCAAGTCTTGTCGTTCATAAGGACCCTTTCTGTAAGTAAAGGGTACCGTCTGATACCACAATGGAAAATGTCACAGGGCTGGTTTCATCACGAATGGCCCCTCTTAGTTCATGGATGAGCAGTCTCCAGGTGCTCAGGGGCTTATCAATTGGAGGAAGAGGAATGAGAGCTTTAGTGGGAGAGGAAGTGAAGTCATGTAGATGGGCAGGGCTATGCCAAGTAAACTGGAAGAATGAAGATATCTGAGCTTTTTACTAGGTTCCTTTGTCTTTTAAAATGATGTTAATCCTATTTTAGGAATTACATTAAGGCAGAGAGGACAATATTTGAAGGATTGGGAGCCACAATACAGTTTCTTGATGTTCTCCAGAATCACTATCTCATAACAGTCAAAATTTGGGGGAACATTTTTTAGAGGTTTTAAGATAGAAAGCAGCTTCCCAGAGTCAAACCACTTCCATCCCCACCCTTCCAATCTCCCCAACCTCACCCCTAAAATCTGACTGCTGAAATTTGTTCTTGGGGTGCTGCAAATGGGGTGCTGGGGAGCCACGTGCAGCCTGTGGGCTTCTCTCACCCTGCACTGCAGTTACCATATATGTATGTATGTATGTATGTATGAGTATATATACATATTCCATATGTATATATACCCACCCTCAATAGACTGGGATACTGTGCCACTAATTTCCAGCAACAGCAGTCAGAGAAGCTTTAAGAGTTACAGGCTACCTACCTACCTCAGCTCCTTTTTAGAAAGATCTGCTAGACACTGGAAGTGGTTGTAACTATTACTTTAGGAGAGTAAGAAGCTATTAAGGTTCACAAATCCATCTCCAGAGAATCCTTTAAAATGCTATAAGAGAAACCTTGTGGGCCTCTGACTTTTATCCTTTCTCTATTTTTTCTGCCAGAAATCCTACTGGCATTTCATAAAGTAGCTAAAGCAGTGCTGATTCATGAGACGTTTGGTCCTCAGAGTAATTTCAGCCATGGAGCACCTATGAGATTTTCCTTTACAGTATTAGGGTTTTTAACAAGGTATATACTGTACACTTCTTTTTTCCTTTATGTGTGTGCCTTTTTTGTATCAAGCCCAGAGTTGTCAACTGGGGAAAGCTATAAATATCATTCATAATTAAATAAATAAACATTGGCAGTCAAGAAGCACATATGCCCTTTATGACAAAAAGCTGGCCTGTTACTGTAAAGGAATCCAATGAACCAAAAACAACAACAGAGTCCAGAAAAGATTTGAGAATAAGGTTTAATACTGTCCATGGTTTTAAAGCTTTTTATATGTAAGAGAATTTCCATATTTCCAAGAAGTCCAATGGAATCATATTCCCCTATCATCCACAAGACTCTAAGAAGGCAGAGCCAATGTTTTGAAGTTGTCTATTAGTCACTAGCATTTGGACAGTAGACTGAACAATCACAGAGTCACTTGGTCTTAGTTCTTCCCCATTACAGTGAGTTATTTATCATACAGGCTTCTATCTGTCCACTGGCTGTTTACAAAACCTCAGTATTGTAAGTAAGTAACCATAACACACACACCACCAAAACAAACAAAAAAACAATAATTTCAATCATACATCTCTACTAATTCATTGGTCATTTCTTTGGGAGAACATTCAATCTTCCTTTCCTTCTCCACAGACCCTTCTAAAGAGTAAGACATTCATAGCCCTACAGAATAATAATAGAGGAGTCAATCACTAGGGATCAGCTGCTCCAGAGAAGAAGGGGTTATCACCAAGAAAACCCACTTCTGTGGGTTGACACTCCCTTGGCATAGGGATCCACAGCAAGATTTCCTCCTTGGATTTCACTGGATGGGCAGATTCCATATAGAATAGGTAGTCTATCAGATATATAAGGTAATCTTGGTTTGTACCTGGAAGCCAACTGGCAACATGTCCAGCTCCCATCACTTCTGTTCCAGATACATGGTTAGGGTAAACAACCACCCCTGATTTTCAATATTTGCACCTCAGATACAAATGTAATATTCAGTGAATACTGGAAGGGATCATGGGGTTAACTGAAAAATTCATGGTGATGGACATTAGGTCTCTGAAAAGCTTCAGATCTGCTCCTGTTACTGATGACACAAGCAGCAGTTTACAGAAACTTAAAGAAGCAGTTACTGATAGACAATTCTGTTGAAATTTGATTACCAGGTTACAAAGTGTTATCTAATGCTAGGGAAGCTGTTGACTTTCCGAACTGGTACCTGAAGGAGGATTAACAAATGGAGACTCAATCAAGATAAGACAAAGAATCTCCTGGAGAAGAAAGAGACCAATTCTGGAATAGGTAAAACTGTTGGTGAGCTCTTGCCTGTGGAATCTTATTACATCAAATTGCACATTTGCAAAAGCACATTCTACATATCCTAATAAAATAAACTATCTTTCAGTGTTAAAAGAAGCTTGGTGCTTTTCTTAAAAGGCCATAGGGACCTCCCTTCTTTTATTTCATAGACCTGGACCACTCTATTGAAACTGCAAAGCTACAAATGTACTGTGTCCATAGATGTTTGTTATTTCAACCAGCTGATTAACCTCCACTAACCTAGGACTATCTTTCCAAAGTATCTAATTTTCTATAGTGCTTTCACCTGTAAGCCCTTTACAGGCTTACAAATGGAGGAGAATCAAAACTGAATCTTCTTATATTGTCCTTTGCTCTTTTTACAGAACACCAGTATAAATCTCAGGGTGTGGACCAAACTCATCATTTGGCTAGCCAGTTCAAATATATTTTGAACTGCATCTTGCAACTGATCATACTCCAGTTTCTGTAACATCTGTTCAACAATTAACTCTGTTCACATTTTCTGGTTTGGACTACACTGTTTTTGCAACCTTCTGGTTGCATATTTATACATGACTACAAACACAATTCCTCTATGAACTGTCCAAAGACTGTCCATGACCCAGACATGGAGTTGGTGGCTCTATTAAAGTCCAGCTCTTTAATTACTCAAGCCATAGGTTTTGCCTGGAATCACATACAGAAAGAACCTCCTCTTCCTTCCAATACTGTACGGACAACAAAGTAATTCACTGCAACATATTGTGGGAAAAGTTATCTAAGTTCACTTCAAGGTAGGGAAATGTAGTCTTACCTTGCAAAGGAAGCTCATTTCTGGACATGGTTATGGCACCCACAGAAAACTTACAGTCTGAATTTGTACCTGCTTTGGGGTCTTGCAAGAACACACACAGAGAAATTGCCACCTTAGCTTTTAAACTTCCCCCTGCCCCACGATTGGATAGGCCTAAAAATATGGGGCTTGCCTATGTTGTGTCAATTTCTGCCTTTGCTGTTTCAGAATGCTTTATTTTTGTACATATAAGGAAGTAGGTTGTTGATATGATCTGAAAAGACTTCCTGTTTTGTACGTATATGCATAACAATGATGCCACATTAAGCTAAATCGCAAAGCTCAACAGAGCCAGTCCTCTTTCCTGAAAGCAGAAAAAATTCAAAGCTCAGATGCTTCAGTTCCACTTCTTCTCAGCAAAGAAATAAACTATTTAAAGAGAGCTCAAGTCTGTCAGGCCTTGGACTATTAGGTCTGCTTCTTGAGCTCTGCTCAAGCACTGGAAATTATGCAAGATTTTAGCTGCATCCAACCACAGACATCCACACTTTTAAGAGCTGTATTACACGTAAAAAGAACAAAAGGGGGGCTGGGGGGAGAAAAGAAAAATTGTAATAGTTCTAAAGGAGCAAAATAACTTTCAAGATTATTTTTGTAACACAAGCAAGTGAAGTCACTGAGTATGTTTTCTTCTGAGTTTCTGAATGGAATAAAAGGGCAAATATAGCAATTCTTTTTGCCAGTCTCTCCATGTTTATACTACTGTATGTGAAGCCAATTGTACTATAATTTTTGAATTATCAAACCAATATTTGAGAAGTCTCAGTGACCTATACTGATTTTGCACCAAGTGCAGATATTCAAAGGACTCACTAGGGAAATGTACTTTGAGTTTCTTAGACATTCTGTGCAATTTTTCTAGCAATAAGAACAACTTGCGAGTAGTGGCTACTATGAGCATAATTCCACAAAGCTCACATTACATTTATCTTCACTAGTTTTGAAGGCATCACATATTCTTGGTCAATAATCGAATGGGAAACAAAACTGCCTTTACTTTTTCCTGGAACTTGACATTTAACAGGACTCCTTGTCAACTTGCCAATGGACTAAAAAGATTCAGCTTCTAAAGAAACTCCAAAGAGCAGCCTGTTTGCAATATCTTCTCATGGAGATTTGCAACTAATGAAATATGCTTTTAGAAATTTGGTTTTCATTTTAGCATGGCAAAACCCTAATATGTCTGTTCAAAGATATGCTGCTTGTTTGCCACTAAACCACACTTCAGCTTAACATGCTGTGCAAATGAGTTATTTGAATTGCTTGTTTTGTGATTATGTTTTCTAGAAGATTTCTATTTTTTCCCATAAGGTTATGGCAGACCACTTCTGTATTATTGTAAAGAAAACTTCACGGATACCCATGAAGTCTCCAGGGGCTAAATTTAACTCAAAGGAAATTGTACTATTGTATTTGATTTGTAGACTGCTTTCTTAAATAATATTATATTGTCATATAATGAACTACAGCTTTGCACTCATGTTCTTTTTCTTTTTTAAAAAAATAAACATTACACTCAAGCCTTTATGTAATACTTCGCTTGAAATTATACATACCAACTTTATTTGTTTGTATACCACTGAATCTCACAACTCATGGCAATTTAAAGTAGCATTAAAAACAACAGAATGCAATTAAAACCCCCAAAGAGTAATTTAAGTAATTAAAATGAGAAATAAATAGTTTCAAATATGCTGGTGCCAGCCCATCAATCAAGCAACATTTAACTATCAAATGCACTATAGAAAAGTTCAGTCTTGGCAGTTTTACAAAAAGACACCAGAGTTGGTATAAACTGGACTTCCAAGGGGAGGGCTAAAGTGTACAGTGCTACACAGAAATATCATATCCAGGCTCATCTTTCATATTTGGGAAACATTCAGCATCCCCAACTGGGATGAACATACTGAATGGATTAGTTCCATCTGGAGAAGACGGTCCTGCAAGTATCTTCTCTTGCAGCTACTACTTTGAACTGTATCTGCAAATCTATTGAAAGCCAATGCTTAATGTTGTATGGCTGCAGCAGTTCTCACTTGCCAGCATGTGGATAGTTGCATTTATACTAGCTGCAGTTTCTGGTTAGTCTTCAAAGACAGCCCCATGTACAGCATGCTTCAGCAGTGTATCCTGTGGTGAGGAGAGCATGGGTTACTGTTGCTAGGGCCTCCTGCTCCAGAGAGGGCTGCAGCTGGCCCAACAGCTGAAGCTGTGCAAAAGCCACAGCCTAAATCTGCAAATTTGACAAGAGGACACACAAATTACAGACCTGCTCCTTCAGCAAGAATGGAATACCGCTCATGTTAAAACCTGAGCAGATGGAGTGCCAGATGATTTCTAGACAATCAGTTCATCCAGCTTGTTTCTTCCATCCAGATTATCAGAACCTCCAAGCACTGAGTCAAGAATTCCTCTGCATCTTTGGTCTTGCCCAAGATGTTAAGGCACAGCTTGGTATCAGTGGCATACTGATGATACCTCATCCTGCCAAAAGATTACTTCTTCTTGTGTAGATGTTAAAAATTAGGAATAAGAGGGAGCACCCTCCAGTCCAACTTCTTTTGCACTACTACCAGCTGGTACTGCCTATTTAGGAAGGAGGAACCATTGTAAAACATGTATCCAACTCTCATAAGTGGTCCAGAAGGGTATCATAGTTAATTGTACAAAATGCCACTTAGAGGAGAAGTAGGACTAGAAGTGGACACTCTCCCTATCCATGCTCTGACAGAGATAATCCACCAAATGATCCATCCATTTCTGTTCCATCCAGGACCTGAAAAGGGCCCAGATAGTCCACTTCATCTAGTGCACTCTATATTTGAACCAAACTACTTTCTCAACAACCTTCTCTAAGAAGGGAAGATCCAAGGAAGGCTTCTTCAGAAGGAGCCACATCAGTTCCTCCTTGAAGACATCTGGCACACCTCCTCCTAAAACAGCACTCACTACTTCCTACATTCAGCTGAAGGAGCCAAGAGAGGCATAGATATAAGCCACAAGTGTTGGAGCTCCTACTCATTTAATCAGAAATCTACAAACTGAAACAAATCCTAGATAACATCATAAGATGTTCCAATTACCACTTCAGACCTTGCCCCTGAGAAGTCAAAACTTTGGCAAACCGGATAGCTTTATCAGGAAAATGTTGTGAAAATGTATCAGTGGCCAGCACTATCTGCCATACCAATATTACATTGTTCTGTATCTCCAGGAATTCATACTTGAAACAACTTAAGAGAATAAAGACCTTTTATCAGGCACAAAATAAGGGCCGTGACTTTTTGTTCAAACTACTGTAGATACCTCAAACTATTGGTTGTGAGGCTCCCTTAGCCTGTGTTCAGACAATAAATATATTCTGCTGTTACAAACAGGGCAGCATGCTCAACATATTTGGCTGGAAGGCATATTTAATGGCAGCTTTGTTGTTCAGGATTATGAATTGACAGGTCTAGGCTGGTATCAATTGTTTTACAAATGCTGATATACAGCTATAACTACTTTCTCAAAAACAAGCAGGAGCTTGCCATAGTAGTTTGGTCCTGGAATGGAATGTGACTCTCAGGCACCTAAAGGTCCTCCACCAGAAGAACTCTATGCAACTCAAACTATCTCAGTATATGAATTTTCATCATGCTATTGTCTTTAGTGAATTTACTGGAAATTCCATAGAATCAAAGACCAAAGCATTTTGCTTTTCTATCCTCTCTATTCATCTATTAGTTCCTCATGTAGAAATCCAATATCAGAGTTCTGAGCTATAAGCTCAGTTGTTTTCTAGATTCTCTTGCATTGTTTGAGGCCAAGGGAGGAAGGCATGCCCAAATGCAGAATTCTATATCCCTAAAAGAACACTGAGGCATGGCTGTATGTAAGGAATCAGGGCAATTGAGGACAATATTCCAGTACCCAGAGTGACTGTAAACTTCTTTTCACTAGATGCATTCAAGTGGAGGCTGTACAGAGATCTGGAGGTCCAAATCTATCCAACAACATTCTAAATATGTCTCAAGGGACATTAAAAATTAGTTCTGAGTCCTGGAGGTATTATGTTTTACTGAATTCTATGATAATCCATAAGTATATTTCTTTTGTGTGCGTGCTACTGAAAGGATTACACCAAACTTTATAAACTGATGCAGCTAAACAATAATTGCCAACATTGATATGCGCAGCTCAGCAATACTGTAATTAAAGCTGTAGTGTTTGGAATACTGAACACAATGGGCATGACTATATAGGATCCAGCATATTCCTTCATGTACTCTCCATCTACCCCAAGTTATGAACAGCAAAATGGTTTCCTTGACAACTGCAAGCTCCTTGGGTCAGGGGAGAGAAACTACCAAGTATGCGCTTACTGAGAAAACAAACAGTTTTATGAGACCTTTTTGGCACATGTTGGGAGAGATTCCATTCTAATAAAAAGCACTTGGCACCTGAATTTTATTACAAAATCTCAAAACAGTTAGCAATCTATAAGTGAAGCAAGACTACAGGTGAAACTCGAAAAATTAGAATATCGTGCAAATGTTCATTTATGTCAGTATGGCAACTCAAAAGGTGAAACCAACATATGAGATAGACGCATTACATGCAAAGCGAGATATGTCAAGCCTTACTTTGGTATAATTGTGATGATTATGGCGTACAGCTTATGAAAACCCCAAATTCACAATCTCAGAAAATTAGAATATTACATGACATCAATAACACAAGGATTGGAAATAGAACAATATCGGACCTCTGCAAGGTATAAGCATGCATATGTACTCAGTACTTGGTTTGGGCCCCTTTTGCAGCAATGACTGCCGCAATGCGGCGTGGCATGGATGCTATCAGCCTGTGGCACTGCTGAGGTGTTATGGAAGACCAGGATGCTTCAATAGCGCCCTTCAGCTCTGCTGCATTGTTCGGGCTCATGTCCCTCATCTTTCTCTTGGCAATGCCCCATAGATTCTCTATGGGGTTCAGGTCAGGCGAGTTTGCTGGCCAATCAAGCACAGTAATCCCATGGTCATTGAACCAGGTTTTGGTACTTTTGGCAGTGTGGGCAGGTGCCATGTCCTGCTGGAAAATGAAGTCAGCATCCCCATAAAGCTCGTCTGCGGAAGGAAGCATGAAGTGCTCCAAAATCTCCTGGTAGACGGCTGCGTTGACCCTGGACTTAATGAAGCACAGTGGACCAACACCGGCAGATGACATGGCTCCCCAAATCAACACAGACTGGAAACTTCACACTGGATTTCAAGCATCGTGCATTGTGTGCCTCTCCATTCTTCCTCCAGACTCTGGGTCCTTGGTTCCAAATGAGATGCAAAAGTTGCTCTCATCAGAAAAGAGGACTTTGGACCACTGGGCAACAGACCAGTTCTTTTTTTCTGTAGCCCAGGTAAGACGCTTCTGACGTTGTTGGTTGTTCAGGAGTGGCTTGACAAGAGGAATATGACATTTGAAGCCCATGTTCAGGATCCGTCTGTGTGTGGTGGCTCTTGATGCACTAACTCCAGCCTCAGTCCACTCCTTGTGAAAGTCCCCAACACTTTGGAATGGCCTTTTCCTGACAATCCTCTCCAGGCTGCGGTCATCCCTGCTGCTTGTGCACCTTTTTCTACCACACTTTTCCCTTCCACATAACCTTCTATTGATGTGCTTTGATACAGCACTTTGGGAACATCCAACTTCTTTTGCAATTACCTTTTGGGGCTTTCCCTCCTTATGGAGGGTGTCAATGATGGTTTTCTGCACAACTGTCAGGTCAGCAGTCCTTCCCATGCTTGTGATTCCTACTGAACCAGCCTGAGAGACCATTGAAAGGCTCAGGAACCCTTTGCAGGTGTTATGGATTCATTAGCTGATTAGAGTGGGACACTTTGAGCCTAGAATATTGAACCTTTTTGCACTATTCTAATTTTCTGAGATTGTGAATTTGGGGTTTTCATAAGCTGTACGCCATAATCATCACAATTATACCAAAGTAAGGCTTGACATATCTCGCTTTGCATGTAATGCGTCTATCTCATATATTGGTTTCACCTTTTGAGTTGCCATACCGACATAATTGAACATTTGCACGATATTCTAATTTTTCGAGTTTCACCTGTATATTCAATAAAGCAGTCCTCTCCAGAGCCAGATGTTAACTTGAAAATTATGTACTCTGCTGACACTTCTTCCTGTATTACATCCCCTTTGAACTTAACTTTCAATTAAAATATCAGAATAGGACTGAGATGCAACCATGGTTTCTAAAATACTTCTGTTTAGCAGTATAAATGTGAGAGCTTTGCTCAATAGGTTCTTTATATAATTCCTTCATGTACAAAAGTTAATGGAGCAAGAAAAGACAGACTCGTTCAGTGCTTGATTTCATACATTCTGGAAAACCAAGCTTCTCTGCATGACGCTTCTTCCTGTATTACATGTACATAAGAGTTTTGCATAAACTCTTAGAACTTCAATTATTTATACTTTGTTAAATCAGCAGTGGGCAATGTACAACCTTCTACATATTGAACAGCAGTTCCCATTTTGCCTCACCACTGGCCATGCTGGTCACAACTCAGAGGAGCTGAAATTCAGCAACACTTGGAGGGATAAATAAAGTTTGGACAAAGGATGATACTATGAGAACAAATAAAAGGAACTTATCTTCTGACGATGTATAGTCACCAACCAGATTTAGAATGATGGCTTCACAGCAGACAACCTCTTACCCAATGTTGGATAGTTTAGAGCAATTGCAGGAATCAATTGATAAATTAAGTATGAAATGGGATGTGGATCTTTAATTAATTTTTTTTAAACCAAATGTAAGCACCTTTTGTTTACTCTCACTAAATTGGCTCAACAAATGATGAAAGTAGAGACATGTGACACAACTAAAGGATCAGAGTAAAGAAATAACGTTTTACAATGCCCAAAGTTAATAAGTAAACCACTGAGTTCTAGAAAAGAAAATTCAAACCCAAATGACTCTGATACAAATAAATTATTTAAAAGGTTTAAACTGAAACAAGGACAGCTGAAGAACAAAAGTAAAAATGTAAACAACTATAAAGCTAATAAATTGGCTGGGAAGTTAACATTTAACAGACTGTTTAATATTATGTATGCATCTAATAACAATAAAAATGAAAAGAAAGATACTACAAGAAGCTAAGCGAGAAAGTAAAGAGGGTTTTAACCATACATCATAAAAATAATAATATAAGCCCCAACCAAATGATAACTGAACTTTCTGAGAAGAGGAAAAAAACAACAGCTTGTCAAACTCAAATAATTGTTGACACAAAACAATCTTTATGTTCTTTTGTGCTGAAAGATCCAACTACGGTTAATCCCAAATGCTGTAAATGCAAGATTACCTGTATCATCCCCACCTGTGAAAAGATGCTTTCAAAGCTCATAAGCTTTTGGCATTTTGGAGAAGAGGCAGAGCAGGGGGGAGTTACAAAGCTCTGTCTAGAGCAGTGCTTTTTAAAATGTGGTCCTCTGCAAAATCAAAATTATTTGTCAGCCTACGTTGAAAAATAATACAGTACTGTATTAAAATCCCATCAAACAATTATGAGAAGCAGTACAGAAGCAAATGCATCAATTTTAATTTTAAATATGATGAATATTGATAAATATAATCCATACAGGTAGTCCTTGACTTAACGACAACAATTGGGACCGGAATTTCCATTGCTAAGTGATGCGGTTGTAAAGCATGACCACATTGCTTAGCAACAGCAATCCCTGCAGTCCTGGTTGCCATTGTTAACTGAATCCCACAGTCATTAGGTGAGACAACTTCCTGCTGGCTTCCCACAACCAAAGTCAGTGGGGAAGCCAGCAGGAAGTTGCAAGTCCCAGATCACAGGCAGGTTAAGTGGCTGCTGCTGGGTGGGGGAGGGAGTGAGGGGGTACACAGGGGCATGCAGAGGTACTGTGCGAGTTTCGGACAGTACGTGGGAGTGTGCAAGGGGTGCTGCACAGGTTGGGGAGAATATGCTGCAGTGTGTGAGAGGTGCCATACGGGCTGGGGATGGAGCACCGGGGTGCACGAGAGGCCTCATACGGGTTGGGTGCACGGGGTGTACGAAAAGCACCATACGGGTCAGGGAAGGTGTGTGGGGGTGTGCAGCGAGGTGCGAGATGTGCCACGCAGGTCAGGGAGGATGCGCTGGGGTGCGGCACGGGTCGGGAGGGTGCACAGCAGTGTGTGAGCAGCCAGCATGGTGTGAGCACAGAGGGGCTGGGGAGGGTGCGTGGGTGGGGGAAACTTACCCCAGTGACTTGCGACCTACCCTGCCAGCTTCCCCACTGACTTTCTGTGGGAGCCAGCATGGAAGGTTGCAAATGGCAATCACATGATCATGGGATGCTTGGCAACTGGTTGTAAGTGTGAATGGGTTGCCAAGCACCCAGATTGTGATCACGTGATTGCAGGGGTGCTGGGATAGCTCCAACTTCAAGGACTGGTCATAAGTCTCCTTTTTCAGCACCACTGTAACTTCGAATGGTTGCTGAACAAATGGTCGTACTACCTGTACAAACAAAAAGTCTTTTGGGGGTCCTCCACAATTTTTAAAAGTGGGAAGAGGTCCTGAGAGAAAAAAGTTTAAGAAATACTGGTCTAGAGCAATACTAAGACAACCCACAAAAGCTTCAATTTTCATCTGAAATTTCAGCTAACAGGCTTTAATCTACTGCATAACCAGCTATGAAATGCATGAATAACTTCAATTAAGAAAACATCTCAACTAATTTTGCAGTAAGAACCAGTAGATAGGAAGAACTGACTATGAAAATACACTTTGTTAAGGAGGTAGGGTGGAGGAAGAGATTTCATTAGGAATATTTACTTTTCTGGGACTTCCAAGGAAGAAATGGTGAACTAAAGCTTTAGTGGAGCCGAAAACCACAGCAGAATGAAGAGTCGGCAAGTAGACTGGCTCTTCATAATTTCTCTCTGGACAAGGAGAGGACTTGAGATCACCCACAAGTGCTCCTCGCAAGGAGACCACAAGACAGCAGTCTCCGGCAGGTTTAGAGCTCTGGGAGACGAGGGAATAGAAATTTTGCTCAACCCACAGTCAGTGCCTTTAAGGACACAGGGTTCGCATACTTCCTTTTCTAATCACTTTCACAAATTGCTTCTTAACTGCTTTTCAGCTATTAGGAACCTTTGGCTCAATCCGTTTTATAGCACCAAATGAGTTTCCTTCAATCCTTAGCGAAAGAAGTTTTAAATACAAGTTTAAGCACTTAATTTTTTTTCTGGAATAAACAGCAAATGTGATTAAAATTTTGATTTTAGAAAGTTACAAACAGACTAAGGGTCCAGATTAATTTGAAATAAGATTTTGGAATTAATTATAAGAATCTTTCCTGTGGGAAAATATTTTTGTTTTGAATTCTTTAAAAAAAAACATGATAGGATGGGACTTTGAAAGTTGGACAGTAGAGGGAACAAGAAGGAACTAAAGAGTGCAATTAAAGGAGAAGAACACTTAAATTTGACTTACTAATACAGAATGGAGCAAAATATTTTAACATTCAACATACTGAAGGATATTTTTGAACAATGACCTAGAAGTTAATTTTAAGATTGTCTGCCTCTATAGATAGACTGTGTTTAAAAGATGTTGTGGAAGAGGAACAAGTTTTACCAGAAAAAACTGGGACTGATCTGAAAGTGGATTTAAACATGACAAGACAAAAATGATAATAATGACATGGAAAAAGATGTTACACTGGACATACAAAAGAAACCGGATGACGTCTTAATAATTAAAAGGAATATATAAATAACAAACCAAGAGAACAACCTGGATAACTTTCCTATATTAGATTTACAAAAGAGACTTGTTAAAGCTTTGAAGAATTTTGTGAGAAGGGACAAAGAAAAAATGAAAAGAAATCAAGTTTTAGGACATTATTTGAAGGGACTACAGATCAAGATTGTTAAAAGTAAAGGAAGGAATATAAAGTTGGTTTATCTGACCAAGGTTAAAATAGATATGCTGTTACCTCTGGTAACCCTTAATGGACTTTTGCTGATCAGGACTGAAATGAGGAGGTTTTTAAGGATTTGTTTATAGATAAGAGATGGAATATGGAAAGAAGAGATCATTTGTTGTATTTTAAGATAAGGTGATAAGTTACTAAAATTGTTTATAGTTGTTGTGATGAAGGGGGAAGTCATTTCTTTATAAATTTCTTTTCTTTTCAGGTAGTCCTCACTTAATGACCACAATTGGGACCAGAATTTAGGTTGCTAAGTGATGTGGTTGTTAAATGAATCATCATGTGACAGGACCTGATTTTGTTTTTTGTGGTGGTCGTTAAGGGAATCATGCAGTCCTTAAGTGAGTCATGTGGTTCCCCACTGATTTTGCTTGCCAGAAGCTGGCTGGGAAGGTCGTGAATGGTGATCATGTGACCCTGGGATGTTACAATTGTCATTAAGTGTGAGTTGGTTGCCAAGTGCCCAGATCGTGATCACATGACCACAGGGGCGCTAAAACAGTCGTAACTTTGGGCACCAGCCATAAGTCATTTTTTAGCACCGTCATAACTTCAAATGGTTGCTAAACAAACGGTTCTTAAGCAAGGGCTACCTGTACTATATTATTTTTTCTTTCCTATTTTTTTCTATTTTTTTTCTTTTCTGAACCTTCTATTTTTTCTTTAAAGCTTTTTTTAGTTTGTATTAGTTTTTTATTGTTGTAGTTGTAATTTTTAACAAAATTACTATTAAAAAAAATTACAAAGGAATATCTACCTTTCCTTCGCCACCTGCTTTTTCTTCCTTCCTTGCTGCTATTCTGGTCACTGCTGCTGCTACTGCTGCTTTCTGAGGTGGGGGAATCTGACTGTATATCACTGCTTTCTTCTGAGCCTTCAGACAAGTCCTTCAGCCCATCAGGAACATCTTTCTGCAAATGAGTAACAGAGAAAGAGTCATACAAATGTAGAGGCAGGCAGAAGAATCTAATGTGCATTTCTCTACTTCAGTTCACCATAAGGGAGAATTAAACTCTAAAACAAATTGACACCACTAGTTCGAAAATGGGGGAACATGATCTTCTAGGAACATTGTGTATGCAAGCCCCATTAAAATTAATGGCAACTTTGAAAAATGACACAGACTTTATTTGCAGGGATGGGACCTGTTAGGTGGCAGCACCTATCTGACTTTGGCTGATCTAGGAAAGCTAAGCAGATTTGGATCTGATTAGTACTTGAATGGTAGACCCCCAGAAAATCCCAGAGATGTAAACTGGACTGAAAAACTAAAAAAAGAAAAACATAAATACCAGAAGAAGGCAATAGCAAACCAATTTGATACTGTTGCCAAGAGAATTAAATAAATGTGTCCCTGAATTCACAAGGCACTGCACTCAAGGGGACATTCCATTTTTATTTAATATGATGGCCATAGGTTAGGATTATAGCTCTGGAGGCAAAGTGGATTTCATACTACTTCCTGTCCAAAAAAGGACCACCCATATCCCTCAGCATTCTCAAAAGATGTCTCACAAGGAATGGAGCCTACCACACATAACTCTTCTTTTGCGCACCTCCAAAAAACCCACATTGTTAGTACTATCATATTTAACATTCCACCTGTTTTCTTCACTTAGTTTCTTTAGTTTATAAAAATATAATTCTTGTGAAAACAATCTTTGTAATACTTGTTAATATATATTAGACAACATTTACACTATATTCTCTACCTACTGGAGGGCCTATTCTCCCAAAAGAAAAGCCCTAGTTCAGTGACAGAGCATACAGAAACCAAGAACCACTAGGCAGTCTGAAAACCTGGACAGCTGTTGATAATATTGAACTAAATTAATCAATGGTGTGACTCAGTAGAAGGTTTCTTGTATTTCTAACAGCTTCTCATACTCCTAACAATGGACTATATGGATTTGATCCAATGAACCTCTTGTTAACTATGACTTTCAATTCATGGGTAACAACTGACTTGTGATCTAATCAATCATGAGGGGCAATGCAGGAACACTGCCAAACACATACACCACATATTGTCACCCCTCACCATTTCAAAGACTATCCTAAATCCCATTGGGAAGGTTTATTTAGAACATCTGCATACTACCTCATAAAGTTCCCTAACTCTGACAGTTCATGGTTTGAAATATAGTTTAACCTGTTAAAAGACAGTGCTCATTTCAAGCAGGAGACTCACCTTCAGTGTATAGACCCCCATCCTTCCAGGGACCTTATAGAAAATTCCCTCATCTCCACGGGAGTTGGTGTGCAGCATAGCATTCAGGCATGCAAGTGGAGAAGTTCCACTGGAAACAGAAGTGCAGATTTAGCCACCAGCAACACAACAAAGCAATGCAATGACACTTTGTTTCTGCTGGAACTGTGCATTACATGTTCGTAAGAGAAATGATCCAACAAGAGCCTTGCACAACTTTATTTATTTATTTATTCGGTTTGGATGTAGCCTGAGTCCAACCAACTACTAACAATATATACTTCAATATATGCAAATTATCAATTTTTTAAAATGACATAAGTGACAGTGGAATTCAACAGGTGAATTCTCTATAAGCAAGCATATACGTACTGCAAAATATAGCATAGAACATTCATACATTTGTGTTAATTATAAAAGAGAAAACTGTTCTTGCTATTCAGAGAAGAATTCCCAGAATGGAGAGAAACTCCAGTTGTTTCATGCATAGTCACATTCCTAAGTGCAAGTGCCAGGCAACATGTTAAGAAAAACAGCATCAGAGATATTAGAACTTTTCTTCAGTCACTGACAACCAAAATATTAAGAAAAAGAGTTTCAACATTTCTGGGAAATGACTCAGTCTTCACTGCTTCAGACATACTGGCATTAAAAAAAAAAAAACATGCTGGCTTGAGATTAAAGTATATCAATTTCAAGTATTTTCAAAAATAAGAGTTGCTTCTAATTCAGCTGCAAACTCCAGTGTGTGCTATGGATCCATAATAAAGCCAAGAAGCAGCATTACAAAATGAAGTGGGCTCATGTGCTCAATTTTTTTACTCTTCCAAGTTGCTTCCAATGTGTGCTTGTTTACAGGAGTTCAACACCCAGTAAAATGCAATTCATACATTAATATACAGATCATGTTCGTTTGTGAACAATGCATTAAGCTTGTCAAATATGAAGTCTAGATATGCAAACTGTAACTGCAATATGCCAAAAGGTGTCAGTTTAAAATAAGCAAAAGACTAATCTGAAACCGAAATCATAAGAAAAACACTGGCTAACATTTTACTCCCACAAGACAATTCAGTTAATTTACTCTGGCCTGTAATACCAACAGGAGATTTATACAGGTCAGTTCATTTCCTTTGCTTATGTACAAACATACTTTTGCTTCTAGAACAGAAGTGGGCAACATTCTGTCAAGTAAGGCCACATTTCACATTTAGGAAGAACCTGAGAGCTGCAGAGGGGGTGATGATACATATGGATATAGCACTGATTTTTCCCCTTGGCTTTTGGAGTGTGTTGAGCTCTATTTCTTTCTCTCTCTTTTTAAAGCGTTTGAGGGTTCATACGATATTTGTCATGTAGTTCCTGCCTCAAGAAGGGTACAAAATCACACCACCAGTTTTCTGTGATTCTAGTCAAGAGGGGTTCCAGGACATAAAAGGCCACAGGCTGCTCATCCCCACTCTAGAACCAGAACAAAGAAATACTGTACCAAAAATTGTGGCAAGAACACATTACCAGTAAATAAACGCACATTGCTTATTTAGAGGATTAAATGGACTCAAGAAATGCATCTGCTTCTGACATTGCACAGGGGTTTCAGGGTGACTTCTTTTCATAGGTAAGGGGGGGAGTTACAAAATCAATAAACAATAATTCACATTGCTGGCTGCGTATGTAAGTTCATTAACGCATCATATGAGGAACACTGCCTTTCTCAGGGATACATCTTTTATTTCTAGTGGTGTGTTGTAACTTAAAGTCACTATGTAGACATCCCAGTAGTCAGAATGGGAAATCACTAGCCAGAGGTACATCACTAGACTCCCCTCGTCATCTCATCTAGCCCCTCTCTCTATATAGCAAATTCATGTTTTAAAAAGCTTTTAGTGAAGCCAATTAAGACTTTTAAAATATAACTGCTGCACATGGATGCAATGGAGGGCAGACTAAACCTCCATTCCTCATGCTCTGGAGCCACTCTAGAAAAATTCTAGAACCTTCCCTTCCTGCAGCAGTTCAGGCATCTGAAAAGCTTAAACTGCCACAAAAAGGCTCTGTGGAAAAAAGGAGGGGAAATGGTACTCTGGAGGGAACAGTTTATATGAAAAGCTATGGGAGAAAGAAAGCATAAGCAGGAAGAGAATGGTCTTACTCCGTATGGCTCCCTGGCATGACTCTGGAGGGGTTTAAATGAGTGCTGCCTTTGGGCCAAAAAAGGATCCCCAGTTCTGCTTTATTTTAATTCAACATCCAGAAGATCCTAGCATGAACAACAAGATGGTTCAGAAAACCCTGCCAAATTAATCAGAGATGAAATCATCCAAGTAGAAGAGTCAGTGCTAAGCTTCTTTCAATCAGGTCAAACAGAACAAAAGACTTGACTAGAAAATGTCAGCCCTTCCCACCTCATTTGGCTAGCCACTGCCTCCCACAAGCAAGTTTTAGAGAAATGATTCTTCAACCTAATAGCACTGAAAGTATGGCTAAGCTTCTGTACAAAGCAAGCTAAATAAGTGTAGCATTACTTTGATTAAATGCAAAGGAATTTATTCATTAATTGTGGTTCTTACCTTCTGGAAAAGATGGAAATCCAAGAAACCCAAAAGCAAATCGAAAAGAGACAGTGAGAATAGGTAATGAAAAAAAAGATAAAAATTTAAGTAGGTCAGTAAAGCAATATTTTTATATATTTCTAATGACCACCCACACAACCCATACCAGACATTTTTTCTTAGATTATAGAGAACAAAGGGGATAAGAGTGGAACAAATTCATCAGGGAGGCTTTGCAAGTCTCAAGGGAGAGTATTGTACGTATAAATAAAAGATGTCGCTCTGGGCTTCAAGTCTGAATTACACTGAAGGAGAAGTCAAGAATAGTAACATAACGGGCTGCAGAATCAATGCTACCTCTAGGTGGGAGCAAAGAAGAATACTGCAGAAACTGCTCCATTACTACAGATATCAACTCAATTACATAGTCCACGCTGATCTTGTAAACATCTTGTAATTAAGAACATATCTTGTGGGTTGCAAGACTTCATAAAGATATATGTATTTAAAATAATCCATGATCATTTATTGAACCTAATTTCTGGTGGCAATTGTTTATTTCTATATTTATTACTACAGCTAGAAAAAACAAAGCCCAAGTCATTACACAGAAATCATACTTGTTAGAAAAGAATTGCTTGAAAGATTTGTGGCCAAGAGACTTATAGAGTAGGAAGGTTATCTTCCTAACTTCTTAAAAAGTTCTATATTTCCTTTTTCCTTTTGTATTTCAAATAGAAACATCTAAGTTGGCTTAGTTCAATTAATAATTAACCACAATAAATAGTATATTATTTTTTTTACCTAAATTCCATCTTTTGACCCAGAAAAGTAAGAATAATCATCAAACAGTAGAAAAACAACTGGGCAATTTTTAAAGACAAATCTCTGGAAATCAAAATCTCCAGTCAGTGGCAGAATACTAGAAAAGAGGGAGCCCCCCCCCAAGAAAACCCCCAACTCAAACTCTTGTGGGTGAAGGGAACAATATTTTAACATCCGTCTGTCTGTCTGTCTATCTATCATATTTATATAGCTGCCCATCTCACACAAAGTGACTCTGGGTGGCATACAACGTGGTCCATTTAAGCCAGAAATAAGCATTATTGTGAGAGCTAGAGCGGAAAGAGTTAAGCGCATACTCTTATCCCCAGAACAGAGAGGTAGAGATAAGAGGATGAGACTGGCACGTCCCTGAGGAATGCAGGATGTTTGTGGGGTGACTCTGGGAATTGCTTTCACTCTGAGAAGATTCTGTAACGGGACTGAAGCCAATAAACCATGCTGAATTGAATCTGTACTGTCTCCTGGAGTGTCCTGGGCTAATCCTGACAACTATCCTCCTTTGGGGGCCTCCTCTTTTTTGAAGCTCCCAAGTTCATACACAATCCCAAGGGCCTGACACAAATTTTAAAAAGTTTTTATTTTTAACATTGGACTGAAAATCTTAGTCTTGTCCCCTCTGGAGATGGCATTATGCCTCTGCCACCTACTGTAACCCTTCCCCACCCCACCCCACATTAAAAATGTATCTTCACTCTACAAAAAAAAAAAAATTGTTAGCTCCTTAACTAAATCGTTGTGACTTTTAAATGAAACAAACATTTTAGAAATCCCTAGCAGTAAAGCTTCATCAGTGGCAAATTGACCAAGGTAAATACTCAAGAAATGTAGCAATAATAATTTTAATGAGGGGTTTTACCTCCTCTAATTTTTAGTTCATCTTAATTTTTATTTCTCTTATAAGCAAATTATATTTACTGTATTAGTAATCTTTTTTCCCATCAAAAATAGCACTCATGGTAATTAACAATAAAAGAAAAAAGTTATAAGTAAGTTTGTTTTACAAACATGATTACTGCATTGCTAAGAATTTATTACATTCAGGTCCCAAAAATGAACTCTATTTAGTAAAACTGAGGAAAATTACACATTGCAAAGCCATTTTTAAAAAGCAAATATATAGTATAGAGATTCTCCGATCTCAGTGGAGCATATTACAATTTTCTGTGCATCTTTTTTTAAAAGATGGAAGCCATTTTGATTTCAAAGCATGAAATCCATGTTTGCTTTCCAGTAAAATCATGTGCACGCATACTGCAACTTCACAGCATGCATACAAATTCCAACACATGCTGAATTGCATAGTTCTTTCTACTATGAAGTGCTTTCCATTAAGCACAGGTTAGTTAACAAACGTGTAGCATTTTTATAAAACATATTAAAACATTCAAAGCATTTCATATGATTGTTCTAATAAGTCTTTAAACAGCTCTGTAAGGTAGGTCATTATTCCCTTACAGAGAAGGTGAATCTGCATCCATACTCATGGAAGGCCTCATTCAATCCCTGTCATTCAACTTGGAAAGAAAATACTGTAATAGTAAAATTAGAAAACACCTCCACTGTCTGAAGCATTGAGCAGTTCTTAGAGTCAGAGTAGACAAGAGCAATCTAGATAAATGTCAGACATTTGAATATAGTATTTAAAGTACCAGATTTGAACTGAGGAGACCAAGATTCAGTCTTATGTTTGTTTGTTTATTTATTCATTCATTCATTCAATTTGTATGCTGCCCATCTCCCCCAACTATGGAGTTCATTTTGAAACAGTTATTCTCTCTCAGCCTAACCTACCTCACAGAATTGTTATAAGGATAAAATTAAAGGAGACCTTTCCATTCCTTGAGTTCTCAGAGGAAAGTGAGACATACATGCAGTAGATAATACTGATTTCTAGAAAAGCTTAACTTAGTCCAGCTCCTGAGCTTAGTGAATAACTAATGATTTACTGATTGACAGCTCAGCCTCAACCACTGAGCAGCTCTGAAAAGTAAAATTCTTAAGGCCCATGGCACCCAGGTGACATTACTTCAAGCAGGAAGCTGCCGTTCAGCTCATGAAAAAAAATCCTTTCTGTCTGTTACCAGGAAGCATTAGTTCCCTAATCAATGTTTCCACAAATACAAAGAAATGAAATGCAGAGTTTCATGTAGAAAGAAAACTAGTCTGAGTAACTAAAATCTGGAAGAAAGTTTGGCGACACAAATTGAACATGAGAGAAATACATATTCATGAATACATCATGGTGAAGTCTGAATAGATTCCTTGGCCAATTCTTAATTTCAAAGTCCAAACAGGACAATTTCCATTCCCAATGGGATAGCTCTGAAATTACTGGACAACTGGTCTGAGTTCAGAATTGTATTATCCCCTGCTTTTCAATCTTATTATTTGATTTATCTTCAGTACTAAGTTGGATTCCTACATGCCTATTACTATTTTATAGCCAACAAATTATTAATCCTAATGCAAAAATATATTGAGTAAACTCTGTAAAAACATTCATTAGAAAAGAGGAAAGGTGGAATATAATAAAACAATAAGAAGGTGCTGCCTTGATCAACTATTTGCCCCCTGCAAGTCTACAGTTGGAAAATATCTCTGGTTTATGTTATTAGGAGTACTAAGCAGTACAGTAATTCATACTCACCTAATCTCTTTTAACCCTTCTTTTTGGATAACCTGAAGAATCTCTTTGTGGCTCATTGGTCTGTTAGGATTTTTCTCTAGGACCTGACAAGAAAAAAAGAGTTTTGAATCCACTTGCCTTATTTCAGAGCCAGCAATTGGCTTAAACCTTTTTTTCTATGTCCTATGTCTACTTGCCTGCCCAATGATTAGAACCAATTCTCCCAAACATATAGGTTTGAGAGGTTTTGAGCTAGTAAACAGGAATTGCACAATAGTTGGCAGGTGGCACTTTCCGCTTGTTTTTTCATTCTTATCATTAGCTAGACCACATTCTTCTCATTAGCAAAACTACTAAAATCCCATTACCTCTCTTCTCTTTAAACTACAATGGCAGAAACAGAAAGGGAATGTTTATGACACCCAGAATTAGTGGAATAACCGTTCATGATGGAGAAGTCGACTTAAAAAAGGATGTTTGTGCTCAATACCATCTCTTCAGTTCACATTCATCATGCAATGAGTGTTAAGGGACTGCACAGTAGAGAGATGACATCTGTTTTAGAAATGCCTGAGACAAATACTACATATAGAACAGCATATCTGAAGCTGAACCTATGTGAAGCTAAATGGTACAACCCCAATATATAGGAGGCAATGCTTTGCCAAAATTGAATCTGTCTGGTCAGATACAGTAATTTAGAATGAGTCTATAAAGGGTCCCCCTTCCTTGAGAGGTACATGAAGGCAAACCAGACAATAGATATAGTACTCTTAGTCATAGCTATCAGCTTGTGAGCCATCAGCTTCTGAAACACCCTTCCCCAGAAGTTCAGAGACCCTCAGCATTATTCAATTTTAGAAAACAATTAAAAACAGTACTGTTCCAATGTGCCTTCAGCCCTGGCTGATTCTGGATGTCCATCATAAATATTTCTTTTCTATTTATTTAATAAATTTATATGGCTGCTCATCTCATATACATGATTCTGGGCGGCTGACAATTTTTTTTCTTACATTATTTGTACTTTGATTTTAATCTTGTCTTGTTGTTAGCACCAGACTCCTTTGAGATTGGGGTTGCAAATACTGTGAAATAAATAAATAAAAACCAGATGTTATAGTGAGCTGCTACCAGCAATGCTGCATGCCATCTATGATGCCATTATCTCCACACTACACAGTACCCCACATAACTGAGTGCTGGCAATAGTTATAAGCCATGGACAGCCAAGAAAACAAACCAATGGATTATCAAACAAATCAACTCAGGGTTTTCACTCGAGGCACAAATAATCAGGCTCAAATTATCCTACTTCAGACACCTTATGAGAAGACACAGCTGTCTGGAAAAAGCTCTAATGCTGGGAAAGGTAGAAGGAAAGAAAAGAAGAGGATGACCAGCAGCAAGGTGGATGGACAGTTAAGTGGCGATGAGTGCACCATTGAAAAAACAGGTTAGGCAGAGATCATCATGGAGAAAATCTATCTATGTGGTCACTAGGAGTCCCAAACAACTTGATGGTACATAATCAATCAATCAATCATTATAAGCAATGATCAGAAAGATATCATGTATATATTACTGTATACTTACTTCCACTTCCTCAGACAGTAACTCAACTAGACTGCACTAGTTGAAATCTCACCTGCCTTAGACAAACCGCTCTTTTCCACTATAGAAATACATGGATCAACTTTATGCTCCTTACACACTCTGAAATACTATATAAATTATAATTGTATTTATATTAATTTTTCCTTGCACTATTTCATTTAAATATCCTGTTCAATAAATTAAAATCTCTACCTAATTTTGCTAAATAGGACATCATACAGGAATGAACTAAAAGTCATAAAGCAGTGGCTACCTTCAAGCTTGACAGATTTCTTCCTTGAGTTCAATGTTAGGAAATAATAAGGAGGGGGGAGCTGATGAAAAATGTTGGCTTGGGCATGACAGAATTCTTACACTATGTTACAATCAGAAGACTGCAATTGAAGGTCTTTTTAGCCAACTTGGGGAATTTGTATTTCATTTAAAAAAGGCTAATTGTCCCAGAGCAATCCTCACAAATGGAAGCAATGACTGCTCTTCTTTTAAAACGTAAATGCTAGCAGTTATTCATATATGACTAGCACTAACTTAAACACAGAGGAGTGAGCAGAAGAAAAGAAGGTAGTTGTTACATTTTGAGATGAATTTATAAGTTGCATTAAGTAAGTAGAAAATCAGTACTCTACAGCAGTGTTTCTCAACCTTGGCCACTTTAAGGCAGGTGGACTTCAACTCCCAGAATTCCCCAGCCAGCATAGCTGACTGGGGAATTCTGGGAGTTGAAGTCCACCTGCCTTAAAGTGACTAAGGTTGAGAAACACTGTTCTAGACTGTATAACCAAGAGCCTAAAAAACAAAGTTCCATCACTGGGAGGGAAAAAAATAATTTTCTTAGAGTTCTAGATGTTATAAACAATTTTCTTAAAGTTCTAGATGCTATCTTCACAGAAGAGTATTCTTCATCTCTGGCTGGATACATATTAGGAGTCAGGATAGACATTGCTACATGATCTTATGCAATGCCAAAGCCTCTAAAATATAAATATTGCATTAAAAAAAGGCAAAAGTCTTATGTAGGAACATGGGCTTGTAAGATTTGGTTTATCTTATAAAACTCTAGGCATTTTAAAATTAAATAAAATAAATCAAATTTAAATATAATATAAAACAATATATCATTTTGGAGTCAGTGGGCACCATCTAGTGGTGTCACAGGCTTCATAGCACCTATGGGCACCACACAGCTGACTTCCAGTCTTCACAGATCCATGCAGAGTTAGGATACACTGTCCAAAATGGACAATGAAATGAGGAAGCTACTGAAAAGCTTTTGAGGGTTTTTTTCCCCACTTTAGAAAGCAAGAAGGAGAATAAGAAGATATTTTCTTAAAAGAAAAAGGATTTCTCTGCCCTATGCTTGGAAATATCTACATACCATGATTTTTGAAAGGGGGAGCATAGAAGAGTGCTATCTGAAGTAGTGTATCTGAAGTAGACTGATAGGTAACATCTGGCAATGATGTACTATACAACATTTTGATATATCAGTTAAATGGTTATATTTCTGGTTTTATTTAAGTGGGAAGTCCTGGACTAATTCCCTAATTCCCTTAGGTCATCTACTAAAGAATTGCATGATATGATATGCTATTAAAATAAGCTGAATATCAAACTTATCTTTTGAGGGAATCAAATTGAAAGCAGATTTCTTAAAAGCACATATTATCAGGAAACTTGGAGAAAACCAAGTTCAGCACTTGTTATTTTTCAGAAAGCCAAAAAAATAAGAAACCACTGGAGAAGTAGTACGCTTTGGCTCCTGGAGCAACGTAGTTGGCAACTTTCTTTGTAGGAATAATTTTGTTTTATAGAAAGGGATTGTGTGTAAACAATATGAAGACATCCCAAGGATAGATCAGAAGCTGGCAATTTGAAAGTGGGCCTTTTCTGTCATAGTGCCTGTCCTTTGGAACACCATTCCCCCTGAGATTAGTTTGGTCCTGACCTTGACTGTTTTTTGGAAACCCTTGAAGATATGGATGTATTGCTGGACATGGTCATCAGATCATTAGCTGGAGCCTGTGAAGTTGTTTGATTTGTGGTATATTGGCTTTTACCTAGGCTGTAATTATATGCATTGTGGTTTTATGTTATTTGCATTATGATTTTTAAATGTTGTTGGCCACCCAGAATTGCCATGGTGAGATGGGCAGCCATGTAAGTTGAAAATAATAATAATAATAATAATAATAATAATAATAATAATAAATTATTATTATTATTATTATTATTATTATTATTATTATTCAAACAGGCAAGCACCTGCCACACAACACCCCAGATTTAACAACTGTTGATAAGACAAGCAAAAAGGTCTGGATAGTAGACACTGCAATACCTGGAGACAGCAGAATAGAAGAGAAACAACTGGAGAAAATCACAAAATATAAAGACCTGCAAATAGAAGTAGAACGACTATGGCAAAAGAAAGCAAAGATAGTACCAATAGTAATAGGTGCCTTGGGTGCAATCCCAAAACATCTGGAGCATCACTTGAACACCATTGGCATTGACAAAATCATCATCAGTTAATTGCAAAAGGCAGCTTTACTTGGAACAGCTTACATCCTGCAATGATACCTTTAACACCATCAAACAACAACATCTGCCTATCCCAGGTCCTTGAGAAGGACTTGATAAATGGATAAAAATGCCAAATCCAGTCTAAACAACTGGCTGACTGTGCAACCATCACCACCACCACCACCACCATCATCATAATTCTCACCTCTTCCACCACATGGATTCCCCAGTAATATCCAAAGTTGGGGGTGGAGGGTTGGAATCACCCCAATAAACTTATATTTTAACAACCCAAACAAGAAGTTTTGTCTGTTTACTTGTTTCTAAGCAAGCTGACCCCAGGCCATATTAAAATATAATTTTAAAAACCCAAGAATCTTGCCTTGTCAATTGATTGTCTTGTGGTGGTTGATGGAACTGAGGCGATAGGTTAGGAAAAATATTTCAGTCTTAGACATTGAGTTTGAGATGGCAGTTAAAATCCCAATAATTTTCCAGTGAAAATCAGGGCAGCATGTACTGGGTAATTACCAAATTAATAAATTTTCAGCTTTTATTTTATACAATGAATAATAAATGGCATGGACTGATGACATCTGTTCATGCTGAGGTATAGAAAGGATTCTGCCTTCTCTTTGTCCTGTCTTCAGGTTTAAATGTTTTAACCTTCTGATGGGTGGCTTCTTGTTTGCATTATTACAATATAAATTTATTGGTGAGATTCCCTCCCCTATACCCTTACTTTGGATACTACTGTGGAAACCATGTGATGGAAGGGCAGTTGAGACTTCTAGTGTGTTGTAATTTGCACATCCTCCTATATCCTTGTTGTTTTTCCTATTTTAAGGAAAGCTGCCCAGAGTCACCTAGAGTTGAACAGTCTCTCTCTCTTTTTTTTTTTTATCTGCGCTCAGTCATTACTGACTCTGCAGTGACTGCTTGGACGAGTCCTTGCAGTTTTCAAGGCAAGTGTTTCGGAAATGATTTGCCAGAGCCTCCTTCCTAGAGCAGAGCCCAGCTGGCGAGCGCAGGAGGCGGGGTTTCCGTTGCTTCGCGCCCTTTTCGGGCAAGCGCGGTTTCGCGTTTACCGGCAACTGCTCCCGACTCCTTTTTCCAAGGCGCCGCCAGCATTTTTCCTCCCACCGGAGTGAGAGTACCCATTTATCTACTCACGTCCGTTTTCAACCTGTTGGGTTGACAGGAACTGGGGAGGAAACAAGAGCTCACCCTGTTTAACGCAAAGGCTGGACTCGAACCGCTGAAGCGTCAGCCATTTCTGGCCGGCAACTTTCAGCGTCATTAAGCTGCTGCGCCACCGCGTCCCCCGGACAGTCTCTAAATCTAAATAAATAATTAAATCAATCTCCCTTCCTGAATATAAATACATACACAGAGTATAATTTAAATTTGTTGTCTAGAACTGATTGTACTTTAACTGCTTCTTCTTTGGTAGCTTTATGGATATTTCATCTATACCTAGTGCTTTTCTACTTGACAGCAGATTTATTACCCATTGTACTTAGTTTTCTAGTGGAGTCTGCTTCTGAACATATTTTCTCTCCGTAAAAGTTTTTGTACAAGGCTCCAGTACAGTCTTTTCATTTTTAAAAAAATCTCATTTGTCTCTGTCAGATTATTTTTGAATATTCCTATCATAGCTGCAAACGTTTCTGTGATTTCCCTGATATTCTTAAAACGTTTCTCATTTTTCTTTTCTTGTCATATTCCTCTGTTTGTAACATTCTTGAATGAGGAGTCATTCCCTGAGCTTTTTATTTCATGTTGGAAGTTTATATTCATTTGTTTTATGTTCTTGTTGCTCTTTCATCTTACACATTTCCCTGGCTATCATGATAGCTGAAAGTTCTGAAAGTCACTTTGATCTTCTCCAGTATGAAATTTTGGGAATATCAGTGTTCATGTCTCTTATTCTTTCCCATAGCTCTTTAGGTTCTCTTTTGCATAAGGTAAGTATACTATGTTGTTCCTTACAAAGGATTTATATTCTGACTGTATGACCATCACAACAAATCTTGCTTAAGCACCTGTTCTATTTAATTTTCTAAGCTTACCAATAAGTCATGATCTATTTCACAATCTGCAATGCCTTAAAGTTCTCTTTACAAAAACTCTATTAACTTCTGCATTACTGGATTTACCCAATACAAATTTTACTGTGATTCCAGATTCTTCCATTTCTCCAACTTTGCATTTCAATTGTGCACTAGTAGTATTAGGTCCTTTCTAGGTTACATTTACTATTCTTACAATTTGCTGTAGAATTCCTCAATATCCTCATCCATTGTTTATCCATTAAGTGCATATACTTACATTGATATTATATTAAACGATATTCTTTCTGAGTATCACTGCCACTTGATTCTTTGGTATGCTCTTATGCCCTTCCTAACACATCCAATTTGGTGTCCTTTACTTCCTCTTTGACAATTTCAAATTATCCTCGGTTCAAGCTTCTGACATTCCATATTCCAATTGTATGTGCTCTTATGAGTAAAGAACTTCTCTTTCAATACTGACCATCAAACATCCTTGCAATTTGGGTTTGGTCATGTTAAATATTCTTCCTAATGATTATAGCAGTGCTTTCCAACCTGAAGTTCTCATCATCTGCACCCAAACTCTTTGAAATGTTTTAACCATGTCCATACTGTGTTCTTTGCAACAATACAGAAATAATAATAATAATAGCAACAACAACAGTAACAACAATGGTGCACTGGAATATCTGGAAGAAATACCGTTTGCTTGTAAGCAAGAACTGATGGGACCACAAAACAGACGAAGTAATAGAAAATGAAGAAGCTGAAGTGCTCTGGGAATTTAGAATTCAAACAGACAAACACCTGCCACATAACACCCCAGATTTAACAACTGTTGGTAAGAAAAACAAAAAAGTCTGGAGAGCAGACATTACAATGCCTGGAAACAGCAGAATAGAAGAAAAAGAACTGGAGAAAATCACAAAATACAAAGACTTGCAAATAGAAATAGAACAACTATGGCAAAAGAAAGCAAAGATAGCACCAATAGTAATAGGTGCCTTGGGTGCAATCCCAAAACATCTGGAGCACCACTTGAACACCATTGGCATTGACAAAATCACCATCAGTCAATTGCAAAAGGCAGCTTTACTTGGAACAGCTTACATCCTGCAATGATACCTTTAACACCATCAAACAACAACATCTGCCTATCCCAGGTCCTTGGGAAGGACTCGATAGGTGGATACAAATGCCAAATCCATTCTAAACATCACACATGGCTGTGTGAATAATAATAATAATAATAATAATTATTATTATTATTATTATTTAGTAAACGTGTAGTGAGGGATCTCACTTTCTCCCACCAAAAGCCTGGAAGTAGTTTGCCATAGCCTTCTCCTGGTTTTGATTTTAGGTTCCTTCTATTAAGGGGGTTTAATTTCTCCCCGTCCATAGAATCTGATTTACCCTTAAGGATTACTCATAGCTTCACTTCTCCCTTTTGACCTTACCAGCAAGGGAAACCCTACCAGGAGTTTTGATGGCATCCCTCTCAGGATCACTGAAACTACTGTGCCCACCTACAACATCAAGGTACTTTTTTTGGAGGGCAATCTTAAGGAAGATACAAAACTATCCATATTCTTTATCTATAAAAAAAACAACTTTACAGGTAGTCCTCATTTAGTGACTGTCTCATACAGCAACTGCAGTTACGGCACTGATTAAAAGGTAACTTTGGGACCAATCCTTGCATTTACAACCTTCACAGGTCTGTAAAACAAAGGAAAGCTGAAGTAAAACCATAAGCACAGTTGCAGTTTCACTTAGAAACCACTTCACTTAACTGAGATGCCAGTCCCAACTGTGATCACTAAATGATGACTACCTGTATGCCTAGCTATAATCTATTAGAAATTATTGTTGATATAGCTAAACAATGGAAGTCAAAAGTTAAAAAATAACACTTTATTAATATTAATGTTTTAAATTTATGTATGTATTTATTAAATTAATTAAGTAATATTAATGTCTTAAACAGGGTTGTTGTTGTGAGGAAAATAGGAGGAAGGAGGAGTATTAGGTATGTCTGCCACCTTGAGTTATTTACAAAAATAATAAAGGCATGATAAAAAAATATTTAAAAATGTTTAGCATTTTATTAATACAATAACATTGTATTGATATTTCATTAAATTCATAACTCTTCACTGCTGAGTAAATTTTTAGTGAATATTATTTCTCATAGTTTTAAATAATATTGATCCAAAGATAGATATATATAGATATAGATATATATACCTAACTTAGTTTGCTGAGTCAATATCCCTCTAATCAAGATCAAATTCTTGCTCCCTAAAAGCCACTCTGAAGAATAAATACCATATAACACTCATTCTTTGTCATGGAAGATGGAGCCCACCCAGTAGTCAGAAGCAGGGGTAAGATTTCAGCATCCTGTGGAAGAAACTCCTCCCAACTCAATTGCCTTAGTTCTTATGGTAAAGAAGAGCTTTTCTGTCCTGTCAGCTTCATCAGGGTTGAGAGGAAGTAATCTGCATCTATTTGCTTAACAAAGAACTAAGAACTAGGGAAGAGCAATTTATCAATTACACAGGAAGCAGGATTTGTTACCCTCATGGATGACTTGTGGCTGGACTAGAATGGAGGGCATACAATCTTCCTCATCCTGCTGCATCTCATAGTGGCTTTTGATACTGTCAGTGACAATATTCTTCTAGCCTACCAATGAGAACTGGAAGACTGAGGCACTGTGTTTCTGCTCTTTCCTGAGTGGGCAGGTCTAGTTGGTGGTGGCAGGAAGGGAAAAATGCATCCATGAACATTCCACTTTTTAACATTTCTATGAATAGAGGCCCTGACATAGAGTCTGGAGGCTGCCAGGGTCCGGATGGGAATAAAAGGACTCAGACTCAACCCAAGCAAGATGGAGTGGCTATTAATTAAAAAACCTTGTAATTCTGGGATTATATCTTTGGTTCTCAGAGTGATTGGAGTCCTCTGTGAGAGAACAGGCTCATACTTCCAGGGGTTTTCCTAGAAATGTAGGTAGAAGCGATGGCCGGGAAGGCCTTTGCCCAGCTTTGGCTAGTAAACGAATTGTGACATTGCCTAGGGCAGAGGGCACCAAAGGTGGTCACTTGTGACCATCATTTTTGTATGGATTACTGTAATTCATGGGGCTGCCCTTGAAGATTACCCAGAAACTGCGACTGCTGCAAACTGTAGTGGCCCATATGCTTTTAGAACAGCTTTTAACACTTCTGCTGGTTACTGTACGTTTCCAAGTGCAATTCAAGATTCTTGTTATGGCTCAGGGGCTGGGGATCTAGGAGACTGCCGATGTCAGACAGATTCTATTCATCATGGCAAAAGCAAGTTAGGCAGTCATACCAAGATTTTTCTAAAACAAACACTTACCAATGCCTTAAAAGGAGTTGCTTCCCATGGAAATTCAACTAATATATCACAAAAAATACAAAATTTATGGATATTGAATTATGCTTTTAAAATCTGTGGTTTGATAATATAATATCAATCTAAATTATTCTTAATCTGATTCTTTGGACCAATATATTTGCAACAGTCAACAAAACTTTCCATTCCTTGGGAGTTTCCTCATATAATGGACCTATAGGACTTTAATAATGAGGGTCCCCTCTCTCTGACTCACTTTCATCTTAAAGCTAATATCTCTGTCCAACTGCATCATACATTCAGGTACACCTGTAGTGAGATGCATTTTCCTAATCCTGGAGAGGCGCAGTATAATTTGAAGAATCCCTATTTCATTTAAATTGGAAATATTTATTTGCACATTTCATGACATCTTAATGGCACAGTCTTAGGATGACCAGATGTTTTTGCTCAGACAGCCTTGGCTTTGGGAAAGATTAACCATTCTACAGATAGACTCCAAACCCAAGAAAACATCCCATTTTTCAAGAACCCATCCAGCAAAGGGTTTGTATGAGGTATAATGCAGGAAACCACTTCCATATTCACTACTTATTTTGGGCAGATTGGGCAACGGCAGCATAGAAAGGAATATCAACAGAAGTTGCATCTGGTAACCACTAATTCTAATTCCTGTTTTGTTTTTCATCTATTCCACTCTCCATTTCCTGCTGGCTACAGGGCCTATTACTTTTTGGTCAGCTACTAGCTTAATTTGATGTGGAAACATTTTGCACACAAAATAAGAGCACAGCAGAGAACAGGAAGTGTTTGCAATGACTGTAATGATGTTGAAAAGCCCTTCCAAATATTAACATCCAATCTTTCTAAAAAAAGAAAAAAAAGAGTGCAGTGATAAACATAGATGTACTTTTTTTCTGGGGGAGGCCATGCACATCTGATATGAACAGGAGGACCAAGAAAGAAGCAATGCAGATTTTATTATTAAATAAAATGCACATTAATCTTATTATTCAATTAAATGCACATTAATATATCCATATTCATTATATTTTATAAATTGTAGATGAGCCTATAGGTAATAATGATCAAATGGGAACAGTGAGAACTTTTCCTGCACAAGCCTCATTGGAATGAGTGGGATTTATACAAATATTATCTTTCTGAGATTTCATTTCATGCAGACATAAGCAGGAGAAGCTCCCAGTGGAATTTATATAGATATATTTACTGGAATGCAATAATATGCACTTGCACTTGCTCCTGGTATATACTACTGACAGCTGTGGTAAATAGGATGTTTTATGAATGAATGAATAAAAGCTGCAGAGACCCTTCTGGGATGCCATTCTGGGCAAAACTGGTTTTAAAATTTAAATTCTCCAATACATTGAAATGGGTACATTAGTAACTACACATTTTGAAAAACAATAAAATTTTTAGTTTATACTTCATGACCAAAAATCTCGACAGCACTAATCAAAGCAATTTGCTTAGGGGCCTCCTAAATACAAATGTTGATTCAATGAAGAATTACAGACAGCCTTCACTTTTTTTAAGTAAGGCAGGCACAGACAATACAAAAGTACACTTTTCTGTTACTCACTGTTGACCATATTCAAACACCTCCTTCCTCTCCCAAACACTCAAATTATGGATTGAAGCTGAAAGTAGCAGTGTAGCAAATATGTCTGAGAAAGCAACTCCTAGAAGAAATGTTAATTTAATTAATTAACTGAAAGGCAGCAGCTGAAGACACAAGTGCTCACCATGTTGTAATACTTAAGCACAGTATTCAGTCAATGGCCCACACTTCTGCTTTAATTAGAAAACTCTATGATGAAAAAATTCTACTGTGGTCATACAGTAACAAAAACTCTTGTTACCAATGTATTTGATGGTCTGAAAATGGGCAACACTGGTTATATATCTGTATCCACTAATGCTTCCAATAGAAAACAAGGATAGTTCATACACATAATAATTTATTTATTGTGAGGGAATATTTAAAGTAAATATTCTGAAACCTACTTCTGTTTTAGATGATACATCTACCATACCATGTGGAGAAATAGGTAAGGTCCTTGGCAAGCATAATTTACAAAAAAAAATATTGGATTTAGTCCTGACAACCAAAATTGATGGTAAACTAAGAGCAGGGAAAAAAAAAAGAATAGTACTTCCTGTAGACTGAAAGAAGCAATCCCTAAAAGCTATTTGAGTGGGCTTCATACTCCATGCTGTCCATAATATAGTGCAAATTGCTGCTGACAGGCTACTTCTTGACACTTGAGTCTTCTGTAATCAAGATTTATAAGTACTGTGAAGGAATGTAGATCTGACCTTGGGAATGGAGAAGGACTGAGTGAGCCGTTAAGAGGAGACTTTGAGAAAAGTTTACTCTGTCCTGAGAAAGAAGAACATGTTTGAAACTGGAAATAATTCCACCTTGAATTTGTTTATATAAGATGGGCAAGAGAGACAAATTTGGACAGGTTTTCAAGATTCAGTTATTCTATCCTACTACAATATAGAGCATTCCTGGAATTCCTGCCATTCCTGTTTCTTGACCTTGCCTACTGTACTTCAAAGGTCAGAACCCACAGCTAAAAGAATTTTGTGATTTTGACATTCTGGAATAGCTTCTTAACACAAACAAAACTCTTTAGCTTCTCTGATACCTATAATGGACCGGATTTTAATCTTACTTGTCCTCACGCTTCTTCTCTAAATAATGGGGATGCAGGTCAAGCATCTTAAACAGTAAGGAACACCACTGGTAACTCATCTTCAGAAATATCTGTAATATTCCTGTGACAGCTAGGTCATTTCCTATGACATTTCCTAGTGCAAATGGGCATGGGATGCAATGACCTGCATACATTCTCACAGATCCAGCTAGATAAGTTTTTTTTTTTTGGAGAAGAGACAAAGCACTCTATATAGTCTGTAACTTCAAAATCAATGAAACAGAGTAATTTGATGAACTATATACAAAAACAGTGTGGATATACAAAAGCAGAATGAAACAGGAAAAAAGAAGAGAATGAGTAGAAACATTTACCCATTTTAAAAATACAGACTTTACTTTCAAATACACTGGATTTCTACTATAATTTGCCATGTGTCTCTCTGGAATCAATGCACCTATAGAATGGGTTTTGTCAATTATGAAAAATCCCTGGATAGATTAAAGAAGCCAAATAGAATTGGCAACTCTAAAATCAGTACTTATCTTGAGGGTCAACTGTAGTCAAAGTTGTGCTGAATTTTACAATAAGCCCTTAAAAACAAAAGTATTCAGAAATCATTCTACCAAAAAAAAAAAAAAAACTTGCCAGGGGAATTTATAATGAAAAGAAAATCTGACCATGTCAAGGTTTTTTGTTTCCATTTTTATTTGGATTTGAAAAACAGGATTAACATTGATAGGTACATTTATACAAAGGAATGAATTCCAATTTTTACTCCTGGATGCCTGGTCAGTTTACAATATCTGCATTACCCAGAATGGTCAAAGTGTCCTCTATTCCTAGTTACCAGAATAAATGCTATGCACATATCCCATCTTTTCCATTCACCATCACTATCTTTAAAAGGTAGTCATTTGGCAGATTTGCAGAGTTGTCTTCTTATTCAAATTCTTGACACTGCCTTGCTAAAGAATAGCTAAGAATATACCAATCTATTACTCAACAAAAGGACTAGATTGTAACTTTTTGAATTTCTGCATCGAGTGAGCTCAACAGATTAGTTTCTGCAGAATATCCTTTCTTGTTCTTTCATTTTCCACTTTGGGCAGTTTGTCTCTTTCCTTGATTACCTATTCTATCTGTACCTTTCATACAGCCCTAGAAGCAGTCTCTAAGATTAAAGAAAAGATTCAGGTCAGCTGCTTGGCACAGATATTTGCAATCTGCTAACATTTGCCAGAAATTCTCAAGAGGTGCTCACTGTGCAAGAGAACTTGGAACCAGGGGAAAGGATTACATAGGAGAGGGGAGAATGTGCTTTGCACAAGCCAAGACAGCTAAAAAATGCTGCTAATATAAAGGAAAGTAGGGCAGTAACTCCTCTGAGGATTTCAATTACCAACAAGTCAGCTGTATGAGGGAGTAAGTAGGTGGCAGAAACAGCCCTACCCTTCTTATCTGTTCTGGAAAGCAAAAAGGGAGAGGAAGAAAGCTTCAAGGGAAGAAGTGCTCTAATGCAAATAAACATAATTTGTAGAATATGTGTACTTACTGTTTCTTCTAAGATCTGAATACGAAAACCAAATCAAGATTGTAAACATCTGACAACAGCCACTTCATGATATGTGAACCTGCATTGAGAACTTCTGGTCAAGAAGCAGTACATATTATGTACTGTAATATATAATATGTAACAGAACAGAAATATTATAAATTTAAGAGAATATTATAAATGGAAATGGAAATAAAGAGACAAAGCATACGGACCTTGCAACTCTAGGTGCTTTTTTTTTCCTGACATACTGGCTGAACAGGTGCTAAAAGGAGCATGTTCTGAGAATGCAATCATTTTTTCAAAAACTCCTATTACAGTGATGAAACATTAGTACTAGCAGACTTTAATAGCTAGAATAGTATGATGGACTTGAAAAACAGTATATTGCCTAACAATTTAGGGGAATAAGACTTGTTCAAAAGGGAAGGACTCCAGGAGGAAGAATGAGTAAGTTAAACCTCCAACCCAGCACACGTAGCATTATACAACCATTAAACAATCGCATACTTCTATTTTCAAGCAACCTTCAAATGATTTGAGATTCAAATGCTGTTAGCAACACTAGCACTGAATCTTGACAATAACTGTAGTAACTGGCGATAACTGTAATAACCAGAATTTCAGAAACTGTAATTCATGGATATATTTCTTTTTTTCACATATATTGCTGAAGTGGTAAACTTATAAAACTGTACTGTGAAATACATCTGCTGATGCATAATCCATTATAAAATTGGTTTGACCCCCACTCCCAACAGATCTCTCAGTATCAAGAAAAATGACAAAAATGCATCTTTTTCACCTAGCTTCTGTTAATTGATTTTAATTGCATCAAAGTACTGGTTGAACAAGTACTAAAATCATCTGTCATGTTTTATTTCCATTTTGTTTTAATTATTGTAAGACACTACTTATATGAGCACAAGATGACATATTAATAAGTAAATAAATCCATAGGAGTAAAAATTTGGCATACAACAACTGCAGTAGAGTGGGATCACTACCAAAGTGAACTTCAAAAAAATTCTACCACCCTACCCCCCTCTTACAAGCATTCACATCTATTAAGTATCATTCTTTCTAGTTAATCAGTAGTAGATAACCACTCCCATATCTCCACACATGCTGTAAGAAGCCAAAAAAAACAAGGCAACAGTACACGTACAGTCTTTCTCTTATATGCACACATTCTCAGGTTACTGAAGATACAAGAAGAGGTTCCATCTGGCTCTGTGAAATACAGGTGAAACTTGAAAAATTAGAATATCGTGCAAATGTTCATTTATGTCAGTATGGCAACTCAAAAGGTGAAACCAATATATGAGATAGACGCATTACATGCAAAGCGAGATATGTCAAGCCTTACTTTGGTATAATTGTGATGATTATGGCGTACAGCTTATGAAAACCCCAAATTCACAATCTCAGAAAATTAGAATATTACATGACATCAATAACACAAGGATTGGAAATAGAACAATATCGGACCTCTGCAAGGTATAAGCATGCATGTGTACTCAGTACTTGGTTTGGGCCCCTTTTGCAGCAATGACTGCCGCAATGCAGCGTGGCATGGATGCTATCAGCCTGTGGCACTGCTGAGGTGTTATGGAAGACCAGGATGCTTCAATAGCGCCCTTCAGCTCCGCTGCATTGTTCGGGCTCATGTCCCTCATCTTTCTCTTGGCAATGCCCCATAGATTCTCTATGGGGTTCAGGTCAGGCGAGTTTCCTGGCCAATCAAGCACAGTAATCCCATGGTCACTGAACCAGGTTTTGGTACTTTTGGCAGTGTGGGCAGGTGCCAAGTCCTGCTGGAAAATGAAGTCAGCATCCCCATAAAGCTCGTCTGCGGAAGGAAGCATGAAGTGCTCCAAAATCTCCTGGTAGACAGCTGCGTTGACCCTGGACTTAATGAAGCACAGTGGACCAACACCAGCAGATGACATGGCTCCCCAAATCAACACAGACTCTGGAAACTTCACACTGGACTTCAAGCATCGTGCATTGTGTGCCTCTCCATTCTTCCTCCAGACTCTGGGTCCTTGGTTCCAAATGAGATGCAAAAGTTGCTCTCATCAGAAAAGAGGACTTTGGACCACTGGGCAACAGACCAGTTCTTTTTTTCTGTAGCCCAGGTAAGACGCTTCTAACACTGTTGGTTGTTCAGGAGCGGCTTGACAAGAGGAATACGACATTTGAAGCCCATGTCCAGGATCCGTCTGTGTGTGGTGGCTCTTGATACACTAACTCCAGCCTCAGTCCACTCCTTGTGAAAGTCCCCAACACTTTGGAATGGCCTTTTCCTGACAATCCTCTCCAGGCTGCGGTCATCCCTGCTGCTTGTGCACCTTTTTCTACCACACTTTTCCCTTCCACATAACCTTCTATTGATGTGCTTTGATACAGCACTTTGGGAACATCCAACTTCTTTTGCAATTACCTTTTGGGGCTTTCCCTCCTTATGGAGGGTGTCAATGATGGTTTTCTGCACAACTGTCAGGTCAGCAGTCTTTCCCATGCTTGTGATTCCTACTGAACCAGCCTGAGAGACCATTTAAAGGCTCAGGAACCCTTTGCAGGTGTTATGGATTCAATAGCTGATTAGAGTGGGACACTTTGAGCCTAGAATATTGAACCTTTTCACACTATTCTAATTTTCTGAGATTGTGAATTTGGGGTTTTCATAAGCTGTATGCCATAATCATCACAATTATACCAAAGTAAGGCTTGACATATCTCGCTTTGCATGTAATGCGTCTATCTCATATATTGGTTTCACCTTTTGAGTTGCCATACTGACATAAATGAACATTTGCATGATATTCTAATTTTTCGAGTTTCACCTGTAGGTTTAGTAATTGTGACCTATCTAAATTAGGCCATCTAAAAAGGCTGTGGCAAGTCACTGAACAATGCAAAGGTTCCTTCCACTGTACATGACTTCCACTACTTTGAATAAGGAAGGTAAATAGATCAGAAACAATATTGTTGTATGAATATTAGAGGAAGGGATTCTTGCACCCAGAAACAATTTTGCAAATTGAAATATACTGTGGATCTTTCTTCCTCCATAAACAATTCAGTGTAGCAACAGAAACAGGTAAGAAGTATTTCTACCTGTAAACCAGTCAGAGAGAAAGAGGTTTAAAGAGGACTTGACCTAGATTACTGTGACTCATCTAGTTAGGCAATGTTGTTCAAAGCTTTAATTAGAATCAAGGTCATGAAGGAAGGAGATGATGCAAGGTAGTTACACATTGTGTATGTGTACGTACAGTTCAAGAGATTGCTCCTTCATCTGACTAGTTATCTTACAGGCAAGAGTGAAAAAAGAGACAGCAGTTCTCAAATATTTAGCAAGTACCAATTCTGGAAAAATTAGGGGCAGGCGATTCTGAGGGCTTCCAAAGGCCACAAGCAGTGTGCTTTTTTAGGAAGTGCATTTTGATACTTATTTCTGCAATGTCCATCACTGAAAAATTAATGCAACCAATTTTCAGCAGCTCCACGGGCCACAAAAGAGAGGCCAGAGAACATGCGGGGGATGAAGGTTGCACATCCCTGTGATAATTCATTCCAAAGAGGCAACAAGCAAACATTTATTTATTATATGTACAGACTCTTAGCATCTTCTGCAACAGATACTCACAATATCCACATTGCTAGAAAAATAAAATCAAATTTAGAAACCATAGTAGAAACATATATATGGCAACCTAAAATTAACTTAATTCAGAAATCGGAAAGGCCTCTAAAACCTATTGTGAACATCTACAATGAGAGTGCATGATGCATTTCAAGTGGAAAAAAGTTCCACAAGCATATGACAAAAACAAAAAATCTTTAGTTCTCATGCCTGGCAGCCTGATCTCTCTCATAATCAGGCACACAAACAGAGTCTCAACGGCAGAACTCCAAGTTCCATCAAGGCAGATTGAACTTAATGACAATCCATAATAGCACAAACATTCAAGTTTTGATAATGTTGTACTAGCCCCAGTCATGCATGGAAAATTCAGCTATGTAGCTTCTGGCACCTGCTTTATCTTGAATTGTCTGAAAGAAGGGGAAAGTTGGGGAGAAAGTTGAGAACATTTTATTTAGATTTGAAAATGCTAAAATATTTCTGCTATTTCTATTTCTGCTTGCACTGTTTGTCTCTTCTTCCATCACTTAAGAAGAGAGCCTCTTTTTAAAATCAATTTATTTCACTATTTCACCGCTTTCAGGACAACATATAGAAAAAAAAAAGACTCAGTATCATGCAACACAAAAGGCTGAAAATATTAATCCTCTGCAAACTAAAGAATTCCTTTCACAAGGGACCAAGATCCAGCAGAGGCTTCCAGTAGGAGAAAGAGGCAAGATTTTTACTTTATTCCTTCAACCTCCACTACTATTCCTATTATGCTCAGGAGTAACAAAGCAGTTTTATAAGGGCATGCAGGGGAAAGAGGAGCCGGTGAATAGAGTTCCACTTGCTTGGTCTTTGGATCCAAACAGTTAAACCTGCTTAGATCTAGAGAATATCTGTAGCTCAGGGTTGAACTGTGGAATCCTTGGTGCTCTCTGAGCTTCGTTGTTCGACTGCAGAAGTTTCATTACCCAACAATCAGTGCTAGTGAATGTGGGGTTTGCAAGGTTGTGAATCCCACATTCACTAGCACTGATGATGTTACCTAGTCAGGTCATGAAATGTCTACAAACCAAGAAGTTCAGAGAACACCAAGGAATCCACTACTTAGATCTGTTAAAATATGGGAAATCTTACTCTTCTCAGTTCTAATTTGGCTGTATCTAAATTACCCCAGAAACAGGAGCAGCCTCTATTTCAAAAGCAAACATTCTAGGACAGGGAATGATATATGTTATATGCTGGAGAGCAACTGATCAGAGAAGATTGTTCTAGAATATATAATATGGCTATGTACACCTGAAAACATGCTTTGGAAGAAGTGCTAATTTATAGCAGTACCTCACTGCCATTCATTAAAACAGCCCAAGCTTTTTAAGGTTTCTGTATATGCCTGAAAATAAAATGCCACTGCTTTAGCAGTTGCATTAACCTTAATGAATGGATTCCATAAAGCAGTGTCATTTTTTCAAGCTTGCATGGAAGACAAAATCAAGGGGTCATTATCAGGAGACCTTTCAGGCACAGTTCACTTCTCCTGCCAGATAGGAAGTCAGAGACCAGAACCTCTTACGACAATACAAGTGCTTGAATAGACTCACATCAGAAGAGGCAATCCTTCAGGTCTACTGGCCCAGATAATTTTGAACTTTAAAAGCATCAGTATTTTGAACTGTGATAAGAAACAAAAAGAGAGCCAGTCAGGCAAAAGGGCGAAACTAGTATTCTCTATATAAGAAATGATAGCAAAGGATTTTTGCTGCTGTATTTTGGAATACCTGAAATTTCCAAAACTGCCTGGCTCTTGAAGACAGAACCATATAAAGTAAGTTATGGGAACCCATTCTGGATCTCCACAAATAATTAGAGATATATAAGACATGATGAAATTGAAATGTTCCAGACCTAAAACATCATATTTCAAGGTTGGATCACATGTAGTAAGAGTGGAATGGTACATTCCAACTTCAAATGGAATATCTGGGATTGTATTTTACTTTTTCTCTATTATGGAATGTACATTACATTTTTCTTTCAGGGGTTGAAATATTTCAACCTCAAAATGTGTTGCACATCTTACCCTTCCATACAGAAGTCAGAAACATTCACGTCAAAATAAATGAATTCAGCTGGCTTTTTTTTACTAGTTTCTCTCATATGGCCTCATTTCATCTTAAGATGGAAACAGTAAGCTTCAATTATTGCAAGAATAAATATAGGTTTTAGAGTGTCTTGGTATACTACTTTGCTATTGTAATGTTTCTCTGATTTGAGGTTGAAGACACATCACTTAGTAAATAGCACAGTTATAGATTTGCAATGGCTCTGGGACTGGAACCAGTTCAAGAGTTCAGCACCATTGCAAATCCATACTAGTCAGAAAATAATTCTCTCTCTTGAGTCTATTACAATCAGAGCCTAAATATATTTTAAAACATGGATCCAGCTAACAGACTTGACCAGGTATCAGCTCTTTAAATCCAAATTTATAAGTCAGCCTTGGCCAAAGTGCTACAAAGATTCAAAAGAACTGCATAGTGTTCAACCATCTTCATTTGTAATGCCTTATTACCATTCTTTTAAAAAAAGCCTTTAATTCTCCAGAAAAAAAAAACCTGAACATTAAAAGCAGAATTACATATACATAGGGAACAATACCCAAACATTTGTTCCAATCTCCACATCAGGATTTTTTTTTCAGGATTTGCGAGGAATTGTTGCTAGGTGGCATCTATGGCAAGCAGCCATATATTTAAATGAAGACAGACACCTGAAGAAAGGAAGGGATGATAGATCAATGCCAGAGCACCTCCAGTTAAAAAGTCCTCAGGGAGTAGAGCTGGTAAAATGCTGCTATGACAGATGGGCAGCATTCAGCTGGATAACCTGACTGTGGATAGTATAACTTCATATATTCTTTAAGTTCAAAATGAACTTTGTGGAAGATCTTGAAGACTAACCAAAGAGCTCAGGCAAGTTTTGAATCTTCAGGCTGCAAGACACCCTCAACCACAAAAGAGTACTGCCTTCATGAATGTAGGAAATGTCAGAGACAAGGAAACAAAACTAGTGAAGCCACAGCTGGAACCAGCCATAGTGCTAATTTGAATGTAAATACCTTTAGAAAATTGCAGCAAAATGTGAACAATTCTTCCTATCAAGATCTATCCTAGTGCCTTCCAACAAAGTGATCTTCAGGTATGTTGAATTATGGCTTGCATGATCCTGAAGACAAGAGGATTAACAGCTACATACTACAGGTAGTCAAGTGATGTCGTAAGTCTGTTGTGGTCGTGATGTTTCGCTTAATGACTACACCACTTAGCAATGGAGTTGCCAGTCCCAATTGTGGTCGTTAAGCAAGGATTACCTGTAATGAGAATGACTGGAATCTGAACACATCTGGAGCATCACATTGGTAGGATTCAATTATTAAATTACAAATATTTCTCATCATTTAGGATTTGAGCAGCAAACAATCATAGTTAGATGTTAGGGTCAAATGTTATTGCACAAGTAGCAGTTTATACTTATTTTTATTGCCAATCATACAACAGCAGTGTTAAGAGTATAGACTCTTCTCAAATCAAAACCATACACATACCCCTGTCACTTAGGAGCAAATAGCCTACGGCTCACCTTTTCTCCTCCCAGCTAAGCCATACGACTCTGCTTAGCTTACTAGTTATGTGCTCTATTTCTGGAATAAAACTAACTATAAGAGGAAACACAAAGCAAACATCGACATATAGACTGAGTTAACATGTAACAGTAAACGATGGTTTGCTTTATCCGTGGTTTGCTGACCAAGCTGATATGTCTGATTTCATATAAATTGATTGTACTAATAATCCATGTACAACAAACAAAATACCATTATAACTTAATATTTTATTTATTCATGACCACATAATATTTAGTTTCAGAGCTGCCAACTAGCGAAAGTACAGTGGTACCTCAGTTCACGAACGCTTCTGTTCACGAACAATTCGGTTCACAAACAGCTCCAGTCGCAAAATTTTGCCTCCGTTCGCAAACTCCGCATCGGGTTACGAACAGGATCCGCGGCCATTTTCCCTCCCATGTCACGTGGTTGCTGCTTCCTGTAGGGAGGGGGACTCTCCCTCCAAGCAGTAACCGCCTCCCCACCCGCCTTCCTGTCCTCCACGCCAGAAGTCGCGTCGAGCAAGGTTAGCTTTCTCTCTCTTCGTACTGTACTTTGTGTCATATTTTTGCGGTTTAAAAAAAAAAAAACCATATGGTTCAGAATGGATTAACCGTAATTACATTGAACCTTATAGGGAAATTTGATTCGGGACGCGATCAAAAATCGGTTGGCGACCAAATTCGTAGGGGTCAGAACGGATTAACCATATTTACATTGAACCTTATGGGAAAATTTGATTCGGTTCACGACCAATTCGGTTCGCGACCAGAGTCGCGGAACGAATTAAGTTCGTGAACCGAGGTACCACTGTAGCTGTTTCCTCAATGCAATGGCTTCCCCTCAGTTCAAAGTCTCCCATGAAATCCTAGTAGAGAAAATGGCAACATATAAACTGGACTTACATGAGATGGCTATAAAGCTGGTTGACCAATCAAACCCAACAACTGTATATTCATGAGACTGCATCAGTGTGGAAGAAGGTGTCAAATGTATGCTGTTAAAAGCACTGTACTGTTCAATGCATTTATAAACAGTTTGCATAAGTATCAGAAAATATAATTATCAGATCTACAAACAATACAAAGATAGGCAAGATAACAACCATTATCAAACAAACAAACAGTATCAAGATTTAGGAGGATCTTGACAAGCTGGCACAATAGGCAGGAACCAACAAAATTAATTTCAACAGGGACAAATGCAAAGTCTTAGTTGAGTAGGAAAAATCAAAAGCATAAGTGGGTGGATGAAACCATGCTGGGTAATAGTACATGCAAGAAGGTTCTTGATGTTTTGGTAGATCACTAGGTGAGGCAGCTGCAAAATATGCAAATGCTTCAATAGAGGTATAGTGTCATGGTCAAAAGAAGTCATCACTCTTCGGTATTGTATTCTGCTTTGGTCAGACCACAACTAGAAAATTATATCCAATTCAGGGCTCTATATTCTCAGAGGGACACAGACAATCTGCACACAAGAGCAATCAAGATGATAAGGGGTCTGAAAGAAAAAAAATTTACAACGCATGGCTAGAAGTGTTGGATATGTTTAGCCTGGAGAAAAGAATGTTGCAAAAAAATATTTATTTAAAAAAAACTGGACAGTTAAATAATATTTTCAAGGTAGGTATCAGTTATGCACTAGAACTTTGAAAGAAACTGTTGAAATATAAACATACATATATTTTTAAGTGTCTTAAAAATAATACATATGTTTCTTATAATTACATAAGAAGATTAATTCAGTACAAGAGGGTGTTTTTTTTAATGTTTTAAAAGGGTTGATGGTTGTCAATTTTTATGAATATCCACACCACAATTTAATACAAATACACATGCAAAATATTCCTTTGCTCCCCAATTCCTCTCTAGCCCCACACATCTCAGTAGCCTATTATACAACTTTCTTTTTGCTTTTGCTTTTCAACTGGATAGCTAAATATGTTAATAACTGTGGAACAGACATCCTTAGAAGAGAGCCAGGTGAAACTAACTAACAGCACCTCAATGCTCAAATGGATTATCTTGGATGATGCTGAGAATCAAGTTGGTGTTCCAGTAGGAGATCTTGCTGAAAGTGCAAAGATTGCTGAAGGAGAACTAGGAGCCTTGATCTTGCACAAGACTTTATCCAGAGGCAGCAACACAAAGGCCAACTGCATGAAATGCAAGCAACTCTTTTTGATGGCAATGACTATGAAGGGGACAAAGTCACCCTTAATGCTCAACCTCTGAGCAAAGGAGCATTTTAATAAATTTTTCCCTCATGCAGCCTAAAATTAAAAAAAAAACAATAATTGCCCCTCACTATATTGTAGCTGGCATGTATGCTTGCAACCTATCTTAGTCTACATCTGTGTACTGCCCGTTTGGAAGCACTGCTCTACAATATCAATTTGAGGAAGAAAGGTAAGGGAAGACTATTGTCCTTATGTCCTATTTGTTCAGCAAACTACTAGCCTTTGATTTGATCCATATCTATCTCATTGTCTAATCTCCTATGTTTTTTAAAGAAAACCCACCACCTTGTTTTAAAGAATGACTGTCTGAAAAGAAGTAATAGGGAGAAATAGAAAAATACTTCTCATTACTTCTTTAAGTCAAAATCAAATCAATCAACAGTGGCTTTTTACAAACATAGTAAAATTTGGGGAATTATTATGTTTATACCCTGTCTTTCTTCCACATTAAGGCAATGTACAGGTCCAGAATTGATTCATCCCAGCTGTTTCATCATAGAAAAAAACACCCTGGAGTCTCCATGAATCCTTTTTATTCTGCATCTGACATCACAGTAGTTCCAGCTTAATGGCTCTTAGTATACACAGCAAAAAAGTCATAAATGTTCACCAAACTGTTTACAAGAGAACAGAAAACATGCACCAATGAATGTACAATTCATATTAATTAAAAGTATTGTGCAGATATTGCTTCATGTTTATTTCAAATCCACAGAGTAAAATGGTTCTATCTTGAAGCATCTTCAAGAAATTCCCGCTTTAGACTCACAAGCTATTTCAACATCAAAGGATGGTTGGACAGCTCCATCTGGGTAAGCAAAGTAGTACAGAATCAGAAGTACAAAATCTTGCCCAAAATTCCCACATTTACTGGAAGCAGATTCCTTAAGAAAGCCACCCAATCTAACCCATTTTTCCACCTTGAATACTTAGAATTTTACCAACAACACTGGATTCTTTTACATTTGCAACCTGTCAAACTTAACGTATAAAGCTTATTTCCCCACCCCACCCCCCAAATCCCATTTTGGTAAAATTTAGTAAGAAGGTAGTACATCTATGAAAACTATCATAATCTTGCAGTTCATGTAACTTATTTTTATAGAGGCACTATACTAATATCAAATCATAAGCAGTCAAGAATATTTATTTATTTTTATTTATATATCAAATTTGTCACCACCCATCTCATTATTGCTAACTCAGTGAAATTGACTAAGAGAGAAGCAGTATTTCATAATATCAAATTCTGCACCAAATATCAAATTCTGCATAATTCAGAAGACTGTAAAATGTCATACTCATCCCCATACCACCTCAACACACAAGAAACCAGTCACAATGATAATCCGTCATGTTCTGTAGATCCTCCACATGTAGTTATGAATATTTTCCATAATTCTGTTAGGCTCCCCATTACCCCAATGCCTTTTCTTTAATTAAAATAAATCATTTAAAAGAATCAGCTAAAAGAATGGAATGCTGAAAAGTAACGTACAACTCTCCATCTTTGGTAATAAAAAATAAAAATTCTAGAGCATCTTAAAAGATAAACAGGATAGGTAAACACAGTCTAGTACTTTAGTTGGGGAGGGGGAGAACCTGGGAAACAGTACAGGGACATTTATTTATTTTTATTTATTTATCATATTTATATAGCCGCCCATCTCACACAAAGTGACTCTGAGAGGTGTACAACAATTAAAGAGAATAACTACATAAAAACAACTACAAATAAAAAACTATAAAAGCACACAAATCAGGAGGGGATAAAATTAATAAGGGAGCCATTGCAAAATCTCCCGGGGTCTCCCAGGATGCCCAGGCCTGATCACGTAGCCAGGTCTTGAGGGATTTGTGGAATGTTGAGAGGGATGGAGTTAATCTCACTTCTGGGGGGGAAAGGTTCCGTAAGGCAGGCGCCACAGCAGAGAAGGCCTGCCTCCTGGGACCCGCCAAATATAATTCTCTAGCAGACAGGATCCACAGCATGCCTTCACTGCCAGATCTGATGGGACGGGCAGATGTAATCAGGGAGAGGCGGTCCCTCAGGTAACCCGGCCCCATGCCATGAAGGGCTTTAAAAGTCAAAACCAGCACCTTGAATTGGACCCGGAAGCAAACTGGCAATCAGTGCAGCTCATGGAGCAGAGATATAACATGTACCTCCCTAGGGGCATACATAACTGCCTGCACTGCTGCATTTTGCACCAGCTGAAGTTTCTGGATACTCTTCAAGGGCAGCCCCATGTAGAGCGCATTACAGAAATCCAAATGGGAGTGACTAGGGCATGAGGGACAGTGATTAGGTCCCTCTGATCTAGGAATGGGTGCAACTGGCACACATCACGAAGCTGTGCAAAGGCCCTCCTAGCCACGACAAAAGTCGTGAGCCCAGGAGGACCCTCAGATTGTGCACAGGGTCTGTCTGAGGCACTGCAACCCCATTCAGTATCAAAGATGGAATAGCCCTAGCACCAAAAGGCCCCACAACCCAAAGCCACTCAGTCTTGCTGGGGTTCATTTGTTCCCCATCCAGACCCTCACAGCCTCCAGGCACTGGGATAAGACATTCACAGCATCGCTTAATTCACCAGGGGCAGAGATGTATAATTGGCATACTGATGATACCTCACCCCACGGAGACAGATGAGCTTGTCCAGCAGCCTCCAGCAGCCTCATGCAGATGTTAAATAGGAGGAGGGAGAGCACCGAACCCTGCGGCACCCCACATAACAGGGGCCGAGGGCAGGATCTCTCCTCTCCAACTACCAACGACTAGAATTGGCCATGGAGGAAGGAGGTAAACCAGCACAACACAGTGCCACCCACCCCCAATCCTCTGAGCCGATCCAGAAGGATACCATGGTCGATGGTATCGAAAGTCGCTGAGAGATCAAGTAGGGCAAGGATGGATGCACAACCCCCATCCCGCCCTCACCAGAGATCCAAAAGCATGACCAATGCTGGTTCTGTCCCATACCCAGGCCCAAATCCTGACCGAAAGGGATCTAGATAATCCGCTTCATTCAAGGTCCTCTGAAGCTGTTGCACAACCACCTTCTCAATCACCTTCCCCAAAAAGGGGAGGTTAAATACTAGATGAAAATTGTCCAGTATAGTGGGGTCTAGCCATGGCCTCTTGAGGAGGGGGCAAACCAAGGCCTCCTTAAAAGGTGAGGGAACAACCCCCTCGCACAAAGATGCATTAACCATAGCTAGAACCCATTCACACGACACCCCCTGGGCTGCTTTTACAAGCCAGGAGGGGCATGGATCTAAAGTGCAGGTGGCTGAGCTCACAGCCCCAAGGACCCTGTCCACTTCCTCAGGTCCAACAGGTTCAAACTGCTGCCAGATAGTACGGCAAGACTCCTCCCTAGGCATCTCCACTGGACCTGCAGCAAAGCCAACATCCAACTGAGAATGAATCTGAGCGATTTTATCCAGCAGATGACAGGGATAAAATTGCTCAGGGATGTGCAAAATTCCTCCGCGTGTCCCTGCAGAAGGTTCTCTGAGCCATCCTTACCCAAGAATCATAGAATCATAGAATTTTGGAGTTGGAAGGGACCACATGGATCATCTAGTCCAACCCCCTGCAATATGCAGGAAACCAATTAAACCATCCCCGAGAGGTGACTGTCCAGCCTCTTCTTAAAAACCTCCAGAGATGGAGAACTCACAAGTTCGGTAGGTAGACTGTTCCACTATTGTACAGATCTAACCGTCAGGAAGTTTTTCCTTATATTTAAGTGAAATCTAGGTAGCTGCAGAGGGCTTGTGTCACCCAAAACAGGGCTGCGGGGCGGCTATCTGCAGATGCAATAGGAGCGGAGGAGTAATGACGCTTTGCCGCCCTTATCGCCACTAAGTGGGCATGAATAACAGCTCTAACCCGTGTTCAGTCGAGTTTGTCCCTCGAGTGCCGGTGTAATGGAAGGCATGTGCGAGGAGGATACTTGAATGGAAGACAAAGGCTATCAGGAGGGAGGGAGTGCATTCCAGGAGAGAGTACAGGGCAAGAGCTTTCTCAGCCCGTAGCAGGACCGTAGCAGGACCAGCTCAAGAAGAGCTGAGGCTAGCCCCTCCCTAGAGGCTCACGGGATATATCCACTAGTTGCTTTGGCATAGGTTTAGTCTGACGAGATTCTGTCTTTAGGGTGTAAGCTAATAAAGGAACTATACTGGACTGGACTGCCTCATTGTGAGAGTCAGGACAAGAGGGGTTAAGAACTTACTCTCATCACCAGAGCAACGAGGAACAGATAAGAGGATGAGACTGAACCCTCCCTAAAGAATGCAAGGGAGGTTGGGAGGGTGACACTGGAACTTGCTCTCACTCTGAGAAGATTTCTGTAACGGGAGTAAGGCCATTAAACTTTGCTGGATTGAATCTGTACTGTCTCCTGGAGTTTCCTGGGCTAATCCTGACACTCATTGTTGTTCTTGGGCTGGGCCCGACAGCCAGCAACACTCTAGATGTCTCTTCTCTCGCTTCATCTCCCTTAGCTCTTCCGTAAACCACGGAGAGTGCTGGGATCCCCAAGAGGAGAGAGGTCGCATGGATGCGATCCGATCCGATCCGATCCAAAGCCTCAGTTGCCCCTTTATTCCAAGCAGCAACCAAGGCTTCAGATGGACCGTGCAGCAGACCAGCAGGAACAACCCCCAGCTCCCTCTGGAACCCATCTGGGTCCGTTGGTTGCCAGGGGCGGACCGATCTAATGGGTCCAGCCTCCCTGCAGTGGATAGTGGCACTAGGGAATCCCATTGTAATCAGGGCGTGATCTGACCATGACAAGAGGGACACCAAAAGTTCCCCCAATTTCATAGCCATAGCCATAGCCATAGCCATAGCCATAGAAAGGTACACCAGATCCAGTGTATGACCACTGTTCCGTGCTGGGCTCTGGATGATTTGGGATAAGCCCATGACCGTCATGGTGGCCATGAACTCCTGAGCCACCTCAGACCCCACCCCTAGAGAAGGCAGATTGAAGTCCCCCAAGACCATGCGCCTGGGGAACTCCACTGCCAACCCAGAAATGATGTCAAGGAGCTCAGGCAGGGAAGTTGCTGTGCAGCAGGGAGGCTGGTACAACAGCAGCAGTCCCAACTGATCCCTGGAGCCCAACTTAATGAACAGGGTCTCACATCTGGTGACCTGTGGTGCAGCGGCCCTGAAGGCTGTAAAAGATTCTTGGATGACAATCGCTGTCAGGATTTTCTCATGGGAAGAAAATTCATCTCGTTATCTGCACAACAATCGCCACACCTTCACCCCTGCCCTGGACTCTTGGCTGATGCCACACTTGAAACCCAGCTGGGCGTAACTTTGTGAAGGCTACTCCCCCCTCCGAATCAAGCCAGGTCTCAGTGATGCATGCCAGGTCAGCCCTCTCATCACTGATGAGGGATGCCTTATTACAGACTGACCTGGCATTTAGAAGCAGCAGAAATATCCTGAGGACTAAAGACAATGGGAGGAGCAAGAGAGATTAGTAGTTTATATTCTGCATGAATATCTGTGTGTGTGTGTATTCTACTTGTTTTTTTTTTTGTTTCTGTTCTTTTAAAGATGCTATGTGAATATCCCATAGCTGGTTTGTTTTAATGTGGTGATGTTACATACATAAATTTTGGAGGAGTCTTTTTTGTTTTGGTGGTAGGATGTATTGTATGTCTTGCCCAAATCTATTTACCTACCTGCCTGCCTGCCTACCTATCTATCATGCTTTGATAATGTTTTTTTCTTGCATGATTTACACCTGTGTGTACATTTCTCTGCATTTCACCTGTTCTGCCTTTTATGTGATGGGAACAGAGTGGATTTCAAAGAATTATTTTATTTTGGAACTCAGATTCTACTTCTGCCCTGTATTCTTGAAAAATTAGTTTGCTAGATTCATCAGCCTGCTTTCCAGGTGATCAGTATTTTGTGATGCCACATCCATCATATGAATGAGCAAGCCTATACCACAGAATCTACAACACGCTATCAACATTCCGAATGCTGTCAAAGGTTTGAGATCTCAGGTTTCTCAGACTGAGTAGAAAGGTGAGGTATTAATAATTTTTAAAAAGATATTTTATTTGTGGGAAGTTAATATTGTAACCGTAATATTAAACATTATCTTCAAGAGCAACAGTCCAGTAGTTAGCAAGATCTCACATACCTTCAATAAGCCATCTGCAACAGCTTACCCCACACACCCAGTATGCAACATGAGAATAATAGTGACCTACTTTTATAGTGTTGTTAGAAAGATTAACAGGATAAATTATTCTGAATAAATGACTACCAATTTCAGTGTAATTTTAAACCCACAACCAGTATCTTTTAAAATGATCCCTTTAGACAAGATATGCTGATCTGAAAAGTTAAAATAACTTTATAGTTGCATCACACAGTAGTGTTTGACAAATATGAATTCTGCAATTTGCAGAATTATTATTCTATTTGTCAAGCAACCAGGAAGATAACCAGGCAACATCTTACCACCTCAAAGTTATGATTGCAGAATTCTCTGAGCAACAGCACCAAACACCTAAGTAGCAGAGAAATATCTGATTGATTTTGTCAATTTTAATGTTTTCTTTCTATACACAAGCAAAACTAAATGTTACACATCCACTCATAAAGACTGAAGATGAACTCTTTTACAAGCTCTTCCACACAGAGAATTATGGCATGTGTCTTCCATCATTTTATTCTAACATTTCTATGAGGAAGTTTAGACCGAATAATTAACCTTTTGCGCAGATGAAACACTATTTGTCTGAAATTAAAAGCAGTGATCTGACAAACATTTAATATCTGTCAATGTCTCCCAGGTAGAATCACCTAGCTGATCTTGATAGATCTAAAAAGGTAAGCAGAGTCAGTTCTTCTTAATACATGAATAGTGGACCTACTAAGTAATCCAGGTTTACAGGCTAGGCTGAGAAGTCTAAAAAATATTCCTAAATAATGCAATGACAAATAATTTCCACATCACTCCACCAGAAGGTGAGTTGAAGGCAATTGTACTTTTATCTATTCAAGCCTCAGGGCTGAATATTTTCTACATCATTTATTGAGAAGGCTGCCCCAACCATGTTTTAATTTATTTGAATTTTTCTACCTACAATTGCTCTACTTTCAGTCAGACTATTACTGATTAATTGCCCAGAACATAATTCCTGCTTCCTCCTAGAAGAGGCACATTAATTAATAGTACATTCAACGTGTTCTACTTTCCTGTTGTAAAAAAGAACTATGGCATAGCAGAAATGATCAGACAAGACAGAAATTAAGTCGTTCAAGTTTAATAATATGCAAACAGTAAGAGAAAGAGGAAGCTTTTCTTTAAAGGCACGTACATATTAAATACCTATCACAATATTCTGTTTTGGGGAAAGCATAGGTAGGCAGAGGGCAGAAAAGGAATAATAAAAGAAATTAAAGGCACGCACGAGGTAAGAAAAGGAAATATGGCTAAATCTAGTTTACATCAACATTATCCACCATACCTCTCTGTACTTTCTATTTTTAAAAAAATTCCTTCTTTCCACCAATTTCATACACTGTTTCATATATTGCCTTCTCACTCTTTTTTTGAGGCTCTCATTAACTCTATTCAATGAGAACTTTCTCAGCTTCCCCTTCCTCTCAACCTATTCATTCTTCCTTCATACATTTGTTTTGCAATTTGATTCTCATACTCTCTATATCACCAAATCACCTCACTCATTTTGTATTCAATCCACATTTATTCAGGACCAATTTAGTTTTGACAATACAGTATTTTTCCTTTTACCACAGTTTCCTAAGTATCCCATTCCCACAGCATTCAATTTAGTTCTATGTTTTTCCTGATAGATACAACATTTTTTTGCACATAACAAAGTGGGAAAAGGATACTTTATTCTCGGCCATTTATGTTTTGAAAACATTCATTCTTCACAACAGATCACATATTGCCTATTAAATTTCTACCAGCATTTGACTCTCTTAAAATGTCTCCATCCATTTTTCCATCTTTAGTAAACATTCTGTGCAACACTTGTTCTAGCTTTTCACCATTTACGTATAATCTGCAAATGTTCACCCCATTTTTCCTGTCAAGATCTATACTTCTTATTGCATCATGCAAACAACCAAACTTTGGCTACAAATTGTTCAAATTCTCAAGATGGCATCTTGAGTACAAGAATATTCATTCATGTCTTCAACCAATTCACCTCTACCCTCACCATAAGATTCCATATGTATTTATCCATAAATTGATTAAACAACATAATGGACATCACACATCTTTTTTTTAACTCTCTGCTCAATCCTTAATCATTCATTAAGCATTCCATTTATTCTAATACAATACAAATTTAATCATACACCTATTGCATTCAGAAACCAAACTTCAATTCCACATATGTACAAAACATCCTATAATTCAAGCACTTCGATAGACTTTTTATAAATCAATCATCATCAACTAAATTCTCATATTCACATAGTTCTCAATGACCTGCTGAAGAGCAAAAATCTGATATACAGAATAATGGCCTTGCATAAAGTTGCACCACACTTCCCAACTTTTGCTCATTACCATCACATATCCTTTCAGTCAGAAGTCTGTCAAAAACACCTTTTCAGGCACACTTAACAAACTAATCCCTCTAGTTTTTGCATTTGATCTTTCTACCTTTCCCTTTCTTCCAATCTCACTGAGAGCTTTCAGAGCAAAGACTCCTATGCTTATCAAAAGATCTTGCTGGGCTATTTTGGCTTGCTTTCTTTTTCTGTGGTAAGAAAAAAGAAGAAAAATTGATGGAAAAACATAGGAAGGCTTTAAATGAAACATGATCATACCTGTTTTCCCTGTAAATTCTACTTCATAGTCACTCAAAGCATCCCATAATACAAACCTATTCACTTTATCATACACTTTCTCTAAATCAACAAACATATAATAAACTTTATTTCTTGTATTCATACATTTCTCAGTGACCCGCTGAACAGCTAAAACCTAGCCCGCACACCTGCCCAGTATAAAGTCACATCTATAAAACAGCACTGCACTTCCCAATTTTTGCTCAGTCATCTCTCATATCTCCTCAATCAAAAGTCTGTAAAACACCTGGTCAGGCACACATAACAAACTAATCTTCCTCTAAGTTTTTGCATTCATTTTATATTTTTCTTTTCTACGGGGGAGCAGTAATGACACTATTCCAGAGAAATGTAGTCTTCACACATACGTTGAACAAGTTCTATAACTACCTCATAAGCAAATCATATCCACATTTTAATATTTCTCCAATTACACCATCTATATTTTAGTCTTACAGTTTTTCAACATTCTCACAGGACTTATGATTTCTCTTTCATTTTTTTTCTTGGACACCATCATTTATTAATTTCAATCCCACTTTTTGACAGATCACTATAATTCCCATACATATCTATAAAGTATTCTTTCTAGCATTCCCTCAGTTCAGGTTCATCCTAATTAAATAATTTTTATTTTTAACTCCATTCACTCTGCTGCAGACTCCTTGTTTAGCCTACTTTACCTACATCCAAAATAATTTTTATTTCCATCAAAATTACTCTGCATCTTCTCTGCCACTTTTAATTTAATCTCCAACTACATTCTTTGCAACTATCTTTTCATCTCTACCATATACGCATTTCTACTGCCATTTTTTTCAGCAATCATTCATCTTACATGTTTCCCTTCATTATTCCACTAAGCATATGAAAAAGGATTTTTTCTCATTAGCCTAACACCACACTTTATTTACAGTTTGTAACATAATTCTTGGCATTCTGTACAAAGCAGATTGCGCATACAGTGGTACCTCGGGTTACGAATTTAATCCGTTCCGTGACTCTGATCGCAACTCGATTTGGTCGCGCCGCGAGGCAAATTTCCCCATAAGGTTCAATGTAAATACGGCTAATCCGCCCTCTGAATTTGGTCACACCGCGAGGCAAATTTCCCCATAAGGTTCAATGTAAATACATACGGCTCTGCATTTTCTTTGGAGCCATGCTGACAAGCACACCAAAAACCTTCCAAACGCCACAAAACACACAAGCCTCACCGAATATCTCCTTGCTACCGCGATCTCGCCCACAGGAAGCCGCGACCACGTGGCAGCAGGGCAAATGGCCGCGGATCCAGTTCGTAGTGCGGGGCAGAGGTCGCATGGCGAGGTAAATTTTTGGGGCCGGAGCTGATCATATCGCGAAAAATTTGTAAGGGGGGGCGTTCGTAACCCGAGGTACCACTGTAATTTTTCCTTACATCCTGTTTTAATACAGGATTTATAATTTTTCCTACCGCAATTATTCTACTTTCAATACCTACACCTTTTTTCCGTTCATTTTTTCCCAACATCACACTTGACACTACTGTACTCAAAAATGTTCTGTCCCACATTCAGAACGTATCACCCTTGAATCCTTCACTGATTCTCTCAATCTTTCAAGAGAAACAATAAATTTTCAACTTATAACTATCCAAGAAACAAAAAAGGCAATCAAAAAAAAATTTAAGACTTGGGAAGACACCAGATCCAGATGGCTCAATACAGGTAGTCCTCGCTTTTCAATGGTAATTGGGACCAGGATTTACAACAGCAGTTCCAGCAGTCCCAGTTGCCATCATTAGGCAAATCCCACGTGGTCACAGCTCCTGTGGTCACGTGATCACCATTTGCGACCTCCTGCTGGCTTCCCCATTGAGTTGCTTGTCAGAAGCTGGCAGTGAAGGTCACAAATGGTGATCACATGACCACAGGATGCTGCAACATTATAACTGTGAGCTGGTCGCCAAGTGCCCAAATCACAATCACGTGACCATGGGGATGCTGTGATGGCCACAACTATGAGAAATGTTTGTAAGTACCCCTCGTTCAGCACCATCATAACTTTGGTCATTAAATGAGTGATTGCTGAACATGAACTACCTGCACTGTATGATAAATTAGATACAAACTTCAAAGAAACAGTTTCAGTACACAGTGGGAAGAACTGTGGAACAAATCTTCACAATTCACTCCAAGCTATGGTTTGATAAAGAATTGGTATACTACTATCTAGAGGACCTCTAGATTATGCATTGGGTCTATCTGGGGTAGTGCCACCCCATCCAGAACCAAAGATGGTAAGCTTCTGGATACAGAGGAGCCCCCAACCCACAGCCACTCCGTCTTACCAGGGTTCAGCTGAAGCCTGTTGTTCCCCATCCAGACTCCCACAGCCTCCAGGCACCACGGAAGGGTAGTCACAGCATCACTCAAATCACCTGGGATGGAGATGTATAACTGGGTTTCATCTGCATATTGATGATATCTCATCCCATGGTGGCAGATGATCTCACCCAGTGGTTTCACGTAGATGTTAAAAAGGAGCGGGGAAAGTACCGAACCTTGCGGCACCCCACAAAGAAGGGGCCGTGTGCTGGACCTCTCGCTCCCTATCAACACCGATTGGGACCAGCCCTGGAGGAAGGAGGTGAACCAGCACAAGACTCTGTCACCCACCCCCAACTCCCTGAGCTGACCCAAAAGGATGCCATGGTTGATGGTATCAAAAGACGCTGAGAGGTCAAGAAGAGCAAGGATGGATGCACTACCCCCATCCCACTCCCACCAGAGATCATCCAAAAGTGCGACCAATGCTGTTTCCATCCCATATCTGGGCCTGAAACCCTACTGAAAAGGATCCAGATAATCCGTTTCATCCAGGATCCTCTGAAGCTGCAACACCACCACTTTCTCAACTACCTTTCCTAAAAAGGGGAGGTGGGAGACTGGACAAAAATTGACCAGTATGGTGGGATCTAGCGATGAGGAGGAGGTGCATGAGCACCTCTTTAAAAGCCACTGGAAACAGTCCCTCTCTCAAGAATGAATTCACCATCGCCTGGACTCACCCACACATCACCTCCCAAACTGCCTTAACCAGCCAGGAGGGGCATGGATCTAATTGACAGGTGGTGGCATGTACAGCCCAGAGGACCCTGTCCACTTCCTCAGGTCCAACAGTATCAAACTGTTCCCAGATAACAGGGCAAGTACGTACCCCAGGCATCTCCACAGGCCATGCCACATGCTTGGTATCCAACTAGGAACGTATTTGAGTATAATATAAGATACTTGAGTATAATCCCCAGCTCCCTTTGGAACCCCATTGGCTCCATTAGTCACCGGGGGCGGACCGATCGAATGGTTCTGTCTCCCTGTGGAAGGGGGTAGCATAGGAGAATCTCAGAGGCACCAGGGCGTGATCTGACCATGACAAGGGGACAAATGTAATTCCCCCTTCAGATCACATTGCCACTGCTCCAACAAGAAAACCAAGTCCGGTGTGAGGCCACTATCCCGAGTCGGGTTGCGAATAATCTGGGACAGGCCCATGGCCGCCATGGTGGCCATGAACTCCCGGGCTGCCTCCAAGGCATGTCCCAGGGACAGCAGATTGAAGTCACCCAGAACCATGAATCCAGGGAACTCTATCGCCAGCCCCGAGATGGCCTCCAACAGCTCAGGCAGGGAGGTTGCTACTAATATTAAATCATTTGGATCCCCTATAACAAAGAAGTGAAATAAATTTGGCAATTCCAGATCATCTCAGGAGATGGCAACACTTAATCAATGCTTGTGCAACTGGGCCTTGTTAATATTTGAATGGAAGACATCCAGGGAATACTAGGTCTATATGGTAGACTGGAAAATTGGGGGGGGGGAATTCCCGGAAAAAGGTAGTGACAAATCATTGAGGGAAATTATACTTATTTTAGAATTCTAGACTGCAGTTACCTAAAAACTAGCAATGACTACCTCAAGTCCACAAGATGAGCTTAGTAAGGTTTTGAATTACTAAATTCAAATTTAGTGATTCAAAACCTTGAATTATTAGACCTCAAATTTAGGTCTAATAATTTATTTTATTAAAAGCATGGTGATGATGGGGGTTTTCTCCTGAAAACCATTAGCTCTTCTGAAAATAAGTTCATACATTTAATCAAATACATAAAAGATAATGTATCAACAATAGGATTTGGGGGGTTGTTTTCTATTGCCAACTGATTTCCAAAGTGACTTAGATGCACAGCCAGATCTTCAGATCTATTAAAACTTCCACAACAAAATCTCCTGGGAAAAGATGTTTCTCAATTCCAAGAACTAATTTGCACTGAAAGGCCTCCTGGCTACTCCAGGAGAAAAACATCCTACACATTTCCTGGACCTGATTTTTTTAAAATGTAACTATGATTTCTTATGTGTGCTTTACTTAGATGAAACTAGTGACAGTTTATATATTTCACTGATAATATATCAAAATGTTAATGCATCCCCATTGCCAGTTTAACAGTTGGGAGTCAAAGGAGTTTTGGGACAGTAATAAATATATCAACTATCATCCTGACTAGTTCTTAAAGATCAGTATACCACAGCACTTCCTTATGTAAATTAAGGAGGTGGCTATGACTAGAAACAAGTAAGATCAAAATGCCTAAGGTGTTACTTGTTCTCAAATGATCCTGTCCAGAGAATAAAAACAGCTGGAAAGTTCTGCCCCTTTCCAATGTTCAGTTCCTTCTCCTATTTTATTCTTACCTACTTAAGGTTCAACCAGCTCCAATTGTCTCAGCTTTCAGGTGTAATATGACATTTTCAAGGCTTTTTAGGGCTTTAGTTACTTGTTATCCTACTTGTTCTCGTAATTCTCCTAATCTTTCTGAATTGTTTTTAATTTAATTTGCATTTCATTTTTGGTTTTAATAATTTTTCTTAGTTGCTTTGAGAACTTTTTAGTATAAATACAAGAGAAAAGAAACAACAGCAAAGAAGTGGCAGTCCTACCCAAAATGCAGCATATTATCCAGTCTACTATCATGAAGTTATAAATGTGACAATTAAAACAATTTTTTTTAATTTAATTGCATTTTAAAACCTGTGGCCTTTAGTAATCTGTTTAATCCTGTGTAATACGGATTTCTTCAATTTTTATATTCCCTTCCCCCCATCCCCCAGATATCTCAGTGCTTAATGCAAAGGAAACTATACCAACTAAGTTGGCATAAAGACAACTTAAAGCGAACAGCTTGAAATGTTTAGTCTGCCTTCTCTCAGAAAGGAAATGAAGCCCTAGCTGGCCACCAGTGTACTACCAGTAGAAGAAGGGAGCTATAGTTCAGGATAGAAGGTAAAAACTCAGCTAATATGAATGAATTCAAGACTCCAGGATCAGTTGAATTACATCCTAGAGTACTGAAGGAACTAGAGGAAGTGATCACAAAACTTATAATGCTTGAAGAGTCCTGGAAAACTGATGAAGTCTGGTGAAGGGCGGATGTCTTTATCTTCAAAAAAGGGAAGAAGGGAGGTCCAGAAAAATTACAGACCTGTCAGCTTGATCTCTATATTGGGCAAGGTACTTGAGCAGATTGTACAGCAACATATTCATACACACTTCGATAAGAATGCAACAAGAAAAGGTTGCATGGGTTAATAAGAAGATAACTTTATCTTCTTTTTTGACAGTACCACAGACTAAACAGCTCAGGGAATGCTGTGGACACAGTGTACCATGACCTCAGCAAAGTATTCGAGAAAGTCTCTTGATATCCCTGTTAATAAAATGCTAAAATATGGCCTCTATGATGCAAGATGGATTCATAATTGGCTGAATGACCACATCCAGAGAGTATTCATAATGGCTTTCTAACAATTTGAAGAACAGTATGGAGTGGAGTGCCACAGGGTTTTGTCTATTCCTTGTACTATTCAACACTTCCATTAGTGACCCGATAAAAGGAAGAAAACCCTGCAAAAAATCAAAAATATGTAGACAACCTTGAACAGCGGGATGAAATAAGATGAAACTTAGCAGAAAGAAATGTAATGTCTGTTTATTGGGAGAAAAAAAAAAGAAACATTTATAGGACAGGGGAAATCTGCTTGGGCAGTAAAGTATGTGAAAATAATCTGATATCTGAGGCCACAAGATGAGCATTAATCAACCGTGTGATGCAGCTGCTGAATAGAGAAATGATATCTTGAGGTGAGTTCACAGGAGCTCAAAGTCCACACCACAGGAAGTAACTGTTCTACACTGCCTGCTCCGACCAGACCCCATTGGGAATACCGCATCCAGTTCTGGGCATCATTGTTCAAAAAGGACAGTGACAAAATAGAGTGAGTTCAAAGGGGGGCTACCAAGATGGTGAGGGGTCTGGAATCATGCCTTATGAAGAAACGAAGTATCTATTTTGCCCAGAGAAGAGATGACCATGGGGAGATACGACAGCAGTATTCAAATATCTGAAGGGTTGTCACACAGATGTGGATATTCTCTACTGCCCCAGAAAACAGGACCAGAACCAGTAGATTAAAACTACAATGAGAAAGATTCAGGCTACATATCAGGAGGAACTTCCTGACTGTACAAGCTGTCAGTCAGTGAAATGGACTGCTACAAAAGTGGTGAATAGCCCTTTGGCTGGAAGTCTTCAAACACAAGCAGGATAGTAATATCTGTCAGAGATGCTGTAGCGGATGTAGCACTGAAAAGAGGACTATATTGCAGAGGTATCACACACAGTTTAAAACCTTATGAAAAAAATCAGTTCAAGTTATCTAAAAGACATCACCACATGGGTATGCACAAAATGAACAAATGTTTTGTTCCAAGCTCAGAACAAAACAGCCCTATTCAGAATGCTCCATCAGAACATTTCATATTTCATGTATCAAGTGTTCAGAAAAAATGAAACTCAAAATATTTTAACTTTTCTGCCAAGAGAACAATGGAAATTTGAGATAAGATTCTTACTCCCAAGTTTGTCTTCTAAGGGCTACAAAAGTAGGTAGGCTTATAGTCCATCCTGAATACTACCTGTTACCCAACCTATATAAAATTGCCCAAGGGAATGATTAAAAAAATCAAAAATTTCCATAGCACACAAAGGAAGCAACAAGTAAGCACACTTTCTGTGGCTTTTGCCTGCATTAAAGCTGGTCACAGAACTGAACCTAGCAAAGAAATAACAGCACTGGATTCATTTCAACAGATACGTAAGAGCTGCAAAAATATACTTCACTGCATAGTTGCAGAGAACCACAGAGATAACCTAAGAGAAGGAATGCAGCAGTTAGTAAAAGATGAGTTAAACCCAGGCAAGGAAGAAAATATTAGAAAGAAACTTAAATTGACTCTGCCTTAACTCTCTTTGGCATAAGAGGGAGGGAATGAAAAACACTTTCAGGCTTTTAAGATTCTATTACTATAGCCTATATCAATTAAGTAGAGTTTCAGTATTTTGTCTGGAGTCTGTTTCCTGACTTGGCCTACCTTGAAGGGCTGACAATAGTACACATTTGGCAACTTGTCTGCAATGCTTAAGAAACAAAGCAACAACTTTTGTATTTGGCAACTTGAAAGTTTGAAATACAGCAATACTACCTGTAATGCATAGGTACTATTTTGCATTTGGAACCTGCCTGAAAAAGAAAGCATTGTGTGTGTGTGTGTGTGTGTGTGTGCGCGCATATAATATAATCCATGAATTCTAACTTCACCATAGCAAGAAATGTAACAATAGTTGTAGATTGTGCAACAATACATGAATAGCTAATTCATTCTCATCTCTCTGTCTTCTATTAACTGGCTCCAACCAATGGCAACAGAAATGGAATCAGTGCCTGCTGTTTCACATCTGCATGGCTTTTTCCACACCCCCTATGTCATACTCAATGGGATTTCACCTAGCTCCTGAAAGCAACTACAGATACATGTCAAGTATTCTGTACATATTTTGGGGATACATAATTGGTAATATAACTATATAGAACATTACTATCTTGAACTTCTAATCTCTTCAACTATGGAAACATTCAAATTAATTACAGGCCTTCTACACCATTTAAATAGACTCATACATTTTATCAGAAGATAAAAAAAGAGGATTTTATGGTTAAAGAATAAGATCAGCAGTGGGGAGATCCAAGTTCAATTCCACCCTTAGCTATAAAAGCTCATTGGGTGACTTTGGTCCAGTCACTCACTCTCAGCCCAATGCACTTCAAAAGGTTGCTGTTGTGGGGGAAAATGGGAAGAGCATTATTTTGCTCAGGAACTCAGCTGAGTTCCTGAACAAAAGACAGAATAACAAGCAAATAAGTAAATAAAAATATCCATCGTTTCTTATAACAGTACACTACAAAGGAATTTGTACTGAAGCCTGAACTTGTAGAATAGTATTTAAAATGTCTTTTCATTTAGGAACATGCTTCACCACTCCTAAAAATCAGTGATGAAATGTTTGTTTTTACAGAAAAATAGGACGATATGTATGCAACCACCTTAGTGAAACATTTATATAACATAACTATGTGGCACTATACAGACAGCATACATTTGCTTACATAGGGCAGGTACATTTTGTCCACTCAGAAATTCAAAAGAGTACTTGCTATTTTCCACAAAGAAATGCCAACTGACAAAAAATGTGCGAAAATAATTCTTAGGTCCTGAGAATCCCAACTGAAGGTACGCATAAGACCATTTCTGCTTTCTGATCTATAAGTATACTCCATTCCCTCTGAAATCTAGAGATGTCTTATTTTGTGGAATCAGAAGATAAGTGTTAAGATTAATTCTTAGGCCACAGAAAACTGTACTACCTCCAAGAAATTAAGAATGCAAACTGCCAATACAACTAAGGCTAATTTCTGGATAGTCACTATGAGCAAGCCTAAATTTAATTATGATTTAAAAGAATCATCAATGTTTAGGATCTGGGGTCCCTGTAATAATATCTTGCTATGAGGAAAAAAGAACTGTCTGCAGTTTCTACATTACAAACATAGAATAACATATTTTATTTTTGATATCAAAGATTAAAGCCCCCATCTCTTCTACCAAAATAATAATAATAATAATAATAATAATAATAATAATAATAATAATAATAATTTAGGTTTACTTTTCAGCAGCAATGAAACAAAGAGGAGCTAGGACTTTATGACAGTTTGCACAAAATCTTAAATACATAACTTACATGCACAGATTGACATTGGGGGAAAAAAATTAATGTTTCCCTATCCTGTTCATGACTAATATGGGCATGGATATTTTATCATTTTATTAACTGATACTACAAAGCTGCTACAAAGTATTAAGTGTTTCATTATTAACTGAATAACAGAACAAATGATGAATCCAAATAGCCTGTAGAAGAGCATATAAAGCTTTCTTGGTCAAAATTATTCCATCTAGACTAGCATTATCTACACTAACTGACAGTAGCTATTCATGTTAGCTCTTTCCTAACACAGCCAATGGAAGATTGAATCTGGGATTTTCCACATGCAATGCAGGTCCTCTGCCAATGAGCTACAATTCTTTCCTTGGCTTCATATGTGTCCTCTCTCATTAAGAGCTGCTGATTAAAAATTGGGTTTATATTGCATTTTATGTTATCACCCAGACTGGAAACACAAAAGTGCATTCTACCCAGAATTAACTACAAATCAGGTGAACAAATGCCAAAAGGGATTAAGATTTAAAACAAAGTTTGTATTATCTCTGAAAAAGAGAGGTGTAAAATGAATTTTTAAAAATCAGGAATTAAATTGGCTCACAGTAATTTTGGGTAAGGGGAACAAACTTGTTTACTTGCTAGGCTCATTATGAAATGAGTTAGAATTTCAAAACGCATGTCATCTGCATTTCTAACATTCTTAAGACACTACAGTCACAAAACATCATTTCTGTAAGTAACTATAGTGCAAACTTTTAATTACACATATACAAATATTTAGATGTAATCTTAATGTCATGGAAGTACAGTAATGGGCTGCCCTGTCAGATCACTCTGGTAATGTGATTGATCACCATGATGTGCTAGAAAATGGGGGGGGGGCTGTTTTCCAAAGACTTTCTTATTAATGTCTCTCCAGCAGCTATTTCAAGAGCTAGCCTTTGGTTCACTGGAAAACAGTGAGAAATATGGGTGTTATCTGACACAAAGGATCAGCCCTTTGAAAATATGCTAGGAGATCTTTTCTGGTCTTGAAAGCAAATGTGACTTTTCTATAACAAGGATTGGTCTTCACCCAGTAAACCAGTTACCAGGTTCTCAGGAGAAGATGGGAGATTTGGCAGGCAACAGCTGTTTTCCCATCCCAACAGACTGTCAGATCGCAGAAACAGAGGCGGGGTTTTAATCCTTTACACTTCATAAACTCGTTTTGGTGGAAATACTGAGGCGGCGCGAGGAGATGGGAGGAGGGGGAAAAAGAGTTCCTTGCATCCTACTGTGGTCTTCCCAACCATCCAGAATTGCTGGACTACAACTCCCATCACCTACACCTAACATGGAGGCTAAGGACGATGGGAGTTGAAACTCAACAGCTTCAGAGGCCACTACCTTGAGGAAGACTGCCTAATAGTGACGAATGCGCTCAAAGGGAGGGAAAAGTAACTGGTGCCACCCATACCGTCCCCCCCAGCCCAACCCCGCGTACCGTCCTGGCGGCCTCTGCCCAGGTCCTGCCCTTCTTCTTGCGGCCCTTTTCCCTCATGGCGGCTGGGTACTGGCAGGAGCCGAACAACCGATGGAATGAATGAATGAATGAAGGCACGAGGGGAGGGGGCGTGTCCGAGGCCGGTGCGGGGTCTCTGTCGTGGGAGGGGGAAGAGAAGGAAGGGTTGGCCTCTGCTGCTACTTAAATCCTGAAGCTTGCAACGCCCGCAGCTGCCCCAGCCGCCATGTTGGGAAGCCTACAGTAATCACGTAACAACGCCTCCACCCTCTCCTCTCGGCCTGCCCGCCAACTGACCGCGTAACCCCGCCCATTGCCAGTATAGGGAAAGGGTGGAGGTGGAGCCAAAGGAAATTCGTGACAGACGGCTCCGCCTTGCAGCAGGGAAGAAGCCGTTCAGGGAGAGACGCACATGCGTCGTTCGGGTGACCGGAAAAACGCCACAGTCGTGGCCTTCCACCTAGTGTCGTAGGTTCGGCTTGCCTAGGCCAGCTTTCTCAGATGACGCATGCGCACAGTCCCGGCACTGGTTTCACCGTCGGCGGAGGCGCCGCTGCAGTGATTACCAGCGGGAACCTGCGTGCAAAGTCTCAGGGTTTTACGTCCGAACTCTTCTCAGGCCCTTCAGTGCCCGGCCCTTCCCGTTTCTCCTCTTGGTGGCGGAATTGAGGCGCTTCAGTACTGGCTGCGGTCCGGTTGCGATGCGGTCCGTAACGACTATCAATTCGGAGGTCTCCCGCGGAATTATGTCCGCACGACCCACTATAAACACACACGTCATTGAGCCGTGGTTTATTGGATTAATTCGGCCCACACTGGTTTGGCGTGGCATGTTGATGAAAGCTGGCTGGGTCACTCGGGCCAGTCACTCTCTCTCAGTCCAACCCACCTCATAGGGTTGTTGTGAGGAAAATAGGAGGTAGGAATATTAGATATATCACCACCTTGGGTTGACCATATATATATAAAAATAAATAAATGTGTATGGCGGGATCCAAATACAATAATAATAGAAGTGGGCTGGCCAATACCCATTTCATGAGTGGGTTTCTGAGATTTTAAGTAGGGCTGGCAGAGGTAGGCTGCAAAAAATTCTCAGTGTCTCTTTTTTGCCATCTGTTGGTTCAGATTTTTGCAGCTTAAATCTGCTAATGTCAGCCCTTCGAGATAGGCAAGGTCAGGAAGCAAGACCTAGGAGCATGAAAAGCAACATAATGCTACCAATAGAAGCGAATATGTGTAGCTCAAGGTTGAACTGTGCAGTCCTTGGGGTTCTCTGAGCTTGGTTGCTTTCTTGCAAACATTTTGTTACCCGGCTAGGTAACATCTTCAGTGCTAGACCCCATTCCATTCTAGCACTGAAGATGTTACCTAGCCGGGTAATGAAACGTTTGCAAGAAAACAACCAAGCTCAGAGAACCTCAAGGACTCCACAACTTAATGCTGTTAGAGTACAGTATCAGAATCTTCAAAGCCCTTCTTTACATCCAGGTATACATAACACAAGGTGGAGTTATTTTCAGTTTCTTTCTCATGTTTTCTATTTTTCCAGGACTCAACTATCTTTTTTGTAGTGGCTTGACATTCTCCTCCCCTTCTCTGAGTCAAACCAATATTCCATCATATGTAGCACTATTTATTATGTGAAATGGGTAGCATCAAGCATCCATTTTATTCTGTAAAGCACTAATTATCCCACCCCAAAGACAGAAAAGTCTATTTTTGATCCCAACCACTCAGGGCAGGGTCTGTGGGCTACAGAAGGGATATTGGAGTTGGGAAAGTAAGACAGATGGGTATTTGTGTCCCTGGTACCCAACAGTCTTCCTCCCTAAACTGGTGGATATTGTCCTGGTAGTGATGTTGATGTTCCTGAAGCATTTGGTGTGGGGGACTTCAACATTTTAAGCCAGTTTATCTGAAGAATTCAGGAATTTATGGCTACCATTACAGTATTTCCATGGTCCATTTCAAATTATATCTGCCACTCAGTAAGGTGGACCTGGATTTTTGCATCCATAATGATAACCCATGCTTTGGGGGCTTAAAGTGGCCCTTTTGTTATGGATAAATCACCAACTGGTAAGGGTGAGATGGTTGGCTTCAGCCCTCCCTGCAGGGACACAAGACAAGATTTAGGGTCAACTCATGGTGTATTTTGGATCTGGTGGAATTCCAGGATATGCTAGGAGGGAATTTACTGATAAACCTTTTGCCTGAAATCTTAGTGGAGGACTGGAATGGCCTGGCTCTTGACCAGTAGGTTCTTAAGCAGTCTTTGCATGTTTGCCAAGTGCATGGGTCTTGATTTATTGAAGAACTGTGGGAGATGAAGTGTGCTAGCTGAACCTGTGAAAAAGAACACGCTTTCTGCTTTTCTTGATAGATAGCCTATCAGGATGAAATGGCCACGCAGGACAAGAACTAAAGGGCATTCCCATAACAGAGCACATGAGTTAATTGGAGCAGAAACATTGCCGACAATGGAATGAAGCATGGCAGACAGACTGCTTAGCGCAGCAAGAAAACACTACTTTTAATGTGGAGCAAGAAAAGAAGGGTAGAGATTAACCTTGCAGTGGGCTAGGTGTGAGTTGAGAATGATGCCATGCATTGTTGTGTGTTACTGGATCAGTTAGTTTCTGCGCACCTTGAAGTTGTGGCCGGAGTGCTTGTATGACTTTGTGCCATTGCTCCTCCTTTAGATCCAGCTCCCTCTTGGTTGATAGAAATGTCAGATTTTCCTTTTCTTGCCAAGGTGACCTACGTATTATGGCAGATCAACTGTAAGCGCTCCTGGATGAAACTGATTTTCCACATCTAATTCAATCTGGCTTCAGGCTAAGTCATAGCACAAAAATGGCTTGAGATGCCTGGTGGACAATCTCCTAAGGGATCATGATAGGATTACTGTGTCCCTGTTCGTGCTACCAAATATCCAAGCGGCTTTTTATACTATCAACCATGGTATCTTCCAGACCACCTCAAGATTCTTTGTCATGGTTCCAGTCCTGCATGAAAGAAGGTTTCAGAGGGGTAGAATATGGCTCTACTTGCAGCTGTATTTCGCAAAGCCAGAAAAATAGTGTAATTCAGTAAGAAGATTAAGCATGTTTTGTGAATGCAGCCAGTATGTCATTCAGTTTTTATTATGCAGGCTTCTTTTATGCATTTGTGCATTTTTTCTGGCTTTAGGTACATTCTAAATGAACATCTCTTTCCAAGTGCCTGCCTGTTAGTAACTGGAGCATGAAAGCAGAATCCCACCAAAGTAGCAAAACAAACAAACCAACTGTTGGTTAAGTGAAAAATAGTCATTAGGGATTTGTTTAAGATATGAAAAAGGAGGAATTCTGTGTGATTCCATTTTGAGCGAGTTCATTCAGTGGCTGTTTTTTCTCAGTTGGCGTAACTCATGAGCTCTAAAGGGACTAAATACATTTTCACAAATTATACTTTTTAATCTGCATAGCACCACATTTGCAATACAGAAAGACCTTTAAAATATGTATTCTAGTAGATGATATTTTCTGTTTGGTTTAATATATAGAATCTAGGTTGGGAGGAACCTGGTCACTGTATGAATCCATTTTCTGAGTTATATATGTAGTGCCTGGACAAGCCCCTGTATTTTTTTTATTTATTTATATTTATTCATCAAATTTGTACAGCTGCCAAAAGTGACTCAAAAAAGTGACTCTGGGCGGCATACAACACTTAATTAAAAAAGCAACTAATATATAAAAACATTCATTACAAAAACTATAAAAAACACAAGAGCAAGAGAGGATGATGTTAGCTGCAATAAGAGAGCCATCACAAGATCTCCCTGGTCCTCTGGGACCCACAGGCTTGATGGCATAGCCAGGTTTTGAGGGATTTGTGGAATGGTAAGAGGGATGGAGGCAACCTCACTTCCGGGGGGGAGAAGATCCCATAAGGCAGACACCACAGCAGAGAAGGCCTGCCTCCTGGGACCTGCCAAGTGTAGTTCCCTGGCAGATGGGACCCACAACATGCCTTCTCTGCCAGATCTGATGAGATGGGCAGATATAATTGGGGAGATACGGTCCCTCAGCCCTGCCCCAAGTGTTCTTGGCAAGATTTTTCAAAGTGGTTTGCCATTGCTGCCTTCTTCCTAGGGCTGAGAGAGAATGACTGGCCTAAGGTCCCCCAGCTGGCTTTGTGCCTAAGGCAGGACTAGAACTCACAGTCTCCTGGATTCTAGCCTGGTGCCTTAACTCTTGCACTATATAGTGACCCATAAGTGAACCAAATGGCTTGGTTTTTACAACATGCTAAGGCAGAAAAGCTTAACCAAGGTTAATATTAGAATAATATATAAATGGGTCTGCTACTCTTCCTGAGCAGGCTAAGCATACAGTATTGTATGAACATGGCCACTAGATAGAAATCTGGTTTGAAGGCTGGATTCTGTATCCCTTTTTCTCTATAATCAGCTGCTCTTTCTTGCCCAGACCCCTAACTCTGACAGACAAGACCTTCCATTAAGATCACTATACCTGTTCTTTAGCAGCTACTCTGTCAACTTCTGACTCTCTGCTAATATATGGGACTCCCGTCCACTTATCAGTTTCCCAAGAAACCTGAAAAAGCTTATCTTCTCCAACTCTTGCATAAGAGAGCTGCAATGAAGAAAGGATGGGACTCCTTTGTGTTTGCACAACACCCTAAACCCTAAAAAGCTCTCTTGGTGACCACCATTTTGTAGCATGCTGTATTTTAACCAAGGTTTGAGCGTTGCTAAATAATCCACATCCCAAAATGTCACTATGGTTTTGTACAAATTGAAAGTTTTTGAGCAAATTAAAATTGACCATTTTGGCTCTGGACAGCCCAATAAGCCTTGACCCTTATTAAAATCAAGGTGGCAATGGGTGGGGTGAAAGAGAATAAAATGGCAGTGCACCTGCATCCATTCAGACTTACGGTTTAGCATGTTGTGCAAACACAACTAGGCTAGATAGCCTGTCAAGCAATAGGATTACATTTACTCTAAAGGATTAACTCTCAAATGTATTGTTCTCAATCCCAGAAAGTAGAATCCACTTTATTTGTCCCATGTATTTACCCTGTATATCTGTATAACTGTTTTGATATGTTTAGTCCAGTAGATTCAAGTCCAGGGCTACCTTATTTGAGCTGCAACTCCAAATGACCACTAGATGGGAGCAAAGAGATACAGAAAACTCTTACTTTGCTATGCTAGTCAAAGATCTTAATAAAGTTTACCTATTGACTAGATTTCTTTTGCTGCTACCTAGGGATTGTATTTTCCAGTCTGTTCAAGACTGCATTGGTTGGGAAGAGAATGCTTTATTCAACAATGCAAAACCAAGACCACTAGATGTTGCCCCAACATATGCAAGAGAGACAGATAGTCTACTGAGCAAGAAACAGGACTTAATATTAGGGCTCATCGGTTTGGAACTTGTATTGAATACTAATAGAGATAATATAATGAGCATGAAATTGAGCAAACTCAGGGAGGCAGTGAAAGATAGGAAGGCCTGGTGCAATATGGTTCATGGGTCACGAAGAGTCGGACACGACTTAACGACTGAACAACAAAAAGAGATAATATATGGAATATGTGAAATAATAAGAGCTTTCTGAGTATGTAAAGGCAGGATCCCTATCCCTAACTAAGGTATCACAAGCAGAAGTGAGGTCTTCCATCTCCTCCTTTTAAAAGAAATGTAACACTGTGTAATACTTAATTTCTTAAGTGTTCAAATCTTTTTCAAGTTAATTAGTGCATTCCAATGATCTCACGTCTGGTCAGTTACAACAGACTACTTCAATGTGTAGAAATTGTGCTCTGGTATGTATTATTACAATACTCTAGTTTGCCGCAATTGCATTTGCCTTGTTCTCTTCTTCCAGACTGGAGTCATCCTGTTGGACCACTTTGTTATCCCTTTTTATTTTAATCAATAAACAACTTGTTATTCTCAGGAAACTTTCTCACTTTACTGACTATCCCAAATCCTATGTCCATGGCTGCATAACATACTGAAGGAACAAAACTTGTCACATCATGAATTGATTGGCTTTGCTTTAAGAACTACATGAGCACAGTGCAAACTAAGTGGATCCTACTACTAAGTGGGACTATATTAAGGAGAACAAAATTAGGCAGAGCATGCATACAGTTCTTTCTCATCTTCTACAGACTGTTTTTAACCAGGATTTCAGACTCCGTTACAATGTGTATCTGTGTAACCAACCTATCTTCCCCTCCTTTCCCACAATATAAAAGCAATTGTATGAAATAGGTAGACTTGTGTCTTGAGAAGGTAATTCACCATGATTCTCTGTTATAATTGGACTTGATGCAGCCTAAAATATTTCTGCATCTAATACAAACTGATTAAACCCTGCACATAATTTAAAAATTGTTAGACTGTAGACTTTTGGAATGCACATCGTATTATAAAATGCTTTCTCTATCATATCACTGCTTGTTGTTTTTCTGAGTTCATAATGTAATCTATTTATCAAGCTTAATTAAATGCTAGACTCAACTAAAGTTGGATTGGTGGTTTATACTTTATTGTGTTAGGGAGAACCAAGAAGTTGTCTTAGCATAATGGGTGAATCAAGTCATCACATTAAACTATAATATGGTTTATTTGTTTAGACAGTGAATGTTTAATGAACACAGCAATTGTGCCTAGAGTTTAACAAGTTAGGTGAAGCAGCTTATGCTTTGTTTACTTAGAATTGCCTCCCATTTTGTTAAATGGAGCATTCTTCAAATCAGTATGCATTAATTTCAGATAACACATTTATTTCAATACTATGTATTCTCCCCTGATCATAATGTAGAAATCCATTGGAAGTGTATGTCTTGGTCATACTGGGTCTAGGGCCATCTCCCTCTCTCTCTACCCTACTGCAAAAAAGAGAGAGTGGCAAATAAATGAGAGATTGTTTTCAACAATGCTCATTCCTTTATTGTCATGGCTGGGATTTGGTTGTGGCACTGCTCAGCACTCTTCAGGCCTGCACCAAATCAAAGCAACATTACAGTGTATTGAAAAGCTATCCATCCAAAACCAGAGGGGGTTGGGACAGCAACCTCTTCTAGTACATTATGTGTAATATATTATGCATAATATGTCCTGTATATTCATATGTATAGAGCAACAAGCATGGGCCACCGTACACCAATTTTTGACTGCCAAAGTAAATCACCACAGCAACAGGCACAATATTTTGGTCCCAGTAGAGGCCCTCGCCTTGCCAACCAACCAGTCCCTCCCATTTTTCATTCCCCTCTGGATTTTTCCCCCTCTCCAATCACCCAAATAGACAGAAATCCCATGATTTTCCCTGGGTGGGACACCCATACATACCCACACAACATACATACTCACCACATACATTCATATGTAAATACAGACTCTCTGACATACAAAGAACAAAGAACATCAGAAATCTACATCTGAGGTTGTCGCAGCAATGCAGCAGAGCTGTAGGAGCATCCTAGCTCCATTGTAGAAGGGATGCCACAGCTATCAGTAATTGGTTCTCGTCTTAAGTTACAGTATTTCATTGCAATTGTTCTTGTGTTTTGTGCTAGGAAGTTATCTGAGGTTACCGGCAGCACAGCAGCAGATTGAGAAACGGAGTAGGAGAGATCTTCAGACACAGAATATATGGCCAGAGTAGGAGTACATTGCCAAAGGTGTCATTGTTCCCCATGTTTGTGTGCAGACAGGCTCACTGCTTCAAAATGCCAGATGTGGTTAATTGTCTAGTAATGACCCCAGATTTCCAGAGCCAACATGTGATTATGCAGGAGGAACAACTGGCCTCAGCTTATCTGCATCCAGTTCCAGTCCTGGTTGGATGGGGAAAATTCTGGTTATGTGTCTTTTCCATTGTGAGAGCATCTCTTATGTTTGCAATGATATAGCCTTTGCTATCAAAAAGGACGTCTCCTTTGTTTTCACAGGTCTCCAGTTCATATACTTTTATAGTCCAGTGTAAATAACTTCTAGAGGACAAAAGGCCTTATAGTAAATTCAAGTGTTCTTAATTAGTTTAAGCCCACAAACAAATTGACTTTGCAGTGCCTCATCCTTCTTTCTGTACGTGACCATTGTGCTGTAAAGTAAACCTAAAAGATCCATTTGGATGTGCTTGATCCTAGTTCCAAGGTATTTGGAATTTAAGAGATGCTGGAAATCAAAGGCAAGGAAGCATTGATTAAGCGGATTCAAGCTACTTTTACCTTTTGCTGAAGAAGGGAGATGTGACTCCTTTAAGAGTTGGGGAGAAATAAACATATATTCTTCTTATGGTCTGAGAGCCAGGTTAGCTTCTAACTGGCTTGCCAAATTCTTAACTATCATCCCTGAACATTTTTGTTGCTTTTGATCTTTAACAGTGTTCCTGTACTAGCTCCCATGATTCATCAGCCACGTGCAGCATAAAAAAGCATGGCAAGCAAGCATAATAGGAATGCCAGTAGCTATTCCAAACAGCAAGTACGAAAGATGGAGCAGAGCTTTAGGGTCAACAAAGCAAGGACAGATTGGCATACTACGTAGTAAAATAATGTAACATTGTGATGTGTTAGTTACCACATTACCACCTCTAGAAAGCCTTTTTTGTATCAAGTTAGTAAGAACTTCCCAGAAAATGTCCTTTTGCTGTTTCTGTACTACAGGTATCAAACTGACTGACATTAACTTACTGTTTGAACTTTGCAATTTTAAAAGTGGATAATACAAACATGGAGCCCAGGTTAATGACTTTGGAACAGCAATTGCCCTCAGTTCTGTACTCACATTTGCTAAACCCAGGTTATAATCCTTACTTCATTTGAAAGAATAGAAGATGAAACAGTGGTGAGAATTTGTGCTACTGTCATTCTCTCAATGGTGAAAGGTAATAAATGATCTTGAACATTTTAATCCTAGAGGAAGCAAACAGTTCCTAAATGAACCACAGAATCCTAAAACAGAAATATTCCCGCAAGGACAAAGCAAGGTATACGCAAAGGAGACAAAAGGTGTTCTGGTATGTTTTGGGAGAATCATTTTGTCAGAAATCCCAAATGTTACATGCCTCAGTATATAAGCTTTCACAGGTTAACCTCTGTCACCACTCTTGGATCTGCCCAGCTGTGCTACAGCTCTTTTGATGCTAGATGTCTTCTTATCCTTCCTTCAGGCACATCATGTTCTGGATTCAGAGCACAGAGACATGAGAATCTATAGCACAAATTACTGCCAGCATTGGATGGAACATTCAGGATCATTCATCAATCTCAAGACTTCCTTCTCTTTCCACTCCTATAAAAGCTAATCAAATTAGCCTTTCTAAACCTCTCATGCAGGTTTTCTGTCCTGCTCCCACTTCCCCTCTCATGCCCTGATATTTTTCTGCAGTTCATGATGGCTTATATGGTTCGGTTTGGGTAATTCTGGGTTTACCCATGCATATTAATACCTGGAAACATGGCAGCTAAGGTTACCAATAACATAACAAGTACAGCTGAGTGCTAGCAACTTCATGGGTCACATTCCCTAGCAGAGGTAACCTGAAATTTTCCACAGAAAATTCTGTTATTCCTAGAAAATTTCCTCTGGATGGCCAACTTTAGGATAGCCATTCTGCTAAGTATAAGTCAAAGTGCAAAAGGTAACTTAGGCAGAGGTACAGAGAGATACTGAATATAAAGACTGGTTTTTCCATTATTTCCTCTTGGTCTCAGTTTAGCTCCAGAAAATTCTTGTCACTATTAAGTTGGCTGCTCTATTAAACCTGCAGTTGCCACTGAAAGGAACTTGGTGAATTGGAACATGCTTCTGGATAAGATTATACCATTCCCTGTGCTCTGTTGAAATAACTGGGTATTCAGCTCCCCTTCCCCATTTTACATACATGGTTGGTTTTCAGCTACAAAAATGTTCTTCCCAATTAAAGTACAGGTGACTCCTTGTCTTGGTAAGTTGACCAAGTTTTTCAATTATGAGCTGCTTGAAAGCTGTCTTGTCTTTTTCTGAATCTGGTGTAGAGAAAGTTTCCTAATGTCACAATGATGCTTTTGTTAGCCCTCTTATAGTTCTGCTTGCACGATCAGTACCCAGACTACTTCTCTGCAACATCTGTATGTGGAGGGTAGATGGGGAGGATTTGAACAGAAGATGAAATGAGACCTGTGCCCTTATTGCAAAAGCAGAAGGAAATCCATATATTTTGGTGAGATCAAGATCCTGCCCCTGAGTCTCGCCCACTTTGATCATCCTCACTGCATAGTATACTCATTGAAGTTGACTATGATTTCCGCAGTCCAGAAGAAACAGACAGAACCGCCACTGGAGCTAAGTGTAGACTGTTCATCTTCCCATTGCCCCCTAATTATTTTTTTTCTTCTGAGTCTAAAACATACATGGAATGAAGAAAAAGCAAGCATTGTCTTCTAGAAACATTGTGCACTGAGCAAGTGCCCCGACACTAACAGGAAAGCACTGCACCTTCCACCAACTGAGGTTGCTGCTCAGCTGGAAACCCCGCATCATCACAAAGACACACCATAAATAAATATGTTAAATAAATAGGGTGATTGGGTGACAGATCCAGAGAGGGCTGGGGATGTGGACCCCAGGGAGCCATCATCTCATACAGACACACACACACACAAAACGTAGCTAAAGACAAAGATGAGTTAGTGCAGGGGACACCTCTCCCTGGACTATGTGTTCTCAGAGGCAATCAGTGGCAGAAGAAAGAGCGCAGTCCTCATATCTGAAGAAAGGGGAAGGGCTCATGGGATGTTATTTGTGAGCCAATGTTGTGGAAGGGTTCTGTGAGCCGGAGGCTAGGGACACTTGTGTTGCTGAAGATGGCAAGGTGCGAGGAGTCTGGCACCTAAAGTGGGATAAGAGAGAAAAAAGAAATAGGAGTAGGAATCACATTTACCTTTTCTTTCCCTCTCTGTCAAAAGCATTTTTTTCTCTTGCTTAAGAAATCAAGAATTTTCACCTGAGAAGAACAACAGCAGTTGATTTATCCTTCCCCTACATCCTAATAACTCGTTGAAATTGATTAGGTCAGTGTTTCTCAACCTGGGCAACTTGAAGATGCATGGACTTCAACTCCCAGAATTCCCCATGGTGGCTGGGGAATTCTGGGAGTTGAAGTCCACGCATCTTCAAGTTGCCCAGGTTGAGAAATACTGGATTAGTATAGAAATAATGACTAGTCCAAAATTTCCAGTAAGATTCATGGTTGGGTGGGGATTTGAACTTGGTTCTTCCCAGTCTATTCAGCACTCTAGTGCTACACTACACTGGTTCTGATAAGACTACCAACCTATTTTGATGGGCTAGATATTATAGGCACAGATGTAACACTATTCAGAGACAGGTCACACTCTACTTCTGAACATTGGGTTGGTGCCTACTAGGCTTCTATTTGACCAGCTTCCCTCAGTCTTGGCTTGTACTCTCCATGGCTCATTCCTGCTAATTTGTCTTTGTAATGCCACAAAACTTACTGTTTAGTTAAAGAATTAAGCCTACCACTACAGCCCAGGATTCTGGCAAGAGCCACCTACGTCTGCTTTCCATTCACTAACTCACCATGATCGTGACTTCCGTACTCGAGATGCTGCAGGTCGCTCAAGGAGGCTATCTAGGCGCATCAGCCTCTCCAAATGCAATGCTCGTGGGTCATGCTCACTTTGGTCTTGTGTGATCTCAAACTCAAATACAGCTGGTGGAGAGACATCTAGTTCCAGAAACATTATGTTCTCAGCCTTTGGTGGTGAAGTTGGAAGAAGAAAGCAAGGCAGAAAGATGTTGATAGTATCAAGAGGCCAGTTTATTACAGAATTGGAGCAGGGCTCTGGTTCAACATACTGTCAGCCCTTTAAGTAGACCAGACTAAGAAACCAAAGTTATGAATGCTAATACTACTTCTATTATAAGGTTACAGCAGTGTTTCTCAACCTTGGCAACTTGAAGATGTGTGGATTTCAATTTCCAGAATTCCCCAGCCAGCATGGCTGGCTGGGAAATTCTGGTAGTTGAAGACTACACGTCTTCAAGTTTTCAAGGTTGAGAAACACTGGGTTACAGTAACAGAATCTTGCAAGTCTGAATGTGCCTCCCCCCTCTTCCCCTTTATCTTCAAGAGAATTAGGGAGGCTCAAATCTGAGATGGTTTCTCAAATTACATTTCTGCCTCAGACTCAAATTTCCTTTATCTGATCATCGTCTTGGTTGCAGCTCTTCCTCCTGTTCCTCAAGGTTACTCTTACAGCCTATTACACATATTTAAGTGTGCAGTAGTTGAAATAAATACATAGTCCCTATGCAATGCTAAACTAGGATGATCCTATACATCTACATGACTAAGCAAATCCTGAACAGTCTCCTTCATGGTCTGAGTCCATGGCCTTTTACAGACTGACAGCTTTTCATATGAACCTACCCGTATTTTTGTATTTTGCTCAGAAGTCCTCAGCTGTCAAGATTTCAGTAAAACCAATCCCCAAGTATTTTTTCTAGGCAATATTCATTCTATCTGTCCTTTGATAATCTTCAGAACCTGCCCAAAGGTGGAAGTATTTATCAGAAATACTTTTTGACTCTCTTTTTGCTTAGATTGCTGTTCTCACTAATGCAGAAAAGATTAACCAAAATGTTCATGGGACTGGAACAAATCCCCAAAGAGGAAAGTGGAGGGTACACAATACAGATGTATAAAATTATGCCTCGTGTGAAAAATGGATAGAAAAAAGATTTTCTCATAAAACTTAATACGGCATAATACTATAAACCAGGATCATCCAATAGAAGATTAGGACATTTAAGACTGATAAAAGGACATACAGGTGAAACTCGAAAAATTAGAATATCGTGCAAATGTTCATTTATGTCAGTACGGCAACTCAAAAGGTGAAACCAATATATGAGATAGACGCATTACATGCAAAGCGAGATATGTCAAGCCTTACTTTGGTATAATTGTGATGATTATGGCGTACAGCTTATGAAAACCCCAAATTCACAATCTCAGAAAATTAGAATATTACATGACATCAATAACACAAGGATTGGAAATAGAACAATATCGGACCTCTGCAAGGTATAAGCATGCATGTGTACTCAGTACTTGGTTTGGGCCCCTTTTGCAGCAATGACTGCCGCAATGCGGCGTGGCATGAATGCTATCAGCCTGTGGCACTGCTGAGGTGTTATGGAAGACCAGGATGCTTCAATAGCGGCCTTCAGCTCCGCTGCATTGTTCGGGCTCATGTCCCTCATCTTTCTCTTGGCAATGCCCCATAGATTCTCTATGGGGTTCAGGTCAGGCAAGTTTGCTGGCCAATCAAGCACAGTAATCCCATGGTCACTGAACCAGGTTTTGGTACTTTTGGCAGTGTGGGCAGGTGCCAAGTCCTGCTGGAAAATGAAGTCAGCATCCCCATAAAGCTCGTCTGTGGAAGGAAGCATGAAGTGCTCCAAAATCTCCTGGTAGACGGCTGCGTTGACCCTGGACTTAATGAAGCACAGTGGACCAACACCGGCAGATGACATGGCTCCCCAAATCAACACAGACTCTGGAAACTTCACACTGGACTTCAAGCATCGTGCATTGTGTGCCTCTCCATTCTTCCTCCAGACTCTGGATCCTTGGTTCCCAAATGAGATGCAAAAGTTGCTCTCATCAGAAAAGAGGACTTTGGACCACTGGGCAACAGACCAGTTCTTTTTTTCTGTAGCCCAGGTAAGACGCTTCTGATGTTGTTTGTTGTTCAGGAGCAGCTTGACAAGAGGAATAGGACATTTGAAGCCCATGTCCAGGATCCGTCTGTGTGTGGCGGCTCTTGATGCACTAACTCCAGCCTCAGTCCACTCCTTGTGAAAGTCCCCAACACTTTTGAATGGCCTTTTCCTGACAATCCTCTCCAGGCTGCGGTCATCCCTGCTGCTTGTGCACCTTTTTCTACCACACTTTTCCCTTCCACATAACCTTCTATTGATGTGCTTTGATACAGCACTTTGGGAACATCCAACTTCTTTTGCAATTACCTTTTGGGGCTTTCCCTCCTTATGGAGGGTGTCAATGATGGTTTTCTGCACAACTGTCAGGTCAGCAGTCTTTCCCATGCTTGTGATTCCTACTGAACCAGCCTGAGAGACCATTGAAAGGCTCAGGAACCCTTTGCAGGCGTTATGGATTCATTAGCTGATTAGAGTGGGACACTTGGAGCCTAGAATATTGAACCTTTTCACACTATTCTAATTTTCTGAGATTGTGAATTTGGGGTTTTCATAAGCTGTACGCCATAATCATCACAATTATACCAAAGTAAGGCTTGACATATCTCGCTTTGCATGTAATGCGTCTATCTCATATACTGGTTTCACCTTTTGAGTTGCCATACTGACATAAATTAACATTTGCATGATATTCTAATTTTTCGAGTTTCACCTGTAGATGGAATTTATTACCCAAAATATAGAAATGGCTGCTAACTTGAAAGCTTTTTGAAGGGGATTAGGCAAATTACTAGCAGACTATCAATGGCTGCTAGTTATGACTCCTATATATTAACCCTATTAATAGAGACAGCGTTTCTCAATATTAATTGCTCAGTAACATGATTTCAATTTACCCTCATATCCTACTTATGGACTTCCTTCTAGTATTTGGCTGGCCACTGTGAAAACAGAAGGCCTAACTAGTCAGCTATTTGGTTTTATCTTTCATACTCTGAATCCAATTAGTCATCCGTTTTCTTGATGTGACCTGACTGTTTATTTGATTGTTTTTTTAATCTTAATTTACTTCTGTAATACAGATTTCAACATCTTGTTAGCAGCTTGTTGAGGTGTTTTTGGCCAAGGCTGGGATACAAATATTGTTTAACTGAATTAGATTAAGACGTGCATTTATATAACATGCGAAGTTTGTTTTGCATGTCTTGGTTAGGTTGTTTAAGGCTTAGCATGTTGTGCAAACTCAGCCTATTTGGTTAGTTTATAGTTCCACGCATTGTTGAAAAATGGGTTTGTTCAGTGTCCAGTTAAGCATGTTGTGGAAACACAGTCCCTATTGGAATAGGGCTTGCCTTGTAGCCAGGCAGTTTGGTCTTATCAGGGACTTCTTCCCTTCACCAAATGCCAATCCTCCACCTGCTCCGTTAAGAGCCTTTTTCTCACCCGATACCGAGGATGGGACCCCATTGACATGGCTAGGCGAGCGTATTGGCTGATTGGCCTTTTGTATCCCACTGCAGAGGTTGGCCGCTTTTTCATCTGGGTCCCAGTGGTGGAGTTACTGCTGCTGCTGCTGCTGCTGCTGCTGCTACTGTTGGTATAAAAGAAATAAAGAACATGCAAAGAATTTTCTCTTGAGCAGCCATGATGAATGTAGGACATGAGGCAACACAGAGATGGTTCCTCAGTTACCATATGCCTACGTAGGAGTCCCTTCTACTTTTTCCCCTCTAAAATCTAGAATTTAACTAATAGAGCTCATCTTCCATTTTTTGCTGCTCAGTCCGCCTCACAAGTCTTATCTTTGCAACCATTTCACAATATAGTATGCAACTTTGCCGGCGGGGGGCAGTGTTTAGGGTCATATATAGCATGGCCTTTGAATGGCATGCCAGGGTTTATTTATTTATTTATTGGAAAGATTTGGATAGCCACCCATCTTATGTGACATAACCCTGGGCAGCTCACAACAATAATAGAAGAATAAAAACAATAAAAACTAACAAAAACAGAACATATCCAGTGCCCCAAACATAGCACACATGCACACACATATCACAACTGTAGAGATTCCCTGGGGTCCAGCCTCACATCATCCCAAGGTTTGCAGAAAAAGCCAGGTCTTTACAGCTTTTTGGAAGGCCATGAGGGTACAGGACCTCTAAAAACTGGGTAGAGTGAGGACTAAGGCTGAACTTAATTATTGAATTAATATTAAACAAATTAAATATAGAATAATCCACAAATACAGAACGCATCACGAGTATGATTAATCCACAAGTATTTAATCATCTTCCCCTTCTATCATATTAAAAATTACAGTCTGACAGCAAGTTTTTTTGAGGAGTTTGGTGAGCCCCATGTGGCCCTGGGACCTCAAACTGTATGGCTCTAATTTACCATCAGCTTAAAAGCAGTGGAAGGAATGGAAGGACTACCATTCCTGTGCCTGACCCCACTGGTGTCTCTTCTTAATCACTATCTACATGAAGCTCCTCCAGCCTGGCCTTCCCAGGGACACTGGACAGAGATTGCAGACTCACCCCCCTGCAGCCAGCACCAAGGGCTGGAATTTCCATTGATCCTCCTCACAATCAAAGTAGAGGCGGTTCATGATCTTGTTTTTCTCCTCAGGAGGGATAAAGTTTTCAATGATTAGGTACCTGCACAAAATGGAAATGAGCAGAATCAAGGCAAAGAAGCAGCAACAAAACACTGCTCCGTAATATTTTAACTGGCAGTTACATCAATAAAAGGTTGGGAGGGCAAAATCAAAGTAGAGGAGTGGTACTGTAGCTATTTTGAAATTTGTAATCCATACTATTGTAAATGATAATGAATTTGGGGATAAATCATCCTACCCAAGGAGCTCAGCTGAAATGGTTTTACTTCATCATGATTCCATCACAATAGCAACCTGCTCTTTGATAGTCTCAGGTGTATGTTCTAAGGCTGCATCATCTCATCTCCTCCCAAAGGAATCCTACCATGAGCAGAGATGCCATGAAGGGTAGGAGAGGGAGAATCCTGGGGCAAAATCCACTGTAGAAGAGAACTTCGCAGTGGATGGTGTGTCTTATGTTAACTAGGAGAAAGGGAAATCATTAGCTGGAGATAATGGGAATCATCACCTGAAAGAAGTGAGAGGCATTGGAGTCAATGAGGTTGAGCTGTTATGATCTCCCTTTCCTCAGGCATGCAGTCATTTTTATATTCTGCACAGCACTGGCAACCTTGTTCAGTGCCATGCATATGTTGCAGAATGACACAGTGAGAAAAGATGGGAATGAACAGTAGAGACAGTGAATGAAAACAGGGTTTTCTGTGGCTAGATTACAGGGGTTGGGCCATGTTATCAGAAAAAAAGTTACTCTCAACATATTCTTGTGACAAATGTTTCTTCTGAAACATCTTCACATAATGGTTGGGTTGCCATGCTAGGCCAGAGAAGAGTTAAAGAGAAACTTGCCCTGTCACCTTACTCATCACTTGACAGACCTGTTAACTAGAGTCTGGGGCTTATGGTGCCATCCAAGCTGCCAACAGAAGACTTCAACAGCTGGTTTCAGCAAATCCAAAATGGTGATAAGCCTTGAATTCTAGATAACAAGGCACAAACAATGGAGTGGGACTGGGTGGCACATACTGTGCACTTTTTGGTTAACCTCTCCTTTGGTATAGTTTATCATAAAAACACAGCCAGTAATAGGTAGCTTTATTGTGCCAAAGGAAGAAAAAAACCATGAAAACATGAGCACTAACTGGCTACTTGAAATGGGAAAGACAAGCTGGCACACAGAAACAATAAAATAAAAAGACCCTGAAGAAATTACCTCTTCCCTCAGGAACCATCCCACAGTTAAGAATTTTAATTGTAAACTGGCTCTTGTGGTGAGAAAGTATTCCTTCAGGGATTCCTTCAAGCCCCCCCCCCCCTTTTTTGAGAGAGAGATGTTATCTAACAGAGATAGGAGGGGTTTTTTTTTAATCCCTGCCATTGTGCTATACCAAAATTAATTAGCATTCTAGAGAGGGGAAAAAATAAGCATCATCATATGAGGTTAATTGCTTTATCCCTAATTTAAATGTTATTTGTTTTCAGCATTGAAATTGGTTGGTTTGTATATTGCTGATTTTATTTTGTTCATCAACTCAAAGAAAAGAGGAAGAAAGAACAGGGCTATTTGCCAACTTTTGGAAAACACTTCAGCATTGCCACCAGAAGTATCCAGAAGATGGGCCTAGGGCATTTACTTTGTAGGGGTCAGGTGACACAGGGAGACCAATAGGATTTCACTTCTTTTTTGTAAAGCTGCTGGTTCTGGCCTGATTCCTCCACTTGAGCAACTTGTCACTTTGGCACATCTGGGTTGCTTATGAACTATCCTTTCACACTCTCCTTCTGCCTACCAGCCCTGGCAATAAGATGGGGGGGCAAGAGGGTCAATCATTCCTTGGGACCCTCATAGATTGGACTGCACCTCTGCCTCATCATGTCCTGCCAAGGCACCTACTTGAGTTTCAGTTCTCGCGTCTGCTCATTCTGTGCCTCCTCCAGGTCTTGCCGCACTCGGATGTATTCATCGTGTTGGTCCTGGATCTCTGCTTTCACAGCCTGGAGCTTGGCATACAGCTGCCAGATCCAAAAAAATGCTGCTTATTTAGCGGAATAGCTTTAATACCACACCTCACCTTTCCAACTGGCATGAACTACAGCTCAAGGACCACCTTTTTTTAGCCTGAAAAATATGCTTTTTTTTTAAGTCTGCTGGGAAGCCAAGTCATAATATCACTAAAACGAGGGAGCAACCAAATTTTAAGTTCTTTCTTTTTTTTTTTTTTGCTTTGGGGGATAGAGGTTTAAAGGAGTGAAATGGCTTGGGGGCTCTAATAGGTAAAATTAATTAAGACACCCATTCTGTCCCTTAAAATTTCCCCAAATGAGAAAAATAGGTGAGACATTTTGGGGGTGCTTTAACAAGGTTTCAAACATTTTGGACCCAACCATTCTAGCAAAAATCTGGGGGCTGTAAATCATTTGCTAGAAAGAACTATATGTTTTCCATGGCCTGAACATTGTTTGCTCCTTAAATGGGCAATTCAAGGGTCAAACTACAAATGATACTGTGTAGCTGCAATAATGTGATAACCTGAATCTAACTAGACTAACAACACACATTTTCTAGGTCTGCACAGACATTGGGCTCTTCCTCCCAGCCAAGTTAAAAGCTGTGTACCTGCCTTGAGTTGGCAGAAAACTATACTGGTGTAACATTTTCCAGCCTTCCCCTGGGGATCCCTATTCTGTGACAGGCACAATGCTGGCAAGTGTTCCTCTCTTTATTTAAGTGTGCAGGACATATTAAGGACAGGGGTTGGTGGATTCCTCTGGCTTTGCTTTCCTCTCTCCCGCCAAACATCACCAGCTGGTGAGAAAACCAATCACTATTCTGGAATAGCACTTAGCTTGTGTCCAAAAGAAGAATCAACTAACACCAGCTGATAGTCAGACTCTCTTCCAGCACATTCACTTGCTTTTTGATTATACATTGATTCAGTGCCTGCTATTGACACTTGTAGAGACACATCTTTCAATTGACTTACTGCTTCGCATGTTGTTTGTCTCAAAATTTCTTACTGAGAATAGGCTCTGACTGGGAAACAGCCTAAGCTTGCTTCTATGCAGTGAGAATGCCCAAAGGTAAGATTCTGTACATTCAAATAGTCATATTATCTTTATTCTTACTGGGTTAATAACAAAGGGCTTTTGGAGAGGGTTTGTTCTTAAAAGTAGAGCATGCTTTACTTACAGAAATATATTTTACTTATTATCAATGTTAAAGGATCAGATATATTTATCCAGAGCACCAGTTGAAGAGTTTCACATACACAATTTGAGAGGTTGGAGAGGTGCTGCAAGCACACAAAATGATAGACTAGACTAAAATCAGGTTCGATAATCTGTAGTTCGGCATATTAACAGAAACCCAACCATTTTCTTTGCATGTTGTGTGAATCATGCTATCACATTAAACCATAATATATTTCTTTGAGCACAGCATGAAAACACAGCAACTGTATGTTTTGTTAACTTGGATTTGGGGTTTAGCATATTGTATGAACCCAGCAACAAGAGGCCAAGAAAGGGGAACAAGAGGCCAAGGTAGTCACCATTGACCCTACTGGCTGAGACTGCTGGGTACTGAAATTCAACAATATCTTGAAAGCCACAGATTACCCACCCATATAGTAGAGATTACTTTAAACAAATGTTCTCTGTTCTTAAGATCATATACAGGGAAGCCTCCCTTTCCCTTTACTAATTTATTAATTAAATCTTATCACTTATCCTGTTGGACACGGCTAAAATTGGGCAGTCTGGTGGAGAACCCAGGAGATAAAGGATTCTCAGTGAAATTAGTATTATTGCTCAGACCTCTGCAATGGCCAAAATGTAGCTGTTGCTTTGAAGGAGCACAATGATTTTGGGAAAAAAAATTATTCCCATTTTCAATATCTTAATGATTATTAGTAAGAAATACCACTGTTTCCTACCATTCCTCATCTATAAAAAAAGGAGCAATAAACCTACTGAGTAGAAAAACACAGCAAAGACACTGCATACGGAGTGTAAATGAAATGTTCAATTTTGCCCTTACCTATTATCTATGTATCTATCTATGGAAGAAGTCATTGAAATTTTGTCCCACTGGTATTACAGCAAGAAAAAAAAAACAGCAGAGGCTACACACACAGAAACTGTCCCAATTCTAACAGCTTCCATTATATACCGTAGGATAATTTGTACTCTGAGATGGGAGGAAGGGAAATTTAAAACTCATCTAGGTTACTAGCAGCATTGTGTGTCTTATTTTCTCCCATCTATGGGAACACTTGCTATTCATTCCTATGGGAAAATTCAAAGCATTGATCTGAGTGACAGTGTTATGTGATGCCTACTCAACATCACCTCATCCCATGATATCAGCAACAGTCTTCCTAAAGTGGATGCAGGGGTCTCTGAATATAGAGTACGCAAAGACCCATAATGGCCTCTCTAGAAGTCACTTCAGTCTATATACCCCATTTTTTGCATACATCCTAGGTGTCATAAAGACAATACTTAGCTGGTAAGTGATTAGGAATGACAGAGTTATCTTCAGCCTTAATTGCAACATAAAGCTGAACCCTTGTTCTTCTCAAAGTTCCTGACAAGCTTCTGCCAACCAAACATGGATCCTGCTGTTATCTATTGCAGGGGACAGTTTGTTCCTGATTTGGCTTCTGGGAAAGAATAACCTTAAAACATGTATAAACCTGTATCTAATGAGAGCTATTAGCCTCTTCTGATGGACATTCTGAAGGACTTTCCTAACACTGGAGTACCTTCCTATGTCCTATATCTCTGCAGGATTCTCACCTTTTTGAGCTTCTTGGTTTTGATTTCTACTTCCTGCTGTAAAGAGGTGAATGTCTCCCGGAGCTCCATGGTTTCCTCATCCCGCAAAAGCACTTCCTGTTGCATTTCCCGCTCATGCCGCTTCTGTGTTACAGAATCAGGCCAAATGTCCCTTAGTGTCAGAATACAATGTCACAACCTCCCACTAGAGTATTATCAGACAAAGCAACCACTGGCTATACAGACAAAAGATTACAGTCCAGCATCCATGATCTGCTTGGAAGGTTGCTTGCATTTTGAAAGAGATCAAGGGTCACATCCATTTCAGGTTGGCTTGAGAAAGAGCGGGACACACGAAAGGAAAGTTGAGGGGTCCGTTGCTGATCCAGATCCCAGCTGGTCCTTACCTGCTCTGCAATTTCCTGCCTCTTCAGCTCAAGCATCTTCTGCTGCTCGTTCGTGTGGTCCATGATGTTCCTCCCACCAATCAGCAACTTGCTCTCCATTGCCTGAAGACAAGAAGGGGAATGTAACAGTAGATTATGGCAAGGGGTTCCATTCTTTCACCAGTGCAGTGTTGCATGTACAGCTGGACAGCCCTAACATGTCTGAATTGTTCTCTGAGAATGGTTATTCCCCCTCTTATGTGATTTAATTCATCTGAAAGTATTAAATATGTAATCAATGCTATAGTCAATATTTAACAGACACATTGTAAAGTTCAAACTGTTACAGCAGATATTGGCAGTTTAATTCTTGGATCACAAAGGCTTGGATTATGTTCTGTCCTCCTTCAGCCTCCTGGTTAGCACAGTAGTGCATGGATGTGTCCTGCTTCAACCCTTCCTGCCAAATCTTGAGATGGTAATTCGAGAAATGAAGCTGTGTGCAGAACTTGGCTCAAATCAGTTACTGTATTTAAATGATTCAGAAAGCCATATTTTTCTGGTGGCACACAAAAAGCCAATTTACAAAGGCTGGGTTCTCATGCCTTGCTCAACCAAATCAGTTAAGAACCTTGCATCTACACTTGCTAAATAACACGCTAAATTTAGTTACTTTTTTTTATTATTTTTTTGTAGTTTAGCATACTATGCATAAGTAGTGTGGTTAGTTTGTGGTTCAGTGTATTTGTGAAATCAGAACATTGGATTAATTTCACAAACAAGTTGGACATTTTTTCTAAACTCAGCATTTAACTTTATGGTTCAATGTTTGTGCAAACCCAGAAGCTGGATTAATGCAGTGACCAGATGAAGCAGCTAACTTGGCATTTGGTACCAGAGGTTTCAAGCACCTGAGCCAAAAATGTGTACGAGAAGAAGGTCCTGATTCAGCTTGGCTATACAAAACTGACAAATTGCAGATCCAAATCCATAATAGAAAAGCAACTAAAAAGAGAAAGAGGCAAGCCAGCTGACAGGTTGCTTTTGACACCATCCATCTCTGAGCCTATAGAGTTCAGGTGAAGGTTTCACAGTTGTGTGATGCCTCCCTCCCCTGGACAAAAAGGAGCTTTAAAGGAGAAAAATAGCATGAAGGGGGAGGATTAGCCCTCCATTTCGCTGCAACATGGTCCCAATCCTGATTAGAGGACTTTGAGGCAGTTATTAAAAAGTGAAATGATGGAAATGCTACATATTTCCTCTTTCCCAATGTGACTATCTCTGCACAGGAGTCTAAATGTCTGGGATAAGAGGTCTGGAAATGGCCTTACCATGAGTAAAGGTGACACAGCTGTCTTAAGCAGCAGATTTTGGATGACATCAAAGAGTGGAAGCCAGATGGATCTGGTCCTTGTGGCTGTGACATAACACACTGGTGAGCCTCACTGAAATGAAAGCCAGCTGCTTAAAAATATATACCAGGCTGCCTTTTCTCATGTTATCCAGATGATTAAACTCTGTTGAGTTTTCCACATTTTTAGAGTATGTGGATATATTCAATTTCTCTTTCTCCAAAACTGTTGACATTGGATAAATAACCCTGGAATAGCCTCATAAAGCCTCATAAAGCCAGTCAGGGATCATTGTGGTTAAACGGTTACATTTGGATCTGGAATAAAGGCTTACCAAATCCTAGTTAAAATACAGGCTCACGTTTACATATCTTCTTCTCTATAAGAAATGAAAGTGGCCAAATGTAAAAGTCTGTTGGGATAGGAAATCCAAAAACAACTTGAACTTTACCATCTGATGGAAAGCAATAACAAAAAACAACAGCATTATTTAACATTTGATATAATGACTCCTGGCTAGAAGGCTTATGAAAAGAAGGAACAGTTTAAAAAGGGTAAACTTAGTTTATACTTCCTATGTAAATAAGTAGCATTAGTAACATTGCAAGCTACTTAAGGAGATTCTGAAGGAACCTTCAATTTGCATCTCTCTGGAATGCCGAGGTTTCCTGTCAATCGGGGGCAATTTTTCTGAAGGCACTTTCAACTGGCATCCACCAGGAATTTGTGGATTTCCTGTCCAAGGGTGAGAAAATAAAAATTTCATGGTCTACTTTTTAAATCTCAGTTTTAATTAATCCTGTTCTGCTCACCTAATTTTAGTGCTTTGAGAAAGAGCTAAGATGGAGAATTTCCCCACCTGCCCTGTGTGAATGCTCAAACTGCCTGTGATCACCCGATACTTAAGGTGTCCAGAGCAAGCTCTCTGCTCTTTGTTCCCAGGCTGTGGTGCTGACACATCCCAGATGGTGCTGGGCTACAGCCAGGACTATTTCCTTCCACACAGTTGCTGCCCAACACATGGCAGCTGCACTCCCCACTTGCAAGCCATCCTTCCTGTGTGCCTTACACTGAGCAGTTCCTTCCCGCACAAACACTGGAATCTTCTACTTGAAAGGAAGGCAAGTTGTCCTGAAAACAAGCAACTATTTGGTTGGGGATTCCAGTTTTACAGTCTGCAGGACCCATATCTCCCAGGTTCTTCTATCATGAAAACTGGCCCTACTTTGCACCAAAGAGTTGCACAGTTACCAGAGCTGATCCTCTTTAGCTATGCCATAAATTATTTATATATACATTTATATATACAGGTAGTCCTCACTTAACAACAGTAATTGGGACCAGAATTTCACTAAGCGATACAGTCATAAAGTGTGACATCATATGACCATGCTACTTAGCAATGGAAATTCTAGCACTTCTGGTTGCCATCATTAAGCGAATCACCATGGGTTGTTAAGCAAGGATGTCACATGGTTACTATTTGTGACCTCCTGCCAGCTTCACTATTGACTTTGTTTGTAGGAAGCTGACAAGAAGGTTGAAAATGGCAATCACATGACTGCGGGACGCTGCTACATTGTAATTGCAAGCCGGTTGCCAAGTGCCCGATTTGTGATCATGTGACTGCAGAGACTCTGTGATGGCCGCAACTTCAAGAACTGGCCGTAAGTCTCCTCATTCGGCACCACTGTAATTTCAAGCGGTTACTGAACAAATAGTCATTAATTGAGGACTACTTGTATGTATGTGTATATGTATGTGTATACATATATGTGTATACGTATATGTATGTGTACGTGTGTATGTGTACGTGTGTATGTGTACGTATGTATGTGTATGTATGTATGTGCGTGTGTGCGTGTGTATAAAAAAACCCATAAACTTTATACAAGGCCCTAGTTTGGCCAAAGCTGGATCTTAGGCTGAAGCAATGAAGAGGAGCTTGCCAATTTTGATAATTTTGCAGGCAGTTCTATAGCATTAGGACAGATGATAGATAAATGGAGAACCATCTGATGGAAGCTATGAAGGAAACAGAACTTCCTTGTTTTCGTATTTTCCCCATCTACAAGGAGAGAAACAGGACTCATTTATAAATTTAACTTCAGGTTCTTAGCCAGGCATCTTAGTAGGGAAGAATTCCACATCTGGGATACATGGCTCTCATGTTTGTATTGTATGCAGAATAGGATTCAGAGAAGGACTCTGATTCAGCTGTCGCTAATCCCAACTGCAAAGGTAGTTAGGCAGTCTCTTGGAATAGCCAATAGGCCAGGAAGGGAGCATGAAATAAAAGCTGCATATGATTTCAGAATGGTCAGTCTCCTCAAGCAGTCTACGTGGGGTGTCATGGATTACAGGCAGGTGGAAGACATGTCTGGTTCATGGGCAAAACCCACTAAGAAATTCTTCAGATATATCCTTTGATTTCTCTGGGGCTTGCATACAAAAAACAAATTAGATTGTATGCCTCCCCTCAAGTAACAAGGGAGTTATCAAATGGATTTTCCTTTTAAGTGCCAAACATCTTGATCATCCAGAACAATTTGGTTTTCTGAGAACCTAGAACTTGATAAGAGGAGAACTTGTAGGCTTGGTCTAGAAAATATTCAGAACATGGAGTCAAATCCTGCTATATACTGCAAGGAGCTGAATGCAAGCCAAGAGACTTGAAGGAAGAAAGATATTTTGGAATGAGGGAAAGGAAGGAAGCAGGGCCAGGGAGGAGGGGCTGTCCTTCCTCAGAAGCTGTCATCAGTCTTAATGGGGAAGCTGAATAAAAAGGAGAGTTATTGTTGCATTCTCCATTCTAAATCCTGTATGCTTAGATTCACAGAATCATAGCCATTTCTATCCAGTTTGGTCCAGCAAGCTGGGCATGTTTCGGGTCCTGTCAACCAAGAAATGTCAGCTGGCAGGGACTGGAGACATGCCTTCTCTGCCATAGCTCCTGCCCTCTGGAACATTCTCCCTCCAAAGATTAGGACGATCCCAACCCTCTTGGCCTTTTGTAGGCCGTGAAGACCTGTTATGTGCCCAGGCCTGGGGCCCCGACTGTATAAAGGGCCCCATTTCTTGGCTATATTAACATATATGGCAATAGTTTTACTCATTGACCATATATATTTATTTGTATTGTTTTAATTGTTTTTAATTGTTTTATGGTTTTATGACTGTATATGCCACCCAGAGTCACTTGTTGAGATGGGTGGCTATAGAAATCAAATAAATAAAATAAAATATTAAATAAATAAATAAAGTTGGAAGGTATCTTAGAGATCATAAAGTCCAATCCACTGCTCAGTGCAGGATCCACTACAGCACTGACAGATAACCATCCAGCCTCTGTTTGAAGACCTCTAGTGAAGAGGAGCTCTCCACTTCAGGTGGCAACTCTTCCACAGGCTGACAGCTTATATAGTCATGAAGCTCCTCCTGATGTCTAGCCTGAACCTCTTTCCTTGTCATTTTTACCCATTGGTTCTGGTCCTGCACTCTGGAATCATGGAAAATAAGAGCACTATCTCTTCTGTGTAACAACCCTTCTGCTATAATATCTTAGTTATTGCTTATGTGGGTTAAACATGACCAGATCATTTAACCATCCCTCATAAGGCTTTGTTTCCACACTCCTGATCAGCTTCATAGCTTTCCTCTGAACATGCTCCAGTTTTTGAACTGTGGTGCTGGAACTGTACTCCAAATGGGTCTGACCAGGGCAGAATATAATAGAGCAATCAGTTCCTCTGATGCAATCTCTATGCTCCTGCTAATGCATCTCAAGATAGCATTTGCCTTTTTGGCAGCCACATCAGATAGTTGGCTGATGTTTAACTTGTGATTGACAAGGACTCCCAGATCCCTTCCATATGTATTAGTGTCAAGCCAAATCTCCCCCATCCTATATTTGTGCTTTACATTCTTCTATTCTGATGCAGAATTTTATGTTTCTCCCTGTTAAATTCCATCCTATTCATTTCAGCCTACTACCTGAGTCTGTCTAGATCTTGTCTTCTCTTTTGATTTTGTCGTATGCCACTCATAGCTGTTTTGGAATGGTATAGAAATATATATAAATAAATACAGAAATAAATAAATACATTTTAAAATCTTCTGTCTTTCATTTTCCTCACTGAATTTCCATTCACACTTCTAGCAAGGTAATTGGAACAAACTTCCTCATGGAAGAATAACTAAGGAAGCCACCAAAACATGAGTGGATCTCCATCTACACGGCATATCACCTATTTATTAGGATAATAAGCTTATACGCCAATATATAAGGGAAACTCATCCTTCCAAGGGGCAGCTTCTAGCACTACCGTTCAAGAGGCATTGAGGAGCTGTGCTGCTGATGTGACAGCCAGGGGTGCCAAATGTGCCTACAGGCTACTTCCTTGCCACTCAGGTGGACAGGAAGCGTGGTGGATGCCATGAGAGAAGTCTGCGGACACATTTGGCACCAACCAGACTCCTTGCACCTGACTTTTTAACATTAAGAATGGACCCCAGAAATTTTTTTAGAAAATAAAAATGGTATCAGGATTTTCTCATGGGAAGAAGGTCATCCCATTCCCTATACAAAAACAGGTGTCAAGATTAATGTAAACAAGAATTACCAAACATGGAATATAAAGATATATATTTATCTTTATATATATATATATATATATATATATATATATATATACATACACATACACACACACACACACACACACACATACATACATACATACATACCTGAGAGCAGGATTTTTTGGGACCTTTTTGCTGCACTCTGCGCAACAGGTTATGGGCCCAGGGCTCAGAGCTCAGAGCTCGGATCTCAGGACTACGTTTCAGAGTCCAGAGAGGACCCAGTATGCAGAACCAGGACCAAGTGCCCAAGACTGAGGACTGAGGTCAGTGGTTCCGGGAACAGGATTCCAGGCATGAGGTTCAAGGAATGATGTCCAAGGCGTGAATCCAGGCGTGCTGGAAGCAAGGACTTAAATTCCTGAGTGACGGGTGATTTATGGATTTGAGAAATATACTGAGAAATATACTCAGGTGTATATTTAGGTATAATCAGCCTGCTGAGAGTTCCAGAAGGTTTGTCCGTCGTGGAAAAGCAACAGTTAAGAAACAAGGGAGTACTAGACTGGTGTCTGCTTTGATTTCTAACAGAGACAAACGTTATGCTGATAAGTGGTTACTGGACTCTGGTTGTAGTGAAATCATTGTAAACAATGAGCAGTTATTGTTAACTAAATGTAAACCTAAAATTCAACAGGTTAATTTGGCTGATGGTTCTGTAGCTAAAGTAACTATGCAAGGTGAAGTGTTCATACCTTGTTTGGGAGAAGTGGTTTCTGATGTACTCTGTGTTCCTACACTTGATTTTTCTCTTCTCAGTGTCCCTGTATTAACTAGCATTGGTTATTCTGTTATGTTCCAAGGTTCTGAATGCTATGTTACAAAAGAGGGGGCTGAATGTGCAAGAGGGAGAATGGTTAATCAATTGTATGAAATGCTTCCTAAACAAGATGTGTTAATTGGAAGTTGTGCAGGTAATGTTCCTTTACATGATAAATGCATTCATTATTATCATAGGGTATTAGGTCATCCTGGATGGAAGTGTTTGTCAAAAATGGCCAAAGTGTATCCAGAACTGAGATTCAAGAAATGTTCTAAGTTTCTTGATTGTACTGTGCGTAAACAATCTAAGATAAAATCCGCCCCTGTCGCCAGAAAAAGCAGCAGGATTTCTACAAGACCATTTGCTCTTGTGCATGCTGACTTAGCTGGTCCATTTCCTCCGAGTGAGGGGGGAGCAAGATTCATGTTTGTTTTAGTGGATGATAAAACACGTTTCACATTTTGTTATTTGTTGAAACAGAAGTCTGAAGCATTCTCTCGGTTCAAAGAATTTGTGTCTATGGTTGAAAAAAGACATGGATATCAGGTAGGGAGTTTGCAGACTGACAGAGGGGGTGAATTTATGAGTCTTGAGTTTAAAAATTGGCTACGTAAGAAAGGCATTTTCCACAGATTAACAAATGTGGGCATGTCTGCTGAGAATGGGATTGCTGAGCGCAAGATCGGTGTTTTGAAAGTAATTAAGGATAGTTTATTCCTTGATACATATCAATTGCCAGCCAGATTTTGGGGTGAAGCAATTTTAACAGCAGTATTTCTTAGTAATAGACACTGGAATTCAGCTGTGAATGAAGTTCCTTATTTTTTGCTGTATGGTAAACATCCGTGCTTAAAGCATCTGCGTACATTTGGAACTTTTGCTTATGTACAAATTCCTAAGTCTCAAAGAAGGAGAAACCAACCAAAAACACAGCGTTTGAGATTTATTGGTTATTCTCATGAGTCAAAGGGTTATCGGTTTTATCTGGGCCGAAACCGGGTAGTTATCTCTAGAAATGTGAATTTTGAAGAGCCTTCTGATTGGCAAAGGCTGCATGCAAATTCAGAGGTTTTTTTGGAGTCACAGACAGATTTAGCTAGAGAGCAAACACCACTTGTTGCACCCTCCTCTCCACAGATAAAGCAAGAAGCAGAGGCTTTAGCTGAAGTAGAAAAGAAAGAGGAGAAAGAGGAAATACAAGAGAGTTTTGAGATTCCTCGTAGGTCAACACGAATAACAAAAGGTGTTCCACCAGAAAGATTTGTTATTCAACAAGTCAGGGTGTGTCAAATAACTTGTGAACCACAAAATTTTCAGGAAATGTTATCCTTGCCAATTGATGAACAAGATAAATGGAATGAAGCTATGGATACTGAGTTCAGTGCATTAGTAAATAAGAATGTTTTTGAGATTGTTGATTTACCTGAATCAGAAAAAGCCATAGGTTCCAGATGGGTGTTTAGAAAAAAGCTTTTACCTGATAATACTGTTCAGTATAAAGCTAGACTGGTTGCACAAGGTTATTCACAAGAACAGTTTGTGAATTATAATCTTACATTTGCACCTACAGTTAGGCCTGAATCATTGCGTGTAATGTTGGCCCTAGCTGCACAAAGAAATATGGTTGTACATCATTTTGATGTAGATACAGCTTATTTAAATGCTGAGCTTCATGAAACTGTGTATATGAAGCAACCTCCAGGTTACACATGTGAGGATTCCCAGAAAGTATACAGATTGCGTAAAGCACTGTATGGATTGAAACAAGCTGGGAGATGTTGGCATCAATGCTTAGATAAAGCTTTGTTGGAAATTGGTTTCAAGAAATCAATAGCTGATCAATGTGTATATACCAAAGGAACTGGAAAAGATTATACAGTACTTCTCACTTATGTTGATGATTTCTGTCTTGCTACTAGTTCTTTAAACTTGGTAAAAGAGTTTGCCAAGCAAATGGAGCAATATTTTAAATTGAAAGATCTAGGTATGTTAAAATACTACCTTGGGATTGAAGTGCATAGAGCTGAAAATGGAGAAATCTATCTGAGTCAAAAGAAAAAGATAGAACAGTTGTTAACACACATGGGAATGTTAGATGCAAAACCTGTAAAAACTCCAATGACTTGTGATTTTTTGAAAAATGAAACATGTGAAAAGTGTGAAACACCTGCAATGTATCATTCTGTGATTGGTTCTGTACTACACCTAGCACAATGGACACGTCCAGATGTATCTTATGTTGTTGGGATTTTGAGCCGTAAGGTAGCTAATCCTACAGAACGTGACTGGCTAGGATTGAAAAGATTAATGAGATATTTAAAAGGTACAATAGATTTTTGTCTTAAAATGTCAACTAATGGATCAGAAAAGCCTGTAATTTTTGTTAATAGTTCATTTGCAGAAGAAAGTGACAGAAAGTCCATAACTGGGTTTGTTTGTAAATTTGGTGAATCTACAATTGCATGGAAAGCAAGGAAGCAAACCTCCATTGCCTTGTCTACTGCAGAAGCTGAATTCGCAGCTTTATCAGAAGCAATCTGTGAATTAAGATGGTTTCATCAATTATTCACTGATTTAAACATTCAAGTGTCATTGCCTTATACAGTGTATGAAGTTTCCCAAGCCTGTATAGGGTTAGCTAAAACAGAAAACATTAGAGCTCGTACAAAGTATGTTGATGTAAAGTATAAAAATGTGAGACAAGCTATGTTAGAAAATTTCATTGATCTTGTGTATTGTGCATCTGAAGCAAATCTTGCAGATGTATTTACAAAATCATTGCCTATTGTACAACATGAAGCAATGTTAGCAAACCTTGGATTAGAACAAATGTAAATTGTTTATGTATTGCTGTAGTCAGTTGTTTATACTATCTTGTAACATGTGTTATTGTGTTGTGAACGGGCTAAGAGGGGTATCAGGATTTTCTCATGGGAAGAAGGTCATCCCGTTCCCTATACAAAAACAGGTGTCGAGATTAATGTAAACAAAGAATCTTGTGATTCTGTTATGATTTTTACTGCCATCTACTGTATTGTATATGTTAGTTATTCAGTGGGGGTGTACATGCTGGCAATATAACGGGAGGGCTAAATGCCCAGTCTGTTCAGTGTGTTTGTTTTGTAAAAAGTAACCATGTAGATTTTTATAGGTTATGTAGTCTTAACTAGTAACCAAGTAGTGTACCTCTTCTCTGAGAGTGTTTTTTAGCTAGAGACTTTGTTGTGGTTAAGTCTTGGAAGCTAAGGTGAGAAGAAGTCTTTGTTATATCCTATATTTTGTATGCAACTTGTATTTTATAAAGTTTTGCATTTTTATCAATAAAGACCAGTTAGTTTATATTTTCTGACTGGATTTTCTTTGGAAAGCTAACTATGGATATTGCATTTTGCAAGCTCTCATACTGATGTGTAAGTTACCTGAGAGCAGGATTTTTTGGGACCTTTTTGCTGCACTCTGCGCAACACTCAGGTGGACAGGAAGCGGGTGGATGCCATGAGAGAAGTCTGCGGACACATTTGGCACCAACCAGACTCCTTGCACCTGACTTTTTAACATTAAGAATGGACCCCAGAAATTTTTTTAGAAAATAAAAATGGTATGCTCCTGCAATCCAGTGCTTTGTTTAGGTAGGTGTCCTTTTTGAGCATGCAAGCAATGGCCACAACGTGACTTCTCCAACCTGAAGCAACTCACCCTATACGGGCATCCTGGGAGTAACTTGGTAATCCCAGACTTCCATTAATAAGGGGGGCTGAGACCAGGAATTGGTGTTTTTCTGTAAGAGCATCTCTTCTACGGAAAGAGTCTTCCGTTAGAGATTAATCTGCCTCTACACTTGGACCTTTTGGAACTAACTTTTGGAAAATGTTAAAGAAGGAGATCTTTGATGGATAGGCACTCTCATGATGACTGACTGCATGTCAGCACTTGTTGTTTTTACAACTGATATTTATTTTGAATTTAGATTATCATCATATTCATCACCACCACCACAACCAATATAGATGTTTTAATAATTCTGTATACTGTGGATATGTTATTTTTTTTTCTTTTCTTTTATTTATAAGGCCGCTTAATTGCAAGCAACTCAGGGTAGCATATCCTATTGTTGTGTTATATGCTGCTGAGAGTCTTCAGATTGCAGCAGGCTTGAAATCTAATTAACTAAATAAATAAAACATCAAAACACAAGAAATTTTTGAAAACCTGAAAACGAATAAAAATAGCTGTAAAAGTAGTAAACTCAACCAGGAATATACATGATATCATAAACGGGACATGGCAATAAACTATTTTTGACTTGGACATTATTAAAAGCTATTACAGTACATGTTGGATTTTTTTCCTATGAAAGGCCCTTGGTTCACTATGAATTTTGCTGTTTATTTATTACTGTTGTTTATAATTTCTTAGGATGTTTTAATATATTTTAGAAATTGATATGATTATACTTACGATGTTTTACATTGATCTACATCATTATCCACCACAGGCTGGTTTGACTGGGAGGGAAGTGGAATTAATTATTTATTCATTTATTTATCAGCTAGATTTATAGGGCCATCCAACTCAAACAATGTGTCCCTGGGCAGTGTACAACAACAAAAAACAAACGAAACATGAAACATTAAAACAAATACAATATATAAATATAAAATGGCAACCACACACCATAACAAAACAACCAAGAGGGGACTCCAATCAACTGATGCCTAATGCCTGGGGGAATAAATAAGTAAGTAAATTTCTGTTTCAGGAAGATATGACTAAGACAGATGCAGAGTTTGCAGCCCCACCTCTCTCTGGCTGTTTTTGACCAACACACTTAACCAGAAGTTTGTAAAACACCTTGTCAGGTACACATAACAAACAAATCTCCCTCTAGGTTTTGCATCCACTCATTTTATCCTTCCCTTTCTAGGGGGGAACAGTAGTGGCATTCTTCCAGACATCAGAGAAATGTAGTCTTCACACATACATTGAACAAGTTCTATAACTACCTCATTAGCAAGCCAGATCCACATTTCAGAATTTCTCTAGTTACACCATCTATACCTTCAGTATTACAGTTTTTCAACACTCTCACAGGATTTATCACTTCTTTTTCATCATTTTTTTTCTTGGACACTACCATTTACAATATTCATTTCAATTCTACTCTTCCACGTATCATTATCATTCCCATACAAATCTCAAAAGTACTCCTTCCAACATTTCCTCATTTTAGGTTCATACCAATTAATTTAATAATTTGTATTTGTAATTCCATTCACTCTGCTACAGATTCTGTTCTGAGTAGCTTCTACATCATATTTTCTTATGTCCATTTTCTATTCATTCTGTTGCAAGATTAGCCTATCTTCTAATATTTTTCATGCAGTACTTATGTTTTCTGCTCTTGCAGTTATTCTATTTAACTCTCCTTTAATTGCTTTCCATTGAGGTCCATCATATTTTAGCTAGAATGAATCTCAAAAATAGATGGAAGAGTAAAGAGCAGGTGCCAGATTATAAATGGACCACTTGCCTCTAGTTTCCATGTCTCCATGGTTGTGCTGTGGTGTCTGTCACAAGCCATGAACAGGGCCAGCTCTAGGCTAAGGCTAAGTAGGCACCAGCCTAGGGGCACCATAACTTGAGGGGCCGCAAAATTGAAAAGACTTCCAAGAAACACAATAAAAAAGTGAAAAGCAATAATGGTGCACTCTGTGAGCCAGTACACCCACTTGAGGGTTAAATATAATTAAGAAACAAGAGGGTGCCTTTTTGAAATTCTTCACAAAATTGGAAGATGAGCCAAACCATAAGGGGTGCCAGAATATGGCCCCACAATGTCTAGAGTCGGCCCTGACCACAAAGATGTCAAAATGACAACACATGCATCGTGATGGCATCACACAAATGACATAATAATATAATGATGTTATGATATTTGACACATGAGTCCTATCATTTATTTGATGATGGCAATGATCAAATGTTGTCTTTTTTTGCTCTTGCAAATGCCCATGATGCTATGGAAGTATCCATAGCAATTATTCTCTTCTGTCAGAGTCCATTTCTCTCAAACTAAGTACAGCAGAACAACGAAAATATGTTTATTTATGTCATGTGAATAAGGGATTACAAATAAGAGGGAAAGACTGAAAATGGTTTGTTAAGAAGCAATGTCCAATCCATTATCCCTCTCTTGTCTCTTTCATATAATACAGGGATCAGTAATAAACAAAAAAATATGCCTTCCAACTCAGGCTTCTTACAGCTGAACAGGTCAAAGATTCCAGTATTACCATGATGTGTGAACAAAGGCATTGTGTTCATTGGAGATGTGAATGTATTGCCTCCCCACCTAAATACACAATTACTAATGTCATCACATGTTAGTTCATCAGCAAACATTCAGATGTTAGCAAGCCAAATAGCTTAATCTCTGCAGCAAAGAAATAGGTTCAATTGTCAGGTGGCAATTTAACATTCAACCTACTGTATAGTTACAACTTCTTTCTATTATGGTATTTACAACTGGCCATTTACCCTGCCTCTTCATACAGTCACGCCCAAAACTAATATGATGGGGACGTGAGGATTGTAGGACTGTCAAGCAAGAGTGTATGGCCATGAACCTCTCACTAATCCCTGTTTATTCAAGGCAGGAACACCCATTCAAAGAGAGATAAGACCATTTATTGGAAGTTCAGCTCATCAAAGTGAGCAACAACTCATTTCCCTGTGGTATGAGTCCAGAGGCACTAAGAGCTGGTGACTCCCTGGAACACAGATCTTTTGTATATCTCTGTAATCTCCTGGCTCTAGCCCAGGGGGGCATTGCCCCACATATTAAGTATATATTACATTATATGAGTCACTACAAGACACCGATAGCCATCCACAGGTATGGCTATAAATATACACTTTCCCTTTGTACATATTGTCCTTTCTGAGAATATTGTAAACTCCTCCTGTCCCCAGATAGCTTTGCATTTTCTCAATGTGCAGTAATAGGCTGCTTAAAAAGCTTTGCTGCCTACATTGTTTCATAGCCTGCCCTCTGATTTTCCTACATAAGGCTCTTAGGAGACCCCATCAGTTGCAGCTATTAAGTAGATTAAAGGATGAAACTGGAAACTGATATACCCACCTCACCATAAGTACATCTCAACCAATTCTGCCCATACTCTTGTGCACACCACTTTAGTCACAATGCCCTCCATGTGCAGTATACTCAAAGAGCAATCAACTCTCCATTTACCATAAGATAGGAATACACCGTATTATTATCTATAAAGATTCGACTACATGTATACCTATGGTTCTGTAATACCCATCAGTTTCCAATTAAGACATAAGAACAGAAGAAGAACCCTGCTGGATCAGCCCACAGATCGGGTTACACAAGTGACTTAGATTAGGTACAAATACTGACAACACTAAAAAGTCATTATAATACCAAGAAACAAGAATTATTTACATGATATGAATGTTATAAAATGTAACTAAACTAATCTAAACTATGTAAAACTAAAAACAAGCAGAGAAGAAAAGCCAAAACCAAGAAGGGCAAAGATCTCAGGAATAAGTTAACAATTTCAGAGAGCTCTTAGAAGAGATAAGAAGCAGCATTATGATGACATCTGTAAAGACAGGGAAGACTTCACAGAGTGTGCAAACTATTGTCCAATATTGTTAATTTCACATGCTACAAAATAATGCTCAGGATCCTCCACTGGAGATTAGAGCCCTACACAGAAGGGAAGACGTCAGTTTTAGAAAAGGCTGAGGAACAAGAGACATTATTAAAGATGTATGTTGTATAATTGAGAAAGCCAAATACCCAAAAGAAAACAATATGCGTTTCACTGATTATAGAAAGGCTTTGATTGTGGCAATCATATCAAGCTATAGAATATCCTTAGGAAAATGGGAGTCCCAAAATATCTCATTGTCCTCATTAGAAACCTATAGATAGGACAGGAAGCCACACTCTGGTCAGAACATGGTGAAAAGATTGGCTCCAGGTCAGCAAAGGAGTGAGACAAGGCTGTATACTCTCTCCTAATTTATTCAGCCTACTGTATATACTGAAGATAAATTGAGAGAGGCTGGATTGGAAGAAGAGTGTGATTTTAAAATTGGAGGAAGAAACATCAATAACCTACACTGTGTTGATGGGCCTACTCTTGACAGCTAAAAATGCAAATGATCTGCAAGAACTAGTAATGAAAGTTAACAAGCAAAATGAAAAAATGGGTCTAAGGTTAAAGAAGACCAAACTAATTACAACAAGTAGTCTTATAATTGGTAATAAAGATACTGAACTGGTTGGTAGCTTCTACCTTTTAGGATCAACTATCAACAATAAAGGAATCATCGATCAATAAATAATACAGACTAGCACTTGATAGGGTAGCAATGAAGGAAAAGGTATTCATATGCCATGTGTTTATATCTATGAAGATCTGAAGGCAATGGTTTTCCCTGTGACACTCTACGGAAGACTTCCAGGATAAAAGAGTATTATATTTAATAAGATTTATATATAATACTCTTTTAAAACATTTAATGTTTTAAAAATAAGATAAAAACTAACAAAAACTAATATACTGTAGAGTAAAGAAAGAGAAGGAAGGAAAAGAGAAAGACAAAAGAAAGACAAAAGTGCAAAAAGAAAAGATGAAAAGAAATATAAGGAAGAAGCCTCTGATTTTCTTTGCAGCAAATACAAGTACGATTACAAAATTATATCTTATTCTATGGTTACAATAAAGCTTTCTTTTTTCTATATCTAATTTTTTTCCTTAATCATCAAAACCACAAATCATCAGTTCATTTTAGGATAAAGGAGTATTGATGCTTTTGAACTTTGGTGTTGGAGAAGACTCCTGAAAATACCATGGATAGCCAAGAAAACAAATCAATGCAGAGTTCTCATTTGAAGCACAAATGACCAGGCTCAAATTATCATATTTTGGATACATTTTGTGAAGATTTAGCTCCCTTGAGAAGTTATTATACTGGGAAAGGTAGAAAGAAAGAGAACAGGGTGGCCAGACGCAAGGTAGATACTCTTGCGTCTGCAATGGGTGTACCTTTGGAAGGCCTGAAGGACTGGGCTGGGGACAGATCTGGAGAATGTGGTCACTAAGAGTTGACACTGATTTGATGGCACATAATCAATAAATCAAAAAACTAAAAAAAAAACCCCTCTCTTGTTCATTTATAGGCGAGACAGGCCAGGTTAAATCCTGAACATTTTTAAAGTGAGAAAAGTCTATGTATTTATGAATGAGCCCAATAATATGTGCAACTACAGTTAAGAGGATGGCTGAGTGAAATTTTAAGTTAAAGAGTACTGTGTATTATTTAATAGTAAGACTTGTTCTGAAAAGTTTAGAAATTTTAATTATTAAATCTTTAATTTACCTAAATTAAAATTGATTTTATTAATAATGCTTTTCTTCCCCTTCTGGACTTCACCTGGGAGGGATGTTCAGAGGCTTTCTTGTAAAGACACAGAGATTGCAGAGGCACATCTCTCAAAGTGCAAGGGGACCCTCTTTGATGCTTTCACAAATGCTTGGATGACTTGCACCATTCCCTGACTTTGCATGATTGAACATGGCACGTGCCTGCGTGCTCCCACTGAATCATAAAAATGCAAGGAAGCAATGAACCATCCTGGACCCAGACAGATGATTTCATAAACCCTCAGCCGACTCTTTCTTGTGATGGAAGAACATTATTAAGCAAGCTAATTAAATAAGCTCGTCATAATTTGGATGATTGCCAGTAAGTGATGTAAACAGCAAGTGATATAAACAGAAAAACGCACACACATCCATGGACAAGCCCATAAATCATCTTCTGAAAATATGTAGCCTATAAATTAATCTTTCAAATATTACAGATGCTCAGGCCGCTCAGAATAAAACCAACAGCTATTGCTTGCCACCTTCATGTCAGTCTATTAGGCTAGTATTTCTGCATGTGATATTAACATTACAAGAAATCGCTTCCAGTCATTACAAGGGCTTTCCCTGTTTCCAACCCCAGGTTCAGCACAATCACTGGCTTCACTTTTCTTACAAGAAGATCAAAGTGGGTAACATTAACTGCAGCTGAGATGGCCCAATTCCTTGTTTCATTGGCATAGACTGGATCACATCTTGTGGTAAATCATGATTTTTTAAAAACCCTTGGCTTGCTGACTATGCCATAACTCGCAGGCTTCACATGTTGTGTTAAGTTATAAACTATAGTTTAAAAGCTACAAAAACTGGGTTTACATGTCATGCTAAGCAATGAGCATGACAATGTCCAGAAATTAATTAGGAAAAGTCTCCTACCACCTATGAAAAGGGGTTTCTAAATGCATACCTTCTAATGCAATCCATTCATTCTCTTCCAATGTGAATTACATGCTGCGTTGCAACTGACCATCTTCACTTACTTGGAAACAGGGGCAGGCAGTTTTTTCCCCTCTATGTGTCCATCCCATTATATTAAATCCGCACACCATAAAATAAGCCAGGTATGACAAGAATTAAATTTGATTTAAATGTGAATTGCAGTTCATATGGTTACTCCCCATGTATATATTTAATCATGTCCCACTCTGATACATGAAAAAAATACACTTCAGTGGCAACTACTGAAAGGTTCTCGAGGATGTATTGGGGGGGGGGGGTAGGACAAAAAGGTCAAGATGGTGGTCATAGATGCAGGTTGAAGCCCTGCCTCTTTTCACGTATGTTGCACATAGGGTGCATGTAAAAAAGGACAGCACTTCCATCATACAGTCATGGACATCATCCTGACTTTTTTGGCCTCCTCTATGGATGGTCCTGAATGCAGCAAGGCTTTAGACAGCTCAGCACCTTAGCTGCTGTCCACACGGCTTTGAGAAAGTATCTAGATGGGGCAGTGGCTAGCCCTGTCCTTGCTCATGGATTGAAAGGTTTACTTTTGGTCAGACACCACCAGAATCCCCTTTTCCATTTTGCAGAGCACACCCAGACTTCTCTCTTCTAACCCTACATCAAATTCTGACAGAATGTTGGGGAAGATATACAGACAGCTAATGTTAAAAATCAATAATAAAAATATAAATAAAGTGGTTATTTTCCGGAAAATATCACAGACTGCCAAAAAAAACCACACCCTGCTTTAAAATCATGTTAAGGGGAGAAGTGAGGTATAAGAACTTCATCAAGGGGAACCCAACTGTATGTCTTCTAGGAACACCTGAAGAATGGAAAAAAGCAACTTTTTAAAGGGCAGAAGAGGGGAGAAATAGGTTATAGAATCTGTCTAAATGGCACAAATGGTGGCTTATGGATCTCTGCTTACTCTTATCACAAGAATTCCCTGCAATGCCTGGCAAATCAGTTGCTTAGCAACAGCTCCTCCCATTATTTCCCTTAGGAGACTCTGTGCTGGCCAATCTAGCCCTATTAGTAGGTGCGCCTTGCTACTCAGCCTCCAGATTTTCCTTCCTTGATGCTAATATCTGCAGTCATAGGTTGGGTTCAGACAGAGTGTTAAGCTATAACATTGCTTGTTAGAGTTGCTGCCCCACAGATAACTGGACATGAGACCCTATTTGTAAAAGGTTGCTACTGTATAGGCCTCCTTGCTGCATAGTGACTTCCCTGCCTGAGCTGCTTGACGCTTTGGCTGGGTTGGCAGTGGGGTTTCCCAGTTTATGGTACTGGGAGACATCAACCTGCCTTCCCACGTGTGGAGTCTGAAGTGGCCTGGGAGTTCATCATGGCAACCGTTGGCCTGACCCAAGTCATCAAGAGCCCGACACGCAGCAGGGGTCGCTTGTTGGATCTGTTTTTTCTCTCGGGGCAGTGGCATTGTGATCTGGAGTTGGGAATGTTGCTCTTGCCCTTGTCGTAGACAGATCATTGTTCTGGAGTTCTTCATGTCTGCCAATTTGTCTGCCCAGATGCCTGTTAGACCCCACAGTTCAACTGAGGCCTTAGTCATTTTTTGGAATGAGAAGGTGGTGACAGCCTTAAATCAGATTGTACCTTCATGGCCTTTCCCTACACATAGATCTCAGGGGACTCCTGGTTTTCAAAGGTACTCTGGGAGATGAAATGGCAGAAGAGATTAATGTGCTGCTGGAAAAAACAGATTAGATCCCTGCTAGATCTGGACACATTACTGATACAGCCCTATGACCTATGATGGGATGAGATAAGGGTAGTGCATTCATCTTGGTCCTTCTAGATATCTTGATGGTTTTCAGTGCCATTGATCATGGTATCCTTCTAGACCACCTCAGATGGTTGAGAGTGGAAGGCACAGTGTTGCAATAGCTCTCCTCCTTCCTCCAGGGCCAGTTCCCCTTCCTGTTTGTGGGAAGGAGAGGTCTAGCCCTCAGCTCTTACTCAGGATTCAGTTCTCTCCCACTTCTATTTAGCATCTACATGAAGCTGCTGGGTGATGTCATCTGTTGTCATGGGGTTGGGTATCATCAATATGCTAATATTCTATTTACATATCTCAATGCTTGGCCAGCCAAGTGATGCCACTGAGGTTCTGTCTCAGTATCTGGAGACTATAGGGGTCTGAATGGGGAAAAATAGGACCTGCTCAACCTTGGATATGAATGGGGATGTGGTCACACTGTCCCAGAGACTTGGTGTGCAATTTGTGGGTCCTCTAAGATTCATAGTCTGTGCTTGAAGAACAGGAGGCAGCTGTGGCTCAGAGGATCTTTACACAAATATATCTTGTGTGCCAACTGCTCCCATTTCTGAATTGAAAGACCTTACTCATGGTCACTCATGCCTTGACCACATCTCATCTGCATTACTGCAACATGCTACATGGGACTGCTCTCCCTTGAAGACCACTCAGACACCACAGCTGGTCCAGAATACAGTGGTGCAAACAATCATCTTGGTATGTCCATGCAACACCACTACTTCATGATATACTCTGGTTACCAGTAGGCTTTCAGGTGCAATTAAAGGTGTTGGTTATCATATATAAAACCCTTCCTGACACTGGGCCTGGTTATCTGCAGGACTGCCTGTCTCCAATTACCTCTGTTCATCCAATAAGAGCTGACAGGTCTGGCATGCTCTGTCACTCAAGAAGTGTCATTAGCTGGGACCCAGGAGATACATCTTATTTGTTGCTTGACCTGTCCTATAAAACAGCACCCCCACACACAATCCAAATAGCCCCACCCTTCTCTTCCCTCAGAAAGGCTTTGAAGACCTGGCTTTTCTCCCAAACACTGTGTCTTGTGAGCCCATCTCAATTGTTCCTGCTGGTTTGAATTGCCTTTGACGCAATATGTTTTACTTATTTTAATTTGTGTTGGCTGTTATTTGTTGTTTCTAATTGTATATGTGTTTCTTGATCTGTAGAATGACAATGCACACACAGTCTTGCTGAAGTGAAAAAAAGGACATATCGTTGTTAGTTTGAAAGCTATCTAACAATAGTCTTCCATTCAGAAATAGATGAAGGATGAGCTGAGTGTTGTAATCCAATACTGTTATTCTGCCCCATCACATCTTTTAGCATTATTAGTGCAATGCTGCTGCCTTCACTACAGTCCGTTCTGCCAGTAAGAATCACATCTCTAAAACTGCATTGTGTGCACACATGTTCCCAGAGGAAGACCAATCTGGAGCGCTAGTTACTCTGCCTAGCCCTATAGCTTACATTCCCAGTGCTTGTCAAAATTAGGTCAGCCTTCCATTGCAATTACGTTGCTAAAGGCAGCTGCTGATCAAAAACAATTCCATCGAGCATGATAGTAAGATAGCAGCAACCCCCTCACCAGATCTCTTTTTCTTTGTTTTCAATTTAAATGCCCTTACTAAAATCTTGCAAATTAAAATCAAATGCAACAGTACTCCACCACAGGAACCACAGGGGCAAAGCAGAACTCTAACCCAAATTACTTTTTGATTGGATTCACACAACATACTTAGCCATGGTTTGCTTAAACATGGTTTGTTAAAAAAACATAAATGGCTGAATTTATACAATATGTAAAGCCAAACCAAACCAAACCAAACAAACTGTATTATGGCTTAGAGCAACATGGGGCTCAAACCAACAGGTGGTAGCTCAGTGAGTCTTTCTCTAGAGCTGAGAAAAGACCTGCTGCTTTTCCTCCCTGACAATTCCACTTAAGGGGTCTTTTTTGAAGATGGGAACAACTGGAATTTTGAGACCATGGTATGGGAAACTTGCAAAATGGTGGGTGTGGTGGTCATAAAATATCCACAGCCCAAACACAAACTGGGATGCTCTTTCAACCTCAGCTCACCTCTGTCTTCTTTTTCTGGGCAAGTGGATACACTCTCACAAAGAGCTCTTTATTTAAATTTCAGTAATGGGGCCAAGAGCATGGTGGGCACCAAGGGAGGTTCTGTGGATACACTGGTACCTGAGGATGTCAAGTTGGAAAGGCTAGGTATTTGGCCAGGGGTCTTGAGGAACCAATGCCAGTGGCAGTCAAATGGACTCTCCTGGGCTAATTGGATTACTGACCAGATTTGGGGGTCATTACTGCCATGCAAGACCTTTGCCACCTCAACCAACCATATAGCAACATCTGACCAGCTAGTTTCTGGAATCTTTGTCGTGTTGGGGTGATAGCCATCCCAATCACCTATCTTTTCTTTGGCTCTTCGTGTGCCAGACCAGGCTCTGTAGAGCAAAATGTGGTTCAGTGACCATTTTATCCAACCACATGACCTTGTGATTACTGACTGCTCCCAGGAAGCAAATTGCAAGAGCCTCTTGTAAGCAGCACAGTATCAAGGGGTTGAGCTCGACCACTTTTCCTGCTATTTATCTCACTCCCATTACCTTTGTTGCCTTCATACGCATAGCAAGGTTCTTGGGCTTTTCTTCACAGGTGACAGAAGCAGCAGCATTGAACTAAGGAAACTGGCTTACACCACTGACTAAGTTCAGGCAATGCACTAAGCTGAAGTTACCTTAAACACCGATTATAAAATAAAGTACCATTGGCCAGGTTCATGCAACATGCTAAGCCACAGGTCATGATATACAAACCTACAACGGCTCAGCTCACAGAACATATTTCCCCAGGTCAGACCACTACCTGGAGCTCATCGTTCATGCTATTCATTATCACTTGGCCCAAGTATTGGAATGGGACCACATTCTTTTTGGGGTTCCTAGGCCGGTCAGTCTTTGATCTGATTTTTTATACAATATCCCATAAGGCTGGATTGTGTGCTAAAGAAAAGGAGGGCTTCCCTCTGTTTCCCATCCATCCGTTCACAAAGCTGCCTCTCTCTGGAACACAATGGTCTCCTTCTTTTCTAGGCCACCATTGGCCCAAGGCTGTGTGGGCTGGGGGGACTTGTTAATGGCATTGTGCTTGTTCATTGAGAGAGTAACTCCAGCTAACAGAAGGGAACATTCATGCAGATGCCATTACCCCAGATCCCTCTCCCTCCCCTTAACTAAAAGAGGTCAGTCAGATGCCTCTGCTATCTTCTTGGAAACTGGGAGGAACATCATCTGGGAGGGCTTGTTGAGAGTGCGCAGAGCATCCTCTTTACCTATCCAGTCCTGGAAAACTTCAGGAATAACAAACAAGGGAGTGTCACTGACATGCTATTTCCTCACTACTGATCCAGGATCAGAAAGAATGGGATCCATGTTCTACCCCAGAATAGGACATGGGATTTCAGAGACTAAAGAGGAAGGAGGAAAATATTACCTCCTACATCTCACTAAAATCTTGACTCCTGTTGTAGCAGAGAAAGGAAGAAGCCTGATTCTGGGAAAGCATTGTGCTTCTCTTCTGCACACTGAAGGATGCTCCTATGACAGGGATAAGCACCCATGGCTTATGAATTGCCTGTGGTCTCCCAAGTCCTCTTTTTAAAGCCTCCCTCAACCACCAAGATTTTGTCAATAAAATTCAGCAGCAGACTACCAAAATGTGGAGGTATAATTAGGAAAGGAAAGGAAAGGAAAGGAAAGGAAAGGAAAGGAAAGGAAAGGAAAGGAAAGGAAAGGAAAGGAAAGGAAAGGAAAGGAAAGGAAAGGAAAGGAAAGGAAAGGAAAGGAAAGGAAAGGAAAGGAAAAGATATATTCAGCCTCTGACAGGGTTGATGTATGTATTTATCTTACTAGAAAAGAAGAAAGAAAGAAAACTTCAACTTTAAAAAATGGAAAAAGGACCTGAGATTCTGGCCCCACCCTTTCCAGTAACTTCACATATCACTACCACAACCTCTGGAGCCCTCAGTGGACCAAAAATAAGATTAAAAAACCCAAATATACTTTTTGGCTGCAAAAGAGCCTCCCAGCTCTGACTTAATGTGTCTAATAAGTTTCTTCTAATTATGAGCCGTGGGCAAAGCCCGCAGACCATGGAGCTTTTTGCTATGTCTCTCCTGAACAATGCACATTCACCCTTAGCTATTCATCTAGCCCAGTGTTGTCCAAACTTGGCCACTTTAAGATGAGTGGACTTCAACTCCCAGAATTCCCCAGCCAGCCATGCTGGCTGGGGAATTCTCGGAGTTGAAGTCCACTCATCTTAAAGTGGCCAAGTTTGGATAACACTGCTCTAGAATGACTTCCAGGGTTTCATCACTGAGATAGGAAACCTACACAATCCTGGATTTCTCACATGGTGAGTTGGGGGGGGGGGGGTTGTTAAGCTGTCCCAGAGATACACAGGCTAAGTTAATTAAAGTTGTAATGTCTGCATGTGTACAACATCCTAAGCTTGGTTAGTGTTAACCTTAGTTAGTTTTTTTGTGGTTTAGCATGTTATGGGAACCCAGCCCATTTGGTCAGTTTAAGACTCAGTGTATGGCATGAACCAAGAAAATTGTTTAATTGAGTCATCTGGCTGCATTCATACATGGCACTAAATTCAAATATGGCTGGTTTGGCTCTGGTTTAATGTGTCAAGTGGACTCAACTATTCTGATTTGTAAACCCTGAGTTATGCCCTAGCATATTGTGTGAGCTCAACCAACAATGGTTTATTCAGCAAACTATGGTTTAAAGGAATGCATGATCCTAATCAGTTTTCCACCTGGGATTACAAACCCACATGGAGAAGTACCTCTTCTTTAAAACAATCTTATTTATTTGTTTGTTTTGTTTGTTTGTTTGAATATTGGCCACCCAACTCCAGTGGACTCTGGGTGCTGCAGAAAACTAAAAAAGACATAAAAACAGCTAATGATATGAAATCAACATTGAACTTAAGCCTTGATCGACAACATACATTTGAAGGAGTGCATGTTGGAAATAAAGAGGGTGGATTGAAGAGTGTTAGTTGTTTTTATTAATCATTCACGATATTTCTATCTGCTTTTACCCTCAGAATTGTTAAGACAAGCACATACAATTACATAGGCATTTACTTCACACTAAGCCTGCAAAGTAGATTGTACTAAGGAACAGCAAGTGACCTAAAGTCACCATGTGAGTTTCCAGTATGAGCAAAGATTTTAATACAGGTTTGTTTGGTCTGTAGAAAATAAGGTGAGGGAGGGACAGTGCTGTAGTCATTGGCTTCCATGGGTAGTAGGGAATGCAGAGATATGGATGGCTCCAACTCTGCTGGCCTTCTGAAAAGCAGTGAAGACTTGGCTCTTCTCCAGGCATTGGGGCCAGAATGTTCATTACTGGAGCTCTGCCAAGGGTGCATGTGATGTGGGAACTGAAATTTTATTGGGGCCACAACTTGGTTTCTTTTTTCTTTTTGTTTTAATGGATTGTTCAGTATGATTCTGTTCACCATCCAGAGTTTGACTACATAGATAGGCAGATATATAAATTGGATGGATGGATGGATGGATGGATGGATGGACAGGCAAGACAGATAAATGCAAAGTAGTTGCTGAAGAATGGAATTCCAGAGTTTGGTTCTTGGAATCTCCAACTAGCTCTGGGAGAGGAAGGAAGCCTAGTAGTTTGACATGAGATTCTCTGAAAGCAGTAGTTTAGAGCAGAGACATCATTTTTGGAAGCCTCAGTGGGACCTTGTGTTGTCATCCTGGAAGGAGAGTATTGAGTCACCTATAAACGCTTTGGAAGTATTCATACAACCAGGTCAATTAAAGGCACAGCAGCTACATTTGCCCAATGTGCTATATTTGATTTTGTATTAACCTTGGTTAGTTTTTTTGTAGCTTAGCGTCTTGTGTGAACCCAAACCGCTGAGCTAGTTTATGCTTCAATATATTGCATGATCCCTTCAAACTGATTACTTTAGTAACCAACTTAAGCATTTTGCATGAGCACAGCTGTTCCATGTGCTCTGTAGTCTGAATCATGGTGCCACATCCACTCTTTTTTCAAGAGAGATGAGAACCAAATCTGGAGGCGAGGCAGGATGCTTGGTCCACAGAATGGAGCCCCATCTTGCTGCACTTCCCAGCTCCCACTAGAAGGCGACCAAGGGCACAGATAGCACTTGCAAATCTGGCCAAACAAGACTCAGCAAAAAGATGCAGATACAGTTTGAAAAAAAAAAGCCCTTGAGCACCCTTTAGTCACACTTCTCAGTAAAAGCTAGGACAGAAATAGGATGGGGAAGTCCTCACTTAAACCCCTAAGATGCTGCAGGCAATGTGACCTGGAAGACAGGGAAGGTTACAGCCCCTCTTGTTAACACCCACTTGCAGAGACAAAAGGAAACCCCATCAGAACTGCGGGAACAATTGGCCAACCTCCCAGAAGTGCCAGCCAATGCGTATGCAGGAGGTCACCTCCACCCAGTAATAGAAATGGCCTTTTCTGTGCTGCTTTGTTGTGCAACAGAGGAGCTTATTAGCTGAAACTGCCAGCCCTGAACACCAGAGACCCCCTCCTGGGCTTTGTTGTCCCACTGCTCAGCCACTCCTCCTCCCTGGCCAGATGGAGCAGCATCTGACAGCCCATGCAAAGGAATCTGGCACATGACAGTGCATAAACCCGAGCAAGAGGCCCAGCAGACACTGCAGCCAACAGAAATCCATTCCTGCCACAAGGTCCAATGTGACCCAGCAGACAAAATATAGCTTGTGGCCTCTGCTCTCCCCAGGAAGTCTCACCTCTTTTCACTGAGCATCAGCCAATATTTGCCACCAACACTGCTGGAATAGGACTCAAAATGAATGGCTACATGCTGAGCTAAGAATCCAAGAAGCCCATCTGATTAACTAAGTGTTATCAAAGGGGTGGGTGAAATAATCTTAATGGTGAGCCTCTGAACCTATCAGATGTTATTTGGGACAACGTGGGACTTCCTGCTGCACCTGGAAAATGATGTCCTGCCTCACTGTTTTTCCTGGATGCACAAGAGATTGCTTAGTGCTGTGTACTTGAACCAGACTCCAGAAATGGTGGTATGAATGAGACTTACCTTGTATTTGGTGGCTAGAAGTTCAGTGGCCTCTTGCTCCTTCCTGAGTTCCTCAATCATCTTCTCCTTCTCCTCCAGTAGCTTTTGCTTCTCCTCACTCACCAGGCTGTGGTCATCCTGGATTGCTGCTTTCTCCTCCTCCAACCTCTCTTTTTGCTCCTTCAAGTAATTCTTCATGTTTTTTTCCAGCCCTCCATCCTCATGGTCCTCTGCTTCTTCAGCTTCTGGGGTCCCCTCCCCATCCATGGTTTTCTTTCTCCGGCTATTCCTCCGCCTTTTCTTGCTCAGCATCCCACGTTTCTCCAACTGGGCCTTCAAACGGATGATCTCCTCCTGGAACTCCCGCAATAGTGTATCTTTGGGATCCTCATTGACTCGTGGCTTGTTCTTGATATTTTTGGCCCTATTAGCAAATCGGAGAGTTGACAACGTCTCATCATAGCTGTGGGAAGCTGGGCCCAGTGTGGCTACCATGATGGTCTTAGCATTGCCACCCAAAGAGTCCTGCAGAAGGCGGGTGAGCTTGGAGTCCCGGTATGGGATATGAGTGCTTTTGCCATCCACCAGAGCTGAGATGACATTCCCCAGAGCAGAGAGGGAGAGGTTGATCTTTGAGGCTTCTTTTGGTCGTTCCCCCTGGGCACCCATCTTGCTCTGCCGTTCACTCCCAGCCAAGTCCACCAGGTTCAGCTTTCCTACCCGGATGTGATCCTCTCCATCTGGGCCAGTCTCACTGCACTCCACTGTGATGACAAAGATGGCGTGTGAGCGGGAGCTGTACTCATTCATGTTGGTGCTGCCCACTGATCGAGTTTGGTTCCCCAAATTCATGACATGTTCAATTTCTTTGACATTTTTTGTCACAAAAGATGAAAGGTCCTTGATGTAAACACCTGTTTCTGGGTTCTCTTTCAGCTCCATTTTCTTACTCTGATCTTTTGCCAGGAGATCTCGGATCTCTTCTTGATAGATCTCCAGATAGGAAGCCCTGACCAAATATTGCTGGTTCTGCGAACGGGAGATATGGGTGAAAATGTGCTCAAAGGAGATGGGGATGACACCTCTCTTCTCGGGGTCAGCCCAGATCCCTTGCATAGTATAGGTCTTCCCGGTACCGGTCTGACCATAGGCAAAGATGGTGCCATTGAATCCTTGCAGAACTGAATCGATCAATGGCCGGACTGTTTCATCGTATAGGTCTGCCTGCTTGGAGGTGGCATCATACACAGCATCAAAGGTGAATGTTTTGGCCAGTTCCCCTGGAGAGGCCTTAGGGTTCCGGATAGTTACCTGGCCCAGCTTCACATCCATGTCCAGGATCCTCTCGTAGCCAGTTGCTTCCTCTTTCCTGTTCATGGGGCGGCAGCGGACCACCACTTTCAGAGTCTCGCTGACCCTGGGCCTATTAGCCATCTCGAATCCAAGACAGGTCCTGCCCCTGGGCTTCCCTTGCCCTTCGGCTGTCAGGGCTCGGCAGCGACGGTGTTTCTAGGCATGAGGTCCTCTCCACCCCGAGTGAGTGCTGCTGCTGCTGCTCTGCTGCGGCAGTGGCGTTGACAGGCTGGCGCGGCAGCGGCAGCTGCGGTTATTTGCACCGTCTCTTTGCACAAAAGGCACGGTTAGGCGTGCTCCGTTCAGGGCATCCCGCCTCGGACCCCAGACCACCCATGCCGGCTCATCCCGCCATGCCGGGGAAGGGCAAGGAAGAACAGAGATGGGGAACCAGTGGTGTTAGCCTTCCCAGCTGGTGGTGGACGGCAAAGCCTCGCTCTGTCTAGGCTCACTTTCTTCCTAATTGTTAAATCTTTCCGGTGGGTCCATCAGCAGCTCCAGGCGATCTGAAGGGCTCCCGAGGCGCTGCGCTGGATGTTCATTCATTGCAGCACAGCAGCAGCAACAGCAGCTGCCGCCCTCTAACACGTCAGAGGATGAGGGAGGAAAACAGAAGGGAGGGGGAAGCAGCGCCCGGAGGGGGCTGCTGCTGCTGCCGCTGATCCGGTGGGAGGGGGCTGCCAGCGCGCTTGGCTTGCTGCAGGCTGCCCTGGAACGGAAAAGCAAACCGCGGGAGGGCGGAAGGGGACTGGTGGGTGATACAGAGGCGTCTCCTTCTCATCCTCAGACGCTGCCCACCCCCAGAAGGGGAACACCAGCTCTGCCTGGCCACCCCGCCCACTGTTTGCAAGGCATGCTGGGGAATGTAGTCCTGCCTTTGTTGTCTTCTTCACACACAAGGAGAAGGATGCGACGCTGAACCCGTTGAGTTGTAGAAGGTAGGATGGCGCGCGCGCGCGCGCGCGCGCGCTGGGGGTTGTTTCTTAAAGAGACAGGCATATTTCGGCCATTCAGGGCAAAACAGGGAGACCCCGCACCCAGAGAAGGCCATGATGTATCTATCGTCAGCATCAGTCAGACATTTAAACCTTTGGGAACAGCACCACTTACTGTGGAGCCAGCACCACTTACGAAAACCTTTACCAACTGAGTATCTTCTACATCTCCCAGAATCTTTGATGGTCTCTTTAGAAAGCAGAATCCTTTTAGGTCTCCCAGTCAGTTTGTACGTGGTTGTGGTTGTGACTGGGGCACAAGACTCGCAAGCCCAGGGTTAGGCAGGGTCTTGAGGCCAGAAAAGAGAAAATTCATTTGGGATGCCAGGCAGCAGAGCAGAAGGAAAGACAGCTCTCGCACAGAAGGCACAGCCCAGCAGTTCTCCTGAACAGCTCCTCTCCGCCCCCATTCCCTTACCAGATCTGGCTGCAAACATCTCTGACAAGCTATATGCTGCCATCTAGTGGTCATCCAGCAGCAGGACCCCTAAAAAAATACATGACCTCTTCATTTCCATGGGTTAGGGCATTAATTAGTGCGTTGGGAGAGTTACATGATGTCTTTTAGGATTGTCCACTTGAGGCATTTAGATATCCTGGATCAGCCTTGAAATTATAAGCAATAACAGAAGTATTGAGATATGGACGATACATAGAAAGATGCAAATTTTTCTAGATCTCCACCTCCATATCAGCAGCTGGCAGTATCTGGTTGAGTTTGGAAGCTATAGATCAGGTTTTGCTAGTATTTAGATGGAAAGCCATTAGGGCTGTAGGCAGAGTGGGAGGTAAAAAACATCCTAGGAAGAGATAACAAATTACTTTGGTATTGCTTACAAGAATATGTATGATCATGCCCATGCAGTCAGCAGGAGTTGAGTTCTGCTCAAGGATGTCTTTATTTATTTATCTCCTTTTCCTCATTCTTGAAGATTTAATAGACCGATGTACCAACTTTTACAGAGCATTTATCAGAGCAAATCTGAATAAAATATACATTTTTTTGGCAAAGTGTATCTTTCCATGAATCTAAGTGAACAATCCCTACATGGTACAGAGTTAAATACAACTTATTTCTGCAAATGTTGGTATGCTTACTATTTATATGTAGTTATTTTAGATTCAAAATAAGAAAATGGTGAAACTGGTAAGTGCAAAAGTTTGGCCACTTTTTCAGTCACTACGTTGTATCTTGGCAGAAAGGAAAATTTACTATAACGAGCTAAATGTATTTTATTCTTGCTTTTGATTTTTTTCCCACTCTTCTTCACAGAACCTTTCTAGCTCAAGAACATTCTCAGGCCTCCTTACATACACTGCATCTTGAGATCTCCACAGATTTTCAATCATATTCAAGCCTGTTGACTGTGAATCTGTTCCAAATCCTTTATCTTTCCTGTAGCTATTTCATGGTTGGTTTGGAAGTTTGTTTCAAATACAGTAGCTGTTTTGCAGAAATATCTAACCTCTTTTCAGCTTCAGTTCCATTGTGCAAATTGAATTACCTCCTCTACCCACATACAATGCATTCTTAATTATTGCTGATCCAGCCACTATCTGAAAATAGGTGGACCTTTATAAGCAATCAACAATAATAAACCTAAGCCAAATCAAAGTACTGGCCTGCAGAAAACATTGCAGGTGGGATGCAGAGGATGAGGGAGCTGAATGATCAAATAAAACACCAGAGTTAATGACACTGCTTTCTCCTTCCACAATGCTCTGGCAATTTTGCCAAGCACAGTTTAGCTCAAGCAATGTCGTATTTTTCCTCCAGCTGATTTAGCACTTTAGGCAGAAGGCCAATTTTGCAGTCTCTTCCCACTCAGTGCTAAAATTGCAAGAAACCAAACAAATTTTGCAACACTCCTTTTCAGTAGTTCCCCATGGCCTGCAGGTGACTAGTTTGGTAGTACAATGCATCTGGAGAGCACCACATTGGGTAAAACTGATCCAAACACTCCATGCACATGACAAAGAGGGAGTCCTAATACTGTATGCCTTCATCTCTGCAGCTCTACCCCTTTCTTTAGCCTCATTTGTTAAAACATGGTGATAACATATATTACAGAAGGACCAGCAGTCTTGCTGACCAAAGATCCAACTATATGGATCTATATCCTGTTTCCATAATGACCAAGCAAATGCTGTGGCCAATCCATCAACAGAAAATGAAGAGGCAGTTCTCCTGCTGTTTGCCTGGCATTCAACAGCATATTGATTATTTTAAAACATGAAGATTCCATTAAGTTTTCATATCTAATAGTTACTTCCATCACAAGTTTACTTAGTTTCCTTTGAAAAAGTAAGAGTAAAGATATTTTGGAGTCAACTTCTGGTAACTTTCTGGATCCATCCATGTATATTTCTTGGCAATAACACCAAAATTGTTATCATTGCCTTCTTCCTGGATTGTTTCCCCTATATTCCAGCTTAGCTTAAAGATGTGATATTTCCTGGTGGTTTTTCAATCAAGTACGAAACAGCTCCAACCCTGCTTAGCTTTCTGAGATCTCGCAAGGTCAGCTACAATATAAATCTATTGCTATCACTGTATCTTGTGGTAGTGATTACCATAAGTGAGTTATGTGCTATGGGTTGAAGCCAACTAGCTGCATTTTTTAATCTTGCCTTTCCTTGGAGATAGAAATAGGTAAGTGGAGATCTTGGAAATAAATCTGGCTCTCTTGGGTTTCCTGTCTAGTATCTTTCCTAATTGGAAGGTTTCTTATCACTAGGGTTATCAGCTGGTGAAGGGAAGGGACACTGACATTTGAAAGTCCTGCTGGTCCACATGACCCTATCCATGCAAGGATGAAATCCATTCTAGGATTCTTAAAGATCTCAGATGAGAACTTGATGATTTTCTACCAGAAATATATAATGTATCTGTAAGATCAGTCTTTGTATTGGAAAATAACCAATCAGTGTACTGCCAATTTTTAAAATGGAAATCAGGAACTCATAGGTCTATCAGTTTATGGGGAGATTTCTGGGATGCATTATTACAGATAACATTATTATACAGAGGACCAAGTCTTGCTTGAAAAGGATCAACCTGGTTTCTGCAAAGATGAGTCCTACCTTGCTTCTGTTTGAGTTCTGTGGCAGTACCTACAAGGACACCCACTCCAACCACTATCAGCTCAATCTATTAAAATATCCAGGGAGAAGCTACTCATGGTCCCACATTTCTGAGAGGTTAGAGGGGGTGAAGCTGGAAGGCACTGCTTTTTTATGTCAATCCTGGTGCCTTGGAACAGCCTCCTGACAGAGATCAGACTAGCTCCCTTCTTGCTGCTCATTAGGAAAATGTTGAAGACCAAACTACTATGCATATGACTATTATATACGACACCATATTTAATTCTTTTTCCCTACTTTTTGTCTTTATTGTATTGCTGTCCCTTGTTTAGGTTGTTTTTGGTGGTCCCTGTTTGGGATTTTAATCAGACTGTTGATGTTTTAACTTGTCTTATATTCTCTGTAAGCTGCCAAGACTCATTTGATTGTGTGTGGTGGGGTAGAAGTTTCATAAATAAATAACAGATACAGTAGAAGCCACTTCCTCAGGCTGAAGAGGCAGGTTGGCAGATAAAATGAAGTCATCAGAGAAAACATTACTTTGCTCCTATCTGGCATAGAGAACACAGGTAGGTTGTTTTGTGTAAAATGGGTGCCCTTTTACAGGTTGATGCTTCAGTCTACGTTTGCTGCTCTGGTTGATACTGGCAACTGAAGAATTATTACAACGCCAGGTTTCTAGTACTCTTGATGAAAACAAAACAGCATCTTACATTTTTCATCCAAGAATTACAACTGACTCAGTCTTTCATTAAATATGCAAACAGATTGCTGTTTAAGAGAGCTATAAGAATAGCAGAGTTTTTGCTGTGCGCAGCCCAGAGAATTGGATCGCTTCAGGGGACTCTTCCCTGAACTATAAAGCTTCCTGCTATGGATATGGCTATTGGGGAGTTAGAGTGCCAACACTTCTGAGTATTCCTACAATGACTGAATTCTATCACCAAGCTAGGCCTTGGAAGGCTTCCTTGATTTTGGCTCAGTGCGTCGTACATATCAAGCCAATTATTGTTTATTCACTAGACTTAGTTGAGGAAATCCTAATTTTGTGTGAGGTATAAACCAAGTCACAGCATCAGTCTAAAGCGTGGGGTGGGATGCAAAGACAGTGTGGGACAGGAGGACAGACATGGCATTACCCTGCCAGGAGAGAAGGTGTTCCCAATCAGATAGTTATCCAAAAGAAGGATAGCTGTCTGATTGGGAACTTAAATTTGGGGAATATGCAGCGCTGGTGAAATTAACAGTGTGTACACATAATAGAAGTTTAACTAAATTCAAGCAAGAATGGCTTCCATATATTACACATTAGACAGTAAGATACATACAAACACTTAGAGTATCATTTCTAAAGTTTACACCAATAGAGTCTGTAAATCGGTTGGAAAACAAAGAAGGGGGAGTCAGAAATCAAACATTTACTGTATCGATATTATTTTAGGGGTGGTTTTTTTCTCTTTTGTTTTTAACAATTAGAAATAATATAGTGGAGATTTTGCTATTAAGCAAAATATTTAGTATCATAAAAACAACTCAATGTACTCTGCTCCGTATCCATTATTAATGGTATATTGAGCATTAATTGTATAACCTCAGTAATTATCTGTTCATCTACAGATACTATCTTTTTTGGAGATATATCTCTGTCTTAAATTAAATAAAAAATTAAAAAACAATGACCTCCGTCAAGGTCCTGAGCCTTCATTTGCAAATCTCCCTTCCACTGAATATAGGCTTCATTATTTCCTTTTTATATTAAGACAAACCTTTTAGACTTTAATTTCAGGTTGCCTTTGACTAAGAAAGGTTTCAAGTCTGTCATCTGACTTTTTAAATGTTTTGATTGTTTATTTAACTCACTTCAATATACAGTATTATTTGATATTATTTGAATATCTTAAAATGTTTCATTGGCAGCATGTTTAATTTGTGGCAACAGTTAAATGTTTTAATTTTGCTTTGCATTATAAGTTGCTTTGGAAAGAAGTTACTTTGAAAGAAATAAGATATAAAATAGTTATGGATTCTGTAAACTAGCAATTGAATTACTGAAACGATGTACTCCGTGTATTGAGAGTAATGGGAGCATTTCCTCAAAACTGTTCCTTCCAATATTTGTTTTAGTCCTTAATGCAGGGCACCTGGGCAGACACTGAGCCATCGAACTGAATGGTGGTGGCACATATTTTGTCTCATCCTCTAGGAATCAAGCAAGCCGCCACTTCTAAAAAATGAATCCAAAGTCCCATGCACTTTATATCTATTTACCTATTCATTGGTTGAATTATTAGTTCACTGCACTAAGGACTGAGGGGTATTTTGTTAGTGATATTATGGAGATCAGTCTTTCAGTGCCTTGCACAGTTTAGTTACTACTGCATCTCCAAGAAACTTATTGTTTTTCAGAGCTCAGTAAAAGTACATTTGAGTTGGATACAGCGAATGTATTTTTGAATTAGCCCAACTATCCTCGGAGTTGGGGTTTTGTGACTTTCGACCTCCAGGATGTGTCCTGGAGCTCCCTCTGGTGGTTGATTACACATGACAATGCATCCCAGCTGGGACCCCTCTTGCTGTGTCCATGACCAATCTCAGCTTAGAGAACAAATGCAAGAAACTCAGTAGGAAGCTGTTCAGCAGGCAAGGATCTAGAGGAGGTTAAGAAGTGAGTATCATCACTGAACTTTCTTTTCTTGGTCACTGGTAGAGTCACTGTTGCAGCTGGATCCTCTGCTTTCTCCCTTCTCCTGAAGAGATCCCCAGAGATGGAGCTCCCAGACAACTATTTAAACATTTCTGCAGGGACTCTGGATGCATCACTATTGGAGATACCCGGAGGACAAGGAGAAAATTTGGGGACTGGGACGGAACATTAATATGACCACAATGGATATGACTGAGGCATCACATGATGTACAATGCCAGCTGGGACAGGTTTTTTTTTCCAGATGTTTTGGAAGCCTACATGTTCTCAAGGCAGCAATCTTCCATGATTTTTGTTCTCCCCATTCCTGTTTCATAAAGCCCCTTTCTGAGCTTTGGTGTTCAAGAGTTTCTGGCTGTTCTCCTAGCATCCTGACCCTTCCATGGCTTCAGACCAGTGTCAAGATTCCTTCCAAAATGCTTTTAACAGATGCAATTTGCTGGCAGACCTGCTAGCTTTGCACTGCCTAATTTTAGCAGAGGTTTCTCAGCAACAGCTCAACCACCCCCCACCTCATACACCATAAACAAATACCACATGGCCAAATGAAAGATGGTCATATCTGGAGTATTAATCATATGCGTGTACATTGGTAAGTAGGTAGGCAGGTTATTAGTCTTGCTGGCTGCCTGCTGAGATCTACCAGTTCTGAGCCACAGAAAATGAGATGACCATTAAATGGCAACAAAGAAGTACAGAAAGCCATGACTCTTTGCTGCCATGTGGTGATCATCTAGATTTTTACAACCCAGTGTGGTAGCCTTGAATTTGCTCTTTCTTTGATTACAGGCAGCATATCTTAAATGCCAGCTACTGAGAAGCAGTTGTGAAAGATGGCTACCACACTCCTGTCCATGCTTGTGAGCTTGCTGCATGCAGCTAGGTGGTTCCTGTGTGACAGAGAAAGCTAGATTACAAAGGCTGTGGTTCTGGTCCAGCATAGCTCTTTTAGGTTCTCAGCTTGGAAGTTCATCTACAAACACACCAACAATGGGAGTATCAAAACACATCTCTCGAGGGGAAGTAAGGGAAAGAAGTATAGTAAAACCTACCACAGTTACAACTATCTCCAATATTCACCCAGCCTTCTGAACCATCCAGCCCTTTCCTACATGAGAAAACCATATTTGGTCCGAACTACATTGCAGAATACTTTTCTTCAATAGGAGAAAGCAGAGTTTCCCATATACAGAGAGGACTGTCATCTGTTAAGCAGGTAAATATCTCCAGCATGTTTACTGAACTGTATTGTGTTTGGGCTTAGCATGTCAGACTGAAAATCCAGATTGTAGTTCAGGTTCTTGGCCTGTAGCCGCCCCTTGTTCTTGATTTATATAGTCCAGCATAGCTCCATGAGTTGTGCAAACCTGGACTAATTGCTAGCTATGTTTAGCAAACATTAGCCACCTTGGAAATGGTGATGAGATCCAAGAATAGCCACAAACAAAGCTACTATTCCAGTTTTTCACCCTCAAATAATCCCATGGGCATGTGGCAGCTCATTATGCACTTGCATGAGAAAGAAAAGGAATAAAAAGACCTGAAGAGGAGGAGAGACAGTTCTCAACATGGGAGGAATAAGCCTTCACATTTAAGAACTCAGTCAAAACTACAGATCCCCTTGAATAAAATTCAATTCCTGGTGACCTAATGGGCACATCCATGTTGTTTTCTTGTCAGTTATGGAAATGGGTTATTATTTTTTTCCAGGATGTTCTCTCAGCTTCTCAGATTAGCCTACACCAGTGTTTCTCAACCTTAGCAACTTTAAGATATGTGGACTTCAATTCCCAGAATTCCCCAGCTAGCATGCTGGCTGGGGAATTCTGGGAGTTGAAGTCCACATACCTTAAAGTTGTCAAGGTTGAGAAACACTGGCCTACATCCTGGGATTTCTCAGCATTCTCCAATACAAGCACTGTCCAAGCCTAATCCTGCTTAGCTTTTTGAGATCAGGCACAGTCCAGTTCTGTCATTTGCTGGGACTCAAAACAGATATGCTCAATATTTCTAAAGATTCATGCTGGAGCTAGAGATGGGGAGACAGGCCAACTTTTCTACAGGGCACAAGGCTGAGGATGTCTACTTTGGTATTGAGCTCTAGATTAAGAAAGGGAGAAAAGGAGAAGTTGATTCATCAGCTACCAGGACAAAATTAAAATAAGATCCTCATAAAAAGGAGAAGCAGAGAAACATTAACATGGAAGAAAAGAAAGGCATGGATATTTGAAACAGGATCTAGCCAGCAGGAAAGGACAGAAGTGGTTGATACTGAAAGAAAAGATTGTGTTCACACATGCTTAACAAGGTTAGTTACAAACCTAATGATTGCATTTGCAAAATGAAATTTGTTTAGGGTTAACTCTTGGCTAGTATTTTTGTGGCATAATGAGCAGTACAAGTCCAGGCTGATTGCTTAGTTTATAATTCCATATATTGTGCAGTCAAAGGGTTAATTCAGTAACCAAATTTAACCTGTGAATGCAGCCTACAGGTAAGTGTGAAGAAAGGAAACCAGCTGAAGAGGCAAAAGAAGGGCAGGAAGATTCAGGGTACGTTTTCAACAGAAGGCAATGCTTCAGCTTCCAGCTAATACATGTAGGGTGAGGGACCCCGGTGTCCTGGACCAAGAAGTCAATAGAAGCAACATAGCCCTTCTGTCATACAAAGGAAGAAAGAAGCAAGTCCACAAAACCATTCAAGGCAGAGAGAGAAGGGTTACAACAGAGACCAGAAAATAAAGTACTATAATAATATGTCTAGGAGTGAAAAGAGCCCACTTTAAAGTTTTGGTAGAGTCAGCAGAAAGAAAAGGATATATCCTAGCCATTTCATAACGATGGAAGGAAACATTAAATCTGAACATAGTGTAAGCACCAGAGCCCAGAAAAGGGGAGAGATCTAAAACAATGTCCAAGCATTGCCCTTCCAGAAAAGAAAGGAGGAGATTATTAAGAAGAAATAAAAAATGATGCAGATTGGAAGGTGTTAGAAGGAAAAACCAGAGTAACCTATGTCCTGCTTAACTGGAGCATGTAATTGATTTAGGAAGACTGTGATGAGAAAGAAATTCTCAGCACATGAATGTGGGGTCAAGCAATGAAAAAAAGGGGGGGGGATTTATACAGGCAGTCTGTGATGTGATCTTCTGCTCTATCCATTAAATTGCTGCAGTGGGAGGAAATGTCTGCTAACTGGATCAGGGACCAGGGAAAAAGGATTAGACCCAACCCTTCCGTTCCATAATGTTTCTCAGCGTAATCTGGAGTGCAAGTTAGGACAGGAAAACTACATGGAGAAAAAAAGGTAAACACCTTCTCACCCAAAACTTTTAGCACTGTTTGCTTAATCAGTTGGCAGGGTTTGCAAATACACGTAACCATCATTCTAGTTTACACTCCACAATTGTTTGAGTTTGCACAGTCAACTAAGCAAATCACCTTAAGGCTGAAAGGGATGCATAAGCCCAGTCTCAGATGAAAAGTAAAATACTATGACAGCACAGACTGCTACCTCAGCCTTGAATGGCACCAGTCTCCTTAGGCAGCTTCTAACCAAATCCCCTAAAATAAATGCCACTGACAGGGAAACTACAGAGTTTTATCAGTGAGATTTATTTATGGACAATATTTTGAATCAAGAAGTGCCTTCAGATATGGGATATTCATTTTCTATTCTGGTTAGTTATATGAGCACTCAGAACTGGAGCTGGGAAGCCATCTTAGAAGCCACTCCCTGTAACAGTGTCTACGAACTGCATTAAGCCATAATGTGCTTTGTTTGCAAGTCCTCTAAGTCCACCCAGTGTGTTCTGTATAGCATGATTCGTGATTTCCTTCATTGTGTAAGCTGAACTCATTGTGGTTTGGTTAATAAACCGTGGATAAGCAAAACACAGATGTCTCACTCATCCCTCCCAGAAACACGTACATACCCTTGCCACGATAAGGCAGCACAGCAGGACGGGGGGGGGGAATTTGTGGCTCTGTTTATATCACATTTTAACCCATGGTTTATTTAACAATGGTTTACTGACTAAATAATTGGATGGGTTCATGCAATATACTACATAATAAATGTGGTAAATGAACCACACAATCTTGATTCACTTAATGAATTAAGACTCAAAGAAGCAAACCAAATTTTGGCTTAGGCTGTTGTACAAACACAACCTATATGTGGCTAATGCAAAGGAAAAAGCATTTTTTTAAGTGTTGCTGGGAGAGTATATTTTTTTCTTTATTTACATGTAAGAAGATGTAATCACTTGATAGGCTACGATCTCGCTAGTTAGGTGACAGTCCTCCTTTAGAGGCTGATCATAAAATTTGTGCTAAAGGTAAGCAAAATTTGGTAGGCTGACTAATGTAAGAAGAGTTAGGATAGGACCAGATTGGCCAAAATGTCATGTTATCTTCCCCAACAGCAAGAAACCTGGGGAAGAGGAAGCCTTGCTTGTGCCCATTATATCCAGAGATAAATGAACTTACATATGCATGTGTGATCCAGGAATTCTAGCTCTTGGCAGGGAGGACCTCTAGTTCAAAAAACCTGACTGTGGGGAACAGGATCCAACAGCAGGTGGCACTGAAACCCAACAGGTGGGGAGTGCATGTCACAGCCCCAGTGTCTCGGGGGCAGGCGTGCAGGAGGGAACCTAACCTGGACTAAATCAGAATTCTGTTGGCTCCAGATTTTTCCTGCCTGCCTGAAGTTGTGTTTATGGCCCAAAGTAGGTCACAAACATACCGCACTGTGGCTTAGAAAGTAATGTGAACCCATCCCTTCTGGTCTGCCAACAGTGTTTTATGGTTCAGCATGTTAGGTGAAGCCAGCCAATTGTGAGTTATTTCATAAATTATTATTAAGCAACCCACAGCCAAGACAGCTGGCTTGGCTGAATAGTCAGGGAGCTAGACTAGAGTGTAGAAACTTGAGTTCTAATCCCACCTTAGGCACGAAGCCAGCTGGATGACCTTGAGTCAGTTGCTCGCTCTCTCAGCCCTAGGAAAAAGGCAATGGCAAACCACTTCCGAAAACACTGCCAAGAAAAGCATATGGACTTGTTTGTTGTAACTGGCAGGAGAAAGATGGACTCAAAGGCACAAAAAACTCAACCCCCCACAGCCAAACATTTTGTGTGAACACAGGTTTGGCTTGCTATGTATAGGCCTTCAGCTGCTGTGGTGGACAGTAAAGTCTCTTAATCTCCAGCTCCTATGTTAAAATAGAATTCCTGTCTCTATGAGACAGAACTACTCCTATATTCTGCATCCGGTAGACTGCAGTCCTCAAGCTGAGCGCAGTCCCCAATGCCTTCATGAACACAGCCATGTGGTTTCCTGGCAGCAGTATGAAAATGGTTTGCCATTGTCTTCTTCCAAGCAATGCTTTTTGGCTTCCCAACCTAGCCTATAGCCCTGTTCTTTATTGGTATCTTCCATCTAGGTTCAGTCCAGGTCCTCTGCTGCTTAGCTTCTTGAGGTCACTTAAGCCACTCAGAACCAGTCTGGAATGGTGTGGCATAGAAAGTAATAAAATAACAAAAAATAAAGGTTGGTTTGGGCTGGGAAGCTAAGGAGACTCAGGTCTGGTTATAGACAAGAATCTTAACACTGTAGCATCAAGCAAGATATTATTTCTCAGTTCCTCATCTGCTGTCAAACCCTTGACAGCCAAGTCCGCCCAAAAGCAAGATTTTCGTGGAGGCTTTTCTAACTAGATTTATTACAAAGGAAAAGGGATTCAGTTACATAAATCTAGACAACTGAATACTTTCATTTCTGGGACCCAATTTATCTGAGTTTGGGAGGGCAAAGCTTTCTTCATTCTCTTGCTCACAAGATGAACAGGAAAGCTAGCTTTCAAGTTTTCAGATAATAATGTTCCAAACTTGCAGTATTTTCCTAACTGCCACCCTCATTCCCAGGACATATAACATCTGCAGTATAAAAATAATTACATTGGCTTTGGTATGCCTTATAGGACTGCTAGAAACAAAAGGACCCGGTTCACTTGATTTGGGTTAAAAGCATGTTCAGTTAACCATGAGTAATAAGTGTGTCATGTGAACATAGTCTAAAAGAAGAGCTCAGTAGGTCAAAAGGCTGAATACTCTTTTTTCTCAGCACCCATTCATTCCTGACCCTATTTCTTCCTGTTTTATGCCACACACTTCTTAAGTACCCTATTTGCATTTCATTCAATTTACTTTTACGTTTCTTCCAACCTCCCAAATTCTCTCTTCCATATAACAGAGGGGGCAGAAGCATGCCCTTAAGGACAGCCATTTTTGCTTCTTCTGACAAACATGTATTCCTTTCAATAGACCACATACTGTTTGAACATCTTAACATTTCTCCATCCACTTTCCCATCTTTAGCAAATATTCTACCAAGGTACACAAGTTAATCTACTTGCTCTAGTTTTTAATTATTCATGTACAGCTTGCAATTGTTCATTTTATTTACCTAGCAAACACAATTACCTTGGTCTTTGAAACATTAATTTTCTAAGCATCCTATAATTGGACATTCACCACACATAATTGATGTCCCTAACCAACCTACCATTATCATAAGCATCCCTTATACGTATTTTTCATAAAGGGGGACAACACAACATTCTTATCTTTCTCCCTACTCAGTGTTGAACCATTCACTAAGCATTCCATTTATTCTCACACATGTTTTACTTCCATCTGCACTTACCACATTTAGCAGCCAATCTTCTACTCCACATTTGGGCAAAATATTCCATAAATTAAGCCTATTTGCTTTATCATATGCTTTCTCCCAATCAACAAATGTACAATATATTATATTTCTCATATCCATGCATTTCACAATGATCTAATGAACAGCAAAATCTAGACTGCACACTCGGTGTCCAGCAGAAAATTGTACTTCATTTTCCAAATGTTGCTCATTAACATCTCTTTCTTTTGATTATAATTCTGTTTATTTTTGTCAAAAATTGCTGAAAAGAGTGCTGATATTTCAGTAAGACAAAGATTTGAAACATTCTTCCAAGTGATCCCTGAAGTTCTTACAGGAAAGATATTGGTTTAGAATGGCCATCACAGTCCCCAAATTTGAATTTTATTGAAAATATGGAACATATAGAGCATGCAAAAAGAAACTGTTAGAAGTTAGAAGAGTTCTGCAAGAAAGACTGGGGAAGAATTCCAAAAGCCGGAATAAAATTTTTTTTAGATAGCTATAGGAAATGTTTGGAAGTTCTTATTTCTGCCAAAGGAGATGTTACAAAGTAGTGATTGAATGAGTATCCAAATATTTGCACCTGTCACATTCACTGTTTTCTTATTCCGAATCTGTAAACAGCTGCATATAAATATACTTTGTGTATAGCTGTATTAATATAACCCTAACTCCAGATCACAAAAGTCATCAGTTTCTCATACCAAGCAGGAGGCTGGTAGCCACCATATAAACTATGTCCAGGTGCAGTCTGGCCTGCTTTCTATAGGGTCTACTTTCTATAGAGTCCTCCTTTGAAAGCAGAAGTACTGGGAATTCTTATGTTGTCTTCTTAATTGTTCTTCCTAATAAATCTTACCAAAGCCAAAAATGCAACTTGTTCCTTTGAAGTTCATTTCCAGCCCTGATCACTGTAGGAGGACCCAGACACATTCTGCTCCATCTCAGTCAGGCCCTTTTTAGAATATGGTGACCAGTTCTAGGCAGCAGAGTCTCAAAAGGACTCAACAAACTGAGTTCTGGAAAAGGACCAAGTTCTGAAGAAGTCTACCAAGATGTTGAGGGGATTGGAAACCAAGTTCTATGTATGTCTAACCTGCAAAAAAAAAAAAAAAGAAGACAACGACGACTGAGGGGAGATATAAAAGCAGTTTTCAGCTTTATAAAGGGTTCTCATATAGAAGAGGAAGTGGACTTCTTCTCTGTAGCCCTGGAGGCAGGACCAGAATCAACGGGTTAGAGGAGCGGATTCAAGTTTATTTATTTATTAGATAAAGAACGCCTGACTCCAATAGACTCTGGGCGCTTTACATAATAAAAATTTAGAACAATAAAAAGAGAAACAGATTATAAGTGTTCAGAAAGGTTAAGAGCTGTCAACTGGCAGAATAGGTTACTTCCATGAAGTTTGTTTATTTTAGGGGGCATCTATGCCACTCCTATCACAACCAACTCTCTTCACTAGAGGTCTTCAGAGGCTGGATAGCTATCTGTCCCAAGCTATATAGAAGATTCTTCATTGTGCAGGGGGTTAGATTAGATGACCTCCAAGATCACTTCCATTATTCTACTATCTTGTGGCTGAGTACTATGTGTGAATCTAGACACTGTCTTTGGAGCAAGGATGGGTTATCTTCTGTTTTGTTTAGCACCAGATTCATTGATCTGCCGGTTGCTTTCAAATACTAAGGAGGAAATGTAGCTGTTTTGCAGCTGCTATTCCACATTTTCTACAGTCATCTCCTCCACAAAAGATCTGTGATCCCCACAAGCAAGACCCCTCCTGGCCCTGTGTGTGTGAAAAGAGGCTTTATCCACATGGACAGGGGATACATACTGGGGTCTGAAGGGTTAAGCTGCTTCCTGAAGGGCAAGTCCCTCCAATGGCCCATTGATGAAGGAAGAAGGAGGGATATGAATGGGCAGCTGTGAAGGACAATGGATGCTTTTCTTTGATGGGAAGCTGGCACAGCAACACTGGAAAGAGGCCAGGATAGGAGTGTGAACAGGGTGCACCCACCCCAGAGAATGGAAAAGGGCTGGTGGTACCATCAGCTAGAAGGGCAGAGTACACAATATGATAGAGCAATACGATGGTAAGGGCTTTCTTGGACTGTACCACTTTAAGTGCAGACACAGCGTATTGGAAACTTGCATGACAGACACAAGGACTGAAGCTAGAGAGAAGGGAGTTACTCTATTTTGTTTCTTCAAACAGTCTCATACAAGGCACTAAAAACTTTACTCCTAACATCTTTTTCTTGAATTGGCTGGCTCCAAGGCAAACAAAGCAGATCCATCTTTCTCAGTGTCTGGCTTCTGCTAATCACATTCAATGCTAATCACATTCAAATGAGCCAAGTTGTGCACATGCAGTTGTTAGATCTTTAACTGTCTGGTTAAGTATGTTGTACAAACCCAGCCGATGGGTAGGGCAAGTGCTACATGGGCCACACTCAGATTCTCATGCCATTGGCCTCATTCACACAGCACACTAAATCATCATGTGGTATGTTTGGGTTTGACTTACCAGCCAATTGCAGTTTATTCAATAAACCATGGTAAAAACATGGCTTAGCCTTAGCACAATGAGTGGCCCCACTGTATCTGTCTCTTAGTTGCAACTGCTCCTTGATCTTTTGTTGTGGTGCAAGTGTTAGAGGCTATCTTAGAAACATTTTATCCAATAGAGGCACAAAATGAATCCTTCCTCAAAATATTACTAAAAATCAAGCAATCTAGGCAGCTGGTACAATGTCAGAAAACTGTGATATTGAGGGAACTTTGCCTCTTTGGCCAAAATATGCAAATAAGATTGAAGTATTTATAAAGGACCCCCTTTAAATTGCACTTTTTGAGAGGTGTGGAACTTTTCATGAGACAGAGTTTTAGCCTGATGCACGAACTGGCATGCATTCTATCCCAACTGAAATTGGCTCACTAGTGATTATAGTTTTGCCTGCTCAGCACAATTTCCCAGGATTAGTCATCCACCAGAAAAGAGAACGTCAACGTTTCTGTGGCTCTAGTCAGCCTTGCAGATTTTCAAATGTTTTACAAAACAGAGACTGAACTGAAGACACACAGTCCCTACCCTTGGGCCCAAATGAAGTTTGATTTTGTGGCTTGGAGTTAGTAAATGTACAGAGTTGTTCCTTTGCAGATTATTTCCACTGGGCTGGATCTTCCCATGAGCAGTTGCTAAAAGTGGCTGTAGGTTGAGGAAATTATCTGGGGTTGCTGACTGTTGTGTTTAATGAAGGAATCAGAGACAGAGCAGAGGCTGAGTCATGGAGAAACTGCTGAACACACCCAACATTATACAAACAGGATCCATCTTTGCAGTGGATGCAGTTTTAATGTCAGAGTAAGATGTGAGTGGCCGGGTTTGTGACAGTGCAGGGTTACAGTAAGAACCTGCATTTGGGACCTACCCAACTATGCTGCCCAGTGATTCCTGGGAACAATCTAATGAGGTACTACATCAGTGTTTCTCAACGTTGGCAACTTTAAGATGTGTGGACTTCAGGTCCCAGAATTCCCCAGCCAGCATGCTGGCTGGGGAATTCTGGGACCTGAAGTCCACACATCTTAAAGTTGCCAACGTTGAGAAACACTGTACTACATAATCAGAGAAGCATGTTTGCAGAATTTCTATCAAATACTGTAGACTGATCTTCCAGTTCCTTATTAAGGATTCAGATGTTATATTAAGCTATATTATTATTTGTTTGGTCTTAATTTGGTTTATTTATGAATCCAACCATTGTAATTTGTAAACCTTGATTTATGACTTACAATAGTTTGCGATCCCAATTAATTGTAGCTTACTCAAATGATGGTTATGCAAACCACACCTCAGAGCAACGTACATACTAATAATCTGCAGCAGAGTCATTGGGAGAGACAGGGAAAGGCTTCCCTCCCTCTGATGAATGGGAAGGACGTATGTGTGAAACAGAGAACTGGTACCTACAGAACTGCCACTGAACCAACAGTTTCAGGGGCCATTTGGGACTGAAATGTTACCTATCTCTGCTGTAATATCTATATGAAGTCTCGATGTGAAGACTAATAAATGAAAGCTGAATTTTCACCAAAGATTGTAGCTGATTGCTGGGTCCAGGAAGGTGGTCTTTCAGCAGAGTTTTATGGGTGACTTTTGATAGTATGAAGTTTTGACTGGGTTGCCAGATGTTTGTGACATTTGTACATTATATCACTATTATGGGTAATATTTCAACAGCGATTGAAGATAATTCAGAAGCTTCAGTTTGTACAGAATTAGTAAAGTGAATTCTGACTGGATTAGCTAACATATTGCAACAAGTATGAAATTTCATTGGCCACCTATTGGCTACCCAACTCCAATTCATGATGCTACTGCTCAGCATTTGAGCCTTAAATGGCCTCAGATCCAAATACCAGAAGGAGTCTTTTCTCCTTCCCTAGAGCTGGATGACTATTAGAGAACAGCAAAGTTCTTTTAGAATTCCTGTAGCTCTTTGCCATATCTAGTGGACATCTGGATTTTTGCAGCCGAGATCTAGTAGTCCATTCCCAATACGTGTGCTTTTTGGATATGCGGACTCCAACTCCCAGAATTCTCAGCAATGGCCATGCTGGCTGACGAATTCTAGGAGTTTAAGTCCACACATCTGGAAGGCATCCAGACTAAGGATAGCTATCCTAGACCAGCCTGCTTGTATCTTAACATTATCAAATGCAGTCTTTTCTAATTTCTATGCATTATATATGCATAAAGGTGAGAGATTTTTCAATGGTAACTCTCCAACTCTGAATATTCTCCTGAAGAAAATTTAGCTGCCACCAAAATTATGCACTTTATGGTATCAAATCAAGTTTGCTCTTTATTTTTTACTGATTATATTATTTCTACATATAGTATCATTTTACTGGTTGTTACCTTTCAGGGTTTTTTTTCGCCTGATAATGGTGGTGGTTATTTTGTAATTCTGAATGGTTTTATATATTGCTCAATACACTGCTACTCTGAAATCCATTTTGGATGAATAACAGTTTAGAAATGTTTAAGTAAACAAAAAACAAACAAGTAAATACATTCTCTGAGGTAAACTGAAGGTCATTTGGGGACTTTCGATTAACAGATAATACAGAGAACCCCTCCAAAGCCTCACGGGCTTTGTAACTAGCAATTATCTCATTATTGTGTCTGTGTATCTCAGTACCATAGCTTTCTGAAATGTGGTGGGCCTAGAGTACTCAAAAGTTTCCAGCATACCTGACCAATGGTAATGTCTGCTGTGGATTCTGGGAGCTGTAATCCAAACCTATCTAAAAAAACACAGCTAGGATTAACCTAGTGAGACCTTCATGATGTGAATAGTATCATTCTGGTTATGCACACCCACACCATGTTTCGTTAGAGAAGGTGGTAGAGGCAGATGGTAGATTCCAATTGCACAGGCTTGGAATACCCACTTGAATGGTTGGAGTGGGGGAGGTCTCAGCACCATGGAAGACTATACTGACTGCTCTTGTTACTCATTCAACCCTATTTACCCAAAATATCTGCAGCACTGAGATTTTTTTCCAGTCCTTATCAAAATTGCTCTTTATGATATGACTATTATGGGATTTTACATTAGAGGTGGACAATCTTTGGATGGCTAGGGACGCTTTTAACATTTGGGGTGGAGTTGAAGATTTCAGTGGACAATGCGATGGTGCGAAGTGGGGAGGACTAGGATTTCTGGGGCTTTTTCCTGAATTTTTTATTATGTTTTCCTTTTTTAAAAAAACTTAACTTATACTAAAATTTTAAAATGTGCCCTAACGCAAAATAGCAGAAAACCACTGTTCAACTGTTGTAGTCTATGGTTTCTGGGCACCACAAAAAGGGATCTTGGATGCTGCAGGAGTATCGTCTCTTCTGTGACTGCCTTTTTCCCTCACTGAAGCTTCCGACACTTTATTTATGTCTTAAGCACCTATGCCTGCCCTTGTCCAAGAGTAACACTGTGAATCCAGGAGTGATAAATCACCCCTGGTGATAGATCAGTGGTGCTGACATTTCATCCAAGCAGCTGATACGTTATCCTCTTTGTGGATGGGTAATAGTAGCTACAGAGAGGAGAAACAATAGAACCATCTTTGCTTTCCTACACACAAAAGGCTCCTTTCACGTCATCATTTTCCTCCCTGGGAGAAAGTTAAGAGAGGAGAAATTAAAATAGCTGCAGTGACTGAGGCAAACTACAAAGGGTATGAAAGCAAGGTTGAGAAGAAGAAAGCATGCAGACATGGGTGCCTACAAAGAAAACAAAAACAGAAGAGAGTGACTTTCAGAGCTGAACTGGCAGGCTCCAGGAGCCATAATGCTTGATGGATGGATACCACTAGGGATATTTAGCCTTTTTACAGCATAACATGCAATTTGCATTGCAACTTCATTCAATCCCATAATTATAAAACTATTCAACAGCACACTGGGATGGTGCACCTCTGTGTACAACAGTCCTTAGACTGATGGATCCATTCCCTTCCCCCTTCCTGGGCAGTGCATTCAATGGGAACAAACTAAGCAAGTTCTTTCACATCCATCCACAGCCATTAGTCAGAGGGCATCAAGAGAGGATTCATGGCACCATTAATAGCAATCAAATAATTGACAAAACATTTAATTGGGCCAATGAATTAAGCCAAATCTCTAAACACCAAATTAATTTTTGGAAAAGGGAATCTTGGAAAAACAAAAGAAGGCAACACTCACACACAAAGAATTCCAAGTAAAATCATATATCCAAAATAGTTTATTATGGCTTGTCTTAGATCTTGGGTTTCAGCAGATATTTGAAGTATACTGCAGAGAGGATTGTTGGAAAGATAATCTGGGCCTCCTGCTTAGATAGGAAGAAGGTCCTTCTTCATTTTTCCTTTGAGCACTGTCTTCAATTTAATAGAATGTAGAGGATTAAGAGAAGGCCCACCTCTTCAGGAAACTGACTATTGCTTTCAAGGGCAATGCTCAAGCTTTGATGTCCTGGATATGATGTCCAATTTTCTACTGGTCAAACCCATCTTCCTAGTAACCCTTTGTAGAATTATAATGACAGTGTAGTTTTCACCAGATGTGCTATAACAAAACTATGGCTTTGTTACAACATGTAAAATGAATTATGTAGTAAAAAAAGCAAATAAAAGATGAGGTGCTATTTTAATTGGGTTTCTGGCAGAGGTTCCTATATCTAATTCTCTATACAGTATTAAAAGCAGACATATCTGTATAGATCAATGAGGGAAAAACTAATAACCATGTTTTGATGAAAGCTGCATTAGGACCAACCAAAACATCACACATTTTTGAATTCTCCAGAACTTGTCAGGGAAGATGATACAAAAATAAGAGGAAAGAGTAAGTCCCAAAATTAGGCCAAATATTTAACACAGCTCAAGACTGGGGCTGTAGACTGAATGCAGTTGGTGTCATGTGTTACTGGTATTAAATTACATTCAATCTACAGGGACAAAAAAAGATTGCTCCTCCCAACTCTGAAAACTAATTAGGTAATGATTTATGGAGGGCCTACATTGCCAAGATGTGGAATTTTAACCACTGGCTCAGAGTAGTCTTGTGCTACCCTGGGATCTCTACAAACACAGAAACCGGTGCATATTCAAAGACAAAAGAATAGGGTGCTCTTTCTCTGAAAAGAACAGCAACGGATACCTGTGTTACTGTCTCTTCAATCTCTTTTGCCACTTTTAATTACTCCTCTTCTCTCCATAGTTGTGTGAATCAGTCAACTTCTTCCTTAGGTCATAAATTCACTTAAAAGAAAAACTGAGCCTTTGGCTGCATGGCAACTCACAAATCCTCCTTAGGGTGACACTGGAAGCCCCACAGAACTGCGAAGCACCTCCTTGGAGTGAACAGGGAGAATAAAAGTGGACCTGTTTTTCTTCCTATTTGTTGTGTTGGAATTTCTGGCACACAGAGTATTTTGCAATTTATTTTTCTTAGCTGCTTCTGCTTGCAGTGACTTTGTGAAGGAGGCCAGGACAATGGCTTACATTAGGGGTAGACAACCTACTACACCAGGGAAGGATATGATTCTCACTCATCTCCTTCCTTGTAGGCCCCAGAGCCCATACAAATATTCTACCAAACTTCAGCTCCAAGATCGCTGAAAACCAGTTGCAGCTTCTTGCCACTTTGAGACAGAAAATATATGAAATGCAAACTGTAAAACAGCCTTGTTTTAAAAATATAAGGAAAATCCCCACCTCACTGACCCCAAACCTAGGAACCACCATCCTCACCCATCTGTAATGCAGCCCCCCTCAATCTGCATCATTAACTGCTCATGTTAAGAGCAGCTCGTAACCATCAAAAAGTTGCCTGCTCTTAGCCTACCTGGCCAACCTACGAGAAAATTCATCTAATAGCCAAAGCCAAAGTTCTCTCTGCCACATCTCATCCTTCTCTATTCCTCTGGGCCCAATAGCCCCTTACTTGATTTGCTCCAGATTTGTTGGGACTACAGCTTCCAGAATTCCAGCCAGCTTGATTTAAAGCTAGAATGACATTGCTGCCTATTTATTATATGAAAGTTCTGCTAGGTGAAGGCAAGTACCAGAATTGGCACATTTCTGGCATATTTGTATACACTTAATGTGATAGACAAATTACCAATGACCCAAAAGAGGAGCACGCAGTGGAAGGCCAGAAACTTGAAATTCACAACTAGCAGAATTACTGCAGGAAGGTGCAGTCCAATGCATGATAATGCAAGAGAAAGGCCTGTTGGAAAAAGTATGATTTACTTCTGCACAGCAATATTATCAGTCTTCACATTTTTAAGCTGATGGAAGGCAATTGGCCAAGATTCTGGTAGATGGGAATGGCTTGCAGCCTCTTCCCTTTGTGCACAATGATTGTTCAAGATTTCTGCTGCAAGGGTTAAAATCCACAATCCAGGGTGGCTTTAAAACTAATGGATTAGGATACTTTCCAGTTCGAAACTGGATCTAAATCCCATTTCACCTAAAAGGAACCATCATACAACTTGTTCCTGGCACTAAAGATAAACTCACCCTTTCCCATACATGCAATTAATTTGCTCATCATTTATGGCCAAATGCATAGCATTCTTTCCATCTGCAGATAGCTGATGTTACTGCTGAAAGAGACTGCGGTCTCCTTGAACATACAAAAAGATCCAGTTTTAAAGCAGACTGAGAAAAATACATAAAAAAAAATAAAGGGGAGGAAAAATTGGAGCAGCCTATCATTTACATGGCAAAGGGGCTGAAAAGAGACATTTGCAAACTCGGGAAGGATTGGGTATTCAGGACGAATGTTTCTCCACCATGAATGCTATCCAAATGAAGGGGAAAGGGGAAAATCCAACCTCTTACATCAGTGGAAGTGACTGCCTGGTTAGTACTGGAGAATAATGTTCAGCCGGTTCTTAAAAGCAATCAAGTTCTCACCCCTGTGTGATTTTAAAAAATGGCAGGAGATATCTACTTCCAGCCCTTGGCAACTAGATTTTTTGTGTATAGTTTCATACATCATTTTTCCTTCTTTGAATTAATAAACATAATCATTCTGAAGAAGACAAAATGGCATTCATTTACACATCAATGATTATGATGAAAAATACAAAACACAGACAAAAAGCTTAGCACTTCTATGGAAGGGGAAATCTTTGAGATACAAGTACAGTCTTAACTGAAATAGCATATGCAACCATACATACAATGAAGATGGAAACAAGGAGTCCCTCAAAGAAAATCACAAGAGGTGAAGATGTATAAGTCAAGGTAAACATGCATATTTTCAGTATTTTTAAAAAATGCTTTCCTGTAATAGGAAAGGAAGAAAAACATAAGACAAAAATAGCCAGGGTGAGGGGAGCACTGTTACATTTTGTCCAATACACTGCCTGTCCAATGATCTGATGTGGATTCTAAAATGATCAGAGAATGTTCACAAATAAATTGCAAAGTATAAAGCACATTGAATGTGAGTCTGAAACAGATGAATGTACAAATTAATGATCTGTTTTTTATAAGGTAAATTTGCCCCTTTTAAAATTTCATTTGCTGTCAAAAGGCATTTCAACTTTTTAATTTTCTCAAGCAGAAATGCTAATCTGTTTATACTGAGCTTGTGCTCAAAACCAAGAAGAAAAAATAAAAGCCAGGAGCTTCTCATACACATGCAGAGCTGAATTGCAAAAGTGTTGCTGCTTTTTTGGCAATAGAGTCACTTAGGAACCAAATGGATTAATATCCTGGAAATGTTCTATTTTACAATTTTCTGCTCAAGAGAACAGAAAAAAGGCTGGATGAAGGTAACTGAAACCACTGGCTGAAAGCCAAGTTTGATTAAGATGGCCACGTGGCAAAATCTAAAGGCTTTGTGGAGTCTGGATGGATATTTCTTCTATAACTGAGAGGGGATATCAGCATCAGAAAGAGGCCAACATTGGTTTGTTTTATTTTTTCATTGTGTGAAGCTAGCCATTACGGATACAGAGTGAACAGGTAGGAACCTGCACCCTGAAAATATTCAGAGTTTTTGTGTTGCTTCAGAAAAAAACAAATACTATAAACTTAAGCAGCATATAAATATAAAATCAATCCATTTCATAAACAAAGTATTTTTTAAAAATTTTATCTTTAACTTAATTTTTTACTTGTGAACTAACTAGAGTGATTGGGAATTGGGCAGTATATAAATTTAATAAATAAACAAATAAGCAAAAATAAATATTTACAATATACTTTATTAGAATTCAGTCATGGGGTGTGTGTGTGTGTGTGTGTGTGTGTAGGGTCATAGCAGTCAGCTGAGTCAATGTGCAGTAGCTGTAAAAAAGGCAAACCCCATATTAAAAAGCATTTGGAAAGGGATTGAAATTAAGACTACCAACATTATAATGCCCTTATTCAAGTCTACTGTACATCTAGAATACTGTATATGGTTCTGGTAGTCACATTTCAAAAAGGATACAACAGAACTAGAAAAAGCACATAATATGGCAACAAAAATGTTTGTAGGGCTCAAACACCTACCTTACAAGAAAAGGTCATAATGTTTGAGAGTTTTTAGCTTAGAAAAAGGCAATTTAAGGGGAACATAAGCAAGGTGTACAGCAAGGAAAACGAGAAGGAATTTTTTTTTCTCCTTCTCTCAAAACATTAGAAACAAGGGTCATTCAATGAAGCTACTTAGGAAATTTAGAGCTGACAAAAAGTATTTCTTTAAACAGTATACAGTAGTCCTCACTTAACGACTGTTTGTTTAACGATGGTTTGAAATTACAAAGGCCTCAGAAAGGGTGCTTTATGGCCTGCAAAGCACTTCAGGACGTTATAAAATGTCATGCCACCCCCCCACCCCCCAGGGGTTTCAGCAGTGTGAAGAAACGGACCTCACATCCTGAAGATGTGAGCTCTGTAACTGCCCAGCACTGGGAGGCTTCCCCTCCCCTTTCAGCGCTGGGCCCTTATGGAGTTCAACTCCTGAAGATTTGACGGAGTGCCTGGATTGCAGCTGTTGAGTGAAGCAGTCATGTTGGCATCTCACTTAATGACCGCTTCACTCAACAACCAAGATTCCAGTCCCAATTGTGGTTGTTAGGCAAGGACTATCTATACTTCTGAAGCTTCAATGTTACCTCTGGGCTTGGTGGCTGTCTCCCAATACTAGTTGCAGAGAATCAACAGGAGAATATGCCCCCCCTCACCATTCCTTCTGGTGAGGAGGCATCTGGTGGGCTGCTGGAGAAACAAAAAGCTTGCCTGAGATGAGCCTTGGCCTAATTCAACAAAGTTTCCTTATAATCCAAGGAAGCCAAAAGAGAACTTACCAGTTATTACAACTATCAACAGTGAAACCACAGCAATAACAAGCCCCACCTTTGCCAGATAGATTTTGCCCATCCAAGAGAATGTTTAGTAAGGGTCCCCACCTACCAAGAAGGGGACGGTGAGAGAGGGCTCAGTGGTGGCCATTCTCTGTGGCATCTTCCCTCTTGCCTGCCCTCTGAGGTGAGGATGGCCCCTGCTCTCATGGCCTTCAAGTAGTTCATAAAAGCCTGGCTCTTCTGGAAGGCCTTTAGGGATTGACCACGGAGCCATTAACACCAATACCTGCAATATTAGATTTAATGATTAATGTAATTGTATTATTTACTGTTATTTTATATATTGTTACTGAGGCAATGGATAAATCAAATAAATGAACAGCAGATCTCACTCCAAAGAAAGCACTCCAAACTGAATAGCCTGTTTTCAGATTAGACAGATCTTCAATGTATGTCCTTGTTATACCATAGGGCCAAAATAACCTTTCACTATATCAGAAGGTCAGTTCCCAAAGTGGGACTAATAGATGAACTATAGGTAGTCCTTGACTTACAACCATTTGTTTAATGACTGTTTGAAGTTAGGATGGCGTTGAAAAAAGAGACTTATGACCGATCCTCACACTTATGATCGTCGCAGCATCCCTGCCGGTCCCTTGATCAAAATTCGGGTGCTTGGGAACCAGCATGTATTTACGACGGCTGCAGCATCCCAGGATCACATGATCACCATTTGTGACCTTCCCAGGGGGCTTCCAACAAGCAAAGTCAATGTGGGAAGCCAGATTTGCTTAATGACCATGTGATTCACTTAATGACCATGACAAAAAATGTCGCAAAATTGGGTGCAACTCACTTAATGACCGCATTGCTTAGTGACAGAAGTTCCAGTCCCAATTGTGCTCATAAGTCGAGGACTACCTGTACTATACAACCATGTTAAAGTGGTCTTGTCTTACTCTTAGGAGAGCATGATCATGAACTTTATTTAACATTTACATGAAATCACTGGGGAGATCATCTGTTGGTTCAGGGTGAGGGATCACCAATATGCATATGACATCTGTAACACATCACCACCTGAACTGAACCAGTGATGCCATGGAGGTTCTGAAGCAGTGCTTGGAGGCTATAAGGATCGGGTGGTGGGGGAAACAATCTCAGATTAAATCCTTCCAAGAAAGAGATGTTGTTTGTCAGCAAACAGTTCAGCAATTTAACAATAACTGTCTCAATGGTACTGTGGACTGGGGTCATTCTTCTTGTGAAAGAGTTAGTTTGTGACTTGAGATCTTCCTGGACTCTTGGTTCCTGTTGGAACAACAGGTGAAAGCTGTGGACAAGCCAGTGGATGGGCTTTGTCCAATTTCATCCAGTGAGCCAGTTACTATCTTACTTTGACCAGGATGACCCAGCAAGTTACCCTTGCCTTGATCACCACCCAATCAGCTGTTACATGCTGCACACCGGCGTGCCTTGGGAGATGACCCAGAAACTGCCATTGTATTGAGCCCAAGGGCAAGATAACCCACAATCCAGATTGCTTCGCCAAAATACCACCTGTTTGTCTGCTTGCACCATATAAAAGAGAGCCTGTTGAGGGTCTTTCTCTACCCCCCCACTCTTTGTGTGAACCATACAACAGACGTTCTCAGTGACAGCCCCCACTTCATGCAACATCTTATGCCCAGAAGGATGGGTGGCCTCAAGGCTCCTTGGTTTCCAGAAGGAAGTTAAAGTAGGAGATTTCGGCCTGCATCTTTGTTTGGAAGTCCACAACTGCTGAGTGTTACTTCTTCAATTGCTTTTTCAACGTATTACACTTTCAACTACTGTACGCCCTAGAGTACATATAGTCTGGGGCGGCCTATACATATGAAATGAGTAAACCTGAATAGCGTGTGGCCTTGCAGGAAGGGCTAGCACAGGCAGGCTAAAACGGAAACGTACTAAGGGAAAACGCAACTCATTAATTAAACTCAGGTCAGGTTAAGAATCTTCCCAAATTCTAAACACTTTACAGTGTACCGAATTGGTACGTCTACCTCAGCCAAAGAGAAAAAAAAAAGGGCAGCGACTGGATCGCACGTGGCACAGTCCTTCTCTCTGCGCACGCCCGATACCGAACCGCTCCCACTCAACGTCATGACCCCGCCTTTCCGATCCACTCTTCGACCAATCATGGATGAACGAAGAGTTACAACCGTCCAAGTCCCGCCTTCCTTGAAACCTTCGTTTCGGGAGCGCAACAAAAAACACCTTGCTTTTTCCTCAGCTCCGCGAGGCACTTGCGTCACGTCACTCTTCGACGATTGGATACGTCGCACGTCCCGTGCGTAGAGCAGCAGCCCGGCTCGCGCAGGCGTAGAGGGGTCTTCTATGGTGTAGCACTTCGCCAACCCATTTGCGCATGCGAAAGGGCTGGCCCTCCGTCCGTTCACATCCTTTGACGTCAGGGTGCAACTTCTGTCTGCAAGAAAGGGAGCGGCCGCCAAATCAGCGTGCGCGCTCCCGCGCCCTCTCTCCTCCCTTGCGTGAGCGTAACCCCGCCCCACCCGTCCACTGAGTCCCTCGGCCCGGGTGTGCGTGCGTACGGCCTGCTCCCCTCCGGAGCGTGACTGACTGAGAAAACCGAAAAGGGCTCGCCTGAGGAGGGATCGAGGGGCATGAAGTCGAGCGCAGCCATCGCTGTTCACCCGTGAGGAAGCTCTGCCGGGAGCCGAGTCATACGGCTGCTGCCTGCCCTGCCCGGCCGCTGTCACCAAGGCAGCCATTTTGTGCCTCCCCTTCCCTCCCTCCGCTTGCCGCCGCCGCCTCCTCCACCGCCGCGGGGCCCGGCCTTGTGCGTGTAGTACTGAGGGGTCTCGGAGGGCCCAAGGCGGCGGCGGCGGCGGCGCCTGCTGAGGCAGAGCCTGGCGAGGAAGTGGCGCGCGGCGCGGGGGGGCCCCCATGGCGAAGAAAACCTACGACCTGCTCTTCAAGCTGCTGCTGATCGGCGACTCGGGCGTTGGCAAGACTTGCGTGCTTTTCCGGTTCTCCGATGATGCCTTTAACACCACCTTCATCTCCACTATCGGTGAGCGAGAGTTAGGAGCGCCAAGTACTGCGTCCGCGGCTTTTTTTAATGCTCTGACTTCCCTCCAGAGAGCCTCTTTTGTGCCCTCCAATATAATATTTTTATTCTCTCCTCCTTCTCGGCCTTCTGATTCGTTTTTTCTTTTTCCTGTGACGATGAGGGTGCGCCTGTAGGAACGTCGGTTCCATCTCTCCCTGAGAAATGCTTCTTCCAGTGGCCATAAGGGCAAAAGATTATGTGAATTTTAGGCCATCACATCTGGAGGTTGTTGGATTGAGGAAGTTGTTATGTTATGACACCCCAAATGTCTTGTCACAGGCATTCTTTGTTTCTTTTCCCTGCCTCATTTTACTTTACAGTTTTGAATGCCCGATAATACTCCTTTCACCTCATCTTTTTCAGAGTACCTCCCATTTCCGGAATAATCTTTATTTCTTGGTAATGTATCTGCTGACTTGATGATGAAGTTTCTTTTTACTTTCTATTTTGTATTGATGTTTTGCAATCTCTGCCTCCCATAGGGAAAAAAAAAGGGGGGGGGCTTAGTTGTCATCCCAGCTGCACAGTGGGCTGTGCCTGTTCAACTAAGCTTGCCTTTTGAAAAGGAAGACAGAGGAATGTTTTTAATACATTGACCTGTATGGCTAACAGCAGCATAGTGATCTGTAGCACCCTGTGATCTTTCTAGTAGCTAACACCACTACTACCTAGTCCACTTCTTTCATGATGTTCGTGGAATATGGCTTTATACCACTGTATCCTTCCAATGCCACATTCATTCCTTGGAGTGACCTCAACATCATCCAAGGTTTTCTCTTTCTCCCTAATGTTGATACTGCTTGTTTATATTATTTTTCTTAAATGTTTCTCATATCCTCTGTGCTTGATTTCTTTGTTCATATTTGGTATATACTTTCAGCCACTATGTCCTAAATGAAGATCCAGCTGATCATGCATACAGAATTAATGGCTGCTGCCCTACTGTCAGTTTCTGATATCTGGAGGAAAGAAATTTCCCTATGAAGGAGATGGTAGTGATTTCTGGAAATCTAAAAATGTGCGAAACACTTTTGGCTTTATTTCAGTGCTGGACTTAGATGGCTGTTCTTTGAGACACCATAAGTTATCATGGTTGGACATAAGATCATTGATTTATGAGAGACCAAAAAAAAAATATTCTGAATATTGTGACTTAGGCAGATTCTCTATCCATTCCATAGGATTAAATCATGAGTTTTGAATGGAAACTGAATTATGCTGGGGATGCAGAAACCATTGGCCCTATATACATATACTTTGAATTCCTACAAAGGAATTGAATTGAATCAGACCTATAAAAAACATTATTTTATGTGCCCTGCTTTGCTTTTCAGTTAAGCAAAATATTCCAAAGATCTCAAGTTACAAGTATAGGTTGTAGCTAGCCATGCTGCAGTTTATCACAGTTAGTGTTGTTGATGTGCTAGGGACTTTTAGCTGAATGTGAAAGTAGAAACATTGTAGGACTGTGCAGCACTTCCAGTTCAAAGGCAAAAAGGTGCTTCACCTTTTTTGTGTGTTTGGGGCATGAATGTAGCACCTCCCTGTAGCTCCTTAAAGCAGCTATGCCTTTTCCTGTGATTATACAGTTGCCCCTTGCAGTTGCCCCATGAAAAAGACATCTTTGGTTCACAAAGTTGCAGACAGATGCTACATTTGTGTCCATAAATGCTTGTAAGCATCTTTTGCTTTTGAATTCAAAGCATTGTATAACCTTATTGTAGGACATCTATATAGACTAGATCAAACACTGTTTTATAGTGCTTTTAACTACAAATACTTCTTGAGCAACATCTTAGCTATTCTCCTGATCTAAATTGTGGAATATGCTTTGCTTTCTATGTTTTGTGACCTTATCCAGACTATGACACTAACACTGAAGAACAGTATGTGGAATGGCAAATAGTAATATTTATTGGTGAATCATAGATCATTTTCCTTGAGGCAGGTTTCTTTTCTGAAAGTTCCACCTGGGGAAAGTTTAATTTTTATTAGTGGCAGTAGTTAATGTTCATTTCCTCAACTTGCATATAGTGAATGGATTTGCTTGTTTTGTAAGGAAATCTATAGGGTTAGGATATCTTTCAAAGTTCTAAGGGGCAGCCATCTTAGAGCTGATCCACATATATACACTGGTACGTAGAATCAAATAGAGCTGAAGGTAATTGCATCTTGATTATAATATGCATGTTCCTGTTAAATATTACAATTTAGATGTAAATTGAAATAATGTAATATGATTTTGATCTAATAGATTTATTACAAGTAAGCTTTCATTGGAAAGAACTTCCTTAATGAGATGCATAAAAGTTGACATTCTTTTGTTTTTTAGAATTAACATAGGTACTTTTTACAACTTTTTTTACAACTGATTGTTATTGTACAGACAGCAAACTTTATTGTTTTAGACATTAACTGTAACCTAATATTTATCTTCCTAGTTTTGTCTAGGTTAAACTTTAAATTTACTATTTATGTGGTTATCAATTACATTGAATCTCCTCTTGCTCACTTAATAACAGAAGCTTTGGAAAGCCTTAACTTTCAATGGCATAAAGGTTAATAATATCAGATTTATTTGCAAATATTGAAGTAGTTATTTAGATGTACTCCATCTTTGACAATATCTGTCGCACGAAACAGGTAGTCCTTGGTTAACGATCACTTGTTCAGCGACCGTTTGAAGTTATGATGGTGCTGAACAAGTGGTGGTTATGACTGGTCCTTGAATTTCCAGCCATCCCAGCACCCTTGTGGTCACGTGATTGCAGTCTGGGAGCTTGGCAACTGCCTTGCACTTACAATGGTTGCAGCATCCTGCAGTCACGTGATCGCAATTTGCGACCTTCCCTGCTAGCTTCCCACATGCAAAGTCAGTAGGGAAGCCAGCAGGGGAGGTTGCAAATTGCTTAGGTAAGTCTCCCCCACCTGCACACCCTCCCCAAACCTCGCGCTTCTGCCGCACCTCTCCGGTCATTTGCGCACCCTCCCCCACCCGGCAGCAACCACCCCAAGCCCCGCCACACTCATACCATGCCTCCCTCGCCACACTCATACCATGCCACCCTTGCATTCCTTCTCCCACCCAGCAGCAGCCACCCCAAGCCCCACTGTGCTCATGCCGCACCTCTTCCACCCCTCACGCATCCTCTCCCTCCTTGCAGCAGCCACTTACCTGCCTGCTGGCCTGCTTGCAAGCCACCTGGGACTTGAAACTTCCTGCCAGCTTCCCCACTGATTTTGGATGTTGAAAGCAGGCAGGAAGTTGCAAGGAGATGCTCACTTAATGACCCATGTTCCTCGCTTAACAATGGCAATGGGTACTGCAGAGATTACTGTCACTAAGCAGTGCAGTCACGTGATGTCATGCTTTACAACTGCATCATTTAGCAATGGAAGTTCTGGTCCCAATTGCCGTCGTAACTTGAGGACTACCTGTAATGTGATGTTAAGGATCTGTAATGTGTGTTCTTTGTTGCAGCACCTGCCCTCTGGAACAATATTCCCTCTGTCTAGCCCAGGGGTCCCCAGACTCTTCAGCTCATCGACCCCTTCATGAAGTTTCAGATTGTTCATCAACCCCCCAACATATATTATATGGAAATAATTTAATAAAGATTACTTTAACTAATAGTACTACAAATAATAGTAATAATAATAACAGCAACAATAGAGACAACTCAAGGGTGCTTTCTCTGGTGGCTGACCATCCAACCCTGGTCTTGATGCTAGCCACATCACCTTCAGGACTAGGAACTGACGTGGAGCCCTACAGGGACCCAAAAGATTAATTGACCCCAATCAATCCTCCATCATTTATCGACCACTTATTGACCCCCAGACATTTACTGACTCCCTTTTGACCCCCAGACATTTATTGACCCCTTGTATAGTCTTATCAACCCTTGGGATCAGTATTGACCACTTTGGGGAACCCTGGTCTAGCCCCTACTTGTTTTTAAAAGGGCCCTTGAAATCTGGCTCTTCCCCCAGGCCTTAGGTTAGAGTGAGTGACAAGTCCTATGTGCTGTGTTTTTAGAATAAATGTTTTTTTCTTCTGAATGTCTGTAGTTTTTTACTGGTATCTTTTTTAGTGATGTTTTTATTATTGTGCATTGCCCAAAGTCATGGAGTTGGGTGCTCTTATATATTTAATAAATAAATAAAAACTGTTATTGTTAGCACAGAGAATTCCCCTGCCCCAAACTTCACTGTCTTGTCAAACATCATTTACTAAAAGTTCCATTGTGGCTTTTGGCTGTTTGTCTGTACAGTATGTTAAATCAGGACCCTTTTCATCTTTCATTCTGATGTTAATTAGTATACTTATTTGGTTCTTGTATTCAGATGCTTTCAGACTTTACTATGTTCGGAAACCCTTTAACAAGTCTTAACAATCTCCTAATGTTTTGGTTGGGCAAATTTTAGGAGTGCCTTAGTTCTTAAGACTTTCAGGTGTATTAATTTGATACAATGGTTGACACTTTACTTCATGGTGACACTGGATCTTCAAAATTAAGCTTCTGGCACACCTTTTAGCTTGCCAATAATTTGGGACACTGTTATTTTTAGTTGTGGTCCTGCTCCTGTTTGAAAAGTAAATGCTGAAGGGAGGCAGATGACTTCAGTATCCCAGCTAGGATTACTATAAATATCTTCCAGTGCTAAAATACCCTAGTCATGATAAGTTCCCTGATAGAGCAGAAGTTGGGCTTCAAAAGCAAAATTGGACATAATCAAGAAATCCCCATATTGTATTATATTATCAAATAACGCCTTGTATGTTGGAGTGTTAATTTCAACATTTAATTTGCCAATTATGAGGTGAGCTCTAGAGAAGTTCTTTTGTACCCATCTATCTTAGGTTGTGATCTGTTACTGTGAAGGTGCTGGTTGCACTTTCTTGGGGAGTTTATTTATTTATTTATTAGGTTTATCTCCACCCATCTCCCCCTGATGTTACTAGAAAGTAGAAAGCAAGTACCGTGGATATACCTCTGGAATGTTTGGGTATGGAGGGTTTTTTTTTTACATGCCCCGAGCATCATTTACTTAATGTAGCACAAATGCTCTTTAATGACAACCAATAGAGTTATGTAGTATATTTATAATGTAAATGGTCTGCTATTCAAAAGTTATTTCAATTAGGATACAAACTGGCTTGTTGAGTTTAGCTACCAGGGATTTTTCTAATTACTGATATAGTCAGTTTATATGACATGGAGCTTTATTTTAGATTTCATATGTAAGTAACCCTTTACAAATAATATAATAAATTCCACTTATAAAATGCTGTGCAGCAATTTTGAGACAAAAAAATCCACCTACATTTATCAAGAAAACTAGGCTGAGAGATGTGATAAATTGGATGGTAGCACAATCATGAAAAAGCAGTATCTGTTGTCTTGATTAGCAGAGCATTTGACTGCAAATAACTATTCTGTTAGCAAGAATTCTCTAAATTAAGTACTAGGTAAGCAAGTGAGGATTTGAAGTGTTAGACAGAAAACACTTTGGAGCCATAAATCATTTTTTTAAACTTTGAGCTATATGGAAGAGATTTTATGCCTTTACATCTGCTAAATCTGAATAGTTGTTTTCTTGATAACATTTTATTCTTTTCTTGTTAGTCACTTAGTATTAATTTGAAGTGATCATAGTCTAAATTCATTTGGTTTACTTGAAATAAATAATTGCTGTCCAAGTTTGAATGTAATAGAGAACTGGTTTGTTCTAAAGTCATGTTTTTCACTCTCATGAAAAGAAGGAGCAGTGAGGAGAATATGTAAATCTGGAATATGCTGTAACTCATTGTGAACCACCTGTGTTACTATCTTTCTGGGCCAATATGTTTGATAGCCACAGGCTTTGAAGTTTTGATTTTCTTTGGATCAAATACAATCTTGGTTAAAGTCGGATAAGGATAAATATGCTTATGTAAAACCTTTCAGGTATAGCAATTCAGTAGCTGGGTTCACACAGCATTCTGACCATAATTTATCAAATAAATCACTGGTTGGGTTCACATATCATGGTAAGCAAAATCAAACAATACTGTATGCTGGAGCAGGGGTAGGCAGTCCATAGATTTCATGCCCCACTTTTGCAGCCTGCAGAATGTACCTAGACATTACTGTCTGGGTAGAGGGCAAATTATGAAAGATGCATGATGATGTCATCACATAAATGCTACAAGTTACATATTTACGTCCACTGTTGGGATGAGAGTACATAATTATGGCATATGCATGATGACATCACTGTTGTTTGCTGTAAAGGCTGCTGTACCCAGATCATTCTGCCAGAGTTTAGTGGCAAGGTGTTAACATTTTGGCAGTGAGATGTTTCTTGCTTTTTAATTAATAAAAATGGAAAATGGCTACCCCCTCTGGAAGTGCCATATCATCGACTACATCCCATTCTTCCCTCAAAGTTCAAAAAATGAAAGAGCAACCCCAGAGAAAAAAGGTTGTCTACTCCAGTTTAGCAAGATCTGCAAACCCAGCAAGCAGGTGAGACAAAAGAACATTCCTGTACAGTTAGTCCTCGCTTAACAACTGTTCATTCAGCGAACGTTTGAAGTTATGATGGTGCTGAACAAATGGTAGTTACAGCCAGTCCTCAAAGTTATGGCCATTGCAGCGCCCCTGCAGTCATGTGATCTAAATTCAGGTGATTGCCAGCCTGTCTGCATTTATGACTGCAGCGTGCACTTCAGCTCCTCCCACCTGCCTGTCTCCCCCCCATCTCTGCCCTTTTGGCCTTACAAAGGGCCAGCAGCTGCCTCAATGAGGTGCACCTTGTCAGCAGTGGGAGGAAGAAGACAGCAAAGGTCAGCTTGGGCAACAGGGATAGATGGTGACAGTACAAGGCAGCCAAAAGGGCAGAGCTGGGGGGAGATGGGTGGGGGGAGTTGAAGCAAAGGTGAGCGCAGCAGGGCAGGAGAAGTGTGAGGTCCTCGCCTAATGGCTGCAACTGGAACTGCCATTGCTAAGTGGTTCATCATGTGATGTTTCGCTTAATGATTGCTTCGCTTTGTGATGGAATTTCCGGTCCCAATTAGGGTCGTTAAGGAAGGAATACCTGTATAGGAATATGATTCCCACTGCTGTGTTTAAGTTATTCTATCTAGTTTCTTCTACTCTGAGAATGGATTTGAAGTAGTAGTAGACTCCAGTTTGGTATTGCAGCCATGAAGGGGAAAAAGCATTAACCTGAAAGATGTGTTGACTCCTTGCAGGTAGTAAAATACTTGTTCAAACCTTGCCTTTTTTGGTTAAATTGCTGCACATAATTAATTTTTTTGAGACTGTTTTTTCCTCTAACCTCCTTAAATAGCTATTCAGTCACTTTGCATACATCAGAATAAAAAAATAAGAATAATACAAAATCAATCAGTATTTTCTTGTGGTACAGTAATTCAAATGAAGAAATCCTTTTAAGCAGCAATTATGAAGTATTCACATTTCCATTCGGAAATGAGTGAACAATCAAATCTTTACTGTATAAACAATTGACGTTCAGTAATATATGGCAAAAGTCCTTAAATATAGTATTACAACATGCAGTATGTAAAGAATTGAAGAAAATTATGTAAAATGGGAATTTGCTCTGTTCATGTATAGTGGACGAATGGGGAAAAGTATTTTTGAAAAGCCATAATGTCCTTTGAACATAGTGGCTGGGTTCATATATCCCACTATGCACTGGTTTGTTTTAACCAAGTTTGTTGAATAATCAGTTACATGATTTGTTTAATATTAACCTTTGAATTGTAGTTTAGAAATCTTCATAGCTTGTTTCACACATGATGCCAAATGAGAACTTTAAAAATCTCATTATGACTTAGTGCACTGTGTGAATCTTGCACTTTAGAGTTTGTGTTTACTGTGGTTCGAATATCTTATTAAATTTTGATCTGTTTCACACAATATATTTAGTCATAATTTGGTTTGTTTTTGATTTAACATGTTGCTGGAACCAACCATTTGTGATTTAGTGTGAACTCTAAGTCTAATGTTTCTGTTAATTCTAGTAGGCAGTCTGTTATTTGTGAGGTAAGGGTGTTTTTATTCATTTAAGTCTTGAGCACATATTATAGGACTTCTGTTTCTCCTGCTTGACACTTAAAATGGAAAATGAAGGCAGATTAATGCCAACACTTTAAGTTGGATAATCAATAGTGGGGACAAGAAACAGAAAATATTTTGTGCTCCCATTCTGAGTTGTCCATGGCTCATACAAGATAGAATTTGGAATAACTTGCCTGTTCTGGATTCATAGGATCTGAAACAATTTCAGATTCCTCAAACCTAAGAAACAGATTCAAAACGAGCCTCTTTGGTTGTAAAAGACTATAGTCACTAGATGACAGCAAAGAGCTACAGAAAACTCTTAACTATTTTTTGTCATCTAGTAATCATCTAGGTTTTTGCAGCCCAACTCTAGTAGCCTTTGCCATAACTTTCTTTGAAGTTAGAACTACCATTTGTCATAGGGGTTTAGGAACTCTGATTGAAAGGAACTTGCATTTTTGGTCTCTCACACAAGACATAATCCTTTCAATCGATTACCTTCTCCAGGGCAAGAGGAGATCCTAGCAAAAAATATTAATTTGTTAGTCCATTAATGAGTTACTTTAAAAAATGTTTTGAAATCAGCCTTCTCTTAAAATTTGTGTTGTATAAACCTAAATTTGACCTTGCAGACAGCCAGAAACACAGATGAACACTCTGCTCCCATATTTAAAGGTTCATCTGCAGATTTACCCCGTTCTTCCTGGCTGGCTGCCAGAAAATTACTGATTTCTACTTGGTACAATGAGCAAGAAAAGAAAAAGGGCAGCCCCACACTGGGGAATACCAAAAAAAAAAAAAATCTTCTCTGCCTGGATGGAGCATTGAAATGAAAAAAAAAGCACTCTGGGCAGTTTACAAAAAAAGAAACTAAATGATACAATTTGAATAAAAACATATACAATAAAATCAAATAAAATGCAGAATGAAAACACCATACAGATTAAACAGCAGCAAGGCAGTCCCTCAAAATCTAAAACAATATGAATTAAAAAGAACAATTAGAAGCCAGTTAAAAAGCCTGGGAAAATAGAAGGTCTTCACCTGGCACCAAAATGACACTAAAGTGAACACCAGTCAAGCCTCTCTGTGGAGGAAATTCCATAAATGGGGTGCTGTCGCAGAAAAAGTACTCTCCCTTGTAGAGACCCACCTCACTTCCTTTGGTGCACCTCACTTCCTTTGGTGGGAGGACCTGGAGAATTAGAAGATCTTAAGGTTTGGGTAGGTATATACAGAAGGAGGCACTCCTTCAGGTAACCTGGTCCTAAGCGGTTTAGGGCTTTAAAGGTCAAAAACAGTGCTTTGAATTGGTCTGGAAATGAACAGGCAGCTAGTGTAGATGGTGAAGTACAGGTAGTCCTCGCTTAATGAACACTCGTTCAGTGACCATTCAGAGTTATGACAGCACTGAATGAAGGGACTTATGACCCATACCTGAAGTTATGGTGATCTGAGCCCATGGCAGTCGGTTCACCCTTACGACTGGTTGCCAAGTGCCCTGCAATCATGTGATCACCATTTGCAGTCTTCCCTGCCAGCTTCCCCAGAAAGTCAATGGGGAAGCTGGCAGGGAAGGTCGCAAGCTGCTGCCACCTGCTGAGAAAACTCCCTCTCGTTTCTGTGGACTGACTGAAAAAGCTCTGTGCCAAAATCCACCAGGATTTTTGCACAGGGCATTTTCAGCCAGCCCCCAAAGCTCCATGCACTAAACACCCCCACACATGTTTAGCATATGGAGCTTTGGGGGCTGCCTGTTTTGTGGCGAAATCCAAGCAAGATTTTTGGCTACAGAGGATTTTCAGCCCCAGAGTGGAGAGGCTGAAATCCAAGCAGGATTTTCAGCCATAGAGCCACAGCGTTCAGAAGCTTCTCCACTCTGGGGCTGAAAAACTAAACGGCTCTGAGGCCCTCACGCACCCAACCCACATCGCACACGCTCGCTCCCTTGCCCACCTGGCAGCACCTGGGGCTTGCAACTTCCTGCCAGCTTCTCCACTGACTTGATTGTGGGAAGCTGGCAGGAAGTTGCCTCGCCTAACAACCAGGGCATTCACTTAATGATGGCAACCAGGACTGCTGGGATTGTGGTTGCTAAGTGATGCAGTCACGTGATGTTTCACCTAACGACCGTATCACTTAGCGACAGAAGTTCCTGTCCCAATTGTGGCCATTAGGCAAGGACTACCTGTACTGTCATAATATGTTTGTATTTGATGCATGGAAGGAAAATTTCTTAGCATAATACCCAGATAGCTATTACATTCTTTATCACTGCATGCAGAACGTAAGTAGGTCTTATCTATTAATAATAAAATCTAAATCTCACTATCTTTTAATTCATATTAACTGCCCTTTGATTTATTCAATTTTCTTGAAGAAAAGGTTTATTTATGGTCATGGATATGTAACTGTTTAGACATTATGAAAAAAAAACTAGCTGAGGCAAGCCAGACATACTTTCTGTGTAAGTTTTAACATGTCAGGACAATAGAAACAAATGTATTCTTACAAGAATATTACCAGTCTTGCCTTTTTTTTTTTTTTAACCTTATAATCCTGCATACTAGGGTTATGAGATTTGGGCTACAAAAATCCAGATAACCACTAGATGGCAGATACGGAAAAATTTAACCTTTTGCTGCCATTTACGGGAAATCTAGTACTTTGCAATCCATGTTTGGTAGCCTTGCAGTACTATATTCATCTTCACCAAAGTAGGCATGCTAAATTCAGTGGGATTTATTCTGTATGTAATGTATGTAAGCCTTACAGTAGAAAGTTATTTTCCTTTCATATCACTGGTAATAGAAGCCAGGCAGACAACATCACAAAATACTGTAATGTAAAATAATGAAAGCTACAGCTAATAAGATAATGCCTAAGTAGACGTTATGTATCCTCACATATACCTGAACTTAGCAGGCTAACCAGTATAGAATCTTATTGCATTCTGAAGTCTCCACAAAAAATAGGGCAGAAGAGAATGCAATGCGCAGAAGATACCAAATCAAAAACTCCAAAATAGGCAACCAAGAATAGAAAATAAATGCACACACACCTATGCTTTTCGGAGCAATCAGTATAGACTCTCTTTGCATTTTTAAAGGCAGTCTTTATAAACAAAAAGATGTAATAAAATGTGCATAGAGTGCAAGAGGGTGTACCAAAGTAAGAAATTCTTGGAGTTAACAAATCAGAGTTTCTCTTTGCTTTTCAAATGTATTCAAAGTTAAAAAAAAATCCAAAAAATATCTAAACCAAAGCAAGCCATCAGCTTTGGGGAAAAATAGATAATGTTGAAGAAGGAAGAACTATGCAGGGAAAATCACACATTGAAACAGATGTCAATGTACATTTGGGAGTTAATATTGTTGCATTCAAAGCTTCTTGATATAAAAGTAGTCCTCATTTAGCGATTGCCTTATTTAGTTACCATTTGTAGTTATGATGGTGATGAATAAGTAACTTTGCAGGCACACCTTCACTGCAGAGAAGGTGTGCTTCTTGGGTCCTGATTGATGACATTGATTAATCGAAGGAACCCAGAGTGTGACAACCCTGTTAGTTCAAATTGGCTGACCAGACACCATGGAAGATAGATGTTATGACCCTGCTGGACTTGTCTTCTGATGAGGAAGTACAGCTAGGGGCCTCTAGGGATAATCGTCCTGGAGTGGGTGACTCCAGCAGTGTTGAAGCTAGTGAGTCCACTCTGGCTGAGGCAGATCCAGCAAGCACCCAGAACTCCTGTCTGCACCTAGGGCCAGCCTCTTAGACACTGAAGTTCAGCCGAGTCATAAGCAGAGGCATATTTTAAAGATACAACAGCAGAGGGCTGAGCTCCAAGGTCAGATAGACTGCCCAAAAAGCAGGCCAGCAGGAAAGTAGACTCTGATGAACAATGTGCCTGAAGTGTGCATTTGGGTGGAGGCTCAGCTCAGCTCGGCTTGGCTTGTTTACTCCTTGAGAGAAAATGTGGAGAAAGACTTTTCAGGCCTCAGCTTTGTCATGTTTATCTTGCTGTGCCATGCTTGGAACTCTGGGTTCCATTTCATTGCGCTTCTTGACTTTTCCTTTGGATTTGTTGCTTGTTTATTGGATTGCTGATCTCAATGTGTGCCAAGCCTGTGGCTACAGTTGCTGTCTTATATTGGTAAAAAGGACGCTTTTCCTCTAAATGTTCTGCTTAAGCTTCGCCTATCACTGGATTATGTCAGGCATCCAGCTTGCTATCTTGTTGGCTGGCAGTCAGCAGTGCTGGCTTAGAAAACTAGGGGGTCCCTCAAATAACCAGGCCCTATGCTGTGTAGGGACTTATGTGTGATTGCCAGTGCCTTGAATCGCACCCAGAAACAAAGTGTCAACCAGTGCAGCTCACAGAGCATAGGTGTCATATGGCCATTCTGAGGCATGCCCGTAACTGCCCACACTGCTGCATTCTGGACCAGTTGAAACTTTTGAATTGTCTTCAAGGGCAGTCCCATGTAAAACACATTGCAATAATCGAGCTGTGAGGTAATTAGAGCACAATTGACTGGCTGAAGGGCCTCCTGATCCAGGAAACAGTACAAACAGGACATTAGATGAAGCTGTGCTTTAGCAACGGCAACTGTGAGACCATGAAGACCCTCAGATTGTGCACCAGCCTTGAATGGGGAAGTGCAGCCCCATCCAAAGTCAAATGTGGAATATCCGCAGAACTAGGTGATTCTTATATAACCACTTGGTTTTGGTATGTTTGAGTCAGAGACTGTCCTTCCTATCCAGGTCTGCACAGCCTCCAGGCACTGGGACAGGACTTTGACAGCTTCACTTCTTCGGCCTCCGGTCAATATATATAATTGGGTGTCATCAGCAGATGATCACACCCAGCAGTTTCATGTAGATGTTGGAGGAAAGGGAAACTCAAGCCCTGTGGCACCCCACAGAGGAGGGGCCTAGGGAGCAACCTCTCCCCCCCAACCAACAGTGACTGGAACCAGCCCTGGAAGAAGGAAAAGAACCATCATAAAAAGGTGCTCCCAGTTCCCCATCCCTGTGGCTGGTCCAGAAGGATAACATGGTCAACAGCATCAAAAGCCAGTGAAAGATCTAGAAACACAGAGATGGATGCACCACCTCCATCCCAGCTGTGCTACACGTCATCTACAAGCACAACCAAAACTGTCTCCATACTAAATCCTGGCCTGAAACCAGCTGAAATAGGTCGAGATAATCCACTTCCTCCAAGGTTCTCTGCAGCTGCAGTCTGACCACCTTCCAAAAAGGGAAGTTTGGAGACAGGGTGGTAGCTGTCTAAAACTTGGGTCCAAGGACAGCCTCTTGAGGAAAAGGCATACCACTGCCTCTTTTAAAGTTAGAGCCCCCTCACCCAAGACTCTGAAACTACATTATGGACACAACCACAGGTCACCTCCCTGGTGGTTTTCACAACCCAGGAACAGCCCAGATCCAGCACACAGGTGGATGATCCAGCATAGAGAATCTTGTCCACTTTCTCAGGAGGCACTGGTTCAAACTCATCCGAGATCACATCACAAAACCCAGCCCCATGCATGTCAGCTGGACCTGGCCAGTCGAAGTCCAAGCCAGAGTGGATCTGAGTGACCAGATAGCCAGAATATTCCTCACAGAGGTCCTGCGGCCCTAAATAGGACCACTGGACAGCTATTGGTGAATGTAATAAGGGCAGAGAAATATTGATGTTTTGCCACCCTTATCTCCACAAGGTAATCCCTAATAGAGATAGTCCTCAGAGTATGACGGCAATTGGGACCAGAATTTCTGTCGCTAAGCGATGCAGTCATAAAGTGCTGTGTCATGTGACTGCATCGCTTAGCAATGGTAGTCTTGGTTGCTATTGTAACCCCAGGACTATGTGGATTATTAAACAAGGACCTCACATGGCCGCAACATGGGAGGAGGCAGGAGTCCCAGGCAAGCAGGCCAGTGGGTGAGAGCTGTGGGCAGGTGCCATGGTGGGCACCACAGGTGGGTGCTATGGAGGATGGGTGGGCAGGCGAAAGAGCGGTGGGAGTGACTTGCAACCTCCTGCCAGCTTCCCCATTTACCTTGCTTGTAGGAAGCCAGCAGGGAATGGTAGAAATCGCAATCACGTGACCACTACAACTGCCATAATTGCGAGCTGGTTGCCAAGGGCCCAAATGATCATGTGACTGCAGAGACACTACGACAGCCACGTCAAGGACTAGTTATAAGTTCCCCTCATTCAACACTGTTGTAACTTTGAACAGCCACTGAAAGGGTGGTCGTAAACTGAGGACTTCCTGTATGGGCTCATACTCAAGTTTGGTCAGACACACTCTGAGTCTTCCTCCAATGGTGCTCTAGGCACCTCTTCTGGCACTTCATCTCCCAGAGCTCATCATTATACCAAGATGTGCCCCAGGATTGGAGAAGCCACATAGGGGCAATGCTGTCTAAGGCCTTAGCCACCACCCCCCATTCCAAGTCTGTGTATATAACATAAGGAAGACAACTAGAAGAAAACAGTATTGTTCTGAATTCCTACTTATGTATGGCTACCTTTGTACAGGATAAAATAAAGTGTTACTTAAAGGTATAAATATGTTTTAATTATAGTGTTGTTTGCTGCTACCAGTAATGCATTTTAGTGATTTCAGTTGTACTTGCCTCACTGCATTTTTCTGCTGTGTGGAATGGTTCTGTTTTTCAACCATCTTCCTCATCTGTGTATGTTCCCATGGTTCATTGTTTGGTCTCTAAAAACTCTTAGGATGCCTTTATGTTTTTTTATCAGCTTAATTGTCACACGTACGCCAAGGATATCCCCGTGTACTATTCTGTTCCTGTTCTGGATAATACAGTGTGGGCATCTCTTTCTAATAAGAGAATGTGCGGAGTGCATGCAGGTTATACTCTGTGCCCCTCCAACAGATAGACCAGCCAAATCAATAAGTACTAGTACTTTTTCATTTACAGTACTTGTACATATAAGCACAGTAGTGCCTATCCATGTACAAATGCACATCTTTGATGTTACTGCCAACATTCTACTTGCTTTTCTTTTGAAGGCCACATTCATTAACCCATGTGAAGCCCAGCTTCCTCAAAAGAATTTTTACAAAAAACAACATGATTTTATCCTCCATGTGTTTAGCAAATTCATTGCAGTGGTTCAGCAGACAACTGGTTCAGTTTTCCCTAGTAAGGGCTAAGTCACTTCTAAACAATGGTGCTGAGTAGCTATGGATGCAGTAAAAGCAGAAAAATAAGGTTGCTTCACTGTTCTTACCACCATAATATTCAAGACCTCTGTGAATAATAATTGTTATTATTTAGATCTATAGCCATCCACTCTACAAGACTGGGTAGCTTACAATATATCAAATATACAGTGAAAACAATTAAAAACATAATAGCAAAATATAATTTTGGAGCAACTTTAATGGCAAATGCTGTGCAAAACAGTCATAGCAGCCAAGCACACCATCTACCTGCTTTTGCCTCCCTAAAAGGAGGCATCTTTTTTAACAAGATGGGCAGTGACAAATTTGATATATTAAATAAATATATAAATAAAATAAATAAATAAAAAGAAGTTGGCCACCCTAGACAAGACTATTAGCCCACTGATACATCACTTTGCTTATTGTCATGATTTAGGCTTGTACTTGAATTTGCACCCATAGTTGGTCAAATTCACTTCTTCATCTATCAGCACTTGAGACATTTCTTCTGTTGCTTCAATTCCTGGAGCTCCTCAGTAAACTATGTTAAACCAATAAAAATAAAATGGTAGGTAAAATATAAATTATAACAAAAATGATTAAATTGATTCTTTAAGTACATATGAACATTCTCTTCAACTCAGGTAGCAGTCTTTTCGAGGGGGGGGTATGCTTTTCTGTAGGCTGAAGGTTGCCCCTGTGGGTCATTGTCTGCATAGTCTTTCCTCTTCTAGATTCTACAAAAGAGTAGCAAGGAAGAACATTAGTTATAGCATCTGAGGATTCAGTGACATCCATTTAGTGTGAAGCTGTCACAACAAGCAGACATTAAAGCATTTGTCTGAGATGTTATGAGAAGGGTCAGTACATATGTTGTTCTGGGACATTGGCTGTCCTCATGAACAAAAATGGAATACTGCAGTGACATACTCTAGGATTAGGTATTGTAACATCAGGTGCTGCTGTTTAGGCTTGCAGTGGCCGGACATTTCCTCCTTTCAATCTACTTCCAAGTTTTTACCCCTGCCGCACGGGCCATTGTGTCCTATGACTACTAAGGATTACGCTTACCTCACTGGGCTATGATTTGTATTGTGAATATTTTTATAATATTGTATATCTTGGGGTCTGCCTCTACTGATCTGCTGTAGAGTGATCCCCCTCTCTTTTGATGGTTGATGTCATATAGCTATGTAGAGATAGGCCCTCATTCCTGGACCTCAGTCATGAAGAGACACATGGAACATTCAACAAAACCTTATCATGGAACCAAGCAGGTGTGGTCTTCTTCCATGTGCAAGTCATCCCATCCTTCATCTATGATGTTAAAATAACCTTATCAATTAAAACTCAGAATTGCATAGTTATTGAATATGCTAATTTCTCATGTATTCATCTTGGGTTTTGCCAAATAAGCTCATTCTTAGCAGTTGCTTATCATTGGCTCTAATGTATAAAGCCAAAAAGTGTTTGCCATCTGAGCACTATATACAAAATAGTCTTAAGTCATATGTGTGTCATATAGCAGAAGAGTAAAAAATGATATTTCATTTGTGCTGAATGATTTTGAGAATGTGGGATGCACGCTAGCTGATTTTAACAAGTTTTTTCAAAATCTCCTAGGTAACCTTTAGTGCTTTTGTATTCATGTTACTATTTTCTGTTCATGAAGGATGGAATTAAAAATATTTTTCTCTTTCATACATTACTGAAAACAGGGTTAATAATAAAGTCCTTTAAAAGCTGTAGAAGGGACACCTAGTACTTAATTTTGCTATTAATTTTATTGGCTGTGTACTTCGAGAATATAATTGTTTAATGCACAAGATTTTGAAAATGACAGAGCAAGACACAGGTGATTTCTTCAAAAACTTGCTTTTCTCTGATGCCATTTAAAGGCACTACATGTTCAAAATATTTCAAGTAAACTTAATTCAAATGCACTGGTATAGAAAAATAACCCCTGGCTACCCTAGATATGTATACGTTTTTCTTCTTTCCTTCATTGTGGTCCTTTTATTTGGGATTTTCTACACATACTCAAAGAGAAAGATAATTCAGCAGAACTTTAATTGGGAAAAATAATTAAGTAGTTTCAGTTTGAGTGGTCACTTATACCTTTTTTTGGTGCTTTGCACAGATTATCTTTTCCTCCTTCCATTTTCTTAGGGGACAGAAAATAAGTGATTTATAGTTCTTGGAGGAATAAAAGCTAAGGGTTGAATATTGAACAGGATCTTGGGAAATAGAGAGTTAAATAGCCCAACTGTTCTCCATTCAGTCAGCAGTCCTCATAACTGTTATCCTTGATAAGTGAGGTGGGATAAATTGTACACAGCACCATACTAAAGCAGTCTTGAAAGTTCAGTTAAAATTTCAGTTACCTGATTTAATATTGCTCTGCTAAAACTAGGATTGTAGAATTCTGATTTAATTGCTGCTTAGTTTTAGTCAGTGATAGCGCATATATTTCAAATATGCTTCAGTATTTGTGAGTCAGTGCATGTGGGAGATCTCTTAACTGTATGAAATTGGACTCATAAATTAGGCAAAAATGGAGCTGTTGTTCCAGTGTTTGCATCCATGTAGTTTTTCTGTTGTGTCTATTAGATTGTAAGTCTGCAGTCTAGAATTTTGGTGATGTACAGAGCATAGGAAATGTTAGCTGCTTTATTAAAATTGCACACTGATATCTAAGATCAGAAGTGGGCTGCAGAATCCATTCTCCATGTTATGTCTGAACCTAGTCTATTATGGTTAAGCATGTCATGTGCTTTTGCAGAAGCCAAAAACAAACCACATAATGGCTATATGTTAACTTGCTCCACTGAACGGCAGTATGGGCAAGTTTTTGGAGTTTGTCAGCAAGCTCTCAAATGTTGTTGATTTTCTGACTTGAGGTGAAGTTTGTCTTGGCTTGTTGGGACATTTTGACATAGTAATTCAATTTCTGACTCATATGGATTTCCAACCTGTAAGCATAAATGAGGAAACTCTCCTTTTATTTTAAAAGGAGGAGGCAAAATCACAATTAAAATGTGCAACAAGTATAATTTTATCTATAAATTTGTCTTTTTAAACACTTTAGGTTCATACTTAGTCTTTTAACTAAACTCACCATTAAAGAATGCCTCACATTAATTTCTATCTTAGGGTGCTGTTTGATGTTCTATCAAGCCTAGGTTTTGTATTCCTCCTCCAAACGTGGATAACTAACATGCCTTTTTTCATATTTATTCTGATTCTACATTTCTGCAGTAGAGATATATACCCAAATTAATTATGTTAACTCTCTGAATCTTACATTGCTGCTATTTTTCCCATTACATATACTTATAAAAATAAAGGCTGCCTATTAAAAATAGTTGGAACCTTTGAAAGTCCTTAGGAAAAATGAGACCTAAAAATAACAGTTGATTTTCTCCCACTTTGTACTTCCCTCCTGTTCTTTTTCCTCATTTTGCTGGATGACTCTTGATCATTGTCACATCATGTTACTTTGCAAAACAGAGCCAGTATTCTAGCCAGTTACATCTGTAGTAAATCATTTTTCCAAGCACAGATGTTTATGTCTGTTGATTGAAATGAATACATCTGAATCTCTTGCCCACACCAGTCTACTCTGAAGCATCCACCATATTATGTTCTATATAAGTGGTCACATGTTTCATTATAACTTCTTGTTTGTTTGTGTATATCTGTAAGGGGCTGTTCCATACAGATATTTCACTGTAACAGTACCTGATTGATACTGATATCTTAAATTCTGTCTTCTCTAAATGTAACAGTTTAATTGCATTTAATAAGCAGCACTATCTACTACATATTATCAATGCATTGATTTCTAGAATATTGTCTTGGCAATTTTAAGTGTTAGTGTGAGAGTAAATTCCAAGTAATTGATAATTTGATTTCATGTTGATATAGTTTTAGAAATTTAAAATACCAATGTTTACTTAATTACTTATTACCTTCACAAACGTATTCCCTATGTATTGTAATTTAAACTGAAAATTATTTTATATTTCTTCCAGACAATTATATCAATTACAAAAAAAAAAGGCAAGAAATAACTTTTATTTATTCAGCATCAAATTATTTCTAAGATGATGCAAAGAGTTGAAGGTGACTGAACTATATAACAAAGTTTGGACTTGGTGAACAAAGTAGTACAAAATTTTGGCATTGATTTGGGGTCTATAAGCTTATGTTGGTTTGGGAATGTGCCACAGGTCCAGCAGGAGTACACTGGGTAGTCCATTTTGGGGAGAGAGCAAAACCTTTGGCACAGGTTTTAGAAGAATGTAGCAACATTAGTGTTTTTAGGTATTTCATCTGAACCCCACGCTGTATTACCTTTAGGTACAAAAGATACAAAATTCAAGCTAAATATCACAAAACAGGGATAAAATGTTGGAATAGGTTTTGAATGGAAATCACATTTGGGGATTCATAGTTAACAAGGCTCTGAAATGTGATCCTGGATATTACAAAGAGTTGTGTTACATATGAATACCAAAGTTGATTTCCAGTCAAAATCTATTCCATTGTTTTGAACCAGTTTTGTATCAAGCCTTAATTTAATACCTCCCAAATAAAGATAGTACAGGCATTTAAGTTTTCATAATTCTAGTCTGATACTTCTGAGAATGCAAAGCATCAGACTAGCATTATGAAAACTTAAATTTTTTATAATATTGTCAGATCAGAGTTTCAGTTTTAATTTGAAAATAATGCTTCACAAACTGAACCTTGTAACATAAACACTTATGAGTACATCATGAATTTTCCAAGGTAGTTAAGCATCTCATACTAATATGAGTCATGCATGGGCAGCTCTTGAACTGCATTTGGCCTAGCCAGCACCTTAAATTGCACCATTGAAATTTAGTAGTGAAATTGACTGTTTTTAATTTTGTTTTTGCTACAAAATAAGTATGGAAAGCAGGCATTGAGGAGAAAAATGGCTCAGTTTCCACACTTAATCTTTCCCAGCCCCTCAAACACTCCAGAATCTCACAAATATTTGGCCATGCAATACATGTAGCAGATGAATTCTTCTTCCTTTAGTGAATATAACCATTTATATATTTAAAATATATTTAATAATTTTATGAATGCTTTGCAAATGAGCATGGACATCATTTAAAAAAATTAATAGTTTAGTGCACAGGAGCTGGATTCAGTCAGTGTAAATTGTGTTATACTTTCTCAAATCCAAAGACAATTTGTGATATTTGATTTCTGTTACATGCTAAAAGAACATGTTGATGAAATATATGGGGAATTCTTAAGAGGCATTTTTAGCCCAGAGGAAGATCAGTTCTGCAGAAAGGAGAATTCCCATTAGACAATAATATAAACATTATTTTTAAAATTACTTGTTCACTTTTCATTCCCTCCTCTCCTATTCCAGGTTTTGTTTTGAAAATCTATAATGCAATTTACAATAAAAACATACTGGCATAACCAACCAATATTTAAACAAAAAAGAGCCAGATACCAGAGACTCACCCCCCAATACCTCATTGCTAGTGCTAAAACCAAGATTAAAATCATGTCAGATATTTGGTGTCATTCAGAAGACTGGAATTGCATAACTAGTTACATGTATACATAGTATTTAGAAATATATTCTACATATATTTATTGTCCTGAAAACCTTAAACTACTTTTTGGAAAAACTTTTTTTCTGTTTTTGGCGACACTATAGAATAAGTGTTACATGTAATTTGTTACTAAGTCGAAGCTGCAGTGTCTTGGTACTTAAGGGAATACAAGTAGATAAATATAATCAGATACTTTTTAATTTTTATTTTCTTAGTTTATATGCTGTCCCAGTTACAACTGACTGTGAGCATCTTACAAATCTGAGTACAGTAATGGGATTAAAAACATGAGTTTATAATGAAATGCACAAAGGAACAGCCCAAATGTAGTCCTCCTGCAGCGGGGGACAAATTCAAAATAATCTTTTCTGTAGGGTTCTTTGATGGGATATTTATGGTTATACTTCTCAGATTTATTTGTGTAGGTTCTTTTTGTGAATATTTTCATGCTTCATTGTTGATTTTATTGTTTTATTTCACTTTCAGGGATAGATTTCAAGATCAAAACAGTTGAATTGCAAGGAAAGAAGATAAAGCTACAGATATGGTAAGTGACTAACCAAACATTTTGACATTTAAAATACTTTCTGTGATTTTTATTGATCATGCAAAAAAGGGGGTTATTAACTACATGTGCTTTGTCCAGTAAATATCTACATATTCATGATATATCATGTCATATCATATCAACTTGTGAGGTGGCACTATAACATTGAATCCTCTTTCCTAGTCTTTTAATAATAACATTGGTGTTTTTTAAATTGTGGAATGTTTTTAATATTGTTTATTTTATGGTCTGTTTTTTATTGTATGCCACTTAGAGCTATATTTTATGAGATGGGTGGCTACATAAATATGATGAAATAAATAAATAATCCCTGATTGGTTCCATTAATCTCTTTAAAAAGAGAAAAATTGCCATAGTAGTTAATATAAAAAATGGTGGCAACTGTAGGGATCAAGAAAAGCTGAATATTCTCAAAAGTCCTCTCCCCCACAAATGTATATAAAAGGACATGAGTAGCTCCATAACCTATATATTCTGCAGACAGCCATTCTAGAGAAATTGCACTCAGTGCAAATTGAGTGTTAATTGTAATTTAGTTAGATTTAATAGCAAACAGTATTACAGTTGCAAGTGCTATTCTTTTAATGGAATTACAGATCCTCCTCGTTTAGCAATGCTAATTGGGACCAGAAACTCTGTTGTTAAGCAACATAGTTGTAAGTTGAAAAACCATGTGGCTGCCCTACTTAGTGATGGCAATTCTGGCAGTCCTGGTTGCCATCATTAAATGAGAACCATGTGGGTCATTAAGTGAGGACCTCACATGACTGCGACTTCTGACTTCCTGCCAGCTTCCCCTTTGACTTTGCTTGTGGGAAGCCAGCAGGGAAGGTCACAAATCATACATCAAAGTATGAGGTCCAGTCGTAACTACTTGTTCAGTGCTGTCTTAAGTTCAAATGGTCACTGAATGAGTAGTTGTTAAATGAAGACCACTGTCAGGTTTAGCCCAAAGAACTCCAAGAGACAATGCAAATTCAGTTCTACTGTGTTTATTAGCTGCAACCTCTAGACAGAAATCTCCCCAAACTGAAACCTAGCTCCCAAGCCAGCCAACCACAACACTGTGAATTCCTCAGGGAGGTGCCAGCCTCATCCTCTTGAACTTCCCACACTCCTCCGGTGAACTAAGAACATGCTTAACTCTCTGATCCTGGCTTTCATAATTCCATTCCATCACAACCACCTGTACATCTCCTGTGAGAAAAATAATGCCCCTTTTATCATCTATCTGTCACCCGAAACTGCTCCAGAAGGTTGGGGACTCCTTTTCGATTTGGGCAGAAACAAATTTGGGGAAATAAAACATGAACAAAAGTTTTCTTAAATGATGTCAGCTTTAGCTCCGGGTGTTAAATTAGCCAAAGCCCTTTGTGATAAATCTGTATCAGACTCGTGAAAGAAGGGCTGAGATCCTACTATTTATGGATCAGACTGAAACCATAGATTTCCAATTTTTAGGAAACATAGTGAGTCAGTACAGTATAAATGTTCACAGTGATAAACCCTCTGAGTCATATGCAGATTTGTAACAGAGTACTCAGGTGTTTTGGTACAAAGCTTAACTAATAATCTACAACCTCACTCATGTAAGTGTGATCAACATTCCATACCTAAGATTTCATTATCATATGAGCACTCCTTCTGGGCCAAGTTATATTACATGTCCAGACACCCTACCCTACCCCAATATTTGCACTCTGATTAATCCTTTCTCATACAGTAAATTACAGTTTATAATTTATGAGAATACTTTTTTTAAGGCATAAAAAAGGAAGTATTATTAGCATTTCTCCTCTGTACAGTACTTGATTCTCCATCAGCATCTTATATAGGTAATAATGTGAAAAGTTGTATTTGAATATCTTAATTTGTAAGACCTCCATAGAATACCATAGCTACAGTTTTGCCTTCAAGGTAGTAAATCGTGTAGTATAAGTAGAAGGGAACTCCTATAATTGTATACAGGTGAAACTCGAAAAATTAGAATATCGTGCAAATGTTCATTTATGTCAGTATGGCAACTCAAAAGGTGAAACCAATATATGAGATAGACGCATTACATGCAAAGCGAGATATGTCAAGCCTTACTTTGGTATAATTGTGATGATTATGGCATACAGCTTATGAAAACCCCAAATTCACAATCTCAGAAAATTAGAATAGTGTGAAAAGGTTCAATATTCTAGGCTCAAAGTGTCCCACTCTAATCAGCTAACGAATCCATAACACATGCAAAGGGTTCCTGAGCCTTTAAATGGTCTCTCAGGCTGGTTCAGTAGGAATCACAAGCATGGGAAAGACTGCTGACCTGACAGTGGTGCAGAAAACCATCACTGACACCCTCCATAAGGAGGGAAAGCCCCAAAAGGCAATTGCAAAAGAAGTTGGATGTTCCCAAAGTGCTGTATCAAAGCACATCAATAGAAAGTTATGTGGAAGGGAAAAGTGTGGTAGAAAAAGGTGCACAAGCAGCAGGGATGACCGCAGCCTGGAGAGGATTGTCAGGAAAAGGCCATTCCAAAGTGTTGGGGACTTTCACAAGGAGTGGACTGAGGCTGGAGTTAGTGCATCAAGAGCCACCACACACAGACGGATCCTGGACATGGGCTTCAAATGTCGTATTCCTCTTGTCAAGCCACTCCTGAGCAACAAACAACGTCAGAAGCGTCTTACCTGGGCTACAGAAAAAAAGAACTGGTCTGTTGCCCAGTGGTCCAAAGTCCTCTTTTCTGATGAGAGCAACTTTTGCATCTCATTTGGGAACCAGGACCCAGAGTCTGGAGGAAGAATGGAGAGGCACACAATGCACGATGCTTGAAGTCCAGTGTGAAGTTTCCAGAGTCTGTGGTGATTTGGGGAGCCATGTCATCTGCTGGTGTTGGTCCATTGTGCTTCATTAAGTCCAGGGTCAACGCAGCCATCTACCAGGAGATTTTGGAGCACTTCATGCTTCCTTCCGCAGACGAGCTTTATGGGGATGCTGACTTCATTTTCCAGCAGGACTTGGGACCTGCCCACACTGCCAAAAGTACCAAAACCTGGTTCAGTGACCATGGGATTACTGTGCTTGATTGGCCAGCAAACTCGCCTGACCTGAACCCCATAGAGAATCTATGGGGCATTGCCAAGAGAAAGATGAGGGACATGAGCCCGAACAATGCAGCGGAGCTGAAGGGCGCTATTGAAGCATCCTGGTCTTCCATAACACCTCAGCAGTGCCACAGGCTGATAGCATCCATGCCACGCCGCATTGCGGCAGTCATTGCTGCAAAAGGGGCCCAAACCAAGTACTGAGTACACATGCATGCTTATACCTTGCAGAGGTCCGATATTGTTCTATTTCCAATCCTTGTGTTATTGATGTCATGTAATATTCTAATTTTCTGAGATTGTGAATTTGGGGTTTTCATAAGCTGTACGCCATAATCATCACAATTATACCAAAGTAAGGCTTGACATATCTCGCTTTGCATGTAATGCGTCTATCTCATATATTGGTTTCACCTTTTGAGTTGCCATACTGACATAAATGAACATTTGCACGATATTCTAATTTTTCGAGTTTCACCTGTATGTGGTATGTTTGTTTGTTTGTTTGTTTGTTTGTTGGATTTCTCCCCCGCCCGTCTCCCCCCCAATAGGGGACTTAAGTATAGCTTAAGTCTTGTTCTCATGTATTACTATATGATATGAATGTATCTTAAATCCTTGAATAAGGAAACTGGATATGCAAATAGTAACACCAGTGTGGATGTTGGGGGCTTAAGAGAGGGTATAACTCATCCCCATTTAAACAACTAAAATTAGCTGGGTGGGGCTCATCAGTTTTAGGACCAAAGCAGATACGGAGTGCAAATTTAATATGTTTCTCCTTTGTAGTCCGGAGGATGGCCTTAGTTCAGAAGCTCTTTGTACTAGATGGAAAGTTGCAAGAAATGGGTGAACATGTTCATACCTTGCCATAAACCATAGTGTGGTTTGTTGGTATCAGCTTAACATATTTTCATTTTAGTAGGTGTAAATGCTAATGGTTAATTGCTTAGAGTGAACTCTTTCTCCAGCTATAGAGGAAGTATGTTTATGATCTGTGCAAAGAGGAAAAAGCTCCCGCTACATGCTTATTCCAGCTGATGATGCTTATTCACTGTTGTATCTTACTTCTCTTTTAATTTTTAAAGATATAAAACAAGAAGGTATGTGATGGCCAGAATGTTTGACAAAGTTACTTGCTTTCAGGAAGTATACATTATTTGTAGAGAGGTCTGTTAGTTAAGTTTACAGGTAGTCTTCACTTAACAGTGGTAATTGGGACCAGCATTTGGCTTAGTTTTTGTTAGACCTGTATCCGATCTTCCTTCCTGAAGCTTTAGGCAGTGTATAACCCACCTCCTCCTCCAAATTGTCTTCATAATTTTGCCCCCACAACAATCTACCTCTAAAAAATGGTTGAGTTGAGATTGGCCCAAACTCATTGGGTGAGTTTCCATGGCACTGTATTGGTTCTTGAGAACAGTAGCTGTAAGCCCAAACAGTTGTGCTTATAAAAGAAACATCAGATTTGACAGGTGGAACAAAAATGTTAAAAGGATAAAGCACTGACATTTATTTTTAAATACCCATAAAGACATATTCCCAGTAACTCTGGAAGACTCATTATTGTAAATTAATCCATCTTGCTCTCTCTTCATGAAAATTAGTGGCCAGCGTAATTTGTGATATTTAAATTAGCTAGAGACAGTAAGCTAATATAATGTCACTACATTACTTTTTAAAAAGGAAAAAAATTCCTTGGAACTAAAGAAAGCTTTTCTAGCTGAAGATAGTTCCCTTCAGTGCCAGAAAGACTACTACGCATTTCAGAGTATGGCGATGATGTTATTGTGATTATATGATCTTCCTGCTATTAATATAAAAGCATTGCATTTATAAAATTACCTCCCCTCTAAAATCATTATTCTCCTGGGTACCAAGAGTACCAAGAGATACTCAAGCTTAAGTTTGTCTGCTATTATGCCTTTATATTCTTATCTTTGTTGTTTTATCCGTAAAGTTCCAACATTCCATAATTATTGTATGAACCTATTGGTTTTCTTAAAATTTCAAGGACTTAAGTCACTAAGTTATCTGTAAGACATGCATCTTGTTTAGTGAATTTTTGAATGTCTCATGTTTTCCCATTTTTTTTTTCAGCCAGTTGTTTTGGTGGAGAGTTATGTTCTTTTATCTATACATAGCAGTAAAGGTCCATTTTATCTCTCTGTTCTAAAAGAAGTCAAGGTCTTTTTGACAAGTGGAAAATGAAATGTACAGTCCACTTCCACAGATGCATTGAATATCCTAATAAGTGGATGATATGCATGTGTGAATTTAAAAAGTTGCAGACTATATATCAAGGACAAAGGACAGTGAATTGAATTGCAACTGGGACAGTGTTGCTATCTGAGCAAAATCTAGCCCTGATTTTCCGCAGCTTTGCTTTTCTCTAGAGAAGATATATGTGTAATGCCAGTACCACTCCTTATAAGCATACTGAACATTTCTCACTAAACTATCTAGCAGAATGTCTGGCATTTTCTATTATAGGAATGAGGTGCAGATGGTAATATTAGCCTGTTAACAAAAACTGATATGTGCCAATTCATACATACTCTTGGGAGCTGTACTCATTTCTGAATCTATTTCTTTATCTGTTGCATCTCCATTTGAGAATTAAATAAGCCACTTAAATGTACAACCAGTTATTTTGTCCTCTTGTTTTCATAATGCATCATGGAATGTCATGTACTATAAGCCACATTTACAGAATTTAAAGGAAATAAATACTTTTGTCTTAAATTATGGTCAGGGTATTTTGTTTTTTAACTCATCTACTGTGCCTTTGACACTGAACATTACTGACTATAACTTTACTAAAATTACATTCCTGAATGTCACCTTGTGCTTAACAGCTTAGTTCGGTAGAGCTGACATAAGATGTGATGATGACCTGATGTTGTAAATGTTTGATATATAAATTATGGTTCACTAAAGGTTAGAACACTGGCCGTTATGCTAATAGTTTTTATCATCAGAGTATTCAACGAAGGTGATACATGACTTTTCCTTCCTCACTGTCACAATATAAGGGCAGTCATAGGCGAACCTGTTCTCTTAGCTAGATCTCAAAATGACCTAGTTGTAAATATTCACTGATGTCATTGAGGAAGGTAATTAGTAGAGACATTTCTGCCTTCATAACTGCAAATTAATGGTATGATTTTGCCCCTTCTTGTTATATTTAAGGATGATTCTGCCTTTCTTAGATGGTAAAAATTCTTTGGTAAGAATGTTTCTGCCCTTACCATGTAGCTACAATAATTTGCCTATACTGTATTACATAAGGTAAATATAGAAGTTACAACTTTGTGCCTCTGTAAAAAAGTGTGAAACTTTTGGGGAGGATTGAAATTGAGTGTGGCACTATGTTGTCTATAATAATATTTCAGATAGCATTTCAGATTTTGTCCATTGTTGTAATTTTGATCTATATTGCTTTTAGTTTTGTTTGTATGAACTTAACATATGCATTTTGCCTGTATATCAGGAGAAATTAAAGAATCATGAATGAAGCTTTGGATAATTTGTAATATTTATTGTCTGTAGTATCTTGATTAAGCTTTTAGAAGCAGAATATATAGTAGCCCTTCAGATTTGAAGAAGACCTGCTGTTGTGCAGTTCATCTGTGGACACGGAGGTGGCTCTGCAGTCCCAGTCTGGAAGTGTAGTCTAGCACAGTGGGGGCACTGGAAGTTCATTGTTGTAGTAACTGTGGGTGTTATTCTGGGATTTCTATCACAGATTTCTATCAGTTTTTGGCAGTCTTCAAAGCTGGTGGAGGCTTCATAGTGCAGGGCTCGCCAGTGAGTTCTTCAGTAGCCGTAACTTCTAATACCCTTGGGCGGATGTCACAGTTGCGTAGGGTTTCTTTAACAGAGTCTTTGTAGCGCTTGTGTGGTCGACCTCGAGGTCTCTTCCCAGACTCCAGTATACTATAGGGCAACTGGTGAGGCATACAGTGGTCATCCATTCTGATGACATGTCCCATTACCGCATCTGGGCTCTGACAATCAGGGACTCAATGCTGGTGGACTCTACGTGATCCAAGACTTCCAGGTTGGAGACACAGTCTTGCCAATGAATGCCAAGGATGGAGTGGAGAGCGCACATGTGAAATTTCTCCAGTTGGTTGATGTGCCTTCAGTACAGAGTCCAGGACTCACATCCATATAGGAGAGAAGGGATAACCACAACTCTGTAGACTTTCAGTTGGTGCAGATATGGAAGTTGGATTGACTGAGCACTCTAGTATGCAGCCGCCCAGTGCCTGGCTGGCCTTGCTGATCCTGGAGTCAATTTCTTTGTCGAAAGACCCATCACTCGAGATGATGCTTCCCAAGTATTTGAGGCTGTTTACATTTGTCAGCTGGTTGTCGTCAGCAATGATTTTTGGTTCTACTGGGTTGGTATTTGTCACGGGCTGGTAAATTACTTCAATCTTGTTCAGGCTGATAGTCAGGCCGAAGAGCATAGCAGCATCTGAGAATTTGTTCAGCATCAACTGTAGATTGCTGTCTTTCTCTGCCACCACTCATCCTGCATTTCTCGTAGTTCCACCTGTACTTTGGACTGCAGGTGCTTAAACTTGCCTTTCTTTGAGACAGATGATGGATCATTCTGCCAGTCTGCATAGGCCTTGTTCTTGGCCTGAAGGGCTGCTGAAATGGTCTCGTAGTTTTCATCAAACCAGTCTTGATGCACCCAGCTTTTCAGTCCGAGTACAGAAGCAGAATATTGTTAGACCTAAGGACTTTACTGAAAGCTATCTTTATTTGCCTTATTAACTTAACAGCTTTGATAGCATTCTTGTCCCATCAATAGTTAAGAAGGAAAGGGAGAGCTAGAAGAAAGTGGAGGGACAATGTCTTCTGTCACCCTTCTGAAAGGGGTGGTATGGCGCTTATTTGTTTTTCTTCTTGGATTGCATATTTATGATTGTAAGTTGTCTTGAACTGTGTAAATGTGGCATTCAACATGTTAATAAATTCAGGAGTAATTTGTATATTAGTTTAATTCATACTTGGAACTTTCCAGGGCTCTCAATGTATATCTGAGTATTCAAACAACCATAGATAAAAATAGGTCTTTTAAAGTTTGTGTTGAAACACAAATAAATAAATTAATTTATATTGCATTTTCTATAATCTGCCCCAATCCCAAGGATTTGATGTATTGTACAACTTCAGACAAAAATAAAAACATAATAAGAACTAAATCCAGATCAATATCAAAACCAAAAATTAGTTACAAATGAAAAGCAAAGATAAAACTCAAGATAGCTGGCCTCAGTAAGTCAGCTGGGACCAAAAGCACATGGGAATAAAACAGCTTTAACTTGTTTGTGGAGTGGCAGCAAGGTGGGGGCAGAAGACACAATTGTGCAGAAGAGTTGTAACTTCACTACTCATTGCTACTGTGCAGGCTTCAATGTGAGCTTATACCACTGCTCAATCACCTTCAGTTCTGGTTTTCCACCACCATCGTTCTAGGTATATTTCAGTCACTTCATTTTCCTCTCCTCCTGAGGTTCATAGGGCTTGAGTGAGATGGTAGGCCTTCCTTGTAATGGCCCCCATTTTCTGGAACAGTATCTCCCCAGAAACTTTCAACAGGCCATTTCTCTTCATTTTCCTCAGCTCCTCAGGAAATTAATGTTATTTTAATTTATTAATGATTCTTATGAATTATCACGGTTCAAAGATATAATTATGAACACAGCATTTAATTCTATTCTAGTTGCTAAGATAGAGATGAGAAGTTACTGAGTGTGTTAACTTACCTCTATCTAAAAATATTAAAACAAAGGTTAGTCAATAGAGAATTTAAGAGGATGGAGACTTGAGTAGATCTGGACAAGAAGGAAGAATGTGAATATAAATGCAAGGAACATTTGAGAGGAATAAAAAGTGAAACAAAAAGTGAGTAGAATACACTTCTGAAGTCTTGAGGATTTAAGAAATAAAGGTTTCTGCTCATTTTTAAATACATAAATGTTGAAAAAAGAAGACCAAAAATAGACAAAAGAAGAGGAAAAAATACAGAAAGATAAAATATGAAGTGAATATCCCAGGGAAGTTATAAGCATCATGGAATTAGGTTAGAATTTTCAATATTCATTAACTGGGTTTAAATAATTGAATATATTATATCATTTTAAAAGCTTTAGGTAATTGTTAAAATCCAAGCAATGTGTAGATGTCAACAGCAGTAATCAGCACAGTATAAATCATAAAGTTGATCTATTATTAATACTATTAGATTTTTATCTCATGTATATCTATATCTATATCTATCTATCTATCTATCAAGGTAGCGAAGATACCTATGGTCCTGCCCCCTATTTTCCCCATAACAATAACCCTGTGAGGTGGGATGGGCTGAGAGAGAGTGGCTGGACCAAAGTCACCCAGCCAGCTTTCATGCCTAAGGCAGGCCTAGAATTCACAGTTTCCTGATTTCTTGGCCAGTGCCTTAACCAGTAAACCAAACTGGCTTTAACAGATTTAACAGTTCCTTTAGAATTAGAATATTAAGACATTATGTTTAGAGAAACAGATATTTCAGATATGGTACAATCCCATATACAGGTAGTCCTTGACATACAACCACAATTGGGACCGGAACTTCCATCACTAAGCAATGCGGTTAAGTGAGTCACGCCCAGTTTTACAACATTTTTTGCTAAGTGAATCCGGCTTTCCACATTGACTTTGCTTGTTGGAAGCCCCCTGAGAAATTCGCAAATGGCGATCACATGACCCTGGGATGCTGCAACGATCATAAATACATGCCAGTTGCCAAGCCCCAAACTTTTGATCATGTGACTGCAGGGACACTGCAACAGTTGTAAGTGCGTAAGAAACTTTTTTCAGCGCTGTTGTAACTTCGAAAGGTCATTAAATGAATCATAAGTTGCAGGACTACCTGCATAGAATTATAATTCAAAAATGGTTTCCAAATTGAGTTAAGTTCTGTGTCAGATTTACTTTTGAGATACAAGGTTATTTTGGACATCAAGGAATGTTCCCATAGCTTAATTAGCCATTTTTCCTCAGAAGGAATTATATGTACTTTCCAGTAGGAAGTGTATAGTATCCTTGCAGCGGTTACCATGCACAATGCTAATTCAGTATACTTTGTAGGAATAAAAGGTTCAGTAATATTTAATTTAAAAAATAGTTGGAAAGGAAATCCAATTTTTATATATTTTTTTTCATTCCAGGGTAAATCATTTTCCAGAATTGCTGAGCTTTGTGACATTGCCACCAAATACAAAAAAGTGATCTGACCTGGTTGTTATATTTCCAACAATTTTTAGAGAATGAATTGTCCATTTTCACAATCAGAACTGGAGGAATGTAGACTAAAACCTAACTGGGGCATCAGGTTATGAAGAGACCCATTTGGGAATATTTAAATGAAGTTCCCAAAATGGTTAATGAAAAATACATATTATTTTTTGTTAACTAATAATATATTTTTGTTTGATTAAAAAGATAGCCAGTATAATCTAAAAGCTATTGATGGTGGTTCTCCTAGCACATCACAGTGAAATATCCTCCAAACAGCCATAAAACTGTCTACTAATTAGTTCACGACTATGTGTCTTCTAGAGTATAAGAATATTATTCTGTCATTCTGTTTTTAAAGGAAATTGAAAAACAAAGTAATTGCTTTATATGAATATACCTTCTAAAATGAAATCTGGATCTCTCTTAGTACTGAAGAATATGTATTCTGAACCACATTATAGGAAAGAAGAAAGCAAAGTCAAATCCATCTAAATTCAAACGAACAAAATTGAAAAAATACATTATATTCATTCCTCTTGTCTGGGAGCCCAGGATATTTTACAATTTTACAAACAATATAAGCTAGCTTGTAATACAGAAAATTCAAGGAGCTCAACAGGTTGTATTAAGGAATGGACTAGTAAAAAATCTGTATTTATATAAGGAGGCATAGCTCATAAAGTATCTTCTTAAGTTGTAAACCATTTTTTTAAAGAATCTATACTAGGAGATTGGAATATATTATAGTAAGTGGGAAAATTTGTTATTGCTGCACTGAATGCATCAGTTGTGCAAAGTAATTGTCTGAGAACCCAAATGTAATGACGGCTGTGTGAAATACTTCCACAGGACACGAAGAGCAGCAAAATTGAAAATTATGTAGGTGTCATGACTGATTCTGATCATCCATTTTCTCACCTTCCAATATTTTTCATTCGACGTTTTGTTAGACTCTTCAGTGTTTCATTGCTTCTGTTTACAGGGACACAGCAGGACAAGAGCGATTCCATACCATCACCACCTCCTACTACAGAGGTGCCATGGGAATCATGCTAGTGTATGATATCACCAATGCCAAAAGCTTTGAAAACATCAGCAAATGGCTCAGAAACATAGATGAGGTGAGCAGTTTGGTGTGGGATGGTGCAAAAATAGTGCTGTGCATTTCAAGGGCTGCTGATATAGCACAATGTGTTTGCTATAATTGAAAGACCTGTTACATTTAAAATATTGCATAGTTTATGGTTTGCTAAGGATCCTGTTGTTCAGACATATTGTAAATGTAATACAGGTAGTCCTCGGGTTATGATGGCAATTGGGACCGGGAACTCCATTGCTAAGCGACACAGTCATAAAGCGTGACGTCAGATGACTGCGTTGCTTAGTGACAGCAATTCCAGAAATCCCAGTTGCCATTGTTAAACAAGGAATGCACAGGACGTTAAGCAAGGACCTATCCTTGATCCCAGGGGATTTAAATGCTATCTGCCCCTAATTTGAGCATTTATAGAAAATGTCTCAGCATTCTTTTGTTGTTGTTTTACAGATTTTAAATACATTTTTGTTGTTTTAATTCAAGAATTGGTTTAAATACATTTATATTTTACCTTCCTTGAAGTATTGGGTTTTGTTGTATGTAAGCATTGCTCTCAAATGTTTGTTGAAGATAATTCTTCATAAAATTCCCCCAGTTCTTATTAATTTATTATATCATAGATCTCTCCAATTCTAAACATGTTTTGGGCCATATTATTAGGATCACAGTGAAATTGTCCCAGTAAAATAGTATAATCCGAACTGGGTCAATCTTGGCAAGGTATCCATATAATCTTGTGTTGCAGTTGGGGAATAATTTGAGTATATATTATTGTATTTATTTGATAATTGAGTACCATTATTTTCTGATTTTGATTTCCAGTAGGTTTAATGCACCTATTGTACTTAAACGACAACAACCCAAGCCCCCAAAATGAAAGGAAAGGGGGCTGTAAATTTCACTCGTGCCCTCTGCACTTACTTTCATAAGGTTGTTGATAGAATGCTGTACAGAAATATAAAATACCATTCTGTGATTGCACCCTAGCATGCTAATGAAGATGTGGAGCGAATGCTTTTAGGAAACAAGTGTGATATGGATGACAAGAGGGTGGTACCCAAAGCAAAAGGTGAACAGGTGAGTACCACATCAGCAGTTTTCTGCACTGGTAGTGCAGATACTTTAAGAAAGTAAGCTCTTAAGTTTCCTTTAGGCCAGAGGTCAGCATTCTTTTGGTGGCTAAAAGATACACTTGGCATGTTTAGTGAGGCTGAACGCCATCAAGTTAGTGGGACCATATCATATATTTTGATGGGGCTCAGTTTGGGGAGGGGGTTAATTGTAATGTGCTTATCTTAAAGCTAACATTACCATTTTCATGTGTTTTCTTGTTTACATGAAACTCTGCTGTCAGTTTTTAGCAATTATGGTCAGAATGTCATCCTTGGGCTATAAAAAGAGAACTTAAGGATCACAGGCTGCCCAGCCCTCCTTTATATGTGACTTGATTACCAGGAAGGATTCTATAGGAAGTTGTTAAGTGGGAGATCTATCTGTATATGGACTGAAGTCTAGAAGGTTGTAGCTAATCTGCACATAGTCCTAGCAGCTATCTCATGTTTATAAAAATTTTATGTTAGCTTTTATATTAGCAGTATTGCTCTTTCCTCACATGCATACATGAAAAATGCTAGTTTTTAAAGAAGATTGATAAAATAACACAAATGTTCAATAATTATATTTTTAGGTGTATAAGTTTCTCTATATTTTACTAGGTTAGGGTTAGGATATTTAGCACAGAATCAAATGAGTAGGTTGACAGAAGGGTTAACACTAGGCTAAAATTATTTGAATTGAGAGATGACAGTAGATCAATGTTTCTCAACCTTGGAAGCTTTCAGATGTACTCCCAGAATTCCCCAGCCAGCCATGGGAATTGAAGTCGACACATCTGAAAGCTGCCAAGGTTGAGAAACACTGCAGTAGATGATTGAGGCTTGGACATGCCAAATAAGAGGAAAGAAGCTTAGTTGGGGCTAATTTCCATTATAGAAAGGAAAATTATCTGCATTCACAAATTTCATTAAACCAAAATCTGCCCTTACTTGGTTTTGGTTTGGCTTAGCATGATATGTGGACTCAGCCATTGTAATTTGTAAACTGTGATTTATGAATTAGGATTAGATTTAGGAATATATATATGAACCATGCCACTATGGATTGTTCAGCAAGCAATGGTTTAGCAAGATGTATAAATGTAGCCATGGTAAAGTATTCTATGGAGGGTTGCCTTTAAAAACTGTTCTAAAACTTCTGATAAAAAATGCCACAATGTGGGATTCTTTTTTAGTCCTGGTGTTATAAATCTGCATTTATTACTGGAGCGTTTCCCCCAATTTGGAATGTTGGTTTGATTTTTTAAAGTTCTAAGTCCTGGGATATGATTCTCTTCAGTTATTCATCTGTATAAAATTTTGCAATTGACTGAACAGTCTCTAAGGTGTTTATATTCCTGTGAGAACATATTATTTAACTAGAATTTTAAATTGTACATATATGAATTATGCTTTGCTAAAAAAATTTAAAATGTGTTGTTTTGTTATATATAAACTTTGGGACAGTCTTAACAGTTCTGTACTAACTTGCAAGTGTTTTTTTTTTATGTGATTGAATTAGGGTGTTTTTTTTTTAAATGTGTTTTTGAATAGTATGTCTGAGCAAGTTCACACTTGCTGATGTGTAGCATTAACAAGAAGCATTTGTAAGCAAGCTTAACAATTTTTTTTCCTTTTGGCCTAGATTGCAAGGGAGCATGGTATTAGGTTTTTCGAAACTAGTGCAAAAGCAAATATAAACATTGAGAAGGCATTCCTCACGTTAGCAGAAGACATTCTTCGAAAGGTAACTATAAACTTGATCTTTAGCAGAAAATGGGATGGCAGGAATATTAAAAAAATGAATATGGTTTCAGAGCCATTGGGGCCCACTGACTTAAACTACACAGTGATATCAGTGTTGCCCATAGCTACCATGCGCACTAGAGTGTCACTTGTGAAACATTAAGAGCAAGGGCAACCAAGGACAGGTGAGAGCCTTTATTAGGACTTACCTTGTGGTGATAAGCGCAGCAAAGCAATATTCTCCATTCTTACTATGTCTGCAGATAACTGGCCAACGGCCTTGTTTAGAGTGACCAGGTCCCTTCTGGGTAAGGAGAGAGTGGGGGGAGCCCTTGTTGGGCCACTGTGAGGAATTTTCTTGGCATCTGTTGGATAAAGTCACTCGCCTTTGCTCAGAAGTTGGGCAAGTCCTATGGAAGCACGTCTGCACACTGTTATCTGGGAAGAGTTTGAGCCTGTTAACTCCAAAAGAAGTGAACAGGGTCCTTGGGGCTGTGAGTTTTACCACCTACAATTGTGCTTAAAAGTTTGTGAACCCTTTGGAATGTTTAATGTTTCTGCATAAATATGACCTAAAATGTGATCTGATTCTCCACACAAGTTCTAAAACTAGATAAAGAGAACTCAATTAAACAAACAAGTCAAAAATATTATACTTGTTCATTTATTTATTGAGGAAAATGACCCAATGCAGATATGGTTTTTCCTACAAGCTTTGGGGTAATGTGTTGGCTGGAGCCCAAGAAAGTTATCTGTTGGATGTGAAGGATGTGTTGTCTTTGGGGACACCATGAGTTTCTATGTTGGTTTTATCCTTTTTGTTTTATTGTTGTTTGTAAGCCACCCAGGCTTATGATATATAAGATGAGTGGCTATGTAAAACTTTTAAATATATTTTATTTTATTTAGCAAATTTATATAGCTGCCCATCTCACAAAATGTGACCCTGGGTGGCATACAAACATAATGACAATTAAAAAAAACATACAATACTCCAACATGAATAAAAAAACTCAAAAACCCAACGTTGCAGGAGAACAACAGTCACTTGACATACAGCCACTTTGCAGGATCACCATGGGATCCCCTCTCAAGGTTGATGTCTAGTTTTATCTGTAATGCACCTAAGAAAGTTGAATTCCTGTCAATAACCTTTTTTACTTGACTACTACTAATTGTGTATTCAACTTCTTTGCTCTGCTGAACAATGGAGTATGGCTCCTGTAACTGTGGAATTTGGCTTAACTCTTACACCGCTTCTTTATTGCAGACCCCTGTAAAAGAGCCCAACAGTGAAAATGTAGATATCAGCAGTGGAGGTGGTGTGACAGGCTGGAAGACCAAGTGCTGCTGAATGTGCTTCCCTCGCCAAGCACCACCCATCACCCCTCCTCTTCTTGCTGCGGAATAAACCACTTTGCCCATTTTTAACCTTAAATATTTTTGTTCCTCATCTTAACATGGCTCCACCTTTCCTTTGTTCTTCTGTTAGGGAGAGCTCACTGACTATAATTTTCTTGAAACAAACTGTATTAAAATCATGTCTGACGTTATTTTTAATGTACCAGCTGAACTCAATGCCACACTCTGGTTGTATTATAGCCCAGTCTTAACATTAAAATGTAGAGCGACCATTTCAGCTCCAGTCTGCAAATTGTACAAGAATAAAACTTAGCATTAACAGTTAATTTTGTACAACGGTGGGGTTTTATTATGAATACTGTGCTTAAGTCACCATATTTGCATCAGCAAAAAACTCATTCGCCTTGAGTATGTAAATGGGGTTTATTTTGTCCTGTGCCTTATGTGGAAAGGATCTTTAGTTCTTCCCCTCCCCTCTTTTTTTTCTGTCCTGGTGGAAGCAAGACAGAAGATCAAATTCTCCTGTGGTGACTTTACTGTGATCGATGTAGTGGATTGAGGACTAAGGGGTTAGAGCAAGCTATTCCAACCTGCTTGGTGTCTCCTTTCCTGGGGGTTTAAATGCTGACCAGTTCCTGCTGCCATTTTTTTTTCTATTTAGCAATTCCCCCCCCCCTTTTTTTTTGCCTGCATGCCGGTTTTATTTTTTTATATAGCGTGATGTGTTAAGAGATGGCAATACAGTATGTTTGCCAAATTTAATTCGAAGTACAGATCACAAATCTAGCTTTCTGAGGTAAAACGTGAAGTATCTACTAACCTTTGTCTAGCAGCTGTCAGGCCAACTATTTCTCCCTTCTTTCCTGCATAGTTGTTGGGGTTTATGATATGGAAGAGTTAATTGCATGCGCTAGTTTTCTATGGAGGATGATGTGGCTGTCTTCAATCTTTGTGTATGACTATACCATGTGGTTCCCAAATCTACAGCCATTCATAAAGAATTTGGTTTTCTTTGCTGCTCCAGGCAGGTGACTCAGTAGCCTAGTCAATATTTAAAATGGGGGTGGGGGGGAAGAAAGAGGGCAAGTGAGTTTGAATCACACCCCTAGAATGTTTTCCTTCTGTGTTAAGTTCTTCACAATAAAAATCCCTTGTTTACAACCCTGGGCAATTGTAACTTCTTTCAACTGATACGGAAGAATATTAAGCAAAATACCACTTTAAAATTTCTACTGAAGGAAGCAGATGTGCTCTGCTTTTGGGGGCCCCATGGGAATGGGACTTGCTTTTCTGGTTTCTTGATTTGCCTCTCATTCTAGATCTGCTAGAAATGTCACTTTGACACCTGTATTGAAATAACAGAGGGGTGTTGTTCAGTTCTGAAAGTACTGGGGTCAGGGGGTCAAGGGCTCATATCTTTTGAGGCTCCTGTTGAATTTGGGTGCCTTGCTGGGACATTCTTTTTACCACTTGGCCTGTCTATAAAATGGTTTCCTGGGAAACTCCTCTTCCTCCCCCCCAGACGCCCCATGTACTCTCAGAGATGGGCTTGAGGCTGAACTTTTTTGCACTTGTTTTTAGAAAATTTCTTCTACTAATTAAATCAGCCAATGCAGCTGACTAATTTTAATAAAATGAAAGTGTTTGGAACTCTAGCCTTGATCTGGTTTCACAGTAATTGTCCTACCTCCTTTCCCTTGTGCTTGGGAATCTGACTCCTGTCATGTTTGTTAATCTATCCCAGGTGAGTGGCTGTTAAAGTAAAAGGCAGAAACCAGGGACGAGGGGACAAATCAATGCAGTTCTGTTCCTCACATATTGATGTATGGATTAGTGATGTAAATAGAAATGGTTACCTTTTTCAGATCTGCACTTTCTAACATTATCAAAAAAGGGAATATGGAGTATGCATAATTTTTTTGTATAATCTTTGTTTAAAATGTGTGCTTTTTATTTGCTTCCTTGGGCTTGGCCCTCCTGTATGAGTCTCTTTAAGAACCTTTGTAAAAGCTGTGTTCATTAAGCACCAAGTAGATAAACAAAACAGTCCACTCTCTGGTACTACTAGATGAAAAATCATACTCTACTTAACAAGTTAAATAAACTGAAATATTTCTAGCTGGTCTATTTCTGTTCATATTGAAAATGTGATTTGGTTTTTATTTTCAAAGTCCCATCGTTTATATAAATAAGCGTAGTGGACAAAATAAGGGCATTGCTGGATGTGCCTTTTTCTTACTGGAGGGGCTGAACTAGTAGGAAAAAACAACTATGCAATCTCTGAAAAAGGTTTGTTTTAAATTTCATACGTAAAAACAACATGAAGCTTATTTGCTTGGAAGTCTGCCTCTCCTTTTGTTTGCTCATGTCAGAAAGACTCCCTTGAGTCAAGTTTGACTTGAGATGGTTACCTGAATATGTACATGGAGTTTTCTTGGCAACAATATGGAAGTAGGTTGCTATTTCTGGAGCTTAAGTCTAAATGTGGCAAAGGCACAGCATCTTAATGACAATTGGTAACTAAAATAAAATACTTACCTTAATTTTGATCTCTTGTGTTGTGGGACTTGGATGGAAGGGTTAATTAGAAGTTAATCCTCCCAGTTTCCAGATATAGACACAGGAGACTAGAGCAAATATGTTTGTTCTGCTCCTGATTGTTTTTCTGTTATGTCTGGTGGATGAAACACGAGGCTGCTTAGCTTTCTCCCACTTCATCAATGATAGCTCCAAAATTCCTTGGGAATTGTCACCTGGATAACAGAGGTGATAGGAATGCAGAGGTGATAGGAATACAGACCAAATTGGCTGCTAACTTGCAAACAGGAGCTGGACTCAGTTTGCTTTGTTAGCCATTGTTAAGAGTGATGGAGATGTGGCTGAGCATGTAATGAGAACATGCTCAATGTATGTGACAGCTTCTTAGATAGGGGAGGGATTGAGCAAAACCTGGAAATGATAATGGTGGATAAAAGGGGTATGAATAACAGGGAAAACAAGATTGGAGAAGACTGAATTAAGTTCTATTAAGATGGTCTCTAAACACAATAGCCAAGGGAACATAAGTTGAGTCTCTTGACATCTGCACACTTACCTGCAATACCTGCTTGGATATTTCATCCAGGTCTGGCTTTAAGCACATTTTTTTTATATTTCTGGTAGTTCCATAGATAGAGCTCATACTAAAGGGCAGCATTTTTAAAAATACTGGTATCTCCCTTTGACTCCAGCAAGCTCTGGATAGCAGTCTTCTATCAAGACCTTTAGTTCTGGTGCTTCATTCTGTAGCTTAACTTGCCTCTCTTGCCTTGTATCCACTTATTGTACAGATGTAGAAAGTATCTTAGACTGCATCAGTTCATACATAGTTCTAGCCCAGCATTGCCTAATCATTGGTGGGCAGCTCTCTGGAATCTCAGGCAGAAACAGTGAGAATAAGAATGATCTTTCCCATGACTTCCCTCAGCAATTTTCTTGAGGATTTCAACAGTTGAGGTTTTCTGTATGCAGAGCAGTGGCTTGCTTCTGCTACCTGGTTTTTTCCTCCTCGTTATTTCCTTTCATGACGTGTTTCCAGGTTCATTCTTCTCTGTAATGCTTTAATCCTCAGGCATATTTGCTTGAGAGTAACTGGCTTGGCTTCAGGCAGAATTACTGAGGGATATTCTTAAACTTGGCAGAATTAACTTTAACAGTAGAGGGTGCTGCTCTTCCATTTGAGAAGGGACCAAGAGTCTATCTTTGCTGAAAGATGATATGCTATTGATGAGGTTTGAATCCAGCCTCAAAGCCATGTGCTCTGCACTTACATATTACTCTCCTGATCAAAACTGAGTACAGATTTGCGATGAGAATTTTGTAAAATAATTTGATTCCCTACTTGCTTACAAGCACCTGAAGATACAAAAATAGAAATTAAACTCTGTTTAACCAATACTATGCCCTTTTAGCAGCCTGTTCCATTCTAGTTAATTTACAGCCTTGTTCCAAGAAATGCAGTTCATTTTAACCACATCATACAATCTTCCCAAACACTGTGTGTGCTAAACACAGAATAGACTTTCCAAAATTTACAGAAGAGCATTTTAATAGATAAGCAGAAGGAAGAGGAGACAATTTAAAGTAACACGGTTGAGAAAGCTAGTATTCTGCTCTATAAATTCCAGTTCTTGGGATTGATTGATTTGCTAGCTGGCATACAAACTACTCAGTGTAGTTTACTTGCACAACTGTAACTGGAAGGAATTAATCATTCCAAAAGAGGCTGGACACTTCTATGTAACAAGCTCTGCAAAGCTGCCAGTCTTGCAAAGTTTATAGAGAGATTAGTTTTAATTTGCCAATAATATTGATTCAATTTTTAGATTATACTACATCAGGTTTGTTTTAACTATTGTTGGTTGAATAACCTTAAGGCTGGCTTTACATACAAAGCTAAGCTATAAATCATGGTGATAACCATGCTGTATTGGGTTCACACACTACACTGTCAAACCAAATAAACCACATAAGAACTTAATGCAGTTAATGAACACATTGGTTGTGTGGCTCTTCGCCTAGACCAGATCAGTCTTGGCATTCTCATTTGTGACATGTTTCCATTTTTATTCTTTGCCATCCCATGGAATGTTGGAAACAAATTGCATAAAGGGATTCAAGACTCTCTTCAGAAAAGAACCAAATGGGACCAAATGTAGTGTGGGAGGAGAAGCTGACAAAAGAAACAGATTCAAAAATGAGCTAGATCTAGCTGGAGGCTGCTGAGAAAAACATTACAGAAAAGGAAAATCTCCCAATGCAACTCTAGAAGACTGGGCAGTTCTGCAGTGGCTTGGAATGCTGCTGACTGCCCCCCTCCGTCTGCTCAGGTAACCCAGAGTGGATCTACCGTTAAGGGTTTGGAAAGGATTCCTGAAGCCATGTCCTTGTTCCATCCTGAAACGGTCTTTTGGAAGTTAGGGAAGCTACCTCTCAAAGGCATCTTCTTGGAAGATTAGATCTGGTTCTCTCTTTCTCTCTCCCTGGACGCGTCCTTGTCAGGTCTTCATCAGTGCCAAGGATGTTTGAAGTGGTTTTATTTTTCCAAGGCTGCAGTTTTAGGTGGTGCCAGATAAAGGATTAAGTTTGTAGAATGAAAATTATAAACAACATATGGGCCCTGTTAATTTAAGAACTGGAGGTCATCTTCCTTTCCGAATTTTGTCTCAGTTCTAGCTAGCTTCACTTCCATGGACATTTTTTAAACTCTGCTTTGATTTATTCAACATACAAAGCAACAGCTTCTAAAGCCATGGTTTGTTGAAAAAGCTGGGTTCAAATATACTAAGCCATAAACCATGGTTAACAAATCACAATGGCTAGTTTCATGCACCTTGCTAGGTCAAAAACCAAACAAAATACAATAGCTGGATTCATATATTTTGCCATAAATGGATTAGCCTGGTTATTCAAGATCAAATTAAGACATTCTTAGAAAAAAGCACAGCAAATAAATTATATTTATTTGTATAATGAATTTATACAAGAAATGTGTTTTATTAACTTGGGTTAAGAGTTAGTATACTGGGTAAACCCCACCAGAGTTTAAAAAAAACAGCATGCTCCAGAGAATGGCTGGAGCAGTTTCCTATTTCTGCTGAGCAGTCACACCTAAGGTGACTTCTCAGTGTAAATCGAGTTGACTCTTAAAGCCCTCTTTTTAGAAAGTGCAAACTATACAGAATAAAATGCTTCATAACAGTGATTCCCAAACTGTTGAATGCATTAATAAATCAAGAAAGCTGCAGATCTACTAAAAGGTAAGTTAATTCCAAAGAGGGACTTGTACCTGGGTTCCCAGAGCACGATTCAGGGTTCTTCCTCATGGCCATGTCCTTGAGTCAGCAGAAATCTCCAATTAATTGAATTAATTACTTATCAAACAATTGCATTATGCCCATAAATTTTGGTAAAAAGCATTGACTATTACAAGAAAACACATAATATAATTAGCATATATGTTCAGCTCCAAGGAGATTGAAGTTGTACATCTTGCTTTTATGAAATCCTTGCTTGATCACAGAACCTCTATTGTTAATCGTTTTTAGGGACACCAGAATGGTCTGGCAACCTCACATTGACTCTCTGTCTCCATGATGTTGGCCTTATCTTCTCCCAGGCCATGTTTTACCAGCCCATTGGTTTTTGTGCCACAAAACTCCAGACAAGTAGGGTTATCTGGAGGGTATGCTCAAAAAAGTTAAGATGGTGGCCATAATAGTGCAGCACACGTCATGGCCACCATCTTGACTTTTTTTTACCATACCTATGGACACCCTGCGAGGCAGAGAGAGAACAGGGCAACATGTTATTCTGCAGGTAATTGTCCTGCCCTAAGGTTTGTTAAAATGGAGGTAGGCTGCAGAATGTTACAAGATGTCCTGATGAAGACATTTTCCACCTGTAGCTTTCCCCCGTTTCTCACCCTTCATCTTTATTTCCACACTGTGGAAGGGCTGACCGATGCCTTCCTAGAGCAGAGCTCCTCTAGAAAGTGGTAACCAGAGGAAGTGACCATGGATTGGTTTGACTGGTCTCCTGGCTCCAGTCAGTATGATGAGTAATAGAAATGTCAGACCACGTTTGGAAGCAGAATCAGGTGTTATCCCCATTTTAGATGGTAGTAGATAACAGGCATGAATAGCTGAGGCCAGGCTGGAGTTGGTACAACCCTCCAGCCTGTCTGTGGGTGCACGGGCACATCTTGCAGATGGCTGCCAGTACAGTCCTCTGTTGGAAGACCCGTACAATTTATTAGGCTTACTCCGAAACAGGCTGCCCTAAGAGACCCGCTCCGGAGAGGAAGGCGTTCTTTCCAATCGCTGCCGAGCTGATGGGATGATTTATCCTCAGGCGGGGTTGCCTCTTGGAGCCATCGTGAGTTCCGGCTTTAGCCCACCCGCTCCGAGGCAGAAGCGAGGCTGCTGCTGCGGAGAAACCAGAGACGCGTCGAGGGGAGGAATTGCTAAAGCTCGCCCGCCTCGGCCATTCAAGGGGCGCCTGCAAGGGGGGTGCGAGCGCGTCCGCGGCGGGCCCTCCAGTGGGCGGGTCTGGCCGGCCTCCAGCCGAGCGAGCGAGCCAGCGAGCCGAGAGAGGTATGGTAGCCGCCGGAGCGAGCGCCACCTGGTCCCCTGCTGGCCGAGGCACCCTGCCCGCCGGGAAGAGCAGGCCCTGCTGGACGGGGCGGGCGGCGCTGCCCTTGCCCGGCGCGTCGCGGCGGCCGTCGGAAGAGGAGGAGGAGGAGGAGCGCCCGGGCTTCGCTCTTTGCGGCTGCGGCTGCTTCTGAACGGCGCGAGCGAGGAGGTGGAGGGCGATGCTCCTGCGGCGGCGACGGGGCGGGCGGCCAGCATGGAGCGACTGGCGGCGGCCCTGGGCCGCCTGGCGTGGAGCTCCGGCCCGCCGCTGCCGCTCGACCTCATCGTGGCCAAATGCCGCCTGCCCGCTCTCGTGCGCCCCGGCCCGGGTGGGTCTCGCTCGCTCGCTCGCTCGCTCGCTGCCCTTGCTGCGGCGCGGGGGGGAGGCGACGGGGGCTGTCTGGTTTCTTTCGGCCTCCACGGGCGGCGGACCGGTGCGGTTGGGGGTTGTTGCCGTGGCTGGAGGGAGATTTCTAGGCTGCCCCAGGAGATTTGTGGTGTCAGCAAGGCGGAGGGCGAGAGGCGCCGCCGGTAAAACCGGGAGGGAACCGGGGAAGCAAGTGGCTGCGTGGAGGGGGTGGGGTGGGTTAAAAGAACAGAAACTTTGCCGAGTTGCGTTTGATTCTTTATTCCTGTGAAACTGACTCAGACGGCGGCGCGATCCCAGGGCAGATTCCCCGGCGCAAGCCTCATAGTAATTAACGGAGGGCTCTTTTATTGCTCTCGTATACAGTATTTCGACGACGGGGCTGGTGCCGGAGAACTGCGCGCCGGCTTGCGGCGAATCTCCCCCGGCGTCCCGCCTCTTCTGTCTCGTTCAGGCGTTGCAGGCGCAGTCGGGTCCTCCACTCCCGAAAGGGTGTCCCTGGATTCCTGTCTGGGATTCCCGTTATTGACGAAGCGGGCTTCGTGCGAACAATTTGGCGTGCCGATCTGGTGCGCGGGGGCGAGTCGGGGGTGGGGGGGGGAGTCTGGTACCTGGAAACCTCTGAGTGATTTTCTTGTTAATTTACTTCTGGGTGGACTCTGTTTTCTGTTTTACCTGCTGGTTCTTCCCCCTCCCTCCCTCCCTCCCTCCCCGTAGTTTTTATAGGTGGTCTCTTGTGCAGATGCAAAAATGCGCTGCAGGATCGGAGTAACGGGTTTATTGCAATTCTGCCCGTTCCTTTCATTTCTCTTTCCCGAGATTTGCTCCCTCCCCTGCCCCAGTTTTGTTCCCTCGGATCGCGGGGAGGGATTGCTTGCAGATCCCTGGGGAGGGAGGGAGGGAAGGGCAGGGGGTGGCAGGCTGCCCGGCTTCGGGTTTTGCACAGCGTGAGAAGAATAGGGAGTTTAGCCATGAATGATGTTTTGAATACTAATGAGAAGGGAAGCCTGCTTCCGCCCCCGCCCCCCATTTTTCTTGTGAATGAATTTGGGGGGGCAGGGCTACGCACACAATAACGCCCTCCTCGCATGGCTTGATTATCTGTACCACTCCATTTGAAACTCCTCGGTTGTCTGAAAAGCGGAAGGAGGCGGCAGTGACCTGCCATCCCCCACACCAGGAGGAAATGGGAAGCCGGCTGTCCCTGGTCTGTTCCTGGGGGTTTGCTGTGGTCGCCTGGGGAGTGCAACCAAGTGCACTGTATTAACTGCTGCGGCTACCAAATGTTAGATTAGATGGGCCTTTTGCCTGATCCAGGAAAGCTCTTCTTACATTTATGCTGAGTGTGCAACAAGGTGTGCAACAAGCTCAAGACAGGCTTGGTAATAGCTTCATGATACCTAATAGCTGGGTTCGCGGAATCTGATTCAGGAGATCAGCTGAAGACCAACATGCAGAACCTGATTAGCTTTGATCCTGGTTAGGATGTGTTTTCCATAGCTTACTGTTTGGTGTGGTGGTTCAGTGTTTTGTGCTAATCCAGACAATGATCTAAATAACCAAGTTAAGCATCTTGTACAAACCCAGCAGAAAAGATGCTTTGAGGAGGAGTGGAATGTGTTTTCTCTAGTTGTTCCATCATAAAACGTTGGATAAAGCAGGAGGAAACATGCAAACTCTGGGATTGGAGCACCCCACCAGAATAGGTTATCCAGAGGTGTTGTAGACCCATTCTTTTCTATTGATACCCATTTTCCCATCTTGAAGCTGGGTAACTCCATTAAAGGTAAGGTATTATACAAGCCAGGAAGCTTAGCTCATTCCCTGTAAGGACTTGATGCATTGAGAATACATGAAAAAAAAAATACCCATTGCTGGAATTTTTTTCCTCACCTGGCATACTTCAGGTGACATGGCTAAAACTGGAGCTGGAGTAGTTGGCCCCAGAGCTCCTTTTTAGTGGGCCTCTTTCAAGATGGATGTACAAAGGTGATGGAGAAACAGCTCTGGGGAATAGTATAGTTAATGGACAACCTGGTATTATCCTGCTGGTTTTTACTTCTATTTCCATCAACCTCAGTCTGGCATGAGTAATGACAAGGGATTCTCGGAGATGTAATCCCAGAACAGCTTGAGGACACCAGGTTTCTTACTCCTGCTGTACTGTTTTAATACTTAGTGTAGGAGGAGAGAGGTGTTAGTTTATGGTGGCAAAATGTGAGGAGGAGTCTAGTAGCACTTTTTCCAACTAACACATTTTATTAACAGGCATAAGTTTTGTGTGCTGCATCTCATTTCATCAGATGTGTAGAGTGGCTAGACTGATGTAGGATTTAAATTGGGATGAGGAAGGGGAAAAGGGAGGGGAAGACAGGTTGGTTATGCAGATGCAGATTACATGTGAGACAGATCACAAATATATTCAAATCCTACATTAGTCAGGTCACTCTATGCATCTGATGAAGTGAGATTCAGCTGGTGGAAGCTTATTCCTCTTAATAAAATGTGTTGGTTGGAAAAGGTCTGCCAGACTTTCTCTGGTGATACTTAGAATCTCAAGAATGACATGTTTATGTCACCTCTTTTTCATTGTGTGCATTTTTGGGGTGGAGGGGGTAAGATAGCTCAGCTCCAAGCTTGTTGGGGGAAATCTTTCAGTCTAGTGCCCTCCCTTCCCACATCTAACTGCCAGATTTTCAGTCTCCATCCTTGTGTGATTTGCATCTAAAGACGGCTAAGGTGCCTTTTGTCTGAGAGCTTTGTTATTCCATTCCATCTCTCTTCCCCCCCCACCCACCCACCCCCGCCCGCACCCCCGCCCGCACCCCCATAGCTGGCTCTGAGCTCCAGCTTTGTTGAATGTGAAGAAAGAATTAGTGTAAATCTGCTAGGAGGAGCAGGTGCCAGAATCCAAGTGGGCCAAGGAGGGAAGGGGATTGCAGAACAGGATCCTTTAAGGCTTGCTAGGAACAAGCAAAAGTTGTTTGTTACCGTATCAACGCTTTCATGCAGCATCACATCCTCTGGAATTTGCTGAACGACATGCCCAATAGTTGCATTTGTAGGCATGACTTTATATTGCATGTTGTCCTAGGCAGTATATCTGATTGTGGCTAAGGATACATATGTTTTATATCAGATATGAAACTCCTGCATTTTGTAGAAATTTGTGTGAATGCAGAAGGAACAAAATTTATGAATTAGAATGTGGTCACAAGTAGCTGTGAAAAGAAACTGCATTTGGCTGGGATTGGCTGGTATGTAAGCCCACTGTGTGAAACATATGTTCTCCAGCACCTGAAAAATCAACCTAAATAAATGTCTGACACAGAATCTTCTACCAGAATAATAAAGGCTTCTTTACTGGCAGATATGTGTGGCTAGTTAACCGGAGCATGTAACATATAAGAAGCAAATCTATTTCCCTCATCATTTTTTCCTCACTAATCTGTGTAATGAGTGCAAGAGATCCCTTTCTATGCATTACGGTGTTCCTCAAATTATGGATTATTATGTATACAATGCCAACATTGTGCCTATAACATTGTCCAAATGAATAATTTAGGTTTCTTAGTTACAAGGCTGATAAATACAGAAAGAATAGGAGAAGGAAAGTGTGTGTGCCCCCTGTTACAAGGACTTTGGCATATGCCAGTTAGGTATTATGGGAATTGAAATCCAGCGCATGGGGACGGAGCAGTAGAATTTGAAAAAATGGATAGAAGCAAAGTCTAGATAGGCAAGGTGAAGAGAGAGCTATCTCGTTAGGATAGCAAGTATCATCCTTAGAGGGCAAGATGGAACATGTGATTGAGAGGAGATTATTTTGTGCAATTGATAAAGAAGGGCCTTATCAATGGAAATTTATGCCATCGTCAATGCTAGATTTTTAAGGTGACACAAAACACTCCTCTTTCCCATGATGTTTAACATCTATATGAAATTCCTGGGCGAAGTTATTTGTCTGTTTATCGTACATTATTGTGAATATGCTGTTGATACCCAGTTGAATATATCTCTACCCTGGACCAGGCAGGAGGTATGAATTAGCAGGGGATTGGGTGGGATGAATCAGGTTGAAACTCAATTCCAGATAAATGGAGTTCTGCTCATTCAGGAACCATCACTTTGTGACTGGCCACTATACTGTCTGTGGATGGGGTTGCACTCCTTCCATAGGAGCAGGCCTATGACTTGCAGGTTCTCCTACTAGATCAGCTGGTTGAGTCTGTGGTCAGAGGAGCCTTTGCTCAGCTTCAGCTGTCTCCTAGCTGCAGACCTTTCTAGAGTGATATTAACTTGTGTCCATTGCATTACTTTGAAGGCTACCTGGATACTTAAGTCGATACAGAATGCAGCAGCTTGCAGTTAGGCAAGTAAAAGCTGCTTTAGCATTTTATACCCAAATTGTGGGTGCCATGTTGTCTCCCAATATGTTCTGGAGTACAATTCCAGGTGCTGATTCTGACCTTCAGAGCTGTATATGGCTTAGGTCCAGATTACTTACAGGACTGTCTGCACCAAATAGAATCCGTCCTTTATGATCAGTGTGAGAAGGCGTGCTTTGGGTATCTTTTCCAAAATGCTTAAGGGGATGGGAACCAGGAAGGAGGCTTTTGCAGTAGTGGTCCTTTCCTTCTGGAACATGTTACTCCCAAGATCTAGATGGCCTTCCTTTTATTATTTCAGGGAAACAGTTAAAACTGGCTATTCTGTTGAGCATCTGGATCTTGAGATATCTGTGGTGCAAGGCTATTTCAATTTCAATTTTTAACTTTAATCTTAAATATTATGTTAAAATATTGAGAGTTTTTAATTTATTGTTGAGAAATTTTTAGCTTGATGAGAGCAACCCAGAATCTATTTGAAGGGGCAGGAAACAACCATGTGAATAAGCAAGCCAACAAATAAATGCCATACAAATAAAGGCTATATAAAGGCTAAAATTAGAAGGCCAGTTTGGATGGATCCCTTCCCCTGCCTCAAATAGGAAAGTGAATATCTTACTGTGTTTGTTTTTAGCTAAATTAAATTGTTGAAACGTTAAGTCTCTTTCTGATGTTTAACCCTAGCCTTCCAAATATAGCCTGAATAGGGCTGTAGTTCTTTTATGTGACATTCAGCAACAGGGAGTTTGAGATCTCTGGGGCAATCCCCAAATTATTTTATTTATTTGCTTGTTTGTTATTTACTTAACCAATTTAGGTGGCTGCTCTCTTGCCAAATTACTCTAGGTTGCCAGCAAGGATTAAAAGGGTTAACAACATCCAGAAACAAAGTAGCAAAATATGAAAGACAATAAAGTAAAACATACTGTGCCAGGGACCGGGCATATGACTCATATTTCTGAACATATTAGGCACGTTGTCTGAGCTACTAGCTGTTTTGAACATGGGGTATTTAAAATGTTTAAAAATGTTTAGGTACCGTCTACCAAAACTCACTGTTCTGCAGCAAACAGCAGTAGCAGTAAAAAATTATTTTTTTCTAGGTGTGCTGCCAAGACTGCTTCTTCCCCTACCAGCCATCACCAAGATGTACCTTATGGTATCTCTGTCAGAAATCAGCCACATTCCCAAAGAAAAGACAAGTGGGGCAGGATGGGATCAAGTTACTGAGAAATTATTTTGGGGAGATCCTACTTTGACTACAAACTTAATCTTCAAGGCAAACAACTGTGCTTAAACCTGCCATGTATGAGTTGCTGGGTTTGTACAACGCACTTAACTTGGCTACTGAATAAACCCAATTTTTTTGGCTTTGCACAATATGTTGAACCAATGAACTACCCTGGGTTTGTACACTAGATTAACCTACCAAAACACACAGAAACCAAAAGTTAAAACTAAGTTGAGAATGCTTTATGAATATAGCCCAACTGACTTGGTGAAGTATATTGTGTGACCGTAGCAGCAAGTGATATTAGTTTTCAGACTCTGACTCTCTACAGATAAAACAGGCTAAAGCAGTGTTTCTCAACCCTGGCAACTTGAAGATGTGTGGACATCAACTCCCAGAATTCCCCAGCCTGCATGCTTCAAGTTGCCAAGGTTGAGATACACTGGGCTAAAGCAACAGAGGTCTATTTTAGTACAGCATAGACTGTCTCTTCTCTTGGGCTGAAGTTTAGCTGGTGCAGCAAACCAGCTTAATTTATATATGGATTGTATAAAAAGTTGGGTTGGAGGGAAAGAAGTTTCTTTTGCATTCTTGCAAACAACGGGCTTAGCTAAAAGTACTGAAGAAGCCCCAAATTAGGTTTGTCAGGATTCCCTCCTTTTTTTTTTTTAAATAATCTGCGTAGCATTGGAAGGAGCTGGTTGTTGCACTGGAAATTCTTGGAGGAACAGAGGCAAATACTGTATAGTGACATCCATTTTCTAATGGACAATTTTGTTTATATTGAAGAAGAAATAAAGACTATCATAGTTACGTAACAAAATCTGTACAACCACTAGATGGCAGCCAAAAGATTTTAAAAAACACTCAGATTCTTTGCTGCCATCTTGTAGCCCTACAGATTTTTGCAGCTCAGATCTATAATAAGTATTCATTGATTAACTAGTCTGAAAGGATACTACTGTAGTTGTTATAGCCAAGAGTACTGCTTGAAAGGAACAGTGTTTGATTTAAATTGAGGCTGCCTGGGATTTTCCCAGTTTTGTATCCTTGCAAGTTTACAAAAAGCATCTGTATACATTTACAAAAATGTTCCTCAAATTAGGGCTGTATAGCACCACTCAGAAAGGTGCTTTGAGAGCTGGTAAAATGCTAAATCCCTCTAAAATTCTTAATGGCTGACTCAAACAGTTTTCAAACTCGCCTGACAATTCCTGGCATTTGGGTGTACGTGTGCAGACAAGCAAATGTCATTCCCACCAAGGTGAAGCCCACATGGAAGCAAAGGAAATTGCTCCTTCCCTCAGCCATGGCTCCTGCCTTCCTTGGCCAGCAGTTCTAGTCAAAGGAAGTGAGGTAGGACTGGGAGGGCCTCTAGATTAAAAACCTGAAAATCTATCTATGTAAAAGCCGATCCCGATTTAATGGCGCATAATCAATTTTTTTCTCAGAAGCTGGGGCCAAGATGATCGGAATCCCATCTGAAGGGGGGCAGTAGTGGTGAATGCCTACTGAGGGTTTTTATTGACTTTTTTGAACCTGTAATTAAGTTATATGATTTAATGAGCAGAGCAAGGTCATTCTGCATTTAGTTGTCACTTGGCTCAGAAATAACAGAATAGCTTGGAGTGTTTTTCCATCTTTCTCTTCCATCGGAAGTGTGATTGTAGAAGAAGACTTGTTAGAGATCCAGAACCAGAAGCAAGGAGGGGGTAACTGAGTCTTGTCCTTGGCTTTTCATCAGGGTCCGTCCTTCTGTTCTTTCTTCCTTCCTTTCTATTTTGAATTTGGTATTTTTGAAAGCATAAGTAAACAGAATATATGTTAAGAGAAATATAGACTATATGTTTGTTTATTTATTTAACAAATGTATATAGGCACCCATCTGCCAGAAGGAACTCTAGGAGGCAAACAAAATAAAAACACAATATACTCAAAAGACCATTTAAAACAATAAAACAATGTTGAGGCCCTGATAACACTTGTATTCATCCACCAATCACTCCATGCCAGTTCCATCAACATCCTGGCCCCAGTGCCTGGGGGAAAAGCTAGGTTTTCACCAGTTTCTTAAAGGCCAACAGGATTGGGGCCATCTTTATCTCCAGGGGGAAGCTGTTCCATAAGGCAGGTGCCATGACTAAGAATGTATGCTTCTGAAGCTCCACCAGGTGACACTGAGGGGACCTGGAGCACACCCACCCTGCCAGATCTAGTAGGACAAGCAGAAACCATTGGGGATAGGCGGTCCTGCAAGTAGCCTGGCTCCATGCCATGTAGGACTTTAAAGCTGACAATCAGCACCTTGAATTGTACCCGGAAGCCTACTGGGAGCCAGTGCAGCTCACACAGTAGTGGTGTTACATGGATGTATCAAGGTGTGCCCATTACTCCTTGTGCCTCTGCATTCTGGACCAGCTGCAGCTTACAAATAGTCACTTATGAAAACAGGAAATAGAGATACAAATAATAAAGCACTGGTGGATAAACAACAGATCTAAGGTATCATAAACACTAGCATATGACAGTATATTGTTAAAGAAGTATTCTGTTGAGGAATATTTTATTTATTTAAAAATACTTATGTGGTCGCCATCTTATACACAATAACCCTGGGGGGCTCACAGCAAGATAAATAAAAAAAAAGTAAAATAACACTACACTAACATCAGCACTACTCTTCACCCCACAGTTCCCTAATAACAACACTTTCATTAAACAGTTGCATCATACATCGGAATCCTGGCATTCACCACTACTGCCCTCCTTCAGATGGGATTCCGATGCTGGGCTCCATTCTCACCCTAACCCAATGCCTGGGGGAACAGCCAGCTCTTCACAGCCTTCCAGAAGGCTATAAGGGTGAGGGCCCTCTGAATCTCAGGGGGGGAGGCTGTTCCACAGGGCAGGGGTAGCTACCAAGATGGTGCGTCTCTTAAGTCCCACCAGATGTCAACATTTAAGGGAAGGGACCTGGAGTGAGCCCACTCTATCTAGCCTGGGGGAATGGGCAGATACCGTCAGGGAGAGGTGGTCTCACAAGTAACCTGGCCTGTGCCATTCAGAGTTTTAAAGGTGATAACCAGCATCTTGAATTGCATCCTGAAAGAAACTGGAAGCCAGTGCAGCTCATGCAGCAGCGGTATGATATGGGCAAACCATGGGGCACCTAGAACTGTGCGTACAGCTGCATTCTGGACTATTTGTAGCTTCCAGATGGTCTTTAAGGGCAGCCCCATATAGAGTGCACTGCAGTAATCCAATCATGAGGTGACTAGGGTGTGAGTGACTGTGAGCAAGGCTTCCTGGTCCAGAAATGGGTGCATTTGGTGCACAAGCCAAGTTTATACATAAGTCCTAGCCATAGCTGCCACCTGCTCCTCAAGCAGAAGCTACAAATCTAGGAGGACCTCCAAATTGCATACCAACTCTGTTGGGGGAGTGCTAACCCATCAAGAATCAAAAATAACATCTTCCAAATCCAGCAGGGCCAACAACCCAAAGCCATTCTATCTTGCTAAGGTTGAATTGGACCAGTTCCTCCCTATCCAGACCTTCACAGCCTCCATGCACTGGGTCAGCACCTGAGTGGCATCAATTGACCAGTCAGGCTGAAAATGTATAGCTGCATATCATCAATATACTAATGGCACTGCACTTTGTGCCATCAAATGACCTTGCCTAGTGGTTTCATGTAGATATTAAGGAGGAACAGTGAGAGACCTGAGCTGTGAGGGATCCCCCACATTAGGGTTAGATTTCACCTCCCCCCCGCACCCACTGGATCTGGCCCCAGAGGAAGGAGGAGAACCACTGCAAAACAGTATCCCCCACTCCAACCCCTGAAACTGGTCCAGAAGGATAGGATGGGTGATGATATTGAAAGCTGCCTAGAGGTCCAAGAGGGCCAGGATGGGCTCACCACCCCCATCCCAAGCCCCCCAGATATTAACCACGAACACGATCAACGCCGTCTTGGTACTATAATCCAGCCTGAATTGCAGATGAAAAGAATCCAGGTGATCCTTTGTCTATCCCTATTGGACTTAAAGCTAAACATACTTGATCAACATAGTGCAAGTCACCGACAAAACAATAAATGATAAGCAATACATTAAACCAGTACCAGAAGTTATAGATCAAATTAAGATATAATTCTATAGATAAGAAAACCCAAATTTTTGCAGCCATTAATATATACAGTTCAGTGTATTTTGAAGGGATATATGGTTTAGTGAAATTTAATAAGACTATTTCAGGTTGTAATGGAATTACAACTATCAAAATACGTTCCATTCTACTATGAAGCATTTTCCAGAACTGTTGGGCTTTACAACATTGCCACTATGTATGAAAAAAAAGATCTAACCTGTTTGTTACATTTCCTACAGTTTTTAGAAAGAGAATTATTCACTTTAGTGATCAAGAATGGAGTAACATACCAACAATAAAACATCTTATGCCAATTTTCTCTAAGTAATAATATTCCAAGTAAATTTGATATTCTTCCATTAGAATTCTCGGTGTTCCATCTCAATGACTTTATTCAAATTCTGCATCCATTTAATCATACAGTCTTGTTCAGATTCTGAATCATACTCAGTAGTTATTTATAAATGGTGCCTAACAGATCTTTGTATTTTAATTTGTATTTTTTTTCCTGCTTTTTTTCCTTTTGGTTTATTGCAAGCAGCCCAGAGTCACAGTGTTCAAGTTGGGTGGCCATATAAAAGCTACAAGCAAACAAATATATTTATGTAAATTTTCAAAAATGAAAGATGCTGCTGAATTTCTTTATTTTTTACTTTGGTTGAATTGCTTGAAAATATGGTAAGCATATGTAAACTATCAAAGCCAAAGACGTGCACAAGCTCAAGTTGTTGATTGGGCCATTGAAGAGGCTGGGGGAGATGGAAACCAGTCCGGTTTAGAGGTGTCTGCAGGATCTGCCTCTGTTGTCAAAAGGACGAAGCAGCATCGTGCAGAAGCTCCGCCCCTTTCATACATGCAGTTCACGAAGCCTGACCAAAAGGGGCGGAGCTTGGGTTGCATAGCTCAATTGCTATTTTATACTTTCCTATTTATAGTACAGTGACCATATTTTCTTGGAAAAAATAAAGGACAGACTTGAAAAAGAGGCAAATCTGAAAGAGGTTCACAAGGATAAAAATTTTTTAATGCTTATGTTTATAACTTTGCTTTACAAAGGAACATTCAAGAGCAAAACCAAGAAAAACTTGACAAAAATGCATATTCTAATAAAAAATATCTGAAATTAAACAGTATATATAAATTTATTTTTAAAAGACAATTCAATTTCCATATTTTTCACGAATGTAAAAGACGGTGCATTAAGTGGTACCAGTTGCACAGTGAAAGCTAAACGACCAAAATAAAAGACAAAAGTGACTTTTGAAAAATAAATAAATCTAAAGGACAGCTTTCTGAAATAAAGGATTGTCCTTTATAATAAAGGACGTATGGTCACTGTAATTTATAGTTATTTTCCATTATCCAAGTCTTGGCTTTATACCTTTAATACATCATCTATGGCTAAGATGAAATGCTGTCCTTATGTATTTCTATACATTTTATTAACTACCCTGTGTATTTGGATATTAAATATAATGTACAGGATATACATTGTGCCCTGGGTGGTTTTGTGAATTTGGAATGCATGTGGGAGGAGGAGGAGGAGGAGGTCTCTTGACAGAGGGGAGCCACATAGGCCCAAGTTTCTCTCAAGATGTGTCACTGTGGCCTGCTGGTTTTGTTTTTTTTTCCTGCTGTTGGACCTGCTTGAAATGTTTGTCTCTTTGCCTGCCACCAGCTGGCCAGAACCCTCCATTGCAGGCCCAGATTCAGCCTCAGTACAAAGTGACTGTTCCAAGCAGGGCTTTGGGCCTGCAGCTCTGGCCATTGAGCACAAACAAAGGGTTGTTTCCAGGGCAACCTATCTCTCTTGGCAGCACAGGCCTGCTGCTCTCTTGCATTTGGCTGGGGGAGGAGGAGAAGGATGAGCTCCACTCTTGGAACCGGCATCTCAGGGGAGTGCTGGGCCCGAGGGAAGGTGTGAGAGCTTTAGCAAAGCCTCCCAGCTTCTCTCATTTCCTGTGTGGTTCCTGAGATGGCATTTCAAGGGACGGGCTGCCATGTTCAATGAGATGTGTATTTGATCCTGATGCATTCTTTCTCTAGCTTTCTCCACTCTGGTGCTTTACTTTCAGCCAACAAAACCAGTTAGGCCCAACATTTCTGGAAAGCATCAGGTTAGGAAAGAAGGGGCTTAGTGAGACTGACATATGCCTAAAAGGACAGTCCTGCAAACAGAGGAGTGTGCATTGCTCAGGGGGTTACAGATGATGACTCTTGAGTTATCTCTGTTGCATTGCTACATTGCCAGTAATGATTCGAAGAAGGGTTTGCAGGTATTGGCAGGATGGAGAAGTTGATTGATTTGAATAGCCAGGTGCCTACAGGTCATGTTATAATTGGAACTTTATCCAGAAAGGCTCTATGCCTGACTCTTGTAAAGTAACGGTACTCAACTGTGGATTTATCCCACTAATGTGAGAGTGTGTGGGAGAGGATTTCATTTTAGTCAAACTCTTGATGCCATTTTTCATCTTGCAGCAGCTTCTAGGACAGCTTCCAGAATTCTGATCAAAGTAATCTTACTAGACTCTTCTCTCCTTTATTGTCATTTCAGTCACTCTGGGCCGGGGCACAACATCTAAAAAATAATTTGGGTGAATGCATAGCATTCTCATGCCTTTTCTCATTTCTGTCACAGGGGAGTATGTAGAGGGGGTCAGTGACCAAGATGTGCTTCTCATCCACTCCTGTCGTCAATGGACTACAGTGACGGCCCACAGCTTGGAGGAAGGGCATTATGTCATTGGCCCCAAGATTGACATCCCCCTCCAATATCCAGGTAACAGAATGGTGAGAATGCAGTGAAGCACATATTTGAAGGGAAGTAGTGGAAGGGGTTAGATAGCAAGCTCCTAGATTTTTCTATAGATACTCTGATAGCTCTCCTGACTTCTTGAATGTCCCTGCTTAGGTTAGTTTCTTTCTTTTTTACTTTCCTTCTGATCAGCCGTCATGTACCTTCTCTGAAACCTTGATGCATCAAATCTCATTGTTTGGGTTGATAAACTATAAGGGGAAAAATATAGATCCCTGCCTCACAAGCTTATAAATTGAAGTTTGACAGTTGGGAGAAATGGATAAGTGAAGGTTTGGACTGCTGTTTATGGATCTGGGCCTAAAAGAAATAGAGCTTTGAGATACAGGTTAATAGAAATTCCTGCATTGTTGAGTAAGCAAAAGTGTGAGCAAGGATTGTTCAAAAGGAATATGGAAGCAGCCCTGACCAATCCAGGGGCTCTATATTATCTACAAATTAGAGGGATTACTTATCATTTTCCCTCCAAGGCAAAATGGCATGATGAAACTCTGTATTATCTTAATGCAATAAATGTATAAGATGGTTGGAATAGACTTTTTTAGTTGTGCTTAACTGCTTATAATGATGAGTGTTAAGTTCAAAGCAAGCAATCCTTTTTTTTCTTTTTTTTCCTACCAGTATTACACATCCCAGTTCCTCTCAATGTTTTATTGCATATAGATGTCTCATCAAATAGGATTTCATGAGGTTCCCATTCTAAGTGTAACAGTGATATGGTTTTTAATCTTCCTTATAATGGGGAAAAAGAATAGGCAGTTTCTAAAATCTCCTTCTACTAGAATATAACAGGAGCTTGTACTTGGCTATGTACTTGGCTGTGTGATAGTACTGTAGACGTTTCATCATCTTTTTCTGTTTGTGTTTTGGGGTGTAGTCTTTTTAGATAAATATGCACACAGTGAGATTTACACTCAGTGTGAGCCATTGTTGGAGCTGCATGGTGCGTTGGCTGAGGCAGAGTGGGTGCCATTTCTGGCATAGTGAACTCTACATTGTCACCTTCTACCAGTACCTCCTGATAGGCTTTCAGGGGATGAAATAATTTCCTGCTATTATCGAGTGAAAGGAGCAGATGCAGCTTCTAAAGCTAATGGAAAAGGATCAGCTGTGTGGAATCAACCATATCTCAGATTAGACACTTCATAAGAATAGAAAAGAGCTGGAATCAGTACTTGTAATCAGTGAGTTCAAGGAAAACAAAACATTAACTTTGCTGCCACAAAAGCTATTGTTCTAGTGGGTAGGTGGGTGACTGCTATTTTTGTATCTTGTATGAAGTTTTGTCATCAAATGGAGATCCATATTGTATAGACTGGGTTTCCTCTGATGCACTGGATGCTCCAGAACAATCTACTAATCTATCCTGTTGCCACCCTTTTTGCTTCTCACTCAGAAAGGGAAGGAAGTCTCCCTGTTTGATTGGGAGAATCTGCTTTTCCAAATGGCTTTAGTCGGTCTGGCTTGCCTTCTGTCAGTTCTGATTTATGGCCTTATTTTTGCCAGTTTCTTCTCTGTCTAGTTTCCAATGTGCTCAGGCCTCTTGGTCTATATTTTGAGTGAGGAATCTGTGGCCCTCCACATGTTGAACTACGACTCCCAACTGCTGCAACCAGTGGTTGGACTTTATGTTAGTAATATCACACATTCCCTACTCTTAGTCTAGGTTTAGCTGCAAGACATCTCTAATCAAATTTCTCGGCACTATGGTCCTGGACTTGCTAAAGTTTACTGCCTCTCATCTAAGTTCTGCAGACATAAAAAAAGGGCATAGGTGAAACTACCTCAGAAAATGTGGTGAAGATGAATACAAAATGAAGACAGGGCATAGTTTGCAGGAGGTTGGTGCCTGATGTAGAAGATGAGAGAGGGGAAAGGTAGTTGCTGGCACCATGCTGGGAGCACTGGGGAGGTGCTGGACAGATGGTACGGTAGGAAGGAGTGGCTGGAGTTGGGAATTAACAGAGCTGACATCATCCCTGGCCCTTAATGAGACCCTTAAGTGCCTCCCATCTTTGGTAATGATGTGCAAGAATGAATAAATAATGAGAGGCAAGCGGGCAGGAGCGGTTAATTGCTGCTCCTTGGGGAGACAGATGGGACAGGAAAAGAAGAGTAAGTGTGTTAACCTGTTGTGTTGGCTCCATTCATAAAAAACCAGAGCAGATGGTTCCAGTTTCAGCTTGCAAGGAAAGCAAAAGCATACTTCATTCCATTGTGAAACCACTGCTTTTGATAAGTGTGCAACTGTATACAAGGGAAAGGATTAGCTTGCCAGAATTGTTGGTTGCTATTAAGAATGATAGAAATGAATTAGATCTTTCAGCAGGCTTGCCAACTGACTGAGACATTCAAATCTTGTTGAAATGAACAGGAGTTGCTTGAAAACAGGGAATTTCATTCCTTGTGGTAATGGACACATGTTGTGCTATTTAGGAGAAAGGAGACACCGCTAAGACTTTTTATATCAGAGATCATATTGTCTCTAAGCAACAGTGTGTATGCCCAAACCACACTTCTTGGGCTTTCCTGTAAAACCAACTCAGTCCCTCTCCACTGAAATGAATTAGGATCTCTCGGAGCTATTTTTGCTTAAAATGTATATTTAAATATCACATGGAGGTTTCAGTATGATTAGGCAACCTTAGGTCTGAATCTGCTTTTGGCAACAGCAAAACACCTCTGAAAGAATTTATAGGCTTTTGAATGTGCTAAAAACTGATTTTTTAAATCATGTTCTTTTCCTGACAGTTTGAGGGTAGGAAACATTATTTATGCCCTTGTCTTTGCACAACAAGCCTGTGAGTTAATTTAGGATAACAGATGATAAATGGCCAAAGGTCAGCTAGTGAGTTTCGTGGCTGGATTGGGATTTGACCCCAGGTCTCCTTGGAGTCTAATCTAACACCATTCTGACCTCACTTAACATGTTTCTATTGTATTTGAAGCCAGAATGTTTAAACTGCACTGACAAAATGTCCTCTGCAATCATTTACTGTATGCTGATGAGTGAAATTGAGATTCCCAGATAACTGAAGATTGTAAATTGGGGAGTGAGGGGAAGAGGATGGGGATATTTCAGATTAAGTATGGTAATTAAGCACTTTCTGAGTGCCTGAAAAGAGTGCCATCAGAAAAAGGCCAAGACCTGTTTATCATCTCAGAAGGTGGGACATGTAGTAATGGATTTAAATTACAGGATGGCAGACTACAGTTGAATATTTGGAAACATTTCCTAACAGTGAGGGTCTTTCGATAGTGAGCAAATTATCTAGAGAGGACAAATGGAGGCTGGGTTCTTGTAAAGAACAAGAGCATGGACACAGTGGCTTAAATATAACCTTCCAATGTTGTCGTTCCAAGTGACATGAAATAAAGATGTGTGAAGCCTGTGCATCTGTGGCTTTTTAGAAGGAAAACACGATAAAGACAATAACTTGTAGCATATCCATAAATGTTCGAACACTTCACACACATTATTTCAATAACTGTATCTTATAAGATATACAGTAGATGTACTTTGTATTGCCTCATTATTGCAAGGTGGGCTAAGTACATGGGTGTCCTCAGGGGAGTCAAGGAGAAGCAAATGATGAAAGATATGTGATGATACAAATTATATATTTGTATCAAATGTGCAAGTACAAAATGGTGGCATTTGTGTGATGATGTCATGATGCTTGTCATCATTTTGGCATCATCATGATTTGCTGCAGATACTACTAGATAGGTAGGCTGATTGTGTCAGTCTGCCAGTGAAGCTTATAGTAGCTATGAGATCTGAACTGAGAAAACCTTGAGTCATGCTAAGTCATCCATCAATGTGTGGATTTCAGGGAAAAAGTTGTGGCTTCAGTAAGATGCACCAGATGGAATAAGATGCACTGTTTCCTAGTTTCTTATTTCATAGAGTTATGAAACCAAGATAATCCAATAGGCTTAGTAAAAATTTGATGCTTCCATGTCTATGCACTCCATCATAAACTGCTAAACTGCTCATAACCATTTTAGTTTCAAGACTCAGTGGATTATCCCCTTGAACTTCACAAAATCCCCATTCAGATCTTCTTCTTCTTCTCCTGTGGCTGCATCCTTTGGAAATGTGGAGAAGGGGAGCTTCCGTATGCTGCTTGTGATTTTGAACCAATGCAATCAGAGTTCCAAATCATAAGAGGCATGTTCAGTAAACAAAGCAGATTTCCCTCTTCCAAATTTCTCCTCTCAAACAGCTAAAATGGGAGTAGGCCTGAGCATGCACAGCTCTTCTTTCTCTTCCACACAACTGAAATAGTACAGAAAAATACTCTAGGAAAGGCCAATGTTTTCCCTGCAGTTGAAATCATTATGTGTGGATGTGTGCTGTATTTTTAAACCTAAATAAGAACTTGGCAACATTAATTCTAGTCTAAATGTAATTTCTAGCAAAATACTCCAACTCATATCCATCCTATCCTAGCAGTTTGTTCTGACAAAAGACATCAAGAAGTCATCTCCCTCTGGGCTAATAATAGATAATATACATATAAATGCACAAGGAATTTGAACCTCATTAAAGCACCAACTTATTATAACCACTTGGCTGTTATGTCTGTAGCTCAGATAGTGAGAGTGTGAAGAGGCAGAGATACCATGGTTACTCATCTCCATCTATTGTATGCCTTTGTTATTCTTCCAGCTGGTGCATTGATGCCCCCACCCCAGCCCACAATTGCTGCAGCTTGTTCCCATATTGCCTTTTCCTTGGGGAAAAAGAAGGAGGCCCACGGCTGTCTCTGTGATAACAGACCTGGGGACAGCCCTGACACCCTGCCCCTCTTTCCCTTGCCATCATTACCAGCAGCTCCCATCATTAACTTCTTCTATTAGATGTGTCTCCATCTGTTTGGCTTCCTTGTTTGCTGGAGAAGTTGCTGGGCAAACTATGGCAACTGAATCCTGGGCACAAGTTAGGACAGCAATACCTTTTGTATTTCAAGGGATCTATTGCTGCTGAAAGGTAACTAAGGTAGCTCTGAGCTCCTTCAGGAGGAATAGGAATGCAGCACAGTATAATACAATAGACATTATAGGGGGCAACCTCAATAAAGGACAAAAGTTTCAGCACAAGGTGTACAAGACTAAGAATTCCCTTTATTAATGAATTACATGTACATCCTGCAGATATTTTGTAGTCTGAATGGAAACCTTCCCATACATACACAGGGCCAATGCTCCATCCAGGCACACATTCTTGCTACTACAAGGGCTCACATATCTTCATCTCATTTAATTCACACTACCACAAGTCCAGGCCCCAATATTCATTTTTCACAAGAATGCACTATGATCAATGAATAGGAAAGTTTTACTCCTAATTCTAGGTTGTGATAGCCTATGACTTGGAAAAAGAAGAAGTGCACTCTACGTATATTTAGATACAATTTTACTGTTGGCACATTGATGTTTTCCAGGTTGGACTTTTTTCTGAGTGGAAAATGTGCCTGGCACTGAATAGGCTTAAATGATGATGATGGCTTAGAAATATGGCAAATGAGACGGGGAGGAAATAATAGAGGTTTATAAAATTACGTTTGGTGCAGAGTACGTCAATACAATTTTTTCCTCACCTTCTCTTATTTAGACTGGAATATAGATTTAGGACAAGGAAGAAAAGTCCCTCTTTACAAAGATAGAGTACAGTTAGTGTATGGAATGTACAGTAATAGGACCTGTTAGTGGCCAGGAACAAAGATGGCTCTAAATGGGGTTGGTTAGATTCCTGAAGGAAAAATAGATAATTCACTCCTTGTGATAGTGGCTATATGGAATTCTAGGTGCAGAAGCACTCTGCTGCTTAATTCTAGTTGATAGAGAGCAAAGTGGGAGAGAGCTATTGATTATTTTAATGCTTATTTGTGGGCTTCCTAAAGCCATCTGGTTAACCATGCTTGGAAACAACACACAATCTAAATAGATCCTTTGTCAGATCCAGCCACTCTGGGCTCATCTTTATTTATTTAATTTCAATTTATTAGCCACCCAACTCCAATGGTCTTCTATTGTTCTGCTTTAAAAAATAAAAATAGAGAACTGTATGGGAACAAATCTCCCCATGACTGCTAGCCATAATATTTTAAAACAGACTCTGCATTAAGGAGAAGAATACTTCTGATCATAAGATGCTGGAGAAGAAAAATGTTAATTAACCCCTGCTTATAAGCTTCCCTAGTGTTTCTAGCTGGCCATTTTTAGAGATATTAATTAGCTAGGTGATTAGGCCCAGTAGGCATGGCAGTAGGTCTTCCAGAGTTTTCACTTCTCATTTTCTGGCAGCCTCTTAATTCAAGAGCCTGTCAGGCTTGCACAGAGAAAACAATCCCTCAACAAGCCCATCTACTAACTAAACTAGCATGTTTTGGGTTCCAATCCTGCAGGGAAATTTAAGCTGCTGGATCAGGACAGGGATGTTCGGGAGCCTGTGCAGTACTTCAACAGTGTGGAGGAGGTGGCTAGCATCTTTCCAGACCGTGTGTTCGTCATGGAGGCCATCACCTTCAGTGTAAAGGTTAGTTGTACTTTAGCATGGTGGCTATGTCAGCAGCCTAAAGTATAGGTGGGAAAGAGGGGAGTGGGAATGCTATTTTTGCTCCACTCAGGTCAAAATCTCTCTGTTCAGGTTTGATATCTGATTTCTGTACAGTTGTTTTGTTCTGCTTGGTTAATGAAGACGTAAGCTATGGCAAAGCAAATTAAAAGAATCTTTGTAAACCCAGATTCAATCAAATCTGCTTACCCTAAATGTGGCTTCCAGTTTAATTGACGATTTCATATCTAATAGGATATATAAAATTTTTGAAAGATCACCTTTTGAAAGATCACCTTTTGAAAGATCAATGGTTATGCAATAACCATTGCTAAACTGAGAAATTAGACGGCTGAGATTTAAGGAACTGAAAGCAGAATGTAGCTTGATTTCCAGTGTAAATTGGCCTCAAAGTTTAGAAGGCTGCTTTGCTTTTGGGCTTTTCAGAGGCAACTGGTTAGCCTCTAGGAGAGAGATGCGATATTGAAGTGGCTGGACCTCTTTTAATCTGATCCAACAACTAGGATCTTCTGTATTTTTTGAATATCTTAATGGTCTTTTTAACATGTATTTACGAATCTGCTCAGAATGAATAGAAATATTAATGTGTCTTTCCTAGTTTTATCAATTACATTTTAAACCTAGGGTGGAGATAAGTTTTGGAAAATCAGGGAGTAGTCCCCGGGTTAAGAATGCCCAGTTTACGGACAACCCACAGATAAGAACAGAGCCTATTGTAGCAAAATTTGAGTTAAATACACAATGATTTGAGTTAAATATACAATGGTTTGAGTTAATTACACAATACTACTTATACAGTATTATACAATACTACGGTTCCGGCTTACATACAAATTCAACTTAAAGATAGACTTTGGGAACGGAACTCATTCTTAAACTGGGGACTAGCTGTACATTCATTCACTGCCTAGGGGTTTCTAGTTCAATTTGGATCTCTGCCTTTCCAGTTAGGTTACTATAAGACTGTGAATGAGTTCGAGGAATAAATAGAAACACCTTTCCTACCACAAAGCTAAACACACTCTGGGAAGAAAATGTAATGCACTTTACTGAAAACCACAACAATAACAACAAATAGAATCAAATGCATTCTAAATTTAAACAGGGCTTGGTTTTCAGGAAAAGCAAAGGATGAAAACTTCAGTAAGAAAAATTCAAAAAGTGTCTACAATCCTAATCACACATAGGGGTAATTCCCATTGAACAGAGTGGGATTTTCTTTTGGGAAAACATGTATAGAGGATTGCACTGAATCTGTAAAAGTAACATCTTAGAACTTCATTTGCCAGATGAAATGGAAAATAGTTTCTGTACTCTGTAGAACAGAGATACACAGGAGTATTTTCTTTTCAAGTGGTGACAGCCTTGATCTTAAAGCCAATCCAATTATCTATTTTGTGGAAACCAACAAATGTCTTTTAAGTAACCCAAATTAGATAATTTACTGGAATTTGACTTCTCTCACCCCAAACCCATGCAATCTGGCGTCTCTCTCAATTGGCCATCCAGGTGTCCATTCCTTAAACTTCTTTCTAATCTTCTGCGTCGAAGAGGCCCCTATTCTGTTTTCCCTTTTTGATCAGATGGACATAACTCAAGACCCCCTAAGTGGAATGAAGCCCACCAGCCCCAAATGATGGCCTGTAGTACTTCCTTCCTCCATACACAGACATCCACCTTCTAGCTTTTCCTACATGGCTCATATTGTGGCAGAACAAAGCAGTAGCTTTTGTATCACAGAATCCCCCCTTACCCAAGCCCCTTCTTTCCTTGTCCTCCACATCTGTTGTAGAATTCTCCTTGTTAAGCCTCTTATCTCCATTTTTCCTCACCAACCGGCTTCTTCCAGGTTGTATCAGGGGAGTTCAGTGAAGACAGCGAAGTATACAATTTCACACTGCATGCAGGAGATGAATTAACACTTATGGGCCAGGCAGAGATTCTGTGTGCAAAAGCTGCGAAAGAAAAGTCGCGTTTCAATACATTGCTGCGGAAGTTGGGCAAAGCAGGTGTCCCTGGCAGTGGTGGCGGCAATGGTGGTAGTGGTAACAGCAGCAGCAGCAGCCACAGTGGGGGTGGCAGCAAGCAGCTGAAGGGCAAGATGCCTTGCCTGATCTGTATGAACCATCGGACCAACGAAAGTCTCAGCTTGCCCTTCCAGTGCAAAGGGCGCTTCAGCACTCGCTCACCACTGGAGCTGCAAATGCAGGAGGGGGAGCATACAATTCGCAGTATCATTGAGAAGGTGCGGCTGCCTGTCAATGTGATTGTGCCCAGCCGGCCACCCCGCAACCCCTATGACCTGCATGCCATCCGGGAGGGCCACTGTTACAAGTTGGTGAGCATCATCTCCAAGACAGTGGTGTTATGCTGCATTCTCCGCAAAGATGAGGTGGCACCCTTTCACTTCCTCCTGCTCACAGATATGCCCCGTTTTTTGCTGCCGGAGGGGATGTGGCGTGGCGGCGGAGACCCCCAGCTGGAGAAGTTGTTACGAGAAACTGCTGCCCTTTGCCAGGAATGCTTCGATCCCAATGAATATTCCAAGGCTGTGCGGGAGGCCAAGCCGGACTTCTCAGAAGAATGTGCCAGCCCCCGCCACGTACGGCTCTGTCTGCAGGGTTGTGCCCGTGATGAATTGGCCCAGTCCTTCCAGCGCCTCTCGCTTTGCTTGTATGCTGCCTCTGAGAGCAGTTGCCAGGACTCAGCCCAAGGAGGAAGGACCCAGCGATTGTTTCTCCCTTCCCGCCAAGAGCCCTCTGGTCTTATTTCTGATACATTGGATTCTGAGCGCGAATACATGACACCTGATTGGGTTGAACCCACATTCCGGACTCAAGAGCTCCCATATGAAGAATTGTGGACTAATCAAAACACAGAGAATTATTCTGAATCCAGCAGCACTGCTCCTGGACTGGAGAATGCCAACAAGGGTCAGCGTGATCTTATCTCTTTTGGTAGTGTCTCCTCACCTCTGGGTTCACCATGCCACCGAGGCCTGCTGCAGGAGGACCTTAACCCAGATGCTCCTCCCCCAGTGCCACCCAAATCTGAAGCGGTAAGAGACTTGTGTAGTAGGAGGTTTGGTGGAATATCGAAACTGCAGCCAGTGCAAGTCACTCAAAAATGAACGTGTGTTTTATTGTTTAACTTGAACTAAATGTCAAAGGATGTTGTCATCCAGAGAAGGGAAGTTTACTTAAAAGTGAATTTTGCTTATTAGGACAAATTCTTCATGTAGGGATATAGATGGATAACTTGATAGGAACATTAACATTTCCATACTGAGGATTATTAGAAAATGAACTGAAAACAATATTATTCCTTTATAAAAATTTGAGGTATAACCACATTTGGAATATTGTGAACAGTTTTTGTCATTGTGCACATTAAAAAGTTGGAGCACTTCCTCTATAAAGAAAAATTACAGTAGTAAGTGCATTTTAATGTAGAGAAAGGTCAAATAAGGCATCCAGATGTTGTAAAAAGTGAAGACTGGGAGAAATTTTTCCCACTTTGCGATAACCCTGAGGTCATTTAGTACAGCTGAACAGTGGAAAATTCAGGACAGAACAGTATTTCTTCACACTGCACATAGTTTAACTGTAAAATTAACTAAGTTATTTGTTAGATCTATAACTCAGCTTTCTTCTGGAGCTCAAAGTGGCAAACCTAGTATTCTCTTTTCTAGTTTTTTTTCCCCCCATAAGAACTGTCCTGTGACATAGGCTGAACTTAGGCCTGTCCCAAAGTCACCCAATGAACTTTCATGGCGGATGGTGGACTTATGCTTGTGTCTCCTTGGTCCTAGTCCACCTCCTTAACCACTTTACATATTATTACAAGTCAGTCCTGAAAATTAATTGCTATTCTGCAAGCACAGCTGTAACTTCAGATGGATAGAACATAGGATTCTCCAGGAATAAGCAGAAATCCAGTGTGGGACAGAAGTAGGAATTTTGACCATTTTTGTTTTTTTCAAAATACAACAGTAATTATTTTTCAAAGGGTTTCTAGAAAGCAGAAGGAATAATCTCAAGTGATTTTGGCCCAATCAGCTTCTAAGGAATGAGCCAATGCAATATATTAGGCATTGCCTTTGAAGCTGGTGATTTCTCAATATATTATAATGGATTTCCATTGGAATGGAATGGTAGTGATTTCAAAAAGATAAGTGGACTATAAAGATAAGGAAAACCAATGGCAATGCCACTGGATGTGATCTTTTTCTGGTCTCTCACCCAAATTGATTATTTGCTGGGAAACCTGAATTTCCTAAGTCTTTAATGCTGCCCATATGTACTGTCTATGAAAATTGTATAGAGGCACTGAGAATCACAATGGAACTTGTGCTGTCCAAATTTCCTTGCAAGACTTTTGGGTTAATGTTGATGATTCTGTAATAAAGGAATAACATATAGGATCTGCTATAAAATGTTCTAGTATACAATGCATTTTTCCAGCTTTGCCATTTTCTAGGACACTTCATTTCATTGACTCACCCCATATTTATCAACTGTCTTCTCTAGTAATGAATCAGCATTCCATAGCTATTGAATGTATTTAGTCTTCAGTATTGGTTTGGCTTTAATTAATTTTTCCCTCTTTCAAAATTCTTCAATTCTTATGGCTTTCCCCATGCCTGCTTATACCTTATTATTGTATACAGATGGTGATATTTTGGATACATAAATATGTGCACTTTTAGAATGAGTTTATAAAATGTGTGAAAATTTATATATTTATATGAATATTTATGGCGTATCTACACTTTCAAAGAAATTGGTTGGTTGCTATTAAAAATGAAAAAGTCATGTCAGTTGCTTGTTCCCTCAGTAATAATTAGTTCTTCCAAGAATATTTGGAAATGAAATTTCTTTTCATATCATTAGCCCTTTCTGGGTTGGAAAAATGCACATCAGAGTGAGTATTGCAAACTGAACTAATGTTAAAGTAGGAAGATAGAACTTGTCATGGAACTTCCTTGTTCAATGGCAGTTCAGTGTTGTTGTTGTTTTTATTGTAATAATGTGCAACTTTGGCTTAAAATGCCCATTTGGTCCAGCCCTTCTCCATTTAGTATAAGGCAGTTTTGTTCATATTGAGTTAAATAATGAGTTAACTCATTGAGTTAACTAAAATCTGAATTATTTTGCTCTATCTGTGTGCTGAAGTGTGTTTGGAAAAGACATTGAAAAACTCTACCTTATCCTCCATATTCTGTCCCTCTTAGAACAGAATATGAGGACCTGTATCTCTGAGCCAAAGAGATATATATTGAGAGTATACTTGGTGTACAATCTGTTGGTTGCTGGTCTTTAATGACATTGCTGGTCCTAGAGGTAGTGTTGGAGAAATACAGAACTCTCTGAGCTTGGTTGTTCTCTTGTTTCATTATCAGGCTAGGTAACATCATCAGTGTAAGGGAGAGTGGGGTTTTCTGGTTTTTTGTATATAGTAGCTTGCCCTGCCAATCTTAATGGTGGTGTAGCTTCCTTCTTGATGGTTGCTTGATTAGAGTCTTGTTTCTTCTCTGTCTATTTGCTGATGGTGGTCCAACTGTCTATGACCATGCCAGTACAGGGGCAGCCACTGTCTCTTGAGTTACTGGACTATCTGAATGCCTCTATCAATGGATGAGATGCAGAGAGCTCTTCTGCAGAGAGCTGAAGTATACATGTGGACAGTACCATTAACACATAGAAAAGAACTTGACATAGAGTCGTGAATTGAATGGACAGCCAGATAAATGTAAATAATAAAACCTGTGTTATTAATACCCTGCTTTTTTTTTCTTTTTGTGGTTCAAGTTCATCTTTGATTAACTCAATACCATGGTGAGCTTTCTTTCGTCTCTTGTCTTTCTCATCCTTAGCGTGGGAGTTTACCACAATAGACTAGAGGTTCTTAGTCATGGGATACACGATACAGCATCCTAGACTGATGGCCAACAAAGACAAATCTTCCCTGGACCTCTCTCAAGTCTTCCTATATAGCATTGGTCCTAGCTATGGCTTCTGATGTTAACAGCTCCAAACTCCACCCATAAGTGCTCAGCCTCATTGGTTGTATTTGTTGGACTACAGATGAGTCCCATCCATAACTGGCTCTTCACTGTCTTTAGTTCTGGACAGACTCTCAGAGCATGACATTCTCTCTGGTGGAAATTCTCTCTGCCATTTCTACCTTAAACCATCACTACTAATGCCTCTGAAGACAGGTGGGATTCACAATATAGATTATTCAAAGCTATCAGCTGGATATCAGCTGAGAGATCTTACTGTATGAACTGTCTGATGCTTTTTGCAATTTTCAAGGCTTACAGAGCTTTTGCTTACCTATTGTACAGATCTCATTCAACAATACCACTACTGTCCATTATATAAACAAATATGGTGGATTCTGATCCTTTCTTTTCTTAGCCTTGCAATTTTGGGACTTGTTTGCTTCAGCAGCCATATATGCAATGGTGACCTTTCTGCAGCAGAGCAAGATATGATCTGTTTTCTTTTGAGTGATTTGTTCCTCCACTATTGGGACAAACTGCTACAGTACTCCTGAGTCTGGTGATTATTGAAGTTGTTCACAGGATGCCTTTCACCACAGCAAAATGATTCCTGGTAAGTTAGTGATGTGAAGCCAGCCTTGATTTCCAGCTCTGTTAATTTTTATCTAAAGAATCTTTTCTTTAATTCCTGCAGAGGTGAGATTTACTATTTGAATAACAAGAAGATATAGCATCTTTCAGTCCTGTGACTGTTAGTATTGCATTTCTAGCCTGAGAATTCTTGAAGGAGGTAATAGACATGGTACAGAGATCATCCATTTGACTTTCCTGTGCCAGGAAGTAGCTGAGCTTCTCTTGTTTAGGTTCTGACTTGTACACTTGTACACTTCAGTTCATTTTCTGCAAATGCTGTCATCTCTAAAATCTCAGAGCTTTTAATTTTGTTTTAAATGAACTTTCTTTGGCAGTTTCTGTCATGCTCAGAATAATAGATGGTTGCTACTTACCTGTAGCAAAAGATTTTGTTTAAAGGACTTGCAAATTCTGCCCACCATTAAAACTCCAGCCCCACAGTGAAGTCTTCTAATAGTATTTTCAAAGTTGATGTCTGAGCCTTTCTCACCACTTGCAACGATGGACCTTCGTTTACTTACCTTCAAAGTGGCTCTTTGATGGTTGTCAGTGTAAAAACTGACTGACTGTTGTAAAACTGTGTGCTCTTTGGGAAAGTCCCTAATACCTCATAATTTTATATTGAAAATATGGTTTTATAGCTTGACCTCCCATTTCTGTAATGTGTAATTTCTGACTTCCATTTTAATGAATCTTTTGTTCTCCCTATGTTTTTCGCTTCCCTTCCTCATATCTGAAATAATCACACCATTCCCTGGATATACAGAGCCTTAGAAAATGTAATTTAGACCACTGAATCCAACCTATTGCTCAGTGCAGATATATAAATTAAAATATCCTTAACAAATGGCTGTATAGCTTCTGCTTCAACACAACCAGTGGAGCTGCCATCTCTCTGGGTAATTGATTATTGTATTTTAATTGCACTTGATGATTTAATCCTCATCATGATTGCTTATCCAGTTTCTTCTCAGCATTTTGCTTGCTTAATTAAGGTAACTGTTTTACCTTACATTATCACTCGCCAACCCCTCTACACCAAGATCTATTTCCAGACATTCTAATGGGCATTTTCTCCTTTAACAGCCTTTATTTTAAAAAAAATTCTACCTCTCTGTAGGACATACACATAGTCTGATCTGGTAGCATTTCTTAAGCATTACAGGTTGGATCTTAAGGCCAATGCAGACATCAGTTTTGAAACAGCAATGCTATTCTCCATGTTGACCTAACATGGCATGGTGGTCAAGGGCCACAATTCAGCCTTCTGACCTTCCAAAGTCTGCTTTCTCAGTTTTTTCAGTTTTTCCTAAGTATATAACTTCATATGTCTTGGTTAAATTACATCCTGTAATTTTCATTCCATTCTACTTTGTTAAGATCAAAAGTAAATCCAACTGGAGAAAAAAAAAAGTAGGGGATAATTGGCAGGAAGGTGAATCACCTCTATCTTTTCAAGTAATCTTGGAAAAACCAGGTTTGGGAACATTCAGTTTCTAAAGTGTTCTACAGCTCTGCTTGAAGACTTTGAAAATTCCTCTTTCGGTCTGTATGGGCATGTTTGATCAGTCTACTTCAGAAAATATATTGGATTATACTGTATCACCCCAGCAAATAACAATCTTTTCCCTCAATCTTTTTGTAGGTGAGAGAGGAATGTCGCCTCCTTGTTGCCCCCCCGGTGCCACCACGTGGTGCCCATACATCAGCCACCTCCAGCCCTCCAATGCCTGTGCGCTTCCCCAAGCTCCAAACAGCTGTGTCACCCAGCGCCAGCCTCTCATACTACTCATCTGGACTTCATGACATGTGAGTGATGGAACTGGGATAGCTTCTAGAGAGGGATTTGCAAGATACAGCCTTCCTTGTAGGAACTCAGTTGGGAAGATAAGAATAGGGAGAAGAGCACTGTATATGCTTAAGGGCACAGTACAGACTCCTGGGCTGGTATCCAGAGGCCTTGAACTATCTTCCTTCTTATAAATGAATTGGCTGCCTGGGTCAGCTGTGCACTCACTACTGCTAGTTTAGGGGATGTGCAAGCATGCTGAGGGCAACAGCAAGAACTGGTGCAAGGAAATACCATATGGGTAGATCTTTTCTTATTGGTTGATCTTTATCTGAGGCACTCTCAGGTGGCAAAAAGGAGGCAGTGTCTTCCTGCCTAGATCCTAGAAAATTAAGCTAGCTATTAAAAGTTTTATGCAAAAAAGAAAGAAAGAAAAAGCACATTTCCATATTTACCCAGGAAAGAATAAATGAGATCTTTAATCCTGAGTTAATGACACAATGTAAACACTTTTCTTTTAAACTAATCCAAGTGTGGCTGCTTGCTGGTTCTTTTCTTTCTAAGTAAATGTCCTAATTTCTAGGCAAATTGTGGAAAGCATAATTAAAAATAACAGTATCAGGCACATAAAACAAAGAATCTTATTGTGGGAGAAAGGCATGGCTTTGATAATATGTTTGGATCCTCCAAAAATGCTTGTAAAAAAAAGCTGAGCTTTCATTCCCATGGCTGTGGCACTTTGAACTTTCTGTGGGTCTCAGAAAAAAGTGAAAAGGGGCAGTACAGTTGATTTTTGTATTGGCTCTTGGCATTTATATTTACCTGGCAATATACTTAATTGGGAAGAAACTTCCAGAGTTAGAATATTTGGGGGAAGTTGAGTGAAAGTGATGTCTTGGGTTTCAACATCTGCCTTTTTTAAGAACAAGCAACATTGGATGAATTATGGCAATTTCTCATGTTCAAGAGATTTGTGTATGTTTAAGTCTATTTATGGAAACTGCATGTTGAGCGTGACATGAAATTTCTCTTCACTTCCCTTGTTGTCAGGCAAGGATGACTTTGGAGCAGTGAGCACAAGATTTTTCAAATTAAGGAAGTTGGAAAAATGCATTGTCAAAACTCTGGGGGTGGGGTGCACAGCATGTTTGGATGTTGCTGGATTTGTCCTCTGTGGTTTTAAAGGCACTCATCTGCTCCAGACTTGTGTTTGAGGAGATCTAAATCCCTTTTCACTTGATACTGAATGTTCGTTTTCTTTGCCTGCCAGGTCAAGACCACGAAGTGGTAGCTGCTCCCCATCCCCAGACTCCTACTCCTTGTACTGCTATCCCTGCACATGGAGCGACTGCAAAGTTGGGGAGTCCTCTAGCCGACAACTGGCCAGCCCTCAAACACAGCTGCCGTCTCAGCCCCCACCCGCTCAAGTGTCTTCCTGGTCTGATCCTTGGCCATATAATGACCTGGGCTCAGGTGTGGCCACTGGGAGATCCACTCCACTGCTGGGGAGCAGTGATGCCACTGCCATCAAGAGCTACCACAGCTGCCCTCGCCTGAAACCTCCCCCTCCACAAAAACGCTTTGCTCCCTTTGGGGCTCTCAACCCCTTTTCCAATGCAGCATATTCTTCCAGTCCAACTTCCTGTGGCTCCTCAGATTGGTTGGACTCTTTTGATTGGCAGAAGACAACTGCCTCTTCCACAGATACTTTTGACCCCTTTGAGGGCACTTCCTCCCCAGAGGGGGAGTTGCACTATAGCCCTGCACCACCACCTCGCTCATCAAAACCCTTTGACACGGCTGAAAACATTGTCATTCGGACGTCAGTAGCCCCTTTGTCATCCACCATTGTTCATGGCACTGAAGGTGGCATCACCCACCTTTATCTGGCTCAGGGGGTAATTGAGGCACCTCCTGCCCGTCTCAATGGGGATGGTTCACCCTGGCAGCCCCCTGGTGACTTATCAGCGCTATCACTTGAGGAGGTGTCTAGGTGCCTGCGTTTCATTGGCCTCTCTGAGGATGTGGTCAGCTTCTTTGCCCGGGAACGCATTGATGGTAGCATCTTTGTGCAACTCACTGAGGAGATCTTATCTGAGGACTTTCATCTCACCAAACTTCAAGTCAAAAAAATAATGCAGTTCATCAAGGGCTGGAGGCCCAAGATCTAGATTGGCAAGGGGAGCTTTCTCTGTGGATTGCAAAGGTTAGATTCAGGCTGTCCCTTAAGTATAAAACTAGGAAAGAGGCCAAAGCATATTTCTATACCTGAAAAATGGTAGCAGGGGGACATGAACCCAAGAGCAACATAGGATTGTGATTGTCAGTTTTAACCACAAACCAACACAAGGAATTGGCAGGAGCTTGCAAATTTCCCTTTACAGAAATGGGCAAAGTAGAACTCAGAACAGGCCAGAAGCTTCAACCATTGCACATGAGTGGTGCATTATGGCAGGTTACTATTGTCTTTGTGCCAAGATTAGCAAGGAGATTTATTGCCTTACATGATTCTTGTGTTGATAATGTGGAAGAGAAGGAAAGCAGTATAGCCAAGGCACAGAGAAAGGGTTACATGTTCCTTTTCCGGCCAAGCCCCAGAATCACCAGAGCCAAGCTGCCTACTTCTACCGTGATAAGATTCCTGTTCATCTTCTGTTTCTTTCACATAGCATTAGTTTTGAATTTTTTTAAAGAAAGGGACAGGTAATAAGTATGCATCCTTCTGATTGTTTGGGGGTGATCAATTTGAGTAGGAGCCTTGTGACTTATGGTACGCAAACAATAAAGGGAGCATATCTGCAGACTTTTCCCCAACTGCCTTCATAAGGTTTTGTACTTAAATCTTTGGAATGAAATGGAGGCAATACTGTATTTTATAGCCGAAAGATGTTCAGATAAATCTCACCTGGCAATCTCTGCCCTAGAAACCCTGATCCTTAATCTGAGGTCTAGATTAAAATGTCAGTGTAAAGTGTCAATTTATATTTTACAGCTTTGCTTAGAGACCTGCTTCCACGTGCAGGCTAATTTCAGTGCTCCCCCATGGGGAAAGCATCCTGCATGTAGAAAATAAATGGGCTTAAAAGAAGGGTTTAGGGTAGTCTAGAAGTGCTAATTGTGCGAGATCAGTGTGCACAGTGACAGTGGTGCCCACCCACCTGCAATTCGAAGGGCTGCAGTGTAGTAAAAGCTTGATGATTCTGCTGTTTTTACACAAAGCACTGAAACTGCATAAGGCCACCTTCCTAAGCACTTGAACTTCTTAAGCACCTTTGCACTGCTCTAAGGGCTAAAACCTTAACAACTGTGTGCTGCTTAAATTTCATGTTTCTGCACTAAAATTGTGGATGCATGCAATTTAGGAATATTTGGGCAGCCTACTCTTTTGCCTATGCAGAAATTCTATAGCACCCACTGACAGTTTCAAGTAATTTGTTCCTACTCCAACTTACTTTCACAATTGTTTTTAGCGGAGAATGGGGCTGATTCAAGCCTAGAGGACTTCAAAGTATTTTCTACTTTTAGTACTGCAATAATCAAATAAACATTTATTTAAACATACATTTGTGCCTAGAATGTGTTGTTCAGAAAGAAGCTGAGTATCTGTTATACAATATCAACTAGAGCAGTGTTTCTCAACCTTGGCAACTTTAAGATGGGTGGACTTCAACTCCCAGAATTCTCCAGCCAACATGGCTGGCTGGGGAATTCTGGGAGTTGAAGTCCACACTTCTTAAAGTGGCTGAGACTGAGAAATACTGCACTAGAGTATCAGCTAGTTTCAATAAAAATGAGAAGAGAACACATCAAAGCAATCATGCTGCATCAGATTAAGGGCTTCTCTTCTCTAAGTGTCCATTTTCACACAAGGAGGTGCCTCAAGGAAGCTTTCAAGTAAGGTAACACTCTATCTCCCACCTACGTTCCCCGGCAACTGGCACCGAAAGACAGTCTTCGTTTTTAATCCTCCCCACCAGCAACATACAAAATAAGCCAAAGTCTGCTGAATCACCATCCCTTGAAGGCTGTGATTTATTTGTTTTATGAAAAGCATCTGGCTGCAGAAAGATGCCTTCATCTGTTTCAGTATTTTGACTAAGTAAATGTTTATTTCCATACACGGAATTACTTCTGGATTGTAATGCCAATTGTCCTACTTTGGATACATAGTTTTGGAGTTCTTAGCAATCCCTCCCCCAATCTTTTTTTAACTTTCTTCAGTGATGCTGTATCATGCGCAAGGAATGGCCTCCTCACCCCCAACCTAGATTGTTTTTATGTAAGTTAGGAAGTTCTAGTTTCAATAAAGATCCTTGGGCAACTTCAACTCATTTAACTTAAACATCTTCAACGTGGTGTGCCAATACACCCCACCCCTCAAGGCTACCAGCTCTTTCCCCACTGAATTTAATTATACTGCCTCCAACACTATTTTCAGGAATAGCTCTACATTACAGAGTATTCCTGGAAAATAAAAATGGCAGAATTTCAACCTGATGTTTATGCATAAGAAAAAGAAGATACATGTCAGGGAGAGTCCTGGAGGAATGGATGTGATGAGAAATAGAAAGGTACTTAGTTTGTGTGCTAATATCTGCCTAATGAATAAATTTTGCTTGTTTGCTCATTTTTATACTGCATGTTTTCGTTTTGATGTTCTGTGTACATTTTGGATATATTTTGTGCACATCTTATGTAGTCTGTCTTTGTGTTTTGCCTGGGATATAGCACAGCAACTGTATGCAAAACTTCATAATCTCTAGTACTGGCAAGATCCTGACCCCATCCTGCAAATCCTTGCATTCTCAGATTTATTGGAGACTTACCTACACCAATGGTAGGCTCTCCAGATTGCTCTGGAGATTTTCAAATGACCTTGATAAAATAACCTTATCACAGCACAGAATCCCTCAGAGGTTTCAGCCTCTACTGAACTTTGTTTCACCCACCCAACATTTTAACACCAGTTCTAACCCTGAATGAATGACAAGATTATGTACAGAACAATACTCTAGGATTTATTTTCATGAATTCTGTGCAAGCTACATATGCTTTCTCACGAGTAGTTCCTGGTAGTGGGACTGAAAAGTACCATACAGCAGAAACCTACCCGTTCTTTCTTGCGATAATGGGAAATCAACATTCAGCCTGGTAAGGGGTGGATCAGGGACAAGTAGTGCCTGAACAGCTAAGGCACTTAAAGAGTTAAAACCCAGAGCCCTCCGATACGAAGATCTCTTGTAGGTCTTCCCCTTTTCCTTTAGGTTAACAGATGCCAATTCAGACAGTTCTCTTGTGAAATTTCTTGAAGTCCTTGGCATGGTCAAGCAGCAACTGGCACGGTGTGAATTGGCTCCCATAGATATCTTCATACTTTTTCATGCAGTCTACGAGCCGCTGGGCCCCATAGTGGTCTGCATATTGGAAAGGGCCTGCCACAATGTTCACAGAAGTGAGGGAAGGAAGAGGAGAAGATAAGATTTCCTAAACACAGTGGTCCTTACACCAAAAATATTTCATAATGCTGGCCTTGACTGCCATTGTATGTTAAATGAAATGGTTACAAACATCTCTAGGAATCTGACAGAAAATATAATTTGGAAGGGGAATAATGAGTGGGTGCAGGACTACATAACAGGGTAAGCAATCAAGTTCCACTGGAGGTTATAAACTTCAGCTACCACATCAACCTTAGGCAGCAAAATGAATGGCATGAAATGATGAGAAATGCAGTTGAACACATCAACGACACCAGGTTGCTTACACCTATCCCTGGAGAGCAGGTACTGGACCCAGAGTTTGACTGTAATGCCAGTTTCTGCTAATCCTCAAGAATACAGGTTAATTTTGGTTAATTTTGTATTGTTGCTGCTAAGAAAGATTTCCATGTTTTGAATATTTCAGGCCTCTTTGCAAGAGCTCAAGAAGTACTTCCTTATGGAAGCAGTTATACTGTAGCATAAGGCAATCCTGCTGCTAATTCTGCACTAACAACTGAGAAAATGGAACCCTAATTATTACTTCAAAAGCTGCTTGTGAGATTTTTCCATTGTTAATATTGTTACCAACCCTCCTGGCTATATAAAAGAGACCGATTAATTCCTTGCTGAATGACAACACTCACCTCCTAGGCATGGTGGGAAGCCTAGTCCAAATACAGCCCCAATGTCCCCCTCCACAGGGTTGCTGAGGATGCCCTCTTGTAAGGTCAAAATGGCTTCATTCACAAACCTAGTCACCAAACGCATTTGGATATCTTCCTTTGTGGACCTGGAAAGGGAAGCAGTAACACACTAGCCACCCTCACAGACAGATTAGAAACCTAGCAGCTGAAATAGGTGCATGTCAGTGACATGGAAAGGCCTCTCATGAGTAAAGAGGATGGGGACCATTATCCAGTGGCAAAGCAGACAAGTCCCAAGGGTTTTTAGTTACCTGGATTTCAGAAAGCAGATGATGGCCAAGGCCTTTTTTTCTTTTGCAGAAGGGGAGCAGGTTGAAAGTAAACCTAATTTTCCTAGTGGAAAATCTAAATTTGCAATATAATAAAATTTGTCATGATTTCTGAATCCTACATTTAATCTATTAAAATGAATGGAATTTTAATCTATTAAAATGAATGGAACTTAGGTGAAAACCAGCATGGTTTTATATATGAATTTATATATGGAAGGACTATTAGTCTAGTTCTGGAACTGAGAATTCCTTGGTTGAACATGCTGTTTCTAGTGCAGTCCATTCACACCAGACACAATTCCACTTCTCCTGCATCTGATTCTATTATTTTGGGAACCATACAAACTAATGGACTAGGTTTTCAGTGTAAATGATCCTGGGTCAATTCTGGGATATTCTGCATGCAAAAATGTATACGGATTTCAGACAGAAAAATTTGGGAAAAGCTCCATCTATCTGAAATATTGACAGAGTAGAATAAATTGGGCTTAAATGGACAATGTTCTGTTTCCATAAGGTGGCTGTTATGTATTTATATACCGTCTATGCAGGGAATAAGGAGAGCCAGCAATCAAGCCTTATTCTGGAATGCTCTGTCTATTCGGGAAATCTCTCTTTTCCCACTTACGCTTCTGGCTTGGCAGCCACTTTGAATCTCTCTAGAATTTCATTCATTCCAGTGTTGAGATCCCGTTTCTTTACACCTTCCTTGTAAATATAAAAGCCTTTTCCTGCTTTGCGACCTGTCAAATAAAAGATAGAGGGTAGTGGAAAAGAATGAGGAGGCACTTAATAACAAAAGAGGCAAACATTGATCAGAAAAGATAAATATGGGGAAGCTCAAAAAGAGACTCTAAGCTTGTGGAAAGAGGAATGGGGTAGGGAGTGGGGAAAATATTCCTTTATCACAAAATGCTATGGTCATTTCTCTCCATATAATCTACAGGTAGGCCTTGCTTACTGAATGCCTTGTTAGGAACCGCTCGAAGTGATGACAGCTGGGGAAAAAAGCTTTGCAACCAATCCTCATATTTACAACTGTCACAGCATCCCATGGTCACAGGATCACAATTCACATGCTTCACAACCAGCTTTCATCAAGCAAAATTAATGGAGAAGGTAGAAGTGAAATCGCAAGTCATGGTCATGTGATGTCTTGCTTAACCACCACAGTAATTCACTTAATGATGGAAGTGGAAGTGAGGTAGTAAGTCTGGCACAGTCACGTGATGTTTTACTTGGCGTCCATGGCACTTGGCAAAGGAGTTGCTGGTCCCAATTGTGGTCGGTAAGCAAGGACTACCTGTATAGAATTCACTGTCACATGACACAGTGGTTTTCAAGTAACAACTTTCAGGTATCATGGTACACAATCTACTCCCACATATTGGGCATTACCAGGGCTCCCTCCTACCCTAATGAGATGATAAGGTAATGCTGTCAGACATCTCCCCACACGACCCACTAGAATGGAGGTTCCAGGCTGGGACTAAGGGAAACTTTGTATAATTTGTAGATGGGAATGTGTAACTTTCCATCACCCACACCAACTCCAATGTGGTCATTAACCTTCTGATCAGGCATAAATATCAAGGCAACTGAACCTTAATCACACAAATCAGGGATAGCTGTCAGGAACTGCAAACAACTGCATGAGATTCCAAGAATCTCTGCAAGCCATTGTCTAGCATCACACCCACAGCCACTGGTTCCATCAAGAAAAGTCACAGATAGAGAGACAACTGCTGTCAGTTTACCCACTCTGGCTGTCTAGGAGGTTAGCAGTTTGTGGGAGATAGACAAACCTGATCCAATAAGTCCTCTCCATTAATAAGTTCTTCTGCACCTGCATACCCCATCACATTATATTCTTACTATTAGAAAGAGTAACCCAAAGTAATTAAGCCATAAAGGAAGAAAAGGGAACACAACTAAATCTAGTTTATATCAACACTTCTCACTATATCCTTCTATGCTTCCAAACCATCCTTAATTCTACCACATCTGTGCACCCATTCATACATTGCCTTTGGTGCTGTTTAAGGATCTCATCAACTCCATCCAACTACAACTTCCTTGATTTCCCCCCCTATTCTTCCTTCCTACATTTGTTCTGGAATTCAATTCTCATTAGTTCTCTCTGCGTGGCCAAAGTTTTTCAGTGTATTTATTTCACACAAGTCACTCACTTTTATATTCAATACACATTCATTCAGCATCTACTCATTCTCTTTTAAAAATAATTTTATTGAAGTTTTAATAAACATAGTATAAACTAATACAGACTAAACTAGAATAAAAAAGAAAAAGTTCAGAAGGTACAGAAAAAAGAAAAAGAAAAAAGAAGAGAGAAGAAAAAGGCAACAAAGACAATCATAAAGAAGTGGCTTCCAACCTTCATCGCACCGAGCATAAGCTAATATAGTAACTTTTCACCCTCTTTTAAAGTTACAAATAAAAAAAACTCTTCTCCCCATAGCCTAACTTTTATATATACGCAATCCAGAAATCGTCAACTTTTCAGTCCTAGTTCAGCAAAAAAGTCCATTAGGAGTTACCAGAAATATCAAGCAAATAGTTTATCCCTGGTCAAATAGTGGAACTTTATATTCCTTCTTTTTGCTCTGCACAATCTTGACCTTTAAATCATTCCAATGGCATTGCAGGATTTGATCTTTCATCACTCTTTGGCATTTAAAAGGAGTCTTCAAAGCTTTCGCCAGCCTACTTTGTAAATTCTACAAAGAGGGATCATCCAGGATTTGTCACAGCTGTTCCACATCCTCATCCTTTTCTTAATTTTGTATTCAAAATTCTTGTAATTTTGTATACAAAATTCTTTTGTATTCCCATTTTGGTAATCTCAATTTTGTTGTCTTCCATGCCTTCAAACTCTATAATGTCTATGTCAAGTAAAAGTTTTTTTAGAATTTTTCTCATCAACTTCTAAAAGTTTATCCATTTAAATCTCTATCCTTTCTGAGATACTGGTTATTAATATCTCAGTCCATTTTTCAAAGGACTCTTTAAAACAAGAAAATGTTACAGCCAGTTTAGCCATTTTAACTCTTTTCTGTTTGGTCCTTTAGCTCCCTCTAGTGTCCATTTGCAACCCTCATCAAGCTTGAGTTCCTAATGTGGATTTAGTTCTGTTTCAGTCATTTCCCACAAATATATTTAATTATATACTTGTTTTTCAAATCTTACAGCAAAATTAACCAATATTCCAAATCTCTTTGGTCTCCCAATCCATTTAAAACTTTCTTAAATCAAAATCCATTTTTGCTTTTTGCCAATTGTATATTATTTTAAACTCTTAAGTTTAAATCAATTAAAATTTCTTAAATCAAAGAAGAAAGTAAAACTCACCAGGTGTCAAATTAAGCTCACCATTTTGAAGGTCTCTAATATCCATAAAGTGGTTACATTGAACATTTCTGAATGTGATTAGTGAATTTGGCTGGCTTAATGTCTTTATCAAAGGCTCTGCTGCTCAAACCCAAGGGAGACCGCTGTTTTATGGTCTCCTCGTGAGGAGCTGCCATTCAGAGCGCTTGTGAGCAATCTCCCGTTCTCTCTTGCTCCAGAGAGATTCTAAGGACCGGTCTACTTGCCAGTGCTTCAGTCTTCACAGCGGTCATCATCTCTGCTTGTTCATGGAGACGTCTTCAGTCAACCATGACTCACACTGGACAGCATCCACTCATTCTTGATCTTCTCCTTGTTTAACCACAAGCACACTTCCTAAGTAATCTATTCCTACCACATTTAACTTACTTCCATGCTTCTCCTGACATATCCAGCTCTAACTTCCATATAACAAAGCCAGCAGAAGCATGCTCTTATAATTGCTGTTTTCAGTTCTACCAGCAAATATTCATTCTTTGCAACAGATCACACACTACTTGCTACTTTATTACCAGCATTTACACATATTTAAAACATTCCATTTTCCCATCTTTAATAACTATTCAACCAAGATACACAAATTCTTTCTCACCACTGACATAATGCAATCATCATGTGTAACTTGCAATCATCATAAACAAATTATGCTATTTATTTTCCATGTCTGTGCATGAATAAACTGATGCATGTATTCAAAACAGACATTTTCTAAGCAAGTACCTATGTAACAATCACCATTCTCATTCATTCTTAGGTCTCCAAATGGTCCAATAGCTATAGCTATTTTTGTATTTTCTCATTTCCATCATTCATGTCACCTAACAGAATTCTTCTAGATTGCATTTATTCAGAACGTTGCAGAGTTTTTCCCCAAACTCCTCTCTGATTTGTCCATTATCACCATTCACTGGACCATAACATCTAATTATCACCAGCCTATAGACTCTTACATTCATATGTACCCACAACAACTTGATAGCCAGCTTGGTGTAGTGGTTAAGTTGCTGGACTAGAAACTGGGAGATTGTGAGTTCTGATCCTCCCTTAGGCATGAAAACTGTCTGGGTAACTTTGAGCCAGTCACTTTCTCTCAGCCCAACCCACCTCACAGGATTATTGTTATGGGGAAAGTAGGAGGCAAGAGCATTATGTATCCTGCTTTGAGTTGTACAAAAGGCGGGATACAAATCTAATAATAAATAAAACCTTGATTACACCAGTTCATACTTTCTGACATACATTTTATCCCTTACATTCATGCTTACATCTATCTCTTCTCTGCAGGTATTCAACTCCACTGCATTTAGTTCTATTAGATCCTTCCCCTTTCCCTTGGTTTCACGGACACGCAACCTATCTGTTTTTCTTTCGTTTCATATATCCATTTACCGTTCTTACATTCCAGGTCACAACCTTCCAAATGCTGTGGTCCTTACCAGATGAGCTATAGATATTGATTCCCCTACTTGTAAAGGTTTTGATCAATAAGCTTTCACATAATGCTCTTTAGTAAAACAGAAAAGGCTTAGTATAAGAGATCAAAAATATAAATGGTGCAAGAACCTGGGATTCTTTAAACCCAGAAGATGGATTTTAAAAACCTTATTTATTTTAAAATCTTATTTGAGAAGCTGCAGTAATTCAGCATCAGGTATGGACTGTATAGAATCTGTGATTATTCCATTGTCTCAAAATAAAGCAAACAAACAAAAAATGTGAATGTATTTTTTTTCCCTCTCCACTATTAGTTGTAGAAGCAAATCTATACTTTAAGATACTCTTTTCAGCAAACCAAATTGTACCCATTTACCAGAAACCTTTATATAGTTTCTATAGTTACACACCCATGCACGCACGCACCCATATACAATCCACTATCCATGTGGCCAACAGTAGAAGTAACAGCAATTCTCCCGCATCACGTCTACGGAACCTGGAGTGCAAGTGGATCCCCAGCCCAGACAAGTTCAATGAGTGACTTAACTCATGCATTCGTCTCTAGGGCAACAACTGTCATAACGCTAACAATGTACAGGTTAACCACGTCATTGGAAACCTGTTTACTCAGCCATATCCCAAATTACTTTTAGAATGAAGAGATGAACCCAGAGACTGGGACCAGCTCTAATGCTTGATGGAAATAAAGTCTGATCCAGGATATCCGCAGTCGTTGCTTTCCTTATAGCAAAGGATGTCAAGTTACTATGAGGAAGCAGGGCTTAAAATGGTGGAAACACTGGGTCTGACAAAGATAAGCCATCTTTCCAGGGGCTCATCTTTGTTTTCAAACTGATTTCAGAGACAGCTGAGACCCAGTGGATTTCTTCATGCAGAAGGAAGTTGCAGCCCTGGGGAAAAATGACACTGTCCTGTCATATCAATCTTTACTATGCATGACTGACTCACAAAGCAGTTTATAATTACTTTCCATACAAAAAGTACAATATACCTGACAACCTCTCTGCCAGGGCTGGTATCAGTTGGCAATACAATTCAAATTCTGGGCTCTTGCTATTAGGAAGGAGGAGCAGAATGAGTGGCAGCTGGATTTGAGAAGTGTCTTAAGGGAAATAAGCCATCCCACAGACGTCCATCCACAGACCATATCCCTCCACTGATCCTCAGTCTTTCGGCCTCTGGAAGCTAATGCCAGGCCAGGCTCCCCCTCTCTAGGCTTGTTTTCACCCAGGACCATTTGGCATGAGGCATTTGGAAACCAACGGAAACAAGCAAAGAACAAGTGAAGAACAACTGTTTATTGCATGCTGCTGGCACATAAGATTGAACTGCAGGAAGTTCCACAGTTCCTGTTCAGCTTGCAACACTTACCTAGAAAGCCCTTGTCTACCATGGCTTTTAATAGCTCCACATCCCCTCCTTTGAACCGTTCACCAAAAGCTTTGCCAAGATCTTCAGCAACGTGAGTGGCAACATCAACCCCAACTTCATCAATCAAAGTAACAGCTCCAACAGGGAAGCCAAAACCAGTGGAAAGGGAATCCACTTTCTTAGGATCAAAACCTTCCTGCAGAAGACCGAGTTGAAAAAAAAATGCTTTGAGAGAAAGAAATGGAACATATACTACTCTTTGCTAGTTACTGGGACAGGGTGAAGGTAGATCAAATTCTGGTGGTAGATTGTTTGATGATCTGCAATACAGATAGTCCCCTACTTACGAATGGGTTACATTCCAAGAGGCTGTTTGTAAGTCCATTTTGTTCATTAGTCCAACAAGCAAAAAAAAAAGGTGGAGGCAGGAGGCAGGGCCAGTGGGGCACAGCATGCTCTATTGCCGGGCAAGGTAGGAGACCTCCGCCCCCCTCTCCCCTGTCCTCTGCCACTGCCCCCTCTCCTGCCGCACCCAGTGACAGAGTCCATAAACTAACCCTTTCTGGGAACTCCAACTTCAATGCAAACCTCAAATGCAGACGGAATGCTGGAGAAGGTGGGAAAGGGTTAGTTTGCAGTGTGCTGCAAACTAACCCTTTCCAGCCTTCTCCTGACTTCCAGTTCCAACTTCCAGCCTGACTTCCAGTTCTGACTTCCGGGTCCATCCTGTTCGTATCGATGAAAGTTCGCAACATGAAAATTTGCAAGTAGGGGACTGTCTGTAGTCAATGATTTCTGTCTCTTGACTGATAAACAATATCAGCAAGAAGATTGCTAGCCTCCTCCCTCTCAAATTAGTGTTCCTAATCTCCATAACTCTTAACACTGATTTGTCACTGGATGATCCCAGTGTACAGCTTTTGAGAAAGCTATAAATAATTAGCACTGCCCTATTTTGTCCCAGTTTCACTTGATGTTACTTAAAAGCCACAACAGTAAAGACAATGAACCTGAGCTTATCCATCCAATTACTACACACTTCTGTGAAAAAGTATTTAGTCCTTTTTTTTACTGAATTTTTACCACTGAATCTTATCAATTTCCTGTGGTAGTCTGAATGAACAAATACACCATAATTTGATGCTCGTGTCATTTATATATAAACAAGGTCAATCAAATTATAATTTGCTAGTCTGAAAAAGTAATCACCTGTTAAACTAACTGGTTGCATCCCCAGTAGTTGGAGCAACTGCAACGAAATGGTTCTTATAATTGGTTATCAGTCCCGCACACTAGTGTGTAGGAATTCTGACCCATTCCTCCATGGTGAACTGTTTGAGCTCAGTCATATTTGAGGTTTTTTCTAGTATGAACTGCTTGTTTCAGGTCCTGCCACTCTTCTATAGCATTTATGACCTGACCACTTTGAATTTGTACATCCATTCTCATGCAGGTAGCAAAGCAATCCCAAAGTACCATCTTCATACTGAACAGCTGATACAAGGTTCTTATTATGGAATTCAGTAATTAGTTAAGATACAACGAACCCACGCAGCCTGAAAATTCCCTTTCTGACTCAAATAACTTTGATGTTATTTGTTAATTTGAACACTCTTTATATTATCAGTAGGACCTGAAATGGGGTGAACATCTTTTCACAGAACTGTATCATCCCATCCAATCCATAAAAGTACTCTCCAGAACCCCAGCTGTTTGCAACAGACACCAACCTGGATGACACGGACAATTTCAGCCAACATGGGTGCTAGGCACCTAGTTGTATAGAATCCTGGGCCATCCTGTGGAGGAGGAACAGAAATATGAAGTAAGTTTGCTAAGGAAAATGAGACAGCAAAGAATCTAACTAGTCTTCCCTCATCAGTTCATGTTGATAGATGCAGATTTTCTTGTAATAGGGTATTTCATCAACCCCATAGCAGCAGTTCTCCAGAGATTCTCATGTATACCTCTGGCAAAGATTCTTGTTTAGACCAACTTTTTAGTGGCATGGGCTAAACAGGAATTTAGACTGAGATCCCAAGTAATATGGATTTATCTGATTATTATTAATATGATTTTGTTTTTATGCACATCATTCATATTCTACATTTAAGTATAAAAGGGTTAAGCTTTGGCCTAAGACTGACATTGGTGACCTCTCCGTGAGCTCTTAGAATTATTAGGTCAAAGCAGACAAATAACTGGTTCATAAAAAAGTTATTTTGCACCACCAAGAATAGCACAAAATCTAGGCTTCTTTGGGCTTCCAGGGAAGAAATGGTGGACTGAAGACAGCTCCACAAAAAGTGGAGCCAATGACTGAAACCAGCTCTTCGTAATTCCTCTCTGGACAAGGAGAGGACTTGAGATTGCCCACAAGTGCTCCAGACAGCTGTTCCTCATGACAGCTGTTCCTCAAGACAGCCATTCCTGGCAGGTCTAGAGCTCTGAGACATGAGGGAATAGCCATCTTGTTCAAACCATAGTCGGCCCCTTTGAAAGGACACTGGATTCACATACTTCCTTTTTTAATCACTTTTAGAAATTGTTTGTTAACTGCTTTTCAGCTATTAGGAAACTTAGTTTTATAGCACCGGGTGAGTTTCCCTCAATCCTTAGCAAAAAAAGTTTTAAATACAAGTTTGAAGCGAGAATATTATATGCTCAAAAGTGGAAAAGTTCGACACTTGGTGCCATTGGTGAAGATGATGGAACTTGCAAAGATGGCTAAATTGACTTCTTTGATTAGAGAAAAAACAATAACTACATTTATGGTTGACTGGAATCCCCTTGTAGACTTTTTGCATGAAATGGAAAAAAATGCACATATGATTTGTAGTTCTGATGATTAGAAAAACTGGACAATAGAAAAAAGTAAGCTTTTTTTGTAATCATAGAGTAAGAGATAACTTTTTAATCATACTTATATTTGCTGCAAAGGAAACTGGAAGCTTTATTTCTTTTTATCTTTTCTTTCTGCCCTTTTGTCTTTTCTTTTTCTTTGTTTTCTTTATTCTCTGTTAGTTTGTGTTAGTTTTTATGTTTTAAAGAAAACATAAAACTTTTAATAAAATTTATATTAAAAAATTGGACACTAGAGGGAACTAGAAGGAACTATAGATTACAATTAAAGGGGAAGAACATTCAGACTCGACTTAGAAATACAAAATGAAGCAAAATGTTTTAACACTGGACATTTGAAGGATATTTTTGAACAATGGACCCAATGGACTTGTTTGTTATACAAATAACAAACCAAGAGAGTGATTTGGATAATTTTCCTATACTGGATTTAGAAAAGAGACTTGTTAAAGCTTTGAAGAATTTTGTGAGACTGGATAAAGAAAAAAATGAAAGGAAATCAAATTCTAGGACATTATTTGAAAGAAGTAAAGATCAAGATTGTTAGAAGTAAAAGGAAGGAATATCAAGTTGGTTTATTTGATTGAGGTTAAAATAGATATTTTGTTTATCTCTGGTAACCCTTAATGGACTTTTGCTGACATCAGGACTGAGATGATGAGGTGTTAAGGATTTGTTTATGGATAAGAGATGGGATATGGGAAGAAGAGATCATCTGTTGTATTTTAAGATACGGTGATAAGTTACTAAAATTGTTTATACTTGTGATGAAGGGGGAAGTCATTTCTTTATATATTTATTTTCTTTTTCTTTACTACATTCTTATTTTTTCTTTCTTTTCTATTTTTTTCTATTTTTCTTTCTATTTTTCTATTTTTTCTTCTTTTCTGCACCTTCTATTTTTTCTTTTTATTCTTTTACTTTTTTAATTTGTATTAATTTTTATTGTAATTTTGATAAAATTTCTACATATGTCTTTTTAAAAAACTGGGCTTCTTCGGCTCTTGTGAAAGTCCTCTGTGCATCTGCAGCAAGCTTCGTGTGAAGAACACGGCTGATACTTTACTTGGCCCCTCAATTCTCACAGCCTACTCATTCATTAATTTAGAAAAAAAATTTAATCCTAGCTATTCTTGCTCAAAGTGACAATTCCACTGGAAGCCTTGTGTATTTTTCATAAAAATCATAATCACCTTCACCACAATGATGACCTTTCCTTGCTTGAGACCAACAGCAACAGCAGAGGCTGCTGTGTCCTGGGATGTCTTGTCAGTAGTGATGATCTCTAGCAACTGCATCTTGTCAACAGGAGAGAAGTAATGCATCCCAATCACCTGAAGCACACCAGAAGGTAAAATGGAAAAGAATTAAGACCCTCGCATACCATGAGCTCACAATATGCTGCAAAGTGGAAACACTCAAATCCCTTACACAGGGGTAACCAAGACCTAATTAAAACTAAGCCTAATTCTGTGTGTAAGATTTTTACTCCTTTAAACTGCTCCAGCAGAAAGAGCTGCTGTACTTGTTTAGATGATGCTGGAACAAACTTCTCACAAATGAAAGCCAAAGACCAAATATTTTTTTTAAACCCATTTGCTGTAGTATGCAATATCACAGAATGAGAGCAGAGATCTAATGGGCCCAAGGCATTTAAAGCAAATATATATCCCTACTTTACGAGAGAGGTCAAAGCTCAGTATCAGAATAGGTGCCTTGCAAATACAATGCTGGTATTCCAACAAGATTAAGATACGCTATGGGGAAAATGGAGATGAAGAGACCTTGCTTAACAACAGGTGTTCAATATATCCTATAAAAATACTGAACTCACCTTATCTGGCCTTTTGCTGGCTGCAGCTATCTGACCGATGGGGAGAGCAGATGTGTTGCTGGCGAAGATACAATGAGGAGGGATCAGCTGGGAAGACAAAGCAAATATTACATTTGGGAGAAGGAGGGTATATCATTATGGCTACAGCAATCTTATATCAAGAAGAAACTAAACCTCCCTCTTTCCACTATAATATGTGATTTGAGGACAAAGTATCCCATAATGCAGCCATGTGCTTGGGCACTAGACAGGACTTGCTTGTACTTGCCAGAAAGCAAGCAAAAGGGTGAGGATTCACACCCCTATAGTAATCATCCTTCCTCTGACTCCCACAGCTATAATGTTGACTGATGGAGTCATCTGACTGGACTGAACGGAGATACTTCCAGGCAGTCATAGGAAATGATTACTGTCCAGAGCTAGGCGTGCCTGGTAAGTGCCCCAAGATCAACATAATCCTCCAATGTCTTCAGCACTTGGAAGGAATGAGGTGGAAAACTTTATATGGGAAAATAGGAAGTGGGAGACATCCCAAAGACATTCAAATGCATCTCACAGTCCCATCATGCCTATTGCCCATGCGTTCCTACTTACTGCTTCCACCTCCTTCAGCACTTTGTGTTTGATGTTGATGTCTTCAAAGACAGCTTCAATGACCATGTCAGCCTTCCCAAAGTCCTTGTAATCCAGCTGCCCCGTAAGGTCACTTAGGATCTTATCTCTCTCAAATGATGTCAAACTCTTCTTTTTCACTTTATCATTTAACCTGAGAAAAGTATTAGGGTGGAGAGGGTGGGAAGTTTGAAAATAAGCTGTTCGGGAAAGCCTAATTGTAAAGAAGCTGTCCACATTCATAATTTCTTTTACAGTGAGGAAAGCTTGTCTTAAGCTTTGAAGGATCTTTCAAACACTAAGTAAAAACAGCTCTATTTTTTAGAAGCAGATTGCTTTTTAACTTTAGTCTTAGGTTTTATTATTTTTAAGCACAGCTAAAATATGATTTTAGTTTTTTGTTTTAATTCTGAAATCTATCCTTTTACTGCAATTTTTGGTAGCCAGCTTGGAAATACATACACTGATCAACACACAATAAAACAAAGAAGCAAAACTAAACAACGAAGAATTTGAGGGCTAGCAGTGCACTTTTAAATAGCTTTGTTTCCAGACATTTTGCCAAATGCAAGTGTTAATCCTGGCCATTAGCTGGATACCCTCCTAAAAAAGAGAGGAAGAATAGTATGAGGAAGCTTGTCAAACTAAACTACACCAAAATAAAATGACATCTGGGAGAGATACCCCACTTATAAAAAATCTTGTAAGATGACCATTGTAGGGTATGACAAGAACATGTCATTGTTTTCAGGATCTTCTGTCAACTGACATTTTATTGCCAAACACATTTAGATCTCCCCAAGCCTAAACTAATTTAGAAAAAGAGATGGTTCTCTAAGTAACTGAGAAAGGATAACAGCTCTTCGGCAATGCCAGCAGCTTCTAAAGATTATTGGGAAAGAGTCATGCACAAAGATATTGAATTCCAAAACAAGAAATGCTGGAATGAAAAGAGATTGTTGGAGTCACATTTGCTACTCTGAGAACTTCCTTCAGCCTATACATTATGACATGAAGAGCCGTCAAGACATACTTAGCAATATGAGGGAAAAGAATTTTGCATATTACTGCTTCAAAAGCACTGGAACAGCTGGAAGTGGTTATTTCAGGGATGAAGTTACACCAGGATTCAAATCCCTCCAGGCTGCAAATACACCAGATACTATATCCTAAGTGAACCTACCCTTTGTAGACCTGCTGCTGTCCCCTACTCAAGCCATCCAGGGTGGTGTCCTTCATCAAGATATTAAGTCCCTTTTCCACAGAAACCTGAGCAATTCCTGCACCCATCAAACCGGCTCCCAGGATAGCAAGTTTCCTGCACAAAGAGGGAATCAAGAAAACTTCAAAGGAAATTTTCATTTTCTCTTTGCTAGACTCCAGAAAGTAATTTCAGGTAAGCCAACAATGTACAGTGTTCATTAATCCCTCTTGGAATCAAACTCCAGCAATACAGAAATGGTCATAAAACCACCTGAATCAAACTATTAGCCCATTTGGTCTAGGACCCTGATGTTCTCAGTAGCCAAGTAGATCATCCTAACCGTTATCAGAAGAATACTCTGATTCTGAAAGTACCATATAGCTACCAGGATCAATAGCTATGCTATTGCCATGAACTTGTTTCTTTTTTAAATGTATCCAAGCCAGTAAATACTACCACCTTTGTGGTAAATTTGAATCACTCTTTGACCAGGGTATTATCTAAATTAGGCAAGAACCAGTTCTGATAATAATTTATGATATTAACCCTTAAAAATGAGGAAGATTGAAGTAATTAACAATCAGGATGTACCTGCGTGTCTTTTTAAAAAGCTGTATTATTTTCTACAACAATAAAAACACAACTAGAGACAAATAAACCAGGGGTTCTCAAATGCTGTGGTACTACAAATAACTAAAATTTAAAACAGAACTGACTTTTCTCCTGAAATCACAAATTCAGGAAACGGCTGTGAATAAGACACTTCAACTAAAGATCAACTGAAACCCTTGAAAAAAATGCAGTGGTTTGAGATATAAGGAGAAATAATTTGGTATTCCTCTTGATTGTGGATGGTAAAACTAAGGGTGCATAGAGTATATAATTTACTTATTTAACACTCCCCCATTTTAATAATGCTGATATGGCAAACAGATAATTAAAAACAATTTTAAATGATTTACTAGTTAAAAAGCATCAACTACATCCCTAAACTCAGTGGCCACTTCTGCTTCAAGCTGGGTTGATGCAATACATTTCTTGTGCTCACAGTCCTATTGAATTTAACAAGGTGCATGTGTATATAAACATTTGGGAGAAATGTTCTTCTGCAAACCATAATAATGCATTTCAAGTTTCATTAAAAAAGAATCAACAGAAGATCTTATTCGTTGCATGAATGCCAGTATTTTCAATGCAGTTAGGATATAACCCCCCATTTTTCCCTGTTTTGCAGTGGACAAGCTGGTTGTATAGAAAGCTTTGAGCATGGTCCTGTCAGGAATCTGGCTTTGCCTGTGCATGCAAAGCCCAATCTCAGGCAAAGCAGAAAGGCTCTCTTTCCACCCTGCCAGGACAAACAGGAAAAATGGGAGGTTTTGGCTTACCTAAAATGCATACAACAATTTCATAACCAGTCCTCTCAAACCAGATTGAATTGGCTAGGTGACATTCCTGCCCTTTGAACTGGCCTGCATGTGATTAATGCAAACCATCTAATCTTTTACCTACAAATGGACAGAATTGTTCTAGCCAGCCCAACTGAAGGCTGTTCAAATAATTGAACTTACTTGACTGGTTGCTTGGTCTCCCCGAACTTGTTCTTCTTGCACTGCACCTGACCATGGTAGAGCCCTATTAAGGCCCTGCTTTCAGGAGTCATCCCAAGTTCCCCAAATTTCTGCAAGAGGTGGGGATGGAAGAAGTAGAGAGAAAATGAAAAAGAAATGTTCAGAGGAACTGGCCACAGAATCATAATTCCATAATTCTAGAAGTGCACATCAGAAGACTGGCTAAAAATTAGCATTAATGGCCAGGAACGATACTGCACTATTCATGTGCAAGTCCCTTGATATTTCTCTCTAAACTTGCTAATTTTTTCATCTGGCTTAGCTTAGGAACTATACTGCTGCTACCTGGTGATGATAGCATTTAACATACTCTTGGTGCTAAATCCATGTAAACAGCAGTAATGTGGCAGTACACATATCTTTAGCCAATAATATAGGCATCTTTAGGGAGCTTTCCAGACAAAAGCTTAAATAAAGATGTGATTTTAATTTGGCTGCATATAATATACCATTAGAACAGATATACCTATTTTTCTTGCTGGGTGCTTTCTTGCTTTGTGTCATATTCCATGATAGAAAATTCCACTATTATACCCACAAAGGAATATAACAATATTGGATAATCTTGCAAGGCTGGCGTAATTCAGTCTCTTGGCTGCTGAAACTTGTATAAAATAACAAGAGATTGATCTGCAGGCATTTGGAGGGTAATATCTAAAATGCTGTAATACTTGCCATTTTTAAAATACACTGAGTTAGAAATATTACAAACATGGTTTCTATCTATGGCCCATAGTGTATGGCTATGATCATCAAAATGACTGACGAAGGTTTGAAAGCAACTGAACAAGTGAAAATCAGTGTTATATGCCAAACAACTGGATTGTAAAAGCTTTTTTTTTTTTAATGAGGCAGCAGATATTTTGCATCAAAGTAGTTTAAGAACTCTCTTATCACAGCAGTGTTATATCACTGTAAGGACTTTTGTTCAATGATATATGAAACGCCTAACAGATTTTTCTTACAAAATAAAGGGATGGATCACACATTCTATCTCATATTCTGACTTGTACGGCTAGAGACTAGCTCCTTTTTTTGAAATAAAAGGTGGAAAACTGGGAATTGTGGCTTATCTGGGAGAGCAACTGACCTCCCAAAAGCCCATGAGTTCTGAAGAAAACCTGCAACAAACCCACACTGAAAACTCGAGGATATTACTAAGGCTGCAGGATAAAGACTCCAGACAGCTGCTGACAAGTTACCTCTGAAAAATATATTTAGAGCAATGTTACTCCAATAAGGAAGATCCCCCCCATCCCTGGTGCTCCCAGTTTTTGAACATATGATAGCATCTTTTTCTCTCTTAGCATAAAGAATGCCAAGGAGGTGGGAAATTAAGGGCTTTTGAGATGTCTTAATTCAGTAGGTATTTGAGAATCAACCTGCAGAGAATATCCAGGCAATAGTGAGAAGATAATTATAACAAAAGTGGCAGGTTCTGAAGATCAAATTTTGGAAGATGCACCAACTGTTCTTCTAGTAGTACCAAGACAAGAGACGGCACCAAGACAAGAGTAACTGCCAGCCTATCATACATTTAAGCCAGTCATCTTTGAAGCACCACCTGAAACTTTAAAAACAGTGGATCAAAGATTCTTTACCTGGGATTCCAGAAGGTAGCCAGCTTCATTGCCTTGTTCCAAGCCAGTCTTCACAACCTAACCCAATAAAAAATTATTTTTTCAAAGTATGTTTAGCCCATGCTTCAATGTAGTTTACAATAACAGCTAAAAACATTAAACACAGTATTAAAAACAGTAAGAGAAAAAGAACACATCAAAAGCCATTTCACCTTTCAAGTGTTGGAGGATGTGTTGCCTACCCTTCTGGTTCTCCCCAAACATTGCTACTGAGTTTATTTACTATCTTGGCAGAAGATAGGACCTTTGGGGAATGCAAAGAACCCCCCCTATTTCCATCACCAATACCAACTCAGCGAAGCAACGCATCCAGGCTTTATTTTGCAATTCTCTGAAGAGCATACAAAGAGGATGCCAAACCTGCAATCTAGCTTTTTGCAACTTTGTGCCTCTAAAAGTAAAGTACTGTATGTTGGGAATAATGGGAGTTCTAAACCAACATATATGGCTCGCTGTAGTTTAAAAGAAAAAAGAAAAACCAAAATTGGGCAGGATCCAATCATATGTCTGCACTAGCAGTTTTTAAATTATCCTTCCTTCCCCTTGTAGCCTCCATGCATCCTTGAGATCTTCTCCTGAGAGTCCCCAACTTTCCAGGGCAGATTCTGAAGACACGCAAGGGAAACAAAGGTAAAGGAAGTTTCCACTACATAAATAAAATTTCCAACATTGCAGTCTACCCAACAATATTCCTTTTGACCAGAAAACTCCAAAGAAGCAGCTCTAGCTACTGAGATTTTAGAGGTTTTTTTTCCTCCTTATACTTTGACTTCCCAAAAATTGCTTCATCAGTAAAAACTGAACAAAACAACCTCCCAAACTGGGATGTGTACAGATCAATTAAATACATAAACAATATAATAAATGGCAATAAAACAGTACTTAGTAAAACCAGGAAGAAGAAAAGATGAAGCACATTGAACAAAAGTAAAGCAAGCAGCAAATATAATTCAAAGCCCAAAACAATGTTTTAAATGCCTAGTAAAATAAAAAGGTCTTTTTCTTTTCACAAAAATATAGTAATATATTCCCAGGCAGCAGGTAAGTCACTACGAAAGGACTCTTTCTTGTAGAGCCACCAAAACTGAGATAAACATAAGCTGAGTTCCTTGAAGGCAATGAAGTAGCCTTTTTCCATCAAACAGCAGCTTTACAAAATCAGTGGGTACCCAGTATGCTGATATGGTCTTTTAGTTTATACTTACTAGTGTCTATGGAATAGGCCAGACAGTTTTGAGGGTAGTCTCACAGATGCCAATGTGGCATGAAAGTTCTGCAAAAGCTACCATGTTCTTAGCCTATCCTTCTAAAACCAAAATATTCTGCTCCTTTGGTGTACAGATCTACTGTATTCTGCTTTAGGATGCTTGCTGAATACTGAAGAACTATGACATGTAAACTATAAAAGTTTGGCTTTCAGGTAACTAAGTGATGCATTTATAAATAGCTTCCTTGAACCAAAGTTGGGTTCCAAGTCATCCTGGCCAGCCCCTGCCCAAAGACAAGTTCAAAAGTGCCACAAGTCTCATTTTAAAGTTGATAACATTCAAGGCTGAAAATAAACACGCTCTGCCACTTGGCAGACACCTACACATTTACAGAAACACACACTGCCTAACTCTGCAAGCCTGGGTGGAAACTCCAAAGGCCACTGAAGAAACCTGAATTACCTCAATGATGCTCAAGGGTGCAGGATAAAGTCCTTTGGTTTGCTTCTGCACTTTTTGTTCTACTGTTTTGTATACTTGTTGCCTTACAAAGGGAATTGTCAAGGCATAATCCGTCATTTCTGTAAGACAAAGCAGTTCAGTGACAAACTACTCTGGGCTAATTTGGCCTGGTGGGCTGAAGGAACCACAGGATTTCAAGAAGAACAAAGCCAGGGCACCTTCTCCAACATTCAAAACAAAGCTAATTAAGCTGACAGTGCTGTGCCCACTCACTCTGAATCAGCCCTTTGTCCATCTTTCGAGTAACTGTTTTGTTGGCTAGTCCTTGGGCAAACGTGATGGCCACCTCTTCCAGATATTCCATGGTCCGTTCCTCAGGGCTCTTGATACCTGGACCTGCAAGTGCAACAAAATTAAAAGCCTCCACATGTAGACAACAGAAAAGACAAACTCCAGTATCACAAGAATCCTGTTGAAGCTCCCATTCCTACCCCTTCTCCAAAATTCTTATGTTGTACCACTAGTTTCTACTAGATTGTAAGCCCACAGGCAGAGGTGCATTTTCACTGATGGGATGATTACTTTAAGCAAAGTGTTCAACTGGCCCACTCTTCCTTCATTTTCCCCTTTGCTCAATGAGCTTTCTTGTTCCCACAATGTAGAACATCCTACACATTTACAACTTGCCTCCACTCTTTCAAATCCCAGTCCCACATCTGTATCCCTTCCCCTCATTCCAAGTCCATAATATTCTCTTCTGCATGCTCTACCCCTTTGTCTTAGTTCTGCTGCCAGATTCTGCTTTTCCTGGAATTGGGTTAAAAAGGGCACATCAATAGCAAATGGAGCAGCAGGGAATACAAAAGGATCTCCAACTAAGTATAGAAGAGTCATTACAAGAATTCTCCCCCTCTTATAAGCATATCCAGGATTAGGGTGAAATGTGGGTATCTGTTTAACACACATACATTCACATATACAATAGAGACCAAATATGGAGGCAGAATGGGGAAAGACAATTTTCTGCAGTCCATTTTCCCTTCTCAAGCCACCACTTGTTAGCAGGGAAGGAAAGATGTCAGTTACTTCCTCTAAGGACATTTCATTTTCAATAACTTATATGCAAATATGCAAGCAGCTGGTATCATTCAGATTGTGTGAGTTAATTACTTCAGACTTCTGATCATTCTGAAAATGAGCTGCCAGCATCAAAAAAAGTATTAAAACACAGCTGTACTCTTAAGGAGAGTTTGAGGCAAAAAGTATGAGTGGAAAGATCTGAATCTAACCTAGTGGATCTACCAGCTGGTCTACTAGTCCCATTTTTTTTGCTCTGTCAGCACGAATATTTCTTCCAGTCAACATCATGTCAAAGGCAGCAGGAATTCCTACCTGAAATATAGAAATAGGGATTTTACGCAACAAAAAGAGTGGCACAGAAAAGAAAATTGGGTCTTTATCAAAGATATCAACTCACCATCTTTGGCAATCTCTGGGTGCCTCCTGCCCCTGGAAGTAACCCCAGCAACATCTCAGGAGTCCCCAGGACTGTCTTTTTATCCTTAGTGGCTATTCTATAGTGGCAAGCAATGGCAATCTGAAGAAAGAGTCAGAAAGCACAATCACAAACTCATTTTCCCCCAAGCACATTCCAGGGCCCAACAACTGTTGTGTATGAAGAATTGTTCTTTATGCTGGCATCTCCCTGAGTTTATTAACACCTAATTAACATCAGCCTCTTGAAAGTATTATATAGGAAGTTTGCTATTGTAGTATATTTTAATTAATATTTATCTAATTAATGTTTACTCTGTTTTTACTGTAAACCACCAAGAGTCACTCTGCAGTAAGATGGGTGGTAACAAATTTGAAATATAAATAAGTACATAGAAAATCTCCATTTTTGGAAACAATCCTATATTTACAATTCTTCTTGAGGTTGCTCTACAGATTTTCCAGCCAAATGTTCAACAAAATTAGCTCTGCCATGAATCAGGAATTTAGGCTAGCTGGAATTTTTATTAATCTGTTTTTATTGCATTAAGGTCCTTTTCGCCTTCCCTTATGGAAGCCTTTCCTCATACCTCTAGCCCTCCACCAAGGCAGGAACCACTGATAGCAGCAACAATGGGTTTGGGTGACTTTTCAATCATCTGCATTATCTTCTGTCCTTCCTGAGACAGCTGAGTTATTTCATGGCTGGATTCACAAGCCTCAATCATGCTACAAGGTGGAACCAAAGAAGCAGTGGAGAAAAACAAATGAAAGGTGACCATTGTATTGGAAGAGTTACTTCTTAATCCCCAAAAATGTCTGAATTGGTACACTTTGAAAATAAAACAAAAGTGTTTCCCCACAAACTTCAATCCCTGAAGTTCTTTGTACATCTTTACAAGAGGAGAGGAATTTTGTTTTACAATAAAACATGTGCTAACGCCTTCATCTTCTTCCACTGAATCTATATTCTACAAAATTTTATCCTGCACCAACCACCCACAACTGAGAAGTAGCCATCTTTATGAGCAATTTCTGCTATTCCAATTCTCTCCAGCAGGGGGCAGAGGATTTTAATCACACTACCTCTTTTGCTCTTCTCTAATGTTTGCAGATGAACTGCAAAGCAACTGATTTCCATTTTGCTATACAGCATGAACAGGAAGAGGCAGTAAGTAGAAACTTTTTGGTATAATCTCTCAGGCAAAATATATAAAATGTAAGCAGAATTAAGAATGTTTAGATAACTTAAATATATTAAGAGGCCAGCAAGGGCTACCATTTACTCTGCATTTTTTTTTAACAAAAGAACACCTCCAGCTATCCTAGCAGGGATTCCCCTCCATGGAACTTACTTGATGTCTGCCCCAGCAACGAAACAACCAGGCTTTCCTGAGATAAGGACTACACTTTTGATAGCACCATTGCTCCATATTTCATTCATTATATCAATGAACTCAGCTTGCATTGGCTTGGACAATGTGTTTACCTATAAAATAGAAATGGGTAAGTTGGAACCAAGGCAGAAAGTTCAGTATTGGATGGAAACTTTGCCTTTCTTCCCACTCGAAACTGGAAATGTTCACAGAGCCAATGTTCACAGAGGCAGCAGCATTTAAGAATTAAGTGCAGTTAAACAATCAAACACAAATGCTCTGTGCTTTTAAAGGTACTTTTAAACAGTAACGATCAACATACATTTCAAATGCAGGAACAAAAAATTGCAAAGGACTGAAATCCATTATCTATGGTATGATTTTGTTCCATGATACAGTACAATTAATTCTCATATTTTAGAAAAACCTCAGTTAGTAGCTAACACAGGATGCTTGCAATATGTTTGACTGTGAGAAGCACATCAAAACTGCCAAAAGCCAAGCTCAGAACATTATTAAGCAACCTAACCTCATTACAAAGTAGTCCTCTTGACAACTTGCATTTCTTTGAGAGTCTCTCTGCCAAAATTATTTATATATGGATCTTTGCATTTTATTCTGCCTAGACTAAACAACACTCCCCAACATGCAAGAAAAACTCAACAGAGGTTCCACAGACACCTTAATCTCAGGCCTGGAAAGAGAGCCAAGTCTTAAGAGACTTCTGGAAGCCTAGGAGAGTGAGAGCCATGTGTATCTCTGTGGGGATGTTGTTCCAGAGGGCCAGAGCAGTAACAAAGAAGGCATGCTTTCTCAGTCCTATATGATGAATTTAACTGATGGGACTTGAGTTCTGCCTGAATGCACTAGATGGGCAGAAACAATTGGAGACAGGTAGTCCCTCCAATAACCAAGCTTTATGCCATGTTGAGCTTGATAGGTAACAGCCAGCATGTTGAATTACACCAGAAGCCAACTGGTAACCAACGCAGCTCATATGGCGTCAATGACACATGGGTATAACAAGAAGTGCCCATTATTGCTTATGCTACTGCAGCTGAACCACCTATAGCTTCTGGATGTCCTCCCTACAAAAAAAATCACTTAGATCAGATGTACTGAGTTCACCATGTCACCTACAAAAGTGTAGTTGCTTCTGTTGTGAAGGCCAGTAATTGATGCCTGAAAGTAGACTCTACAGACCTGGGATGGAACCATACCCAAGCCATAAGACTAATCTTTTTTTTATAACATTTTTTATTGTCAGCAGGGATGTTACCATATTAGACCCTGTCATCCTCTTCTCTTCCATTTCTGGAAGGTTCCCTAGCCCTTGAACTATCAGCATTCCGATTTAGCTCTCCAAGACCCCAACCTCCAGTTTCAAATTTTCTGTACAAAAACTTCCATCATCCTTTCTTCATTGTATTCTACATATCTATATTTTTGCCAAGTCTAAATGACTTACACCAAGAGAAAAGCAATAGGAAGAATCTACCTTGGAATTAGGGGAGTTAAAATGAACAACAGCAACATCTCCTTTGATGTCATAATTAACGTGGGTTCTACCTAGGATGGAGAAGAGACAAGAGATGCATTTATTAGTTCAACATCCTGAGATTCAACAAAACTTAGAGGACAAACAATACCAAATTCAAAAGCTGGGATTATATAATTCCATTAATGTTCAGCAGAAATAAACAACTATTTCAGATCCTGTAGGGAACAAAGATATCATTGATATGAGGGCAGTTGTTCAATATTATGAGATGAAAGAAAGGTCTTACTGGGATGCCCTATGAAGATATTTCAGTCCCTTTGGGCCTGTACTAGTCATTCTCACAGCTTTCACCTTTCCATATGGTCAGGCAATATTCCCTAGGCTAATTCCCTTCCGGATGTGTGGCTACAATTCCCACCATTTTCAATAGTTATCGCCCAACACATTTGGAAAGCAGAGCTAAGTGATCAGCCTATATTTGTCTTAATTACTACAGCTGTTCCAAGTTTCAATCTTGTTTTTGCAAATGCTTCCTATGCATATCTCCTTATGAGAGAAGCCAATCTTTGGCCTCCAGCATTTATAGGACAAAAAGAAACTTGCTAGATACAAACAAATCCTTTCAAATGTGAAATGAACGTTCCCACACCCCCGCCTCTGCCAGTGTGGGAACTTTCATTTCCGATTTATTAAGCCCAAGTGTTGCTCTATGGTTTTCCTTCCATTATTTTTTTCATTGCTACAGATACAAAAAATCCTGAACAGATTAAAACAATGTGCAAAGAATGCATCAAGAGTCACCTCTTTATATAATTTATTTCCATCAGTCAAAATTCCAGAGTATACCCATCAATCCCCACCAAATAATATTTTTACTTACATTTAACAGCAGCAGAAGCGCTGAGATTTCGGCAAGCATAATCTGGAAGAGATTTCAGGAGTTACACAGGACTCAAAAAATTATTTTAAATCCCCAATGAGCAAATATTTAAACAGCTGGCCATTCCAAAGAAGCATCACTTAAAAAAAAAATCCTTGAGTACCTCTTGCAAAATAAATACAGGTAGTCCTTGTTTAGCAACTGCCTCGGAAAACAACCATTTACAGTTACCATGGAGATGAAAATGTAACTTTGCGACCAATGCCCGCATTTACAACCCTCACAGTCTCTCCCTCTCTCTCTCTCTGTCACATGTTCACTATTACAGTCATTTAGTATGGTATCACCCTGTCCTGTGCCTGACCTGTTTTATTCCCCTTTGCAGAGCAGAGAGATTGCCTAAACAAGCTATCTCTCCCTGAGCTGGTTTTCTGCCCAGCCCAGTGTTTCCCTAAAAAGTGCTAACTGCAAGTCAACAAGCTCAGCAGTGACCTTAATTAGTTGATTAGATCCCTCTCTCCCAATCACAGCTGCTGACTGAAACTGACAAGACCCTAATCAGATTCACACTGAAGAGATTTTTGCTTCCTAAGGAAAGCTGAAGTGAAATCATGAACAGAGTTGTGGTCACCTGATTTTCACTTAGTGATCACTTCACTTAACAACTGAGGCCCAGGAACCAATTGCAGTCGCTAAATGAGGACTACCTGCATTGTGTATGCTACCCAGGGTTATGATTACAATATGGGCAACTATATAAATATTTTAAAATATAAATGATGTCTATCTTTGTTGCAAGTCATATGACTAAGTCATGGTTATGTAAACTGTTACTAAGCAGCTCAGCCTCATGACTTTTATACACTTTTGGCACCTAGAACAGGAGTGAAAAACTAACATGAGACCAATTGGTTTACCTATTAATACACTGAGCAAAAATGATATAAAATAGTGCAACTAAAAGGCATTCAAGAGGATTTTGAGATAAATCCAAAGGGGAAAAAATGCACAAGTCCTAGGCAAAAACAGAATGACCAATTTAAAAAAGCTTCCACATCCATATTGAAACATGCTATGCTTTGTAACTCAATCACATGTCTCAGCCCAAAGCTGGAGGAGTGCCCTGCCTTCCTGCTTACGTTGATATAGAAGCAACAGAAAGGAAAGGACCTTTCACCTATATTCCATCTTGTCCAGAAACCAATCATGTGCTCCTCCCCATTACTATCTTCCTAATAAGTCTCTTCATGTTTGTCTTCTCTATCACAGCCAGCTCAGCAAGACAGACAGACAATATTTACCCAAGAGGAAGGTGCTCTTAAAGAGAACTGCTCCCCCAAAAATGGAACAGGCAGAAAAAGAACTATGAACACAGATTAAAACCCAGCATAATGTCTTGCTTTCCTACCTTGTCAGCTTAGGGTTGCCAACTCCTACTGAAACCAATCCAGGAAAACCCACCCCCACACATAAATATGTACATTTGACACACTTGCATATGTGTATGCATATACTTGTGTTTATACATACATACACACAGATTTCCACTGATGTGAAAGTTGCCATCTTTATTTTTATTTATCTTTTTGTAGTTTAAGTTGTATGGCTGATGTTTTTCTATTGTTTTTGTAGTTGTTTTATTTTTACCATGTGTATTTTAATCTATACCTGTTCTATGTAAGTAGTCAAGAGTCTTTTTTTAATTGTGATAGCACAGAAATTGGTTAAATGATAAATGTAGCTATCAAAACCTGCACTTCAAATTCCTTTGTTTTCAACAGAATTTCCCCAATTTACAAAATATTATTTAAGGGAAAATCCTCACCATACTGCAACTTGAGTATGCTTATTTGTAAACCTGGGAATCCCTTTGTCCACAAGCAATTCCTGGGGCATAACGATTTGTTACTCTCATACCCAGCTTTTTGAGATGATTTCACAAAATTAAGCTTGTTTGCTAGTTTACTTATTATGACAGAATCCTGCAGTTTGACACCTTTTAAAACCAACATTGACAATTACATATGCCCAACCATATAATACTGTAGCATTAAGAAAGTGTGTACACTGCACAACAGCCTTTTATATAGTTTATATAGAGGCATGGAAGGAAAGGACCTTGGAACAGCAACTGCTTTCTTAAACTACAGCATTGTAATCTATTATCATCAGATGACAATGAACTGATAACTATATTGTAGGTGATTATATGCCAACCATGCAATCTAATGCAATGACTTAGCATTAGGTATTTTATTCCTGATTTTCTTTCCATAAACTTTCCTTGTTTAGAATATAATCCCTTGAGATAAAAAAATATTGTCCTAATCATTACATCGCATGTTTCTTCCATGGCTATTTAAAGGAAATTCAGTAGAATAATGATTCTTAAACTGTATACTCTGGAGCAATAAAATGTACAGGCTTGGGGTTTTCAGAGGTAATTTCTCTCTGGGGAGAATACAAGAATTTTCTTACTAACAACAAAAAAATTGTAATGTGCCCCCTCCTGGTACAATTCAAGCACAATCCAAGGCAACAAATAAATATAAACTGTTAAGAGCAATAAAATCGACACAAAATTTAAAGTCAGATGAGATCAGGCAAATCCACTATGAATTGTAAAGCAACCAAACTGCGTAACAATAGACTTCTGGGGAAGCAATGGTGAATTGAAGACAGCTTCACTTTCAGCAGAGCTGATGACCACGGCAGAACAAGGAGCTAACTAATGGGTCAGCACCTCGAAATTCCTCCCCGGACAAAGGAGAGGACTTGGGATCGCCCATAGGGCTCCTTACAGAGGCTCTCCACAACAAGACCATAAAACAGCAGTTTCTGGCAGATTTTAGAGCTCTGGGAGCTGGGAGGGTCAGCATGCCCAAGCTCTGGTTCAGAGCCTTCAAAGAGACACTGGGTTTGCCCACTTCCCTTCTTAATCACTTCTGAAAATGGTTTGTAAATTGCTTTTTGGATACTAAAAACCTTCAGAAAGACTAGTTTTATTTCACTGGGTGATTTTCCTTCAGTCTTCAATGAAAGAAGTTACATGTAGGTTTAAGAACTTAAAGAGTTGGGTTTTTTTAATTTGGAAATAAACAGCAAAAGGATGATTAGAACACTGATTTTGGAACAAAATGTACTGTGAATTTTAAAGAGGAGATAGAATAGGATACAACTGAGAATCAGGTTGTTTTGGATACAGATTTTAAAATGATAGAGTACAAGAATGATATTGACAAAGATGCTACACAAGACTTACAAATGAAACTGGTTGATGTTTTAATAGCTAAAAGGGACGTACAAATAACAAATCAGAAGAGTGACTTGATGAGTGGATTTTAGCACAGAAAAGTGACTTTGACAATTTTCTTATTTTGGACTTGCAAAAGAGATGTGTTACACTTATGAAAGAGTTTTTGAGAAAAGATAAAGAGAGAATGAAAAGAAATCAGCTTTTGGGACATTATTTAAAAGGAATAAACGTCAAGATTTTTAAAACCAAAAAGAAGCATTATAAAGTCAGTTTGTGCAATCAAGGTTAAAATATGATGTTTTTTCTTCTAGTAGTTTTTAACGGATTTTGCTTGACCAGGACTGAATGAGGAAGCCTTAAAGATTTGCTATTAAATAAGATATGGGGAGAAGAGATTTTTTGTTGTATTTTTAGAGAAAATGATAAGTTGCTGTGTAAAGTAAAGGGAATGAAATTGATTTACTTGTTTAATGTAATATATATATATATATATATATATACATATATATATATATATATATATATATATACACACATACATACATACATACATACTGTTATTTCTGGTAACTCTTAATGGACTGTTGTTAAGATTGAATGATGAGGTTTTATTATTTACTAATAGATAAAAGATGAGTTACAGGATGAAGAAATCTTTGGTTGAAATGTTAGAGGAGGTGATAAATTACTGAAATTGTTTGTACTTGTCTTAATGAAGGGGGAAGTCATTTCTTTATATATTCTTTTTTCTTTATATATTTTTTCTTTTTCCTCCCTTCTTTTCTTCTTTTCCTTTTGCACTTTTTATTCTTTCTTTTTTTCTTTTTATATTTTTCTTAGTTTGCATTAGTTTTTTATCTCTGTATTTTTAAACTTTAATAAAAATTATTATTAAAAAAACAAACTGGATAACAATAGAGTGAACTGTACAACAGATTATACCAGAACAACAGGATCTTGCCTATTTATTGAAAGAACATCTTGAAATGCTCTGATGATCTGGTGCCTAGAGAAAGGGACATCTACTGTAGAAAATTCCTTCCTTAAGTCTGCTTTCAGATCTTCTCAATATCAGATTAAGATTTGTTTTATCTTCCCAGATTCTTAACTTGCATTTGCAACATCCAGGGTCATTGGTGGCATACTATTACAAAGGGCTGCATTAATAGAAGGGTGGGCAACCTTTTGCTTGCTTAGGACTTCACATTGTTTTCTGAGAAGGCTGAAGGGATATAGCAAGAGGACTGGAGACACAAAGTTGGTAGAGCCACAATTTTCTGGCCATAATCAAACAGCTCCATTACAATTCTACCTATCAATTCTTAAACCAGCAGAAAATCAGGTGCTCCAAATTGCTGAGCCCTATGCTGCAGCAGTAAGAAGGCTGGCAATACTGTAGGTACTGCCCTTTTTTAAACATGGGACAGTTTAGGAAAATGAATGATGGGTTCCCCCATGTGTGTTTCTCATCTCATCAAGCTTTGACATGAACCATTAACTGCCAAATGTGGGTTGAGTTGGGTGAGTGTAGGTGATACGTGGAACAGCTTGTTTAGCTATCTATCAAGCTGTCCAACTAATATGTCACAGGACCAAAATACTGCATGCTTGTGACTTCTCAATAACGCTATTTCTAAACACAGATCATTGTTTTAAAATTAAATAGTAATGATTTGTATTAATATAAAATGAAGAACTTGACATTTTAGAATGGCAGTGTAACTCTGAAATTTGAATAGTTTGGTATTTTCACTAATGGTTTCTTCTTGTTTTTCTTCTTTCTTAGTTTTAGCTTTCTTAGTTTAGTTCTTCTTTTCAAGCACATAATTTTTATAATAATATAGTCTGTTACTATTAATAATATTAATGTTTTTAATGTCTTTTTAAAAAATGTAATGTTTTAAAAATTAAATTAAACTAATAAAAGCAAATTTGGAAAAAAAAACAACATCTTTGATCTCAGCACATCTGCACTGTCAAGAAGTGTATCTTACTATATTTTTTGCAAAACATCAACTCTGAATTGGTGGACCATTAGAAAACCAGTATATGTCAATCGAGAGCTTGCCTACAACTCATGTTTCAACATAGAACTGGCTCCTTCCATTTGCATTATAGGATATTAGTTTCTTCACGGGAAGGCAAAATGTAAAACAGGGAGGCCACATTTTTATTCCTCTTCTATCCCTTGTCACATTTAAACATTAATGGCCTTGCTTCTTTGTGAATGGCTCCTAAAACTTTCATCTATGTCTACAGTAGTTACGAAACTAAAGTGGAATACCATCTACAAGAAACTTCCCATCTTTGCTGCCTATCTGATTTGCCAAAAAGAAAGTGGTGGACACCAGATATGCCACACAGAACATGGCTTGAGCTGCAGGAAAGTAGAGTGAAATTACAAGTGATGTAGACCAGAATTCCAGCTACATTTCACTCTCCATATTTGCTACCTCATTTTTCAAAGTCAGTAATGATAGGTAATTCTTCTCCATTATCCGTAGGATCCAATCAAAAGCCAAGCACAGGAGCAGTTTTTTACATCCTTGTCTTAACTACTGTATTTTTGTTCACCAAAATGCATTTTATTACAAAGTCAGAACTGCAACAAATTAGAAAATACGGCCACTAAAGTTCTCTGAAAGTTAAGAACCATCCTGACAATCCTTGCTCTAAAATCTTTGAAAACATAAAATAAATTATGCACTTTTCTTCTTCTAGTTAGTTTTCCCTAACTACAAGCTATTAAATAAACCATTTATATGAACTACAGGTAGTCCTCAGGTTACATCCACTCATTCAGCAACCATTCAAATTTATGATGGCACTGAATGAGTGGTACCTATGATCAGTCCTTGAGGTTCCGGCCATCACAGCACCTCTGCGGCCACATGATTGCGATCTGGGCACCTGACAGTCACATTATCGCTATTTGCGACCTCCCCTGCCAGCTTCCCACTAGCAAAGTCAATGGGGAAGCTGGCAGGTAAGGTTGCAAGTCACCCCCATAAGTCCTTCCTGCCATTTTTTCTCCAGAGGAGCCCCAGGGGTCTTGTACTCTGTAGCACCCTCCTGCTGGCCAGTGGCCCCTGCCAGCCTGCCCACGCTCTCTAGCACATGCCTGCAGTGCCCCCCTCACACACTCCTTGCCTGGGACCCTCTTGCAGGGTCCTGGGGTTAAGACAGCAACCAGGACTGCCACTGCTAAGTAATGTGGTCACATGATATCACACTTGATGACTACATTGCTTAGCGACAGAAGTTCCAGTCCCAATCGTCATCATAACTCAGAACTACCTGTGCAATGGGACTTATGATTTACAACACCTCAGCCAGAATCCCAAACCGAATGCTGTACTTAAACGCATTAACCATTTCAGCAATTCATAGTTATTTCCCATTTTCTCAGTTACTTCATGAGGGACTTTAATCTAAGAAATGTCAACATATCCAATGACTCTCAGAATCTTTTGGTTAATTAAAAATTTAATTCATGCTAAATAACACAGAAATTATGTTTAATTTAGATGTCTGTTGCACCCACATAATAATTGGGAGGAAGGAGCCAAAGGTCAAGGAAAAAGGCAAATACAGTAGTCCTAAGCAAATCCTCCTCATCATATACCTATTAGCCAACATCCAGGTAAGCAGGAACCAGTGCCAGATAAAACAAAATCAAGGAAAATAAAACCCAATACTGATAGGACAAGCTACAAGCAGCCAACAAACTTCACACCCCCATGCACTGATTATGTTACTTAGCCTGGTAATGAAACATGAGCAAGAAGAAAAATCAGTTCAGAGAACATTAAGATCCCAAAAATTCAACCCTGAGCTACATATATTCTCCACTATCACGGAGGTTAAGATTCTAGACTCAGAACAGGGAGACCTAGTTTCAGGTTCACGCTCAGCCATGGAAGTGAATTTATTTATCTACTCTATCGTTTATGCTTTTACTGTTCTGTATTTGATGACTGTCATTTACGTTATTGTTAACCATAGTGAACAGCACATCAGTGAGTATACATTTAAATAGCAAACAAAGCCATCACTCTGAAATGGGTTATCTTCGGGCTATCAGGGCTCTCCCTATATACAATTACCCCATAATTATGTAAGAGTCCATAGAGCTACAAAGGAGAACTTGATACATTCATTGGGGACGAGGGGAGGCGATCAGAGATGCTGTTACACTCATGTCCTACCTGCGGGCGTCTCAGAAGCATCTAGACAGAGATGTAAAGACACACTGGAGTGCAGTGGCCTAAATGGTCTCTCTGACCATCTCCCGTTAAATGGAAAGAAGTAAGAATATAAGGAAGAGAATAATCAGATCCTAGCTTAGACCATGAGGAACCGCTCCAGTAAACCTAGAAACGCCCCCTCCCTCCCTTACCCTAAAAATATGAGGAGCGGTGCGCTTCCTCCTGTTGCCACTCAATCAACTAACTACCTGCAAGCTTCCCTTCCAGCCTTTCTCACCTAAGAGACTGCTCCGGGTCGGGCAATACTTGGCAGCGGCCGTGAAGCGCGTCAAGCTCCCGATAGCCCTGACAGCAGCCGCCATCTTAGTCCAGCGGGGAGGTCGGTCGAGCAAGCGAGGATTGAAAGAGTCGAAGGAAAGCGATAAGGGCGTGGAAAAGCCAAAGGGGGCTTTCCCTTCTCCGTCGCTTTCGTATCGTAAGAGAGCCGTCCGCTGATCTGCCTGTTGATAAACCACAGCGCTCCTTGCTTTGGCACAGCAGATGTCTCCACGGCTCTTCCGAAAGGCACATCTCTCTCACATGTCCCGTTTTTTAAGGCTCTTCCTCACTGTTTGTTATGTGGAAAGAGGAACGTTGAATCAGGGTTTAGGCGACTACGGCGAACGCCGGTTAATATTGGGAGGGCCTTCTTGGTAGTGGCGTTCTTGAAGCGGTAAGGGGGCCGGGCTGGTTGTTTCCAGCCTGAGGAGGTGGTTGTTGTGGACGGTGAGCGAGTCGGGACTCTTTTCCGCGCTCCGACAAGGTGGGGATTCTAATTCCCAGGCGGGCTGGAGGGAGAGTAAGTAGGGGGATTTGCTTTCCTGCGTGGGTGTCCCGTGGAGGGAAATAAGACGATAGGAGCAGTTGGCGGAGACCCTAAGTGCGATGTATCGTTATGCCCAATTAAATTATCACCGATCTATCCAGTTTTTTTCTTAATATTGCTGTGTTGAATTACAGTTCTTATTTTTTGCATGTAGCGGGATTAACGAGAGGTGTAGAGAGAGCTTCAAGTTGGAGAAGGGTAGTCGGCATGAGCAAAACTAGCTTGTCTCCAAATACTCCAAAGTATTTACCATGTAAAGTTTGATAATGAAGAATCTGAGGAGGAAATGTCCCAATGCTGCTTAAGCATAACAGCAGTATGAATGCTTAATATTTATTTAGATAATTTAAATTGGTCATTGTGCTTAGGAAACACTGTTATGGTATCATATTTACACCTTTCTAAAATAGGCAAATATCATGAACTTTTACAAGGAAGTTTTATTCTTTTTTAAATTTGAAATCTTCATATGTTGTTGAATGTTTGATATATAAACAAAATGCTTAGATTATTTATAATTATCTTGTTTTGCTTCTTAACTGTTTATCACTGTGTTCCTTTCTTTTTTACTTTTGTTTATACTTTGGTTTTGTACTTTTTTTGTAGTTGGGCTTTTTTTGTATTTGTGTATTATTTCTTAAACTGTAATAACAATAAAGGTAATTAAAATTACCTTTTAGGTAAGAGCTTTTTGATTTTCCCTATTGTCATAGTTGGAGTTCATGGCAGAGGTGAGACTCAGTGGTAGCCTTTTAATGTTATGTGATTGATTTTTAAAATATATATCCTGCATTCCTCCAGGAGTTCAAGTATTTGTACGTAACAGTCCTTCAAGACTTTTTTCCAATTTCATTTCATAAGGCAGATGGGATCAGTCATTAACTCTAAGTGCAAAGCCACTCGATGAAATGACATAGATAGCTAAATGTGAATTTAAACCTGATTCTCCCCAGTCCTAGTTCAGTATCTTAATTACTGCACTATGTAGATCCTCCTCTTTGGAGCTCATCTCCAGAACTATAATATTATACCAACATTTAATAAAATTAGCTGCACTTATATACCCTGTGTAATGTAAGAGAAGACAGGTGATAAGGTAATACAAAGCATTTGAAAGGGAGTTCTTTTCAAAGTCTATTTGCATGAGCAAAGCTACCTTGATGGAAGCATTAAAGCAAGAATTATATTTACTAGCTTGCAAATTCTTTGGTCTAACTGTATTACGTTGCTTCATCCTTTCAGCAGCACTGCTACAAAAATAAAGTTAACGAAGTTTGGGGATTAAATAAGTAATTTCATTTACTTTGTACTATCTGTTATTAATAAAATAAAATTATGGTTGCTGTTATGCTTTGCTGCTTGAAAATTTCCCAGTGTTTTTGGAAACAAGATGGGGAGACATGAATTTGGCTACTTTGAACATGTGAACTGGGCAGTATGCCCACAATATCTATTGTTAACAAGCTAGCTAAGATAGATAACCCTAATCTCTCCTTCCTGTTTCAGTTTTCAAAATGACATCCTTGTTGACTTGTGGCATGAAAATCGTTCCTACCATCATTCCATGGACAACCAGATACTGTAAGTTCTACTCCTTTAGATAACCAAAATACCAATACAAGATTAGTTACTGGACTGTTATACTGGCATTATGTTATAGAGGTTTTGTTCATTTATAATTAAAAATAGTTCTTCATTGTCTTTTTCTGAGTTTCTGCATTGCACTTTTTTCTGATGTGGCAACAATCATATTAATGCATCATAATTCAAGTCCTGTGATATTATTCATTTTCTACTTTTGTTGTTTCTAAATGTTACATTCTCTCTGATCCTCGTGGCTCATGATAGGGTTATGGGAAAGCTGCTTTGTTTTGGATGAAGATATTGTCTGTTCTACCTGTATTGTTATATTCTGATTTTCTTACATTTCAGCTTTGAGGTCTCTCAGCTGTTCATCCCAGTTATTTGCAACAGGTACAGAAAAACATACTATATGAATAATCTGATTGCACATCACTACTGTGCTTGATATACTGTCTCATAAATTAGGATATAAAATAGTAGATCTGAGAGCACATGAGTTAAATTCAAAACTTGTTCTAAAAGTACTATAGTCTATTGGAAACATATTTAGGTGGTATGAATATTATTACAATGTGTGTGTGTATTGCACACACATAAATATATTTTTAAAAGTCTGTTGAAGCTCTGTGTTTCCAGATTTTATGCCTATCCATGTTTGACTGAAAACTGCAGATGGGAAAAACAAACAATAGATATCTTAACATCATTAAATAGAAGGAATAAATTGTGAGCTTTGGGGGGTTTTAGACAAACTTGGAAATAAACCCTATTGATCTTATGAAAATCATTTCATAATGTTTGAAAACCATTTTAATCCCTTTTCTAAACAACAGTAACAAATGAACAAATGTTTTTGTTTTCAATGATTTTATGATAATTCTTGCTCTAGTTTCTACATAGACTTTCTAGCAATAATTTATTATTTCTGCAGCTCAGCCCAAAAGTAAGAAAACTCTAGCTAAAAATGGGGTGAAGAATATTGTGCTGGTGGATGGTGTTCGCATTCCATTTTTGCAGTCTGGGACCTCGTGAGTATTAAATCGTTCCTTTGTATAACAACTTATAAAACCTAGGAAAATCTATTGGGCACTTTTGGGAGGAAGAGGAGTAAATAACATTGACACAGAAACAGCCAAATTTAAGGTTACTGTAATTTCTCTTCAGCTTTTAGTAAAACAAAATATATTCTTCAGGAATTAACAAGAAGGTGCTTTTTTCTTTCTCTTCTAATCTTCAGGTATACAGATTTAATGCCACATGACTTGGCCAGAGCAGCACTGATGTAAGTAATAAATAAAAATGGAACAGATTGGCTGTGATTTAGTTCATAGATAGTTGTTTAGGGATGTTTGTTTCTTGTGCCTGAGACACCTTTCTTTCTTTCTTGTTTTATCGAACTATGTTTATTTGTTGTGATCAGTAGAATATCTGTCATGCTTAGTCCCAATATAGATGAGAATAATTCACCTTCTTCTTATCTTCATAATGTACTTTGAATTGAATTTGAGATAGAAATGTCACCTTTTATGGACTTTTCGTTGAAAGAAGAAAAAAATATGATTTATGGTTTTGAGGATTACAAAAATGTGGACTAAGTGAGGGGCTGAAAGGATTTGTATAACATTTAAGAGGGAGGGAGGATTATAAGATTGTAATTATCTGTTGAAAACAAGGTCAGAAGTCATTGTATTTCATAACTTTAGTTTCTTTTCTTTTCTTTCTTTAGATTTGTCTTTACCTTACGTACAACTCTTAATACATAGGAATTAAAAAATTGAGATAGAAATGTCCTAAATTTTCCTATGTCCTGTCCTGCAAGCTCTAGGGCTGTGCGATGCTTTGGATTCAGTTGGGAAGCGGTACTTTTGAATGTTAGGAGCATGGATACAGCTTCTCTCTGGACTCATTAAAAACTGAAGCAGCCACAGAGTCCTCAAGACAGAGGTAGCTGCTCCAGTGAATTGCAGGCATTTACTGCATTCACCCTTTGTTGCATTCTGAACCGTTTCTCCCCAGTCAGATCCAAAGCATTGTATAGCCCTAGTAATCACCTTGTGACTTATGCTTGTAGAATGAAAAGGACTGTTTCCCCAGTAATAAAATCTAGGATTTACAATTGTAATGCAGTGTATTACAATTCATATTCATATTTTAATGCAAGGGCTACATTTACTATTTTGCTTAACTACAAAGCAAGGTGGGTTATGGGCTGCAGGAGCAAAACTGCACATGCTGTAGCACTGTGTGACTATTTCCAAAATAACCTTTTTGCCTACTTTGGGAAGTAGTTTAGTGAGGGAAGAGTATTTTGAAACCTTCATGGTCTTTGATAACTTCTAGAATTGGGAAGTAACAAGGTGCTAGTGTAATCAGTTAAAACTAAAAGAGCAACAACAAAAGTCCTATCAAGATTTCTTTTGAATAGAGCTATCTAGATAATCTGCTTCCCCAGATTATCTAGACTGGTGTGAAACAAAATTTGGGTCAGGGTTTTTGGAAATGTTTGGCTTCAGTGGTTGGGCTTCTGATTTTGATGATTGTTTGTCAAGCAGCTTCAGTCCAAAATGTCATACTGTAGTCAGTTGTGATTAAAACATCTGCATTATGTAATTCTGAAAGTTTACTCAAATCTCAGCCACAGTTTCTACAGCTTTCAGAGATCTCTCTTAGAATGTGTATATTGAGCATTAATGGTGTGAGGGCCAAAGCCAGTAAGGCCGGAAATAAGAGAGTATGATCACACATGCCCATTATCAAAACACTGCGTGGGTGCCCTCAGCATCCAAGTTTGAGAAATGGGTAGAAAGAAGTCCATTACTCTATAAGAACTCAAGAAAGGCATGAGGTTTAAATCCTGGAGCTGACAAATAAATATGGCTAGATTCCTGGATTCACCAGTAGCTGATCTTCATTGTTGTAACAGCTATATCCACCTTAGTAATAAAAGCATCTTATCTATCTGAGCCTCATCTTTAGATCTTCTGCTACTAAACTTATGAATGCATTCCTAAAAACATTCATTGTTGTGCCCAGGACTATCTGCCAATAGAAGAGAATATGTGTAGCTCAGGGTTGAACTGTGGAGTCCTTAGGGTTCTCTAAGAACCCCAAGGACTCCACAGGACTACTCCCTGTCTCAACAAGGTTTGCTCATAAGTGCAAAATTGGCCATACATGTAATGCAGTATCCAACCCATAGATTTGAATTGCTTGATTCTTTATTTACTCTACTGGCAAGAAGATAAATACAGATGAAACAGAAGCTGTTGTAATAAATGTAATTGCACTGACATTGTCTCACAAAACATTTAAATCCTTCATTTAAATAAAGAAAAGTGCCTACTAGATATGTAATAGTGTATTTTCATAAAATTAAATATGTCTATTAAAAATAAAAATACATTTCAAACATTACTCTTCATTGCTGAAGAAGATTCAAGATGATCTGTCAGTTTAGATTAGCTATTTTTTTAAAATGCAGTGAAAATTAATTTATTCCTTAAAATAAATATAATTGTATTAGATAAAATTCTTACTTGAATGACAAGAATTGGAATTTAGATTTACAGTACTGTATTAGGAACTATTTTAAAAAATAGCATAATAGCACAAAATATTCATTTATTTTGTTAATAAATAATAAAAATAAAATGTCTCTGGGTGGTTCACAATATAAAACAAGGTACAGTATTAAAAAAAACAGCACTACAATCCAAATAAACAAAATAGTGTCAACCCAAACAATATACTTTATATAGAAGCACATCTAATAAGGGGGCCACATGCACCCTACCCCAAGGCCTGGAAAAACAACCAGGTTTTCAAGGCCTTCTGGAACATCATCAGGGTGGGAACCACACAAGTCTCTGGAAGGAACTCATTTAGAGGGCAGGCACCACCAAAACAAGGCATGTTTCCTTAGGTCCCAGCGGGTGGCATTATTTAATTGAGGGGACCCGGGATGTGCCAACTGTGCCAGCTCTTACTGGATAGGCAGGAACTATGGGAGATAGGCAGTCCTTCAAATAACCAGACCCTTTGCTACAGAGAGCTTTATAAGTAATAACTAGCACCTTGAATTGCACTCGGAAGCACACTGGCAACTAGTGCAGCTCACAAAGCAGTGGTGTCGCATGAGCGTACTGAGGCATGCTGATCACTGCCCACACCTCTGCATTTTGGACCAGTTAAAGCTTCTGAGTGATCTTCAAGGGCAGCCCATTTAGAGAGCATTGCAGTACAGGTAGTCCCCAGTTTAAGAACAAGTTCTGTTCCCAAGGTCTGTCCTTAAGTTGAGTTTGTATGTAAGCTGGAACAGTATTATGGTATAATACTGTATAAGTAGTATTGTGTAACGAACTCAAACCATTGTGTTTTTAACTCGAATCATTGTGTATTTAACTCGAATTTTGCTACAGTAGGCTCCATTCTTAACTAGGGGTTGTCTGTAAACTGGGCATTCTTAACCCACAGACTACCTGTAGTTGAATGGCAAGGTGACTAGAGACTGAGTGATTGATGTATGTATGTGTTGTATCACTGAACATATAGGCTAGGAATTGGAAAGCTGTGACCATCCAGATGTTGATGGACTATAGTCTGAAATCCTGGGAGTTATAGTTCAAAAATATCTGGAGGATCACAATGTTTTCATCCTGGTTCTAGACCATGTTTGTGATGTGTCTAGCATGCCTGAACCAGCCAATGTGAAATAGCCAAAGCAGATAATGTTATGAGTTGTCCATTTGCCTTTATTGGCCATTGCTTTTGCTCAGGAAGTGGCTTTTGAGAGAGGATAGAATCATAGAACTGTGGAGTTGGAAGGGGACGGCAAGTGTCATCTAGCCCATCCCTCTGCAATGTAGGGGAAAGCTACTTCAACTATCTATGAGACATGGCTGTCCAGTCTCTTATTAAAAACCTCCACAAATGGAGAACCCACAGCCTCCATAGATTTTTCCACTGTTGTAAATATCCTACCACAGGAAGTTTTCCCTTATATTTAATTGAAATTGAAGGAGCTACAACTTATACCCATTATTTTAGATCCTGGTTTTTGTGGCCATGGAAAATAATTCATGACTGTCTTTTCTGTAGTTTCCATTTATATGCCTGATCTCCCCTAAGTCTTCTTTTCTTCAGACTGAATAATCAAGTTACTTCAGTCTGTCCTCTTAGGGCATGTCCTCAAGCCCCTCTATCATCTCTGTTATCATCCTCTAAACCCTGGTTATGTTCTTGATTTGACATTCAGCTCCCTTCTTTATCTGATCTGTTCCCTCAGAGGCTTGCTGAATCGGACTGACGTGCCAAAGGAAGCTGTTGAGTACATCGTGTTTGGCACTGTTATCCAGGAAGTGAAAACAGCTAATGTTGCTAGAGAGGTACGTTAAACGATAGAAGAAAAACTAGACTAATTTGGGGTGGGGTGGGGTGGGGTGGGGAGATGTGAATGAAGGGAGGTGAGATGAAGAAACTAATTTTCAGTGGAATCTGGCTTCCATGATTTAAAAAGGGAGGTATACCTCTTTCTGCATTCTTGTAATTACAAGTAAAACTTTTATTTAATGGTCCCATTTGGGGGAAGGGGTATCCGTTAAACCCCAAAGTCTATTCAAGAAGAAGGGGGAGGAGGAATGAGTACAAGTTTAAAAGATTGTAAAAATAGATAATACAGGTAAAAAACCAAATATAAACAGTAAAACATGGATGGATGGTCACCAAATCTAAAATATCATATCACAAAGATGCTCTACAACCTTATTAAAAACTTATAATACTATAAAACATTTCATATCCATTTTCTAATCAAAATATATCTTTAAAGGTATTTGGTTAACACAGTAAAAAATCATTAAAAAAAGGAAAGAGAAACTATAGGTGATAAACAATACATTGAGACAATGTAAATTATGGGGAGATTATATATCAAATTAGAATATAACTTCTGAATCCATAATTTTGGCTGTGGCGCAATTTCATGATTAAAATTGTAGTCTATAAATGGTTTCCAAATGGAACTGAATTTTACATCTGATTTACTTTCTAAATATTATGTCATTCTCAACATTGAAACATATTTCCACACTTTGTGCATGCATTAAAAAGCTTGCCTGTCATTTTGCCGGCTTGATGCACATGAAGGAATGTCTGCATCGGCCTCTTGGTCTTTAAAGCCAGCAAAGCTTGGTGCTGTATCTGCCAATCTGTCTCCCCACCACCACCACCTGCCCCAGAGTAGAGCTGCCTTCTGCCTTTGTCACTTTCTGTGCTATAAGCCTAATACCCCTTTTTCACCAAGTGTGGTACTTTACAACTGCTGCCACCAATCTTCCTGCTGTCCCACTCATCACCACGGACTACCTAGCACCTTCCTACCTTTACCGTTCATTTTCCTACAGGGCTCCCTATACCCCCACCGCCACCCCTACCCCATTTTTTCCAGTGCCTTTCTGCTGCTGATCTTCCTGATCATCTGAAAAAAGGGGCGACTCCTGTAAGAAATCCACTCATTAAGGTTAATAGGACCCTTAAAGCAGGCATAACTGCCTTTTTTTTTTTTTGGCATAGATGCATGCAAATGACAGGCTGATTTAAAGAACAACAGAGATGGGCAAGTCTGAAGTACCTTTTAAATATTGTTTTCAAGGCGTGCTCAGCCCTAACCTATTACTTTCTCATTGCAATACAAAAGTGGACTAGGCGAGGTTCACGAAGACATCATTGTTATGCTTTGGACCAGTCACTCTCTCTCAGCCCTAGGAAGGAGGCAGTGACAAACCAGTTCCGAAAAAATCATACCAAGAAAACTGCAGGGACTGGTCCAGGCACTTGCCAGGAGTCAACAGTGACGTGAAGACACACACACAAACAAAAAAGCTGCTGAAAGCACATTTGCTTGCCTATGGCTCCTAAATGCAAGAACTTGCCTAGGGCCCAAACAAACTGTCCAAGTAGGATAAAGTTAAGAATGTGAGGATTAGTTGATCATTAACCTGATATCCCAAAAGGACTAAGTTCAATTCTTCAGGGTTAAGTAAAGTCTTACGCATGCACACTCACAGATGTCAACCTTTTTTCTCCCATTTGATTCTGTCTGGTTTTGATGGCAATGACTCTGTTGTTTTGAATGCTGGGACTTGTCCTTTAATTTTATTCATTATTTGTTCTGCTCATAAACCTCTAGCATGTCAATAATCTCTCATTTCTGACAATTGCAAGAACATTCATGTTTGACTTTCCAAAGTTAAGCAAGCACCTGGCAAAACTTTTAACATCAAAAGCCCAAGAGCTGCCATTTTTTAGGAGAGCAGTAAGTCATCATAGTAATTGATCACTGCTTGCATTTATCCTGTGTGTTGCTTCACCTGCCACCAGTTTTTGCTTGTCTGCTTCTCTGCCTGAGCAAGTATCTTCATTTTAACTTTCATGCTGAACTTTACCCCAGTTGGCTGTGTGTCAGTGAAGCACTGTTGTGGTGTTGTGGTATTGTGTAACCAAGGATACCTTACTTAGGCGTTTTACTGTTGAATCATAGAAACCCAGAAGCTCTCTTATACTAAACTGGAGCATTATTCCTTCTAGCCTCTGAATATTCTGCCTATTCCCTGTTTTTCAAGTTTTCATACTGACCCTGACCATTTGAAGTCCTGCTACCTAACAGTCTCTTAAGCAAAGTGAGCTTGTGCTCTGCCAACTGAGCTATGCTCCTTTGCCTGTATCATGTCATAATTTCCATTACTCCCACTTTTTTTTTGGAAGGCAGACAGGCATTGGTGGTAAATTCTCTCTTCATATTTCCAACATCGGTAGAATGTCCCTGAGAGGGCTTCATTTCAGTATGGGTGGCTAAAACAAGATTCATGTTACCCTTTCACATTTTCCAGATCAAAAATACTTCAGTATTCCTATCCACTGTACAATCAGGTAACTGGAGCTGGGGCAGCATTTTCTCCAGTGATCTCAATAAAGGAAAATATTCAGAGTTAAACTGCTTGCAAGTCTCATTAATCTTTTCCTGGCCCCTCTGGAATTGCTCCCGTGCTGGTTAGAATGTGTAAAGGGCCTCTTACATATGGTCCCTCTGCAGTTAGGCCATAAACCTCCAGAGCATTTTATCCAGATGTTTGCAAGCAGAGGCAGCCAGATAGCCAAGATCTTTTGACTCTGATTTGTGGAATTGGCCATTTGGCTATTGCAAACAAATGAATTTCTTAACCTATGGTTGCTGTGGTCTGAACTTGTTTCCTGCCCTCAGGAAACTTAATATGGTGAACTGGATTCACATATTTCATAGGTTATTATTTGTTTAACCATGGTTTGAGTAAATTATCAGCTAGGTTCATACAACAGGCTAAGCCAAAACCACAAATTATTACTTAGTATGTGGTGTGAACCAGCCATTCTGTTTCTCAATGAACAGAATCAATTGCAGTGCAAAGAGTGATCATAATTAACAAGCAGAAGCTCTAGGTATATTCTATAAAATGCTTTTTAATATTTAATTAATATTGATAAAACAAAAGCTATTTGTTTTATATTGATGAAACAGAAACAAACCTTATTGTTGACTGTATGAAAAGTTCAAAGAGCAAAAGGCTTCTATCTGTATTCAGCCATGGAATACATTAATAAGATCCAGTCTCTCAACCTCAGTTTCTCTGCAAGATTCTTGCGAAACCAGCTGAGCTGAGAATTGTGGACTGCATTGTATCATGAGAATTGTAGAAATTAGACAGCTATCAATCTTCTGATTTGCTTTTTGACTTCTGTGTAGGCTGCCTTGGGAGCTGGCTTCTCTGACAGAACTCCTGCTCACACTGTCAGCATGGCTTGCATATCTTCCAACCAGGCAATGACAACTGGTATGTTACCCTGTTTGAATAATTAAGGAGCATATATAAACAGGCTCTAAACATCCAGGGAAGTTTAACATTTATCCAGTAGGATTCAGTATTACCTCTGAATATTCTAAGTCAGGGATGAAAGGAAAGTAGAATTTATTCCCTGGAAGATGTTTGGATATTTTGAAGTATGTTGGCATGTGGTCTGCTTGGTCTTGCTTACAGTAAAAAATTAAATATTAGTCATGGTTACAAATTCCTGGACCTTTGCATCAGGTTTTATTGGTAGAACAAAGAATAAAGTACTAAGCTTGAAATGTCCTCAGCCTTCTGCCACGTGGAAACTGATTGTTATCTGTTTTATCCAACAGCAGCCATCTCTTGTAAAAAAGAAAAAAGGCATAAAAATCTATTTCTGATTAAAAAATGCTAAGAAAACATTTACGTGGCAGTTACAGTCCAGAGTAAAAAAATTAAATCACTTCAGCAAATTTCATTCCTACAAATTGATTTGTGTTGTAATTTTCACACACCCAATTCTAACAGGACGTGTAACAGATTTTAGTCAGCCCCTGAGTTTACAAATTTGGGAGATCTAGGCAAAGGATAGGATCAAGTAAGCAAATGAATGGAGCACATGAAGAGACCAAAGTTTAAAAGTGTAAATGTGTCATATAAAGTAGAAGCATCTGGGCCCAGCTGAATTGTAAAGATGGGCTTTAAAGTGACTTTTAAAAAAATACTTTAGGAGAGAACTGATATCTGCTGAATCCTTAATTCTAATGTTACTTTATTATATGCTGTCCCTTGCATTCTGCGTGAAAAGTTCCATAATTGCTGGAACTGGCTTGTGGGATGATTGATACTGCTTCCCCCATCTTCTTGATTTGTACATTGCTTTTATAGATTTGTTATTTGTGTTTTAATCAGGGGGTATTTATATTTTTATTGTTTTTATTGTTGGCTTTTAATTGTAAGCCACCCAGAGTCACCCTCTGGGGGAGATGGGTGATGTATAAATTTAATAATAAATAAAAAATAATGTGTAAGAAGAACAGGGATGGGAAATTACCAATTCTGAAGAGTGTACAAAGTAATTGAAGAGGAAGGCATTCTTTCAGTCAGGAAACTGGTAATTCACATGCATGTACCTTCTGATTTTTATAGGATTTGGCTTATTGGCATCTGGCCAGATGGACGTGGTAGTTGCTGGTGGTGTTGAAATGATGTCAGATATTCCTATCAGGCATAGTCGGAAGATGAGGAAGACTATGCTTGGTCTTACAAGAGCAAAAACCTTCGGCCAGAGGTTGTCCCTGATCTCCAAAATCCGTCCTGATTACTTTGCACCTGAGGTAAAAGCAGGAAAAGACTTTCATTTCACTGCCTGCCTGAGTAACCAATTTAGAAAATGAACAAGGATAAATGGAATAAGAATCAGCTAGAGAGCATACTGTGGCCAAGGATGGTTGCTGACTGTGTCTGTCCCCTGGGTACCACATCTTCAACTTTCATTCATCTTGGTCTTTAAAACAAACAGTTTATAAAAGAAGTAGTCAAGGATTCAAGCACTACTACTTGCTTGTATCAGCCATTATGAGAATTCTGAGGAGAAGAGAATAATGCCTGCATGCTAGGAAAGAGGTGTCATGCCAAGCTCTTAGCAGTTGTTCACAATCAAAATCCCCCCCCCCCCATTCTTATGCAGTCTCGTTCAACCGGATTTATTGAAAGGGGAAAGAAATTTGTTACAGAAAACTTGGGGATTGGATATATTTAGTTTAAGATTTAATTTATTTCTGTGCTTGTTGATCTTTTTACTGAACATCTGTTAACATTCTGGGGAGATGGCTACCTGTATTCCTGATAAAGGAAGAATGTGCAGGTGTTCTTTGTAATACTTTGCAAGCTGTCTCCCAGGCTTTGAGAAGTTCATTACATAGCCGAGCAAAGTGAGACTGAGGCTGATGTATGGAATTCCTTTGCTGAAGGAAAAAGTAGGTTGAGAGAGGAAAGAGTCATGACCAAGTTTGTAGGTAAAGAAGCTTAGGAGGAAGAGTAGATGAAATGGGAGATGGCAAAAGATGAACAAGTGTACACCATGTTATAGTACATATTTTACATTGCTAAATCTTGTGGATTTACATTCAGCTATAGGTTATGAAGCTGTCTGCACTGAGTTTAGGGAAACTGATCTTCACACATAACGTTCTGGCTAATTCTAGCTCCCTTCAGTGGCAGAATTTTCCACCAACGAGATCATGGGTCATGCAGCAGATCGCCTGGCAGCTGCATTTGCTGTATCGCGTTTGGAGCAAGATGAATATGCTCTCAGGTCACACAGTCTGGCCAAGAAAGCACAAGATGAAGGACTTCTCACAGATGTGGTAGCATTCAAAGTACCAGGTAAAATGATTGTTTAGAGGAACCTGTTGCAGTGGTTCCACATTCCAGATGGAAGGGAAGGAAACATCATTTGTCTCAGAATGGCTTTTAGTTGAAGTAATCGGCTGTATAAAGAAAGGGAGCTCTTAAGGATATGAGAGACAAAATCCTGTTTTTACAGATACTAGGTTTTTCTCCTCTTCTGCTTTATTCTTCCCCTCAATGAAGCAGACTTCTCTCTTCCTAGTTTATGGAACTCTTCAGCGGATGAGAAGACTCAAACATATGCTTTATCTATGCCTAATTCCTGCATTAGTTCAGCCACACTCATATAGCAAAAAAAGGAAATTAAAAACTTTGCTAATACCCTATTTAACTTGGGATAATTTTAAGTATTTGTAGGAGCAGCAAAGTACATTTTATATTTAGGTAATGCAGAACCGCAAATTTTCTTTAAAGATATGTGTAGCTTCATCCAATTCAGTAACAAATCTAAGAAACAAAATATCCATTATCTCTGGTCAAAATGTTGACTGAATGACTCCTGTTAAAATGCTAGGAGTAAGTCAGTCAGATGGGCCAGATTCAAGTCCAAGCCAGAGGCTGTGCTGGTTGAGGATTATGGATGTTGAAATCTAGTATGTGTGAAGGGCACCAAGTTGGGAAGGGCTCCCTAGAGAGAGGCAAAGTGACAGACTGGAAATCTTGAAGGTGGAGGAGAAGATGAAGTAGAGGAAGAGAAGGAATGGTCCATAGGGAATAAGGGGAAGACATGTAGGCGTGCAAGAGCGTGAGTTGCAGAGGCTGCAGTCAAGAATTGCAGAAATGAGGAAGAATGAACTTCACAGGTAGACTTTCAACACACCAGATGTATCTTGAGCCTTAGGCCTCTTCACATGTTTGACTCTTGCAGGGAAGGACACTGTCGTGAAGGATAATGGAATCCGACCATCTTCATTGGAAGAAATGGGTCGACTGAAAGCTTCTTTTATCAAACCATATGGGACTGTAACAGCTGCCAACTCCTCTTTCCTGGTAATATGCTTGTACTTTTTCCTCTGAAAAATATGTTCTGAAGGTTCTTCACTATACAACAGAATCATAATTGCTGAAACTTTAGACTGGCATTTGCTTTTACTCAGAATAAGTTACAAAGTTGATTCAAATATAGCACCAAGCCAAAATCTGGCTTTCATGAAGGACCCTTGGCTATTTCTCAAGAGTTTATGGTCGCATCTAAAACTTGCATATGGTTATGTGCCACTTTATCCAGGGTTTGACAGTGATTTCTCATCCTGGTAATGCAGTAATATTGGGAGGAATAAGACTGATTTGGGTTTTTTGTTCACTGGGTTAAGGATAGTAATGGATGTGGGAGACCTCTGGGAGGCAAGCTGCGCTCATCCCCACTCAGATCTCGCCATCTTCCTGCAAAATGGGTGAAAATGCCATTTTTCAGGCTGATTAGGGGCTGTTTGGCATTTGGGGGAGGGGCTAAGGCTTCGGATACCATAGATGGAGAGTTGGGGTGCTGCATCATAGGTTGCCCTTCTCTGTGCTAAGATAAGAGTTAGGTTTCTACTACATTTTGGATTATAAACTACTGAACCTTATTTAGTCTTGTCCAGCATGTGTGAACCTAGACACAATGCCATAAGCAAACGACTAAAAAAGGCCTGTCTGCAAGTTATACAATATATATCTCTGTCACACTGATTCTGGTTTGGATTGATTCAGCAATGAATTAAGCTGTTTTCCTAAAATCCAAAACAGTGTGGTGTGGCTCATTTTCCAAACCAGTGTGGCAGTGAAAATATCTCTGCTCAGCCCCTAATGCCTTCCTCATCAAGTATAAACTTGGTATGGAAATAGGAGATGTGAAAAAAAGATGAGAAAGAAGATGATTTTTCTCTTTCCTGCAACGATGGTGGTGGTGGTTGTTGTTCAGTCGTTAAGTCGTGTCCGACTCTTGGTGACCCCATGAACCATATCATGCCAGGCCTTCCTGTCCTTCACTGCCTCCCTGTGTTTGCTCAGTTTCATGCTCATTGCTTCAGTGATGCTATCTAACCATCTCATCCTCTGCCGTCTCCTTCTCCTTTTGCCTTCAACCTTTCCCAGCATCAGGGTCTTTTCCAAAGAGTCCTCTCTTCGCATTAGGTGACCAAAGTATCTGAGCTTGAGCTTCACAAAGGGCCGTGGTAGAACACAACCTATGGAGAGACTACATTGGGGGTGTGAAGGAATTGGGGGGGGGGGACTGAGGTTATCATAATCAGTCATTAGGCGCAACATCACATGATTGCCATACGACCTCCTGCCAGCTTCCCCATTGACTTTGCTTGTCGGAAGCTGGTAGTGAAGTCACAAGTAGTTTTCACATGACCGCTGCAACGTCATAATTGCAAGATGGTTGCCAAGCACTTGAATCACGATCACTTGACCATGGGGACACTGCAACAGCGAGAACTACAAGGACTGGTCATAAGTCTCCTCATTCAGCACCATCGTAACTTTGGTCACTTAACGAGTGGTCATTAAGTGAGGACTACCTGTAGTTGGTTATTTCTTTTTTTCCTGTCACAGTTGTTACACAGTCACCATATGGGATATTCAACACCTTTCAGGCTACTTGGGGTCTTAAAATTTTGTGACCCAAAACTCCTCTACCAAGCAATAAATATCTGGCTTTTCTGCATCTTTTTGCTTTCCTCCATGTTACCTGTTGTTTATGCTTCCTTTCTCCTCAAGCTTCTTACTGTTATCTTTTCTTCTCAGTCTTTACTTGGGCCCAACTGGTTCTTTTCCCTTCAGTCATCTTAGCTCTGGGCTTCTTCCTGGCTATCAGTATTAAAATCCAGTTTTGCCTTTCTTGGATGTAAACCCACTTACTCTGCAGTATGCTCAGTTTTGTTTTGGTTTTTTTACATCCCTGCAATTGCGGTAATGCTGAAAACTGAATCAAGAGACGGAGGGGTGGACCCTTACACTGCTTTGGGACTTGATGGCATTTTTATATTGTCTCTACAGACTGATGGAGCATCAGCAGTACTCATGATGTCTGAAGAAAAGGCTTTGGCAATGGGGTACAAACCAAAAGCCTATCTCAGGTGAATGGAAGCTCTCCCTTCGTTTTTCTCACCATCTGTCATAAAACCATGGCCATTATCTCATCTATCACGTAACCAATCTCTCTTCTCTTTTTAAAAAATTATTATTTAGGGATTTTGTATATGTATCCCAGGACCCAAAGGATCAGCTTCTGCTTGGGTAAGTTGTAAATTTGGGATACTTGACCATAAAAATGGAAATGTGTCCATTTTCCAAATCATTTTATTTGTAGACATCTTATTCCTTCTTTCTTAGTCCTAGGCAACTTCATCTGCCCTGCTGCTGCAGGCAGGTGCAGTGTTTTTCAAACTGAGGGTCACATTTGGTCTTTAAATGGTGCGTTGGACATCACATTAAAAATACATAGAGCCGAAACAGACTGAAAACTCTATATGAGTTATTTTGATGATGATGATGATGATGATGATGATGATGATGATATGCCACTTGACTCCCAATTAATTATATAACATTTAATATGATTATTCCCTTTGTACATAATTGTTTTCCCCTTTTTGTCACATAAATGTTTACTGGCAATTTTTATTGGGGGGACTGGTGACTACATTAGTATTTCAAGAGGGGGGCTTACCACCCCTTCCACAGAGCGTCTGCCACTTGACTTTTGACAGTTGCTGTAGCAGCAGTGTTTGTGACTAGTCCCATTCAGCTAAGAGTCTCCAGGATGCATGAACTCAACCCTCTCCTCCCTTCTCCCACACATCCTTCCCTATCCATGGTATAGTGTTGTACTGACATCAGTCCCATCCAAAAATCATTCAAAAGAGTTTACTGTGCTGGAGTAGACAAATACTGAGCTGTTGACTAATGGCCAGACATACCAACCATACTCCAGTTTGAGTACTTACATTTTGTAACTGATACTTGAAGCAGCAATGGCTGAGTCATATAAATGCGAGTCTCCACAGCTTGTAAGAAATGGTATAAAACCCTCCCGAATTCGGAAGCCGTCTTGGTTAGGTGCCTTAATGGTTTCTTATTCTCCTCACTCATTTCTGCTAACATACCTAGTTTGCAGCAAGCATTCTGTTCCCATTTCTGTGCTGCACAGCTTCTGTTATATCACCAGTGAGATAAACCTTTCGTTACTGTAGAAGTAGTTGTGTTCTCTACTTTTAGAATAGAGACGGGTGGAATAGCAATTCTTCAAGCTATTTAGAAGAGAGAGCTATTTTGTTTATTTCAGCTGAATAGGGAAAGGATTTCCTTTTATAATGGTGATGCAGGCAGGCACAGCCTTCCTCTGAGCAGCTACAGCCCTTCTCAGCCAGTAGGTTTTTCTCCTGTCCAGAAGGGGCTGAATGCAACTCTTGGCATCTTTTTCTCTTAGGCCTGCCTATGCTACTGCCAAACTTTTGGAAAGAGCTGGCCTAACATTGGCAGAAATTGATGTGTTTGAATTTCATGAAGCATTTGCAGTAAGTATTTCTAAAGCCACGTGCAAAACAGATCGCTTTGTTCAGCATTATATTATATTTTTACTTCACCCAGTGATTGTAGTTTTCATCTTAGGTTGATTAGTTATTAGTTATAGAGGGAATTGAAATACGCCCTTTCTATAAAAACAATGTTACTTTAAACACATATTAGACTACTTTAAACAGCTAAAAAGGCTGAATTAAAAGAGAGATGTCTTTCTAGTTTTTGAAAAAGTTACAAGAATAGGGTCTCATTTAAGCTCTTATGGGAAACTATTCCACAATGCAGGAGAAAGTCTTTTTCATCTAACATACAAAGTTCTGTGAAAGGAAGCATCCTCAGAAGGGTCTCTCTCCTACAAATGTTAGCGACAAGGCAGATGGTTATTCAGGCCTAATCCATTTAAAGCCTATGGCATGAATTTGTGAAGGCATGGGAGGCAACCACTTGGGGCCCACAGGGACAATAGGTCCCACCAGGCTCCCCTTGCTGCTCACTCCTTAGCTGTCACCCCCTGCCCTGTAGAAGGGAATACGTTGCAACAGTCCAGACTTCACCAGATAGTGGCCCATTTATGGTAGGGGCATCACTTCTGAGATCTTCATGCAGGGACCACTCTCCTTCAGAACAAAAGCCAGACTGAAAGTATGGCCTGCCTCATGTTTAGATTTTGAAAGAATCTGTGTGAAGTCTATGGAACGTCTATGCAGGCCATGAAATTCTGAACACGCCTGTTAAAGCAGTATACACATTAACATTAAATCCACACACACACCCCACACACACACAAATGCCTTGGAGTTTTCAGCACCACTTGTGTCAGATCATTCCAGAGATTTTGCCGGGCAGGGGATGCTTTCTCTTGCACACTCAGAATGAGATACAAAATGAAAACTCTCAAATACAGGCATACAATAGGAACATATGAAACAAAATTGAATGAAAGAGCAATAGAATAAAAGAAGCGAGTGAGAATGCTGTAGGGCTGTGCTCTTAATTCCAGTAATCAAGAAACGGTCAGTATTACATACAGAAGCCCTAGTCCTGATGCACATCAGTTGCATTAAGACTGTATTGAATCCCGTAATTCTTTCTCTAAATTTTTTTTTTAAATAAATTTGGGGCAAGGGCACACACTCATATTTATGCACAGTCCAGGCCAAGTAATCATACTGTGTCATGGTCTGGGTAGCTGTAACAACAAGGCTTCATTTAGTGATCAGGGCTGGGTTCAACTTGCTGCATTACAAATCCATTGAATAGCCTTGTTGACATCTGAGTCATTAATCCACTCTCTGGAAATTGGCACATTTATCATTTATTACAGCATTGATAGGTGATTCTGTTTATTTCAGCTGTTTTGTCCCATAGCCCATCATCACCCACGTTGGTAATGTCTTATGAGTCACCAGATTGCTTACTCTTGCATTTTGGTATCCTACATATTAATGGTCATGAGAATAAACCAGAAAAGTAGCAAAACACTTTTAATAGTAGCTGTTGTAATTAAAGTGCCAATTTGGCAATAATAATTTGTAAGTGTGTAAAACCTCAATCAGCTAGTTATTCACGTCAGTTCTTGTGGGGACACAACATATGTTTGTACTGTGGAGACTACATATACTTTGTATTATTGCTGCAACAGAATCTTCTTTTCCCCTTCCTTTCCACCTTAGGGACAAATTTTAGCAAATCTCAAAGCCATGGATTCAGATTGGTTTGCCCAGAACTACATGGGCAGAAAGTCAAAGGTAAGATTTTGGTTAAAGGTTTTACTGTGAAGTTGTATCTCTGTTACATTTCTATATTATGTCCATCGTCTTGTCTGGTTTCCATGCAGCCTGTCTTACTTTACCTGCTAACCTAGCACAGAAACCTCATACAGTGCATGGTGGAAGTTAGATACATCATGTTTATAGTTGCCTTTACTCCTTCCTGATGCCCGTTGTTTGCCACATGTAAGAAGGCTTATTGCTTCTCCAGCCATCTTTCAGTGGCTGAAATAGTCATCAGCTGAGTTGATATGTTACCTACTCTGATTGTCTTCCACGCTTATGTTTTGTAACTTTCTTCCTTTCATAGGTGAAATTGGGCAATTTGTTTCAGAGCCTAAGTCTCATTTACTGTTTTCCTGATTACAGATTGGAGCTCCTTCTATCGAAAAATTTAATAACTGGGGTGGATCCCTGTCATTAGGACACCCCTTTGGTGCTACTGGCTGCCGTTTAGTAGTCACAGCTGCCCATAGGTTGAAGAAGGAAGGAGGACAATATGGCTTAGTGGCAGCGTGTGCTGCTGGAGGACAGGTAAGAAGCCTGCTATGAGCCATCTACTATGACCACAGTTGCCTTGTGCTTGGCAAGGCTTCCTTTTGTAATCCCATTTCTCCAATGTTCCTTTTTCTTTCTTCTTTCCTGCCTACCGGGGGGGGGGGGGGGGGGGAGGGGGCAGGGGGAAGCCTTGTTTCTCCCTTGTTGAGTAATTTCAGCTCTTTTCTTGCTGCAGGGCCATGCAATGATTGTTGAGTACTATCCACAGTAAGGAGGTGAAAATCAGCATGTGATCTTCGAGACAACTAATGTAGTAATAATGCTAAAAAAAAAAAACCTCTGGGCTTTCCTAGAAAGGACTCTCAGTGGCTTTGTTTAATATTTTCTAGTGCCTTCAAAATTTGTTTTACAGCAAACAGATAAGGCCACACAAGTTTTATCTGGATATTTATGTCAATAAAGTTTTTCTGCCACTTAACAATATGTAACTACTTTTTTCCTCCATGGGAACAGTATTGTAAGTAAGCATGCTCCGTTCTGTAAAGTTGTCTGGTAGTGAGCAATAAAGCAATATTTGCTATGCAAAGAGAATTGCTCTTAACAGTTTTGAAGTGATTTGCATGACAACATGGCTCTGAGGTTTTTAAAAAAGGAAAAGCCCTAGTAGAGAGAAAATAATTTACAATGTTCGATACAGTATTTGTCTAACATCAGCCTTAATAAATGAGAAAGAAGACTGGAATACATGTGTGGCTGTTTCCTATGAGAATGTCCCAATTTTAGGATGCAGAAGAGGTGTAGTAGCTTCTCAGATATTCGCTGCTTCAGCAGTTCTGCTTTTTGGTACTTTTTTCTTCTACTGCTTTAATGGAAGCACATGCCTCCTTAACCATTTTGTTAAAGTCAAATATGCGAAGAGGTTTCATTTGTAACATCTCATCTCCCCACCCCACCCTACCAATTTTCAGACTTCATTCAGGGTAGAATTGGGGGGAAGGTATTAGTGGCTGATGACCCACTTCCACACTTACAGAACTGTCGTCCTCAGAAGAAAATTGTGGTGCTGGAAACTAAATCTGACCTGGATTTTGTCATATAGGTACCCCATTTCTGTAAAACCAGCACTGTGGTCAGACTTCTGCCCAATATCCAGAGCTAAGTATTAGATGGAATTGGATCATGCTAAATGAAAATGAAAAAATGAAAAAAAAAAAGAAGGGGTAGAAATGGAAGCAGTAACAGACTTCATTTATTTGGGCTCCAAGATCACTGCAGACGGAGACTGCAGCCATGAAATTAAAAGACGCTTGCTCCTTGGGAGGAAAGCTATGGCAAACCTAGATAGCGTATTAAAAAGCAGAGACGTCACCTTGCCGACAAAGATCCGCATAGTCAAAGCTATGGTTTTTCCAGTAGTAATGTATGGCTATGAGAGCTGGACCATAAAGAAGGCTGAACGCCGAAGAATTGATGCCTTTGAACTGTGTTGCTGGAGAAGACTCTTAAGAGTCCCCTGGACTGCTAGGAGGTCAAACCAGTCAATCTTAAAGGAAATCAACTCTGATTGCTCATTGGAAGGATTGATAATGAAGCTCAAGCTCAGATACTTTGGTCACCTAATGCGAAGAGAGGACTCTTTGGAAAAGACCCTGATGCTGGGAAAGATGGAAGGCAAAAGGAGAAGAGGACGGCAGAGGATGAGATGGCTAGATAGCATCACTGAAGCAATGAGCATGAAATTGAGCAAACTCAGGGAGGCAGTGAAAGATAGGAAGGCCTGGCGCAATATGGTTCATGGGGTCATGAAGAGTCGGACACGACTTAACGACTGAACAACAACAACAACAACAACAAATGAAAATCAGGCCAGTGGCTTAGCATGATGTGTGAACCTGGCTGTTGCATGTGGGAATGTCTGGATTAAAGCAGTGTTGCACAGCTTTAGGTAGGATTAAATGTTCCCTTTCACCACACCACACCACCCCCAGTCCCTAGTTTTGGAGTATTCCTCCAAAAGAATGGAGAAATTAATAAAACATAAATACCAATATTAACTTTATTTAATTCAATATAATGCTTTTTAAATTAACATGAACTCAGATTTTGTCTTAAGACCCGTTATTCTTTAAGGGGGGTGGGGTCTGGGATACTCCTCAAAGGTTACGTGCAGGTTTCATCCCCCAAGGAATTGCACATTCTTGGTATTGAAAAATCATCTTCTTGGACTCCAGGATAAAAGTCATGGCAGATAAATTCCTGAGGAAATAGGGTCCTTGTGGCTGTGAACCTGGCCACCTGTGTTCTGGACCCATGCCCCCCTGGTTGGTCAAGGCCTCCCAGGAGGTGGCATGTGGTTGGGTCCAAGTGGTGGTTAATGCCTCTGTGGGAGGGGGTGGTGTGCCCCCCTCTCAAGAGACCATTCTTAGACCCAATAGTTCTAGACAATTTCTGTCCAGTCTCCACCTGGATGGAACAGTCTCCAACTTCCCTTTTTAGGGAAGGTTGTTGAGAGGGTGGTTGGCACTCCATTCTGGCTTTCCTGGACCTCTCAGCGGCTTTCAGTACCATCAACCATGGTATCCTTCTGGACCAGCTTTGGGGGTTGGGAGTGGGAGGCACTATGCTACAGTAGTTCTCCTCCTTCCTCCATGGACAGTTCCAGTCAGTGTTGGCGGGGGAGGAGAGCTTGAGGCCTAGGCCCCTGCAATGTGGGGTGCCTCAGGGCTCGAGTCTTTTGCCTCTCCTATTTAACATCTATATGAAATTGCTAGGGGAGATCATCCGATGGCATGGGGTGTAGTATCAATAGTATGCTGATGTTACCCAGTTATACATCTCCACCCCTAGCTGGACAGGTGATGCTGTTGTGGTGCTGGCTGAGTGCCTGGAGTCTGTAAGGGTCTGGATGGGGAGAAAGTAGCTTCGACTCAACCCTGGCAAGACAGAGTGACTGTGTTTTCGGCCCCCCAGGCCCAGGTGATACTTCATCTTTGACTCTAGACGTGGTGGCACTCCCCCAGACTGAGCTTATGCGCCTGCTCAGTCCGGGGAGCAGATGGCAGCTGTGGCTAGGGGGGCCTTTGCATGGATTTCTCTTGTGCGCAAATTGTACCCCTTCCTGGACTGGGAGGCCCTGCTCACAATCACTCAAGCCTTGGTCACTTCCTATTGGGATTGAAAGCCACCCAGAAGTTACAACTGGTCCAGAATGCAGCCGTGCGTGCAAGGATGGGTGCCCCTAAGTTTACCTATGTTACACTCCTGTTGCATGAGCTGCACTGGCTCCCAGTTTCCTTCTGGTGCAATTCAAGGTGCTGGTTATTACCTTTAAAGCCCTGTATGGCACAGGGCCAGGTTATCTGCAGGATGGTCCTCTCCCTAAGGACATCTGCCCATCCTACCAGATAGGATAGGGTGGACACACTCCATCCCTTCCCTTAAATGTTGCCATCTTCTGGGACCTAGAAAGTGTGACTTTTTTGTGGCAGTCCCTGCCCTATGGAACACCCTTCCCACTGAAGTTCAGCAGACCCTCACTCTTTTAACCTGAAAAGCACTTAAGACCTATCTTTTCCCCCAAGCATTGGGATAGGGTGAGATTGACAAGAGGGTTTTGTAGTGGATTGCATGTGAAAGTTTAACTATGGTGCCAGATTTTAATATTTGTGGTTTTAATATTTTTTATTGTACACATACGTTATTTTAACTGTTGGTTGTGAGCCGCCCAGAGTTCAATACAAGATGGGCGGCTACATAAATATTTTAAATAAATTAATTCAATTAAACGTGTGTTCAATTTTTCTGTATGCTCTACAAATTCTATTTTCTATTCCCCCATAGCTGGGTATACAATCATGATGTTGAAAAAGGCTTTATGCAGATGGAACATTACAGCCATTTATTTTCCTTACTCTTTTCCCCTTCAGCTCCTTTTCTAGAAACAAGGAAAGCTGAGATGTTGTTGAAGAGTATTTAGAGCTAGTGATTGTGTCTACATTTTATTTTGTTAAGGAGATTGGGACAGTACACAGGCACATACAGCCCATTACTGCATGCGTGCAAATCCAAGTATCTTCATGTTAGTAGCAGTTGTCCTGCAATTTAGTTTCTAGTTCAATTGGGCATGGAAGGCATAGTATAAATTGTATAATACTGTAGTTGGACTATCATTGGTTGATCTGCAGACTTTGTTCCTTCTTAGATAGCATAATCCAAGTAGAATATTTGAAAATGCTAGAATGGTCTAGCAAGTGTTATATTATCAACCATAAATATATATTTGTTGGGGAAACAGCTTGTACATCTTTCATATATTGTTGGGACTTTTGCACAGAAGGACCTATCTCTGTGGACCCCTTAGAGACCAGTGTCAAACTGGAAAAGCAAGGCTAACCCAAGTCTTGGTTCAAGACTGCTTAAGGGTACCGTAGATACAACCTATCTCAGCAGACAATACCGAGTGTAGATGGACAGACAGTCTTGTTTGGATGAAAACATTGGAAGACATTTCAGTGCACAGGAGACCAAACAGCCAGCTGAGGCTGCAAAGCAACAAGATAAAAGGCTCCTGTTCTGTGGTAACCCAACAAGCTAGTTTCATGCTCAGTGGCTGTAGAGGTGACCCTAAGGGCCGCAAACAGTATTTGGAAATTAATACTTGACCTCAAGACTATGCAGGGTTTGTCTGGAACAGACATCTCTGTTCATGGGGGCATTTGGATGGGCTTTTTGATATAATACCACTCATCAGATCAGCCTGCTTTTGCCTGAAAGAGAGTTGTGACACAAAGGAAATGTTTTTGAATCACAGCTAACCAGACTAGAAGCACCCATGCTAGTACAGTACCAGCGCTTGCTCACCTGTGCAGCCTGCCAATCCTGGTTGTTGAGCTCAAAATCCAAAATTTCACTCTTGCTCCATGAACAAAAATTGAGATGCAAGGATAACAAGAATACTGTATGATAAACTGGTTTATCACCTGCTCAGAAGCCTATAGAGTCAGGAACAAGTAATGGAGGGGGAATTCCCTACTAAGTTCCAAAGCTTTTCCCCCCTTTGGGCTCAGTGAAGATAAGAAACTTCACTCTGCGTCAGCAATTATGAGAATGAGGCACATAGCCCTCCCTGAAATGGCAAAGAAAACAAGGGGTAAACTAGTCTGTACAGGCAATGGGGAAAGAAGTTCTTCAGGCTTCTTGAGAACATTGGCTGTGCTTGCAAGAGGAAGGACTGGAGATTAAGCCAATAGTAAGGTCTGCCTCTTCTTTGGTTTAGGAGATTCAAACTATAGGGCAATACATGTTGATTAAATGGGATGGAAAATTGAACTTATAAGAACAGTGCAGCAATGGGGCATCTTCCAAGTGGATGTACATCTCTGAGGGAGGATTCAACCAAGCTAGGCTTGGCTAGATGACATATAGCCTCTAGATTCCTTAACGAGATGATCTGAAGAGACAATTGCCTGATATGTACCCTCCCAGCTGTAAGTAAACTGCACAAGTGTTTCTGTAGGATTCCCTCATCTAAAAGGAATGTACAGCGACTCCTGGTGTCCATACTGTAGAAGTATCTGCATTTGATACTTTCCGGCCAGCAAATACATCTTTCTACACTCCCAGTTGGAAGCCCACTCATCCACCGCCATTGCATAGATGCATTTGCTCAAGTAAGATTAATATTTTAATTAATCTTAATTAATTAATTTAATATTTTAATATTTGATATTTCTTAATTTAATATTTTAATGCAGGGATGAATATTAAGTAGATTTTTTTTAGGCAGCGGGCCATCTGACATGGCAGCAGGACTTCTGTGTTCTCCCTCAGAAAAGTATAAAAAACATTGGTGCCTACATTCATTATATACCCTTTACCTGGGATTTGGTGCTTTAGTTGGCAAAGTTGTGTCTGCCCACCCCTTGCTTTGAGCCTCAAGCGATACAGGCAATGTTGGACAGCTCCGTTGTTAGAGGGGGTTGTACATGTCCTTCTATCAACCATCGGCAGAAGTTAGGTTTTCTCTATTCTGGTCCTTTCTGCCCAAGTCCATTCACTTTAGGGAGACTTTTATCTCTGCACGTCAGTGTTTGGTTCTCATTTACCTTTATGGCTTAACGTGGACGTGGCTCTGAATGTACACATTTTTATTTGCAGTTTTGCATAATGTACTTAGTTCTTGCGAAATATCTTCTCTAACATGATTCTGTATGTTATTTTTATGACTAGACACATTTCTGTGCAGACTGTTTCCTAATATACATTATTTCTGATCAGTGAATTCTTCTGAAATTTGCACTTTTCAGCATTTGACAGAGTTAAAAGTTATAATGTTACATAAATTTACATTCAAATGTGTACATTCAGGTGTTTTCTCCATAACTAACCTACATGTATCCAGTGTTACCATGCAGCGTACCAGGGCTTGCTGCTTCTTGCACAGAATTACTATTGGCGAGTATGTTGCACCAAAGCCACACAACCTATTTCAAGAGTGAAACATTCAAAGCCAAACATGTCCCATTCTGATGTCATTAGACATCCTCTAATGTTGAAACAGGCCATTCCTACTACGAAATAGGTCAGAATTGTCCATTCCTAAGTCAGACCACTTTCGATCAGAAGTGGGACACTTAAGATCAGAATGGGACATTTTGTGGTCCATAAATCTTGATTTCAGAACCTTTGGCCCGTGTAAATAAGGAAGGAATACAATAAAGGAAAGAAAAAGCAGCAAAATTATTTTGCTGAAAAGATCATTGCCTTAAGAAAGTTAATTCGCATAACTGCCATAGCTGAGCTGAAGATTTTGTTCCATTTTATACACACTTAGAATGAATTGAGAACAGTGACGCTATGGTGACTAAACTGCGAGGCAGCTACTGTCAGGGTAATGATGCCCAAATTGGCCCAAAAGCTAGTGTCGGGATAAGAGCTTTGAAAACACTAAGCAAAACTTTCCTTTACTCTGCTGGGGTTCCTCTGACAGTGAGGGTCTCATGAGTTTAAGCAGTATTACAAACAGCATCAGAATGTTGAATGATACAGAGAAAACGTAGATTATTTTGCTGTGAGAACTAAGCTCCATTACTTCTCCTGCAGTGCTTTCAACTGATGCTAGTGGGGGCTGAACCTTGGAATCTTTGCATTTGCAGTATTTATTTTGTTAAACAATTTACATGGCTGCCCAATTCACAGCAATGACTCTGGGTGGCACACAAAAGATTAAAACCGAAACACAATATATATAGAACCCTAAAATAATTATGAGGAGGAGGAGGATGATACCTTTAACACCATCAAACAACATCTGCCTATCCCAGGTCCTTGGGAAGGACTCGATAGGTGGATAAAAATACCAAATCCAGCCTAAACATCTGGCTGACTTTGCCACCAACCATAATATATAACATATGCTTGGGTCTAAGAACAACCCAATTTTGATCCATATACAGTGGTACCTCAGGTCACGAACTTAATTCATTCCGCGACTCTGGTCGTGACCCGAATTGGTCATGACCCGAATCAAATTTTCCCATAAGGTTCAATGTAAATACAGTTAATCCGTTCTGACCCCTACGAATTTGGTCACCAGCCGATTTTGGTCGCGACCGGAATCAAATTTTCCCATAAGGTTCAATGTAAATACGGTTAATCCGTTCTGAACCATATATATATATATTTTTAAACCACAAAAATATGACACAAAGTACAGTATGAAGAGAGAGAACACTAACCTTGCTCGAGGCGACTTCTGGCGTGGAGAACAGGAAGGCGGGTGGGGAGGCGGTTATTGTTTGGAGGGAGAGTCCCCCTCCCTACAGGAAGCCATGACCACGTGTCACGGCAGGGAAAATGGCCGCGGATCCTGTTCGTCACCCGATGCGGCGTTCGCGGACGGAAGCAAAATTTTGCAAACGGTGCTGTTCGTGACCTGAATTGGTCATGAACAGAAGCGTTCGTGACCCGAGGTACCACTGTACGTGCTACCACTGAGCTAAGGCTCTTCCTCAATTAAATTAACACAGGTTTGTTATGAATGTTTAGGACTTAAAAAATCAGAGATACCTTTGTGCACACGCGCACACACACACACAGAACAATCAGATTTATTACATTAAATAATAATAACATCTTGAAAGAGCCCAGATGACCAGCAGAACTGAAGTACTGATATTGTTTCATATGATCTTTCTGACGCCATCCAGTCACAAATCTATGCATTGGTGCACATATGTGACATTTGATCACATTATATATTACCTAAGAATAAAAATAATAATTAAATACTTATGGTCCTTTCCTCATTTGCAGTTTACATCAGCACTAGAATGCCCTGTCAGTCCCAGTGTTTCCCCTTGATCACATCATGCTGGCTCTTATCAAACAATTACAATACATAAGGGTTAGAAGGGAACTTGAAGTTCATCTAGCCCAGTGATTCTCAAACATAGCAACTTTAAGATAGGTGGACTTCAACTCCCAGAATTCCTCAGCCAGCATGCATTGTCTACTTTGTCATCTAATGGCCTCTTTGAACTGCCTTCAGTTTTTCCAAGCATCAGCATCTTTTCCAATGACGCTTGACTTCTTGTTAAATCAGATACTGTAGTTCTGTCATATCCTACATCAGACTTTCCAGCTTGGTACTTATTAGTTGGGTTTGATGATGATGATGATGATGATGATGATGATGATGATGATGGAAGCCATTTCTTCACTAGTGATTTATGTAGTCTCTTATGGGGGTCACCCATCAATTGTGGCAGCAATTCACAAATGAGGACAGCCTTTATATTGCCATAGTGATAGTTGAGTGATACTATAAAACAATATAAATCACTAGTGGGGAAATATGGTAAATACTTCCAGTGAAAGAAAGACCATCATACCTCAAAATAGATTCTTCCACTCTCAAATAGTTCACATCATAAATTGCTGTTTAACCAAATTTGATTTCCTCTAGAATGCTTGCGCAAAGAGGGAATTGGTTGTTTTTGTTCCAAGCAACATATAAAGCCCAGTCCTGGGAATAAATCTGATAAGCAACTCCTGCAGAAGGGAATAAATGAAGGCTTAATGAGGTTTGCTATTCTCTTTCTTTCCCTGGAAATCTGATGAGTAGGGCAGATGGTGTTAATATGCTTGCTTTACATACAAGAGATTCAATTGCACCTCCCCATTTCCCAAGGGGATGGAGGTGGGGGAAGAAGGCTGAGATTCACTCTCTCCTTTCAGATCTTGTTTCACAATGACATAGTCAGATACACCCACCCCAAAGCAGAATGTGGAGCTCACCATCAATTCATCCCAGGGCAGGTTGAGACATCACACAGTGTCATCATATGGATATATACCTATAGATACAAACTACGGTCTGAGTTTGGGTATCTCCAAGGCCTAATTACTTATGGTTTAGTGTGTTTTGCAAATTAGATCCATATAGGTATGAACTATTCTTGGAGTGAAGCAGGAGGCATGATCAATCAAATTATATATACATTGCCTTGTAGTTAAAACAAACATGGGTGTGTGTGTGCAGGCCAGACTGCGCATGAGTGAAAAGAGGGTGCTTCAGATTAGAGAAACTTGTAAGACAAGGAGGGGGAGAGAGTTTTTCCATATGGCTCCTGCACAGTCTTGAACATGAATATGCCTGTTTGGTTGTGTGGCTGCAAGTCAGGAAAGACGAGGACACTCTTGCCTGGATTTGAAATCAAGAAAGGAGGAGCAAGGAGGAGACTGGGAAGGGGAGGGTAAAGAGCTGAGAAATCTCCAGGTATGTTTGGAGATTAGCACAAAGACGAGGAACAACTACCACCAAGCCAGGCTGAAGCTGAGGGAGAGAAACTGCGAGGGCAGCGTCTTAAAGACCATTCTAGGTCTTCCAAGTGGACAAGATTTCATACCTGGCATGGATCCACAACATCACTGATCATAGGAATATTTGCCACATTGAATTTCACTTCTACAACATCCCTGAACCCTGTTTTAGCGGTGAGTGCATCTCTCTCTTTGAACATGCAGGTGTTTATGCTCTATATCAACTCTGAACTAGAAGGAGGGCTTGACAATATGTTCTTACCAACATTTGTGCACAGTCTGGAAGTGAATTTGTAGTTGTCATGTTTTAAGGTGTTTGCTTTCCACTGCAAAATTGAATTTTGGAAATGTGCAATTTGCTATAAATGAGGTTCTGATGCATGGAGGACCTTGAAGGGGTCCAGGCATCAATCTGGAGTGGCAGGTGCTACTGGTACTGACTGATTCTCATGCATGTTTGATCCAAATCCTCCACAATACCTCTGAAATCTTATTTGGTGCAACTTGGGCAAGGTTGTTCTATCTCATGAGCTTTGAAATTCTCTAAGTGGGACGCTTTAATAGTAGAAGCCAGCACAGTACAATATCTTTATTGTTAAAGGGCGAATAAGCACGTCTGGCTATCAGAACAAAACAGAACAAAACTAAAACAAAAGAAGCAATGAACATTTCAGAAGTGCAATATTCACCCAGGGTTTACTTCCTTCTCTAGGCTTGACTTTGCTATTTCCAAAGCCTGCAGTGCTTTATTACAAACATAGAGGTTGGACTTGAGTGGAAGCAGAAGGTATTACTCTAAGCCAGTGCTTTTCAAACTTGGCAACTTTAAGATGTGTGCATTTCAGCTCCCAGAATTCCCCAGCCAGGATGCTCTAAGCTATTCACTAGGTTGGTTAGGGATGATGGGGCTTGTGGTCCATTTATCAGAAAGGACTAGATTGGAGGAACATGCTACATATGTCGATATCACCGCTACAACAGAGAAGGCACACTTCCTTGGTCCCACAAGATTACAATGTTTAATGGAGGGGACCTGGAGCACACCCACTCTGTTGGAACATACTGGGTGGGCAGAAACTATTGGAGACAAGTGGCCTCTCAGACATCCGGGCCCTATGCCATACAGGGCTTTAGAGGTAATAACCAGCACCTTGAATTGTACTCGGAAGCCGACTGGCAGCCAATGAAGCTCGTATAGCAGTGGTGACACAGGGGCACACTGAGAGGTGCTTGTTACTGCTCACACTATTGCATTTTGAACCAGCTGTAGCTTCTAGGTGGTCTTCAAGGGCAGCCCCATGTAGAGTTCATTGCAATAATCCAGTTGTGACCAGGTGACCAGGGCATGAGTGACTGTCTGAAAGGCCTCCTGATCAAGGAAAGGGCGCAACTGGCACACAAGATGAACCTGTGCAATGGCCCTCCTGGGGCCTTACATTACCTTACATGACATGAAAGGAAAGGAGTGCAAAAGGGCAGGGAAAAACATAGCCCTTGCTGAACAAGAAGTAAAACGGAAAGAGGGCTTTAACCCTGGGGAACCTGGCTCCCATTAATCTTCTCTCCTTCTAATGTCAATATGTTGTGCTGGATTGTTGACCTTGCTTTAGAGAAGGGAGGCCTGGCTATGGAGTTCCAGCTTTGGGACAGAAGAGGGCCTTTTGAGCTCTGTTGATGGCAGACCTTTGTATTAACTCACTGGCTGGCAGCCTACTACACTATGAACCCAACACAAAACCACTTGTACTGTATACTGAAGGACTCCAGGATCCTTTCCTTAAAAAGACTCTTTCTGCTTTGTTAACAGCATACTGTCCACAGGCTTCACAACACTGTGTGTTTGCCTCCTTCAGCCCATGATCCTGATGGAGAGCAACTCTAAGAGGGGATTAGGAGACTCGAATGGCATGGAGGAATCACAGGGAGAGCCCGCATGCTCAGAGAAGGTGAGCACTCCTCTTCCCGGAGATTAACTCAGCACTTTGGACTCTGCCTTCTTTTCTTCCTCGAGCTCCAGCAATCTGCAATAAATGTTTCATCCTTATACAGAGTGCGGAGTGCAGATTCTGGAATGGTAACTTCTATGATTTAGAGTGAAAAATGGCAAACTACATTAGATTTATGCTTGCCAAAATGCACTTATCCATTACTCCACCTCTAAGACCTCATCTTAGATTATATAGTGCTATATAGTGCTTTGCAATCTGTCTCCAAAAAGTGCTTGGAAGCACACAGGAGTGTGAACATAGCATCTGCCTGCAACAACATAAAGCAGATGCTCCTGCATGTTCTGGGGCACCGTTTGGAGAATGACGCCAAAGTGCTGCAGAAGCCCTTGATCAGAATTTGAAGCAATAATGGAGGTGCCACCAGACCAGTAATAGAAAGTGGGAACATCAGAGGCTGCTTCATGTCAGGTAAAACCAAACTACCTGGCATTGTATTCCAGGACATCTGATGAAAAAAGACCTTCTCCATTCTTTTTATCCACTGAATATCTTTTGCTGAAAATGGCAGTTAATGAATTTGGTCTACTCTGAACCACAAAAGATGTGTTACTACACTATTGATTCCTTCCAAGCTCTGCAATAATTTCTACTAGTTAGTAATGAACAATAATTTTTTAAACTCCATTCTCTCTCAAGGGCAGAAAAGAACATGTAGAAATATTACAACTGAATGAAATGTGTTGGTGTCGGCCAGAGATTTTTGGTGGTTTAGATATTACAGTACATTGATTGCATTGTTTTAGTTTTTGTCCAGGTTTTGGTTGATTTTACAGTATTTCTTGTGAAATCTGCTGAACCAAGAAGATTTCTTAACAATAGCTTGGTTACAAATCCACTCTTTTTTGAGCAAAACTGGTGGATGGCAGTAATAGTTGAAGTCTAGGCAGATTAAATAAGTTTAGGCTAATTTTAAGCTTTGTTTTGCAATAGGCTATGGCATGAGAACCTTGATCAACCTGATAGAGGACTTTGGTCTACAGATAGTCAGCAGGAATTTCTTTGATCTTCCAACAGCAACTTTGATGCTATCAGCCTTGGTAACTAGCCAAACTAGATTAGGAGATTGGAGTCCACAGCAATAAGACATTCCTCTTTTAACCTGCAGAATGCATTTTAGAAAGTAGTAGCCGGGGTGGGAAATCTGAGCTTGGAGCACCATCTTCTCCCTGCTCTTTAATATCTATATGTTACCCCTGAGTGAGATAGTAATGACTGAGTGCTCCAATGGGTAAGTCATTACTTGGATCAAGATATGATTGTTCAACCAGTTCTGAATGGGGTTGCTATTCCCATGTAGTTTTCTTGGCAGTGGTTTGCCATTGCCTTTTTCTGATTTCTTCTTTCCAATTTCCTGATCTAGCCAATAGCCCTGGAATTCAGGTGGTTCCCTCATTCAAGTCCAAGGTCAGATGCTGTCACCTGACATAGCTATTTATTTGTAAATTTTTATACCTGGGATGCCTGAGTGAAGGCAGGGCTTAATATTATTTTACAGAAGACATACATATGAGGCCTTGCCAAATATTGCTTGTATGTACATGAATCTTTTTGAAGTTGGGATTCTATCAGAATACCAGTGTTTCTCAACCTTGACAACATGCTGGCTGGGGAATTCTGGGAGTTGAAGTCCTCACATCTTAAAGTTGTCAAGGCTGGGAAATACTGGTACAGGTGAAACTCGAAAAATTAGAATATCGTGCAAATGTTCATTTATGTCAGTATGGCAACTCAAAAGGTGAAACCAATATATGAGATAGACGCATTACATGCAAAGCGAGATATGTCAAGCCTTACTTTGGTATAATTGTGATGATTATGGCGTACAGCTTATGAAAACCCCAAATTCATAATCTCAGAAAATTAGAATATTACATGACATCAATAACACAAGGATTGGAAATAGAACAATATCGGACCTCTGCAAAGTATAAGCATGCATATGTACTCAGTACTTGGTTTGGGCCCCTTTTGCAGCAATGACTGCCGCAATGCAGCGTGGCATGGATGCTATCAGCCTGTGGCACTGCTGAGGTGTTATGGAAGACCAGGATGCTTCAATAGCGGCCTTCAGCTCCGCTGCATTGTTCGGTCTCATCTCCCTCATCTTTCTCTTGGCAATGGCCCATAGATTCTCTATGGGGTTCAGGTCAGGCGAGTTTGCTGGCCAATCAAGCACAGTAATCCCATGGTCATTGAACCAAGTTTTGGTACTTTTGGCAGTGTGGGCAGGTGCCAAGTCCTGCTGGAAAATGAAGTCAGCATCCCCATAAAGCTCGTCTGCGGAAGGAAGCATGAAGTGCTCCAAAATCTCCTGGTAGACGGCTGCGTTGACCCTGGACTTAATGAAGCACAGTGGACCAACACCAGCAGATGACATGGCTCCCCAAATCAACACAGACTCTGGAAACTTCACACTGGACTTCAAGCATTGTGCATTGTGTGCCTCTCCATTCTTCCTCCAGACTCTGGGTCCTTGGTTCCCAAATGAGATGCAAAAGTTGCTCTCATCAGAAAAGAGGACTTTGGACCACTGGGCAACAGACCAGTTCTTTTTTTCTGTAGCCCAGGTAAGACGCTTCTGACGTTGTTTGTTGTTCAGGAGTGGCTTGACAAGAGGAATACGACATTTGAAGCCCATGTCCAGGATCCGTCTGTGTGTGGTGGCTCTTGATGCACTAACTCCAGCCTCAGTCCACTCCTTGTGAAAGTCCTCTACATTTTTGAATGGCCTTTTCCTGACAATCCTCTCCAGGCTGCGGTCATCCCTGCTGCTTGTGCACCTTTTTCTACCACACTTTTCCCTTCCACATAACCTTCTATTGATGTACTTTGATACAGCACTTTGGGAACATCCAACTTCTTTTGCAATTACCTTTTGGGGCTTTCCCTCTTTATGGAGGGTGTCAATGATGGTTTTCTGCACAACTGTCAGGTCAGCAGTCTTTCCCATGCTTGTGATTCCTACTGAACCAGCCTGAGAGACCATTTAAAGGCTCAGGAACCCTTTGCAGGTGTAATGGATTCATTAGCTGCTTAGAGTGGGACACTTTGAGCCTAGACTATTGAACCTTTTCACACTATTCTAATTTTCTGAAATTGTGAATTTGGGGTTTTCATAAGCTATACGCCATAATCATTACAATTATACCAAAGTAAGGCTTGACATATCTCGTTTTGCATGTAATGCGTCTATCTCATATATTGGTTTCACCTTTTGAGTTGCCATACTGACATAAATGAACATTTGCACGATATTCTAATTTTTCGAGTTTCACCTGTATATACAGCCAGCCTTTCCTTAAGCTCTCAGAGCAGAGTTAAAAATATTACCCCATAGAATAACATCTTGCTACATACATCTGACAATATTCCAGCAATCATAATGTAATACCTGTCTTCTGGTGGTCTATGTAAGTGACATTGGGATTGGTACAGTAAGGTCCTTCTTTGGAGGAACACCATGGTTTCAGCCTATACCCCTCTATTCTCTGTTGTAGGATTGCTTAACTTCAGCTCATTGAATTTTTCCATTTCCTAAAAAAGTATCATTTTGCAGCTTCGGGATTTTCCAAAGCATTGCCAATAACTCCACCTCATAAGAAGTTGTCTAGGCTATATAACAAATCTTCACTCATCCCTGAACCCAGGACATAAAAGAAATGCTTCCTTTGAGTATTGCCTGCTTATTGTGTAGGAGGGAGGGGTGCAATTCATTACTTTTTCTGTCTTTATTTTTGTTCTTAAGCATATATTGCCCTGAGAACCTTCCACTGCAGTCTAGTTTGCAAATCTACTTAATAAATAGAAAACGTTTTCCTATTTGTTTAACAAATGTAGCTTTATTCGTATACTTGTGTTATTGGCACAGAATTAAGAAAGGAGTGAGAGAGATTCAGAAGGCAAAACTTCACTTCCTCATGCAGTTGAGAGCTGACCTGGTGAAACAAAAGGCAAAAGAAATACATTAAAAGAACAGTTTGGCTCCTTGCAGGGTTTAAAGGAGGAGGAAGCGAGACGGCCGGTGGCGCAGTGGACGGCAGCCGAAGTGTGTGCCTGGCTGAGAGGGAAAATGTTGGGAGCTCCAAGCAGTCCATTGCTGGAGGCAGCCAACAGCCATGCCATCTCTGGCAAGGCTCTCTTGCGCCTATCTGAGGAAACCCTGGAGCGCATGGGTATAGTGCCAAAGAGCCTGCGTGAGGACCTATTGCAGGAGATTCTCCTCCTGCGCATTCAGCAAGAAATGGATGAGTTGCTGGACATTTCAGATGGTGAGTGATGGTATCAGCTTAAACCTATCTTAACTGGAACAATATTGTATACTGTATTGGCACTGGGTGGAATCACAACCATCTTCCAGAATTTGTGGGGGAAAAGAGCTGGAAGGCAGGATAGGATTGTACTTTCTGTGTAGAGCATGCACAACACACCTGCCCATTTTTCTTGCATGGGTGCTTCATTCTTAATGTCCATGTCATCTTGTACACAGTCACTGTCAGGTTTAGCCCAGGAAACTCCAGGAGACAATACAGATTCAATCCAGCAAGGTTTATTGGCTTCACTCCCGTTACAGAATCTTCTCAGACTGAGAGCAATTCCCAGGGTCAAACTACAAACACCCTTAGCATTCCTCAGGGAGGGGCCAGTCTCATTCTCTTATCTCTTGTCCGCTCCTCTGGGGATGAGAGTCCATGTTTCACACCCCTGCTCCACACTCCCACATCCACTTGTACAGTGAGATGGGTGGCATATATAAATTTGAGAATGAATGAATGAATGAATGGTCAGAAACAATCAATAGTCTTAAGAATGCACCAACATTTTGGCAGCCTCACTGTTCTGAGGAGTTGCTAATCCTGTCATCTAGCACAATATTGTCCATACTGACTGGCAGCAGGTTTTCAATTAAAGTCTTTCCCTGCTCTACCTGGAGAGACTACATATAAAATCTGGGACTTTCTTCCTGCAAAACAGAGATTCCACAACTGAATTACATCCTTGTCTTCATCTTGAAAACACTAATCTGCCAAGAATAGCAATGGAATCAAAGAAATGTGTTTTGCAGTCGGGATGAGGCCCATGTAGGTTTAGAACTCACTTTTTTTACACTGTTGATCAGCAACCTTTTTTCACCAACTGACAATACAAACTTTGCATTACTTGAATTCAATACTACACAAATGTTCTATTGTCTTAATATGTTGTACAAGCCAGGCCATCACATGATTTGTTTGGACACAGCAGTGGTGTTTTGTTACCTCGAGCTTAGGTTTAATTGTGTTGTATGAGTCTATGGTAGATTCAAACCAAGGATAACCCACTTGCCATTTCACCATCTTGGTTACTTCATCACCACAACGTATGCAACAGCATGTGTATGGGTATATATGTGTTATGAGATAGTTTTCAGTTTTTGCCACTCTCTGGCTTTGGTCCCCTTGCATGATCACTTTTGCCTCTCCTTCTCTCACACAGAATAACACGGGAGACCCAGCAGTTAAAATCACAACTGTCTGGAAAGCAACCAGCCTGAAGCATCCTCTAGCATCAGGTACTGCTGTCAGCCAAGCCTCCAGTTGGATTATGGGTTCATGGACTGGAGAAAGAAAATCAGCAACTTGAGACTGGGAATCAGCTCTCCATGCCCAGCGCAAGTTATTTTGCAGAAAAATATGGACTTGGAAAAAGAGGCTGTTCTATTATTAATACCCCAAAATGGGGAGAACTGCTGATAGCTGTTGAAAATGCACTTCCGCTCTGGGCTATGCTTCAGACAGAGGTTTTGGGGCAACAGGGGATGCTGCCATGGGGGACTGGTATCCAATCCTTGAAGAACATTCAAGGTTTCCAGTTAATTTAAACCCTAACCTATTGACATCATATAGTATCAGGGACAGGCAACCTGGTGCCTGCCAGATATATTGGAGTACAACTCCCCAATGCCTTGACTGTCCCATGTCTAGGCCTGATGGGAAGTGAAGTCCAAAACACCTGCAGAGAATCAGTCTTCCTACTTATTAAGCTATGGTAGTTGTTTCTTTAAGAGGTTCAGGATAATTTCTGAAACTGGAACATCATGATGGAGGTAGAATTACAGCCATAAGGGGATGGAAAGATGGCCCAAAAAGATGTTTAATCATAGACAGGCAACCACACCATTTGTACTGTATGTCATATTTAATGCTCATCTCTTTTCAAACAATTACAGACAATTTCTATCATTACCAGGACAGGCATTATTTTTCCCTGCTCCAAACTCCTTTTTATTCCTTGCTTGCTGGAACCTAGATCCCTCCCTTCCACCTTTCCTGGCAACCTTTGGAAAGAACCTGCAGCTTCCTAATTAGGAGACAAAGCATTGTATCAGCATTTTTTGAACTTCCACGCATTTTAATACTTTTGCTATTTGTTATATTGATATGTGTTATAATTTTAGTTGTAAGCTATTCTAACAACATATGCTGACCGGCAGATTGAATTTTTTCAAGACCAACATTTTGTAAATAAAATCATGCACATTTAGTGCCAACACAAAAGAGACAACATTTAGAATCTTACTTCTTAGATCTCTGTGTTACATCCTTCCTGGCTCAGGAAGACCCTGTTACAACCATCCTGTGTCTAGCACTTGTTTTGAACAGACTCAACTGAGAATTAGTGAATTAGTAAATTAGCCCTCCAATACTTCATTTCCAGAATGAAACAAACACCCAAGAGATGAGATATTAAAAAGCTTGGAAAAATTTATTGAAGTTTTATGTCATAATAGGTTTTTGAAGTTTTTAAATACAATAAATATTTACCAGTAATAATAGCATTTAATGGATCAGAATTCAAATCCATTGCCAAACTGTCAACCTCCCACAATATGTAAGACAGACATGAATCTTAATGAAGGGTGACTGATTGCAGAACAACCCACAATGACATTATACAATTTCCTATTGAAAGTTTTTCCACTAACAATAATAATAATCTGTACAGTCAGTTTTGCTTTGACACAGCTAGTACTGCCCAGAATCTTCTGGGCTGAATGCTTCAAAGAATACAAGCCAGACGTTCCCTTGTCCAAGAAGGGTGGGAAACCGTTCCTGGCAGTCAGCACCTATGAAGACCAAGGCACACACCCTCTTCCCCAAGAGACCCAGTTGTCATGTTCCCTCCTGGAGAAAAAGCAGGAGAAAGTAAAGCTATCTCTTCCAAGTTTGGTCCCCCACGTATGGTATATTACAAAGAACTAATGATTCCATCTTTCACTTGACAGCCTATAGCTTCTTGAAAATGCCAAGGTCACAGAGTTACTCAGAAAGCAAGGAAAACCAATTGGTCCAATATTCATGTTTGGTTCATTCTTGCTTCCAGACCGAGCCTACTCTGAAAAGGGCACTTATCTTGCCTGCATTCCAGAGTCAACTTACATGCAGAGAATGGATTCCTATCAATTCTTGCTCTCTTTTAAACTGAGAGATCAGTTCAATGGGCGTTGAGTGGGGAGGTCTGGAATATCATCACCACTAAACTTTACATCCTAGGATTACATTTCAAGCCATTTTTGGCACTGGGAGGGGTGGGGTGGGGGACATTGTGGCCTCATTCTTCATTGATAGATGGCAGATGCCAGGCTTCATGGAATATTTTTATCTCACACACTCTTTCCTGAAATCACAGTGGAGAACAGTCAGCAATCTATGTGAGGTTTAACCACCTGAATGATTTGCTAATCACAGCACAGCCCAAATGCACAATTTTCATTGGACTTATACCAACCTCAAATCATCAGGATTCTAGCTAGTCAGCTTTCCACAGGGTTTTTCTTGCTGTTCATATCCAGTTCTGAGCTGTTCCATTCTAATATACAAGGGCTAGACACAGAATTTCTGGGCCCAGCCCAGTTATTGTCATACAGTATCTGCCTCTCTGTACAACCCACTTTTTGGATTAAGCTCGGCTGCAGAGGACTATGTGGCATCAGGCCCCTCGAGTTGCTTTACCCAGGAATCATTAACCACATTTTCGAGGTTTGCTTCGAAGGGCCAAAGCACAGACATCAAGACAATAGCCAATCAAGACAAAACAAGCATTTGTTTTCGGTCGTTAACTGAAATGGCAAAAAAGGATGCAAGAGAACGGCATGTTACTGAAGAACTGGTTACAACTCCCCCCATCACATTCTATGCCGTCTTCCATTCACTGAGGTAAACTAGGAAGCAAGATGAGGCTAGATTCAGAGAGAACGTGGAACCATCGGTTACACCCACCTCTTGAGGGTGGAGAGCAAGTGGCAAAATGTCCACCTCCACTCCTTCAATACTCAGTACCTTTATTTTCAGAATATTTGAGATGAACTCAAACAGGGTGCTTTAAACCCCACAAATGGTGCATTTGACTCTCACTGAACTTGCAGTCAATTTTAATCAGTAATAAAATAAAGAAAAATACACAAACCTATTTTCCTGTTTTCACCTTTAAGGTGCTATGCCTACTCCTTTAACTTGGACAACACTTAAAGAATGTTTTAAGACAGTTGACTTTTCCCTCAACTTGAGGAGAGTCATTTAAGGCACCAAATTCCTTATTGAGAAGCCCTGATAGGTAGGAAAGTAGAATCACATTTTTTTCCAGTGAAGACAGACAAACAAATCTGCCTCATAACATGCCAGCAAGTTAATGCAAAAGCAGATGTCAGCCGGAAGCTACAGCGGCAACGTTCTTGACCATCACGAGCCTGGATGTTCCCAAGTGATATGTACACTTCCAGGCTGAATCTAAAGGAATAATTTACTAGTTCACATTAAGCCTGCATACATCTAAGGAACCCTGCCTCCCAAGACTATTGGCTTCTGTGGATAGCCATCCCTTTCTGTCCAAAGGATTCTCATGCCACAGTAGCCTGTGCAAAACTATACCATTGATCTGACAACTCTTTGTTTCCAAGATAAGTGCTATTATTCCAAAGAAAGAGACCAAGGACCAAATGTTCCTACAATGATTCATTACTCAACCTCAAAGGCACACCCTTTCTCTGAACTGACCACCTTCTTAGAAACAGACAATGGTTCCAAGAGACTCTAATTAAGTGTCCTGTTTCTTACTGTCACTTATGATTGATAATTGATTATTTTATTCTAACTGATGCAACATCAAATATTCAAGCAAGCTCAATTCCTCTTTACACCCAATTTCTACCCTCTGTGCAAAGTGTTTTGATAAGAAAAGGTCTCCTTACCCCCATTTCAAGTTCTATTTCATAGCAGTGGAATATTAAGGAAGCAAAACAAAACAGAACAAAAATCAGAATGGTTTTTCCGTGCCACTCATGCCTAGAAATGTCTTTTTCCTGCTAATAACGAGAACCAGGGCTTTCCTCACTCATACATTCTCTTCTATTGGTTTCCTTGCTCATTGTCACACCAGACATGGCATTTGTGGTAAAACTTGAGAATCAGAAAAATAAAACTATTTACAGAAAAGAAGGGGCAGGAATGAATGCAAGAACTAGCTCCAGGATTTTACACTGCATACACTTGGCTTCTTTGACATAATGTTTCATGTTTACAAAAGAAAATATAAATAATAATTTCACAATTCAATTTTTCTACAGAATGGAATGCGTCATCCACAAAAGGGAAATGAAGAGTGGACCTCCCTCTTGTATCAAACCATTCATAAAGTTGCCCTGCATTAATTACATATGAAAAATCTTTTCAGCACTCAGTTTCTTCCGGGTGCAGCCTTTCCAAGAAAATTGGGTTTAGACTGCACTCTTCATTTAAGCACACATCCACAGACAAAAGGTTTCTTCATCAAATAAGGTACAAACAGAAGAGAAAAATCAGTGCTGGGTCTTCACCACCATTCAATTAGATTCCCAATCAGAAAATAAACAGAATCAAACCATTTGGTTAGGGACCGCTACTAAAACCGAATGTGGGGATCAAAGTCACTTGCATTTCTTGTTTTCAAGACAGAAAATTCAATTAATTGTACCCAAGGAAAGCAGTGTCACTCTGAAAGAGCATGCACCACACCTAATTAAACAATTCTGCTGCAAGCCTACCTTATCCCACAAGATAGTAATGTTGTTTATCACAATTACAACTTAATCCTACCATAAACATGAAGGAAGAACACCTGTTGTTACGCAGTGCTCCCCAGTGCTGGAACGTACTGCATCTGCTGTGGCACCATCTCTCTTCACAATGCATGAGCCACAATTTGGAGGGAGAGGATAAAAAAGGCGTTTGGGAAAACATAACTGACTAATCATGGCTTAATGAAGTTAGGACCTCCAAGCTCTTTAGAAAAGTCAATTCTTTCTTTCTTTAAAAAAAAATCCTCTTGTATAACTGGATCTCTGATTCAGGATGTGGAACAGTCCCTAATTATGTACTTCAGTTCCCAAGGGTAGTTTTGTGGGCCCACATTCTTAGCATAGCCATGATGACTGTTCTATGGCAATCTTGTGGTTCTAAAGCCATTGTCCATGTCTTTGTGCCTGATGATCTTTCTCTGAGGATTCCATGAAGTCCCCTCCCAATCATGTGGCTTTACTGCCTGCACATTTCTGAAAGGTGGCATGAAGCAGCAGGGGAGAAGACATGAACAACAGTCCTCTCTGGCTTCTGGGTCCTACATGTTCTTTACCCCCAAACCATCCGAAGTGGGTTAAATCTAGTTCCATGGTGATGGTTGAAGTATATTTACACAGGCTACCAAATTTACAGGGCCTCTGAAGACCGCAGGATGAAGTTTTCCTCTACTGATGCCTTTTCCATGTCTAGTCAATCAGAGCTGGGCTTTTGTAAAGAAAAGGTTTGGATGTTGAAGTGTTTACTAAGCTGCCTCACCTAGATGGAAAGAGAAGAGAGTAAATGAAGAATGGTGGATAAACTTGAAAACAGGGCTTGGCATAGCTTTCTTTCCTCTGTGCAACCTGTTCCTTGTCTGGGAAACATTAACTTTATGTCAATTACCAATTCTCTAGATAATCCATTTTCTACTTGCATTATTTCAAGGCAAAATAGAACTGGGACAAATATCCTAGGTAAACAGGTGATCCTACCTTAATAGGTCTGAAGGATGTGTTGCAGTGGGACATTCAAAAGCCATGGCTAGAACTTTGACCTTTAAGCAGGGACAGAACATCAAGCTCTGAATCTACTAATTCAGAGTTTTGGATTCCCTGCCAATCACTGAGACACCACATCTTTCATCCCCTTTGGTATCTAAGAAGGGGTCCAAGCATTAGCATATGGACACCACATGGTTAGTTCCCTAGACTTAAATCTCTCAGTACAAATTCAAACCTCAGAATCACCCAACAGTTTGAGTATGCTTTGGTTCTATTATATTACAGTACAGTAAGAGAAACTATATAGAAAATATATACATGCAGGTTTTCACAACCAGCATCAGTCCAATGGTGATGAGCTTCTGGGCTAATCAATTAGACTGTGGCCTATTAGCCTGGAAGCTCATCACTATTACACAGAAAATGTTTGAAAAGGTGGCTTTTCCTTTCAGAAATGAATGAAAAGCTTCTCTTTATTCAACTTGTATTGCTCAATGGGAACCCCTATTCAGGCTCTAGTCACATATCTGTTTCTTTAAAAACAGATTTTGATCTTACATTTTAGACAACTAGAATTTATTTAGCCAGTTGATAATCCTGGCTTACACCAATGCCATTCTCTATGGCAAAAAAACATTCCAAGTGGTGGAAGAACAAGATTTCAAAGCTGTGAAAAGCACAGGACTGCCTACATATCAACCAAGGAGACAACTGAAGGGGCTTCAATGGGAAAGATAAGCAAACACATCTGTATGTCTTTCAAAGTTATCTCTACCACCCGTTGCCATACATGGAAAATAGAGCTATGCTGAAATGGACAGTACAAGGAGCCCCAAACCCTGTGGAATGGCTTACCACATTGACTCCGTAATGAATGTGCGCCAACGTGATGAAAATGGTGACTAAATAGAGGAGGACTGTTTCCTGTTCTGGTACCAAGCCTGAGATCACTACAAGGATAACAAGCGCAAGTGGAAGAAGCATCCAGTTGAGTGGCTGACATCGAGTGCTGCTCATCTGACTGACGATCAGTCGACACTGGAAGAAAGGGCAAAACATCAGAAGGAAGCTGAGAGAGACAGGAGGGAAAAACGTTAGTCTAGTTTTCTTCCCAACCTGGACTAGTTGAGAATTCTGAGAGTTACAGTCTGAACACGTATGAAGGGCAGGAAACTTCAGTCCACCCAACCCCCGTGTTCTTCTCCAGGTAATCCACTGCTCCATTAGTAAATCATTTTGGGAATGTAAAAGATGCTGAAAATATCTACAAGGTCTTGACTGATAATTTTGGTGATCCAATCTAGCACTGCCCACCATTCTGATTGCTAGCTAAATGCCCCATAAGGAGCTACAAACACCCAGGCTCCTTCTAACATGAAAGGTGCTCTCTTTCTACACAACAAAGCTTGTAACAATCACATCTGGTTCTGTACTGTTTTGTCTTGGCTTCCTTGCATGCCCTTTATTTTTCCTACCTGCACACCCTCCAGACTATAAGAGAATCAGGTACCTGGAAGAGGCCATTTAGACTCTCACATCCAAACTTCTGCCCTGCCTCAACTGATGGCTGCCTAGCCCAGTGTTTTTCAAACTTGGCAACTTTAAGTTATGTGGACTTCAGCTCCTAGAATTGGGAATCCTGGGAGCTGAAGTTCACACATCTTGAAGTTGCCAAATTTGAAAAACACTGGGCCAGACTGTGCTTGAACACATTCCATTGGCTTTCTGAATAACTGATTCCACCACTCCTACTGATAACAGTAGTTTAACAGTTAACTACTCTTAAGTAAGAGTAGTTTTTAATAGCATTTGACCAGAATCTGCTTTCCTGCATTGTAAATCCATTAATCTTTATAATATCTATCCTGACAAAATATAGAACATGCTGTGGTCTTTTGGGCATTATCCTTCTAGGTCAGCATGCAAGAAGTGCATCCCAAGGCTCACAAGTGACCTCCCAGCATTCTTTTAAAAGCTTCCAGAATGGGCGGGACCAAAAACGTAGGCATTTTCTAATTCCGAAGGCACCCATTTCAATCCCCACGCCACAAACCTGGTACCGGCCTTGCCCAATTCTGGAAAGTGGCCCTCAATGGTCTTGTAGTAAACCACATATGACTCTCAAGTCAATGGAAATTGTCCACCTCTGTTATGGGTACCTGAGAATTTCTACCATATTCACACACCCCACTGTTTAGGTTTCACAGTTACAGAAACCTGTGTTGGACTGTAACTAGCAGCACTGTTGGCAGCCAGGTCAGCTGGAAATTGGGGAATTGTAATCAGAGAGAGAGACTAGAAGGGTGCCTGGTTTGGGAAGGCAGGCTCAGACTGCCAATTCGAGCTTCTTTTCTCCTGCAAGCACCAGTTGAACCTTTTGTATGCCTGGCCTTGAAGCAGAAAGGATGAAACTTACAGAGATATTTGCGAAGGCTGTCCCAACCATGAAATAGAAGAGGCGTGGATGGGTCTCCAGGATATCTGATGGTGACTGGAAGATCCAAATGGTGCACAAAATGAAAAGCAGGAGTGGCGAGAAGAAAGGCAGCATGGCTTCGTAGAAGGAATGGTGCTTCAGGGTGCCGTTGGCATAGGCTCTGAAGGAGAGGAGGCAGCAAAAAGGGGCTTGGTGAATGAGTAGGCCAAGGCAAGGTCTTTTGGCACAGGTGAGAACCAACATTTGAATGGCAGCGGGAGCCTTGCACTGCAGCCAGAAATGGAGGGCTTGGCATCTCCATGCTCCTTCTGAACTTGAAAAGCAAAGGGAGAGTAGATCTTTGCCCAATTCACTTGGCTTTTTCAACACTCTCTCTGCATGGCACAGACTCTACCCTTTGATAACACTTACTTGTAGTAATTGTTCAAGCTCATGGGAATGGTCACAGTAAGCGCACAACCTAAGAGGAAAAAAAGAACTGGCTTACTTTTTCAACAAATCTGTCTTGCTCCTTCAGGCAAAAGCAAAAGACCCAGCCAATCTATCCTGATTATTTTCTCTCTATTTTAAGAGTCATGCCTACTTCTAGTAAGCACTCTTGATTTCTGCAAAGTAAAACATACTGCATTACAGTCTTAGGTGTATTATTAAAAAACAAACAGCCAATGATAAAATAACATTGGGGGGAGGGGGGAGGGAATATTTACATGTTCTTCAGATGTGTTTATTTTGTTCATTTATACGTTGCATGATCTAGGCTTACAGGCTGGCCCACAGCGGTCCTGGACAATAACATTTATCATCCCAATGACTATACTGACTAGGGATGAAATTCAGTCCAGCATATCTGAAGAACTGAAGGTTGTAAATGGCTATTATAATTTATCTATGAAGTGATTAACAATTCTGAGTCCCTGTGTTGCTTAATAATCCAGTCTGAACAAGATGGGAGGTGCAAATGTGAAAATATATTCAAAGACAGACCACATCATCTAAAAACACAGATGAAATGTATAGAAGTAACTATGTTAAGTTCTGCTGCAGACAAAAAGTTTCTTGCACATTTCAAGTGTGTGTTTTGCAGCTTATACCTTTTGCCTCTGCTGTCTAGTGTTCATGACCATATAGTCTAAAGCACAGTGTGGGTTGCTTGTTTTTGGCTTAATATGATGTATGAGCTCAGTCATTTTGCTTAATATTACGTGTGAATTCTAGCTTGTCCAATGAAGTATGACTAAAATTCCTGACTAGTTTAACAATAAATACAGTAGGTAACTGGCTTCACATATTGCATCAAGCCCTGATTTGTTCAACCACGGTTTATTTAAACCATAATTCGTTTAGCACAACATATAACTATACAATGTAGTTTACAAACCAAATGTGTCCAGATTCACACTATTAAGCCATAATCAGGCAAACCATATTATACTCTGTGCAATGGGTGAACCGGGCAAAGAAATCAGGAGGTATCACAGATAATTTTATATACTCCCTGTTAATGGAGAAAATTCAAAAGTTGGAACATTGACTCATAATTTAGATTTGTCTATCGCACTCGGGCCTAATATTTACAAGCCGTTAACATGATTATTACAATGACTATTTGCCACTTTTCAAAAGCAGCTATCGTTCTAGGCAAGAGGTTAGCAACTCGGAGCCTGCATGTCATTCCAGTCCCTCCCCCCAAGACCTCCAACACTGCATCAATGAAATTCAATTCATACTGATGAACAACGGTGTGTAATTTTTAGTTTTTGAATGAGAATTGCAATAAAATAGATGTATTAAACCTCTAATAGCCTTAATGCTTGCCCCCCCCCCCACAAAAACCTCAAAGGGGAGTAAACAGGCCAACTTGTACCCCTGGGGAGACATCACAACACAACCCCATTCACTGTGGCCTCCTTGACAATGATAACTTTTAAAAAGCAGCCCCTGATGCGTAAATAGTACATGTGCCTGCTCTCCATCCTATCTGCTTCATACTAGCTCAAGTAACATTACAAAGAATTATACATACAGCTGTTAGGATTAGGTTTATAATACATATTGGAAGGAGAAGTCTGAATTGCAGTAGTAAATTGCTGAAGGTCAAGGAAAAGATTTTCATGCACTTGGCTTTTTTTTTTTTTTTTTTACTATTTTGTGTATGTTTTCATATATTTTTACATCTTAGCAGACAGCAATATCTGGTAGAATTTGTCTTGCCTTGGGAAGCTAAGCTGGGTTATGCATGGTTAGGACTTAGATGGGAGACAAGTAGCATATCAAAGTTATCGATTGGACTTGGATTCCAGAACAAGGAAGTAGAAACCACTTCTGTGTTGTTGCCAAGAAAATTAATCTCTACAGTATCTATCTATCTATCTATCTATCCATCCAGCCACTTAATTTATTTTAAAATTAAACTAGATACTGTGTTTAACATAACTTGAATCACATTGTTTTGAAGTATTTGAAATGTGTTGAGACAGATCTGCATTTTTGCTTGTGTTAAAGGAATTAAAGCACCTTAAAGATTAAAATTAAACCTGGAATTTCTGCAGGCTATTTTTGCTACCCTGTTGATCACCATTTGAAATCAGGGAGACACAGCTGTCCCTCAAACCATCTGTTTGTTTTGGAGTAAACATTTCAGATACTTACCAAGGCTTATGCCATTTGTAAAGTTTAATCCAGCCAAAGTTAATAGACTGGGGTTTTTTTCTGCATTTCAAAAATATGGTTTAAATGTACCCAGAAAAGCGCAACCCTCATTTATAGCATTTCACATTAGATTCCTTGCTTTTGGCCATTTTAATACACCATAATATAATACAAATACAAATCTGTTTTATTATTCAGTTAATATTGCTCAGTGGTTCCATTCAATTCAATTCTAGTCCCCTGTTTTTACATGCACTGTATATCTTGTTGTATATAACTCATTTGCTCCAATGCAGTTAGATTGAAACCTGGTCACAGTTTCAGGCTTTCAACAGAAATGTCATCTGATATTAAAATAGAGATATTCTGGAACAAATAGTTTCTCAGTATGACCACCCCCCCCACATCCCATTGCTAAGAAAATTAAGCACAAATAGCAAATGTGTTCTTGATAAAGGAATATTAGGTTTGGCACAAAGCAATTAGAAAGATATACATTTCTGCAAGAATCTTCTTACCAATAATCATTGTAACGAACAGGTCTTTATATAAAAAATGAAACATGAAAGGGTTGTACCAGGCCTCCACTCCTATGATGGATGTCACTATGTACACTACTGAAATGGTCTGGAAAGGAAAACAGAATTACAGATCCTTATAATCATCATCTATCCAGCATTTCCAATTGACAAAATTGCCTAGAAATAAAAAAAACAAAGCAAAACAAAACCTCTTACAATGTACTATAATATAACATGAATGTTGTTGGTAGAAAACATCCTAAGAATCTTTTCTCCTTGCCCTCTGCCTGCTGCAACTGTACTTCCAAATGTTAGTAACTGCTGCAAAGAGCAGATCCAACCTTTCTTTTCATTGTTAAAAGGGAGGGAGCTATAATCCAAAAGCAGCCTCCCCCAAATTAAGTGTCCTACAGGTGTTTGCATTTCCATGCCTATTTTGCTGAGAATGCTGGAAGCTGAAGTCTACACATCTGGAAGGTACCCAAAGTGGAAAGCTGACACAGAAAATACCCCAACTGTTCTGGGCTGCTGAGCACAAATTATATTTTGAGAGTGTGGTCAAGGTATTCTCATGAAACAGTACTCAGAGAACTTGCCCATTCACAAAATGATTAGCATGGGGGATATGAACAATCAGTGAGCATCAATATACCAGAAAGTGAGGACAGGCTGAAGGAACTTGGAGTACTCAGTCTGGAGAAAAAACAATTGAGGGGAGACATAGTATCAGTGTTTGGGTACATAAAAGAATGCCATAGGGAAGATGATCAGGAAAGATTTTCCTTTGCCGCACAAACTAAGATCAGAAATAAAGGGTTTAAATTGCAGCTGCCTAGACTTCATTTAAATATAAGGAAAATGTCCTGACAGTAAGATCTATACAATAGCTAACAGTCTACCTATAAAGGCTGTGAGTCTTTAAGAAGAGGCTGGACAGCCATCTATCAAGGATGGTTGAACTGATTTTCCTGCAGACTGCAGAGAGTTGGACTAGATGATCCTTGTACTCCTTTCCCTTCATTTGCATTTTACAGGGGGCTGGTGTACTGAGGGTATCCAGAGATTTGTAAATTTTATGGATAGGGAAGGGGAGCGGAACTACTCCAGTACTTTTTTTTTTAATTAACGTTTTCTGGGAACAAACTCTGTAGGCTAAGAGCATGAGTGTAGAACAGTGTCTCTCAACCTCAGCAACTTTAGGATGTGTGGACTTCAACTCCCAGAATTCTGGGATAGACGTTTGGAATAAGGCCCTAGCTTCAACTCCCATGCTCGCTGGGGAATTCTGGGAGTTGAAGTCCACACATCTTAAAGTTGCTGAGGATGAGAAACACTAGCATAAAAAGTTGAATATCACAAAAGACACACACACACAGGCCAATCCAGCAGAATCCTGAAATCACATACAGAAAGGAGGACAGGCAGAAACTTTTCATCCAATACTCTTCATTTACGGGAATGAGGTTTCAGCAGTTAATGGGCTTCAAATGCAATTTCCCTACCCAAATTTATGAGCGAGCATTGTGTAGAGAGGAGAAGAAACCAGACTTTAGTGTGGGAAAAAGCAAGGTCCCCTCTGCTCAGCCATGCAAGTATTTAAGTCCAAGTCAATAAAACCTGCAAGCAGCAAATGGAAGAGGACAAAGGGCGCTTTCAAGGTTCCAATGTGGTCAGTGACTGTTCAGAAAGTGTTCAGTGGGGCGACCTGGAAGTGCAGAAGGGAAGTGCCTGCCTACTAGCATTTCAGGGGGAGGGGTGGCAGATGTGGACAAGTACCACTGACCAAAATAACTGTAGTTACGTTGTTTCTCAAACAAAGCCATTTCTGCCAGAATCTATGGCACCCATGCCTGCCAATGAATGTACTCAGAGGAGACATTAATATCAATTTATGAATTCCATCCACTATGTTGACTGGGTTTATCTATGAAACATGCGGATGAAGGAACACACATGCTTTGGTTTTTAGAATTATATGTCACAGGAGGCCTGACTTTAGAGGAGACGTGCTCCCCACCCACTTCCTCCTGTGCATAAAGCTAGGGCCTTATCCCAAACATCTACCCTTAGAATTTTTCAAATTATTTTAAAATGTACATGCATTTGCTTCTTGCTTTATTAAGGGCCCAACTTTAAAGCTGTTCAAAAGTGTCATCTTCTTCATTTTTTTTTTCTTTATTAGTTGAGTCCTAATTTCTTTTTGCAGTTCATGTCTTGGTAACCCAAATGAATCAGTGCAGACATTTCTTATACAGATCAATGTTGTTATGCTCAAAGAGAATATGCTTTTATTGTTGTTTGTGTCATTTCTTGGTATTTGGATAGAATGTTTGAACTGGCATTCAACTGAGTTCAAGTGACTTACTCAAGGCTGACTGATTGCTGGACTACAGCAGTAAACAGAGATCAGGACAACAGTTTGCCAAATTTAATCTCTAAATAGCAGCTGCGCCATAGTTCTATGTCTCACTTTCATAACTACAATTCCTCAAACTCTCTGGATATGAATCAAATCCTACAAGCTGGATAGGTCATTGCAATGGCTTTTGCTTCCTATGTAGCCTCTGCATGCCACAGTCATTATATATCTTTGCAATGAATGGAAACTGGTTGAAGATTCAGGGCAAAAAGATATTCTTCCTTTAGACTTTGTGACTTGCAGAAACTACCAGTTAGTTTTGTTTGCAATAAGAATGGTGGTTCAGGCAGACTTTTTAATGTAAGACAATTTTTCTTAACTATTTTAGAGGGGATTCTGTGTAACCTACATTAGTCTGTCACAGGGAAATCTGACTGCATAAATATGCCCTTGAACTGAGTGGTAAATTACACACACGTCAGTTTGAAACTCTCTGCTGCTCATAGGTTAAATTAGGGTTCTTAAACTGTAGGTCACAGTCCCCTCAGGGGATTATGAACAAATCTGAAATGGGGATGCAAATTTATTTGAGCTCATTCACAAAATGCCACAACACTGTTAACTCCTGCTTTTTCTGGATGTCCTACCGTTGCTGCTACAAAGAACAAGTATCATTCCAGAATATATGCACAGTAGAACAAAAAAATTAGAATAGCTGTCTCAAAAATAAAAACCCGTATTTCAGTAATTATGCAATACTGAGCAAACTCATGCTTTCCATTTAAAATATGGTTTAACTATGATTATTTCCAACATACTTCATTTTATAAAGCTGTAGGGTTCTACTGTGGATTTTATGCACATACAGACATAATTTTAATGAATAAAAGTTGTGTATTTATTTCTTGCCCAACTCTAATCCCAGTGAAAGCATGAAATCATGAAGGAGGGGAGTTGTGGTGTCACAATTTCATGCATTATTTCAGAGGGTCATGGCATCAAAGAGTTTGAAAACTCCAGAGTTAAATCATTTCCACATCTTATTTCAAGCCTTCTAAAGAAAGCTCACAGAAAACTCACAGAAGTTTATAACATAAATGGTGTTTTAACCAGAATGCTAATATTAAGCCAATGAAACAAATCTAAATCCCAGAGCAGTGTTTCTCAACCTTAGCAACTTGAAGATGTGTGGACTTCAATTCCCAGAATTCCCTAGCCAGCATGCTGGCTGGGGAATTCTGGGAGTTGAAGTCCACACATCTTCAAGTTGCCAAGGTTGAGAAACACAGCCCCAGAGACACACAATAAGCCAGATGCTTGTGGAAATAAGGGAGCCTCTCTGCCCACTGTTAAGTCAACCCTTGGAAATGAGTGTGGCAAGAGGCTGGCTGACTTACCACCTGGCTGATATCGTAGCCCCAAGGCAGGAAGAGAATCCCTGTATTATACTTCTCCCAATGGGAAAGGATGAATGAGAACAAAACCACCCAGAGGAGCAGATAGAGGACAAAAACGCTAACACCGTTGGATCCTCGGCCAAAAGTGGAGTACACGGTCACCACGAAGAACATGCAGGCCCAGCTGTCCAGGCCATGGTCAAAGAGTTCCCCAAGTGGGGAGCTGGACTGGGTGCGACGTGCCTGTTTCCCATCCACACCATCTGAAGAGAGAGATGTCACAGGGAAAGAGAAGGTTAACTGATTGCTTTCACTTCCACTGACTGGCTGGGATTAAAATTAGAAGAAAAATACACTAAGAAATCAAAGCAAAAGCATTTAAGAGCTAAGCTGGGTTGAGGCTCTGGCAATTCATAAACCAAGGCCCCTTTGCTAGTGACATTAAATACTGAGAGTACATCTGAGGCAGGACAAGAAATTTGGTTTAAGATTTGATTTAAGATTGTGGGTAATTGAATCCCTAAAACATTCCCCCTTCCCTGATGTAAATCCTACTGTTTTCCTCAAATTGCTACTGCTCCATAACTGCTCCACTACAGGACTCTCAAGGCCTTGTATACTTGCACTCATGTTTAAACATTCTTGCTGTATTTTTTCCTAGGCACACACTACTCGCACTTTACTTTGCTAACAGTAGATACTTTTATTTCTTTTGGTAAAAGCTGATCAGAGTAAGTTGCTTCCAAAAGAAAACTCATTACTTAGAACAACTGCTTGAGGCTTTGCGCTTGCATCTTCCAGAGTCTCCTTTCTTGCCCCTGAGAAGACTGAGATGGAGAGGCAACACCCTTTCAGAAGTATGCATTTGCAGCAGAGGACAGAACAGGTTCTCCATTCCTTCTCCTGGTTGGGGAAAACATCCTCCCCTATTTCAGCCACAAGCATTGGTGGAAAGAGGCATAACGTAGAATCTGTCTTGCATGTATATTCTGCACCAGACATCTAGGTGTTATAATATGCATATGCATATAAATTCCTGTATGCATGGAATTTGGCCCCATTAACATTACTGCAACTGCTCATTGATATGCTGCTGACTGTATAAACACAGCACGCAGGAAATAAGCACTCTTACCTAGAGTGTAAGCCGCAAAATTGAGGAGACCCACTATGACCCACACTTTGTTTGGAACGTGCTTTTGATCTGGTGCTGCAGGAAAGACAATAATTCCAAGAGTCATTATTTTCCCTAGGAAAACATTTGTCACACAACAAGAACATTTTAGGCATTAAGATCAGGCTCATCCTCTTGCAGACTTATCCCATCCGGAGCTCTCCCGATGTTTTGGGACAATAAGTCGTGGCAGCTGGTTAGCAGCTAGCTGGTCTTGCCTGACCTCAAAACAGCTAAGTAGGGTTATACCTGGGTTAGTACCTGGGTGAGAGACCACCAGGAAATACTAGGACTGTAAATCAGAATGAGAAGTAAAAAAAAAAAAAAATCCCAGAAGAAGGCAATGGCAAAGAGGCACCATGATGTAGAAAGCCTATTCTAACATCATTACCTGCTTATATCAGCAAGCATTTACTACCATTGAATTCATAGCTGCTGCCACCCAATTGTGAAGTGCCATATATATGTATGATACTGTAAAATATTAATAACTTTAAGCTGCAATTAAAAGTTGAAATAATATGCTGGTGAAACAAACAGCAGCAAGATCAGTCAATCTGAAAACACTGAAAGGAAGGTATGAGCTGCACAGAAAGGGACATATTAATTTCCTGGTGGGTGGGGATCCAAAGCACTGAGGCTGCAATGGCAGACGCCTTGCTTCTTCTCACAGAAAGTCAAACAGCTCAATAATGTGATTAGCTGTGTTTCTAAATGAATTATGGCCCCCTGCCCCTGCCAAATCAAAACCGTTTGAGAAAACACATCCTTCTTCTATTCCTCCCACTCTTGAAATTTTAATCTGTGCATTCCAATTCATTTTCTTTTCCAGCTGCAGAATAGGACAAAAAGGAGGAACTGGATCTTCCCCCAGCACTTGGAAGAAGCAGCTCAACAATGAAAACAAATTTTATTGCAAGCTGCCTTGATAATGTGCTTGAAGTAGGCAACCTGGGATTCTCCTGGTGTCTTGGACTGCAAACTTGACAATTCCTCACCATTTGGCACAGGTCTAGGGGTGATGGGAATTGAATTCAAAATCATCTGGAAAATGCAAGATTGCCTGCCCCTAGGTATAGCCCTTAATCAATAAGGCCGCCCTTGTCCTCTGAAAGACATGCAAAGTGCCTTTCCAAAAAGGAGTGGGTGTGGCCAGAACAAGAATGAAATTTAATTTAATTTCCATTTAATTAAATGAACTTCTGCATGCAAATCTTTGGGGGCTGCATGCAATCCAGGGAACTCAAGTCATGCACTTCTCCTTTAAAGGTTATAACCCTTCCCAATACTTGAGAAAAAAATGGCATTTCAGCCACTATAAAATATCAAGATTGTAATTTTTCCCTCAGGTATAAATTTCAGTGCTAACAAATACAAAGGCTGGATTTCCATCAAATTGTATCCATCATTAACTGAGACATATTTTTCCAGAAAGTGCTGATTCTTGAAAAAATTCTGAACACACAGGACCCGAGATAACTACAGTACTTTTCATTCCTAAGCTTCTTATAACACAACTTTGACATAATCTGAGGTAATAAATTGTATATCAGTGAGATGCAAAACATCCAGTTGACCTTGAAAAGCTAAGTAGGCTCACACCTTTCTACCAGGTAATTCTGGGATCACAGCCTAGATTGTAAAGTCCAAAAAAATAAACCCAGGACGAAGACAATGGCAAACCATTTCCCTCTTGTTGCCAACAAGCAACATGGATATGTTCATATTGTCATCAGAAATTTAGCTTGACTTGAGGGATCAGTGAGATGCAAAGGAAAATAAAGAGTTTCTGGAAAATAATTAATGAAGCCTCACTTATCCTTGGCAAGAATCTAAATCCTCACTCTGTACTTTCACATAACTGACTTCTGTTACCTATATTTCTGCCAAATTTCATTCAGGCCTATGTTAAATATTAAAGCTTTATTAACTAGTTCTGGATGAGTTTTAAATTCCATTGGTCAAACTTCTGTGAGACCATGTTTTTCAAGAAATATATGTTTAGGGGGGAAAAGTACATATTCTGCTCATTTTGAGCTGGGTTTGTCTTTTCGGTTAAGAGAAATATAGCCAGGAAGCAGCACCTGTTGTCATACTGGCTGATAACTGTACAGCAAACAGCAGTGAAAGAAATAAACAACAGAATTTTTTTTTTACTCTCATGAAGATCCTTGTTTTGCAAAGAAATATCTGGTGTATTTCTACATAGAGGACAGCTCCTGTACTATTTGCTGATATGCACATCTTAAAACAAAGTTTTTGTAATCTATCTTTGTGTCTCGTCCACACACAGTGAGGGAAAAACAAAATTCCCCATTTCAAAACAGCCTAAGAACTACTGAGGCATCTTTGCAGAATTCCACTAAAGACAATCCCCCTTGTAGAGGAAAAGAGATCAAACAACGTACTCTACTGAATCAGACTTAGGGCATGTTGCTGATTAACCCTAATGGAAACTTAAAAGTTTAGACAGTAAATAGATTATCGCTAAGACCACAAGTTGTGAATCTAATTAAGCAGACTATAGCATTACAATTAAATAAGACAAAAAGAGCTCCAGCAAGAAGTTGCAGCACGGAGTGCTCCTATTCAGTTTCCAACCAGCCATTCATGCTCTCTTCTATGAGTCACACCCCTTCAGTCTGATTTTCTGCCCCAACCCCACCACTCAACTCTAAGTAGTCTGTAGTCATAGAATTGTGAAGATCCTTCTTCTTTCCAAGAGCAAGCTTGCTCAGCGGAAGCAAACGTTTATTTAATCCAGCATCCCGTTCTCCTTGAGAGCCAACTTTCTGAGCAGCCCATCAAGTAAACCTGAGAACTGATTAGAAACTGGCATTCAAGGGCTTGCTGGAGGCAGCAGATAACTATCCTATTTGGTAGCTAATTGAAACTTCATTCCGTTTCCCTAATCTGCTTTGAAAACTTCTAATTTGGTGGTGATCATCCCTACAGCTGGTGATGAAGAATCCCACATAGTAATTATGGATTATGTAAAGGTGTACTTTTTGAACCTCTAACCATTTAGTTTCTTTGGACTCCTAGGATAGTGGGGGAAAATTAGACTTGTGCATTTTTGCAATGCCATATAACTTTATGCATCTTATATTTCCTTCCTCTTTCCACTTTTCTTTACAGAGGAGAAGTTCCAGCACATTGATGACTTTTGCTTAAGTGCAGTATCTCAAATTATTTCCAACTTTATTATCAGTAAAAGTTGGGAAGGTTATTGGTACAACCTAGCACAATCCAGTGTTCTGAAGACAGTTAAAACAATTCTGTTCCACTCAGTTCGCCATTTGAGTTGATTGGTTTTTATTGCATGCATCATGGACGGTGTTTTCTTAATATGGTTTCAATTGTTACTTCTTAATGCATTTTTCTATTATTGCTGCTCTGTTGTATGTTGCCCTGAGTCTGTGGATTAAGGCAACAAAAAAACTCAACTGTAAATAAACAAATATCTGCACTTGATAACAATAAATCCTCCACCTTCCCTCATATGGAAGTAATCTTGTGGCTAACACACAATAGTTTGCCCCCCTTCAGAGGTCTGAGCATTCTTTCTGTTACATTTCTTACTATAGTCTGGAACTAGGTGGTTATAAAACAGAGTGTAGTTGTTAAGGTTGATCCAGAATGAAGAAAACCCAAGTTCAAGTCTACCATCAGCCACAACTGCCTTCCCCAACCAGATTCAAATCTGTGTGGCCTGGCCATAACTAAGTCATACCGAGTGAGTCTGAATATCAAGCAAGGCCAAAATCAAACACCTTATTAATGTTAATTGTTAAGCATGAATCAGAGAGTCAGTATCAGGAACATGCAATTCACAGCTCTTTCACTCTTGTGGTTATCAATGTGCACACAATTTAAAAATCAAATGAAATATCAACGTCTTACCAGAAGCATAAAAGTCAGGGTCAAAGTATGCCATGAGAAAGAAGTTGAAGACAAGTAGCAGGAAGCCACTAAATGTTATCAAATTTGGGGCCAACCATTTAGGGAAAATCTAGGAGAAAGCAAGAAAAAACACATGCAGAAAGCTCACATTAATGGACAGAGTAATTTCCATCAAGGGTAGTTAACAGAGAAGAAAATAACAATTTATTTAATATAAGCCTTTTTTCCCCCTTATTATTGTGTAGGAACAGAAAAAAATCCAGTCCACAAGGTGGCTGCGTGTCCAAATGATCAACTCTTCTGAAGAAGGGAATCTCCTGTGTCCCGTCACAGAGACAAGAAGGGGAACATATCACTGCCAAATGGCTCGTGACATTTTTCCACTGACAGAGAGGTTAGCCAAGTCCAAGTCTAGCACAGAAAACACACTCAAACAGGGTGGACAAGAGGTTTACTCACCTTAACTACAGTGTTCCAGAATGGATGCATGACATACAGGGAGAGAGGGTTGTTGTCCACAGCACTGTACTATAAAGGAAACCAAGAGAATAAAGAGGATCAGCTGAAAGTCTCAGAAAGTTCTTCCAGCAAGCTTACAAGTAGGGTATCTGCATTCACATTCCCTCACATTCCTCCAGAACCAAGCAACAGGTTGTTCTATGGAAGTGGGAAGCTTCTACATGTTCTCTCTGACAAACATTTCTGGAGAGGTGTTTACTGATGCTCTTTACACCTGAGAACTGCACCTCAGGGCCAGGTGTCATAAAACTTGATGGCTGCATAGTACCACTCAGAACACAACTGTCTGTAAATACCTTTTAATTTCACGACCTCAGGGTGAAGGAAAAAGAACATCTATAGCAAGATCATGGCCGTGTCTATTCCACAAAGTCAACAACAGGGCAGATAGAGTACTGGCAGCAATGGTGAGGAAGAAGGCCATATTATAGGTCATAAGTGGGTTGGCCTTTCTCGGTGTTGAACGTAGCGTCACTCACAACTCAGTGCAGGAGATGTGACTGCCTGCTAATGCTCATGTAGCCGCTTGTCTTATAGCAAAATTTAGAATTTGGCTAAACATCCATATACTTAACTCAGATCAAAATCACTCCAAATTGTCAATCAAGCTTGCAAATTACCATTTTGCTTGCTTTTCTTTTCTCTCTCATGAATAAGGATTGCTTCCAGACAAATAGGAAGGGCTATGTTTCAAAATTATGGCTGGGTAAAAAGAACTGCTCTTTCCTTTCAAAGTTACTGATGCACTGTGCAAAATGTAGCAATGGGCATGAAACTGACTCAGGAAATTAATTTTTGTTCATTCAAAGAACAAGTTATTTACCTGTAGCTGTGTTCATCAAGGGGCTGCCTGTGAGTTCAATACACTTGGATTGTGACCTTGCATAAAGTCCTTTCTGGACAGTAGACAATACAGCTTCACACACACACACATGGTCCTGCTATGTTGCCTCAGGGTGGTGGAAGGGATGAGTGAACCACTCTGGGAGTTTATGCCAAGACTATACTCACACTAGGGTCACCCAGGATGTGAAGGTCATCTCAGCTGCCCAACTAGAGCAAGCAGGCACCTGTATCAGGCAGCAGCAGTATAGGAAGATACTGAAGGCACATGATCTTGGCCTTCAAGGCCAATGACAATGGCATAATTTCAAACTATGCTGGGGAAGGCAATGGCAAACAATTCTTGTCTTTTATCACCCCATCCCACCCTGATAGTTAAGCTACAACAATTAATAATATAGTGTCAATTATGGGCCCCGGAAATTGAATTTTCTTCCACATGCTATTGAGGAAAATCTGGGGATCTTTCAGAGTTCTGATGAAGTTTATGATGTGGCTAGATTTAAATCTTCCAGACTCCTAGTTGTTGATGTTACCATGCAGGAAAAGCTGCAAAGATAGAATTACAGTGGGAACATGGAATGTAAGAAGTATGAACATGGGAAAGCAAAATACAGTGAAAGCTGAAATGAACTGATTACATGCTGACATCTTGGGCGTCAGTGAATTGAAATCAGACTGAAAACAGTCATACTGTTGATTATTCAGGATACAAAAAAAAAAAAGAAGAAGAAGAAGAAAAAGAAACAGCATTGCTTTCATAGTCCGGAAGGATACAGCAAAGACAGCACATAGGTACAATGCAATAAATGACCAATTACTGTCAATTAGACTTCAGGAACAACCCTTTAATATGACAGTTATCCAGGTTTATGCTCTAACTATTGATGCAGAAGAAGAGGAGTTTTACCAGTTTTATGATCAAGTTCAATGTGAAATTGATATAACATATAAGGAAAAATATCTTGCTTGTGGTTGGAGACTGCAATGCCAAAATTGGAAATATTAAGGAAGAAAATGTAATTGGACTGTATAATCTAGGAAACAGAATTGAAGAGGAAACCAATTTATTAGTTTCTGCCCATATAATGATTCCTAAATTGATAACATATTTCTCAAGCAACTAAAACTATGCCTACATACACGGACATCAACAGACGGAGCACACAGAAATCAGATCAGCTATATTATTGGTACAAAGAGGTAGAAGAGCAAAGAGAACAGCCAGAAGCTGACTGTGGAACAGATCACAAGCTACTCATGTGCAAGTTCCAAGTCAAATTAAAGTAGAAGAACAAAGGCAATCAGTTTCTACAATATGACAATCAAGGATAACATCAGGAACACTTTCAAGTTTTAAGTCTCATTGATAGGGAACCAGAAAAGCTATGGAATGAAATCAAAGAAGTTGTTAAGAATAAACATGAAAAGAGACTGCCAAAGACCAAGAAACAGAAGAAAGCAAACTGGGTGTCAGAACAGATGGTGGAAATTGTCGAGAAGAGAAGCCAAAGCCAAGAAGGACAATGATTTCAGGAAGGAACTTAACAAAGAATTTCAGTGTGCTCTTAGAAGAACAAGGAAACAACAACAGCATTTACAGCATCTCCCTCAACTTGGTATGCTAAAGGACACCAATGGACAGATAGTAACTGCTTCAAAGAGGATCAAACAAAGGTGGACAGAGTATACTGAAATTATATACATTAGGGATGTCAACTTCCAAGATATCTTAGAAGTTAGAACCTCTAGTATTAGAAGAGTGAAGTTAGGTTTACATTCTGGTCATTACCAAATGGATGGAATATCTACAGAAATATGGCAAGCATCAGAAGAAGAATCAGTAAAGCCTCCAACCAAATTATGCCAACAAATCTAGAAAATGACACAATGGCCAACATATTAGAAGTGGTCATGCTACATACCAATATCAAAGAAAGGAGACTTAAGAGAGTATGTAAACTATTGCACAATATCCTTAATTTTACGTGTTAGCAAAATAATGTTTAGGATCATCCAACACAGATTAGAGCCCTACATGGAAAGGGAAATGCCAGATGTTCAGGCTGGTTTTTAAAAAGGCTATAGAACAAGAGACTTTATTGCTGATGCACGCTAGATAATTGAGAAAGCCAAAAATATCCCCCCACACCAAAAGTGCAAAACCAAGTATATGCTTCATTTACTACAGAAAGGCTTTCAATTATGTTGACCATGTCAAGCTGCAAAATGCCCGCAAAAAATAGGAATTCAGAACATCTCATTCTCCTCATGAGAAATTTATACGCAGAATAGAAAGACACAGTCAGCATAGAACATGGAGAAACAGATGGACTCCAGGTTGGCAAAGGGGTGAGACAAGACTGTCTCCTTGCTCATTCAACTTATGCTGAATATATATTGGGGGAGGCTGGACTAAAGAAAATGACTGTGGTGAAGGAAGAAACATCAATAACTGCTATGCTGAAAATACAAATGATCTACAAGATCTAGTAATGAAGGTCAAGGAGCACAGTGAAAAAAATGAGATTAAAATTAAATATAAAGATCAAATCAATGTAGCAACCACCCTTTGAATTGACGATGAAGATACTGTACTGGTGGATACCTTTTGCCTTTTAATCAATTATCAGCAGTATAGAAATCAGCAATAAAAAATGTCTCAGACTAGCACTTTGTAAGGTAGGCATGATGGCCCTAGAAAAAATATTCAAATGCTGTGATGTGTTTATACCTACAAAGATCAGCATCACGCAACCAATAGTTTTCTCTGTGACACTCTATGGAAGCAAAAACTGGACACTGAAAAAGTAGGATAGAAAGAATACTATGCTCATGCTTTTGAACTTTGGTGTTGGAGAAGACTTCCGAGAATACCATGGACAGCCAAGAAAACAAACAAATGGATCATAGAACAAATCAATCCAGAGTTCTTACTCAAGGCACAAATGACCAGGCTCAAGTTATCATATTTTGGACACACCATGAAAACTCAGTTCCCTTATTAAGTCCTGGAAAGATGAAGGAAAAAGAACAAGAGGATGACCAGCAGCAAGCTGGATGGACTTAATTACAGCTGAGGTGATGGCACATAATCAGTCACTAATCAAGAGCTTAACAGAATTGTTTGGCAGGCATCTATCTACCTACCTACCTACCTACCAATCACAAAAAGTGACTCTGGGCAGCATTGATCTTTAACAGGTATCTAGGCATGGCTTCCACAACACCCCTTGTTCCCATGTCCAAGATAGCTGATCCAAAGAAGCAATGAAGTCCCTGAGACCAAGCAATATTTGGCAGGCAGGCTGCATTGAGAGAATTGGAATGGAAATAGCATACATGCAAGAGGTGCATCTAAAGACAGATGAAGTGGTGATATTTGAGCCTCTGCAGGGCCCAGGAGTTAGAAATGACACAATCTGATTTTTACCAGAGAGGAAGTCTTATGTACAATCACATGAATCTTGCAATTATGGCTAAGGTAGGAATAACTCCCTAGTTGGTATCTATCACTACTGCTGTGAATGGATAACTTGTGAGAGAAGAATGAAATTGTCTGGAGGTTCGGGGGGTTGTTTATTTATCTGTTTATTTATGACATTTGTGCTGTATCATAATCTCAAGAACTCTTGGTGGTTTTACATGAATAGAAACATCACAACACCCATGGCCCAATACGGTTAAAAAAACATAAAACACACAAACCAGAAAATCTGAAAACAATCCCCCAAAAGAAGTGTCAAGTCCCAAATGCCCTCTGGAAGAGCTTCATCTTCAATTACTTCCAGAAAGTGGCTAAAGTTGGGGCCAATCTAACTTCCAATTGGAGGCTGTTCCAGAGGGCCACTGCTGCTATGGAAAAGCAGCACCTCCGGGCCTCAGCTGCCCTGTATCTCCTGAAAGGGGAGGGAACAGGTACAGGGAAACCATCAGCTGCTTTTCTGACAAATTCAAATAGGTCAGGCTGGTTCTAGTGGGCAAACATTGTCCTGAAAGTAACTTGGTGCCAAGACATAAACAGTTTTATAAGTTAACACAGCACTTTTAATTAATTGCACATAGAAGCCTGTAGGAAGTCAAGGCACAGATATGTTTTCCCACCAGCAGGTACCAGATAGTACATGGGGTGCTGGATTTTGAATCAACTGAAGTTTCCAAGTGGTCTTTAAAGGCAGCCCCGTGTAGAATGCATTGCAGTAGTCTGAGTAGTGATGAAGACTTGAGTGACTATAACAAGCTTGAATCGCTTTAGGAACAGAAGGATTTGAGTTATGGCCATCTATAAAAGAAGGATGGAAGTGGTTGATTTCATCCTGAAATGAGAGCACCTAAAAAAATAGTTGAGATGGCAAAGGTCCAATATAGATCTAAGCCCACTATCTTCTTAGGAAAGGTAAAGTACCTAGGAAGATAGACTGGCAGCCTGTGATTGAGATGGGAGTGGGATGAAGGACAACAGCAAGGGATGAGGCTTGATGCTATAAGCCCCATTTGCTCACTGTTGTATGATGCTTTTGAACCTTGTCCAGAGGGTTATCTGTCTTATCACCGAATAATCCATCCTTATTAATGGGGAGATCCTCAGTGTCAGTCCACTGGAGTGGAATCAGGCATAGCGAGACAAGGTGATGAATGCTCCATAACTTTGCCTGCCAAGTCAGCTGCATAACAAGCTACATTTAATTCTTGCTTGGCAAAATGTGCTGCTTCTCTTTGAAGAAAACTGGACTGTTGTTCTCTGGCAAATGGGACAAAAATGGCGACAAATTATCCCACAAATATGTTATTTCACCATAGTGGCTTGATAGTTGCCCCTATGGAAGGAGAGAGCCCCTGAAGAATTTAACTTGTATCTCGACTTCCGATGTGTTGTGAAGAACAAAAGACCAGCGAGTAAACTAGTCCTCAGAATCTCTCCAGAGAAGGAGAGATTGGGAGATCACCCACAAGTGCTCTGAATGGCAGCTCCTCATGAGGAGACCATAAAACAGCAGTCTCCTGCAGGTTTGAGTGCCAGGAGCCGAGGGAGACAACATCTTTGCTCTCAGCAGCAGTGGAGCCTTTCATAAGGACCTTAAGCCAGCTGAACTCACTTTCTAATCACATCTGGAAATGTTCAATTTAACCCCTTTATGGATATTAGAGACCTTCAAAACAGCGAGCTTATTTTGACACCTGGTGAGTTTTACTTTCTTCAGATTTAAGAAATTTTAAACAGAGACTTAAGAATTTAAAATAATATACAATTGGCAAAAAACAAAAAAAGATTTTGATTTAAGAAAGATTTAAAAGGATTGGGAGGCCAGAGATATTTGGAATATTGGTTAATTTTGCTGTAAGATTTGAAAAACAAGTATATAATACACTCTTGGGAAGTGAATAAATGGAACTAAACCCATATTAGGAACTGAGGTTTGAAGGTTGCAAATGGACACTAGAGGGAACTAAAGGACCAAACAGAAAAGAATTAAAATGGCTAAGCCAGCTACAAGTAGTCCTCGATTTACGACCAACTATTCAGGAACTGTTCAAAGTTATGGCAACACTGAACGAAGGAACTTACAACTGGTCCCCGAAGTTACAGCCATTGCAGTGCCCCTGCAGTCATGTGATCAAAATTTGAGCACTTGGCAACTTGCCCACTCTTATAACTACAGGGGTGCTTCAACTCCCCCCACCACCTATCTCTCCCTCATCTATGCCCTTTTGGTCCCCTGCACTCCTCAGCCCCTGCCATCCTAGCTGACCTTCACCGTCTTCTTGTGCCTGCTGCTGACCAAGCATGCCCGGCCTGGCCCTTTGCAAGGTAGCTGCTAGCCACAAGGGGCTTTCTTCCCAAGATCACACACGGTGGTTTCCTCACAAGACCTGGGGAAGATGGCCTCACTTGGCCATCAGCTGCCTCATGAAGGGCGAGGGCAGGCATGCCTTGTCAGCAGCGGAAGCAAGGTTAGTTGGGGTGGTGGAGTGCAGGGTGGCAGAGGCTGAGGAATGCAGGGTGGCAAGGGCGACTGTGGATGGGACTGGACTGCGGTGGCTGGGGCTTCCCAGGATGCAGCACCTTTGTGCCATGCTGCTGGGCCAGTCTGGGGCAGGGCTTCATGCTGTGGCTCAGGGGCTTTTTGCAGTCCCAGGGCTGCGGCGCACCAAGAAGCCCCTTTGCACCACATGCTGGGCTGGGCTGGGACTGGCCTTCATGCTGCAAAGGGCTTCATGCTGTGCTGCAGCTCAGGGGCTTTTTGTAGCCCCAGAGCCGTTATGTGCAATGAAGCCCCTTAGCACTGTGCTGCTGGGCCGGGCACATCAAGAAGCCCAAGCCACAGCATGGCAGAGTGCAGGGTGGCTAAAGGGGAAGAGATGGGGGGAGATAGGTGGGTGCAGGGAGTTAAAAAAGAAGCAGTTCCTTATCTTGGCTGGTGTGGGTCTTCCGGGCTGTGTGGCCGTGTTCTGGAAGTTTTGTTTCCTAACGTTTCGCCAGCATCTGTGACTGGCATCTTCAGAGGGGAGGAGCACAGACAGGAGCAGTTCCCTCTGTGCCCAGGATGATGTGACCCTGTTGTGGGAATTTATAGAGATCAGCGAGGGTGCCTGAAGGGTGTGTGTGTGTGTGTGGGGGGGTTGGGTTAATGATTGGCTGCTTGTTTTGGTGTCAGAATATGTGTGTATCTTCCTGGGCACATCTTCCTGCCTAACCCCCAAAATGTTACTGATGGCAGAAACCTGATTTCAATAGAAGAAAGTATCTGTAGCTCAGGGTTGAACTGTGGGTTTCTGATGCTCTCTGAGCTTGGTTGCTTGCTTACAGACATTTCACTCAGTGATGTTACCTAGTTGGGTAATGAAACGTCTGCAACCAAACAACTAAGCTCAGAGAGCACCAAGAACTCCACAGATACCTGATTGTAATACCTCTACTGTAATAGTTAAGTTGTTGGATGTTGGAGTAAGAAACAGAATCCCTTCTCCTTTAGTCAGTTAAGATTCTTGATGAGGTGAGAAATCAATATCATAGAAACTGGGTTGGCTCAGATATCTCTTGCTATCTTCAGCTAGACAAGAATAATTGAAATTAAGAATGGTGAAGTCGTAGTGTTTTAGACTAACTGGTGTAAACAACGTCTGTAAAGAAGATGGCTCAACCTCAGGGCCAAAAGGTTGTGCCATCCTACCAATATGTAGGTTTTCTGAAGTAGAACTGGGTGTTTGGTCTCTAAACTGAGCTTCAGGTCACAATGTCAAAGGATGAGACAAACAGAATGAGACATCAGAGGTATAATATCCAGGTTCAAATAGATTAGCATGAACTCCATTAGGGGTGATTTGGGCAGGGTGAATGCCTCAACAGCTGTGGACAAAATATGAGGCTGAGTAGCCTCAACAGACACAATCCTGTCTGACTGATGGGAAAATAGTGATATTTGGGCAAGTGGCCAAGCTACGCTGGAGCTGTAATGTAAGATTTGCCTCGAGTAATATTTTGGAGGAGAAAAGAATCCCAAGGATGAGAGAGTGACACTTGCAAAAGCTGCTTATCACATACTTGGTTCAAGGCATGATTAGATGAGAGAATTCAAGAAGAATATGGAGTGGAAAGCTTATCAGAGAGACATATTCTATTTGGATACAATAGTCCCCAAGATACTGAAGACCAAAGCTTTATAGGTAATCACACCCCTCCCCTCACCAATTGGACCTGGAAGATAACTGATATCCAATGCAGCTCTCACAATATAGGTGTTATGTTGCTCCATCAGCTACCACCTGTCAGCAGGTCTCAAGCTTCTGAATTGTTTTCAAGGGCAACACCATGCAGAGTGAACTGCCTACAGCCTGTTGTATACTCTGATCTATTGAAGGGAGTACAGGTTTACCGATTGGAAATATGAAAGACTTGATGCTGAAAAGGCCAATGATATACCCTAGAATAATAGTATGGCATGCAACAGACTAAAATCATGGAGTGATACCCATTGGAAGTGTTTGTCCTTTGGAAACAAAGTAGGCATGAAATGACCAGCAATATTCTTAGTTATCTCAGACAGGTGAAGGGGAAAGTCTTGGTTTCAACTATCCTAATAGATAAAAGGATGTTCCAGAGGAATTCCAAAAGAGAATCTGTTCTGAATTTCCCTTCCAAGATTGACTCCCCTGTCTGAATAGGAACTGGTGAAGACTGGACTGTATGAACTAGAGAATCCATTAACAGTGGAGAGGAAGCTAGATTGCTGGAGTTGGAATTGGGAGGTGACATACCCTTTATCCACATTTTCTTTTTGCCCTGTTTGGAATTAGGCAGGGGAGATCTTAGGAGGTTTTCAACTACTAATGTTGCACTCTCTTTGGTGCTAATAATGGCACAACAGAGACCTTATCTAAGGGTAATGGAGAATTCAATTGCTCTTTTGAGAAAATGAGGGAGCTGTCAGACAATTTTTGGGACATGGGTTTAGACAAAGAGACAGAGGCTACGAAAGCTTCAGTATCTGTTGCCCTTAAAGTGTACTTCCTACTGCATGACTGTCACAGAGAACGAGAGCGAGAGCACAATGTACAACTCAGCAATTTGGGAAAAGAATGTTCTGCAGGGGTGGTTTGGCAGCGTCTAGAAGTAAAACCTCTGAATTGGTTCAAGCACTAAAGGCATGGCTTGGCCCCAATTAGAACAGTTTCTTTTGAAACACGACATCCAACCTACTCTGAACGAGTTTCCATTCTGAGGATTTATTTCCAGAAACCACTGAACCATTCCTAGAATGGTTTAGAGAAGGTTCAGCACTGGCCAGTGGTGGAATGGAAGGTTCCAGAGTACTATGAAATGTTACATTCCCAAATCAGTGAATTTTATTCAGGCCAACAGAAAATCCTTACAGTATATGCCCATTTGAGGGGTACATTTGCTCACACAATCTTGGTACTTGTGAAATGGAACCCTTATAGCCATATCATGGAATAATGGATGCCTGAAATGAGAGAACAAGGTGTCCTGGCAAAAGCTCTACGGAGATTTGAAGAAGAATTAAGAGATTATAAAAAATTTTTAAAAAAATGAAGAAGTAAAGGTAAAAAATAAAGAATGTTGATAAAGAAGGATGATCAGATTAAGGACGGATGTACTAATGCCATGGCAGCAAAAAAAAAAAAAAGCCTGCAGGGGTTAAACAGAAACTGAAGCTGGAGCTGCCCACAATGGCATGGAGGAAAGAATTGCCACCAAAGACTTCTGAAAGCTGTATAAGGTTTCAAACAGGATAACATCTTTGCATAATAGTAATAATTACTTTTTCTTCTTTGCTGTTGTCTCAGTGATTCACACACATGGATTATATTCCTGTACAGAGCCCTTTTTGAAGAACAAAAATAATTATCACTACTGTGCAAAAATAGAGAAGTTACATAAGTTTGTACATTATGAAATATAATTTTTATATTTTATACAGGTGCCAGAACTTGGGCTTTTAAAAATAATTAAATTAAATTAAATTAAATTCCACAGATGCCTGAATCCTTATTTGCAAAGTTGATATACACCAGAGAGTAGAACACAAATTTACAAATTTTGGAGCCTATGACTATGTAAGAAGTTTCCATGAAATTTTGCAAAAATTTAACTTCAAGACAGACTGACCCAACCTGGAAAAGGGAAAAGTCCAGATCTACCAGTGGTAAACAAAATCCCATTGTTGCCTTAAGGACAAGCCAGGGGTGATCAACTGCACCTCCCTTGCCACATGGGAGCTAATGACAATGGAGTTCCAGTGCCTTGTTAATTGATTTCTTAGATTTTTTTTATCCTGCCTTTACTGTTTTTATAAATAACTCAAGGCAGTGAACATACCTAATACTCCTTCCTCCTCTTACTTTCCCCACAACAACCTTGTGAGGTGAGTTGGGCTGAGAGAGAGTGACTGGGCCAAAGTACCCAGCCAGTTTTCATACCTCAGGTGGGACTAGAACTCACAATCCTCTGGCTTCTAGCCTTAGCCACTAGACCAAACTGAGATTTCTTAGACTTTAAAAGGCACTAAAGAAGCCCTCTGACCTTTGTATCTAAAGAAAGGCAGGTCAGATATTCCCATTATTGTTGATTATGTGCCATCACATTGGTGTCAGCAACCACATAGGTTTTCTCCTAACCTGGTCCTTCATATATACTATATTCCCATAGTAATGCAAAAAGTCTTTTATGGCAGAAAGTTGAGATATGTCAAAATAATAATCTTAAGGAATACATTCTGCAGCTGTGTTCAAATGCTAGCTTCAGTTTTCAGATTATAATTTTAGAATATTAACAATGATTTTAATAGAACTCTCTTTTGAATGGGATTCAATTTTTCTGCCTTTCAGACATTGTTGGTTTGCAATCCAGAACCATGCAAGAGATGGATACTGTTAGCCAGAAAGTAATTTTGGCCACATAACAATAACATCCTTTAAATGGGTAGTTTTTGCTATGCCATTCACATCATCTACAGAAACCTTTGAGACTTATTGCTATTCCATTCACTGGGCCTATTCAGTTGCAGCTTCACATTGCTTCCAACACAGAACATCCAAGACATTCAGGAGACAATGATTCCAGTTAATGGTGTGGGATATTTGACAGATTGTTTAGATTTCATTATCTCTCCCTTTAGAAGATGCAAAAGAGTGCAATAGTTTGGGCTAGGCAGAAAGGATTTTCTCATGCTGGATATATGGTTATGAACATTGGATCAAATCCTGTAAAAGTAAGCAATGCAAATATTCAACTAGAGGTAGTCCTTGCTTAATGACCATTTGTTTAATGACAGTTTGAAGTTATGACGGCCTTGGAAAAAGTGCTTTATGACCTGTACTTGCACTTATGACCGTCGCAAACCATTGCACCACCCCCTGTGGTCACGTGATCTCAATTTGCGACCTTTTTTACGATGATCGTTAAGTGAATCACCGTGTTCATTAAGCAAATCATGTGGTCGTTAAGTGAATCCAGCTTCCCCAATGGCTTTTTTTGCCAGAATTCACTTAATGACCACATGATTCACTTAGTGACCATGTGATTCGCTTAACTACCACTGTGATTCGCTTAATGGCCACTGTAAAAATGGTCATAAAATCAGGTCTGGTCATGTGGTGACTCATTTAATGACCATCCCACTTAAGGACCAATTTTCCAGTCCCTATTGTCATTAAGTGAGAACTACCTGTACCATACCCCAGTGCTTTGACCTAAAGGAGTCCTCTTCCACCCAAGTAACCACTGGAGTTGAAGTAAGTCACAGTTCAAGAGCAGCTGCCTATCTAGGGAAGGAGGTCTGTAACGAAGAACTGCAAACTGTTCTGGAAAGTAAAATTAGCAGCCACCAACCTAACCAGATGGAAGGGATCCTTCCTGTAGTTCAGTGTTCAGCACTGTTCAGAACTAATAAATGGTTTCAAATCCAACTTATATGGCTCACAGAACTCTGCTTTGTTTTGAGAAAAACAGCACAAATGTAGAGATTTGATGTCTAAAATATGCACAACTGCAAATGTCCTGGCTCAACTTAAAATTTGTACAGCTCCAATGAGTACCAAAGGCTAGTTAAAGGAAAAGTTACCAACTCAAGTAAGTGATTGGGTTACTTTCCTCAACTATCCTGGCAGCCCCAGTTCAAGATGCAGGGTGTTCATTTGTCAATTGTTGAGTTCTAAATCACCAAGGGGAATCAAATTACTCAAGGAAACTCTACAGCAGAAAAGAGAGGAAGAAAAGCAAACTGAGCCTAGAATGTAGATATTCGAGACTATTCCCAGTTTAATCTTCACACCATAACGAAAACAAGATTAAATGCTAATTTAATTCCACAGTAGGAATACTAGGAGAATAACCTCAATCTTGAGTAATAAAACCAAACAAATCCCCCTCCCCCACAAATATATGGGCAGGGAATGGGGCTTATAATGTTCATCCTGCTTGCTGAGCAATATACCAGTTCTGTGTCTTTGGAGGGCTGAGATTATCTGAATGCAAGTTATAAGGCAAACAGTGTGGAAGCATTCTACAAAAAAGACTTGCTAGATTCGTATCTTGGGCTAAGCTATGATATCCTTAATCAAGATTTGCTAAATATGTTACAACTTGCTGGGTTCACATGCAAATCTTTACATAGTTCAGTCCCTATACGACAGTGTTTCCAAACCTTGGGAACTTTAAGATGTGTGGACTTCAACACCCAGGATTCTGGGTGCTGAAGTCTACACATCTTAAAGTTCCCAAGGTTGGGAAACCCTGCTATATGAGAAGAGATACAGTTATATAAATCTTGAGCAGCTTGCCTCCAGCTTCCTGCTAGCCTCCCTCGAAGCCTCTGGAAATTGCAAACAGCAAGATCTAAATAAAAGGCATTTGTCCAGATGTGGTGGACTGCCAGTAGATGAAAATGTCTAAAAGATGCATCCTGAGAACCAAGCCCTTGAGACCAACTCTTAACTACGGCAGTATCTTTAGGACAGATCATTAGCTTTTTATACCATGCTTTCAAATTTTCAGAGCACTTTGCAAATATAATTAAATGACCATAAAATCCTAGAAGTTTGAGATCATCGTTAAAGCTATCTCCAAAGTCCACTGAGCCAGAAAACCAGGAGATGTGCCTAATAAATCATCAAGCCTTTATGTAAAGAGACACACACATTTTTGATATCATTGTTATGACTCCAAATAATAATTAAAAAAACCTAAAAAACTCTGGATCTTATCTAATAATATCATTTTTTCAAGAAAATTGTAAATTATATATTGAATATATACACAGAGAGGAAAAAAAGTATATGGAATATATACTCTTAATTCAGCATAAAAATGTTGTAAGAAAGAACTTATTTATTTCATCTTTCAGGCGTGTAAAGATGAAGATTCCCTCACGTCTAGCTGTCTCTATGTAGTTTTCTTGGTAACAAGAGAAAGTGGTCAGCCACTCCCTTGGACAAAGATGCTTTTTTGATGCGCAACCTAACCTAAGCTTTAGGGTTGCTTGGTGGTTTCCCTTCCAAGAACCAAGGAGATCCAAACGTGATTAGCTTTTTCACAAGGTCAGCAAACTCAACTTACAGGATACAAAACTGAAGTAGGATGAATTCAAAGTGGCAACGATCTGGCTTGGGAAGTCATATTAAAAGAATTACTTGCAAAAATTAGTTTTAATATTTCTTTCATAAAATATGCCGAGAATTGTTTGCTTTACAATTTCCTGTTTAACAGGTTGCTTTATCTCTGTAGTATTAATAAATTAAGAAAAGTAAGAACAACAGCTTACTAAGCATGATAATAATGCATGAGCTGGGAAACCAAGGACTCAAACTTGCCTCTTCCAAAATTCCCTTGGGCAATTCACCCTCTTATCTGTAATATGGGCAACGACTTACATCACACTGTGTGGGCTGTATAAACACTAAATATTATAAATGGGAATGTAAGCATACTGAGTACAGTGGTACCTCGGGTTACGAATGCCCCTCCTTACGAATTTTTCGAGATACGACCAGCTCTGGCCCCAAAAATTTACCTCGACATGCGAACTCCGCCTCGAGCTACGAACCGGATCCGTGGCCATTTGCCCTGCTGCCACGCGGTCGCGGCTTCCTGTGGGCGAGATCACGGTAGCAAGGAGATGTTCGGTGAGGCTTGTGATGTGTTTTATGGCGTTTGGAAGGTTTTTGGTGTGCTTGTCAGCATGGCTCCAAAGAAAATGCAGAGCAGGCTTGGCAAGAATAAGGCTTTGAAGAAAAAAGTGTTTAACCGTATGTATTTACACTGAACCTTATGGGGAAATTTGCCTCGTGGTGCGACCAAATTTGGAGGGTGGAACGGATTAGCCGTATTTACATTGAACCTTATGGGAAAATTTACCTCGAGTTGCGACCAACTCGAGTTGCGATCAGAGTCACGGAACGGATTAAGTTGGTAACTCGAGGTACCACTGTATATCTTGGGAGTATATCTCTTGGGCATTATGGCAGACACATTAATGTGTCTCTTGCTAATATTCTGTTTTCTAGTGTCAGCATTAGAAAACAGAATGTTAGCAAGAGACACATCAGGCAAATTGATCAAACACTGTTTATCCATTCAGACTTTCTACCATATGGGAAAAAACGTATTTTGGTAAAATTAACAATATATAAAAGTTCAAAGGAGAAAAAGACCCTATGGGTGCTATTTAAAGACCAGAAAGTCATCATGCAAGTAAGGACAGTGGAAGAGGATTACGTTACATGAACAGGCATCATCTGCGCATATAGCATCAATGTCTGTACAGTGAGTGCCTTCATACATATAGCAATACACATCAGGTAGCAGAGCTACTCTGTATATCTCTGTCTCTTTGCTTTCATGACTTTCCATGGCTTAAAGCAGACTGGGTGCCTTCCAGCTGTGGCCACTGCTCAATATTCTGAGAGTCAAATTCCATACATCTGGGAGACACTTAGCTTAATATAGCGGTATTCAAGAAAACTAGCTTAAGTTGGAAAAATGATGTTAATTAATATTATACTCTGCTTTGTGATTTAAGTAGTTGACTCTGCCCAATCTTGAAAAACTTAGCAGAGGTGGATCTGGTTAGTAGTTGGATGGGTGACTCCCAGGAAGTACTAGGCTGAACATTAGACTGGGAAGTGGATAAACATTCCAGAAGAAAACAGTAGTAAGACACTTTCATACTGTTCCCAAGAAAACTCATGGATATAACCATTAAATCATCAGGGAAGGAGCTTGACACAAAGGAGATTTTACTTTGTAAACATGCAACATAGCCAGTTATCATGTATGATAATGTTGAGAACTATAGCAATTAATGTGCAGACTCTCTCACCTCATTCCACGCTTCATGAGTCTGGCAAAGGAGGCTTTGGCTTACTCATAATGCAATAAATTAGTTCACCTCCAAAGGTACCACATGGATTTGTCTTCTAAGCAACATTAATCTGATTTAGGCACTTAACTCCAGTTAGAATGTACACTTTACTACTTTTTGTAGTTTCCAGAATAATGACCTCCAAGTCCTGGTACTTTCCAACAAGAAAAAGAGAGAAGATCGTTAGCTAGCACGGTTCAAAATTCACTAAGCAAGAGGTAATTTACATTAAAGCCACTAATGTAATCTATAATATATGCTTTCAATAGTGTCTGGCTCTTTCCAAAATGCTGGCTCTATTTTCAGATCCCTATAGCAGCAACATTTGCAATTCCAGTGTATAGAGGAGCTATACAGAAGCCTGCTTCTTTGAAATGCAGTTTCGTATCTTTTAATAGGGAACAGATAATATAGATGTAGATATGACAAATCAACATATGACAAATCAAAACAGTGTTATTTCCCCAATAATCAAACATTATGTATTATGCATAATACATATTTATAAGTTGTTAATTTTGGTACCCATATAACTTAATTCCCCATGGATATAATCTGGACATTACTGGCATCTTCTAGCATCCTGTGCAGTTTCTCTGTATTGCAGTCGTACAATCCTAACTCACTGTATGACAGAGATATAGAGATATATGGGGGGGGGGATATCATATTCTTTAAAATAATAATTTCTCAAGTTTATTTGCCAATTTACATGACCTGACATTTTAAAAAAGCATCTTTTTCTCTTTTAGTTAACTCAAGCTGCTTAACAAGAAAAATGTATTCATATATACAATAGCTTGAATGGCTTTTTAGGAAGGCACCCTCCCTGAAAAGTATCATTGCTGTGAGGTGGGGGGGGTGTGCTTTGGGATTGTTTATTTTTTATTTGGAATGAGGAAGGGGCTAGATAGGTAGGACAGTAAGCATGTGAAGGCTGGGTGAAAAAAAATAGGATTTGCCATTTTCTGCTTCAGAAGGATAGGACACATAGTGAAAGGAAGAACAGAGGAGAAAGTTAAAGATCTAAAGACTGTCTTATGTGATGTCTGCTGGTTCTTGGTGGGCAAACAGACAAATAGCAACTAGCAGAATAGCGATGGCTTGTTTCTGGCAGGTGCCAGCGCCAGCAAATTAGGATAACTTGTAGATAATTTTTAGTGAATGGGGTTTACAGTTGGCAAAGATGGATCTACACAGCAGCCACTGCCAATGGACAGTTGTGCAGAGGAGTGACAGCTATAAGAGTGGAGTCTAGCGAGGTGACTAAAAACCTGGAAGGCACTAGAATATAGACATACTTTGGCTGAACTGAGAAAGACATCATCCAAGATGACTGCTATGGAGTGCTACTTAGGTTGTAAGAAAGGCAGAAGTGGTGAGGGAAGTGACAAAAAAAAAGGGGACCAAGGAAGCTGGCAACTTAGGACTTGTAGAGATATCTGGAGGGCTGCCACCTATGGGCTGCCACCTGGGCTCACTTCCTTTCCCCCAGTTTCAAATAAATTGGAAGAGCTCAGCAGTTATGGAAATCTGGTAGTGACCTAGGAAATGAAGAGGACTGATAAATGGTTTTATCTCACAGGCAAGAAGAGTATATGGAAGGTGTACCCAATACTTCAAACATTTGGGTGAGAAGCATCTGGGGTGGGAAAATGGACTGTTAGTCAGATGGAAGGTAGCCTACTGGTAAGCTGGAAAAGATAGGTTGTGGATGGTTTTGCATATATTATGAAAGTGAAGGAGGAGGAGCGGACTGCCAGACAACTGCTCCAGAAGATGGCACAGGGTTATGTGAAGGGGATGCACCTCTTCTGGTCTTTTCATGTCTCTTAGTGGTCTTCAACACCCTTTACATGGTATCCTTCTGGACTGCTGGCAAATGTTGGGGCATGGAGAATAGTTCTGCAGTAGTTCTGCTCCTTCCTAAATGGGTGGTTCCAATCAGTGTGCATGGGGAAAAAGTGGTCATGCTTGTGATTGTTCCCAGGGCACTTCCACAGGGCTTGGTCCTCTCCCTACTGCTGCATAATATCTACATGATGATACCTATTTGCATACCTGCATCATAAGCTCTCCTGGTGCCTGGAGGTTGTAAGTCAAAATAAGCTCAATTATATCCTTGCAAGTTGAAACTACTGTTTATTAGTGGTTGATCTGGTCTGATCCAGCTCCAAATACTTCTGGACAGGGTTTCGTTTTACCTAAAGGAATAAGTCTGATTTTTGAGTCTTCTTGGATTTATGGCTCCTACTAGAGCAGCAGAAGTTGCAAATGGAGGTTGTAGTCAGGAAGCCTTTGTCACACTCTGGCTGGAATGCTGATTGCGGGTCTTCTGGCACACTCTGGCAAAAGTGACTCATGTCTTCAATAGCACATCTATAGACTACTGAACCATGCCTTACCTCAGGCTGTCTTGACAGCTTTGCCTGGTGCAAAATTGGAGGCAGCAGACCTAACAGTGTAACCCCTACGCTGTAGTCACTGCATTGGCTACTGGTCTGCCTCTGGGTCCAATTTAAAATGCTGATTGTCACCCTTAAAGCCCTACAAGACTTCACTTTGATTGCAGCCACTGTTATTTTTGTAAGACTGACTATGAAGCCTATGTGGTCTGCTTACTCTCTTAATTAGAGGAATCTCTAAAAAGTAATATCAAGTTACTGAAGAACCTGGCTAGCGCAAAGGAAAATTTCCACAAGTATTACATTGACTATCTCTTGTCACTACCTTTCCTAGTAGGTCCTCTTTGTTTAATACAGCTATCATTATACCAGAAACAATATTTTCTTCATGCAAATCCCAAAAGCAATCAAAATCAAACCTCTGTCTAAAGATTTTGATTGTTAGTGGGCACAGTTAACTGTTGGTAGTATTAATGTTTCAAGACAAAATATCTCTATTCTATTCCTTCTTGCCTGAAAAGATTATGTAGAACAGTGATGTCAAATTTAAATAGAAATGGGGGTCACTAAACCATACATAAGGATTTATTTGGCCCACATATTGACTTAGAAAGCCACATGTTTATATATTTCTTTTTTTATTAATACATCAACATGTTAAAATCAGATAGGAACTAGATATACATAACAAAGAAACATTATTATAACTGATGATTTGTTTTCAATATTTGTGTGTGTGCACGCATACAGTATGTATGTATGTATGTATGTATGTATGTATTTCCTTAAGTCAGTTTTTGACTCCTGGTGACTGCCTGGACTAGTCCTTGCAGTTTTCTTGGCAAGGATCTTCAGAAGTGGTTTGCCATTGCCTCCTTCCTAGGGCTGAGAGAGAGTGACTGGCCCAAAGTCACCCAGCTGGCTTTGTACCTAAGGCCCAATTTTAAAATTCATGGTCTCCCAGTTTCTAACCTGGTGCCTTAACCACTACACAAAACATATGTGTGCTTGCGCGCACTCTCTCTCTCTCTCTCTCTCTCTGTATATATATTTGTGTAAATATACAAAAACAAGTATCAATCAAGCCCATTCAGAAATTTTGCTGGGATGAGGTAGACATATTCTCATGAACAGTAAGTGAACTTACTACAAGCAAGTATTGATTTGTTTGACCAATTAGATAGACAGAAAACATAAAAGCTAATAAACACTTCCTTATAATGCCACAAACATTTAAAAACAGAATTCTGCTTTTGTATTTCACCCCAAACAAAGGCATATATGTCACTTTGATCAATTATCTATTCCTGAAGCAATAAAAAAGGAAAACTATTAATAGGTGTTTTATTTTAATTAATCAGAAAATGAAAGCAAAAAACAAATTCTCTAAATAGTAATTCTATTACATGTCCTGCATATTTGCAGGAGATCCACTGATCCATACCTCAGACTAACTTCACCAAGTTCCCATTCTTTTTTCATGTTTCTCTAAGCTAGATCTGAAACTTTCAGATCTGATTTTTTGCCAACACACATACACTTACATAATTCTGAGCAGCTGCAAGCCTACCAAAATTACAGAAGAACTATGACCAAAACTGAGAAGAACAGGTGCCTTCACATCAGACTTCTGGCGTCAGAAGGAACTCTGAATGGCACGAGACAGCACAGCAACATTTTATCTGGCTCATTTTAATCAATATGGCCCCAGGCCTCCGAATATGACTTCATTCACAGACTCCAGTCTTCAGAAGAAATAGTATGGTTTGAAGCTTGGATTAGAAGCTAATATATCATACTGACCTACTAACATGTCAGCAAGAAGAAAAGGCTGTTACCAAATGGCAAACCCCAGAAACAGCCATTCACAGCTCTGCTCTTGTCTGTGCCCTGCAAAGAGCCAACTGTGTACTGAATAAGTTTACTCATTCCATAGGAATCTCTGAGGACAAGTTAACAATCTAATTCAGTGAGATACGGATTTTCTATATAAAAGAATCAGTGCAGATCCTAGCAATGGCTCCTTGACAAAAAACGTTTTAATGTTTTGTAAATCCAAAATCAGAGGAAACTGTGACTGACTGTATTGAGAGTACATTGAGAAATGATCTTGTTTGTGATGTTCTGATTTACTACTGAACTGATTTACATTCCATTTTGCATAGATTATATATTAACATTACATTATAAATTCATCATTTGAAAATCAGTATAAAAATAAACCTATCTTTGAAAACCAAGATTTGAACGCTGAATGTTCCAAATTACAAATCCTGAAAATGCATTATGTATATTTAGTCCTAAATATAAGAAGTGGCCTGAATGAAGCTTTAGATTGTTTTGGTTGAGGAGGATATGCACGTAGCTTTCAGTATGATCAAGACAAAAAAAAAAGTGCATTTAAGAAGGGGCACATAGCAGGCCAGATACATGTAAGGATCTATAAATAGCTATGGCTCACTGAAAGTATTTGTCAAATTTTTTGAAGCCAGGCAATTTCTCTCTCATGAATGAGCGAATCAAATTGTTCTCAAGTCAAAGGAGGACACATGTCTGGCTAAAGAGCAGTTACCACTGGTTTTGGCACTCTTGACTAACTACAATCAGTTCAAGTATATACTGATTGATGGCATTTGTTTAGTCCCCTGAGTTCAGGATTGTTTGTCACAGTCCTGGGACCACCAATTCCCCTTCTCTTGTTCATTACATTCCTTGCTAAAGGAAAGATATTAGCAACCCCAATTCAAATACAGTCAGAATTTTTGCCAGATAATTTATTCCTCTCTCCTCACTGTGGTGCGTACATTCTTTGTATGACTCAGGAAACTATGAAATAGTCTGAGATAGCCCTTCTTTCATTTAAACGTCTGGGACATGGGTGGAGTCAAGAATGTAACCTGCTCTTACAAGTTCCTATCTCTTATGTAATAAAGGCAGCTGTGAAACCACAGCTGGAAAAGGCAATTGCCCCCCTCACATCTAGAAGCATCTTAGTTGGTTGTATTTGGATAAGTGCTGGACTAGATGGGACTTCACTTGGATCTAGCAAGGTCCTTCTAAAATATTCAAAGGGATTTCCAAAAAAGCAACAGCAACAGAACTGACGAGGGCCACGGAGAAGCAGTTGCACAGATGGCTGTTCCTTTGTTTAATTAAAGTTATGTCAGAACAACTAATGCAATATACACGTGGCCCAGGGGTGAAAAGGTCCTTCTTGGGACTTCATGATATGCTTTGCGTTGAGAAAACAAACGTGGTTTTATTAGAAGATAAGAGATTATCCAATCTCCAGGCATGCCAGCATTCCACCAGTAAATTTGTCTGTAAGATATTCAGTATGCCTTCTCAAACACCAAGTCAATTGCCCAATCCCTCACAGTGCCTGTATTGCTCTTCATGCTTATTGCTAATATATAACACAATGCATGAATAGTAAAAGACACATGAAATGATTGGTCTCAGATGTATATTTTCCTCCCCTCAACATTAGTGGGAAGCCAAATTATGGCTCATTCTGTGCAAACAGCTGTGATCTATTCTAATGGTAGATCCAATCCCCTGCTCGATGTAGCCACAGAATCAGCCTCTGTAAATCTTTTACACTACGTAGAAATAAAACAATACTTGAGGAGTGCTATATAGATTTTGTTGTTGTTCAGTCGTTAAGTCGTGTCCGATTCTTCGTGACCCCATGAACCATATTGCGCCAGGCCTTCCTATCTTTCACTGTCTCCCTGAGTTTGCTCAATTTCATGCTCATTGCTTCAGTGATGCTATCTAGCCATCTCATCCTCTGCTGTCCTCTTCTCCTTTTGCCTTCCATCTTTCCCAGCATCAGGGTCTTTTCCAAAGAGTCCTCTCTTCGCATTAGGTGACCAAAGTATCTGAGCTTGAGCTTCATTATCAATCCTTCCAATGAGCAATCAGAGTTGATTTCCTTTAAGATTGACTGGTTTGACCTCCTAGCGGTCCAGGGGACTCTTAAGAGTCTTCTCCAGCAACACAGTTCAAAGGCATCAATTCTTCGGCGTTCAGCCTTCTTTATGGTCCAGCTCTCACAGCCATACATTACTACTGGAAAAACCATAGCTTTGACTATGCGGATCTTTGTCGGCAAGGTGACATCTCTGCTTTTTAATATGCTATCTAGGTTTGCCATAGCTTTCCTCCCAAGGAGCAAGCGTCTTTTAATTTCATGGCTGCAGTCTCCGTCTGCGGTGATCTTGGAGCCCAAATAAATGAAGTCTGTTACTGCTTCCATTTCTACCCCTTCTATTTGCCAGGAATTGATGGGTCCAGATGCCATGATCTTAGTTTTTTTAATGTTGAGTTTCAAGCCAGCTTTCGCACTCTCCTCTTTCACCCTCATCAAGAGGCTCTTTAGTTCTTCTTCACTTTCTGCCATTAGGGTGGTATCGTCTGCATATCTGAGGTTATTGATGTTTCTTCCTGCAATCTTAATTCCGGCTTGTGATTCTTCCAGCCTGGCATTTCTCATGATGTACTCTGCATATAGGTTAAATAAGCAGGGTGACAGTATACAGCCTTGTCGTACTCCTTTCCCTATTTTGAACCAATCGGTTGTTCCATGACCGGTTCTAACTGTTGCTTCTTGGCCCGCATACAGATTTCTCAGGAGACAGGTAAGGTGGTCTGGTATCCCCATCTCTTTAAGAATTTGCCACAGTTTGTTGTGATCCACACAATCAAAGGCTTTTGCATAGTCAATGAAGCAGAAGTAGATGCTTTTCTGGAACTCTCGTGCTTTCTCCATGATCCAGCGAATGTTGGCAATTTGATCTCTAGTTCCTCTGCCTCTTCGAAACCCAGCTTGTACATCCAGTAGTTCTCGGTTCACGTACTGCTGAAGCCTAGCTTGTAGGATTTTGAGCATAACCTTGCTAGCATGTGAAATGAGTGCAATTGTGCGATAGTTTGAGCATTCTTTGGCATTGCCCTTCTTTAGAATTGGAACGTAAACTGACCTTTTCCAATCCCGTGGCCACTGTTGCGTTTTCCAAACTTGCTGGCATATTGAGTGCAGCACTTTAACAGCATCGTCTTTTAGTATTTTAAATAACTCAGCTGGAATACTGTCATCTCCACTAGCTTTGTTGTTAGCAATGCTTCCTAAGGCCCACTTGACTTCACTCTCTAGGATGTCTGGCTCAGGGTCAGTGACCACACCAGCATGGACATCAGGGACATTAAGATCTTTCTTGTATAGTTCTTCTGTGTATTCTTGCCACCTCTTCTTAATCTCTTCTGCTTCTGTTAGGTCCCTGCCTTTTTTGTCCTTTATCATACCCATCTTTGCACTAAACGTTCCTTTGATATCTCCAATTTTCTTGAAGAGATCTCTAGTCTTCCCCTATTCTATTCTATTGTTTTCTTCAATTTCTTTGCATTGTTCATTTAAGAAGGCCTTCTTATCTCTCCTTGCTATTCTCTGGAAATTTGCATTCAGTTGCTTATATCTTTCCCTTTCACCCTTGCTTTTCGCATTCCTTCTTTCCACAGCTATTTGTAAAGCCTCATCAGACAGCCATTTTGCTTTCTTGCATTTCTTTTTCTTTGGGATGGTTTTAGTTGCTGCCTCTTGTACAATGTTACAGACCTCCGTCCATAGTTCTTCAGGCACTCTGTCTACCAAATCCAATCCTCTAAATCTATTCATCACCTTCACTGTGTACTCACATGGAATATGATCTAAGTCATACCTGAGTGGTCTAGTGGTTTTCCCTACATTCTTCAATTTAAGCCTAAATTTTGCAGTAAGAAGCTCATGATCTGAGCCACAGTCAGCTCCTGGTCTTGTTTTTGCCGTCTGTATAGAGCTTCTCCAACTTTGGCTGCAAAGTATGTAATCAATCTGGTTTCGGTATTGACCATCTGGTGATGTCCCTGTGTAGAGTTATCTCTTGTGTTGTTGGAAAAGAGTGTTTGTTATGACTAGCTTGTTCTCTTGACAGAACTCTATTAGCCTTTGCCCTGCTTCATTTTGTACTCCAAGGCCAAACTTGCCTGTTATTCCGATTACTCCTTGACTTCCTACTTTAGCATTCCAATCCCCTATGATGAAAAGGACATCTTTTTTTAGTGCTAGTTCTAGAAGGTCTTGTAGGTCTTCATAGAACCAGTCAACCGCAGCTTCTTTGGCATCAGTGGTTGGGGCATAGACTTGGATTACCGTGATGTTGAATGGTTTTCCTTGGATACGCACTGAGATCATTCTGTCGTTTTTGAGGTTGTACCCCATTACTGCCTTTCCCACTCTCTTATTGACTATGAGTGCAGCTCCATTTCTTCTAAGGGTTTCTTGCCCACAGTAGTAGATATAATGGTCACCTGAATTAAATTCACCCATTCCCGTCCATTTCAATTCGCTGATTCCCAAGATGTTGACGTTCAATCTTGTCATCTCATGTTTGACCACATCCAGCTTGCCTTGGTTCATGGATCTTACATTCCACGCACCTATACAATATTGTTCTTTACAGCATCGGACCTTCTTTTCGCTTCCAGATACATCCACAGCTGAATGTCCTTTCGGCTTTGGCCCAGCCGCTTCACTCTTTCTGGAGCTACTTGGAATTGCCCTCCGCTCTTCCCCAGTAGCATATTGGACACCTTCCGACCTGAGGGGCTCATCTTCCGGCGTCATATCTTTTAGCCTTTTAACATTGTCCATGGGGTTTTCTTGGCAAGGATACTGGAGTGGGTTGCCATTTCCTTCTCCAGTGGACCACATTTTGTCAGAACTCTCTGTCATGACCTGTCCGTCTTGGGTGGCCCTGCACGGTATAGCTCATGGCTTCACTGAGTTACACAAGCCCCTTCGCCACGACAAGGCAGTGATCCATGAAGGGGGCTATATAGATACCAAACTTTATTACTATACTTACTAGGCTAGGCTTTTAAGTTTAGGGTCTTGAACTGACAAGTTTTGCCAACTTTTCAAAGAGCTAGTTCTTTACATATATTTGATTTGTGTCAAATCAACCAAAATACTTTGTGAGAATATTCTTTGTCAAAGCCAGTAACTGCCATTCTGAGCATGTAGGAGTACAAATATAGACTGTCTATTTTTTTTTTAAAATAGCTGTGCCTTTTCCACAATCCACAGGGTATATTGCTGTTGCCAGAAAAATTGGCTGGATGCAGATATTAATCAATATGATGCTATAGCAATGAGGAATATATCCCTTGACGGAAAATTAAATATGGAAGAGAACCCTTGCAAAGAATTACTTTGGTCATATAATGGATATATTTCTATCTCCATCACAAAGTCAGAAGTACTGAAGAAGAATCTTCACAAACACACTGTACCTTGCACTAAAGCTGTTCACACAAGAAAGCTAGCTTATCAAATTATGGAAGTTTGCAATGAGTTCAAGAAAGCTTTGGTCACAGCAGCCAGAAACTGCATCAGGGATGAAACTGATACATTCCATACCAACATGAGAAGGAAAATGATAGCTCCTGAAATGAAGACATTGTACTGATTCATATCACTCTAGGTCATTCTACTTAGTTACATTTAAGTTAGTCAATGGGTTAACTAATCCACAATTGATTACATTAATGGAGCATTCTGAGCTAAAAGTAAGCAAACCACTTCATGGAGGTGCACAATGTGTGGCCCAGTTATTGCATGGTTGAAAACAGAATTTTAGAGTGTGATTTTATACGAGAAACTTTCCATGATGAACAATGGCTCTTCCCTGAGCAAATTGTTATGAAGCAGTACAGTATCTGGAACCTCCCCATGAGGCAAAAATGGATCTACTACATACATAGGATTAAGAAGGCTTCAACTCCATCCTTTTTCCATTCATCTTCTCTCTCCTCTTCACATACTGCATGCTATGAGGTACATCTTAATCAGAAAATGTTTCAAATCAAAACAAATTATTCTCAATCTAATCGTGAACTGAACATGAAATAATGGAGATTTGTGGCTATTATCCACACCTAGCTAACAAACACACTGGTTGACCTTAAGCGGATCGATGTTGCAAATACTGTCTCATGGCAAAAAGATTATAATAAAATAACAGAGTGCAATACACATTGATGGTGCTACCTGTCAGAATCCTCGCAAGATTTCATAATAGATTATTATATGGGTAGTTTAAAAAAAATGGCTTTTTACATGCTGCGGTTCTGCCATTGTAAAAGGGGGGGGGGAGTAGGAATGAGAAACCGTTTAAAGCAGATGGCTCCTTATCACAGGCTCTGGTATGCTCAAGGACATACCAGCAAGGGAATCAGAAGACCAAGAACTAAGGGCGATGGGGGGGGGGGGAGAAACTAAGGGCGATGTAGGGGGGGAGAAAGTAAGAAAACAGCTTTTGGCGCACTTTTGCTCAGTCTTAGCAATGCTTTGGATCTGTACACTTACTGTATTCTCAATAAATGAACTTTCTTTTGAATCAATATTGGTTGCAAGGAAAGTTACTGGATTTGGGATCAACAGGTGGCAGCTAGTTACATTTTGCTAAGACTCCCAGTGCAGACTTCCACCAGGGAGATTGCCCTGCGGGGAGTCCAAAGCCTCACGTTGACCGGGACCAACTGAGCAATGGGATGGCTGACGATGTAATTGAGGAAGAAGAAGAGAGACCGGTCCCTCCTCCGTTGGAAGTGAAGGTGATAACCCAGGAGGAGCCGGTGCAATCATCGCACCAAGCCCGAGTGGGGCCGAAGGCATCGGCGACGAAGGGACGGGGCCCTTTGATGAAAGATCATATGGGGAAATTGGAAGGGCAGATGGAGTCCCTATCCGATGATATACGAACGTTAAGGGCAGCGGTGGATCAACTGCTTGGAGGGGGATTTACGCCTCCCATGCGAGAGTCAGCGGCCACACCGGGAGGTACGGAGGCGGCAGAGCAGTCAGCCGAAGGTGAGACCTCCAGCGAGGAGGAGGACGATCTCACACCTAGCAGAGCCAAGAAGAGCCCGATGCAGCAGCGGGGCATCTCCATGAAATTCGGGGGAGATGCTGAGCAGCTGGCTTGCTTTATCACCCAGGTTCGGATCTACGTGGAGGGCTATGGGGGTCTGTTTCGCAGCGAGGAGGAGGTGTCCTATGTGTCAGTTTTTTTGAAGGTACGGCTGCAGAATGGGTGGTTGGCCTGCATAGGGTGAAGGACCGGGCTTTAAGGAGATTAGAGGATTTCATGGCGGCTCTTTGCACGTGCTTTGAAGACCCGTGCGTGACGCTTAAAGCACGACGTAACCTGGAAAGGCTGAAGCAGGGGTCCAAGTCGGTATCAGAGTACGCCTACGAATTTCGGGGGTTAGCTCAAAGGCTGCCTCACGTGCCTGAAGAGTTCCTGATCGAGTTCTTCCAGAGAGGCTTGCAACCCGAATTGTTGCAGCGCGTGGTGTGCCGGGGTTTCCCCAAAACCTTTAATGGATGGGTCGCTATGGCCAGCGAAGTGGAGGAGCAATGGTGCACCATAGAAGCAAGAACCCGACTTCCACCCTTACCCGGCACAAAGAAGGCAGCGCCCAAGGCGAAGACCAGCGCGCCGGAAAATAGCCGGAGCCGGCGTGTCTGTTTCAACTGCGGGGAGCCGGGGCACTTTGCTGTTGTGTGCCCTAAAGCGAAGACGGAGCAAGGAGGCAAGAAGGTGGAGCGGAAGGGGCCGAAGTCTTCAAAGCCCGGCAAGAAGGAGTCAGTGGCAGTAGGCAGCGAGACGGGGGCTAAAGCGGCAACATGCGGCGGCGGCAAAACCCGGAAGTTGTTAGCTCCACATTCTCTCCGACAGGTGGCTGCTCTTCCAGAGAAAGAAAGCAGCTCACGGGAGGACTTGGAGAGCTCGAAGAGATGGGGGTGAGTCCCATTAAAATTTGGGTGGAACTAAGGGTGGTAAGGACGAATCGGAGGGCAGAGATACGGGCGCTGATAGACTCTGGCTGCTCCCGAAATCTGATTAACCCTGCCCTTGCCCAGGGTTTGGGACTGCGCTTAAAGAGACTCAAAACCCCTGTGATTTTTACCCAGCTGGACGGATCCCCAGCGGGGGGAGGGCCGGTGGAATATCGTACTGAAGAGCTTGAGCTAACTATGGGGGACCATAGAGAGACTATTAAATTCCTAGTGACTCCCATGGCATGCAACCCAGTGCTTCTGGGCATGATCTGGTTAAAAAGGAAGAACCCAGAAGTGAACTGGGAGGAAAAGATCTTGCGTTTCCCGAAGGAGGGGGGAGTGGAAGTTGAAGGAATTACCGAAACGTTGTCAGATGGAGAGATGGGCGCTGTGAGTGGGGAAAAGGCAGTGGAGGCCGCAACCCAGATTCCCAAGCAATACCGCAACCTGCAGGAGGTGTTTAGCGAAAGGGAGTCAGATCAGCTACCCCCCCATCGTGCCAGTGACTGTGCCATAGAGATTGAGCTGGGGGCTAAATTTCCAAGGAAGAAAATGTATCCAATGACACCCAAAGAGTTGGAAGCATTGTGGGAGTTCATTGATAAGAATCTAAAGAGGGACTTTATTGTACCTACGCATTCTCAAATTGCTGCACCGGTGCTTTTCAGAGAAAAGAAGGATGGCTCCCTACGTTTGTGCACAGATTATAGAGGGCTAAATGCCATTTCTGCTGACAACCGGTACCCACTCCCCTTGATGAAAGACCTGTTGGCCCATTTATCCAAAGGGAAAATTTTCACGAAGCTGGATTTAAGGGAGGCGTACTTCAGGGTGCGAATCCGGGAAGGAGATCAATGGAAATCTGCCTTTAACACGCCCCTGGGGTGCTTCCGTTATGAAATAATGCCGTTCGGAATAAAAGGAGCGGCGGGGGTGTTTATGCAACTTATAAATGAGGTGTTACAAGAGCATTTATACCAGGGGGTGTTGGTTTATCTGGACGATATCCTGATTTACACTGAGACCATGGAGCAACATGTACAATTGGTCAGGAAGGTACTAAAAAAGCTACTGGAGGCTCAATTGTATGCCAAGCTCTCCAAATGTGAATTTCATAAACAGCAAATTGACTATTTGGGGTACAGAATTTCGCATCAGGGAATTGAAATGGACCCGGTCAAGGTGAGGGACATCCTGGGTTGGGAGGCTCCCAAAACCAGGCGTCAGCTTCAAAGTTTCCTGGGCTTTGCTAACTTCTATCGGCAATTCATATCTAACTTTGGCCAAGTAGCACTCCCACTCACCGATTTGTTGAAAACCAAGGGCAAGGACAAAGCGAAGGCATCAAAACCTGGAGCCCCCTTGGCCTGGACTAAGGAGTGCCAGGAAGCTTTTCTAAGTTTAAAGCGTCTGTTTACGGCTGAACCGATCTTAAAGCACCCTGATCCAGAACAGCCATTTGTCATACAGGCAGACGCTTCAGATTTGGCAGTGGGAGCTGTGTTATTACAGAAGGGGGCAGGGGGGGAGCTATTTCCATGTGCGTACATATCCCGGAAATTTTCAGAAACTGAGAGACGCTGGTTGGTGTGGGAAAAGGAAGTGTTCGCAGTGCGCTGGGCGTTAGTTTGCTGGAGACACTTATTAGAGGGATCACCCCATCCCTTTGAAATTTGGACTGATCACAAAAATCTAGAAGCTTTGACTGCACCGAGGAAGCTGTCACCCAAACAAATGAGATGGGCACAATATTTTCATCGTTTTAACTTCTCCCTGAAGTACATTCCTGGGGGAAAAAATTTTTTGGCAGACGCCCTGTCTCGATTGCCTCAACACAACAGCACGCGGGAGGAAATAGTTGCTCCTGTAATTCCATGTACCCAAGCAGCCCTAAGAGTGGTCACTAGAGCTCAAAAAAAAAAAGGGGTGAAGAACAACCAGAAGGAGAGTTGTTGAAAAAATTAAATGCCCAGATTGCTCAGGATGATTGGTTTAAAAGCAACAGCCAATTGCTAGTGAACAAACAAGGGGCATGGTGGTGGCAAGATAAGCTGTATGTCCCTGCAGATGATAGAAAGTGGGTCTTGCAAAGAAGTCACGACAGCAGAACAGCTGGGCACTTTGGTTTTGTGAAAACATTACATCTACTCAGGCGTCAATTTTGGTGGCCAACAATGAGAAAAGATGTAGGGGAATATGTAGCTACATGCCCCACGTGTGCAATGGCCAAAAGGAGAGGGGGCAAACCAATGGGGCTTCTACAGACAGTAGCAAACCCTGGGGCTCCTTGGAAGTAAATTTCCATGGACTTTATTGTAGACCTGCCTGAAAGCAACAAAAAGACAGTTAATTGGGTAGTTACAGACCTTTTTTCCAAACAAGCACATTTTGTGGCATGCCAATCCCTTCCATCAGCCCCCAAACTGGCTAAGTTATTTATACAACACGTCTACCGAGCTCATGGTGTCCCAGAACGAATAATTTCGGATCACGGGGTCCAGTTTACTGCCAAGTTCTGGAGGGTGTTCCTAAAACTACTGGGAGCATTGCAAGGCTTGAGTTCGGGGTACCACCCCCAGACGGCGGGATCATGTGAACGTCTGAACTCAGTGTTAGAACAATATTTGAGATGCTTCATTAACTACCAACAAGACAATTGGGATGAACTGTTACCGTTTGCTGAAGTAGCTTATAATAATGCAGTGCACCAAAGCACTGGCCTCACCCCTTTTAAAATAGCTACAGGACAGGACTTTGTAGCCATCCCAGAACTACCTAAACAATCCACTCAAGTCACTTCAGTTGATGAATGGGTCCAACAAATGACACAAGTGTGGCCTCAGATTGCTGCGTCGTTGAAGGAGGCCAGAGCAACATACAAGAAATTTGCAGATGCTAAGAGAACCCCAGAAAAAGACTGGAAAGTAGGAGATAAGGTTCTTTTATCTACCAAGCATCTTAAATCATTACAACCTTCCAGAAAGCTCGCTCCAAGATTTGTAGGGCCTTTTGTTATAGATAAAGTAATTAATCCAGTTTCACTACGATTACAGATGCCTGCTACCTTTAAAAGAATCCATCCAGTGTTCCACTGAGACCTGCTTAAGCCCTATAAAGAGTCATCTCAATGGCATCCCTCCCCAGTACCTCCTAAACCAATGATGGTTGAAGGAGAACAACATTTTGAAGTTAAAGAGATACTGGACAGTAGAAAGCATGGGGGGGGGGTTCAATTTTTAATTCAGTGGAAACATTTTCCCAAATCAATGGCTGAATGGGTTGACAAGAAACATGTAAAGGCTCCACATTTAGTTAAACATTTTTATGATGTTTATCCTACAAAGCCTTAACAATTAGAATGGTTATTGTATTATGTTTTTCTTTGCTTTTTCTTTTTTAGAGTGAAGAAGAGGAATCATCTGACTGACATCCTCTTTTGTGGAGGGGCAGCATATCAGAATCCTTGCAAGATTTCATAATAGATTATTATATGGCTAGTTTAAAAAAAAAAGGCTTTTTACATGCTGCGGTTCTGCCATTGTAAAAGGGGGGGGGAGTAGGAATGAGAAACCGTTTAAAGCAGATGGCTCCTTATCACAGGCTCTGGCATGCTCAAGGACATACCAGCAAGGGAATCAGAAGACCAAGAACTAAGGGCGATGAAGTGGGGGGAGAAACTAAGGGCGATGTGGGGGGGGAGAAAGTAAGAAAACAGCTTTTGGCGCGCTTTTGCTCAGTCTTAGCAATGCTTTGGATCTGTACACTTATTCTCAATAAATGAACTTTCTTTTGAATCAATATTGGTTGCAAGGAAAGTTACTGGATTTGGGATCAACAGGTGGCAGCTACTTACACTACCTAAATACAAAATAACTTCAATATCAATTGCCTAAAAGAACAATCACAAGGCTAAATAGTTTAGAGTTTTTTAGAAGCCAGAAAGAAATTCAGTAAGCATAAGCCGTGAGTCATCTAAGAAAATCCAATATAGCCATTGGCATTTTAGGACTTCTTACCTAAAGATGTAAACATCTAGGAGATATTATCTAATCCGTAGTCCACATTCTTAGAATTTCCAAGATAAGATACTATTGAGCAATCTCTTCATATAGCCATTTTCCACATTTTTTTTCTACTAAAAGCAAGACTGGAATATTTCCAAGGATTTAGCCGCTGAATTGTATGAATATAAGCACTTGGAAATTGGATACTGAATTCTATTTCATTTTCACAATTACGCAGAGATGAGGCTAACTAAAGAATAAAGACAAGCAGTCCAGAGATTTTGATTATACAGTATATTGTTGAGAAGAACTTCCCTATAACCTATCACTCCATCCAGTTGAAGTATGCATGGTAAATGCCAACTTCTTAGACCAAAGATACAGTGCCGACTGTTACATGTTTGATTGGATTACTGTTGTTTCCACTGCTTTGATTCTGTACATTGTTTAATTTTCTTAATGTCCTCCTGCCTTACTTTTTACAGTATTTATTTTTAAACTTCACACATCTTGCAAAAAAATAACCCCAAAGCGGATTTTGGCTATTTGTCTGGTGCAGATTCAAAGGAAATCAGCTTAAAGGAATGAGCACATGCTTTGCATGCAGAAGGGCTCAACTTTATTCCTTGGCATCATAGGGCTACAAAAGACTCCTGTTTGAATTCCACCACTGCTAGCCAATGCACCGCAGAGACCACTGAAGGATTAGATTTTCTTCTAATCTTGCAATAGGAGGTTATTGCAAGATTAGAAGAAAACTCAAGGATGACTTAAAGACAAAGAAGACCATGAAGGAAGTTTAAAGTTTAACCATTCAATGACAATATATCTCTTCTTGACTACAGTTCATTCAACAAATTCATAACCTAAAATGTGAGGTTATGAAGAATTATGCAGGTGAAGAATTATGCAGGGTAGGGAAGATACTAACAGTGAAGTGAGAAGGCTGTTAGAAGGTACAAGGGTGCAAGCTTTGTGTACTGGAGGATCCAGCTTTGGCATATCCTGTTTTTCCTCCAGAAAGAACTCATCCAATCTTTTCAGGAGTTTTTAATTATTTCTGGAAGTGGACGGAAAGTCACTCATAGATTTTCAAACCTATGTCTGCTTCCAAAAATCTACTTTAATAAGCACAGAAACCATGGATGGCTAGCCCTGGGGGGAAAAAAACCCAGGAATTTTTAGAGGTAGATTACTGTAACTGTTCTGGGTTTGTGTAAATGTAGAAGAGATATTACAGACAGTGTAGTTGCCACTCCTGGAAATACACTCCTGGAAAATGATTCAGACAGCCCTACTAAAGCACTTCTTGCTGGTTCCTAGGAATAGTGAGTGTGTGTATGTATGACACTTACTTTCATGAAATATTCTAGACAACTCAAAAACCTGACCGTAGTTTTTAGCATCTGGCTTAAGAGATACCTTTTTCAGGATTTACTGGATTTATTAGCATGACCATCTTTCTTTGTTAAAGAGCAGTTTCACAATGTGCTCAATCATTTGCTCAGTTTTACCTTGTAGATCCAGGTTTTGCCACATTCATTAGTACATCTAAGCCCTTACCTTACTATTTCTATGACTAAAACCAAAACGTAACATTTATATTGAGATCCAAGATTATAAAATGGGATAGTTAAATTATTAGAAGGCTTTCTTCCAAATTCAGTAAATTTGAAAGGAATACCTCTTTTGTGCACATCTTATTTTTGCTCTAGTTTTAAGTCTTCCCATTTCTATTTACTATTACACATAACTCATATACTTAATGTTGTTCCTATGGCCATTTCACAAAACATGAAAATAAGGAAACAAATCCAATTTGTAACAGAACAAATCCAAGTTGATATGATTAAATTATTTACACTGAACACTTAAAATTAAATAAGTTTTAAATTTATTTCAGCAGGCTTCCCCTGACTGCAGGTATGAATCATGATAAGCCATAATATAGCTGTGGAGAAGATGAGTACAATAATGCTTATTCATAGCTAAGCACAATGGCCAATGTTTGTTTGGCAAACCAGGTCCTCTGGCTTATTCAGAGAAAGGAACCAAAAACAAATCCTCCCCCCACCCCTGCTTGTTCCACTTGAATCACACAACTCGCTAAACTACTGATGAAGAGGTCCTTCATTTAGTAGTTAACTCTCACTCATGAGGAACCAATAGGTGCTATTACAATCTGTCCACGGCTAAACCATATTATGGCTTAGTCAGATGTGCAAACAGGCTCAGTGTCTTAAACTAGAATACCCAGGAAAATGTTTTTTGTGAGTAGATTTAAATGCAGCACTCAGACATCAAAGAATAACAAGCAGAGATCATTCACCACATCTTATCTAGCTTTTAGAATTGATCCTCAGATTATGAAGAGTTGCCCCACTCCATGATAACTAAATCTTCAGCACACCTGTAAACATTAAAAACAAGCCAGCATCTCATACAATATTCAGTTTCATCAATACCATCTCCTTGTCTGGAAACTGCTTGTTTCTATAAGAGTATGCAGAAATCACTAATAACACTTTATTATTTGAGTCTTTTGGCTGTAAATAAACATTATTAATAAATACTGTATGCTTTTTATTCAGAATCTTGAAGTCTTTGCATCCTGCCAAAGAAAACAAATCCAGAAAGCCAAGGTCACCAAAGCATAGCACTTTAAAAAAATCATATTTGACTGCACTTTATTTATGACATTTATTTAATCAATTTGTATGTCACTTCAGTAACAAAGACAAGATTTGCATATTTTTAATCCTAATAAGAACTGTAAACACTAATTCTCAACAGTGTATCTGGAAAAGAACAGAAATTCAGCATCAGAGAGCAGAACATAACCCTCCCTGTCCACCTCTTTGCAAGCTTGAGTGCAACAGACATGATTTCTGACCCAGAATCTCTAAAGAAAAGCAGTCAACTGAGATATTTAGTCCAACCACAAATTTCTCCATTCTGCTTATCACATAATTACAATTACAAAAGGCAGTGTTGGAACATTCAGAGCTGTGATGGGGAAATGTGCCTTTCTCTTTGCTAGAGAAAACAGGGAGTAAAAGAAAGTAGGAGGATTGAAACAACCAACTAAAACTCACAAAGTTAGATTAGAAAAACCCACGAAATGAAAATAATTGTAAGAATGGCAGAACGGCAATTGCCAGTTTCAAATGAGTTAAAATGAAGGGCAAACTAGAAGAAAAGAATTCAACCACCATCTAAAGCCCCTCATTTGGCACGCACACACACACACAAAAGATCATGCTTGAAAAGATTTCTAGCCACTGCCACCAAAACGGTCCTTTCCTGCCAGTGGCAATAGACCTGGATTAATGGCCCCTGATAAAGACAACCAAAGCATCAAGGCAAGGGCTTAACAGGCCGTTTTCATTCTGCTAACACATTTTGGATTTGGGAAGAAGCAACCCAGCAGAATACACCAGCACTCATTAGGTTCACACATCACACTAAAACCACATCAAAACCAAGCTAGCCACTTTATGGCCCAGAATGATTTGTGAATATAGCCATTGTAGTTTATAAAACACTGTTTGTAGAACAGCACAGGTTATGCAGTTTTTTCTGGACTGAATGTCATGCTCACCTTTAGGTAGTGTGTAGGACTAGAACAAAACCTACATAAAGCTGCCCTTGCCAGTGACTTTTCAGAGGGTTGCCTTTTCGGAGTTATGTCTAGCTGGGTTTTGGGTGTAGCATCAGCCGAGATCCCAGGGCAGGGGATGGGGCCGAGTTATATGAGGGACCGCCTCTCCCCGATTACATCTGCTTGTCCCATCAGGTCTGGCAGAGAAGGCGTGCTGTGGGCCCACCTACCAGGGGAATTACATTTGGTGGGTCCCAGGAGGTGGACCTTCTCTGCTGTGGTGCCTGCCCTGTGGAAACTTCTCCCCTTGGAAGTGGAGGTTAGCCCCATCCCACTTAACATTCTGCAAGTCCCTCAAAACCTGGCTACATGATCAGGCCTGGGGGTCCCAGAGGACTGGGGAGATTTTGTGATGGCTCCCTTGCTACGGTTAACATTATCCTCTCTTTTGTGAGTTTTTTATAGTTTTAATGATAGTTTATATGTATTTATTGGTTCTTTTTAATTGGGTGTTATACACCGCCCAGAGTCACTCTCTTGTGAGATGGGCAATTATACAAATATGATCAATAAATAAATAAATTTAATTTCATTTATATGTAACTATAATTTAAAAGTGAATCTGATTATTTTTCAATCATGTATTTAACAATGTTTTCTCTCTGTCACATTAAAAACTATACTTCAGTCTCTGGGGGCCTTCAGTGGCTGCATGTGGCCCTGGGGACTTAGATTATACACCTCTGACCTTACATGTTAAATGAACCTAGTCCATTGTGGTTCATTCAATAAATCATGGTTTAATTCATACACCCTTAACTCAAATTGGGATACCCTAAAAGTTTTGGGTAAGGGTTAAGTTTTCTCCCTGCAGTATTAAGCCTTCCTTGAAATCTTACAGGAGGCTCCACTCTTTCCAATAATCAAGAGCAATGTTTTCCAAGCTAACAGAATTCAAAGATGCTCTCTTATAATGCTGAAATGATACAATCCTTCTATGAATTTTAATTACATGTGGAATAAGAATGAGGATCTGCCAAATGCTGTATGTTCAAAAGGGTTCAGCAGGGGAAGAGGCAAAACTAGTAGACACAACAGTCCTGGGGAAAGGATGAAAAGCAAGTAAGCAAGCATGGTCCTACTTCATTAAAAAAAAAAAAGATAAAATCTTCTTCAAGATGGTACAGCAGTTAAGACAACTGTTAAAATAAGCTTCTCTCCTCATATGGTCAGGAGAGAAGATCAGATAACAGTACTGTATGTTCAAAGCAAGTGTTGTCCCCAACAAGAAGCCCACGGCAGTCTAGCATTTTTTTTTTAACGTAACAGCATTATGAAATTGAATTTGTCTGGACTGACTTCCTGAGAATTAGAACTGAAAGCCCACAGAAACCACAATTAGGTACTTAGACTCTTAGTCTTGGAGAAAAAGGGAGTTTAATTGATTTGCAGAATCAACATTCTCAGAGCCATGAACAAATCACCATTTTTGCAAGCATAGCTCCACCTATTAGGCAAATAGACCTGTTGTCTAAAGAGAATTACTATATCTCAGATGATTCCCTGAGCTTCATTCCCTCATTCTCATGAATAACTCAAGTGACTTAGCCATCTCATTAAGGTAAGAAATTGGTATCACAAATCTACAGCTTTCTGCAAAATAATAGTGCAACACATACAGACAATCATGTAGTTGGAACATCAACTACCTCTTGGCAATTCCAGAAAACAAGATTCAGAAGAATACAGATAGTCAACTTATGACCATTTGTTTAGTGACTGTTTGAAGTTACAATGGTCCTGAAAAAAGTGACTTATGACCAGTCCTTGTACTTCCAACCGTCACAGTGTCCCCACGGTCATGTGATCATGATTTGGGCGCTGGCAACTGTTGCACATTTACGATGGTTGCAGCATCCTGCGGTCCCATGATCACCATCTGCAACCTTCCCAGCCAGCTTCCCACAAGCAAAGTCAATGGGGAAACCGGCAGGGAAGGTCATAAGTTGCAGTCACACGAGGTCTTGCTTAATCACCGTGGTGATTCACTTAATGACTGTGGCAAAAAAGGTCTTAAAATTGGGTGCAGTCACATGATGCCTCACTTAATGACTACACCACTTAATGACAAATTTTCCAATCCCTATTGTGGTCATAAATCAAGAACTACCTGTAAGAATTAACATCTCCTTCAAATCAAGTTCAACTATTGGTAACTTCAGGTACACACCCATATAAATTTTATTTTCAAGTAGCTTAGAAATGGGATTGCCACTGGCTTTTTCTAGAATTGCATGGAGAAAATCTGTGTGGTTACTGAGTGTAGACAAAGACTTGATGACACATAATCAATCAATCTTCTAGAAGATTTTTTTCAATTTCTCACTCTAGCTTATACCCCCAGTATTTCCACAAGGTCTCCTACCCAAGTACTAGCCAAATCTGACTCCATTTAGCTTCCCAATTCAGACATACTCAGACAGTGCTTCCACCTGCTGAGACAGCTCTCTTAGTGAATCAGCTTTTATTAGAGAAAGGAAATGTGAGCTACTGGCTGGATTAATGCATTGTGCTAAGGCATCATGTAGGTTAGCTGGCTTCAGCAGTGTATTCTGAATGCGAACCCAGACACTGTTCATAAATCATTGTTTATAATTTCTCATGCTGTGCTAGCCCAGCCAGTAAGGCTTATTTAATAAACCAGGTTAAACAAATGAAAATTCAATGAAATGTACATACAATATGATTGAGCTTCACATGCAGCAAGGTGCCTGATTCTAAGATAAAGAGAAGGGAAAATATGGTTCAAAGAAAAGAATTCTAATGCAAAGGGGTTGTTCTGCACACTCCTTGTGGATTATGACCAAGATTCAAATGTGCAGATCTGATTGTACAGACGAAAGGTGCAGGAATGCCCACACATTCCACTGGATTTTTAGAGCACACTGTAAGTAGAAAATTCAGCTGGTTATAGAATGATGGTAAAACACAAGCAGCAGCAACTCCCCAAATCATTCCCTTCAATGCAACTTGAGTAAGGTGGGCCGTTAGTTTTGTAGGTAGAACTTCCTTCACAGAGAAGGAAGAAAAAGGATTCTATATGTTCAGGAAACCCTAAAGTCTGCAGAAGTAAAAAGAAGGGAAACTCTTCATCCACACACAGAAGAGAAATGGACAGCCAAAGAAAAAGAACCCCCTGCAAAAAAACAGAGAGGTGGTAATAAGCCAATTTTCTTGCACGAACTACACTACATGTGTAAGGAAGAAGAAGCAATGAAGGAGTCAGAAAAGTCTACAAGCAGCTAGATGAAAGAGTGCTCACCTATGACTTTGTGATTTCCATTCATTTCATTATTAACTGCAGAATATCTTCAAGAGAGCAATGAATGTTTAGATGACATTCTTACTGCCAAAATGCTTTGGGTTGCTACACTGGTTAGTCTTCCTTAGTTCAGGTCACTCACCCATGGGAATTTTTTTGCTTCCATTTCATTTATAAAATTTATATTTACCATCCTTCAGGAGCTTGGGGAGGGGGAGGACTATGTCCATTTTATCCCAACAAGTACTGTGAAGCAGCTGGCCTGAGAGAACAGTTGGCCCAAGTCATTTAGTGACTTTCCACGATTGAGCGTGGACTTGAACCTCGATGTTCCCATTCCTAATCCAACACCTTACACCCAATTTTAATTGTCCATGCAGTGTTTGAAGCACCTTGACTTTTCCCTTTTCTCAAACCTGACTGGTTTGTATAAAGAAAGGATATATATAGAGAGGGAGGGAGGGAGGGAGAGAAGAGTCAAATACCCTTTTCTGTGCCCAAAGAAGACATAAAGATTGCAAACGTGAGGGGAAGACAGCTCCAAAAGTCTCAGGCATGTGGCAGTAGTCTAAGACAACCTACTGAAAAGACTTGGCTTTGTCACTGAACTCCACATGCCATGGCTAAAAAGTGATCAGCAAAATCACCAATAGTACTAAGGTATTCCCGCTGCCATAGTTTATCTTGGGGAGGTGGAAGGAGCAGAGATTGCTTGGCAGCTACTAACCCTCTTTTGTCCCTGTAACCTGGGACGAAGACTCAATTCATAATTTAACAGATATCATAGGATCAAAATTATAGAATCCTTTATTTGCCTTGCCCATATTCCATTCTTGTAGTTTCCAAGAGATAGTAGAGAAAGTAGCACATAGCCATGTGGTGAAAGCATATCTGTGCGCAAAAGGATTAATCACAAGCTAAAGCTTCAAAGGCAGCTTCTTGTCAAGCATGGCAAAGGGCAAAACAGAGAGTAAAAAAAATTAAGAAATGGATGCCACAGAGGCATCTTCGCTGACCGTGAGTCACGGCTCTGAAATGATCTACGGGATGGGGGTAGAAACACCTCAAATACTGCCTATGCCATAATAGCCCCAAATTCTCAGCCAGAAAGAAAGAGGCCTCGTTTCGTCCAAACAGCTGTCCTTGCCCAAGGTGGACTACAATTCCCATCAGCCCCACCCATCCTGCCGCTCGAGTTAGCGGCGATGGGTCTCGTAGGCTAATTCATCTGGCGAGTCGAGGAAACAGAAGTACTGATGAGGCACGGCTGCCTCCCGCGTGTAAAGAAGCTGCGCCGCCGCCGAGCTAACCAAGCACCGCGTGCCTCCCAAGGGATGCCAATCGTCGCCCTCCAGCAACTCACGCATCTCCCTCCCCGCAACCCCAGCAGCCCTTGCCCTCCTCCGGAAAAGCCCGAGGAAGCCAGTCGCCTCACCTTGTACTTATCAAAGCCGGCGAGCTGCTCGGCGCTCACGTACTCGTAGCCGGCCATGGTTAGCAGCGACCAGCAGACGGATCCGCTATGCAGAAAAGGGCCCAGTCCGTCTTGCCTGCCTTTCCCACGCGAGGCTACATAGGGAGCAGGAGCAGCGCCCGCATAGATACGCTCGTCCTGCCCGGCTTCGAGAATAACACAGGAGGAGGAGGAAGAACCACCCCGCTCAACCCCTCGCCGGTTTCCGTACTTCGCCGGCTCCTCCTCCCGCGTGGCCACCCCAGATCAGCCCACCCGTGACGTCACCGAACGCCTTCCCCCCCTCCCCCTCTCCCTTTGGCGCGCCGCCATCTTGGATGAGGCAAGCTGGGATTGGTCCTGGCGCTGACCCTGCTTCAGAGGTCATTCCTCTTTCAGCCTGCTCTGCGGCTTCCTAAGAGACACCTTGCTTTTAGTTTACCCTTGGGATCTGAAAATTATATTTAGTGGGCGGTTTACAGGATCAAAGTGTAGTCTTTTTTCCTCGAATCTGCTACACTGAAATACATTCCTTTTCTATTCCTCCCGCATTTCCTCGTTCAGTTCTTGATAGGCTCTTTCCCACCTCCTCTGCCTAGAACATCTAATTGGTCTATACCAGGGTTTCTAAACATTGGCAGCTATAAGATATGTGGACCAACTCCCAGAATTCCCTAGCCAGCATGCTGCCTGGGGAATTCTGGGAGTTGAAGTCCACATATCTTAAAGTTGCCAAGGTTGAGAAACCCTGGTCTGTACTATGCCGATTTTGTTGATACACTGATAGGAACCTGAGACAGAGTTTTTACGTTTTGCTGTACAGTAGTTCAAGCCAGTTTCAAGTGCAATCCTTTTTTTCTGCTGATTACCTGAATGGGTGATTCAGTGCGTGATTCTAATAGGAGTCTGGCTTAAAACTGGAAATATACACTATAGTTAACATGAATAATCTTTTACTGAAAAGCCAGTTTTATGGTGAACCATTAATTAAGTGCACAAGTTGGCTTCATAAAACATGCTATGCTATCAATTGATTTGTGGCTCAGTGTATCCTTTAATTTGAGTCCAACCTACGTTATAGATTATGGGGATAACATTGGGGGAGGAAATATTTAGGTAGCATCTTTGAGCTGCTAGAGAAAAAGTAAAACTTAAGTCTAATAATCCAATTGTGGTGCTTGTGCTTTTATTATGGAATTAGTACATGAAGTCCAGCTTCTTTGAAAGCAGTGGGATTGAGCTGCAAGACTAACCCACCAGCATAAAATGCAGCCTATTTTGATCACTACTTCAGATGGTCAGAATTAATACACTTATGTTAGTATGCTTTCAAACATTTTGACTACCAGCCTTAACCTGATTTGTTGAATAATGATTTGGTAATTCAAACCACGCACTAAGCCATAAACCATTATTACAGTTGATATACGATACAGCTATAAACCTTATCACGTTGTATGATACTGACTCTCCATGTCCCCTAATGATTTCATAGATAAAAGCCATGTAGTTTGACATTGTGGAGTGTTTGACTTTGCCTTCCTCCGGATTTTTTTTCCCCTTCCCATTCAGCCAATAAACTTGGCATTGCCTGGGGGACTCTCATCCAAATACTAACCCAGTCTGACTCTGCTGGGTTGTAGTGGGTAAACCAGCCCAAAATCGTAAACTATGAGGTTTGCTTTCCCCCTTAAATACTGTACTTAAATGCGCAGGATTGGCGCCAGTCTTTCATAGTGTATACTCCTGGTGCTTTCTTGATCTGTCTCCGTTAGCAATCCGTAACTCTTCTAGGACAGCCCCTCTACTGTAATCCCTTGGTCCATCAGCCCACCCTGTCCGTTGCTGAAATCCTGCTTCTCGTTCAACTGGTGACTCCCTTTCCCGAGAGCGCGCAGGGAACCCGGCTATCAGCGAGACAGAGAAGCCTCGCCGCCCCGCGAGTTCGCCCGCTGCGCGACCCCGAACCTCCGATTGGTCCGTCCCGCTTTGCCCCGCCCCCTGGTTAACGTTCTGTTCACGCAAGCGCTTAGCCGCGATTCAAACGGTGGCGGAAACTGTTGGAGCGGTTGCGAGTGAGTTGTGCTGGTGGGTGTCTGCTCGGTCACGGTGGCGCGTTCTCTCCCGTGGGGCTGCTTGATCTTGTCCCTTGCCCTGCTAAGCCTGTAATTGGGGCCTGTGGACCGCAGCGGGTTAGCTTCCTCGGTGCCCTGCAAGGGGAAATTGGATGCCAGGAGAGGGAGACCCTGACTCTTAACGGCCTGAGGAAGGGGTGCATGGCCAGGGCGTCCCTCGTGGTATCTCGCCTAACCGCTGCTCTCCCCGAGTCTGCCGGCCCTTAATTATGAGTAAGTTACTCGATATATTTTTATACCGTTTCTTGTTACTAATTACTAATTCTAATTACTAATCTAGAACTGATTTTACCTCCGGGTTCCCCAAGCAAACTTCAGTCAGAAACTGGCAGAAATCTGGAAGCCCACTCAATGCATGAATCCAAATTAAAGCAGATTTCTGCCAGTTTCTGACTGAAGTTTGCTTGGGGAACCCAGAGGTAAAATCAGTTCTAGATTCCAGTTCTTTGAATTACAAATCATAATAGCCCTTTCTTCCCACTTATCTTTTCCTGCAGAAAAAGCCTTAGCTATGGCTGCAGAAGCTGCTTTCAAGACTCCTAGTAAACTCTCACAGAGAAGGAAATCAGATGAGGCTGTACTTGGTGAAGATGTGCGGAAACGTTGCAGTGGTGGGTTAATTTAACATTATAAATTGATCAATTTATAGTTATAAGCAATCAAACATATCAGGAAAGATCAGGTGAAGTTTTTTGGATCCAGAGCAAGGTTTTTGTGTGGAGAAATATGGCAGTAAGTGAATATAGGTCTTGCCACACAGTGTTCCCCCCATGGAAGAGAACTCAACTGATTTGTATTGAGGGGGGAATCTCTTATGCCAGAAAATGGCTGCAAGAAAGTGGTAATCCAGCTTCCAGCAGTAACACACTGCTGCTGGCAGAAGAGGATACAAATGAATGTTTGTTCTAAAAGGTGATAGTGGTGGATTTGGGGAGGGAATAAATTTTTAAACTTAATGTCAATGTTCTTAAATGTTTCTTACACAAATGTGAGAGACAAGATTTTAGTATAATTTATTTTTAAACGTATTGTAAATGTTTGACAGATTTGGGAGAGGACAACTTTTTTTCATGTAAAGATACATGACCACGTTTCCATGGCCACCACTTTATGAATCACTGTGCTCCCATGATAGTGAATGTGAAGAGATGCTGCTGACTCTAAATTGCCTGACATAGGGTTGAAATTGAAATAGGTAGGTTTTTTTTAAGAAAACAAATTAATAGGATAGATCCTTCAGCATATCCCTAAAGAGAGAGAGAAGCACTATGATGTCACTGCATATCAAAAATTGAGTGACTTCATCAGATTGTGCAAGAGATATTTGGTAAAGTCTGGTCTTGGTTACTGAGTTAGAAAAAAACATTCTTGCAGTTCTGGTAACAAAAGTTATTTCATATAGCGTAAACAGCGTGTCTTTATTTTTACAATATAGGACAAAGTACTTCATCTACAGTATCTATTCCAGCTTCTCCCTTCATGCAAAAACTGGGTTATGGAACTGGTGTCAGTGTTTACCTTATGAAACGGTATGTTATCTTAACTGATACCAGGGATATGTTCCAACATATTAAGATTGCTAAATGAGCTATGCTGGTGATGTTTTAGAAAAGTTGGAAAGAACAGTATAAGTGGTTTAGCTCTGGGCCTACTAATTTTTTGCTGCAACCACAATAAATCTGGATTTATCTCAAGAGTCAGATTGTCTTCCTTATGTAAAAAAAAAATGACAAAATACGTCATCCTGAGATAGCTTATCAAGAGGAGTTTAGATATTATGAGACAGAGGTATAAGTTTCAGTTAATTATGGATTTGTTGATGAACCAGATGTAGAATTGGCTTGGGTGAGTGGTGGGATGGGGAAATTTTTGAATTTCATAACAGTAATGGAGGCTCAGAAGAAAACTGGTGATTTGCTTTCAGAAATTGAACTATCAAAGGATAGTTATTTCAAAATGTCTGATTTATTTGTGCAAACCAGTCCTTGGCAGGTAAAAAATGCCCAAAGAAAGTGCTTCATATAAGGACTGAGAGCCATTTCTCCTGTGGTTAAATTGCTGTCTGAGCCATTCTAAAATAATGGAAATGGTGCTTCATATACAGTAGTCTCAGCAATCTAGTTTATCTAGAGCCACATTTCCAACTAAGGCTTTTTTCATTTCTAGGTCTCCCAGAGGAATCTCTTGCTCTCCTTGGGCTGTGAAAAAAATAAATACCAAATGTAATTCCAGCCAGCAAAGTACATATCAAAAGAGACTGAATGAAGAAGCTAATATTCTAAAAAACCTTCAACACCCAAACATTGTGGGTAAGATTAAGTGGGGAAAGGGGAGGATGCTTATTCATATTAGTGAGCCTTCTTAGTTGATGTTTCCAAGGCTCCATTTGGCTAAATATAGAGAAGTGTCCTCGAGTATGACATGAGCAAGCTGTACTGATGTAAATTATAAGTTCTACTGTTCTCTTAGTCTGTCTTAGCTACCATGGCAGCTTTCCTAAGCTCTTTCAACATTATTTAAGAGTAAATATCTGGGCTAAAAAATATTTGGAGAATGATAAAGTGTCCTGGCCAATTTCAAAGTTTGAATTACCTTGGAAATGAGAAAAAAATGGAAAGTTGCCTTTGGGGACACTGACAAATGCTGAGTATGTATTTTGAAGGGTTTCGTGCATTTGCTGAAGCCAAAGATGGAAGGATGTGTCTTGCTATGGAATATGGTGGGGAGAAGTCCCTGAGTGACTTGATTGAAGAAAGAAATGAAAAGTACAAGAAACCTTTTTCAGCTGCCACCATTCTCAAAGTTGCCCTGCACGTGGCAAGGGGTTTGAAGGTAGGCTGTATAAATTGAATATGACACTTTATGTGAACCCTTAAGGGGTGATCAACACAAAAATAGAGTAAAGCCTATGATTGTTTTAAACACTTTCTCATCCCTATTATATCAACCCGTCCCACCCGGTCAGGCAGAGAGGGCACGTTGCGGACCCCGTCAGCGAGAGAATGTCAGCTGGCGGGGTCCAGGAGGAGAACCTTCTCTGCTGTTGCCTGCACCCTTTGGAATATTCTCCCCCCAGAGGTGTGGGCCCCTACCCTCCTGGCTTTCCGAAAAGATTTAAAGACCTGGCTCTGTCCGTGTGCATGGGACAATATGGGCTCTAACTATCCCTGGGGGTGGTTAGCTCTCTGACGATGCTACCAACTATCCATCTTTCTTGGAATCTTTTTATTAGGACTGTTTTTATATTGCATTTTAATGAATTTTATCTCTGCTGTAAACTGCCCAGAGTTGTTTCAACAAATTTGGCTGTGACAAATTTGATAAATAAGATCCTCTTCTTTGATTTTCAGTATCTTCACAATGACAAGAAATTGCTTCATGGTGACATAAAATCTTCTAATGTTGTCATTAAAGGTGACTTTGAATCAATAAAGATTTGTGATGTGGGTGTCTCCTTGCCTCTAGATGAGAATATGATGGGTATGTTGAATATTTAGTGTTTATCTTCTTTCACTGAAAATCAGCTTCAGTTCTTATTTCTGTGTACTAGGAAATGGTGACCTCTTTGCTATGGTAGTCATCAACCAACCTTGCTACACTGCTGAATCCTTAAAGGGATTCTGCTAAAGTCAGAGCTGCTATTTTACAATGAAGAATAAACAATTTGGCTACCATCATTTGGAAATAAAGAAACCAGAGCTGTTATGGCAGCTTTGCGCATATACCAGAAATGATAGCGAAATACTTCAGATTTTACCTATGCCTGAAATATAGATGTACATTGGTGCAGTTATCTATGTCTGGGAAAAATGTGTACCTGTGATGGAATGGAGTTATGAAGGCCAAGCTCAGGGAGATAAGCATTTTCTTAGCTCACCGGAACCGTGTGGGAGGAACAAAAGGATGAGACTGGCACCTCCCTGAGGAATTCACACTGTTGTGGCTGGAGGACTTTGGGAACTGGGGTTTGAGTCTGGGAATATTCTTGCTAGAGGTTGTAGCTAATAAACATAGCTGGACTGAATTTGCATGGTCTCTTGGAGTTCCTTGGGCTAGGCCTGACATCAATCTTCCCGGACTCAAACCCCAGTTCCCAAAGTCCTCCAGCCACAACAGTGTGAATTCCTCAGGGAGGTGCCAGTCTCAGCCTTTTGTTCTTCCCACACGGTTCCGGTGAGCTAAGAAAATGCTTATCTCCCTGAGCTTGGCCTTCATAATTCCATTCCATCACAGTACCTGAATTGTTCAATGATTTTAGTATTTTGAATATTGATTTTCTGAGGTTTCTCAAGTTGCTTCTTAAACTAGAAAGGCAAAAAATGGACACAAAACAATGCAGTCCTTTCAGAACAGGAATGTAAGATAAATATTCTATGTAAATTGAGGAATTAGGATTGTAATATCTCTCTTGGTCCCAGATGCCAAGCTCCCTTTTCTCTTGGCTGCTTCCAGCTGCTGGGGCATACAGAACCCCAAGGACTCCACAGAGAAATTCTCATTCTAGTGTTCTAATTTGCTTCCTCATGTGGAAAAGGAATGCAATAGTAGGGTGTGGCTATGCAAATTTCCTCTGCAGGTATTCTGGACAGATCTGAGAAGCTGTACAGTTCTGTGATTGGAGTTGTGCCTGCAACAGAATACCTTCTCCTCCAGCAATTGGAAATCCTGCTCATCACTGTTGTAGCTATCAAGGTTTTACCAAGCAGATTTTTCAGGCCTAGTTGGTTTTAAGAAATTTTGGAAGTGAAAGGATTCAGATTCCTTTCATAATGGTTACTGTGACAGCAACTGCTCTTGGCTTTCTTTCCCTTTGTTTTTACAGTTGCTTTAGCATCTCTGCTTCTTGAGAGAATTGCACCAAACCCTGAAGGTGGCTCTTGGTTTGTAACTATAATTTGTTTTCCTTCAGTGAGTGATCCAGAAGCTGAATACATTGGCACTGAGCCCTGGAAACCCAAGGAAGCTCTAGAAAAAGATGGTATTATCACTGACAAGGCTGACATCTTTGCATTTGGGCTGACTTTGTGGGAGATGATGACACTTTCCATACCTCATCTTAATCTGCTTGGAGAGGATGATGATGGTGTGTCTAAATATTCTTCTTGATTTGGCGGGTGGGGCGACTTTTATTTTTATTATTTTAGCCTCAGGCCTGCAGTAATATAGTGATGACGTTGGAGTAGACTGGGTTAAAATTAGATGTGGGTGAGATGCAGAATGTGTTACATTTAGCAGAATCTTCTTTTTTACACCCCCACAAAAATAGCTGATTTGACCTTCAGGTACAAAAGAAATGGGACAGCAGAACTCCTACAACTCACAGATTGTTCAACCAGTGAACTAAGGGGTTACTGGTAACGTTAGCTGCTGAACCAAACTTTGTATTATCTTGGGTGATTTCAGCTATTGGACTTCAGCCAAATATGTTAGAACATATATTGCAGCATGGAATAATTTTTTAAAAATTGTAAGGAAATGGGGAATATGATAGTCTTCCAAAATATTTTAAGTTTTATTTACTACAATTTATATTCTGCCTTTCTATCAACATGGAAATCAAGAATAACAAAAAATAAAATATACACATGTAAAATGCCATCAAATAGTTTAAATCATTAACATAACTTAGAAGAGCTTGGCTAAAAAGGAAAGTCCTTTCTTGGAGGCTGAATGTAATTGCCAAGGCACTATATTCTGTAGTTGGAAGGGAAAATGTCCAGTTCCATGTCCATGACAAACTACTTTAGCAAATGAAAGCATCTTTCAGAGGACCTTCTGTTGATCTTAATGTCCAGAGAGGTCCCTATTAAAATAAGCAGTCTTAGTTTGTATTTATTGTCATTTACTGCAAAAGCTCAAGATTATCCACCCGAGTTTCCCTTCATTTTACTTGCACGATAATCCCATGAGATTGATCTGAAGGACAGTGACCGGCCTAAAGTTACTCTGTGAGAGCTCCGTGATCAAGAGGGGACTTAAATCCTGGTCACCAGGAAATCAGATAGCAATCAGTGATGTTTCTGGACTACAGTTTGAATGTTGAATGTGATTATCTTCTCAGAGCAGTTTGTGATGGTTTCTTGAAAATAGCTTCTGACCCATTTCTAATGTATTTCCAGATACTTCTTTTGATGAAGCTGACTTTGATGATGATGCCTATTATGCAGCACTTGGGACTCGGCCACCACTCAATATGGAGGAGCTGGGCCCCTCCTATCAAAGGGTTATTGAGCTTTTCTGTTTGTGTACTGTGGAAGATCCAAGAAAGCGTCCTGCAGCAGCACAAATTGTGGATGTTTTGGAATCAGAAGAGTTCGTATATTAGCCAACCCCACTTGACTCCTGCACTAGTATGGCAGCTTCTCCATTTCTAGAAACGTTTGTAGGTGCTAGCATTGTTAAATTAGATGAGGATATACAATACTTAGTTTCTATTTTACATGTATTTAAGATTAAGTGGTCTTAACACTGTTCTGTTTTAAATTATTTAAAACAGACGTTATTTTTTAGGTCAGATAAATTATTTCAAACAATACCTTTTGTTATTAACTGATGTGAGAACATGTAGATGAGGATGCTTAATTCAGTATTAATATAAATGATTTGGTTGGAAGTGACCAAGTTCTCCAACTTCCATTGCATTCTGTGTAAGTTATGTCAGCTGAATGTTTGACTCAGACATACTACTCATCATAAAATGAGAATTTGTTTGCAATTTATTCGTTCAGAAAATGGCTACACATATTGTAAAGGTGAAATGTCTTGTGTTTGATTCCAGTTTTTAGCAATAAATTGCTGTTTCTGAATGGTGTTACAAAGCCTCTCAACCTATCGGTTTGGACCACTTAAAAACATTTTTTAAATGATTCCAACCCTTTGCAGCATTTTTGCAGGAAACTCTTGGTTTATTGAGTGCCTAATGAGGAATTTGTTCAGTGTTGTTTTCTAAGCTCTGTTAGTTTTACTGACTGACAGCCTCTCGTGGCATATCAGGAGCTGCAATCCAAAAATGATTTGAATTGCATTTCAGATTCACTGGCCCAGCAGAAACAAATCTGGAATGCTTTGGTTATTCTGGGTCTCAGCCAAACAAAATCCAGATGAATTTTAGAGTGATTTCGTGGGGCAAGTAGGGTGGTGCTGGTACTGATGTCCCTTTCTCCACTCAGCTTCTAGCATGCCCGTCAGTATATTCCCAGTGCCTTTCATTCCCTTTCTCCTGACTTTTCCCAGCTGCCACCAATGCCCTTAGTTTTTCTCTTTTACCTCCCACATCAGATCACCTGTGCCTGGAACAGTATTTTGGTCTGTATCTGGAACAAAACAGCTCCATTTTAGCCTGCATGTGAACCAAAACATCTGAAATGTGCATGTTTTTGTTCAGGCACAGACTGATACTATAATATATAGTTGAATTGTCCTCTGCATAGATCCAAATTCTATTTGTAGGGCAAAACCACACTTAATTGGAATTATTGGGAAATTAAGGTAAATTGTTTGAGCAATGGAAGACATTGCCTTTTTGTAGTTACAGCACACTGAGATTCAGAAATGTTTAAGATTACTTTATATATTCAAGAAATGTAGCACTATAAGAACAGTTGCCATATATCGGAGCCCAATATATTAGTGGAATGGGAATTGCATTGTCTATACTGACAGTATCAATTGATAGACAATTCATTTTAGCTTGCTTCCCAGTTTTTCTAGAAAAGGGCATAATGTATTGCAATGACCTCAAAATTAAAAACTAATTAATGATTGCAATGCTTTGAAAGGAGGGGGGAGGTGTTATCATTTGAAATAATGGTTTGAAGTGTACTTTTCATATACAGTGATATCATGGGTACCTATAGAACCAGTCTGGCTGTGTGGATCAAATAAGTTAAATTATCCTATAAACTGAGGGACAGCCACTTACAGAAGGATATAGTATTAGTATTCTTACTCAGTCAAGGAGGCTACTTGCTAAAGTTTGGATTTATAGGTTCTACAATTCATTGCATTTTTTTTTCTGTGTGCTAGCAGGTAGGTTGTATAAAGAACACATTTGACTCAAAAGATTAACTAGCAAGTCCACTCTTTATGGTTAACCACCCAGAGATGATTGACTGGGACAGCATATAAATTTTATAAACAAACATTTACTGCATATATATCAAATAAAGTTTAATACACAAAAATATTTATTTGAATAGGCTTGGTCCAGCAGTGTTTAGTGCAAGAATTGCAGTAGTTGTCAGACATAGCCTACCCAACTTCTGCAGTCACCTCCAACGCTTTAGAGCTTCAAAAACTAGTCTCAGTACTGTGTTTTCACTAACAGGTGCAAAAATAATTTAAAAATCTTAGTCCATAGCAGCATTAGAGTACCCCCTATACTTTATCTCTTCCTAGTCTATAAAAATTATGGCCTTCCAGATGTTGCTGAACAGCCATAGCCAGCCATTGGTAAAAGATGCTGGAAATTAGCTCAGGAACACATTTTCCATCCCTGTTTATTCAGTCTCAGCACTGAGTTTCTTTTGCTAAACCTTGTCATCCATCTGCAAGGAAACCAGCATATCTGCCAGAAGTGTAAAAACAACACACTGGAGGCAGTAGCAATAAAGAGCTAGAGCAATAGGAGCCATACGTAGTTCTTTTCTTACACATTCTAAATTTTATAATCAATTTCAGAAGTTTTTAACTTCCAGAATTAACTTTTTCAAAGCAATTCACATATCAAATACACACTTGGTATGTTACTAATTCAAATTTACATTATCACATTAAAGCACAAAACAATGCAATAACAGCAATGACCGCATTTTGTAAAATAGGAGCCCTTGCAGGAAGAAGAGAAGGGCTCATTAACTCCACTTTGCATTTTAACAAATCTGGTCTTAACTAATGAAATTATAAACGAGGAAGTTGGGTATTTTGCAATATCTTGCTGCAAATAGTTTTCCATCTGGTGTTGGATCTGAAAAGGCGATTTCATTGACGCTTAGGTAACAGCCAAATAAAAAAGTTTGCCTGGAAGAAAAATTAAAAATATCAATGTAGAATAAGAATCCAATTCTTTGGTGGTTATTTAGGTTTATTATTTATATTTAATAAAAGTTTAAATCAATTATTACGTTGACAAAAAAAAGTCAAAGGAAATCATCTCATCCAGTACTTAGCTGAATAAAATGGCAAGTCCTGAGTAATTAGAGGAAGGCACCAATGTCCAAGGTGTTCTCAGCACTCTGCTATATATGGCATGTGCAATCATGCCCCTAATGTTTGCTTCATGAGTATATACCCTCTTTATAATTACCTGAAAAACACCTATATTCCAAGAAAAGGCTATCTAAAAATAAGATTGTTGTGCCATATTTTGGGTTACAAAATTTTCAGACTGGACCCAGCACTACTTCCTCACCTCATCACGTCCACCAAACGGCTGGCAATGTGCTTCCTCCGCATCAGGCTGAATACCCAGATTCGGCTAATCCCGCAGTAGACCTTTTCTGGCTTTGTCGAGCAGCACCAGGCATGCTGACGCTCTAGGTTGTTTTCAGTAGAAGACTCCACTGTTATGGGCTCTGAAAGCACTCGAAAAGCCTGTGGGAAAGAAGGGAGGGTTACCTTAAACAGTAACAAACCTGTATAACAGGATGATTTACAGGACTTTAAGGAACACATTTGCTGCCCAAATTTGATAGAGCACATGTTGCTTAGGCTGCATCTACTAAAGTATCCCAGCTCTACAACTGTCATAAAAATTCATCTTCATGACATCTTCACACAGTGATAATGAATGTCACAATTTTAGTCAAGAACAAAAAGGTATCCCTGAGTCACGAAGGCCGCAACCTCGATAATTCCCTGCTCTTTGATTGTTGTTTCAATTACAGTGTCCAGTACCCTGTTTGAAACCCTTCAGGGAAGGTGAGCCCACAATTGTTCTATCACTTTGTTAAAGGCTCCTGGGAGGAAATGCAGGTGTGTTATTCAAATTGACTGGGAAAACTGCTACTCCAGAATCTGATGATTCTGGCTCAGGTAGATGATTTTGTTAGCACTTCTTTTGCCCCAGTGCCTTGCAGACTTTTTAAAGGAATGAGAGGAAGTCACCTGCTGTAAAAAGGCTCATTGTGTCTGGAGTAGGATTTTCATCCTCCTCACATGAAGGGGGAGGGAAATTGACTCCTCAGAAATTGCAGAGAAGCTGAAGTGATTGTCAGTGAGGCAGCAGCACATCCCAGAACAGTGTTTCTCAACCTTGGCAACTCTAAGGTGCGTGGACTTCAACTCCCAGAATTCCCTAGTCAGCCATAGCTGGTTGGGGAATTCCGGGAGTTGAAGTCCACGCACCTTAGAGTTGCCAAGGTTGAGAAACACTGCCCCAGAATAAGCTGCCTCCAAATCTCTGTCCAAGGTATGGATTTGATACTAAGCAGCCACCTTTCTCTTCCCATCACAGTATGGAACAGGAAGGTAATGCAAGGATCCAGAATAAGAGATCTGCTTCTTGTATCCATGCAAAAACATGCACACCCTTTCTTACTGGCTTCAACTGAGTGAATCAGTAGACGCTACCTCCCCCCAGCAAGATGGTTACTGTAAAGAACATGTCACAGAAAGATAATCCTACCTCTCTGCCAAAGAACCCTTGAATATGGATGGAGTGAAATCTGCAAGGATTATTTGCCCATGATTATTAATTGATACTACTAGGCAAAACTCAGAGCTATTGATCACAGCAATGGATCAGAATTCTTGGATTCCCTTCTATCAGGTACCCAGGTCTCCTGATTTCCCAAAGAAATAGGGGTAACCCCAGAAGCAGCTACAGCATTGCTGTAAAAGCAGCAGCCACCTCTTGAAGAGAGAAGAAATGTTCATTTCTGGACTAATACTTGGATTCAGAAAGTTAAAAGCAGTAAGGCATTGCCCAATAAGACATCCTCAGTCACAAGTTAGGTAGATCAATTCCCTGAAAACAGTATCAAATGTTTTAATACGTCATTATTTACTAATTGAAGTGATAAGTAGTAAAATAATAATTGTTCTTGACATCAAGAATTCTGAGAAAAATAATGACCAATTTGCTTTGGTTTTTTAAGAAATGTAGAATTGTGGGGAAGGTTGCTGGAACAACCTTCCAGATTTATTACGTATTGCTGGAACAATACGTAATAAATCTGGAATAACTGATACTATATTAAGAAAATTGCATAGAACAGAAAATGGCAAAAAATTGACTGAAGTTACTAGAAAGTAGATTTCTTTAGGGTGCAGTTTGTTAGAATGGCATGCATCCTGGTAATGCCAAGGGATTGTGAAGCTCTATGTTTTATATTATGCATATGTTGTTAGAAAAATTAGAATTTTTCCCCCTAGATTTTTACAGGTCCAATCAGGAAACAGGGTTATTGGAATGATGTAAATTAGTACTGTTTGAAAGCTCATAAAAGCCTACTGTGGAAATATTACCTTAGCTTTCCATTAGTTGTGTGTGGGTATTTGTACTATAGATATAAATACACTTATACCATGCTATTTTCTTATAAAAACCTCAAATCATGCCTAAATATTCAAGGTGTACTGTTTCTTCTTGTTATTTGAAATAATTCACAACTTACTGGTATTATTTGATGCATGTTTTAAGTTTATATTTTAAATAAGGTTTAAAAAGTTATGTTTTAAATAAAAACATTTTAAAAAGATCTGATTCGAACCCTGAACTTTGTCAACACAATCTGAGCGGTTCTGGGTTTGCCCACCCATTTCAGAACAAAGGTATTTCTTTGAACCACAGATTTTTCATTCCAGATTGCAAATTACTCACCCGCCTGACTGGCTCAGCAATTAAGCAGCCAACTATCTTTTTTTCATTGGATACAAACAAGTATGTTTTAGTTTGTGATGGATAAGTCTGCACTATTTGTTTAAATCCAAGTTCATTATCTACAAATTTGCGTATATCATCAGCCTATATAAGAAAAAAAAAAACACAGTAATTTAGTTACTTAATCAGATAGGGGTCCACAAGCATTATTTCTAGGAGCAATTAGTTATGGAATTATCAAAAGAGGCATTTTTGCTGGAATTCTATCTGGCCACCAAGATTTTTGGAAAGCAGTAAGCATTGGCTATTTTATTAATACCACAAAATAGGTGGCTAGAAAGTTGCTCCTAAAAACTGAACACAACCTATTTTGTTCATAACATTTTAAAAATGGAAACCAAGCAATGTATTTAACAATAAAATATAATTTCTGAAATTATTAGAAAATGGAAACAGTGTTTCCTTTATGATAGAAATCTTAAATTACAAAAGCAATTAACTTGGGGGCCTGAATGTTATTTACTCAACATTTGGGAATACTGTATGCATACATTTTCCCCTGAAAATGTAAAAATTATGGAACAATCCTGAAACAGATAAGAAGTAGCTTTGAGACAAACAAGAGGAACAAGGTTAGAAAAATCCTGGCACTGCACCTTTTTGATGATATATTTTGGATCATTCTGAAGAATCAAGACAATTTTTCCATCCCAGAATTCTGCAACTACATGTTCATTCTTCCAGCTCTATCAAAAAATGGGCAAAAGGAATATGGAAAACAGATTTAGACTAACAGATTAAGCTATGATTTAAAAAAACCCAGTCTCATAGAACAGTACAAAAATGTTAGTTAAGTTAGTTGTTCCAGCCATAGTAACATACAAATACTACAAAAAAATGGCTGGAGCATGTATAGTCAATTCTCTTAGTTAGCATTTGTTCCCATTACCCATTATGCTTACATTCCTTGGAATTCTACTGTCCAGATCATGATCCCAGATATTAATTCATAAAGGGGTCCATGGTGCATCTAACTTCTGTCTTACCATGTATTTTATCCCCTCAATAAACCTTTGATGATACTGGACATGATGTGCTTCATCCTCTGGGTTGTCAGCTGAATAAACCATGCCACATGATTTGCAGATGGTGGCACCAAAATGTTTTTGACCAGCATCCTGTAAAGGCACAGAGGGTATCAATATGTCATATTGTCCACTCCAGTCTAGGACATAGGAGAGACCTCTTTAGCACTTTAATATGCATATACAGAATCAAAATATGGCATGTCTGAAAGCTTTGTAAATGATGTTACAATTGCCATTATAGCACTGATAGACTGAAAGAAGTATACTCACAATGACCATTTGATCTTTCAAGTCTTTGGTTAGTACTTTTGTTTTCTTGCTGATTCTTAGTTTGGAAGGAGACTTCTGTCTTACTGGACTCAATTCCACATGTGATGATGGTTGTTCATCTGGAAGAGTCTGTGGACTGAAACTAAGATATTTGCAACTTACTAACAAAGATTCATAAAGAATATATGGACATTCATTTGTTAAAACTAACATTCATGAATAGGGTTACAAGGCCAAGAAGTCAATAAACTCTGTCCCAGCAGAAGCCACCATCACACTGTGAACAATTCAAAATGCTAATTTTAAATGTTGCAACATGAAACTCTCACACTTAAGAAATCAGCTCCACTAGAGCAGGAATAGACAATCTAGCACTCCCCAGAAACTTTGGACTACAACTCCCACAACCCACTACCCTTGATATTGGCCAATGCTGACTGGAATAATAAGAGTCAATGTCTAAGACGTAACAGGAAAATAACAGATTGCTTACTTGCTCAATTGAATAATATTGTGAACATGAATTTTAACACAAACCTTCTACATCTTTACTACAAATACAGGTAGTCCTTGCTTAACAATGGTAATCGGGACTAGAACTTCCATCGCTAAGCAATGTGGTCATAAAGCACAATGTCACGTGACCACATCACTTAGCAACAGCAATCCTGGCAGCCCCCATTGCTGTCATTAAGCAAGGACCTCCTTGCATCTTCCTGCTGGCTTCCAACAAGTAAAGTCAATGGGGAAGCTGGCAGAAAGTTGCAAATCCCAGGAGGCTCGCAAGCAGGCTGGTGGGCAAGTAAGTGCCTGCTTCCAAGTGCGGTGAGAGCGAGGTCTGGGGGGGGGGTGACTGCTGCTGAGTGCGGGAGGGCACAGTTGGCTGATGTGGTGCAAGTGTAGTCAGGCACAGTGGCTACTGAGTATGGGAGGGCACTGTGGTGTGGTGTGAGCATAGCTGGGCAGGTGTGTTCTACAGTGTGGACAGGCGGGGTGCCGTGGAGTGTGAAATTGCTAAGAACTCATACTCCATAGTTGGGCTTCTCGGGAGAAAAGGCGGCAAGAGCGGGGGGCAACTTACAGGAGCGACTTGCAACCTTCCCTGCCGGCTTCCCCATTGACTTTGCTTGTGGGAAGCCAGCAGGGAAGGTTGCAAATGGTGATCATGTGACTGCAGGACACTGCAATCATCATAAGTGCAGGCCGGTTGCCCAGCGCCCGGATTGCAATCACGTGACCACGAGGGTGCTGGGACAGCCAGAACTTCAAGGACCGGCCATAAGTACCACTTGTTCAGCGCTGTCATAACTTTGAACAGTCACTGAATGAAGGGTTGTTAACTGACTACCTGTACAATATTCCTATAGCTATTTCCTCTATTTTATTTTTAGAAGTCCTGTGAGACAACTTAGACTGAGATGTACAGTGGCAAAAGGACACCAAGTGGATTGGAATTCCAACAGGCACCTCTTCAATCCTAGTTTGACACTCTAATCACACTGGCTGCTTGTATACAATGGCATATAAGGCAGCAGCAGGAGAACTCTTAACAGCTGCCCTACAATCATATTTTTTGAGAAGTTACAAAAATGCTTCAAGGCATGTTTTCACTGGTTATACTCTAGTCAGTATGCTGGGCAGAGTATCATTCTTGTCTAACGAATAGTAATATTTTATTCTATCATATTGTTTGAAATATTTGTATATTGTTTTTAAGCAAAAATTCTTTACCACCAACTAGTACTTGTCCAGAGTTTTGCATCCCAGATGTGCTATGCCTATATAATATTAATAGGCAGTACTGCTCTCTCTACTTTTAGAAAGATTAACAAAACTGAAGGGTGTAGTAATTAAGCCATACAATGCTCTATTTGTTTAGCCCTCTAAATTAGAGGGCTTTGCTGGTCCTAGGAGCTTATGCTTCAATATGGAAGCACCATCTGGTTCATAAGCACAGCTCCTCAGATGCAGCAATATTCATATTAGGATTACTCAAGGACAATAGTATCTAGCAAAAAATCTTTGTCCTTTTGTAACCTGAATTGTGATACCAACACCATGGCTAATTAGGTAGCAAAAATGCCATTACTTATTATTTCAAGATCAGTATAATGTAATTAAGGCAGCAGAAACTTTCCACAGCATTTTAGGGATCCATGGAGATAATCTTGGAGAAGGAATCTAGAAGTTGTTAGCTCAGCAACAGCTGCTGAAGCATAGGTTAACCCAGGGGGAAGGGTGAGAGAGTATGGAAAGGGACTCAGATTCTCTGGAGTATAAACGGGAGAGAAGGGAAGTCAGCAAGGAAGGTTGCAAGTCGCTGGGATAAGTCTCCCCCACCCCCACCCGCACCCCCTTCCCTTCTGCGCTCGTGTCATACCGGCCATGTGCACCTCCATGCATGCTTCCCGACCCTTGCCATGCCTCCTTCGCACCCCCCACGCCACGCCTCTCATATACCCTCTCCTTAACCCACACTTCTCATGCACCCCCTCCCCAACCTGCGCCTCTCACGCACCCCCTCACACACCGTCCCCTGCACCCCACGCTCCCCCTCCCACCCGGCAGCAGCCACTTATCTGACTGCTGGCCTGGGACATGCAACTTCCTGCTGGCTTCCGCACTGACTTTGGTTGTGGGAAAGTGGCATGCCTAATGAGTGTGGGATTCAGTTAACTACAGTAACTGGGACTGCAGGAATTGCCATTGCTAAGTAATGTGGTCGTGCTTTACAACTACATCACTTAGTGACAGAAATTCTGGTCCCAACTGCTGTCATAAGTCAAGGACTACCTGCAGGGGAAAATCCTCATCTGCATTATATAATTATTGAGAATTATTACAGAACTGACATACCTTTTTTTGTTGCTGGAAGATGTTCTGAACAAAGGATTGACATTGTCTGCCAAAAATGATATTGGAAGAAAAAGAGTATCCATAAAATTTCTATCCACCACTCCATTTGCATTGTTTATAACACCGCACCCCGATCTCAAAAGGAAGACCTTAAGCTATACTTAAGGATCAAGATAGGCTTGACCATCAAAAAAAAAACACAAAGTCATGAACCTGCGTGATTCCAGCCTTTACTCACAACATACCCTTCTCCTGCACTAGATGGGACTAGCAGGTGTTAACTGCTCTCCCTGAAATCCAGGAGAGGAAACAACATGCAAAGGAATCTCAAAGCATGAGGATAATGACTGAAAATATCCGCTTCCAAGGTCCTGTCAGATGATACAGAAGACCTGGAAAGAGTTGACCTTCTTCAATCTGATCAGATTGGGAGAAAGTGGTCCCTCAGATAACTTGGTGCATGTAAGACCTTCAAGGTGCCAGTCAGCATCATGAATTGCACCTGGAGGCCAACTGGCAATCATTGCAACTCCTGAGCAGTGAGGTCACCACCTCTCAACAGGGGATTACAACTCAGTTCAGAATCAAAGATGGTATTTCCCTAGAATAATTTGTCCCACAAACCCAAAGCCCCTATCTTGGAAGAATTCATTCTGCCTGTTTTTCCCCATCTAGATACATCCACCAGGCACTGAGTTAGGACTTCTACTGCATCATTTGTTTGGCTTGGGGCTGAAATACATAGCTGTGCATCATCAGCATCTTGATGATACTGGACCCCATGCCAACAGATGACCTGCTCCAGCTGTTTCATATAGATGTTAAAAAAACAGTGGAGAAAATAAGAGCCTGAGGCATTTCACAAAGTAGAGGTCTCAGGGCAGATCTTTTCTTCTACTCCCTAGCTGGAACCATCCCCTTAAGAAGGAGAACCATCACAACATGATGCCTTCCATTCTAAATCTGCAGAGATGGTCCAGAAGAATAGCAATTGTCAAAGGCTGCTGAGAGATCAATGAGGATCAGGAAGGTTGCACTCCCCCAATCCTGTTCCCTATAAATATTTATAATCTCCATTTATAAGATCACTTATAAATAACTTACTGGAAGAGGCAGTCTTATATTTGTTTGTACTTTCAGATAATTCCTTTGAGGTTTCTTCCAAAACCTGTGAAAAAAAAAACAGCAAAGTTTTTTGAACAAAAGTTTCCAATGTAGTTTCCAATCCTTAGAGATGAGAAGCAGATTCATATCTGATCAATCCCTGAACTGTATACAAACTGAGGTCTCCCTCAGTGCCAATTCTGTTGGGATCTTGAACGTGATAGGTTATGAAATTATTCTGGAAGTAGAAAATTATAATTAATAAACAGTCAATACAATTTATTAAATTACTCATGAGGCTAATGTGATACAAGGCCATTAAATGATCACTTGTTATTCAATCATTATAATTAGCAGCTACACAGAAATCTTAAGGAATTAATCCATGGGGTATAACACATTCAATTTAATGGGAGAAAGACAAAAGCGGGTTCAAAGAATAGTGGGAAAAGCAAGGGACTCAAGTGGTTCACTAATGAAGTATACGTAGGATTTGGCTCTAAGCAAGGAAAGCAGGAAAATAATACAGATATAACAACGAAGTGTTTTGCCACAACAAAGGAAAAAAGAGGACTATGGCTAAAAATATAGCATTTACACATCTGTACAAGAGCAATAGGATGGGCATTTGAACTTACTGCAGGGTACTGCTTAATTTTGGAACAATGTAGAGCAGTGTTTTTCATCTTAGGCAACTTTAAGATGTGTGGACTTTATTGCTGGCTGGGGAATCCTGGGAGTTAAAAGTCCACACATCTTAAAGTTGCCAAGGTTGAGAAACACTGCTGTAGAGAAAAAGGATTTCTGGCTGGGGAAGAGAAACAGCAAGGGAAAAATTACCTTATGGGGCAGGGCTGGGCAGCTTCTGTTGCTTAGAGTTAGGAAAGATGTCTTATAACTTTTGAGATAAATAGGAAAGAGAAAATTATCCATCTGAACTGGAATTCCTATTCTTCTGCCTCATTTGCTGGATGATTGAGGAACATTTTTATATACTTCTTGGGGAATTTAGCAAATTAAAACAACTCAAAACTAAATGATCACTTTAGAAATAAAGTGTCAGGAAAATGCTTTGTTTTGCTCTTTCTTGGGCTGGAGAAAGGAGGTGAAGAGGATACGATTAATTAGCATAAAACTTGATTGTAATCACTGATATTATCCCAACAAAAGACTAAAGTAATTGGATTCAGCAAAAGGACAAATACTAGAATTACAGATTATTCCAACTGGTTCAAGATTTAGTCTATTTCCTTCACTCTTTCAACATCAGAAAAGGATAAATTGTATCTATGGATATAGAAAGAACAGGGAGGATCAATTCAGCACTGATCTTGGTTGCTTACTTGCTTCAAGGTGATGCATGTATTTTTACAAATGTTAATCAGAGGATTAAGAGAGTTTATAAGGGCCGGGGAAATGTTTGCAGATGCTCAGATATATGCCTTGGAAATGCTATGCCTGAATTTTAATAACAAAAAGATTTATCTTGTACTTTTGAAAACTGGAAAGCAGCATCTCCTTTCAAGTGCAAGCTATCTTTACCTAATATGTGTAAGATCTTCCTGACAATTCTTTTTGTTATCCAAGACAGGCATCATGCAATAATATCCCACAGGCCAAAGTGGTTCTGTAGTGAATAGAGTACTGAGAGGAGGAAAGACATATCCTAATACTGAAAAACCATTGTTAATAAAGAAAAGCGTAAAGTAAAATCATATTATAGAAGATGCAAGGGTATGACTACAGATAATAGATTAAAGTGACTGGTTTGGTTAATGGCTTTTCCTGAGTATGAACAAAGAATGTTGCCAGAGAATGTGGAATACTTCCTTGCTTACTTAACTGTTAAAAGGACTTGGCAGACATACCTATTTCCTAATCTACTATTACCTTGCTAAAATCTAATATCAGCCATGCAGATTTGCCACAAATTTGCCAAAAAAAAAAAAAAAAAAGGAGCCGCTGAGCGGAAGATGGGTCATCTTTTTAAAGGTCATCTTTTTAAAATGTATTCATGGCTTTGTTAGAAATGTTATAAAATATACTTAGTATTCAGTATTGGAATATTAGCATTTTTATTAAGATTTTTAAATTGTGTTTTCCTCCTTTCTTTACCTTTAGGCCTTCTTGCAGACCTTGCTGGACAATTAATTGTTATCTGTAGGAACGAGATAAGGTATACATTTCAAGGATAGCTGCTTCTTAGAAGAGATATTGTTTAGCTATGGTCAGTGGCCCTAGCAAGAAAGAGAGGAAATTCCTAATAAGGAATGATGCTGAAATGGGAAACAGGTGACTGGGTAAGGGGTAGTATTCTATAGGAGGAGCTGAATGGAATGTATATATGTAATATATTATAAAAAGCAGGTCGAGCTGCAGCCACCCACCTAACAGCTTCCTGTCATTGCTCATGGGTGAAGAATAGATAACTTAATTTCATGCAACTGCCTGTTGTCTTTTTGATCCTGGCTCAGAAACAAACTTGGTAAGAAATATATATTTTAACATGAGTCTTAAGTGTTTTGCGAATGGATAAAATTCTCTATCTACTAATTCTACAGAGTAATCAATCCCCTTTATTTATTCTGGCTCCTCTGAGAAGAAAGCCAGCAAATATTGTTTGGTGATAAAACCTAAGTAGAAGAATTGTCCCCATTAACAAGATGGCAAGCTCAAATATTCTTAGTAATCATAGATGCAATAGGTAACAGCCCAAAGGAACATGAATGGAGTCAGTGTTTTTAGATATTGCTGTAGCCCAGGACAAGCCTTTAGAAAAAACTATGAGAAGCTTGAGAAGGAGGAATCCTATCGTAATCCAAAACATCTTGCTGACAATAATTGATATCCTAGTAATCAAGGATACTTTTGAAAATATCTTTACAGTCATCAGTTTAGAGGCCCTCAGGAACATTTCCCTGCATCCTGAAATTAGATACTGCACATGGTGAACAGAGAGAGGACTTTTAAACTTGCTATGTCTTATATATGGTGATACCAGAGGTTTAACTTGATATTTTTACTTATCCAGCTTTGGTATTCCAATTTCTTTTCTGAAGCTCTGATAAATTAATCTTTTATTTATTTTTTGTCAGTTTTAACATAGCTTTTGTTAATTGCATGTATTTTATAATTTCTGATTTTATTAACTGAGTTTAGCTGCATTTTAAATTAAAAGATAGCACATAATTTTTAAAATAATACATGAAATGCTTTGTCCTTGAGAATAGGCAGGACTGCAAGATCTTTCAAAACACTCTGAAATTCTTAACAACCTGAGATCTTTGGTAAACTACACATTACATGACCTTTCCAAATATATCAGTCTGTTTACAGATAATGTATTATAACCCCTGACAGTCTTCAAGGGGCAAACCTTGCCTTTATGTTACTTTGACAAAACATGCAGTACTACAAATCACATACTCACTGAATTTGAATGTACCTTGAAAGGAATTTAATCCCTTCTCAAATCAAACCTTGGTGTCATTAGACAAGTACTAATTTTCCTAAATTATGCATACCTCTTTCCCAGCATGAGTTTCTTTCTGAGCTGGGGACTCTGAGGAACCAGAATGAGGAATCTGAATAAGTCCAGAATTTTGTAATGGTTTCAGTTCACACAAAGGCTCCTTAATATGATTTTTATCACATGTCAGTCTCTTCCCATCCTCAAGATTAAGACTCTCTTTTAGGGACACATCTGCTTGGTTTTCTTCCCTGCCAGTTTTAGCTGCTTTGCTTTCAGCAGATAAGCACATTTTGGTATCTGTGAGAAGATTGTCCTGCTTCTTGCTTTCTGTGGTATTATTAACAAATTGGAGAGATCTTCGTGGTGAAGACAGCTTCTTAGAGTCACAGTTCCACTTCTTTCCAGTGGCAAAAAATGCTGCCCCTGTCTGGAGTCTTAACACAGGTTTGAACTTCAGGCTTAGGACTTTGGAAGGACCTTCCATTTTCTTCTCTACGGTATAATTATTATTCTCTTTCCCCTTAGGATTGGGTACAGCAATTTCCATTTTAGCTTTTTTGGTATTTCTTGATAAAGTCTTGGCCTGCCTGGAAACAGCTGGGCGCTTGGAAGTTTTAAGGTGTTGAATCTTGGCTTGTACTACTTCTGTTTTGTTAGCAATAGGTAAGTTTGCACCATCATTTCTGGAATTCAGATGACATTTGTTTGCTTGCTTTTTCTCCAATATACTTTGAAATGTATTTACTTTACTGTAAAAGGAACTGATTGACACAGTGGAACTATACATAGCGCCAGACACTGGAGATGTTCTCTGTGGGAGCACATTCGATCTTCCTTTTGGTGCATCTGCTGTCTGCAATGGTGAAGTATTAAGTTTCTCCGAGCTGGTTGACCTTTGGAGCAAGTGTTGGTTTTCTTTATCTTGGAAACTAGGTTTTTTTGTTGGAGACAGAAAACTGTGCTCTGCAGATGCTTCTTCAGTGAATTCCATCTTCAGCCTTTTCATTGGATTCTCATGTACCAGCTGTAAACTATAAAAAGTACATATTTTACTGTATTGTCGAAGGCTTTCATGGCTGGAATACGATGGCTGGTGTGGGTCTTCCGGGCTGTGTGGCCGTGTTCTGAAAGTTTTGTTTCCTAACGTTTCGCCAGCATCTGTGACCGGCATCATCAGAGGGCAGGAACTGCTCCTGTCCTCTGAAGATGCCGGTCACAGATGCTGGCGAAACGTTAGGAAACAAAACTTTCAGAACACGGCCACACAGCCCGGAAGATACATATTTTACTCTTTACATATCTCAGACCTAATTCAGCTATCTTACTATATTACAGATTAAAAATACTTATTTGTTCGTTATTCAAAGACTTGCATCTATGACATTTTTTAATACATACCGTATTTTTCCATGAATAAGATGCCCCCATGTATAAGACGATCCCCACTTTTGCAATCCAAAATTAACAAATCAATATTTTAAAGATAAAGCAGAACACATTTTTATTTAGTAATTAAGTAACATTTACATGATACACTCAGTGGGAGGAGGTCCAAACTGTGTCTCTGCGGCTCTATTTCCATGCTCTTTTGCATAACTGATTACATTCAGTTTGAATTTTGCAGAGTAAGACATTCGCTTATTTTTTTATTTTCCAACATCTTTATGGGCTCAGAATGCTCTGACATTACCAGTCTGTGTTGCATCTGTGCACTGCCTACATGCTCTCCACCTCCAATGGGATGTGTTCCAATTGGTTTGTTCAGCATCAGCTGACGTCAGTTACATAAGACTCGTGATTGGAGGAAGCCTGTTTGCGGAGACAAAGTATGGGCAGTTTCGCAACCGTGCGGTTTTCTCCTCAGCTTACTTCCTTGCATAAGATGACCTTCAATTTTTAGTGTAACGGCTTTAGAAAAAAGTATCGTCTTATACACAGAAAAATACAGTAACTTCTATTGAATGCACTCTTTTTTAAACTGAATTTGAATTAAAAACTCACATCATTGATTCTAAACAGGGGAAGTATTAAATTTTAGCTCAATTTTTACCTGAATTTGGACAATAAAATATTAAACATGAGGAAGAACCTATTGCTGTTTAAAGTATGTTATGTACCTAATAGTACATGACTTTATATACTACAATTCTGGTTTGTAGCTTTCCAAGCAAATTGAAATACTTTTGGTAGTAACAAGAAGTTCAAGAGGTTCTCTGCAATAATCCCCCTGGGGAGATCATGCTGGCCCCCTCTCTGAGGGCATTCAGAAAGATGAAGAAACAAGAATATTATCAAGGGCATTCAAACAGATTGGGCCACCTCTGCTTTTATTTTTGAGTTGTTTTATCTCTGAGTTTTTTATTGTTATTTAGTATTTATGCCTATTGTGGCTATTTTAAATTGTTTTCATTTATGTCATGTTAACTGCTGAGGGTTGTTTGATTATGGTGGGATGCAAATATAATAAATAAAATACAGTATATCCTTATAGCTGGCCATTAAAACTCACCTATTATAACAGCGTTTTCTTCTTGGAGTAACAGCTGCCATAATCTGAGTAAAGAGCCTACAAGTTAGAAATGTGTGTGTTAGAAAGTAGTTAGGAAATTTGAAATTAGCAAAGCTGGCACAAGAGTCTGCATTTCTCACTTGCCCTTGCTTGCCTGTTTCTCATGCCAATTTATACTGCCAACTCTTTCATCTACAGAGTATCAGCTAATCTGGCCTATTCATCATTCCTTCTAATGGTGGTTTGCACATACTTGGCTAAATATATAAGTAGGCATGCCAAAACAAGATTTCAGTAGCAAATAATGTGGTAAATTAAATAAACCAATTGTCTGACTTCAAAGAACATAACTTCTAACACTTCAGGTATTCTTACATTCAGTGTATGTTGAACACTAGCATTCTGGCAGAGCACTGTCTTTAAACATTCAAGATAGGCTTGAATATGACATCTGTCTGTAAGCCCGGAGGACCAGCAAGAAGGCACTAGTCTGTTGTTCTCTTGATACTTTGGACAACAGTCCTCTACATTTCCCAGCTGTCATGGCTGTGGCTGAGGACAGTGGGAGCTATAGTCCAAAACATCTACAGGCATTGCTGGGTGCGAATGATCAAGGTACTGAATAGATATAAAAAATGTCAGCGTTCTCATGAAAGAAGTCCCTCCAGAAAGAAAGTCCCTCTAGTCCCTCCCCTTTCTTATGAAAGCCTTCATTTTTCTATTGTACTACCCACTCACACAGTATACACACTACTTATTTAGTACATAACAAAATCAGACTTGAGTATATATTCATGTCATGTTACAGAATTAATACTAGAGAAAAAGGTTGCAGCTTAACTGTGCAGAAAATTAGGAAATTAAGCCTATAAATAATACATATATGTACCCCCGGTTTCTAAACAGTCATCCAAACAGGATTCTTGAGTTAAAATGCTTGTTCAAGTATGAAAAAGGTAAGTTCTTCAGACCCTCATATAATTGCTGGAGAATGGGTCCAGCTTGTAGTAACAATTTTAGTGACCAGTAAAGTATATAATATTCATTTCCATTGTCCTGTTAATTTCCAACTGTTGGTATCTAATTTAGAAGAGATTAAGCACCTAAAAAAACAATGAGCCTTTTGCAGCTGAAAGACAATTCCTGATCAGTTCATGGAAACCTACTAGAAAATCTCCAGGGTGGAAAACAGGATTGCAGACCACACTGCATGTAAAAGGACCCAAAGAGGACCACCTTGCCTAAACCAGTTTTTTTGCTGTTATGACAAGCATCATCCCATGGGCTAGGGAGCTTCAAGGTAAAGATGAGAAGCGTTTAGGGCTTAATCTAAGCTCTTAAGAAGTTCAGCAGCTCACCCACCCCGCCTAAGCCTCTTTCCAGCCTACCTCTTTTCCCCCCTTACAGCCTCGTTTTCTTCATGCAGGGAGCTTGGCTTACTGAGGACTTTGACCGAAGTTTCCTTTCCCGTCCTTTTCGAGGAAGCAAACAAAGTCAAAGCAACGGGGAAAGAGCAAGGAATGTGAAAATGCTTCCATGAAACCCACGACCCAAATCGGGGTCTCTGACCGGAGTTCAGAACTCGCGAGATCTCTTCTCGGACTTTCAAGGAGACCAGGGCTGCAAAAATCGGGACGGCCACTACATAGCAGCAAAGCATCCCTTTGCTGCCATCCAGCGATGATCCTCATTTTTGCAACCCCGATCGGTTAGTCCTAATGGAAATACATCAGGAAGTACTTCGAAGTGATTTTCAACTTTTCCCTTCCGCACCCGTTTCCTTTGTTCCCGTCCCCGTTTCCTGATACCGAAAAAGCCGTTCTTTGATCATATAATACATTACCTCAGTCAGGAAAGAATGGAGAGAAATAGGATCCCACTCCGAGACACCTCCTGTCCGCTCAGACACTGACTGCGGCGTTCGAATTTGCTCCCGCGCGCGCCTTAGCCTCCTTTATTTCCTATTGGTCAGTTTCTCGTTCCTTAACGATAATTGGCTGGCTTACTAGCCAATAACTAAGCCAGCAAGCTCAAAAGACTGGAAAGACGCTCAGCTTTCGCACGCTTTTCGCCAGCGTATCAACAAGGGTTGAGCGGAATATACTGTGGTACAGTAATAGGAACAGTAGTAAAATGTATTTGGATGTTTTCTTTTGGCTTTCAAATTCAGTTGCATTGGTAATTCTGAAGTGAGTTGTATATAGCTTTGTGCAGGAAACTACTTCTGTGTGTGGTATCCATGTAAGATGGCAACAAACATCATCAACTGAAAACTGATCAAGTCAGCCAATTTGCTTATTCCAACATTACACTTAGTAGCAGTTGGTGCTCTTGGCTAATTTAACAGACGTCCGAAGACAGAAATGCGACCATTTTTTTGCTTGCTTGTAGCAAGTTCATTTTCAGTGTGTGTTGGTTTAGTACTTGGATTTACCTAGAGTTTAATTCAGCCTCTCTGAAATCCAGGAGACCCCCTTTATTCCTTTCTTTCTACCTTGCTTTTCTAATGCATATGTACCACTTCACTTTCAGTGCTACTAAGAAACAGTGTCATAAGAAAAAAGCCTTAGACAAAATACAGTGATAGGAAAAACAATGGGGTAAACGACTGACAATCTTTTGTTTTTTAACAAAAGCTGCAATTCTATTTGAAAGTAAGTCCATGAAGAAAAGTATTTGCTGATAGAGGGAAATTGGTTGAAAAGACATCCAGATTTGATAAGTGGTTACAAATATTCAGCTTTCCTCAGCTGGTTTGTGATTTATTTAATAGATAGGGTTTACAAAGCACATTAGCTGGAATTTGCACAAAGACTTAATAATCCCCTTTATTAGGCACTGGGGGTACATCTGGGGACAAGCCACTTCTGTACAAGTTCCATTTAATACAGAACGGAATGAAATTGCTGGTGCTTAATATTTATCCCCCCACCCCCAAAAATGGTGATCAGAGCCTCAGGAAAGGCAACGGAAGCAGTGGAGCTTCACTAGGGAAGAATTAAAGTGTTTTATTATGAACCACCCAGAGTCACTTTTTCGTGAGATGGGTGGTATCTAAATTTGAAATATAAATATAAATATAAATAAATAAATAAATCCTTATGTGGGAAGTTGTTCTGACTGATAAAATAATGTGGATAGTATAGATATAAATAAGATCACTAATCAACATAGCCATAAGCTGCAAGGGTAAAGGTACATATAACTAGGCACAAAATATTATGAATCAATGCTGATAATACTAAAGCCTCTGAGCCAGAATGGGAGAATCATAGTGTCTTATGCTAAAAAACATAAGAGAAAGATGATGGAATAAAAGGGATACAATTACTTCTAAGGGGACTTCCAAATAACCACCCTTTTTGTCTTCCAACACTTTTGATTCCGACATAAAATGCACTCAACATAAAAAGCTCTTCTGACTTTTGTGGATCTATTCTTTGTCTTCCTTTCTTTGAATTTTTTTCTGCATACGGTATACAGTAAGCATGGATGAAACTGAGTAGAGTTGATTAGCCACAGTAGCTTCCTCCAATACTGCGGTTTTACTAGCCCACCCATTTTTTAATCTGATCCAAGGCTGCAACATTGACCATGTTGCCACCTGCCTCACCAATGTTCTTGTCCCACATGCTTCCACTCTGTGCTCTCTCTACCCTGATTTCCTCTGTCCTTGGCTGTGGTAAGTTCATGTTTCTCAAATCAACATTTACAATCCATAAATTTAGCAGATGGTGGTCCTATGGTGATGGACAATTAGCTAGGTGCATTTTTACATTTCGCTGCAAGTTCTCATAGAAAACCACATGAATTGAGCAAAGGTGATATTACAAAATAGAGAGATATATAAAAGCCCAGCCAATTTATTTGCAGCCTGGAAAAAAGCAACACAGACCTGCCGTGTCCTATCTGTGGAGATGAGTGACAAGAGGCAACAGATCCTTGCAGGAGAGGGACCCCAGAGACTGGCAGTAAGCCATATCTTTATTAAGGCTTCAATACATCTTATCTCTGGGGTGTTTGGAGGGGCTCCTTTGTAATTGCAATGGGGGAGATTGTCTGGAAAGTTTCTTTGATGCCCCAGAAGAAGCTGATTTTGCACGGTGGCTGTCAGCTTTCTTGCGGGGGTGAAATGTCTCAGGTTCTGAGAGTTTCATGGATACTTTTTTATGACCATGGGGGTATCCTTGTTTGGAGTGGGTGGGAGTTGTTGCATCTTTGGGAAGAGAGTCTTGCTTATTGAGCAAAATGCCTGCTTTGGCTTGGGAATCAGAAGTAGTTGAAGGAACCACCAGATTTTGAGGAGCTGATTTCTGGAGGGAAGCCCTAGAGCTCTGCTTTGTGGAGGGGAGTTTTTTCCCCCGCACCCTCGCCCAAGCTTTCCTGATGCATAACAACAGCTTTTTCAGAATGCCGGGAGGCTTCTGGGGGCGACTAGGTTGGACTGCCTCTACTGCCCCGGGGGCTGGCTTTAGGATTCTTGACTGGGGCTCCTTTTTAGATGAACGTGGAGTGGGTTTTGGTGTTAAGGTTGCTCCTGAGTGCCGGGAACCAACCCTGTGCTCTCTGGCTCTCGGGTCAATTGCCTCTGCAGATCGCTGTTTGGCTAGGCGAGATGACTTCTCTGGGGCCTGTGACGGAGGTGCTGTTTCATGGGCATTCCTATTCCTGCTCCTGCTCCTGCTCTGATTCCTCTCTTGCTTGGAGGGGTGCTCTTTGCTGAGTTGCAACTTTGACGCATCCTTTCCTTGCACCAACCCCCATTTGCTGGCCTCATGCCTCTTGATCTTAAGGAGGAAGCCCAAGCTCATGTAAACCTCCCCTTCCTGTACACTCAGCCGTGGATAGACAAGGAGGCAAGGCCCGTGCCGTGGATGGGGATGCGGACAATAAGGGGTGCAGCGCCCACATAACAAGCAAACAGGATATTCTACACTCGGCCGGCTATGCCCATTCTCCAGACCCTTAGCCAGGCACATGTGTAGATCCCGTATAGCTTGCTCTGTGTCCAATGATTCCACAATGGCATGGGCCAGACACTGAGGCTTGGGTGGGTTCTTTGCAAGTTTGAGACTTTCCTGATGCAGGTCTACTTGTGCTGCATGAATGCAAGGCAATTCCAGTTGGTTCTGGCACATGAAAGTAGGGTCTAAGAATGATGGCTGAGCAGTGGTAGGTGGCTCCTTGCTCACTTTCGGGACTTCTATCATGTTATCAGCCCAGCTCAACCGGTGTGTCTTTCGGTCAAGCATCAGGCTGACTTGGATTTCTGCTGGCTTGTCTTTGGGACTGCCTGGTCTTCCTGTGCTTTCCTTGGGGGTACTTGGTCTTCTGCTGCTGCCACTGCTACGAACACCCTTCTCCTTTTCCTTGGGAGTCCCGGGCCTCCCAGGCTGCTTTGTCAAAAGGCTTTTGTTTGGTTCTAGCAGGCTGAGTACCTCTGTTAGCTCCTCCTTGGGGGTCATATTTCTCAGATTTCCATCCGTCAGTGCCTTGAGACTGCTGTGGCTACTAGTCTGACAGATAATGAGTGGGGGAGGCAGCAAATCTTTGGGAGAAGGTGCAGGGGGGCAAGTGCAGGGACCCGGGCTTCTTACCCTGGCAGGTGGAGGCTTGGGTGGAGTTTGACGACCTTTTGGGCTAGCTGAAGGAGGTGTGTGACTACGTGACCTTTGACCCGTGGAGAGCTGCTGGTTTACCCAATGCATCACCTCATTTTGTGGGATGATGCCAACCTGCATCTTGGTCTCTCTGCTGGGCACCCGAGAGAACAGTGGTGCTTCCTTCTGCCTATGTAACGGTGGTGCTTCCTGCTGCCAATGGAACGGTGGTGCTTCCTTCTGCCAATGGAACGGTGGTGCTTCCTTTTGCCAGTGTAACGATGGTGCTTCCTTCTGCCAATGTAACAGTGGTGCTTCCTTCTGTCCATGTTTCTTGTGGATGTGCCAGTCAAGCAGCTCCTGCTCTTTGTAGTCCAGAAAATAAATCCTGCCTCCAAATTGCTGGATGTGGATAGGGCTGCTTCTGACTGTTGAAGGAACCCTTGGGATCAGCTTGATCAGAGATTCAGATTGGCGAGTAGTTCTTCCCCACTGCTTTTGCTTCTGATGCAGTTGGAAGTCCATTGGGGGATAAGAAGATGATCTTGGATGTGGCTGCTGGAACCCTGTCCTGTAGGGTCTGCTGAGATGCCCCTGCCAAACTGGAACTTCTTGCAAGGCAACAGGAGCTGGGGAGGGAGGTGTTCTAGACTGGCTATAGCAGGCATCTCTGGCTGATGAATGGGCCCAGCTGTAGAGGGAGGTGGTAGAATCCAAAGAGCTGATGGATGCAGAGCGTGAGATCCTAAACATGTGACCAGAGGCAGGAAAACAAAGAAAAATGGTCAGAGCAGCCATTTCCCATGAAGCTAAATTATACAGCATCCCATCCCTTGCTATATATGGGGTCTTCCAAAACAAGAGTTTAGAAAAATTGCTGCATTGGGTGCAAAATTTATCTACCTGAGAATCTCTGTATCCATTAAAAAAAACCCCAAGATTCTAGTCCCTGTGTCTCCAAAGGCATGACAGTCTTTGTGGAATAGGCTTTCTATGTGTGTCTACTCATTCCTTCTATTTCCAATATTTAGGCTGGGAGTGCTGGCCCTCAGCAGCCAAACTTGCATAGTGACATATAAAAATGAGGCATCACGAACCCCGAGACTGCAGAAGCATCTTTAAAAGAAAAATCTGGAGAGGGGAGACTCCTCAATGCTCCAATGAGGTTAGAATATGGGCAGTAGCATAGAATACTAACTGGCTATTGACAAGGGTTTGGAGAAGAAAACTGGAGTTAAACTGAGAGGGGAGTTGCATGAACTGAAATATCTTCTTGAAAAATGGTGAAGTCAGTCCAGAAAACCGATGCTGTTTTGCCCTGCACACTTCACCAAAAGTTAAGGCAGTTTCACACAGCTTCCGTTCTCACCCTTTAACCTCCTGCTGCACTTTCCCACTGTCTGTCTGGTTGCTCCCTGGCGCTTCAGCAGAGGAGGAAGGGCCATGCGATTCCCCTCACAGCATTTGGAGCTCAGCTGCAAATTAACCAGCTCAGCTTCCAAGGCCCCAGCATTGGGGGGATACAGGGGCATGAGGCTGACTGGCACCATTCCCACACGCAGAAAGGGTCTGTATTTATTCCTGTTAAAATGTACTGTGTCCTCTGCTTCTGGCAGGACATGCTGGGGAGGGGGCATTGGGAGGGCCAAGGGAAGACCCAACTCCAAATGCTATTCTCCTCCTCTACACATTGCAGGGCAATTTCAGGATCACTCCCTGCATTAGATAAAGCAGTTGCCTCAGGCCACAAATGCTAGGTGTTCAGTAGCGATCTCCTTAAGCCCAGAGAACCCCAACTAAAAGTACGGACAAAACTTGTATGCCAGAGGTTCTCTAGAGCAGCATTTCTCAACCTTGGCAGCTTGAAGATGTGTGGACTTCAACTCCCAGAATTCCCCAGCCAGCCATGAATTCTGGGGAATTCTGGGAGTTGAAGTCCACACATCTTCAAGCTGTCAAGAGAAACGCTGCTCTAGTGCAATGCGCATAAAAAAGGGGTGGGGCTTTGATCGCATGGTTGTGGCCACCATTTTGACATTTGAAACTCTCCCTGCAGACATCCCTGCCTGTAATCTATGTGATACAGTATTGCTATAAAAAAAAACTCCGGAAAATAGGGAGAGATGGGTAAAGCTACCCAGTGGAGCATCTTTTTAGTTACTGTACCTAGTTTTTGGATTTCCCTAATTAAAGTTATTGTCGCTTCATTCCTGGTTTCTGAATATACTGTGGATGTGTACTAATCTCAGTTACAAATAGACTTTATTTGTACTGCCTGTACCTAGATTCAAGCTAATTAAGAGGAGGTGCATCTATTTATTTAGTTAGTTAGTTAGTTAGTTAGTTAGTTTTTCAACTGCCCATCTCCCCCCAATGGGGGAACTCTGGGCGATTCACAACAAACATTAGAACATAAAATATATAAACACATAAAACCTTAATTTAAAACATTACTAATAAGAAGAAGGAGAGACCAAGAGGATGAAAAATCTGAGGCTGAAGGCAGGAGGCCTCTATGGGGCTAGCCATCCCCATGCTTGAGGTATTCCCACCCCACCCCAGGCCAGGTGGCAGAACCAGGTCTTCAAAGCCTTATGGAAGGCCAGGAGTGTGGGGGCTAATCGCACCTCCGGGGGCAGGATGTTCTAAAGAGCAGGGGCTACCGCAGAGAAGGTGGTACCTTTTACCCAAGGTCATAATTTTATTTACTTCATTCTCGTTTTCTCGGGCTCTCTAGCCTCAGAACACAGGGTTTCTCAGCAGTTACCCTCTGTTCTAACCTCCAGACATAGATTAGAATGGCCATGAAAATGAGATTTCTCTAGCTATGATGTCTTTTTCCTTGTTATATTTTCCCAAGCTTTGAGGGATGGGTGTGTGTGTAAAATAGGGATCCAAAAAACCCTAATATCACACCATCAACAGTAGTGTAGTACCAATTAGGCCAGCTGTTTTGTTTTATACATTTCTAACTGAACAGTTAAAAAAGAAGGAAAAGGTTAGCCAACCACTGGCAGGAGTGAATACAGTATTGTTTGTTGGCAAACTAGAACTGGCTTTCATTTGCTGTATTGCGTGTTGCAGAACCTGTTGGTGTGTGGCGTAGCTCTAGTCAGAGCTGGAGTAAGCTTTTCATGTTGTTTGAATTTCCCTTATAAACCATCTTTTAGAAAAGTTTGAAGCTCTGTAGGAAACTTTTATTGGGCATGCTGATGATTGTTTTAATCATAACAGTGGTTTTCATGAGATGTTTGGATCTCCTATTATTTTTATTTTTTTTATTTTTGATTAACTCTTTCATTAATAAGATATCTTGAAACCCTTGGAAGGAAGAGCTGTCTTAACATCTTTCATAAAGGTTGACATTAGATAAACCTATTTGAAAGCCTTCTTCGTGGTTGGCTGGAAGAGTGTGGATTTGCTTTTTTGTTTCAGTGCCAAATGCTAGTAAGAATCAAAAGCAGAGAAGAGGAAAAGGAATGTGAATAGGAATGTGAATAGGCTGGCTACGAAGACTACAGAATGATCTGCTGAAAAGAGAGTTTCAACCAAGGTGATATTTCACTGATGTTATGTACTTCAGAACTTTGAAATCCTTCAACAGAAGGAGGTACACTTTCAGCTGCTCGTTCCGACTTTCTCATCACCATCTACTTATTCACTTAGAAAGCTTTAGTTCACTTTTATATTTAAAAAGCATTCTGCTACTTGCTAGAAAGTGGCTCCCCATAGCTCCTGTGCTAGGGAGTCTAGGGATCTGCACGGCCCACCCGCTGCATAGACCCTAGCCTTCAGGAAGTTCTAGCAGAGCCTTACGGTTTACTGATACGTTGCATTTGCCAGGTGAGATACTGAATTTTCTTGTCCAAGATACGCAGAGTACGATAGAGGCTCAAATTGTCGTAGGACCTGACAAAAATGGGAGAGAGGCATATGCACATTAGGGGATAATGTATCACATGCTTATAACCAATTTCTTCTGGTTGGCTTTCCTCCTGTCTTTTCCTGGGAAAGCATAAAAATGCCCCTCAGCCATCCGGCAAGTCAGAACAGGGATTCCTGCTTAACTTGAGTAATTCTTCTTTTATTGTATCTCTTTTATAAAATAAAGATGATCATAAATATTCTAAGGGAAGACCAGAGTCTGAGCTGTCCCTTCAGACAACTTTATAGAAATTGTTGTATGACAGGTGGCTGCTTCTAGCCAAAAAGAATCAACTTACTCTTTGGAACATACAAATGGCTTGTAAGGAGGATATAGAGTCAGTGGGGCTACTTACTGTGGTTCTGTGTCTGAACTTATACCCCTTGTCCTCTCTGGATCTGTGCTTGTGTCACCTACTTCTTCAAAGGGTGCTGCAGTAAGAGAGGTACAGAAGAACAGTTGGCTGCTTCAAGACGCAACCTCCCAATTGCTATAGCAATGTTTCCTAATCTTGATACATCCTAGATGTGTAGACTTTAACCCTCAGAATTCTCAGCAAAGGGCATGCTGCCTGGGATTGCCAAGGTTGATAAACACAGTGCTATAGGGCTAAAAAGAAAGAGAAAGTGAAATTGTGTGCACCACTTACTTATCCGTGGTACTCTGTACTTGCTCTGCTTCTTCTTGTGAGGAGTAGCCTGTAGAAGAAGAAAAAAACACACCTAAGGATTGTTCTATAGGAAAGGATGAAGAATTGTTCTTTTCTGTTCTAAAGGGTAGAATTAGATATAACAATATCAAGTTCCAAAAGAGGGTAGAGTTTGACTGAACATCAGAAGAACCTTATGATTTGTCCATTTTGAGAACTTTAACAGTGGAAACAATTAGTTAAAGGAGTCAAAGTTTTTTCATCACCAATGTTCTTAAAACAGATATTGGACAGCCATCTGGTGGGGATGTTCTAGCACTGGATTTTTTTGCATCAAAAATGGGGTTAGATTAGATGGTCTATAGGATCTACTCTATCTGTATGATTATATGGAATAAAATTGACCTGTGACTATCTTCACTTCTGCAAACCTCAAAACTATTAATACTATTAATACTATGACCCAATCGGCGTTCATTCTCCTTCCCTCCAGCTGATCAATAAAATAATGTAAAAAGCATCATCCAATCAGTGTCCTTCCCTCTGAGTTATCCCAACTTAATCCCATGGAGTAAGAAAAATGTACTTTCTGACATTTCATACAAAAATTACCAGTAGCTCTGAACTGGAAGAAAATACTTGCAGGAAAATCCCTTACAAAGCTAGTTATTAAGAGCCTTTCCAGATTAGGATGACTTATTAATATACAATTTACAAAGCGCTCTCGGGATATTATTATCATGGGCAGACCAAAAACTGTGATTTATCTTACAATTTTCCATTACAAAGGCATCTGGCTTAAAAACCTGCTGTATTACTGCTACCATTTGAAATGTGGAATTTCCATAATTATTATGCTTTTTAGTGGGGATCATCCCATTGTTTTTCATGAATGTTTTCTAATCAAACTCTAGCTGTCCTCGTTTTTCTGCCTTCACCGCTTCATTTCTCTCCTAGCTGTTTTCATTTTAGAATGGTGGTTGCAGCTGGTATGTAGAAAAAAGAGGATCTGCTCAAAATCAATATGAGTTGGTGGAACGTATAAAGATTTTCCCCACTCTTGCTTTTCAGTCACTTCCTTCCAACACCTATTCCTGGCTTCCTTATGAGACTTGCATGTGATCTCATCTTGCTTCTTAGCCAAGGTCCCCAAGTTCATTTTGTTAATTTCAGTTGGCATCTCTTGAAACATCTGGGCTTCTGGGTACCATCTTTGAAAAACATATGACTGGTGGTCACACAGTGGACTCATCTTGACAGGGAGAAATCATATACAGGCACAATGGAATAATCTTGACAGGCAGAAATCAGTAGTCTTTAAAGACAGTCCTATAATTCTACAATTTCTTTGATTGTGGAAGAGTGTTGTAATGGCTGCAGGGAAAAACAGTCTGTACTACTTTTAAAAATGAAGTACATCCCCATATAAATGGCTTTTTCAGATTTACTTGGTGCTCATATGCAAGGAAGAAAGAAGCAAGGACAGAAATTACATTGGACTGGTCAGTGTTAATCGGTTGTCATACTGGCATCCTCTCACCATCAGTCCAGATGAAACATAGCAGGATGCAAATCAATGATCATGTGGACAACCTATCGTAAACACAACTGCATGATACACCACAATAGTAAAGAGTGGATGGCACAAAAGAGCTTGTTTGAATGAAGCTGAAGGTGCAGTTTCTTCCCCAAAGGAATATAAAATCCATTTTCCCTGTGATTTGCCTCTTTTTTCAGGGCAGAGAAATATTTTTTCCAGAACAATGTAAGAGTAGAACACTCTGTATGAGTATAGAGAAACAAAGGAGTTAACTATTTTTATTTAACTTATTTGACCATTTCAAATGTAAGATAATAAAAACTGGAGTAGGGTGTTATGCAAAAGCTCTGTAAAAAGCATATTAACAAAGTATGGTGATTCTATATCAAATATCTAGTATAGATGCAGGCAGAAGTCATCAACCTACATTCATCTTGTCACACATTTGCTCATCTGGCTGATTCTAGTGGCAGAAGTGACTGAATTCTGTTACTGCAGAAATCCATTCCCTGAAGAATTCACCGCTACAAGTTATTGATAATTCAGGGGCAATTCACACATGTAAACAGCACTTAGGCTGCCCAGTTCATTTTTACATGTCATAACTTGACAAAGATAAACACCATCATGTAAGAGTTTGCAATTGTGAAAAGCTTGCAATATCTATACTGTATAACAATTGATAAAGAATTCCAATCTCATAATATAACTTCAAAGACATACTCCAATTATGGGAAGACAGGAAGTTTATAAGTATCACTTCTTGACTTTTTTCAATTGTAGTCAAATCATTCCCCATAATTCTTAATAAAAAAAAAAAAGCTAAGCAAGCTATCACAAAAACAATAGAGCCAAGCTTTTCCCCACTGCTTCCCAAATAATTCCACAACTGTGAACAATATAAATGATTTTCAATAGTTGGTTAGGATGTTCCAGGTCCAGTCATCAAAAAGATAGCTGGTGAAACAGAGACACTACTACATCCATAAAACAGGTACACAGTCTCATGGAAAAAGAGTGTAGCCTTTGCTTACTTTCAGATAGTTAATGATCTGGGAAGTTGTGGTGCGGGTTTAAGAGCCACCTTCTCCCTTAAACCTTGCTTATACCCTAAAGAGATATATGGATCTTTGTGAATCAGAGTATACAAAGCATATGACAATAGTTTGTGGGAATTTAGTAACAGCCTCTACCCATGACCAGAGCCAAGACCAGCAATCTAACCGACTCACAATGAAGAATTTGATCTTACCAGTATTTTGTTCACCTTTTTGAAGGCCCAGATAGTAGCAAGCACAAATGAAATGGCCACTGGCAGAAACAGCAGCAGGTGGCAGCTGTCTGGGATGACATTCTGCAGGATTGTCAGCATGGTGCTGGGGCCCAGCTGGAATATCAGCAGCTACTCTCTCAGCCTCTAGGCTAGGAGATCTTAAGAGCTCTCCCACCTGAGGTCATGCTTGCATCACAAATGTCTTTTGCAGTCCATCTTGCTTGCTCAAAGCCTCTCTGATCAGCAGACAACATCAGAATTAACTACATTCAGCCCACTCAGCTTACAAACAGCAAAGACATTGGATGCAAACACATGAGTATAAATACCTAGTACTGCTTATTTATTTGCTTATTTATTCATTCATTATTTTGACCTCACTTTTTTGCTATAAGCCTCCAAGGCAGAATCACCTCACCCTACACATGGACCCAACTGAGGCAAGAATTTGAAGTAGTTGAGAATGAAACAAATACATATACATACATATATATTAATTACTTCTAACAAATAAGTGTTTAAAGACCATTTTCAAATTATACTTTTATTAGACCTACTGAAGTTTCACAAGATAGCTGCAAGCTGTTTGATTTCCAAGGATTTTCCCCCTGCAATTCTTATTACTTGAGTCAAAGCAAGGAGATATGAGATGCAGAACCACAAGAGAATAGTATATTGCACTAGATACATAGATCAGCTTTTCCCAACTTGGTGGAATCAGCATGGCTACACTGACTGGGGATAATGGGAGGGTAGTTTTTTTCTAATAGTGAAATATCCCCCCCCCCAAAAAAAACAGCACCAACAGAAAGAAAGATAGATAAACAGTGGTTACGTAGTGAGTGAAAAAAACCCTAGATATATTATGGTGATTAAAACAAAATAAACATGAATGAAAAAAGAAAGATAAGTAATTAACAGAAAGAAAGAAAAGATTCATATAGTAACTATTGATAGTGATATACCATTAATTAAATCCTTACTCTGATCAAACATGTTTTATATTCTCATTCTTAGAGCACAGAAACGTTTTGAAGATAGGAATATATTTCAACCTAATATTAAGGTCCTTAACTATAATTATATTCTTTCCCAAAATGGTATTTAATGATTTGAAAACAAAATAAGGCTACAGCTGGACATGAGTAGATCATGAGCTAAACTCTTATGTTGGCATAACTCTTTCTTATGCCAACACAAAATATCTAATAGCCTTCCCTTTTTAAACATTTTAAAGTGGTCCAATAAACATGAAATAATATTTTCTGATGAATAAATTAGAGTTTTAAATCATAAGAAACGTATTTTAAATTTCTTAACACCTGGACCCATTAATTTTCCAAAATTGGATATTCCAGTTCTTCATTCCACAATTCAGATATGTAACTAATATGTTCACTTTATTTTTTGATTTTTTTTTTTTATAAAATTGAATTGTTGGTTTCCATTCCAGGACTGCATCTCTGAAGGACTCTTTAAAAAGGAAGTTTTCTCAGAAAATATCTGTATTAAGTTAAAACCTTAGTTAAAGTTGGGAGAATCTGGAGACATACAAATCCAGGTATAGCCAGTGATGCATCAGTAATTCAATATGAAATAAGGAGATAATTGTTGATTCTCCTTATACTCCTATTAAAGTGTGCTTCCTTCTTTTGAGAGAAATGCAGATCTTTGTTTCCAAAAGGCCTGCAGTAAAGAAAGTTCTGCTACTTGTACAGCTGAGCTGTCCAACAGTGTAAACACAAACAGAATCCTGAAAATTACTTAAATATATATTTTATTTGTCAGATTTGTATCCCAACTTTAGGAGCATAAGGCAGGTTACCTAACACTCCATCCTCCAGTTTTTCTGCAAACAGCAACTCAAGTATGTTAGGTTGAGCTAAAAGAGAATGGCTGTCCCAAGTCATCTACAGTCTGAGGATGCACACAGACCTAGATCTCTCTAGTCCTAGTCCAGTATCTTAACCAGTACACCACAATGACTCTCAAAAAATGATCAGACTTTCTCAGATTTGCAGTCATTTTCTCAGCCTTACTTAGAGATGACAGGGATCCAACTTGTAAAATTCTGTGGAGTCCTTGGGGTTCTCTGAGCTTGATTGTTTTCTTGCAAATGTTTCATTACCCACCTAGGGAACATCTTCAGTGTTAGAAGGGAGTGGGGTTTGCTCTCTGCTTATATACAGTAGTTTGCCCTGTCAGTGTTGGTGGGGGTGGGTTTTTTTTTTGGTAGTTCCTTGATTAGGGTATTGTTTACTGCTTGATTGTTTATCTGATGTTAAACTTGGTGTTAATCTCTGCTTATCTCTACTCTGCTTGATTGCTGGCGAGGTGGTATCTTTTTGTTTCCTTTTTATTGTCTCTTTTGAATAGTGTGTAGATGTTGTGCATTTCTATGTGCCTGTTGATGGCTGCCTTGTCTGAGTACCAGGCTTCCAAGAATTCCCTCGCATTTTTGGATTTAGCTTGGTCTAAGATGCTGATGGTCCAAAGAGTCGGACACGACTTAACAACTGAACAAAAACAACAAAGATGCTGACAGTTTGTTTCCCACTTGAAACTATGGTTAAGTCTGTCCATGTGTTGTGAGATTAAAGAGTTTTCATCATGTCTTCTGCTAGTTGGTGTTCATGGATGCGCTCTGCTATTCTTCTGTCTGTCTGTCCTACATAGTGGTTGTTAGTCCTTGCACTGTCTGTTGTAGATGACTCCTGTTTTTTCTTCTTGGGCTACTGGGTCTTTTGGTTTACTTAAGATACTTTGGAGGGCTTTAGTTGGTTTGTGCGCTACGGAGATGCCATGTGGTTGTAATAGTCTGTTGGTGGTTTCTGAGACGTTTCTGATGTATGGCAGTGTGATCCTTTTCACAGCTTGTGTTAGTTGTGTTGTAGTAGGTTGAGTGGCCAGGCACTTTTTGATAAAGTTGCATGGCTATCCATTTTGTTGGAAGATGTTATATAGGTGGTCTGTTTCCTTCTTCTGCTGTTCTGGGTTGCTGCAGTGCATTCCTTCTGTTGTACAATTCTGCATGCAAAGCAGGTATTTTTTCATTGGGCTACTGTAGTGACTTAGATGAGCAGAACTGCAGAACTAAGGGCAGTCCTTTTATCTGGGCTGGCCTGACTTCCAGATCTAGCTTTAAATTATTAACCATCATGTACTCCAATAAACAGTAACAACTACCACCATTGTGCTGCAATGGTTAAAGCAGAGGATTCTCAAACTATGGGCTGAGACCTCTGGGAGGCCATAAGCCACTTAGAGGGGGAATACACATTTTTTTTTTTAAACTTGATCAGGTTTGCTCCATCAAAGAAAGAGCACTATCAATTTTTTTTTTCTAGATTTGCTGCTCGGTTTCCCTGTCTTGGTAGTTACGGGAACTATCCATAAATTTGAGAGCCAGTAGGGATACATAGACTACATTTATTAAGAGTAAGTAGTATATTTATTCCTTGCCCAACCCTAATCTCAATAAAATCATCAGGTTTATTCACAGGGGGGAAATCACCTAATCAACTGGGTGGAAAGTAGCCTCTGAAACGCTGCTACTTCTCTCCCCTCCTCAGAATCAGAGAATTCCGCACTACTGGCATAGACTAATAATTAACTAATTCTTTAAAATAAAGAATGCACATTTGCAGCTTATTACTTAAGATACGTAGAGAGGGCGGATATTGTCACGTAGGCAATACGTATCGAGCCCGACTCAGTGGCGCTTAAACTAGACTGCGAATACCCATCTTTATACGTACCTGTTAACAACAAAGAAACATTTTTCTGAGTAAGCGATAAGATTTATAGAAAACTAAACAATGAAGAGTTTGGTTTTTGTTTCGTTTAAGGTAGCAGTGCGTTCAAGGACAACGAGGGAGCATGGATGAGTGTCACTATACCTATCCACAAATCCTAGGGGAGTGAAACACACCGTTCGAAAATTCATCTTTGTAAGGGACTTTCGGAAGTAGTTCTACCCATTATTATCTCTATGGGAGCCATTAGTAACGTCACTTCCTGAGAGCCCGCCTCGCTAGAACCGGAAGGCGCTGCCCGCTTGAGTATCTTTCTGGCTTAAATCTCCGGAGCGGGCGAGAAGGAGCCCTCGTGGTCTGTTGCCATGGTCTTTTATTTCACGTCCAACGGTAAGAGTGGCCTGACCAGGCTCACAGCTCTTCTCCCGACAGTGGATGCTTATATCCGAAGCTGCTTTCCCCCGATTGATGTCACGGATTATAACTCTTATTGGCGCCAGCCCATAGTCTATATAACAATACTGTTTCGGCTGGCGGATGATGGGGCTTGTAGTCCAACCCATCCAGCGGCTTCGTTATCTTTGCGCAATATTCTGTTATCGCTGCACAACCCAGCCAGGCTGGGCCAGCCGTACTATATTTGATGCTTTCAAACAAGGTGAAGGTAACTCCCCACCCCAGAGAGCTTGGGAGATTTTACAGAAGGGAAATGGAAAATGAAGCGAGATGCATCTTCACTGAGTTTTCTGTGGTGGATTCATGAAAAGCCATGTTGCTGAGGGAATAGAACCAAGTATCTGCTGGTGCATTGATTGACACCATTTATAAAAAAAGATAGTACGTGCAATGTTTTATTACAACATCTCAGTCTAACGTTTTAAACCTCTTTTCCAGGAGAATTGTACAATAGAAATCACATTAAACAGTTTGGCTATATTAAAACTGTTAGCTTTGTTTCCTGTACTTTTTTTTTTTTAACCTCTTTGAGCTGGTGTGTTTGTACTGCACCAGAAATTAGCTAACCACATTTTAATCTAGTGTGTTGTGCAAATCGTGGTGCAGCGATTAGCTGATGGTTTAATGTGTTATGTGAACTCAGGAAATTGGGCTAACAGAGTAAAATATAGGTGTTGTGCAAGTGTAGTTAACATGATTGTTTGGTTTTTGAATTCATGTGTTATAAGAACACAGACATTTCTAGTATTCGCTAAATTATGACTTAAACCAGAATTTAGCAAAATGTGTGGATCCAATCCATATCTTCCCAGTATTTGGCACACTTTTGTTGAAATGATTGCTTGGGATTTTGATTGAGAGAAGGTAGAATTGGTGGGTATTGTTGCCTCATGTCCTGTGTGTGAGAACAAAACACTGTCCTCAGTAGGCTTTTGCCTTGCCTTGCCTGGCTCTTACAGCATTATTACTGATACGTCTTTTCTCTGTTCTGTTAGTATACATATGTACGTATCAACCATGCTCTTCCATTTTGGGTAAGCAGCATTTTATAAAGCACAAAAAAGGAGTAAAAAATAAAATAAAATAAGTGATGATAAAAAAGAAAAGGAAATACTGTATAGCTTAATCTAGTCTATATAAACATTATTCTCTTTACCTTTGCAAGTGTTCTTGTTTTTCCCCACAACCATACACTGTTTCATACATTGTCTTTTTGTTCTTTATATTTCTTAGTTCTCTCTTTTTAAGGATTTCAACAACCCCATCGAATGTCTTTCTCAATCTTCCCCTTCCTCTCAATTTGTTCATTCTTCCTTCATGTATTTCCTTTAGGATTTCATCCCTATTCATTCCCTCTATTCGACCAAACAATCTCAATATACTTTTTTTGTATTGGGTTCGTGACCAATAATGCAACCTATTCCCACTGCATTCAATTTCTGTGTTTCTTCTGACCTAACTAACTCTCAGTTACATATAACAAAATAGATTGAAGCATGCTCTTATGCACAGCCATGTTTGTTTCTTTTAACAAACATTCCTTGCAACAGACCACATAATGCCCACTACCTTTCTACCAGTACTTCTGTGTGTTAAAATTTCTCTGTTTTTCCATCTTTAGTAAATATTCTGCCAAGATACACACATTCATCTACTTGTTCTAGTTTTGTGCCATTTATGTATAAACTGCAATTATTCACTTCACTTTCCTTATCAAATGCAACTATATTTGATGACTACATTAATTTTCAGGTCCATGCTTCTTGTTGCACCATACAACCTGTACAACATTTGCTGGAAATCTTGTGGGTTCTCAGCCAATAATATAGCAGCCTCTGCATGCAAAAGTACCCGCATATTCATATCCCCGACCAATATACCTCTGACATTGTCAGGCCTAGCCCAAGGAACTCCAGGAGACCATGTAGATTCAGTTCAGCAATGTTTATTAGCTACAACCTCTAGCAAGAATCTTCCCAGACTGAAACCTCAGTTCCCAAAGTCAGCCAGTCACAACAGTGTGAATTCCTCAGGGAGGTGCCAGCCTCATCATCTTATCTCTCCCTCGCCCCTCAGGAGACGAAAGAGCATGTTTTCCTCCCTGAGTTTGGCTTTCATAATTCCATTCTATCACAGACGTCACCACAAAGATTCCTTATACATTTATTCAGAAATACATTAAACAACCAAGGGTATGTCACAGATAGTTGTTTTATATCCTGCTCAGTGTTAAGCCATTTGCTAAACATTCCTTCTATTGTCATATATGCTTTACTTCCATCATATCCTTCTTTTATTCATTCAGCAATAAATTTTCAGCACCATATTTGCACAAAACACTCTATAATTCAAGCCTATTTACATTATTATGTTTTATTTATATCAGAAAAGGTTAAATAAACTTTGTCACCTTCATATATTTTTCAGAGAACTGCTGCAATGCAAACTTCACTAACCAAATTTTGCTCATTGTCATGCCTTGTACCCTTTCAGTCAGAATTCTGCCAAACACCTTCCAAGACTAGCAAGCTAATTCCCCTTACTTTTGCGTTATTCTTAACCTTTCTCTTTGAGGAGGGGAACAATAGTGGAGTTACACACAGCCATTCCATAAGCAAACCACATCTATATTTTATCATTTCTCCAACTACACTGTTTACACCTGTATCCTTACCATTTTCAGCATTGTCACAGCATTTATTCCTTTGCATCAACTTTTTTTTGGACACTAACTTTTATGGAATTTTATTTGACATAGTACTATCATTCTGAAAGTATTGTTCCAGCATTCCCTCACATCAGCTTCTTCCAAGTTAATTTAATCACTTTCATTTTTAATTCCATTCCTTCATTATTTAGCACTTTTCACCCACTTCTGAAAGTTTTCTTTGCCTCTTGTAATCTTAACCATTCCTTACTCTCTTTAACCACATTCTTTGCAATTTTCATTTTTCTCCTGTATGCATTGTAAAATATATTTCAGAGCCTATCTGAAAAGAATACTAGGGTAACTGAGCTTTTTAGAAAACAGTTTAATAATCCCTCAGCCAAAGGGAACCTTATAATGATTCTGACATAGGATATGAATATGGTAAATACTTTTGATGTACTGAACAATCTTTTGTAGAAAACTTGCATATCTGTGCATAGTTTGATGTAAAACATGGATTATTTTTTTCTTTTCTGTCCTTCAGTTGTTCCTTCTGTTTATACAATTTATATGGGAAAAGACAAGTATGAAAGTAAGTAAAACATTCCTTTGATTTGCATGAAGAAGGTACGATATGTTGATAATTTGTACATCTTTCCTAAGAACTCACTCGTTTTAGCTAGCAGAATTGCAGAGACAGAAATCTCCTTAATCTTTGTATGTGGCTCCCTTATATTTTTTACCATTTGCTTTTGGAACTCACCCTTTGTTTTTAAAAAGCTACACTTTTTAGAATGGCATGATGGTTGTCAGTTTTAAGAAATCAGTACCCAAATCAATATTATGCTGGAGAAAAATATGATGATGATAGGATGATGAAAAGAATTGAGATAAATTTTATAAGTAATATTAAGACAAATGATTTAAAAAATTGAATAAGGACAAAAGCAAGAAACTGATGGTAGATTGTTTGATGGTGAAGAAGTTAAAGAAAGTAAGATTGTAGAAAAGCGATTGAATTGCTTACACTTGTTTTGACTACAGACTGTACGGAGCAGGTGTGTGGCTAAATTTGTATATTAGAAGAGGGATCTTAAGAACTGAGGGAAACTGGTGATGAAAGGTAAAGTTCTAAATAGTTTGTGTTGACAAATTAATAACAGCAAATGATAACAGTATTGATCCCAGCGTTCCTAAGAGTTCACACCAAAGCTGTGAACTTGCTGATCTCTCAGTAGAAATATGTAACATGTTTTTAAGATTGACCTTTCATCATAGGACTGGGAAATAAGGGAATCTATGGGGAACCTAGAAAATGATTAATTAACTTAACATCTGTTCCATGCGTTACAACGAGTTTGTTCAATATAACTGTGAAAAAGCAAATTGCTTGATGGGAATCATTAAGAAATGAATTAAAAATAACTGCCAGAAGTGTATTGCCTTTCTACAAATCTTTATAGCACAACCATTTTTTAAATTCTGTGTTACTTTTACTCACCAGGCTTCTAATAAGGTTAAAAGATGCAGAAAAGGGGATCTAAAAATAATAAAGGGACTGAAGTGACTCACTTGTGAAGAAAAATTAGTGTTTTTTTTTTAATTTAGAAAAAAATGAGTAAGTGGGACACAATAATATGTGGATAATATTATTCATGATATAGAAAAGTGGAGAGGAGCCATTTTTCCCTTTACTCATACAGGCTGGATCCTTTTGTAATATTAAAATATGAGTGGGAGAGATTTAGAACTGACTAGAGAACTCTGTGACTTGTTGGGTCATCCTTTGAGAGAAAGGTAGTGCAGTCTGATGTGATTACATCATTACATTACATTACATTTTAGGCTGACCATATATTTTTTTACCCCAATGCTGGCCGGTCCCGTGATCATCTAAGAAGAGTATATATCATAAATAGAAAAATAATTGTAGTGGCAAATGAACTCCAATAATAAGTCAATATTTACTTACCTAAACAGATAAACAGAATGACCACAAGTGGGCAAAAAAGCAGTGGGAGTGGGAGTGACTTCTGACTTGCTGCCAGTTTCCCCATTGCCTTTGGTTGTGGGAAGCTGGCAGGGTGTGTTGGAAATCATGATCGCATGACTGCAGGGGCACTGCAATGGCCACAACTTTGCAAATAAAACTGGTGTGAACTTCGTGGAAATATGAATTCCACAGGAGTAATGGGTCCTGGATTTTCTACTCATTCTTTAAGTTAGCAGCTTTTAGGTACTTTGATTCAAAAATTGTTGCGGTATAATGCACTGTTTGGGCTAACATGAGGGTACAAATAGACAAACAGATAAACACAATGAGAGTTTTAGTAGTATATAGATAAAATAAGTCTTTTTTTAGAGCTATGACATTCGCTACCAACATATAGCTGCCAATTTAGGTGGTTTTAAACAGTGATTAAACAAATTACTAGAGGATTAGAATACACAATGGCTATTTACTGCCTCCATTATGAGAGCAGTGCTGGAATAGAAAATACTCTTGTGCTTACATTCTGCTTCCTAGTGACATCTACATGAGCATTTAGGTCTAGGTAGTTTGAATCAGTAGGATTATTTATTTATGTATTTATTTATTTGGTGCCTTCAGGTCAGTGTTGACTCCTGGCAACTGCCTGGACAAGTCCCTGCAGTTTTCTTGGCAAGATTGCAGAAGTGGCTTGCCATTGTTTTCTTCCTAGGGCTGAGAGTGTGTCACTGGCCCAAAGTCATCCAGCTGGGTTTGTGCTTAAGGTGGGACTAGAACTCACGGTCTCCTGGTTTCTAGCCTGGTGCCTTAACCACTATACCAAACTGGCTCTTAGGATTTTATTAATGCACTTTAATTCATAGTTGGAATGAAAGAAGGCAAGTACTTTAATTGCGGTAGAAGCCCTTGGTCTACTTATTTTTATTTCTTTACTGAATGTATATATTTTGCACATTTTTTACTGGATGTCTCAATATGGTTTATCTTAGCTGGACAGAATTGCAGCTGTTAAAATGAATATTTACCAAGACTTAATTTACTCTTTCAAATGATTCCAATACATATTGAAAACAGGGTATTAAGTGATTGGCATGAATGCATAATGAACTCCATATAGTCCAATAAAATACTAAGGATTAAATTCAAGATTCTATGGGACTTGAAAGAGTGAGGTGAATTAGTGGCCCCAAAGTTTAAATTGTGTTGCCATGCTAGCTGCTTAACCTAGTTTTCAGAGTGGATTGCTAGTTTGCTTGCTTCATTTCTGCCATTACAAAAGAAAGGGAGGGGGGAAGGCTAGTAGGTGAACCGTTAGGTGCAGATGGACTGTTATCTGTTTCTCAGGAATGCCCAAGGCCGTACCAGCATGAGACCAGGAGATGACCGGTGACATGCACAAGAGAGTCTCGAAGATAGAAGGGGGGAGGTGAAATGGGAAAGGGGGTAAAATCAACTTTTGGCATGTGCGGGCTTTAGTTCCAGTAATGCTCTAGTTCTGTACACTACTTCTCAATAAATGAACTTTTCTTTGAACTTGGATCAGTTTCAAGGAGAGTTGCTTTTGTTGGGAGTTGAGAGCTGCAGTTTCTTACAGTTTTTCTTTACAGCTTGCTTACCTCTCTGCATGGGACAGGACTTCCAGACAGTCTGCACAAATAATTTTGGCTTCATGCAAACAGAAACAAGTTATGAGAGATAATGTATAAGAGAAACATATTAATGTAATGTATTGAATATGTAGGATAAATACAGGAAAAGAATCAAATCTCTCCCCTCTTTGTCTTATTATTAAATGAAAGTTAATGAAGATTATGAAGAGGAAGGTACTAAGAAATTTGCTCAGTGGAGAGCTAACAATTCCTTTAGATTGCAAGATTTGAATATTAATAAGATGAAGAAAAAATATTTTGAAATTCTCACTTCACAATGAGAGAGCCAGTTTGGTGTAGTAGTTAAGGCTCCTGCCTTAGGCATGAAGCCAGCTGGGTGACTTTGGGCCAGTTACTCTCTCTCAGCCCTAGGAAGAAGGCAATGACAAACCATTTCTGAAAATTTCTCCCAGAAAACTGCAGGGACTAGTCCAGGCAGTTGGCAGGAGTCAACACTCCCTACACAGGGACACACACATATAGATCCACACTTCACATTGGTCCAACTTACCTGATTGGTTTCATTATCTTCAAATATGTAGCATAATATTAAAAGAATTGGAGAAACAAGGGGAATACATGTACTGAGAGACTTGACAGAATTTGGAAAATAATATGTAACTCAGAATATTTGTTGGGACTTATTTATAGACTAGCTGGTGAAATATAACTCAATCTGAAAAGGTCAAAGATTGCATGGTTAAATGGATACAAAATCTGAATGCAGTAATAGAGATGCAGTAGTGGGAATTTCAATGGAAGAAGAACATAAAACTTACTCTGAACATTTACTCAGAGCAAATTGGTATAAGATGTTTTATTGTTGGTACATTACTCCAGTTTTAATTGCTGAAGTGGACAATTCATTTTCAAAAAAATGTTGGAAACATCATTACAGTTTTTCATATTTGGTGGCAATGGTGTAAAGTTCAGCAATTCTGAAAAATGATTCATTACTAGAATGAAACAAATCTTAAAAGATGAATTCCCATTTTAATCTATGGTATTCTTATTAAACTGTACCAAAGTATACTGAATTAGCTTATAATATATGCTTCTTACTGGAAAGGTTGTTTGATCCCTTCAATTGAATAGTTAACCAAGTTGTGAGAATATGCTTTGGTGTCTGGAATAACTTTGTACCTTAAAAGTAAATCTGACACAGATTTCAACTCAAACTGGAAACCATTCTTAGATTATTATATACATGGATTGGTACCATGTCCAAAGTTTGGGTTTATTTATCCATAGAGTTTAAGTGCAATTTTATGAGCTACCTAAATCAGAATAGATTCTTAGTAATTCAGACTGAACTTAACACAATGTTTAATTTCAGTGATTTATATTATGTTAACTATGGTTCTTGATATTCACTTTTAGCTGAAGTTTAATAATATCAATCCCCTTTGCAGTAGTTCAGTGACACATTCCCCCCGACCCCATCCCTGCTGACTCTGTCAACTTTTTTCTTTAAACAGATGGAATTTGACTACACATTTCTTTAGTTCTCCAGGGCAAATGTAGAAATTATTTCAGTAGCTGGCCAGGGCAGTATACAGCCTAAATCAGACACTGTCACTTTTATAGACAATCAAGTAAAAAAGATAATACAATTAATAAGTTGCAGCAAGAAACCAATCCAACAAAGATTCAACTTCCAGATGCCTTATGCATCTTCCCCCCCCCAAATAAAAATGTTTTCAAGATTGTTTTTATCAAATGGCTGTTGTAAAATTCATCTGTACTGCCTTTCATCTAAAGATTTTCTTTTGAAATTGGAATTTGTCATAAAGAAAATGCTGATGTACAAATTGGTGTTTAATTGAATGATGCATAGACTCAAGGTTCTGTAGCCCTTGTGGGCAATAATGCTTTTGTCAAAAACTATGTTTCCTCATGAGTGGAAAGCTACATGGTGAGTAGGGTTGAAATATGCAATGGGTGAGTCCATAACTTAAAGTAGAGATACAGTTTTTTTTCTCTCTGACACTCTTCAGCGTTTATGTTTTTCTCTTTCTGAGCAGCAATTTATAGGAAAGGGCCAGATAGCTATTATCAGAGGTCTGACCTTAATTTCAGTAAGTTTGAAATTATCCTGAAGGCCACACAAAAATAACCTGAAGGCTGCAAGTCACTTATGTTTGTTCCATAGTATTATTTTTTACTAAGGAATAATAAGTTTAAAATGCTGTATCTCAGAAACAGAGATGGTATATTCTTTGTCACCTTTCTGATTAATATTTTGTTTCAGTCTGAAATCTTCTGTTTCAAAAGAAGAAAACAATTTATGTGAACACTATTACAGCTTTGCTCAGTCTTTGCTTTGTATTTTCTTTTAGATGAAGATCTAATAAAATATGGTTGGCCAGAAGATATTTGGTAAGTACTGAATAGGTCTTCCTTTTATATAATGAAATCCTTTTTCATATGAAACAAGTTCTTCTCCTTCCTAATAATAACTACTTAATAGAGCCTTTTCTGGACTTGGACTTAAGATTTGAGATGGGATCCCATTTCTAATACTATCCCATACCCAAAAAGCTTCATGTGAGCCAGTTTATATACTAAATATATCAGCCTGGGGAGGTTTCCAGATCAGGAAACAGGTTCCAAAGAAGACTAGAACTATATTTGATTGAGATAGGCTGCACTAACAGAATCTTGAAAGTCTGATTGTATTTCCCCTTATCTCCGTCTTATATCCCAGGGAGTCAGGAAAGAGTTAGTCTGGGTTTCCTCTTAATACAGGTAGTCCTCGCTTAGGAACCACAATTGGGATTGACAACTGTCGTTAAGCGCCACAGTCACTGAGCGGAAAATCACATGACAGGCTTACCACCTCACTTTCTATTTGGTCATTAAGTGAATCACTGTGGTTGTTAAGTGAGACATCACATGACTGCAACTTGCAATTTTGCTTCCATGATCTCCATTTATTCTGCTTGTTGGAAGCTGGTTGCGAAGCACCTGAATGGTGGTCATGTTACCGTGGGACACTTCAATGGTTGTAAATGTGAGGATTGATCGCAAAGCTTTTTAACATCATTGTAACTGTGAATGGTTGCTAAACAAGGCAGTCAGTAAGCAAGGACTACCTGTACTTTCCTTTTTCCCAGGGCTCAAGGTATGATTCTGCACAGTTTGTAACTGTTTTTGTAACAGTTTCTGAATAGTTTCTTCAAGGTAGTTTCCATGGTTCCTTACAGTTTAGAAACAATTCCCCTAAGTCATTTTTGTTTGCATATTTTCATTCTTGAGTAGTTCCACTTTTTTTAAAATATATTTCTTATAAAATATTTATATTTTGCTTCTTCATATTGATTTATAAGACAGCAAACAATTCAGGCCAGCAAGGAGATGCACCATTTAAAGCCAAATATTATTTAATATAGCAGTATTAAATCACAAAGACTAACACTACTAGTCAACAGTATGGCTTATTTGGACTGAATTTCAGCTTACCGGCCCTCGTCCATCCTGTTACTGAATCCAGACATCTGTTTTTAATGAGACAGTTTCAGGATTTGACTTTAGTCTGGGTAAAATAGGTCCTGCTTTATGGCCCTTCAAGTTGAAAAGTATAGTAAAAATGATACATAAGACTTTGCCACTTCTGCATGTGTATTCATTTCCTGTAGATCAGAATTTTCCAACCTTGCCAACATCCAGATGTAGGGATTTGAACTCCCAGAATTTTCAACATTGACTGTGTTGGCTGAAGAACTCTGGGAATTGGAGACCACACATCTGGAAGTTGATAATGATGGGAAACTGCTGCAGATCTTTTGGGCTTAATTCCTAAAGCCTGTGCTTTTTAATTGCTATGGAAAGTAGCTTGTGAACCTGTGAGAATTCTGAAGGGGAGATTTGTCAGCTCTGCTTTCGTGTTACTATACAAGGGTTGAATGAAAATTAAACTCTCCACCTCCATAACTTTAGTTTAAATACGAATATTTTAAGAAATGAAATAGGAAAATAATCCTTGAAATGAGTTCTTTTGTTACTTCTGTTTACTTCTCCATGTAATCACCATTCACTATATACTTCTCCAATGATGGCCAAGCTTCTTAAAGCTGTCACAAATGCACTCCATAAAACATCTCTTTAACCAGTCCTTTCCACCTCTTCATTTGAGTCAAATGGATGCCCACAAAGGTATTTGCTTTGGAGTCAGGCAGCACCAACATTGAAATAAATAAACAAACAAATAATTTCTTTCAATGTTGGGAATAGATGGAAGTCACATGGCACTAAATCTAGACTGTATGGTGGATAGGGTAAGATAGTGAGATCCATCTTTGCAATTGCCTCTTTAAGAGGTGTGAGACCTACCATTGTCCTGTTCCAGCAAAAGTTCCTCCTTGTGCTTCTGAATTCTAGTTAATCATTGTTTCAAAGTGGCAAAGGTAGAAGAGGTGGAAAGACTGTCAAGTGTGGACTTCTTCTGTGATGGCTTTAAGAAATTTGTCCATTGTCCAAGTGTGTAGCAAATAGAGGTGTGGAGAAGTAAATTTAGGTAATAAAAGACCTCATTTCAAGAATTATTTTCTTGATTCATTTATTAACATATCCTTATTTAAACTAAAGTTGTGGAGGTGGAGGCATTACTTTTTATTCAAACCCTGTTAAAGCTGAATGACACTTCCACTTCAGCTACAAGAGGTAGTAAGCCTCCAAATACTGGTTGCTGGGGAAAGCATGCAGTGATTAAAGACTGTTGCTTTCATGGTCTTTTTATGCCTTCCAGAGGGGCTTGCAGGATTACGGTTGGAACTAAAATGCTGGAATGTGTGCATCTTAGGTGTAATTTGCATACTTGTGCTTTCTCCCGCCACAAACATTTATAATTACTTTGTCTCACCTGGATTAGTGCCCAGAAATCAATTCAAGAATAGATAGTTGAAAAACAGGACAGATTATTCAGATTTATTAAGTTCTGGCCTCTGAGAGATACTGAAAATTTAAGCATCTATTTAAGATGATTTATGAATTGGCCTTATTCCTTGGTGGAGAAATGGCTGTGACAAGACTACGACTGGATTTTGTTTGTCGGTGTCTAGTGCTGTTTTCATCTGAATCACTGGAGGGAGTACTCGGCCTTATGTCAGTATTGTTAACCAAATATTTTCCTCTTTTAGCCTTCTGGTGTCCTTGTCTTTGGATTATGTCAATCCTTGCTCAGAGATTAACATACTAAGATATAATTCTTCCCCATACACCACATTAAATTTAAATGACAGACACCACATGATAAAAATATCTAGAGATGTTGTTTTGGATGCTGAATCACAGTTCCTATCAAACCTGTGCACTTTGTCTAGGTTTCATGTGGACAAGCTCTCCTCAGCACATGTCTACCTCCGGCTACATAAGGTAACTGCCTAGCTTTGTTTGTTTTGCTCAGTTATGTGCATCCATGTATGGTTGTGCGATGGTGCTTTCCTAGCTGCACAGCAACAGTGCACAAAATTATGCAGAGTTGTACACCAATAGCTATGTGCAAAATCTCCCTTTTTACAGTTTTCCCAAGAACATTTCAATGTTCAAGAATGGCCTGATTGAACATTTGCAAGAATGTTTTGATAGTTTTCAGGTGTGGACCATGCCTAGAATTCTACTTTCTGTTTTGGAAGACTTCTAGAAAGTTACCAAACTAAAATTCTTCTTGGATTCAGCTGAGCATCATTTTTGTACTAGATGTAATAAGCTACGAGGAGTAAGAGCTGAAAAATTATACTTTTTGAAGCAGCTTGTTTACATCCTTATGCCTTAAAAACAAAGTCATCCAAAGGAGTCCGATCAAATAGTGCTGTGGGCTCTTAAACAAATTGGACTGCCAAAACTCTGGAATTTTAATTATGGCAAATATTCTCAATTTTATTCTCAAAGCATCTAATCAAGATGTTACAGTGAGCTATATAGTTTTCTTGGTTTTGATTTGTATCATCTGTGACCTTAATTATGGTTTGTATGTCATGCTTGTATGGCTTATTGCAATTAGTGAACCCAGAGTAATTGTGTCTTTGTCAGCAAACCATGATTTAAAAGTGAATGGCTTGGCATGATATGTGAACTCATAAACTGATTTAATTGTGTGCAAGAAAATTCAAAGTAGACTTTAAAAAAAAAAACCCACTATACTAGTCCCTGGGTTAAGAACGCCCATGTTACAGACAACCCATAGTTAAGAATGGAGCCTATTGTAACAAACTTTGAGTTAAAAATACAATGGTTCAAGTCCATTATACAATCTATTTATACAATATTATACAATAATATTGTTCCAGCTTATATACAAATTCGACTTAAGGACAGACCTTGGGAACAAACACCTTCTTAAACTGGGTACTACCTATGTAAGCTTGTTCATTACAATAGCAGCAAATAGTCTTGTAGCTTTGCATAGAGCAACACATTTTTAATGATGCAGTATTTTAAATCTCCAGTGCAGCTCATAACGTGCATGAAATGAGTTCTAGTCCAAGCAAACTTACATCATACTGTTACTCTGTTTAAGCCTTGGTATTTTTGCTATAACTGCCCTATGTATCTATAAATTTAGTGCAAGGGACCGTGAAACTGTGTTTTCACAACTTGTTCTCTGTGCATTCCCACGTGTAGGATGCTCATATCCACCTTAATTCATTTTAGGGGCAGACAATGGATGACATTCCTAAGGAGGTTTTGATAGATTGTGCACAGCTTGTGAAGGCCAACAGCATTCAAGGTAAATTTTTGCCTATATGAGGAAGTGAGTCAAAAAAACGACAAGGATTTTGAGGGGAGAGACAGGTAGGAAGGCTTTTGAATTTGGGATTAACAAAGAAGACTGAAGCAGCAGAGCCTACAACAATGTGGATCAACTGGGCATTTCCAAATATAAAAAAAACTGTCCTAGCAAAGGCATCAGGACCAGTGGTAATTAGTTTCAGCTAGGCAAATGTCAAATTGTAATGGAGACATTGAATCTCTGCTGGAAGACAGGGTAGAGTGTAGCATAGAGGTAGGCAATATTGTAATTGTGGATACAAGTAGGCTTCCAGACACTTTCCTTGGTGCCCATGAAGTTCCCTACCCTATTTATTTATTTTATTAAAAGAATATTTTTTTAAAAACATGGGATACTGTAAAGGAAAAGTCAACCATCATACTGTATTTAATTGCAAGAATTTCTTTGGTCCCTCAAAGATCCTACTGAGATGGTAAAGAATATCTTAAGAGACTAGTTTGCATTGTGATAAATTCATGTTTTGTGACCGGCCATGTCTCCCATGACAGTCATCATGTGAACAGTGTGCCTACCTTAAGTGCACCCACTACATGCTCTTTCCATTCCAGATGTGCCTCTATCCCCAACAGATTGCTTCTCTTTGGTCTAGCTTCTGTCTGTCTAATGTACCAGTGTGTTGAAGAGAAGAAGCCTGTGTTAGAGATGAGTCAATATTTGCCTCTGTAAGCCATCTTCTCCTCCCACTTCAGATCTCATCAGAGAAGAAGCCTCTGTTAGAGATGAGTCAATATTTGCCTCTGTAAGCCATCTTCTCCTCCCACTTCAGATCTCATCAGGTGTCCATGGGGATTTTATTTATTTATTTAATTTGTACATTGCCTGAATCTCAGTGACTCTTTGCAAGTATTCATGGGATTTTTGACAGTATGAAGTCCTTCTTTTCCCAACTTAACTTCCAATCTTTTGTGAACATTGTTGGGGGGCGAGGGAGAAGAGGATATAATTCCCCAAGTAAAATGCTATACAGTGGTACCTCGGGTTACGAACACCCCTCCTTGCGAAAATGTCGCGATACGACCAGCTCCGGTCGCAAAAATTTGCCTCACCGTGTGACCTCTGCCTTGCGCTACGAACCGGATCCGCGGCCATTTGCCCTGCTGCCATACGGTCGCGGCTTCCTGTGGGCGAGATCGCGGTAGCAAGGAGACGTTCGGTGAGGCTTGTGGTGTGTTTTGTGGCGTTTGGAAGGTGTTTGGTGTGCTTGTCAGCATGGCTCCAAAGAAAATGCAGAGCAGGCTTGGCAAGAATAAGGCTTTGAAGAAGAAAGTGACGATCGAACTGAAGAAGGAGATTATAGAAAAGCACGATCGTGCTGTTCGTGTGACTGATCTGGCCGCGGAGTACAAGATGGCGAAGTTGACCATCTCAACTATTTTGAAGAATAAAGATGCCATCAGAGAAGCTGATGTGGCAAAAGGAGTAACGATGTTAACGAGGAGGAGGACACAAGTGCTGGAAGAGGTGGAAAAGCTGTTGTTAGTGTGGCTGAATGAGAAACAGCTGGCATGTGATAGCATGAGTGAAGCTATCATCTGTGAAAAAGCCAGGAAACTGCACAGTGATTTACTGCAGAAAAACCCCTCTACCAGCACAGCAAGTGAGGAATTTAAAGCTAGCAGAGGCTGGTTTGAGAAATTCCGCAGGAGAAGTGGCATCCACAATGTGGCAAGACGTGGAGAGGCTTCCAGTTCTGACAAGGCTGCTGCAGAAGCCTACAAGGAAGAATTTGAGGGCTTCGTGAAGGCGGAAGGGTACGTCCCTCAGCAAGTGTTCAACTGTGATGATACAGGGCTCTTCTGGAAGAAGATGCCAAACAGAACCTACATCACGCAGGAGGAAAAGGCACTGCCAGGGCACAAGCCCATGAAGGACAGACTGACCCTTTTGCTGTGTGCGAACGCAAGCGGCGACCTGAAGATTAAGCCGCTACTGGTGTACCATTCCCAGACCCCTCGTACATTCAGGGAACACAGTGTGAACAAGGCCAGACTGCCTGTCATGTGGAGGGCCAATGCGAGAGCATGGGTCACAAGGCAGTTGTTCATGGAATGGCTGCACGAGGTGTTCGCACCCAGCGTTAAAAAATATCTTTCTGACAACCAGCTGCCTGAAAGGTGTCTTCTTCTGATGGACAATGCCCCGGCACACCCTCCATCCTTGGTGGATGATACGGACGCTGAGTATGACTTTATAAAGGTCAAGTTCCTCCCCCCCAACACGACACCTCTTCTGCAGCCCATGGACCAGCAAGTGATCTGCAGTTTTAAGAAGCTCTACACAAAGGTGCTCTTCACCAGGTGTTTCAATGTCACTGAGGAAACATCCTTGACTCTGGCAGAGTTTTGGAAGAAACATTTCAATGTCCTCCACTGCATCGGCCTCATTGACAAAGCCTGGGAAGATGTCAACTGCCGGACCTTAAACTCAGCCTGGAGGAAACTGTGGCCAGAATGTGTCGCTGAACGTGACCGTGAAGGGTCTGATGCAGAGGTAGTGGAGGAGATTGTGTCCATGGGCAAGAGCATGGGTCTGGTTGTCGATGGTGCAGACGTAGAGGAGCTTGTTGAGGACCATGAGGAGGAGCTGACCACGGAAGAACTTGCTGAGCTCCAGAGTGAGCAACAGAAAGCGCTTGGTGAGGAGCATTCCACTGAGGAAGAGGAAGACAGGGAGGAGGTGAGCAGTGCCGAGATTAAATCCATTATGAAACAATGGAATGCGTGCCAGGACTTTGAGAAGCACCACCCCAACATAACTGTAACGAACAGAGCGCTGAACATGATGAACGATAACGTGATCTCTCATTTCTGGAGGGTTATGCAGCGCAGGAAAAAACAACTGACTTTAGACAGGTTTTTCCCCAGAACTGAGCCTGCAGCTAAGAGGCAAAGAAGAGAGGAAACCCCTGAAGGAGATGTCCCTTTGGAGGGGGACTCTCCCTCCAAACAATAACTGCCTCCCCACCCCATTCTCCCTCTTCATACTGTGCTGTACGTACTTTTTTTCATGTTTTTGTGGTTTAAAAATAAAATGCATATGTTTCAGAACTGTTTGTATTTACATTGAACCTTATGAGGAAATTTGCCTCGCGGAGCGACCAAATTCGGAGGGCGGAACCGATTAACTGAATTTACATTGAACCTTATGGGAAAATTTGCCTCGCGTTGCGACCAAATCGAGTTGCGATCAGAGTCACGGAACGGATTAAATTCGTAACCCGAGGTACCACTGTATGTTCCAAGTTTCCTTACTCTCTGTTGCCTTGGTCAACATTGTCTCAGAATTTACAGAAATTATTATGTTGTGGCCTTTCTGTGGAGTTTTCCATTATGCTGCCTTGTCCTGTTACCACTTGATGGTTCCAACTGTGGGGGGAACATAGATTTTGGCATAGTTTACTAGTCAGTTAAGATTCTGTCAATGACCACTGATACCTCAGAGAACTTTGGCAAGGAAAGATCTTTCCCTTCCTCCCTCCTTTTTAACCAGCATAAGGATCACAGAAACCTATCCAGTTTTTCCCTCTGATTCTTCTTATAGCAGCTTTTCACAACTTTCTGCTCTGCAGATGTGTTGGACCGTTAAGTCTATCATTCTTCAGCTGACAGTCGGTAGGACAGCTGTAATTGGGGAAAGCAGTTCACAAACCTCAAACTGGATTCCAGAAGCTTCTTCTCCCACTACCCCCCTGACTTTTCTGCCTATCCAGATTACATCAATGTGGGATTGGCTTTCTTCCTTTAGTAAGCATGTAGAGGTCAAAATACCATGGATATAGTCAGATTCAAGGATCCTTTTAGGAGAACCAGATTCTATAAATTCAGTTAATTGCCTAATGAACTCTTGTAGCTACATCTGTCCAGCTATCCAATATAATTTTTAAACAGGATGTAATAATGGAATGAGTATTAAGTACCAGCTGAACGGGAGCCTTGCCTCTTGTATGCTGCCAGGTGGGCTTATGGAAGCCTATTCTTTCAGGTAGCTGGTGGGTTTCAGGAGTGTTACTTCATGTTCCCTCTCTCCCTACCTAAGCCAGAAGTCTCCTTAAGGCTGGGTTTCTGGAATGCTTCTATTTTCTTCTTTGCTGAGAATTCCAGTCCTTGAATTTGACAGCTGCTGGGTTTGCCAGCTTGCCCTCTAGGAGATATGAGCAGGTTGAATTTTGAGGTTTGTGCTCTGTCCCGTTTTATGTGGAGGGGGATATTACATGAAGTAGCCTTTGGAATCTATAACTAATTGAGCTGAATGTTTATAGGATCTCTTTTACCATAGGCCATGAAGAACTGTACATCTCCTAGAGATGTTTTTTAGTCTTGAAAGTTCCTTTATGCTCTGTGCCTTAGGTCTGCAAACTTTTCTCAAGGAAATATTAGAGCACCACATGCACAAGATTAAAAGGAAGCTTCAGTATTATCCCATAAACTTTAGTTTGGATTCTTTTTATCCTGCTGTATCTGTGTTCATTGCAATGACTTGGATCACTTCTCAGTAATTGGAGAAGGCACTCTAGGCAGATACAAGATAGATTACCAAGTAAGTGTTCTGAAAGGCCCAGTATGATTTCGGGGATCAAACATAGGACTGCAATTTCAGAGTCCCAGTTTTAAATCGTCATTCAAGAATTTCATGGGCTGAATCATAACTGTTGAGGGATAAACACAAATTTATGCACACTACTTTGAGCTTTTGGGAAGAAATGTGGATAAAACTAGAATTATAAAGTAGTAAAGAATATGGAGCCTTGGTAATTCCATTTCTGTCCTTAGAATAGGACAGTCTAAAGTCCCCAAAAAGCTTGCATGCAGCCTCCTAGATGGCTCCAAAATTGCTATCAAATTGTAATTTTTAATATGATAGAAGAAAATTATTAAATAATTCAGTAATATATGTACTTTAAATTAAACATAGCTTTTGTCCTGCAATCGTTTTTAACATACAACCTTTGGTATACTACTCAAAGTCTAAGTATGGTCCTCAAAAAATAGATTCTGCTTGGAACAATAAATGTTACATTATACAGAGTTCTTTTCAATTTGTGCCATTTTTGGCTGGACAAACTCCTTGTTTCAAAGCTAGAAGATAATAGTAAGTCCTTGCATGTGCAGGGCTACATGTGGAGGATTATAATTGCTGAATTGTGACTGTTATATTTAGACATGCCCTTTGTCCCTTGACTATATCATGGGAAGCAGATGCCTTGTTCAGTTGTTGTGTTTAAAAATTTCATCCCAAGAATCTTGGAACTCTTGAATTCTTGGCATTGCTTCTCTGTTCCTGCATGAGTTAGACAGATGAAAGTTGAGAGTCTCCTCCTTTAACTAGTGCCTTTCTGGACAACTGGAGTTAGTTAACTGCTCTGAGCCTCAATTTTCAGAAGGATGTGATGTAGCGTGATTGGGTAGCATTGTGGGAGCTAATGAGTCTTCCACTCTTTCTGCCTCAGTTAGGCATAAGTGAAAACAGCGTCTCCAACATAACATTTCTGAAGATACTTTGAGTTTCTTGGAAAATGGTTTAGCTGTAGATATTGTATTCTACCATGTAAATGTTTCTGATTCTAATTAAGGCAATGAGAAAGATGCCCAGAAATGGTCATAATTACTCTCTTACTCTCCCTCTATAATTACTCTCTTCTTTAGGCTGCAAAATGAATAATGTCAATGTAGTATACACCCCATGGGCCAATCTAAAGAAAACAGCAGATATGGATGTCGGCCAGATTGGATTTCATAGACAAAAGGACGTAAGTGTCTTCTTCCTCCCTGACCTCTCCAAAGGTTTAAAGCCACTTTCATGCATCAGGCCAAGAAGCTAATGGGAGATTGCTAATCTTCTGTAAAATGCAGAGAGAGTATGCAGGAAAGCAGAAGCATCTTTGGCCTTTTCTCTCAGCACCAAGGTTAAAGCTGGTATAGACTATGAAAAGCCTGAGGTTGCAGTGGAGATCTGATATTGATTGGAATCCTTGCAGGTTGCGATGAAGAGTGATCAACAGCATTACCGTGTTGTTAATTGTTCAGCTCCCTAATATGACATTCAGCTAAACTCCCAGTGAATGACAATGTGTGAGAAACATTGCCAATGTTTAAGTTGATGATTCCTTTTGTAGCAACTGGTTATACATGCCTTCCCTTTATTTCTAGTAACTTGATTGCAAAATTATTGTCTTGAGCTCTAATATTCTAGTGCTATCCACCTTAGTTGCTGTGTTTAGAATAACTTGTGCAGATAAATTCAAAATACCATAGTTTGCTAAATTTGGCTATTCTGGTTGCAAAAGATAAAAGTAAGAAGAATCAGTTTTGGTAAGAAAAATGAAAAGAAATGATGAACCATGTCATGCAAAGGTTCATGCGGAGGACAGAATAAACAGCCTTGTGTAGGGCACCAACAAGAGTAGACCAATGAAGGTCCACCCCAGTCATCTCTGGCTAGTAGCTATATTTGCTGTTCATTATCCCTTTTGTTTCAGAGGGTTGTCCAAGACTACTGGGAACAGTGCTTTTAATGGATTGTATGGTATGATCACTTTTGAGAAACTGGGAGGGGGATATGTTTTGGTGGGAAAACATGATTTGCACATACAAGGTCTTCCATCAGCTTCTTGCTTCTAAGGTTAAAAAAAAAATCTGAAGAATTAAATCTGGAAAGACTTCTGTGTTACTCTCCCAGAATGACCTAAGGTGGACCAGTGAAATTATTTGATATAAATTTGAATTTTCACTGTGTTCAAAGTGTTTCTTTGCCTTTGGAGACTTAGAAAGACATTTTTGGGAGTGTGGAGGATAAAAACTAGAGTGAAAGAAATTTGGAGGAAACACTCCCAGCAACCCTGGTAAAATTAATGCCACATAATAATTAGAAAAAGTAACAGGTGGCTTTCAACTGAGAGGACCCCTGCCTTTATATTTGCTGTTTCTCCTTCAAGAGTGTTGGAAACTGAGATTTCCAAGCTCTTTTTTAAAAAACTTAAAAATGTAAATGATCTATCACTTTTGAGGCTCCTTATTTCTGCATGCTCCAGTGCATGTGACTTCAATCCAGGGTCACAGACCCTGAGTTGAAGGGGTCAGTGGGGCTAAGGACAGCAAGAGTCCTTTTTCTGAATGGGAACATACACCCTGGTTATTTTGTATGTTGACTATTTTGAAGACTTCCTGCATTATATTCAGCAAATGATCTAATCTCCTGAGCCTGGAAAAACAGGTCCTTTCCAGTGACGTCAGAGGCTGGTGAATCAAAGATGGGAGGCCCCAGCATTTTTCAAAATGTATTTTTAACCAAATAAATGTGGAAGGTTACTGCCTTAATATTTTCATTTGGTGAACTAGTTGAACCGCAGAAGAGTGTCCTGCTGTTTTAAAAGAACATCTGTCAGTAAGATTTTAGAAGTGAATCCAGGACAAGGGGCATTTTCTGGTCAGTACTAGCAGTAGCATGGATCCTCACCTTTTTTAAGGTGCACAGTAGAGCAGCCTTCAGAAGTTTTGTTTCTGCATTGACTTTATGGGGTTTGAGTATGTATGAGACTTTGGAGGGAATGGTGGCTCCCTGCCTGCCTGTAGTTTGGTAACTAATCATGCAATCAAGGGACCTCATTATTTTCAGGGTTTTCTTTTCCTTAATTGACTTTCTTAAATCAGTGTTGCAAAGCTCTGCTTTGAAAGGCAGAAGCAGGTCTTACTGACGCTGTTTTCTGAGGATTTCTAACAGTGGCTTCTGGAAGCATTAAAAACCCAATCCAGGTTTTCCTATCACAGTCTCAGATTCTCATGATTCTTTCCCTTCCCCTATTTTGCAGTATGGATGGAAGACATTTTAGTGACATTGACATCAATCATATATCTATGATGCCAAATGCAATTTTAGTCCATAGTCTAAGAATCACAACATTACACAGTTGGAAGTAGTTATTTGAATCATCAAGTCCAAGTTCTCTGAATGACTGTTTTACTTTGGTGACTTGCATAACTGTAGCAGTCAATATATAGTAAGTGAAACATGGTGGCAGGCCTGGCCTTTCTAGAGCCAAGTAATCCTGTTTACCCCAGGATCAGATAAAAATAGTTGTTTCCTTGAAAGGTGCATCCACATGCTTAACTGTGTTGGATCTCTTGAATGTCCAGTTTCTTGGTACCCGTAAAAACATTGGCTATCCAAGTACATGACCATTTGAGGTGCTTCTACATCAGTGTTGCCTCAGGGAATAGAGACCTGCATGTTATTCAGAGTTCATTCAACTACATTTTTTATACGAATTACAGTTCTTTCCTGTTCCAAGGTGAAGCTATTGACAGTGGAGAAGAAGGTGAATGAGATTTTGAACCGACTGGAAAAAACCAAAGTGGAACGATTCCCAGACCTGGCTGCAGAGAAAGAAGCCCGTGATAGGGAGGAGAGGAATGAGAAAAAGGCCCAGATCCAAGAGATGAAGCGGAAGGAGAAGGAGGAAATGAAAAAGAAAAAGGAGCTGGAAGAGCTTAGGTGAGTGAGGAAGTGGGTTCCTTTCTTGCTATTGCTAGAATGGGCAGTTATGGGAGGTCTAATTGAACTGATAAGCACAGGGAGTAACCATAGGTTTGGACCTTAAGCAGGGCATGGAATAGTTTTGGAAGCATGGAAGAGAGCTGGTTTGGTTTCTTGGACAACTTGCTTGGATTCCAGCCCAGTTCTTACTTGATTTCTCTCCTGTGCCCCTGACTTTCCAGATTACTTTCCAAATAAGTAATGCCAAGACTTGAGCTTCATCCTGATGACACTGCAGGTTAACAGTTTGTGCTGATCAGATCTTACAGTCAACAGAAAAACTTACACCCAACCTTGTTACGAATCTATTTTCCCAGCGTAGAAAGGATTGCAGCCTGCTCTAGCCATATGGTTTACTGATTTGAGAATCAAGACATTCTTCCTTGCTGTTCCCTGCCCTGCTCGTCTTGGTGTTTCTTGTAGGCAACCAGGGTGGCCAGTTTCTGCAATTGTATGTAGAATGATACTGGCCCAGGTTGATACCTTCTTGCTGACCAGACTACATTCTGCTATCTCAATGGTTATCTCAAAATGTATCCTATCTGAGAAATTGTCCGTCCTTCAAGGTAGGCCAAGTCTGGAAACACACACCACATGAATGATGGTAACTCTTTTTTATTTTTATGTAATATAATAACAGAATCTTGAAAGCCTGACAGAGTTTCTCTTTCCCTCTCTCTTATACCCAAGAGAGTAAAAGCAGACCATTCCTGAGTTATTGCCCACAGCCTCCTCTCTTTCGGGCCTAAGCTGATGTTTTTGTAATGGCTGCTGCATATTTTTTTCAAGGCTATTTCCATACTCCTCTATGTAATACAGAATATTGACATTGTTAGTTCTGGACTCTCTTCTTTGGCACTGTTAAAGAAGGGCAAAAGCAGGTTTGAGAAATAGTCAAGAGCTGTCTTTAAAAAAAAAGTGGTGTTTGGGCTGTATAGATTTGACTTTGGCTAGGATCTGTACAGGGAGGTGGGGGATTGATTGACGGATTTTTAAATCCTTTTTGAGCAGCTGTTTTTTCCCCCACATTCTGCAGTCTTTTCACCTGGAGGAAGTACCATTGTCAAAAGCATGTATCAAAAAGTACTCATGTTCATAAAGGTTAGTGTTTTGACTGCTGACTTTTCCTGTCTTGAAGGAACAGTTAGAGAGCCAATGCTGGCTAGTCATGGTTTCTGTATTGGGCTCTGCTTAGGCATTTCTAGCACAGAGAACTAATCCATCCTTGAGAATATGAGGTTGATAGTGATTTGGGGTTGGGGCTGTACAGCTAGTTACCTTAAACAGAGACCTTATTTCTTCAAGGGTGAAGTGGAGGGGATGAATATTTTTGTTACTGAAGTCATTGACATGTTAGAAAGGGGAATGGTTTTCATCATTTTCAGCAACTAAGTCATTCTTTCTCAATGTCAGGCAGTCCAAATCAGCTTTGAGTTAAGTATGGTTTTCCAGATGGCCAACAATTCCCCGCTCTTCTAAAGGCTCTTCATTCAGGAATGTTAGCTCCATAGGTTGCTGAGGCTGTAGCTTTTTCTTTCTGTTGGCAAGAAATAAGGAGAAAACATCTATTTCTTCATCGTGTGAAATGATTAGTTTGCTTTCCTGTATTGCAGCTATGTTCCTTTAGAGTTCATAGGAATCTTGCTAGGTTGCTTTGAGAGATTTTGAAGGTAAATTCTGCAATGGCTGATATTTGTGTGTGGTTCAGTCAAAGATACTGCCGGTATTGCTTCTAATTAGTCATATCACACGTAAAGCTCCAGTCCAGTAAATAAGCATGCCAGCATCTTACTCCCCATCATATATGGTTTTTAATCAAAGTCTTATGTTTAGCTTTCAATCCAAACCACTATTTTGGATATGTGGAAACTGGAATTTAAAATCTAGTTGTCATGAATTCTTTTCAGGATGATTCAGACCTGGCATAATACAAAGTGTTTTGTTATGGAAATGAATACAAAATAAACTTGGTTCTTATGTGAATTCTTATTTGTTACATTTCTTTTTCTTTTTCTTTTTTATTTCTAGAGGTTTGTCCTCTGTTTTACTGTAACTTATTTTACTATAATTTGACTTTCTATACTTCTGTATGTTACTCTTTTGTTCTATTCACCCTTTTTCTGAATTCTGTGAAATTTCATCTGTTCTTATCTTTATCTTACATTATAATGCTCTGCACTATTCCTATACTTTCATTTTCTTAACTCCCTGGAATTTTTGCCATTATCATAATTTTATTCTATACTCAGACTTTTAGCTTCTGATTTATAATCTTACTTTTTTATTGCCATTCATGCTGAGTGTCACCTCGGTGGCAGTAATTCCCATTTACATTAATTATTTAACCTTTAAATAATTAAAATGTATTGCTGTTGCAAGATTTGTTTTTATTTTCTTTTGCAGAAGTTACTCTTCCTTAATGAAAGCAGAGAATATGTCCTCTAACCAGGTATGTTTTTTGATACTTTTGTGATGAGACTATGGATATTATGATAGTCTTTGATTCCATCTTTCATGTTAGGACTTACCAAGTAACATGTAGAGTGACAGAGAATGAAATGGTTCTTGCTTACCTAATTGATTCATAAGCTCCCCTGATACTTGTCTGCTTCAGCAGAGGAAAATCTGCACCCTTGAGATCTTCATTTTCTATCTTGGCAAGTGCAGTTCAACATTCTGTTCCTGTAGTGACCCACCATATGGTTTCAAGAAATCTGTGATGGCAATGGTACCCTCTCACTTGTGTTCCCCAATGCTTTTTATTCATGGACATGTTGCCTTCGATAAGTCATACATAGCCATTATGACTAATAGTAATTGATAGCATTACTCTGTATTTAATTTTCTAAATTGGCAGCATCAGTACATCTTTTGTAAGCAAATGCCAGTTTACCAATGTACTTGATAAAAAATGTATTATCTTATATCTGTCCTGAATCTCCCTCTGATTAGCTTCCTTGGACAATCCCCAAATCCCCTTATTATAAGAGACTTTATAATTGAGAATCTTCATACACTGAATAAGGCAATGACACTTGGATGTTTAAATCAGTAAATAATTGATGAAACCATCTTAACTCACAGACTGTTTCTGACAAAGCTGCGAATTCCGCTTCTGCAGTTGACAAGGCAATGGAGGTTTGCTTCTTTGCTTTCCATGCAGTTGCAGGTTCACCAAATTTACAAACAAACCCAGTTATGGATTTTCTGTCACTTTCTTCTGCAAATGAACTGTCAACAAAAATTACAGGCTTTTCTGGCCCACTAGTTGACATTTTAAGACAAAGGTCTGTTGTACCTTTTAAATATCTCATTAACCTTTTTAATCCTTGCCAGTCATGTTCTGTTGGTCTAGCCACTTTACGACTTAAAATTCCAACAGCATAGGATACATCAGGACGTGTCCATTGTGCTAGGTGAAGTACAGACCCTATCACTGAATGGTACACTTCAGGTGTTTCACACAACTTTTCACATGCTTCATTTTTTTAAAAATCACAAGTCATTGGAGTTTTTACAGGTTTTGCATCTGACATTCCAATTTGTGTTAACAACTGTTCTATCTTTTTCTTTTGACTCAGATTTCTCCATTTTCAGCACTGTGCACTTCAATCCCAAGGTAGTATCTTAACATACCTAGATCCTTCAATTTAAAATATTGCTCCATTTGCTTGGCAAATTCTTTTACCAAGTTTAAAGAACTAGTAGCAAGACAAAAATCATCAACATAAGCGAGAAGTACTGTATAGTCTTTTCCAGTTCCTCTAGTATACACACATTGATCAGCTAATGATTTCTTGAAACCAATTTCCACCAAAACTTTATCTAAACATTGATGCCAACATCTCCCAGCTTGTTTCAACCCATACAGCGCTTTATGCAATCTGTAAACTTTCTGGGAATCATCACATGTGTAACCTGGAGGTTGCTTCATATACACAGTTTCAGGAAGCTCAGCATTTAAATAAGCTGTATCCACATCAAAATGATGAACAACCATGTCTCTTTGTGCAGCTAAAGCCAACATTACACGCAATGACTCAGGCCTAACTGTAGGTGCAAATGTAAGATTATAATTCACAAACTGCTCTTGTGAATAACCTTGTGCCACTAGTCTAGCTTTATAGTGAACAGGATTATCAGGTAAAAGCTTTTTTCTAAACACCCATCTGGAACCTATGGCTTTTTCTGATGCAGGTAAATCAACAATCTCAAAAACGTTTTGTTTAACTAATGCATCAAACTCAGTATCCATAGCTGCATTCCATTTCTCTTGCTCATCAATTGGCAATCTTAAAATTTCCTTAAAATTCTGTGGCTCACAAGTGATTTGACACACCCTGACTTGTTGAATAACAAATTTTTCAGGTGGAACCCCTTTTGTTGTACGAGCTGATCTACGAGGAATCTCAAAACTTTCTTGTATTTCCTCTTTCTGTTCTACTTCAGCTAAAGCCTCTGCTTCTTGCTTTATCGGCGGAGAGGGGGGTGCAACAGGTCGTGTTTGCTCTCTAGCTAAATCTGTGTGTGACTGCAAAAAAACCTCTGAATTTGCATGCAGCCTTTGCCATTCGGAAGGCTCTTCAAATCTAACATTTCTAGAGATAACCACTTGGCCACGGCCCAGAGAAAACCGATAAGCTTTAGATTCAGATGAATAACCAACAAATCTCAAACGCTGTGTTTTTGGTTGGTTTTTTCTTCTTTGAGATTGAGGAATTTGTACATAAGCAAAAGTTCCAAACGTACGCAAATGCTTTAAGCACAGATGTTTACCATATAGCAAAAAATAAGGAACTTCATTCACAGCTGAATTCCAGTGTCTATTAGTAAGAAATACTGCTGTTAACATTGCCTCTCCCCAAAAGTGGGATGGTACCCGGGCATCCAAAAGTAAGCTATCTTTAATTACTTTCAGAACGCCAGTCTTGCGCTCAGCAATTCCGTTTTCTGCAGACATGCCCACATTTGTTAATCTGTGGAAAATGCTTTTCTTACGTAGCCAGTTTTTAAACTCAAGACTCATAAACTCACCCCCTCTGTCTGTCTGCAAACTCCCCACTTTATATCCATGTCTTTTTTCCACCATGGACACAAATTCTTTGAAACGAGAGAATGCTTCAGACTTCTGTTTCAACAAATAACAAAATGTGAAACGTGTTTTATCATCTACTAAAACAAACATAAATCTTGCTCCTCCTTCACTTGGAGTAAACAGACCAGCTAAGTCAGTGTGCACAAGAGCGAATGGCCTTGTGGAAATTCTGCTGCTTTTTCTGGCGACGGGCGGATTTTATCTTAGATTGCTTACACACAGTACAATCAAGAAACTTAGCACACTTCTTGAATCTCAGTTCTGGATACACTTTGGCCATTTGTGACAAACACTTCCATCCAGGATGACCAAGCACTCTGTGATAATGATGAATGCAATCATCATGTAAAGGCACATTACCAGCACAACTTCCAATTAACACATCTTGTTTAGGAAGCATTTCATACAATAGATTAACCATTTTCCCTCTAGCACACTCAGCCCCCTCTTTTGTAACATAGCATTCAGAACCTTGGAACATAACAGAATACCCAATGCTAGTTAATACAGGGACACTGAGAAGGGAAAAATCAAGTGTAGGAACACAGAGTACATCATAGAATCATAGAATCATAGAATTTTGGAGTTGGAAGGGACCACATGGATCATCTAGTCCAACCCCCTGCAATATGCAGGAAACCAATTAAACCATCCCCGAGAGGTGACTGTCCAGCCTCTTCTTAAAAACCTCCAGAGATGGAGAACTCACAACCGCCGTAGGTAGACTGTTCCACTGTTGTACAGATCTAACCGTCAGGAAGTTTTTCCTTATATTTAAGTGAAATCTAGGTAGCTGCAGTTTGTACCCATTATTTCTGGTCCTAGTTTCTGTGGTCATGGAAAAGAGTTCCTGACCATCTTCCCTATGGCACCCCTTTATGTACCTGAACACTGCTATCATGTCTCCCCCTCAGTCTTCTTTTCTCCAGACTGAACAGCCCCAGTTCCTTCAGCCTGTCCTCATAGGACATGTCCTGAAGTCCCTGTATCATCTTTGTTGCCCTCCTCTGAACCTGTTCTAACCTGTCAATATCCTTCTGGAAATATGGTGCCCAGAATTGTACACAGTACTCCAGGTGTGGTCTCACTAGTGCAGAGTAGAGGGGAATAATGACTTCCCGCGTCTTTGATATAATGCTTTTCTTAATGCAGCCCAAAACTGCATTAGCCCTCCTAGCAGCTGTCTCACACTGCTGGCTCATGTTCAGCTTGTTGTCTATGACCACACCCAGGTCTTTCTCCAATGGAGAGCTTCCAAGCCATGAGTCCCCCATCCTGTATGTGTGCCCTACATTTTTCCTCCCCAAATGTACTACCTTACATTTCTCCCTGTTGAAGGACATCTTGTTCCTTTCAGCCCAGTCTTCCAACCTGTCCAGGTTAGATTGCAATGTCATTCTTTCATCCTGGGTGTTTGCCAGACCTTCCAATTTTGTGTCATCTGCAAATTTGATGAGTAGCCCATCAACCCCATTATCCAGATCATTAATAATAATGTTGAATAATACCGGCCCCAAGACCGATCCCTGTGGGACGCCACTGGTTACTGCTCTCCAACTCGATGTTGACCCGTCAATGCTGACTCTCTGTGTGCGGTTAGATAGCCAGTTGTGGACCCACCTTACTGTAGGGCCATCCAAACCAATCTTTAACAGCTTGTCAATGAGAATGCCATGTGGAACCTTGTCAAAAGCTTTGCTGAAATCAAGGTAGATTATATCCACTGCATTCCCCTTGTCCACTAAAGTCGTTACCTTGTCAAAGAAGGAGATGAGATTTGTTTGGCATGACCTGTTTTTGACAAAGCCATGCTGGCTCTTAGCCATCACAGCATTGTCTTCCAGATGCTTACAAATGGTCCGCTTTATTATCTGCTCTAACATCTTTCCAGGTATTGATGTTAGGCTCACTGGTCGATAATTACTGGGGTCCTCTTTTTTCCCCTTCTTGAAGAGGGGGACCACATTTGCTCTTCTCCAGTCCTCTGGTACCTCCCCCGTTCTCCACGACTCCTCAAAGATAATTGACAGAGGTCCCGCCAGCTCATCCGCCAGTTCCTTCAGTATTCTAGGGTGTATTTCATCAGGACCTGGGGACTTGAAGGCATTCAAATTAGTTAGAAGTTCCTTTACCTCATGGTTACTGACCTGTACCCTCCCCTGTTGTGTTGTTCCCAGCCTATGCTACTCTGATCACTATTTCCTTTGGATGTAAAGACAGAGGCGAAATAGGAGTTGAGTTCCTCTGCCTTCTCCTGGTCATCCGTTAAGATTTCCCCATTTGGAGTGTGCAGTGAGCCCACCGCCTCCTTTGTCTTTCTCTTTCTGTTAACATACTTGAAGAAGCTCTTCTTGCTGGATTTTGCCTCTCTTGCTAGCCTTAGCTCATTTTCAGCCTTTGCCTTCCTGACCTCGTTCCTACATTTCTGAGCTATAGCTTTGTAGTCTGCCTTGGTGATTAGCCCTTCCTTCCATTTCCAGTAAGCATCCTTCTTTAGTCTCAACTCCTGTGTGATCTGCCTATTCAACCACATTGGCTTCTTCAGCTGTCTTCTAGTTTTCCTCCTCATCGGTATTGTTTGAGACTGCGCTATCCTTAATTTCCTTTTCAAGAAGTCCCAGCCAGCAACAACACCTTTGCCTTTAAGGTTCTCTTTCCATGGTATCATCCTTACTATTTCCCTTAGTTTATTAAAATCAGCCTTCCTAAAATCCATGGTTTCTGTTTGACTGACTTTTAGCAAACTTTTTGTTAAAATTGAGAACTCAAGGAGCGCATGGTCACTAGCACCCAAGGTTCCTACCACTTTAATGTCTTCAATCAACTCCTCCCTGTTAGTGAGGATCAAGTCCAAGATAGCAGATCCCCTAGTGCCTACCTCAACCTTTTGAAAGAGAAAATTATCTCCCACACAAGTTAAGAATTTATCTGACTTCTTATGAATGGCCGAATTAGTCTTCCAACAAATGTCTGGGTAGTTAAAATCCCCCAACACCACCACTTCATGTTTTTCTGAGGCTTCAGTTATCTGCTTTAATAAATCTTCATCTACTTCTTCTGACTGGTTTGGTGGCCTGTAGCAGACTCCTATCAATATATCCCTTCTGCTAGCTTGCCCTTTGATCTTAACCCAGATACTTTCAACACTCCTATTACCATCAGTCCAATGGACCTCAGTAGAAGTAAGTTCATTCCTAATATACAACGCTACACCACCTCCTCTCTTGTGTTGCCTGTTTCTTTGAAACAAGGTATAACCATCAAGCCCAATGTTCCACTGGTGGGATTCATCCCACCAGGTTTCTGTGATCCCTATTATGTCAAACCACTTTCCCCAAACAAGGAATGAACACTTCACCTTGCATGGTTACTTTGGCTACAGAACCATCAGCCAAGTTAACTTGTTGAATTCTAGGCTTACATTTAGTTAATAATAACTGTTCATTATTTACAATGATTTCACTACAACCAGAGTCCAATACCACTTATCAGCAGAACGTTTGTCTCTGTTAGAAATCAAAGCAGACACCAGTCTAGTACTCCCTTTTTTCTGAACCGGCGCTTTCCCACGACGGATGAACCTTCTGGAACTCTCAGCAGGCTGATTTTTCACAGGACAGTCTTTTAGAAGGTGTTTGGTAGAGTTACAACGAAAACATTTTCTCACCAAACAAGCACTTTCTTGCCAGCTGAAGAAGGTCACTGCTTTACGTTATCAATTCTTTTCTTAGAATTAGTCTGCATATCATGTGCGCACTGTTTCTCCTGTAATCTATTGGTTAGATAGTCAACAGTCAGATCGGCAGGAGGTAAAGTTTGTACAGATTCCACAAGCATATGAAACGATTCATCCAGACTCGAAAGAATTATACATGCTCTTTGTTGCTCCGGAATGATCAGATTACGATCTGCCAGCTCAGCAAACAAAGTTTTCATCTTATTCAAGTGCTCAATTACATTAGCTCCTTGCTCCAATTTAAGGTTATACAACTGCTTTGTCAAACTTACGATAGCAGATGTGGTTTGCCTCACATAGATCTCACGCAGAGCCACCCAGCATGCATTAGCAGTTTCCAAACCATGAACATGCACCAATTCTGAAGACTCAAGTCCCAAAATTAAATTACCATGTGCACGGTCCAGCAAGACTTGTTCAGCAGCTGTGGGCGTGACTGGTGGAGGGTTGTTTACAAAACGCCAGAGCCCTTCCTTCATGAAAAAAGATTTTATCTTTATATTCCATGTCTGGTAATTCTTTGAATTCAATCTTTCAAACGTAAGGCTTACTGCCGCCAGTTGAGCTGCTTCCATGTTTCACTTAAAACAGGCACTCAGCCACAGAGGAAAAAAAAATCCAAACCTCAAACGAAAGTCACAGGCAGGGTAATAAATCCATAAATCACCCTTCACTCAGGAATTTCAGTCCTTGATTCCAGCACTCCTGGCTTCACGCCTTGGACAGCATTCCCGGAACCACATGCCTGGGATCCGTTCTGGAACCACTGGCCTCAGTCCTGGGCCCTGGGTCCTGGATCCTGAGTCCTGGGCACACTACTGGGCCCATAACCTGTTGTGCAGAGTGCAGCAAAGCTCCCAAAAAGCTCTGCTCTCAGATAAAATACACATCAGCATGAGAGCTTGCAAAATCAATGTCCATATTTTGCTCTCCAAAGAAATCCAGTCAGAAAATATATACTAACTGGTTTTTATTGATAAAAATGCAAAACTCCATAAAATACAAGTTGCATACAAAATATAGGAAATAACAAAAACTTCTTCTCATAAAACTTAGCATCCAAGACTTATCCACAACAAAGTCTCTAGCTAAAAACTCTCAGAGAAGAGGTACACTACTTGGTTATTAGTTACAACTACATAACCCATAAAACCTACATGATGGATAAAACCATACACGACTGACAGGCTGGGCATCTAGCCCTCCCATTATATTACCAACATGTACCCCCCCACTGAATAACTAGCATACACATGCCAATAGGTGGCAGTAAATAGCAGTATACTTGCACAACTCACAGTCACAAGTTGTTTACATGAACTACGTAGTCATAATAATTGTTGTACAGATAACAAGGTGAATTTCTTCCCATGAGAAAATCCTGACAAAGGAAAGAAACTTCTTCCTATCCACTTTTTCCACATCATACATAATTTTATGCAGCTTTGTCAAGTCTCCTATTTGTCTTTTTGTCTATACTAAAAAGTTCCAGATATCGCAATCTTTCCATATAAAAGAATGCCTCCAATACTTTGACATTTTGGTGGTCCATTTCTGCATTTTTACAGAATAATTTCTAAAATATAACTCTGCACAGCATTCCCAAAGTGATTGCACTATAGATTTATATATAAGGTCATTTCAGTACTGTATAGGCATTTTTTAAAATTCCTTTTTGCCCCCATTTCAAATAATTCCTCCTGTGGAACTTAGTGGGTGACTTGTGTCACTCATTTTCTTACAGGTAGTCCTTGCTTACCAACAGTAATTGGGACCAGGAACTCTGTTGCTAAGCGATGGGGCCGTAAGGTGTGATGTGACATGACTGACTTCAATTTAGGGAACTTCACCTAGGAAAGAGATCTTAGCAACTAGCTTGTGTTTCCCATACTTCAGTAGTCAAATCCTGCTGCCCAAAACCTTCTAGTCCCCAAAAAACCATGATATGTTTGCTATGTTTGCCTTATCTCCAGCTGGTGTTTGAGTTGAGTGAGACCCAGATGCAGAGATGTTTTCATGAGGGGGCAGGAGTTGATGTTGATGATGGAAAGGGTCCCTTTACCCTAATGATGCGATCAGAAGGAATCAGTAACATTGTACCTCATGAAATTGGTCTACAGCTGGGGCAGTGGTCTTCAACTGCATTGCCGTAGCATGCTGGTGTGCTGCAAAAAGTCTATAGGTGTGCTGCCTCCGTGACATCACCAGGGTGGACTGCCTCCATTTCTCCTCCTGAGTCCCAGCAACGTGTGATGTTACAGGATTTCCAGTTTTGTGACCTGGAAGTCCCACCTATGAGATGTGTGCTGTGAGATGCAACCCAGAACCGCCTATGAGATGTGTGCTGGAAAATGAAAAAGTTTGAAAACCTCTGCTTTGGGGTCATAGGAATGGAAGAGTTGACTTCAATATTCCTGTCCCTGAGGAATTTACAACAGTTAAAGAAAAAGAGAAAAAATGGTTCTGGTATTAAATCTGAAGTGCCCAGCAGCTTAAAATATTAAAGTCATAAAAATACCCCTTCTGACACACATTTTTTGTCTTTCTTTCCACAGGATGGCAATGACTCTGATGACTTCATGTAAATCAAGGTGCCCTCCTTGTGGAAGATGAAGATGACTTTTGACATCTTAGCTTTTTGCTCTGGATGCCAAAAATAAGCAAATGAAATTGGGAGTCTCTTTACTTGTTTCATTGTGAGCAGCGAGTATCTGTTCTTTTTCCTGGGCAGATCATTCCAGTTAAAGCTCTGAAACCATCAGTTCTGACTCCAGTTACTAGGATGTCTGTACTTCCTGAGAGGCTGAATTTTGGGGTGTCTATATTTCCAGGAAAGGTTGAAGAGAAGGTTACACTTAAGAGGCTTTGAGCCAGAAAATTAGTTTCTGCCTTAAATCTTCCTGGGGAGCAGAACTGGAATGTTTTACCATTATCTTGAATATGAGTCACTGAAGAGAGGATATTCTTATCTTACAGTATTTGAGAACTGAGGTTTTTTTAAGTTTCCTTGGTTGTTTTGGGAACTGGGTACACCAATGTGAACAATTTGATTACACCTCTCATCCTTTAGAAATTTGAATTTAAAACAGCTGTCTTTCCATGCTTATAACATACCTGCCCAGAATCCAAGAACATTTTTCACCCAACAATGAGCATTTCCTTTCATTTGTAGAACCCTGCAAAACCCAGTGCCACCATTCAAGGAAAGAAGTATGTGCTTGAACCTGTGTGCTTTTTTTTAAACATAATTTTATTAAATGTTTTTAAAAAACAGCTATAAAAAATAGTACAAGCTAAAAGAAAAGGAAAAAAAGTGCAAGAAAGCAAAAAACAAACGAACACCAACCTTTCTCCCCTAAGAAAGCGACTTCCCACCCTCATCGTGGCAAATATAAACAATTCCATGATCTCTTCACCTCTTAATTAACAAATATAAAACTCTTCATCCCATAACCCATTTCTTAACAATAGGCAAATCAAATAAGTAACATCACCTCCAATCCATTTATCAGCAAGACATCCAAACAGAGCTTTAAAATATTAACATAATTAACATTTATAAAACTCAACATACCACAGAACCTATCTGCTTTTGAGTTGCTCTTGTTTTGTTTTGGTTCCTTGTGATCTTGGTGTAGAGCTTTCCATGGTTTTTTTTGCCTGCCCAGAATTTGCTGTGGGAATAGTAGAGATGATGAGCCAGGGAAGTTATCACTGTTGATTCTCCACCCGAGAGGACATTCAAAAGGTCTCCTTCTTTGGTTCTATTCTGACTAGCATCATATCTCTTTGTGGTGAACTTCAACCTTTTCCTTGATAAAAAGAAAACAAAAACCAACAAAAGGTGGCAAGCTTCTTTCTCAGTGTTGCAACTAGTTTGGCATTACCCACATTTTTCTTGTTTGGGGGTTTTGTCTCTCTTCTGTCTTCTGGTGTCATGGGGGCATCTTCTAGAAAGTATAGCTACTGTATAGGAAGTCAGAATTCCTAGATATGAAAACTGTTTGCTTAGTCTCAATAGGGAAGAATATACTGTAAGATGAATTTCTTTATTTGAACTTAACAAGTGCCTCAGTATAAAACAGTATTTGTGGGGGGAAATGGTAGTGGCTGCTGTCTCATATTAAACCAGAGAGCTTCTGTCTTTGGATGTTGGAGGTAAAATTATTTGTTTGCTGAATCACCATCTTTTACTGTGTTCACTTGTTTTCTGCAGTGTTATCACTGAGCACACAGAAAAAGCTGAAGTCTGGCCTTGACTTCTCCAAAGGCTCAAATTCCCACTGCTGTCCGTGATGCAAGATCTTTTAAGTTCTTAAATAATCCTAGGAAATGCCTTCAAAGCGGTTTAAGGTTCAGGATTGAAATTTTGCCACCTCAGAGGTTACTGACACTCACCAGGAACCTCCAAAAATAAAGAAAAAAGCATTGCACTGAAAGTAGGATCTGTATGCTTTTGTTAGGTTTCCATGCCTCCCAGAAATCTGCTATAATGGTTTATCCAACTCTCTGAAGCAGAGTTTAGGGATATATGGGAAGAGAAAATACTGCTAATAGAAATCTGACATTGGACCTTAGATCTTACATCTAAGATGTATTGTGTCCGCAGATGAAGTTTCAGCATCTAGTTAGAGAAAAATACAGAAAGATGCATATTAGTCTATGTGTTCACAATAAAAAAACCCTCAGCAAATAAGCTAATTTATGAGTAGGATAATAATGCATAAACTAAAAATAAGACTTCTATTTGCAACTTTGTCATATTATAAATTACTCAGAACAAAGAGCATTATTTGCTCGCAGAGAAACAAAAACATGTACCTAGTCACTGATTTCACTGAATGTCACTTTGACTCTTCAGCAGTTTGAATGACTGAACATTACAATTTCAGTGACTGCTTGGCAGACTTCCATCGCAAATAGAGCTCATTTCCTTCTGAGACTTTACACAAGATTGGGCTCCACATTGCCATCCTCATTCTCTTATCATTTCCTTTTTTTAAAGAGTTACAAATAATATAACCTCACTGGATTAGTATTACCTTAGAGAGACAGATGGCACAAATGTATGTGTATGTAAAAGCCAACCTAAATAAATGGTGGCTATAATTCCTAACACACCATCATGCCTCAGTTTGTAGCATTGTCTCAGGTGTTCTAGCTGCTTAATACTGTCTTTAGAGGGTGGGACCTAGAATATAGCATGTATCACTCCCCAGGAAGTTCAGTATTTGTTAAAGGTGGCTTTTTTAGGCTTCTAAAGATTTGGGGCTTCTAAGAGTAATAATCTTTTACTGTATTCATTGTACACTGTGACATGCCTGCAAAATGACTACTTTGATTCTGGAAACTTAGCATGATCAGGACTTAAGTGCATTCTGGGACCTTTTCCTTCCTCTTTGCTCTGGAACAAGGGCTTCCTTCCTTGTCCTTACTGACTTTGGGAAAATGAGAGGATCAACTGAATGAGGAAAATGACCCCAAATAATTTCTAAACAGTAGCAATCTTTCATTTTTAATGAAGACAACTTTACATTTCATAATTTCAGCAAATAACTTTTCTGCAAGTAAGGATTTCCAAGAGATGCACTCGAGGGATTCTTCTGAATAATAGGACATCTTTAACCAATTAGAAGTCATGTGTGTTTTCTTGTTTCTAATATAATATATTATTATTTTGGATTATATCCTGCAACTAAATTGTTTAGCTGTTTCTACCCTTACAATGTGTTCATTGCTGAGTCCGCTATGGTTTATTTTCTCATTGAAAGTCATCTAGATGGTTTTCCCAAGTTCAGTGATCTTGTTCTTTTGAAGGACTCAACCATCTGTACATACCTGTCTTCTGTCTCAACCTGAATCTTGTTCTGATATATAAACTATTTAAACCTATGGCTGTCTGTGGATTTTCTTTCATCTTAAATAATTTTTATTCCTCTTACATCTGTGAGGCACATGGACAAATTTTGATCTGCCTTGCTTCTCTGTATGCATTGATGGAAAATTGTGCTATAATTTGGTGTTATTCCGCTTAAACAGTTTTTTTAAAAATGCTGCATTCACTGTTTTCCCCTCTCCCCATCTTTTAAGTGGTAGGAAATGGTCCCTGGACATTTTAAGGTCTCTTTCCTAGGCTTTGGCATTTCTGCATCTTCCTCCAAAACTTTCTCAGTAATTGGTCTGAACAAACATATTTTGCTTAACCCATTGACCACAAATTTGGACTCCTAGTCAACTATGATTTTTCCAGGGGATATTTCTGAAAGTGATGTTTTTAAGGTGGCTTCCTGGTCTTCTATTTACTTAATTATATTTCAAATTTGTCACTGCCCATCTCACTGTGGGGTGACTCGGATGAAACATAGTGCACTGAATATGTGCACAATGCAAGTTATGTTTTGAACGAGACCACAACTTTCCCAAGATGATACAAAACTTCAGCAACCACACATGTAGGATTGCAGAGACCAGGGAGATAAGAAATTGCTTACCTGGAAGTGGCAGTCGGTACAGTTGCATAACTCTTGCCTTCTCTGAGCAATGCTAACCTTTCACCGAGGTAGTAAAGGAGGCCATTTCAAGATAGCGAGTTGGGATGAACAGGACAACTTCTGGCTATCTTTTAGTTATGTATGAATATGAAAGTATGCTGGTGTTAGCCAAAAGCAAAAATCAGCATTAGTGCTATAGCTGACTCAGTGCTAGTTGTCTACTTTGATACACAGTAGGAATTAATACTGACTCCTCATCAGGCTTCCAGTTTCATTGGGTTGCAATCTTATTGATCCTTGGTGGCTTTGAAGCATGGAATAACAATTATGAAAAATTAGAATTAACAAAAAAATACAGTGACAGTCATTGGACTTGGGACAGTCATTCTTTCCCAGGTCTCAACTGTGCATTTTTCCCCCTTAGCATTCATGGAGATGATGTTAGCAAGAGACAACACCCTAATGAATAATCTCCAGGAATAAACTGAAACACAAAGATTCAGGATTAACATTTCAAAATTTTGCAATTGCATTAAAATCCAGTGGCAAACTTTGAGTCCATATTAAAAAGAATCTGTTGATTGTTTCTTAAGTTGCAGCTGATCTCATGCAACCTATGTTACATAAGCAAAAAACATAAAACTTCACTGGTTAAATCTGATGGATTCATTCTCACCAAAGGAAGTTTTGAGTAGCTTTCTGTTGCATCCATCCAGCTAATAAAAGGATTTCATGTCTACAGATCACATGTATTTTGCTTCCTGCAATAGTCCCACATTCCTATTCTCAGAATAGTAGCCACCAGGAGGCAACATCAGTTAAGTTTATTTAAGTTAGGCACAGGCTTGTCTCTGGGGAATCTTTAAGCCACTTGTTCTGATCCTTTTAATTTACAGCTAAACTTTTCCCTGCTGTTTTGTTAACTAATTTGGGTAAAGAATTGCATTAAAAGTGATAGTAAGTTTATTTGTGGTAGATTGTGAATTATTGGCTTTGATTTATTTGTATTTATATTTGGCTGTGGCTAAAGAAATAAATTACAATCAGAACCGAGCTGAGATCTGCATAGCCAGTTTAAAGACCTGAACACTGAGGTGGCTTGGGTGAGGTGGAACTTGGTCTTTCATCAGATCAGAAATGTTGCAAGGTGAGAGTGAGAACTTGTTTAATGTGGCGCTCCAGCTGCTTCGGGTCTCCTAAGGGTTATCTCACAGAAGAAGGAAAAGACCAGTTCTCTGCTGGGATTGCTTCTAAAGGTCACAGAGGTGCAGAAAAATAGATTTCACCTGGACCTCCTGAACTTTTAAGAGTGGTCCAATTGTGGCGCAGCCCACAAAGTGTCCCAGAATGAACGAGGCTGAAATGTTTGGGCCCATTTTTGCATGGAGGGGGAATCTTAAGGGATGAATTGGATGCCTTAACCCTTGTAGAGATTTGAACCTGATTACTCATTTAAATCCCAAGCCCTCATGAACTAGATTGAGTTTTCATCATCTTTTTATATAGTTTAAAGATAAAGACTTCGCCTCTTAAAACCTCCCACCCCCGAAGCTCACAAAAAAGTGCGCTTTCCATTTCGTTTTTTTTTAGCTGTAGTGTTTGCCCTTGACCAGCAGAGGGAGTGTAATGCTGAGAAAAGAGTCAGTACCGTATATAAGTGAGAGAAATGAATTATAGCAGCACCCGGCCAACTCTAAGCTTGGAAGCTCAACAGTGTCAAACCTGGTTAGTTCTTGGATGGGAGACCACCAAGAAATCCCAAGACCGTAGCCTAAACTACAGAGTTAAAAACATCCCAGACAGGAACAACAAACCACTTCCATTGCCAAAAAATAGCATGAATGTGCCAATCGACCTAATGTTAAGAAACACTCTGAATGCCTTTTCATTCTGCTGCTTTGCCTCAGGACTTTCTCTGCTTGAAACTCCCTTTGTCTAATGGCTGAATTCATTCATAGTAGCTTTTGTGTCTTTGCATCTTATTTAATTCAAAACACAAGTATATATTTAGCAAGGTATTTTTTTTTTCCTGCTTCCTCACTAAACTTCCAAACTGGAACACATTAAAACAATTTACTGATTCCATTAATGCATCTCATTCTGAACAGATTCACTCATACGGTATACTCTCAACCTGCTGTTTTCCAGATGTGCTGGGATTACAGTTCCCATAAAACTCATCTAACATGCCTCCCGTACTGGCTGGGAATTTGGAGTGTTACAGTGCTAACGTACTACGTGGGTACCATGTTGAGGAAGGTGGCATTAAAAGCTCCAGAGGGAATAATCAGGACTGGCCAGAAGAAGATTTGAGCATCTGTTTTTGGAACATTTAAAGCTTGCTTCTTGAGCTCAGCAGTCTGGAACAATTTTTGTTTTCCGGACTGGTTGGTGTTTGTTGGTTACCATCAGCAGCTGCGTACAGATGAAGCTGTTGGGTGGAGACGTCCTCTTTCCCTTGCTTGTTCTGGAGGCCTTTTCAGAACATTATGAGACTTTCCGGTTGGTCTGATACATCCTTGCTCTCTCGGTTGGTGCCTGTCTATCTTTCTGCTGAAAGTCTGCTAGAATCTCCTAGGTTTGGGGCCTCCTCATGAAAATCTGGCAGAATGCTGGCCAGTGGGCTTGGGCTTCCAGAACATTGGCACAAGACCAAGGTTTGTCTTGATCTGGCCACCAAGCTCAATTCCGTAAGCACTGTTCAGTGGGATTGGCAGTGACTCAGTGGAAAATTGGACAAAACTATCGTTTTGCAAGTCTGTGTGAGAATGAAATATGTTACTGATAAACAGCCTTAGTACTGAGAACAGAGAAGAAATACTTTTAGAGAGGTCAGTTTGGGAATACTGTTGTTGTTGTGTTTCTGCACAAATAAAGAAGTCAGAGCTATTTAAAACACAAAATGACAAGACCTGGTAGAAGGTAACAGCTTACAGTATACGGAAACTAACTTCTCTAGCTTTCTTCTAATAACATTCAAGAGGCAAAATGCAGGTTTGCCTAGCAACCCAACTAGGTGTTAAATAATCCAGCTTTAAACTGGCTTACTCAGAAGGAACCTTGGGCCTAAGGAAACTAGTGACTTTTCCACACTGCTTGACTCCCATGCATAAACCAGCTAGCAATGAAACTGGCCCTCAGATTTTAGTCCTGTCCTCCATGCTGGCTAGGGAATTCTGGGAGGTGAAGTCCACACATCTTAAAGTTGCTGAGGTTGAGAAACACTGGTCTCGGGCAATCTGCAGCTGGAGCCTGTGAGACTTCTATTACAACAATCCACAGAACAGTCAATCCAAGGAACAAGTATTATGCCAAGAAGCCTTGTTAAATGCAAACCTTTGTTTTGCTTTGGTATAACTTTTAAAGAGTGTAAAGAACCCCCTCCCTTCGATCTGTTTTTTTTTTCTTTTTCCTTTTTCCTTTCATGCCCTTTCAGATTGATACAAGATGCTGAAGAAAACTGTCAGTAACTAATTACAAGCTGACACAAGCTAACTACAAACAACTACTTCCTCACACTGGCAAAGAAATTAGAAAAAGATGGCAAAACCGTTCCATGCATATAGACTTCTAGAGGATCCAGATTATCTGGACCCTTATCAGTCCGGATGGAGACCTGGATATCTGATTGAACTGTATTTGTTGCTGTTTGATAACCTCTGGTGAGATTAGGATAGGGAGAATGTGACCTTTCTGGTCTTGCTTGATTCATCATTGGCATTCCTGTTGGAATAGTTGCAAGTGTTGGGAGTGGGGGACGTCGTGTTGTGGTAGTTGTCCTCCTTCCTGAGCTGTCATTTCCAATTGGTGATGGATAGAAAGAGGTCAAATGGTGGTTATTCAGTTACGGGGTACTGCAGAGCTTGGCTCCCCCCCCCCCCCCCCCCGGTTACATGAGCTCCCAGGTTCAGCTTACAGTCAGTCACTCGTACACTCCCAGCCTGTTGCAGCACACGGAACTTGTAAGCCCCATTTGTTCTCTACCTGGGTTTTCCAGATAGGTGCGGCTAGAGAAGACAAGACATGTAGGCTTGGTCAACAGCTGGGAAATAATTAGGAACACACACAAATTTAAACCCAACACTGAGGCATGTCAGGTTCTTTGGAATACATAGAGATCCAATGAATTTAAAATAGCAGCAAAACTTTACTGGTTACAATGTGCATTCTCTCTCTCTTTCTCTCTCTCTCTCTCTCTCACACACACACACACACACACACACATCTCCCTTTACCCACATCCTTCTCAACTAGGCTGCCAGGCACTAGCTAGAGGGATGGAAGCTGCCAAGTCTGGATCTAGGATGACTCAAAAGAGTTGGTGGGTTTCAGGACCCCTTTTATCCCCCAAAGTCCTTGCTTTGTTGATTCACAAGTCAGACAGCTACTCTTGCCTTGCTGATTTACAAGTCTGGTAGCTGTGGATGGGATTGGGGGATTTTCTGTGTGCTTAAGCCCAGCTTCCTTTGTCTGCTTCAGGTGACATTTCTCCTTTGATTCTTTAATGACTTGTTTCCTTTTTATCTACCTCCCCAAAGGGATCTTTTTGACAAGATTCCTGCTTTTGTCCTCTCTGCTTACTGTGCCTGCTTCATCTTACTGTGCCTGCTTCAGCCTAGTCTCACATATCCACCTGTTTTATTTAATATCTACATGAAGCTGCTGAGGGAACTCATGTCAGCATGGGATGAGGTACCATCAATATGTGGATGATATATCAATTGCCCCTGGCTGGATAGGTGATATGGTGGAGATGCTGACTTGTGCCTGGAGGACATTAAAGTTAGGATGGGGAAGGGGCAGATTAAGACTGAACAGTGGGTACCAAAGCCCTCTGATTACAGTGATACACCATCTTTGGTTCTTGATGAGGTTGTGTTCCTCCAGCTAGAGCTGGCTCATAATTTGAGGGCTCTCCTAGACACATGGTTCCTGCTCAAGCACTAAGTGGAGGCTGTGACTAGAAGAGCCTTCACATAATTACCTCTGGTGCACCAATTGTGACCCTTCCTGGATTGGAAGGCATTATGCATGTTTACTCAGAACTTTGTCCTTATACTTGGGCTATTACAATTTGTTCTGCGTGGGGTTGCCCTTGAAGAGCAGGCACAAACTTAAATTGGTTCAGCAAGCACCCAAAGGATTCTACCATGAAACTATACTGCCTGTTTTGGAGCAAATAGTGCTACCCACATCTTGTTTAGATCCAAATTAATTCACTAAAATCCTTTCCTTGTCTCCTATAGTGGCTGACTCATGTCAACTTTCGGCTGTAACCTTCATACCTGGCCTGCCCTTTGCATTTGGATGAGTGAAAGCCACATGGCAACTCAACCCTGGGTACATTTGTGTTGCCTGGTGATATAGTTGGTCTATAGGTGTGGAAAAGAACTGAGTGGAAACAGGCCTGCAGTCCTCTTGTCCATTGAATGGCTGGGGGAAATGAGGTACAGAGGAACAAAGAGAGCAGTAATACAAGGTAGCTTATTGCAGATGTAAATAGCTTTTCTGTGGTGGCACAGAATGAAGAGAAAAAAACCCTATGACAATATTTGAATGAACTACAGATTAAGACTGTTAGAAGTAAAAGGAAGGAATATAAAGTTGGTTTATTTGATCAAGGTTAAAACAAGATATGTTGTTACTTCTGGCTGCCCTTTATGGACTTTCTGCTGACACCAGGACTGAAAAGATGATGTTTTATGGATTTGCCTAAAGATAAGAGATGAGATATGGATGAAGAGATAAATATTTGTAATTTTAGAGAGGGTGAACAGTTATTAAATTTGTTTATGCTTGTGATGAAAGTTGGAAGGCACTTCTGTATATATTTCTTTTTCTTGATTATATTCTTATTTTTCTCTTTCTTCTCTTTTTCTTTTTTCTTTTTCCTTGCACTTTTTACTCTTTCTCTCTATTTTCTTTTCTTCTTTAAGTTTAGTTTGTATTAGACTTTTAATCGTAATTCTGAATGATCGCTGTGCACTGCTGCCTAGTGTGTGTGTGTGTGCATGCGTGTGCGTATAATTGGTATGGCTTGGTTTGGTTTTATCTATAGGTGTTTATTCAGATTGTATTTTTAGTGTCTTTTATTGTAAACTGCCCAGAGAGCTTCAGCTATTGGGTGAGTTAAAAAATTTAACAAATAAATAACTAAATAGTGAACCAGATCTTCCCTAAGAGGGAAGTTCCCTAAGATCTGGTTGCTATTATTAGACTATCTCCATGAACTCTGCCTGAAAGCCATAGTTGCAACTGGCACTTTGCTGTCCTGAGCACCTTACTGTGGATTTATTTACAGTCCGTAAGCCATGTACTGTACTATACATGTTATACATGGAAGATCTGAAGGGGGGAAAACAGTTTTTAGCAAGCAACAAAGCAGGAAATGATATAAAAAAAACAAACAGTAAGAAGTTGACTTCAATATAGTAGACTGCAGAAGATTGGAGAGTGAACTATGGAGGAAAAAGTTGTTCTGAAGGACCAATATCTGGTTGTCTCCTCCCCAGTTACAAGCCCATTGTATTTTAGTTTAATTTGCATGAGGGGAGTTTCAGTTTTATTCAAAGAGGTGGAGTGGATGTGGTTTTAGTTAGATTATTTATTCAGTGCAATGATTTTTATACCACCCAATCCTGAAATTTCACCCTTCCCCTCCAATTTCCTTGCTTTTCAAATCAGCCCCTTTGAAAAAAAACTTTATCTCCCTCCCAAAAAACCTCCCCCCAGTAAATCTTGTTTGCCCTTTTTCAGTGTTTCAGACCCAGTGGAAGGTTGGAAAGAAAATAAAGGGACTCAGGACTATTTGCTGCAGCTCCGCTTCTTGAGCACCTTGTTTTGCTAAGCAGGGTTGTGTGGTTGACTTATTGCTCTTTTGTGTGCTGATTACTAACCATATAAATGTAACTATGTTTAGGATGTAAATGCCGGCAGCTGGCAGAGGGGAAACATTTGTACTACCAGCAGTTCTTGCTTGCTTGTATGTTTTGGCAGGCAGGTAGGAAAAGGAAAGCTAAATGTGCAGGTGAACCTTTCAATGTGTGGAAACAGGCCATGTTCCTCCTCATCTTCAAGGCTGAATTTAGGTAGAGACCACATACATTTAGAAAAGGGTTCTTATTTTAAAACATTTCACATTTGGTTGGACACCAAGAAAAATGTCCTGTTCAACAATGGAACAGACTGTTTGGGGAGATGATGGATTCTCCGGTGCTGGAGGCCTTCAACAGAGGCTGAATAGCCATCTGTCATGGATGCAAACATTATGGATTCCTGTGCTGGGCAGGGAGTTAGATTAGATGACACCCAGTTTCTCTTCTCTTTATGATTCTATTCTTTTTAAGTAATTCCCTAACTGGACTGTCTAGAATTAACAACAACAACAACAACAATATTGTATTACATGTATATGCCACCCAACTTCCAGCAACTCTGGGAGATTAATTAATCTAATACTTTCTGCCAGTATCCTCCTGTCCTAGAAAAGATAATTGGCTGGGAGAAAGGATGCATGAGAATTTTTTTAAAAAACACAGCCAGCCTGTCTCTCAACTAGGACACCCATACCCAGAGCAAATGCTTGCACTAAGTTCAATGAAAGCTAAGACTTAAAGTTATCTGATTTGGGCTGCAAAGATCCAGATGACCATTAGATGGAAGCTAATAGCTTTCAGTATCTCTTTAGTGCCATCTAATGGTTGTCCAGAGCTTTGCAACCCAGTGAGCTAAAACATGTTTTGGGTTTATTTCCAGGAAAACATGGAAGAGGCCATTCATTCTGGGTTTTCTTTCCGAAGAATTGTGCCTGACACAGGTCAACAGGACTTCTGGAATACAGTGTTTTCTTTCAAGTTCCAAACAAAACACTTTTTTTTATTTCTTGCACCCCTTTAATATCTTACATATTACAGCTCTCTTTCTGTTTCTATATCCCGATAGAAAAGACAAAGTCACAGTCAAACCTTTAAGGTACTGTTTCAGGGTATGGCTAGCGATGTTGTTTCCTATTTAGTCATTTATCCAGTCTTGACTGTTTCTAGTGACGCTGCCATTCGTGTGCCCTGCTTTTCCGCAAGAATTTTGGAGGACTGTTAAGTCAAAGATTCAGGCTGTGACACCAATATGGCAGGAGATGGAGGCTCCACTGCTCTGTGCTTTTAATTTAACAAAGGATTGACCTTGGTGTTCCACCATTGGTCAATGAGATGACATCAAAATATACTGTCTGCCATTTTTACTGTATAATTATGAGGACGTCATTGCAGTGGTTGTTGCTGGCTAACATTTATTAGATCCTATACAGTCTTTGTTATTAACAACAAACAGGAAGCTCAATAATCCACACACTGGTTTTCCTCAGACCTGTAGGCCACAAATTGAATAGTCCTCTTTCAGAAATTTTAATGCGAACCACAACATTTGCAAGTTAATAGGATTTTTATTTTTTAACCAGATATTTTCTACATCAAGGAATAAATAAAGGCATGAAATGAAACCTTTTCGTTATGTGTGCCTCTACATTCATAGGCAGCTGCTATACAGCCATCATTTTCACTTAGTGGAATTAAAAAAAACCCAACTGCAATTGTCTTTGTTTCTGCTAGCTCTGAAATGCTGAGGATAAGGAGAAAAAAATATTATTCCACTCTAGTTCAGGAGCTATAGCGAAGCAGGAGTTTCCATAAATGGGGAAATGGCCCATTCACAAGTTCCATCATGCTGTAGCATTTATCTTTCTTTGCTTTGGTTTGCTTTGCTTTATAGCTGCTCCATTTCTGGAGGCTGAGCATCTTACAGTAAACCATATCTCACCATCTGCTCTGCAGTATTTTCATCACAGCTGAGCAAAAAATATCAGCACCTCTAGCCAACATGGGAATGCAAGGACATGGAGCTGATCCTGTTGCAGTGGAAGCGGCTCTGGTTTGATGTATCATGGTTTAATTAATAAGCCACCATTAGCTGGATCTGCATAATTTGCTGTGTGATAAACCATGATTTACAAATTATATGAGCTGGATTCATTTATGCAATATAATACTTTGCTTGCCGTGATGTATGGACCCAGTGTATATGTATGAGAAAGAGGAAAAATGAGAAAATACTTTGAATGCTCAGCCCACTCTTCCCTCCCTCTCTTGATTTCTGACTGCAGGAGCTTGGCCCACAGTTTCAGGTGCTGCCACCCTGGTGGTGGCTTCTCAGTCACAAAGTAAGTTCACTCTAGCATCTTCATACATCATTGCATCACACAGCTCCAACCTTTGCAATGAACTTGTGCTGGCATCTTAATTGCACAGACTCTGTATTTCACCTGCTACAAGCCTACCCTCTTGCTTCAATTAGCACTTATACTGAAAGGCTCCTTGTGTTCTGGGAGTGTAGCAAATGTGCATTTTTAGAAAACTACTTAGTCATCAGAATCAGTCCTGCCAGCAGCCCCAACAGCTGCAGAAATGTTGACCTTGGCCTGGGATGCTGGAGTAAATGAAAACCCCCAAAGTCTTGGACTCTGCCCTTGTCTTCCCTTTATGTGATGGCTTCTCTTCCTGCTGAGCCAGCAGCAGCTAGGGAATCCTTGGCTGACTGCAAGGTAACACAAGGCTAGGAATCACATCATCCATTTCCTCATACATGATTTTAAATGTCTTCTAGTGTCACTCAGCCATTGTTAATGTGGTATAAAGCCTGTCCTTGATACCTCTACATCAAAACAACAATGGTTGGGAAATACTGGAAGACACTGTAAATCAGTAGGGAGCAAATGGCTTTTATTCAGAACTTTCTGAAGTTCAAAATTGGTGTCTTAAATGTGTGTAATAGTTGAGGAATGGAGAACCTTGTTGGTCTTGCGCAGTGGTGGGCAAATTTTGGAGAAAGTAGGTACCAGTTCTGTTAATGTTCTGATTTATTGCCATGTATGGAAGAACTTTTAAGGATTCAGTGGGATGTGTAAAAACAACAGGGTCTTGAGGCACTGTACACTGGAAGTCGTCTTACTGCAAATCAGACAATTAGCTTGTGTATTCTCTCTACTGCAAGTGGACAACCTTTGGATAGCTAGAGGCCATCTCAACATTTGTGGGCTGGGTGGGATTTTATTTGCTTTCTAAAGCTATGGTTAAGTCTGATAGAGAGGTTGCTACATGTTTCATGGGTTTCCCATCAAAAAAGGGGAAGAAACCACGCCGTTGATCAAAGGGGACTAGAAAAGTGATTACATTCATTGCCAACCTCTGTTCTACATTGACAGCAGCTCTCCAGAATTGCAGGCTTCCTTAGCTGAAGATGTCTGATGTTTATCCTTTAAGCCCAGTCCTGCTGCTTAAGTCCCATTGTGTGTATGTATATGAGTGTACTCACCATAAGAACTACATGTTCCTTTCTGGGTCACAGGGAAAGTATTTCTCCCTTCTGTCATCTTGCTTTATCATATCACTTAGTGTCTATCAATGACATGGAGGAAAAGTGGTACCAACCGTTCTGGTGGCTACATCTGAAAAATCCCTTCATCTTGCCTGCCTACTTATGTACAGGACAACTGGGTTAGGTCCAGGTCAGTGGGTTTGGCTCAGGCCAGGTTTGGAGTAAAGGCAGGGGAAATAGGCTGGCAAGCCAACTTAATTTAGTGTCTGAAGTAGAAACACAAATGACCACTTCCAATTAATTATAATGAGGTAGCCCCATCCCCACCTGTTATTCTACCCCTGGCAGAAGAATTGGGGGTTTCTGACCTTTGCGCTAACCAAGAACTCTACTGTGGCACCAACTTATGTGAACTAGCACACCTGAGCTTTGTTAGCAGCTTGTGCTTAAGCCAAAATCCTGTTGTGATTTCTTTCCACTGGTACATCTACCACCGCCAGTTCCATCGGCCATGTTTGCTTCCTTTGCTCATATGTATGCTTGGATTCCTGTTTTTGTTGTATGGGGACCCTGTTCTGCCTTGGTCTATGTTATCCAATTACCCCCAAATATTCAGTCCGATGCTCATTCATTTGTTTCCCCAGTTGAATTCATGGTTCAGCCAGCGAGCCTCCATGAATTCTCCAGCACATTTGCTGGATGGTTATGTTCTGTCTGCCACTCCCTCATCCACCCTGCTCCCCTGCCGTTAGGGATGGGATGCAAACCCTGATCTCATACTTTCATAGCCAGTGTACTATTAAATCTGCAACAGAGGCAGATGCTTTGTTTTGATCAGATGGCACGTGCAAAGTGTTAACCCTCTCCTGACAATATGAAAGAGACAAAATGAACTTGAGGCACAAAAGTGATTTGAACTGCAGTTTTCCTGCGCATCTTGACTTTCAGAAGGGCCTGCTGATAGTATCCCTAAATCCAGTGTCCACCTATCCACCACTGGTAGCCTCTCAGCTGTTTCTTGCTTCTAGAACCCAATTAAACTCTCCAGTGTCCCAGCATACAGAGGAGGGGCAAAGAAATGGCTAAACTAGTACCCCTCAGCTCCAGTTTTTCAGAACTGAAAACTGCTTCCATCTACAAGCTTCAGTCAGTTGACTTTTCAAGATTTTCTGCTAACATGATTGAAATTCTACTCTGCAAGTCCTGCTCTCCGTTGCCAGCCTCTTTTCTTTGTTCCCCTCTTTTGTTAACAATCATAATTATGCTACCTTAGCAGAATTTTCATCCACACAGTTCCCCCACATGTTTCTTTTGACTCAGGGAAGAGCCTCTACCTACAAACATTGGTGCTGTGGCCTGCCAAGAGTTATCCTAGGGACGAATTCCTCTGGTGGGAGGGTTTTGAGACTTTCTTCTATTCTGCTGTTTATTGTTAGAGGTCCGTTTTCCTTGCAGCTGAGTTTTGCAATCGGTGGCACCAAAGTTGGATGGCTTGCCAGAAGCTTATAGGAAAGAAGCCGCTAACTCTTTTTCCTATTCTTCATGAAGCACCGTGCTGTTCCATGCATTGGCTACTTTAATTCCTGCCCTGCCCTGCCCTGACCTAACCATCTGCTGTGAGGAATAGCTAAAGGAGGGGAGGCCAAAAGCAGAAGGTCCCAGACTGGGACCACATCTGCCACTCTGCTGGGGCTTCTGGGAAGGACAGTAACATTGTTTAATTTAGAAACACATGCTTTGCCTTTAATTGCAGCCAGCACATTTGAACTATAAGGAAACGGTGTGGCATAGTGCTCAGACCAGGAAGGCTTCTTTGGGAATGAAGCTTGCTGGATGTTCTTAGGCCTTTCAGAGAGGAGACTTTAAAGTGCCATGTGTTGTGCAGGCCTGCAGTTAACATATGATGGTGCCTATTGTTTTTCTTAATCTGGAAGATTATGCTACCATCACAGTGTTCTTGGCTTCTTAGTCATGGGATATCAGTTTTAAGCAGAATGTGGGATCCAGTCAAATTTATTGACCTTAGGATTTCAGTACTGCATGTTCTCCATTGACAGGCATTTTGCTCTTTATTCAGAGGATCCACCTGGCTGTGGGTCAGAATTCAGGAGGCTGTCCTATTTGACATGACTGTTGGCCCATGTAGACGGTATAGGGACAGGCAATAGCCCTTCAGGATTCTAGATGAACATTTTATGCCTTAAAACTGGAGATAACTGGCATCAAATCTAGGACCCATGCTTGCAAAGTAGGTATTTCATCTCAAAACTACATTAGCCAGGCTGTGTTTGTTATTTCCTGTGCCTATCAGCTCTATTTTTTATTATTTTATTTATTTATTTATTGGATTTCTCTCCCGCCCATCTCTCCTACAATAGGGGACTCTGGGTGGGTTACAAAGAGATTAAAACTATAAATATATATAAAATACATCCCATATATACCATTAAAACAATACTAGAAACAAAAAATCCAAGAAGATGGAAAATCAGGGTGGGGACAGCCAGCCACTATGGGGCTAGCCATCTCCCTTCTTGAGCTGTTCCCTCCCCACCCCAGGCCAAGTGGCAGAACCAAGTCTTCAAGGTCCTATGGAAGGCCAGGAGTGAGGGGGCCAATCGCACCTCCGGGTGCAGAATGTTCCAAAGAGTGGGGGCTACCGCAGAGAAGGCCTACCTTCTGGACCCCACTAGCCAAAGTTCTTTTACTGAGGGGGTCCGAAGCATGCCCTCTCTGTGTGACCGGGTAGGACGGGTTGAAGTCATAGGGGAGAGGCAGTCCCTTAGGTAACCTGGTCCCATGCCATGTAGGGCTTTAAAGGTGATAACCAACACCTTGAATTGGACCCGGAAGCAAACTGGTACCCAATGCAGGTCACGGAGCAATGGTGTTACATGGGCCCTTCTCGGGGCTCCAAAAATAGCCTGCGCAGCCGCATTCTGGACCAGCTGTAGCTTCCGGATACTCTTCAAGGGTAGCCCCATGTACAGCGCATTGCAATAGTCTATCTGGGAGATAACAAGGGCGTGAGTGACTGTTCGAAGGGCTTCCCGATCCAGGAAAGGGCGTAACTGATGCACAACCCGAAGTTGTGCAAAGGCCCTCCTTGCCACAGCTGCCACCTGCTCTTCAAACAGGAGCCGTGAGTCTAGGAGGACCCCCAGATTACGCACTGGGTCTGTCTGGGGTAGTGCCACCCCATCGAGCACCAAAGATGACAAAGTCCTGGATACAGAGGAGCCTGTTGCTCTCCATCCAGACCCTCACAGCCTCCAGGCACCGAGAAAGGGTGGCCACGGCATCACTTACTTCACCAGGGATGGAGATGTATAATTGCGTATCATCAGCATACTGATGATACCTCATCCCATGGTGACAGATGATCTCACCCAGCGGCTTCATATAGATGTTGAAAAGGAGTGGGGAGAGAACCGAACCCTGCGGCACCCCACAAAGGAGGGGCCGAGGATGGGAACTCTCGCTCCCTATCAACACCGATTGGGATCGGCCATGAAGAAAGGAGGCGAACCAGCACAATACTGTGCCACCCACCCCCAATTCCCTGAGCTGTCCCAACAGGATACTGTGGTAGACAGTATCGAAAGCTGCTGAGAGATCAAGGAGAGCAAGGATGGTCGCACTTCCACCATCCCGCTCCCGCCAGAGATCATCCATAAGTGCGACCAATGCCGTTTCCGTTCCATAACCGGGCCTGAAACCTGACTGGAAAGGGTCCAGATAATCCATTTCCTCCAGGACCCTTTGGAGCTGTGAAGCCACCACTTTCTCAACCACCTTCCCCAAAAAGGGGAGGTGGGAGACTGGACGAAAATTGTCCAGTATGTGGGATCCAGGGAGGGTTTCTTGAGGAGGGGGTGCACCAACGCCTCCTTGAAGGCAGCCGGAAACACCCCCTCCTGCAAGGATGTAGTAACCATCTCCTGGATCCAGCCACATGTCACCCCCCGAGCTGCTTTCACCAGCCAGGAGGGGCATGGGTCAAGATGGCAAGTGGTGGCCTTCACAGTCCCCAGGACCCTTAGCTTGCCATAGCCAAGTTTTGCTTCCAGGAGCTATGCCTTGACTGGATCTAGTGCATTTAAATTCCTCTTCTAACCTGCCTTTCATCTCCACATTCTTGGAACTCTTAAATTTCCAGCACTGACTTGAGTGATCTTCCTTCCCGTAATGTCTGTGTTAATGCAATGTAATCAAGGTGGCAATTTATTCCCAAGACTACTAGAGCCTCAGAGTCTGTTAAACGTTTTCACAGAAGCCAATCAAATATTATCAATAATTTATTTTTTTTCAAAAATAAATTTGCTTAATATATAAGAAATTTGAAAAGGAGAATTGGAATATCCTATATTCCAAAAGCAATAGTCCCAGACGTCAAGAAATACCAAATATGTTTCCTTTAATTTGAAAATTAGGTTAATTTAACCAAAATATCTTTTTCAGATTTCCCATTTGCAGCAGATGTTTTAGAAAGATTGTTTATTTCTTAGCTAGATAGCACTATTATGGTGAACCAGATACACGGGAGGAAGGCAAAGATGTTTATTTATTTATTTGTCTACTTTATATAGCTGCCCATCTCACAAAGCCAATGACTGTAGGTGATGTACAACAGAGCTAAAACAATTAATACATACCTAAAACCATTATCATTATTAATTATTAAAAAACATTGAAACTATAAAACAGAGCTAATACCAAAAAAAAAAAAAAAAAAGACGGGGAGATGTTGTTAATAACAGAGCCACCTCACTAGTTCTTGTTAAAATCTTGTTAAATTGTTTCCCCAAAATTTGGAATTTGTCTATGCTTAGGAAGTTTTGGATATATTGTGCCTGGACTGTTGAAAAAAAGGTAATTATGTGCTCCTGGAAGGACATTTACATTCTTGACTCTAAAGGTTGTCTCGGCTGTTGATTTGGCCTTATAATCATAGAAAAAAAAGATTAGATAATAAGATTCTGTATAGAATTATAGGATCAGAAGGGACTTTGGAAGGCTTCTACTCCAACCCCCTGCCCAATGCAGGAAGCCTCATGCCATCCTGGACAAATGGCTGCGCAATCTCTTCTTTAAAACCTCCAGTGATGGAACACCCATGACTTCAGGAGGCAACCTGTTCTACTGCTTAATAGCTCTTACAGTCAGGAAATTTCAAGTTTAGATCTTCTTCTATCCATTGGTTCTTGCCTTACCCTCAGGTACTATGGAGAATAAATCCACATCCTCTGCTCTATGACATTCCTTCATGTATTGGAAGACTGCTATCATGTCTCCCCTTAGCTTTCTCTTCTTTAAGCTAAACATACCAAGTTCTTTCAACCAATCTTTGTAGGATTTAGCTTCCAAGCCCCTTACCATGTTTGTTGCTCTTCTCTGCACTCTTTCCAGTTCTTCAGAGTCCTTTTGTATTGTGATGACCAGAACTGCATACAGTAATGCCATAGAATATTACTATCACTTCCTGTGATCTTGATACTATACCTCTGTTGATGCAGTCTTGGCTCCTTTGGCAGCTGTGGCACAATGCTCATGTATGCTTAATCTGTGGTCTACCAGAACACTCAGACCTTCTCGCAAGTACTGTTGCTGAGACAGGTGACATCCATCTTATACCTATGCATCTGATGTTTCCTGCCTAAGCGCAAAACCTTACATTTCACACCCCTAACAACCTTTTGTTGGATAGGGCCCAATGTTCAAGTTTATCAAGAACCTTCTGAACCCTGAGACTGTCTTTTAAGTGTTAACAATCCCACCCACCCCTTTTGTGTCATCTGTAGATTTTATGAGCGTCCTTTCTATTCCCTCATCCAAGTTAGTGCTCTTCAACAACTTCATAAGAATACTAGGCCCAAAACAGAAACATCCCACTACATACCTCTCTCCATATAGATACAGACCCATTAAGGGCCATATGTTGGTTACAGTTGTTCAGCCAACTGCAAATCCATCTGGTAGTGGGACGATCCATCCCATATTCATCTAGTTCATCAAGGAGGCTATGGCCTACTTTATCAAATAACTTACTGAAGTCTAATTATGCTATATCTGCAGTATTCCCTTGTCTGCTAATATAGTCACATAGTCAAAGAAAACGATCAGGCTTGTCTGGCACAACCTCCTTTTAACAATTCCATGCTGGCTTCTGGTAATCATTTTCTTCATTTTTAAGTGCTTGTAAGTGCTTGATTATCTTGTAGGATTTTCCCAGGTATTAATGTCAAGCTAATTGGCCTATAGTTTCCTGAGTCCACTTTTTTCCTTTTTTTTTAAATATTGGAACAATGTTGACTGTTCTCCAGTCTTCTGGCACTTCCTCTGCACTCCAGGATTTCTCAGTGATTTCAATCAGCAGCTCTGAGATGACATCCATCAATTCCTTTAACACCCTGGCAGGTATCCATCTGGTCCAAGAGACTTTAATTCATTTGTGATCTGGTTTTGTTTAAAATAGGGTTTTACAATTTTGTAGTAAGATATAATTAGTACCAGTAATTTTGTAATGTATAAAAATTTATGACAATTGTGTTGTTTTTTATTTTATTTCTTGTATTTTATCAATTTTTTTCCTTTTTCCTTCTTTTCTTGTGCAACTATGTTTGTTGGTAGGTTGTAATGTTTAGTTTTTATATAGTTTGGGTTGAAACTACAGTTTTTGCTTTTTTGTGTATCTTTTGTGTGTCTTCATTTCTATCTGTTCTCTTTAAGAACATCAGTAATTATTTATTTATCCCCACCCACCCATTTTGCAACATGACCCTTCAGGCTAATGAGTCATTTGGGTGTCCAGTGGGACTGGGCTTCATTCCCAGTCACTGGGTAGCTCTTTTTCATGCCAGAGCCTCATTTAATGGAAAACTCACAAACCCGACCAAAATAATCATTGTAGCCTCTCCCTTTCCTGCTCCAACATTGGAAGAGGAAAGCATCAAGCACGGTTAAGTAGGCCTAGCTAGGATCACAGGCCCATTTGTTCTCAGAGACAGGCAGAAGACTATGCCATTCCTTGGTTTCTCTCACCTTTCTGTCTTAGGACAGAGGGCTTGAACTCCTGCCATGTCATTGTGACATCTGACTCACTCTTGAAACACAAGAGCCGTTCCCCAAGCCATCTTCCTGACACTTTTGTCTTTCAATATTCCATTGTGAATCAAGCAACAACTCTCCTGTATTGGCTATCAGGTGCCCATGGAGCAGCAGTTAGAGCTGGAATAAATACAGCGTTGCCTCACAGAGCTTCTGGAGCAGATCTTAATTACACTGGTTTGACATTTCCCTACCATGACAGTAATGACCCAAGATGACCCACTATCTGAGACTGGAGAACGATCCACCAATTAGTAGGGAGGAAATCCACCACTCCCCCTAATGCTGTAGCAGTGCACTTCACCTGTACTGCTCTTCCTATGTAGCACACAGTGCCACACTCACCCTCCAGCTGAAGCCACAATCAGTGCTTTTGAATGATCCCCAGAGTGACAGCACTAAGTACAGATAGACCTCACTTAACAACCACGACTGGGGCAGAATTTAGGTCACTAAGCGACATGGTCGTTAAGTGAATCATCATGTGACCCGACCCAATTTTATGTCCTTTTTTTGCAGCATCCATTAAGCGAATCACCATGGTTGTTAAGTGAATCATGTGGTCATTAAGCAAATCACACATTCGTTAAGTGAATCATGCCATTTCCCATTGATTTTGTTTGCTGGAAGCTGGCTGGGAAGGTTGCAAATGGTGATCACATGACTCCGGGATGCTGCAACCATCATAAGTATGAGCTGGTTGCCAAGTGCCTGCATAGTGATCATGTGACTGTGGGGGCGCTGCAACAGTTGTAACTCTGGGCACTGATTGTAAGTCACTTTTTTAGCGCTGTCATAACTTCGAATGGTCGCTAAACAAATAGTTGTTAAGCAAGGACTACCTGTAGTCAGTGAAGCGGTAAGCTGCTCTGGAGAGTTGTCCTCATCCCACACAATGAGGGAGTGGCTTCAAGTGGCAGTGGATGGTTGTTCTCTTGGTCCATATTTTGGGATAGTTTGGTGATTTTATCTACTTCTGGCCTATTTTAAGTTCCAAAGGATAGATCTCACCTGTTTCTACATCAAAAGGGAGGAAAATTGTGCTGTTAGTTTTCAGCAAGCATAGAGAGGGTTTGGACTTAAAGCGTCTCAGAGGTCACATATGGCCTTATGTCCCAACTTACATTCCTCACAGCCTTCCACAAATGAAAGTATAGTCTAGAAGCAAATTGTACCCAGCAGCTTACTAAACCTGGTTAGGACAAAAGACCTGTCATCACAGTAGACAGAAGAAAAATGGGGTTTGGACTGAAAATAGCATCAGGAGGATGGGTTGTGTTATGTGCTATGTATTCCATGAGTAAAGTAGCTATACTTTAAATCCACCCTCAGATTTTCAGACTGCTAAATCCTGGGATCAGACACCAAATGCTGTTTTGCTCTTCTATAATCTGTTTACTGAATCACAAGATCCACAGAGCACCAATTATATCAAAATTAATTTGATTCACTGAGAGCAAAAAAGGAACCCTGTAGTTGCTGAAGCCTTTCCATAAAAGATTTTGAGGTTTGTTAAATGTTCAGGTGTAGCTTGGTGTTTGGGAAGCTGGTCAAATGCCCATCCTGGCACATAGCCTCTCCCCAGGGGCCAAGAAACAACCAGAGAACAAAATATTCCTCAAAACTGAAGCACCAGCCAAAGTCTTGACTATTGGCACACATACCTTGGGGCCTCTTTAAGAAGGCAAGAGGCTTACTACAGGGTGAGAATGGAAAGATCAGCATAACCCAACCTGTGAACTGTTTAGCGTTACAGGATTGTAGGAGAAGCCTCTTTCCATCCCTCGGCAAGTTTCACTCATTCCATTTGTTTCTTGCTCTATTCGGTCCAGAGTGACGGAACATCTCTTATGCCTGTGCTTTGCTGAAAATTTATACTACCTTTCCATTAGTTCTGTATCCTCTTTGCAGAAAAAGTCCATTGTTTTTCTGTTTTTCTCACTCTTCTAATCTTTTCCTGTTACCATAATGTACATTATTCAGGGGAGGAGAGAGTTAGTTTAGAAAAGAAATAATAAAAGGCATGGAGGTGGGAAAAGGCCAATAGGATGTTTTTTCCCTTTTCATAATCCTAGGTCCCAATACAGGTGAAACTCGAAAAATTAGAATATTGTGCAAATGTTCATTTATGTCAGTATGGCAACTCAAAAGGTGAAACCAATATATGAGATAGATGCATTACATGCAAAGCGAGATATGTCAAGCCTTACTTTGGTATAATTGTGATGATTATGGTGTACAGCTTATGAAAACCCCAAATTCACAATCTCAGAAAATTAGAATAGTGTGAAAAGGGTCAATATTCTAGGCTCAAAGTGTCCCACTCTAAGCAGCTAATGAATCCATTACACCTGCAAAGGGTTCCTGAGCCTTTAAATGGTCTCTCAGGCTGGTTCAGTAGGAATCACAAGCATGGGAAAGACTGCTGACCTGACAGTTGTGCAGAAAACCATCATTGCCACCCTCCATAAGGAGGGAAAGCCCCAAAAGGTAATTGCAAAAGAAGTTGGATGTTCCCAAAGTGCTGTATCAAAGCACATCAATGGAAGGTTATGTGGAAGGGAAAAGTATGGTAGAAAAAGGTGCACAAGCAGCAGGGATGACCGCAGCCTGGAGAGGATTGTCAGGAAAAGGCCATTCCAAAGTGTTGGGGACTTTCACAAGGAGTGGACTGAGGCTGGAGTTAGTGCATCAAGAGCCACCACACACAGACGGATCCTGGACATGGGCTTCAAATGTCGTATTCCTTTTGTCAAGCCGCTTCTGAACAACAAACAACGTCAGAAGTGTCTTACCTGGGCTACAGAAAAAAAGAACTGGTCTGTTGCCCAGTGGTCCAAAGTCCTCTTTTCTGATGAGAGCAACTTTTGCATCTCATTTGGGAACCAAGGACCCAGAGTCTGGAGGAAGAATGGAGAGGCACGCAATGCACGATGCTTGAAGTCCAGTGTGAAGTTTCCAGAGTCTGTGTTGATTTGGGGAGCCACGTCATCTGCTGGTGTTGGTCCACTGTGCTTCATTAAGTCCAAGGTCAACGCAGCCGTCTACCAGGAGATTTTGGAGCACTTCATGCTTCCTTCCGCAGACGAGCTTTATGGGGATGCTGACTTCATTTTCCAGCAGGACTTGGCACCTGCCCACACTGCCAAAAGTACCAAAACCTGGTTCAATGACCATGGGATTACTGTGCTTGATTGGCCAGCAAGCTTGCCTGACCTGAACCCCATAGAGAATCTATGGGGCACTGCCAAGAGAAAGATGAGGGACATGGGACCGAACAATGCAGCGGAGCTGAAGGCCGCTATTGAAGCATCCTGGTCTTCCATAACACCTCAGCAGTGCCACAGGCTGATAGCATCCATGCCACGCCGCATTGCGGCAGTCATTGCTGCAAAAAGGGCCCAAACCAAGTACTGAGTACATATGCATGCTTATACCTTGCAGAGGTCCGATATTGTTCTATTTCCAATCCTTGTGTTATTGATGTCATGTAATATTCTGATTTTCTGAGATTGTGAATTTGGGGTTTTCATAAGCTGTACGCCATAATCATCACAATTATACCAAAGTAAGGCTTGACATATCTCGCTTTGCATGTAATGCGTCTATCTCATATATTGGTTTCACCTTTTGAGTTGCCATACTGACATAAGTGAACATTTGCACGATATTCTAATTTTTCGAGTTTCACCTGTATTGCATGACCTGTTTATTTAAAGCCACTTTTCTGCAAAGCAAAACTCTCAGAGCAGCTTGCACATTACTGAAAGTAAAAGGGCGTTTAATAAACATGACATAGAGTTCTTTTTTGAGTCTTTTCAGATAAACCTATCGCTTGCTGCTGTGCTCAGGAAAGCAGGAGCACTCCAAAAAGAACACTTCAGAGCATGCTGCTTTTGGTAGAGACATCCAAAAGCCCGAGAAAGACTAGTAAAGGTGTGAAAAGGGCCTGGGAAGTCTCCAGTGGTTAGTGTTTTCTTTGTATCACTGATTCAGTTCCCCATACATCTTCCCATGAAGTAGCTACACTATAGAAAAAAAACTGTAATCATAAGCAGCTTCTTCATTTCTTCATAGAGTACTTAGGGAATGGGAGGGGAAGAAGAGAAGGGAGAAGAAGGAAAAGAATAAAAAGATGGAGGCAGAACGGGGCCATTTTTATGTGGTGCTGAATATGGAGATCTTCTAGATCAGGGTTCTTCAACCTTGGCGACTGGAAGATGTGTGGACTTCAACTCCCAGAATTCCCCAGCCAGCCATGGGAGTTGTAGTCCACACATCTTCAAGTCGCCAAGGTTGAGGAACCCTGTTCTAGATGATGAATCTGTACTCCACTGTTGAACATTTGGGTTGGCCCAAAGCCACTAGAGTGCTAATAAGCTGATCAGGAGCACAATACTATTCTTTCTCTCTTGTTCTCCAAAATATATTGAACGTATACTTTGTTCTCTAACATATATGAATAACAACCTCAGATATAACGTATCTTCTTTTAAAGCCTTCCAAGTTGGTGGCCATCCCTTCAACTTAAAAAACATGTGCTTAGAGAAGAAGGACTTATTTTTCTTTTTGTGTTTCTGTATCTCCAACCATTCATTATCATTGCGTGTTAGAAAAAAATATATTATCTATCACTGTGTATTTTTAAATATTTTCCTATTATATTGTCTTTCTTACTCTTCCTTTTTCTAAATTAAAAAGACCAAACATTGTAACTTTGTCTTTTAAGGCAATTGCTTCAGTCCCTTAACTTTTAATGATGTTTTTAATTATAAGAATGATTTTACCCTTGGTTATTGTTAGCTACTGAGCAGTATTTCCCCTACTTGGAAAAAGTATTTTACTGCTCTTTGCTGACTTTGGTTGCCCGATCACAATGAATGTAACTGATGACTGCATTCACAAAACTTGCTAAGCTTTTTTAGTTTTAACCTTAGTTAGGATTTTTGTGGCTTAGTGCATTGAGCAAACCCATCTATCTTGGTTAGTTTATGATTCAGTGTGGTTGTGCAAACCCAGGAAACAGGTTAATTCAGTAATTAGTTTTGTGTGAACACAACATAACCCTTTTGTTTTTAAATAATTTGCTATGATCAGAACATCTCACTGCTCACCATCTATTCCAGATCACTTATAACCAAGTTATAAAGAGCAGCAGTTCTTAAAAACAGATGTTTGTGGCATTCCATGGATTACCTGCTTCCATCCCTAGATCTCCCTTCATGAAGTCTCTCTGATTTCTTTTCTTACCTGTCTCACAATTGCTATGTTTTCTCAGCAGTCTTTGGTGAAGAACTTCGTCAAACTCCTTTAAAAAGCCTATGTAAGTTTACATAAATATATCTAAAGGGTTCCTTGCATTTGTGGAAGCTACGCTGAATCTTCAGCCAAGCTTGCCCTTTTATAATATATCATCTGTTTAATCCATGAAAAGTTGTGTCATAATATATTTGCTAACTCTGCTGTGCACAACACTTGTTGCTTTTATCTTTAACTGTTTTTACAAATTTACCCTACTGTAATTTCCTGAATCTCTCCTGGTTTCTTTTTTTAAAGTTGACATTATATTGGCTACTTACCAGTCTTCTGATACAGAAGTTTATTTTACGGAGATGGTACTTTTTTGTTGTTGTTGTTGAAGATTTCCAATTTCATATGAGTGTTCTTTCAGTACTCTTGGACTGACCTCCTCTGGACCCAGAGGTTTGTTTGCTTTCAGTTTGTTAATAAGGTCTAGAATGTAAGGTTCAGATAAGCAGCTGGCTGAGAGGAATTGGTGGGTTATGCTGAAGGACAAAGTAAACACGAGTCAGAAAAATCTGGCAGTAGCCAAAAGAAGGACATGTTTTCCTGGAAATTGATTAGCCCAAGATCTTAAAAGAGTTACTTTATTTAATATGTTTATACCTTGCTCTTCAGCTGGAGAGGCACCTAGAGTGACTGACTGGTCAATAAAAACAGAGTGTTCCTGTGGTTAGGCAACACATTTAAAAGGGCTGGGAAAAGAAAAGGAAAACAAGAATTTATGATGTCACCCACGTCTGCCAATGTCTGCTGTAAACTAGAGGAACTGGCTTTTTCAGAATGTAAATTTGGATTGGATTATGAATGTCCAGCGAGAACATGATCTGAGAGCTTCTGCAACAGTTTCCTTTAATTAGTTTTTGGATGCAGTCTGCATTCATCATACTTATTCTGGATAAACCCACTTTTGGGTTTGTACAACAAATTGAACCATAAATTAATCAAAGGGGCTGGGTTCACACAGCATACCAAGCCACACTTATACAAACAAACAAAAACAGGATTAGACCCAGTGGTGTTTTCCTGTCCTGTTCGATCTGGCAGGAGAGGCATGCTCCAGGTCCTGTCCGCAAGAGACTACCATCTGGTGGGACCCAGGAAGACAGCCTTTTCTGACAAGGCAGCCACCCTTTGGAACATCATCCCCCTCCTGAGATCAGACCTGCCCCACCCCTGTTGCCCCTTTGCAAAGCATTAAAACTTGTTTTGCTATCAAGCCTGGGGCCCTGATAGTATGAGTGAGCCCGTTTCTTGGTTGCTATTTTATGTTATTTATGTTTATTATGTTGGTTATAACAACAAGTGGTGTTGCAGTTCCAACTACACTGCAACTGAGCTAGAAATAAAGCAGTTCAGCTCTCTTCCAATCTTCTGACGTTGCAGGATCGGAGAGATGCAGAATTGCTTTTAGATTGTCATGGAATCCTTTTGTGGAAGTGCCTCGATATTTGATATCAGAGGAGTTGGCAAATAATGCAATTCATCCTAGTAGGTGTTAACATTTCAAAGTTGCCATCCAGAGCTTTTCAGATGCAAATGAAGAAACTTGCAGCATTCTCCATCATTTTAAGTTTCTCTTTACTCTATCCTGGCTGGGGAACTCTGGGAGTTGAAGTCCACGCATCTTGAAGTTGACAAGGTTGAGAAACACTGGAATAGAGCATGAACAGGCAGAACATCCTTTGCTTTAAAGTGTGGTTCTCCACGGGGAATTCACAACAGGTGGCAATCCCATTGCCTGCTCACCCCACGTAGCTGTGGCAGCTGTGATTGTCTCCAAGTTGGTGAAAGATGTGGTGCTCTCTTGTGTCCTCACCATGCATGCTGATTCAGTCACAGCATGGAAAGGGCTGTTCTTTTAAATGCTTTCCATCTTCCACAGTTATGGGGCCATGTACACCATCACTGAACTGCAGACTAAGCCCCGTATGCCACATGGTTTGGTAATCTGAACCAGGTTGTGGTGTTAAGGGAGATCACGTCCATTCAATAGAGTGGTTATACTGTCACCGGGAATCACTTTTCAAGGGTCACAGCAGTCAGCAGTTTGGTTGTTGTTGTTGTTGTTGCTTTTTTAATTCTCCAGGCAAGGTTGTATTCAGTGTCTTCACCACCTCCCTTTGCAAACAACGGTTGTTGAGTTTCACTGTATTGCGCTTGTGTGCGAGGCAATGTAGGAAAGCAGAAAGAAATCCCAAGAGCTACTATTTACATAAAACAATAATGAAACACAGCCTGTGTGACAGAGGCTCAGCATTTCACTGTGTGTACATGTGTTGATCAGACTTAATGCACAGAGATCACAACATAATGTGTTCTGATATCCCTGGCTGGGGGAGGGGGGAATGGGGGAGAGAAAAAGAGTTACATCAAGTATGAGTGCCTTGTTTCCCAAGCTTTGGAAGTTTTGGTTAGTCTACCCCAATAGTTGAGTTTGTATAAAGTACTGCTATCATGTTTCTAGGCTTATAATAAGGACCAGAACCTTTGTTGTTGTTGTTATTATTGAAAACTGAATCCTGGGCAGTTATAATCAGCCATTTGGGCATAGTTAATTTCCAAAAGCAGAATGACTGTATGTTTCTATGGCTAGGTGGACACTTTCTTTTCCTCCTTCCCCTCTCAGCTTTTCCTTATGGTCATCTGATAGCCAAATGTGCCTGTTTCTCTATATCAGTGTTTCTCAGCCTTGGCAACTTTAAGATGTGTGGACTTCAACTCCCAAAACTCCCCAGCCAGCCACATGGGGAGTTGAAGTCCACACATCTTAAAGTTGCCAGGGTTGAGAAACACTGCCCTAGATGTTAAAAGCTGCAGGGTTTGGACTGGGAAGCCTGCTGGTGTTCCTGGCTCCTTTATGAAGTCTTGCCATTCTGCCTTAAGAAACATCTTTTTATGTGAAGCTCGTTGATCTATGGTAGAGAGTGGAAGGCAAACAATACATCCACTCCTCCTTGCCCGATCAGTCTTTTCCAGATCCCAGGGGGGTTGTGGTTTTCTTCAACCCTTAATTTGATTTGAAAACAGTCAGCACCCTAGCTATTTTCCAGTGTTTTTTCTGGAAGTGCAGCAGTGTATGTGTGTGTTTGGAGAAAGGGGGAGGAGATGCTTTGTTTTAATTCCACCCTGTGAGCAGACCTCAGCACTCATGGCGTCTCTCTGGCCCAGCAGGCTGGAGTGGGTGGCAAATAATGTGGGATAGTTTTGCAAGGCAGAGATTACATTTCAAGGGCCTCCAGCAGTGAAGGATGGAGAGCTTGTGTGCCCCTGCCCAAAAACTGACCTGCTTGGAAATCTTGCCAAATACATTCCCATGAAACCTGTTGCTGTTCCCTTTGAGGAAGAGACAATTCTCACTAGGCTGGTGCCAAAGAATTTAATGCTGATGAGAATAAGAAGATATTGTATACCCATGGAAATTTCATATTAGGTGGGAACACACAACAAATACAACCCAACATACCTTGTCTTCATCTCAGTATCAGTTACTGGAATTTCCTCAAATTCCCTGCAGATTGACAATGATCAAGCAACAGTTGTAGAAATGAATTTCTATTCTCCTCTGTTGCCTCTGTTTCAAGTGGCTGCAATCCCCTGACATCCCTTTGAGATAAGGAGGAGACGTAGTCTAACAAGTTTTACGTATCTTGAAGTTGCTCGGAATGTTGGAATAATGGTGGAAATGCTATTTTAACTAACATTGTTATTATAGAAAAGAATGACTTAACCTTGTCCCACTAGGGACAAGATAGGCTTGGGATGAAGGCAACATCACAAACATGGCAAAGTGAGGGTAGGCCCCAAGACTCTGATAGCTAGCAAATCTCTCCAACTTCCTTTTGTTTTTCTGTGGGTTCAAAAGTGCTGTTAATGCTTCAGTAGCAACTTACTTCCTGCCCTTGGTGATCAAACAATAGCCATATTCTTGCACTTGCAAGGATGGGATCCTAAACCCTGGGAATCTCTCATGAAATCTGGGTACCTGAAACAAAGTCCTGTGTAGAGACATAGGAGGAATTGGGCATGTTTAACTTTGAGGGGACTGAAGCAAGGCAGAATAGTATGCTTCAAGAAACCCAAAAGATGTCATCAAAGATCTCTTTTCTGTGAGTTCAGAGTACAAGACACAGAATAATGGATATTTCAGATTCTGAATGAATCTTAGAATAAATACATTCTTCACTGTAAGAGCTGCTCAGTACTGGAATCAGCCAAGCGGTGGTTGGCTCTCCTTCATCAGATGTGTCCAAGTAGTTGTTGGTCTGGATGCTTTAATTTGGAGTCTTGCACAGAACAGGGTTTGGACTTGATGACCTAAATGACTCCTTTCAACTTTATGATTTGACCTCAGAGTGATTCAGTTATGGTATTTTTATTCAGATATTTTTCTTTACAGACATCTGATTTGATAATGATGTATTTGTATGTGTGTGTGTGTGTTTAATCAAGCCAATTTTTCCTCAAGATTATTTTTGAAGACAAATGTAGATATGGGATACTCAAGGAAATATATGGGAAGGAAATTCCTCCCTGATAACTTTGTTTTCATTCTAAAGCAATGGTGGGCAACTGTAACATATACTGTATTTTTCCATGTATAAGATAATTTTTTCTAAAATCGTTACACTAAAAATTGAAGGTGGTCTTATACAAGGAAGTAAGCCGAGGAGAGAACTGCACGGTTGTGAAACTGCCCATACTTTGTCTCCTCAAACAGGCTCCCTCCAATCACGAGTTTTATGTAACTGATGTCAGCTGATGCTGAACAAACCAATTGGAACACATCCCGTTGGAGGCGGAGAGCTTGTAGGCAGTGCGCAGATGCGACAGGGACCGGTAATGTCAGAGCATTCTGAGCCCATAAAGATGTCGGAAATTAAAAAAATAAGTGAATGTCTTACTCTGCAAAATTCAAACTGAATGTAATCAGTTATGCAAAAGAGCATGGAAATAGAGCTGCAGAGACACAGTTTGGACCTCCTCCCACTGAGTGTATCATGTAAATGTTACCTAATTACTAAATAAAAATGTGTTCTGCTTTATCTTTAAAATATTGATTTCTTAATTTTGGGTTGGAAAAGTGGGGGTCATCTTATACATGGGGGTGTCTTATTAACAGAAAAATACGGTATTTTATTTAACAGTGATCGACACTGGAGGAGTTGGATGCAAAATATTCAGCTTTGATATTTTTATTTTGGGAGATTTGGAGGGAGGATTTAAAAAGCAAAACTGTGATGGATTGGAATGGTGGAAGGGGAGTAAAGAATGTGCTCTCATCTGTTCCACCTCACCTCCGTACTTCTCAGGCATGCTACCAGGCGAATGCAGCAACATTGGTGGCGGTGGTGGCTGGGCTCCCGGTCCAATTTGCTGTATTAGTTCTCCCATAGCCACTTGCAGGTTATTAATCTGTGCATCCACTTGCTGCTGGTGTTGTAGTAGTGCAGCGGCCAAGAGCTGAGGGGTCAAATTAGCTCCCTGTGGATCTGTAGCCATGATGTAACTCCTTCTACTGGAAGGTAATTATGTTTCTGGGAAGATTGATGTCCGGCCTAGCCCAAGGAACTCCAGGAGACCATGCAGAACCAATCCAGCAAGGTTTATTAGCTACAACCCCTTAACAAGATTCTTCCCAGAATGAAACCAGTTCCCAGGCTCAGCCAGTTCACACCGATGGAATTTCTTAGGGAGGTGCCAGTCTCCTCCGCTTATCTCTTCCTCGCTCCTCTGGAGATGAGAGCACATTCTTTACTCCCCTTCCACCATTCCAATCCATCACAAAAACATGTTCTTGTAATCTTGGGGAAGTTTGAAGATTAAGGATAGGTTGGGGGATTGAATGTGACTGGTAGTCTAGGCATTGTCCAGCCCTGTTCCAGTACAAGTACTGGTCACCATTTATATTTAAAGATAGGGTAGGATAACATAGTACATGTTACAACTCCCATCATTTACAGCCAGCATACCTCCAATCATGGAACTGTGAGTCATAGGAAAGGTGATCTAATGCATTTACTCTTGAGTTTGGAAGGGCACCAGGTTGAGAAAGGTTGACTCAGGAATTTAGAAACTGTAATTTTCCTGTAATTAAAACTTGTGGCACTTCTGATCTCATCATGCCCAACAGAGTCAGACTGGGCATCTTTAGGAGGTGGAGTGGTGATGGTAAAAAAAGTTGAGATGAAGCCCATGACCATGCGATCAAAGGTGCCCTGTGATACCCACCAAAAAGGGCAGAACTTCAGTCATAGAGTTACAGCTGCTATCTTGCCTCTCTCTCTCTCCCTCTCACACACACTCACACACACACCAGACATTCCTAGATTCAGGAAATGTAGATTAGAGTGGAGTCTTTTTTGTTTCATTTATGGCTTTCCCCTTCCTTTAAATACCAATAAATTTACCTCATTTACACTTATCTTTGCTTGTTGAAGTTTGCTATGTGCAATGTATGAAATGAATACAGTCTTGGCAAAAGAAGAGCTAGAGAGAACTAGATGTTTGAAACAGCAGTGTGGAAGGTGAAAATAGAATACTTTATTTAACGTTTAGACAAGGATAACTCCCCGCCTCTTGCGATTTAATAGCTTGTGCTAACAAGCAAACTCAGCTAGCTGATCAGCAAATGTCTGATGGTTTTAAGGAAGCCTCAGCAAATGAGAATCAGCAGCATACGTGTGACTTGACCACAAAAAGAAAAGAGTAGCGTTTTTATGTTTTGTTCAGCTATAATTAGAAACACCCTAAGCTCCAATAGCATCATAATAGCAAGACGGATCTAACAGAATTAGGTTCTATCTCACCCTTCTCCCATCCCACTCCTCCAGATTAAAAATCTGGATAATAAGGATTCGCTTTTAAAAAAAGCTCTCCTAATTAATTTTGGTGATAGAATAAGAATCAGCTGAATGGAGTATGTGGAAAGGTTCTCAACTTTTTTGTAAAAGATAGGGAGGATGTGAGACTTGGGGGGGGGGTGCTTTTGAGTAGAACAAAAGTGGAGAAAGGGTCAAGCATTCCTCCGCCATCCCCACATCCTTCTTTGTTCAAAGAAGCAGACTGTTTTCCAAAAGACCAATCAGAGCTGCGTTACAAGTTCTTGCCCATAAGTCCTAGCATGTCCCTTAAGAATCCAAGGAATGCTAAATAAATAAACCCACCTTCTGCACCATTGTGAAACGATTCACATCATTGTGAATAACACTTATCTCCCTCCCATCAAGCTCAGAGTTGGAATTTAGGGGAATCAATTTTCACCAAGTCATTCCTAGGCACTCACCCAACTTGTCATTTCTTTGATTATATGATTGTTCAAATATGTGGCATCACTAAAGCATTTCCAGACAAATTATCCTCCCTGTTCTCCATTTTATCTCAAAGAGTTTGCTTTTCTGCCTCAAAGCAACAGATTAGACGCTGATTGGAAAATTTCAATGGCTAAGATTCTAAATAAATGGAAGGAAAGGGAAGTGAATATAGAGGACCCGAAAAGTAATGCCCCTTGCTTCCTTCCCATCAGTATTCCTATCTAGTGTTTTCATCTGCAGAGAAAGTTTTCATTTGCTGGGGAATGACCGTGGACAAGACATATTGCTGTCTGGTCCATGCTTGTAAGTATGTTGAATACATCTGGTTGGTCACTGTGTAACAGAGAGAACTGGACCAATGGAGGTGAATATGTGTAGCTCAGGGTTGAACTGTGGAGTCCTTGGGGTTCTCTGAGCTTGGTTCTTTTCTTGCAAAGCTTCAGAACAAAGCTCAGAGAACCCCAAGGATTCCACAGAACTGGACCAGACAGGCCGCTAGCCTGATCCCACAGGGCCTTTCTTTTGTCCAGGCAGTCAGTGATCATAAATGTTAAAAAGGTGCACAATAATATGTGAAGCAGAAAAACAGAACAAGGTTAAAATGAAAAAGAACAAAAAACCTCAGAGTAGGATAAAAACAACAGTAGAAAAATATGAAAAATGCAGAAATCTTTCATCACAGTCCAATCCAATCACTTGCCAAGATAGGATTGTTTTTGATCATGCATACTCAGAGCATGACTCAGCTGAGCATCCTAATGTGAGAATAGGTTGGTATGTGAAGAAGCAGTTCTTTAGATATCTCAGTCCAAGACCACTGAGTTTTTAAAGGTGAAAATCAGCATTCTGAATTAGCCTTAGAAACAAAGTGGGAACCTTTGAAGATGCTATAAACTCAGTGGGTGATGATAAAAAAAGCAGGGTTCTGTCAGTACTTTTGCTGCCACATTCTGTAAAATCCATATCATTCCACATTATATTCCACAATTCCATATTATTAATCAGATGATGATGATGATGATGATGATGATGATACCGCCACCGCCTATCCCAGGTCCTTGGAAAAGACTCGATAAGTGGATAGGTGGACAATCTCCAACTGACTGTCAGGAAGAGTATACCATCCAAAGAAATACAGACATTTTTTGAAATGCTGAACCAGCTGGGTGGGTATGGGCAGGCTTTACATGTCTCTGCTTCACCACATCCAAAGAAAACAAGCAGTTACTTCTCACCTTTACATTAATTTTTTATTGGTCTGGGATGTATACATGTAGCATTTATACCATACATATGTAACAGAGTTACACAGATGCAGAGGATCAGTGACATTAATCAGTTGCACTACGGAATGCATGCACAAGCACATGAGCCAATGGGCATACATGCAAATCAACTTCTCATATGACACACTTGCCAATGCACACACCCATATATACAAAAAGCATGGCAACTGTGTAACATGAAGATAGGAAGTTGCTGCTGACTGAGTCAGCCTATTTATCCATTTAGCACAGCCAATACTGACTGGCAGTGTCTCTCCAGAGCTTCAGCCCTCTATGGAGATGTTAGAAACTGAATTTACCTACATGCAACCAAGTGTTCTATTGCCAGTGATTGCTCCTCCCACTTACACTGCTGGTAACCAAGCACTGAAAGGGTGGGACCAGCTCTAGGCCACATGAGTAACCGTATTTGGCTGCCAGTGAATGAGCCCAAAGGTGCACCTCAGAGGCTTTTGCAGTGAGTACCACAGATGATATAAGAGGGTGAAGCTTTCAGACTATGTTGTATAACCACTTGGAATAGCCAGGTTTGCTAAATGGCCCTGCAAGCTACATCCAACTCATTTTCAGCCAGTTTTATTACCCCTTCTCATCTGTATTTCCTGGGAGATGGAAACTGCTCCCTGTTTGAAGCTCTAAATGTATTACTTACCATTTATAGGAAGAGGCTATACAAATATGGACTTGTGTCTACTCTGTGGATCCATCTGGACGTTCAGATGGAATTCTGAAGCCTCCTCTAAACACAGGGCTACTGCTTTGGGGTGAATCCAGTTAAGTAGCAGAAGACCTTCTTGGAAAGCAAAAGATCCCAAGTGCAATCTTTGGCATCTTTGGTGAAAATATGAGTGGGCAACTAGCAGCCCTAGGCTCATATCTAACCCTCAACTTAATTTCATAGGATTCAGCTTAATTTAAGAAGCCCTTTGCAAGAGCAATCTCTGCTCATTATATGGGAAAAGAGGAAGCTAGAAAGAGAAGCATCAGGTTAGAGAAAAGGGAATGCCAGAAAGAGAGAAGAGTGACCCCAGGCACAGTTTATTTCAGCTCCATTTACTTCTAAGGGATGCATTCCTTGACAGAAAAAAAGGTTGTCCCCTTCCTTGTTTAATTAAGTAATGAGTCAGGTAGCAGGTAATGGGAAAGATTCATCTTTGTGTGAGACTTTGCAGATCCACTACTGGTCAGAGCATGCAATATTTGGCTAGATCATGAACAAATAATCTGATCTAATAGACGACAGTTTTGGCCATCATCACATCCATCTTAAAGATCACCAACCTACCTATCGAAAATCTATGAGTTATGACACTGCCTTAGCCTAATTTAGTTCCTTGCTCCAGCTAGTCCTGGGCTATCTTGTATGCTTTTTTTTTTTTTTTTAAACAAAGTGGGAGGTTTTCCCCAGCTTTGCTGCCTTTTGGCTGGAGGGTTGAGGGCAGACCATGTTTCTGGTTGCAAGGCCTGAGCATGGCCATTGTGCTGTGCCTAAGCCCACCCTTTATGGTGCTCATCTGACAGCAGTGGGGATGGGGGGGAATCTGCACATCAATCTGCTCTCATGAGTACTGCGAGGTTCAGGAACTAGTTCTGCTCTGGGGCCTTCCTTAGCAACTGGCAACCAGACCTGACACAGGTGAAGTTTCACCTGCTGCGGGACTAAGAAACAGAAAGAAAGCTTCCCCAGCTGCTGGTCTGTATGTCAGGCTCTGTTAGGTAAGAGCAGAGGCAGGTAGAGAAAGGGGTTTACTCCTTATGTATATATACATACACGCATTGGCATCTGAGCGTGTAAGAATCATATTGTTCCCCTAAAAAAAAAGAAGAACAAAAAGCAGAAACAGCAGAGAAGACCATCATCAGAAGGTGATCTCTCAAATGCCAACCTTGACCGATTGATTCATAGTGTTACAGGGAGGGATGAAGAAGGGGATGAGGTTGTGGGGCCCTAAACAGCAGCTGCAATTCTTTGCCTTTGGCATTCCCAAAATTAAGGAAAGTCAGTGATTTGAAGCAGTTTTTCAAGCTACCCCTAAGCGGCTGGAAATGGAGCTTGGCAGTGCAGAATAAATGACACGATCCATGCCCCATTATCTTGATATCTTTCTGAGGAGACAGGTGTCTGCTGTAGAAGAGGTTTTTTTCAATCGTCCACATTAAAACTCTTCTTTTGGGAGGAAAAAAAAGGGACAGTTCACGTTCCTGGGGGTCCTGGGGGCCCTGGAAATCCACGCTGACCCCGTAATCCAGGATCCCCCTTTCGGCCCATCAGCCCGATAGGGCCAGGGAGCCCGGGCTTGCCTGGGATGCCTGGTTTCCCCTGTGGGCCAGCTGGGCCGGGTGGACCAATGGCCCCCTCAGGCCCCGGAGGCCCCAGGTCCCCTTTGGGGCCTGCCCGCCCCTTGGGACCCCCTTGTCCGAAGCTGCCCTTGCTCCCTTTGAATCCAGGGGGCCCTTTTGTGCCCACAGAGCCTCTCTCGCCTTGAGGGCCAGGAGGGCCAGGAGGGCCCAAGGGCCCCTGTGGCCCCGGGCGGCCCAGACTCCCCGTGTCACCTTTCACTCCTCTGCTTCCAGGTGGCCCTTTAGTGCCAAGCTCTCCTCTGAATCCTCTGGGACCAGGAGGGCCAGGAACACCTGGAGAGGGAGAAAAGGCAGGGAAAGGCTAAGAGAACGGGCAGCAACATAGTTTTTAAAAATAGGCATATGCTGTTCATCATTAAAATAATCCCTAAATAGTATGCAAAATAAAACTAAGTATTAAACATCATACAACCATTTCAGTAAAATAATGATTGATAAACAGCACCCCAGAAAACAGCGACAATAGCTGAAAAATGCTCTCTTCTGGTTTGCTGGCAGTCTGTAGAAGATGACACCACAAACAACCCTTAATGATCCTAAGGATCCTCAGGTAAGGATGCTGTGGCTCAGAGTGCCACAAGGACAGACTGTGGGCCCCATTTGGCCTGCTAGCACCCCTTTATGGACCCAAACCCCCCAGGAGTGGGCAAGGTAAATGTTTGCCCCATTTCTGCATTGCTGGATTTGGAGGGATTTTAAAAACAAAATAGCCTGGTTGAGGGGTTAAGGTGTCCATTTCATCCCTTAAAACCTTCCCAACCTTGCCCAAATATGGCCCATTTGGAGACCTGGGCACAATTACTTTTGCAGGACGGCCCCTGACATGCTGAACAGTGCCTGGCACAATTCCTGAACTGATGGAACTGATATGACTTGATTAGGGGAGCAGCTTAACCGCTTGCCTAAGGAATGAGCAACGGGCTGAAGTGGTGCATTGGGTGGGCTCACATAAACCCTTTGCCATGAAAATAGGCTGCATCCTACAACCCTCTGTAACTTCAGGAGATATTCTGGACTGCACTGTTTTTTGTGGAAGTACCATTAACTCATCCTGCGGGAGGCACTAAAAAGCTTGAGGTAGGCCCAGGGCATCCCAAGGGCACTAAGGCATTTTGGATTTGCTCAGTTTCTCATTTTCCTGATGTTTGTTGTGGCATGTTTCTTCTTCAGTTTGTGAACTTAATAATTATAACAATAATTCATATGCATTTTGTGTACTTTGTCCCTAAAGCACACATTTTGTATACTTTTCCCTCTAAAATAATGGTCTTGTATGTTTTCTAGGTTGTGTAATTTTGTAGGTTATAATACTTGTTTGTACATGCTGTCCCCAATATATATACTATAGTATTCTGGAAAGTGAGAATTTTGCTGTTCATGTAGTATATTCCAGGTGCATTTTTAGATTCAGAAAGTAATTCTAACTGAAGTTCCCCAGCATAACTGCAGAAAGATGCCTCTAAAATGCCATAGGACTGAACAAATTTTTGGCTTGAAATACTTGGGACAGACCAGTAAAACCAACTTCAGCACTATAAATAACAGCTGTGCTCCCTGCAAATCATTAGAGTTGTAGTCCAAGGTGTCTGGAAGCATCAAAATGAGGAAAACTCCTGCAGAGAGGCAAAACAGCTGAGTTTTGGAAATGTTTAGGTAGTGCTTATAGCTGTTTGGGGATGGGGGGGAGAGGGTTAGGGTAACTTTAAAGCAAGCTTTTCCTCTCTGAAAGTCACAGGGATTGTGACAGTGATGTATTATCCACTGGAGAGTATAGGTTAAAAAACTCAGTTTTTTTTTTTTTTTATATTAGGGTAGTAAGATTATTTTCCCTCGTAAAATTGATGTTTTAAGCTTATTGGAGGCTTAAAGCATATATTTTCTTCTTATACAGAGTGAGGGAAGGATGCTCACTCCATTATTATATGGTAATTTGATACTGAATTTTGGTAATGTAAATCTTGGTGGATGCTCAGCTCATGACAAAGTTTCCTTGCTTGCTGTAGACATATACTTCCTACTGCCTAGCTCCAATTACCCATATGTGAAACATCTTCCTAAAATTCAAATTCTTGTTTTCTTCCATCCCAGGTGGGGCACTTGACAGCCAAGAGGTGGACTGTCAGCTGTTTCCAAAAAAAGTGGCCACATGTTTTATAACTGAAGTTGCAATGCCAGCTCATCTGATAGACACTTTAGATGACTGCACTCATCCAGGCAAAGAGACGGTGCTGAGCCTCAATTCTGTGCAGGCCTTTTCTGGATCCCAGCAGCAAGTTACATACTGAACTTACTGTTGTCCTCAGAACAGATGATATTCCTGTATATGTTTCCAACAGCTGCTTCGGTCATATGGTTTATCTAGCCAATAGCATGCTTTCTAAGCATTCACTGCTAAGCAATTAGCAGCGAAACTGCAAATGGCTTTGGTCACTCTAACCTTGCAAATTATTTTCCCTTAGACTTTCTGCCAACATATTTCTCCATCGATCATTTTTACCCTAAAATAGAAATGTTTGCAACTTTCTGTTGCCTGCAAGTATCTTTTAATCCCCATACAGTGAGAGACTTGGTATCTCATGGAAATCACAGTTTGATGACAGAAAGGGGAACCCCTATGCACTATCTAAGCTGGCATACATCTGACAATGGGAAAAAAACCTCTAGGCCAAGAACAGTTCCCTTCGGCTCAAGGCTTATGGTAGAGATAAGGGACAATCAATCCCATGAAAAAGCATTAACTTCCTGATGTAATTGTGTGTTACATTAAAATGGCACAAGCAGCAATGCTCTCTTACTGCTGTGCTAATACATCTATGCTCATTCACTGCTTAGTTCTAAGTTGGTGAACCTGGAACTGCAAATAACTGCCTATTGGCCTCCTGCTTTGGTGAACCAATTCATGACGCCTTTTTTAAGAAGTGCCCAGAAAGTGACAACTGACAAAGCCAGAATCTTCACATAGATTTAAACAAACTTGCAAAGTATCAAAAGCTTTTCTCTCAAACTAGATATTTATATATATTCTGGGATGATTTACTGCCTAATTAGCTCCATCTGGAGATTCAGAAGTAGTACAACAAATGAAATTCAACTGTGGGCCTCTCTATTCTGTAAAGGTGACCAATGAGTCTCGGGAGCAGCATTGACAAAATCAAGGTTATTGGTCAAAATCCAGGCACACCTGACTTCCTGGGCTTATTAGGTCAGCCTTTAGTGGGAGGGAAACCGCTAGACTGGGAGATAAGGGAACGGTGATTTTCCCTGCAATTTTTTTCTTCCTTGACTGCACTGACACAGGGAAGTGTCCAATTCTATGCATATTCATTTGGAAATGTCCTATTGAGTTTGCTAGGGCTTATTTCCAAGTAAAGGGGCACAGAATTTGCTCCACTGGTTAATCACAAGAGATGGCCTCACAAACTGCAATAAGCTATAGTTTATTTCAGCAGTGTGGCAAGATGCTTGATTCATACATAATGCTAAGCCATAAACTGTATCTTACAATTAAAAAAAACCTGTGTTCATACATTGTTCTGAATTAAAAGACCAAACAAATTAATTTAGGGTTTAATCCAATGTGTGAATTCAACCAGACTTCCCTTGCTTGCAAACCAATGCAGCCAGGTCTGGTAGAGATTTAATGTGTTAGTTGGGTTCAGACATTACACTAAGCCATAAGATGATTTACTGCTTCTCACTTATAAAGCTATAGGATCCACTTATTGTAGCACAGCATTATATGCAAACCAATGCATAATGGCTTATTTAATAGACCATGGTAAAAATACCAATTTAGCTATGGGTAAAGACAGATATTGTGTGTGGACATGGGTTTTTTTGGAAAAACATTGTCCAAATTTGTGAGGGAGAAACAAAAAGAATCATTTTAAATAAGTTCGTCTTTAACCTTTGCCTCCTGCTCTCTTCACTAATTCATTCACATTAGAATTGTAAATCATTACATGGAAACTTTTCTCCATAACTAGGCAAGTAACTGTGACAGATTTCTTTTTTTTTTAATTCCCTAATTGGACATTCTGGGTATCCTCTTTGTTTGCTTTTAGAACTTAAAACTTTTGTAGATTTTCTATTTACAAGCTTCCCCAGGTAAGCTCAAACTTACCTGGTATTTTAGTTTATGAGGGCTTTTATTCAGAAAAAAATATATTTCTGAGAAATTAATAATAGACTTTCCCACATTTTCATATTTCCATTAAACAAGATGAAATGATTCTACATTTGGATGCTTTTATTTGGGAGATATTCACCTGGAAACCCAACCCTGCCATCTGTTTACCTTGTAAGATGGTGACGTTCCTCAGGATCTTCCCATGTCGGATGTCAACAGCTTTCATCTCTTCCATGACCATAGAAAGGTTGCGAATGTCAAAGTTTAACTGGGCATTGAGCAGGCTAAAACGCTCCCGCAGAAGATCTGTGGTGCTTAACATGAGACTGACTGATTTGTTCAGGTAGTAAAGTTCTTCAGCATGTGTGTGGAAGCCCAGTGTGCAAGAGAGTCGCACATCATCCAGGTACTTGAGCATGCTGTGAACATGGCTATCAGTGGCATTGATGTTGGTGAAGATGGTGCTGATCTCAATTTCATGGGATGTCATGCGGCCTTCTAAGGTCTGAAAGTGCTCAGCTGTCCGGTTTTGCATGTATTGGACATGGTACTGAAAGTCATGCATGTTCTCCTCATGGTCATCCAGGAAGGAGGTGATGTTGTCCAGCTGCAACTGTAAACTTGTTACTTGGAGTATAAGGTCATGCAGGCTGTCTGAATTCTGGCTGATCCTTTGCGAGGCAATACCTAAGTTAGTTTGGACATTCTTTACCAGCTCACCTGTTTTGGAAGAGGTGGCCCTCAAGCTGCCAAACAGCCGGGTATAGTTCTGCCATTCAGTCACAATCTTCTGTAGTGTCAGGGTCTCCTCATTTGTCTTTCTCTGGATGGCCTGGATCCAGTCTGAGGTCTGCCCACTGGTAAAATTTATCTGCTGCATAGCAGTTTCAACATCAAAGTGTTCTTGTGTTAGCTCCTTGAGTGAGTTGCCTAGCTCAGAAGTGGCAGCCTGCCAGCCCCTCACTTGAGCCAGGAAGAGGCTCAAACTCTGGTTGACCTGCTGAACAGCAGAGAAACAACTGTCCACCTCATCAGTGATCTTGCTGCTGGAAGATGAAAGCTGCTGGTGGGCTTGTCCAGCTCGATCAAGTAATACTTCCTGGGCCAAGAGCTTCTTCTGAATCTCCTCCAGCTCCTTCTGTAATTTGCTAATTTCCTGTCCGAGTTGTCCTGTGTCATGACAGAAGGAGCAGTTGTCCACTGATTTCTGATCTGGATGAGGGGGCAGAAGCGTAACAGTTTAGTTGATAACACTATTATAATGTTGATGTTTAAGCTATAATTGATTACACTTGGTTCCTTCCCATGACAAAATTATGCAGAATATATTATGTGCTTGCACAAGTATGAAGACATGTTATAGCATCCAGTTTTACTTGGTGCAGAATTTAAGTTACAGTGATCCAGGATAGCTTCCTGATGTGATGATCTACAAATAACATCATCCCAGGAAGCATGGTCTTGCTGTTTGAGGATGATGTAAGCTGTAGTTAAACACAGCTGGAAACACTGGGTTGGGGATGACCCATTAAAGGATTTTCTGAACCCAGAATGCAAAAAGCTGGGAGGACGGTGTCCATTGAGAAAATGGCACTGGTTAATCTCTTGCTACAAGGTCTTGATCTGGATCCCTCTTCTCTTCCCATCATTTTGATCTGCTAATACCTAAGAAATGAGAAATGAATCATAAGTCTTTTATATGAAATTGTGTTATTTCCCTCTTTACTCCTACCTCCCAGTCTTTCCCTTTATCACCTAACTTTAATCAAATTACAAATGATAATTTCTTTACAGCAAGGATCTGTTTTCTAAAATAAGTAATGTGCATTGATAGCATTATATTGCTACAATAACAATGTTTATGTTGTTGTTGATGATGATAATTAAACCTCTGGGGATTAAGAGCCCCTCTAAATTACTAGTCACTGAGCTAGATTGTGTTCAGTGCAGTTTAACTATGATTAATTATACCTAAAACCACTTCTGCATGTATAGCTATGCTTCATTATGATTTACAACTCCCTGCCAACAAACATTTTGTGTGGGAGGGTTCCTAGATGGCTAGAAGCATTTGCTAAAAGTATAGCCCTGATCACACTTACCCAGGAAAAAGCCTCACTGAATTCATTGGTACTTCTTATTTCTGTTTGTAAATATGCTTAGGAGTGCTAGATTAATTTTCATCATTTTTCTGTCAGTGAATCAGAGAAATGCTGATTGCTTGCAGATGCTTGTAAAGTTCTTACTCACTCACTGGAAAAAAGTGTTAACTATTTGCCCAGTGACACACACTTGTGATCCACATGTATCCTAGATGCAGACTTCCACATTTAGATACAGTAGTGTACAGTATTCATCTATTTCCCTTTTAATCTTAAATTTGCAAATTTGCAAATTCATGATTGAAAATTGCCTAATGGAAATTCAGTTGAACTTAAAACATTTTTTGGGCCATTGCAAAACAAGTGCCAGCCACCATGTTTCTAAATTGCTCTTTATGACAGGACTTATCATCATGTATTTTGAGTTGCCACGAGGCTATATGATTCAATGGCATATAAAGCCAAGGGTATGCAGAAGCTTGCCTGGGAACTGGGATGATTTTTCCTATGCTACTCTACGTAGCTAACTAGCATGTTATCATACATGACCCCAAATTTTAACCTGAAACTCCCAAGGAAGAGTAAAAAACCTCAGCAGTGTTGTCCGATCCCAATTGTCCTATATAAGATGCCAGCTCCAATTGGAATTGTGTCCATGTGTCATACATGTGTATGTATGGATATGTATCTCATGAGAAGTCATAATCTCCAAAATGGGAAAGCCAGAACAACAACCAAGAGTAATAACTACTAATTAAAATCAGTTGTGTGTAAATAAGTTGTGGATCAGTTGATCCACAATCCTCATATACCAACCAGTTTCACAAATATCAGAGAACCATCATCATAGAAACACATGCACATTCCTCTCCCTTCTTCCAGCAGAAACAATAAGATGGAGAAGAAGAAACAGGGTGCAAGCGGATGAGGGGAAGGGGTAGTTATACTGGGATGAGAAGGAAAGGGAAAAGGGGAACAAAACTAGATGGAGATAAAAGTGGGGGTGAGTCAGGGAGGCAAATTCCATGAAATCTTCTTGACTTCTACAGCAGGGTTCCTCAACCTTGGCAACTTTAAGATGGGTGGACTTCAACTTCCAGAATTCCCCAGAATTGCTGGCTGGGGGATTCTGGAAGTTGAAGTCCACCCGTCTTAAAGTTGCCAAGGTTGAGGAACCCTGTTCTATAGGATGTTTATGACTGGATGAAATAAGAAAAACAGAGAGAAAGCACATTTAGGCAAGCAATCTCTCCTGAACAACAGCTAATTTTCAGGTTGATCTCCAAAAGCAGCTTCGTTTGCTGCCTTTTGTATATTGTGCCTATTCCTTTGTCTAACAGGTTCTTCTGTTTTCTTATCAGCAAATGTAAGAAGAATAAAAGAATGGGAAACAACCTGATCATCCTTACTAGCCTCTGTGTGAATGTACATGATGCATGAGTTACAGCATGTGGGAAGGGGTTGCTTAAGTTTTTAACTCCCTGCTACAGGCATGAAAAGACAGTTTCTCTGAAGCTAGAAAGACTCAATAGAAACTCCCCACTCAATGAAAATAATTGCTTTGAAAGAGAAAATAAGTGAGAATTTATTCTCCTGTCCATACTGAAGTGGTGGATAGCTTCTGCCTTTTAGGATCAACCATCAACAGGAAAGGAACAGTCAAGAAATATGCTGCAGATTAGCACTCGGTAGAGCAGCCATGAAGGCCTTGGAAAAGATATTTAGATGCCATGATGAATACTATGGACAGTCAAGAAAACAAACAGGTGAATCATTGAACATATGAACCCAGAGTTCTCACTTGAGGTACAAATGACCAGGCTCAAATAATCCTACTTTGGACACATTATGCAAATACCTAGTTCTCTGGAGGAGGTTCTAATGCTGGAAGAGGTGGAAGGAAAGGAAAGAAAAAGATGGCTAGCAGCAAGATGGATGGACTCAGTCATAGTTGCAATGAGTGCACTGTTGGAAGACCAGAAGGACCAATTAGGGACAAATCATCTGGGAGTTGTAATTCAGCATCATTTGGAGGATCAGAGGTTCTCTGATCCTGCAATATGAGAGGAATCTGCAGCTCTGTGTTGGACTGCATGCCTTTCTTGCAAGAGATATCAGGGTCAATCCCCTGCAGGAAATGAACTGGGTACCTTATCAGTATGGGAACTAAACTGGATGGAACTGATTAGAAGGTAACTTTCCTATGTTTTGGATGAAAAACACCAGACTAGCAACATCATTCTTACCCAGTTCCTGAAGATTCTCCTGGACTGACACAATCGTCTTTTCATAGTATGTCTGAGTTGAGTTAAATTCATCAGCTATTGATCCCACCTTCTTGAAAACTGCAAGAAAAGCATGAAAAATGAATTAGCATGTGATTGCTCTGAACTCATCATTACAACTGCATAGTCATCATCAACTGAAGGTGAATAACTGGAGGTTGGGCAGCAGAAAACATTCCAGGATGAAAGAAAACACCAGCAAAGAGGTTTTTAATTGTGTTTGTTCATTTCCTATTACACCACAAGCCAAACAGTGATGCAAATCTTAAATAGGAGAGGGCCAGTCCAAAATAACATGTGCAAAATCACCTTAACAATCTTGGCTAGGAGTTTTCAAGTATGTCCTGTGCTAGAAAAGTTACAAATTAATGGCCCTTAGTGATGGGGATCTTCCTGGGAAGGAAAATATGAATGGGGATTATGGGATTTGTAATATGACACATCTGAAGGACAAATCAGTCCCACAGATTGGATGTAAGAGCAGTGAGCTTTGGCTGCTTGCTGGAATGCTTACTGTTGTATCATCATTTTGCCACTAATAGATTTATAAATCTGCACAAATATTAAAAGAACCCAAATCCACATATGTGCTTTGCCTCCAGATCTTCTCATTACTGAGATGAGTGTCACAGTAGTTCAAAATTAGGAAATGTCCTTTAAATCACAGGTTGGCTACTTGTCATCCCCTTCCTTGTGGCCCCTAGAGTCCTCTCTGAATATAACTGATAAAAGTGTTTTTCTGGCATCTTGATGCAGGAAACATATAATGAAAATTGCAAGTCCCAAATAAGCCTAGCATGGCTTTAAAAAAACTCCATCCCCCCAAAGACCCCCTTAAAGTGCAGTCCTCAGCCCTCAAAAAGGCCCTGCCCTTGCTTTAAGTCATTGATTACTTTTTGATATGCCCAATTAAAATGGGATATCAATGTATCAATGAGATTTTAGTCAACTGACCTAGTGATAAGAAGTTGGAAGTTCAGGGAGCCTGGTTAATCTTCTTTCATGCTGCAACAATGTATACTTTCTCCCTTCTCTAATACAGATAGATCAGCTCACTTAATTTTATTTTCTTTTTCTTCAAGGGCAGAGTTGCTTCCTCCATCAAGTGCTAAGCGAAGCGGAACAATGTCAAGTTCTTTGGCCAATACATTCCCACAAACACTCCCTTTTCCTGGCAACTGCACGATTTTCCTGACTCATGTTTAGTTTGCAATTCACCATATCCTTCTGGTTCTTCCAAGCCAGCTGCTCATTTGATCCTTACTCAATGTACATCTCCATTGAGATAAGTAATTTCATATGGATAAGTCCTACCAATGAGGAACAAATGTTGAAGGGGACGAAGACTTATGGCATCAAATCAGATTTCTTGAATCTGACTGTTTAAAAATCCGCTTCATAGAGGTGAAAATATTTCCAGGATATTTCCTAATCAATCAATTTTCTGGCACCAGCTGGATCTACCAGCTTCCTATAGGACTATCACCTTCAATCTGGTCCCTGACCTCTTCACTCACCCCTCTGTCCTCTTTTGGCTGCAAGACGGACTGAAACTCTAGATTCCACTGCCATTTTTTTCTTGTTTAAATGGATTGGTGGACAGCTCCATCTAGAGACTATGAAGACTTGAAACTGACCAGTCCATGCTTAGCTCAATGCATGTAATTGAAAGGATCCCTGCTCCCAGGAAGGTCTGGCTCCTCACATTATGTTCTTGGAATAGTTTACAGCTCCCACATCGATCCACTCAGCTAAATCCCTTTCTCAGACTCCAGTTCTTCAAAACCACATGCACATTGTCTTTTAGGTGTCATTGCAGTTTCCTGCAGATGCTGCTGAGTGCCCTGAATGCTATTTTCTGGGCTTGTATAGGGTGACAATCTCTGGGCTTTAAAAATCTGACAAACACATTGTGGCATCACAGTTAGAGCTTTCTGTATATCTTTGTTGCAGGTTGTCTGGATTTTTGCAACCCAGAGCTGGTAGCCCTATAGAGTGACTATACAAAAAGTATGTCAGGGCTCTTTTAATACATAACAAGCTGATTCAGAACTAAAATATTGCCCAGTTTCCAGCAGTGGTATTGGTGTTTCTTCTGTTGTGTTCATTCTGTCCCTGTCTATTTCCTCCTAGGATCTAATATACAAATGGGCAACTTTTTACCTTCCATCATACATTTCCTGAAAGCTTGGCTCACAAGGGGGAAATGTTTCTGGCCAGCTGCAACTGGGTCAAACTGAGGCCAAAAGGAAAGATAGGACTCTGTGAATATCTGTGGGACAGTTGCTTTTTTTAGGGTGCAATTTCCACTTGGCCTGGTATCAACAACAGATTGTCCCTTGAAAGGGATATTTATTTATATTTTATATATTTATTGCTCCCTCCATCTTGGGAAAGTTTAGGTTCCTCATGAGATCCAGATGATCAGAAAATTTAGAAGGGCCATGAAGACCTGGGTCTTCATCCAGGCCTTTGGTGAGGAAGAATGAGACCCCTCATGTTATAAAGCTTGCCATCTTTTATCTTTATTTTTTAAGTTTTATTGATTTTATTGTAATTTATTTAATTGTTATGAGCCCTTCAGAGTCGTTGAGAGTCAGACAACATACAAGTTTAATAAAGTATTATTGTTGGTTGCACAGTCAGCCAGATGTTTAGACTGAATTTGGCATTTTTATCCACCTATCAAGTCCTTCCCAAGGACCTGGGATAGGCAGATGTTGTTTGATGATGTTAAAGGTATTGTCACAGGATGTAGGCTGTTCCAAGTAAAGCTGTCTTTTGCAATTGACTGATTGTGATTTTGTCAATGCCAATGGTGTTCAAGTGGTGCTCCAGATGTTTTGGGATTGCACCCAAGGTGCATATTACCGTTGGTACTATCTTTGCTTTCTTTTGCCACAGTTGTTCTATTTCTATTTGCAGGTCTTTGTATTTTGTGAGTTTCTCCAGTTCTTTCTCTTCTATTCTGTATTCTCCAGATATTACAAAGTCCGCTATCCAGATTTTTTTGTCTTTCTTATCAACAATTGTTAAATCTGGAGTGTTATGTGGCAGGTGCTTGTCTGTCTGAATTCTAAATTCCCAGAGCATTTTAGCTTCTTCATTTTCCATTACTTTTTCTGTTTGGTAGTCCCACCAGTTCTTGCTTGAAGGCAAATGGTATTTCTTGCAGATATTCCAATGCACAGTTATTGCTACTCTGTCATGCCGTTGTTTGTAGTCAGCCTATGCAATCTTCTTGTAGCAGCTAACTAGGTGGCCCACTGCTTCTTCAGCTTCTTTGCAGAGGCAGCATTTGCTATCTGTTGCTGTCTTCTCAATTCTGCATTTCTATCCATTGGTTCTTAAGGCTTGGTCTTGTGCAACTAGAATTAGTCTCTCTGCCTCTTTCTTCAACTTTCCTGCTCTTAGCCATTGCCAGGTCTTGTTGTTATCTGCTTTGCCTGCTAATGTGTGTGTGTGTGTGTGTGTGTGTACTGGCCATGTAACACTTTGCCTTGCCATGTCTCTTTTCTATTCTTCGTTTGGTCTTTCTTGTAGGCCAGTTTGGTCTCTTCAGTATTCAGTAAGCCTTCATGGTGTACTAGGCAGATCATTATTTCTTTGTTTTCAGTCTTCATATATTTGCGACCTGCTGGCCCTGGTTGCTCACCAACAGTCCTGAGTCCTGTAGCCCACTTGTCACCAGTTGTCTAGAAACTAGAACAATTAGTGCAGTCCTCATTGACGTGGTCAACAACCTATCTGGTATAAGTTTCTGTAAATTACGTCTCACTATATTGTTTATGGGAGAGACACTCTTTGTCTGGCTCCTCTGATGAGACCTGTTCAGTATGGTTGAACCTCTGGCATAGCTCTCATCCTCCGTGGAGCATACAAGTCCTACAACCACATCAAGGTTGTGCCTCACTGGGGGAATAATAATAATAATAATAATAATAATAATAATAATAATAATTTTCCTGGATTCATAGCTCCTGTTCAAAGAGCAGGTGACAGTTGTGGCTAGGAAGACCTCCACACAGGTTCATCTTCTATATCACTTGTGCCTGTTCTTGTATCAGTAGGCCCTCCAGACAGTCACTCATGCCCTGATTATGATTATTGCAATGCCCTCTTCATAAGGCTGCCCTTGAAGACCACTCAGTAGTTTCAGCATTCAGGTCCAGAATGCAGTGGCATGGGTAGTAATGGGCATGCCACTTAGCTTCCAGGTGCAATTCAAAGTGCTGATTATAATCTAATGGGACGCAAGAACTGGGCTTTCTCTGTCAGTGTGCCTGGTCTCTGGAACAGGATTCCCCCAGAGATTAATATGAGAGATTAGATTAGATCGCCTTCATTTAAAAAGTCATTAAAAATATGGCTTTTCCCCCAGGCCTTGAGTTAAGATGGGTGGTAAGCCTCTCATAGGAGTTTTCTCTTCTAAGTTGGATGGTTGTCTCTTCTGAGTTGGATCTTTTGTCTTCTTTCTGGTTTGTTTACAAATTTTGTATAGTTTTTACTATTGCAAGCTACCCAGCATTATTATGGAGTTGGGTGACCTAATAAACACACAAAGAAATGAATAGTTTCTTACTCACCTAAAGCTGACAGCACCACCACTGCCATTACCAGCAAGACAACAAAGACATACAACACTTTCACAGAAGTCTGTAGAGTTAGATTTTTCTCGCACTGGCTGCAGTTGGTCCTCATCCGGCCTGCAAGGGATGAAGTACATATGGAGAACCTAGCATATCTGGGGCTGAGCTCAGCTTTTGACTTCACTCATATGACTCTGGTTGATGGGATATACCCCACAGAGAAGGGGATGTGAGACCAGAGGTTGTGGATTAAAATATACATTCCTCAGGGGTAGAAGGGTACTTTTGGAGAACCAAGGGGAACGCAGGAGACTTTTCCAATATTTTCTGGTCCTGAAATGAAGTGGAGAAGGAAGGGCAATTGGGGAGGAGACAACCCAGCCAGGCTTAACTTGCCCTTACCATTTGGTCTGTATCTGAAGGAAGGCATTTCGTCGTCTTCTCCAGGGAGGTCCTCTTCTAAAATATAAAAATAAATTTAAAAGAAGATGGTGTTTAAGTATCAAAAATTGCCAAAAAAGCATCTAAACATTACTGTTTTTTGTCTAGACCTGTTATATTTGGCTTTTATTGGATGCCATCTTGGGTGTCTTTGGCCAAAGAGGTTAACATGGTTATTAAATAATGCAGGTGCCATCAACAGACCTATAGCACTATTAGAAAGCATGAGTATGTCTGAGGCACGATGAGAGGGTCATGTGTGTGTAATCAAAATAGGCAGAGTTCGAGTAACCAATAGCTACAAAAAGAGAGATTGGTCTTTAGCTATGGCTTGAAGGTAACAATTAAGGCCCATGTCTACATAGCTGCTCCTTTCCAAACAGATGAAAATGCTGTTGGCCGTCTCTAATCAGATGCTCTTCAGATGGAGGGATTAAGGCTGCTATCATTTTTGCAGCAAGCAGTTGGCCATTCTTGCTGAGGACAATGGCAGGTGTAGTCTGACCCATCTGAAGAAGGAAACCAGGTTGACTTCAATATCTTTATTTTCACTTAGTTTGCCACTAGTATGTACAGTATATACCTTGTAAACATAATGACAATTTCGTCCTCCAAGTGCCAAAACAGCAATATTTATATTTATTTATTTATTGTGGGGGGGATAACAAGGGGGAAATATTTCCCTCAGAGCATCCCATTAAGGATTGGGTCTGCTCCATGGCACCAGAATTTGTGCCTAGACTAGGCTGAAAGGGTGCTGTGTTGTTTAGCACATTATGGGAAAGTCTTGTCTTAACATACTGGGTCAATTAGTAACATGCTTGTTTGGGCATCCCATGTTATATGAACACCAGCAACTGGCTTTGTTAACCTAATACAGGATTAAGCATGTCATATGAACCCAGTCTGAATATTTATTGTGGGGAGGAACAGAAAACTGGGAGGTCAAGTTAACTGAAAGGGCACAGATTGACTGGCTGGCTGGCAGGGAGGTGCCATATGTAGAAGCACCCCATGGTGCAATGTTCTAGGGTTCATTGATCAGAATCTTAAAACCACTTAAAAGAGAGTATAAGGATAAGACTATCAACAACTCGCTCGTCATAGCAATTAAAATGGCCTCCATGATATACCAATGGCAGGGATAGATATGCCAAATAATGAGAGAGCGTTACTTCCTCCATGCTCCTCTTGCATAATTATTGGCTACTGTTCCAGAGCCAGATCAATTTGGCATGGGATTATCAAAACACAACTTTGTCTTAACTTATCTATGCAACCTACTGGCTTCCATTAGGGTCATTAGTGCACTGCTGCACCAATACCATGCTCAGACATTTATTCGTACATACATATGCCCACATGCAGTTCTCTTTCCCAGTGACTGTGTCTGATGGTGGATGGGGAGAGGTGCAGATTTTCTCCCTCCCTAAAGTCATTTCACTCAGTAACAATGTCCTAATGCTGTTTGCAGCAGGGACACACCAACATGCCTGGAATATGCACAGTGTAATTACACATTTGTACCATGTTAGTCAGAAACACTATTGAGCATAGTATATGAATTACTGCTTGGCATTACTGTACTTCCCCTTCATGGATCACTGCCTTGTCGTGGCGAAGGGGCTTGTGTAACTCAGTGAAGCCATGAGCTATACCATGCAGGGCCACCCAAGACGGACAGGTCATGACAGAGAGTTCTGACAAAATGTGGTCCACTGGAGAAGGAAATGGCAACCCACTCCAGTATCCTTGCCAAGAAAACCCCATGGACAATGTTAAAAGGCTAAAAGATATGACGCCGGAAGATGAGCCCCTCAGGTCGGAAGGTGTCCAATATGCTACTGGGGAAGAGCGGAGGGCAATTCCAAGTAGCTCCAGAAAGAGTGAAGCGGCTGGGCCAAAGCCAAAAGAACATTCAGCTGTGGATGTATCTGGAAGCGAAAAGAAGGTCCGATGCTGTAAAGAACAATATTGTATAGGTACGTGGAATGTAAGATCCATGAACCAAGGCAAGCTGGATGTGGTCAAACATGAGATGACACGATTGAACGTCGACATCTTGGGAATCAGCGAATTGAAATGGACGGGAATGGGTGAATTTAATTCAGGTGACCATTATATCTACTACTGTGGGCAAGAAACCCTTAGAAGAAATGGAGTTGCACTCATAGTCAATAAGAGAGTGGGAAAGGCAGTAATGGGGTACAACCTCAAAAACGACAGAATGATCTCAGTGCGTATCCAAGGAAAACCATTCAGCATCACGGTAATCCAAGTCTATGCCCCAACCACTGATGCCGAAGAAGCTGCAGTTGACCGGTTCTATGAAGACCTACAAGACCTTCTAGAACTAGCACCAAAAAAAGATGTCCTTTTCATCATAGGGGATTGGAATGCTAAAGTAGGAAGTCAAGGAGTAATCGGAATAACAGGCAAGTTTGGCCTTGGAGTAGAAAATGAAGCAGGGCAAAGGCTAATAGAGTTCTGTCAAGAGAACAAGCTAGTCATAGCAAACACTCTTTTCCAACGACACAAGAGACGACTCTACACATGGACATCACCAGTTGGTCAATACCGAAACCAGATTGATTACATACTTTGCAGCCAAAGATGGAGAAGCTCTATACAGACGACAAAAACAAGACCAGGAGCTGACTGTGGCTCAGATCATGAGCTTCTTACTGCAAAATTTAGGCTTAAATTGAAGAATGTAGGGAAAACCACTAGACCACTCAGGTATGACTTAGATCATATTCCATGTGAGTACACAGTGAAGGTGATGAATAGATTTAAAGGATTAGATTTGGTAGACAGAGTGCCTGAAGAACTATGGACGGAGGTCTGTAACATTGTACAAGAGGCAGCAACTAAAACCATCCCAAAAAAAAAGAAATGCAAGAAAGCAAAATGGCTGTCTGATGAGGCTTTACAAATAGCTGTGGAAAGAAGGAATGCGAAAAGCAAGGGTGAAAGGGAAAGATATAAGCAACTGAATGCAGATTTCCAGAGAATAGCAAGGAGAGATAAGAAGGCCTTCTTAAATGAACAATGCAAAGAAATTGAAGAAAACAATAGAATGGGGAAGACTAGAGATCTCTTCAAGAAAATTGGAGATATCAAAGGAACGTTTAGTGCAAAGATGGGTATGATAAAGGACAAAAAAGGCAGGGACCTAACAGAAGCAGAAGAGATTAAGAAGAGGTGGCAAGAATACACAGAAGAACTATACAAGAAAGATCTTAATGTCCCTGATGTCCATGTTGGTGTGGTCACTGACCCTGAGCCAGACATCCTAGAGATTGAAGTCAAGTGGGCCTTAGGAAGCATTGCTAACAACAAAGCTAGTGGAGATGACAGTATTCCAGCTGAGTTATTTAAAATACTAAAAGACGATGCTGTTAAAGTGCTGCACTCAATATGCCAGCAAGTTTGGAAAACGCAACAGTGGCCACGGGATTGGAAAAGGTCAGTTTACGTTCCAATTCCAAAGAAGGGCAATGCCAAAGAATGCTCAAACTATCGCACAATTGCACTCATTTCACATGCTAGCAAGGTTATGCTCAAAATCCTACAAGCTAGGCTTCAGCAGTACGTGAACCGAGAACTACCGGATGTACAAGCTGGGTTTCGAAGAGGCAGAGGAACTAGAGATCAAATTGCCAACATTCGCTGGATCATGGAGAAAGCATGAGAGTTCCAGAAAACCATCTACTTCTGCTTCATTGACTATGCAAAAGCCTTTGATTGTGTGGATCACAACAAACTCTGGCAAATTCTTAAAGAGATGGGGATACCAGACCACCTTACCTGTCTCCTGAGAAATCTATATGCGGGCCAAGAAGCAACAGTTAGAACCAGTCATGGAACAACCGATTGGTTCAAAATAGGGAAAGGAGTACGACAAGGCTGTATACTGTCACCCTGCTTATTTAACCTATATGCAGAGTACATCATGAGAAATGCCAGGCTGGAAGAATCACAAGCCGGAATTAAGATTGCAGGGAGAAACATCAATAACCTCAGATATGCAGACGATACCACCCTAATGGCAGAAAGTGAAGAAGAACTAAAGAGCCTCTTGATGAGGGTGAAAGAGGAGAGTGCGAAAGCTGGCTTGAAACTCAACATTAAAAAAACTAAGATCATGGCATCTGGACCCATCAATCCCTGGCAAATAGAAGGGGTAGAAATGGAAGCAGTAACAGACTTCATTTATTTGGGCTCCAAGATCACCGCAGACGGAGACTGCAGCCATGAAATTAAAAGACGCTTGCTCCTTGGGAGGAAAGCTATGGCAAACCTAGATAGCATATTAAAAAGCAGAGACGTCACCTTGCCGACAAAGATCCGCATAGTCAAAGCTATGGTTTTTCCAGTAGTAATGTATGGCTGTGAGAGCTGGACCATAAAGAAGGCTGAACGCCGAAGAATTGATGCCTTTGAACTGTGGTGCTGGAGAAGGCTCTTAAGAGTCCCCTGGACTGCTAGGAGGTCAAACCAGTCAATCTTAAAGGAAATCAACTCTGATTGCTCATTGGAAGGATTGATAATGAAGCTCAAGCTCAGATACTTTGGTCACCTAATGCGAAGAGAGGACTCTTTGGAAAAGACCCTGATGCTGGGAAAGATGGAAGGCCAAAGGAGAAGAGGACGGCAGAGGATGAGATGGCTGGATAGCATCACTGAAGCAATGAGCATGAAATTGAGCAAACTCAGGGAGGCAGTGAAAGATAGGAAGGCCTGGCGCAATATGGTTCATGGGGTCACGAAGAGTCGGACACGACTTAACGACTGAACAACAATTACTGTACTTTATAAGTAGGATTAAAGACGGAGATTCTGGAACAAAAATGGAGGCCTGAAAATTGTTTTAGGCTTCAGTACATCATAAAAGCAGACAGGCCATAGTAATATAATTTGTTTATTCAGTAAGTGAGCAAGAAGGTCTTGAGAGACATAGTAAGCTGGGAGGGAAAAATGATGTAAACTGCTTACTGGAACGCCCAACAGAGGCACCAAAGATGACGGATGAACGGATAGAGACTGGGTGGGACCTTACATTATCAGCAAGGATCAAGCTAGAGAAAAGGATCTAAGGACAGTATCAGAATGAGCCAGATCTAGGTTCTGGATCACCCAAGAGAGATAGCCAATCACCAACCAGAATTAATATAACAGTCAGTGTAACTCGAGGACCCTGAGCAAATCAGAAGTGCCAGCTTATCGTGAGCTCTGGACCAGTTAGCATTGAGAAGGCAGGATCACCAGAGCCTGGGAAAAAAGCATAAAAGCAACAACCCAAGAAACTCAAATCTTCAGAGGAATTCACTTGCTGAATTTGCATCTATTCCTCTCGCTGTGTTTATCTGGCTCTGATCTCTAGCTAGAGTCACCTTCTAACTGGATGAAGCAACATTAGTTGGGAAAACATCCTGTGTATGCTTTAAGATTGTAACATCTATTGTATTATGAGCATTGCCTAAATAGCTTTGTAATACTTTTGCTTGGTTGCCTATTTAATTTATTGTATAAATAGCACAGACATCTATTTCAGATTGTTGTGCATTTTTCTCTCCTGAGGTTCACCAGAGAAAGTGCAGAGAAAGACTAATGCACTGAAACTGAGAATGTCTTTGAAAATTCAAAGCAGCTGCTAAAAAGAAATTGTTTTTGGTGGAATGGAGTACATTTCTGTGAGCCTCTTAGAGGAGTCAAAATCCCAGTTTTGCTGATAGTGTGAAATAGTGGCCTAAATGCCCCCTTCCAAGTGAGACTTTCTCACTTCCTTGAATGTAATTTTTTTCTGAGCATAAGTCGTCATGTGTTGGCACTGTTTGTCCTTGGCTTAGGGAATGAATGCAATATTCAAGGATGGGAACTGTTCCTAAAAGGTGACTAAGCAATACATATGAGCAGACTATGTCCAGTCTGTTAGGCTCCCAGAACCAAGTTATACATTTCTCTTCAGTGCCTAACACTTCCAATGGATCACCGAGTAGCAAAGTTAAATCTCCATTCCTTGGAGGGATCTGATCAGGATGGCTATTTCCTTACTGCTGATTGTGTACTGTTGTTACAAAACTATTCCCTGCCATCTAGTTGATGGCTGATTAGTTGGACAACAGGGACAGTGAGTGGTCTTCCCAGTTTGGCATAAGTGAACACAGGCTGTGGGCTATTTATCTTCCTTGGCAATTTCTTTCCGATAGTGCAACCAGTGTGATTCTTAGATTCATCTCATCACTCCTTGACTGCACGTAGAATCTTTTCAAGCTATAGTTAGATTTGCTTTGTCCTCATTTCAAAAGTTTTCTCTAGCCTGTATTTAAATCTGCCATTTTATTGATCCTCTTTTCCTTTTTATTGCAGTATTTTATTTTTATTGCCATGATTTCATTTATATTATTTTTCCACTGTAACAGTCACTTTGGCTGTAATTGTGTATCATTCCCCTTGGAAGTTTGTCTTGCTGAATATTATCAGATGTGTTTTTGAGTACACATGGATTAGATTGCTCTGAAAAAAAGTTACTTTTATGGGGTCTGCCACAAGGCCATAGATGGGGTGTGCCACATATATTTCCTTTACCCCCCCCCAATTTTTCTGGTTAATTGGTATAGCCCAGGATGGCTCAAAGAAGCACCCCCCCCCCCCATTTTCTTTGGCAATCCTGCAAGACCTTTGGGCAACAAATGGGCCTGATCTATCATTTATAAATAGCTCTATCAAGCCACCAAGAATTTTCTGGGCTTTTATATTTGTCCAAACTTTTCAATCTGTTTGTACTTTTAGTATCTCTCCAAGATACTTCTGTTGGCCCAATATTCTTGAGGTTTCTTGCTAAATGTTTTGGAAAAGACCAATGAACAAGATTCTTGGGGTAATGAGTTCTCCTTCAGTTTTCCTGTTTTTGTTTTCTTTTTCTGGATGAGGAATCAATGTTTTTTGCATACTGAGGTTAACTTAAGACACACCAGGGATTTCTTTGCCAGCCACATGCTAGGCAAGTTGACAGGAGAATGACAGATTTGGCAGTGACTTTGGTCATCAAAGGCAAATGACAAAATGTAAGAGTTGATAGAGCTGGTGGGAGTCCCCCGGGCAATTTAACCATATCTTACATATGTATCAGGACATCCAGTGCTGGACTAATACCAAATCATGCTTTTTGCTGTTTCATGGACACTTTCCACTTTTTAAAATGTTTTAAACTGAAAAAAGGGTTTTTGTGTACTCAGTCGTCTTACCAAAATAAAATGTTTTTTTTTAAGTATCTGTGATTTTTTAAAAAAATAATTCAAAATCACTGGGTATATGTGTTGCTGACCTTATGAACAGCGGTCCACAGATGCTTTCCGCAACTGGCTTTTCCTTGTTGAAGATTAATGATTTTGTAAATGCATATGCTTATTCAACTCTCAAGAGGTAAACCCAGAAGAAATGTATTTTTAGAACTGCTGCATTGGTATGAACTTGGGGGAAGCCTGACTGAAGAGTGCTAACGTAGGTAATTTAGAAACATAATGCCCCTGAATGTTTTTAATAACTATGGAAAGTTTAATTATGATAGTGCTTCAAACTGAACTTTACATGGGGCACTTGGAGGGGGAGGTCAACAAGGAGTGACTTGCCCAAGACTCTCTAGTGGGTTCACACTAGAGGCAGGATTCATGTTGAATTGAAGGCAATATTCAAGTCAGACCTGGCCTCTTGTTTCTTTCTTTCTTAGCCATGGTGTTATATCACATGCTTGAAGGAGATACTCATGGAAGGAATCTCAAAAATGAATTTAAATTTCTGATCCTTACTGATTTATCATACATTCTTCATCCCAGCCTGTTGCTCCAAAAAATCTTCAGGGTAGCCGAGGTATACCTCTAGAGCAGGGAGCATCATGTCTTGAAGTGGCCCTGCTTTGGAGACCAACTCTTTGACTTACTCAGGCTTCACAATCAGACAACCTGAGGAAAGCAGTGGAAGGATACTGTCAGGCTGACTAAGCCTGTCTTTATTTATTTGATTTTCTCATGCATGCAAGCAATTCTCTGTTTTGGGAATTACTCCCTTATGTCAACAGAAAATTATCATTGGGCAATGCGCCAACTTCTGGAATTGCATAAAAATAGCCTAGTGCTGAAAGGTTTATTTATGATTGCATTTGTGTGGGTTTTTTTAAAGGCAAATGCACCTCCTGGACAATGAACCATATTAATGGGAGAACAGACACAAACATAATAAAATAGTCTGAATTCTGGTAAAAGCCTATGATTGCAATGCAAAACTTTTAAAAATATGATGCCCAATAGATTGCTGACAGAGCATTACATGGAAATTTCTAAGAGTAGGCAACGGATGTAGTTCTTGGGATATTCTGTTACGTAGATCCCACTGAACTGAATGGGAATTGGGTAGGATTTCTTGTAATTATTTTCTATTGGGATTGTATGGAAGAGCTTCTATCCAGAGACTTGTCAGTTATCCATCTTTATTCAACATCTGAAAATTTAATCAGATTTTCCAGAATTCAACTCCTCTGGCCTTTTGCAGAAATGAAATCATTCCTGTTAATTTTGCTAGAATTTAGAGCAGGCTTCCTCATTTTTGTGTCCCACCCAGGTCTCTTGGATTAGAATTCCCATAATCTCCAGCTAAATTGTGAAATTTAGGTACCAGGTTGAGAAGAGCTACAGTAGAAACTTCAAAGAAGGAATTACTCTATGTCAGAATCCTCGCAAGATTTTATAATAGATTATTATATGGCTAGTTTAAAAAAAAAAAAAAAAATGATTTTTTTCTACATGCTGCGGTTCTGCCATTGGAAAAGGGGAGGGGGAGTAGGAAGGAGAGACCGTTTGATGCAGATGGTTTCTTATCACAAGCCCTGGAATGTTCAAGGCCATGCCAGCAAGGGACGAAGTAAGGGGGGGAAAAGAAAGAAAAGCAGTTTTTGGCGCGCTTTTATTCAGTCTCAGCAATGCTTTGGATCTGTACACTTATTCTTAATAAATGAACTTTCTTTTGAATCAATATTGGTTGCAAGGAAAGTTACTGGTTTTAAGATCAACAAGTGGCAGTTCGTTACACTCTAGCATCTCAGCAAATATCAAATGACCCCTTCTGGCATACTGGGAAGTTCGGCTTGTGTAGCAGGATTTCTGTGATTACTAGAGCCCTGTTTGTTTAAAAAATGTAAATAAATGTTTGTGCTAGCCATTCATCAGTCCTGAAGGCTAAAACTAGCAATTATCCCATTTCTAAAGAAGAAGCCAACTCCTTTCTTTTGACACTTCAAAAACATCTGCTCACCTTAACTATAGGGTGGTCTCTTACAATATTATTATCATCTGGAAAGATGGATTGTGCAACATGGGCATCGGAGGAGACTGGGGTTGAATGCAGGGTCTACTCTCCAATGTTTTGCAAATTGTACAACCCAAGCAAAAGTGCTATTCACTGCACTCCAGGGGCTTATTTTGTGCTTTCTCCCAGGCTTCAAAAGCTGCTATAATAACCAAGGCTCATTTTCCAGGTAGAGATACACTCATCTTGACCTTTCCTTAAAAATGATTCAGTATGGTAAGATGAGTCCAAACACTTTACTTCTCCACATGAGCACATCCCACAATGCCTTGCAGTATTGCAAAGGACATTGCAGTAGAGCCAAGGAGAATTATTATGCCCAGTTTCAAACGGTATGGCCCAGGGGCTGCATGCTGCCCTTCTGCATACACCCCACCCGTTTCTCCAGAGTTGGTGGGGTTGAAAATTATTCTTGCATTTTGGGGAGTTTGGAAGGGGGGGATAAAGTGCCAAATAGGTAAGCCCCAAATGGGTCCTGGCTTCACCCACTTTTAAAGTTTGTCCCTTGGTATGTTGGGCAAATCCTTGAGCTGATTCAAGTTGTGCATTCCTGAGTTAAGGTGTTGAAGGACCAGGGAGACCCAGACTGAAGTTGCCCCTTGTTCAGAGAACTCACAGGATGACTTTAGGCCAGTTGCTCACACTCAGTCCTACTACTTCATAGGCTTCCTGAATAAAATTAAGGGGGGCCCTCTCGTGAGTTTTCTTGAGCTCTTAGAGGTGGTATATAAAGACAATGAATGAATAAACAAATAAATAACAGAATACTTGGATCACAGCCAACTGCATTGGACTTGAAAGCTATGCCATCAGCAGTTTCTGCAACAGAGGAATTCTAGGAAGCACCATCTGGATTGCCTTTGGTTATTCCCTTAAAAATTGGCACAAAATTGGTGTTGGAAAGGCATATCCAGCAAAGTAAGATTTTCAGCTTCGAGTCATTACTCCAGTGTTTCTCAACCTTGGCAACTTTAAGATGAGTGGACATCAAGTCCCAGAATTCCTCAGCCAGCCATGCTGGCTGAGGAATTCTGGGAGTTGAAGTCCACCCATCTTAAAGTTGTCAAGGTTGAGAAACACTGCATTACTCTTTCTTTGAGGCTTGGCTTCCTCCCTTAAAGTGCTGGGCTTGGCTCTTTTTTCTGCAGTCTCTTGGTAGAATTTTGTGAGTGCTCCTGCTCTGTCTTGTAGGAGCATGGCATTTGGACCGCTTTCAGCTTTGAAATTCTTGATTCTGGTACAGTTGTGGAATTGGCATCAGGGAAGCCCCCTCCATTCCTAACCAGAGCAAGAAGTTCTCCTATCATGCCTTCTCCTTTCCAATCACCTTCCCTCTCTGTTCTCTTTGGTGCTTCTGAATGAGACTTTTACCATGCAATTTCCTGCCTTATTTACAACATAGTACAGATCATATTGTCTTCCATACCACCCAGAAAACTATCTTCTTGTATTTTCCCATTGCTTATTTCATCCCCCCCCCCCCCCCCCATTCAAAGAGGAAAAGATGGCATAGCTGAACACCATTTTTGATTGCTAATGCTAAGAGCACCCACTCTGGAGGGACAGAATATTCACAGATTCATTATTTATTGCAAGAATGCAAAATAGCAAACATGAGAGGATCCTCTATGTTTATCATCACAACACCTCTGTAAGATAGGTGGGGCTGAGTCAGAGAAAGTGACTGGCCCCAAGTCACCCAATGACTCCAGGGTTGAGGGGAGACATGAACCTGCTTTCCTGAATCAAGTCTAACAGTTTGATTATGAGCACTAATTAAAGCAAGCACTAATTACACTTAACACTAATTATAGCAAGAAGTTTCAGAGCTGCTCCAATCCAGAATACAAAGATGCAAGAAGCCATCAATGGCACTTTTTCCCTCAACAAAATGACTCTTAATATATCAACCTCCATTTTTCTTCTCTTTGAAATACAGAGCACTATTGCCATCAGCACAGGCCATGATTTAACCAGACATCTAGAAAGCAAACAAATCCTGATAAGAAAGTCAAGCCATGTACTACCTCAGAAAGTGAGGAAAGTATATTCTGTCAATCACAGATGGAGGTGAAGAAGGCTCTCTCCAGTCAAAAGCTCTGTACATAAAACAAAAACCAAGTCACCAAGGCCAACCTTGAGAAATATTAAAATATGAGGAGAAAGGAACAAGGATGGGATTTTCTTTTCCAGACTGCATATGATAAGAAAGACATAGAGAAAAGAGCTATTGCCTTCTGAAAGAAGAACTGGCATCCAGAGGCTGCAACTTGGTTTACCTCAGCCTTCCCTAATTGATGCCTTCCAAATGTATTGAACATCACCTCTCATAATTTCCAGCTAGCGTGACCAGGCTGGGAAAAACAGCTTTATATGACAGATAGTTGCAGGACAGCAAAACACAGTCCGTGCTCTGATTTCACCCAGCCCAAGAGAAGACCCAAGTGGTGCTTGCAACAATCCAGGGCTCTCAAAACAGGAGCTGGAAATATCAGCTTTCTCATTTCAGTTGCACCATTATGAACATTGGTATTAAATGAATCATTTTGCAAACCGGAGGGGGAATGGAACCCTTTAATCAGTTTTTGTGGAAGTTTGTCTTCTTTGAAATCTGAACTGTACTTTTGATCTCTGAAGTTGGACCAGGAAAACGGGTGGAGGAGGGAACATCCTGAGGCCTGGAGGCAAGAAAACTGCTGTAGTTGTAACTGGCCTCTCTGAGGATGTGTTAGCACTCTTGGTAACCCAAGAGTGGGTTACTTCTTCTTCACGCCAGCCACCTTCTTTCCCCCTTAGTTTCCCTTTTATTATACATTTTCTCAGATTCCTTCTTTCTCATTCATCATATAGCAATTGCTTTGGGCACCAGACTTTAAAAAGATTCAAAAAAACCAGAAAAAGCATAGAAAAGGGGAAGGAGAATGATCAGAGGAAAAGAAACTCGGGGTATTTATAGCCTTCATAAAAGACAACGGAGAAGGGATCTGCCAGCACTTCTCAAGTACCTAAAAAGGGAGGGGGGTGTCACACTGAAGAAGGTCAAGAGATTTTCATGTGAGGTGTAATCCTGTACAAGCCAAAAGGGAAGTTGTGATGAAAGAATCCTGTTGTGATTATAGCTGTACAGACTCTCCACACGAGAGGTCTGCTTTGGAAGAGCAGAGACTGAGTATGGGGCACAAGGGGAGGGCTGTTGCCTCTATGTTGTATGAAAGCTGTTCTTAGTGGGATATATGACTTGCTAATATTGCAAAAAAAAAAAATACTGGGTTACATGAATTGTGGTCAGATCTGGCAGGGCTGTTACCACTTTGTGTGATCTTACATGGTTCTCACTCATTTCAATGGAGGTTAAGGAGAACATTCAGTTGGTGAATTATGCCTCAGCAGTCCCTTCCCCTTAATGCTTTTCATATGTTTGACTACAACTTGCATCACCTTCAGGTAATACTGTATGTCCACTTGCTGAGTATGATGGGGATTTTAATCCAGAATTAATATTCTTCTCTGTCACACAGCAAAGGATGTGAAGATTGTAAATCAAACTGTTTATAATACATGTTGCCCTTGAGATTCACAAACATAAGTTCTCCTAAAGTATCTACTGTTTTGAAGTGCTTCTGCTCTTTTTAAGGGGTAATTCCAATCAGTGTTGGTGGGAAAGGAAAGATAGTGCCTTTGGGTATATGACTGACCCTCTAGCCCATATTAACATCTCCATGAAGCTTTTGGGAGGGGTCATCCATCAGTCTGGAGTTTGGTGAGCATCAATAAACTGATGATTCCAGCTTTAGCCAGTCTAGGGAGAAGATGCAATAGAAGTCCTTACCACTACCTGGAGATTGTGAGGGTCTGAATTGAGTAGAACAGTCAGACTAAACCCTAGCAAGACAGAGTTACTCTTGGTACAGAAAACTTCTGATTCCATGGAAACATCATCTACTGCTCTGGATGGGGTCACACTTCCCCTGAAAGAGCAGGTGTTGCTGCTAGAGCAGCAGGCAAGGGTGTGGTCAAAAGAGCCTTTGACCAGTTTCAGTTGGTTTGACCGCTGTGCCCTCTCCTGGACCAGGAAGGAAAAAACATGCCTCTCAGACTATTGTAATTTTCTCTAGGTGGGGGCTGCCCTTGAAGATAAGTTGGAAGGTTCAGCTGCTGCCTACTTGCTGATTAGGGCTAGCTGGTTCAGCAGAATAGTACCTATTTTGCAGCTGCTGCACTGGTTGCCAGCAGGCATCTGGGCTCAATTCAAGGTGCTGGGTGTCTTGGTTATTCCCAGGACCAATTTCATCAAGTAGAATTTGTACACCGTACACTGCCTAGCCAGGAGAGGATGCTACAGGTACTCACTCAAGAGCTCAAGTAGGTTGGGACCTGGGGGATGACTTTCTCAGTGGCAGTCCCCTTGCTGCAGAACAGCTTGCCTCTTGAGGGCAGCTTAGCTCCAATCCTTCTATCTTTCAAGAAATTGCCTGAAACAGTCCTCTTCCACAGAGCGTTCAAAGAGGAAGACTTTCACTTGGAGGACAACAACTGTTGTATTTTTAATTTTATATTTTGTTATAGAGTGTTTTGAAGTTTTAACATTATAACCAATTTAGAATCTGATGAGTAGATGGCATAAGACTGTAAGAAATACATCTCTACTTGTCTCAAATTGTCTGTAGGCCATTGTTTTGGATACTTGTGTTCCTATCTTGCTTCCTTAGTCTTCAGCTTACTAGCTGCATTCACACAACCTGATCACAGAATTAGCCCATTTTCTGGATTTGCATAGCACATTAAAGCATACACCAACCAAATGAAACTTAGGGCATACAACACATTAAGTCACAAAAGCTTAATCAAGGTTAAAACTCAACAAGCTCAATACATTGTGCGAGAGCATCTGCAAAGTTTTACATGACTTGGCTAAGTCTTAAGATGCGGTCTGGTTAAGCGGATGGTGGGAGCGTAGCCACAGTGGTTCCCAAGACAGCAGACCGGCTCTCCTCTACCTGAACTGGAGCAGCCCAAGGGCTGGCTGGGAGCGTTTTCTGGAGAGAGGGGGCGAGGGACAGCCACGTGACGGGGCAGCTGCCCTGTCCCTCCTGCCCTGCGGTCTCCAGCTGAGCGGGGAACTCACCTTTCATTCTCCTCCCGTCGAGAACCCCGCCGGCCGGTCCGAGCTGCGTCTGATGAAACAAACAGCGAGAGGCTGACGCTTGGCCCTCATGGGAGTAGGCCCTGGAGGCCGAAAGGAGGCAGCCGGAGTCGGGGGACCCTCATCGGAAGCAAGAGAGTTCCTAGGGCGGCGCCCCGCCTCGGCACGACCCAGACCCAGAGTCAGCAGCGAGCAGAGGTCCTTGGGTGCCTGGGACTCTGCACCACCGCCGTGGTCCAGGGAGCGCGCCGCTAAAACTTGCTGCCTTCGGGGGACTGGCAAGGCGGCGCGGGGGCTTTTCTGAGGTCCTCACCCTTCAAAGCCCCGCGGCGGCGGCGGCGCGCGCTTTCCTCACGAGCATCCCTTCCTTGCTTCTCTGACCGCTGTTTAGCACGCAGGCAGCATGTTGTCCGCCACGCTCCCTCTTTCTCTCGCTCTGCTCTTTGGGCCGGAGCCCAGATAAATTTCCTTGAAATTTCCAAACAGGATGAGTGGCTCCTCTACGTGCCAGCCTCCTCCTCCTCCTCCTCCTCCTCCTCCAGCTCACCCCTCCATAGACGCTGCCCCCAAACCTAGGGTGGGCGGGCCGGGGAAGGAGCGCGAGGCAAGGAGGTTTTGGAGCCCTGCCGAAATATGCGCTGTCTCTCCCACCCGCCTCTAATTGCTAACAAATGTCCTCTCACTGACACGGGTGAGCAAGGAAAGGCCAAGAGCGGGTCTGGGGGCTGTTGGGGAGAGGGGTAAAGAAAAAGGCAAGCAGGTTGTCAAGGCCATCGCTGTGTTCACATGACATGTTTAAGCGGTTGCTGAAGTAACCCCATTTTCTGGGTTATGCAAAGGCTGAACAATAAAGTCAGTATTTTTTAACCTCAGCAACTTTAAGATGGGTGGACTTCAACTCCCAGAATTCCCTAGCCAGCATGCTGGCCAGGGAATTCTGGGAGTTGAAGTCCACCCATCTTAAAAGTAGCTGAGGCTGAGAAATACTGCATAAAGTAACCAAACGGGCTGGGTTCTCTTTAGCTACCAACAAACATCTCAAACATGGGGATGGCTAGCCCCATAGAGTCCTCCTGTCTTCAGCCCCAGATTTTTCATTTTTGGACTGTCCTTTCCCTTTTTAGAAATGTTTTTAAATTGATGTTTTATGTATTTATATATATATTTATGGTTTTAATGTTCTGTGTGAGTCGCCCAGAGTTCCCCCATTGGGGGGAGATGGGCGGGGGAGAAATTTAATAAATAAATAAATAAAATAAATAAGCATCTCACCAATCAAGCTCAGCCTATTGTGCAAATGCCCATGTTACATCTTTAATTTCTATCCTTAAGCATAAGCAAAGCCAATCTGCTTGGGGGGAGAGGGGGGCTAAGTGTTTCTCTCCCTGCCAAAGCTCAGGAGGATATCACAGCTCAGTTTGGCACATCAGGGTTCCCTCCATGGCTGAAGTGCTGTGAGCTGTGAGGCTATGTGCCTCCTCACCACAATGGAAGGGCATCTGAGAAAAAGGGAGATTTGAGTCCCTAATAGGTGTTCTTGGAGTAAAGGACTAATTGCTCCCACATTGCCTTATGCCATGTTCCTCAACCTTGGCAACTTTAAGATGGGTGGACTTCAACTCTCAGCATGCTGGCTGGGGAATTCTGGGAGTTGAAGTCCACCCACCTTAAAGTTGCCAAGGTTGAGAAACACTGCCTTGTGCCATGATGACTGAGTTTGTTTTGTATTTGGCTGAACTTGTGATGTGGCTGAGTTGGAAGAATATAGTATATTCTTTTACTGTGTTGTACAAGCTGAAATAGTTGTGGATTTAGATGATCGATAAACCATGGTTAAGACAGCCATGGCTTAGCATGATATGAGAGCCAGTGGGAGGTGAGTCTGTAGTTGAGGTACTGACCTGGACCAAGGAGATCCTAATTCAAGTGACTGAGGAATTCACTGGGTGATTTCTGTCTCCCAGGATAACTGACCTCACAGGTTATTGAAGTGGGGATAGAGAGACTCCCATGTAAATCTTTGAAAAGTTAGAGAAAAAATGGGTATCAGTGAAATAAATCAATATATAAATGTTAACTACAATTCATCATAAATCCTTGGGCATGTAATGGTAAATAAATGGCGACTTAAACTACTATACAATTTAAGTACAACTACAAAACTATATAACTACTGTATATAGGAGGCTGGATTTTAACACTGTGCTGCACTAAGGTGATTTAGTAAAATACTTCTTACATGGCTGAATGTGACAAAGAACCAATATATCAAGATGGTATCCTCTGTCCATGCACAGTAGAGTAAATTGCTACATGCCAAATGCTTGTTGATTTCATATAGCTTCAGTTTGTTATGTGTAAAAAGGCTGTAATAGCGACTTGCACTACACAGCATGGTTATGAAATCTTGGAAATGGAATGTGTTCTACGTTGTCAAAGTAAACACAACTGTCGCAGCGTCTCTGCAGTCATGTGATAAAAATTTGGGCACTTGGCAACTGGCATGTATTTACAACGGTTGCAGTGTTCCAGGGTCATGTGGTCACTTTTGTGACCTTCCCAAGAGGATTCCAACAAGCAAAGTCAATGGGGAAGCTGGATTTGCTTAATGACCATAGCAAAAAAGGTCATAAAATCAGGCACAACACTTAATGGCCCCATCGCTTAGTGACCAAAGTTCTGGTCCCAATTGTGGTTGTAAGTCGAGGACTACCTGTATCCCTATTCCTTCCCTGGCAGTAGTCAAGATTCTGCTTATTGCTTACATAGGTTCTACAAAGAGGTGCACACACACAATCTAGATGGTTGAAGTTCCCCTGACTGGTTGCTCACAAAATGTGTTCAACTTCAGCTGAAGGCCATGCTGGCTTGGAATATATAAAGCCCAAAACTTAGGGAAAGCTGGCTTCAAATTTGAAGGCATTCTGAGATTTTTCACTTCTGCAGATTTGAAATACTGAGAAAAAAGAGTGAAAATTCCTGTTCTGCCCAAAGCTGGTGCAAGTTCTGCAACAGTAAAATCCCCTTATCTTCCCTCTATACAAAAATAATAGGAAAAATAAAGAAAAGCCCAGTAGCCTGTCACTTTGTAAACAGCTCCCTTGCACTGAAGAGAAAGATTCAGTCAATTAAGGAAAGGTAGTTTCCTTCCAGTCCATTCCCTCTTGTGAATTTCATTCCTGCTCATTATTTCTGGGATATTGCTGGGGACCTACAAAGCTATCAAGCTAGCATTTTCCTTGCATGACCTGAAGCTCATGCAGGGGACACATGAATCTGCTCTCAAGGGGGATCTCATAAAAGAAAACCAGCTCTACAGTTGTTTGCTTTCACTGGAGCTGAGTCAGAAACAAATCAACCAGTTCTCCAATATGCTGTGTTGCGGGAACACCGAGATCCAGACCTGCTTTCAGAACAGCATAGAAGCCTTGTGTAGAAGTGCTTTTTCTGTTAGTCAGAGCAGACAGAGCTTGGGATGGACAAATCCTTAGTCTCAAATACAGTAATATGCTATTGAATTCAGCTATATTGAGAGAATGTACACTGGAAAAGAGGAAGAGAAGTCTTCTGTTTGGTTTGTCTACTATGGTGGAATGTCAGGTTAGATAGATTCTCTGTAAAACTAGTAGTCTACGAAAAAGGCTTTTGTTGCACATCATTTGAACTACTGATGGCTCCCTGATTTCACCATGCAAAATTTCCCAACATAGAAAGGATGGCTGACTGACAGCGCAGGATGCCAGAGAAATCAGCATCTTTCATCCACTCCACTCCTCTTCTCTTTTTCATACCAGGGAGAGATGGTTTGTGCTTGCTGCCCTCTGCTGACACAAGGGAGGCTCTTCAGATGAAACATCCATTCACGTAATATATAATTTTATGTTGATATTATATCTTATTGATGATAATTAACATTCTATACCAACATTTATTGGTTAGTACAACAGTCTGGTAAATTATCAGGTTTCTCAAGTACATGGCATCTTATATACATCCTTTCATTTATAAAATTTTGGGGTGTGTGTGTGCCTTCGAGATAGTGTTGACTCCTGACAACTGTCTGAACTAGTCCCTGCATTTTTCTTGGCAAGGTTTTTCAGAAGTGGTTTGCCATTGCCTCCTTCCTAGGGCTGAGAGAGAGGGACTGGCCCAAGGTCACCCAGTTGGCTTCGTGCTTAAGGCAGGGCTAAAACTGATGGTCTCCCGGTGTCTAACCTGATACCTTAACCATTACTTCAAACTGGCACTCTATCATATACAATATACTTAGAAAATAATGTAAAAATTGGTGCTTCACTTGATATTTGAATTCTTTTACATAACTTGGGATAATTATTCTTTGTTTGCAGAGAGAAATATTTCAAAATGTTTATCTCAGATTAATATTGATGTAAATAAAACATTAAACTTGTAATGAATTTATGGGGAAGGATAAATGTTGTAAAAATGAATTATTATTTCAGGATTGATATACAGTATACACCTGAGCAATTTCTTTTAAAGATTTGAAGCAGATTAAGAGGTGATTAAAGCTTCAGATGAAAAGGACAAGCCCCTAGATTTTCTTTATCTAAATTCAGTGTTTCTCAACCTCAGCAACTTTAAGATGTGTGGACTTCAACACCCAGAATTCTGTCTAAATTAACCTTACCATGTAATGATGATGGTTGTGAAGTAACCTTCCTGATTTTCAGTGTTATCATTGGGCATACATTTTGAATAAAAGTGATTAAATCTAAAAAACATTATGATTATTATGTGACTCCTCTGATATCATGGCAGAAGCTCACTTCCTTTTTCATTCAGGATTCCACTGTATTTTAGTATTAAAGCTGCATGGCATATTTGGAAGAATTCAGGATCAAAATAAAATTTAGACTCTTATTCATATGATAAAATTCACTTTGGGATAATCCCAGTCTGAAACTTGCATTTTTAAAAAAATATTATTAACGGGCTAATTCCCCCCCCCTTCTTTCCATCTGTGTAGATGTGTTTTTTAATAAATTTTAATCATGTATTTGTTTTAACTTGATGTAAACCGCCCAGAGTCCCCCATTGCAGGGAGATGGGTGGGGATAAGTCTATGTATAAATAAATAAATAAACAAATCTTTACTAAAGCATTTTTTGTTTTCATAGTTTGGTTGAAATGTGTTCTGGATGATTCCAAATCTATTGTGTTTTTTTTTTAAATAAACAATTATTGTTAAGATAAATATTAGTTATTTGCAAGAACTTTGGAATAAGAGTTGGAATACCACATATTAACACATTAGTAGCTAAAGGTCTTATAGAATATTAAGTATGTTTTTTATCTTCTTAAATGATATTAATTCAAAATGATTTTCTTCGTGTTGATTGGACATCACAAGGAACATTTACAAAAGGGTTTGCTGTCAACCTCACTATGCTGGAATTATACATTGATGAAAGGGACATATGAACTTGCCCCACTATTGTCCTGTTTTGGTTTAATATCAATAATTTTGATAAAATGGTTTAGGAACAATAATGTGATTTAAATAAGTGAATATGATTCTGAATTGCATTCCAAATATTTGAAATCTATCATTATATACAGAACTATAGTTGCATCAAGTAGGAGGTACAGCAAAAAAATAAATTATTCTTTCACAATGGAAAGATAGTGCTACCCCAGATTTACAGTCCTGAACTGATGATATGTATTTGTTCTGTGCTTATGAACTGGCTCTCCACTGACCTAATGGAAAGACTGCTTAATATGGCACTCTGTGTGATCAAGGTTTAACAGGTAAAATGTCTTCTGTATGTATTGTACTATGTTTTTCTCATTTTTGGTTTCTTTTTTTTTTCTATTTGGGTTTTTTTAAAGTATCCTTTTTTCTTTATTTCTATGTATTAAGGGAAATAAACAAATAGTAACAATCAGATTGTTTCAATAGCCTGTTCCTGCTTACTCAGCATTCCTCCCCAGTTTCCCTTCTTTTTCAGATGATATATTGTAATGTGGGAATGATCTTAGGAGACAGGAGGAAGAGCTGCAGCCAGGGGAATGGTGGGATAAGAGGCAGCTTAGCCCGCAGCAGGATGTGGGCATGGCAAGCATCTCAGAAGGGACCGTCCCTAGTTTCTTTGGCTGTAGAGGTGATGGGGGGGGGAATGTACTTTCAGACTTGCAAGCTTCTGTTAATGTAACCTTACAATAAAGTAGAATTAGTTCATCTGGGTGTGCTTCCTGTCTAGACTACCTTGCAAGGCTGACATATATCGAGCAATGACATTATTCATCTGAATTCGAAGCAAAATCCAACATCTTGCAAATTACCTGCTTCTATCTTGTAACTTAACATCAAGGGCTGGGAACTTACATCTGATTGACACATCTGGTAAGGCAGGACCTCTGCAAACCAGGACAGGAGTGGGTTAAATGCCCCCCATGCCGATTAAGCCTTTTGGATTAGATTACATCACACATTAATTTGACTGGACCTTTCCTGACTTGACTGCAGCTCATTTTGCTTAACACTGTGGTCTCACTTTCTGAAACAGACACCCACATATTTCTTTTCTGATTTTTTTCTGCAGTTGCACCTACTTCCTTATCCTTCCAGATTACCTTTTTTAAATTACATTTTATTAAAAGTTTTAAAGAGAACATAAAAACTAATACCAACTAATACAAATGGAGAGAACAAAGAAAAAAAGACAGGGAGAAAAAAGCAACAGCAAAAGTGCAGTGAGAAAGAATTAAAAAAATAGAAGAAGCCTCCGATTTTCTCTGCAGGAAATATAAGTATGCTTACAAAATTATCTCTTATTCTATGATTACAAAAAAAGCTCACTTTTTTCTATTTTCCATTTTTTCCCCTAATCATCAAATCCACAACTGCATTTTTTTCCGCTTCATGCCAAAAGTCTATAAAGGGTTTCCAGTCAGCCATAAATGTAACGATTGTCCTTTCTCTAATTAAGGACATTAATTTAGCCATCTCTGCAAGTTCCATCATCTTCATCAACCATTCCTCCATTGTGGGTAATGCCGTGCCTTTCCACTTTTGGGCATATAATAATCTTGCTGCAGTTGTCATATATAAAAACAAAGTTCCGCGATTTTTTTCTAGTGGCCTGTCCATTAGTTCCAAAAGAAATGCCTCTGGTTTCAGTTGTACTTTAACCTTTAAAATCTTCTGAATTAAGGCATGTATTTGTATCCAAATTTTTTTGGCTTTTTTTACTTGTCCACCAAATATCATAAAATGCCCGTGTTGTTCACTTTTCCAGCAAAGATTCAAAATACCTTTATACATTCTTGACAATTTCTCTGGTGACAAATACAAACGATACATTTTATAAAATTTCTCTTTAAGGTTAGAGCATAATGTAAATTTCAGTCCTTTCAACCACATATTTTCCCATTGATCCATTTGTATATTACAGCCAAAGTTTTTAGCCCATTTTATTATACTTTCTCTCATTTGCTCTTCCACTGTCTTATATTTCAGCAAAAGTTTATACATTTTACCAATAACATGTTCATCATTAGTACATAATTCTATTTCAAACTCAGTCTTATTTTGTTCAAAATCATAAAATCTTTCATCCACTTTAAACCTTTCTGATAATTGTACATAAGAAAACCATTGACAAGTATATCCTTGTTGTCAAATCTTCTCTTGATTTCATTTTACAATCCCCTTGAAAGAATTCTAATACATCACGATAAGTTAGTCATTTATGTTTACTCATCATTTCTTGTCTATAAAATGCTTCTTGCACTAAAGGCACAAAGGTGTTTTTGGGCAGAACCTACATTTATATTTATTCCATACTCTAAGGATGGCCTGCCTAATATAATGATTTTTGAAATCTACATTAACCTTAGCTTTGTCATACCATAGATATCCATGCCATCCAAATCTCAAATCATGTCCTTCTAACTCCAATAGCCTTCTATTTCTTAACAATACCCACTCTTTCATCCAAACTAAACAACAGGCGGCAAAGTATAATTTCAAATCAGGTAGATCCAATTCTCCTCTTTCTTTTGCACCTTGTAGTACCTTATATTTGATCTGGGTTTTTTCTCCCACCATACAAATTTAGATATATCCTTTTGCCATTGTTTAAATGGTATATCAGTTGTCAAAATAGGTACTGTCTGAAACAAAAATAACATTCTAGGTAGAACATTCATCTTAATCACAGAGATTCTACAGTGACAACTGTAGTTTATTCCATCTTAACATATCTTTTTAAACTTCATTCCATGTCTTGACATGGTTATTTTGAAATAACATACAATTGATATTTGTCATGGTTATGCCATGGATTTTAGCTTCTCAGTCTTAAAACCAGATTACTGTAGAGATTTCAGTTCTGGTTGATATTTTTAGGGGTAGTGCTTGCATGCAGTAAGAGGCAGCTAAGTCTGCAAAAGGAATAGGGGCATGGCAAACTTCTCAGAAGGGACCCTCCCTAGTTTCTTGGACTGGAGAGGTGAGGGGGGAGAAATGTACTTTCAGACTTGCAAGATACTGTAACCTTACAATAAAGGTAGTGTTAGTACTCATGGTTGGTGCTTCTTGTCTGGACTACCCCTAAGGGCTGACAGGATGCCATCTATGATTGCGAAGGTGGAGAATACCCATCAAGAACATATCTCTTCATGTTCCTCAGTAGTTGGTTCCATTGTCAACTACTCTTAATATTTTCTAATACTTTATGGTGTCCTACCCTCTGGGATGACAAGAGTACAGATCTAAGCTTTCTATCTGATGTACAGTATCTTGAGGTACTTGAAGAGTGCTATCATATTCCCCGTACTGTACACTCTTCTCTTGTCAAGGGTAAACATGAACAGTGCCCTTTATATAGCACTATAGAATTTTGTTTCCCTGATCATTATAAGAGTGATTTCTTACACGAATAAAAAGACTAGAAGTTACAGAAACAATCAAAAGATGCCTATTATCCTGCTTTCAGGGACTTCCATACAGGGGTATCCAAAAACTCAATATAGCACTCACATCCACAAGAATGAGGCATTGCACAATATAACAATACATCAAAAAAAGAAAAGGACTTCAGTGGCATGGTTGCAACTGCCATTTTGACATTTTTGACTCCCCACAGTGGATGCCCCTGCCTGCCTTCCTGAAAAAGGAAAGTTTTCAGCCCCTTCAACATAAAAACCCAAGAAAATAAATAGGTAAGAGTTTTTCTGCCATATATTACTATGGCATATATATTAGACATTGCCATAAGGTGTCTAATTTGAAAGTAAGGCATTCACTGGAATTCTTGAGTTGTAACCTTAACCTTACTTTAACTAAATGCTACTGATCAGAGCTCAGGGAGACTTGCTTATGGGATTAACTGTTTCCAGTCCAGGCTGATGGGACAGAAGTCTGACAATCTTCCTCATTGCTCTTCTTTGAATCTCTTCCAAACTGTCTGTTTCTTGAGGCAAATAAATTATAGTATTCACAGTGGGCTCTGATCAGTGCAAAATAGGCTGGAAACATCACTTCCTGTGATTTGGAAATCTGTACTGATACAGTCTAAAATTGAAAATGCTTATTTTGCAGTTATGTCATGCTGCTGTGTCATATTCAGCTCGTGATCAATTACAGTCCCAAGATCCCTTTCACATATTTTGCTATCAAGGCAAGCATCCCCTCTTATAGCTATGCCTTTGATTTCTTTTGCCTAATTAAAGAACTTCATATTTTCCTATTTCCCCATTGGGGGAGATGGGCGGCATAAAAATTTAAAAATAAATAAATAAATAAATAAATAAATAAATAAATAAAAAATACCTCTGTTACATTTCCTTCTTTTATTTTTAGTCCCTTTTCTACCTATCAAAATCATTCTGAATTTAACTTCCATTGTTTAGAGTATTAGATATTCCACCTTGTTTTGTGTCATGTGCAGATTTCAGAAGCATTCTCTCCACATCTACTGAAAGTCTTTTGCCAATTGGACCATCCTGCTTACATCCTTATTGACATCTTTAAAAAGTCTAGAAGATTAGTGAGACAAGATTTATCTTTGCTGGTTCTCTTCCACCAAAACTTCTATATCATTATTTTCTCTTTAGAAATACTTCCTGCAGTTTAATCTAGAACCAGTGGCACCAGGTGGGGGTGGGGGGTCAGAAAAAAAGCCCATGCAAAGTAACCACTGCACAGTCACAGATGTCATCTTGATGCTTTTGGCACACACCCACACAAACACTGATGTCCCTGCATGGAACTGTCATAATACTAGATGGGCTTCATGTGTATCCCCTCTACCCCTTTTTATAAAGTGGAGTTATATATTGACTAGTTGCAGTCCTTGAACAGACACCAACTTTAAAGAGAAGCCGCAGGTAGTCATATGACACATTACTCTAATTTTTGTGGCTTTGCAGGTAACCAAAATGGTTGTCACTCTGGATTTCTAGAAACCAGAACTACCCAAGGTATCTGAGATTGTGACCATCCTTTGCAGTCCCCTGGGATTTGGGCTTCCAGTGGTGTTCGCATGCTGAACTTATTAATTTCAGGATTTAATTGGCTTCATGGTTCACTGCATTGTCCAGATCCAGAATATGGAGTGAGTGACCCATGAGTAAGTTAAGCAAACGTAAGTGTGACATGCAAATGGAATTTTTGCATTTCTTCTTTCTTCCAAATCTCCTTATGGTCTACTATCCCTCAGCTGATTTTTCTCTCCAGACAACTAAATGGTAACACTATAGGTGGTCCCCAGTTTAAGAACAAGTTCCATTCCCAAAGTCTGTCCTTAAATCGAATGTGTATGTAAGCCAGAACAGTATTATTGTATAATACTGTATAAGTAGTATTGTGTAATGAACATGAATCATGGTTTATTTAACTCGAATTGTTTTGTATTTAACTCAATTTTTGCTATAACAGGCTCCGTTCTTAACTATGGGTCATCCTTAAACAGGGCGTTCTTAACATGGGGACTACTGTACTTTAAATTCAGCTGCTTACTAGCTTTAATTTCAGCCATTTGATTGGCTTTTGGAATTCACCAAAAAGACCAAACTGATGACAACAGATCATCCATCCTTAAAATTGACAGTGAGGGTATTTAAGTGGTGGATGGTTTCTGCCTTTTAGGATAAACTATCAACAGTAAAGGAATGGTCAAGAAATATGACCCATTACTTCGTAGGGTAATAATGAAGTCCTTGGAAAAAATGCTGTGAAATGTCTATACTTACAAAGATCAGAATTGCGCAGGCACTGGTTTTCCCTGTGAATTTTATGGAAGAGAAAGTTGGACTTTAAAGAAGCACGATACAAAAAATATTGATACTTTTGAACTTTTGTGCTGGATAAAACGCTTGAGAATATCATAAATAGTCAAGAAAACAAATAAATGGATCATAAAACAAATCAATCCAGAGTTCTCACTCAAAGCACAAAGGACCAGGCTCAAATTATGATGTTTTTGATGCATGATGTATGGACCCAGGTCCCATGAAAAGTCCAATATGCCGGGAAAGATGGAAGCAAAAAGAAGACAACCAGCAACTAGACCAGTGTTGTCCAAACTTGGCCACTTTAAGATGAGTGGACTTCAACTTCCCCATGGCTGGCTGGAGAATTCTGGGAGTTGAAGTCCACTCATAAAGTGGCCAAGTTTGGACAACACTGAACTAGACGGAGGGACCCAATGACAGCAGTAGAGAATCTGAAGGGCCTGATCAGGAACAGATCCCAGAGATGGTCTATCTATGCGATCTCTAAGAGTTGACACTAACGTGATGGCACATAATTAATGTCAAACAGACCAATATCCATTTTCTGAGATATCCTCCCTGTTAGATTATGGATTGTGTGTTTCATTCTGCTAAATCTGCACACAGCAATGTCCAAGACACCTCAGCTAGAACATTCTGTCCCAGCACCATTTCTTATTTTGGGGCCCATCTTTTGAACTCAGCATAACATTTTTTTTCCACTGACCCAGCTATAGACAGAATGTATGGAGGTGGGGATAGGGAATCCAGCCCGTTAATGCTACAATATCTGACCATTGCCTAGACTGCTGTTGCTGCTCCTCCTGTCATTCAAGGACATTCTTACAGACCATTACACATCCCTTGAGCACCAGCTGCTAGGGAGCAAAAGAAGGGGAGGCCTATTGCCTACCTGTCCATGTTTGTGAGCTTCTGAATTCATCAAGTTGACCACAGTGTGACAACAAATGCTGGACTAGACAGGCTCTTGGCCAGATCCAGGAGGAGTCTTATGTTCTAATGTAGGAGCATCCATTTTTGTGATTCAAAATCTTACATATGAAAACTCAATGTACAAGACTGTCTATCTGGATTAATTAATTTCCCAGGTCAAGTTGTGACTGCCACTGACTTCAGAGAGTAGTCAGAGATAGGTTTATAGTAGCTAGTTTCTTAGGGCTATTTAGAAAGGTGATGGATTCCTCTTCAAATGAAGAATTGTCCTCTGCCTGATTGGTTAAGTCCTAAGCTCTGCATGGAGAACCAGTCTGGTATAGTGGTTAAGCACCAGGCTAGAAACTGGAAACAGGAAAATTCTAGTTTTGCCTTAGGCACAAAGCCATCTGGGTGACCTTGGGCCAGTCCCTCTCCCTCAGCCCTAGAAAGAAGTCAGTGTAAACCACTTCTGAAAATTTTGGCCAAGAAAACTGCAAGGACTAGTCCAGGCAGTCATCATGAGTCAACACTGACTTGAAGGTGCGTGTGTGCGCACACACACACACAAAACACCCACTGCATGAGACCAAATAGACCTGGTGATTTGGCAAGACACCACAGCTGAACAGAGGTTTTTTTCTTTTCCCCTCCTTTTCAAACGTTGCATATCTACCTTGGTTTCATTCTGGCAGTCATGTTGGACTGATGTCATTTCCTTCTCAGCTGTTTTTAGTGCCATGGCAGGTTTTGTTTATTTGGCAAAAGTTGTTTCTTTGGAGTGAGTCAATCCCACGTGCCCACCCCTTCCTTTCTTTTCTGAGTTCACAACAGATCCATATGGACTGGATTCCGTGCAGCTTTTGCACCACCAGATCAGCACACTTTGACGCCATCCAATGCTTCCATTTTGAAAGAGTCAATGGTGAAATGACTTGTGAGCAAGCACAACCTTCTGAACCTTGCATTTGCTGAATTTTGTGAATAAATCTGCTGAATTTTGTGCATTTCCAAGGCAGAATTGGTAAGCAGAACCGATACCTTGTCCTCCTATCCACTGCTTTCCCTCTGCAAAACCACCAACTACAGTAATCCCTTTCTCCTATGTGCCCGGGAAGCCAGACTCTGGCTGGGGAAAAGATCGAGCCGCATGACTGCAGCAGAAAGCACCGGTGTTCGCACATGTTCATCCTTGGTTGATTTAATAACCACGATGATACCATTAACTACAGCTGCACAGCCATCAGTCCTGCTTCAACGCAGGCGGCTTCACCCAGTTTACCAACCGGCCCAATTGCCAGGGACTGAGCCTCCCGGCCTACGCACGAAGATGCAGCGCGCCAAAAGCGCTTGCGGCTTTTCTGCAGCGGAGACCCGCGGGCTGCTGCCTTCCCGCCCCGCCTCTCGCAGGACTCGGGCTGCCTGCGCCGGCGGAAAGCGCGGCGCTTCTTTTCCCGCAGCGGTGGAGCGCGGGCGACCCTTGGCGGCGGCTCTACGAGACGCGCTTTTGCGGCGGCTTTCCCAGTCTGGTCGTGGGGAGGGGACGCGGGGTGGGATGGTGTCTGCCTGTGATGAGCTCAGGCCAGGAGGAGGGGCTGGTGGCCTATATAAGACCTCAGCGGCCACCGCGCCACAGCCTGTCCGGGGCGAACTGCGGCGGAGTCAAGGTGGGGAGCTGGGGGTATCTGAACGCCGGGTGGTGGGTGGGGAGCTTGCTCGGGCTGAGTAGGTACCGTCGCGCCCCTCCGGCTGCAGGACCGGTAGGATTTTCCGTCCCATCGCTTAGGGAAACGGCCCACCCCCGGCTCCCCGGTTGAGATACCCAAGTGCCAAGACGGGCGAGCGGATGCAGAGTTTGGAAAAGTAAATCCCCGTCCCGTTAGCCATCGGGGGGTTCAGAGGCAGGCTGCTTCCGGGACGTAAAGTAGAGGGTCAGAACGGCCGGCGGGAGGGAAGCGAGAGTGACGCAGCTCTCCGGACTCCCTCCGTCAGGCTGGAAGGGTCTCGGAGGCCGGGAAGGTGGCGACCGGAAAGCAATTACTGTCCTCCGCCTGGGAAAGGAGGCTTGCGGCGATGCGGGCTTTCTCTCCCCTCCTTTGGGGGACGGAGAAAAGCGTCGCCGTCATCCTGGCGGGTGCGAATGTAACTTGGGAACGGCAGGGATGCGGTGGGAAATGAGCATCTCTTGGCAGCGCTGGGGAGAGCTACGAGAGGACGATGCACGAGGCTGAGGATCGGGAGCAGGGAGAAATGGCTGGAAGAAGTAGCCGGTTCGTACGTGAAAATGGGAGGCGGTGGGTTGTGTGATGCACTGGTTGGGGAAGATAAGATGCTCTGGGCTGGGGAAAAACTTCGGGAAGAAGGGCCTGGCCCCTAGCAGAGCACATGCTTTGCGTACAAAATAAATGCTCAGCATCTCCGGGAGAAGATGAAAGAGAATTGAGCTTGGCAACACGTTCATCTGGCAGCACATGCTGAAATGTTTTGCCAAGGCTTTCATCCCCATTTTTTAAAACTCTTCCATCTTTCAGTTATGAGATTTCCTGGGAATGTCCCATCTGAGGGCTTATTGGGTTCCACCCTGCTTAGTTTTGTGGAGATCACAGCCAAGGTTGGCTGGGTGATGCCCCTTAGCTGTTAGACAGGGTGGAAATTCAGGCATGGTGCCAACGGCTTTGGCTCTTCTTTCCTGTTGGGATTTCGTGGGGAGGGGGGGTTTCTTGGTAAGTTGTAGGACGTTTGGTGTCTTAGCCTCAATAAGCTGGGCACACTTTTTATTTCTTTATGTCAAACATTTATCTGGCCACCCAACTCAACCAATGGGACTCTGGGTGGCATACAACAAAATACTTCTAAGTCAGGGGATGGGAAGTACTGCCTAGTGGTGAAAGCCCAGCTCTATCTTGGGGTTCATTGCCTTCCCAATTCATGTTGCTTTACACAATGGGTGTGTCCCTGTTGTGCAAGACCCAAAGTGTGGTATTGAGGAAGAGCAACCAAGCAAAGACTCCAGCTTCCAGAATCATGTCTAGACGGGGGGTGGGGGGGTGGGGGGGTGTCCATGTCCAATGTGTGCTTTTTAAAACTCAGGCATTGTGTTCCTGGGGATTGCAAAGGAATGAGCTTCTGAAGGAGAGTTCTGCTGATGGCTGCCAAGCCCCAGTCACTATCCTCTATTAATGTAAGCCTTGTTTAGCTTTGTAGTCCTTCTGCTATTGATCTACGGCCTCTGGTGAGTATGGTGCTTATCAGAGTACTAAAGGACATACTCTGTCTTGAAATCTAAAATTGGATGCTGGGGAAATGGAGCCATGATAAAATTTGCAAGGTCATGCTCAGCCCCAGCCAAAATAAAAAAAAAAAAGGGAATCACTGTCTGTTTGCTTTTTGCTCTGCTGTAGCTGTTTCTGCCCCATCGTTACTTTATTCTTTCACATGTTCCATTTTTGACAGTTTTTCTACTAAAGCAGCATCCAGGTCAATAGAACTGAAGTCTTTACTCCTTTTTTTTTTTTTTTTTTGCTTATAGCAGTCCATGCCAGGTTTTTTTTTTTAAGTTAGACCTGAACGAATTGGGAACTAATGCAAACCAGAAGCCATGTCTCAGGATCTCAAAGGATCTATTTTTTTCTGCCACTTGGGGGCTGGAAGGCATAGAGTTTTGAAAACCTGGCAGATCCCCAACATCACCTGATACGCTGGATTTGGCTGGCTCATAAGCTCTGCAGACCATTTTTTTCTCTGCCCCAGTTATTCATGGGCAGCTTTTGAAGTTTATCCCTCAGATTTTTAGCCACTGGGGCAAGTTGTTCCTTAAATGCAAATGATGGGACTGGAACGGCCCGTTCTCTAATAATTACCCTTGTTTTTGTTCTGAAATATGATGAAACCAGATAAGTGTGCTGGAATGTAAAAAGAACAAGAGGCGAAGAATGCTGAACACTAGCCTTGTAACATGACTGAATGTGAGATGATATTTATTGACACATGCGTTATATACACCTGGAATGGGGTGCTTCCTGGGGCCTGCATTTGAACCGGAGGGAAATGGTCTCCCATTTGAGCTTGCTAGTTATTTTAAGTTTGCAGAAACTGTCGCACTTATTTCCTTCATGAGATGAGGCTTTGTCATCTTTTCAATCACAAGACAGTTCAGAAACTGGCATGTTCTAAGCAGAGACTGTAAAAATCTGCTTGCAAGCTCCACCTCATGCTGGCATCCTGGCCTCTGTTGGGCATTGCCAGCTTTCTATAATTCCTGGTTACCGCTCAGCTCTAGGATTTGGCCTTCAGTCATGCTTGCCTTTGCCAAAAAGAAAAAAGCCTGCAGGTATACTTTGATGTCATTATATTTTTCTTCAGGAATCAGCTATGCAAAATATAAAGAAGAGTGCCTCTGAGTATATGCAGAGAGCATTTTGTTTCATCCTGAAACAGCTGTAGCTTGACATCTCAGCTTGTCTAAGAGGACTTTCAGATTAGAGGGTAGCTTTTCAAGGTTGAATTGAATGTTGTTGTTTTTTTAATTTTTAAAATTGTAGAGTATGTCTGATTTTGGTTGAAAAAAACAGGGATCCAGAACTAAAAACTGGTTTGGATCTTTCCAGTCAAGATCCTGGGGAGTGGAAAATACAGGAGTCAGCAGTCCAGGTATACATGGACATGGACATCCATGAGGAGATAACGTCAATGACACTTTTGCATAAACTTGTATCACGATGTAAAATACATATATAATTTGTATCATGATGCCTGTGGATGGGTGTGGCTGGATGGTTTGTTTTGAGCTCTATTCACATAATGCTGTCACCTAAGCCGTGGTTTACAATTTACAATGGCTGAATTCATGTGCCAAGCCAAGCAACCCACATTAAGATCTGGCTCAATGTGGGACTTTGGCCAAAGTGGGCATACAGGGTCTGTGAAGGGAGAGGCACGGGAGCATTTCTCAAGGCAGGAATTATTGATGCTTTTCACACCCATGGGCCAGTTTCAGCCTCCCCGTCTGGCATCTTATCTCCAGAGAAGCTTAGCTTGTGCCAGCATTTCCCTACATTTTTGTTTTCTTGTCTAGCCAGAAGGCAAATCTCCAGCTTCATTGGTTTCCACAGCCTCCTTTCTGTGCCTTTAGTTTCTGTTTAGTCAGTTGATGGCTGAAAGGATCAGAAAAGAAAGGACAGTGAAATGGATGTCAACCGAGATCTCTGTTGTCAGGCAGGTATTTTTCTGAAAGGTCAACAAACATCTGTGCTTATAATTTCCCTGTTGGGCATCCCAATTTTGGTGTGCAGTGGTTCTGGCTTCATACATACAACTAGGATTTATGTTGTGCTACTGACAGAGATTCTTACAATCAAGGCTGTCTGCAGGGCAGGGAGTCAAACAATGACCTTGCCCAGGATCTAGCAAGTCTGGCCTGGATCCTTCGCAGGATCTGAAAGGAAATAGAGAAACAGCTTCTTTGGATTCCCTTCCATGCACAACAGAACATTTGCAGCCAAGAGCAACCCAATTGACCAGAGGCTTTTAGCACCTCCACAACAGGAATATCTTAACCTTTTAGGCTTTTTAAATTAGGAAAAATAAAACTCTCAGGTGGGGGCATAACAGAGGGATATACAATGATGCCTGGTGAGGAGAAGTAGATAAAATTTTCTCTTTCATATAATTGGGTGATACCTAAATTAGGCAACAATTGGTTTTCTTCTTCCCCTCCTCCTCCTCGTTTGCAAGGAACCTCAGTACTACACCCACCCACCCATACACACCTTAAACCATTCTGTTTCTCCTATCTACCCCTGCCTGGATCATCCTTGAGGCCAGAAAAATATGCAACTGTTTTAAAGAGTTGCCCTAAGTGCTGCACAGTCCTCTTAACACATCCTGTTCATTTTCATCAATTCTACACTTTTTTTTTTTAAACTCTATCTGCAGTCAACTCCAAATCTCCCTAAATGCTACCCAGACTCTTTCTGCAAATGAGTTCTGGAATCATAGGAAAAGGTTCACCTGATGCAAAATTCTTAGCGTTGACTGTCATCTTTTGTCTTTTCTCAAATGTGTTCAAATGTGTGTCGAGTTATGGAAGGTGCGGGAGTGATGCTTTGTGTTGTGAGAAACTTGTCTGCAAAGCTGCTTTGGGCCAGGTTAATTCCCTGGTTCCTGTCAGTCAGCATTGTCTGTGCTGACCGTTCACAGCGCTCTAGAATGTCAGGCAGAGAAATCTTAACGTCTCCTTTTAGGTTGAATTCAATGGTTGAATGTGGGACCTTCTGTATGCAAAACAGGTGCTCTGCCACTGAGCTGGGGTATCAGAAAAAGGAAATGACTCAAGAGAGAAGTCTGCCTTGACCCTGCTACTTGAGAGCCTTTCACTGGAGATGTCAGGCTCCTTCTGCCCTTGTTTCATTGAGTGGTTGGTGTTCCCCTTGGCAGCCTGATCACAGTCCTGTTCTCTACTGCTTGTTTCCCACGCCACTGAGCTCTTTGTAGTCAAGGACTTGGCCAGATCCTTTCCCCTTTACAACAGAAATTAGTTTGTGGAAGGGATTAAAGCACACTCTTTCCCCTTTAAATAGTGGCCTTGTTGGGGGTAAGTACAAAATGTTTGTTGTGGGAAAGTGATTCTAACTCCTTACCTGGTCACAGGGCTCTTGCTCTTAGACTTCTGTTGGAATGCACTGGATAGCTTTTATGAAGTCCCTGTTGATAAGCAACCCACTGGACCAGTGTTTCTCAGCCTTGGCAACTTTAAGACCTGTGGACTTCAACTCCCAGAATTCCCCAGCCAGCAAGGCTGGCTGGGGAATCTAGGAGTTGAAGTCCACAGGTCTTAAAGTTGCCAAGGTTAAGAAACCCTGCACTGGACCTTTTAAAAATAGCTGTTTTTTGTTTTTCTTTGAAAGTTCATGTAGCCTATTATTTTAAGGTGAGTTGAACACTAGCAAGGTCAAACTCCCTCCCTCCCCAGTTCTCTGTCATTTTGTTGGGGTAAGGATTTATGTTTTCTAAAGGACAACTTTGACAGTGCAATCTGCTGTGTATTAACTCAAAACTAAGTCTTCAAAGTTTGGGGTGATTTACTCTCCGGAGAGCGTTACAGACTTGACATTTGAGGGAGAAAGCAGGGAAATAGATGTAAAATGAAAACAGATGTTAGGAGTGACTGTATTCACACATGATTTTTAAAATGGCCTTTTCTTTAAACAGCTACTGCCAAAGAGGCGTCACCTCCTTTGTGGAGGAGGTGCATGTGGTTGTGGCCATTGGTTGGAACATGCATGGATGTCATCTAAAAACCAAGCCTGCAGTTAATTGTTGTGTGACAAACCTAGTTTAATGATCAAAACAAGCCCAGTAAAGATCAAAACAAATGAAGAGTACTTCATCCTCATTTAAAGAGTCCCACTGCATTCTGGGTATTGGTTTTGATGCTCAGACGTTCATGGAAGACCTTTATCACTGCTGGAATTTTGTGTAAATGAAAGCAGTGAAAGAATATACCATCTCTCCCAAAACAAGGCAGTCTCCTCCTTTTCCTCAACCCATGCAAACTATCACCAGTGCCGGGTTAGTTGCTACCAGATGTGTGCAATTAACATTATTGAGCTTGGGTTTTTTAAAGAAAAAGATCTGGGGGAAAAACCCTTTCTGTTGTCTCTGTTCTGCTGGGATTTGTCTGCCTGCCTTGCTTGGAGGCAGCATCATGAAACTGGTGGGTGCTTTACTGGGGCCTCCTCTTCCTTTTTTGCTCCTCCAGGAAAAATCAAAGACACATAGCCTGCTTGGGTGAACCCCTGCCCTCTCCTTGCAGTTCCCCATGAGAACCATCTGTCCCATTGCTAGCCTTGAATACAAGTGGTAGCCCTTATGCAACGCTTCCTCAGCTGGACACAATAGAGGAATTATCAGAAAGCAGATATTGGCACAATTTGCTCCTCTTGTCTGTGGAATCTAGCTGGTGATTGAAGCTGGGAAGGCTGGCTAGGTTTCTTACCCTTTGCTGTGTCATGTGTCCATCTGGGAGAACAGACATTGGGATGAGTCAAAGTGTGCATTGTTCTCTCTGTATCTTTGTGAATCTTGGCAGGTTTTTTGCAGGCTCTCTCCTTGGTCTTGGACAATGCGGTGTTGAAAACTGCTTTGCAATTTCTCAGGATTTTTTTTCTTCAGCTGCAAAGGAGGTTTTTGTTTTTCTGCCTTATTCTCAATATACTTGAGAATGGAGGTCTTGGTAGTCTTTGAGCTCGGTTGCTTGTTTGCAGATGTTTTGCCTGGTTGGGTAATGAAATGTCTGTAAGCAAGCAGCCAAGCTCAGAGAGTTCCAAGGACTCCACAGTTCAACCCTGAGCTACAGATACTCTCTTCTGCTGTTACGAGAATCTCTTTTGACTTTTTCTCGGTGGCATCTTTGAGTTGCCTCTTGTTGAGGGTGGCAGAGGGTGCTCCTCTGGATGCAATTGTTTTCTGTTATGCATCTTTCCATCATACTGCAGCCTCTTTATTTGTCCCTGCTTTCAAATCTGAAAAATTTCCATGGGAGGAATTCTCTTGTGTCTTTTCATGAGGCTTGATGGTAAATATGGAAAGCCAGAGAAGATGTAGACCATTAGAGATGGTACAGTGAAAGACAGAACATTCACACATACACCTTTTAGTCTGCTCTACTTAAACCAGGGCATGACCTTCCCCTTCTACCCATGCAGATTGCACTACCAGCTTTTTGTCCAATTGAATGAGAACATAGGAAAAATATAATTTCAAGTTTTGGCAACAAAGGTGCATATTTTAACTCAATGATTTTCAGACTTGGTAACTTTAAGATGTGTGGACTTCAACTCCCAGAATTCCCCGGCCAGCATATGAGGAACCAATTATGGACTTGAGTTTCAGTTGTTCAAAGAGAAATCTCTGAGCTTTCTCTACTATCTGACTCTCTTGTTTTTTAATAATTGGGGGAGGAGAGGACAGAAAAAAAGAAGAGCAAAATGGATACGTACATTCTGATCAATAATCTCTTTTTTCCTCATATTTACATTAAAAACTGAATGGCTGGGTCATATACCACTTTTGACTAAGTCAGGTAGAGATGTACTATAGTGGCTGAATTCAGCCACTTCAAAGCTTGGCTGAATTTAACTTCGTCTTTTTTTTTTTTCTGTGGTGCAGCATATTGGGTGAACACAGACCTTGTGGTTAGTTAATGCTTCAGTATATTGTGTAAGCCCAGGAAATGGGTTAATTTAATACCTTGTTTAAGCATGTTGTGTGAATTCAGTCATGGGGAAGGAAACCACACCGGATTAGAGTCCAAGTGGTTGCAGAGAAGAGATTGAATGAATTCTGAGTTGTACAGAGACCAGTGCTTCCCCAGAACACTTCTCAGTAGCATCTTCATACCGTATAATGGAATTACAAATATAATTTCTCCAGGTCTCAGGACACAGTTAAAACAAAAGTGGTGATTGTAATCATTCTAGGTAAAACAGGCAGTGCTCCTGGGACGGAGGTGTCACACTGGTTTCCCCTCTTCCAAAGTCAGCTTCTTCTGGATTTCTTGCTGGGGGGTCACCCTGGCTCCTAGTGTGTCTGCAACAGGCAACCTAAGAGCACCGGTTTCCCACTGTGAGGTGTCTTCTTGAAAGAATAGAAGAGCCACCATGCTTGGACTTCCTGGAGCAGACACACAGACTCTGTGCCAGAATCCAGCATGATGTACCTCCAAGAAGCACTTCGGAAGAGGAGGAAGGTGAGGCTTTCCAAGAGTGCCTTGATCCTGGCTGGGTTGATTGGGTGGTGCTCGGGAGCAACTTGCAGGAGCCATTGCCTAGCGGGCAAGGGCAGTCAGAAGGGGGCAGAGGTGTCTGGATCCTGTGCCAGGCTGGTCGAGCAGGAAGGGCTACCCACGCCCAGGCAGAGAGAGTAAGTGTAGCCTTCCTCAAATTTAATTGTGAACCCTCTCCAGTCTGAGAATCCTCTGGTTTATTGGATCGTGTCTATGCTGACAACCTGTTGCTCTTAAGGTAGGTTTATCCTGGTCCATAATGGTCCCTGTATTGTCAGTTGTCAGATCATTTTAGGGGCTATCTTGCCATCTGGAAGCCTGGTAATGTTGCGCAGAGTGCAGCAAAAAATCCCATAAATCTTGCTCTCAGGAAAAATACACATCAGCATGAGAGCTTGCAAGTAGCAATGTCCATATTTTGTTCTCAAAGAAAATCCAGTCAGAAAATATAAACTAACTGGTCTTTATTGATAAAAATGCAAAACTTCACAAAATACAAGTTGCGTACAAAATATAGAATATAACAAAGACTTCTTATATTAGCTTCCAAGACTTATCACTGCAAAGCCTCTAGCTAAAAAAACACTTCCAGAGAAGAGGTTCACTACTTGGTTACAAGTTAGGACTACAGAACCTATAAACTACATGGTTAACTTTAAGACTAAGCAAAAACACACTGAACTGAGCTGGGCATTTCAGCCCTCCCCTTATATTGCTAGTATAACACCCCCACTGAATAACTAACACACATTTCAGTAGGTGGCAGTAAAAATCATAACAGAATCACAAGATACTTTGTAATCTCAACACCTGTTTTTGTATAGCGAGCGGGATGACCTTCTTCCCATGAGAAAATCCTGATAGGTAAACAAATATGTTAAATTGGCTTTGATGCTGGAAGCTAAAGGATAACAGAAGTAATTGGGTGTGGAACAAATCTTCCTGATCTGGCCTTCATTCTTACCCCTTGAAGTAGTAAAGAAACAGCATTGCACACAGTCAGTATGCCATCCATTTATTGATTTCTACTCCATTATTCACTAAGAAGTCAAAGTGAAAAATAAAACTCTTGATAAAAAGGAAACAGCTAATCCTGCTCATTACATTGGACATTGTTCCCAACTGCCACCATTCCCAGATAGCAAAGCTGAACTACAAAATGACATTCAAACAGGCTGTATGGTAGAGCTGCAAACTGAAATCGGCAGATTCCATTTAAAACAAATTCTCCAAAAGGGGCATGGACTCTGTGGTCCTCCAGATATTGCTGAATTACAGTTCTTGACAGCTTCATCCAGTGTGGCCAATAATCGGGGATACCACATTGGGAAGTTCTAGCACGGTGTTCTAGCCAATCATTGGAACGAGGTCTCCAGCACTTGTCTGATGATGATTAACAAGTAGTTGCCTTTGGCAAAGAGTTTCAAAATCTCAGTGTTGTAACTAAAACATCCCATCTCTCTTACATGTGCTGAATAGCTTTTATTGCGCTCTCTAGAAGAAATACAGAATTTCAATTTCAAGTTCCTACTATTAAGAAATAAATCAAAACAATGAGGTATATTCCCCGGTCCACAGCATTTGAACTCAGTTGTTTAATGGACTAATGTGGCTCTCCTATTTTATTTCCCCCTTTTTTTTGTAGGAACCTGGATTTCCTTCTGCTGCGAAAATGATCCCCAGTCTGTTACTCTCATTGCTGGGAATCTTGGTTTCTTCACGAGTGGGCCATTGTCTTATTCCTCCTAGTGAGCTTCAGCGTGAGTACTGTTCATGCCTGTTAATCAGAAACGATGGCTTTTTTTCCTGATTGGCAAAGAATTTGTGGATTTGAACTGCAGCCAGTTGGGTTTTTTTGAGAAACTGGGGGGAATTAGTGGATGTGCTGGAATAGGCTTTTGTGTATATGATTTCTGCATCTGCAAAAGATACCAAAACACTGTCTGGTGAGCCACAGGAGGCCCACGCTTGCAAAAAGAGGAAAATTGCTGGCAGTGCTTATAAAGACACTATTTCAGAACCAGCCACCTGGGTCATGAAGTCACTTCCCAGAAGAGTGACTCACAGCATTTTGTGGCTAGTCTGAGGGAAATTAATGCTGCCTTGTCATGTCATGTTTTTGACTGTGTTGCCAAATTATGCAAGAGGCTTACAGTCAAGTATTTTTCTCCAGAGGGAGGCAAGGAAATGTTTATAATGCCTTTTGGAAAGATCCAGAGATTGTTTAGGAGAAGCAAATGGAAGAAGCAGAGATGGCTCTGGTTTAATGAACTTGAATGGCTTATTTTCTTTTTAAGCTCAGGGATATGCATTACATTGAATGATCAGAAAAAGACAGTGCTGTATAGTGGCTACAGCCAAGGTAGCAATTTTATATTTATGTCTAAGGCCACGTTCTCCAAAACTGGGAGTTATCTAGTGGCCACAATTGAATAATACTAATAATAATTTGTTAAATTTATATGCTGCTGAACTCTCGACAACTCTGAAGAGAGGTATGTGTGATGGGGGAAGAGGTATAAACTTACCCTGGGTGGAAAGGTCTGTTCTCTCTCTGACTTATCCTGTTAAATTTTCTGATATTCTCTTCTGTTGGCACTTCCATATCACCACTCTCCCCACTCCCCTGCCCAGTTTGAAGATGATCTGCAATTGGCTTCACTTGTGCCAACCTTGCAATGTGAGAACTGGAACAACAATCATGATCCTGCCCTGACTTGTTGCGTGTCCTGGAGAAACACAAATTCTCTCATTTCTGCTCTGTGCAAAAGGGGAGAAAAAGAAATGGCTTACATGCCTTTCTGCTCACATCCACTTCCTTACTTCAGGTTGTGCCAATGTCTGTGGTAGGCAACAAAATTTAAATAAAAAACCCAGCAGTTCGTATGAGATGAAGTATAAAGCCACCTTTCAGGCCAAGGCACTAGGTGGGTTTGATGAATTTCAATAAAAAACTAATTTTTCTACCTCTTTAAATATATCTGTAGCTGAGCAGAGAATAATTGGGCTCAGCCCTTGACCCCTGCTATCTTGTGGGATGTGGAGATCCAGAGCTGTTTTTTAACTAGCACGGATTTTTCAGGTAATGGTACCATCTGGCACAGCTGTTGGCTGGGATGATGGGAGTTGTAGTCTGCTGTATCTGCAGGGCACTAGGTTGGGGAAGGCTGTTGTGGATTATCAACCTTTTGGGAAACCCAGAAGCAAATCCCTGCTTAACTCTCTGGCATTTGTGGGTGTCTCTCTTTATAAGCTGATCAGTATAAAACAATTGAAAGGATATAGTGCAGGTGTTTGTGGAAAGCTTTGGTTGTTTCTCTGCAGTGGGGTTCAAGAAAATAGGCCCAGGAATAATGCATTTATTATAACTCATATCCTGTAAGAATGAGAAAAAAGGGAAAAAATGTGCATCAGTATAGTTCATTCATTTTCCAGATGAGCAAGTGGAAATACTGATTTCAAGCTTTTCTGTTTTCCCCATGCTTCTACTTTCTCTTCTTGCAACATTTGGTCAGGGGCGTACTTAATGCTTCCTGTCCCATGCATTTGGTCACCTGGTCAGCCAGAGTGGTCCAAGGACTGGCTGCTCCTCTGGTCCAACTCTGAAGGGTCCCTTGAAACCTCTTCCATTTCTCTGTAATCTCTTAATTTGAGATGTTCTCCTTTTTCTCACTTTCTAGCTTGCATTGTCTGGCAGAATTGTGTAGGGAAGATCCGGGCTTCATTCCGTGTTCTTGGATGACAGAAAGCTGTTTACTTGTCCTTCATTTCTTATTGTTGGACAATTTAAAAAATAGAAGTAATACATTCTCTAACTGATAATGCAGCATGATGTAATTCCTCAGCACTGTTGTGGTGGAAAGGGGAGCAAAATGAGACAAAAGCCTTATTCGCAGAATCATAGAATGGAAGGATTGGAAAGGATCTTAGAGATCATGTAGTATAGTCTGCTGCTCAGTGCAGGAATCTACTTTGCTCAAGCATCCAGTGAATCAAGAGTCCACCACTTCCTGAAGCTGTTTTTTCCATGGTTGAACATATCTACCATTAGGATGTTTTTCCTGATGTCCAGGCAAAATTTGCTTCCATGTATTTCTGGACTTGTCATGCCATGACTTCTGGACATCTCTGAAGAATTCTTCCCTGTTTCCTACATGATAAAAGATACTACAGTTACTACACATTACTGAAGACAGCTATCTTATTTCTGTGGTCTTTGCTTATTCAGGCTAAATAGATCCAGTACTTCCAACCATACTTCATAAATTTCTCTTCCCAGACTCCTTATTAATTTGGTTGTTGTCCTTTGGATGCACTCCAGTTTCTCAAAGCCCCTCCTAAAATGAGTTATCCGGAACTAGACGCAGTATTCTAAGTGCAGTCTGACCAATGCAGAATAGAAAGGAACAATGACTTCTCTTGATCTTGGCACTGTAACAAGTGTTTGTCTAATCAATGCAGAGTTGAAGGGAGAGAGGCAAAGAAGAGCAATAGCTTTTGATCATGCTTGCTGCGGATTCTGGGAGTTGCAGTGCCAATGGATCTGGAGGGCACCACTTTGGGGAAGGCTATTCCAGCTATGATATTTCTGGAATGGGTTTTCAGTATAGTTCCCCAAAGCAATGATGTCTGATTTGCAAAAAATCAAAATAGGACAGATTCTTGTAGGTTGCTTCCAACACCATGTATCTGTACAATGTATCTGCCTCCCTCATCTGTGTCTAGAACTATTTTTTCTTAGGGGAAGGAAAATGATATTGAAATGTCAAGTTTGTTGGAGAACAGGCTTGTTGGAGAACAAATTCTGGAATTTCTACAGGGAATTTTCAAGCAGTTTTCCCATGAGGGAAACCATGAGAGCAAATGTTCCAGGGCAGAAGAGAATAAGACATATTTCAGTGTACATAATATCCAAATTGTTAGCCCTGCATTTAAAAAGCTCCTCTGGAGATCTGGTGTGAATCTGCTTCCTTGTTCTGGTCCTGCCCTTTCAAGTCAAAGAAAATAAGTCTACTCTCTTCTCTTTGACAACCCTTTGGGTATTTGAAGACTGCTATTCTATCTCCTCTCAGTTGTCTTTTCTGTAGGCTAACTACACCCACATGTTTTAATCCTCATAAGACTTGGTTTCTAGACCCTTTGCCATCTTGATGGTCTTCCTGCGAACTTGCTACATTCTTTCCCTGTTATGCTCATGCTTTCTATGCAATACTGTCTATTTTATTTTAAAGAGTACCTGAAAAGTTCCTTCTGTGTAAGAATATCATGCGCCATGAAAGAGCATATCAGAATGGTGCTGACGTGTCCTTCCAACTCTTTTTCTTTCCCTCCCATAGAAATGTCTGCAAAAGGAAGCCGGTACATTGACACAGAGCTGGAGAACGCCATAAATGGAGTCCGGCAGATGAAGCTACTGATGGAACAGACAAGCAGTGACCACCAGGAGATCTTGAATAGCTTGGAAGACACGAAGAAGAAGAAGGAGGTCTGTTGGCATCAGGGCTTTCTGCAATGCTGTTATTGTCTCTCTCATTTGGACTGAAAGTCTTGCCATTCAGAAAGGGGCAAGGGAGTTTCTTCTCCCCAGCCTAACCTAGAGTCTCAAGTACTTGTCCATGTCCCACTAGCTTGCAACTGTTATGCAGAGTGCAGCTATAATCACACTTCATGCCAAAAATACACACCAGCGTTAGAGAGATTTAAAGGATGCAATGTCCTTATCTTGATCTCCAAAGAAATCCAGCCAGAAAGTATAAACCATATCTGGTGTTTATTGAGAAAAATAAAAACTACATAAAATACAAGTTTCATGCAAAACAGAAAAAAACACTTCTTCTCATATATGTGGCATCCAAGACTTATCCACTACACAAGTTTAACAAAGTCTCTAGCCAAAAACTCTCAGAGAAGAGGTACACTACTTGGTTATTAGTTACTACTACATAACCTATAAAAACTGATTACATGATGGCTAAAATCCTACTGAGCAGTGAGGCATGTAACCACTCACAATTTATTGACACTATGCACCTCCCCATTGGGTAACTAGCATACAAACGCCAATAGGTGGCAGTAAATAGCGGTATACATGCAAACTAACAAAAATAAATGCAGATGGCCTGTTTTTGTAGTCTAAACAATGTTTGGAGATAAGCGAGTTGCATTTCTTCCCATAAGAAAATCCTAACAGCAACTCCCATAGGCTTTGGATACATTTTTCAGTGTGGAGTAACACTTTTACTATGCCTGAAGTGACTAGTCTTCTCCAGCCAATTGTCCCCAGGGGATGACTGCAATTTAAGCTGGAGCTGCAGTTGCTGGAGTTATCTGGCAGGCACCAAGCTGGGAAAACTAGATAACCTTCTTCTTGAGGCATCATGTTTCTCAGGAAAAATGGTGGTGGGCGGGCTATGCAGCTAGCCCCACCCTCTGACATGGTGCGCACCAAGTAGTTCTTTCTCATTGCTCGTGCATTCAGCATGAATGTCAGTGGGAAGGTGCTCTTTGTTTTTTTTTTAATTTTATGAACTTGCAATGGCTGCCCTATCCTTGCCATTGTTTACACGGTGGGGCTGGGTTCACACATGACACATTTAACTGTTTCTTGGATTTGTACACCACATTGAAATATCAGCTAACTAAATGGGCTTGGTTCACACAGCATGCTAATCCACAAAAAGGTAACCAAGTTTAGCATGCTACGTTAAAACAGTTGAAAAGTCTTTACACCACTTTGTTAGGTGCATTGTGTGAACCCAGCCTGTGTATGGATGCCAGGGGGAGGGGCTGCTTGGTGCGCAGGACGTTGGAAGCAGAGTTACATAAGGCAGCCCTCTTCCCCTCTTGCTTTTACTTAAAACTCATGAATAGAGCTCTGGTGAGGGCTTATCAGAGGGTGGGTGAGGATAGGGACCAGGCCAGACCCACATAGAGCCAGGATGTTAATTAAACATTACTATTTACAATGGATTACAGTGAGGTACTGCAGTTGATCCTGATCCTATCTTAAGTGAGCAGACGGGTAAATAAGCTTAACTTAACAAAATAACCTTGCGTGTATTTATCAAGCCTCTGTCAAAAAGTTTCAAATGTGTGCATTTCAGTTTATCTGATTTCCTCCTTAGCTAGCCTCGCTTTCCCTTCCAATAGAGAAAGCCTTGCAGTACCCAAAGGGTAGGGTGGAGAAGAAGAGAACCCACTGAGAGTTCCCTTCTAGCCTTCCCCAGCACTTGAACCAACCTTTTTTGCTCTGCAGTGGCATTCAGTCCAAGGCTGCCTTGTTCCATGGTTTTCTTTTACTGGTGCTGACGTGGTTCTGTCAAGACGGCCTCTTCTCCCAGCTGCTTCTCTTGGAATCCTCATCGGTTCACTGCAAATGTCCCCCAGTTCTCCCCTGGTTCTGTGCTCATGGATCCTCTTGGTCCTCTGCTCATCAGTTGCTCCTCTCACCATCAGCATCTCCTGTAGACCCTAGAAGAAAAACCCCTGTCTGCCCCCTGCTTGCTCTGGCTCTTCTCGTAAATACTGTGTTTCCAAAAGCATATGTACCAGGATTGCAAATGCTCCAAGGAATTAGAGTTTTTTTTTGCTAAGCGCCTTGAGCCTTGCACCTAACTGAAGGAAACTCACCTGTTCCTTCCATCTGCTCTTCATGTCTTGGTCTTTCTTCCTTTTCCACTGCCTTCCATTCCAGCTCTAGTTCCTTTTGTCTTGCTTGTTGGCCCTTCTGGAGAGTCCTAATGACCCTGTTTCCTCTGCAGGAGGCTCTCCTCCTTGCAAAGGATGTGGAGAAGCAACTGAATGAACAGGAAGTGTGTAATGACACTATGTTGGCCCTTTGGGAGGAATGCAAACCATGCCTGAAGCAGACCTGCATGAAGTTCTATACCCGGACATGCCACAGTGGTGCTGGCCTGGTGGGCAGGCAGGTGAGTGAGCCATGTGATGTTGCTTGTTTAGCCTTGAACATCTGGATAACTGCAGTTTGGGGATTCAGGTGAGCCTTGAAACCCTCAAGGTACTATCTGGGCTGGACCTTATGGCTGAGTGTCACAGGATACAAAATTAAAATCTGGGGAAGTGAGAGTCACTGGGATGTGTGCAACTTCTCTTGACTGAAGGGCCACAGCACGTTCAAGAGTGCCCTCCAAATTAGGCAAAGATTGTTTGAGAGGTTGGAGTTCAGGATTTTTAAGGAGGGAAATATGTGCCTTAAAAGGTCTCAGATCATCCAAAATGTAAAGAAATTTGGCACTACTTGCTCTGTGGGGACTCAGGCCACAAAGGGGATACCGGCAATAGTCAATACAGTCATCAAAACAATTGTACAACCAGCTGTATAGGAAACAAAACTCCTCTAGATCAAATAAACTCTCAAATAATGGCATAGGCTCAACTTCTCTGCTCTCCAAATTCTCCTAAATCTGAAGAACCTGATCACATTCTGAAGTGATTGGAAAGCCTTATTCTTCATTCCCCCTTTGTTGGAAGGGGGCTACAGATCAGATCATTAGGTGCTGAGCTGAATGCACAGGAGAGAAACAGGCAGGAGGAGGGAATCTCTTAAAGTATCTGAGTTAAGCTTTATCCAACCTGATTCTGTTGGGGGCATGGGGTGGGGTCTGGGGTCTGCATTACAACTCCCACTAATTGAACTGCTTGGGGATAATAGAACTTGTCCAGTACACCTAGGTATCAGGTTAAGGAATGCTGATCTAGAATTTTAAAGGTAAACTTAAACTGATTCTGGAAATGAATGGATAACAAATGGTAGAGTGAATAGGATGGAATCATGGACCTCTCTGGGCTTAAGGGCATGGTGTTATGACCTATGGAAGCTTTACAGATAGTTCTCGCAGTGCCTCTCTCTTGGTTAGCTCATGGATTATTACCATATTTCTGGGCAGTGAACTGTTTCTTACCTATTTACAATAGCCAACAGGCTTCCAGTTGGAGTGCTCTTAAGTTTTTATATTTTTCCTTCAGCTGGAAGAGTTCCTGAACCACTCTTCCCCCTTCTCCATCTGGGTGAATGGGGAGCGCATTGATTCCTTGATGGACATGGATGAAGAGCAGGGCCGGAGGCTGGATGACCTTGAGGAGCGCTACGGCCTGGTGGAAGATGGTGTGGATGACCTCTTCCAAGAGAGCACTCAGGCCTATGGGCAACTCTCCCCCTTCTTCCAGTTGCCCTTTGGTGGTTTCCAGGATGCCTTCTGGTCCCCCATCCACAGCATCCGTATCCCATTTACCCATTCCCGTGTTGCCAGGAATGTGCGCCCTTTCTCCCACTTCCCCAGCCATTACCGCCCACATCAAGGTTTCCACGAACTTTTCCAACCGTTCTATGAGATGACCCAGCGTCTCTTTGAGGGAGCTCAGAAAGCCATGGAGTGGGACCACCAGGGTCTAGGAGGAATCCCTGGGTTTCCTTTTGAGCAATTCCCAGCAGGTAAGGCGAGATCCTGGGCTGCAGAGTGAGCCTGGCCACTGGGGCTCTCTCAAACACCTGTATTTGCTTGCCTACCTGCTCCATTTATACACAGGGAAAAAAGCTTTACTGGGCATAAAAAGGGAAGACCTAGCTTCCGATTTCTGCCGGTGCCTAGCATATTCCCAATGGCTGGAGAAATACTTGCTTGGTTCATATTCTTGGTAAGCCGTTGTTCAGTAACAGCCTTAGACTCAGTTTCCTTGTCTTCTGTGACAAACTGTAATGGGGCAATTTGGTTGTAACGATTAGCCGGGGACTCTACTTTTCTTTCCCCTATCCCCACTCTAATTTCCAATGTGGAAAGTAAGGTCCCTCTAACCTCGCCGCTGTTTTTGCTCCTCAGACTGTCAAGAGCAGTTTGATTGTTTTCATTCTGCCGACTCAGAAATGCTGAAAGGAAGTGAAAATCACTACCCTGCCCTGAGCTATCACAGGTTCTGCAGCAGCAGCAACAATAAATGCCCCCACTCCATGCTAAAATGAAGTAAAATAAATTATGGGCACTCCCGAACCCTTGTCTTGCTATTTACAAAAAATATTCCCATGATGGGGGTTTCTTACTGGGGGGAACTGAAAAGCCATCAAGCCACTTTCCTCTTGATGGACCTGTCGCAGCCTGAGAAGCAAGGCGAAGCAAGGTGAGGTTTCTGAAATGGGTTGCCAATAACCTCCATAGACGTGCAGCATCTCAAACACTCCGGTGACTGGAAAAATGGTAAATCAGTAAAGCCCAGACTTATGTTCAAAAACCCAGGGAGAAAAATAGTAACCTTTGCTATGCGAAGCAAAGATCATAACCCCTTTGCTATTTCAGCAATGCTGGTAAAGGGAGGAACAGAAACAGTTAGAAAGCATTGTGGAAAGGGATTTTTTTAAGCTGCTTATTGCGCCTGCCGGTATCTGCCGTTTGATGCTTTTAGCCTTGTAACATAAATTGAACTGCATGTGTGTGCGCATGCGCGTGCATATACACGTAAACGTATATATGTCCAGGAAGACCCACCCATAGGATGGAAGGTGAATAGAAGAGGGGGGAGCACAGCAGCAGGGGATATGGTACTCTGCAATTTGGATGAACACCTTGCAAGGTGTTGCCATGTGTCTCAATCTGCACAAGGCGTTCCTCTCCCCTTTTTCTTTTTTTAAACAACCCACAAAACCAATAGCGATAATTCCAGCTAGGATTTTTGAGGCAATGCCTGACATTCCTGGAATATAGAGACTAACAGAAATACTTTTTTTTCCAACTGCACCCTGGGTTCTACATGATGTGACAGGGATTTTTGTACATAGCAAAGTGAACTGTGTATGCTGGTCCCCATGTGTGTAAATCCTGCTCTGTGAAATGAAGGGTATGGCTCGTATGTAGAGCAATGCTGTGAACTTTGGGTATGTATAACCTGGGCAGAATTAAGGCCTTTTAACAATGGAGATCAGGGCCCGAGCTATGGGGTGTGACCCAGATTCTGTGCTTCACGTTGTGTTCCAAGTAGACTCCTAAGATAGTGTAGAGCAGGGTTTTTCAAAATGGGGGACTCCTAGAGTTCCATGAGAATGTAATGGGGTTCTACAAGAGACTAGGGGCAAAAAACACAGCCTGCTTTCTATCACTAGAGGTTTGCTTCTTGATTAGGGGTTTTACATTTTTATTTTAACAGGTTCCAGGCTTAAAAACCCCTGGCATAGAGGACAGCCTTTTTACACAACAGCTCTATGCATGTGGTGCTTCTGAACCTGAACAAACAAAAATAAAATGGCACAAAGGGCATTTTAAGTTGTCCAAATCACCCTAGCCTCCTGGGGCTCTACCCTCTCCTTCAGCTGACTTGCCTCTCCTCGATGCACTTTAGATACCAGTTTTTGGGTAGCCACAGAAATTGAGACCACCCCTTGTTTGAAATGGGTCTTCCTCAGGTTGGATATCAGGCCCATGGATGGGACTTCCCTTTCCTGGAAAGAGGTTTCCGGTGCAACGTGTTTAATAACTTTCTTAGCCTCCTTTCAGAGCTGCATTCTTCCCAGGACCTTGAGGCTTCCTGTTTGGTTGGGTGGGGGAAAGGAGTCTTGCTTTTAAAATAACTGATTGAGCCTCTAAATTGCCATTGCTTGCTCAAAAAGATACTTGGATTTAAAATTTAAAGTGAACGTAAAATCTATCATAGTGCCTGCCCTAAAAATATTCTAGAGCTCAAAAGTATCCAAGTTCTGTCCAAAGGGCATATTTTAAAAGGTGAGTGGGATGATGCTGCTTCCAAATTTCAGGACTCAAGTAATTCTTGGCTTTATTAAGAATGTCAGCTTGTGACTTAATACATCTGCCTAAACTGGGGTCTGTTGTGCTATCCTCTGTCATTCTTTCCGTTAGCAACTCCTGGTCACAATGACAACAGGATGGTGTGCCGTGAGATCCGTCGCAATTCTGCTGGCTGCCTGAAAATGAAGGAAAAATGTGAGAAATGCCAGGCGATCCTGGCTGTAGGTAAGTTGGAAGAGGCTAAGACAGAAGATGGAAATGTTTTGCAGCTGACAACCATGGTTTTATGGGATCAGTTATTAAAGGCAACCTGTTGTACAAAACAGGAAAGGCTAGGATTTTCTTGTGAACATTTCTGATAGTTTTCAATGCCCCTGTTGCTTACTTAGTTGGAAACCAAATCTTATAGATTGTGTATCTTTTATTTCTCATTCAATTTGGTAGGAAATAGCATCTCCAATGTTTGGAGGCTTGCTACTAAATTTCAGTGATGTGATTTTGGCTGGGCTGCAAAAAAGTAAAAAACATTGCAGGTACCCACCCATCTCTGGGCTACTGAAAAAAGAGTTGTTTTTAGATGCAGATTGCTTATGACCTTGCTTCCTTTTGCCAACATGACTTTTGGGGTGTGTTCATATAACACCCTTATTCTGGTTATTGCATTAATTCATACCCTGGATTCATGGACTACGCTGAATTGTAAACTAACCAAATGGGGTGGATTCACACAATATGCTAAATGGCATGAAAACTAGCCAGACTTAAAATGAACAAAATTTAATATATTGAATGCAGCTACCTGGTGAGTAAGTGATTTAGTTAAACAAAGAGTGTGTATAGAGCTTTTGTATTATGATGATGCCATTTTTTAAAGATATACCCAAACTAGATTTACTAGCTTGTAGTTGAAAATAGAATTATAGTGACTTCATGAAGTGTTTTCAATGGATACAGCATTTGAATGCCATTGACATTAATACAAATACAAATAGGGGCCAGGACATCGTTTAAGTAACATCAGCATTATATTTATATTTAACTGTTTGTATTAAGTGTTGACTGTTTTTATTGTTGCTAGCCACCTAGAGTCACTGGTCTGATGGGTGGCTATATAAATTGAATAAATAAATAAATTAGGTAGACCTGCAGAAGGAAGGCCCTTCCCTTCCCTTCCCTTCCGACTATTAGAAGTGGGAGCTGCAATGGGTTTGGGGAACTCTGCTGAGGATGGGGGCACTTTAGTTCTTGGCTGGACTGTTGGCCCTGGCATCTAAAAATGAGTGTGTTTTCTGAAGTGTTTCCAAGGTTGGGCTTTGATGTGTGTCACAGCAGGGGAAGCACATAGCCAGCCTTGACTGACCTTAAAAAGCTAAGCCAGATCAAGCCTGCTTTGCCCTTGAATGGCAGATCACCTGGAGATTCCAGAACAGAGAAGTCCAAGAAGGCAGTGGCAAAATCACTTCTATACCATTGCCAAAAAAACCCCTACATGGCCTGTCCATACAGTCATGCGAGGAAGTCTTTACTTTTCTCTTACTTGGGTTTGTGATCCTTTTGTTCTCTACTTTCTTCCAACTCCATACAGATTGCTCCCAGATGGATCCAGATCAGAGGAAACTTAAGGAACGCTTTGAAGATGCTTTGCGATTGGCTGAACGATTTACCAGGAGATACGATGAAATCCTCAAGGCCTTCCAGGAAGAAATGCTCAACACCACGGCCATCCTGGATCAGCTCAACCGACAATTTGGTTGGGTATCTCAGCTAGCCAATGCCACTCGGAATGACAAGCTTCTGAAGGTTATCACGGTAGGTTATTGACTGCATTTGCCTCACTTGCTTAATTTGATTACTGAATTAGCCTCTTTACTGGTTTTGCAAAGTCCATTAAGTCATAAAGTAGCCAAATAGTTAGGTGCACACAAACTAAGCTACAAACACTTTAACTAAAGTTAACATGTTGTGTGAATAGCCACTAAATCTTCAACCTTTTAAGCATGTTTGTTTATTTAGCTATTGCATACATTGATATGATACCTATTTACCAATTCTAGGCAGCTTCCAATAGAATTGTAAAAACATAACTAGGTGTAATGGTATGTGGGAAAGACCTTGGGAGACTGGGCAGAGAGATGTTGCTAAGGGAATGGTCAGATAAAAGACAGCATAGTCCACTGCTGGATAGTGGGCGGCTCAAGAGGCTCAGAAGAGACCTTCCCTAGTGTCTTGAGCTGTAAAGGAGATGCCAGGGGGAGGATTATACTTTCAGAGTTGCAAGATTCTGTCAATGTAGCTTTACAATAAAGTAGAATTAGCTAATCTGGTTGTAATTCCTATCTGGTTTACCCCGCGAGGCCAACATCAATCTTCCAAGTCTGAAAGTACAGTCCTTCCCCCTGTCTTCTTTACAGCCTGAGAAACTAGGGAGGGTCTCTTCTGAGCCTCTTGCCCCACCCACTATCCACTTGCAGGCTATGCTGTCCCTCATCTGACCATTCCCTTGGCAGTGTCTCTTGGCCCAGTCTCCCAAGGTCTTTCCCACATACTGTTACACTTAGTTAAAATCAGAAATCCATATACCATTGAACTCTCCTCCCTCTAAGCAGTTGCCTCCCATTAGATGATAGCTTCTTCTACCCTGAAGGTTTGCTGAAAGAGAATAATTTTCACTGCCTTCCAAAATGGCAGCAGGGAGGAAGAGGCTATCCTAATCTCAGGGCTGGGAGGCAGGTTATTCCAGAATGGGGACTGCTGCTGAGAAGGCTTGCTTCTGAGCATCCTCCCCTCTAACTCCTTGGGGGTATTCTCAGTGTACACCCTTGGCCAAGATGTAGTGGATGGGCAAATTCTACCTGCCTGAATCAGCATGTTTTTTAATGTTAATATTATAGAAGAGCAATAATTCTGGGTATGAATGGAGGAGTTCCACCATCATTCATCAGCAACTCCAGTGAAATAGGGATACAGGAGAGCAGGTCTGGGAAAAGTTACAGGAAAGGGAAGCTTCAAGCAGAGTAGACAGAACAGGCTGGGTGGACAAATGGCCTTATTCAACTAAATAAATAGAGAAGCAAGCAAAACCTTTAGAATGCATAATTTAGCCTCAAATGAGAACTGCCTATTTTCCAGGTGCAAACAAAAGGAACCCAAGTTATATTATTGCAGGGGTGTAGAGAGGGACATCTTGGATTACAAGATTGTTTCAATCGTTTTAAGAATTGCTGGCTTGCCCAAAGAAGCTTAGGAACCCTGCTCAAACAGAGAGAGAGGAAATGGATTTATATATCCATTGACTTGTTCTGTTTTGTGTTCACAGGCTGGTGTGGGTGGGTGGTAGAAGGCAAGGGTTTTTTCCCTTTAGAAACAGAACTGATATTTGGGTAGATTCAGGCACTGCTAATGCTTGGTCTTCCTCTTTCAAGGTGGTGGCTAAACCTTCCAGTCCAGAAGACCCATCCAAATCTCCTGACACTCACGTGACTGTCCAGCTCTTTGATTCTGACCCCATATCCCTGACTGTGCCAGGAGATGTTGCTTGGGATGATGAGAGATTCATGGATCTGGTGGCCAGGGAGGCCCTGCGCGATTACAAGGGCAATGAAGTGTAAGTGTGGAGCTGGGGAGCTGGGGTTGGAATTGGATAGTCTCCTGAGTTCAGCTAAATGGAAAACAACAACATCTATTTACGATTGTTGATCTAGTATAGTTTCCTTTATAGCTGGGCTTATATGAAGTGGGCTATACCACTTCAGAGTGCAAGAGCAGAGCTCATTGGCGTATTTTCTTGAGAGAACCATCTTGGGATATTTAGTGGAAATATTTGGAAATGTAGTAGAAAGGAAGAAGGGCCACCTGTTGCTACACAAAAAATTATCCTAATGCTTTATTTTAGATTTGACAATGAATAACCCAAGGCCAAACATGTTTTCTGTGAGGGATAAATGGAAGTAGGGAGGAGAGGACTGACCAATTTTAAGTCTCCCATAATTGTTTTTGTCCATACTTAAAAATTTTATTTAAATACTTGCTATCAGTGGCCAACTGAGAATTGGAGCCCCAATGTATTTGGAAGTCTTAAGGCCATGAAAGCTGAAGTATCCTAAAACATCATTAATTATGAAGGAAGTCCATAGGAAGTTCATAGGAACCTTTTTGGATAAGAATGTTTCTAGACCATTTTATTTAAGAAAACAGTATCAGAGTCTGTAAGAATAGATGGTCAGTTCCATCCTTCTCTTTCTCAACGTTCAGCTTGCAGATTTTGTGTTAAATTAGAAATGGATTTACTTTTTATCCATGAAGATTGAATATATGTACATTTGGGGTGAGAGAAAGAGACAATATTTTTAGATCTCCAGAATGATGATTGTTTGGGGGAGCAACTCTGGATTTATAGTAAGTTGCAACTAGGCTCTAGTGCTATACAGGTAGTCCTCAGTTAATGACTGCAATTGGGATGGGCAACTCTGTTGCTAAGCAATACAGTTGTTAAGTGAAACATCAGCAGACTTACGACATCAATTTTGCTGTGGTCATTAAGTGAATCACCCACAGTTGTTAAGTGAGACATCATGTGACCTCAACTTGCAACTTACTGCTGGTTTCTTCATTGACTTTGCTTGTTGGAAGCTGGCTGTGAAGTTCACAAATGGTGATCATGTGACTGCAGGGATGCTGCGATGACCACAAATTTAAGAACCAGTCGTAAAGTTACTTTTTCAGTGCTGTCGTAAGTTCAAACAGTCACTAAACAGGGCAGTTGTTAACCGAGGACTACCTGTATATGAGAGCTGTTGAACTAATCAGTAACTGATGGAGCCATTTTTAATACCTATACACATATGTATGTACACATTTTGTATTCTTACAAGTCTCCCATCATTCTTTCTCTCACACTTACATTGTTATTCCATGGACTATCCTAGCACTAAGAAATTCCTTTCGGTTCTGGAATGACGCATTCTTTTTTCCCCAACAGAGAGTAACTCTGCCTGCCTCCTGGAACTCAGGCCATGACAAGGGAGAGCAAGAGAAGCCATAGCCCCTTTGGCCTTCCTGCCTTTCCGCCTCAGTGCTCTCACAGTGCCACAAGGGAGCTTCGCCCACCAAGCCCTACCTGTCCGCCTTTGTAGTTTACACTGTATTGCCTGCCCTATTTTTGCTGCCGGGTCATTACCAATGCACAAAATGAAATAAAAAGATTCTAGGCCCAATGCTTGAAAAAGTGCTTTGGGGATTGAGCGAGAGAAGAAATGGGATTTGGATTTCGGGCGAGGGGCTGAATGATGGCCCAGAGAGGTTTCATGCACCTAGGGCAATGGGTTCCAAGTGTGAACTGTGAGAATGGTTGGCCAGGATGTCGGAGGCAAAAGCCCACTGTCTGCTAACCCCCTTCCCCATCTTGCCCACGGCGACTTGAGAGAAGAACACTAGAACACAATACAGACCTTTGTATTCCTTCCTTCCCACTGCTAGTTATCCTAGCACTGCCATCAAAAGACACCTACTAGCTTAATCATGGCCATGCAGTTCACACCTTTGTAGCGTTACAAGTTCTTTGAGGAATTTTGTAGCACAAACCCACATGAGCACAGGAATGCCTCCAGTAATTTTGGTGGAACCTCTGGGAACTCTGTTTTTATCTGTTCCTGCAACTCCGGCGGATGCTTGTTGTATATCCCTAAGAGTGGTAGGATAAATAGGGGTCTTCAGCAAACTGCAATAATTTCAAAACGATATGTGTGTTGTGACATCACACAAAAGGCACAATTATGTAATGACATCACAACTTCTGATGTAAGTACATAAGTTACATCATATGTATCATGACACACATGTCATTTCCTCCTGTTCTCGCTGCCAGTTTCTGCAATTAGATGTAGGTGGATCTGTAAATAGGCTCCAGGAGAAGCTACTTATATTGAGTGGCCTGCACTTGGAGGGATTCTTGTGAGAAACAAGGTAGGTTGTCAACAATAACAGCTACTTAGCCCTGAATTACAGTTAATCAAGAGGTTTGGATGAGTCAGATCCTTTTTTTTCTTTTGCTCTAACTACAAGTGGTGATTGGCTCACCCAATGTCACAATGTTTATTATCAGCAACTGTTCCAGGCAGGGACATTGTGGGTAACTCATGCTACTGGCCTGTACTTTCTGCATTTAATTTCCCTTATTCTGCTAAACTATAAATCTAATGGGTTTTAAGAAGCCACTGAATTATATACTGGAGAGAATTGCTCCAAGTTCTTGCTAATTCTACAACTGGAATAAAATTCCATTGCAAGTCAGGTGTTTATAAGCCCATAAAAAGATGTTATCACAGTTACCTGCTATGCAATGGTCCTCAGCTGCACAGAGGAGGCTGGGAAGAGGGGCAAAGATGGTGGTGAGCTCTTTAAAGCCAAGGGGCAGCTTGAATTCATACCATCCTCTTGTTGCAAATACTCTGGTTTAGTCCAAGGTGATTTCATGTGTTAACTCCTTATGTGAACTCTACTCTATGAAAGGACAGCCAGTTTGGTGTAATGGTTAAGAAACTGGGAGACTCTGAGTTCTAGTCCCACCTTAGGCACAAAGATTACTGGGTGACTTTGAGCCAGTCACTCCCTCTCAGCCCTAGGAAGGAGGCAATGGCAAGCCACTTCTGAAAAACCTTGCCAAGAAAACTGCAGGGACTTGTCCAGGCAGTTGCCAGGAGACAACACTGACTCAAAGGGACACACACACACACACACGTCTATGAAACAAGTTACTTATAGAAACATGTATTTAGCCTACTTCAGAGTGCAGAAAAGGCCTACCAAACACTGTGGTTGCTCTTGGCTCTGTCTTTCAAGACCACCTATTTTGGGGTGCAGGAGAACTCCTTGATTTCCAAGTATTTGACATTGGGACAGAAGAAAGATGGTGGCCCTCACAGAGGCAGGATATAAATGTCAGCTGAGAAAAATGCTCAGCCCATTTGACTGTAAGGCATATCAGCTGTAGAGGCTCAGGGAGGTCCCGTTAACTAAAGTGGCTGTTAGGTTGGCTGTAGATAAGAGTTGTGCTTCAACACATTCCGGGAGGGAAAGCGACCTTAGCAGCTGAAGCACCCCCAAAATATGCTCTGAGGGAAGTGGGGCATTTATGTCCAATTCTCATTGCTTTAAGCTCCCACAAAGTCATGAGCGGGCTTTTCATTTTGCTTCAGAAAAATCCTCTTTTCATACATAGGAAACAGCAATAGGAAAATCAGTGCACCCTCTTAATTCAGAAATCTTTGCATGTGCTTCAAAGGACACATTCCAGATCTTGTTTTCATTGCTAGGATATAGGGAGCAGCATTAAAGATATGTTTCTGAGAAGTCAAGTCAAATTTTTGAATTGTGCTGAACTCCTGGAGACTTCATGACACACCCATGTAGTCTTCTTAGCTACAGTACAGAAGTGACTTGTCACTGCCATCTTGCATGATTCTTTTTGAATTCCCAGTGAAGGTTACAGCATTGGGATTTTCTGTTAGTCTCCTATCCAAGTATTAACCAGGCCTGTCACTGCATAGGTTTGGAGCCCAAACAAGGTTGCCCAGATTCCGTTGCACTACTGAAATCAGGAAAACTTCCCCCATGGCCCAGGAAAAATTGCAAGGTAACCCTGCTCCCACCTGGGTTCAATTGGCCATTTAATCAATCACAGCTCCCATTTGCTTGCAATTTCAAAGGATCCCACAAGGGAAAATTATTCTTGGAAGTAACTAGTCTGTTCTTCCTAGAGCTACAAAACAGCTGTGACTTTAACCTGTGTACACATCTGGTTCCATTCTGCCTTCCTAGATCCTACTCCCTGCTGCTTCAGATTGGGATCCAGTTGATCCTGGCCAAGCTTGGGACTGACTGCAGAATCTGGAGTTCACAGGGGATTTGGATGAATACCGTCTCTTTTTTTCTGTGCTGAGTTCCCCTTGTCCCAGTTCTTCCTCCTGACTTTGTCCATTTTCTCACCACTGTAGTAGATTCTGTCCTAGAGCACCAACTTGTACTGAAGATGCCTGTGCTGGCAACTTCCTTTGCAGCTTTCCCAGAGGCCTCTGCAGATCAACAGCCCTCTCATTCCCTGCAGACCGTGTTCCAATGCCCCTACGTCTCACCCTGGCTTGCAATGTAAGAATAAATGCCTCTGAGCATGTGCAGAACTCTATCCTGGGGTGAGATAAATATTAAAAGGAAAACTGACAGCAAGAGCATCCAGAATATTGCTTGTTTTGGGAAGGAACCATCTTTTCACTCCTACTTAATGGAAAACAGGCCATCTTATTAAGGCATAATAAAGTTTATTTGGGCATTGTATCTCATATGTATGCAGAAACTGGGTTTCATTAACCTAGCTTTAGGCTTTAGTGTATCTGGACTGAATGTCCTCTCTGGGCAATGACCTATATTGTGTATAATGCCAGACACTGACAAAATAGGATTATAAAAACAGTATACAATCTTTGCGGAGGATCCTCCCAAAGAAACATTAATACACATTTCCTTCTATATCTTTTGCCCTATATGGATGGTTGGACCACTTCTTCTCAAGTCCAGAAAAAACATTGTTTTCCTTATTGCATGCAATCACTGCAGAAATATTTGTAAAGTAAAATGTTTATTTCTAAAGAAAGGAGTTCTTTTAGCAAATAGGCTCAAATCACCAATTTATAAAAAGAAAGAATAACAGGAAATAGAAATGAAAGAATGCCACTTCTTTTGAAGAATCTCTCCCACGTTTCTGGGAATTGCCTTGCTTTCCCTGCTCTGTTGTAAAAGGTCAGAAATGATCCTTCTTTCCCCCCCAGAATTAGAGATGCTGGGTGGCTAAGGCAATTAAGGTTTCTAAGCCTTCTTTTTCTGCCCCCAGCACCACAATCTGACTATGATTGCTGAACACTGCCAACAATTTGAAGTGAAAAGCTTCTCCAACCTGTAGTATATACCTAAAACTCCAGGAAAAAGGAACAATACTCATTTCACATTGGAGACCCCTTCTATATTAAAAGATTGCCCACCCCTTACCTGAATGGTTCATGCAACCCTTAGAAATATAGCAGGTTGCATAAACTCAAGTAATTTGTTATGTTCAGAGTGACACAAGAGCCTTACAAGATCAGACTGCTATATCCCGGCATTTCCCCTGCAGGAAATAACTGAGCCAATGATTCTGCCATCTCAACAGTCTGTAAAGATTTGGTGGTTTACAAATATAATTTTGGTCCAGAGCTGATTTCAGAATATGCCCCTTAGGCAGTTGGGGAAGGGAGCTTCCTGTTTTGGTCATTCAGTGCAGTCTCCCTTTGGCCCAGCTGTGACTACCATTATCTCCAACTGCATCAATCCGATGGATGTGATGGCCGAGAGCCACGAGGAACATAATCCGTTCTATCTGAGAGGCATCAAATTGAGAAAGGCTGAACTTGTGCATTACAGCCCTCCGCCAAATGAAAACTTCGAGAAATGAAGGTGATATAACCATAAGTTGGGCTTCCTTAATTGGAGGCACTACACTTCATAAACACTTGTCAAATGAGCCAATTGTAAGAGTATGTTCTTTCTTGAATGCTGTTCTAAGTCCAGGTTAACACGATCAGGAATCACAGATAAAATCGGCACATATCCAAACAAAGCACTAGTCGCAGTCACCCCCAGATTAATTTCCTAATAAATTATGCTTATGCACTCTTTGTGAAATAGAGAAATCATTGTAAATTAGAATTATACCAGCACTGGTATTTTGCTTTGCAGCATACTAGCTTTCAATTTATTTTTTTTAGGTATTTAGGTCAGACAGGTGCCAACATCACTATTCCCCTCTAAAATGAGTGGCCCACTTCATCTTTGCAGCCTGGCTAAATAGCTCACCTACCCGTGTTTTCAATCTTACATCACTTGGAACTCAAGCAAGCCATAATTCTGCACTTTCCCAACATTAAGATATCTAGCCATCATTAAGAGGAGGTCTACACCAGCAGCAGACTAACCTAAGGTCAAATTATGAAAATATGTACGTGCAAAGCTGCAGATCTTTCTATCAGTCTGAATTTTAAAGAGGAGGAAGCAAGACTAGTAAGTCCAGCTCATGAAAAATCAAGTATTTTTTTTTATCATGAAGGACTTGAACCTTGTTTTAAAAAACTAAATAGTCCATCAGTAAGTTGTGTGCCAACACATTATGCTGGTTATATCCAGACCCCCAGTGCATGTGTGAACACCTCCATACATTGTCATTTGATTATTGCTGTCACATGACTATTGATCTTTTCATATCGTAGTTCTCTTCATCTAGGTACTGTTCTGAGACCCACCCCCAGCCATTCCTGCAGAGACTTCAGGAGAGCTGTGCTGATGAAACATTATTTTAAAAAGTCCACATTAAAAAAATAAATTTCAGTTTAACAGACATGAAAGGACTTCAAATCAGAAAGTATTTTATTGATTACAAAACTCCATTCTTGTTAATATCTCCCAACCTGGAGAAACCCAACGGTTACCTCCATCCCATATCCCAACCGAGTATGACCCAACAGTGTCATCAGCTGCCAAGGACACAAGGGCAAGATCTGCTCAGCACTTAAGAAAGCTGTCAAGGAAAGAGGGATTGCTCATGCCTGGACAATTGATCTCAGGTATCTTGATGGCCTTACTTAGGACGTCCTGGAAAAGAAGGCACCCTCTGTGCAATGGAGCCCCGAAGATCCATCAATAGTCCACAGCTCATCAGGATGTCTGCTCTATCATGGGCTTTCTTCTAAGGGGGTCTCAAGGGAGGACAGTAGCATCTTTGGAAACAGCAATGGTCTGGAAATGAATCATGTGTTCTCTTTCCCTACTAAGTCCCTATTTCCTCCTTGCTGCTCAGACAGGCATGGATAAGTAAGCAGACATCAAAGGAGTACATCAACTGTGCCAAAGGCCCAACCTGCTTCAGAAAAAATCCTTGGCACTTGGCCTCTAAACTCTAGGCCTTTTCAGTAAAAACAGCAGAACAGCACATATAAGTAACTCTTTTGCTCCCTCCTTCTGAAATGTGTAACTGCATGATCCCAGGGCCACTTACTCTTTTTAGCAGCTTGAACGGCTTCACCAATCCCAGATCTTGGGTATCACGGGGCAAAAGATGCTGGGCTGTAATTCCAGACTGTAACCTGTAGCACATAATGCCCTTGACACCCAGGCTGCTGAATAAAGCAGCTTCCATCTTACTACCCAAACACCAGCATGGTTGCAAGCCAGCCTTTGCCCCAGGTCAGCAGCACACTTCTCACAAACACAGGGAAAGAAGCAACTGAAAGCCCTTCACTAGACCTCACTAGGGCAGCTCTTACCTAAAGGATCAAGAAAAAGGCAAAGAATACACAGGCAGATTAGGGAAACATTTCCCAGTATGATGTTCCCTCTTGCATGTGTTGAATTAAAATGCCCATCTTCTCCATCCCACATGGCCAATATAGGGAAAGGAGCAAATTAGGGAAGGTCGCTTTGGAAAAAGTAGTGAGAATGAGAAATTATGAAAATTGCAATTCAGGGAAAGATGGTTATTTGCACTCTTCTTTTTTAAGTAGAGTAGGCAAGATTCTGCTTGGCAGAAGCATGAAAGGATCCTTTATGCAGATTGGACTACTGGGGACAAGCAAATGTCCTCCTCCAATTGCTTTGTGATGTTACTTTAACAGAAGATAAACAATGAAGTGACAGGTACCCACAAGGCAGATATGTACAGCTTAGGAGCTATAAGGTTTCCAGGAAACGTTGCCAATTACATCCACTGTCCCCATCCCAAAATGCTGATGATGAAAGATGGAGCAAGAGTTTAGATGGCTTCCCAGCAACCCCAGGAGAGAGCCCATAACCACTTGAGGGCTGCTTAGCAGCAGCAGACCTCTACTCTGTGTTGCTAGAGAAATGGTAATAAGCTTCCTTTGCTTCCTTCAGTAAAGGGAAAAAGAATGAAATGATGGAGAAGCATCTAGATGTTTAAAGTTAAGCAAAGCATCCCCAGAGCTACAAAGCAGATCTTGAAACCAGTTGAGCGTTTTTAGCCTGATCTCCCAGCAATACAGGCCAATTCATTCAATAAGAGGTCCAAAGTTGTGGTGCAGCAGTAAGAGTTCCATTGCCATCAACTATCTCCATTAATGGAAAGCTCATCTGTGGCCAGGAGACCTTCTCTATCTGCATCTCTAGCTGCAACCCCTGCTGGTGGCCTCCCCCACGGCAGGCGGGCAAGGAGAGGCTGGTGCAGTCCATTATAAAGGGCAGCTCCAGCAAGGAGGATGAGGAAGCCAAGGATCTGCAGTCCATGAAAGACCTCCCAGCCAATGGCAAGGCTGACAACCCAGATGACCACGGTGCGCAGGCTATCAAGTACCATCCGGGTGGTAGCGCTGATCTCTTTCGTGACACTGATGCCAGCAAAATTGAAGAAGGCAATGCTGCTGATATTGCCCAGCAGGGCTACAGCAATGAGTGGCAGGTGGCCAATCTGACAGAAGGCATCTATAGAATCTTCCAGTACTTGCCGTGGACTACCGCTGAAACTGCCCCCAGGAATGAAGTACATGGGCACCAGGATGATGGAGAGAATGACGAACCCAAAGAAACCTGTTAAAAAGGAGGAAGAAATGAAGGAGACTGAAACCCAGGAGGATCGTGAGTCCAGGTTATCCTCCAATTGGCTCCTGTCAAAAAGGTAAAGATGTCTTTGAGTTGGGCTCAAGTCCTGGTGATCACATGGATGCAGCCATGCAGTTTCATTGGCAAGAGTAAAGAAGTTGCTTGACATTGCTTTTTTTAATCTCCCAATCTGGCTACACCTCTGGAAGTTCCTGCTAATCTCCCACCAGTACCCTACTTGGCTTCCAAGTCCAGGCAAGATTGGCCAGGTACTGCTACCTGCTGAAACTCCAGGAGACATTCAACTTAAAATACTTTCCAGTAGTCACAAAGCTACCTTCTCCAACCTACAGCTGTCTACACAGGTTGAGACTATTACTCCCAGAATGCTCAGCTTTGCTGTCTGGGAATTCTGGGATTTGCAGTCCATACACAGCTTTCCTTTCCTCAAGGAAAGTGATCGCTAAAGAAAGGCGATACTTTTCTACAAGCGAGAAAGGAGGAAAACTGGTCACTTTGGGAAGTGTAAGAGAGTAGGCAATTCACAGGTGCCATCAAAATCTGAAGGAAACTTACATAACTATCTTGCATCATTTCTGATTTTGAATAGCAGTGCATATTGTGTCTCCTGCAATAGGAGACCTTCCATTTTTGTCTTCTCCACTGTCATTTTCAAGCTGCCATTCTCTCTCATGACAGCTTTTAACTAGATGTTCCAGGTTAATACTTGGAACTCCTGTCTAGAATGGCAATTATGCATTTAATTTCCTGCTGCGCTTTATCCAAGTCCTATGCCTTTTTCAGTCCCAGACAGAAAAGAAAGCTAAAAAATTTATATAGGGCAGAGATGAAAAACCTTCAATTTGCCTACCCCATCCACCCATAGCGTCTTTACATCCCACCTTTTCTTTGGGAGCCCAAGGCAGCTTAAATAGGCATCTCCCTTCCAATTTACCTTACAACAATCTTGTGAAGTAGATTAGGCGGAGAAGTGATTGATCCAAAGTCACCCAGTGAGGCAGATGGTGGATTTGAATGTGGATTTCCTTGGTTCTAATTCAACACTTTAAATCACTATACTCAATTCCTCTGATGGGGAATGCCCACTATTTACCTTTCCATACAGCGCACAATTTGATGGCTTTGAAATGTCACTTAAAATGGTAGGATTGATGCAGACTTCCAATAAGACTGAGGAGACTGTCTTTGAAATTGGATTTTGATGAATTTTAAGCATTTGGTGCATGTGAGAATTCCTTCTGCAGTTCTTCTATTTATTTTTGTCACTGTTCTTTTCTTACTACTGATCGTTTTAAATCATCTTTGAGATAAAAAGCGGCACATAGATACTTTAAATTTTTTTTAAAAGGCAAATACGTGGAAAGACCACTAATAACCCACTAGAAGCATAAGTTACTCCATTATCCAGAGTTTTTGGAAATCTGCAAAAGTCTAGGCCAATAGGATAGATAGAGATATATGGAATGCAGAGGCAACCTGGAGAAAGGAGATCGAGTTGTTTTTCACAGATAGTGTTCTAAGAAATGTATCCCTTCCCTTGTTTTTATAGATCAGAGTTAGTCATAATGAGGAACTGAGTCATCATGACTGGGAAACCATCTCTGTCCCAGTTTGGAAAACTAGAGGTAACTAGAGATCTCTTAACTGTAACCAATGAAGATGGCAGCTCTCTGGCCAAATGCTAAACTGCCTTTCTGAACATCTCCAAAATGGCAGCCATTTTGTCCCTCTCTGTCAAGGACATTTGAGGTTGAGTGTCTGGCATTCCTGCCACTTTGCCAGACCTAATTTAAGGTGCTGAGTTAGCCTATCATAGTTCATAGAATCATAACATTTATGGGGACTATCTGGACCACTGAATATTTGATTCAGGAATACAAATTAATCCCACTATTCCATGTCCTGTACACTGAGGAAATAGAAATAATGTTTTGGGGAACATCCTTTTAGCCACTAATTCACTACTGTTCATGATGGTCTTCATGGAACATAGGAATGGCCCAACTGTAACAGCAAACTATTTATGAACCATCTTTCCATTCCATCAGAGATGGTAGCCTGTGGTCCACGTGACCCCAGACCTCCATCTGTGAACATCTCAAGATTGCTTACATACCTTCAGTGCCAACAGCCTGCAGAGGGTGAACATTGTGTTTGTAGATAAACTTCTCCTCCAGCACCATCTGAATGGCCACAATAACCTGGGCCATAATGATGAGAAGGTCACCTATGGAGAAGCAAGAATCTAAGCTTTCCATAAGGAATACCCTCCCTCTCTCCCACTTATTTACTCTATCAAATCCTGGAAGGAAAAGTATGTGAAATAACCATCTATTCTGTTACGTGTGGAGACAGATGCCCTATGCTTCTCCCTTTTTCCCCAAACAACATTTATTGTTATTTATTACATTGCATATTAGGTTTATTGAAACCACTTAATTTAATAGAAATGCATGATATAAAATAATAAACTAGGCACTTAGATTCCATTTAACTATGTACTTAATGGCAAATAAGCATTCTAGTCTTTAGTTGTTTAATATAAATAATCTAAGCCAGCTGCAACAGCCTGTGGCGTGGAATGCTCTAACTGTGAATTGCAGGAAGAAATTGTTCTTGACTTGCTGCCAATCCATTTCACCGGACAGCCCCAAGCTTTAAATATCTGTCATACTATAGCAATGATCCTCTAGAGGTTATACCTGTGTTAAAATCAACCATGTGCTTAGTCAGGATGCAGCCCATAAATGGAGGAGATAGGATGGCTTAGACTCTGGAAACCTTCTCCTTAAAAGCTATTTTGGAACTATATGAATATTTTTTTTAACCTAGATAGACTGTTAGTACATAATGATCAATGACCTACTGGATAAGGTATTGATTTTACCTTTCCCTGCTATATAAATTCAATGGTAAGAGGTACAGTATATTTATGCTCTGTTTTTGGGGTGCTATTTGCAACATACATATCAATTTCCCCCAAACAGCTCTCCGGATGTGTTAGAACAAAGCATCTGTAGTTCTTGGTCAATGATCCTGTGGGTTGGAAATTCTGGGGTCGTACTCCTGCATTATGTGTGGGAAGTCTGAATTAGAGTAATGAAATCTAAAACAGAAAGTATGGGGACACTGCTTTCTGAACTAAGATGTCTGGGATTGGAGAAACAGAAAAATGTTCCAACCTAAACATCGCAATGCTAAAGGAAGGAGACAGTAGCATGGTCAGGAAGCATCTTTGGATATTGAGAACATCTGGCAGGAAAGTAAGCCTGTGGATCTCTGGTTGAAGGTGAGGAGCATGAGTTGTAAAGGAAAGCACTCTCCAGTACAACCGCAAGGCCACTGGTTTTAGAACACACTCCCTGCATACCTGTGATGATCTCACTGAGCTTGTGGCTTTCATCATTATTGTTCAGCAAATCTGCCAGGCCAACCACCACCAGCCCTACAATGGTGATCAGGATGCCCAGCCACTGGCTCAGAACCAGCTTCCTTCCCAGGAAAGCTACTGAGAGCAGGCCGGTAAAGATGATCACAGCTCCACGCAACATCTGAAAGCTAGAAGCGCTGGTCATGTTCAGAGCTGGAATTGAAAAATGGGTAGTGGGGAAAGAGGGGAAAATGATGATTAGAGAAGAATTTGCAGCAGGAGAAACAAAGTACACTTGGAAGTTGGGCTACAGTTCTGATACCCAAAATAGAAAAGTTTATGTTGTTCCCCACTCTTTCCAGACATTATTGAGTGCCAAGAGTTTTTCTTCCTCCAGGATGGGAGATCAGGGGAAGAAAAATGATGGTAAAGGGGCTATACAGTACAGAATAAAGAGCGCTTACATGAGGGAAATCCTTCCATTCTGTCTCCCCAACTTGTAGGTTGTTATATCAAGAGTTGTGCACTACATTCCAAAATGTTATTTGGCACTCTTTACATGTTCAGTTTCATCAGATGTAGAGATATTTAAACAGCCAGTTATTAAAGACAATTTAAACAACCAGATATTAAGTCCTGTTTAAAATCAGTTAGTTAATGGGAAAATCAGACATACTTCTCAAGGGAGTTCTAGAACAATGGGGTCACCTTCAAACTATAGTGCTGAACAAGTGTAATTTAACTTCATTAAAAACAAGATCAGCTTATCAACATTTATATTAGTACAGTACTAGTTTCTACTTGACACAACATTTCTTCTGAATGGTTTGCTTTTCCTACTACATTAAAAACAGCTGCTTCTGAATGAAATTATGATTGCATTTTTAAAACAGACATACAACCCCCCCCCCAAGCAAATATTGCCATAAACAATTGTGGTTAGCATGTAACCCTTCTTGAAACAGCTCCACGGGTAAGAGCATGTTTGCCCTTTCTAAGATTAATGCTGCATCAGGGATAAAAAACAAAATCTCCTTTTTTCATACAGGTTGCTGGCACTGTTTTCATATGATAGTAGGATAGTACTAGTAAGATAGTAAGAAGGGATAGCCCAGTAAGTACTGTAACTATTATAGTTACATGTATGCCAAATAGTTCTGATTTATATTAAAAAGAGTTAAAAGGTGTAAGGGAGAGGAAGGTATTTGTCAGCCCTTTCAGGCAGGCAAGCGCCAAGGAACAGACACCTCAGGGATTTTACTTTCTTGTTGTAGGAAATAATAGCAGAATCTTGAAAATCTGTACACATTCCTTGCTTCTTTTTAAGGACAATGAGGTCAAGGCAGGGCCATTCTGAGCCTCTTTCTCACGCTTTCTCCTTTCCCAGGGCTGATCGACTGTTTTCCCTCTCCCTCCTCCTCCTCAAGGCCAGAGCTAAACTCCTCTAGAGTATCATATTCTTAGCAAAGCTCCCCCACCCCACTCCCATGCTGGGTTTTATGCATGAACATCCATCGGAAAACACACTTACCCACATACATGAGGCTAGTCCCTGTCATGTCACATAGCGCAGGAGGCAGGAAAAGCAATAGGTTAAAGGGCTGAGGAGGTGCCATGGTGCGCTCTGGCCTCCGCTGGTCACTGCAGAGCAGGAGGTAGAAGACAGCCAGGCAGGAAAATTCCCCCAGAAACATGCCTACCGCCTGGAATGCAAGCCAAAGGGTTTGTGAACTTCTGGACTGCCACGGATAGCAAATCTCCAGCAAAAGCCACCATCCCCTCTCAGCCCCCTGAGAGAACTGGAACAGATTACCAAGTTGGTTTGGATCAAGGATTTGGACTTTCCAGTGTAGGTTCATCACCACTGCAACTGTGTTTACCCTAAAAGTCTCAGTAGATGGCAGCGCTTGCTCAATCATGATTGGCTTTGGAGGCTAAACAAGATCTGATCTAGATAGGAGTTGGATGGGAGACCAGTAGGAAATCCTAGGACTGTGGATGAGTTGAAAGAACATCTAAGAAGACCACAATGGCCCACCATTTGTACTGCTGCCAGGAAAACTGTGCTGATGTGCTGAAACAGTAATCAGGATTTGAACTCAACTCAATATGATGTTTACTTTTTTCTTTTTCCCACCCAACTGTGGACATGCAGCTGGAAACCTGCAGTAAGAGCTTGAGATATGCCTGTTAAAATACTCTATATGTGACTTGGTTACATCTTCATGATCTCTATGATTTCAGCTTGAGAAATGCTGGCTTGACTATCACCCAGGATCACAAGTAAGTGAGGGCTGGCTATGTGCATTTAACAGCAGCAGCCGCTGCCACAGCAATGGTCTCTGGCATACAATGCACCTTAAAAAGGGGCAGGGCTTCAATTGCCCAGCTGGGCCTGTTATTTTGAACCAGTGATCATTGCTGCCAATGCCCCTGCTTAGCAGCGGTGAAAGGGCAAAAGGGCTCTTGACTTCACACACGTTGATGAATGTTGGAGTGAAAATGGGCTGGCTTGTTTCCTTAAATCTGAGCACTGTAAAGAATTTTGCAGATTTGACACAAAAAGAAAAAAAGAGGAATTTTTAACACAGAGGTAAAGAAACACTGGATTCAAGTATAGGAAGGAAGATTCCAACCCTTGGCATCACAGAAATGAGCTTGGACCAGCATTTCTTTACCGCAGCAATTTTAAGATGTGTGGAATTCAACTCTCAGAATTCCCCAGCTATCATGTGATTTAAAATGGTTTAGACAATGAAACAAAGTAGTGCAGAATCCTGCCAATGTTACCTGCAGAAAGGGATGCTGGAAGTTGTGTGGCTCTGTTCCACCGCAGCCTGGTGCCTTTAGCTTGTCAGCCCACCTGAAAGGAAGGGGTGAGCCCTCGGTTAGAATACGTGTCCCCAAGCTTTGGATTTATATCACATTTTGGCATACTTGGGATGTGAAACGTTGTTGTAAAAGCTTGTGCAAAATGGCAATGGGGCCTAATCGGTTCACCCAATGGAGGACATAATCTACTACAAACCACTGATTTATCAGAGTGCTACCTGCCATTCTTTCACCCACACCTCTTTTCTTGTAGGATAATCCCTACCCGTGGGAGCTACACTGGGGATCTGAGAGGTCAAACATACAGATGCCTGTGCTATAGACAGAGTTGAGTATGTGGAGTCCTTGGGGTTCTCAGAGCGTGGCTGTTTTCTTACAAACGTTTCATTACCCGGCTAGGTAACATCTGCAGTGCTAGAATGAAATGGGGTTTGCTCTCTGTTTATATACAGTGGCATGCCCTGGCAGTGTTGGTGGGGCTGTGGGTTTTGTTTTATTCCCCGCCCCCACACCTGGTAGTTCCTTGATTAGGGCACTGTTTACTGCTTGCTTGTATGTCCCGTGATAATCTTGGTGTTAATCTCTGCTTATCTGGGTGATGATTGCTGGTGAGGAGATGTTCTGGTCTTTTGTTTTCCTTTCTATTGTCTCTTTTGAATAGTGTGTAGATGTTGTTTATCTCTATGTGCCTGTTGATGGCTGCCTTGTCTGAATACCAAGCTTCCAGGAATTCAGAGTTTGCTCTCTGTATATAAACAGAGAGCAAACCCCATTCCATTCTAGCACTGAAGATATTACCCAGCTGGGTAACAAAACGTTTGCAAGAAACCAGCCAAGCTCAGAGAACCCCAAGGACTCCACAGTTCAACCCTGAGCTACACATATTCTCTTCAAGAGTTGAGTATTTCATGTAAGAAAGGCCTTGGAGGAAGCCAGGTTAGAAGTGGAGGTATAATAACCCAATATTTGCCAAAACATTTCTATAATATTGCTTAGATGGCTCTCAGCTCCTGAAAAAGCAAACGAGAATGCCTCTCTCTTTCTTACCTCAAGCCAAACCTGTCTCCTTAATAGATGGGGTGGTGGCCATTGGAAATGGCCATTTTCATTCTGACATTGTAGAAGACACTTACTCTTGACTTAAGTCATGCTAGCTCTGCTAGCAAGGCCAAGTTGAAAGATATGTGAAGGATCACTCTTTGAACCCACATTAGTACTGCAAACAACTTTCTCCAACCTACAGCTCAACACATCAGAAGAAAATCAGACTGGGAAAGGCTGTTTATAACGATAAATTAAGCGGTTACCAGTATATTGGCTTTGCTCATCTTCTAAGGGAAAAAAAATGCTCTGTGATACATTCCTTTGCCTGGACCTGCCCCCAGCTTGGACACCCCACTGCAAACAAAAGTGCAGAGTTTATTCGCTGACACCAGGCCAAATCTCTCCCCTGGTTTCTGTAACTGGAAACTCTGATACAACAGACAAAGTAACACAAGAGCAGATCTCTCACAGCTCAGGTGTCAAAGCTGCTATTCACCTATGCCAAAACTAACATTTGAAGGAAAAAAAGACACCCAGCAGTTACGTCATATAGGAAGCACACAGTGGCTATTGCTAAACCTATGTTGATGGGGATTGGGGGCTTTGGGCAGGAGGGGGCGGCTGGGTTTTTTTACATTGCAATTTTTCAGCAATGCTCATGGAAGGTAGGGCTGGATTGGGGGACTGTTTTTCCCTCGTTTGACAGGGATTTTTAAAACCTTTTTGAATGAATTAAACCTGACAAAAACGGGTGAGAAGCAGTGCTGTTGCTATTCGATCGGTTGCAAAATATAGCACAGGATCTTGTTAAGCTATAGCAGCCCCAAAAGGGATCAGGATGCAAAGTGCCCTCCCCGACTCCCGTACTGGTGGAATATTACTAAGAAATACACCCAAGACAGAGTTGATAGGATACAGCATGTTCTGCTGTATGTCATGTGTCAGCCACTACCTGTTCTGCAGGGGCAAGCCAAACCAGATCTGAAAAGAGTATCTGTAGCACGCTGAGATTAGAAACTGTCATCATATCAGATGGAGTGGCTATAAGGACCTTTAGTTCATTACAGAACAGCTAGATCAGAGGAAGGAGCATAGCTTAGTGACAGAGCTACTCTGCATGCAGAATAAATCCTCAGGTTTAAATCCTCAGCAGTTCCAGGATGGGTAGGGAAAAATTTATGTCTGGAAATGTGAAAAGCCTCTCTGCCAGTCAGCACTGACAGCATCAAACTAGATAGTTCTAGATTCAAGGTAAGGCAGAGTCCTAGAAATATTTTTGCAACAATGCTTTGGCCAGGTTTTTCTACCAACACTGGTAGGACTCTCCATATATTGCAGACTGCACATCCCATAAATTCTTATTGCTGACCACGGCTGGGATGGGAGTTACAGTCCATCCCAGCTGGAGGGCCTAAAGTTCCTCTTTGGCAGAGAGGTCTGCCTCAAGTTGGTTGGGAATAGGGCTGACTTTTGGGGTGTACATATTTTTCTAAGCCTTCAAACTGCAGATGCACCAATATTTCTCCTCCCCTTTTTGATGAATAAGCATTGGCAAAGCATAGCCCAGTGCTTCCCAAACGTGGATAAATCACCCAAAATTGGGTAAAAGTGGTTTTTCTTTCAGTAATGACACATGAAACCATTACCCAATCACAACAGGGATATTTAAATTGACTTAAAGATTGCCGTGTATACTAAAATATATTCAAAAATCTCCCAAAGTATTCCTATTAAGATGAAAATTGATGAAATTACCAATGGTAATTGTTTGAAATGACATAAAGATCATTCAATGATATTGTTTTTATAATACAGATAGTCCTCAAATTACAACCATTTGTTCAGCAACTGTTCAAAGTTATGATGATGCCAGAGGAAGGGACTTATGACCAGTCCTCAAGGTTCTGGCCATTGCAGCACCCTGGGGTCAAATGAACAAAATTCGGGCACTTGGCAACCAGCTCACATTATGACCGGTTGTAGTGTTCTGCAGTCACATGATCACCATTTGAAACCTCTCCTGTTGGCTTCCCAAAGCAAAGTCAATGGGGAAGCCAGCAGGGGAGGCTGCAGGTTGCTTGGGTAAGTTTTCCTCACCCACCCCGGCTTTCTTTGCTCACATGCACTGCCCCTCCTTCCCCCCTTCACTCGCTCGCACACACCCACCAGGTTTTGGGTAATGGAGGAAAAAGTTTGGGAAGCACTGGCATAGCCATTTCAGCACAGAACGTGACTCTAAATTGAGTTAGGGGGATCCAATTCTATGTTTCAATGAGAACAAAAATCATCTTTAGGAAAATGGGAAGGGGAAATTTCAAAGTAAAAAAGATAAAAAATGGCCACCGAAAGGACAAAATCAGCTCTCACCAAGTCCTTAAAAATGCAGGTGTACCACCCACCTATCAAAATGTATTTATTAGACAAATAATATATGCCTTAGCAGTCTTGGAATGAAACCGCAGGAAAGAAACTTGTTGATTAAGCAAATAAAATGCTGCAGAACTACAGAAAGGCAAGGGTGATTCAAAGGGTATCATCCAGTCCAACTAATTAGTGGTTGAGATAAAAGCCTTTATAAAGCAGCCTTATCCAATCTGGTGCCCTCCAGATGGGTTGGATAATTCCCATCATCCCTAACCAGCATGGCTATGTTACTAGGATGCTGGGAATCATCATGCTACAGATATGGTGGGTCCCAGTTTCAAAGTACCTGCACAACAGCTTCAAGGGTTTAGTTCTCCTTTGTGGGCCATTTGTTTCAAATCATCAAAATAGTTTTTTAATTTAAATCAAGGTTTCATCCCCCTTTTTCCCTTGAGAAATCTGTTGGGGGACTATAAGCCAAGAATGCATAAGGCTGAAGCAAGCAGAAAATGGGGGGTGGGATTCACCCATTTTGTTTCTGACCTCTCTCTTTCTCCCTCAGGGAGCAGGATGTTCAGAAGGGAGAGACAGATCTTACCAGAGGGACTCATGATGTTAGTCTGAAGGCCACAGATGGCTAAAACTGGTTTGGTTCACAAAACAGGCTTAACTATGCTCAATGGGAAGTTTGTGGTTCAGTGTGCTGTGGGAACTCAGCCATTGTTTTAGACTGTTGTGTGAATTAGGCCATAGTATTAAGCAAAATGGCTGAATTTCAGTGGCACCATTCCAGACTTTTTCATGGGGTAGGGAAGGGATTTTAAGGGTGAGGAAGGGAACGATTCCCATTCCTACCCTAACACCCCCTCCCACCGAAGTCCAAAACGCTCTGGTGATGTCACCAAAAAGTCAAGAACCTTAATAGCTGACCCAAATCTTGAAACTTTACCCATTCCTGCATCACACCACAATTATTTGGGCATTTCAACATGTGGAAGACAACAAAATGAGATACAAAATGCAGTAACATGAATGCTAAGGAATGATGACAAAGGCTAATTCAGAATAGCATAATGAGGAGGGACCTGAAAGAATTAGGAGTAAGACTATTTAGATTGGGGCAGGGGCAATATGACTGTTGGAAACTGCTAAAGATTTACCTGAGACTTTGTACATGCAAAGCCCCTGAACCATGACCTCTCTCCATCTTGCCAGTATGTACCAGCAGACTGAATACAGGCAAAACCCCAGCTGGCTAACTACTTATTATTTATTACAAATTTATATGCCACCCATTCCCAAATAGCTCTGGGCAGTCTCAGATATAATTGTCAAGCTCTTCCTACTGCCACTTCCATCTAAACCCCTTAAAAATTATTGGAGAGGGCTATCTGATCATTCACAAATCACATGAGGTTGATGTATGTGTGCAAACAAGTTTAAAGCAGCTGCCAGTTTTTTTTTTTTTTTAACTAAGCTAGGAGAATTTCAGAGACAGATAACCTCCCCTGAAATGTCATGACTTGTCATCGTTCAGTATACTTGCTTACTCATCACTAGAGTTTGCAAGAAGGAGAAAAAACAAAATCTGTGGCAATGATTTCACTGATGAGATCTGTAAGAATCAGGAATACAGCTACAACTTCTAATAGTTACACAGACTCCTCAATGTTCACAGCCATCAGAGGAAACCTACAGGTGGAGGGAATACGACCAGCTATTAATGCGACCAGGTAGACTTAAGAAGAACAGAAGCCTCAGACTCAGAGCAACCTTTCCCAATTGCATGTCCTCAGGCAGCTAGATTTGGTCAGGTTGGCTGGGGTTTATACAAATTTATTCCCAACCCATTCGGAAGACACTAGGTTGGGGAACCTAGCCATATTAATTGTTAACACATCTATAGGTTGGCCCCAAACTGGGATCAATGGGGAGGGCTGGAGAAAAACCTTATGATCTACTCTAGTGTTATCACCAAAGCTTTATGGAAAAGTTCTCAAAGAAAAGTCAAAGATGGTACCAGAAAGTGGGACTCTCAGGCAAAAAAAAAAATCAAATGTTCTAGTGGGGAAGAGCAACAATGTGCTATGAGCAGTCTAGGAAATGATGATGCAGAAAGAGAAATCCTTTGAGGAGCATGAACACTGAAGAAGCCTATGATGAAAGGAACCACCTGCACTGGAAGAAAATGAACAAAGTTGATATGTGGAACATCACAAGCATGAACCATGGGAATATCAAGAAAGATATCAATAAAAATAAAAAACATATCAAGAAAGAAATGACAAATACCAAATAGGCATTCTTGGCATCACCGAGATCATTTTTGGTCAGATGAGTTTATGGTGTACTATTCTGGAAGTGACACCATCAGAAGAAATGCAGTAGTGTTGATAACAAACAAACAAAAATCATCAAATCATTTGACAGCTTCTAAGCACTAAATGAAAGAATAATGGCTGTTCAGATCCAAGCCAAACCTCGGAATGTCCCAGTTGTCCAAACTTATGTACCAACAACAGAAGTATCTGAAGAACAGCTCTATGCCGACATTCAAGAAGTGTTATAACAAGAGCTGAAAAAAGATAGAGTATATTTTATGGGAGACTTCAACACCAAAATTGGAGACAGTGAAGAAGCAGAAATTGTTGGAAGATATGTTTCAGAAGAAAGAAATGAACAAGTGTCTATTTAATGTACTTTCATCACAGAAACTGGCTGAGGATTACCCATACAAGGCTTGTTCAACCAAAATGCCGTTGTACACTTGGACATTGCCAAATGTATTGTACTGCAACTAAATTGATTACATGTTACGCAGCCAATGATGGAAAAACATAGTTATCTCTGTTCAAACTTTCCCTGCTGCAGATTGTGACTCGGATCATCAACTGCATGTAGCCAAAGTCGGCTTTAATTCAAATTCTGCAATGTCAAAACGAATATAGTACCTAGGAAAGGCGATATTGACAAGATTTCATCTCTATAGGTAGTTGAAATAAATTCAACTTAATTAACTTGATGGAAAAACAACCAGCTGCACTATGGAAAGAAATGAAAAACATTATCAAATAAAGAGCCCAGAAACATTTGTCACTTTGTGAGACGGGCGGTATCTAAATTTGAAATATAAATAAATAAATAAAATAAACATTCCCCATACAAAAACCCAATGAAGGTAAGCAAATGGTCGTCAGAGGAAACTATCCAAATGGCTAAGGAGAGAAGGAAAACTAAAGCCATGGCTAACAAAGATGAAGCAAGGTAGCTAAAGGAGGAATTTCAACTTAAAGCTAGAAAAAATGACAAAAAGTACTGGGATGAGCATTGGAAAGTAATGGAAGACAGCAACTGAGAAGGACACACTTTTTACCCTAATAAAGAAAACTCAGATACCATTCACTGCAGGCAAAGAAAGAATAAGGGGAGAGATGGGGGAAAAACGAATGATCAGAAGAAAATAAAAAATAAATGGAAGGAATATACTTTGCATACAACTACTGATGTTCTTCACCCCAGGACAAACAGAAATCTGAAGTAGAGTCAGATATACTGTTGTTATGAGCAGTCCAGAGTTGTGTTTTAAGATGGGCAGCCATACAAATCCTTTAAATAAATAAAATAAATAAATAAAATATCAGAGGACAAGATAGCAGGGGCATTGAAGCAGTTGCCAAGAAGAAAAGTCCCTGGAAATGACAACATTTCATCAAAATTACTTAAATCAACAGCAACAGCAGCAATTACAAAATTAAATAAACATATGGGATGCCAGTGAATGGCTGAAAGACTGGAAAAGGTCAGGTTTATCCCAATCCCCCAAAAGGGTGACACCCACAACTGTTCCAACTACTGCACAAAAGCTTTGATTTCATATGCTAGCAAAATTGTGTTGAAAATCATACAATGAAAAAAGAGCTGTTTAACACCCATGCTGGTTTTAGAAGAGGAAGAGGTACTCGAGACCACATTGTGGGTGTTTGTGGGATCCCGGAACAAGCATGTGAATTTCAAAAGGATGTATATTTATGCTTCATTGACAGTAGCAAAGCTTTCGACTGCACTAAAAAATTATCCAAGTATTTGTAAGAAATGAATGTTCCAGAATGCTTAATTCAGTCAATAAAATCATTGTACGACAACAAAGAAGGCGCTGTCAAAACACAGACTAGTTTAAGATTGGAAAAGATGTCTGGCAGGGTTGTATTCTATCCCCATTTCTATTTGATTTATATACAGAGGCAGTTTTGAGGAACCTTAACTAAGATGAATCAGAACTGGAATAAAGATCGGTGGCACGAACATCAACAATTTCAGAGATGCGGGCGACACTATATTACTGCAGAAAATGAAGAGGATATAAAACAAATTATTCTAAGTCAAAGTAAAAAGTGAAAAAGCTGGATTGCAGCTAAACATGAAGAAGTTTAAAGTAATGAAAATAGCTGGAAATGGTGACATCAAGATAAAAATTGATAACAAAGAAATTGAATCAGTCCAGGACTTTATTTGATCATTCGGTTCCAAAAATGATCCAATAGGAGATACTTAACCCAAAATTAAATGGGTTTCATGGGCCATATCACTTGGCCATGCTTCAGTGACTAGGAAGAAGATATGGAGCAACAAGACCATCAATCTTAATACCAAGTACAGAATAGTAAATACGATTGTTTTTCTATAACTACTTGGGATGATGAAAGCTGAACAATAAAAAAGTGGATAGAAGAAAATTAGACTCCTTTGAATTATGGGTTTGGAGATGTCTACTGTGCACACCTTCAACAGCAAACATTACAAACAAGGAGATTTTAGATTGCATCAAGCCAAAACTATCACGGGATACTAAGATTACCAAGCTCAGGCCATCTTATTTCGGCCATATTGTGAGATCAAATTCCTTAGAAAAGTCAATTATACTGGGAATAGTTGGAAGTACTGGAAAACAAGGCTGGTAAAGAAAATGCTAGATTGACACTATCAAGCAAGAGACTGGTTTAAATCTTGAAATGTTAAATGAAATTGTAAAATATTGGAAAGAACGGAGAAAGCTGATCTTAAAGGGTCTGAAAGTTGGGTGAGACTGAACAGATAAAGGGAAACAGGTTGGGCAAGGCTACCTAAACATGATTGCTCCCATATGTCAGGCACTATTAGCATGCTTTCTATCCTCTTCCTAATAAGGTGCAGAAATGTATATTTGTTTCCATTCAGAACCCACCCTGACCTGACATTTTTGTCCCGCTGAATAAATCAGGCTTCACTACATTCCTCTTCATTCAGAGAAGTGTTAATTCAGTGTGCTTTGCTTTTTTTTCTTCTACTGCAATTTTGATAACAAACTTGAAGTATTATAAATCACGTGATAAGAACGGTCACGGGTCAACCATTGGCTACCTTGTCGGCCTGGGATTTGCTGTCTCCCGTCTCTTATCTCCAGTAGCAATTCCCTCGTTTATCAAGAAGTCAAGTCTCAGACAGAATAGGCAAAGCAAACAAAGAGAAAAATAGGTGATGAAGTTAAGGGATAAACCCTTCCAGGAAACCGGAGGCCCTTAATATATGGAGAAGGAAGAAGTTTTTTTATCTCCAGGATACTCCCTCATATCCAATAAATGGAAACAGAAAGGAGAAAATCTCCACAAACTGAGGGTTTTTTCTCCCCCTTCTCCCATTTGCATTCAGCTTATGCACACTGACACCTCTAGCTTATATGGCTGCTGTCTGCATCTGATAAAATATGCTCTGGCCAGTTAAAGCAGATGCTGCAGTAAAGCTTGGCAGCAGGGCTTATGCATCACCCTGAATTTGGCTTATTTGCTTAGCCTGATATCTGATCCCAGCCACTGTGATCTGTAAATCAAGGTGTACAGCAAGGCATGTTGTGTGAACCCAACCAATGTGGATTATTCCATTAGCCATGGTGAAAGAAACCTGGGTTTAGCACAATATGTAATCCAAGCCACTGTCTAGAATGTGTCCTCCAGACCAGGGTTCCTCAACCTCAACAACTTTAAGATGGGTGGACTTCAACTCCCAGAATTCCCTAGCCAGCATGGCTGGCTGGGGAATTCTAGGAGTTGAAGTCCACCCATCTTAAAGTTGCTGAGGTTGAGAAACCCTGCTTCAGACACCTCGCTATGTGATAGGAACATCAGAAGAGCTGTGCATGATCAAAGTCCTTCTTGTTTCACATTCAGTTGCACAATGGCCAACTAGTTACTTCTCAGAAACTCTCAAGCAGGAGGTAAGTCCTGGAGCTTGATGGTCTCCTGATGACATTTCCCAGCAACTGGGAACAAATTGGCTCAGTTCACATAACACATTGGCCTATATGTAATGGGGTTCAGTAACCGTAATTCAGTGGGAACCCATCCCACCACAATGAGCAGGCCATCACCTTAAGCCATAATATGACTTATTTTGCAGGTGTATCAAGTAGGTGAACCTAGCAACTATGGGTTGATAATCCGGGTTAGTCCATTACATGAGCTCACCCCAACTCTGATAACTGCAAATAATGTCTAGCCAGCATGACTAACAGACCCCAATTATTCTGGAAAGAACGGCATTCAAGCAAGCATTAGGAAAGGGCCATGGCAAGAGACCCTTCCCCCTCCATGCTTTGGCAGGATGGAGGATCTCGGTGACCTCATCACAGACTATCTCCCCCCACCCTTTCCTTACACCCCTTTCGCAAGCCTCGGTCGATCTTCGGGCTGTCCCATTTGGTCTTTTTCTACGGCAGCCGCTCTTCTCGAGCCCCATCTCGCCCCACTGCCCCCCACCCCACCCCACCCCACCCCACGCGGGCAGACTGGCTGAGCCGCTGCTGGGCCTGTCTCCCCGGTCCCCCGGCTTACTTCGCGGAGAGCGTGTTGATGGAGCCGGTGACCAGCATCAGGGCCGCCAAGCAGAGCTGGTACCTCGTCCAGGCCATCGCTGCTGCCTCCCGCTCCCAGTCAGGCGGCCCCAACTATCCCCCGCAGCGACTCGGGTGCATTTCCTCCTCGGCCCGTCACATGACCGCCATCGATCAGCTGACAGCCGGGAGCGATCGCGGAGGCGCCCGCACTTTACGAGCCTCCTGCCCGGCAGCGAGCGCGCGGGAGAAGCTCGTGATTCTCTCCCCCCCCCCCCCCCCATTCCTCATTGGAAGTTGAAGGATGCTTTGTGGGCAGGGTTGGATGGCAGAGGATTCCCTTCGGGTGCTAAGCGGAGTCTATGCCCTTTACTGAAGGCAGGCAGGAGTTCAGCCGGTGAAGCTTCCTCTGCCGTTCAGCTGGTTAATGTCAAGAAGGATTTTGTCCTTAGCTGCTCATCTCCCCAACGATCACAACGTGCATTGCTTGTGCTGCATTCCTAGGGGTGACGGTTGAAAAAGTAATTTGAGGGAGCCAAGCGGTTTAGGGAACAAGGCAGGGATTTCGCTGCATACATGAAGTATGTAAGGAACAGCAGAGCTGGGCAGAAATCAGGCTTGCTAGAATCAGATACGAAATTGAAACTGCAGATAGGGAAGAATAAGGAGGTGTTTCTAACAGAGGCCCCCACACTGGCTCATCTCAGAAAAACTAAGGAGAATTAGTACTTGGATGGGAGACCACTAAGATATTCTATTCCTGAAGGCCAGACTGAGAAGTTGAAAAAACATCTTGAAAGAAAGCAATGCAAAGAAAATTCCATGGATACGTCCAAGTAATCAGGAGAAATCCAACACAATTTGTCTTTTCTTCTTTATAAGCTATGCTTCCGGATGGTGAGATCAAACCTCTGAATTGCCGTAGACTGATGATTCTAGATCCAAATGTAAGTTGGCAGCACAGTTACATCAAGAACCAGAGCAAGAGGTAAAATTAATAGTTTTATGGAGGTTACTTGCTCGAGAGGCTGGCATTTTTTTGAATGTACAAGGAGATGGTCCAAGAAAGCATTCAAATAAATGACTTGCATTCAAAAGTCTGTTAACTTACCTAACATTCTATGAATAATTACTGTCTATATGCAGTCATCTTTGGCTATATGTCCCACATTTCATTTTACCAGTCATCTCCTTTTACCATTTTCTCCTCTGCTCCAACCAGTCTGACAGAGCAGCATATTCTCTTGCAAAGATAATGCTGCACAAATTCATATGAAGTGATTTGTATTCCAGGAAAGCGTATGCTAAACCATTGTTATTCTTTGTTATAAAATGTCACAAGACTTTATATTGTTTTCATTTAGTTTAGTCAGTTAATTTCTTTAGCTTTATTATGTTGAATACATTTAGGGGCAAAGATCTGTGTGCGCTTATTTTTTGAGCTGGGCATAACTAGGCCAGTGATGAGTGCCTCACTTTGGAACAGTAGCAAGACAAGAATGTAATGGTATTGGAAGTTACTCTGCTTTACCACACTGGGAAACTTCAGCGTGCTGAAGCCACACAAGTGGGAGTGACTCAGGACTTCATAGTTTCTGGGAATCTACCCCAAATGGTTCTAGACACTTGGATTCCTATGTTATGCAAAGTCGAAATGTCATTTGCTTGATTTTGGCTTAGAATTATGTGTGAACCAAACCATTGTGGTTAAGGTAGTCATGGCTTAGCATTAACTGGAAGTCAGCCGTTCAAGAGCCAGTTTGGTGTAGTGGTTAAGGCACCAGGCTAGAAACCGGGAGACTGTGAGTTTTAGTTCTGCCTTGGGCATGAAACCAGCTGGGTGACCTTGGCCCAGTCCCTCTCTCAGCCCTAGGAAGGGGGCAATGGCAAACCCCTTCTAAAAAACCTTACCAAGAAAACTTCAGGGACTTGTCAAGGCGCTTGCCAGGAGTCAACACTGACTCAAAGGCACACACACACAAAAGTGATAGAGGTGCTCTTAATGTTGCATTTATTGGCGGGAAAATGATGGTGATTCAAGTGTAGGGGAATTTTCTATAGTTCTGTTGTCATGGTGGGCAGATAATTAATTAGGGAGTTTAGCTGCAGAGGTTCTCCTGAGCTTTCCAGGGATGGACAATTGATTAGCAAGGTTTACTTTCAGAGGCTGGTGGAACTAAAAGCTTTCCTCATGTCTTGAGATGTTCTCATCACTCAGATACTAAGATGCAGTCTCTTTTGGATACTCTGTGATCCCCAAAGTTTCACCATTTTCTGTTTGGATCTGTTTTTTCTTTTCATTGTTTTGGAGCACAGTGAGATTACCCACAGTGACAGGACATTAGGATGGACTTAGGACAACATGCTAGGCTAGGTTAAGATGGAATTGATTAGTTTGTGGTTCACATACCGTGGGAACTCAGTGGTTATTTTAGCATGCTGTGTGGACAAGGCCATGTTAAAACCATAATATGGGTGTGAGAAGTCTTTTTTGTTTTTATTTAGTCATAGCATATTCTATGAATACAGCAACTGTGATTTGTTAGCCTGGCCTTATTGTACTGTGTGAACCTAGACACTGAGCACCATACTTTACATTTTCTTTCATACTGGCCCATGATCTTTCAACTTTACCAGTATTTCTGTTTCTCACATAGCAGAAATGAGTCATTTTCTTCCCTTTTGAGTAAGTCAAACTTTTCCTCCTATTTTCTTCCACAGGTATGAGCATTATCTTGAGTTTTCCTGGACAAATCCTGCCCGGTCCCCAGGCAAAGCTACAAAATCTGGTGAGGGATGGGATGGAGTGGACTGGAGGAGAATTGTTAGAGGATTCAAAGCCATCCAGGATCTGACCTTCTTCCAGTGTTTGCTGATGTGTCATAATTGGGCTAATATCACAAACATGGGCAAAGTTTGGCCCACAAGAAGCTGTTGGACTACAACCCTCATTTTCCATTGCATTGGCCTCAATGCTCAAGAGCTCAAGAGAATTAAGAGCTGACAACATCTGAAAAGGCCATCTTGCCCCTCCTTGCAGAAGCCACTGTTTTGTTCAGCATCCTACGTGTGGTTGGGTTGCTTGCAAAGCTGTGGGAATCTCAGCATGTCTTTTCCATTCTGCAGGGTCTAAAGAAAGATAGTGATAATAAAGTGGTGAAGACAAAGTGAAAGAGTCCATCATAAGCCTAAGTTAGCAATGCCTGACTAAATATAGGTTCTTCTAGTAGATAACACCTATCAAGAAACACAAAAAAGAAATGGAGAAATAAAATCCAACAGAATAGCAGTGGCTCAGCCCAATTTGTTTCACACCTAGGTGAAAACACACCCATTGCTGTGCAAAATATTTTAAAAAGTGCCTGCAGACTTAAAAAGGTTACACATGTGTGAACTGAGGCTTTTACTGTAGTTGTTCAGAAGCACAAACACTGAAAGCTCTTCTAGTCTGCTGAGCTTGACGATTCATCTTGAAATTTCAAAAGCTTCTAAAGCATATTTCTAATTTCTCCAGGAGATTTACCATGCCCAAGATAACATAAAAATCATACCTCACGTTGCTTCTGGCATTTTGAATTATGTCTCATTAGGCAGCTGATGAATTTGGCTGTATGGTTGACTGACCACATTTTCTTGAGTTGAGAGCCAGATTCAATACCTGACACATCTTTTTTTAAACATTAAGAAGCTATTCCTAGCTTATTACTCTTGAGTAATGGAGCTGTTTGGCCTGGAAACTTAAACACATGCTGTGCATTAATATCTACTGAAGCCTCCACTTCTACAGATTGGTCCCTCTACTTTTTGTTTTTTTATTAACTGTAGCAGCTATTTCTGAAGTCTCATATAATGTAAGGTTCTTGGCTTGGCATTACATTCTTTGCCTGGATTACGCTCTCTAGAACTGCCTGGCCAGCAGGATAGGCCGAAGTACTTACGTCAGTCTGTTGTGGAAAGCAACTTTCAAAGCTGACTTTACGGCTGATCAGTCTAAATGCAAGATGGCCCGTTGACTAGCTGATATGGACTTTGTCCCCTGCAGAATCAAATTTTCCAGCCCTTCTCTGCTACAGAGGAAGAGATTTTGAGAGACTGCAAGCAAATCTCTGGGAGAACAGAGAAAAGGAGTAACTGCTGACCAAGGAAGGACAAACTGGGATTTAACAGGTAAAGGGGAAGCAAGGGAAATGCTTGTTTCAGCAGGCTTGTTTATTTCTGTAGAAATAGGTAAGCATTTGCTATTAGAACATTGATTTATGTTGATATGAGGGTGCTAATTAAATCTTTGTTACTTGTGTTTATGTCTCTAAAGAAAATGAATAATGTATAATTCCCACAGTTGTCATATATTTTGGGCTGTGTCAAGGATCTAGCTTTACAGACTTGAAATCATCACTTTTCTTTCAAAAGCTGGAGCGATGTACATCTGCAGCTGAATAGTAAAGTGAGCAAGTTGTAAAGTGACCAGCACCCTCTTATGGTCTGATGGGAGCAATGCATCTGACATTGGACTTTTTCCTTCTTAACTCCTCTGGAAGCTTTTGTTTCCTGTGGAATCGGGCAGCTCTGTAAGTTATCTTTTTCCTCAGAGCTGAGTGTTTGGATGTTAATATTTAACGTTCAAAAGGGCTACGACATTCGAGCTTTTTCTGTTTAATAACGTTTAGTTTTGTCTATACCTTATGAGATTGGTTTATCTCCAAGGAGAGAAGGGCTGAAACCTCTAGTCACTTGGGTGGCAGATGGCCATGAGATGATGCTATAGCAATTGTGTTTTTTGTCACTTTTACCTAGTAGTTATCAGAAATTAATACAAGATGTAGAAGCCCTGTATTTCTCATATGCCAAGGGGAAGGGGAAGGCATTCTCTAGAAAATAGATTGTGGCAGTGAGAACTACTCCAAGGGGTAGGAGGCCAGGTCAGGGAGTGAAGAATCAGAGGACTTTTGGGACAGAAGGTTTGGGTCTTCCACCTATGGGTTCTGCTGAGTTACTACAGTGTCACAATATACTTATTTGATTTTAGATTAGCCTGTTGTATGAACTCAGTGACATTAACTGGGTTCATACAGCATCAGGTCAACTGAGGACCTAGCAGTTGCACTAGCTGAACACGCTGGACTTGTTAGCTTTAACCCTTTTTAGTGGCATGGTATATTGTGCAAATCCAGCCAAATTGATCAGCTTTAAGGCTCAGTGTAGAATGGAACTGTGAAAAATTGACTGATTCGGTAATCACATTGAGTGTGTTGTGTGAATCTATCTGTTATGGCTTAGAATGTTCTATGAATTATGCCTATACTTCCAAACATGGGGAAGCAAGAATTATTTTTCTTCTTTCCATAAAACTTTTTGAAGCCACTGCTGCAGCCTAAGATTACCTCTTCATCTGCCAAGACCCAATGTACATATCTGAGAACTCTTTTTCATGTCGCCAAACTTCAGTAGACATGGATGAAACCTCAGATACATTTTCCCTCTCCTCATCCCTCTCCCTTTCACCCCTATATTTCAATCATTTTACCTACTGTAGAGTTCTTGAAACAATTATAAATTTTATAACTGGTTGGTTTAACAATGGTGTTGCTTTAATATGGATTTTGATTTTTTTCTTTATATGGGCAACATGCCTACTTTTTCTCCCAGTGCTGTGTCTGTCTAATCATGTTAGAACATATAATTTGATCTTAGCTGGGGAGTGAAACCTCATTAGAGCTGCTGGGCAGCAGCACTATCTGACTCTTACCATGTTTTGAAACCCCAAATTACAGGGTCTGAGAATTAAATGCCAAACTGCCAGAGGATCTGAGCTGAGCCAATTAATTTGTTCAGCTGTTATTTGTTCTTCAAGTAGCCTGGTCCAAAACATGTAGGACTTGATGGACCAAAGTCAGCACAATGAACAGGACCCTGAAATGCATGGACAGTCACCAGTGTTGCAGAATGCTGTGCTTTGATCACTGGTTCCTTCCCATTCAGATGGTTGCATCCTGTCACAGATTGCTGGTCTCTGATTTAGCAATTTACAGGTGACCATGACAGCATCAATGGAGGTAAATCAGGTGCATTGTAGCCTCACTATAGGAGAACTACAGAAGAACTGGGAAGGAGGGAGATGGAAATGGAGGGCTGGGGCGGAGCTGGGAGGGAGGACAGCTAGAGGCTTTCTTGATCTAACCATCTGGTAGAAGCCCTTCCTTGTTCCTTCTAAAATAGCAGAAAAGATTGTAATTAAACTCCCATCACCAACTCATCTCCTCCTCCTGATGCACCAGGCACAGAAAGAGATTTATGGGGCTAGAAATAGACCCAATAGTTCTCATTGGCTCTGATCTGAGAACATTATGTCACCATCACCCAGTCAGGAAAGCTTGCCTTCCTATCGGGCCGATGCCGAAGTCTAGCTGGGAATGAATTCTTTTGCAGTTCTGGAACCGGCTTTGGGCATTTCTAGTGATGCTTCCTTCTCTGTCTAGAGCTGTACGGGGCAAATGTTTTGTGTCTGTCTTAAGCCTGTGCCCAAAAATTGAGGCAGTGTTGAATAGCTGTAACACAGGCAGAAAACAGATTTCATACAACATGTAACAAATATTTGTACTAACGCTTTTTGAATAGTTGAGTTTTTGGAGCATGAAAAGTCTCCACTTCCTCCTAAGGTTTAGGGCACAAGGAGATGCCACAATGAGGGGTAGGATGCTGGGCATTTAAGGTGGAAATAGTCCAAACCTTGATTGCTTTTATTTAAAATGGCTTCTGTGTCTTTAATAGTTTGCCCAATTTATAGAAACTACCCTTTGCTAATACTGAACTTCTTGCTGTGAAAAGTGACAGGCTTCTGTAAATCAAGCTCATGTTGTGAGCACTAAGAATAGCAGTGTTGCATTTTCTAGTCAGATGCAAGATTTTTCAGATTTGTACCTGCTGATGCTTGCTTATTTGCAGGATCTGAATGCCTTTTTTTCCAGCTACCATATCTGGGTTGCATATATGTGGTTGATCACTAGACAGGAGCAGAGAGTTTTCTACATCTCTTTGCATCATCTAGTGTTGTCTGGATTTTTGTAGCCCAGATCTAGTAACCCTAATGTTTGGGGTGATGAATGATTGTTGACACTGGTTTCTTTCTGCCTTGTTGCACATGCCTTAGCTCAGATCTGTGACACATAAAGATATGGAGTTATGTTCTGGAAGCCCCAGGTGGGTAATTCATTTGCTTTCCTGCACTGAGTAGGGACTAGGTGACTGATAAAGTCCTTCCAGCTCATACACTGTATGGTTCTACGGTATAGATTGTCCTGTGTGCAACACTGTGGACACAGCAAGAGCCCTGCACGCAAATGTCTATATTCATATTAAATGGTTTCCTAAGTACTAGTAATCCATATGCAAAAGAAGATGCAAATTTCAGCAGATTTGAATAATGATGAGAGGAAATGGATTGCCCAGAAATTTTGTGGAGCTGCAGCGTTTCAAAGTGCTGCTTAGGAAAAGAAGGCCAGCTATGTTTTGGTTTCAACTATATTGCAGCTGAGCCAGAAATAAATTGTGGGATCAGACCAGAGGGATCCAGAATTGCTGCCACAGTCTTTTGGAGGAGTCCCAAAATACAAGAGTCTTGAGGACTAGAGTTAAGGAAGCTGGATAGTTTGGGGCAAATACATGGGCAACCTATCCATTGATCAACCTCAAGTATTTCCTTGAAGTATCAGTATAGAAATTAAGGATTGTGGAGTTCACAGCTCATACTTGGGGTGTGCCTTATACTTCTTAGCCAGGCCAAGACTTAGCACTATATTTGTGCAATGTGTGAAACTCGGTTAAGATTTTAAGTAGCTTAGCATGAGGAAACTCGGTTAAGATTTTAAGTGGCTTAGAATGAGAAAACTGGATTAAATTTAACCTTTGTTTGGTGTTCTTTCAGCTAAACAAGTTAAGCTAACCCAGTTTAGGTCAGTGTATGGTTCAGTGTCTCATGTAAAACTAGAAAATGGTAAAATTCAGTAATCAAATCAAGTGCCTTGTATGATCTTCAGTACTCTTTTTCTGATGCTACGGGTGAAGAAAATTTTTTGGAATGTTGAAATTGGGGAAAACAAAGAACTCTTCGGTAATAAAGCTCCTTTGTGTATTGATTTTAGTCTTTGCGGTGTTCTACACCCGCTTCCAGGCTTTTCATTTTCTGATTTATGGTTATTGCAGTCATTAAATACGATGCCATCCAAATTCTTCATTTCAGTTAAATTGTCTAACCACACTAAACAAATACAGTGACTCCTTTTAATGCCTTTTTCTCCCATTCTTCCTTGAAAAGAGGTTGAACCATATCGGTTCCTGCAGTGGCACTGCCTGTGCTCTTTACTGACACCTCAGCTCTGTGATATAAATCCTAACAAAGGAAATGTGAACACGTGTTGCGGGCTCACAGTTTTCACTGCAAAGGCAGCCGCGGCTAGTGCTGAATTCTAGCAATGCAGAGATGTTCATTCTCAGCTGTGCATAAACTTCCTTCCATTCCAATGGAATTTTCAACTGGGACTACATTTAAAATATTTTTATTGCCGGTTGATACTTGAATTCTACTACACCAGAGACTTGAAAGGTAGCTAAGAAATATTAAATGAATGAAATCCTCATCTAAAGCCAAAACTTTGAAATCTAAGATTTGTGCCAGATCAGATCAAAGGTCTTTCTCAGCCAGCCTTCCATTCCCACATTGGCAACTGCACCAGTGGGAAATTCCCAAGCAGGGTGCGAGAGCCAGTGGGGTATAGTAGTAAATGGTTGGACTGGGACAGGAGAAACTAAGGTTCAATTTCACCCTCAGTCAAGGAAGCTGGGTGAATTTGGTCCAGTCACTATCACACAGTCTGATCTACTTCGCAGGAATCTTGTGACAAAACAGAAAAGGAAGTGGTATATAGAACTCCTTAGGAACCTGGAGGAAAGGCAGGATATAAGTCAAATGATTAATAACAATAATAGTGACCTCATGCCTTCTGTTCTCCAACAACCAGAATTGAGAGAAAATATACAGCCATTGATATCTCTTATGGGTTTATGAATTTGTGTAATTTTTTTTAAAGGCCCCCAGGTTTTTGGCCATCAACTCATTCTGAGAAGTTATTGCCCTCCCCACACCAAGGCTTTTATGGCAGGTTTTACACCAACAGCTTCCCTGCACTAATGAGTACAATGTAATTGTGCTACTATCATTTTTCCTTATTGAGTGCTGCTAGAGAAAAGTGAATGCTACTTATACAATCAGGAAGAATCATGTTGGGGGTTTTCTGTTGGTTCTGTGAAACTGGTTACAGTTGGATTATCTCTGGGACAGTCCCAGTGTGGAGGGAAGTGGGAATGGCCTTGAAGGACAGGAAGAAGAGCTACTGCCAAAATACGGTAAAATAATAGGGGCTTGAGCTCGGGCCAGGAAAATAACGTCTCAGACAAGCCCCTTGTCAGCCCTTCAGGGTAGTCCAGACAAAAAGTACAAACCACAGCTACTTTTATTGTGAGGTTACAGTAACAGAATTTGCAATTCTGAAAGTATTTCTCCCTTCATTTACTTTTACTTTCCAGAAAACTAGGGTGGGTCCCTTCCCATGCTCCTTTTGTTTCTGCAGGTTGAGATACCTTTTGCATGATGGTTGTCTAGCCTGTGGCTCTTCCTCCTGTCTCCCAAGGTCATTCCCACATATTATCACACCTCTAGCACATTCAGATTTGCAAGATTCTGTTACTATAGCTATTATAATAAAAGTTGTTCTGACCGATATGGCATCAGTTTCTTAGTCTGGTCTACCTTCTTCGGCTGACACCCAGTGGTGTCCCGAGGGAGGGGTGAAAATTGGCCATATAGTGGACGGAGCATCACAACGCAAGCTCTGCCTCTTGGGATACATGTTGACATTATGCATGTTCAAAAGAGCCGTGGTTTGCACTGTGATGCTCCATCTACCATATGGCCAATTTTTACCTCCCTGCTCCTACATGTGAGCTTTGTATAGAGTTTGTATACAGTTGTCACTGTGGGATACCCCCATCCCTCCTTATGGATAATCCCTTTGTAAAGTTGGCTTGGCAAAGTGCTGAAGTGCTAAAGGAACGGATCATTTCTGATCTTTTCTTCCTCTGAAGAACTGCTAGTTAGGAAAGGAATGATTTTTGTGTGTTTTTTTAAAGCTACATCAAATGTGCAGAAATGAAAGTATGATGATGGTCCAAAATCAGTCCGAGTTCACAGAGAGAAAATGTGCTAAGTACGACCATAGCAATCCTGAAATTCTGTTTACCAAAAGGTATGATCCTTCTTCCCTTTTAGCTCTTAATCCTTGCTCTTTTTGACCTCTTGGCGGCTTTCGATACCATTGACCATGGTATCCTTTTGGGTTGGCTGCAGGAGTTGGGGCTGGGTGGCACAGTTCTGTGCTGGTTCAGCATCTTTCTCCAAGGCCGATCCCAATCGGTGTTGATAGGGAGCGAGAGGTCCAATCCATGGCCCCTACTCTGTGTGGTGCCCCAGGGTTCGGTGCTCTCGCTGCTCCTATTTAACATCTACATGAAACCGTTGGGCAAGATCATCTGGCACCATGGGATGAGGTATCATCAGTATGGTGATGATACTCAATTATATATCTCCATCCCGGGTGACCTAAGTGATGCTGTGGCTACCCTTTTGCAGTGCCTGGAGGCTGTAGGGGCCTGGATGGGGGACAACAGGCTTCAACTGAACCCTGGTAAGACAGAATGACTGTGGGTACTGGGAGCCTCAAGATCTAGGAATTTATCATCTTTGGTTCTTGACGGGGTCGCGCTACCCCAGACAGACCCGGTGCGTAATCTGGGGGTCCTCCTGGACTTATGACTCCTGTTCAAAGAGCAGGTGGCAGTTGTGGCGAGGAGGGCCTTTGCACAACTTTGTGTTGTGTGTCAGTTATGCCCCTTCCTTGGTTGGGAGGCCCTCCACATGGTCACTCATGCCCTGGTCACCTCCCGGTTGGATTACTGCAATGCACTCTACATGGGGCTACCCTTGAACAGTATCTGGAAGCTACAGCTGGCACAGAATGCAGTGGTGCGGACAGTTCTGAATGCCCCCAGGGGGTCCCATATAACACTACTGTTATGTGAGATGCATTGGTTGCCGGTTTGCTTCCGGGTCCAATTCAAGGTGTTGGTTATCACCTTTAAAGCCCTTCATGGCACAGGACCAGGTTATCTGAGGAGCTGTCTCACCCCTGTTATATCAGCCCACCCCACTTGGTCCAGCAGAAGGGGCATGTTGCAGACCCCACCAGTCAAGGAATTTTGACTGGTGGGATCTAGGAAGAGGGCCTTTTCTGCCATGGCCTCCGCTCTGTGGAACAACTTACCACCTGAGGTGTGGTGTGCCCCCACTTTCATGGCCTTCAGGAAGAGCGTGAAATCTTGGCTATGCCAGATGGTCTGGGGGCTGGATGGGGGCTCACACCAGTGGAAGTGGCTTGTGGGGTAATTGATTTTACTCCCCGGTTATCTTGAATGGTTTTAGTTTTTTATGTATAGGGCTTGTTTTTGTAGTTTGACTTTTTAATTAATTAATGAGGGTATTTATTTTTTAACTCTTTGTGGGTTTTACTTTCATTGTGAGCCTCCCAGAGTCACCCACTGGAGGAGATGGGTGGCATACAAATCTAATCAATCAATCAATCAATCAATAAAAATAATCTCCTCTTGAACATCCTGAAATGCAAAAAAGGGCTGAAATTTTTGACTCTGCCAAAGGGAACAGAATATACTGTAGATGTGGGAAAATATTATTTTAGGGGTAAAAGTTCTCAAAAATGAAAGCAAAAACAACGTATTGCAGCTATGTCAAATACTAGGGTTTTAAAAATACTCATAAGTCCTGGCATGATATCTGAAGTTCATAGATGAAATACCTTTTAGGGCCTTTTTTGATCAACAAAAATACAAAAACAAACATTGCAATATAAATGGAGTTGAAATATAAAAGAAAATAATAGTATGCACATGTAAGATTTATTTATTTATTATTATCATAATAAATCCAAAAATGACACATTACCATTTTTATTTTTCTTTCCAAATCTTATATAATGTAAATGGTTAAAAACAAATAACCAGCAACTTTGACCTTTAATCATTTTGTGATGGTATGAGTTTTTGTGCAAATAATAATAAAAAAAACTGGTTAGAATTATTAATGTTTCTGAGGGTGTGTGCTTGGGTGTGTAAGCCCCACAGTTATACAATGCAATCTCTTGGGTTTTTAAAAGGAAAAAAAAATGTTTCTTCTGGAAGACATATTAAGTCCTATCTGGTGTTTATTTCAGTTTTAATATTGTGGTAGAGGAAAGATAAATATTTGAATAAATTATTAATAAAAGAAAAAAATGTAAGACTTTTGCAGTCTTACAGAAACCTTCCTAGATTAATCGTACCAGGAGACGCAGTTAACAGTAATCAATCCAATAATGAGCAGCTACACTGTGAAAAACCACAGTTACTCAGCAGATCTGATAATTTATACTAAAACATGCAAGAAAGTATTTTACTCTATTAATTTATGGCCAGAGGCCAATAAACAATGCACAAGAAAAAGCAGGATACAGAAGGTGAGTGATAAATCTCTAAAGACTATAAAAGATAGAAGAAAAGAAGAAAAAAAAAGAGGTAAGATAGATGTGAAGGTTCAGTGCCCTTAACCCTCATAAGAATGAAATCCATTGCAACTGAGCAAAGCTTTGCCACATTCCTGGAAATTCCAGGGGAGAAGTCAGCAAGTAAAAGGTAAATAACTTTAATTTCAGATCAGCCTGACCTCTTCACACTGAGCACAATAGAGAAAGCAATGAAGTAAAACATGGTTTACTGATTTGATACTGCAGAGATGGAACATACGCAGAAACGTTCTGCATAAAGCATGTTGTATCTCCCGTCAGCACTGGGGGTAAAGCGTTAAACCTTGCCATGTGAACATGTGAATATTCTTCTCTGTGTAGCAGAAGCATAGAGGTAATTGGGGTAGGTGAGAGTAGCATGGAAGAGGTCCTTGGGACAGTAGGATGGACTTTCAGATCTGTCATTCTGTTTATCCAGATCAAGGATGCTTTGCTCAATTACTTGCATGGCTTTGTCTATTGCAAGTCATATCAGGAATGGAGCAGAAGAGCCACAGAAGGACAAATTATTGGCAATCATCTTCTTCCAAGTGGAAGTAACCTTATTTACCAAAGTCAATTGGGCCAGCAATTCACCCTAAAGGGTCTGTTTTAGTCCATATTTCAGGTGACAGATCCTCATTTGAGCTGCTAGATGGGCATCCACATTCTAGCCAAAGAGGCACGTTCAGATTGGAGTGGGAGACCCACAATAAAGTTCTGATGAATTTAGGTCAGATGGCTTTCAGAATGTGAATAATCAGAGTATGCATAAAATTGGGCACTGAACAACAGTAGGCTCAACACCTTAGCACTGAAGACATTAATGGCTGCTGGGAGCAATATGTTCCCATTGCAGCTGGCTAATCTGATGACTACACAGGCAGCTTTGTAAGCTCAGGCTGTGAGCTGTCCGGTTTGTCATATCCAGAAAGTGGAAATAGATGCCTAGTTATTTAAACACTTTCACTAGCTCAGTGGGATGGCTATTGATTTCCCACACCTGCGGGCTGCACTGCTTGGGGAAAATCAACCCCTTCATTTTTGAATAGTTTTTTTCCAGTCCTCTGGTTTGGCAATGTTCAGCCAAGCCCTGATGGCTGTGGTGGGGTCCAGTTTGGGTGAGGGAGAGAATATCTGTGTTGTCAGCTTAGAGGAGTATGGAAATCAGTCTCCGATTTGGGGCTGGTAAAAGTCACATTTGAAAGGGCCTGAACTATTCCAATAACAACATTATTTTTTTAAAAAAGGGGCGGGTAAATGTACTCTTGTTTGACACCCTTTTGTGTGGAGACTGATACTGTCAAAATACCATTGATGTTGCATTTAGCTTTCATAGAACTGTCCTCATCTGTAGAGGGAAGAGGGAATGACTTTGAAGGACAGAAGGAAGAACTGCTACCAAAGCAGTGGTCAGATAAAAGGGGCCTGAGCCCAGGCCAAGAAAGTAATATGAGTAAATGCCTTAGAGCCCCTCCCTGGTTCACAGGAAGATAAGGGAGGAAAGGGGGAAAAGCATATTCAGACTTGCAAGATTCTCTTTCCTATAGCTTCACAATAAAAACAGTTCTGACTGGCATGACCAGCATTGGTTTCCTAGTCTGGTCTACCTTGAAGAGTTGACATTATGTAACATTATAATGTTAGATAAATTCGACATCTAAGTTAGTTAGATAGCTTAACTACAAAAGCCAGTGATTAATAGTGCAGGCAGCTAGTTTTTGCCAGTCCCGCACTTGGGGGTTCAGATCAAAGTTGCCTTCAAGTCAGTGAAGGTAGCACAGAGGGTTCCTCTGAGGAGGCGACAATATTTTCAGCTGTTGCAGAGTAGTGCCTTGATCAGAGCCTGAGAAACCTGGCCTAAAGCTGACTTGTTCTACAGCTAAACTTTTGTCCTGTATCATCAGTTGTGTGTGCAGATGTCTGGCATACATTTTACTTATTGTGCTGAGCAGACTAATTGGGTAATAGCTGTCTGGATTAGACATGTCCCCCTTTTTGAAGATTGGAATAGTTATTGAGCAGTTCCACTCTTGGCATTTGAACAGATTGGTCAACATGGGTAAATAAAGAGGCCAAAATGGGTCGCCATTCTGAATTAAGTTTAAAGAGTTCAGCTGAAATGAACTCTTTGCTTTGCCATTTTTTAGTTGAGAAAGTAATTTAAGGGACTATGAAATAGTGACAGGAGGCCAGCTGACGATAGCTAGAGATGACCTTGGACAAACTATGTCATGGCAGTTAGAAAAATATCATATAGGACAAGAAGAACACATTAGAAAGAAATTCAGACTAACTCCACCTTAACTCTCTTGAGCAGAGTTTCTCAACCTTGGCCACTTGAAGATGTACAGACTTCAACTCCCAGAATTCCCCAGCCAGCCAGAATTCCCCACATCTTCAAGTGGCCAAGGTTGAGAAACACTGCTCTTGAGTATAAGAGGAGGGAGGGAAAATGCTGCCAGACTTTCAAGATTCTATTACTATAGCCTGTGTCAATAAAGTAGAGTTTGTGGAGTCTGTTTCCTGGTCCGTGGCTGGCTTACCTTGAATGGCTGACATCAGTTGGGAAAAGGGTCATGCAGTAGTGGGGAATGGATTGAGTCATTAGCTGGTTTGTTTAATACCTGGTAAAAGTGGATAAACTAGGTCTCAGAAGTGCTTGAGTTCCCAGTGCCAAAGGGGCTGAACTGGCAACCAAAGGTTGCTCAAAGGTGGCAGGGTTTCTTTTTTGGTTAGTCTCTCCCAAACAGTTCCTTGCCTCTACAGTTTCTTCACCCCTAAAAGAATTCATGCATTTAAGGGCATGAAAGGTGGCATGAGAGCAGTCATTGTTTTGCTTGGCAGTCTTAAAGGCAGCCACTAACCTGGCCTTGGTAGGGTACATTCTTTCCTGACCCAGGAAAGGGTTTGAGGGTTTGATTGTAAGAGTCCTTTGCACAGGAATAGCGCTATCTTTTAAGTTGTTCTTGTGCAAACTGTAGTATGTTTGATAGCTAAAAGAGTCTATCCCCAACCTCCTCTTGTTATGTCTTTATTTTTGGTGTGATAATGGCAAGATGAAGGAGGTTGTTAGACACAACATTTAATGCATTAGAATGTAGGAATTTGTCATCAGGCGTCTCATCTCTCTGGCATTCAAATCACCAGCTAAAATCAAAGCTGAAATCCTGTATATAATCCCAAAATAAGTCCTAGGAAGTATTGGTCTAAGAAATTAGCTTGGAGGTGGCGGTAGAGGAGAATATAAACATGAATCAATAGAAGACCAATCCTGATTTTTAACTCAGGTAATATCCAGGAAGATACACATTGTTGGCTTAGAAGTAATTACTTGCGGTTCAGATGAGATCAAGGTGGTTATGCTCTCTAGGGGTACCTCCTTCTTCAAACTAGATATTGCAGGAAGTGAGAGGAGATGAAAGTATCCAAAGTCACCCACTCTTGCTCCCATGTTCCTGAAGGAAGAAAATCTGCTGCTCTGATACAGTAGTGAAAGTGGGGCTGTTCCACTTGGAGCGCCAACTGGTTATATTCCAGGAGTTCAGCAGTAGAGTGTGATCAAGAACCGTTTGAGAGGATCTGGCAATAGGTGGGTCATTCAGGCATGAGGAAATTGTATTTGAATCGTCTCTGGTGCAAATACACTGGAAAGTTTGGAATGGGCTCCTTGAGTTATAAAGGAATCATCCCCTTGCTGCTGAGCTGTGGCCCCAAAACAACTGTAGGAGCAGGTTCAGCAGCTGATATGCTTTGTACTTCTGCAAGGAAGTGTGATGTTTGTGGGTCAGTGGCTCCTGTAGTTCAGCGTACTGAAAGAGGCTGGATGTACGATTGGGCAAAGTAGGAGAAGAATGAGGTAGAGGTACAAGTGCTGATGTTGACAGATAGAGGGGTTGTAAGCAATGCAGCATCAGAGTTTAATAGATCTTGTATTAGGTCATCTGCTCTTTAAGGAGAATTCCTTTGGTAGCTGTGTAAAGGAGTTATTTACCAGGTTTCTTTGCGGAGGATACTGGAGTTGAGAGTGTTAAATTTTGGGCAAGTCACTGTTATCTGTGTTCAAGGTTAGCTTATCTTCTGAGTTGATACTTCTTAAGGTAATTGCCTTTGAAGAAGAGACTTGTCAGAGCACTTTTGTTTTATATTAGACAGCCAAAGTTTGATGTTCAAGTCACAAAAAAACATGTTTGGGGTAGATGTAAAAGGACTCCAGATATTGTCTCATTCTGAGTATCATGAGCGGGATAGCTGGAGTTTTGAATTTAATTAAGATTTTGCAGTTAATGAGGTTAGGAAGCCAGTCTGTTGTTTCTGTGTCTCTATGGGAGACTGGTGCTCATAGCAACTGGCACAGAGAGAGAATGGCTGACTATCTGTGTTGGTTGCTGATGTTGTTTCTAATAATGAGGTTGATCTGAGTTGGTTGTACAAGGAATTAGATGGAGCATCAGAGAGATGGGAGGTCAGGGCATGTGTGTTCCATTGCGATCTGTGGTCACTTTAGCTTCTCCAGGGAGCAGTAAATTGGCCCTTCCCTATCTATACAGAATAGCCTTTCAGTTGCCTGGCAGTCAGAAGAGTGACTTACAAGGTTGTATATAACATCAAGGTTTTTTGTCAATGGCTGTAAGATTCAGATAGATTGAAGACATACAGTAGTGTCAGCTTTAAAAAAACACTGTTTTGCCAGCAGTTCAGGTTGAGTGCTGTTAAATTCTTGGTCAGATCTTCTGTGATGGAGCTCTTTACTAGGTTATTTGACAGAGAGTCTACTTTCCAAAAAGGAGAGGGCTCATTTTTGTATAGCTCTGTAGATCTTCAGGTTCATTTTCTGTTAAATACAGGAGGTCAGGTGGATTATTTTGAGTGAATAAAACATCCCCACCTACTGAAATTCAATTCACAGTTGCTGTTAACTTGTCCATCTTAGTTGTTTTGAGGCTTTCTGGGACTTGGGTGGCTGGAGTTTGTTCAAGCTCTTTCTTCTTTTTCCCTATCAAGGTTGTTTAGAGATTAGCTTCCTAGGATAAACTAAAAACCAATTCTAAAAAATGGGATGAAGGAAAATGGGAAAAAAATGAAATGAAATGAAGCGTATTGATGAGAATAGTAAATAACTAGGTGGATATAAAGGAGTAGAATAAGAACTAGCCCATAAAAATGATATTAAAAGAATGGAAGAGCAGAGAGAACTAAAGCAGCTGTAGTAAGCATTGTAGGAGAGCCCCATCCTGCAGCTTCTTGGGGTGCAGGCAACAGTATGTTAACTTGTGATGCTGTTCTTGCAACATTTAAATGATTTGGGATGAAACTGAAGTGAGGTAATACTGGAAGGATTATTTTACAGATGATATTGGAATGATGGAGATACGTCAGAGAGTGGAATTGAAACAAATGCTATAAATGTCAGTGTGGAATGTTCCTTGAGAATGTTGAAAAATGGTAAAGCTCCTGATATAGAAGCTGCAGTGTAACTGAGTAGATGTTAATATAGGGCTGTGGTTTACTTATGGATTGGCTGTGTGATTTTAAAGTGTGTATAAAGACTGAATCTGTGCAAGAACCTGTGCATTACTCCCCTATACAAAGGGAAATGTAGCAAAAACAGATGCAAGAACTACAGGGGGATCACTTTGCCCCTGAAAAGTTATTTGGCAGATCTCTGATTGAAATATTGTGATAGGTGAAAATGAACAAGATTTGGGAAGTACAATGCAGCTTTATGCTGTAGAGACCAGACTGTTATTCTTCAGGAGGTCGTTAAGAAATGTCTGCGTATGAGAATGTTTATTGTACATTTGTTGACTTAGAGAAATCATACGATGAAATTAGTAGTCTTGAATTACGGAATCTTTTGTACAAGTATGGATTTGAAGGTAAGTTGCTAATACAATACAGTAAAAGCAATATATGCTTAGTGAATGGCTCAACATTAAGCAGGGAGTAAGACAAAACTGTGATGTCCCTTTGATTAATGTATTTATGGATAAACGTATAAGTAATTATTGAGGGGATAATAGAGGGGTGTTGGTTGTGGAGGTGAACATTTGCATGTAGATTCCATTTGTTGCCTGAAAACCCAAATGATTTGCAGTGCATATTAGATAAATTATATGATACAATGAGTATGGATCTGAAAACTAAGACCAAAGTTTTTGACAGCAAAAAATTGTGTACCTTGGTAGAATATTGACTAAAGATGAAAAAATGAATGGAGAAATTTTAAGATGGGGGCAGAAAGGTTGTAGTAGCATGTGGTTTGTTGCAAGAAATAAATGTTAGTTGAAAGAAGTGATTTTGTCATCTTAATTTATTGTTCATGCTTTAACCTCTTGTTTTAAAAATGTAAATTTGTTTGATTCCTTAATTTGAAAAAATAACCAGATTAGACAATATTTTAATCCAATATGAAAGCCTTCACTTTTCACAAAGAGCAAGCAAAAACACACTTAGACAAAGATCTTTGCACAGGAAATCCCACTGTCTTGGGACCCATACAGAAAAACACCTATCCCATTAATATTGAGAGTGGGGGTGAGACACTGAAATGATCTCAACAGCTAATGTTTACATAATAGTGAGTCATATGATAGTGACATCAGATCATTTCTCATTTTACAGGCACCCCTCCTAACAACACTTTCAATTCTTTCCAGCAAGAACTACGTAACCAGTGCAGTACCTTCAACACTGTTACAGTCTTCCAGGTCCAGTAAATACCCTAGCATCTCATTCTGCGTCAATTCCTAATAATCTTTGAAAGAACCATTCAAATGAAAGCAACCAGAGTATAAAAATATGATTTGCTGCCCAGTATCTTAAAGAAAGCATGTAATTCTGTATCATCAAAGTTGCAAAAATAACAATAAAAATCTAACCGGTTTTTTAGATGAGCAGCTCTTAGAGTCCTTCCCCATTGGTGAGTTGAAGTGCTATCCACCCAATTTTGTGTTAGCAGAAAACCGGACTGGCATAAAACTGGTGGTTCCTACTGCTGATCCCTCTCCTGCCTCTTTCATCTTTGTTCCAAATCACTGCCAGTCCCCTAGTTCCCCTCCAAGTAGTGGCATCTGCAGGGAGGAGTCAAAATCAGCACATACCAAAGGGTGGGACTTGCATCATGACTCTTTCCATCTGTCAGCCCTTTGAGGTAGTCCAGACAAGAAGCACCAACCAAGGGTACTAGCTCTATCTTTATTGTAAGGTTATAGTTACAGAATCTTGCAAGTCTGAAAGTTCCTCTCCCCTCCCTTACATTTATTCTCCTGAAAACTAGGGAGAGTCCCTTCTGAGATGCTTTCACCACCCTCACCCCTCCTTCAGACTCAGATTTTGTTTATCAGACCATTGCCTAGGCTGTGGCTCTTCCTTCTGTCTCCCAAGGTCATTCCCACATACTGTTACATCATCTGCCTTCTTGCTGAATTGACGTACACCCCTAAGACTAATGCATCCAAGGTAATAGATGAACAACTTAACCAATTTTACCCAACTTGAAGTTGCCTTGGATGTTAGAATATAACTGTCTCATTTGTGGGATGGAGTTGAGGCAACTATGGGAATACAGCAGAGAAAAAGATGTTGCCAGGGCATCTGGACCTTGTGGTTAAATGCATGTGAGCAAAGGCCTGGAAAGTTATAAGCCAAAAGATCTTTTGGAAGTATTCCATTGTTTCCTTCCTAATGGCTTTTCTGTATAAGAAAAAAGACAGCAAGACGTGGGTGGAAACAGAAGGTTTTAAAAGAAAGACAACATAATAATAATAATAAGGATTCTCTATAGGAGGGTTTGGTGGTGGCTGATGGGCTGGGAGATGCAGCTCAGCCTCCAAACCTTCCAAGGCTGGTTTTCCATCTTTTTCTCATCATATTCTTCCTCTTCTTCTCACCTTTTAGCTGCCATGATATATCAAGCGACAGTAACACAATCTGGATCTTCTAGCTGAACATTTGTGAAAAGAAAAATAATCTATTAAGGGAAAGAACTTCTGTTCTTAAAGTCTAGATTCTTGCTGTAGGAAGGCTATTGATTTAGTTGTCAAGATTATACATCACTATTAGGCACAGAGAGGCTGACTTCACACACTATACTATCAATGTGGTCTGTTTAGCTTTGATTTAGCTAAACCCAGGCAGTTTTGATGCATTCAATAAAAATCCTTAAGCAAACCATGGCTTAATGTGATGTAATGTGGGTGACCATGTACTCCTGAAAGAGAGTTGACTATTTTATAAAATGACCCCAAAATGAGAAGCCATTCTAAATGGATCTGCTAGGCTTAAATCCATATAACCAGATAAATAGGACCTTTCCTTTCAACAAAAAGTATTGCCTTCCATATAGATTTATTACTGATTGACTGACAACATGTATACCTTGCCTTTCTAAGGAGGTAAAGTGGTATCCACTGAAGCTATCCTGCATTTTACCTTCACAACAAATGTAGCTTATGAAGTAGGCTGGACTGGAGAGAGTGATCAGCCCAAAATCATCCAGCAAGCACTATGATTGAGTGGGGACTTGACTTTAGATCTCCCCAGACCCATCCAACATTTTAGCCATTAAGTCACCCGATCTCTCTGAGTTGTAGCAGTCATATTGAGTTGCAACAACCCTATCTTGATCTTCCTGGCTCCCACAGGTCATGGGGCAGAATCAAGCTTCCCCTTGCTGCTTCAGGATGGAAAGAAGAAAAAGGAATAAGGGTTCCCATGACAGTTTCCATAAGATTAATAGAGTTACAATTGAGCACAGATGTTCCAGCTAGGCTGGGCTTGCACAACGTTTTAGAGTTGGCTAAAATGGGATTGGGCAATTTGTGTGTTTTTTGAATGAGAATATTAAGCCACAGTATGGTGGTGTTGTTTTTTTTGACATAGCATGGTATGTGAACAGAACAACTGTGGTTTGTTAACTAGAGTTTAGTCTTCAATTTGTTTGTGAACCAAGTGTCTTAAGTTGCAGACTGGTAAGCTCTAGGCCTGAGTATTGCCTACACACGTTCCCTCTTAGTAATTGATGATCTTCAGTCTAGCATTTCCACACATGGCGATATCAGAACAACTTCACAGAATGTTCGTAACGTTCAGAAATATTTAAATGAACAGACAGCTCTATTGGCAGTGCAGCTTCTCTAAGAAAAAGAAGAAAGAAAAAAAAATTCTGGTGTTGTGGGTTGTATAAAGACCTGGGGAAAAGAAGGGTTGCATACTGTATCCTTGGATGCAAACCAGAGGGTAGTCATGGTACCTAAGGAATGTATGAACTTTGCTAGACCAGACTATTAGATCCATCTAGTTCATTGCTCAATTTCCAGTAGCAGCCCTTTAAATAGTTTTGAGAAGTTAAACAGCATGAAGGAAGTAATCTAGTCCTCTGCTTTTGAACATAACATTCCAATTACTCTGGGAAGCAATCTTGACCTGGTTAGCTAAGAAGGGGAAAAAGTGGGTAAGGTCAAAGAGGAATTGGAATTTAAACAGCATACCTGTCTATTCAATTCTCACAGAGGTTCTCACGGATTTCACAGAGAACCTCTGAATCACTGAGCAGAGATGGCTGGAGTTCTCAGTAGGTTTCATCCCTCAAGTCAGAACAAACTTGTTGACAATAAATTCTCCACAAATAAGATATTCTGTGATATATTGGCTCTATACATTGGAATTTAACGTGCATAAAAGTACTGGTTGGGCGCTTCCCCCCAGAAGTGCAGAAATGACACAGTTGGATACACTTGAGTAGTACACATACCTGAGGATACATATATACACCTGTACATGCAAAGAAAGGTATGACTTTATATTCTTCTAAATGTGCAGGAATATCTTTGTGAATCTGCAGGCAGGAAAGTTCATCAGCTTGTATCCTTTTGGTAAACAAGAATATTATGCACAAATTGAGGTAACAACTGGACATTTCAGTTGCATTATCATGGACACAATTGTACTAATGTCTTTCATGAGAAAATCAGTACATTGGATGGGTCATCAAAATCACACCACTAGTTTGGTGGTTACTAGTTTGGGGGTACTAGTGAGTTTAACAACAACACTATCTCTTTGTTTTTCCTTGTGTATGTGTGTGTTTTTATTATTTTGGTCTATTTTTAAGCTTCTGCTGCTAAATTCATTTCTTAATTTAATTTCTCTCCTAATTAGGATTGCTTTTTTTAAAAAATGCATTCGCTCTTAAACTTAACCTTATTATATGGACAACAGCAAGAGATAATGTTTATCTCCATGCTCATAGTTAATAGCACAGTGGTATATCTGATCTATTAGATTCATCAGCTGGTAAATGTGTTTTACAGAAGGAAGGAACCAGATGCCCTTTAAATACTTAGGGCTACAAATCTTATCATCCTCAGATGGCATAGCCAAAGAATTCTTCCCCAAAAATATTGGAACTCTAGTCTAGAACATCTAGCGGGCACCAAACGACTTAGTCCTGATTTTTATTGTACAGCCAGATTGTGGTTATGAGCTTGAGCTGAATTTCTTGAATTGTGGAAAAGGAGAAGGGAAGGATACATTTGATCATTGATGAAAAAAATCATATAAGTTTAATGTTTACCAATAAAAGCCATTTTTTTCTGAGACTGACAAATACTATATCCTTTCTGTTTTTGACATTTCGTACTAGTGATCTGTATTTTAGACAGTAAGTGTAAGTTCTTAAACAGTAAGAACTACAAAAAAGCATGGATGTCCCCAAATATCTGTTCAATATAATGGTATTGGTCACACTTGTGGATGACCTCTGATGGGAGCAAGATGGGATGGTGCACTGATCCTTGCTATCCTCGATTTTTCAGCAGCTTTCAATACCATCAACTATGCTATCTTTCTAGACCAGTTATAGGGGTTAGGAGTACAATGTTATGCTGGTTCTTCTCCTTCCTCTGGGGTCCATTTGAGTTGGTGTTGATTGGGGGGGAAATCTGCCCCACGGCCCCTCTTATGTGAGGTGCCTCAGAGCTTAACCCTCTCCCCACTCCTGTTTAATCTACATGAAGCTGGTGGTTGAGGTATCATCAATATACTGATAATTTTCAGCTATATATTCTGCCCCTGCTGGACCAAGAGATGCTGTGGAAGCTCTGTCTCATTGCTGGAGACTGTGGGGGTCTGGATGGGGATGAACAGACTTCAGCAAAACCCTAGCCAGATGGAGTGGCTTTGGGTGTTAGGGCTTCTTGCATCTGGGGATTTTCCACCCTTAATTCTGGATGGGGTTGCACTACCCCAGACAGCACTGGTGTGCAATTTGTAGGCCCTCCTGGATTCAAAGCTCCTGTCTTTTGCACAGCTTCATGTTGTATACCAATTGTGTCCCTTCCTGGATCCGGGGGCATTGCGCTCCATCATTCATGTTTGATCACCTCCCAAGTGGATTACTGCAATGCATTCTACACGGGGCTGCTCTTGAAGAACATCCAGAAGCTTCATTTGCTCCAGAGTACAGCGACACAGGCAATTATGGGGGTGTCTCACTTTGCCCATGTTTCAACTTTGCTCCATGAGCTGCACTGGCTTCCAGTTTGCTTCTGGGTGCAATTCAAAGTACTGGTTGTTACCTTTAAAGCCCTACATGGCATGGGGCCAGCGTATTTGAGGAACCGCCTTACTCCCATGATTTCCACTCATCTCACTAGGTTGGGCAGGAGGGGCATGCTCTGGGCCCCATCTATTAGCGATTGTCATCTAATGGGACCCAGGAGGTGTGCCTTTTCTGTAGCTGTTCCTGCCCTCTGGAACACCATATTGCCCAAGGTTCAGCTGGCCCTGACTTGTCTCACCTTTCAGAAAGCCTTGAAGACCTGGCTGTTTTCCCAGGTAGGGGGCCAGGAGAGTAATAGAGCTCATGCTATTGGTGAGTGGTATGTTCAGGAGTCATTTTGTGTTAGTTGGCTGGAACAGTATTTTTTAATTTTTTAATATACTTCGCATTTTTATTGAGTTTTAATTCCTGTTAGCTGCCCAGAGTCATATTGGTGACTTGGACAGTCATATAAATTGATATAAATAAAAAATAAATAAGTAACCATATTTAGCAGGTATGCAAATCATGTAAGATATATAAAGTCATATACTGTATGCAGCAATTCTGACAAATGCTCTTAAAATAGGCTTGCTGTGGAGCTGTGACTGCTGAGATGTCCTTAACCCAGAATTTCCCATGCTCTCATCCTCCATAGCATGTAAGTGCACTATATGTAATGTTACATACTATAGGTGGGTGGATTCACACAAACAATTAAAAGCCAAACTTAGGTTAACAATTTATTATGGCTGGTTTGGTTTGGCTCATACAACACGCTAAGACAAGGGATGGTTTTCTACAACTTGCTAAATGATTAACTACCCAAGCCCATTTTAGCTTAGTATAGCAAATAGGGTGAACTCAGACAATAAATGCATTAAGAAACAAAACAAAAACTCAACTCCATTCCCACTTCAGCCAACTTCACCCTAAAAGAAAATGCAAAATTGTAAAATAAAGCCCCTTTTTCCTCCAAAGATCCTCATTCTTGACTTGAAGAGATTCTTCCTGGATAAAGATGTAGAAATGCAAATTTCCAGTCCAAGTGTAACTCCCCCTCCCCTGTAATTAGCTTGGATAACAATAGGTTTGCTCTAGAGGATGGAAGCTTGTCTTGGCAGCCCTGGCGTGGGTGGCTTAGATTTCCTATGGTGCATCCCTTTGAAGCAGGGATGCTGCGTTTCCTTCTTCATCTGAAGAAAATCACATCTTTTGTGTGACATCATCCCCAACCCACCTGGCTCATCGAGAGATTACTCAGGCAGTTCCTTCTTCCCAAGAAGATGCTGCCCAATCAGCTGCCCCACGACCACAGCCAATCAGCTGGCTCAGAGATGATGTCATGGTGTGAACTTGGCAGCCTGGTGGATGCTAAGTGGATCTTTTAGCATCACTCCCTGAACGGAAGCAAACGAGAAGCTGGGAGCGGCTGAACCAAGCATCGGACTTAAAAAGAGGTAAGTGCAGCAGGATTAAGAAAGGGTCCCATTAGGAACTGGGGCTGGGCAGATGGAGGGAAACTTGAAGAAAATAATAAATGTTCTACCAAGTATAGAAATGGTCTCTTGAGAGCTGGATTTTCAAAATGAGGAACGTAATGGGGGGCTAGGTACAGGTAAGGCTGTGATGGGCAGGATCCGACCCCAGTCTTGACTTTTGGAAGCCAGTGCTCACAACTCCAGTCTCTTCTATCTTTGCATCCACATTCTGATCTTCTTTTCCCTCTTTGCATATCTTACATAGTAATGTCTGTTTTAGTACTTTCATATACACATTCTGTCTCTGCATCTTGCTATCCTTTTGTCAGTGACATTATTCTCCCTCCATTTCTGAATGTTTAATACTTTCTTCTTTTCTTTTTCTTTCTTCACCCTGTGCCGACACTGTATATGCAATCAAAACAGATTTCTTTTTTCTCCCCAGCCCTCAAAGTCCCTTGTCCCCCCCTCTCCTCAACACTTTCTTGTTGTACATGACTGTATTTTTAACAATCCACATAGTGAGACATAATTGCTTCTTATTAGTTGTTGTAATATGTATAATACACTTCACATAACCTGATTAGTGTCCTGTGATGCAATATAAAATCTGGAGCCCTTGGGATGCTGGGCTGAGAGAGATCAGTAATTTGGGAACAGCAACATTGTGGAAAACAGCTTCCAGACAGCAACAATTAAGTCTGGTGACACCTTGAAGACAAACATTTATATGGCAGAAGCTTTCGTGAAGTGGAGTTCATTTAGAGACAATGCCCCCAAGTCTGTGCGAGCTTATATTGTAATAGATGTGTTAATCTTAAATGCCATAAGACTCTCTCAGTTTTTCTGCAACAGGCAAACAAGGGTATTCTCAGAGAGACAAACAGTGTAGCTTTGAAGATCTTTTAAATCTGGCCATTTTTGCACTTTTTTGCCTTTTTGTCTTTTTTGTTGGGGGCGAGGGGCGGGTAGTTACCGAACATTTCTTTCTTTCTCTTCACAGCTATTCCTTCTCTCGCAAATTTGCAATGAACTCACCATGATCCAGACAAACTAACAATGGGCAAGGTTGCTTTTGTGGTACAGTGCTATCAGAGGGGAGGAAAGCAGAGCCAAGACTATGGGATGTAGAATTCAAGTTCCTGAAACATCCTAGTTTTCCCTCTCGTTTATTTCTTTATTGATAGAAAGTTTCTTGCCTTCATTCTGAGTTAGCTATTGCTGAACTCTCTGAAGCCAGAGGAACGGCTGCATAACATTTCCCGGGGTTAAGGGGAGGGCTGCTTTAGTAGTTTTCTAAGCTCATTCGTACCCAGAAAAACCAAGATTAGTTCTTGCCCCACCTCTTGAAAAAGCATTTAAGCTTTTTCATGTCTGTCAAAAAATTAGATGTTTTAAAATCGAAGTGGTCAAATTTGGTTGTCTTGGTAGAGAATTTCGCTTGCTTGGATGCAGACTTTTTTCCCCCCAAGGGGAGTATTGTGGAGTATTCACAGTCCTCTACAATGGGTACAAAGTTAGCTCTGTTAATTTAGAAATGCTCTTTCTGTGACATGTATGATGACTACTTTCCCACATAGCACTAAGTCCTAGTTTCCTCAGGTTGTTCATGTTTATTGACTGAATCTTTCTATAGCAATTGTTCTCCAGGTTTAGTTTTTTCTCTGCCTACTGTTCCCCCACCCCCGCCTGAAAAAGTACTTCCGACTGCCTCTAGACAGCAACAGACTATTCCAAATCCTTTTGATTCTGTTTCTCGGTAGACCTTTCCCAATTCATGCTATGACTCCCTTTTTGCCACAGCTTCCACTGACCCAAATCAGCCCACTTCCACATTATGCTTTTCTTATCCCCAAAGCACTCTGGTTCAGGGTGAAAGATGAAGGGCTTATTACCAGTCAACAATCGTCGTTGAAACAAGGGTTTTCTTCCTGAAGACTCTGTTTTAACCATCATCAGACAACTTTGGCAAGTATGAAGCATAACAGTGATAAAGGTCCTGGGAGCACGTGCAGAGTGCTTTCCAAATAGATCTAGGGCAGGAATGAATGATTGGCAATGACATTTGCACACATGGGATGCTTTGATTGGTTGTAGGTTTCCCAACAAGTCACATGTTATCAAATGCAGGTGTACAGGTGAGTGTATCTTTCCTGCCTGCGTTGAAATTCCTCCCATGTGGGTAAAAACAACAAAAGCAGATTTCTGTGGCATCAGGTAAGTAAGCATAGCACGTTCGGCAGCAGCAGCATCAACCCTTTGCTCTCTCCTCCCCTTTCCCTTTATATTTGCAGATAATGTCTGTGCTACAGGTAATCTCATGGCAGGAGAGCCATCTTCCTTCCCTCGCTGCTTCCTTACTTTTGATTTTATTGGTGGTCTCAAAAGGAAGGCCAGCCCTCCCTCTTTCCTCCCTCCTAGTCAATCCTTCAAATGCTGAACAAAAACTGCAATTATTTGTCAATGGTGGGTAGAGTATTGCTTGGAAAAGGGGGCGATGCCAAGTTACTGGTAAAAATAGAAATGGAAATGCTTAAAGGAGGGAAAGTAATCACACACACTCATACATGTGTGATGAACCTGTGGTATATTTTTGGAAAAATAGGAATCAGCATTTTTTTCCCTCTCTCTTTCCCTCCCTCATCTGGAGATAAAGGCTGGGAGGCCTCTCCCACTTCCATTGCATTTATCTCAAATGTAAGAGTGTGGGATGAGATTACTGAAGGGGAAGCAACAGCTATTCTCTCTTTGAATTTTTGAATTGTTTTAATATTTTTGTGTGCAAATGGATTCATTTCTTTATTGCCTGTCCCTGCGGTCCGGCTACCGCAGCTCTTGGGCAGGTTCATAGAACCATCAAATAAAAGAATGTACTAAAAGATAATCTGAAAAGAAAAGGTACAGAGCAAAATCAGAGTAAAAGGAACAGCAGCATAAAGATCTAAAAAGTACAGATGCAGGTTGCTTGGATTAAAAGAGAAATAAATTAAAAGGATCAACCAAAGAGATGAAGTAAAAGGGTTTCAGTTGGCATTAAAAATGGCATAGCATAAGTAGCAGGATCTTTCTGGGTTATGTCTGTTGTGTTTGGAAATGCATGAGCACTTAGTTTCAGGAGAGTGAAAGGAGACAAATAATTAAAGAAATAAGCCCATTTTGTACAGATATAAAATGTCTGTAGGTTCTCCAGCTTGTCCTTTTTGTACAAGGCTGCAGTGTCAGGTCCTCATCATGCCCTCCTCTTTCTGCTCCTCCCTGCCTGCTTTCAGCTGCTGTGAGCTCATCCCACATTATACAGGGCTGTGGCTTCCGCCTCCCTCCCAACGAAGCACCAGAGCATCCCTGGTGAAGCCACTGGCAAGACAGCGGCACTTCTGTTTGCAAGCCTAGGGCTCACTCCACGGGTCCATCTCCCAGCCAGCCCCACATCATCCAAGCCGGCTTCTTGATCCAAGAGCTTTCCCGGGAACCAAAGGAAGGGGGGCGGGGGTGTCTCAGCAAGAAAGGGGTAGTGGTGAAGAGAGGCTGAGGGCAGATCTGTCAGTCCCCAGAGCTACCGGTGAAGGCGTTGAGCACATGATCTCCTAACAAAGGAAAGAAGAGCCGTTGATCCTGGGGGTTGAATAATGTCCACTAATATGCCTTGGATGAAAAGGAAGGGGGCTGCTGGGAAAACTCCAGTTTTAGAAATTGAGCCTGCCTTTACATGAAGGGAGAAGAGCTTCTGGAGAATCCTAGATAGGAAGAGGGAGGGAGGGAGAGAGACAGGGAGACTTGCTATGCTGTGAGGATGAGAGGAATGAAGTTTTGTCTGAAGAACATGTCTTCCAAGTGGAACAGCAGGAATTCTTCTGAGACTATATGCAAAACTCCACCTTTTTCCATGGTAGGAAACCCCAGTCAAACTCTAGAGGCTTAAGGTTTAGCAAGAGGACTTCTGGGTGTTCTATTTGTTAAGGACTTCAGCTATTGTAATTCAAGCAACTAATAACAACATTAAATTCATTTTAAAACTAGCATCAATCCTAAGAGGGACCATTGTCACTTTCAGGGTCATGGGTCATTCCTGGGACATGTAAAGTTATCATGGGGAGGGGGGAATGGTTTTGAACATGTGCTTCCTCTCCCAAGAACAATCCTCATCAGTTTTGGGAAACAAATGCAGCATTGTTCCCATACTTATGTCTATAACTGACTTACACAGTGGTTTTTTGGGCAAGCAAGCAGCCCTGGAAATGCCCCCCTCCCCCTGCAGCTCAGCAAATTTGAGTTTCTGAATTGCTGAGATCAAATCTAACTGCCTCCTTTGGACCTTTACTCCATAATTCTTTTGTGCTTGCATGGTGCAAATATATTGTATACAAGGAGACCTGGCTGAGAATTCCAGGCACCATTCACAAATGGGATTAATAATTTTTTTTTTAGGCTGAGAGGTGTCAGTTATCTATCTGTTGATGGAGCTTAAAAGATGGCTGAGAAGAAACCATCTAGTAATAAGTGATGATAGGTTTTATTGGCCTTATAGTACAAAGTCCGATCTATGTGTCACTTATAGAAATTGATTAAGAGTTCCTTTTCCAACCCACAGTCACTGTAAGCTGGAAAGTTTCTTCTTCACTGCTGCAACCTATTGGGTCTTATGTAACTAGTCAGTGGGATGGTCCTTATGGTTTCACAGAAATTGGGTCAAATGGGCAGGGAATGAATGTATAGAGCACTGCTCTTCTCCAGAGTCTCTTGCTGCAGCATCGGGAAGTACCCATGCATATACATTGAGCTGGTCATTGTTGGAAGCAAGGCGTTAGACTAGATTAGATGAGATGGACCTTTCACTGGATCTAGAACAGCTCCTGTGTGTCATGTTTATGCAGAACTGAATGATTCTTTCAGCTAGAAATTTGACTACTCCAATACCTTAAACTGGCTTGACTATTAAAAAAAAATCATTTTCCAGTTTCCTTGCTATTCCTCCTCCCTATTACATTATGATCTGATTCATGTAACCATGGTTTGAGGAATAAATTACAATCAGCTGGATTTGCACAATATGCTAGGCTGCATTATGGTTCAGCATCATACTTGCACCCAGCCTTCTCTGTTTGCCAGCCTTTATTCAAGATCTCCACAGATTACTTAAAGGGCAGGGGCCTAAATTGCTTCTGGGTGGAGCAGCTCCATCTCCCATTTCTTCTGTTGAAAAGGTCCCATTGTTTGAGCTGCATTCTCCCTCCCTGGCTGCGAGTGCTGTGTTCACACACTGGAGTCACCCCAGACATGGTGCCAATGTGTTCCAAGACTGATTCAAACTCTCAGGTGGCTCTGAGTCAGCATTGCCCAGGGTGCTTCTTCTACTCCTTTAAAACAATCTCTGTAACTGAATGAATTCTACATACCTGGCTTGGCTACAGAACGGTTCACATGAGCTTTATTTATTTACAGAATTTATATGGCTGCCCATTGTACATATATAACCCTGGGAAGGTAACAACAGTCCAAAAAACTATATAATAAAGCCTCTAATCACAAAATAAGAACAAAGTTAAAATAACCGTAATACAATAGCCAGGGCACCATAACAGACTACAACACAACTATCTACAGTATATTGTCGAAGGCTTTCACGGCCGGAATATGATGGCTGGTGTGGGTCTTCCGGGCTGTGTGGCCGTGTTCTGGAAGTTTTGTTTCCTAATGTTTCGCCAGCATCTGTGACCGGCATCTTCAGAGGGCAGGAGCACAGACTGTCAGGCCTAGCCCAAGGAACTCCAGGAGACCATGCAAATTCAGTTCAGCAATGTTTATTAGCTACAACCTCTATCAAGAATCTTCCCAGACTGGAACTCTGTTCCCACGGCAGCCAGTGAAAACAGAGTGAATTCCTCAGGGAGGTGCCAGCCTCATCCTCTTATCTCTTCCTCGCTCTTCTGGAGACGAAAGAGGATGTTTCCCTCCCTGAGTGTGGCCTTCATAATTCCATTCCATCACATAGACAGGAGCAGTTCTCTGTGCCCAGCTGCAACTGGGCACAGAGAGAACTGCTCCTGTCTGTGCTCCTGCCCTCTGAAGATGCCGGTCACAGATGCTGGCGAAATGTTAGGAAACAAAACTTCCAGAACACGGCCACACAGCCCGGAAGACCCACACCAGCTATCTACAGTATATTGGCTCAATTAATATCCCATCCCAGTGCCTGGGGGAAGAGTCAGTCATCATAGCCTTCCAGAAGGCCAGCAGAGTTGGAGTTCTCTGGATTTCAGAGCTTATAGAACTGCTCTATAAGCCAGGTGCCACAACGATGAAGGCACATCTCCTAGGTCCCACCAGATGATATTATTGAACAGAGGGGGCCTGGAACACCACCATTCTCTTGCATCTGATGGAATGGGAAGAAACCCTCAGAGGGGGGTGATCCTGCAAGTAACCTAGCTCTGTACCATGTAGGGCCTTCAAGGTGGCAACTAGAACCTTGAATTGCTCCCAGAAGCATAATGAGAGCCAGTGCAGCTTGCACAATAGTGGAGTAGCACAGGCGAACCTTGGTGCACCCAGAACAGTGCATGCCACTGCATTCTGAACCAGCGGAAGCTTCTGAGTGTTTTTCAAGGACAGACCCATGTAGACCGTATTGCAGCTGTCCAATTGGGAAGTGATCAAGGCATGAGCGACCCCGAGCAGGGCCTCTCAGTCCCGGAATGGGTGCAGTTGGCACACAACATGGATTTGTGTAAAAGCTCCTCCAGCCACAGGTGCCACCTGCTCTTTGAGTAGGAACCGTGAGTCCAGGAGGACTCCCATGTTGCACATCAACTTGATCCAGGGGAAGTGCTACCCCGTGGAGAGCTAAAGATGAATCTCCAGATTCAAGGGGCCCCAAAAGCCACAGCTGTTCTGTTTTGCTACGGTTGAGTCATGGCCTGTTTTTCTCCATCCAGACCCACCTAGGCTCCAGGTGCTGGGCAAGCAAAGTGATGCTGATGATGGAACGATGGCATGGTAAAAGACAACACTACACTTCTGATGGCTGAGGCTATGAGAAGTATGTCTAAACATATGCCAAGGGCGTTTAATGCTATCTTGCCCAAATCCGCTGTCTTTCTCTATGGAGCAGCAAAAAAAGCAGGAAGGTGATCTTTAGGGGACAAACAGGCAGAAATGAACAGATTAAAGAGCCCTTTCTTTGCTTGACTTGTTTATCTTCAAATGCATCAAGTAACAACTGGGGAAACAAGTCACAGAATTGCAAACTGCACCTAAGTTTGGTCTGCATCTAAGAGCTGTGGAAGTTCAGGACGTCCACATCAAAAAGCCAGCATTTCTGGGTGCCGCATCTTTGTGGCCATCCCTCAACCTAGAAGCTATCAGTTAGTGAAACCAGTGTTTCTCAACCTTAGCAACTTGAAGATGTGTGAACTTCAACAGCTTCAAATGCTGGCTGGGGAATTCTGGGAGTTGAGGTCCACGTATCTTAAAGTTGCCAAGGTTGAGAAACACTGAGTTAAACTATTCATATTCCAGCAGACCAATACTGGAATTTACTCCAGCTGTAGTTGTAAATAGAATAATATGGTCATTGCGCAACGTATTATACTAGATTAGGGTCCTTTGTGGTTCAGGGTTGAAAGAAGGCATCTAGGCTTAAAGGAAACATAGGAAAATTGAGTGGAGAGGTAATACAAAACTGGATTGAGTCTGATGCCTGCTGGAAGGACTGTGAAGCTGCTGGGAAGCCGTGCCAGGGTGCTCGATGTAAAGGAAAGAGCCAGGAGGATGGGCATTTCACTGCCTGACAGAGCCCTTTGCTTCTCTGCACACACCCAGGTGAACACACACACACGACAATATATTCCAGTCGGATTCATTTGCATCATTTGCGTAGTTTGCAGAACTCAAGGTATTTCTCAGTGCAGAATTGTAATTATTTTTTGTGTAGTAGGTGAAATGACCTGCCTGCACAAGATCACTGTGCAGAGCTTTTAATTTTTGAGCGTGTGAACTATTACATCCTCTTGCAACCCCTGTTCTCCATTGCCTCAAAAGGGCAAGAGCAAATTCAAATTCACCATGCGCTGCTTTGACTTTTGCTTGTCTCCTCAGGTTGCAGGCACCCCCTTCTCTGCTGGCTACGATTTCCCCCCCGACAGCCACCAAAGCAGCAGGATACTAAGAACAGCAGACACCATGACACTGGCAGGTATGGGAATGCTCCCATTTTAAGGGTTTTCCTCCATGGGTATTTAACCATGGTATAAACATGTGATGGAATGGAATTATGAAGGACACACTCAGGGAGGGAAGCATCCTCTTTCGTCTCCAGAGGAGCAAGGAAGAGATAAGAGGATGAGGCTGGCACCTCCCTGAGGAATTCACTGTGTTTTCATAGCTACTGTGGGAACAGAGTTTTCAGTCTGGGAAGATTCTTGATAGAGGTTGTAGCTAATAAACATTGCTGAACAGAACCTACATGGTCTCCTGGAGTTCCTCGGGCTAGGCCTGACAAAACATCCCCTGATAACTGCCATCTCTCTATCTATCTATCTATCTATCTATCTATCTATCTATCTATCTGTCTGTCTGTCTGTCTGTCTGTCTGTCTGTCTGTCTGTCTGTCTGTCTGTCTGTCTGTCTGTCTGTCAAACTTATCCCCGCCCATCTCCCCCCAATGGGAGACTCTGGGTGGCTTACAACAGATTAAAACAATAAATACATAGTTAAAATTTATAAAAAAACACATATTTACACAGAGTAAAAGAAGAAGAAAAATCCAGGAGGCCGATGGAAGCAACACCAGGCCTCTAGGGGGCTTGCCAACCCCATATCTGATGACCTCCCTCCCCACCCCAGGCCAGATGGCAGAGCCAGGTCTTCAAGTCCCTCCGAAAGGCCGGGAGTGAGGTGGCCTGTCTCCCCTCTGGGGGCAAGATGTTCCAAAGGGCGGGGGCTACAGCACAGAAGGCCCGCCTTCTGGACCCCGCTAGTTGGAGTTCTTTTGCCAAGGGGGTCCAGAGCATGCCCTCTCTGTGTGATCGGGTGGGACGGGTTGAAATCGTGGGGGAGAGGCGGTCCCTCAGGTAGCCTGGCCCCATGCCATGTAGGGCTTTAAAGGTAATAACCAACACCTTGAATTGGACCCGGAAGCAAACCGGTACCCAATGCAGCTCATGGAGCAATGGTGTTATATGGGTCCTTCGGACCCCCAAAATAGCTCACATGGCTGCATTCCGGACCAGCTGAAGCTTCTGGATACTCTTCAAGGGTAGCCCCATGTAGAGCGCATTGCAGTAGTCTATCTGGGAGATAACAAGGGCATGAGTGACCGTTCAAAGGGCATCTGATCCAGGAAAGGGCGTAACTGGCGCACAACCTGGAGCTGTGCAAAAGCCCTCCTGGCCGCGGCTGCCACCTGCTCTTTGAACAGGAGCCGTGAGTCTAGGAGGACCCCCAAATTACGCACTGGGTCTGTCTGGGGCAGTGCTACCCCATCCATCCATCTTTACTCTGCTATATCCCCATAATGTTACCATATGTCACCCTCAGCTGTGCTGGTGCTACAGTAGTGATCTCCTTTATGCTGACAACAGCTTCACTGCCCATGTTCTTCATGACACAGGAAAATAGCGTTAGCTTAGTGGCTATTGACCAATTCAGGCTAGTTTTGGCACATACCGCCCCCCTCCCCCCCCCCCCCCCCCCCGTCTCTGGACTTTCAGGCTTACAGAGTCGGCAAGGCGATCCAAACCCTTTGGCTTTCCCAGGCTAAACTATGCACCGTATAGCAGGGAAAGTTGCCACCTGTCCGACCTCATGGCCATCCTCTACCTGCATGGCTGTTGGGATTGGAGGATAGTTTCCTGCTGGGTGGTGACATTTGGAAAGGGAGAGGTCACAAAGCAAACAGGATAGGGATTAGCAGTGGGGACAGCCGATTTTACATGGACGTAGTTTTCTGCTGTCTGGATAACACGTTAATCTGGCAGTCGGGAAATGTAAGGAAAGCTCAGATGAGAGAGATTGGCCCTGTTTCCACAATATGCTCACACAAGGAGCCAGTAAACCAGTGTTTCTCAAACTTGGCAACTTTAAGATGTATGGACTTCAACTCCCAGAATTCTGGGAGTTGGTCTATACATCTTAAAAGTTGCAAAGCTGACTCCTACACTAGTTTAATTGTAAAGTGGCCAATGGGTACAGTATGTGTGAGTGTCCTGTTTTTCACTCTTTCGTTCTCTCACCAGAGATCTGCTGCCTCCTTGGCTTCCCATGCTTTAGTTAAATCCCTAAGGAAGATATCAAGAGTCAATTTTTCTCATGGGATGTTTTAGTAGCAATGATACTGGCATAGCTCAGTCCTGGAGAAACCCTTGGGGATTTTTTTTCTCCAATGCCTAGAGGAATTCCGATCATCTATCCAATTTCTCTGCTTGCAAATTTGCAGGAGAACTTCTAAAGACCACTGGGCACCTAATTCATTCATTCATTTTTCTATTCTCCATATGGGTTGCTTGTTTCCTGTATCTTTCCCCAGCTCCAGAACCTCCTTTTGAGATGTGATGACCAGATGCGGACACACAGCATTTCAAACGCAACTACATTATGACTTTGTATAAAAGCATTATCAGAACTCAGCATATGAAAATAGAGCCAATAGCAGCTCTTCCTCCCCTCCGCCCCCCTTGAGAGACATTCTCCTTTCCATATTTGTTCTCTGCCATGAGATGAGGAGGGAAGCAAAGAAAGCAAAACCAGGAACGAATGCCACTGAAATTGCTAGTAAAGCCTCCTTTTTTGTAATGGAGTTTTAATTTTCTTTGGGAATGTTATTGTTTCCCACAGCCTACAAAGAAAAAATGAAAGAGCTCCCCCTGGTGTCCCTCTTCTGTTCCTGCTTCCTTTCAGACCCTTTAAATAAACCATCTTATAAATATGAAGGTAAGTGGAGACTCATATTGTTGCCAGGAAAGCTACAGTTATAACTGAGGGAGAATGCCACTCTTCCCAGGGCTCTGTGTTGGCCTCAATGTATTATGGATGACAATTTATATTAGATTGTGTTCTATTAATTATTTTATGTTATTAAGATAGATAATGCAAAAATGAGATATATAGTTGATGCTTTAGGATTCTGTAATTGGATTCACAAAATGTGCTTAGTTGGCTTAGTGAATTAAGCCAATTTTCTGGACTCTCATAGTACATGGAATAATAAACTATTCAAGCAGGTTGGGTTTGCAGAAAAACCAAAACAAGCTAAGCTAAGCTGAGTTTCATGTGTTGTTCCAGTGCAGCTGCTAGGTTTCTAGCTGAACCAATTAAGCATATTGTATGAACTTGGCCTTTGAGAAGAAAGATATTATTGCTTCCGTCTTCTCTCAGCTCAGCTTCATTTGTCAGCATGAGGGAAGAGTAGGCACCTGAGGAAGGGACTTTTCATACAATGATTTCTAAACTTGGTACACTTCTTTCAGGAAACCCTTTCCTTCCATGCCTACTGCTTTGCTAATGAACCCCATCATGTCTGCACTGAAGGACCTCAATGTTACAGAGGAAACTTCAGATAAGAAACTTCAAATTTCCCTGTGAGATATGGATTTCTAGTGATTTTCTCTGTGGCCTAAAGATATTCTGCCCATTGCTAGTTTAACTTGGCATACTTATTTCTCAGCTTTTCCCTCCCTTTCTTTTTTAGTAGACACTGTAGACCTGACCTGGTGTGTCATATCTGACATGGAAGTCATTGAGCTCAACAAGCGCACCTCAGGACAATCCTTTGAGGTTATCCTTAAGCCACCATCTTTTGATGGAATCCCTGAATTCAATGCCTCCCTGCCTCGACGGCGTGACCCTTCATTGGAGGAGATCCAGAAGAAGCTAGAAGCTGCTGAGGAGCGACGTAAGGTGAGAAATAGTTTGTATCTGCACGGTAGTTGCAGTATGGTTAGGAAATTTAATGGACTTTATGGTAATAAAGAGCCACCTCTTTAGATAGTAAAGCATATTATTCACTTATTCAAAATGCATTGAGCTAACCATCCTGTTTTGAGGATTCTTCCTGTCATTCTGCTGAATAGGGCATTAGTCTTTGCCTTCTCCAATAGCACCAAGCTTGGTAAATAGGCTAGACATTACAGAGGATAATTTGATCACGTGAATAGATAGATAGGGAATCTGCCCACTCTTTTCAATGTCAGGAAAAGTGCGAACTGTTGCTCTAGAAAAATAAAGATGGTTCCTAGGGTTCCATCAAATTACTCCAAGAAAAAAATCTGCCCTTTTTGGATGCCTCCAGAATTATGGGCATCAACTCCTAGAATTCTCCACAGGGCCATGCTGGCTGGGAATTATGGAACTAAGTCCAACAACTGGAAGGTGCCCAAGCTGGGGAAGCCTGCTCTAGAAGAAAAGATATAGTTGCTAATTTTCTGTGTTCTGACCAATCATTACCAAAAATTTGAAAGACTGACAATTTTGCACTGCCTGGTTGAGTTCACTCAACATACTAGCTGGGTCAGTTAAGGACTTAGTAGTTCCATTTATACAATGTGCAAAAATTGATTAAGTTTAATCTTGGTTAGGGGATTTTTTTTTTGGCATAAAGTGTTGTGCAAACCCAGCCTCTTTGGTTAGTTTATGGTTCAATATATTGTGCAAACCAGATTAAGTATATTGTACAAGCTCAGCCTCTTCCAAGTACTTTTAATTAATATTATTCATATAATGTTTTATTACAGGTGAGATATTTAAGCATTTGTTTAACTTAACCATTGAAAAATGACCTTGTGGTAGGCTGGGCTAAGACAGAGTGATTGGCCCAAAGGCATCCAGTGAGGTCTGTGGTTGACTATGCACTTGACTCTAGGTTTCTCTGTCCCTAGTCCAGCACCTTAACCTCTACAACACACTGGCTCTCAAAGTTGACCTTTTGGCTACATTTCCCCATTGAACTGGAAAATATGCTCTTAAAACACACTTGCCTTGTTTTATTAACTAATCCAATCCATTTGGTAAATAATATTTACTAAAATAATAAAATAATAGAAGAAAATCATGCCTGATTCAAATGAGTGCAATTCATGGGCACAACTAGTCAATTGTAATGGAAATGAATTCCACTTGTTGATAAAATGCAGTATAATGCAGTCCCGTAGATATGCATAATATCGAAGTCTTAGGCATGCGCTTAACATAAGCTAGAGCGTATGGAAGGGAACCATTTTTAGCTCTACCTGTGAACCATGAGAGGGATAGGAATTGCAAGCAAAATGTTAACAAACTCTCCAATTGCTTACAAAGCAGTTCCAGGGGATGGGCTGATCTCAGGAAGAAGGAAATTGGTGATGCTTTCCAGCTTGTGAATTACTAATAATCCATTAGGAGGCGTCATTCATTCATCCTTGCCCCTGCCTCACCTTGATAGGTAGTCATGAATGGCTTCTGGACTACAACTGCAGGGGAAAGAGGTGAATAAATTCCTTTTTCCTGGCTCAGCTTTTCTCTTAGATCCTGAGTCAACCCCTTTGCTGTTACCTTGATCTTAGGAAGTGATCTTTGTCCCCTCCTTTCCACTTGGAAATACTTTGGGAAACATTTTGTTAGAGCCCTGGGTTCCTTAAGCTGGCAAACACACCCAGGTGAACACATTTAAAGTTTGACAAGTGGCTGTCCCAGAGAGACTCTTTGTTATGGTAGCGTTGTTAAGTCAGGGGAGGCATCTCAGTTTACTGTCAATAATTATACAGGGCTTGACAGGCATCCTTGATAACCCCACTCTCGACAAGGATTATGCAAAATGCAATGTACCACTGTAAAGGCAGGCCTTAGATCCCCCTTTGCTTGGGCCATCATGCATGAAACCAGAGGTGATCAAGTCAACCTCCTGAAAACTGAGTAGAACAGTCAATCTTTGCACAAAGGAGAAATTGCTAAAATAGATTATGATGTTCATATTTGGGTGTCTTTGACTGATGAACCCCTCTGTGGGCTCATCTAACAGATTCATTCAAGTGGACAACACACTCAGATAGCAATAAATAAACCTCTCCTTTGCCAGTAGCTTTATTTGGCAAGACACAAGCAAAGAATATCTTCAAGTATCTTTACCTGAAGTTTACTTGAAGAATTTTATGAGATTACATGATAAGCATAAAATTTGTAAGGAATAGGAAAATAACAGGAAAAGTTTCAACTATGTAAGGTAAGAATATAAATATGTAAAGGAACTGTAGGCTCATGACAACCTAAAGCTTGGACTTCAGAGAAGAATCAAATATAGGCCCAAACCTAACCGCCTCAGCAACTTTGCAATGGCTTGCTCAGTGAGGTAACCTTGGTGCCATCTTCACTGTATTTTTGGCACCAGGCAAAGGCATTATTCTTCTCCCAGGCTTTTACTCATGATATTTTAATTTTTTTACTCCTCTTTTGCCCTCTACATTATTCTCCTAGTGTTAATTTTATTTTGTATATTTTATATAGTGTTCAGGAATGTCCACAAGGTGTGTTTAAAAAAATCAAGATGGCAGCCATGATGGTGCAATGAAAACCCTGCCTGTTTTATATGCATTGCAGCTGGGGCTTAGATAGCACATTATGGCTGCCATCTTAACTTTTTTGGCCATTCCTTGTGGAGATCCATGATAGTGTTTTAAAGTATGTTTCTGTTAATTTTTAACTCACTGTTTGAATTGTATTGTAAACCACCTTGAGTTTTTTGTTTTTTTTAAATGGGAAGCAGTGTGCAAATAAAACATACAGATATTTTGTCACTCCCAAATTGGGTGCCATGGCTTGCCACTGATTTCTAGTAGGAGCTGAAAGAAATGAGGTACTTTCAGGTCCAGCTTTCACATAGGCTTGTTGTACTGAAAGAAGTGGAAAAGAAAACTCCAGGCATTCTCCCCTTTTTTTTTTAAGCAGGGGAAGGAATCCAGCCCCCACCCCCCTTAAATGTTATCACCTCACCAGGCCATGGACAATATTTAAAAAAATGCTGTGCTGCTGTCAATAAGTTACTTGTTTTTGTACTACGTGATCTTTGAAAGGTCATATCTGATCCATCTCATTACAATTGTTTGACATTTTACAAATTAAAAGCCAGGCTAGCCTGCCTGAGTTGGTGGTTAATAGTACTCCATAAAGTTGCTCTTAGATTGCATAGAGGGAAGTGAGATCCTGACCTGCAAGGGAAACTGGCATAAGTTAAATCGAAAGACTTTGTCCCAACAGTGTTAATTCAACCAGAGAGAAGAAGGCAGGGATGTAAAAAACCTGCATATGTGAAACTGAACAGGTTTTCCTGCTGTATTTAAGCACTCAGCAGGTGAAAGGAGACTTCCCAAATGTATCTTGATGAACACAGGGTACAGAAAGAAATGTGGTTGGAAAACTGAGATTGACAAATGTCAAAATCCCTGTAAGACAGTTGGAAATCTACCTTCTCAGCCATTCATCAATTTAACTAGATACTGTTGGACTACAGTTCACACCATCCCCAGTCAGCATGGCCAGGTTGGACAAGACTTAGGGTTTTAGAAAGGGAAAAGAAGGACATAGCAATGCAACATTTGGGAATGTCAGCTATCCCCTGGAATAGTTTTATGCAGAAGTCTTATCAAATTTTAAACCAGGTAAAATAGAAACCTTCTTCTAAAGGGAATAATGCATATCTCACGCACATATATTGATACTTTTGTCTGGAGTTTGCATGATATATTCCAGTTGTGTTTGAGCACATTCATCTATTGTTGCAAAGCTCTCAGCAATAAACATCCCCAACTTTGTTTTTGGGTCAGGGCAGGAGGCAAGAGTGCAGAAATTGGCCAGCTTAGATATACACAACAAGCAGATTACTGAATCCCAGTACTGATTTTTGACTTTTTAACAGAATGTCTTTGCATTATCAGCTGTTTAGATGTTGGGATTTCTCCCTTTATCAAGTCAAGGGATCCAGTCTTGTTGTCACTGCAAAATAGCCCAATAAAGCACAGATTTTATTAGTGGAGTTTTACTTGGAGCCTACAGTATCTAACCTAGGGTCTGCTTCATTGTCCTTCATCCAATAGACCCAATATGTGTATATCATTCTCATATTATTCTATGGGTATAGTACCAGGAAGCAGAACTCCTGAAGCATCTGGCAGGGAAACGGGAACATGAACGGGAGGTCATCCAGAAAGCCATTGAGGAGAACAACAATTTCATCAAAACTGCCAAGGAGAGGCTGATGCAGAAAATGGAGTCCAATAAGGAGAACCGAGAGGCACATTTAGCTGCTATGTTGGAACGTCTGCAGGAGAAGGTAAGGGGGAATGGTAGTAAGAATGGAGATGGAAGGTGTGGGTTAGATTAGATCAAGACATGTATGGTAGACTACAGTGTGTGTGAAGAAGAACAGGATCACTCCTTTTTCAGGATTATTATCTTCAGTTCACAGTGCTAGCAGCATCTGAAGGCCCACCAGGAGCGTATTATGTGAATCCAGTAATTGTGTTTCCATGGTAGCCAACCAGATGCCACTAGGAACATGATAGCAATGGCCCTTTTTCCCATTTTTCTTCCACGGCTATTGATATTCAGAGATATGCTGCTCCTCGAGGAGATTAATGGAAGCCATGGGAGTTGTATACATGAATTTGCCTATCCCACTAAGTTGGTAACTATAGCCACATCTTGTGGTGTCTTTTTCTTTTTTTCTTTTTCAGGATAAGCATGCTGAGGAGGTCCGGAAGAACAAGGAATTAAAGGAAGAGGCCTCAAGGTAAAGAGGCACTCAGGCAGATAAAAATTTGGACTGACGGCTCCAAGGAAAGATGGCGGCAGGCGGCAGTACATGGTGGAGGCTGCCTTAATGCAAAGTGTTGACTGAGGAACTGGGATTGTCCTCTGCTTTCGTTGTTTGTGAATGTAAAGAATTGATGGGAGAAGCCATCTCGTGTGTTTCAGGGAGGGAGGGGGACATAAGGGGAAGAGGAAGCTGTGAAGAAGAAGTGTGCGTATTTGGGGAGGGAAGAGGGTGGGCATGGATGAGAAGACACCCCCCAAACAGTGAGCTGATCTGTCGTTTTTTCCCATATGGGTCCTTCTCAAGATGGAATCCACATACTGGAGGGGTGGTAAGAATACCGATTATGTAGGGAAGTGTCAAAGAAGGGGTGGGGGTGGGCTGGGGCAATGAAGAAAGAAAAATAATCTAAATTTGGTGATGAGCCAAGAGCAAGCAGAGGAGGTGAAATCACCTCTGGGGTGAATGTTGTCTTGTGTGTTTTGCCATTGTCAGTCCCCTGTGTGATAAAAACGGTCCTCATTTCTGTGTTTCCTCTGTAACTTTCCATTGTGTCTCTTAACTCCAAGGTATTACAAGGCTGGTATTGCTGAACTGAGGGTGGCTGGGGTGCTGATTTTGACCCCACAGGCCTCTGTCTTAAAAATAACTGTAACAATAAATACCTTTTGCCAGAGATTCACCATGGTCAGGTATGGATATAATTTCCCCTGCTTTTCCATTCAGACCTGTAGTGGAGAACCAGGTTCTTGAAGGAGAATGGTCTAGTTGAGGACAATTGAAACATTATTCCTTGGGGTAGTAATAACAAAAGAGCACTTGTATGGATACTTTCTCAAGTAAAGGCCATGTCACTATGCGATAAAACAAGCACAAGCATGATTTAAACACACACACCTGACTCAGAACATAAAACTACAGAGGTGGCCTTTATACTGATAAGAATCTGAGGAGTTCATTCTTAAAATAAGGCTTCATGATTTCAGAGTTGTTTCATAAATTTCCATCACTTCCACACACTGGTTAGCATTTTCTTCAGCCTTACAACATTCCCTTTTAAGAAGCCTGTTTGAGAAAGAGCTTTTAGAAAGAAAAGCAATCCCCTGAAGAACATATTGCATTTGATAATATAATATTTAGCATTGTTTTTATGGAATACATTAATAAGTCAGGATGAATAAGACACTATGTGTGAACAAATGATTTAAAATCCATACAGCTGATTTGGCTGTGGAAAAAGTGTTAGCAGAGGGGACTAAGTGAATGCCAAAATGGTAGGATTACACAGGGTGTTTAATTCCTTACTGCTTATCAGTGAAGAGTTGAACACCCTATCTCTACTTCCCACCCCTGAGAAGTTCTAGAGATATAGTTATCAGGTGTGTGCGCTGCTCCATATTCTCCCAAAATTGTACTCCATCCTCTGGAATAGTGCTGGGGATGTTTCTGTTTGTGAGATGTTGAATTTATGCTCCTGCACATTCTGAAGCACAATTTCTGGATAAAATTTGAAGTGTGCACAATCCTAATATTTTATACCTATAGGGCCTCAGTTTTCTTGGTCCTCAACAAGAGAACCAAAGTAGAAATAAAATAAGAGATGGAGCTAAGTTACTGAAGGTAATGATTGTGTCTTCTCTAAATCTGCAAGTAGAAAGGACACAGGCTGGGTTTGCACAACATAACTTGGCTAAAATATTGTCTGATTTGTAGCTCAAGGACTCAGTGTAGTCACTTGTTTATCTTTCTTAATGTAACCACAGTACACAAACAATCTATGTACAGTCAACAGTAACCAAACTTATGTTGTGCAAATGCTAATACTTAAACTGACCTGCTCAGGCATGTTGTGTGAACCCATATAACTGGGTTATTTTATTAAATCATAGTTCAATGAAGTCAATAGGTTGTGCAAATACAGCCATAGAGCTTTTTGCAACACCTCCCTTTCTGGGCTGTTGTATGTTGCCAACGTGGACCATTTATACTCCACCGTGTGATGCTTGCTGAGCTAAAGTCTGCATTTGGGGTTGACTGCCCTGCTAATTTCAGTGCACTCATTTACAGTTCAATTAATTAAAATGAAATCAGCTTAATGTGATTACTCTTCAGCCCTTTGACCCTTTCATCATTTGGTCACATTTAAAATTATAATCTGGTAAAACCTTTTCAGAGTCTTGGGAGGCGAGCACATCAAAAAGCTTCTGGGAAGCACATGGAACCACTGCGTGCATTTAACCAATGCCTGTGGAACAGGTATCAGAATACACTAAGGAGAACCCCCGAAACTTGCAAAAGCAGAGGACAATATATAGGAAATGAATTTTAAGTGGCTAAAATTCCAGAACCCATCCCCTGAACACTAAGCATGCTCCAATGCCAGAGAATACTAAGTAAAGAGAAACAAACAGACAGGGAGAATATCATGGAATAGCTCGAATCTGAGGGCCTTTCCCCACTGAAGGGCTGTCCACCTACCTTGAAACTGACAGAAAACTATACATCGTGACATTGGCTGTCCTCATCGCTGATCACTATCCTGCCTCTACTGCAATTCATCTGACTTCCCTACAAGGTAATGGGTGAGAAGTGCAACACATCTAGAGGTCCCCAACCAAAGGAAAGGAGAGAACGATAAATAATCAGGCCCTTGGCTGCCTGGAGGTGAAGAGAGTCTTCACGTAACACATTTGTAAAGCACCAGGGTTGGGAATAATATTATATAAAGCATAATTTATTTCAGGAAATTATATTCTTCTTTGGCCACATGGAAACAACTGAAATTCTGTGTCGTGATTTGGGAATCCAGCTTTACGATAGTTTCACAGTCAGGATATCTAATTACACCTTGAAGGGTTGTATCAGGGTGACACTATAGTTGTCGCAGTGAATAGCTACACACTGGTGACTTGGTAGATGCTGTCCATTGAGTTAAAAACTTTTGTACACCACCATTAACACAAACCAATGACCAATGACTACTAAAAGCTAATCATGCATGTGTTAGAGTTCCTAATGCACAGGGGACACATCAGAGCATGTCATGTAGCAATTCCTAGTTCCAGAGCTCTCAGTGTGACTGCCATCTCTAATAGCTTTGAGAGTCCCCAGTTGCTATAGCCCCCCCCCCACACCTCCCAGCCCCCTGGTCTGATCCTTTTTGATCTAGGTCCGCTGCCTTTCTGCCATTCCTGTCCCTGTGAAGCAATTCCTCTTGCCTGGCAGCAGATGGCACTGTAAGCAAGCCAGACCTGCATTTGCACATCTTTTTAAGTGAGGACAAATTCTTCTTCCAGCCCTCCAACAAGGCCCAGCCTTCTTCCCATAGTGGGCAGCACTACCCTCCTCCAAGTTTGGGTTGACTGTCCCACCTCCCCAAAACCCCCAGCCTGTCAAGCAGCTTCAGTCTAACAGCAGATAGCACTGGATATAACAATTCCCTAGAAATCTCAATTTCCAGTGGGACATTGATGGTCTTCTTCTTCTTGACTCCAGGCCACTACAACCTCCAATCATCCAAGCTCCAGTTCCCTCTGCTGGTCAGACTAGCCTTGCTAACAAGAACCCTACTCCATAGCTGCCACTACCACTGCAGATGTCTGTAAGAAACCACAATGATGTTGCATATATCATGACATTATTGCATGGGTATACTGTCATCATGGGTTCTTATGGATGCCTATGATGAGCATGGCTAACAATGATGGCCACATCTCAGTAGGCTGTAGTTGTAGTCATCTGATGCTAGAATTTGTAATCTAGTTTTCTTCATCTTATGACAAGGGAAATCCTAGTTCCTTCAGGAGGAGGGAAGAGGTTGGAAATGTAGGGCAGATCTTCTTGAGGGAGTAATTATCCTCATCTTTCCAGGTATACCAAATCACATCAGATTCTATGATGTTAGAATTCTTCAGGTGGTATCTGTCATTCTGTGACTATCAGTGGAAAAAGAGAGATTGGAGGAAAATTTACTTCCCCTTGGTGATTTTGTCAGAAGCAGAGATTTGGCAAATACGCCATGATGGCTGAGTATTTGACTAAGGTTGAGTTCATATAACATACTTAACCTGGTTATTAAATTTTCTGGTTAACTGAACCATACTTAATCAAATAGACTGTGTTTATAAAACTACGCTAAGTTACAAAACTCTAAAGTTGACAGTAACCTAAATTAGTGAGTTGGATGAACACAATCAGGGGGTGCAGACGAAATCTCCATGTTCCCCTAAAGCTCATGGGCAGACATGGGCCAATCCGTAGCACTAACTCTGACCTATGTCTCAGGGTGAGAGTGGCAAGGGGCATGCTCTGCTTCTGGAAGATTCCTGGTTCAAACTGTGCTTTGTCCAGGTAGAAAACTTACTAGGTATGACTTTAATTATCACTCAGACTAATACTGTAGCATCACAACAACTTCAGGGGTGAAGAGATGTATAGGTGAAAGTAACTGAAAAGTTCTGGGAATTGCTTTCTACCCTTTGGAACAGCTTTTAAAGTAGAGCTCTCCAGATGTGATGAGTTACATATCCCATCACTACCAACTGAAAAGGACCCGATATCATGTGCACTGGTGATTATGGGAGTTAAAAATGAACACATTAGGAAAGCACCATACTGGGGAACAGTATTTACTTGGCATTTTTTGCTTGAACCTTAACAGAAATTGGCACTCTCAGGTGGCTTATAGGGCTCACTTTCCCTAACAAGGGTCATCTTGGAAGTGCCCACAAATTCCCTAAGTGCTGCCCCATTTGACGCCCTGGGCATGGAGACAAGGGGCCAGTTATGTAGGACTAAGGTCTACTCAAGCTTGGCTTTGTATCATTTCCATCCATATTATACACAGTATTTCTATCCTTAATAGATGGGGAAGATAGGGCTTTTCTAATCAGTCAGACCAGAAAGGCTGTCATGGAATGGGGTGGTGGTGGTGGTGGTGGTGGTGGTAGTGATTCTTCCAGAATGGACACTGTTAGCAGGGAAAAAAAACTTTGCTGCAACAAATCAATATGGCACATTCCCTGCGCAAAACCTGGGACTCAAGACTTCTGACCAACTCCCTTAAAAGCTGCTGCTGGATTAATTATACACTGGCAGCCCCGAGCTTGGTGGATCCCTGAGCTGCTCCACTCTTAGGCAACTCTCAGTGAAAGTGTACCTGAAAAATTGCCAGGAGCATCTGCAGAGAATGAAAGAAAGAACAGTTGTGATGCTCTGATCTTGCACTTAGATACTTCTGATGGTGGGAAATGAGGCAAAAGAAAAAAAGGAGAAAGTACAAATTATAGAAATTAATTAAGGTGGGATATAATCTCCAGTGAGATCTGCCTATCCCAGACCTGTAGTCCTTTACGGTACTTGAAATCTGCCTACCCCAGATCTGTAGCCCTTCACGGTACTCTGTCAGTGGAAAGAAGGAACATCAAAATCCCATTCATTTTAGGGGGCTAGTGTGGCAGAATGAACCCGGGTGAAGGATTATACTCAGATTTATTATTAGCAATTCTGAGATTGGTGATGGTTTCATGTTTGGATAAAAGCAACTGCTTTTACGCAGATGAAGGATGGAAATTGTGGAGCTATGCAATCAGACAGGCTCTATAAACAAATTCTGAATTCCACTGTGTGGCAAAGATATATGAGTCTTAATAACAGAGGATATTGTTTCTTTCTAAAGGGACCAAACCTTCATCATCATATTTAAATGTTTGCCTTTTCCCCTCCTTTGTTTGGCGGGAGGGTTCTATTTTTGCACCCTCAAGTCACCTAAGAATGAAACAACATACCTTCCTTTCTTCTCATTTTCTTTCTAAACCAACCAAAGGAGAGCTATTTTTCATTTATACTTTAATCAGTGAAAGATGATTGAATTGGTAAGAGATAATTGCAATTAGTGAATTTGTGAGTTAAGCACATATTTTTGGTTTTTGGAAAAGGCGTTTGAGCTTTTGACTATGCAAATATCACTCAGTGTAACTGATTAATTGACCAATGAATTCAAAAGCAAGGAATTAATCAGGTAAATTGAGTAGCATTCTACTAGAAATAGGGAGACTTCAAGCTTGTATTCTTTTCAAAACTTTTCAAAAAATTATTATTAAAAACAGAGGTCCACCCACTGGGATCAAGTATAAAATAATAGATTAGGTGGGCAAACTTGTACTTATAAGTAAGGCAAAACTGCCCACACCATTTACTTATGGAATTCATTAATATTTACAAATTTGCATACCATTCTATCCCAAATGGCTGTGGGCAGTGACATACACTTATTTATTTATTTATTTATTAATCAAATTTATATCACCGCCCAACTCCCCCACAAGGAGGGACTCTGGGCGGCTCACAACCAACATATACATTGCATACCTTAAAAACCATGCAATCAGCAGCCTAAGCAGTTTGAAAACCTTTAAAAGTCACAGATAAAGACTTACTCCACAGAGAAGGCCATGTGATGGAAAAAGACAGATTCATATTAGATGTATCTGGGGTGGGACCTGCAAAAAGTGTCTCACTCAAGAGCAGAGAGCATGAGGCAGATGGTACCGGGGTAGGTTATCCTGCAGATAATTTGGCCTAAGCTGGGGTTTCCATTTTTTTTTTTTGTCTGCGCTCAGTCATTACTGACCCTGCAGTGACTGCCTGGACGAATCCTTGCAGTTTTCAAGGCAATTGTTTTTCGGAAGTGGTTTGCCAGAGCCTCCTTCCTAGAGCATAGCCCAGCTGGCGAGCGCAGGAGGCGGGATTTCCGTTGCTTTGCACCCTTTTCGGGCGAGCGCGGTTTCGCGCTTACCGGCAACTGGTCCCGTCTCTCTGTGCAAGGCGCCGCCAGCATTTTTCCTCCCACCGGAGTGAGAGTACCATTGAAGCTGTGCCGTTTTTTTAATGTGCGACTCTCCTGTGGCATATAGGATAATAAGGGTCTTTCTTGATTCAGTCCCCCATTTCTCTTGCTTTCTGCTCCTCACATCCAATCCAACAGCATCAATGACCACAGAGCCTCATCTGTCCCCTTTGGACTTTGGGTGTTCTACTTAATTTGCTTTTACTTCTGCAAGCCAAGTCTAATGAAACTCTCCCCCCCTCCACCACCAATGACCAGTGTTACCCAAAATCTGGGTGACCACTAGAAGGCAGCAAAGCAATAAAAATAGGGCTTTTTTTGCCACAGCAGAAGGTCTGCCTATCTTTTGGCATGAGAACCTAGGCCTACAGCAGTGTTTCTCTCTCTTTTTTAATAATAATTTTATTAAACTTTAAAAACAGAAAGATAAAAACTAACAAGAACTAATAATTGAGAAACAGGATAGAAGAAAAGAATGTGTAAAGAGAAAGAAGGAAAGCAGAAGTGCAGAAAAAGAAAGAAAAGAAACAGAAAGGCTAGAGCAGTGTTTCTCAACCGTGGCAACTTTAAGATGTGTGGACAGGCTGGCTGGGGAATTCTGAGAGTTGAAGTCACACATCTTAAAGTTGCCACAGTTGAGAAACACTGCCCTAGAGAATAGGTGAGTAGGATCTTGCAGTATATTCCTGCTGTGTGTGCGGAGATCGGGAAAACAACAAAAATGAAAGCATCCATCGGAGAACATTGACCTGGGTCTTAATGCACAAAATATATATGATTTAGATTGGAAACATTTTAAAATGCAGCCTGCCTACCATGTAAATCAATGAATCTTCTGTATGCACTGGAATGGCTAGTTTGACCTATGAGGGATAATTTAGGTAGCCCTATCTCTGGTCTGCAATATCTGAGCTGGCCCAAGGATAAGAGTGGGCCTAAGAAAGACGTGCTTTCAGAATCCCTCTTCACCATCAGCCATATAGCTTTTCTTAAAAGTTATGTAAAATTTCTATAGTAGTTGTACTGATTACAGTATTTGCAACCAAGTCATATGTCTGGAAAGTACTGCATAGTCTGGTTTGTACTACTCACTATGAGTGATATGATGATGATCAGTCATTGTGTCCCCTGTCAAGTCCTTTCCAGCCTGCAATATGTGGACAATGATTTACATTTGCTTTGCATTAATAGGGTTATTTTGTAAGATATTCCAAATAAGATTTCTGTTAGAAAAAAAAACACCTGGAAATCTTGTCTTGGCTGAAACTTTGTTTTTATTCAATGATTGTGGCAATGTTAAGGTAAGATGAACATCATTAAATTTTTGAATTACTTCACTGAGTTATATAGAACACTCCCAAACTCCTTCCTTCCTTCCTCCCTCCCTCCCTCTCCATTCTGGGCAAGATTTTATTATTGTATTTCCTGCACTGGGGCAGGCCAAGGCTCTCTGATGTCCACTGTCTCCTCTAATACTATTGCTATTGGCTGTCAGAGATCTCTGCAGCAAATGGCAATTCAGATAAGCCATGAAAATAAGGGATTGGATCACTATCCTGCTGGGTCCGAGAGAAAGAGCTTCATGGTGCATGGAAGGGGAACAAGCTAGGTCAGTTGGATATATGGTAGAGCTTCTTATTCAGATGAATGAGATGATTAATGGAGAAGTTAACCTGTGCAAGCTCTATCCAACACTTTGGCAGGATCAAAGGGAAGGTGCTGCCAGGGAGATATGAATGAAAGTTTTTTGTAAGAATGAACACAGACACAACTGAACAGATTGTAAATATGATTGAATGAATGGCAGACCCCTGATTTCAGCCCCCTCGCCTCCTCTCTTAGTGCTCCTTCCATGAAATAATGCCAGCCTGATCTAGAAATCAAATCTTCCTTCTACTTCTTGATGCTGTAGATAGTCAAGTCTTCAGTGAGAAGGATTTATTTTGGGGCAAAGGAAGAAGGCAGACTTGGGACAAGGGCAACAATAGGGAAAGAGCAAAAAATTCTCAGACAGCATTAGTGAAGGACCCTGTAATTAAAAATATAACATTTGTTTTTGTGAATTTTGTCAAAAGATGCATCTCCTCTGGAATCTTTTGGTGCACATTATGTGAAGGAGAGTAAACACATTCTTGATGACAGTGTTATTTAGATATGGGCAATCAGTGAATCTCTTGACCTTCAGTTGAAATGTGATATAAAGATGAAAGATACCCTTGTAAATTACTGTTTTCCAGGTTACAACCCGCTTCCAATTGTCCAAGAAATTTTGTACTCTGTTCAATGGCTTATGCTATCACTACCATTCTGACTTTAGATCCTTCTTAAATGTTTCTACTGGAACGTGAATAGCAAAATGAAAAGACACCCTTGAGAAGCATTGGAGAAAATATCATTTCACACTTTTTGTTTTCATGCAGTATCTTGGAATCTATGCCCAACCTTACAAAGTATGCTATTTCCCCCTTTCCTGAAACTTAAATCCAACCTTGCAGCTCAAGGAAAAGAGTAAGGTTTCTGCCCTGGGTGGTTTCTCCATTTCTCACCATTTTCAGTTCCATCTTTCTCCAACCTTTAGGAAGTATGTTCTCTGCCTATAGACTACTGGTTAAAACATCCTTGGAGGCATATTTTCAGCTTGTGCCTGCCCTGCCTGGAATCATCTCCAGAGGAAAAGGAGGCAGTCTGGTTGTGCTTGATTCCATATAAAGATGATTCCTGAAAAGGACAAGACGGCCAACTTTGCCAGCCTCTTGGCCACCTTAAGTGATAATAAGCTGGTAGAAAAGGCAGGCTGACTATGATTCAAAGGAACACAAGGGGCTTATTGCACTTGATGTTCTAATGGCACTATAAATAGTGTGAAATGATCTTTGGAATCAATTTAGAAGAAAAATGGTGGCCATAGGAGGCCCAGCTTGACCTTCTGGAATTTTAGCAGCAGGGAGAAGATTGTGCTGGTTGGGTCAAGCTGTTCTTATTTCCCAGGCAGGAAAGCAGTGCCACATTTGTAAAACAAGCCAACCTTTCATTCTTTGCTATTTGGCTGAGTGCAGCTTCAGGGTCAGTTCCACACTTCATTTTATTATGTTTATCAAACTTATTATGCAGCTGACTACCAAGTGAAAACATTGGGGCACCTGCCCATGAAAACCTTTGACCTGTGATTTCTTTCTCCACTGTTTCTCACCTCAGAAAGAGGAATAGAAAGCTGGACAAGATGTTGAAAAAGACAAATTAGAATGATCATGACAAAAACAGTTCAGATTTTTTTAGTGGTGAGCCCAGTTATGCAGAATACAGAGCAAACAACAGAAAGAGGACATCTCTCTCTCCCCCCCTCCCTCCCTCTTATAACACAAGAGCAGTCTGATGGCCATGATCAGCTGTGTGGCCCTGATATTTCTCTTGGGGCTGATCTGCACATTATCAGGTTCCTGCAGCAGAAGTACAGGCCACTAACTGTCAGGAGTACACAGCGTCATCATCCATTCACACCTCCCTCACTGGGAAGATGACTTCCACCCTTATTTTCCTGCTGCACATCCAAAATGATGCTTTCTGATGTGTGCTGGCGCAAGCAGTGCTGTCCACCTGCTGTGCCTCATTTCACTGTAGGCTATTTTGTACGGTGGTAGGCACCACCTCTTCTTCACTCACTGATGGATGCCCTCCATGGCCATATTGTCCTGAGCTACTGGGCTGCTTGTCCTCTTCTAATGGGACTGTGACTGGGAATCTCTTTTAGTTATTCTTCATTTCACGGGTGGCTGAGCTTTTCTTTCTTTCTTTTCTTTTTCATCAGGTACACAAATGGAACAGTGAGGCAGAGGACTTCATTTTCTTTAACTATGTATAACTGATAAGAGTCCTGCCACTTCCCCTTCCAGCCCAAGTGCCTAGAACAAGCATAAAACTGTGATGTCTCCCCTCCCCTTTTTGGTAAGTTCACGAATGGAAAGCTGAAAGGATGGGTCTTTCTTTTTTCTTAACCAAGTGACATTGGTAAGAGTTCTGACAGTTTTCTCTTCTGGCTCAGGTGACAGGAAGAAGAATAAAATGGGGGTGTTTTCTTTTTCTTTTTAACTGGTTCACCAGTGGATGTACCAGAAGAGAAGGTGTCAAATACAAGAGGGGAGTCAAGACTGGCAAGGAGGTCCTACAAAAGGTCTATCAGTAGAAACCAACTGGTCCCAAAGGCCCTGCCCACGAAAAGGAAAGCAATTGGTGTTTGCTTTTCTGGTGGCCAAGTAAAGAAGCAGGGGAATCCACCAGTGGAGCGGAGGGGATGTGTGCTATGGTAACTGTGGTCTGGATGGAACACCAAGTTATCACTGCAGCCAAAGCAGAGGAAAGGAGTGAAATCTGGAAATGCATCTTTTATGTCTTCTTCACTACCATCCAGCATGCATGGGAATCAACCTGCTTAAAGCTGCAGTGCAGAAAAGGCTTTGTCCTACTAAAGTATTTTATAATGATTAAATACGGAGCTTTCATGCTGGCCCACAGAACACCAACCACCAGTATCATATTTACTTGCAACAATGCCTTTGGGCCTACAAGGGTCCCACTGGGATGTAAGAGAGCATCCTGTGGAGCTAATGCATCTTCTGATAAATGGGAATTATATGATGGGCTATATCTATCCTGGCTGCCATTTTGTAAATAGACAAATGTCCCACAGAGCAGTGGGTGTAGGGAGATTTATAGCTTGATGCATGCAAAGAAAGAATATAAAATAGTCCTGTTTGTAGATAGGATGTGGATACTTATTGATAAGCTGGAATCATCTATGCTAAAGTTCATACATTAACTGATAGTTTTGCAGCATTTTCTGGATTTCTATTCTATCTCACATTAAAGGGATTAACAAATTCTTTACGAAGTGATAAGCCCATGCATGGTTTATTATTTATGCAACTCTATATTGCCTCAATCACAGACAAGTCTAAGTGGTTTATAGTTTGGAATACACATCGTGAATACATATCTAATGAGAATATTCATCTCTTCTAGGGTTCTGGAAAGCTTTGAAAGCCTGGCTTTGGTCCCAGGCCTGGGGTTGTTTGTTATTTGTCTAAAGCACTTGTTTTGTTGATTTTGTTGTTAATAATTTTAGGCTGGGCTGTCTGTCTGATTTAATGTTTTTAGCTGTTTTTATGTTTTTTTCTAATTTTGTACACTGCCCAGAGTCCACTAGAGTTGGGTGGCCAATTAATTTAAATTAATTAATTAATTAAATAAATAAATAAATAAATAAATAAATCTAATAAAAAATCAGCAATCTAAAACCATACAGTGGTAATCATAAAATAACCATAACAATTCAAGACTATAACTTTCTCCACACTTGTTCAAGGCATTGCGTTGTTACGTTGTTACCTTGCTGTGATTTCCAAAGGCCTTCCAGAAGAACCAAGTTTTCACAAGCCTCTGCAATATCACAAGGGAAGAGGTTGTCCTTGCTAGAATGGGAGCACAGACAGAGACCATTTTCCTCCAAGTCCCTTCCCAATGGGCCTTCCTAAATGTGGGGATTCTCAGCAGTCGCTTGGTGTGCATGTACTAGGCAGGCAGGTTCTACCTGAACAGGTGGTTTCAAAGGTACCCAGGCCCCAAGCATTCAGAAACAAGTCAGCAACCAATGCAGGTCTTGTAGCAGAGGTGTTATATGGCAGTAATGTGACAGCCCAATTAGCATAACACGTAGTCACATTTTTGTACCAGTCAAAATTTCCAGGAGGGTTCTTATAAATAATTAAAGTAAGTCCATAGTTATGAGAGTGCCCAAGGCAGATAGATAGATGATAGATAGATAGATGATAGATAGATAGATAGATAGATAGATAGATAGATATGATAGAAGAGATAGACAGACAGACAGACAGATAGATAGAGAGATATAGACATGAGCTATTGGCTGCCCAATGAAGGGTACTCAGAATGCTGTTGCCCTGAGGAATTCTACACTTCTTTTCCTTTTTGTACATATAATTTTTATTAAGCAAAAATTTAAAAGAATAAAAACAATACAAATTTTGAAAGAGAAAAGTAAGGAAAGTATTAAGTAAGTGAAAAAAAGTGCAAAGAAAGAAATAGGAAAGAGAAAAAAAAGAAAAGAAGCGACTTCTGGTCTTCTTAACAGCAGTTACAAGTCCATTTGTATTTTACCCTCTCTCTCTAAGGTTACAACATAATTTCCTTCTTTCCATAGTCTACCCTTTTTAATCATCAAACCCATAAATCACAAGTTCGTTTTTTTCTTTTTTCAGCAAAAAATCCATAAGGGGTTAAGAATTGTACACTTCTTTTCTCAGCGGTTTCAAAGAGTCCATTTTGCTCAGTTGAATTTGCATGCTGTTCTATTTCAATCGTTGCTTCTTATATGATAAGAATGGGGTGGATTTGCCAGGTTGATTTTATGACTAAGTCAAGTCACAAAAATAGTTGCAACTTCACATTAGCCTTTGAAGAACTTAAATGGTAAAGGTTACCACTGAGGTTTACAGAAACTCAGATACAGAAGCCATTGTCTTCTTCCAAGATGGTTTTTCTTTTTTCCAGTCTAGCTTGCAGCTCCAGGATTTTCTGATGGTTTCCTAACCAGGTGCAAAGGAGGTTCGACCCTATGTTGACCCTAACATTTTGTAGGGTAGGACCTAGCTACCATCTGCTATTTAAAGGGCTTAGTGCTGCCCAATCTGATTCAAATTTACTTGGAAACTGCACAGTGAGGTGCATCCAGGATTGTAAGCAAAAAAAGTTGCATTATGATTTAATACAAGCTTAAACACTGCTTGACTTCCCTCTGCAGCTGCTGATGGCTTTCATATCAGTGCATTCATTCTTTTTAAAACAGGATTTCATTTTGGATATTTTCATATGTGGTTACTGATTGTTCTGACTTTCCCCTTCGTGACTGCAGCTTCCTGAGAAATGCAACAAGTAAATTACCTGTTTGAATGTAAATGTCACCACATTTGTCTTCTGAGAAAGCATCAGACAGTGTTGGCCTGGGCTGAGAGTGAGTCAAGGCTCAAGATGGAAGGGGATCTATATCCAGCAAATTCAAAGAGAGCTGATGTGTGATACAACAGTGATGAAGATCTTCCCCAGCCTTGAATGAGTTGGAGTGTAATTTCCAACCATCATCACTTCCAACCATCATTGTGATATATGTTACTACACTTTTAAGAAACAGGTTGCAACTTCTTTTTCTACTTGAGGCTTAGCTGGGCCTCAGAGCTGAGCAGCCAGAATACAGTTCTTTGATTTGCTGATGTGTTAATAAAATCCACCCATAATCAGTTTGGAGTCAGGCAGTGCCTAAATTGAATACATTAAATTAAATCAAATTAAAACTCTTCATCATTTACCCATGTGCAGTTTGGAATTGTTCCTGATCTGCGGATCTGCATTGTTTCAGTGAAAAGCATGGCAAACATGACAAGGGATCGTGGGAATTGTCGTCTGGCACGTTAAAAGAGTAGTTGGTTGAGGAGGAGCTGATACAGAGCTTTCTTTACTAACTAGGCCAATTTAAGATTACTAAAGTAGTTGAAAGTTTTCAAGTTTCCAAGATCTTTCATCAGACAAGGCAGATAAAATCCAGGAAGGAAAAACCTAGAGGGGAAAAAAGGAAGGCATGGTGAAAACATGGACAAACTTTGTCAGTAGCAAATCAAATGGAGTGAAGAAGAGTCTATTCAGACATCCAAAAAGAAAAGTTTTAGGAAACTTAGAAGTTGAATACATCTAATGAAGGTATTGCCTCAATATGATTTTGATCTGTGGTGGTTTTGTTTACAGTTTCCTTCTGGTTGTATACATCAGTGTTCCTCAACCTTGGCCACTTGAAGATGGGTAGACTTCAACTCCCAGAATTCCCCAGCCAGCATGGCTGACTGGGGAATTCTGGGAGTTGAAGTCCACCCATCTTCAAGTGGCCAAGGTTAAGGAACACTGGTATACATGGATCTTCTATATTGAATGGGGAGCTGATCTGTTCAAGGGGCTGCACTGAAACCTGGGAGGGGCACAGATAGCATATAGACTGCTAGTTGCCCATCTCTGTGATTCAGTTATTCTTCTGACTCTTAGCACCACAGTGTTCTGCCCTTTACGGTGTGATCTGACAGGGGAAATGGTCACCTCTCTACCTTCCTTCGATATTCCGCTGAAAAATCATTTCTTCTTTCATGTCTTTACTGCTGTGGTTCAGTCATTCTGTCATTTCCAACTATTCATGACAATGGGATATCACTTTGCCAGGATTTTCTATCAATAATGCCTTCTTTGAGTTCCTGTAAACTCCTGCCTATGTCATCAGTGATAGGATCTAGCCACCTTATCTTTTGTGGGCTTGGATTTTTCCAAGCATCAGAGTCTTCTTTAGGAGCTCTGCCTTCTCATTATGGGTCTCAAATATTTAAGCTCTAGCTTAATGATTAGTGCTTCCACTGAGTAGTCTGGTTTTACTTCATTTAGTACTGAATTATTTGTTTTTCTTGATACCCAAAGTATTCTCAGCATCTCATTTTCCAGGATCATGTTGATGTCCTGGCTGTGGATGTCTATTTGGTTTTCTTGGTGGGCTATTGAAGTGATTTCTTCCTCCGGGGGAGGATGAGAGTATGAAACATGAACTTAGCTATGACCTGTTGCAGTTGATTTTCTGGGAGCATAGCCTCCCAATGGCACAGCTCATAGCATCATTAGGATGCATCAGCCACTTCACCAGTACAAGGTCACAATCCACAAAGTAGAAAGCTTTCACTATAGAACTCGAATTCCAGTGCCCGAAATCTGTAACCAAGCCAGTTAGCCTATCTGAAAAAAATAGGCATATTTTTCCCTGTTTGTGACAGCCACTTCCCCCCTGTTTCTTTACTGTTTCTCCTGCACTGAATTTTAGAGTATAATTCATTGAAGCGGGGACCTAGACTTTTCAAAAGCATCATGCAGATTGGAAATGCTGCATTCGTAAGGACAACAACAACAGCAACAAGAACAAAGGAAAGATAAATGGATAGCATAAATGAAGGATAAAAGTTAGATGGACCCTCCAAGAAGCTAAAGGACAAATGGCAGTGTATGAAATGATGTATTTGGATGCAGTAGAAGCAAGAATTGTTTGCAAAGAGAGAAATGGTCTGGAGAGGTATCATGAACAATGTTGGTGTAAACTAGATCTAGCTCCATTTCCTTTTCTTGTCCTTATCTCATGTTTTAATTTCTTGGGCTTTGTTGTTGTTCAGTTGTTAAGTTGTGTCCAACTCTTTGTGGCCCCATGAACCATATCGTGCCAGGGCTTCCTGTCCTTCACTGCCTCCCTGAGTTTGCTCAATTTCATGTTCATTGCTTCGGTGATGCTATCTACCCATCTCATCCTCTGCCGTCCCTGTCTCCTTTTGCCTTCCATCTTTCCCAGCATCAGGGTCTTTTCCAAAGAGTCCTCTCTTTGCATTAAGTGGCCAAAGTATCTGAGCCTTTTGGATAATGTTGCTCATGCTGAAAGGGAACAATGTGATGGATATATATGTATGGTAATTATTATTTACGTGTTTTGTTTGGGATGCTCAGAAACCTCTTGGCCACAGTCCATTCTCCATGGAGTATTTAAACATCTGTTATGGCCAGCATTACATCCCAAGACAATATATTAGAGAATTAATCATATCTGACATATTTCATTTTAAATGTATTACTTAGCGAGACACACAGACATGCGCAGACAATTACTTTAGCTATCCTGAGCTACACAGGAGTTCCAGAGTTTCTTCCTCTTATGACTAATGATCAGCCTCCATTAATTACAAGTGATTAGGTCAACATGTTTGCCCCTATAATAAAATCCATTACCATCACCTTTCTCTTAAAACCTAGAATTGCATCTCCAGTCTTTCAAAGGAGTTAATTTATGTCCTTCCCAGAGACATTTGTCATATTGTGCTTAGGCTTCAAAATGGATTTGACCTCCAACTGTCCCCTTCAATAGCCTGCATTTCTCCAACTTTCATGGTTTACACATTAAACTCATGAAATCCGATGGCTACTGTGCAGCACAAACAAGGCCATGAGAGTCAGAAAAGCTCTTAGCCCAGCAATTGCATCCTGCTTTTAATTAACAACTCACAATGCAATGTTGAAATCAAGGTCCTTCTTCTACATCCAAGCTGGTGACTGTCCACTCCAGTTGAATTTAGCTGGCGAATCTACCTCTCAAGGGAAGCAGAAATGGGTATTTCTTCATCTTTCAATTATGCTCTAAGTTGTTTGCGCAGCATTTAGGAGAAAAGGAAAATAAGTGAAATCAATGTAATGGCTCTTTGAGAATTTTAGTCAAATGGAAAAATTCTTTGGAAAGGTCAAGCACCAGAAGTTGTCTCTCCTTTATCCATTCACCGTCTTACTTAATTGGCTAAACCATCTCTAATGGGTGCTCTAGTATTTTAGAGGCAGATTTTGCAAGTACTTGGCACAAAACAAGGGATAGTAGATTAAAGTCAAGCAAGATTCTAGTCCTCATAGTACTAGAGAGAAATTTAAACATGTAGATGGTTTAAAACAGAAGTGGCCATCCTACAAAACAAGGGCTACATGTGGTCCTACTGAACCTCCTGTTTTTGCAGGCTCCAAAGCCCCAGGATCACCCTACAAAATGTTGATAGTTAATTGTCAAATATAGGAGGTATTTCCAAGGAGAAAAAAAAGAAAAAAATGGCACATGTAAGCCTTCCAATATGTTTGGCTCACCAGAAAAAATGGAAAAGAAACATCAGCTTTGCTAACTTGTGTGACATCCTGATATTGTTGCCCTGCCCCTTGAAGTCCTTGGAAATTATTGTGTGTGTGTGTGTGTGTGTGTGTAATGCCTCCTGTGACTATCCAAAGGTTTTCCAATCTTGGTTTAGAAGATATGGCCTTCACGTTAGTTGCACAAGAAAATGAATGAGATGGAAAAATTGCGGTGACATCTGTTACAACCTCCAGAGCTAGAAACCTTTCTAATCAGGAGCATGAAATCTCCAGGGCAACTGTCCATGGAAGGTAGTGACAGTCAAGGACCTTAAGAAGATCCATGCCAGATTAGCCCCACCCCACTGGCCATGTAATTCATTAACCCATTTCCTAGAATAGTCCCATTCCACTTTGAAGTCTGGTCCTAAGAGGCACATCACCATTGGATTGGAGGCAAGATATAATCATAATGCCTGGCTTCCAAACAAGACTAAATGTGGTGGGTATTATGCATTGTGGGAACCCAGCCATTGACTTACAGTAGCTGGAGACATCTTGCATAGATGTACAAGACCTGTTTCTGAGGTTATGATGTGGGGAAGTGAAAATGCTGCTTTGTAGAAATATCCTCTTAGGTTCTCCTCACAAAGAGGAAAGCTCAAGTGCTTTATTTATTTATATATTGCAACTGCTTCTATGCTGCTTCAGCAAAAGCACGCAAAATCCAAAGTTATCAAAATGATCAGATCTCAACAACCACAACAATAAACTTTATTAACAGAAATACAACAGAATCAGAATGTTACAAGAAACCATGACATCTTCTAACATCAGACAGCCTGATCCATCCCAAATCAGGTACACCTCCCACCCTCGCTTTAGTCTCTAAACCCACATTGAAAAAGCCATGTCTTTAAAAGCTTCCTAAAAAATAGGTGCGAGAGTGAGACTCTTATGTCTGGTGGGAGATCATGGTGGGAGATCAGAAACTGCATTCAGCCCTGAAAAGTACATTTCGCTCTTTTGTTAAATTTCTTTTTTTCTGGTTAGCAAGAAAAAACGCTGTCTGTGACAAAATTCAGGCTGGTGGTCCCACTGCAAGTTAATTGAGAAGTTGACATCAGTGGCTGCATTGCCATGACTAGAAGCAAAGGACAGTGGCAAGGAACTCAGGATCTTGCAGAAAAAATCCAGTTCATGGAGCTTCATTGTCCTCTTACTTCCCCCCACATGCTTGTGGGGCCTACATGAAGGATGTAATATAAATCAGAACAAAAGAAAAAAAAATGATTATATTGCTTAAAAAAAATCTTCAAAACCATACAAAGGGGTGGAAAGGAAGTAAAATAAGTCAGATGGTGGCCACAATGATTGAAGCTGTGCTTTTCTACAATGCATTCAGAAAGAGAAGGAGCTTTGATGGCATGATTATAGCCACCATCTTGACTTCTTTTTGCCCCCGTAGACATCCCAGAATACAACAATGGTGATAACAATTTTTAAAAAGTGTATAATAGTGATAAAAATGAACTAAAACTGTTTTTAAAAAGAAAAAAAAATCCATATAGTATTAGTATACAACAGATCTTTCTATGTGGTCTCTAGGAGACAACAATGACTTGATGACATATAATCAATCAATCAGTTAGTATACAACTCCCTGAGTCCTTTAGTATATTATTAAATCTAGACCATATACTGTAGAAACATACTGCTGTATCTCCTCTGTTCTGCAACAGAAATACATTTCAAAAATCAACAAAGAACACATCTCCTGAATCCAGACTTTGGTATCTGGAGTGCTGTTTTCTTTCTACTGGTATAGGATAGTTCTCTTAGCCAATCCCCAGGCTTGACAGACCCAGAGTTCTTCATAATGTCAATTTCTATATTTTTCGAAATATATGTAGAAAAGAGGATGACCAGCAGTAAAGTGGGTGGGCTCAGTTATGGTAATGATGGGAGTACTGTTGGAAGACCAGGTTAGGGACAGATCATCATGGAGAAAATCTATATTTGTGGTTGCTAAGAGTTGACATTGACTTGATGGAACATAATCAGTCGTTCAGTTCAGCATCACGTTTACATCTGAACAACTATATTAATGAGTGTCTCGGTAAGATCTTTGCTGCTAAAGACCATAGATGGCATCAAAGGGAGATAGAGAATATAGATAGCCCTATCCTTCCTCCATTTTTTCAGGTCCTCATTCTGGGATTGCCAAGCAGCACCAAGCCCTACCATTCTTCAGAACCAGCCCTGAGGTGGTCTTACTTTTTCTGGTCTTCCAGCTGAAATATGCCAGAGCATATTTTCAATACTGGAATGGAGCTGTAAGTGGGAATATTTGGATACAGAATATCCTGGCTGTTGCATTCAAAGCTTGTATGTGTCAAGTCCAACCAAAGTGATATTTTGCCAAGCTCATTAAATGCTTGTTTTCCAGCTAGATCTTGTCTTGGAAGAGATATCAGAAAAGGTTTTAATCCAGTAACCTTTTCATTGTTGATGTTGCCCTGGACTTATGCTTTAGATTGTGTTTAGATTTTTTAGATTTTAGGTTTTTTTTAAAGTTCCTTGTTTTTATGTCTCATACTGCTTTTTTTGGAAAAAGAAGAGCTGGTGCTTCATATCATCATAACATCATAATAAACAGGCAAACAAGGACATTTATCTTTGAAAAGGCAAAAAGCTAAAGATGCTTGTGAGACAAGCTTGACTTCTGGTGACTACATGAGGGCAACCGTGCAGCTTTCTTGGCAATGGTGCCAGCAGTGGCTTGCCATTCTCTTCCCTGCCACTGAATATTATTCAATATGTGCAGGTCCACATGTTAGGTCCATTGATCTAATATTCTCTCCCCAGCACATCCTGAGCAAGCCCTGCTTAGCTTCCAAGCCCAGAAGGTTAACCAGGTCATGACACCTGCTGAGACTCTTGGAAAAGAAAGTTTATTCCCTCCACGGCAGGGTAAAAGCAGCACCACTTTTTAAATGTTTATGATCAAGTGGGTTGTTGTGCCTGCATATACTGTATGTGCATTTTGATGCTTTAATTCTGAATATAAAAAATTAACTTTGTATATTTTATATGTATGTGTATTTTAGGTACCTAAGGGTATGAAATGAAATACTGTTTATTCAGTCAATGACTAGCAAAATTTGAAAAAATACATCTCAAATAGATGAGATAAAATACTAGCATAACAAAGATAAAATCTTAGATAAAATATGTAACATGCACTACTATAAGGATGTGTTAATTACCTGTGCAAGTGTAAATCTAAAAAATTACAATCTATGGAGTAAATATCTCCATCTCCATCTCCATCTCTATCTCTATCTCATCACCTAAAACAAGATAGCTAACATGTATTAAACCTGAAGTGATGAATAAAACAGAAGTGGTTATTTCTGTGACCAGTTATGCCTTATTTTCATCGCAGCAACATAGAATTTGGCTACTGCACTGGTAATAAAGGGTTTTGAATCTTCTAGAAGATGGTTCACGTAGAAATTGTCTGGTCTTCCTGGAAATTTACATATTAGGGGCAGCATATAAGCAGATCTGATATCCCTGTAGAATTTACAAAGTAATAATACATACAAAATTGTTTCGATCTCCTTGTCACCACATGGGCAGGTAATTAAGTGTATGTTCACATATGCATGTGTGTATATATACATATACATACATAAAAATATACATATACACACAAATACACAGGTGTGTATGTCCACTAAGACCTGCCCACCCACCCACACCCACCCACCCACAAACTGGCAATTATTTTCCTGGAATGGAAACTCAGGAGGGCACAGCAGCAGGAGAATTGTCTAATAGGAGGATGCGGAAACCTGCAGTCTGCATTGAATCCTCTGCAAACTTTGCCAAAACATCTCCATCTGGACAGTTTTTCTTCAACTGGCTTAAACTAGTATCAGCACAGGACAGGAGGAGCTGAATGGTGCAGTGGGGATATGCTCTTGGTGTCTACAGCCCCACAGAGGTTGCAAACTGGTGTCAAAATGCAATTGTTGCAGCGTAGACACTTGATAGATGGTCTGGGGAAGATGCATTAGACCAGTGTTTCTCTACCTTGGGAACCTTAAGATGTGTGGACTTCAACTCCCAGAATTCCACTTTAAGATGAGCTGAAGTCCACTCATCTTAAAGTTGCTGAGGTTGAGAAACACTGCATTAGACTATGACCATAAAGCCCAGTGAAGATCAACCTGGCTGCATTTTAAAGTGAAATTCCTGAAGTCTGGCTGCATTATTTAGGATTTCTCTCTCCCCCTCCTTCCCTCCAGCTGCTAGAGCAACCACCGTGGTTTCAGATATTAAGGAAAGTGCCTAGTTGATATGGTCTATTTGTTTATATATTTACTAATTATTGGATTTACTGTATATCCTGCCTTTTGTATAGGAGCTCAAAGGAGCAATACTCTCTCCTCCTATTTTCCCCTACAATAACTCTATGAGGCAAATTGGGCTGAGAGAAGGGGACTGGTCCAAAGTGACCCAGTGAACATCCATGGCTGAGGTTGGACTGGAACCCAGATCTTTCTGCTCCTGGTTCAACATCTTGATCACCACCCCTCATTGGATCTTATTATGTTTTCAGACACTTATGGGCAACATGTTGGTGATGTTTCCTTTTTAAAATAAACCCGTATCTCATATAGCTTTCCATCATAAGAGCAGGGATGTATGTTGGTGGCAGAATGTCATGATGGTTATGTTTCTTTTCTTATGTGGAAAGAAGGAGAGGTAATTTTTATTTCTTCAGAACATAGTAACTTCATTTGTGTTCTGCTGTCAGCAGGAGGTGATCTAAGCATCTTTCCTGGGTTTTGAGACCATCAGTGATGAAGATTATTTTGAATAATTTTCATGAAAATATTGGTGGTGTAGAAGTGTCCTTCAGAACACAACAGTGGGGAAGAGCTATAATTGTCAGGGGAAAAAAATGAAAAGTTATCTAGCTGAACATATTATTTAAAAGGGAAAATAGCTTCAAGAGAATATGTTGGAGTGTGTGTTGAGTCTTCCATGAGAGATGTAGGTATTAAACTGATGGAACAGAGCACCCATACAGCTCTTTCCTAATTGACATCATTCCATTCTGCTTCCTTTGATAAAGATTGTGCTAAGTTGATAGGCTGGTCTTTTTTAGCCATAGCTCCAGAATGCTGTGGAATTCTCTATGATAGGGTTTCTCAACCTTATCAACTTTAAGATGTCTGGACTTCAACTCCCAGAATTCCCCAGCCAGCATGCTGGCTGGGAAATTCTGGGAGTTGAAGTCCACATATCTTAAAGTTGCTGAGGTTGAGAAACCTTGCTCTATGACATGACAACTTTCCAAAGGACTCTACTTTCGCTGTGTATTGTAAGTCTGGAGCCAGAAGCTTTTTGGAGGGATGAGTCCTCTGCAGCTACTAATCAAGGCCATCTGAGCATCTGCCAGATGAGAAAAATGATAAATCCATGCTCTTTATAGATTTCTCTGTATGCTGTCTTTCCTAAAAAAAGGTCCAAAGCTTCTCACAATAATGTCCTATATAGCATAAGAAGAACAGAAAATATCAAGTAATATTAAATATCTACAAATACAATTGCAATTTCCTGAGGCAATTCAAGAACAGCTTAATTTAGAACATGCTCACAGGCATGAATATACTCAGAAACAAATCTTTTGAGGTAATTTCTTGTTAATCAATTTCACATTCCTGTACACTAAGAACAGCTAATGCTACTACTCTTTTAAAGTTGAGCGCTAAAAAACCCCCAACCAGTCAGAATCCAAAATGAATCACTAACCTAGCAATCCAGACTAAATTGTGATAGCAAGGTTGCAATGTGAAGCCCATTTTCACATTTTCATCTTCCTTGATATTATCACTAAATGTGGTGTTCTTCTTGAAAGAGGGCCACTGGCAACTGTCTAATCTGCTTCCATCTCCGTTTCCATTGTTTCTTGCACCAAAAGCTGGATTAATTTAAAAATCGTGCTTCACTAAGCTTTTAAATGATAGAGATCAGTCCTGTAATGAGTTTGCAACCACTTTTAAGTGTAATTTGTACCCTGTCCATTTTTTTTATTCAACTCGTACAGAGTTATTATAATCTAGATGCTGCAATCACTGTTGGTGCATTTATAGCTAAATACCTGCAGAAACACATAGAATGAAAGTTTCTGAATGGGAGGAAGGTTTTAGTGGAAAGGAAAAAGAAATCAGTTATAGCAGCAGCAATTAGGTCAAATAGAACTTTACATTATCCCTGATCTAATTTCTAAAATTGGTCTATAGATGCTCTGCATGTATGGAGGAATTTGTGGATTTCTGACTGGGAAGAAATAGGTTCCAGGCTAAGTAATTTGAATGGACCTATCAGTCATTTTTTTTTTTTCTTTTAGGAGTGCGCATCACAGTCCAGGTTTTAGGAGGGAAGCTGAAGAACCTGGGAACTTAATAGATGTTCTCAACCATCTTTCTGTTGCATGAAAGAGGACTGGAAAGAGAAAAGTGCAAAAACTGCAGAAGAATGGCCACTGAAATGGTGGCACTGGGAGTGGTTTAGTTTGGGGGGTTATGGTCAGTGTTACCTGGATGATGAATTGCTGACATTGGATAGTTGCATTTCACACAACTGGGAATAATGTGTTTGGCTGAAGTATATGGTGAACTTAAGCTTGAGCTTGACAGAAACATAGTCAAGGAATACCTACTGATCTTGAATGCATTCAAATCTTTGGGGTGTGATGCAACCTGTAAACTGAAGAAACTTGCTGAATCTGTGTTATCTAAGAAAACCCTCCTATGGTTGTTAGTTCCATTGTCAAACTGCTTCTACTGTAAGGACATTTTTCCTAATGCTCAACTAGACTCTGCCTTCCTGATACTCTGGAGCATTATTCTATGTTACACATTTTGGGATGATAGAAAACATGTTATAGCCTTCTTGTGTATGATACTCCTTCAGATAGTTGACAACTTAGTCTGATGTGACTTGCCTTTTACAAATCAATGCTGACTTATAGTAATTGCTGCATTGTTTTCAAGATGCTTACAAATCAATTGCTGTATGATCTGTCAATGTCAGGCTGACCGGTTGGTAGTTTCTGATTCACCTTTTCCTCCTTTTGAAGATAGCAACAAAGTTTGCCCTCCTCCAGCCATTGATACTTCACTCATTCTCAAGGGTTTCTCTGAAAATAGATAGCCCATTTTGACTGGGTTCAATTTCAGTCTGTTTCGCCCCATCCAGACCTTGAAACTGCTGCCAGACTGGGTCAAAATACTGACAGCCTTTCCTGCATGGCCCAGGGTAGTGATATACAATTGGATACTATCAGAGTACTGATGATACCATACCCTGAACTGTCAGATGACTTCCTGCAGCAACTTCATGCAGATGTTAAAAAGCAGGGGAGAAGGACCTGGAGCCAGTAGCATTCTAGAAGAGGGCTACTGCTTGACTGATCCCCCTTTCCCATCCCACTGACTGCAACTCTGCTGTGGAAGGAGGGAAAACATTAAAGAACAGTGCCTCTGATCTTCAGCTCCCACAAGCAGCCCAGAAAAAATACAATGGTTGATGGTATTGAAAGTACCATCAACACTTTCACTAAAAGATCTAAAAGGATCAAGAGGGATGCACAATTCCAGCCAGGTCATGACATAAGTCATTTGTAAAGACAATTAATGCCCTGTCTCATATCCAGGTCTGAATCTGCTGCCTCTAGAGTGTTCAGTAGTTATACACTGAACAGTCTCAATCTCAGAAGATAACAGAATACTGGTTGTCAAAAACAGATGGATCCAGGTAGGGCTTCTTAACAATGGTGTGCACCACAGTCTGTTTCAAGACTGCCAGCACTATACCCTCCTCAAGAAAGATGTTGACCCTGCTGGGATCCAGTCTGTCATGCCCTAAATGGTGTGTCTGGTTGACTTTATTGGCAAAATTGGCACAATGGGGCAGATATCTGTTGATCCCTCCCAAGAAGAGAGTTGGTAACCCTAAACAAGGCCTCTGGCTCACAAGCTGCCAGCACAAGGGGAGAGAGAAATAATTGCACTTCACCACCCTTATTGCCAACATGGAGTCCACTGGAGTTGGGTGGCCAATAAATTTAAATAAATAAATAAATAAAAACACCACCACCACCACGTAGGTTCAAACTTGAACTTGTGCCTGTGCTTGGTCTGATTCACTTTTTGTCTTCCTCCATTTGTGTTCTAGGCATCTTGTTAGCTGCTACATCTCCTTGAGGTTCTGGGTAAACTGAATAGCTATCTGGGAGTGGCCAATAATGGCCACCTGGGAGCAATTTCATCAAATGTCCAGGTTGCCATTTATTGCCACTTACTAGGCACTTGTTGCCACTCAACAAAACTACCCACAGCAACACTGGGGCAAAGTCACAGAATACTGTACTCTGGTTCATTCCTTATGATGCAAATAATATTCATGTTTAGCTTTAGGAATGAGTCAGTGCCTAAATGCTTTTCACTTTGGGCCTGATCCTCCAAAATAATCTCTTTTTCTACAATAATCCTGTCGCAATACTATTTTAGCTGTTGTCAACTGAGAATAACTGCTCTGAGAAATAACCAAATATGCATTTTATTTTCTCTGAGATTCTGGAATGTACAGAAACCTGTCTTGTACTAAGAGAGACTCTCTGTTTATCCAGTCCAGTCACTATCCCTTATTCATCCCATCAGGCTTCACTCCCTTTGAACACTGAACTCTAGTTGTTGTTGTTTAGTCGTTAAGTCGTGTCTGACTCTTCGTGACCCCATGAACCATATTGTGCCAGGCCTTCCTATCTTTCACTGCCTCCCTGAGTTTGCTCAATTTCATGCTCATTGCTTCAGTGATGCTATCTAGCCATCTCATCCTCTGCCGTCCTCTTCTCCTTTTGCCTTCCATCTTTCCCAGCATCAGGGTCTTTTCCAAAGAGTCCTCTCTTCGCATTAGGTGACCAAAGTATCTGAGCTTGAGCTTCATTACCAATCCTTCCAATGAGCAATCAGAGTTAATTTCCTTTAAGATTGACTGGTTTGACCTCCTAGCAGTCCAGGGGACTCTTAGGAGTCTTCTCCAGCACCACAGTTCAAAGGCATCAATTCTTCGACGTTCAGCCTTCTTTATGGTCCAGCTCTCACATCCATACATTACTACTGGAAAAACCATAGCTTTGACTATGCGGATCTTTGTCGGCAAGGTGACGTCTCTGCTTTTTAATATGCTATCTAGGTTTGCCATAGCTTTCCTCCCAAGGAGCAAGCGTCTTTGAATTTCATGGCTGCAGTCTCCGTCTGCAGTGATCTTGGAGCCCAAATAAATGAAGTCTGTTACTGCTTCCATTTCTACCCCTTCTATTTGCCAGGGATTGATGGGTCCAGATGCCATGATCTTAGTTTTTTTAATGTTGAGTTTCAAGCCAGCTTTCGCACTCTCCTCTTTCACCCTCATCAAGAGGCTCTTTAGTTCTTCTTCACTTTCTGCCATTAGGGTGGTATCGACTACATATCTGAGGTTATTGATGTTTCTCCCTGCAATCTTAATTCCGGCTTGTGATTCTTCCAGCCTGGCATTTCTCATGATGTACTCTGCATATAGGTTAAATAAGCAGGGTGACAGTATACAGCCTTGTCGTACTCCTTTCCCTATTTTGAACCAATCGGTTGTTCCATGACCGGTTCTAACTGTTGCTTCTTGGCCCGCATACAGATTTCTCAGGAGACAGGTAAGGTGGTCTGGTATCCCCATCTCTTTAAGAATTTGCCACAGTTTGTTGTGATCCACACAATCAAAGGCTTTTGCATAGTCAATGAAGCAGAAGTAGATGGTTTTCTGGAACTCTCGTGCTTTCTCCATGATCCAGCGAATGTTGGCAATTTGATCTCTAGTTCCTCTGCCTCTTCGAAACCCAGCTTGTACATCCGGTAGTTCTCGGTTCACGTACTGCTGAAGCCTAGCTTGTAGGATTTTGAGCATAACCTTGCTAGCATGTGAAATGAGTGCAATTGTGCGATAGTTTGAGCATTCTTTGGCATTGGCCTTCTTTGGAATTGGAACGTAAACTGACCTTTTCCAATCCCGTGGCCACTGTTGCGTTTTCCAAACTTGCTGGCATATTGAGTGCAGCACTTTAACAGCATCGTCTTTTAGTATTTTAAATAACTCAGCTGGAATACTGTCATCTCCACTAGCTTTGTTGTTAGCAATGCTTCCTAAGGCCCACTTGACTTCACTCTCTAGGATGTCTGGCTCAGGGTCAGTGACCACACCAGCATGGACATCAGGGACATTAAGATCTTTCTTGTATAGTTCTTCTGTGTATTCTTGCCACCTCTTCTTAATCTCTTCTGCTTCTGTTAGGTCCCTGCCTTTTTTGTCCTTTATCATACCCATCTTTGCACTAAATGTTCCTTTGATATCTCCAATTTTCTTGAAGAGATCTCTAGTCTTCCCCATTCTATTGTTTTCTTCAATTTCTTTTCCATTTAAGAAGGCCTTCTTATCTCTCCCTGCTATTCTCTGGAAATCTGCATTCAGTTGCTTATATCTTTCCCTTTCACCCTTGCTTTTTGCATTCCTTCTTTCCACAGCTATTTGTAAAGCCTCATCAGACAGCCATTTTGCTTTCTTGCATTTCTTTTTCTTTGGGATGGTTTTAGTTGCTGCCTCTTGTACAATGTTACAGACCTCCGTCCATAGTTCTTCAGGCACTCTGTCTACCAAATCTAATCCTCTAAATCTATTCATCACCTTCACTGTGTACTTACATGGAATATGATCTAAGTCATACCTGAGTGGTCTAGTGGTTTTCCCTACATTCTTCAATTTAAGCCTAAATTTTGCAGTAAGAAGCTCATGATCTGAGCCACAGTCAGCTCCTGGTCTTGTTTTTGTCGTCTGTATAGAGCTTCTCCATCTTTGGCTGCAAAGTATGTAATCAATCTGGTTTCGGTATTGACCAACTGGTGATGTCCATGTGTAGAGTCGTCTCTTGTGTCGTTGGAAAAGAGTGTTTGCTATGACTAGCTTGTTCTCTTGACAGAACTCTATTAGCCTTTGCCCTGCTTCATTTTGTACTCCAAGGCCAAACTTGCCTGTTATTCTGATTACTCCTTGACTTCCTACTTTAGCATTCCAATCCCCTATGATGAAAAGGACATCTTTTTTTGGTGCTAGTTCTAGAAGGTCTTGTAGGTCTTCATAGAACCGGTCAACTTCAGCTTCTTCGGCATCAGTGGTTGGGGCATAGACTTGGATTACCGTGATGTTGAATGGTTTTCCTTGGATACGCACTGAGATCATTCTGTCGTTTTTGAGGTTGTACCCCATTACTGCCTTTCCCACTCTCTTATTGACTATGAGCGCAACTCCATTTCTTCTAAGGGTTTCTTGCCCACAGTAGTAGATATAGTGGTCACCTGAATTAAATTCACCCATTCCCGTCCATTTCAATTCGCTGATTCCCAAGATGTTGACGTTCAATCTTGTCATCTCATGTTTGACCACATCCAGCTTGCCTTGGTTCATGGATCTGACATTCCACGTACCTATACAATATTGTTCTTTACAGCATCGGACCTTCTTTTCGCTTCCAGATACATCCACAGCTGAACGTCCTTTCGGCTTTGGCCTAGCCGCTTCATTCTTTCTGGAGCTACTTGGAATTGCCCTCCGCTCTTCCCCAGTAGCATATTGGACACCTTCCGACCTGAGGGGCTCATCTTCCGGTGTCATATCTTTTAGCCTTTTAACATTGTCCATGGGGTTTTCTTGGCAAGGATACTGGAGTGGGTTGCCATTTCCTTCTCCAGTGGACCACATTTTGTCAGAACTCTCTGTCATGACCTGTCCGTCTTGGGTGGCCCTGCATGGTATAGCTCATGGCTTCACTGAGTTACACAAGCCCCTTTGCCACGACAAGGCAGTGATCCATGAAGGGGTGAACTCTAGTACTGGTACTGTTTTTGAGAAAACGTCTTGCACAGGGAAGCAGAAATCTCTAACATTTAGTTTTTAATTGTTCAAACAACCATCTGCTAGAAAGCTCCAGTGCTAAATTTCTAACCCTATTGTTACATACAAAGGAAGTTGGGTGGGTGGGCAACATTATGATGTCATAATGCAAACCCCATTACGTGTGTTCTTGTGTGTCCAACATTGGTGTATATGGAAGGGTAGGGTATATATCATGCATCACCATATGCATAATCACTTCCTTGTCTTTGAGTGTTTTTTTTTTTTTTTTTGTGGTGCCCTTGAGTCATTGCTGACTCCTGGCAACTGCTTGGGCTAGTCCCTGAAGTTTTCTTGGCAAGATTTCGGAAGTGGTTTGCCATTGTCTGCTTCCTAGGGCTGAGAGAGAGGGACTGGCCCAAGGACACCCAGCTGGCTTTGTGCCTAAGGTGGGACTAGAACTCACAGTCCCCTGGTTTCTAGCCCAATGCCTTAACCATTAGGACAAACTAGTTACCTTCAAGTGCCTATGATTCCATGTTTATTGCTTCAGAACCATGGACACGGCCAGATTATCACCAGGAGCCAAGTTTAATGTGAAAAGGAGTTTGCTCTTTATACACAGGCACACATCATATACTCACAGTAAATGGATCCAAATTAATAATTTGAACAACACATAGATCTTTACTCCTTTCCTTTCCTTTCCTTTCCTTTCCTTTCCTTTCCTTTCCTTTCCTTTCCTTTCCTTTCCTTTCCTTTCCTTTCCTTTCCTTTCCTTTCCTTTCCTTTCCTTTCCTTTCCTTTCCTTTCCTTATTGCATAGCAAAACTTATATATTTTTTTATTCTTCTGCCCACTACAGACCATACAAACCAGCAACACAGCAGCCAGTTTTAATTACAGGAGTCCTGAGTAGGTTGAAGCATATAAATATAACACATTTATTTATACTGTGTCACCTTCCAGAAATGAAGGTTCTGTTGACCTTAAGCACATCCGCTATGTCTGCTTTGAGGAGATCAAGATGAAATATGGATTTACTGGAACATCTTGTTCAAAATAAAAGAAGACTGGATAAGCAAATATTGTACTCCAATCGAGACTGGCATCTTTTCATAACAGGATGGATTCTTAAAACCACTTACACAGGAATGTATGAACTGAAGCAGTGGAAGATAAAATATAATTGCAATGGATAGTCAGCCTGAAATCAGAGCTCAAATTTGGATCAAGTACATTAATAATAGTCCCTCTGAACATATACAGAGCAGGTAGTCTTTCCACTGGTATCTCACCCACGTATCTGGAATTAAGAGAGTGCCTATTCAAAGGATGTGGAAATGTTATTTATTTTATTTATTAACTTTTTTTTAAAACCACTCAGTAGCTGAAACTCTCTGGGTAGATTACAGTAAAATACACTAAAATATAATCTGAATAAAAACAAATAGATCAAATCAAATCAAATATAAAATAAAAATGCCATATAAATTAGGCAGCAGCATGGTGGTCATTCAAAATACAATTAAAAGTCAATTAGAATTCAATTTAAAAGCATGGGAAAATAAAAATATCTTCACCTAGGTCAAAATGATGCTAGTGGGGGCTCTCATCATGGAGGGGATTCCATAAATGGGGTGTCACTACACAAAAAGTTCCCCCACTTTGGTAAGGGATCCTGGAGGAGGGCCTTGTTAAATGATCTTAAGGCCCAGGTAGGTACATATGGGAGAAGACATTCCTTCAGATAATCTGGACCTAAGCCATTTAGGGCTTTAAAGATCAAAACCAGCCCTTTGAACTGGGTCCAGAAATGGACTGGCAGTCAGGGTAGATGGTGAATAATGTAGTTGTATTGGTTTATTTAGGGTGAGTGGAGACCCTTCCAGGACAGGGCACCACTTACCACTTTCAAGACTGATGTCAGCCTTGTGGGATAAACCAGATAGGAATTACAACCAGATGAGCTAACTTTATTGTAAAGCTACATTAACAGAACCTTGCAAATCTGAAAGTACAATCCCCCCCTCTTTTCCTTTACAGCCTGAGAAATTAGGGAGGACCTTTTCTGAGCCTTTTGCCCCACCCGCTATCCAACTGTGGGCTATGCTGTCTCTTATCTGACCATCTCTTCACCCAGTTTCTCATGGTCTTTCCCACATACCATTACAGCTGGACAGATGCACCACCCACAAACAATATCTCCATCTTGTTTGGATTGAGTCTTGGTTTGTTGGTCCTCATCAGTCCATTATTGTACCCAAGCATGGGTTCAGAATACCAATCACCTCACCCGTGTTAGATGAAAAGGAGAGAGAGAGAGAAAGAGAGAGAGGGAGAGAGAGAGAGAGAGAGAAAGATGACTATCATCTGCATATTAATGGCACCTCAGCCCACATCCCTGGATGACTTCTCCCAGTGGTTTCATGTAGATGTTAAAGAGTGTATGGGATAAAATAGAGTCTTGAGGGACTCCATAACCCAACTGCCATGAGGCAGAATAATAATGTCCCAGCACCACCTTCTGGAAACAGGCATCCAAATAGGAGCAGAACCACTGTACTACAATGTTCCCACATAACAACTCTGATGGCCTACCTGGGGGTGGGGGTTGGGGGGTGCACCATGGTTGATTGCATTGGAAGCTGCTGAGAGGTCTCTCTTTTCCCTAGACAGGTCATCCCACAGGGTGACCAAGGCAGTTTCTCTTCCATGACCAGGCCTGAAAGTGGATTGAAATGGATCTTGAAAATCAGTTTCATCTAAGAGAGCCTAGAATTGATTGGACATTACCTGCTCAAGCACCTTGCCTATGAAATGAACACTGATCACCGCCCTATAGTTGTCTTCATCCTCTGGGTCCAGATTTGGCTTCTTCAGGAGTGGCCTGATCACTACCTCTTTTAAAGGGACAAAGACACAAGGAACAGACATTCAAGCTTGATATTCAACTGGACAGAGGCCTGGAGAGGGAGATGGAATCCCAGGATACCACAGCAACTCCCTCTCCCTGATCCTCAGGTCAATGCTGGTGTTAACAGAATACTCAGGTAGCCATAGTGAGAAAGGCTAACTCCTCCCCGTTCCTCCACCCAGCTCTGTATTATACATATCAGATCAGGCCCTTTATCCAGTCATAGTAGATACTGTATATTTTACTTTGTACTGATCTGGCCTTCAATATCTGTACCAGCAGACTTGAGGCAAGCTGGTAGCACAACCAGGTAACCTCTGGATTTGGTGTGTGGGGGGGGGGGGACCAGAAGAAGAAGTAGGCATAAGATGTCTAGTCCCACTTTTCCTTATCTGTCTAGTTGATTCCCCCATGTTATATCTCCCCCTACCCATGACTATAGTTGTAGGGACACCCATGTCCATCCCCAAATTTTTGTAAACATTTCCCAGGGACATAATTAAAAGATGACCACACAGAGTTTAAGGGACTGGGGGTCCAACTCTGCCAGTCTTGAAGAATTAGTTGGAAGATGGATTTTGTAACACTACCACTCCAAATTAAGATATCTTGATACGATCCTTTGTCCAGATTCAGTTTGCCTTAAGAAGGCTGTGGTGATCATTGGCTTATGATGCCTATTTTTCCCCCTGGAAAGAACCTGAGAACAAAGTTGTGCTGTCTTGTAGCACAGTTTTCACAGCCTGATGCCATTCAGTTGTGCTAGTCTATGCTTCCCAGCAATTTCAAACCAGCATCTTCATGTGGATTAGGAGATAACCTACTTTAACATTTTTGGGAAATGGTAGGAGAAAAAATAAAAAAATTCAGCCTCTCCTGCAAGCAACTATTCTCTGCCCAGTAAATATAACTCCCTAACATTTTGGGGAGCATTCTAAATTTCATGAGGATTTTCTTCCCCACAATGCTTACTTGAATGCAGGAAAATGTTGAAAGAAATATTCAACCCACCTCTACTGTATTTAAATTGCTTTAATTTTTAATTGCTTTCTCCAGGGATCTGCATGATCTGTATTTCCATGTGAGGTCCCAGAGTACTCAATATTTTTACCTTGCCAGTTCTCCAGATCTTATTCTTTTTTATTTATGCATTTATCTGTAAAATATATTAGTCACCCTGTATATAATTGATAAGGCATATATAAAAAAACACAAAATCCATATCAATAAACTCATAACAACATGAGCAAACAGCCGATTAGCAATTAAAAGCAGCCGAGATGACAGCTCTATAAGAAAATCTAAAATGGTGTTTTTAAAAATACCTTTTCAATGCAGATCAGATTAAATTGAAAAATCTGGTGATTAATCTTCTTTCCCCCTCCATGCTAGCATATGAGACATCTATGATACAATTAAGAGAAAATTTTTATCTTTTTAAAATATTATTTTGTAGGAAGGTGTTTTTTTAAACATCTTTTTACGTTGGCTTTTCCTAGGCATTTCCTTTCCCCTCCCCAATATCTATCATTTTATGATTATTACAAACTGATAATAAATAATAAATAGTGGCATATACTGCTAATACTGCTGATAACGATGAGTTTGATCCAAACATCTCATCACCAACAATCCTTTTGTTTTCCCCTGAAAATTGATGGGAAATTGCACTACAGTAATTTTGTGGATTGTCAGTGAATTTTATCTGTGCAATGTTGGGGGACTTCCATGGGCTATGATAATGGGGCCTCTCCCTTGCAATCCTCAATAAAAACCAGTCCTTGCTGTGTTCCTCAGAGAAGTACCGTCACTATGATGGCTTATCCTGATTCTTTTGGCTTTTCTCTGTGTTTTGTGGCTGCCAGATGTTTTGTGGTATGGGAAATAGCAGGATAAGGCTCCATAAATCATGGTCTGGAGACAGGACAAGGCTAGCTCCATGGAGACAGGGGACAATTGGGGTTGCCAGGGCATTCCAGAGGTGATTAAATAATTAAAGAAGAAAGACTTTAAATGAATTAAATTAAGTCTAAAGTCAGTGAAACCCTTTTTAGGTTTTTTCCTGGCCACGCCAATTTTTTTTTTTTTTAATCCTGCTCCCTCCTATATTTTGAAGTGAAATCTATGACACACCATTCAAAGCACAAAAGGGGTTATCTACTTTGGCTTTAGATAGTAACCAGCAGGGAAAAATATGGTGCAGAGGCGTCTTCAGGGAGGAGGTCTGAATCTGCAAGGTGGTGGGTGTGGTGTCACTACTGAAGTTCCACTCCTTTTATATGTGCATGCACAACCCACTCCAATCACACAGATACACACTGACACACACCTACTATGAAACCTCTTCCCTTATAATAATAGAATTACTATAGTAGTGATAGATGGAGGAAAACTGAAGAGAAGAAAAGTGTGGATCCAAGGCAGGGCATTAGTTCCTTGGCTGGAGAGCAGGAAGGAAGGAGGAACACTGCATCCTGGGCTGAAGGTCAAGGTTGGCAATGGGAGAGTGACAGGAAACTGGGCAAGTGGCACAGGGTTGAGGGGAAGAACATGGTAGCTGGACCCAGGCAGAAGAGAGGGATAAAGGGGCAAAAAGAAAAAGCAGGAAGAAGCAGGTCCATGGGAGTAGGAATTGAGGGAAAGAGTGGCAGAATCTCATGTGGACAAGTAAAGGTTGAAGAGGGGGGACTCCAGTCTTTTTTTAAAGACAAACAACGAATTCTGGACACTTACAAACTTTTTAGATTCCTGGCTGGATAAAGTGTTGTGAGACTGAAAGCTAGATTTTTCTAGCTTATTACAGACATAATGGTAATGGTCTCTATTATTACCACAGATTTGGGAGCCTTAATTTATCAATGGTGTAAACAATCATTTTTTCCCATTGCTCTTGTTTTCTCTTGAGATATTTTGCATCTGTTGAGTTGAATTGTATGCATGAAGTTCACACCTGATTGTGAAGTTTATTTACACCCAAATGCTTGTCCCTTAAATTAATGTTGCCCTTTTCCCAAATGCCATCAATTACATGGCTGAGTAATCCAACTCCACCATCATTTTTATAGCACTGCTACGACAACAACATGTGGCCTTTACCCAGACACCCTGAACTCCTTGCTAGTGTCAACATTTGTAAGTACTACAGCTAAGAAGGAATGGTTAAGCTGTAGTAGGTTAGAGGACTTTATGATTTTATGCCACATTCAGCCTAATGATAAGGATAAAGATCTAGGGCTACTGGATTTGGTTTTCAAAAATCCAGGGGACAGCTCAATGTAAGCAAATTCAGTTTTTTTCTGTATCTCTTTTAGGATCTATATTTTAGTATCTCTGTTAGTCATCTGGATTTTTGCAGCCTAGATCTCATAGTGCTGTTGGAGGAAAGGGTTATATAGTATGAGGCTGCTCCGTGTTTCTTATGATAGCATGCTTCCAAGCACCAGTTGTAATGGTATGTGGGAAAGACCTTGGGCGACTGGGCAAAAAGATGCTGCCAAGGGAACGGTCAGATAAGAGACAGCATAGCCTGCAGCTGGATAGTGGGAAGGGCAAGAGGCTGAGAAGAGACCCTCCCTAGTTTCTCCGGCTGTAAAGGAGACAGGAAGGGAGAATTGTACTTTCAGACTTGCAAGGCTCTGTCAGTGTAGCTTTACAATAAAGTGGAATTAGAACTAGCTCATTGGTTGTGATTCCTATCTGGTTTACCCCACGAGGCCACCAACGTCAATCTTGCAAGTCAAAAAGTACAATTCCCCCCTTGTCTCCTTTATAGCCTGAGAAACTAGGGAGGGTCTCTTCTGATCTTCTTGCCCTGCCCATTGTTCAGCTGCAGGCTATGCTGTCTCTTAGTCAATGTTGGAGTACATTTCAGCTGCCAGTGTAGTTAGCTACTGTATATGGAAAAGATTAGAAGAGGACAGTGTTTTGACCTGGTAGCAGCTCTCAGCTATGAAATAGTATTTTCACACCCATGCTACTGTCTGGCACTAAAAGATAAAAAGAAAAAAAAAAGGCAAATAATGTTTATAATGAACCTGGCCTTGTGGCTTAGAGATCTGTATTAGAGGATTCAGCCCTTCCTTGCAGAGACCAATCTCACATGAGATAAACAAAACAGACTTTATGTGTTTTTTTAAAATAAAATATAAAACCTCTTTTAACTTTATATATTCAAAATGCAGACATTCAACAGAGAAAGTATTCAATTACAGATTGCAGGAAAATAGCCATTTGATTTTTAAAAAAATATAAATATTCTTGATCAGCACAAGATGCTGCTGATCTGCTACAAAAAGCTTGCAGTTCCAAATTAATATTATAAGTCATACAAAATATTTGAATGAAAGGGAATGTTCTCATGCTCATTCTGAGATGCATTGAAAGGTAGTTGTAAAACACAATTTGCTAATTTGTAAGAGAAATAAAGAACCTTAGACTAAACACACATAACAAACAGAAATTTAAATCCTAATGCAATATTCCTGGTTCCACAGTTTACTCATCTTCTGCAGAAGTAGAAGACTTCCTGGAGCAAAATGATCCTTTGCTTCAAGGTTTCTGGATTGCTTCAGCTTCCTGAGGTTCCAAACTTTTTTCAGAGGCTATTGGGGAGATAGAAGTCCTTATTTCTTATCCAATTTCTTCCCCCAACTTCTTCAGAATTCTGCCCTTTGTTTAAAAACCAAACATTTTTTTCTATTTTCAATATTGTTAAAGGCTACAGGTATTTGATTCTCTATATGACCGCCAGTCTGGCTTGTGGTCTACATTCATAACAGCCCTCTACTCCAATAACCTCTGTAGGCAAATTGGATTTAAGGATAAATAAGCCAGAAGGATATTATAGTGCTAGGTTTAGGTGGTGCTGAATGAGGGATGTGTGTCTATCTTGGATTTAGGACTCAATGATGGAAAGAAATAGTACAAATTCTTAATCTACATAGCCAGCATTGGATAATAGGCTGTTATGCAATGAAGCACATCAGTACTCATTCAATAAAGATTTGTTTTAAGCATGATTTCTGAAACAAGCCAGAGTAATTTCTCCTGCTTTGGTGTTGCAGCTTGATAGTTCTTGCTACAACCACATGTCTTCCAGAGGAATGCCTTTATCTGGCATCCTCTTCCCTGCCCCTGACAGCCTTACTGGGAAGTAAAAGGGGGAAAAAATGAATAAGGAAATAAACTCTACAGAGCCACCTCCAGGCTAGAGACTGTATGTGGCTAGAGAGATCATCCTTTCATCCTTTGTGGGGAGATAGACCAATCTCACAAGAGATAAATAAAATAAAAATATATTAAAAATAGGAAAAAGAGAAAATGTAAAAAGTCCTTGTTAAGTAATTACATGCAGAATAATCAGTGATGGAGAATATGAAAATATAAAGCTGTTAAAATCACAAACAGCATTCTAAAAGAACCTTCAATAGGAAAATATAGAGGAAAATACCAGACTGAACAAACTGCAAGATGATCCTTGGCTGCTCCTACTTACACATAGAAACATGCAATGACTGAGCATGTATAGACATAACAACTATCAGAGCAGATAAATTAGGTTTAAAATACACACATTCAAAAAAAGATATCAAACTGAATGCTAAACCTTTTCTGTTCATATAAAGAATAGATGACTCTTGGAACAAATGTTACTTTTATGGCAATTTTTTATAAAATAATCCTGCAAATTCCAACTTTATTCTGAGGCTGGAGGAGAATCTTAGCTCCCACTTTCCCTCCCTCTCCCCCCCCCCCCCCCAACACACAGCTTCTTGCTCTTTTCCTCTCAGAGAGTTGTCTGAAGTTTTCAAAGACAAAACGTTTCCTCTGTAGCAGAAAGGGAGCACTCCGAGTGACTGACATTTTATATGACCCAGAGCATCAGGAAGACTTTCTAACTGTATGTGCTATTCAGCCATGAAAAGATTACTTCAAGAGGTGTGGATTCTCCTTTGCTGAAGGTGTTTAAACAAAGATTGGATGGCAATTCCATTAGGGATGCTGTATCAGTGCTGGATAGAGTGTTGGACTAAATGATATCTGAAGTCCCTTTCAGCCTTTTCTTTCTATGATTCTAATCATGTGTTCACATGTTGTGGACATGTTGTGTGAACACAGGCAGTTTAATGGTCTTTTAATAATAGAGGATCTACTCTGCTTGCAATTGCAGGTTCATCTCCTAAGTATAACAGCTACTAGGTTGAGGTGGCAGGTGATGAGAAGATCTTTCTCGGCCAGATACCATTAATGGAACATTACTGCTTGTGCTCAAGAAACCAGAGCACTTTTTCTGTGACAACTACAATCTCAGTCTTGAGAAAGTTTTCAAATTTATAATCGTGGTATGCTTCTAGCATTTTTTTTCTCCTACAGCTTTTGCTTGGGTTTAAAAACAAAACTGATTATGGTAGTCTTGATTTTTAACTGATATTTTAATAGAAGCATAAAATAATCCAGATGAGACCACAAGTATCTAACCTTAACCAAAGAGGCATCATAGAAAAAGGTAAACTGCTTTTCTTCTTAAATGGCACAAGTCAGGACTTCTTGTCAGAAATGAGGAACAGATGGATCAGTCTGCATATTTAAGCACTCTGGTTGACTCAGACAAACAAATCAAGCCATGTTTGGCTTGTGGTGACACTGACATTGGACCACCAGGCCATGGGCTTCATAGGATTTCTGGATTCATGCATCTTTAAGAAACAGCAGAGGTCCTGTCCTGCTTCCCACCTCCCCCATCCCAGGCCATCTGGAGAAACTTAGCTGCTTGGTGTGATTGCAGTGTTGCTGTTCTGAGCTTACAAACACTTTTAAGAGAAAGAGAAAAAGAGAGAAAGAGAGAGAAAGAGAAAGAGAAAGAGAAGAAAAGAAAAGAAAAGAAAAAAAGAAAGAAAGAAAGGAAGAAAGAAATCCATAACTATTGCTATGTAAAGGAGGGGAGATGAAGGAATAGAAAGAGATAGAATACATCAGTATATGAAATATGAGAGAATCAGAAAAAGAGAACCAGGAAGAAGAAATTGGGAGGGAGATTAAACTAGGGGCATGGAGGACTGGAATGTCCAAGCATGTACATAGTAACCCTCAAAAAGGAATTTTGGCAGGGTCCCTCAATCATTATTGCATTTGGCAGAAGGCAAAACTGAAGAACCAAATTGGTGTCAATGTTGCATTTAGAATGGACAATCATATATTTGGGCTACAACTCTCATAATCTCTGACCGACATGAAGTCTGGCAATATGAACTGATATTATGGCAGTTATAATCCAAGCATCAGTAGGTGCTAAGGAGGAAAATCTGCTTGGTCTCTTCCGCTCAAGCTTTAAAAATAGAAGAAACGAAGCAGAAGGATGGCAGACAAAGCTATGAGCCAAATAAAGAGAAAAGCAGGAAGACAAGAACCCAAATTGCACAGAGGCTGTCAAAACGGCTAAAATGCAGTTCTCCATCTTTGCATTCCAGGTCCAAATTCTTTATTGTTGTGGATCGTCATCTTTTCGAAACTGATTTGTTGCCACCAATTAGACACCCAATCTACTTTCTGTTGAGATAGAAAGGTGAAATTCAAGACAATGGCTTAGCCTCTGACTGGACCCATTAAGGCTATCCAAATGGCCTCCATCAAAACACAATGTTTTCCAGGATTGTTCGGGCTGCTAAAATTGGAAGCCAGTAAAGCTGGTGGTGAATCTTCCACTAGCATGAACTCCCCATGGGAAGCTGTTTAAAGCAGTCAGGCATCTATCTGGGGAAATCAGTGTCAGTTAAACTAAATTATCATTTCATTCTAAAATTTCAGCTTATCTCCAAGGATATATTTCTTTTTCAGTGCAGGGCAGTGGCGATAATAACAGGCGAGAGTCCTAGTCATATGTAAGCATTTTATGACTCATATATTTTAAGGTGACAGATGACTAATAAACAATTTTACAAGTGAAATCACATATAAAAAGTTGGCCTCCTCCTGCATTTTACTGTCAGGGGTGTCTGTGGGCTGGGGGGAGGGGCGCAGTTTGAAAAGGCCAGGTTGTGAGTGTAATTAAAGCCCCACCCCTTTTTAATGTAGGCCCCTACTTCTTATTTTAAATTATCTTCTACAAAGAGGCTGAATAAAACTTTTTACAAATTGTGTAGGCTATGAATGCAGGTGTTTCTGGAGGCACATAAAGGCTGTTTTCCTTTTTTCACAGCTTTTTTTTTTTTTAATTATCTCCAGTGCATACGTACAGTACTTTCCTCCATCCCACAGGTTTATTATGGCTCTTGTGGTCCTTAAACAGCCATTCTCAACCTGATGCCCTCCTGATGAGTTGGATTATTCCCATAATCCCCACTCTTTCACACATGCTGGCTGAAAATGATAGCTGGACTCATTTGGAGGGCACCAGATTGGACAAGTCTGCTTTAACCCATAAAAACAAAAGGATGCTAATGGCCAACTTGCATGTTATATTAATTAATTAATTAATTAATTTAGTAGACTTGTCCCCACCCATCTCCCCACAATGGGGGACTCTGGGTGGTTTACATCAAATTAAAACCATAAATACATAATTAAAAGTTATAAAAAAGAACCACACTTGTTCAATAATGTTATATTATTAACACTTTAACAAAAAAATTAAGACATTTAATTAGCCTATGATTTCAATCTCCTCAAGAATCAAAGCCTTGTACTTGTTTTCTGCTCAGTAACCCCCTTCTCTCAGCCCCTGTTTGCTGTGGAGATATTTAATATACTGTACCTTTTGAGGAAGATGAGGGTCAGGATTGAATACTACTTGCAGAAACTATTTGTCCTTTTTGGGAGGGGTGGAATTTGAGGTTTAGCTCCATCCCACTGTTGTCATCTGGCCAATGTGAGGGACCTGAAGAGCAGGGATTCAGCTCTGGGCTGAATCTTGTTCCCTTGTCTTGCTTTAGATACTCTAATATCATGCCATTCAGATCTTTAAAAACATCAGAGGGCTAAAGACTCAACTTCCAACTCCCAGCCTTTGGGGGGTTGTGAGAACATTTGGAATTCTGAGAACATGTTCTGGGCACTCTGAGCTCGGGGCTGTCATGGGGACTGTCCATTCATAGAATGGCTGCCATGAAGGGCATAAACACTTACAAAACACCAGTTTATTAGAGGTCTACCTGACAGCTTCTTGGATCTCCCCTCCTTCAGGAGGCTCTTTACTAGTCTTGTTTACTTTTGACCTTTTTCTGGACAGGTGTGCGTACTTCTAAACAAAATACTGGGCTGTAGCTGCCTATCACGTTTATGTTCTCAGAAAACTTATGAGGTTTGTTTTGGTATTTTGCGACATGAAAGCAATGTTAGAGGTTGGTGCATTGTTCTGTGGTATGCTTTTCTCTTTGTCTCTTTCTTTTTCTCTCTCTTTAAATTAAAGTACCTTATAATGTGTAAAATTCACATGGGGTAAATAGTCTCCTAAGCACCCAGGAAGGATTCCACAAGGACTTTGAGGGTCCCAGATCCTGATCCTTAAAGACCTGAATCTCTGGTAACCATGAATCCCACCCCCAGCAAAACTCAGGAGGCACTGTGGCACTGTGTTCCATTCAGATGGTTCCTGGATTTATTGCCTTGTGATTTTCAGCAGCCCAAGGCCTTAAGAATGAAGAGGTAGTTCGTATAGTGGAAGAAATTATTTGCTGAAGATCCCTGCAAACTGGGGGAAAAGATCTTGAACTTTACAAATTGGCTTGGTTTGTATTTCTCTTAATCCCATTTTTCCTTCTGAAAGGGCAGCATTCTCTGCTCTTCCCAAGTACCAAAATTTTTGGTGGACTTGCTTCAGTTCTACTACTGCTTTAAAGAAACAAACAAGTAAAGAATAGAAGTGAGAGACCAGGCTTGCAAACAGAGTCAGCAGAACAGAAAATAACAGAGTTGGAGAGGACCTTTAGATGCTTGCCTAAAGGATCCCCCCACCTTCACCCATCCATGTATATCTGCTTGCATTATATCACTCAGTAACCAAAGTTCTCTATTGGTTCCATTACTGAAATATTCTTAAGCAGTTTACACTAAGCTTCAACCAAATGTATTCTCTCCACGCCTCATAAATGAAGCCCATTTGACAGAGTTTGCCCTCTGGGGCCACAGTAAGCAAATCCTTGCCACCTTCTGTTGATGAATGATCCATCCCATATCATGTTCAATCCCCACCTTTCTCTCCCAGTGTACTTTATCTGGGTTTCCAAAACACTACACTTCAAACTCCCTGACCCTATTCTAGTCTAAATCTAGTAGGTTGTACAGACTCAGCAACCATCTTTGTTTCCCTATTCCTTCAACATCCTTTTTAACTCACCTCTTTAAAAATGCAGCACTCAAATCTTCTTTTGTTGCATGATGTTCCTCTCATCCTGGATTCCCTGCAGCTTTCTATTTCTATTTAATCAAAGCACCTGGCATCCCCTGTGTGTTTTGTCACTAAATGCATCTTTGTAGGTGACAAAATATTCCTATTCCGAAAGATACATGGAATGGTAAAAGGGTGATAGAGGGATACACTTCCCCCCAATGTTTGCTGATGGGTCACAGTTTAGCAATGCTGGCCAGGAATTTGAAATTAAGCCTATTTTAAATAAAGAACAGTTGAGTACATTATTAGATTGCTAAAATGAAAAATGAAAAAAGAAATTAGCTCTTGCTAATGTTATGTTACTTGACATAAGATGGGAAGGATTTTGATTTGCAGTGGAAAACCAAGTTTTTTGGGTTGTGTGGCAAGCCCATGGTTGCACACTTAGTCCATTAGTATCAGAACCATACTGTTAGCCTAACATGATTCTTTTTTTATCCCACTATGTATGTATGTATGTACGTATGTATGTATGTATTTATTTATTGTCAACTCAAGGCATTAGATACGTTTTCTTTTTCATGGAGGTTTTATTAATTTACTCTGAGTAAATTACCTTATTTCAATATGGACATGCTGAAAAATTCCACAAATATTTGTAAATGTGGTTGGTTGTCCCTTGACATTCCTCAGATACTTCATCTTGAGCAGGAATTTCTGGATTCATCTTACCAATTTTGCTCTGAGTGAGATTTCCTGATTATTTAGCTCATGGGCAAAACCCTGGAGATATTACACTTATAAAAATTCTTTCATATCCCTTAAAATTCTATAGGTGTCTTGCTAAATCAGGGAACCTCCAATCTGTCTTAGATATGGCATTTGATAAAATGTGCTTTTGGATTACTGAAGGAATCTAAAATAACAGTTGGAAACTCTTGAATGAACAGGAAGGGAATTCTATAAAGCTCTCTAATGCCTGATTGCAGTTATAATTAAGGGGATGGAGGCATCCTTTAAAAACCATGGGGTTGAAGGGGGATCACTTAAAATGCTGGACTCAGTAAAGGGTGACTGTAGTTTGAGAGGCACATCATCCTACTGCCATGTCATCTGAAATCTGACCACCATGGTACACAAGTGTTCCCATATGGACCACCAGTTGAGACTCTTTTGTCTTGCCAAACTGAACAAAGGAACTTTACAAAATGCAATTTGGAAAGGGGAAAAATAGATGAGATCATCTTGAACAGATGTGTACAATATGCATGCAATAGTGTGTTAAACCTCCACGAACTAATATGCCATTATTATTAAAGGGTGTCTGGTTTCTAATTAAAAAAAAATCACCTGTCTACTCTTGATCTGCAGAACCAATTTAAGAAGCTAAAAATGGGGGCAGTTTTCCTCTGCCTCATCTTCACATTGGGGTGCTAATCCTCCCTCTACCTCCAGCTGCCTTTCATGAGCCTTTCCCCACATATCTTACGTTGTCTTGGTGGACGCCTGCTAATCTCTCCCGTTCTTGTACACCTGAAACTTCCTGGACGCCTCCCCCTTTATTGTTGCTTCAAAAGGTCTGTCCGGAAGGTTGCTTTAGCACTAAAGACAAGCTTGTGTGGTATAAAAGGGGGCTGGGGTTGCAGCTGAAACCTTGCAGATGTTAAGAGGAAGAAAGGGAGAGAGACCGAGAGAGGGAGAGAGAGAGAGAAGAGGGAGAACTCTCGTTGCAGCAACAGGTAAGGAACGCTGTCGCCCTGCCTTGGCTGCACATGAATCCTTCAGCTTCTGGTCCACCCTCTCTTTGCAAGGCAAAAGGCAGGCAGCTTTTCTGGGCTGTTTCTTTTCCCCTTCTATTTCAGGCAGAGGACCGTTCTAGCTGAAAAGATGGCAAGGCTTGCTTTATTCATTTCCTTCCAAGGGTAGGAAAAGAAGCATTGCGTTTCAGGTTCAGGGGTGCAGATCCCAGCTGACCAACATCAGGAAGGGATTGACTCAGTCCAGGGCAGTAGGAGATAGCTTTAAAGGCAATGAAGCAGTAGGTGAGATCAGTGTTTCTCAAGCTGCCGTCCGCTGTCCACGGCATGTCCCGTTTCTAACTTTCTGTCATATTGCAGATAGCTTTTGCAAGGGATCTCATCCACTTTTATTTGTGCCTTTCCCAGTCAGCTGAAAGAGTGGTAGGTAAGAGCTTATTTCACACTCATAGTTTTGCTTGCTCTTTTTCCAGGCAGCATCAGCTCTCTGCTTAATTGTTCAGGAGTTCTGCTTGCATCGACAGTTGTGAATGCAATATCCCAAGTGGATTGAATAGTTAGGATTAAACAGGGCAGGAATTAAAGCCTTCTGAGAAATAGGACTTGTAGTTATGAGTAAGACTACAGAATAGAAGAATATTTTATGTGTCTTTATCACAGCTTTACCTTACCTATCCTTCCTCCTAGCTTCAAATCCATATTCAAGAATATAAATGCTCTGGGAATGACAGTTCTTTTAAACTACAATTAGTTTTTAATAGACTAAAACTATTTTTAGTTGCTTAACTTTTTAATCTAACAACTTTTAAAAAAATCTTGGTTTTGCAACTAGGAGAAATAATAGTTTTATTTAGCTATGGGGAAATAGTTATCCCCCAAAACATATGAAGGGGAAAATATAAGAATGTAATATATCTTAAAGGGGATCTAATTTCCAAGAGAATGCACATTTTTGACACTGACCCGTGATGAATAATTCTTCCATGGAGCTGCTATGGAAATCAGAAGCAATTCCATTATTTTGGAGGTAAAAAAATCCAACTTTGTCATCACTTGGAGATGTATGAGACCCCTGCATGTAAAAGCCGGGAGGTGGTAACATCACGTTAATAGTACTGAAAGAAGAGGGGAATTCAATCTGTAGCAAATTCAGCCTGAAATTTGGTGGTGCCTAACCATTTCTTCTCCTAAATACCATGGACCCAGTCTTTTGTAGAATTTTTCTGTACAAGCCTCACTGAAATGAATGAGAGCTGCATAAGGAGGCTACTGAAGTCCAACATAGTTCCTATTCATTTCAATGTGGCTTACACTAAAGAACTCTCTGATGAACCGTCCTTGGATCCAGTGATCCTTCCTCTCTTAACACCACTCATGGTCCTCCATCTGTGGCCTCTTTCCTTGCTCTGTTGCAGTTTCACCATTGAAGAGGGATGCCTGACTACTTGGCATACCTTACAGACATTCCACTTCAAAATATATCCTTCTACGCATGTTTCAGCTTCTTTTTCTCCCTTCTTGTTTTCTGCTGTTTGGGTTCTTGTTCATTTTTTAATTATCAAGCCCCTAGTTGGTGTCTCTTTCAACTGTCAAGACACAGGTTTCTCTCACAGCTTCTCTATGAATTTCAGAGTTATGTGTAACAAGTATGCGCTAAGAACAGTTAATAAGAAGACATTCCCTTCTGGAATACAATCAGTTCTTCAGATTTTGTCTGTTAACAGGCATGCTGTTAATATGTTAATATGTTAATATTGTAATATTAATCTTCTAGATGGACTAGCAACCCGGCTTGGTATTAGAAGGATAGAGATTCCTGGAGAGCAGCCATGTGGCCCTTATTCATTTTCTTTTGGGTGTCACATGGGTCTGTGAAAGTTTCAGCAGACCTTGAAATAATAGAGGGGGAAAGCTTCTGTAAATGTTGAAATGAGAGAGGGGCAAAGCCAAAACCACTTCTCTCCCTGCAACATATGTGTTTATTTATAGGAATACACTTGAAAATACCTGCTAAGAGTAATGATGTAGTCCGGCCCAACATCTGGAAGAGATTTGTAATTATTCTAATGTTTCAAATGTACACAGAAAATGGACTTATCTGTACATGGAGATTTGTACAAAGTAGTGGTGGTGGCGGAATAGTACAAAGGGTCCAACGATGGTCTTAGCCTAACATTAAAGAAATTTATCCTCTTCCCTTTTTTTCCTTTGACTGTAATAAATTTCACGCCTGCATTTCTGTGGGATTAGCAGCTGTAGCTAGGAATGGTTTACTGGGTGTTTGGGTAGAGGAGATAGTTATAGCATCATAAACCATGGCAATAATTAATTCCAGATGTTGGGACTGGGGATTTTTGGATAAAATAAGATACTGAGTGGTCCTGTTGTTTTTATGAAGGTTGTGCCTCTATTCATGGCAAGGCAGCAAATACATGAAGCAGAAACTGGGGAAGCCATTAACACTACCACCTCTGGCTAGTTTTGCCCATCACACTAAGCATTTTTTTTTTTTTACAATGGCTTGTTGAATAACCACAATGGGCTGTGTTCCCATACTTCTCATTGTGGTTTCCAAATCATGGTGGCTGGATTTGTATAATAGGATAAGGCAAAAGCAAATCAACTGCATTAGGGCTTAGCATGTATGTGTCAGTATAGCCTGTGAGTGGGAGAGGTTAAGCAAATTAGTGGGAAAATACAATGTTAGCCACATTCAGGTTGGCTCTGCTAGAGAATAGGGAATAAGCATATCTCTGCAAGTGCCAACTGATAATGCTAGAATTGTCTAGTATTTAAAGCAGAAGTCCTCTGCCTTTTGGGATGAATAAGCATATTTGGAATGTTGAAAGCATGTGATGGGCATTGTCACAAAAATGGTACTGTGGTGGATATGACCAACTCTGTTATCAGATTTAAACAAAGAACAGGGTTGTTGCCTCCTACCATTTATTTTATTTGTCTAAGAATGCCCCCAGGGTCTATGTGAGTCCAAAGGCATTAATGGAAATATGTTACACTTGAGGCTGGATCTTAGTTTTGCAGCATGCAAGCTCCTATTCTTACCTAAAATTAAATAAGTAGGGTGAAGAGTTGGGCAGGTACCAAAGGATGGGCCAGCAGGACATTGCTACTTTAGGCAGGAGTTAAAATTTTGGGAGAGATTTCTGAAGAAATACTTACACCTAGAATCCTTGGGAAAATATTTTTGACAGCAGCTTAGTATTATCCATCAGTAATGCAGATAGAAGAAATGAGGTTAACCAGGACTAGGTAGTGAGCCTAGGTTAAATCTGGACAAAACCTTTCATAGCTCATGCACCCCATCATTTCATGCTACTTACAATCCACATTACCTGGCTTTATTTGGTGGCCCATATTTTTGTCTCAGCAGAAACAGTGTGGCTTTCTCTGAAGATGCTGAATCCCCAGTGGAGTCGTCTTTTGGCCATCATGGGAGTTCTGCTCATCCATTCAGCGGCAGGAGTGCATAGTCTCTGTTGGGAGAGCAGTTGGTGTTGGAGCATGGACACGGAAGTGAAGATGATGGTAAGTGGATGGTTCATCTAGGTCCCTCTTCTTCTTGGATGGTTGCACTGGGGAGAGAAAGCACAGGACTTCGACCATCCAGTGAAATGGTTGTGAATTAAATTCAGGTAAATTCAAGGAAATGCCTTGAAATGATTGTATGGGGCTCATTATCCCACATTGTGGGTGACAGCCACTTGCTTACATAGGGATTAAATGGAGATTATTCAAATTGATGAAGAAGGCATTGTATATCATCAATGATTAACTGGCTGTATGATCATATGATGCCAATCCTTCTGGGTCTACTTCACAGGCCCTTCTAAAGCCTTGAATGGCCTGGGATCAGAGTATTTACAACAAAAGTCCACAACCAGAGCCCCAAGTTTATATACAGTCCCTCCAAAGGATGGGATGTAGTCCTTAAAAATCTCTCCAGAAGCAAACTGTAATGTTTAATGTGTTAGAAGGAGGAAATTATTATATCCCTCAGGATAAATCATAATTTAATTACAGTTAATTTTATGTATGTTTGTATGTATGCTAATTTTTTTTTAAAAAGCCTGACAACAACTCACTATGGGCACTTTACATAGTTAAAATCAAATCAAATCAAAAATGTATCTATAGTATCTATCTATCTACACTACAATACTAGTGTAGGCTTTTACAGCCAGTATCTGTTGGGCAGTGTTGAGCTTCACCATTTAGTGACCATGGTTTAGACAACAGATTTCCTGACGTTTCACTGGCAACTGTGGCTGTCATCTTCAGAGTATCTCCTTTCGTCCTCATTCCGAGCACATCCCCTTAGTATCTCCTTTTGTCCTCACCTCTGCCCTCTCTAAAAATGTTGTGAAATTGGGAAATGTGATGATGCAGTGTGTCTGTTGGCAAAGATCCCTAGCAGCCCAAACAAGCAAGCATATACAGGTGAAACTCGAAAAATTAGAATATCGTGCAAATGTTCATTTATGTCAGTATGGCAACTCAAAAGGTGAAACCAATATATGAGATAGACGCATTACATGCAAAGCAAGATATGTCAAGCCTTACTTTGGTATAATTGTGATGATTATGGCGTACAGCTTATGAAAACCCCAAATTCACAATCTCAGAAAATTAGAATAGTGTGAAAAGGTTCAATATTCTAGGCTCAAAGTGTCCCCCTCTAATCAGCTAATGAATCCATAACACCTGCAAAGGGTTCCTGAGCCTTTCAATGGTCTCTCAGGCTGGTTCAGTAGGAATCACAAGCATGGGAAAGACTGCTGACCTGACAGTTGTGCAGAAAACCATCACTGACACCCTCCATAAGGAGGGAAAGCCCCAAAAGGGAATTGCAAAAGAAGTTGGATGTTCCCAAAGTGCTGTATCAAAGCACGTCAATAGAAGGTTATGTGGAAGGGAAAAGTGTGGTAGAAAAAGGTACACAAGCAGCAGGGATGACCGCAGCCTGGAGAGGATTGTCAGGAAAAGGCCATTCCAAAGTGTTGGGGACTTTCACAAGGAGTGGACTGAGGCTGGAGTTAGTGCATCAAGAGCCACCACACACAGAGGGATCCTGGACATGGGCTTCAAATGTCGTATTCCTCTTGTCAAGCCGCTCCTGAACAACAAACAACGTCAGAAGCGTCTTACCTGGGCTACAGAAAAAAAGAACTGGTCTGTTGCCCAGTGGTCCAAAGTCCTCTTTTCTGATGAGAGCAACTTTTGCATCTCATTTGGGAACCAAGGACCCAGAGTCTGGAGGAAGAATGGAGAGGCACACAATGCACGATGCTTGAAGTCCAGTGTGAAGTTTCCAGAGTCTGTGTTGATTTGGGGAGCCATGTCATCTGCTGGTGTTGGTCCACTGTGCTTCATTAAGTCCAGGGTCAACGCAGCCGTCTACCAGGAGATTTTGGAGCACTTCATGCTTCCTTCCGCAGACGAGCTTTATGGGGATGCTGACTTCATTTTCCAGCAGGACTTGGCACCTGCCCACACTGCCAAAAGTACCAAAACCTGGTTCAATGACCATGGGATTACTGTGCTTGATTGGCCAGGAAACTCGCCTGACCTGAACCCCATAGAGAATCTATGGGGCATTGCCAAGAGAAAGATGAGGGACATGAGCCCGAACAATGCAGCGGAGCTGAAGGCCGCTATTGAAGCATCCTGGTCTTCCATAACACCTCAGCAGTGCCACAGGCTGATAGCATCCATACCACGCTGCATTGCGGCAGTCATTGCTGCAAAAGGGGCCCAAACCAAGTACTGAGTACATATGCATGCTTATACTTTGCAGAGGTCCGATATTGTTCTATTTCCAATCCTTGTGTTACTGATGTCATGTAATCTAATTTTCTGAGATTGTGAATTTGGGGTTTTCATAAGCTGTACGCCATAATCATCACAATTATACCAAAGTAAGGCTTGACATATCTCGCTTTGCATGTAATGCGTCTATCTCATATATTGGTTTCACCTTTTGAGTTGCCATACTGACATAAATGAACATTTGCACGATATTCTAATTTTTCGAGTTTCACCTGTATATCAGAGGGCTGCAGGGGGCCTGAGAGTGATGTGATTACTTCATTAGAGGAGGTAGAATAAATTTTTCACCTCTTTTTATTTTTCATTTCATTTCTTTTTCATTTGAGGCAACATGGTAAGCTTTGCTGAGGCTTAATCCACCTGTTTTAGCCCCACACTTTCAGAAATCAATGGATTGCTTCTGAATTTTGGTGACTTAATCTTGTGGAGAGGAATGTAGTTCGTGGGCTCAGATGGTGCAACCCAGTGATAGAGGGAGAACCCAGTGATGTTTGGAAAGGGAATATAGAAGGATAGCGCACCAGAGGCACGCTAGGCTGAGCTACCCACTGAATGGCTGATAATGGGAAGTTAACTTCCCAGTTGTGTCGTCTTTGGTCTTCTTTTCCAGACCATCAGTCTTTCTATTTCTCAAGCTTCTATAACGCACCTTAAAATTAAAGCCGAAAAACTGAAATAATGACCTTTTTCAGATCTATGCCAATATGCACAGCACATGCATATTGTTGCATATCTAGAGCTTGCAGAGAATATCAACCAATAAATATTCATCATTGCTACCTTTTCGGTTGCTGATAGCTGAACCCTGCCCCCTGAACCTCCATGAATCAGTTGAAATCCCTTGTCTCCTTCTAGAAAAAGGAAAGAAGTTGTTGTTCCACTACATCAATTTGTGTATATTTGGTGATTTGGAAAAAATCTATTCTGAGAGGCTGATAGGTGGTAAGGGAAGGGCACTCTCATGATCAACACGGCAGCAAGCCTGCATTTGAAATCCTCAAGAGACATTCTATATCTTGGCAGAATGGTGGCAAAATCTTTCCAAATCGTGATCCTTGGGGCAGCATGTAACAAACTGGTAGTGGTGGGCAGGAGAAACATTCAGTGCTAAACAATATACACACAAATACCAGAACATTGGAAACTGTTTGCCGATACTGCATCTGCCTTGGTCTCAGTTGGAAATGAAATAGTTAAACTGAGCATGGAAAGAAGGGGTATGTGGTGAGAATACCCTCCAGTGGAAAACAGAAACCCTGCCCCAGATTGTAGAAAGACTGAACTTCTTGATGTAGTGACAAAGCCAGCAATTTTACATATTTTAAAGATTAAAATAACTTTTCCTGGATCCCATTCTGAATGTTCTTTAAGAAGCAAAGGCAGGATGTAAACCCAGTGGATATGTAAAGTCTTGACAGGAGTAATTTTGTCTTGTTATCTAACTCCATTTATGACCTCGGATCATTTATCTCACCTAGTCTAGAATCCAATTTCTAACAATGGCTGGAATATCTGAGAAGTTCACAAGTGGGAAATAAAAGGCAAAAAAACCCTCCTTATTTTTTTGCCACCTATCATCACTGAGAAAAGCACTTTCCACTTGTTCCCTACCAAGTAAGATATATAGGAAATACTTTGGGTGGGAGGATGCAAAAGCAGATATAACAAGAGTGGTTTGACCAGCTAGATGAGATTTGTCCACTTTTTGGAGGTACCAACTATTCTTAGATCAAGGTCTCCTCCCAGGTTGCTTCCTACTTTAAAGGAATGTATAATCTGTGAGCTAATCAAGATTCTAAATATGAATGAATTAAATTTAAATAGGAACAATTCAGCTTTAGAAAAACTTGCTTGCAAATTAACAAAGGTCTTGCAGATTTGCTGGTGAGCCTGACTCTCATTGCTAAGGCACCAAAACTGAGAAAAGAGGGAAGGGGAATTAGCTCCAGGTGGTATTGGAAACTGCACAGTAGTTTTTAAGTCAATATCTCCTTGGCTTTCCCCTGTTTCCTCTTCAGGAGTGTCTCAGGGCCTGCAGAATGGGCCTGTCAGATGAGTCTCCGGTATATCCAGGACATGATCACATGCAGCCTCTGCCTGAAAATATTCAGAAGTACATCCACTGGAACAAATTTGGGAAGAATAACAGCAATGGCCGCAACTTAGGCTATAAAAGAAAGGACCTTTCGAGTGACTCCAGTGCAGATCTCTTCTCGGCCTCTTCACAAACCCAAGAGAGTTGGGAAGGAGACTCAGAAAGCCACCAAGAGTCCCGTGAAAAGCAAGAAGGCAAGAGGTCATACGCAATGGAGCACTTCCGATGGGGGAAGCCAGTGGGCAGGAAAAGGCGACCCATCAAAGTCAATCCCAATGGGGTGGAAGAGGAATCATCAGAGAGTTATCCCCAGGAGTTCAGAAGAGACCTTTCCTGGGAAATGGAGTACCCTGAACTCAACTCCCCAGAAGAAAAGCAGAGCAGTGAAGCCACCATGTTGGACAAAGAAATGCAGCCGAGAAAAATAAAAAAAGATAACGCTGCCTACAAGATGCACCACTTTCGGTGGAACACCCCAGCCCTGCCCAAGAAGAAGCGCTATGGTGGTTTCATGACATCAGAGCACAGTCACACTCCTCTAGTGACTCTTTTTAAGAACGCCATCATTAAAACTGCTTACAAGAAAGGCCAGTAAGGGTGAGGGAGATCAAGACCAAAAGCACCCTTGCATAGTGGTGATGGGGAGAAGGGTCTGGGCACCCTGCATATAAATTTCTCTGACATATTTCATGACAATATTGTTAATGGATATCATTTATTTTCATTGTTCTTACTTATTAATGTTAACTAAGAAACTCACTGCTTAGGAGACACTTTCACGTTTGCCTTCTGGTTTTGAATATACCAATAATTGGTGGGAGGCATGGGTGACAGATGTTTAAGGTGACATCTGTCATTGTGTGTAAGTAAGCAGGAAGAAGAGCTAAAGGAGTAGTTATCTTTCAGAGGGACAGATTATTTTTATATTTTAAACCAGCTGTACAATACTGTAAATGAAAGGATTAAAATTATAAAATACTACTACTAAGAATAATGATAATACATCTTTTGCATACTAAGTAAGTCTCTGAGGTTGTCTTTTGGTCACCTGGAGTGCAGTCATCATGATTTCAGAGTCTCCTGCTTTGCAGCAGACAGGGATGCAATTAAAATGGTATCAGTGTTAAAAAAGAATGATGAATTAAAACAGAGGAGGCCCATCTTTTGGAGGGGGAAAAGATTATGTTTGGACTTGCCTTTGTGAGCCAAGAGTTAGTCCAGAAGTGAGTAGACCAAAGAGTGGGCAAGGCCAAATCACTTTTAGATACATTTCTCAAGGGAAATGGGTGTCACCTCCCAATGTTCACCATTTCCCTCCTCCTACATTACATTGGCTACCAAATTTGGTTTGGGAACTATACCGCTGAGTTTCAAGGGTAAACCACTTGGCCACAATTTGGCTGAAAATGAGGATATGCCTGAGAACCACCCAAAGGAGCTTCCACACAACACGATTTTGACCCCTCAGTCTCTCCAAAGCAGTTAGAAGCTGGCTTGCAGCCATCTTTGCTCTAGTGGACCTTGGAACTCAGAACAGGCAGGGACTAGCACGAGGCAATTGATGTTCCCTCCAGCTAACCAACGGGAGAGGGCCAAAAATAATAATTGAGTCAGTGTGTGTGTGTGTGTGTGTGTGGGGGGGAGGAAATGACTAGATTTCTCCTTGTGTTTGCCGCACGTGTGGTATACATTTGTTTATTTTTCAAAAGCCTTATTTTTCAAGCTGTTGGTACAAAGGAAAGTTGCTTAGCCATCAAGATGCCATTCTTACTGCCCTTTCATTCCCACTGAAAACTGGAAGGATAATTTAACACCTTCCGGGGGAGATGGGCAGCATACAAATTTAGTAAATCAATCAATCAATCAATCAATCAATCAATCAATCAATCAAATAAACACTATAGTTTTCAGCCAGATGCTTTTCCCAATAGCAGTCTATAGTTCACAGATTAGGGCAGTGTTTCTCAATCTTGGCAATTTTAAGATATGTGGACTTCAACTCTGAATTCTGGGAGTTAAAGTCCACACATCTTAAAGTTGCTAAAGTTGAGAAACACTGGAATAAGGCCATGGGGCAGTGGTGTGGGAGCTCAGAAATGGCATGCTAGAGCTGAAGGTGTTGAGAAATGGGGTGAGGCAAGGTTTCGTTGTTTACCTCAGCAGGGAAAATTAAGTCCAACAGTGAAACTGATCAGATGCCAACTAGAAGGATTACAACCAGGTTCTCTGGCACCTTTACTAGAGAGCTCTGAGTTCAGGTGGTGGGAGTTGGGGGGAAAGAAAATTCCAAGAACCTGGCCTTTCCCCAAGTTGTGCAGATCTCTAGCACTGCAAATGGAAAATGTTTGCAATCTGAATTGCACTGCAGACAGCCTGGGAGAAAATTAGCTGGGTTGCCGAAGGAGGAGGGGAGGATTGGGAACACAACAGTGCAACACTAGTGTCCAGGAGCATACATATTACTCAGTGGACTCAGACAACCCAACACTGGATTACAATGAAAGAAAAATTGTAGACAGCCCTCTGTAATGTTATACTTTGCGAATGCGTTGGATCACAGACCCATTAATCCCAAATATCATGGCCAAATGTCACAGCTTCAGGAAAGCAGCTGTGGACAGAGGGCCGAAATTTCTCACGCAAAGATGCCCTCGACATAAACTGCTTAATTGGAGCTCCATGTAACTCATTCTCTGAAATGGGTGAAGAATAACATCGAATCACAAAGGACACTATCTTCTTAAATATGGCCATTCCCCAATCTTGTACTGTTACTTATAAACTAGGAATGCAAACTGTGCAAATTGTGGCCACCTTTGGCTTGCCAGTATCCATTTGTATCCCCCAGAATGGGTGGGGACAATATTTGACCCCTTTTTGCATTTGGGGGAGATCCAGAAAGGCTTAAATGGCTAGAATGGATGACTTTGTACCCTTAGGCCCTGTTACTTTTGGAATGCAACACATAACTTACCAAACAAGTCTGGCGCAACTCTTGAGGCAACAGAAGTTGTGCATCCTTGTTCAAGAGTTGGCAGAGCAGAAGTTTGACTGAAGGCATATCCTATGGTCTTGTTGGCTTGACCGGCTTAGTTGAAGAAAATCCTGCATGGACTGAAACATTTTGACAACAGCTTGCAGCGTGGACTACAGGCTACCACATCCTCCCATTGGACAATTCACCTGCTTCTGTGCCCCCAACTCTCTTTTCCAGGAAAGAAATTGCCAGTTACTTTCCAGATACTCACACACACATGCACGCACAAAGATCAGAGATGTATGCCTTTAGTCAAACTTCTACTTTACAGGCTCTAGAGCAAGGAGGTATATCTACATCCACATCTACATCATCTACATTTACATACATGTATATGTATATACACACACATACATGTACAAAATTAAATTAAATTTATACTTATAAGATTAAAGCATCAACATGCAGATACATGCAAGCCCAACAAGCAGCTTAAAAATGTCCTTCTTTCCAGCGTGCTCACTAATAGGTTCTGTACTTCTTACCAACATCAAGGAAATAGCATATAGTGGTGGTTAAAATCTTTATTTAGGACAGAGAAGGTTGATGGTTTAAAACCTGGCAGATTTTTTTTTTTTTGAATTATAGTTTTTCTGGAGCACGTACTTTTCCCTGCCCTCTGTTACTTTAAGTAAGTTCAGAGTTTCACCAGTTTACCATTTTTCCAATTATCTGAGATAGAAGGATTTCACTCTCAACTCCCACATGGCCCAAATAAACTTCAGAATATATTCCATCTGGAGGAACGGGTAGAAGCTATGACCAGGAGGGCTTTTGCACAACTCCATCTGGTGTGACAGTTACAACCGCTCCTGGAGCAGGAGGGTCTCCTTTCCACCACTCATACTTTAGTCAACTCTGGTTTGGACTATTGTAATATGCTCTACACGCCCCTGAAGACCACTCAGAAGCTACAGCTGGCCCAGAATGCAGCAACTTGAGTAGCAATGGGCATTTCACAATCTATTAATGTAACATTGCTAGTTTGAGAGCTGCACTAGTTACCCATTTGCTTCTGGGTGCAATTCAAAATTCTAGTGGTCACCTTTAAAGCCCTTCATGGCTCATGATTTGAATAGATTAAGAACCGTCTTTTCCCAATGTTTTCTGCCTGAATGGCAGAAGTGGTAGAACGGGCCCGTTTCAGGTCCCTCGCTCAGGGGATGCCATCAACAGAAGCCTCAGAGGTGGGACTTTTCAATTGGTCCCTCTGCTCTTTGGAATAGCATTCTCCCTAAGACCCCTGCTGGGTGAGGGTAGGGCTAGAGTGCAATTCAAGGTGCTGGTTACCACCAATAAAGCCTTGCAAAGTTGCCTATATCTTATTACTTCTGCTTACTCAATACGATCTGATAGGGTTGGTATGATATATGAAACAATGCCATCAGGAAGCATGCTTTCTCTATTGCTACATCTGCCCTATGGAACAGTATAGCCCAGAGATTCAGAGGGCCTGACCCTGCTGGTCTTCTGCAAAGTCTTGAAAATCTGGTTCGTCCCCTAGACATTGGCCAGGGTGTTGGATTTAGTATTGGTTGAGAATATGATTGTGGTTGGTCTCAGTTGTGCTACAATATGTTGCTTTTATTTTTCTTGGTTATTTTTTTTAATTCTATGCTAGCCACCAAGACTTGCAATTTGTGAGTTCCAGAAAATGAATGAATGAGTGAATCTTGGACTTCTCAGCAAAAGGATGTTGGCTAAAGAATTCCAGGAATTAAAGTTCATATATTGGGGGAAACCTAGTTTGGAGACATCTGCTCAGGGTTAGTTCCCTCTTCCCTCTCTCCCAGCTGTTGGTTTATGTCTAGTATTTCTCCCATTACTTTTTCAGCCTCCTTGCAATCTCTTACACCTTCAAAGCTGTTAAAACTGACTTCTCCCCATGTTCCAGAAATGTTGGATTACATGTTCCATTAATGTCGGCATTGATGAAGTGAGTGGTCTGGTCTTGACAAGGTGTCATCCAACACAAGAGAGCAGTGGCAGCTGTTGGGGAATGGGGCAAGAAAGCCAAGATGGTGGTCATGGCAGCATGCTTGAAGTGCTGCTCTTTGTATATGCATCACAGTAGCACACATGTACAAGAGGCAGGGCTTTGATCATGCTGCTGCAATTGCCACCTTGACTTTTTTGACTCCCCATGGGTACCGCTGCTGGAGAGGTCAAGAAAGTTTGTGCTAGATTTAAAACCCTTACATGGCAGGGTAAAGAACTCCAGAACATTGTCTGCAGAGTGCCAATTGGTTCTAGCCAGGAGCCCAAATTTTATTGCCAGTAAATCCAACAGCTACTCTGCCTCCCCTATGACATACCTAACTAAACGTGAAGTACCAAAACACCAAAGGTACTCTGGCATGAAGTTATGCCCTCCCCTCAGCTGTCCTTGAAGGCCGATACAGGAAGATTCCTTACCTGGAGAGACACGCCCCTGTGACTCTGGACATGCAGAAACAACAGAGTATGTGCTTCTCCAGTGCCTGTACTATTGTCAGGCCTAGCCCAAGGAACTCCAGGAGACCATGTAAATTCAGTCCAGCAATGTTTATTAGCTACAACCTCTAGCAAGAATCTTCCCAGACTGAAACCCCAGCTCCCAAGTAATTCCAGTCACAACACTGTGAATTCCTCAGGGAGGTTCCAGCCTCATCCTCTTATCTCTCCCTCGCTCCTCAGGAGATGAAAGAACATGTTTTCCTCCCTGAGTCTGGCCTTCATAATTCCATTCCATCACAACTATGGAGACATTTGTACTAGATTCATCTCACCATTACTGCATAAATATCCAGGGCGCACAGGACAATTTTACACCACCTTGATGTTTTCAGATACCAACCCTACTATAACATACAATGTTGCCAGGTTCTTTGCAGCAGTGCTCAATATTCATCAGATATTTATCTGTGCTATAAACTAGATTTAATGAGCACCTAGTTTGCTATATTACAGTGCTCTGCAACTTGGTAAATATAATCATCTACATATAACCTTTTATGCTCCCCTGTACCTATCTAATGCTCCTATCCCTTCTTTTAGATTCTTGTTCTTTATATATTTATTTTAATTTTATTTATTTATGCAATTTCTATAGCTGCCCATCTCAATCCAAGTGACTTTGGGCGGTGAACAATTTCAATCATTAAAACTACTAAAACCATGACAAATATACTTTCTGTTTTTAGTTCAGATACCTCTCATATCTTCTAGCCTTTCAGAATTTTTCTAGATTTTTATTTTTGATGTATCCTCTATTTTTTAATGACTGTATCCCACCCTCCTTATGCTGGTCTATGACCGTAATAAAGATTTGCTTTGCTTTGTCTGCAGTCCTGAAGTTTTTTGAGGGGGGAGGGAATTGTCTTGAACTTTTAGGAATGGTGTGGGATTTCAGTAATTTAAATTGATTAGTTAGTTAGATTGCTTCGCTAACTCCTTGATGATTAACCTTTCAAGCTTTTCATTCTAGTTTGTGTGTGTACAAGCATGACAAAAGTATAAAGGGTTATAAAAGTCACCACTCCCTAGATTTACATCAAGTCTTCCTGTCACTTGGAAGAGGTTTTTTTTTTCTTTCTGAGTTGCCTCCATATTTGATGTCCTGCTGTTTGTCGGGAGTTACAGTCAACAAGTGATTCACTGAGCTCTCAAAAGGTTAAGACGAGTGGTTTGATGAGAAATACCTCTGATTGTGTCTCCGCTGCTCTTCACCTCTGTGGCCCATAGAAATGTAAACTCTGCCTCATTTGAAGCATAAATATAGCTCTGGAAGATGAGTGCCTGGAACTTGTGTTTGCTTTTACTCTTTGGTGTCCTTATGTTAATTCAGAAGTAGGTATTGGACTTCAAATGGCTTATAACATGTCAGGGTCACTTTGGATGGTAACTACATCTACTATTGCACAGAACACAGGAGGTTTCCTAACCCGCAAACCATGACAACCATGTGCAAATAAGACACTCCTTTCCCAGAAGTGTTGGACTGAATTGTTACAAATCCAGTCAGCAGCTGCAGCTGAATCACCTCCTGAGGACAATGGGGCAACATCTGGGAGGCATCTAACTGCAGAAAGTCTATTCATAGGAGCTTCTTCTCCATTTTCCCCCAAGTGCACATCATATAGGCTGCTACAAAGGAGGGGTCATCCAACAGGCTGGTTTCCAATAGATTCAGAAGGAGATTGGCCCATGGGTTTAGGATGCTGGGGTACATTAAATGGCTAGTGTAAATGTGTTGTTGTCGCCAGCAGGGTGGAGGGGTGTAGTGGGTTTTGTATTTGGGATTTTTATTCCTGTAGGCCATGTGGAGTCACCATGAGTGAGTTGGGTGGCTGTATAAATTGCATAAATAAATAAATAAAAAAACAAAACAAAACAAAACTAGAATTAAAGCAAGATTAAACACTTCTTCACAAAAGGCATAATTTATTTTTTTAAATAATTTTTATTAAAGATTTTTTCAAACAGTAAAAGACAAATCTGAAATAAACAATAAAAGAAAGAATAAAAAATAAAGATAAGAAAAGGTGCAGGAAAAAGAAAAGGAAAGATAGGAAAAAGAATAACTAAGAGAATGAAAGCCAGAAAAATAAGTTACTTCCGACCTTCTTTGCAACAGAAATTAATAAACTTATTATCCAACCTCCCTCCTTAATATTACAAATACCCCTTCAGCCCCTTGTTTAGTCTTTTTTCAGTCATCAGATTCATAAACCATCACATTACTTTTCTCTATTTTCAGCAAAAAGTCCATTAAAGGTTTCCAGTCTTTTAAAAAGGTATTTATCCCTGACCAAACAGGTCAGTTTTGCCATTTCTGACAATTCTGACATCTTCACTACCCATTCTTCCATTGTGGGAATTTCAGTATTCGTCCAGTGTTGTCCATATAATAGTCTTGCTATGGTTACCATATATAAAATCAGTCTTCCATTTGTTTTTTCCCAATTGGCTATCCATAAGTCCCAATACAAAAAGTTCTAGGTTCTTCTCAACATTAATCTTTAAGATTTTTTGTATCATTATAAAAGGCATAATTTATTAACAGAGCTGAAAATACCTCTCTTGGTCCTGCCAGGCTCATTGCTAAGCTTAACTAGTTTTCCTAATATTCTGTCATTTAAAAAAAAAAACCAATTCAGGGCAACACTGGTGAAAGAATGTATGATAAAATGGGCCAAAAATGTTGGTTATGACATACAAATGGAACAATGGAAGAATATGTGGAGGAAATGACTGAAATTTATATTATGTTATAATCTTAAGGAGAATTTTTATAAGATGATGTATCGTTGGTGTTTGTCACTGGAAAAATGGTCTAAAATGTGTAAAGGTACTTTGAATATATGCTGGAAATGTGAATAACAAGAGGAGACTTTTTATCATGCTTGATGGACATGTAAAAAAGCTAAAAAAATTTGGATCCAAATACATACATTAATTCAGAAGATTTTAAAGATTAATATACAATTGAAGCCAGGGATGTTTCTTCTGGGACTTGAGGTGGCAGGATACAAATGGAAAATTATTTGTAACTTCATTCTGATCTTTATCCTACATTTTTGGGTTATGTAGTCCTATTCTACATTACATTTTTGGGTTATGTAGTCCTAACTAGTAACCAAGTAGTGAACCTCTTCTCTGGAAGTGTTTTCTTTAGCTAGAGGCTTTGCAGTGATAAGTCTCGGAAGCACATATGAGAAGAAGTCTTTTGTTATATCCTATATTTTGTATGAAACTTGTATTTTGTGAAGTTTTACATTTTAAATGTAACTCTCTGTAACTTTCCTTTCTGCTGATGCTGAGTGCTCTTATCTCCCTCCCTCCTCAGATAGCAATGCTCTAGACAGCAAGGCCGAAATGTTCCCAAAACAAGGTACGACCGGTGAAGACAAGGACTTGTGGTTTAGCTACCAGCAATTGACCAAATTTGGAGTACGGAAGGCATGGGGAGGGCACTGAGGGGGGGATTGGGGAGAAACGGCTCTTGTAATGATGTTGCGTTGCTCCCACCCGTAACAGACTGACTGACAAAGATTTGGAAAACACTCATGGAACTTTGTTTGTATACATGATAACAGCATCAAGAGTTTTATATGCACAATGGTGGAAGGATTTGACATTACCCACAATGGAAAAGTAGATCATGAAGATGATGAAGCTTGCTGAGATGGCTAAATTGACAGTTTTGATCAGAGGAAAGACACTGATTAAGTTCAATGCAGATTGGAAACTTCTTTTGGACTTTTTGTGTGAAACAGAAAAAAATGAAATCATGATATATGGGTTTGATGATTAGAAAAAAATATTAGATGACAGAAAAAGTGAAAGTTATAACCCTGGAGTAAGAGTTCAATTTAAATCTATATCTATAGCTGTTGTAAAAGAAAGTCATTTCCTTATATTTCTTTTTTCTTTCTTTCCTTTCTGCACTTTTGGCTTTGTTCTCTCTCTCTCTCTCTCTCTCTTTTCTTTTTCTTTATCTTAAAGTTTTTATCTTTCTTGTTTAAAAATTTAATAAAGTTATTACCAAAAAAAATAAATAAATCAGTGCAACACTAGTATGTTGCAAGGCAAGCAGCAACCTCTAACACCTTTTGTCTTTCCAAGAACGTCTCCGGATCTGATAAAAACTTTGATGGCATTCTTAGGACAGACAACTGATGAATAGCTGTAGCTGTACTTTCTTACTGGCCCGGAAAGAGAAATAGCCCTTCTCCCTGAAATTCTTACCAGTTTGAAAGCCTCTCTGGCCTCTGAGTGCTCACCTCAGCAGGGACAGACAGCTGTGCTGGTTTATCCACAGTTCAGCTGCAATGGAAACGAAATGCAGACCAGAGCTTATTTATTTATTTATTTATTTATTTTTAATGTGGCTAACTCCATTTGCTATTTCTCTTGCCTCCTCCTTCCTCCCAGCTTTTGAGCCTTAAATCCTGTAGGGAAATGCTAGCTGGGTGCTTTGCAGCTCCCCTTTCACCATTCAAAACAGACAGGGGTGAACTAATTGATCAGCATTTCCACCTGCAGGCTGGTCTGCATTGCCCAGGAAGCTTAATATATTGCAGGGGCTTCTGACGAGTGTATGTGGGTTTGTGTAAGTCAAGCCGGTAGCCACAACTGCACCATCAAAGCCACACCTCCTTTTGACATGTTATGCATATAAAAAAGGGGCAGGGCTTCAACTGCACTCCTTGTTCTCAATATGAAGTCAGCAGAGGTGAAGACAAGCGTGATTCATTTTCAAATTGCTTTTGAAGTTTTGGGCAATGGAAACAGTGATGTGAAGTATCCAAAGGTAAAATGGAATGGGTATAGCTATTGACTTTGAAGAAGAGAGGAGGACTCCCTTGAGTCAAGTTTGACTCTTGGTGATTCTCTAAACACATCTTTGTAGTTTTGTGGCAGGAATATGGAAGTGGTTTGTCACTGCTTTCTTCCAGGAGTTTTTTTGATTTCCCAGTTTAGCCTAAACCTGGGACTTCCTGCAGTCTCTCAACCAAGTATTAACAAGGTCTGACACCACTTTAACTTTTTTGAGATTAGCTAATGTTGGTGAGATGTAGCCACCAAGTTGGGCCTCATCGCTGACATGAAATTTGGCATTCATATGGGAGGATGGAATTGTCCGAAGTTATTTGCCAAGTGAAATTTTCACGCGCAAAAGCAGTGTATCCCTGAATGTATTTTCTAAGGAAGGCTTGTTGTAAATAGGGTGGTGGATTTTTCCTGTGATCCAGGAGTGCAAAATGGAGAGTGAGAAGCAGCAGCTTACTAAAAGTTATGAAATGAACTCCAAGCTGAAGTGAAATTCACCCAGAAGACATTCCTGATTCCTAACTCAGTTTCAAAAGTTACTTTGCTCTGTTAAGAGGAAATCGGAACTCCATGGTCTAGGAGGACCTCTGAATTGCATTAAAAACAACAAAGAATTTTGCGTAACTGTAATCCCAAATATTTATTATGGCACAATATTCGGATGCAAGTTGTACTTTTCTAAGATGGTAGGTATCTAGGCATAAGTTTTGGTGAAAGTGAATGTAATAAACAGAAAGAAGCACACCAGGAAAAAAAAATGCAAGAACTGTGACAGTAACATTAAATCTTCCATATGGGTAAACTAAATAGTGTGACCATTCGTGAAGGATCATATTTTGGTTTCTTTGGCTTTCAATCTCATGCTTTGAATATTGCTGAGCTTTACTTTCTTAAAGATAGTTCAGTCCAAACTGGTGACAACATTAACATTTATTTGAAAAGGGCATCCAGATACCTTTATTCAAAAATAAATCAACTCACTGTCCCTCATCTATAAAATGACCTTTGGGAAGATCAACAGTAAAATAGCCTCAGCTAGTACCTAATGCAATCTGCCCCCCACGTAAGATGCATGTTATATATCTTATATACTGCAATTACAGCATCTATAGTGTTTCAAGCTTTTTGAGATCAACCCATAAAAACTGAATGAAATATTACCTAACTTGGGAATGTTCCATCTGTTTCTAGTGCAGAGCCACATTTTGCCTTGAAGCTGTGGTCTGCACCTCAACAAATGGCTGGGAATTAAATATGTCTAAATGTATAGATGCAATTCCAAAGGATAGTAGATTTCAATTATTTATTCAGCAGTATAGATTACTCAGTGGTTAAACTTCCCATTAAGTCTTTTGGTAAGATCAGTGTTATCAAAATGAATATTACTTTAAGATTAACATATATTCTAAGAGGGATTCCAATGTTAATTCCTATTAGACTACACAGACAGATAAGTTAATGAGAAAATCTTTATTGCAGGATAAAGGCCTCTGAATAACCTTAGCCAAACTGAGGTTACCATATGATGATGGTGGTTTTAACATGCCAGATTTTCAACTATATCATTGGGCCTTCATTTTAGTATTAGTATTTTATTTTTGAACCAGTCTTTTTATGATTATTTCCCTCCTTGGGCATTTTTGGAGAACAAAATGTGTAACACCTCTGAAACCTTGGCAGGTTTTAGGGTCCAGGTATACTAAAAGGGAACTTTGTTTCCAACCTTGAAAGCTACCAGGCGTATTTGGTTATTAGTAAGAGGTTACATTCCAATCCTGAATCACGTGAGAAATTGTGGAATAACCCAGATTTGAAAATAGCATGGAAGATGCTTTACTGGAATGCTTGGGCTAAACAAGGGATCCGCATCTTAGACCACTTGATTTCTAATAGTTGTTTTAAAAACTTTGAGAATTTGAGTGTTGAATATGACTTACCTACAATATTCAGTTGGCAACATATACAGTAATACCTCGGTTCACGAACGCTTCTGTTCACGAACAATTCGGTTCACAAACAGCAGCATTTGCAAAATTTTGCTTCCGTTCGCGAACTCCGCATCGGATGACGAACACGACCTGCGGCCATCTTCCCTGCTCTGACACGTGGTCGTGGCTTCCTGTAGGCGAGATTGCGGTCGTAGACAGACACTTGCTGTGAAGCTTTTTAGTGTTGCCTCAAGCAAGGTTAGTGTTCTCTCTCTTCATACTGTACTGTACTGTACTTTGTTTCATATTTTTGTGGTTGAAAAAAACAAAACATATGGGTCAGAACGGATTAACCTTATTTACATTGAACCTTATGGGAAAATTTGATTCGGTTGGCGACCAATTTGGTTGGCGACCATGTTCGTAAGGGTCAGAATGGATTAACCTTATTTACATTGAACCTTATGGGGAAATTTGATTCAGGTTGTGAACAATTCGGTTGGCGACCAGAATCGTGGAACGAATTAAGTTCGTGAACTGAGGTACCACTGTACAAGTGAAGCATTATGGAATCCTTGGTGCTCTCTGAGCTGTTGTTTGCTTGCAGACATTTCATTATCCAAGTAGATAAACATCATCAGCGCCAGTGAGTGTGGGGTGTGCTGCCTGTTTATATACAGTAGCTTGCCCTGCCAGTGTTGGTGGGGGTGTGTTTTTCTCCTTGTTAGTTCCTTGAATAGGATATTGTTTTCTGGGAAACTGTGAGCATCCTAGACCAAGCTAAATCCAAAAATGCTAGGGAATTCCTGGAAGCCTGGCATTCAGACAAATCAGCCATCAATAGACAGATCGAAATAAACCATATTTACACCCCATTCAAAAGAGACAATAAAAAAGCTAAGAAGGAAACAAAATAGACCAGAACACATGCTCTCCAGCAGCCAACACCCAGATAAGCAGGGGTTAACACCAGGTAATCAATCAAGCAGAAAAAAAAGTTTTTTTTTTTGGTGCAGACTAGAAGCGTGAAGTTAGGCAGCTCTGGCTGAATGCACCAAAGCAGAAACAGAAACATGTAACCCTCCAGATAATCAGAACCTGAGTCCCCAAAGGCCCTGCCAGCATAGCTAATGCTAAGCGTTGATGGGAGTTGTCATCTGAAATCCATCCCTCTTCCCCACCCCAGCCCCACGGTTTTTGTAACGACATCTGTAACTATCACAGGCTGAATCAATTATCACATAATATGGAACAAAGAAACCTGTAGGAAAGGACAAGATGTTTTCTCTATATTTCTACTAGAAGAGGAGAAAAACCCAAACCGAATGTGATGACCTAGAAACACAAAACCCAAATGGCAGTCTTAAACATTTTCTGCAGCATGTAGCTGAACGGACATTTTGATCTATATTCTGCTTTTCCACTGACATTCACAAGTCAGCTTCCATTGTATCAACATGACATGGTACCACTATGTAAAGGAATGTTCTTTTTCTCTTCAAAAGGAGGCTGGTTTGTACAGTCTACTCTCAAGATCTTCACAGTTGACATGGGCCCCAATTTGGAGTTTATATAAAGAAGAATTTGAGGTGGTCCAGAACAAATTCATGAGTTCGGTTCTAGCTTTACCCCCACGTACACTGGAAGTGATGTTGAGATTAGAAGTGGGCCTTTTATCAATTTATATAAAGGTAAAGAAATCAAATAGGGGACGCGGTGGCGCAGCGGCTTAATGACGCTGAAAGCGCCGGCCAGAAATGGCCGAAAGCTTCAGCGGTTCGAGTCCAGCCTCGCGTTAACAAGGTGAGCTCTTGTTTCTCTACCCGCAGCTTCTGCCAACTCAGCAGATCGAAAACATACGTGAGTAGATAAATGAGGACTCTCACCCCGGTGGGAGGAAAAATGCTGGCAGCGGCTCAACAGAGAGACGGGACAAGTTGCCGGTAAAAGCGCGAAAAACCGCGCTCGTCCGAAAAAGGGGCGCGAAGCAACGGAAATCCCGCCTCCTGCGCTGCCAGCTGGGCTGACGCTCTAGGAATTAGGCTCTGGCAAAGTCTAATTCCGAAACTAGAAAGATGCAATTGCCTTGAAAACCGCATGGGGGCGGTCACTGCAGGGTCAGTAATGACTGTGAAGCAGATAAAAAACAAACAAACAAAAAAAAGAAATCAATAATTTTACATTATGGGAGACTTGTTCTCATGCCTCATACTTGTTTGGCAAAACAATGCCTCCACAAAAACTTTAGTGGTAATGAATGGGTGAATTTGTGTCTAACGCTATTCTCACAATCTTCACTAGATCAGGAACTGCTGAATGACATAAATTACCATACATTATTGAGGGACTATTTATTTTTAAAAGATTTTAGACAAGATAAAGAGCACGTATACAAGTTTAAGTTGGCCAAGTAGTACCAATTGCTTAAAAATGGAAAAGGAACGTCATTTTATTTACAGTCTCTCACATCCCACTCCCTGAGACAAGCTTTCACAGAACTTCCTTTTCAGACGATGCGAACAGCCTACTTGGATGGAAGATATAAAGGATTACCAGTTACACTGTCTATGCATAATTCAAGGTGGAAGATCTGATCCATTACTTATTACATTGCAAATTATATCAGGAACCCAGAGCTAGATTCATCATGCCTTTGTTAACCCAACTGAATCAGTCCAGTATAGAAGAAAAAACCTATTTGTCACTCACAAGTCTTCTACGGCCGATGTGATGACAACTGCAGCTTTGTCCAGCAGTTCCAAAGCTCTGTAACAGCAACATATTTGAATCCTATTTCCCTATTAACCGGACCTCCATAGTATACAGTTCAACCTTACAATTGTAAAAGGTTGATCTTGAGAACTTCTTGAAGACAAGTTTGGAGAATAAGAAACATCTGGTCCTTTGGACATCTTTCACCGTTGACCTGCTGGGTAGGGATGCAGGGAGCTATAATTTAGCAGGAGTGTCTTTTATTGTTTGGCTCCTTTCTAACCTGCTTGTTTAAATGAGTTTTATTGCTTAGTCTACAGAAGAGCTATAGATGGAAGACTGGCACTGGTCCAAATTTGCTCTTCAGAGATAGACAATTACATCCCTTCCTGATATTTTTAAGGTAGGACTTCCACAATCCCTGACCACCACTAGGCATTATGATTGAGGCTGATGGCTCTTGGAATTTATTTCAAACACAGTCCGGCCGGCCACTTCTTTTTCTCTTTTTCTTTTTAAGGTTGTCAGTTAAAATCAGACAATTGAACAGGAAACTGGCACGTTGCAAAGAAAAGCACCATCTTCTTCTATAGGTTCTCTATTTTTATGAGTTTCTCTAACTCAGCAAAAACTTTATGGGCTTTCTTAGTAAATAAATACGATGGCTATCTACAGAACAGCAGTCCAGAAAAAAACACAAGGGTAAATTTGGCTGGTATCCTGGAAAAATAGAGAGGGTGGAAGAGAGCCTTCTAGCAAATGGATGTTCTGATCGCACTAAAATCTCAAGCAGAACGGAATCTTTTTGTAGGTGGCGGCAGCCAGGAAGTGAACTGGGAACGTGTGTATGGGTGCTATTATTGAATCCCACCATTACATTTTGGCTCAAGTCCTATCTCTGTAGTATTTGGAATTGTTACTGCATGTTGGAAATCTGGCAAGTTTATCCATACCCAATTGCTTTGATGCTTCAGGCCAAGAAAATAACTTTTAAACAGATGGAAAATGTTTTCTGAGGATCTTCAAATTCACTTCACTCAGTCTCTTGGGTTATCGCCCCCTTGCTTTAAGGAAGCCCTCTCCCTGAAGGAAGCTCCAAGCTTCTGGTCATAGAATGAACAGAACAACATTGTAATAATAGACAGCCAGGCAGATTTGCTGTGTGCAAATATCACAGCAGGCAAATAAAGCAAATTTGAAGTCAGGACCATAGGGGTCTGCAGGGGATGGCACAGCGGCAAGCGGTGAAACATGGATCATAACATTGTGATGCAAACTCTGCCCTGTCTGTACTTGTGTGCAAAGTTGCAACACTAATATGAAAGGTCAGAGGTGTTATGACATCACCATACATACTTCATAATTTTTGTGTAATCATGGTTAGGAACAGATTCCCATGGATAGGACAGTAATTACTATGCATGCAGTAATATGCATGTTCTTTTCCTTTGTAGAAACCATAGGGTTGGAAGGAACTTTTTTCTCCATATGGATGGACATCTTTGCAGCAAAGCAACCGTCCTTTAGTTGCAGAAAATGGATGCTTTTTGCTATAGCTGAACATTGAATGAGCAGCACATTTCCTCTTCCCTATAGTTTACTTTCAATCTTAAAGGAAATCAACTCTGATTGCTCATTGGAAGGATTGATAATGAAGCTCAAGCTCAGATACTTTGGTCACCTAATGCGAAGAGAGGACTCTTTGGAAAAGACCCTGATGCTGGGAAAGATGGAAGGCAAAAGGAGAAGAGGACGGCAGAGGATGAGATGGCTAGATAGCATCACTGAAGCAATGAGCATGAAATTGAGCAAACTCAGGGAGGCAGTGAAAGACAGGAAGGCCTGGCGCAATATGGTTCATGGGGTCACGAAGAGTCGGACACGACTTAACGACTAAACAACAACAAAAATAGTTTACTTTCTCTTTTTTCCCCCCCAAACAATGTATGTCAGTGCTTTATTTTCTTTTTTCATTAGAGTGGAACAGTTTTCTGCTCTACATTTTTAAAAATGACATTTTAAAAACTAGAAGAGAAGAGGGCAACTTGAGACCCCAGGATTGTATGCAGGCCCTCACTCCCCACCCCTCTTTTATTTCAGCAGCACACAGAACTCCAACCAATAGGGTTGTCCATAGGAGGGGGGTTGAAAAGTCAAGATGGTGTCTGCAACTGTGCAATTCAAGTACCACCCTGTAAAAAGGATGGTGGGTCTAAGAAAAGGACCAAGGACTCTACTGTGCCTGCCACCTTGATTGTTTTAAACCTCCCCCCCCCCCCCCAACTTGCTAAAAATCAGCAGCATGGCTTCTTGCCATTATGAGATTTGACACACATGCAAACAGAAGAATAGCATTAAATACTCCTAATATAGCTAAAAAAACAAAACCATACACCCCCTCACCTGCCTATGTATTGCTGCCCTCCCAAAAAGGTGAAGTACATGCCCTGGCACCAAAAAGTTGCTCTTCTAATCATTAGAACGTTTGAAATGAAGAATAAAATTTCTATTATGGGAAGGAAAAGGAGAAAGAAAAAAAGAAAAAAAAGGGGGGAAATTAACTTTGAACAAGGAACCACATATAACATAAATGAGACAGACCCACAGAGAATAAATTCACTTTATGTCATGGATTATCAACACACGCTTTTACCAGAGAGAGAAAACATTCAATCCTTCAATGCTATTAAAACAGCTCCTAGAAAAAGGAAGCAAAACAGATTGCTACCTTTTCCCACAGTCAATAAAAGGCTCTGGGGACACACTTTGTGGCTTTTGCCATGACTGAACATGGGTTGAGCACGAAGAAGGAAGAGAAACCAAGTACAGGTGAGTGGACTCTAAGGGAAGCCTCCGACCCTCCTGCTTGAAAGGGACGTCGAGTGGCTGCTCCCTGGCCCCTGGAGCTCCCTGCAGCTTGTGAAGACAGCATGATAGCATTCAGTGTGGTCCCGGAGGAACTGTTGCTCAGCCTCGTCCTGGCATGCAGCCTGGCTCTCAGTACACACACAGATCTGGGAACTTCATCTCATACACTGGGATGGAATGGTTCTGTGTCTGGCCATAAGCAGCTGTGACGGTGCCAGAGGGACTGGGAGGGGGACTGCAATGAAGGAAAAGGACAGGAAGTCAGGAGAACAAGCGTGTAGAGCAATGTTTCTCCACCTCAGCAACTTTAAGATGTCTGGACTTCATCTCCCAGAATTCCCCAGCCAGTATGCTGGCTGGGGAATTCTGGGAGTTGAAGTCCAGATATCTTAAAGTTGCCGAGGTGGAGAAACACTGGTGTAGAGACAGGAAGATGCAAGACATCTAAGACGCTGAGAAAATGAAAATGGCCACTATCCCAAAAACTAAATCACAGAATGAGGTGGGAAACTCTGTTCCACCAGCTGGGAAGGAAGCTGTACAAGAGCAATAAATTATTATTTGAGGAAATAGGAATGTCTTCCTAGCTCCCCGTCCCATACAGGCTGTGAATCATACTAACATGTTTGTGAAGGGAAAAGTTTGAAAGGCTGGCTTCTTGGGGCTGTTATCTCTACAGGGACAAACTTTTGGGCAACTAATGCTTTTTGCAGAAACTTGAGTACTTGGTGGAACTCATTGCTACTAGATGCTGCAGAGGGCATAAACACAGAGAGATTTTCCTTGAGCCCATCTGGTTACTGTAAGACCCCATAAAAAGGCATGGCTTCTTTAGGAAGCAGCCAACTGGTTCAGGAGGGCCCCTACAGAAGATCTAAAGCATCCTTCCTCACTTCAAATCCATTCAGATCCTTTACTGCCAATCTTGCTGGACCACTAACATTGCCATTATTTCTGGCAATCCTCTGTCTGGATATCCCTAATGAGAAAGTTATGTCACCTTCCCTTACCGTATTGTGATCTCAAAGATCTGGTTCAGCTTGCTCTGTAGTAGAGTTGCCTGCAATTAGAACAAAACATTGATTTTAAGCATTGTAAGTGGAAAGTCCCCTTGCAATGAATGCAAAGGGTTTTTTTTCTCTAAGAGTTTGCAGCATGTTCTACTTACTTTTATGGCACTGTAACAAAATCCCTTTCATTAAATTTACTACAATTTCCCCCCCAAACCTAGAGTGGATTCCTTTTCATGGATAGCTCTGCAATTCCAGTGGCACGAGTGTTATCTAATTTCAGAGCAAGTAGAAGCACTGTGGAAAAATCTTTTATTTCATTTATTTATCTTAGGCATTTCAACTTTCGGGATGCCGGGGGCAGGGGGGGAGGCTGGTTTAACTTATGACACCAGAGTAACAATCCATTGTTATGATCAAGCTCTTTGGTCAATTAAATAATTGCAAGTTAAACGATACTCATATACCTTCCAATTTGGAAATGGAAAAAGTGACTTCCAAAAACAACCCCGAGAACTGCAACTCAAAATCTTGCCTGAGCTGAACCCCATGCAGAAGAAAATGCCAAGACCACACACTGGCCTTGTTGCTGAGGAAGATTAGGGTACAAATGTGGAGGCAACAAATTTTATGCATACATGCTTTTCTGCCTGCTCAAGTGTCTGAGCAGATGCTTGGAACTGTCTGTGCCCAAAGCCTAACAGATTTCCACCAGTGTGAAGTTACCTTTGGACAGTTAGAATAAGGGGAAAAATACTCTTTTAATAATACTGTAGAACACTGATCCAAACCACATCATTTCAAGCTGCCTCTTCCATACACAGCCTGACTCTATCTGATGAACAGAGGAAGCTGCTTTCACCAGACTAGACTCTTAATGCTTCCAGCTAAGAGTTCACCTGGATAGGCAGGAGCTCTTTTGGGTGCCAGACAGCAAGACATCTTTCTGTTCTCTTAACACAGGCCCACAAGCGACCTTTATGGCTCCATCTGCTTTGTGCCTCTTCACCTCTCAAAAATGATGTGTGGCTCTTGGCCATCATAAGGTCCTCCCCCCACAGCCCCATTTGCTGTAGAAGGAAGTGTTGCATTGCCAGGGACTGAAGTTTAGTTGCTCTGCATATTCAAAGCAAGTAAAATAACACTGAATTATGGGACTCTCTCCAGTAGTAATGTATGGCTGTGAGAGCTGGACCATAAAGAAGGCTGAACGCCGAAGAATTGATGCCTTTGAACTGTGGTGCTGGAGAAGACTCTTAAGAGTCCCCTGGACTGCTAAGAGGTCAAACCAGTCAATCTTGAAGGAAATCAACTCTGATTGCTCATTGGAAGGATTGATAATGAAGCTCAAGCTCAGATACTTTGGTCACCTAATGCGAAGAGAGGACTCTTTGGAAAAGACCCTGATGCTGGGAAAGATGGAAGGCAAAAGGAGAAGAGGACGGCAGAGGATGAGATGGCTAGATAGCATCACTGAAGCAATGAGCATGAAATTGAGCAAACTCAGGGAGGCAGTGAAAGATAGGAAGGCCTGGCGCAATATGGTCCATGGGTCACGAAGAGTCGGACACGACTTAACGACTGAACAACAACAAATGGGACTCTCCCATTCTAATAATGGTCTTTGACAAGTTGCCTACGTGTTATGACTTCATTGTTCCGACTTCTTTTTTCTCCCTACACAGTTTTTGCTATGACATGATCTAGCACACTTATCAACAATGCAGCTGACTTGGTCAGAAGCTGGAATTTGCTCAGCATCAATTGGCTACTTCACACTGCTGTGGGCACACACATACGCTGGTCACTTGGCACTGCCCTCCATAGTCATGTTGGCTTGGTTATAGGGGTGACTAGATATCTGACTTTTGCAGAAGCATCTGCTGCATAATACCCAACTGGTGCTTTCTGAAGCACTTGGCAGGTTTTATACAAGCTCCTTCTAAACATGACTTTAGTGCTCTTCTAAAAGAGCTCTAGAAATGTGTTTCAAAACAGGAGCGAGAGTCAGTAGCCTGGAGATTCCAATTGCTTTCCTTACTTGTCCGGGGTTAAGACTGTACAGGGAGACCACACGCTGGCCTTGTTGCTGAGGAAGATTAGGGTACAAATGTGGAGGCAACAAATTTTATGCATACATGCTTTTCTGCCTGCTCAAGTGTCTGAGCAGATGCTTGGGACTGTCTGTGCCCAAAGCCTAACAGATTTCCACCAGCATGAAGTTACCTTTGGACAGTGTTAGAATAAGGGGAAAAATACTCTTTTAATAATACTGTAGAACACTGATCCAAACCACATCATTTCAAGCTGTCTCTTCCATACACTCTACATTGTCTGCATAGATTGTGCTGGCATTACATGAAAAACACCACTTCCACTCTGGAACACCTAAAGCATTTTCAGTTTGTCTTAGCAGTGGGCTGACAATGGGACAGAGGTGACATTTTAAGTGAGGAAATGTGACAAGCTGTTTAACTCTGGGGCATTCTACACCCTGAAGAATGTTGTTACTGGTCCATCTGAGCAAGTAGAATAAGAAAAATAAGCTTATTTAGCTCTTACTAAGCTGAATCAACATATAAAGTAGCATCAAGGATAAGTTACAACGCAGCTTAAATACATTTCTCTTCTATTGCCATCTAGTATGATTTCCTTATTCATTCTATCCTACTTAGTTATCTTCAAGATATGCTATCCTCTGTACTAGGACTGTTCCTCAATATAAACCAAGAGAAACAATACAGGCAAGCAGAGTAGGAGCAGATGGGACTCAACAGGAAAAGCTGATGCTTACCCGGGCCCCACAGTGTGCTGCGATCTCTTCAAAGGGAGCTTTCTGGAATTTTTCAACCACCTGCCGTCTCCTTTCCCTCTCTTGTTCCTCTACAGCAACGCTATCTACTAACAAGAAAGCAAGAGAAATTAATGACTGGGGCAGGAGCAGGATTAAAATCTTGTCCCCTTAAACTGTGTTCAGCTTCCTGGCTTAGGCTGAAAGACACAAGGAGATCTGTATGGCAACAGGAACAGAGTTTGTCTTAATGTTCAAAGATCCCCCAGTTGGTTCTAATTGCTGTGCTATTATTCTGGGATGCATGTATTCAATAGGAGAAGGATGGAGGGAGTTAATTGAATCAGAGACTTTCAAAACTCCCCCCCACCCCCAGTCAATCTAGTTTTAGCAGAAATAGTATGCAGATCAGTTGTACTCCTATGAAATGACTTACCAATTGCTTTCTTGAGAGTTTCATAAGTGATCTCTTCAGCTGGTGCTCTCTTTTGGGGATTGTTGGGGGGAACACAATAGAAAATGGTAGAGAAGGAGTATGTTAGAAACTAGGTATATTAAAATCTGAAAGAGGTTTAGAAAGAAATCTCACTTTAGAGACAGAGTAGTCATAAAGAAACTTTAATTATTAGAAGAAAAATCTATCATATCAAATGAATCATCTGTATAATGTATTATCCTAAGAATATAAACAAGTAATAAATCCCCTTTTCCATATCCTTGTCTTTCTTGTGCCTCTCTAACTAACCCTCTCTTCTAAACAATTCTGCCACTTGCCCTAAAACTCTCCTTGCTGCATGCCAAACTTCTAAGTGGCCCAAGGCACTGGAGACACTCAACTTCCCAATTAGAGAATACATGCTTCATACCCTTGGTTAGGATTTGGTGAGAAGTCCATCATTTTCTTCTCTTAAATCCTACTATGGAGTTTGTTTAATTAATGAAAAGCATTTGTTTTACAACATTTATTCTCATGCTTCTATGAACTGTCTTGTAGCTTAGAACATGACACAAGTATGACAGATCAATAGCAAAAACAGATAGATAAGCACAAGAACAACAGTGTGAAAGTTCATTAGCTTCTTTCTGTTTTTCCTTTTTTTGTACTTGCTGGAATAAAAAGCATTTTCAGCATTTCATAAATGCTTACTCAGAGTTGGGCTGCTGACCAGTTTCGAGGAAGGAAAAATCACTGAGAGTTCTACTCCTTGGCCTACCATAAAATCAGAAGGAATCTGGCAACACCTCTATGCATCTGATGAAGCGAGCTGCGACTCATAAAAGCTTATGCCTTTTATTAAAATCTGTTAATCAGAAAAGGTGTTGCCAGACTCCTAATTTATTGCTACCATAAACCTTCACAGGTTTCCTCCTACTATGACCTACCACTGAATCACAGCATTGAAAGAGGCCATTTAGACCACTTAGTCCAATTTGTTGTCTGTGCAAGAATCCTAATTAAAGCATCCACAACAGAGAGGATAAGGATATTCAGCCTCCATCTGAACACATTCACATCACACTGCTGATTCACATTCAGCTTGTAATATTCAACTGTAATATCAAGATCCTTTTGACATATAATATTACCATACTAGGTTTATGCAGAATCCAATGGTTTCATCAGGAAGTTGCAAGGTAAGAGCTGTCCTTATGAATGTGCAATAATGCGTCACATATACAAAAAGTGTGGAGCTTGCATCGTGACACTGCAATGCTCATTTTGACATATGCATCACCCTTAGAATGCCCACAGGTATACCCTCAATCTACACTTGTGCATTTCAGTTAGTCTTCCTAAGTGAAGAACTCTGGATTTGTATTAATTAAATTTTATTCTGTTCTCTTCTTTAGCCTATTGAAATAAACTTGAATGTAGCTTTTGTCTTCTGAAGTATCAGCCATTCTACCAAGTTTTTAATCATCTACAAACTAAGGAAGTATTTCCTCTACTTCTTCATTCAAGTTATTAATTAAAATGTTGAAGAATACTGCAAGAGTAGCAGAACCACTGACGAGCACTCACTCAGTGCATTTACACAACATGCTTGACCAAAGAAATGAACTCAAGATATATTATGTCCATAGTGTTCTCATAATATACTAAGAATATTACCCTACCAAAAAATGAAAGATAATTGACAGTGCTTGTTGTTAGCATATTCAGGTTAATTTCTTGTAAACACTGCACATTTTTCAAGATGCTTACAGACTGAATGCTTTATGATCTGTTTTAGAGTTTTCCCAGGCTGCCCCACCAGCCAAAGATAGGGACAACATTTGTCCCTCCTGTAATCATCTGGTACTCTCCAGAATTTCCAAAGATAGTAAATAGGGGTTGGTAAGACCATCAATGTTCCTTTGATACCTGGGATGCAATTCATCCTGACTTAAAAATTTGAATCTGGAAATATAATTCAATATAACATAGAATGGAACACAGCAGAGCTCCAGCCAAAGACTTTAGACCATAAACAAACATATGGGATGAAGCAAACGCTTTTCCTACTGACTTGTTATTACAGATTATCTATTTTGAAACCCTCCATTTCTTATTGCCTGAGCAAATGAATCCAGTAAACCAGTACATAATGTCTAGTTAGGTCCTTAAAAAATGTGTCCCATGACAGGTACAGAATAAAATAGCATCTCAAAAAATATTAGTGACGTTGGGAAGAGAAGTTCAGAATAAAGCAAAGAGGACTTCACAGGACTGGTAGTAGGCTCCCAACCACCCATTTCTCATTCAATTTATGCTTGTTGAGCCTAGCCAAAAAAGTGCACGTTGTGAATGGCATACCTCCTCTTTCTCTGGGCTATTCCTGGATTCCACTTCAACTTGCAGAGAGATGGTCTCTCCAATACTCCTCCTCTTAGACAGTCTATCTTCATCTGAAAGGGGAAAGGGAGATAAAGTCATTTTCTTTCCCAGCTGGGAAGGTTATGTTTCTGGTATTTTATAGGGAATTATAAAGTGAGGGGGATTATTTGGTCCTGGTTTCCTCAAATAGTCCTGTGGCCAGTGATAGATAAATAAACAAATGCTGCCTTAGAGAGGCTGGATTCTCACAACATGCTAGACTCTAATGAGTTAACAAAACATAATTGCTGTGTTTCTTTGAATGTGCTATGTGCAATATGTATGTGTGTGTGTGTCATACATACATACATACATATAAATAATTCAACATGATAGCCTATTTCACACAAGATGCTAAGATCATGAGTTCCTATAACATGCTGAATCACTAACCAACCCCATTTTTGCCTAGTTTGGCATGTTGTGTGAATCCAGTCAATGAGTTAGGGTCTTGATTCACCTTAGTCCAGCCCCCTGAATCTGCTGTCTTCCAGATGTGTTGGTTACAGTTACAGCTAACTCCCAGCCAAAATAGTTATAGTGGAAGGCTGGGGCGCATGCTGGCTGGGGAATTCTGGGAGTTGAAGTCCACATGTCTTAAACTTGCCAAGGTTGAGAAACACTGACCTATATTGTGGGCATACCTCTCCAAGGCAAAGAAAGCTTGCTTTAATTTCCTAGCCCTTTTGCTTTTAATCCTTTAATTCAAAAATACTGCGAGTATGTTCTTTATACCACTGAGTCCACTCAGAAGACTGTTTTAAGCAAAAGCAAGGAGGAAGTTTGAAAGCATAGCAGGACTTTTATAGCAGAAAGAGAGGCCAACTTGTGACAATGAAAGATGCCACAGTTTTGTACCTCCAATGACCAATCTGTACATTTTAAAGCTGAAGCAAGTGCTTTGTTTTAGGCAATTAGTTATAATTACAAAGTCCTCAGCTTTCCTTGAAGTTTTCAAGCATACCTGGCTTTCAGAACGGCTTGTCTTTTAGCTAAATAACAATCCACTGAGGATATTTTTTCCCAAGATCTGAACCAATGTTTACATGAGAACACGTGCAACTGTGCAAAGCAACCATGAACACTGCTTGTAAATCAGTACATGCTAGTTGCGTCCAAAGGGACAATTACTTTCCAATCCTTGCCTATTCTTAGATCTGTGCCTCTCCCAGTATGACAAATACTGTATTGTAAAGCAACAACACACAGTTCTTGAGGTTGATGGACTATGCAACTTTGTTTAACTTTTTTTCCTGTTTGGGTGAGAGGCCCACAGGGCCTAGAAAATTATAAGAGGAAAATTGCAAGTGTTCAGTTAAACAATGGTAAGTGAGAAGGAATGCAATGGACACCCTGTAAATGTAAGAGTTAAAAATAAAGTTATGTTGCTGTGCAATTCAAATCCTGTATAATAAATAACAATGTATAAAGCAAAATGAGGACATTGCATAATTTATCCTAAATTGCTGGTCTATATAAGTAGTTTCTGGTTTGCTAGTCCTCAAGTGCTCTACTACTCATAGAAAGAATAGATTTCGTTCCTGTTAACTGCAGTTCTTCAAATAAGCTGCATAATTGGATTCTGTGCCTTCAAAAAGCATTTTCTGGCATGTTCTTCAGCTAAATTTTAAGCAAGAAAAAGAAATGCTTCATTTTACTGTACAAGCTAAAGAGCCTCTCACCCTCTCTTCAGTTCCTTGAGCAAATGCAAGGAGTTGAATTCAGCTCACTAATTTTCCATCAGCAAACCATGGTGGATACAGAGATTAGACTGTGCGAATACACAGATGACTACTTGAAAAACCAGAGTTACAGAAAAGCAACCTTCATTATTGTGTTCTCTGTGCTTCACACAATTGGAGGGTGGGGAGAGGTCACTCCATAGGCCCCTCCCTTGCACAGCTTGCCACAGGGCTTGACTCTTTCTTGCCTTTTATTCAACATCCATGTGAAACTGCTGGGTGAGGTCATCCACCAGTCTGGATGGATGACCTCACCAGCATCAATTATATCTGCTGATGTTAGGCTGGCCAAGTGAGGCTGCTGAGTTCTGTCCCAGTGCCTGGAGGCTACGTGAGCCTGGATGGGACAGAACTGTCTCTGATTCAATCCTATCAAGACCAAGTGGCTGTAGATGCTAGGGCCTCCTAGATTTGGGGATATTCCATCTTTAACCTTGGATGGTGTAGCATTTCCCCATTCAAGAGCAGTTCTTCCTGGACTCAGCTCCTACTTGATCAGCAGGTGGCAGGTGTGGCCAGGAAGGCCTTTGCCCAGCTTCATCTGGTGTGCAAGTTGTGCCCTTTCCTAGATAGGGAGGCTTTCAGACAGTCACTCACACCCTAGTCACCTCACGGCTGAACTATTGCTGTACATGGGGCTGCCCTTGAAGACCACCTGGAAGCTTCAGGTGGTCCAGAATGCAGCAACGCAGGTAATGATGGGTAAGCATCAGTATGCCCATATGCCTTGCGTTGCAAGCTGCACTGGTTGCCAATTTACTTGCGATTCATGGTGTTAGTTATGACTTATAAAGCCAGTGGTGTGCTAGAGCCTGCTCACGCCAGCTTGTGAAAGCTGATTGTTAAATTTTCCGGAATGTTGCGAGTCGACTGAGAACAGAACTAAGCACCAACCCTTGTGCTTTGATCAGCTGTTTGGCAGCAACAGGTGTGGCACAGCAGCAGCAATTAGAGCTGGCAGAGCCAGCTGTTATACAATTATCAGCACACCACTGTATACTGTAAAGTCCCACATATCATTGGGCCTAGTTACATCTATCCTATCTCACAGGACTGTTACTTTGGGGGAAAAATGGGGAATGAATTGCTGCCTTGAGCTCCTAGAGAACAGGTGTATAAGGTAAATTTATAAAGGAGATAATGAACCTTCGATTTCAAAGGACTGTGAAACTGGTAAAAGTTGCCCATTAGAGCTCATACAATTTTTGGATAGGTTTTTTTTCTTTTTTCCTGGCAGCCGTAAGGACGTTTTGCAAATCGAGTGCTAATACTGGTGAATTTCCAGTCAGAGAAATTATGTCAGAGATTACTATCTCTGTTCATAATTTCAGGGTGGTTGAGACCCTCATGCAGCATTGTAAGTTCTAACATGAGGAGAGTGTGATAATGACTTCCTGGAAAGATGGGGTCAGGTTGGGAAACCACACTTGTCTTGGGCAGACGGTAACTAAGATCACATTCAAGACAGCACTTTAGTCAGCTACAGAAAGGAAGGTGGCACAAAAATGAAACTGCAGAAATGGTAGCAGTTGTAATCACTATAGTAGAGGTGAGGTAGGACAACCTTATGAACGCTAGTTCTCACAAAGTCAAAGTAAATAGCCTGATACTTGATCTCTGTGATTCCAAAACAACAAACTGATGGAAACCAGGCCTCCCTCCCAAAAGAAAGGAGGGCCCAGCCCACTGCATTGCTTGGCCAGAGAAAGGGGGTGCACGAATTTTGAACCATAATTTCATATAAATAGGGCTCGCATTTGATGCACAGCAGTTGCTGGAATTCTTCTTGTTGGTATAAATGTGGTGAATACATCCAATGGTACAAAGTATCACAATACTAGAAGCTATACCACAAATTCAGAGAATGTCTGATCTATCAGCCTCAGGACCAAAGGCAATGGATGTCAACAGACTTCTTTCTGATTTCATCTTCTAAAGGTTGAATGCAAGGAAGCAATGTACTGAAGATGCCCCCTCAGTTTTTGTGGTTGTTCTCTTCCCTCCACCTCCTACCTCCAGTCTTATTTCTGTTTCAGTTTCATGTATAAGGTAAAGTAGCCACTTTTATTATTGTCGTCAGAGCGGCCAATCTTGAAACCAGTGAAAATATCAAGGATGAAGGAATCATTAAAAGTAATAAGTCAAATCAATGCTTTTGATGGACTAGTGTTGGTTACAGATATCATCATGGCTAGAATAGTGGTATGATGGTTGAGCTTAGGAGAGAATTCCCAATGCTTAGATGTTTGCTCCAATAGTACAATTTTCAAATGGGAGGATTGATTACACCTTTCCTGCTGGATAAAAGCTTGGCAGTGGGCATAAACATCTACTTTATGCCCTTCCTCCAAAAAGAGGAGGAACAAAGAATGTCCATCTACACAGATAATTTAGTTTCATGCTGCACGTAGTTACCGTCTGGAGTCTTCAACATCATAGATTGATGGGACAAAATGGATGATGGGGACTACAATGTCCAAATGTTGGCAAAGCAAACAACGATGATACAGAAAACAAGAAAATCTAGACTAATTTCCACTTAGCAATAGAATGTTGTAGCAAGGTCAGTGAACGCTGGCAGACATGCTACTGCTATGACTGAAAATGAACTGAGGAGAAAGTAGCAGGCTCCTCCTTCAGCAAGTACACTAAAGCGAAGAGGGATATTTTGCATTGACAATTCAGCTAAAGAAGTTTCCAGACAATGCTGTATTTGAGTGCAAAGCCCAGCTATGTGAAGCATAGAGACCACAGTGAAGAATCAACCATCATCAATTTGGTTGTTGCAGCAAGCATGGTTTTTAGGAAACACTTTTAAGTCATAATACAACAGAAATTTTCTCTAAAAAAGTAATGATAAAATTCCTGGCCCAAGGAAATATATGTCCAGTTGCAAATCATGTACCTTCTCCTTCCATCTCCTACCTTTTCTCATATAGACACTCTCATACCTGTCAGCTGTGGGATGTAAGGTGTGCTGAGCCTATCTGAATTGTAGCCGCTCCCACCCAGCACTTCACTGATCTTGCTCTGCCGGAAGAGGATCTCGGGGCCAAGGTGATCCAGGTTCCGTGACAGCCTTTGGGTCAGAACAAGAGAAACAATATATGACTGCCCCAGTGACGCCCCACCTACCCATATCACTCAGCAGTTGGTTTCCAGGGAAGGAAGGACACATGTGAAAGGCAGAGCTGAAGGCAAAGGAGGGAACAATTAAGTGGGTTGAAAAGCCAACTTGTTCAAAGCATGATTATTTAAACCAGTGTTTCTCAACCCTGGCAATTTTAAGATGTGCAGACTTCAACTCCCAGAATTCCCCCCGCCAGCAATTCAATTCTGGAAGTTGAAGTCCACACATCTTAAAACTGCCAAGGTTGAGAAGCACTGATCTAATCTACATGAGGGATACAATCAATATCTTCTAAGCTAACAATGGCTCTCATACCTGGGTTTCTCTACAAAGACACCTTCAGGGAGCAAGTAGGGAGCCTCCTTTTTCCTCATCTCTATAACCTGGAGAGAAGAAAAATGGGAGATGTTTTCACCAACTTGGAACAGTCAGTTCCCACCATAACAAATATCAGGATTTACATTATCTTTGGACGCCCTGTCTGGCAGCACTGATAAGCTCCCCTGCTGGTCTGGGTTGCTCAGAAGCATGGCCACAGCAAGAATGAGGAACTGCTATGACAGGACCACCAGGTAGAATTACTTGTGACTTCATCAACACTAGTCTCTAATGTAGTGCTTCTCAACCTTGGCAACTTTAAGATGGGTGGACTTCAACTCCCAGAATTCCCCAGCCAGCATGCTGGCTGGGGAATTCTTAGAGTTGAAGTCCACCCATTTTAAAGTTCTCAAGGTTGAGAAACACTGCTGTAATGTATGCCTAGATATTATTGGATGCCAGTGCAAAACTAAGAGATGCAAAGAAAAATTGGAGACAAAGAGCACTGCTATTCAGGAATCTATTGACTAGTACTACTGAGCTGGCTTACTTGAGTTCTCAATATAATAAATCTGGGAGCCTGCTATCAACTTCCAATATGTGGCTGCTTGTCAGGCCTAGCCCAAGGAATTCCAAGAGACCATATAAATTCAGTCCAGCTATATTTATTAGCTACAACCTCTAGCAAGAATCTTCCCAGACTGAAACCCCAGGTCTCAAGTAACGCCAGTCACAACATTGTGAATTCCTCAGGGAGGTGCCAGTTTCCTCCTCTTGTATCTCCCTCGCTCCTCAGGAAATGAAAGAAAATGTTTTTCGCCCTGAGCCTGGCCTTTATAATTCCATTCCATCACATCGCTAATGAAGGCACCTTTATGGACAGTTCTTAATCACATCGAACTGACATTAGATACATTTGGTGCTTCAGTCTCTTCCTTCCATATGATATAGGCAGTGAAGCCTATATCATATAGAAGCCACTTATTGTGATGATTCTGCACCATAATTTGCTGAGAGGCAGTGAGAAGAAAAGATACAGACGGACACACTTTTCAGGAAATGTCCAACGAGGCTTTGTGTGGATGGGTTTAGTCCAGAAATATCTGATACATGCAAGAGCTCTGAGGCTGTAGGTAACTGATTTAACATGGCTGGAGAGTCACAGCAGGGAAAGTCCTATTTGTGGGTTTCCTAAAAATCCCACTGGTTCCTACAGGGTATGGAGGGCTGAGACTTCATATTCTTATGATAGGTTTCCCCAACCCTGTTCCCTCCAACTGTTCTGGACTGTAGCTCCTAGAATTCTCAACCAACATATCTGGACCAGGCTGGAGGAGGTTTCCTGATGAGAAAAAAAGCAGGTAAAGGAAAGGTAAGCAAAGGTAAGGCCAAGGGGCAGACCTCATGAATATGCTGGCAAAAGGCAGGCACAGTGGTCAGTTGGCTGATCAGGTTCAGGTAGGCAGCTCCAAGGGCATATAGGGCACAGCGGCTGTACAACGGCAGATTGTCCTCGTTCACCTGGGCCAGCTCCTGCAAACAGAAGTGCAGCATTGTAGTGAAAGGACAAGCAAGCTCCCCCCCCCCAACCACATTCACTGATAGCCAGACATGTCTGAGTTTCAGTCTACATTCACTCATCTTGGACATGGAATCTGCATCTGCACCAGGGTCAGAAGAGGTATAAAGCTGGATTGTCCAAATCCTCCCTTTCCACCAGAGAGAAAAAAATATTCACCTTTTTAAAACCAAGGCAGAAGTTGGGAATGGAGGTGGAGAAGAGAAACAGGAGCTAGGATGTGTAGACCCAGAGGGCTTCTGGGAGAGGAAATTGAGGCTTCTTTCACCCTACAACCCCAGCCCTGAGCATTATTGAATTTGAGCATGCATACGGTTGGTGCCTTCATCCACTTTATTTTAACAGACCAGAACTGCCCAACTACCCTAATTTCTTTTTCTCTGCAGATTCATCTGCTTTATCTTTGTGGTTTGAATTAAATCATGTGTTTAGCATTCAATTGCATTTTACAGTAATTGGAGGGGAAAATTTTTTTTTAAGGAACGGTATAACAGATTCACCTCTTTATATGACACAGGATACATGTAAGAAACTCTTGCCAGTTGCTTCTTCAAGGAATCTAATGAATACAAGAAGGGCTGGGGGAAAGAAGTGCGTGCATACTTGACCTTCCCCCCATATTGGATGTTTGCGATCTGTTTCTTTAACTATTTCTATTTTTTTAATTGTTCCTACTTTTTTTAAATGTAAGCTGTTCAGAATCATTTAGGCAGTCTCTAAAATGTATTGAAGTGCATTAAATAAATACTTCTCTTATAACCAGATGTAATCTAAGCACATGTGAAGAAGGGCAAAGATGGGTGGGTGGCATACGGAAGAGTTACATATTTCTATTTCCTTGTCACTCTGCCATACCAGTTGATTCCCATGCCAAAGTCACCTTGCACAAAACAAGGCAGTTGGTTAGTATTTTTGATATGGACCTGCAGAGTATGTTGAAGACCAAGTGCACTACTCTGGATTCAAAGGCAAAAAGGTGCTGGGAAATTCCAAGAAAGGGCGTATCTATTTAAGGAGTTGCAGAGAGGTAATACATTTGTACCCCTGTGACCTCTGAAGCACATTTCACTTTTGGATCCAATAGGCTAAAAAGCTCTAGTGTACAGCTAACAAATCATATAAAAGATGGGGTGGGTCTACCATCAGACCAGACCTCACCAGCTCCTGCCCTGAAGATGTGTTAGGCCGAGATCAGCACATGAATTTCAGTTCAATGTATCTGGCAGGGGAAGCTGATTTTGAAGGGACTGGACTATTTAGAATTGTGAAAGTTTATGCTAATTTCTCCAGGAACATATCTTAAAGATGTCCAGGCAAAACATACATCAGTTATCTCTTGCAAAATATCACCACCTCTTTTCTTTGCTGGGATTTGTTGCAGCACTATTGCACCACATGCTGCATTTTTTCAATCAATACCATTTGTATTGAGCAGGAGGGGCAGAGATGTACACATTTGCTTAATAAGCTTCAGGCAGGAACGAATTGTAAAAGAAAAATAAGTTGTTTCACTGATTTCAGTGTCACTGTTAGCATTTGAAGATGAATGATTTTTCCCTGTTTAAAAATGTTGGGACAGCCTTTTAAGGATATTGCTAGTGAAAGGACAGGCTTCTAAGTTATTCTACTAAAACCCATAAGAGTATTTGCCAGGTATCTCCAAAATGGAGCCATCTTCCATATTTAAATCTAGTAGCAGCCCTTATGAAGCTGTTTGCGGTTTGCCATCTGAGATGTGATCTGGTCTTCCTTCCCTGGAGGTTCCTTTCTGCCCTTCCTGCTAGAGGCTTGGAAGCTTTTTCAACCTGCACATACCTGTATGGCCAGAACCAAACGGATGAGGTCCACTACCACCTCCTCATTGGCCAGCTCAATGCTGATGAGTGCCAGCAGACTGTAGAGGACCTCATAGTGAGCACGCCCATTATTCTCTTCTTTGCAAGTCAAATACATGTGTCGATACAGCTGCTGGGAGTGCTGTGAACAAATATAACAATAGCTTTTTATGAGGAAGCTGCCATTTAATTGAGGTGTTGAATGCAATGCTTTCACACTATTTTAGCTTGATCAATAGGATACGAGGAATGCAGTGCACTGAAGATGTTACCTAGACAGGTAATGAAACATCTGCAAGAAAATAATAAAGCTCGGAGAACACGAAGGACTCCACAGTTCAACCCTGAGCTACATATATTCTCTTCTATGTAGGATATTTTTTGCAGGTCTGTCTTATACTACTAGTGACTACAACCAACCAGTCAAACCCCTATCCTTTATTCTTAATGGAGAGTTTTTGGCAAGTCCTCAAGTACCTTTTTCATGAACACAGTGTCTTGGCGTGAACATTTGTCCACTTTCAGCTTCAGGATGGAGATATCACTGATAGTGCTGTGCATTAAAAAAATGAGAAAAAAAAATTAAAGGGGCATATGTATATGTGGAAGTAAGCCATAACAAAAGTGTGGAGAAAAGAGATTGTTCCTCTCTCCTCCTTTTTAGCAACTCATAGGAGCCTTTCAGGGAGTGGTGAAATTACATTTTTATATATAATTTGTATTGAAGAAATTTGTAAAAGAATAAAAACAATATAAATGTTGAAAGAGAAAAGTAAAGAAAATAAAGAAAATAAAGAAAAGTAATAAGTTAAAAAAAGGACAAACAACTAGAGAAGAGCAGGAAAAAAAAAGAAAAAGTTATAAAGAAGTGGCTTCTGATCTTCTTAACAGCAGTTATAAGTACATTTATATTTTACCCTCAAAGGTTACGATAGAATTTCTTTCTTTCCATAGTCTACCCTTTCTAATCATCAAAGGGAATGGTGAAATTACAGTGGTGTTATCAGTCAAAGGAAACTTCCATCAAGTTATATAATAAGCCTTATGAAAGGAAGAATACATGTATTTCAAGTCTGAGCCAAAATCCCTCATGATTTTTAATTCAAACCATTAACTGCAAAACAGCTCTTATCAACAGAAGGTTAATGTCAGAAATATGGTCTGGTGCTCTAAGCACCATCACCAGGTAGTCAACCTGCTTGAATGATAGCATCACAAGGTTACTGTGTTTATTTTGTGATTGCCAATTGACAGCACTGTTCATTTGGCTGATCCATGAAGAAAAAGCATTCAAGGGAAATTCTAGCACTGAGCAATATTAGAGGAGAAGAAAAAAAACTTCTTGTACAAATATTCTTTGCATATATTTCTATTCTTTCTGAAACAACTATATTTAATCTGAACATTCAGAATAGTTAAATGAAGCTCTAGTGCCATAATCATCAGACTTGCTAGAAGACAAAGAGGCTGTCACAACAACAGGAAACTATGCAGTTTCTACTCAGGAGGACAGGAGGAGAGTATAGACAACTATAACTCAACATACATTCAGATAGTTTGCAGCCAAAATTATCTATGATACAATCCCAAAACATGGTCTCATGCACCATCTCCTCTCTACAAGAAGGAAAAAACAAGGCTTGTGCACCTGATTGTCTGGAATTTGTGCTTATTCCCATGGCGGTCAATGAAGCTGATGAGAATCTGCAGGACAAAGAGGCGAATCTCTGCATCCTCCATTAATGTGGCTGACAAGAGCCTGTCCAGGAAGGAGCTGGGGAGGGCTGTGAGCATGTTACTGCACTGGAAACCAGTGGAAACCTGCAGGTTCCATAGAGAGCCCCTCCATTAATCAATACCCAGCAGATTGTTTGCAATGCACTCAATAAAAATGGCAGTTCTAGCAATCAGGGGCAAGATATTGCTGAAACAACCTTTTCCCATTCTTCCCAATTTCTTTTTTGAAGTCTTAATTTGTCTATTGACACTCAAGAGATATAGTGGTTGGTTTCACATGTTAGCCTAGGTTAAAATGGCACTGGGTGATCTGTAGTTCAGCATGTGGGATAGAAGTCATAGGCACAGCAAGTTATAGAAATGCAGCAACTGCCTTTTGTTAACGCAAGTTTAGGTTTAATGTGTTCTGTAAAGTCAGCCAATCTGTGGCTAGCATACTGGCTACCTACTGAACAAACAATGGTCTGCACTATCTATCTCCTATTCACTGTGATTTGTAGCACAGATGTGTATGGGAGGTGAGAAAGTTGGAGTTCACTGCTGGGCCTGAATCAATATGTCTGTGAACAGAAGAAACTAGATCTCACAGATTCAGTGGAGATCTGTCCAGGCACAGACTGAGCTGTAATACATACTTTGTTTCTGCTTGGATTTGTTTGTCCTGAGGCCAAAAGGTACATTATTTCCTACACAAATGTGGTATCTAATTTTCCCTGCAAACCCCATGTGCAAATGGAGCTCCTTGGTCACATACCTGCAGGAGAGACTTCAGCAACATGATCTGCGTCAATCGATTCCTGTTCTCCCTAAAAAAAGATAAACCATCAAGATTGAAGCCCCGTGGAAAAAAAGACAGGCCAACCAAAATCAGGACAGGATGAAAAAGAAAATCATCAGCTGGGAATGAAATTGTGTATGAAACATGACAAAGAACCCACAACCTCTTATATGGATGTATCATTAAGGAGCAAAACATCATTCCCTCCAGCCACAGGGTGGAGAAAATCTGAACCTGCTGTGGTTATGTGGGTGAAGCGAGCAAACAGGAAGAAAGGGTCACCAAAGCAGATGTTCCACTGGGAATGGGGGTATGGTGAGGAATGCTGTCACACCAACTGGTCCTTCCCTCCATTTTCTTTCACTGTTTTGAAAGAATAGGGAGGTACTGTTCCCATTTTGCTGTGAAAACCTCACCACTGTGGTGCCCGTTGTTTGCCTGTTCTTCAGGTTAATCCTAGAAATATCTACAAGCAGCTTTAAATGTATGCCAAACAACCTTGAGCAACCTAACCTTATTTGTGCCAACTTAGGAGTAAGGTCCACTGATTCCCATTGAGGTGAACAATGGATTGTTGCCCAAATCAGACAACTTGAAACTCAAACTCCTGTGCAAAATCCATTATAGGATCACAGAAGCTATAGAATTGCCCCCAACACACCTCAGAGATTATTTTCCCTGATGGCTTCCAGTGCAGAGAGAGCATTTTCCTAATAGCCCAATAAAGCAGTGGTGGGAATCCTTCTGGTGGCCAAGGGCCACAATTAACGTTTTCCTGGGGAGGACCTGAAGGCAGCAAAATAGTTGAAGCCACATTACATACAACGACAGGACTGGGCTTTGGGGAGAGCTTTGGGTCTATACAGGACCTCTTTGATGTTCTATGTTATCATTTTCATCTGTTCCATGCCTTAAAATGGTGAAAGATTGTGCCTTCAATTTTCAGCAGTTATGGTCAGAGGAAACTCCATGGGCTACAGAAAAGGGATGTGGGGGCTACAGGTTGCCCACCGTGCAGCAAAACATCCTAACAACTATTGCTAGGATTTCACTCATCTCTGTACACCTGTACAAAAAGGTTGCTGCTTTTCCACCCAGTTGTCAATGACCTATTACCAATCCCGGTTAGCCTAACTGCTTCTTTTTACGCTATTGAGAAATAGGATCGCCTTTTTCTCTGGCAACAGAAGTATCATGGACACGTTTTGAAAAAGTTCATATTGGTCAGATTAAAGAGTCATTTCCCCCACCCTCCCCTCCACAACCTCACCCCAAGAAAGAAAAACACCTTGACCTAAAGAGCCAGGAATTTCTAATAGGATTGATAAGCTCTTCACAAAGTAGACTTCTAATGTGCCAATAAATATTATAAAGGGCCAGTCTTTCTACTACCAATTGACATAATTGTCAATCAAGTCTCTCATCAAGCTACTCAACAACTGAAGCTCCTGCAACATCTCCATGTAAAAATCCTACTCAGGAATGGGTTGATGTTTCCTGATTTTTTTAGTATTTGTTTCCTATTACTTTTCCAAGGAATCCACAACCATCTGACAAGACACATAGTAACACATAGTGTCATAGTAAGTGGCCCACCACCAGCCAATAAACAAAGATTACTCTTCCAGTCAAAATTGAATATATATTTAGATATATATATATCTTTTTGGAAGATGCATTGCTTAATCAACTTTGACTTAATCCAACAGTCCAAGCAGGGTCAGACCTGGTTAGTAATTAGATGGGAGACCACCAAGAAATGCCAGGGTTATAGGCTAAACTAGAAAATTGAAAAAAAAATCTCAGAAGAAGGCAAAGGTGACCTATTTCCATACTGCTGCCAAGACAACTACTAGGACATACTGATATAATAATCAGGAGACAAGTTCAAATTGAGGGAGTCTTAAGTTTTATTAGTCTTGTGGGGAATATTCAACAAATTTCCAATAATAATCAACTCTCCCTTGATCAGATCTCCTATATGTTAGTGTCCACAGGTATGTCAAAGACAGCAAGAGCAGCAGTAGTTAACTCATCACAGTAACTGTAGAACTGCTCACCTCCCATAACCTTCACACCATCTATTCATACTATTTGCTAGAACTATCTTCCCTTCCTAAATTCATTCATCCTCTTTCCAGCTCTCCACTGCCTATCACAGCTTTCCAGAGTGTTAAGCAGAGTTGATTTCCACTCTGACTTAAATGATGACAAACTCTGAATCTGGGCACTGAATTTTCTATGCAAGATGTCCTGCCCTGCTGACAGAATATTACATATCTTACTCAGAAAGTACTACTATATATGTTAATAATCCTGTCTGGGGCCATGTACAAATAAAGAAAGTTGCTTCTTTTGGCCTAAAGTCCAATTAACTGATAGCCCTATGTTTGGGTCGTACCCATTTCCGGCTGCAAGTAGAAGTTCATATAACTGATTATTGTTTCATATTCAGAGATAGCTAGCAAGGGTCTATATGATCTTTTGATGAGGTGTTGACATTGAGGAGCATTCAGTTATGTGAACTAGAAGAGTTACAGCCCAGAAATAAATTCTCTTCCCCAGAAGCCTATATTTTTGATAGTCTGACATAGCCCGGCATAAGTATGGATTCCAGAACTCTGAAGCAAAACAATTTTATTTAAATTATTTTATATAAAATCCTTTTATTCAGGAGCTGTCAAATAGAATCCCTTGCTTATAGCCTGGCAAGATGTTCCCAAGGGTTGTGGTAAAAATGCCTTTGAACAGTTCCTCCAAAATTGTTCACTTCCAAGCATTTTCTCTACTCCCGCCTTTTTAAACTGGTGTCTTTAAGATAGCCAAGTTGGGTACAGATTACGGGAGTTTGGAAAATGTCTTGTAGGTAAAACTTTTTCTACTCTGAAACATACACAACTTCCTTGCACTCTTCTGTTCTCTTCAATTAAAAAATGGTTCTGCATAAACAGAGAGACATGAGATATGGCTTAGCATTTAAATTAATGTGTAACTGCTTGGACTACATGTGATGAAGCTGAAGATGGACAAGGAATTATAAAATTCTTTGGACAAAATTACGTGCCTTCTAAGACTATACTATTCTCCCATTCAGATTTTGCATTGTGACACTTAAGATAGCAAATTATTATTATTTTTAAAAACCTCCTTTTATTTTTTAAAAAAGGATATTGGAAGGAAGAGGAAAAAAAAGTAAGAAGGATGAATGAATAAAACAACTTGCCCCAAATTGGCATCCCCTAGAGTGTTAGATAATACTGTTCGAATTATTAGATAGCACAGCCAATCACAGTGTGATGATAATGGAATAAATAATCCAACATACTTGGAGGGTTCCAAGCTGGGGAAGTCTAGACTGAAGGAAAGGAAATCAAAAGAGAGGGGAAAAAAAAAAAAAGGAAAAAGAAAGAAAAAAGTGGTGAAAAAAGAGTGTTGTCCTCACCCAGCTTTGCCCATGTCTACAGGGTGATGCAGAGAAGGAAGCGGAACTTTGCTCATGATAAACAGCATGACCTCCGACCTCTGATAGGTAGGCAGAGTGCTGGCAAAAGAACCTGGGGAAAGACAGAGCAGGAAAAGCATGCAAGATAGTCTAGTGGGGGTGAGGAAAGGCACAGAGCTGGTGTGGGAACCCAATATAGAAAAGACAAAAAAATCTCCAGCAGGAATGTTCTTACTGCCAGGAAAAACCCTTCTTTATTCTATCAGAAGGAACCACCACCAACCGGATGCCCAAGTACTGTTGGAAAAGAGATCAAGCCCTTCTATGGGTTGTTGTACCAAGTTGCTGTGGGGATACTACTTTCAAATCCTGCTTGGCCATTATGTGAATGTAATGCTGGACTGACAGTGGAGAACCACACAATGCTGGATCTTTGGAATGATCCAGATTGCTAGGCTCTTTGGTTTTTTTTTTTAAATGGCCTTTTTCATGAACTATCTTGGCTCGGCAATAAAGATGCAGCAGAAAAATTAAGCCAACCAACGTTTCAATGATAAAGTGCTGTTTCACTAAAGCACTTTTGTAATTAAAAAACCCACAGCTCTAAATGGAAGGAATTGAAGTATGAGCATATATGTATATACACATATATGCAAATGTGTGTGTCTTTTTAGGAAGGTGATAGAGTGAAGGGAATTTATATACAGTGCATTCGAAAAGTATTCAGACCCCCTTCACTTTTTTCAATTTTGTTATGTTGCAGCCTGATACTACAATTCAAATTCATTTTTTTTCTCATTAGTCTACACTCAGTACCCATAATGACTAAGTGAAAACAGAATTTTAGAAATGTCTGTACATTTATTAAAAAGGAAAAACTGAAATATCACATGTACTTAAGTATTCAGACCCTTTGCAACAACACTTAAAATTTAGCTCAGGTGCCTCCCTTTTCTTTTGATCGTTGCTGAGCTGTTTCTACACCTTGATTGGAGTCCATGTGTGGTAAATTAAATTGATTGGACATGATTTGGAAAGGCACACACCGCTCTATAGAAGGCCTCACAGCTGACAATGCATACTGTACCAGAGCAAAAGCCATGAGGTCAAAGGAACTGCCTGCAGACCTCAGAGAAGGATTATTGTAAGGTACAGATCTGGGGAAGGCTACAAAAAAGGTTCCCAAGAGCACAGTGGCCTCCATAATTCCCAACCTGCACTGAAGGTTCCCAAGAGCACAGTGGCCTCCATAATTCTCAAATGGAAGAAGTTTGGCACCACCAGGACTCTTCCAAGAGCTGGTTGCCTGGCCAAACTGAGCAATCGGGGGAGAAGAGCCATAGTAAGAGAGGTGACCAAGAACCCGATGGTCACTCTGACTGAGCTCCAGAGTTCCTGTGTGGAGATGGGACAAAGTTCCAGAAGGACAACCATCACTGCAGCCTTCCACCGATCTGGGCTTTATGGCAGAGTGGCTAGACGGAAGCCTCTCCTCAGTGCAAAACACATGAAAGCCCACTTGGAGTTTGCAAAAAAGCACCTGAAGGGCTCTCAGACTGTGAGGAACAAGATTCTCTGGTCTGATGAAACCAAGATTGAACTGTTTGGCCTCAATTCTAAACGTTATGTCTGGAGGAAACCAGGTACTGCTCATCACCTGGCCAGTACCATCCCAACAACAGTGAAACATGGTGGTGGCAGCATCATGCTGTGGGAGTGTTTTTCAGCAGCAGGGACTGGGAGACTGGTCAGGGTTGAGGGAAAGCTGAATGGAGCAAAGTACAGAGATATCCTCAATGAAAACCTATTCCATAGTGCTCAGGACCTCAGACTGGGCCGAAGGTTCACCTTCCAATGTGACAATGATCCTAAGCACACAGCCAAGACAACACAGGAATGGCTTAGAGACAACTCTGTGAATGTCCTAGAGTGGCCCAGCCAGAGCCCTGACTTGAACCCTATTGAACATCTCTGGAGAGACCTGAAAATGGCTGTCCACTGACGGTCCCCATCCAACCTGATTGAGCTTGAGGGGATTTGCAAAGAAGAATGGTAGAAAATCCACCAATCCAGGTGTGCAAAGCTTGTTGCGTCATACTGAAAAAGACTCGAGGCTGTAATTGTTGCCAAAGGTGCTTCAACAAAGTACTGACTAAAGGGTCTGAATACTTAGGCCAATGTGATATTTCAGTTTTTTCTTTTTAACAAATTTACAGTCATTTCTAAAATTCTGTTTTCACTTTGTCATTATGCAGTACTGAGTGTAGATTAATGAGGAAAAAAAAAATGAATCTGAACGATTGTAGTATCAGGCTGCAACATAACAAAATTGAAAAAAGTGAAGGGGGTCTGAATACTTTCCAAATGCAGTGTAAATAGAGACTGGGACCACTTCCAGAATGGTTCCAGATTCTTCTGCACTCTTTTCATGAATAGAGCCTGATGAGCTAGATGTAAAGATATAAAGAAGTGGTTTAGACAAGTTAGATCAGACTCTTGGGCAGAAGTCATAGAATGCATGTTCAACCTGAAGAATATTCGAGGTTTATTTCCTACGAGACAGCTTCAAAACCTCTCCTTCCTCAAAGGATTGCCTGCTTATAACCCAAAAACTTCAGGAGAACATTGGACTGGTTTCCTCTTCTTTTCCTTCTGTCTCTGCCAGCTATTCCAATGATTACCAAGTCTCTTCTGACCTCTGTTGGCCATGCAGTGCATGAACGTGAAGACTGAAACACATTCTCTTCTTCTCCCTTTCTTCTAGATGGTAATGTGAGGACTTCCATCACATCTGTTACTTAGGACTTAGTGGGAGCTAAAGGGCATCTGCTCAGCATGGGAACCAACAGACTTTCAAGAGCTCTCTGATGAGTAGGTGTGGGGGGCTTTTTCCTCACTATTAAGGAAGCTGCTCCAATATTTCCATACAACAAAGATCAGGGAATCCAGGCATCATGGTTTAGTACGTACCAGGCTTAACTTCTAAATCTTTTCTAGTACTTAACCAAAACCCTTAAAAGCAGATATGGATGGCCTCATATGGTCTACCAAATGTTGCGGTTGTTGTCATCACTAAACAATTGCTGGGGTGACAGAAGATGGAGTTCTGCAACATCTGGAGGGCCAGAATTTACCATACCTTACCTTTGCCATGAGGCAAGGATGAAGGGGGGCTGTAAGCAGTTTCACAGAATAATCCTCCCGCCTACAGAGAACATTATACACATGACTGACAACAGAAGGAAGAACTGGCATGTCAAAGACAATACATTATTGGCAAAATTGACCTCACTTGTATAGATTAAGTACCAATGCTTAATGCAGCATTGAAAGTAGCTCGGGGATGTCACTACCCACTCCAAAGCAATACTTTCCCTGTGCAGTGGGAGTCAAACCATTTTTGTACCAGAATAGTAGCCAAGTTCCTGCTTTAGCATCAGGCATGCAAAGCATGGGATAGAGAAACATACATGTCCCATATAAAGACCCTCTTGGAAGGGGAAAGGGAAGGGGTAGGTTTCCTTACCCTCCCTACCAATCTCAAAGCCAGTGGATTGGGCCCAAAGTTTCCCATAATCAGCATAGCTGTGGACTATCTAAGTGTGAAAAAAATCAGGAAGAAACAGAGAACTTGCCATTGCTTTTTTGACTAAAACTCAACTAAATTTTACTAATCACATCATGTGTGCCATAGTTCCTGCTGGAGCTTTATCTTGGAAGGGAATAAGAACCCTTGCACTGAACTCTTGCTTCCAGACCAAGCTAACTGTTCTAGAACTGTTTAAATGTCTATTCACTATAGATGCAGCAGTAAAGGAGAATTCCATGTGGCTTTTTGGTGCAAATTTTAAGGAATGGTTCTTGTCTTGCAGACAGCAGTACTTCTAGCACAAACCTTGGAACTAAGCAAATGTGATGTCATCTTAGACACAGTTCATCCTGGGCTCATTTAGCCCAGAAATGTCTACTTAGATTGGCGACAGTTTACCAAGGACTTCTCCAAGTTGTGCTTCTCAAGATCCTTCTAACTAGAGATGCTGGCTGGGAAATTCTGGGAGTTGAAGTCCACACATCTTAAAATGGCTAAGGTTGAGAAACACTGTTCTAGAAACTCCAGTTAGCCCTAAAGAAATTCCAAAAGATTATATTGGGCTGTGAGCCGTGCAAAAACACAGCATGCATCCAAGTAACAGCCCCTCACCCATTCCTAGAAAGATACTGAATCCATCTCAAGACTAGAACAGTCCCTTTGGGGCTTTTAGGTGGCTCATCAAGGTTTTTCATTATTTTTATATAAAATTTACTTGGTTTCTGAAGGCATGGGCTGATTGTTTCAAACTGTTTTTTTGATTGCTAATTATTACCGTGCTATATGCATTCAAGGAGGAGGAGAAGGGCTGAGTTAATTTTTTTAAGTAGCTAAACAGAGGCAAATCTAATAAAACAGTCCCTGTAACACAGAATGATTGCAAAGACTTGACTCTAATTCAGGATTTCTCAATCAAGAGCCAAGGGCCATCCTGGCTGGGGCTTATGGAAGTTAAGGAAAGCGGTTCTAAATTCAATTAAATGGCAAGATAAAGAATTAAAGGAGAGTCTAATGAAGGCTCTCAAGTTTGCTTTTGCTGTAAAAAGAAAAATCATCAGTACTGAAGGAGTCAGGTTAAAAACCTAGTTGATTTCCTTTTCTGAGAATGTTTACAGAAAAATCAGTGTATTTATTCCTTCCTTCCAACACCAAGAGACACGTAACTGATAGATCTGTACCTAGAAGATGGAACTTTTACATCTGAACTGTGCTTTGCACAAAATTACACAGTGGCAGGGGCCCATAGATTTTGGCTGAGTTTGGGGGAAATCAATGTGTGGTTACTAATTTTCTGTACACAAAGATATAGGAGGAATCTGAATGATCAGATCAAAGCCCAGTTTTGATGTATTGGTGGTGGTGATCAGTTATAACTCTCTTCCTTTACAAACAAACAAACAAACGAACAGCGTGCTTCTAGACTCTTGATGTTTGAGAAGTTTCAGAAGACTCTCATCCAGGATCTCATGTGTTTTGGTGAACGCATGAGATCCTGGATGAGAGTCTTCTGAAACTTCTCAAACATCAAGAGTCTAGAAGCACGCTGTTCGTTTGTGTTTTGGTGAATGCATGATACTCCTCTCTGCAGCATTCAAGATATATTACTCTGATGCTGTTTCTATTTTCCTATCATTGTCTGTTCGCTAAACCTGTAAGAAATAAAGAGTTGGCAGGATTCATTCAAATTTACAAGGGTAATTGAAACCTTGGATGGGGAAGGAAGCATCTGCAGATATGGATAAAATCAATAGTCCCCTCCTCCCAGTTTCTGAGGAAAAATGGTGCCAATGCTTTGGGGCTGCCTAGCATACCTGTGGTCTTGATTATGGCCTCCTGGAACATTCTTTCTTCATGCTCCTTGATGATCTTGGTGCCACCAGCAATGACACAATCATAGCTACCCGTCAAGGCGTAATCGATGCTCAGCCGCAGCTGCCTTAGGAGGGTGTTGAACACCTCCAGCACAGTTGGTCCTAGAAGAAACACAGAATATATATTTGGAAGGAAAAACATCTGTGGGTTTCAACGCATAGAAAAGGGTTTTTCTGCCTCCAATGCAACAAAACAAAATGCTACAGGAATGCTGGATCCCAACAGAAAGGGGATGTTTCTTGACTATGGATTTGAACACACCTATATTCCAATTGAAGTATCCAGGGTTTTTTGATGCAAAAATTAGAGTTCCTAGATGGGTAGAGTTGATTTTCTCCTTACAGTTCTCCAGTCTTGGCACCTCCACTTGTGTTCCCCTATAAATCCCATCAGTGTTTAAAAAAACCTATTAAGTACAATTCACTTATTTTGATCTTAAAGGTCCAGTTCATCCATCAGGCTGCTCCTTATTAATCCTAAAAGTCTAGTTTTGGCTGCTCTGAAATATCTCTCAAAGAACAATTCTTGATCAATCTTTTTCACTGATTCATCTAGGCTGGTGCCTGCAAATAGGTCAATCTGTACATTGACTATCCTTTTGGGAAATTCGCAGTTTTTGGAATTTGAGAACTTTGATCCTTGAAGAGATACCCTCTTGAAAGTCATCCAGGCTGCTTACCAACAGATCCAGAGGCTGCAATGATGGCTGCCTCTGAGAGGACCTCCACTATCCCTGCCCGGACAGTGGCAGCACTTTTGCTATTGGCATCCAAATGGCTCAGGAGCTGCTGGATCACCAGATGGGAATGTTGTGGCTAGATGTAAAGAAAAAAGAAAAGATAGAGCAGGTGGGCAAATAAGAACATTATGAACTACAGATGCTTTAAGAGGATTGCACTGGAATCTGGATTACTGGGAGGTGAGTTATGGAGCCCAGAGATAAGGGTACTGAAATCTTCACACTCAACGTAAGTAGCAAATATGTCAGTTCACTGCACATCTCTCCCTTCTCTCCCTCCCACATTAGAAATGCTTTGCTTTTTAATGAAAACAAAGGACCCATGATTATAATACCACAGGCATGGAATTGCAGGACATGCACAAAAGCTCATTTATGTAACTTTTCCTCCTCTCTCAACATTTGGCTTGGATGCAGAACAGCCCTATGTTCCTAAATCAGTATATACATAGAGCCTTTTGTCACTTGAACATGGGTGCATAGGTGGCTATGGTGCACGATCAGGCTATCTCATGCATCTCATAATTCGTTCTTTGAACCTATAATATATATGAGAACATTAGAACCTCCTTAAGAAAAGAAATGTCCTCTTTTATGTTTTATTGTTGCTGTGAGCCATCCAGAGCTGTGTTTTAAGACAGGCGGTCATAGAAATCTTTAAAATAAATAAATAATGTTCTTTTGACTGTGGTTGTGCAAGGAGGTAGGTAGTTAGGTTGCTGGAGTTCATGACTCATCAAGGGAGGTTCTGCCCTGAAGTTTAAGCTCATGTTACTTCACCTGACAGATGAAACAGCTGCTGCTGCAGTAGAAACCAAGTTTGCTTATAGTGTAGGAATAGAAAATGAAATGTCCCCTCAATGCAGATCTCACCTGGATAGAGTACATGATGATCTTAAAGCAGCGGATTGCAAATGTATTTGGCTCCCAGAGGGAGTGGTTATCCAAGTGGCTTTTGGGAAATAAGAAGGAAAAAAGAAATATGAATTTAGTAGACTAGATGCAATTGATTAGTCATCTAAATTCGAAAGACAATCATTTTCAAAGATCAACAGCTTCAGATTAGTAAATGAAACCAAATCTAGCTAATTTTTTAAAACGTAAAAGGACCTCTCTCCTATGAAGAGAAACTAGAATTTTAGGATTCAAGCCGATAATGGCTGTAGGTCAGTTTGCTCATGGATCAGAGGCAGTTATTTTCATGAACAAGCTTCAGTTGGAACAAACCAAAGGTTGTTCCAGGTAAACATCCATCATTCTTCTCGCTATAGGGGCCACTCAGGTGCTTCTGGAGAATGAGATCACAAATAGTCCATGAAAGACTGTTGACATTCTAAATCATTGCCTGGATGGAAAAACAACAGGCTTAATGCAGAGAGAGAGAGGGGTCCTATTATTGAGTTCTTAGTGTTCTCCGAGCTTGGTTGTTTTTTTCCCCTCCAAATGTTTCAATACAAGGCTAGATAACATCATTGGTGCATGGGAGAGTGAGTTTGCTGGTGCTGTTCCTCGCTTACGGGGATGTTGGTAGCTAGGGAATTCCTGGAATCTTGGCATTTTGACAAATCAGCCGTCAACAGACCCATAAAGATAAATCCCATCTACATACGATTTAAAACATACAATCAAAAGTCAAGGCAGGAAACAAACAGCCCAAATTGCATCCTCCCTAGCTACCAATATCCAGATAAACAGGAAGCAGCACCAGATAAACAATCAGGGAAGAAACAGTACCCTAATCATTCTCAGGATGTTTGGGACAGTGCACGTGTGTATGACTGGAAACAGGCTTTTTCATTGGCCACCCAACCCTATGGAACAGCCAGCCTCCCGAGGTCTTATGTTTCAGGAAAGTGGTAAAGACTGGTGCCTTTCACTTGCATTTTTGAAGCACAGTATCCCACATAGTAAGGTTGCTGCTAATTTTCTGTTTGCTATTAGGTCTTTTTAATGAGTTTTATGATAATTATGCTTTAATTATTATTTGCGATGTCTGCAATTTTATAAGTTGTGAGCCTTCCGGAATCTTAGATTGGGGAGGCATATAAATGGAAGAATGAATGAGTAAACAAATTCATTCACTGGAAGCTGATTGTACTCTAGCAACTAGGTTGGTTGATCCAGAAATAGGCCCCTTTTGGTCAGAAGAGCCCCAGTGCTAGAACAACAACTCCATTATACTGGAGCTGAGATTAGTTGCTTCCTTATTTAGCATTAGACAGGAGTAAAAATAGTTGCGTCGCATTGGGGTTGAAAAAATTATATGATGCTTAGTCTCTAATTTTAATGCCACAATTCAGTTTTATTAAATGGCTTTTCCTCCTACGCTTAACTTAAGGTTTATTATACGCTGCCCTAGATATCTATTATGTCCTAATATATGCTGCCCTAGATATCTATTAGGAGAAGAGCAAAGTATAAAAGTGTTAATGATAATGATTTGTACTAGAGCTCTAATACTGAACTCTGCCAGAGAATCAGTGACTGGATTTAATACAACATGTCAGATGAGGCTAAAATCAGGATCAGTTTATGGTTGAGCAGGTTGTAGGAACCCACTTTTGTCTTATCATGTTGGGTGAACCACAGCCATAACAACAGGCCTTAATATGGTTTATTTTGGAGGGCTCACCATGTTAGGTAACACAAGTGCTAAGCTGGGTCTAGGATTCGGCCTATTGTGGGAATTCAGTTGCTTACTTTCTGCTTAGACCACCTCACAGCCTTCTTATAATGATTTAAGGGAGCAAGATGAGATCACTTTGTGCAATATTCCCAAGTTCCTTGGAAAAATACTGGAATGAAAACATAATAATAATGATGGTGTTAGGTGTGAGGAAGAAGAAATTCAATGTACTACCTTCACGTGGCTTTGTTAAACATCTCAAAGGGGATACTGAGGTAGGTGTACAACATAAAATGCAGGGAACTTACATGAGGACAGGCTTGATTGCATTTTTGATATTGCCATAAGCTGCCCGACCTAGGAGCTCCCGCAAACATCGTTCAGCCAGCTCTGCTGGGTTCTCTTTCTCCTTCTCAGTTGTTTGTAAGGGTGACGGAGAACGGCTAAAGAAAACAGGGAAGGAAAAAAACCCCGCAGCTGCAATTTAAATGTCAAACATCCATTTCACAGACAACATGCAAGTGGCTCTTTTTTCTAGTTTTGCTTAAAAAGAGACGTTGGAAGGCTGAAGCACTCATTCCCTTCTCTCGGCACACAGAATGAAAATTGAAGGCACGCTTTCCCCCTAATAAAACAAGATTTTATTATTGGAAAAGGACTACAGGGAATGTTTATTCCTCTGCAGAGGATCCCCACCCCTTTCCATGTGATCCACTTATCCGAAGAGTCATACAGACACTTGATGAGTCATGCAGAGACCAGGTGAATAGCCTCCTCTGGGTAATTCTGTTGTGTCTTTGTACTAGAACTGATCAGATGAAGGCAAACCATATAATGATCTGAGTCAGGACAATGAATCACACAAAGTTAGGAATCTAGAAATGTAAGAAGTTTTCTTACAAAAATCTTAGTCCCACTAGTCAGAGTCGTGTACTCTGAGCAGAAGCACTCTTCCAGGCCTATCTGCAAACTGTCAAGGACTGAACATGGCACCTTCTGCATTCTAACTAGTTATTTTATTCCTGAATTACAGTATATTTGCTCCCCTTATTTTAAAGAAATCCCTAATTATTTATGCATTCCTCATGGCATGCTAAGATACTCTTATGATCCTCCCAAAACCGAGCACGTGGCTCATACAGAGGCTCCCCACAAGAACACCATAAAATAGTGGTCTCTAGCAGGTTTTAGAGCTCTGGGATCCGAGGGAGAGTTGTGGAGTCCTTGGGGTTCTCTGAGCTTGGTTGTTTTCTTGCAGATGTTTCATTACCCGGCTAGGTAACATCTTCAGTGCTAGAAAGGAATGGGATTTGCTCTCTTTTATATACAGTAGTTTTTATATTTTTATATACAGTAGTACTCTTTTATATACAACCCTGTCAGTGTTGGTGGGAGTGTAGCTTTCTCCTTGATTAGGCTGTTCTTTGCTGCTTGACTGTCGGAGTTGGTAGTTCTTTGATTAGGGTATTGTTTACTGCTTGATTGTTTGTCTGGTGTTGATCCTGGTGTTAATCCCTGCTTATTTGGGTGTTGACTGCTGGCATGGAGGTGTTCAGATCTTTTTGTTTCTTTTTTATTGTCTCTTTTGAATAGTGTGTAAGTGTTGTTTATTTCTATGTGCCTGTTGATGGCTGACTTGTCTGAATACCAACCAATCCAAGGGAGAGTCAGCTCTGCCTAAGTCACAGTTCAGAGCCTTCAAGCAGCCCCTGGGTTTGCCCACTTCCTTTCTTAATCACTTATGGAAATTGCTTGTTAACTGCCTTTTGGACATTAAGAACCTTCAGAATGACAAGTTTCATCACACCGGGTGATTCTCCTTCAATCCTCAGTGAAAGAAGTTTCATGTAAGTTTAAGAACTTAAAAAAAAAAATCTGAAATGAACAGCAAAAGGGTAATTAGAGCATTAATTTTAGAAAGCTACAAATGGACTAAGGGGCCAGATGGATTAGAAATAAGATTTTGAAATTAATTATAAGAATCCTTCCCATGGGTTGTTTAAAATCCCATTAAAAATATAAGAAGATTTTGAGTTTAAGTGTAAGAAATCTTCCTGTGTGAAAAATGTTGCAGATTAGAGAAAAATATGGTAAGAGGAGACTTTGAAGGCTGGACACTAGAAGCAACCAGAAAGAACTAAAGTTTACAATTAAAGGAGAAGAGATCCACTGATACAGAATGGAGAAAAGTATTTTAACTTTGGAAGAATTCAAAGATACTTGGGAACAATGTACTCAGAATTTTTTTTAAGACTGCTATTATAAAAAATGGGTTTAAAAGAGGAGACAGAAGAGGATGCAACTGAGAATCAGGCTGTTTTGGAATTGGATTTGAAAATGACAAGTTACAAGAATGATATGAAAGATGTTACCCTGGATTTACAAATAAAACTGGCTGATGTCTTAATAACCAAAAGAGTTATTAATAATAAATAATTCAGATAATAATATTAATAAATATAGATTTATTTAATTTATAAATAATACATCAGAAGAGTGCCTTGGACAACTCTCTGTTCTCGGACTTACAAAATAGATGTGTTATACTAATTAAGGAGTTCCTGAGAAAAGAAAAAAGAGAAGATGAAAAGGAATCAGCTTTTGGGACACTGTTTAAAGGGAATAGGCATCAAGATCGAAAGTAAAAAGAAGGAATATAAATTTGGCTTCTTAGCTCTTAATGGGTTTCTCTCAATCAGAACTGAATGAGAAGACTTTAAAGATCTGTTTATAGATATGATATGGGTAGAGATTTTTTGTTGTATTTTCAGAGAAAATGACAAGCTATGGTATTAAAAGTAAAGTAAAAGATTACAAAATTGGCTTATTTGATCAAGGTTAAAATATAGACGTTATTGCTGATATGTGTTAAACTTGTGAAGGAGTTTCTGAGAGAAAAATAAAATGATAAAAAATTAACTTGTGGGACACTATTTGAAGGAATTAAAATCAAGATTCTTAGTATGTTATTTCTGGTAGCTCTGAATTGATTTTTCTTGATTAGGTTCAAATGATGAGGCTTTAAAGATTGGTTTACAGGTAAGATATGGGAAGAAGATTTTTTTGGTTTATTTTTAGAGAAAATGATAAGTTACTGTCTTAAAAGTAAAGGAAAGGAATATGTAATTGATTTATTTGATTAAAGTTAAAATATATATGTTGTTATTTCTGGTAACTCTTAATGGACTTTTGTTGATTAGGGACTGAATGATGAGGCTTTATAATCTGCTTATAGATAAGAAGAGATGGGAAGAAGAGATATTTTGATGAAATGTTAGAGAAGGTGATAAGTTACTGAAATTGTTTGTACTTGTCTTGATGAAGGGGGAAGTCACTTCTTTATATATCTTTTTTCTTTTTTTTCGCTATTTTCTTAGTTTGTATTAGTTTTTTAATCTTTGTACTTTGAAACTCTAATAAAAATTATTAAATATATAAAAAAAGAGAACATGGCTTGTTTTGGTGGGATATTTAAAAGCCTGAATCAGAGCAGGAGGGTTTCCAGTGCCTTATAGCTCCCATTCTCTCCTTTGCAGACAAAAATATGAGAAATCACACAGCCAAAATTTGACCATCTACTCCAAATGTCAGTGGTACAATTCCAGAGTACTGGGAGGGAGTCTGCCAGTACAGTGCTAGGAAGCCATTTGTGGCTTGGGGCCATAGGTTGTCCACCTCTGATATATGTCAGAATGAACAGAACTATTTTTCTCTATTCCTTAACTCTTCTATAATTCTATAATTCCATGACTATGATGAAGCTGAATGGTGGGAACGTCAGGACAAATAAAGGTAAATCTTCATATAATACATTATAGGTAGTCCTCACTTAATGACTGTTTGTTTAACAATGGTTTGAAGTTACTATGGCTTTGGAAAAAGTGCTTTACGACCTGTAGTTGTACTTATGACTGTCACAAACTGTCACACTACCCCCCCCAGTCATGATTTGCGACCTTTTTCCGGATGGTTGCTAAGCGAATCACCACGGTTGTTAAGCAAATCACATGTTCATTAAGTGAATTCCAGCAAAAAAATCCATTGGGGAAGCTGGATTCACCTAATGACCAGGTGATTCGCTTAATGACCACTGTGATTCACTTAATGACCATTGTAAAATGGTCATAAAATTGGGTCTGGTCATGTGGTGACTCGCTTAATGATCGCCCTACTTAATGACAAATTCTCTAGTCCCTATTGTGGTTGTTAAGCAAGGACTATCTGTATTACACTTTGCAATTTACTGTTTGGAAATACAGTGATGGCTGCAAACTTGAACAACTTTAAAAGACGGGCTAGGATAACCTCTTCTTCACAGACTTGGTGAGAAGATAAAATTGTGTGCTACCTTGCGGTCTAGTGGAAAGGCAGAATGTACACCTATATTAGATCCATGAGGTAATCACTTAAATTGACAGTATAAACACAGAGACAAACATTAAGAAGACCAAACAATACAAGGGACTGTAGTAGGAATGTTACAGTTCAAGCAGAAAACAAATGAATCCAAGATTAAATCAGTGTGGATGTAACCTGGTCTTGACTAGCAAATGGTGTGCACATAACAAAAACAAGAAAAACAATTACTTTTTGTAGGGATCAACCTACTCATTATAAGGTTCACAGTATAAAATTTGCTAGGCAAGCCTCTGGCATATTTCCAATTCTAGGTTTTCACAAGTGGCAAAGTCTAATTTTGCAAGAACAAAATTCCAGGTACCTTTCTGCTTCCTCTCCATGCTGAAGGTTGAAGAGCAATGAAGGCACAATCTTGTCCATATGCTGAGGGTCCCAGATGTTTGCCTGCAACTCATCATTAACTGTTTTCCGGACCACACCCTGTAGTCCTTTGATGCCAGACATCCGGATCCTTTAGGAATAAAAGATCAATTTTAAAAAGGTAACAGGAAATGGGGTTTTCCTTCTGTTTGTAATGCCTGGCTCCCGAAGGATACTGAACATGTATACTCTAGGGCCATGGTTCATAGGGTGCCACACTGAATGCACAGGGGCACCGCAGGATATTTTACTAGTTAATAAACAGACCTGTTAGTGAGTTTGCTGAAGCGCCCCAGTGTGCCACAGTGCACTGTTTGGGAACAGCTAGGGGCACTGTGAACCAAGAAAGTTTGAAAGCCTCTGTGCTAGGGAGGTAAGAGTTTGTTGGTAACTCTCCAGCTGTTAGAAAGGAGACCCTATTGCAACAACAGCTGTTTGTTGGTAACTCTCCAGCTGTTAGAAAGGAGACCCTATTGCAGTAACATAGTGGAAGAAAAAGCACCATACGCATCAAGGCCCAAAGCAAAATATAACTGTGCATTAAGTTTAAATAGTACAAACAGTGAAATGGGAACATTTGATGCACGAAGATAAATGATTACAGTAGCAGTACAGTGGTTAGAGAATGTCAAAGACTCAGAACATCCCACTTCAAATCCTTATTTTTCTATAGGCTATACATAATTTAGCTGGCCATTTTCATCTTGAGCCAGAGTCCTCTCTTAGCTTAGCAAATTTCATAAAATCATTGTAAGGGGAGTAGGAGAGGGAACCATCTATGCTGTTCTGAGCCCGATGGATGAAAGAGGAATAAAAATATACCAGTAACTGTAGCAATAATTACTAACAAATATAAAAAAATAAACATTAATATTACATTACTAATAAAATATAAGAATAATACACCTAAATTGCACATTCTGCATGTACAATTTAAGTATGTAATAAATGAATGTGTTACTTTGAGTTCACCCATTTAATCCTTGACAGTGTATGCATGAAAGAAGTAGGAAAAAAAAGTTGTGTGCACGCTAAGAGAAGAAAGATAACTCTGTATATTGCAGTCAATTTCCCTGTATCTGGTTATTTTAATATTCCTGCACTGGATGCTCTGCCATGGAACATTACACCTTATGGTAACATCTCCCCTCCTCCTCAAAATAAAAATAAAAATCTAAGCATCCCTACTCAAGTATATGGCCCAAAAGACAGCACAGTAGTGAATTTTATCTGTAAAATAAAAACTCAACTGAAATAACCCTTTCATTAATCTGTCCTGAACCTCCTGCCAAACCAAGTGACGCAGAGTTTTAGCACTAATATGAGGGAGGACAACATTTTCCCCAACCCACAATTCCAAAACATGCAGAAAAGAATAAAAATAACAGCATTAATAAGAGGCAACTAGCTGAAGAGTGTTAGTCACCAGTTAGGTGGCTGCGTCAAAAGGCCCCCTGGCATGCCATATTGTAAACTACCACCTTCACCCTTAGCCTTGGCTTTTCATTATCCCTCAGCTTTGGAAAAGCTTCTCCAAGCTTCCATATTTGTCAAAGGGCAAGGAGAAACAATTAAAATACATCCTTAGGAGGTTAATTGTAGGACACAGATCATCCCAAGAACAGCAGGGAGGATGATCGTGGGCAGATGCTAAAATAGATCTAAGACAGCAGCAACCCACAATGCTTTGTAGGTGGGGAAGAGGAGGGCAAGAAAGCACTTTTAAAGCTTTTAAAAAGCGCTATGGCTGAGGTAGAGTTGGCTGACAGTAAATAATATGCATCTGATCCTGTTATTCATGATTAATCCTTTGGGGAGGAAGAATCATCTTCATCAAAAGGGAAGGGGGATTCTCTATGAAACTTGTCCTTTTGGTGACTACAACTTCCAAAGTTAAATTATGATCACATCCAGAATTTTGTTATATCATTCTTACAATGTTGAAGGAATGACAAATTGGAAGGTTGAAGGGCCTACTGATTGAAGAGATTCATATTCCTCAGTTGCATTTGGAGAGATTAATCTAATCCACCCCAGCCAACATGAAGAATATAAATGGCAGATGCATAGGAATACAAGACTCATTAATTAAAAATGAGGGAACTGGTATAGAAGAGAGCAGACTGATGGGGACATCACAGCATGCTTGGATTACCTGAAGGGTGTAAAGCCTTGAGCTTCACTACTCCAGAGGACAAGATAGATGGAGTGGATTTAAATTACTGGAACTAGATTTCAATGGAGCATTGGAACAGTTTTTATAGGACAGTCTGATCATGGAATTAATTAGCAAAGTGGTGGGGTCTAACTGGAGTTCTTCAAACAGGGATTGGACACCCATCTGTAAGGGATATTTTAAACTTCGGCAATCCTGTATTGAAAGAGGAGCTTGGACTTAGCCAACGTTGCTCCTTCAATTTTAAAATAATTTGAAATAGGAAATGCTCCTGGTATATCTATTATTTCTGTTTATAAACTAAATTAATGTAGGGCATCATCATCAGGAAACCATCCTGTGTAAGTTTTACACACAAGTTGGGAAAAGCACATGTATTCATTTAATTTCATATTGTCCTGGGCACAGAAGCAAATAGGCTTTAAGACTGCAGCAAATACTAGCCCTTGGGTCTGGATGCCCTGATGAATTAGAAAAGGCATGAACCACTTCATGGCATTATGACAAAGTGAGACTTTTTGTACCAGGCCTGATTCATCTGTCTGACTGATTCAGGGATTTGGTTCCAGGCCATGGAGTCCCTTTTCTGGAGGGACTCCATTCTTTCTTCCCCACCTTGCCTTGACAAAGCTAGGTTGAATAACACAGGAGTTAAAAATGTCTGCATGGGTTACCATGTTAGGAGTTTGCTAGGGAAATTCAACAGAAGAACGAGAAAAAGAAGAGAGGAACATGTTTAGAGAAGCTATATATTTGAAGGGACTTTGTGCTCATTTGTAATGGATGAGAAGGATACCTCTTGAACCACGGTCTACTATAGTTTACTGGAAGACTACTTCCTGAGGAAGGTAGAAGGAATGTAAAGAGTGAGCTCAGAGCAAGCAAATAGTTTGTTAGGTGAGCTTGGGGTGGGGAGTCTCTAATAAATTTCCTCTAAGTCAAGAGTGTGTACTGTACTTAACTATTTGAGAAGTGAACAAGAAGATATAAATGTTTTCTTGGATAGAGCCTAGAGCAATGTTTCTTAACCTCAGATGCTTTAAGATGTGTGGATGTCAACTCCCAGAATTCTGGGAGTTGAAGTCCAGACATCTTAAAGTGGCTGAGGTTGAGAAACACTGCTCTAGAAAAACAATCATGGAGAAAATCTATCTGTGTGGTTGCTAGGAGTCGAAAACAACTTGATGGCACATAATCAGAGAAATAAAACAAAATAAAAGATCAGGAATCTGCAGGCATAATGTGCAGTATTTGTGGCTAGTTTGTGTTCCTGCCCTAAAAGAAACAGGCAGATGTTTGCAGCAAATTCTACCTTGTAATGGTGCTTAAAGAAAAGTCAGGGGACTGGAGCAATTTATCAGATGAAACAAAGGAAACATCACAACAAGAGCTGACAAAGGAAGCAAATCTCCATAAGAAAGACAATCAAAAACTAAGGAGCAAGCTTAGTCTGACAACTCCCTTGAACTAATGTAGAAAAAACGTTGCTGGAATTCTGAAATGACTTTCAGGTTCTTAGAGAAAAAAATCTCTAAGCATTCAAGGGAAAAGAAGAAACACTGCAGAAGAGGAGATAGGACAGTGGATCTTTGAAGGGCAGCTGGGATGCAGTTAAAGCCTGCAACAAGACACCATAAATCCTGGTGGTTGTTGACATACTATGACAAGGAACTGAAACAAATGTGGGCTGAGCGGACCCACTAGTTTATGAGGTGCACAGTTGACCAGATGCAAGGATTATAGATGTTACAGAACAACTTCCAAAATACAGTGTGCACTGACAATTATCTTTTCCTTCTAAACCACTTGATGACAAATAATATTGCAATGGATCATCAATTAAATTATCATGGCCTCTGAGGATCTAGGAAAGACCTAGAGGGCTCAGATCTTTCAGACCATGGAAGAAGATGGAAAATGAAAGAGTACTGCAAGAGCACTGCAGAATAAATGCCTACACAAATGATATTAATGAGAGAGATCTGATTTCTGGGATCATGGTCTAGGTTATTAACATAATATCAACACAAACTGAAAGCCAGTGCTGGCCTAGAAACCAGGAGACTGTGAGTTCTAGTCCTGCCTTAGGCATGAAAGCCGGCTGGGTGACTCTGGGCCAGTCACTCTCAGCCCAGCCCACCTCACAGGGTTGTTGTGATGGGGAAAATAGGAGGAGGAAGGAGTATTAGGTATGTTTGCTGCCTCGACCAAAATATGAAAAAAGGCAGGATACAATAATAAGACTGCTGACATAAGAGGGGTTGTATCTCATGAAGATTATTAAGAATGTGTTTGGTTGGAGGCTGGCAAGCTTGGTCATGAGGGTTATATCTTGTAGGAGTTGAAGACAACAACCTTGAAGTAAAGAACCCAAAGATTTGTGAATCTTTGTGAGTGGAAGTGAGACATTTGTGATTTGAGACATTTGCAAGTGGAAGTGTGCGTTAATGGGATCTATTACATCAGCAACAGCAATCGAAACGTATAATTTGTTCAAAAGGAACCAAAGCAATAGAGAGGGAAGATGGATGTTAAAATACCTATACCTGCTCAAAAATCCAAGTAGATGCAGTAGAGCGCAACTGGGTAAAATAAGTGGAGGAATGGGTAAAAGCTGTTACTGATATTTGTTGCCCAACAAAAACAAGATGTGGATGATGCTTTCCAAAAGCAAGCCTCAGATCTTCTAAAATGACATGAACTGTTAGTGATGCAGGACTTTAACTCTTCTTGCATTTGTTGAAAAGAAAAGCCTCTGCCAAACACGGTCCAAGGAATTCCTGACTTGACTTGTTGACAAATTCTTTTCAGAGGAGGGACAAAAGTATAAAAAGGTCAATTAACTTTGACTTGATATTGACTTGAGAACCAGTTTGGTGTAGTGCTAAGCTGCTGCACTAGAAACCAGAAGATGAGTTCTAGTCCTCCTTTAGGCACAAAAGCCTGCTGGGTGATTTTGGGTCAGTCACTCTCTCTCAGCCCAACCCACCTCATAGGGTTGTTGTGTGGAAAATAGGAGGTGGGAGCAATAGGTATATATGCTGCCTTGAGTTGAACAAAAATAAAGGCAGGAGAAAAATCTAATAATAATGTAACTAGGAGTTCTAAAAAGGGAGATACTAAAAGCACAATTACAGTAGGGAAAAGAAAATGGAAGACAGCAGAAGAAGCCAATACGGTAGAACAAAAGCTTACCGAAGATCTGAAAAAAGGGACACACAGAGGTGATAAAAAAAGGGCCTACACTGGCAGGAGATTGGACTTCATGGCCTAAACCAGTGTTTCTCAACGTTGGCCACTTGAAGATGTGTGGACTTCAACTCCAGAATTCCCCAGCAAGCCATGCTGGCTGGGGAATTCTGGGAGTTGAAGTCCACACATCTTCAAGTGGCCATGGTTGAGAAACATTGGCCTAAACAGTCTCTTCCTACTCTATGATGCTGTTTTAGGACTGCTAACATCACCACTATTTAAAATGCTAATCATACATATTCACCACACTCTCAACCCCCTCTGCCTTCATGCAGAACCTCTGGGTTTCTATGTACCCTAGGAAACTTGGGAATGGAAGACAACCTCTCCAATAATATGCTGAACATGTGATGTACAAAGAAGAAGTAATGCTTCTCATGTTGCTTTTGCTTGCACTTAAAATAGCATCTAAGCTGCCCAAAATGCAGGAACTGTTGGCTGCCCCCAAATTTATCCAAGTTCCAAGGACTGAGTCAAATGTAATACTACAGCATCCTAGAGATACATTTGTTGTATCAAAAATGGACATCACTATTGGTATTGAAAACTCTGTGGATGGAGGAACTGATCCCCACAGATGTGCTCCAAACTGGATGAGGGTAGAATGGGGTGGAGGGGAAGACCCGAAGATACCAATTCTAAGTCTTTCTGGCCCTTCTTGGCAGACAAAAGAGGCACATTTTCCTCTCCTGAGAAGAGTTAAGTTTGAGGGGCGCAGCGGCAAGTCAGCATCTATTTATACCACTAGATGGCACCCAGGATCTCTGTTTTTTAAATCTAAAATCTTGCAAATGTGATCAGAATTTGGCCATTAAAAAAAAAAACTGATTTTTTTCCAAGACATAACACTGTTTGAAATTGTGTAGTGGTGTTCACTGCCTGAAAATTTGCTTTGACTTACAAAATGAATCTAGGAAGCTACTATTCAATTCTACTGATTGAAGGATGGGCCTTTCTGCAATATTCAGTTACCAATTCATGGGTCAGTGCAGCATGCTATACCATGCTAAAACGGGGTTAGGTAGTTTGCGGTTCAGCCTGTTATAGGAACGAGGCCTTTACATTAAAGTGTAGTATGTTTTATATTACAGTTTGTTTGTATATCATACTAGACAGACTGTGATCGGTTGATATTTCCTTACCTAAACAGAGAAGAAGGATGACCATGGGCGGGCAAAAAAGCAGTGGAAGCAGGAGTACTTCTAACTTCCTGCCAGCTTCCCCATTGACTTTCCTCGCTGGAAGCTGGCAGGGAGCACTGGAAATCTCCCTCCCTGACCTGTGCTGCACCCTTGTGCACCCTCTCTGACCAGCACCACACCTCTTGTGCACCCCGCACAACCTCCCCAACCCTTGCTGCACTTCCTGCACACCCCCTCGCTCCCTCCCCCACCTAGCAGCAGCCACTTACCTGCCTGCTGGCCTTGGACTTGCAACTTCCTGCCGGCTTCCCCACTAACTTTGCTTGTGGGAAGCTGTTAGGGAGCCTTGGCAATCACGATCAAGTTTAGACTTCCTGCCAGCTTTCCCACTGACTTGTGGGAAGCTGTCAGGGAGCAGTGGAAATGACAATCACATGACCGTGGCTGACTGTGGCGATGCTGAAGTGGTTGGAGCATGGCGGTGCTGAAGTGGCCACAACTTTGCCAAATTTCAATCCCACGGGAGTAATGGGTCCCAGATTTTGAATGCATTCTGTAAATTAGCCCATTTGAGGTACCTTGGTTCAAAAACTGTTGCCCTGCGATGCACTATTTCGTCCAATTGAAGGTTACAGACAGACATGAGAGTTTTACTAGATATATTTTTATGGTTCATATTTAACATACAGTACATACGTGCCCATCACTATTCATTTTTGAGGTAATTTGAATTATGAAAAGTATAGAAAGGGAAAAGAAGTAGTAAGCCTAAAGGTACGGGGAATAAAAGGAAAGGAAATACAGCTAAATTAAATCAGCTATATATATAAATCAAATATATATCAAACCCACTCATTAAACCTCTCTATACTCTACTTCCATATGCTGCTTCATACAGACCATGGTAGCTGTGTTTTGACAGGAAAAATTGAGTGGATTATCACAAATTGTACATCAGTTGTGGCTGGATGAAGTTGATGAGATATTCAAAAAGAGAGAAGTTAAAAAGAATGAAAGGCAACGTATACCTTGGTATATGGCTGTGGTGGAAGCTAGGATAGCTTGCAAGGACAGAAAAATATGAAGAGGTATAATTAATGGAATTGATATAGATTTAGCTGTATTTCCTTCTCCTTTTTCTCTTTTGTGCTTTAATGTTTTTGGCTATTTCTTATGCCTTTTCTGTGCTTTGCATAATGTTGCTTACCCTGAAAGGGAATAGTATGATGAATATCTATGTAAACAGTTGGGCACAACATGAAAAAAAAAAGAATTTGTAAACCTGCTTCAAGAGTTTAGCATGCTGTGTGACCCTCACACATGGCTCTGTTTGAGACAGACAGACAGACAGACAGACAGACAGACAGACAGAACTTTGTTACTGAATTTACCCATTTTCTGAGCCTGCAGAGTATACTGAATCATAAAATAACCCTAAAGAGGCGGCTTGTACAACATGCTAGCCTCTCCAAAAATCTAATCAAGGTCATCACTAACCAAGCCTAGGAGTCACTAAGTTTTTATCTGGTTAACTGTGTTGTGAGAATGGTATTACTGAGTTATAGTTGGGAAGACAAAAGGACTGGGCTGTCAGTAGAATTTCTTGAGGCTGCTGAAGCTGCCAGCATCCATTTAGGTCTCTACTTACTTTGTCCGGATCTCCATGTCATCATGGCTGGAGTGGCACATTTCACTGAAGCGGGACACGAAGAAATCATAGCTCCTGTGATAAGATGGAGTATCTTCTTCAATGTTTGCAAACTTCACAAACTGGAGGAAAGGAAGAAAGGGCATCAGGGCAGAGAAAAGGAGATAATATTAAAAATACTGCATTCGTGCACTAATCGAAGAAAATCACCAAATAATGTCTCTGCTTGTGAGGATTTTATTTCTATAATAAAAAATTGTCTGTAAGCAGGCCAGGGTAGGGGTCAGCAGCACAAGCCACATCTTGCACTTATGGTACCAGGGATTTTTCTTCCTCAAAATTCAAGTTCACATTGAAAACTATGTTTAAAAGCTACACATCAGGCTTAAGAGTTTAGGAAAAAAAGCTGATGTTGGGCACAGCTCAGGTAAAAGGCAACAGATTACCCCAATCTGAGCAATGCTTTCAAGATTGATGGGATCAAGCAGCCCTTGATCCATGCAGTTCTGCCTTATCAGAGCCTTTATATGATCTCTGAAGTCTGTCCTATCTGAAGCTCTTTAGTAGCTCTCAAGGTCTCTTGCGGGAGAAGACCTCCGCAGCCTCTCTCCAGAATTCGCTTAATGGAGGCAGGGCCAGCAAAGCATTTTGTTATCTGAAGGAAAAGGATGAAATGATTCCTGACTCTGGACATTTCAGCTCCAGGTGGCCTTTTTATGGTTAAGAGATACATTTTGGTAAGGATTACTTTTCCATGAGTTAAGTGGGGCACAACTGACTGTGACGGTGTGGGTCAAGTAGGCAGATTTTCTCAGTTGGAACTTTGCATGCCGCCTTAAATGTAAAGCCAGAGGATCCAATAGGAGGATGTCCCAGTGGGTCCTGGATTTGGGGGGGACAGATGAGAGAATTGAGCTAAAAGTCAAGAAACAGCTGAATACAAAGAGATGCTGCAAATCATCTGATAAAGACAGGCTTGATGCCACCTGGGAAGCTTCCCAGCTTGAGGCTGGATTTGAACCTGGATCTCTCCAGTCCCAATCTAATTCTTTACCAATATACTATACCTGACCCCTATCAGTCAGGTTTCAGGCCCGGCTATGGAACGGAAACGGCATTGGTCGCACTTATGGATGATCTCTGGCGGGAGCGGGATGGTGGAAGTGCGACCATTCTTGCTCTCCTTGATCTCTCGGTGGCGTTCGATACTGTCGACCACGGTATCCTATCGGGACGGCTCAGGGATATGGGGTGGGCGGCACGGTTTTGTGCTGGTTCACCTCCTTTCTCCTGGGCCGATCCCAATCGGTGGTGATAGGGAGCGAGAGATCCCATCCTCGGCCCCTCCATTGTGGGGTGCCGCAGGGTTCGGTTCTCTCTCCGCTCCTTTTCAACATCTATATGAAACCGCTGGGCGAGATCATCCGCCATCATGGGATGAGGTATCATCAGTATGCTGATGATACTCAACTATATATCTCCATCCCTGGTGAGGTAAGTGATGCCGTGACCGCCCTCTCTCGGTGCCTGGAGGCTGTGAGGGTCTGGATGGGGAACAACAGGCTCCGGCTGAACCCTGGCAAGACGGAGTGGCTGTGGGTTAATGGCTCCTCTGTATCCGGGACGTTGTCATCGTTGGTTCTGGATGGGGTGGCGCTGCCCCAGACAGACCCAGTGTGTAATTTGGGGGCCCTCCTGGACTCACGGCTCCTGCTCGAAGAGCAGGTGGCAGCCGTGGCCAGGAGGGCTTTTGCACAGCTTTGGGTTGTGCACCAGTTATGCCCTTTCCTGGATCGGGATGCCCTACGTACAGTCACTCATGCCCTTGTTGTCTCCCAGATAGACTACTGCAATGCGCTCTGCATCGGGCTACCCTTGAAGAGTATCCGGAAGCTTCAGCTGGTCCAGAATGCGGCCGCGCGAGCAATTTTTGGGGCCCGAAGAAGGACCCATATAACACTTTTGCTCCGCGAGCTGCATTGGGTACCGGTTTGCTTCCGGGTCCAATTCAAGGTGTTGGTTATCACCTTTAAAGCCCTACATGGCATGGGACCAGGTTACCTGAAGGACCGCCTCGCCCCCACGATTTCAACCCGTCCCACCCGATCTCACAGAGAGGGCATGCTCCGGATCCCCGCGGTAAAAGAACTTCGACTAGCGGGGTCCAGAAGGCGGGCCTTCTCTGCTGTAGCCCCCGCCCTTTGGAACATCTTGCCCCCGGGGGTGAGACAGGCCCCCTCACTCCAGGCCTTTCAGAGGGATTTGAAGACCTGGCTCTGCCATCTGGCCTGGGGCGGGGAGGGAGGACATCAGAAATGGGGTTGGCTGGCCCCTTAGCGGCCTGGTGGGGCCCTATTGGCCTCTTGGAGTTTTTAGCTTTTTATTTCTATTCTATTCTTGTAAATTTCTAGTTTTTATAACTTTTATAATTTTAAAATCTTTTATAATTTAATTATGTATTTTGATTTTAGTGGTTGTAAGCCGCCCAGAGTCCCCCGTTGTAGGGGAGGTGGGTGGGGACAAATCAAATAAATAAATAAATAAAATAAATAAATACTGTACTTGCTGTGTAGGGGACAAATAATATTCTATCCTTGCATATATGATTCTGAAGTTACCAAATCTACCTCACGGGGTTGTTGAAGGAATAAAGTATAGGGGACATATGTGCTGCCTTTTGCTCATGGAGGGGGGGGAATATAAAAAAGCATCCACAACCTGAAGCCTCTATCACAGAAGCGTGGTCCCTTCTTAAACTAAACCAAACTATGTAAAAGATGGCTTAAGGTTTAAAATAGGGGAAATGTGAATTTTGATTTCTGGAATTCTCATGAGTCCCTAAGTCCCATTGAGTTCAATTGAGCTTCTGCCTCAGTTTTCCTGAAACCTAAAGCAAGATTTCTTCACTTCCATCTTCCCATCTATGAATCATGCATCCTCTCCTGTGCAGAGGTCAAAATGTGTGCCTGCATGCTCTTCTCCAATGTCTTCATTTTCTATCAAAAGTAGTTTTATGAGTCTATTCTCATACACAGCAGGAACATTTTCTACAGTATTATTTTTAAAAATTGCCTGTACACAAAATTATAATGCCATCTAATTTTTGAAAACCTGGCACCTACCCAGCTGCAGGGAGTTCTCTAGAGCAGCCAAAACAGGGAAATTGGAGAAAATACACAATAGTCTTGAATAATTATATTAGTGTAGCTTTATCATCCAATCTTCCCAGGACATATAAATCAAAGCAACAGAACAAATTCAATTGGTTGTTAGCTGCTACTTCAAGTACAATAAAACACTGTAAAATTATATCTTTCTTTGGAACAATATTTAAAAATGAGAGGAATTGAATTTATTGGCTGAAAAATTAATAAATCAGCCATAGCCTTGAAGAATCCTTTAATTAAAGATTGTTGATATAAATACGAGCAAAATAATCCCTAATAGAATACAGTACCTCCATCTATACAAATGCTGACAAAGAGCAATACTGAATCTGGATATTTAAAACTTTGTCTCTTTCCTTATACTCTTAACCTCTACCATATACTCCTGAACTATAAAGGTTTTCTCCTTCCCCTTATGCATAGCTTCTATTTGCTCATTTTTGTTCCTTACTTTTTGTTTTCAACATTTCGTTGACTACTCAGTGTGTATGTATCTCTCCCTGTTGAATGTGAATTGTTTCTATCTACATACCCGGACTTAGTTCAGAATTTTACTTTCCGGCCCCTGAGGATCCTTCACAAATGTCTAACTTAGGTGGATTCTCAAGCCAATGGAAAATGCATCTTCCCTGATTTATGATAATCATTTGACTCCACTAGAAACTGAATTTTGATTCTTTTTTTTCTCTAGTAGTTGTTTAGGATGAATTTAAACCATAGTTTCCATAAACTGCGTTTACAATCTCCTTTTGCCCCAGCTCATGATTTGGAGGACCTGGATCTGTGTTCCAAGCTCCACTCACGGAAAGGGACCAGTCTGGTAGTTTACAATGAGGCCCTCTTAGGCTGAGACAATACAAAATAGGGTTACTTTTAAAAATACCCATCATTCCTCACCATTTGGGGGGTTAACCTGGTGCTAGCATTTTAGATAATCAAGAAGAAGCCATATTTTCCATGCCTACTCACAATATCCATATTGGCAGATGGCAAAACTCCCTTGCCTCAGGAGTTTTTGGAATGGGAAAAGAATTGAAACATGAAATATACAGAAAGAGTGTGTGTACTTACAGAAAGATGAGGATATGACTGGTTAATTCATAACGAAGCTTTGTTCAACTCTGCATATTATCTGATAAACAATGTCTCTATTTAGCTTAAGCATCTATTTTTCAAAGCAGGCATCATTCTAAAGGAAGTGTTTTGAAGGGAGAGGAAAGCACAACTTTGTTGTTTGGAAATTATGCAGAAACACGTTGCAGCAGCTGCTATCTTAAAAGAAAAATACTTCCTGTGTGAGCCTAAAGGGAGAATTCCTCTTGAGGGGAAACAGTCAATTGCACCCCTTTTGAATAAAAAGACCAGTAGTTAATAATAAAGCCTTAAAAAAATCTACAAATTAACTGGGATTCCTTTTAAGATGTTTATGTAATCTATCTGCTATGGGTTGAAACCTTAGTATGTGCATGTGAGGATCTTTCAAGCCCCACATGATCCTTGCTTGTCTGCATTTGCTCTAACCCTACACATAGGTGAGTTTCTGGAATGAATGACTGAACCACTCCCCAGACAAACATTTGGCTTCTGAAATCACAGTACTGTTGTCACTGGCTCCACTGTAGTCTCTTCAGTCTCCAACTCCTTGACTTAAGGGGCTTCAAGTTCTTTTTGCAAACAACATGTACAAGTATGGTTCATGCCTAAAGTCCTGTATGAAGATTTTCCTTTAACCAAATTTATTTCCTTCTTTTTCTACAGGAGGCCTTGGATTAGGGTGGTTGGAGCCCCAGTCAGATTGTCTGACGGTGTGGGCGTGGTCAGCCGGACTCGCCACTGGTTCCTGTTTTTTATTTATTTCTTATTTCTTTTATAATTATTGTATTTTCTATTCTGTTCGGGTTTTTTGTACATTGCCCAGAATCAGTTTGAAGTTGAGTGGTGCCTAAATCAAATACATGAAATTAAATTACACCAATGTTGCAGAGAGCAATGTAGTAAATGTTTGACTGTTTCACAAGTGACAACCTTCTCAATGAATGCAGTTCCTCAGTAAGAAACAGCATATTGTATATCCACAGACAGAACACATATGAATACATGCACATAAACCTGTTTTTACTGTATACTTCTCAACATCGTGACCTCTCCTCATCTAATTTAATGATACCGTGCTAGCAAATATTACAGACATTATACATCATATGAGTTACTCCACTTGTCCTGGATACACTGTAAATAAATCATAGGAAAAAAGGAGAGTGTTCAGGTTGCATGATTTCAGTGTTCACATTGTGGAACATCTGTCTTTGTTTAGAAGGCTACCCATTGATTCATGTATTGTGTCATGGACTCCAATGTTTGCAGACATCTAATTGAGGTCTAGCTCAAATGCTGTTCAGAGCCTCTTGGCTCTACATCACCCACCTTGTCCTTTTTCTTTTCTTCTCCCATTTACCCTTATTAAGTTAAAGGCAATGAAACTGTGTTACGATGGATGGGAATTTCTGCAATTCCCTTGCCATCCCCTCTCCTCCTCTCTTTGGTTGCTCAGAGGTTCTCAGTGCTAATGAATCCTTGCAGTTTAAGTAAAAGCACAGGTGTGATGCACATATCAACAGCTCTTTCCCCAAGTCCAACCACCCTCCGTCCAAAGATGCTCTTACCTCTAAATCACTCCAGCTCATTTCTGGGACAAACAATTGTTCCCTCCCAAGCAGTAAGCTCAGATGGCCAACTGTGAGACAGGCTCTATTTTGCAATTAACAGAAGCAGAAACAGCTGCCTGCTGCCACACACCAAATCAATTTTTATCGGTTCTCTTTTCATGTCTACCTTCACTGCCTTTCTAGCAAGCTGATGGGAAAGGCAAGACTTCCATCTCGTCACTGCTCTGCCTAACATTCCTTCTGGATACTGTTTTCTTCTTTCCAAAACTCTCAAGCCAAAATTTTGCTATGCAAGGAGAGGGAAAAGGAGGTGGCCCTTATTTTTACCCTCCCCCATTGGGACTAAGATCATCTGATCATGCTAGAGAAGGCCGATTAACTAACAACATTTCCATAAGGTAGGGGATATGCCATTTTCCTGAGACCAAGGCCCATACTTGGCTTGTCAATGGCATGCAAAAAAGTGGGTGGGAGGAATAAAATTTAAATAATTTTGTCCTTGACAACTAAGACATTTTCAGAAATTAATGGGATCTCTCAGCCAATTATATAGCTTTCTGTAGAGAAAAAATGCTAGCAAAGAACTGTGTGATCTCTGGAATGAGCATGGTTTACAACAAATTGCATGGCTGCATAGCCCAGAAAAATATTGCTTACAATTGGAGCAATTAAACCCCAAAAGAGTCCTGGCTGTCAAAACAGAGTGCCCTGGGATTCCAGCATGGGATCCCAGGGGCAAGGTATCCAGAGAATGCAATGGTGCAGTTTGATAATACTCCAGTTCTTTGAAGGCCAGTTGAGAGGGTGGATCACCATTACAGTAGTTACATAGATGAGACAGAGTTGGTGGCAGTAAAGATAGGGCTATCTGGTCAGCCCTCCTGTATTGATAAAAATGGAGGTGGTTGCTTAAGGAAACTGGTTCCTGGTCATTGTGGGTCCTCTGGGAGAAGCAGGAGAAAGTAAGCAATTCCAGCTGACCACTGAAAAACAAACTCCAATAAGAACAGCTGTGCATTTAATAGATGCTCTGTGAGTGTTTTGGTTCATTGTAAGTAATGTTTCCTTGAGTGAGATGTCCCTGTGGAACAAGGGGGGAATGACTTTAAATCTGGAGAATCTGAGTGAGAATTAGGTTCTTGCAGGAGTGGAACAGAAGATGGAATGGAGGGGAGTAAAGAAATTATGAGGCATGGACAGAAGAAAGGTTAGTCTGAAGGGAGAGTGAGTATATGTTTAGGGGCTGGAAAGACTTGCCAGACATTAGCCTCTAACTCAGGATAACTGGGGAGTGTTTGGTTGAGTGTTGTGGTTGTGGGTTGGACTTCGGATTTGCCAGTGATTGGAGAAGGACTGCAGACAGCCACTGAGAACCTGGTTGATTCCTTCAATAGGGAGGTGACTAGGACTCTCAGCAAGATTGCTTCCAAATGGCCACTTACTGTTGGCCAATTCCAGGGAGCTCCTCTGGATTACAGATCATCTCCAGGAGATGAAGCAGCAGGGAGACGCCTGGAGAGCCAGTGGAGTAAGATGAAAAGTAATCTGGTGGAGCATGGGTATGAGTTCATGTCTGAGCCTACATCATGGAAATGCAAGTGGCAAAGCTCTTGTATTTTTTTTACTTTTTTTTGTCAATGGGTTGCTGTCTAGCAGCCCTATTTAAGGTTACCCTGTTAGAGATTGTTGGGCAAGAGGATCTACTGCTTGGTCATTATGACTTGTTAGCACAACATTTTGCTGTCAGAGTCACTCACATCTGCCCTAAACTGGACTCTTCAAAGGCATAATCAGATATGACAATACCTTGCAATGTTATCTGCTATTCATTTCAGCCTGTGAAGATGGTACTCTGTGGTGTGACCTGTGCAACTTGTGAACTGGATTCATGCATCTCCTGTCTCCTTTATGTTGGTGGGAGACTCTGATGAACTGGGTGAGTAAACAGCCAACACCTCACTGGGAGAGGGTGTGTTTCCATCAGCTTTGAAGGAGGCAGTGGTACTCTCCCTTCTCAAAAAGCCACCCCTGGCTTTGGTGAATGGTGTTAGCCATATAGCATCCTTGAAGAAGTGGATTATGTAGACCCCTTTCAGTCTTGATTCAGACTTGATCATGGGATGGAAAAAGCTAGTTGATGACCTTCACTGAGACCTGAATGGGGAGAGCACACTCCTCTTGGACATCTCAGTGACATTTGATACTATTGACTGTGGTATTTTCCTGGACCACCTATGAAGAACTGAGAGCAGTGTACTTCATTAATTTATCTCCTTTCTGAGTGAAGAGTATTAATCAGTGTCAGTGGGGGAGAAGAAGTCAATCTGTTGGTCTCTCACTTATGGAATCCTATAGGATTTGATCTTTCAACACTTATATTAAACCACTGGCAGAGGCCATCCAATGGTCTGAGTTGAGATACCAGCAGTATGTTGATGACACCTAGCAGCACATTCCCATCCCAGGTTAAGCTAGTCATTGAGACTGAGACTAATAATTACTTTCTTAAGACCAGCTGTCATGGCCCAGGATTCAGACTCTGACTCAGCTGCTCCAACTGAACCAATGGAATGTGAGCCTCAGGAGACACCAAGCCAGCAATCACCTGAAGCTGATCAAACACAGGCACCATCGGAACAGCTGGAGCAGTCAAGAATTTGGAGAGCACAGGAAAGACATTCAGTGAGGCTCCCCACCATCCAAGGGAGTAACTCTCTTAAAGACAGCTGGCTTCAGCCTGATTTAAGAGTCAGCCCTGACCCATGGTCCTCTGTTGGAAACAACTGATTTCCTGCTCTGATGTGTTGTTGTACTCAGCCTTGAGTAAACTGCTATTTTCAGCTAGCAACTGAGTGTGTGAGAAACAGGACAACAGCTTGTGAGGTGAGAGTTGAACTGGAATTTTCCAAATTCAATGCTCAGTAGCTTAGATATTTTGCTAAACTCCCTTCTAAGGTGGAGGGGAACTCATTAGATATATCATTGTCAGCCTCCTCCAGACCATGTCCAAAGGAAATGCTTACCGAATTGGTGCCAAGGATTTGCAGGTCAGGCTTCTCTGATTCCAGCAGCTTGGCCACCATCTTCAAGAAGCTCTCCACAAAGAGATTGATGCTCTGGCAGTGGCAGGCCATCAGTAGCTGATCCAAGGCTTCCATTGCAATGCACACATACCTGTAGGTGGATGGAGCATAACAGTACATCCAAAAGAAGGAAGAGGGCTCCCTAGAATTATGGGAGTTGAAGTCTAAAACATCCAGTAGGTTAAAGTTAGAGAAAGCTGTCATGGATGGGCAGACTTTCCAACACCCCAGCCAAGCTGAAATCAGTTTTGAGGGAATGGGAATGATTTTTGATTTTTATTTCACCTTTGCCTTCCTGGTGCTCCCCTTCCACTGTCCACTCACAACAAAGAGTCGGGCCCCAAATCAGCTAATAAGATTCATGGCTGACTGTAAATTAAAATCTAGATTTCCCAGGTCTTTGTGAAACACAGTATAAAAGATTTTAATCTCATGTTCATGAAATATGTCCCAAAGAAATGAACAGTTTTATAGCTTAATGAAATGACTTGGGCTCACCCAGCGTGCTTAGGCAACAAGATGAACCAGCACTACCCAACCCATTTTGGCCTGGACTAGAATGTTGTGCAAATCCAGCTCCTAATATAAAAGCAGTTGTCTGAGAGCTCCAGATCCTGAAATGTTCTTGAAACTTAGCAGGTGTGTCTTTGTTCCTCTACAGGAGGAAAGGCTATTGGGACACAGCAACCTGTGACAGAAGGAGAAAATATGCAACCTTAATCATGGCTTGGCCCAAACACATGAAAACAGAGGTGGTGGTGGGGACAAGTTAAAAATCCCAAAGCGATATTCAGAGAAAGTGATGAGTTTTTCCTCCATTTGCTTCCGTAGCCCTTCTAACTCCCCCTCTCACTGATTATCTCTTTTTCTGTTATTGGCAAAGATGCAGGGAGGGAAAGGCACTGCTCTGAGGGTTTTGCTTGTTTTTCTGAAAAATGTTCTATAACTGGGAATCACCAACAATAAAACATGAGTGTACGTGGACGATGAATGCAAGATAATGGTGTGCAGGCTTCTCCTTTTTCCACAAGAGTCCTTTGGTGTTCTTCGCTTTCAATGGGATTGGGAAAAGGCTGAACTAGAATACAACACACACTGGCCACTGTGTATTATTTGGACTGCAGAGAGTCTTAACGCAGGTCACCTCCAGGTTTCCAAACCAAACAGCAGAATGCCAGGTATGATGTGTAATGAACAGAGTGTATCAGTTGTATAGCACCACCAGTTATCTTAATGCAGGATTGACAAATCAGTCTATTTTTAACCTGCAGTACTTTCACAGGTGTTCATCCTAAGTGTGTCCCATTCTATTTCTGTAGAATATTTCAATATGTATTTTTGTAAATGGTTTTCTTTCTAAATGTGTCTTTAAAAAAACAGATACTGAAGTTTGGAAGCCCTGAACTATACTAGAGTATTTTTGAAGTATAAAAATTGAAGTATAAAGATTGGGATATAAAAAATTATATCCCAATCCACACACTAGTTTGGAAGAATGAATTGGGTGTAACAGAAGCTGAAAACCTCAAATTCTCCAAGCATCTTAATGAAAAGGTAAAGAGACTCACAAGTAATGCTAAATTCTTGGTGACTGCAGTCATGCAATTTTCTTAGCAAAGTTACAGAAGTAATTTGGCAGAGTTATAGGTTTCTGATTCTCTTGTTGTCCTTCACCCTAATATTAACCAGGCCAGCCCCACTTAGCTTCCAAGATTAGCTAAGCATCTTCATAATTGATCCCACTCTTTTAGCTAGTATGCAATAATTCACTGTGAAGAGTACAGATGTCAAGATCTCACACGCTTCACCTACTGTCTTAAGTGAAAAGGACTCATTGGAAGGACTCAGAGTAAAATTGTAGCCTTGTGATAGAGCATGGAGAAGATTCCAGGTTTAGTCCTCAGCATCTCTAAAGAGCTGGACAGGAGATATTCCCTACCTGTAAACCTGAAGAACTGCTGCCAATCAGTGCAGCTAGTATTGAGTAAGATGGCTCAAGGGCTGACTTGCTATAAAAGCAATTTCATTTATTTTTCTTATGATTTAATAGCAAGGGTTTCTTTTGCTTTTCTTTTTCTGGACAGCCATCCGTCATGGATGCTTTAATTTGGATTCCTGTGCTGAGCAGAGGTTTGGGCCAGATGGCTTAAATTACTCTTTCCAATCCATTGGCAGAGTTTGTGAAACACTGTAGGCTAAAATGGGACTCAACTGTTTGTTTGCTTATATGATTTATATGGCTATCCAACTCACAAATAGAGACTTGAGGCAGCTTATATAAACATTAAAAACAAAAACAACACACACAAAGACACACCACAATAACAGCATAACTGAGGTCAAACCACAACATATTCCAGTTCCAGAGCCATTACAGGATGGGCTCGTCCAATGCTCTGGCCCAGTGCTTGGGGAAAAGCCAGGTTTTCAAATTTTTACAGAAGGCCAATAGGATTAAGACCATCTGAATCGTGGGTGGTATGCTATTCCACAGGAGAGACGCTTCAACAGAGAAGGCACACTTCCTCGGTCCCACTAGGTGATGCTGTTTGACAGCAAAGACTTTAAGTATTAAGGACCTTAAATATCAAGATTCTCATGAGATGATCAGAGATAACCCAGTGCTATGAACCATTTTATAGGTAGTAACCAGCACCTTGAACTGTACCTGGAAGCATCCAGGGAACAGATACAGATCACAAAGTAGTGTGGTTATATAGGCATAAAGAGATGTAGCCGAAACTACCCGTATCAGTGCATTCTGGACCAATTGCAGCTTCTGGATGGTCTTCAAGGGCAGCAAGAGTGTACTGCTATAGTCTAACTGGGTTGTGACCAAGGCATGACTGTGTGTAGGGCCTCCTCATCCAGGAACGGGTAAAACTGGCATATAAGATTGATTGTGAACAGACTGCCTATATTCAACCACACACATAATCTCCTGGGAGGCCTAAACTAGGAGGGTCCCAAATCTAATGCACTACTTACAGCCTCAAGGATCCTGTTCACTTCTTCAGGATCAACAACACTTATCTTTTCCCAGAACGCCTGAACCTGTCCATGCTAGACTACGCCTCAGTCAACTCCGAAGATTTTGCACAAAGGGAGTCCAACTCACAGGGGATCTGTGTGACTTTATCTGACAATTGCCTAGAATACTCTTTACAGCAGCCTTGCAGATGTTCCTCCAGCCCCTCCTTCCCCAGGAGGAACTGGGACACCCTAAACAGAGTCACTAAGCAGCCATCTGCAGAAGCAATGAGAGTGGAAAATAATTATATGTTGCTGTTCTAATTGTTATGAGGTAATCCTTAATGAAGATTCTTACCCATACTCCATCAAGTTCACTGTTTGTTTTCCTCCCTTTAGGGGGCTCATCTCCCAGAGTTCCTTTGAGAACCAGGGAGTTCTCTGGGATCCAGGGCCAGAGAAACTCCACACAGATCACTTTGCCACTGCCCTGAGACAAAAAAAAAAACAAATCTAACGTGTGACTGCTGCTGTAAATCAGACTCATAATAACTGGGTCAGGTCCACGGTTGCCTTGGTGGCCATGACATTCCAAGTTGCCTCTGAGCCCGTGCCCAAGGAAGGTAGATTAAAGTCCTCCTGTACCATGAGCCTGGGGAAGTCCACTGCCAACCCTGACACATCATCAGGCAGCTTAAGTAGGAAGGCCAGTATAGCAGCAGCAATCCCATCTGATGCCTAGGACCCAACCTCACCAGGAGAGTCTCACAACCTACGCAGCAGCACTGAAAGCCACCAGGGTCTCTTGGATGATTATAGCCACTCTATCCCTGCCCTGTGATCATAGCTGGTGCCACACTCAAAACACAGGTGGGCACATTTCCAAAAGGGGGAATCCCCCCATGCACAGCAGGTTGCAATAATACATACCAGGTCAGCCATCTCTTTCACTATCAAATGATGGATGAAGAAGGCCTTATTACGGCAAGCTGGCATTCAACAATATCAGCTGAAATCCCAGGCACTGGGGCTGAGCACTAGGGGCTAGAATGCAGAGTCAGTATTACACCTAGAGATTGCCTTCCCCAGGAGCAGCCTGCCTCTGTCTCTGGTTGAGGAAGTTGTGAGAAATCAACATCTTAGCATTTTGTATGACGTCTCCAGTCACCTAGGTTGTTTGGGCACTGCATCTTATGTAAACACAATTGTATTTATTCATCTGGTCTGTTTCTAAAGCAGATTTCTCAGCTAAATCTGAGCACTGGAGGTTTCATTATGGATTTGATTTATATCCTACCTCAAGTACGGCACTCACGCATTCCAAAATTTGAGCCTAGAATTGTCTTGGCTGTGGGCACCAAAAGTAGGGCACAGGGGACCACATAACAACATATATTTTTTTCATTTAACAAAGCCAAGGGGGACCCAAGTTCTGCTCTCTAACTACTGTAATTGATGTCAACAGAAAACACAGGGGTGCCTGTTCTCCTTAGGGCTCAGTCTGGCCAACAGGAAAAAATAAATCACCTGTCAGAAGAGAAAACCAGAACACTTATAGACTGCGATAACTGACACAGTCAGTGCTGCTACTGCAGCATGTGATTGAGGCCATGTTAAATCATCCTTGTAGCACTTTAGATGAAGCATGGGAAAAAAGAGATGAAGAGAGCAAAAGCAAGAAAGAGATGGCCCTGGCAGAACGTGCATCTTGACTGGACACACACTACTGAGTGAGCGGCTCTGCCTGGCTAGGCTTCAGCTCCAGAATTTGCCCTGTAATAATTCTGGTTGGGGAATTCTGGGAGTTGAAGTCCACATATCTTAAAGTTGCCAAGTTTGAAAAACCCTGCTCCAGAGCAAGCCCACATAACTCAAGAGGAAAAGGCCGCACTGATAAAAGTCCTTGTGGGCTGCAAAGAAATACCCGAAGTGCTAATTAGCTGTTTGGTGGCTAGTGGAGTGGTGGAAGCACTGGAGCTGGCAGTGAGGCTTGGAGGGGCTTGGCAGCATGTCTTTCAGGGCAGCGGTGGCTGTAAATTTACTACTTTTTAAAAAAATGTCAGTGGGCTACACAAGTCTGCTTGGTGGGCTGCACATTATGCAGGCCTGCTCTAGAAGAAGAGATGTGTCCACTGAAGTATCTCAAGTGGCAATGGTTTTCCTAGATTGTACCACTGAGGGGTAGGATCCAGTTTCTCTCAGAAATAGAATTATCATTAAAAAGTGCCTAGCCATTCAACCTATCACAATACAACCATCACAGCCAATGAAAAGGATAACTCTTCTGAACATTAACAACATCTCTGAGACAAACAACAGACTACTACAATCTCCTGGCATCACTGTAGCATACAACCCAATGAAATCTATCTAAAACATCTTAAGCAAACCCAAAGATCAATTACTCAGAGAAGAAAGAAGTCATCTACAACATACAATATAAGGATTGTAATAGCCACAGACAGGCATAAGATTGACAGAATGCATCCATGAACATCACCTGGCAATCAGAAGATATGAACATTCCTTAATCTCTGAACAGATGACAAAGTCAACCACAATTTCAACTGGAAAACTGTCAACATTTTAGATCAACCCAAACCCAAAAATGATAGGGGATTCCTGGAAGCTTGACACTGGCAAATCAGGTATCCACAGACATATAGAAATAAATGGTAAATGCCATTTAAAAGTTATAACCAAAAATTTAGGAAGGAAACTAACAACCCAGAGCATATCCTCCTCAGCAACCAACACCCAGATAAGCAGGAAACAGCACCAGATAAATGATCAGGGAAGAAACAATACCCTGATGAAGAAACTATCAAGGAAGAAACCACCTCACCTAAGAGCGGCAAGGCAAGCTATTGCATATAAACAAGCAACAAACCTCACTCTTCCATGCACTGATGATGTTACCTAGCTTGGAAATGAAAAGTCTGAAGGACAACAACCAAGCTTTAGAGAACACAAAGAACTTTTGTATTTTCTCAGGGGTTTAAATTTTAGGCTTCTTCCACCCATCCTTCCAAATAACAAATATCTTGCACCTGGTATCTTGGATGGTGGTGGTATGTTTACACAATAGCCATCACTAGCCTGGGAACTGCTGGTTCCCACCTCACCAGCCTCAACCCTTTCACTATGATGTAAAAGGAAAAGATGTTCTTCAGTCAAGCTCAGTACTGGTGACTGCACAGACCCTACATTATAGGAAGGGTGTGGCAAGCACACCCTACTGTACTGTCTTCTTCCAGGGTGGTTTTTGACTTACATCTAGTTTGCAGCTCTGGAATTTTTCAGTTGTCGCCCATTCAAATACTAATCAGATGTAACTCTGCTTACCTTACAACCCAGACAAGGTCTGCCAGGTGCTGCCAGCCATAAGACAATCTATGAGGTAGGTCGGACCTAATCTTTTCTTGCAACAGCTTCTTACCACCGATCATTATGTTTGTTTCCCCATTACAAGTTAAACCTTATAAACGTTTCTTAAACACAGGCCCTCTGATACAAGGGGGCACTGACCCTCTGAGGGCACTGTTAGCTCTGATGAAAAGACTTTTGTGCGGCTTGGAACTACTTTTTATTTTGTGCCTTAATGTTGCTGCTGCCTCCTTCCCTTGCGTCTATTTACAGCAGATAAAAGCCAATACAAAGTGTGAACTATAACAGGGATATTTACATTATCTGGGTAGCGCTGGTAAGATAAAAAAGAATCCATCCAAGAACTATTTGAAGACCACATTCCATCTGTTCATCCGAGAATTCTAATTGGAGCAGCAATTTATTCTTGGCAACCACACACCCACAGGAGATACATGCATGCACCTCTTCTCTCCAATAAACACCAGCTCCTCAAAGAACAGCTGTCCTTGTGAAATGAACGGCAAGTGCTAGGAGAAGGAATACAGATATAGAATTGACTTAGACAGCTGAGCTAAACAAATTGCAGCAAGCAGCAAAACTCTATCACTTTAAGACCTGTTAAGGGACTCAAGGAGCCTTCTGCAGCATGGTGTCTTCCAAGTGTGCTGGACCACAACTTCCATAATCCCCATCAATATATGGAGAGGATCCCAGACAATTATGGAAAGATATTTAAATCACAAGACATTTTGCTCATTTCATGAGCAAACATATCAGCCCAGAAAACCATGACACAGAGAATCATTTTCAGCATCCTAATCTCCAGTTCCTCCCAGTGAAGTCCAACATTCAACTAATGACTGTTGCAAAGCCATGCATAAGTCAGCCTTGGGTGACTAGCAGCTCTGTCTGTGAAAGGACTCTGTTGAACACATCATTCTGTGAAACACCATGCAATAATACAGCTGTTCTTTCTATGCTGTTGTGTCTACTATGGAGTATTCACTCTGACCACTGGGAATGAATTACTACAGCTCAGGGACAGAACATACACCATGGACGGAGAAAGGATCGGGTTCAATCCCTGGCATCGTAAGGTAGCAGGAGATGCTTACACCCTTTTTCTGCTTGGGAATCTAAAGAGATGCAAGCAATTTATCCAGGCTTAATGTGCCTCATTATTGTATAACGCAGCTTCCTATGTCCCAAGCTAGTTGCAGTCATCAATACGAATATGCTAATTTGCCTATTTTTAATTTTTTAAAAATTGCCTAAGAGGTACATTTTTTAAAAGACAGACCCACTTTTAAAGAAGACAAATAGGGTCATCTGCTTTTCTATCTACCATTCCTTTTACCCCTTCCTTGCTGTGCCTCACTACAATAATGCTGCAGGAATAAGCAGCCCTGGGTAAATGAATTTTCTCCGATGTCTCACAGTCATATCCAAACATCATGACCTCCCAGAAGCTACGTTTTCCAGATTGACCAGAAGTGTTCCCCATGCTGAAGTGGGAATGTAGAGGGGCAGCACCCACTGCTGCAGGAAGAACTTGAAGGCTGAACTATGAGTAAATTCTGTACTCTCCCTCCCCTCTGCAACTCCCCAGGAATTCTACAGCATAGCTGCATTTTAGCAGTTCCAGCTGAAACTTGTGTTTGTGCCTTCGAGTTATGGTTGATTTCTGGTGACTGCCTGGACAAGTCCCTGCGATTTTCTTGCCAAGGTTTTTGGAAGTGGTTTGCCACTGCCTTCTTCCTAGGGCTAAGAGAGAGTGACTGGCCCAAGGTCACCTAGATGGCTTTGTGCCTAAGGTGGGACTAGAACTCACAGTTTCCCGGTTTCTAGCCTGATGCCTTAACCACTACACCAAACTGGCTCTCTAACTGAAACTTAGCTGAGAAATAATATGCGCAATGGCTTTCTTCTCTGAGATGAAAAGACTGAAGGTATATGACAGCATTCTTCAACTGTATGAAAGAAGATCAAACCCTATTCCCTTTGTTCCAGAGTACAGGATATGAAATAATGGATTAAAGCAGTGTTTCTCAATTTCAGCAACTTTAAGATGTGTGGACTTTAACTCCCAGAATTCCCCAGCCCATTGAAGTTGAAGTCCACACATCTTAAAGTTGCTGAAATTGAGAAACACTGGATTAGGAAGGGAGATTCTAACTGTTAGACAAACTAGGTTATAGTAACAGTATTTCAGCATTGGAACCAATCACCCAGAGAAGCAGTAGGAGGTGCTGAACAGGGCTTGATAGTCATCTGCTGGAGATGTTTTAATTTAGATTCCTACCCTGAGCAGGGGGTCTAAGCAACCCTCCCAAATCTATGATTCATTACAAAAGATACTGGATATGACATATTATCATGAAAAATTAGTTCATATCATAATTCTGTTCCTTTTAGGGCTGTGAAGTAGTCTTTAAAAAAGAGCAAATAATGCTAAAGAGAAACAAAGATTTGCTTGTTCAATGAGGTGTACCACATGACCCCAAAGTTGAGGGTGACCCAACTGTTGCAATAGCATTCTCTGCTTTTCCTTGTTAAATTAGATCAATTCTTGGTGGGAGGTAGAACAAAACATCAGTGTGTGCTTATGCTGCAGAATGGCTTGATATATTGCCATTGGGTGATGAAACAGTCCTGTCCTCCATCTACTAATAGAAAGGTTGGATACAAATTAAATAAAGTGCTGTTATGCAGAGTAGAACTGGTTCCTACCCTGGTTTTGCCTACAGGAAAGTTCTAGATGCAGATTTCAGTTAGGATACAGCAAACTGAAATCTGAAATACAGAAATCACTCAATTTTACAGTCAACATTCTCCCTATATTTTTGTCTTTGTGATAGTTCACATTTTGGGACAAATAAGATAATGATTATGATGGCTTTGTGCATGCTTTCTCACTCTGTTTTTAAAAGTGTTAAACCAAATTTTGAACCAAAATACTTAACATCAGATGTTTTTCTTTACCACTTAAATGATTTTATATAATTCATGCTATGACAACAAGTCTTAGCACAAACTTGCTGGTCAAGAACATTCTTCAATAAAAATCCCTGAATGCTACAAGACTAAAGTCAAATGGATTTCCAGGCCAATGAAATCTTTTTTTTTTTTTTTTTAAGATATTCATCATCCCATTTCTATTCACATTTTTCTTTTGGGATTATTTGTTATCACAGTTCCATTTTGCATAGCACACATGGGCTCACAGTTGAACTTGAGGCCATTTCAATTATTGTCCATTTTATGAATTTTAGTACACACATTCTTTCTTATATTGCCACTTGTATTATCACTGGTAAACCAGTTTTCAGACACTGATCTGTTCTCACAAACCAGCTGACTGCTGGCATGTTTGGGAAAACGAGGCTGGGGCAGACCATCTGGTAAATTCCCCAGGCCATGGCTTGAGCACTGCTGCCCTACAGAGATGCTAACTATTGGCAATGACAATCTTGAGTAAGATGGACTAATAGGTTGGCATGGTAGAAACTGGATCCACATCTCCAAAGATAGAAACAACTTATATTTACCGTATTTTTCCGACTATAAGACGATACTTTTTTCTAAAATCCTTACCCTAAAAATTGAAGGGAGTCTTATTCAAGGAAGTCAGCAGAGGAGAGAACCTTGTGGTTGCAAAACTGCCCATACTTTGTTTCTGCAAAGAGGCTTCCTCCTATTGCTAGCCTCCAATCACGAGTGAAATAGCTTGTCTCCCAAACAGACTTCCTCCAATCACGAGCCTTATGTAACTGATGTCAGCTGATGCTGAACAAACCAATTAGAGGAAGGCTGTTTGCAGAGACAAGCTATCGGCAGTTTCACTCGTGTTTGAATGTAATCAGTTATGCAAAAGAGCATGGAAATAGAGCTGCAGAGAGACGGTTTGAACCTCCTCCCACCGAGTGTAGCAGATAAATGTCAACTAATTACTAAATAAAAATGTGTTCTGCACTATCTTTAAAATATTGATTTCTTAATTTGGGGTTGGAAAAGTGGGGGTCGTCTTGTACATGGGGGCGTCTTATTGACGGAAAAATACGGTAATATGCAGAAAGGACTGGGAAATAATGGCAAAGAATGAAGGTAATGAAGAGCTATTTTTAAAGGCATTTCTGAAAATACACAGCATCCCTTACCCGTATCGGTGCCTGCCCACATCTCTGATCAGTTTCTCTGACAGATAAGCTCCAATGCGATCCAGCTTCTCTGGAGCAGAGAGGGCATAGAAAGTCAGCTTCTCCATGTTGGTTTTTACCAGCCCATCCTGAAAGAAACGTAATTTCATGCTAAAACGTAAGCTTATATTATTGAATATATTAACCCCCTCCATCCCCCACACACCAGGTTTTCTGTAGGAACTCAATGCAATGTACGTAGTATTCCCACGTGTGATTTATTCTCAAAACAGTCCTATGACTTAGATTGGGCTAAGAGAGGGCAAAGGCACCCAGTGAGTCTCTATGGCTGAGTATGGACTTGGCTTTGAATTTGAGTCTCCCATGACCTACCCTGGTACCTTAATCAGAGTACCACCCAGGCCCTCACATATTCTTGTACTTGGAACCCCCAAAATGTCAGGCATGGCTCTGTGGCTGAAAGAAGAAGATAATGAAAAGGAAAGAGAAACACGGACAGGGCCTAATAAGCTAGCTGTTAGAGCAGAAATGTGTTAAGGCCCTGTTCCTATAAAATCCCTCAACTTGTTGCTCAGTCTGAATAAGACCAAGAGCGTGCTCCTGGAGCTTGCTGAAGCTGTCCTTCGGTCTACTTGACTAGTTTAACTTCTCCCCTTTCCATGACTTAAAATCAAAACAGATTTTGCTTGGCTTATCTGCCTGCGAGAACACATCACATCTCACTCCACCTCTGACCCTTACTTCTTTCACAGAAAGAGCCTATGGAAGTAAGAAATTGACTCTACTTCTTATAGAGGTTTATGAATTGCCTTTTCCTCTGCCAGGTTATTATTCTTTGTTGTTTACCCAATAATATAGCACCATGCTGAGTTATGCCAATACACAATAGGACATTGCTAGGTATGTATGGAAGAAGAAGAAAGTCAAGGAAGCAGCAGGTTTGCTCTTTGGAGAAGATGGGGAGATGGTGATGGGCAATAGGGAGAAGGCTGAATTGCTTAATTTCTATTGTGCATCTGTCTTTTTGCAAAAGGAAAAAGTGGTCCATCCTGTTAGAAACTATACTGTGAGGGACTGAGGAGAAATGCTGGTAAAAATGGGTAAGGGAATGGTGAGAAAACATCCAGCTGCTTTGAATGAAATCAAGACTCTGGGATCAGATGGATTACATACCCCCTTTTTTTGACAAAGTGACTAGATTAATGGACAAAAGAAATGGTGTGCGTGTAACGTATTTAGACTTTAGTATGGCATCAAATCCCCTTCATGGATCACTGCCTTGTCATGGCGAAGGGGCTTGTGTAACTCAGTGAAGCCATGAGCTATACCGTGCAGGGCCACCCAAGACGGACAGGTCATGACAGAGAGTTCTGACAAAATGTGGTCCACTGGAGAAGGAAATGGCAACCCACTCCAGTATCCTTGCCAAGAAAACCCCATGGACAATGTTAAAAGGCTAAAAGATATGACGCCGGAAGATGAGCCCCTCAGGTCGGAAGGTGTCCAATATGCTACTGGGGAAGAGCGGAGGGCAATTCCAAGTAGCTCCAGAAAGAGTGAAGCGGCTGGGCCAAAGCCGAAAGGACGTTCAGCTGTGGATGTATCTGGAAGCGAAAAGAAGGTCCGATGCTGTAAAGAACAATATTGTATAGGTACGTGGAATGTCAGATCCATGAACCAAGGCAAGCTGGATGTGGTCAAACATGAGATGACAAGATTGAACGTCGACATCTTGGGAATCAGCGAATTGAAATGGACGGGAATGGGTGAATTTAATTCAGGTGACCACTATATCTACTACTGTGGGCAAGAAACCCTTAGAAGAAATGGAGTTGCACTCATAGTCAATAAGAGAGTGGGAAAGGCAGTAATGGGGTACAACCTCAAAAACGACAGAATGATCTCAGTGCGTATCCAAGGAAAACCATTCAACATCACGGTAATCCAAGTCTATGCCCCAACCACTGATGCCGAAGAAGCTGAAGTTGACCGGTTCTATGAAGACCTACAAGACCTTCTAGAACTAGCACCAAAAAAAGATGTCCTTTTCATCATAGGGGATTGGAATGCTAAAGTAGGAAGTCAAGGAGTAATCGGAATAACAGGCAAGTTTGGCCTTGGAGTACAAAATGAAGCAGGGCAAAGGCTAATAGAGTTCTGTCAAGAGAACAAGCTAGTCATAGCAAACACTCTTTTCCAACAACACAAGAGACGACTCTACACATGGACATCACCAGATGGTCAATACCGAAACCAGATTGATTACATACTTTGCAGCCAAAGGTGGAGAAGCTCTATACAGACGGCAAAAACAAGACCAGGAGCTGACTGTGGCTCAGATCATGAGCTTCTTACTGCAAAATTTAGGCTTAAATTGAAGAATGTAGGGAAAACCACTAGACCACTCAGGTATGACTTAGATCATATTCCATGTGAGTACACAGTGAAGGTGATGAATAGATTTAGAGGATTAGATTTGGTAGACAGAGTGCCTGAAGAACTATGGACGGAGGTCTGTAACATTGTACAAGAGGCAGCATCTAAAACCATCCCAAAGAAAAAGAAATGCAAGAAAGCAAAATGGCTGTCTGATGAGGCTTTACAAATAGCTGTGGAAAGAAGGAATGCAAAAAGCAAGGGTGAAAGGGAAAGATATAAGCAACTGAATGCAGATTTCCAGAGAATAGCAAGGAGAGATAAGAAGGCCTTCTTAAATGAACAATGCAAAGAAATTGAAGAAAACAATAGAATGGGGAAGACTAGAGATCTCTTCAAGAAAATTGGAGATATCAAAGGAACGTTTAGTGCAAAGATGGGCATGATAAAGGACAAAAAAGGCAGGGACCTAACAGAAGCAGAAGAGATTAAGAAGAGGTGGCAAGAATACACAGAAGAACTATACAAGAAAGATCTTAATGTCCCTGATGTCCATGCTGGTGTGGTCACTGACCCTGAGCCAGACATCCTAGAGAGTGAAGTCAAGTGGGCCTTAGGAAGCATTGCTAACAACAAAGCTAGTGGAGATGACAGTATTCCAGCTGAGTTATTTAAAATACTAAAAGATGATGCTGTTAAAGTGCTGCACTCAATATGCCAGCAAGTTTGGAAAACGCAACAGTGGCCACGGGATTGGAAAAGGTCAGTTTACGTTCCAATTCCAAAGAAGGGCAATGCCAAAGAATGCTCAAACTATCGCACAATTGCACTCATTTCACATGCTAGCAAGGTTATGCTCAAAATCCTACAAGCTAGGCTTCAGCAGTACGTGAACCGAGAACTACCGGATGTACAAGCTGGGTTTCGAAGAGGCAGAGGAACTAGAGATCAAATTGCCAACATTCGCTGGATCATGGAGAAAGCACGAGAGTTCCAGAAAAGCATCTACTTCTGCTTCATTGACTATGCAAAAGCCTTTGATTGTGTGGATCACAACAAACTGTGGCAAATTCTTAAAGAGATGGGGATACCAGACCACCTTACCTGTCTCCTGAGAAATCTGTATGCGGGCCAAGAAGCAACAGTTAGAACCAGTCATGGAACAACCAATTGGTTCAAAATAGGGAAAGGAGTACGACAAGGCTGTATACTGTCACCCTGCTTATTTAACCTATATGCAGAGTACATCATGAGAAATGCCAGGCTGGAAGAATCACAAGCCGGAATTAAGATTGCAGGGAGAAACATCAATAACCTCAGATATGCAGACGATACCACCCTAATGGCAGAAAGTGAAGAAGAACTAAAGAGCCTCTTGATGAGGGTGAAAGAGGAGAGTGCGAAAGCTGGCTTGAAACTCAACATTAAAAAAACTAAGATCATGGCATCTGGACCCATCAATCCCTGGCAAATAGAAGGGGTAGAAATGGAAGCAGTAACAGACTTCATTTATTTGGGCTCCAAGATCACCGCAGACGGAGACTGCAGCCATGAAATTAAAAGACGCTTGCTCCTTGGGAGGAAAGCTATGGCAAGCCTAGATAGCATATTAAAAAGCAGAGATGTCACCTTGCCGACAAAGATCCGCATAGTCAAAGCTATGGTTTTTCCAGTAGTAATGTATGGCTGTGAGAGCTGGACCATAAAGAAGGCTGAACGCCGAAGAATTGATGCCTTTGAACTGTGGTGCTGGAGAAGACTCTTAAGAGTCCCCTGGACTGCTAGGAGGTCAAACCAGTCAATCTTAAAGGAAATCAACTCTGATTGCTCATTGGAAGGATTGATACTGAAGCTCAAGCTCAGATACTTTGGTCACCTAATGCGAAGAGAGGACTCTTTGGAAAAGACCCTGATGCTGGGAAAGATGGAAGGCAAAAGGAGAAGAGGACGGCAGAGGATGAGATGGCTAGATAGCATCACTGAAGCAATGAGCATGAAATTGAGCAAACTGAGGGAGGCTGTGAAAGATAGGAAGGCCTGGCGCAATATGGTTCATGGGGTCACGAAGAGTCGGACACGACTTAACGACTAAACAACAACAAATGGCATCAAATAAACTTGACCATAGCTTCCTTCTTCATAAAATGGAACAATGTGGGATAGATGATCCCACTACCAGACAGCTTTACAGTTGGTTGAACAACTGTACCCAGTGCATGGTTCCTTAATGGATTTATGTCTGCATGGAGGGAGGAATGCAGTGAGGTACCCAGGGTTCTGTCCTGGGCCCAGCATTTTTCAACTTTTTCATAAATGATGTGACAAGGGATAGAAGGGAGCTTGCCAAATGTGCAGGTGACACAAAGGGAGGGAGGAACTGCTAACACCTCAGAAGACAAGATTCAAAAGGATCTCTATACACCTGAACATTGGGTCCTATCCAATAATATGAACTTCATTGGTGAGAAATTTAAGGTTCTGCACTTAGGTAGGAAAAAAACAGATGTATGGGCAGAAGATAGATGGTACCTGGTTTGACAGTAGAACTTTTGAGGAAGATCTGGGCATCTTAATAGACCACAAATTAAGCATGAGCCAGAAGTGTGTTGCAGCTGCCAAAAAAGCCAGTGCAATCCTGGGCTGCAACAACAGAGGTATAACATCAAGATCACTGGTTAGACCGTCTCTGGAATACTGTGTTCAGTTCTATTCACTGGAAAAAGTGGGGAGAAGACCTCCAAAGGTGGTGAGGGGCTTGGAGGCTAAACACTATGAAGAACAGTTAAGGAACAGGGTATGATTAGCTTAGGTTAGTTGACCTTGATTTATTGAATGCCCATCCCAACTTTTCCATCAGAAAGGTGGCTAACAAATAAAGCTTTGTTCAAACTGCCTTTTAAGGACATTCAGTTTTATCACTCCACAATCCATACTTCACCAGATTCCATACCTCCTAAGCACCACACCACAGCACCATTTGATGGCACTGCAAACACCATCCACACCATAAGAGAGCAAAGAAATTGTTCTGGGTTTCCTATCATGCTCATGGAGCAACCAGAGCTTGGAAAACACATGTGGATGAATTGCTGGTTTTGAAGAACATCTGTATCTGTATCACTACCTCCCTCAGGTCAATGAAAGGCTTGCATGTGGTCCTCAGAGGGCACATGAGCACCGATGAACCACATAGTCAGCTGAATAAAGACATTGCTTCTGGGTGACTGCAGCTTCTTCAGGGCAAAAGGGAATGGAATACAGTACCACGTGGGTGTATAACTATTACCACTGTCCTCATGTGCACTCATGTACCCTTCAAGCTTTAAAAGAACAGCTCCTTTTTTTTTTTTAAAGGGGATTTGGCAGCTCTCTCAGATCTCTTCTTCATGTACGCTGCATCTTAATTCAGAACCAAGGATGGAATATGGAAGTAGGTAGAGAGATGTGAATGTGGTTTTCTTTTCTTTTCCTCCTAAGAGAAGGAACAGTTGCTTCCTTCTAGTTTTGCTAGTTTTAAATTTCCAAGCGGTGCGTTTGTGTGTGTGCATATACACGTGTATGTATGTAGAACTTCGCATGGCTACCTGAGATCTCTTAACCTAGGTTAACTTTGATTCAAGAAGCACACCCACTTCTTACATATTAGGTGGGGAGACAATATAAAACAGCCACCATTCTGGGAAATGTTTCTGCACACACAAAGGCATATGGGCCCATTTGCTATTCAGAAAGAGCTTTCAGGTGAAAAAGTACAGAAAAGGTGTAGAAAAGGGCATCTGTAATGAGTATGGGACTACAGCAGCTCCCCTATGGAATGTTTGGGGTGCTTTAGTTTGAAATGAAGGTGGGTAAGGGAAGACATAACATAACATAACTGTCCATATGAAAAATATGAACAGAGAAAACTTTCCTTCCCTCCTTCACTGTGTTAGAACTCAGAGTCATCTGCTGAAACTAAATGCAGGGAGACTTAAGATGGATATTAGGAAGAAGGACTCCTTTATACAACATAATGCACAATATATCACAGTCACTTTCATGAGATGGACAGCCATATAAATCATTTAAATAAAACAAAATAAATATAATTGCAGAATTAGCTGTTGTCCGATTTGGTAACGGCTGCTCATACAGATGGTTTTAAAAATGGACTGGCCAAATCGGTGGAGCTTGGGAGCAAGAGAAGGAGAGGGCTTGCTTTAATTCAAAAGAGGCAAGATACAGTAGCTTTAATTTCTTTGGACATGAAGAAAGTCTTTGATAGGGTTTGCTGGCAGTTTTTGAAGACTGAGGAAATCCAGAATAAATTGAAACAATGTTGTTTTTTAAAAAATCATGACTTGATAATTGCTATGTTTCCCAGCTCTGCGATTGGCTTGATCCTTAACACAACTGCATGTATTTGCATTTTCTTTTGTTGATTTAGTTTAGTGTAATGAAATAAAATGCTCAGCAAGTCGCTTGTTGAGATGGATGGCCATTTAAATTGAATGAATGAATGAATGAATGAATAATTTAAAAAATGGAAGGGGGGATAAGCAATGGTGCCATGAGTATATGTATGAACTCCTTGAACTGAAAGTCTGGCTGTGTGCAGAAGGCTTTTAGTTAAGGTTCATTTACCTCTGGATCCTCTGGGAAGATATTGTCAACAAGCCTCTTGTAACGGGGACGCAATGCTCCACAACAGCCACACACACCTGAAACAGAAAGGAAATGAAATCCTCTACACAACAAAGAAGTAGTAAAAGTTCTAGATTTGTTTTCAACTAGTTATGCAGACCACTTCCTTTGCATCAAAACCAAGTCTAATAATAATTAATAAAATTACAGAATCCTAGAATTAGTAGGGACCATTTAGACTCTCAAGCCAAGCCCTTGTTCATTATAGGAATACAGATTAAAGCATTCCGGATAGAGATTTCAACAGAAGAGAATATACGTAGCTCAGGGTTGAACTGCGGAGTCCTTGGTGCTCTCTGAGCTTGGTTGTTTACTTGCAGATGTTTCATGACCCAACTAGATAATATCATCAGTGCTAGTGGGTGTGGGGTTTGCTCCTTGTTTATATATAGTAGCTTGCCTTGCCAGTTTGGTGGGGGTGTGGTTTTCTCCTTGGTAGTTCCTTGATTACAGTATTGTTTTCTGCTTAATTATTTGCCTGGTGTTAATCCCTGCTTATCTGGGTGTTGGCTGCTGGAGAGCATGTGTTCTGGTCTTTTTGTTTTCTGCTTAGCTTTTTTATTGTCTCTTTTGAATGGTGTGTAAATATGGTTTATTTCTATGTGTCTACTGATGGCTGATTTGTCTGAATGCCAAGCTTTTAGGAATTCCCTAGCATTTTTGGATTTAGCTTGGTCTAGGATGCTCACAGTTTCTCAGCTGAAACTACGGTTGAGTTTGTCCATGTGTTGTGAGATTAAGAAGTTTTCATTGTGTCTTCTGACTGCTAGTTGGTGTTCATGGATGCGCTCTGCTAGTCTTCTACCTGTCTGTCCTACATAGTGGCTGTTACAGTCCTTACGCTGTCTGTTGTAGATGACTCCTGTTTTTTTTTCTTTTTGGGCTACTGGGCCTTTTGGTTTACGTAAGATGTTTTGGAGGGCTTTAGTTGGTTTGTGTGCTACAGTGATGCTGTGTGGTTGTAACAGTCTGTTGTAATAGACTATTACACAGATAAAGATGTATAATTAGCATCAATACTTTTCAAGCTGTTTACTTGAAGGTTTATCCCAGGTAATATATTTTTCAGTCCGCCTTATATTCTGGCTGATGAAATCTCTGTCACAGTCCATTACAACAGCCTTTCCAACCTGATGCCATCCGTATGGGTTGGACTACATCTACAAAAATCCCCAGATAGCAAGTACCAGGCTAGGAAAAGGCATTCTGAGATATTCTTCTCTGAAATGAGTTAAATGATAAGGAGCTATGCAAGAAAACTATTGAGTCTTGATATCTTAGTTTTTAACAGCATAATCTACATATTTACTCAAATAAATAAAGCCCCACTGACTTCAATGGGACTCACTCCCAATTTACAGATAACGTTGATGGGAACAAATAACTCATTTCTGGCTAGGCTCTCACATTGTCCTAGTCCATCGTTTCTTAAACTGTGGTTTATTAGCTGGGTTTACACAACATACTGTCATAAACAGTGGTTTACAAAGCACAATAGCTGGATTCACAAAATAAGCCACAATTCACCTTATATGAACTCAGCTATTGATAATGGTTACCTTCCTGCAATTTCAACAGCAGCAGCAGCAGCAGCAGCAGCAGCAACATTAGTAGTAATAGTAGTGATAATAATATAAAAAATAAAAATTGTTTTCTGGATATTGTAAGAGGTGGTAGTAGGGGGTGAACACAGGCCTTCAACATGCACATGTGTGTATTTTGTCATTCCATCACATACTGAGACAATATGACTTAACAATCTAAATGCTCACCATAACAAATCATAATTTGACCTTACTGGCCATCTATACAGAACAGGGGATGAGATTTCAAGGACCTCTGTATTTGGTAGATAAATGTATGCCTTGTTCCAGACAGATAGGACAAATGCTGTAAACCACCTGCAGTCTGTAAAGGAGTAATTCATGGAGGCCAAATTTATGTTCCCATTACATATTTATGAGTCAAGGAGAGTAACAGAAGCTTCATCAGTCAAAAATAGAGAAATAACTGAGAAAAATACTTGAAGAAGTTGCTTCACTGCCTTGTTGGACTTCCTTTTTTTCTTCATAATTGCAATTAGATGCATTCTTCATGCAAGAAAGCCCAGAATGCTTCCAGAGTACAGTACAGTAATGACAAGCATGCCATCTTTCTTCTGAAGCAAAGAAAGCAGCCAGCAGCTCTTCTTCACAAAATTAGCATTAGCATCCTTTCTCTCTTTGTCCTTAGGCGATGCTGGGACATGGAGATATTTGGTCTTTCCCACCCTCTAGGTATGCTGAGATTAGAACCTCCACAATTCCTCAGCCAACATGGCCACTGGTCTTCATGGCTGGAAATCCTGGGAGATGCTGTCTCAACACATCTGGAGGAGGTTAGATTAGGGAATATTTTCCTAACACTTCTGGAGAGCACCAGGTTGACAAAGGTGGCATCACAGCACAGGGACAAGGAAATCAGAAAACCCCCCATCATGACTGTGAAAAAATATTTTGTCCTACACTCCATAAAAGGGGCAAAGAAGGGTCAGTCCTCAGAAGGTAAGCAAGTATCACAATGTGCACACAACTGGAGCACAACAGTGTGCAAGACAGCGCCTGTTGTGCTCCAATTCATCAGAGACAAAATATACTGAAATCACCTGCCAGTTAAATATATGTTCCAAAGCAACATCCAGGGTTCAAGTTCTGAAAGAGACTGGAGAGAGCAAGGTTAGGAAGGCGTCTTGCCCCTTCTCTTCCTTGAATTCAGGCAACTGATGAGGAATAATCTCTTCCAACAAGCATTCAATTGTTAACTGAACTGATTTTAATGATATTCATTTTAATTTTACCTCTGTTTTTAACTGCACTGCTTTTCTCTGCATGGTTTATAATTTATATGTCACAAGCTGCCTTGAATGTTGTATGGACAGAAAGGCAGGATACAAACTGAAGAAACAAAGAAACAAATAATATATCTGGGTTCTGCAGTTGTCCAACTTGTCATCATCTCTCCATTTAATGGTGCCATACTTTTACTTTCTTTCCTATTCTCTTTGACTTCTGCCTCCAAACAAACAAACAAACAGCTGACTCTTCTCTTTTTAATACAAAGTATGTTTAATCTCTGTGTGATGAATTCTTGCTTTACTTGCATGGAACCTTACTTCCCATGACCTCTGAAAACGTAATTAATTAATTAACTCACTCCATTTTATATTGCCCCTCTCACAGGACTCAGGGCAATATTCAAAACAGTATGTTCTGTTTGTTTTATTTTATTGAACTTCAAAAACATTACAGCAATTAACATTTAACAATTACTACAATTAACATTTCTTGAAAAAATTAACTACGGTAATATATGTATACACTAAATAGCTATATAACTATACTATCATATAAAAACTATATTGTTTGAAAAAGAACACACACACACACACACAAATCCTGTATTAAATGACCTAACTTCCCCCCCAAAACCCAAACAAAGAGAAAAAAAATACCTAAGGAACTAGGAAAAGAAAAAATGAAAAAAATCCACTAAGCAAAACTAGGACAAACAATTAGGTAACAATATACTGGTGTAGGCTTTTCATAGCCAGGGTCAATCAAGCAGTGATGAGTTCCAGCAGCTCACAGGCAACTGAGCTAGGGAACCAGCTTTCTTGGACAACCATGACATGGACCAATCAGAGATCAGTTTGCCAGGTCCAAATACAAGAGCCCAGTCAATCTCTTTTCAGTTGCCTGTGAGCTGCTGAGAAGCACACTACAAAGCCACTCACTCCTCTGAAGATGCCAGCCACAGGTGCCGGTGAAATGTCAGGATACCAGAAAGCTAGACCACAGCCAAAAACTCATCACTGCTTGGATAAGATAACAGGAAAAGCCATCAATGTCTACCCAAAAACCCCTGTCTAAAATCCATAAAACATATTACTGAAGACCGCTCATAGAAAAGAATACTGCTAGGTATTGAAGCACCCGTATAAACATAAGGTTTTGAACAACTTAATGGCGTGTCCACCCTCCTTTTGCTTCCTCGGGGTGTAGAATCCTCAGCAAGATGCCCTCATACTCTCAGAATCCTGAGTAAGGTAAATTTATCCCATTTCTAATTTAATACAACACAGAGCTTGCAGTACAACTCGCAGAGCTTCAAAACTTAAGGTATAAGACATACTGCTTTTAAATGAGTTACACCACAAAAATGCATCAATCAGTGACTGATTCAGTGGGAAGAATTCCTAGGAAAAGGTGTTCAGGCTGACGTCCATCCAGGACCTCTTGCAGATCAACAATAAAACTACCCTGGAATCCAGATTTTTAAAAAGTGGTTCCCCCCACCTCCCAATAAGGTATTGTCTCAGTACCCCTTTGAGTATATCAAAGCTGTTGCTTCCTCCCCAACATGTGCATATTTCAGTATTATTTAAGGCAACTTCATCAAGTATGTGGAAAAAGGAAGCCATAAAAGTAATTTCCATAGCTTCTTCGTAGCATCACCAGCCATTGTTGAATTAATAAAATACCTGTCCGCATTACTGTTATTCTGGCACAATGATGGCTAGATGATTCTGGAAGATGCTATAAATTGCTAGTAAGGAAATGATCAAGGAATGGCAGGCCAAAGTAGCACCTATCCTGTTCTCAAACCACTTTTTCCCCTGTTACCTCGTTACTTGGGTAATCTCACTCCCTCAAGATCCAAGGTTATAAATAATTCTGAGAAAAAGAGAGTGGTTGTGGGGGGAGAGAAGACACTGCAGAAGGGTTAATGGCTACATTCCCCATATATTGATTTCTTTTGCAACTATCCAGCCTCTCAGCTTACATTATTGTTAATCAGTCAAGCATTTGACAAGTTAATATGTAGCACGATTCTTAATAAACCTTATTCAAAACAAGAGTATTAGCATTTTTTCTATTTGAAAATAATCTGTTATACAGAACAAATATGTTTTCAAAAACAAAAGGAATTTGATATTGAAAGTTGTCCATATGACAAGTATTTTGCTTTCTCCCAACTCCACAACATAAAGGTTTGGGAAGTTCAATTTTTACCACTTACATTCAGAAATTCATGATCAAACAGATTATTGTGACCGCGCATCAAATCACTGATCACGTGCAACCCAGAATGGGTTCTGTCTTGTCTTATTTTATTTTGGGGTCTGATATGGAGCAATAGTATGTTATTCTCATTTTAAATTTTGAAATGAGGCTGAGAGACACTGCAGCATTTGACAAGTTAAGATGCCTCCTTGGCTTGAACTCGACTTTCCCATTCCTACTTTTAACATGTCACCGGACAGGCTTAAGCTCCCATACTTTTTCTTTAATAATTTTTTATTGTTTTTTAAATTAATAACAGAAAAGAAAAACCACAAAAATAATAATACACGAGAAGAAGAAAGAAAACATTAAAAGGTATTACCAAAAAGTAACAAAAATACAAGAACAAAAAAAAAATACAGTAAATAGTTACACATCTATATATATTTATCTAATGCAAATATTATTCAGAGCTTAAGCTCCCATACTTAATGCCAGCATTCTTTCTCCGTACATATATATTTATAGGTCCCCAACTGCACAACCAGTACAAACTGTAATTGAACAATATCCAAACCACTAGGATAAACAGATAAGCCAAGGGCATTCTTTCTGATGCCAAATATGAAGATGGAGCTACAGTACTTGAATTTTACACTCCATTTTTAAAGAATCCTCTTGGATAAGGATTTAAAAAATACTCATTTGCAAACCCAACCTCCTCTGACTTTGGGCGTTCCTCCATTCAGTCTGACCTTTCAAAATTATTTTCTTATTCCCAAATTTTATATGCCTCCAGAGAACAGTCCCATACCCACAGGGTGCTTCAAACCCTTGTCATGTTTAATGAAAACTTTCCATCCCTTATTGCTCATCACAACCTAAACTAAATCCCAAGGCTGTTTGAGAAAGTGATAAATTTTACAGACATGTTTCTAGTCCCTATGGCTGCATAGTAAAGTCTGGAGATAGAGTTCAGTGCTCTACTTAGTACCCTTGGTCTGCTATTTTATATATATACAGAATTTCTCTTTGCACAAAACATGATTATTCCAGACACAAGCCTTAGAAGTCATGGCAGAGCCATACATCACAGCAAAAAAATTATATATGGCCCATTCAGGCTGCTTGAAAAAATGAGATTTGGGTGTCAGTAGGACATGGCAAAAGGAGCCCAGAAAAAGAGAGAAGATTCTCCTTTTGAAAAATCAATCAATCCACCCACTCAAAGCCACATCAACAACAATTTTTAGCTGAATGGAACATCTAGCAAACATTCAGTCCCTGAACATGTGGCAGATTCATTTTAAACACCTCCATTAACTAATCCCCCAATCCGCGCAGCAGCCCAAATTCATGCCAGCTTTGAAAGATGATTTAGCAGGTCTTAATTCTCCCTTCCCTACTTTGTCCAAAGCACAGGCAGCAGCGGAGTTGAACCCCTGCAGAAACAGCCTGCAGAGGGAGTCCCTGTCTTGCCAGGCAAAATTCAACAGACTTGGGGCAGTTATGCTGGGAAGGAAGCTGGGGGTGGGGGGGCAGAGTTCCTTCATTGTGGGGAATGAAAGGATCTTTCTCAACAGGAGGAGAAGGAAGGCAAGTTGGGGGAATGAGAAAAGCCATTCTGGCCCCTTGCCAGCACCCAAAAGCTGCTAGCAATTTGCATAATAAGCCCTAGCTTTTATCTCCTTCTTGCTATGTTCAACACAATTTGCAAACATTAATTAATCCCCACAACATGGGACTCCTCTCTCCTCCCCTCTCCTGAATGAGAAGCTAAGTATCCCCCCCCCCTTTTTTTTTTACAGTTGCATGAAAACAGATACAAATTATGGAACAGGCTTAATCAATACTACCTAAAGAGGTTTTTTTGTTGTTTTTTTTTACAACACAGAGACTGTATTGGGAGCTGAGACTCAACAACCATCTAATCCAGCACTCCACTTCTAAAGGAGCAAGGCAGATCTTTCTAGGATGTTCAGAAAGTGGACATGGAAGCAATTGCAAGTTCTGCTGCTTTCCAACTCAGAAGCTCTACTCACTATGGCCAACAATACTTCCTAAATGACAGATTCAGACAGAAGGATGTCTAATCCAGTGTTTCTCAACCTTGGCAACTTTAAGATGTGTGGACTTCAATTCCCAGAATTCTCCAGCCAGCATGGCTGGCTTGGGAATTCTGGGAGTTGAAGTCCACACATCTTAAAGTTGCAAGGTTGAGAAACACTGGTCTAATCTATAGCTGAGCTGAAAGTTACAAAGTCGCTTGCTCTTGAGTCAGAACGCTAGCCCATTAAGCTTAAGTGTTGGCAGTAACAGCAGTTTTTCTGGGTTTTCAGACTGGAGTCCAACATTCCTAGGACTGAATTGGTGAATTTTTGCATGCAATGTAGCCATTCAACCTCTTTGCTAAACTCTTTCCGTAACAGGTTTCATTTGATGTTCAATTAGAGTTTTGTGGAATTGCAGCAGCATGCCCAGAGAATATCAATGTGGTTCTCTCTGTGATCAAGTGAAATTATTTGTAATCTCCAGGAATGAATTTACCATGTAATGGTGACAGCAGTGGCATCTTCTTTTCAAAGTTGCTCTTTCTGCTTCTGGTGGGAGGAAGATGGTTTTAAAAGGGGAAGGAGAAAGAAAAACAACCCTTGAACCAGTAACCCCCAATTCCTTAAGTTTTAGAGTGGGCCCTGAACAACAACAACAAAAAGAAACACAGAAATTTCCCATGCTGCAATGAAAAGGGGGAGATTTTTTTTAAAGGGGGCGTTAACGCTTAGCCCTAGAATTCCCACCCAAGAACATCAAAACCAGTAGTTATCACCCTCACTACCATATTTAATGATGCTAAAGTCTAGAAATCAATGATTTAGCTTATATATAGTAATTGTGTTGCCTGTCTCAGTTCCAATGGTACTCCTGGTCAATCACTCTCTCAAGAACTGGGCCACTGGTGTGGATGAAAGCCAGAAGTCCCAAATTCAAGAGTAGCTATGCAATAATGTGATCTGGTGGCCTTCAGCCAGGTTTCCTCTAACCTGGTGCCATCTGTCAAATATTTTGAGACTATATCACTCTCAATTTTATCTCCCCCATAAGCTCCAATTATGAAAATGATAGCAACAGTACAACATACAGGCTGATAATGCTTAAGATGTTGTACAGTAAATACCCAATCAACTCTAAACTTCCTAATAAAACATCAAATGTTAATTCTCAAGCTTAGTTATATAAATTAGTTCAGACAAGGTTCCCAGGTAATAATTTGGACCGAGCATTAAAGGTGCTCAAAACGTCCAATATTAGTCATTAAGCAGTCCAGCTGTGCCATCTGAATGCTGCCTAGATAATGCACACCTTTATAAGCATCAGAGTTTGCTTAATCACAGCCACACGCTCCCTCAACATAGACAACAGGGAAAAACAGCCAGCCCAAGACTTTCTGGATACCTTGCAGCAGAGATAGAAAAGGCAGACTAGAAGGCCCAACTCCCTTGGATAACTGATTCTGAGAGCCAAAGAGCAATCATATTTTGAATGAATGAAATATATGTCATAGGGCATGATCTTCAGGGAAAGAGAGCTTCTTCCACAGGCTGCACGGCTCCAATTCCTTTCCACAAGGACTCTACAGGAGAACCCCCCTCCCCCATTGCAGATGACATCCCGTGATAACATTATACAGAAAAGTGCTAAACCAAATCTGCTTCTCTAAAAGCAGCTTGCGGGTGCAATGAGTGACACCAGATCATAAAGTCATTGATGACCACCAACCAATCTCATGAATTTTTAAAAGAAGAAAGAAAAAAGTTAATGCCAGCATACAGAGAGAAGTACCCTCCATTACAAAGAGAAGCACCCCCTGCACATATATTACCCTTCCTCCCCCCTGCCCCCTTGATTTACTTGCAGCCTCCATCTGCTGCTCAGACGGGATCATGAAGCCAGCAACAGCTGAAGTCTAGCCCTTTGTCTTTGTGACAAAGAGTTAAAGGAACTCGAGCGACCGCTCCGTCACCAAGCCTGGCCCATTCTGTGCCTGTGATATGCTGTACCAAGGACTAGAACCACCTCAGTGGCTTCATGGAGGCCTCTTGCTCTCCAGGCGTTGGGGTTGAACAATGCCGCCTTCGCTACGAGGTTGGGATTGCTACCAAGGGAGGAATCCCTCGAAACTCTCTGCCTGGCAAAGGGTATCACCCACATGGTAGCACTACTGGGGCTCATTAAAGAGCCTGCTCTGTTTTCCTAACAACAAACTTCTTCCTCTTTTTCCCCCTGGATAGGCCTGATTCCCTGCAGGCTGAGGCAGATGGGACAAGAGTCCATGGGTGTCAACACAGTAGCATTTTCCTTTGTAAGGAGAAGGTAAATATGGACATTTATTCTGTCTCTTAAAGAAAAGGATAACCAAATGCAAGAGTTTTGTATCTTTTCCCCTCAAGTATGAGTAACCTCTGCATTTGAGAGATTTAAGAATGGAAGAACAGAGAAGGGAATTTAACAAGCAGCATCGTAGACTCACTTGAACATGGAAGTGGCAGCCACATCTGCAATGTAAACTACTGTTACGCCTGGCAACCTAAAGGACTTATCAGCAGGCAAACATCCACTCCATGCTGGTGGACTGGGATGGGTGAAGGAGCAGCAGGCAAGAAGCAAGGAAATGTAACAGCAGCTGCCACTGACTTCAACTGTAGAGATTAGGGAATGCAGGCTGTAGTTATGCAGGGTTAGTGATTCAACCACAGCAAAGAACTATTTGCCCTCCTAGTGCCCCGTGCACTTTTAACACAGGCTTCCAATCAATTGCAACTCTTGATTAATCTGTGAGTATGATATTGCAATTGTTTCCACCCCCCTCCCAGGCGTGAAGTATGGAGTGACCTTTCCAGAAAGCTAAGCATGGAGCCACTGCATTTACTCTTTTGTTGCATGGACATCAGATGCCTATTCTCAACACTTACTGTTTTTTCCCTTTATATTTGGTTTCTGAGGAAATGAGATCCTTCCCCTAATTATTATTTCCAATTTTAAAAGTATTGGAAATAGTAACTAGGGGAAGGATCTCATTTCCTCCTTCTTTAAGAGGCTACCATTTTTCAGTTGCATTTTAAGTCTTTTATGGCCATGCTGGCCACATGTTACAGCACTGAAATGCTAATCTATTACTTTGTTTTCAACTTAAATTATGGCAGACGTTTACTCTATCAATGTGCACTTCAGATTCTGGATTTCCACTGATGCAAATAGATCCATTAAAGCTTTGAAAATTCCTTTCTGGGAGATTTCTTGCTGACGCGCACAGTTTTGTGGAACTAAGAGAAGACAAGAAGGGAAAATCAAAGCACTACTGTGTAAGTTTACAAAGGCTTCACTTCTACCCCTCCACCCCAACATTTCAGGCCTCCTTGCTGAATTCCCCCCCCCCTTTTTCTTGCACTTATTAGAGAAACAATCTCTTGCTATGCAACACTGTTCATAAATGCTCTTACAATGGAAAGTGCAAACAGCGTGGCTTTCTCAGAATAAGCAAGTCTTTCTCTCCTCCCTCTGCGGATACAGCCACATATTCCCTTCTAACATTTTGAAACCTCTTACTTGAGTATCATTTTAGCATTAAGATAGTCAGCCGCCTCAGCAGTATACTTGAACAACAAAAACTAACAATAATCAAATGTAAATGGTAACATCTCTCTTAATTTCTTCCTTGACTTTATAAAGTGCACAGAGGAACAAGGCAAAAATAGGATGCATAGATCTTTCTAACTTCTGTCCAGTGGCCACAGTCAAACTAAGAACTACTGATGCCTACAGGCACATTAGCCAACATGGTAGAGGATCTAAAACTGCTTCTGACTTCATTTGTCGTCTAAACTTTAGGGCCTCCACTTCCAGGTACTGGAATCCCAGGGAAAAGCATGACAGCTGCTGGTATTACTCTCACCTAGCAAGGTTGCATCTGCAGGGTGGCCACTCTGCCTACTAGAGACCTACAAGCTGGGTTCACACATCATCCCATACCCTAAACTCAAGTTAACACAGCACAGTTTTGACATTACATAACTTACTATGCCCAAACAATTAAATATTAAGGCTTAATGCAATGATGTCATTCAGACAACACATTAAGACAATGGTTGGATTCCTCCAACATACTCCACTGCAAACTCCTAATCTCATTTTAACCAAGTGTAACATGGGATGGGAACCTATCCACCAAGTATGCTTACTGATGCTTCAAATCCCAAATCCCATTTCAATTCTCCTCAATAGGATAATCCAAGCGGCAAGAGATTAAAAATAAAGAAGGAAAAAGGAGCCAGACCTGTGTATAACTGGAGTCCCTCAATCGCTCCTCCAGAACATTCATCCACACAAAGCAAAGACTAAAGACAGGTACCTCTGGTCAGGTGGATCACCTTCCAGCACCATGCCAGGCTCACAGCAAAGGGATCAATAGCAGAGGTCATCACTTGCCTCTTTCAGGAAAGGTGAAGGAGGGACTATGAGCCTCCAACATGCACTGCTTCTTGCTAGGCTAGATAAGCAAGTGTGAAAATGCTGGCTGGGACGAGAGAGCTTTTGCACCTGCTGGGAATTTTGCCAGCAGAGAGAGCTATGCACCCAAGTCAGAGCCTGGCCCATCTGGCAGTAACTGATGTAGATGAAGGAGCATTTGCTGTGCAAGCAGAATTCTGCTGAGTCACAGAGACGCTCCTTGAGAGAGGATCCAGGCATCCAGAGGTCAGGAAGGGAGCCATGGGGTTGTCTCTTAGGATAGGATGTAAGGGGGAGCTTGGAGCAAAAGGACAAAGTGTCAATCACTGGACCAATGTGCCTGGCATGCAAGGAAGCTCGACCATGAGTGATGCAGAATCCCTGAAGAGTAACTGTTTTTTTCTTCCTTTTTTCTTTAATGCAAGCATGCATCAAGGCTCCCATCAAACGCAGGGATTAAGTAAAGTGATTCAAGCCAGGACGAACATTTTCTAACTGTATAGGAAGACCATAGTAGGATCTGTAAAAGCAGGGCTTTAAATTTAATTGGGGGGAGGGGAAAAAAGTAGGACATTTAAGTTACCCAATAAATAGGAACACTCTACAAGAGGGATGAGAAGCCAGCAGACCTCATATCACTTTCCAGACCTCAGTTTGCAGCTTACAGAGCCCCCTTGGATTTTTATAGAGGGAGGAGCTTGTGAGCCAAAAGGGTCTTGCACAACACTTGCACAGACACAATTCACTGTTTCACCTCTTAAAAAAACCAAATTCCTAAAAATCAGACTGATTTCCCCATTTACAGGGAAAGGTATTTCAGGAGTAAAATTTTGCTTCTTAAACCCTCAAGTCCCCCCAAACACCAAAAATGTTGGCCATCTGCTCCAAAGATAATAAGATGTCCTCACCAAGCCCCTAAGAACAGTACAAAGGAAAAGAGCAGCATTTTCAGCAACCCTTAGCTGAAAATGGTTGCCCACCCATGCCATGTAAGTACTCATTGAACTTAGACTTAGGGCCTCAATGTACAATGAGGTCTCTGAACCAATCTTTGGACTGGAGACCTGGATTAGCCTAAGTAGGAACTGACCGTAGCAGTGTTAGGAAAAGTATAAGGTGAAATAGGGGAGGGCTGGCTCTCCCTGCTATTTATGGTGCAAGCTCTTACCATGCTTGCTAACTATTGTTCAGGCTTCTTTTGAATAAGGGTTTAACATTCTTTCAGAAGACCAGTAAACTAATGTTTAACAAATGTCGCTGAGTGAGATGGGCGGTGACTAAATTTGAAATACAAACAATCAAACAAACAAACAAATAAATAGGTGAGTGGTGGGTGGCAGGCTTCTCTGCACAGGAAATAAAAATATTGTCCTGTGATGCAAGCCAGAATAGAGACAGTACAATGGGGCGATGAGAATAGCAAAACCTATGACAGTTTAGTTTTATGCTGGTACACAGATGAGAGCAGAATACTTTAACTGAGCTGGGGGAAAGAGCCCTTAGGTTCAGAGCAGAGTGATCAAGCCCCAGATTCTCATCTAGAAGGCCCCAGATTTAATGGCCAACACCACAAGGCTAAACTAGACAGATATTTATCTTCCCCAATGAACCTGAAACCTATCTAGTCTTCCCCTACCCTGGGCTAAACCATTTTTAAAAAAATATCTGAGATCCCCACTGTTGCATCCAGAGGGAGCCAATGTTTCTCTGGACATCTTCCTTGATGCTCCCAGCTCCATTTGGTTTTTACATTTAAAAAACCTGCTAATTAAAAAACAAACCAAGCACACTATAAACTAACGTACCAGCTACAAGCATCATCTGTCTTTAAAAAATGCTCAAATGGGCCCCATTCGCTTTCTTATGAAATAAAATCAGGGGCAGATATAGCCTAGTACTTTGCTTAGAGGTATGCGCATCTTTCAGAAAAATGACAAAAATAATTAGGGATAACAGAGAGCATTCCAAGAGGAAGAAGATACAAGGAACGGCAGATAACGTTCTGATAAATTAGTGGTTTCAGCTTTTCCCCACTTGTACCTAACCTATCCTGGCAACATCACGTTTCTATAGCATTCCCGTTAATGTTACTTTCATCTTACCCCAAGTCCCTGTCAGGCCTAGCCCAAGGAACTCCAGGAGACCATGCAGATTCAGTTCAGCAATGTTTATTAGCTACAACCTCTAGCAAGAATCTTCCCAGACTGAAACTAGTTCCCAAGGTCAGCCAGTCAACACAGAGTGAATTCCTCAGGGAGGTGCCAGCCTCATCCTCTTATCTCTTCCTCGCCCCTCAGGAGACGAAAGAGGATGCTTCCCTTCCTGAGTCTGGCCTTCATAATTCCATTCCATCACAGTCCCTGACTGAAACAGGCTACGTTTGTCCTATGGTTAGTAAGTACAAGTGGGGAAAAGCTGAAAGCACTAATTTATCAGAATATTATCTGCCATTTCTTGTGTCCTCCTCCCCTTGGTATGCTCCCTATTAGCTCTACAGATATTAAAGACATATTTTCCCCTTACTGGGACACCATTCAAGGATAGCCTCCAAGGTGTGTATAATCTCTTAGGTCCTGTCACCTTGGAGTCAGTGAACTGCAGTAATCAAGAACAGGTCATCAGAGGACAGATAGGGATCAGCATCGGGGCAGCAAATATCATGTTGGTATATTTTTCTGCCAGCTCAAGGATGAGTGGTTGGTATGGTGACTTGGTACAGGGGAAAGGCCCTTTGTATTTGGTTACCACCCACCCAGAAGTCATTTCGCAAAATCACCCACACATTCTCAAAATTCTCAGTATGCCCGCCACACAAAAGAGATAGGAATCTCTGCTTTAAAGGGCACAACCAAGCCAAAATCTGCATCGATTCATATCCCAGACTGACTTCTCTATGACTCAACCCTTTCCTAAGCAGGTACTGCAAGAATCATGTAGAAGAGAGCAGAGAAGATTGCCCAAAGAATTGATTTGTCAGTTTATCTTTCCTTCCTTGGCATTTTTAATTAAAAACAAAATCGGGTTGCCAGACTGGCCTGAAACAAAATTCTGCAGAGAAGCCTATCTGTGCATAAGACAAGAGAGAGAGAGAGAAATGAAATGCTGACAAGCATGGCAATGCATCATTACAGCAGATCAAGAAATTGTAGTATTAAAATATTACCCTGCAAAGCTTGGATAAAGAAAGAGAATGGAAAATAAGAATAATCACATCAACAGCTCAGAAGCTGCAAAATGAGTTTATTCAGAAAAATGCATTATAGCCTATAAATTTAATAGGTGCAGGGAATTATTGATAATATTTAATCAACCGTTATTTGTAAAGTTATTCTTTTTAAAAAATAACCACATGAGACTCAAATATTGAATGCTGATCAGTCTTTTCCAATCATGTTAGATTACAATTCCAATTATATGTAGACACCCCCCCCCCCCCCCCCCAAGCATAGGTGGAAGGGAAGAATACCTACTTTGGTTAAGAGATAAAACTACCATTCAGATATCATGGAAACGAAGAATTTTGCACTAAGTGTGGAATCCTTTCCTTTTTACTAAAGGTTTTACATTGTACTACATTTTTATTTTCTCCAAGGAGTTTGGAATGCCTAATCAATTTGTCTTCCCACCATCCCATTAAATAGGCTGAGAGAGATGGTGACTGTCAAAATGGTACCCTAATCCAAATACTGTAATATCAACAACTGCGGTCTGGGGTAGGGAAATTTCTCCCCTAAACCAAAACTAAGTTGTCCCATAGTCCTCCTTCTGTACAGGGAGAAAAACATATTCTCTGTCGAAGATGAGATGGGGAATGACCATTCTCTGCTTCCTTCTGGCAAGAATTTAACTGCTACAACACAATGCTTTCTTTAAGCCAACAGTGATTCCATAGTTTAGTTTATTATTATTGATTAGCCATTAGGCCATATCAAGATACAGAGTATAACACATGTAAAACATAAAACATTATTAAGACCATATATTAAAAATAGGATAAGAGAAACTAATTCAAATTAAAAGGAAAGAAAAAAGATGCAAATCATATTTCTGTATCACTCCTACAATTTACTCCGATCAGATCCACATATGCAGATCTCAACTGTACTGTTTTGTTCAAATAAAGGGCCGTATTATATGTAAGTTTTGAATTCTAATCGCATATTAAATATGTTGTTTTAATATAAGGATCCCAATAGATCATTCGTCTAATGTGCAGCCCAAGATACTGATCCCTCTCTTTTTTATACAGTTGACATTCCAATAATATATGTGTTATATCTTCTATCTCTGGAGCTCCGCAAATACAAGTGTGTTCATTATAAGGGACTTGGTTAAATCTTCCATATTTAACCATTGTGTCCAACTGCTCAAATCTTGCTCGAGTAAATACTACCCTAAGATATTTGGGCATTTCTGTGTTTAAATACTTGGCAATTTGGAAGGTACGTTTATAACAGCTCATCCATTTCAGTGAGCCAACCTTACTAAGGGTGGCTATATCTTTCTGTGTTTCTATATCCAAGATTCTTTGTGCGACATTTTTTTTAGCTTGTTCTCCAGAAACAACTGGACATGAGACAGGGAGACCACAGCTCCTAATGTAATTTGTCAATTGTACTATCCAAGAAGTCTGTAATTGAGATTTTGTCTGTTCTAACAAACACAGTGTTGGGCAATGATTCCATAGTAGTGAAGGTCTGGTGTGGGAAAGGGTTGTAGAAGAAAATGGAGCTAGAAATATTCAGGGGAAAATGGGGGAGTTTTGTCCATATGCACTGAAAAAAAAAATCTACAAAATACATCCTCTTTTGGATTAAATGAAACACTTTTTAGATTAAGGTCTTACTCATTCAAAATGTATAGCCAGAAGATTCTTATGTAAAATAATTTACAGCTTTAGAGTATACTTCAAATACACTGAAATCCATATCTCCAAAATTATGCTAGAAATGTATCTGTTGGTGCATCCAATGTCTGAGGACATCTCAGCAGGACACAGGAGCTGTGGAACAAGAATTCTAGATGTCATGATTGGGAGAGCATTACTGTTCTGTATTTCATTTTCCTTCAAAATATAACAAATCCAAATCAACTAAGCCAAGCCTGGGCATGAAGCACAACATGAATAAAGTCTTGAAGCACATCAACTGTACTGAAATGCTATGCCTCCATCTGGCAAGGACTGCAGGTCTGGAAGCTGTGTTGGCTAGGGATTCTGGGAGTTGCAACTGGTGCCTCCTGCCACTACTGAAGATTGCCTGCTCAATTAGGCATTTGTAGGATAACAACTGCTCCAGGACTGCCTTCCAGACCATTTTTAAAAGGAACCTTATTTTTTTTCAGGATTGTTGGTTTTACTGAGGATGGTTTTATTTAAGATGGTTCTGATTGTTGGATTTTTTTGTTTGTCTGTACATCATTCACGGTTCCTTCAACAGAAAGAGTGGTATACTGTAGTGAAAAAAATAGGTTAAAGATAATCTAGATGTCATCAGATTGGGAAACACTGATTTATACAGTGCAGTGTGTTGAGGTTCTGGAGCCCATTGGTGGCACCTCAAGGATTGAGCAAAGCAGCAGATGAAACCTCCACATTGTGCGTAATGGCTACACAGAAATAACCACACAGTTTTCTTGGTAACAGCACAAAGGTGATTTTCCACTATTTTCTTCTAAAAGATTTTTTGTCTTCCAAATGTAGCCTACGGCTCTGGGATTCCCTGGAGGTCTCCCATCCAAGTCCTAATCAGGCCTGATGCTACTTAGCTTCTGAATCCAAACAAGGTCAGCCAGGTGCTGCCACCTGCCAAGAGACTGTAAGCAGACTGATAGCATAAAAACATGAAAATAGATGTTTCAGAGCTTGGGAAGTTGATTTAACAGAGGATAATTACAGTAATTCATCTATAACCACTGCCACTTGGGATTACAACCTTTATTTAGCTGCTTTGATGCCTGCGTGAGCCATTACTTTATTATAATAAACACATTAAATGCATTTTGAAGTTCTAAATGAGTCTCAGCAGCTCCACTGAACGACAAAGCACATTTGGCCATTTACAAAACATATCAAGAACCATGGCAGAAGGAGAAACAGTCTGCAGAGAATCAATTTACAAAATGAAGCTCCGAACCCACTTTTGGACTCCACCAGCTCAGGCTGTGGAGTCAGGGTAGAAGGGAGAGAGGCATAAGATCCAGCTGCGTTTTGGGACTGCTCACAAAAGGTGACTTCCTGGAGAGAGGTGAGATGCTGAAAGAATATGAAAGTCCCACATGCTGGAATAAAAAGACAATGGGCTCCTGTTAAACAAGATGGGCAACTTCCTGGGACCTTTGCTGGCAACTCCTAGGGCACCTCTGACTGTATCCCCAAATTTCAGTTTCCCATCGTTTTGTGGTAGAAAATGCACAGAATGTCATGTGACATAAACTAGCATAACTAGTTTAGAAATTAAGGAAAAATCCCAACCCTTCCTAAAACCAAACCCTCTAGAAAAAAATGACTAAGAACAGGCTCAGTTCACATATGGCACCACTGATTTTATATCACCCTTCCCAATGTGACCCATGAGCATTTGCACTGTTGGCAAAGTGGGTTGGAATAATTATTCGTACAGAAAAGCAAAGCAGTGGATTCCCCCCTCCCAAAAGCACATTACCGTATGGCTGCCAAGACAAAGCAAGATACGTTTGCTCTACTACAAGAGAATCCTAGAGGTATGCCCAGAATGGGAACCATCTTAGCAATCTCAAAGAGCAAAATAGGGGTGGGGAACTAAACGTAGTCTTGCAGCTGGATCCATACAATCCAGTCCTGGATTAGAGGATGGGGCCATCTTACATCATCCATTTTTCTGTGCAGGAAGGGATGGGGAACTGCCGCCTTTCCATGTCATTTGGAATGCAACCTTATCAGAGAAAGGGACATACACTCAACAAATTGAGTAGCGCATAAAAGACATGCACCCTGTAAACCAAAAAACAGCCTTCCCTTCCTGTTTGGGGAGTGCAGGGCAATTCCTACAGCACTTTGGTTGCCTTGACATTCCGCCACTGGGACAAATCACACCCAATTCCACCTCTAACAGGCTTTACTTAGAGCAATATTTCTCAACCTTGGCAATTTTAAGACATGTGGACTTCAACTCCCAGAATTCCAGCAAGCTGGCTGGAGAATTCTGAGAGTTGAAGTTCATATGTCTTAAAATTGCCAAGGTTGAGAAGCAATGACTTAGAGAATGCTGAGAATCAGATTTCAGAACCAGTACAGGAAATTGTCCCTTTATATCTTTTTCTTTCTTTCTTTCTTAAAGGTAACCACTGCTGGCTTGCTTATTCATCTGAAAGCTGCATTAAAAAGAGGGAGCCTTTATTCCCAAAATTGAAGGTGGAAAGTAAAGCAAAAGTAAACTAAGGTAAGTTGGACAGATGCAAAGGTCTGAATAAAAGTCTGATTTTTAAAAAAAACAAAATTGTGAACATACAACAATAGCATAATGACAAAGAATGGTCAATTTCAAAAATCCAAAAGATGCTTCCAGATGAGAAAAAATTAAGTATGTGTAATTAAAATAATCCATAAAGCATGAACAGTTATGATAGCAGAAGTGACAGTAAAAGGCAGCGTTTTCAAATGAATAGACAGAAAGACAGGTATGAAGAATATTGCTGTGTGATCAGTACAGACAGACTGAATAATAACATGCCTGAGAAAAATCATTTGCCTGCATGCTTATGGTGAATAAGAATTATCTGGATAAGCAAGCAAAATTGAATCCAAACCCTTCCCTCCCACCCGCCTTTTATCTAAAAATAGCAAAGTTATTATAGTTGGCTTTTTAAATTTGTGGATTTATTTACCAATTTTTTGTATGTATATATTTGACATTATGTATAATTGTGAAGTTAGCTTTCATAAACTGATTTTTGTATTTAATTGAAGAGGCACAGAAGCATCTGCAATAAAACAGACCCAATCTGATCAAAGCCTGTGTGGGTAGATGTCCAGTAAAATTTTGCATAACTTTGTCCAGGTAAATGTTTTCAGTAAGTGAGTAAATTTTGTATTTTGAGAACATACTACAAGCACTCTCCCAAATGGGGACCACAAAGGGTGCAGCCAATCAGATTTCCTGAAAGACAAATCTGTTGTACCGATGTTTTCCTCTGCCCAGTTGATTTCTGCCTCCTTTCCAATGTCACCCCTTCAAAGTAGGCCAGGTCAAGGAATAGCCTTGGCAGGAATTCCAGGAATGCTTTTTATTGTGTAAGGTAGAACAGAATTTTTAAAACCTGTTAAATTTCTCTCTATCCCATCTTATACTACACAAAATCAAGGTGGGGTTATTTTTTTTCCTCACACTTCCCTCTTTCTCAGGATTACTGTGCAATCTCTTCTGTAAATTCCTCCTTAACGGTTCCCTCCTTCCTTCTCCAAGGTCAGCTCCACATTTCTTTACATGCAGCCAGGTGGACATATTTTCAAGCAAGGTAGCAAGCTGCAGGTACACATCGTTTTTATTCTTAAAGCAAACCTATGGAGCTTAAGTAAGGCCCAGTGATGTTCTTGGAAATACAGATGGTATTTACACTTGGGTTTCCAGCCTGTTTTATTCTCCACTTGCTTTTTCTGTTTTTCTAATTACAAGACTTTAAAAATTAATACAAATTAGGACAAGGAATCTGGCAGGCATCGAGGGCGTGGTCACAGGGATACTGGTATTTATGGGCCCACATTGGCCACCCCCAACTTAGTACATGGGCTGAGCAATGTTGAGAGTACGGTTCAGCCACAGACAGAGCGCACAGGTGGCCTGTACAGCCATAAAAATGGCTCACTGGTAGGACTGAAATTCTAAAAAAAACTGGTAGAAGATTCAGGCCAAGACAGACTCATCAGGAAGATATGAGAAGCAGAAAACGGAACTGGCAATTTAGAAAGTGTAGCGCTTTTACCAATTATTTCAATTATTGTGTTTAGAGAACTGGGGCACCAGAACTGGAGAACAGAATGTTCTTTTTGAAATGAGAGGCTCAACAATTGCCATTTTTCAGCAGCCAAATGCAGCTGGTTCTTCCTTGCTCTCTTCCCCACTGTCTTCAAGAGCAACACGGCAAGAAAAGAACTGCCAAGCTGGACGTAGCTGAGAGTGACACAGGGCTCTTGGGGCAACGGTTCTCTTGGTAACCCCTGAAAACATGGCCCAAATGCAATGCTATTAGTACATAAGGGTTCCATCTTGCCATGCAGCACACTAGAGAGCAAACTGTTAAGTTGATGTTTTTTGAGAATTTTGTTTCCATCTTTTTTCCTGTATGCTGTTGCTAAACAGGAGCACTCAGCCGGCAGAGGGCTTTTATCATCCTTGGAGTGTAACAGTCAATTGCTCCAATCAGGCAAGAATCAGTGTGGAGAAATAAAAAGCAGACCCTTGGGTACCTAAGTGCTCTGATTTTGTTTACTAGACTGGAAGAATTTGAGAATGACCTAATCCACTTATTGCCAATGTATTTTAGTGTGTGTGAAGGTACACGTGTGCTCTGATAGGTGGATGTGGGAAGATCATCCCGGGTACTTCCTATGCTCATGGCAAGGAATTGGAAAGATCCTTTTCTCCATGAGACCCTGGAGAGCTGCTGCCAGCCAAAGCAAGCAACACTGAACTTGATGGACAATACACTGACCTGGCATAAAACATCTTGCTATGATCCTCTATAGCTGTCTTTGGCTGATTTCAAAAAGCTTATCACAGTCTGACTTGTGAGCATTTTGATTAGAAACCACCAGGAAATTCGAATACTATAGGACAGACCAGAAAGTTAAAAAAAAAAACACCTAACATCCTAGAAGAAAACAATGGCAAATCACTTCCACGTTGCTGCCAAGAAGATCAACCAGACATGTCCATGAAATCATCTGGAGTCGAGGCTGCCTTGAGACTTTACCTTTTTTGGGAGTCATAACTGCAGAGGTGAGCTTGAACTACTTCCTGTTTTGCTGACCCAAGATCTAACTGTGTATTTTCTTTTAAACAACCGTTTTCAGATCAACACATGTAGGAAGTGCTTTCAGTGATTCAGGTGTTTCCTTCTAAGAATTGTTCTTCTACTTCCCAGGGTCTCTATGGAGAATGAAGTCTGGCAACCTCCCCATCTTTCCTGAGAACATCACACAACCAGGCAAGGTCACTTAAGTCCCCTTCCAAGGCATTGGGGGCCATAACTTAGTCTGCCAATCTTCTGGAAGGTCACAGATTAATCATCTGTTTTGGTATATCCAAAAGGAGTTTGTTTCTTTGACAAATTCAACGTGCTGGTGTTGATCTTTACAACCCTGAAATGTTATTGGATCTGAAACTGCTAACAACATGAGTCGTCCCCTATTTTATTTTGTGATCATGGGAACATCCTGCTCTATCTCTCATTGCCATTTAAGCTGCAAAGGAGCTAGAAAGGTAGATATTGCCAGATACCATTCACTAGAAAACCCAGTCAACTTTCTATCCTTTTTGTTTCAGGCATAAGGGGAAAAATAAATTAATATACCCTACATTTTGCATATTCCATCCAAGAAAATACAATTTATTTTCCAGTACTCCTAGCTTATTATTCCTGGCTTGAGGCTGTTGGAAAATTACCATGGGTAATTTAAGTTTAATTTGCATCCAGCATACTCCTAATCAGTCCCTATGTCCAAATCAAGCACACATGTCACTCAGTTAAGCTAGCAAAAACATAGCTAGATGTTTATTTATTCAACATCTGCAAACATAAAAAGTTAATTGGAAAAATGGGATAAAGGCAGACAAAAACAAGGGGGAAGGGAGAGAGAGACAGATGAACAATAGGCAGAATTTATATTATCTATATATCTATATCTAAAGGACAGAACGTTTCAGAGCCATTGGAAACAATATTAGGGGTAATTAGCATAGACCAGGGCTCCCCAAAGTGGTCAATATCAACCCCCAAGGGTCAATGTGACTACCCAGGGGGGCGATATTATTATTTTTATATATAATTTTATTTCTAATTTTATTTCTAATAAAATATTAGTTAAAGTGGTATTAAATTATATTCATATAATGTTTAGGGGGTTGGTGAACGATCTGCAACTTCATGAAGGGGTCGATGAGCTGAAGAGTTTGGGGACCCATGGCATAGATGGTCCCAAAGGAAGTGGCCTTTGACTATTCCAACCTTAACCCCTTTTTGTACATAACTTTAGCAGAATAGAGATGGAATGTTAAGGTACCAGGTAATTCTTCCTCTATTCTACACCATTAAGAAAACAATTTGGGGATAGGGATGATGTATCCGATAAGCCTGGATACCTATAGGACCACATCTCTCCAATGGTTTCTGCTTGTCCACTAGGTTCTCACAGAGTCAGCATGGTCCAGATACCATTTGTGAGACAATACTATCTTGCAGAATGCCAGAGATGTGCCTTCTCTGTGGCTGCCCCACCTTGTGGAATCGCATCCCCTAGAAATTTGCATGTCCCCAACCTGGCTGGTCTTTGGAAGACTAATAAAAATTTGGTTTTCCCAGCAGGCCCTGGGCCAGAGTGATTGTCATCTTGTTCAGTGATTGTTTTTTTATGATATCACTGTTTCCCCATGCAGGCTTATGTATCTATTTCTTATATTCTTATATTGTTTTCTGTTTCTAATCCCTTCTTTTCTTGCATGCCACCCAGAATTAAATAAATAAAAATATTACTCCTGAATGCTAGTTAACACTGTCTGACTTATATCTTTAATTATAAGAGTTAGGAGTCTCAAGGGGTCCATGACAGACAGGAAATCGACAGACATCCTACTTAATAAAACAAACACCTACAGGGGTGTAGCAGCAAGGCAGCCTTAAAACAACTGGCAATAACAATTCTCTGGGCTTCCATACCATCCATTCCTGATCCTTTTTTTTAAAGTGGAGGTACCAGGGAATGAAGCTAAGTCCCTTGCATCCATAGCATGCTTTCTGTCACTAAGCTATGTGTCTTTTCTATATTTCCAAAGTCTAGAGTGGCAGTCATTTGTGTGTTTGCTCTGTTTGTGCAGCAAGAAGGGGCAAGGCAGGCTCAGGGCCACAGCAGATGAAGCAGTGCCCAAAGGGGAAGCTGTGGGCACAGCTGCATCATATGTTGGTGGGACCCGGAAAGCCTCTCTACATCTTCTGCCCAGCAAGTAAGTGGATCAGATTTAAGTCAGGGGAAATTTTAAACGTGTGACAGGGGTGAGAATACAATATATAGATCCCTAGGTTTTATACCTGAGCAAGGAATGTTGGATACTGGTGGGTATTATATGCTTTTGGTGGTTTATAAGGAGAGACAGGATGGCCTGGATAAATGTTTATGGTCCAGTAGGTCCTAGCTGATAAATATACAATTGCTTGGAAATCTTTTTCATTTGGGATCCATGTTTGGATCAGAATAAATATATTGTTAAAAATGCAATCAGAGAACTGGTGCTCTCCTTGCAAGAATGCAGGAATTGTACTTAGCTGACATCCAAATAAACTAAATTGAGCTAAATAGGAATATACCGTTTTTTCAACCCTGTGTGACCCATGCTCATCATTGTATTAATACCCTGATCAATGGTTCATCTAGTCGCAAAGTGTTACACTGGTCCATTGCAATTTACGATCATCCTCTGGAAATAAAGTCATTGCTTTTAGGAAAGACAATTCAAGCCGGTATTATAATATATTACAGTATTACTAGGTGATACCAGCAGAATTCCTAACTTGTTCCTGAAGTCCAGCCTCAGGTAAAGACATGTCCAGCCACCTTTAGAGCAGGGCTCTGGAAAAGGCAAGTTGTCATGGAAGAACTTTGCCTCTCAGCCTCCTAGACCTTGATGTCATGGCTGCGGTACCATCTGAAAACCTGGGGGAACACATCTTGGGAAGGGGAACAGTCCTCTCTTTGCCAGGCTAAAGTTTGATTATGACTGAACAACCCTGAGCAGATTTCTATTCCATAATTCCTTTCCCCTATTTCTTTGATCCATAATATGAAAACCATCTTGTAGACTGCTTATGAATTCAGTGTCCCAGACAGTTTTATAGCCAGCATATTCCCCAAGGTTTCATGAAATTGGAACAGATCTAAGTTTCATTTTCCTTCTCTCCTTCACATACTAGAAAGCAGACAGAAAAATTCAATACTGTATACACATTAAAAAATTGGTTCTGGAACCCAAAACTCTCTAGTTTTTACAAGGTGGGAAAAAGCACACTTAACATTAACATCTTTACTTTTCCAGAGCATTTAGGAGATTTTACATTAAAGGTATCATTAAGTATAGAAACATAAACTTTAATTTATGACAAAGTAAAAAAGCAAATATTAAAAAGATGGAGAATTTTTTAACCTTAAGCTTAGAAGTTAACAATATAGAACATATATTTATTCAGCCACTGGGAAAAGATATGATTTTGATATGAAAGATACAGGTATACAGCTGGAAAATACCATATTTGAAAACCTGGAGAGCTGATGCTTATCAACATAACTAATGTTAAATAGGACTGCACAATGTTTCAAATTTTATTAGGAAGAAATATTTCAGATCACATGGGAGCCCAAGTACAGCACTTGCTTGTGGCTCATTAAAACAACTGTATCTGTTTCCAATCATACAACTGTAATCCTGGAAATAGGCTTAGCTGCCGCATTCATGTTACTGTGTGATCTAAAAAATTTCTTTCCACTAAATCCAAAGCACTGCACAACCCTAACAGTAAAGATAGACTTTACCACTATAAACTAACTCTAAGCTATGGCTTGTTAGAATAATGGCCTGATTCATACATCAGGCTAGACTTTACAGCAATAAAGACTAGATTCACCCATTATTCTGGGTTCACACATGATATAATGTGATGTGTGAACACAAGCAGTATAAAGTAGGCTCTTCCTATGTCCCTAAATTCTACTAGCAGTTGGTACCAACCTAGCCTTTGGAGTGGAAGCAGTAGCAGGTAAGATAGATTTGATAACTTTACGATGAACCACCTGCCAAAACCAGTCAAATTTTGCACAAATTTTACTGTTTGCTACATAAGGACGTAAGAAGGTGCCTATTACTAGGTCATACCCTTTGCCCATCTGGCTTAAAATAATCTGCTTTGACTGGCAGCAGTGTTTCAACATACGGTCATCACCAAACTGCATATCCCTCACATATCTGCATAAAATTCAACACCAAGGGGCAGGTTGTGAGAAGAGCAGCAAAGAAACCCCACTACTAATCCACCATTTCTGCATAGACGTATGGAGGTGCAATGCTTTATTAAAATAAAGAAATGTTGAATTGCCCCCTCCTTTTACCATGTAATTGGATCCAAGCAATCATTAGCTTCCTCCAACAGACCCCAGAGATGCAGGGGAAAAATATAGCTCAAAGCTATATGAGGCTCTTACTCATAACTTTCTTTGTCCCAAAATAACAGTAATGAGTACAAGCTTCATGGCTGGATGGTGTTAGAAGATGCTATAAAACACTTGGGATCCTGCTATAAATTCACAATAACAAAAAGGGGATCAGAAAAAACATTTAAGTGAGAGTTGGGCAACCTAAAGGCTCAAGCTGATAGACAACTCCCAAGCTCCCTTTCTGTTCCCTTTCCTAAGCTCTGTGACTAGGAGAAAACCACCACAATCATCTTCAGCATTTTGAGGCTGAAACCAATAGCACTACATAAGCCCTAAAAGAAGGCTTAACATGATTTTAATAACCCAAGAATCACCAAAACTGCTTTTTCAAAATGTAGGACAAGAAAATTCAGTCCAAGGTGGGCCCGCTGTATTATACCTTTCCCACTACTTCCCTTGAGCTCTTCCCAAACATCGTGTGATTTTCTGCCATCAAAAGATTGCCTGCCACAGATCTAGCCCATCTGAAGATGTGAAGACTGTGCTCCATTATGGTTTCCTGAATAAATTGGCTAGGTTCACATAATATGCTTATCCATAAACTGTGGCTTACAAACCAAAATGATTGGGTTTGCACATGTTAAATCAAACTCAAAAGAAGCCACACACAACCCAATACTTATTTCAAGAAAGCCAAGAAAGAATATGCATGGATGCGGACCAACATAGTGGGTTCACTTCTAAACCAATACACAGAACACCAACCAAAGTCAAGTGCTGCAGATATAATGAAGATTACACCTCCTTGAATTCCCAATATCTGGGTGACACATGACTTGAAAAGCCAAGCGTAGAGTGCCGTGTATTCCCATTCTTCCCTCCCCACCTTTTCTTTTTAAATCAGTACAGTACCGCATTCTTCTGCCGCTCAGCATCCGTGTTCGTTAGAAGTGTTATAATGGTATCAACTTTCATGTTCCATTTGGTCAGACAGGCTATTTAAAAAAAAGCCCACAATAACTTTTTATCATGAAAGCTGATACCTCTAGAAAGCCAGCAATCTTCAAAAAGCCACAGGAACCACAGATGAAGTTTTTGTGACAGATTTAACACGGCTGCTTCCCCTCTGGAACTCTTGTTGGCTGCAACAGATCTCCAAACTCTAAGAGAAGCAAGCAAGCAAATAAATAAAAGCTGAAAATCAGAAACTTGAAGAGTAAAACTGGCTCCTCCAGCCAGCTAGGCCATGCTCCTGCCTCTCCCGTGGCCACTACCCAAAAAGTCTCCCCTAACTCTGCTTAGATTTCCCTCCTCCCTCCCACAATAGAGTAGCTAATTTCTGAACTAATACAAGCTCAGAAATTCTAGCAGCTTCAGCCTCCTCCTCCTCCTCCTGAGTCTGGAAAATCACTCAACAACCCACCTGTAGGTTACTAGTTAGATAATGAGACAAGCTGTCCTTCAAATTATTCCAGGTTGCAAAGAGGAGGAAGCAGTGAATGATGGAGAGCAGATAAACATTGGCAGAGCTGTTCTCTATTACTCATGCTCTCTTTCCTCTTCCCTCACCAGCTGGATTTTTCCTGCATGTTAAGAGACACTAAGAATAAGCTCCCTGGCCCCCAGATACCTCAGACACAATCTCCAGCCTGCCCAGATCAGCATCAGTTTGTATAGTATAATTGCAATTAGTTTATCAAAAGATGCAGTAGGATAAACTAGTCCTTGAGAATGCCTGGAACAAGTTATAGAATTGCACAGTTCCAGGTGTCAGTGTCACAGAAGGCTTGAGATAGAACTCTGTAGCTTTTTTACAGCAAAGCATAAAAAAACTGCAGCTAACTAGGTGGTATCAAGATTTAATGAACTCGTGGAGAGGACCTGGAGATGTACAGACTATTCAGGGTGAAATCAAACACAGTTGTTCTATCTGTGCACTTTATGTGGGAAGTCAATCAGCCTTAAGACAGAAATGCTTCCAAATCAGGCATTTCACCCACAAGGTTGGATGACAACTTTGCATTTAAAGGCAATATCTGAGAATCCAACTGTCCATACCACTTATGATAATCAGCGACTACAATACTCTTCAAATGGAGAGTGTATCCTTATTTTGGAATGCTTCCCTCTGAAGCAGCCATCTTCTTCCATTTCTACTTGAGGCTTATGAAAAAAAGTATATGCAAGGGAAATATCTGCTTGTATACCTACCTGATAAAAGCTGCTTACTTCCTTATTTGGCAAACTACAAAGTTTCCAGTCTATGTCTATGTAAAACACAGTTTCATGCTACCACAATCATACAGGCTTGAGCACTTAAATTTTCTTCTTTTGTGTATGCGTGGCTGTATATGTGTGCTTTAAACCATTATTTAAACTCTCTTTTCCTCCCATTTTAGAGACAGCTAGTCTCCATTTTTTTTCAAGTGGAGCAAGTAAATTGGTGAGGATGCACCACCACTTAGGAAAATGTTCCTCCGTTCTCATATCCATCTTAACAAGTGCTAACAAATATGAGTTCATGTAGCTGTGAGAATGGAGGATGCACGGTAATCATTCCTGGTCCATGCTATTGTTATGGATTAAAACAAACAGGAAAACTATGAAGAAAGGAATAAAAATGCCCCTTAAATTAATGGCCTATTAGAACTGTAGTTGTTAATTATATAGAGAGGTAGGTGCTTCTGATCCAAGTCTGGCTAGCCTCTTTAGACATAAAGACTTATGACTTTAGATACAAATTACACCAACAACAAAATACAATTTTCTAAATTCTCATCTTTATATGTTCAGAGAGCTCCTGCTCTATACAGCCTGGGTCAAATTACAGTAAACTTTAATTTACTGTACACATCTTCTGGGAGAGTCTCTTTCTGATACAACTAGCATCTACTCCTTCCTCCTAGAAGAGAGCCTGGGAGGGGAATCATACTCCCAATTGCACTCATGTAAATCCTAATCTACTGTTTTGCATCATCCTATGATGCAGCACTAACTGAGATGTTCCATCAGGGCTGTTTTCCTTGGAGAGACACTTCTGCCAAGTCATCCATAAATGAAAGCTAGTCAGCTTTCAGCTGTGCAAACTTTTGCATTTAATTAACAGATAGAATGATACTCAGCCCAGCTCACAAGCCATATCTTCACGTTATCTTCTGGGGACCCTGCGGATTCCTCAGTGAGAAATCATAAATGATGAACAAGGGTTCCTTCATGAGAAGGTCACCATGCATCTTTCCCTGCAATGTGACCTTTACCATACTTGTTCAGAAGAGGGCTAATAAAGGGCATTTTCCCAGATAATGTAAAGGGATAGCAAGCCTGATCAGGGAACGGTGCGTGTGTTCTGTATTACTGCAAAACCTTTTGCAAAGAACATGCAGCTCTTGTAATAGTTCCCAATTTTATTTTAAACATTTTGCATATCCAGAAATCAAGACAGTAGTTAATAAATGAGCTTGGCAAACAATGCCATGCTTAGTAAGTCAAGAATATATGCACAAGGAAGTAAACAGGTCTTGATGCAGCAGAGAAAAATTCTACAAGATGAGTAGCAATCCATCAAAACCTGGACTTTTTTGACTGTACAGCTCAGTCACCTCTAGGCAAAGAGATAAGTCAGAGTCAACAATGAAAAACATGCAGTTAAAGATACAGAACCAGTGTAGTGTACTGGTTAAAGTGCAGAACTGGGTTCAGAAAAACCCAGGTTCAAATCCGGATTTGATCATAAACCTCCTAGCCAGTCACTATTGCTTAGTCCAACCTATTCGTTGTTTGGAGGATAAAATTTGAGACCCCACTGAACTCTGGGAGAAAAGAAAGGACATAAATGCTATAAATACACACATTAATCAAAGCCAAGTAGGAAGGTATGTATTCCTTGCAACTTCTGCAACTGCCTATCTTTGATGCCTTCTCAACATTTGCTGGATATCTTGCTAGTAAGAAGATACAAAAAGCTTCTCTGTATATGTCAAAGCTCATATGAAATGTAATTTTTTGAAATTTGGCAAACTCACTGCTATGCATGCCAATTAACCCTTTTTATTTTCTAGGATGCTAAGGCTTTCTCTTTTAAAATAGGTTCTCCATGGTTTGAATACAACCCTTCCATTTGAAAAGCAGTTGTCTCCCTAAAACTAATTAGTATCATGGGTTTTCATGATAATCATACATTAAAGTTCTATCATCAGACACTGCACAGTGAGCATCAGGGCATGTCTATGCCTGAATACCTCACCCCATCCTCTCAACCATTTCTTCACCTCCTCAGGAGAATCACCAGCAAAGGATCATTAAGAATTAGAAATACAGCAGAATTTCCACTTTACCACCTGATCACGGCCACAGAAACTTCTCTGTTTAAACTCCTGAGTAGCAAATAAGAGAAACTGTCTATTGCAAGAAGCACAACCCATATTTTAAAATGTTTTCTTATCTAGCTCTGGGGAATAAGGAAACAAGGACAAAAATTAGCAAGAGGTCCTTTAAGAGCCACCCAGAAACAGATCAAATCTCCACCTTGCTGAGGAAAGCCCAAGACAACAGACACAATGCAGGTTTATTGCATGACCCCCTCTCCCCACCCCACCCCCAAAAAACTTTGAATGAGAAACCTGGTGCAATACCAGGTACCAGTTCACCACCTCCCAAAATTTGGAGTTGGGTGCTTTTTGATCACAATGTTTACCCAGTTCTTCTTTTTGGGGTTCCTGGTTCAAGCGAGTCCCCCAGCCCCTGCAGGAAAAGTACCCCATCCAAGCCAGGAAATGACACAAATGTCCTTTACCCTCACGGATGCAAAAAAACCCAGATGGACACAAATTTAATAATCTCTTGCCACACTTTTTAAACCTGGCATGTCTGAAAGATCAACATTAACGGAAGAGGAAGGATTTAGTGATCTATTTGACATGAACAGCCCTGTAAGTGTAAGGATTTGTCTCTTGGGACCCCTGCCAAGTCATTGGGCTTTTAGCAGGGTCAAAAAGGGATAAAATGCATTCAAACTTAGCATATTGCCAGAAAAAGAGTCAAAGAGAAAGAGAAAGGAAAAACCAAGCCATAGACAAAACATATAAGTATTATTAGCACTTTATATTCTATGTTGAGCAGTTACAGCTGGTGTAGGCATCTGAAGAGCTGCTCAAACTGAACATTGGATAAACATGTACCCAAGTGATTCTAGTTTTTCTAGAGAAAGCACAGTCTGTGTCTGTGCTCACCTATAAAGTAAACCAGATTTTGGAGACTCCTGGCTTACAATTCACAAATTATTTTCTTCCACTTGGGTCTTTCTGTCAATGAGATAATTTGCTAACCTAAGCTCAAACTGAAATATTAATCTTAGCATATTGTCTTAACTGAATTCCTGTCTTGTGTCCCTTATAAACCTGAACTGTAAACCAGGTTTGGGTTATATTTAAACATAACCTGAAATGTTATGTAAAATTTGCCAACTTAATGCTAGTCTTATGCCTTTAACATGCAGAAATGCCCAACACTGTATGTAGCCAGAGATCTTCTTGTGCAATGATAGGGAAATTTTCCTCTTCTACAGGTTTCTAAGGTTGCTGGTTCATGTCACTGGAAAAGAGCCAGTAAATAAAAACATACAACCCCCCCCCCCAAACTGTATAAATTGAACTAATAAATAAATAATTAAATTCGAGTTGGAAGAGTTGCTGTAAAAAAAACAGCAACATAGAGTCATGCAGACTCAAAAACTAACCAATTTATTATCATAAGATTTCATGGATGATAGTATACTATATTAATACTATACTATATTAAATAAATGAAGTGGCTAATCTTATAACACATGAAAATAAACTGGTTAAGTTTTAAGATGCACAGGACTGTTATTTTTGCTGCAAAATACTAACATGGCTACCCCTCTAGAATCTATAAAGACAACTTTAGAGCAATACTGAAACTGGCCACAGAACAACTCTGCTGGGCCAGCGTTTGCAAGGAAGTAACATTAGAGCTTCATTCAGCAGAATCCAGCTAGGTATGTGTTTACCAGGGACACACAACCAGGGGTCGACTTCTGACTTCAGAGCCAGCCCTGGAATGGGCACAGCTGAAAATCTGTTCCCCCCCCCCCCGACATCTGGGGTGGGTTGAGGGGAATGGCTAAGGGGCAAAATAGCTAACTTAAACTTTGAAGATGCTTAAAGCACACATTTTGCTCCTTAAAATTTCTGAGTCCCCTTCCTTCAAACTGGGCCCTATTACATTGCAGTTCTTGTCATGCTGAGCAAAGCCTGGTGCAACCTTTGAGATGATGGAGATGGCACACCCCAGGATGAATGAATCCCTTCCACCACTCACCCCACTCCTGGCTCTGCACCATCTAACTGTGGCAGCCACGGAATGGGCATAGCTAGACAGCAGCTCCATCTCTACTGATACTTGGAGCCTGCTAGTAGTTCCTTGCATATCCAGGATGCAGGGTCTGCATGGCTACAGGGGAGGGACGGAGTGGTTGGCACACTCCGCTTCATTTGCTCACAGTCCGTTCTATGTATGCACACATCTGTAACTCAGACCTTCTAAAGTGCAGTCGCTGAGCTTTTCCTGTACTCACATTCTCCACGGGTTCCTTCTCCTCCCTGCACCAGCACAATGCCAGCTGCAGACACAAACAGACTACAACTGCCCAGTAAAACTGCAGCTAGCGCAACATAGCAACCCAGGAGAATCAGACAACACATGGCTTGCAGAAGGGGCAGAGAGGGGAAAGAGAGAGGAAGGTAAACACTGTGCCTCTGCAGGAGGCTGCAGAGGTCTCAGATCTCTGACAGCCATTCCTTATAAACTGCAAGCTCTTTGATGAGCGGTCAATGGAGCCAGTTAACAGGATGAAGACGCAAAGGTCGACACCCCCTTCCCATCTCCCTGTGCTGATCTGTGTGTTTGTCATCTATTTTGTTGGGGTCCCAAAGCCTCAGAGAGCCCTGATTTGTGTGTTTGTGCGTGTTTGTGTGTGTGAGAGAAAGCAGACAACAGTTCTCTGCTTGGAAGGGAGGAATTTGGAGAAAGGTTTTCTAATGTTGCTCAAAGGGGTCATGCAGGACTGTTTTCTCCAGAAGGGTCCAAGCTGCCTTTGATTCTGACTGGGGCTCAGAGAGGGAAGTCTCCTCCGTGCTAGCAAAACAAACGAGCAAAAAATCCTCCTGTCAGCTAACTTTGCCAATGTGGAGATCTTTGTGCTGAGGGGGACAGAGGGTTCCTCCAACACAAAGGACACCCCACCCCACCCCACCCTGGCAATAATGTCCAACACCACATCTCAGTTAAGGAGCCAGCTCGCATGAATCTTTCAGACCAATATTTACTTTAAAAAATCACAGAAGGGGAGAGACAAACGTTCTTTAATTTTTCCTCTTCCCAAATACTTCTCTGTTCCCAACTGCATCTCTGGCCTTTGTTGGAATAAGAAAGAAGTAACCTCATTTGTCTGACCGGCTCTTAGAAATAGGGAGGAACGATTCTCGAAAGCAGCCCGTTTACGATTTAGAAAAACCATGAGCTTGGCTCCTGTAACATCACTGGATTTACTTCCAGAACGAGCCGGTGCCCGTAAACCCCACTGGAAGTCCACCGGCTGCAATCAACTGCTAACCATGCCCCCTTCCAACGATGCCTGCAGCGCTGGGAAAGAACCCCGTTTTCGCCCGCTCTCTGGAGAGCTCGTAAAGGGAAGTGTCAGCCGGGAAGGGAAATCTCCAGGCACGTGGGATGTCTCCGGAGCAGGTGGGCTCTCGAAAATGCCGTGCAGAAGGGAGCGCCTGAATGCCTCCCACAGGGAAGGGGAGTGGGACGGATAGCCCTGCACGGCTGGAACGGCAAGCGACTAAAAAAAGGGAGAAAAGAAATCCCCCTCCGGACAGACAGCAAGACCAAGCAGCGGGTTCTAGGAAGAAGCGGAAGAACACGGACGCCCGTCTTCCCTTACCGTACATGGCTCAGCTGACCCCTCCGGCCGCCGGCCCGTTCTCGAAACTCCAGCTCCGCGGCGCGCGCTCGCTCTGCCTCCGCGGCGCCTCTGGCGTTCATTCAGCCGCCGCCGCGCAGCCAGGAGTGGGCGGAACCAGCAGGGGGCATGAATGAAGCGACAAAGCACGCGCAGGCGGCCGCGGCGGCACAATAGGGGCCCCTTCACTAGGCTGCGGCCAACGCTCCCTTTGCGCATGGGCGAAGGGTGGGGTGGCGACCAGCAGGAGGCGGTCCTTTTTCCTCTAGACACGCCCCCGCGGACATCGTGGGTGGGTCTGACCCGCTTGGAGAAGAGGCCAGCTCGTTGCTCTAATAATGCACAGGATGATTGGCTGTGGGGTTGTGGTAAGGGGAGCCTCGATACCCTGGCAAGGGGTGATGGGGTTTGTAGTCCGAAACGGTTGGTTGGTGCCGGGGTGGGGAAATTTGGGTTTGGGGGATTAGGTCGCTAGGAGCAGAGAGATTTCAGCTGAATCCCCGAGGAATCTTGAGGGTTCCTAGGTGGTTCTGACTTACTCATTCTCTTGGTTTGATTGATTTTTTTTTAATTGGTTAGTTTTGTCAAGTTGCTGCTGAATTTAGTGATCACATAGATCAGTGTTTCTCAACCTCAGCAACTTTAAGATGTGTGGACTGCAACTCCCAGAATTCCCCAGCCAGCCATGGAATTCTGGAAGTTGAAGTCCACACATCTTAAAGTTGCTGAGGTTGAGAAACACTGACATAGATACTTTTTTCCCAGTAAGATCTGTCCTCAACCTGCCCTTCAAAGCATGGCATACTCATTGCTGCTGTAATCGAGTTCATCCATCTTGCTGCTTATTGTCATCTTCTTCTCTTTCCTTCCACTTTCCCCAGCATTATGAACTTCTCAAGGTTTCTGAGTCTTTGCATAATATGCCCAAAATATGATAATTTGAGCCTGGTCGCTTGTGCCTTTAGTGACTTGACAAAACTAATCAATTAAAAAAAAATGAAACCAAGAGAATGAGTAACTCAGAACCACCTAGGAACCCTCAAGATTCCTTGGGGATTCAGCTGAAATCTCTTTGCTCCTAGCAACCTAATCCCCCAAACCCAATTTTCCCCACCCTGGCACCAACCAACCGTTTTGGACTACAAACCCCATCACCCCTTGCCAGGGTATCGAGGTAGTGAGACAGATTTGTTCTGTGATCCATTTGTTTGTCTCCTTGGCTATCCACAGTATTCTTAAGAGTCTTCTCCAGCACAAAGTGCTGATTCAACTTCAAATACCAGAGGTTCTTGTAAGTACAGTATATCTTCTAGGGTATCTTGGATGTTGACATCCCTATTGCACAGAATTTCAATATACATCTTTTACCTTTGATCTTTGAAAAAGTTACTATTTGTCCATTGATGTCCTTTAGTATGCCAGTTTGCGGTTCAAACCTTATGAGTCTGGAGATCTTTTGAAAAGCCTTCATTATTTTTTCAGTTTTTTCATCTTCAGTGTCTTTACAGATGTTGTCATAATACTGCTCCTTGTCTCTTCTAAGAGGTCTCTGAAATCCTTTAAGTTCTTTCTTGAGATCTTTGTCTTTCTTGGTTTGGTTTCTCTTCTCTTCTTGGCAGTTTCCACCATCTGTTCTGACCTACAGTTTTCTTTGCTCTATTTCTTCATAATTGGGCAGTCTCTTTTCACATTTGTCCTTTACAACTTATTTGATTTCATACTGCAACTCCTCTGGTTCCCTATTAGTGAGAGTCATGATTTCAAAGCAGTTCCTTATGTTTTGCTTGAAATTGATGGGTATATGCTCAACATCATATTGACTTTGTTCTTCCACTTTAGTTTGACCGTTTGTGATCTGTTCCACGATCAGCCCCTGGCCACATAACTGAGCTCTTCCACCTCCTAGAACCAACAATATAGTCACTTTTATTTCTATGTGCTTTGTCTGGTGATGTCCATGCATTGTTTTGGTTGTTTGAAGAATGCATTGGGAATGAAGAAATCATTGGATTGGCAGAAACTGGTAAGCTGTCCTCTTACTTCATTTCTGTTCCTAGAAACCTGTGTTTTTTCCTCCTTACTATTGCCAACTTTGGCCTTCCAGTCTTCAGTCACAAGCAACATATCTTGGTTGCATATTCTGCCAGTTTCAGATTGAACTTGTCAGCTTCTTCTTCTTTTGCATCAGTGGTTGGGGCATAAACTTGAATACTTGTCATATTAAAGAGTTGTCTGCAAGAAATCTAATTGATATTGGTTGGTCATTGACTGCATGGTATCCAAGTACTTGTCTTTGCTATATTCTTCCTGACTATGAAAGCAGTGCCATACCTTTTTTGGTTTTGGGTTGGGGTGTGTGTGTGTGTGTGTGTGTGACCTGAATAGTAAACAGTATAATCTTCTTACTGAAAGTGTCCAGTTCCAATCCATTTCAATTTGCTGGTGCCCAAGATGTCAATATGTCGTCAGTTTATTTCATCTTTCATTATGTTAGGCTTTCCCATGTCCATGCTTTTTACATTACATGTTTCCACTATAATTCTGTCTTTGCAGCTTCAGGTTTTCTTTTCCTCATGGTACTATTAGCAACTAGAGGTCCAGAAAGCTTTAATCTAGCTGCATCATAAACACCATTAGTATTCAAAAGATCCTCAGCTCTTCCTCATCCTACCTAAGTGTGTCTAATCCGCCATTATATTGTTAATCATTTTTCCCCCCTATCCACACAGTTTTCTTGGTAAAAGACAAGAGTAGCTTACCACTGCTTTCTGTGCAGTTTTGAAATGTTGCCTTTTTTGTCGTCACTATAGTGATATTCTGTCTCCAGCACCGTCCTGCATCACTACTGTCCAATATAGGTACCTACTTAATTTAGCTGGGTAGGTGGGATGACCTTCACACATTGTATACCCTCCTGGGAGTTTACAGCCTTGGCATATACTCCCAGAATGCTTCATTCATTCCTCCCAGGGTGCTCCCTCCACCGCCATGATGAAGCAGGCTGTCAGCACAGGTGATATGCGTGTGTGTATTCTCATTTAACCTATTTTATAAGGTGGTTATGAGATTGAAATGAATACGAGAGAAAAGACCCATTTTGTAAGGTGGTTGTGAGTTTGAAAAGAATAAGAGAGAAAAGACTGTGTGCGGCACCCTGAGCCTTATGGAGGAAACGTGTGAGGACTGTGAAGACATGAATCAACACAAGCAAAAAAAAAAAAAAAAAAGCTTTTGCCCCAAGGACTGTTTATATTTTCAAATGAAAGAGATAATAGAGGCTGACTAGATTTTCTTTGCAATAGATCTGTCCTTTATCCTTAAGTTAGTTCCGGAGGACCTTGATTTCTTATGGCGGTAAAGTTCTTGTGCCGAAAAAGCAGTGGCTCTCCCAGTTGCAATACCTGCTGCTCTAGGGGGAGATTTGGGAAACACTCTTGCATCATGCCTGGGAAGATGGCTGCTAATGCCTGGGAAGACGGCTGCTAATCCACACCAGCACAAACCTGTTGGGTTGCACTACTGTCCCATGATAAACTAGGCAGCAGCTTCCTTTGCAATCTTCTTATCTGGACTCCCCAAACATAAAAAGGTACTTACTTGAGTTACAAATGAAAAAAAAGAAGGGAAAAATTTTTTTTGGACTATTCCAGATGGCACATGCATACATTTCAACTCAAATGAGAAGTTATAAATCCCTAGATGTAAAAAATTGTCATATAAAAGAATAAATCCCCTCTCTGATGTATTATTTTTCTCCCTTAAGGCATTTTGAATTGTTGATGTCGCTCATCTATCATTTTAAAATCAGTGCTCCAATGTTGTCCCTGCTTCAGTGGGGTTTACGTAGGAATATTGCACTGATTTAAGAGTGTACTGGATTGCAACCATAAGCCAGCCTACCTTGAGAGACTGTGGTGAAGTTGAGATAAACACAGAATAACATGAGGACTGCAATGAAATGATAAGAATGATAATGCAAGTAATAGCAGGAACCCTCTTTCATTTCTCTACATACATAGAATTGTGTTTCACGCTTGTCAGCATCTGGAAAGTTAGTGGCTGCTTAATAATAAGTCCCTCTTGTCTAAACATTTTGCAAAGGCAGTTTCATCTGAAAAGCATGACAGTGTCTTAATCAAGTATCAGTCATCAGAGAGACTGTGCCATTGGCATGTAGCATCATATTCATGCACCACTGGAGATGTTTTGCGCCTGGCCCACAAATGCAGATCGGTGGGACAGAAATGAAATATTTTCATCCAGTGTTGACCCAAACAATAAGCATCGTTTTTTAGAAGGTCAGTGAAGTAGCTGTGCAAAGCACCGATAAAAAGTTGCATTAAGATTATGCCACTGATGAGTGAAGAGCTCATTAGAGAGAAAATCAAATATAAGAAATAGTGCTGCAGCAATTGTAGAAAGTTGTCTACACCAGGGATACCCAACCTGGGTGTGTCCCCATCCAGTGGGGGTGTAAAGAAATTCCAAGGGGGAGGAAGGATGTGAAATGTTTAGGAAATTTATCAGCATAAAAAATACCAGGATTTTCAAATGAAGATCTAATGGATTGGGAAAATCAAAGATGCGGTAGGAAAGTTGAAGATGGATGAGTGAGCTGATTGGAAGATCAGGGCAGATTCAATTCCTGGGGGAGGCATGGCAAACTGCAGACAGCTCTGTGAAAGTGGAGCCGATGACCATGACAAAGACCAAGGAACTGGTGAGTAGACTGTTCCTTGGAACCTCTCTGGATAAGGAGAGGATTGGAGATTGTCCACATGTACTCTGGAAGGCTGCTCCTCACAAGGAGACCACAGGACAGCAGTTTTCCACAGGTCTGAGTGCTGGGAGACAACAGGATTAGCCATCTTGCTCATTAACTACTTCTAAGCTATTAGAGACCTTCGGAACAATAAGTCTGAAAACTGGGTAAGTCTGCCTTCAATCCTGAACAAAAGAAAATTTTAATCATAAGCTTAAGAATTTAAAGAATCTGAAATAAACAGCAAAAAGCTAAATAAGATTTTGATCTTAGAAAGTTATAAAGGAACTAAGGGTCCAGATAAAATTGGAATAAAATAAAATTGAAACTTTTACCAATAAGATTTTGGAATTAATTATAAAGAACAAACAACTTGTGGGGAATAGATACTGTTTTGGTTTTTACAAGACATAATAAAGATAAGCAGTTTTATGATTTTAAAAATTGGACACTAGAGGGGACTGAAGATTCGATGTAGAGGAAAGATATACAAGCATACATATAAAAGGATACAAAATGTTATAACAAAGTATTGAAGGAGACTTTTGAAGAATGGAATTAGCCACAATATCAACAGTGTTAGTAATGATGTCTGCTTCTATGGATAGACTATGTCTAAAAGATGTTATTGAAGAAATGACAGATGTAAAACAAATTTTACCTGACAAGATAGAGATGGTATCAAAAGTGGATTTACAACTGACAGGCAAAGAGAATGACTTAGAAAAGGATGTTTCACTGGATCTACGAAAAAACTAGCTGAGGTTTTAAAATTTAAAAGAGAAATACAAATGACAAACCAAGAGAGTGACCTGGATAATTTTTTCCTATTGGATTTACAAAAGAGGCTTGTTAAAGCCTTGAAGAAGTCTGTGCAATGGGACAAAGAAGAAATGAAGAGAAAACAAATCCTATGACAATATTTGAATGAACTAAATATTGAGACTGTTAGGAGTAAAAGGAAGGAATATAAAGTTGGTTTATTTGATCAAGGTTAAAACAAGATATGTTGTTACTTCTGGCAACCCTTTATGGACTTTCTGCTGACACCAGGACTGAAAAGTTGATGTTTTATGGATTTGTCTATATATAACAGATGGGATATGGGATGAAGAGATAAATGTGTGTAACCTTAGAGGGGATGAAAAGTCACTAAATTTGTTTATATTTGTTGTGATGGAGGTTGGAAGTCATTTCTTTATATATTTCTTTTCTCTTTATTATATTCTTACTTTTTCTTTTTTCTTTTTGCACTTTTTACTTCTATTTTCTTTCTTTAAGTTTAGTTTGTATTAAATTTTACTATTATAATAAAAATTCTCAATAAAAATTATACATTATAAAAATTATATTACATATGCATATATAATGTATATATATATATAATATTAAAAATAAAAATTATACATCAGGGCAGATTCCTGGGAAGATAGGCATAGAGTCCAGTGTACACTCTTACAGCTGTAAAAAACGGTGAATGGATTCAGTGGACATTTGGGTGGGGAGCTGTGAGGCTTTCAAGCAAAAATCAAGAAAGGGGCAAGATGCTGAAGTGTTTGGGAACTCCTGGGATAGACCATTAGGAGCAAGAAATGTAGAAGTCAGGAAAACATCCAGAAACTGAAACAGAGAGGACTGTAGACTGCAACCTTCCCAGATAATTCAGCAACAGCTTGGTGACGGGGTGGAAGAAGGGCTGGTTAAGAAGCAGTTACATCCAGCTGAAAGGACTCCAGTAGGCACAGCTATTTTTATATTGCTATCGGAGAACTAAGTCTGTCATGGATGTTTCAGATGCATCAGGAGCATCATTTTCCAGGTGGCCAAAAAAAAAAAAGCTACAGCATATTCAAAAGAAAGGGGATAAAAAGTGGGATGAAAGAGGAAGCTGCTGATGAGACAGCTGAATGCAAATTTGGAAAGAAGAAGGAAAAACACAGCAGATGTATATCTTCAAAGCTTTAGCTTAATAACTGTGTCTGGGCTATGTGCCTTCAGAATGCACTGTGGGGAGGGGAACTCACACTGTAGTTCCTGTTCTGTAACAACCCCAGTTTCCATCACACTGAAAATGTCAGTGCCAGAAGACCCAGCCTTCTTCCTGACTGGCTAGTTTTCCAAATGCAGGGAATGACCACATCTGAAATCAAAAGTGATACAGAGGTGAGTTAAGAGGAGGCCCATTTTTAAACTAAAAAATCCCAGTATTCTGCCACACATTTGCACGACCAAGAACAGAACCCTAGGTGGGGTTACAAAGCTCTTCTGTTTCATTTATGTAAATATTTGCAACTCATCTCCATCATGTAGGAAAGGTGGCTAATGTAAAGGTGAGTATATAGATGCCATACATAAACTCAATCAATCCATCAATCCATTGCTAACAACACAGGCCCCCACCTGTGGAATGCCTGCACATTTACTAGTGATTTGAATTATGATGTTTCTCGACTGCTTTGTATTTTAATTTTTGTAATGCTTGTGATTGATTTTATTTTATTTTAATTCTGTGTGCTGACCAGAGTCACTTGTTGAGATGGCCAGGATATAAATTGAATTAATGACTGACTGACCGACTGAATGAATAAATAAATGAATGAATAAATTTGTACAAGGGCCTGGATCAGCCTTTCCCAGTCTGCTCCCTCCCTCCCCAAAATTCTTGGAAGTGCAAACCATCAGCTGAAGAATCCTGCAAAATGCAGTCCCAACAGATCTTGAGGATGCCTGATTGGGGAAAAATGACCTCGGAGACATTCTCTTAAAAGAAAAGATAGATAGAGGCTACTGTGTACATCTTCAATTAGTTCCATCTTGGGGTTTATCCATTGTAATATCCAGCAACACTTTAGCATCCCTCATAATTCTACAACAAAGCATTTGACTCTCATAAAGCATTACAGAAACTTGTCTGCCCTGGCCTCAAGTCTATATTTCTCTCTCCCGCTTCCCCTCTCCCCCATTTAAATGGTCAGACATCTGTTTCTTCACTTAGAAAAACCGATTTTATCAACCTGTCAATAAAGAATACTGTTATTTATTAAAGAGTGTCTGAACTGGGGAAGGTAATCTTTTTTTCCAAAATCATTTCAGAGTTTATCAGTGACTGAAAATCAACTAAGCATTCTGCCCATCTCTGACTTTTTTGTTTCTACTTATCAGTGCATTTTAGTAAAAGATCCGTTCTTCTTCTTAGGTCAGTGTTTCTCAACCTCAGCAACTTTAAAATAGGAGGACTTCAACTCCCAGAATTCCCCAGCCAGCAGTAAGAAACACTGTCTTAGATTATTAAAGACAATTTCAGATTGTAGCTGCAACTTCTCTGACCCCAAGACTCAATGAATAATGCTCAAGAATGGGCATCACTGACAGCAAAGAGAGGACATTTTATAAAGCACTCCACACAGCCTCTAGCACAGTGTTCCTCAACCTTGGGAACTTTAAGAGGTGTGGACTTCAACTCCCAGAATTCCCCAGCCAGCATGGCTAGCTGGGGAATTCTGGGAGTTGAAGTCCACACTTCTTAAAGTTCCCAAGGTTGAGGAACACTGCTCTAGCAAACCAAAAAGCAAAGCATGAAGGCAGAAGCCCTCATCTATGGTTTTTCACAGCAATTGGGAGTCAGGTAAATTGCCACAGCACATGGAGGTGCATATAGTCATAATCATTCAATCAAATTCATTATAATGATAAAACAGCATAAATCAGCAGCTCTGACAATATAAACACTAGTTCATTTTGTGAAGAACTTTGTTCTGCTTATCCTGAATCTATTTTTAGTCAATTTGCCAGGAAGCCTTGTAGTGTAGTGAGTGGAAGAGCAACATTTCCCATATTACCCTTCATGTTATGAATTGCTACAGTCTCTCATCTCTATTGTCTTTCTAGCCACCTTTCTTCATAAACAAGCAATGACTGTCTTATGATTATTTTGGCTGCCTTTTTCTTTTGAAATCATTTTTGGGAGGTGACAACCAGAACTGTCACACATCCATACTGGCTGGTTTCACACAACATTCTTAAGGTGATTTAACACAGTTTCTGGGATTGCAAAAATAACACAATAAGGACTGCCCAGCACATATTGTATAGTGACTGACTATCAGCCCTATAAGGTAAACCAGACTAAGAAACAGACACCGTGTAGACCTAAAGCTACTTTTATTAGAACAGCTATAGTAACAGAATCTTGCAAGTCTAAATGTGCTTCCCTTCCTCCCTCTTTTATCTTCCTGTGAATTGAGGGGTGGGGTGTCTGAGGTGTTTTCATAAACTACTTTTTGGGTCTGGGCTCAGTTCTTGTTTATTTGATCATTGCTTTTATAGATTTGTAATTTAATTGGGGGGTATTTATATTTTCATTGTTTTTATTGTCTTGGTTTTTAATTGTAAGCCGCCCAGAGTCACCCTCTGGGGGAGATGGGCGGCATATAAATTTAATAATAAAACAAACAAACAAACAGATCTTCCCTCTGTCTTTAAAGGCCATCCTCCATATTCACTACACTGGCATGGAAAGGAAGAGAAAATTGGTGGAGGAGAAGCAGGGCATCCTAAAATGAACGGCTATTATCTTAAATAAGAAAACTGCACTGAACTAGAATATTTTGCTGCACATGCCATTTGGGTATTAACACAGCAGCATCGCTTTGAACCCTTCCAAGTTAACAGATGCATTTCCCAAGCTGGCAAAATCCCTTGGTTGCAGCAAATAGGCCACTAAGTCTTACTGACTTAATGTTTCGTCAGAGATCACAATTTCATCATTCTACCACCTAGAGTTGTGTATGACTAGCAGGAATAAGATTTATTATGCTCTTGTGACTAAAGAGACTATTCATCTCAGAGGAGGGAGTGATGCAGTGCGCTCCCGAGATTGCAAACTCAGTCCCTCATGCTGACACCATAATTGCAGGCATCTGCAGTGCAGATAGATGCAATGGACATAATTATGAGTGTGAGAACGTCTTGTTGCCAAGCAAAAAGATGAGAGAGTTGTGGCACAGCGATGGAGCACTGCCTTGCATGTACGAATATGGGTTCAAGGCCTGGCTTACCTAGCTAAAGGGATCATAGAAGCAAGACTGCTGAGAAAAGAAAATCCATTATGACTTACTCAAGGTTAGCATTGTTAACAGCTGTCATGGCTGGGAATGTTGGTAGTTGACAAGCATATCTACAAAGTGTTTATAGCAACTTTAAGCTGTGTGGACTTCAACTCCCAGAATTCCCCAGCCAGCCATGCTGGCTGCAGAATTCTGGGAGTTGAAGTCCACACAGCTTAAAATTGCCAAGGTTGAGAAACACTGGTTTATATAGTGATCATGTGTTTCATACTAGAACTACTATACTAAATCTACCAATGTATGGGCTGCACAACTCTGGGGGCCACTAGGTGACAGCAAAGAATTTAAATATCCTGTACTTTTTTCCTACCATTTAGTGGTCATGGGAATGTTTGCGGTACAGACATGGTAACCCAAGCTTTATGGGCATTAGTAGGGGGTAGTATAAATTTAAGGGCTACACAGAAATGAGAAGATCTAACTTGCAATTGTATTAATACTTCAGAGTAACTCTTATTTAATTAAATATACAATCATATTTAATTTTAATTTCTCTGGGAGTAAGCCCACTGAATTAAATGTATTTAGGTAAAGCGTTTTTCTCTGTTCCTGGCTGTTTGGAAAATCGGTTTTACATATGTAATGTCACAGGTTCAATCCCTGCCATCTCAGAACAGGTTGAAAAGATAAACCTGGTATTCAATACCAGCCAAAACAGAGGATTGGGCTAGACCAGGCATGTAAAGAGTTTGTGGGGATGGGGCTATATGCTCTATGCCAGAATCCCTTTTGAAGCCTACAGAGCACCCTCCAATGGTGTAAGGCCAAAGACTTCCTCATGCTTTTTTTTCATTAAATTCCACCCCTCCCATGGACTGGCCTGTTCAGTCTGTGGTTATGGTCCTCAACATATCATTCAAAGACCAATATGGTGTGACCTCAAGACGAACAGAGGTTCTGCAGCCTTGGCTCAGTAGAGAGTAGTTTCTTGTATTTTTCATCAAGAATGAGTTGGAGGTTTGGGGGCTCAATTTAGCTGCAGAGTCCCTCCCACCTTCCTTCCTGGCCCTAATTCAGATTTGCATTCCTATTTAAGGGTTTTTAATTTTCATAACTGCAAGAAGAGCAGATGGCTTCAGTAGAGCCCTCCTTAATGCTTATTAGCTTTTTTCTTGTTGATTGTATCTTCACCTGCATCCACAGGTAAGCTCTTAGCAGAGCATCTCTTACTGTCCACATCGCAGAAGAATATGAATACAGTTCAGCCTTGCAAGACAGGCCTACAACTCTTTGGTTTCAAATCCAACACAGACATAAAGTCACTTGACTCTCTTAAGCAAGTGATTTTCTCAGCTTCCCTTTCCATACAGGGATCTGCGGTAGGATAATAGTAATATGTGCTTACCTTACTAGTTTGTTTATAAGGATTCTTGGCCTCATCTGCACGAACACTCTAGGAATGTGAATGGTGTTCTTAAAATTCCATGGAACATACAGCTTGAAAAAGGATGCATTTTGCTGGAAGATATGTGCTGCCTTGGTGAGGGTGAGGGGGCTTGATGTGTGTGTGTGTGTATGTGTGTATAAGCTGAACATACCAAAAAGCACTACTTCTGTAGCTGATGACTAAGATGGTAATTTCCAAATTGGCATTCTTCACTGGTGTTTGCATATAATTTCCATCAATCTCAAGGATGGCTGTCCTAGAGGATTTGATGGAGGTAACTTTTTCAACACCGTGCACCAAAGGTCTTTTCAGTAGGCACTGAATATAGGGGGAAGAGAGGTGAACTCCTTTCTCTGTTTATTCTTCTCCACAACCTTGAGTGAAGGAGATTCTACTACTTTCGTCAGCAAAACAAGAGCAGAAATATTGCCAAGAGCAGGTACATGGTTTCAGTGGCAGCCTCTTTGTTAAATTAATTAAACAAATGCCACCAGATTTCCAGGTTAAACCACCAGAGGAGTCCTTGCAAATGCAAAACAAGTCATGGAGCCAGAAAATGAAGGAAGGGGTGGGAAGCCATAGTAGAAGCAATAACAGCAGCAAGGTCTGTTTCCGAGCAGCTGGTGGGGCAGAGATCTGTGGGGCTTGCTTTCCATTCCTTGCAGATTCCTGCATTCCTCCAGTCTATTTTTGGCCTGTGTTCTGAATGTGAAACAGCAAGCAAGGGGGGGGGGGGCAGGGGGCAGGCAAAGCTGGCACAAATGCTTTGAAGCAAGATTAAAATGGAGAAGGTGTTGGGTCTAGCCTGAAGGACTATTTCTTAGTATAAACATTTTGCCCTTTACTGTCCCCCTCCCCAAATCACAAATGACCAGAGAGTTTGCCAGTAGCAATAGTAATAGCAGCAGCAGCAGTAGCAGCAGCAGCAGCTCCTTTGGATGGGCTGCTGTGAAGAGATCCAGATAATCTCCATGGGCCAAGGGTGTCTTTAGGAGAAGAAGCCTGTCGGAACTTGGCATCTTTAAACCCTTGAGTAATTATCAGGATGCCTGGTTGGGCTGTTCCAGGAGAGAAAACAGTGCCAGAAGCCTTCCAAGGGGGAGCATGAGACAGCGTGGAACAGCCTGAGGCAGGCAGGGAAAAACAAATAACTACAGAGAGCAATAAATAAGTCGCTGTCAAACAGGAAAATTTGGGGCGGGGGGGAGGTTGTCAAATGGAGTACAGGGTTTTTATTCTTAACTGCATCTGTGGGTGTGGATGTATGTGTGTGAGAGAGTACTGTCTTCTGGCCGACTTGGAGCCAGCAAGACCTAAGCATAGTCTGGAGAAGGCAAACTTGAATGTCAGCCTTACCAGGTAGACCAGACAAGAACCCCACTCAGATAAACTAATTCTACTTTAATGTATGGCTACATTAACAGAATCTTGCAAGTCTGAAAGTATTAATCTCCCATTGTCTCCTTTACAGCCTAGGGAGGGTCCGTTCTGAGCCTCTTGCCCCACCCACTATCCAACTGCAGGCTATGCACTCTCTTATCTGACTGTTCCCTAGGCAGCATCTCTTCCCCCCATCTCCCAAGGTCTTTCCCGCATACTGTTACATTGAATCAGGGCTGTCCAGCAGCAAGCAGCAGAGCATAAGCCAAGCCAAGGAGCTGAGCCAGTTCTGCAGGACCTTGGAGAGCTCCCATGGAAGGCAGATGTTGCTTTAGCCATCTGCACAAATAAATACTGTAAGGGACTGTCTGATTTATAGTGAATCTACGTGTCCTGTGAGGACCTCTAGAGAGGGTCTACTCAAGAAACCATCATGATGTGATCTTAGGAGTGTATGGAGTAGAAAATAAGCCATTTTTTTTAGCACCCACTTTGTAGACTATTCTGCCCTCAAAGTTACACCTGGACACCTCTCTTCTGGCATTATTTTTTTAAAAGGGCTTTTTATGTCTAAGCTAGATTAGTGGGCCCTCATGTATTTTTATTGTATCTGTTTTAAATGTCTTTTTAGATTGTTTTCATTGTTGTACACAGCCCAGAATCTTAGGATAGGAATACACAAACACACACATTATACGTAATAAACAAATAAATGGCCAAAGAGACTTTCTTGCTGGTTCATACAACATGCTAAATGTCATATTTCTTAATTATGTGTTCAAAAAGATCTTAGCACAATCAGGTGGATGAAGATATCCTAAGTCCATAGTTGCTATCCTAACATTCTCTGTACCCCTTCTTTTGCACGATGGACATATTATAATCCTTACAGATCCTGAAAATATAGCCTGCTATGATGATGATGAGGAGGAGGAGGAGGAGGAGAAGGAGAAGGAGGAGGAGGAGGAGGAGGAGGAGGACGAGGACGAGGACGAGGACGAGGACGAGGACGAGGAGGAGATGGGAGGGCTATGATAACAGCTCCAAAATTGCAGTATCTTCATTGAATAGATGAACATCAAAGGAATGGAGGTGCGTTGAACTCTGTGGGATTTATTTCTGAGCCAGACATGCATAGGGCTGTGTTATCAAGCTCTTAGCTACTATGGCATTCTCTTTATTATCTTAGGGCTTGCAATTTTTGTAAAAACTCAAAGTAGTGGACAAATAGCAAACAATAGGTATCATGTTACAGATTCATAATATTTAGCCTAATAGGAGAATTACTAACTCTTCAAATTAAAAACATATTTTCCATTGCCTTTAGTACTTTACAGAGGAACATAAGCTGCTCCACCCCCAAGTTTTTTTTTTTTAATTGAAGCCTTGCCCTCTAAGGAATGTACAGTCTAAACTGAACATGTATTTCATAAGGCTCTCTAAAGTTAATATAATTTAATACCGAACATTACTAAAAAATCTCAAATAGCAGTTCATAAGGATATAAGCAGAAATAATGACCGAATGTATTTCAGCTCTGTTTTGGCCTGCGTTGACCTGCAGCAGTCTGCCCTCCATCTCTTTCGCTTCTGCTTACCTGTCATATTGTCTCTTAACAGCTTGCTCCTCCCCCTCCCCCACCCTTTAATAGCTCTAATACATTCCCCAAGGTCAGCTATAAATTCCTTTACACATACTAAGGATCTGACTCATGAAGAAGGCCACATACTTGATCTGGTTTTTGTCACCAGACAGATGCAATGTGATCTGAGTGGATGAGGCATTAAAATCTATCCCTTGTCACAGTCAGATCACCCTCTGATTGCTTCGGCCACCAGCTTTCATAGGGAAGAGACGGCTATGCCATCAGTCTATCCTAGGTATCTAATAGAACTACTCAGTTTCCAGGGAGCATTTGGGTAATTTCCCAGGGCTTTGGTGGATAGTTGTTTGGAGGTTCTAGTCACCTGTTGGGGTGAAAGGGTGGCTATGGCCCTGGAGAAAATTGCACCTGAGCAGCCTCACCCTGCTGCTAATTCAGTAAGCCAAGGAGCTCCAGGAGGTGAACTGGCACATGAGAAGTGTAGAGCACTGCTGGTGGAAAACAAGGAATGAATCTGATTGAAGCTGGATTAGAATATATATCTGAACTTCAAGTTCCTGGAAAATGCCCAGCACTGCTCCACTTCATTCACTTGCTAACGAACATGGAATGGAAAGGTACCCACTTTGCATGCAGAAGGGCTCATATTTGTCTTAAAGGGTCTAAGAATGCAGGACTAGCAAAATGCCTTTTGTAATGTGACCTTGACTTAGTTGCTACCCATTGAGCGTGATGCTTCTAGGAGAAATGGAACCAAAGGTCTGCCCTTGAGTAGGGTATCTTTGTATATTCATTTTTCCTTTTGTTCTTATAATCATGAAGGCTAGAACTCGAACCTTTACTTTAAAACAAAAAAGAAACATTTTCTACACATTAGCTCATGGATGTTATGTTATGTTATGTTATGTTATGTTATGTTATGTTATGTTATTTATTTTTGTATGATTTATATGGCCACCTATCTCACATAACTGACTCTAGCTAGTGCACAAGGATTAAACACAAACACAAACACACACACACCCAACCCCACATGACATATAACTCCTATCAGATATGAACACCTGCAGCTCCTTATACAAACTTTAGCTGGCCAAGTGGTATCTGCTTTGCATGACAGATATACTGGAGAGAGGAATCTTTTCCAATCTTCTAATCTGAGAATCTTAATGTCAAAATTCCAGGGCTCTTGAACAAGCAGAACACACACTGAAGCAGAGAATCATGGTCTTTCCTCCAAAGAGGAAGGACTAGCTTGGCCAGCATGAGCCTACATCCGTGGCCATTATTAGTAATACAAGGTGCCAATTGGAATTAATTAAATGTCACAAGGGAAATCATATTCACAAAGTGGGCTCATTTCCTCTGCCTCCAGACATTTCTCATCCCTACAGAAAAGGAAGCAAACTGTAGAATTCTAAATGCTCCATTTATTTTCTTAATAAACATAGCAGCACCTGGCCCTGCTCAAAACTTCACTGAGATTCATAAGCGGCAGTGAAGGCTATCTGTTTTAATACGTTGCAGTTTGGATGCGAAAGTCCTGAATGGACTAGAGCAGTGTTGTCCAAACTTGGCCACTTTAAGATGAGTGGACTTCAACTCCCAGAATTCCCCAGCCAGCATGGCTGGCTGGGGAATTCTGGGAGTTGAAGTCCACTCATCTTAAAGTGGCCAAGTTTGGACAACACTGGACTAGAGACTATTGTATTTAAGAAAAATTAAAAGCTGCAAAAATAAAGATGCACACCATCAGACAGGGGCCTTTTTTGTTGTTTTTTTCTGCCAAACAAGAGGATGCTAATTTTTCTTGCCAAACAAGAGGATGCTGTAGCATCCTTCCCCAACCTGGTATCCTACAGGTGCTCTTGACTACAACTTCTATTATCTTCTGCCCACATGAGGATGATGACAGCAGGGCATATTATCTTTTTAGTGATGGAGGATGCAGTTTCTTTTCTTTTCTATTTTCTTTCTTATTTCCTGGGATCTTCACCTAGGGTTGAAAAAACCTGATGTTGGTCAATGTAATGAAGATAGCATTAAAGAAGAAAATAGATTCTTTTGTTGCCTAAACTGAAAATAGCTAGAATAGGTCTTCCCTGTGCTTGAAAGAGACTGGATACTTACCTAAAATGTGGCAAAGATTCCCAGCATACATGGCCAAAATGGAAATCTAGGCCTAATGGCCGATCTGAGAATGATCTGGACTAGATCAAGAATAGTTTTTGACTCCATCAACAACAAACACAACCTTAAAATATTTCTTTTATAATAAATCTTTTGAAATGGGGAAGACAGAACCTGGCATGATTTTTTTGTGTGGAAGGAGTATTGGCTCTATTCCAATGCCCATAAGACCTTTCTGGGCTGAGCACAGATCCAGAAAAAGCCTGTTTCTTAATGCAGAGCACATCCATCACACTGAGGTCCTATCTTGCAGCTGGCTCCAGCTGGTGGACCAAGAGCTTCTAGTAACAAACAAAGCAGATGCTACAATGCTGAACTTTAACCACACAGTCAGAGACAGCTCACCACTCAAATTAGTTTGGTTGAACCTTGGTTTCCCTCTAGCCATTATTTCTGTGTATAACGCAGAATATATCTGTAGCACAATCTCTTTAGAATTACAGAAAGAGCATGCAACTGAGACCTTCCTCACTCAAGTTAATGGAACTCCAAAGGTAGGCAGGTCATGTGGAGGGAACTGGGTCAGAGAGGTATCAAAAGTGGCACTTGTGAACAGATGTTGTTGTCAATTGCCCTGCATGACTGCCCTGAGAAGGATGTTCATCTGTATTATTAAGCAGCAATGAATGATGATTCAGACATCTGCCTTTCAGGGCTATCCATCTATAATTAAAACCAGACTTTTGATAAAATCTTTTATCTGATTTCCCTTGAAATTGACGGAATGTGGAGCTAATGAAATAAATTCAAATATATATCTGCCCAAAAGCCATGGTGTTTGTCTTCCTTCTAATTCAAGATGTGTTGGAGAAATATTAAAAAGGGGGATACAGGTAGTCCCCAGTTTGATTTCTGTTCCTATGGTCTTAAGTCAAATTTGTATGTAAGATGGAACAGTATTATGGTATAATACTGTATGTAGTATTGTGTAATTAACTTGAACCATTGTGTATTCAACTCAAATCATTGTGTATTTAATTTTGTAGCAAATTTTGTATTTAATTTTGTAGCAAATTTTGCTACAATAGGCTCTGTTCTTAACTATGGGTCACCCGTAAACCAGGCATTCTTAACCCGGGGACTACCTGTACAACTACAGGACCTTAAGAGCAAAACAAAACTTACTGTCAAATTTGAAACAGGATGGAATGAAGGAAGAGTGTGGGAAGATGAGAAAAGCAATGATTGTGATCAAGTGTGCCAGAGTTTAGATACTTGGAGAATTCAGCAGAAGAGAAAAAGTGAGTGCCATATATCTCAGTAGAATTCTGCTTTCTTTGCATGTGATAATAGCGGTCTGGTAGATGGATAGTTGATATGGACTGGTCACTGGAGTGATGTGTATGTGAATCTCTGTTCAGCCTTAGGGGTTGCTGGGTGAACACTGTCTCTCAGATGAACATAATAATTAATTAGCAGGATTTTATAATGCCCCAAACAACATTACTCTGGCAGTATAAAATCTCACACTGTTGTTGGGCAGATAAAATAAGCCAATTCTTAATAAACTAAATAAAATAGCCTCTCAGACCAGTAGCCACTCATCACTGAGAGCTTGTGCTTATGCCTATGGACCCTCCCTGATTTTTGTTTAAATAGTATTTTTAGGCATACTTGTGTCATCCAAGTATTTTAAAAAATACCTCTTCTCTCTGGATAGTTCTGTTTCACTGAAATACTGGGTAGCATCGAGCCATCCATGCCAGGGAATGATTTTCTAGCAATACTATTAATGGTAACATTTATACATTACACAGACACACACACACCCCTCAAAAGGAAGATGACCCTGACTTTAAGACAATCCTCCCCTAGAGGAGGATTAGGCAGAAAAACCACATTTGCCTCCTTTACCATCCTCTCAGCAAATCTAAAAAGATCCTCTCATTGTGAAATTAAATTATTTATGAAAAGCCCTGATCTTCCTTTCCAAGAGATAGATTCTTCCCATATGGGAATACTCTATTTTTCTTGCTAAGGGGATATAATGCCAAAATATAATTATCATGGATTTTAAGAAAATCATGTGTACGGTTTTGTTACACTTGCTAGGAAAGCTACTGAGAAATTTCTAAGTTTATGCTGTTTTGGCAATATAAGCAAAGGCCCCCAGAAACCAAGAAACTGATGAAGGAAGAGATTGTAAAAGTTTGAAGCATTTCCATTTCTTATTACAGTAGCAAATTTTCAGAGAATCTGATCCCTAGCTTGATTAATATAGTCAGCCTGGACTAATGACACCCATCTCTCAGATGAAGGGTGAGTTCTGGAGGATCACAAAGGTGAATAGTTTCAGCTAAAAATATTTGGTGCCTGAAGCCAAGACCAAAAATGCCTCTCTCACTCCTACAGACAGGATTTCAAAACTGATGAGTAGTACAACCTGAACATCCTGAGTCATTTCCATTCCCCTCCCTTCCTGCATTTTGGATATAGTCCATACTGAATCTCCAAAAGTTGGAGGACAAAATTATTAAATGAATGGAGAAGAGTTATTATAACTGTGCTCATTTTATTGTTGATTGATTGATTGATTGTATGCCATCAAGTCAGTGTTGACTCTTAGCAACCACATAGATAGATTTTCTCTAGGACACTCTGTCCCCAATCTGATCCTTCAGAGCTTCCAGTGATGTACCTATTGCTTCGGTAACCTGCTGCTGTTCATCTTTTTCTCTTTCCTTCCATTATTTTATTTTAACTCCCTCCTAGATGCTAAATCAAACTTTATTTTTATCCTGGGCTCACCTACTTTTTTGTCCTGATTTTGATCACAGGTGTGTGTGTGTGTGTGTGTGTGTGTGTGTGTAGTGTATGTTGCTTACCAGCATGCCACACAAAGGCTAAGTGTGACTCTTGCCCCCCTCCCTCCCTCAACATTGCCTGGAACTAATTTAATAGACACGAAGGAATCCAAGAACTTTTGATGAGCAAACTGTACAGTAGAAAAGCTAAAAAGCCATTAGGAAAGGATTCCTGCAATGGCAGCATATCACACGCGAGCTCAGTTTATACGAATCAGTATCCACATTTTTTGTGCCTCTTTCTCCCATCTGCCCTATGTAAAGGACTAGCAGCAATTCTCTGAGCAATGCTGCATTGCAGTTGGAACTGCTTGTTTCTTATCTTAAGCCTCTTTCAGAAATTCCAGTCAGAATTGCAGTGGATGGCAACAGAGCTGGACTGGCACTCAGTCTGGACTATGGCCACTGCAAGACCTGATGGGTTCCTCTGCTTCTTGCCCTTCCCATCCATTCAGGGAAGGCAAGCCTCACCGGCTGGCTCCTATGTAAGAGATTTCCCAGGGCCTACCTTTTCCTTTAGGGACTGTCCTCTCCTCACTAGTCTCCATGTCTTTCCTTTGTTTTCCTAGTTATTTGCACACATGGATGCCTTCACCCCCCTTTTCCTTTGACACTAGAGCAGAAACTCTCTGTCCCCCTCATCCCCATGAAAACATTGTTGCTCTGCCACCTTGATCAAAGCAATAGGGAACACGTTGTTGTTCCTATGCTCTTCTGTGGATCCATGGACATTTTTAGCAAGGAAGAACTCATAGCTCAGCTTCATAGGAGCATAGGAGCAGCAGTTCTAGCTTTCAATTTAAAGATGAAAAAAAGAACTTAAATAAATAAATAAAAGGAAGGGAAGGGAAGGGAAGCTTTGCAGTACTTTGGATGGGGGGTGGGAAAATGAGGAGAACATGCTCCACTCAGCCCGAGCAGCAGTCTAAAGGTACTCACTGGCAGATGTAAGGACTGAAGGGAGCATGAGCTTATAGGGTTGAGGGTATTTCATTGATTAAATGGGCCACCATTTGGTCATCTGCAAGCTTAGAGAAACACAGCCATAGCTGATCAGCGGACAACATAGCAGCCCAGTAACCTAGGATGAAATATCTGCACGGGGAAGAGATCAGCCACTGGAGAGGAGAGGACGTTCCAGGCATTACAGCCTATCTTTGCTGGGGCTGCTACCCAAATAGAACAAAGCATTGGAGACCATCCGCTCTGAAGGTTTGAAGGTGGGTCAGAAAACAGCCGCTTTGAATCAAAGCTAGAAAACATGTGTATGAGGGGTTCGTGCAATGGGCTATGAGTGAGAGGAGGATGTTGTTGGCTCCTGCACTCAGCAGGCTGTGAGTGGTAGTGGAGGTAGGCTAAGTAGATAGTCCAAATCTACCCTCTTTGGGGTGGGAAACAAGTCTGATATAGCATTAGGTAGTTTATTTTGGACCAGTGTTTCTCAACCTTGGCAACTTGAAGATGTGTGGACTTCAGCTCCCAGAATTCTGGGAGTTGAAGCCCACACATCTTCAAGTTGCCAAGGTTGAGAAACATTGCTTTGGACTGTGTGTGAGAACCAACTTTCACAAGCCTGAGGCCTCTCTCTGGGTGGCTCCTACGGGGAGGGAAAGATGAATAGAAGTGAACAATTGGGGTCACTGGATTTTTATAAAGTCTACTTTTGATGAAAAATGACATTACAGCTAAGAGTACAATGTGTGACATTTTATGAAATGTACTTTTATTTATTCTGAATGGCAAATGTAGTGTAATCTTTTATGAAAGCTGCCTTCAGGGGGAATTTAAACTTTTAGCTAGTTTAAATGAATAAAATAAACATTTTAAACTCTCATTTCTGTCCTGAGCTCACCTCCACCTAGCGTTCTATATATACTTTGAACCACAGCTCCTATCAAGTCCAGCTACTAAGGCGTGCTGGCTGGGGATTTGGGGAGTGCAGTCCAATGCATTTTGAGGACATTTAGATGAGCCAGCCTGGCCTAGTTGCCATGACTTCTAGATTTCAAAGCAGCAGCATCCGGGTTCAAAATCTGCGAGATACTGAGTGCAATATCACAATTGAAGTCCTACATTTTTGTATGAGCACCACAGTTACACTATTCTCATTACGTTGCACATTTTGACCCCATCCGCAGCAGATGCCAATGAAATCCAAGTCATTTTTATTATCTGGATGAAATATATATGAAAAGAAAGTTTAAAAAGCAAACGCAATTCTATGTCGTGAAGTGGGCCTCAGTAGCTATTCAACTGTGCGGAAGGGCAGCCAGCCCACTGCATTCAAATGTTTATCAGGCTGGCTGGACTTAATGGAGTTTGCAGTCCCTGTATTTGGAGTGTGCCAACATTCACAGGGCTACGGAGGCTGCTGAGTCATAAAGATGCTAGAAATCTCCCATCGCCCACAGACTGAAAACGGTATTTAAAAATAGAGGCAGAACTGGGCAAGTGCAAGTGATCAGAAAATTGGGACAGTTGGAGCTTCTGGAAGACTCAGGCTGTCTTCTTCACATGGTTATGTAATGAGCAATAACACATTTGTCAGGCATTCAGTTTGCACCTTTTAAAGCTGGCAATTCACACCAATGTACTTAATGCCTCTGAAATCATTTCTAGGTAAATGTGCCTGGTACTGGGTGAAGATCATGATGCAAAAGCAGTGTTACTATAATCAAAAGGGCATGTCTTCTGATTTGCCCACCCAAGGCAGAATCCACCATACTTTACCCACTCCTCTTGCTCACAGTTTCCAAGCAGAAGGTGGCAAAAATACTTCAGTAAATTTAAAATGGTAATTTTATTATTCTTTGCAGCAAAAAAACAGCCAGTGTGCTCTTGTCTGGTGATTGGTGATTGCTAGCAGAAAACAAGCCAGCTGGCCTTGCTGGCCTGTTTTTGGCCAGCAAGCAAGCAAGCAAGATGAACATACGCAGTGGCATCACTATGCAAGTCTTTCCCATGACAACAGACAGGCAGGCATATAAGGAAGGAGCTTGCACAGTAACATCGCCGTGAGGTGGGGCTTGCTATAATTTGTTTCATTTTGCTAAGACACTCCACTTTAATGTGCATGGAAGAAAGGTTACTTCCACCGAGAGTGCAACTAAGGAGGACTGCTTGGTGCCAGCTTTGAGATTTAGAAATGCCACTCCAAACAAAGCAAAAGAAGCATAAAAAAACCACACCTCTAGTCAGTTTTAGTCACAAATAATTGCAATTGAACGGCAAATGGCAAAAATGCCACTAGCATGCCAAAATCAATAGATCCCCAGCTATGATGGAGTCATCGGCTGAAACACACAGAAGCTTGTAGCAAAGAACCAACCACAACTATCACTAAACTTCACCAGCTGCAGGTTCAGAATGGCTTCTAAAATGAGAAGTTGATTTTTATTCCCTCTCCCCAAAAGGAGAAAATGCCATTTTATATGCCTGGACGATGCTGCTGCAGAAACTAAATAGAAAAATACCTTTAAAAACAGACTACTATAGCATCTAAAGAACTAGCATCGTTTCTGACATGACCATAGGTCTGGGAAATCTATGAGAAATAGGTTGATGGAATCTAAAAAGTGCCATATTGCAAAAGGCTGATGGAAGCATTTCTGTGGGTTAACACTAGTAAAGAGCAATAGCTAAGGATAACACCCACCCACACAAACCACACCCATTAGAGGGCAGGGACTATCCAAAGCAGTAAAATCAAATGCATCACCCACTTCACTTGAAGTTGCACTTGACTTGGTGCTTCAGGAGATTTGCCCTTCCTTGGCGTTTTTAGCGGGTGGAGAATGAATTGAATCAAGGGTGTAGGAAACTTTGAGGAAATCTTGGGAATCTCTTCTATTGCTCTGCTTTTCATAGGGGCAGTGTCTAGACTACTTGAACCTGGCTGAGAAGCTAGACACAATTGAATCTGGTTAGTACTTGAATGGAAGTTCATGGATCTGTCGTAAAGTCCTGAAATTTGAACTTGACTCAACGGAAAATACTTTCTTTTTTAAGTGGAGTTGTGTGGCAAATGTCACCCCCACTCCCCCCGCAACATCAAGAGGTGTAGTACCTGAGGGTGATTACGTTATTTTGGCTGTCCTGACGGAATATGCCACAGACTCCTTCTCTCTAGCTGGTTTCCCTTTTACAGAGTTCAAAATTAGCTCTGAGATGCTCTCTTATTTAGCATACTGATAGAGCCTGCTCTGTCCTCCCCCTCTCACCCATCCTGCCATGTTTAGGCTCTATCCTGAGGCATAAGACAGCAAGCCACTTCCATACCAGACTCCACCCATGTCCCACTAAGCCCTGCCCAGGAAATCTGCCTCTATGGCTCCTTATTTCTAAGGCCCCACTGGTGAACCTCCAACTGTCAGAAGATCCATGCTTTTGTTATGAATCCATACATTCAAAACAGTATTAGGAAATTAATTACATTTTTCCACAAAAATCCCTTCCCATCAAATGCTCTTGTTTTAAAACAACAACAACAAAAATTGTACTGTTGAAAATCAGCAAAATACAAGACTATTGGTCATCCAGTGAGACTTGTACACTCAGGAAAGCAAGTCTTCAAATAAGACATTTGGATTAACAATGTTGAAGAATTTTCTGAGACAACATAAAGCAGCTTACCCCACCCTGACACTTTCCAGTTATACTGAACTGCAACTCCCATCAACCGGCCCATGGTCCATGTTGAATGGGTCTGGTGGGAATAGTGGTCAAACACATTTGAATAATTCCAAATTGGAAAGGGTTGCACAATCTCTTCTCCTCCTCTTCTTCTATCTTCTTTTCCTCCATTTGACTCATATCTGCTGCTATTTTTCCTAGGCTTATAAAATCATGGAGTTGTGGACCATTTAGGCTGTTGAATCCAAACCCCTGATCAGTGAAGGGCAGCCCACCACCTTTCTAACTGGTTCCATTATCTAATTGCTATTACTACTAGGAATGTTTTTTCCCCCTCTAACATTCAATTGGAATTTGTTGTCCTGCAAATTATTCTGTCTTACACTTAGAAATAGGACAGAACAGGTCTGGTTCTTCTTCTGAGACATTTGCAGAAGCTCATGAGATCTTGGCTCCCTCTCTGTTTTGGCAATGCTGCTATGTGTTCCCTGCCATCAGACTCGCTCTCCTCTCAACTTATGGGCCTGGCATCATCTCCTTGATCCAACTAATGGTTCACTTCCCTCCCTAGAAATAGTGAACAAAAATGCACATTGTAGCACAATCAAGTGGATGAAGATCTCCTAAGTCCATAGTTACTATCCTAACATGCTCTTACACCTTCTCATGCTTGATGAACATATTATAATCCTTACAGATCCTGAAAATATAGCCTGCTATGATGATGATGATGATGATGATGAGGAGGAGGAGGAGGAGGAGGAGGAGGAGGAGGAAGAGGAGGAGATGGGAGGGCTTTGATAACAGCTCCAAAATTGCAGTATCTTCATTGAATAAATGAACATCAAAGGAATGGAGGTGCGTTGAACTCTGTGGGATTTATTTCTGAGCCAGACATGCATAGGGCTGTGTTATCAAGCTCTTAGCTACTATGGCATTCTCTTTATTATCTTAGGGCTTGCAATTTTTGTAAAAACTCAAAGTAGTGGACAAATAGCAAACAATAGGTATCATGTTACAGATTCATAATATTTAGCCTAATAGGAGAATTACTAACTCTTCAAATTAAAAACATATTTTCCATTGCCTTTAGTACTTTACAGAGGAACATAAGCTGCTCCACCCCCAAGTTTTTTTTTTTTAATTGAAGCCTTGCCCTCTAAGGAATGTACAGTCTAAACTGAACATGGCATTTCATAAGGCTCTCTAAAGTTAATATAATTTAATACCGAACATTACTAAAAAATCTCAAATAGCAGTTCATAAGGATATAAGCAGAAATAATGACTGAATGTATTTCAGCTCTGTTTTGGCCTGCACTGACCTGTAGCAGCCCTCCCTCCCTCCCTTCCTTTTCTGCTTACCTGTCATTCTGGAATCTGAGTATCTCTGTTCCTCTGTTGAACTTCGGTCTGACTAGCAGACTTCTGGAGGTCTATTCGGTACTTTCTAGGAACAAAACCGGGCAAGTGGATGATATGTCACTCAGGAAGATCACAGACATGTAAGGAACTGGATTTCTCACTCAAAAGATGGCAGAGCTGATGAATACTCCTTCTTCAGGAACACGTTTCAAGGTTCACAGCCAGCCTCTCATAAGCAGTTCACACCCATCTGCCACTGTATGTGCTCACATCTTCCAATTCATGTTGCCTGCTCCTGCATATCTCCTGTTCTGCTTTCAGGAAAAACTAGGGGTTGAGGACCGGGAGGGTGCCCCCTCCATTTCACCTTATTTGGTGGGTGGATCAGAGAGACGTCTCTGGTTTAATTTCCTACATGTTATCTTTAACATTATGATGATACCCAAAGTGCTGAAGTCCCTGTGACTCACTCATACCCCGGGCCTGACTGACTGCTAGCTACCGTGCTACGGCTCCAGAACCTGGAGGAGTGTGATCCTTTGTCAATCAGATTCCTCCCTCGACTGTCTGCTCCTACCTTCCTCCTGGGCTGCCCAGAACTGTTTCCATGGACACGGGTGCAGCTGTCAGTGGCAGCAGGGTCTTGAGGACTCAAGGAATCCAGCCATCCAAAGAGCAAATCCTCCTCCCAGGGCAGTGACTGGGTGATCTGAGCTTGCTTCAGAAGGGAAACTTTCAGTGGTGATCTCTTGCTTTTTTTTAAGGCAGTGAAGAAAGGGGAGAAATATGTACATAGACACAGATCAAGTCAGTAGAAATGGGAGCAAAGTCTTAATATCTCTTGGGGGATAAGCACCCTTAGAAAGTCTAAATTCACCTGAACCATGATAGTCTCCTCCTTTGGAAGATAGGCCATAACAGAAATGGGTGAGGCAGGCGGAACTTCCAAGGAGATTGAATGTGGATTTATTATTAGAACAAGGAACATTTAAGAAATGTTGTCAGCTAATGCTGTCCAGTTGTCCCTGGACATTGCAGATGCTGGCATTTGAAAGCTGGCAGCAAGGACAGGAAGTAAATGACAGGGGACTTTTTTTTTTGCTTCCTCTTTAAACAAAGGCAACCTCTGAGGCAAACCAATTCACAATGTTGACTTCAGAAAGCTACTGTTATGTTGAATTGGTGGGACCAACAAAGATAGGGAAGGTACCACCTGCTTAATTTGTTCACTGAACTACATAGTTCATTTCCGAGCAGGGCAGAATCCAAGCTGAAACTGTGATCTGGAGATAATGGTAGCATTCCTACACTTGGGCAGACAGGTAAAATTGGGGCTCCTGAGCTATAGGGCCTCCAACTTCAGTGTTGCACAGATGTTAAGTAGATTTATCAACTGAGATCTTGTCCAGCATCCTCACCACCTCCTAGAAGCTACCTGGAGAAATGAAGGCTTGTTCTAGGGCCACTAGTGAATTTGTGACTTTGAACTTCTTCATAGCTATTATTGAACAGTTATAAAGCTGTCCTCATTACTGTTATTTTGGCACAAAATGTTGGATGACCCTAGAAGACATCTAGGCATAGCCATACTTCCAGTTTACCCCAAGTGTGAGCATGAGCCACCCACTATTTCTGAAGGGCAAGAATGCATGAAGTTGTCCTCAATCAACCCCTATCCGGAAGCTAACACAACCTCTACTTGTGTTTTCTGGCTCTACATCAAAAGTTGAAGATGAAACAGTGCAAGGATGGACCTGTGTTTGTTACTGTGTTTTTAACAGATGAAATTGACAAGAATTCTCCCCCTCCCTCTTTTAGCCCAAGTGCAGGAAAAATGTTAACAATGGCTTCCTTCCTTCCTTCCTTCCTTCCTTCCTTCCTTCCTTCCTTCCTTCCTTCCTTCCTTCCTTCCTTCCTTCCTTCCTTCCTTCCTTCCTTCCTTCCTCCCTCCCTGTCCAGGAGGGGTAAAGTAGAATTGGAATCCACCTCTCAGGGGTTGTGCTAAATATGATCCAAACAAAACATTAAGCCATCACTGTGGCCTAAGAGAAGAAAGGGGTTGAAATCTGGAAAGGTTTCTTAAGCTGGCTTCATTTCAAGATGGTTTCTGCATAGAAGACAAGCTGCTGGAGGCTTCAGTGTGGAAAAACCCTATAAGTCACTGGGGGGAAATGACATAAATCACACTCACTTTTAAAAGTAAAAAGTAAAAGTAAAAAGAAAGAAAAAGGAAAGTCACAATGCTGTAGCAATTACTACAAAGGGTAACATGTTCCATAAGCTGAACAAGCATAAAGGCTCCCTCAAACTGAGCTTGGTTCCTTGTGACTACATGGACATCTCCACAGAGTTTTCTTGGTAGCAATGCAGAAGCTGTTTGCCATTGCCTTCTTCCAAGAGGCATTTTCAACTTCCCAGTCCAGCCTTTAGCTTTGGGGTTTCCTGGTGATCTCCCATCCAAGAACTAACCAGGTCAGACCCTGCTTAGCTTTTTGAGATCAGCTAGGGAATTTTAACAAATGTTTAATTCTTTTTGGAACTGTTACAGTTGAAGCTATTTGAAATAATATAATTTAAATGATTTTAAACTGTCCCAGGAGCCCTATAAACTATTTTAGTGCAGCAGCAGCAGTAACTGAAAACCAGGTAGTATTTCAATAAAGGCTTTAGAATTAAAAAGAAGAAGAAATAGCTTCAATAAAGCAGGAGCATATCAACTTGCTGAATTAAAAGCCTGGGAAAAAAAGAAGATGCTTGATGCCAGAAACATATTTTACTTCCTGACCCTCATTGACAGTATGTAGCTACCACAGAGAAAGACCATTCTCTACCCTGCCAACTCTCAGCTGGAGGGTGGAAAAGCTGAAGGACCTCATTGGATGATCTAGAGTTCTTCTTCAGAGACATTTTAATAAGATCTCCTCCCATCCATCTGACAACACAAAGGTTCCAGCACACACTGTGCTGCCTTCATTGAAAGTCTTCTTATGCTTCAGCAACAAGGCTAGTGACTGGTGGTGTCCCCACAAATTTAATGTGAGACAATTTAAGGGAAGTGATTGGTGGAGACTTCTGGAGTTACACACCATTAGAAAAACTACCACCAATCACTCTTCCTGAGGGACAAGGTGAGTTGTGACAAATGGCTAGATCTTCTGTTAAAACCTGCTCCTGACCTAGCTGCTATCTATATGCACATGTGCATTTATGCATCTCTATATTTGTATTTCTAACAGGTTGAACCTACCAAGCAAAAACTACCACTCCTGTCCACATGGAAGGAGGCTGGTTTACCAAACCTCTCTTATAGTAAAGTTGGGACCCCCACCTCTCCCATAGTAAAGTTGCCTGCCTCCTGCAGATCAGACATTGGAATGCCTGGCCCTGCAGGGGTGTTTGTGGGGGAGGGGGCAGGGAGGGTTCATTCTGCCTGGAAAAGCAGGAGATTGCCTACTTCACTAGACAAAATGCACCCATGCGGTAAAGTTCCCCACCCATCTCTGTGCATATCAGGTGCTATGGCAGGAAGTTGGAGTGGTTGGTATCTTGATAAAGCAAACTTGTTTTATTGGGCAGAATGCACTTTCCCTCCTGTGGTTCAGGAACTTCAGCACCATGGAGGTGATGGGTAGGCGTGCTTTTTGACACATGTCTAGTGGTCTTCAAGAAGATTGCCAGTCATATGTAAAAAACGTTGCAAGTCAAGAAGAGAGAAGCAGCTTTTAGCTGTCAGTTTTCTAACTCTCCTCACTTTTCCAGCCAGACTAAACAAGAGGTGATTAGGGGGTTACATTGCTACTCTCTGCTTGACATCCATTTTTTCAGGCCCGCAGAAGAAGTGGGGAGAACAAAATCTACCCTTAAAAATAGGACTTTTCACTTCTGTTCCTGGCCTGGAAAATGGGCGACAGGTAGGGCAGAAGAGGGATTAAATCATGGGTAAGGACCAATTTAAACCCATTTTCCTAGCCTGTGACCCATTTTGGGAGCTGGCACAAGCAGGGAGTGCCCATGTCTACCATTCATGCCGAGAACTCATCAGAACCAGTTTCTTCATGTGGGAATAGCATGTTATATAAACACACGTGTTGACAGGGGTTTAGCAGATATTGCCACCTAGTCATTGCTCTGATCAGATCAGATTAGCCTTTCCTTAGATTCTGGACCTCATCTGGCCCGCTCAGACCAATCTTTCAATAGAAGAGTATCTGTAGCTCAGGGTTGAACTGTGGACTCCTTGGTGCTCTCTGAGCTTGGTCGTTTGCTTGCAGATGTTTCATTACCCAGCTAGGTGGGTAACAACTGATGATCTGAATGTCTGCAAGCAAACAACCAAGCTCAGAGAGCACTAAGGACTCCACAGACCAATCTTTCTCTGAGTTTTTGACTGGCTCATTCATTGTAATGATTCATATGTCCGCAATCAATTCTTCTCTAGCAATTTCACTACCTGTACAGAATTCCATACAAGTAATCTCTTCCATACAAATCATATAGTTTTGTTGGGGTTAATTATGGCTTTCAGAATAGTTACTAAAAGTACCATGGATTGCAAGAAGAACCAATCCATGAGTCCTGGACCAAATAAAGATTGACTGCTGCCTTGAGATGATGATCAGCAAGCAGAACTCATATATTTTGAGCATGTGTTGCAAGGAGAGATTGGACTAGAAAACAATACTGTGCTTGGCCAGGTTAAGGGAAATAGAAGGAGATAACAACTGATAAACTGGGTGGATGGAGATCAAGGAGATAATTTGAATGTCCTTTGAAGAACTACTTATAAGATTGAAATTGCAAGACTTTTTCCGTATAGTCATCAGGAGTTGAGTCTCTCAGTGACACTTAACATCTCATTCTTATAGCCTAAGTTTTTAACTACAGTTTGTTGAGTAAGTCACAGTGGCTAAGTAGATCTCAGCTAGCCAAAACAGTAGGCAGCTGTATCAACATGGCATCAATCTCTCAGTAGCTGAGCTCTGGAAACTGGCACAGAACATTGTGCCAGGGTTACAACCTACACAGACAGTCTTCATGTCATTAAGCAGGATGTGATTTAGAGTCCTATAAACCACCAATAGGCAACAAGATTGACTAGGGTGTTACTCTATGAATCCTGCACTGATGTAAATAAATTCTGCAGGTGTTTGGTCTCAGTCTAGGAAAAACAGCTGGCCTTGGAGTGCCACCTCCTGGATATTCTGAGTTCCTGCTCTCCCTGATGGCTGCTGGAAAAGAAAAATGCATGATAGGTATGGGTGAATCTGTCAATTTGGGTTCCAGGAGACAGTGAGTTCTAATCCTGCCTAGGCACAAAACCAGCTGGGTGACCTTGGGCGAGTCACATTCTCTCAGCCCTAGGAAGGAGGCAATGGCAAACCATTTCTGAAAAACCTTGCAAGAAACCTGCAGGGACTTGTCCAGGCAGTCTCCAAGAATCAGACATGATTGAACTTTTAAAATATATATATATATATATATTTTGCAAATATGTCAAATTAATTCAATCACCGAAGATTTTTTAAATTAGAATTAGCATATGTATGTATTTTTAAGTGTGCTGTTTTTAAATATATATATATTGGAAGAGTTATCCATTGCACATTTTTTGCAATTAATTTTCCCTGAAATATGACAGTTCTATACATTATTTCCATGAACGTATGCAGTTTTGTATAGACTTTCCATGTATGCCCATTTTTAAATGGACAGTGAGCTGCATTGCAAAATTCAGAGAACAGAGTTTTGAATGACAATTAAATATGGTTTGTGTTTTGGTTAGAAAAATGACATTACATTTAAATGCAAATTAAATTAATTTCTCTGCAATCTCTAATCCATGGGTCTGTGATAACTGATTCTGCTTTCCACTTACATCTTGTTTATTCAGAGATCCCAAAAGAGCTTGGCTCATTTGGATGAATTTGTAAACAGTTTATGGCTTCTTTTTTATGTGTTTTTGTATGTATCTGAATAGGTGCTTTCCCCCACTGGTGCCTTTCAATACGTTAGACAAATAGCAGCAAGAAAGAATTGGTTTTCCCCTAGATCCATAGATGATCTACTGGCTAGAAGGGAAAGTGGGAAAGCTAAAAGATTCAAATGCATGTTCTCAATCTTTCTTCTATCTTAACTCCTCTCTTTTAAATTCATTTTTCCCTTATGGGGTACTTTACATTCTCCTCTCCTCATTAGTCTCTTTAGTTCACAAGACCACTCCATCCTCATTATAGAATGCAGATCTAGGAGTTCTAGGATTGTACTAGGCTTTGTGTAGCATCTCTAGGACCATGGTCCCAAAGCAGACAGGGCTAGGATCCATTCTGCAGGGCTGCAGGGAGACTAAAGGGTGAACATTTGCCCCTTAGCACTCCCAATTTCACCAATATTGCAAAAAATGTGGGACTGAAATATTTGGGTTACACACTCGGGGGGCTGCAAAAGAGATGCTGGTGGTCCATATGTATAGCACTGTTGAACTAGCCAACTGTAAGCTATTTGGGATCTTTGTCAGTGGGCACACCAACCACAGATGGTAACAGGATGCATTTCAATAATGATTGCATAGGCTTATTGATTCAACATTGTCCCTTAGTTCATTTCTCAGTTCCAGCACAACTGTCCAGAGAGATCCACTGTCTTCTCAGGGTAAGCAAGGAAGAACCTGAGTTCTAATTAGGGTTACAGAAGTGTGTATTCTCCTGTCCTAGAAGGTTGCATGTTCAGATTAGTATGAGATAGCAGAGGAGAAGCTAAACATAGAAAAGCACCTCAGAATAACAGATGAAAAGGTTTATTTAATCTCGCTCACCATTCTTCATCCATTCATACTCTCCCTCCACATAGTGTTCATACTCTCATGATGCTTGGGTAAATGCAATTTGCCATTGGAACAATGGGCCACAAGACCACATCTGCCTTTGGATTATTCACTGTAGATCCAGGATGGCCAAGCCACCATTGACAATCTGAGCAGAACTATTAGAGAATTTTAAATGAAAAATGGAATGAATTGTCCCTCTTTTTCTCTCTAATTCTTAAAGCACTAAGCAGAATGGTGTATTTAACTTAACTTGAGGTTCAACCTTTCACAAAAAGTCCATGCATCAGAAGAGGGGTTTGGCTATTGATTGCTGGGTCAAATGTCTTGTGTGCTCCCAGGTGTTCTATCCCCAACTTTGATACAATAGTGCTGGACTGGACTGGAATGTCTTCCTGTTCATTCTGCCATAACTTCTTTCATTAGGTATGTTTTCAAATGAACAGGTCATTCTGACATGACTTTTCATTAAGCTGATCATTAGCCATGTACTGAATAAGTTCACGTAGGTTACTTTGTGCTCAAACAAGATGCTCCTATGTTTAGTCAAAGTATATATGCTTCTGTATTTTGACTCACAATAGTCCAGGTACCATTCCAACACCCCTCAGACTCACATTTTGCACCCATGGTCTAATCCTTTAGCATTTTGTATACATGATATTAGCAGAGTATTTGCAGGGCTAAAAAAAGTTTAATTCTGAGATCCGCCATGTGGCATCCAGGGGTACAATGTGCCTCTGTGCAACTCCCTTGGTGTCTGCCAGGTTCCAACCTGCCTCTTTATAATTTTTTAAAAAAGATTTCGTTTGTTAAAAATAGGAAGGCATGCTGTAAAGAGAAATGTTAATCATCTTTATTTCCAAGAATGCAGCTAGGCCTCAAATGAGCCCCAGGGCTTTCTTTGAAAATAAAAATGGGCTTTTACAAGGCAATGCTTAGAAGGACATTCATCTGCCCAAAAAAAGAGAGAGAAAAAAAGCAGTAATAATAAGGAGATTCTGGGAAGTGGAGGCAGAGGGAGAAGGCAGGTAGAAGACAGTGGCAAGGAATATTCATTTACTTTGTAAGAGATTATATCTCCCATGGCAGCCATTTTTTGAATGACAAGAAACACATATTTTGCTAGAGTGCCCAGATATTGCTTCTGAAAAATGTATTTATTGTTTTAAAAAGATTGTAAAATAGGAGAAAGAATTTACTAGCCATTCGTTACTCAGAGACAATTTAATTAGTCACACACACACACACACATTTTCACATTCTGTGGTATAATTAATTTATTTACATTTGATGTTCCTATTTTTTTAAAAAAAGTAAAGATGGAAGATAAAATTTATATAATCGTCTACGTTGATTAAATGTCTAAATCAGTGTTTCTCAACTTTGGCAACTTTAAGACATGGGCAACTCCCAGAATCCCCCAGCTAGCCACTGGTCTAAATAGTCCTCCCATAGAGATTCTTGGTTATAAAATGTTTGCTGAAACTTGGAAAGAGATATAAGTTCTTCAGTTCCTTGTAGAACTGATGGGGAATAGATATCTTTGAGCCTTCTGATATCAACCTTTTGCAATCATAAGACAGTGCATGCAATGCCCATTTCTCTTGCCTTCTTGTAAGTTACCACACTGTTGGTATATAATTCAAAATAAAATATTACAAAATTTACAATACCTAATGAGTCTTTCAACTTACTTATTTACCGAAGAAGAATTATTTATGAGTCTTCCAAACAATGAGATAACATCTACTTAAAAGAAAGCTACTATTACACAAGACTGCATCTTATAAATCTTAAGATTCCAGATATGCCCACCTCCTCTAAAAGGTTGAGGAACCTTGCATTAGCTCATGCAGAAAAGTATTTGAAGCAGAACATTCAACTCCAGTGCAAGAGCATAGCACCAGCAGCACGAGTTGTTTTTTTTAAGACATGCTCTCTGTGGCCTCCAGACCCTCTCAGAATGGGTGGAGTCCAAACCTTGGGCCCTCTGGGATTTAGGAGGAATCTAAGAGCAAAATTGTTATTGTAGATCTCAAATCTCTTGAAAATCTCTTGTGATGGAATATTGTTTTGATTCAGAGAAGATAGAGGAGAATGCCAAGCTATTGCAGAAAAGATATTTGAGTCCTAGGAAAGTAGAAGGTGTTAGACAGAAAATACCTTTGCCTTGATTGTGTTAGGTATAAGTTGAAGCAGAGAGAGAGTCTTTGACAGGCTTTTAAGATTCTGTTACAATATCCTAATCTCATTAAATACATTTCAAGGCTCCTAGCGACTCCTGTTTTCTGACCTTGCTTACCTTTTTTTCCAAATAATTTTATTAAGAATTATAAATGAAAAGAATAAAAGCCAATACAGGCTACAAAAAATACAAACAGCAAAATATGAAGAAAAGAAAAAAGTGTGGAAAAGAAAAAAAAAAGAGAAAAGAAAGAAGAAAGTAGCAACTTCTCCCTTCCTCCCAGCAAGTAAAGACAATCTTAATAGCTTATCACTATCTCTAAATACAACATAATCTCTCTTCACCCCACATTTCATCTACTGAATTAAAAAAAAAAAAATCCAAACGCTTTGTCAGTTGTTCTTTATCAGCAAAAGTCCAGTAAGGGCAACCAGATGTAACTATTTTTCTCCTTTAGCCCTGGTCGAATAAGCCAACCTTGTATTCCTTCCCTGAGTTTTTAAAAATATCTTTTAACCCTTTCAAAAAGAGCTAGTTTTTGGTTCATTTGGGTTTCAAGCCAAAAACCTTTCAGAACTTTAGCAGATTTCTTTTGTATATCCCATAAGTAAAGTTTGTCCTTTTGTTTGTCATTTCTAACAAAGTCCTTCAAAACCTTAACGGAGCTCTTTTGTATATCTGGTAAAAAAAAATATCCAAGTCAGTTTCTTGGTTCAATATTTGTACTTCTCCTTTTGGGAGTAAGTCAACCATTGGTTCCATCTGTGTTCCTGTATCTTTCTCCATATCTTTCTCATTGCTTGTTACATTTAAGTCCCCTTTCAAAGTAATTTCAAAATAATCCATTGCAATTTGTTCTTGTTCTACAATTTCATTACAACATGTTCTGTCAGTTTTGTCAAGATGTTCATCAATTCTGTCAAAAAATTGGACTTCTGACTGAGAGCCATGGTGAGCTAAATGTCCCTTTGTAGAGGCATGGTGTTACCACAGAGATCAGCGCGGGATTCAGGATCCGGGCCGCCGAAATGCCCTCTGGATTAAGGAGAGATCTTTGAGATAGTCCATGAGACTCCGAACAGCTGCTCCTCATTTCATGGTTTGCCTATGAATCGAGTGGCTGGGAGTCAAGGGAGGGACCATCTTTGCTCACAGTTGTTAATGCAGCCTTTTAAAGGACAATAAGCTTGACTGAGCTCACTTCTTAATCACTTTGGATTTTTTTTTCTGCTGCCTTAAAAGGATTAAGACTCTTTGGAACAGCAAGTTATATTGTATTTGCTAGGTGACTCGCCTTCTCCTTAGAGAAAGAACTTTTAAATGTGATTTTTAAAAACTATTGGAATATATTACTTCTTGGATTAAACAGTAAAAGGGTGCTTAGAATATGGACTTTAGAAAGTTTAACAATGGATTAAGGGCTCAGATGGACTTGGAATTATAATTTTAAATGCCCACAAAGAGCTTTGAATTAACTAGAAGAAATTTTCTCTTGGGAAAATGGCGAGTGTTTTGAGTTCTTTTATGAAAAGGGGACTTTGAAGGATGGACACTAGAGGGAGCTAGACAATACAAAATGGAGCAGAAATCTATAATAGAAATTTGGGAATATCTGTCTGCCAAGTTTTTTTTTTTTTTAACCTTGCCTACCTTGAAGGACTGACATCTCTTTCCCAAAAGTGTGTGGCCCTTTTCATTATGAAATGCAGACCTCAACATGCCACTCAAAACTGGTACAATCATCAAGCTGATGGAATTGAGCACCCTTGCTGATTTCAATGTGTGAATCCACGCATTGAATCTGACCATTCAGCAATCCAGCCCAGTACTTCCTTTAGCTTCCTTTCTTAGCTGGACATCCTTTTAAATGAAAATATCAGTGGTATCTTCTATGTGCAAACGGTGCTCTATCATTTAACTAAGACCTCACCAGCATATCATTTTATCAGAGAAAGAAAGATACATAGTGGAAGTAAAGTGATTGCTTCTGTATCGTTAGAAAGTTTCATACTACAAAGTTTCTTTGAAGTATGAACTGAAAACATTTTTGCAATTGTTTTCTCCAGGAAAGGCTCTGAACAGAAAATGTATGGTGCAGGCTTAGCAATCAGAGGATGATGTATGGGATAATTATAATTAGGAATAATAATATTCAATTAATTCCTTAGGAATATTATTTGGGGGTCCTCCTGGACTCTGCTCCTGCTGGAAGAGCAGGTGGCAACTGGGGCCAGGGGGGCCTTTGCACACATTCAACTTATGTGCCAGTTGTGCCCATTTCTGGACCAGGAGGTCACTTATGCCTTAGTCACTTCCTGTTTGGATCACTGTAACGTGCTTTATATGGGGCTGTCCTTGAAGACCATCCAGAAGCTGCAACTGATCCAGAATGCAGTGGCACATGCAGCTTTGGGTGCTCCACGGCTCACCCAAGTTACACCACTGCTGTGTGAGCTGCACTGGCTCCCAGCTGTTTTCTTGGTGTAATTCAAGGTGCTGGTTATCACCTTTAAAGCCCTACATGGCATAGGGCCAGGTCATTTGTGGGACCACTTCTCCCTGAAGGTATCTGCTCATCCTGCTAGGTTAGATAGGGTGGGTGCGCTCCAGGTCCTCACCCTTAAATGTACCTTATGGGACCTTGGAGCCATGCGTTCTCAGTAGCTGCCTCAGCCCATTGGAGTAGCCTCCCACCTGAGATCTGATGGATCCCTACCCTGGGAAGACCTGGCTCTTCTCCCACACATTGGGCTAGGGAGGCTGTTTGGTCTGGCACCTGGGGGGAAGGGTATTTTTGTTTTTATCTTTGTTTTTATGGATTGTTGTGAGCCACCCAGAATCATTATATGAGGTAGGTGGCCATATAAGTTCAATAAATAAATAAATAAATAAATAAATAAATAAATAAATAAATAAAACACCTCAACAACTATTCTTGAGGAATGGATCCTTATTGCCTTCATTTCAGTCACAATCCACTGCAGAGGCAGCCTAGGGCCGTCAATTGTTCCTGTGTGCAAGTGGTGTTTTCCTTCTCCACAAAGAGAATCTAGGGCACCTCAGTGATGATGCTAGCAATGGCATAGTTGAGAGCCAGGATCAGCCAGCTTCAGTAGATCACTTGAAGCTGCTTCAGGCATGACCCACCCCATCTGGTTGCTGGGTACTGCCCTCCATGGCTATTTTGGCTTGGGTTGCAAAAAATCCTGGATACCTGGTCTCTTTCTGTCTCTGTCTCTCTTTCTTTTATACACTGGAATATTAGTTTCCAGAGAACAATAGTCCTGTCAGCCAGGAACTTGTTTGCTTTTTTGACATGGGGATATTGATAATTCAGTGGAATTTGCTGGACTCCTTTGTGCTGCCATTTGGTGTATGTTATGCATGAGCTGGGAAAGCAGGGCACACACACAGAATTGTGGAATGTGGGGTGGGAAAGAGGAGAGGTTCTTTGCTTGACCAAAAATGATTCACAGATGACGTGGACTTCAGGAGTGAGAAAGGAAAGAAAGATCCAGAGGCAAAACAGCATTGGGAAAAACCTGGTTTGGGCTTATCTGCTTAGTACTTTAAGTCAGTTCTTCCATTCACTCAGCTTTGTTTGACATAAATATATTGATCTTTTTCACCAACAGGGCAGTCCATCTCCTAGGATACCAACAATCCTATGGGGACAGGGGAGGCATAGATGGTGCTATGTAGAAGTCATTTGGATTGCAGCCCATACCTTTACTTCTGTGGGGGGAAGTCATGGAGAAGTAACTACAGGATTGCAGCTCAGAATGGGGGAAAGTGTAGAGGACATCCTAAGGAATAAGCATTCAGTAAATGGAGGGGAAAAGAGATTGGCGATGTTCTTTGCAAAAATGCTGGAATGCAACTGCATCCCATTCTGGCTTCAGGCTATTTTCCACAACCCTCTCTTCCCCACCTCCTCCTATGTTTTTCTCCATCTTTCTCTCACACAACAAATACCCATCTCTCTCCTTTCCTCCTGCTCTTCTCACCCCACTTCCAATCTGCAGCTCAGAAAGTTCAAAATAGATAGAAAAGAGTGTGGGTTTTCTTGCTAGCTTCCCAGCAAAAAGCAGATGTGCATGCTGGCTTGATTCAAGCAGCAGGGATGGTGAAGATCAACAGTCTTATGAAAATATTTTTCCTGTCTGATCAGTTGGTGGGTTGTTTGAGATGAATGGGAATGAGGTGGATGGAGGGGCGTACTTGTGGATTTGCTTCTTTTTTTCCCCCATGGGACTGCAGAAACAAAACCCAATAGAAGGAGAAATGTCTGGCTACTCCAGGAGGAGCACAGGAAGTCTCATAACCTGTTCCCCACCTGTTCTGGAGAGTGATTGGTGAGTTCTATTGGTTGGTGATAGTGGTGGGAGGGAAAAGGAAGTTGGGCAATCCACCAATCATTGCCCTGACATTGTCTTTCATTAAAAAAAAAATCTGTGAAGGGCAACAACATTGCCCAGCCTCATTGCTGAGAAGCAGTAAAACTCTACTGTGGGAGTTGCAGGCACTGTAGTTTCAGTCAATGAGATGAAATACACACAAATGGCCATGAGGAACAGCCCTAAGTCAGACCCTTAGTCCATTCTCCTGGGATTGTCTACACTGACTGGCTGTGGGTATCCAAAAAGTTAGAGATCCTTTGCATCACCACCACTTGATTTCATTCTAACTAGAGATGCCCAACATTGAACCTGGAACCTTCTATACACAAAGCAGATTCTGGTATACAACCTCTCCCCGTATGGATTCACATCTCTTGTTAGGATATGTTTAGGTTTTATTTAAACTTGGTTTATTGAATACACTACAATTGGTTGGCTTTGTACTATACACTAAGTCATAAGTTATGGTCTTTTAAACACAGTGGCTAGAATTGCATCAAATAAACCACAAACTGGCTGTGTTTGCATAATGCACTTAACAACCTTTCTGAATTTTCCGGATTCACACAATACACTGAACTGAACCATTAGTTAGCCAAATGGGTTGAGGTTACAGAACCCACTGTACCACAAAAATGTAATATAGGTTAACAGCACCCAAGCTAAACCTATTGTGCAAATGAAGCTGTTAGGTCTTTATTCGACTTGATTGTATTGTATGAACCAGAATAATATATATGAATAGGAATATAAAGTTCTGTCATGGACTGATTTCATCATCTTCTTTGTCTGGCAACAGTTCCAAACACTTTTTTCCCAGCCCTCCAATCTGACATTTCTTCTTATTGGTTGTCCTAAGAATATGGTCCACTCATCCCAAAAAATGGCTCAAGATTGTTTGGGAGACACCATGATGGTCAATTGTGCAATCTGGCTGAGAGCAATTCTGACCTGCAGCCTAAGTTACTTGTCTCCCATATTGCTCTTGGCCTTTTCTTAAGCCAACTTTAGAAATTCCAGTCCAGATTGCAGTGGGTTGGCAACACAATAGGATTGGTAGTAAGATACTGTGTCAGCTATATTTAATTTTAATATTAAAAGTCAAAGAAATCACTCTAGTTTTTGGAGTGTAGCCCTTGGCAGGCTCCTCAAAGACCAAGAGAAGCCTTTGAACCAAAACAAAATATGTACCTCTGTTAGAAGGGGCACATTGTAGAAAACTAAGAGTAGGTTGTTAAAATGCCCAATTTTGCCTCTTTTCTTCTTATTCCTCTGCCTAACAAGAGATTTGTCTTGATAAATGGTAAAGCTGCCTTTTTAAAATCTGGGCAGGGCGAAGTGGTCCAACACAAATCCTCTAGTAGTATGGTTTAGATGTAGTGAGCAGACATTGCAACCCAGCTTGCAAGTCCCATATACATTTTCATACTCCTGGAAAATAAAGTGTCGCCCACCCCTGATGTGGCCCACCCTGGTTCTAAAGCTCCAACTTTTCTTTGGCTGGGTTTGCACTTAGATCAGTTTAAGGCCTTGTGGCTATATTTGCACAAGATGCTGATGAATTTTACCTTCATAATTTATTTCATTTTTTAAAAATTTAATGTTTTATATGAATCCAGCTCATAGGTGTAGTTTACAATTCAGGGTACTGTGTAAACCCAGAGCATGGGTTCATTTAGGAACCAAACTGTTATTGAAACATGATCTGTATGCTTTCTTCCCATCCTGCTTTTTATGCTCCTAGATCTCACCCAAACTAAAAAGGAGAGAGGTGGGTATAAAGCAAAGGGGAGAACCTGCAAGAAAGATGGTGGAAGTGGCCAAAGCATCACTGGGCAGTGTGGTCAGAGGAAGGTTTGCTGTGAAAAGTAAGATCAGTTCTCTGAAGGCAAGTTTACTGAATCCAGAAAAACAGGGCAGGGAAAACCATTGGAATTAATAAAAGCATGTATTGGTTGTGTGATTGTCTATGAAAGAGGTAGATGTGTTCTCAAAGTATTATGTGTATACATGTGTAACTTCACTTTCTATAACCTGATGGCTACCAGGTATATTGAATTTCAGCTCACAGGATTCTAAGCCACCATGACATTTAGTAACTGGACGTTCGGGCCTCAAAGCCAAAAACCCTTGAAGAGTATCAAGTAGGGGAGGGGTGCTGTAGCTCTTTTGTAAAGGATTAAGGTAGATTAACAGGCAATTTACAACATCTCACTATTATTTGGGTGACTTATTCAGTAAGAGTAGGAAAATTATGGAAAATGGCTAAAATGCATGGAGTTAGGGTTTTGAGGCCGAAAGTGCTCTCAAGGAGGTGTTTAACTAAAAACAGTTCCTAGAAGGTAACTAAGGTTGGCACAATATATATGAGATTTATAAATGTTGCAGATTGGATGTGATTTGGGGCCCTCTTTTCAAATATTTAGATCTAATGTAGCAGTGGCATATTACTTGAAGGTTTCCATAGCAGACTTCCCTAACCCAGGTGTTTTCAGACAGATGTGTAGACTTCAACTTGCAGAATTCTTGGCAATGGTCTGTGAGTTGGAACTTATTGGAGCTGAAGTTTACACATTGGAAAAACACCCAGGGTGAGGAAGGGTTATATCTTAACATGCAGACCAAACAGAAACAACCTGTTGTTCTTTTGAAAAATGGTACAGCTTAGGTGATTCTTGTAGTTGAAGAACTGACAAATTCTCAGAAGCATCTTCAACATGGATTTCAAGGGTTGACATAAGGCTAACATATTTTAACCTGTTTTGAAAAGGAATGATTCATCATTGAATCAAATGGAACAACTGCCTTATTTCTGGATATAAGCAAAACAGCTCCAGTTTTGTTTTTCCTTTCTCCCTTGGCAAGAGTTAAATTGAAGGTTGGCAACATCATCTCTCTTTTGAGGAACTGAAGCCATCTGTTCCTCTGGCTGATCTTCAGCACCAGTTCAATGCAGCATGTATCTGGCTTCTTGTAAACAGCACCAGCAGGACAATCCATAATTGGATATTATTATGACAATCCACATTTATTCAAGTGGCAAAACTCCCATTGACATGAATGCCTTTCTGGATCATGGCTTTAGCTTGTTTATGTTCTATCTGATGCCCTGACATTCCACTTTTAATAAACTCAGAACTGTCAAAAAGTTGGAATGGTGACATAAAATGGAAAAGGAATACAGGCTTTTCATAGGGGAAATGGTGATGGATTCAGTTAGCATATAAGGTCCTTCTTCTTTCGCTTCCTGGGATGCTAGGAAGCTGGTTCAAGGAAGACCTCAACTAAGAAAGAAATAAGCTCAGAGAGATCTAGATTCAGTTGCCAGGTTCATGCATCCCACAGTTTATTTAAGCACAGTTCATCTGGGGGAAAAATCTCAATTGGCTGGGTTTACATAATAGTCTAAGGCAGGAGTTCTTAACCCAAAGAGTCTGTGGATAGGTTTCAAGTGGTCTGTGAACTCAGATGGGAAAAAAAATTACAATTTTATTTTCACTTACCTCTAACTGAAAATTAACTTTTCATTCAGTAATGTATGTAGGCAACAAAGTAATTTATGGCCTCTGGATTCCTAAAAATGTTTCTTAACGTTGTAACACAATCTATAGCTATGTATTTTATTCTATGCATTTAAATATATTTATGTGAGAAGAGGTCTGTAGGTTCCACCTTTTCAAAAGGGTCTGTAGCATAAGAAGGTTAAGAACCCCTGGTCTAAGGTCCTCACCTGTCCCTAACCACAGGACAAATTTTGCTCCAACAATGTATACTTTTTGTTTAGCCATGTCCTCAGAGTTGAAGAGAAGGCTCAATATCAGGTAGAAACATTTACCTGAAGTTACAAAATTCATTGATCAAAGATGTGATAATCATGTTTTTGGTAAGATTTTACTCTGAGTTGCAACCCAGTGTAGGCTTAAGCTGTGATTATCAACATTCGTTCCAGTGAGGTCATACAGTGCCCAATTCTATTTCAGATTATTCCTTGCATGTTATTAATTTAGTTTTCCAAGTGGGTGATCTGCAGATGTGTTGGATTATAATTCTTACACTGTCCGCACATGTCAAGAATTATAATCTATCACAACCGGAGTGCGCCAGTTTGGAGAAAGCTATTTTAAATATTCCATCTCAGTGACATGTGTCATAGAAGGATGTACTATAAAATAATAACAAAGAGTGTCTCCAATTCAGAGACACAAATGGCTTCAGTACAATAGCCTTTAAGGAACCTCCAGCTCATGGACCAGTTGTGGATCTCTAGGCCTCTTCATCTGGACTTTATACTCTCTAAAGGCCCCTACCCCCACATCTTTGTTCTATATTACATTAGTCATTCCACTCAATAGCTAATTAAATATTAAAGCTGGGTTAAAAAACACACAATTGCTGTGTTGATATTATATGCTATGACCAAGCTATCCAGCCCCCTATTCAGTCTAGCATTTTGAATGAACCTGTTTACTCCGATATGGAGGAACCTTCACAATTCAAGGGAAAACTATTTGGTTACAGATACACCTCCTTTTTTATTTTTATTTTTATTTTTTTTCTTTTTGGTGCCTTCAAGTCAGTCCTGACAAGTCCATGCAATTTGCTTGGCAGCATTTTCAGAAGGGGCTCACCATTCCCTTTTTCCTAGGGCTGAAAGAGAGTGACTGGCCCAAAGTCACTCAGCTGGTTTCCAAGACTAAGGCAGGACTAGAACTCAGAGCGTCCCAGCTTCTAGCCCAGTGCTCTTAACCACTTCATCAAACTGGCTCTCCTTTGTTTTATTCCTGGTGCTAATATAAGGGAGAGGGGTGATTCTTTTCGAAACCATCATGGACATGAGAAAATAACTAAAATATTCATTCTCCAGCTACTTGCTTTTAAAACGTTTTCTTCTCCTTGTGTAGTGGTAGGGAAGATTAAAAAGGAAGAAAAAACTCAATCAACTGGGTTCACATAGGACAGGATCCTTAACCTTAACTGTAGTTTAAAAAAAGGCAATTGCTATGTTCATCTAATGTATTATATCCAGACAACTAACCAACCAACCAACCAACCAACCAACCAACCAACCATCCATCCATATCATGGTCTAACATGAGTACCATTATATCTTAAGATAAACAGTGAACCACAAACGACTCAATCCTGTTTTCAGTCTAGCCTAACATATTGTGGGACTCCAGCCCATCATGGGCTTAGCCCCCAGGTAATGCAACCCTTGCCAAGAGAACAATTTCCCATCCTGTAAGGCATCAGGGCTTCTTGGGCATGGTTTTCCAGTACCAGCTAGAAAGGGAATGCAAGGGGCACTTAATTAATATGGCAAGTATTCTATGTGGGCTGCCTTGGAAGAGTTTTCAGAAATGTCAATTAATAGAAAAGTTTAACGGTTAGGTGCCTGACTGGAGCAACCTGGGCATAATTCCAAGCCTTTCTTCAAACATGTACAACCCCATGCATTTTAAGAATTAGAGATTTCATGGACTGCTTATTTCTATATGAACCTCTCTCTAACTGTGAGATTATTTTGGATTGTAAACACGATGGGGCAAAGGGCTGTCTTCTTATAACATTGCTTCCAACAGCTGTAGAATATACAAATTCCCCCAGATGTTTTTAAAAAATTATTATTAGTAGTATTACTATTATTATTATTTAATGTATTGTTTATTGAAATGTCTTTTCTTTGCAATAGCACAATCCCTTCTTCCAAAGGCTTCTTTTGCATTTCTTCCCCTGAATTGCACCAGGATATATAAATGTCATGGGCCAGGGTTTCCAGTTGTACATCATAGGCATGCTTCAGGACAGACATGTTTTTTTTCTTTTTGCAGCCTGGGCTGCAGACCATCCTGATGGATTACAGAGGTGCTATCAAAGTGCATTATCAAGCTCAACATGCTTAGCGTCATCTGAGATGAGTTCCAATGGTCCCAAAATTCACACCTATGAATTGACAGGCTGCTCTATCAATCTCTGCTGATTTGATCTATCAGACATACATTGGATCCCATCATGCTCTGACCCCTGGTATAAAAACTGAAAACACAGGAAATATTCCCTAAATTGAAAAAAAGAAGTTGGGAATGTGGATTTTTAAAATCTCTGCATATTAGTTATGAACCCCTTTCTTTGATAAAGAGCCATTAATGATATGGTATGAGATGATATGATTGATATGATATGATATGATGATACCGCAACAGTAGGACTGCCTTTTTTGATATTTCCAAAGACAGCTAAACACAGACTCCACAGCATTGCTGCATCCTTCTTCAAAGTTTGTGGTGCTGCTGCATTTTGGATTGCAGAAGAGTAAAGTGAGAAGATGACTTCTGTTTTCTTTGACAACCTCTGTTGTCTGCACAGCCCAGACGGCTGAACTTCAAAGAGAAACTGCAGAGGGAAGAGCCAGCTCAATTCAGGAAATGTGGAGGGAAAATGTGGGAGGACAGCAATGAGGACACACACAATTTCTTGCCAATAAAAGAACACCCCCAAAGGCCAGGCAGGAAACAGACTGTCCTGTCCCAGACTGGGCTGGGTTGCAAATATATTGCTGTAACTCTGACCATTCAGACAAGTAAGTGCTGATGCTCAGGCACAATGACTTAAGATAGATGTTCAAAGCTGATGAATTCTAGTATGAATTCTTTTCTTAGAGGAAAAGCCCCCTTTCTCAGACAAATGCCTTCATACCTGTTTCTCAAGGAAAAGAAACATTATTCCTTATATTGGGGCCCTCCAGATGTGTTAGAGGACAATTCCTGTTCGTCGTAAAGGGAAGGCACAGCCTTCATCACAGAAGGTTGGCTCAGGGTTTACAGCTCAAAATAAAACCAAAGCCACAACTCCAGAATTCAAACTGCAACAACACAACCAACTCTTCTGTTTTTGACCATTGCTGCCTATGTCTAATGGGCTGTGAGAATAACCTTGAGGAACAGGAGGAAGAGCCACAGCCAAGGCAATGGCCAGGTAAGAGAAATCTGAGTCCAAAGCAAGAATGGAATTTGAGAAAGCCTCTCAGACTGGACCATCTCTCGTTCTCTTTAGGCTAAAGGCAGGGAGGGGGAGGCACATTCAGAGTTGCAAGATTCTGTTACTGTAATCCTATAATAAAAGTAGTTTTAGCATTCATGACTTTGGTGTTCAAGTCTGGTCTGCCATGCTGCAACCTTGGTATCAAATTTCCAGTAATGATCCAAAATGAAGATGCCAGTGGAAAGTAGTGCCCATATTCGACTTAATAAAAATCAGATAATGGAAATGGATTGGCCGTGTGTTGAAAATGCCTGACACCTGACAGCCAAAGCTGGTCTTCACCAGCTTCAATTAACCTACATGGACCCCCCTCATAAATAGTAGGGGGATTCACATTACAATGAAAAGACTCATTTGAAAGGAAGCAGAAGGCATTGTACTGAAGCTCCTCATCCTTAATAGGAAAGAGTATAGCAGAAACTGACAAGTTCACCTAACTACAATCACGTCTGACTGCATAGAGTGGAAGCAAATTATAAAAGAAATGAATGTACCTCCCACACCACGAGATGCCCATACCGCAGTGGACAGGTATAGTTGCGATAAGCAAAGTAAGCAACTCCAAAAGTTTTAAAATATTTTTTAAAAAACTGTGCAAACCAAAGCATATATTTTTTGCTGGGACCCCTGTTCTGCTACTGGCTGCTTCTATTTGCATAATGTTAAAGAATCATTATGAAAACATGTGAAGAATTTGGGTGTGATTCACTGCAAACTTCTCCTGTACCAGAGCTGACTTGTGATTTGCCCAGCCAAGGTGGTTGGGGAATTCTGGGAGTTGAAGTCCACACATCTTAAAGTTGCCAAAGTTGAGAAACACTGCTCTAGATGCATTGAATTATGACTCTCAGAATTCCATTGCCTCACGACCAATGGCCATGCTGGTTTGGCATTTTGTCCATGTGTATGGATAATTCAAAATGTATGAAAAGCAGCAGGTTGTTGTATCGGCACGATGAGCAAATTCTGAAGAACAGTAAAATAAAGTGCATGATTCGCTGGAAAATTTTCCAGTGCAAGTATTCTCTTTCAAAACTCTATGTGTGCATAAAAAGATCCTGGTGATTATGCCTATGATGAACATCAGGGCTGCTTTATACTGATCCGTACCAGAGCAATTTGATCTGACAAGCTTCACATATTGTGCAAATCTAATTCCTGGTGGTTTACAGTTCATTTGAGCCTACTCGTGGGCTTGTGTGCTAACTGTGCCAACATGCTTTGAGATCATTGGCATGGGATGTAGGGTTCATATTATTTGTTTTACATTTGTGCATTCTATAAAGTAAATGTTCTTCGCTTTGATTTCACCTTTTGGGAAGCAAACGACTGCAAATACCTGTTCTGATTATTTTTAGTCACTGTGCTACAATTTTGTATAGAAGATTGATATATTTTTCATTCCTTCCCCTGTATGTTTGTTTTGATCAGCGAAAGCCATTACAAAGAGACTGTGTGTTCTGTTTCTAGGTTTTTTTGGCACTGGCTGCGTTCTCAGATAAGCCAAGGGCTCCCCAGGAGCTTCCAGGCTGCAAATACGGATTTGTAGCTAACTTTGGCAAAAAAAAAAAAAAAAAAGGCAGTTCTAGCTGCCTTTCTTAGTTTGGCCACCAGAGAGTGCATATCTCCACATGAGTTCCAGCCGCAAACAGTCCACCTTCCCAAAAAAACTTTTTAAAACTCCAAACAACTGGAACTTTTTGCAAAGCGCAACAACACTCCAGCCCTTGGACCTGCATCTGGTTCAGTACTACATATTTTCTGCTCTGCTTCCCATTCCTGTTGTTGTTCCAGTCACCATCTGTGGTTAACTTCCCAGTCACCAGCTTTGCTGGAGATGCTGAGGGTTGGATTTGGAGAAAGCATCTGAAGTCTTTTGTCGCAAGGAGTGGGGAGGTCTGCAGATGACTCCACAGCACCTCCCCTTCACCTCCAGTTGACTATGGAAGGGGCTGCTATATATGCCTAGCTGGCTTTTTCCCTTTCTTCTGGGTTGGAAGAACCTGACAAGAAAAACACTGATCTTCTTTCCTCTCCTTCACCATGTCATGTGGCAGGAACTAAGGAGTTAAAGAGTCAAGTGCCTCAGCTGCCAAGCAAGCCTCCTTCAGGTGAGTAGCATATCTTATATCTTGTTATTGAAGAGACTGAAGTGTTGGTGAGATTGTGGTTTGGTTGGGAAGGCAGAAGAACCTTCTGCTAGTGAAACTTAGGGCCTTTTCCCCCTTGTGCATAATCATGCTACAAGGTTGTTCTGGGCCTGGCAATATCATTTTTCTGCCTTGTCCCAGTGACTTTGACCTTGACCTCAATTGCTGAATGAGATGAGCTTAAGCCATCCTTACCAGTAAAAGCCATCTCTTTTAGCCTGATGCCATCCAAAGACAGCCCACGGGTATATAAAATTTGCTAGGTGTTTTCACCCATTACAAAATCAGGTGATTGGTAAGAACTGCAAACAGAGGCAGTGGAGATAGGATACAGAGAGGCAGCGCAACAGCAAAAATCATGCCAATGTACTTTTCTGCCAATTCAAGGTGCAACTTGAGCACTTCAGTTCAGCAGTGGAGAAAAGCCCTTAGTCACCTGATTTCTAGCATAGTGCTGGATTGCTTTTTTTCCTCTTAGCTTCACTTCCCTATCTGTGAAATGGGAATAATGGTGCCTAACTTCACATGGACAGGGCTGAAGTGGGAAGAAAGAGGGGTTGTTGTTTAGTCGTTAAGTCGTGTCCGACTCTTCGTGACCCCATGAACCATATTGCGCCAGGCCTTCCTATCTTTCACTGCCTCCCTGAGTTTGCTCAATTTCATGCTCATTGCTTCAGTGATGCTATCTAGCCATCTCATCCTCTGCCGTCCTCTTCTCCTTTTGCCTTCAATCTTTCCCAGCATCAGGGTCTTTTCCAAAGAGTCCTCTCTTCGCATTAGGTGACCAAAGTATCTGAGCTTGAGCTTCACCATCAATCCTTCCAATGAGCAATCAGAGTTGATTTCCTTTAAGATTGACTGGTTTGACCTCCTAGCAGTCCAGGGGACTCTTAAGAGTCTTCTCCAGCACCACAGTTCAAAGGCATCAATTCTTCGGCGTTCAGCCTTCTTTATGGTCCAGCTCTCACAGCCATACATTACTACTGGAAAGAAAGAGGGGACTTTACATTAATTATGCTGTCTCCCCTCCCCTCCCCTCCCCTCCCAAGCAACTTCTGCTCCGTTTTAATGATCTTTCAGTGGGGCATATGAACAGATCCTAACCTCATTCTTGGAGAATGGTGAATTAAAAAAAAAAAAAGAAGAAGAAAGACAAGATTCTGCCTCTTGAAATGACATTTTTCCTGAAACAAACAACAAAGAAAACACTAATTCCTATGGAATTCAAACATAGCCCCAAATAAATCAAGGAAATATCATTGCTTAGCTACAACAACATCAGTCCATCTATAGAAACCTCCAATGGGGCAGAAATATGGCTGCAAGGAAAATTCAATGGAAGCATCTGATTGTGATGGAGACACTGACAAATGGAACTGGAGACCAGAGGAGAGGGAATAAATTAGATATGAAGGGGATTGTAGGTCCAAGAACATACTTGGAAGGACCATGGTGTTTTAAGCTTTACTATTCCTTTTTTTGTATCTTAAACTCTATCAAAAATTTTGTTAGAGAATCTGGATTCCACCATGACAGAAAGTCCAGAAGGATATGACTATGTTTTTACAGCAATTCTGATATTATATTTAGAATTTACAGTAAATATTAAAGAACTAAACTTTCAATAATTTACATTGTTTTTGGATTACTTCTGACTCCCACCTATGGTATATGTCTTCCTGGTATGGACTAAAATGGAAAGACCTCAGTCAGCCAGAAGAGTCCACTCATGCTAAGACACGGTTTATTTTAACCATGGTTTGTTAAATACACCATTATTAGTGTTATTTACTTATTTAATCTGATTTATGTGGCTGCCCATCTCAGTTTTATGTGACTCTAGGTGGCTTACAGTACAATAAAATAAATAAAATACGCAATAGAAAAATAGAAAATAAAACTAAAACACATAGCAGCTGGGCATACAGTACTCTAACCTATCATCCACACAAGTAGGAGATGGGCTCTAACCCACACCCAGGGCCCCAGGCTGAGGCACAAAGGCAAGTTTTCAAGGCCTTATGAAAGGCCAACAGGGACAAGGCCAATTAATCTCAGGGGGGATGATGTTTCAAAGGGTGGGTGCCATGGCAGAAAAGGCGGGACTTCTGGGCCCCGCCAGCCAACACTCCCTAGCCAATGGTACCCAGAGTGTGCTCCTTGTGCCAGATTGGGTAAGAGGGGTAGAAACAGTTATATTCATTCATTCATTCATTCATTCATTCATTCATTCATTCATTATTTTATATAGCTGCCCATCTTACATTTGTGACTCTGGGTGGCTTACAGTTAAAACATAAACAGTACCAATCATCATCATCATCAAAAAATAAAACAGCCATGCAAACCATACAAACATTAAAAACGATTAAATAATTAAAGTCATACAGTACAATGATCAGGACAGCACAGCCATTCAAGAACAGTATAGCCATTTTATGGGCTCCACACCACTCTCTGATCCCCGGGCCAGATGGCAAAACTAGGTCTTCAGGCCCTTCTGAAGGCCACCAAGTGTTAGGGTTAGGGTTAGGGTTAGGTGGTGTTTATACATAACACTAGATCACACTATATTTTATAAACTAGAACAATTGGCCTTATAAATGTGTTAAGCAAAAAATAAATGACTTTGGCTGGCTATCCACATTATGTTTAATCATAAAGTAGTGTGTTTAGTTATGGCTTAGTGTATGGTGTTAACTCAGCTAACATTGGTCTAAACAACAGGAAGGGAATGTATTCATGAACAAGTTTACATTAAACTTTTGGAGGGATGGGGAGAGCAGCAGTAGACAGGCAAAGATGGAATGTGGGTGAGATATAGATAGATGACAGACAGACAGGACCAAAGTGATTGTTTCCTTGATTGTTTTCCTTTGCTTTCTTAGGGCTACAAAAATCCAGATGACTACTACATGTCAGCAAAGAGCTGAGTTTTTCTTGATCTCTCTTTGCTGTCTAGTGCTTGTCTGGATTTTTGCAGCTTAAATAGGGTTGCCCTTCACCTTCTAAGAGTTGTGTTGAAACTATTTTAGAATTTATGCTACAGTTTTCCACCTTAATGTGTCTGGTAGCCTTACAGACACTTTCAGTAATCTCACTTCATGGATCACAAAACAGAGGCTGAAACCACTTGTGGGTGTAGAATAGCAATTTGCTCACCCCTGGGCTAGATGGATTCATTGGAGTACCTTCATCCATATACTGTATTTAAATAAGCTTGATGTTCCTTTCACCATAGTGGCAAGTTATATAGAGCTAACATAGAGCCAGTGTGGTCTAGTGGTTAAGGCACCAGGCTAGAAACCAGGAGATGGTGAGTTCTAGTCCTGCCTTAGGCATGAAAGCCGGCTGGGTGACTTTGGGCCAGTCCCTCTCTCTCAGCCCGACTCACTTCACAGGGTTGTTGTAGGGAAAATAGGAGGAGGAAGGAGTATTAGGTATGCTCACTGCCTTGGGTTATTTATAAAAAATAATAAAGGTGGGATAACAAAAATCTAAAAATAATAAAACTTCTATGGAGACAGACCACTGGCCACCCAAGTTCAGGGCTATCTGCTGATAGCTCTCCACAATCTGAAGTACAGCTGGTTTTCTCCAGAAAGTCCTTGATTTGGGAGGAGATGGCAAGATTAACAAGCAATCCTGTTATATCTCCTAGCTTGAGGCAACTGCAGATGAGAGAAATGGTGGCTTCTAAAGTCTTGACTGATGTTTAGAATAAGCCACCAAATCCTGCTTCCTAAAGGCAGATCTTCATGCTACATGCAATTTCAAGTTAGTAGAACACATGATTGGCATGAGGCAGCATTGAACCACCTCCAGCTTCTTTGGTGAAAGTGGCAGGTCTCTCCCTTCCTAGGACTCTGGAAAGGATCTGCCATTAGCAGACAACCTTGAGAGGCATAGATGTATAGTCTGTGCTACATGAAACTTCTAAAGTAATCTGGATCAACACATCAAACATCCATCAGGCAAAGCAGAATGAAGGTGCCCCAGAAATCTTCCATGTGATTTGAAATTCCAAGTGTGGCTTTTGCAACGCCTGCTCTCTTCCCATTGATCGAAGTCACAGACTTTTTCTCCCTTCTAGCTGTTTTTCTCTGGGTGCATTCACACAGCACAATTAATTTGGTTACTGAATGAACCAATTTTCTGGATTTGCACAGTACACTGAACCATAAATTAACCAAAGAGGCTGGGTTTCATTTGGGGCTTTCCATAAATACCACCCAGGGCTAGGCATGGGTTTTCTGTAACTGGGGCAGCACAGGAAAAGAACCGCAATCCCCCCCTTTTTTTAGTAAGAGGAAAAGTGGCAGTGGACTGAACAGAAGGAGCTGAGACTGGGTCAGGGTGAGTTATCATCTGGCTGTTATTTAGCCAACAGGCTGTCAGATTTGAGTGTGGGCTGAAATTAAAAGAAGGCTAGGATTAAAGAAAATAGCCAAGTGGGTATGGAATGAACCCAGAGGAAAGGTGCGAGAGACAGATTTGACAGCTCTTTGTAAAATGTTGCCAGATGGGGGCAGTTCATTGACAACCTGATCAACATTAACCCCTTGTGCCATACCCCATTCTTATAAGAATTTAGTCTTATAGACTAAAAAGTCCATCTGATCCTGCATTTTCTTTTTCCAACAATAATTGGGGGGGGGGGGGGGGGGAGGAGGCTACCAGAAACTAGGCATGGCCAGCATTTAATATTTGCGGGATTCATACTAGGCTCCTATTTTTGCCTCTTTTAGTTTGTGATAGAAATCGTTTTAGGAAAAAGAGGGAAAATACTTTTTTGGGTGGAGAGGCTTCAAGATGTTCTAAAGGGAAATACTGTGGAAACCACAGGAAGGCATGTCTTTAAAAGAGTTTGGTAGTGTACCTCAAAACTTATGTCCAGTAACTGTTATGATAATTACTTACCGTATTTATCGGTGTATAACACGCACTTTTTTCCTTAAAATTTGGGGCTGAAATCCTAGCTGCATGTTACTCAAGCGGTAAGCTGGGAGAGTGGAGCCTTCATTTGAGCTAGTGCTGTAACCGGGGCAGCTCTGCAGAGCAGAGTGTGAGTGGTGTGCAAGTGAGCGAGCGAACGAGCGAAAACTGGAGCTCCCCTGAGCTCCGCAGAGCAGAGCGGGGAGGGGGGAGTGAGTGAAAACCAGCACTCCCCTGAGCTCTGCAGAGCAGAGTGTGAGTGGCGTGCGAGCGAGTGAAAACCGGACCTCCCCTGAGCTCCTCAGAGCAGAGTGTGAGCAGCATGCGAGCGAGTGAGCGAGCGAAAACCGGCGCTCCCCTGAGCTCCGCAGAGGAGTGCCGGTTTTCGCTCGCTCCCCCCCCCCCCGCTCATCTCCTGCTTTGTGGAGCTCAGAGGAGCGCTGGTTTTTGCTTGCTTGCCTGCCGCTCTGTCAGGATTAGCCCATGAAACTCCAGGAGACAGTACAGATTCTATCCAGCAAGGTTTATTGGCTTCATTCCTGTTACAGAAATCTTCTCAGAGTGAAAGCAATTCCCAGGGTCACCCCACAAACATCCTGCATTCCTCAGGGAGGTGCCAGTCTCATCCTCTTATCTCTTCCTCTTTGTTCTGGGGATAAGAGTACGCGCTTAACCCCTTCCGCTCTAGTTCTCACACGCTCACCTCCTACTCTGTGGAGCTCAGGTGTGAGCAATGGGGAGATTTTCTTTGTTCAAAGAGGTGCTTTTTTCATATTACATATTTACCTTATAAGTGGTATAAATATTAATAAACAAAAAGTTCAGAGATCCCTTTATTTTGCTTCCAAGTCATTTATTTTAAATTTAAGTTTTTTTACTCAAACTTCCCTCTTAAAATTAAGGTGTGTGTTATATACCTGTGCATGTTATACACCGATAAATATGGTAATTAAAACTGAGATTTATAAAGGGAGTTTTGAATACTGCCTGGGTATTCAATTAATTTCTTTCCTTTATTTCTGATGTCACAGGAGGAAAAATTTGGATTCCCACTCAGAGAGGGGGTTGGACTTGATGGCCTTCAGGAACCATTCAGGGCTATATGAGCCTATTCTATGATAGATATTTATTTATTATTTACCTATAAAATATATTACTCTGTTTTATAACAAAACAGTACTTATTTCCATTTAAATATGCTTAGCATTAAGGCAGTTGAAGCAAAGCAGAGGGCCCTTGCTAAGAGCCCCCAGTTACGATACTGGACAATGGATGGGCATTGTCTGTGGGGGCTCCCCTCCTATAGAACAGCCTGCTCCCCCAGGGAAAGAACAACCTCCACTTTTAAGGCATTCTGGAAGAGGGTAAAAAACCAACAACCCTGGTTATTATGGATGGCATTTTGCAATAGTTTTCATTCATTCATTCATTCATTCGTTCGTTCGTTCGTTCGTTCGTTCGTTCATTCATTCATTCGTTCATTTGTTCATTTGATGTTAAGGCTGCCCACTCATCAGTCACTCTGGGCACTTTACAACCAGGCTGGAAAGAACACATTATAGGTATTGCTGGTGCTTAGCAGGTCCATGCCTAATTCTAACTCAGAGGCAGCTGAGGTGGAGGCATTGGCACCAGTATCTTGTTAAATTGTATTCTTTATTGTTATGGCATTATTTCTATTATTAATATTGGTCCACTGCCTGGAATCCATCTGGACTGAGGCCAAAGATAAATCTCAAATATATAATTAGAACTTCTGTGAATTTAAAATGGGGAGGTGGATGGAGTAGAGGCCACCCTGATTCTCCAGGGCCATGTAGCCCCTAGTATAATGCTTAAGATATGGAATTAGGAGTGGGGAGGACCAGGTTTAAGTCTACCCTGAGCCACAGAAGCTAACTGGATGATTTTGGGGCATCCTCTCCCATTCCAACCTACCTCATAGGGTTGTGGTGGTGGGAAAGATTGAAAGGGTGAGTTCCTGGACTATTGCAAGTGGGTGCAAGTTGGGGGAGCAAAGTGATCTATTATTTATGAGCCTTAGAACATGAATGGTTCTTGGTGTCTCTGGTAAACCAATTACTTCCCTTGTCTAAATGACTTCATAGCACCATTTTCTTACTTGCCTCCCTCCCCTGTAATAGGCTTCTGTGATCAAAACTGAAACTGCAAACCCTTTGGAGTAGTGATCAATATTTTATTCAGCCCCCACTTTTTTTTAAAAAAATTGTGGTATGGCTGACCTTTCATATTTTCAACTCCAGTCTTGCAGAAGGGGTTCCTCCCTCTGCCCTCATCCCCAGAGTTTAGGAGAAGCTGACCTCTTTGGGCTGATCTCAGACTTATCCAGCTGGTTTGATGTTAGGTTTGGCAGTGCTCAGCATCTCCCACCCTCTAAACATTTCATCTGTTGTGAAACATAGCTCAGCTGAGTTAACCACGCAGTGAGCCAGTGTGCGTCGATAAGGCCCTTTGGAGAAGGCTGTCTGGAGCTGATGGTTTCTCTGACTACGTCAAGAAGGTTTCATCTGTGCTGTTTTATTACCCGCGGCACACAGTGCACTCTTGCAATATAATAAAACATAACACACAAAGAATTTTGATACAGTTGTTTATAAACAGACTGCAAAGCAAGGATGATTTTTTGTTTTGGTAGTAAATTGTAAATTGAATTTGAGTTTGATCAAAATTAGCTTGCAGAAATCTTTCTTGGGAATTTCTCCAACCTCGTGCCTTCCAGATGTGTTAGATTTCAAGTCCCATGATTCTCAGCCAGCATGTTAATAATGGGGAATGATGGAACATCTGGTGGGGACAAAGTCAGGAAGGTTGATGTGAGGTTTTGAAAAATGAGTAAAGTTAAATATTGAGTTGAACAGACCTATCTGTTTGGCTGTCTTGCAGCAATGCCTCCTACAATCTGACAATGGGAGCAATCTGACAGCTGGGACTGTATTATAACTGCCTTAAAAAAAGCATAGAACATTAATCAAAGAAAGAGAAGAGGAGGAGGAAGGGGGAATGATGAGGATGAAGATAATAATTACATTTTCCCTTGCTAGTCAGTGGCATGGAGGAAGGGAAAGTCTGCATATTTAGTAGAAAGTTATGCAGGAATTAGGTCAGGAAAGGAGAGACAGCTGTCTTTTAACTCTGTAGGAAATCTTATGGGGTCGTGGGAACTGGTAGAAACAGGAGAGCAAACCTTCATCTTATATTGAGCTTATATATGTGTGTAAATAAATCACTGAAAATATGAATCTTGAGTTACTTCTTCCTAAGCAAACTGAACTCTGGTAAGCACCAGAAGCCTTGAAAAGTTTATTGCTGAACGTAAGGTGTACTTGCATCACCTAAGTTTGTTGAATGTACAAATAAGCATTAGCAGAGTAGGGTAGAGTGGTAAAGCACAGATAAATTGAAGCTGAATGGAAAAATAAGGGGCAAAAATAAGCATTTTTGCCCCTCAAACACTCAGTCATTTTGACACATTTTGATCTTAAGTGGATAATAAGGGAATGCAGAATTTGGTATCCAACCCTTAGCTTTACCTCAGCAGTTTGAAAAATGAATCAACCTCCTAGAGAATGGCCAAAGGAGGGAGGAGAAGGCAAACCCCCCAGTGGGAAACCACCTGCCCCATGCCACACAACTGTCCTTGCAGTGGAGTTCTGAGCATCACAGCTCAGCCAGAAGTTAATCAGCCTAGCTGCAGAAGACCTATGGAAGCCCAACAATGCTGTAGGATTACAGGAGTCTTGTGTTGTGTGTAAAGGGGCCCAGAGTTTTCCTAAACTGTTTTGGAAACAAGACTGGGTATTTCAAACTTGCAAATCCAGCAAGCACTTTAGATGAACATCGGAGGCCTTCCTATTCAACTGCTGATACTCCTATTCTGCTCTCTTCCTTCCTTTATCCTTTTCTCTATTCCCTGGGTTTTCGCTCAATATAAACTGTAGAGTGCAGAGACCTTCCCTATTTTGTTATGTACTTCTGTATGGTCTGATATGTATTAGTAGTTATATATTAGCCAGTCAGTCATGCAGTAGTATAATATCTGTGCCAAATGTCCATCAGCACTGATTATGGATCTTCTTTTGGATGCCAAAACTTTTCTTATGCTCCAGAGCAGCTGCAAATATTCACTGATCTTCTGATCCCAAGTGGGGGATCCAGATCAAATCTGGTAGGCTCCCAGCAGTAAATGTCATTAAGTTGAAACATAAAAATGTAGGAATAGCCCAGCTGGATCAGACCAAAACTCATCTTAGTCCAACATGTTGTCTCTCATTGTGTCCTGATACTTCTGGGGTACTTTCAAGCAGCAGATGGAGATATATAGCAAATGGTATTTGAAAGAATGCTACCCCCTTCCACCCAAGGGTTACATGGAGCTTTCAAGACAGCCTTTATTAGACCTATTCTCCAAGAATTTATCTTGGAGAATAGGTCCTTAAAATCCCCTTTTAAAACCACCCACGTTAGTGGCCATCACCCCATCACCACATTCTTTGACAGTGAATCCCATGAATTAATTACTTTATGGGTCTGTTCTAAATCTCTTTCCAGTTAGCTTCACTGGATGCCACCTAATCCTAATGTTTGAGAGGGAGAAATAATTCTCCCTGTCCACTTTTTCCATACCTTGTATGAGTTTATATATCTCAATCATATTCTGCCCTTGTTAAACTTTTTCCTAAACTCAAGAGTCCCAAGCTTTTCTTATATAGAAAGTATTTGAATACAGAGAGTTCAGATTGGTTTGGTTGCCCTCTTTATGCTTCTTTAGGTCTACTAATTCCTCCCCCTACCTCCCACATTGTCAGGTTTAGCCCAGGAAACTCCAGGAGACCATACAGATTCAATTCAGCAAGGTTTATTTGGCTTCAACCTATACAGAGAATCTTTCCAGACTGAGAGTAGTTCCCAGGGTCAATCCATAAACATCTCTAGCATTCCTCAGGGAGGTGCCAGTCTCATCCTCTTATCTCTCCCTCGCTGTTCGGGGGATGAAAGTACATTCTTGACCCCCCTTGCCTGGCTGTTCTCTGTCCATACCCTCACATCCATTTAGCAAGCAAGTTAGAGTGAATGTTGAAATCTGGATTTATAAAGCTTTGATATTCTGCAGTAACATCTCAAAATGTTCAGTGCATGCCTGCAAAGTACTGTTCTTCACCAGTTTCTCAATGGATTCTTCTACATGCCTTGCACAGGATGGAGAATAAAGCCATGTATCTGCACACTTTGGGTGAAAGAGAGAATGGATCCATCCTTGAAGAGCCATTTGATGGAAAGAACCTCTCAAAGCTTAACCTCTGTGATGATGGTAAGTCCCAGGGAACAACTTTGAGATTCAAATAGTATTACATCAAGGTCAAAGGAGCATGCATGATATGTAGACCAAGAATGTTTATTTATGCAAATTCTCATATGAACATTCTTGAATTGCATCACTTGAACCAACTGCTGATTAAAGGTTAAATAACCACCGCTTCCTCAAATTTCCAGTACTGTTCTCATCTCAGAAAAATACCACTCAAAATACAGAGTATGTTTGGGGAGGAAAGTCATATTTTTAAATGCATTTTTGTACAGTTTGGAAACAGGAAAAAACGTGGGTTCTAACTGAACATACATGATTGTGATATAATCCAAAACCAGGCTGAGCAACGTGTGGAACAGTTCTGACATTAAAGTTATGGGCAGACACATCAGAACTTTGTCCCCAAGCATAACTTAGCATAGGATCATTTTGGAGCAGTAATGAAAGTGGTAGATGAATGTACTATGGGATCCTCTATTCTCAGCACTAAATCTAGACCAGCCTTCCCACATGCCTGCTGAGGCAGATGGCACTTGTAGTCCAGCATAACCATTAGTTCATCAATATTTTCTTCTTCCATACCAGGTTTGAATTTTTACTCATTAAAATTAATTGAGAAACACTGCTCTACAAAGTCTGAAAAGTAGCTAAAAGTATTATGAAGCCATTTTTAGTGCTGCTGGTAGATTTGGAATATGCATCCAGTTTTGACCATTCCATCTTAACTGTTTGTAAACCATCTCTTTTTCAAGGAACTGGGAGCAAAGGGAAGTCAAGCAAGGTGTAGCCAAATTCCCAGTCACTAGGAACTTTCCCCCACCCCAATCATCACATTTCATATTTCAGTTCACTTGCTGGGTTTCCTTGGCATCCTAAGCCATAATGGGGTTAGGCAAACCATAGCTTAGCCACATGTGTAAATCTGGTTGCCAGTTTGGATGGCTGGAATGGATCACCCAAAGATCATGGGCTAATTCCTGAAATAAGTGAAACTAATTTCCAAGTGCAGGCAATTTTGAATTTCACAGTCTTTATTCTTCAGGAAATCCGAACAGCTAAATGAATAGGGAATGAAGTTGGGACATAGAGATGCTCTCTTTTAACCTTCAAAGGATGTAGCTTCTTAGCAATGGAGGGGCCTGAAAATTGTGCAGTGTGTCCTAGAGCAGCGTTTCTCAATCTTAGCAAATGTAAGATGTGTGGGCTTCAACACCCAGAATTCCCCAGTCATCATGCTGGTTGGGGAATTTGGGGGTTGAAGTCCACACCTCTTAAAGTTGTCAAGGTTGAGAAACACTGTCCTAGAGAACTGCAGGTCTTGTTTTTGGCAGCTCTGACCTAAAACATCTGGACTTCCTTAGCTTATGACCAAGATGATTAAGATACTTTTACAACTACAAGAGTGATGTAGTGCCTGTTGGCATAATCTAGTGTGGACTCTGGAAAGTACCACTTTGGCACGGGCAATTTACCACAGCAGAAATTCCCCACACATGTTAAGGCTTTTTCTCAGTAATAGCACTGTACTTGTTAAAAACAAATTTTGTAGCTGTGGTTTTCTGAAAAATAAAAAACAGAAACCTGACTTTTTGCATCTTGATTAGAGCTGTTCCAGACTTTTAATTGAGGATGTTTTGAGATAGAGAGGAGGCTTAACATTTCTGAGTGATGTGATAACCCTGACATTTCCAAGGTTAACTTTTTCCCTGTACTTTCCAACAAGTGCAACTTTCTTGGCTGCTGTTTCAATGCCCTTTTTTACTGAGGATTTTTGCTATTATCCTAGCCAATTAGGGATCTTACAGACTATACAGTGACATTCCTATGCTATGTGGGCTATCAAATTTGACTTTGTAGTAACTTTAAGTATGAGGAAAGCCAGTGCTTTGTCAGTTCTTCTTCCTTGTGGTGCTTTCATTGAAACTTATTAACTAATTTAAAAAATGATGTTTATCAGAATGGAAGCCCTACATGATTTATGGCCAGGTTACCTTGAAAGTCAGCATTCTTTCTTCCATATGAACCAGTCATGTCAACCTCAGCAAATTTAAGATGCGTGGATTTCAGCTCCCAGAATTCCCTAGCCAACTGGGGAATTCTGGGAGTTGAAGACCACACATTTTAAAGCTGCTGAGGTTGAGAAACACTAATACGAACTTACCTGGTTTTAAGATCTTAGGAGAGGTTCTCCTTTCTGAAGCACTTTGAATGGGAACTCAAGAAAGGCCCTTCTCAGTGGCTGTACCCAGAATCTGGAATTCTTTGTATGCTGATTTGATGGTTTTCCAGGAAGAGGCAAAGACATGAACCATATAGACCCATGTGCATATATGCTGCAGCTGGTTTCCCAGTTGTTTTTATTGAAATTGATAGCTGTCATTTTATGTGTTAGATTATATTGGTGTCACTATTGCTAGCTATTCTAAGTACCATTTGGTGAAACAACATGATATGTTTGGTTTTTATAATCTTTTAATTATGTATTGTCGATTTTAGTTTGTTGTAAGCCGCCCAGAGTCCCCCATTGTGGGGAGATGGGCAGGGACAAGTCAAATAAATAATAATAAATAATAATAATATACAGTACATTAAAACAAAAAACAAAAACAAAATTGATCTGACTTTTTGTGCTGTTTTTTTTCCATGCTACAGACCATGCTCTGTTATGTCCATAGACCAGACCTTATTATCTCCCTGGATCAGAAAAAATCCAGAGAGGTTGCCATATTGCTTTTGATCCTGGATCACGCAACACAATAATTGTGAAAGGTTTTGCCATATTCTTTGATGGTTTGTTGGATCTATCTAACAAACAATAGGAAGTCAAATTCTTCCTTACTTTCCACTGGAAAACTGAACTGAGTTTAGGCGTGCTGTAATTGTTCTCTTGATCTTCATTTCTCCATTGGGCCTCTATGGGACATGCCCTATTAACCCTTTTCTTCTGTGGGTCTCCAAAACACTCCCTTCATCTCATATCCAGCCTGTAAGTAAGATAGTCCAAAGTTGTCTTTAGCTTAATAAAAAAGAGAAACCAGAGGCCAGTCACTCTCTCTCAGCCCTACGAAGCAGGCAATGGCAAGCCACTTCCAAAAATCTTGCCAAGAAAACTTCAGGGACTTGTCCAGGCAGTTGCCAGGAGTCAAAAACGGACTCAAATGCACGCGGGCACACATACACACATACATACATAAAATTATTTCAAAACCAGCTAAGGGCAGCCTCAGAATGTAAAAAATCTGTTTGGGTTTGTCATCCATTACCATGGAGGGAGATGATCAGCAATAACTGGGAACACAGGCAATTGAGGAGAATAGGGACTGGCCATGGAGACAGCAAATTTAATGCTGGTATTGTTTCTGCCAAGCACCCAAGTGAAGCATGGAAATGCAGAAGAAATGAGGCCCAATGAATTTTTGACTTCTCTCTTCCTTCTTCCCTGTGGCTGCAATGTTCAAACCATCTGCTTTTCTTTAAGAAGAATAACTTCTAAACTATTATTTAATGCAATAAGCCAGTTTCATATACTATGGCTTTAAGTATGTTTTATCTAACAAATCATTTGAAATGAGTTCAGATGAAACTTCTGCACTCCTCCACAAAGACAAACCGGGGGAGGGATGGAAGCACATGAGCCCATCGCTTGTCTAGACAGATTCTTGTAATGCTAAACAGTGGTTTAGGGTTACTGAACAAGCCAATCATTGTAATATTGTCATATGTGTGTGCTGGAGTTGATGGGTGGGAACAAGATCTGGTGTACAGTATAAAATTAGAAGATAAAGGAATGCATCCAGACATCTTCGATAAAATTAATTTAGTTGTAAAGTTTTACGTCATTTCACTTTCTTTAGCAAAGTAAGAGGTCAGATCATAAAGATATGAATGATAATGCAAGTACGGTAGTACAGAATTTATGTAGTACACAACTGAATATACCAAGCAATCATCTGGCAGATAATTTACAATTTTATTTATGACGTGAATAAGGATGTAGAGCATTTCTGGATGGCCAGTGTATGCTGTACCCAAGACTGTATGCTCATGGTAGCATGTCAGTCTGAATGGTCACTACATACTCCACACTTGGGTTATTTAATGGGTACTTATCTTGCTGTGTTCCACCCCGTTCTGTGCGTAGAGAACGCAGAAGTTTGCTGACTGCAGAGATCCACCTCTGCATACGGAAGGCAAGAAATAATTGTATGTACAAAATCGTCACAAGGATGTTACAAAAATAACAATGCACTAAAATTAAAAAAAAAAAAAAGATGCTACAGTAGACAATAGAGTTTATTAAAGTGCCTTAGCAAATAGAAACATGTTGACCTGGCACTGAAAAAGCAGATTGAGTGGAGCCAGCCATACTGCCTTTAGGCGGGGGGTGGGGATGGGGGAGAGGATTTCAGCATTGGAATACCAAGATGAAAAGACCTCCTCCCCTTTTTGTAAATATGTCCTTCTCCCAAAAATGGAATTCAGAAATAAGTTAGTCTGTGGTGCTTTGAGGAATGCTGGAGTTTCTGCAGCATTAAACTAATTCAGTCTGTGTTTCCACTTTAATACAAATATAAAACCGCTGTCATCTTTTGACTTAAAATGGTACGGATTGTGGCCAGTGGTCTCATTCTACTAGATCAGAGGATTGGAAAGTATAAAATCTAACATCCTTTTCTATGGGGGAGATCAACACTTACAATGTATATAGTTTTGTCTCGTTTGCCAGTATGAACATAAAACTGGTATATGCAATCAGGAATCCTTGAATGGCCACATGCTGCTTGTGGATGAACGTTTATTATGACCTTTGCCCAATCAGTGGATACATCAAACCTCACAGCTTCTGAATATGAAAGTTTGGAATATCTAAAGGTTGTTTCAGACATAATGCTGTGCCAATATCTCTAACTTCTCAAAAGGTTATTTTTCCCCTGTGAAAGATGCTCCTGTTTTTTTATTTGTTCTTACGGTGTTTGAGAATTTCTTCCTCGTTTCTCTTGATGGAGGGTGCAAAGGCTGTTGTTTTCTGCAACATGTCTTTCCTGCCTGGTGGCCCATCTCCTTACATTTCAGTTTGAAAAAGGCACTATGAAAGGGATCACCTAATGATGTCTTCCTTTGGGATTTAATTGAAACCTACTGGTAACCAACATAGCTCATGTAGCAAAAGTGTAATGTGGATGTACTATGATACACCTATCACTACTCACTCCACCATATTCTGGACCAGATGAAGCTTTTGAGTGGTATTCAAGGACAACTCCATGAAGAGCATATTGAAAGAGTCTACACATGAGTTGCCCAGGGCATAGATGACTGTGAGAAGGACCTCCTGAACAGGCAAAATTGACACAAGAGATGAATTTGTGCAAAGGCCTTCATGACCACAGCTGCCACCTGCTCTTCAAGGAGGAACTAGTGTCCAAGAAGACCTTCAAAGTATTTATTTTTGATTTGTATAACCACCCATCTCAAACCAGAGACTCTAGATGGTGAACAATCATAAAAATAATTAAAACAGTTAAAACACAATACAAAAAAAAGAAAAGAAATTAAATACAAATGGGAGCCAAGAGATATTATAATTCATCAGTATCAACATAGCCAGGAAATGGGGCCCTTCACTCACTTGGGACCCCAGGCCTGGGCACATAACCAGGTGTTCAGGGCCTTCTGAAAGGCCAACAGGTCAGGGCCATCCTAATCTCAGGAGGGAGGATGTTCCAGAGGGCAGGCGCTACGGCAGAAAAGGCATGTCTCCTGGTCCTCGCCAGCCGATATACCTTGGCTGACAGGACCTGGAGCATGCCCATCCTGCTGGACTGGATTGGACGGGTAGAAACAACTGGGAGAAGACAGTGCCTCAGGTAACCCAGTCCCAAGTCATGAAGGGCTTTAAAAGTGACAACCAGCATCTTGAATTGAACCTGGAAACCACTGGCAACCAATGCAGCCCCCAAAACAGTGGAGTTACATGTGCCAAATAGCTGACGCTGTTTACAACCCGTGCAGCTGCATTCTGTATCAGCTGAAGCTTCCGAATGTTCTTCAAGGGCAACCCCATGTAGAGTGCAGTGCAGTAATCCAAACAGGAGGTCACAAGGGCATGAGTGACAGTGAGCAGAGCCCCCGGTCCAGGAATGGGTGCAACTGGTGCACAACCCGAAGGTGTGCAAAGGCCCTCTTAGTTATGACTACCACCTGCTCTTCCAGCAAGAGCCGTGAGTCCAAGAGGACCCCCAGATTGTGCACTGGATCCGTCTGAGGCAGTGCCACCCCATCCAGGACCAGAGGTGGAAAAACCTTGCATTGGAAGACCCAAACACCCAAAGTCATTCAGTCTTGCTTGGGTTGAGCTGAAGCCTATTGTGCCCCATCCAGGCACCTAGCATCCAGGTACTGAGACACAACATCCACAGCATCACTCAGGCAGCCCAGGGTGGAGATATAAAGCTGGGTATCATCAGCATACTGATGATAACTCACCCCAAACTGTCAAATCACCTCACCCAGTGGTCTCATGTAGATGTTAAATAAGAGGGGGGAGAGAACTGGGCCATGTGGCACCCCACAAAACAGGGGCTGTGGGCTGGACCTCTCCTCTCCTATTAACACCGACTGGAACTGACCCTGGAGGAAGGAGGAGAACCAGCACAACTTCATGACACCCACCCCCAACTCCCGAAGCTGATCCAGAAGGATACCATGATCGATGGTATTGAAGGCTGCTGAGAGGTCAAGAAGAACAAGGATGGATGTACTACCCCCATCCTGCTCTCACCAGTCCCATCTGGGGAAGTGCAATCCTATTCACAATTAAAGATGGAGAGTCTATTCCTCCCCAGCTGGACCCCAACAACCTCCAGGCACTGGAACAAGACCTTGACAGCAACACTTGATCAGCCTGAGGATGATAGACGGTTGAATTGATGATGCAGCATGTTGATGATACATGACCCCATTCTGAAGGATGACCTCACCCAGTGGCTTCATGTAGATGTTAAACAGGAAGGGTGACAATGTTGAGCCCTGTGGCACCCCACAAATCAGGGGCTTTAGTGTTTGGTGAATATAATTTTGTTTCCTACAGCTACACTCATGTGATAATTCTTGAGGTCTAATTCTATTCCGTTTAAGATTTTGAGCATTTTTAGGCCTGGAGGTTGCTTCTTACAGGAAAACCATACTGAACACTCCTGGATCCCCATCTATACTAAGCATACCGAGGCCTATCATGTATTTCTTTTTGCTCTGTGGCTAGAAAGCCCTTTTGGAGGAGATAATCCCACTGTATTGAGCTGTTTTTTAGGCCAGTGTTTCTCAACCTTGGCAACTTTAAGATGTGTGGACTTCTTTCAGAATTCCCCAGCCATCATCTTAAAGTTGCCAAAGTTGAAAAACACAGCCTTAGGCTAAGCATGGGTATGTCCCCATCACAACACAGATCCACATGGTGTTTTGAGAAACAGGCAGCAGTATCTAGGACAGAAAGAGATCCAAAAGTTGCCAGATGAGGTGAAAATTTGCCCTTGGGGAGACCATTGGTCCTTGTTTAAAGGCCACTTGTTCAGCTACTGTTCAAACTTATGATGGTGCTGAACGAGTGATAGTTATGACGGGTCCTCATACTTACAGCCATTGCAGCACCCCACAGTCATGTGAATGTGATCTGCAACCTTCTCTGCCAGCTTCTGACAAGCAAAATCAGTGGGTAAGCTGACAGGAAGTTGCAAGTCACAGTCATGTGAGGTCCTTACTTAATGAACTGTGCAATCCTCACTTAATGACAGCAACTGGGACTACTGGAACTGCTGTCACTAAGCAGCATGGTCACATGGTTTTTCAACTTTTGACTGTGTTGCTTAATGATGGAGTTTCTGCTCCTAATTAGCATTTCTGGAGTTTCTGGTCCCAATTAGCATTGTTAAGCAAGGACTATCTGTATTACACATTGAAGTACTCTCAACGAGGAGTTCCCAGGTCATAGATTATGTCACAAGGTTATTTTTATCCAAGTACATCTGTAGCTGGTGCACCAGCCTAAGTTCATGAAAGATGGTTTGTGCTACTAAAAGCAAGACTCAGAGCATTCAGAGCTACTGACAATAAGTTTACTTTATGACTGCAAATGACAGGCTTTTATACTCCTGTCTGTAGAACCCCATCCTGACGTACTTAGTGGCTTTTTGTAACTAATGGGTCAGAAATGCTATTCACCCACCAAGCCTTCCCGATCACTTCTCTAAGGCAACCCTTGGTTTCAGCCTATTTCTTCTGCATATATCCATCCTAGGGTGCTGCACTGCAGGAATCTATATTTCTGGAGGTGAAGCAGGATCACATCTTGCATATGAAGCAGCAGCAGAAAGCAGCAGTTGTGGGGGGATTGTGCCCCCTACCACTGTTGAGACGAAAAAGAAAAATTGAGAACATTCAGCTGCAGCAGAAAATTAGACAGTCTACTGCAACAATCATACAGAATAGCATTTCAGTTTTTCTGGCTATTTAGTAATAATGAAACCTACATCAGCATCACAGCCTTAAAAAATAGGGATATAGTTGTAATAGCTGACAAGCATCATCCAATGGGATCCAAACTGTTGATTCCTGGGGCAGTTGTGACCATTTTACATGTCTTCCCCATTCATCCTCCTGTGAAAGCTGCATTGTGGTGCTGTATATTGGGTCATGTAGGGATTTATCATACTTGTAGCTGACCTAGGAAGAGATTGGATGGCTTCAGAAACAAATAAAATTAACTTTTTAATAAAACAAATAAAATTAATTTTTTGGTCTCAAGGCCAGGTCTTATCTTACTGATCACCAACAGTGTTAGGCAGTTATGAGATGAGGAGGAGATAGATCGCTAAACTATTGATTTATTAATTAACTACATCTATATCCTACTGCAATCAGAAATGACTCTATCTTTTCCAAGTGCATCAGAAACAACCTGTCCTTCTTCTTTTCTGACATTCTTCCACTGTGGTGCCTGAAATGGGTAATGGCTTCAGACTGAGACAGAAGGACAGAGAAACTCTGTCTTCCTAAAGAAAAACCTTCAGCGTGTCCAACAGTATTGATGTCCATGAAGCAACTACAAACTGTGTGTCTACTTCAGGGGTAGGTGTTGCCAACTCAGGTATTACAGTTGCATTTGCAACCACATCAGACACAACTTCTTTCTGTACCTCTGTTCTCTTCAGCTGGTCCATATGTCATCTCCAAATGTTATCAGGAGCAATCTTTACAGTATAAGAAAGCTGTAACGTGTCTGGTGGCATTCACAACTGCTTGAATGTTCTATGCACACTTTTATATGCTTTGTATGTCACTGGTGTGACTACAACACATGATACTAGGTTCAAAGAACTCACATTTATTAGGTTGTGGTCAAATACCATAGTCTGCTAATCTCTGCAACATTATCTTCAGGTTTTATAGATGCATCTCATCATTTTCTCTAGTGACAGTGTTGTCATCAAAATACCCCTGGGCACCTGGATAGCTCTACAGACCTTGGTCCATGGCTCTGTGCCAAAGCACTGAACTGTTATAATGTTTATTTTATTTCTTTATTTATATTTCAGATTTGTCACTGCCCATATCACTGTGGGGTGACTTTGGGTGGTTTACAGTAAAAACAGAATAAACATTAATTAAAATGTATTTTATCATTCTTTATAATAGTATAATACTTCGTAGGTTAAAATGACAAGAAACACCTTGGAATCTTCCTCCATTTCCATTTGTAAGCAAATCTGTGCTAGGTTTATTTTGCTGGAATGTTGTCCTCCAGAGAGGTTAGCAAAACTGTCCTCAGTCTGAAACAAGGGATTCTGTTCAGCCTATAATAGTGGATTAAAGGTAAACACAAACCTGGACAATTCTATTTTGTAGCACGGATGTGGTCTGTTGGCTCCAATCAATGTTTAAAAGAATTTCCTCAGCTTCCTTCCAATCCAGTTTAGTTTCTACCTTTTTTGCCTATGGTGTATGGAGCTGGACATTCATTGTGAAAACTGGATGTGGCATTTTCCTGTAACACTATTTTATCTTGAATGTGCCAATGCCTTCCATGAAGACCTTTTTCAAATTATTCTTGGTAGTATCTTTGATAAACAGTGTAGCTCATAGGCTGTTGATGAAAGTTCAACTCCTTGGTGGCCTCCTTGGCCAGTGTTGTCCCCAGAGTGCTGGTCCACCTGCTTTCCTAGCATATGAGTCCAACATATCGTACTGGTTATCTTAGGTTACAGCTGCAGGTATCACTCCAATAGGAATAATCTTTTCTCCAGCATAAGTTGTTGACTGCATTTCTGATTGCTTTAGTTCAGCATCTCTGAAATGTTGCTGAAGTTCATGATGTGGTATAACTGATATAGCAGAACCGGTGTCCAATTGGACTGATATGGTTTTGCCATTCACTTTTGGTATAAGTCCTATTGCTGGTCTCATTTGTTTCCTTTTGCTATAGACTTCCAGGTTATCTACCCTTGTTTCACTTTAATTATCAAATTCTTCATCTATGGCATGCACCTCTGCAGTTCTTTTAAAGTAGTAGCTTAGCTGTTTATCTTTAGCAAATAGTTGGCTTTTCCCTCAGTGACAAGATCTCTTATTGCATTTTCTGCAGGTTTCTCCTTTAAATCAATATTGAACCGGAGCCTGTGAATTTCTGCCACAATGGTAGCCCTTTTCATTTTGACATTTTATTCTGTTTGTATGCCGTTCCTCCTTCCTCCAGCTTATTCCTATTTGCTTTTACTCCCAACTGCTATCCTATGGTGTCTCTAGCAGCAGTTCCCATGGAGATAGCGATTTCAAATGCTTTCTTAAAGCTGAAACTGTTATGATGTTTTTAAAAGCTTCAAAATTCCAGAGACAAGCTTATCTTTCAATGTATCACTTAGCCCTTGGCCAAATTCGCAGTGTTGAGATAGCTTTTGAAATTCATATGCGGCAATAAACTCTCCCTCTTTTTGCTTGTCCTTATGAAACCGTGAAATACTCTTCTGTCAGTACTGAGCCTGGTGCCAAATGTTCCTGAATTATTGTTCCTAGACCTTTAAAGCTGAATTGCAAGGGATTTTGTGCGGCAGCTAAGCTTTTCAAATAGCTATCTGCTTTGCCTCCATTAATTCTCAACAGGCATCAATTTTCAGCAACTATTTAACTGCCTCAAAAAATTGCTCATGTCTCTCGGTAGATAGTGTCAGCCATCCGTAACACTATTAAGCACATTCCCATTCCCCTAAAGCAGTTTTTTCAAACTTGGCAACTTTAAGATGTGTGGACTTCAACTCCCAGAATTCCCCAGCCAGCATGTTCCCTGCAACCAATATAATACAATACAAATACTTTAATGACCAAGTATAAAATATATACAAGGAATTTGTCTTCGGTGACGAACAGCAAGATCAATGGTGCATTTGGGTAACAACAGAAAATTAATAAACAATAACAATAACACTACCCAGTAAAATAACTTTTCCAAAAGAAGAAGCCACTGTCCAGTACATATCAAATCATACAGTATTTAACAGAGCAATGGCACAAGGGAAAAAACTATTCCGATGTCTAGCTGTTTTAACCAGTTCAGTGTTATTCTTCCTCTGTTTGTTTTATTGCCTTTTCTCCCTATTCAGAGACAAAGTGCAGCTTCAGAGTTTTTTGTTTTTTTTTGCAGCCCAACTTCCTTGACTTTGTTGTCTTTTCCATTGACCAAACAAAAGTCATTAAAGTCAGGAGTAGCTCCTTCTGTCCGCTTGCTTTACAGAAACATCTAAAAGGGTTGGCAAGAATTTCAATATGTTGGCAGTCCAGAGTAATACAATAACAATATAAGATTGCAGGCATATTTAATCAATCAATAATAACAATAACCAATATGCCACACACCCATTGTATGGGAGCAATTTGGAATGAATTGCTTGGGTTTTTTTTTGTTGTTGTTGTTCAGTCGTTAAGTCGTGTCCGACTCTTCGTGACTCCATGAACCATATTGCGCCAGGCCTTCCTATCTTTCACTGCCTCCCTGAGTTTGCTCAATTTCATGCTCATTGCTTCAGTGATGCTATCTAGCCATCTCATCCTCTGCCGTCCTCTTCTCCTTTTGCCTTCCATCTTTCCCAGCATCGGGGTCTTTTCCAAAGAGTCCTCTCTTCGCATTAGGTGACCAAAGTATCTGAGCTTGAGCTTCATTATCAATCCTTCCAATGAGCAATCAGGGTTGATTTCCTTTAAGATTGACTGGTTTGACCTCCTAGCAGTCCAGGGGACTCTTAGGAGTCTTCTCCAGCACCACAGTTCAAAGGCATCAATTCTTCGGCGTTCAGCCTTCTTTATGGTCCAGCTCTCACAGCCATACATTACTACTGGAAAAACCATAGCTTTGACTATGCGGATCTTTGTCGGCAAGGTGACGTCTCTGCTTTTTAATATGCTATCTAGGTTTGCCATAGCTTTCCTCCCAAGGAGCAAGCGTCTTTGAATTTCATGGCTGCAGTCTCCGTCTGCAGTGATCTTGGAGCCCAAATAAATGAAGTCTGTTACTGCTTCCATTTCTACCCCTTCTATTTGCCAGGGATTGATGGGTCCAGATGCCATGATCTTAGTTTTTTTAATGTTGAGTTTCAAGCCAGCTTTCGCACTCTCCTCTTTCACCCTCATCAAGAGGCTCTTTAGTTCTTCTTCACTTTCTGCCATTAGGGTAGTATCGTCTGCATATCTGAGGTTATTGATGTTTCTCCCTGCAATCTTAATTCCGGCTTGTGATTCTTCCAGCCTGGCATTTCTCATGATGTACTCTGCATATAGGTTAAATAAGCAGGGTGACAGTATACAGCCTTGTCGTACTCCTTTCCCTATTTTGAACCAATCGGTTGTTCCATGACCGGTTCTAACTGTTGCTTCTTGGCCCGCATACAGATTTCTCAGGAGACAGGTAAGGTGGTCTGGTATCCCCATCTCTTTAAGAATTTGCCAGAGTTTGTTGTGATCCACACAATCAAAGGCTTTTGCATAGTCAATGAAGCAGAAGTAGATGCTTTTCTGGAACTCTCGTGCTTTCTCCATGATCCAGCGAATGTTGGCAATTTGATCTCTAGTTCCTCTGCCTCTTCGAAACCCAGCTTGTACATCCGGTAGTTCTCGGTTCACGTACTGCTGAAGCCTAGCTTGTAGGATTTTGAGCATAACCTTGCTAGCATGTGAAATGAGTGCAATTGTGCGCTAGTTTGAGCATTCTTTGGCATTGCCCTTCTTTGGAATTGGAACGTAAACTGACCTTTTCCAATCCCGTGGCCACTGTTGCGTTTTCCAAACTTGCTGGCATATTGAGTGCAGCACTTTAACAGCATCGTCTTTTAGTATTTTAAATAACTCAGCTGGAATACTGTCATCTCCACTAGCTTTGTTGTTAGCAATGCTTCCTAAGGCCCACTTGACCTCACTCTCTAGGATGTCTGGCTCAGGGTCAGTGACCACACCAGCATGGACATCAGGGACATTAAGATCTTTCTTGTATAGTTCTTCTGTGTATTCTTGCCACCTCTTCTTAATCTCTTCTGCTTCTGTTAGGTCCCTGCCTTTTTTGTCCTTTATCATGCCCATCTTTGCACTAAACGTTCCTTTGATATCTCCAATTTTCTTGAAGAGATCTCTAGTCTTCCCCATTCTATTGTTTTCTTCCATTTCTTTGCACTGTTCATTTAAGAAGGCCTTCTTATCTCTCCCTGCTATTCTCTGGAAATCTGCATTCAGTTGCTTATATCTTTCCCTTTCACCCTTGCTTTTCACATTCCTTCTTTCCACAGCTATTTGTAAAGCCTCATCAGACAGCCATTTTGCTTTCTTGCATTTCTTTTTCTTTGGGATGGTTTTAGTTGCTGCCTCTTGTACAATGTTACAGACCTCCGTCCATAGTTCTTCAGGCACTCTGTCTACCAAATCTAATCCTCTAAATCTATTCATCACCTTCACTGTGTACTCACATGGAATATGATCTAAGTCATACCTGAGTGGTCTAGTGGTTTTCCCTATATTCTTCAATTTAAGCCTAAATTTTGCAGTAAGAAGCTCATGATCTGAGCCACAGTCAGCTCCGGGTCTTGTTTTTGCTGTCTGTATAGAGCTTCTCCATCTTTGGCTGCAAAGTATGTAATCTATCTGGTTTCGGTATTGACCATCTGGTGATGTCCATGTGTAGAGTCATCTCTTGTGTTGTTGGAAAAGAGTGTTTGCTATGACTAGCTTGTTCTCTTGACAGAACTCTATTAGCCTTTCCCCTGCTTCATTTTGTACTCCAAGGCCAAACTTGCCTGTTATTCCGATTACTCCTTGACTTCCTACTTTAGCATTCCAATCCCCTATGATGAAAAGGACATCTTTTTTTGGTGCTAGTTCTAGAAGGTCTTGTAGGTCTTCATAGAACCGGTCAACTTCAGCTTCTTCGGCATCAGTGGTTGGGGCATAGACTTGGATTACCGTGATGTTGAATGGTTTTCCTTGGATATGCACTGAGATCATTCTGTTGTTTTTGAGGTTGTACCCCATTACTGCCTTTCCCACTCTCTTATTGACTATGAGTGCAACTCCATTTCTTCTAAGGGTTTCTTGCCCACAGTAGTAGATATAATGGTCACCTGAATTAATTCACCCATTCCCGTCCATTTCAATTCGCTGATTCCCAAGATGTTGACATTCAATCTTGTCATCTCATGTTTGACCACATCCAGCTTGCCTTGGTTCATGGATCTTACATTCCACGTACCTATACAATATTGTTCTTTACAGCATCGGACCTTCTTTTCGCTTCCAGATACATCCACAGCTGAACGTCCTTTCGGCTTTGGCCCAGCCGCTTCACTCTTTCTGGAGCTACTTGGAATTGCCCTCCGCTCTTCCCCAGTAGCATATTGGACACCTTCCGACCTGAGGGGCTCACCTTCCGGCGTCATATCTTTTAGCCTTTTAACATTGTCCATGGGGTTTTCTTGGCAAGGATACTGGAGTGGGTTGCCATTTCCTTCTCCAGTGGACCACATTTTGTCAGAACTCTCTGTCATGACCTGTCCGTCTTGGGTGGCCCTGCATGGTATAGCTCATGGCTTCACTGAGTTACACAAGCCCCTTCGCCACGACAAGGCAGTGATCCATGAAGGGGTGGGTTTATTTTACACTAGCTTATTTTTTTATCAGGATCAGTGGCTTGTAGGAGGGGTGTCTGCTACTGATTTCCTTCTGTGCTATAACATGAAAAATTGCTTAGAACGTCTGCATTAAAGGTGTTTTCTTTACGAGATACATTAAAATACTGTCTGTGGATTTGGATACCTCTGTAAACTGTTTCAAACCCACTCTTTCCTTAAATCTTTCCCTTCTTTGCAAGCAAATGTTGCTTCTGTGCAGTATTCTATGGCCAGTCTTGGCTCTGGATTTATGCGTTAGATTCCTGCTATTGGCAATGGGTTTGAGAAAAAATTGTCATGCCAAATACATGTTTTAAAAGTATATTTTGCAAGCATCCTTGTTAAATACTACTTTGTGAGCAACTTTTTTTGTCTCTTGGCCCTAAAGTCTAGATACTAATGTTCCAACCAACCTCCTCTTTGCTGTGCTTACAAGTTGCTGAGGATCACCTGCCAAAGTAGCATCTCCTTCTTTGGTGGAACACAGTTCTACTTCTCAGGCAGAAAGAGACAGACAGACAAACAAACAAACATCCTAGCTGGAAAGCATTTCTGGAAATTCCTCATATCAAAGTAGTTTCCTCCTGCTTCTTTTCTCAGTTTTATATCAGTTCTCTGGCTGTGAAACTCATTTCAGAGAAGAACTTATCTTCACAACAATCTTGTGAGACAGAACCAGCAGGGATATATAACCTGTATGCACATTAGGTTTCTGCAAAGAATTCTTAAAATTTGCATTCTCGATCCCTGAAATCATATATGATCCCCGAATCTGTTTTTTGCACCTCTCCTAGAGCTTCTCTAAACATGATTGCTGAAATGTAGTATTGAGGTTTTCTACCACTGTGTTAAAGCTGTAGTATTTAAAAGTAAAAACTGCTGATGATTATGTAGACATGCCCCTCTGATTCCCTTGGCAGCAAGACATAAGTGGATTACCTTTTCCTGGGGTGTTTTTTTTTACTTCCCAAACTATTGTAAAGCCCTGATATTTTCTGATAGTCTCCATCCAAGTACTGCTATAGCACAAACAAAAGCAAACAACTTGCCAACCCAACAACTATATATATAAAAGGGTCTTCTCCAGTGCAAGAAAACAAACCAAACATCTTAGCCATGCCCATTTGCATCATTATCCCAAATCTTGGGATAGTCTCAAATGTTGAAGAGCCTTTAAATCCCAAAAGGTTGCCTGCTTCTGTCTTACAGATTTCTGATATATACTTTTGTGTAATAATGTTCTGGGATTACCTTTGTTTATTATTATTTATGTATTTGTGAGATTTGTATAGTACCTTTCCTCCAAGAGCTTGAGGTAGGATCCACCTTCATTTTAATCCTCAGCAGCAACTAGGGAGGTAGGTGGGACTGAGAGAGATTGTCCCAAGTCACCCAGTGAGTCTCCTTGGGTGAGGCTGGAGTTGAATTTGGGCCTCCCCAATTCTAGATCAATGCCTTAATCACTACATCACAAAGGTTTTCGCAATGATTTTGGATGTACATAAATAATGCAACATGCAAATGTATGGCATGAACCACTGAACAGCTAACATCAATTGTGCCTTGGGGGAGCCCCCATTTTTGTATTTTCCCGTGGTTTCTCCTTAGCACTTAATATTCAAAAGCAGATAGAAGTTCCATATAGCCATTGTAAGTTTCCATTGGTAGATCTCTCCCTTCTGCAACATCCACATGAGAGAACAGTAGTCCCAGTAGTGATACACTTCTGGATCCAAGTACACTACCCAGAGAGAGGGAGAAGAGCAATAGAACTGGCAGAAGACTAACTGGTAGCGTGTAGAGCAGAGGGTTGCTAGAGTCTGGCTGACCTAGGAAAGGAGGCTCAGAATAGAGATGGTCTAGTAAAAAGGCTAGAGATGTGTGAGAGAGAGAGAGCTAGCAAGACAGGGCTAGCCAAGAAAAGTGAGAGACAATGCTAGATAAAGGAAGATCAGGGGTTGGGGCAGACAAAACGTCCTGTGAGGTGTGTGGGAATCCAGACTATTGGCCTGCTTCTGCCTGAGTAAAATCCAGAAAGGCTTGGCATTGGCAAACCTCATCAGTTATGGAGACAGCATGCCTTAAGCCAGTGTTGTCCAAACTTGCCCACTTTAAGATGAGTGATTTCAACTCCCAGAATTCCCCAGCCAACCATGCTGGCTGGGGAATTCTGGGAGTTGAAGTCCAGTCATCTTAAAGTGGCCAAGTTTGGACAACATTGCCTTAAGCGAACCCCAGGCTTGAGCTGAAAAGGCTAGTGCAGCACGTCACAGTGTGGATTGGTTATGTACTGTTGTTAAGGGTTTGATGTAAAGACAACTAAAAGTGCTTGTAGGATTGGACAAATCAAGAAGTGGGAGAGCAAGAGCTTGCTCCTCCCAAGACAAAAATGTAAATTTCAGGAAAAGTGGCAAGGGTTGCATTTGAAAATTGAGATCTGTCAGCTCTAATATAGATTTGGGCATGGGAAGAACAAAAATCTATTATGCAAATATGTTAAGAAAATGAGCCAAGGGGAACAGACTGGCATAGTGCCAAAGGCACAGAGGAAGACAGACCTGGTGAAGCACGCATATCCCTGCTTCAGTTTAGAACAGTGTTGTCCAAACTTGGCCACTTTAAGATGACTGGACTTCAACTCCCAGAATTCCCCAGCCAGCCATGCTGGCTGGGGAATTCTGGGAGTTGAAGTCCAGTCATCTTAAAGTGGCCAAGTTTGGACAACACTGGTTTAGAACATCTCTGGAATACAAGTAGATCCAGATTTTAGCGTCAAACAGAAACCTGATCATTCAGCAAAGGCCTTATCATATCCCCGAGAGAATGATTGAAAGAAGGTTCAGTCTAAGCATGACTGGACAGTCGCTGATTAAATTATGTTTGCCCATTGTACTTGTGACCAAGGCTAGTAGAGAGGCTTGGTTTTGCATAGATCTAAATCTGAATCAGATTACCCAGTGCCAAGAATGAATGACTCACTCACTGGATAAACTAGGAGAGATGGGTACATGTCAACCCTGAATCTAATGAAGGGCTATTGGCAGATCCTTTTGGAAATAACTTCAAGGAAAAAGAATGCCTTCAATATCCCACAGGGACTATTCTATTTTGTGTGGATGCTATTTGAATTTCATGGGGCTTTGCAACCTTCCAGAGACTGATGGATTATATCCTCTTGGGCCAAGGAAAGTTTTGTAAAGCCTTCTACAAAAACTTTATTGACTGCAGTTTGACTTAGAAGAAACATCTGCCCCACCTTAGAACTGTCATAACCAATCTCTGGAGGACCAGTGTTAAGTCCTTGGCAAATGCTTATAAGCAAAAAGCAAGATTCTCACAGTGTCTTCTGTAATCAGATTAAATGAAAGTGAAAAGAGAACTAGACTATAGAAATCTTGGAGAGTTGATACGCTTAGTTTGGCACCCAATTTATCTTGAAGTTCATTCTGCTGGAGCTTCCTCTTGCTAACCATCCATTGATGCACTAGGGAGGTGGCTACCAGTTTTCATTATAAAGGAAAAATATACAGATCCACTGTGCTTCCACTATTTTGCAAACTTCCATCCTCTTTACTGGCCTCTTACTGGCTTGACCATTAATTCAGATAAATTCTGTCTTGTCCTCAGTGAACCAAATTTTCTTGTCTATATAGGGAATGTGTGAAAAATTGGATTCTGTATTCTCACACAATATGTTAGAAATCAGAGAGTTCCAGTGGAAACAGCTTATCTGGGTCCCTGCTAGCCAGGATTCAGATCTGGTTATGGGATATAAACAGCATTGGTTGCTCATTGGGACATGGATGGGGGAATGCACATCTCCTGGTCCCAATCAGACATCTCAGCAGCTTTTAGTACCACCAACCATGTATCTTGCTGCACAGGCTGGGATTTGGAGGCACTGCTTTGCAATAGTTCCTCTCCCACCTGAGTTGGTGGTTTCAGGTTGTAGTTATGGAGGAACAGTGCTTGAGGACTTGGTTCTCCAGTGAGAACTACCTCAGGGTTCAGTTGTTTCCCCCATGCTATTTAACATCTGTATAAAGCTGGAGGTCATCTGTCAGTTTGGGATGAGATGCACTTAGCTGTGCATTGCCAATCCGGGGAAATCCAAAGATGCTGTGAAAAGCTTGGACTGGTATCTTGATGGGGCAAAATAAGCACAAATGAAATCCCTGCAAGACTGAACTGCTATACATTGGTCCTGGTAGTTATTCTGGACAGGATCATGCTCCCCCTGAAAAAGCTCTTGCACCACTCATCCTGGATTTAAATAACAGGTAGAGACTGTGGCCAGCATGGCCTTTGTCCACCTTTGGTAGAATACCAGTTATGACCCCACCTGGACCAGAATCCTCTGGCATTGGTAAATCACACCTTAATCACCATCTGACTGGATTCCTGTAATGCCCACAACAGGGAATAGTTTTTGGAGAAATTACAGTTGGTGAGATTATTCATTGGTCAGTCCCACAATGAGATTATTGGTGGATCAGTCCTGCCATTGCAAGGTAACACCTCTCTTGAACTCACTGCACAGGTTACCAATAGGCTTCCAGGCCCAATTCAAAGTGCAGATAATGACCTATATAGTCTTATATGGTAGAGGACCAGGTTACATTAGACACTGCCTTGTCAGAATTGAATCTGTCTTTCCAGTGAAAACATCTCAAAAAGGTCTGTTAAGAGTCCCCACTCCCTCGAAGTGAAATTGCAGCTCTGTTTGATAGAAAACAAAGTTTGTTTTGTACGTTTCACCTTTGTAATAAACATTTTCTCAAACTGGAGTTGACCTGTGCCCCATCTGAGACTACCATCCCAGAATCCCTGGCAGTCCCCACAGGGGGATTAATGCTTGGAAGTGGAATCTACTTTGCATGTAGAAAACCCAGCTTCAGTTTCTGGTATGTTCTGATGAAAAGGATCAGGTAACAGCTAAAGGGAAAGACCTCCTACTGTTGCAGAGTTGGCTACTCAGGTGGATGTACTGCAGAAGGCAGATGAGCAAAACTTTCCATAGATCATGTAAAACTGGGAATGATGCAGTTGCTTGGGCATATCTTGCCAGTTATGGCTCTAAGAAGTTGTCAGGATGCTAGTTGTATTCACAGTGAATATTATAGAAATAGCAAACGTATCATATCCATTCTCATCAGTTTTTTTCTCACAGGCCCAGGTAGCAGGAAGAAATCTTCAGGACCCTGTGGTCATCTGGGATCCTTGGCTGCTCTCAAATATGCTGTGGTTGGTCTCTACTTGCTTGTGTTCCTGATCTTTGTGGGACTTTTCATCCTAGCAGGTAAGAATCAGACCTGTATTGGAGGGGGCCTAACAAAAAAGAGAGTTCCAAAACATTTTGTGGAGCAGGAGTGAGTATGTCAGCTGCTAGGGCACAAGGGAACAACTAAATGCTCCTTGTCTAGCAAACAGATTGGTTAATAAGAAGGCTTTCAAGTTACAGTTGGTTTAGCATATAGGAAATCAGAAAAATAATTGATGATTCTAATAAACTGTGTAAAAAATTGATAATTATACTATTTTAATGTGTCTATGCATTAGAGACATTCTGCATTTTTGGATCTTCTTTGGGGATATGATGTTAGGGTTGTTATGATGAGCTTCTTCACTTCAAGCACCTCTAGGTACAGACTACATCTGCAGTGAGAAAAACATATCCTCCAACCTTTCACAGGAACAATTTCATTATGAAATAATACACATGTTTTCATCCCAAGGATTGCTGCCCAGTTCTCCACATCTATTCTATACTCTTTATGTTTCTCTTTATGTTGCCACAGCTGATTACACTTTGTTTTAAAAGCCAAGAATGTATCTACTCTATATTTATTATATATGTGAAAGGAATCATTATGCTCTGGTTTGATACAAAGAATTCACAAAGGGCCCCACCAGCACATAAAATAATATGAGGTTATGCAGTATATGTTTCTTTAAAGTCCGTATCCAGATAAACACTTGTCCCTTTGGAAGGGACGTAGGTCTTTGTATGGAACACACTCAAGTGTGCTACATGAATGCTCAATGCCCAATGCTCTTTTGCTTTGTTTCTTCCCCATCCCCCGCTTAATATAATTAATAATTACATTTTTTCATAATTGTATTTTGTATCTAGGAATCCATATTTGCTTAAGTCTGATCAATTAATATGTTTCCGTCCCCCATTTGAAAGAATTACAGAAGTAGAAAGTAAGAGAAACACCTTATCTGCTGCAGTTCTGAGAGGTCACTGGGCAAACAGACTAGAATCATGCAACGCACTATAACCCATGGTTTGCTCAATCATGGCTAAACCATAAACCATGGTTTCCAAATCACAAGGTGAGTGTTCACACATTACCTGTGCTAAAAGGAAACAAATCACATTATGACCTGATCTTAGCTTCCTATGAAAAGCTGAATCTTGAAGAGATTCCTTGAAAGAAAGCTGCATTCTGACAAATAACAGCAAAATCAAATCATTCTGCAAACTTAAGAACAGTGGTTCTTAAGCTGTTTGACCCAATTATTTATTTACGTATTTATTTATTTATTTATTTATTTTTCAGGCTTGCATGCCGCCCGTCTCCCCCAGCGGGTGACTCTGGGCGGCTCACAATAATAAAAAAGAAGAAAAAACACAGGTCTCTCCAAACATGGCTAAAATCTATAAATAATTAAAAAAAACATATATTAAAAATGCCCTAAAAACCTCCTCTGATTTTAGCCCTAAAAAACCTGTAAGATGCGGGGGGGGGGGGGGGACAACCCATCACCCCACCAGCCATCTCCACAGGTGCGGGCCCCCCTCTGGCCCCCAGGCCTTCTGGCAGAGCCAGGATTTGAGCCCTTTCCTGATGCCATTATCCCTTTTCCTGATCTCAAATAATGTCATTACCCCTTCAAAACAAACCTCCCAGACTGTTTTCCACAGTGGCAGTCCCAAACTGGATCCTCTACTCAGAAACAAGTAGTTACAAATTGCTCTATTACCCCCAGCTTAAGAACTACTTAAAAGCTTTCCACTAAATGGGAAAAATTAGGACAAAATAGGCAGTGATTTATTAAAGAGGTAAGGAACAAAAAATAAGGCTTGTTGTTTCCAAATATTCCAGTCTGCTTCTACCAAGTCCAGTTCATCACTATCCTTCTCTCTATAACCTGAAACCTGCTCTCCTTTGTCTGTTCTTGTCACTGCCCAAAAGGATTTGGGACTGAGGTACAGATAGATAAAGCCATAAAGAAATAGCTCAGTAATTATCATCAGATTGGCAAGGATGGGTCAATTCCAATCTTCAGGCAATGCACTGAGTGAGATTTGTGGGTGGCCACAAACCAGCCCAAAGAGATTTTGGGCTCCATCTTTGGGTTTGAGGGTTGGGAAGCTGCCAATACAGCACGTTTCCAGACTATCTGGAAAGATGGAAGTCAAATCATTCTATTTCTGCTGAGAATATGAGCCCTAGCCCCAAAACCACTGGGACTGTAAATATTGTATGATGACCCATTGGAACCATCAACTTGTAGTTTCGTCTTGTTTATTTCCCCTGTCCTGAAATCTTATTCCAAAATGCTGTCAGGGACGCAGAGGCATCTGTTGTTGCCACTGTTGCATCGGAGCATTAACGGCCAACATTTTGTCAAGCACATCACAGTAAAGTCCAGAATTCAGAGTCCACATTCAATATACGCTTCGCTCCTCTTAGAGTAGTTTGTCTCAAACTTACTATATCAAGAACAGTCATCAACACAGTGTGGAGGGAAGGAGTGTTGTTGGCCAAACTGTATGCCAAAGTAGACCCCCAAATCAAGAATTGGCATCTAGAGGCATATGCTGAGGCCAATGTACTAGCAGGATTCATGGATGACTGGAGCCCAGAAGCTAACAGTTGACATTAAATCTGACAATGAAAAGATTGAAATTTTAATGCACAATAGTAGGTTGCTGACCTCACCAACAGGTCTTTCCTGCTCTTTTCTTCCTGTCAATATGGGCCACTGATTTTTTGCCACTGTATAAACTGCCCATTTATGTGAATAAAATAACTAGAAAGGATCAGAGAGGCAAGAGCCAACAGACTATGAAGATGTGGAGAAGTAACCGTCTATGAATAAGTTCCTCCATGCTAAATCATGGTTTGTGGTTTGCCAAATGAGTCATGCTAAGCCATAGATCATGGTTCACAAATGAAAATAGCTGGGTTCACACAATATGCTATGCCACCATGGTTTTTTGGACAAAACTGAATTGATGTGCACCCCCAGACTGCAATGGACTGCAGTCCCATCTCCTACCAGCTGAAGACACCATTTTCTGGCCCAGATAAACCGTCTATTCACAGCACTGTTCCTTTCATCTCTGCCTTTACTTCAAAGCTCTTGACTTTCATTCAGGTCAGGCCCAGCCTGGCACCTGCTGTGCTGGGGTTGCAGCCCACAGTATTCCCAGCCAGGTTGGAGGATGCTGGTAGGGCAGACTGATTCAGGCTGCTTTTGACTCCAAAAGCTCTTAGCCCATCTGACAGAAATGAAGATGATAAGTATACCTGGGTGTCATTTCCCCTGTGGGTTGGCAATGGGATGCTCAGGCAGGATTAGGGCCAGTGCAGGATCTGGTTGGTCATTTCCCCTCCTTCTTGTCCTTCCCATCTGTGCAGGGAAGTTAACGGTTATTAGATGGCCATGGGGCGGCAGGTTTCCTGGGCTCTCCTTTTCATTTGAGGGGTTGGTTTCACATCTTTGCTTTCTCTTATGGAAGCCTCCCCTTGCCTTTCTGCATTCTGCCACTTTAACTTTATACAATCCTCTTATTTCTCCTTTTATTTCTTTTGTTATTGTCCACTGTGATGTTTCTTTTGAAATATCATTGCACTGATTTGCCTTATTCATGAAAACTCTTTGTGTTTCTTTGGAACTGGATACTGAGCAGAAAGACAAGATGGCACCATCTTCTATAGCCAGACTGGCAACCAAACCTTATTTCAGTCCTGGCAATTTTCTTCTATAAAATCTGAAGGTGGCAGGACAGAGTAAGGGGTATACACAGTTCTTTTCCCTGACACCTTCCAGCTATTGCCTGTTCCTTACCATCTGCCATCTCAGGCAGGTGCCTTGCTCTGTCTAACAGCAGGACCAACTGTACTTCAACACATGTGCATTCTTAAAAATTCACCTAGTTACCCTTGCTGTGGACAGGGAGAGAGTGACCCAGGAAGGCCTGCTGGCTTAGGTGGGAGTAGGACCCGCGCTTAGAGGGGGAAAAAGGTTTGCTCTCCTCTGCTTCCACACTCCTTCCCTGAAGGTGGGGGCCCTGCCACTCACTCACCAGTCATGTAGAGGGTTGGCTATCCTATACTGTAAGCATTGACCTAAAGCAGTGTTAGCTGGCTGGGGAATTCTGGAAGTTGAAGTCCACTCATCTTAAAGTGGCCAAGTTTGGACAACACTGACCTAAAGGGTCTGTTGAGGTGGCCACAGCTATTTAATTTATTTTTTGTTGTTTTAATCATACCATGGATGCTTTGATTTTGGGCAGTTATGTAAACTGCCAAGAGTTGTGAGATTGCAGCAGGAAAAGAAATAAAACAACAAACTTTCCACCGCATCAGCCTGACAGTTTCCTTGGAGCAAAGCATATGAGGCAGCTGGCTACTTTGGCAAGCTGTTCTCCAGGGCTGTGCTTCCAAGGGCCAGGAAATTGTGGGTCAGAATGGCACTGGGTGGGGGTCTGGTGTTAATTCATTTCCCATCCTAATCTGCCATTCAGTTTAACAGCTTCATTTTACCTAATGGAGTAATGAAGAGATGAGGGTAAAATGTTCTGTACCTTGTTGTTTCTGCCAAAAGTGTTTTTTTTTTTTTTTTTTGCAACATCTGATTGTAATCAGAATCAAGACAGGAACTCATTCCCCCCAAAGAGAAATTATTGTGATGCCAAATTATTATTTTTTTGTTTGCTTTTTCTCTTTCCCCCACCCCACTATGATTTTTCCCTTGAGGAAGGTGAATGAAATTAAATATGAAAACATCCGCCCACCCACCTCCCTAAAAATACTCCTTCCAGGGCGGAGGATGAAATTGCAATGTGCCTGGAATAGAAGGGCCTGTTTTCCTGAGAGGAGAAACATGAACATGAATCACCAACTAAGTCATTACAGTGGATTTATTTAGACTTATTATTGAAATATGTAGAATTGCAAGAAGAGCTCTTTTATAGCAATAGCTAGACCATACTAGTGTTCTTCTCAACCATCATAGACATACCAGCCAGAGCTGATGGGAGTTACAATCTCACACATCTGAAGTTTAGAAAAGCTGGCCTAGATGTTTTGGTCCATTTATTTCAATACCGCATATCTGATTTCAAGGTTGCGGAGGTATTTCCCACTGCACCTACTGTACATGCAGGCAGAAGGGAGGGGATCCATGAACATTGCTTTGAAGAAAAGTTGTTGACTGGGTGGCCATTAGCAGTAACTAGCCACAGTGGCTCTATGCTCAGAGGGAGCCCTTCAGTGAATAATTGCATTGGAAAAGAGAGGAGTGTTCTTCGATATTTAGCGTATGTGCTTCTCAAAGCCATTTCGTAAATTGGCCTCTCTGGCAAACAAAATAAGGATTTGGTGGAGTTATGGCCATTCTGGAAGGAAAAACCAGATGACTAAAATCCAAGAAACACAAGATGCATTTCAAGGCTATTCCAAAGTGATTCAGGGACAGCAGAGACTGATTAGAATCATATGGTTTGACCCTCAGAATAGACACATGCTGTGGAAATTATCCCAGCTGGACAAAAACCTCACTTGAGACTGCTCAAGTTTCAAGCAGAACGAGCCACCTGCCCCAGTAAACAGGCTACAGACATGATCCCAAACAATGGGAAATCACCAAAGTGGGCGGCTGACATTGTACACTGAAAGAAAATCAAGCTTTGCATTAAGAAATGGGAGATTAGTTGATCAAAAGTGAGTTACAAATATAAAAGACCTGAGTCATCCTTGGCCAACCTCCAGATGTGCTGGGACTGCACCTCCCAGGTTTCTCATCCAGCATGGCCACCAACAGGCTGGGGCAGGGGATGATTAATGCAAAACATCTTACTAGGAGCAGGGAAATGATGGCCATCAGCTCTTGCTCATTTGGGCTAGTTGGTTAAATGCATTGCTTCATCATCTCCAAACAAGAAATCAGAGAAGAGGAAACAGCTGTTGTTACTATGTACGTATGTATGCATGTATATATCATATTTATATAGTACATACTAAGTATATAACTTTACTATGCTACATAATCTGGGAAAAAAACAATCTTCAGCCTTCTATCCATGGTCCAGACCAGTTTAACTCTTTCTATTTATGAGTATTCCCTCCCCTCCCCATTTTAAGAGGCCAAATGTCATAAGATAGTAGCAGGATCTTCTCTCTGTGGTTTTAATTAGCCTCTTTCTTTCCACTCCAGCTCAATGAGATATTTTGGGTGGGTAATTTTCCACACAAGACACTCTTGAGCAAAAAGCCTTCCTGGAACTGAGCATATGAATTTCCTTTGGATTGATTATATACCTGAAGTTCTGACCACAGTGTGGTCCTGGCCCCTGATTGTGGATTTCCTTTTTCTTTACCCCTTTTGGACAAGGGAGGAAAGAAGGAAATAATGTTATGATTTTTTCTGTCCTTGGGCTAGAAGGGGAAAGTGGCAGCACTGTGATCAATTTCACTGCTATCAATCAATAAATAGAAGCCTATCCTTTCCCCCCCAAAATTGTATTTACAAATTACAACAAGAAAAAAATGAACAAAAGAACTAAATATACAAAAAAAAAAAAACAACAACACACACAACCCATCCACAATTAACAAAACAACCTTTAAGCTTTTAACCTCCTCTCAGTGTTCTGTTGCTTCATTGATGAATGGGTAAAAAAAAAAGTACATTCACTGTTTTATTGTTCCTTCAATCAACTTGTAAAGAAAAAAAGCCCAGATTTTCAACATTCTGCTGGCAAACTTGTGAAAACACCCCAACTGACTGTGGAGGGCAGTGACTGGGGGTGAGAGCATAGTAACACATTGGAGTGGAGGCATTTGCTTACTTGTGCTGGGGTAGACTGATCAGGCAGATCAGTCCTTGGATGGCAGTGGCGTTTTTCCTAAGTCTCTTCCTTAAGACCCTTCAGCCAGAGTTATACACAACACTATCTGGGTCCTTCCAAGCATGTGTTTTGTCATTGACTCTATATCATTCCATTGGGCCATGCCACAGATGATGCTTAAACAACTCGGCCTTGGGAAAGGTTCATATAGATGATATGTCCTTAAATTCTTGAGAGTGATACTTTTAATTCTGCCTACCCATACCTGCTGTCCATGGTAAATATAAATTCAAGTGGCACTATTTGTTTAGAAGCAATCAGAATAATGGAAACAGAAACAGAAACCAAGCCAACTTTCCATAGCTTTAGAAACAAGTGTGACATCATGTGAACATGAAAATCCATTTTGTATCAAAATCAGATGTAGCCTTGATGGCATAGGAGCTGTTCTGTGGACCCCAACATCAAACAATAATGTATTTTGTTACACTAAATCCAACATAATAAAATCTGTACTCTTCATAACTTTCGCTGCTCCTTTTATGAATATTTCTGTTGGAGCCGTTCGATATATTTTGGATGGCCCACAAAGACATAGGATGCAATTCTGTTTCCTCCAAAACAGAACAGTTTTTAAAGAAACTTTGATTAAATGCAGTGTAAAACACAACATTAAGAATAAATGAAATTCTTTCCCAGCAGATATTCCTTCTGTCCCTGCCCCCTACTAAAAAGCTGCATGTCAGCAGAACTTGGAGACAAACCATATTTTGATAGTCTCAGCTTTTTTTGTGGAACATTTTCATTTCTGCCCTAAGCAAAATGGATAGAATTTTCAAGCTTTGCATCAGTCCCTAAGCAATCCCCCCACAGTGCTCATCAGAACTAAATTCAGGTCCTAATGTTTTATGATTTAGGTTACTATCCTTCAACACTGCTTGTAACGTCCTATATTCTTAGATGCTTTAGAAGCAGGAATCTGTAAAGCTGGAAAAAATGCTATAAACAGAGGCACTTGAAAAATAGATGACACCCAAGGGAGGGGAAGACCCATTGTCAGTCATAACAGAACAAATTTGAAGAATAATGTTGCTTTTCAGTAGATTATTTTTGCAGCAACTGGGGTAGGCCTACCCATAGTTTGAAACAGCTCTTAGAAAAGCAGCTATAAAAATGACTGAAGCCATAAACAATACTAGTATCAGTGCTTGAGTAACATTCAAGAAACTAAAAATATTGAGTCTTGTCAGCACTGAATTTTGTTTGAAATTCAACATTCTACAGAAGAGGATCATCAACAGACTGTGGGCCACCACACACTAACTTGTCATAATTATGTACAAGAAGTTTTGCGTACCTTTGTATATTCTAATTTATATTACAATTGTCATCCAAAACTTGTGGGTTGGTTGAATAATGTCCAGCTATTCTCGAGAGTTATTCTGTGTTTGTGATCACAGAACAGAGTTTACACATCACTGATATGAAATAAAGATTTCATATTTATTTTCATTAATTACACCAACCTATGTATGTGCAAAAATAGCTTTCCAAATACATTAGAATACATTTCATTTAGTTTTTATTAGGAACAATGCTATTTTAATTTGCTGTATGTTCATGTTATAACTGTCTTCTATCTGTTTACCCAGTGACAGAGAATAAAGCTTAAACTTAATGGCTAAAGCTGAGGAAGGGAGGGAGGGAGGGAGGGAGGGAGGGAGGGTTTTTACTGTATTAGGAAACTTTCAGGAAATTACCATATATCGGACTCCAAAGAAAGTTATATATAAACAGCTTAAACAGTCACTATTAAATATCCAGCCATATCATAATCCATTGCTTGGACTGTCTTCTTTTAGTTAAATGTACTTCTTTCCACTGATTATTATATAAATTCAGAGGACAGCTATTTGTGCAACATGTTTGGCTTAGATCCTCTTCCCACAAGTTAGTTAAGCCAAGGGGCCTCTAATGAATTTCAAGCCAACTGGATCCCAAGGGTAGATCAAACTATTAAAAAAAATTCAATGTTATTTCATTATTTTTTTTAAAAATAAGATCCTTGCCACTTCATAAATTTTCATCTGTATAGTTGGCTAGTTTTTAAAATTTTGTTTATTTTTAAGGGAGCAGTTCCTAAGCAAAATGTGTGATCTCTCATAAACTCAGTTGTAGAGAAGCAGCTAGTCTGAAACGTCTTCTCTTTTTTTTCTATCCCTATTGGGCAGTTAACAGTCAATCTTTTCTATTGGAGTAATTTTTTTTCATTGCTAATGGTAAGAGGGTAGGATGTATGTAATACTTTCATCCCTGCCTTAATTAAAAATGATACAATTATCAACATTTGCATCTAGCTGCTAAGCCCCAAAATGTTCATCAAACTTGACATTGCATGGAAAGCTGGCCCTATCATTAGTCATTAGTCATTAGTCACTTTCATTCTAGGCTATTTCTACTAGAGCGCTGCTGTTTTCTGGTGCTTTTAAAAGTCCTGCATACTAATATTGTTCATTCAGCACTGTAAAAATTAAAAAAAAAATCCTAAACACTGGCTTATAATACTCTAGGGAACTAGAAGCATGTATATAAAAAAATCCTTCTATTCTGTAGCTAACTACCAAGGATCCCTACACAAGGCATTTGAAGCATAGCTTCTGACGACAGTCTTAATGTACATATACGTAGATCTTAATGAACATATAGATTTTAATGAGCATATAGATCTTGGAACACTCACTATGACACCTATACCTAAAAAAAAGGAAACCACAAACATATTTTTATTACATATGATAAATCATTCTGCCTAATTTTATACGTATCATTAAACCTTGACCACACTTCATCAGGTTTTCCATTACACTGAGAGCTAGTTCATAAACAGAAAGTGAACACATATCAGCAATCTTTGACTGTAAATCTAGGGAGGCAGTGTTTTTCCAAGAGTAATATTTTTGCTGTCTTTGCTTGATAAATCCATAAACCTCCATATAGCAATAATTTCCAAGTTTGGGTATATAATTGAAAGGTACATTAACCTCTTTTAAGGGTATTGATCTTTGTAAACCATATTAACAAATTTATGGATATGAAACCAAACAGAACAATACTGGGATAAGTCCCTATCATATGATTAAAACCTTGTTAAGAGTTAAAATCTCCACACTCATGTTATATGTCCAAAACAGTGAGGTTGAAATATTTTCTGGGTGTCCAGTAAATATGAAAAAAAAAAGTATTTTTTGCTGAATTACTCTGGTCTATGATCATAAGAAATATTCTTTAAGACTCTTAGCCATTGATTTGCTAATATGAGATATTCCAACTGTTCGTTCCAGAGTTCTCACAAATAACTGATCCACTTAGCAATACTATTTAATTGTTTTGAAAAACCCCATAGACTTAGAATCATCTAAAACACATTCCAGTATTGACAGTCATTCAAGATTTTTAGGTGCTAATAATCCATCTGGATCCAATTACGAAAATGAGGGATGTTTTCATTCAGTATGCTGCCATTTCACAATTGTAGGCATTCTTCCTCTCACAATAACCCAAATGGTTTAAAAACTAGAATGGCAATTCACTGATCGAGAGTATTAATACCTCTACTTGCCCATAACTTTTGCAGTTTTTTTTCCAGCCAACCCAACACCTGCCCTCCCTCTGTGAGATGCTGTCAGAAACTGCATCCTGCTCTCAGACTCTCCCTTAAATCATCTGCCCTTCATTTGTCAAACCCTAAATTACGGCAATCACTATGCATCTCTCCATTCCCCTTCCTTATATCATCAATTAAAAGTTGGTAGAGACTGTTCAGTTATTGCTCTGCCGACCAACCAAACATGTAATAGACCCCCTAACCAGTATCTTCCCAGCCCATCCCTCACCACCAACATGAGGTACCCTCCACATCCCAGCCTTTCTCTTACAAAGGTTGCCCTCATCTCACATCATTTATCAATATGGTCTTAGTTTCTCCCTTCATATTGCACATCATGACTCCATCTTCAATATACTCTTTTAATAATTTTCTCTTTTCCTTCTTCTCCTCCACCTCAACATTATTCCTCCATATGCTTCTCTTCCACTTCTCCTTCACGCAATCTTTCACGCATACGCTTCTTCTCTCCACACTCTATTTCACCATATCACCACACAAACCCACATGCCCAACTCCTTACTCCCATCCCAGAAACTGGTAAATTGTCCACAGATGGTTGAAAACAAATTGGTCAAAGGCCAGCCACTCTACAATGCCCCTTTTGCACTTCAATGAGAGAAGGATTCAAGCATTTCAGATATGACAATACTCTGTTGAAGCCCTGAGCAGTTGCTTTGATTTTACTTTTTGTAGACTGTTAGCCAGTGTCAAAATAATGGCTAATGATATCGAAGAATGGGTAAAGGTAAAGATTCCCTTGAGTCAAATCCATATTGGACACATCCACGTAGTTTTCCTAGCAACAGTGCAGAAGTAGAAGTAGTTAGTCATTGACGCCTTCTGAGGTTTTCTTTTTTTTACTTCCCAATCCAATTCTGGGTCTTTCTGGTGATCTCCCATTCAGGTGTTAACCAGTTAGTGACCCTGCTTAAGCTTTTCCAAGATTAGCCAGTTGGGTAGGTACTCCCTCTTTATTTATTTGTATAAAATCAAACTTGGAGATGGCATTGTGCCATTCAGATGATGAGAGATGAAGTTCCAAGAGGAAAGTTGGAAGGACAGAGGCATTTTCAGCAGTAGCAAAAAACAAAAGAATTCTTAGATTCAGTTCTAAAAAGAGCCTACCGTATTTGTTCTGGAGACTGACAAATTGATAGAGTGTTTTAGTGTTTTAGTGGTGTGGAAGGCATGCCATACCTCATACAGGGCTAAGGCTTGATTGGAAGTACTTATGGCTCTCTAGCTGATGACTGAGTCAGAAAGATCTCTCCAGCTTATGCTTCTTAAGACAACAAATACCCTGCTCTTAAAAAGAGAGCTCCAGGTTGGCCTTCAAATTGTGCAGTCCAAACAAACAGCCAAAATGGAGGCTGCCAGTTCCAGTGATCTCATCTGTTTTCACCAGTGTGGAAAAAGTAAGAGCAAGGGTGCTTGGTTGCAAGATGTTAGAGCAGAAAGAAGAGATGGATATGTTTTGAATCTGGAATAGAATGCAATCAAAGAAGGACCGGTTCAACTCCATAGCTCATGGTCTTAAACATGTGGGTGGGTATAGAAAACAAAATATAATCCAGTATTTTTCAAACTTGGCAACTTGAAGATGTGTGGACTTCAACTCCCAGAATTCCCCAACCACCTTCAAGTTGCCAAGTTTGAAAAACACTGGTATAAACAAACAAACACATTTATCCACAAATACATCAAATCACCAAGGAGATATCACATCTCCTTGGTCTACTCTTTGATCAATGTTGTACATTTGCTAATCATTTTATTTATTCTCACATGTCATTTATTTTCATTATATACCACTTTTATTATATTATACAATCCACCTTCACCACTGCATCCATGTAAAATATCCATATTTTATCATACTCAAAAAATCAAGAAGTGTACAATAAACTTCTTTTCTCACACTTATACATCTTTCAGTGACCTGCTGAACAGCAAAAGATCTTGTTTTATTATGTTGTTTTATTCTTGGTTGTAAGCCACCCAGAGTTGGGTTTAAGATGGCTGGCTATACAAATGTTTTAAATAAATAAACGATCTGGTCTATACTATACACCCCTTACCCAGCATGAACCTGCTCTTTGGGGGGTTATCTTTGACTCAGTGTTGACTCCTGGGAACTCCCTGGACAAGTCTAGCGGTTGTCTTGGCAAGATTTTGGACATGGTTTGCCATTGCCTACTTCCTAGCCCAAGGTCACCCAGTTGGCTTCGTGCCTAAGGTGGGACTAGAACTCACAATCTCCCAGTTTCTAGCCTGAGGCCTTAACCACTACATCAGTTTTGTTCATTGTCACCTCTCGTACTCTTTCAGTCAGAGTTCTGCCAAACACCTTCTCAGACATCCTTAACAGACTTTCTGCCTCCAGCTTTTGCATTTCCTCTTTCTACCTTTCTCCTTGTGTAGAACAGTAAATGCATTCTTCCAATTGCCAGGCCCAGATGCAGTCTTTGCACATATCTTTAAGTAAATCACTCAGCCATTCCAAAAACAAAGCATACTCAGATTGTAACCTTTCTCCATGCTTGCATCCTTTTCAACATTCTCACAGCATCCATGTTTTCCTTTTCATCATTGATTCTTGTACAATAGCATTTATAGCATTGTTTCAATTCCATTATTTAACATATCACTATCATTCCTGGAAAAGAAACCTCTTAAAATACTCCTTCCAGAATTCCTTCACTTTTTATCTGAAATAATTTCATCACTTTTATTTTTAATTCCAGTCACTCTGCTGGGTGGCCCTGTTTAGACCTTTTTAGCCATTCCCAAAGCAATTATTTATTTTTATTAAAATCATTCTGCATTTCTCTGCCTCTTTTAATTTTAGCTGTTCTTTGACTATATTCTAAGCAGCCATTGTTTTCTCACAATATTATTATTTCAGCCTATTTTTGCAACAAACTCTTACATCCAAGGTTTTTCTCTTCTGCAGCCTCTTTCAGGTCATCACTCCACCAAGCAGTCTTTGTTATACTTCCCATTAGTGTAATGCCCCACATTTCTGCAGTTCTCTATAGCATACTTCTTTTTACTCTGTTCCAAACAGCTTCTATATTCTCTTTCCTTGTGTTCACTTTCCATGCATTCAGTTGGGAGATTAATCTATCTTCTAGCATTTTTTTCATATAGGACTCATACTTTCTCTTTCTGCAGTCATTCTACTTTCACTTTTATTTCTTTCACTTCTTTGCTTTTCTTCCATCTTCATCTTTTGCCAAGATCCATTCTTGAGACTACGAAAAAATGGCCTGTCCTGCATTCAGAACCTATTATTACCCTTTTATTCTTCATTAATTTTCTCAATCTTTCATCATAAACAGTGAAATCAATCATACTTTTTTACTAATTCCTTTTCCACTTGTATGCATGAATACATTAATACTTTAATCACATATCTGAAACAAACAGGCCCTTTCCTAAGCAGATATTCATCAAATGATCATCATTCTCATTCATTCTTGGGTCTCTGAAAGTCCATTCCTTCTATTTTCTCTTTTTCCCACCCATCCATTCACATCACCTAAGAATGTTTTCCCAACACAGCAATAATTCAGAATGTTACAATTCTAGTTTTTCCATTATCGCTATTCACTGGGGTGTAATATGCAACTGTCATCAATCTTTAGATTCCTAGTTTCATACACACCAACAACTGTCTAGATGATACAGTTTCTTGCTTTCTGACATATATTTAATCTTTTCATTCATAATTAAACCTACATCTTCACTTTTTCCCATGTTTTCAACATTCTGGTCTGAAATCTTTTGTGTTCTCATGTGTTGACTGCAAAACCACCAGTGTGATCTTCTAAAGACTATTTATAATGATCTTTGGGCTTCAACTATGCAATGCAGGCCTATTGTGAATCCAGCCCATCCTGAACCCTTTCAAAACAACCTGGTAGCCAAGTGTAAAGATCCGCATAGTCAAAGCTATGGTTTTTCCAGTAGTAATGTATGGCTGTGAGAGCTGGACCATAAAGAAGGCTGAACGCCGAAGAATTGATGCCTTTGAACTGTGGTGCTGGAGAAGACTCTTAAGAGTCCCCTGGACTGCTAGGAGGTCAAACCAGTCAATCTTAAAGGAAATCAACTCTGATTGCTCATTGGAAGGATTGATAATGAAGCTCAAGCTCAGATATTTTGGTCACCTAATGCGAAGAGAGGACTCTTTGGAAAAGATCCTGATGCTGGGAAAGATGGAAGGCAAAAGGAGAAGAGGACGGCAGAGGATGAGATGGCTAGATAGCATCACTGAAGCAATGAGCATGAAATTGAGCAAACTCAGGGAGGCAGTGAAAGATAGGAAGGCCTGGCGCAATATGGTTCATGGGGTCACAAAGAGTCGGACACGACTTAACGACTGAACAACAACAAAAGCCAAGTGTAATGTCCAGTTGGAAAAAATTCATAAAGGGGGATAGTGGTTCCTCCATCTAATCTGGGGAGAAGGGACAAGGGAAGAATTCCGAAATAAATATGTTAATCCAACAAAACATTCCAAACCACAGTGTCGAGGGGAAAACACCATAATTTCACTCAGTCGTTTCAAGATAATTGCCTGTCTCACTTCTCTCTGGGCAGGAATTGGCTGTGAGCATTTGATGTTTTTCCTCTAAACTGTCAATAGACTCTGCTGGTTTAGCCAGTCTTGAAGACTGTTGACATCGTTGCCCCACCAACAGCTGATGTATATGTGGATAAACACTGTTACTCTTAGCTGCTGCCATACATCATAGCTGATTGCATCAAGCAGAATACAACCTATAAGGGAGAGATTAATAATCCACAATTCATATACAGGCTTTCAACCCTTTTTTTGCACCCCTTCAGAACTATTTGAAATCATATTACTAAAACTCAGTAGCATAGCACTAACAAAGAGGAGCACAATTTCCAAATTATTTTTAGCAGTGACTTTAAAAGATGTGTAAACTCTATACCGGTAGTCCCTGGATTGCGAACGCCTGGTTTACAGACAACCATAGTTAAGAACGGAGCCTATTGTGGCAAAATTTGAGTTCAATACACAATGATTCGAGTTAAATACACAATGGTTCGAGCTAATTATGCAATACTACTTACACAGGATTATACAATAATACTGTTCCAGCTTACGTATAAATTCAGCTTAAGGACAGACCTTGGGAACAGAACTCATTCTTAAACTGGGGACTACCTGTATACCTTAACAAATCTTTTAAAAGAAAATAAAATCTCATTCCCATGAAAAAATAGCATCCTGGAAATTATGTGTTACATCTGCCTGTTCAACATCATCATGTCACTGAACCCACTATACCACCAATCCAGAAAATGTTGCCCCCCAGTCCAAAAAAGGTTGCCCGTTCTTACAGTAAGGGGCATCATCCAACAGAGGTGTCACATAATATTTTGAAGACATTATTTAGAATTTGTATACATGAGAGAAAGGCACAACAGAAAGCCCTAACAGAATTACTATTGCATTTCTATATTGCTTTTTGTGCTACTTCAAGTTGTAACCTTCCCCCCTTTGCGTAAGTATGTTTTATTGTGGCATACTACCTTGATCAGATCCTTTCCCTTTTATATTGGTTTAGTGAATTAGAGATAAGCATTTTCTTTTGTGGGGGTACATTGTGGGACAAGTCTTACTTGAAAACACCTACACAGTTTCTAAAAAGTATTAAAATATTAAGGTATTGTCACATTGTGAAAAGATGGTAAACATGGCATTAACCATATGTAATTCATAGGCAAAATAACAAATGTCCTTGAAATCCAGAATTAAAATTACTGCTAATACATTTAAGATGTAGAAATTCATGGCAATTGAAGAGTGATTACCAACTCAAAAGGCATCAGGAAAAAAACTGATATTAGTTATTTGTACAATAATATAATAATATAATATAATATAACTAATATAATAACTAATATTGTACAAATATTTGTACAAAGATGTAGAAATTCATGGCAACTGAAGAGTGATTACCAGCTCAAAAGGCATCAGGAAAAAAACTGATATTAGTTATTTGTATAATAATATAATATAATATAATAACTAATATAATAACTAATATTGTACAAATATTTTATACAATATTGGCCTCTGGCCTGGCACAATCTTCATTCTATCTATCTGTCTAATTCTTGCTCTATTTAGACTGGGCTGTTGGTTTGCAGTTTATTTTATTATTCCAAATTCAATTTCACTGGGGAAGAAGTTGAATGGGGCCATTTGTTTTGCTAATGTAATGGAGTAAATGAGTATTTTAATCCACCTCACGGATTTGATGAAATCTCTGTGAAGATATAAACTCTGCTGTCAGCAATGAAAGATGACCAAGCTAGTGAAACATGGGCAAAGACGGTTTTGAGGACTGAGGGAATAGAGCCCAGTAGAAAGTGGCATTTCCAGGGTGGCGCAAGGTTCTTGCTGATCTTATTAAAAACTAATATTTCTAATACAGTAAGATGCTGAATCTAAGAGCACCTTAATAAGTTACCTGGTGTAGCTTGGAATAAGGTATTTTTGATGGACTTCAGCTATACATGAAGAACTGAAGTGATAAGGAAAATGGGAGGGATGGGGTTTTTTTGTTCACTCCCTGATAGGCACAATTTCTCCACTCCCCCTCAAACACAACACCAGGTGTGTAGGTCAAGCCTGAGGAACAGAACACCAGATGCCATAATATGGGTGTACGTCAACTAATCCAGGAGTTTTCAAACTGTTCTGCAGATCCCTAGGATTCTGCAAGAACTCAGTAGGCTTCCTATGAAACAGTAAAGGCAAACAGGAAGGAAGGGAGGGAGGGAGGAAGATGGGGCATCCATAGCAATTTTTCTAAGGTACATTGGAAAACCAATTTTCTATCACTGAGCTGATCCTCTTGATCAGGAGTTCTAGAACTTTTTTTTTTTTTAAACTAACAGATCCTGTGGCCTGAAAAAGTTTGGAAACTTTCTCAAGTTCTCAAACCAATCCGTTTGTTAAAGTATTTCTGTTTCAGCTTTGCAGTTCCAAAAAAATCACTGGAAGCCATTAATATCAGCCATAAAGGAGACAAAATTGCCTTATACCGGCCCAGTGTTGTCTGCTCTGGCTGGCAGAAGCTGATCTAAATTTCAGATAGAGAAAGGACTTTCTTATATCTGCAACCAATTTATTTGGCTGGAGCTTGAACTGGCAACTTCATTTGTGCAAAGGTCTGTTCTCAACCATTGAACCCTATTCTTCCTCCTTGTAGACCCAGGAAAACAGGTATTCCTGAGCTCAATACTTCCCTTAAAATATACCAAAATGTATATGCCAAAAATTAAAAAGGATTAAAAAGCACCAGTTCAGATTCAAACGACAAATCTATCAAATGCTTTCAGCTGGTGATGATAGGGGAAGGGCTCACACAGTGATAATTTTTGCTTAGCATGTTGTGTGAGCTCAGCCATTGTGATTTATAAACCATGGATTATCTTATGTATCCTGCTAATTGTGGTGTACTCAATAAATAATTTTTAATCTTCATTCTAAGCTGTTGAGGACTTGAAGTGCAATGATTCCAAACTGGGCACAGAAATGGCTTTGTAAAGATGAATCTTGGGAAAATAAAGAGCCAATACTTGCTCCACATAAACAACTATTTTTGGGCATGCCATGAAATCCGTCTACAGCTCTACATCAACCTACTGGTCTGCTGGCCCGTCTTACAAAGGAAGGAACATCCCTTCACAAATTTGAAGCATCTTTCAACCACCCAGTGCTGTGCAGATGTGCTAGACTGCAAACCCATTATGACAGTTTAGGAATAATGGGAGTTGAAATCTAACATTTCTTAAGGTCACTTGGTGGAATGGTATATTAAACCATATTCAGAGATACCTTATTAATAGGTTTCTATTTAAAGGCAACTTTTTCTGATGCTGCTGCTGAGTCTCTCTCTGTATTCTCAGATGCATTCAGACCTGAGTTCCAGAATGTCTCCAGCTGAAAACTGACAGCTGGGAGCTGCAGAGAGAGTCACATTTCTTCTTAAATCCTTTGTCTGATTGCTTGATGTTGGATACCCATGCTGCCATACCATATGCTGGAACTTCAGAATGAACCTCCTTTTTTCCAGCCGGGTCCCACAAGCTTGCCTGGAGCCAGAAAGATATTTTTATGTTCCTCCTTGAAATCGGCTTCAGGTCCTATTAAAAAGAAAAAGAAAAAAAAAAAATAGGAAAGCTTGTTTTCTTTTTGTCTTCTGTCTAGTCCTGTTCCAGTAAGGATTCTCAGCTAAACCACCCGTAATTCCAAGACTGTAGTTTTGGGCCAAAGAATGTGGAAAGTGTGAGGCAGTTGGGAGGCTGTGTTTGTGGGCCAAAATAAAGCAATGCTTTGAAAAAACATGCTTGTATGTAAGATGTAGAGATGTTGTTATTTCTTCAAAAGTTTCCTCTCCTTGCCTGTCCTTTATCTTTGCTTACCACACAGGGATGGAATGAAGGAAGGAAGGAAGGAAGGAAGGAAGGAAGGAGGGAGGGAGGGAGGGAAGGAGGGAAGGAGGGAAGGAGGGAAGGAGGGAAGGACGGAAGAGAGGGAAAAGGCTATTGTGTCTTTGGGTGTGGACAGAAGTGATAACACAGAAGAAAGTAAGTGTGATGGATGGATGTGTAAACAGCAACTGTATAAAGAGTGCAGCTGGAAGATGGATGGGGTTTGGCTTGCTAGGGGATTGGTTTGTTTGTTTGCAGGATAATGGCTAACTGCCCTGGCTCAGATCCAAAGGCAATGCAATTGTATATTTTTATTCCAACGTGAAGAAGGGTAATGTTTATAATTTTCAAAGGCAAAGGATTTCCATTTGAACATATAAAACTGCTCTGCACTGGCCTGGTTCCCACAACAAACTAAGTCACAACCTAGTGGCTTATGTTTAATGTTTGGTTTTAGCAGAGCATGTTGTGAAAATGCAATCTTTGTTGTTTATAGACTATGGTTTATGATTTAGTGTGCTGTACAAGACCAGATCTTTCTGCTTTCTCAATATGCGATAGTTAAAGAAACCAAGGCTTATGTGATATGTGAAGCTAGTCCAAGCACAATGGCTAGGTTCAGATAATATGCTAGGTTCAAGACAATATTATGGCTTAATATGACGTATCATTCAATTACTGGATTGGATCTTTCGTCTGTATAGCCCACTTTTCTGTGCTCAAATCCAAAGCCACTCTGTCCCTTGAATTCAGAACAGTTGCTGGATGAGAAGTGATTGAAATTTTAACCACAGGAAACAAGAAGCCTTGCCCACGACATCCAGACTGGATCACAGTGGAGGGAAACGCAGCCTGATAACTTTACCTGTCACTCTGTAGAAGGCACAGGGAATGGTCTGGAAGGACAGGAGGAAGAGATGCTCTCAAGGCAACTGTCAGACAAGCAGGGCTTGAGCCCATTGTGAGAAACTAATTTGAGAAAACATCTCAGACAGCCTCCTCCCTAGTTCACACAAAGATACAGTGAGGGAGAGCACAGATTTGCAAGATTCGGTTACTATAGCTATTAAAATAGTAGTTCTGACCTATATGGCATTGGTTTCTTAGTCTGGTCTACCTTTTGGGCTGACACACTCTCATCTGATGCAGTTTGCAATCTGCATAATGGGGAGTCAGGATCTCCAGTTGCTATACCAAGGGCACATGCAAGTTCCTCCTCAAGCAGAGGACCAGGGACCAAAAAGAAAAAAAAAGTATGTGTAACAGGTTCCAAGCAAGGGGTACATTTAAACATTTATTATGTATAACTTTGGTTTGCTGCTGGCAACTTGTGCTTGACTGGGATGGTGGTGTGTCTGTTTATGTATCTCAGCAGTGGGATATTCTTCATGACTGGTAGACCTCTAGTACATCTATCAGTGTCTACTTGCACTGGCAATAGCAAGGAGACTTTTCTCATTAATTGCTACTAAATAATTTTACGTGGTGGTACCAGTACCTGGAACTGGGGCATGTCTATTGAGCTTTTGTCCTTCCTTGTCTTGTAGTGCTGATGTACACATGCATACAAAGCTGTCCTTTATTGAATGACTGCATTCAGACAATATAGATAACATGGTAACTGAATCAACTCATTTTCTGGGTTCTCACACAGAACCATATACTAATCAATGGGCTGGATTTGCACAGGAGTCTAAGACTAAGACACACACACACACAAACCCTAACCAAAGTTAGCTCTAACCAAATCCAGCCACCATGTCTTTATCTGGTGTGAACTATAATGAACTGGATTGTTGATTCATCTAAGATGCAGCTCTCTCTGATTTCAGGTGGGTTTGCAACCATCGCTTCCAGGCTTGCTATCTGAGATTCCTAAACTGAAGATGCAAGGAAACAAACTGTGACTTTGTGTATGCAAAATGCAGGCCAGATAGGAAAGTGCTACAACTAAATAAAGCTACCATATACTAATTCTATTGTTCTGTCCAGCTCAGAACTCTTTGATTGGCAGAGTCTCCCCCAAAACTTTCCCCAGGTGGCAACTTGAGATTCATTGTTAACTAGAGATGTCAAGGACTGAACCTGAAACCTGAGCTGGAGCTCATATAGTACCATAGTTATGCCATAACTGAGTAAACAAGGTCATTGGCCTAAATGAGTAATCAGGCCCTAGTGCCAGTTTAATAATTCAAACATAAAACAGTCACTATTGTGTACTTGATCCTCAGCTAGCTTTTGTATTGGCTAGACAGTGAGCAGATGCTTTCCTTGAATGCTGATGGAGAGGGATCCAAATGTTGGGATCTTCTGAGAGCAGAGCTCCTAGAGCCATTGCTCCTTGTTATATATACAAGGCAGAAATAGCTTCGCTGATTTTCTTTCCCACCTCCTTTTCTTCCTATCATTACTGATGACTACTCAAGCTGTTTGAGGAGGTCAGTCTTAAGGAACTTCAGGTGACCTCACCTGTCTCATTCTCCTGGAGTACTATGCATAAGTTGGGAGTTCTGTTTCTTCAAAAATGTGAATAGATTTCATAGCTCTTAAACATGTGATATTTAATATAAACTTTTCAAATGAAAACATCTTCTGGCATAAGATACATATATGAATGTTAAACATAAATGTCATGCTTTGTATGACATTTTTCAGACTGTGCAGAATAAAATGGAAGACAGATACGCTTCTGAACAAACATGTGAAACTGACATAAATTGCAGAGCATCCGTTTCCTTTTTCTATAAACAAGCGCCTTTTTTTCACAAGCTCAATAGTCCTGCAACTTCCAGATTTTCTGCTCTTTTTTTTAGAGTTCAGTTTTTTTGGCTTCCAGAGTTCTGTCTGTTTCCATTCATATCCTTCTGCCTCCTTATAGGGACAGAGAAGAAATCAATTTAGTTCTACTTTCACATTTTTTGAGTCAATAAATGAATTAAAATGTAGTTGCTTTTGAAAATTAAACTTTCCTGAATATGCCAATGCAATTCACTAATAATATAGTGGATTTGAGATAAAAATGAAATGAAGTGGTGTTGGAAAGAGTATTTTAGGGACTTGTGTGGGAATGATAGTGATATGTTGAAGAGTAGGAACTGAAATAAATGTCAAATGTTACTGTCCAAGAAAAAAAATTAACAAGGAAGTCATAAATGCTGTGAGAATGTTGAAAAATACTATAGAAAGATTTTATAGTATAATTTGAGAAATGTAACAATATGGGGTGTGATTTACTTTTGGGGTGGCTGTGCAACTTGTTTAGCTTGAGTGTGAAGATTGAATCTGTGCAAGAATGCTGTTACTGTTATCAGGATTTTCTCATGGGAAGAAGGTCATCCCGTTCCCTATACAAAAACAGGTGTCCAGCTAATGTAAACAAAGTATCTTGTGATTCTGTTATGATTTTTACTGCCACCTACTGTATTGTGTATGCTAGTTATTCAGTGGGGGGGGTGACATGCTGGCAATATAACGGGAGGGCTAAATGTCCAGCCTGTTCAGTTTATCTTGTAAGGTTAACCATGTAGGTTTTTATAGGTTATGTAGTCTTAACTAGTAACCAAGTAGTGTACCTCTTCTCTGAGAGTGTTTTTTTTAGCTAGAGACTTTGTTGTGATTAAGTCTTGGAAGCTAAGGTGAGAAGAAGTCTTTGTTATATCCTATATTTTGTATGCAACTTGTATTTTATGAAGTTTTGCATTTTTATCAATAAAGACCAGTTAGTTTATATTTTCTGACTGGATTTTCTTTGGAAAGCTAACTATGGATATTGCATTTTGCAAGCTCTCATGCTGATGTGTAAGTTACCTGAGAGCAGGATTTTTGGGACCTTTTTTGCTGCACTCTGCGCAACAACTGTTCCTTTACACAAACAGAAAGGTAGCAAGAATGAATACAAAACTACAGGAGGATTAGTTTGCTAAGCATACCTCTTATTGGCTGAGAACCCAAAGGAGTTACATGGTATAATGACACAAGGAGTATGAATCTGAAAATTAATGTATCAAAGACCAAGGTGATTGTGTGTGACAGGAAGATGGAATGAATGATTGCAACATATGTATAAATGGCACAAAACTAGAGCAAGTACATGAATTTAGATACTCTGTAGAATGTTTACTGAAGATGGGAAAATAGATGGAGAATTTTTAAACTATGCAAACGCTGATAGATAATGGTAATACACAGCTTGTTTTGAGGAATGAATGTTTGTTGAAAGAAGCAAATATGGCTGTATATAGTAATGTATTTCCACCAGTGTCTGGGGTAGAGGGTCAAGAGGGGCAGACTGATGATAACAGCATTGCACCATCATCCCTCCCCTTACGTACTTGTGTTGTGTTGTGACACATATGGCTAAAAAAGGCAAAGTTTGCAGCATGACAGTGTAGTGCTGCTTTTATCATGTTGAGGAAATCAGGAAGCTTCTGCAGATGCCCACGTGTGTGCTTCCATCCACTGTGTAATATGGAACTCTGAGCTGAGTATGTCAAGAGAAACTTAACAGTAACTTGAAATCAGGGGAATGGGGTACTTAAGAAGTATGTATATAAAACAAAAGAGACAGTAAAAAATGAATGGGTGCTGAATGAAAGCAGTCTGAATACACAAGTGGGTGGCCAGTATGAAAAAAATATGAGTTTATCTGTCATATAGAGAGAATGAATGTGGATCAGAAGGAAGAGTGGATGGGTCAAGAGGAAGGGGAGGACTAAGAAAGTCATGATTGAATGAAGCTGATGAGATCTTCAGAAACAGAGAGGTGAGACATTTAAAGAACAAAAGACAATGCAAGTAGCTGTGTATGGAGATAGCGATTACAAGGATGCTTTGTAAGGATAGAAAGATATGGAGAGGTATAGTGAAGATATATGTTTCCTTTCCTTTTTTTATTTTCATACCTTTCATTTTTGCAGGCAGGCAATTTACCTATTAAATGGTAGAGAATTAAGAGCAGGAAGCAGTTAGTCCACTGGTTGAAGAAGGTGGCACGATGGTGACAGGCAACAGGGAAAAGACTGAACTGCTTCATTCTTATTTTGCATCTGTCTTTTTGCAAAAAGAAAAAGTGGTCCAACCTGTCAGAAGCCACACTATGGGGGGCAGAGGAGAAATGCAGGTCACAATAAATGGTAAGTGGGAATGACCTTGGGAGACAGGTGGAAGAGCCACAGACTAGACAATGGTCAGACAAAGGGCAGCTGAGTCAGCAGAAGGAGTGTGGGTATGGCAAACGTCTCAGAAAGGACCCTCCCTAGATTCTTGAACTGTAAAGGCAAGGGGGGAGAGATGTACTTTCAGACTGGCAAGATTCTGTTAATGTAACCTTACAATAAAGTTAGAGCTAGTACTTCTGGGTATGCTTCTTGTCTGGGCTACCTTGCGGTGCTGACAATAGGTAAGGAAGTGGTGAGAGAATACCTAGATGTTTTGAATGAAGTCAGGTCTCTGGGACTTAATAGATCTGGTAGATGTGATCTCAAACTCTTTGAGAACTCCAGGAGAACAGGGGAAGGCTGAAGAAAAGCTAATACTGTTCCAATCTTTTAAAAAGAGAAAAAAATGGGCCTAGGAAACTACAGACCAATCAGCATGAGACCAGTTTCTGGGAAAATCCTAGAAAAGACAATCAAGCAGTGGGTTTGTGAGCACTTAGAAAAGAACAATGTGAATACTAGAAGCCTGCATGGGTCTGTTAAAAATAGATCATGCCCGGCACATCTTATTGTTTTGTTTTGTTTTTTGGCAAAGTGACTAAATTAGTAGACCAAGAGAATTTTCTGGATGCAGTGTACTTAGACTTCATTAAGTCCTTTGAAAAAGTTGACCATAGCATCCTTCTTAGTAATCTCATTTGCAGATTTGATCAGCATCCCTTCCTTCCTTTTGATCCAAATCAAGTACTGTTGAAGGATGGGGGACCCAGGACTGACCCTTGTGACACCCTATGTTAAATTTAATGAGGAATCATTGGTGAACATTCTTTGATTATGATTGTCAAGGTAGTTTTTTGTCCACTTGATTCTGATGCTCTGTAACTGACATTTTACTAACTTTTAATCAGCATATCATAAGGGACTTTCTGAAATGCTTTGCTGAAATCAGGATATGTTACAGTTGTCTGTGCAAGAATTTCGTCATATATGAAGTATGAAACTACTGAATATGGCAGGTGCAAAAATTTGGCCAACCTTTCAGGCAGTACTTTATAAAATCTCCTTTGGCAGAAATAAGAGCTTTCAAGCATTTCCTGTAGCCCGCTAAGAATCTTTTTATTTTTGTCTTTGGAATTTATTCCTGCTCTTTCTTGTAGAAGTCTTGGAGCTCAGAAATCTTCTTAGGTCTCTCTGTGTGTACTGCATACTTGAGATCTCTTCTCAGATTTTAAATTATATTCAAGTCTGGGGAATCGAAGGTCATTCCAAAAGAAGTTGGATGTTTCAGCAACTTAACTATCCAGAAGAGCCAGTTTAGTGTAGTGCTTAAGGCATCAGGCTAGAAACCAGGAGACTGTGTGTTCTAGTCCTGCCTTAGGCCCACAGCTGGTTGGGTGACCTTGGGCCAGTCACTTTCTCTCAGCCCTAGGAAGCAGGCAATGGCAAACCACTTCTGAAATCTTGCCAAGAAAACTCCAAGGACTTATCCAGGCAGTTGCCAGGAGTCAACCCCGACTCAAAGGCACACACACACACACAAAAGGAACAGGAGCAATAATTTTACTTTGTTTCATCCCCTTGTAGGCTTCTGGTATCTAAACCCCACACTCACTCGCATGATGATGTTACCTAGTTGGATTAGGAAATGTCTGCAAGCAAACAACCAAGCTCAGAGAGCACCAAGGACTCCACAGAAAACGAACATCAATAAAATCTTACAGAGAGCCAGTTTGGTGTCCTTTATAACGTAAGAGGCAGGGCCACTGTAAGAGAAAAGTGAGAACTGTATTTCATAAATGGAGTTGAATTAAGGAGGCAGTAAGGTGCCAAGACTGGTTGAGTTGGCAACCGATTTTAAAATGGTTCTCATTTACCTGTGCATCACTGTGGCTGGATTCATACAATATTCTAAACCAAAAACACATGGTATTGAATTAGCCCACCACTTGTGGTTTATTCAACAGATCAAGGTCAAATAAAGCATCTCTTCATGCTGTGTCTGAACCCAGTTCATGGCTGGGCTCACACATCCTGCTAATAAGGTTCATTTGGTTTTGGATTAGTGTGCTGTGTAAATCCTACCATTACGGTTTGCTTGCTTGCTTGCTTGCTTGCTTGCTTGCTTGCTTATTTATTTATTTATTTATTTATTTGGTAAATTTATATAGCCACCCATCTCACATATGTAACTGAGTGGATCATAGTTTATGACAGGATTGGGCAATCTGTTGCTCCCAAACAGCCTTTTGGTTGCTTCCAAAGCACCTTCCGACCATGAAGACTGGGTGGCAAAATTCACAACCATTTTGAGGTGGGAATACGAAAACTGTACTGTATGCCCCAAATAGGCATTACACAAGTTTAAAAATCAAGCTATGAAAACCACAGGAAAAATAGAAAATCCCAGCCCACCCTTAGGTGTCATATGGTCCCACCATTTTGCATCATCACCCTTCCCACCTCAATCCTAGTCCTCTCCAAATGTTCTTTGCAACCCTCAGCCACCAAAAGGTTGCCCACTCCTAATTCATGGAATAATGTTCCACTCCTAATGCATGGGAATAACCCATTGTAGTTTATTTACATAATTATTCAATTATACAAACCTTGGCTTGAGTTCAAAGTTCCCTTGTAACTGTAGTTACATTGGAATTGGAGTGACAGAATCAACAGAAATCTCAATATTCAATTACTTTGATATTTTGTAAATAATAATAATAATGACAATGCAATTTTGTAGCATTCTCTAATATATGATTTTTTCCTTTAAGATCTTGAGTTCTACTACTACTACTACTAATCTTATAGTAGTGGGCAGTTTGAATTAATCCTTAATCAATGAACTACTTATCTTGCTTCCTCCATAGAGAAGATAATCCCATTTCTATATGGGATTTCTATGAGTTTTTTTGATACAGTAAAAATATACAAAACAAAAAAATAAAGTAAGAAAAAGGAAAAAAGAAAAAAAATTAAAAAATAAGAAAACATATAGTTATGCCTTCTGCCCATCTTTCAATCAAGTAATTGGTATCTTATTCTTTCCCTTCCTCTTTGACCCTTTTTAACCTCCAGATCCAGAAATCATCAATTACGTTTTTTCTTCTTTCAACAAAAGCCCATATAAGGTTTCCAGTCTTTCAAAAAAGTCTGTCATTTTTTTCCCTGACCAAACTGCTTCACCGTTTCCACAAGTTCAGTTAATCTGATCTTCTGCTGTAGGTATTCCATTACTTTTCCATCTTTTTGCATACCATAAGGAACTGCCTCGCCCTGGTCACTTCAGCCCGTCCCACTCGGTCCAGCAGAAGGGGCAGGTTGCAGACCCCACCAGTCAGGGAATTTCGATTGGTGGGGCCGAGGCAGAGAGCCTTTTCTGCTGTAGCGCCCGCCCTATGGAACATCCTGCCTCCTGAGGTCCGGTGTGCCCCCTCCCTCATGGCCTTCAGGAAAGGTATTAAATCCTGGCTCTGCCAGAAGGCCTGGGGGCCAGAGGGGGGCCCGCACCTGTGGAGATGGCTGGTGGGACGATGGGTTGTCTCCCCCCCCAGCATCTTACAGGTTTTTTTGGGCCATAAACCAGAGGAGGTTTTTTAGGGTTTTTTAATATGTTTTTAATTATTTATAGTTTTTAGCCATCTCGGAGAGAGCTGTGTTTTTATTGTGAGCTGCCCAGAGTCACCCGTTGGGGGAGATGGGCGGCATACAAGCCGAATAAATAAATAAATAAATAAATAAATAAATAAAATAATCCTGCTGCACCCATTTCTAAGCCTTGCTCTTGAAACCTTATGACCTGTTACCAGGCCCAGACTTCCAAATCTCACTGCCCAGTCTGGCTAACACAAAGGCCAACCACAGCCTGAAGGCTTGCATGCCGCTGATGCATTGGTGGTGTGTACGTGTGCATGAACATCCCCTGTGTGTGTGCCCTGCTCTCCCCCTAATTTGAAGCAAATGTGCTGTGTTAATATCCCCTGCTTTTTCTATAAACAAGCAGTTGCATCACCAGAGGCACAGAGCCAGGCAGATTCTAATAATATTTTCAGTAATTACTATTTTATTATTATTTGGCTGAGTTTGGCTTCCATCCACAACTTGCTCTATGGAATGTGCAGTAAATTTAAAATTCCCTAGAAATTACAAAGGTGGTGGGGGGGGGATAGTAACTACATTTCTTTCACATTTGGTTCTTTACTATGTATGGTCAAAAAACTGTTTCTGAATATGGCTTAGTTATGAGCAAGGTGGGAGCTATAAATGGAGAAAATAAGGTTTTGTTTCTATTTATATTTAAATTGCAGCCTAGATCTTTCTGTATCCCAGGGGAAGCTGGAGACCCCAACCATGTCCTTGGCCTCTTTCTTCTCCACCCACCCTTGCTTTTGAAAATCAGTCACTGTATTTCATATGCTAGTCCTGGCCAGCTGTTGAACACACAAAAATCTAGTTGCCTAGGAACTGCATTAGTTCCTCCCAACTTGAAAAATCTAAGAGAGCCCTTAAAATGTTGCCATATTGATTTCCAGATGTCATTTCACTAATTTTGAAATTGGCCTGCCTTTCTTTCCAGTGTGTGATTCTTTTTGCATTACCAGTTAGTTTACTAAATTTCCCTTCACCTAAAATTAAATTATATGACTATATCCTAACTGGACTTTCTTGAGTCTAAGGATAAAAACAAACAAAAATATAGGCCTGGACCAGAAGTAAATATAGCCTAGTTAAGCTGGATCAGAGCAAGGAATCAGTAAATTGCTGGGTGTGGCTAGGGTTGAAGTCGTGGCAAAATATGGGAGAATAATTTTACCTCATGCTTACCTGCTGCTGTCTTACATTCATGCCAGCTTGACTCTAAGTCACTTTAAGAAAAAGGTGTCCAGACTGAGACACTTTGACAACAACTTGGAAGCTATTCAGTCCAGACTGTAGGCTACTATGTCCTCCCATTGAAATTGGTGAATGGAAATATTGTGAAATGGTATAACACAGGAAATTTTCTTAAAAAAAAAAAAAAAAGCACAAGGAAAAGTAGGAAGCTCAGGGAAAGAAAAAAAGTAACTTAAAAGGTTTCTGCTGGGTTTCAAACCAGCAACCTTCTATTTGCAAGGCAAGAATTATAATCATTTTCAGAAGTGTCTGTGGGGGTGGGGGTGGCATATATATATATAAAAAACCAAGATGGCATTGTCCTATGGTTATGGCCACAATTTTGACTTTTTTTAAATCTACCCCCACCCCAAAGATGCCCTTTGGCCATTGTGCTATTACTCTGATGGTAGAAAGGCAGCTTTAAAGTGTATTAGAGAGCATGGTAAGTATTGATTAAATTGAAGGGGCTTTCATTCCTCTGCAAAGTATGTAGTGAACTGTTAGGTTAGCTTGAAGCACATCTCACACAGGCAGGATCCTCAAGGTGGCACAATATGGAAAAGTGTACTTCAGAAGTGGAGCATAAAAATGCACACTGAGGTTTCTTCAAGCAGGGGATTAATAGAGGGCAACATCATCCATTCCTGACAGTCAGTAATTGTGGCTTGTTATGGTGATAAGGCAACTAAGCAGGTAGATAAGCCCTCAGTCACTTTTATAATTTAGCCTTTGTTTTATCCATACTTTGCCAACATGTTAGGATCAGAGATAGGGACATGGTTTATTTAATGTACTCTGCATCGCATGATGTGGGGAAAAAAATATTTATTTACATTCCCCTTCCCAGTATGTGTTGTGTTCTCAAACCTTAAAGGGATAGATTCAATGGAACTAGTTAATTAGTTAGGTGCCATCAAGTTAGACTTGATGCCTGCTGACTGTAGGAACTAATGCTTGCCATCTTGATCACCCTTCAATAATAACTTTAAGCTCTTCCAAGTCCAGTCCAGTAATCTCTTTGATCCTGTTCATTCAATTTATCCATTGCCTTCCTGCTCTTCTACTTCCCTCCATCCTGGCCAGCATAATCATTCTTTCTAATCTATCATCTGTGTACATCACATGGCCAGTTTCTGCTCACTGAGCATTGCTTCAAGGCAAGAGCCAGTTTATTGGTCCAAGAGCTATCTATGATATTCTTAGTAACTGTCTCCAAACCCATAGTCAGAAGGTGTCCTCTTTCTCATTCTCAGTATTCAGCTTTTTCTGCCGCACATTACTGTGAGAAAGACCATTCATAAGAACATAAGACCTTAAGCAGTGCCCTGCTGGTTAGGACACCTGGCCCATTTAATTCAGCAGTCTGTTCTCACAGTGGCCAACCAACTGCACAAGGAAGCCAACTAGTCTCCCAGCAGATGGCCTTCAGAGGCAGCCACACTCCCATCGAGGCTAATAGCTATTGATCCCCAAAGACTATTCTGATTTCTGTTATCACTGAAATGCCCTAATCCTTCCTTATCTTGACTGTCATTGCTTTCCTCTCTCCTCAGCACACTGTATCTATTCTTGAGTGTTTGCTTGCTTTAGCCTAGCACAAAAAGTGAGCATCCTTTTCCAACAGTAGGTACCACCAGGGCAATTACACACAATATTGTAGAAAGTGATAAAACATATTTTAAAATCCCTCTGTATTCTGATTTGTGAGAAAATGAGGTTTCTCAAGGTTTGGTGTCTGGTGAGATCAGGGCCATTTCAGAATTTGGAAGGTGAGTGGGTGTCTTCTACTGGTGTCTTACCTTCCAGGTATTATTTTGTTGACCTCTGGCCTAGTGTGCATGGATGTCTGCAAGGGTGGGGGTGGGGGGCAAATGATGACAATGTTAGTGTGATGGGTGTACCCAGCAATTACACTTGTAAACCAGAGTTTATGGCTTAGTGTGATAAGTGACCCCAGTCAACTGTGATTGACTCAAGGAGCTATGGCTAAAATAGACCATATTGACACAATATGATGAGTCTCAGCCTTTGCCAACTCATTAAAAATCAGTCTTTTGACAACCAGAGATTTTCAGATGGCAGTTTCATAATCCCTTTATACCAGTGTTGTCCAAACTTGGCCACTTTAAGATGAGTGGACTTCAACTCATGCTTAGAGCAGCTTCCATATGAGGAAAACCTCATTCACAATTAGAACTTGAATGCTAATCCAATCACACTGATTGGCCACAGATTCAGGACAGACCTGCTGCTCTGCCCCCCCCCCCCCCCAACACACTTTCACGTGGTGTAGGATATATTTTCAGAATCTACTGCCGCAAGATGTGATGAAGAATACTAACTTAGAGGCAAACAGGCAAACATCATGTGACATTAATCATGCTTTTTAGAAAGTTCTTCAATGCTGCTGCTTTTATTTTGAACCAAAAGCATTAGTGGTACTGCCCTCTCAATTTCATGGTTCTGAACCATTTTCCCACCCACCCAGAAATACACTCCAGGAATAACCGCATCCTGGAAAGCAGAGCAAAGCAAAGCATAAGTGTCTCAGTTGGGTGGGGAGGACAGTGCCAACTCAAGGTCTTGGCAACTGTGCACTTTTTAATAGGCATGATTAATCCAATAGAAGAGAATATATGTAGCTCAGGGTCGAACTGTGGAGTCCTTGATGCTCTCTGGGCTTGGTGTTTGCTTGCAGGCATTTCATTACCCGACTAGATAACATCATCAGTGCTAGTGACCATGGGGTTTGCTCCCTGTTTATATACAGTAGCTTGCCCTGCCAGTGTTGAATCAAGGAACTACCAAGGAGAAACACACACCCCCACCAGCACTGGCAGGGCACGTTACTGCATGTCTGCTTGCATACAGAAAAGATTCTGCTTATGCCTCTTTTTAGGTCTCTAATATCTGGGATTCAGAAATTCCCAGAAAGCGTCTTTACCTATTCATGTTTAGTAATTGACGACAGAATTATCTTCCGAGGACTTCATCAAACCTCCTTTAAAGTTCTGCAAAATCAGAGGAAGCTGCCGTATTCTGAATAAGACTGTTGCTCCATCTGGGGTCAATGTGGCTGACCTAGGAGAATTTGTCCAGGCGTAGCTCAACAAGGAATGCCAGGGTTGGAACCTGACTTAGAGCCTTATCACTGAGCTACAATCCTTTGCCTTATAATGTTTCATAGATATGATGTGTCTTGTCAGATCATCAGTTGTGATTCCCTCATTCCTCCATATTATTGGCTACTAGGATTCAGGACAGGAGGAGAAAAATGTGTTACATTGACCCTAACAATCCACTCCTTCCCCACTCAGTTGGGTCACCTTTGCCCTAGTAGTAGATACCACAGTATGGCTGGATCTACCGTGTGTTGACCATTTTTTAAATCCTCCTCACAATGACTTAGGGCAGAGCAAGGCAAGGCAGAGTCTCAAACTTTATACTACCATGACTTTTTAAAATGATAAAAGAATTTATGCAATGGCCCTCCCTTATTAATAAAAATAATGATGGGCAGTAGGATGGGCAAGAAATAAGTTACCACTTGTTTTAATAATTAACTTTTAATCTACAGGAGTTCTCAGACTTTGTCGGCTTACATAGGCAAATCAAGGACTAAAGCCCCAAGCGAACTTCGTCAGTACTCAGCCTTTAATTATGCAAGAATATTGTATTTCCCCCAATTGATCACTGTCCTCCAGGGGGTCAAGACCCACAATTTGAGAAACCCTAGCTTAGAGTAATGTGTGAACTCAGCCAAAATATGGTTTTCTTATTTGTGATTTTGTAGGCTATATAAAACCAACTAGTGTTCATTGTAAACTATAATTCATGGGTTAGCATATTGTGTGAGTCCAGCCAATTGAGATTTATTCAGTGTCACAGTTAAGGAAATCATGGCACACAAATTGTATAAGCATAGCAAGCGCTGACAATACTAGACTAGATGGATCAATCTTCTGACTTGGCATACGACTGCTTTCTAAGTTCCGATATTTACTTGGAAGCAGGGATAAAATATGTTTCATATTGCATCTTTGGAATTTTATTTTTCATTAATGGAGACAAAATTCTATGTTATGATGCCCAAGATGGCCCTCTCTGGGATTGACAATTGCAAGTGTTTCAGACAACATTGTATTTTTCTCTCTTGCCGTTGGGTGTTGAGGGACCTTTTACAGTTCAGGATGAATATATTGTGATACAAGTTTGTGCTATTTTTTTTTTTTACTTACTAAATTTGCCTGGTGAACCATGCAATTTAATCTTTTATGTGCTTTTATTTTTAATTGTATCCACATTTATTCTTTGCAACCCACATCGACCTAAATAAGTATTGTTTATGTTTGGGTGGGGAAAGTGAGATATAAATACATACATTAAAGTATTTCTGAACTGGTGACTTCCAAATGTATGCTTCAGAATGGGAAATGATACTTTCCAACTGCAATACCTGCTTCTAGGTATTTCAAACGTGCAGTTTTTACTATTTAGATGGTTAAGAGAGAGAGCCAACATAGTGAAGGAGAAGAGAACTTTTCCAAAGGTTTAGGTTGATTATGTGCCATCAAGTCAGCCATGACTCTTAGTGACCACATAGTTAGATTTTCTTCATGATGATTTGTCCCTAACCTGGTCCTTCAGATATTTCAGCAGTACACCCATCACCACTGTAACTGAGTCCAACCACCTTGCAGCTGGTTGTCCTCTTCTTCTCTTTCCTTCCACTTTTCCCAGCATCAGAGCCTTCTCCAGAGCACTAGGTCCTTGCATAATATCTTTGAAGTATGATCATTTGAGCCTGGTCATTTGTGCCTTGAGTAAGAACTCTGGGCTGATTTGTTCAACAATCCATTTGTTTGTTTTCTTGGCTGTCCACGGTATTCTCAGGAGTCTTCTCCAACACCAAAGTTCAAAAGTGTCAATACTTTTTCTATCCTGCTTCTTGAAAGTTCAGTTTTTGCTTCCATAGAGTGTCACAGGGAAAACCATTACCCATGTGATTCTGATCTTTGTAGGTCAGAAATCATGGTCTCTGAATATGTTTTCCAACATCTTCATGGATGCTCTACCAAGTGGTAGTCTGCAGTATATTTATATACTCTATACTCTAGATACTTTACAGTTGATGGTTGATCCTGAAAGGCAAAATCTATCTACCACTTCAATAACTTCACTGTCAACAGAAATTTGGACAAAGAAACAGTTAACTGATCAATCAATCTAGATAGGGGGCAGAATCCAGTAAAGCCTCAGAAGCTCAAACCCTAAGAAAACATTCAGGAGCAAGAAGTTCTTCCCTCTGTCTCAGGTGAGCTTTTAAAAAGTAAGGGGACATTTTTGTATCTTCTATTATAGGAGGAGACAATCTCTTCAGGCTGCATTTTGGTAGTTAGTAGGAACTAACTTCCCCAGTTCTGTAATGAGAATTGGTGAATCAGAAGAAATAGCCACCTAGGGCAATACAGGTAGTCCTTGACTTACGACCATTCATTTAGCGACTGTTCAAAGTTACAATGGTGCTGAAAAACATGACTTACGACTGGTCCTTGCACTTATGACTGTTGCAGCATCCCTGCAATCATGTGATCAAAATTCAGGAACATGGCAACCAGTATGTATTTATGATGGTTGGGGCATCCCAGGGTCATGTGATTGCCATTTCTGACCTTCCCAGGGGGGTTCTGACAAGCAAAATCAATGGGGAACCATGATTCACTTAACCTCATGATTTGCTTAATGACCACCGCAAAATATGTCATAACATCGGGTGTGGTGATGTGACGCCTCGCTTAACAACCGCACCACTTAACAATGAATTTTCCGGTCCCTATTGTGGTCATAAGTCGAGGACTACCTGTATGGGGCTAGACACAAATAAGGAACTTTTAAAATTTATATTATGGATTGAGCTCTCTTTGTTTCTTTGTGACTTTAGTCCTGTTTTGTTCTAAGTTTGTATGTGTATCTGCTTTATGTATATTCCTGCCTGGAAGGTAACTGAATTAAAGCCTACAGGATCCATTTCCTTTTCCCCCTTATCTTCAGTCCTTTCCCCATTGACTTCAACTCTTAATTAGCAACTTGCCTCTTTTTTCTGAAATCCGTAGTCACATTCTGACAGGGGAATTAGCTTACCACACATCCTGACCTCTGTTAACTACAAAAGAGGAAAGCAGGAAAGGAATCTCACTCTAGTCTTCCTAGTAGTAAAGGTATACTTTACTTTTTATACTTTATAAAGAGTAATGGTGGCAGCAACGAGAAACAGATTGTGGGAGGATGCATGTGCCGAGCGTGTACTCCATTACAGGCAGAGCCCATCGCCTGCCTCTCCATCTCCCTGTATTTAAATGGACTTTCCATATTTAGGGCCAGTATACCTCTGAATGCTGGTTTCTGGGGCGAACAGTGGACCTGATATATGTCGCTTTCAAAGTCTACCCGAAGGCTTCCTGGAAGACATGAATTGGCCAATATGGGAAAGCAGATGTTGTATTAGATGGATCTTTGTTCTAAAACTGCAAGCTTCATTTAATATGTCTACTAAAGGCAGCCAAGGAGTTGCACAATGTCTTGGATTAAGTACATAATGCAAAAAATGTGTGCTCAAATTGATCCAGATATTTTGGTGCCTCAGGTGCAATATCAGATAACAGACTCTAACCTTTATTTATTTATTTATTTATTTATTTATTTATTTATTTATTTATCAGATTTATACACCGCCCATCTCACTATCAGTGACTCTAGGCAACTCACAAATAAGCAGCATAAAAACATTTAAAAACTACAAAAACACATTAAAAGACTACAAAGTTAAAAGATGGAGAGAGCAACCTCAAGGCACCGGCCACCCCCAGTGGTGGGAGCCCCATTGGATCCTCAAGCTAGTCGGCAGAAGACTCTGACTCTTTCTACTTTTTTTCTGCATTACTATTTTTAATCTAAATCAAAATTCTGTTTTAAATAGTTATTTTAAGGAAAAGGAAATCTGTATTTTATATCAACATGCACAACTTTAAATGTATTTTCTTCCAAAATGTTTTGAACATTTTCCTTCTTAGTTGAGAACTGCTTAAGGACATGTAGGAAAGATGAAATCTAATGCTAACTAAACTTCAATCTGCATACTTAAACTAAGTGCTGGAATTTGGTAGCTATTAGATTTCTCAAAGCTTTTCTGCCAGTTAGCCTCTCATACAGTCCTAGATGTTCTCTTCTGTCTGTAACGGCAACCTCAATGAAATAATCAGGGCTGTCCAAAACATAATACTAGGTATGTTTAGCTATTGGTTGATCTGCTTGCTCAGGATTTGAACATAAAGTTAAATCTCAGAGGCAGACAACCTGAGTTTCTCACAATATCTGAGAGTATAAACCTGCTGCCACAGGGTAGGCTTAACATTAAAGCTGCCACTACATTTCTGTGATCTGGTTTATACCTAGGTTCAGACATCACAGTAAACCATAGTTTGTTTAACCATGATTTATTAAATAATCCTTGTTTAACTGGTTTGCATAATATGGTAAGGCTATTATGGTTCATAGTCACAGTGACTCAGTTCATAGAGTACATTAAGCCAGAACGAAACATGGTTTGATGTGATATATGATCTCAGCCTCTGTTTCACTTTTCTTAGAATCATCCATTACAAAGAAGCCAAACGTTATAAATTCATAGAGAGAAGTAGCGGTTTCATTGGCCTCTTATTCATAGCCTGAAACCCTTTTTTAAAAAACTCTGATGCATATACCCAATCAGAGTGAACATATGCACTCCACCATTCAACAGATACTAGATGTCAGTGTTGTCCTCCACATCTCCACAACTTCCTTAAACACAGGGGGGAAAAAAGGGGGGGGGTTACCTTCTCTTGTGCCAGTATTTCGCACCAGTGGCATGACACAAATATTCAAAAGGTGTGATTTTCTCTTTTCACTTTTCTGGTGTTGGTGAGGGCAGCACTTACAGGATTTCTGCCTGCTGCAGTTAGTATTCAAGTCCTGCCAAGAAAAGGCCCATCCTATAACAAAAGGCTGTTAATATTTTGTGGAAGTCTCTGAGTCTCTTCTCACTGTTCAGCTCATCCATCCTTGAGTGGGCAGAAAACTATCCCAGGGTAAAATTTGTGGTTCTCACTTGAGGCACAAATGGCCAGGCTCAAATTATCCTACTTTGGACACCTTATGCAAAGACTCTGGAAAAGGTTCTAATGCTGGGAAAGATGGAAGGAAAGAGAAGAAGAGGACAACCAGCAGCAAGGTGGATGGACTCAGTTACAGTGGTGATGAGTGCATTGTTGGGAGACTTGAAAGAACAGGTTAGGGACAGATCATCATGGAGAAAATCTACCTATGTGGTTGCTAGGAGTCGAAAACGACTTGATGGCACATAATCAGTCAGTCAATTCCAATCCCTCTCATGGCTGTCTTGCTTCCTTTCCTATTCACTGCTATTTTTGTCCTAATTAGGTGTGCGCAGCACATATTGAGCAAAGCGATTGATTCCATCAGCTTTGTGGCCATCCCTCTTGAACAGGTCACCAGCCAATGAGAAAACGATTCCCAACCCTGCAGCAGTAATGGGGCAAGTCTGACTGTAGGACTGTCCAACATGTCTAGGCTTGTTTTGTGCCCCTCTTCCTTTACCCAGTTCTGTCATAACCCAAGTGAAATAAAATAAAGAATCAAACCAAAACAGATCAGGGTCATGAAAGGAGCTGAGTCACAAGCAGTGCTTTTATGGAGGGTTTCTCTCCCCTTCCTTTCCTTTCTTTATACAGTCAGCAAATGCCAATTTCTCTGTTTCTGTTTGGCAGGCAACAGGGTTGGTCTTGTCATTCCACTGTTATGCTGTTTCTGCCTTGTGCTGAACTAATAGCCATAGAGGTAAAATATTTACAGTACTGCCAGCTGAGCAGATTAGTGCTATTGCACAATTCTGATTTACCCCCATTTGCATTTAGCAGTGGCCCATTGCTTCATCTTTCTTTAGAGCAGCAATCTTGGGAACTTTAAGATGTGTGAACTTCAGCTCCCAGAATTCCCCAGCCAGCCTTGGGAGTTGAAGTCCATACATCTTAAAGTTCCCAAGGTTGAGAAATGCTGCTGTCGGGCAATGTTTTTCAACCTTGGCAACTTTAAGATGAGTGGATTCAACTCTCAGAATTCCGCAGCCATAAAGTTGCCAAGGTTGAAAAACACTGCTATAGAGGATGTAAAATGGTGACATCCGCATGCTATATTGTGATATATAGGTGGCGGTGTGCTGGTATATGCTTAAGAATTGGCTCTGATGGCTCCATTGTTATGCTGGTGCACGGTGCTAGCCATGGAATACTTGATTGGCATGCGAGGCATAGTGGTTCAGCAATGCTCTCAACCAGCCCATCAACTTTGAGAAAATTTAGCAATCAGCTGCAAATCAGCCCCAGCACACCACTATATATAGGCATATGTATTCTCGTGGCACAGAACCATTGATGCTAGAGGAGGATGGCCAGTGGAATGCAAAGGGGACTCTGTGCTAAGATAGACAGTTCTACTGCTCTTGCACAAATCCAAAGGCCCAATGTTAGAGCGCTGCTGTGTCCAGTTGTTAATGGAGACAATTACCAAACAGTGACAGGTTGTCCAGGACCTGGGTGGGAGGGTTCATGGATACCTGCATCCTCTGAAATGACCAATCGGTGCTCTTTGACTTTACCCAGCGCTGGTCCTCTGACTTGGCCTTGATGTAATGAATGGTCAAGTGTAACAGATTTTATCCAACTTGCGGCTGTCGCTGGATGCTGTCAGCATAGTGGGGAAAACACTAGCACCAGTAAAGCTAAGGATGACACCTCTTATTCATGGGCTGGGGACAAAGGTAATGTTATGGGGATATGGCAGACAAAAATGTATTGCCTGGGGTATTTTTGCACTATGGTTAGCAGCAAGAGGGGAAATCTTCAAGAAGAAGCTAAAGGTTCAAGAAGAAGCTAGGCCAAAAAAATTAGGAGCTTTTTAGGCTGTTTTAGAAAAACAACTCCTATAGCCAACCCAGTTTTAATTTTGATGTCCTTTTAAATATTTGACAAAGTACACATGCAGGGCCCTTAATCCTCTTTCTTCTAGCCCAGTGTTTCTCAACCTTGGCCACCTGAAGATGTGTGGACTTCAAGCTGGCTGGATGGGGAATTCTGGAAGCTGAAGTCCACACATATTCAAGTGGCCAAGGTTGAGAAATACTGGTCTAGACTAAGCATACCCCATTCCTTCTTCCTGTCCTCATATAATTTATGTTCATTTCTCTTAAAACATCATTTTTGGATGAATTGCATTCGAAATTTCTCAGACGGTTCACAGATGCACGACTCTGCTTGGCAGCTTCAGTTTTCCAACTATAAGATCTGAGGGTATCTTCAGCTTATTTTGGGATGTTGCTAACTCTGGCATTGCCAAAGATGTAGTGATGACAATGGCAAGGCTGTAGCTCAAACACAAGCTAGACACCACACTAAGCCACTATGAGGTTTGTAACTAGGTTTATGGGGTAGCATTAGGTATGAAACAGGTCATTAGGATGAAGAAATAAAACATGGTTAAAACAAAGCTAGTTTAATGAATCTAGCCACTGGTATCTTTGCTAGTGTAGCCACTACCATCCTAGGTTGGTATAGTTTAATGAACCTATTTCTCTGCTTTTCAGACTCAAACTTTAATCCCTTCTCCTCATCTGTAAATAACTAAGTACAGTTGGAAGATTTATCTACTTATTTGGACTTCTATGTCACTAAGTCCTCTAGGTTCTAAGTAACTCACAGAATGCCAAATATAGAGCTGAAAAAAGTCACATCCCTCCAATCACCATCCAATGACAGCATTACATTTCCAGATCCCCCAACGCTATTCCAAAAGATAACCCAGTATAAGTCTCCTGATTTAATTTCCTAGTTAGGGACGTCAGACCTCACCAGAAATTTGGCAGGCTTTGCATTTATAGCTACAGGAAATTTACAAACCAAAACACTATTAATGATCTCCACGGAGCAAACCTCAAGTTTATTTCTCCGGGGTCCCATTTTACAGATGTTTCTTTATTTATTCATTTATTCAAGGGCCACCCAACTCCCAGTGACTCTGTAGCTTACGCTTCAAAAAGTACAAAAGAGAAAGAAAAAAAAAACATGTGCAGCCTGAAAACAAGCATTTAAACAAAACATTCCACCCAACAGGAGCTCAGACTTGACTCTATCCCAAAGCCTGGAAGAATAGCCAGACCTGTAATAGATTCCTGAGTGCCATCGGAGTGGGAACCCTGATAATGCTATGGTTACACCTGAATGGAAACAGTCATGGGTAATGCAGATCATCAAACAGTCTTAGAGTAGTCCAGTTTGGGACTGTCTCTCAAGGTTCATGTGCCCTTTAACATTTTGGTTGGCTAGTGACTGGCAGCTCTCAGGGTCCCCCCCCCCAGCAGTCCTGCACCAGCTGGGGTTAATTACAGCAAAGTGAGTTCATCTCAAGTCCCAAATTACCAAACAGAAAGCCAAATTGACTATTATGCAATTAGAAAGAGTAAGCAGGCAATCTAGCAGTTGGGTTTTTTTTAAGAACGTGAGATGGTTTTTATAGCTAGGCAGCTAACCCTCAGAGAAGCATTCAATTTTCTCTGATCACTTCATATTCAGGTAGCCTGGCCAAGCATAGAAATGGGATCACCCCCAAACTTGGTTAGAAAATTAAACTGGAGATGAGCAGCTCATGTTTTCTTGGCATGAAAATGATAAATTCAGGAAGAATGTGTAAAGGAAGAGGTCAAGATTTGCTTCTATCTGTCCAAACTATGTGCACAGAGTGCCGAGCGTGTTGAGTGGCCTCATGCTCAGCTTCATCTGAATATGTTTAGGCTGCAGATAGGGAAGTCTCACCCTGCTTCCCTCTTCAGAGATCCACTAAATATGTCAAATGGTAGAGAAAAGGCTTACCCTAAATTGCTTAAGCCTGGATTTCAGTGAAGTTAACCAGAGAGGAGTCTCTCTTCTTGTGGAGTAGCTACTACAAACCCTGCTTGGATTATCTTACTACTCCTGCTATCGTTAGCGAGGCACTCGTGGTAATTACCAGTGTTATGAACAAAATTGTTATGTGTAAAATTAAAGCATAATTCAGTTTATGTGACTTACCACCACTGCGTTCCTCTGCCTCGACTCCCATACAGGCCAGAATATCCAGCGTTGTTACAGTGGGATATTGAATAATCCAAGTATGAGACCTAATACCAAAGTTTAGTACAACTCATTTTTTTTTTTAAATAGATCATTCTTTATTAGCTAAGTTCCTTACTGATACTCACACATGCTCATGCATACAACAGAGGAAGTCTTCTCTCAGGGTACGACAGATTTCTTTGGAGGTCAGGGCATTCAGGCCTCAAAAGTGTTTTTTGCTTTAGTCATCTTAGCTCTCACTTGGGGGTCGACCAGCTGCTTTTCACATTACAGGTCTTTTAGCAAATTCTTTAGCGTAGAGGCTTCAGTGTTCCTGTTATCTCCATCTTGGCAGGCTGGAATCTGCCCAGTGTTGCTGATTTTCAGCTTTCCAGCTGAACCCATTTCTCCCCACACTTCATCTGCTTTCAGCTTTTTGATTTTGCTCATATCCATTCTTCTGCCTCCTGCAATATTTTCCCACTTATCCTCCATTCATTTCCTTAAGTGCTTACAGTGCATTTGGGCTGTAATCAAAGAAGATAGATGTTTCAGTAATAATCATAAACAAGTATTTGTGGTTACAGTAATTAGAATGAATCAGTTAGGTATACAGATGGTAATAAGTATGAGATTCACCCCACCCAGGATTTAATAAGATCCAACAAGAGAAGCAGCCGCTGCAGCAGCTTTCCCCTAAGCCAGTGTTGTCCAAACTTGGCCACTTTAAGATGAGTGGACTTCAACTCCCAGAATTCCCCAGCCAGAATTCTGAGAGTTGAAGTCCACTCATCTTAAAGTGGCCAAGTTTGGACAACACTGCCCTAAGCGATTCTCTCTAGATATCTCAGATTTCAGTTCTTCTGTCAACATCGTCAGTGATTATTTAGGTCAGCATGCCCCAACCCAGATGTGTTGGACTTCAGTTCCCACTGCTCTTAGTTACTGGCCATTCTGGAAAGGAATAATAGGAATCCAACCTAAGTGTGAGGGTTTTGGGAAGGCTAATCCAAGTAAATCAAGACTTTTTATTAGTTCACATGCCACATTGCACGGGCCACTAAGGCTGCATTCCAGAAACTGGGTAGGAGTCAGGACAAAATTTTAAGATGTACTTTAATTAAAATTAAATGAATTAAATACAATTAATTACATTATTATCTGACATGATTCCTACAGCATGCTGAAATGGGGTTAGGTAGATTGTAATTTTGCATCTTGTGAGAACATAGCCGTTCTCTTAGCATCTTATGAATTAGGCCATCATGCTAAGCCAGTGATGGCGAACCTTTTGGGCTCGGCGTGTCAAAAATTCAGAAAATGCCTAACTTGACTCTGCTGGCATGTCACATTCCTCCCCCGAACAAAAGAGAAATAATTATCTACATATTCATTTATTTTTTAAAAATACAGTCCGATCATTTGTGGTGCTATGTATTCTATAAAGAAACATCAAATAATTACAGAAATGAAATATGAGTAAAACAAACTGAGTTTCTCTGGTAACTCAAACAAGGAGAATAGTTGTCATCAGGTGTTGGTGAACGCTGGTATGTCACCCAAAACGTTGTGGCGTGTCACCTTTGACATGTATGAAATAGGTTTGCCATCACTGTGCTAAACCATATTATGGTTTATTTGAGAATAAGCATCTGCTGTGAACATTGTAATTTTGATTTCTTAGCCCCATTTTAGGATCAAATGTGTTGTGTGGATTTAATCTATGTATTAAATAATATTGTTATTAAATAATAACATTTTCATGAGCCAAATAAAATAATTTGGCTCATGAAAATGTTATGGATAGGTTTTTTATGTCCCATCCAAAGCTTTTCAGATGGGATGGGGTGAAAGAGGAATATGGAGGCAAGTTCATGCAAATGAGAGGAAACACATTACTCGGGGGGAGGGGAGGGGAAAAGTCAACTGTTCTAGTGGCCAGTCTTTATTTTTATGACCCAGCACATTTCAGACTGCATGTTGTCGTTCTTCAGGAGCACAACAAAAACATAAAATATTGTGATTATTGTACATATGATTAGGAACAGGGATGTTATGAATTCCCCGCCCCCCGCCCAAGCCTTAGGAATACTGTATTGTAATATTGCATAGCTAAATATGCAAGATACTTGAAAGAATCATTTATACATAGCAATATTAAAAAAGATAATTCACAAAACTTAATTTATTCCAAAGGGAGCCCCTAGTGCAGCATGTCACATAAATAAATAAAAAATGACACATCTGCTTTCAATTAAAATCATAAAAAGGGAGAAGAAAAGATCACAGTACAAACTCAAGTGTTTACAGGCTCCAGAATGAGAAGATTCCCACTGTTACAGCTATTTAGCAGCTGGGTTAATCAAAGACTTCTTGCAATAAGTTAAAAGATGACAACCCTGACTTTGCATGAAAGTATGAATCAGCAAAAGAAAACTGTCTTTACATTCTCACATCCTAGAAGATATTAACACTTTTGATTATATAAACAGCAAAAACAAAAAGAATGTTACCAAATTCCCAGACACTGAGATGGCAGAAGTTTGTATCAGGGATAGAAAATTCTTCTCCTTATTAAGATGATAGGGAGTTAGTCTCTTTAACTACAAGATCCAGTGTAACAGCCTCCTTTGTTAGGAAGGAAGGAAGGAAGGAAGGAAGGAAGGAAGGAAAAAGAAAAGAATCTTATTTGTGAAGCTACACTTTTTGCAACCCTGAAAGATAAATCATATACGTTATGTTTGCTGATGGTAAAATGGTGTCCCAGAAGTGTACCTATTCTGCCATTTTAGACAATTATTTATGTCTCTTCATGGACCTGGGATTCTGCACTGGGTATAGTTTCTCAGAAGTACTTAGAATAGTAATTGTTACAGGTAATAATATAATCTGTATTCTTTATAGTGTCTGGGATTGTGAAAAATGTTCCTTTTATTGGGATATTTACAAACCGCACAAATGATAAAAAGCACATTTAAAAGTAAACAGAAGGTTTACAAAGTGAACTATATACTCTGTGTGTGTGTGCGTGCGTGCGTGCGTGCGTGTGTGTGTGTGTGTGTGTATGTATATATATATATATATATATATATATATATATATATATATATATATATATATATATAATTTATATATTTATTATATTATTTATGAAATTCCCCTCTCACCCCTATGGTATGTGTCTTCTTCAATCTCAGGTCCTCTACCAGAGGCCTGGGAGTTTGAGGGTTCTGTGCAGTATCTTGGCTGTTCCTAGCACTCCACTCTTCTGGATGTTGTTCCTGGGATCTTTTGGAGCCACTCTCCCAGCTTAGGAGTCACAGCCCCAAGTGCTCCTACCACCACTGGGACCACTTTGGCCTTTACTTTCCACATCCTCTCTAGTTCTTCCTTCAGGTCCTGGTACTTCTCCAGCTTCTCATACTCCTTCTTCCTGATGTTGCTGTCACTTGGCACCGCTACATCGATCACCACTGCTGTCTTCTGGTCCTTGTCTACTACCTTGTCTACTACCTTGTCTACTACCTTGTCTGGTTGATTGGCCAGTACCTGCCTGTCCATCTGGATCTGGAAATCCCACAGGATCTTAGCCCTGTTACTCTCCATGACCTTCTGTGGAATCTCCCATCTGGATTTGGGGGGGTCTAGCCCATACACTGTGCAGATGTTCCTGTACACAATGCCAGCTACTTGGTTGTGCCGTTCACTATATGCTGTTCCTGCCTGCATCTTACACCCTGCCACTATGTGTTGGACTGTCTCTGAGGCCTCTTTGCACAATCTGTACCTTGGGTCCTGTCTAGTGTGGTAGACCCCTGCTTCTATGGATCTGGTGCTTAGTGCCTGTTCTTGTGCTGCTATGATCAGTGCCTCAGTGCTGTCTTTTAGTCCAGCCCTTTCCAGCCACTGATAGGATTTCCCAGTGTCAGCCACCTCAGCTATCTGTCGATGGTACATCCCATGCAGGGGCTTGTCTTGCCATGGTAGTTCCTCCACTTCCTTCCATGTCTGCTGCTGCCTGAGGCATTCTCTTAGCAGCTCATCTTTGGGTGCCATCTTACTGATGTATCTCTTATCTCTTGAGATGAAACATATATATATATATATATATATATAAAACCAGGGTTATCCACCCATTCCAGCAGAGAGGGTATGCTGCAGATCCTGTCAATGAAGGAATGTCTACTGGCAGGGTCCAGAAAGAGAGCCTTCTTTGCCGTGGCCCCTGCCCTATGGAATATTCTCCCCCCAGAGGTGAGGCAGGCCCGAACTCTCGTGTCCTTCCAGAAAGCAGTCAAAACCTGGCTCTGCCAACTGGCATGGGGTGAAAAAAGGGGCAATGAACCCTGGCTAGCACCTTGAAGATGCTCCCATATGTTAACATCTTACTGATCATCAATATCTTGGAAGATGTTATTATTTGTGTATGCGTGGTTTCATTCTATTTTTACTGTATTTTTATATTGTTTTTATTGTAATTTAATTAATATTTATTGTTAAATTATTGAGAACTGCCCAGAGTCACTTCTTCATGAGATGGGAGGTATCTAAACTTGAAATATAAGGTTAAAATACATATGTTACTATTTCTGGTAGCTTTTAATAGAGTTTTGCTGATTAGGATTGAATGATGAGTTTTTACAATTTGATTATTGATAAAGGATGAGATATGGGAAGAAGAGATTTTTTTAAATAGAAATACTAGAAAAGGTGTTAAGTTACTGAAATTGTTTATACTTGTCTGGAGGGAGGGGGGAGTCAACTTTTATAAATCTTTTTCCTTTCCTTTTTCCTTTCTTTGTTTCTATCTCTTTATGCTTCCCTTTTTTTCTTTATTTTTTATATCTTCCTTAGTTTGTATTAGTCTTTTATCTTTGTATTTATAAACTCTAATAAAATTATATTTAAAAAAATTAAAAAAAGAAATTGCCCAAAAGGTAAATATCATTGGCTATATGTGAAGTATGAGCCATAGAATTCCCTAAATCAGTGGGATACAAATCAAGGTAGTTTGGAATAACCCTCCTCCATCTTCATAAGAAAGTCCTGGAAAATAATCTGATTGTGAAAATATACCTCAAATTTTGACTCTTCCATCTCTAGAACGTTCACCTCTGTTCTTATCTCTAACTTCTGCTATCTCCTTCCTTTCTTTTGTAGTTTCCAGGCCTCAGAGCTCTCCTCAAGACCTGAAGGTGCTAATGGGAAACATGAATCAGCTAAATGAAAGCTTTCAGGACCTTCAGCTGAAAACAGGGAAGCAGTTACCCTTCAAAGGAGACATCCTGAACCACATTTGGAGCCTGCAAGACATGCTTCAGAACCACTCTGACTCTCTGCTAATACTGAGCAGCTCACTTCAGAAGTTGGAGGGTGCACTCAGGAGCCTGCAGGCTCAGGCATCTCAGGCAGATCGAGTCCTTTCTGGTCTACGGGATAGCCTGAGCCAGCAAAATGATGTGACGCAAATGGAAATCTACAAGCTCGCTGTAGAGGGGAACAGTAGCCGCTTGCTTCTGAAGCACCATGAGAGCTTACTCTCTGAGATGGCTTCTCATGTGGAGAGCTTGAATGACCAACTGACAGAGGTAGGTGGGCAGATGGGCAGCATGAACCGGACTCTGTCTTATGACGTAGGAATCCACCACACCCGCATCCAGGACCTGCAGGTCCTCATTAGCAATGCCTCAGAAGATGCTCGGCAGATGCGCCTTGTCCACATCGCCATGGAGCAGCAGCTCAAGCATGAGCTGGCCATTCTGAACAATGTGACTGAGGATCTGAGGCTCAAGGATTGGGAGCACTCCATTGCTCTGAGGGACATCACAGTGATACGAGGTAAGTTGTGCAGCAAACGTAACTGCTTATTTGATTCAGGTGTAATTCAAGGTGCTAGTTGTCACCTTGAGGGCCCTTCATGACTTAGGGTCTGGATACCTAGGAGACCATCTTCTCTGGATAGAATCTGCCTGCCCAATGAGATCAAGAAGAGAGGGCTTGCTGAGGGTCTCTTATTTGAGGAGATGCCATCTATAGGGATCACAAGGGTGAGTCTTCTCAGTGATGACTTCCTTCTTTGGAACAGCGTATCCCTGGATATTTGGTCCTATTCCAGTTGAGTGGGCTTCTGAAGGGCCATGAAGACCTTGCTCTTTAGGAATGCCTTTGGGGATGTGGAGGTTTAGCCTACCTCCATTGGATGGTGCTGTCATGATATATTGGTGGTGTTTATGTGTTGGATGTTTTTAACCCTTATTGTGGCATCCTGTAAGCCACTTGGAGCCAACGAGAACTTAGTTAGCTACATACATAGGTAGCTTAGAACTTAGTATAGAAGCTACATACAATGCATTCAGCTAATCTTTGTAAATTTACTTTAAATTCTGGCACTTTTTGACCATTCCAAGTTAATCATGGAGCATATCATAGAGGCTTAAAAATATTGTCTGCCAGAGCTGGTAATGTATCATCTTTTGTACAATATGTGCATGATAAATTTAATTTGGAATGATATCCCCCTAAAGATTCAGATGGCTCTCACCCTGATGGTGTTCAGGAAGTTATTAAAGACCTGGCGATTCTCCCAAGTTTTGGGGCAGAATAAAAGTCGAGCTCCTGCTGGATGGGTTTTCTTTGGTTGTATGTTGTTTCTGGGGCTGTTCATGATTCTCTTTTGTGTTTTGTATTTTTATACTTTTAATTGTAAATCTTCCAGAGTCATTGGGAGTTGGGCAGCCTATACATTGTATAAATTAATAAATAGCCTGGAACTATAGGAGCAACATTTCTTGAAATTTGGGACAAGGGAAATAGGGTGAGAACATTGAACAAGTCAGTGTGAAGACAATAAGTATTATTTTTATTCTTATTTGGATTTGTGACATCATTGTGTAGCTAATAATTGGCTATGTGGTGCCATCAAGAAAATATATTCAGATTAAATGTATTGTTCTCGCTCAGTTCTGATTGTGATATTATGATGTGACAAAGGGATTTTTTTCCCTCCATATTGCCTATATGGGCTGGGCTAGCCTCAGGGAGATTCCTGTATATTGTTTCTTTTATTTGGTATAATCAGCAAATATACTACTTCATTGCTCAGCTCTACCTACAGATTATTTATATATAGATTAATAAGCATTAGCCCAAACTAGTCCAATCCCTGGTGCAATGTGTGTGTGACATTATGCACATGTCACAAGGGTGAGAATTACCCATATAACCCTAATTTTAAAAACATAAATAATTCATGTTTTTAACAATTGCTAATTTATAAGAATATTGTTCTCTTACCCCATGGAGCTCAGTTTCCTCAGAAGCCTTTGGTGAGGGAGTTTGTCAAAGGGTTTTGAAAATCCAGATATTATACAATATCTATTGGGTAATCCATGCTTACTGATGAAACATGTAGAAGGTTACTGAGACAAGACTTGGCTTCCTGGAAGCCAAATTGGTTCTTGTTCAGCAAGATTTATTCTTCTATGTGTTTGTTTATTTTCTTTCTAATAGTACTTTTAACCATTCCCCCAGAACAGATAACAATGATAATCTGTTCTATAATTTGGCTATAGATTCCTTTATTACCCTTCAATTTCTTACTGGTAAGAGTTGTTCAACAATGGAACAGACTGCCTCAGGAGGTGATAGACTCTTCTTTGCTTGAGCAGTTTAAACAGAAGCTAGATGGCCATCTGTGGAGGACGTGGTAGTAGGGGCTACCTGTACCAGGCAGGGGATGGATTTGATCTCCAAGGTCCCATTCAACTCTTACATTCTATGATTCTATGATTTTCTCTCCCCTTCTGATGATACTTCTGTTTGGAAATTCCAGTTTGACGAAGATTACTGCAGAAGATGATTGAGCTTTCTGTATGCCTTCTCCATAAGATTCTCTTTCTATTCTATTCATTTTGCTTGCATTATTTTAATAATATGCATTTTGTCTATGTGCTGCTAGATTCATTTCATTCTTCTTGAGTTATCAAGAAGAACAAGAAATGAGAAGCTTTTCCATGGAAGAGCTGGAGTATGTGTCTTCTAATAGAGTTTTCCTCATTCATCTTGAGCGGGGCTGTTAAGACAAAGGATGAAATTATGTTAGCCATGGAGAAGTAAAATGAATTAAGACACGTTTAGGTTGCACTTTTCCATCTGGTGGAAACTTGTCCTCTGTTCATATAGGAGTTTTCTTTTTGGATATTGTGCCCTATCCTCTGGATTTCTTATTTCAAGTTCAGCTCAAAGCACAAAGTGTTGCTGGGGATTTGTTTTTGGCAGATGGAAAAGATTTGTCAAGGCAGGGTTCTTGTCTTCTTCCATTCAGACCTGCTCCCTTGATTTTGATCAGAATGATCTGCAAGGTAGTAAGAACTTGCATCTACCAGCTGAGTGTTGCACACAGGAGGAATGGCCAGGCTTGAGGTCTTGTGAATAAGAAATCTTTTTCACATATCAGAGCCATTCATGCATCTCCCAGAGCCAAACTGAGTGGAGCTGTTTGACTGTTGCTATTGAGAACTGTGTTATGCAGAAGGTTTTGTGAATGTCCTTTATAAATTGCCTTTTGGAGGGGTCATAACTGTTCCTGGGGAGCCCCTGCCCTTCTGTCCATTTGACCTCTTCCTTTGCATCTGTTGGCAGCTATTGCTTCTCCAACCTTTTTTCCCCAGAGCAGCCATAACATACAGTTATAGTGCTTCCCATGGTAAGTAATGATGCAACAGAGATCTTCTTCATAGTGATGTCCATTTAGACATGCATCTGAATAAGGAGCTCGTTCCTCTCCATTGCCTCACTCAACCTTCCCCAAATGGACATTATCCAAATATGTTGAATGCTCATCATAGCTAGCTAGGTAGGGTATAATGAGGGCATCATGCAGCGGAAGGCTGGCATTACCACCTGCCTTTGAATGAGTGTGAGGAAATCTTGTCTGGATTGCTCCTTCACTTCTGTCTAGAATCTGTCCTTTTGCGAAAGTGCCACACTTTTAAAAATAAATGGGCATGTGTGCATTTGTCATCTCCTGTGGCAAGAAAACCAGAAAATGAAGTTCTGAACAGAGAAGTTCTTCTTCAGTCCAGATGAATAATTGAAGAGAGAAATGCTTTTTTTCTGCCAGCTTCACGCTCACAGGAACCCTGCCACCTAGTGGTGACGTTCCATGCGTTTTGCTTTTTCTTTTAGAACAAAATGTAATTATAGATATTTGACAAAATAGTTCTAGTATTGTTGCTGTGGTCCATGGATTCAGATACTGATCAAATTCTAATTCAAGCTATGCCTGAGATACTAGCAATTTGATTGAATAGTTAAATCCATCAAATGCTCAGTTTATTTACCTGTACTTTTTGTGTTATCTGTAAAACATTTTTCCTTCTCTCTTTTCCCTGTGACCAATGTTGCATAATATGGTTTGACCAAGAAGTTGACTTTAGGTTTTGAATTGGCATTAATTGCTTAAGGATGGATAGATCATTCTGTCAGTTTCACACATAATCATTCATTCCGTCTCCCTCAAATTTACAGGGGTATTTCCAGATGGTTTCCATTTCACACACGTTACCCATAAATCTGTTTAATTTCCAGACTACTATGCAATATTTTTTTAAAAGCACAAAAATACACAAAAATAAATGAGAATGGATTTTCTGTCAAAATATGCTTTTATAAATGCATTTCATCCAAATCGTTCACATATAGATTACTTTTTCCTCAAATATGGCTTTTAAAATACTTTGAGGTGAGAAATGCACCTCAAAATCTAGAGAAGCACAGAATTGGAAGGAAAATTACGTTCCAAATTTCACATTAGTCCAGGAGCTAAGGAACAAGTCACTTTTAATCATTAGTTGCAAAGAATTAAAATCTTCAGGCATTCTTAAAGTGTCTAGTGCAGCCTTCCATATATGTACTTGCATCCTCTTAGTATGCTAGCCTACAATGCCTAGAATCCCTAACCAATTTGGCTGTTGTCTGACTGGATTTGTGGGAGTTGTAGTTCCTGGTGGATACTAGATTGGGAAAAACTTCAATTTTTTTAAATACATACAGGAGATATTGGATATTTTAAAGTAACCGAGTGCAAAGTCTAGCCAGAACGTTACTGAAATATTTGCCTTAATCTTTTCTGATTGCACATACACACATATATATCTACACACACACACACACAGGCAGCTATTGAGTCCTGTTGTTTTTCTTGTGCTTTGTTTGCTTTTGAGCATGACTACTTTTCAGTGATTCATTGAAACTGATAGGTTTTATATTTCCCAAGAAAGAGCATTGCTTCTTTGTCTCAAAACACAAAGGTACAACCTGAAATTTTGCTGTCTGTCTGTCTATCTATCCATCCTATCATCTAGGCAAGCAGCAAGTTGGGCAGTTGACAATGGAAATAGTGCAAGGCAAAAACAGTTCATTCTTCTTCCTCACACCAGGACCCTAATCCAAATTACACATTCTCTGCTTTTGGTTTTTTTGTTTTTTAAACAAGCATTTAACAGATGGCCCTGTTTAAATTGGTTTACAGCAAGAGTGGCCAGCTGCAGCCCAAGGGCTCTGTGTGGCCACAGATTCCTCTTTTGCAGCCCTTGGCTGGCGATGTGATTACCAAACCTTCATGGTGTGTATTTCCATTATTTTGATACAGGAAGAACCTCAAACTGCAGCGTAGGTCCTAATGTATGATGAGTACGAACAGTATTGTAAGAAGAAAGGATGTAGCAGCCATATATAAATCCAGTGAGTGTTCAGGGTCATGGAATACTCCTAGACTGTGACCCAGTTTTTTAGGGGAGTACAATTCCATCATAACACTTCCCCGCTTGTGCTTGTTCCCCTGTTTAGGCTCAGAGAGGGGCAGGTTTCAGACAAATGAATTCAGTAGACCCACAGAAGGCTGGCTGTCCTTTTTAGTATACTAAATGCATACTGTCTGGCATCAGTCACTTGTGTTATCCTCATCTTGTGGATGGATTACGGGCTTACGGTAAAGCACTCTATTTGGGGCTGCCTATGAATATGACTTACAAACTACAAACAGGTGGTGGGTCAGACCATGTTTAACAGAATGATACCTATTCTTTGGGAGCTGCATTGGTTTTCAATAAGTTTACAGGTACCCATCAATGTGCTAGACATTACCTGTAAAGCCCTTTAGGGCTCAGGTGCAGAGTTCTTGTAGGACGTTCTGCTTCTGATTCCACCTCCCCAGATGGTTTGGGAGACAGGAACACAGAGACAAGACTTTTCCATGGCTGTCATGACTCTCTGGAATTAAGGTGGAAGTAAAATCCCTCTCCTTGCTTCGTTTAAGAGCCTGGTAAGGAACCATCCTTTTCCTATGGTGAAGAGAGTGGTAATGCTATATATGGGGTTCTGAGAACTCTGATGTCAGTCTTTTACATTGATTACACATGGATTTATCATGCAGTTTTTATGATTTTATATTGGTTTATCTTTTCATGATATGCAGGGTCCTTGGGGTTCTCTGAGCTTGGTTCTTTTCTTGCAAACGTTTCATTACCCAGCTAGGTAACATCTTCAGTGCTAGAATGGGATGGGGTTTGCCCCCAGTAATGTGCTGTGGCCTGCCTTGCCAGTGCTGGTGCGGGTGGGGTTTTCTTTTGCTCCTCTGGTAGTTCCTTGATTAACCTATGTTTACTGCTTGATTGCGTGCCTGGTGGTAACCTTTGCTTATCTGGGTGATGATTGCTGGTGAGGCGATCTTCTGGTCTTTTGTCTTTTTTGAATAGTATGTAAATGCTGTTTATCTGTATGTGTCTATTAATTGCTGCCTTGTCTGAATACCAGGTTTCCAAGAATTCTCTTGCATATTTGGATTTAGCTTGGTCTAAAATGCTGACAGTTTCCCAGTTAAAACTGTGGCTCAGTCTGTCCATGTGTTGTGAGATTAAGGAATTTTCATCATGTCTTCTGACTGCTAGTTGGTGCTCGTGGATGCGCTCTGCTAGTCTTCTGCCTCTCTGTCCTACATAGTGGCTGTTACAGTCCTTACACTGTAGGTTGTAGATGACTCCTTTTCAAAATATGTTTTCACTATTGTGAGCTGTCCAGATTGCTGCAGCATACAAATGGGAGGGAGGGAGGGAGGGAAAGCAAGAAAGCAAGCAAGCTTAAATACAAGCAGGAACTCAGACAGTATCTTGACACCAGAAACAAGTTGTTCTGACAGGATTTTCCAGGTTATGGAGCAAAATGATTGGTCCCTGTGAGTTAGCTGACTAGTACTGCATGCTACATGATGCTGTTGGAGTACAGAGATCAGTCTGCCAGATTTGATCTGCTACTCTTGGATTTGCCTACCCTCTTTTTTTCTGAAACGACTAGAAGCTGCACCCCACCCCTACCCTGCCCCAGGCTACTAAATATATAATTCTAAATATATGATTCTGACCCCAGAAATCAAGTGTTGTTTTAGCCTTCTAAAATGTGACATCTTTTGTATATTTATTTACAGCACAGGCTGAATTCCAGATCATCAAAGAAGGATCACAGGGGCTAGGGATAGGAATGTAGACAAAATCACCAGGGAGAGGTCAAGATCTAAGGCTGTAACTAGAAAAATTGAGCAGGAACTTAGGTATTAAATGAGGAGAGAGCTCTGAGGCTAAAGCTTGATAGAACATGATAGAAATTGATTAGCTTTGGAGAGGAATCAGAATGGGCACTGGCTGGTAGAACCATTGTGATGTTGCAGATGAGATGAGACTCAGCTGGTAGGACCCTCAGTTGAAGTGTATTCATGAGTCTGATAGCTCCTGAGAATCCCAAATGCAATTGATAGATTCTTCTCTGCTAAACTTTGAAAGTTATAACATGACTTTCATCCATTCTTTTTTTACATTCTAGGGCCACCAGGACCAAAAGGAGATCAAGGCAATGAAGGGATGGAAGGTGAACCTGGCCCGCCTGGTTTACCTGGACTGCAAGGTAGTGTGTTGTTATTCAAAGTGCTTGTGTGAATCCTGTGCTGTTCATAGGTGGCTATAGCAGAGACCCAGAATGCAGGGATAAAGCCCAAGCTATCTCAGTCCTTGAGGTTGCTTTGTGCAAGCCCTAAAAGGAAAAAAAAAATCCTAATTTAACTGGCAATGTCTGCTAAAAGAGGATAATAAGATGACAGGAAAGATCCCTCTTTGCTCAAGATTTTATTTATTTATTTATTAAATTTATCCCTGCCCATCTCCCCCCAGTGGGGGACTCTGGGTGGCTCACAACTCATTAAAAACAATAAATAAATATACAATTAAAAGCCTATATACAGAGTTACAAAAGATGAAGGAAAAAGTCCAGGAGGCCGATGGTTCAGGGCAGCAACACCAGGCCTCTAAGGGGCTAGTCAACCCCATACTTGATGACTTGAAGATCCTGGAGACCTGTTATTCCAGATAGACATCACAGGGTTCAACAGACAGTCTGATCTGATTAAGAAGCTGTTTCCTGGGCAAAACAGGTGGCATTAAGATTTGAGCCTTTTTTAAATTCTGCTATTACATTTCTCATGTATCATACACATCTGTTCTTTAAGCAAATCTTTCTCTCTGCTTCCTGCTTTCATTTGATTGTTAAAATAAAAACTTGAAGAGAAATTGCATGCAAACAAAAGACATTTAAAAGATTATTGAATTTATGGATCATGGTCAATTAATATTGGCACTGGATCATTGGCAACTAACTCTAAGATACTTCCCTGTTACTGCAACTGAAGTGTAAGAGAGATGTTTGGTGCTTGAAGAAGGGGTGGGGTTAGGAGGGTGGAGTTCATTTTGTGGGTTCTGAGTGAACCTCTTAAGGTTTCAAGAACCATTTCCCCCCTCTTTCAAGACCACTGTTTGTAAAGGGAAATTAAATTAAGGCCCTGAAGGAAAACATGATCTGCTAGTTAAGTGGAAGCTTATGTTATATACACTCCTAAAGCTCCTGGCTGAAGCACCAGGCCATTATTAACTACTCACAATTGGCTTGAATTTCTGCCCCAGCAGAGTTATGAGAGATGCTGTGGGCAATTGTCTTGAGATGTAAGAGAGCAGCCCTTTGGCCATGGGCAGCCACTGTTTTAAAGTAGAGGCTGTCCTGGGTTTAAGAAACCCTCTTCCCTGAGATTCCTAAGGAGGATTTCTCCAGCTGTCTTGGGAATCCCTTTAAACAAAGCCTGGCACCATGTTTTCAATGACTGTACAAGAGGAGACTCTAAGGCAGCTTTTCCCAACCTTGGCAACTTTAAGATGTGTGGACCAAACCCAGAATTCCTCAGCCACTATGTGTGGACTTCAACTCCCAGAATTCCTCAGCCACTATGTGTGGACTTCAGCTCCCAGCATTCCCTAGCCAGCATGCTGGCTGGGGAAGTTGCTGAGGTTGAGAAAACTGCTCTAAGGAGCTGATTTCCACTCACAGAAACCTCTCCATTTGAACAGCTAAAACTGTTACTAGTAGCATTAAAGAAACAACAACCATACAGTATATAAATGGTCAACAGTATCGCACAGGTACAAAAATAACTTTAAACAGCACTAAACTATGGACTAGTTGGATCTGTATTCTTTGCCCCACAGAGAAATTTGCTGTAAGCCTAGTAGTCCATCCTCCCTTTCTCCTCATCTGCTGACTGAACAATCTCCTTGGCACAGTACGTACTACAGGCCCAATGCATATGAAATATACCACCATCCCTCCCTTGGAAAATGCCTCAAGTATGTAGTATAGCAAGTGTGTAGCAATTTCCTTACTCTCCTCTGCCTACACTAAGTTTGGATCTCTTCCATCCACCTGATCAGTCTGTTTCTCTCTTACTCACTGCTCCTTTTGACTCTTGCAAGTCTTGATCCTTTCCCCAGTGGATCCACTTGGTGATCCCCTCCTTGTGGAAGCTGTCAGACTCTCCTGTTGGCTGAGTGATGCCCCCTGAGCCTCCTTATTGCTTCACACCAGAAAGTGCCCCTTCCAGAGAGCAGAACCTGGCTGGGCAGAGTCCTGTGCTGCAAGGAAAAGAGCCTTGTGCTGTCTCCCTTCTATCGTTTGCTTACTCATAAGTAGTCTTTCTTTCTCCCTTGTTTCACAGAGAGAAAGGCTATCCAGTGTGATCTCTTATTCCCTTAGACTGCTACTTGCCTCAAGGTACCTCTCTTCTTTTCCTTTCTCCTAACCATGACTCCAGGCTAAACTATTTCTCTTCTGCTCCTTCCTCCTCTTGGGCATCTAGTTCTCTTGTACTTAGTTCCACTTATATATCTTTCCTTAACTCTTCAGTTTTATTGTTTCCACTCCTTAATGCAGGCCCCCCTTGTCCAGACTTGCTAATTCTAACTCCCCTTCGGTCTCCAAGTTCTTTTAACCCTTTCATCTATGGCGAGGGCCTCTGGCTTCAAAATAGGTGCTGTGGTCAGGCAACTGAAGACACAGCCCTTTTTTATGTGCATGGCAATGTGTGCAATAGGGTGGGGCTTTGATTGCCTGATTGTGCCTGCCATTTTGAAGCCAATGACCATCATTCTGGATGTCCCTGGCTATAGCAAGGCTATCTCCTCTTAATCTCTCTCTGTCTCTGTCTCTGTCTCTGTCTCTGTCTCTGTCTCCATCTGTCTGTCTGTCTGTCTCCCTCTCTCTGTTCCTATTTCCCCTGATTCTCATTTCTTGTTACAGGCCTGGATCCTTGGAGCCTAGCTTTTAACAACTGTCAAACTCCTCTAAACATCCAATTTTCTCCCCTAATTATTTCTCAACTCTAATGCAACCAAGTGGGTTGCCCATGTTTTACTGTCTCCCCAAATACTCTCTCTTGATCAGTAAAACTAATGATGTGTCTCTCTGAAGGCGGTCCTTGATTATTCTTGATGGTTAGCAATGGCAAGCAGTGCTAAGCTGGTTATCCATTTTGGCTTTCTTATACTTGTCCTCACACTTAAACTTTTGCAATGTATTCAGTGTTAGAAACTTCAGATTGGAAGGGGCTATTTAGACTATTGAGATAACCCCCTGCTTAGAAGAGGAATCCAAATTAAAGGGTCTCAGAAAATGAAGAAGAGCCCATGACATGTCTGGGTAATTAGTTCCACTCCACGACTCACACTGTTAGGAAGTTTTTTCTAATATTTAATTGGATGTGCCTTTTAATTGGAAGCCCTTCATGCTCTGTATCTTGTAGCAAGAAAATACCAGTCACTGAACCATGCTTAATCTCATTTCTTGAACTACTATACCAAGCCTTCTCCCATGGCATCCTCTTCCTAGCTAACATACAGAATTTTCCACATGCTCTGCAAAGAATTCAGAGGGGTTGGTGGGATGGAGTCAATCAAGAATTTGTTTACTGAGAAACTTCAATATTGTGGCTTTCTATTGAGAGGCAATGTCCAGGAGTTTTTGAGATAAACTTCTGAGATGTCCTCGAATACCTGGGGCCTGTGAGATGTGCTGGATGTCAAATCCCATAATCTAGGAATTCTGGAAGTTGTGGGATCTTGAGGATAAAGGTAGAAAAAAACTATTTTTGAGATGTAGGTTTTCCTAGGGCTGGGGCTCCAAGCTTCCCTCAGACCTCTCCTTCCACCCTTTCCTTCTTGAATCCTTTCTCCTCAGTTCCCTTCTGTCTTTGCAATATAATCTGGAAGGAGATGTCCTGTGTAACCATGCTTTGATTGGCAGTTCTAATATCCAATCAACATAACATCAACATCAGTAATTCATTTATCACAAAGTTATCTCTATTCAGAAAAGAATGTATTATACCAACTGAAGAAGGTAATGAGCACTATCTGTTTTTGCAAAGATAATAAAGGGCCAAAGTACATTCCCAATCATAGGAAATGTAATTCATCCTAAACATTGGAATCACTCATCCACAGAATCTTTGGTTTCATTCTGTTGGCCCTCATACAATCCACCTCTGTATCCAAGCAGTTGTCAAGAACAGAATAGTCCCTCCAGTTCAGAGCTGAAGGTCTTCAGTGTCCTGGAAATTCCATGCCCTAATGATGCTCCCAGTGGTTTCATATTGATGTTAAGTGGTATGGAGGACATAATATACTTGGAACTGAATGGGATCTAGTTCTGGGTAGATGTGTGTTATCTTTTGGAAGTTCAGGTGTACTGGGATGTGAAAGCTTACAAGACAACCATGGAATGAAATGGACAACCAAGCCACGCAAAGCAAGCAGCCACATATTTATCATTGTTCCCTGTGACAACCCTACAGAGACATGGTTAGTGAGCACTGTAATTACTAATCAAGCCTATTTAGTGAAGTCTAGCCACTTTCTCTCAGCCGTAGGAAGGAGACAATGGCAAACCACTTCTGAAAAAGTCTCTGAGAATTGGGCATGATTAAACAGATTAAAAAAAAATAGTTCAACAATTAGAAGAGCTAGATGGAATGCAGGCTAGCTTGCTAATATTTATTATTCTTTGTAAAGCAATGTGCATGCATTTTTTAAAAAACGAACTCTACATATGTTTGAGAGTTGTTTTGCTTGTTTTTTTCATCTTCCGAATGTAGGGTTCCCTGGTGAAAGGGGCATCATGGGACAACGAGGGCCAAAGGGGGACCAAGGAGACATTGGCCAACGTGGGCTACCTGGCCTCCGTGGAATGACAGGTATTATTTGCTGTTTGTTGATGCTCTGATAACTGCATACAAAACCACCACAATCTACCATAAGAAGTGATTGTTCAAACTTCATATTTGGCTTTCCCTGCAAAACTGTAGATGAAGAATGCTGCTGATTTCTGATACAGATAGAAACTACACATGCATTTCTCCTTTCATTATTTCTGTAACCTAAACTTGTAGAATTTTTGTTGTCTATGTTGAAAACCCTTAAGTGAAGTGCTGTTATGAAAATATTCACATTTGGAATTTGAATTCAAATTTGCATTTGGAATTTGATGTTGATATCTGGCAGCAGATTGAATTTCCAGTTGGAATTTGATATGGTGAGTGCTTTGATTACTTAAAAGAACACAATCAGTTTGAAAATATTGCATTTGATTGCATGTTAGATTTAGGTATGATACAGTTTGGATTCGATTATGACACAGTTAGGTATGACACAGAAGTTAAAGCTCCTCTGTCATTCCTGCTGAGGTTTCACATGAACCCCCACCATCCCAGAAGTCTTTCCTTCTTACTGATGAGGCTCCATCTTGATCTAACCTAGCAAAGCATCCCTGTTCTGGGTGCCATGACACAAAAACCCTGGATCAGGTGGAGGCAAAAGCAGGAGAATATGAAAAACAGGCAATATTTCTTTAACTTTCTGGCTGGCAATCAAGGGGCTGGTGCTTTTATATTCAAGTAAGTGGAACTGTGTTGTTATGGTTCAGTCCATGGCTTCCACATCCTTCTGTGGAAGGGACTACCCCCCTTGCTTCCCCCTCTCCCCTGTCCATCGGTTGCTGCCAGCAAGCAACTTGATAGGTGACCAGCACAAAAACATAACATCAGAGTCAATTTTCTTTTGATATGAGCCAAGTAATTCCCTTTTAACCACACAGTCAATTAAATGCATATTTTGGTTTTCTTTTTTTCTGAGCCCAAGCTTGGGTGGGTGGTGTGGCCCACAAAGCACTTTAGAGATTTCAGTGGTGTTGAAGGCCAGACCTTATAAATTGTAAGAAACATCTTGCTGGATCAGACCAAGGTGGCTCCATCCAGCACAACGTTCTGCTTCCAACATCAACCTGTCAGAAGCTTCTGAAAAAGCATACAGGCTGGGCACAGTTGTAGTCTCTGATTTATTTGGAGGCCTCCAATCCAACTCTGTTTAAGCTAAATCATGGCTCTCTTGCAGCTCTTTAAAACAGCAGGGGGAGCTGAAAAGGTAAGATGGATCATCTTTCTAGCTCCCTCCCCTATCTTTTAAGCACTTCATTAAGGTGATGGCAACACCGCTTCCTCTGTCCCCTTTGCTCTCAGCATCTGGAATCCCATAATATGCAATCTGGGTACAGCAAGCAGATGAATCTGGGGAATGGAGTCATGAGCAAATGGGCAGAAGGAAAACAATCTGAGAGGGTTTTAAGATGGCATGTTAGCAATGAACTCCTAAGCTAGGGAAAAGAAAGACCATCTGGTCTGGCTCCGTTCCTAGGTTGTAAATCAGAATTCCCTATGTAGAAATTTCTTGATAGGCCCCCATTGCAGCCATTAGGTATACAAAACAGCTGAACCTATTCATTATATATGTGTGCACACGTGCCAAATCAAACCACATGTTTAAAAATAAAACCAGCCCTTGAAATTTAACTTCTTATCAGCATCATCTCTTGGAAGGTAAAGCCAATGAGGGAGATTTGTTTGTGGTCAGGGCTGGCCTTGCAGGTGCTGAATCTAAACTTTGCTGAAACTTCTTGAGGTGGGGGCATTTTTTAAAAGACAGACTTCAGGATTCTTGAGCCAAGGTATTTGCATACAAAGGTTTTGTGCATGCCCCCGTTGAAAAAGATGTGAGAACTTAAAAGGAATCCTGCAGTTGGTTTAGGCCAAAGGTCCACCTAATCAAGTATTCTGTTTCCCATACAGCCAACCAAATGCCTGTGAGAAGAACCTAGGGAGGATTGGGGGTGGGGTGGGGGGTGAGGGACAGGCTCTCTCCTGCTGTTCCTCCTTGGCAGTTCATATACAGAAACATGGAAATAACATACAACCATCATGATGAGTAGCTTTTGGTTGTGCCCTCCTCCTCTTCTTCTTCCTCTTTGAGTTTGTCTAATCCCCTTTCAGTGTTCAAGTCTATGAGCTGTATGTATTAGCATTTCCTATTGCCTCTTTGGAATGTTGTTATTTGATGTCTAGATTCTAGCATTACAAGAAAAAGAAAAAAAAAAATACCCCATCCACTTACTTCACACCTTGCATCATTTTGCATGCATCTGTCTAAATAACATTGTACACATTGTTCTTCCTTGTTGTCTAAACTAAAGAGCTCCTAAAATCTACATCCTTGCCTCACAGGGAAGCTAATCAACCTTCTAATCATTTTGGGTTGCTCTTTTTTGCTGTTTTACCAGATCTAGAAATAATTTTTTTCAGAAACATGTTTTTGCATGTCTGCTCACTGTCTACCATCAAGAGCAAGGGAGAGAAATTGCACAGCTGTTCTTTCCTGGCATATGATTCCACAAAATTACTGCATCCAACCACATGGTCCATTGAATCCAATATCATCTAATTTGCTTGACAGCTGCTCCTGCAGATCTTTGAAGATCTTATAGTGCGTTACTGAAGATTGGCTTTGAATTCTTATACATGAAAGAAATGCAACTGCTAGATCCTTATTTATACCCAGCTTTGCTGTTTAAAAGCAGTTATGTACTAAAGCAAAAGGTTAAAATAATCTTGTAAACCACCCAGAGTCACTGCCTCATGAGATGGGCGGTGTCTAAATTTGAAATCTAAATAAATAAATACATACATGCGATGATTTTCCATCTATTGAAAATAAGCAAGAGAAGTGAATGGCTTCCCTTGAAAAGGTGGGGATGTCACGCTGTATAATATCTCACTGAGCACTAAGTTCACCTAGATCTGAATCTGCTTAACATGATTCATCTTTGCAGAATAATGTTCTGAGAATAATATATAGAATAGTTCTTTGGGTTCGAAGAAGACACGCTGTTGTGCAGTTCATCTGTGGGCACAGAGGTGGCTCTGCAGTCCCAGGCTGGAAGCGCAGAGTCTAGCCCACTGGGGGCAATGGAAGTCCATTGTTGTAGTAACTGTGGGTGTTAATACATGAAAGCCATAAAACTGAGTAGGGCCATTTTGAGTTCAAGTCCAATTCTGCGCTGCCCAGGAATCCCAATTAAAACATCCCAGATGGATGTCTCCAGGAGCACAGATCTTTTATTCCAGGTCCTACTTTCTGGGATGATACAGAATAAGCCATGGCTTTCTTCAGTGTAACTTCCTTTCAGGTTCTTGGAGAGTGCTATCAAGTCTCCTGCCTAGTTTTCTCAAGGCAAAACATGCCAATTTCCTGCAATCTCTTTTCATAACTTTTTGATGCTCTGAGCATCCTCATTGCCGTTTTCTGAATCTGTTTCTTTGTACCTTAACTTGCACTAAGAACATAGTGCAAAGTCAGAAAGATCTACAAAAGTAAAAGAATAAGATCCTATATTCCTGTCTGTGACCAGAAGCCACTATATCTGGAAATGAAACAATGAAACTCTTTATATTCGGAAATAAAGTGGGAGTTAAAATTAAGTGAGTTATAAGGGTAAATGCAGATCGAGTAAGTGCTTCCCAGAAGCCAGAAAAGTTCTTTCAATTCCTCTCCTCCCCAGCATGATTTCATAATCACAGTACAGGATTATTTAGCTTGCTTTTAGAGCATTCCAGGATGGAAATACAGATATGTCCTGAACTTTATTGGTAATTTGGGGAAAATTGTCAATTTGGTGTTATTATTTTAGTTTCAGCTCCTCTTTGTAAAATAAGAATATTGGCAAATATTCTCACATCCTATGAAGGTGAATTTGACAATTTTTCCAGAGTATTTTGCATACTTAGCAATGTTTTCAAAAAAGCACTTACTTTTAAAGACGCACCCTTGGAAAAACAGCTGTTCCTAGGCACTGATTTTTTTAAAAGCCATTTTGATTGTTCTCAGCATAATCTGTCTTCAGGGGATGGAAAGAGAGATAAAAGTTTTGGGAAATGAAAGAACCCTGCAGACTGCTGACCTCTCTGCCAATGCAAACAGAGACCGGTAAGACCACGAGGCCAAGATAAACTTTAATAGTAACAAGAGAATCCAGCTGGGTTGTCCGTAACACTTTTCCCAGACCAAGGATGTACACATAAGCTGGGCAGATAGGGGCAGGGCTTCAAAGAAGACCTTATCTCTTGGTATTAAACCCAGAGTTCAAATGATTCATGGTATATACTGGATATTTGCTTTTTTAAAAATCACATATGACTGTATTTAACTTGCTTAAGTGTTCTTTTTATGTAAGTAGAGAGGTAAGGGTTGGCTTTACTGCATGGGGCTGTTGTGGGTCATCGCTGCTGCTTCCCTCTGTTCCCTGGAGTTGTGCAAACCTTTGTTGCAGAAAATATATTTGTGGGCAACTGTGAGGTCTGTGTAGCATCAGGTGCATGTTGGAGAGAGAGGAAGGCTGTTCTGTCACAAAATTATTCCACCTCATGTCTATACAGAGACAGCTTTCGAGCCAATAATACACCAATGGCTCCTGTTATAGAATATGAATATGCGTATATACGAGTGTGTGTGTGTTTGTGTGTGTGTATATGTGTATATGTGTATATATATATATATACATATATATGTATGTATGTATGTATGTGTGTGTATATATATACATATATATGTTTGTGTGTGTGTGTGTGTGGAACCTCGAGTTACAAATGCCCCTCCTTACGAAAGGAGTGGTGCGCGCGGCAAAAGCGCAGTGAAATCAATCAGCGCGCGGGGGGAAAGGCTTTTGTAGCACGCACAGCCGGGAGCGGGAGCTTCCCCCCCCCCCACTGATTCCTCTTAATTCCACTCTTTCCTTTGACAAAAGCGCAATGAAAGCAATCAAATCAGCCCTAGCGCAGAAAGAGGAAGTGCTAAGAAATCTGAGCATGAGGAGAAAAGCCCAAGGAAAGCAATGACTACGCCAAGGGCTATGGACAAAGGAAAGAGCGGAATTAAGAGGAATCAGTTGGGAGGGGGAAAGCTCCTGCTCCTGGCTGTGCGCACGTGACAAAGGCCTTTCCCCCACCCCCACCCCACGCTGATTTGATTGCTTTCACTGCGCTTTTGTCAAAGGAAAGAGCGGAATTAAGAGGAATCAGTGGGGGGGGGCTGCGCGCTGATTGATTTAACTGGGCTTTTGCCGCGCGCACCACGCCAAGGGCTATGGACAAAGGAAAGATTTGAGGGGGGGGGGAAGCTCCCACTCCCGGCTGTGTGCGCGCGCAACAAAAGCCTTCCCCCCCCCCGCGTGCTCAGATTTCATTAGCACTTCCTCTTTCTGCGCTAGGGCTCGAGCGGTGAAACTGACTAAAGCACGCCTGGGGAATTTCCTAGCCGTGCAAGCCGGCTGACACATTGAACCTTATGGGGAAATGTGCCTTGCGGAGCGACCAAATTTGGAGGGCGGATTAGCTGTATTTACATTGAACCTTATGGGGAAATTTGCCTCGCGGCGCGACCAAATTCGGAGGACGGAACGGATTAACCGTATTTACATTGAACCCTATGGGAAAACGTGCTTCACGTTGTGACCAATTCGAGTTGCGATCAGAGTCACGGAACGGATTAAATTCGTAACTCGAGGTTCCACTGTATATATATACACATATGACCTTATATGCAGTGTCAGAGCAGAGACAGCAAAAGTACTACAAGCCAAACCAGGAACATAGTCTATTGTCTAATTACTTTATTAGAAGATATTTCTACAAACACACACACACATATACATGCCAAAACAGCAGAGTGAAAGTGAGAGTACCCTTCTCTTTCATTGGCCAAATGGGTAAAAGAGAATTTGGAGATCCCAAAGAGCTCTTTGTGGGATAATCTCAGCTTTTTCAACACCATGCTTCCAACTTGGCTATATGCAGGTCATGGTGTCTGTCCTTCTTGTTTGGATGTGCCAGTTCTTTTCTCAAGAAAAAAAAAAACTTATTTACTGGCTATGTTATCATGGTATGTAGATCTTTATTTTAGTTTGATTCTGTTTATCATCTCTAAATTGTGCCAGTTGATGGTCTAGCCTGTATTCTTCAGCTTTCTTATCTTGTTTTTTCCATTTTTCCCCTTTTTCTGGTCAGCTAGTAATTGATTGATAGATTATGTGCTATCAAGTCAATGTTGACTCTTAGAAACCTCATAGATAAACCTTTTCCAGGATGATGAGATGGGCGGTGACAAATTTGATAAATAAATAAATAAAAATGATCTGTCCCCCAACCTGGCCCTTCAGGTCCCCTTCAGGTCTCCCAATGGGGCATACTTCACCACTGTAATCAAGTAGATCCACCTTGGTGCTGCTCATCCTTTTTTCTTTCTTTTTCTTTTCTTCCCTTTTCTTTTCTCAGACTTATAGACTTCTCAAGAGAGCTAGATCTTTGCATAATATATCCAAAATATGATAATTTGGGCCTGGTCATTTGCACCTTGACAGCTAGTAATAGAAGGATATACCGTATTTTTCCGACTATAAGACGATACTTTTTTCTAAAATCCTTACCCTAAAAATTGAAGGGCGTCTTATTCAAGGAAGTCAGCTGAAAATCGCGCAGTTGCAAAACTGCCCATACTTTGTTTCTGCAGGCAGGCTTCCTCCTATTGCTAGCCTCCAATCACGAGTGAAATAGCTTGTCTCCCAAACAGACTTCCTCCAATCACGAGCCTGATGTAACTGATGTCAGCTGATGCTGAACAAACCAATTAGAGGAAGTCTGCAGAGACGAGCTATCGGCAGTTTCACTCGTGCTTGAATGTAATCAGTTATGCAAAAGAGCATGGAAATAGAGCTGCAAAGAGACGGTTTGGACCTCCTCCCACCGAGTGTATCAGGTAAATGTTAACTAATTACTAAATAAAAATGTGTTCTGCACTATCTTTAAAATATTGATTTCTTAATTTGGGGTTGGAAAAATGGGGGTCGTCTTGTACATGGGGGCGTCTTATTGTCGGAAAAATACGGTATATAACGCATGGTATGGTTCAGACAGAATATAATAGTAGGCTATAAAGAATAGAATAAAAAATGAAGATATTATATATGTAAACAATACAAATATTATATAGAAAATACAAGCATGAATTCCATACCACTATTGTTTTTGTTACTTCAATTTTCTGTTAACAAACTGTAGGGAAAATTTTGAGTAATCCAGATTGGATTCTTTCTGTTCATTCACTCTGCTTCATGTTTAGCAAAGCATATGTGTGTGAGCATGTAATGGTATGTAGCAATGACTTTGGGAGGCAGGTGGAAGAGCCACAGCCTGGACAACCAGCATGTAGAAGATATCTCAGCCCACAAAAGGGAAGAGGCATGGGAAGTGTTTCAGAAGAGACCCTCCCTATTTTTCTGGAGAGTAAAAGGAAAGGAGGGGAGAAATACTTTCAGTCTTGCAAGATTCTGTTAATATAACCTTACAATAAAGATAGAGTTAGTATTCATGGTTGTGCTTCTTGTCTAGACTACCTCAAAAGGCCAACAGAGTAGAATTGAGCCTGTTCATAGCATCTAGAATGAATGCTTAAGGTCCAAAAAGAATAAGTAAAGTTTAAGTACTTTATATGCTCTCATACGAGGCCTGCATTTCTGAGCTGTCTAGTCTTATGATAGAGAAAAGGAGAAGGAAGGAAATATTCTCTTCTATCTGTAGGAAGCAGACTGAAAGAAAGGCCAAAGTGCATAAATCCCCCAACCCTGGAGCAGAGACCAAGAAAGAAAATATGGAGTAGCTTGCTAGTTCTACTGCTACGTAGAGTAAAATAGTCAGTAGAATAAAAATGGCAAAGAATTGACAGTTCAGAAGTGGCATCTCCAATACAAACATGCATGGGTTCCAGTTATTATTCCTTGGGTTTTGCATATTTAATACAGAATTTTTTAAAAAAGCAAGAAATCATTTTCTTCTAGACACCTTAGGAGATGCAGAGACTGAAGTTTTCTGCCTCCCTTCCAACATTCTTTTGGTGCTTTGCCAGTTCTGTATTAAACGGTACAACCTGATCTAGTCAGAGAACTCCATCTGGTCAATTTCATAATGCTTGAGTTAGTTCCACCATGCACTAGAAAATGGCTGGGTTTCAACCTCTGTGTTTTTATCAGTAGTGTATATCTTCTTTTAGCAATGTCCCATGAATAAAATAATATAACTGTTATTCGCATTATACCCAGCCATGGTCTATCTTAAAAGCAGACGGGTGAAAACAACACTCCACTGCATTGAAGGGAAAATAATGCTTTAAAAAAGAGTTTTAATTAAAAAAATAAGATGGAAAGTTGGTATGCTACACTATAAAAATGCCAATTGGCTTCTAAACCATAGACCCCATAGGCAGTCTTAGAAAATAGAAATGATGCTTGGATGCAGCCCACCCGCTGAAAAAAAAAGAAAGAAAATGTCCGACAATGTCCAAGAGCAATTTTATCCATTTTCCTTCCGATGATAGGATCTTTCTGATTGGCCATAAGTACTGTTTTGTGAGATTGTCACAATATGCAAAGCATTCAGGTATGCTCCCTGGTCCAACATGTTTGCCTACTCATGGTCTAATCATTTTCGATGCTCAATGGTAAGGCATAGATCCTATATTAAAAAAGGGACCTTTTAGTAGATTTGAGAGGGTATACAATATTGGGATGTTGGTGTTGATGCAATTTCTAGAGCTCTAATTCATTGTATGTGTATGAATTTTGTGTGTGTGTGTACACACACACACATATACATACATGCCTAAATAGTAATGTAACAATCTGACTTCCTATATGCAAGCAGTTACATTCAGCATCAGCGAAGGTTGGATTCTCTTATCATCACTGGATATGAAATTAGCCATGCCCTCTAGGTGTCCTTAACATTCAAACATAACTGAACATAAAAACATTCTCCCCCATGGCTTGAACATCCCAACTAAAAACCTGCTTTCTTGCCAAGTGAGTCAGAGCAGTTTGACATTGGAACCTATTACCAGAAAGGGCTCGGGAGCATTCAGACACAGCCCAGGCAGTCCTCTGTCTAGAGCAGTGTTTCTCAACCTTGGCAGCTTGAAGATGTGTTTACGTCAACTCCCAGAATTCCCCAGCCAGCCAACACTGCTCTAGAGTGCTTTAATTGGATTTCTGCAAGGGACAGGAAGTTGGATTTGACAGCTTACATGGGCCTGTTCAACACTCTGATTCTATGATTCTTTTGAGTGCCATTGAGTCAGCTTTGTCTCCTGATCACATATACTGTACTTGTCATTTCAGTTGTCTCTAGCAATAACCTGTACCATTTTTCAGTATTTTGATGTTTCTATTGTCTATTTTGTTTGTATTTTGTATTTATTATTGGCTCCAATGCTTTTATAAGCAAAAAGGGGCATACATAAATAAACTTTCCTGTAATCTCTTGAACCCAATCACTGGCTTTCCCTTCTTCTATTTTCCATATTTAACAGTCTGGTTAAGTAAAAATGTATTTTTCTGTCAGTCGAAATAGGAAGCTAACCTGACCTCACTTGACAGCATATTATAAAACCTTGGAATAGGCTACCAAGAACGGCCACTCTTGTGTTGTCTCCAGACATACAGTATTTCTGATGAAAGGAAGACCGAGAGAAAGGTCTTCCAAGAAGATCATAATGTCAGGACAGGTTGTCACAGAATACATGATCCTCCAGATAGCCTGGTCCAAAGTCATGGAAGGCTCCCCAGAGCATAACGGACCCTTTGGAACAGACAGTAACCTTCTTTAAACAAGGGAGTCATATACTCTCTATAACTAGCCTTTGATCAGATGTGATACTCTCTGTGGCTAGGTTCACACAACATGCTAGACTAGGTTAAAAAGGGATTGGGTAATCTGTGATTCAGGTGTTAAGGAAACCTGCAGTTTTCATAACATGATGAATGACATCGTCTCAATACAGTTTACTTGTTAGGCTGTGTTACATGAACACAACAATTGCAGAGTGTCGAATGAACCCATTCTAAAGTGAAAAGATTTGAGTGAGAACATGCTATATTGGCCTTAGTTCTTTGGCACTGGCTGTTTGTGTGAATTGTGTTGCTTTTTTGTCTGTCTGTTTTGCTTTTGGGCTTTTCACTATATGTAAGCCACTCAGAGTTACAACTGTGAGCTGGACACACATATAAATCATTTAAATTAATACATGTGTAAATAAACTATGTTGGGATGTATTACCTGGGAATTCTGAGAGGTGTCATCCCAACTCATTCGGAAGGCATCAGGTTGGGAAAAGCTGTGACAGATAACAACTTTACGCAGAGTTGTTTAATTTAAAATAAATGATGATATCCACACATACACCCCCCCACATCCCAATCTGTTTGACTCTCACCCTGATGATTTTCTGGAAGTAGTTAAAAACTTGGCAGTTTTCCCTGGCCTTGGATTACGGTACTTGTAAGTTGTGTTCAATGTTACAGAGCGTTTTTTGTCTGAATACATAGGCTTTTCTTTTTGTTGTTTTCTATTTTTTTTTAATATAAGTCACCCAGATTTGTTCTGAAGTCAAGTCAAATCTTAGTAATAACAAAACAACAAAAATAACGTTGGAGAATGGGAATGGATAAGGACGAAGCCAGATTCACACATGCAGCGAACAAGTATATAAAATGCTGTTTATTGCTATACAAGCTTAGGGCATAGTGTATGTACAAGAATTTTAGGGAATAAGGGTTTATGATATTTATCTACCTATGGCAGGGTTTCTCAACTTTGGCAGCTTTCAGATGGGTGGACTTCAACTCCCAGAATTCCCCAGCCAGCCTTGCTGGCTGGGGAATTCTGGGAGTTGAAGTCCACCCATCTGAAAGTTGCCAAGGTTGAGAAATCCTGATCTATGGTAACCAAGCGTAACTATGTACGCTAATAAACCAAACTGTGCAATATGCTAACAGAACTTAACTAAACGATTTAAATTTCTACTTTACAATACAAAATGCTTAGCTGCTAGTTTGTGTCTCCTCCCATACTTACTTATCTTCAGCACAGCATGCTAACAACTTCTCTCCTTAACACACTTCTGTCCCCCTGAACCACTTGCCACCAACTATAGTCCAGAACTGAATTTTTCCTTTCTGCTCGTTTTGCAGATTCCTTCTTTGGCTTCAGCTGCCACAGATTCCTTTCCAAATCTTCTCCTTGGCTGTGGATGGTCTGACTCTTGACGGTCCCTGCCACCCTCCCCAATGCTCCATGCCCTGTCACTCCTACAACATCTCCTACCGAACCTAGAAGAAGACACTTGCCCCCTCCCCCATCTACCTGCCCTGGCTTCTTTTATCCTTTCTTTCAAAACCTCTATGCCAGTTTGCAGGTAATTCTTGGAGTTTAAAATTTCCCCCCCCTTTTTCTGTAACTGCCCATGCGCCTAAGCTGTGCGCCTGACAGACTGCTACAGAGAAAAATCTTTGACCTCGACCGTTGCGCGTAACATTTTTCTGTTTCAGGATTGATGATGATGATGATGATGATGATAAATGTGGCAATCCCAGGGGATAGTAGAATAGATGACAAAGAATTGGAGAAGATCATAAAGTATCAAGATCTGAAAATCAAAGTTGAAAGATTATGGCATAAACTGGCAGTGGTGGTTCCAGAGGTTATTGGCACACTGAGTGCCATACCCAAAAAGCCTTCGATGGCACTTAGAAAATCTGTGCATTGACAACCGCAGTGAGGAATTTGAGCTGAGACTGGGCACCCATCGAGAGAATTTCTATCTGTCAATTACAAAAGGGCACACTGCTTGGATCCACACATATACTACGCCGATACATTACGACATCCTAGGTTCTTGGGAAGAACTCGATGCGAATGAACACCAGCTAAAGAACTGGCAGCTGTGATTTCACTTGTTGAGAGGAGGAGGAGGAGGAGGAGGAGGAGGAGGAGGAGGAGGAGGAGGAGGAGGAGGAGGAGGAATAATAATAATAATAATAATAATAATAATAATAATAATAATAATAATAGAAATCAAATAGGCAATGCCACGTGGTGTTTTCAAAGATCAAAATCAGTTCTGTACATTGGGCATGGATCTGCTACAGTGTTTCAAAGGAGGCGTACAGCATTCTTTATCACTCACGTGCACTGGCTGCTTTTGATTGAAGCAATTATGCTCCAATTAATCAAGTGGTGTGTCATTCATGGGTCACGGGCAACTGGGCTGATAAATTTGGGGTGCCATTATGGGGAGCATCTAAATAGCTTGCTGTTTGCTGCCCCTGGTAAATAAGCTGCAACTGGGTCCTGCAGAACAGAAAGTTTGACAAAGATTGATTTTTTAGCTTTTTATCAGGCTGTGAATGTCAAACATAAACAAATGGATGCAATTAGCGTAAAAGATGGGTTACTAACTTTACATTTTTGTTTTCAAGATATCAGTAAGGACAGCAGGATAGGAGACTGACAGGTCTCATTAACATAGCACAGTTCTTCTGTGCACGCCTAACGGGAGCCAAGCGAGAGCACTGTGGTCTTTCTAAGTGGTTTGTCATCAGGCACCAAAATGTCTTAGAGCCATGTGGTCCTGATACTGATTGTTAAGTTTATAATTTTCCCCAAGATACTTTCCTCTTCCATTTTCAGGTGAGCGGGGCCCGAAGGGAGAGAAAGGACAGAAGGGAGACCAAGGTGGTGAAACAGGTATATTTAATGTTTTTTTTCCCCTTGCCTTAGATTTTCACAGTATTTCTCTGCTTTCAAGTACAGATTTTGCTTGCTATATGCACATTCACTTTATGTGGTTGCTCATTTTTGTCCAAGAATTTGCTTGATGTGGAAAAAACAAGACAAAAACTCTGCTGTTATGTGATTTGTGCCAGCTTAGCCAATTTGCAATAAAGGTGTGGAAATGTGCCAATCCTTCCACCAAAACTGTGATGGTATGAGGGAAAGGCCTTGGGAGACTGGTCCAAGCAATGCTGCCAAGAGAGGGGCCAGGTAAGAGACAGCATAGCCCACAGCTGGATAGTAGGCAGGGCAAAAGACTCAAAAGAGACCCTCCCTAGTTTCTGGGGCTATAAAGGAGACAGGGGGAGGATTGTACTTTCAGACTTGCAAGATTCTGTCAATGTAGCTTTACAATGAAGTAGTTGTTGTTGTTTTGCTGGTTGTGATTCCTATCTGGTTTACCCTGAGAGGCCGACATAAACCTCTTTTTGTCCTCATTCACACTTACCATCGTATTGTGCTGTTGTTCAAGTGTCCTTTCCTGTCTCTTACTTACTTCCATACCTGCAATAGCTACATTGTACAATGGGGTCAAAACAGTTACCAACACCTTGTCCAACTCCCTTACCCAAAAGGAACAAAGTTGGATATTTTCTGTCACACCAAGCTGGTGAGAGATCTCAGCCCCAGGATGAGCTTTTAAACTCAATGGATCTACTGTGAGCAGCATAATGAAGAATGCTAATAAAAACTAGACAACCTGTGACCTGTTGGGTCATCCTTTCAGAAATATTTCCTTACCTAAACAGAGAAACAGAATGACCATGGGTGGATCAGTATTATTTTGGTTTTAAAATTAAAGAAAACATCAGTTTATTAAAGAAGAAAGATGTGTAGCAAGAGAAATATAGATGCTTTTCATTTAACAAAGGACACTTATGATGACAATGCTCTAACATTTTCACTTCTTCGGTTTAAAGTGACATAGAGCTGACCTTGCTGGAATACCAGTTTCTCCAGATAAATCAGTACATTCTCCATGGTTGGTCCTTGCACTTTATGTATAGTGAGAGCAAAGCATGACTGTATTGGGAACTGGGCCTGCTGAAGAGGGACATCTTCACCTTCTGATAAATTGAGTGTAATTCTTGGAAACATGACAATATCATTTTTGAACGCACTAATGTTTATTTTTGCTACAATGAGGTTCTTGTGGAGTTCTTCCACAATCATCCACATTCTATTGCAAAGCCTTGGAAGATCCAAGTTCCTCATTAAAATGATGGGAGATCCTATCTTCAGTTCTAGTTTATATAGTGGCAATCCAGAGAGTTCAAGTGAATCAAGGAATCTTGTTGGAAAATGAGTGGTGTTAGCTCCTTCACTGATGGCATTGAAGGAATATGTTCTTTCATCATTCCAGGGAAGCATCTAATGCATGTGGAATTGATTTTTCTCATCATTTCATTGAGGGGAACCAAGATAGAGTTCTTTGAGAACAGTTCTGCAGGATTGTCAAACCTCAAGTAGATGAAATCTATACATTCTCCTATAGTTCTTGCTGGCAGAACCATATCTTCAGATAATTCCACTTCATCAATTTGATTTTTCTGAATCTTGTCTTCTCCATCATCCAATAAGAATTCAGAATATCTTCCTTCTATCTCACTCAATCGTATGTTTTTCTTCAACTGAAATGTGACAAAGCTTCTCCTTAAGTATGATTTTTTGATGTACGAATTTTCTACATCAGCATTATTTCCTCTTTACACAACTGTAGAAGCTGATAGAAATCATAGCCAGTTTATTGCACAAGTGAATGTACTAATCCACTAATTTATGAAAGGATTGGGGACTTTGTGTCTCTGCCATGCAACTGTCCTATCAAGACATTTGGGGATAGATAAGGGCACCTGAAAATATGAGTTCTGAAAAATAATGACTTATGATATGAAATATACTCACTCAAAGTGGCCCTTTCTACATTATACTCATTTATCTATACATACCCATCATGCTATTGCCCTTTGGAGCAATGCTAAGTAAATCAGTGAAAAGGAGTAAGAAATTGTAAGGCAAGGAAAGATAAGGAAAAAGAAACATAGCTACATCTACTTTACACCAGCACCATTCAATATGCCTCTTCATAAATTTCTGTCTTTGTACAGCATTCTTGTTTCTATTAAATCCATACATTGCCTTTTGTCCTTTAAAAGCTTCACCTCTCCCTTTCTGAAGATCGCATCTCCTCCATCCAACCACAACTTTCTCAGTCTCCCCCTTCTCTCAACTTATTCACTCTCTTGCATATATTTATTTTGCCTTCTGATACTTTTTCATGCTCTCTGTATGAGAAAGACATCTCAACATGCTTTCTTCATACTAGTCACTCATTGTAGTATTCTGTCCTCATTGATTCAGCACCCATTCTTTCTAAACTCTACCTCTTCTTGTTTGGCACACATTTCTTAAGTACCTCCTTCTCACTGCATTCAACTTTCATGTTTCTCTTGACATACTCAGTTCTCACTTCCATATAACACAGCAGTAGAAGCACGTTCTCATAGCTATTTTCACTTTTTTTACAACAGATCTTTTTTACATTCTTCACAGCAGATCACCCATTACTTTTCTACCAGCATTTGCACATCTTCAAATCTTTCCATCCTTTCCCTATATTTAGTAAATATTCTACCAAAGCATATTTTGTCATTTATGTATGACTTGCAATCATTCACTCAATTTTTTTGTGTCAAACATGACTTCCTTGATTTTTGATACATTAATTTCAGATCAATACTCCTCATTGCATCATACCATCTATCTCACATTCACTACAAAACATTTGAGTTCTCAGGCAACAATGGGGTATCATCTGCATACACACACTTTCACATTCCCAACTAACACATCTTTAGCATCACCACAAGCATTCTTTATACATTTATCCAAAAATGCATTAAACAATCAAGAGCACGCTACGGATCTTTTTCTTGTTCCTTGCTCAACACTGAACCATTTGCTAAGCATTCCATATATTCTTACTCATGCTTTATTTTCATCAAATACTACTCTTATTTCATTCAGCAACCAATTTTTATCTCTTCATTTTTGGAAAACATTCCATAATTCAAGCCCATTTATTTCATCATACACTTTCACTAAATTAACAATGATAAATACATTTTATCCATTCATATATTTCTCAATGAGCAGCTGAAGAGCAAAATTTGATCCGTACACTCCCTGTCCAGCATAAAGTTGCATTGCACTTCCCAGAATTGATCATTGTTATAACCTGCACCCTTTCAAACTTAATTCTGCCTGATACTTTCCCAGCTACATTTAATGAAGTAATCCCTGTCTAGTCTTGCATACCTTTTTATTACCTTTCTCTATTGCCAATAATGGCTTTCTTCCAGTAGTACAGCACAGATGCAGGCTTCGCTAAACAAATGACATAGCCACTTCTTAAGCAAATTACGTCCATATTTTAATGTCATTCCATTTACAAGACCTACTCCTGCAGTTTTGCCATTTTTAACATATCCACAGCATTTATGATTTCCTTTTCAACATATTTTTCTTGCATGCTAATATTTATAGCATTCTTTTCAATTATACTCTTTGACATATCACTATCATCACCATACTAATCTCTAAACGATTCTTTCCAGGACTGCCTTCCTTCAATGCCATCCCAAATCGTTTCATCACTTTTATTTTGAATTCCATTCTTGCTGGTGGATGCTTCTTATTAAGCCTTTTTTGCCCATTTCCAGAACAATTCTTGTTTTATAATTGTTCTGCATTTTCTCTCCCTCTTAACCTTAACCTTGCTCTCCTTGACTACGTCCTTTGCAATTATCTTCTCCTCTCTGGACACACTGTGTATTTGAAACAAATGATTTTCTCCTAAGCACATACTCAGCAGTCACCATTCTCATTCATTCTTACATTTCTAAATGTCTCAATCAGTTTTTCTGTCCCCTGTCATCTCATTCTCATTCATGTCACCTAACAGAATATTTTTTCCCATTCATTCTGAACATTGAACAATTTTTCCTTGAAGTTCATCTCTGGTTCTTACATTGTTTTTATTGTACATCACCCAGAGTTACATATGTGAGATGGGCGGCTATATAAACGTGATGAATAAAAATAAATAAATGAATTGTCACCACTCACTGGATCACAGCAAACAATTAATCACCAGTCTATGAATTCCTACATTCATACACACCCACAACAACATAGATGACATCAGTTTATATTTTCTGACATACAGTTTAGCCCTTTCATTCATAACTGAAACTACATCTTCACTTTCCAACATGTATTCATAAATTCCACACCACATAGATTGGACCATCTATGATTAGGTCTATTATATTCTTCCGCTTTCTCTTTGTTTAATACAAAGATAATATATCACTCTTCATTCATTCATTCATAAATTCACTCATAATACTCTTTACCATTTGTTCCTCTTATAATCAAATATTCCATGTGCTATGGTTGTTACTTGAAGCTGGTGAGGCAAGAATGTCTCATTCTCGCACCAGAAAAAGCCATTGTGTAAATAAGAAGCAGATGGCAGACAGTTGCCAGGCTGATAAAAGAACAACCAAATGGAAGAAAGAGAACCAAGATTTGAACCTTGGAGATAATGTATATTTTATTCATTAATGTATTAAATGTCTATAATGCCACAGTCATAGTGGTACATAATTGACAGATTGATTTTGTGCCATCAAGTCATTTTCTACTCCTAGCGACTGCATAGATAGATTTTCTCTGTGATAGTGGTACACAAAGATAAGTATTAATCATCCACAAATAATAATTAAAATCCAGAGAAAAACCAACATACAATCTAAAAATAGAGCAACGCATGAAAAGAATTTTCACAACATTGTATAATCTTAAGCAAGTTTTTAAAAAGCCCTCTGGAAGAGCCACATAAAGCAGTGCAGCAGTAGCACGACCCTTCTATCCAGCTTTGTTTTTTTCTAGTCAGGTCCACTAAGCTACCAGAGAGGAGCACCACCCAAAAAATGAAGTGATACACACATTTCTGTATGGCTAAAATGGGATTGGATAGTTTGGAGTTCAGTTTTTAGAGGACTTGTTTGCTGTTGCCCAGAGGGCAGGATCAAAACCAGTGGGTTAAAACTAGAAGGAAAGAGGTTCGGGCTACACATCAGGAGGAACTTCCTGTCTGTACATGCTGTCTGCCAGTAGAACAAGCTGCTGCATTAAGTGGGGAATTTTGCTTCTCTGGAAGTCTTCAAACACTGGCTGGAGGGTTGTCACTGACAGATGATGCTAGTGGGTCCTCCAATGAGTTGGGGGTTGAAAAATATGACTTCTAAAATTTCTTCCAACTTGATGATTCCGTAGTTCTATTTTATTTTATGCATATATATATATATATATATATATATATATATATATATATAGTATATGTATGTGTGTGTGTGTGTGTGTGTGTGTGTGTGGGTGTGTGGGTATGTATATATATATGCAGGCAGGAACAGCATACACTGAACGGCACAACCAAGTAGCTGGCATTGTGTACAGGAACATCTGCACAGCGTATGGGCTAGACCCCCCCAAGTCCAGATGGGAGATTCCACAGAAGGTCGTGGAGAATAACAGGGCTAAGATCCTGTGGGACTTCCAGTTCCAGATGGACAGGCAGGTACTGGCTAATCAACCAGACATCATGGTAGTAGACAAAGACCAGAAGACAGCGGTAGTGATAGATGTAGCAGTGCCAAGTGACAGCAACATCAGGAAGAAGGAGCATGAGAAGCTGGAGAAGTACCAGGGCCTGAAGGAGGAAATCGAGAGGATGTGGAAAGTCAAGGCCAAAGTGGTCCCAATGGTGGTAGGAGCACTCGGGGCCATGACTCCTAAGCTGGGAGAATGGCTCAAACAGATCCCAGGAACAACATCAGAGCTCTCTGTGCAGAAGAGTGCAGTGCTAGGAACAGCTCAGATACTGCGCAGAACCCTCAAACTCCCAGGCCTCTGGTAGAGGACCCGAGATTGAGGAAGACACATACCACCCATAGGGGTGAAAGGGGAATTTTTATTATTTCTACACATATACACCTATAGGCACACATACCTCTTTCTCATACAAATATCTTTTTATTCTGAAAAAAAGCAAGGTAGAAATTAGCTTTTCTTCATACTAAACACCAAAGGAAGCTTATTGACAAACAAACACACAAAGACATAGACAGTCACACACCCCTCAGGAATTTGGGTTCCAGCATTCTAGGCTAGGTCCATTTCCTGGGCCTAGCTGACTGGAATGAAAAATGGATTTTTTTCTGGGTGGAGGTGGGAGTGGGAAAATGGAAAGCAGTGCTACTTCTGTGCAGGGATAAATCTTCCACTTCCCTCACAGACACATGGTCCCAATTATCCAAGCCAATGCTATCTTTGTACAGCTGCAGCCATTTGAGATATTGTTTCTATAAGCAATGTTTATGTATTTTCCTTATATTTCTCCTGTTGGGAAAAGGCTGGGCTGTAATAGGCTTTATGCAAACAAATATATTAAAAAAGTAACAGAGTCCATGGAGAATCTCTTGGAACACAGGGAAAGAGGAGGATTAGTGCACTCACTTGTGCAATAAAATGGCTGCTTTCAGGGACAATCAGGTAGAATGACAGGAGCAGCACAGTCACTGCTATACATTCCTAAATATCAAAAGAAGTCCAGTTTCAGGTTTTAAAAGGACTAAAGAGTTGGAAACACTCATCCTTTTCACGTCCTCTTTGTGTCCCATTTCAACCTTCCCATGCACCCAGGAGAGATGCAAATACAGGTAGTCCTTGCTTAACGATCACTCGTTCAGTGACCGTTTGAGCAGTGTCAGAAGGATTTTCAGATCTATGTCCATAGGCATGCATACATTTAACTTTTTGGATTACTTTAAAATTGGCAGTCTGCATTCCAAACTAAAATGGTTCTTCCACTTCCATTTCTTCAAATAAACCTTTCTATGGCCCAGGGGTATCATCAACAAAATCAAGATGGCGACTACAGTATATGGGATGTGCATTAAAAAAACAACAACTAGGCAGACCTTCAATCACACCATCATGGCTGCCATCCTGATTTTTTTTACCATACCCTGTGGATACTCCTGATATGGCCCACAGCTATCATGAAATATCTGCAATTGCACAGTTTTTAATTAGGTAATTTGTGTATTCTATACTGTGTACACACTGAACATTTTTTTAAAAAGTATCTTTTGTATGTGTGTAAAGGTTAAGCAATAGATCAGTGTTTCTCAACCTTAGCCACTTTAAGCTTTGTGGACTTCAACTCGCACATATCTTAAAGTGGCTAAGGTTGAGGAACCCTGCAACAGATCATTAGGTCTTTGGAGCCAAGCTAAGCTTGATGTAACTGCAAGGACTCTGGGGACTAGATTGTGGGCTTATAGGTGTTACTGTAGAGGACAGGCAGTCAAAGACATCCATGAACAAAGACAGGCCTTCAGGCATCTGTTAACAGTTGACAGTTCATGCCACCACTTAACTAGCACTTGAGCTAGGAACAGTCAGGGAGAGAGGCCAAGCAGGATACTTGTAAACCTGAAATCCTGGTTTTGTTCCCGAATTAAATCTACTTGTTATTAGGCCAAACATGAAAAAAAGTGTATTTCCTCCCAGAACATTCTGCAAGACTCATTTATGTATCTATATATATGAAAACACAATTTGTAGTCCCTGTTTCTGGTTAATATTCAATTATGGGACGTCTCCATTGTATACATCAGTGTGGAGATAAAACTGCATAAAACTGCTGTTCTGGCCAGTGAAATATCCCACCAGGAATGGATTTGTCTACACCCCACCTCTAAAGCATGTGAATATGATTCTGGAGTAAACAGCAGCCATTGGCAGAGCCAGTAAGTCTTTTGCTTCTTCAAGGCTGTAAGATGTTGTTCCAGTATGTCTCCAACTAAGTGCTACCATTTAGAAGGAGGCAATTGGCAGGAACAGCCAGTGGTGATGGATCATTGGGCAGAATCTGGAGGAAATGTAGAAAGGGCTTGGCTATTTTACTTGCCCCTGCTGTGGAAGTTACAAGAAGTGGAGGCTAGAAGGTAGTGCCAAGAGAGCCCCTTTGCCCATCATTTGGTGCCATCCAAACTATTGGCCCCACTTAACTTGAGGGAACGGTGACTTTTTTTCCTGGTTTTGTACTGAAAGCAGTTTGATCTCTTGTCCAGCTTTGGGCAACACATCTGCTTTCTTCAGAAGTGAAGAATTAGTCTGTGAGTTGTTTATTTGCATCTAGAAGATGTCCTCTAGTTTAGCTCCAGTATAGTATTCTTCTGCATGGCCCTGTTTAGTGCTGTTCTCTAGTGCACTGTTTCTTAACCTTAGCACTTTTAAGATGTGTGGACTGGGGAATTCTGGGGGTTGAAATTCACATGTCTTTAAGTTGCTAAGGTTGAGAAGCATTGATCTACTGTGCAAGCCAGCAGAAAAGTATGCTGGTGTAAAAATTTACTGCCCACACTTCCAATCCTTCTTGGTTTCTGAGAAAGAATATGGTTCTGTTGACAAGACAAGTAGAGGGAGGAGAGCGGTGGGGTGGAAAACACCTCCTTTGGTGCCAGTTACTGTATCAGAAGACCCACAGGGTCTTTTGCTGTCAGTTCTCCAATCCCACATCAGATACAGGTCCAATGGTCTTCTGAAGACATGGGTAAAAACACCCTCCCTTGGCAAAGTAGGCACTAATTGTGAAGGAATTTAGAGAAGACCTTGTGAAAGGTACGAAAGAACCATTAGGCGATGACTTGCAGATATTAAACATACATAGTTCAGGGACTGATACAAGTATGTGAAATAAACTCAAAATAACCCCACTTTGGTTTTGTTTAGTATAAGATGGGACATGGAAGAATATGGATAGCCTTCAAGATTCTGTTGGTAAAACCTAAAACATAAAGTAGCATTTCTGGAATCTCTGTGATGTCTGATTCTTGACCTGGCCTCCTTTGAAGGGCTGGCACTAATCTTTGGGTAGATGGGTGGGGGGAAAGCAAGTTTAACATGGGGCATGTCTTTCAGGTGCTGGGAAAACTGGTACCCAAAAGACCTGTGTTTCTCTGTCTCCACCCCCACCCCCCACAACTTTCTCTTGCCATGTGTGGCATGAGGAGCAGAAGAAGGGGAAAGAAGCCAGGGAGAATGAATCTTTGGTGCGAATCCTCTGATCCCATGGAGGGATCAGAGATTGGACTTCACATGGCCTGCTCCATCTCTCTCTCAAAAAAAGCTGTCTCCCCAGTTAGGCACTGCAGCACCACTTCCACAGGTGGAAGTGTGGTTTTGACACATGTCCAGTGGTCTTCTGGAAGTCCATAGGTCACATCTCAAAAGGTACACCCACCCAATCCCACAGATCAGGCAGTCCCCCAAGTTTCTCTTCCCCTACAGTTCTCAAATCCCACAACATTCCACCATGGGATAGGTAATCCTGCATTACTTGATTCTTCCATTTAAAAATATATCCATTTTATAAATGGAAGGCTAGTATGCAAAGCAAAGCAATCACTTCTGGTATAATCTTGATGCCCTGAAGAATAATTTTTGGAAATAGAAGATCTCTGAGGCTGATTTTTTTTTTTTTTTGCTTTGCAGAATGCCAACTTCCCATTTTTCAAACTAGGTTTCATGACAGTAGTCAAGTGGGGCGGGGGTTTGGCAGGAGAGGCACATCCCACAGACATTTCCATTAGGGACCCCGGTGCCATTTCAGACTGCAGAAGTAGCATCACATTTTGTAATGTTTCCCTTCACAAGAAACAGCCTGCAAACAGAAAAGCACAATAGCAATTGGGGATACAGATTTCTTCTGCCTAAGATCCAGATTTGTTGCAAGGGACATTTTAGCTAGGGAAACACTTAAAAACATATTTCCTCCCACCTATAAAAGATGTTAGCTGAGAAAGTTGTTTCTCAGGATCTGGTTTACTTTTTTCTAACATTTGAAAATATATATTTATTGATTGTGTTGCATTGTGTAGCTTTGTACTCTGCTACAATCAAAAAACTCTCATTGATTCACATACAGTACATCAATAGGTTAAGCCAGTGGCCAATGGCCAAATTTAGTTTTATTTAGTTTCCTAAATTTTAATTAGTTTCCTAAATGTCATGGCTCAAGTTTTGGATTTGAGCTAGTGACGCCAGGTTCAAGTTCCTGTTCAACCATGGACTCACTGGATGACTTTGAACCAGTTACACACTCTCTCAGCTGAACCACCTCAGAGAGTTATTGTTGGGAAAGTGTAATAAGGGGAGATTCTCATACACACCACCTTCAGATCTCAAAGAAAAGGTGGATATGAATGTAAGAAACAGTTAAATTGATTATGAATTGTGCAAAGTATCACTTGGATTGATTGCATTAAACCACTGAACATATTTCATATATATAATAACGTTCTTAAGGACCCATCCCACCCGGGATATTCTTTTTTTGAACTATTACCATCTGGCAGACGGTACAGGATAATGAAAACAAGGACAAATAGGCTGAAGAATAGCTTCTATCTTAGAGCTGTAACTATACTGAATTTTATCATATAGTGCAGTATTAATGCAGCACCAGGGGTTGTACAATATGGAATGTGAAGGCTGTGTTTTGTGTGTTCTATGGTTTTTATATTTTTAAAGCTGCACTGGGGTGGCATTTAATTTCGTTGTACAAGTAGTACAATGACAATAAAGATTTCTATTCTATTCTATTCTATTCTATTCTATTCTATTCTATTCTATTCTATTCTATTCTATTCTATTTGACTCCTGTAAGGTAGTACCTGAGGTTTTTTCCTACAGCATTTGACCAGAACAGATATGTGGTCTTTACTCATTCCACTAGGATCAGTAAGAATAGCAAAAGAGAGAAAGTAATTTTTAATCCTGTATATGATTTTTTTATTTACCTCCCCAACTCACAACTGTGCAGCTCCCACCTTGGAAGAGGGAATTATCCGCTTGATGAATGGCTCTGGTCCTCATGAAGGGCGAGTGGAAGTCTTTCATGATCGACACTGGGGGACTGTGTGTGATGATGGATGGGACAAGAAAGACGGTGACGTGGTGTGCCGGATGCTGGGTTTCCGAGGTGTTGAAGAAATTTACAGAATGGCTTTATTTGGACAAGGTAAGAAAGATTAAATTAGTTGCATTGATGGCAGAATTCACCCCAGGAAACAAATCTAAACAGTTTAGCACAAGGGTGTTAACACAAATATAACAAATAGTATATGGTGCCCCTATTGTAGGGTTTTTTGCAAACTGGACTTTGTGAGTCCAGGTTTCCCTGGACTCGGGGGTGGGGGGACCTTTCCATAAGGGACTAAGGAAAAAAAAAATTGAATGAACTCAGCCATCCGCTCCCACCTCAATGCTGTTTTTCAGAAGCATCCATAATTGTTTTTCTAGGTCCAGTGGAAAGGGCAGGTCTTGTCAACTGATGTCTAGAAGCCCCCTCCTCTTGGTCAGGGGTTCTGGGAATGTGTTGTTGTTATCTAATGATCAGGTTTTGCAGCCTGAAAAGTTTCACACTTCCATTAATTCTCTTGGAGAAATTTTTCCAAGCATATGATACCTGAGGCCTACCAGACTGGGTTCTTGTAAGGATAAGCCTGGGATCATAAAAAGGTAAAGTCTTAGTGATTTTATAGAAATGTCCATGTAGGGTTTTTTTTGGCAACAATATAAAAGAGGGATGTTTTTCAACTTCTCAGTCCCTGCGATTTCATAGAAGACCTATCCAAATACTAACTAGGTCTGGTCCTGCTTAGTTTTTTGAACTCAGACAGAGTTGTCTAGTTGCTGGCACCTTGCTGGCCCCAAAACATAACTGTCTGCAAAGTAATCTGAACACTTTGGATGTGTAAGAAGTACCACAGGTTGTGGGTAAGCCAATTCAATTAAAGGTAATTCATCAGGACTAGAAAGTACCTCCATGAATGAGTCTATGCAACACATTGAACACACCAGGCTAACAAAACTAGGGCTATCAACTCTGGGCTGCACACATCTGGAGGACCACCAGAGGACAGCAGAGAGGCAGAAAACTCAGTCCCTTGGCTGACATCAACTGCCTGCCTGGGTTTTTCCAACTCAGATCTGGTAGCCCTAACAAAATGTAGGTGCTGTGCTGGCCTCTTCCCTCCTGCCCTTTCCTTGCCCTCACTTTCACAAAATCCCACCACTACAGATATCAAACCTGGGCTGGAAAAATCCATATGAGTTTTTTTGTCTTCCCCAGTCCAGATATGATGGCAGCTAAGATTTAGAGTTAGAGTTTTTTTTTGTATCTCTTTGCTACCACATCTAGTGGTGATCCAGATTTTTGCAGCCCCAACATGGTAGCCCAAGTGTGGGGTCAAAAAGAGTCAATAACAGAATAACAGTACAGAATGAAGGATGAAGCAAGGGAGGGAAGAGCTGGTATGCTGCTACCACCTCTACTGTTTAAGAGCCAGTTGTTGCCTTAGCAGCAGTAGCAGCAGCAGCCTACACTACAAGAAGAGCTCTTTGAGTCTCTGGTGGCTTTCTTGGTGATTGCTCTTAACTGCCATCTACCTCTTCTCACTCATCTTACTGACTGAAGAAATGAGAGGGAAAGAATAAACTTACCATATCTGGGCTGCAAAACTCTCATGGCCACTAGATGGCAGCAAAGAGATACAGGACCTATGCCCTCTGCTGCCATCTAGCAGTCATTTGGGGTACTCAGTTCAGCTTAGCTCAGCTCAGATGAAAAGTTTGCTTTGGGGCCCAGAGAGCTTTAATTATGCCCCTGCTCTAAAGACTTCCTGTTAATCAAAATTTCCCTCCAAACCTGGCATATTTAAAGCATTCACAGATTGCTTTATTTTTGTAAGTTAAGAAAACATTTGAGATGGCAAGCCAGTGACACAATCCTAAACGTCAGTGTAGCGATGCTCCAATATTGCTCATGTCTTTTACAAATGTCCCAGGCTATGAGAAATGGGAATCAGGGAAAATTTTACGAGTTCCCTGTCTTAGATGAAGGTCTCCCATAAATGTTTAGCTTCATGAAGAGGTTTCCCCTGCAGTGCCTTTCTAACTGATGGGCTGGCACGGCATGTCTATTTGTGTGCATTAAGGGGCTATTCAGGCACTCTTCCTGGGGGCGAGGGGCACAGGAGGCGTTGGAGAGGAACTGTTCCCCACAAATCCTACTGAGCAACAGCAGAATGAATCCCATGTGATGGGAAAGAAGATGCCCTGGTTGGGTCCAAACCACAAAGCAGTGGTAGCACCATTCCAGTGCTAACCTTTTTTCCGGAGGAGGGAAAAGTTGTTATTCACATACTTTGACCAGCTTGTAGACGTCTGTCTATGGATGGGATCCATCTCCAGCCATTTTACTGTTTCCAACCAATCCTTTCATGTGTGTTCCTGCACAAGCAAGCAGGCCACCTTCTCCAATGGCTGTGTTCACCAAACCTGCTTGGCCAGGCCAGAGAAAGATCCGGCATATACATTTGTATAACTTGCTAAGCTCGGTTCATTTTAATTGTGTTTAGATTTTGTGTGGCTTAGTCTGTTGTTTAAACCCAACCTCTTTAGCTGGTTTATAGTTTAATGGATTGTGCAAGCCATGAGGATTAAATAGATTGTTGATAACCAGATTATGTATACATTACCTAAATGCCAACACAGAGATCCCATTTTAGCAAAGCCTAAGTATAATTGGGGTATTAGTGCCCTCCCCCTGTTTAGTCTACCGGGGACTATGGCTAGATTGTTAAGTTCACAAGAAAGCTGTTATTAGCCATTGCTAGTAAACATATGAACCATGATTCATGTGTTTTTACATAATCTTGATTCCTTCCTGAGGGATAGCTATGCTAGTTTACTGTAGCACAAACAAGGAACAATCATACAGCAACATCTTTCCTGAACTGAAGGCTCGTTCTAGCATCTGATGATGCAAATTCTGGTCCAGAAAAATCTGTTGATCTTTAAGGCAACTTAGAGGAGGGCTACAGGGTGAAGTACTGGCTGTCCTCCAGCTATTTTTCAACAGAAGTTTCCCAATCTTGCAGAACTCTGGTGCATATGTTTCTTATTTTTTCCAATCACTTGGGCTAGAAGGGGAAACTGGCAGAACTCTTCCCTGTTTTCACCCAATTTCCCAATCCATAAGCTTCACAAGTGGCTGCAACAGAATTCCGTGGGTTACACAAAATGGCACTGCTTCATTCTATTTACGTGGGATATTTCTCTTCCAATGACATGTCAGGCAAGGAGAAGCAGGCGAAAGCAGCTGCCACTTTACCTACTCACACCAGCCGAAACAATCGAGCCATTGACTTGAACACGAGCCAGTGTCCCAGAGCACCAATGTCTTTAGGTATATAAGGAATCCATGTAAAGCTTGAGATGTATTTGTCAGAGCAAAGCTCAACAGGCTTTATGTGGGAAAGTTCTTTATTCTAAACCTGCCAAAATCTCTGTTCGGGGATTATATCTCAAAACAGTCAATAGTTTTTATTTTGCAGAAGAAGGAGAGTGTTATGCATGTTGACCTTTACTATCTGTCACTGTAGCAGGGAGTAAGGGGGACAATGGGTCCTTCACTGATACCCATACAATCTTACTAGTCCTCTCCCTGAGATCTCCACTTTCACACCCCCTCTATCTGAGTGCTGGGGGTCTGGGTGTGGGGTTCCTCCAGATGAAAAAGTTCCACCCAGGCTGTTTTTGAATGGGGAGATACGTGGGATCTCGATAGGCAGAGAAGAAAACCCCTCTTTCCCAGGGACAAACTTTTAACTGAACGGCTCCAGTTTTCCCCTTTTTACCCAGGGTTAACTGTCCAAAGCTTACAAACCCAATGCAGGAGTGTTCAAAGAAATGGATTTTCATTTCACTAAAGGCAGCAAAGTACGGATTTGAGAATAGTTGAACTGTAATGTTACATAAAACTGTATGCCTGAGCTAGCTATCTGAACAAAAGTAATAAACAGAGAACAGGATCAGATACAAAACTACCCCAAACTGAGCTAGCAGTGCTTAAAAGAAATGAAGAATCAGTCCCATGACTAAGTAATATTCTCTACCAACTTTTACCTTGCTGGCTCCAATTCTCCCGTGGCATTCTAGGTTTTGGAACTGAATTTTTAGGCCCAGTTGCATGATACTGGATTTCTCTAGATTTTTGCTTTCTGCTGGGGCTTCCAGCCAATACTCATTGGGAACAAAGACATCACAGGAGGGGAGCTGTGTTAATCTATGGTAGCTCAAAATCAGGAGGAATCTGAGAGCAGCATTTCAGACGAACACATTTAATTAATAGGCATACGTTTTTGTGAGCTGTACCTCTGTTCATTGGGTGCATGCAGTGGTTAAACTGGCACCTCATCCCAGCTGAAACCCTGTATCAGTGTAGCTGTTCTCATTCTTCTAATGAAGGGAGCTGTAATTCATGAAGCTTATGCCTTTTAATAAAAACGTGTTAGTCTGAAAAGCTGCTCTCAGACTCCTCCTGATTTGGGAGAATCAAGAAAGTCTTCAATTGCTCTCCCCTTAAATCTCTGCATCCTGCCCATCTCTTATTGGAAAGGACAGTGGCTGTGTTTTGACCGTCCTGAAATGTCCCCAGGTATCCAACTGACCACTCCGAACAAAGAATCCCATTAATCCGCTGTAGTAAACATTGGTTTTCTACCCATGGTAATCTCTCATATCAGGCAGCCTTTGATATCTAGCATGATGCATGCTGGATAAATAATTGTGCCTGGTCCAGCTGCAGTTCCAAACGTTGCTCAGTGTTCCCGTGGTTGTTCCACACAACCTTTCCAGCTCTACCTCCTTCTGGTGCTTAGAAACTTGTTCCTTTTGGATCCAGCAGAGCCAAACTGTGCTTTTCCTGGCTGGAATTTTATTCCCATTATCCATTTTCCCCAGAGAGCTTTTTGCAGAGCCCTGAGCTGTGTGTAGAATCTCCTTTATAGCTAGTGAGTCACAGGCTGGAAAAGGGAGAGTCCTGACTCATGTCTTCCAGCAGGGAATTTCAGGGACTGGCATTAGGCTAGGGAAAGATCTTTTTGCTAGGAAATGAGGCGGTCCTGTCCTAGAAATCTTTGAGGACATTCAGGGATGACTCTTAGCATCCCAGGGACAGATCTCTGAACATTTCCTGTGGTTTGGCCTTGGCCCTATTTACATAGCAAAATGACACAAGCCACATGTGGTCTGAAGCCAAAGCTGTTTGGACATGAGGGATCTGCTGGAAACCAGCTGGTGAAGCAATGGAGCTGTTTACTTAGAATTATCTCAGAAAAGATCACAAGTTTATTCATTTTTAAAAATGGGTATTGAAGATCATTTGTTTTTCAGCATTCCAAGACAGATAGCAACCTTCATATTATTTATTCATTATTTGCCTGTGCAGCCTTGCTGTGCTGCATCCAGGGGGGGAATGTGCTTTTAGATCCACCCCTGCCATGGCTGGTCTATTATTTTATATCCATGTGTTGGAAGTGCTTACTTGCCAAACTAAGTTAACTTACAGCAGCTGTTTGCATTAGAAGGCCCATATTGTCTATAGAGTTCCCTCTCAAGGCTTATACCTTTGGCTTCGTTACTCGCTCTTAAGCAAGGAATCAAATAATAAAAGTATTTTTGGTTGTGTTCTGTTTTATGCTAGAAGTGCTAGATTGGATTGTTATCGTTTACATGATGGCAGACTTGTAAACCTACTTCCAAATGGTATCATTGGGTGTATTTGGTTGGGCTGATCAATTTTGTTTTGCATCCTGACTATATGTCAGCACACTGCTTCTATCTCCAAGCTGCTGGGGTGTATAGAACAGTATGTTGTCTTGCAAAATAATCTCTAGATTAGACACCTAGCTTGCATAGGATGGTGTAAGCATGCCTGGGATCAGATTTGGTTTGGTTGTGCTTATGGTAGACTGACCAAAATATGCCAGACTGACCAATATAGTCCTTACCATTAGCAAGGAATGCTGCATTTGGTATGGGTATAATTAAGGTTGATAATCTAGTCTAATCCTTCCCTATCTTTGTAAAAAAACCAAAAGTGTATTTGGAAGATTGTGATTAAAAGGAATAAAGGATATGAAATAACAAATGAAAGAAAGGATAATATTTTTATACCACCCAGCTCAGATAACTCTAGGCAACTTACAATAGATTTTAAAATTAAAACCAGAATAAACCGCCCAAACGATCAAAATTAAATATAAAAGTAGCTGCCCAATCATGAGGCACCCCAGAACGCTCAAACTCTGAATGTCCAGCCAAATAAATAAATAAGTTGTATGTCTGATCTCCCAGCAGAATGAACAGAAAGTGGACATAAGGTGAGCAAATGTGGAGGTGAAAAGAATTATGTCACCGGGTCCTGCAAATGTATGTGAATTACAGTAATGGGAAAGATGATTTTGTGGAATGATAAAAGCGAGAGAGGCTGTGGCTGAGGGAAAAAAGTGCTTATAAGAGAATGATTGCTGCTGTAAAAAATGAGGATGAAAAAAGAATGTTGTTATCATGTATATATTGCAGGAAAAATAGCTGCAAAGAATGTGCTTCAAATGACCAAAGAATGGTTAAGATTAAGAGGCAGAGAAAACACTGAGTGATTTTGATGAACGTAAAAAACACCTTCGGAAGTAGGCGAAGGAGAAAGAAGGCGCCTCCAGCAGAGTGAATGGAAATAAAAGTAAAAATGCTGAAATGATTTGGGATGAAACTGAAATGCATTCATCACTTTTATTTTCATTCATCACATTCAGTCACTCTGCTGGAGGCTCTTTCTTTGTTCAAAAAAAAGTGATGAAAAAGAACTCATAAGAATGGGCAAAAAATATTGGACATAATAAACATATGCAGCAATGGGAAAATATGTGGTCTAAAGGATTAAAATTTACTTTATGTTATAATTGGAAAGGAAATTTTTATAAAATGTTGTATCGATGGTATATGACACCCCAAAGGCTATCAAAGATGTATGGGACAATTCCCAGCGTTTGTTGGAAATGTAACCAACAAGAAGGGTCGTTCTACCATATGTGGTGGACATGTAAAATTGCAAAGAAATTCTGGATTCAAATACAAACCTTGATGCAGAGCATACTACAGATACAGATTCCATTTAAACCAGAACTATTCCTGTTGGGGATAATGGACTTTCAAATAGGAAAACATCTTATTGTTGTTGTTGTTTAGTCGTTAAGTCGTGTCCGACTCTTCGTGACCCCATGAACCATATTGCGCCAGGCCTTCCTATCTTTCACTGCCTCCCTGAGTTTGCTCAATTTCATGCTCATTGCTTCAGTGATGCTATCTAGCCATCTCATCCTCTGCCGTCCTCTTCTCCTTTTGCCTTCCATCTTTCCCAGCATCAGGGTCTTTTCCAAAGAGTCCTCTCTTCGCATTAGGTGACCAAAGTATCTGAGCTTGAGCTTCATTATCAATCCTTCCAATGAGCAATCAGAGTTGATTTCCTTTAAGATTGACTGGTTTGACCTCCTAGCAGTCCAGGGGACTCTTAAGAGTCTTCTCCAGCACCACAGTTCAAAGGCATCAATTCTTCGGCATTCAGCCTTCTTTATGGTCCAGCTCTCACAGCCATACATTACTACTGGAAAAACCATAGCTTTGACTATGCGGATCTTTGTCGGCAAGGTGATGTCTCTGCTTTTTAATATGCTATCTAGGTTTGCCATAGCTTTCCTCCCAAGGAGCAAGCGTCTTTTAATTTCATGGCTGCAGTCTCCGTCTGCGGTGATCTTGGAGCCCAAATAAATGAAGTCTGTTACTGCTTCCATTTCTACCCCTTCTATTTGCCAGGAATTGATGGGTCCAGATGCCATGATCTTAGTTTTTTTAATGTTGAGTTTCAAGCCAGCTTTCGCACTCTCCTCTTTCACCCTCATCAAGAGACTCTTTAGTTCTTCTTCACTTTCTGCCATTAGGGTGGTATCGTCTGCATATCTGAGGTTATTGATGTTTCTCCCTGCAATCTTAATTCCGGCTTGTGATTCTTCCAGCCTGGCATTTCTCATGATGTACTCTGCATATAGGTTAAATAAGCAGGGTGACAGTATACAGCCTTGTCGTACTCCTTTCCCTATTTTGAACCAATCGGTTGTTCCATGACCGGTTCTAACTGTTTCTTCTTGGCCCGCATACAGATTTCTCAGGAGACAGGTAAGGTGGTCTGGTATCCCCATCTCTTTAAGAATTTGCCACAGTTTGTTGTGATCCACACAATCAAAGGCTTTTGCATAGTCAATGAAGCAGAAGTAGATGCTTTTCTGGAATTCTCGTGCTTTCTCCATGATCCAGCGAATGTTGGCAATTTGATCTCTAGTTCCTCTGCCTCTTCGAAACCCAGCTTGTACATCCGGTAGTTCTCGGTTCACATACTGCTGAAGCCTAGCTTGTAGGATTTTGAGCATAACCTTGCTAGCATGTGAAATGAGTGCAATTGTGCGATAGTTTGAGCATTCTTTGGCATTGCCCTTCTTTGGAATTGGAACGTAAACTGACCTTTTCCAATCCCGTGGCCACTGTTGCGTTTTCCAAACTTGCTGGCATATTGAGTGCAGCACTTTAACAGCATCGTCTTTTAGTATTTTAAAGAACTCAGCTGGAATACTGTCATCTCCACTAGCTTTGTTGTTAGCAATGCTTCCTAAGGCCCACTTGACTTCACTCTCTAGGATGTCTGGCTCAGGGTCAGTGACCACACCAGCATGGACATCAGGGACATTAAGATCTTTCTTGTATAGTTCTTCTGTGTATTCTTGCCACCTCTTCTTAATCTCTTCTGCTTCTGTTAGGTCCCTGCCTTTTTTGTCCTTTATCATGCCCATCTTTGCACTAAACGTTCCTTTGATATCTCCAATTTTCTTGAAGAGATCTCTAGTCTTCCCCATTCTATTGTTTTCTTCAATTTCTTTGCATTGTTCATTTAAGAAGGCCTTCTTATCTCTCCTTGCTATTCTCTGGAAATCTGCATTCAGTTGCTTATATCTTTCCCTTTCACCCTTGCTTTTCGCATTCCTTCTTTCCACAGCTATTTGTAAAGCCTCATCAGACAGCCATTTTGCTTTCTTGCATTTCTTTTTCTTTGGGATGGTTTTAGTTGCTGCCTCTTGTACAATGTTACAGACCTCCGTCCATAGTTCTTCAGGCACTCTGTCTACCAAATCTAATCCTCTAAATCTATTCATCACCTTCACTGTGTATTCACATGGAATATGATCTAAGTCATACCTGAGTGGTCTAGTGGTTTTCCCTACATTCTTCAATTTAAGCCTAAATTTTGCAGTAAGAAGCTCATGATCTGAGCCACAGTCAGCTCCTGGTCTTGTTTTTGCCGTCTGTATAGAGCTTCTCCATCTTTGGCTGCAAAGTATGTAATCAATCTGGTTTCGGTATTGGCCATCTGGTGATGTCCATGTGTAGAGTCGTCTCTTGTGTTGTTGGAAAAGAGTGTTTGCTATGACTAGCTTGTTCTCTTGACAGAACTCTATTAGCCTTTGCCCTGCTTCATTTTGTACTCCAAGGCCAAACTTGCCTGTTATTCCGATTACTCCTTGACTTCCTACTTTAGCATTCCAATCCCCTATGATGAAAAGGACATCTTTTTTTGGTGCTAGTTCTAGAAGGTCTTGTAGGTCTTCATAGAACCGGTCAACTTCAGCTTCTTCGGCATCAGTGGTTGGGGCATAGACTTGGATTACCGTGATGTTGAATGGTTTTCCTTGGATACGCACTGAGATCATTCTGTCGTTTTTGAGGTTGTACCCCATTACTGCCTTTCCCACTCTCTTATTGACTATGAGTGCAACTCCATTTCTTCTAAGGGTTTCTTGCCCACAGTAGTAGATACAATGGTCACCTGAATTAAATTCACCCATTCCCGTCCATTTCAATTCGCTGATTCCCAAGATGTCGACGTTCAATCTTGTCATCTCATGTTTGACCACATCCAGCTTGCCTTGGTTCATGGATCTTACATTCCACGTACCTATACAATATTGTTCTTTACAGCATCGGACCTTCTTTTCGCTTCCAGATACATCCACAGCTGAACGTCCTTTCGGCTTTGGCCCAGCCGCTTCACTCTTTCTGGAGCTACTTGGAATTGCCCTCCGCTCTTCCCCAGTAGCATATTGGACACCTTCCGACCTGAGGGGCTCATCTTCCGGCGTCATATCTTTTAGCCTTTTAACATTGTCCATGGGGTTTTCTTGGCAAGGATACTGGAGTGGGTTGCCATTTCCTTCTCCAGTGGACCACATTTTGTCAGAACTCTCTGTCATGACCTGTCCGTCTTGGGTGGCCCTGCACGGTATAGCTCATGGCTTCACTGAGTTACACAAGCCCCTTCGCCATGACAAGGCAGTGATCCATGAAGGGGAAACATCTTATTAGAATTACTCAATACATGATTACCACAGCAAGACTTCTTTATGCACAATTTTGGAAAGCCCAGACACTACCAACAATACAAGAATGGTTGTTAAAACTGATGGAAATGGCAGAAAATGATAAACTGACTTGCTTATTAACTATTTAACTCAAATAACTATTATCTTAAAGAATGGAAACCATTGATGGACTATTTGCAAAATGCAGGTGGGGTGAAGCTTACATGGGGATTTGAAGATTAGATCATAAATGTAATGGGATATGTTTTGACAAAGAATTACTCCTACTTAATGTATTAAAAACGAGCACTTATGATAGTCTTACTATTCCTAAGACCAGAGATAGAGTGGAAGTTATCTATTTTTCATATCTTTTTTCTTTTTCTTTTACTTTATCTCACTTTTTCTTTTCCTTTTCTTTATAATTTGTATTTTCAATTTTCTTTTTCATTTCTAACTTTTAACTTTGTAACTTTAAAATTTCAATAAAATATTATTTAAAAAAAAGAACTCATAAGAGAGGTTAAAATATAATAGTGCTTATAACTGCTGTGAAGAATATCGGAAACCACTTTGTATATTTCTTTCTTATTTTTCTTTTATTTATTTATTTTTTCTGCAGCATTCCTTGCTAATGGTAAGGACAATACTGGCCAGTTTGGCATATTTTGGTCAGTCTACCATTGGCTTTCTCTTTGGTTTCTTTCTTTTTCTTTTTTCTTCCTTACTATATACTAGTTTGTATTAGTTTTTATTTTCCTTCTTAAAAGTTTTAATAATATATATATAATGATATATATATAAGAAATGTATGAATGGAGAAAATCTATTATATGTTTATTGGTTTAGAGAAAATGGATGATAGAAATGAATAAACTTGAATTATGGAATATTTGTGAGAGCATAGAGTTGACGTTTGGTTGCTGAACCCAACAAGAACAGTGTGTGATGAAAGAACAGTATGTGTCAGAATAAATGCAGTGCTGAGCAAATGATTGAGCAGAGAGGCAAAGAGGTATGATGTCCTCTTGGTTGTTTAATGTATTTATAAATGTATAAGGAATATTTATGGTGACATGGAAGTCTATTTCTTCCTCCCTTTTTTGCCTTGCAAGATAGTTCTTATTCTCAAAGGGAGCAGAATGTTGAACATGTATATTTTTGGATTTGCCATTTTAATTTATATAAGGATATTTATGTGCCACCTAATAATCAGACATCTGAAATGAATTAATTCATATCTGAGTGACTTAGGCCTCCTCAAAATATGGCATATACATAGAGTGGGGGGGGGGGGGTTGCCATTGTTTCTTTGATTTAATTAAACTGTGGAGCTTTACTGGCATTTGTAGTATGTCCGGATTTTTGCTTTATGTAAAACATGAGATCCCACTTAGCAATTCTCTTTTCATGATCTGCAATTTTCTTCTGGCATATACCGTAGCTAGCTAAGTGGGAGCTACCAGTTCAAATGGAATTTGTGCAAAAATTTGGTGGTTTTCTTCTCTTGGAGCAGGCTGATTCTGAACATGATTCTGACATTTCTGTGAGCTGAGCAACATTATAAGCTCCCAAAGATCCAGAGGTATATACAGTGGTACCTCGGTTCACGAACGCTTCTGTTCACGAACAATTTGGTTCACAAACAGCTCCGGTCGCAAAATTTTGCCTCCGTTCGCGAACTCCGCATCGGGTTACGAACAGGATCCGTGGCCATTTTCCCTCCCGTGACACGTGATCGCGGCTTCCTGTAGGGAGGGGGACTCTCCCTCCAAGCAGTAACCGCCTCCCCACCTGCCTTCCTGTCCTCCACGCCAGAAGTCAGCTGAGCAAGGTTAGCTTTCTCTCTCTTCGTACTGTACTTCGTGTCATATTTTTACGGTTTTAAAAAACAACAACATATGGTTCAGAACGGATTAACCGTAATTACATTGAACCTTATAGGGAAATTTGATTCGGGACGCGATCAAAAATCGGTTGGTGACCAAATTCATAGGGGTCAGAACGGATTAACCGTATTTACATTGAACCTTATGGGAAAATGTGATTCGGTTCACGACCAATTCGGTTCGCGACCAGAGTCGCGGAACGAATTAAGTTTGTGAACCGAGGTACCACTGTAATCTAATTCCCCCACTCCTGCAAAACTTCAAATACAGTTACTACAGAACTCCTACAGAAGTTATTATCCAATTGTAATTCCTCATATGAAAGAGGGGAAAATATGTTAAATACATGCAGAGTGATCATATTGATTGTATTTACATTAAATCCATTGATTTTTTCCCCTAGATCCCTCTCTATCCTCTGCTCTGGCCCCAGTTACTTTGTGAAAAACATGTCATTCAAGCATGAAATGCAGTTCCTGGTCCAGAAACAGTATGCACCCCTGGCCATATTGATAAGGGTACGCACTGCTATGGCCTAGGTTTTGTAGATGGTGAATGTTCTCATAGCGATTGCAATATGATACAAAGATGGAAGATCATTAATTGTTGTAACTGTGAATTCCAGCTAATGATTCTGTTCAATTCTTCCCCAGGGAAAGGACGGATTTGGATGGATGATGTGGCCTGCAAGGGAACAGAAGACAGTCTGCTCCAATGTAGCTTTTCCAGCTGGGGAAAAACAAACTGTGGACATGCTGAGGATGCTGGAGTGAAGTGCTTGAGGCAGTGATAGGACAAATCTGGCAACCAAGGAGTGAACAGAGGACCTGCTGGAGAAGAAACTATGGGACCTCAGAGGTTGCCAGGACTAGCAGATACTGTGCTTTCTTACTGCCAGTGCTGTCAGAAAGGAGCCACCATACTTCTGCCTTTATATGTCTCAGGAGCTACAGTAGAAACTACAGTAATTTTTCCATCCAGCCTGTAGCCCTACCAGGGGAGGCTCTATTTCATCCTTTTCCAACTTGTATCCTCCACCTTTCCTAACATATACAATAAAGTTATGGGAAGCCAACCTATGTAAGCCTTCCATGTGCGGTAGAACTGCTATCGTGACATAGATTTTGAATATCAAAGGTTGCTGATCATATTATTGCAGGCTATGTACGATGCAGCCATCAAACCAGCATAACTGCTCCCCAGCTGAAAACGTGCTTGACAGGGAGAAGCTGAGCAGCTACAGACATAATAACCTGTTTGCTTAGCCAGCTGATGATTGTTGCTTTCTTAATAATAAAGGTATTTGTGTTGTTCTGTATTTCTCCGTGTTGCACAACAAAAAAGTTCTGTTCTTCTTTTTACAGATCCATACTGGATAGGAGGGGGCTGCATGTGAAACAGTGCAGTACTTAGCAAAACAGTAAGAGCTGTACGGTAATATAAAACACTGGGATAGAATCCTTGGTGTTTATGTACATGCTGAAATGTACAATTCTTTTGCCAGGGGAAAAAGCAGGGCAGATCATGCTGGTAGAGCATATTTTGGGGATTGCATGATATTTTTGATACAATGGCAGTGTATATGGGCTCAACGCTGCGCCAGTGGCCAGTGGACTTCCAGATGTCATTTTCCACAGTTTGCACAATTGTCCATACCTAGAGTAGGGCTTAACCTGTCACATTTAATAACAAGCTTTGCCCCTTGCACTTGAGTCCCTCATTCATTTTTTTTCAAGTTTGCATGCATTCACCTCATCTCAGAACATTGGTTCCTCAGACACAGTCTCATGAACTCCTTCTTCCCAAATCTTTCAAAATAGGTTATAAAGCAGAAAGTGATGATTCGGCAATTTGAAGTTTTGAAACAGAAAAGCCTGTTCAACCCTTGCAGAGTATTTGCAAAAGTCAGCCTTAGACATGTGTAGCTAAGAGAGAGTTGTTCTACTGTTATAGAATATACAGAGTTATTCTACTGTTGACATTTTTAAAATGTTGAAGCTTAGTTGTTTTAAACTTTCTGCTGTGTTGTTTAAGATCTCGCTGTACTATGAAATGTGTAATTGCTGCCCACAGTGTACTCTATAGCAGTGTTTCTTAACTTTGGCGGCTTGGAGATGTGTGGACTTTAACTCAGAATTCTGGCTGGGGAATTCTGGGAGTTGAAGTCCAGACGTCTTCAAACAGCCAAGATTAAGAAACACTGTGCTATAGAAACTCAACAGGTTGGTTCCTCCAGCCTAGGCCTCAGACTAATACCGCTATTTGATACAAAGTTATCAACGGAAGAGGTTTATTAGGCGAACTGCTTAATTCGATGAATAAAGTATTTCTTTTCAAATTGAAGAAGGAGATTGTTTTAAAAATACAATTCTGGAGTTAATTGTGTGTTGCACTTCCAGAAATAACTGAAACTTTTGATGGCTTTTCACTTTCACTCCAGCAATCCCTTACAGCAAACTCCTTGCTTCTGTTCCATCTAGTCATATTTTTCTTGAAGCTTTCTAACGCTGGGCTCTGTTTTTGTTAGCTATCTGCTCTGGTTTTCAAGATTTTTCCCAGTAGAGAGTTCCATAAATTGGAAGTGTTGGTTTTTTCCCAGTAGAGAGTTCCATAAATTGGAAGTGTTGGTTTTTCCTTGACCTTCAGTTCGGTTCCGTCTGGCCACCAGCTGTGGTCTCCCTTCAAATGATCTCTATTTTTATCAACTTGAACCTTTCTTGCAACAGGTTAAGAAAGCACTTTAAAACAGAGTAATACGCGGAGAAGGTATAGCATGTCTCTGTCTATACCTTTTCCCTAACCTTTCTTCCTATAATACTGCCAAGGTGTCCAGTGCAAGGGAAGTGAATTGGGTTTGTACAGCAAAAGAAGCAGGAGGAGAAGAGAGATCATTTATCTGATGCAGTTCCTTCCCCTCCATTGCTCTGCAGTTATTTGCTAGTGACTGATGCTGCAAGGCCTAGTTCTGCTTTTGAAACTGGATTGAGGTGGGCGGCTATAGACATTACATAAATAAAATAAAATAAATATTTTCCTCCTGAACATCCCCACTTGCTGCACACTAAACTTAAATGGGTTTCAAGATGTAATCTTTCATTCTCTGCCCCTTCAGATCTGGAGGGAGAAGCCTCAACCGAGCAATTGTTGGCACAAACAAACAGCACCATCAGCCCAAACCCTGAAGCACAAACTGAGGATTGAACTCGTGTTTTAAGAAAACTGGTCTTGATTAGGGGAGGACTGAGTGCTTTTTGGCTGGGAGATATGGCCTTTTGTTAAGATAAACAACTGATGCTTTATGAAATGCAGAGCAAGACAAGGCCTTGGGTTTTATAAGCACTTTTGCACCCTTCATTCCTCAGGGAGACTGAAAGGTTGGAAATATTCACAGGGTGAGTTTTGCATTTTTTAAAAATCAAGAGCGTTTTTGTGTTGCAATGCAGAATCGTGGATTTTTACAGTCTCCATGTGTGTTTCAGACTATAGTCTAGCAGTTCGGAACTTAAAAGAGTCTTTAAATTCTGAATTATTAAAAAAAATAGTTACATTATTCTTTTTTTTAAAAAATACTGAGAGCAGGCTGGTGAAGAATCAAGTCATTCCATATAGTCCACCGGAGTTCACTGGCCAATACATTTAAATAAATAAATAAAAATAATAATAATATAGACATACATATAGTACCTATTTATAAAAACCATTACAGACATTCATACATGGAGAGGGAGCATGACTGCTTGATCTCTACATGTTCATTATAAAATCTGAAAAAAGAAGCACCTTTTAGTACAACTTAATACAGTGTTTCTCAACCTTGGCAACTTTAAGATATGTCGACTTCAACTCCCAGAATTCCCCAGCCAGCATGGGGAATTCTGGGAGTTGAAGTCGACATATCTTAAAGTTGCCAAGGTTGAGAAACATTGACTTAATATATAGGGAGGCATGTAATCCTGCCACCATGCATTCAGTAGGTTTCAAACAGGTCTGAACAGGGTTTCAAAGAATGTTGAAAGTATCAGGAATGCATGCAACGATATAACAACAGCATATTCCAGAAGGAGAGTCTCTCCCAGCCAGAAGGCACTAACGCTAACTGTGTGAAGTGGGGAAGGACTACAGGATAAAATGAATCAGTTGTCCATGGTCCAAACAAACATTTTAATTCTGCACGCTTCCTCAAATGACATTAACTATCAAGCCACCCCACCCAGCCCTGCTTTCTTCCTGCCTGCCTTATCGGGCGCTGCTCAGAGTCTCCGGTTCAGAGTGGATGAGATCACTTTGGGTCTCGTAATCACTCTGGCGCTCGTGGTGGCCATGATGGTGGTGGTGGTGATGGTGACACCGGCATTCCCCGTGACTCCGATGGTTTCGATGATGCTTCTCCTTGTGGTTCCGGCGAGCTCTGCCGTCAGTGAAGGCAGCCACTTGGATGGCCTCCGCTACCGCTATGGCTTTCCGAGCTTGGGCACAATCGTATTCGGCCTCTGCAGCTTGCTGGTAGGCCAAACTGGCAATTTTGGAGACATAGGACAGCAGGTTGTCCTCCCGAGCCTGAGCTGCTTCCGCTGATTCTTTAGCTTCATCAGCTTTCCTCTGAGCTTCTAAGGTTTCTTTCTTAGCCTCTGCAGCCTCTATTTTAGCGTGGGCCACTTCCAGCTTGGCCTGGATGGTTTCAGTAAGGGCCTTAGTAGTTTCTTTCTTGGATTCAGGGTCCTTAAACCTCTGAGAAGAAGCACAAGAGCAAAGAACTCAGGAGAAGACACCCTTCAACTAAGGGTGGTGCTTTCTTCCCTTTCAAGTCTAAAACAAGCTTATGAAGCCAATACAGGGAGCTTATGCTGGACACTTTCAACACAGGCGAGAAACACTTAGCTTTATGGCAGACAGCCTTCAGTTATGCCTACATAACCATGCTGAATCCACTTGATCCTCACCGTATCTTTATTTTTCTCCTCCACTTTGACTCTGCCCTGTATTTCACCTAGGTTTCGGCTGAATTTATGAACTAATCTAATGACTGAAATTTATGGGGACTAAAAAAAATCCTCCAAGTTCAAGGTTATTGTTGGGGTGGGGGTAATCAAATAATTGTTTTGGAGAGGGGAGGAATTTGGGGAGTGGATTCTTTTTAAATTATGAATTTTCAGGTCAAAACCAGCATGGTTCATTTTACACCTCCCAAATCTGACACAAAGTGGTGTATTCTGTCTGCGATTCTTTGCCACACATCATTCCTTTCATGCTGACCAGGAAAAGGTCCCCTTTTAACTGTGTTTAAATTAAGCACCAGGACCAGGGATTTAGGGGAGGAACTGCAGATACCACCAAGCAATATGGAATAGGGGAGATGGTGAAAAATGGACCCTGGGGTTCTGAAGAGAGCAAACAGTGCCATGTGAGATGAGGACCGGAAATGGGACAGGTGGGCTGTGGGGAAAGGGGGTCTTTCTGTAATTTCTTTTCTCTCTGGGCTAAGTGTGTGTGTGTGCAGGTGTGTGTGTCCCTCTGGGTCTTTCTGTGTTACTGAACCCTTCCATTCTACAAACTGTTGAGTATGCAAGCCCTCCTCCATTGAGAGCACATTCCTCACCCCACCCCCTGCCATTCCTCCAGAATGCACCCAATCCACTGAGACGGATGCTGGGATATAGCAAGGAATCAGCTACCACTCTCAAAAAGGAAAGGACAAGAGTTGATGAAGATTCTCAGTCATCCGGGTGGAATTACCTGGAGGTTGAGTCATGGCAACTGGTAGGGGGGACCCCTAACCAACTTTCTAGACTGAAGAAGCTGCTTGGACAAGCAGCGAAACGTATCAAACCAAAAGAAAAGAAGTCCAGTTGCCATGACTCAACCTCCAGAGAAAGGACAAGAGAGATGTGCTTGGGTGTCCCTCCTGAAGCAGAGATGCGAAGATTAAAAAAAAAAAAAAATTCCTGTGTTTGCAAAACACCCTGAGGGAGAGAGAGGGAAGGTAACGTATGTGCCAAGCTGCAGAACTATAATTTCTTTGCATGAGGTAGGCCTCAGTGTCTATGCACCTTTCTTTGGGTTTTTATAACGTGCTCTGGGACAAAGAAAGAAAGTTTTGAGCAGTTGTGTTAAGTAGGAGACCAAGAAAGTTTGAATTATGTGAGCCGTATACTTGTTGAAGCAGAAAACTGGGGTGCAATTAATGGTTTTGAGCATCTGCCTTGGAATCAGATCCTTTAGCAAGTTATTTGCTTCTCAGCCTCACAGACTGGCTTTCTGTGATATGCTCACAGGCATCTAGAGTGAGCCAAGATTATGTCATAATGATGACATGTAGATGGTCACATCATACAGCAAACCCTGCCCTTACATACTTGTATCCTGGCATCTATCCCAAGTACTAAGTCACAGTTTTGGGGCCATGATATCATGACAAATGTGTTGTTCCATGCTGCTTCTTGCCTCCCTCCCCCCAAATGGATGCCTACGAACATGGTGTTTTGAGAACAGTCATGATTACCTCAAAAGCTATTTTTGAATGGGTAGGTTCATGGCAATCCTTTTGCAATGTCATTTAGTATACTTTCTCAAAACTGCCTATGGACCTCAAAAGAGTGACTCGTGGGTAGGTTCAGCCCCTAGAACATAGACTTTCAGATTTTCTTTTCAGGGACAATACAGTTGGGGTTAGTGGGCATAATTATGTCATCCCAGGATTCTCCCAATAGATATTTTACAAACATGAGACATAAATGAAGAATACAAGACATAAATTCAAGACCTGTGGGCACCTTGATTAAAAAAAAACCTCACCACTTGTTCTCGCACGTCCTTCAGAAATGCAATTTCAGTCAAGAGAGTCCCAATTTCAGACAGAAGTTTTTCCTTAGACCTTAAAAAAGAGAGAAGGAAAAAAAATACTCATGGCTGCTGTTTCTCAGGGATTCACCTCTTCAGTGGTAGGTTTGCTATTGTCACTGACCTCTTGCAGTCATCCACATTGTTATCTTTTTCTGGAAAGGAAAAGGACTCCATCAGTCAAAACTCATGGCTTTGTGTAAACTGCATTGCCTTTGAGTTTTCATCAAAGCAACTGAAAAAGAAGGTAACTGACTTCCCTAAATCAGGTTTCCCCAGTATTTTTTGGCGGGGGGGGGAGGGAGGAAATGTCTGTTCATAAATTGGCTGCCATAATGGTAAAGCCAAACAAAAAACCCCAGTTCACCTTAAAGCAGACTGGTGAGGTTGCTCCTTGCCACACTATTGGACACCTCTGTGATATTCACTATCAGCCCCATCTTACCTCTCTCATTTTTGGCGAAGGCATCTGTCTCTCTTTACCACAGCACCAGTTGCAGCAACCTATTATTTTTTATTTTCCAAAAAGTAACGGTTCTTGTTTCTCATCTTAAATTGTGGAAATCAAATTGAGTGTGGAGAAGATGGTGCTTTGAAGCATGCCGGATTCTTTTCTAATATTTTTATTTGCAAGCAAAATGATACTTTAAAATAATAAAAAATAAGAGTGTGGAAAGGGCTTGTGAGATGCCAAAGCATGGGGGTGGGGAGTTCACAAACATATTGTTGCCGGTGGTTGCCACACTGAGGATCCCAATGCTGTGGACAATGACTAAATAGTAACAAAGTGGATGGTCAGCCTGATTTGCTCAATTTCCAAGAAGGTAAGTCTAAATACTTGGCCCGGTAATGTTTGGAGCTAATTTCTGGATTTTCCAATAGTTGATGGGTCATTTACTTGCAAGAGTTATGTTACAGTGCTATTGCATCTAAAATATTAAGCTGATTATGGGGCTGGCTTTTTACGAACACTTGAGAACATTGATTTATTATTGAGGGTGTCTTTTTTATGGAATTAAAATCAGAAAGGGGAAAGCTTTACCTTTGTTCTGCTGCTTCAGGAAGAGGACCTGCAAGAGAGAGACAGAAGTTTCATCCAGATGGCTTTTCCTGGTACACTGCAGGGACAGTTGGAAAAGGAAAAGTGTCCCTTTGTAATTCTGAAGATGATAGACCAACTAGTAATATACAACTTACCCAGCCACACTACTCAGTTTGGACCTTGGTTTGCCAAAATGAGAGAGTAAAATCAACAAAAAACAATAACTTGCATTCTTGGCAGCCTACTGCCTTATTGTCTCTCACATATGTGTTTTAAGTACAGTATATATGTATGTATGTATGTAATATTACAATTATATCCTGCTTTTTCTGTAGGAGCTCAAGGTGATGTACTTGGGGCTTTCCTCATTATCTTTAAACAATCTTGTGAGCTAGGCTGGTACCCTGCTCCGTAGGAGGATTTCCTCCTCCTCCTCCTCTTCCTCCTCCTCTTAAATTGACAAAAGTTCTACCAGCTTCCTCTTCTAACTCAAGAAAAAAGGAATAATGATAAATCTCCCTTCTTCTTTTTGCTTACTGGTAGACATATCAGATAGGAAATCATATCGGGGGAGTCAATTTGAAGGGTCTCTCAGTGGGTACCACATGTCCTCAAAGACCCACCCACAGAAAGGAAAGCAACTGCCACCTGCTTTCATAGCATGGGTGGCAAGTATAAAGAAGCAGGAGTCATGGTAAGTGTTCTTTGGACAGAAAGCCAGACCATCACCATGACCAGAGTAGAAGAAAAGGTTGAAATCCAGAAAGGAATTTAGCTTCATTTCCAGAAGGGAAGTTAGCTATATTTCCAGTCAATTTCAGTATAAGAGACAAGAGTTTAAGGAGGAGCCCTTACTGAGGTAGGCAGTAGTTAATTTATTCCTTGAATTAGCAATAAAGACCTGATCATCCTGCTTGATCCAGAGGACAAACATATATTTTTGAAGGAATTCTTTCCCTTGGGCCTCTGAGTCTATCCTTGGGGGTCCATCAAAGAAAATAGGAACACAAAGAAATGGAAACAATAAAGCTTATGAATTAAATGTATTACATTCTATTTTAGCTCCATCGCTGTATTTTTTTATAATGTATACAAATTATACATTCTTATATTCCTCCCCACCCCAGTCTCTGCTCATTATATGCCTATAGGGTACATCAACAAAACAAAGTGGAGATAACATTGTATGCTTGTTTCAGTTCAGTTATACAGGTTTAGTTTCAATAAAAGAACATGAGCACTATGTCTTACATTAGCTTACAGAAGAACAACACTTACAGCATTTTTCAACTGTTGATTTTCTACTAGCACCTTCTTCAACTGAAAGACAACAGAGAAAACATAGAGTGACCTATCTCTGGAGGTCTTTTCCTCTCTTTTCCTGTGACCTTCTCTTAAAGCTGTGAGAACCCTACCAAGGCTGCAAATGACCGCTGCTTTCTAGATGATTTACTGACCCACACAAGTTAGTCTGTTTTTACCAGGGCCGGATTGATACTCTAAACACAGTCCAACAATGGTGCCCTTCCATTGCTTAACTGACAAGACAGTAAGACTCAATAGACCTAAACTTTTTTTTTAAATGATTTATTTAACACTAAACAGCAGTAAGCAATATAAACAAATTATTTACCTATAATTAGGGGATAGAAAAAATGCAAATCTTCAACACTTTTAATGCATTCTTAATCACATTGTTATGAGGGAAAAATGCAAATACAAAAATTTAAAGTTGAGTTTGGAAGTGAAAGAGTTAAAGGGAAGATAGTGAGGGGAAAAAGCTCTGTGGTGCTCCCCTTTCCTTGGTACCCTAAGCATATGCTTAATTTGCTTAATGGTTAGTCCAGGGCTGGTTTTGACCCATCCACATTGTCTCCCCTTCTCATGTATAGGAACACAGATCAACAGTCAAATAATCCTGTTTTATCTTTCCCAAGTAATTAAGTCCTTACTTCACGGGATGCTCAATCTAACTTTAGGTACTACCATGGCTTTTGAATGCAGATCAGGGATCCAGAACTTTCATTGGCTTGAAAGCTGCTTCAGGTTTTGCATCACATGTCAAGAAACAAACTCACTGTGTGGCAGGGCCAGGACCCATTTTAAGGGAGCATTAAGGGGTTAAATGGGTACCTTGAGTTCTAAAATGCTGATAGCTTTGATTTACCTTTTAATCCCCCTCCAGGATAAAAAAATAAAATAAAATAAAATAAAGTCCCATTATACTATGGGGAGCAGGACTCTGGAGACCACAAAGAAGATGCCAGTGAATTGCATGTTGTCCAAGAACAACCGCACTGGATACTGTTAACACACTGCTGGGCTTAGCTGGAACTACGGTATGAATTGACAGAAGGCAGCCAGATGTATCCAGAGAACTGTACCTTAAAAGGCTTGAAGAAATTATAATATGGTGTGAAATCCACACTTACCAAACACTCCATTTTCATTGCTTTTTCCCTGAGGGGAAATATTCAGGCTATTAAAACAGGGCATAAATCATCAGGATAAAATTTCCTCTATCTTTACTTTTTCCTCTTCTGCTAACCTTTGAATGTGGAGTTTTGTTAGTATTGCTGCTAATGCACACTGCCCCTCTACAAAATGCATACTACACAATAGCAGGTTAAAAAAAGAGTCCCAATAAACCTGTTAAAAAGCAATATATGGAGATTACTAGGTATGGTCAAATAAGTCTACTTTAGCTTCTTTTGGTTTCTCATTTTTACAAAACTATTGGTTTTGATTTCTTTGTTTCTCATGTTTTCATTCATTAGTTCGTCCCAGGCCTTAGTAACTTAATTTACAAAGGCCTAGTAGTGTTCTGTCCCCTTGTTACATTTTCAAAGTTAAGATTCATACTGGAAAATCCCCTATTCTTGCTGCAGCTAAAATTACTTGTTTACTTATTACATTTATATCCCACCTTTCCTTCAGGAGTTCAAGGCAGCGTACATAGCACTCCTTCCTGCAACAGCTGTCCAGTAAGGTAGGTTGGCTGAAACAGAGTGGCTGGCCCCAAGCCAAATTAATTTTCTGCTTTTCTCTCTCCCCCCACCTGTAATTGAATTTGTACCCCTTTTGGAAAAAAAAAAGTTAAACTTTGACCATACCTTTGGATACCCCTGTATGGAGATGATGTCACACAAAAGAGTAACTCCAAACTAACCTATGGAACATATCTCAGATTCAGTGGCTATGTTCTCATATCATACATAATCTGGTAGCTCAATTCACCTGTTTACTGAGTTGCCCAATACACTGAATCATAAATTAACAAAACCAGCTGGGTTTACACAACACATTAAACTGTGAATAAGGTCACCAACCCCTTCATGGATCACTGCCTTGTCGTGGCGAAGGGGCTTGTGTAACTCAGTGAAGCCATGAGCTATACCGTGCAGGGCCACCCAAGACGGACAGGTCATGACAGAGAGTTCTGACAAAATGTGGTCCACTGGAGAAGGAAATGGCAACCCACTCCAGTATCCTTGCCAAGAAAACCCCATGGACAATGTTAAAAGGCTAAAAGATATGACGCCGGAAGATGAGCCCCTCAGGTCGGAAGGTGTCCAATATGCTACTGGGGAAGAGCGGAGGGCAATTCCAAGTAGCTCCAGAAAGAGTGAAGCGGCTGGGCCAAAGCCGAAAGGACGTTCAGCTGTGGATGTATCTGGAAGCGAAAAGAAGGTCCGATGCTGTAAAGAACAATATTGTATAGGTACGTGGAATGTAAGATCCATGAGCCAAGGCAAGCTGGATGTGGTCAAACATGAGATGACAAGATTGAACGTCGACATCTTGGGAATCAGCGAATTGAAATGGACGGGAATGGGTGAATTTAATTCAGGTGACCATTATATCTACTACTGTGGGCAAGAAACCCTTAGAAGAAATGGAGTTGCACTCATAGTCAATAAGAGAGTGGGAAAGGCAGTAATGGGGTACAACCTCAAAAACGACAGAATGATCTCAGTGCGTATCCAAGGAAAACCATTCAACATCACAGTAATCCAAGTCTATGCCCCAACCACTGATGCCGAAGAAGCTGAAGTTGACCGGTTCTATGAAGACCTACAAGACCTTCTAGAACTAGCACCAAAAAAAGATGTCCTTTTCATCATAGGGGATTGGAATGCTAAAGTAGGAAGTCAAGGAGTAATCGGAATAACAGGCAAGTTTGGCCTTGGAGTACAAAATGAAGCAGGGCAAAGGCTAATAGAGTTCTGTCAAGAGAACAAGCTAGTCATAGCAAACACTCTTTTCCAACAACACAAGAGACGACTCTACACATGGACATCACCAGATGGTCAATACCGAAACCAGATTGATTACATACTTTGCAGCCAAAGGTGGAGAAGCTCTATACAGATGGCAAAAACAAGACCAGGAGCTGACTGTGGCTCAGATCATGAGCTTCTTACTGCAAAATTTAGGCTTAAATTGAAGAATGTAGGGAAAACCACTAGACCACTCAGGTATGACTTAGATCATATTCCATGTGAGTACACAGTGAAGGTGATGAATAGATTTAGAGGATTAGATTTGGTAGACAGAGTGCCTGAAGAACTATGGACGGAGGTCTGTAACATTGTACAAGAGGCAGCATCTAAAACCATCCCAAAGAAAAAGAAATGCAAGAAAGCAAAATGGCTGTCTGATGAGGCTTTACAAATAGCTGTGGAAAGAAGGAATGCGAAAAGCAAGGGTGAAAGGGAAAGATATAAGCAACTGAATGCAGATTTCCAGAGAATAGCAAGGAGAGATAAGAAGGCCTTCTTAAATGAACAATGCAAAGAAATTGAAGAAAACAATAGAATGGGGAAGACTAGAGATCTCTTCAAGAAAATTGGAGATATCAAAGGAACGTTTAGTGCAAAGATGGGCATGATAAAGGACAAAAAAGGCAGGGACCTAACAGAAGCAGAAGAGATTAAGAAGAGGTGGCAAGAATACACAGAAGAACTATACAAGAAAGATCTTAATGTCCCTGATGTCCATGCTGGTGTGGTCACTGACCCTGAGCCAGACATCCTAAAGAGTGAAGTCAAGTGGGCCTTAGGAAGCATTGCTAACAACAAAGCTAGTGGAGATGACAGTATTCCAGCTGAGTTATTTAAAATACTAAAAGACGATGCTGTCAAAGTGCTGCACTCAATATGCCAGCAAGTTTGGAAAACGCAACAGTGGCCACGGGATTGGAAAAGGTCAGTTTACGTTCCAATTCCAAAGAAGGGCAATGCCAAAGAATGCTCAAACTATCGCACAATTGCACTCATTTCACATGCTAGCAAGGTTATGCTCAAAATCCTACAAGCTAGGCTTCAGCAGTACGTGAACCGAGAACTACCGGATGTACAAGCTGGGTTTCGAAGAGGCAGAGGAACTAGAGATCAAATTGCCAACATTCGCTGGATCATGGAGAAAGCACGAGAGTTCCAGAAAAGCATCTACTTCTGCTTCATTGACTATGCAAAAGCCTTTGATTGTGTGGATCACAACAAACTCTGGCAAATTCTTAAAGAGATGGGGATACCAGACCACCTTACCTGTCTCCTGAGAAATCTGTATGCGGGCCAAGAAGCAACAGTTAGAACCGGTCGTGGAACAACCGATTGGTTCAAAATAGGGAAAGGAGTACGACAAGGCTGTATACTGTCACCCTGCTTATTTAACCTATATGCAGAGTACATCATGAGAAATGCCAGGCTGGAAGAATCACAAGCCGGAATTAAGATTGCAGGGAGAAACATCAATAACCTCAGATATGCAGACGATACCACCCTAATGGCAGAAAGTGAAGAAGAACTAAAGAGCCTCTTGATGAGGGTGAAAGAGGAGAGTGCGAAAGCTGGCTTGAAACTCAACATTAAAAAAACTAAGATCATGGCATCTGGACCCATCAATCCCTGGCAAATAGAAGGGGTAGAAATGGAAGCAGTAACAGACTTCATTTATTTGGGCTCCAAGATCACCGCAGACGGAGACTGCAGCCATGAAATTAAAAGACGCTTGCTCCTTGGGAGGAAAGCTATGGCAAACCTAGATAGCATATTAAAAAGCAGAGACGTCACCTTACCGACAAAGATCCGCATAGTCAAAGCTATGGTTTTTCCAGTAGTAATGTATGGCTGTGAGAGCTGGACCATAAAGAAGGCTGAACGCCGAAGAATTGATGCCTTTGAACTGTGGTGCTGGAGAAGACTCTTAAGAGTCCCCTGGACTGCTAGGAGGTCAAACCAGTCAATCTTAAAGGAAATCAACTCTGATTGCTCATTGGAAGGATTGATAATGAAGCTCAAGCTCAGATACTTTGGTCACCTAATGCGAAGAGAGGACTCTTTGGAAAAGACCCTGATGCTGGGAAAGATGGAAGGCAAAAGGAGAAGAGGACGGCAGAGGATGAGATGGCTAGATAGCATCACTGAAGCAATGAGCATGAAATTGAGCAAACTCAGGGAGGCAGTGAAAGATAGGAAGGCCTGGCGCAATATGGTTCATGGGGTCACGAAGAGTCGGACACGACTTAACGACTAAACAACAACAACAACAAGGTCACCAAGGTTAACACTACAACCAGACTTGCATATTGTGAGAGTGCGTATTTATTTCAGTGAAATACATTGAGTGAAAACACCCAATGAATCTTCTTCATTTAGCATCACATCCTTACCTCTCTGAGCTCTTATCACTACCACTGTAGCTCTCTTGATCTTTGCTTAGATAGTCCATTTCTGTTTTTGACCTCCTCTCCATCCTCTATGGAGAAAAAATAATTATTAACCATGTAAAAAATCTTTATTTTATTAAATAAATGGTGTTTACTAAATAAATGGTGTTCATCAACCAAGCCACTTCAGAAAGATCAGTCTGAAATATGTTCCCTGCTGGATCTTTGTACTTTGATCCAGCTGTAAACCTCACATCTTGTTTGGCTTACTTCTACTTACGTACAGCACAGCTTTTAAGGTTTGTAATGCTTGAACTTTGTCCTACTTTGATATTCCAGCAAAATTTTAAATAAAGGCCAATTCATGCAATTTGTAAAATCAAGTTTTTCTTGGATTATGTTTAGTTACAGGCATGAGAATTAGTCACTTAGACTGATGTTCTTTTGGCTATATTTCAGGCATAGTGCAAGTCTTGTCCACTCCTGCAGCCCAGGACACCATCAGCTGGCGACAGGGAATCACCCTGGGTGTTTATCTACTGGAGGGCTGCAAAAAGTATGGCCCAGGGATCATGTGTGGCCCACTGGCATCCCTTTGATGGTGGGCTAAGTGCATTTGCTATATACTAGTGTCTTTAGTACAGTCAAACCTCAACCTTTCCTATCTCTTTTTGCTGATACAGAAGACTAGGAGAAAATTTAGGGCAAGCCTTCTTAGGAGCTCTGCCAACCCCCCCCCCCCCCCCCCCCCCATATTTCATCCTTGGGAACACAAGCAGATGGAAACTGCCCCAGTCATCCTGTGCATTGTTGCTAGTACAACATTGTTGTTAGTACCTAGATGACCTTCACAGATGTTGAAAAAAGCTGCATGGGGTTGATTCTCATTATACTTGGTGGAGAGTGCTCCAAGAAATTCCAGGGTTGTAGACTTAAGTAGGAAGTTTTTTAAAAATCCTGGAATGGCAATGGCAAACTGTTTTGTTTTGTTGCCAAGGGTACTACATGTAGGTACTCTGAATTTGCTTTGACTGAAGGGAGTTCAACCATTTCCTAGTATTTATAGAGGGTGTGAAGCCAATGTTTTAGTGAGGATTCTGTCCTTGACACCCATGTGGAAATTGTCTTGGAATACATTGTTCAGTCCTTTCCAGATGTTAAGTCTGAATAATCTATCTTGGGGCTGTACCCAAAAGGTGCACATGCCAGAGAAAGTAGTTCAAAAGGAGGCAAGGCAATTAAGAACTAAAATGAATCTGATTCTTTAATTTTAATGGAATGAACATTAAGTTAAATACATTGAATGTATTTACATCCCCTATCTTCCATAGTTTCCCTTTATCATATTCAAAATTACAATTCATCAGCAACTTTCAGAAACACTCTCAGAAATTGTACCTTTGTTTTAAAAGCACCATCACTGGTGCTTCATTCTAACTGTCAGGTTTCCCTGTACATATCTTTTACTTTGCTTTCTACATGTTATAATATTAAATTTGGATTATTTATCTGGGTATACATTCAGAACAGAACTTTGCCAATTGCCATTTTACTTATGGCTCTCTCAGTGATGGCCTCAATGGTCTTACTTTCTTTCACATGGGGAAGATATGTCAGTGGTAAAGAAGAGAGACTGAATTTATATAATGCTATCTACTATCTGTCTATCTGTCTATCTATCTGTCCATCCATCCATCCATCCATCCATCTCTCCATTTATCTAATTACACATTAGTTTAAATTGTATTTCCTCCAGATGTATGGATTTCAATTCCTGGAATTCTCGACAAAGGCCAAGCTGGTTGGAGGATTCTGGGAGTTGTCCGTCCATCTGGAAAGTGCTAGTGTCAAGGAAGGCTAGGTTTTACAAAAATGATACTGAATGTTCTCAGCCACAGAGATTTATTATATGTGAAAGCTTTCCTCCCTAATTCTCAGTGTGCTTGCCTGATTCAGGATAGCAAAAAAAATCTGCAGTTTATTATGTATTTCATATCTTGTCCTGACTGTAACATTAATACTGACAGATGTTGGTAAATTATTTGGATTCTGAGATTTGTTTACGTTTGGTTTCTAGGGAGACCAATTTTTCTTGCTTCAGCTTTCTCCGAACATGCTGTGTAGCAAATGGTAACTCCTTTTAAATATTCTTTACTGTTCCCCAAAGGAGTGACCAAGATATGTTTTCAGTGGTATTTGGTTTTGTTTTCTAGAATTCAGTGATATAAAATTTCACGGCTTGGATGATAGCTTCCTTTCTCAAGATGAAGACATTTCATTTCCATGGAAATAGTGTAGTTGGATCTTACAGTGTGAAGTTATCTAACAGAATTGGACTTGGGCCTAAAAGTGTGGGCAGATTAACTGCACACTGAGAAGTTAAGGAAAAACAAACACAAAGCTTTCAAATTTAGGGCAATTTTCATGGATCCTTGCTGTGGGAAAAATAGTACATATTCTCGATCACGTGGGTTGAATAATTTCCAAAAGTCCTAGCATTATGTTTTCTAAGTATGGTGGGTGTTCACTACCCTTAGTGTTTTGGTTCAGTACAAATTAAATCTCCTCTTACAACCATGGCATAAGCCAAATCTTTTGAAGGCTTAGATTCTCAACTGTAAAAAAGTAGGCCAAGAACAAGCCAGTGTGATTGATATGAGAGTAATATAAATTGATGCCAACAGAGTTCTTCTGCTCTTGCCCTACTAGATAGGAAAATGTCAATCATCTCATCAATTTGATAACTGTGTGCAGGATGAGGATTGTTGAAGTTTCCTGAGCAGAACTGGCTGCTACTCTTTAACTAGCCATTCCTGTTCTTCATGGATGTGTGTTTCCTGTAACATATCATGAAAGGCCCGTTGCATTCTCAACACGTTGGACCTTAGCAACTGACATCCCAGATTATTATTTAAAAAGCCTTGTTACACTCTGAAGTTATATTCTTCAAAGAGGTTTGTAGTGGTGACATATGTAATAAAGCATGAGATAATCTACATATAGGAAGAAAGTGCTCTAGGTAAACTTTCTGGAAAGGTAGTTTGGAAGTTCACAGCCTCTTTAGATGCTATATCCATTGTATTTGTCGGTTATTCCTCATGAGGAAGATTAAATTAAGAAAAAAAAAGAATGACATTATTAAACACAACCTAATATAACTTAATATTATGGTATTATGAATACTATGAATAACAACTAATGCTGATTGATTTAAGTATTGCTATGCCAACAGGTTCTTTGTGGATAGATTCTTGCAAGATTCCATCAAGAATCAACACCTATTGGTTTATACCCATGAGATTATAGAAATTATTCAACCAATTCTAAGCATTTACTTATAATTTAAGTTTTCTTAAGTTTTCTTTAAACCTAAACTTAAATTCTTAAACTAAGCATGTCCTTAGAAGCTAGTCCTATTATGTTCAGTGAGGTTTGTTTAATTTTAGTTAACTCTATTGAGAAATGGAGCTTTGATCCTCTCTCTTTGAAATATGAAAATCATAGGCAGAGGTAGGGATTTTTTTTGGAACAGGACACACATTTGACATTTTGATATCATGCTGTGAGTGCACTCACAAAAAGGCTACTATGGGAGACATGCCTATTCTCAAAGTAGATGCCATGGTAGCTGGCCAATTACAAAACACCTCTTTACAGAATGTAAAAATTAATCTGTTAGAGGTAAGTCTTTTGCTTTGCAGCATATCATCTTCCTTCCTTCCTTCCTTCCTTCCTTCCTTCCTTCCTTCCTTCCTTCCTTCCTTCCTTCCTTCCTTCCTTCCTTCCTTCCTTCCTTCCTTCCTTCCTCTTCAACTCACCTTGAATCTTAATTTGTTTCCATCTGGTGAAAGCGGCAAACAAATTGGAGTGACAAAAGTGCAAGAGACAAAGCATGGTTGTGAGTTGGAGTTTCGGAGAGGGCGGCGGTGGCGGGGTGCCGAAGAACACCGGGAAAAGTCTTCATAGCTCTTGTAAGGGATCATTTGGAAGGGACATCTTCACTCCAAAGTGATTTTTCTTTGAAGAATCCTGGCGGCAGTTAGTCTCCATAGCAACATCTTAGGGATGACTGACCCCTATCATTCTATTACTGGAGAGGGAGGGATCACTTGATAGCCCCTAAATATAAATGGACTGGTTGATTAATTCTAAAATCAAAGACAAATGGAGAATGGAGAACTGGAATGTAGCCAAGAAGTCTTCAAGGCTTTTACACTAAGCATTCATGAGGTATCTCTTCACTTTCCCAACTTAGCTTTTGTAACTTGCTCAACAAAGAGGGATGTTGAGATGTCTTTTTTATTTTTGGTTTCAAAAGCTTGTATCTCTTCTGGTGATCTCTGAGTTAGATTAATAAAAGGATGGCCTTATAATGGATTTTCAATTTCACCAAGTGTACTATTAATCAACGTTTCTTTTTAATGCGTGGTACATTTACTTGCCAGTCTTCAAATGTTCCCAATTTCATGCTCTTCAGCAGCAAAATTAATCCACTGAAAGTAAGTTTAGAAAAACAAGTTTTGAAAGAATCAGAAGATGATATGGGTTCTTTGGTTTATTACCAGGGAGGTGTCAGTAAAAGGATTAAGGTGCCTCATGCACATTTTCTTGGTTTCCTCAGCTGCAATCCTCTAACACAGAAAATTATATTAATAATTGGCTTCAAGAAGTGCCATTAATCTATCTGCAGTTTTAAAGATACTGCAAACCTGTGGATAGAACCAATGAGTGCCTGCTTGAAAAATATCTGATTATTTTCCCACAAGATTATCTGTTCTTCTGAAAATCAAGATAAATTGTGATGATATTATGCCGCTGCTAGGATGGTGAATCACTACCAAAATATCATTATGCTGGATACAGTTTCTGAAAGATCCTAAATCTGCTCATGCACATGTGCTTTTGCCATCATTTTCATTTTAATTGCTGATTTCTGCCTATATACACCTTCTTTTGGGAAGCTATTACATAGGTAAAATGGTTGGAGTCCAACTGAGTCTGCCTCCCTTGCCCCTCATTGGCTTGCAAAATTTTGGAATTAGATTCAGATTCCCTGGCATGTAAAGTGTCATCTGCAGTCATTTTTCAAGCAACTATTTCCACCAATATGTTTCCTTGGATTTTAAGAATCTGCTTATACTTGATTTTGGATGATCTTGAAAAACAAAGCAGGGTCACACCTGCATAGAACTTGGATGGGAATCTACCAGGAAATCCCAGGGCTGTATAATAGATTGGGAAGATGGGGGGCGGGGGGGGCAGATCCAGAAATAATGCAATAGCAAACTATTTCAATATGTTTGCCAAGAAAGTCTGTGAAGTCTCCAAAAGTTGAGCTCAACCTGAAGGAAACTTTACTTTTATTTCCCCCTTTAATGTCCACTAACATAAAAGTATTCTTCTGATTGCTTTCTTTTTAAGCTGTCAGCCTTTTGTTAAAGTCTATATAATCTCATCTTGTATTTTCTTCAAAGCAGAGGGTTTTTTTAGAGTTGGATCCTAGAAATTTGGATTTCTACTCTGGAATCACGGATAGCACACTATAGGTACCATTTGTTAAGAAATTCAGTGGAAGAGACCTGTCACCTTTCTGTCCATGTGTATGAGGTTCCCAAGGAATATTAAACCAAATGGTCCTTGATTTGATCCAACACTCCTTTTTACAAATATTCTTACAATTTTTGACTGTTTAATAATCTGGATCAGAGAACATTTATGTGTCAGCCACTTAAGTCTGGAAGATAATCAAAGCACATCTTTCCCATTGGAAGAATTACTGATAATGTGCTTAATTTAATTATAAAATAAATACGTTTTCTAAGTTTTCCCTTCATGCTGAATCCTAAACTAATCAAGCAGGCTGGGTTTGCATAGCCCATTTGTGGCAAAACAAACAAAGAAAGAAAACCATAATGAAAGTCAAAACCAAATGTATTATATTGTGCTAATGAAACTATTAAATTTTTTGTTGACTTAATTAAGCATGTTGTGTAAAGAGAGCAAATACATGAAGGCTCCCCAACTTTTTTAAGTGAGATCAGGACTCTGGAATCCCCTCCCACTTGCCTTTCTTCTAACCCTATGCCAGTGTGATTTGGACACGGAGCAGATTGATATTCATCCCCTATACTACTGAAGATCAGTACACATATGGAGCAATGAGGTTAATTTTGGGGGATAGATCGTGCAACCTGGATTTTTATCCACATTTATTAAAAACACCAGTTTCCTGCTTTTGTGCTACACATTGAAGTTTACATATACAGATGGGGAGATGTTATGACATCAAACAATGGGGTGTTCCACTGATTTCAACAGATGAGTACATGTTCAATTTATCCTTACTGAAATTCAAGTGATAAAAATAGGTAGATGTCACAGTGTACAGATAAGCCAGGATTGGTATCTGAATGCATTAGTGGTAGTACTGTGGTACTACTGTATAGAAAAATGCTTCTCTTTTGGCTCAGAAACACAAATATAACATCCATGTTATAGTCTGAAAATGTCTTAGATTCTCTTCTCGAGCATAGAGAAAGGGTTTAAATCCTTCCTCCCTCTTTTCATTTATATAACCATTCCTTCGCATCCTTTCTTTATTGCTTCATCAGTGGTAGTAGAATGGAAGGAGATCTCTCTTTCCCTTTCCTATTATGACTCCTTCTTAGCATAAGGATGTAACATGCAATGCTATGTAGTTTTGCAGTGTGCCAGGCATCAGAAAGGGAGAGATGCCTTGCTTCTGAGATTACCACCGAAAGCATGACAGTTTCAAACAGATTACAAAAATTTTCCCTCCATTAGAGTAAGGATGAAAATCAAGGACCTTCACAGTTAAACAAATATGCAGACACACACATATGTTTGCAAATCCCAGCTTTGCTGTTCATGTTATAACACCTATTTCCTGTTAGTTTGCCTCCATAAATCATCATGCTTCTCAAAAACCATCAAATGTTGTTTTTTGTCCTATTTGCTAGTTAACCTAGTTCTCCCCAACCCAAAGTCTTTCAGATTTATTGGCACTACAACTCTGTGTACCCAACAAGCATGGCTGAAGACGAACTGGGAAATTTATGTTGACTGTAAATTCTGGGGGTTGTAGTTCCAACATGAGTGAAGGACACCAAGTTGGAGAAGGTTTACTGATTTGAGAGGCTTTCCTGTTCACTAGAGGCAGTTGATGTACTGATTATTGCCAGGGTTGAATTCGCTATGAAGACTGTTATTATTATACTGTGCCACAGAGAACAGAAAAGGGAATGTAAAAATGAAAATGAATCTACTACCACAGGTGGCTTCTGGTTTGTAGCTTGTTGGGAAATCTTCAGTTCAGTACAGATCCAAAACAGTCTCTTGTCTAAACACTTGAGTGCTCCAATCTGATATCTGAAGAGATGCTTGGCAACCTGTTCTAACTATGAATGACATCACACATAACATCATAAGGAGAGCAGAAGGGAAGGAAAGTTTACCAGCTTTCACGCTAGGGCTGGGCAACCTATGACCCATGAACTTCATCCCAGGCTGTTTGCAGCCCTCTAGAACTTACTAGTGATATTATTGTGTCAAGCCCTCTGTGAATCTTGGAGACTGAATATATTTATATTTATATATATTTATAAAAGTCCCCTCTCATCCCTATGGGTGGTTTGTGTCTTCCTCAATCTCAGGTCCTCTACCAAAGGCCTGGGAATTTGAGGGTTCTGCACAGTATCTTAGCTCTAATATTGTTTCTGGGATCTGTGGAGCCACTATCCCAGCCTAGGAGTCACAGCCCTGAGTGCTCCTACCACCACTGGGATCAGTTTGGCCTTCACTTTCCACATCCTTTCTAATTCCTTCTTCAGGCCCTGGTACTTCTTCAACTTCTCATACTCCTTCTTCCTGATGTTGCTGTCACTTGGCACCACTACATCTATCACCACTACATCTCAAGACAAGAGAACCTGAAGATAGATAGATGATAGGGAGATAGAGATGAGATAGAGATAGAAACACGTGTGTGTGTGTGTGTGTGTGTGTGTGTGTATTCCTAGGTATAGAAAAGTTGTCTGTCTATACCTGGGTTCTCCAAAATGGTCAATATTGACCCCCAAAGGTCAATAGAACCCACCAAGGAGTCGATGTTGTTGTTCATAGTACTATTAGTTAAAGTAAGATTTATTAAATTATTTTCATATAATAAATGTTTGGGGGTCGATGAATAATCTAAAAGTTCATGAAAGGGTCAATGAGCTGAAGAATTTGGGGACCCCTGGTCTACGCTAAAATCAAGCAACATGAAGTCATGCCTGATTTTTTCCTATCCCACAACTATCTGATCAACTGTTTTCTAGATTGCTTTTAGATGGAGGGCTACTAGCAAAGGGGATTGCTTGGCTATTCCATTTTTTCCTCTTCTTTCTTAACAGATTAGCTCTGGAAAGCAAAGTGTTAAACATGGCAGGAAAAGGGAGAGTTAAAAATGAAGCATGATGTTGTTTGGCCCCCCATGTAAAACTCAATAAAGGATGTAGAGGGATTGCACAAGAACTTCTAGAATAATTTTGCTACAAGAACAACTTCTTTAATCCTCCAGGTCTTCTGCTGACAGTATTTGATTCAAATTAAGAGAAATAAGCTGCTGGCCCTGTGAAAGTGCTGAGCATCCTTGGATGCCAATTAAAGGTAACAAAATCAACTAAGCTAGTTGTAAATAGAATGGTGGTAGAGCTACATTTCTGGGCAAATCCAAATGTGGGCTTTCTTTCACATTATGTCTTTGCTTTTTTATTTTTTATAATGTATAGGACTAGAATGCAGTGTCCAAAACAGTTGTGTTTTATTCCAAAGAGGTCCATCATTATTCATCATAATGGAATAGAGTTTATACTTTTTTTATCTGGCACACCCCAGGATCTTTTTTTTTTATCCACGCTCAATTGTGACCGATTCTGTGGCAACTACCTGGACGAGTCCCTGCAGTTTTCACGGCAAGTTGTTTCAGAAGTGGTTTGCCATTGCCTCCTTCCTAGAGCGGAGCCCAGCTGGCGGGTGCGGGAAGGTGGGGTTTCCGTTGCTTCGTGTCTTTTTCAGATGTACGCAACTTTCATGTCAGTGGCAACTGGTCCCGTCTCCCGTAGAAGGCCGCCCCAGCGTTTTTCCTCTCACCGGGGTGAGAGTACCCGTCTATCTACTCGTGGTTGCTTTTGAGCTGCTAGCCTTTCATACCCAGTTCTGTCAGCTCACTCTCCATGTCACTAAGTGATGTGGACATTGCATAATGTAACATCTGTATCTCTCTGCTCTGAGAGCTTAAGGCAGTGTTGTCCAAACTTGGCCACTTTAAGATGAGTGGAGTTCAACTCCCAGAATTCCCCAGCCAGCCATGCTGGCTGGGGAATTCTGGGAGTTGAACTCCACTCATCTTAAAGTGGCCAAGTTTGGACAACACTGATCTAAAGTGTGAAGGTTCATGAGTTCAGTTCTTGGTAGAGAGTTCGAACCGACAGAATAATATCTGGCTATTCAAATCTGAAGAATCCCCTAAATGATGAAACCAGTCATATGATGCCTGCCTCCTGGTAGTCAGTGTAACTAAAAACACTACAGGATATATACTATGTAATAATACAGAAATTCCCTGTTCCCCAAGAGGGGCGTCCATGTTAAAGTCATGTAAAATCCGTACATGGGGGCATGACATAATGAGTTTAATGGAAGGTGGATTATACCATTCTGAGAGTTTCTGAAAACAAGTAGTGGTGTGAATTCTTCTTTCTGCATGCCTCTTTTTCCTTTTTTTTTTTTTGCATAGGAATTCTGGAATACTGGAAATACAGAGTACTCCACCCTTTGCCATACCCTTCGATCAAAATATTGATAATAGCCCCATTCATGTGTTTGTTATTGGAATGCTTAGCATCACCTTCAGTCAATGTCACTGTGGTAACATTGGCTGTTGTATACAGGTGAAACTCGAAAAATTAGAATATCGTGCAAATGTTCATTTATGTCAGTATGGCAACTCAAAAGGTGAAACCAATATATGAGATAGACACATTACATGCAAAGTGAGATATGTCAAGCCTTACTTTGGTATAATTGTGATGATTATGGCGTACAGCTTATGAAAACCCCAAATTCACAATCTCAGAAAACTAGAATATTACATGACATCAATAACACAAGGATTGGAAATAGAACAATATCGGACCTCTGCAAAGTATAAGCATGCATATGTACTCAGTACTTGGTTTGGGCTCCTTTTGCAGCAATGACTGCCGCAATGTGGCGTGGCATGGATGCTATCAGCCTGTGGCACTGCTGAGGTGTTATGGAAGACCAGGATGCTTCAATAGCGGCCTTCAGCTCCGCTGCATTGTTCGGTCTCATGTCCCTCATCTTTCTCTTGGCAATGCCCCATAGATTCTCTATGGGGTTCAGGTCAGGCGAGTTTGCTGGCCAACCAAGCACAGTAATCCCATGATCATTGAACCAGGTTTTGGTACTTTTGGCAGTGTGGGCAGGTGCCACGTCCTGCTGTAAAATGAAGTCAGCATCCCCATAAAGCTCGTCTGCGGAAGGAAGCATGAAGTGCTCCAAAATCTCCTGGTAGACGGATGCGTTGACCCTGGACTTAATGAACCACAGTGGACCAACACCAGCAGATGACATGGCTCCCCAAATCAACACAGACTGTGGAAACTTCACACTGGACTTCAAGCATCGTGCGTTGTGTGCCTCTCCATTCTTCCTCCAGACTCTGGGTCCTTGGTTCCCAAATGAGATACAAAAGTTGCTCTCATCAGAAAAGAGGACTTTGGACCACTGGGCAACAGACCAGTTCTTTTTTTCTGTAGCCCAGGTAAGACGCTTCTGACGTTGTTTGTTGTTCAGGAGCGGCTTGACAAGAGGAATACGACATTTGAAGCCCATGTGCAGGATCCGTCTGTGTGTGGTGGCTCTTGATGCACTAACTCCAGCCTCAGTCCACTCCTTGTGAAAGTCCCCAACACTTTGGAATGGCCTTTTCCTGACAATCCTCTCCAGGCTGCGGTCATCCCTGCTGCTTGTGCACCTTTTTCTACCATACTTTTCCCTTCCACATAACCTTCCATTGATGTGCTTTGATACAGCACTTTGGGAACATCCAACTTCTTTTGCAATTACCTTTTGGGGCTTTCCCTCCTTATGGAGGGTGTCAATGATGGTTTTCTGCACAACTCTCAGGTCAGCAGTCTTTCCCATGCTTGTGATTCCTACTGAACCAGCCTGAGAGACCATTTAAAGGCTCAGGAACCCTTTGCAGGTGTTATGGATTCATTAGCTGATTAGAGTGGGACACTTTGAGCCTAGAATATTGAACCTTTTCACACTATTCTAATTTTCTGAGATTGTGAATTTGGGGTTTTCATAAGCTGTACGCCATAATCATCACAATTATACCAAAGTAAGGCTTGACATATCTCGCTTTGCATGTAATGCGTCTATCTCATATATTGGTTTCACCTTTTGAGTTGCCATACTGACATAAATGAACATTTGCACGATATTCTAATTTTTCGAGTTTCACCTGTACATTCTCTTATTGAGCAGAAACTTCAGTGGCAGTCAGGCCTTAACATATATTGTATGGCTGCATGCATGCTAGCGTTCATGCAAGCAATGAACTTGCATGTTCCTAGCTTGTATGGAAACCAAGGCAGCTTCGGTCCCATCAACATCCAGGCTGAATGCACCAGTGTATGCAGCCGCCAATGTCCTTTGACTGACATCAAGAAAGGAATCCCCAGTGAAAACACTGCATTGTAATACTGGTGTTCCTGTGTTTTTTAAGAAAGAAAGAAGTTGTTCTTTGCAGTGAAATCTTTTAATAACAGAATTTACAAAATCACTCAAGACTGGCTGACATGTAACAAACTTGTCCTGAGAAAGCAGTGATTCCAGCACGAATAGAACAATGATTCTTGTTTGGTAAGGAGGCTGCAGGTGGTTCCTGGTGAAAGTCTCTCTCTCTTTCTCTGTCCCTCTTGACAATCTCATTTGACAATTTTTATTTAATCTTGGGGTCCTGTGAATAGCATCTAAAGGAGAACACTCTGTCGTTACCTGCTAGAAGTTGTGCTTTTGGTGTTCAGTGACGGGAACAGAGAAGAGGTGGAAAGACAGTATCACTATTGAACCTCCCATTGCCCAATGCATGGAAGTGAAGTGATATTCAACACCCGCACCTTCAGAAATCCACATGTCTACTGGGAGTCTTTCTGCCTGAACATATTATGTCCATTATAAGAAAAAGTGGGCAACTTGGCAAAAGAACAGCATTATCTGGATTATCTAGAAAATGACAATAATGAACTGGATGCATTACCCCACCTTAAATGGTCATTCTGGGAACTTACCAAATATGACACCCCAATGTGTATTTGTGTGCACACATTTGTATCATGAGAAATCAGAAATAATGTAATTACTGTATATTGGCTTTTGCATCACAGCATAGTGAGGGAGGAGTTGTTGATATTTAGTATAGGATCATATGACACAAAGGAGGCTTCGAATGGATAGCATTCCTCTAGCAAATTCTGTTGCAGCAGTATTTCACTTTCCCAAGTCCCTTATCCATGGCTTGAATGAGAACTCAGTTTATTTCATTTATTATTTTGGCTTATATTGGACAGTATTCCATTTCCGAAGCATCTAAGTGGCTTGCAATTAACAACATAAAATTAAAACATAGAAAATCGATAGCATAACCATCACAGCAAGACACAGTCTTGATGTGTCACCATCCAGGCAGCAAAATCTCCAGGCATCCCTAAATTTCTCTTCGAAGTCCTGGTCTACGTTTTGTAGACCATCGCCTGAAGAGGTAGGCTTTTATCACACCAACTGTGCCCATTAGAGTATTTCCAAATGACAATATGTTGGTGTTATCACCTCCACTGACCCTTTCCGCATTAGTTATTTACAGCACCTTCGCTCCATTACTGACATGATTCAGCGCAACCACTGAGATCCGCGAAGGAATTCAAGAAAAAAGGGGAGCTTCGTTACTCCATTTCTATAGTAGCGGCCAGGCTGCCATTCAGTCGGCTTCCGTAGAAGGGGGCGGGCCTTCCGCCCGGGTCGTTAGCGACGCGGTTACCGTGGTACCGGCGGTAAGGCGGTTGCTGAGGCTGGTGGAGTATCAACGCCGCTGAAATGAGTGTCGCTGTAACCGAAGGCGAAGCGGGGACAGATGTCGACGTGGAGGCGGAGGCGGCGGGCGCGGGCGTCCGGGATGTTGGCAGCGGCGGCTTCCCGCGTGCCAGGGCCCCCAACTTAAACTCAGATGACCCCCAGGACCGCATCGCCGCCCGCCGCCTTCGCATCAGCGCCCGTGTGGAGGCGAAACGACGGTCGGTTTGATAGAGGGGGCGGGAAGGGGGATATAAACACGCGCATCGCCTTGGGGTCCTAAACGGATCCCCAAGGCGCTTTGTAACAATTGAAGCATGAAAGACAAATCTGCCAGTATTTTTCGTAATTGCAAATCCACAGTCCAGCAATAGACATAATAAAAGCTTCCTCTGCGCCTGCTAAAATGTAACCGTGATCGGTCAAGAAATGCTCGTGAACTTACATGATCCCACGAGCGCTGTCAGCCTTCATTAATCTCAGGCGTTGGGTCTTCATCCCAATTCTTCCCCCTCGTCCTCCAAATCCACTCTCATCTTTCTGGTTTCCACTAAATGTGGCTCATCCCTATTTCCCACCCCATTGCTTGTGTCTAAAACTTCACTCCAATTTGCATTAAACAAAAACGGTGTGTTATGAATACTAACAAATGCTTCTGCATGAGGCATTATCATGCATTCAACATGGAATTTTAGGGAGTGGGTTGGTGAAATGTTTCTTATATGTTAAAACCCTCCCACGTTTTAACGTCTTGATTTCTGCCTTTTTCCTTACCAGAAAAAGAAAACCCATTAGGAACCTGCTTCAGATTAGCTTTTCATTGGTATCCCTATAGTAAATCATGCATATGTTAAGTAGATACTTGTGTTTTGTTTTCTCCCTTTTAGGGAGGCTCTTGGAGAAGATGCAGATGCAAAAAAACTGGTAGAGGAGGAACAGAGCAGGAGCCACAAGCAGATAGAGGAAAGTAGACAGGTTAGTACAGAATTAGGGAACCACCATGTGAATCAAAATGTTTAACTTATTCTGCCTTGTTATTCACTTAGTAACAAAAACTTGATGACTCAATCTGTGTGTGGGTTTTGGGGGGTTGGTGCCTTCAAGTCAGTATTGACTCCTGGTAACTGCCTGATCAAGTCCCTGCAGTTTTCTTGGCAAGATTTCAGAAGTGGCTTGCCATTGCCTGCTTCCTAGGGCTGAGAGAGAGTGACTGGTCCAAGGTCACCCAGCTGGCTTTGGGCCTAAGGCAGGACTAGAACTCATGATCTCACAGTATCTAGCCTGGTGCCTTAACCACTACACCAAACTGGTTCTCCAATGTATCTTAGCCCTGTTCAAATCCCCTTTGCCTAATAAAATTGTTTTCTGTCTTCTCCATATGTTCAGTTCTAGTTAATTTGAATTTACTGTAGTATAATACTACATTTGCATACATGTATTTACATAGTAAATACATTTGCTGTAGTACTATAAGTAGAAGGCTATTTTCATAGTTATAATTGCAGTGTTTTGTATTTGTTTTCCATATATATTATACATAAAGTGTTTCATATCACAGCATGAAAAAGTACCCCATATCTATTACTATGCCTACTGTATGCATAATACCAAAACATCACAATACTTTTCCAATAACCAAAATAATAAAATATCAGTATTACCAGTTACCAGTGAGAGCAAAGTAAAATGTTCTTTGACCTAGACAGCAGATGCAGTACAGCAAGTGCTTTCAAAGAGTTTTAGAAAGACAGAGCCAGTCCCAGATGATAGAAATAGAATGAAAAATGTCAGCTTTCAGGATGAGAATGAACCTTTCAGTTGTATTTTCAAAGCCCACCCATAAGACATCTATCTCTGGCTAAAAGAAAATCTAACTCAGCCATTAGTGAAATTTGAACGCAAAGGATTTCACCTCATTAATGCTATGTTCTGGGTTCACACAACACATATAAGTATGTCCATGAAAGGCTAGTGACTCCAGTCAACATGCTAAGTAAGCTTGATTAGTTGTAAACTTGGTTATTTTTTATAGCTTAGTGTGTTATGGGAACACCGCTTGCTTATTTATTTTATTATTTATTTATTCATCAAATTTATATAGCTGCCCATCTCATGAACATGACTCTGAGCAGCTTGTAATAAAAACAGAACGATTAAAAATAAAAGTTTAAAAACCATTACACAATTAAACATAAATGTAACTAAAACCATGGGAGAATGCTTCAAGATCTTACATACAATATAGCCACTTCATGGGTTTCCCACTTCCATGGGATCCTCAAGCCTGCTGACAAAACCAGATTTTAAGAGATTGCCAGAAAATCAGGATGGTCAGGATGAATCTCACCTTGGGGGGATGATGTTCCATAGGGCAGGTGCCACAGCAGAGAAGGCTTGCCTCCTGGGTGCTGCCAGATGAAACTCCTTAGCAGACAGGTTGTAACATGCCCCTCCTGCCTGCCTGATGGGATGGGTAGATGTAACCAGGGAGAGGCTCAGATATTAATTATATTCTGCGAATCCAGAAAATGGGTTAACTCAATAACTGAGTTAAGTATATTGTATTAATGTGTAATGTGATTCTGGCATGTTTTTTTTCAGAGATTGGCCAAACTGTTGCTTGATGGCACACAGCTGGTAACAAACATCCAGGTGGCAGCTGATTCTCGGGAGACACACAGGAGATCAGAGGAAGAAGAGCTGGCTCGGCAGAGGTAAGAACTATGTATTAGCATCCCTTGGAACTATGCAGCATTTAAAAGGTGAAAGAAGGATAAAAATCAAGCCTAGCACTGTTAGGGTTGTCTTGATGATGAACCTTCCCCTTGAGTTGGCACCTGGGGGCAAAAAGGTCAAGATGTTGGCTGCAACTGCACAACCAGAGCCCTGAACCTTCTTAAATGTGTAGCGCATGCACTGCATGTAAAAAAAGGGACAGGGCTTTTATTTTGTGGATACCTTCAAGGAGATTGTAAAATTTTTATCAATAGCTATGACTTATAGAAGCCATCTGATGTCCTCTTCATATTACAAATTATTTTTCAGGCCTGTCTTATGTATGTGTGTGTGTTTGTGTGTTTTATCCACTTATTTGATATCTTTTTAATGATTCATCTTGGATTGCAAATAAATATTCCTCAACAACAGTGATGCCCACCCCCACCCCCCACAGCTGCCCCTGCTTTTGAGCAGAACTAAAACATGCCATCTGTACTCTCTTTTTATATATTAGCTTGAACTTGGATGAATTACAAAGCCCAGCAGACAAGGTGTATGAACAGAAAAGGCTGCTTTGTATAGTTTTTATTTGAAGCTTGGCTTTTCTACAAAAGAGAAAGACTGGGGAACAGGAACAGAACTAATATTCCAAGGATCTTTTCTGATCATTCATGATCCATAGCAGCCCCCAATAATTGTATGGGTTTTTAATCTTTATATATAACTGAATTGAATTTCATCTAGTTTGCTTTGAATGCACTTCCTGATATTGCTATTCTCAGGGTCGAAAAACTGGAAAATGAAGCCAAGGCCAACCAGGACAAGTTTGATGAGATCACATCCAAGTGGGTCAGTGCCAAGAAGAAGACCATCCCCCAGGATCTCTGGGAGGCTCTCAATCTACAGCAGCAGCACTGTGCATTGCTGATTGAGGAGAAGAACAAGGTCATTAGTGAGTTGCAACAGGTAGGATTCATGCTTACTGTACATTCTTGAAGTTGCAGTCAGCAAATACGGCTGCAGGGACATGCTGAAAGGTCCATGCTAAGAAAAACATTGGATTTAGAGAAAGGAGTTTTAAAGAGGAAGACGCTAGTAGTTTCCAAGTATTTCAAACGATCTCACATTACATGATATATAATAACTGTGATGGAAAAGCAGTCCTTAGCTAAGTCTAGAACTGGTGATTTGGGCAAACTACCTTGGCAAGAATGTAATATAAAATATAAAGAAAGTTTATATGTTTCTAAAAGTTATTGCTTTGCAATATTCAGACATAAATCATGCACAGTGTAGGTGCAAAAAGAGCAATAGAATCTCATTTCTCCCAACAGTTAGCCAAATTATGCAAATATGTGAGAAGCCAAAAGTATTTTTAACTGATGATGGGAAGTGGAAATTAGGAGGCAATTTTCTCCTTAGGAAGAACATTCCTGAACATTTACCTCTTACCTGGAAAATTCCAATACACAAAACAAACATCAACATTAATATAGCATCAACAAAAAATAGCGTCAAAATACTACTTGACTCTGTAGTACCTAATATCTAGAACACTAAAGTCTACTGTATTCACCCAAAAAAAGATGTCCCCAAAATAACCACCCAAAAGAAGAATACAGACAAACTCTCATATACCTCCCATTTCTAATTCCCCTTGTCAAGAGGGAGTTGCTAACTCTAGCTGAAACCAATAGTAAATATTTTCCCTCCATAACAATTTTTTGTTTGTGACACATTTGTGTGCATATCTGCACTTCCCACCCCCTTTAAAAAAACAAAATTAAACAGTGATTTCAGTTGTTCCTCATAAAATATAAGATGACCCACTTCCCTGTAATTCACAGGTAATATCTGAGGAAAAATAAAAAAGTTTTCTTCTTATATGATATATATGCTATTTTTTTAAAAAAACTGAAAAGCCTGGGAAGTAAAATAGATTCTGATTGCAACATACTATAAATTCCAGATGATCCTCTCTGGGAAAGGCTTTCCACAGCTGGGTACCATTACTGAAAAAAAATTGCGAATGATGAGCATAGCAATGGGAATGGGAGCTATTTCTGCTGCCCTATGATCCTTGGAAGAAATAAGAGATTTTGAAAAGTAATAGCCTCAGCAGCAAGAGGACTAAACAGCTAACAGCATCTTATTTGATGCTTTAAAGAAAGCTGCACAATCCATGACCCACAAGCTACATGTGGCTCCCAACGATCAGGTTATGATCCCCAGAGCCACTTTCAGACATGCTGCTGAGTTCTGGTAATATAGTAAAAGTTTCCCTAAATGCTGAAGGTATTCCATCTGCCTCCACATTGTGATGACTGGAAATATTTGTGTCCCCCCCCCCCCCCCCCGTGTATTTCCATTTTGTTCACTGATGATTAGCTGCTTGGCAAGCTACAGGATATTGTCTTTTACTGAAGCATGATGATAGTGTTTCTGCTGCCATAAGCATGGTGATTTTGAGCCACATTTCTGGGAATGAAGGAATCATAGTTGTTAGGGGAAAAAAGCCCAAAGAAAAACACACATTTTGGTCAGTGGATTGGGAAGTAGTAGGTGGGGGAGAAGAGAATTTGTCTCTGCATGGAAGGGTGGGAAGATACAGTCCACATGAGTGTGTTTATCTGAGGAAAAAAGGGTGTGTATGTGTATTGAATATATGTGCGTATGTGGGGGTTGGGCTATCTGGTTGTTGTAGGGTGTGTTGCAGTGCAAGGTAAGCATCATCAAAGGTCACATCCATTTCCTCTTTGCCCTGTCCATTCACAGTAGTATAGTCTCCTGCCCTAAAAAGATATGCATTTCTGCTCAAAAATTTGGGGGAGAAGGCAGATTGACTACATTGGTACAATAAGCTTGCATTGGTTACTGAACTGGCTTATTTACTGAAATTACACAACATATTGAACTATAAAACTGACCAAAGACATTGGGGTCATACAACAGCTAAGCCATAAAAAAGCTAGACACAATTAAAACTAACCAAGCTTTGTGTGCTGTGCTAATGCAACTGCTAGGTCTTGACTGACTGTATTGCTGAACACATCCTCTAGGTTGCTGAACAGCATTCAGTTTTGCAGAGGGAATTTGATATTTGAATATGCTTTCTGAATAATCAGGTTACATTTTAATATGAGGGTTTGTTTGGAGCTTGCAAATATTATCACTCAATAGGTAAAATTTATATAACCATTCATAATGGGAAGGGAGAAACAGCAGAATCATGCCAAAATTAATTAAGCTTTCTGACTGATTTTGCTTTTTAGGAACTGAAAAGTAAAGATGATCAGTATGTGAAGGATCTTAGGAAACAGAATGAAGACATTAATTTGCTGCTGGAGCGAATGGAGGAGCAGATCCGAAATCTTATTAAAAACTACCGTCGAGAGCTTTTGCATATAGAGGTATAGGATTTTCTTTAGTGAAACATGGTTCTTGTTTGTTGTACATGTACAAGAAGTGAGAGGAAGAAAACAGTGTTATATGTAAACAATAAAATGTATGTAAAATGTGTTTTGTCTCTTTTATTAGTTTATAAATAGTTGTTATATGTTCATGGTAGACAATAAAAAAGATTAAGAATGGGATAAATTACTGACAATATTAAATGAATTTAAAATAAATAGCAAGAGTAAGGAAATAATGTTTTATCAATTCTATATGTTGAGCTAAATTATTCAATTCAGCTTCAAAAATTAAGGGGACTAGATGGCAAATTAATAACTTTGAAGAGTACCACAACTTGCAAACCACTACTAAAGAAAATTGTTTTTATCAGAGAACAGATTGTTTTTTGACTGGTAGGAGATTGCAGTGATTATCTCAAGTCCATGAATCTCTCTTCCAAAGAACATTTTGATACTTATCCATATTTATTCAGAAGTTGTCTTTGGATGGGACTGATTTCCAGATTAATCTGCACAGAATTGAAACCTCAGATTTCATACACTGCTCATGGCAAATTTTAAGCCTAAAATCGTAATCGTGAGTTAATCATGACAAAATGAAAGTTTAAAATTCTAGGACAGTAAGCACATGGATGAAATCACAGTTAGGAGCCTATATGTGAAGAAAGAGTGAGTGATGCCAATGGCAATAGGAAAAGAACGGGATGCAACTTCATATACCACTGTAAAATGAGTGGTCAATATTGGGACTTAAGACTAGAAGCCTGGTCTTATTTTTATTATTGATTTATTATTGATAGATTAACTATAAGGCCGCTCATCTCACATATGTGACCCTGAATGGTGCACATGATTATTATGCCATCTATGTGTGTGACATACAGAGTAATATGAAGGCAAAAACAGGAAAAAATCATATGATAGGTTTCTATCCTGAGTTCACAAGCTAAATAATCAACGTTAATACTAATGTCTGGGGACAAATCTTAGTCCTTCAGTGGAGAAATGCATATTAAGTATACACATTGTATTGGCTTACTATTGTATTTGTATGTCACCTATGACTATCAACTATAGATTGAATAAATAAAAATTGCAAACATAAACTAAGTAACCAATTACAATAGGAAAACAACACAACATGAAATGAATTAATATAGAGAGGCCTTAACATTTTAAAAATGAAAAATATTTCAAAATCCATTAAAAGCTTAGAAAGAACAAGAAGTCTTGACCAATCACTGATTGATTCAATTTGTATAGGCACCATCTCAACAAGTGATTCTCTTCTTTGTTCTAAAGAAGACTCTTTAATATAATAACTTGAGAGTTACTTGATCTTACTTGGCAATAACACTTGGGGAAGGCCTCCAGCAATGATTCATCTAGCTAAATATTAGAGGAAGTGATAAATTAGATAATCTATAAGCAAAACTTTGAACCGGGACTAGAAATAAATTGTAAGCCAGTACATCTGAAAAAGTAGTGATGTAAAGGATTCAAATTGTTAGAGCTGATTAAACCTTGCTTAAGACACTTTGGAAGTCTCTAGATCTTTTTCAGAAATGGTCAGTATACAGCTCAGTACATAGTAGATTATCAGGATTTGGATAACTGAAATCTGCTACATCTGTTTACATATGGTACCAATTGGTTTAGCAGTCAAAATAGGAAAAAATATTCCAAGTCACCAAACCCACTTGTACAATCCACTTGTACTTCAAGTTACAATGCTGGATTCAGAATCATCTTTATTACTAAATGTTAGCTCTATAGAGAGATTTTCCTGGCTCTAATCTGAAATTACTTCTTCACTCATATGGTAAGAGCTGTTCAAATCATAGATCTCTTTTTCAGAAAGCCTTCGAATTAGAGCGTCGTGAACTTCTCGCAAGCAACAAAAAGAAATGGGAGCAAGCCATGCAAACTCTCAACCGACAAGAGGTAACTTGGGTGTTTTGTTTTGTTGGGTCCCAGGGAGCAGTGATGATCCAAGAGAGTTCTTGAACTTTGTGGAGAAGCTGGTGGAAAAGAAAAGTATATAGCAAACTTTTGTTTTTAACAACTGGAATTTGAGGGGAAAAGGGAAAATGCTTGCAGGGGAAACTTGAATAACATTCTTTGTGTAAAACTTAAATATTAAATATTTCTGGGAAAGGCCCTTACCAATTTCAAGATTTTTGATGGTCAGATTAATCGGTGATGCTTGAGAGTGAAAAATAGGTATAGGCAGAAGAATACTAGATGTGATCTCCAGAATAATTTAGGACAACTTTATATTTTAAAATCTGGAGCATGACAGGCTATCTTGATTTTTCTTGGTCAGTTTTTGCCAGTATGTCTTCCATAATGGAAGGTACCTGGTGAAGATGCACACAATTGTAGGAGAAGTGCTTTTTTCCAAAGAAGGCATTGTAAATATCATGTTACAGTCTCGACCTATATTTTTTTTAAAAAATCTTGGGAACAGATGAAATACCATGAAACTGAAGGCAAGGAGATATTGTCCCTATCTTCAGCAATGAGGGAATAGGCTGACCAATCAACATGATGCTAATATCTAGAAAGTTTTTAGAATAGATCATTAGGCACTTAGAAAAGAATTCTGATGTTACAAAGAGCCAGTATGGATTTCCCAAAAAGAAGTTCCCTAATTGGAGCCAATCATTTTATATTTTCTATCCTTTTAGTTTTCTTGGTAAAAATACAGGAGCGGTTTACCATTGCCTTCTCCCACACAGTATGAATTGATGCCTTTGCCATTGTCACTAAAGTGATAATCTGTCTCCTGCATCTATATCGCTGCTGCCCAATATAGGTGCCTGCTTGATTTAGCTGGCAGCAGGATGACTTCACACCTTTGGTGACCCTGCTGGGAATATATACTCTGGGCATACACTCTTGACATTCTTCATTCATCCCTCCCAGGAACACCCCCTCCCCCCTGCCACAATGAGGCAGCACAGCAGGTCTTGGGGGTGTAATGGTGTGTGGGATGACCTTGGGAGACAGGGTGGGGGAGAGATGCTGCCTAGGGAACAATAAGATGGAGGAGAGCCCGCAGCTGCATAACGGGCACAGAAACAAACTCAGAAAGTATCTTCCCTAATTTAGGCTGTAAAAAGAGATGGCGAGAGATTTGTACTTTCAGACTTGCAAGATTCTGTTAATGTAGCCTTACAATAAAGTAGAATTAGCTCATCTGGTCATGTTTCCTGTCTGGTCTACCTGAGAAGGCTGACAGAAGGGTGTTGGAATGTTGGAAGAGCTGAAGAACCAGGTTAGGGACAGATCATCATGGAGAATATCTGTGTGGTCACTAAGAGTTGACAATGATGTCATTTTGTGTTTTTTAATGAGATGGGTGGTGACAAATTAAATAAATAAATAAAGACAGACAGACAGACAGACAGACAGACTTGATGGCACATAATCAATCAATTGAAGCCAAGGAGAGTTCTTTGGCTATCTTTAACTAGAACCCTAGTTGACATATTTCTTTCCCCTTTTTTTAAGTTGGATTTTATGATGGCTCGCTTGAAGAAGGTGGAGGAGTATGAACAGGAGCTGAACCAACTGCGGGTGCAAGATGCTGAGGAGTACAATGTTATAAAGATCAAATTGGAGCATGATGTACAGGTGTGAATCAAGAACAATTTACTAGGACCATTTGGGGGATGCTGAGTAAAGCAAGACAATTTGCCCTCAAAAGCAGTGGGAAGGTGATGTTGAGAATGGCAGATTCTTCAGTATAAGTTCCTTATTTCATCTGATAGACACCAAGAAACTGGACAGGCTGGTTCACTAGAAGTGGATACCCACAGCACAACCATTAGCGTGTACAGATTTCAGTAAAGTTTTAAAACATCTGAAAGGAAAGTTACATAGATATTTGGAAGTCTTCCAACTTTCCCAGCTCAAGATGAGGATCTTGATGTTCTAATTGTGCTACTTAATATCCCTTCTGCTGTAGGGGTGAAACCATTCAACTTCATATTTTGACTTCAGTAAGAGGGCTTTCACCACTGGATTCTTCTCAATAGCTCTGCTTTTTTACTTCCATTCCAGGTTCCCAGGCTAGTCACCTGGTTTCAGATGAAGGTGCTAAAAATTTCAGTGAGTGTGTTTGCTTGGAAAGCACCATCTTGGCCTCTCCAAGTATAGGCAATGCTATTGACGAGTGATGAAAACACTAAAGGGATAGCATTGTTGTTGCTTGGACTGATTCATATGAGTGGAATTTATGTCACAATCCTTGCTTGTCACTCAGCGTAAAAAAAAAAAAAAAGAATCTGGTAGCATTTTTTTCTAACAAGTTTTATTTAAAAGGCAAATTTTCATCAGTGATGTGAGTTGCAGCTCATGAACATTTATGACTTTTAATAAAATTTGTTAGTCAGAAAAAAGGCTACCACAGTCCTGATTTTTGCTACCATAGACTAACATAGCTCTCTTCCTACAATGTTGACTTAGTGTAATATTTCTGTTTGTGGTACCAGATCCTGGAGCAGCAACTCCAGCAAATGAAAGCCATCTACCAACTAAACCAAGAGAAGCTGGAGTACAATTTCCAGGTGCTAAAGAAGAGGGATGATGAGAACACCATCATCAAATCCCAGCAGAAGCGGAAGCTCAATAGGTGAATAGCTGAACAGCTTCCTTGCTTCATACTTTTATTGCTTCCTCCTGCAGTCACTATCCTTCCTTGGCCTGTAAAGGAAATGCAAATATTCTGAGTTTTGTGTTGGAATGCAACCACAGAGTGCATATCCTCAGAAGCTTCTCAGGTTCTCAAAGGGTAATATAAAATTCTAATGTCTAAAATCCATAATATATTAATAATGGAAGCCATTATTAATAATCTGAGATTGCTACAAGGCAATGAAGTGCTTTAGAACCTTGAATTCTAAAGGTTTTAAGCCCTTGTCTTTGTCTCTGACTATTCTGGGTGTCATTTGGGTTGGATATTGATTCATCTACTCTGTAATGAATGTGTCTCTCTTTTTGCTTCTTAGACTGCATGATGTGCTCAATAACCTGCGCCTGAAGTTTGCCAAGCAGATCAAGCAGTATCGTGAGGAGAATCTGACACTGACAGCTGACTACAAGCGGATTGTGGAGCAGTACAAAGACTTGCAGAGAACAATGAGGTAGGGCTACACTCCGGGAGGAGTGGCAGATGCATGCAATTTGGGAGGCTTTGTGGCTTGGCCTAGAGTTCGGCCCTCAGAACAGATGAAGAACCGTGTTCCTTAAACCAAGAGTCCTGTAAACCCATGTTGGGACTTTTCCTTATGGTTGCCTTCAATCAACACGTTAAACTGTAAGCCTGGATTAACAAATCACAACTGTCTGTGTATGTATATATTTCACAACATACTGAGCCTACCAGCTACACAAGCCTGTTTTTGAACATGACTCTTCCTCATGGCTTGCTAACTGCAACACAAAGTTTTACTAACCATTGTTAAGAGACATAATCTCACAATGTTGCTTTCATCTCATCATTGGCCCACCAAGGAGGCAGTTTAAAGTCATATAGGTGGTCCTTGCTTACCGACCACTTGTTCAGTGACTGTTCAAACTTATGATGGCACTGAACGAGTGATACTTACAACTGGTCCTCGAAAGTTCCAGCTGTTGCAGCGTCCTTGTGATCACATGATCACCATTTGTGGCTTTTACTGCCGGCTTCTGACAAGCAAAGTCAGTAGTATTAAATAGTGTTTTTCTTCTTTTCCTGAGATATTCTGTGGCACAGACAAATTGTGAGTGCTCCTCCACAATGTGTAGGCTGCTCCAAGCATGCCCACCCCACCCCTGGTCACCTGCACTGTTTTTTTACAGCCATTTTAGCTAGCGCAACAGAAGAGACCAGGGATTTAGCTTCCAGAGATCTAGCTTCTGAATCACTGCGCATGCCATCACCCATGAATGGAGACAGGAGAAGTGCTCTTTCAGTCATGGACTTGCACTCAAAACTGCAAGGTCTGTGTTTAAAAACTGCATTCCCCTGTACCCATTCCCACCCTGAAAAGGGTGATGGAGGGTAGTGACTTGATCTCTTCCCCGTCACCTGTCATTTTTTTAGGCTGGCAGAAGTGGGAACAGTTAGAGAAGTAGTGACTAAAGAGCTGCTTCCTTTCACTACTTTTCTTGCAGCTTTTCTGACATGTATCCAGAAGTCTTCCTTCATCATTACCTCTGGATCAGTCATTGCAGCATTTTGCCTGGTAAAGCAGTGGCTGATCCCTGGGCAGGTAAAGCACTCATCTGTCAAAATTTGCCTCTTCCTGTTGGGGGAGCAATTGATGATTCTTTTTCTTGCCAGCAGGTGATGCCAGGAGAATCCACCAGTTGTTTTCCTTAAGTTGTTGCTATGGTAGAATAAAGCGTAGCAAATAAAGTTTGCTGAATGAATCCTGCCATTTGTTCAGTATATTGTCTGAACCAGTCCATCACAGTAAGCCTTATATGTAGTTTATTTGGATATAGGATATTAGGTGGCCACAGCTATTATGTTTTGTTAACCTGGATGTAGAGTTTAGCATGATATATGACCTGAGCAATTTAGCTGCGTACACTAGGGTCTGAATCTTGGGACTTCTGACTATTTTACTATTGATCTGTACACAAACCATTGTGTAGTGGTACTAACAGTTAGTTCTGAGTACAGATTCAAGTTTGTTGAGTCATGCACCTCTTTTCTTATCTCAGACATTTTGCCATTGTGGATGCTGAACATTTCCTGGATGTATGGCTGATGAATGAAGAAGAGGCCAAGCAGCTGATTCGCAAAGCCTTTGATGCTGACCGTGTCATCCATGCTCAGCAATTGGGGTTGCCCTGGACTGAGCCTGATGGCTGGTTCTTGCACAACCTGGGACCTATCAAGCATACTAAGAAGATGAAATCAGCCAATGAGCTGGCCCATGAGGTGATCACGCCTGATAGTAAGCAAGGTTCCTAAGCTTTTGCTGAGTTCTTCTGCATAAGAACTAGGAAGATCACATTCTAAAGGCAGCATGATTGATCCAAATTGAAAGAAGTTGCACCACATTGCTAATGTCTGTATAAATGATTCTGCTTCCATTGTTATAAAAAATGGGATTTATTTGGCAAGTAAGAAGTTGATGGAACATGAAATCATGAAGGGGAGACCAAAATGAAGACAATTGCATAGTTGTCTCAGAAATGAGTGATGAAAGCTTGCTTTTTTCCCCAAAAGTTGGCAAATTCTGCTATTGCAATACTGCAAATTTCATTCCAGTGGAGGCTAATTTTGTGACATATATGTAATGCAGATTATGCTGTCATATCTGGGTGTGCCAGTTTTACATACTTTACTCCGCTTCCACTAAAACAGATGTACACTTTTCTACAGCTCCTTAAACCAAAAGACCAAATGTATCTTTTTCCAGGATCCCATGGCAGCTTTTGAGGGTAGTTAGGTGTTCTGAGAAAAAGATATAGCTGCTTTAAAGAGTTGCAGAGAAGTGCTAAGCTCATGCCGCTACATGCTCTGAAGCACCTTTTTGCCTTCAGATCTGAAGGCTGCATAGCTCTAGTAACTTCTCTCTGTGTATTTAGTAATTTATGCAACTTGGCTATATTAAAAATTGCAAGATGGTGGCAACTTTTGGAGGAGTTTATGGAGGCTACATCCAATGTTTCAGGGGCCATGTACAGCTCTGGGACTCAATTTTTACAGCCCTTTTCTAAATAATTGGAGGAGTTATCAAGCCCATCCTTCTGATCACTAGTAGCTTCCTCCCTCCTCAAACATCCTGATTTTGGTTTTGTCAGATAGTACCTACAAATTTATGAACATACTTGTGACATCGTAAAGGCCAAATGCTGCTTTTAATACTAATTAAGACTGATTGTTAGGCTGATGCACCTAATACTAAATGTGGTATTTGCCTGGTGTTATGGAATTATAGAGCTGCAGGCACTCCATAGCTGGCCCACCCATCTTGTCTGAGGGATACTGTATGTTGGCTTCTTAAAATGGCATGTATTAGACTTCTGTTTTTTAAAAGTAATGGGTAAAGGGGAACAGCTGATTGAATTGGTTTATGTCTTTAGAAAACTTCTGTGTTATGCTGCTGCCTCCAGATTTTGCTTTTTTCTCTAGCAGACCAATCACTTCAGGAGGTCTCTTCCCCATCAGAGGGCAGCCCACAAGAAGAGAAGGAAGCTGTCCCAGAAGAGAGTTGCAAAGAGGTTGTGGGAGCTGAACCAGAAGTGAAGACACTCTGGTCTATTTCAAGCAAGACCATCAAGCACATCCTAGAGCTCCTATGTGATGAGTCGGTGAGCTGGGAAGATGAGGAAACCTGCTTCCTGAGCCTGGAGCCTTGCTGTGCCACAATAACCTCCTAAAGTCATGTCCCACGTTCAGCTCTAGGAATTAGCCAGACTGCAATTAATTAATATTTTCCCTCTTCTGTGTCTGCATCCTTTGCCAGGGCTTCCTGATTGAGAGCAAGCTTCGGGGTCTCCTGCAACCTCTAGAGAAGCCTGATCGCACTCTCATGAAGCTGGACTCCATCTTCACTGTGAGTTCCTTAATTCTCTTGCAGAAGTGGTTGGGAGAGAGGCTGTTCATGCTGGAGGCCTATGGACTTGGGTCTTTTGGGATTTGGGCCTGTATATGCTACCTTGGTAACTGATTTTCTCCCAGCAGTTGTTCCTATTTACCCCAGGGTAGAGATTTGTACTATCTGCCAACAGTATAAAGTCTCAACCTTTCTTTTTAAGTCTAGCTTTGACTTCTAACTGGACTCCTGATACCACGTAACTAGCTGATCTGTTACCACCCATTTAGCTTTTTATACTTTCCTATAGGCCCTCTCCATTGACAGTGAAGATGATGTGTATCGAATGGTTGAATTCTTCATGAACTTCAAGGTTCAGAAGATGGCAGGTGCACAGGTAATGGAGGCAGGGGCTTCAACCAATGAACATAATGATTTTCAGCCTGATGCGCATAGAGGTTTATCTGTACAGTGATTCAACCATCAAAACTTGCTTCATCACACTAGATTTAGCTCTGCTCTGATTTAATTGCCTACTCCCACCTCCCATGGACTTTCTCTGCAAGATGACAGTGAAGTAGAAAGGTTCCCCATGTCTGCCCTAGGGAGACTGAGAAACATGAAGAGGTGAAAATAATTATTCTGTCTTAGAATCTTTTTATTTTGCAGTCATGAATTGTACTTTTAACCAATACCAGCAAATGTTGGGTTATGGTTGCTTTTCACAAAATGTTGGCCTTTTCTTTCATGCCTAATTTCTCTTCATTTTTCTTTAGTGCCTTCCCTCATATATAAATCTCAGCTCCATCAGACTATTGAATGTTCCCTGTATTTCGTTGGGATGTATGGCTATAATTCTCCCAGAACACTTCATTTTCTTTTAGGACCTGGAAGCTCTTATGGCAGATACAGTTGACAAAGAAGCATCCCGAGATGCAAAGACTATAGGACAAGAGGAGGCTTCTGCAGAACCACAAGAGGAGGATAAAGGCTCCACATTCACAGCACTGCCCCTCTCTGCTCTTTATATGCATCCCAATGACATCTTGAAGGCTCTCAAGGCATTTGTGCAGGAATTCCAGGAGCCAAGGTAGGTCTGGATTGCAAAATGGGGCTGATTAGGAGTGTTAGATTTGCCCAAAAGGTGTGGAATGGATTAAAACTAAAGGTTGGTCTGGTAGCAGTGCAAATGGTGCTCATGAGCAGCCAGGAATAGGTGCAAGTTGAAATAAGCAGTGCCACTGAGAGAAAGGATATACTATATACTATATAGGGCCTTTTCCCAGTTTAAGTGTTAAGTGAGTTAAGTACTGTCCAGCCATCCTTGAGTTGACAGAAAACTGCCAGTATGAAATTATTGTTGTAATTGCCCATCCTTGTTCCTGACCCTTCTGCATATGTTCCAAAGTATTGATTAGTAGTGCTGTCCTAATCATTATTCTTTAGCACATCACCAACTAGGAGGAAAAGTTCTGACTATCACAGCACTGCAGTAGGCATAGCAAGGAACTGACTGCAGGACTGTCAGTCATCTTTAGGCTCCTTCCAGTGCCCCTCCTCCTATACCCCATTCTGTCATAAAACTGAGTTGAGTTAGGTTGAAAAACAAACACATCCAAGGCACAAAGGGATAAGGAGTCATAAGGAGCACTTTTATTTAGGATTTCTCTCCCTTCCTTTGCTTTCTTTATGTAGTCAATAATGCTTATTTCTGTTAAGAGTTATAGACTGAATGCAATTATTGTACTGCCAGCTGAGCAGTCTAATGCTGTTGCATAATTCTAAAAGGCCACCAGCAGATCATTGCTGTGTCTAGTTTTTTAAGGTACAACAGCAAAATGGCAGCAGACAAGGCTGACTGGAAGAGAGGGGCCTTGCCTTGGTCTGCTTGAAATGACCATAAATATTTTGATCCCACTACTCTCTCTTGATTCACCTGTAACAATGGGGTGGTGAAACATTACACATTTAACCTACCTTGTGGTTATCCTGGAGACCTAGCAGAAAAATATTGCATGGTATTTTGGACTAAGTGCAAAAGGGGAAAGACTTATGTGGAGGAGCACAAAGGTTTCATGCATAAGGTCCCAAGTTCAATCTCTGGCATCTCCAGTTAGGACTGGGGAAGACCTAGACAGCCACTGCTAGTCAATAGAAATACTACTGCCTCAAATGGATTGAAATGTTTTGAGAATAGAAAGAGAAAATCCCATCTATGCTATTCTGTACTTCTTGGAAGATGCACAAATGATTCAGCAGAGGAAGAAACCAAAGCTGACTGATTAGCAGGATTGAAATAAGAAGCTGTGTTGTTGACTGATGTACATTTCTTCTGAAAGCTAAGGAAGATTTTATTGTCCTAAATAAATGTTTAGGAATTCCCTATTGTTTTGTTTTATATTTTTCTGTTTATGCTGATGTTATGAGCTGTCTAGAATTATATAAAAATTAGGCAAGCTCAGGGGCCGGGGGGAAGCAAACTATTAAATGCCCCATACATTATAGCCATAGTCTCGTTTGGAGGGGACTCCATCATTGCTATACTTGATGAAGTTTTCATCAAGATATGAACATTGACAAGCCACCATATGCAATAAAGTGTCAAAATAGCAGCTCACTATGAGTGATGGAATGGAATTATGAAGGCCAGGCTCAGGGATATAAACATTTTCTTAGCTCGCCAGAGGAGCATGGGAGATACAAGAAGATGAGACCGGCACCTCCCTAAGGAATTCACACTGTTGTGGCTGGATGGCTTGGGAGCTGGAGTTTCAGTCTGGGAAGATTCTTGCTAGAGGTTGTAGCTAATAAACAAAGCTGAATTGAATTGCATTGTCTCTTGGAGTTCCTTGGGCTATGCCTGACATCAATCTTCCCAGACTCCTACCTTCAAGTCGAAGGAGTTTGAATCATGGCAACGGATCCCCAGGGAGCTAATTTGACACCACAGTTATTGGCAGCAGCCCTGCTACAGCATTAACAGCAAGCGGATGCACAAATTAATAACCTACAAGCAGCTATGGGGCCAGTAGCATACAGCAGCTCGGACCAGTAGCCCAGCCACCACCTCCCCCACTGCCGGTGTTGCTACGTTCACCTGGTAGCATGCCAGAGAAGAGTCTGGGAAGATTGATGTCAGGCATAGCCCAAGGAACTCCAAGAGACAATGCAATTCAATTCAGCTTTGTTTATTAGCTACAACCTCTAGCAAGAATCTTCCCAGACTGAAACTCCAGCTCCCAAACCATCCAGCCACAACAGTGTGAATTCCTCAGGGAGGTGCCAGTCTCATCCTCTTCTATCTCCCACGCTCCTCTGGCGAGCTAAGAAAATGTTTATATCTCTGAGCCTGGCCTTCATAATTCCATTCCATCACACTATGAGATCTTCATTCTGGCATTGTGACTCAGCCCTGGTCATGCTAATGTCTGAGATGGGGAGAATGGCACAGAAGAATTAAGTAGAGGCCTTCTCTTGGGTTGTGATAAGGAACTTAAAGTTAATGCAGTAGGGAGTTGGCTTGTGTCAGATCAAGTTATTCCAGCCAGTGGATCCTTCCTTCACCTTCAGGGACAGATGGCCACAGATTAAGAAAGTACATGAAGAGCGGGACAACTCTAAGGACTCTGAATATTGGGATGCACTGGCTCATGTTATCCCAGATGGAAAACTGAAGCTGTGGGATACTCTGATTATTGGCTTGCAAAAATACTAGTAAGTGATGGAATCTCTATATCCTTGCCCTAGGGGATAGTAGGGCAGTCTTTGCAAAGGGACATATACAAGGAGTAGACATTTGAGCTAAATGATCTGTGGCAAAGTGTACTAATGTGCTCCTTGCCCCAGAGACTTGTGGTGAGATAGCAGAAGATTTATTTTTTCACTTTCAGTGAACTTCAGTCAAATCCCAATGTAATCCCAGTCTTGTCATCAGTTTTTTAATGAAAATTTATAGAAATGTGAATAGAATATACTGGGTTTTTGCTTTTTACTTGGTCAGGTTATCAGGAACTGGATCTTCTGTTGCTCAGTTTTAAGGAGTTCATCTATGGCAGGGAAAGGTTGTATTTTTTCATTGAGGACACATCTCTCTCCCCACCCTGCACATTCAACCCCCAGGCCATTGAGTTTGACTGATAATGTTCCAATATCACTGGAGCAACAGGGCCAAAAATGTTGGTCCAATGTTTGAGGGGGGTTGGGAAACAAGGCTTAAGGCACCCATGTTGTTTCTCACCCTCCCGACCTCCCCCAAAGGGAAAAATAGACTTAATTTTTTAAAAAAGATATATAGGAGCCTTAACTTTCCTCAAGGCTTAAGGCATCCATTTTGCCACAGTGCCTCACTGACAATGTTTGGTCATATCTACTCCAGGGAGCTCTGAGAATTTTTGAGGGCTGCAGAAGGGGTGCTGGGAGATCCATATGGTTTACAGGTTGCCCACTCTAAGGCCTGCACTCATCATCACTGTTGTCCATACTGTATTGAAGGACCTTTCTCTCTCTTCCGTCTGTCTAGCCACATTCTGACTCAGAGGGCAAAACTGATTACAGAGACTAACGGGCTGAATCAGCAGAATGAAGAACTCCAGATGCTGCTACAGCAATATTTACGATCTCCAGTGAGTAAATGGGTGGGAGCGTAGAATCATAGAATTGTGGAGTTGTAGGAGACCATATAGTTCAATCATCTGCAAGGTGCAGGAAAACTGATTTAACCCTTTTCAAGAAGTGGCTGTCCCGTCTCTATTTAAACTCTTGTAGAGATGTAGAACCTGCAACCTTCATAGTTAGACTGTTCCATTTTTGTACAGATCACTTTAACAACTTGTCAGTCAGAATGTCACATAGAACCTTGTCAAAAGCTTTGTTGAAATGGAGGTGGATTATATCCCCTTCTCAACTGAAATAGTTATGTTGTCAAAGAAGAAGAAAAGATTTATCTCTCATTCCCTATTTATGACAAAGCCATGCTGACTCTTAGCAACCATAGGCTAAGAGACTAGTTACATATGGCCTACTTTATTATCTGCTCTAACATCTTTCCTAGTTTTGATGGTAGCCTCCCTGGTTGATGGTTTTTGGGATCCACTTTTTGTTCCATTTTGAAGAGTGGGACCACATTTGCCCTTTTCCAGTCCCTTGGAACTTCTCCACTTGCCCTCAAAGATAATTGACAAAGATCCTCATAGTATTTCAGCCACTTCAGTATTTTAAGGGATATTTCATCAGGGCCTAGAGACTAGGTAAAGAGTAGTGCAATACAGAATGGGCAATTCATTTTAGTAAAAGAACTGCTGCTATTGCTAGCTAAAGCTGGGGACAGGAATTCAACCCAGCAAGGGAACACTTTTCTTCCTAGCAGACATCATCTGTCCATTGTCTGCCCAGGTATTAATACTGTCTGCAGTAAAGCTGTCAGCTATTCCCTCTCACTCCCCCCCGCCCTTTAACCAGAACAACTGCTGCTGGGAAGCTATGATAGTCAATGGCATAGTATTTAGTAGAGGATAACCACTTTAAAAATTCCAGGAAGAGGCCAACCAATATTTTATTATAAGCAGACTTTGAAGGGCCATCTAATATAATACAGAATGTTAATAATTACTAAGGTTCTATAGAGATCTGGGTTCAAAAAGAGGTTACCACATTTATTCTCATGATCATGTAACAACAGTGAAGGTAACTGTGTGAGCCCAGGAAAAGTTGTGTTCCTGAGAGGTGCTTCATGTAAGCAGACACATGTTTTGAATCACATTTTGCCCTTTAAATCAGGATTTCTGCACAGCCCTAGTACGTATGGATTTATATTACAAGAGATTTAACTTGAGATTTATATTAAGAATAAAGACATGAGACTATGTGAAGAGGTATGTTTAATCTGACCAAAGAGACTTTGTCCAGCATTCAGTCCCATAGATGCTAGTGGATAGCCTACCAGAAGGATTTGAGCATAGTAGCACAAGTTATTGAGAGTCACTGCCTGTGATGTTGGAGATAATAGCTTTTCTTGTGCATGACTAATTGCCAACAACAGGCTTATCCTCCATGAAATTGTCAAAATTCCTTTCAATACCATCTAAGGCAGTGGCCTTTGCTATAACTTTTGATAGCCTGTTTTACAGTTTAGCTTCATGTTATGGAAAAATATTTTTATCTGTCTTGAGCCTTTTACAATTCAGCTTCACTGGATGTCCAAGAGTTCTGGTTTTATGAACAAGAAACATGTTCTATTCACTTTTTCCAAACTATTATACCACACCACTGCACATCTGCAGTGTCAATGAAGTTGAGCATCTTGTGATGCCAGTCTTGTAAGGGCTGACTTTCCCACCAACATTCAGCTATGCCTGTCAATCTACATATGAGCTTTTTCCTCCTGTGTGAAACCATGACATTTAGAAAGGGGTTGTATTGATTATGGCTGCCCGTGCATTCATTCTGGCAATGGAAAGAAAAAGAAGGTAGATACTTTGGGGCTTTTTTATTGAAATAAAGGGCAAGGAGTCTTATAAAGTTATGCATGGGTTGATACAGTTCCCCCCTGCCCCTTTCTCATACTCCTATAATTTGAGATCATTTTGTGGAAGTGACGGGCAGGAGCTAGACAAGAGTCACAAGAATGGACCTTGTCACATTGCCAGCCCAGTCACGTACCTGTAGCTAGGCCAGGAGATCCCTGGAGAACCTGTTCAGCACCTTTTTTTTTTGCAAAAACTTTCTCACACTGAATCTAAGTTACACTGATCTATATTTATTTGATAATGTTTGTCATTTTCCCGGTAATAAAACTTTCTCCAGGGTAGTTTTCAAACAAAATATTTTTTAAAAACACAGCAATATTTTAAAAATGTACAAGCTAAATCAGCAGCAAAACCATCTTGACAGCATTTTCTAAAATTTCTAAAAAAGCTTAGGAATAAATCAAATTCAAATCAGTGTGAAAATCCTTCAAAACAAAAACTGTAAAAGAGGATAGAAGGCTTCTGTCCTAGCTTATTGAGTTTCAAGTCGACATAGATACCAGGAGTTGACCTCAACTCAAGGGAGCTTCACTTTATATTTTCTTGGATTCACTGATGTTAACTATATTTGCTTAAAGTACTAAGTCAGTTATAATACACAGTATGCCATCATCTGACCATCTCCTTCCTATTGTGCACTGCTCTTTAATCCAAGTCTTACATTTTCTATATTGTCCAAACCCTAAATTGTAACTGTTATTGTGAGAGACCTTGGGGAGGCTGATACAGTAATGGAAGGAATATTAGGCATAAACAACTATGAGATAGAAGGGTCTACTGGTAGTTTACCTCATAAACATCAACTAGTCCAGATGGCAAGAAACCTAGAAGGAATTATTCAAAATGTTTTGATATTCTGCCTTAAGGAATGCACTAATGAATGAGGGTTGAAAATTCCTTTTGCAGTTTGCAAGATTTGTATTTGCTCATTACTGTTAAAGATACTCTACTGAAGTGTATAGTTCTTGCTTCCATGAACTTGCCCAGCTGTTACTGGGTTGGGCAGCTATATGATGACAGGCATAAGATCTAGTAAGCATAAGACTTTGATTGAAGAGTCAATGTAATGTGGGTTAAGATGCCAGTGGGCTTGTGCTTCTTCACCAGACTGTTTCATTTAGTATGTCATATGAATACATTTACACCCATGGTTGTAGCATAGGAGCTGTAATTGAGTATATAGGATGGAGGTAAAACTGGAGCAACTGTTGGCACAAAGCTGGATCAGAGTCTTAGGTTGGGGGCCTGCCTGCTCCCCATCCCATTCCTCCTACCTCAATATCAGCAAGATTGTGGTAAGAGTCAGTGCTGCAGACTGGAGGAGGATCAGGCAACCAGTTACTTCTTCATGAAGCTGTTCAGTCAGTGTAAGACAGTGTTCCTCAACCTCTTCAACTTTAAGCCAGGTGGACTTCAACTCTCATAATTCTTCAGCCAGCATGCTGACTGAGGAATTCTGGGAGTTGAAGTTAATCCATCTAAAAGTTGAGGAGGCTGAGAAATACTGATGTAAGGAATTTGCTGCCACACAATATCAAGATGATTATTGGCTAAATTTAATCTGAATGGGATTAAACTAATTCATGGGAAACAGTCTGTCGGAGGCCTGAGTTACCTCAAACCATGTTCATAGACAGTATGTTGCCAAATACCATTTTTAAGGGGATAGATTTAGAAAAAGAAGATAGTTGCCTTCATTATCTTTCTTGTGATATTCCCAGAGACTGGGAAAACAGAATACTGGACTAAGTCTGTTTTTGGCTTTTTCCATACAGGCTCTTACGCTCTTATAGGCTTATAAGCTTAGTAAAAGAGAGAGAGAGAGACAGACAGACAGACAGACAATCATAGGCTCCAAAAGCATCCAAACAGACTTTTTTTTTAATCTAATGTGATCTGTAGATCTTGGGAAGCAGTGCTAATTCTTGCTAAAAGTTATAGTGGATACCTGTTTATGTACCTTGAGATGAAGTACTTTTAAGCATTCCCTTAGCTGAATCTTGAAGCTGAGCTGGACACAAGAGAGCCTTAATTGCTCTTCTTTTCTTTTTTGCAGCTTAATTCTGAGTTGCTCATCCCACCTACCCACTTATTGCATCTGCAAATGAATAACCCATGATAGACTCCTGTGCAAGAGGTGTGGGCTGGTTATTTCCCCAGTATTCTCATTACTTGCTTGGACCATGAATTTCAGCCATTCAGGTGAGCCCCACTTAATTCCACAAGAGGGAAGAGCGGGCATAAGCAGCCTCAACATGTGGGTCCCTCAGCTGTTTTGAGGTGCTTGTTTGGAAACACATAGGTGAGTTGCCCCTGACTTAAACTGTGCCACACAGCTGTTTTCTAGCATGATGGCACAGCTGATGTATACAGAGATTTATCTGAAAACTAAGGCACATTTAAATCTCCTTTGCAAACATTCTGACCCATGTCCAAACCACAACTCAATGTGATATGATGAAGCCCATATTGGCATGTTCCAGAAAAGAAGAAAACTTTGTCCTTCAGAAAATTGTAAGATTTGATAAACTCTATTTTGATAAACAGAGTCTTTCTGACTCTGGTCATGTATTTTTAGAAAAACATTTCAAAGAATTAAAAGGCAAAATGACAAATAAATATTGGATTACAACACAATTTCTTCTGACTCATCCTTGTTACCTCAGGAGATATGTGTTGAGGCTGGGGTGGGGTGACTGCAATTGGATGGTATCACAAGCCTCAGAAGACTTGCAATTGCAGCTTTTTGTCATTATGAAATATTTGAAGTGTAATCCCAAAGAACCAGTGAATGAATATGAACTTGGACAGCAGCTTGGACTGAAAAAAGAATTCACAAAGATATACTATAGGACTGAGACTGTGTTTTCCTTGCATTAAGTCATATTGTTTGAGATGCTTTGTTCTGCCATGGTCATTAGTTGTGGAAAGTAACATTGTGTTGTCATAACCCAGTGCTTTGCAGCCTATAAATAATAGCAACGTGCAGATATGTGGCAGACTTCAAGAAAGACGAAGGGGAAGACCAGGTGTCTGGAAATCATATTGTAAGAGAGCACAGAATGTGCTTACATGGCAAAGATGTTCTTGGCAAGAAACTCAACTGAGCATTTCCATACAATTCTACTTTACGTAAAAAAGTGAGAGCAGTTACTGTTCTCCTAAACTGAAGGCAGTCATCTTTAGTAGCATGGATATACACTTTAAGAATCTCATGACCAGGAGCACAAGACATTGCAAAAGAAAAGTGGGATCCTCAATTTAGAGCTGCTGTTTTTGATGCAGAATTTGATGGATCTTGACAGCCACATCAGTTTTCCCCTGCTTCTCCCCCACTCAGTTATTGCACACAAGTTTCTGTTCCTTTCCAGGGATCCATTTTTATTAAAGAATGTAAAGGTTTTCTCTTGATCCAGAGATATTTTATTAACAGTGCACAGAGAAATGCCCCTACCAATACCAGACCCCACCCCACAACTGTAAAGAAATAAAATCAATAGTTTTCACACAACCCAGGAAATAATAAGCATGAAATACACAAACTTCACTTGTGCTAGGCTGTGAAAGAGAACAGCGAAAAGGCAGTGCAATTGTGCTATATTTTTTCATAGAAATCTGATATGTTAGAGCTAGGCCACTCACATCTCCTTCCAACTTGTAGCTCTTTGCCTCTTGACAAGGCAGATTTTTTGCTTGTACTAGCTATTGCAGGTCCCTTATGATACCTTGGAATGGTAGACTTGCTTGTCAAGCACATGCTTGGGAGAGGTATCTAGATGTGTTATGCAAGTCTAACAGACACTATTTATCATTACAAAGAAACTATAAACAGTTGTAGCTGCCCCCCCCCCTTGCATGCTTCTGTAATTGGCTCGCAAGAAAATGTGTTAGTGATCTAAAGTCCACATCCACACCTGACATACACATTATGCCTCCTAGGTACCAGAAGACCAGCAGGCATGGGGGCAGGGTAGCATGTGATAAAACATGTGATAACACATCACAGTCTGCACTCTCCAGTGCAACATCATGATGCAAATACACAGTGACAGAATTGTGTTGTCACTCACAACATGCAATTCATCATTTTGGTGCCATCATGATTAGGAACAGATACATACGATAGCAGGGACAGTAGGTTAAGGAACAGGTAGAATGGGAATGAGATAAATAGCAACTTAGTGTGTTCATATTAGGGAGATGATGCTTATGAGCACTGGACTATTGAATTAAGAAAGAGGCTCTTAAAGGTCCTCTCTCCTAATTAGAGAGGACTGAATGTGTATGGGGGGATAGATGGGAGATTGAACTAAATAGCTGTGGGCTTTGAGGAGGTACCCAGTTTTGTTAAATGATAATACTGTGAACTGGCTGTGTGAGTTGTCCTTGAGTATCACTGGCACTGCCTACATTCCCACAGCAAAAGTTGAGTTTAACAGCCCAAGCTGGATCTTTCACTCCATCCTTCCTGCTATCATCCTGCTCACAGGGCTTCAACAGCAGACTCATAATTTTCCATTAAAAATGTGGCATTATAACTTGCTCCCCAGCCCTGTCATACTCCTTCCGGATATTTAGGCTGTGCATTGTGCAAGAAATGAATTGCTGTGTCTGAAAAAAAAATTGGACTTTTACCTGGGAAGTTACTTTCTCAGCAACTGATTCTACTTCCTGCTAAATTACAAACCATAAAAAACATCTGATTATCAGCTTTGGACCTGGTCATTAGAAGCTCAAAAGAACTGTTTGACCTTCTGTGAAATGTTGCCTTTCCACAATGTTCTTTTTCGGAGTTTGATTTGCCAATTGTTCCAACTGGAAAACATTAATATCAAGAAACCTGGCTAAATATCACAACCAACCCCATTATGGTGGTTATCTAGAAAAATGGAAATTCTTCTTGTTTCCCCATTTATATTAATGGATAGGAGTATAAATGTGTGCACAGGTGCATATCCAAGTACCATTTCTGTAAAGATTCCAGGATGTTTTTAAAGCAGTTGAATGTTTCAAGACTGAGCAAGGGATGCCTGCCCTTTTTATTTAACAAACAATAAGATTTTGAATTGTGTCAGTTTTCAGCTTATTGTGGTATAATGTGCACCTCACAACAGATTGCAAAGAAGGAGCCAAGGTGAGGAAAATAATGACTTGCCTATGACTGTGTATTGAACCCATGGCTTGGAGTCACTGCAGTTCAGACTCTGTGCCACCACATTACACACAAACCCACCTTCACCCCCCCATAGAACAAAATGCTTATCTTCTTTTATTGTCTGAAGCTAAGAAATTGCTAGCTTTTCTCATTGTGCAAAACCTTGGAAGACAAGGGTAAGCTTTCCCACTCTCCACTGCAGTAAACTGTTACATGATCAGGGGAGCAGGGGGCAATCTCTTTTCTCAGTAAAGGGAAACTGCAGCATCAGACACCAAGAAGGCATGCCAAGATTTCTTAAGTAGCTGATCACTCCAAATCTAATATGAACAGGAATCCTTTGAAGTCTCTGCTTCTTGGGGGGACACACTGTGTGACATAGCAAAGGAAAACAATAACAAAGAGAAAGAAGGGAGAGATGGGATAAATGCAATCCACACAAAATGGAAACACATTTGTCAAGGTAATTCCACTTAAGATTAATTCATTTGTGGAGGACACTGAACTTGAGGCAACAACAAATAAATGTGGGAGAGGAGGCATTGTTGAAGAGGCTGAAGGAAACTGCTGAAAAGAGAACTTATATTGAACCTTAGGAGGGGGGACACCCCTTTCTCCCCTTTTCAAGTCATAAAGCAAAAATAAAGCAAATTTTGATCTGACTTCTCCTGCTTCCAAAAATCCAAAGAAAACACAAGGAAACCACCAAACAGAAATGAAAGGTTGTATCAGGTCAGAAATGGGAGGATGGGGCAGCTGCCTTATGCCCCTAGAAGCTTCTTGACCATATAACCAGGCATGGAGTAGAGGAAGAGTGCCACCATGATGAGAAGTAGAAGGGCCAGAACAATCTTGATAATGAGCCATTTGTAACGGGTGCAAATGAGGTATCTGATAGACTTGAGTGGGTTCAGGAACCAGATGAAGGATGTGTCTGGACGACTGTGAAAAGGAAAAAGAAAATGTCTAAGCTTGATGGAGATTCCGTTCTTTGAGATGATTCCTTCAACCCTTGTCTGCAACTTACCATCCCAAGACTTATGGCACCCACTGTTCAATAGCAAATTGCTTCTTTAAATATGTCAAAGCTACCGAAATAAGTAAGGTTTGGCACCTTCTCATTTATTCTGTTGTTGGCCTGAAGGCACAAGAAGACTGTTGATGAGAAGCCAAATCAAACACAACTACTAGCTTGTTCATCACCCACCAGGTACTTGACAAATCCTTTTGTTTCAGTTCAGGTACACTGCAAGAACAGAAAGCTATCCAAACCTTGGTGGCCCACTATTCATTAATGCCAAGTCAGCAGAAAGGTCATATCTTGTGCAGAATTGCTTTAGAAGCATTAATAAAGCAGCTTGTGATACATAATACTGTTGACAGGATGTTGGGATGCAATTCTCATAACACAGGGCTCAGTCATTTGGAAGAGTGTGTTGGGCTATTCCTTCAGACTTTTGTGGGATTCTTGTGAGCTAGGGGTTTTCTGGCTTTCCTTTTCTTTCCACCAAGAATTTTATTTTCTTGGATGTTTAGGGTCAGAATTCAATTCCATGGCTAGCTTTCAAACCTAAGATTCCATTCTGCAACCATTTGATACAATCATCAGGAAAACTATCTCTAAACATGTCAGAACCACTCAGTCAATAACATTAGCAAACCCTCACATATTTGGATTGAAGAACAAGAATTCTAACTTCGGGAATGGCAGTATTATCAATCACAGACCTTTAGTAGTTTGTAAGATATCTGTTGTCCTTACTTTAGTCTGCCTACATTTACAGTGGACTTATTGTGACATAAAGTGATACTATAAGCATGAGTAGGTGGAAAAACAGAAATACCCTGGGCATAGAAGGAAGCCTACTCAGGCCCCGAGAAGCTTCTTGACCAGATAGCCAGGCATAGAGTAAAGGAAGAGGCCAACCATAAGGAGCAAGAGAACGAGGAGAAGGATTTTCAGCAGAAGCCAATGATACGTGTGCCAGATAAAGTAGTGGATGGACTTGAGAGGGTTCAGGAACTAGATGAAGCTGGTATCTGGGCGGCTAGGGCAGGATGGGGCAAGGAGAAGAGAGAGGCCAAAAAAATATAAGTAAGAGAAAGACTGGAAAACTGAATGGAGTCATGGGGAGGAGGGGTGATGACAGTAGAGGCAGTCTAATTTTGTTTGCTGCCATAGTACCGTGTGTGTGTGTGTGTGTGTGTGTGTGTGTAATCTCTCCCTTGGTCTCCCAATCCAGTATCCCCACTGAGTGTCAGTCTCCTTGGATATCTCTGCTCCCATCATCCTTTCCCGTGTACTCACTTGGGTTTCTCCAATGGGTCCGGCTCATTACGAGCCAGCCCAGCTGGACATTTCTCAGCTTCCTCAGCTGTCAGTAGATGAAGTTCAGCCTCCACTTTACCCTGCAAGGGGATCAAAAGATCACAGAGGTTACCTTCAGAATGAAGCAACAAGGCTATGTTTTTAGATAAGCTAAAAATTTTAGATAAGCTAAAGACTTTGCTTGTATGGTAAGTAGGATAATGTGTTGCTGAAAACATTGCAGACATTTGTAGAGAGTAAGGAAGATGACCTTGATGGAAATACGTGAGCTCTATTACCAAGGGTAAAACATCTTAAGTCCACAACCGACAGATAGCATTTGTAAGCGGCTCAGACACCTGCCTAATTCACAGGAATATAAGAAGGAGGAGGAGGTACAGCACAATAAGACTTGTACGATTCTGTTACTCTATCCAATATTAATAAAACTAATTTTATCCTTCCTGTGGAGATGATGTCTTGGTCTGGTCTACCTAATGGGGCTGACATCAATCTTGCAAGTCTTATTATACACCTCCTCCCCTTATATTTCTGTGAATTAGGAAGGTGTCTGAGCCACTTACAAGTGCTATCTGTTGGTTGTGGACTTAAGATACATTTTACCCTTTGTTGCTTTGGTAACAGAGCTTGTATGTCTCTGTCAAGGTTATCTTCCTTACTCTCTACTATATTCATTCCTAACACCTACATGTCAACATGAAGAATTGGAAGGAAGCATTGAGCATATAATACAAAAGCAGTATATTCTGTCCACCCATATTATTTCTGATGAACTCATGCAGTCCATTCCTTCATCCATCCTGTGTGAATTGTCCTTACTTGTGAATGATCACAATTTCCTACCATCTTTCCTGGACCCATTTAGGGATGCTAATGCCTTTTTGTCCTCATTCCTGCACTTTAAAATGATCTCTTTCCAACTGTCTTGGCTCCAGGTTTTCTGGGATCTCTCTCTCATTTAAATAAAAATGGCAGGTCTCCCCCACCAACATTACCGTCATCTCCATTTCATCATTCTCATCACGAGCCAAGAAGGGCCACCAGCCCTTCACTCTCTTCTGCTTGAAGATAGAGATCATGGGCACCTCTATTTCACCAGTTCCCAGCTCCATGCTGCACTGCTTGGCTGTCTTAGCACCACGTGGGAAGCGGTTCAGGTCAAGCTCAATACCTCCTATGGGAGTGTGAAGAGAAGAGAAGAATATTGAAGATTCCCTTAGCTATGAGATAAGAAATGGTTGAGATAAATCAGAATACCGTAGTCTTCTATGCTGCTTTGGCTCAATTTTTAACTTACACTGAAAAAGAATATGGGATTTATAATGCCCACTTCTATTTTTAAATGAATATTCCAAAATCCTAAAATACTTCTGAATCTCCGATTAATGTACGTCATCTGCATCTTAATTGGTACAGTCTGATAAAACTACCGATGCGTCCCCACAGTCTTAAACTGCTCATTCATGATTCCTGAGAGGATTATTCATCATCTCCTATCCCAGCCCATCTTCAGTTTCACCTATATTTCTGATCCGGGGAACAGCTGCCTTCCAGAAGGTAATTCTGATCAGCAATCAGGGTCTTCCTACATACCAAGGAAATCATCAGCAGAAAAGTGATCAGCATCCCACACTTGTAATGTGAGTCGGGCTGGAATCTTGTACTCAGTTTCATCCCAGGAGAACATAGACTCTTTCTTAGAGATGACAATCTTTTCTTCAGCTGCAAGATAGTCGAAAGGAAAGATATAGCGCCAGTTGAAATTGCCCTCTCCTGTCAGTGAGTGATAGTGGACATCAGTATCCTGTTTGTCTTCTTGCTGGCCCTTCAGCCACCTGCAGGAACAAAAACAAGGAAGTTCAGAAGAAAGGATGAGATAGGAAAAAAACAGCCATATCATTGAATGACTGAGTTCATTCTGGGCCAACTCAGTAGTGGAGAGGGATGACAAAATGTAGTTTTGGAAGCTGGGGAGCTTTGCTTGCAGGGAGGCAGAGGAGACCATGAGGATGTGGAGCAAATCTACCTCCAATCTAGTACCTTCCATATGGGTTGGACTACAACTCCCATCATTCACAGACAGCATAATAATGGGTAATGATTGCTGTAAACCAATACCTTTAAAAGGAACCAAAGGAATATGGAGATAACCTTGGTGAATGAATGGATGAGCCATGAAGGGAGGAAGAATTAAAGCTCAGTCATGGTTAAGTGGAAAGTGTGAGAAAGAAATTCAAAATAATCCTGCTTTGATCCTGTGGTATAAGGTGGCAGACAGCAACTCTGGCAGATTTTTAAGATTCTGTTATTATACCCTACAGCATTCCTGTAAACTCTGAAGTGTCTGTTTCCTGATTTGGTCCACCTCACAGGGGTGAAACAAGTTGAGGAACACTGGACTAAAAACTCTTCTCCATGAGTATGACTTCCATTTGGTACATGACAAAAAGTAGCGGCAAAGATCTCAAAATGCAGAGGTCCGCGTGACCCAGAGAGAAAGCTACTTTGGATTACCCTGAAGGCAGTAAACTAGTTATTTCACAAAATGACTGGATTGCTTGATGCTAAAGTGCTTGATGCTTATATGTTAAGTAGAATTCATGCCTATTCTAAAGAATTTGGAATTGTTCTATTAAGCAGAGGAGTGGAGATAGAAAGGAAGTATTTTCTGTATATGTTTCTCTTTCTCTTGCACTGCCTAAAATGGCACATATCAAGACTATTTACCCATTGGAATTGGAGGAACAACATTCATTTGGGGATGCATATTCACCAGAAGTCTTCATATTTTAATTATGAAACAGCGTTGCCTTCCCATACAAAAAAACCCTCTGAACTTCCAAATAAATTCTTGGAAGCTAAAAATAGTAATTTTTTAGCTTTAGCTCTGAAATGTAGTCTTTACTACCAGTGTTGAATTTATGATGGTTTTCAGAAAAGACAATCAAATCTCAGGAAATTCTGCCTTTATACCAAAATTATTTCAGAGATTTCCCCAGGAGTTTCATACTGAACATTGTAATGATTCTGCTTGATATAGCTGAAAATAGACCATATCCTCTGTGAGGATTGGGGCTAGATTATTTCTGCTTAAGTAAGAGGCTTTACCTGCAGATGTCCCCAAATGATTGTCCAAACTGCTCCCCCCCGCCGCCCCTCCCAAGCATGCAACAGAGAAGCAAGCTGACCCAGTTCAACCCTCCCATCTGCACAGTCTCCTTGCCCAGCCAGGCCTCTGCCTCTTGATTGAGAATTGTGGTTCACAGAAAGGAGAACACCCACCCTTTCAACTTACCAAAGCATGCAGAAAGGCAGAAGGCAAGAGCGCTCCACGTTCAGTCAGAAAGATGAAAATCACCCTTTACATGTATCCAAGCTCCTTTGCCCTCCTAATTAGTTATCATGCAACTCATTCCTAGATGCTTACATAGCTCGGGCTGGGTGGTTTGGCAGAAGTACATCTAACTGGGATGGTGTAAAAGTAACATCTGTGAAATGTTAGGACATATCTTGAATGGAAGGCACATGATTCCCCTGATCTCTAACAACAAATCTCTGCACAATCACTAATTCCATAGACAGAAATCTTCAAGCTGTTCTGCTGCATAACAGCTGACTGGGCTTCTTTATTATTCTGATGTCTGGAGACCGCATACCATTGGGCTATATGGATGTGGAAGAGAAAATCCAAAATTACTAAGAGGGATGTTTTTAAGTAGGAAAAATTCTACATAGGATTGAGTATATAACCCATTACTGTTCTGTGCTGTATTTGTTCTTTTTGGAACCACCTAAGACTGAGAGTCAAAGGCTTCCTATTCTGGTGCCTTTTGTGATGATCTGCTATAAGAAAGAACTGAAAAAAAGGACTAGCATTCTCCTTCCAGGATCAGCCCATCAGTTCCTTCTGTTACTTAGGTATTCTGCAGAAGAGTTTATATTAAGCCATCTGGGACTTTGCTTAGCTAATAGAAACACTCTGGATGTGCCCACTTAGTTCCCTACTCTTGTTTTAGATGTTTTAGATGTTTCTGATCACTGCCTCTTAATGTAAAGGTACCTCATAGCAGCTCAAACTATTGATCAATCTATTGCAGGATTGTTTGTCTTAGTGGCATCAGCTTACCAGGTAGATCTCATTCTTCTTCTAAGCTTCTCCCTCCTTTCTCTCTTTGGCATCTCTTTAATGGCACTCCTTAGTTTAGATCCTGGCTCACAACAGATTCTGCTTCCAGTGTTTCCTCCTGACTCAGGCCTCAGTACTACTGAATTTGCATGTGCATTTCTCTGCTTACACAGTAGTCCTGACAGTTCCACACAAATATGAATGAAAATGACCCTCCTTATGGTCCATGGGTGAGTAGAAGAAGGGGGCTTCATATCAAAATGATGTTCAATGGTTTTCTTTTTTGTACAAGTCCCTGGTTGGTTTACCATTATGAGATTCACTGGTTTCCCTCCACTCAATTTACCATGTGGAAGCTGTTCTACAGCTCCTATGCCACCTAAGAGAGACTGGCTTGCACCTAATATAATAAATCAAGAGTTCCTTACTTAGGGAACATCAGACAGTTTCACTTTTCTAGCAGGTGTTACTCTATGACACACAGATTTTCCAAACACTTGTTCACATTTTTAAGTGTACACATAATGTAGTTGGACACATGAAACTATACTTTGTAAAGGAGCTATTAATTGATGGGAAACAAAAAAAGTCAAAATAACAAAAATACTTTTAGATGGTCCAGAATGCTCCTAGTTCACCCCAGAACTCATTTTGCTTTTAGCAAGGGAAATTGTTTTGAAAGCAGATCTTTCTTCAGCTCTGCCAATACTTTTCCATAAAGTATGGATGTGCACTGCCTCCACCACTGGAATTACAAAGGATCAGAAGCCAACTCCTCTGTGCATTCTCTTGCCCAAACAGTCCTGCTTCTTGGAGGGGCTGAATAATGAGTCTTGATCAATAACTCCCTAACATGTCTGACTTCATCATCTTCAGGATTATCTCACTGATGTTCCCAGGAATTACCAAAAGCTTATACCTAGCTATCACACAGCAGACAGTGGCACACAAGGACAAAACACACAGCACAAAAGAAAGGGGCAGAACAGAAAAGCAAAGTATCCATTACTGCTGCCTGCACAGAGCAGATGCTTTGCCTACAAAACAATCAGCCATCCTCTGCAGAGACCCGAGAGCCAAGCGGCACCAAAGTCACAGAAAGCTTACACACAGAATACTCAGCTGGCCTTGAGGGGCCGTATGTACGTACCCCCGGACAAAAATGTCACTGGATTTCTCGCCAGTGAAGTAATCATCGTCCTCCAGGACTACCTCATCAGTGTTCCAGATTATTACTCTAAGTTCATATCTGGCAAGGAGGAAGGAAGGGAGACAGGGGTGAGCAGAGGAGAGGAAGGGTAGAGGTGGATCATGACAAGTGGGTATCAGGTTGCCCATAAAAATGATGTGCATATACTTTTATGACAAGCCACCCCCACCCAGGAAGATTCAAGCTGCTTGAAAGAGGTCATTATATCTTGGGCTTGTTTAGTTTCCTTTTCAGTTGTTTTGGACTTATAACTGGGGTGGAAAAGCATTTCCTTACTACTGAGGTAAGGTACCACCTTGCATCCTTCAAATGCAAGGCTATGTACACCTCCTTCCCCAAAGGACAGCAGATATCCTTTTAATTCCAATTTGCTTTTAGTGACTAAGGACAGGCCAATATGTGTTTGACAACACAGATGGTGGTTTTGTTATGAAATAAGGTTGCATTAGTCAGAATAGGGCAGGGACCAAATGAAATCCTATTAATTTTGTCAATAACCCAGCCTCTCCCAAGGTAGGTCGGATTCCCCTGCCTTAGCCCAATCTATTTTGTTACTGAGTTGTTGTTCTCAAGACAGTGTGACTTCCCACCACAATTTCAGGAGGACTGTTGGGAGAAAAAGTAATTCTTACTAATACTGCTTTCTTATTAATCTGCATGGGGTAATTTTCATGGAATGAAAATGAGACTGTCAGAAAGGTACAGGGCTAGATGGTCTTCTTATGGTTCTCATACTTTTTATTTTATTTATTCATTTATTTCTTTATTAAATTTATATGCCACCCATCTCCCCCAGAGGGTAACTCTGGGTGGTTTACAATTAAAATCCGAAACAATAAAAACAATGAAAATATAAATATCCATATTAAAATAGCTAATAACAATTCTATGCAAACAGCCTATATACAATTCAAGATGATGCAGGGGGAAGCAGTATCGATCATCCCACCAGCCATTATTACTTGTAGTAATAATGATGCTCAATATATATACAGGACTTTTAAGTAGAATAACTCAAGAAGTCATGAAGAACTCCCATCCAAAATCTCTCTAAGGTAGCATCTTGTTTCCAACAGTAGCAATCAGATGCTCCTAGATAACCCATCAAGAAGAGCCTGGAGACAACTGCCCATGATTTTTGCCCACCATGCCTGCTAACTCTTGATTGATGAATTCCACTATCCTCTGTTATTTAGGGTTGTACATGCCTCTAAAATATTTAGAATAAATGCTTTATTCTAAATATTTAGAATAAATGCTTTGGACTTTGTGCAAAGCCCTCTCTGCAATTCATGAATGAGTCTGACCATTTTTAGGTTTCCGCATAAGCTGAAAAAAGTTGTTGCTGCTTTAAGAGTTGCCTTAACTTTAATGAAGGATTCATTAAGCAGTAACTTCTTTTTTCAGGCTTTAATGTATAGAAGAAAAGTCTGAGCTTGCACAAGTTCTGAAGAACTTCTTGAGAATCACATGTGAAGCATGCACAATTAATCTGTCTTGTTCCCTCAGAAAGTCATCTCCTAGGACTGTGCACACTTCAGATCTGAGCTCAAAGCAGTGCTTTAGGTTATAGGCAGGTGTTCATATTGCATGTGTGGTAATTCCTTAAACCAAGTGCATTTTTTCCTTGGATCATGCTGCATAATCAATTGTTAAAAATGCTATGGACATGTTTTTCCCCATCCATCCAATTATATACAAAAACACCGGTAATTAATTACAACTTTTTCTTCTCTCTTTCCCCTATTTCTCATTTCTAGTCATACATTACTCATCCTTTTGCACCTGGAAGATTTCTTGTTTTTCCAGCATGCATTGACCCCACCAGCCTTAGGACCTTCCAAGTTGAATCCCACCCCCTTCACCCAATCTAGGGCAAGGCATTACTTCTTTGGTTTCCTTGGCGAGATGTCAATGGCAGGGCCTGGTGCCGGCATGTCCATCGGGAACATGTCCACCCATAACTCCAGCCGTCCCTGCAATATTGGAAAGACCCAGTTATTGGTTCCTGAGTGCCCCCAAATTTAGCCTCTTACCACTGGGTTCTGTTTTCAGTCCCCACTGCTTCTCTCTTTACCTGGTTATTATAGACTTCTCCTCATCCCAACATTTTATAAACATGAGATTAGTCGCATGATTCACTTTGAGTTATGGACAGTGGGATACTTCCTTGAAATACACAAGCTGAATTCAGAGGGAACATCCCTCCTTTATTGCTTTCTCTGCCCAGCAACTAGCATTCAAAGGTACTTGCTTCAGAACATAGAGGCTCCAGTTAGCAAGTCACTCATATTCTGTGAATCTAGCCAATCAACTGATGGCTCATGGGACACATATGTTTTTCCAGTGACAGTTGCTACCAGTATCCAAGGTCACACTCCTAATTCCTGCCTTCTTGCCATTGAACAGTTGTAATATTAGTCCACTAATGGGCCAGTGGGAATACAGCTTATCAAGGGGAGAGTCATACTGCTTCCACATTTAAAGAGCGGGCTTTCCCTCCCTCTGCCCAGCTGATTAGCACTGGAAAAGCTGTTTCCTTAAAGCATTCTTAAGCTCTTTCACTTTCTCAGCATCAAAATAAAATAAAAGAAGGAATTATGGCTGTGCCAAGAAGAGCTGAGGACATTTTCAGCCTATAGTCAGTTGCATCTCCAAGGAGAAAGCTATAAGAAAGGTGACATCCAAAATTTGTAGAAGCAGCTGCAGTCTGAGATAACTCTGAAGTGAGTATCTTCAACTCCTATGTGCTACCCAAGCTTCGTATAAAGACTATTGTGTTAGCTGTGCCATGCACAGCAAGGTGATGAAGAACCACTCCCACTGAGGCCCAAAAGGACTGTACTCCTCTTCCCTGGTTCAGGCCTGCAAGTGCTGTGCCAAGACCAACCCCTAAGCCTGTGAAAGGAATGGGTTTAATGGGTCAGTTCCTAATATTGACTCAATAAATACATTTACAAGGTTAAAAAGAAAGAGTCCCTCCACCGCCAGTGTGGACCTCTACTCAGAAAAGATTATAATGGTAAACTCTTTTAAAAGCTCTTTTTTAGAAACTGTTTTTAAATGATGAGCATCACAACATCTCATGACTGTGTCAACAGTGATCTGATCATTCACGGGTATTAAGAAGTGTCAGAAGTTTATGCAGAAAGTGATTGTAAGGGAGGCAGGGAGTCAATAATAGCTGGAAGTGTCATCTTTAGTGTAATACTATGTTTAGAGTTCATAAGAGAGGATATAAGACGTAAACAGAAGAATGTAGATACAACTGATGTGCAAGGCCAACAGAACAGTGTATGTGCAGGCAAAAATGTTGCTGGGTACCTGCTCAATGCCTGGCTTGTCTGGGTTCAGCAAGGGCCTTGTTTCCACATGCTCAGGCACTAGTCTGCAGCCCACACGGGGAATTTCCTCCCAGTGGTGCAACACGGTCAGTGCCAGATGCTCATCTGTCTGCCTTTTCTGACCTGTTAGCATGGAGAACACAACAAAGACGTGGAGGTAAAGAGAGAATGCAACCAAGGGATTGATTGAGTGAGTGAGTGAGTGACTGATTATTTATAGCCTGCCCCATCCAAATAGACTCTGGGCAAAGTACTTCAAAAACCAAAACACCCCATGAAAGCCAAATACAATAAAATATATCACAATAAACCATCGTATCAGCAGAAAAGTGTCTGAATCATTATTCAAGTTCCAGTAAAATCAAAGTAAGCCAAATTCTGTGTTAAGATCAGTGGAATGTTTTCATATGCATGTTTTGAAAATTAAATAAATTGGTATAATTTTGCTTGTTTTTTCATAACTTAATTTTATTTACTAATCACCAGAGGAGAAAGAAGATAAAGTGGGGAACTGAAAGTTGCCCCAGACATGTCCTTGCTTCACAACTCAAAATACTGACCGTCTCGCTCTCATTTTTAACATTTCTCTAATAGTTGTGGGCACTTTCAAGTACATATTCACAGCCATGAGAGTAAGGATTTTGATTTTTGGAAGATAAACATTTATTCTCAGGATTCTGAATTCTACATCTATTACTGAAGTCAATATTTTTACAATATGATTACACAATTTCAGAACTGATTATAAAATAATACAGGGTTATGCATAATATCTCATTCATCATTAAAGTGCCTTGATTTTCAATACTTACCATTTTCATCCTCTACTTCAGTGGGGCCAGTGAAGACTCGATTGGTCACCTTTACCCTGCCTCCAGGGCCATAGTGGGGACCATCAATTTTACCTTCTTTACAAAGCTTGGATAGGATCTGGGTAGGCTTTTGGGGATCTCGCCACATATTATATCCATGGCTGTGGAAAGAAATGTAAGCGTGTCAGATCAAGTCCTCAGGTCTGTAATTATAGGCCCCTCACAAGTTTCTAATCCCACGTGCCCTCTAACAGGTGCTCTTTTAAAATCAGGATATTGTTTTATAAGATTGCATTGATAAGTGGAAGAATGATTTATGAATCCGGAATGTATTTCTTGATATACAAATGAGACCAAGAGGTCATCTTAAACAGGTAGGCTGTATCTGGATCTGAAACACTATTCTCACTTGCATCTGAATATTGCTTACCTCAACTGACTGCTTATGATAGATAGAGGGGTAGAGCTTAATGCATTCTACATGCAAAGCAAGTGCTTTATCTATTGAATTAGGGCATCTATGCCAAAATCCTGTTAAATTTTGCATTAAGCGCTATTCCCTCTATCTATCATGAGCAGTCAGTGTTAGAGTAAACTGACTAACAGTATGACTTGGTGAAAAGAACTTCCTGTATTCCTAGAAATGTTGTATGTTTGTTTCTTGAAATACTCAAACTCATATATCAGTCCCATCTAGAAGACCTCCTAAGACAGGGGCAAGTTTGGAAGCCAGAGATATGACTTACATCTTTCCAAAGGTTGAAGAGATAAGTTTGGGGGTGAGACTTTTTTCATGGTATTTTCTTATTAGAAGGTGGACCCATAATATAGAGGAGAAAGGATTGGCTTTTGGGAATAGTATTAGGATATTATTTTAACATTTTAAGCGTAGCTAAGAAGGTTAAAAATTCTTACAGAGCATAGGTCTGAGAAACGCCACATGTCGCTCTATGCTTGCTGTAGTACCGATTCTCCAGATCTATCTTTGTCTCACCAATCAGATCATCCGAGCCTACCAAGTCCCAATCATAGATAGCCACTGTCAACATGGATTCCATAGGGAATGTAGCCTCAATGTCAAAGGATCTGGATGGGAGGAGGCAGGAGGAATAACAAATGGGATCAACATTTCCATGAGGTGAAGGAGGGTTTTATGGAGAAACCTAAAAGACATCCTTTGGTTATTTCAAAGAAAATATGATCCTGAGGATAAAATGAGCAAGAAAATGGAAAATTATGAATAAAAACAAAGACTTGGAGAATTCAGGGCTGCGCTAAAGTTAGTTCATTAAACCCACCTCAGTTGCATACATGCTCCTATTTTACTTGGTTATATCTAGTAACTTGTCTTTTAAGCATACAAATGATATTTAAATGCCAGAACTGGCTTCCATGTAATGCTGTAGTACTTAAACACCCAATCTGGTTCACCGGGGGCTCTCTTACTTTCCAAAGACTGGGTTCAGCTGTTTAGAGATGTAGTTCTCCTTGTCCTTGATATCTGTTTTTCCCAGTTTGATGACAACATAGGGGTCAGCTTTGCCATTGATGTCAGCAGGATGCAAATCAGTAGCCTGGAAGGGAAGCCGACCATCAGTCAAGAGAAAAGGACTTTTCAGTGGTGACACTTCCTTTAAGGCAGGGTCTTCCAAAGTGGTCATTATCAACCCCCAAGGGTCAATGGGACTATCCATTATTGTTGTTTTTATTACTATTATTATTTGTAGTACTATTAGTTAAAGTAATATTTATTTAATTATTTTCATATAATAAATGGGGGTTGATGAACAATCTGAAACTTCATGAAGGTGTCAATGAGCTGAAGAGTTCAGGGACTCCTGCTCTAAGGGAACTTTCCCCAGAAAGGCTTACCTAGCATGTATGTTATCATTTTTTTGGTGTTGTGAAAGACTTTTTAAAATCTCTCAAACATTTTAATTTTAGTGTTTTTAGAGCTTAATAGTTTTAAAGCTATTTTTATTGTGATTGTATGCTGTTTTCATTACTCATTATAATTGCTGCTCCTGATTTTCATGTAACTGCTTTAATAATACATTTTCATTGAGCACACATCCAGAGAAGTGTGGTTTTTGGATGATCTGGAAATTCAATCAACCACTGTCAAATTGACAAAGCAATTCTGACAGGGATGCAAAGAGTTCTTCCACTTCTTTCACTGGCCAGTCAGATGGAGTGTTTTAGGCTTCTCAAGAAGCATAGAAGTTGGTAGACAGAGGCCTAGAGAAAGTCAGCACTGGGAAAGGAGATGTCTTAGCAGGCAAACATGTTAGACTTTAGGGCGGATCTGCTCTGGAATTGGGATTTCCAAATTTTGCAGCCAATCAGACTGTTCCTCTCTCTAGCTGGGCCAATATATGGATAGCACAAAAATCCTATTGAGAGAACAAATGTGTATAGGTGCCAGCAAAATAGCATGCGATTATAAACCCCCAGATAAATATCACTGCAATCTTCCAGAGGTTCCTGGGGCACATTTTCTTTCTTTTCTTCTTTTAACTCCCCACCCCCACCCCCACGGCTTACAAAATCTGTTCCAAATTGTTCAGCGGGAGGCATAGCAGGAAATAATTTTTCCTAAAATGTTGGGAGTCCGTACTCAATAGCTGAGAGCAAACAAAGACTGAGGTTTTCTAGATTTAAAAAAAAAAACAAACCAAGCCCAAAACTTCAGAGGGGGAAAAGTTCAGTGCTCAGAGCTGGAATGGATATGAGAACAAAATGGCCTTGAAAGCTGTATCTCCCTTGTTCTCACCCTCACAATGTAGACCCGGACCAACACGTTGATGGGATCATTGCTTGGAATTCCTTGGAACATGCCAAAAGTAGGGTCGTACCCAGCCTCCTTGGTGATATCATCAGGAAGAGGCACTTTATAGACACACAGGGACCCCTGTGCATGAGAAGACATAACTTTAGCCCAATTAAAAGGCAATCTAGGAATTGGCAAAGCAAGAAGGAAGCATCTACTCAGCTCTCTTTTTCCATCTTCTGGCAACAGCACCGGGCAACCTTCTTGTGACACTTTAAAGTTTAAACAATATAGTGCAATCAAAGTTTTTGCGGCTCTAATGGAAGTACACCCCACCTGGGAATTTTTTTAAATTTAAAAAAAAAACAGACAAAATGTAATAAATAAGTGAAACAATTTACAAAAGCTTACAGTTTCCACAAGAGAACTGTATTTAAAGAGACACTGTTTTTTCAGCTGTTGGAATGGTGACATAATATTTACCTACTCAGCAAAGTTAGTGAAGGAATTATTCCTTAATGCTGAGCTGGCTTCATGACAATAATCATTATATTGCATATTTTGCTTTTGCAATTTGCAAATGCTCTGATACAAGTTTGACTGCTGGGGGTGCTGAGAATGATTAGAGCCCCTCCTAACAACTCCTTCATTGGCCTTTTTTCCTTACTGTAGACAACAGAAATCTCCCTTTTTTTCCTAAAGCAAATGTGAGAAGGGAGGCACTGGCAAAGCCATGTATATATTGGAGAAGAAATAACTGGCCATTTCAAAGACTTGCACTCTTCTCTAATTTGGATTAAAATTCCTGATTTATCTATTCATCTTTTCACTCATTCCATTAATCTCACTAATCCCTTCATCTTTCTTTTAAAACAAGACCTATTTAACTGAACAGCTTCACTGCTCCATTAGAAAGAGGAATGAAATCAGATCCTTTCCTCTCCTCTCTGGCATGCCAGTAATGTACCAGGAATAATGACATTGGAAGTAAGTAAGTGGAACTTCACACTCACCTTGAATCTTCCCACAATGCGATCCTCATCTGCAGAATTGTCATCATCATCACCAATCTTCCCACGAAGGAGGTTGAAAGTATGTAGCCAGTCCTCAAAGTTATCAAACTCTGTCTCCAGCTCTTTGGGGTACATCTAGGTAGGATGGAGCAGATAACATAATTTGAGCTTCTGACTACCACGATCACCTATTTTTAACTTATTTAAGAACAATATGTAGTACTTATTGATCAGAATCAAGATATTTTGCAGATACAGGAGGCATGATACACAGACAAACCCATCACCAGCTCCAAAACTTGGTTATGCAAGATATCTCTTTTCCCCATTTCTTTTCCAGTTTTCTCACCCCTCTGAAGTTCATAAATATTTTTACCATCATTTAGGACATTGCAAAATATAATGGTTGCCACAACTTTTATTTCATTTCATTTGTATCTTCTTCTCTCCCATCCACATCACTGATGAACAACACCTACACAGTGGAGAAATTCCACTGTGGTCCTGCATGTGTGTGTATGTGCATTTTATTATGGACAAGCACACTTGCTTATAAATAAAAAAAATCACATCAAAAGAATCATGAAGCAAAGAGTTTGAAAGTCTTTTAAAAAGAGATCAGCTTATTTAATCAATGCAGTAGAGATACACTGATAATGTATAGTAGCTGTTTTCAATGTGGTAGCTTTCAGATGTGTTGAGTATAATTGTTGCCATCTTCAACCAGCACGACCTATCAGTATATCTGGAAGGGAAGGCTGAAAGGGAGTGAAGATATGAATGAACAAAAGGGATTGAAAGCAATTTTGTATATGGTCTAAATATCCCCAGAACTGAGATAGGTGGAGGATTAACTTAATATTGCTTCTCTTCTTCAGCATTTCTAACTGTGGGATGTGAGTTTTTTGGTAGATTTACTGCAAGAATCTTCTGTCCACCTAATGGCAGTTTTGTCTCCCTTAAAATGTCCTGTTCCAAGAGGACATTCCAAGAAAATAAGAGGGTGGCTCTTAGCCTATCAAAGCTAAGTACCTCAAGTAAATATTGCAAAATAGGCCTTTCCTTATTTTGCAGTTTTAGGACAAGAATTAACATGTTGTTCGGCAATATTTTTATGCTTGTAAATGCTTTTGATGGTACTTCTGAGTGCAATAAATTCTAATAACACCAAGTAATGTACTGTTTTCATTTCAGGAACATGGCCATGTATCTGGAATTCAAAAATGTAGACAGAAATATAGATAAGCAGCAATTAGTGTTCCTAAATTTCTCAATGTTGCATTACTGAATGATGCACTAATGAAGCTTATGGGAAGTGCCTTTTCCTGAGCCATTTAGCCCAATATTATCTGCACTGACTGGCAGCAAGTCTCCAGGATTTCAGAAGAGAGTCTTTCTCAATCTATCTGGAGATGCAAAGAGAAGAGACCTTTCAATCCTTTAGAGTGCACATTAGGGCTGGCCAGCTCCACAAGTGGAATATTAAGAGCATCTTAAAGCACCCCACTTTACTCTTAATGCCATTCTACAAACCACAGGGCATAAATTTTGGCCCTGCTCCCTCTGGGGACAACACAGCATCACCAGGCATGCTCTTTATAGATCTTCAGAGAGCAAAGGGGATATAAAAGGATCACTGATGAAGTCCCCACAAGAGAGGGGCCTACGCATTGTGCATGCACTGCTACATTTCAGCACACCTAGAATAATGGGAGGTTTGCCTGCTAATTGTTAATTATTCTGATTAGCAGCAATAGATGCCTGATTTCACTTGGGAAACTGCACCTCTCCCAGAACACATGAGATGAATTCTGTGTGATGCTTCACTTTGGATTCTTGCAGAGTTCCCCTTCATTTCAAATGGACTTGAACAGAAAAAAAAAAGTTCAAGGACTAGAAATATAAAGTTAAAGCATTAGAACATCACACTTGGACTAAAATACTTTTCATCTAATTAGGATTGGGAATGGGAGCAGCTCACCTTCATCTCATCAATCTTCTGCTTGTTCTTCTTTTCAGGGGCATCTGGTTGCTGCTGCTGCTTTTTCTTCTTGTCCTCTTTGGATGATTTGACTTTGTCTTTGGTCTTTCCTTGGGCCTTTGAGCCTTTCATAGGAGAGTCATCAAGTCTGATTTCTGAGCCCCCAGAGAAGAGGAGCAGATGTGGACGACAGGAATCAGACGTTTGTGGCAGGGAAGGCATGAGATGAGAAACAGAATTCAGCCATGGCATGCATGAAAGCTGACAGAAAGCTGCTAAAAGTTAAAGTTTGCAATTCTGAAGTAGCTTCCAGTCCTAAAGTAATCATGCAAGCAAGCACCTTATTATTAATATTCAGTGTATTAATATTCAGGTTATTAATATGCGGTGTATTCTTTGGGCCTTGTGGTTTCTTATTAGACAGAGATTTCATTACCTGAACTGATAAGTATTAGAAATAATTGGGTTATAGTGAATGGGGTTACAGGGCTAGAAAGTGCAAGAATCAGAGCCAAACCAAGGGAAAAGCTACCATGCCTGCCACCCTTTTTAGGTGGGAATAATGAGGAGTTGCCATCATCAGCTATTCCAGTGCTTATAGTCAACACAATTACCCCATGACAGTGACAATAGGCTCTTTTCTTTTTCAGATAAATTATTTACTGTGATTACAGAGCAGAATGTATAAGCAGATGACCCAAGATACAAAGCTGAGTTGGAGAAGGTCTTTTTGTCAGTTAGGAACTCGAAAATATTAATGCTGACATTAAAAGTGCATGGATTTCAAAACAGAGTTTTGTTTCCTGAAGTATCATAAGCTGAAAAGCCACCATATTTTGGAAGCTTCTATCAGCACCCCAAATCTCCAGTCTATTCTAGTTCTAATGGGAAGAGCAATTTTACCATTCCAAGAAGAATCTGTTACTGATGGAAATGGCAAGCTTCCCTTAGCTGGATAGCCATCTGTCAGGGATGTTTCAACTTAATATCCTGCATTGAATAAGGATTTGGGTGATGGCACTTTCAGTTCTAGTAAAAGGTGACTGATGTGGGACATATATTTGGTTAACAGAACTCATCATCTGTTTTCCAAAGGCAGGACTGCCCTGATCGTACATTTGTAAAAGCACTGAACTTAAGAAACAAAGGCAGCCTTAGGCCCTCTACGTGCAGTTGAGTAGTACAACTTTGAGAATGCTTACTTAACAATGGTTATCCCTAAAAATCATTGCAGTTCAAAGAGATTAATGTAATGAGGCCCCAGAACCTTACTTCCCCCCTTTTCTTTTCCAGCTGGAAGGCTGTTGTTGTCCTTACACATTGCTTGGATCTACGTGGGAAGGGGAAGAAATGTCTTTCAAAGTCAGATTAGCTGTCAAACAATGCTGAGTATTTCTGGTTCATTTTGCAATAGTTGCAACTATTCACTGAGCCAAACTAATGTAAGCCAAGTCCCCCGCTAGTCTGTATCATATGTGACTGGCCTAAGCCATGATTTACTGGATAAATCAGAGTGGGCTGAAGTGCCCTTGTACGAAAACATTCACAGCAAACTGAATGAACCCCGAGTGGTGACAGGAGGAAGTCTCAATCAGGAACCTGTGGCCCAGTAAACCAAAATGTTTCTATTCACTGACCATATCTCAAAGACAGCATGGCTAACATGCTGACCTAGTAAGAAGGGAGAAATAATAATATGGTTACACAGATGAATTTATCTAAAATATTCCAATGTCATGCTGTAATTTCCACTGTGTCTGCCCTTTTCTTCACATCATATGCCTTTGCACTGTAGTGGACCAAAGATATATAAGCCCTGGTTCTGCTTTTGCTCTTGGCTGCTCAGTAAAGTATCAAAGCTTTGCTGGGGGTCCAGTATATACTGTATTATTGCTTGTATGCATGCAAATAAAATTATGTTGCATCTTCAAAGTGAGCTGGTTGTTTTAGCCACAACAAAAGATGAAGAGGGAGATTTGAAGTGGCAAATGGCTGTTAGGAAAAAGGTTAAATATCCTTTCCCCCACATATTTTATGGCCCTTCTGCTCATTTAGCAATGCTCTTCTATGAACTCCCATGAGCTCCCATATATTCCTTAGGAGAAATCCTTATATATGGTTTCTTGATGTACTTAATCTTGCCACCATCTGCCACCCGGTTGTCAATACAGGGAGTTGCTAAATATTCCTATTTATTGGTCTTTAATTTTTATCTAACAGACCAATCAATCGATAGGTGAAATGCTTCCTTGTTAAAGAGCTGCAGTGAAACAAATGCTTTGCCTGGTCATTTTTGGAGAGGGTTTTCTTTTAATGGAAGAATCACAAGATCTGCTCTCCTGTTTCTTGGTCTTCCCACTTTTCAAACATTTACCCTCAGACATCTCCATCTCTTCTTTCTCCTCAGCTTCTGCTGCAGCTGCCTCTTGCTGCCGAAGTAGCTAGAAAAATGAAGGTTAGCCAATGGGATGATTAAATTTAGCACAATTTCTGTCTGAACACATGGACAGTAATCACTTGTCAGACTACAGAACATAGAGAGGGCTGGATTCAAATGCAATATTTCCTATGGCATGACAGGAATCATGTCGTGTCCAATCTTGGAGGGACCCATTTTTACTCTTCAGCTAGAAGGCTCAGGACAATGAATAATCCAATGGAATTACAGGAATAGAGCTGAGCTTGTCCTTATAAAATGGGAGATTAGTATTATAAAGATTCAGATATTTCTTCAGAATGTAGAATATGAAGTCTAGAGGGGAGGGACATAATGGAGTGTTTTTTTTCCCCCCTAAGCAGGAATAGTAGAAAAATATTACAATCAACCTAATCTAAAAAAGCCTGCTTTGGGATTGCTTTTAACAATGAATATGAGGGTGCCTTAAAAAAGAAATAAAATTGGAAAGGCCGAGTAGGTCTCATAATCAGGAATATAGAGCTGGATTAATGTGTATCTTTTGTCCATGAAGAACGAAATGTGAGAATGAATGCAGGCGGGGCGAAGCTTACATGGGGATTTGAAGATTAGATTATAAATGTAATGGGATATGTTTTGACAAAGAATTATTCCTACTAAATGCATTAAAAACTAGCACCTATGACATTCTTATTATTCTTAAGACCAGAGATAGATTGGAAGCTATCTATTTTTCATGTCTTTTTTCCTTTTCTTTACTTTATCTCACGCTTTCTTTTTCTTTTTCTTATAATTTGTATTTTTCATTTTCTTTTTCTATTTCTAACTTTTAACCTTGTAATTTTAAAACTTCAATAAAATATTATTAAAAAAAAAGAACGAAATGTGAGAATGGATCTCACATAGTCTTTCATCTCAGTGGGATAATATTGCCAGGTGAATTATTAGATGTTTCTGAGATCTTGTTCTTTCCCTGATATCTAAAGGGGTCCAGGGCCTGCAGGTCATGTACTAAATGAGAACCCCCCCAGCATCTCTCCTGATTGCCATCCAGTCGCTCACCTCCTTCATAGTTTCAATGGAAGCAAAATACTTGGACCACCAGTCCAGCATGCTCTCATCAGGCTCCTCATCCTCAGCTTCTTCTGCATTTCCTTTCTTCTTCTTCTTCTTCTTCCTCTCTTTCTCTTCTTCTGACTATAACATAGTGGAAAAGAGGTGAGAGATTGCTACGAAATGGAAAATAAACTTATGCCCAAGACTCTAGAGAGCCACTTTCAATCAATGCAGAAAAATCTAGACAGTTTAATTTCTATACCTCTTTACCATTTTTCTTTATCTTTCTTCCTTTCTTCCTTTCTTCCTTTTCTATTTTTTTGTGTTTATCTTTTAACTTTGTACAAAAAACATCTTTAATAAAAATTTTATATATATAAAATTTATATGGGCCATGGCAGCAGATACTTCAATAAATCAGATAGATAATAATAAGATTTCTTCATTACACTAAATCTGCAATTTATGATGTAAACTGAAAATTAAAATGTGTGTGTGTGTGTATAGTCACACTGCATTACAACTATCATTTTGAGGTCTTGAGCATGTTTGTGTGTGGAAGAGCAAGGAACCTTGGGGGAAAACGTTCCCCAAACCTTCAGGAAGCACAGTGGATATCTATCAGTCTCAAATATTTACTAGTCTATTCTTATTACTACATAGCTCTTCCAAGAAGGGACAATTCCAGCTTACTCCCTGAATTTAAGAAGATAATGTTACTTTAAATTGCCTCCAGATGCCAGAGAAGATATTTCAGTAGGACAGTAAATGAACACACATCTTAGCACAACTTCCACTTACCACGTCCACCTTCACAACGGCATCAGAATTCTGTCACCAGAGAAAGGAATGGGGGGGAAAAAGGGAGAGTTACAAAAATGGAGGATTGTTACTGTGGCTGGTGTGGGTCTTCCGGGCTGTGTGGCCGTGTTCTGGAGGTTTTGTTTCCTAACGTTTCGCCAGCATCTGTGACCGGCATGAGAAACGTTAGGCAACAAAACCTCCAGAACACGGCCACACAGCCCGGAAGACCCACACCAGCCATCGTATTCTGGCCGTGAAAGCCCTCAATAATACAAAGTATTGTTACTGTTTGTAGTGCACCTCCTGGGACACGGGGTACAGTATCTTTGAGCAATGGAGGAAGCCCAAGCACATACCTGATAGCAAACAAAAAAGGAAGATAACACACAGCCCAAATCAACAGCAGGAATGTCACAGATGGATGATGAAGCTTAGGGTACTGTTCTGCCCAGATTTTTTGCTAGGTCTCTTATTCTTACAAGCAGAGTAGCTAATGACAAATTGATTTAATTTTTTATTCTTTATGTAAGATCAATTCACTAATCTTTTATAGCATATATAGGCAAACACTGGGCCACAGATTCTCTGAGACTCTTTACCACTTGCTCTGTGCCTCACCAGGTCTCTTGAATAGTCTTCTTCATCTAATGCCCTCCAGATGTTTTGGAACAACAACAATTCTTCTCACAGTGACTAGGAATTCTCCAAATTCTGGTTTCAACACATCTGCAGGGCACCTGGTTGGGGAAAGGTGTCCTGCCACCCCTCCCACCCTTCCATTTTTCTTATCATCCAGCTGTTCACTATCAACTGGACAGAACATTCCAAACTCAAAAACATTCTGTTAGGAAAACACTCATTTTGAAAGCATATACTGTTTCAATACTTGCCAAAATGTTGGATTTGAAAAGCATGAACCAAGCACTCTTCCCAGTATGACTTTGGAAGAATGCTGCCAAAATATAGAAATCAAAGGCCATTCTGGGGGATAAGAGAATCTGTATTGCACAAAAGTCTTGCAATACAATTTAATGTTCTTGGAAATGAAAAAGAAAAAAGAAGTTCCTCCGGTAAAGCAGATAATAAACCAGGAAAGCATGTGGAGATAATCTATATGTCATATTAAATATGTCAGGGCTAACAGATTACACACCTCTCCCTAAAATACCAGAATGAAATTGGCTTGTCAATATTCCCCCCCCCCCATTTCATCCACTAAGTTTGTAAAAAAAAAAAATAAAAGATGAGTTTCTTTACTGATAGGTAACCAGGAAGGTCAGGCAGTTCCAAGGGTGATAAACATTCTTTCAATATTATTCATGCCTACATAACACTTTGATTTTTAAAAAAGAAGCCAGGATGTCATAAATCAAGGAAGAGGAAGAAGCCCAACTTTTTTGGCCTTGTAGACACATTTATCATTCTGAGAACATGTCGTGGGAATGCTTGCAAAGTGTCTGCTGAGAAGATAGGCTTATCCACCCCCCTTTTCCAAACCAGGATGGTCAACCACTCTTGCTGGCCCTGATTTTTTCTAGTTAGGTAGACCCTTCCAAACAGTGTTCCTAGTATAGCCATCCATTATGCATTTGGGTCTATAGACTTGGCTTGGCTAGGAAGTTCCTTTGATGGCTGGCACATCAGTTACTACTTGCTCAGAAAGCCAATGGCTTTGGGTCCCTGGCTTGAATAGTAAAGGGGAGAAAAACTCAGAGAGAGAGAGAGAGAGACAGAATACCATTTGCTCAACTGAGAAGAATTTTCTACACTTCAGAACCAAGGCACATTCAGAACAATCTAAATGATCTCAGGCAGAGTGGTGTAGGAATTGGGTTTCAAGTTTCATTGACCACTGTAATTAAAATGCTTTTTATTTTGTGGATCAACCCCAGTCTAACATTCTTCAATTACTCTCTACCCAGATTAATGGGACTGTACAAAGGTAATCTTCTGAATGCCTTACCTGTCTTTCCAGATGTCTTCTCTGATATGGAGCCTCCCACACTTTCAACCCAGTTCCCAAGAACTGGGAATTTGTATTGTGCATTTGTATTCTGTCCTTTAACTGAATGCACCAAGCTGACATGTTTGTTCAGACATTCCTCCGGCCAGACTTTATGCAGCATTGAAGCTTTAAGGCCCCACTTTTGCCCCATTTTCAGCTGCCAGGTAAATAAAACTTCCTGGAGTCTCCACAAATCTCTTTATTCCCAGCACTGCTTTTCAGGACAGCCCCCTCCCCTGCCTTCTTTGACTCTGAAATTGCCTGTTGTCAATATTTATTGTTCACATGAGCTCCACTCCTCACTGGTGATAATTCCAGACAGATTAAAAGCAATCAACAACTGGTAACTTCAAAAATCACTCAGAGGCGCCAAAACCCAATTCACTCTTGATTTATTTGTTTTGTTTTGCTAGCCTGCACTGTTGTGCTCTTCGTTTTTATTTTGAAACCAATTGCTCATTTCCCCAGCTAAGATAATTAACATTAATTATATTTTTGCTCTTGTTATTCTCCATCTTAAAAAAACAGACAAACCCCCCATCACTTGATCCTTGGATTCTGTGTAGTAAATTGATATGGGTGTTTGCTATTAAAAATGTTTTAAGTGGAATTGGAATAGATTGTTTATGTGTCATGACTGGACCTCAATTCATCAGAGCACACCTTTTGGTTTGTGGTAGAGATCTATTTGGAGATATTCTTGAGTCATGTTCCTGAAGCACATCTGGTAACAGTTCTGAGTTCAAAATAGCTGTTTTAAGTGTTCAGAACTCTAAAAAAAAAAAACCCTTGTGTTTTGAAGTTTGGCCCTGGACATTTTGTTCCATGATGTTTTGAGTGTTGTGATGTTCCCTGATTGAACTATGTTTTTTAATTAACCCCCATTCCCCAGGGACCATTGGAGAGCGCATTGCATAAAGGTAACTGAAGGGTAGAGGGAAGGCAGATGAGGAGAGGTGGTTAAGTACATGTGCAGAAATAGCATTTCGGACATAAGAAAAAGACCGCTGCTTGCCTGCTCCTTACGTTTACTGCCATTTCTAAAATTATTGCTACGAGGAAAGGTATTGTGGTTTCTTTCTCAGAGACACTATCATATGCAAAGCGTGCCCTGTGCATCTGAGTATGAGACAGAACTCTTATTTTTGAGCTTTCCAGTTGTCCCATGCAAAAACGATCATGCTTCATTGAGTTTTGCGGGCAGATTGTCAAACGCAGAAGATCCACATAGCCTACTCTAGAAGAAACTTGAAAACAATAGCCAGAGACATGTATTTTCCTGTTGTAATATTGAAGTGAATCCATTGCTATTATTTCATTGCTGGAGTCAGCTCTGTGGCTATATGTGCAGCAGGCTGCAAAAAAAATCGTTTAATTGTTGCTTCGGTTATTAGCTGAGGTAACGAACTACTCCCAGAGAACTTGAAAAGGATCACTGCAGGGCAAGTTAAAGCCTCTGCCACCCAACAGGTGAGAGAAACAATGAGAACATTGTTTTCTGCCATTAAAAATAGGTGAGAAAAGCATAAGGATCACTTGATGGGGCGGGGGGGGGGCTTCAATCATGTCTTCTTTCCCAGGAATACCACATATAAGAGCGTGCAACTATGTGAGACAGGGGGAGAGTGGGTGCAGTGTGTATATGTCAAGCCTCCCACTGTCTCTGCCCATTTCTGTAACCCCCAAGGCTTCCTAAGAGTCAGAACTGCTCCCCATCTCAAGAAGGTACTCATCCTTGCTTAAGAGCTTCAGCAAACAAAACTATCTCCTGACCCAAGGAGTGTTGGATACATCATCCCATCTCACCAAATTGTTTCTTTCATGGGACAAAATAGAGGAGGAATCACCTGGCTTCCTATTTTACATCTCTAGTCTTCTGTCATTATGTACATAAAAGAGTTAAAGCAGGAATCACCAAAGACTGTCCATGTATTGTCTCCAGTGGCTCTGGAAAATTCTGTCCCTTTGGACCTAGATATATAGATAATGTAAATTGCTGTTATTATTCCCCTGCCATTCTCTCTTCCCCTGCTTTTGCATGCTTTTCTTTAGTTCCCTTTTTGCTAATTCATTTTTTAATGTTTGTTGATATTCAGTAAAAACACATTAAGGAACATGCTTTCTAGTGGAAATGAGCTGCATGTGAACTTCTCTGATTTGGATATACAGATTGACTGGGAGTTTGCTGAGTGCAAACTAAACTGTAAATTACCCACAGTAATTTCCCAACAAGGATAAGAACAGGAGAAAGACAAAGAACAGATGAAAAGGAGCAAACCCAGTCTTCATTACTTGAATGAAAGACTGATCAGAGATGTCAATCTTTTGGGTGCCATGCATCAAATCTTTTAGGACTTTTGTAACTAGCCTTAATCCCTCTTACCGCTTCCAACTTCACCATGGTCTCCATCTTCTTGATGGGAACCTCTGGCTCCATGTTAACCACAATTTCACCTGTGGGGTGAGAGTAGGGCCCCCCATTTGCTAGAGTCACATAGGCGTTCATAAGTTTAGCTGGACAGAAAATAAATAAATAGGAAAAAAATAGAAAGTGCATAATATGCACACACCAGACAGAGAGAAAGAGAGAGAAAGAGAGCACACATACATGAAATATTTTAGCATGGAAGTTGCCTGAAGATGAGATAAAATACATAAGATTGAAGAATGAAAACTTGATTGAAAAAGTGGAGAAGAAATCATGGAGGGGCCTGGGGTTTAGAAAGAAACCTCACAACAGTAAGAAGCACACAAAAATATTGAATACATGTGTACATTGTTGATAGTTCAAAGTTCATCTATCACCACAGTTGTTTTGTATTTATATATCTCATTTCCTAATTCTGTTGAGTGTATCATCTGCCCAAATGTTGGAATAATAATTTAAGTTTAGTCATTATCAATACTCCCACATATCAGATGGAAGAAGCAAAGTCAGAGACACACAGCATCTCTGTTTCTTAACGACACATAGAGATGAGTCTCCTAACACGCTAAGCCTTAAACCTGGGTTAAGAAAATATAACTAAAAGTTCCCATTAACTGCTATGACCAAACGAATAAATCATATTATGTTTTAATATGAGAGAGTGATTCACATGATGTGCTTAAGGTAATGGTTGGAGTATCTCCTAACACTCTGAACTACACACTGCTCAGTACTATTTTAACCAAGCTTAGAGTGTTGGGTGAACCTAGCCAGAGTCCATATCTTTGTGAGATTTGAACATAGAACTCAATCTCTTAACTATCTTTTTAAATCACTATCTTTTAAAATCATATTTTCCCATTTACCTTCACATTTCCCATTTTCCTCTGTGCCAGCAAACCATCATCTGGACACTTAGAATGTATTATAAGTCATGCTTTTGGCCAATGAGCACAACCAGCCCATCAGCTGGATCTTCTCCTGCCATCTACTCCCATAGCATGAATTCCCCTTCATTCCACACTAGATACCTGCTGTGCTCCAGTGCTGAGCTTTTTTATCTGGAGGTCTATAGATGAACTTCCGTAAGGAGTTGACAGCATGGCTTCCCACCAGGGTGTAACGCCCAAAGGCACGGCAATCCACCACACGGATATTGAGAGGTGGGTGCAGGAGTTCATTTTCAGGCAGATCCTGAAAAGAAAAATAAATAAAAGTCATGAATATTGATCAGGTTATGGGATTTAAGGAAGAGGCATGGAAGAAACACAATTGTTTTACAAACAAGTCAGGCTATGAGTTCATCAAGCTTAATACACTGTCTTTATCACTAAAATAGACATCCTGAATGCTCTCCAGAAGCTTTGGATTTCAATTCCCATTAGTGCTAGCTAGCATGATCAACACTAGGAGATTGTGTGAGTTGTCTAAACATCTGGAGAACACTGGCCTGCTAGCCCTGGCCAATGCTGATTTACAATAGCTCCCACGGTTTTCACATAGTATTTTTTTCTAATATATATTGTATTTGTAACAATAATTATTGAATTTGGAATATTCCACATTCATAACATAATTGGACTTACTAATGACTGTGGTGAAGGGACTCTTTTTGAGTAAACCACAGCAGCAGAGTATGACTATCTGTAGACTCAGTGCTGTGGAACATAAAGGCTGCCGTGATGAAGGTGTGGGAGAAGAAGACTGAAGGAGATGGCAGATACCAGAGGTTAACAAATAGAAACTTACAGAGAAAATATCAAACTCCCTTCTACACTGCCTGGCCTTGACTCAACTCATTGCCCAGGCAAAGAAGAGAGTTGGTTCCTCAAGCTAGAAAGTCTTCCTCAGGAGGGAAGAAAGGGAGTGAGAGACTACATAAATAAGAAGCAGGTTATACGCCCACTGCTGAGGCTGGCTCATTGTGACTGTTCCTTAGTTAGTCACTTTATTTTGAATGTTACATTGAATGAGTTCTTAGTTTGGACTGCTTAAGCTCTAAAAAGTCTGTTTTCATTTTCAAACCCAGTGCCTATGCTCAAGGGACTAAGAAGAATAAACTTCAGCAGGTCCTCTACACCTTTGGAGAGTCCAGTGTTTGTCTTCTGTTACTCACTAGCCAGGTCCCCACTTCTCTGTATACAAGGATCTCTGCCACAGTGAGCTAAAACAATTTCCAAACAGAATCTTGGGAATACTCAAACAGCCATCAAGAGAGGCCATCCTGTCATAACTATATGTCTATCTAGCTGGGTTGATATGTTGACCAGCTGATCAAGTGTTTTGCCCAGTGCTGAACAATACAATCTATGTAAAATATGAAGTTTGCCAAATTTTCATACTAGGAATTTGACATTTAGAATCTGACTACACTGACTAAGATTTAATCATGACATCTAAATTTGGAGTGAGATGGGGGAGTATTTATTACTGAAGGCTGTGAAAGCAATTACTGTAAGGTTAACGTTACAAGGCATACTATGTATTTCTGAATCCTTGTTTTACATATAACAGCTATTTTTAAGTACAAATATTTGCATACCACTTCTGGCAGTAAGATTATATTCAGATTCTGCATTAACAGCACAACCCTACGCATGTCTAAGTAAATGTAAATCCTACTTAGTTCAAAGGGGCCTCTGCCAGGTATGTACAAGTAAGACCACAGCCAAGGGGGATCAAATTCTGTGCCAGAAAAGTCTATTGGATGATCAGTGTAAGCTTTGCACACAGCTGAATCTGCAACTCATCAAAACATTGTCTGCTTCCAAGACCACTTAACCAGTCTTTGGTAAATAGATGTGGGTCAAACCAATATCTGGTTAGCCTTAACATTGTTATGGCCTTGGGCATGCTTAGGCCACCAACATCTTATGAGAAATGTACTCATATTTCTAATCTGATTCTTCCCCTACATTGTTTCAGCAGTGTAGTCAAAGAAATGTGTGATGTCCTTTAATTACACAAGTATTCTACTGCTCAGGGAGTGAGACTGAGGGTTACACAAACATCATGTATTTTCAGTGTCATTTCACTATGGGAAAATCTTAGGAAGGATTGCTAGAGCACATGTACTACCTCATAGTTTATCATTTCAGTCTTATGCCATTTACTGTGCTTACATTATGGAGAATGGGGCCAGTATATGGCAGATGATGGGAAGGAAACCTGAGAAAGGATAAGATGGACCAGACATGAAATTTATATCTTCCTATGGATGCCAGTTGTTAGGATGCAACAGCAGGAATAGGCCATCCCACTTGTGAGCATCCAAAATGACACCTGTGGAATACTGGACTAGGGTTTTTGTTATGATCCATCAGGGCTGTCCTTTGATGTGTCCCCATTTCAATTCCATTCTTCATTATGCTGCTTCTAGGAAGCGGAAAAAACTCACCACCTCAAACCATTTGACCAAAGTGCTGAAATTGGGGTTTTTCTTATAGTTCTGGATAAGAGATGACTGGACCCCTCTTCCAGCACATTCAATATCCACTCGAGGTCTATCCACTTGGGCCAAGTTCACTCGCTTCAGGTCTCTCAATCCCCATAACAAGATCTAAAAGGAAGTTGAGTCAGAAATTAAAAGTGAAATCTATTATGGGTTAGACAGCTGGAAACATGAATGAGAAGAAGGAATGCAAACAGTACAAATCCAATTAACATACATGTTTAAGAAATGTAAGGAGGGAATGTAAGAAATGCTAGAGGGAAGCTTAAGAATCCCCAAGACTAAAACAATGGATTGGTTTCATCCCAATGAACACTGTTAGCCTAAAGCTGCTATTTGCATCAGAAGGAAGGCCTTCATTTAGTTTGGTTATAAAACAAGGGCAGAATTACTAAAGCTTTCAAGTATTGTATTCTAAATTGCTGAAATTCTTGCTCTGACATTTTATTTGACTCATGACTAAATTACTGTTCATAAGTTGTCCATTATGTTTTTGTCTGCAGTAATTATATCTTCCAAGCTCCCATTTTGTTTTATGTCTTTATATGGCTAAAACAAAAGGCTTTATGTGTGCACATATATATACAAAAATCCATAGAAACACACAGACATACAGAGTATCTTGAATCTGTGCCCAGTAACTAACTCTGCATCTATATACTACTAAAACTCTCATTGTGTTTATCTGTCTGTTTGTACTCTCGAGTTAGCACAAATGGTGCATTATACTGCGACAATTTTTGAATCAAGGTACCTAAAATCTGCTAATTTAAAGAATGCGTAAATAATCCAGGACTCATTACTTCTGTGGAATTGAAATTTCCACAATGTTCAGATCAGTTTTATTCACAAAGTTGTGGCTGTTGCAGCGTCCCCATGGCCACGTGATCGTGATTTCTAATGCTCCCTGCCAGCTTCCCGCAAGCAAAGTCAATAGGGAAGCCGGGAGGAAGTTGGAAGTTGCTCCCATTCCCACTGCTTTTTTGCCTATCCATGGTCATTCTGTTTATCTGTTTAGGTAAGTAAATATTCACTTATTATTGGAGTTCATTTGCCACTACAATTATTTTTCTGTTTATGACGTATACTCTTCTTAGATGATCATGGGACCGTCCAGCACTGGGGTAAAAAAAATATGGTTAGCCTAAAATTTAATGTTAATTCTGGTCACATCAGATTGCACCACCTTTCTCTCAAAGGATGACCCAATGGGTCATAGGGTTGCCTTGTTTGAAGATAAAGGCAAGAGGTGTCTTCCTGCTGCAACTTCCTGCATTCCACATAATACCTGTCCCAGTTCACAAAGTGGTTTTCCAGAGGGAACCACCAGTTAACTGAGGGTGTACATAGTATGGATTTGGTGCTAAAGATATACTTACAAACTCACAATAGCTATCAAAAGAATTCATACTACCTCTACTCTGTATTTGCTCAGAACAGGGCGGATCCCCAGAGGGACAGGCAAGATGGGGCCCTGGTCCATATCTGTGGGTCCATCGATGGGAGGCAGGTTTGACTTCCCAGCTGGTCCAATCTGGAAAATAGAAGACTGCTGTGAGAGAGATTCTATTCTTTTAGCTCCTTATTCTTTGAAAGTATGATGCTTCCATCCAGTTCTGTCTGTCAAGAAGGAGTTTATCATTTATATGTCTCCTATGATTATTTGGGGTCTAGAATATTCTGATATATATATTCAGAAAGTTGTGGTTTGGGTAAATGACTTTAATGTTTCTTGCTTTATTTCTAGCTCATTTAGAAAATCCAGTTCCAATGTTTTGTCTGGGACTTGGAGAAGTTGATTGAAGGATGAAAGGTTGGTAACAAGCAGTGGCATAGTTGATATGGGGAAAAGAACAAATGATGAAAAATAAAAGGAATAAATAATAAACAGAATCTGTGATGCAGATAGGTTCTTGGGCTAAGAGACATGAGGGAATAACAAGGTGTATTTCATTTGGTCTTAACAGCCTAGACAATTTAAGAAGCACCTTAATCTGTGGCACAAATTATTGGTGACCAGCAGCAAGACCTGCCTTTCTCATCATAAGGAAGTTAAGAAAATGAATGTGAGACAAGAGAGAGAGGGACAGAGGAGGAGACAAACAGGCAGATCCACAAATCAAATCCTTCTCTCAAACAGAAATGAAGATAGAAAAGCAAATGTCCATTTTCAGAGATGAAATAAAATTTCACATTCATAAGATCCTGCCCTACTGGACCTCCATTTGCACTGCTTACTGTATGGAAACCATCTGTAGAAAAGTCTGAGTTATCTTGGTAGCAACTATTATTTAGGTATTTTGCCTTGTGTTCTTTCACAAATTCCCTATTTTATCCAGTGAGACAAGTAACTGACTACTGTAGTCCAAATACCCCCAACTTTTCAACTGAGATGAGGGCTGGCCAGGAGAGAAAAAGAAACCCTACCAATAAATATCTCAGGGGAGGGTACAGTACAACTCCCATCCCTTTTTGGATCCTCTCCACTTCCCTTAGCCAGAATGTTTTACACCCCATGATTAACTCTGTGAAACAAATGAATTTGCCTTATTTGAGATTTCAACCTTGACACTACCCATTTGTGCTCAAAACCACCACAACTCAAGCCATTACCTGGAGGAGTTCAAAGGCAGCCAGTAGGTCTCCAGCAGTTGAGTTACCCCGGTAGATCTGGTAGTATTCCAACTGGGGTGGGAAACGTGGGGAGCAGTATTCCTCATCTGACATCTTTACCACAGGTTTGGCAAATGTTCGCCCCATGAAGTCAGCCTTCCCCTGAAAATATTCAGAAATCACAATCCTAATCCTTCTCAGGTCTCCAGAGGACTACTGCTGGGTGTCCTATTGGTTGAAAATTTTGTTCAAAGCATCAAAGCATGCATCTTGATGCTCTAGTCCACCCTCAATGTTAGGAGGGGGGGGGAATAGTTGATAGAAGCTTCAGAATGCAAGTGGCTAGACAAGATGCTCTTTTCCTCCCAGCCCCATAAATAAATATTTAGTATTTACCTGGGAGAAATGCACAGGGAGACAGAAATGCAGGAGGGATGCTCTTTTTCATTGATGAACTGTTTCTTCCCTATAACACTTTTTAGATATATAGCAAGATCCAGCTTCCCAGATCTGAGCCTGCTGCTAACTTACTGCTAAGAGCAATATAGTACAGGTAGTCCTCAACTTACGACCACAATTGGGATTGGAACTTCCATAGCTAAGCGATGTGTCATTAAGTGAGTCACACCTGATTTTATGCCCTTTTTTTTGTTAAGCGAATCTGGCTTCCCCCATTGACTTTGCTTGTTGGAAGCCGCCTAGCAATCATGTGATCCCAGGAAGCTGCAACCATCGTAACCACATGTCAGTTGCCAAGCGCCCAAATTTTGATCATGTAACCACAGGAACACTACGACAGTTGTAAGTGTGAGGACCAGTCATAAGTCACTTCTTTCAGCATCATCATAACTTTGAACGGTCATTAAACAAATGGTCATAAGTTGAGAACTACCTGTAGATCATATTAAGAATAATGAGGGATATCAGGAGACATTCTTACTGGGAGCTTCTGGATTTAGACAATACCAGTGCAAAAGAACCTCTCTCTCATTTTATGGACTATGGAGACTCAATTGCCTCCCTGGCCTTAGACTTCTCTTACCACTGTATCCTGGTCATAGATCTCAATGACAATAATGGGAGGGTCATCCCGCATCTCATGTGCTTCCCCATACAGCTCAACATTGTCAAACACCAGTAGTTGGTCCCAGGTAGGACAAAGTGTTTCATTCAAAACCTGGGGGTGGAGGTAGCAAAAGATTAAAGATGTTCAATATCTCTCCTTCATCTCAACAAACCTTCTTTTGGCTTCCCTTCCACAAGATAGGGTTTCTTTGTTTATTTGTTTGTTTTGGTATAAAACAGACATCATTCCCTTTGGCTTGAATTTGAAATTTAAGTTTATCACACCAAGTTCAGCTCTCTGACCCCCTTTTCAATCAGATTTTTTTTTTGGAGAGTGTCACAGACAAGTCCTTTTCTGTGGCCATATCTTAATTATGGAATTCTCTCTCTAGAGAAATACAAAAGGCTTTCACGATGAGCATATCAAAATACACTGAAAACATTTTTACTCAGGGACACCATTCATAATTAGCTTTAATTATATGGGGAAACATCTGTAAGGAAGAAAGTCTCCAAACAGTCCAAGGAGAAGTAAACATGGTTGTTATGCATAGAATATTTACTGATTAGAAAACAAGCAGAGGAGGGAGAGTGGAATGGAATGGAGCATGGAGCTGGGAAAAAGACTTGAAATTTTTGTTGTGGAGTTCACTTGTAGATATATTGTTCTTACTGCTATTTAAATTACACATGCATGTATAAGTGCATGCATTCTTAGATACAAATCCTATGGCAACTCTGGAATAACTAAGAATTTCTATTATTTGTTTATTTAGGTATTCAGCAAATTTATATGACTGCTCACCTACCATAATAATAACAACAATATAATACAAAATGTAATCAAAAGAAGTACACTGAGGTACTATAACAAATGTCTTATCCATTTATCCCCCACCATCACAGTGGGCTCCATTAACATCTGGGGGAAAAGCCAATTGTTAATGGAGCCTGCTGTGATGTGTTGGGGGAAAGCCATGTGTTTGTGGCCCTCATGAAAGGCCAACAGGATTAGGGCTGTCTGAATCTCTGTGGGGAGGGCGTTCCATGAAGGAAGTGCTATTTCCTAGACCCGACCAGATGACACTGCTTCATCAAAGAGACACAGAACGTGCCCTGGATCTAGTAGGATGGTCAGAAACCACCAGGGTTGTTATGATGACATGAGAATGGCTACGTAATGCCGCACCACAGCTGACAGAGCCTCGAGCACTATGAAATAGGACCTCTGATTTTCATCACAGAGCAGAGGAAAGAATATATAAGAGAAAGTGTTGGATAAAGAATTAGTTCCAAACTGCTTAGGGATTTAGAAGGATGAACAAGTACATTAAGCCCCCCACTCCCACCTCAATGAATATGTAGCCAATAACATTTGAACAGCACCTAAGACACATGTTCTGCATAGCATCAGGCAACTACCAGGCAGAGGCATTCTGAAATTCTGGCATGGAGTGCAGCGTTGCACTGCTGACGCACATAAAAAGCAGGCAGTTTTGATCATACCGTTGCAGCCACCATCCCAACTTTTTTGGCTATATCTTGCAGACACCCCAAAAGACTACCTAAAACAGCATTTCTAACCCTGAGCCTTCCATATGTGTTAGACTACAGCTTCCATCCCCCTAGGTAGCACAGCTATCATGTGACCTGATTAGGAGTTTATAGGAATTATAACCCAGCATACTTGGAGGCAAAGGAAAAGGCTGACCTACAATGACATTTCGTGAGTCAGGCAGCTGCCATCTTACCTCAGTGCATTGGCTTTGAGTGATAAAGAAAACCCGGGCAAACGGGTCAGAAAGGCCGCTGCTGTCTGCAGCAAACAAACTCCTGGCCTGGTACATATGGGCTCGGAGCTGGAAGACTTGCTTCTCTGTGAGAGAAATGACAAAGATTATTCAGTGCATTCAGGCAGAAAGATGCAGAATTAGCTTTTGGGAAGAAGAAAAGATGAAATTATTTTGCAGTAGGCCTTGCTTTGAACCCAGGACCAGTTTTCAGAATCAAACCCTAGAAAATCAGGCCCCTTAATAATGCTAGCTACATATTGTCAGATAGAGCCCCATTACAGTATTAGGCAGAGTAAGGCTGCCATTTTACATGGCAAATGTTGGAAGAAAGGCAACAGAATATTGGAGGACGGAGATGTGGAGTGCCACAAAACTGGTCCCATATTCCCTTAATCTAGTTTTCCATCAAGTAACATGGAAGCAGCTAATGCTGAAGTGACCTTCCAGCCCCATGACCTCTGAATCTGTAGCTGAAGGAGGCATCATCTTGTCTTAAAAAAGGTGTTTTGACAGATGTTCTTCTGCTTCACCACTGTGTGAGAGAAGAAAGCCTTGCCCCCCTGTCCCGCTGAAATCAAAGGGGACACTTTCTTACTGGTATAGAGGAGGCTGATGGGTGGGAAAGATGGGAGGCCTTGTCCCACTGGAAGTTTCTTCTCCTCAAAGCCACAGGGTAGGCCACTGAGGAAATCCTTCCGCTGCTTGTTGAGTCCTAGCCACAAATAAACTTCCATTTTGGCTTGTACAGTCCAGCCGGCTGGCCCAAACCCCCTTTTCCCAGGTAACTAAAAGAAGATGGGTCAAGGAAGAGAAAGATTTAACAAGTTGTGTTTCCATCATTGTATCAGAAACTTTCTCATTTACTCCTATGTTTGAGTTCTGAAACTCATGAAGTTATCACAAACACCACCATTTAACACAAAGCTTAAAAAACAAATAAGACCATTGTATTTGCAACTGGCTGGAGATTATGGGAGCTGTAATCCAAGAACACCTGGTTGATTTTTTTTTAAATGCATTTAAATTAGATGCTTAAATGATCAAAAATAAACTACACAGTTATGTGTTTCAACATTTTGGGTTTCTCAAATGTCTATACTGTTTAAATGATTTAAATGATTTGACACGTTGGAAAAACATGAATATCCAATTTCAAAACATTCTTTTTCTCAACATATGGATCAGGCTTTGCCTTCCCTGCTGAACCCTGAACCAGCCTGTGAGATAACTTGGATCCTCTCTTCTGAATTGCAGCAACAAGCTGCAACTCTATGGAAACATAAAGATGCCATTTTTTCTCTTCTGGCATTTTTCTCAGTTTCCCAACATACCACATGTTGAAGCTCTCAACAGTTCTATGATGTGAAAAACTTCAGCTGAAATTCTGTTTCACACAACTGTGTTGAAAGCACAGGAGCTTCTCTACCCTTGTTGCCCTCAGACTACAGACAAGGGAATCCATGGATAAGGAGGACCATCATATCCCAGCTGCTTTATATCTCCCTGTCCTTTTTTCATACATGCTTCTCATATGCTTCTTCTTTCCCCATCTACCATAGAAAAAGAGATGCTAGTCAGTTTGAAAAAGGGATGCTAAGCCACCTTGAGGAAGACAGTCTTCACTTTTCCACAGTCTTTGCCTGTTTCCTCATCCACAATGGAGTAGAGGATATCCTTGGAGGGGATGCGGGCATAAGCAATGCGTTTACCGTTGCTCATCATCCAAATGAAGATTTCAGGAATGCTGTGCTGAGGCTGAAAAAGGCAGGCAGAGAGGAGAAAGACATTGTTGTGCATGATGAACCAAGTGCCTAGCATTCACTGAAGCCATTTCTTTATCCATTTCAACTGTGAATATGGGACTCTGCCACAGATCAATAACGTGTGGGAGGAGCTTGTTTCCATTCTTTCCTTGTCCTAAGATGGATTTCCCACTCAGAGTCGCCAAACCATCACTTGGGCTTCTTCCACATATAAATAGGGGCATTGCTTTGCCTGGGATCACAACCCAAAAGGCCCCAGATGACCACTCAGCCAGCTGCTTCTTCTTATCCAGCAAGAACTTAGATCTTCCTTCCTATCCAGGACAGAGAGCTGTAGTGTTGGTGCAGCTGTCCCCATAACACAGATGTTGCACCATCAAATCTGCAGCTATTTCCTTCCTTGATTGAAATGCAGAAAGTGGGGCACTTCAGTCTAAGGAGCAGGCCATTGCGTGCGTGCGCATGTTTAGATCTTCCTTGACCCCCAGGATTGAGGTATATATAAAGGGGGATCAAGTTACGAACCAAAATAAGGCTCACCTCATCTGCAAGGAACCGCAGCTTTTGTAGGAAGTTTTGAGACTGCTTTAGCTTATCCCTGATGGTGGTCTTCTTCACCTGAGATCTCATCGTCTTAGCTTGCTGGCCCATCATCTCCTGCATGGTGAAGGAAGAGGCAGAGAAAAAGAAATGAGGCTGAAAAACAAGACAAAGGACTGCAAGAACGCTATGTGTTCAGAAATGGAAATACTGTGCATAATTCTGACCCCATGTAAAAAATGGAGTTCTATTTTATATTCTTTATTAATGTCTAAACTATCCTTAGGATATTCTAGTAGGAAAGGTTCTAAGATTTACACAATCTGAACAAAAACCAGAGTACATTCTTAAGGAACATATTTCATGCTCTACAACGTGTTCCTAAATATGGTTTTGCTCTGTCAGGCTGGCATGACCACATTTGAGACTCATGTTGTGGAGTTTCCCAGTGAGTCAGAAAGCAGCGGTGTTGGGTGCCTAAAATTGCTCTTAGAATGTGAACGCAAAAAGGACATTGGACAGAATTCCTCTTAATAGTCTCTCTTTATTTGCAGATTGGGGGGGCGGGGGGCAGTCCTTGGTATACTGAGAAGCTCTGGGAGATAAAGTGAATGAAAAGATTCCTGGAGTGATGCTAAGAAGAAGTATACCAAGGACTGATGATGACTGGACATAGATACAAGTTCAGATTCGTGCTTTAAACCATGGTGATAAGGGTGGTGAAGTGTAATTGCTTCTGTTATTGTATCTCTGGAATACTACTCAGGAGTATTGTTCAGCAATCTGGACTTTTATAGGGAAAGGTAGACCAGGAAATTTACCAAATGGCTGTTGTAACTGTTTAGCTCAACATTTGATGGATGAAATTGCTCATACTCGCTTTGATTTAAAAGGCAGGTATCTAGGGTCTGAAGGTGATATCTTGCAATACCTGGGAGGTGTGAGCCTGTGGATCTCAAGGACATGGATAGGGTTTTCTCTTAGGCCAGTCTTGCCACCTATAGGATTGTCCCTTACCCCTGGTTGGTTAAAACTGCTGAGAAGAGGACCCACTGTGGGAAGGGAAGATATTAATAGAAGGGAATATGTGTAGCTCAGGGTTGAACTGTGGAGTCCTTGGGGTTCTCTGAGCTTGGTTGTTTTCTTGCAAATGTTTTGTTACCTGGCTAGGTAACATCTTCAGTGTTAGAATGGGATGGGGTTTGCTCTCCGTTTATATACAGTGACATGCCCTGCCAGTGTTGGTGGGGCTGTGGGTTTTGTTTTTTCTCTGGTAGTTCCTTGATTAGGGTATTGTGTACTGCTTGTTTGTATGTCTGGTGATAATCTTGGTGTTAATCTCTGCTTATCTGGGTGACGATTGCTGGTGAGGAGATGTTCTGGTCTTTTGTTTTCCTTTTTGTTGTCTCTTTTGAATAGTGTGTAGATGTCGTTTATCTCTATGTGCCTGTTGATGGCTGCCTTGTCTGAATACCAAGCTTCCAGGAATTCCCTCACATTTTTGGATTTAGCTTGGTCTAAGATGCTGACAGTTTCCCAGTTGAAACTATGGTTAAGTCTGTCCGTGTGTTGTGAGATTAGGGAGTTTTCATCGTGTCTTCTGACTGCTAGTTGGTGTTTGTGGATGCTCTGTGCTAGCCTTCTACCTGCCTGTCCTACATAGTAGTTGTTACAGTCCCTACACTGTATGTTGTAGATGACTCCTGTTTTTTCTTCTTGGGCTACTGGGTCTTTTGGTTTGCTTAAGATGTTTTGGAGGGCTTTAGTTGGTTTGTGTGCTATGGAGATATTGTCTGCCTTGAAAGAGGCACCAGTTTGCTCCCTCCCCAAGAGGCCACCCCTGGACCCAGTGAATTAGGACAACTACCATCTTATCCCTAATTTTCCCTTCTTTGGGAAGTCTGTGAAGGTGATAGACAAGACATTTACAGAGAACCCTGGAAAAAGATTATCTGCCCTTAGTCAGTATGGATTCAGGCCTGGATTCAGATAGAAGCTACACTGGTTGCCTGCATGGATAACCTGTCACATGACTAGTGTTCAGGGAGTGGATCCATCCTTGTCCTAGATTTCTCAGTGGCCTTCAGAACTGTTGACCATGATATCCTCCCAGGTCACCTGCAGACATTGTGAGCAGCATTTTATGATAACTGTGCTCATTGCTGAGTGGGCAATCCCAGCTGGTAATTATGAAGGAGGAGAGACTGAGTCCTCAGGTCTTGGCCTTCTGGCCTATTTTATTCAACATCTATATGAGGAGGCCATCCAATGATTCTGGGTAAGGTATAATAAATATGTTGATGATGCCCAGTTGTATATAGCCATCCTGAGCCACATGGGTGATGTAGTCCTATCCCAGTGTCTTGACCCTGTACTATTAAATATTTTGTACATTGCTTAGAGTCAAAAGAAGAAAGAGAGAGAGAGAGAGAGAGAGAGAGAGAGAGAGAGAGGGAGGGAGGGAGAAAGAAAGAAAGAAAGAAAGAAAGAAAGAAAGAAAGAAAGAAAGAAAGAAAGAAAGAAAGAAGGAGGGAGGGAGGGAGGGAGGGAGGGAGGGAGGGAGGGAGGGAGGGAGGGAAGGAAGGAAGGAAGGAAGGAAGGAAGGAAGGAAGGAAGGAAGGAAGGAAGGAAGGAAGGAAGAAAGAAAGAAAGAAAGAAAGAAAGAAAGAAAGAAAGAAAGAAAGAAAGAAAGACAGTCCGTCCTTGGCATTATAATGTATCCATAAAGTAATGGTAGAAAGGCACCACATTCCAGCTTAAAATCTTGAACTTGTCTCTCTGTCTCCTCTAGCTGAACTCTCCACCTGCCCATACTCACCAGTTCCCGCATGCAAGATTTCAGCCTTTCCCGGTCCAGACGAGTGCGGGAGGAATGGTTTTGGTCTTTGTTGGAGAGAGACACAAATCTCCTGTGGAAAGAAGATATCATGAAAAAAGAGAGAATTGTGGCCATGAGATTCAGTCCTGATTCAATATTTTATTATTGAATAGGAGAAGAGAATCTTATCAAATTTACTGGTGATAGAAAATGGGGGGATGACCAATAGGCTACTAATTAGAAACAAAAAGATGATGTGGAATGGTACAGATACATCTCCCTTCCTGCTCTTCCCTTTCTTGGTGATTTCCCTGTTTTCCCAAATGCCAGGCTGCAGCTGTTATTTGTCAAGGTAGCATTTACTCCTGCTCTTAGAAACCCCAGAAAATATTTTATATTCCATAATGTAAACATGCTTTGACTTGAGCTTAATTAGCCAATCAATTTTGTATTTTTCAAAGAGGGTCTTTCAAATAAAATGAATTCTAAGATGGTACAAGACATTTAAAATTTCAGAATGTGGTACATACAGCTAAAATGGAAGAGAAAGAAAGAGAGGAGAGATTACATTTCTCCGAAGAGCAAAAACAACAAGCCATTGTCACAAGAAACACATGACGCAGGCTGTGTGCATCTTTCCTTTTTCAAGCCCTTTAAAATAAGTTTTAAAGCTCTGGAGAATTAATTAATATTCTAGAATGTCCAGATGGAAAACAACAATATACAGAGTACTGGTGTTTTCTTGTTTTAGAAGCCAATATGGCTAATTGATCAACTATTCTATGCAGTTACCAAGAGCCTTTTGACTGCGGTAACCTAGAAAAGTATAGAATGAATGAATGAGTGAATGAATGAATGAATGAATAAATAAATAAAGTTTAGGGAATGATTGAGAGGAGAAGAAAGAAAGAAAGAAAGAAAGAAAGAAAGAGAGAGAGAGAGAGAGAGAGAGAGAGAGAAAGAAAGAAAGAAAGAAAGAAAGAAAGAAAGAAAGAAAGAAAGATTAAAAAAGAAATAAAGTGCACAAATAGAATAAGAACACATCCTCATGTCCTCTTTTAAATCCCAACAAATATTTCTTTTCAACTTAAAGGCATGTCCCTCCACAAATATACATATATCCCAATAAGCCAAATGGGCTTTATATTTTAATATGCCAATTAACAGCTTGTTAAACCTCTGGCCATCAATTATTAAAATGAAAGTAGTTTTACTGAAATCCTAACTCTTCAAAGCATTGGTTCATAAGTCCCCTATATTATAGGGAAAGGCCATCAGCAGTCTGTGTGTTGTACCAGGTCCCCAAGCTCCATTTTGTAGCACTCCAAAATCATCCTGCAGAAATCCAGTGAGTAACTGTTGTGGTGCCTTTTTCCACCATTTTACAGTAGGGAATTAAATATCTTAACATGGTTGATAAGCTTAACACAATTTTAAAGCTGCATTTGCATTACACATTTAATGTTGTTACTGAATTAACTCATGTTCTGGTTTCACAGAATGTAAAACTAATCATATGGACTAAATTCCTCCAACTGCAAGGAGGCTGACCATCCCTACTTTATTGGAACCTTCATAAGAAGGAATGATTTGGAGAAGATGACCTAAAATTCAGAGACAGTTCATTGTTTACATTCACCAAAATCAGCACCAATCAAGAAAATACATACTAGTGATTTTACTGGAATTAAACCCACTAACTATTTGAATCAAGAGCCTTAAGAAGCCTAATCCTTTGGGAGGGAAGGTAGGCTTCATGACCATCCCCAATCTCCTTTGCTGACTTACAGACATCCACTGCTCAGTTCCTCCAGCACTCCTCGGAGACGGCGCTCTGGGTGGGGCTTTTCAGTTTTGATCATCTCGTGCACATCATTGAGGCCTTCTTCCTAAATGATCAGAAGTGATTTTCAGTAGGCAATGCTAAGAGTGGGAGACTTGCACCAGCCATTCCAGAGGCATCTCATCCCACCCCACCCCATCTCACCTTCATCTGCCTGGCTCCTTTGCAGGTACTCACCAGCTTGTCTGCAATCTTGTCAATAATATTTGAGTTGTACAGACGTCGTCTCTGGTCCTGCCACCAACTCTTGATATAAATACAAGGCTTCTTGTCAAAATATGGTAAGTGAAAATAGTTCCTGTAATAGCAGAAGAAAGAGTGACATCCTTTCATTCAGTATAAGAATGGGCTTTTTTCCTTTGTTATTACCTTTCCCTAATACCCAGTGAGCTAGGCTTTGAAACTGGGACAAAAGTTTCCTAAGATGGGAAAAATGGCCTTCTGACATGGTGTTTTTTTACCCAAAGAAATGTAAATGAAATAGTACCATAGGCTTAGCACAAAAGTCTCTTGGCTTTTGCCAGCTCTCCTGCATGGTACTGAAGATGGGGAAACGCAGTATCATTTGCCCCCATCTCTGAATCAAAGAAAAGGAAATCCAGGAGGTTGCAGCCTAAGACCCAACCAAAGATCCTACATTCTTCCTCTTTATCAAGTAAATGTATTTTCATATTAACAAGACTGGCCAAGCTCACTTGCCTGTCAGTAATCAATGGTTTCATGGGTGGAGAAGTAGAGACGGAGAAAAATTCCCCATCAATATTGGCCTCCTCATCACTGTCATTCTGTAGCAGCTCAGATTCCTCCTCGTTGCCATCCCCACCATCTTTCTTCGTCTTGATGGTGGGCTTGGACATCCCATCAATTTCATTGCCATAATTGCCTTTGAAAGGGGAAAAGGGAATCAGGTTCCATAGCATTCTTAAGGATGGAGAATGGAAAGATTATTCCATTTATTAGAGCCACTGAGACTAGCCTAATCCTTTTCACGATATTTACCCAGAGGCTGAATGATGATTTTAGGCATGGTGAGTGTAACCACAAGGCACAAAACTCAAGGAATGGGTTTTTGGGATAACACTGTTTGTTGAATGAGATTCCATAGTTATACTTTAGTGGATTAGTGTTATGTATAGCCTGCTGGTAGGAAATGGAGGAAACATAGAGCCTAACATTTGAATAAGACTGACAGTACATAAATAATTCTCAAGTACAAGACAGTTTTCATGATGATGCTCCCCTGTCATTATCCAATGCTGAAAGTGATCCACATCTGGATAGCTTTTATATCAAGCTGCCTCAGAGGGACTGAAATGTAAATCACAAAAATTCAGACTCAAGAATAACATGAACAATCAAGTTATGGCAAGTTTCAAAAACACCTGTACAATTCATCATACTTCAGGCTCAGCCTATTTGTACCCTGTATCAAGAACCAACCATCGTCATCATCACCACAACCCATTCTGAAGCAATGTTACTCAAATCATGTGTACACATTCTTATTTGAAACACTGGCATGTTAATACATCAATTTTTAACAATGTATGCCAATATGCATATTTTAGTCAAACCTTTCTTCCTACCATTCATTCTTCAATTTTAATGTTTGAAGGACTGAGTAAAGTTGAAGTATAACTTGACATTAAGTGAGGGGGTCAGTGAGGACTTATCATTTTACATATTTTATAAATCACAATTTCATTTCATCCAGAAATGTATTTGTGGGCAGAATACATAAAAATTCAAACAATACTGAAAGAACAAAAATTTGTAAACAGTGTAATAGAACTAACAGAGTTATGGATATTCAACTTACTAGAAATATCATCGATGTAAAGTTTAAAATGCAAAAGGAATACAATACCCAGGCATACCTCCCTGTAGATGGCAATTCTGATTAGGGAGTTACCATTGGGAAATAAAGTCTTTTTTTTTTTCTATTTATATGCAGAATTTATGGAGTACAGAAAAGTATTTGTACTTAAGTTCTCGCTATTGGAGGTCAAAGAGAAAGATGTGACTGTGTGTTGCACAGAAACTACAGTCTATTGAACATAGGCATCATTGGTCAATTCTGTCTGCAGAATTTTAGAACGTCTACAAAATGAAATCTAAGAATAAATCTGTGCAATCATTTTTAGGAGTTAAGCCATTTTCTGTGATAATTTCTATTATTCATTCTTAATCAGCCAAACCCATTTGGTAATAACAAATGCAACCATAGGTATTACATGCTTTGTATTTTGATAAGCATTATGTGTCAGAACAAAATGTCTACAAGAATGAATAGTCATGAATCAGTGATAGTGAAATAGCATTTCCCAGACTAAAGCAATCATGCAGGTTCATCCTTTTTGTTCAAACTCCTGGAAAAAGCCAGTTCATACTTCTAGTTCTGCATGCATGGCATCACAGAAAGCAAGTCTCCCTCCTTAACCCACATCCCATGCTTAACAAAATTCCTTCAGTACAAACCTATGGTGACCTCAAAATTTATTGGTTTGTCTCCATTCTTCCTGTCAATCATGGTGGCCTCCAGGAAGGAACCAAAGAGAAAGAACTCCTCCATCTTGCCTGTGCAGCTCTGTGGGATGGGATGGGATATAAACGCAGCAGTTTTTATGACTATGGTGAAGGATTTCAACTCATGGAAATGAGTTGTGATGTATTTATTTAGATCATTGGTCAATATCATGGGCAGAAAACATGGTACCAGGGGCAGCAATGTGCCTGCAAATAATTCCTTTGGTGCCCACCAATTTTCTTGAAACAGGCAGTTATGTCCACCATGGGAGACATATTGTGCAGAAATAAGTTCCTCCATGGCAGACATTTCATGAGAGTATCCATAACAATTTCTCAACATTTTAGAGGAATTTGCCAGCTCCAAAAGATTACTTAGCCAGGCTCCCTCAGCTCTTTTCTTACTTGGTGGCAGTGGGAATGTACCAGGGATTTTGTATACACAAAGCATGCAATTTGGCAATGAATTATTTTGTTTTTCTACCTATAATCTATGAGTAAAAGAGAATTGAGTTTAGGTCTGTGCATTGAGAGGAATAGAAACTGGAGCCCCCAGACATACAGCCCCTCTTGGCCACACTGCTGAAACACAACTCTGTTGTTTTCTTTGATCCTCCTCAACATGGCAGTACTTCGTTCACACTGAAAAACAGAGCTATGTGCAATAAAGAATGGACTAAAGTCCACTGAAGGTAGGCTCCCCCACTAAATATGATTGTGTAACACCCTGAGAATATAAGATACTGCAGTTATTACAATGTAGGAAACATACATCAGCGACAGGTGTTGCCAGTTCAACTTGAACTTCTGTGGAACTGGTGATGTCAGGGTTGCTGGTATCCAAGATCTCCACTGCTAGACCAAGGAGCAGACGGGCTCGGAAGGAGACCCCTTCACCCAGGCCTTCATTCAAGTCCTGGTGCTCATCCATCAGGGTATAGTTGCGGGTGGACCCATACATGTTTACCCAGGCAGGGCCAAATGTGGGCAAGAAACCTTATAGAGACAATCAGAATTGGACAAACATTCATATCAAAAGAGCTTCTAACAATTCAGTTGGTTCATTTGCAAGTCATATTGCCAGAACTTTCCTAGTACTGGCACCAACAGATGACACTAATATCTAGTAGGAAGCTAATTGGAAAAAACATTTCCCATCTCCTTTCCTAGCTGGCTATCCTCTTCCACCACTGTCTTCTCTAGAGTTTGCTACCTTTTTTTCTCTTGGGTTTCAAGAGAGGAGTTGGGTTGGTAATTTCTGTCGCTATATGCCCACACTTATCATTTACTATTTGCTTCCAAGGTTTTAAGCATGGTACCATCAGTTCCTTTCCATCACTGATTGCTGGAGATGCAAATAGGCCTGAGATGAGGTTGCAATTGTAGCAATGGAACTGATATTGTCAAGGCACATATACCTCCCTAAAGTAGGATAAAGTAATGACATTCTTCTATGCAACTCCCACGGGAAGGAACATGTAGGGGCCCTGTATATGGAAAGTTGTAGATTTTTCAAATACAATCTCCTCCCCCATCAATTTTCAGGGAACATTTCCCCTATATAATACTCAGGACCACCCAGATAGAGAAGATGTACAAATTTAGGGTGTGGGTCAAATCCTGATAAGATACAGCTTTTTAACACAACAAGAGTTTGGTGTAAAAATGCTTTTAAGCTACCTTCACTACCACAAAGACCAAACTGGACATAAATCATCTCTCCTTTTTGCATAAAGTGCTTTTTTTTTTCAACAGGGAAACAATTTGACCATGAAGCAGTTCTGGACATAAGGGGTAGCAAAGTAAAATGGGAGGCACTTTCTGGGAACAGGACACCTTTGGACTGCTGAAGGCGGTACAGCTGGACAAGGAAATGTTCTCAGGAGAGATATGTTGTCAGGATGTAAGCACTGAGAGGTAAAGAGTGAGGAAGCCAAACCACTGAAGTTTGAAGTATTTTTTAAAATGTATCCCATTGTAAGAAATTTGTGTATCTCTGTTGTAAAGGGAAAAGTGAAACTGGATTTGTTTGAAATAAGTGTAGTGAGGGAAAAAAGACACCCCCCCCAAGATAAGACCAAAGTGAGCAAGAAAATGAGGAATAGGAACAAAACCATTAGGCAGACAGAGAGAGAAGTGCCTGAATGCAGAATTTCTGCACCCTCCCTACCTTTGTCTCCTTCATTGGAGATCTTCCTCAGGTCGATAAAATGGGTCCCAATAGCCACATCATTGACCTTGTCAGAATCACGGATCTGGACCTTAATCCTTTTGCAGAGAGGGGGAAACATCTCTGTGAAAACTATCTGCTCATTCCAAACAGGTTCATAGCTGCTCTTCTGGACAGACGTTTTTCCCTGGGCCATGGACATAAGATTGAAAGAATTTAGGACATGATAGATTAGGGCCTCAGTATTCTTACTTCTAGGAACCATGCAAGTAACCTCCCACTGTTGCTGTTCCAAAATTGGTATGAAGAGTTATGATGTCTCTGAACAAGAAGTCACTATATATCCATCATTACTATTAATCCATGAAAGTTCTAAATAATTTCTTAGGAGACAAAAGGATCAAGGTTACAACCAAATTCAGCTCCAGTGGAAGGAATACAAACATTCCTAAATCAGTCAGGAGGCTTTATTAAGGTCAGTCAATAATTACTGGCAAAAATTCAGCAGCAAAGCAAGATCTATCAAAGTCATCTTGTGATTTTCTTTTGTAGAGCAGCTTGAAGGCTGGGAAGCCAGATGCTAATACTTCCAAAATGATGGAAGATCAATGGTATACTTCCCCATTAGTAATCTTAATTCTGTGGGAAAATGGGGAGATTTGCACACGTAGATTCCCTTGTATTATTTTAATAGCTTAGAAGCAAATTATTTCACATATTCAAGGGCTGAAAACATATTTTGAGGCTAAATTTAAATCTGCCTTTCACAACTCAGTGCCATTAGTTTGTGTCAGATCAACTCCCATAATACCTCAGCCAGCATGATCATTGTTAAATATATCTGGAGAGCATAAGGTTGGGAAAGGCTACTCTAAAGTACTCTGACTGAATGAAACCCTCCTGACCTATTATCAGTTACATCATGGTACCCACTAAAAATGCCAGTTCCTATGTTAGGATAAAATAAATTTGAATGGTTGTCAGCGCTGATCCATCAAGATCTCACCACATATCACATACCTTCTGTCCTGCAAAAAGCACCTGGATATAAGGATCCACCAGGTCTTTGTTCTCCCCAATGAGGGCTTTCTTCACATTGGCCATGATGCTAGTGTTCATCCGTGGAAGCCCCTCTGCCCGATAAATCTTAATATAGAAGCGAGCCCATTGCCTTTCTGAAGGAACTCCATCTGGAAGCAGTAGGTTCCTGCAAGATACAGTGGACCAGGGATGGAATGAAGAATATAAATAGCATTCAAAGTAGTGCTTCAGGCAATCCAGCAGCCTTTCTCCATCATGAAGCCAGAGGAAAACTGTAACCTGGTTGAGAGCGTAATTAGAAGTGGGTGTAGATCAGAATGGGCCATCTATATACCACAGAGCAAAAGTGTGTAAGAATAGGAGAAATAACCCATGGGCTACATCTTCCCCTAGTTCCTTTTTGATAGCCACTGATGTTCCTCATGTTCTTATTGCCAAAATTTAGTGGCAAACTGTTGAACAACAGTAGCATGATTCCCCTTGATTATATATGTGTGCATGTATATATTAAAGAAATTGCAGTGCCAGCTATCAAAGTTTTTTGGCAGTTTTGGTGAGGAATTAAAAAAAAAAAAGTGTTACGCTTCCAACAGTCTTACTACATCCATAAAACTTCAAAATTCCCTCTGAAACAAAAATGGGAAATGAAACAGTAAGCTCACCCATGTCTACTGGTGATGTCATGTTATCTCCTTACCCTTTTGTCACGGCTAAAATATTAATGCCCCTTCATGGATCACTGCCTTGTCGTGGTGAAGGGGCTTGTGTAACTCAGTGAAGCCATGAGCTATACCGTGCAGGGCCACCCAAGATGGACAGGTCATGACAGAGAGTTCTGACAAAATGTGGTCCACTGGAGAAGGAAATGGCAACCCACTCCAGTATCCTTGCCAAGAAAACCCCATGGACAATGTTAAAAGGCTAAAAGATATGACGCCGGAAGATGAGCCCCTCAGGTCGGAAGGTGTCCAATATGCTACTGGGGAAGAGCGGAGGGCAATTCCAAGTAGCTCCAGAAAGAGTGAAGTGGCTGGGCCAAAGCCGAAAGGACGTTCAGCTGTGGATGTATCTGGAAGCGAAAAGAAGGTCCGATGCTGTAAAGAACAATATTGTATAGGTACGTGGAATGTAAGATCCATGAACCAAGGCAAGCTGGATGTGGTCAAACATGAGATGACAAGATTGAACGTCGACATCTTGGGAATCAGCAAATTGAAATGGACGGGAATGGGTGAATTTAATTCAGGTGACCATTATATCTACTACTGTGGGCAAGAAACCCTTAGAAGAAATGGAGTTGCACTCATAGTCAATAAGAGAGTGGGAAAGGCAGTAATGGGGTACAACCTCAAAAACGACAGAATGATCTCAGTGCGTACCCAAGGAAAACCATTCAACATCACAGTAATCCAAGTCTATGCCCCAACCACTGATGCTGAAGAAGCTGAATTTGACCGGTTCTATGAAGACCTACAAGACCTTCTAGAACTAGCACCAAAAAAAGATGTCCTTTTCATCATAGGGGATTGGAATGCTAAAGTAGGAAGTCAAGGAGTAATCAGAATAACAGGCAAGTTTGGCCTTGGAGTACAAAATGAAGCAGGGCAAAGGCTAATAGAGTTCTGTCAAGAGAACAAGCTAGTCATAGCAAACACTCTTTTCCAACAACACAAGAGACGACTCTACACATGGACATCACCAGATGGTCAATACCAAAACCAGATTGATTACATACTTTGCAGCCAAAGATGGAGAAGCTCTATACAGACGGCAAAAACAAGACCAGGAGCTGACTGTGGCTCAGATCATGAGCTTCTTACTGCAAAATTTAGGCTTAAATTGAAGAATGTAGGGAAAACCACTAGACCACTCAGGTATGATTTAGATCATATTCCATGTGAGTACACAGTGAAGGTGATGAATAGATTTAGAGGATTAGATTTGGTAGACAGAGTGCCTGAAGAACTATGGACGGAGGTCTGTAACATTGTACAAGAGGCAGCAACTAAAACCATCCCAAAGAAAAAGAAATGCAAGAAAGCAAAATGGCTGTCTGATGAGGCTTTACAAATAGCTGTGGAAAGAAGGAATGAGAAAAGCAAGGGTGAAAGGGAAAGATATAAGCAACTGAATGCAGATTTCCAGAGAATAGCAAGGAGAGATAAGAAGGCCTTCTTAAATGAACAATGCAAAGAAATTGAAGAAAACAATAGAATGGGGAAGACTAGAGATCTCTTCAAGAAAATTGGAGATATCAAAGGAACGTTTAGGGCAAAGATGGGCATGATAAAGGACAAAAAAGGCAGGGACCTAACAGAAGCAGAAGAGATTAAGAAGAGGTGGCAAGAATACACAGAAGAACTATACAAGAAAGATCTTAATGTCCCTGATGTCCATGCTGGTGTGGTCACTGACCCTGAGCCAGACATCCTAGAGAGTGAAGTCAAGTGGGCCTTAGGAAGCATTGCTAACAACAAAGCTAGTGGAGATGACAGTATTCCAGCTGAGTTATTTAAAATACTAAAAGACGATGCTGTTAAAGTGCTGCACTCAATATGCCAGCAAGTTTGGAAAACGCAACAGTGGCCACGGGATTGGAAAAGGTCAGTTTACGTTCCAATTCCAAAGAAGGGCAATGCCAAAGAATGCTCAAACTAGCGCACAATTGCACTCATTTCACATGCTAGCAAGGTTATGCTCAAAATCCTACAAGCTAGGCTTCAGCAGTACGTGAACCGAGAACTACCGGATGTACAAGCTGGGTTTCGAAGAGGCAGAGGAACTAGAGATCAAATTGCCAACATTCGCTGGATCATGGAGAAAGCACGAGAGTTCCAGAAAAGCATCTACTTCTGCTTCATTGACTATGCAAAAGCCTTTGATTGTGTGGATCACAACAAACTCTGGCAAATTCTTAAAGAGATGGGGATACCAGACCACCTTACCTGTCTCCTGAGAAATCTGTATGCGGGCCAAGAAGAAACAGTTAGAACCGGTCACGGAACAACTGATTGGTTCAAAATAGGGAAAGGAGTACGACAAGGCTGTATACTGTCACCCTGCTTATTTAACCTATATGCAGAGTACATCATGAGAAATGCCAGGCTGGAAGAATCACAAGCCGGAATTAAGATTGCAGGGAGAAACATCAATAACCTCAGATATGCAGACGATACCACCCTAATGGCAGAAAGTGAAGAAGAACTAAAGAGCCTCTTGATGAGGGTGAAAGAGGAGAGTGCGAAAGCTGGCTTGAAACTCAACATTAAAAAAACTAAGATCATGGCATCTGGACCCATCAATCCCTGGCAAATAGAAGGGGTAGAAATGGAAGCAGTAACAGACTTCATTTATTTGGGCTCCAAGATCACCGCAGATGGAGACTGCAGCCATGAAATTCAAAGACGCTTGCTCCTTGGGAGGAAAGCTATGGCAAACCTAGATAGCATATTAAAAAGCAGAGACGTCACCTTGCCGACAAAGATCCGCATAGTCAAAGCTATGGTTTTTCCAGTAGTAATGTATGGCTGTGAGAGCTGGACCATAAAGAAGGCTGAACGCCGAAGAATTGATGCCTTTGAACTGTGGTGCTGGAGAAGACTCTTAAGAGTCCCCTGGACTGCTAGGAGGTCAAACCAGTCAATCTTAAAGGAAATCAACTCTGATTGCTCATTGGAAGGATTGATAATGAAGCTCAAGCTCAGATACTTTGGTCACCTAATGCGAAGAGAGGACTCTTTGGAAAAGACCCTGATGCTGGGAAAGATGGAAGGCAAAAGGAGAAGAGGACGGCAGAGGATGAGATGGCTAGATAGCATCACTGAAGCAATGAGCATGAAATTGAGCAAACTCAGGGAGGCAGTGAAAGATAGGAAGGCCTGGCGCAATATGGTTCATGGGGTCACGAAGAGTCGGACACGACTTAACGACTAAACAACAACAACAAAATATTAATGATGATTATGATGACGGTGTCACTCTTAGTCACAAAAGGATGCCTCCCTGGGCTAGAGGGAAAGCTTGCATAGAAGACATGAAGGAATATTGCTTAAACTTCACCACAGTTGGACTGCTCCCTTGTTTGCAATCTTGGGAGGTTTTCTTTGCTGTCTCAGTATCAAAAGTTCAGGAAACAGATATTTTCTCAGGACCTTAAAAGTAACTTTTACACAGTACAGATTTGCCCAAGGTCTTGTTTTTTATTTTTAATTTAAAGTTATTTGCAAAAAGTCTGTCCCACTCTGCTCAGCATGAGATGGGCAGCCACATAAATCATATAAACAAACAGAAAAATAAGTAGAATGAACCAATCCCAAAGTGCATGGCCGAGATATGATATTTCAGACTGAGAGTCTGCAAAATCACACAAAATAAAGAACAAGCATTACAAAGGAAGGGTGGCTTTCCTGGCCACGAATACCCTAGAAAAGATGAAACCAATACATCAGTGGGGGATTATTTTGAGGGGAGACAACATGAGCGTTTTTCCCCCTCTGAGTTCTCTCAGGAGCAAACAGATGCAGAACCAATTCAGAATGGCCCTTGAAAGAAACTATGACTGTTTGATGCCATGGGGCAAAACCAACCCTGCCCAGCAGCTCCTTCTTCTCACCCTTCAATATCATCCTCGTCTGTCTCATTAGCTTTGTGTGGTGTCTTAATATTATCTCCTTTGCCCACCACTGCGATGTCAACCTTTACGTAGCCTTTCAGTCCAGCTGTGATGTCCTCAGGGTCAGACAGGATGGCCCACTTGTGGTAGAACTGATGCTCTGCAAGGAAAGGGGAAGAGAGAACTATGAGTAAGCTAGAGCCTTATTGGCAAGACTAACACTCTATTTAAATAGCATTTACTTTGAAAAGTAATGTCTGAACAGGACTATAGAGGACAGCAGCATCCGCAGGGTGGGGGACGAGGAAGGTCAGAATGATGCAAGCAGCATCGCAGTGTAAGCCTGCCCATTTTCTATGAGCATTGTGACATCACACATACAACTGAAGGAGTTGGAGCCTGTGACATGTCCCTTCAATGCTGCTTTTGTCATTCTGATGAAAGCAGAGAGCATCTGCAGATGTTGCTGACAGACAAGAAGAAAAAGGCCTGCCGAAGAATTTAGTTCTTCCCCATTTATTTGGCTCAGTGAAGAAATAATAACAGAATAACAACATAAATAAATCTGATAATTCAAGAGCACTGTCCAAGTTCTGCTTCAAACCACAGAGATGTATCTAATATAATTACGTTCACCTGTTGCTGAGCTACCACTATGACAGACTGAGGTAAATCAACTATATTCTAAAATCATCTGCTTAAACGTATTGTCCAAAATAAACTCAATTTTTATGGTTTGAGCCGCATTTTCTGTCTTTCAATCACTGATATGAAATTCTGTTCTGCAGAGCTCTTGGAAAAAACAGCAGTGGTGGAAGTACATATGCAACGAGTTCATCACGTGAGGAAATCAGGATTCAGTCAAGCTTTGCCATCACCACATCTCCTCTATAAGCATCTTCTTTTGAGGATATCACATACTGAATTCCAGTTTGATGGAATAACTTGGTCTGAAAGGAGCTGAGACACAATGGATCTGAACACACCAGCTGGAAGTTCTGTCGCGTTCTTCCAGGTATCTGGTTTAAGCTGCTACACTTACCATACCTGGGCTGCAAACATATGAATGCCCACTAGAGGGTGGCCAAAAAGATACAGAAGACAAACTGTGCTGCCATTTTGTTGCCATCCTGGATTTTTGCAACCCAGGTATGGTGGCCCTGCATTTGCACAGCACAGAAATTCTTTGTAGGGACCAAATGTTCTAATCGCATGAATGTCTGAGTACAGAATAAGAATCCACTGCCTGAGTTTACACACTCCACTAAGCTACAAAGGGGTTGGTTTGGTTTGTGTATAGCAAGTTGGCTGAACCCAGCCAACGGTGGATTATTCAACAAACTAAAATTTGTTAACCCAGACACTAAGTAACTAATTTGTGGGGCGGGATTTTAAGATGGGTCACCTAAACTTCTTCATCTCATTATCATACTGACATTATATAAACAATGGTTTATCGTGAAGGGGGAATGCTATAGGGACGCTTGGCCTTGTACCCTTCCCTTTCGTCATTAAGATCACAGTGAGAAAGTTGGAACCTGCTGCATACATTTTATAGCTTAGCATTACATCAATACCCTAAACCAGTGTTTCTCAACCTTGGCAACTGTAAGATGTGTGGACTTCAATTCCCAGAATTCCCCAGCCAGCATGCTGGCTGGGGAATTCTGGGAGTTGAAGTCCACACATCTTACAGTTGCCAAGGTTGAGAAACACTGCCCTAAACTCCTCTTGGTCTTAACAATGTTTTTTGTTTTGCTTTTTTAAATCTAGTGTCATATTCCATCAGATGAATCTGGTTTCCTCCAAAAACGATTGACAAGATTAAACACAGTCTGCTGTGTTTGGATGAAAAGATAAACTAGAGTAAACATTTAAAAAGTGGAAAAGAATGCTTCTGAATGTCCCATGGCCATGCTGGAGGAGAAAGGAGACCACAAGATCTCAAAGTTTGCTGTGGTCTCACAGCCAGCTGGGCTGATGGTGAAAGGCTGCATTAAAAGCGGCTGAATCGAGTAATATTGTCAGCAGAAACTGGATATTTAATAGCTCCTAAGAGTACAGATCTGGGAAACTGCATGGAATTGCGTTCTTGAAATGAAGTGCCTCCAAAGCAAAATTGCAAAGACCGGAGAGAGCAGGTTTTCTCTTATGCAGCCCTTTCTTCCACAAAATATTTTTTCCCACTACACACCTGGCTGAGTGTAAACGGTTCCCACATCCATTTTGAAAGAACCCACCAAGGTTCCGCTGCGCAGGATGTTCTTGGAGTGAATCACCTACAGGTTAACAAAGCAGAGGTAACGTCAGGCACAGAGGACCGCAGGATCGCCAAGAAACGTGCCTTGGACTCGGCAGCAGCCCCTGGAATGCTTGCGGAAGGCTCTCCCTGGGAGATTTCTCTGCCGCTGCCACAATCAGCGCAAAGCAAAGGCCCTTATTTTTCCAAGCTTCTGAGTATCTCTTAAATGGAATGTTTACATCATTTATCATCCTCTAACGATGGATAGTAAAATTTTAGTCTCTGTTTTATATAACAATAAAGTCATGTGGCTAGGTAAGGTAACTGTGGTTGGGTTTACATATTTATTTTCTCTCTTTTTTTAAAACTTTTTCTCTAGTTTAAATGGATTGACTGAACGCTGACCCTTCCCTTCCCTTCCCTTCCCTTCCCTTCCCTTCCCTTCCCTTCCCTTCCCTTCCCTTCCCTTCCCTTCCCTTCCTTTCTCCTTGTTTGAATATTTACACTGTCCACTGCCAGGTATTCAAAACTTAAATAAGTAAGCAAATAAATAAATAAATAATACAAAATAAAGCATGTGTGTTCTAGAACTATAAGATACATTAAAACGCATGCCTACTAATGTAAATATAAAGATGTATTTCAGCTGGTGAAGTGGTAACAAGCCCAAGGCTGCATGAATTCCAGGCTACCAAAAAGATAATGTCTCTGATTCTATTAAATTATTCAAATTAAGCAAACGCACACATTTCCGTAAGTGTTGCATTCCCCTGTGCTTCTTTATCATTTATTCTGTTTTTGCTAATCTCAGGAGAGGAGCGAGGATGCTGAAACTGCACATAACTTACTGAAAAGATTTGTCATTGGAGTGCAGTAATGTCAGTGTGCTTTTTCCACTAAACTCTCAAGACAGCTGGGCATTCTCAGGGGACAGAAATGCATAATTAAGGGCAGTGATGTCATGACTCTGCCAGATTAGGCAGAACTTTCAGCTTTTTCTTTTCCCATTTTTGGAGGGACTGAGGAGAATTTATACTTTCAGAGCTGTGTTAAGCATACTAGATGCTTGATACACCATATATTTAAAAGTTTTTTATTGAAACAGGCAGGAAATCTCATTGCTGATTTTTTGGCATTTTGCTGCACAATTTGGGGCATGCTATGTGGGAGGACATAAAAAATGGGGCTTGGAAGCACATTAGGGACCTTAGGCTCCAAATTACCCATCCTTGCTGTACAATCAGCTGAACAGTCCCAGGCTGGTCTATAGTATGGTCATAAGCCAGGAAGCTGATTTTAACCAAATCCATTTAACTCAGGATTGCTTAGTCAGACTGGCAGCAGCTCTGCAGGATCTCCTGAAGCAATAGATCTCTGCCATCACTTGCAACTGGATCCTATGAACTGGAGATGCCCAGAATGGAGCTAGAAGTTTCCTAAGTGCCAAGAAAATGTTCTTCTTTAAATCATGTCCCTCCCCACATGAAATGGCCTGGAGAAACAAGCTGAGAGCTGTGGAACCAGGAGTCAGTTGTAACAGAGACATCACCAGAGATGGGTATTGTAGAGAAATAACAAAAGAAACTGTGGATGGGAGTTCTCCAGGGAATACCAGAGTTGTAAGCTACACTGGCAAATTGAAAGGCAATGCCAGTAAAAAGCAATGGCAAACTATGTTTATGTTGGTACCAACAAAGTGAGATGAAGTCGCCAGGTTTCAAGCTTAGCTCAAAGGAGATTTCACTTTTATCAGCTCTTTCTCCCAAAAGAAAGAGAGGTACATTCCCCATTATTTATCCATATCTCCTCTAGCTGCATCTCAGGCTGTCATCTTCCAAGGTGGGAATACTTTCTTCTTCAGCCATATTTCAGAGAATATTCCAAGTGAGAAAGTGAACTGAGTGGTAAATGTTGCTCACCGATAATTTGATGATTTTGTCAAACATGACATCTGGCGGAATGTGAAAGTCAAAGACAAAATACTGAAATAAAAAAAGAGAGAGAGACAAAAGGGTCACCAGATGTCATTCGTAGTAAGCAGATCAGTTATAAAGAAGCAAATGAAAATAGTAAAGCATTTTGTTCTCTCCAGATATATTTGATTACAGTTCCATCTTCTCTAAAAAAAACATGGCCATTGGCAATTTAGTTTAACCTTTCTTAGCTGGTGTTGTAGACTACACAGACTAGAAGCCGTGGTAGAACAAATCTGGGGATGGGGATTGCTAATTTGAGAAAGACATAAATATTCCCCAGAAGCCTGGGGGGGAAATGGTAAGACTAAATAAATATTCATGGTACTTCTTAGCAATGAAAAAGCATATTAATGTAATCATAACCTGAAAATCAAAATTAAATGAAAATAATTTTACCCTTAGGCTAATGGAAATATTTATAATTTTGTGAATATTTTGTGAATTGAAGCCTCTAATATTCTTATTATACCAGAAATCCAAACTTTTCTCAACCAGTGGGTCCATTCAAAATTTTGTAATCATGTCATTGGCAAAAATGATTGGCATGAGGGAATATGATCACTTACCAGAGGGAAAATTGGTGAGATACTCCCTAATACCCCATCTCAGCATTGTCTTTTTCTCTGGCCAGGTAAGGATATTTCCAGACTAAATGTTGCAGTACAACCCCCTCCCCCCCCATCCCCATCCCTATTATTTTTGTTTTCTAAGAATGCTTATGGGAACCAAGAGAGGGATCTTTGGACATATTGAGCCCATAGATTATGTTGGAAACCCCAATATTATATAGTTTTTACATTTTGAAATGAAAAGTGCTAGCACAGATAAAAAAGTGGTGTGTCTGAGGCATGGATGAAGATGAAGGTCCACCACTGGCCTAATCTGCCATGTGTAATAAGCAGGAAGAACAGAAGCTTTAGCCCTGATCACATAACATACATATATAGCCATTATTATATCTAGTGGCCTTGCTCTCCCTTCCCACCAATCCATTTGTTGACCCAAAGCCATAAACAGGCTTATATCAGGAGGGTTTTCCAAGTACTGACTCAGATGCCTCAGTGTACCTCCTGCCAGTACTGTGGGGGTCTTTCCCACTTGCCTATAAAGACAGACAGCCCTTCAGCCCTCTTGCAGAAATCAGTTCCCAACCCTCATTGATAGCTAAGAAGAGGAGCCTCCTTCCCCACATTTGCTGGGTTTTTCTGTAACCTAAATGTCCGTCAAGAAGAGATTGACAGCTTGGTTGTTACAGGTAGCAAGCTAACCTCATTATAGTAGGGGCAATTAGTTGATTCCTTCATGGATGTGTACTTCTTCTCGTCTCCCACCTCCACACACACCACAGGATCCATGTTGAGTCCCACCAGCTGCCGCGCTTCAATTACTGTGATGCTGACCTGATGAGAGAAGAAAAAAAAGCACGTTGTTAGATTCATTCTCCAGGGCTCCCCATCTTCCTTCTACTTTCTGTCTTCACATTTCTTTTCTAAAAGGAGCTACATGCTACCTATGGGCCCTGTGCAAAAGCCAGAAAGGTTTGTCAATCTGCAGCATCTTGAAAGGAGATTTCTCTTCCTCCAAGTATCAGTCAACAGAAAGAGGGTATACTAATGGACCTAGCAGCAGAATGGAGAATATGGCTGGGTTCACACAATCCAGTGTGTTAAAATGTGGTTCGCTAGTTTTTGCTTCAGAGTATTGTGTGAACCAAAGCAGTTGAATTCATTCAATCAATCATGGATCTATTAAGCATGGATCAAACATGCCAAAATACCACAGGCTGCTTCTGAGCTGTACTAATTGCATAAGATCACCTTTCCCCACCTGATGTGCCTACGAAATTCCTATTCTGGGACATGCTTGCTCAGGAGCAAGTAAGATGTAGGGGAGAACACCAGTTCATGAAAGGTGGCATTAAGGGTGAATTCATGATGATGGATATTTGGAGAAGGATTGTGGTGGTGGAGACCTTTGGCTCCTATATTACTTCTATAGCACAAATGAGAGACTAGAAGCATCTCACCTGGTAGTCCATCGGTCTTCCTGCACTGGGCTCCATTTTAATATCTGGCTTGGATCTTTAAAAGACCATGATAATAGTGAAAGAGAATAATAATAATAATAATAATAATAATAATAATAATAATAATAATAATGAAATAATAAATAACAACCTAATATTAGCACAACATGTGAATCTGTCTATGGTGGCTTGTAAACAGTAGTGTATAGTTTAGTATTAAGGCAAAGATAACTTGGGGTGACAGAACATCCTTGGGTAGGAACTTAGAGAGAACACTGTGAAACATCCTCAGCAATCTCTCTCCTGGCAAATGGGTACTTTGTGACTGACCAGATTATCATGTCAGCTATTTTTGTGATAGGGAAGCCTTTCCCTCATAATACCCATTTTATGAGAATACCCAAATATGTTCTCAAAATTCCAAATTCCTACCAATTTAGGACAAAGAAGTGAAGCATCTGATTCTGATATATGTAGACCTGGTCTCCACTTTCTGAGTTGTTTTGTACTTCTCCTCACCTCTTATTAGACACATTGGTGGTCACAGCTGTGACTGATGCCAGGGAGATGGCATCTGGATCCAGGCCACCCCCGAGCCGTATTGCTTTACGGTCCAGATCTTCTGCTTCCAAGACAGCTGGTTGATCTACCCAGGAAAGACAGTCATAGTTAGTTCGAGTGACTGCCATGAAACTTTAAGTCTGATACTTTGCACACCCTTTGAAGAAGGGTGAGTAAAACTTAAAGGAGTAGGGTGAGCTGTGATCCAGTCATGATATAATTTAGAACTGGCACTCTTATAAGTGCCTGGATAAGCATTCTCCAAATCCTCCAGATGGAGCTTCAGTTCTCAGGATTCTCCAGCTAGCAAGGCCATGAGTGAAAATTCATACTTCTGGAGGATTCCAAGGTTAAGGAAAGCTGATCTAGATTATTTTGTTTATTCAACACTATTTGCACCACACTCTCACAAAAGTGTAGAGGCAGCAGGACATGTAATCATGGATGGAAGTTTTGATACATAGATGGAAAAGTCTTCTCACCTCAAAAGATACGGGCAACAGACCTTCGTGGTAGCAGTCCGATTCTATGCCACACTCTCCCCTGAAAGTACAGATGGCCCCTGTCCTGTTGGCATTTTGTAACTAACCAAAGCAGTGCTTTGGCCCTTAGGGGAGTTTAAGATATTGAGCACCTATAAGGTTTTTTATTGTTTACTGGGGTTTTGGATAATTATAAGTTGCATTGTTTTCTTTTTTGTGTAGAATTTTGTTGTACCCAGCAACTTTGGTTGGAGCAGGCTATATATACTGTAAATCAATCAATCAGTAAACAAGTAAATATAGGAAATTGGCTAACTCTAGGATGAAACGAAGGCAGAGAGAGATATCTGAATTCAAAAGATACCTTTCTCTTGCACTTAGTCTGAAATCTGCAACAACAAGATTGTAGTAATTCACCGGTTTGATTGAAGTTCAGGTTGTGTGCATACACATACCTTGCTTTCGGTGATGATCATCTTTTGAGGGACGTGCTTTGCCCAGTTTCATGGCTGAAAAGACTCCTTTCCCAGCTCTGTAAGCAAAGCAGATGCATTATGAACATCATTATGCCATCTCAGAACATAAGCAAAAAAGGCAGGTCCCTTCTCCAAGAAGCAGTTGAGAGAAAAACCGAGGAGAAAGACAAACAAAGGAAATAGTGAGGGAAAGGAAACAAGAGAAGAATATGAGTAAATGCATTACTCCTACTTAGCATTTGTTGCAGTTCGAGATGAACCACTGAAAAGTTGAATCAAGAAAACATAAAAGTATTTGATTATTTATGAGAAGTTTTTATCCAACCAGTTCTACTAGATACACAATGGCTATTCTCCAAGGATACAATATATATATTGGAACTGGTAACTATTTCACACATCTGCGATATCCATATCTAAAGCTTCACATGGAATGTCACTATTCAAATTTGTATTGGCATGAATCTTCCTGCACTTTAGCCATTGTGGAGTCCTTGGTGCTCTCTGCACTTGGTTGTTTGCTTGCATACATTTCGTTAGTCGACTAGGTAACATCATCAGTGCTAGTGAGTGTGGGATTTGCTCCCTGTTTATATACAGTAGCTAGCCCTGCCAGTGTTGGTGGGGGTGTGGTTTTCTCCTTGGTAGTTAACTATATAAACAGGGAGAAAACCCCACTTACACTCACACTGATGATGTTACCCAGGTTTTCTCCCTGTTACCCAGTTGGGTAACATCACCTGTGAACAAACAACCAAGCTCAGAGAGCACCAAGGACTCCACAGTTTAACCCTGAGCTACATATACTTTCTTTTCTCCATATTTTCTACTGGAACTTTAGCCATTGTTTTCCATCCCTACATCATCCACATCTTGGCCTCTTAAAATATGAGGGATCTGCAAAAGCTGTTATGCTTTCTGCTTGCAGATCTGTCACCCCATATCCTCCTTCCTGCAACAGAATCTGCAACCTTGGATAACACAAATTATAATACCTTAAAGCAATCTTCTACTCCAATCTTCTGTTGGGCTGAGGATTGCACACTAGACTTTCTGTGATGTGTCAATGACCATACTCTAAAGGTGGGGGGAGGCCAGGATCCAAAATGGACTTGATCTGAGGATGATTTGAGGAGGTTTTAAGGCTTCAGACACTTGCTTTGCTCTTTGACTCTTCCAACTCTAAAAATGCCAAAAAATGGAGTAGTTGTTTTATCCTCATTAATTCTGGGGATCAAGTGACCACAAAAGGCCCTGTGGATGACTGGAGAAAACAAGGCTAATGCTTTTGGAAAACAGACAGTTCCGGTTGTCAGCAAAATTAGGAAAGCTTCCCCAGCCTGCTGCCTTCTAACTATGTTGGCCATAGCATACATCACTCGTGCCAACCTTGCTGGGAAGGAAAGTGGACATGAAACAATTGTTTTAAATTACAAGGAAGTAGATTTTGGCTGGACATCTGAAAAAAAAAAAATCCTAACAGTAAGAACCGTTTACGCTGCCCTGAGTCACTTTTTGTGAAATGGGCAACCATATAAATGTGATTAATAAACAAATAAACAGTTATTTATGGAACAGACTGCCTTGGAAAGAAATATACTCCCCTTCACTAGAGTGTTCAGACAGAAGCTGGATCTGTTAGGGATGCTGTAACAGTAAATCACTGCATTACACAGGGATTGGACTAACTGATCTCCTAGGCCCTTGCATTCCTTACATTCTAGGATTCTGTGAAAAGGAACTCCTGTTTATACCAAGGATTGGCAGTCTGCAGGTTGCATGTAACTCCCCCTTCTCCCACTGTTCTGTCCTCATTTTTGTTGCTATTGTCACTGCTCCAACAGCATACAGCCATACTGCCAAAAAGTGCTCATTTCTGAAGGTAACTAAACAATTCACTTGACTAAGTCTTTGGCTAGGCTTACTGTAGTATGCTGAAAATGTCAGAAAAAGTAAGCCAGCAAAACAGATAGCCAAATGCCAATGAAATAAATCACACACACAAATGAACCCGATCTATTTGTCCTGAAGTCACTGCTCTGTCTACTGGGTTCCTTGACTACCCAAAATAATGTCCCCCCAAGTGCATTATTTTAATGTCCCCCCAGGTCCATATACATGTCATCTGTACAAACGACGAACGGCTGATATCTCCATGGATATCCCCATCTCAACAGCTGAGTACAAAAGAAGAGGGGAGAGAAAAGCAAGGGCACTAGGAAATGTGAAAACAACATGAATTTCTCATGTTTAGACTTGGTTCTTCTCATAACCTCATTTTTTGGGGAAAAAACCCTACTTAAACGTAATGGGAATTTTCACAAGGAAATGTGCCATCTGGATTTAAACCAAAGGCTTCACAGAAAAAATGGCATCAGGTAGGTCTTCTAAAACTTAACAGGCATAAGGTTTAGCAGGGAGGCATAAGACTGGTTTTCAGGGATTCTATTAGTATATTCAGCAATTTTCAAGGGCAGTCCTAAGGCAGCCAGCTGGTGCATAATGAAATGCTAATTAATTAATTAATTATTAACATTCCTTTGAAATGTGAGAACTTGGAAGGGGACCATCTGCCTGAATGCAATGGAAGTGATGGGGAGGGTGGGGGGATGCAGTCGGGTGAGCAGCAAGTTGCTCTCCGAAATGAAATGGAAGAATGGGAAGGTACGATGGGATTTCAGGAACAAAACAGTTGATGGAAAGCAGATCGTCACCTGAGTCCGCTATTTTGAAGCTCACGTTATCGGACAACATTTATTAAAAGCAATAGTGAAACTCCCCTCTTACATATACACTGAGGAGGTCCTCTTACTCAACTCCTATGGACTAAATGGAGAAGGTGATATGTGGAAGGCTCCAAACAGACTACAATTACAATCTGCTCCTGGAATTCTGACAAAGGTACAAACTAAACTTGGAAAACTCCGGTATTACAATGGTCATTATGAAGACCATGTTCAAACATTTGTCACCCAGGCATTATCTTCTACACACACAGAGAATGAAAAAGGGGGGCAAAACAGCCACTATGTGCATTCCTGAAGTGACACAGTCACCCCAGAGGGTATATCAACCAAGTGCCCATCAGAGTCATATCTTCAGCATGAGTAGACTCTACTGCGGATAAAATATATATCAAGCATCATAGGAAACCATCCTAGATTTTGGCCCCATCATGCTGGGGCCTTACTGAACAGAATGTAGCACTCTTTGGAACAGCAGGATCAACTAAGCACTTATCAAGGAGATCATTCTCTTTAAATAGTGCCTTGTGCATACCCTTTGTTTTCCCATCCAAATTTTAATAATAAAAAATGCAGCTCCCTCATGCAAGTACTCTTGCTTATGATCCTGTTGTACAGCAGCATTTCAGATATGCCAATAGATACTGTTCAACACATTCATAGCAGAAACACTCCTACACATTTTTCAGAGATTAGGAAATCAAAGCAACCACTTACCTGTTCCAGGTAAGGCAGACTCAGACTTCTTTACCTGTATCTCACAATTACAATCACAGGAGAGGGTGAGGGGCAGTTTGAGAGGAGACTTTTGGGCAGGAAATTACTGGGGTGGGGAAAAAGTTTCCTAATCCATTGCCTGCTCCTATACCATTTTGGGACACTTGCACCATTAAACCCAGGCCCTGTTGCCCTCCATTTTCTGCCACCACCAAAAATAACAGCACAGAGGGGAAGGAATGGCGCAGATAGGAAGCCAGCTGTGTTAGCAGAGAACTGATACCATCCCCTTCATGAATATTGGATAAGAACACCTGAGACAGCTTGGCAGGTGCTGAATAGCAACCATTCCAGTTATTCCCAGCAATATTTCCCCCCCATAGGGCCCCAAATCATGGCCTTAGAAGAGGTTTCTGTGATTTAGTAACTTAGTTTGGGACCCATTGTTTTTTAGGTCTCTGGGCTTCTGCCATTGTTCCTGAATTGATGTTCAGAATGTACAAATTAAATTAAAAAAAAATCTATCCTGGACTCAGAATTCATGCTTGGTGAAAAAAGAACCACAAGGCTGCCAACTGCAATTCCAGATGAATTCTAGGCATGGGTCTGATTACAGCTGGTAGGTGAATTATTCACAGGTAAATCTGCCTTTCTAACAGCAAGAAATGTTTTGAGGTGAAGGAATCATCACATGCTGGCCGGGGAATTCTGGGAGTTGAAGCATCTTAAAGGTGCTGAGGTTGAGAAACACTAAATTATCATATAAAGATCATCCACCTTGGGGTCAGAGCCAAGGGAGGGATCAAATCTGATGACTGGTTCATAGGTTTCTAAGCTACAGAATAACTGTCTGTTGCATGCTTTACTTCTGGGTAGCTTGTGAATCAATCACTGCTTGGGGTAGAACAAACATCCCCAAGTTTAATCTCTAGTTCAGAGAAAATTAAGGTGATAGGAAAGATCTCCTTCCTGGAAAGCCATTGCCAGTTAGAATGAACAATGTGGGATTAGATGGATAAAATGTTTGATCTTGAACCTTCTTTGAGTACAGAATGCTTGCCTTAGAGATCTTGGAAATAGAAAAGGTTTACCAACTGCAGCCGGTCCATATTTAGAGACAGATGGCCCTTCCCCGGTATGTATGGGTTTTTTTGCCCGGGAAAAATGTTTGGGAAATACCAGTCCAAAATTTTACTTTTACCTCCTGTCAAGATGTTGAAAGGAGCAGTCGTAATCACATTGTCTTATCTTGACCTCCTAGGTAAAATTTTCTAAAAGAGCCATTTGATCTAGTGTGATGTTACTGGGGATGGAGAAGGCATTTGGAATGGCCATGTGTTTAAGCATCCCATCAATTAAAATTGACTCTGCTACTGTCTTGTACAAAGTTGGAAAAAAAACCCAGTATCCATTGGTAAGGAAATGTGTCCATAAATAAATTAGATAGAGTAGGTAGATAGGTAGATATGTAGATACATAGACAGACAAGGCAGACAGTTAGGGATTAGCTGCACAAGTTGAATAGACAATCAGATAAAGGTAATTTTTCAAACTGGAACAAATTAAAGCAAACATCAAAATTTTGGAGGAGAGTGGATTTGGAAAAGAAAATGGTTTCTTTCGTGACTTGATCAGTTAGCAGGCTCAGTCACACTTGAGTAATGTCGATCCAGAACTTGTTCATTCATTGTTTCCAAACAAGAGCAGCTATATGCTCTTCAGATTATACATTGTCTTTTTATTGTGCCCTGTGAATATGAAGGTTTATTATACAAATGAAATATACTGCATATATGCCAGCTTTATACCTAGGCTCTGCCTCTCTGTCCTTAAAAATATGACAAATGAGATCTCATCTATTGAATCCCTTTCTGTGCTGAGAGCGATGAAGCTAACAGAATTTTATTTGCAAGGTGCTGCTCTGGTTTCTGCCCATGAACTAATAATGATAAAATAATAATAATAATAATAATAATAATAATAATAATAATAAAAAAAAATAAAAGGGAGGCAGAGTTCATGACAAAGAAACGTACTTTTTGTCCTTGTTCTTGCTGAAATAGGTGAGCAGAGCCAAGCAGGAAGCAAAAAGCCAACATTAAAACAAAAAGTTTGTAAGAAACTCGGAGGATTATTCATAAGATAATAAGTATATCAATCAAACAACCACAAGCTATATACATTTAAATCCCATTTTTCTTTCTTCAGGAATATATACTTTATTCTCCCAGTATGTGAAGGAGATAAAGTAGAGGAGAAAAAATGATTGTACATTCCAACTTGCACCCCAGAAACTTATCTAGGCCTACAAGATATGAATAGCAAAAATCCTGATGACCAGTAGATGCTGGAAAGACATAGGATTTGGGGGTATCTCTTTGCTTCCAGTTTTTGACCATGTCTATTTTTGCAGCTCAGCTCTGGTAGTGCCAATCTTGTCTTCTAAGAGTTATGCTGAGGTGAGAATTACAACAGATGTACTTTTTCCTGCTACACTTCTGAAAATGATGCGACAAGTTGCAATTGCCAAGATTTTGCTTTTACCTACTGCCCTAGAAATCAACCTCATTGAACCCAGAGCACCTTGCTTTGATAGTATTAGTTTGTGATACTACAAAGCACAGAAGCCTCCATACTGAAAACGAAAATGATAGATGAATTCTGGACTGGAGGGTATAATAAGGAATTCTGGAGAGGGATTCTAACCACATGACGATTTCTACAGTGGGGTATCTCTGAAGCCTCTGTTTCTTTTGTTTTAAAATTACGTGATTTTTGAATTTTAGGATGATGAGTATAACACACCAAGTATGTGTTTCTTTTTATTTTGACCAAGTGTAGAATCCATTCTAGAGAATGTGAGGGTTGATGGAGAAAAAATTGCAGCAGCTCATTATCCATTATATGTAGAGAACAACTTTTTGAAAATTTGGAGGAAAGCTCACTGACCCACAAACTGGGAGACTGCAAATCCTATGGAGATTCTAGACATTTAATAGCAATATCAGTCATAACAGAATGATCAGTTATTCAAATATTGGGAAGGAACTGTAAACAGAGGTGTTCAGCCTCAGGTACAAGGACATACATTCCCCCACAGTTTGGATATGGCCCTCTAGAAGTAACTCTAAAATTGTCACCAAACTGTAATATTAAACACAACAAATCTCTTAAAAATGAACAACTCTTCTGATGGTGTTCCAAGAATTTGTTCTGAACTCACAATAGAGCTATTCTCACAAGCCCAGAATACATCCAGAATGGTGGGAACAAAGTCAGAACACTTCTAGTAAGGTCAGAACAACCCGTTTCAAATCTGAAAAGGAGCATTTTGAGACTGAAATGTTTAAAAGTGTTCTGCACAACCCTACTCAAGATGTACACACACACACACACACACCCCACCTTGTTGAGCACTAGCAGTACATTCACATAGTCCCATGGTAAACAAAGTGTCCAAAATCTGGATGGGTCTCCAGTTAACTGCAAAGCACTGAAGCCAATCATACACTTTGCTAGTTTGTCGCAACCCATACGTATTTCCTGATGTGGTTGATTCCAAAGGCTTGCCTTTTTTTTTTCTTTTCTATCACAATCACTCACTGACATTAATCAGCCTGAAAAATGAAATCATCAATCTATGCAGAAATCACTATGAAGAGAGAGGGAACTATAGCATTGTGACTGAGGATTAGATATTTACACTGGGAACTAATTAGAAGAAAGGAGTTATAGAAAACATTAAGCTACCTGAATGGCAAATGGTGATGTTTTCTCTCTTTTCCCTTAACTTTATCTCTGAAAGTACAAATGTGATTCAGAAACAATTTGCTTGAATGCAACAAGAAAAAAAATCTTCCTGTAAGAAACTTCAGCTTTTGAAAATGAAGTCTTATAACCCAACTCCCTTCTATCTACTCTGCAAAAAAAAAAAAAAAAATTCTTGGAAAACCACAGCAAATCCACACATAGGAGATAGAAACAGCAATACAAACATACAAGGAGAGGCATTCTTAAAAAAAAATCAAAAAGCAAAACAGGGTGGAAAATTATTTAAATCTGACTCAGATATCAAAAAGTTTGGTTAGGGTTAAGGTTGGGGTTAGAAACATTTCATCTGGGTGAGCCACTTATAATTCTGTGGCCACACATGGCCCTTAACCGAATTTCGACATTGTTACAAGACATTAGCTCAGGCCTCTGGTAAGAGCTATTTCTCTCCTTCCTTGCAGCCTTGGGTATCAGAAAGAACATGAGAAAGAAGAAGAAGGGTTCTGGATAGAAAAGTGGGATGTCATAGAAAGAATGGGGATCCCAGTCCACTTTTGGCTCTGGCCCTATCCACAGCTTGTTTCAGGTCTTGTTTTCATGCAAATCTTTGACAGAAAACAGGTTATCTTCCACTGTACTTTGCTGGCCTTAAGATAGCCAGAAATTCATAACAGAACAGAAATTCAGATGCCCACCAATGTATTCATTCAAATATATTCCAGCTTACAGCTGAGAATGACAATACAGCTCATTGCACTCTGAACTGAGAAGGAAGGCAGAAGGGTCTCCAAGTGCCTCCAAACCCTGTTTGATTTAGATCTCATTAGAGGAGGAGCAGGGAAAGAGAAGCATACCCCCCCCCACACACACACAAAATGCACACACTGAAAAGGAAAGAAATTGCAGCTGAAGGGCCAACATGTACCTGGAGTTTCTGTGGTCATCACTGTTGCAGCAGAGCAGAAAGCAGGGGGAAAAAAATTAAAGTCAAGAGAGAAGTGCTAATTTGCAACAGCCTACTTTCTCCCTGCCAGGAACCAGTCCCTTGGTGATTCAAGGGTACATGAGTTGTATAGGAGTGTTGAATACCCTACATGAGTTTTATAGTAGGAACACTTGATGGAGACCTTAACAGTGTGAAGTAAGGGGGATATTCCAGTCAACCTCCTGCCCCATGGACAGGAGCCAGGTGGCAATCCTCAAAGGCTCTAAAGCTGGTCTCTAAAAGGAGGTCCTGAAGTGGAAATCTTCACCTTCTGTACACCCAAGAAGCTTTTCTGAATTAAAATATTTTATTTCTCTGGCAGGGTTACCCATATGGAGTCACTTACAATTTGCTGATTACTACTGATATGCTCAGAAAAGCTCTCATCTCTGCTGTAGTTTTAGGAGCACAGGAGCAATCCCCAACTTTCTGATCTAGTTCTGGAATTGAGACCTGGCCTGAATAAATGTGTTCTATGGGTTTTATATTTTTAAAGCTGCACTGGGGTGACATTTAATTTCATTGTACAAGTAGTACAATGACAATAAAGATTTCTATTCTATTCTATTCTAAAACCCTCTCCAAAGCATCGTTCTGACTCTTAATATACCTGGCTACAGATTTGTACCCCTTATGGTTCTTTTTCTGGAATCTTGACCGTTTGCTGGAATGGGGCGCAGAAGAAAAGGAAAAAAAACCCAATTAGGATAGGAAAAAAATGGCAACAATGGTCAGCAGAGTACTTTGCATGCAAAATGGACAAATGCTTTTGCTTTCTATAATTTATTTATTTATTCAAACAGGGATCACTGTCTCCACAATTCAACCAAGATTCATTTCAGGAAGATGGTAGACTGACTTCCACGCTTGCAGAAAACTCTCAGAAATAGCAACAGATTGGTCTTTATCAATCAGTAATTAAAGCTCAAGCTGTTTTCCTGTTGATAGGAAAGAACAAAATAGATAGGAAAGATTGATAGGAAAGAACAAAATAGCAGGAAAAGAGCTTTCACGGCCTTTTAGAACATCCTACTGGAGGAATGCCCTTCCTGATGAGCATTTCTGGGACACTCCCTATAAATATAAGACACAGAATATTACTTGCGTGGTATGGTGATCAGAGAACAGAGATTTCATGAAATACATTCAATTTTATGAAAACTGATTGAGATCAGTTAGAATGACCCAGGTTAGTGATTTGAACTGATGCTTATCTATTTATCTATTTATCTATTTATCTATTTATTTATTATTAAATTTGTATGCCGCCCATCTCCCCCCAACGGGTGACTTTTCTTATACCAACCCTGCACAAATGCTACAACAGGACTTGAAAGAGTAAGGAGGATGTTCAAATAAATAATTGTATCTGTGTATGATTTTTCTCATTACTTCTGCTAGCTTATGTAGATTAAGAAAGCCAAATGAAAAGAATAAAGGGACAGGACTACACATTGCCTTGATAACCATCCAGTTACCTCCCAGATCAATAACTGCTGAGATGTGAGAGGCTATACAGGAGAGAATCAGTGGGTAGGAGAGTCTCTTAACCCCTTCCTTCTACTACTATTATCCCTAGCAAATCCCTCATTATCCCTGGTAAATTTCTTTTCCCTGGCTGTTTTCCCTCAGCCAAATTTTGCCTTTCAGGTCCTATCCAAGCAAAAAAAAAATTGCCATGCTAGGGGATGTTGTATGAGAAAAATCTGTAAATCATAAGGGAGGAAGAATTAAAATTTCCCCCCTCCCCTTTCATTTACTCATTATCCCTACAAGACTCGTTGCATGTAGATTTAGCTTAGAAGGACAATATGAGGGTCCCCAACCTTCTGGCCAATCCATGAAAACAAACTAAATTGATTAAGAAATAAATGCTCAGAATCCTCCTCTAAACAAGTGTGTCTTCTGGAGGTGGTTCTGAGAGGGGCATGAGTGATCACTTGGAGATGAGAACTGTGCAGATCTCTTCATGTTCTGTTTTTTTGAGTTACAGAAGAAAGAGGGCAGGTTCCTGTCTTTTCCTACTGCAGGGTGATTTTAAGTCGACAAATGGTGGGAGTGAAATAAGCTAACTGCCTCCTCATTCACTATTGTTTCTCTGCTAAGATAGGCAGATTTGGCAGATTTTCACATATTATTTTATTTTTATCAGAGCAGCTTCACAGTATAAAACACATGTATACACAAATAGAAGTACATGAAAAAGCAATTATACTAAAATTGGTATTAAACTGAAAGCAGCCATCTCTAATACAGAAGCCATGCAGCAAAAAAAGTATGCACCCCAAGCATGCTGGAAGAGGAAATCTTTTAAGCAGGGGTCTATTTTGTGTGTATTCTGCTTATCCTCTACGTTGGGTACTCCTACGGGGAATCTTTGATTAAATTCAGCACCATGGACAGGGCCTGGAAAATAAGAGATTGGCGAGCACCAAATGTGTACCAAGTGCCAGCTGCATTATAATCATGCCCAAAGAAAGGAAACATAAATAATTCAATTGGGCCAGATTGTTTTATGCTCCAGAGCTACATCCTACCTATTAATTTTTAAAAGTAAATATAGATCAGGTATCATGTCCTACTGCTGACATTTGTACTGTCCTGAAACATAAAAGAAGCCAGCCATGATGACCAAAGAATGGAATATTGAAGGTCAGGCAGCAAAGCTGATCTCAAAATACTAATATTTAAGATATGCTGGCCCAGTTGTGGGCCTAGCCCCATGTCAAGTAGGTGTAACCACAAGGAGGCCAATTTGAACACACAGACTGTCAGGGGGATTTGCCTGCATGACTGTGCCCATGACAACCCAGGTTTCTACTAAAAGATTAATCAGAAAGGAAGTTTGGCAAATTCTAGCTTCTTCTGGGGTGTATGGGTAAAGTGTGTATGTTTTCAGAAAGATATTCAGATTTTCTTTGCTTTCAAATATAAAGTACTACCAAGCTATACCATTGAAGAGGATAATGGATAATTTGGGCCCACTGAAGGATAACCTATATTAGTAACTAAAATACAGTCCTCCCTGTAAAGTCTCGAATGGTTTTATAGCCCTATTAAGAATCCTGAAGGACATTTGTCTTAGAGGTAAAAATAAACTGGGCTCATTTTCCCTCTTACTGTCAAGTACATATTGTTCTTTTGTCATAAAATCACTACCAGGGATCATCCCAATAGCCAAATGGTGTGAGATTTTGAACAGATAAAAAAGAAGTTATTCTTCATAAACTTCATAATTAAGATGATGACCATCAACTTGAACAATTTTAAAAGGGAAATGCATTAAAATAAGGCTACGGATGGATGATAGCGATGATAACTTATCTCCAGCACAGGAATAGGAAAAGAGCCAACTGGTTATGACAAGATCCAGCCCAATATTTATTATGCATTTTACAACTATCTGTAAAACAGATTTATTTTATTGATTTTTAACGGTGTTCCTTCAACAAGATAAAGGTTAGAAAAATGTACAGTGCTGGACTTCTACTAATGAGAACTCTTCATAAACAGGCAAGAAAACATAACTCATGATCCTTTTTCAGATTTCATGCATTGCTGCACACATCATATTTACCCTTCATGGTCTTCTCCATCTTCATCCAAGCTATTCCATTTATATACATGTATGCAGAAATACAATTAAAACCAATTGCTCATGTGGTTAAAAAGAGAAATTATTTGACTGCTTACATACAACAGAGAGCCACACTGAGACAGATGGATCACACAAACATGCCGCCATAAAAAGGCTTACCATATTTTGGGTGCATTCATGCAACATGTTCAGCCTGATTACTGAATTATTATATGGGCTTACACAATGCCTCAAACAATTGGTTAGCCAAAACAGATGAGTTTATACCACCCACTAAGGGCTGATCCTCATGTCCCCCTACCCACGCCATGACCATAATCATGACCATGACTCAATAACAATTTTTGTATGCCATATCCTCATGAAGTTGCCTTGGTCTCATCCACAGCCCATGATGGAAGGAGAAGTGATAGAAGGAGAAGTGAAGCTGGGGGAATCCACCAGGTGCTTTCCTTAACTTGCCCTGCATTAAAACACTGAGGACAGCATCTGTCACTGGCAAAATAGGGCCAAGCAAGTGGGGCAGGACATTTTATGCCAGCCTACTTTTCTAATGTGTCACAGGTTAGCAGCATTTCAATGTGGCCATTTGGCTCTGTGCAAAGTCACAAAAAATAAACCAAAGTTCGTGTTAACTAACCTCTGTAAATTCTGCAAATGCATGTACTTGATTTGCAACCAATGCAGTTAATCATGTTGTGAGAATAGTGTCCATCAGAAGAATCACTCCATATACCAAACAAGATGAATGTTTTATCATTGGGAGTTATCTGAATGAATTTCCATATTCCATGATAAAATCTTTCCCTTGATGTGTTGGTTTTCCAGAGGCAGGGAACACTTGGGATGAGGGAGGATTCCACTGAATAATAATTTTCCACATTATGAAATGATTTAGCCCCAGGAAAATATTTACCTATAGAATTCTTCTGAGCATATAGCATAGTTCCAATCTAGAAAAAAATGACCACTAGTGTGTAGTCCTAAACTTAGATGCTTGGATTCCTTGGGCTTTATACCCAATTCTTTTTCAGGAGGTCAGTTCAGTTCTTTTCAAAGGCAGCCAACTGTGACAATTTTAGAAGTTCAGTGAGAGAACCCATAAAAAAGCTACTAATAATGGAGTGAGAAGAGTATATAGCAAAGCAGCAGCAGTTGGGAGACCTACTCAAACCTTTCATTCCCCATTACTTTTGAGCAGGTCTCTACTTCTTTGCTACATATTCTCCTCATTCCTCTAAAGTGAGGAGATAAAGTCTGAGATAAAAGTAATGGGGAGTGGAAGATTTATCTTCAACAAATTCTCTGAGTTGACATCCTTGTTGTGTTGCAGAGGAAAAGTATCAGGTAATGCCATCTGCCACTTCTACACAACAAATGCAACAATTTAATGACAACTTGGCTCTTTCATCAAGTATTTAGTTTGCCCCCTTGGATGTGAATTAAACTATTAAATGCTAACAAATACATGCAAACTGTAGAATTGCTGTTGATTGCAGAATTAGGCTTTCTTGTTGCAGACCAGATACAGCCTTGATAATATCTGGGGGGGGGGGGGGGGGGGAGCTGGAGGCAGAAAAGTAGTGACCAGTGATATCATACTATCAATAATATTATTATATGATATAGGAGGCACACTCAGTAAATTAAAAAAAAAACCCAATAAAAAGCCAACAGCACTTTTATTTCTTATTGGAAAGGTGGTACTTTTCCTTTGAGCATGCGAAGATGCTAAAATGATTTTTTCCTATTTTTGCATTCTGAGTCTGTAGCTCAGGGCTTTTAGGAAACGTTGAGATGCCTGACCCAACAGTGCAGCGAGGCTTTCACAGAACCCACACACAAAAATAAGAAGAATGAACGAAATACAGTGGTACCTCGGGTTACGAACGCCCCTCCTTACAAATTTTTCGAGATACGACCAGCTCCGGCCCCAAAAATTTACCTTGACATGCGAACTCCGCCTCGAGCTACGAACCGGATCCACGGCCATTTGCCCTGCTGCCACGCGGTCGCGGCTTCCTGTGGGTGAGATCGCGGTAGCAAGGAGACGTTTGGTGAGGCTTGTGGTGTGTTTTGGGGGAAATTTGCCTCGTGGTGTGACCAAATTCGGAGGGCGGATTAGCCGTATTTACATTGAACCTTATGGGGAAATTTGCCTCGTGGTGCAACCAAATTTGGAGGGCGGAACGGATTAACCGTATTTACATTGAACCTTATGGGGAAATTTACCTCGCGTTGCGACCAACTCGAGTTGCAATCAGAGTCACGGAACGGATTAAGTTCATAACCCGAGGTACCACTCTATTAGTGTAGCTGGGGGAACCCTTCTTTGCTGGAGGTACTTAAGGAGAATTTGCAATATTCATCTGTCAGGGATGCTGTGATTGGATTCTGCACTGCAGATCCTGAACCGAGGTGATTGGATTCTGCACTGCAGTTCCTAAACTGAGCAGGATATTGGGCTAGGTGGCCTCCTGGTGTCTATCTGTTTTGTGGTTCAATGAAACACAGTACCTCCCAGAATGACAAGCTGTTAGTCTGCTGGGCCCCTGCTGAGCCATTTGCAGATTCTTTTCATTCAAGGGGCTGTTTGTTTTTCTCCCAGTGGGACAGGAAATTAGCTGACTAATGAGACCTCTTTCCTAAGGAGTTGGAAGCACAGACAGCAAATGACTCTTTAATGAAGTCTGTGGCCAAATGGAAGACACACTTGAAACCATAGCAGATTTTTTTTTTCACTTGCAACTTCAGGAGAAATATATTGTCTGCATGGATGATTAAAGGTCATGAGGGTATGCAGTTTAGCACTGGAATCCTATGATCACTCTGTCTTTCCTCTTGGTTCGGTATATTTGTCTATCTCAGCTTTCCCCAAACTGACATCTTTTTAACGAACTGGACTTTAATTCTAGTCATTCTCAATCAGACAGATTCTCAGGTTGTTGACCTGAGATCAGAGTTGCTGTTACAGTTCAACACATTTGAACAGTGCAGATGCAGAAGGCTAATGCACAGAATTAACAAGGCGTCCTGCAGAAAAAGTGCATGGATAAATAAAAATAAAAATTAAATTCATTTCAACTTCTTTTTCCATGACTAGGATGTTTTTTGAAGTTTCAGCCATAATTGCAACTCTAAGGAAGTAGCTTTGACAATTTTTAGAGAAATAAGTTCAGGACTTTCACTGTGAACAGAAGTATTTTGATTTAGTGATGGGTCCAAAAATGATCACGTATTCAACTATGACAAATGTTTTAATTTAGACATAATCCTTAAAATCTTCCAGTGTTGACCCTTTCAGTGATTTAACTCTCCCTCACTCTATACCCTTTCAGGTTTTAAGAAAAAAGGATGCTTGAATTTAGCATTTGATTTCAGACACAGAACTTGTATTGCTATAACATGGTCAAGGAGCTTACTTCACACAGGCTTGGTTAGTTTTGACTTTAGTTGTGTGTGTGTGTGTGTGTTTAGTAGTTTAGTGTGTTATATGAACCCAGGGCTTCTGTGTAGTTTATGGTTCAGTGTATTGTGGAAATTGCTGTCCAGAGTCTTGATGGAGTTGGGTGGCCTATACGTATATTAATTAATTAATTAATTAATTAATTAATTAAACAACCAACCAACCAACCAACCAACCAGATTCAGGATTTCATCTGAAAGCAAGCATTTTGCACCATTCTTTGCATGCAGAAAGATTCACAAAGCATCTTGTAGGTGCCAATTCAGTCCAGGTCACTTTGTAGGGATCTCATTTTGCCTTGCAAAGCTGCAACATGATTAATCAGACCAGTTAAAGAATTAGCAGATGCATTTGCAGAACATACTTAGCCTGGTTAATGATAACTTTGTCAGATCTTTGTGGCTCAGCATGTGGTGCAAACCCACCTATTTGGTTAATTTGTTGTTTATTGTATTGTGTAAATCCCAATAATCAAGTTCAGTAATCAAGTTAAACTTGCTGAATCCAAAGCAGTCCAATTTAATTTGGGACCTGGCTACAGTTGGTTCCCACCCTAATAAAAACCAACTTGCTCTGATTTTTCTTGATGATTGTGTGATGCTGCTGGATTTGAGATTTGTTTAAATCTTTTAGCCAAGCTATAATTAGACATGTTAACTGCTACCCATTCATCTTTTAACTATTCTTTATGATGTCATTCTATACTTATGGGGTGGGTGTTTCTTTTTTGGTTTTGGTTTGGGGTTTGGGGGAGTATTCTTGTGCTGCAAGTTGTTATGGGAAGATTTTTATCTGGAGACAGGGCCTAAAAAACCTGAATAAAAATAAACGTATCAATAAATACTTCTTGTCCATCATGAAAATGCTGAAGTCAAACATACACTATTTGAATGGCTTGTACAGACCAAGACAAATAATTTGCTTGGTATGTAAAACATGTCCATTTTAATTCTTAAAACTTTCCATTTTTAACAACAATCTAAAGGCTGGAAAGTTTTTTCCCTCCTTCTTGCATAAGATCTTGAATAGTTGTCACCGTTCAGAATACCAACCACTCTGGTAGACTAGCCAGACCACTTAATAACAGGATGGAAGCATCACCATTCATTAAAATCCAGAAAAAATGACAGGGCTAATAACTGTCTACCTGCCACAAAAACAACAAAATCATGAGCACATGATCTCCCTTCCTTCCTTCCTTTCTTTCTCTCTAAACCTTCAAGATTCAGCCACCAACAAATATTGGGGGTAAAGAAAGGACAGTTGGGAAAGGATTGTAAAAGTTTGGACCTTTTTTGTGCTTAGCTGCTATGGCAGCAGCTATGTCAGTTAACACAGCCCAAGTTTTTAGTAGCCTGATGGGATTCTCATACTTTTTCCTCTGCCATGGACAGATCGCTATATGGAAATCCATCAGCTTGCAGGTCATGAAAGGAGGACTTCACTCCATGGCTTTATGATGAATTAGAGAACGGAACTGAGAAGAAGGATGGTGATGAAATGTTGTGTCCTGATATATCTCCTCATACTACTCCATAATGGGGAATTCTAAAGTTCTCATCTGAATGTGGAATTTGTCTAAAACTGCCTCATGATTAAAAGCTATGAATTGTAGGGAGAGTCAGATGTAGTAATGGAACTCTAGGAAGCAGTTGCATTGGTCTGTTTCAGGCTGGAAAGTTTATGAGATAAGTGGCTAGAGCAGTGTTTCTCAATCTTGGCAGCTTGAAGAAGTGCAGACTTCAACTCCCAGAATTCCCCAGGATGGCTGGCTGGGGAATTCTGGGAGTTGAAGTCCAGATATCTTCAAGCTGCCAAGGTTGAGAAACACTGGACTAGAGTTACTCAGTGAGTCATAATACTGAGTGGAGTTTTCAACCTCTAACTCTCCAGCCCCAGTACCTACCTCAATAATTACACCATACTGGCTGTTTGGGGCCCAAGATAACATAGCATACTAAGCCACAAAATAACCAATGAGGTTAAAATTAAACAAGCTTCTTATATGCACAAATGTAGCCACCAGTTTGAAACTGACCTTATTAAGGGTATTATGGGAATACAATCTTTCTGCAGAACATGCCTGGCATGTGCTCAGTTCCCATTTGGAACACAGATGAATTCTAAAATAATTCTCATGGCTAGGAAGCATTGTGCCCATCCACCTTTAAATGAAGCCTGGCATGTGTGCAATCTTGCTCTCTTATTGTTCCTCCCTTTTATTCTTTCCATCCCTGACCTTAAGATAGCCAACTTTCATGAAAACCTATCAGAATTCTTTTCAGCCTTGTTTATTTGGTGAGAAAGAATGAAATGTGATGGAAGGAGGTATCCTTAAGTGAAGAATTGACATTGTTTCTAGGAACTCTGTCTACGGCCAGCCACAAAGGGAATAGGAGTTGGTTGTCTGCCCTTTCTGGATCAGCTCTGCAGTACACAAACAACAGCTTCATCATGGGAGAATGATAAGAAAGAGACACTGAGGTTGTCTGTTCTTAAATCAGAATTGTATGTAGACATTTGCCTTGACTCCAGAAACAAATAAACATCATCTGCAAAAGGTTAGACAAAAGCTCAGATTGTAATGTTTTGAGATGTAATGAGATGCTTAAGAGACATAATGAGTGTTTTTCTTTATAACTTGTTTAGCTTCTGTAAGTTTATTTCCCATGTTATCTCCAATGAATGAATTAACTCCCCTCTCTGATTTCCCAGTTTAGGCTCTGCTTCCCTTTGGCTTACCATTATGTGTCTGGTAGAACTTCTTTGGAGTCTGAACCCAACTGAGCAGCTCACTTGTTGCACAAATGTTGTCCTGGTTTGCACATAAGCCATCCCACCCACTACTTAATCTCCCTTATTAGCCCACAACAAATCTGCCATCATTCTTTCCTAATGGACTACTACCTACTACAATAATCTCTACCATCAAGAGGCACCAGGGTAAGCCTCACCTACTTACCATGATATCTGTATTGCATGCTCTTTGGAGAAGTTTACACAAAGCTCAACAAAAGAACACAAGAAATTTCTGCAATCATGCCATATTCTCATAAATAGTCAACCATGCAGGGATAGAAACCTGGTGCCAAACAACAAGCTGCTTTTTCATTTCTGAGATTTATTCATTCATTCATTTATTTATTTAAATTTAGGTGCTGCCCGAGGCCAAACTGACTCTGGGCATCTCACAATATAATAAGCAATAAAAACACAATACAGAACAAAGTAAGATGGGATTGTTTCAACCTGCAAGAACATTTATGAGAATTCCCTGGCTATGTTCACACAATAAAAATCCAGAGAATGGGTTAAATCAAAAATCAGGTCAAGCATGGTGTGTGTGAATGCAAATGATATAAAATTATTGAGGTTTCCATGGAAAAAAACACCTTGCCTGCAGGAAATCTTTCTTCAACACAACACCCCACACTCGAGTCACTCCCAGGCATAGCTGAGCTTCATACCTGGCATTCAAAGACCCTTGGCTGATCGTATCTCCCTCACCCAGTAGTTCATCATCACTATGGTAATACAATTCATCCTCTTCTTGCCTGGAATAATGAGGGTCAATACAATACAATGTTTGTATATTATGTTTTTTTTAGGCACCAGGGATTGATGCTGAAAGCAGGAACAGCAATTCTAGGTTTAATGAATGATAGCACAGCTGGGCAACTTCTCCATGGATAGGTTAAGGGATGAGAAGATAGATTGCAAGTTAATGATGTCCCACTGATGCATTAAGTTAACTGCCCCACCTGAGCAAGCTGTAATTAATGTCTCATCAATAGAGTATGTAGATACATTTCCTGTTTGTGCTGCAAAATGCTGCCTGTATGTTTCTGTATGCGTTTGTACACTTACGTATACCTACACAGAGAAATGAGATGCTTAAGAATTTCCTACCCAGTGATTTCATCCCCTTACTACTTTTTCATAACCAAAAATGGGTCCCCAAGTAAACCAAGCTTCTGGAATAAAATTTACAGCTCTTTCCTAAGCAGATGATCACTTCTTATTTTATACCACATGGACACTAGAGGGCACAGTCTTCAAAACTAATTTACTGTAGCTGCACAACCAGCAGCTCACTTCTAGAGAATGTTAGTAGAAACCGTTAATGCAGCTCGCCAAAACTGTCAAATGTATTTTTGCCCAATAGATTAGGAATGAAAAAAATCATGAAAAAATGTGTGTGGGGGTGGGGGGGGTGGGAAGGAAATCTTTCAATGTCATTTTGTCAAGAAACGCATATGTTTGCAACAATGTTGGAAGATTGGTTGGAAGATGACTAGCGTGTTTCATTTATTGTTTCAAACAAGGGTGCTTTTCATGACAAAGGCCTATATTAATGGTGTAGGACAGTGTTTCTCAACCATGGCAACTTTAAGATGTATGGACTTCAACTCTCAGAATTCCCCAGCCAGCCATGCTGGCTGGGGAATTCTGGAAGTTGAAGTCCACACATCTTAAAGTTGGCAAGGTTGAAAAAAAACTGGTGGAGGAGATTCTACACATTTTGTTTCATAAAGTCTTTGGTTCAAAACTGCAAGAACGGAAAGTGTGATAGAAGTTACGGGCTCTGAAAGTTTAACCTCTCACTAAATAGTCATTTTCTGAAAAACAGGCAAAGTTACATTAATAGACTCTTTTCCTTCATTTTCCTAAAAGCATTTTTCACTCAGAATCTGTTAGAAAACATTATTTTGCTCAGGCTGGCCTTAAAAATCATATACTACATTTTGGAGTTCGAAATATCATAATTTTTTAAAAGAACAATAAACTCTTTGCTTTGAATCACAGAAAAAATCCTGGACAGCCGAATCCTGAAATTTTATTTGGATGTTGTTTATTTTGTATAATAATTGTTACAGAATTATCTGTAGAACATCACTGCTTTACCAGTCAACTTAACCTCTAGGTCAACCCAACTTCAGCCATTTCTAATAGTGAAATGTTCTATCATTACCTGAAGCTGAGACTCATTTCTGAATCAGAAGGCATTTTCAAAAAAAATAATGGTTACAAAAGGACACATAATCCTATAACAAAGAAATAAGAAGTATTTTCTACCAGTTGAATTGGGGGCCTAAAACCACATATTTGATTAATCTTCTCCCCGGCCTTGTTCCTTGTGACTGTCTCCAGGATTTTAATGAACTACTTTTGTTGCAGGAATGACTGCTGGTTTCTGATCCTGATGACCCATTATTTCTTGGCAGCTAATGAAAAGCTTGCCATTGGTAGTCTAATGGCACATGGTAAATGTCACCCAAATAACTACAAAACAGCAATAGATGGAGCAAATTCATATTAACTCCAGTTATCTGACAGTTCATTCTAAAAAATGGTTCCCAAGCATTATGTGATTACACTCTCACCCATTTATATATGTCTTCTCTTACATTAAAAATTGCTGGGCTACTCTGCAGTTTCTCTTTAGGGAGCTCAGTAAAGTTTGAGCTGGTGAATGCTGCCCTTCCATCTGAATAGCTGCTCCCAGTTTTTCTTGTCAGGGCTTGGAAGCATTCAAACATATATTTTGATCTCCTAAATTAGGCTGTCAACACAAACACACAAAGTGGTGCATTGTGTCTGTTAACACCAAGCATTGTATTTCTGCCCAGAAACAAGAATGGTTGCATATTGATCTGGGCAGTTGATTTACAGTTCCAATTAGACATTTCAAAGCTATTTCATAGAACAAATTGGCTATTTACTGTACCTTGCCTGGCCCATGAGAAGGTCTTTGCTCCATGAGAAGCATGTGACTCGTTTTTACAAAACAGACAAATATAGATGGATGGAATGCACTCAGAAGAGAACAGATGACACCTGGTAACAACTGTACTAGGATAAGCAGCTAAAAAGGATATTTCAGGGCTGGACACACTCGTATTGAGCTTGGGACAGACTGAAACATACTGCCAACAGATATCCTGGGGAAATTGCAAGAGGATCAATCCAAAATCCAGTGATGCTGAAGCTCAAATTCTATGCCTCTTCCATGTAGACAGTTCCAACATTTAAGTTAGATGCTCTAAGACACAAAAATCAGGCTAGAAGTTTCTTTAGAAACATTCTCACGCTTTCTAGATTTCCAGGAAGAAATTCCAGTCATAGCTTCAATAGGTGAATAAAAGGCATTGCACAGTTATAAAGGAACTAACATTCCTACCTTCCACCACCACGAATTTCATCAGGCTTTTCCACTATTTATTCCTAAACCCTCCATAAGGGAATATAGGACAGACATATCAGCAACATTACAAGAAGAGAGAAACCAGTAAAAAAAGGGAATTGTTAAAGTGGAACCAACCATGCAGTGGTAATAACTATAGAAACAGAATCAGCAGTATTTAATTCACAGCATGATCACCATGTATAGACCAAATAATCTACAGGTAGTCCTTGTTTAGTGACCACAACTGGGGCTGGCAACTCGGTCATTACGCAAAGCAGTTGCTAAGTGAAACTGCAACTGTGCTTATGATCTTACTTTAGCTTTCCTTTGTTTTACAGACCTGTGAAGGTTGTAAATGCCAGGATTCATTGTAAAGTTACTTCTTCATCACCGCTGTAACTGCAAGCAGTCACTAAACGAGGCAGTCTCTAAATGAGGACTACCTATGCTGCACTGGCTACTGAGCATTCTGACAGGCTTGCACCTGGCAAAACTGTTCCATTTTTTCCATGATGGGTCACTCTTGAGTATAATCACATGCCATCTGCACTCCTTAAATGTACAAGTGTATATCCAGTTTGGAATATAAGATCAATTCATTTGCCTGAATGAATTCAATTTCAATTCAACTTCGATTTATTCTGTTTTGAGACCACTCTGCTCCTCAGCAACTCTGGGAAACTTACAATGAAAAGGGGGGAGGAGAAAAACCCCCCCCAATATATGTAAAAAAAAAAATCCCCATAACCAACTGGAAGACTACATCAGTGTCACAAAAAAATAAATCAGTCATCGTATTCCAAGGCCTGGAAGAACAACCAGGTTTTTAATTGTTTCTTGAAAGTCTTGAAAGGTGGGACCAATACAGATCTCTGGGGATGGGGGGGGCAAGTAAATGTATTACTATCCTGTTTGCTTGCTTCTTTAATAATACCAGTTGGCTGAGCCTTCTTGTTCAGACCAGCCTTGATCTACAGGACACTGCAGAGAGAGGAACCTGTTGCTGATGTCCATACTGGTAAGATTCCATGACCAATTCTTTTCCTGAGACCACCACCAGGGAACATCAACACCTAAGCTGCTCAGATATAGCAGAATCCATGCTGAAGCAATATATTTTCATGCTGTATCCCCTGTGATGCATTATTGGGGAGAAGCTATTCTGATCTTTGATTCAACAGACAATCTGAAACCAGGCAGGTTACTAAATCCAGTGGCAGGAGTAGCAGATATAGGACACAGTTCTGGGATGTGCATTTCTATTGTGCATTTGAATGATTACCTCCGGAGGGCTTTCTCTGCAGTGCTGGTCTTGCTTGACTGCCTGTGGCTGGGAAGCAGGACATTGGTTTCATAGGGATCACCATCTGGGTGAGCCCTGGGACTCTCCAAGAATTCATCATCATTCCAAGCGCCAACACTGCCATCCATGGCCTGGTACCGGATCTCAATGGAAACACTGGTCTGAAACAAAAGCAAATTACAGGCACTCTCACTCAGTTGTGCTCCTCCCCACCCCTTACAAACAGATTGTCCCCTAAGGCAAGGATGTCCCCATCCCCATGGTATTCCAAAGAGCAGTTAAAACATTGATTTCCTGCAGAGTCTTAATGGACTGAAAAACAGAAAGTATTATTAAGAGGATATATTTCTTCACAAGCAAGAGAAGGATGCTATGTTATTTGGGTATTTACTGATCTATTGGTTTGAATTCTAATTTTGTTACCTTTATATTGGATTGTATAAGTCAGACAACTAAAGCAGCATATAAGTCTGAGCCATGCATGCATGCATGCATGCATGCATACATACATACATACAGGGCCAGCTGTTATATGATTTCTTCCCTATTATCTGAAATGGAGGAACAGAACCAGTAATAATGATGGAGATAAGGACAATAATAAGATCCTTTTAGAATGATTTTCAGCTAGAAGGTTATTGAAGAATTCAGATAGCTGTAAAACATAGACCTAAGGTGCCCTACACAGAATAAACTAAGGCAACCTAGTATAAACAATAGAATTCATAACCTAGTGTGACCTTTGCATAAGATAATCTAAAACAGTGAACTGAAATTTTTTTAAAAGCAATCTAAAGCACTGAGATGAAAGAAAAAGCTTTCAGGATACAGTATGGCACAAGGCTGGTCGCCAGAGAGATTTTCTTTTATGAGTAAATATTGCCAAGCAGGAAAATGATCCTGCATATTTTTCTAATCAGTTCTCTTTCAGTTTGATGAAGCAAATTTTACTTTGAACTTTTCTTTCAATGGATAAATGTATTTTGGTAAAATTCTCATGGATGGTGTTCTTGCACTGTTCTACCTGCGAGTTGGCCAAGGGATATTTTTCTCTTGCCATATCAGCATTTCTCCAGGAATCTCCAGCCCCTCTGGCTGCCCACAGATCCATTAAATCCTAAGAAAAGTCTTCATGATGGAATTCCTCCCACTGAGCTTTTTCAGAATGGAAAATGTGGCCAATTGGAGGACTAGAAACTGATGGAAAGACGAGTAACAGAAAACAGTAACACATAACTAATGGCAGCTTCCACCACCAAATGGCACCAAGAGAAATTTAAAAAAAAAAAATGTTCAGGCACCTTTGAGAACAAAGGAAAAAAACAGAAGCTCTTTCTCAGGAGAACAAAACTTCCAAAGGATGGCAAGGCGGATTTTGACCCAGTTTAGGAATAAATACTTGGAACCTGCAACAGAACTCTAGAATGTATCCTGATCCTTGGATGGAACTCCCGCTGTTCAGGATTCTGATGAGCCGTGTTTCCCTCTAGGACAGTGTTGTCCAAACTTGGCCACTTTAAGATGAGTGGACTTTAACTCCCAGAATTCCCCAGCAAGCCATGCTGGCTGGGGAATTCTGGGAGTTGAAGTCCACTCATCTTAAAGTGGCCAAGTTTGGACAACACTGCTCTAGGACCTTCCATTCCTCCATCATTCCTGATCAACATTTTGTGCCTATAGTGTTGGCTCAGACCTCACTGGCATATATTTTTAGTTGTTCTGAAGGAATTGGGTCTTAAGGTTAGGCCCTCCGAAGCATGCCAACACCTCCCATTTGTTTTTCGGTTGCCTTCTTTGGCCATAGAGTCATCAGCACTTACTGCACTGCTGAGGGAACAATTTGGTCAAGCACAGCATTTGTATGGCTCAAAGATGGAATACAACTAAATTCCCTCAGTAGATGTCAAAATGTAGAGAATTTTTTTCCCCTCATGTGAATGCTTAGTGGAAAAACTCCGTGCTCCAAATCACAGAATGGCTTTCTTGAAATCATCAGGACTTAAAAAGTCATGGTGCCTGAAAAATTAATACAATTTGTGTGGTCAGCTGCCACATTTACTATTCACAGGAGTCCCCAGTTTATGTATGGTTCTTTTAATGTATGTTCTTTTACTACTAAATCTACTAAAAGAGTCATACATTCTCTTCTATAAGTCCCCAGTTTAAGAACGAGTTCCGTTCCCAAGGTCTGTCCTTAAGTCAAATTTGTATGTAAGGCGGAACAATATTGTATAATACTATATAAGTAGTATTGTGTAATGAACTTGAACCATTGTGTATTTAACTCAAATTTTGCTACAATAGGCTCCGTTCTTAACTATGGGTTGTCCATAACCCAGGGACTACCTGTCCTATCACAAAACACTGGGAAACTAAAATATACATTTCTCTGGATTTAAAAATGTGGGGAACTTTTGCTGCAACCAAAAAATTAGCATAGCAGCTAGGAGCTCGGAAGAACCCTCCAATTAAGGAAAGTTTCATTCAGTTCTGGCCTCCTTAATAGATCACCTTCTGCAGAGAAAAACTGAATTTGAATGTTTAAAACAATATTTTCCTTTTTAAAATTACTTAAGTACTTATGTATACAAGTGCCCTCAGGTTTTTTGTTTGGATCTGAGTTTTATTTTTTTTATAATAATAATAAATAGGTCATTAACCAAGCTGTTGAACTGTGGTATGTGAACACTGTTGTTGTTGTTGTTGTTGTTTTAAATTTATTGACCAAGGGGTGGCAACACTTCTGAATAGAAGCCAAATTGGTCCTCAACTCTGCTTTGCACTGATTGTTATCACTGATCTCAGCTTCTCTGTTGCATGTGGACATAATCTAAATAGTGGCTGACTGGTGCCAGCTTATCTCTCCTTCAGAAGCTTTACTGCTTATGGGGCCAGCACTATTTTACATGGGTGATTTGGAATCATGAGCTCTTGGTTACATTCAGGTTCCAAAATGATAGAAGAAAATGAAAAACAAAATAAAAACATAGTTTTAAATGTGAAACGGGCATAGCCAAATCCCCAGCTTTGTAACCCATCCTAGTCTCTTTCGCTCAGAAGATGCCAATAGGACTGATTTTCCACTGGCGGGGTATGTTCATACAACACATACTATGATCGTGAAAACCTTAGAAGCTACAGGTGCACAGCATGCTAAGCCTGGTTAGAGTTAACTTTGGTTTGTTTCTCAGACTTTTTGGGGGGGGGGTTGTATGTCTTAGTGTGTGTGTCAGTCCAGCTCATATGGTGTAGTGTATTGGAAGGACCCAGAAAATGAGTTAATTCAGTAACCAAGTTGTGAAAAGGCAGTAACTGAGAAATTCTAGTAATGCAGCTTGCAGAGAATATGTTTGAATTCCCTGAGAGAAGGATAATAGGCACAGAAAAGTCACTCTCCTGTATTACCTAGGTCAGGGTTCCTCAACCTCAGCAACTTTAAGATGGGTGGACTCCAACTCCCAGAATTCCCCAGCCAGAATTCCCCTACCCATCTTAAAGTTGCTGAGGTTGAGGAACCCTGACCTAGATGGTTCCACCTAGGACAGATCCAGCTGTAGAACTCTTGCTGCCTATCCTAGAATAGTATAACACTAACTTAGACGTAAAAAAGGTTAGATTAATTTATGAAAGGTGGGAGTCTTAGGGGGATTACATGAGATGCGGAAAGGAGCCACTACATTCTGTGACAGCATATTTCGGAAAAAGGTTTGTACAAAGAGCAAAAGGTCTTTCTGCAGGGCCTGAGTTGGCCATTGTGAGATACACAACATTGCTGAAGTTGACTCCATATTTTGCAAAATGACTTTCCATCCCCAGTCTCTATTTATCTCTTTCTCTGGCTAATCTAGAGCCAGGTCTCCTGAACGGTAACAGAAATAGAAAAAAATAGAAGGGAGGTTCCTCACTTGCTCTCCTTTTCTGTGTGGTTGCCATGGTTACTGAATAAGGTAGTACATTACATGCCTTACCAAAGCATTTCTGTATTGATACGGACACAGTGTGATTTTGGCCATGGGTTAAAAAGTTCCAGTTGCTGAAATAGCGAGCATGTAAGGTTCCTGGTGAAAGCAAAACATGATTTAAAAAAGCTTGAGGGTGGCGGCCAACCTCATAAGACAATTCAGAAAGTAGCAGACTTTTGCAATATGACCTGTTCATACCTACTGAAAGAGAAACTGAATATTGTTTCCACAGAGAGAGACAGAAAAAAAGCACATTGCACCGTTTTTGAAAAAAACCTCAGATGCTAGTCTTTCATGCCCTCCAGTAATTCCATTAAGGTATGCCCCTGAACAGCTAGGACCTTATAGGGTGGGACTCTGAACTATACAGTCAGAACATAAAAGTATACTAAAGCTTTAAAAAAAAAATCTATGACCTTTTCAAACATTCCTTCTTTGCATGATGTAAGGAGGAGGTACAGGCATGGACGTGACTCTGATGTGAACTAGAGGTGGGCAAACACCTGTGCAAGCACTTACGGGCTCTTGAAAGGCTTTGCAAGCACCCACAAGGACTGTTTTAAAACCCACACTTATTTTCATATTTGCCTAAAGCCAATTGTGGTTTATTCAGTAAGGTGCAGTTTGGAACTTATGACTTGATTTCCGTGGGGAAAGTTTAATAGTCAGTAGATGGTGAGCCTACTTTGGGCCTTTGGGTCCAATACAACATGAATGCATAAAGATCAGAGCAAAAATGAGAAATAAGCAGTGAAGGTAGGCTTAGATTTGAGCTCCTCAAATTTAAATTGTCCCTCACCCCTTTCCCATGAACAATGCAACCTCAGGACAGCCTGCAAGCATCCATCATCCCCATCCATCCATATGCAGTGAAAGAAGCCGTGCAAAAGGCTAGATTTTGATTGTGACACACAACTGCTTATCTAAATATTACGGAAACACCATTGTTGGGGTAAAAATCAATCAATCAGCTCAGAAGACCATGGAAAGAAAGAAGGCTACATTTCCCCTTGGGCAATGCTACTGCATTTACTTGAATGGCCACATTGTTGTCATCGATCAAGGTGTCTGTCACATTCAACTGTCCTTCTTCCACCACTTTCTGTAGGACCATCTGGAATATGCCAATGAGTCTAGGAAGCAAGCAGAAAAGACAGTGAGACAAATGTTAGCTAGACAAATTTCTGTATTATTAGGTTCCTGTGGGAAGAAATAGCTAGAAAGAAGAGGAAAGCCAGTATAAACCTGCATTCACACAATTTCTTAAACTCTAAAGCTGGGTTACCAAAGTACCATTGCCGTGTTCACAGAAGATGACATATACAAACAAATATACCCTATTACGGCTTTACCTGATCATCAGGTTCACACAACATGCTAAACCAAATTATTGAAACTCATTTTAGCCTAGCCTAGTGTGTTGGGCAAATCTGGCTAAAGAACATGCATGTTGAAGATAGACTGGTAGATAACTGTAAGCAATTAGGGACCTGGGGAGCTGACTTCACTCAGGAAAGAGATTTGGTTCAGCTAGCCTTCAGTTATTCTACAGGATTTCTGGCAAAGAAGGATTTTTCCCATGACCAGCTCCCTTTTAATTGGAAATACTGAAGACTGAAAGCATTCAAAATGATACAGATGCTCTCCCAGTGAGCTTTGCCCCTTCTATATATCCAGAGAATGATTAATTTTCAGTTCTATTTGCCAGCAGTTTCTAAAGGCTGCAGGCAGGAGTTATTTCCAGCCCTGTGTGAAATGTCATTGCTGAAGCGATAGCAACAATGTACACAGAAGATCCTCCTACTGCTGAAATATAGTCCTTATTCTTTTAAGGACTAGAAACCCGAACACAGCAGGGAGCAAGCATTAGAGGAGAACAGTGATGGGATGTGAAGAACAGTGAAGAAATGATCAGCTAATGATACACAATACACAAATACAGATAACTGAACCCTCAAACCCGTTTTTGAAGCAAAAAGCAGCCCAGGATGAAGGGCATTGTATGGGTGGGAGAAGGAAGCTTTACTTTGCTTTGAATAAGTCCTCTCATGTGGTTGTTTTCACAGAAAGGTACTTGGGATGGTGGTAGAAGATGGAATGAGGGATTGTTCACACAACCAACTCCAACTGCACAGGGAGGTTCACATGCTACAATAGCAATCCTCACCTTAGTCCCATACACACATATGCAATTACGTGAACCCACAGCTAGTCATTGAGCAGAGGTACTTAAATTCAGGCTGCAACAGGGAAGCTGACAGCTTGCATTGACAAGATGTGTCCACCCTCCAGACTTCCTTGACCAGTAATTACTAATAGTGCCATGATGCAATCCACCAGCTTCTGACAGCAATATCAATATTTGGACATTGTGCCAGATATGATTTTGTCCTTTCCCAAAAGCTAGAGTCAGCAGAAATTATACCACTAATTAAATCCTAATTAAAAATCTGTTTCTCTTTTTCTTTCTCCATCCTGCTGTCCCAGCCTTGGAACCCAGCCAGATCACTTGTTGACAGCTTCTTGAGTGTTGGAGAGCATGAGGGAAGTCATGGACTGGAGCTGCAGACCAGCTCTTACAAGCCCAACTGGCAGACGGACGATGAACCAGCTGCTCCCCTTGATGCTATGAACTGGAGCATCACTCAAGATGTTTAGATATTTGCTTTGTTACACTGAAGGACTGATCACCACAGTTGCTGGGTTCAGTCAATAAATTAAATTTAAATCTGGGCTAAATAAACACAATTGCTGTGTTCACATTGCACGCTATCTGCAAGCAAATAAACCATATTATAACATAACACAATGGCACTTCATACAAGATGTTAAGACCTGTTGAGCCACAGACCATTCAACCCCATTTAGCCTATTGTGTGAACCCAACCAACCTGATTTAACCGAACCTTCTGAGATATGAAGATTTTGTCTTAGGGACTGTTGCCTGTTAGTTTTGCTCAGCGTGCATATATTTTTGCTTTTAATTGTTTTTAACTTTTCCTGTATTAACTGTATTGCTTGTAGGCCTTCCAATGTTGCATGTCGATCAGGCACCACTGACATCTATTTAATAAATTAATAAATAAAAAGATCTACCCAGATGAGTATGCTTATTGTATGAAAGTTATATATGAGGAGGGAGGAACAGAAGGCAACAGCTCTTTCCTCTTATATTTCAAAGTAGCTGGATTTATTATTCAAAAGCATCTCTGTATGGTCCAGAAACGTGGGCTAGACTGTGTTAGCTGGATTCACACAACACAACATGCCAAGGCAAAACCAAAGGACTGTTTTATTACTTAGTGCAATGTGTGAACCCAGCCACTGACTAGGCAAATACTAGTGTGATGATATTTAAGAAATAAATCAGATAAATTGGGTTAAGCCTTAATATGGTTTGTTTATTTTGGGCTGGTTTTGTACAACTGCTTTATAAACTCAGTCACTGTAGTTTAAACCATGGGTTTATGGTTTAGTGTTAAGTGTGAATCTAATCATGGTTTGTCTTTCTTCTCCTTTGTTTTAGTATTAGGGGGTATATCCAATAAACACTGTAAATGACATAGAACTTAGAAACCCATAGTAGTTGGCAACCTTTTATGCAACTGCTTGCTTTGCAATACAGCATTCTTCTCAACTCCTAGGTAAGCAAGATCAAACTGCCATCTTCCTGACATTAGCATTAGCAAGACCCACATTCTTTATTATGTAACATCTTCCCTGTGTCTATAGGAAGCTCTGATATGTAGGTTAGCTGTCTTACAGTTATGTTGATTTCTTCATGAGTAAAGATAATAAACTCAAGCTTTCTCCAGTTTAGAAAATAAGAAAAAATATACTGTTACAATAACATAAAGGCATAATGTACAGGGCACCCATGCCTCTGATAACTTATTGTGCATGTAAATTACTTGGCATCTGTACCTTTGATAAACGAATGCCTATGGATTGTGACTACTCTGTGCTGCACCAGCAGGTGCTCCTTTCTCCTGCTTCCAAAGATGATACCCTCTACTTCCTTATCTTGATTGTAAAACAATTATTCACTTAGCCTATACTTCTTAGATCTCTGGAAAAGGCTCTAATGCTGGGAAAGGTGGAAGGAAAGAGAAGAGGATGACCATCAGCAAGGTAGATGGACTCAGTTACGGCAGCAATGGGTACACTGTTGGAAGATCTAAAAGATCAGATTAGGGATTGTTTGTCATAGATAAAATCTATCTACATGGTCGCTAAGAGTCAACAATGACTTGATGGCCCATAATCAATCAATCATTATTTCTTAGAATATGATGTAGCCTTATAAATCTGTGTTAACCTGATATTGGGGCTCCTGGCTTCGCTTGCTAGGAGCCTGGTGATCACTCTATTTGCTTGTTAATTACTGTAAATAAAGAAACCAGCTTTTGATTCTCTTCCATCTTTGGCTTTCTTTAAAGGTGAGTTTTTCCACCATCATGGAGAAAATCTATCTATCTCTGTGGTTGCTAAGAGTCGACACCGACTCAATGGCACATAATCAGTCATTTTCCACCACACCTTATGACTTTAGTTCTTCTCCATACAAAGGAAAAAAACAGAGGAAAAGCAGATCATGTATTGGGAATGGTTGGCAAATCAAACAGGCTGTGGTATGGCAAGAGCCTAGGTTAAGACAGGAGGATTACATAATGATCTTCAAAGCAACAATCAATCTGTCTTCCATTTGTATTTCAAATGCTAGTACTGAGAATCATACATACTTTGCCATTGAGTACAGAGCTTCACTGAGGTCCTCTGAACCCTGCTGCATTTGATGGGCTTATTTAAAAACCAATTAAGTTCATTGCCTCCCTGTTATCCATCCTTCTATCACTTCATACTAGATGCTTTATAATGCAAAATCAGACAGATCCTTGGCCCTATAATGGACACAGCCAAAAATTCTACAGGGAAAGCAACAGAGAATAGAAAGGAAGATGAATATTAGAGCAAACAAAGGAACAATTGACAGGTAAGCATACTCAAGACTTGCACTCTGCTGAGATTCAGGGATAAGAGGTTGTATAAAAAGATTAAGAAGAAAAAAAACTGGTTTTAAGAATTTGATGGAAAAGGAGGAGGAATAGCAATATTCTGGAGGAGAATTCCAGGGATGGGGAGTAGAAGGGAGGGGAATTTTTTAAAAACAGCCTAAAGATTTTGATAAAACAATAGGGTGGATAATGCAATTGCTACTACTTTCAGAAAACAGGGAAAAGTTGTTGTTGTCGTTGTCATCGTCATTATTATCATCATCATCACGTCCTCCACAGAAGTTCATTCATCTATCATTTGTGTTGAGGAAACTGACAGATGACAGCATTCATCCTGCTTGTAGACAGATAAAGTGACATGTAGCCTATTAAAAAATGAACAGCTCATGTTTGCTAGATTCATTTCACCACCAGTACCGTGAATAATGCATACACTGTGGTCCCTATTGTCTTGCAAGTAGGCTGGCCTGTTTTTGTTTTTTGAAGACACTGTCCGTGCTAGTTTATACTAGAAGTATACTAGAAGTATACTAGAAGTATTTTGATAAACACTCATCTTTCTTCACTGTTTTCTACAGCTAAACCTGGATGGTTATTTAGTGCCAGCAGAGCAACAAGATTGGAATGAAGAGTAGAGAATGACAGAAGCATAGTGTTCGAAGGCGGTATCTGGCCCACAAATCCAACTCTCTGCTTAGTACAGAAATCCAAATTGAAGCCTCCCTGACTGATGACTGTTCTGCCTCTGCTTGAATACATCCCAAGAGGATTCGCCAGCTCACAGGCTAGTTGGTTCCAGAGAACTGGGAGAGAGCATTTAGGCCACTGAGTCCAAGACCAAGAATTTAAATTAAAGCATGCAGTAATATTACTGTCTAGCTTCTGCTCTAACGTGTTCAGTGAAGGACAGCACATCACCAATCTGGATGATTGGTTCTACTGTCAAATATTCTTATTTTTCTAATATCCAATTGGAAACTGCTTTCCTGTAACTTAAACCCTTTATATATTTGTCTCCTTTATAAACCTCAATAATCAACAAGACTCTTGGCTGTTATCATAAAAATGACAACAGATTAACACAGCAAACATAACAATGCAAAACAGAATAATAAAAAACAATCACCTACAATACCAAACCACAGGTGGTGCCAACCTGTTCCAAAGTCCTCTAAAGGAATATAGTTTTCACCTATTTGCAGAATGCCATGGGGATTGGTGTCACTTTATCCTCAGTGGGGAGACTGTTCCATAAAATAGGGGCCATTAAGGAAAAGAACTGTTTCCAGGTCTCAGCCCTCCTCCTCTTTTGAAAATGAGAAACTAACTACTAATAAATTTTCCCAAGAACAATTTGCCAGACAGGACAATTATGAAACACCTGAGAGTGAAGCTACATAGGATTTTGTGGGTTAAAATCAGCACTTTGAATTGCATTTGGAAATCTGTTGGAAGCCAATGCAATGCCTGTAACGCAGGTGCTACATGGCTCTGGTTGCTACTCACCAGCAGGTAAGCGGACTGCTATATTTGCACTAACTACAGTTTCAGAGTGGTCTTCAAAGGCAGCTCCATGTACAGAGCAATAGTCAAGACATGTTGTGATAGAGCCTGAGTTACCATTGCCAGGTCCTGTTGCTTCAGGTAAGGCTGCCACTGGTGCACAACGGAAACTGAGCAAAAGCCCCAGGCCAGAATATCTATCTATCCATCTAGCAGTAGCCACAGGTCCAGGAGGACATCCAAGTTGCAAACCTTGTACTTTCATGGAAGTCCAGAATTAACACTGAAACTGATAAAAAGACTTTCTGAATAAACAGTACTGTTGCCTTGCTAGAGTTCATTTTCAACCTGTTTTCTTCCATCCAGACCCCAACAGAGTCCAAACACTAACCCAAGATCTCTACAGCATCCCAGTCAGGGTTGAGGCGGAGATGCAGAACTATTAGCACTCTGATGAGACCTCACTCCAAACCTATCTCAACAGTGTTAGATATATGTTAAAAAGTAGGGCAGAAAGTTCCAAACCTTGTGGGGTACCCCACAAAGGAATACTCACTGAACCAACCTTTACTCTCCTGCACTCTGGAAAAGGAAAGAATTAGCCTTGACTTTCTATGTGACATTCTTTTAGGTATTTGAAGAATGCTATCATATCTCCCCAAGTCATATTTTTACATAATTAAACTTAACCATGCCTTTCAGTCTCTCTTTATTGGACAAAGTGTCTAGTCCCTGATCATTTGTACTGCCCTTCTCAAACTCATTCCTATATTCCTGCATCTTCCTTCAAATATGTTGCATTCAAATACAGTACTCAAGCTGCATTCTGATCCATACAGAATATAATGGAACAATTAAACTTCTCTTGATGCAGCCTAATAGTGCACTGGTTTTTTTTGAAGCAACACACTTTTGGCTCAAATTTGGTTTGCAATCAACTACTATTCCAAGACTTTTTCACAAGTACTATTATCAAGCCATTCTCCATTCTATTTTTGATTGATTATATGCCATCAACTTTTTGTCGACGGTTAGCGACCACATAGATAGATTTTCTCCATGATGATCTATCCCTAACCTGGTGTTTCAGGTCTTCCAACTGTGCAACCATTGCCACTGAGTCCATCCACCTTGCTGCTGGTCATCCTCTTCTTCTCTTTCCTTCTACCTTTCCCAGCATTAGAGCCTTCTCCAGAAAACCAGGTCTTTGCATAATGCATCCAAAGTAGGATATTTTGAGCCTGGTCATTTGTGCCTTGAGTGAGAACTGGTGATTTGATCAATGGGTATCCATCTGTTCTTGTAGCCTCCCAACTTGGTAATGACCAGAGTGCTGATCTAACATCATCTTCTAGTACTAGGGGTACTTGTAAGTAGGGAATATCTTCTAAGATATGTTGGATGTTTACATTTTAGCTGTCTTATTTAATGAGGAACCAGTCATGAACACACTATGAGTACAACTGTCAAGTCAACAATGTACCCATGTTATTGTTATGCTATCCACTCTCCACTAAATTAGCTCTCTAATCAGAATGTTGCGGAGTACTTTGTCAAATGCTTTCCTGAAGTTAAAATATATTATGTCTAGAAGCATTCCCACAATCCATTAAGGAAATTCTCCAATTTTTAAAAAAATGAGATAAAATTAGTCTGGCAAGATTTTTTCTTGACAAATCCAAGCTAATGTCTAATCATTATCACATTATTTTCAGCATGCTTACAAATCAAACTCTTTATGACCTATTCTAGAATCTTCTCAGATACTTAGCAGAGTCAGACTGGATCTTTCTTTTTCCTCTTTCTGAAGACAAGAGAGCATTTGCTCTTTTCCAGTCATCTTGCAATTCTCCAGGATTTCTCAAAGAGAATGCATAAAGATTCACTGAGACTATCAGTTGTTTCCTTCTGTCCCCTAGAATGCAGCCCATCTGGCCCTGGAAATGTAAACTTACTCAAAGTAAAGAGGCATTCCCTGGTTAAGTTTCTATCAATCTCAAGCTTTGTTCTACCTTTCCACCTTCCTCATTACAATTTCCTGCTGAAGCACATCCTTTTTTTCCTGATGAATTCTGAAACAAAATAGAACTGAGTAGCTCTCCCTTTTCTGTGTTAGCATTTTGCAGTCTTCACCAAACAGGAGCTACACTGATTCTTTTTTGTTCTGAACATACTTAAAGAAACCCTTTTATTACTTTTAGTGACTTTTGCTAAACTTTATCTCATCATGACTGCTTGCTTCCCACCTTTACCTACCTGTTTGTACTCTTTCTTGGTTACTGGCCCTCTTTGCATATGAACCTTTTTTGTTTTCAGTTCTTCACATAACAATTTGTTGACACACACACACACACACACACAAGTAGGAGATTTGGGGCTTTCATCTGCTCTGCAAACCAGGCACAGTGGAATGAGATGAGGGCACAGAATCCTCCTACATACAGCTGAAGAACAGCCCCCCCATGGCTAAAAAACCAACAAGTAATTTAGACTCTTTGAATTGCTATCCCACCTTGCAAATTAGAAAACTAAGTTTACAGAGTCAGGCAACTTGCAATTGCTGTCCTTAGCTGAAAAGGGAAAAACAAAGCACGCTTTATTAGCAGAGATGCTCAAACTGAAAACGAATATTGATTTAAATTGCTCATAAACCGTAAACAAGAACATCTAAGTGGTGGGATAGAAGAGACCAAAAGCCTATCTAGTTCAGTGTCTTTTTGTTTAAAGATGCCCCTGGGAAGCCTCCAAGCAGAACATGACTACAATAATACCCTCCTATACATGTTCCCTGGTAAATGGTACTCAGTAGCATTCTGCCTTTGATCCTGGAAATAATTTTAATTCTTTAAAAATGTATTATTACATGTATAACCTTCTTTTTCCCTGGGAGTTTAGGGAATGTACATGCAGTCTCTTCTCATTTTCTCCTTGCAACAGCAACCCTATAAAGTAGGTTGGGCTAAGAAATAGTAACTAGACAAAGGTTCTCCAGGAAGCTCCAAGATCAAGTGGGAGACATGAATATGGTTTCTGAATCTCAGTCAAATACTTAGTTACTTTGCCCTGCAAGTACTGGATATAGCACTATATAAGAAGGCAAATGATTAAAGATGGTCTTTGCTCATTCCATCATACACCAAATGCCATCATTTGCCTACATAACCAGAGAAGAACCTGACAGTCAACTGGGCAAAATGAAAGCATTAAATGACACTCCTGACTCTTGGACTGACACAAAGAGCTCTTTCAAGTGGTATCAAGGATACATCTTGCATCTGTATTAATGCGTTAACAGAATTAAAAATATAAGTACAAGCTTAATCAGACCAAAGGACCTAACTAGTTCACCATCCTACTTGGCACAATGGAGACCTAAATCTCAACAGGAAACCAAAAGGACATTTTCTCTAGCAAATGGGATCAGCAGGTTTACTCTCTATAACTGAAAATAATATAGAGACATCATGAATAGTAGTCTTATTCTTCATGTATGTATTCAATGCTGAAGACCAAGCATCCAATCTGCAACAGCACTAACAGGGAAGATACGTAAGATACTCAGTGGGATCTCTCTCTCTCTCTCTCTCTCTCTCTCTCTCACACACACACACACACACACACAATAAATCAGAGATGGCCAACACTTTTTTCTTTAGGTTCAGGAGCAAGTTGTTTGGTGTTGAGAGACAGATAAGACTGAAACAAAGAATGGGCCAAAGGCCAAAAGTGGATGGAGATAACTATTCTTCCTCCTCCATTTTTCTTTTCTATCTCTCTGTCTCTGTCTCTCTTTCTCTTTCTGACATCTTTTCTCACTTCTAAGCAAAAGGGACAGATATCTTTTGCCAGAAGACTGAACTGATTTCTTGCATGGGTTTTTGAAATAAGGCTAAAGAACACACAAAACTAGATCATGAGCTGTATATGACAATAAGGCTGTAAGTCACTCACCTTTTGTACACTAACCACAAGGAAATGGACATTTGGAATGTCCTCCTTTGAAGTAAGGTCTACAGACAGTCTCACTGGGATTATAAATATGCTTTACCAATAGAAGACACTATGCTTTACAAATATGCTTTACTACCTGTTACTACCTGCTTGCTAACTATACTCTTTTTTTTTTTTTTTTTGGGTGCCTTTGAGTCAGTGTTGACTCCTGGCAACTGCCTGGACTATTCCCTGCAGTTTTCTTGGCAAAGTTTTTCGGAAGTGGTTTGCCGTTGCCTCCTTCCTAGGGCCAAGAGAGAGGGACTGAGCCAAGGGAGACCGTGAGTTCTAGTCCCACCTAGGCACAAAGCCAGCTGGGTGACTTTAGGCCAGTCACTCTCTCTCAGCCCTAGGAAGGAGGCAACAGCAAACCACTTCTGAAAAACCTTGCCAAGAAAATGCAGGGACTTGTCCAGGCAGTCTCCAAGAATTGGACACAATTGAATGAATTAAAAAAAAAAAAAATCTAACAGGGTGTATTGTCCTGTCCCAGTCTTCATGAGGAGCCCAAAGGGCACAACAAGACAAGGTAGGTTATTAGTCACAGCATCAAAAAATACTTCTTATAATTTGCTCCAACAACAGCTAAACTGAAGCTTACAAATTGATGATAGGGTTCTCATATTGCACTAAATATTTGTTAGTTTAATTATAGGGTTTTTTTTAACTAAACCACAATTGGTTGCTTTCACACATCATGTTAAACCATAAGTCAGGGTTTCTATACTCTCATTGGAGGATTCACAGAACATCTCAAACAAACCACATTATGGCCTAGCATGACATTTGTACCTAGAATATCACCAGTATATTTTTCCCAAGCCCCACCACGTGGTGCATATGGAACCATTAAGCAACCAAATAACCAAGCCAAAGATTGATGTCTCTACCAGGTGGTTTTCTGCCTGGAATTGTGCCACTTGGGCAAAAACAAAGGGAGATAAGCTCCAGGCTCTGCTTAGGTTTCAGAAGTCTCTGATAACCAACTGACCAGTTTATCTTCCTCCAAGCTTGAGCCTGACTCATCTGCACCAGAGTCCCATCAAGCTGCTCCTTCAAGTGGGCACCCTAACCTGTTTCTACAGGAAAGATTTCCAACCAAGAAGGCTGCAGCATGGGAGGAAATAAATGAGGAAGCTTTGTGTATTTCTACTTCCATCCCAGTCTTCCACCTCTTTCATTTCAGTCCTGCAGTTTCTGCCAAAGCTGATATTGAGGTGCAGCCAATTTTCTGTGAAATCCACTGACTTCACGTAGCATAAAAATATTGTACAAGGATGTCTGTGCTATTACTGATATATGGATTACACAAAATCATGACTCTAGGAACAATTTTAGTCAATACTCTGAACTTGGTGCAATCTCTTAATTTATCCCCCTACTGGCTTCTTGTGAATAAAGATTAACTGATTTAAGTTTATGCTTTTCTGTGCTGCTCCTCCTGCACTAGAGGGCTTACACCAGAGCTGAGGATGGATTGTTTTAATTAACTTTCCTTCCCAGCCATTACAACTATAGGGAATTCTGATGAGGTTGGGAAGTGTGTTTTTCTGCTGCATGGCTCATAGCAGGAAGGGTCAAATTCCTTGAAGAAAAACAATTGAGCTGTGCCATCAGTTCAACAAGAAAAACTTAGCATATTTTTAGAGGGAGACTGTATCTTTCCCAAGTATAAGGAACTATAATCATTTCTACCACCAATGATCTATAGAACAATGTTGTATCCTCATGTGGTATCATCATCATGGGAGCAATATTTTCGAAGTGTGCACCACCAAGCTATCTTCTGGAGAAACTGTTAAGAAGTTAGAAAAGAGGATTGAGAACTAAAAATCCTTTGCCACTTTAGAAATACGAGTACATTTCCTCATAATTCAATAAAATATTACTGTCCCAAAACCTCTTAAGTTCCCTCTCTCACCCCTCTTATCTCCCCCCGCCTATCATGCGTTCACACATACAAAACATGGCGGCTGCACTCACATAACATTCTAAACCCCAAATCCAGGCTAACAAACCACAGAGTATGAAGACAATTCTTGGAGACGATGAGTTAGCTTAGCGTCACTGATTCTGAAGAGCATTTTTTTCCTGGTGCAGTTTCTCCCAATCCATCAATCAAAAGGTGCTTTTAAAGTGTGAGGTCTTTGGTAGAAAGTCATAAACTGAATCCTGTCTACTGCAACAGATATCTCTGGATGGACCTTTGCAAACCAATGCTTTCAAACCTCCAAGGTATCCAGATAACCCTACAAAGTAAGACCCTACATCACATCTGGGAAATCCAAAAGTTTATTATTTCACTTACAATACGGGGCTTTGAGTCACCTTGTGGATTTTGTAGAAAGACAGAATGGAAGTGCTAAAATATATATAAATGCAATTATTGGAATAAAATTCAGGGCTGAAATTGCATTAAAAAATTAGGAACAAGCAAAACTCCTTTTAAACCAGGTCAGCATAATGGTTGGCTTATCCAGCATCATCTGTTCTGCCTGGCAGCAGTTCTCCAGGGTCTCAAACAGACAGAGCTCTTTCCAAGCAAATCTGGGGAGAAGGTCCTCAGGGCTCACCAACTATAGCATGCACGATGTGTGATGAATGCCTTCATGGAGCCAGCCTCCTAGTTTTCCAAGCCAAGTCCTTGCATTTATGAGCAGAGTGATCAGATTTTATTTATTTATGTGCAAAAAGTTCTCAGGATGGCTAACATCAGTGAAAACATCACGTTGAAAACTTCAGAATGACTTGAAAGAGGCTTGGGAGAAATAGAAGTGTCTTTGCCTGGTGTTTTTTTAAAAAAATGTATTTGTCCCAGGAGTGGAGAAAAGGTAGGGGTAAAGAGAATACTACTACTGAAAAAGTGCCCACAGCTCTTCATTTGATAGAAAAACAAGCATTCACAGAATGGCTCCAGATAATGTCCTCGAGACTCATGTAGATTACACCCACCGGCTCAAGAAAACTCACCATCTGAAGAAGGAAAACCTCAGACACCGTGCCCATTTCTTGGCACCACACTGAAAGAATTCAGAGACTGGAGCAAGTTCAGAGAAGGGCAACCAGGATGATCAGTCACCCAGAGTGAACTCTTTTATGAAGCAGTTAAAAATAAATATCGTGCACATAGTGTCACCTAGTGGCCTGAATAATTCTGGGACTATTTAACCACAATGTGTAGTGTATCCTAACACAGAGGACTAGCAATTAAGCATTATGAATAACAATTAAAGCAGGTGGGTATGTTTGGACTCTACTATTCTTCAAATACCCTGTTACTCTGGTGACAGTAGTGCACCCCCTGATCACTTTGTGACTACTGTAATATGTTCTAGGCGGGCTTTCTTTGAAGAAGACTTGGAAGCTAGGGCTGGTATAGCATGCAGAAGCCAGACTGCTTCTCAGGGAAATCCATAGCTGCAGAATAATCCCTGTTTTGAGGTTGCTGTGTTGGTTGCCAGTCAAATTCTGGGGCCAATTCAAAGTGCTGGTAACAAGAGCCCATAACGGCAGGGCAGCAGGCTAAATCAGGGATAGCCTTAGCAAGTATGGTTTTGCTGGTCTGATCTGAACACTGACGTAAGAACACTGCTATGGATACCAACCTTGTGAGAAATCAAGGACTAAGAGAAAGGATTTTTCTGTATAAGCCTCCACATTATGGAACATATTTTCCCTTGGAGGTGCAACTGTCTATAGTCTCCTTTTGTTTCAGAAGGCCCTAAAAATTGTCTTGTTCCAGTTAGCCTTTGGGCTCTAGGATGATGAGAGGCTCACGCTTTGTTGTTATTATTATGATTATTATGCAATTGGTTATTGCTGGATTATTTTACTGTTGAGATATTCTGTCTTGGCTTGCTTGCATGTACTGTTCAGAGTCAGTCAGATTAGGGCGGTTTATAAATACTGTTAAATAAATGAACCAGGATGTTTTGTCTTGTTCCAAAGCGCAAGACATGGAAAATCAATTTAAGTTAAAAGAAGGCAGGTTCTGAACAAATGGCAGGAAAAGCATTCTAACAGTAAGAGCAGTTTGACCATGACCCAGAAACAGAGTGGGCTCTCCTTTGGAGGTATTCAAGCTGTGCCCAACAGCTGTCCTTTGGGGATGCTCTCATTTGGATTTCTGTACCAAGCAGTAGACTCAGTGGCCTAAATTATTTATTTTATTTTTAAAAGAATTACTGCAATTTATATACAGTTCAGTTCCAAAGAGGCTCTATGTGGCTAACAAGTAATACAAAAATAAAAAATAACACCTCCAAACTAATAATAATAATAGGAAACCCTCCAATCCTCCAATACCCAAAGGAAAAACAGTCACGATGTTGATGACCTACTATAGGGAGAGGATCTGCTGTACTATCAATACCAGCTTATATCATTCTTTTTTTTTTTTTATCTGCGCTCAGTCGTTACCGACTCTGCAGTGACTGCTTGGACGAGTCCTTTCCAGTTTTCAAGGCAAGGTGTTTCGGAAGTGGTTTGCCAGAGCCTCCTTCCTAGAGCAGAGCCCAGCTGGTGAGTGCAGGAGGCGGGGTTTCCGTTGCTTCGCGCCCTTTTCGGGCATGCACGGTTTTTCACACTTACCGGCAACTGCTCCCCACTCCTTTTTGCAAGGCGCCGCCAGCATTTTTCCTCCCACCGGAGTGAGAGTACCCATTTATCTACTCACGTGAGTTTTCGAACTGTTGGGAAGATCTGGGCATTCCCAGCCCCACCTCTTTTTCCCACTTATTCACTCCCTCTCACATCCATGTCTCACTCATTGAAAGCAGCTGAGTAACCACTGCCTTCAAGCTGCAAGACAGCACCATCATCAAATGGGTGCGCAGGGGGAAGAAGAGACAGATCCTTCTCCTGCTTCAAGTTATAATCATATCACAATACATCCTCAAAGTACCTGTGGGGTGGCAAACCAGCTGTGTCAGCCTTGCAAGATAGTCCAGATGAGAAGCACACCCAGAAATTCTAGCACTAACTTTATTGTAAGGTTACATTAAGAGAGTCTTGCAGGTGTGAAAGTACATCTCCCCCCCCACCCCATACACACATTTACAGTCCAAGAAATTAGGGAGGGTCCTTTCTGAGATGTTTGCCATGCCCACATTTCTTCTGTTGGCTCAGCTGCCATTTGTCTGGTCATTGTCTGGTCTGTGGCTCTTCCACCTGTCTCCCAAGGCCACTCTCACATATCATTACAAGCTGCATGCTTTAAGGGCCAATGAGGCTGCCACTCTGGGTAAGGCTGGGAAAGCAGTGGGTGGGCACTGGACTCCAATTCACCTTCTGTCCCTTCTGCCCTCAATGCAGCTGCTTTATTTCATTTAACGGTAGGCCCAGCTGAAGCTGTAGAGCAGTGTTTCTCAACTTTGGCAACTTTAAGCATGTGGCAATCCCCCAGCATGTTGGCTGGGGAATTCTGGGAGTTGAGAAACACTGCTGCAGAGAATAAACCAGCACTTTCAATGGCACCTACAGCAAGTGAAGGTGGTCAAAGTACTGATGTAATCTATTTGCATTCTTCAGTCAGCAATATCTCAGATTGTTCTGGGCCATTTAAAATTTCCTGGATATTTCTAAAAGCAGCCCCATCTAAAACCGATTGCAGGAATCTACCGGCACAACAACACTCGTCTGTACTTCTTTCAATTGCCTCAGTAATTTGACATCTAATTTTTATATTAACTGGTTTCCAACAAAGCAGTGTTAATCAGAAACCCCACAGTTCTTCAAAGGCATTAAAACAGGTGCTTCCCTTGAACAATATCTTTTTTACTGAGGTTTTAATAGCAACAGAGAATTGTTTCAGGGACAATGCACTGGGGCTTTTCAATGTTGCAGAGCTGCATTCAAAAGAAAAGAAAGCCGGGGTCTTTGTGTCTTCGGGAAAAATGAAATTTAAGACTTCCAGCCTGTTCTTGCTGCTGTTTAGTAGATGCCTACTATGCAATCATTTCCCTCCCCCACAAACAACATTTACTTCCACACTACAGTCCTGTACACTGTCTCATTTTTTCCCCCTTCAATCAGCTGGAATTGGAATCAAAATGTAGATTGTCACTCTGTATTACATTGATATGGCAGTTTATTATTTCTCAGTGCTCTTTTCTGTGGCCAAGCTTTCTTCATGGAACGTCTGTCTTTCTGATCCATGTGGTCCTATGGGTGAGTTGCCTGCTTCTTATTTTAGGAGGGCAGTGGATGCAAAGTAGCTGTCAGGTTCAGCCCAAAGAACTCCATGAGACAGTGCAGATACAGTTCTGTTGTGTTTATTAGCGTCCACCTCAAGACAGAAATCTCTCCAGACTGAATCTAACTTCCCAAGCTAGCAAGCCAAAACACAGTGAATTCCTTAGGGTGGTTCCAGTCTCATCTTCTTAAACTTCCCACATTCCAGTTGGGGGCTAAGGGAATGCTTATCTCCCCGAGCGCGGCCTTCATCCAACCATTTCTTCACAGTAGCAGAACTTCTCCGCTCCATAGCAACTGAGATCAACAGGGTTAGAACTTCTCCGCTCCATAGCAACTGAGATCAACCGGTGTAAGCAGTGTCAAAAGTCTGCTTCCATGCTTTAAAGTCTGCTTTAGAAACACATGTTTCTAAAGAAAGGTGAGGCATCAAATATTTGGCACAGAATTCTTATTCACCACATCAAGACATACTTCTGTTTGACTGACCTGACTCCTCCTTGCAGGCCAGAAGTGATCAAGCTTCTATTGTGGGGGCGGTGGAAAGGGTTGCTAAACAACCCAAGTATGGGACTAATACCTAAATTTAATACACCTCAGTTTATGAGATAATTATGTATGAATGATCTCTCTAAGCAGTGTTTCTCAACCTTGGCTACTTTAAGCTGCGTGGACTTCAACTCCCAGAATTCCCCAGTCCATGCAGCTTAAAGTAGCCAAGGTTGAGATACTTGTGCATGGTTGTTCATATAGCAGAATCATCTCAGAGAATGGACATCAGAGCTTGGATAATATACCTGCACTCTGAAAGATCTCCCTTGGTGTCGTTCAGCTTCTCTCCCTAGAACATGTCCTATTGCTGCTTCTGTCAAAACTCTCTTGTAAGTTTCAGTACATTCTCTAGCTGACAAGCAGCAAACCATTTTACTGGAACTCTCAGTGTTTTTTGTTATCTCCTTAATAGTCTAGAGCATTGATGTCAGTTCTGATTTACAGTTTTTCAGCAGATCCCACACATTCTTTTCTCTGCAACTTGACGACATCACTCTGGCTCGGTGTTCTGCCTCCAGCAGATATTCCCATTCAGCCTCCATTCAGTTTATACTGCCTTTATGTTGTACTAGAAATATTAATATAAGTATAATCAATGAATTTAGATATTGAAGTAATCATGATCAAGGGATACCTGCAATTTCAGGTGTTAGCATAAACCAAATAATTATGCAGACTCAAATGGGTATGATATCAGTGATTTAAGACAAAAAAATCTTCTATCTTACATGAAATCATACTTGGCAAACTATTTTCTTCAGTACAGGAAAGTGCCAGAACACAAGGTACAAATGACTGTTTCTTGGCATGACTCTCCTTTTCTCAGCAGCCAAGACGGTTTGTGAAAAAAAGCAAAAGTATGCAACAATGTCACTTTCCCTGTCTTCCTTGAGACAGACAAACCTGGCTATGCCTGCTGGTCAAAAGTTTAGGAAAGTTTTGCCCTCTTAGGCCCAGTACCTGGCTAGAGTAAAATGTGATCATATTGCTAGCTAATTAGCCATAAGCTGCTCTGTGTCCAGGGAAGGAACACAAAGGCTCCATCACAAACCTTGTACAATGAAATGTCAGAGGGGGCTGCATCAATAATTCAGACCAAAGTCAGCATTGAGTGTCATTCCTTTATCTCTGGCTCCTTCTGGTAAGCAGATAGCCCCTTATCAAGCAACTTCTATTCAGCATGATACACTGGTGCAAAAGACACTGGATGAAATGGAGTATGCTTCTTGCATCTTTATGGGGAAAAGCAATTTCTCATGTCTCATTTTGGCTTTATCAGCCATGATTCTTTCCTCAGGAGAAAATTAATATCTTATAAACCCCAATAAAAAGTGCATAACCATTCCAGAGCAAGACATCTGTGCCTAAACAACATTTGGAGGAATACCTAATCTTGCTTCCTATGATTCATGTCAATGCAAATACAATTTTCAATGCTCTTGTGGCTTTTTAAGTGTAACCTAGAGTGTTGAACTACACCTGAGAACAGCCAAGTTCACTTGTCAACCCAGCTATGAAACATACAGGCTGGGATTGTATAATACATTAAACTGGGTTACTAAATTAAAGCATTTTCTTGGTTTGAACAGTATCATGAATCATAAACTAACCAAAGAGATGGGTTTTACACAACGCACTAACCACACACACACAAAACTGATCAAGTCTGAAACTACCCAAATTTAGTATATTGTGTGAATATAGCCACTAGACCTTTAATTGATGTAATGGAGCATGTTGTATAAATACAGCCTGGGGTGATTTTGGATCAATATTTCTTGGCCTCATTTACTCACTGGAGGTGGAAGGGTTGGGGGGGAAAGTAGATTTTGGAAATTCTTGCATATATCTCTTTACTTCCATCACCCTGCAAACACACTCATACAGTCTATGTAATATTTGGATCTCTCTTCTATCCAGTGTCTTACACTCTGAGTTCCCATATACCAAAATACTTCTTATGCTTCAACAGATTAACAAGGCTACTCTACTAGGGAGTGTGTTGAGAGACTTTAATTCTGATGATCAGAGCTACAAGACACAGGCTGCCAAAATTAGGATGATCACCAGGTTGTAGCAGAGATGCAGACAATTCTAACTCTTTCCTGTCGTTAGCTGGTTGGCTGGATTTCTGCAGCTCAAATGTGGCACCTACATTGTATTAGAAAATGAAATATTACACTTGTAAGATATTTATGGTAAAATTAGTATCTGGTATTTCTAGAATAATTTATCCTGCTGGGCTCACTGCTGGAGTCACATGGGACTTTATTTCTGGACTGGCATACATTGCTGAAGCATGGATTTGAACTCTAAATTGGCTTTGAAGGGTCCTTGGCCTTTGAAGAGAAGCTTCTAATCAGCAATTCTGACCCATCTGTGTAAAGTTCTCATCTAGCATTTGTTCATCAGTACACATTTTGTGAGCCTGTTTATTTCCAAGATTTACCCTAAGATTAGAAAGCAGGGAATCTTCTGAATTCAACAAACATTATGCTTAAATAATAATTGAGACAGAGTCAAGCACCGTGCACCATAGCATGCTGCAGATGGATTATAGCAGATAAGAACAAGTTCCAACCAGACCAGGAGACAAAAATCGTTGTGGAACAGACAGGTGTCAACAAACTGAAGTTGTTTTTAAATATGCCGTAATACACACAGCCTCCACTTTAGCTACTCACAAGCCGTCCATCAACTTTTCTTTCTTTCTTTGAGATTGCCAAACACAATTTAGTGGTTTTTGAACACATGAGGTATCAGCAACTGCTTAAGAGTACGGAAACAATGCCTGACGGATTTTTGGAAGCTAGAAAAGAACTGAGAATCTGAGTCTTCTGCCCTCTTCTATGACTACAATACTCTGGTCTTCCTTTCTTCCTTCTAATTTTCCCCATAAAAATCCAAAAAGTTAAAAAAATATGCAAAACCCTTCTCGCATATGTAAATTGCCACAGTAACTTCAGGAGTATACCCATCCTTTTGACAGTCAGTACAGCCACTGACAACAGTTTCTAAGTACAAGATCATCAGTGGTAAAATAATAAACCAAAAAGCACTTTGAACTACATACACATGGCTTTTTGAAATATCTATTGATATTGGAAATCTTTTTTTTACCTGTTGTTCTTTTATAACACTACTATGATTTTAACTGGCAATTTGTATGGTTTAAAATACCTGTAATGGCAGATGCTGTCTTACACCAAGTAAGATCATCCAGCTTAAAACTGTCAGATTGTGATCCTCTGCCTGGCCCTGCCTGAAATAATCGCTTCTCTCATTTTATTGGGAGGACTATGGCCCATTGATAGAGCTCATGCACTGCACACATGTAGAAGGTCTCAGGGTTCAACCCACTGCACACAGATTAACCACTGGGTTAAATAATCAATACACAGATGAGATACAGGCCAGCTGCTTATATACCTAACTTGGAGATCTGCAAAGATGGAATCAAACACTTAAAAGCAAGCAAAGTGTATATTACACCATTGAAATATCAATTCTTAATGTCTGTACCAAAAGAAAAGAAGCTTCAGATCAGGAGTTATCACTCCCAGAAGTCTTCAAGTACTTTCTGTTTTAAATTAACTTTGGGAGCAGGGAGATACCTTTTATACCATGTCAGTGCCTTGCATGAACCTGTTAAAGTAACAGACTCTTCGTGTCAGCATAATTCCTGCTGTGCAGACCCATATTCAAACAAGTTTAATAATGTGTGCTTTTTATTGTAGATTGAGGCTTGAAATATAATTATACCCTTGTCAGAGTCCTTAAAGGGTTCCTTGTAGCAGTTTAGCTTCATTTTCCAGGAACCACTTGAATTCAATTAAATTTAAACCAAGAAATAAGTCTGATTAGACTTGGAATTACCAGATGAAGACACAACATGAAATGTTATGCACATAACTGATAAGTTACCCTGGTACATTACACATGGAGTTTCCAATAGGGTTACAGCAGAATTGCGTTAACAGTGTAATTTGGGTTAAAATGTCTACTTCTGTTGGTGGAATTTTATTGTTCCAAGGTTACACAGATAACCTTATAGAAACTACACTGCTCTACTCAAATCTCCTGCATGTTGCACTACCAGGTGCTACACAAGAAATCTTGTTCACATTTGTAGGAAACTGGCCAATATTGCTACCACATTTATTTAATGAGTTTTCTTAAACAATCATTTTATTTTTAAAAAGTTGCTATTTTATATATTATATTTATATATCGAATTTGTCACTGCCCATCTCGTTGAACGACTCTGGGAGGTTTCCGAAACAATTTAAAATCAATTAAAATGACAATATTACAATGATAGATAGAAAATAAATAGATCCAAAATAATTGGCAATCACTCAGGGAGCGTCATCGAGGCGCTAGGCACCCCCAGGATTGGGTAAGGTTGTTCTCCCCGCACGCAAGCTGGCAGAGCCAGGTCTTTAGTTCTTTCCGGAAGGCCGGTAGGGCAGGGGCCTGCCGCACCTCTGGGGGGAGAATGTTGCAAAGGGCGGGGGCAATGGCAGAGGAGACTCTCCTCCTGGGCCCCGCCAGTCAACATTGTCTCACTGACGGGACCTGCAACGTGCCCTCTCTGCCTGACCGGGTGGGACAGGTTGATGTGACAGGAGTAAGACGGTCCCTCAAGTAACCTGGACCCTAAAACGTGGATTTTAGGTATTTTTTTCAACAATTTGCAGAGTCCAGTACAAATTCTTTTCTATCCAAATCCCAATATGTACTTTTTAAAAGGCAGTTTTCTATATTTTTTATATTTAAATGCCATCTAACATAGGTTTTAAAACATGACTTTATGTAATATACTTTGATTTTTATGTGACTTCCACAAACATAGGCACTAGATTTGTGAACATTTCGAATATTATAACATATAATATATAATATTATAACATTTCGAACATTATTAGAAATGTTCTTCTTTTCTAATAAAGAACCATGGGGAGTAGAAGCACCCAGTTATTGCTATTATCTAAGCATGGTTTACAGGTTTTAAAGCAGTATAATCCAGCAAGAAAAAGAGCAAAAAAGGGATATTTTACTCCCCAGCATCCTCAAATAGGGCCGGAACGATTCCTGCATAAACCCCAGTATAGCCACTACTACTTAGTGCAGATTCGTTAACTTAGTAACCATCCAGCATAGCTGCTCCAGGCATTAGAGGTGCAGCATCTGTGCCTCTGTTCTGACACCCATACCTGAAGTTATACCATAATCCTGACTACAAAATATGCTATACACTGCACTACAAATGACGCAGAATAACACTGTATTATGGAAACCATCAGATGTCACAACCCAATGGATCCCATCAGGATCTTCTGGCTTCTAACACATCCTAAAGCTGATCCTCAAATGGCTGTAGACATCCAGTGCAGAGATGTAAAGACTCCCTCAATTTGAGCTGGTGATGAGCTTTCACGGCAGCTTATGGAAGTGGTTTGCCACTGTCTTCTTCTGTGAAGCTTTTACAACGTCTCCTTCTAGCCTACACTGCTGGGTTTTCCTTGTGGTTTTCCATCCAATCACTAACCATCCTGCTTTGGGGGGATCTGCTAGTGATGACTAGGTGACGATAATTGCAGTCATTTTTCTATCCATCTCCCAGCTACCTGCTAGGCAGGTGTCAAGCATAAACATGTTAAGCATTGCACTAGCCTAGGGATGGGAAACCACATCTGCCAAGATCTTTTCTCAATTCTAAAGCTATTCCTCTTTTATTTTTACCTAGCCAATCCCTATTGCCAGGAGATATAGGCCATGTTCATGGAGGGAGGACTAGATTACTCTATCCTTGTGTTTGGACTAAGCAGCAGGCTGGCAGTTCATGTAAAAATTGGTAATGGGTTAAATGGAACATTATAACCCAATCCAGCAGGAGCTTTATTATACGCTGACAGGTTTATTACAGATCAGGAGTAAGTCATCTAAGGCCCCAGGATCACAAGTGTTCCCCCAGCTCCACTTTTGCATCCTTAGGAGTTACCTCTAGTTATATCTGCTGAAAATCAGTGGCATAATTTTTGATATTGAGACAGGAAAAACATGAAAATTGTAGTGTAAGCCTAGTAAAGGCTTAAGTTAAATTTTAAAAACCCAGTGATAGCCCTAGTGAGTTTTTCAGCTGCCAGAAGGTTGCCCACCCCTATAATAAATGCTCAGCTATTACTCTTCAGGGCTGGTACTTACATCAGACAGGATAAAATAGCTGCTTAGGCAGCAGATGCTGAGTGAAAGGAAATGGGTTGTAAGGTGCTGGAAGACAATGCTTCACCTTCCAGCACCTGATGTTATCTAGCTGGGTAATGAAACATCTGCAAGAAAACAACCAAGCTCAGAGAACCCCAAGGACTCCACAGTTCAACCCTGAGCTACATATATACTCTTCTACTGGGACAATGCCACGTGTGCCACACAGCTGCCCTGTGCCCCCTACGCTAGTCTACTGTCCTTTGGAGCAGCGGAAATCTATTGTTCTGCCACCCCTAAAGTAAGATCCAATTGCCATTAGCCTGCCACTCTGTCAGCTTGTGTACTGGGTTGGGCACCAACTTAGCTTTCATCTCAGGAAGCAAAATGTTTTGAGTCAGCCCAAGACATATTGATTGAAGCTCTTTAAGCATTCCTAGATGGTTTTCAGTGGTGTGATCTTTCCACATTTTCCCTCCAAAGGCAGATGCAAAATGGGTTTACGAAGACTCTGCAAGACTCAAGGCACCCTTTTACTCTTACACCTTCCCAACTCCTCAACTTCCTCTCATGGGCTGAAAAGGTCATCCCTGCTGACCCTGATAAAGTCACAACAACAATAACTAAAATAGAAGCAAGGCTTCTGCCTACAAAAAGGTTATTCATTCCTGATATAATTACTTCAGTTTCAGTTTGTGCACATAAAATCATTCAAGTTTTCATCTGCAGGAGACCATATTGCACATTTTGAATGGACCCCCAGTTCCAGCTTCTAGGGCCCCAATAGCTCTTTTTGGCATTACTGTTTTCCTAACTCCCACCATAGAACCTTACAAAAATGAACATCAAACCACATCCATATAATTTTAGAATTTGGAGGCAGATGGTTTCTCCTGCTGACTAAGCAAGGGAAACTAAATTTACATCAGTTGCAGTAAACTGACCTGATCACATCTTGATTTAAACAAGACCAACCCAAGCCTCTCTTTCCCCCTTGCCTTGGAATTGTGTGAGCTAGCTTGAGAGGGCAATCCTGTCCTATACATGGCCTATAAATATCTGTAAATATATCATATACGTAATTAAATAAACAAATAGTATATTAAATAATAAAGAAATTAAAAGTGTTTTCTATAAAATCGCAGGGTCTTTGGGCTCCCTCAGTGTAGAAAAACTTTCGCTATGCCTTAGTTTTGCAAGACCACCTGTCTAAATGCAAATGTCTTCTGACTTTTCCCAAAGAAAAGTGGTCTGAAAAGAATAGGCCTAATGTGCATGAATACAAAACGCTGAAAATATCAGAATGGCTGTGGAGAAGTTGTCTTCCGTCAATCATGTTTCTAAGGTAGGCAAAAGAAGACAGATTCAAATGTGTTCTAGCTGGTGTTGTGCCTCACTTACCTGTTGGAGAAGACCTTGCTGTAGTTAAACACCTGAATCTCTAGCATCTCATTGACATCAATGCTGCTTGCGATGGGCCACCGGAATGTCTAGAAAAATATTTGGAGACAGCATGAAGACAATTGGCATGTAGGGATGTTAGATATTCCCCCTGTATGCTAAGACACATTTCTCAGAAATTTTAGGTCCCTGTTTCCAGCCTGAGCTGTGTCAGCACCATGTATGTGCTGCTCTTCTATAAAAGTACAAATAAAATATCTCATTTACAGCTTATTATCTGGAATTACTATTACTATTAAATTAAATAATAAATTAAATAGTAAATTACTATTAAATTACTATTTAATTAAATTTTAGTTGTCATGAGAAATGTCTCAAAAATCCAAGTAGCATTAGATACTTTAGGACCTCTTCTCTTTAAGAAAGATGTCATGGGAATTCTTTAAAATAAAAAAAAAAAGTGGGTTTGCTTGGAAGTCACATAATCAGCTGGGATGATGAATATCCATCAGTGAGAAGAACCCAATGTTTTTCTGAACTGTCAACATGCTGGGCCCCCATCCTGTACCTGAGAGACTACAATGTATATAGATAAACAATGTAAGAAGCTGAATTTATCCAGGACTTAAAAACTAAGGTATTTACATATAGTCTTACTACTCTCCTGTCTCTGTCCCTATAATTAGTCTAATTTAATAGATTTTAACTTTGTTTTTTTAATTGTCACGTATGTTAGAAACTTGCCTGTTTGTCATATCATTATCTGGTGGGAAAAAAGATGATAGACTATATGGATTGTTTTTACAGTCTTTTTTCAGCATGCCAGACACTAATTGACAGACGTTTTCTTGACACGAACTCTACTTTTTACTCACAGAGCATTCCAGTTTCAGTGAAGAGAAGGGCATTGTGATGCCTCTCTTCTGGGTATAAAGAATTGCAGTTGGATCTATTCAAGATTTCAGTGCACACAGATTAACTTTTAAGAGTACTTTTGTGGCTCTTTTTGAACAGAGCCTTTTAAAGAGAAGCAACTTTATAAATGTCATCAATTAACATATAAACCATATATGATTATTATATCCTTGTTATTGACTGCAGAAGAAAAAGTTGAGAAGGGCATGACAGCTATCTTCAAATACCTGAAGGGCTGTCATATTGTAGACTTATTTTTGAATTTGTTCTCACTTGCTCCAGAGGGTAAGACTAGAACTAATGGGATGAAATTTCAAGGCTGTAGATACAGATCAGACATTAGGGAGAATAGTAAGAGCTGTCAATTAGTGGAATAGGTTATCTCATGGAATGGTTTCCTCCATTTCACTGGAGGTTTTAAACAGAGGCTGCATAGTTGTCTACAGTGGTACCTCGGTTCACGAACGCTTCTGTTCACGAACAATTCGGTTCATGAACAGCTCCGGCAGCAAAAATTTGCCTCCGTTCGCGAATGCCGGATCGGGTTACGAACAGGATCCGCGGCCATTTTCCCTCCCGTGACATGTGGTTGTGGCTTCCTGTAGGGAGGGGGACTCTCCCTCCAAGCAGTAACTGCGGCCATTTTCCCTCCTGCCGGGAGTCGCGTCGAGCAAAGTTAGCTTTCTCTCTCTTCGTACTGTACTTTGTGTCATATTTTTGCGGTTTTTTTAAAAAAAAACATATGGTTCAGAACGGATTAACCATATTTACATTGAACCTTATGGGAAATTTTGATTCGGGTCACGACCATTTCGGGTCGCGACCAGAGTCGCGGAACGAATTAAGTTCGTGAACTGAGGTTCCACTGTATTAGGAATGGTATAGTGAATCTTGCAGTGTGCAGGGAGTTGAACTTGATGACCACTTTCACTTCTATGATTCTATATGATTCTAGGTCAGACTTCATAAATTTGAAGACAAAGAAAATATTCTGGATATTCTTTCCTGGCCCACAGGCTTGTTCAGCCTTTTATATGGTTTGATTTATTTCATATAATTTTACAATACCTTCGATTAAAAATATTAATGGTGCTTTAAGACAAATAATTAAAAGGCAGTAAGGCTATAAACCAATAAACAAGCAAGATTAAAAGCAACACCAAAAACAGTCACACCAAAATGAACACCCATCACAATGTAAAAGGCTGGGTGCTGTGAAGGCAATAGTATTGGGACCAGGTGCAACTTGCTGGGAAAAAAGAGAGTTTTTATGTATTTATTCTTTTTAATTGTTGTACACCTCCCAGAGTCACTTGTGTGAGATGGGCGGCTATATAAATATGATAAATAAATAAAATAAATAAATAATAAAAAGGTTTCATAAGCAGGGTACAGAAGCCCTTCTCCTTGGTAACACTGACCTTATTCAGATGGTAAAGGTATCTAAAAGGCTTCCATATAAGGTCTTAATTCTGCCTCTTTTTGCATGGCAACCTTCAGATCAATCAGTCCTTTTTAACCTGACTGGAGATGACAGCCCTATAGTTCAATCCATTTGGAGGGCACCTTGGAGGGCATCAATCCATTTGGAGGACACTTTGTGAGAGATTGCTATCTGAGGGTATGGATAGGCACATTGATACTGGGAGAAGAAGCTCATTTTGGAGAACAAGGGTAATCCATCCAATGAACTATCTAGAGGGGTTCAATAAGTAACATCTGCATGGACTCTCAGAACACAGTACAGTGGTACCTCGGGTCACAAACTTAATTTGTTCTGCGACTCTGGTCGCGACCTGAATTGGTCGCGACCCAAATCAAATTTTCCCATAAGGTTCAATGTAAATACGGTTAATCCGTTCCGACCCCTACGAATTTGGTCGCCAACCGATTTTGGTCGTGACCCGAATCAAATTTTCCCATAAGGTTCAATGTAAATACGGTTAATCCGTTCTGACCCCTACGAATTTGGTCGCCAACCGATTTTGGTCGTGACCCGAATCAAATTTTCCCATAAGGTTCAATGTAAATACGGTTAATCCGTTCCGACCCCTACGAATTTGGTCGCCAACCGATTTTGGTCGTGACCCGAATCAAATTTTCCCATAAGGTTCAATGTAAATACGGTTAATCCGTTCTGAACCATATGTTGTTGGTTTTTTTAAACCACAAAAATATGACACAAAGTACAGTACGAAGAGAGAGAACACTAACCTTGCTCGAGGCGACTTCTGGCGTGGAGGACAGGAAGGCGGGTGGGGAGGCGGTTATTGTTTGGAGGGAGAGTCCCCCTCCCTATAGGAAGCCATGACCACGTGTCACAGCAGGGAAAATGGCTGCGGATCCTGTTTGTCACCTGATGCGGCGTTCGCAAATGGAAGCAAAATTTTGCGAACGGTGCTGTTCGTGACCCAAATTGGTCATGAACAGAAGAGTTCGTGACCCGAGGTACCACTGTAGATCTACAGCCTGCAGAATGTTATAATCTTGTGTTTTGGGCTATTTGTCATGAAGAGGCTCTTTGTCCTTTCAACCACCTTTTTCTGAACTGTTTGCACTTTGTTGTTCATAACACAGGTACTTACTACAGGTGTGTTGAGATTATATCATGTGTTAAATTACACTGGACAAAGTACAAGTACAAAAGGAGAGAGAGGAAGCCTCAGAACAATACCTGTACCAAGTGTCTTTTTCAATTCAATGCCTATTTATTCCTACACTTATAAGAGATTAAAGACTGACTCTAGCTCAGTAACAAACCACTTGTGTGTTGTGCAGAGCACAGCAAAGCTCTCAAAAACTCTGCTCTCAGGAAAATTACACATCAGCATGAGAGCTTGCAAAATGCAATGTCCATATTTTGCTCTCCAAAGAAAATCCAGTTAGAAAATATAGACTAACTGGTTTTTATTGATAAAAATGCAAAACTTCATAAAATACAAGTTGCATACAAAATACAGGAAATAACAAAGACTTCTTCTCATCTTAGCATCCAAGACTTATCCACAACAAAGTCTCTAGCTAAAAAACACTCTCAGAAAAGAGGTACACTACTTGGTTACTAGTTACAACTACATAATCCATAAAACTACATGATGAACTATACACGACTGACAGGCTGGGCATCTAGCCCTCCCGTTATATTGCCAGTAGGTACCCCCCCCCCCCACTGAATAACTAGCATACACATTACAATAGGTGGCAGTAAAAAGCATAACACAGTCACAAGATGCTTTGTTTACATTAACTTTCCACACAGTAGACGAAACAATTGTTGTACAGAGAACGGGATGACTTTCTTCCCATGAGAAAAACCTGACATTGTGTTGCTTGGGGAATGGTCCAGGATCAATATCTAGCAGCATCTAGATGTTGCTGTTTTGTTTAAAGGTAGCAGGTAATGGGAAAAGCCTCTCAGCAGGGGGCAGCGGCTGGCCAACTTTGTCTGGGCTTGGAAGCTAAAGAGAGTCAGGCTTGGCTAATACTCAGATGAGTGTTCAGCAGGAAATCCTAAGGTTACAGGCTGAGAAATCAAAAAACATCCCAGAGAAAGACAATGTCAAACCACTTAAATATTTTCACCAGGAAAACAACATGGGTTCTTTGTGGTCTTCAAGAGGCCAGCTCAACCTGAGGGGGGCTTAAATGGGGAAGACTTTTCTCTGTCTGGGATCTGGCAGAGCCTCTGCCAGTTGAAAGGAACAAATGAGCCAAAATGTTGCACATGCCAAAGATTGAGTCCATAGATCTCAAGGAAATGGCAGGAAAGATCTTTGTCTGAAATGCTGCAGAGGCAGGATGGGGTTAGGTAGGTCAATGGTCTTGAATTGGAGGAAAGCAAGTTCTTGCATTCCAGGGTATCTTTCCATTCATGTATCTAAGCACTGTAGGAATGTGCATTGGCAAAATCTTTATTCTGCTGTAATTTACTTTGATCTTCTCTTTAGTCCATGAGTGAGGCAAGTTTAAATTACCTTCTGCTGTTCTGGTTTTAAAGTAGAGCCTTCCACTTTAAGCTGGTAGCAACCCACTCAAAGTATGTAAAATCTGATATGCTTTGCTAAATATTCTGCTGTTAGTTCAGTCAGATCTGCAAATTCTAGTAATAAAACTTGAGGACAAAGTGAAAAAAAATGGGACTAAAATTAAATATAAAGAAGACCAAACTAATAACAACAGGTAGAACAACCAGCCTTAGAATTGACAATGAAGTTATTGAAGTGGCGAATAGCGTCTGCCTCTTAGGATCAACCATCAACAGTAAAGGAACTGTAAAGAGAGTAAAGAAAGCAGTCAAGCAATACACTGCAGACTAGCACCTGGTAGAGCAGCCATGAGGACCTTAGAAAAGATATTCAAAGGCTGTGATGTGTCTAGACCTACAACAATCAGAATCATGCAAGCCATAGTATTCCTGTGACATTCTATGGGAGTGAAACTTAGACTTTGAAGAAGCAAGATAGGAAGAATATTGACGCTTTTGAACTTTGGTGTTGGGGAAGACTCATGAGAATACCGTGGACAGCCAAAAAACCCCAAACAAATGGATCATCGAACAAATTAGCCCAGAGTTTTCACTCGAGGCACAAATGACCAGGCTCAAATTATCTTACTTCAGACAGATTATGTAAAGATTGTAGCTCTCTAGAGAAGACTGTAATGTTGGGAATGGTAGAAGGAAAGAGAAGAAGAGGATGACCAGCAGCAAGGTGGATGGACTCAGTTACAGTGGCGATGAATGCACTGTTGGAAGACATGAAAGAATAGGTTAGGGACACATCGTCATGGAGAAAATCTACCTATGTGGTCACTAGGAGCTGACAATGACATGATGGCACATAATCAGTTCAGTCAGATGACTCCTGGTGGGCAGTGAAAACCTAGAATCTTTTGACTACTTCAGCTGGGCCCAGGCATGCCCCTTGTCTGGGCCCTCTGCCCCCATTCTCCACCACGCTTCACTGGGTAGAAATACTAAGTACAGCTCCCAGCCACTTTTGTCCCCAGCAGCCTCCTGCAACCCACCCAACAACTGTTCAGGCTGGGGGAGTGTTGTGGTAAAGCAGGAGAACCGCCACCTCAAGCACCAGCAGCCTCTTTGTTTTAAAAGAGCTGGCTATCCTGCTTTCCTGCACAGCTCTCCCAGTTCATTGAGTTTGTTTCTGGGCGGGTTTAGGCAGGGTGGGCTTTAGGCTAAGGCCAAGAGGGCACTGGCCTCGGGCATTAAAATGCTGCCCCTATTTCCGAATCATTCTAAACATGCAAATCTTTGCATCAGCTGGAGGTGGCGCCATCGGTCTATGTGGTCTTGGGGCACCATATACTGTAGCTTTGAGTTGGTGCTGGATTTAGAGCTCCTTTGAAACTGATGCTATTTGGCAAGCTGCCAGGGTTTGAGAGAACTAGCTGTCCCACATTCTCACACATGTAGTTCCCTCATACTGACAAGTACATTCTCCTGCTTTGAAGCTCATGGTAAAACAGGAGAGGTGAGTCAGGCACACATCAAAACTTCCCACCTGCCCCATCCCTATCTATTGATCTGACTGGTAGATAGTTTCCTTCCAGCTGGCGATAAGCAAAGCCACAGGTTTCAACAACTGCTTTGTTTAACACATCCATATATGCAAAGGGCTCATTGTCATGTCTTGCTAGCCATATCCTCATTAACTCACCAGCTGGAAGGAAACTATCTACCAATCGGATCAATAGTATGGGGTGGGGAGGGAAGTCATCAAGTGTGGGGTTGGCTAGCCCCTTAGAGGCCTGGCGTTGCTGCCCTGAACCATCAGCCTCCTGGACTTTTTCCTTCATTTTTTGTAATTGTGTATATAGGCTTTTAATTGTATATTTATTTATTATTTTTAATGAGTTGTGAGCTGGCCAGAGTCTCCCATTGGGAGGAGATGGGCTGGGACAAATTTAATAAATAAATAAAATGAATAAAAAAATAAACTGTTTTTAAAAAACGCATTCTCATTATGTCATCTTTGTCTCATTCTCAGCCTACCATGGAGGAACTTAAATTCTTCTTTAGCTATTCCAACTTAGAAGTGGTATTTTCTCATTTTCCCCAAAACGAGCCTTGCCATACAACCTTTCTATAATACCTCACTGAGGATGTTGCCGATGTCCTGGTCAGGGGCTGGGATCGGCCTGGGCTGTTCTGCAGGAAGACACCTCTTCCTCAACCAAGACAATGTACAACCATAAAGCACAACCATCTATGGCTGTTTGGGGTTGATTTTGCTATCTACTGCAGAGATTGGACGCCTGGCTTCTGCAGGGGCATCTGCCTGCAGAAGGTCCAACTGTCTCTTTCTGAACCGTCAGTCAGATATTAAACAGGCTCCTTATGAACACAGAAAGAGCAAGAGACCTGTCTTTAAAAAAAAGAAAAAAAGAGGCAAAGACTCTGCCTGTGAAATTGATGACAGAGAGGAGGTATCAGTTAAATACTGAGATCACTGTATTCAGATAATTAAGTATTAATTAAATAACCTTAATTATTAAGATAATTAAATAAATAATGATTGTATTAAGTGTAATTAAATATTGCGATAATAATAGTAATAGTACCAATTATTGTTATATAGTCTTTTCTGAAGAATACTCAGACAATGCTGACAATTTAGGGGCAATTTAAGCTTTATCCCAAAGCTGTCTAAGAATAATCCCCAAAAACCCATAATACATATGTGGCTCCAATCACCCCCTCCCCCTCCTCCCCCTCCCCTTCCTCTTCCTCTTCCTCTTCCTCTTCCTCTCCTTCTCCCTTCTCCCCAAGTGCCAATTCCAAAGCACATACAAGTTTCAAAGCTGCTTGAAGTTCAAAATATGGTTACTTTTCCTTTAAAACGGACCCCCATATCGCCCCTATATCTTTTGAAATTACAGCAAGTAACTTGAAATTCAGCAACATTTGGGATTGGGGGCTGCTTCCGAATATTGCTGTTTTGAATTATTCCCAACTACAAGTAGATAGTTGGGCTCCTTCTGAACGTGCCTGTACAAAACACGTGTGCAAAATCAATCCAAGTCTTGAAAGATGGCTAACTCATCACTCTAGCCTCTGTCCAAGCTTGCATAATTCCTAGCTCCCACCCACTTTAAGGAGAAGGTTGGAAGGATATTTTTCTTGCTGGCTGGTGGTATTTGATGGGAAGGAAAATGAAGCCAGAGAAATCTACCAGTTGCTTTGCTTAACTTGTCCTGTTTTAAAACTGTGAAGACAGCAGCATTCTCTGGCCTCACTGCTGAGGCACTGCAGAGACCAGAGCAAAGTCTTTTTCTGCTTCCCCACAGATGGAAAAAAAGCACCATGACGGGGCCACGAGACATAGCCACAGATCAGGACATCACTATTCAGTACCAAACCTGGTAATAGATATGAGGTGGGAATTAACAATGTGGAAAGAAATTTTATCCTTTTTTTAATAATAACTTTATTATATTTTTTTAAAAAGAGCAATAAAAACTAACAAGAACTAATATTAAGAGAAAGAATAAGAAGAAAGAAAGGAAAATTGAAATAAGAGAAAGTAATAAAAATCAAAAGTGCAGAAAAAAATAAACAACAGAAAGAAAGAATTGACTTCTGACCCTCCTTGCAACAGATATAAGTAACAATATACATCAAACTCTTACTCTAAATTTAAAACATAACTTCCATTATTTCTATTAACCCATATTATTTCTAATTATCAAATCCATACAACACAACTTCATTTTTTTCTGTTTCCTGCAAAAAGTCCAAAAAAAGGTTTCCAGTTAGCATTAAAATTACACAACGTCTTATCTCATATCAAAGCGGCTAATTTCGCCATCTCAGCCAACTCCATCAGCTTCACCATCCATTCCTCCACTGTAGTCGTATTTTTCCACCCCTGTGCATATCAAAGCCTTACTGCTGTTATCATATATATAAACCGAGTTCCATGAGTTTTTTTCCAACTGTTTATCCATCAAACCCAAAAGGCAAATCTCTGGTTTTGCTTGAATATTAATCTTTTTTGAATATTAATCTTTTTTGAATATACAAAACTGGGAAGATGACACTCTTTAGTGCCAGTGAAATACAGCAGCAGAAACTGCAATGTATTCAAGGGCTACATTTGAGCCCCTTTCCAGATGGTGCATACCAGGAGAACTGAAGCCACTCTCAAAATATTTTCCACTCTATTAAGAGCAACAGTTTGTTTCCCCAGCCTCAAAACATTTGGCTCCCAACATTCTTCCATCCTAACTGGTGGTTAGCCTTTTCCCCTTCTCATAAAGACCACTCAACCCAGATTATACTCTCGTGCCTCACCTTGACAGTCAAGTCTAGGCTGTCAAAAGCAATCTACCAACTGCAGCCTGTTGTTCTCACTGCACATATTTGTTTGCAAGTCATGCTGTAATCCTGCTGTGAGTGGTGATTGCAAAGAAAGGTTAAAAAAGGATCAAAACATTGTTTTGCCATGCAGTAAAAAGTGTGAAAACTTCATTACTGCAACCTGGGCGAGTTTATCCAGATTCGGGATCAATGGAAGACTCTCAGTGGAATGCACATTGAGGATTCTTCTCTTCCTTTCACACCAAAGGGGCAGAATGATGATCAGATTCTAAATTCTACTTCTGAATTCAGTTTATAAACTCATCGGGGGGGAAATGCATATGGTTATATGCATATTCTTCTATGCTTTTTTGTACTCCATTTTCCTAGTATGCACACTTCCTGCAAACTAACTGTTTCCTAATAGAATGCATGGTGTGCATACTATTCCTTCACAAAATACATTTTTGGTAGCAGTTTTTCAAACTGCAAACTGCTTCACAAACCCAGGGGATTTCACTGGGCAAGTGAATTGTTTTTGTTTTATGATTTATTTATTTGATTTATGTATATCCCACTTTTCCTTCAAAAGCTCAGGTGGCTTCCACAGGGATCTCACTGCATTTCCCCCCATAACAATAACTATGGAAGTGGATTGGGCTGAGAGAAAAGGACTAGTCCCAAAGTCACCCACTGAATTTCCACAGCTGAGGGTGGACTTGAACTTAGGTGTCTCCACTCCTACTTTTAACAGCTTTAATCATTGTACCACAAAAGTTCTCTTTAGCTTGTCTGTACGTTTCAGGCAATATAAACTAGGTACATTCATGCACATTTTTATCCACCCCTTTTGGCTCTTCACACAGTTTATAAGCAGAATTACAACTCCTTCTACCACTCTTCCATTTTCCAAATCTTCCACCCCAAAGATCTAAGTTTGGAACTGGGTAGATAACAAAAGACAATAGTAAGAATTACATGTTAGCAAATACAATTGCCCAGAAGTGATCGATATAATCTTCTCTAACCCGGTAACCTCCAACTGTGTTTGACTGCAATTCCCTAATCCATAGGCAGTGTGGGGATTGAAATTTAATAACCCACAAATCATTGATTGGGATCACTTTAAAACATTGCTTCTTTAAAGAAAGCTGACATCAAGAATGGGAAGTGATTTCATTCACAATATAATTCACGCATTGTGCTAAATCATGGTTTATGTGTAACTTTTTTGATTGAATAAATCTCAGTTGGATACGTTTGTACCACATAGTCATAAAGCCATAGTTTACAAATCCTGATGGTTGAGTTCACAGTGACGAGTCCAAGCCATGTTACAGATTAATGTCATATGTGAATCCAGCCATTATAAACTGAAATACTTTCACCAGTAGCAAAAAATGGCCAGGAATTAAGAAACAAAACAAAACAAGAAACTAAGACAACTTGAAAATAAAATCAGTTGGCTTTTTATACATAAAAAGTGAACACTGATTAAAAAAAAAATATCATAGCAGACCCTTTTTTTGTTTTTAAACTTGTACTGGCTCTTGTATCAGAAAACATGGCTTGCAAATGGTGCACTAACTAAAATGAACAGCTTGGGTAATAGCTATCAAAAGAACATTGAGATCAAATGCTTGCAAATACCAGAGGCTTTTGCTGGCTGCTAAGTCAAGCAGACTAACAATTAAACTTCCTAACAGTGTGGATTCTTTGGATAAAGGGATTTTATGTATAATTGTTATAACAAAAAGTAAAGGTTAAATTCCTGCATCCAGGCAATCCAAATTACTGGCCAAAAAAAAAAATTTTTTTTTTTTGCAGTCCTTCTGGAACAAAACAAATAAAGTAATATGCTGTATAAGAAATGCAGTGTTGGTTTCCATGGCTATTTACTAGTGAAATGATGCTATTTGTATAACAGAATATATTTTACTAAATAGTTTCTAACAGTGAGAGGCAGAAGAATAAGAGCCTAACGAGACCTCTATGAGATCAGGCCAAGGGGTTGATATTTGTTTAATATATGCTTTTTACATAGGTAGAATAATCAGCTATAATCTTAGCTGATTAACTGGTGGTTGCACTTTTGACATAGACCAGCATGTAGCAACATTATCCTTTTCAAGGCAAACTGTCTACTTTGACAACCAGAATAGAGTGTCTGAAATATTACAGCACTAATATAACTATGCAGATGTTTGAAGTTCAATAGCATAACAGTATGATTACCTTCTATAAACTTATGCTACTCTCTGTATACCTAAAATTAATTTGAATCAGGAAACAGTGATGGGAAAGGTCTTTTGTCAAAAAAGTCAGAGAAAACAATGAATTAGTACTGTTCTTTGCATTTCCTTGCAAACAAGAGAACTATTCTAATTCTAGAACATTGTAAAGACAGCTTTGTTGTTTAACGAAGACGTAAAACTTTACTGAAATAAAATGGTGAGAGATTACCTGCTTGTTTCTTCATATAGCCAAAGGACATCTGATATTTGGTTTGGGGATTTTGGCAACACATTTACTTAAAAGGAATAGTTTAATGATCAGTTTAAAAATAGATGAAGAAACAACTAAATGCTGTATTAATCTGTCTGTATCCTTACTGCCACCCCCCCCCCCCCCAAATCTGATATGATTAATTTGTAATATGAATTCAAGCATGGGGGCTGGAGCTGCATTTTCCTAACTTCCTAACTTCCTCTCCCCATCTCCCCCTCTCCTTCTGCGAGGGCCATATCATTTTTCTCAGTGCATTTGCTGACTGTGCAAACTGCATGTTGTTAAGTGAGAAAGTGGAGCAAGAATGGATGAACTGACGGCTCAGCTACAACCTTTCTTTTTGGTGCTTTTTCGTAAATGCAGTCAAGTAAAAAGAAGCTGAATCTGTGTTGTTCTCATGAGTCCAAACCACAAAGTTCAATACCCTTGGCTGAAAAATAATTTTCCCTTTTCAAGTATTTCTGGCAGGTCTAAATGTTAAAGAAATGCAGTGAATATCCACAGAGGTGGCAGCTTCTAACTTTGTCTGACCTTGGAAAGGCTAGGCGGGATTAGTTTTGGATGAAAGAGGACCAAGAAATCCCAGGACTGAAAAACTGAAAAAACTCCATGGAAGATGGCAATTGCAAACCACTTCTCAACTGTGGCCAAGAAAACAACATGAATACATCCATGCAGTCACCAGGAGGTGAGTTCATGTTGAGGGTGTCTTCACTTTTTATGGAACACTGCGACTTTCCAAGTATGGTGCTGTAGAAGAATGAAGCATAAGAATCAGCATTTTTACTTTGGATGGAAGCTGGAAAACCTCTTTTGAACAACTCAGATTGAAATGCCCTCTTAGCTACAAACTCATAAAAAGCCACAGAAATGCTGGGAGTGCTTGCCTCTGGGATATTTTGGAGAGGGAAGCAATGATGCAAGGCAGGCAGGCCATTTCACACACAGAGAGGACCATGATTTTCCATTTGGAAAGTTGTGTGCATGTGGGTTTCAGGGTCTCTATGCTTGTGTCTATGTTTTCTGTGTTCTCTGGGTCCATGACTTACATTCTAGTACTGTATTTGTGCTTTTCCTACTTCAGAATGGCAGGCAATCACAATACTGTTTTTCAGGAATGATGCCATCAAAATTTGGCAGCTTAATAAGAAAGGACTCCAGGTGGCCAAGTCCTGCTTTCATGAAAGCTACAGTAATATATTTTACATTAGGATCAAATATAGTTTTTAAAAGGATGGATGTTCATGAGGGAATTAGCCCATGAATATTGGTGGTGGGGGGGAATTATTCTGAGTGGGAAAATAAGAGAGTAAAATGCAAAGCACAAATGTTTGGAATTCTTGTGCAATTTTTTAAAAAGATTCTTCATACTTAGCCAGACAGAATAACTGACACATGCTTAGAACAATTAGTGTCTTCATAGCAATGGTGAGAGTGAAGGACTACATCACTGTCATATCTTCACCCTGATCTATTGGAGAAAATGCTGTGGGATGCTCAGATCCCCGAAGTACATTTGCAGAATTGTGTTTCTGATCTAATGGCCATGTTGTCCTGATTAAGAGAAAAGAAAGATGAAAGGTAGGTAAATCATGACCTGATTGCAGAAGAAGGCAATGACATCTAGATACCCTGTGAAACAATAAAAAGAAGTTATGACCAATTCCCATGAATACATCTGTGTGTAAGTACCCTACATGCTTCCTTAATGTGTTGAACTACAACTCCCACCATCCCCAACTGTAGTTCTGCCTGAGAGTGTTGGAAAGATTGGGTATGTGTCTACAGCCTGCATCAATAGGTTTGGTAAACAATGATGACATTCATCAACAACATCATAAATAAAGGAGGAGCAGATTTCAGGGGGAAAAAATCACATCCAGTTACCCCAAGGGATTGGAGCAGCTTTCAGAAACCATTACACTTCCTTCAAAGCCATTTACAAGTTGTTCATAAGTTCTTCTAAAGATGCAACATGCAGGAGTTTCAGTGTTCTGCAACATTCATTAATTGTGATATGAGAAACAACTATAACGTCAGCTGAGAGACCTCCATCAAATTCAATGCAAGAAGAATGCTGCATTTGCAGTTAGTCTGCCCAGCAAAAACCTAGCAGGAGAAATCTGAAACCCGCTACATGGATGTGATGCAGCAAGCTATTGCAGGTCATCTAAGCTCAGAAGGCACTGTGGAATTATTAGATAAATGCACACAGAAGTGGAGGGGTACAGAAGTGAGCTTCAAACAACCTGTACATTTCTAATTTGTTGAGCATTTCTGTATAATAGTTACAGAATCTGGACAAAAGCTATAGCACAGAACAAAGCTACCTAAATACTATATATTCTCTCAACTATAGTAGAAAGTGCAGTTTTGGCCAAATAGGAGTAGGAGTTCTACATGGAAATTAAACCAGGATATTGCATAGAAAATCCCCAAATACCTACTAGCAGTGTGCCCTATTTTATGTTCTCCACCATCAGAAAGTGTAGTTATGGCTATTATCAAAACTTGATTATAACTTGGAAGAACTAAATCAAATAGCTCTGAGGGTCAGTTCCATTCCATACATCAGGACTTGGCTCTTCATAATAGATGGTTGTACCCTACATTCCTTCTGCTTGTCAGGAACACCAGGAATGACAATGGATGGGCCCCCCTGTTCCCAAAAGCATACCTATCATTACCCAGTCTTTTGGTTAGCTGTTGTTTATTTTCTTAGCAATATGGACCAATTCTCTTTAAATATAAGCTCACATTGATTGGGTAGCCTGAATTATCCTTCCTAGTGGTCCCTTAAACTTATCAGTAATTAAAGGGTGGGCTTTAGCTGCCCAAGTCTCTCCATTCCTCTCTTCTTCTCCCTCTGCCCATTCCTCACCAGAGCTAGAATCCCGTACACCTCTATTCCACATTTTTGGATCCCAATCATGGGATGCAACAAGTACCCTAATCTTCTGAAGTTTAGGCACACATTTTTATGTTGTACATACATGGGTTTTTAAATATTGTCTTTGCACGTATTGTTCACTGCCCAAAGTTATGTACTTAAGATGAGTGTCTATATATGTTTTCTAAATAAATAAATTTTTGATTAGCAAGTTTATGATGTTTCAGCTGGCATGTCAAATAGCTAAGGTGGCAGCATGCTTTCTGGCCATTTCCTACCTCTTCTGAACCCTTTCCAGACTCTTCCTTAAAAGACGCTACTGTTCTGTAATGGCAAGAATATCATTTGCCTGTTGCTGTACCAGTGAGAAGGATCCACCCCACTCCTATCACCACTCTCTGCTCCCCTATCTCCCATATGCCCAAACCTGCTATCATTTTACTACTGCGTTGGGTGGAGAGACACCATGCTCAACCATCTCAGTTTTCCATAACACCTGAGGTGTCACCCAGTTCAACATTTGAGCCACTGGTTCCCAAGATCCCCAAGGTATACTGCTCAGACCAGCATTCTGCTGTGGTCCCCCCCCCCCCCCCCACACACACAGAATGGTACTGTTTTTGAATCCTATTTGTGATGCCAAATATTGTGATACTGGGGGCCGGTTGGTGACCAGTAGGTTCCAGGATTTGAATAACAGGCTCATTATTCAAATCCTGGAACCTATTGGGCACCAACCAATAAATGCCTAAGAGCTTTATTAAGCGCAGCTTAAGAAAGTTACAGAATAAATATATGCCGTATGTCTCCTCCACTTGTCCAACTGGCTAGTGTGTAACATCTTCCTGAATCTTCTGGTCTACACTAAGATTCAAAATACTTCAGATATCCTGCCATCTTTTATACCCAGGGCATAGGGGGCATAAATAATACTATATATGGAAATAGTATATCTTGTCAATAGCTTGGATAAAACCCAAACCTTTGAATAACTACCAAAGACATCCCAATTAAGATATTGTCCTTGGCATACATGCACCTATCATTCCCTTTCCAGGTTTGAGAATGAATATTATCTCTGTCTATTTATATCAAGAGATCATACAAATATAAAGTTCAAAATATAAATATAGAATTGAAGGTGATATTTAGTGATAAAGTGATATTTAGTGAAAAACAAGTTATAATTTTATAAAGGTTATTATGTAACCCTTTTGAGAGATCAGATGTAAGGAATCTAAAAAATGTTATATGTACAGAGAGAAAAAGTGGACCACGCCATTACTCCTTCACACCGTTTCTTCAATAACGCTGCATACCTCTAAAAATAAACCAGGGGGAGAAATGGAATATCCCAGCTCCACCATATGCCTTCTGTCGCTCTCCAGGAATGTTCAGGATGACTTCAGCAGAATGCCCACCTCTGCAGCAAACATGCTCAACCACGTCACAAACACCATCAGATTTCTCAAAGAAAATGCCTATGAAACTATCAGTGTACAAACACAGTATTCTGTAACCCAAGTGGCAGCCCTTTCCAGAATCTCAGGCTCTTTGCTCATCTGCTGCTGAGGTCTCCTTTTAACCAGAGATGCCATCAACTGAATCTAGAATCCTCTGTAGGCAAATGTGAGATAAATGTGTCCTCTATTTAGGTCTATAATAAGCATGCACTCAAACAATAAGGAGTATAGTACATCATGTATGGTTTTCAACAGGGCAGGCGTACACAACCTGAGGCTCCAGGATTGCATGCAGACCCCAAACTTGGGATATGTTCTTCAGGAAGCTCCTCCAAAAGTTGCCAGCAAACAGAAAATGTTAATGTAGCAGAAGGGGGAAATTGCTTAATACAGGGGAGCAAACTTATTGCTTGGAATTAATTCATAACATGCATGTAAATGAAATTAAGTTCAGTTTAATTTTTGAACCAGGTCCAATGCCCCCCCCCCTCTTCTTTGCACCGCTCCACCCACAGGCATCCCACGGAATGGACAAGGGTGCCTCATAGTCCCCCAAAGTTGTCCAGCCCTGATAGTGAGGCTGGTCTTTGCTTCTAATGAGGAGTCATCCTTATGAAGAAGCGTCGGTTCTCAGTGGTGACTGTCCTCATTTTTCTGGAGCTGTTAACATATAAAAAGACAACAGACGACAAAGGCACTCTGGTGTTATGGCTGGCACAGGCTGGCATTGTGCCTGCTGCCCACAGCAAAGTACAACACAGAAAATCAGCTGGCATCTCCTTAGTAACCACACATGCCTTCACAGAAGGTATGGATCTTTATAACTTGAGAGCTATAACTGTGTTTAATGTTAACAGATTAAGGGCACTCCCAGCATTACTTCTTGCAAAGACTTTCCCCCAGCATTACTTCTTTGCAAAGACTTGCAAAGACTCTTTCATCTTTGCCTCCTTAATCGTTTTTTTCTACTAAGAAAAATGACAGAAGAAGCCATGGGGAAAATGCAAGAGGAATAGAAGGGAGGATACAACTTCTGGACTTCTTGTAAAAGTTTAGGAATGAAATGAAACAATTATTACATGATCTTCCTAGGACATTTTTTTTTTCCAATTGGCTGGCCGGCCAGTCTGCCGGCCGGCCGGCCTGCCTGCCTGCCTCCCTTTTTTCTTTTTCTCATTCTTTCTTTTGCTTTCTTTCTCTTTCTTCTTTCCCTCCCTCCCTCCCTCCCTCCCTTCCTTCTTTTTTTTCGTGATTTTGCTTCTAATTCAGCTACTCTGAACACCAATAAAAACACTGGAAAGAAAATGAAATCTAGCATATGAACCATATCCAATCCAATATGGATTATCTAGAAAGTAGTGCGCATATTAGGGATAGTGGGGGAATTTCTATCAAGTATAACAAGCAACATTCCAATTATCCAGGTGGTGATTTCTTTACAAATAGGCAAAACAAGAGTTCTTGTCCCTGGAAAAGTTTACCAATTATATGAGTTTATTCAAAAACCAAAAAGAGCCTCCTAAGTCAAACTCTCAGTTGCCTGGCAACTAGCAGGCTGCAGAGCTTAAAAGGATTAGCCGACAAACAGAAGAAGCCACCTCTGATTCACTCATGAGCTAATATAAGTTTCCCTCACTCCTTCTCAAAGAAATAAACAACAGTCCAATCTGCTATGACAGGTCAGCACTGTTAATACTACACTGTACTACACAGTGTAGTACAGAGGCCAAAAATAAAGAGATCTTTTCAGCCCAGGAGTTACAACCTGTCCCAAGTACAATCATGCCATCTTTGGAGGACCAAAATCACCTTGTAAACATGAATACCTTCTCAATAAGTTCGACAAGCTGACCATGAGCCAAGATTTCCATCATTTACAATGCCTCCTACTACTCTCTATATTCAGACACCTCACCCTGCCCCTGAATTGAGCTTACATTTGTTAATTTATTTGCTTGATGGTCAAAGACCAAAAGGCTTGAGATCATAGAAGTGCATACTTGAGACCCTTGAATGATAAGTAAAGGGACTTTTTCAATAATAGTGCCCTGACTTTGGAATTACATTCTAACAGATACTTGCCTGATGACCTCTTGTTCTTCCATGCTTCTTAATTTTAACTTCCAACCCTCCCTCCCTCTCTCCCTTCCTCTTTAATCTATTTTTCATAACTGGTTTATATTATTCTCTTATTTGATATTTTGTACATTGCTCTTATTTTATTTTTGCAATATGCTCTGGAAGCTCTTGGCTGACGTTTGGCTTATGAATACATATATAAAATAAAACAAATAAAATATAAACAAACCCACTAAGTTTGACGGCTTCTCTGGGAAAGTCTCTTTTGCTGCTAGTCAGAAAAAAAATCAGGATTCAGACAACTCTGAGGGTGCCATCAGCTATTAGAGTTCCCCCCGCCCCCATTGGTATACCACAAAGGAAAACGTCAGCCCACAATATGCAGTAGTATACGTAAGAGTCAGTGGATTTTTGGAGGCACACTTTCTGATGCCATCCTTGCCAGCATATCAATCCAGATGTTACTGGGATTGAACCCTAGATTAAGCACTGATATTCTCTTTCTTGCATGCCAGATTTACCAGTTCAAAAAGCAGTTTCAGGCAGTTCAAGCAGGGTCAGAATGGATCTACTGATGGGGAAGAGGAGAAGACTTCAGATGATCCTTGAGAATTAATCCATGCTACTGTCTGCTATAAAATTCCAAAACCTGCTGTATCTCCATTGGGGAATCAGTTGATAATAGAAGCCACAAGCCTCTTGCACCAACCAGCATCTGCTGTCCCTCATGACATGAGAATGGAGTCGGAGAAACCTAACAGCAAAGATCCATATGTTTGAGTGTGTGGGTTTTATTATTTTTCTTGTATTTTCCACAATTCACAGAAATTATTTTTGCTGGCAGCAGCATTGTTATTTCCCTAGACCTGCAAGATTTATTCAAGAATAACAAAGCACTTTCCACTCCTTAAAATGTTTTTAATTGCAGAACTGACACACTATCTTGGTTAAAGCTCTCTTGCCACAACTGTGGTACACCAAGGCAGCTTGCAATTCTCACAGCCACGTGCATCTTTATTGGATTATACCCCAGCAGGTAAAGTGTTCATTCTGTCTGATCCCATCGTGTGGATTTATTGATTTGAAATTCAGGGCTCAGAATACAAGAAATGGATTTAAAGCATGCTTGAATTTTAGGAGGCAATGAACTTTCCTTGACAGTTGTTTTCACAAGGGACATTTACATCCTTACTGGCATTTCCTGGGCCTTCAATTCATTATCAAAAATTTAGAGTGACAGGGAGAGCATTCCAATACAGCATTTGATATGAAGTTAAAAAGCGTTTTTTCCACCCAGCTGTGGGACAGTCTCTTTCATACTGGTATTTGACATTCTGCCCTCTCCATGGCACAGTTAGTTCTGGGCTGCATCCTCAACTCAGATTTAGCAACCAGACTTTATAGCAATCGCTCCTTGTCAAAGATGTGAATGTCCTTCAAAGCTTTATTCCTAGCTTTATTTAAAAATCCAACACAGCAAGAATTGTAGATACTTCATACACAAAGGGCTGCTGCAAAATGATTATACAGCATGGGAAAGACAAATGTATGCCTGACATAAAGCCATACACTGTTGATGTGTATTCTTTGTCAGTCTTTGGTCTGAGAGTGGCAAAAGCATCTAATATTGTGCTTGATTTTTCCAGGCACTCTTCATCCATGTACCTAAAATACAGTTTGAAAATTACTAACCTAAAAGAGTTTGGTCTGTTGTAAAAAAGCAGTGGGACTAATATTTGAATTAATCCAATTATACTTTTACATATTGGATGGAAACAGATCAGAAAGCTCCTTTCAGGTGCTGCTGTCAATTAAGATAAGCAGGCCTGACTAAAAGGACAATGGAAGTGATCAAATGGAGCATTATAAAAGTATAATTAAGATTGGAGTGAGAACAAAGACTACATCAGAACTATGCCCAGTTTCATAAAATGGCAGGTCTGTTTGTCTGTATATTTGTTTTCATCTGGACTGTAAAATGATGTGTAATCTACCAAGATAATCTCTTATACAAATCTCACTCAGACAAATCAGATGTTGGCCTTGAATTTCAAATGAAAGGCAGTCAAGTGCCCATTTAAACTTTCTTAATTTTATATGAGTTTTAATACATTTTAATCACCTTTAAAAGGGTTATTTCACACTGTTTAAAAGTCTCTATATATTACAGGGTTGGGCCCTGAAATAAACCCAACTCAAACTGGTAAGAAAAGCCAAATATAGAGGTAGACATAAATTTTGCATAAGCATGCAGCCCTTTCAAAGAAATCCCAAAGATGATAACATTAATGGAACATGGATAGAATACTTAAGTACAATACACCATCACTGGGAATACCCATCCTAGTTTGCTTCTTGAACAAACCACAACTGACTGGGTTCACACACTGTATTAAGCTGTAAATTGCATTTACAAATCACAATGGTTAAGTTCCTACAATAAATTAAAGGCAAGCAAATCACATTGTGGTTTAGCATGACATATTTGCAGTTTAATTTAATGACAACTGTGGGTCCCCAAGCTCAGAAACAAACTTGAGCATCCCAGCGCATGTGAACTAACCCTGACTCTAAGGTCACACCTATTTGGGACCTCTGTAAACGCCTCATAGAAAAGCAATGGAAGAAACAGATAACCCCACATTAGGAAAGTGCAGAGTGATAATCTTCCATGCAACAAGCTGTATTGCATTTGCACCTTGGTGCAAAAGCAATGACACAGAATCAAGCTTCCCCTTCCAACATTTATGCCTCTCAGTAGAACAAGTTGGTTCTGAAGATTGCAGCTGAGTAAAGTTCACACAGAAAACAAAAGAAACTTGCTGGAAAGTGTGGGAGGGAGAGAAAGAAAAGAAGGGAAAGGAAAATGTAGGTGGGGAAGAGAGTGTCTACAACCTGAACATTTTAATGACCTGGTAAACGGGCACGTGATGTGAGGGAGGCTGTTATGTAAGGTTTGCAGCACCCATGGTTTATGTAACAACAGAAGAAGAGGCAGCTTTGCAGATTTAGGGAGATAAATGGTGAGAGCAGTGCCTAAGAAATGCTCTACAACTTCACTGGCACATTATGGTTACAGACAAGGTATACTTTGAGTTGAGCAATAAGGAGTATTGTCCTAGGTGTCACCTTAGGGTTATATCTAGAATGTGAACAAATAAACTTCTTGGCAGCATAAACAGCTTATATGGCCACTACATAATTCCAGGCAGCTCATGTACAGCAGCCATTAAAATGCAGGACTTCCAAGTAAAAGAATGAAATTCAGTCAACAGTCCCTGAACCAATTGTGGCTTTTTTGGTTTAGAATAGGATTAGCAACTTGGATGCACGAATACCAAGACATCCATAAACCCTTGCCACCTATATCCCTCCCCAAAACAAAAGTAAAAAAAACATCACAACTAATGGCTGAAATTTCACAATAGCTCACAGAAGGATGACCAAAATCTCATAAAATTGGTGATCTCATGAGATTTGAGTAATCTTGGAAGAGGGATGTCTAAGCCATTGTGCAACCATGAGATCACAGAAGAGCAATTAGAACTGGAAACAGTTGCCAGCCACAGATATCAACAGAGATGTCCCCCAAGGGGTCAAGGGAGAATGTCAAAAGCAGTATTGGACCAAACTCCACTCCTTTTCTACATGTGCTGTGATGTTGCAGGCAAATAAAAAAGTTGCCAGAGCTGGCATTGTGACAGTGAGACACTGCTTTGGTGAAAGTACTGGATCCCAAGGAGCTCTGGGTAGCAGCTCCTGGCCAAATCTGGCTTATACTGGAAAAAAACTAAGTAGAGTTGGATCTTCTTAGAACTTGGTAGGAGACTGCCAGGAAATCCTGAAGCTGTTGGGTAGTCTGGGAAGTCAAAAAAGCTCCCAGAAGAAGGCAATGACAACACCATTTCCATTTTGGTACCAGGAGAACTTTGTGAACATGTTCAGGCGTCACAAGGAGCTTAATTTATGAAACTAGCTACGATTTTATATATCACACAGGATGGATGGAGGTGCCTCCCCCACTGAAAATTAAGGGCTGATATCACTTTTCCACTGGAAAGCAGCACACATACATTTTTACACTTCAGTCACAGAACCTCTGAGCATGCCTTTCTCTAGCTCTATCTGGGAATCTCACTCACTGCTTCCTGGATTCACAATCCCGCCCAATCCTTCCCTCCTCTAAACTGAAGGCACTGGGATCAGGTTGGGCAATGGGGAAGTTGCAGAGAAGCCACACTCCATCCTTCTTACTTCGCTTAGGATGACTAACATTGTTACTTATATATTGGCAAAGTGGGGGGAGTGACACTCCGCTGCCCACAGACAGATGAATGGTTCTGTCATTTTTTTCAAGGGATGTCTTTTCAAGTCAAACTGCCTAAGAATCAATGAATTAGCATACAAGAAATGCAAGGTATTGTATAAGTTGATATATTGAAAACATACATTTTGTGCTTTGGAACTATAGTGTTCCAAACAGGTTAAAATAACTGCAGACAATAAAAATCAGTTAATTCACAAAATACCATTGTAAAATGCCACCCAGAGGTATAGAGTTGCAATGTATACATTCTGTCTAGGTCCCTTTTTTTTGCTGGAGGTTTGGAGAACAAAATAATAGACTCATAGAATTGGAGGGGGTGACTGAGGTCATCAAGTCCAACCATCTGCAAAACCATTCTCTGTCAAACTGCTCTTACCATTAGTACTTCATTTCTGATCTTTAATCGGACTGTCCTTTCTTGTAACTTAAATCCATTATTCAATATCCTGCACTCTGGAACAATAAAGAACAGGTCTTGACCTTGTGTGTGACACCCTTTCAGGTATTTAAAGAGTGCTATCATGTTCCTTCTTGGTCTTGTCTTCTCTAGGCTAAACATACTTAGCGCCTTCAATTTCTCTTCATAGAACTCAACCTCTAGTCCCCTAATCAACTTTGTTACTCTTCTCTCAACTTATTTTAATTTTGCTGAATCCTTCTTAAAGGATGGTGCCCAGAACTGCAAACAGTATTCGAAGTGGGGTCTGACCAAAGCAGGATAGGGTGGAATAACTTCTCCTGGAGATTTGGAAATTGGATTTGCATTCTTTGCAGCCACATCACATTGCAAGCCCATATTCAATTTGCAATCAACTACTATTCCAAGAATTTTTTTGAAAGTGTTATTACCAAGCTAGATAATCCCCTAACCTAAGCCTTGCAAGGTAGTCCAGACAAGAAGCACACCCAGAAGTACAAGCTGTAACTTTATTGTAAGGTTACATTAACAGAATCTTGCCAGTCTGAAAGTACATCTCTCCCCCTCTCACCTTTACAGTTCAAGAATCTAGGGAGGGTCCCTTCTGAGAAGTTTGCCACACCCACATTCCTTCTGCAGACTCAGCTGCCACTTGTCTAACTGTTGCCTAGTCTGTGGCTCTTCCACCAGTCTCCTAAGGTCATTCCCACATACCATGACAAGTCCTGTGCATTTCATTGTTTCTTTGCCCTTGTCTCAGTTAAAATTCATTCTGTTACTTTCAACCCATTTCTTCAGCTGTTCAAGAACTTTCTGAATTTTGTCTTCTAGGGTATTAGGTATCTCACTCAATTTTGTGTTGTCTGCAGATCTGATAAGCATTCCTCCCACTTCTTCATCCAAATCATGAATGAAAACACTAAAGAGTAGAAGACCCAGGTCTGATCCTTGTGGCACCCAGCTTGATACCTCTCTCCAGTTTGATGAAGATGTCATGTCATCCAGCACACAACTAGTGTTTTAATTAGCAAAACATGGTGAACTTTGTCAAATGCTTTACTGAAGTCGGAGTATATTTTGTCTGCAGCATTCCTACAGTCTATTAAGGAAATTATTCCAAATGAGATGAATAGCCTGGAAAGATTTGTTCTTCACATATTTCTGCTGACTTTTGATAATTACAACATTATTTTCAAGGTACTTACGGACTGAACTATCTTTCCAGATATCAAATCAGACTGATTGCTTTGTAGTTTGCTGGATCTTTCTTGTTCCCTTTCTGAAGATGTGAACAATATTTGCTCTTCTTTGATCATCTGGCACTTCTCCAGTTCTCCAGGACTATTATTTCTCAGTGATAATGTATAAGGGCTTGACCAGGCCATCAGCTAGCTCCTCCGGTATCCTAAGATGCAATTCATCTAGTCCCAGTATACTGCTTCTTTATTCTGAACATATCTAAAGGAACCCTTTTTAGGTTTTTCTTTTTATTCCTTTGCTAAACTCTTCTAAGCTTTCTCTTTCCTGACACCAGCTCTATAGACCCAGATTATCTTTTGGTATACTTTCTTCCATTTTCTGAGATGTTCTGTTTCATTTCCAGATCTTTGCTAAAGTTTTTGGAAGCTATATTGGCTAATCATACTTAACTAACGCAGTTAAAGGCCATGCCTCTGCCTCTGCATATGTCCAACATGTAGTTTTAATTTTGGTTACTTTGTTGTGGTTTAGCACACTTTATTTAATTCAAGAAAATGGGTTAATTCAATAACCAGTTTAAGCAAGTTGTCTACTTTCCTATTGAACTTTAGTTCTTGGATAAGTTATTTTTTCAGCTTGCCAATATGCATTTGGGGAAATGAGTGTTTTCTGGATTGTAGCAGCCATTTTGTGAAGGAGCAAGTCCTTCTTTCACTGTAGTCATCTTTAGCCACATTCTGTTCTCAAGTTCCATACATGCCTATTGATCCAAAAATATTGGGGATCCCTAAGGAAAAGGTGTGTGACCCTCCAAGCTAACAACAATATACCACCTGTGTCTCCTATCCTTAGATCTACCATATGTGGACTGAAACATCTGGATGATTACTAGATGGAGCAAAGAGTCAGAGTTCTCTGTATTCCTTTGTCCCATCTAGTGATTGCTGGGATTTTTCAAGATCAGACCTGGTAGCTATTCATGACTTGCCTGTAAGTTGATGGAACACAGTTGCCAAAACAAAGAATACATAACTGCTTGTCTGCAGGCCTGAATTAGTGGGAGAAATCAAAAGTGCCACAATTCATAACCTCTTTCTCCACTTCAGAAATTCCTTCCTTACCTCATCAAATGGAGCTTCATTCTCACAGTTCTCAAGCACTCGAGTGTAGAATGAGAGGCCTGCAAAATCCGGAGAGAAAATGATTTTTAGTTTTGATAGACTGCTCCAGAAAGAGAAAGCTGATTGACAGAGCAAAAGGAGGACATCTAAAAGGACAGTGTCATACTTTGTTATCCACATGGATAAGGCAGAATTAATTTACAAGGTGGATACCTTTTTCATGCAATTAATTACCTGTATAGAAGCCAATGCAACAGTCAGGATCACACTGAATTGTCAAGTAGTACATTCATTCTGGGTCAGGGAATTTTCCATTACCTGTAGGTACTAGTATTCAGATGACAAACAGGAGATTTCATACCAGCCATAAAGCCTAATAGTCACTGGTTGCATTTACATAACATATTTCATATGGTTACTGAATAACATTATCCTGTTTCTGGATTTGCATAATATATTTACTGTAAGAATGAAACAAACACATGGGCTAGTTTTGTCTGACATGCTAGGCTACATAAAGGAAAGTAAAAATATCCCTAACCAAGCATAGCATGTTGTTCACATACAGCTGCTAGGTTTTCAGCTGATCTCATTAAGCTTTAGGATTATCTTACTCTTCTTCAACACACCTAAACTCATTGTAACATTCTGAATCTTATGATGAAATGGTTCCTTCTGTCACCCTAAAGCCAGTCAGTCTCATTACTTAATCCCAGAGCAGAGTTGTGAGACTAAGAAATATGCACACAATTTCTCCAAACATACATGATTTTATAATCCTCCATAATATTATTTGTTTGCTTGTTCAATTTATATTCTACCTTTCCTCCAAGAGCTCAAGGTGATTATCATGGGGATCTTCCTTCAACTGGCCTATGCAACAATAACTCTGTGAAGTAGGTTGGTCTGGGAGAGATTACCTGGTCAAAAGTCACCTGATATATTTCCATAACCAAGGGTGGATTTCAACATGGATCTTCGCAGTCCTAGACTAATACCTTAGCCACTACACCATACTAATTATCCTGCCACTTGATTTTATGATGAAATAAATGCACAAATATTATAGATGCTCGCTTTATTTAGATTTTTCAAGACAATATTGGTCAGGTAGACATCAGCTGAAGAATTCTTATCACAGGGCAAAAGAGGTTGGACTATATGGACTGCCCATATAGTCTTGGACTATATGGACTGCCTATCTGAATGCCCTCCAGATGTGTTTGATATAGTACCCATAATTGTCACTAGCCTAGGATGTGGATTAGGAACTTGTTCATCACTTCTGGAGAGCCACTAAGGAAGGCTAAAGAAACTCTCGGAAGAACCCATCTGGAAGTTTCCTCATACACAATATCTTTATGTGACTTTTTTCCTACTTCCTCACAATGAAGTATCATTCAGACTCACAGTGACTCCCCTCACTTTATTAGTAGTAATACAAATAGTAGTCCTCCTCCAGGCTATTAACTATATCAGACAAGACTTATGGATGGCATCAGGACTTTTTAATAAGATTTGTGGATACTGACTTTCCCATCAGTTGGAATTCTTTAGTGAACATTTCATCTCCAGCCAATTTGATTAACTCATTTGCTGGAAAAAAAACATTAAAGCTAAGGAGTCTGTATGTACAATGATGAAAGCCTGAAAAACTGAACCATCAAGCAGCTTATGAAGGAGTAAAACTATCAAAGAAATTATTAATCCTGAAATGACACATACATAGGAAGATAACATGGAATTTACTTTTCATTTTTCTTTTAATCAACCCTTCTCTTTGATCTCTACTTTTTCAGTTTAGCAGTAGAGGAAAATGTTATTAAAATGCTAAAATATATATCCCCAATTCCCAATTAACCTCTCCTGAAAGCCACCAGGCCTTGCCCACCTTTAAATCTGCCTCCTTCTAGAAATAAAAGGCTGGTTATTTTTCAGTTTTATTGTGTTGTGTAACATTTCCAATTTGCATTTAGTATGGCAAAATTTGTTGTTAATTACTTTTTTTCTCAGTTTAAAACTCAAATATAGCTGGAGAGATTATAAAGTAGGAAGCCCTGATAATTGCACCACAGAACTGCAGTTACAGTTTTACTTATATAGGATTTGGGTAATTAAAAAAGGAAGATTATTACTGAACTACGTGCATCCAATCATTTCCTCATTTACACATACAGACTCACTTTCTTGGAGCACCCATGCTGGTTGAAGCAAAGAAACCTAATCTCTCAATTAGGTTTCCAGTCATTTCACCATGAAACAAGCTGGCATTGTTGTAGGTGTTATCAGTAATGGTAACAGCTTTACCATTTACCAAACAACAGAACAGGAAATCAATAATTTGCAGGCAATAATATTTATCAAATTAGGATATATAATCCCAGGATCCATCCGTCCAGTCTGGTTCTCCTTGACCGATAATAGACTAGGCTTAGTCATACAGCACACACTGAGCATATAGAAGATCCTTCTTTTTTGCCTTGCCATTCCCATCAAAGGATCTCAGCTCTTAGGTTTTTAAAAAAGATCCCCCCACCCACCCATCCAAAGCAATAGTTTGTCACTCCTTGTTTGTCTGGGATGTTTTTCAACTTCCTAGTTTAGGCTTGGTATTCTCTGGAGATCCCCCACCCAAGTACTAACCAAGCTCAACCCTGCTTAGCTTCCAAGTTCAATGTCAGACAGGTAACTTTATCCAAATATATGCTTTATTATGCTAATTTTGGAATGGAAAATGTGAAAGACTAGTAGATTTTGCTATTACTTGTGCAATGTGTATTCGGAAATGGTCATTAACTGTAAGGCATACCTCCTTCCACATATACAGCTTTCAGTAGAGCACAGTGTTCTTCAATGTTAGAAGAAACCTTAATTCTAGCTCATCTCAAAATGGCTCTGCAAGTTACATGCCAGGATCATACACATTCTTGGGCACCTCTCAGCTGCATGACTGTACAGCATAGTTCATTTATTTTTATTTTATTTATTTACTTATTTGATTTGTCCCCGCCCATCTCCCCACAATGGGGGACTCTGGGCGGCTTACAACAAACTAAAATCGGAAGCACATAATTAAAAGTTATAAAAACCAGACTTACAAAGATAAAGATAAAAAGGCTAAAATAGGATGCATAGGTGGGGCTGGAGTTACTTCAACACCCCTTTTGGCTTTTTTTCCCCCTTCTAGCTTTTCCATAGGCCAATGCATCCCATTTCCTTGAGGTTTACATATTTTGTAGGGTTTTTTTTTTTTGCGGGGGAAGGGGTATGAGGGCCTCCTTAGAAACTGGATTGACATGGCATGGTTACCACATCAGTGAGAAGGAACTATTTATTTTCCATTTCTCCTCCTCTTTTTAGAGTATCCCTCTTTGTAATTCCTTTGGGGATGTTTTGATAATTTTTTTTATTCCATTCCTCCTACTTGAAAATCGCTTCAACTCGTGTCTTCTGTTCTGAATATGTAGTTGACTCTACTGCTGATCCCTACTTTTCTCCTTTTCCTTCCAACAGTGAGATCCGTCTGTTGAATAAGCACACCCCCAGGGAGAAATCCAGCACTGTTTCATCAGAAGGGCAAGGATGCCAAATGCTCCAATGACATGAGCAACTAGGGCTCTCTTTGGAGCTCATGTTTAATTCTACCCTCCTCTCAAAAACTTCCTCCTGTATGTTACCCCAATAACTTGGCAAAAACTCTAGAATGCTTCGAGGATACTCTTTCAGGCTTCCCCTTCTCTTTGAATCCATCAATGCTTTATAACCAGCGCCAGGAGAAAAGCTTGGCACAGTCAGGAGACATCCCAGCACTGAATTAATATGCAGTATGAATTACTATTGGCCTCCTGAACAGGAAGATCCATGACTTCATTGACCTGGATTGATTTCAGCATACAACTGCAAATTAATACTGTTGAAAGAAGCCTAGATTAAACAGCAGGACAAAACACACACAAGCAACTCTGGCTACTTCCAGAGAGATCCTTATAATAGTCAATATTCATAGTGCATTATGTGATTTCATCCAGAATGCCATGTTTCAGTCATTAGCCTACGTTCAATCTCTCTTTCGTCTGCTTGGAATCATCTGTTTAGCCAAAAAGACCTGGAAAAGCATTGCGGAGGGAGGATTTTTTCAAGGACAGCACCAAAGCCTATCATTGTTTCTCCCTTCCCTGTCCCCCACTGAAAATTGCCTTGAGTTATATATAAAAAGGGTGGGATAAAGTAATAATAACAATAACAACAACAGCAATATTACTAGCATGTGCAAAAGTGTTTCTCCGATCTGTGCCCATACTTATAAAAAAGAAATTTACACATTTACACAGTCTGAGGCATTTGTGAAGCTATTGGCAACCTTCTAGAGATAATTTGGAACCATTGCTCTCTGGGGAGAATCCCCTTACACATTAATTTCCCTTAACTGACCTCAGGAAATCTGCAAGCAACATTTTTGCTTGCAGCAAAGAAAGCAGCAATCTTATAATAGGAAGGATCAGCTAGGAGCACAATGCCCTGGGAATATTTTGAACGAGTGCTAAAAGAAAATGTATGCACAAAGGTGTGAAGCACTTGTACAGAAGTTTAGAACTGCTACTACGGGAGAGTGAATTGGGAGGGGTGCTAGGAAAGAGATACTGAGGGAGGTGGGTCAAATATTAAGCGCCCATCATTTAGACAAGGAACTGTTTGTGTTTAACTGAACAGTTAAATTATTTTTCAAAGGATGTTTTAATAATGGCTTTGTGAATAAATCTACTGTGTAAAACATTTTATTGGGGATTAGCAGTGTAGTTTCCCAGGGCCAGGATAATGCCTATGATGCCAATAGTTGGTGGCTGCTGACTTCAAAAATTAACATGTAAGAATAAATAAATTAAAGAAGAATGCCAACATCTCACAAGATAGCCACATTCAGCCCCATGTGCCATCTCAGGAGATTTGTTTTTAATTTATAATTTTAAGAAATGTAAACATTAAAAAAAAAATTTTTTTTTAAGTTCACATATCCACACATTGATACCCCCATTTTGTGCAATTATGTGTGATGTATACAGTCTGAACTGTGCACCTCAGACTTCCAACCTGAAGATCTCATCATCTGGCCCCCAAACACATCTAATTTTTTTTCTGCCACTTCCAAATAGTTTCCTTTGCAACAATGCAGAAGGGGCTTGTCACCACCTTCTACTGCATTTGATTTTAGAGTTTCTTCTTCTAGAAGTCTTGACTTCTCTCATTCCTGAAGAGCCCCATCTGCACTCCTTCAACTCACTGATGAAATGTAGAGATGGCCTTGGGGAAGGAAGGAACTCTTAAGGGAAGCAAAAGGGCAGCTTAGCCTTGGGAAAGGAAAATAATGTGAGGAAGAAACCTAAAATAATCCTGCCTTCATTCTGTTTGGTATGAGAAGGGGCAGAGACGGGGTTTCAACATTCTGTTATACCCTACACCAATAAAGTATAATTCTTGGAATCTTTGTAGTGTCTGTTTCCTGACATGGCCTACCTCAAAGGGCTGACACTCTTAGTTTTGCCCCTCCTTTTTTGATCTTACCAGCAAAGGTAACCCTACCAGAAGCTTGAGCTCCCATTGGTGCAAATCTCAGGAACTACTGAGTCCCCAATAACATGAAGGCTGTCATCAAGAGGGTCAAAAATAGATCAGAGAATTTTAAATGGCCTTGAGTAAATCCAGAAATGCAGCTCGTGATGATAAAATCAAATGTAATGTGACTTTGGCAGCCACCCTCACCCCAAGTATTATTTTGGTCAGTAGATGTTGAATTAAGTATTCCAGGAATCTGACAGAGTTTGACTATCATTCAACATTAACAAATGTGTTAGAGATTTCCTCTGAAGTGTTCAGGTGTAGTATGCCCACAGGTAAAATAATCCAAAAGTTATTTAATGTTGATATGAAGGATTGTCACAGGACTGAAAAATGGGTTGATTCATTTCCCATGAACTATCTGCAGAGGCTTAAAAGAATCATTGTCCAGGGTTCAGCTTAATGTCAAAAAAAAGATGCAGAACACCCTGATCATTTCATTCAGATGATTGCAGTCTTCTTTCTGGTCTACAAAGTGGCTTTCTCCATCCTACACAGCACTTCGCTGCTCATATAAGCCATTCTACTCACCATTCAGGTCACAGGAAGAACCTTGCCAGAACCAACAGGTTGCCTTCCTCCTCAAAACCTGCCTTTTCCACAAAGCTTTGTCACAATTCTCAGAACCTTACTGTAACTTCAGCTACACCTCAGCCAAGGGGCTGTGACAGCAATGGCTGCATTCTGCTTCCCATTTGATTGTTATTGCCACTGGGAGTGGAGAATCTAAAATTTGAAACAGGAAGGAAATGGCTGTCTAGTACTTCCTCTGTTCACATTTCTAGATCACTTAACTTGGCACTTTGTGTGTTCTGCTGGGGAAGGGAATCTTTTTCTGCAGGTAGAAATGTGAAGTATTGAGATGGAAGAAAACATGGCTGTCCAGGAGAAAATTCTTTTTTTTTTTTCCCACTCTCAACCACATGGGAGAGTGAATTGATTGCTTTAGGCATTAGATGCCACAAGGGCAGCAGGAACAGCCTTCTGCCGGTCCTCCAAGAGTTTTCTGGCTGTTTCTTTCTATTAATAGACAGAAAGGTGCCTCTTAGCCTATCCTGCCATTCCAGGGCTGGAGGGTCAGTGTTGAGGCACAGTTAGGATTAGAGAAGGGGTAGAAATGGAAGCAGTAACAGATTTCATTTATTTGGGCTCCAAGATTACTGCAGACAGAGACTGCAGCCATGAAATTAAAAGATGCTTGCTCCTTGGGAGGAAAGCTATGGCAAACCTAGATAGCATAATAAAAAGCAGAGACATTACCTTGCCGACAAAGATCCGCGTAGTCAAAGCTATGGTTTTTCCAGTAGTAATGTATAGCTGTGAGAGCTGGACCATAAAGAAGGCTGAGCGCCGAAGAATTGATGCCTTTGAACTGTAGTGCTGGAGAAGACTCTTAAATGTCCCCTGGACTGCTAGGAGGTCAAACCAGTCAATCTTAAAGGAAATCAACCCTGATTGCTCATTGGAAGGATTGATACTGAAGCTCAAGCTCAGATACTTTGGTCACCTAATGCGAAGAGAGGACTCTTTGGAAAAGACCCTGATGCTGGGAAAGATGGAAGGCAAAAGGAGAAGAGGATGGCAGAGGATGAGATGGTTAGGTAGCATCACTGAAGCAATGAGCATGAAACTGAGCAAACTCAGGGAGGCAGTGAAGGACAGGAAGGCCTGGTGCAATATGGTTCATGGGGTCATGAAGAGTCGGACACGACTTAATGACTGAACAACAACAACAACAAAGGAGGGCACAGACAGTTAGAAAGCAGGACAAATGGGGAGAAAGGAGGACACCTTAACTGTTTAACTTTCTTGGCACCCACAACAAAATTATAGCAAAAAACTGCAAAAAAAAAAAAAGTACTTAGGCCTACATGTATATGAAATTACTTTCTCCAGCATCAGAAAGGCTGCTTTTTCAATTGCAATATTTTTCCAACAAATCTTTACTTTCAAGAACCTATACTAGCAGTAATATAGAATCGACCATGACACGCTTTTCAAAATTCACCATAGAAATATATGATGAGCCACATGATCTCCAGACTACAGTTTGAAGATTTGAAGGGGCTAGATTGAAGCTGATTGTTGGAATCAGGAAATAAATTAAACAACATAAATCTAGGCTGTCAATGGATGAGGGACAGAAAGAAGCAGACAGTTTACAAGGTCACAATGCATGAAAGTTTGAATGACTACTGTTGTGAAAACAGTCCAAAAAACCCCCCAAGGCACTCAAAAATCCAGACAATATTCGATTTTAAGGCTATGCCTGACAGACAGAGGACATGAGGACAAAAAGGAGGAGAAGTCCTCCTTTTGCCGGACGTCTGGTAACCCAAGGTACAATTCAGTTGCTCACCGTGTCAGCGTTCTACATGGGAAAAGACTGCTGTCTTGTTCCTCATCTCAGGCAGAATAATATCTCAAGCCACAACTTGTGTGTTCATCACATTCAGGGGCCACAGCTGGTTGGTGGTGGTCCTCTCTCCCTCTAGACGCACAAATAAATCGACATCTTTGTGCTCATAGTTAGGGAAGTATGGAAAGACCTAGGGAGGCTGCCAAGTTGGGAACTAAGTCCCAGGCCTGCTCGCTGATGGGTGCAGCAACCAATTCAGTGAATCAATCTGGAAAACTGTGAATAAGGGAGCTTACAAACAGAAAAATGAGGGGTGCTGCAAAATGATTATGGACACTTTCCATAATAAAGTTTGCATCCAGCACACTCCCAGTCAGTCTTTCCATCCAGATCAAAACAAGCACACGTGCTATTCAACCCAGCTAACAAAATATATAGCTTGATGTTTACACTAAACATCAGAAAATATCAAACAAGTTAACTGGCAAAATGGGACAAAAGGCAGACAAAAACAGAGAGAGACGGGAACAGTGGGCAAGGATTTACATTCTCACTCTTTCTCTCTCTCAAACAAAACTGCAGGTAATTAGCATGGACTGTCCCATAGTAGCCTAGGGTTATTCCTGCTTTAACCCTTTTATGCAGTGTTTCTCAAGCTTGGCAACTTTAAGATATGTGGACTACAACTCCCAGAATTCCCCAGCCAGCATGCTGTCCTGTCCTCCTCCAGGTCCCCTTTGCACAAACGTCCCTGTAGCAGAGGTCATCTCAGCTGGCTTCCCATTCAGACTGGAGGGCTTTTCTTTAAGGAGGTGGTTCAGCCTGGTCAGCCTTTCAAGGTAAGAAAGGATGAGAAACAGAAGCAGCAGGGATTCCAGAAATGCCTTTTATTGTTGCCGGGCAGAATACCAGAATCTTGAAAGCCTCTCTGCCCCCACTTATACCAAACAAAATCAAGGTAGAACTGAATTTTTTTCTCACTCTTTTCATTTTCTCAGGACTCTCTTCTCCTCCTTCAGCTGTTTATCACTCCTTTTCCCCTTTTCCCTTTCCCAAGGCCTGCTCTACACTCTTTCACAAGACTCATCACAGACCACCTTCAGGCAAGTTCATTTTAGTGGGTGTTCTCTTGATTTGAGATGTGCTACATTGTCTGGAACTGTACTTTTCCCCGCTGTGTTCTTGATGATTTGTATTTTACAGTTTGGGGTTTTCTAATCAGTAGCTGCTATTTCATTGTGAGCAACGTACATTTTGGTGCAGAGAAATAGCCTTCAGCAGAAATATCAGAAAGACATCGCAGTTCTACAACTTGGGGCCAATACTCATCTCACAACATTCCCAACTCTTCCAGATGTAATTTATTTCAAGAAAAATTAAGGTTTGGCCTTTTTTTTTTTTTTAAGTAAAAGAAGTATTAACCGGGGACTGATCAGCTGCAGAGCAACATGCTAGCTTCCTGCCCAATCTTTATTTTTCATGAATGTCTGAAGCATCCTTAGGGAATAAAAATGGCTGGTTTTTGCAACCAAGTGCTGCTTTTTGAAGTAACCCTACATACTCAGGAAAGAGACTATGTGCTAGAGCTGGTGTGCATAAAAGTGAACATGCAGGAAGGAGACTTTTGCCCCTTACATTTATTGATTTGGTTGTTCTTAGAATAGTGTTTTTGCTTGACTTTTCATCTGCCTAGGCTTTTTTCAGTAATTGGGGGGAATGTGCATGTTTTGCCAGTTTAATTTGTTTTGATTTGAGTATCTTGCCCCTATGTCAGGGGCATCCACAGTTTGACTGATTGATTACATGCCATCAAGTCATTGTTGACTCTTATCAACCACATAGATTTTGTCCATGATGATCTGTCCCTAACCTGGCCTTCAGCTCTCCCAACGGCGCCCCCATCGCCACTCTAACTGAGTCCATCCACTTGCTGCTGGCCATCCTCTTCTTTTCTTTCCTTCCACCTTTCCCAGCATTACAGCCTTTTCCAGAGAGCTGTGTCTTCACATAATGTGCCCAAAGTAGGATAATTTGAGCCTGGTCATTTGTGCCTCACGTGAGAACTCTGGGTTGATTTGTTCAATGATCCATTTGTTTGTTTTCTTGGCTGTCCATGGTATTCTCAGGAGTCTTCTCCAACACCAAAGTTCAAAGTGGCTGCAACTGTGTGGTTGAAGTCCTGCCCCTTTGTTACATGTATGGCATGGTATAGCCTATGCGTAAAAATGGAGCTGGACTTTACAGCAATCATCTTGACCTTTTTGATACCAGTTAGAAGTTAAATACCTCTGCATGATGCTGGGTTAAAGATAGTTGCCTTCAGACTTTCTAACTCCCTATCTTTACGTGTGATGACATATCACAAGACCTACATTTCAGCCTGTTTGTCAAGGTCAGCTCTCAACCTAAATAAACAAACTATATGCAGTCAAAAGAAAATAGTCCAGCAAGATCCTTTTCAGAAAATATCAGAACTTAATTCTCAGATCAGGAATCTTGTTTCATATCTATGTATTTTGCAAAAAGACCTTTGGTAAGTCCCACCTGGATCAAGTATAACAACTTCCCCATCATCGTGTTGGGTTCATTTTAATGTATTACAAGAGAAAAGCTAGTCATGCTATCCTTTTAGCAGGTTGATCAAGTTTCTTGTGAGAGGTTTCCAGTTGCAGAGAGTAAGCCATCTAGCCTTTTGCAGGGGAAAAGAATCCAGATCCAACTAGTTGTGTGGCACCTTAAAATCAAAATAATTTGGATTCTTATTTCAACATCTAGTGCTTTGGAATCTGAGCCAAAGTGACCATAATCTCAATCTGAAATATAAAAGGCTGGACTTTCGGCCAGAAATATTGCTTCTTCATTCCACTGGCATTGGTGCAAGACCCTTTCTCTATGAGCAGCCAATTAAATAGGCAGCATATGGCAAGTAGATGTTCTTGCAGTGCACAGATAAGGATTTCATGTCACTTGGATTCTAGGCTACAATTCAGAAGCCTAGACTGATAAAAGATATACTCCAAACTGGATAGAAGTTGCTGGCATGACTGAGCTGCAACAGAGTAGGGTTCATTGTCAGCTAATATGCAAGGACATATATGTATCCACCACAGTTGAAAATTCCTCTCTGCTAACAAGCATTTCTTTCCTGATCCAATTTTAAAATTGTTATTGATATAACGATTATTGAAACAGTAGAAGAAACAGAGGCCTATGGAAAGTAATTTTAGTGAAAAATCTCCAAAAGGGAAAATTAGTTAAAATGATCCCAGCAACATCACTGCCACCAACTTCTAATAACCTGCAAACTAGATGTGACTGGCAAATACACACATTCAACTGTGTCCGTCAGATTGATCTCCATAACTTTTTGTATTATTACCCAGAGCCGCAGGTATTAAAAGGTTATTGTGTCAGTTTTATGATTGTTCGCCACCCAAACCAGAGTCACTGGTTTGAGATGAGTGGTTATACAAATTGAACTAAATAAATAAATAAGCATAATTTAATTAACAGTGAAAGGGATAAAAGGAAAAGTCATCTTCAAGCCAGGTTCTCTTCCTGGTGATTTCATGGACACATCTATGAATTATGTCAACAATTCAGGCATAGTTTATTATTGTCTACTTCCAGGATGTTTTTTTAAGTTCTCCATTTAGCCTCCATCCTGGTATTTTCGGATGGTCTCCTATCCAAGCACTAGAACCAGGTCCAGCCTGGCTTAACTTTCTGAAATCAGCCAAGGCTAGCTAAGTACTGCCACCAGTCTGGGTAAGTCATGTGAATTCTCGTAACTCCCCACAAAGGCTCATCTAAAGGCCCTTCAGTAGCAAATGGGAGAAAGGAAAAAAGAAATTTTGGGTCTTGGGCCCCTGCAGTTTGTTGTTCCAACAATTTTTCTGGAATCGCAGCTGGAAAGGAGAGAAATATCTAGACCAACCAACTGCAGTGACTTAGGGCACCTGAGGGGAACGATTCAGTACTGTTCTTCCATACAGACTTTTAATGCTAAAGTAATTTATCATTTATTTTATGTAAACATATATGCTATTCTTCTGTAAAACTTCTAAGGTAGTTTGCAGCATAGTTATGTTACATATATGCATAGAGAAAATAAACAGAACACATCCTCTCCAGCAGCCAGCACCCAAATAAGCAGAGATTAACCCCAGGCAAACCGTCAAGCAGAAAACAACACCTTAATCAAGGAACTACCAAGAAGAAAACCACACCCTCACCAACACTGCCAGGGCAAGCTACTGTATATAATCAGGGAGCAAGTCCCACACTCACTCACACTGATGATGTTATGTAGTTGGGTCATGAAACATCTGCAAGCAAACAATAAAACTCAGAGAGTACCAAGGACTCCACAGAAAATAAACATCAATAAAATCTTACAGAGAGCCAGTCTGGTGTAGTGGTTAAGGCACCAGGCTAGAAACTGGGAGACCATGAGTTCTAGCCCTGCCTTAGGCATAAAGCCAGCTGGGTGACCTTGGGCCAGTCCCTCTCTCTCAGCCCCAGGGAGCAGGCAATGGCAAACCACTTCTGAAATCTTGCCAAGAAAACTGAAGGGATTAATCCAGGCAGTCACTAAGAGTCAAAACTGACTTGAAGGCACCCCCCCCCAAAAAAAAAACAACTTACAATGATCAGGAAGCTGCAATTTAAAAGTAAGTTGTATAGTTCAGCAGAATGGATACAACAACGTCTAGAGATAGTTTATGCATAAGATGTTTGGAGCTGTCATTGATACATCTGGGTGGCCATAGATGATGACTTTGGTGATCTGTTCTTTTCCTGAGAAAAACAAGTCACGGGCAGGACTTGGTTTGGTGGCTTTTAATTTCCTATTGCTGTTTCCTACTTCTGTTACCATTAGCAGAATTTCCCATGGTAGGTTGACCGCTCCCAAAACGTGGAAAATCCTTGCTAGTTTCTTGCTTATTTAACCCGGACGTATTATATCATATGGACAAGTAGCTTTTTCTTTATTCTCCACCACAACCCTCCAGTTTAAATTGTCTGTTCAGGATAGATTGCTATAGGTTTTTCTTGATCCAGTGATGGACTCTCTGTGTACCATTTTTAATTACAGATCTCTGCCCTGGCAAATGTGTTCATAAAAAAAATGGGAGAACCTCTGCACATATGCAGAAAGCCTTCCCTCATCTTTGATAACAGAGAAGCAGAGAACAAGGCAAAAGCTGGGATTTCATGTCACAGGATGACTCCTATTATCTATCAAGCTCTCTTACTCAACCTCAGGGAGCAGCTGGGTTTCCTGGATGGTGCAGGATGCCTCAAACCTTTGTGTTTTTTTCCAAGGATGAAGAGTGTTACAGAAACATCTCAGGGTGCTAAATCATGTGCAAGAACCATCTGAGGAAAGCAGAACAGGCAGAAGCTCAGAGCTTCAGACTGGACAGCAGTAGAATCTGACAAGAGCTGCCTAAGAGCGGAGACCAGGTCCCTCCCAAAGTTCAAAATGTTAAAAAAATAACTGGGAGCAATTCATTTTGAATCAGCACCAATACTGTAAAAGGTTCTGTCCAAGAGTTAGGACTGGCTCTTCACCCTGTCCTCATATGTAACAAGTGTGCCCTTGTACATTACATATGTTGGTTCATTTATTCATAAATTGGCTTTGACCTTAGATTCAGGAGGCTGTGTAAGCTACAGCTGCTTCTGCCTTTCATTTAAGAAAAATGTCCTTGAAACCTGTGCACAGAATTGATAATGGGCATTTAAGAACCACGCACATATACACACAACACACACACACAGTGTTTTTGAAATCAGAGATATATATGAACCATCTCCCTAATACCATCTATTTCAAAAATCCCCCTTTTAAAAAAGTATAATAAAGAGCTGTCCTTCTTTAGCAGTTAAGATTAAAATATGTGTAAGAGAATACTCCTTAAAACTAGATGGTTTCTTCCCCCCCCCGGTTCATCAATTGTATTCAGCTCTAATTCTCTTTCCTCCTTCCCCATGTTTCATTCCTGCTGAGGGCTGGGAGAAGGACAGAGGTTTGGTCCTTATAATGAATTGGGGCAGCAGATGTGTTGATTGTAACTGAAGTGAGGTCTAAGGAGACAATTTGGGTAGAAGTGTTCCAGCTGAATACACTCAGCATCTAATCCAACATGCCTAATCCAATTTATATGAAAGCCTCCAGGTTGAGTGTCCGGCATCATCTTTCTACTCTAAGATGCATGCTTACCTCTGCTTGGAACTTTTGCTAGCCTTTCCACATATTCTTGTCTGCTCGTTGACCTGACCTGAGATAATCTGCAGATAAATATATATATATTCTCAAACTCTTGGACACAAAGGTAGCCTGATGTAGAAGTTAGAAAACTATCAGGAAATCAGGGCTGGATTTCTTTAACCCTGGTAGGCCAAAGTTAGTTTGAGTGTCATCTGAAAATCAAGTTGATTTATTTTTCTTTTTAATTGGTGAGGTCCATGTGTTATTTTCTCTTTTGGCTGTTTCCTAATTTTAGAAAGCACCTTAAAATGTAAAGCTTTTCACTTTTAAGTCCAGGACACTTTTGGTGTGAGAAGAACAACATTATTTGGCATATCAAAAAATAGTACTCATGACATTCTTTGTTCATAACTTGTCAGGTATACTGAGTACACATCTGTGTATACATGAGCTGGTGACATGTAGTAGCTATGATTCTAATATAACATATGAATTGAGAAAAGCCAGGGCAGATTCTAAACCAACTACAAATCATAGGCCATTTCTCCAGTAATCATTTATAGTGTCTTCCAGTATAATCCAACCATTATTCTACCAATGTAGCAGTGGTGAGGGCAGGTTTTATATTGCCTCAGCGATGATTGGGCAATGCTAGAAGATGTTATAAATGACTAGTGAAAAATAAGTATAGGATAACTTCACTCAAGCCAATCTTTCTCATTTCAGTTCCAACTCTACCTCCCCTAGATAACATGAAGTTAAGATTAAAAGGTTTACATTTTGCAAATCAGGACTAGTGACAGTACTAACTTTCTGCAGTGCTATATAAAAACAAGGTTGATTGTTATATGCAGTGAGCAGTCAGTAGACATCAGTGGCAACTTGTGTCTTTCAAAGCCATGTGCATGCACTCAAAACAATACTTCGTATGGCAGGGGTTGTAGGTTCAATTCTGGCATCTCCAGCACAAGCTGAGAAAGCCCCTTGCTGAAAAGGGGGAAGTGTTCCTGCCAATTCTTGTGTCAGGACCTGACAAAATGCTGTTTCGGAGGCAACTTGCTTTTTATCCCCACCACAACCCGCTTGCTACCTCCACCATAAAGAGTATCTTATTGTAAAAACCTTGCCATGCCTGAAGTACTGCAGAGATGCAGGAGTGTGCCATATGTTACAAATCTTCCAAACATGTGACATTTGAAATCACCCTGAAGTTCCTCTTGGCACTTTTCTTCTTCCTCATTCAACTAGATTCCTCAAAAGCTCAAAAAATTCTACTTGTGTGTGAGGAACGGTAATTGCAAACACAATCATTCTTTGGAAAAAAAATAATAAATCATAGTCAACAATAACACACTAACCCAGTCCCCAGATCTTAATTTGATGGGAAAACTTTGGTTCGGAACCTTTGAGGGTTCTTTAGACATGATGTGGCTCCAAACTGAAGGAGCTGCATCACCAGGGCTTGCTGACCCCAGAACCTGCCAGTTAAACAGCAATAGCCACAACTCCAACTATCTTTAGCCCAGGCAAAATGGTTGGGTGCATTAGCTATTCTTTTCCAAAATGAAGCTGCCCAAGTACTAGGGGTGTGAAAACATCCTTCCCCAGAGTCATGCCCTTGTTCTGCAAGGTTGAGACTCCTCTGCAGAGAACTTTCCATTCCCTGGGACATGCACACCCTGCACACAAACAGGCACCTATGCTACAGCATCACACAGAGGGCTTCTGCTGCAGCTACACAACTGGGGGCATGTACCTCTGAACGCCACCTTGGCTATCCTGTCCGCTTTGCCTCTCAGGCTGGTGACCCTCTTCAAGCGCACGATCAAGGCCATGGTGGGCTGGTGACGGGCAGTGCACTCTGCTGTTGTTTGGTACAACCTGGCAGTGAAAGGCAACGGGCACAATGGTTGGAGCAGATGTGGGGATCCAGCCAGGCTGCCTTCAGAGCTGTGTCACCCTCCTCTTCTCTTTGCCTGCTGAGCCTCGGCGCAGCTCTTCAGCTGGAGAGCAACCTCCTCCCATCCCGGTCCAGATCAGAAGCTGGTAAACCAGAGCTGCTGTGCCAGTTCGGCTGCCTGGGGAGCAGCAAAGTGCCTGCTGGCTCTCAATTATTCAGGAGCTGTCGCAGAAAAGTCCTGCTCTCGGCGCTCTCTGCACGCTGCCCGGGCTGGTGCCCTTGTTCCAGGCATTGCTCTCCACATCCTTCCACCGCCTTTAGCAGGAGGAGAAAGAGGATGCCAAACCTGGGGTCGCTTCACGACGCCTCTCCTGCCTAGAGCAACGTGGCTTTTGTCTGGAGGACCCAGGATAACGGAGGAGCATCCCTCCACCACGCTGGCTCCGGCAGGGGCTGAAGCTACGGCGGGCGTGCCTTAACTGCTTCACTGCTGCGTCCCCCCCAGAGGGGCGCCAAGCAGGGTTCACGCGCTCCTGGGCGGGGATCCCACCTTCCGTCTTCTGCACCTCAGCCGGTTGCTGCATTGGAAGGGCTTTTCCCATCCAGGCTTCTAAACCGAGCGTCGTTCGCTATCGATCCGTCCACACGTTGAAATACTCAACCCCGCGGATTCTTTCTGCACACCCTGTATGGGGAGCGCAGAGGGCTCGGTGGGCTATTCTCTCGTGAAGATCTTAGCAGAACCGCCCGTTCTGGGTTTGCATCGGGGTCTAACCCGAGATCTCCGGGGAAATGTACAGGTTTTTACGTGTAATTGTTTTTATGTATTTTTTTTTAATTGTTGTACGCCGCCCAGAGTCACCTTGGGTGAGATGGGCGGCCAAATAAATAAAAAAATAAAATAAAATAAAATAAAATAAAATAAAATAAAATAAAATAAAATAAAATAAAATAAAATAAAATAAATGCACAAAGGAGGAGAAGAACTGTTTTTGCCTGGTTACGTGTGCCCAGCGTGCAGACTCAGAGACAGACCACTTCTGGAGAGAAGGTGTCACTTAATTATGATTGTATCTAAAACCATTTTAATATCAAGAGTTGCCCAAATAACATGTGGCTGGGCGGAAGAAAAGAATGGAGGAAACAAGGAGTAACTTTGTCCATTCATATCTCCTTCCATTTTACAACTGAGAGGCACTTGGGGGGGTGGGGGGGTGGGTGGTTAAAATGTTAGCCTAGCAGTAGGCTGGCTGGGAGTTGAAGTCCACGTGTCTTAAAGTTGCCAAGGTTGAGAAACACTGCTCTATACAGTACTTGGCCAGGAGAGTAGGCTGGGTTAACTTTGGGCCAGCCACTCCTTCTTTTACACGCACACTCTCTCTCTCCCCCTCTCTCTTTCTCAGCCTGACCTACCTCACAGGGTTGTTCTGGAGAGAAGGGAGCTCTGTGTACAGTATATATCATGAATGCTTGTGGCAATATTAGAGATGGCTTTGTTGGGAGTGTGTGTGCACTTTTGTGTCTAGCTGATGCCACGTTGCAGGGTATGAACCTGAATGCCCTATAACAAAGGTTAGCACTGAGGAATATGGATCTGAAGTTTAATGTATTAAAGACCAAGATAGTCATGTGAATAATTAAAAGTTACAGCTAAGCGGTTAAAAAAAAAAACTAGATGAATTTGTATACCTTGATAGGATGAAATGATTTTAAGAAATGCAGATATTGGTAGAAAGATAGGAATATTTGTTTGCTGTAAGAAGTGAAAATGGCTTCTGCCTGCTTTACTGAAAGAAAGCAAGAGTTGGCTATATCAGGAGAAACACCTTGAATCAATGGAAAAGGGTTTGTTAAGAAGTGTGAGTAGTAAAACAAGAAGAGATGGGATCTAGAATGAACAGGTGCTGAATTACTATAGACTGAATACAAAATTAACTAGTTACTAATGACTAATTTTCCTGCAAATGAACAACGCTGTGGAAGCTGAAACATTTTGGGGAAGTAGTGCAGAGTAACTAGTGTGAAAGAATTATGTTGAGGTGGTTTGGTTATTGGTAGTCCCTGGGTTAAGAACACCTGGTTTAAGGACAACCGATAGTTAAAAACGGACCCCATTGTAGCAAGGTTCAAGTTAAATACACAGTGATTTGAATTAAATACACAATGGTTCAAGTTAAATACACACTACTTATACAGCATTATACAATAATACTGTTCCGGCTTACATACAAATTTGACTTAAGGACAGATGTTGGGAATGGAACTTGTTCTTAAACTGGGGACTACCTGTATACAGAACAAATGAAGATTTATTTATGAATTTATGAAAGAAAACTGAATGGGTCAAGTGGAAGGGAAAGACTGGGGCAGTCTTGGCTGGCTGGAGTTAATGAGATTCTCAAAAAGTGATCGTTGTGACATTAAAAGGCAGTGTATGGAAATGGTAGGACCAAGACTGGTTTACAAGGATAGAAAAGCATGTGGACAGTGAATGATATTAGAGTAAACTAGAATTAGCTGTATTTAGCTTTATTTATTTTTTCCTTTACTCTTAACGTATGCCTTTGATTTATGTTGCTTACTATTTCTTCTTCCTTTTCTGTGCTGTGCATAACACAGGTTACCTGAAAGGGAACAGAGAGATGGGAATGTATGTGCATATGTGTGTATGCTAACTTAGAAAGAAATCTTGCTATATAAACGGATTCAAATCTATCACATTCTCTGAGTTTCCCTCCTGCCAACCAAATCTTGCTTTACATTTTCCATCTCCTTGGAATCTCTGCCTTCTCCACATTGTTGTTTCCCACAGAAGATGGGCATTGTCCTTAACCTGAGAAACTTTCTTTCCCAGTGCCCCTGATTCTTGTGGGCTTCAGGGTAGTGAAAAAAATGCAGTTTCAAGGACCAGCTGGGCACTGCCAGCCGTCCGCTGAACAGGCAGTTACGCAGATAACCACCTCCACAGCCATGCTGTTCACTCTCCACCCCTTCCTGGGAAGGGCTGATCTGGTACTGTTACACTGTCACTGGCTCACAACTGCTGCACTGTTCTGCAGACAGATGGAGGTGCAAAGTTGAAAAAAGAGTGCTAGGATTGTGTTCTTCCCAGCTTCTGTGCCCTCTCTTATTAATTGTTTTGCATGTACGTGTGCAGCTGTACTAATTCTGAGTACAATGGCAGCAGTGGGATTTGGAACTCTGAAGATGCAAGTTACCCTTTTGCTGCTTGTCCCAAGTCACTTTGGGCTCATGGATCTGTAAGAGTTGTTGCAGACTTGTCCAGGGTCATATTTTTGCTGTGAACCCAGCCACAAATTAGTAGGTGATAAGGACAGTAACAAACAGGCTGAAAACCAGTTCCTAAGCTAACAGGGTGTTCCTGGCCCAACCAAACTGATACTGCAGATTCCTTCTTTTCTTGTGTTCAAAATAAAAATAAATATTTTATAGTTAGCAGATGCCAGCTGGATATGTTCACTCTCACAGATGCTCATCTTTTCTTTTAAATCCCACCCCTCCAGCATATTTAGATGATACTCAGAAGGCAGTGCCCAAGGCAGCAAATTCTCCTTAACACAAGGCAGACTTCTCCAACCAGATGCCTCCAGGAGCATTTATCTTCACTCCCAACATCTGAAAGTTGTAATCCAATATATTTGGAAGATGCTCAATGGGGAAAGGCAATTGTAAGGCACACTAATTTCTGCACAGCTACTGAGGAAATGCCCATGGGTGCTAACAAGTTTCCCATCCCATTCTGAAACAAGGAAACCTGGCTGATTTGGGCTCCCAAATTTAGGGAACAATTCCTTGGAGTGGAATTTTGGATGATTGCTAATCATTCACAGTCTATTTTTAGCACTTGTGAATAACCCAGGCTGGGGGATTCTGCCACACACTATATTTTTCCTAGTTAATTTAACAGCTTTGGGAGTATAAGCAAAGGAAAGATATTGCATTCACATTAATTCTCAGATATGATTTCCCACATCCACCAGACAGATTGGTGAAGTTATATAAGACGTATTGCGTGCAAAGGTAATTTAGAAAATAAAACATTAGCCATGGTTCCTGGAGTGGTTTATCTGGACAAAACCTCCCATGTATTTGGCTCCTGAAGGACAGCTGTTCTCATAAATCTGAACGTAGCCAATGGTATCTCCCTGCAACTGCTTGTGCAGAAATAACTATCTTCCTCTCCCCTTCTCTTTTAGCCTGTTTTCTACATTCAAAGTTGACTGAAAATTAATATCTGCCAGGATCAAAGCAACCACATTCCATTTCAATGAGGATTCTACTGTCAGTCTGAGACCCTTGGACCACAAATTGTGCTTTCCAGACTGGCAATGATGTGCAGCAATTTTGCAACCCAAATAAGGAAGCCAGAGGAGGCACTAATTCTTTTCAAGCACTAAAAAGGTTGCTGAAGCTTCCTGAAGGACCCAACATATCATCATCAGAGCAAAAGTTCCAGACTGCATTGGTAGCGGACATTGAGCCACACATGTCTGAAGAATTAAATGTTAATTTGGAGCTGTTCCACATGAGCTGCTAACTGCAGATTGGAGACGCCTCAGCAGCACTATCTGGAGGACGTGAATGGTTGACATCATCTTCAAGTCACCCCTGAACCTTCAAGAGTGCATCCTGAACTTTTCTTGCTCTAGTTTTAAAGTGGTGTCTTCTAGATTCTTTGAGTACATGCTGTGTGGTCCATTTGTGGTGCCTAATATTGCAGTAAGGTTAGGAGGCAGGTGCTTCCACTGCTCTTCTTGATCCCCTGGGCTGCTGCGGGCATGCTTCCCCCGCCCCAGGTCTCTTGACATTCATCTCCTGGCAGTGGGAGACTCAGTGCTCTCTCAGTGTGCCCAAAAGCCACCTCCCCTCTTCTCTTGCCAACTCTGCCATATCTGGCAGCAGATCCCCAGGTTGTGGGGGAGGGAGAGAACTGTTCTTTAGCTGCTGGTGTTCTTATCTTGTAGAGATATTTGGGTCAGGGGAAGGGAGGGCTGATCAACAGGCCTGGATGGGTGCAGTTTTTGACATCTCCAACTATAGTGGGTAATCCATGGATGGGGAGTGTTTGGACACAAATCAAAAATGCCCTCTACCCAGATTAAGCACTGCACTGCCCCAGCTGCTAAGGGTGGGAGGGCAGTTTTGAAGGAAGGAAGAAAGCAGGAAAAGAGTCTTCTGTTGTCCATTCTCTGATCCCACAGAGCGATCACCCGGTGGGGTTGGAGAACTGGCAGCAATTGAGTTGTTCTCACCTGGGTTCTCTCTTCCTCTGTGGGTGGCAAGAGAAGGGGAGACAAGGGTAGTTAAGTCTTTTCGATAGCTGCTGCCTTGGCACTAAAAAGTTCTGTCCCCCCATGGAGTGGTGGTGGAAGAGGGACTTTAGCTTCCTGCTGAGTAAGGGAAGCAGGGAAGGGAAGCGACTAATCTGCTGCCACCCCCATGCAGTGTAGGGAATCCAATCTTTGGCAGGCCTCAAGCACTACACGAAAAAGACCCCCCCCCCTTTTCTCCCCCTCTGCTTTTCTTGCCGGAGTGGCAGGAAAACTGGGAGGGAGACAAGTGGGGAGGACAGCTCCTTTGCTGCCTGATGATCAGTCTGTGGGACCAGAGAACTAACTGCAGAAGACCATGGGTCTTCTAATGCCAGTAACTGGAGGCATTCCTCACTCTACTTCTGTCTTTCTCTTCATTGTTGAGGCAGAATAGGGATCAATATACTGCATACGCCACATATTTTCTGCTGGCTTCCAAAGTAGATGACAGCACTTTAAGCCTGCCCATGTGGAAAAGCCCTTAGTGGCAACTTACATGAAAGGCATCTTGGGCAACAGAGAAGTTGCAGCCTTCCATAGATTGATGGATTACAACTCCCAGGACGCCTCACTATTGGCCACGCTTAGTAGGACTGCTGGGAGTTGTAGTTTGCCTTCTACATTCCAACCTGGGGTGAAAATGGAAGAAACATAAAAGAAGAATTGGCTGGAATGAGTATTTCTTGGACTTTATTAAGCCAATTTTATCAAACCTTTCATAAATTAAAAGATCTAAATGTAAACACCGCAGTTCAATGCAGGCTTAAATATGAGCAAGCTTCCCTGAAATCAGTAGGACATTCAAATATGAATATGATCAGGATGTAATGCAAAATGGCAAAGGGCCAGTTTTATAGCAGCAAGACAGAGGTACAGCAGAGACAGCAGCAAATCATGATGGACAAGGGCCCTATTCCCACATAATGCTTAACTGTGATCAGATCAAAACCTAGAGGCAATGGGGGCAGCACAGTTTATGCCATCAGACTTTTCTGCCACCTCAAGGACTGGTGGGTAGCATTTTAACATGGCTACCTGGGAGACGCCTTCATTTCTGTCAACCGGTAAGCGGTTGCATTTAACTTAACTGCTATGCTTCATCAAACAGAAGCTAGTTTACTCCCTTGGCAGCTCTTCTATCATAAGTGGAATTCACAGGGAAGAAAAATTATCTGTCAAACACTCATAGACTGTGATTGCATAATATGCTTAATTTGGTTTCTGAATTAACTTGGGGTCTGGATGGGGATAAAACAATGAGTCAAATGAGCAGACCTCTGGGAGTCTGAAGTTTGTGAAACCTGCTTTCTAAAATAGCATTAAATCGGGCTCTAAAGAATGCCCATCAATACTTGGGAAAGATGAGTTAATGGAACACATTCTACTCCACTGTCAATTTTACTCTGATTCTTGGTTTAGATTCATTCTAGTTCATTCAGACAAATTTGACACTCAGTTGTTTTTTGATGACAGACAGAGACTCTAAGGTCACATTTTCGTTGTCAGATCCAGTTTCTTAGCAACAAGGATTTGCTGTATGATTGTATTAACTTGAACAAAATATCTGAAGTGAGAGTTGGGACGTGTAAATATTGACATTGATAAATGTATTATATTAGTATTACTGAATATTTTATTTTAACTTTTGAATTTTATTTTAAATGTTTTGACTGCATTCTGACCTAAGACTTTAATAACGTTTAATTTTTCATGGGATCTGTTACGGTTGTTAGTAATGAATTTGCATTAAACCATATTAGGTCACCTTCTGCTTATATATGTAATTATCCAGCTGAACTTCAAACACCTGTTTAACTCCTAAACTACATTTTGGAATAAACTTGAATAAAGCAAGTTTTCAATATAGACCAGTGTTTCTTAGCCTTGGCAACTTTAAGATGTGGGGACTTCGACTCTCAGAATTCCCTAGCTAGCAATGCTGGCTGGGGAATTCTGGGAGTTGAAGTCCACACATCTTAAAGTTGTCAAGGTTGAGAAACACTGATATAGGCTATATCCAGAAAGAAATACTGTTGATATAGTCTATACTGGAAACTTACTTTATTCACTTGTTGTAAGTATACAGTTCCATAGTCCTGTCTTTGAAATGTCAACATACTTGTAGAAAGTATCTCTTTTCTGATGCTAGAAGTTGTAATTATAGCCTGGAAATATTTCCTCTACTCACATTTTAAAGACACTAGAAAATACCACCTCTTGGAAAAATGATGGCAGCTGACATGAAGATGTGCTTATTTGACTGCCCAATCTGATGGAGACTTTGAGATGTATTCATCCTGTTGGTTATGTGGCATCTAACTCTGCTGAGACTCATGCTCTGAAGCATTAGAAAACAAATTTTGTTCATACTCAAGGACATTACAACAGCTTGCTAGATTATTAAATTTGTATGCTGCCTGATTCCCAACTACTCTGGGCACTCACAAGTATAAAAAAAAAATTAAAAATACAATCAAAAGGAAAAAATAAGAAATAAAAGTTAAGGTGACAGAATCAGAATGGAATTAAAACAAACGAACAAAAAAAGAATTCAAGGGGGCTTCACTCACCCTTGCTAAAGGCGTGGGAGAAGAGCCAGGTTTTCCAGTCCTTTTGAAACACCAGTAGGATGGAGGCCATCCAGATCTCATGGGGAACCTCATTCCAGAGGGCAGGCACTGCTACAGAGAAGGTGTCCTTCCAGGGTCCCAAAAGATGGCATTGTTTAATTGAAGGAACCTGGAGTGCCCCAAACTTGCCACATCAAATCAGCCGGACACATACTATGGGAGATAGGTAGCCCCTGAAGTAATCAGGTCCTATGCCACACATACAGAGAGAGAGATAGAAAGAGATAGAGATAGAGATGGGAGGGGGGAGAGAGGGAGAGAGAGAGAGATCCCCAGGTACTTATATATTTATTTGAATGCTTTATATTGCTGCTGAACTCACAATAGCAATTCTACCTCCTAATGTATTAGCCAGGAGCCCTGAAGGATTTGAAGTTGCCCTGTATGTAGAAACTTGATTAGCTGAATTGTAACCACCGTTCTACAAAATGGATGAAGATTTTTGAAGCATCTAAAAGAGTAACCAATTTCTTTTAGCATAAGTAGAAAGATGGAATCCTATGCATCTAGAAAGCAACAAGTTGGGGAAGGCTAAATCAGATCATCTCTTTCAGCTGTGACAAAAGTAAAATTTTAAAAACACCCAAACAAAATGGATTGACTTATGTGGCTTGGAAAACTTATGCTAACTAGGGACTTTCCCACTTGCGCCTAATCATAGCACAATCGTGTTCTGGCATCATTTTTTTTTCCTGCCATGTCCTCATGATGTTGCCTCTGTCTTGTCCCCAGTCTGTGAGTGAAATAGTCTTCAGTTGTCCTTAGATGTACTGGTGTTAAAGTAGTGTTTTTATGTGTTTGTTTAATCAACTTGTAGGCTTTCTCAATCACTGAAAGAACTCTAGGCATATTAGGGTTATATCAGGGTTAAAATAACAGCATATAAATAATAGGAAAAGGACAACAATCACACAGCAATAATAAATGCAGTGTATTATGGGGAAGAAACTCATCTGATCATAATTAAAGATCAAAATACACTACTGGGAAGTAGATTACTTCATCCTACCCCAAGGCCTATTGAAAGAACCAGGTTTTTATAGTTTTCTGAAAGCATAGCAGAGTCAGGGCCATGAGGACCTCAGGAGCAATGCTATTCTACATGACAGGTGTAGCCAAGAGAAGGCAGTTACTATTTTATTATTTTTCCCTTAGAATTCCCCTTAAGTTGACCGCATCCAATCAGAGGCACACATACATAGCCATCACAGTATTCCCTTTTGGGGTAAACAGTGCTTTGCAAAGCACAAAAAAAGTGTCAGAAGTATTAGGCCAATCAAGATATGAGAAAAGAATAAAGAAAAAATCATCGAGCTATGTGTAAAATCCATTACCAGTTTAATGCAAGGCTCAAACTGCATAATAGTGGAATCACTGGACAACCCCTCACCCCTTATTGTCTCCTGAACAGAGCATGGAAAAATCAGCATTTGTTTGACAATATTAAAAACAAAACAAAACCTGAAAGGAAGGATGCCCACTTAAATAAGGACCAAAGCATTTGGAGCTAAGTATCTTTTATTAGCATGCACAACTATAGAGATCACTGGGCTCCTGGTCAAAAATGTGTAAAAGAGCCCTGAACAAAGCAAAGTTATGGGTTATACATCCCCAGAAGTGTTACAAAGGAATGATTTAAAAAAGCAACATAAACTATACTGTGAACTTTGCAGTGAAAATGTAGCATCTGTAATACTATGGGATAACCTCATTATCGCTATCCCAGCAGCTCTACATTTTTATTCTTCTATCTTTTTCCAGTTTGTATTAGTTTTTACTGTTGTAATTATAATCTTTAATAAAATTACTATATATAAAAAAAGAAATGTATGTCTGGATTTCAATCCATTCTTCAGCTTTGGAAATGATGCTCATCAGGTGTTCTGCCCAGATGGAGGTTATCACAGCACCCAGTTGGTGGATTCCCCATCTTTATTCCTCCCGCCCAGGTTTGGAAAACAAGCATCTCTCACTTTCCTTTCCATGGGTGGGTCTCTGAGGACACGTGGTTTCTACAGGAAGTTTTTGTAAGAGTCCCCTACATGCTCAGCATATCTGCTGTTGGACCAGTTTTCCATCTTTTTCTTATATCACTTGGCTTAAAAAGAGAAACTTGCAGAGACCCTGTGTAATGGTATGTGGGAAAAACCTTGGGAGAGGGGGAAAGAGATGCTGCCTAGGGAACAGTCAATTAAGACTGCATAGCCTGCAGCTGGATAGTGGGCGGGGCAAGAGGCTCAGAAGGGACCCTCCCTAGTTTCTCAGGCTGTAAAGGAGACAGTGAGAGAATTGAACTTTCAGACTTGCAAGATTCTGTTAATTTTTTTTTTTAATCCATTCAATCATGTCCAATTCTCAGAGACTCCCTGAACAAGTCCCTGCAGTTTTCTTGACATGGTTTTTCAGAAGTGGTTTGCCATTGCCTCCTTCCTAGGGCTGAGAGAAAGTGACTGGCCCAAGGTCACTCAGCTGGTTAATAATATAGCTTTACAATAAAGTAGAATTAGCTTATCTGGTTGTGTTTCTTGTCTGGTCTACCTGGTAAGGCTGACACCCTGTCAGTTTCACATGGTTTAAGAAATAGAAGAGGAAAGTCCAGTCTTTCATAGCTCCATCAGGGAGGGAGGGAGGCAAGAATCACCGATCCTCTCTGACCAGCTATCATTTGCCTTGCTGGTATACTGGTTGCAAGTGAGGATAGCAACCCGAAAACCAGTGGTCATACCACTGCTTAATGGAGATCTAGAAGGGAACCCACATAATGCCTGAGACCCATCTAACCAAACATGCTGGGCTTCAGGACTTACGTGGGGGTGTTCCTATCATCAGATGCAAACTTTCTGAAAATGGCCATGGAGGGCAGCACCTAGTGAACAGAGGGGAGGGGGCATGCTGGTAGCTCCATGCAGCAGCCAATAAGAGTGCAGACGTTGCCCAGATATATAAAGGGCAGAGCAGGAAGGAAAATCTGGTGGGAGGCTGTCGTCCCACCAGGACAGGGGCAAGCTGAGACTGACTTCATCTGTTCAAGCTTTCTCTGTGTGACTGCTGAAGCCTTAGTGATTAGTGGGTCATGAGCAAGAGTCAAAGGATTTATAAATCAGGAGTATTAGGAAGTAAATATCAATAAGTTCTATTAGATTTTCTCCCACATATCTGGGATTGCAATATGAGTTTGCAACCCTATGCACGTTTACTGTATAAGCTAGTAAATCTCAGTAAATTTAGCAGATTTATAAACATGCACAGGAGTAACATCGTGAATAGCAGTCTGAAGATGCTTCGGCACAGCTGCTTTCAAAAGGGACTTGTCACATTCCATACAGTATTAGCACATGGAGCTTATGAATAATCCTCAAGGGCAGAGTGTCATAGACCACACTGAAGTAGTCTAGCTTCTACTTCTACTTCTAAAATATCAAGGTTCAAAATTTCTTGACTAGGGAGGATAGAGCAAGCAGCCTATCTAATCTGGTTGAAAAGCCATGATGCATACACTGGTGGAAGAATATAATATAATGAAACTAAGTGAAATGAACGCTAGGAAAATTGTCTGTCTGCATTCTCCTTTTCCCAAAGGATCAGAAAATGCTCATACGAAGCAGATTGAAGGTTTAATGAGATGGGAAAAAGACTTCATGAACCATTTTTTTTTTTCCTGATTCCCATTAAAAAAAATAATGCAGCAAATACCTGCCTGATGTGTTTTGGTAGGAGGGGGGGCAATATCTATTCCTATATGAAGAGGGAGTGTGGCTTCAGAGACAATTTCTGAAACCTTGGTTGTGCAATGCAGGCAGAGCACAGCTTCATCTTTCACACCCTCACAAATAATGTGTAATGATTCCATTCTAACTATAATCACAGGCATTTTGATCATCCAGCTTTGCTTCTTAAAGCAAAGATTGCCGCTAATATTCATGAATGTAGTCATTTTTAAGCAGAAGAAATGGAGTGGATGGGTGCTTTAAAGCGGGTTAGATTTTAAATAAATAATGTCCATTTGCTTCTCTAACATAGTTCTATTCTGCCTCTTATTTCTGAGGATTCCTGAAGGAGATGAGCTAACTATGTAGACATGGTAATGCAGCAGATCTAGAAGCAACCCAAGGCCACTGCTGACAGAACAGCTCTGTAAATCTGAGTTTGAAATGGCACCTCTGTCAGTAATGCTGAACCAGTTGCAAAGGCCACAATCTTGAGACTGTAACTGAAATGAATTAAGCTGTGTATTGATCCACAGATGCCCAATACAAAAAGAATTGTGTGGATTCCAATGACATGTTACTAGCATGAAGTAGGCTGCCTTACCAAATGTATGAACAATAGAAAAATATGAAGCAATGGTTAAAATAACTTGAATAAGGATAAAAAACATGTTTTAAATCAAATCTTATGTTATACTGTTCATGAAAAATATTTGCAGCTCAACTAATTAAAGTGTCAATCAATCAATCAATATTTTATTAAAGTCACAGACCAGAATTACAAATAAAAATGCATTAAAATGAAATAAAACAAAACAATATATTACAGTTAATGGTGGGATCATCAGTGAGCAATCAAACTCTGCCTAATTTTACAGACAGTGTAACAAAATTTAGCTACGTTCAAAGAAACTGAATCATACTGATTAGATAGCAATAACCCACTATTAAGTATTTTCTTCAACCCATGGGGCGCTGAAGGTCTTGTTCTGAAGAAGTTGCTGTTGGTGAGGCTTATTCAGATAGCAGTGGATTGTCTTCTAGAGTGAGACCCTGACATCAGTTACTAAGCATTGCTGAATTCCTGAATATTTCCTGATCCCCTTCCCTTTTTGCCTTTCCTGAGGAGCTTTACAAGTCCTGTCCAGGAATTTCTCACCCTGAAGCTGCAATGTAGAATTCTCTCCTCAAATCCTTTTACCTTCTCCTCCTCCAATATGGACATAAGCTTACCCTTTCAGCAGGTGTAATTTGTTTTATTTAGGCCAACATTGCACATATCTTCCACATTAGCTCAAAGCTTCTTTCAGTATCCATGCTGCTTGGAGTTTTCCCCATGTAACTCCCCCTACCAAACTCATCCCAAACACCTGTTTGTTCTACCTATTCATTCACTTAGTGAGTTTCAAATATCAAAGTAAATAATCCCATCATTTTGCCTAAAGTCAGATTTTTTTCTGCCAAGGAATTCAGAAACCCTAACTTGTGGCTGGACCTGGTTACTAGTTGGATGAAAGATCACTAGCGAATTCAGGTCTGTAGACCAAAGTAAGAAATTGAAAAACATCCTGAAAGGCAATAGCAATTTATTTCCATATTGTTGTCAAGAAAACTACATGGATGTTTCCAAATAGTTACCAGGAGTGAAGCTCAACAGAGACTCTGCCTGTTATAACTATACATAATTAGGAGTTAGCAATATAACTCACACCACATCATTGACTGATACTGGAAGAGTGAAGCAAGGAAACATGGAACTTTGAAATGAGTACATTTTATTGTATAATGGTGAGAAAGTAGAGAAATGCTTATTTTTCAAAATAACTGAACAGAAATGATAATGATTAGCACGGCCCTGGTGAGAATCTATTTTGGTACCTGCCACTTCAGATGAATTTTCTTCCTATTGATGTAGTTCTCTATTCCCTTTGCTCCCAACTCCCCACTTTTTTTCTTCTTGGCTCAGTGCCATTATAAGTGTACGCTGACAGACAAGTAATGGTATTTCAGGTTCTTGGTCACTTCATGCTGATATTGAAGAGATGTTGATCTGGCTTGACCCAAGGAACTGAATGTGTATGGGTAATTTTAGACACAAAATTTGAGGTCTAGGTATATCCTAAATTCAGTTAATTTACAGCTCTCTCTCCCACCACAATTTCAGCTTCTGGCATTTCCAGGTGAGTGAAGTTATTAGAGACCTGAGGAATATGGCAACTTTTGCTGCCCTGCTCCAGAATGCATGGGTTTTGTTTCTTCTAATAGTAGCAAGAAAACCTCTGCAAGAATGACCAAGAATAGCTTGCTTCAAAGGCCATTTCTAAGTTGTTAAATGTGTATCACCTTGTACTATCTGTTGCCTACCATCAAATTCTTTCTGATGTATGTTGGGTCTGATATTCAAATGGCATCCTGATTTAGCTTGTTTTCTATGAACAAAGGGAAACTGCCAGCCATGCAACAGAAGGGTTCTGGGCTTGGTTGCTTCAAAAATGCTAAGAGCAAAATTGTTCTGTCCCTGTTTGCCACCTCAAAGTATTATAAACATAGGATTGTAGCAGTTTTCAAAATATACAGCCACCCATGATTTGTTTGTTCATTTATTATTCATTTATTCCTAGCAGATACTGATAATTTCTTTCTCAAGATGTATTTCCTGCTATATTCTTAAAGCAGTTGGCATCTACATTAATCCTTCCCACAACACAATGTACAGTAAAAGATTAATCTAATGACATACAGTAACAGGTAGACCTTATAAGACCTTCATGATCTATTTACCCAATTTTTATATATTTACACTATTAAATATTTTACATTTAATATTTAACACTATTTAACAAGAGTGTCTTTTTGTCATTACAAATACTTAAAGTTTTGGTTGTAACTGTAATATTCCATTTGTATTGATTTAATCATGACAATAATGTTTCACATCTTAATTTTAGCACTGGATTTGTTTTAAAGTGGAACACATTTGGTGCATTTTCAGGTTTTAGATACAGTCAGAATATTTTTCATAGCTGTAATAATATTTTTATGATATTAGTTTCATGGACCAGAGCTTGCTTCATCAAATACGATGATGAAGGAAAAGTGGGATCATTTATACTATAATACATTTGTTATTTTTTAAGTTGCCATAAAATGCTTTCTTGCTTTTTTCCCTTCAGCTACCTAAAGCTTCCAGATCTCATTTAAAAAAAAAAAACCGGACATGTTCTTTTTATTAAATTTATGAATCATCTTCTGCTTACTCAGCACCTAGAATGATGTACAATAAAAACTAAGGAACACAAAAGCAAAACTCACACAAAATTTCACAGCATCATTAAAGAAAGCAGAACACATTTAAAATCTATCACTTCATGACAGTCTCAGGCATCTACACTTGAGTGCATGTGTTAAATGCCAGCTGGAAAGTTAAAATGCCAATTGGAACATACTGTATAGTCTAAGCCAGTGTTTCTGAATCTTGGCAACTTTAAGATGTGTGGACTTCAACTCCCAGAATTCCCCAGCCAGCATGCTGGGCTGGGGAATTCTGGGAGTTGAAATCCACACATCTTAAAGTTGTCAAGGTTGAGAAACACTGGTCTAAGCCTTTGCTTTTCCTAAAATACTTTTAGGTAAGAGCGAGGGGGGACTTTATCCGTTATATATAACGTCAACCCCCTTTCAATGACAGATGCCTCAGACTGCATCCCACCGACTTAACCAATTTTAAGCACGTTTATAAGAGACCACGCTTAACCGTGTCTTCTTTTTCAATCAATCTGCTTAAGCTTGCAAGGTACGGGTGCAATAATTCTAGGGTTTTTTTAAAAAAAATTTGGAAGAAAATCTTACAGATGACCCGGGGCATATTGTGCAGCAAAATTTCCTCACGTTGGAGTTCTTTATTTAAGCGGCACCGTATTCTTCCCCGCCGCGTGTGGGTCACGTTCCCATCTTTTCCTGTGGGGGCCGGCGAAAGCATGGGCGCAGGTGAACGAGGCGGCGGGAACGGCTTTCTGCGCCAGCGCAGCGGAACCAGGGCCTCCTCGCTGCCATGGCAACCGGTTTGTGACTGCTTCGGCCTAAGTAGGCCGGGCCCTACCTTAAGGCTCAGTTCCTGGCTACGCTAGCTGGCAGTCTTCGTGATTTGGTCCGTCCTTTGCCGCTGAAAGGATCGCAGCTATGGCCTCACGCAGCGCGGGGACCCTCCTCACTCAAAACAACGCGATCTACGTGCCCCCGGGGCTCATGCCTGGGTGGGTGGCCCGGAAATGTGTTTGGTGAAGTGGGGACGGTGAGGGGTTGAGGCGTCCGTTAGCGAGGGGCTTAAACCAGGCGGAGGTGGGTGGGTGGGTAGGTGGCTATTAGGAGTGAGATGCTGGGGAAAAAAAAAGATGAAGGAATTGTAACCGGGCCGTATTTCAGTCCTTTCAGCAAAAGGTGATGACGTTCTATACATTTTCAGAAGACCTGCGTTATTAGATGAACTTTTATTTTTAAAGAGCGCCCCTTGTCCAGAAGAAAGGATGTTACATATGTTAGGAAGCACATAAACTAAAAACTAAAAGGCTGCTAAAATGGATGGGAGGGAATAAACCATAACAGAACTGTTGGTATAAAAAGAGAGCACAATGTTGTCACAATTCCCTGCCATGATGCCTCACATCTGATTCAACTGTAGTCTTCCCTCCCCATATAATGCACATTATCAGGACAATGCCCAGTCTGATAATTTCATTCCCATCCTTTGTTTACCTACACCTCTGCGTATTAGAAATGAATTTCCAAGGCATTAATCCATTATCTTCAAATACTGTCATTTTTTTGTGGCAAAATATTAAAATAAAATATTAAAATATTCCTATTTTATTGCTGACAACTCATTCTTCTAAGAGGAGAGATTCTTCATGACCACCTTCCAGGGAAATGTGAACTCAAAATAACACTGATTATGTCTTTAAAATATAAATTGCATACTGTATGATGCTGAGAGGTCTTTATTTGAAAGAAAGAATATGACAAATTTCAGGTAATCACGTAATACTGAAGAAGAGATTATGGCCATTCTCCTTATAGTCTCTTTTACTATCACTCAGCTATTGTTTAAGTGATGTAAATCCTGTCCTCATTATTGTTATATTAGCATAGTGATGGTTAGATGACTCTAGAAGATGCTATAAATCAGTACTGGGGATCTTGCTTATATATAGCTTCTTTAAAAAAGTATAAATATGAATGTTATATCTGTAAATAATCTCCTCTTTGAAAAATTGCTCATAAAAAAATGCAATTAACTTATTAAATGAATTTTAAGTTTGATGGAAAGCATCAATACAAGAAAGATGCAAAATGGTCATTAATAATGTGTTGCATAGCAACAGTCATTTAGGAATAATGTTAAATTAGGTTGTTTTCCCTTGCTCACAGGCTTAGTGAGGGCTGTAAATTGGGCAAGATAACATCCTTACATCTTTTTCATACAGGACTTATGAAATGCTTGTTAAAAAACTCATTCAGACACTGAATATTGAGAGGGATGGGAAGAAGAAATTTAGATTGGAAATTTTAAATCTGTTTTGCATAATTATTTTTGATTAGGAATATTTTACTTAAGCAATGATAACTTAGTTTTTCAGTAGTGATCTAACCTAAATTCTCACTGCTCAAGTAAAATATACTGTTTCCTTTGGAAAGGTCTATATAGAGGAATACTTTCACGAGGCATAAAAATAAAATGTGGCACTAGTCAAAGCTAGCCACAGAAACAGTCACCTGCTTTAATTCTACCTCTGCAAAATAGGTGTAATAATAATTGTTTGTTTTTATGGAGACTATGTTTGCAAAACACTGCAAATATTGAGTGCTATCAAGGTGAATAAATTAATGAACGTCATTTGGATTCCTCTTTTTCTCTAGGTACCATGGCCATGTCCCTAACGTAGCCTTTTCCTTTGGTGACACCCATGGAAATACCACCATGAAATATTTCCAAGATTTCCGAAGTGCTGCCATGGAAACCAGCTATAGTCCGTACAGCAAAGGGGGCCAGTTCCCAACCCTTTTCTCACGTGACCCGTCTCTCGTGATTGCGACAAGGGCAAGAGGATGGGATCGATGGCTACATACCCCTAATTACTCTCGTTTCAATTTGGATATGAACCGCTCAGAAGAACTGCAAGAGTTCTACAAGGTAAGGTGGCTTTTCAAGACACACCTTCTCCCTTATGGTCAGTTACACATAATTGAAATTGTCTGTGAATTCAAAATGTCTTGTAGATAATCTGCATTAATCAGGGACATTTCATTATTGTGTAAGAGTAAACACTTGATTTAAGAGACTAAGGGGGAAAGGGATGTTTGTTAAAACAGCATGGGATGTGTATGTAACATTTATGCATTTTATGCATGTATAAAATGACAAATAGGATCTTACACACTTGCATGCACAGAAACACACACTGTTCAGACAATTTGCCTCTTGCATCCAAAATCTGCTAAACCAAAATCAGTTAAATGAAGGATTTACTAAACCAGTTTAGACAGTTAGTAGAACCAGGTACTAACTTTATTCTGGGTAGTATAACTTCTTTTTATTTGTTGTAGGTACCCTCATGCATGTATCCAGGCTAGTATATCGTGCATATTTGAATGCTTTCCACTTTTATTTTAACCCACATGTACAATCAGGCAATACTTTTATTTATACCTAGATGTAACTTGAATCCTCTGTGTCTTCTAATAGAGTCTTTTGCATTTAAATCTATGCCTGTTCTTCTTCACCATTTTCAGTTTGATGGAAAAGGATCTACTAGGATTCAAACAGCTTTCAAATTGCCCCCCAGGACCGTTGGAACAAAGAAAGACTACAGGTGAAACTCGAAAAATTAGAATATCGTGCAAATGTTCATTTATGTCAGTATGGCAACTCAAAAGGTGAAACCAATATATGAGATAGACGCATTACATGCAAAGCGAGATATGTCAAGCCTTACTTTGGTATAATTGTGATGATTATGGCGTACAGCTTATGAAAACCCCAAATTCACAATCTCAGAAAATTAGAATATTACATGACATCAATAACACAAGGATTGGAAATAGAACAATATCGGACCTCTGCAAAGTATAAGCATGCATATGTACTCAGTACTTGGTTCGGGCCCCTTTTGCAGCAATGACTGCCGCAATGCGGCGTGGCATGGATGCTATCAGCCTGTGGCACTGCTGAGGTGTTATGGAAGACCAGGATGCTTCAATAGCGGCCTTCATCTCCGCTGCATTGTTCGGTCTCATGTCCCTCATCTTTCTCTTGGCAAAGCCCCATAGATTCTCTATGGGGTTCAGGTCAGGTGAGTTTGCTGGCCAGTCAAGCACAGTAATCCCATGGTCATTGAACCAGGTTTTGGTACTTTTGGCAGTGTGGGCAGGTGCCAAGTCCTGCTGGAAAATGAAGTCAGCATCCCCATAAAGCTCATCTGCGGAAGGAAGCATGAAGTGCTCCAAAATCTCCTGGTAGATGGCTGCGTTGACCCTGGACTTAATGAAGCACAGTGGACCAACACCAGCAGATGACATGGCTCCCCAAATCAACACAGACTGTGGAAACTTCACACTGGACTTCAAGCATCGTGCATTGTGTGCCTCTCCATTCTTCCTCCAGACTCTGGGTCCTTGGTTCCCAAATGAGATGCAAAAGTTGCTCTCATCAGAAAAGAGGACTTTGGACCACTGGGCAACAGACCAGTTCTTTTTTTCTATAGTCCAGGTAAGACGCTTCTGATGTTTGTTGTTCAGGAGCGGCTTGACAAGAGGAATATGACATTTGAAGCCCATGTCCAGGATCCGTCTGTGTGTGCTGGCTCTTGATGCACTAACTCCAGCCTCAGTCCACTCCTTGTGAAAGTCCCCAACACTTTTGAATGGCCTTTTCCTGACAATCCTCTCCAGGCTGCGGTCATCCCTGCTGCTTGTGCACCTTTTTCTACCACACTTTTCCCTTCCACATAACCTTCTATTGACGTGCTTTGATACAGCACTTTGGGAACATCCAACTTCTTTTGCAATTACCTTTTGGGGCTTTCCCTCCTTATGGAGGGTGTCAGTGATGGTTTTCTGCACAACTGTCAGGTCAGCAGTCTTTCCCATGCTTGTGATTCCTACTGAACCAGCCTGAGAGACCATTTAAAGGCTCAGGAACCCTTTGCAGGTGTTATGGATTCATTAGCTGATTAGAGTGGGACACTTTGAGCCTAGAATATTGAACCTTTTCACACTATTCTAATTTTCTGAGATTGTGAATTTGGGGTTTTCATAAGCTGTACGCCATAATCATCACAATTATACCAAAGTAAGGCTTGACATATCTCGCTTTGCATGTAATGTGTCTATCTCATATATTGGTTTCACCTTTTGAGTTGCCATACTGACATAAATGAACATTTGCACGATATTCTAATTTTTCGAGTTTCACCTGTACAAGCAAAGACAAGTTGTACCGCATGTTCATGTGGGTTGTGTGAATTAGTCCTGGGACAATTAGGTAAAAGAAAAACAAGGTTTAGTAAATGCAGAAGGCAGGGTGGTAACAAAGTATAGAAAAAGACAGATAGGCAGACAAGAGTGGCTGTTTGAGGTTGCCTGATTTCTTACAGCAGGCTGTTGGATTAGTTCAGAAGTTACCAAATGTTCTCTCTTCAGGGAAGCCACCTGCACTTCCTAGTGTGCTAGGAACTGCTACAGTCTGCCATGAGAACTCCTGTGCTGTTTAAGCAGGTTTTTTTGCATTCTCTTCTCCTTCATCAACTGAAGTCTTACTTCAAGAAAGCTTGTGTTTCATGAGAAATCTCAATAGAATCTCAATAAACTTGCCAACAACCATTATTCTTAACAGTCTTCATCTGGGTCTTCCCACTAGCTGAACCAATTGATTGTCTGGCATCCTTTTTTGCAGATTGCTACTGAGAAGTTTATAAGGGCATTTCCATTCTAACTTTACAATCTGTTTATTTTTAGACTATTTCCTGTGATGTTAGTCCCACTTTGTTGTTATTGTTGCCAGTCTTTGTTGTTGTTGTTGTTAGAATAAAATACAGTAACAGAAGATACCAGTCTTGAGCACAGTTGTGAGTACAAAGCTCTGTGGGAGAGTTATAGGGGTAGCACATAAAATAGCCTTGTCTGATGGTAGATGTTGGTAACTGCCTTTTTGAATACAGAAAAATGTCCTAAGGCAGATCCTGCTGTGTTGAATTTAGTTTAATTCGTATTCCTTCTTAAACCTGGAAGTAAGGGAAATTTCTCCTTATTCAACCAGTGTGTCCACAACAGTTAAACAAGCTATAAATAATTAAGAGTAGGATGTCAAAATTAATGGGCTGAGAAGAAGCACTATTTGTTCAGGTTTTTTCTTTTATTTGCCAGACACACACACACACACACACACACACACACACACACAGGTTGCTTCAGGTAAAAATGCAGGACTATTGTGAATGTCATTCTCTATCCCACTCAATGTATAGGTTAGTCTGAGGTCTGTCAGCTTTAGGATCAAACTACAAATGTTTTTGTTTGCACAACATACTGGATTAGGCTAAAATGGGGATGGATAGTTTGTGGTTTAGCTTATTGTGAGCAGTTTGTGGTTTAGCATGTTGTGTGAATGATTGCATTCACATAGCATTGGTTAAACCATAATATGATTTGTTTAGCACTGAATGTTATGTGAACATAGCAATTGTTGTTTGTTAACCCAGATTTAGGATTTAGTATGCTGTTTGAACCCAGCCATTGCATGAAAATGGGAACAATGAAACATTGGATTATATTAATGAAGAGTAACCTCTGGGATTTTGTGTGGAAAAATAGCAGAATGGGGAGAGGAAGCCCTTTCCCTGCGAGCTTTTCTCCCTTTTCTTCCAAATCCTTGCTTCCAAAGCTGCTGTCTCTCCTTGTGAGAGCATTCACAGGGGTAGCAAGGGGGAGGGGGCAAATGGTGGAGTAGCATTGTACCAACCTGGTGCAAACTGCATCCTTTTTGAATATGTACCATGATGTTGCACACACGGCTTATGGCATATTGCTGCTTTCATCATTTTGACGAAAGCAGTGGATCCTGTGAATGCCTTTGTTTATCCATATGAAAAGATATATCTGTAGAAAGCAGAAGTGCATGAAAAGGCCATACTGTTTTTGTTATCATTTTTGAAGGTTTATAGAATTGTACAGATATGTTTTGCCTTTTATATATATTACTGGACATATCCTTTTCATGTATAGACCACATTCCCAGATAATGCTAAGCCAGGATTTTTTGAACAATGATTTCTTGAACAAATCATCTGACTCACACATAGTGCAGAACTATAAAGAGGTGCAGGGAGGCAATTTGTTCAGCATATTAAATTAAAACCAAATAAACCGTATTATGGCCTAGCTTTATTTACTTACTTATTTGCTTCAGTGTGAACCAGGCATACTTGCTCCATTGTTTGTGACAAGGGAAAGTGTGCATGAAGATATGTGTATTGATGGAAAATTGACATAAAATCATGTTACAAGGAAAAATATGCTTATGAAAAGGAGTACATTGGGAAAAGTGCACAAAGAAGAAATGTAAGGGACAGTTTGCATAGAAATGGGCAATTCTGGCAAATGTACATAGAATGTTGTGTGGATTTGGAGGAGGAGAATGCCATACATAGATGCAGACATTATGCAAATATAAACTAATACAAATATACCTGGAAAAATGAGAAACTAAATTGAGTACAAGTGACAGATTCACCCATCCCTAGGAAGTTTTAGCCTCACAACAATCATATAAAGAGGATAATTCAGTCCCTTGCTAAGGTGATAGGCTTCATGGCTGAATAGGGATTTAAATGCTAGATTCCCTAGCGTAGATTCAACACACTAACCCTTACATAACAGAAATGTTGTTGATTTGGGAATCAAGTAAGCACATGAACTAAATAATCTCCAAAGAACTCAGATTTACATGCTGATGCTTCTGACTAGTTTATTTTTAATTTGTAGCTTACCCAGATGCATCGTGAACATTACAGAGATAAGACAGGGACAGTGCACCTGGTACCATACTTTGTGCTGCCTACGAAGGAGAAAGACAAGTACCCTCATCCTCTTGATCTGTGAGTCTAGTGGGTAAAAATGGTGGGGTGGGGTGAAAATCAGGTACTACATGGAGACTGTTTTATGGAACTGTTATTGAAACTCATCAGTTTCCTTATTGTAGGCTCACAGTAACAAATCAGACTAAAATAATCTGAGGTGTCTTATATCATGTAAATGAATCCCTTCTAAGACATTCATGGTCAGCTAAAATCCAGAGATTTGAGATCCATTAACAAAAGAAACAGTTTGTTTGCATTTAGTCAGTGTGTTTAAAATATTGTACAGCTTAATTGCAGTCTAAATCCCCCTGAAGGAGAAAAAGCTGTTATAGGCAATGATGGACAAAATAATTGTGACAGGAAACCCTACAGTCCTATACACACTTGTATAAGATTGTACAGTAAGATTCTCACAGGGAGCAGGAAGTATAATAGAGCTGTCTTGAGCATAAGAAAGTGGATTATACTAGTCATTGGTTCACCTCATTTTCCATAGTTAGCTAATGTGATTGGCAGTAAGTTCTCCAGAACCTCAAGCAGAGAAAGGTATTTTCCAGGTTTGTTACCTAAATTCTGATTGAACCTGGGATCTTCAATGTATAAAGCACATATTGTACTATTGAACTATGATTACTGCCCTTAGTATTATGCATCACTTGTTAGTTTTCTGCTTTTATCATTTTGGCTCACTGACCATATCTCTTGCTTCTGTATTCCTAATCACTGAAGTAACATAACATTCCCATTTCACCATAGTAATGAACCAGAGAACAGATGTTAGAGGGGGAAGGAATTTCAGCATTTTACCAGATTATTAGAGTTATTAGTAGAAATCTACCCATCTGATCTTGAAAGCATTGGCCTCTTTCACTTTCGCTTGTCAACTATTCTGGTTCAACTTAATAGACTATTTTACCCTTAGTTATTCCTACTGTCGTGAGTAGATCAGTCATATTGAGGGAGAGGATGGGAGAGAGAAATTAAAACAGCTTGAGGGTGCAAAACATTTACAGAGAAGAACTGTCAGAAGAGTTAAGACACCCTCCCACCTGCCTGCCTGCTGCTTCTCCTTTATAAATGTTACTCCCATATCAGTGTAAGAAGAAAAACAGGTGGCTTGTATTTATTTCCTCATAATCTGTTGATTTTCCCTGAAATTGCAAGGAAGGGTTGGGGGGAATGTGTCTCCTACTTATTTACCAGATATTGTAGCATCTAATAAAGAATAAAATATTTGCTTTGATCCCATATATATTGGGAAGATATATTCTTGAATGAATCCCCCACTCCACTTGCTTAAAGGCATTTTCTTGGATCTGTTTCTTTTCTAGTATTTGCAAAATAGCATTCCCCTCCCCCCTTTAAAAAGAAGTTTCCCTTAAAATTTGCAATAACTATTGCTGGGAAATGCAGTTATATATTCAACCATGCATATGTATATGTATACGTATACGTATATGTTGTAGACTGTATTTTATTTTATGATAATTGTATTACTTTAGTTTACCGTGAATGTAACCTGATTAATGTATGCTACTAATATGGTCTGTTTACCTCTCTGCAGTCTGTCTTAGATGCTTGTTGTGGCTACAGGTAGCAAGCCTCAGATGAGCTAAAATTTCTGGCCTCTAGTGTGTAAAACATTTTGAATTTGAAACAAATATTCTGACCATACCAAAAGTGTTCAAATGATGTTGCAACTACAGTGGTACCTCACGTTACGAACTTAATCCATTCCGTGACTCTGATCGCAACTCGATTTGGTCGCAACGTGAGGTAAATTTTCCCATAAGGTTCAATGTAAATACGGTTAATCCGTTCCGCCCTCCGAATTTGGTCGCACCATGAGGCAAATTTCCCCATAAGCTTCAATGTAAATACAGCTAATCCGCCCTCCGAATTTGGTCACACCACAAGGCAAATTTCCCCACTTTCTCCTTCAAACCCTTATTCTTGCCAAGCCTGCTCTGCATTTTCTTTGGAGCCATGCTGACAAGCACACCAAAACCTTCCAAACGCCACAAAACACACCACAAGCCTCACTGGACGTCTCCTTGCTACCACGATCTCGCCCACAGGAAGCCACGACCACGTGGCAGCAGGGCAAATGGCCGCAGATCCGGTTCGTAGCTCGAGGCGGAGGTCGCATGGCGAGGTAAATTTTTGGGGCCGGAGCTGGTCGTATCCCGAAAAATTTGTAAGGAGGGGCATTCATAACCCGAGGTACCACTGTATTCTGGTTCATTGATGTTATAATTACAGGTAATCTTCGTTTAGTTGACTGCCTCGTTTAGCAACTATTCATAGTTATGAAGATGATGAAAAAATAACTTTATGACCAGTTCTCACATTTATAACCTTTGCAGGTCTGTAAAGCAAAGGAAAGCTGAAGTACGTTCATAAGCACAGTCATGGTTTCACTTAGCGACTGCTTTGCTTAACAACAGAGTTGCTAGATGAGGACTACCTGTATTCTCCAAGCTCAGAACAAACCATTCTGAGTTCAGAACAAAAGGAATTTTAAGTTTGAATACTTTTGCCCACCTCTAGTTAGGTATACTTCATTATAGGTAGTCCTTGGCTTACGTCCATTCGTTCAGCAATCACTCAAAATTATGGTGGCACTGAAGAAAATGGACGTGCTACTAGTCCCCAAAATTCCGGTCCTTGCAGCACCCCTGTGGTCACATGATTGCCATTTGCAGCCTTCCCTGCTGGCTTCCCACAAGCAAAGTCAATGAAGTTGGCAGGGAAGGTCACAAGTCACTTTGGTAAGTTGCTCCCGCCCACAGCACCCCCTCCACCCCTCCACAGTCTCCGACGGGCCTCCCAAGCCCTCCCCAGCCTCCCTCAACTCATGCACAGTCTGCGCCAGCTCTTCCAGGGTCTCTCCCACTCACCCCCATGGCACCCCCCTGCTCCTTATCTGGGATTCCCACTGCTTCTTGCTTAATGACCCACACGTCTTGGGGTTATGACAACAACCAGGACTGCTAGGATTGCTGTCGCTAAGTGATGCAGACATGTGGCATTGTGCTTTATGACTGCATCGCTTAGCAACGGCAATCCCAGTCCCAATTGCTGTCATAACCCAAGGACTACTGGTATTGAAATTCTTCTGCTTTTAAATTTGAACATATATTTCCTTTATGGAACTGATCTGATCCAGGTTTAAAAATATAAATATTCCTTGAGTTAATGCGTATGGTTTCCCAATCAGTATGGTATTAGGTGTGTGTTGCCTTAATTAAGGTTCTTGATCACAAGTGAGTTCTTCCATTTGTCAGCATTGCTTTGTGACAAATGGTTTTATGATGGTGTTGTGTTCTGAAAAATCATGTAAGTAAAGTTGATATATAACCTGAAAACTGATTCATGCCATTTTAAAGAATTATAAAAATGTTTGTAAAATGTCTTTGTTCTCTTTCTATTGTTTGTTTCTTCACGTTGTTTTGAATAAAATGTACCAAGTTTTACCTGTTACCATCTCAATTTCCAGTATATAATTTCATAAGGGACAGCTACCTGAGAATGTTGAATACACAGTAACTATATATCACCTGTGCAGTGCCCTATCTACTGCATAATTGGTGAAACCCTCTAACTGTAGTGTTTATCACCAATGTTCCTTCCAGATAGAACCTATATCTGAAGGTTGGGTGAACATGTGTTAAGTGGACAGTGCATTAACCCTTGCCTTCCAACTTCATATAATATAATGTGATTTCATTTGATTTCACACTGTTTATGCAGTGTGAAGAATGAATTTCAAGAACAGATGCTAGTGATGCATAATGCCACCTGAATATTATGAAGAATGCCTTAAGTTTTGAAATGTAAAGTTTTGCTGTGACCTTAAGTCTGCAACTTTGTTATCATCTTCTTTAATTGTTTTTTGGATTTTGTAAGCCACCCAGAGTCTAATGGAATGGGTGCCCACAACAAATTTTATTAATTGAATTAATCAAAATAAATTATATTTCTACAATACACTTAACTGTACTATACCAAATGAATCTATTGACCCATTTGATACATTTAGTCCTCCAAGAAAAGTACTGGAAAGAAAATACGAGCCATCTACATTACAGAATTGTCAAGGTCTGAAAGCACAAAGTATGTCTCCCAAACACTGATTAGCTGCATGCTTACTGATGTCTGGCTGGCCAATAAGGGGTAATTGTAATCAGAAAGCATTGCCAGTACTGTCTTCGTGCAAGGGTTCATGGTGTACTTGGTAGGTCTTGGAGAAAGTTAGAATCACTAGTAAGATTTGCCTAGATTAGTGGTTAAGGATGTTATGAATCACCTCTTGATGTTTCAACTCCTAAACTTGTCTGTCAGGCGCCCAGTTGGCTGTATTGTTCAGTGCCTGATTTGCATTTGCTACACTACTGAAGTATGTTATGTGAAAAAAGGAGTACTCTGTTGAGAGATGAATTATTTATGTAAGCTAAAGAGGGCAGCTAAGAGAGAAAGAAAACATTAAGTCTGTAATGCCATCTAGGGGTCATCCATATTTATGCAGTCCAGATCTCATAGCCCTGATATATAACTCAGGTATCTGATGACTGCAGTTTTATAATGATGAGATCACCTTGAACTGATCTAAGATCGTACATATGAATGGGAAGAAATTCAGCAAAAGAAATGTTTCTGTTGAATCTTCATGTTTTGCCATACAGCTGTCAAAACCCAAACCTACTGAAAAAAAAAGTTAGTGATTCTTATCTGGACTTTCATGGCATTGCTGCAAACTGGCATGATGGTGTGTATAGGAAAAAGTTCATCCAATTCAGCAGACCAATTTCTGCTTTCAATACACCTCCCTAGTTTGTGTCTTTCTAAATAATGAATCCAGCATTGTCTGTTGGCCTGTCATTCCAAAGCACTCGTTTTGTTATGCCTCTCCAAGGCACACAGGCATTAATCACGAGTGATCAATCCCCAGGAGCACTTTTCTAGGGCATGTTGCTCTGCCACAGATTGTACTTACTTTTATGGCTTTGTGTTGGCAGGAAATAAGATGTATTATTTTGTCCTCCATGCTTTACAGAGGGTAGCATTTCTGTTCCTGCTGTAACTAATAGATGGTGCTGTCTTGGGACTGTAGTTCTATTGCTTTCGGATGGCAGGATGGTGAAACAAGATTGTAAGCCAGATGCTGTTGGAAACCTTCAGAAAGCCTGCATAACAGGCAAGGATAAATCAGTTACTGAATTAAAGTAACTGGGTAGGTAGAAAAATAGCATTCAGTTTCTTACTATTAAAACATTGGATTGTTTAGTGCAATCAGTGAGCAGTAGACAGAAAAGTCATTCTTTCACTCAGCTTTTAATTCATGTATGGAATTTGCTGTTACAAAGTACAATAGCTTGGATAGCTTAAAGAGGCAATAGACAAATTATGGAGAGGAGAAGATTCTGTTACAGTTCTTCACACTGATAACTCTAGGCTAGTAGTTACCAATCTGTGGTCTGTTGTGCCTGAGGGTATAGCAGGTGGCACAGGGTTTGGGCACAAAGTATTTTTTAAAAAAGATTGCCAAGTCCTGTGAAAGTTTTAATAATCTTGTTGAAAATATCAGGAAATTTTGAGTAATCTTGCTAATTTTATTTTAAATTGATTTTAATTTACTTTTAGGATTCTATATGTGCCATTTGGGGGAGTCGCATATGCCATGATGCCAGCAGGTTCCACATTGCTAATTCTGACTTGCATGGTGATCCATAAAAGTTTGCAGTTAAGATGTAATGAAAAGGTTTGGTCTGCTGTTCTAGGAACCATCAAGTTTCAGAGGCAATATACTACTGACTACCATTATGTGAAACATTGCCCATCCTGCCTGGAAGTTTCTCAGAGTCCTCTGATTGGCCTCTGGAAAAATTGATGGCTTTCTGATCTACTAAAACTTCTCTTATGAACTAAGTGGTAGGGAATGAGGTCATAGTCGATAGACTGTTGAATTTTACATATGATTCTAGAAAATAGATTTATCCTGATTTGGACAGTTGGTCTTTGTATACCATGTCTATTCCTAACTCTGCTGGCTGACATCATGCCAGCTGAGTAAGTAGAACACTTGCTTTATCACTGAGCTATCTGCCCTAAGCCTTGCCTAGAGAGACAGGTTATTTGATGATGCTCAGATATTCCCAGCTTAACTTCCTTGAAATTACTTGGAAGTGGGATTTTGTCCACAGTTATCATACTTTTGACTCATCAATATTCATCAATTCAGTGTTTTCTGAATTCATTTGTGTAAATCTGCTATAGCTATTTGTCCATGACAGGATTTTGCATAGGGGCATAACTAGGAATCATGTGGTTCTTCATTTTATATATTTATAATGCTGCATTTCTTTGGTCACAATTGAAGAAACAGAAAGTGACCATAAATCAGCTGTACTTTCTCACACTTCATGAGTGTCCTCTGCTGGTGCAATGTGGTAGTTCCTAATTTCCAGTTACTTGGAAAAATGAAATCCGAATGAACAGATACCAGGTAAGTGGAAAAAGACATCAGTGCATTAGGGCTCTAATGGACTCATATCCTGTGTTAATATGAATTGTACACTGAGGGTAAGATGTTCTGAGTTAAGTCTATAGATAAGAACATACCGTATAAGCAAGCAATCAAGGGATAAACAATCATACCTTTAAGATTGTTAACATTTAGGAACATTCATAATTGAGTAATAGGACATGAGCTTTATTCACAGTGTTCTTGGTTTTATCCAGGTATATTCAGTTAGAAGGTATGTGTAATTGATGGCATGTGAGTATGCTCCCCAAATAGTGGATTACATAAATAATAAATGAAGAAATACTAGTTTTATTTTAATCTACATTTCTTATAAAAAAACATGTAATGTAAGTGTTATTAGAGTTCCACAAGAGTTCCTGTCTCCAAAAACATCACAGAGGAATGGAATATGTTATCTTCCTAACTCCATTTCATACTTAGCCACTCAGTTAAATACGAATGGATGGATGGCTCAATTGATGAATACTTACCTGATTTAAAGTATAACTCTCTGATATATTTTAAATCATACCGTATCATACTAAGCAATCTTGCTGTTTTGGTTATTTCATCCACTTAGAAAAGAGATTGTGTTTCTTATTTTATGATTATTATAAAACTGAAATAAAATAATATTTTTTTCTATCTTAGATACACAGTGTTTAATTAAAAACTCCAAAAAGCTGTTTACATTTGTTAGTGTTGTCTTTTCTTTCACAGACCCCTGCATCTTTTTCTTCACTTCCATCTTTTTCCTTTCAAAATTTCTTGTGAACCAGGAATATTCATATATGAAGCAGTTCAGATATATTTGAAGTTTTGAAAGGAAAAATGAGGAATGTGCATAGTATAATTTTCTTTTTCCTTTCACATTTTATCTATGAATCAAAAGTATTCATCTGTGGAGCAAGTTCAGAAGAAAATGTATTTATATCTCACATGGTCAGCAGTAAACAAACAGATAGTAGATCAAGCAATAAAATGAGGAATAGAGGGAACTGTATCTCGTGTGCAGGAGGTGGGAGAAAAAAGCACAATAAATTCAAATCAAATCTTTATTATGGTCATAGACCAGCATAAGGAGGATGGGAACATTTATTAAAAAAGCATAAAAGATACATCAGGAGTAAAAATAAAAATATAAAAAATATAAAAGCTAGAAGATATAAAAGATATACATTAAAAATTATAAATATATATAAAAAGTGAGAGTCTAAAAAATTTAAAAGAAGGGGTAGGAACATTAGATGGGTGTAGGGGAACATAAAAGGTTAGTATGTGGAAGTCTACATTAAGTTACCAAGTAGCCTAATATGGCAAACTAGATGCTCATTAAATCTAGTTTATAAAGTTGAGCCCCAAGCACAGGTCATCAACCAACAAATTTGGAGCATTGCTGCACAGAACCTGACAACATTGTACATCGTAGCAGGGTTGATATCTGGAAGCAATAGGGTGGTGTAAAATTGACCTGTGCACCTTGGGTATTTATGTAGTAATGATGAGATGAGGCTAGTACAACTATCTCAGTAGTACAGACGTTGGAGAAGCACATTCTCTGTTGTTTCTGTGTGTCCAGAGTCACAGGGACATTGTCTCTCCAAGTAAGGAATCACATCATGTCAGAGTAAAGGCCCTTCTTTGTTTAGGTACTTTGAGTTTAGTTAGGTATGCCATAGGGAAGGCAGAGTACCTATTGGATTTACTGGCAATAAAGTTTGGGGCCTGGCGAGATCCAGTTAGTGCTCTGTATCTGCTGCATGCTGTTTAATGAGTTCTTTGGCCTCATCCTACCCCATACTGAGTAGAAGACCTGGAGAGAAGCCCGAGGATGAGATCTTAGTTACTATTTTCTGTTTCCGTGTGGATTGAAAGTCATCACTCATAGTTAATGGGGTAAGGTCAAGGGGGAAAAAAGTCTGAGCCAATAGTTGAGTATGGCCACCCATACCCTAGCCTCCACTTGTATGAAGCCTGTTTCTAGTTGCAGGGTGGCATTAGAAGTTAGAGCTGCTCTTACAAATTTGGATTATACAAGTTCTGATGGTGCAAAATTAGAGAAGGGGCCTAGCAGGGCATCATAGAGAAGTTGTGTTATTGGCTTGGCCTCAAATAATTTGAGAGCTGTAGGTATGTAGTGGCCACCTCCTGTCTTAAGGTATGTAAGGATGGCAGATGAGTTTCTCTATGCATTTTCAGCAACATAGTCCCTCTGGGCTTTCCTACTGCTGGCAAAATGAAGGAGTTCATGTAGGTATTTGAAACAGGAGACCTGCCCAATCTTGTTGCCATCTATGCTCCAAGAATGGCTCTTGGGCACAATAAACTGAATGCTGATTGTAGCATAAATACATAATTGCATTTGATACATAGCAGTCATTGTTTTATTATAAAAGATCTATGTATGTGAGCCTTTGTTTTCTGGGAAATATAATCCTGCAATATGCTGCTTTGCCAGCAGAGATGGAAACATGAAAATAACAGGTTATTGTCAACTATAGCTTTAAATCTATAAGGAAATAAATAATTAAATGGGCCAAACTGGATCAATTAAAGTGATCAAATTGTTCCATGTTTTCTTCAGCCTAATAGACAAATGATAAATAACACGATGACCATGTTCACATTAGGGATTGTTGTCTTGTAGAAATACACACACACAATCAATTGACTCAGCTAATAAACCCCAGAAGGTTAAATTTAGCCCCAAACTAGCTAAGCCTTGCACAGGATAAAAGTAATTTATCAGGCAGTCATGTTTTTAGGAACATCTAAACCAAATCAGTTGAATCATTTTGCATACCTAGTTCTGTAAGAGAAAGATCTGGAGAGAAAGGGCAGCTGAAAATCCATGTTCTCTATATAGAGAGAGAATTTACTATATGTGTGTGTGTGTGTAAAAAATTCCCCTCTCACCCCTATGGGTGGTATGTGTCTTCCTCAATCTCGGGTCCTCTACCAGAGGCCTGGGAGTTTGAGGGTTCTGCACAGTATCTTAGCTGTTCCTAGCACTGCACTCTTCTGCACAGAGAGCTCTGATGTTGTTCCTGGGATCTGTTTGAGCCATTCTCCCAGCTTAGGAGTCACAGCCCCGAGTGCTCCTACCACCACTGGGACCACTTTGGCCTTGACTTTCCACATCCTCTCGATTTCCTCCTTCAGGCCCTGGTACTTCTCCAGCTTCTCATGCTCCTTCTTCCTGATGTTGCTGTCACTTGGCACTGCTACATCTATCACTACCGCTGTCTTCTGGTCTTTGTCTACTACCACGATGTCTGGTTGATTAGCCAGTACCTGCCTATCCGTCTGGATCTGGAAGTCCCACAGGATCTTAGCCCTGTTATTCTCCACAACCTTCTGTGGAATCTCCCATCTGGACTCGGGGGGGTCTAGCCCATATACTGTGCAGATGTTCCTGTACACAATGCCAGCTACTTGGTTGTGCTGTTCAGTGTATGCTGTTCCTGCCTGCATCTTACACCCTGCCACTATGTGTTGGACTGTCTCTGAGGCCTCTTTGCACAATCTGCACCTTGGATCCTGTCTAGTGTGGTAGACCCCTGCTTCTATGGATCTGGTGCTTAGTGCCTCTTCTTGTGCTGCTATGATCAGTGCCTCAGTGCTGTCTTTTACTCCGGCCCTTTCCAGCCACCTCAGCTGTCTGTCGATGGTACATCCCGTGCAGGGGCTTGTCTTGCCATGGCACTTCCTCTGCTTGAACCTCCTGCCTTGTCTGCTGCTGCCTGAGGCATTCTCTCAGCAGCTCATCTTTGGGTGCCATCTTACTGATGTACTCCTGGATACTTCGGGTTTCGTCCAGGACAGTGGCTTTGACACTCATCAGGCCCCGCCCGCCCTCTTTGCGCCTGGTGTACAGTCTCTGGGTGTTGGATTTGGGGTGGAAACCTCCATACATTGTGAGGAGCTTCCGGGTCTTCACATCAGCAGCCTCCATGTCTTCCTTTGGCCAGCTCACTATACCGGCAGGGTATCTGATGACTGGCAGGGCATACATGTTGATGGCATGGATCTTGTTCTTCCCATTGAACAGGCTCTTCAGGACCTGTCTTATCCTTTGGTGGTACTTGGATGTTGCTGTCTTTCTTGCCTCCTCCTCATGGTTCCCATGTGACTGTGGGACACCAAGGTATTTATAGCTGGTCTCTATGTCTGCTATGTGGCCCACTGGTAGTTCCACTCCATCGGTCTTAACTACCTTCCCTCTCTTTACTATCATCCTGCCACACTTCTCCAGTCCGAATGACATCCCAATGTCCTCACTGTAGATCCGTGTCAGGTGGATCAGTGAGTCGATGTCTCGTTCACTCTTAGCATACAGCTTGATGTCATCCATATAAAGGAGGTGGCTGATGGTGACTCCACTCTTGAACTTGTACGCATATCCAGACCTTGTGATTATCTGGCTGAGGGGGTTTAAGCCTATGCAGAACAGCAGTGGGGACAGTGCATCACCTTGGTATATGCCGCACTTGATGGCCACTTGTGCGAGCTATCTTGAGTTCACTTCCAGTGTTGTCTTCCACAGTCCCATTGAGTGCTTGAGGAAGGTCCTTAGTGTCCTGTTGACTTTGTATAGTGCCAGGCATTCACAGATCCATGTGTGCGGCATTGAGTCATAGGCTTTCCTGTAGTCAATCCAGGCTGTGCTCAGATTGGTCTGCCTAGCCCTTGAGTCTTGGGCGACTGCCCTATCTATGAGTAACTGGTCTTTTGAGCCTCTGGTGTTGTTCCCAATGCCCTTCTGAGCTGTGCTCATGTACTGGCCCATGTGGTCCTGTAGCTTGGCAGCTAGGATGCCTGATAGAACTTTCCATGTTGTGGGGAGGCAGGTTATTGGCCGGTAGTTGGATGGTGCTGTTCCTTTGTGAGGGTCTTTCATGATCAGCGCTGTCTTTCCTTGTGTTAGCCAGTCTGGGTGGGAGCCTGCTGCTAGCAGTTGGTTCATCTGTGCTGCTAGGCATTCATGCACTGCTGTTAGTTTCTTTAGCCAGTAGGTGTGGATCATGTCCGGGCCAGGTGCTGTCCAGCTTTTCATGTTCTTGACCCGCTGTTGGATGTCTGCTACTGTGATGGTGACTGGTTCCTGTTCTGGGAGATTGCTGTGGTCTGCTTTCAGGTCCTGCAGCCACTTTGCACTGGTGTTATGCGTCTTCTCTTTCTCCCATATGTTCCTCCAGTACTGTTCAGTTTCCGCTGCTGGTGGGTCAGCTGCTACTCTGTGGTTGCACTGCAGTTGAGAGTACACTTTGGATGGTTCTTTGGAGAACAGGGCATTTATCTTCTTGGCCTCTGCTTCTCTAGTGTATCTCCTTAGCCTGGTAGCGAGTGCTGTGAGCCTTTGTTTAGCAGTCTCTAGGGCTTCAGATGGAGTCAGGCCCATGTATTTTTTCAGTAGCCGAGTCTTATCCTTAATCTCCACACGCTTCTGTAGTTCTACCAGCTGACTGACTTCTCTCTGAGTTGCCTTGATCTTAGCCTCCAATCTCATTTTCCAGGGTGGGTATGTACTGCTGTTCTTCTTGATCGTGTAGCCAAGCATTTCCAGGATTACAGCGGCTGTAGCATATACCAATTCATTGGTTTCAGTTATGGTGGTAGTAGGGATTGTCTGGAGGGCTCTGTTGGCATCTTCTAGCATACTATCTGATGGTACTTCTCCGCTGAGCCTTGGTAATCGGACTCGAGGGTTGACTGTAGCTAGTTTATCCATGATCTTATGCCTCATATCAGCTGCTGTGCTCTGTAATGGAAGGGGTGGCAGTGACATTCCAGCTTCAGGTGTTGGCTGCACATCTGCTTGTTCTTCCAGGTCTGCTTGAGTCCGGGTTGTAATGTGGAGTTGGTCTATCTCAAGTTGTGAGAGCAGCTTCCTCTTCACTATGTTGAAGCGCTGGGTAACTAGTTGTTTCTCAGTTAGTGTGGATGTAGGCCTTCTGTCTATCCATAGTTCCCTCATATGTTTCATATATCCCCTCTCATTAGGTCTGCTGTTGTAGTAGCATTCCATCATTTCCAAGTTCTGTTGTCTCGTCCATGTATGTGTGTGTGTGTGTGTACTATATATATATATAGTAATTTTATTAAATATTACAATTACAACAGTAAAAACTAATACAAACTAAAAAAAAAGAATAAAAAGAAAGAAGGTGCAGGAAAAAAAATCTTGCGGTCTTCTCGCAAGGAACAGCTGTTTGGCGCACTTGTGGGCAATCTCAAGTCCTCTCCTTGCCTGGAGAAGAATTATCAAAGAGCCGGTCTACTTGCTGGTTCTTAATACCACCGCATTTGTCGGCTCTGCTTTTCATGGAGCCATCTTCAGTCCACCATTTCCTTGTCCGAAAGTCTGGAAGGAGATGATTTCTTAAGGCCTTCCAGTATACTCCTGGTGCAGAGTCTCATGGGGTACTGACACTTCCTGGAGCAAGTAGATGGGGACTTTGTGTTCACAAAATGGGATCATTTTTTTTTAACCAGTTCAGATTATTATGTGCTGCCAGAATTTCCAGTGAGATTTGGGTTAAGAGTGTTATCCGAATGAATAATCTTTTGTGTTCAAGTGAACTCCAGCCAGGATCTCTTTTCAGTCTGGGTGCTTCATTTCCTCCAGGACCCCAGAGAAAATTCATCAGCTGGGATTCCTTCACATTCATGCTATGCTTTCTGGGGTCAGTCACCAGCAGTATAACCATTGTGTGCTTGTTCTTCTTACCCTTCTCCTTTAGCCCACCATTGAGTGCCAAAACAATGTGGCACCTCCATCGCATCTCGCCAGAGAACCTACGGACATATCAGACTTTCCCCTCAGGAAAGAGAGTGAGTTCACAGGAGAGAGAAGTCCGAGACAGCTTTTTTGAGTTCAGAGCCTGAGTGAAGAATGCTGCTATTCCTGTACAGTCCTTAGGAGGAAAGTCAGAGCCTGGGAGTAAAGAAGTTCTAAGAATGGGAAATCATAAAGTTGATTTTCTTTATACTGCTTCATCATGCCTTGTTGCCTAGGAATACTAGTGCTATCAACATTCCATAAAAACTGGAGCACTAGGGTCATCAGCTGTTAACCCCTATCATATGTCAGTCATTCATGCTGGCTTCAGTTGCACACTATTTTTGCTGTATAAACAAGGTAAAACCAGTTTACACCCCCTTTTCTGACTGAAGGGATGAATTGTTGGCATTTGAAAATACTGAATTAGCCAAAGTTAATAATCGAATATGCGTCAGTTTGGTATAGTGGTTAAGACACCAGGCTAGCAACTGGGAGATCTTGAGTCCTAGTGCTGCCTTAGCCACAAATCCAGCTGGGTGATCTTGAGCCAGTCACTTTCTCTCAGCCGTAGGAAGAAGGCAGTGGCAAACCACTTCCTAAATCCTGCCAAGAAAACTGCAGGGACATGTCCAGGCAAGTGCAAGGAGTCAAAATTGACTTGAAGGCACACACATGCACACACACACATACACACACACAGAGTAAATAAGCAGATGGTATTCAGGGTATGCTATCTCTGAACATGGAATTTTCATTTTGCTAGTGTGCCTATGTTCCATATAACAGAAAATATCTAGCAATGTTTCTGGCATTTTAGTACCAAGCATTCTGTGGTTTAGATCTACACTGCCAAATGTATTCTAGTTGACCAGGCAAGTGGGCTAAGAAGAGCCAAATTAAACATCTAGGCAAATGTCATATTCCCAGCAGGGAGTATGCAGATTCTTGTAGTAGGGGACTGATAAGAGGACATATTTAATTCTCCCTCTACACATATCATTTTTCTTCAGTTACCCACTCCATTTGCAAATGATTGCCCTCTCCATCCTCCACTAATACACACACACACCCCTCTGCCAGAACAAGTGGAGGATTTCTTGAACAGAAAGAATGGGAAGGAAGTGACTGTATTGCCACTTGTGTCTTCATACCTGTGTTTGCAACAGTGGGAGCTTTCCCCTACGATTGGGTCACAGTAGCATTGGAGTGCTGTGGATTAATCAGTTTGGGACTAATCAAGATCTCAACTTCGCTGATAGCTGCCCACAGGTACAAGGCAGCACCAGATGGTACAGAATGATCATTCCCAATGTATTTTCTTTTTAATCTGCCATACAGGAGGCTTGGTCTGGTTTGCATGGAACAGTGCAATTGTACACATTTTATTATTTATTTATTTCTGGTATTTCTATGCTGATCTACTCCAAAACAGCTCCAGGCAATGTAAAAATTTGATACTACTCACTACCTTTCTTATCAGCATTATGGCTTAACATTTCTCCATCCATTTTTCTGTCTCCAATAAAACATTCTAACAAGATTCATACATTCATCTACAGCTAGTCCTCGCTTAACGATGGTAATTGGGACCAGCAACCCCATCACCATGTGACATGGTCATAAAGTGCAATGTCACATGACCACGCTGACTTATGATGGCAGTTGCAGCAGTCCCAGTTGCCATCATTAGGTGATTCCCGCGTGGTCGCAGCATCCCACGATCACGTGATTGCTATTTATGATCTCCTGCTGGCTTCCCCATTGACTGTCCTTATCAGAAGCTGGCAGTGAAGGTCGCAAATGGTGCTTACATGACTCTGGGATGCTGCAACATCATAATTGGAAGCCAGTTGCCAAGCCCCCAATTGTCATCACATGAACAGAGGAACGCTGTGATGGCTGCAACTAAGAGCTTCCATTGTAAGTCCATCTCATTCAGCATTGTCGTAACTTTGAATGGTTGCTGGACAAGTGGTTGTTCAACAAGGACTACCTGTACTTGTTCTAGTTTTTCATTATAACTTATAATGCTAATTATAATGCTAATTCATGCATGTGGCTTCACATTGTACAGTATGTTGTCTTTTATCGAAGTATATTTACCCTTCCTGATATTTTGGACCCTTATTAATTTTTGAGCAACCCTTTTCAATGTCACGTTGCTAAGTGACTTATCTGTTGTCTTTGTTATTTCATCTCTACTTACTTTATTGTGCCTTTTTATATTCTAAGTTTAGAGGGCAGGGATTGTTTCTTCTAACTGATATGGTATTATACTGAGAGCTTTTGTGGTTGAAGTATTGGCTAGAAAACCTCTAAATAAATCAGCAATAAATAAATATATTCCCTCTTTCTTATAAAGGGGGCTTAGTGCATTTACAGCCAAATCTTCCCTCTCTTCCTGTGCAAAAATTGCGTATAATTGTTATGAAAATGTCATCATTCTCTATAACTGCACTGGACAGAAAAAAAGAGAAACTTAGAGAAATGACTTTTTTTTCTCCTCCTATTCTCAGAATTATCATTTATTTGCATGTTCATTGCAAAAATACATGGACTGTTTTGCTACCAAGTCTTTCATGGCAGCCTCTGGTGCTATGTTTGTTATCTTGTACATCTCCAGTTGCAAGATCCTGAATCTCACATATTGTCATTTTCTTGTCTCTCAGAAGTAGATCCTAAAGGATCTGGAAAGAAGGTTAATTAGTTTTCTGGACTGGGTCTCACTTGTCTTTAAAATCACTTCCATCTTTCTTTGGTTTCTTCTTAGACAGTTTTACTAAATAACCAGATCTACCTTGTACAGCAATGCTGCTTCCTGTCCCCACAATTTTGTTTTTTTCAGGAAATGCCTATACTTTTTGTTGACAGTTTGGGGCACATCAAAGCTTAAGGTATATCCAAAGGTATTATCAAGTATATGGGTCAAGTCTGACATATTCCTGCATAATACATTTTTGGGTGTACTTTGAACAGTGATCCTGTGAGTCCTCCCATTAAGGTATTCTCAGTGGGATGCCACTTACCTGATACTTTGTCCAGTAAATCATCAAGAAATTGAAACAAGCATCTTCATTTATCTCAAAATCAGATCAGAGATAAATAGCTCATGTTCTCTAAAAATAATACATTCAGTACCAAACAAACCATAAGCTATTAAAACAAGCTAGAACCAAAGGAGGAATGGATTCTGAAGTCCCACCTTGTGGTCTTTCAGGAATGTAGTGGAGCCAAGAGAAGTCCATTTAAGTCTCTTTGTTACTTCCTTATTTTCTGGAGCACAAAGAAAACAGTCTCATGTCCACTACTCCATTTTTGAAGAAGCCCAAGTATAAAAGACATCTGTGGCTAGGAATTAAATGTCAAGTCATTTATCGTAATGTAAAAATTTAGTTGTTCCTTTTTTGAGCCAATGTGAATTCCAAAGATTCATATCGCTTACAGATATCTCAGCTCTTGCCATAGTAAAATTACAATTTAATCATATGTACAAATGCATCAGTATGCTGATGTGCAGCTAATAGGTAGTCAGAAGGCAAACTTCTGATTGCTTTTAATCATTTGCATAGTCAGGAGAAGCTTGGATGAAGCAACTTCTAACTGTAATTATAATTGTTTTGGGAAGGTGCAGAAAATTTTCTGAACTTAAAAAATGCTGAGCTTGAATATGCAGAACAAAGTAAGTGGGACCTTTAGTCATGGACAACACTTGAGACAACACTAATGCCTTCGTTTTTCATCTTAGGGACAAAAATGTGGGTGGTAGTCCATGCCAAGTGCTATGTACCATCCAACTTACACAAAAAATTGCCAATGGAATGATTTAAAAATGTAAATTTCATGTAGAATTAGAAACAATAGTTAAGTCTTTCTGCATCTTGCTGCCTTCACATTCAGTGAGTATTAATTGTTCTTATAATCCTTCCCTAGAAGGATTTCAGAAATCTGTCAAACTTGCCTTGGCCAGGCTTTCTGTAGCAATTATGGCTGACAGAGCCTAGTACCAAATTGGCAGAAAATGTTTTGTTTTCTTTTTGTGGGGGAAATTACATAAAGCACTATAGAATGAGAGATTTCAGAGCTGGATTTGAAGCATATGGGAACAAATAAGCCCAACTACATTGGGATGGGTTAGGGGACTGCTCTTACTGTAGGAAGTCTGGAAACTTTGTCATGGCATGTTCAAATTCTGCTAGAGAGAGCATTCTGTCATTATCCAAGTCAGCTTCCTCCAAAATCTGTTTCAAACACAAAGTATGTATCATGTAGAATTAATATTTTTATTGTTTCATATTAGCTAACGTAAGAAATTTCTTTTCTTGCTCCAATGTGGGACTTCTTTTCCCAATATCATTCTCAAAATATGCCTGGACTACAACCCCAAGATGTCCTAGATAGCCATTGCCTTCCCAACATAGCTGGAAGGTACTAGGTTGAAGAAGGCCATTAGAAGAGTTCTGTCTCTCATGCCCAGGTTCCACCAAAAAGCTGCTTAAATCATCTAAAAACAATTATATGCTAAGGCTTCAGACACTGAAATCTCAAGGGTTGTGGTAAAAGGAAGGAATTACTTACATGATTTGCCAGAGACACAATCTCTTCCTCACAGAGGTTATTCTTGTTGACTAATCTGCGGATGACATTTTGGAGATCTTCCTCATCAATAAAACCATCATTGTTGAAATCTGGGAAAGTAAAACATTGTGAAAAGTAGAAATTGCATGGGTCTTGGAAGATTTGTGGTCTATTTTACAGTCCAATATCCAAAATTTAAGAATTACACAAAACAATAATGCTACTATCTTTACTCATAAAACTGCCACAGAATCCCAATCCATCCAGCCCAGCAGTTTTTAATGACTAAACCTGTAAGTCTTCTATCTCCAACTGCCTGATTTTTTGCAGCAGAAGATGCCAGGAACAGACCTTGGGACATGCCACATAAGCAGGCACTTGACAACTGAGTTACACTCCCTCCTTGCCCAGCTCTGTCCCAATTCTGACAATCTGCCTCCTTTTCTCCTTTCTTCTACTGACTTTCACACTGAACCTGGACATGGCCTGAAGCTGCTTGTGAATACCATGCACACAGTGTGTATGCAAAAAAGAGTGTGTGATGGAGAGGCAATGTCATTATAGGAATCACATATTGTGCTGAGCCACAATTTAATTATGATTTGTTGAGTAGGCCATTCATTGGAATTAACCCACCAAGAGGGTGTTAAGGCTATTTATGTATGTATGTATGCATGCATATATGTATGTATGATTTGTTTATCTATCAGTCAGTCAAATTTCTAGGCTATCCAACTCCAAAATAATTCTCAGTGGCTTCACGAGATTAAAAGACAACAACATTATACATTGAACAAACTCACAGTATTATATAAAAACACAACAGGTATATGAAGGGAATAACATCTCAAGATCACCCCCAACTTAAAAGGGCCCACCCAAAACACCCTAAGCAAGGTCTGGGGGAAAAAGTGGTTTTTAGAGAGGCAGGCAAGGTGAGGTCATGTAGATCTCTAGCAAGAGTCTATTCCAAAAAATACATGTAGCAACAGAGATTATAATTATTCAATGCTGGAATTACGGAATTACTTAGGACTTAAATTTTGGATTATAGATATATGGTTTCTGTTTATAAATTGACAATGCAATGGAAAAACATTAACATGATTTCTTATGGTCAAGTTTTAATGATTAATTTGAAAATTATACTGAATCCATTTTTTCTATGTACTATGACTTTTATTAGCCTTTTTCCTCAGCCACATTATGGCTTAGCATATTATATGAATCAAACCATTGTTTCTTCTTGGGGTATGTCTGCAGATGTTTCTATCCCCAATCTTTGAAAAACAAATTATCTTTAATCTCACCTACGCTGCCAATTCTTGACCTCACCTTCAAAGTGCCTTCAGACTCTGGAAATTTTGCTTTTTCTTAACACTGAAACTGCTATGAAGACATTACAATGGGGAATGACATACCATAAATCCGAAAAGCGTATTCAATCTTAAGGGTGGGACAGGCCAGGTAACTGAAGACAGATGCCATCCCAAGGATGTCCTCAAACGTAAAGTAGCCATCTGTGGAGAAGACCTTGCAGATCCTGTCCCTGAATGGATTCATCTGGGTGGAAATAGAAGAACTTGACATCAATAGCCAATGCTATTCTTAGTGGAGCCTGTCTTGAAAGCTTCAACCCAAGCCTTCTAGAGTCACATATGTGAGATAGGCAGCCATATAAATGGAAATAACAACAATCCCTCCATGGATACCCCCTTGTTGTGGGGAAGGGGCTTGTGAGAGCTATGCTGGTGGTAGTGTATTCTACCAGAAGGGTCATCTGAGCCAGACAGGTATTTCCAGAATAATGGAAATACCATCAAAGCCATCAGTATCTGTTATATGATACACTGCTGGAATTATTAACTTCATACAAGCTGAACTGGTCAGTTTGGACTGAAAAACAAGAACTCATGACTATTCACTATGCATTACACCCATGTAATGGTATTAATAGATTATATCTGCCCATAGAAATGGAGGCAGAGGTTTACTTCAAGTCAAACAAACTATCAAAGAAGAAAAGCATGCATTTGCTAATTATGTCAAAAGCACTGATGCAAGTTAAAAATTAGAACATACTGAACGTACAGGAAACAAAACATGAATATCAAAATAATGAAATAAAAACATGAACAGAATTCTGGCAAGGAAAAGCATTACATGGTCAATTACTACAAAAGAACAAGAGTAAAGTGGATAAAGATAAAACCTGGCAATCACTTATAACTGGAACATTAACAAAAGAAACTGAAGGCTTGATTTTGGCTGCTCAAGAGCAAGCTATTCGAACTAATGCAATCAAGGGCCAGAGCCGAAAAATCATCAAATGATTCAAAGTGCAGATTGTGCAAAGAAGTAGAAGAAACAGTAGACCATGTACTCGGCTTACGCAAGAAGATTGCACAAACTGACTATAAACAATGGCATAACACACTCGCCAAAATGATCACTAGAACATCTGCAAAAATTATCATCTGCCAGTAACGAAAAATTGGTGGGAACATATAGTTGAAAAAGTAGTTGAAAATGAGCAAATTAAAATACTGTGGGATTTCTGAATACAAATTGATAAAGTTTTGGCCCATAACACACCAGATTTAATTGTGGTTGAAAAGAAGAAAGTGTGGATAATTGATGTGGCATTACCATGGGATAGTAGAATAGAAGACAAAAAATTGGAGAAGATCATAAAGTATCAAGATCTGAAAACTAAAGCTGAAAGATTATGGCATAAACAGGCAGTGGTGGTCCCAGTGGTTATTGGGACACTGGGTGCCATACCAAAAAACCTTAGACAGCACTTAGAGAACCTGCACATTGACAGAATTTCCATCTGTCAATTGCAAAAGGGCACACTGCTTGGATCCGCACATATACTACGCCGATACATTACGACATCCTAGGTTCTTGGGAAGAACTCGATGTGAATGAAGGCCAACACCAGTTAAAGAACTGGCAGCTGTGATTTCACATTGTTGTGTCTATTGTTGTGGGTCGCACAGTCAGCCAGATGTTTAGACTGGATCTGGTATTTTTATCTACTTATCGAGTCCTTCCCAATGACCTGGGGTAGGCAGATGTTGTTTGATGGTGTTAAATCCAATCTAAACAACTGGCTGACTATGCAACCAATAATAATATTTTTATACAATGTGGTTTGATCAAATCTCTATCTTTGAGAGGTGCAGTATTCTATGTAAAACCATAAACAGACTGAACTCAAATTCTTTTTTATGCTGTGTACATCCAAATATACAGGAAGAGCTTCTTTGATTAAATGGTAATAAAGATGCTTCCCCCCTCCCACATTTCCTGCCTTCCTGTTTCAAGCCACCTGCAGTTTTTCCTGTTCACCGCTAAGTGGCAGTAGATTATTAGTTCAAAGAAATTACATTTCCATTCTACCAGCGCCTGTCTCTTTGTCCCAATATAAGGACCAGAACAGAGGAAAATAGCAAGGATCAGATTGAATGGGTGTTTTGCAAACCCTGAAGGATTTTTTTTTTCCTATTGAGAGACAGTGATGGGATCAAATTACAAATCCCTGATTCCCTGAGGATGGGAAAGAGAATAGACATACATGCTCTCTGGAAAGGAAGCTAACAGAGTACTGATAATAGATCACCAACATTTAGAGCAAAGAGTAGGATATCTGTACAGTCCTACAGTTCATAGATAAAGCTCTGAAATATACATTTTCTGAGGAAGATGCAACAATATACAATAGCTGGCTTATATCTACATGTGAAATGCTAAACCTAGGCTACTAAAACTGTATTCATATAACATGCTATGCTCTACCAATCACATTAGAACTTAACCCTGATTCATACAACTTGCTAAAACACTATGTTCCCACAACATAGTGAACCACAAGTAACTTAATCCCATTTTAATCTAGTCTAGTACATTGTATGACCCCATCCAATATATAATATATAATATCCTCTACTATCCTCTCCTTTACCATTAGATGCCAGCTTCACAGATCAGATGACCAGGTGTCCAACAAACACATAGTTGTGATATTGGAAAGTTTTAATTATTTCAGTGTCAACTGGGAACTATGAAGCAAGCAGGAGATCCAACAGGTTCTTGACATGCCTTGTAGACAACCTCATTGTCCAAAAGGTGGAGGAGGGACCTAGGGGATTGGCTAAACTGGACTTAATACTTAGTAACAGGGAAGAAATGGTTGAGGAAATGAAAGTTGTAGTAACCTTGGGAGAGAATACTCATGTGATCCTAGATTTCACCATGTTGCAGACAAGAAGAACTGAAGGTAGTCAGATTATATTCTAAATTTCAAGAGAGCTGACTTTAATAAGCTAAAGGAAAAAGTAGGAAGGATTCCATGGCGAGGAATTCCATGAAGGAAAAAACAGTTCAAGAGGATTGGTAAATTCTGAAAAATGAGATAATTAAAGACTGGTATACTTGCAGAGACTGGTATACTTGCAGAGGTTAAATGAGATAATTAAAGACTGGTATACTTACAGAGGTTTCTGACAGACTAAGAAACAAGATAAGTTTAAAAAATGAAAAGTGGGCCACAGGAAATAGTCCAAATCTAAGGCACAAAATGAATCTCGCGGCAAACACCAACATTTTTTTAAAAGCTGCTTTGGATATGTATGGAACAAGAGGAAAATCAAGGAAACATTTGGTCCACTGGTCAAAGAAGATGGCAAGATAGTGATAGACAACAAGGAAAAGTTGAACACTTAAATTATATTTCACAACTGTCTTTTTGCAAAAGTAAAAAGTCTAATCTGTCAGAAAGTGTAGTATGTGAGGCAGAAGGGAAATACAGGTCAAAGTAGGCAAGGAAGTGATGAGAGAACACCTAGCTGTTTTGAATGAATTCAAGTCCCAGGGCCAGATGGGCTACATCCTAAGTGCTAAAGGAACTGCAGATGTGTTCTCAGAGCCATTAATTGTAATCTTAGAGAACTGGTGTACAGAGGAAATGCCAGAAGATTGGAGAAGAGCTAACATTGTTCCAATATTTTAAAAAGGTAAAGAAGTGGACCCAGGAAACTACAGACCAATCAGCTTGATATCAGTACTTGGGAAAATCCTAGGGGGGGAAAAAAAATCAAGCAGTGGGTTTGCACTTGGAAGGGACCAGAGTGATTACTAGAAGCCAGCATGGGATAGTTTAAAATAAGTTGTGCTAGACTAATCTTACTGCTTTCTTTGATAAAGTGACTAGAGTAGTAGACCAAACGAATGCTATGGATGTAGTGAACCCATACTTCAGTAAGGCATTTTATAAAATTAACCATAGTCTCCTTCTTGATAAAATGGAACAATATGGGATGAATGGTCCTATTGGATGGATTTGTATTTGGTTGAACAATCATGCCCAATACATGATCCTTAATGAATCTATGTTTACATGGAGAAAGGTATGCAGTGGTGTACCTCAGGATTCTGTCCTGAGCCCAGTGCTTTTCAATTATTTTATAAATAACTTAGATAAGGGGGTATAAGGGATACTCAGTAAATTAGAAGATGACACAAAGCTGGGGGGGGGGGGGTATTGTTACACCTCAGAAGACAGATTCAGGTTAAAAAGGATCTTGATACACTTGAATATTGAGCCTTTTTTTAAAAAAAGTGCAGTTCAGTGTCAAGAAATGTAGGTTCTGCACTTATGTATCTCAGCCGAGATCATAGGAAGTTATTGTTCTGCTCAGCGCTGCACTGAGGTCAGATTGCACCTAGAATACTTTATCCAGGTTGCCACAATAAAAGAAGGATGCTGAGGAACTGGAAAGAGTACAAGGAAGAGCAACAAAGATGATTAGGGGCTTGGACACTAAATCTATGAGGAATGATTAAAAGAACTGAGTATATTTCGCCTAAAGAAAAGAAGACTAAGGGAAAACAGGATAGCACTCTTCTGATACTTGAAGGGCTGTCACAGAGAAGAGGGTGTGGATTTATTTTCAATAGTACCTGAGGATAGAAAAAGAACCAATGGGTTTAAACTTTACAGAGAGAGATCCAAACTCAGAACAAGGAATACTTTCCTGACCATGAGAGCTATTAAGCAATGGAACAGCCTGCCTCCTGGAGTCATGGGTGGTCCGTCACTGGAGATTTTCAAACAAAGATTGGATAGTCATTTCTCTGGGATGTCTGAGGATTCCTGCCCTGGGCAGAGGTTTGGACTAGAAGAGATCTAAGGTCCCTTCCAGCCCTATGATACTATAATCTCTGGCCGAAGCTCCATAGATGTATATTTACAAACATTTTTATACATTATCTTTAAAAGGCCAAAGACAGTGGTTGAAATTTGCACATCACACTAATCCCTGTGCAGTGTATTTGGTTTTATCTTAGTTCATTGTGTTGCCCTAGCCAATTATGGTCCATTCAACAAATAATGGATAAACCATGGGTTAGTGCAATAACTTACTTGTCCGAAAACAAAATGTTCAAGTATGTGACTGATGGTTATTGGCTATAGTGGATTTAAAACTGAGGATTTTATACAAAGCCATGGAGCAGAGAGGCTATTTGTCATGTTGGGTGCATGAAACTTCCAGGTTCAGGGGTCATATGCTGTAGAGATTCCATTGCTAGGAAGCAATAGTGGAAGAGGTCAGAAGCATCTAACTGGTTATTTTGGATTTTGAAATGATCTAGCAGGATCTTCTGATATTCATATGTTTGTGTGCATATGCCCACTGATACCCACACCCTTCTTCCTATGGTGCTAAATTTTGTGGCTTAGTTTCGCTACTAAATTTGCAAAGAATACTTTCAATCCTTGAGTTCTTGGGTTGCTTCTGTCTTACGATTAAGATTCAGAGACAACCCTGGTTGAAGGATTTGCAATTGGAGGCGGATATCTCTAGCATTCTCTCTAAAATAGATTCTGTCTCACCCTTGGCCAGCAACAATAATGAAAAACAAATCAGAAAAGAGAGAGAAAGAAAGGAAATCTTCTATCTCTATTGTTCCTTCTGAAAGGAAAATAAGTGCTTTCTGAAGAAGTCTTGAAAATGCATACCATGTATATTACTTTCCCTGAAAACTATTATTGTGCCCTAAATAAGGGAGATTTTTTTCCCCCTAGAGTTTTTATGAAAACAAAGAGTCTTATGCTTCAAAGGTCACAGAAGACTAAGAAGATCCAAACCATAGGTCATCCAGTTCCAGTTAAAATCAACCTGCATCAGATGCTGTGGGTCTCATAGGTTCCTCCCCCACAAATCTTTCTGTCCCACAAATCTTTCTGCCCCACAGAGACAAGACTGGGCTTCAAGCACCGTGTCAGCCATTATGTTGCATCTCAAAACACGGAATTGCCCCATCAGAAAGCCATGGCTGGTAAGGCTTTCATGGTTGTGTGACACCAATTTTTGAATTCCCTTTGAAGAAAACTTTATTCTCTTTCAAGGGTGCTTTTGCAAGAAGCTTGAAGAAAGGACTATATGCTTATATTTTTATGTCTGTGGCTTAGCTACTTGAGGTATGATTTGTTATGTTCATATTCTGATAACATATGAAATTGTATGATCCTCATTGTATAGTATGGTTTGGACCTTTTTAGTTTGCTGTGATTTTCCTTTTGGGAGAGGAAAATAGAATGGGATAAATAAATGAAAACTCAAGAACAAGATTTCTAAAGTACCAGAAAATTGTGTCACGTTTCTGAAGAACAAAGGTGGTTTAAAGCTTTGGGCTATGTTTAGAACAGCCCAGATTCAACACACGTGCGCGCACATGCACACGCACACACAAGGTCTGGAGCCCTGATCCATTCATCAACTAAATATCCTCAACCCCACAGAATTTGTTGCAAATATAAAAATGGGGGTTATTCTGGTGAACATTGTTAAAGAACATGGGAATATAAATATTGTACAAAGAATGAGATTCTCTCCAATATTCTCTTCTATCTATCTATCTATCTATCTATCTATCTATCTATCTATCTCCATCCATCCATCCATCCATCCATCCATCCATCCATCCATCCCTCTATCCAGCTTGTTCACATGTCTGTCTACACAATATTTCTCTCTGTGTGTCTGTCTGTATGTGCATGCAGGTATATATGCATATGTAAGCATTATTACAATCTATTATGAACTATTTAATTCGATAGGTTGGATATAGTTATTCCATAATTATAAAATTATGGCACACAGACACAAAGATGCAATGCATTAGCTTCCCTGAAGATGGCATAGGTCCATCACTGAAGTGCTTTTCTCTGCCCCAGCCTGTACATCAAATCTTTAGAAAATAGAATTCAAAGCACCTAAAGAATCTAGATATGCCCCAGATCAAGCCCCAATCTCCCCTTCATGATTTTCCATTTACTGAACACTTTTTTCCTCCCACAGCTATTATTTAAAAAAGAAGGGAAGGGGAAGAAAGCAAACACAGAGTACATTATGTCTCTGTCTGCATAGATGGAAAAAGGGTTGTCTTTTGAGTAGTTTGTAAGCTGATATTGGATGCTGGCCAACATCCAGAAAACAAGAGTTAGAGCCACATAGAGAATGGGGTAGTCTGTGGTTTTCTTTCCCAATATCCCCCTCCCTAGAAATGGTCTTCAGAGACTGGGGTAATAGAGTTCAGGAAAAAAAGGCCCATTTCATGTCAAAACCTGAATTTAATGACATTTACTGGATCATGGCCAGGATCCTTCACATATCACCATCCAAACAACAGGGAAGAGCAACTCACTATCTAGCCAAGCCAATTGGCACTTGGCCCTGTCCACAAGCAATAAAACTCTTTGATTTTAGTAGCTATTCCTCCCATTTAAGTGCACATTCAAGTATCATCCAAGATTTTTTTCTCTCAGCTTTAGTGAGGGGAAAACAAATTGCTTAAGTTTGCCTTAAATTATTTTATCTAAGTTAAGAAAGCAACACGCTTGGCCTCTGTTTCACACTAAGAAGGTGAACTCAGTGCCTAGCACTTACTGGAAAGTACTTCTGAAAGTTGCATTGAGAGGCAAATGAGGCTTTAGACTGTGCTTCCTTAGAGGGATCCAATGGATCAGATGGTTGATTTTAATGTATCATTGGTATATGTCACCAGATAAATTATCTAGAATGTATAAAGGCACTTCAAATTTATGCTGGAAGTGTGAACAAGAAGGGACATTTTATCAGGTTTGGCAGATGTGTAAAAAAGCCAGAAAATTTTGGATTCAAATACACACACTGATTCAGAGGATTTTAAAGATTATTATACAGAGGCTTTTCTTTTGGGATTTATGGATAAACAGTTGAAAAAAAGCCATGGAACTTTATTTTTGTATATGAGAACTGCGGTGAGATTATTGTATGCACAAAAATGGAAAGACTCGGCATTACCCACAATTGAGGCATGGTCAGTGAAGATGATGGAACTTGCTGAGATGGCTAAGTTGACTTCTTTGATCAGAGAAAAGACATATCTACATTTAGAGCTGACCTGAAACCCCTTAAAGACTTTTTACATGAAACAAAAAAAAAAAAAAAGAACTTATGATTGATGGTTTTGATGATTAGATAGGATAGATTATAGAAAGGAGAGAGTTATGTTGTAACCATAGAGATAAATTTATAATTGTATAATTGCTGTAAAGATCAGAAGCTACTTCTTTGTGTCTTCTTTCTTTCTTTCTTTTCTATTTTTCTTTTACTTTTTTCCACTTTCTTGCACTTTTAGCTTTCTCTTTGATTTCTTTCTTTTTCTTTTCTTTTTCTTACTTTATATTAGTTTGTATCTTCCTTTTTGAATATATATATATATATATATATATATATATATATATATATGTATGTATGTAGCGGCTGGATAGCGTAGTGGATAGAACACCGCCTTTGATGCAGGAGACCGGGGTTCAAATCCCGGCTGGCACCTACCTTACCAGTAGGGGTCCTTGGGCAAAGACCCCCTAACGCTCCACCTGCCTACCTCAAATATGAGAGTGACACGAACTAAGAGAGTCATGCCGGCTTGGACATCGCCCGGATTAACAAGGTTCGCGTCAGATGTTGGGGAACCAGGACAATCTGATGTTAAGTGGGATACTGGAACAAACCATACATGGACGAGACAAGAGAACTTGGAAATGATGGAATGCTACTACAACAGCAGACCTAATGAGAGGGGATATATGAAACATATGAGGGAACTATGGATAGACAGAAGGCCTACATCCACACTAACTGAGAAACAACTAGTTACCCAGCGCTTCAACATAGTGAAGAGGAAGCTGCTCTCACAACTTGAGATAGACCAACTCTACATTACAACCCGGACTCAAGCAGACCTGGAAGAACAAGCAGATGTGCAGCCAACACCTGAAGCTGGAATGTCACTGCCACCCCTTCCATTACAGAGCACAGCAGCTGATATGAGGCATAAGATCATGGATAAACTAGCTACAGTCAACCCTCGAGTCCGATTACCAAGGCTCAGCGGAGAAGTACCATCAGATAGTATGCTAGAAGATGCCAACAGAGCCCTCCAGACAATCCCTACTACCACCATAACTGAAACCAATGAATTGGTATATGCTACAGCCGCTGTAATCCTGGAAATGCTTGGCTACACGATCAAGAAGAACAGCAGTACATACCCACCCTGGAAAATGAGATTGGAGGCTAAGATCAAGGCAACTCAGAGAGAAGTCAGTCAGCTGGTAGAACTACAGAAGCGTGTGGAGATTAAGGATAAGACTCGGCTACTGAAAAAATACATGGGCCTGACTCCATCTGAAGCCCTAGAGACTGCTAAACAAAGGCTCACAGCACTCGCTACCAGGCTAAGGAGATACACTAGAGAAGCAGAGGCCAAGAAGATAAATGCCCTGTTCTCCAAAGAACCATCCAAAGTGTACTCTCAACTGCAGTGCAACCACAGAGTAGCAGCTGACCCACCAGCAGCGGAAACTGAACAGTACTGGAGGAACATATGGGAGAAAGAGAAGACGCATAACACCAGTGCAAAGTGGCTGCAGGACCTGAAAGCAGACCACAGCAATCTCCCAGAACAGGAACCAGTCACCATCACAGTAGCAGACATCCAACAGCGGGTCAAGAACATGAAAAGCTGGACAGCACCTGGCCCGGACATGATCCACACCTACTGGCTAAAGAAACTAACAGCAGTGCATGAATGCCTAGCAGCACAGATGAACCAACTGCTAGCAGCAGGCTCCCACCCAGACTGGCTAACACAAGGAAAGACAGCGCTGATCATGAAAGACCCTCACAAAGGAACAGCACCATCCAACTACCGGCCAATAACCTGCCTCCCCACAACATGGAAAGTTCTATCAGGCATCCTAGCTGCCAAGCTACAGGACCACATGGGCCAGTACATGAGCACAGCTCAGAAGGGCATTGGGAACAACACCAGAGGCTCAAAAGACCAGTTACTCATAGATAGGGCAGTCGCCCAAGACTCAAGGGCTAGGCAGACCAATCTGAGCACAGCCTGGATTGACTACAGGAAAGCCTATGACTCAATGCCGCACACATGGATCTGTGAATGCCTGGCACTATACAAAGTCAACAGGACACTAAGGACCTTCCTCAAGCACTCAATGGGACTGTGGAAGACAACACTGGAAGTGAACTCAAGATAGCTCGCACAAGTGGCCATCAAGTGCGGCATATACCAAGGTGATGCACTGTCCCCACTGCTGTTCTGCATAGGCTTAAACCCCCTCAGCCAGATAATCACAAGGTCTGGATATGCGTACAAGTTCAAGAGTGGAGTCACCATCAGCCACCTCCTTTATATGGATGACATCAAGCTGTATGCTAAGAGTGAACGAGACATCGACTCACTGATCCACCTGACACGGATCTACAGTGAGGACATTGGGATGTCATTCGGACTGGAGAAGTGTGGCAGGATGATAGTAAAGAGAGGGAAGGTAGTTAAGACCGATGGAGTGGAACTACCAGTGGGCCACATAGCAGACATAGAGACCAGCTATAAATACCTTGGTGTCCCACAGTCACATGGGAACCATGAGGAGGAGGCAAGAAAGACAGCAACATCCAAGTACCACCAAAGGATAAGACAGGTCCTGAAGAGCCTGTTCAATGGGAAGAACAAGATCCATGCCATCAACATGTATGCCCTGCCAGTCATCAGATACCCTGCCGGTATAGTGAGCTGGCCAAAGGAAGACATGGAGGCTGCTGATGTGAAGACCCGGAAGCTCCTCACAATGTATGGAGGTTTCCACCCCAAATCCAACACCCAGAGACTGTACACCAGGCGCAAAGAGGGCGGGCGGGGCCTGATGAGTGTCAAAGCCACTGTCCTGGACGAAACCCGAAGTATCCAGGAGTACATCAGTAAGATGGCACCCAAAGATGAGCTGCTGAGAGAATGCCTCAGGCAGCAGCAGACAAGGCAGGAGGTTCAAGCAGAGGAAGTGCCATGGCAAGACAAGCCCCTGCACGGGATGTACCATCGACAGATAGCTGAGGTGGCTGACATTGGGAAATCCTATCAGTGGCTGGAAAGGGCCAGACTAAAAGACAGCACTGAGGCACTGATCATAGCAGCACAAGAAGAGGCACTAAGCACCAGATCCATAGAAGCAGGGGTCTACCACACTAGACAGGATCCAAGGTGCAGATTGTGCAAAGAGGCCTCAGAGACAGTCCAACACATAGTGGCAGGGTGTAAGATGCAGGCAGGAACAACATACACTGAATGGCACAATCAAGTAGCTGGCATTGTGTACAGGAACATCTGCACAGTGTATGGGCTAGACCCCCCCAAGTCCAGATGGGAGATTCCACAGAAGGTTGTGGAGAATAACAGGGCTAAGATCCTGTGGGACTTCCAGATCCAGACGGATAGGCAGGTACTGGCTAATCAACCAGACATCGTGGTAGTAGACAAAGACCAGAAGACAGCGGTAGTGATAGATGTAGCAGTGCCAAGTGACAGCAACATCAGGAAGAAGGAGCATGAGAAGCTGGAGAAGTACCAGGGCCTGAAGGAGGAAATCGAGAGGATGTGGAAAGTCAAGGCCAAAGTGGTCCCAGTGGTGGTAGGAGCACTCGGGGCTGTGACTCCTAAGCTGGGAGAATGGCTCAAACAGATCCCAGGAACAACATCAGAGCTCTCTGTACAGACGAGTGCAGTGCTAGGAACAGCTAAGATACTGCGCAGAACCCTCAAACTCCCAGGCCTCTGGTAGAGGACCCGAGATTGAGGAAGACACATACCACCCATAGGGGTGAGAAGAAAATTTTTTTTATATATATATAATTTTTTCAAAAAGGAAGATAAAAAGAAGATGGTTGATTTTAGATAACAGTTTGGAGATGAGAGTTTTAATCAATGGTTTCCTGACTCACAGTTCACCCACCATGTACTAGTGGCTTTCAAAAGTGATCCTTGTTTTGTGAATGACATCCAAGTGTTCAGGATGAATCTAGAGATAGAAGTGTGTACAAACACAAAATCACAGAGTTGGAAGGGGATAGGATAAGATAAGATATTGAATTGAACCCCCTTCTTTATGATGGATTCCATTTTAAAGCATCCACAACTGATATCTACCTTCCACTTGAACCCATCCAGTGAAAAGGAGCCCACCACCTCTTTGAGTAGTTATGGCTTCACTGTCCAGGCTCTAGAATGGCTGATTACAACTCTTCATCTTCCTCTATGTGACATTATTTCAGATGTTTGAAAAGTACTATCATTTCTCCCCTCAGTCTTCTACTTTCAAGGCTAAACTTTGTATAGTACCATTTTACATAGTTTGACTAATATTAAGGCACACATGCACACACAAACACACACCTTGAATATCTTGTACTTGTTTTGAATTAAATCAAGCAGCACAGCTTATGAACAAATCTCATGAAAAAGGATAGATTCACTATCCTGATAGCTGAAAATGCAAAGGATATGCAAGCTCTTGTAATAAAAGTCAAGAAGCACAATGAGAAAATGGGACAATAATTAAATATAAAGAAGACCAAGCTAATGACAACAGGTAGAACAACCAGGGGTTTAGAATTGACAATAAAAATATTGAAGTGGTGGATAGCTTCTGCCTTTTAGGATCAACCATAAATAGTAAAGGAATAAACAGTCAAGCAGTACACCACAGCAGCACGTGGTAGAGCAGCCATGAAGGCCTTGGAAAAGATATTCAAGTGTTGTGATGTGTCTATAGCTACAAAGATCAGAATCATGCAAACCGTGATACTCCCTGTGGCACTCTATGGAAATGAAAGTTGGACTTTGAAGAAGCAGATAGGAACAGTAGTGATGCTTTTGAGCTTTGGTGTTGGAGAAGACTCCTGAGAATACTGTGGACAGCCAAGAAAATAAACCAAAGGATCATTCAACCTATCAATCCAGAGTTCTCAGTTGAGGCAGAAATGACCAGGCTCAAGTTATCCCACTTCAGACAGATTATGTGAAGACCTAACTCTCTGGGGAAGGGTCTAATGTTGGGAAAAGTAGAAGGAAAGAGAAGAAGAAGACAACCAGCAGCAAGGTGAATGGACTCAGTTACAGTGGCAGTGAGTGCACTGTTGGAAGACCTGAAAGTCCATGGAGAAAATCTATCTATGTGGTTGCTAAGAAAATGACTTATGGCACATCAATCAGATAGTGCATGGGGTGAAAGGCATCCTTTCCTTTTATCCATTCATTCTCAAGGGTCAAATTCATCAGGAACGTGCTCACATATTGCAGGATGATCAGCCTCAAAAACCCTTAGTACCGGCTTTGTCTTGGGTACTGTACATGTTGGCTTGGGGGCATAGCATCACAGCATCCTGGGGCACTCTGTATTCTACTCCACAAATGGTTATTCACCAAAAATAGTTGATCTCATCCCTTTAGACAATATTCAGCAGAAAATGCCAGCAAGTGTTTGGGAGCAGCATCTTTCAGTTCTTTGACTCAAAACTGGCTTTGCTAACTGAGTTTTGATTGACATAGAATTGTTAACAATCTTTGCAGTGAGATGCCAGTACAGAATCATTTGGCCAATTTGAAAATCTCAAAATTCTGCAGGAAAGGCACAGGAAATACTTCATTTTAGTACAAAGTCAAACAGTCTTAGAAGTCTTAGCAATTTGTCATTTTCAGAACAATGGAGTTGAGGTGGGAGAGAGTCAGAGCAGCAGGATCTTCTATTGTAAGGTGCTTAAAAAAAGGTTGTTTGGAAAGAAAAAAAAAGTTCCCATTCAAACCTTTCTGTTCTTAGTGCAATTTTAAGAAGTACATTTTAAAAGAAGGGAAATACTCCCTATTGTTAATTCAGTCTTCCCCAAGTTCAGCTTGAGTCCCCTGAATTTTGACATTCAGAAGTTGCAGGCCCTGAGACCAATCCCAGCAAAGACCGACATACTTGCCTCAAGGGTCTGAAAGTCCACTGTGTGTCAGTACAGGAATCAGGCATATGCTCATGGAAAGAAGATGTGACACTAGATTCCAGGCCCGGGGGTTGCCTGCATAATCACTCTTAAGAAAATTGGCAGAACTCTTCTTGCTTTTTCTTTTTGCCTCAGTTTGTACTGTCCTGAATAATTTGCTTTACTAGGACTGGGTGAAATTAGAAGCTAGGAACAAATCTGTAATCCATTTTATTTCTTTTCCATTGTAAGTTGATCAGTGTCCTTTGAATGGATGGATACTATCCAGAATAGAAAGCAGGACTCATATTTTCGGTAACAGAATCTTCAGCACTTTGGATAGCTCCTTGAGGAGGCAGATGTTGCTTTAACACCAGCCATAGACCAAATAGCTGTATTCACACATATTTAACCTGCTTACTGGATTAACCTATTTTCACTCAATACATTGAATTAAGAACTAATGAAACGAGCTTGGTTTGCACATTTTAAACCACCAAAAATAAAATGATAACAACCTAATCAAAATTAGCAGACCATGGAAGTGTAACCACTAGGTCATTCATTGTCTTGGTTAAGCATATTATGTTTCTAACTTGGTGCTGACCCCCTGACAAGAACTGGTAGTAATTTAGATGGGCAGAGGCCTGGGTTAGAGTTGTGCTTTATGTATTAGTGGGGTAGCCTTTGAATGTTTCCTCAGCTAATCACACAGTGAAGGTGTTTGGGGAGCTGACATTTCTCACTGTTTTCTTGAGCAGCCACATGAAATACCATTTAGTATTAAATTCACTTGTCAAGATGGTTTATGTAGAGTAGTCCCTCAGAGTGAGCCTTGCACAGCTGTGGGAAATACATGAGGCAGATTCCTAGTGATCCACATCTCACTACTGTAATTCCCCTCAACCTGAGAATCACTGAAAGATCTGAAGAATGGATCACATGGCAGTTGTTTATTTATTTGTTTTGCAACTTGTTCTACAAGTTTGGCATAACAATGGGGCAAACAGTGACTGCTGAGAAATTATGCAATACATTTGCTATAGGGCTAGTGTAAATTTTAAAATTTAAGTTGTCATCTCTCTCTCTCTCTCTCATTCAAATAACTGCCTGGCTTTTACTAAGTGGTTAATCAATTTAGCATGTCAGAAAATGCCATTTTTGATGTTTCCATTTCTCAGATGTAAAGATCTATGTTCTTTACTGTAACAAAGCACCAAAAACAAAATGGGGGTGGAGGTAATGCATTAATACTAACTTAAGTGCCCCCCTCATCTTTGCAAACTATCCAACTATATAATTGATTTAGTCAGCTTCAGTTCAACTAATTTTTCAGGAGCTTTCAAGAGCTGCTAAATTGCATTATTTCATATATGTTTGTGTATTTTTTCAACTAATTCACACAGCCAAGCATTTTAACCAATTTGCTTCTAGCGTGTACTATATCAGAAATTTGAAGAAATATTAAAGTTTTTATTTTCTTCTAACAAATTACAAGCTTCTTTGTTCTTTACACATGTTACTGCACATTTTCTCCAGTATTACAGAAATGTGGGTCCACATGAGGACAATATGAATATGTGAGATATTCACAAACATCAAAGCCGCCAAATCACTGCTGACTGAAATAATATTTTGGGAGGGAGACAAGCAAACCTAATAGTTCAGTTTTCACAAGGAGATAAATGTCAGTTTATATTAGCAAGACAATGAACTGAATGAGTTCACTTTTGTCCTGCTCCTTTAGACCTGCTGTTTCCAAGCCCTGCATTTGCTGATTTTCTAAATGAGGTCCATTGGAATGGTTTGGCCATCGTTAAAGAAACAATCCTGTCAATGAGAAAATTATGGTGCACCAAGATACAGAACACAGATGATTAATTTAATTCTACAAAAGCTGACTTGCCAAGAGCTCTGAGCAAGATCTGAGAGGGGATATTCTACCATTGTGCCATTTGGCAATGAACAACCTTTTCAAGAAACCTGAATTGTGTTATCAGAAATGTTAGTATGTTTGATCAAATGTACAAGTCACTTGGGAGTTATTTAGTAACTGTCCAATTTTTTCCCTCTCATCATCACCTCCATCACCTTAAGTGTTTATGACAATTTTCAATAGTATGTAGAGAAAACTAATTTGTTATGAGAAACTGATATATTAATTTCCTAATTCAGTGGCAAAATTCCTGTTTGACATGCCAAAAGTCCCATCAGATGTTGCAAGTTATTATACACCTGCATCATGGGGGCACCATATTACAGTGGTTCTCTTTCTTTCTTCATGATTGGTTCCAGTTGGTGTTGGCAGAATGCAGGGAGAAATTTGACCTCTCCTTTATGGGGTACCACAGGGCTCAACATTCTTTCCTGTTTAATATCTACATGAAACCACTGGGTAAAGTCATCTGCCAGTTTGAGGTCCAGTATGCTGATGACACCCAATTATATCTTTCAACCCCAGGCTAGCCAAATGAGGCTATTGAAGTTCTATCCTCTGGGCCTAGAGGCTGTGTAGGCCTGATGGGGAGAAACCAACTGGTTCAAACCTACCAAGACTGAGGGATGTGGATGTGGCTGTTGGGATCACCCAGATCCAGGGATTTTCCATCAATTACTTCTGGATGGGGTTGCACTTCCCCAATCAGGCATGGTACACAAGGGAGTTCTCTTGGACTCATAGCTCCTGTTTGAAGAGCAAGTGGCATCTGTGACCAACGTGATCTTTGTATAGCTTCATCTAGTGTGCCAGTTGTGTTCTTTCCTGGATCAGTCAGCCCGCCAAGCAGTCACTCACACCCTTATCACCTCATGGCTCAACTACTACAACATGCTCTACATGGGGCTGCCCTTGAAGACCATTTGGAAGTTTCATCTGGACCAGAATGTGGTGGTGCGAGCAGTGATGGGCTTGCCTCGGCATGCCCACATGACACCTCTGCTCTTTGAGCTACACTGATTGCCAGTGTGGTTCCAGGTGTGATTCAAGGTGCTGGTTATTACCTATAAAGCCCTACATGGTATATAGTACAGCCCAACTATTTGAGGACCACCTGTCTTCTGTCATTTCTGCCTGTCTGGTACAATCTGACACAGTGGGCATGCTCCAGGTCCCCTCAATTAAACAGTTCATCTTTTGGGACCCAGGAAGTGCACCTTCTCCTTAGCAGCCTTTCCATTCTGGAATGAAGTCTCCCTGAGTTCCATATGGCTTCTACCCTAATTATATTCTGGAAGACCTTGAAAACCTGGCTATTTATCCAGGCCTTGGGAAGGGTAGATGAGACTCCTCTGCTTGTGATGTTTTATGTTTGTTATGTTATTTGAATTGCCATCTTATAATTATTTCATAGTTACTTTTGTATTTGTATTTGTTTTGGTTAATTTTTAATTTTTTTTCCTGTTTTTCTCTTAGTCTATTGTTATGAGCTGTCCAGAGTCAGAGGGCATCCAAATTGAATAAATAAATAAATGACACCCATAGGCACAACTGTACCCATAGATGCCACCTCTGCACCCTATCAATACCCTCCCTCACACCATTTTTATATTTTTAAAATATTTTATTTAAAACAAAAAGGAAGTTGAAGTGCTGCATAGCAAAGCATCAATCTTCAGAATCAGGTTTATTTCTACACAGAAAACATTTTCAGAAAATATGGTAAGTGACTACTGCTTAGTGCTTTCTTCGCAAATTTATTTATACAATTATTTACTGACCAACCATTTCAACAAAAGACTCAAGGTAGGTTACAGTCAAATAAAAACATTAACAGCAAAGTCAAACAAAATTAACTCAGGCAGTGTTTATATCATCAGTGCCCATATGTCCTGTGGAACAATAAACCTTATAAAGACTTCTTGAAGACTTGAAAGTTGGTGGCATTCCTGAATCTAGATGACAGGATGTTCCAAAAGGTGAGGGCCACCACTGAGAAGGTGTGTCATCGGGACCCATCCACCCACACCTCACTTCTTGCAGGGTAGGGAGCCACAGCATACTTTTTCTCAATAATCACATAGGGTAGAGCAGGTCTGGTAGAAACACTGTCCTGCAGGTATCTAGGTGCTAAACTATTTGCTGAATATTTCCAGGAAGGAAACTGGATGCAACACCTGCAGCATAGGTGTAACACTGCTGAATCTGCTACTTCCAGTGAGCAGCCTCATTTTAGATTAATTGACACTTCTAAGAGGTCTTCAAGAGCAGCCCTCATGTGTAGCACATTATAATAACTTATGCACAAAGAGACAAGAGCATGAGTTACTGCCACAGAAAAAGAAAAGTAAGTTCATGAATGATAAAAGTGTTGGGCTAGGACTGGGGAGAGCTAGGTACAAGCTCACCCTCATATAAGCTCATTGGTTGATTTGGAGCCAGTCATTACCTATCAGTGCAACCTACCTCATATGGCTTTGTTGTGAAGAAAAATTGGAGAAGGAGTAAGAGGTACACTTTCTTGGAAGAAAGGAGGTTATAAATGTAATAAAAAAGAATCCTGGGAACTAAAGAATGGTAAGGATATCAACTTATCCAGTTTTCCTTCTAGTAAGCTTGGATTTTGTGACTGGCTACACAGAGTAACAGCTATTTTGTGGGAGGCAATGCCACCTCCACTTTATTTGAGAGCCTATTTTATGCTCTCAAAATGTGAAATGTACAGGTAAGGGACCTCTTGTGTAGGCAGTTCTGAGCTGGGCAGACCAAAAGTCTGATTCCGTAGAAGTCAGTAATTTCACTGGCTTCATTTAATTACCAGGTCAGATTCAAGGCTCTGCTTATGATGTGCAAATCCCTAAACAACTCAGGACCAGGATATGTTGCAATTATACACCATATTGCTTGCTGAGGTTACCAGGAGTCCTGCTGTGTGCACCAAGAACTGCAGTGTGCCATCTTGCAGTTGTTCACTTTCTCAAGGGTGGTGTCAGAGCTCTGTTAGTGGCTAAAAGATACCAGCTTGTGAGAATTACCTAGGTAGAAGACCAGAAATCCAGAGAATGCAATCATGCAACTATCTCCAAAAGATGGGACGTGGAGCAGTGAGAAAAGGAAATCCAAGATTTCTCTTCATAATGTGCAATATTGTAAAAGGATGCACAAGATTTGAAATATGACTGGATATAAATTTTGTAACATCTCTTCCACCTTTCAGAGACTGTTGATCATCTGATATGACCGTCGTGTCCTACATACAATAAACAAATATTTCCTACCTAAGTAGTCCCTGTCTCTGGAGGGATTCTGACAGCTGGTACCTATACTGTGGAATGTTGTCACCCCTGAAATCCATGGGACAACTACCATTCCCCCTTTTAGGCACCTGTTGAAGCTGTAACTTCAGGTTTTCTTTACTAATGGGAGTACTAGTTTTTGTTTCTGCTTTTTTTCTTTCCCATCCTTTTCCTTTTTACTGAATATCATTTTTAATATGGGGGAAGGTATGTATATTTGATGCTTGTAAATTGCTTTGAATTTTTTTGTGTAGGAAGTGGCATAAATATATATTTGACTATAAAAAGGTAAAGATACCCTCAAGTTGAGTTCAGGTTTTCTTGGCAGTAATTTTGAAGTGGTTTGCTACTGCCTTCCTCCGGGAAGTTTATTTCAGTTTCCCTGTTTAGCCAACACACCTGGACTTCCTAGTGGTTCCCCAAGGTGAACAACCCTACTTAATTATATTACTTATATTGCTACTATTATTAATAATGCATATATACATAGGAGGGAGCTCTTTAAATTGCATTTCATACTATTTCCAGGGTTCTATATTTTCCTCCTGCAATGAGCTGCTCACATAAATGTCAAATGCTGCCCCATGCATTCTTTTATGCAAATAACATTAATTAAATGTGTAAAAAATGTAAACACACTCACCGTAATCCGAACTGACAGTGTGGCTAACTATATTTATTCTTGGATTTTAATTAAACCCTGCAGTGGTTGAATCTTTAAATGTGACTTGCACATGCTCATTCTGTCTTCTCACAGAAACAGCATCTCCATCACTTCTGGGCAATTAACACTATCTGCTTGCATGTTGTACAACTAGTTCTTCCATTGCAAGAAGCAGTGTTGCTTTAAATGAGCTGGTGTCAGATCCAAATGTTTCAGACTACTGTAGTGGCCATAAGTCTAGGAATGGGCATTACCTTGAATTCCTATTTAGGAATTAGATGGTTACTTTGTCAAACATCAGTTTCCAGATATTCATCTGGCTCCTGAATTCTGTACAAACTAGTCTTCGGACGAGATACAAAGGCAGACCCATAAACAGTGTAGTATTTCACCCTGCAAGCTACCAGCATATGTACCATCACTGGTAGCCGCTAGGGAACTATCATGTGTTTTCTTCACATCCAAAACTATGCATAGCTTGTGCAACTCTTCTAATAAATGCATCATACTAATTAAAAACTGCCACTCTTGGTATTGGTTCATGGATTCTTTGATGAGATCTTTGGCAAAATCTTTTCAGTGCCCCCTGCCCCCATGCCTATTGTCCCCTTTTGCTACTACTGCTGATGCTTTTCTTCCTTTGCACTGACCTGCATCACTTCTGGGGGAGAGGACAAGGCATGTGGAAATCATTACCTGTTCTCCACATTTTTTCATTCTTGGCCACCGCTTTGGGAAACATTAATAAGAAAAAAATGGAACATTGCAGTAGCAGCAGGTTCAAGAAAGCCAAGGATTGGCAGTGAGTCTTGATAAGAAGATTATTATTATATTTAGATGAGATTGGATTATTTTTTAAAATAATTTTATTAAGAATTAATGAGTTGCTATCTCTACTGATGTTTATTGGGGCACAGGAGGAGAGCCTTCTCTGCCGTTGCCCCCACCCTCTGGAATATTCTCCCCCCCAGAGAGGTGGCAGGCCCCTACCCTCCCAGCTTTCTGGCTCTAAAGACCTGGCTCTGCCAGCTTGAGTGGGACAAGAAGAGTTTTAACCAAACCTGGGGGTGGCTGGCTCCCTGATGATGCACCCTGAACTTAATAATCTCTAGTTACCATCAATCCTCAGAACATACTTATTATTTATTTAGGACAATTGTTATATTGTATTTTTAATTAATATTTAATTTTTCTGTAAACCGCTGAGAGTCACTTTTTTAACGAGATGGGCAGTGACAAATTTGATATATAAATAAAATACATAAATTTTGACAGGATAGTTCTTTTTGGAAATGTTCAACTGGCTGTAATGGATTAGTCTGCAATATCTACATTACTATTTTTGATACGTAAATAAGGGGTTACTATTTCTGATAGTGTTTAATAGTTTTTAATTTTTTGTAATATTTAATTATTAATTGGGATTAGATTCTGATTATTAAAGAGAGGGATTAAGGGGATTTTGATTAAATGGAAAGGGGACTATATATTTCTGTTGTTAGGTATTTCTGTTAACTTTTACTGGACCTTTGTTGATTAATAAGGAGAGTTGAAGATTTAGAATTGAGTTTATAGAGAATGGGGTGAGATATGGAATGAAGATATATTTGGTTGTATTTTAAGAGAGTGATAAATTGTTAATGTTGAATATACTTGCTGGGGATGAAGTGGGAGGTCTCTTCTTATTCTTTCCTTCTCCCCCCTCCTTTTTGGGGGGATTTTTTTTTGCATGTTTTAAATTTTTTTTTCAATGTATTATTGAATTAGGTTTTTGTATTAGTTTTATCGATTAGATTAGATTAGATTAGATTAGATTAGATTAGATTAGATTAGATTGCCTATTACTGATATTGACCCTGGCCTTCTATGCAATGTTATGGCTGGATTTGCATAACATGCTGGATGAGACAAGAATGGAATTCAGTGTATTATGAAAAATCCGTCCATTGTTTTAGCATGTTTTATGAACCAGACCATCACACCATGGCATAAAAGGATCTGTTACCATTTGAAGAAATTCTGCTGCATAGGGCTATATACAAGTGGCCTCCTGAAATTCTCCACCAAATTTGTGGGCAGTTTTCTGCAGATGAATTCTCCAGGGAAGAAGAAATTTCCAACATTTTATCAAGGGCAGGACTCCACCATAGCAGAGATAGTAGCACCCTACTGTAAATGCCCCTTGGGATAAATTTGCTTGGGAATGAACTGAAGCAGTGGAAGCCAAAGAGATTAAAAGCTACTATAGTTAGGATTGTGAAACGAAAGACAGAGTATTTTCAGGCATTCTTTGGCCACCTTATAATCAAATAAATGTAAAAGCACCATCCTTGACAATTTCTCCAAAAGCAAATTCTCTTTCATCAAACTGAATGAGTACTGATAGAAAAAATGCAGAAGAATTTCACTGCCTGATATTACTGCTGCTATCCTGATTTGTCCCAGAAATTTGTCCTGGGAAACCTAGTTGAATCATTGTTGCTCCCCAGCCATTTGGAAGCAATGGTTGCTAAAGCAGAGGAAATATTGCTTCCAATTTAAGTACAGTAACCATCAGGATGAACTAAAGCCTTACTTAGATTTCAGTCTGAAGCTGTTTATTGATGAATCTTTGAGCCTGCTTGTACAAATCCCTAGCCTGAGCTTCACCTAGAACTATCCAGCAAGACATCTGGAATTTGAATCTTTCCCTGCCAGAAACTAGATCTGAGTTTGCTGTGCTTGCCTTGAACCCTTGCCTGGATCCTGCTGAGTCCATTGGAACTTCCATCTGATGGAGATCACCACTAGGCCAAAACCTCTTCCATTCAGCTGTAAGCTGCCTTAGGTGTTGTATAAACAGAAAAGTGGGATATACATTTAATAAATAAAGTCCAGTGACCTCTTGCAGATTATAGCAGTGATCTGAACATGAGGTGTACATTCATATCAGTTCCTATTAGTATTTGGGGTAGAATTTCTGGTGCAGCCTAATTTGGATCCCAATTTATGCAGAAGTTGGAACAATTATAAATAACAAATTCTCTCTCTACCATCCAAACTGTCCTCTGGCAGTGTTCTGCGCATGAAGAAGGTAATTAAATAAACATTAAACTGGTGTAGTCTTTTACTTATTTTTGTGTTTGCCCCAAGATGGATGACTGCTTTGAGTTAATTAAAAGTGTGGAGTTTTCAGTAGAGGATGGTATGAATGCAACTTGAATAGGATGCAATAAAAGAAAAAAGAGGTTTGAAGAAATATTAACTTTTCATGAGGGGGAATTTTTTTATTAGGCTAAAAACACAGACTCACTCTTTCCTGTCTTCACATTTTGAAACATTTGCCAGGATTTGAGCAGTTATCAGGATTTGATTGTTGCACAATCTTAATTTTCCTTTAGATATAGGAAAATATAACATCCACTCACTATTTCTTTTTTGGATGTGTATCAGAAGACCTGTAGCAAATAAAAGAGTAATAAACTATGATGGAGTTTACGTGGTTGCCTACATTGCCCTCTCCAACTTTCCTGATGCTTTGGACTACAATGGCTGTCCTGGTTGATGATGTTAGGAATTGTAACAACTCATCGAGAAGGCTGGGTCTATGCCACATGATTAGCCTTCTGTTGCCTCTGATTTAAGTTTATTCTTAGAGGAAACAAGAGAGGGGGTGACCTGTATCTGATCTGATTGAAATCTTTTACAGTATAACAATCTTCACTGCAGTATTTCTGCATATAGAAAAGTAACATGGCAGAAAGAAAGTCATGCATGTTTTCTATGTGTAGGAGAATTTATATGGAGAGGAATGTTTGAGCAAGGAATTACCAGTATGGTATAGTGGTTAAAGTGCTGGACTAAAAAAAGGGGGACCCTAGTTGTGCCAGTCAGAATCTCAGATCCTAACCTATCTTTCAGGATAGCTATTATGGGGACAAAACTGGAGGTGGAGTACTTCTTGTTGAGCCCCTGAAAGCAGACTATAAAACTAAACAGCAGACCAAAAAAAGACCCCATCCATGATATATCTCAGGCAAAAAGGCTGATTTACTACACTGTGATTAATGAGAATGAGGTTAAAAAAGCTACGTAGTAGTTGGTTCATTACACTAAGCCATGGCCTATTTTAATCATGGTTTGTTGAATTACAACCACTATATCTGGGCTGCAAAAATCCAAGAACTCACTAGATGGCAGCAAAGTAGAACAGAAACTCAGATTCCTTGTCATCTAGTGATTGCCCAGATTTTGCAGCCTAGATATAGTAATTAAATAGTATCCAGAATGGGTAGGTTCACTCATAACTCTAAGCCATAAATCCTAGTTAACTAACCACAATGGTTGGATTCCCACATCACAGTAAGCTGTAATTAAACAAATAACATTACAGCTTAGTATAACCACTAAGTTGTTCCATTAGTTAATCCAGAATTCTCACTTGAGGCACATATGACCGGGCTCAAATTATTCTACTTCAGACACATTATGGGAAGACCTAACTCTCTGGAGAAGGTTCTAATGCTGGGAAAGGTAAAAGGAAAGAGGTGAAGAGGACAACCAACAGCAAGGTGGGTGGAGTCAGTTACAGTGGCTATGAGTACACTATTAGAAGACCTGAAAGACCAGGTTAGGGACAGATCATCATAGAGAAAATCTATCTGTCAGTTGCTAAGAGTCAACAACAACTTGATGGCACATAATCAATCAATCAATGTTCCATTAGAGGGTATTTTATGAAGCTGTTTATAAGGCCACTAGATATATGCTTACGGGCTGTTAAACATAGAAGTATCTGAGCCCTGAGCCATTCCTCTAACACTTTACAGATGAAACTAGGACAGGCTTATATTCTCATATTCAGCCTATCTCCAAAAACCATTTGCACCGCTGATGGTTTTTATTAGGGATTAGACAGCCATTTGTTAAGCTTTAGACTTCCTTCCTTAAATAGGGAATATGTTCTGATTCTGTATTTCAATTCTGTTAGTTGCTGCTATGTTTCTTTGCTATACAAGCTTTCCATCCCTACTTTAAAAAGTCAAGAAAATGAATGCTCTTTGGTGAAAGATATGTCACAAAAATATAAATGTTCTACAACGTGTTATCAAGAGTTCAAAATATCACTCAGCATCTGTGATGTGTGAAATGGCAAGGTGTGAGCAGTGCATAGAACCTTTTAGTGTTCATGTGCACTCATTAAGATGTATGTGTGTGCATTGGTGACACAATGCATTCACAAAGCGATCAGAGATGTAATTCCAAAAGTCCCCCAAAGAACCGAGCATTTTAAAAAATCAAGGACTGTCCTTGCTAAAATTGGAGGGTAAGCTGCAGATGTTCAGACTGCAATATTATCAGGAGAATGCTGTTACATGGTGTCAAATGAAGAAACAACCTGTTCTTTGGTTTTTGGTTAAGCTAATGACTGTGGGGGAAGTGTTGTTTTAATGGGCCTTTTATCTGCAAGGTGGGGCAGGATGTTCTTCCTGTACATGGGTCCAGATGGAAGGAAAATAAGTAATTTGGAGCTTCCATGCATTTAGCTTGGGGATGCACTATTCTAATTTTTGCAACTGGCTTGAAAGAAAGAATCCAGATATTTGGATGGAAACAAACTAGAGGTGAATGGAGTTGTGTGAATGGAGTTAATATGCATGTGCTCTGCCATGGGGAATTCAGCTTAATGCTGATTCACTGTGTCCAGTTCATTCCTATAGCTGTGTTTCAGACAAAGTATTACCTGAGGAGTCCATAAAATAATAAAAAGAAAGAGAAGAAGAGAGAAGGAAGAATCCCTTCTAGAACTGGGCATAGTATAAACTGGATTGCTAAATAGAGTGTCTGTGGTTTCATTCTGCTTGTGCCATAAGTGAGATGGGTTAATTTTAATGGTTAATTTTGGACTGTAAGCCCCATCATGTAGCATCACTCACAGCCCATGCTTACTGGGGCTAATAGGAGATCATCTGGATAACCACACATAGTCTACTCCTGCATTACTGTGTGGTGTAGATGCCTCCATAATGCCACACTGGGCTTCTTCTCAGTTTGCTGTGAGAAGGCATCAAAGAATAATATGTGCAGTAACGAATGCTAGCATTTAGGAAGGGTGCTCATGGCTGTGAAGGAAGAATATACAACAACATTCCTCTTTCAGAAATTGATTCCATGAAGACAAAGGTGTCCAGCCTGTACAATTCAGTGAAGAAAAGCATCTGTTAGAAAAAGGGAGTTTCTAGGCAATTTATCAAAAAATCTGGTTTGCGTGACTCTGCCTTCCTGGGCAGTAGGTAAAGTCACCTACTGTTGTATCTCTCCCTCACCCCAAACTGAGAAAGAATTAAACTTTTCTCATTCAGGGAATACTGTCCGTGAACTCTTCTTTTTGCTGGCAAGTGTCCAGGCTTACCTTCAGCTGTGGCCAGGTGCACACCTGCTCTGCTGTGAGTTTTTCTTGCCTGTAATCTTTGCCTTGGGGGCATGAACTACAAAAAGTATCATGGATCCTGCAAATGGAAGAAAACAGTGGGTGGGCTAGTATTGTCCTTAGCTACCACGGCTGCTATAAACTCTGTTTTGCATGTTGATATTATAACTTATTTTTAAACTCTGAACTTCTTTCACAAGGCTTTGTGAAGCCCCCAGACTACTTACAAAAACATCAAAACATAAAACAGCAGTTCCATGAGTATTTAACATATTAAAAAATCACCATATTAAAACCACATTGTATCTAACAATTTTAAGACATCAAAACTCCAAGTAAGATGACAGGACTAAACCAGACAGACAGCCATCCATCCATCCATCCATCCATCCATCCATCCATGTCCATCATGTAATTCCTTTTGGCAGTAAGCAGTTACACAGAGGACAAAAAAAGAAGAAACAGTGGACCAAAAAAATTGAAAGCATGACTTAAAAAAAAAAAAGCTAAAAACTAGTTTACACCAACATTTTTGGCATTTTTATCTACCTATCAAGTCCTTCCCAAGGACCTGGGATAGGCAGATGTTGTTGTTTCATGGTGTTAAAGGTGTCGTCGCAGGATGTAAGCTGTTCCAAATAAGCTGCCTTTTGCAATCGACTTATGATGATTTTGTCAATGCTGATGCTCTTCAAGGGGTACTCCAGATGTTTTGGGATTGCACCCAAGGCACCTATTATTATTGGTACTATTTTTGCTTTCTTTTGCCACAGTTGTTCTATTTCCATTTGCAGGTCTTTGTATTTTGTGATTTTCTCCAGTTCTTTCTCTTCTCTTCTGCTGTTTCCAGGTATTGCAATATCCACTATCCAGACTTTTTTGTCTTTCTTATCAACATTTGTTAAGCCTGGGGTGTTATATTATTATTATCATTATTATTCCATCACCTTCAGTTGCTCATTTTAAAGTGGTATTTTCCCTCTTCTTCTGCCACAGTTTTTTTCATGGACCCAACCTAGCATGCTTCCTCAAGGATACGGTTGATGATATGCTCAGGGGTAGAAACTGCCTAGCTTCTACTGGCTATTTTAGTCTGTTGTTGTCACTTTGGATCTTGGCCTCTGCTCACTGGTGTCCATGGCCATTTTGGCTTTGGCTGCAGGAAAGCCTGGACACCTGGCTTCTGCAGAGGCACCAGCCCATGTGATGCCTGACCAACACTTTCCAAAGCATTTATCAAGTGTAATGTGGCCTTTTTTATATACATGTGTTTAGTGCTCTTTTTGAAAGAGCTCTAGCCCTGTTTTTTAAACAAGGGTTTAACACTTTTTTGAACTCTCTCTCTCTCTCTCTCTCTCTCTCTCTCGATAGCGCTAATTCTGTACAGCACAGATTGTTGATATAAACAAGGGAAAAGCTATGAATCCTGCTAGCTGTGTGTGGCTGGTTCTGTCACTAATGAATAACAGGTTTTATGCTGCTTCTGCCAATAAGGGGCTTTGCTGTTTTTACTAATGGGGTGGGGATGAGACTTTGCCTACTTCTACACCATTTTGCCTACCCCATGAGTTATTTCCAGATCAAGAGAAGTGTGTTCTGTTCCTGGGGCACATATTCAAGATGTAATAGAAAAACTCCAAAGATCATTTAAGCCCTCCGACAAATATCTACAGATCCATGTAGGAACAAATGACATAGCTGGTCCCAGACTCAAAGACATTGCAAGATACTATAAAGAACAAGGCAGGAGGTTGAAGGAGCTGGGAGAATAGTTAGTGTTTTATTCACTCCTTCCTAGTGAAGAATATGGCCCAGGGAAGAATAGTAAAAACAAGCAACTGGCTGCACAGATAGTCCTTACAAGAACTGTTTGGGTTCTTTAATAATGTGACATGTTTCCTTGATGAGGGACTCCTGGTAACAGATGGGCTGCACCTCACAAGAGCTGGGAAGAATATGTCTGGAATGCATTTTGCAATTTTATATATGTATTGCTTGGCAGCAGCCAGCATAGACAAATCAAGAACAAGTCATGCCAAAGCAACCCTGTCATCTTTTTAAATAGTTTGACCAATTTAGTTGACCAAGGGAACACAGTGGACCATAATGTACCTTGACTTCAGCAAATAATTTGACAAAGTCTCTCTTAAGATCCTTGTAAAGAGGATGGCAGAATGTGAGCTGGACTATGCTACCATTAGATGGATACAGAGTTGGTTCAACAACTGCACCCAGTGAGTGTTTATTAATGGATCTGCATCAAGATAGAAGGAAGGGGCAAGTGACATTCTATAGGACTCCATTTTAGCACTTGTAATGTTCAACATATTTATAAGCCACTTGGATAAAATGTTACAAAAATGGATCATTAATTTATCAAACACCATAAAGAACAGTATCAAGATTCAGGATGATCTGGAACACTTAAAGCAATGGGCAAAAGCCAACAATGAGGGTTTCAGCAAGGACATATGCAAAGTACCATATTTGAATAGGACTGATCAAAAGCATGAGTATAGGATGAGGGAGACCATATTGGATAACAGCACATGTGAAAAGGATCTGAGTGTCTTGGTGGATCATGAAGGAGTAAAACCAAGACCTGAACCAAGACCTGCAAACTGCCAAGGCCCCTGACCTCAAGTGAGCCTCTCTCATAGATTGCTCATGCTAGCTCATGAATATTTCAAAACAACACTTGTATTTTTAGATGGGAAAATAGGAAGTAACTAACCACAAAAGCTGATTCTTGCAAACCTCTGCTTTACTAACTGTATATTCTCATTGTAATCAAATTAAAATGACTGACATATTGATATCATTACTAGTCAGTATTTATTATACTCCTATATAAAGGTTGTTTGTACCCTCCTTAAATGGGCAGAACCTTGTGGTCTGTCCCCTGCACAGTTCATTAAACTTGGCTCAGTTAGATCATGTGGTCTCCACTCATCAATTGGATTGTGAAGAATTTTCCCATTCAATCACAAGCAGTACATGAGCCAAAAGTGTGAAGACACCACACACACGCAAACCTAAATGTAACCATTGGCTGCCTCAAAAGAAGTATAGTGTTAAGATCAAGATAAGTCATTTTCCCATTCTTTACTGCATTGATCACCTAGAATATTGTGTTCAATTATGGATGCTTCGTATTATGAAGGACAGTAATAAATTGAACATATCCAGGGGAGTGCAACCAAGGGCCTCGAAGGAAGAACCTTTGAGGAATGGTTGGAGATGTTGGGTACTTGTAGCCTACAGAAGAGAAGATGTGGTGAAACAGTCTTCAAGCATCTGAAGGGCTGCCACACCGAAGATGGAACAGAATTGTTCAGAGTTGTTCCAGAAGACTGGACAAGAAACAATGGGTTTAAATTAGAAGCAGCCGATTTCAGTTGAACACCAGGAAGAATTTCCTAAGAGTAAGAGCTGTTCAAACAGGGAAAAGGCTACCTTTGGAGGTGTTAAACTCTCCCATGTTGGGGATGTTTAACCTGGATGGCCATCTGTCGGGGATGTTACTGGATTCTTGCACTCAACAAGTGGCTGGAATATATAATCTTCCTTTCAACCTTTACAGTTTTTGATTCAATAAAATCTGTGTATACTGTATGTATGGATGTGTGTGTATTTGTATGCATGTCTGTGTATTTGATATATGGAGCAGAGGAAGGATAGGCACTCTGGACATGCTAGAGAGAACTAGTACTAACTGAATAATTCATGACACACCTCTCACTTTCAAATCTTACCATTGTTGTTGACCATATCAATTTGTCTGTTACATTAAATTTCAATAATCATCAGTCTTCTACCTTCAGAATACAACTTGTTTCAGTTTAAGATGCCAGACTAGACAAATAAACAAATGAAATGCTAAAGATATCCCCAATATATGGGCTTTGTATAAAGAACTCTCAGCACTAAGCAAACATCACTATGCTGTGATAAATTCCTAACCTGGAGTCATTTAAGAAATTGTAAAGAATGGAATTTGTCCATATATGCTGTTTCTGCCTTTCAACATTTCAGATATTCTGAAATGTTGAAAGCTTGATCCATGGATATAAATTATAAAAAATGAAAGATATTAAATATTCAAAAGATAATTTTGATTGGAGTAAATGAACTCAACTTGAAAGAGAATTTGTTTATAACATACTTCAGTGATATTGTATAACTGCTATGTCTTTTATGGATGTTCTTGTTCTTTCCCTGTCTTTTCCATAGGGCATTTCCTCTGAAATCTACCTACCATAAAGCCCACCTAAACAATCCAGAAAAACTAGATTATGACTACTGATTTGTGATAAATTGGGACAACCATTAATGATTTGACAAAACCCAATACTTTGGATGATTGTCATATAATATGAAATAATGATAGCAGGGGATCTCAGGACAAATTTCTCCTTGGAATTTCAAAATATATTATACTAGACCGCCAGTTTGGTCTAGTAGTTAAGGCACTAGGAGCAGAGAAACTTGAGTTCTAGTACTCCCTTAGGCATGGAAGACAAGAGTGACTTTGGGCCAGTTATGTTCTCTCAATCCTAGGAAGAAGATAATGGCAACTACTTTTGAAAACATTACTTTAAAAACTTCATGGATTCATCCATATTGTCATTAGGAGTCAAAACTAATCCAAAGGCAAAAAAAGATCATTCAGGCTCCCAACCAAATAAGAAGCTCTGTTTTCATGTTGCTTAGAAACACAGTATCCTAATAGCACTGATTTTGCTCTGGAATAAGCCTATCCTGACCTCATTTGCTGGAGTTCCATCAGGTGTTGTTTCATTGCTTTGAATACAGTATTACTTATTTCTAAACTAAGAAAATTTTGTCGTGGTCCTAATTTACTGGACCCAGTCTGCTTGTTAGGAGGCCCTCTGCTGACACCATGACCTGCAGTTCAATTCAATTTGGGGGAATACTCTGCCTGAGAACTTAACTTGTGTGCTAGTTAGTATATGGCTTCAAATTGTGCTGTCTGCTTTCATCAATAGGGCCTTTAAGAGTGTTAGTAGCCCTTGGATAGTTAATGGATTGGATCTTCACATGTAACTGTGAAAGGCCTTCACTATAGCTCCTAAAATTCAATCAACTTATACCATGCAGAGAAGTACATATGGGAGATGTATTTCCAACATTTCATTTGCAGCCACCATACCTCCTCAATCCCTTGGGATGTAGCCAAAATATCTATCTTTTTATGTGTTTTCAGCACTTGGAATGTCAAAATTAGTGCTTCTGGTCTTGCAGTGGTTTAAGGGATTTATTTCACACCTTGAAAACCATCCTCAGAACACACAACAAAAGGCCAAACATTTCACACAAGCAGCCCTCTAGTGATATCATGGCTAACTGGCTGCAATTTTTGCAGCCCCCTGGCAGAGCAGAAAGGCAAGGCATGATACCAGCCTAAAAAAAAATGGCCCACTGTGATATCAAGAGTCTCTTATTTTTCAAATTAGTACTAATCAGGAGCCATATACCCCTACACTTGATGATTCAAATCACTGACTTAGGGCAAAAGTGCTTTTCCTTTAAAGATGTCCTTAGCAGCTATGGCTTCCCAACTTTTTTAAAAAGCTTAGAACAAAAACTGGGGATTGAGTTTAGAGTAGAATCCTAATATAAGAACTTCTTTAACACCTTGCCCCCACTGTTGTTCTGATCTGGGTTGGACTCCCTTGCTTATAGCAAGACTGAGACTAGGTGAAATAAAATGAAAGATCAACTTACCGAAGTATTTCTCCTTTGGTGAGAAATGTCAACACCTGAGGAAATGACAAAGATGTCATGCTACAAAATGAGCCGTCCTTATTTCCATCACCAGTGTGATCGGATAGCCACCTTGGAACCTACCTGCTTCTTTTCAAAGTCAAAAAAACCAAATACAAATGCAACCAACGCATTTGGCCTATCAGCCAACGCAATTATTGGTAGAAACCACCTCATTTTGCACATAGGAATATGTAAAATAAGTTTGGAAAGTTTTCCTTGGCCATTCTTTCTGATTCCTTAGGAAGGTTAAAATAATGTTTGCATAAAATGGGTTGGAATTTATCAGAGAGGTAAGAGAATGGTCAGGAGGCTTTAGGAGACTCTTTCCTCAAGGTGTGAAGAGAAACAAGACAAGTACCCATATGGTTGCTATAGAGATGCAGGACTGGGCATGAGCTTCCTATTCTGGAAAGGGCCCTCTAAGAAGATTTATGCTGTATTAACCAAAGGCCTACCTAATGCAGCATCCTGCTTCATTATCTAGGAATATCTGGGAAGCCCAAGAGCGTAGCATTAAGGCGGTGGCCTTCTTTCACTGTTGCTCCTCATATTCAGAGCCATGTGACCTCCTGAAAGGATGGTCTAGGATCCAATTCAGTAGGCTGCTTGAAAGATTTGGGTATCCCTAATTGAAGGATGGGCAACTTGCAGCCAATGGACTACATATGCTCCTTTGTTCCCCAGGCCTTCCAGAAATTGGGCTGCTGAATTTAAGTGGCAAACCACTGAAAACAAAGGTATAGTTTCCTGGTGGTGGAAAAACAAACCATTATATAAGCCTCAAAACATGATATTCTGTGCCCTTCCTACCTTGGTGACCCTACTGAATCAGTGCCACTGTGGCCTTCAGCTTCCCAAAACCTTGAGAGGGGAGAAAAGGGGAACATGGTTCTCGGTCAACCAAACAATTGCCCATCCCTGCCTTTAATTTGCCTGGGCCTCGGTTTAGTTTATTCTGAAGAAATCTTAATTCAGCTGACCTACCAATAATATAGTTAAACACACAAGTGTAGCAGCCATTTCAATCATATCATAAATAGTTGTGGCTTCTTACTGGTTGGATATGGAACGGGGTTCTGAATTTTTGTCAGGATGACATGACACCGCTGAGCAGAATATTATTTTGTATTGCGCGTGTCTACCTGTGACAGGGCTCAAGTAATGATGAGAGTCAATGGCTGGGTTTGGGGAATGGAAGCCTCTTACCTGGTATTCTTCTAACTCCACTTTCTTCATAGAGTGACTCGTGCATTGGCCCATTCTCCTGCCTGGAATTTCAGTGGCCAGAAGAAGAAGAAGAAAACAAAGCCTCTCGTAACCCCTGGCAACCAGATATACATCACTAATAAACGCAGCACCATCTCTTTCAGGTTTATGGGGGCACAATGGCTTCATCCATGAAGTTTCTGTAGACCAGGGACACACAACTGGACTTTACCTTTGAGGGCACGGGGGGGGGGGGGTCAAAACAGTCAAGATGTGAAAAGGGGGCAAGGCTTCAATTGTGTGGTTGGGACTGCCATCTTGATTATCTCGACCCCCACTGCAGACACCCCTGGAGAGGCATGCAGTTCAATGTGCTCCAAGAAGTGGGAATGCCAAGCCAAAAAAGTGGCGGAATAGGAACAAAAATTACATGTGATTTAAAACTGCAGTTAATGTAACTGGATTACATACAGCAAACATATCTCATTTTCCAATTCTTTCGCATTAAAAATACAATCTGATGGCAGCTTTAAATAGTCTCTAGAGCCTCACCCAAGGATTTAGTGGGACCTACATGGATCTAGGGCTGCAGGTTATATTTCATCCCTATATCTTTTTGCCTATAACTGGAAAAAATGAGCTCCAAGTTTGGGGGATCTGCTTTGTTATTTCAAAGTCCCTCAAAGCAAAAAGTAGTTCCCTCAAGTTGGACTCCACTCCTAGGTATTCCCATGAAGTTTTCTTGGCAATAATTTGGGAGTGGTTTGCCACTGTTTTCTTCCAAGATGTTTTTTTCAACTTCAAGGATGTTGAAATAGATGTTGTGTCCTACAGCCTGAGGTTTCCTGGTGGTCTCCCATCCAAGTACTAACAAGATCTGACTCTACTTAGCTTTCCGAGGTCAGCCAAAGTCAGCCAAGTGCTGCCAACGGAGGGCCTACCTGCCCAAATCAGTTGCTTTAATACATTAAGAATAGCGTATCATAGAATTGAAATTACTTCTCAGTTTGAGCTCAGAATCCATTCATACAAATGATTGTTAAGCTAGTTTGCACTAAACACATAATTTGCTTACTGAATAAAATCATTTTCTGAGTCCAGATAGTACACTGAATCATGAACTAACCAAACCAGGCAAATTGTTTCCCTTTGTGTTTTTTTCTTCATTTCAATAGCCCAATTTAGGGGGAAAAAAGATACTTGTAGAGACTTTGAATATCAGCAATCTGTAACTAAAGCCTCATTTTAGTCTTTTGTTCATATTATGTTACTTGAAGCAAGCCATTTTTTTCCTCGGCCTCACTGAATTCGTTGGGTATAATTACGGTGACCATATTTTCTTGGCAAAAAGGACAAACTTGAGAAGAGACACATCTGAAAGAGGTTCAGAAGGATAAAAAAATTAAAGGTTTATAACTTTGCTTTACAAAGGAAAAATCAAGAGGAAAACCAAGAAAAACTTTACAAAAATGCATATTCTAATAAAAATATCTAAAATCAAACAGTATATGTAAATCGATTTTAAAAAGACAATTCAATTTCTGTATTTTTCACATGAATGTGAAAGACTGTGCATTAAGTGGTGCCATTTGTATGGTAAAAATTAAATGTCCAAAATGAAGGGCAAAAATGAGTTTTTGAAAAATAAATAAATTTAAAGGACAGCTTTCTGAAATAAAGGACTGTCCTTTATAATAAAGAATGTATGGTCACTGTAGGTAATCTTACCGGGTGTAATAAACTTATCTCCCCTAGAAGAATGTGGAATTCTGCAAATATTGCTACAATGCCCTGCCACCCCAGTCAGCCGATCATGACCCAGCTGAGCCACATTGGGTATTGTAGTTCAATTAGATCTAGTGGGCCATATTCCTTGCTCTTGACACACTGTACGCTCTATAATTATTTCTCCAATCCCAAATCTTGTCGTCACTCTTGGACAGATGTTTGCCATTGATCTGTAACCAAACCCATCAAGTGGTTTGATTCATTACCAGCTCTGTGAGATTTTGTAGGAAGTCTATCATCTATGATGTAGAGAAGAACAGAAGAAAGGGAAGCTTCCACAGAAACTGCATTCTGCCACTGTGGATTATGCCGCAGGCAGTGAATAGCTCACAGATTGGGGACCTCTCCCCAGTTTTGTCATTAAACTTTTCTGAGTCACTTTTTCTGACCCCTAACTTCATACAGAATTGTTGATACCAGGACTGTCCACAGGGTATGGTAAAAAAAAGTCAAGATGGCTACTGTGACAATGCGACTGAAACTGCTGTTCACCTGGTCCGGGAACCAGGTGGAGTTCCAATTGCACTGTCACACCCGCCATCTTGACTTTTTTTATCATACTCTGCGAAAAGCCCTGGTTGATATCAAGAGAGGGTTCCCTGACTTCAACAGGTGTGTTGGCAACATAATTTAATGTGAGGAGCAACGAAGGGAAATATAAATGTTGGACTCAATTCCTGTTTCAACTAGGGTGAGCAGTGGCTAGAGGGGTGATGTAGGGCTGGAATTACTGGGACTATAATACGTGAACTGATTGTATCACTTAGCACGGGCAGATGTAGAATTTGTCTTTGGCTGGATTTTTTTTAAAAGAATTCGAAAGGGTGTTTGTTTTATAAACTATGCTTAATTGATGTTAGGTTGTATACTATTGTTTCTATGTCATTTTAGCTGACATAGAAGAGTGAGAGTGGTCAGAAGAAACATCAGAATGGGCCTTAGGGTCAGTGGATTTGCCACCTCCCCAGTGTGCAAGAGGGGGCAGTGAGTGAGTTAGGTGCCACTGAATCTATTTTGACTCTTGTAGACCGGCCACATGGACAATGCTCCCCATCTCTGCCTGTCTCCAGTAATAAGTCATAGCTCTCCCAAGAACACAAAGAAAAGTATATTCCAAAGTCATCTTCCATTTCCCCCTTCCCCTTTCCCCATCCTATTCTGTCTTTATCAATTCATGAATGCATAAATTGGCATGTATGATTAAGTAATGCATTATTTATTCCTCTATACTAAAAAAAAACCCTCCTAATGAAAACTTTAAATTAAAAAGGCATTATATTGGAACAAATGAAGTTTTCTGAGAATTCCTGGCTTGAAGCCAGCCAGAGATTCCGCAAAAGGCAAAGCATTGGAGTTGACTTTCTGCCTCTAAATCATCTGAGAGTGAAGGATAATCCTATTTATCAGGTGAACAGAGTTGGTCACCTCAAATAGCACACTCTGCAGCAGGTAGCAGCAAAGAATTAAAAAAACAGCACTGTATGAGACTTGCAATTTCCTGAATCTCTCTTAATGTATGTACAGCATTATCAGAATCTATAGTATTCTGATACATATTATCCTATATTGTCACATAATACAGTATATGAGAGAAAATCAAAGTAAGCAGTCTGTGTTTACAGAGAAGAATGTACAGGGATATTCCACAGTTCAGTTTCTGGCACTGGAGGTTAAAAGGATCACATGCAGCATAAGAGGGACGTAATTTCAGAGGTTTTAATATTCATAATGAGGAAGAGATATCAATAGTCTGGTAGCAGCAAGCTTCATGCATGCACCTGAAGCTTTATTGTCTGAGGAATTGCTTGCTTGCTTGCTTGCTTTATTTATTTTTCAGATTTAGATATCGCCCATCTCACAAAAAGTGACTCTGGGTGGTTCACAATAAAACAGCAATAAATATTAAAATACAATAAAAACAATATAAAATACAATAAAAATAGAATAAAAACCAAACACATACACACATATTTATGCAACTCCGAAGCTGATAAGCTATATGCCAGGTCTTATCCTTAATCTCCACACCCTTTTGTAGTTCCACCAGCTGACTAACTTCTCTGCGAGTTGCCTCGATCTTAGTCTCCAGCCTCATTTTCCCAGGGGGTGGAGGGGGGGTGGGTATGTACTGCTGTTTTTGATCGTGTAGCCAAGCATCTCCAGAATTACAACAGCTATAGTGTATACCAGTTCATCGGTTTGAATTATGGTGGTAGTAGGGATTGTTGTGAGGGCTCTATGGCATTTTCTAGCATACTATCTGATGGTACTTCTCCACTGAGCCTTGGTAATTGGTCTCGAGGGTTGACTGTAGCTAGTTTATCCATGATCTTATGCCTCATATCAGCTGCTGTGCTTTGTAATGGAGAAGGTGGAAGTGACAGTCTAGCTTCAGGTGTTGGCTACACATCCAGTTGTTTTTCTGGGTCTTCTTGAGTCCAGGGTGTAATGTGTAATTGGTCTATCCCAAGTTGTGAGAGCAGCTTCCTCTTCACTATGTTGAAGCGTTGGGTAACTAGCTGTTTCTCAGTTAGTGTGGATGTATATAATAGTGTGCATATATATAATTTTATTAAATAAGTTTTTTCACAGAGTAAAAATAATACAAATTTTAAGTTAGAGAAGAGAAATAGAGAAAAATAATAGAAAAGTGAAAAAGAAATAAAAAAGAGATAGAAAAGAAGGAAAAAGAGGAAGGGAGGGAGGGAGGGAGGGAGGGAAGAAAGAAAGAAAGAAAGAAAGAAAGAAAGAAAGAAAGAGAGAGAGAGAGAGAGAGAGAGAGAGAGAGAGAGAGAGAAATGGCTTCCAATCTTCTTAACAGCAGTTATATTTATCTTTTACCCTCGCTCTCTAAGGTTACATCAAAGTTTCCTTCTTTCCATAATCTACACTTTCTAATCATCAAATCCAAAAATCATCAGTTCCTTTTTTTCTTTTTTCAGCAAAAAGTCCATAAGGGGTTTCCAGTCACTAATAAATGTAGTAATTGATTTTTCTCTAAGCAAACATGATAATTTTGCCATCTCTGCTAGTTCCATCATATTCATCAACCATTCCTCCATTGTGGGTATTCCAGAATCTTTCCATTTTTGCACATACAGTTGTCTTGCAGCAGTGATCATATATAAAAATAATCTTCCATGATTTTTTTCTAGTTGTCTGTCCATTAATCCCAACAAAAAAGTTCTGGTTTCAGCTGAATCTTAGTCTTTAAAATTCTTTGTATCAGTATATATATTTGAACCCAAAATTTTCTGACTTTTTTACAAGTCCACCAAACATGATAAAATGACCCTTCATGTTGTCCACATTTCCAACATAAATCTGAGGTATCTTTATACATTCTAGATCATTTTTCTAAAGTCATATACCAATGGTACATCATTTTGTAAAAATTCTCCTTTAGGTTACAATGTGATGTGAATTTCAATCCTTTCAACCACATGTTTTCCCACTGTTCCAACAATATGATATGTCCAAAATTCTTAGCCCATTTTATCATACACTTTCATTTGTTTATCCTCCATTTCAAATTTCAGTAAGAGTTTATACATTTTGGCAGATTTGTAATTGTTCATCATTTGTACATAATTCAAATTCTGGCTTTTATTGCTCAGTTTCAAATATCCTGTTGTTGTTGTTGTTGTTCAGTCGTTAAGTCGTGTCCAACTCTTTGTGACCCCATGAACCATATTGCGCCAGGCCTTCCTGTCCTTCACTGCCTCCCTGAGTTTGCTCAGTTTCATGCTCATTGCTTCAGTGATGCTATCTAGCCATCTCATCCTCTGCCGTCCTCTTCTCCTTTAATCTTTCCCAGCATCAGGGTCTTTTCCAAAAAGTCCTCTCTTCGCATTAGGTGACCAAAGTATCTGAGCTTGAGCTTCATTATCAATCCTTCCAATGAGCAATCAGAGTTGATTTCCTTTAAGATTGACTGGTTGACCTCCTAGCAGTCCAGGGGACTCTTAAGAGTCTTCTCCAGCACCACAGTTCAAAGGCATCAATTCTTTGGCGCTCAGCCTTCTTTATGGTCCAGCTCTCACAGCCATACATTACTACTGGAAAAACCATAGCTTTGACTATGCAGATCTTTGTTGGCAAGGTGACGTCTCTGCTTTTTAATATGCTATCTAGGTTTGCCATAGCTTTCCTCCCAAGGAGCAAGCGTCTTTTAATTTCATGGCTGCAGTCTCCGTCTGCAGTGATCTTGGAGCCCAAATAAATGAAGTCTGTTACTGCTTCCATTTCTACCCCTTCTATTTGCCAGGGATTGATGGGTCCAGATGCCATGATCTTTGTTTTTTTAATGTTGAGTTTCAAGCCAGCTTTCGCACTCTCCTCTTTCACCCTCATCAAGAGGCTCTTTAGTTCTTCTTCACTTTTTGCCATTAGGGTGGTATCGTCTGCATATCTGAGGTTATTGATGTTTCTCCCTGCAATCTTAATTCCGGCTTGTGATTCTTCCAGCCTGGCATTTCTCATGATGTACTCTGCATAAAGGTTAAATAAGCAGGGTGACAGTATACAGCCTTGTCGTACTCCTTTCCCTATTTTGAACCAATCGGTTGTTCCGTGACCGGTTCTAACTGCTGCTTCTTGGCCCGCATACAGATTTCTCAGGAGACAGGTAAGATGGTCTGGTACCCCCATCTCTTTAAGAATTTGCCACAGTTTGTTGTGATCCACACAATCAAAGGCTTTTGCATAGTCAGTGAAGCAGAAATAGATGTTTTTCTGGAACTCTCGTGCTTTCTCCATGATCCAGCGAATGTTGGCAATTTGATCCCTAGTTCCTCTGCCTCTTCGAAACCCAGCTTGTACATCCGGTAGTTCTCGGTTCACGTACTGCTGAAGCCTAGCTTGTAGGATTTTGAGCATAACCTTGCTAGCATGTGAAATGAGTGCAATTGTGCGATAGTTTGAGCATTCTTTGGCACTGCCCTTCTTTGGAATTGGAACAAAAACTGACCTTTTCCAATCCTGTGGCCACTGTTGCGTTTTCCAAACTTGCTGGCATATTGAGTGCAGCACTTTAACAGCATCGTCTTTTAGTATTTTAAAGAACTCAGCTGGAATACTGTCATCTCCACTAGCTTTGTTGTTAGCAATGCTTCCTAAGGCCCACTTGACTTCACTCTCTAGGATGTCTGGCTCAGGGTCAGTGACCATACCAGCATGGACATCAGGGACATTAAGATCTTTCTTGTATAGTTCTTCTGTGTATTCTTGCCACCTCTTCTTAATCTCTTCTGCTTCTGTTAGGTCCCTGCCTTTTTTGTCCTTTATCATGCCCATCTTTGCACTAAACGTTCCTTTGATATCTCCAATTTTCTTGAAGAGATCTCTAGTCTTCCCCATTCTGTTGTTTTCCTCAATTTCTTTGCATTGTTCATTTAAGAAGGCCTTCTTATCTCTCCTTGCTATTCTCTGGAAATCTGCATTCAGTTGCTTATATCTTTCCCTTTCACCCTTGCTTTTCGCATTCCTTCTTTCCACAGCTATTTGTAAAGCCTCATCAGACAGCCATTTTGCTTTCTTGCATTTCTTTTTCTTTGGGATGGTTTTAGTTGCTGCCTCCTGTACAATGTTACAGACCTCCATCCATAGTTCTTCAGGCACTCTGTCTACCAAATCTAATCCTCTAAATCTATGCATCACCTTCACTGTGTACTCACATGGAATATGATCTAAGTCATACCTGAGTGGTCTAGTGGTTTTCCCTACATTCTTCAATTTAAGCCTAAATTTTGCAGTAAGAAGCTCATGATCTGAGCCACAGTCAGCTCCTGGTCTTGTTTTTGCTGTCTGTATAGAGCTTCTCCATCTTTGGCTGCAAAGTATGTAATCAATCTGGTTTTGGTATTGACCATCTGGTGATGTCCATGTGTAGAGTTGTCTCTTGTGTTGTTGGAAAACAGTGTTTGCTATGACTAGCTTGTTCTCTTGACAGAACTCTATTAGCCTTTGCCCTGCTTCATTTTGTACTCCAAGGCCAAACTTGCCTGTTATTCCGATTACTCCTTGACTTCCTACTTTAGCATTCCAATCCCTTATGATGAAAAAGACATCTTTTTTTGGTGCTAGTTCTAGAAGGTGTTGTAGGTCTTCATAGAACCGGTCAACTTCAGCTTCTTCCGCATCGGTGGTTGGGGCATAGACTTGGATTACTGTGATGTTGAATGGTTTGCCTTGGATACGCATTGAGATCATTCTGTCGTTTTTGAGGTTGTACCCCATTACTGCCTTTCCCACTCTCTTATTGACTATGAGTGCAACTCCATTTCTTCTAAGGGTTTCTTGCCCACAGTAGTAGATATAATGGTCACCTGAATTAAATTCACCCATTCCCGTCCATTTCAATTCGCTGATTCCCAAGATGTCGACGTTCAATCTTGTCATCTCATGTTTGACCACATCCAGCTTGCCTTGGTTCATGGATCTTACATTTCACGTACCTATACAATATTGTTCTTTACAGCATCGGACCTTCTTTTCGCTTCCAGATACATCCACAGCTGAACGTCCTTTCGGCTTTGGCCCAGCCGCTTCACTCTTTCTGGAGCTACTTGGAATTGCCCTCCGCTCTTCCCCAGTAGCATATTGGACACCTTCCGACCTGAGGGGCTCATCTTCCGGTGTCGTATCTTTTAGCCTTTTAACATTGTCCATGGGGTTTTCTTGGCAAAGATACTGGAGTGGGTTGCCATTTCCTTCTCCAGTGGACCACATTTCGTCAGAACTCTCTATCATGACCTGTCCGTCTTGGGTGGCCCTGCACGGTATAGCTCATGGCTTCACTGAGTTACGCAAGCCCCTTCGCCACGACAAGGCAGTGATCCATGAAGGGGAAATATCCTGTTATCTACCTTGAATCTTTCTCTTAGCTATGCATTTGAAAACCATTGAAAATGAAATCCCTCTCCAGCCAATTGTTCTCTTGATTTCATCTTATATTTTTCATGTCCTTGTTCTAACAACTCTTGATAGGTTAACCATTTCTTTTTACCTGCTGTTTCTTTCTTATAAAATGCTTCGTGCGCTGAGGCCCATAAAGGCATTTTCAGGCACAGTGTGGGTTTATTATTCTATATTCTCAATATGGCACTTCTGACATAGTGATTTTTAAAATCTACCTTAATCTTACCTTTATCATACCATAAAAAACATGCCACCCAGACCTCAGATCATGCGCTTCCAATTCTAAAATTCTTTTATTTCTCAGCAACACCCACTCTTTCATCCAAACCAAAATTCTTTTATTTCTCAGCAATACCCACTCTTTCATCCAAACCAAACAGTTGGCTGCAAAATATAGTTTTAAATCCTTGTCATTCCTTTGCATCTTGGAGAACTTTATATTTAATGCTTGGCTTTTTCCCTTGCCATACAAACCTAGGTATATCTTTCTGCCATTGCTTAAATGATGTATCAATTGTCAAAATAGGTATTGTTTGAAACAAAAACATCACTTTAGGCAATACATTCATTTTTTTAACAGAGATTTCCCCCAATAGTGACAATTGTAGTTTCTCCCATCTTAACATGTCCTTCTTAATTTCATTCCATGTCTTAACATAATTGTTCTGAAATAACATACAATTCATATTAGTCATAGTATATTTTACTTTTTCTCAATCTTAAAACCAGTTTTTTTCCAAAAGTTTCATTTGGTTTTCTATTTTCATATTTTTTTGTTAACATCTTCATCTTTTGGTTGTTAATTTTAAAACCAGCTGATGCACCAAAGTCCTTTATTTTTTCCATTAATATTTCTTTCCTTCCAAAGGGTCTTCCAAATTATCACAAATGGTCAGCAAACACCCGTAATTTATAAATCTCCCTTTTGAGCCTCACTCCAGCAATTTTCTCATCTTGTCCTATGTCTCTGTTCAATACTTCCAGGGCTAAAATAAATAACAATGGTGACAGGGGACATCCTTGTCTTGTCCCTTTCTGTATCTCACAATATTTTGCTAATTCTCCATTTACAATTATCTGTGCCTTTTCTGAGGTATAAATCAATTGTACCCATTTAATAAAATTGTCACCAAAGTCTGAAGCTGGCATATTTTGACACATGCTGAAAAGGCAACATCTTTTGGGGTGCACTCTGTTTCTCCTCCTATGTCCATGTAGAAAGTTTATACATGAAGAAAATTTCTCTTAGAAGCCAGGCTGATGTGGATTCTTTTTTTTTTTAACTTGTGGGATCCTTGTTTCCCAGAAACATTATAGATTGTGAAAAAGTCTGTCATTAGCAAATTGGAATATGCATTACCAAATTAGTTCTTTTTATTTAAGGAGGAAAAAAAAAACTTCTGTTGAACATGTTTTGCTTGTTTGGGTGTTTTGTAAAAAAATATAAAGTCCTTCCAAGATGAAACAAATCTGGGCAGGGGCCAAAAAGAACCAAAAGGGTTTTACCTGCCAGTGAGTTTTGCACATCAATAGATTATGTCCACCTATTTTCACTATATCTTGTCCTTTTTTCCCAGCCAGATGGGTTAGGGTTATTGATCAGTGGTTAAAGTTACCTCTGTGAATATATGTACCTACGCCATGATCACAACAAGGATACTGCACCAATCAATTATGTCTGTGGGGGACAAAAACGTTTTGGACATGAGATTTTAACACCAGTGATAGGCAAAAAAGGAACAAGAGCCTTGAGATCTCCTTGTTGCTCTCCAGGCATTTGTGGTTCAACATGATATTTACTTATTTACTGCTGTTAATATTCTGCTCGAGGCTCTGAGTAGCTTATGTGGGAAACCCAGCCATTTTCCTATCATATGGTGTGAACCAAGGTTTAAAAAGGTATGGAAGTCTTTGAGCTAAATTCACCTGCTGATGAGACTCTCCATGGTGTTTTGGCAGTGTTACAAAAATGGTTTGCCATTGGTGGGTTATATTTTCATTTAATTTCTTAGTTTAGCCAACAGTACTAAAATTCCCAGGTGGTCAGTCAAGACTAGCTGAAGTTGAATCTTGCTTCATTCAAGCATATCATGTGATCCCAGCAAATGTGTTTTGTTATCCCAGGTTTAACGTTTTTCACGTTATGTGAATCTAGTCCTGCCTTTGGTACATAATTAAGACATTAAGAATTTTAGTGACATCGTGGGCCTTTTAGCGTTTGGCTCAGCAAGGGCCACATAGCTGCCAATCTAGCTGCAGTAAGGCTGGTGGTTTTTCATTTGAATGCCTGTTGACTTGTAGTCTGGATTATTATATGACAGGGAAACTTGCTGAGCAAGGGACAAAATAAAAACGATCAGAGTGGATAGAGTGAATTTATAGAAAGAACTGGCCATGCTGATGTAGTCAAATCTTCATTATGATCTGATCTGAAGGACTGCTACATGGATTAGAATGGAGATATACTTCCTCCCCAGCTCCTGCCAACCCAGCAGCTCGACAACTTACGTGAGTAGATAAATGGGGACTCTCACCCCGCTGGGAGGAAAAATGCTGGCGGCGCTTGCGTGGGAGACGGGACCAAGTTGCCGGTAACGCGGAAGCCACGCACGCCTGAAAAAGGTGCGAAGCAACGGAGACCCCGCCTCCTGCGCTCACCAGCTGGGCTCTGCTCTAGGAAGGAGGCTCTGGCAAACCACTTCCGAAACACTTGCCTTGAAAACTGCAGGGACTCGTCCAGGCAGTCACCGCAGAATCGGTAATGATTGAGTGTGGATTAAAAAAAAAAAAAACTCTCACAACTACATGGCTCCTGAAAATTTAAGGAGCCTTCTCCAAAAAACAACATGCCCACAAAGCCCACATTTAAAGTATTTTGTATATGGCAGATGAAGAACTCGCTTTCTTTTCATTGCAACTTGCTGTCGTAGTCAGTTGTTTGTCTTCCTTTTTCTGACCTGGTTTCTATCAGTCAGGAAAAACCAAGGAATTACAGTCTTGCCTTTGGATTACTTATTTGCAAGTGGTTTGAGGTGTGGGGTAATAAAATTTACCATTTGTTCTTTGCATGCCGTTAACTCTATATGCCACTTACCAAAATGTGAATGCAGGGTGCCAGCAAGCCTTGGGGTCTCACCTCCTTAATCTGCACATAGTGGGTGGCATGTCTCTCACCTCTCTTGTCACTGTCAGTCAGGCTGGGGCAGATCAGCCAAGCCTCAGGATGAGCTTCAAACTTCCTTATACTGGGATCTGAATCAAGCTTCTTAATAAAGCTCCTTCCCCTTTCCCCAGTTCTTCTCTAGCTACTCTAATGCTGTTACCGCCAACAGAGTGCTTTTTAAACAGCTCAGAGTTGGTTGTCTTGCCAATGGAATCCACAGTGATTCCTGAGCAGCTATGCAGAATGAGAGCACCAGATATCCACCAAGAAATCCAAAAGAGTTGGAGGAAAAGATGGAGAAGTGATCCTTTGTAAACAACCTTCTCTGTGGCATACAGCTATCCCTCTATTCATAAGAGATCTGTAATTAGGACATGAATGAGACTGGTCCCATTAGGCAAGCACTGATAAATGAGGTAGGAGCAGTGATGTTCCCTTTAAAATACAGAAGACTTGGGCCTGTTAAGCATCTTGAATTTGCATTTTGTGATTAATTCATCTCAAGATGTTCAGATTCAAATAGAGGAGGAGAAATTTGTTCAGCCCAAAAGTTTATACAAAACTTCACAACTTCTATTCTTATATGTGAACTGGAATGCAGTTCCATGATCTGCAATTTTCACTTTGCAATATGTACTGAGGGTTAAAAAAGTACATATTAAGAAAAAGTGAACCCAAAGAAGCATCTGTTGTGGGGAAATACGTGCAAAAGGAAAAATAATTGCAGAAAAGTACATTGGTATATTAGGAAATAGGCATTTTAGGAGAAATAGGGGTGAAAACATATAAGCATTTTATTATTTTATTTCATTTCATTTCATTTCATTTCATTTCACTTCATTTCATTTCATTTCATTTCATTTCATTCCATTTGCCAGTTTTGCTAACTGATACAGAAATTGGCCAAAATGAACTCAGCATTATAAAATGAGATAAAGTAAGTAAAACAAAAATTGACATTCACTAATTACTATTCTCAGTCAATGGCAGTTACGGAGATCAATCAATCAATATATCGATAGGTCCCCAAGGAAATATATAGCAGGAGCATGTCCACAAATTCTCTTAATTTAGAAAGTGGAAGCACTGGCTGTTTTAGTTTTGGCATCCTTGTGGCTCTTGTTCATCCAGTCTTGGCAATCAAGTGGCTTTCGAAAGCCAAGTTCCACAGATGCTTCCAAAAGCAGAAACTCAATAAAGCTGTTAGCCTCCTTGGCTCCTTGTGTCTGTGGATGGGAAGTACCCCAAGAAGCTTCTGAAATGTAGAGTTCTATATTCTCTTCTATTGAAATGTAAATAAAAGGCAATGCAAATTATCTGTCTGTCTACCTGTCTGTTTGGATTTGTGAAAGTAGAAAAATATGTAGCAGTCTTTTCCAAAAGGTGATGGGAAATAAAGAGGAACAAAGTCTGTCACAAGGGAACAGATAACTAGCTAAAAAACTAGACACTTACTCTGTGGTAGAGCATATGCTTTGTAATCTTTTTCAAAGAAGAACGGTTAATCTGTAGCATAAAAACAATAAAGAGTCCTATAGCATCTCATTGATTAACAAATCTATTATAGTATAAGCCTCATGGATCACAGTCCATTTCATCAGAAACATAGATTATAATTTTTGAAAGGAGTACATAAACATACAGCACTGATGTTGGGAGGGAGGCAAGGAAGTAATACAGAGGCAAAGGGTGAGGAAATAATAAAAAGAGTGATGGGAGGCAGTGAGGATTACTTACAGTGTCCGTGAAAATAATTGAGTAATATAGACATTGCTGCACTGAGCAAATATGTAACATGCATACTGAGAAAGTTTGTCCTTTGTTTAATCTGTCCCTCCTTGTGTGGAGTTGGAGTTCTCAGGATCCAACGAGATAAACTCTAGTAAACCATTACCTTCTTGTGAACTATTTTTTCCTTTATTTGTAACACTGCAAAGTGAAAAGCACTGGTTTTTCTTTCAGCTGGACAAGGCTAATCATGTAAGCAGCATTTAGCTTAAGCAGATACACAGATTTCCTCCTCTGTTCTCCTGAACAGACATAAGGCCAGAATGCAGTAAAAAGCAGTAAATCATTTTATGACTCCACCTTCACTGATTAACCATTTTCCTGTCTTCAAAGTAATTCTTCTTCTAAAGACAATGTGTTTATTTTAGTATATAGCTAAGTGCGTAACTATGGCTGAAGTCTCCCCCACTCTTTAATCAAGGTTATTAATTACACTTAGCTGGCAATCTCTCTTGGCTAGAAATACATTGATCATCCTCTTGAGTCTTCTACAGATCTTCTTCCTCTCTGGTTAGGTGGACACAGCCCCTCAAAGCATGGCCCTCTGCTAGTTTTAGTGATCTTCTTTTCAACCTGAACTCTTTAGTGGTCTTCAGTCCATCCTGGAACAAGCAATTCTTTAGCAGCTGAAACGGCCTAAATCCAATTTAGTTTGCCAGCCATCTTCTTCATTTCAATCTCCCAAACTTCAGCAACAAGTCTCTCCCTGCCAGCTCTTCAGCACATTTCAACTTTCTCTCCCAGAGCATAAGAAACTGGGAGTGTGAAATCCTTACCTACTTCAATCCTGGTATTTTCCCCAGACAGACTCCAAATACAGCTTGAGTGTCTGGGAGATCATGTGACAGGATGACAGATAGTGTTTAGCTGCTTCTTTCTGTCACAATCCCTATTCGTGGGTATTGCTTCAATCCAGTCTTCTTTCTAATGTCTTGCCCTGCCCATGTTGGTTGAGCCAAAGGAGAAGTCATCTCCAGATTCATATCGGTTTGACTCCTCTGTGTATATTTCCTGAATTCTTTATGCACTTTTGCACAGTTTAGCCATGCGGTTATTCTCTCCACACTTGGGACATTTCTGCCCACAGACTGAACATTGTTTACTGGCATGCTTCATAGGGCATAATCTGCATTGCTTGCATACACCTTGCCCTGTTTCCAAGGTTTTTTGCTTGCTCCTAGTTCCGTTCTTAGGGCCAAAGCCGTGCTTCTGATGACACTGCTGGCTTCCTTCTTTTCCAGAAATTTTTATCACAGCTGATGGCCAAAGCAAAGTATTATTGTTGCTATGCTTCATAATTTTCATTGTGAGTGAGCGACTTCTGCTCTTTGGCATAGGTTAACAGTGTTTCCATAGGACAAATAATCTCTCTGAGTGTTCCTGCACTCTCTTGTTTCTTATATCTGAAACTAAGGTTCAGTCAACATACCAAAGTCACAAGATTCATTGTTTAGTTTAAGATCTGTTACAAATTAAATTGTCCAGTCTCCTTTTGTAGGTGTGATCTGAAAGTAAATCTTCTATACACTATATTTTTGAGGCACACAGGAGGCCTCAAATTTCTGCACCAAGACTTTAAAATTATTTCTTTCTTCATCCATGAATATAAATGGGTTATACAACTCAAAGGCATCTACTCTGGCCACTGTCAGGAAGTGTGATATTTCTTCTTCATGGCAACCAATTGCCCTCAAGTGTAATGGAAAGTTTTGTTGAAAATGTTGCCATTAGACTTCCATATTACCAGGAAGCCTCAGTTCTGGTTAGCATCATGTTCTTTTTTTAAATTGAGGCTGTCACTACACAGGTAACACCAAAAAGTGCACTTTTGTCTAATGTTTGCTCAGTTATTGCAATTGACCTTCTAGCCTTGTGCTGAAACTCTATGGTTTGACTGTACATTAATATTTACATTTTGGTCACTTGACAAGGTAGCAGAAGTATTGATGGTAGTGAGGGTTTTGTTTGTTTGTTTGTTTGCCAAATTTGGATCTTAAGTTGGACTCAACTCTGACCTGGAACAAAAAGAAATTTCCTACATTGCAAGTAATATACCATTGCACAGCATAATATGAGTAGGTTCAGCTTTCGGTAAATTCTATCTTCCTTGCACAATGCAAGAGATAATTTGAATTACAGACATGTGTTGACTTCTTAAAAGTAGAGTGCTGTATGTCTTCTATCATTGCTTTATCTTAAATTTATCTTAGAAGGCTAGACTTTATAGTATTATCTGCTAATGATAATTTAGCTCACAATCTCCATCTTCAATCTAAATGTCATGTTTTCTGAAGAGAACATCTGAGCTCATGTTTCAATTAGTGCATTATTTTTTCTCCTATCTTCTGCTTTTAATACTTTTTTGCCCCATGAAGCATTTTGGGCAACTTGAAAGTTTACTTATTCACTTGGCATTTTGGCTAATCTTTAATATTTTGGTCAGCTGTGTGTTTTGGTCTTTCTTCTGTCTGTCTGATTTTGGGGAATAGGAGACAGATGTGGGAGAGCATCTTCCCTTTCTGATGCCATGCTCAGCTAATTGTTGTGTGCATCCCACCAATTCTGTGCATCCTGTCACATTGTCACCCTGTATGCCATTGTGTTTGAAAATGCAGAGCAGTGTTTCTCAACCACAACCACTTCAAGAGGTGTGGACTTCAACTCCCAGAATTCTGGGAGCATGCTGGCTGCAGAATTCCGGAACTGGAAGTCCACACCTCTTAAAGTGGCTGAGGCTGAGAAACACTGTGGTAGAGGAACATAACAGAACTATTCCAGTGGTTTCCTTCATAAATACGTGCATCTTGTGTGCATTGAGCAGTGGGGATCTAGAGGGATAGTTGCACTGGACAGCTACCTGATAGCCTCACATTCCATAATTCCCATCTCTTTTTATCAACTGGAAAACCAGCCATTTCTTTGTATCATCTACCTTTTTTCTTGTTATTTAGCCAGACCTTCTCTTACATCTTATGATGCAGCATCAGTAGTGTAATCTCCATTTATGAAACACAAAACAGATGTCTCCTTGAACAGTGAGATATAAGCCTGGGAACTATCTCAAACATTTGCTGTGAACAGCAGGTGATCCAGTGTCTCTTACAAGAGGCTGCCTCGTGGACCAAATGCTAATTGAGATCAAAGAAATGATGAAAAAAAGATACCCATCCCAATCTTTCTCCCACCACTATTTCCAGGAGGATGGACAGGTTATTGGTGCTGCTTTCTAGAAGAAATCTGAGTCATGCTAGTGAGAAATCTAAGACTTAAACAAATTGCAAAGTGCAAGAGGTCAGAATAATCAAATCACAAGCCTAGTCAAGGACATCCATTCAACTAGCATTTCATCCAAGGATGAAGTCTAGAATCTGTTCCTGGCACCAAGGTTCATTCATGGAGGAAGTGTCCCAGAAAACATAATTTGTTGTTCCCCAAATAAAAAATGTCTCCTCATGGATGCTTTCTCAAATACCTAGAAGATCACAGATCAACACTGGAAATAAGGGCATAGGTGGATGCTGCTCTATCTCTGGAGAGACATCGGCCATTGTAGGAAAAAAATGCTGGGCTTTTTAGATGGGGGGAAAATGAAGAAGGATCAGGATTTTATTTTCACCCCATCCTACAACATCCTACAAATTTTGTTCTCTCTCTTTCTCTTTTTTCATTTCTTCATTGAAGCCAATGCTATTGTAAAAGAAAGTATGGGAAGAAACCCCAAGAACAGAAATAGCACTTCAGATTACTTTTTAAGTGAAAAAAAAAAAAGATATTTTAAAATGGGATAATGTTTTGCATTTTAGTGCCTTGAATAAAAGGGAATCAGTCCATCTGATTATTTCATTTCAAATACTGAACCATTCTTTGGAGGAGGAGGTGGTCCCTCCAAGGTCCCTTCTAACCCTATGATTCTATGTATGTAACTCAAGGTAGTTGTGTTCCTCTCCCATTAAAAAAAACTCCTACCCACACACGCACTTTTGGTGTCTAGATACCCTACCATTTAGTCAACCTCCTTTTCCAGCAGCTTCAATAAAGGCTGAATCTTGCAGAATTGAGGAGAAGTAGAATGACACAGAAAGTCTTGCTTCTTTCCATGGGAATTGTTTGCCAGAAGGAGAGTGGAACATACTCTTCTCATTAGCAACTCTTCATATTTCAAAAAAGGAAAAATAAATATAGTTACCAAACTCATCAGGGACTCCTTGAAGCCATGGCAGGAGAGAGGCCCAAAGGTTACATCCCAGCCCTGGCTTTCTTTGTGATAACTCAGAGGTCTGCAGGCTTCCCTCTCTGTTCTCAGGACCTCTTGGCCCTCTCTCTCCCCACCCATCTCTTAGCCCCTCAGGAACCAGGCAAACTGCTTCAGACAAATTCCAGCAAGCAGCTGTTCCCAGTTTCTCTGTTAAGGGAGGGTAATAAGTTATAACCTCCAGCATCCCATTATATGGAATTATTTCCAAGATAATCACCCACTGGTAGCACAGTTACTTTTCATTTTGTGGGAATATTAACAACTGCAGCTAGTCCTCTAAATTCTGGACTTGTGTCCAACTTGCCACTCTTGTTCACTGATCCCTCTACCCTGTTTTGTTTTCCTCCACAGAATAAAGACCCCACTGAAGTAAGGGCAGGGCACAGTTAGGAGTGGGACTTGGTTCTCCTCAACCTTCTGTCTCGTTATGACTGGCGTTGTACAACCTGTTTAGCTTAGTGACTGAATTCCTATGATGATGTGATGTGACATTATGACATGACTGAACCATAACCTAACCAAACATGAGCCACTCATGCACACACAAAAACCTAACCAAGGTTAAAATTAATCAGACTTAACAAGCTATGCTGATGCAGCTGTTAAGTCTTTAAGCGACCATGTTGTGCAAGACAAGTCTAGGGTTGTGTCATATAACACTCTTGACTACAATCTCTTTCCAAATTTCTTTCCAGTGGGGATGTCTCAGTGATTCATTTTTGAGCTACATTAACACTCCTTCCATCAGGTACAAAGAAGTATGGGAGGCTATCACTGCCTTTCCTATGTCCTGGTGTTTTTATTTTTTATTTTCACTAGAGTGAAAAAATGCACTTGTGGCACAATCAGGGTTAGTGCCATCATGGCAGGATTATAGAGTACCTCTTCTACCCACTCTCCTTTTTTATCCTCCTTGGCAGGATAAAAGGACAGAGGAAAGGGTCTGAAACAGCCATAGAGTGCCTAGAGAGACCCTATATTTCACAATTGTTTTGGGGAAAACATTAATTAGGAGTCAACTCTGTGGTCATTTGTTCAGAAGGCATGGCTGATGGAATATATGGGACTATTTGGGCCTAAATTTAATCTATTCAGCCTTAACTGCCAGGTCATCTGATCCACTTAACATAAACTGTAGACCAGATAAGAAAAGCCTGCAGAGCCCAGCTTCTGGAATTCTCTCCAATCTCTTAATTATAGCACTCCTCTGGTTCATGTGACCAGAAGAGGACTAAGGTTCTCCTCCAACCTATGATTAAAGTTGGAATTAGCAGGAAGAATGATTTTACAGGTATCATATTGGCACAGAAGTAGCACCTGCTCCAAGTATCGCTTATTCTCTAAAGCAGTGGTTTTCAACAGCTGTGCCAGTGCACATTGATGTGATGTGAAAGGTTCACAGGTGTGCCCCATCAGCCAGAACCCCACCTTTGTGACATCACTAGGGACAGACTGCCTCAATTTCTCATCCCAAGTCCCAGCAACCTGTGATGTTGTGAGACTTCTGTTTTCATGACCCAGAAGTCCTGCCTATGAGAGGTGTGCCATGAGATAAAAAAAGTTGAAAACCTCTGCTCTACAAGAACAGGAAAAGTTAGGTATGGACTGCCCTAAATTTAATTTCTTTTTCTGTTTTTCTAAATCTAACTTATTGTGTCTGATTATTATTTTCTCTATACACACTTAGTCTTTGTATGTTTTATGTAAATTGGCACCTCTTTATATCACAGTTGTTTCTAAATAGATCAGCATCATCTCTGGATCTGCTCAGAAGCTTATCTTTTCCAATACATTTTTCTAGTGGAGGTTCTTCTGAATTGCTGTCTGTGATTTGAACAGCTCTTTGTTTTTATTCCCTCTGTCACTGATGACTTTGTAGACAAATACTTAAACAAGAATGGTTTTACATTTACTCCCTTCTTTAAAATAAAGTTTTCTTTTATTTATCTCTTGTGAGATTAATCTACCTCCCCACAAAGAAAGAGGGAAGGAGAAGCAGATTTTCCTAGCCATATGCCTCAATGCTATAGGATCGGGAGGTGGTGCTATAGAATTTATTTCTATTATTTTCTTTTTATTTGCCAATAAGGCAAACAGGGCCTCATCTCTCTCATGCAATGGAGCTAAGGGGGAGGACACTGTAACACAGATGATAACTGTAAGAACTACCCAGCTGCTTACACCAAAGCAAGAGGTGGAGCTAGGGTATATAGACCCCAGAGGGCCTCTGGGAGTGGAGGTTTGATATCTCCAATATTGTACTCTATGAGCTCAGCCATGCCCCTAAAATATTGTTTTTATGTTTGTTAAAACAAAAACAATATAATTCAGTGAGATGGGGAAACTGGTAAATATTTATAGGCATGTAAGGGATCATGAAGACAACGTTCCTTGTCCCTGATACAAGTATTAGTAAATATATGTTTGATACCATGGACGTAGGCAAGAAATAGAAATGGCTCAAAATAAGAATCATAAATACATAAATAAATACAGATCTCTTAAACAGACATTGATGCAGGCTGTAGAATAATTTTTTATAAGCATATCTTCTTGGACTTGCAATATTAGCATATCTAAAAGTCACCGGATTAAGAAAACTAGTATAGATGATATTATATATCAGTAAGTTTCCAGAAAATAAAAATTGTTTCTGGAATGTGATAGTCATAATGCCAGAGGTACATTTAATCATTTTCATTGGAGATTCTATCTGGAAGTTCCAAGAACATGTTTTGTTATATCTGATATAAATGGAAGTTCGTGGAATCCTATATTGTTTTATTGTTATTTTAAATGGAAGAGTTAAGGCTAAGCATAGAGGGTTCATGGACACCACTATAATTAGGATTTTTAGTCATCATCATAAAAACTAGCTTCAAGCCAGCATTTAATTTCTCCAGTGGGAGCAAACCTAAAGTGAAATTCAAATCAGGACACTCCAGCCAACAGGAGAAGGGAATGATCTTTGAAAATGGCCACCTCATTCAGCCCTCAGGACCATCTTCCCTATAGTTTCAGAGTCTCTCCAAACTTCCAGAAGAAATTTGGGGTGGAATGATGAGAAAAAGCAGGCGGTGGAAGACCTGTGAATAAACTGGCTTTCTTAAACTATCTTTGAAAAGGGATATTTTAGTTCGATTAGCTATTTTTAAAGACAAAATTGAATTAGATCGATAATTTAGTTGAAAGAAGTTGACTCCATCATAGAACAAATTGCTCTATCAGAGGAAGGGAACTTTTGGATCCAACCCCTCTCTGGTACTGTTATAAGCATGTGTGATAATTTGTATTATTCATGCTATGGTAAATGTAATTATTGTTTCTTGGTTGTTTGGGGACATGATTAATTTTATCTTTTACAATTAATTTGTGGACTGAGCATTTCTGATAATAAATAATGCTTGCTGGTGCTGGTCCAAATATTGATTCTGAATACCAGATATTTGCTAAAAAGTATCCAATATGAGAAAGTGTCTCTTCATCATTGGCATAGGAAAAGTACGAATGCCAATGGGAATCATGGAAAGGTCTTCTGTTGTTTCAAACATAACTTCAGGGACCTGCCACAAATGACGCCACATCTTTCTAGAATGAATTTTTCAGCAGTCAGTCCCATTAAACTCAAATGACACTTCTGTATTATTTATGTCTTCTTTCAATTTGTTTTTGTATTCAGTTCATAAAAGCAAAATAAAGAAATAATATTTTTTAAAACTCTAAATCAGTGTTTTTGAAACTTGGCAACTTTAAGATGTATGGACTTCAACTTGCAGAATTCCCCAGCCAGCATGCTGGCTGGGGAATTCTGAGAGTTGAAGTCCACACATCTTAAAGTTGCCAGGTTTCAAAAACACTGATCTAAATGGTGTTTACTCCCAGGCTATCCCCTAGGATAACAGCCTAAAGAGATATATAGGAGAAAGAAAGAGAAAGAGAGGTTGATTCCAGACTTTATTTTGTTTCTAAAATGAAAATAAAAGAGCAGTACAAATATGCTTTGGCATGAGAAAGAGAAGACTTGTCTAGGAGTATTTTATTCAATCCCCCCTCCTTCCTCCCCCATCTCTTATTTTTATAAGAGTGAAAAAAAAACCCAACTAAGAATAAAATTCTCCGAAATCATTCAAAAGCAAGACTTCAATGCTTTTTGCAAACGGTATGTCTATATTTATAAAGTTATGGCGTGTATATAGCATCATTTATATTAAATAGCTCTCCTTGAAAATCCCATATCTAACATTTATATACATGTCAAGTATTAGAAATAGGTGTTTTTAGAGTCACAGTTAAAAAAACGCAAAACACAAGTTCTGCTTTGTAACTTCCTAAGCAAAAATACAACGTTGTTTTTTCCATTTTTCCAGTGCCCATTTAATTCACTACAAATAAATAGAATGGATGGTTATAAAATAAATAGGAAGAAAACACTGTTCTGGGGATAAGGGTTCTTCTTTCACATGGTTGGAACAGCTACCCATCCTGGTGCTCCAGATCTTGTTGCCTCTATTACAAACTGTTACATCTTATACTTTGGAGAAAGAAAAAAAAAACGCAAGATTTCTCTCCGATGATGTCCTGCCTTTAGACTATAATATTAGGCAGAGAAGGGAAGCAGAGCAGCTGTTTGGCAAATGAGTAAGGAGGTGGTGCTGCAGGCCCACACCTGAGGCTGTGAGCCAGAAATCCAACCACTGGCTCAGGGGAGCCTGCAGGGGAAATTTAAAAAGTCAGGAGGGTGGCTGCAACTATACAATTGAAACCCTCCCTGTTTCCACATGCATTGCCACAGATATAAAAAGGGACGGGCCTTCAGTTGCAAGGTTGTGGCTACCATCTTGACCTTATTGACGCCTCCCCCTCTGCAGATGGTCCTGCTTCTTTTGTGCTTCTTTTTCCATCTATTAATAAACTGGTTTTTTTCCCCCAACAGCACTGTATTTATTCTGATACAAAGCCAACTTTGTGGGTTGTTTGTAATTTTTGGTTTAGTATGCAACAAACCTTTTACCCAAACGGTTTTGGTTTTTTGTGTGTTCTGGAATCAGGTTGTCTACAAGAGCAACAGAGCGTCAGTCGTGTCATAGGTCCTTCTCTCATGCCCTGATCTATTCTTCCCCTCTTGTGACTTCCATCTGCTCCCTCACCCCCACCCCAAGGGCTTCCTAGTTGGAAAAGCTATACACCTGTCGTTATTAAGCAGGAAATGTCAGAGAAGCATGACATACAACTGACTTTGTGTTCAGTACCCCAGATGTCACATACCACTATTGCTCATGCTTGGGGTACTTTATTTTGACTTTTCCCACCCTGATTTTACCTTTGTTATCCCCAGCAGTGATGTCCTGAGAAAGTTCTTAGCAGGCAAGAGCAGAAACAAATGCCCCCTGTTTTAGGGCAGAATCAGAAATATTTTAAAATGCTAAAATTGTGGGGGGGGTTTCTTATTGGTTTTTTTAGACAACCACCTTTTATCATATTTATTACACAGAGTCATTCTATTGAATAGTTGGTTGGGGGAAGAATCCAGGCCTGTTTACATAATCCTTTATTCAAAGATATCACAGTCTTGACTGCCTTCTGATTCTTTGTTTGCTTGTCCAATGATTCATCCAGGGCCAGAAAAAATTGAATGCATGATAGAATCATTGATGGGTTTTGATTTGACAAATCCCCTAGATAACTAGCAGTTCTTGTGTTGCCTTTATTTCATCTTGTGGCATGGGACAAAAGTATGCCTGTTATCTTTAAAATACAGAAGCTGGTGGAATTTAATATTCCCTGGAAATAAGCTTCAACTTGAAAAAGACCCTGAACTGTGCATAAAGCAGTATATACCCTGATTCCTTACCATAGCATTATCTGATAAGGGCTGCCAGCTGAACGTTACCTGAATCTCCAAATACAACCCTAATTCAGATCATTTTATTGTGTGTACATACATCCTACTGATGTCAACAGGATTTAAGATAGCTGTCACTTATTAGTTTGAACAAGACTTAGGTGTGACTCTCTAGAATGGAGTTGATTGAGAGACACATCATGAACTTCATTGAAGACATATAGCTAATAGCATATTGTTTCCTTGCAAGGTTTTTGCAGCATTCATAAGGGTGAATGAAGAAAAGAAGAAAAGCTTTCTGATCACATCAATTTGCAGGGAAACATATTCTGTAGCCTTAGGACTGCAGGTCCTACAGCTCCTTCCCAACTTACTGTTGAACTGTAAATTTTAATGAAACATGGAGGAAAAATTATTAGATATAGGGCAAGCAAGCAACCATAAGAACTGTATTAAATTAAATTGCATTAAAATAAAATCAAACAATTTTTAGATTTCGTCTTGCCTCTCTTCCACTTGTTGGAGTGCATTCCTCACAAAGGAATACCACACAAAGCTGCTTTAGCCAGAAAGATGCTTCCAAGAACCTGTCATGGGGGCTACACCTAAGGAGTAAGCTACATTATGAGAATGTAGTATCTGGTTTATCTTAGTATAAACCAGAAAAGAAATGTCCCCAAGCCTGAAGAGATCTCAAACAACTTTTGGGTCATGTGGCATTACAGAAAGGGGAAACAGGACTGCCAAGGGGAGTTAATTTAAATAAATTCTTAATGGATTCAGAAGGGCTCCTCATTAACTAGGCATGAGCTTCCCCTTTTTCCTGGTGTGGGAAATGTTGCATGGTTGAAGACATAGTCCACAGCAAAGGCACAAGATATGGGAAAGAATTATGGTGGTGGGGTAATGCAGCCATAGATGGAAGAGCTGCACTAGCAGCAAGAAGCACGGATGAGTCCAACTTCCATTGGCTTGCATTTGTGATAAAACTTCCCTTGAAATGCTGGCCGTGCCATAGTCCGTCTGCACACAGAATATGGTGCTCAGGTGCCAGATACTCACTGGAAGGCAGAGAAGAGGCAAGAAAACATGGGCCTGTGATCAGTGTTCTCTTGGATCTCCAGGTCTTAACCAGTGTTTTCCCAATGGATTGGGGCCCCTGCATTTCTAGACTGGGCCAAATGATTGGTAGATTCCTGCCACTTTGTGACACTGCAGCATATTTCCATGCTCTAACTGGGTTAGATGAATTCATCTTTGGAGATATTTTACTTGTTTGTTTCTTTATGTATTGATTTATTTTGCAGAGAAAACAAAATAAATTTAAAAATAAGCCATGCAGGAATGGGAAGAGGAAGAGGCATTTCCATCATCTGGAGGTGAGATTTAATACTTGCAGGCATGGCAGGGAATACTGACAAGAATCTTCTCTGGCTCAGTGGGGCTGACCTTTGACATATTATGCAGTGTGTAAAATAGAGGAGGAGAGAAATTATTTTCTCTTCCTGCTGCTGAGGAAGACTGTATCCTTCACACAAAATAACTAATGAAATTCAGTGAAAGCTTCATATTCTAGAATTTTCCAGAGCAGCTTCTGGATAACGTCACCTGTTTCCCATACTCTGACCAGTGTTAAGGCAAAACTTGCCACATCGTTTCTACACATGCCCACAGATTAATGAACAGATGCACAATTCCTGATTGGCCACCTGTCTTGTTCAGTAGTCTTACTGAAAGGTCATTGCAAACCTCAGAATGCAATAAAGGCTAGTTTGCTATCAGGTATACATAGAACCTGGCTCATCTCTTTGATGGATGTACAATATATGATACAGGTGTTTCCCAATATCTATATATAATATGCCATATTTCTGTATAATATTTTAGGTGTATACCATAACAACAACTTTGGAAAGCACCCTAAAAGGTAATGTGTGCAACCAGCTTTATTATGGGTAGCAGACAGCCCCCTCCCCAGTCACAGTGAGGGAGAACACCAGCACGGGCTGAACTGAACACAACCTTTTTTGGCATGGAAGAAATTAGGCTCTGTAAACACAGAATGTGCTTCTAAAAGCAGCAGTTAGAAGAATGGAATATCAGATATTCAGGAGCAGTATAAGGCCCACTGCTCACCAATAGTGAGCAATCACTCCATCTTTATTTGAGTTTGTTGCCACATCCACTTAGTCTTAGTTAGAGAAGGAATAGCAATAGCCAACAAGCTGCTAATGGACACCTCTGTGCCTAGGTTGATCTCCCTTCACATCCAATTTACTATTTTTTTAAAGATTAAAAATATTTTAAAAAATATTAATTGGAAGGGTAACATACTGTGAAGCCTCTAATGCTACTTCTGTTTATAAAATATTGGGCACCATGTAGGCCCCATAAAGTAAAGTCTTCAAGTCAAGTTTGACTCCAAGTGGATACAGAGACACTTCTAGGTAATTTTCTTGGCAATAGCATGGAAGTGGTTTGCCACTGCCCTTTTCCTGAATGTCTTTTCAACTTTCCTGTTTAACCAACAATATTGGGATTTCCTGCTGGTTCTCCAACCCAAGTACTAATCATGTCTGACCTTAACTTTTCTGGGATCAACCAATGAATACATGATAAAAATGTAAAAAAAAATTAAAAAGCATGAGTTAGCAAAACCCTTTGAAGCATGAGTTAGCAAAACCCTTCTGTCTAGGATTTGGGATGAAAACAAAGACATCACAAGGGCAGAAAATTAAGTCTTGGTGAAACTAACCTCAGAAATGATTCCCTATCCCTTCTTTTTAGAAGATGTTAACCTCTCACCTCCTTCTTCCCAGCAGTCTACCATTGCTGGTTGGTTGGAGTGAGTATTACTGATAGCAAAATATGCTAGTATGGTCCCACAAACATTGAGCTTCTTTTCATGTTTCCTGTACTGGTTTCACTTTAGAGCATTCTCAAGGTGGGTGGCCACAGAGTTTTATTCAACAGAACTACTCATTGCACCGTAATACATTCTTACATGTTCTCCTATCAAAAGAACCCATAGAGCTTTTCCTAAACTTGGGTGCCTCTTACTCTCTTCTAAACCAGCCCCAAGTTCTAAGGAGGCACTCTGGAGGCCTTATCTGCCAGTCAGCCCTCCAGCCAGCCTGGCTTTGCTCTTTTGCCAATGTGATGCTGTGCTGGTTGCTTCTGCTACAGCAGCTAAGATCACGTGAGCAGGAATAATAATAATAAAAAAGCTTTAGCCTAAGACCAGCTTAGCCTAATTTGCTCACTGATGCATGAGCCCATTTTAGCCAGGAAGCTTAGTTGCTCTGTGAGCTTCTCAGCAGAATCTGTCCCAGGAAGGAAGAGAACAGGGACATCACTGGGAGTGGCTTTTAGCTGAAACTACACATCTTTGTTTATCTCTTGCTGATGCAGCCAAATGAACACATGTTAAGGGTTAATGTTCTCACGTAGCTTTTCCTTTTTGTATTGTCTGCTGAGAGAAGGCAAGTTGTTGCATTCATTCAAACTCTATAACATTTACATATTTTAAGGATGACCCTGAATTTAAGACACCCGCTCTCCCTCCAAAATGGGAAGAATAGACACAAAGCATATTCTCTGGAAAGCAAAAATTATGCTTCCATTTAAAGATAAGTTGTTTGGGGGGGGGGGGGGAACCATCAACTAACTTTATCCTTCAGTCCTCCAAATTCCTTATTGCATGGGTCTCTTCAATATCTTACTATATAACTAGTTATTGTCATAAATGATTTTAAATGAACAACGTTTAAAAATAGACAACATATATACATTGTCATGGAGGCAGTATCTTTGGTTTGAGGATCCCATTGTATATTCTTGGGGCTATGCTGGAAAGAATCCAATTAATACAAATATTTAGTTATGGCTCCCATCAGAATATTTCTTTGAGCCCATCTCCAATCACTGTAACCATCTAGGTTGCCTTGCTTTAGACTGGATGAACTGGCATTTGAAGAATATGAAAGGAATCACACAGCTTGTTCCCTACAAGAAAAAATAGCCAGATTGAGGGAGTATCAAAGTTCAGTCATAGTTTCAGATGCTGACATCTCTGGTGAAGCAATTTTCTCAAGTTATGAACTAAGAATTGCAACAGGGGATGAGAAACATGTTGGGCTTCCTTTAATGAATCTCACTAGCTTTCCTTAGCCTGATGCCCTCAAGACAAGAAGCACCAAATTGGGGGAGGCTGGATTACATATTTCAATCAGCGACTGAAGTACTCTTCTAATGGGATCAAAGAATCCCCTGAACATTAGAAAGAGAGCATGATAGGAGAAGAACGTAAACTTCATCTTTTCCATAATAATATTTCTGCGTGCAGTGTTTCATAATGGATTCAAAAATGCAATTGCATACTAGATTGAAGACGTCCAGCGAACAATTCTATCATGTCATCATATGTTTTGCCTCATAGAATCAATGACAGAAATACTGGCCTAGCCTATGCTGTAATAAAAATGTCCCCAATCAATATGTGAATTATTCTTAAAGTCATATTGAGTTACCCAAGACCAAATGGTTGGTTTCCCAATTACAGCAACTCTCCTGGGTTAGCTATAAAACATCCAGGTTAGCAAACAGGGACTGTGTCCCTTTGGTGCAGTTTGTCCCATGATACACAACCCTCATCTGATTTGTAGGGATATAGTAACTTTTAGAGGAAACTGCACATCCTAGGAGTATAGAAGTTTTGGTTAGAGAGATGATGAGATTTGAGTAGGCTCTGCCCTCACATCACATCACACTCTTGCTGCATCATAGCGTAAAGATTTTAAGCCAAGACATTGCTAGTGATACAACCTTGTAACACTTGTAAAGAAGTTAAATATTTTGTATACTCAGAAATGGTGGATCTGAGGGGAAACTACACTGTAATGGCATTCCTTTCTGGGATAACAGAGCCTATGAAAAAGGAGAAATGGACTAGAAAGCGGAAAATATAGAACACAATTTTGAAATATATTCAGTGGGATTTATGGATATTAAGAAAAGGGTAGTTGGGCAAGATTTTGAGAGGGGACTTGCATGTGTGAAAGCTTTGAAATATGGACTTGTGTACACATAAACACAGCTACTGCTTTGTACAGTGTTGTACTCTGGAGGGCAGTAGAGTAATAAGTGTCACTTGTGAATGGAACACAATGAATAAGAAGCAGCTTTTGTCAATATTTGGCCCAAGCCATGTAGCAAAAGCCACTGTTTGTACATACATGTGCCATTTGTAACTGATGTTATTTGTGAACATTAACTAATCAGGAACAGGCTCTTCATCCTCTGTAAGGTTTCTAACTTCCTCTACATAAGGGTTTTCCCCAGTGGATGGCCCATCAATGGTAAGCAAGAAAGGAGTTTCCTCCTTTCCCTTTGCAATGGATGGAATAATGTGAATGGAAGGGGAAGAGCTGTACTTAACCCACTTCCTCTCCTTCCACCCCACTTTATTGGACTAACCTGGGGAAAAAAACATAAGGTCCTTCCATCAGTCCTTGGCGTAAATTAAGATGTGTATACTCAAGCTGAAAGCCATCTCACCCTGTTCTACACAACATTTTTACAAGGGTGCAAAGCCTTATTTTCAAGTTTCACATTTTGTGGAGTTGCTGCAAAACAAAAGTTTAAAATTTCCACCAGCAACAGGAGTGCTGAGCCTCCTTCTTGGGGAGAAGAGACAACTTAGTGCTGCCAGCCCTCTGGAGGGGCAACTTGATTTCTCCCTTCCTGATCATCAGGAGATTTTGATAGAATCCAATACTAGCTCCTGGTCTAGAGACTCTGGTGGTTCAGTTTCCCCAGGAGATTGCCCCTCATAGCCAACCCACTGTTTGATCCATCAGTTTATTGAGCACACCTAAGGTGCGTGCTCTTTCTTCCTTTTTATAGTTACATTATTTTTATAAATTCTAAGTTGTGTTGTTGTCATTTATCTCCACCTGGGTTTTCGTGCCTGCCTCTTTTTTTTCAGTGGTGAAGGAGAGTTTGTAAAAGGGCTCCTAGTCTTTACACAGAACTTCGGCGCTTCATAAGTCCTTGGAAGGCTGAGAGGCTATGAAGTCCTGTGGAAACAGAGCTGATGGCTGAACGCTGAATGTTGCAGAAGCATCTATTGGATGGAGTCTCTGGGTAATGCCCAGGGGAAGAGTGGCTCTGTTCCATGCAGGTATCTGAGGTGGAGAGGTCTCTGGGGATTATCATGGGGATAGAGTACTGCAGCTTCTCCCGGCTCTTGTACCAGAGGCAGGAGCACATAGATTGGAAGTGGAGAACCTCAGCATAAACATTTCGGAGTCCTCCTCTACTGCTGCTGCTTCCAGCTCCCCCTATGCCCCCTAATGCAGCAGCAGTTGAGGAAGCAGTAGTGTCCGTAGTATGTACACTGCTGGCCTGCCCATTGCGGGTGAGCAGTGCCCGGTGTTCTGCATCCCGCTTTTCATCCTCAGCGTTCATGGTCATGAACCGTAGCACTACCAAGTTGAGAAAGGCCCCAATGACTGTCAGCCCAGTTAAGATGTAGATAAAGCTGAAGGCCACATATTGGGGCTTGGTCTGGAGGGCATGTTCTTTCTGAAGGGCCACATAATCTCCAAAACCAATGGTGGTGAGGGTGATAAAGCAGTAGTAGTAGGCCTGGAAGAAGGTCCAATTCTCATAGTAGGAGAATGCTGCAGCCCCAATGCAAAGGGTGCTGATGCAGGAGAAGAATCCAATAGTGACCATGTTGGCCATTGATACTTCTGGCCGTCTCATGCCAAGGCACTTCTTGATGCGGTGGAGGAGGTACCTCACAAAGGTGTTGATCCTCTCGCCCAGACTCTGAAACATGACCAGGGTGAGTGGGATCCCCAGCAGCGCATAGAACATACAAAAGACTTTCCCACCATCAGTGCTAGGGGCTGCATGTCCATAGCCTGTGGAACAAGAAACAAAGCATAGGCAACCTGGTCAGTAGCACTTCACAGATTATGAACACCATTTTCATGGGAGAAAAGAGGAAGAGTTTCCCTCTTCATTCTGGCTTGATAGGTGATGGGCGTGCCATTTCCTCATTCAAAATGTTGATTGAAAAAAAGGAGGAATCACAGCTGGATGGAGTGCTGCTCTGGCCTGCAAACTCAGTGGTGTAGCAATCTGTGCCAAAGTCCTCCTCTTCTGGTCCATGTGCTCCTGCTTTTGGTTCAAGAGCCGGGAGAAGCTACAATAATCCATCACCACATTGCATCCATAACCCTCTATCCTCACAACCTGGGCACACAGAGCCACACCATCAAAGTCTGCAGGCTGGAGCTTCCTCCATTCAAGCAAGGAGGGCACACACACACACACACACGGTAAAGGGAAGGGCAGTGACGGTAAAGGGGTGGTAAAGGAAAGAACAGTGATTATGGGAGCTCAATTGAGATAACTATATGGGGAATTGAGAGTTGATCAGAATATGGGTTGAAGGGATAACTGAGATGGCCAAGTAAGGAGAATGTAAAACTGGAGAGGGAGAATGTCTGTGCTCTCCTGTACAATTTATATTAAGTCTCAAGAGCTCTGCAGCCTCTTGAGCACACTCAAAAGCCAGGGTGGACAACCTACGGTCCAGGGTTGCCTGCAATACCTTCAGTGCCTTTCTTTGCATCCCTCAGAGACCCCTTGAAACATGATTACCAAAATGTGACAACACAGTTTCATCATTTTGAGGATGGAGGTTTCTGGATCAACTTGAAAATAAGAATACAGTTACAATTCTTTACACCTAGCTGATCAGCAAAAGAAATGTCTAGAAGCAAAGAATAGCACTCACATGATCTTTAACTGTGTGAATGCCATCCAATGTTGAGAAGTAGCTCGCTGTTATTTCCAAGAATAATAAACAACAACAGCTGCAAGAAACCACCCAGAGCTGCTGGGAGTCGGGTGGCATATAAATTTATATCATCATCATCATCATCATCATCATCACCACTGCCACCACCACCACCACCTTCCTCAAGACAAAACCTGGAGTTACAATAGATGAGTGGGATGTGAATTCAGACATTTTTGATCCAACCCAAATATAATCTGTCACAGGATGAAAGCATTTCCAAAATTTTGAAAATAGTTAACTTGTTCCCCTTAATTTGACCAATTCAATATTAATCCAAACTTTTCTGGGTCAATAGCTATCTGCTTTTTCTGGAAAAAAAATGTTTATTTGTACAAGATTATAGGAAGAAATTATCTCCTCTCTTTCCAAATGTAAAAGCTAAATCCTTTCAGATTTAAAGAAACGAACAGAATCATAATATAATAATAGGGGGGAAATCATTTATTGTATCTGCATTAAGCAACCTACATTCAATTAATATGTATACATCAGGCCAACAGGTCTTAATCTGATTGGCTGGGGATTATGATTGTTGTAGCCCAAGACAACAATTTAATTCATGATAGAATTGGCAAGCAGCTAGCATCTTACTGGACGGACCAATAAAATTCTGCTCTGACAATGAATTGGAAAGAACAGTGAATCTGAGGCTATTTCTGAGGTTAATCATGATCAAAGAGGGGATGGATGGATGGTAGTGATTCAAAACTAAGAAAAGAGGTATTCATTCAGTCCTGTATTTATTAAATTATATTGGACTAAATAAATTCATTCTTTTGTGTACCTCAAGGCTCATTCTTTCATTCTCCCATCATCAACCAGATTCTTCCAGGCTTCTTTCCCACAACTTCCCTATGACTGGCCCAGTTAGGACTGAGATGCTCCACCCATTCTCAGATGTGTCTTTTAGCTTCTACACCTATAAGGATGCTTAGGAATAACTGCCTATCCTGCCAGAAATCCACTATATCTACAATGTTGTGATAGCCTTCATGCAAAGTAGCATCTGGTAGAACAGAATGTAGTTTTCCTTGAGGATTGAAGAGCAGAACTAGTTTTATGAAATGTGTCTTTTCTGAGCCATTCTAGTGGAAATCTGGCAGAAAAATAGATTGTAGCTCCCCCGTGCAATGGGAATTGCTAAGGAACCTGGCCATGAATTTTTGTCTACCAGTATAATTACAGTAAAATTTTGATTTTTATGGAGATTTCAGATGCAATGGGGAAAAAAACTAGTTTGGACTTCATCTCTAAATAACAGATAGTCTATTCTTTCTGAGGCAGTCTGGACAATTAGCATAATGTATGTCATTTGCATCAATTTAAATTGTTTGCACAATTACATAATGATGCAAATAATGTATGATATCCATTACATAATGACGCAAAAGACATCAATTAGCGCAAATGGCATCAATTACGGCAATTGTCTAATTTGGATTTAACAGACATTAAGCTTTAACAGACATCCCTTTCCTTCACTGATCTAAAAAACTGAGGTACTGCTTTCTGTTTTGCATCCTGGTCAGCTTTTCATCCAGTGCTATAAACTCTGGAAATGACTTGGCAAAGAGAGACAGAGAGGTGGGGTGTCAAGAAACTCATGATGGTGGCCATGCCCACATAAAATACATGTTAAAAAGTGGTGAGGTTTCAGTCATGCAGGCATGACCACCATCTTGAGGGTTTTTTCCTTTCCCCCAATGCTGGGCTGGGGAATTCTGGGAGTTGAAGTCCACACATCTTAAAGTTGCCAAGTTTGAAAAACACTGATATAGAGGATTACTATATATGAGGCCTTTCCTTCCTCCCAGTTTGGTTCACCTGGGCTTAAGCTGTTCTAAAGGAAGAAGATTCAAGAAAGCATAAACTCCAGTGGAGTCAAGTGACAAGAAAGGGGGCAATGAAGAGTGGGAAAACACAGCCCCAAGCCGAGCTTCTCCTTTCTTTGGCCAGGTCTGATTGTCTCCAGAGCCAGCTGCTGATTAAGAATATAGGAAAAATGAATCCTATTCTTTCAAGTATGAATAGCATCCGCTACAGTATTCTGGATATTTTATACTCCCAAGCAGTCCAACCTGGTGGCCTCCAGAAGTGTTGGGCCTCTAACTCCCAGAATCCCCTGGGCAGCATAGCCATTTACAGTCCAACACAAGCATGCCATGGAATCCTATGCCTTGATTCTGATGAAAATCTACTCAGACCAAATCTCACTTTCCTAAAAGAAAAGGGGAGACATGATATCGCTCACTTTGGAAGAATGAAGTTTGAAAAATGTAGAGCTGACTCTGTACTAAACTTTTGCAAATTTTTTGTGCTGTAAAATGTCAATGCCTGTCAGCAATAGCCAGCTAAGTGGCTTTGGGGCAGTAATATTTCAACAAATGAACAAAACCGGGGATATTAATAAAAAGTTGAGCGATAGAGCAAATCAAAATAGTCATGACTACTCTGCCTTCAGAAGTCAGAACCTGAGTTACTTTCATCAAATATAAAAGTATAATTAGATTTGAATTATATTTGTTTCCTTGTTTAATGGAACAAAGCCTTTGAAGTAGAGGATCACAGCAGCTATTTATTTAAATACTTAGTGGATATATTTTGAAAAATGAAGCATGTTGACTCATATTTTCTGATTCCTTCTTTCTCTAGTGCAGAGAACAGGAAACCAGGAACAATGGGGTGATTTTATGGTGGAAAGGACTCCATTACAGGAAGTTGTTTCCTACGTTTTGTCTTTATTCTGTCCTCTGACATACAATGCATACATCTACCTATAGCTCCCCTCTGCATTATATGTGAAAGAAAGAGATTATTCAATTTTCTTATTTTTAAAAGATTGGCTAATGTGCAGGACAAATAAGATGCCAATGGGAGTGACCCTTCTGCATGGTGCTTTATTCTTCTTCATGCAACGGTACTAAAATAAGTCAACATATGCAGCTTCAAAAAATAATGTATAAAGCATACAAAATGCAAGTTTTCCTAACAAAGGAACTTAATATGAAAATAATTGAACTGGAGATTTTTTTTAGCCATAGATGGCCACTGATAACCTAATCAGTAGATATGAATGTGTGGGCTTAGTGATCCTCCAGGCTGTCCAAAGCTTTGGACAAATATATGGAATTTAGATGGAGGTCAGTGTTCAATCCCTTTTTTCTCTAACTCTACTTATTCACATCCACATATATGCCTTTTCTGTTGCAGCACCTGCCCTCTGGAACACCATACTGTATCCCCGGGATTAGATTGTCCTGGACCCTACAAGCCTTTTACAAAGCATTGAAGACCTGGAAGTGTCCAGGGGTTGGGGGTTGGGAGGTTAGATGGCCTGGAGAGATTTTTGTTGAGTGTTGTATTGGGGTTCATCCTCAGTGACCACTATATGTTTTTACTCTTTGTTCATATTTTTTATTGTTTTACATGTTGTTAGCCACCCACAGTTGCATTTGTGAGATGGGTGACCATACAAATTAATTTAAATAAACAAACAAACAAACAAACAAATATTGACACAATCTGGAAATGTCTTGATTATAGCCCAGGGTAAAATCAAAAAAGCTCAATCAATTTTTTTCTAATCCAATTTTCTAATTTAATTGAAGGGTATCTTAAAACCCCACATATTTCAAGATGAGAGAAGAAACAAGAGAATTGAAATCTTTACCCTACTTTGTAAGTTTATTAGCAAAACTTACTTTCTTCAGTGAACCATGCAGGTTATTTATGTTCAAACCCTGGATAAAGCTACATTCTTTGGAATCAGGGAAGATTTCTTATACCAAATGACATTATGTGTCCACTTAACCCAGGATCTCTGCTCTGGTCCATTCAACTAGAGGTTGAACTAGACTGAATCTGGCCTCTTCTGCATGCAAGGCATGTGTTCTGCCACTTTCTGGTCTTCAGAAAAGATTCCTAGCATACCAGCTTCCCACTAGGAGATTGTTTCTTGACCTTCTTGTAGCTTCCTGGTGGATGATTAGAAATATGCTTATAGATGGGATTCAGGATCCATGAAAATGAAAACTGGGAAGTAAAATCAGCTTTAAAACCGCTCTGCAATTACAGAGCATAATTACACATGGATTAAACTCTAAGAGGATAATATGACCTCAGACAGGAGGAGAGAGGGAATGCATAAAGGGAATGATGTGGGCGTGTGCAAATGTGTACATGTGCATGTATGTGTATGGTGGGAGCATCTGCAGAACAAAAGTGTAACAAGATGATTATCTCAGACAAAAACTGAAACTAGTCCTTGCAAATTATAACAGATTGTAGAAGATTGCTCATATTTTTTCCCATCATAGCAACTCATCCTCTTTTATTTAATCTTCCTTACGTTATAGTTATTCTTACCATTACTGTAATGGGAAGGGCAACTGGGATTTGGTTTGCACTTGTATATCTCTTTCAGTTTTCTTACAAAAATCCTCCTTTGGAATTTGCGGAACTGATCAAGATTAACTTGTCTTGAAATTCCTCCAATTTTACATGAACAAAAGCATACTTTTTTGTTCATTTGTCTTTGTCTTTACTCCACAAATCAGGAGCTTTAAATCACTGTTTTAGTTTCTCTCAACACTTATGCTATTATTTAATCTTTGCAGGACACGCTCCAAATATGTCCCAAGGACATTTCACTTATAGCGGTGCTAGGAAAGCCATACAATGTAAAAGTCAGGGGGATTGCAATTTTTAATGCCAAACTGAATTAGATGAACTATTAACATATTTATAAAGTAGTACATCAAAACTACTTGGTTAGTTTTTAAGACACCGAGACCTCTTTGGTGTTTTTAATTGCAACGGTTATCCCACTGGAAACTGTTAAGCAGCAACCAACATCTAAAGCTACTTAAACCAGTCAATCACACAAAACTCAGAGATCAGAAAGCATTTTGGGTGAATTCTAAGTATCAACTAACATGGATTTTCTCTCACCCACCCATCACAATTTTGTTGGTCAAGGGCCAAGCTGGACAATATTCTGATCCATCTCAACCATGTAAAAGGGAGTAAGCATGCAAAACAATTCTCATCCATCTGGAGTGCAGTTTCCATTTCTGCTATCACCTTTACACATGTGCTTAATTCTCACTTAATTCAAGTGGTTAATTCTCAGTTAATTTGCTACAAGAATTATCATGTGTTTTATGGGAGAAGTTGCACAAGGCATTATTGATTCCCCAGTGAATGAGGATACTGGACCAGTGACATTCTGCTTGATAGAAGAGTAGGTCATCAAGAGAGAGAGTGGAAAAGTTAATCATGCCATCAAGTCCAATTCCTGGCAAGAATCCAAATAAAACCATCCTTAGAGATGATTGCCCAGCCTCTCCTTGAACACATCCACAAGTGTCCAAGAGAAGATTAGCATCTCTTTTGGCAAACCATTCAGATATTTTTTCCTAATGGTCTGCTGGAATCTGCCTTGTGGTAATCTAAGTCTAGTGCTTTATGTTTTGCATTGTGGGGTGATAGAGAACAACAGGTGTTAATCTTCTTCTGGTATTTGAAAAGCATTATATTTCCTCTGCCATCTTTTCTCAAAACTAAATGAATCCAGTTCCCTCAATTTCTCCTTGGAAGATTTAATTACCAGTCCCCTGATCATCCTTGTTGCTCTTCTCTGAATCTGTTCCAGTTTTTCCAAATCTTTCCTAAAATGTAATGCCCAGAACTGGCCAGATTATGCTAGCGGTGGTCTGACCAATGCAGAACTATTCCTTCCAGTGACTGGAAATTATGCTATTGAATGATTGTGCTATATACAAACACAATCCTTTTACAATTGCACCACTTTACTGAACTAAGTAAATCAAAGGATGAATTCTACTGATTTTACACAGTATTATCAATAAACACATGAAGCTTCCATATATTGGGCCCCACCACTGGCTCACATGGTCTGTTTTTATGTACTTTGCCTGAGAGCATCTCTCTAAGGTCCCTGTCAAGTTCACAAAGTCCAAACCCCAATTTAGAAGAATTCTCGTAAAACCAGGCCTGGTTCAGATAAATGCTCCTTTATTGGTACATGCAGCTTGAAGCAAAGCATTGCTAAAACTAAAGCCTGTGTAAAGTTCCCTCTACTTATTCCACCCCACCCCCCTTACTACATTGGCGCCAAAACCCTTTCTCACAGAATGGTGGCCTTGTGCATTCCTCCCATTGATAACACAGTTCTTCCCAGCCTTCAGACTACCACCGGTTTTGTCTGCATTCAGGTCTTGCTGTAAATTCCCATATCAGTTTGAGCGCCTCTCCATCTCATAGCAATAACCCAAACACAAGTATAAACTACCATCCCCCCCCCCCCAGATACAAATGGCAGAATCAAATCAAGCAAACACCCATTGACTGCTATAGCTTTTTAATTGACATTTGATTGATGCAGGTTCTGACAGTCCCTGCTATCAAAGGATCTTATTAGAGCTAGGCCAAATTATTTACTGGGGCCTTTGGAGATATCAGGCCTACTGCATGAGTCCAAAGTTCAGTTCTTCTCACTGGATTCAGGATGCTTCCTATTAAAATGGGACAACAGAGGAAAAATCCCTTTCTCATGAAGAAGAAAAGTTGCTATCATTTAAAGCAGGGTTTCTCAACCTTGGCAGCTTTAAGATGTGTGGACTTCAACTTCCACAATTCTGGGAGTTGAAGTCTACATGTCTTAAGGTTGCCAAGGTTGAAAAACCCTCATTTAAAGGGAAGTGAAGCCGCAATAAACAGCATGTTGCCTTCTTCAGTCGTATAAAATGTACCGGGAAGCAAATGTGTTCCCAAAGTCACTGCAAGAAAGATGTCTGCTCCTATGAACCCCACAAAGATGGGAAGCGATCTTCAGCTTAGCACTAGATCTTTCTCAGCCCTATTGCCTGAATTCATTTTGTCTGTGTTCACACAGTACATTTAACCTGGCTATTGCATGAGCCCGTTTTCGAGGTTTACATAATACATGGAAACATAAATTAATCAAATAAGCATTTTAACCCAGCATGTGCAAATACAGCTGCTAGGTCTGTAACTGACATGTTTAAGCTCATTGTGTGAGTACAACCTTTGTCTGAAGGTGTAAAAAACTGAATGAGTTCTATGGAGCCATGCGCTGGTGAGGATAACAATATTACACCATTGGCATACATAGCACTTTATGCAATACTATGATCAGAAAACAGAAAGGTCCTTACCTTTGCAAACAGATTTCTTCAAGTGGGAAGGCCAAGAGAAACGAAAGAATAGGAGCAAATACTGTTTTTAATCACCCATAGAGTTTCCTACCATTTACAATCAGAAGGAGGGAGGAAGAAAAGTAGTCTGCAACACAAACACTGAATTTACAACATAGGGGGACAATTACAAGCACTGGCGCCATTGTGGCTGGACTTCAGGATGGATATGCAGAATCCAACCTAGCAAAATGAACAGGCCATTGTCACTGTCAAATTCTCATTGTCATGAGAATTTAAAGTGTCTCCTCCCTCAGTAAGTCTGTTAAGCCCTACCCGTACCACTATTTACAGAGAATAATCTGCTGGTACAGAGAGGATTAACAGTTCTCCCTTACGGATCCCCCCCCATCAAAACTACCTGCTCAACTTATGCTGGTTTAGGAACAATGCGTTCACTGCGAGACATGGTGTTCTGCCTTGAAGTAAGAAATTAAGGAGATTTACATTTTGGGCAAACACTACTTCTGAGTGATGGTTCATTCCCCCCATTATTTCATATATTCAGAGCTGTTTGCTCAGGGCTTCCAGGCAACCCCTCCATCCCAGCGCCAACTAGACTAAGACTTGCTGGCTTTAGCAATGCAAACAGACAAAAGGGTCCACAATAGCAGGATTCATGCTTGCAGCTGGGTTTGCACGAATCTCCATCTGGTGTGGCAGTACCATGTGTTCAATTATGTTAAAAGGGCTTATTCCTTATATTTCCACAGGATTAACTCCGTCTTTGTGATGGGCTTTGCAGTGAGTTTGTTGGATACCTCCATCTCCAGAGTGGACTTAGAGACCAGAGGGCTAATTATAATGGTATGGAAATAACCCCTTCCCACCTTTAATATCCATGTTAGAGACTTCTCCTGCCTTTCCCGCATTGGCAGTTGCCTTTTTTGCAAGCATCTCTGCCCGGTGCTATGCAATGTTATGGAGCTGCCCTGCTAGATCAGATCACCTATCCAAGTCAGACTTCTGCTTCCAAGAAAAGCCAAGGAGATTCACAGTTAAGATGCAGCAGCCTCTAAACCTGTATTTGACTCCTTCCAGTGTCTTAACCTCAGGTACATTGTCTCCAAACATTGATGTTTTCAGAACACGGCCATGGTCATCATTTATCCACCACATTTACCCACCATTCAAAAGAGACAATTTAAAAAACCTAGGAAGAAAACAAAGACTCCAACACATCCCCTCCAGCAGCCCACATTCAGAAAAGCAGGGATCAGCAACAGACAATTAGGCAGAAAACAATATTCTAATCAAGAAACCACCAAGGAGGAAACTACACCCCCACCAAAACTGGAAGGGCAAGCTACTGTATATAAACAGGCAGCAAACCCCACTCACACTGATGATATTGGGTAATGAAATGTCTACAAACAACGAAGACCAGAGAGCACCCAGAACTCCACAGTTCAACCCTGAGATACATATATTACCTTCTATTGGATTTTCGTCATTTCTAAATCTATTCCACCCTGATGTCCTTACCAGGTCTTGTGTACTGAGTTCTGTTATCTATTAAAATGTCTAAAATGTCTTCTATTCATCCATGCACATGGATGTAAATCATAGGCTTCCTTTTGCCAGTCCCAAAACTACTTCAGTGCATTAACCCCCCCCCACACACACACACACACTTTTTTGCGGGGGCGGGGGAGTTTAAGAGAGTGAGAAAAATGTCCCCCGAGGCAGAAGGGCATCAGCTGGGCTAGATGGATTCTGAATTACTTCCTGATTTCTGGGAAGATCAAGAGAAAGGAAAGACTGTAATTTTGGGTTTCAATTTGGGAAATGTATAGCTGTGTATTTAAATTGATCCTCAAATGGGGAGTAGGCCTTATATTTTTATACAGCCCCAAAAAGGGAGGGGAAAGGGAAAAGAGAAAGCTGCTGTGCAAGATGGTGCTTGGGATGGACAATAATAATCTGCATTTGATATTATCCTAAACAATAGCTCTATTTTTATCCAGAGATTGTGATCCCTAATGAAGGCTAATAATAATATGCATGGGATTGACAGCAATTATCCTGACACAGGAAAATATGAACCTCATGTCTACTTTTCAGGAGAAATGTCCTCACAGACAAGGTAACTCTGGATTGAATACTCTGGAAGAGCTGAGGATAGAATTGGGATATTGCATGCTAACCATTTTTCCCCTCAAGAATCTCAAATTTCTTTATAAAAGAAAGGGAGGAAGAGAGAGAGGGAGGAGGAGAGGCAGGAAACCCACAAAACAAATTTCTTGACTTTAACCAGAGGCATTTGCAGGAGGGTCAAAAAACTCAAGATGACAGCCATGACTGTGCAATCAAAGCTCTCGCCCTTTTTGCGTGTGCAAACCACAGTAAAAGGAGCAGGGCTCTGACTGGTTGCTTTTTTTGACTCCCACACCCACAGACACCCCTGACCTTGACATAAAAAAAGAAACAAACAAAACATTTTACAGAAAGGTGATGCTGTGGCCTTGCTGGACATCTCATTGGGTAAGGAGGATGGGGAGGAAGTAGAGCCAGGGGCCTCTAGTGACAACAGTCCTGGCCATGGTGGATCCAGCAGCATTGGAGCCAATGACTCTACTCTGGCGGGGGCAGATCTGGCAAGCCCCACTGACAGCTTTGCAGACTCTGAGGTTCCACCCCCCAGTCCTAAGCAGAGACATATGATAAAGATTCAACAATAGAGAGCAGAACTCTGTAGATCTGAGCAATGTGCCAAGAAACAAGCCAACAGATGAGCCATTACTGAGGAGTAAACTCCCTCAGCTGAGCATCGGGTGAAGGCCCCATGTGGCTGATTTATCGGCCTTCTTCTCTGGGAGCAGATGCTGAGAACAACTTTTCAAGCCTCAGCTACATCACATTTAGCTTGCTGTGCTGAGTTTGAACTCAGGATTTCACCCCACCACGTCTCCTGTCTCTCCACTTGGATTTGTTGTTGATTACTGGATTCCTGCTCTTGATCTATGCCTGGCCTGATGACATCTTAAGTTACTGGTGAGAAGGACTTTTCTTCCAAAAACAACTGTGCTGCTTGAGCTCATATATCCCTGGACTGTGGCAGCCAGCAGTGTTGGCATTAAACCGGCGTCTGGACAAGAATTCTCCTGAGAGGTTGGTCAGACTTCAGGACCAAATACAGATTTTGGGGTCCTGCACCAATCCCATGATTAGACAAGCAAAAATAGTAAATTGGTGGAAATTACGCAAACTAGCACATGTTATGCAAAGGTATATGACTTTTGTTAATCCTTGTAGTCTGTCACCAAAACGTTGGGCACAGAATTTGCTTAAGTCTAGATATAGCGGTCCTAGGTCTGGAATTTAGATTGCCAGGGTTAGTTCTGTATTAAAATCACTATTTGGCAATATTGTGACTCGTTTCTATGGTTTGTGTTGAAATGTGAATGACATAGGCGTACGTGAACTTGTCTGGGTACGCACAAAGTGCCAGTGACTTGGCTTCCAGGCAGGCATTGCTTTTCCTTCAACAAATGATATGCATGGGTCATACCCTGCTGTGCGGAGCTCAACTCTGCTCTAAGTGACTCTTTTCCTGCCCTGTCTTGAACTGTACAGGAATGGCATGGGGGGGGGGGGGGGAATCAGGAAGAGAGTAACTTCTGCAAATGGAATCTCCTTGGGGAAGCACACAGGAGTACAGCTCCCTCATAGATGAGATTTTCTTCCTGGACCAAAGAGACCCCTGACAGCCTGTCCTCATGAGACCCCTGTCTTCAGGGAGTGCCAAAACGCAGAGAAAGGGAGAAGGCTATAAAAAGAAAAACAGGCTGGATCATAAGTAGCTCATCTGCTCAGTCTGACTCAGCATCAGCCTTTTCCCTCCACCTCACTGCAAAAGTTCCAATCCAGGGAAAGCGTTATCCCTAAATATTCCCCAGAGTGAAATCCAAATCTTGTTACTTCCAATTCAGCATCTAAAGAACGTTGAGCAAAGGGCTTCGACTCCAGAACCCTAGATTTGCAGCCCGGAAAATGAAAAACAGTAATAAAGGGGGGTCTTGGAGAGTTTATGAAGTGCTGATGCCATATGCAAAAGACAATGCAAGGACCTCCCCCCCCCCACCGCATTTGGAATTAAAAGTCTTTACAAATCTGCATGATTGACACATTGGCTCAGTTCACACCATGTGCTAAACTCAAACAACTTGTGGCTTAATGTGATAGTCTGGTTCACACAACATAGTAAGACCATGGCTGGGTTCCCACAACATACTGAATCACAAATAAGATCTTTTAGTTTAGTATGTTGTATGGATCAGCCATCAATACATCACAGACACTAAAGTGTTAGTATAGTAAAGCTGGCTCCTTCTTGATACCATGAGTAGTATCCACACTGGTGAACTGAAAAAAAGAAAGAAAAAAAGTGAGGATGGAAGGAAGGAAAGAGGAGAAGGGAAAGGGAAAAATTGTTTTTATACCCTTTTAAACAACTTGTCATTTTCAGAAGAAGGGATAATGCCCTGCGTAAAGGATAGAAGTTATCCTTTCTAGTGAGGAGGGGCCTGAGATTAAAGGTAGAACATAGCTACCGTATTCTATTCACAAAACATAGCCTATCTGATTCTAAATTAGCTTATTTTCTGGGGTTATCCATTATATGACCTTAAAGTAACCAATCAGTCTGGGTCCTACAGCATGCTGAAGCACAAATGAGCTCCCCAAGGTTAGTCCTCACCAAGTTTAGGGAAGGGCTTTAACTGCCCAGGTTAAGTGTGTTGTGAGAACATACTCAATGTGTTAGAAGGGGAAAGGCATTTCCTTTTCTCCCTCCCCACCAAAACATGATTTCTCAGTGCTGTTCTTTACTGACATAGCACAAAATGTGGGCCTTCCAAATATGTCACTTTCATTATATCATCTAGCATGGATAAAGGTGAGGAGGCTGGGAATTTTCATTCAGCATTATCCAGGGACCATAGATACCCCGTCCCTGCTGAAGAGGCTAAATAAGAGAAAGTGGTATGTTCACAACAAATGGGTGGTTTATCCTGGTTTACTGTGAACAAGCAACATGTTACTAACTTCTAAACCCTGCTTTTGGACCATTCCCCAACAAGTCATATTTGTACACCAGAAGAAAACCAAGTGTTCATTCTCAGAAAATTGGACAAGCCAGCAATTCTGGATTAACATTATGCAGAAGCAGATGTACTGAAAAATTGAGCAAGGAACCCAGATTTAAAGCAGAATCTGTCCTGTATAGCCCTTACTCTATCATCAATTCATTTTTTTAATATAAATCTTCATGTTTACAACTGCAGGCAACCTTTGCAGGAAAGAATTAAACTTAATAGAAACAGATCGTTCTTAATGATGATCACTGTCATACTAGGTAAAAATACCTTCGAAATGTATACGAATACATTTAAATACCTCAGTACCTCCGCTCCTTGCAAATTTAAGAACAAAATGTGACACTATGTATTTAAAATAAAATAAAGATTTTATCAGCTTTACAGGCCTTGCACAGTAAATGCATCTAAAATGTTATCCTATTTATGCTAGCATACAAAGCAGACATTTTCTTGGCTGTTGGTATCACGTTTGTCACCTTCATGTAATCATAGGCTACTGCTTGAGAGGGCAGAAATGTATATAATGGCTCTCTGTAAGACGGTGGGTAAATCCAACCAGCTTCTTTGCCCTGGCGCAAGGACAGCCAACCAACCTTTTCCTGATCACATGTCCACATGCCTCCATCTGTATCCCAGGAGACGTGTGACTCAGCCACTAGACACCCCTGACAGTTACTGAGCCCCCTTCTGTCCATATTCTGTTTCCAAATGAAATACAAATAATATTGAGAGGGAAGCGAGATCCGTCCAGGCTCCTGATGTTCTGCAGAAGGCTTTATTTAGAAAGGGAGCAAGCAGTTCATATGCCCCCAATCTTTTCTTGTGGCCCTGAGACACACTAGCATTCCACTGCCAATATTTGGGAGGAAACCCCTGAAAAATGGTGGTGGCTGTATAATTTGGACCAAACAAAGGAGTTTTCTTGCGGAGAACTGAAATAAGAATGTTCCCTTTAATTGACTGTACTTCTCTATACTAATTTGGATACAGCCACAATACTGCTTATGTGTCTTGAGCTGTACTTCTTTGGTAGTTCCTTTAAGTAAGGAATTTTCTAACTGTGCCAATATGCTGTCAATGATTTAAATACCAGTAGAATTTATGCCTTTAGCAGAGGCTGCAGATTCAAGGATATGTAATGCTGCTTCTTTATCTCTCTCCCTCTTTCTGCAGTAAAATGCAGGGTCAGCTTCTTAGAATAACAATTAGACCCTTGGCACTTCCTATGCATCAAAGCTGCTGTGGTGCCTTTCAAAGAATGCGTCTGTAGAGTCTTCTCACTTGGAGTGATACCTTCCTCTCATCTGGGGTCCTTATCAGTTGTACAGCCATTGTATGGGGCCTTCTGCTAGTGTGCAGGCATGCTTAAACTATCTTGGATCAATCATTAGTATAAGACCTTGTAACCTTGGGGCTCTCACTCTTGTCTTGTGGGGTGTAGGAGAGCAGTGACTCCCTATAACCTGCTGGCTTTAGAAAATAAACTATCATTGATCACTTCCAGCTGTTGGCATTTATTTGGGTGAGTTTTCCACCACCCTCATAAAACAGCTCTCAGAAAACACAAGCAAGGTTTGAGAAAACGGGCTGAGAATCTTTCAGGTGATCCATGCAGCATCACTGCACTGTCAGCAGGCAAATTCTAATTACAACGTGCAACATATTGCTTCTAGCCTCAACAAGATTGTCCTCCCCTGCTAGTGCCTCCCGCACCCCTTTGTATTGTTAGCAGGCCCACGCAGGTTCTCCTCAGTCCTACACTTGCTGGCAGTCCTTGCTTCTCCCAGCAAAATACTGTTGCTTTGGGCAACATCACAAAATTCACTTAAAAACAAAAACAGAAGGCAACAAAAGCTACCGTATTTTTCCAACAATAAGACACCCCCATGTACAAGACGACCCCCATTTTTCCAACCCCAAATTAAGAAATCAATATTTTAAAGATAGTGCAGAACACATTTTTATTTAGTAATTAGGTAACATTGACCTGATACACTCGGTGGGAGGAGGTCCAAACCGTCTCTCTGCAGCTCTATTTCCATGCTCTTTTGCATAACTGATTGCATTCAAGCACGAGTGAAACTGCCGATAGCTCGTCTCTGCAGACTTCCTCTAATTGGTTTGTTCAGCATCAGCTGACGTCAGTTACATCAGGCTCGTGATTGGAAGAAGTCTGTTTGGGAGACAAGCTATTTCACTCGTGATTGGAGGCTAGCAATAGGAGGAAGCCTGCCTGCAGAAACAAAGTATGGGCAGTTTTGCAACCGCGCGATTTTTGGCTGACTTCCTTGAATAAGACACCCTTCAATTTTTAGGGTAAGGATTTTAGAAAAAAGTATCGTCTTATAGTCAGAAAAATACAGTATTTCTCCCCCTGTCCCTACACTGATCACACCTCCTCAGAGGCAAACCCAACTCAGTTTGGGAGTTTTACTTGAAAGTAAGTGAGTTGCACAGCCTATGCACGAAACTGTTGATTGGGAAGCAAGGTTTGTTTTTGCTGGCACAGGAAGATTGTGGCCTCAGTATCCATTGTGAAAGCTCCCATTCAAATCTGCTGTTCTGTCTAATCTCCACCACATTCCCACCTCCTATAGCCCTTAACCAGTTCAGTTTTCAAATAACCTGGTTATGGTGGTGTGGACAGGGACAGTACCTAGGCCACTTTTTGAAAAACCATTTTAACAGGAGGGTGGGGAATGGGAAGAAAGCAATTTATCCAAATCTATCTGGAGAACCCTGCAACATATCAGATGACAAAACTGTCTTAGATGTAAGAGGTTAGGATGTATAATGATAATATCCTCATCTGTTTTCCCTCTTTATTTACATGTTCATCTGCTAGATAACATCCTAGCCTAAATTAATGCAAATGATTCCTATATGATCATTATGTCTAACAGGTCTACTTCTGTTGTTAATCAGTACAAAAAAGTGCCTTCAGTATAGCAACTGTGATCCTAAGTCAAAGCTAGAGTACAACTGTCTTCCCCAATCTGGCTTCCTCCTGATGTTTTGAGATTGTAACTCCTGGAATTTCCAGGATGGCATTTCCAGCATTTATGCAGGGGCTGAGGAAGGATGGATCAGAATTTGAAATGAAATGTTTGTTTCTGCACACAACAAAGTTCACTGACTCTACATTACTGTAAATGAAGTGGTATTTGGCCAATACTGTAGGCTTGATAGCAAAAACCAAACAATTAAAAAAAAAAAACAGATATTGCAAAAGGTTCTTGGTCAGTACCAGATGTTTGGTCAGTACCAGAGGAAGGGAATTCCACAGTGTGGAATTCAGACAATGAATTCCACACTGTGAACAATTTCAGACAGCCCTTTAACTAGTAGATCACTATGGAGTGTAAGGGTTGAGAAAGTATCTAACACAAGTTTGGGCCCAGTAATGGGGCATTTGTCTCATTAAAAATATCATCATCATCATCATCATCATCATCATCATCATCATCATCATCGGTAGTCCTTGTTTAGCAACCACAACTGGGACTGGCAACTCGGTCATTAAGTGAAGTAGTCGCTAAGTGAAATCGTGGCTGTGCTTATGATATTACTTCAGCTTTCCTTTGCTTTATAGACCTGCAAAGGTCATAAATGCGAGGCTTGGTCGTAAAGTTACTTTTTCATCACTGTCGTAACTTCAAATGGTTGGTAAACAAGGCTGTTGCTAAACGAGAACTACCTGCATTATTATTTATTAAACTTGTATGCCACACAACTCTCAACAACTCTGGGTGGCTCACAATCATCAAATTACAATAAACTCAGTAAAAGATAAAAGATAATGATAAAACACGGCAAACACGATGAAACAAGGGGTCTCACTCTTTCACCAAAGGCCTGGGTGAAGAGCCAGGTCTTCATGGTTCTTCTAAACAACAGCAGAATGGGGTCCATCTGGATCTGGATCTCCCCAGTATAAAGACTAAGCTACAGAATAATTGTCTTTCATTTCCAGCACCGGTTCCCAATCTTTTCCTATATACAGGCAACAACATTCTTACTGAAAGTTTTTACAGATGACCATGTTAGCAAGGGTTAAACAAGGTAACACCTGCATGCAATAGCCTCCAAAATGGCTTTCCTGATCCTCATATTAAAAATTGTTATTTAAAAATAATTAAAATAGCTGAAATCTCATGGGATTGGCACCACTTGCAAAACTAAGATCATGAGATTTTGTGATGTTGCAAGATTTCAGCTGTTTTTTAAAGTTATTTTTATTTTGGCATCTATAATACAGATGACCCTGTAGTCTATTGCAATAGTCCTAATGTTTTGACCGCAGGTTGGGAATCAATAATTTATAGAAAGAAGATATAATGAATAGCAAATGGGGAGGAGTAGCTGCCCAGGGTTATTTTGGAGTCAGGTGGCAGCTAAATCTAATAAATAAGTACAAATAAATAAATAAATGTTCATCTTTGATTTTACCATGTTTCACTACAAAGCAAACACAACATACCCACTGAAGTGAACTGAGTAAGTAAGCAAGGACCAAGCTAACATAAGTTTGGTTGGGAAATTTCACAGGGACAAGAGACAAGGAAGAGAAGAAAATGACCAGAAACCTTAATATGTTCTGAAGGAGGTAACTATTTAAGTGGATACATACAAAAAGCTGGCTTGAAAATTGCACTCAAGAGGTGCTTCTGAATGTTCTTCTTCAAACTGAAGGGAAGCACTGTGTGAAAACAAGCTACAGTCCTGGACCCTGGAGTCAACATGGTTACTGATGTTTTGAGGAAACCAAGGAAATGTTTATCAAATCTTCAGATGATACAAAACTGATGGAACAGCTAATATCTCAGATGACAGGAGTAAAACCCAGAAAGAGCTTGATAGGTTGTAGCAGGGATTCTCAGACCATCCATTGGGACCCCTCTGGAGGTCATGAGCTAAAAATATATGAGGAGGGTGTCACACATATTTTCAAACCTGGTCAGCCTTGCACAGGCGAAATAGCAGCACAGTTCAGACTCCCTCTGGGCTTACTCACTTTGACTGCACTTTCTTACTTGTGAGAAAGAATTTGGAATACTGTAGTAATTGATTACAAACTAAATATGAGTTTAGCAACATTACATGACTGAGATTTTCAGCTGTATCAATAGAAATATATTTTCCAAATGATGGGAAATAATCTTTCCACTTGATCATAGTCTAAAGATGAGTATTGTGTCTACTCATGTGAGTCAGACCCTCAGTAATCTGGGATAGGTCCATGGGTGTCATAGTAGCCCTGAACTTCTGAGCTATTTCAGACCCACCACCAAGAGAAAGCAGACTGAAGTCCCCTGGGGCCATAGCTTAGGGGACTCAACTATGAGCCCAGCAACAGTCTCAAGCAACTGATGCAAGGACTCTGCTACACAGCAGGGAGGCCAATACAATAACAGTAGTTTCAACTTGTTCTTAACATGTAAGAGCTTTTTATGAACAGATTGTTGGAATGGAAGAGAGTTGGAGGGCAAAGCTTTCAGGCCTTCTTCACACTCATTTCAGATCCACCAAATTATTGCACTTTTGGAGTACCCATGACCTGTCCATCCCAATGTTCCAGATTTTGGAACATTGCCTGCAGGGGCCATGTCACAACAGCTGCATAGTTTCCAATGAGACTTTCTCTGCTACCTACGTAGATGGTAGAAAAAGGTATATACTCCAACCCTGCCATTTTAGAACAACATGAAAGGCCATCTTGGTGCAAAACTTTTTTCTGGCCAGTTGATGTGGGAACTGACAGTTATCTTTCAAAGATAGGGATAGTAGGGCTACAAGGAATGTCCCAAGGTAGCTTTTAAGGACATTTCTGGCAAAGTTTGGGAAGAAGAAAAATTTCCCCAAATTTAGGAAAATCAATAGCCCCATAACCAATTGAATACATATAGAAACCCTGCTCTCTGTTTGTGGGTTGGCTCCTAGTTTTCCTTTAAGCAGCTCATAGGAGAAGTTATCCTCTCAATAACCTGTGAGATAAATCCCTTAAAAGATACAGATGTGCTCAATGACACCTAGAAAAACTTTGTAGCCATAGCTGGGCAAGGATTTGCATTCGGCCTTCCGTGCCTCAACATTACAGTCTTTCTACCCTACCTCCACCCCAATTTGTTCCTGTCTGGCATCCAAATGGACCTTTCTGATTATCCCCATGTCCATTTCTTCTCTGGACAAGTAAGTGTAGAAGCCAACAAAATCCAACCCAGCAACATACTTTGTCCAAATCCAGTGTGAAATATACTACTAGCTATGGCTACAACATTACATAACAACTGTTACGATTTTTATACCAGCAATAAAAAGATGCTAATCTATTCTGTATGCCTTGTTCCTTTAGATTATGGAACACGATAATCCAGCCACATTTCTATGTGACTATTTATTTCTATATTCTATTTATATCACATGCTTTTACAAGCCTTGTATTTACTTTATAGGTGTTTCTAGCTATTTTATTTACAGAAAATAATTATTTTTATTATTTGTAAAGGATAATTTGGTTTGCACATTCAGTGTACGCAACTTTATTAGTTGGCAACCAACTGGGCAACAGGAGATGATTCAAATGGTACAGTTATGCAGTATCACTTTGTTTTGCCATAAGTTATTGCCTTTATGGTTCTTCACTGGTCATCTGCAGGCTTCCATCGCTATTATATTTTGGTAGTCTAGCACCTTTCCATGATTTTTGGAAATAATCTGTCCAAATCAATTCATTATTTTTAGCGTTGAAACAGAAAATAGCCTACCTAACCATGACATTAAAAATGAGGAGCATCAACATAAGGTATAAGCAGATACACACCCATATCTTGTTTTCTGTCCTCTATACAATCCAGCATTGGTGCTTGTTTTTTACAATTCAATGGTAGTAACTCATTTTAAAGGGTTTTTCTTTGGGGGGGGAGATGTTGGCTAGCCAACAACCATGGAAGACTGTGGCTTGTGGTGGTATAGGGGCTCCAACTTCATCAAGAATTTAGGGAGTAAAATAAAAAACAACAAGCAGCTGTGTCCAGCCGTCTAGGAACCTGATCTGCCTCCAACTGACAACGGCTGTTATGCTTTGAACAAAGGGGCTGTGGAAGGAGGAGACCAGAGATGACTGCTTGGAAGTGATTAAGAATGTGACAAAGTTTCTTAGCTGGCCAAGAAAAACACAGCCTCCATCTTCCCCTTTGTTCGCCTCTTTCCCCCAAGTCTTATAAATAAATAAGTTTTAGTTGGAACAGAAACTAACTCCTCTCTAACGTTCATCGAAACCAGGCACTTTAGCCATAGAAGATCACTCAGGACTTCTTGGATTGTCTTGGGTACTGTCAATTCTAGAAATGAAGGTTTCCTTTCTGTTGGTTTGCCTGTAATATGTAGGAGTGTGCTGCAGTTCCTTTGGCCATAAGAGGGATTGGTTTTTCACAACCTCTCCCTTCCCAGTATCTTCCAGGTTTATATATCTCATCCCATCATCCACTCTTTCAAGTTCTAAACCCAAGAATGGGGGGGAGGGGGGACAGCTTTACTGGATCAGACTGAGGTCCTTCCTTCCTTCCTTCCATCCATCCATCACTTACACTCAGGGAGTTTACTTTATAGGCATTTCTAGCTATTTTATTTACAAAAATAATTATTTTTATTATTATTTGTAAATAATAATTTGGTTTGCACATTCAGTGTACTCAATTGTATTAGTTGGCAACCAAATGGGCAACAGGAGATGATTCAAATGGTATAGTTGTGCAGTATCACTTTGTTTTGCCATAATTTATAGCCTTTATGGTTCTTCACTGGTTATCTGCAGGCTTCCATTGCTATTATATTTTGGTAGTCTAACACCTTTCCATGATTTTTGGAAATAATCTATCCAGAACTTGAACGTAAGGGGTGGGGGTGGGGAAAACAATGGCTATGGAAGTAGAGTGAGTTCCATGGAAAAGCAAGGTAGATGAGTTGGATGACAGACTTGGACTGGGGTATACAGCAAGGGTACTAAAATATGTCTGCATTGGTCATTGAGCCCAATTCAAAGTGCCCATCTTGAAGTCTTTAATAGCTAAGAACTGAATGAGTGCCTTCATTGTGTCAATCTACTTGCATATTAAGATCAGAACCAAGGACTTTTTCTCTTGTGCACTTTTGCGGCATAATAATTTGGTTTAATATAAAGAAGACATTTTCCATAGTGGCCCCATGGTTACCTGATAGCTTGCTATCTGGGGTTCATCAGGACTCATCATGTTTTAAGAAAGTCCAAAAGGCTTATTCATTCATTCATTCATTCAAAATTTCCCTTAAATGGGTTTTGTTGCTCAGAAAGTGGGAGTGGTTGGTGGGAGGAAGAATAGTGTTTAACTACTGGTTTTATTATTTATTTTAGTCCCTGGGTTAAGAATGCCCAGTTTAAGAACAACCCATTGTTAAGAACAGAGCCTATTGTAGCAAAATTCGAGTTAAATACACAATGATTTTAGTTAAATACCCAATGGTTTGAGTTAATTACACAATACTAGTTATATGGTATTATACAACAATACTGTTCCAGCTACATACAAATTCAGCTTAAGGACAGACCTTGGGAATAGAACTCTTTCTTAAACTGGGGACTACCTGCACTTTATTATTAATTTGGACATTTTAAGGGCACTCCTATGCACCTTCAGTTGTGTTCATGCAGTGATGGCTCAATAGAAACTCTATAAGGATTCTAGACAGACCCTTATATATCCGATGAATAGAGAAAATATTGAAGAAATTTCCAGGTAGGAAATGTGATTTCTATTTAATGTTACTTCTTTTGGACAAGGACTCAAAAATATTCCAAGTTGTCCAGTTTTGTGCTACCATTTGTACAATACCTAGATTTGAAATTTCTTATAATAGTATTTTATTTTGATTTATTTTAGTATTTTTATTCTTAATTATTTTAGATCCTATTATGTTTACTGTTTTTCTGTCATATAGCAGTACTGACATATTACTATTATTAAGTATTTTGACTGTATCTGGCCTTAGGGCTGTAATAAACTTGATTGATTATTATTAATTATTCCAATAATAGTATGTTATTTTATTGTTAAAAGCTATTTTGGAAAAATTAAGGTTAGGAGATAGCAAATGGGCAATAAAAATCATTCTCCTCCGTAACTGTTTGTTGGAAGTAGTACAATCCCACTACTACAGCATATCAGAACTTTTTATGTAATATATTCTAGGAGAACTTCCAGATGACCAGCCTTCCTGTTCCTAAACCCTTCTGATTCTGACTGAAGTCTGCTTCATATTGTTCCAGGTTGTTCTGACCATTTGAGATCTTTCTAGAAATAAAGCTGATAAGACAGCATGGCATATTTACATGTGGAGAACCACCAATCCATCAAAGTTAGCCATTTTTGTCCAATAACCAAGCACAAAGTTCTGCCAGCCAGTCACTGCTCAGCTGTCAGCCAAATACTGGTTGCACTGTCCCACCTCTGTCCAGGTTCCCACCACAAGACTCCTTTCTCTCTTCAAACAAATTAAAGATAACTAAATAAACATATACCACTCCCTTATGTTTTTCTGTCCCTTCAAAGCCACTGATACAAGGATGCCAAGATCATTTGGGCTCAAGACAGCACACAGCTACAACCAGAAGTAGAAAAAGGGCAGATGACGACCTGGGACTCTCCTCCATTAAGAGCACAGATTCGGCTTCCCATGCTAGGAAGTGAAACCCAGACATTTGGGCAGTGGCCCCGTCTTATTACGGCTATCCTTAAAAAGGAGAAGACACAGGAAGGGATGCCAGTGATCAGGTGTAGCGTCATCCGAAGGTGGAGGATTATTGTGAACCTTTATGGCACTATGCCTCTGACTGAAGTCTCCCAGGAGATGAAGTTAGTGTCTGCTTGTTGGGTTCAGATGATCCATCTCCAGGTGGCTTCAATCAGAAGGCAATTGCCCATTTGATTGCACCTCCTCCTCACACAGGGACTTGCCCATTTCGCATTGACAGATTGGCTCAGGCAAAGGAGTCCATTTTGAAACCTCTCAGGATTAACATTTGCTGATACATCGATGGAGCATTTAGTTCCTTTTTTCCTCTAAGCTAGTGATTTATTGCAGCAGTGACTTCCATTAGCTGTTTGCATATTGTTTAAACAAGTCCTTTCTCCTGTTTAAGACTTGTTTTATATAAAATTAGCTTTTCGGGCCTTTTGGCTGTAAAATAAATAAATAAAAATATATAAAAATATATAAAATTATTAGCAAGAGCCAGTCAGGTAAATTCCTTCCATTGCTGAAGGCTCAGCTGGAGTTCACAGACCCAGCAGAGGGGTGAGGAACAATTCTGGGGCCAAAGAGCCAAATTTGGTCTCTTTGTGATTTGCCAGTAGCATTGCAAACAAGGGCCAACCAGGACAAAGAAGTGGGATATGGCCAAGAAAGTACTAAATGTGATATAAGTTAGAAGATAATATAAAACAATAAATGCATTTAATAATGTTCCCTTTCAGTTATAGCGTGGTGTAGCGGTTAAGGCATTAGGCTGGCATTGGGGAGGCCCAGATTCTAGTCCACCCTTAGTCAACAGATGTTCACTGGATGACTTTGAGCCAGTCACTCTCTCTCTGCCCAGCCTACTTCACAAGGTTGTTGTTGTGGGGAAAAAATGGAGGAAGTGCCGCCTTATGTTCCTGCACAACAGGTAGGATGCAAACCCAATAAACAGAATATGGAAAGGGAAGAAATAAACCAACTAATTTTTGGAAGGACTGGGAGGCTTTGGATGCCTGTATGTGGCCCCAAGCATCAGGACGGGCTCTCCTGGATTATATCCCAGCCATCTGGCATCCATGCAATATCCAGATTAGATCCTGGAATCATTAAAGGGATTATTATTAAATCATTAACTTCTGCATACAAAGAGAAGTGCTTTAATATTTTTGTATATATCATTAAAAAAAAATCTCACAAAAACATTTTGTAATATCATCTTATAAAATGTAAACATAAATAAAGTCACCCTAAACTTAGAGAGAGAAAAAAACAAGTTATAGCTGTGATTTAAGACTTAACCAAAACCAAACGTACCCCCTAATTTAATGTACCCCATAACTGGAACTTAGAAATGAGAGCACCCACAGAGGGTTTTTTGTACAGATTTTAACAAGCAGATAGGTTCATAGGCTGATCATGAAACAGGGCTTGGCAATCTAGGTGATTGCCTAAGGCCATGTTTTTCAAACCTGGCAACTTTAAGATGTGTAGACTTCATGCTGGGCTGGGGGATTCTGGGAGTTGAAGTCCACACACCTTAAAGTTGCCAAGTTTGAAAAACACTGGCCGAAAGTTAGAAGGGGGATGATCTGCAGGCCCCATGATCTGGTGTCACCTCTTTTCAAACCTCCAGATGATCTCTATTCATTTATTTTTATTTATATTTCAAATTTGGACACCACCCATCTCACGAGGAAGGGACTCTTTTCTAGCAGTTTCAGGTAGATGTTAAATATCAGAAGGGCCAAGCTAAAAGAACTTCAGGATGCCATTCTGTTAAAGAGTTGCCCCCCAGCACCACCTTCTGGACATGGACTGACCGAAAGACTGAAACCACTTTAAAAGACTGTCGAAGAGGTCTTAGTGATGCAACGCTGGTGAAAATCTTCTCCAGTCATTTTGGGTTCCCCCAATTTCTTAAGCCCCTTTCTCTGAGTCAGGTGCTCAAGAAGTGACTCAGTTCCTGGATTTCTCTGAATGGTTGTTGGTCCAATAATCTTTGCTACAAAACATGCACTTTCATGGCATGTCTTGTGATAGTTGACCATTTCTATTTGCAAGACAAAAAGTTGTTGCCACATATCAACATTCCCCAAATACAAAGGAACCAGGCAGCTGTCTTTCAGATTCCCATTGGCCACTCTTAACTTAGCTGCTTCCATTTTCACAGAAGGCAACACCAGCCATTTAGACATATTGACTTTCATGGCCAGAAGCTTACCCCGATGCAGCTATTAACATCCACCAATGTTTGCCCAAGCAGAAAACCAGCATGGCTACAGGCTATTTGTCTGTCTCTGCTGAATCCTCTATAGCTGGAATCTGCCTGGTCGGGTGACTTTAACTCCTAACCCCTGTCCTCCACTAATTCCTTATTAATACCAGATGCTCTATTTACTTTTTCTGCGTTGTGAAATGTTCAGTGCCACTTTGAGAGTAAACAGCTCATTGCAAAGAACGTTAATGAAGGGCAACAGTTGGAGACTGGAACCAGTGGAAAATAAAAGTGGTGCTGCTGCTTGGGAAAAATAATGGAAATGTTAAAAATGCGAGGCCAGTGGGTTCTCAAACATCATACAGCCTGACGCCATCAGCTGATCCCACTCCAGTATCAGCTACAAAATTTATCCCTTTTGGATTAGGGAGACATGGAGAAAAGTAAAAACAAGTTGTTGTGCCAGAATCACTGCAGAGTGCTGAGCTGGTGTTTGGGGAGGGGGGACAGCTTCTAGAAAGGACCAGGAATTCAGGGTGCCCTTGATGTGAGTGGGAATCCAGTCATCTGGCTGTTGAGGGCATTTCAGAGAATAGAAAGAAGCTATGTTCACATGACACATTCGATCTGGTCACTGAATTAACTGGTATAGTACCCTAAATTATAATATAACCAAAACTACAAGAAAACTAAGTGACTATCAGTCCAGCTTACCAAGTTGGGTGAATGCAGCAGCCTGACCTGGCTACATGTGTTGAGGGAACCCAGCCACTGTGTCTCTTATTCCAAACTAATCAAGGATCCTGCCATGGAGAAGGCAAACATTTTTGACATGGGCGATCTCAAAAGATAGCTGATATACTGGGAATATTCGGTTCTTCACAAAATAGCTACTGTGTTGTATGTGTCTAGTGCAGTGTTTCTCAACCTTTGCAACTTTAAGACGTGTGGACTTCACCTCCCAGAATTCCCCAGCCAGCTATGCTGGCTGGGGAATTCTGGGAGGTGACGTTCACACGACTTAAAGTTGCAAAGGTTGAGAAACACTGGTCTAGTGAGTCCCACTCCCCCCCTCCCCAAAATCCCTGGGATGTTCTCTATTTTCTTTCCTTTTTCTTTGTTTTCTGGGAAAGTAAGCATATTTCAAAATGCAGTTCATTATATTCATTTTTTTCAAAAGGCCAGTGGGGCTTATGTTGGCTAGAAGGGATTCCTGGTGTTAAAGAAGACCCTGAAGATGAGGGGCTTAGCTTTGAAGCATGCCAACTTTCCAATTTTTTTCAGAAATAAAAGAATTAAAAGGCAGGGGGGAAAGCCTAGTGGAGCATCCATAGGGACCTTTGTTCCCACAAGTATCTATGAACTCACCAGCTTTAAAACAAAAAACTCTTTGGGCTCTGGAAAGGGAGCAGAGAGGGAGCAAGATTTGCCAGCAACATTCTTGTTATTTATTCTCTCCCCAGCAACTGGAATTCAGGGGTACATTATCTTGGAACATATAGAACAATCATTGATAGTAGGGCTGTGCACACTCCAAAAATCATGCAGAACATCTTTTTTGGACCTCACGTGAAGCACAGGACCTTTCTGCTAGTCATTAAATCATTCTGTCTTTTTTCAGGCTGAAAAAAAAAAGCTGCAGCTGATTTAAGAGTTGCATTAACTCTTTAACCCTAACTATTCACAGCCATAACTGACAAATCTCCCTCTGTCTCCTCCAGTTCCATGAAGTTACCTTTAACATGGCTTTGATAGACCATCTAGCTCAATTCTAGGAATTAAAGTCCACACATCTTCAAATAGCCAAGGTTGAAAAACACTGAGGTAACTTGTATAAGCTAGTGGCTCCAAGGACCATTTCTGCTCATGATTGTCCTATCCACAGATTAAAATCTGCACCTTGAGTCCTTGTTTGCTGTTGAGACCAGATCATTGGCAGAAGGGAGAGACTCCAGTGGCCCCAGTTGTCTGGACTATGCTACTGAGAAGGATTAATCAACAGAACCTTTGAGAGAGCTCTGAAACAGGGATGTGCAGCTTCTGTTCGTCCAGCAGCCACTCCAGGTTTTATATGGCATACATTCAGCCACATGCCTGTTTTAGAAGCATTCAGAGGCAACTGAGGGAAGGGGAGGATGTCAAAACAGTGAAGATGGTAGCCATGATTGAAGTCCCATTGTGGCTGCAGTCAGAAATGTCTGGCCACCATCTTCACTTTTTATTTTTATTTTTTAAATATGTGTGTGTTTGTGTGTGTGTACATGTGTGTGTGTACATGTGTGTGTGTGTATATATAGTATATTATTGGTAAATGTAACAACCAAAGATATGAAGTACCCCCAAAAATATAACAGTGCTAATAAAATCAGAAAAGAATTTACAGAATAATGATTAAATGAGTGACATTTGTAGAAACTAAAAATATATCCATAAAGTGTTAATATAGAAAAGCTCACTTCTTTACCATATTATTAAATCTTGCTATATAGGCCATCTATTGCTCCGTCTTCTCAGTTTTGATACTATATGTTATTTCAACACAATGATATCTACATAATATACTTCGATTTTTAATATTCTATTATTTAGGTGCCTTAGAGTGTTGAACATAGATAAAAGAAAAAAAGTGGATATTCTATTAATATTAGTTACAGTTTCAGATGATAATGTTACAAGCATTATAATTATTTGACTTTTCTTCAAAATTAAATGTAACATTGCAAACTAAATGAAAAAATGACCATTTTCACATTTTTAACACCCCCCTGTGGATGCCCATGGAAGTGTTTCAGGAGTTTTAAGGAATACAAATGGTGCTTTAAATATTTGATCTCTTCTTGGCATTGACCACTGCACAGTTTACAGAAATCATCTTCCTTCCATCTCTTAATAAACTTAACTTTTAAAAAAATCAACTTTCCTCCTTTCAAAAGAGTACCTACTCCCCAACCATGGAAAGTTCTCACCCTCCTCTTATTTGATATAATTTCACTCATTTTGCATCATCACCCAGCCAGAGTAGATGTTAAATGCATCCTCTAACTGCCAGAATACTGTAGAACAGTGTTTTTTAAGCTTGGCAACTTTAATATATGTGGACTTCAACTCCCAGAATTCCCCAACCAGCATGCTGGCTGGGGAATTCTGGGAGCTGAAGTCCACACATCTTAAAACACTGCTGTAGATCAAGTCTGTATCAAGGTTTCTGAGTTCAAGTGCATCTGTGGATCTTATGGAATGGGTCATGTGCTACATGAGGGGATGAGAGTCAGGAATGTCCTTGGGGTGTGGTCAAAAAGTCAACGTAGCAGCCACAATGGTGTGATTGACATTCCTCCTGTTTTTTATGTGCATCACACTGTCATGGCCACCATCTTGACTTTTTGAACCACACACGAGGACACCCCTGGCAAGGGGAAAGTGAGTGTGATCATGGCAGGATGTGTGTGAATCTGTTGTAAAATATATTTTTCTTAAACCCATCCATACGTTGGCTTCCACCTCCTTCTTCCATTTTATTCCATCTGGAAACTACTTGAATTCGCGGCAAAAGGGGATGATATTACGAGATTGCACAACAGATTTGGTGGAGGGCGTCCACAGACTGTGCGTCCGTGGGCAAGATTTGCACAACATACTAGACTAGGGTGAAATGAGGCGAGAGAGTTGGGGGTCAATGTGTTGCTGGGAGGCCTGTAGGCAGCTGCCCCACTCTGGGCCCCCTATCCTGATGCCAGAACACTAATGCTGAGATTCCAAATGGTGGATCAGCACATTAATTCTCAGGGAAAATGAACATCTACTTGCCAGCTTTCTGTCTCTCTAATACAAACATCATCCTCTGCGAGACTGAGTGCACTATCTAAAGCTTGGTGAGACTCTTGAGATGGAAGGAAGATGATTTCTGTGAACTGTGCAATGGTCAATGCCAAGAAAAGATCAAATGGTGTTTTTTTAATTTAGACTCCAGGGAAATGATGCCCAGACAAGGGCCTTTTTGTTTTCTTATTATCTTGCGCAAAACAAAAAATGCCATAGAAACTTCCTAGGGAAGGAACAACTTCAATGTGATATTTAAATTACATATCACAGGTATGCAGTGTTTAGGGACAGTGAATTAGCTTTGCACTATCCCCAAATGCCCAGACACCTCCTTCTGCCTTTTCTCTTGGCCTAGCAAAAATCCAGTAGCAAGTTTATGCTGTCTTCCTTTCCTGTGAAAACTTATAAAACCCAGCTAATTTACGATGACATGACATTGTCAAGCCCTGAGGTCAAGGATCAACAGTGACCCATTTTCACACATTGTACCCTAAGCCATCTTTTACTTAACCACAGTTTAATAAACCAGAATTGGCTGGGTTCACACTACTTGCCAAGCCATAAACAAGTATTTACAATGGAACTCATAATTTATAAACCATAAGTCATTATTGGTGAACTGCCCAGATTAACTGGGAGTTGGGCAGCATATAAATTTATTTTTGTTGGTCGCACAGTCAGCCAGATGTTGAGACTGTATTTGGCATTTTTATCCACCTATCAAGTCCTTCCCAAGGACCTGGGATAGGCAGATGTTGTTTGATGATGTTAAAGGTATTGTCACAGGATGTAAGCTATTCCAAGTAAAGCTGCCTTTGATAATTGACTGATGGTGATTCTGTCAATGCCGATGGTGCTCCAGATGTTTTGGGATTGCACCCAAGGTGCATATTACCGTTGGTACTATCTTTGCTTTCTTTTGCCATAGCCGTTCTACTTCTATTTGCAGGTCTTTATATTTTGTGATTCTCTCCAGTTCTTTCTCTTCTATTCTGCTATCTCCAGGTATTGCAATGTCCACTATCCAGATTTTTTGTCTTTCTTATCAACAATTGTTAAGTCTGGGGTGTTGTGTGGCAGGTTCTTGTCTGCTTGAATTCTGAAGTCCCAGAGCACTTTAACTTCTTCATTTTCTATTACTGTCTGTTTTGTTCTCGCTTGCAGGCAAATGGTATTTCTTGCAGATATTCCAATGCACCATTGTTGCTACATTATTATTATTATGGTTGGTCGCACCGTCAGCCAGATGTTTAGACTGGATTTGGCATTTTTATCCACCTATTGAGTCCTTCCTAAGGACCTGGGATAGGCAGATGAAGTTGTTTGATGGTGTTAAAGGTATTATTATTATTACAGTAAATATGGTTAATGATGCAGGTTGATGTTCCCTGACTGTGTTGCATCACTAATGACCTATAGGAGTAGAAAGTTATTGTTAGAACAACAACTTTAGAAATAGTAGTTGTTGTTTGTTTCCAGGGGCTCCAGGGAATCTGGTAACACAATGATGTTATCAAAGGCAAGGCAATTTCTTTTTTGACTGGGCTGAGGACATCATAAGAGGCAAGAATAATTTTGTCTTTTATTTTGAGGAAAACACTGCACTGCTATACTTCTGCTGTCAAATTTCAGTAGTGTTATCTGGGTGTGATTGGAACAAGTGTGAAATGGAAATCTGGGACAACATCCAACCGAAGGCCCATGGCTTTCTTGGATATTTGCAAGATCTACAACTTTAACAGAATTAACTATAGAGTTAACAAGAGATGGTTTTTTGGCTGTGAACATAATTGAATCAGGTGGTGAACTTTGTATAAGAGAAGTATTCTTCTTCTTACTTTTTTGCTTTTCTGATTTTTCCCTTTTAGGCTCATTGCTTAATTCCCTACTGTCATGGTATATTTGTATTATATTATTTATTTATTTGTTGTTACTTTATAAGATATATTTTATGCCTAATTTTTCTCTTTTGTATATTTTGAAATACATATAAAGGTTGATATTTATATTTCTTGTCTTCTCTTAATCTTATTACCCAACAACGTCTATCCTAGATGATCTGAAGCATCACACTGGTAACCCTCATGGGAAAACACTGAATTTGGGGCTTGAACTGTTTATGAATTATTGGGGATACATCAGTAGCTGGTAGCAATAGCATGACGAGAGGTTTGAGATACTCATAAAAATCAAGGTAAAAATGGGAAGAACTGGAAGGGAATTGAGATTACACAAAGGAACAATCAACAGATAGGTCTCATAATCCATACTCTAGAATACCTGGTTTTTAATAACCCCTCATTTTTTTCAGAGAGGGTGAAGGTGCCATGGCTCCAGTTGGAGATGGATTTAGGATTCCAGAGGCAAACCTGGGCATTTGGAAAGACAAGGCTCCATCAAAATGAGTGCTATCTCTCTGGCCACATTTCTTATATCTTTATAATGTGTAGCAGCAAACTCAGCACAGAAGGATAATTGCTAAGAGCTCATAAGCTAGAACTCCAACTTCTACTCTGTAATCTTTCTGAGGTTCTCTCTTTCATACAATTTGCTGCTTCACATGTTCCAGCACAGGGTGTCTGCCTGGCCACAGGTTCCAGCACTCCACTATGGAAAATTCTCCCTCAGACCAAGAACTGGATTTTAGAAGTGTCATGATTGAACTTCCATCCTCCCTGCCTCCTAAACAAGTCTGTTTCCAGATTGGCTGATCTGGAACCAGGAACTAGTGCTGTCCAATGGGTTGGTCATGGAACTCAGCAGAGCTGTATGTATCCTTTGTTATGTGGGAGTTCTACCTGATGGGATCTGTGATGTCCACACTTCCATAAAGTGAGGAACAGAATGGTGGAATTGATGTATATCCACGTGAAGTACAGGAGAGAGATCAAAGTTCCCCAGGTCTGGAGGCAAAGCAGCACAACATCTGCATGAGTGACTTTTGCTCCTGCATTTCTCCGTTGATCCCTTGACCTCTCTGGCTCCATGTTTCTGATGAGTAAAGGCAACTGCTTTACACTGAATCAGACCATCTGTGCATCCAGTAAAGGTTGTTCTGCTCTTTCCTGAGGCTCTGAGAGAAAGAGGCCTGCCTCTAACTTACTCCAAGGTATAATTCTGGAGTGAAGATACTTGGTATTGAACCTGGGACCTTTGGCAACCAAAAAGCAGGTTCTCAGTGGAAGAATCATCAAAACCTTGCCCCTCAGACTCTGCTTGTCTCCTTTTATGCCATGATTCCCCTCCGATGCATCTCACCAAGGCAAAGCAACTTCTCCATCTGAACATTCAGACCTGTCAGGTCAAATCTGTCATCTTTGCTTTTTCCCCCTCGCCCACTGTGTGCAGACGGGAGGGCCTGAGCCCTCCGCCAGAGCTGATGGTGTCATGGAAAATGTTGCAGCCGGCCAAAAGGAGCATTTGTGCTGACAGAATCAGGCATTTTCTCCTATTTTTTGCAATGGCTTCTGGCCAGACCTATCCTGGACTCATTCTGAGCCCTTGGCAGCAGAGAATCATGGCAAGCCATTTCCTTGCACCCAGGCACATCCCCCCACAACCTCGGCTAAGAGTGGGATGCTGCCCCAACATTACCCTCACCCTGGCTTCCACTTCGTTCCTCCCCTCCCCAGCAGCTTGCTTTTGTCAGCCAGAGGCAGATGCAAAAAAAAAAAAAAAAAAAACCACACACACACACACACACACACAAAGAGAAAAAGAAATGGTCAGAGAGGAATTCTGCATCCTTACGCCTGAATAAGGCCAGCTACAGGGAAATCAAAGCCTCTTCTGTGGTCATCTCTGACCGGATATCCCATACTGTTTGCTGCACAAAATGTTCTGCATATGCATTAAGGAGACAATTCGTATTTTTTTATTATAAATACCAAGAGAGGGACTGCATGTCATTGCTTATATTTTATGCAACTTGATAACCAAAGTCCTCTGGGCAGCTTGCAACCTACCTAGACTGATCTAAGCTCCAGTTATAATTAGAGCTAACAACATAATTCAAGGATACTCAAAGGGAGTGTTTTTCCTCTTCACGTGACAGGTGGGTTCATCCCTTGTGTTAGGCCATCATTTGTTGAAAAAACACAGCAGGATGTGCACAAAACCTAAGCTGTAAAGCAAGGTTTACAATCTACTGTGCCTACATTACAACAACCCAAACCCCAGTATGAATCCACCCATTGGAGACAGGACCATGCCAAAAGCTTTCTTCCTATTTCCAGCAAACATAACAACCCAGGTTCCAGGACACATTCCCCTTGAGCCAATGCAAAAGAAAAAAAAAGGAGACCTATGTCAAGCCAGACAGATGGTTGGTGGCAGGGGTGATTACTCATCTCTAACCCATTTCTGTTCATTTTTCACTCTCCTCCCCCCACCCTGGAGCCACTGGTGGGGACGGAAAACCATATCAGCCAGAAAGTTGTCAATCTCGGGAAAGATAAGCATAAGTTAACCCCACGGAGAGTGCTGAGTAGGAACAGTTAGTTGAACTCTATGCAAACTCTAAATGTAATACTAAATTGGTCTGACCGAATCAGTATTAATTTATTGGATCAATTAACTACTTCTGAGAGTTCACGTGATACTAACCTCTGTTCCTATTTACCCAGAGAAGTATTTGTAGGAACAGGGGCCAGTTTGCTGTAGTGGTTAAGCCATCAGGCTAGAAACTGGGAGACTCTGAGTTCTAGTTCCACCTTAGGCATGAAGACTACTGGGTGACCTTGGGCCAGTCCCTCTCTCTCAACCCTAGAAAGTAGGCAATGGCAAACCACTTCTGAAATCTTGCCAAGAAAACTGCAGGGACTTGCCCAGGCAGTTGCCAGGAGTCAACACTGACTCAAAGTAACACATACACAAAAAAGGAACAGGAGCAATAATTTTACTTTATCTCTTATCCCCTTGTAGGCTTCTGGTAGCTAAACCTCTCAGGGGCGATGCCTTTTGCCTCTCTGCCCTCCAGATGTCCATTAAGGCTTGGCAACCTTGGTGCCTGTAATCTGCTACCACCAACGTTGCCTCTCTAAAACAGTAACTGCTGTTCAAGCAAGTTGATTTAGGGATATGCAGAAAACTAAGCAGATCCACAATGAGATTAAACCTACTTAAATTTAAAGAAGGAGGAGCCTGCTGCAGCCCACTGACTAATACAGATGGCTTCTGAAGTCTGAGTACTGATTATTGCAGAGTATGGAGCAGTGTTTTTCAATCTTGGCAACTTTAAGATGTGTGGACTTCAACTCCCAGAATTCCCCAGCCAGCAGTTTGAAAAACGCTGGTATAGAGCAAGTGCAGAAAAACCTTTAGGACTGTTTTATGATCTTGGCAAGGTAAAAAGTATGGTATGACTAGAGTGAGAAATGGTGTTTGGTTGAGTTTGGAAGATCGCACTCTCTCTCTTTGAAAAAAAAAATGTTCTCAACTAGATGTTGCTGGAGATCCAGTTGGCTTCTGGCCTCAGCTAGGTTGGTTCACTATCAACAATGACCCTTCTTGGAAAAAGGTACTCTAATTATAATGATCCATATTCTGGCTGGATTACTGCAATGAGTGATATAAGGATTGTCCTCAAAGCTCTTCCTTTTGCATTATTTATTAAATATATTAAATAAGCATTGACTAAATTGCCACAAAAGAAGAGGGGGACAGAACCCTGAAGCATCTTGGGTAGATCACCCTTTTCTCCCATATTTAATTATTTCCTTAGTTTATATGTTTCCTTTTCATCTGAATACTCAAGGAATTTAACAAATGTTTTAAAGGCAGGGTGTGAAATTTAAAACCAATTAAGGTTAAGATGAAAAGACATCTGCTTATTTCCAGTTCTGAGATTGAATCTGCTCCCTTTTTTAACAAGCAAGGTCCAGGGTAAATGCTTGTCTCTTTCCTTCTCCTGGGAGCACACCCTAATATTAACCTAGTTCAGTGATGGTGAACCTATGACACACATGTCAAAGGAGGAGATCTATGTCAAGCCAGACTGGTATCGAGAAGCTTCTACCTCCCATTCTGAAAGTACTATATCATCTCTCTAAGCAGGAGCCATTGATAACCTTCTTCTTCAGGAGTTGGCTGCCATCACTAGATCTAAATGAACTACAATACTTAAAAAAAAAAAAACAAGCATGAAACAGCCTCCCCATCCTAAGAAAAAAATCACTTCTGCACCAGGTATCAAACATTGGAAGCAACCCTACAAAGAAAGGGGTGACTTTCCTGACTCATAAGAAGATACTTTCATCCATCTTTTGCAACTATTTGTGAATCATCTCCTTGTCTTCAGAAACCTCATGTGTAGTCCTGATCTTTCTACTTTCCCTTGTGCCAGCTCTCAAATGGTACAGTCCCATTATGTCTACTCATAAATGGTTGCAAAAGAAGTTACTTTTTCCTTAGACATAATGGTATGATTGAAGTTCTGCAACACACATAAAAACCAGGCAGAGCTTTCATTGCACCATAGTGGCTACTATATTGGCTCTTTGGACCACACGTTGCAGACACTCCTGAATAGGAGACACGTATGCCAAAATGTGAATGAATGGAGTTGAGACAAGACACAAAACATTGAGAATTGGAAAATCTGAAAGAAAGACCTCTACAGATACATCTCTCCCACAACCAGATACAGTGAGCTGTGACTACAGGAGAATGGAAGCTGGAAGCAGCCAGGTAAGGTTTCCTGGTAGTTCCCCTCCAATTTCCTATTTCTTCAATGGGTGTGTGATGGAAGAGTGCATGCATGAGAGAAAGAGAGAAGCTGTGATTTGTTTGCATTCTAGGGTAAGTGCCTTTTACATGCTCAGTTCCTTGACAAGAGATATCATCCTCTGAAATGATGTATATCCAGTGACATGCAGCATGTAACTCAGTTGTCTCATGTTCTAGCTTTATTCCCTCCACCTGATTCCTTAATAGATTCAAGGAGAAATGAATCTGCTTGTACCTTCGATCATTTTTAACCAGAGAATTAAGACTCAGCTCTGATCAACATTTAGGGGATATGTATAGAATGATACATCCGTCTAGAAAACAGATTTCTTATGTTTAGAGGAATACTATATATGTATGTATGTATGTATATGGGGACGCGGTGGCGCAGTGGCTTAATGACGCTGAAAGTGCCGGCCAGAAATGGCTGAAAGCTTCAGCGGTTCGAGTCCAGCCTCGCGTTAACAAGGTGAGCTCTTGTTTCTCTACCCGCAGCTTCTGCCAACTCAGCAGATCGAAAACGTACGTGAGTAGATAAATGAGGACTCTCACCCCGGTGGGAGGAAAAATGCTGGCAACGGCTCAACAGAGAGACGGGACAAGTTGCCGGTAAAAGCGCGAAAAACCGCGCTCGTCCGAAAAAGGGGCGCGAAGCAACGGAAATCCCGCCTCCTGTGCTGCCAGCTGGGCTGACGCTCTAGGAATTAGGCTCTGGCAAAGTTTAATTCCGAAACTAGAAAGATGCAATTGCCTTGAAAACCGCTAGGGGGCGGTCACTGCAGGGTCAGTAATGACTGTTAAGCAGATAAAAAAAAAAAAAAAATGTATGTATGTATGTATATTTGCTTTCTTTCCCCCTTGGATAGATTGCTGAAGGCCTAGAGTGTTAGTTGAATCAGGTTAAGTTAATTTTATGAACATTTAAATTAATTCAAATTAAACAGAGTAACTATAACTATTCCAAAGTCATGTACTGAATACTTTTTCCCATCAGTCACATTAAAAAATGGACTGATGGGGAAAGTTGATTAACCCTTTTGCAAGCTGTGATGAAGCCAAGTTTATTTGATCAGAAATTGTGTAATTTCTAGGGCTATGCAGTGCTTCAGTCTAAGTGGAAAGAAGTGCTTTGGAACATATGAGAATCGAACACAGTACCTGTTTGTGACTTATTAAAGCAGCCCAGTCTATCTCTAGAATCAAGCAACTGACAACAGATACGTGAGTTAGATAGATATATTTTTGCTCTTGAATGTTCCAAAGGACATCTTCCCAAATGAATCCACAGCATTGCTCAGCCATAAAAATTTCTTACACATTTATTTGGTGAGGTTTGTGTCTGTGTAAATAAAGTCTCCCCAGTCCTAACCCAACACTTAAATATTATTATAACATATAACATAACTTTCTCTTATGCCTGAATTAGGGACCCTGGACATGAGCAAGAACAGGGCTGGGCACACTTGTTTCATCTCCAGCAGTTACACGGACATTGAATGCTCCAACTTCTCCATGTCGAGAGAGGAAATCTGTCAGCAGCTTTTAGTTTATTCATGTGAGTGTGAATAGAACCTTTTTAAGTAATTGGAAATCCAGACAAATGACTCTTGTCATTATCATTAGCAGTGTTTTTATGCTTTAATCGCTGTATTTTCGAAGTTATCATTCTGCTGTTTGTCAGGCATGGGATGCAAAAATGACAGGAGATCAATTGTTAAAATAAAATGAAATAAAACAATGCAAGTTAATCAATTAAGAAAACTCCCTTGATTTGAAAACAGAGCTAAATGTCAAAATATTTTGGATCCCATTGCTCCCTCTAGCAACCCTTCTGGCTAGGCTGGTGTTCAGAAGAAAAAGGCCACAAAGCCCAGAGTCACTGTTTGCCCCTCTAGTTTCCAGTAGTTAGAGATATACTGTTCCTAAGCATGGAGGTTTCATTTAGATATCCAAGTCCTGAATAACAGCCATTCAAATATGTACCTCCATTCTCTACCTAGGCCATTTAAGCCATCCTCTTTTCCTGCCTCTTATTCTGTTACTTTGAGGGAAAGATTAAAACAATTTTCTTGTCCAAGTTTCAGCCTTCCCTCACATGGAATCCACCACATGTATTGGACACAGGTCCCATTATCTCCAGAGATTATGGGAGACCTGGGGGGGGGGGGTCAGAAAAATCAAGGTGGCTCCACCACCATACAATCAAAGCCTAGCCCTTTGTTACATGCATTATGATGCATGTTAAAAAGGGGTGGGGCTTGAATTGCAAGATTGTGGCTGCCATCTTGACTTTTTTGACCCCCTTAGACACCCCTGGGAATTGAAGTTGCATTCTAGTCCAGCTGGGAGGCCCTAACAGACTGTATGCATTTTTCTCTCCATTTATAGCCGTCTATTTTTAAAACAGACCTTAGCTTTAGCTTTTAGCTTTTCTTCAGCAGAAAATTTTGAAGGAGGTAGAAGCGAGGGGTGCAGCATAGCCGTTGGCAGCTGACTGGAATTTATTTTCCACATGGCTCAATGCAGTTTAACAGAGTTCAGAAAACTGAGGCCAGAACAATAGAGATGCAGGCCTGGTTTGCACATCATTCCAAATCATATTCTCCTTAACCATGGTTTATAGCATAAATCATAATTGGTAGGGTTCACCCATTGTACTAAGCCATAAGCCATAGTTTAGAAATCACACTGACTGAGTTTAGATGACAGACTACGCCAAAATGCAAAGAAACCAAGTTACAGCCGAGGGTGCTGTGTGAGCCCCGCCATAGCTATCCTGAGCTATCGGGCTCAGTGTGGCCGGCACTGACTTGCAGCTGCTGTCCGTTCCCGTTCCAGACACAAACTGTTCCAGCCGTGCCAGCACACGCCAGAAACCGAAACTGCATCTTGCATGGAACAGAAAGGCTTTATCCTCCTATACCACCATCACCTTGGCAGACAAAACAAGCAGGACCTGAATCTACCGAGGCAGAGTGGCTTTCCCCAGTCTATTGCCCTCGGGACTACAACTCCCATAACCCACAGCCCAGTGGGAATTGTCGGAGATATCACTGGAATGCATGAAAGAGCACCCAGCAGGGGAAGACTGCTAGGTAAGAATGATCTAGGAGAGATGGGACACGGGGGGACTTCACTAAAGAAAATGTTGTGGCTATTTCCATTGGTTTTATCATGGGTGGGGTGGGAGGAGGTGGGGGGGATAATCACAGTCCCTTGGGGCAGATGCTAATGCCAAGGTCATACCCAGTGAAGAGAGTCTAGGCTTAAATCTGGACACCTTTCGTCTCCCTCTCCTTTTCCCTGGGTTTCACTTTACATTTCCAAAGACAGAGATGACATATTTATGGCCTCATGCTGTTGACTTGTCCTGTCATTTGGCAGGACAAAAGGATAATAAACGCACAAACAGGAGCACATGTGCACTAGCAAGGTGATCCTGGAGCAGGCTTCCAAGTCTTTCCTGCTGGGAAAAATCAAGCAAGCATGAGATTCCCCACCCAGCAAACACACACCACAGCTCTCCAACCATTTTTTACCTAAAAGAAGAAAGTTTTAATGCCCATAATCCAATCTTCTGCTTCTGTTTTTGGTTAGATTAAAAAATACAGCAAGTTTCTCACATTGTGCTAAGTCACGATTAGCTTAAACAGGGCTTACTGAAGAAGCCACAATTGGCTGTGCTTACAGAAGCTGCTAAGCAATAAACCAGGGTTTACGCATCACCATGGCTGAGTTTGTACAAGCCAGCAAGCTAAACAATAGCACCCCCCCACCTTTGGCTTCCTGCAGTGCAGGGCGTTGTGCATCAATTGTGCCCCTTCCTGGATCGGGAGGCACTGCACATGTCACTCATGCGCTGGTCTCCTCCTGAGTCGATTACAGCAATGCACTGTACATGGTCCTGCCCTTGAAGAACATTGAAAACTGAGTGCAGGCAAATATGGGTGTGTCTTGCTATGCCCGTGTTACACCTTTGCTCCGTGAACTGCATTGGCTCCCAATTTGCTTTCAGGTGCAATTCAAGGTGCTGGTTATTACCTATAAAACCCTACGTGGTATGGGGCCAGGGTATTTGAAGGACCACCTTACTTCCACGGTTTTTACGCTTCCCATTAGGGTGGGCAATAGGACATGCTTCAGGCCCCATCTAGCGGACCCCCCAAAGCAGGCCTTTTCCGTAACTGCTCCTGCCCTCTGGAACGCCATGTCGCCCGAGGTTCAGCTGGGCCTGACTCTGCTCCCCTTTCAGAAAGCCCTGAAGATCTGGCTGTTTTCCCAGGCAGGTTTTGCTCACATTGTTGGTAAATGGTCCATTCAGGAGCCATTTTGTGTTAGTTGGCTGGGAAACGTCATTCTATATTACAATTCTATATATTGTATTTGTAATCCTTGTTAGCCACCCAGAGTTGCATCTGTGAGATGGGCAGCCATATAAATCGAAAGAAATGCATAAAGCCATCCTATCACTCCAACCAATATTTGAAAAGAGATGGAAGTCAAGAGGGAAATTTAGACTCTAATCCTGTGCCTATTTACATAAAAGAAAGCCCAGTGGAACTAAATGGGCAGACTTCTCAATAAACATTAATAAGATGACTCTGACAGCACTCTTGGGAGCATTGAATTCAGTATGGTTTACAGATGATACAGCTGTCCTTTATTCTACTTCTTGACCATGAACAAATACACACATATGGAGATCTAATGGTGATTTTCTATCCAACATCTCTATCCTGCCTGGTTTTCATTGGGTTTTTAAAATCATTTTTGGGGTCACCCCCCCCCCCCCCAAACAAGTGGTTGGGTTTCATAGGCCTCAGCGCATACTAAAAGCAAAACAATAAAACAACCCAAACTGTTATTATGTTTAGCTTAGCTTTACTAGGTAATTTGAGTGCCACATTAATCAAAGGGCAGCTAAGTTCTCTATCTGAGATAACTACTGTATTTGCTTGGATTTAGCAGATTCTGTTAATTGGTTTGAAACAAGAAACTGAAACCATGTAAGGAGCACTGATTTAAGCCCCCTCAGTTGTATCCCTTTACGAGAGGACTAAAGCTCTGTGTAAGCTAATTAAGACAAGAACTTGAATCGCTAGGTACTCGTGTAAGCTAATTAAAAGCGAAGCCTGAACTGCTGCATAGGTTTAATTGGCATGCAAACAAACTAAATTGTCTTGCAAAGTGTTCTGCTTTGATCTAACCAGCCTCTCATTTCTAGGAAACAGTTGGTGTTAGCAGCCAGAAACAACTACTCAAGAAGCATTTAAGATAAACATAAGGGACAAGAGATCAGATTCTCCAACAGGAAAAGACAAGAGATCAGCTTTCTAATCCAATTTCTTCTCCCAACCTTGGTTTTGCTCCAGCTAGGTTCAAACCTGAGTCAAATGAAATCACTGAGGGATTTCATAAACCTTGATTATCTTGAGTATTGTGGATACAGGGAAAAGGGGTTCACTATAAGTTGGGCTAAAATAGAAGTTGCCAAGTCACCAAAAGTTGCTTATTCACCAAACCGAAGGCGAGGACTGCAGAGTTTCAAAGGAGGAACGCATCGCCTGTGTTTATATGGCAAAGAAAAGGAGACGGAGAGATGGCATGGAAGAGAAACATTTGTCTACTCAGATGACTATCAAAGGCTGTTTCTCTTTAAGAATTAATGAGTTGCCTCAAAAGAGTTTCAAGTTTCTTGCAGCAACACATACAATTACACAATCTGAAGTTGCACTTGTACTATTAGCTGTGAAATTTCTGCCCCTGGAATTCCTTACCTTTAAAACTTGCTTGTTCTTTTGGTACCCTGCTACTTTATTCTTGAGTTCACACAACACATCATGGTTGTCAAGTTTGTGGCGGAGCATGCTGTATGAACCTAGCCATTGCAGTTTGCAAACTGTGGCTTATGGTTTGCAATAACATGTTAATCCAGCCTATTGTGGCTGATTCAACTGCAGGTAGTCCTCATTTAGCAACCACAATTGGGACCACCAAACTCAGTCATTAAGTGAAGCAGTTGCTAAGTGAAACTGACTGATTTTACTTCAGCTTTCCTTTGCTTTACAGACCTGCAAAGGTCATAAACGAGAGCATTGGTTGTAAATCACCATTGTAACTGAGAACAGTCACTAAACAAGGCAGTCACTAAATGAGGACTCCCTATATCGCTTATTTAAGCAAACCATGTTCTGTGGAACAGAACCTCTCTGGGGAACCTGGACATTCAGATGGCCTTAACTGACCCTGCTAGCCTTTCCTATCCCACTAAAGACCTGGCTGTCCTCTCAAGCATTTGGGCCAGGAGGCTATGTGAGATCTGCTGGTTAACTGGTATTATTGTGTACGTGTATTTTAAATTTTAAATTGGAATTTATTTTTATGACCTTGGACATTTGTTACTTGGATTGTTGGCCTATTGTTTTAATTCTTATACACTACCAGATCATTGCTATGAGATGGATGGATGGATGGAACATTGAGATGAGCATCCAGATAGACAGACAGACAGACAGCACATTCATCAATTTTCTTTCCTGGCAAAGGGTTCTATTTTATTATGGTGTTCTGCAAAAACCCTAACCATCACTAAGTGGAAAGTTAGCATTGTCTGTATCTCTTTGCTGTCATCTGTTGTTGGTGTGGAATTTCACAGCCCAGATCTGGTTCCTAGTGCTTACATTAATGTTTCCCAACCTAATTCCCTTAGTTGCAGTGGCCTTGATGGGTAAGATATGGAGATTATCAGCATTGGGAGCAACTACTCTAGCTATTATTTATAAATGGAAACTTGCTAGCAGTATGTCACCCAGTTGCTCCTTTTAATTTATAATATAATTACATTATTTTTAAAAGAGTAGATTATCTCAACTGGTTCTGGCTGCTCTGCTAGCAACTAGTTTGCAACTAGTTCCTCATCTCCAAGCTGCCTTCATCTTCTTCCTTCTGATTCTGTACTTGGTCCACTACATCCTTAACATTTCTCCTCTTCAGGTTCCCATTTGCCAGCATTGATGAAAGTGCGCAGAAACATTCTTTTCCCAACACTTTCACCCAGAGATGCTCATCCATTACTTTTTTGTCCATATATGGAATATTTGCTTTGAAACAAAAATCCATGCCAATCTGACACATTCTCTCTCTCTCATTCTCTCTTTTTTCCTGAGTTCATGTATCACACTAGGATGTAATATAGTTGGGGGTTTTGGAGATAATGGGTGTGTGAAGTTTATTATTTCTTGTTTCTTCAACAGTTTGTGATTATCATTATTTTCTAAAGTCTGCACAAAATTTCACAGGGTTTTTCATGCATGCAATTGTTTGAATGTATTTTTATATGCAATTTACCTTAATATACTTTTTTGATCAAGCACTTTCTCCTGACATAACCCCATTCTCTATTTAATATTGTTCACTTGTTTTGACCAAGATGTGCAAAAATAAAGGATATTTATGTTTCACTTCACATGTTAATTTAAAAAGTATTTGAAACTTTCATCTCCCACCTCTGGTCTCCCTATTGCTCAGTTACTACTGAATATCTTTTGCAAAAGAACATAAATTCCACCTTCATTTCAAATGAGACAAATGTAATCATACATTTACTAGATCTTATCAATTATGAACATTACACATTTGAAGAATTATGTATCCTTGCATTATTTAATATCAAGGAAAGCTATTGAGTTCAAACTTACTGAGCACTACTGGTTCTCTTGAAAACTGGTATGATGAGACTGGGATGATGATTTGAAGTAGATAAATCTCATTGATCCAAGCCCAAGAGTGTCCACAGGGTGTGGTCAAGAAAGTCAAGATGGCAACACACACAAAATCCAGATGGAGCTTCAATTCGACAGTCGTGGCCACCATCTTCACTTTCTTCCTACTCTGTGGATACCCCAGTTCATGCCTCTTTCTGGCACAGAATTCTTTTTAAATCTATTTTAGCAAAATATCAGGAATTGATCATGAAAGCAATCTCTGGTTAAAATATTTAATATGGATGCATTTCTCCTTAAAATCGAGTCTGTGTGTATGTGCGCATATCTGATTTCCCTCTTTTTTAATTGGTGGTTTCATTTCTTTCTTAATTCCATATTGTTTTAATCTTGATGTTTTGTTTGTTCATAAAAAAAAGCAATAGAGGTTTGAACCCTCACCCAGATTCATATATACAGCCCACCCAGCCCTTCTTTCACACAGTCATATTCTGAGAATTGCACCCAGAATTTTCCCCTCCAATTAAAATTTCAGGAAGACACTCCCTGGCTGTGCTCCCCTCTTCATTCAGATGTTATGCTGCTCCTCCTGAAGTCAGGGAAGGTCTTTCATTCAGCCATTTCTGAAATGCCAACCTTGCTATACAGAATTAGTAAGCCCATCAGTTCCTAAGCGCATTTCCTTTCAGACAGTGTATTTAGCAAACATTAATCATCATATCCCTCCAGGGAGGTCAATTGGCAAATATTTTTTCTCTCTTGTGCAGATAATTAATCAAATAAAAATATGACTGGGCACTTAAACAAGAGCTTAGCAACTGCCAGCCTGCAATTTTGTGGGCAAACACACATACACAATCTACAGAATTTAGCAAAGGGTCATATATAATATACAATGCTTTGATGACTTCTTTTAAAAATAGAAAAGTATACTGTAGTGAAAATTTATTACCTACCTAAGTGAAGTCAAGCATGTAGAATAGGCCCCAAGGGCAAATTACTTGGATCTCAAGAAAGAGCTTTTCCTGAATTACAGAACCAAATCCCTCAAAGAAATCCACTAGACCGGTGTTTCTCAACTTTGGCAATTTTAAGATGTGTGGACTTCAGCTCCCAGAATTCCCCAGCCAGCCTTGTTAGGGAATTCTGGGAGCCTTGCTGGCTAGGGAATTCTGGGAGTTGAATGTCATTGTCTTGAAAGTTGCCAAGGTTTAGAAACACTACATTGGACCATCCATATGTAAAAACATATTCTATAATACCAGCTAAAACCTTTCAGCAACTTTTGAGATATGGGTAGCCTAATGGCTAAGCATGAAAGCTATGACCATAAAGCTTCCTGGGGATCCCCTCTGGCTTGGCTATGAACCCATGAAGTGTAAGCTGATTGATCAACCAGGAAGGCAGAAGATCCAGCTTTGCCACCAATAGCTGAAAAACAGAGCCATGGATGATGGAGCAAAGGCTGGACTGGAACTGCAGACCACAATGGCATGTGGAGGAGAGGAGGCTCATTCCAAGCAGCAACACCAGGTTAACTAAATGAGCTAATCGGGATTTAAATACTTGGTCCATCGCCAACCAAACTGCAAAATACACCTGGAAACGTATTCATTCCAGCCAAGAGGTAAAGGAGCAAAGGAAGGGAATTTGGGGGAGGGAATCTGAAAATGACTAGAAGATGCTTCCACTTCCTCTTGTCTTTGCTCAACAGCACATTTAAAGGTGAAAAGGAAATCTTTAGACAAGAATACAGTGCAGCGACTTTAAGGACAACAACCAACAGCCTGAGACAGGAGCAAGAACAATTTGGGGCAGCAGGGGGAGGACCTGAGCAGCTGCCCAGCCAACAACCCTTCATGAGTGCAGCTCTTTCCATCCAGGCGATTCTCTCCTGGCTACAGGTGGGCCAGGCTTTGCTGCTTCTGGTGATAAATCCTGCCTCTGATTTTTGATAGCGAAGAATGGAGCTCTTGGGGCTGTGCAAGACCATTGGAAGGCCTTATGAGCTCCAAGAGCTCCATTCCTTGCTATCAAAAATCACAGGTAGGATTTATCACCAGAAACAGCAAAGCATTTTTGAAGAACACATTTAAATATTTTAAGATTTAGGAACTATTCCTTTTTAAATGCTGGGGTAGAAATGTGGCTTGGTCTATTTTTTATGCAGATAGCTATCTATCTACCTATAGATGCCCCATCCACTTTTTGACTTGGTCCCAGGAGGTCATTGCTAAGTGCACATAGTCACCTTACTGAATTAATTCATTTCTAGGTCTACACAGAACCTGAAACCTGAATGAATCAGACTGAATTTCCACACTGCTCTGAGACACACACAGGCAGGCACTAGGTCTGAAACAGACATGGTTCCGCATTATGCAAATCCAGGGGGGGAAAGTACAAAGTGCAGTGCTACGTTTGAAAAAGGTTGCCCACCCCAGATCTTAAGGCCGCTTCACCTTCTGAATCTCAGGAGACACAGAATCCCAAGGCAAAACAAAAATGGTAGCTGTGCAGAGAGAGAGAGACAACTCAGAGGGTGTGGGATTAGTTTTAGGTCTCATGACTGTCACAAAAAAGGATGGGGTTTGATGTTCCTCAGTTGCTCTCCTGCTCCCTTCCTTCATTTCCCATTGGCAAAATTTCACTTCCCATGCCAAGTGGCCCCATGAATAATTCATCGGCAGAGCCAACACCTTGTTGAAATCCAAGCACCTGCAGTCACTCCAGAGTGAAAGCCGTTTAATAAATATTGAATTGGCTTCATCCATCAAGCCTCAACAGCAGCACCAGGTGCTCCAAAAAGCGCTAGCTGCCAAATTAGATGCGAATCGACAGGCAAGGAGGTGACACACTTGCTCGTAAGCAGGAGCAATGCCCCTCTCCCCAGGAATAGCCCAAATTGGCTGTATTTCTTTTGGGAACAAGAAAAAAGGGAAGATAGTGTGGCATAGTGCTAGGAGTGCTAGACTGGGACTGGGGATCTCCAAGTATAAGTTCTTCTCAGCTATGATGTCCACTGGTGATTACTTTGGGCCAGTTGCTATTTCCCAGCCCAATGTACCTCACAGGATTGTAAAAGCAAAACAGGAGAGTTCTCAGTTGCCCCATTTTAACTCCTTAATGCAAACAAATAAAATGAGCTGTGCAACCTTAGGCATAATTACTCATAAATAAGTCTCCTCCTGCATTCAGAAAGGCCACCTCAAGAGAAGAGTGCCTTTGACTGCAGACCAATAGACTTTCCTCTTTCCATTATGTTACTTGCTATAAGCATGACTAGTTCCTGAATTTGGTGGACTAGCCAGGGCCTATTCATCATGTTGTAATAACAAGGCCTCATTTGAGCAGCTCCCTGCCAGGGCTGAGAAGAAAAATTAGAAATTTTTGTTGGAGAGAAACACAGCAATGGAATTCATTCCCACTAGATATGATAGCGGCTGCCAGCATAGGCAGGGAAGAGTAGAAGAATCGCTATTAGCTATGATCATGGTTCAGAAGCAGTACACTCTTGGTCACCAGATGCTTGAGAGAAATGAGAGAAGGCCCACCTCCCTGACTTGCTTGTAAGCTTCATGAGTCCTCTATAAACAGAGGAATGAAGAATTGTGAACTAACAACCAATTAGGTATCATTTGCAATTGAGTTCACAAATGAGTTAATGAACTTTGCAAATTCCTACTTGTCCCCCTCCCCCCACCCCACCCCTTTCTTCTTGAAGAAATCTTAAATATTCTTCTTTCCATTGTTTTTTAAACATGGCCCTCCTTTGTCATCCTTACCTTCATTTAATGCTAGGGTCTCACAGGATCATCATAAAATCCCATGATTACAGTACTCAAAAATACAGTTGCTGGAGTGGAAAATATATCCTTTGAGATGAGAAGGATACCACCCACGATGCTGGGGACGTCTGAGCTGTCTGCTAATTATATACTCAGAAGCTGTGATGGTGATCAGCCGGACTGACTCCATCAGCATTTGCAATCCACTTACTGATTTACCAACCTAAAGTAACCGTTTTATATAAAAGTTCTTCACACATACTGGTTTATCTTTTTAAAAATAATTTAAATGCATCAAAGGAATGTGGCAAATGGTGTTCATCCCTGCCTTTTATATTCTACAGAAGCCGGCAATCTTCTGGGGGCCCTGAGGTCATTGTACGCTCTTGTCAAAATTGCCCCAAATCTCATGGGTTTTTGGTGATCTTACCCTGAGAACTTGGGAGACTTCATGCAATAAGGTTGAAACTTCACAAACTTTCCCACAAGGCTTCAATATTGTTATAATCTCCCAATGGTTGATAGTGTAGTAAGATCTGGAAAATTGATAGTATCTCAGCTATTAAAAAGTAAAAATTTAAAATTAATGTTGGTTTGTTGTCAATCCTTGATCTAAGGTATCATGCTACAGTCTTCTTTGCTGGATATTATCATGCATGCATGCTTTGCTCACAGTAATGAAACAACCAGGGTTTGACGTGTAAGCCTAGGTGGAGGCACTAAACCTGGGAACCATAGTTTCATCCATAAAAAATAGTTTTTGCTAATACTGTCGAGTAAATATCTTTGCAAGTGGGATGTTTTCATTTGCTCTGAAAAGCAAAGGGTTCCCACAACCAATCTGTGTGCATGCATAAGGATGGCAGAGTCGAGATGTTTGATTGTGCTCCAAAAGAGCTTTGAAAGCCATCTGATGAGCAAAAAGTCAACAGATGAAGCTCCTTGCTGGAATGATACAGAAAGGCGATGTCTTGCACCCCTTTAACTGTTGCACATATGGCACATGAAGCCTGGCCCTCATCTGCTGTAGTGATCGAGAAGTGGGAAGTGCTGCAGCTGTTTAGTTGTTCCATGTGGCCCTGGGTGTTGAAAGCCTGGCCAGAATGACAGGCAAAAATACTCTTCCCTCCCAAGAGCTACAGGGAGGGTAATGAAATTGGGGGGGGGGGGGGGTGTTTCTGTTGCAGCTGTTCCATTTGGCCCTTGCTAGGCAGTTGGGGAGAAGGTCACCAGCAGATAATTTTCCACTGGGGGGGGAGAGAAGAGAGAATGTGTTCGAAACACACACACACACACTGTTCTGAATATGCTCAACCCCTTTCCTCTGTCTTCCATCCATCAAATTCAAAGCCAACCCCACCCACTCTTGAATTACTGTTAATAGGTTAATAAACATTCCCATCATAATAATGTAATCTGTTTCTTTTTTGTGTTTCAGTCTGATTCTTTCTAACAGGCTATCTTTCTTTTCTTGTGTCTTCCCTCTTAAGCTGGTCCAACAGGTCTAACTATATATCACAAAGAAAGACACATACTTTCTCACATTTATATATACACACATGCTGGTAAAAGCTTCTGTTTTACAAACAATAGATTCGCACTCCTGGCTGCTATCAGGCACCCTTCAAGGCTGATTTAAGCATAAAAAGGTTCAGAGGTGCTCAAGTGGGGCTGGGCTCCTGGTAACTACATGGACTCTTCCATGTAGCTTTTCTGATAGCAGTATGAACGTTTTTGGCAATTGCCTTCTTCTGGGGTGTTGTTTTTTTTTCAACTGCCCCGTCTGCCACACTCCTAAGATTTTCTGATGGTGTCTGATCTAATATTAGCCTTACTTAGATTTTGGGGAATCAGCCAAGAGGGAGTAGATCTGCCTTCCAACCTAACATGCAAAGAGACAAAACATATTCCATTGTCCATGTGTGTTGCCACATTCTGTGAAAATATGCCCTGCTAGCCCAGCCCCAAGGGTGGGCAACCCAAGGCCTCAGAGCTGCAGACCTGCCACCACCTCCTTTCTTTGTGTCCATGGACTCCTCTCCAGGGACAAGCGTGCTGGAAATTAGTGGCCCAGTTCCCACTCTTTGAGGCAGGAAGCACCCAAAACCAGTAACACAGCCTTTTCTAACCTCGTGTCTTCCAGAGGTATGGAGGTCAGTTTCCAGAATTCCCCAACCAACATAGCCATTGCTGGGAATTCTCTCTCTCTCTCTCTCTCTCTCTCTCTCTGTGTGTGTGTGAGACGTCCATGTCTCTGGCAGGCACCCAGGCTGAAGACATCTGCTGAAAAGGAAGGCCATAAATTGACTCAATATTTGTTAAACCCACTTCAAAACCCTTTTTCTCCACTAATCCACAGAAGTAAACAGAAAATCCTCACCCAGCCATATGCAATTTTGTGTGTGTGTATTAGGATGGCTTCAAGACATCCTAACTCCTGGCAACTGCCTGGACTAGCCCCTGCAGTTTTCTTGGCAACATTTACAGATGTGCCATTGCCATCTTCCTAGAGCTGAGAGAGAATGACTGTCCCAAAATCGCCTATCTGATTTCATCCCTAAGGCAGGACTAGAATTCACAGTTTCTCCTTTTTTAGTCTTGTGCCTCAAACCACTCCACCAAATTGGATCTGATGCAAAAAAAATGGTCCTCCCTGATATGCACCATCACTTCTACAGTGTCTTTCATTCCCCCTCCACCACCAGCTTGCCCACCCTTAATTTAGGCCAACATTCAAAGGAACTGCTACTGAAGTTTGTCAGCCTCAGGGCCAGAAGGGAAAATTGGAGGCTCCATAATGTTATGCTCAAAGAAGAGTTAAGTGTTTGCACCTGGGCAAATTCAGAGGTTTCAACTCCAGCCATGTCAGAAAAGGGTTCTGCTTTGAACGGCTGCAGCAACGCCTGACCTGCAGAGATTCATACTGGCCCTATCATTTCCCAGATATAGTCATGGAAGGCAGCTCCTCTGGAAACCCATGGAAATTGGGACGTGCGTTCTTTGTGTTATTGTTCCGGATGATTATAATGATAATGGTGTCCAAATGACCTGCTTTTGGAGGCTGCGCTCACAGAACTACACAGGGGTGTTGCAGGGTGTGGTCAAGAGGGTGGCCATGATGATGTGATTGAAGCTCTGCCATGTTTTTATGCGTGTGCCCATCCTTTTGACCTTTTTGACCACACCTGTGGATACCCCTATAAGTACAGGTGGGAAGCAGGAAAAGTTCCTTCTCTGTGTCTCAGGGAAGGTTTCTATTTTTGAAGAAGTCAGTGAAGCCACATCACAGTTACTTCAAGGGGAGAAGGGAAAATGTTACTCTAATCCAACATCCAGCAACAGCGCCTAAGAATTCAGCAACATCCTGACTATAACCTACTGCTCCCCTAATTCATACAGTGTTGACATTCAGGCATATGTTTTGGAAGGCAGAAGTTTCTTCTTAATTACCATAGCTATACTTCCTATGTATTTGTCTACTATTCTTTAAAATCTGGGGCTGCATTTTCAGAATCAACTTAAGCTGGTGATTGCATTTTAACCCATTTCCTGGGTTCACACAATGCATTAAACCACAAACTAACTTAATGGATTCGTACAAACACCCTAAGATAAATAACCACCACCAAAGTAAAACACTAAACTTATAACATTGTGCAAGGGAAGCTGCTAGGATTGTCACTTAGCTGATTAAAGTGTTGTGTGAACATAGTCACTGTGAGTACAGTCATTATTAACCTAGAAATACAGTTCAGAATGATCTTGAGAGTAGAGAAATATGCTGAAAATAGCAGAATGAAATTTAATACACGAAGTAATTGATTTAGGAAAAAGAAATCAAATGCAAAGGCGTAGCTGGTTTGCAACAGTACTTTCAAGAAAAAAAACTCTTAGAATGGTAGTTGATTACAAACTGAATATGCGTCAGCAGTTGATATGGCTGCAAAGAAAGGCAAATATGGTTTTAGGCTGTATCAGCAGAAGTGTATTTTCTAAATCACAGGAAATAATCATTCTATTTATTCTGCACTGATTAGACCCCAGCTTGACTATTATGTCCAGTTCTGGGCAACCCGCTTTAGGAAGATTTCAGGGGATGAAAAACAGGTTCAAGGAAGATCGATAGGGATGATCAGGGGACTAGAAGCTAAGCTGTGTGAAGAAAGGCTGAACAGGAAATTTTATTTATCTGTTTATTTAATTTAGGTACTGCCTGACTCCAGACTGATTCTGGGCAGCTCACATTCATATAAACATACAGTCTAGCCTTTGTTTAGCATTCAATAGAGAAAACTGATTTAAAAACATCCTTTAAGAGCTTTTCTGCACTGTTGAACTGCTGCATATAAAGTAGCTGGAAACGAAGCCTGCTTAAGAAATCTCTTTCCAGATTTCAGCTCTTCTTTTGCTCTGGCCATGGTGTGACCAGGTGTTCTGCCTGGACTGGACTTACCACTGTCCCCGTCGTGTTGGTTCTCCTGCTGATGTACCCCTCCCACCCATGCTGGAAAAACGAGCACCAGTCCCTTTCCTTTCCGTGGGTGAGCCTTTGAGGGCATGTGGTTTCTACCAACAGACTTTTTACATGAGCCCTCTCCCCGTCATACATGACACCTTCCTGTCTGGTACACCGTCACCAGCAGGTTAGCAACAGTGGTAAAATTCCCATTAAATGAACTATAGTACAATCTTGTCAACCTGTCAGGAAGGGAGGGAGGGAGGGAGGGTTCACCACTATTCTTGTTACTATAAAGCAGTGTTTCTCAACCTTGGCTGGCTGGGGAATTCTGGGAGTTGAAGTCCACGCATCTTAAAGTTGCCAAGGTTGAGAAACACTGCTATAAAGGAAAATGGACAGAATTCTTATCAATTTCCACTGATTAAACAAAGAAAGAATGAAGGTCCATCACAGCCTAATTAGTGTCCAGGATCACAGAAACCAGTGAGCTTTACTCTGACACAATGACACTTCGATAGACCTGCATTTGGTCTTCCCTGAGGCTCATATTGCCATCTCACACACTGCCACCAAAGACAATAAAGTAGCTGTGCAAGCAGGGCATCTGGTGTTTCTCCCAGCCACAGCTAAAATGAGCCACAGAGCACAACCATCACACAGGAGGGACAGTCCCAAAGCAGACCTGCCAGGTGGCAAGCCATGTGGGGCTGGTAAACTTAGGAAACAAAAACCACTTGGATTATTGGAAAGATCTATACTGCTAGCAGAATAATGCAGAATCATGAAAGCCTGTCACAGCAATTGTCCTGCTCAACTTACACCTAGTGCAATTAAGGTAGAATTGCTCTCTTTCTCACGCTTCTTCCTCCCCTGGGCTGAGGTGTCTATTTTGCAATGGTTCTGTTTCCTCCTCAGCTTTCCCAAAGTCTGTTAACTATTCCATCACACAGACCAAGTGCAGCCCAGTTAACCGCTGATCTCCAGAGTCTCCTCTTCCATATGGCCTTCAGTGTCTGCAAGGGAGGTCTTGCATTGAAGTACTAGGAAAGCACTATTTTCATGCCAACTTCAGCCTGCCTCAGTAGCAAGCTAGTGATGAGATGGAGGCTATGTTGTGGGGACAGGTTTCAACAAATGGTTAGTGGGCTGTCTTCAAGTGTGGGTGAGCCCTTCTGGTGACTGATGCATCACATCTAGCTCTATATTGTAGTATCCTGTGCTAATATTGCTGATGAAAGATATACGCATGTTTGTTTTCACTGAAATGAAAAGTTAGGGGGGAAGGGGGGCCTGTTTTCGGGAGGATGAGAAAACATCATTTTTGGCTGTATGTGAAAATCCTCCCTTCCCATAGAAGCCTGGCTGAGATAAGCCCTTCTGCTGGTATTTTGGCAAGACCCTATTCATGGAAGACACTCTTACCTGAGTTTATTCTTAGTAAGATCTGAACAAACCTGGTACTCCCTTTAATTGTACTGAAGCATGTGTCATATTTTCTCCTACATAGTGCCCTGAAGTAGCTCAGAAACAGGATGCCTATACAGCTAAGAATTCTGGGAGTTATAGTTTCAACATATCTGGAAAGTACCCAGTTGGGGACAATAAAGGAAGCGGAGAAGGAAAAGAAGTCTGCTTTCGGACTTTGGACTAGACTCTAGTACAGTCTACTGGACTAGATGGATGAAGAACCAAAGGAACATTGTCCCATGATTAGTTGTTTAGACCAAAGTTTCTCAATCTTGCCAACTTTAAGATGTATGGACTTCAACTCCCAGAATTCCCTTTGCCTGCTCTCTCTCTGACTGGAGAATTCTGGGAGTTGAATCTACACATCTTAAAGTTGCCAAGGTTGAGAAACACTGGTTTAGACCAGAATTCATGTTAGTAGTTACTATTGCAGATATAACTCCATGAAGTACTCATAGTTTAGAGATGGAAGAAACTGAACAATTCAAAATGATGTAAATTTGAAAGCATTTGCCTAGAAGACTTAGATTTAAAATGTGATTCTTTGAATACTGATTTTCAGGATGTAAGGCAAAGACGCGAATGAGGATTCTTTGGCTCCATCTCGTTCTTCAAAAGCCCACCTAATATTCCTCCAATTCATGGCTACTCAAATAGGCAGCCTTTAACCTAGTTGTGATAAAGACGTTGGAGTGTGGGATAGGGAGGCGGACTCTCCTCCCTTATGAGACCTGGCACACTCATGAAGTGAGAGGAGAGCTTAAAATGGGAGTAGCCAATCTCTCCTAAAAGTGGTTCAGGCCAAGATCCCTGCTGATGTCAGCAGCATCAATAGCTATACCCAGGGAGAAAATCGGCTTAGGAACAGACAAAAGGCTTCGCCCATAAGTACAGGCCAAATGAAAAGTGAATGTGGGCACAAAGTTGGGGAGAGTGCTTTCTAGAAAATGCTGGGTCAGGAGTATACTGCTGAAATGAAAATTCATATCAGAAAACAGGTATTTCCATTTATATTACTGGTTTTTTTTTAATATACATTCATTTAAGATGTTGGTTTCCCTGTGCAAATTCAAAATAGCAGAATTGAAAATGAAAGTTCTCCCCCATTCCCCACTGCAAAGTAATTTATGTTTGGCTTTTGGCAGAATATCATCTGCTTCAAAAATCATTAATGTTATTTCTATTCCACAACCAGAAGAACAGCCTCAAATATAACACAGGGTTAGTTAGCATGTAAGCAGGCAAAAGCTGTCTGCCTTGATCATTTATCTTTTTATTTGTCACATTTATAATGTATTTTCTAGTGAAGGATTACTAGGGTGGTTTATAGAATAATAAATAAATAAGGGTTTGAAGGTACAATAAGATACCAATAACCCTAAGTAAAAGCACCAATAAAAAGGAACAATTAAGGTTCTGGACTTCAACTCCCAGAATTCCCTAGCTAGCATGGCTTTCTGGGAGTTGAAGTCCACACATCTTAAAGTGTCAAATTTGAAAAACACTGCTCTAGACCCCCCCCCCCCTTACCTGTGTGCACATATAGCACCATTTCACTTCACTGGGGGAAAAAATGTGTGTGCATCAAAGTCCCTCTTTCAAATCATTTTCACAGCTGTAGTGAATACTTTGGATTGCTCAAATAGGGGGGAAAAGTTTCATCTGGCACCAAAATTATATCAAAAAGGTCAGTAGGCAAGCTTTCCTGGGGAAAGAATCCTACAATTTGGGTATCTTGTGAGATTCTAGATAACATTACAGTCTTTTAAAATTAGTGTGGTTATCTTAATTAACTAATTGATTAATTTGTTAGATTTAAATCCTGTCTTTACAACAGGAACTCAAGCACTTGCTAATCCAGTTTTCCCCCACAATAGTTCCTGTGATGTAGGTTGGGCTGAGGCATATTGAATGGCCCAAAGTCACAAGTGAATTTCCATGGCTGAAGGAGACTTGAACCTGACCTTCCCTGGCCTAGACCAACACCTTAATTCAGTGTTTCTCAGCCTTAGCAGCTTTAAGATGTGTGGACTTCAACTCCCAGGATTCCCCAGCCAGCCAAGTCCACACATCTTAAAGTTGCTAAGGCTGAGAAACACTGAACTAGAGGGAATCCAGCTGTATGGAAAGAGTAAATTTTCATTGACGAAGGAAAACTAAATATGGAGAGACTGTTTAAACAGTGCAAAGAAAATACAAAAGAGCAACTCATTTATTCTTTTGTTTGTTTGTTTTATGGCTGTATATATTACTTATCTTGGTTGTAAACTGCCCAGAGTTGGTTTTAAGATGAGCGGCTATACAAATGTTTTAAATAAAATAAATAACTAAATAAACTCTTTCAAACTCTAAAGGAAATCACCCCAGGGCTTTCAGAAGAGAAGAATCTGCAACAGTAGACGTCAGAAAGGAGGAAGGTGTAGTGAAGCTGCGCAGTGAAGTATGTCGTGGCACAGAGATTATTATACAGCTGGCTTGGCTGTATAAATGATTTAAGCCAGTCTGTAGCCCCCCGATTTACCTACAGGAAGTTGGGGCAGACAGCTGGTGAAGAGCAGGGTTGCTCTGGTTGAAAAAGAAACATGGGAGAGACATGGGATGCTCAGAACAGCCCCTTTGCACAGGGCTTCTCTGAGCTCTCATTTCTGTGGGGCGGCTAGAAGAGAGGGTTAGCCGCTCCGCATGACAGGAGGCAATCTCAGGGAACCCCAGGCTTAACACTGACTCCTGTGAGAATCGCCTTGGCATCCCACGCTCTCTTCATTTACTTCAGTTAAGCAACTTCTGCCAATACAGAAGGAACCTGACAGCAGCTATTCTGACTAACAAATGTTATTTAAAGGCACAAGCTGTGGCTCTCTTCATCAGACAGACTCACAAAGTGTAAACTCACATAAACACCCACAGCTGGATGGGCCCATTCGGGTCATCAGTTCCCGCCCTCTGCTCAAAGCTGGAATCCAAACTGAAGCTTCCCACACAGATGTCTACCTGGGCTCAGCTTGAATGCTTCCAGTAAAAGGAAGCTCACCTTTTCTCTGGTAATTGGTTCCACTGTCAAACTGTTCTTACTGCTTAAATGTTTTTTCTAACATTCAACCAGAATGTACCTCCCTTAGCTTAAATCTGTAATTCTGTGTCCAGCACTCTGGAATGAAAGAGAGCGGGTCCTGATGTCCTTCTGCATGGCATCCTTCAGGCATCTGAAGAGTGCTAGGGTAGTATCCTGACCTTATTTTTTTCAAGGTTAACCATACCCACCCTTTCAATCTCTTTTGGGGTTAGTTTCAGTCCCAGGATCATCTTCATGCTCCTTCTCTGAATCTATCACAATGTCACAGCCACAGAAGGGGAGAACCCTTTTCCCCCCAAAAAGCAATCTCAGTAGATGGGGTAAAACAAGCAATGGGTGGGATTCAAAGCCAACGTGGAAAGGGAAATACTTTTTCCTTCTAGTGGTCTGTCTGTCTGTCTTTTTTCTCTTTCTCTTTCTTTTTCTTTTCCTTTCTGACACCCCTCTTTTTTTCTCTCTTCTTCCCTTTTTCTTTCTGCTATCCTCTTCTCTCTCACCCAAACAACAGCTGCTGGGAAGGACCATATAGCTCTTAGCAGAGGTCTGAACGGATCTCTTTCAGAATAGATCAGTTTTAAAATTAGGACAAGGGCTGGATGAAAGTTGGCCAAGGGTTGCGTGGGGCCAGACACAAGTTGCCCTCTCCTATATAAATCAGTAACATAACACAACAATGGGATACCCTCAGAGAAAATAGAAGGCATAGCAAAAAAAACCAAACAAACAAACACCCTCATGATGGCACTAGAAGGACAGCAGGGTGAGCACACAGACCAATGGAGCCCCCCTTTGTGGCAAAGCATCTTCTTTATATACAGAAAACCCTAGATTCAATCCTTAATCATTCCAGGTATCTTACAAAATGTGGAATCCATTCTGTCATTTTGAGGGGCTTCTAAATTCCAGCTCCATAGAAGGCACCTCCCTCCATGCCTTTTCAGAGTTTCCAAGCCACATGCTCGTGACTGAGAAGGGAATCGCTGGAAAATTTTGGACTGAGGTCAGACCGTGTAGTCCCATTGGAGTCCTTTGGTGGCTTTAATTCTTGGCCTTTATTAACGGTCCTGGAGATCATGACAGCTTGGAATCATTTGGTGTATTCGGCAAAGAGGATAGGATAGGATAGGATTTGAGTGCCACTAAAGCCCCAAGATCCGGCCTTTGATAGACAGCAGCAGCAGCTGCCTTCTGGACCATGCCAGCTGGGCTAATGACACCACCCGGATGTTCCTTTCTGTGCTGTAGTTGAAGGTAGAGCTAAAATTAAGCCCAGCGGGCATACCACTTGGCACAGCACTCTGCAGCTGTGAACAAAGAACACTGCCCACTGTCATACATACAACCCCCACCTTGGAGCTTATACGTTCAGAAAAGGTGATGTCCAGGGCTCAAAAACATTTTTAAATGTTCCTCTTTCCAAGATCTGGAAGCTCTACTCCCTAAATGGTGTCACAAGAACTAGGATGCACTTTTTTCATGGAGACCAAAGGATGCACTGCTCAAGCGGACTGTCTGGTAATTACATCTAATGTTCAAAAAGCAGGTTTTGGAATTAAGGCTTTGTGTCAATCCTTTTTAAGATGTTGAGGAGCTCCATGACAAAATATTCATTTGACCTCCTCATCCTACATAGCCATTATTTCTTCTCTCTGCATCCTATCATCTTTTCTCCATGGTTGTTTGTTGATTGAAGCCACTGGCCCAATAAAGGAGTGTGGGGAAACACAATACTGAAATAATTCTTCGGATTGCATTTGAACGGATTAATTTTAATGTGTGTGTGCCTTCCATGTGTGCCCACTCCATGGGAGATGCTGGGATAGTTGCTTTCTGAAGCAAGCCTTGGTTTGAGATTTTATCTATTCTCCTAGAAGCTTCAGCATCATATCCACCTCCATCTCTAGATACTTATTACTCAATGTTCTTTCTTTTGCCTAATGACTAAGGCTGATTTATTTATTTAAGCAATTTGTATAGTTGCCCAACTCACTCATGGTGACTCCAGGCAGTTTACAGGAATAAATTGCCTAACAATTGCCTGATCCCTATACAGTAACTGGAAATAATTTCCAAACATCAAACCAAAGGAGGTCTAGCTCAGGCTAAATGCAAACATGGCACCTAGAATGTTACCAAAGTAGTCATGATTCTTCTGTCAAAAGGCTTCATTGGCTGATGCTGCCAAAGGACAGCCTTTTGAAATGGTGCTGTCTGCATTATGTTAAAACTGCATGATCATTTAGTCAATCTCCTGGTGACTTCTTTTGCTTTCAGGGTCTTCCAGAACTGACTTCAGGGAAGCAAACACAACAATTAGGATCTTTCTGGATTTTTTCACCATTGGTAGCAATTTGGAGCTCATTTAAAGGTGATGTTTAGACTTATCAGTTCAAGTCAAGGGCTACACAAGATGACCTGGTCAGGAAATGGTGGATCTCCAGTATTTGTGACATATGAAGTTACCATAAGTTGTTTGCATTGGGACCATTTGCATTTCAATGGCAGCAACTTCTTGGTCTGACTCTTTGTTCTGTCCCATGGAGATACCGGGAGTGTGTGAGAGAATAGTCAGATAGCTGATGTCAGGAGCTAGTAAATCAGTCTTAATAGAGGCTATAGAGCCAAAGGGTTATTCAAACCAATCTGTAGGTCCAAATCCAAGAAATATTGTAAGAGACTCAAGATGGGTCAAGCTGCAAGAGTGATTTTGATCCAGGTGAAGGTTGAGATATCCATGGAAACTATTCACAGTCAAATGTTCTGAATGTTCAAATGAGCTAAACTGAATGTTATCTTCAGCAACCGCCTTAGCCTTATAAAATTCTCAGTAATTGGCCTTGCCTAGGCTCAGCTAGCAGTCATCGTAGTTCTTACTCCATAGAAGGCTCTCTCTCCCAGAAGCCCAACCCAGCTGTGCTGTTCAGTCCTCTGTTCCTTCATTTGGCAATTGTGACACGGCGTTGGGATCAGAGCTCCAACTGGAAGATGTTGCAAGGACCAGATCGCTTTTACTTCTTAACCTGAGCCCATGGTCCAAACAGGTAACTCAGTTTCCTCATTCCTGATATCTCCTCCTCCTCCTTTTCTAAGGAAAAACCCTTGCTCTTCCAAAAGAAAATTTACTTTTGATTTGTGCACATCATCCTGCAGGTAATTTGTAATTTGCTGGGGAACTTTGTTGGCATCAGCTCCAGTGTCCAATTTAAAAGCAAGTAGGAGGCCAACTTCAGTGAGTGGGTGTGACTGTGTTATGCCAATAAATTTGTATGCTTTGTTGCTGGTTCTAGTCTTTGCTTCCCAAAACAGGGCATTAATATCTCTGATGAAATGAGAATGGACAAGTTATGCATTGCGCATTTTAGCAAAATTATTCCTCAATGAACATTAGTTGCAGATTTCACCAAAAGGTAGGCACTGCATAGGCCTGTGGGCACACATCAACTCCCACAAAAGTTGCAATTTGTAGTTGCAAGACCATCTACTGCAGAAGCTTGTTCCCAAGCCCTTCCCCCCCCACCTCCACCTGATGAGGTTTTAGGTCCTTTTGCAGAATAGCAAAGACTTTGGTTTCTGCAGCCACTATGTTACCTGGCCTAATAAATCTCTTTGCCCTATAGGTACCAGCTGCTTGCACTAAGGGCTAATTTATGGCTATCCAGGAACTTTGCTTTGAGTATGCAGGCAATTTTGTTTCTGAGCATTGGGATTTATACAACCCCAATTTCACAACACTTAGATTTTTCTCTGTACATTGTGGCCAAAAAAAAAAAAAAAAATGTCTAGCCCTCCTGGTTCATTATAAGAAAGTTGCCAAACCTGGAACAGCTCAAAAACAGGATTTCTTCTAGGCTCATAATCATTTGTAAATGCAGCCATGACCCCTGTTAGTCTTATTTGCTGGGCCTGTATAGATATTAAGGAGATTGTTATATATTTCTACAACTTTTTCTGCTGTGCAGTGCAGCAGTATAGTAACTTTGTAGTCCCCAGTTTTGTAACAAGTAGATGTAATTGTAATCTTTGTTCCCCTTTTCTCTTAAATTCCCAGCAAGATTTAACTCAGAAGGAGTTTCAAAATAATCTATCTTTTTCTACCTTGTATAATTCGTACAAGGGAAAATCTTTTTTCTAGTAGTTATGAGGGAAGCAGTCCACTTCTAACCCTACCTAAGAGCCTTTAGGCAGGGGAAGGGCCGCTGTAAGCTCACTTGCTCTCAGGAGCATCCACAGAGGGCCTTTAAAAATCAAGATGGCAGCTTTGATAGAACTACCATCTCTTGAACTTTTGGACCCCACCTACCCTGCAGATACCCTGAACTACTCTGTTTGCAGCCCAACCCTTCTTTTTGCTCCCCAGCCAGCACACTCCAGATCGAAGCAGTTTCACAATGTGGTTTATTATCATTGTCACAATACTCCATGAACCTCTAAGGCAGTGTTTTTCAACCTTAGCAACTTTAAGACATGTGAACTTTAATTCCCAGAATTCCTCAGCCAGCTATGCTGGCTGGGGAATTCTGGGAGTTGAAGTCCACATATCTTAAAGCTGCTAAGGTTGAGAAACACTGGTCTAGCATAACAGGTTCTGCTGCTGAACCTTCTTCTACACAGGAGCCCTAATAGCTGATTTTAGTTATGCTACTAAAAATACATTAAGCCTCCCAAAATGGTGACATACCACCAAAGGCACACTTCATCCTTAACTTAATTTTACAAAACATAATTACTGTGTTCAAATAACAGTGCTGTGCTCTCCCCCCTCCCCCCCCCCCAACTGCCACAAAACAAACTATTAGGTGTCTTAGCTGGATGGTCTAAAATAATGGCTGGATTCCTTACACTGAACAAATGACACAATTCCATTTTAAGCAAGGTGTGTTGTGTAAACCCAACCACTCCCTCTGTCATTCTGTCCCAGAATTAATTTGCAATATTTCAATATCATTTATCTGCCTATGTGAAAAAGTATAAGAAATACAATAAAAGTGAAATCAGAAATCAGTAGAAACATTAAAAACAGCAAAGTAATAGAACATTAAATCCAACACGGAATAAATATGAATAAATAAGAGAGATAATGAGAGAAAAGAAAGAGAAAGAAAAGGAAGCCTGGGCAAACAGATAATTTTTTAATGTGTGTGTGTGGGGGGGGGACCTCTTGAAGAAAGGGTAACTTCCAATTTCCATTAGATGTTTCTTCCACATGGGGAGCTCTACTACTACATTATAGCCAGATAGATATGAAAAGGCTGCTATATCAAAAAAGTAGGCAGTTCCTTAGATAATCTGGTCTTGAGCAATTTGGGGCTTTATAAACCCCCAACAATAGCTTGCCATTGGTTCATAGCAGTTATCAGCCAGGGCAGATTTTTCAGCACAGGTATTCTGTGTGGGTGGCAAAGGGGGTTCTGCTGAGAACAGTCCCCAAACTGTTCTCAAGGGAAGCACCACAAAGATGCTTTTTAGTCTATGAACATACAGGCTACCGTAGCAAGGTTAGAATGGTACAGCAGAAGCTGTGGTTATTTGAGCTTCCAGTGATAAAGACGAACCTCTGTTTTTGCAGAGAGAGCACTTACATTCCGGATGACATGTGCCCCTTAATTCCAGAAGCAAAAGTCAGTTGCCCTTCCCACACGTGTTCAATAGAGCAGACCCGATCTTAGTTGTGTAAGACAACGAGAAATGTTTGGGGAGCAGTGGGGATAAAGTGGTTGGCATCACTAGCTTATGATACCTATGGACCTCTACTGAGACCTATTATAGGTGATTTATGAGGTCTGGCCCAGCCCATTGTGAAAAAACGCATTTGGAATGTGGCCTTGCAGTTTGACAGTGAGAAAGGAATCCCCACTGTCATTGCCACCCCTCTGAGGCCCAATTATTTTTCATTATCCCAATTCTTCACAGAGGCCTTGGACAGACAGTTGTTCCTGGTGAAGATGTTGAGATATATATATATATATATATATATATTAGGATGTTTTGAAAGGCCACCCCTTCCTCTTTGGGCCCAGCAATCCACTGAGTTGTATTCCAGCCAATCTCTCTACTAATAGATTGGGGTGTCATATGTCCACTGAGGGAGAGGAAATTCTATTGCCTGGGGAAGGGAAGGACGTGGTTGCCTTCTATTCTTTGCTTCTCAAAAATAAGCTGATTGACCTGTCCAGCTGCCAACTCCTACTGTTTGGGCAACCTAGCAGATTCCCAGTGCCAATCCATCACTGTGGTTGAATCTTATTCCTCTTTTGTGATGATTTGGCAACCCACCGCAAACCCATTCCTATTTATTTATATCAAGCAATTCTCATTTTTTAGAAAAGAAAACATTACCAAAAAAAGAATAGAAATGCCTTCTAAAGCAACAATAAATCCAACCACCATTAATAACATTAAAATCCTAGGAAGGACAGGTCCTGAATCAGCAAAGAGCAACAAGGTCGCGGAAGCAAAAGAGCTATACATTGATCACCAGCTAGATAGACAGTCTATGACAGCCTCTTACAAATAATTTGAGATTGCTAAAGGAACTGTTGAGGTTATTAGTATAACAGCCCGTTAATACCACATGTTGCTGCATTACAATATGAGGCAGACCATGTTTCTTCTCATTTGCACTCCAGAGGTCATTGCCTGTCCGATTCATCTTGATAGTTTCTACCCCAAGGGGGGTTTCTTTCAGATGATGGACATTCTGGCAGAACTGGAGGGTTGGTAACCATGCCAGGAGAGTCAATCATGAGGAACAGCTTTTGACCAGCAAACTACAGGGCAAGGATTCAACTTTGTTGTTGGGAAAATATTATTGTTCCAGCTGGATCTATCTTGTTGCATAAAGCAATGTTGATATTCAGCATCCCTATGAGAATACTAAAGGTTAGGGGATATAGCAGCTACATCTACCAGAAATTGTAGAGAAATTAGAATATTATTTTTGTAAGGAATGCCCACTGCAAATTAACACTGTAGTCCACATTCTCACTAGGTCATAAAAAACTTTTAAAAAACCACTGTCAGAATGTTGCAGTTACTTTTTGGGGATCTCAGAGGGCATTGGTTGGAGGCTGAGAGTGGCATCAGGCCTGTGAATGCCATACTCCTGCACTAGGGTAAACCCTATCTGAGCCCCAGTACTTGTGTGGTACACGGTCAGTATTCAGCTGATCTTTTTTGACCTTGAGCCTAATATTATGCTTACTATACCTCTCCAACACACCGGCCCTCAGTCCACCAGTAGCCATCTCTTCCACATAGAAGTATGCAGGATGCAGTGGCATTGAAGTCTTGCAGACAGGCCCATACTCATGCATGCTCCAAAACGCCATTTGCAGAATGCTGCACAGTTCTTTCGTTAATGTAGTTTACTGCTACAGGCACATCATTACATGGGACACCAGCCCAACCCTAGCATTAGAGGAAGACTAGAATAAAGCATCAGGGGCTTTTGTCTAAAACCAGTAAGGTAGTAGTTCTCCACCTTGGCAACTTTAAGAAGTGTGGGCTTCAACTCCCAAAATTCCCCAGGCAGCCATGGGGAATTTCTGGGAGTTGAAGTCCACACATCTTAAAGCTGCCAAGTTTGGGAAACACTGGGCTCAAAGCTCCCTGGACTCTCTCTTCTGTAGCTTCCAGGTTTGCAGAGTTTGGATGATTGCAATCCGTAGTCTCTGGTATGAGAAGGAGAAAATCTGTCTCTGTCTCTTGCAAGATCCTTTTCTTCTCTCAGTCTACCCAGAATCCCACTTTGGGAATCTATAGGCTTTGTGGATCACAAGCTAGACATTTGCTTTATCTACATGCTTAAATCATATCAACCATTATAGCCTTCTGGACCAATTACATGAATTAGAGATATGATGGTGTGAAGTCTCGGCTCCTCTTTATAAGATCTGCCTTGACAAACTACTGCTGAAAATAATGGCATGTGTTAGGATGCCCCATGATATTTTAAACACATGTTTATTTAAAACACCATCAATACTGTGCTCTTATTTCTCCCTGTCATCTGAATCAGTACCTGAACTTGATCATGGACTGGAGGAGGTCAATACACTGAATCTAAATCCTGATAAAAGAGGCAATGTGGGGGTGCATTGGGAAAAGGAATTACATTTAGTGTGGAACTGCACTCTCTTTGAAAGATTAGGATGAAAATTTGATCCAGTTTTGTGATATTAGGTACAAATGTCCATGGTAATATAACAGTAGTATTTCTAACATGTGGGTATGGCAACAAAGACCTTTCATGTGCATAACATATGTTTTGATAAAATTTCAGACCGACTACTGAATTACATTATGCATGAGCCCTTGAAGTCAACTGGTTCCAAATATGGCAGCCGGGATTTAGGCTTGAACAATTTATTAAGAGTATGTCTTGTCAGTTCAGATAGATCTATCCTGTTTTGCTTCAAAACCCAACTCAAGCTACTGTTTTTGACCTTTAAAGCACTCCATAGTTGAGAATCCAAGGACTTTAGGGTCTGCTTTCTCTCATACTAACCTGCCTAGACAATGAAGTACTTCCATTGAGGCTGGTGTCAGAATGGAAGTACACATCACAGAACAAGCAGGAGGCAAGACAGGCCCTCCCATGAAGCAGGATGATATCCATGCCTCAGGCAGCAGAATGAAACAAGTGGTGGATTATATAGGACATCAGAATGGTGGATTATACAGGACATTGGAAGAGTGCCTCAGAGAGCCTAATCAGCTGTTTCTCAATGGTGGTAAATGCCATAGGAAGAAAGCTGATCTCAAATGATCAATAAGTTCAAAAGCCTTGCTTTGAGAGTGCCTTTCTAAAAGTTCACACAACACACTGAATACATCAGGTAAACATCTTACACATGAAACTGCCTTAGATGGAGTCAAATCTCTGATGCATCCAGTCACCAGCAAATGTCTTTTTTAGACTCTGGAAAAGCTGCCGCATCTGACCTGGGACCTCATAGATGTGAAGTGTGTGTGTGTGTGTGTGTTTGTGTGTGTGTATACACACACACACACACACGTATGTATGTATGTATGTATTTTGCTACTGAATCTGGGCCTTCCCCAAGGCAGCTTGTACTTTAATCATGATGATTCACAGAACTGAAATTTGGATTTACAAAAAGTTCTGCTTCTAGCTGTTCCTCTTTCCTTGGATCTCCTCCCTGTCTAGCAATCAATATTCTATGACTTGCCTGATGGAGCACTATTTTCTCTCTCAGACAAGAGTAGAGAAATCCCTAGCCTTGCATGGTGAACAAGCAAGGAGAGGTACAAATGCAAGGTGGTCATAATGATCACTTTGTGAAAAAGCATCATTTGCCAAAATGGGCTAATATCTGGCAAAAAAGAAGAGAACCCTCAATTTGTATGAAAGAAATACCAGTACCTTGCTTGGACAGTAATGTGTTTGTGCAATGGTTTCTGGCACATGGGGCAAGGGAACTCTTTGTATGACTTTTCCATTGGCAGATCCAAATCCAATACCAAGAAAAAATAATGTGATGATATATCCCATAGTACGCTTCACTGAATTGGTGAGGGGAGAGGCCTAAGTTGTGGAACACCATAAAGGAGTCAACTGATCCAGTCAGTTTGCTGCCAGGAGGTTAAATTTATTTTATTTTATTTATTAAATTTATATGCCACCCATCTCCCCCAAAGAGTGACTGTAACTCAAATATAGCCCAAAATTTATTCAATCTTGCTTAGAGTTAATTTAACCCTGATCAGTTGGGCAAGATCAAGATAGCAAGGACTACACAGATTCCATGAGATCACAACACCTACATTAAATCAGTCTTCCTGGCCCTTTAAGAAAAGGAGCTGCTCTGTAATTCCAGGAAAAGGGAGTTTCTGTAAGGAGTTCCAGGCAAGGGCTGCATTTGTGCCACCACGTGTTCCAAGAAACCTTTTTGAAATCAAATCCAAAGCACTGCACAGCCCTGCGACATCTGGCATTTTTTCCTGCTCTCTGACTGAATGATCAGATTGACCGAACAGCACATGGCTTCCCTATTACCAACTTGCTCAAGCAGCCTGCTCTTTCTATTCATTTCTGATATACAGTTGCAGATTTGATTATTTACATTTTAGTTTTGGTCTAGTTTACAACCAGTGCAATTGAGAGAGCATCTACAGGTGAAAAGCGGTGGGTCGTTAGGGGCACTGGAACACGAACGCTATTCCCAAAGGAAAGAAGGTCATGCTGGCTACAGAATAGATTCTTCCCCTGTAGATTTTTGTTCACATAATGCTTTGCAACATCGAGAAAGCTTTTAAGAGAAAACCCCCTTCCAAAATCTGTGCAGGCTTAACATGAAAACAGCTACCGCTTAGCCAATCCGGCTTCACCAGAGCAAGCACAGTGGGGGTCTGTGTCAGCATCTCTTATGGATGCCAAAGTCCTTGACAAGCTGAATTATAGTTTGGGGCCAAACAATAGCCATGGAGACTTTGCTAGAGATTCATTCTTCCACTGAAGACTTCCTTGACCATCAGAAAATCAATTCAGGAAATGACTGGGGAGATAAGCGTGGCCACATGAGTGGAGCCAAGGGTAATTCTGAACAGGCAGTAGAGCGGTGCTGCTCAGTCAAGGCCGGGGCAGAAATGCCGGAGATAGTGTACATTCTGTCCTGGGGGTGGACTGGGGAACAGGGAGAATTGGACAGGCTACCCTGCTCCCAGGGGCTCTTCCACCATATCACTCTTCAGAGCTGCCATGTGCCGTGCCAGAGCCACCTGGCAGAGGAAGTCATTGACACAAATGAGGCCACACGGTGGTCTCCCTGCCATTCTTACGATCTGAGCAGCATTTGCACACAAGGTAGGGGTATGAGTCGAGGGGCACAAGCAGTCCAAAGAGAGTCCAAGATTTAGCACATATTTCTGACCAGGCTAACTTCATTTCTGTCACCCTCCCAAGCCGACAAACACATTTTTATCCAAACAAGCTTTGTCTCTTTGAGCAGCTTTGTTGATAAAAGGTAGATGTTTGCCTGGTGATGAGCACTCTTCTTGATTCCAAATGACGGGTTTTTTTCCTAAATGTTATTTTATCATAATTTATTGCCAGCCACCTTGAGCACCATTTCAGGTAGAAAGGTAAGATACAGATGACATCAATAATACATCAGGACAGGCTGAAGGGAAGTTCCTTGAGACCAAATGAAGAGGTTTTGTTGAATCAGAGCGCAGCCTCCTGAATGGTACTAATGAACTGTGATTTTTACTGTTACTGAGCGGATAAATTATTAAATGCATGGAGTCTAATTACATGAACTGTATTCATTTAAATTTTAATTACACATGTAAGATATCTTCTTGAAACCCCATATGTTTGTGCCAGCCTATCTCTCAAGGGTCAAGGATGTCCCTTAATGTGAGGAAGACTGGCCTGCCCCAATATAAGTATGCCGGTCACAATTCATGGACTGCACAAGCCTATCAGTTCTGGTGCTTTTGCTCCTGAGTTTAAAAGTAAAAGGTTAATCACTCTTTTGGAAATCAGTTTCGGGTTTTCCCTTTGAAAGTAAAGCCTTGCTTTTATTCACTCCACAACTTCTCTCTTTCTCTACCACTTGGCTGCTAGCCTTCAGCCTCCTCTTTGCTAACGATCCCCATATCTTCCTCTTTCTTCACATTTCATTTCAAATGCTTGTGCGTGTTGTTTGTCTATCTTTTTAGAATTTAGACTTGGGTAAATTACTGACAAGCTTTTTGAAGCCTTGGCTGGAACCCAATAAAGCAGAAAGGAAAGACAGGTGGCCAGAAAAGCAGATCCAGTAGCCTGGCCACAAAATGGTTGGCTCCTAAAAGATTTAGTGATTAAACCTTCAGCTTACAATTCCTTCTACTCCAGTTCTCTTCGCTACAATGACACTCGTATGACTGCAAAGCTAGGATATAGCAGAATCCCTGGACAGCCCAGGCAAACCTCCACTTTGTTAAGGAAATTATAAGCAAATGACTCTTAATGACTGGAAGTATCAGTAACTTGAAAATATGAAATGTCTTTTGACATAAACAGGATAGAAATCAATTCAGCAAATAAATACCCAAATGAGGCTCCGTTGAACCCATGTCTCTACTTAAGCTCCACCTGTATATATGCAAAAAAATTACAGAATGCCGCTGACCTCCTTGAAGAGGGAATGAAATCTGCACCCCCTAGAATTTATTATTGATCAGAGATATGGAACATGCTTAACAACACCCTCTTGTGTTTGGTCTGAATACAAGCCCCATGTAGCTATTGCTCTTGCAAGTGTTCTATACGGTCCCACTTTTAGGAGCTAACACTCTAACATGGCTGACTGGGGAATTCTGGGAGTTGAAGTCCACACATTTTCAAGTTGCCAAGTTTGAGAAACACTGCTCTAACCTTAGATTTGGAAAGCAGCTATAGAAGAAAGATGGAGGCGAGTTGCAGTGGGTAGCCTATGTGCCCAAAATGAATTTGGAGCAGAAAATCTCTAATTTGCTTTTCATTTATTTTGCTAATCCTGAATTTCTCCTGATGCTTGATTCTTTGTCAGTTTTTATACTCAAAACTCCTGGGACATAGCAGTTTTAAGGAAATGTGTGTTTGTAATGTACAGTGGGGAAAGAAAAAATGTATGTACACAAATGCATGTAAGGAAGCCCATACACCACTTTAAAAAAGTAAGAGAATAGAGAATCTGTGAGGAAGCTCCTTCCTTCCTTCCTTTCTTCCTTCCATCCATCCATCCATCCATCCATCCATCCATCCTTCTTTCTTGCTGCTTCTCTGCTCAGATCATCCTGAATTCTCTCTATACAAGATGCAGATCAATCTATCTTTTCAGGGACCATTTGCACCAGTGGCCATTCCACATCAAGTTGCTTCTCAAATCTCTTTAGCATTCCCTTTCCTTTTAAAAAGTGAATTTATGTATAATGTATAGTTAACTTGAACCTGAACATGTTTACTCAAAAGCATCTCTCAGTGAAGCTCACTTCTTTATAAAAAGCATATTTTAAAGCAGTGTTTCTCAACCTTAGCAACTTTAAGATGTGTGGACTTCAACTCCCAGAATTCCCCAGCCAGCCATGCTGGCTGGGGAATTCTGGGAGTTGAAGTCCACACATCTTAAAGTTGCTAAGGTTGAGAAACACTGCTTTAAATAGAAGCCTATTCCATCAAGAGCTGAACTCAACACAGTCACAGCAACTTGAGAATTTTCCCAGAATTATTCTTAGCTCTGCCATCAGAGGCAGATCCTTTGGAAGGGCTGAAAGTTAGTAGTAGTGGTAGAAGCAGTAAGACTGTTGCTGTGATCACTATCATAAGATTTAGATCCTGATTCTCTGTAAAGTATCCAAGGGAAATTGGGGTAACACCATACAATCTATCATTAATGCATCACCATCATCAGCCACAACAATTAAAGAACCTTACCAAAGAGTAACAAACTTTTTCCAGAAACAGCCTCCCCCCATCGAGGACCCTTCCAGATGTGCTGGATGATGCCTATCACTCCAGTTGACAGCTGTGATGTCCCAAACATATCTCCAAGAGAGCAGGTTAGGAGAGGAATGAACCTGGCACTTTGAAGCAGAAGCTGTGCTATTGAGCTAGCACTATCCCTTCCCATTTGGGACTCTTTAGGCTGCATGAATGTAATTGTACCCAGAGTCAAATCAAAACTGATTTCTGTTCCAGGCTGAGAGCCTGAGTTATCTGCATATTGCCACATCCTTCACTGTGGCTAAGCAGGCAGCACAAAAAATTTGCAAAAATGGAACAGTTGCTAGGTTCACATGACACACTAAATCTTAAATCTGGGTAAGCAAGGGTAACATGCTATGTTGAAGAAACCATAATATGGTTTAAGGGCCTGGTTCATGCAATATTCTAAAAGAGCAGTTGAGTTCCCACAAAATGCTGAACCACAAACTCTCCCACCCTGTCCTTAGCAATCTACCATTAGCCTCTCCACAATGTTTTGCTATTTGGTGAAAGAAATACCAGTCTGAGTAACTAATCAGGGCTGTTTCAGCTCCTTCTCTGCATGCCTCCTTCTCCATCCTGTCACCTGTAACCAGTTTTGTACCTTAAAACCACCCCTCTTCTTACGATCCACTTACATCCAGGAAGTCCTTTGTTCTGTATCTTATTTTTACTGGGTGGGTAAATGGAACAGGACCTTTCCAGCAATGACCCTGAGATTGTGGAATGCCCTGATTCAGAATGTCAGTTGGCATCCTTGCTACTTTCAGATGCCAAGTGATTCCTGTTATTGCGGCGTATTTTTGGCTTGGCTAGTAACTCTGGTGGTTTAGCCAACCTGCTTAGCTGGGTTCTTCTTTTTATTGATTTTTCTTGACTCAGTCTTTATCTTTAATGAAGCTAAAAAGTGGGGTGGAAGGAGAGAACATTTATGGTTAATTGATAGGTTTCTTGATAGTTCACAATTTTTTTTAAACTAACATTACTTTAAATAAAGACTGCCCCCTGTTTCCACCACCACCCCAAAATAATTTCACATAACTCCAGTGGTACTCTTCAGTTTTCTCACTGATCTTGCAAAAATCCTGGATTCATATTCACTGACAGCCCCTCGGCTAGTATTGGCTTTGACATCTGCCTTGGAAGTTCACAGAACTATAAACTAGTTAAGTGGGGGGGCGGGGTTGCTGGTGGCTCAGCATAAAATATGAACCAAGCCACCATATTAAGTTCTAATAAGGTTTGTTTGAGCATAGCATCTTATATAAACACTTTAATTACTTTTGTGAGCTCAAGTTTTGGGTGAACTCAGCCATTATGACTTCTGGTCATACTTCTTTCTTACTTTCCATGAGAGTTGGTTAGCAAGGTGGCAGTCACAAGAATAAGGCAGGGGACAGATTTATGGGCACGGGAGAAGGGGGAAAAAAGCAAATGTGGTCATGTGCATCATGATATCATCATGCCAATTACATAATTTATTTAAGTTTGTGTTGTTGTCATGATGCATGTGACATCGTCATTGCTTGTACCAGAGGCCTATGCTATCTCAGCCACAAAGTCATTGGCTGGGTACACATATTGTGCTAAACCAAAAGGCGCTTTGTTTTTTTCAAGGCCAACAGTACCAAACGTAGCTACTGTAATTAGTAAATCATACCAATCCTTGCTTGCATTACACACGATCCCAGCCATAGTTTGTGGACAAATTCAGTTTTATCAAAGTCAAGCACACGCCTACCAAGGGGAAACTACAGTATTCCCTATGATTTTAGCAGAAGGCACATGTGCAAGATCAAAGCATATGGAATCCCAGCAAGGGCTAAGGCCTTATTTATTTATTTATTTATTTATTTATTTATTTAATTGGATTTCTCCGCCGCCCATCTCCCCCACAATAGGGGACTCTGGGCGACTCACAAAAAACACTAAAACTATAAATACATTCAAAATTTAAAACAATACACATAAAACATCCAAAACAATACTAAAGAAAGGAATACTAAAGTAAGGAAGATCCAAGCAGATGGAAAATCAGGCTGCGGAGAGCTGGCCACTACGGGGCTAGCCATCTCCCTGCTTGAGCTGTTCCCTCCCCTCCCCAGGCCAAGTGGCAGAACCAGGTCTTCAAGGCCCTTCGGAAGGCCAGGAGTGAGGGGGCCAATCACACCTCCGAGGGCAGGATGTTCCAAAGAGCAGGGCTACCGCAGAGAAGGCCCGCCTTCTTGACCCTGCTAGATGGAATTCTTTCTGCTGAAAGGGCAGTGAGTACGTGGAGTTGGGCTCCGTTAGGCATCAACTGATCCATACTTTTGCATCTTTGAAGAGAGACTGCTTTACTAAATTGTTCTTAAAAGTGACTTGGACACTTCAGTCAGTAGGCATAAGCATCTAATGGCAAAGGCACAGTGATATCATGACATATATGATGTCACTCCCCCCCCCACACACACACATGGAAATGTATAGCAGTACAGCGACCATCTTTTGGTAAAGACCGAATTCCAGGGATCCATTTGGCTACATCTGGGAGTGTTTCACTAGCTCTCAATTCGTTTCTGAGTGAAGTTTCAGAGGTCTTGTTACTACCCTCCAATCCTTCCTAATCTGGCATCTCCTAGCTTCAGAGATACCTCTGCCCCTCATTCATCCAATTATTGTTTTTGTTCTTGAAAGTGTGTATTACTTGTTATGCCTGTACTATATAGGGGTCTGTGGAGCAAGCCACAAGGCCTTCCTCTGACTGCCTCAGGGTGGCAGAAGGACGCTCACCTGCATGGCTTGCAGCTGCTCCACTTTTTCAGAGAAGATGCAAAATCGATCTTTTTTTAGAAGGTTGCTCAAAAGGTATTTCAGCTTTTGGTTATCGGTGACAATTACTGCATTTATCAGTGAGTGGGGTTTAATTATTTTATGGCTGTTTCTGTTGTCTTACTGCTATCTCATTCTTCTGGCTTTACTTATATTAGATAGGAAAAGAGTTGGCCCCTCTTAAAAGAGTTTTGTGAACATGAAGAGAAAGACAGTACAGGAAGTTTTGCATTTTTACAAGAAATGATCCAAAGCAAAGGGAATGTTCTAAAAATAAGGCACAATGATTGAGAGCAGGAAGAGCTGTCTTAGAAGGACATGGTACAGAGAAATGCTTCAAGAGCCAGAGATTCAAAAAATAATTTGGACTCATTGAAAGCTGTTTCAAGGCTGTCTGGTCTCTGTGAGTTTTTGGCCAGAATTCCACTCTGTTATGTAGCAGCAGCATAAATCAGGAATTAATCTGATTGCAAGCAAGAATTAGGAGCTTAAACTGATCTCTTCCTCTGCCTGTCACACTGTACCCAGTTGCATTTGTCCTTAAAAATGCTCTATTTGCAGCAGGCTTAATACATTGTAAAATGTATAATGTTTAGTTTTAAAAGCATCAAAGAAAAGCCTTTTGTCCTGTTAAGAACAGAAATGGTGGAACAAAAATAAACAGAACATAGTGTTCACTCAACAGATGAGTATGTTTACTTAATAGTAAATTCTAGTGAGTTCAACAGAACTCACTTTAAACTAAATGTGAATGCAATTGTTTAGATGCAATAATAACATTTACTGTGAAATTGCACTGACTTGCTAATAGAGTGGAAAAGGTGAAATCTTGCAATGCAGTTTGAAAACTCATCCATTACCCCTTATCCATTTTCCCACAAATAGTCTGTTTTACTAATGAGCTGTAGGGCAATCAATTTTTTTTTAAAAAAATTCTAACCCCTCACCCCAAGCTGAGATGGCATGGATTCTTACATAAAATAAATTAGCAGCAAATAAAGAAAAACTTTGTCGGTATCCAAATATGGCATAATTTTGCACTAAAGTGACTGGGTTTTTTAAGTTCTCCACCAAGGGGCACTGGGCAAGCTCCTTCCCCATCTCAATTCTCACCTATAATACAGAAACAACCCTGCAATAACCAGCCCCTTTACTGCACAAGAAATAATTCTCTGCCTAATAAGGTGGGTGAGGTCTATGAGGGAAATCATGAGCATATTTACTCAGCAGTAAGACCATTCACAGGCTGAAACTTGATCTCCCATAAAGGGGTTGAGGATTGCTGTCTTAATGTAAGATATTCTTCTAACACCTAAGAATCCTTGAGCTTGCTGTGCAGCAGACCACAAACACGATTCCTGATTCTCACCAAGGGAACCCCCCTCCATTCCCATCATGATGGTACTCAGAAGGTTGGGAATATATGCATTGCAGGCAGAGTCAAAAGAGACTCCTGCATTTATGCATATGTTCAAACATTGTTCAAAAGTCAAGATGGGTTTCCTCCAGAAACCACCCATATGTAATACAGGCTCTTGTAGGACAGCAGAGAACCAGGAAGCAATTTCTTCTCCCTTGAAAGAAGTGGGGCGGGGGGGGGGGGGGAGAGAAAGAGAATATTTGGACGTCTAAGTAATATCAAGGGACCTTGGTGAGAGGGAGGGAGTGTGGTGGTGGGTAGGTTGGTAAGGATGGGAGGGGAGATACTTATTGGGGAGAGACAGAGTAAAACTGTTTTACAACTTTTTAGGGCTGCAGTCCTGGACATGCTCACATAGGAAGAAACCCTATTTTATACAGTGGGGTTTTCTGCAAGTAAGTCTGTTTACTTAAACAGGCAAAGGATGTTTTAATTTGTATACTGTACTGTTCTATACTGTAACAGATATTTCAACAGCTCACTTCTGGGCATATTTACTCAGAAGAGTTACACTGGGCCTAACGGAGCTCACCCTCTGGGCTAAGCATGTTTAGGATTGTGGCTGAAATGCAGTTGTCCTTCTCATCTCTTCAGCACAAAAGAGTTACCCAACCTGAGAAGGTTTTGGTGGAGGAGAGCTTTGCCCCTTATTTGGAACCCTCTAGATAATCTTCCCCACAAATGCTCTCTTCCTCCCTCCCCCCCACCCCAAATTTGGCAGCTGCTACAACAGATTACACAGAGAGCGCGATTGGGAACCCACATCACGCCTTCAGATGCAGCACACACGCTGCCGGGTTAAACAAATTCGGGGTGGGGGAAAAGAAGAGAGAAAGGCTCTGTTTTCAGTGGAAAACCTTTTGTCTCCATTGTTCCCCCTGCTTTAGCATGCACTGCAGGCTTCACACACGCGCACACTCTTCCACAGCCAGGCTGGGGAGCCTCCAGAAGAGAGCCCCGAGGCCATTCGCTTGACTCGAAGAGGACAAGGGCGAGAATCCGAGATGCCCCGGCGCCGCCGAGGAACGGGACGCCTTCCCGAGCGTTCCTCCCCGAGGGGAAAGCGCCAAAGCGACGGAAGGAAATCAGGGGCGAGAGTGCGGGGTAGAGCAGGGAAGGAGATATAGTCAAGCGCTTAAGAGCCACCTAGAGAAAACTATTCGCAGGCGGCGTACTCTGGGACTACAGCCCCCATCACACCCAGGCAGCAAAAGAGCAGCTGTGCTGTGTTGGGTTGATGGGACAGTAGTAAACCAGCTTGGAGAAGGCTAGACGGAAGCCGGATATAACCCCTCTGCCCCCCCCCCGAAAGTAGTGACCTATCTGAGAACAGGGGCGTCCAGTCCCTATTCTTGGATCGTCTCCTTCTCCAGAATAAGTTGCCGAACTCTTCTCCTTGGCCGATCTGCTCCAGCCTGGTCGCGAGAACGGGGAGGGACTCCTAAAACAGCCGAAAGGTCCGGCACCAAACAAAGCCGAAGAGAAACTACAAGTGGGAAGGCGGAAGGTGCGGGTGCGGGTGCGTGTTGGGCGGGCGGGCGGGCGGGCGGGCGGGGGGGGTGGGCGGAATCTCAGCCGGGGATCACTCGGGCCGGGCGGAAAGCGCCCAGAGGCCGCAGCGAAAGGCGCTGCCGGAGCCCTGCTGTCCTCCGCCTTACCTATGGTGGTGATGACGGTGATAGCGAAGTAGAAGGAGCCGGCGAACTTCCACTGGACGCCGGCCTTGTGGGGCTTCAGCTTCAGCACCACCCCCTCGAGCTCGTAGTAGTTGGCCTCGGAGAGGTTGTACTTGCTCTTCAGCTCCAGCTGCTTCTGCTCCAGATTAGTCCGGTCGGCCGTCTCCGCCTCGGACTCCAGCGCGTCGAAGACGGCGGCGCCCACCAGCAGGTAGGTGAAGGTGCAGATGATCAGGGCCAGAGTCCGGACGTTTTGCCGCTTCATGGTCCCGCCGAGCTGGGAGAGACGCGGGCGGCGGCGGCGGCGGCAGCGGACGGCTGCTGGGGAGTCCCGCGGGAGGCGGGAGCGGACGCGGCGGCTACTTCTGCTGCTGAAGGAGAGGCGGCGGTTGCCTGGCTCATGGCTGCTGCTGCTGCTCCTGCTGCCGCTGCCGAGGCTCCCGCGGCGGCTGTGCTGGGCAAGGCGGCGCGTTCTGCAGGCAGCACCCGCCGCTCAGCTCCAAAGGGGGAGGGAGAAGGGGAGGGACGGGAGCTGTCCTTTCAGCACCACCTCCGTCGCAACCCTGCACCGCCGCCGCCTTTCCTTATAAGGACCGCTGGGCTGGCCGGGCAAGCGACCCGAGGCTGGATGGCGGGGTCCCACAGATTCGCCTTTCAACTTCCAGCTCTCCTTTGGGGCCTTGCTTGAGATTTCGTTCTCCCTTCTGAGCTATCCCAGTGTATCCCAGTGGTGCCATCTAAGCAGGTCCTGGCCAAGATGCCTTCTAGGTCCTTTCAGCCTTTTGCTCTGTCTCCTGCTCTGCCACCACTGCCCTTGTCTTTGGCTCCCTTGCTGCGACCGTCCGCCCATGACCGCAGGAAGCTTCGACGACCACTTGCCTGCCCTCCTGCCTTGTATTCCAGCTCCTGTAGCGTGACTGCCCCTCCCTGATCAACCTCTAATTCCTGCTTCCTTAAAAGACTCTTACGGTATTCTCACTTGCTACTCTATGATTGGAACTGTGTTCCAAAAATCCTGCAGAAAATCACTTTCCTTGCTTCTGTCTAGACCATGAGAGGATCTTGAATTTGCAACAGTATATTGCATATACATCCTAGTAAGTGGGATGTGTTGGCACCAGAGTAGAGGTCCTAGCCTGCATAGAATAACATGAGTGTGCTTCAGCTAAAATTAGGCTTTGGTTGCAGTTATGGCACACTGGCAAAAATGCCAAAAATGATTGATAGTGCTGCATGTATCATGGGTATGACTAAAATTCCTAAATTAGTCTACATTTTCTCTACCTTACTAAACATTATTATGTGAATATCAACATTGATCAAAGCCATAATCAAAACCCATATCTGTGGGCCCATCTGGTAACAACTGTATCATATGGAAGAGTGCAGCTTGGGACATAACAAGACTCTAGCCACCCAGAGTCATTTTTAAGTCAAGTGTCTTCAAAACCCAATAAATGAAATGAAATGCCAAATATCATGTATTAATGAATGAAATGAAATGAAAGAAGAATATATGTTCTGTGCCTGTGAAACTAAGAAAAAGAAAGATATAATAGTTCTAAATGAAAGAGGTCTGATTTTGTGAAATGGAGTTAATACATGCAGGAAAATGAAGAGATGGATTTAATTATGAATAAAGGACTAAACTGTATGTAAGAAAATATAAATTGCTGTCATCTAGGTTCTTCAGGGTATGTATTAACGTAGGAATCCATAGATTGGTTACAGTTTCATGTTACATGTTAGACACCAGTGAATGGTGATACTGGGAAAATTACAGATGAGCTGGGAGAGAAACTGGAACATTCTGAATGAATGCAATCAGGGGTGGTCAGCTGGGTAACATGAATGGATGGGTGGAAACAACACAAGAAAATACAGAAAATAAGGGAAAAAGTAATTGGACCATTCCACAAAAAAAAAAAATTAAATGAATGAGAATGGTGATTGATGAGTGTACAAATTAAATACATAATTTAAACATAAATCTAATTATATGTACACATGGCAAAGGAATGGATATAAATCTAAAAATGTCTTCTTTTTTTTTTAATGAGGAAAGGTTGAGAGAATTAGTGATGAGAGATTTTGAATATGGGACAGACCATATTTTGGTAGTGTCAAGGGTGGACATGGAAGATAAAAAAAGGGAACAAATTAGAATGAAAGAAGTATGTCAGCAAAAAGAGAAAGCATAAGTCATATATGAAAATGTATTAGATTAGTATTAATTTCCCAACATAATGAATTAAAAATAGACATAAGGAAAAATTTGTGGAAACTACTTGGAACTGAATGAAAGGAATTCTGTTACAGAGTGCCACAGAAGTGTGTGAAGTATGGGAAATACAAAAAATAATATATATTGAAATATGTATTTTTATTTATTTATTTTTCAAATTTATATATGCCACCCATCACGCTATACAAGTGACTCTATATAACAGGATGATTGCAGCAAAAAAATGAGGATGAGAGAAAGATATGTTATAATGTGCAGAGAGGGGGAAATCCACTTGCAAAAAAAAAAAAAATGTAGCGAGGAACGGTTAAGATTAAAACAGCCCAAGAAAATGCAGAGTGATTTTGATGAAAACAAATATTTATTTGGAAGTGGGTAAAACAAAGAGCCTCCAGCAGAACAAATGGAATTAAAAATAAAAGTGATGAAATTATTTGGGAAGAAACTGAAGCAAGGAAATGATGGAAGGAGTATTTTAGACATTTATATGTTGATGAGTGGAACGGAAATGAATGCTGTAGATGATGTAACTGATGAAGCACATTGATGAAAAGGGAGTAATGCATGCTGTGAAAATGTCGACGCGTTGTAAAGTTGCATGTGTAGATGGTGTAACTGGAGAAATATTAAAATAAAGATGTGGTTTATTTACTGAAAGCCTGTGTATGAAGGTTGCATCTGTGCCTGACAATGGGAAGAATATCATCATTGTACCCCTGTACACAAGGGAAAGTAGCAGGGGTGAATGCAAAGCATACAGGGGGGTTAGTTTAATGTGCGCCTAGAAATAGTTTGGCAGAATTCTGATCAAAAGGGTACAAAAGGTAACAATAAGCAAGATTTGGGAACTACTGTATGGCTGGCTGGATTTATTTATTTATTTGTTTATGGTAGGAATGTGTAGACTAGATTTTTGGTCTTCAGCAGGTCACTGATAAATGTATGAATATGAGAAAGTTTATTGTACAATTGTTAATTTAGGGAAAGCTTATGATAAAGTTAACAGGCTTCAGTTATGGAATGGGTGGTATGAATATGGAGTTGAAGTTGCTGAATGCACTAAGAGGAATATATGATAACTATGCATGTGAGTCTTCTTGTTATATCGATTTTGTATTATTTGTATATGATCTTAATTGTTGCTTGTTTGTATTGAGGTATGCCACCCAGAGTTATAAATTGTGAGTTGGGTGGCTTTAAAATAAATATGCAAATAAATAAAGCCTGAAAATAAATAGAAATCTTAGCAAGTGGTTCAACATAAAGCAGGAAGTAAGACCAAGGTAGGTGTATTTCAGAAGGAAAATGGAGTGGATTGCAAAGTATTAAAAAATGATTTTAAAAAACTACAACAAGCAGATGAATTTGTGTATCTTGGTAGATACTTACTGAAAATAGGGAATTTTTAAATTTTTTAATTAATATTAAAATATTAATATTTTATTAATTATTTTTAATTAATATTAAAATTTTAATATGTGTAAATGTTGGTAGATAGGGGGTCTGTTGTGAGGAATTAATGTATGTGGAAAGAAATGAAAATGCGTATAAGGAAGTGTTTCTGTTTACTTTGTTATATGGAAGTAATAGTTGGATATGTCAAGAGAAACAGAAAAGTAACTTAAATAAACTGGGACTAGAATACTTAAAATGTGTCAGTGTTAAGAGATTGAATATGTGATGGATGTATATGAATTGAATAAAACACTAAGTGACCAGTATGAAAGAAGTATGTTTATTTATCTTTTTTATTCTATTTGGTGCTGCCTGGATACGTTATATTAAAATAAAATAAAATAAAATTATATTGACGTGGTTCGGACTTGTAGACAGAATGGATGAAAAATGAATTGCAAAACAAATAAAGAATGAATAAATGGGTTGAAAGGAAAGGGAAAACTGAAAATGTTATTGGATGCAGTTAATGAGATAATTAAAAATACATTTTTACAGTGACTGTGAGTACACCATTGCAAGACCTGAAGGACCAGATTAGGGACAGATTGTCATGGGGAAAATCTATGTCAACTAATAGTTGACAGTGACTTGATGGCACATAACCAATCAAGATAGATAGATAGATAGATAGATAGATAGATAGATAGATAGATAGATTTTGTTGTTGTTCAGTCATTAAGTCGTGTCCGACTCTTCATGACCCCATGAACCATATTGCACCAGGCCTTCCTATCTTTCACTGCCTCCCTGAGTTTGCTCAATTTCATGCTCATTGCTTCAGTGATGCTATCTAGCCATCTCATCCTCTGCCGTCCTCTTCTCCTTTTGCCTTCCATCTTTCCCAGCATCAGGGTCTTTTCCAAAGAGTCCTCTCTTCGCATTAGGTGACCAAAGTATCTGAGCTTGAGCTTCATTATCAATCCTTCCAATGAGCAATCAGAGTTGATTTCCTTTAAGATTGACTGGTTTGACCTCCTAGCAGTCCAGGGGACTCTTAAGAGTCTTCTCCAGCACCACAGTTCAAAAGCATCAGTTCTTCGGCGTTCAGCCTTCTTTATGGTCCAGCTCTCACAGCCATACATTACTACTGGAAAAACCATAGCTTTGACTATGCGGATCTTTGTCGGCAAGGTGATGTCTCTGCTTTTTAATATGCTATCTAGGTTTGCCATAGCTTTCCTCCCAAGGAGCAAGCGTCTTTTAATTTCATGGCTGCAGTCTCCATCTGCAGTGATCTTGGAGCCCAAATAAATGAAGTCTGTTACTGCTTCCATTTCTACCCCTTCTATTTGCCAGGGATTGATGGGTCCAGATGCCATGATCTTAGTTTTTTTAATGTTGACTTTCAAGCCAGCTTTCGCACTCTCCTCTTTCACCCTCATCAAGAGGCTCTTTAGTTCTTCTTCGCTTTCTGCCATTAGGGTGGTATTGTCTGCATATCTGAGGTTATTGATGTTTCTCCCTGCAATCTTAATTCTGGCTTGTGATTCTTCCAGCCTGGCATTTCTCATGATGTACTCTGCATATAGGTTAAATAAGCAGGGTGACAGTATACAGCCTTGTCGTACTCCTTTCCCTATTTTGAACCAATCGGTTGTTCCATGACCGGTTCTAACTGTTGCTTCTTGGCCCGCATACAGATTTCTCAGGAGACAGGTAAGGTGGTCTGGTATCCCCATCTCTTTAAGAATTTGCCACAGTTTGTTGTGATCCACACAATAGATAGATATATAGATAGATAGATAGATAGATAGATAGATAGATAGATAGATAGATTTAGAAACAGAAGAGTGTAAAGCAGGATATTTGCAGATAGAAAAGTATGGAGAGAGATAATTGGTGTATTTTGTGGGATCAGGATGGCGCAGATCTCAAGCAGGGTAGAGACTCATCAATTCCACTTAGAACATGTTTTATTATTAAAAAATGCTTTTCATTATAAAAAAGGGCTACCTGTCACCTTCCAATCTGCAATCAGTCTTTTTATCCTAATTCTACTATTTTTAAAGGTTATTTTAATCTTCTAAGCTCTGTTTTATTTTCTTTAACCTTATTCTAACTTCTTTTTTACTATTCCTCCTAAGCCCTAACCTGACTTCTATTCTTCATGCTAGCTTCAGCGCTATTTTGAGGTCCCAGTCCTATGTACCACCAAGTATTTCTCCCTTGGCTAATTTAATGTTGGCTAGTCTCTGCTGTCAGCTTACTCAGCTGGACTTGACCATCATGGTGTTGGAACTGCTGTTGGTATTGACATTACCACAATGCCACATCTTCTAGTACTGGCTGATGACTCTTCTGGCTTTGGCTCTGTGGCAATAGCCATTTAGCAATGTCGCTTCAACTTTGTCTCTCTTGGCCACTTTGTGCATCTGGCCCCCTCTGGCTTGACTCTTTCTTCAGCCTGCTCTGTCATGGTGCTCCCTTTGGCTTCTCTGGTTTGATGCTTTCTTTGTATCTGTTGATGTTGTGGCAGACAGTACTGGCTGCTATTATGGCCACACTTCCTGGCTCCCTTTCCACCCAACTTCAGGCCTGTTTTGCCACACGTTCTTGGGTCGCTGCCTCTCTCCTACCCTTCCCTCTTTTGCCACTGCACTTGGTTGAGCTCTAGGGCCTCTTTCTCTCTTTAGCTGGGAAAGCTGCCGGTGTGGCTGGTTCCTGCTGGTATGGCTGGCTGTTGACTCTGGCTAATGGTAGTTGCGCTACCATCAGCCCAACCTTCCGGATGTCTCTTGTGCCTCTTTAGCTAAGTCTGCAGGTTTTTCCTTATACTGGCTACTTGGCCCTCCCAAGGGGAGGGGAGGCTTTCCTCCTCTACCCTTTCCTCCCCCTTTCTCTCCTTTCCTTTCTTCCTCCCCCTTCCTTCTTCTTCTAGGCTGGTGCCTTCTTTAGGGCTACAGCCTGTCATTACTACATATTTTGCTGCCCTGTGATTTCCAGGGAACTTTCCCCACCCGGGCGTACCCTGGCACCACCCACCTGGATCACTGCTGCTTCTCCCAGCTTTGGTGGGTCTCCCACAGCTGGAATCTCCTCTCTAGCTGTCAAGGCCTATCCTTCCCCCACTCCTTAAACCAGCAACTTTCCTCCAATCCAGCAAGCCAACAAGAAATTGCCATTTTAAACAGCTGAATTCTTTTAAAGGGCTCCCTTTTCTCCTGGGTATGGCCCTTACACTTTCAGAGAAACAGGAGTGAGAGGAAACAGCATGGCATTTTTTTCCTTTACAATCATCCCTTCACAATGTAAAATAATTTTAATAATGTTTCATTTTATTTTCCTTACTTCACATCTATGGCTTACTATTTCTTTCTCCTTTTCGGTGCTCTGAATAAGGGGCCTATCCTAAAAGGGAATAGTGTAATGTGTATGCTTAAGTCCTTCCTCCAAATCCACAGTATGTATGAAGCCTTTGGCCCATCCCCTTAATCTCCAAGCTCTTCTGGGCTTCAACCTCTCACTTAGCATATGCAAATGATCCAGCTGCAATTTCTTCCCCTGTTTCAGCCGTGTCTCCCTTTCTTCCTCCTTCCTGTGTATGTGGAATTCTAGAATTCTAGTCTATGACAACAATATGATTCCATTTGGAAGTTTTAGTTGTTGATCAAAATGTTTGATGTTTTGTATTCTAGGAGTTTCGTGTATTTTTTTCTCTCTTTACCCTCCTCATCCCCCTCCCCAATAGCTTAGTAGAGTTTTTTTCTTTCTTTCTCCTTTTTTGCTCCTATAATAAAGTATTTTGTCTTTTATATAATAATATGGGCTTTTTGTTATTTAGTTTATGTATCATATTACATATAAATAATGTTTTTAAAGAAATGTTAACTGTAATGTATTTTTAAAGCTTAATAAATTTTTAAAAACTCATGCCATATAAATAAGTTAGGTTTTAAAGTGCTAAAGATTTCTTTTGCATCTTTCTGATTTCCCTCTGTGGAATTGAAAGTGTAGATTTCTCAAGATTCCCTGGGCGCACAGAAGCTGGGTTCACATAGTTCATGGTGAACCAAGTCACTGAAAGAGCTAATGCCTGAATTTGCATGACACACAACTTGATTAACTTTAGCCTTGGTTATTTTTTTGTAGCTCAGTGTATTGTACCAAATTATTAGTACGAAATTGCAAATTTTCTATCTGGATTTAGAACTATCTCTGAGATCACTGTCTGCCATGCAGATAGCAGTACAACCAGTAGAAGGCTTGTGGAAAATCACCCCAAATCTTAATAAAGGGAGGGAGTGTGTGACAGCATCAGTCACACATGAATCTCTGCTATCTTGTGACATATAATAGTCATTTTTTGCGAGATGGGCAGTATCTAAATTTGAAATATACATACATACATACATACCCAGACAGACATGGTTTTTCTTTTTAGCTGATAGCAGACCCTGAGAGTAGAAGAAATGGCATATTTCCAATAGGAAAAGGGGAGGGGGGCTGCTGTTGTGTTTGAAAAGAGGAAGAGAAAGCTGGCAACTAACTGAAGAGGAAGACTTTTGGGAAGAAGGAGGAGGCTGGTAATGGCTGGTAAGGCAAAATGGATTCTAGAAAGTGTTGGCTGTTGAAGACTTTTTGTTGGTTACAGGACAGCCTGGAGTAAGACTCTTGAAGTGGAGGTGAGTGGAGGTTCTGGAAAAAAAATCAGTGAATGGAGAATACGTGCAACGATGGATTATTCTACACACTGCAGATGACATTCCTGGAAAGCTGAAGAAGTCAGTCAGGAGAGATCATATTCAGCCAACTGCAGGGAGAAAATACCAGCCACGAAACAGAGAAAGCAGCCAAAATAATTCCTCCTTATTTAAAGTAGGAAATAGGTATATAGGTATAGCTATTGAAATCCATACCTATACTTGAGATGACATTGTAGCTTCCTTATATATATTGCAGAGAAACAGTTAACTTTTAAACACATGGCTAAATACACATAAATCAAGCCTGGTTATTGCCTTTTCCAGGATAATTTTACCGTAGTGCTTAAGGTATGTTCCAGATTTGAAAAGAACAAGTGCTTAATATTGCTTCTTGTTCCCATAGAGAAAATAAATCACAAGAAGGTATCTTGTGTTCTGTGAATTGTGAACCTACAGAGCCCTTATGACACAGACATTAACATTAGAAGAATTTGAAAGGACAAGATTATGCTCATGGTGAATAGATCTCTCAGTTCTTATCTTGCAGACCTTCAATCTGATGCTTCTATATAATGGGCAACAATGACTAAAATTTCCAATCACTGTTCTTGGGAATTATGGGAATTGTTGTTTAGCATTCCTAGTGGACACCAGGTTAATGAAGGTTATTGTAGACATCTGAAATCTGCCTAAAATGTCACAAGCTGAATTTGCCTTCCTTTCTGCATACAAACTTAAGAAAAATGCTAATCTATTGTAGGACAACCATATCTGCTCTGTAAAAATCCAGATGACCACTAGATGACAGCAAAGTTAGATTTTTCTTTATCTCTTTGCTGTCATCTAGTCATCATCTAAATTCTTCTGCCCCAGATATTGTAGCCCTCTTCAATCAGGGAGAAAATATAAGAGAAGGATGTGATTCCTTTATGGTGTTTGCATAGATTTTTAGAACAAACCTTTTCAAGCTTCTGTGCCTTCTCTCAAGTTTCACAGGTTTTAATTTTAATGTTGTTCTGATTTAAAAAATAAATGAAAAAAAGTGCGGAAATCCCCAGGTTAGAGTATTTTGCTTGAATCTATGTGAATATTTCATGCCAGGAAGTGTTACCTCCTTACAATGAGGCATTGTTTTTTCTGGTCAGGGACTCAGGGCCAAGCGTCAGCAACCCAGCCTCACCCACAGTGAGAACAGAAATATATGATGCCTCCAAGAACTCTCTCCAACTTTCACAATGTAGGAACAAAAACAAGCATGACAATTGTTATAAGCAATAATGACCCACTATTCTGCAAGAGCAATATGACATCAATGTACAGTATTTGCAATAAATTAGTAGTGTTGGCTCCTATGGGATAAGTTTATCTGCAGAAATAGAACAATTTAATCAAAGATACGACCTGAAGAATGCTGCCCATTTGTACTATCTTCTTGCCTAATGTCATTTGAGGACTATATCACTGCAAGTCACCTTGACTACCTTGAATTCTGCATAAAACGAAGGCAGAGGTCCAAGGTTTTGCTTTGTTTTGTTTTGTTTAAGACAGGCTACTGTCAGGTAGCATATTGTCCAGATAACAAAAGATGCCATCGGTCAGAGGAGTAAAACAGGACAGTGTGTGTGTGTGTGTGTGTGTGTGTGTGTGTGTGTGTGAAATATATATGTATATATCAATTCTAAGTAGCAGGAACCAAGAAGATAATGGTTCAGGACCAAGGACAGTTCAAATAAAATGGCTGGGCTCCAGAGTAGGTTAGCCTTGTGTTGATCAGTGATCATGAATAAAAGTTTCTATCTATTTAAGCACTGAGCTTTGCTCCAACACAAATATATGAAAGTGGCCACAAAGGCAGTATTGAATATTGGACTTGTTTCCACTTCCAAAAAATCAATAAAATTGGCACCAGCATTGTGATATCCAGCTGCTTATTGTGGCATTCCAACCAGACTAGAGGATCAGAGGCTTATTGTGGCATGCCAACCAGACTAGAGGATCAGACATCCACAATCCAATTTCCTTTGTTTGTTTGTTTGTTTGTTTGTTTGATTTATATAGGCACCCATCTTGTAAACCACAACTCTGGGCAGCTCACAACAACAATAAACCCAAAATTGGGGGGGGGGGGGGAGGCGGAAGCAAAAACATGAAGAAAACCAGGAGCCTGACCCACCATCTCCAATCCATCCATCAATATAATCTTTTAAATTTATGAGAGAAGGAGGTTGGTTGAAGTTCAAGTGGAGAGAGTTAATATTTTGCCTGTGTTGTTTTCTGATCTAGTATCTGAGCTCCATTAAAAAAAACATACACACAGACATACTTTGCAATCCACAGAGCTCAGATGCAGTTGGGCGGGGATGAGCAAGAGCCTTGTCTTGAATCTGCAAAACTATTTTTGGCTGTGTTCATACAATCCATTTACTTAGCGAGCCCAGTTTCATAATACATTGAACCATAAATTAACAAAATGGGTTGGGTTGCAAATGAGCTAAACCACCAAAGCAATGAAACAAATGCCGCCATGTTATAAGAAAGTCACTGATGTAAATAATATTGGGCTAGATGGAACCATAATCTGATCTTGAATAAGGCAGTCTCCTATGCTTTATTCATCCTAAAAGGGAAAACAAGAAAATACTCACTGGATGGATTCACACAATACACTAAACCCTAAACTCCATTGAACAAATCACAATTTCTGCCTCTGCTTATTATGCTATGCCCAAACAGAGCATACTTAGGTTTAAGATGATGGCTTAGTTCACCCGATGTGCTGAGCCACAAGCTACCCAGTCCCATTTTGGCCTAGCCTTTCTCTTTTGTCCTGTGCAAACTGAAACAAATGGTGCCTGGTTGCTTTTCTCATGAGGCCAGTAACAGCTGGAGAAGTGGGTTGGAATGCAGATTGAGAAATAGGGCAGTAAAAATGGTGCAGGCTCCTACCACAGTCTCACCCTCCTAGACACAGATCATTGCTTTTGTTTTTTTAAAAAAAGGAATCTCTTTGTGTCCCCTTGTGAGTCTCACTAAACACCTTTTGTTGCTGCTTCTGAGAAGGCCAAAGACAGTATACCAAGACAGAGGAGATGGGAAGATGCCATTTGTATTTGAACTAGGAATAGGGAATGCTAGAAGTTATTCTGGGTGTAGAAGTACTGCCACCCCTCCCTTATCTGCTGAAACCTTTGCAGAAAAGTGTTTCTCAGGCAGCTGCTTCTTGAGGAAGTTAAGGCAGAAGAGCTACTTCAAACTCTCAGAAACACCTGTATTCCACAATAGCTCCTCCAGTGCAGAGGTTTCTTAGTTTTATTTTCCAAAGATTGAAAAAGAGACAAGGAGGTCATCTCTTACTGATAAGATTCAGGACCAGACCACAAGTCTTGAAAGAGCCTGCAGATATAATACTGGAGTCCTTTTGAGCCTTTGAGAAGCCACATAGGATGGGCATAATGCCAGAGGACTGAAGAAGGACAAATCTTCAAAAAGGGAGAAAAAGGGAATGAGATATCTACACATCCATTAGTCTGATGTCAGTACTGGGCAAAACACTGGAACAGATTATCCCAGTTGGTTTGTTAACATTTAGAAATAAATACATAGCTTGCCAGAAGCCAGCATGGTTTATCCAGAATAAATCATGCTAGAGCAACCTCATTGCCATTTTTTTATACAGAGATTAATTTCATTGACCATTGGAATATGGTGGACATATCTTCAGCCAGGGTAGATAGCAATCACCTTGGAGGACAGTATTAAGATGCAGGAGGGTTTTGACAAATTGGAAAAATGAACAGAAACAAACAAGATTTTTATTTTTAGGGATAAAAGTGAAGTTCTTCATTTGGTTAGGAAAAATCAAAGACAAGAATACACATGAAACAAATGTGGATGTCTTGGTGGATCACAAGCTGAACATGAGCCAACAGTGGTATGCAGCTGTGAAAAGAAAGGAAAGGAAAGAAAATGCAATCCTAGACAGCATCAACAATTCATTTTAGGAGAGACATTGACAAAGTAGAGCACATTCAGAGGAGAGCAATGAAGATGATGAGGAGCTTAGAAGGAAAAATGTAGGAGGAACAGTTGGAGGTATTAGGTACATTTAGCTTGGAGAAGAGAAGACTGCAGGTAGAGATGACAGCTGTTTTCAAGAATCTGAAGGGTTGTGATGCAAGATGGGGCAGAATTCTTCAGAGATGTCCCAGAAGGTGGGATAAGAAACAGTGTGTTAAATTACAAGAAAGTAGATTTTGGAGGGACATCAGGAAGATGTCCTCAAAGTTTGCATAGCCCCCAACTGGCTCTCTTTTTAGACAAGCCTTTAGATCTGGCTCTTTCCTCAGGCTTTGGAGTAGAATGAGCGGATGGGTAGGTGGCTGTTTGAGGACGTGATTCAATTGTAGGAATGAGGGGTTTTTCCCTCTAGGTTAACCATAGTCTTTTCCTGATTGGTCTGTTTTCTTCTCTGTTTTGGTTATTGCAGGCTGCCCAGAGTTGTCTGGAGTTGGGCAGCCTCATAAAATTTATTAATACAGACATAAAAAGTGAACCCTCCTTTGCTGAAATATTTAAACAGGATATAGGACCCCTTGCTGGGGATGCTCTAGAAATGGATTCTTGCCGTGTGCCATGGGCTAGATGATCTACAAAGTCCCCTTTGAACCTTACATTCTAAGATTATGATTTGATTGCATTAGCCATGCTTGGAGAATATTAACTATTTTTCCAGAAAAATCTTTTGAAGCAGTGGAATAGATTAGCAATAAGAGAAAGCTCTCCCACCAATCCATCTTGATCCATAGAACTAAGCCAGTTCTATAAGTCCTACCATAAAATTACAGGAGGTAGGTAAGTGAAATTTGCCTTAAAGTTTCATACCAAGTTATTCCTCCCCTCCCACTACTTGCAATATATTGACAGCGCTTGAAATTAGTCTTGATTGCATGGGAAGTAATCATCCCTTTATTCCTGGAAGTGGAAATAATGTTATTTCATCATGTATGACCAGCCTTTAAGGGGTGTGGAGACAAGGATTACCAGCCACCCAGAAAAGCATCAGTGCTGATAGTAAAGCCTCTCTATTTCACAGCTTCCCACCCACCCTCTCCACTGTCAATTCTTTCACCCAGAAATCATCCAAATGCTGCTCGCTTCTTCTGCTACCAACAGAGTTGCAATTTTGAGGGGAGGGGCACTTAGGGTCAGCTCATGGTTAGCAAAATGCCACCCATACAGATGGGACTAGATGGATCTAGACATCCATGCTTATGGACATTCTACAAGAAAACCATTTCTGTCTGCTTTATGAACCTGCCCTTCCACATTTTAACAGCAAGGCAGGAGGCCTGGTTCCACAGAAGACAATCAAAGAGTTGAGACTTCAGATCAGGGTGATTCCACTAACATCAGTCCTTTAGTGGAATCATCCTGATTTCAATCACTACTTCTGGCTACCAAGTGGGATTCCCAGTGTGTATATTGACTATATGTACATTGGATTTTGAATATATACATTGTGCAAGCTTATTTATCAGAAACATTTGAAAACCTAGATAGTACAGTGGAGAACTTGGAAAGGAGAGGCATTATCTATACAAACCATCATCAACCAGGATACATTCTAGACATATGAACTTCAGTCTCCAGGATGTCCCAATTAGCCATGGCCATGACTGAAATACAGGAAGCTGAGATCCATCTGGACATCTGGAGGGTGCCAAAGTTGAGAAGGGCTGATCTATACTCCTGAAGGTGCCATCAAATAAGAGTTGCAGCAGAGGTACATGTCCTGAAACCAAGTTTTGTTTAGCCCCAATGCCCTCCTTAGATGCTGCTGATCTGGGATAAATTAAAATTTCATTTTATGCTTTTCATACTGAATAAAGAAACTGAGGCTAAAATGGGGTTGGAAGGCAAGAAGAAGTATTGTAAATCATTAATGGTTCATGCAAATGCTATAATTTATATCTTTGCATCAGACATCAGGATACAAGTATATAATGATGGCATTTGTGTCAAGATATCACTACACACGTGTTGTCATTTTGGTGTCACTGTGGTTTGCTACAGATGCTGTTCTGCATGGTATGTGATTCTTATTCTATATATATCAACTTCGTCATGGACCATATTTATTATTCCCTTGTCCCATCACATACCCTTCCATTTCTGTCATCTTTGGAAACATCTCAAAATAACAACCCTAAGAAAAAGTGTGATTGCCCCACTAAAGGTCCTATCTGGTCTTAAAAACAAAACTCATGGAGGACATGGAATTGTACCAATCAATATTCATTTGATACAGGCTCAAGTGATAGAGCTTCTGCATAATGGACTTTACACTCCTCAGTGGCTTGCATTTGTCACTTACGCACAAGACAAAGGCAGACTGAAAGCATTGAATAATTACAGAATCACATAATCACATTTGGAAACTACCTCAGAAGTCATCTAGTCCAACCCGCTGCCCAGTGCCAAGTTTGCTAAAACATTTTTGATAGACGGTTATCCAGCTTCTGTTTGAAGATCTCCAGTCAAGGGGAACATACCAGCTTATCAGAGAAACTATTTCTCTGATTGACAGCTTTTACCCTTAGGAAATTCTTCCTAAAGTTCAACCTCAATCTACTTGCTTTGGTTCTGGTCTGCCCTATTTGGACCTGTTATCCCTCTTCTATATGGCAAGCCTTCATTTTATTTTATTTTATTATTTTATTTTACTTTATTTTTTACTTTATTTTGGTTTCCAGTTACCTCATCATTCTTAGTAGTCTTCCTCCAAACTTGCTCCAGTTCATTAATGCTCTTTTTAGATTTATAATCCAGAACCAGACACAATATTGAAAGTGGGGCCTGATCTGGGCAGAGAAGAATGGGACAATCACTTCCCATGATCTGGATTCTATGCCCCAGCTCATACAGCCCAAAATAGCATTTGCCTTTTAGCCTCTGCATTACACTGTTGGCTCATGTTCAGCATGTGATTTACTATAGCAGCCAAGTTCACATGAACTACTGCCAAGCTGGGTCTCCCCTATCCTATAAAAATTGCTCTGTTGGCTGAGGATTATGGGATATGAAACCCATCAAGACTGAAGGGCTCTTGTTGGGAAAACTTGCTGTTTAGCAAATGCCATTAATATTAATTAATTAATTAATTAATTAATTAATAAGAAAACTCACTGATGATTATCTCTGTATCAGAACCAGAAGGTTGCTCTTGGTTGTCAAAGCCCATTAGGATACATTGTAAATTCTACATAATGCACACCATCTACTTCTGGTCTTTCATATTCACATGGCTTTTTATTTTAATGATTTAATTCCATTGAGGCACTGCCCAACGCCAGCTGACTCTGGGCAACTCCCAACATAATACCATAAAAGCCAATGCAAACCTAAACAAGATGGATCTGGGCACAATATATAGACCCAAACAAAAATAACCAATGCTCCTAAACACCACTGGATGGTGATAATTTGGGTCTGCTCCAAAATTCACTGTAACTGGCCAAGTTAGTACATATTGCTAGCAGTCCCATTGACAAGGAGCACTGTTGATTAAATATTGCTATTTGCTCTGATATTGTTAGCTACTGTCAGTGTTCCTCGGCATCCGAACTGGCCCTTAACAAAAAGGAGTCCATTTGTTTGCTATTCGATCTCCAGTCAGCTGCATCTGTTGGCCAAATGTTTTAGTCCTGAAGATAGGCAAGGTCTAAAATATAGCTGCTGATGACAGAACAGATTCATGTTCTAATCAGATGTGACAGTTTCAGATGGCCTGGGATGTGGGTGCATGTCTGGCAAACATTGTCTTGGGTAGGGCTACCATTATCTTGGTTGCAAAGATCCAGAGAACATTTGTTGTTGTTGTTCAGTCGTTAAGTCGTGTCCGACTCTTCGTGACCCCATGAACCATATTGCGCCAGGCCTTCCTATCTTTCAGTCCCTCCCTGAGTTTGCTCAATTTCATGCTCATTGCTTCAGTGATGCTATCTAGCCATCTCATCCTCTGCCGTCCTCTTCTCCTTTTGCCTTCCATCTTTCCCAGCATCAGGGTCTTTTCCAAAGAGTCCTCTCTTTGCACCAGAGAACATTAGATGATAACAAACAGAATGCTTGGATATCTTTGCTGCCATCTGATGGTTGTCCATAATTTTGCCGCTGTCCATGCATAGTAGTCCTACTTCCATGCTGCTCCCGATAGACCAGCTCCCCTTTTTATGGCCTGGCTTGAAGTTTAAGAATAACAGAAGCCAAAACAGAACAAAAATTGATTTTCAAGTGAATTACTGAACTACTGCAGCTGGGTGTATTTTAATTTGCACTATTCCTGAGAAATAACGTAAGTATTGATAAAACGTCATAATATTTCTTAATAGTTATTGTGATAAGCTAGAAAATGTCAAAATCAAACTGTGTTATATACTTTCATGTTACAGTGGAACCTCAGTTCACGAATTTAATTCGTTCCGCGACTCTGGTCGCGATCCGAAATGGTCGCGACCGGAATCAAATTTTCCCATAAGGCTCAATGTAAATACAGTTAATCCGTTCCGACCCCAAATTTGGTCGCCAACCGATTTCTGGTCACGACCCGAGTCAAATTTCCCCATAAGGTTCCATGTAAATACGGTTAATCCGTTCTGAACCATGTTTTTTTTAAAAAATACCGCAAAAATATGACACAAAGTACAGTATGAAGAGAGAGAAAGCTAACCTTACTCGGGAGGGAAAATGGCCGCGCTTCCTGCTTGGAGGGAGAGTCCCCTCCCTACAGGGAAGTCGCGACCATGTGACACGGGAGGGAAAATGGCCACGCTTCCTGCTCGGAGGGAGGGTCCCCTCCCTACAGGGAAGTTGCGACCACGTGACATGGGAGGGGAAATGGCCACGCTTCCTGCTTGGAGGGAGAGTCCCCTCCCTACAGGAAGTCATGACCACGTGACACGGGAGGGAAAATGGCCACGCTTCCTGCTCGGAGGGAGAGTCCCCTCCCTACAGGGAAGTCGCGACCACGTGACACGGGAGGGAAAATGGCCGCGCTTCCTGCTCGGAGGGAGAGTCCCCTCCCTACAGGAAGTCGCGACCACGTGACATGGGAGGGAAAATGGCCGCGCTTCCTGCTCGGAGGGAGAGTCCCCTCCCTACAGGAAGTCGTGACCACGTGACACAGGAGGGAAAATGGCCGCGCTTCCTGCTTGGCGGGAGAGTCCCCTCCCTACAGGAAGTCGCGACCATGTGACACGGGAGGGAAAATGGCCGCGGATCCTGTTCGTCACCCGATCCGGCGTTTGCGACCGGAGGTAAATTTTTGTGGCCTGAGCTGGTCGGGACCCGAATTGTTCGTGAACAGATGCGTTCGTGAACTGAGGTTCCACTGTATTTGCTGATAAATCTCAAGAACCATCAGCTCTTACCCACAATCACTAACCGCATAGAAGTTCATCCACTTTGGCTTTGGAAAGCAAAAGTCATATTTTCAGTGATTCTGAAACGTTTCCTGGAAAACCTATCAAAGAGATGACAGAGGAGATGCTGGTGATGATGATGATGTTCTCTACCCATTATTCCTTTTATCTCTGACTCCTGAATCATAATTTGGCACTGAATTTGCTTTTTTCATACTATGTTCTCAGCCAATCAGAGATCATGTACAATATTTCTGTAGGCAATCCAATTTTACAAGGAGCAACATCATTGCTTATGTACAGCAAAAGGAATGCTTCCTTTAATGGCCATACAGTTAACTTCTGTCTGTAAGGAATCTAATGGCAGATCTTTGTTTGACTTAAAATAATAATACAGGTAGTCCTCATTTAGCAACCACAATTGGACCGGCAACTCAGTTGTTAAGCGAACTGATTGCTAAGTGAAACTGCCACTGTACTTACAATCTTACTTCAGTTTTCCTTTGCTTTACAGACCTGCGAAGGTCATAAATATGAGGACTGGTTGCAAAGTTACTTTTTCATCACTGTTGTAACTGTGAACAATGAGTTCATTTAGTGAGGCAGTTGCTAAACCAGGACTACCTGTAACAGTATCCTGGAAGTGTATCTTCTTGTATTTGAGACATAATCCTCAAGAAAGTTTGCTTATGGTAACCTTACTGAAATCCACAGGATGGGCACTCTTCTCCCCTTGCACAGTTTTTTCTCCTTTCACAGAGGACAGCATGAGAGAATGATGTATCCTGGAAGTTAGAAGCTTTCAAACTGAGAAGTCACATGTGACTCTCCGACTGCAAGACATCTGTTGTTACCTCCTGCAGCAGCTCCTAGAATCTGGACCTTAATTTGTAACATAGTTAAAAGCAGCAAGATGGAGATTTTATTAAGGCAACATCTGGTGCTGGTTTACTTAAATGCTCAAGAGTCATTTATCACCTTGTAGCTTGTTGCTCCAATCCCATTGAGGCACGGGGACAAAAGGTTCTTGGCTATTGCCCTCAGATGAATTGTTACTCTGTTCAGAACAGATGAACTCAATTTCCAGGCAGTTAGCTGCAATCTAGCTAACTATGCTCAGCACACTCATTTTAACAGGCCAAGATAATTAGCGAGGAGCAAAGCATTTCTTTTAAACCTACAAATAAAATTCAAAACATTGCTCCAAATGTTTACTTTAAAAATTAAGCTTGTGTTCTTTTTTTGCCCACTGAAAATTTTTTGCCCACCAAGGAGTTTTGCACGCCAATCAGTTCCATTTGCTTATTTTGGGTGTCATGCTTATTTCCCTGCCAAGTTAGGATTAGGGTTAGGGTCAAGAGTTGACAGTTACCTTTGCAGATTTAGGTAACCATGCCGTAATCACAACAAGGATATCATACCAATTGCTTATGTCCACACTGGGCAAAAGCTTTTTGGACATGAGATTTTAACACTAGTGGTGGGCAAAAAAGGAACAAGAGCCAAACATTATTTTATATCTCTTTAGTGTCTTAGCACTTAAATAGCTATTATGAGCAAAGGGATTGGCATTCAGCTATAGAAAGTCCTGTTGGACTTTCCAGGTCAAGGTGTGTTCAACTTGGTGGTGTCCTAGTTGGACTTGGACTTTTTGATATGGGCTGCAGAAATCCAGATGACCAATAGATGGCAGTAAAGAGACACAGAAGCTATAATTCTTTGCTGGCGGCGATCATCTAGATTTCTGTAACCCAAATCTAATAGTCTGACAGATTCATACACAACTCACTGAGGCTAGGCAGATAAAGACCTAGAGGGTGGAATAGTTGAATTTTAAAGGCCTTCAGTTCCAGAATTGTAATGGGAAGAAGGAATAACTTTGAGGAACAGAAGGAAGAGCCACTCCAAGACAACAGTCAGATAAAAGAAACCTGAATCTGGGGCAGAACTGTAATCTGAGAAAACCTCTCAGACAAGACAAGGTCCTCCCTAGTTCTCATGAAGATAAAGGGAGGGAGGAGGGAAGCGCATTCAGACTTGCAAGATTGATGTCAGTCCTTCAAGACTAGGAAACCAAAGATATGCAGGCTACATTTGTTATAAGGTTATGGTAACAGAATCTTGCAAGTCTTTGCTCAACCTGCCTCACAGGAGGAAGGAGCATATGTACTCAGCCTTGAGCTGCCAGACAGCTATTTATATCCACCTATCCCAAAGGTAGGAGGTAAATATAATAAATGAATGGATAAAATGAGGTTGGGAAAGTTAGAAGGTCTGATTACCTCTACTTAAAAAAAAACCAAAAACTGAAAATTAACTTGGTTATTGGATGAGCCCAATTTTCTGGGACTGTATGCTACATTAAACCATAGATTAATCAAATGGCTCATTTTACACAACCCACACAAAACCTTTAACCAAGGTTAAACTAAACTTAGCATATTGTTCAAATGCAATTAGTTGGCCTTTAAATGACCTAGTCAAACATATCATGTAATCCCAGATTTTGGGAAGGGTAGTACCTGATCACAGATACTATTTTATCTGTGTTAGAAGTTGTGTTTTTCCTTTACTGGGCTCATCATGTGGATAGTGAGCTTTGACTTTAATCCACTGAAGGTCAATATTTTCTTAATTCAAATTTAGATTGATTATGAGTTCATTCATATTTTCTGTGCCTCTGTGGTTTGCATGACCAGGCAGTGGCCAAATTGCATTACCATCCCATCTCAGATCCCAAGGAAATAACTAAGGTTCACATTTGCAACTATGTGTTGTCAGTCCTATGGGATAGATTAAACCAGTGTTTCTCAATCTTAGCAACTTTAAGATGAGTGGACTTTAACTTTTAATCCCCCATGCTGGCTGGGGAATTCTGGGAGTTGAAGTCCACTCATCTTAAAGTTGCTAAGGTTGAGAAACACTGGTCTAGATCAAGAAACAGACTGCATGTAGGTCTAAACCTACCTGTTGCCTTACAGATCTTCCCTCTATCCATCAAAGTCATCCTCTTTACTCTCCACAAAATGTTCTTGGAATGATAAAGAATCCAGTAAGTTTGAATCCAAAGCCATAGAATCACTGCTTCTATACCCTGTACAGTATATGTGAAGACAGTCAATCCAAAATTGACAGACTTGAAAACAAAACCAGGTTATTTATTATGTATTCATAATGTGTACTTTGGTACTATGCTTGTACAAGAATTAGGAGGTGTGAGCTGTTGGAATAACAAACATTTATTATCTTTGTAAGTAAGTGGCCCTGTTTGTACAACATGCTTTGCTGACACAGTGGTGGAAAGATGGAATAAACACGTTGTACAGATCTAATTTGGGCAACAGTGAGATAGATGAGATAGTTAGATGTAAGTTTTGTTTGAAGTTAAAGTCCCGTCATCTGGCCAGCTGAGTTTTGCAAACTTCATAATCCAGCCAAAAGTAGTAAAATTTCCAAATCTCACCCAGCCAGTGCTCCGAGGAAGGGTTGGTGGTACACAGCAGCTACATAACCTGGCTTCCCCATTAAGGTATTCATGCCAAAGCTTAACCACACAGAATATACTGCCAAACAGGGGGCTACAGTGACCAAGCCACTCTTAGTGCTGCCTGCTCAGCCAATGGGGAAAGGGCTAGTGATGCAATGAAGTCTTGCTAGAACTCCCCTGATGGAAAGAGTTATGGGATGACAGCATCACATTGGCTGGACTGAGCATGTTATCCAGGGAGTGGATTCTGATGCATTCAATTTAAGGACCCTATTTTGGACCTTAAAAGTGCAAACGGATCTGGCCATTATAATAAGTCTCACATGGACTTAACCACGCACTAAGCTTTTCCCTGAAGACTCAGCTTTGTGTACTCCCCATGCCACTTTCTGAAGTAAGAAAGGGGACTATATGCAGCAAAGCCTTCTCCACAGCAGCATCAAATGGGTAGAATTTTCTTCCTGCAGAACCTCGTGCTTTTACTATTCTATCAACGTTCAGAGATTTGGCTGAGTCAGCTTCTTTCAAAAAGCTTTTAAATTGCTCTGATTACCTTGTTCTTATTTCTGCTGCTCTTCTCAGGTTGCAGATGATGAACTTTTTGAGTGTTTTCTGAACCCCTGATATGTTTCATACAATTATCCAATACCATTATCTAATCTCTCTTAATGTGATATAAAACATCACTGGCTTAGCTTTGAAAAGTTGTAGCTTTGTGGCTATTTCAACAGTAATTTATTTATTTATTTATTTATTTGTTGGATTTCTCCCCCACCCATCTGCCCCCCAATAGGGGACTCTGGGCAGCTTACAAAGACATTAAAACAATAAAATATATAAAATACATACTATATATACAATTAAAACAATACTGGATAGTATAGTAATAGTAATAGATTACTATTACATAGTAATACTATGTTCTCAACAATTCATTGAGTGGGGAATGTTGGGATGTTTGCTGACCCAACTAACCAATGACAGTCATTGCTGTCCTATAAACTAGCCAAACAGTATTTGTCCTTGCCCAAAGATTTGTTCCTCATGGCATCTGAGCATTGGAAGGTCTTGTAACTAATTAATTTCTCCCTCCAAAAAGGCAGATAAAAGACTTACTAGCAGTTTCCTCCTTCCTTACCCCCAGACCGCCTTAGGGTTAGGATGAGAAGACAAGCCTTGGCTAATCACAACAGTTCCAAACAAGAGAGAAAAATATGATCAAGTGAATGTCCATGGACACAAACACGATGAAAGGATTTCACTCTAGGCAGGGAAAAGCATTATGAAACAATCAGACATTTCAGCGATACCAGGAACAGGGCAGTTTCTGAAGAAAATTCAGATTTCTTTCCAAGCATGGAAAGAAACCAGGGAACTACACAATATATTAGGCTGAATACTGAAAATATTGGCATCCTCAGCATAACCATTAATTTGTTTTTAAGCAGGGCCTTCTGCCAGTTTGATAAATTGGTCTTCTGCAAGACCTCTGAGATTTTTCTGAGAACGATCGGCAATGTTTCTTAATATCTGACAAATGGCAATTGAGGGATCCGTGTATCTCTATGCTCTGAGAAATTAAGGGAAGGTAGATTGTATACCCCATTCTGATAGAATCTATATATTCTTCCCTGCAACTGCTTGAACAGTAGGACCTGGGTAGCTCTTTAGAGCTAATACAGTGTACATAATAAGTTAAAGTTTAAAGGTCCATGAGTTCAATTCCTGGTAGAGGGTTGGAAGCTCATCAAATAGCATCTGGCTACCCATGTCTACTGAGTTCCAATAGGACAAAATTGGCCCTGGTGGTCAATGTTACCCAAAAAAGGGCATGTGTGGGGTGGAGAAGATTCAACCCCCATTAGTGAAGATGAATGACATCTGGCTAGGAAGCAAGGATGGGGGTCTAAAAAGGATCCAGAGGAGAGGAACAATTTTGTTCTCTGCAAACCCTCTCTGATATTGTAGGTTCCTCTAGACTTCTGATGGATAATGGGAATCTGTTGAAGGCATAATGCGGCAAATCCCCATTTTGTATTCAGTCTGTAAATGTGTAAGGATAAACCTCCTATCATAGAAACATTCATTTCCATTGACCTCTTTCTAAAGAAACCAAGTAAATGGTAAAATGCCTGAAATTTCTCACCCATTGGAAGTGGAATGCAAGTACCAGTGATACTTTGTTATTGCTGTTAATATTAATTTTTAAAATACTCTGAATCCAAAGTAAATGTTATCCACAATTGGAAATATTGTAAGACTTAATCAACATGAGATTTATCTTAGAATGTGTTTTTTTTAAAAAAGAAGTTTTAAAATGAAAACAAAAGCTGAGTTTGAAAGCAATGAATTTCAGTTTTGCAATCACGTTCTACAGTAAAAGAATTTCACTGCATTTCCCCATGTAATAGTATTTAATATAATGAACAGTAATGACAACAATAATACATGACCCTCATAAACTTTTATTTAGAGATGCAATTTATTTATTTAATAAAATTCTTAGTTGCCTGTCAATATGAATATAATAAATTCATAACATTATAAATCCACGTGAAGCAGATTTAAGAGTAAACTAGTTAAAACAATTCTAACCCAGAACTAAAATATTAAAAGCGACATAGGCCATACAAATAAAGTTATGTAATACCAAACCCTCTAGTTCAAATCCAAAGGAAAGAATAATGCAGTCAGCTGCATACCCCTTCAAGAGGAAAATCCAGGATAGCACAGGCCACCACTGAGAAATCCCCACTTCAAATGACTACCAGACTTTCATATCTTACCAGCATGCCAGGTGAATAAAGCTCCAGACAATTATCTCAACCAAAGATAGATTCATAAGAATGTGGGTGGATCTTCAAAGAACTGGACTCAAATTATTTAAGGGCAACCCTTTAAATTGGACCTGGAAATGCACTGGCTACCAGTGGATTGTTATTATGCAGTCCATAAGTGGCCAAGTTATCAGACAGCTGCACCAGAAGTGCATTACAGTAATCTGAGCAAGATGTAACCAGTGCAGGAACAATATATTTCATTTGGCATAAGGACCCACATTTTGTCACTGAATAAAACTCTACTTTGCCTCATTTATTTGCCATTCAAAGTCTATTGGCTGGCAGGAGAACATAGAACCAGTTGATCATGACAGCTGCTATCTAGTCCATTGCCATGTACTAAAGTCAGCTTGTACAGCAGGTTCTTCTCTGCCCCAGTGCTAAGTTTACATGCCCTTTCTTAGGCAAACCCCTAGTAGTCTCTGCCTCAAAATACTGAGAAGCCAGATTCTTTTAGTGGTTCACTGTTTGCTCCATGCTCTTTTGCCTCTGTGGTGTGAAGAACTTGGAGAAACATCCTCTGTGATTCAAAGAACCCTACTTAAGTTTCATTGCCTACAGCTTGGATCTCCAATTTACAGACAGCCATGGAAAAAGTCACCTGTTGCACAATCCTCTTAGCGTTCTGGGGGAAAAAAGGTCTCATGAGCTAGTTGTAGAAAGAAATTATGGCAGTAGTAGAACAGAGTGGCTGGAATCCTGAACAGCACCACTCATAGATCAACTTACAAAATTCAAGGAGACAATTGTTTTAAAATATTTTGCTTTGCAGACAAGCATTTCCACACACTTCTCTAGAGTCACCTTTGCACATCATCAAGCTTACTACGATTCCATCTTAGACACTCCCTGATTTTAGCAGATGAGTGGGCTTGTTCTTAGCATGCATCTGGTGGAGTGGCATTTTGCCTAGAGATGTTGGAGTACAAGACACATCTTCTCCAACCAGTATGTCAGTTCCTGTTGCCAGATGATGTCTGAAGAACCCCAACTTGGACAAGAAGTGGACATTCTACATCTTGCAGCAGTAATAGTAGTTTTATTTGTTATGCACTTATAACAAAGAGTAGTACAAATGCAGAATAAAATATCAACTGAAACAATAATACATTACAATTAATTATAATATCAAATATAAAGAGCCTTTAAACTAAGAAGTCCGTAACATACATTATAATAATAGCTTCTTTAGGTTTAGGGTTAAGAATTTATTTTAAATCACTTTTGGGGGGGGGGCTGAAAAAGAAGAATTTTGGTGCTTTTTAAAGTTCTGAGTAATTTGATTCCAAGTGTAAGTCTGTAGAACTCCATCCTACACAACCAGAGCCAGTTGAGAAAAAGCTCTTAACCATGATTTGAATATTCTAGTACACTGTAGAACTTATTGACTCTGGCCAATAATTGGTTCCTGCTCAGAAGGACATAAGTCACCAGCAGATCTATCCAATAACTGGGTGTGCCTTTCTGAAGAGACAGTCTCCCCACTGCCATGTGAAGATCCAAGGGAAGGTTATCAAGTCTATAGATGTTTAATTTAATTAATCTTCTAATTAAAGAACATTTAACCACTACTCAAGATTCCCCAGATCAATTTGCATACTATTTATCTATGAAGGATGGGAAAGAAAAAAATCTTTTTTCAGTAAAATCCAGTGGATTCTTTTACATAAGGACCAGGTGCTTACAGTTCATGCAGAATATCTCGTTTATTCTTATTACCTACGTTTTTTTTCCACCCTGCTTAACTTAGCAGCTCCTAGAGCAATGATTTGGTGTGGATCATGGCTTTTTTGTAGAGGAAAATATTTTAGTTCACATCTTCCAAAAATCCCTGCTCAGCTACATTTGGTCAGACCTTAAGATCTCGTACTTGGAGCCCTGTGGACAAGAAGCAATTCTCTATCTCAGGAAGAAATAGGTTTTTCCAATCAATTTTGCCTCATTTAATTGGAAATACAAACTGCAATATTCAGCATGTAAGACAAATGCTTCTGTACAAGTGAAATGTGGCACCTCCTACAAAGGTAAATGAGAGAAGGAACCAAGGAGGCAAGGAGTAGCAGAATTTCACAGATTGCTTTGAAAGAGCCAGTGGATTATCAGGTTGCATGACCAACATAGAGTAATGCTGTCAACATTTACTAGAACTTCCAGCCACTTGCTTGTTTTGTTCCACTAGAATGCATGGACTGACAGGAATGACTCTCATGGCCTTAAAAGAACATCGCTCTTTCAAGTCAACAAAGTCCCACAGCTTGGAAGCCCTAGGATTGTTCAGCTTTTTGCTCCAAGCAAGCAACTTTCTTTGCAGCATTGCCTTGATTCTATAGGCAGACTCTCTTCATATCTTGGGAGGATAAGATACTCCTGTATGATGGTGTAAAGCAAAAGTGAACTGAAATCAGGGAAGAACACCATTGGGCCAAGGCTCTTTAGAAACATAAGAAGCTGTCTCAGACCACGCCAGACCAATGGATCAACCCTATTAGTGATTACTAGCCATGACGGCTAAATAATACCTCTAGGGATCAGAAGGTCCCTTCCAACCCCAGACAGAAGAGGCAGTGGAGTTTTTTTCATTGCCCCAGAGGGCAAAACCAGAACAGAAACTGCATGGAAGGAAGTTCAGCCTAGACATCTGAAGGAACTTCCTGACGGTATGAGCTGTCAGCCAGTGCAAAAGTCTGCCACATGAAATGGTGAGCATTCCTTCACTAGAAGTCTTCAAACAGAGCCAAACCAGATTTAGATTTACATCCCCCCTCCCTTTTCTTTAGGACCTCAAGGCAGGATCTCAAGGCAGCTTAGAAAGGGATCTCCTTTCATTATTAAAATGGTCATAGGAGTTGGCTGTGTTTAACTGGAGAAGAGAAGACTGCAGAGAGATTTACAGGACTGTCATGTAGAAGGGAGCACACCTGTTTAGTGTTGTTTCAGAAGACAGGAAAAGAAGCAATGGATGTAAATTACCAGGAAGTAGATTTCAGTTGGGCATCAGAAAACATTTCCTAATGGCCAGGAACTGTTCAGCCCAGAAACATGGAAGAGACTATCTTGAGATGATGGACTCTCCTTCATTGGAGGTGTTCCTTCCAACTCTTATACTCTATGATTCTGTATCCCCACAACAGCTTCATTGTAGATTGTCCTGACAAAGAATGACTGGCCCCTACACACCTAATAAGCTTCCATGCCTGAGGGTGGATTTGAACCTGGATCTTCCCAGTCCTTAACCATTACTCCACACTGGTTCCTTTCACTATATGTCACCTGCCTTCCAGCCTTCCAGCAGCTACATTACATGACATTATTGATCCTCATCAGCCAAAGGCTAATGAGTCTCTTTCCCACAGTTTTTCAATCTTGTTTCTCCTTCTTGCTATTTCTGAGCCAGAAGTAATAATTGAAAGGGGCTTCTACTAAACAATCTCCTAAAAATGATTGAAGTAAGTCTGATTCATCCTGAAGACTTCTGTCAGAAAACCAAAATCTAGAGTGTATTAATCAATCTATATATACTTCTCTTATTCAAATAACATTGCAAGAAACTCTCAGGATACCCCTACTCTTTCACTCTCTGAATAAATGCAAAACATATTCAGAAGACAGCAATTGTCCATCACCTTGGCACAGCGTGAGATTCCATAATTAATCCATCCTAAGGTCATTACTTGATCTTTGCACCAACCTGAATGTAAACCATATTCTTTCAGCATAAGAGTCCTTCCCTTCCCACTCCCCAACATTGCGTGTCAGAGGCAATATGGCTACTGGTCTCCCTAAGGAGGTAGATTTCTGCCTCCCCAAACAGCCTTTGTGTTGTTCCTGCATTTGCCACCTGTGAAATGTCTAAATATAGGTCCCGGCTGGCAATTACTGCTTTTTATTGGCAGGCTCTGACCTGCCCAGCTCAGATTTCCTCTGGAAAATAGGGACGCAAACAGGCTGAGAATTGTCTGTCTGTTGCCAGCAGCTTCCTGGCCACAAGAGGAGCAGCTGGCTAGGGTGGAGAGAGCAAAAATATCTGCCACTCGAATTTGGGGCTTTCTGCATTTTGGCTACCTCCCAAAAGTTCAGTGAAACAAGCCTAGGCTGGCACCAGGCACGAATGGAAGCTGGAGAAGAGCACCTGTCACAGGAATAAGCACTTTTGTTCCTGTGGCTGTTGCCAAGGGTTGGGCTTGGAGGCTGGGGGCTGTGAGTTATTGGACACTGGTTTGCAAATAGCACCACTCCTGGATGTCAAGGCCAGTGTGAGATATTTCAGTGCCGGCCAGTGAAAAAGCTTAGCATAGCCACCTCCTTCTAGATTTATCTAGATTTCAGTTTATATATAAATCTACTGATAAATATAAGCTATGAATAAATCAACCACCTCTCAATGTGAGAGTCCCAGAATGGCCTACAAATAAAATGAGAAGCGCAAAGAGATTATCGTTGTTACTGACTCTTTGGGGACATTGAATAATTTTATTATTATTATTAGTTTATTTTGACGTATGTTACAATTGTCTGGGTGGGCAGATATGTTTTAATTGTATCTAAAATCTGGGGGAAATCACATTTTCACAAGAAAAGAATTCCAAAATTGGAATATCACCACTGAGAAGACCTATCTCAAATTTTCCCATTATTGTCTGCCCCATACCAGCAGCATCTTGGCTATAAGAGAAGCAATTGTCTATGGTGGAGAGGGGAAAAATGTTTGCCTCTAAGTCTTGTGGGCAAGGGGACCCCAAGCAAGACCTTCTCTGCCAATCTCAATACATGAATGTTGGTTCTTTAATTCCTAAATTGTGTATGGCAAAGAGCAAGAGATTAACTATATTTGAAATCTGATATTGAACCAGATTTTGTGTTTTCCCCCCTAAATATGCATTAATTCTCTTCTGTATATGCACAGAAAGACCACATCTTCTTTATTATTAATTCATACATTCTGGAATTAAGTGCTGCCACTAAAACCATTGCTGAACTTTTCCTTTTTAATGACTACCCGATGTCTCACCCACATTCAGTCCATGAATTGACTGTATCAAGAAAAAAACTCAAAAGCCAACATGTTATTTACTGTAATACAAAAGAGCGGGGAGAGGGGGGGATTGGTTTAGCATCTGAAGCTCAAGGAAGTAGAAGCTTAATTAAAAACCTCTGGGTTGTCTAGTAAATTATGCCATCTGCTTTCCAGAAAATATGGGCTTCATTCAATATTTTATGAGGTCTGTGAGAACAGCTAAGCCAGGTATGCTTAGCTTTCCTTGGACCAAATTGTGCATGAACCTTTGAACAGCATGGTGTGGGAGGCATGCAAAATAACACTGGAACCACATAAAAAGACTTTAAAAGTCCAGTCAGTGGCAATGAAAACCAAATAAAGTTTATTGAAGATTTTATTACTTTTAATTCATTTCACAAATTTCATTTCACATGGTTAGCATTAACCTTGGTTAGCCTTTTGTGCCCTAGTGCTTTTATATGAATCCAGCCCATTCAGTTAGATTATGTTTCAAGACATTATGCTGAACTCAGAAAAGTGATTAAATCAAGTACTGAAGGCCTTTCCCCACCTGCATTTAACTTTGGCACAAACATGGCTTGGCATTATCTTTTTTCTGCCATGTCCACACAATGTTTTCATCTCATCCCAAGCCCTTGATTGAGACAAGTTTGTCATCCTTAGCTAAGCCAGTGTTAAAATTAGCTTTTTTCCTCTTATATCAAGAGTTTCCAAGGGTAACCTTCAAGTGTGTAAAGCAGTGTTTCTCAACCTTAGCAACTTTAAGACGTGCGCATTTCAACCCCCAGAATTCCCTAGCCATCATGGCTGGCTGGGGAATTCTGGGGGTTGAAGTCCACACGTCTTAAAGTTGCTAAGATTTAAAAACACTGGCATAAAGTATGTTTGGTTTAGTCCCTCATTATCTGGGAGAGAAGTCAAGTGACTTGGAACAGGAGACGGACCAACAATGAGGGTGACACATTTCATGGTGGTATAGTTTTCTCTGATTCAAGGATGGCTCAGGAGCATTGAAGCTCAGCACTGAAATCCACTTTAGCATGTTGTGAAAGAATATAGACCTGGCCTTGGGAAGGGAGCAAGGAACCATTAACAGAGGAAAAAAGATAATTCAGTCCTGAGAAAGAGGAAAGTGTCAGAAAGAAACTCAGAATATCCCTGCTTTGATTTTGTTTTTCTGTAAGATGGGGCAGAAAGAATCTCTAATGTGCCTTCAAGATTCTGGTATTTTGCCCTACAGCAATAAAAGCATTCCTGGAATCCCTGATGCTTCCATTTCCTGACCTTGCCTACCTTGAAGGGCTGACACATGTTATGAAAATGTAGTATCAAAATCATCATCATCATCATTATCCCCTTACTCTCATATCCCAATGGATTCCCATATTTTAAATAAATTAAATACATGAGAACTCTCATCTGACACTCTTCCATATATACAGACACCAACACACTTTTTATACACATCAGATAGTAGGATTAGGCAAAGAGAAGCAGTAACGTGAAGGCTATTGAAAATGGGATGAGAAACAAAATTTGGGGGGTACAGAGTCCTGCACCTGCCCTCCTGATGAGGCACATGCAGCCTTTAGAGTATCAGTTGCACAATCACGTGGTAAACCCAAACCAAACAAACCCCAAGGTTTAGTGAGATATGTGAACCTTTCCCTTGCTGGGTGAATCCACCATACCCTCAGCAGACAGCAAAGTCAGCCCCAGTCCAGTCCCTCAGAGAATGATAAAATATACAGCAGATCGCAATATCCCACCTGCAGAAAGCAGCTGCTTTTTCCAGGTAGGTTAGAAATCATTTGCAATTGCTGGCTTTGTTTTCCAACAAGGACCTCAGCATTTAGTTACAGCAGAAACTGAGCAGAACTTGGGTCCCCTTTATCTTTGGGGTAAAATTTCAGATGTTTCTGTACATCTCCCAGCTGCCTTAGAGTCCACTTCCTCCCTAGTGCCCCATTATAAGCTTTAAGGCAGATTCAGCCTGCCCTCTTGAGGTCACCATCTCTGTACTTACACAGAGAAGTCCCTGAAGCTGTTAAGAGTAATATATAAGATCATCGCTGACAAAAAAATATATCTTCTTTATTTTGCTCACCTGAAAAACAGATAGCAAAATAGTTCTGCAGAGAGTTGAAAAGGGCTGAACTTTAAGATTTCCTTGTGTGCAATGACAGCTTGAAAAGTCAGACAAATCTTTGGCCCACTGAAATCAATGATATTTATTATAATCTCCTCTTGATCTAGCACTGGGGTATTTATTTATTTATATTTCAAATTTAGATACCATCCATCTCACAAAAAAGTGACTCTGGGCGGATTTAATTTAATTTAATTTAATTTAATTTAATTTAATTTAATTTAATTTAATCAGGACTCTCTAGAGCAGCAGGATTCTCCCCAAACCTGGGAAGTGTCCCCTAGAGAAACTCCAAACGTGTCTGCTGAACCATATTTTTAATGTGATAGAAAGAAAAAAATAGTTAAATACAGGGAGTATAATTATCTTAACTTTACATAATTTAAGGCAAATGTAGTTTTCAGTGGAAAATAGTGGGGAGAGGTGTACTTTTTGTTTCAGCCAAACAGGACACATTTGGAGAAAAATGGGTTAAGCGTTTGGAAGAAGAAGAAGAAGAAGAAGAAGAAGAAGAAGAAGAAGAAGAAGAAGAAGAAGAAGAAGAAGAAGAAGAAGAAGAAGAAGGGGGAGGGGGAGGGGGAGGGGGAGGGGGAGGAACACTTCACTACCCATTTAGCATGGAGGTGACTATTATACTCTGGGGCTGTGTAGCAGCCAGTGGCACAGGCAATATTGTGCAAATGGAAGGGAGAGTGGATTTAACAAAATATTAACATAACCTAGAAGCTAATGTCCCACAGTGAAGTGAAAAAAAGTTTGGCTATTTCAAGGAGGACAATGATCCCAAAAATATCTCCAAATCAATTACTAAGCACTTATAGGAAAGAAAAATACAGGTTTTGGAATGACATTTATAGTTGCCAGTCTTGAATATTACTGAAAATCTATGGGGAGATCTCATGCAAGGAGACTTAAGAATATTTCTGAACTAGAAAGGTTCCGCAAGAAAGAGTGGGAAAAAATTCCAAAACCAAGAACATAACGATCCTTAGCTACAGGAAACATAATTTTTGCCAAAGGAGGTGTTACCAAGTACCGACTGAAAGAATGTCTGAACATCTGCCCCTGTAATATTCACTGTTTTCTTATTTTGAATCTATAAATAACTGAATATAAATAATAAATATGCACTCAAATTTGCAGAAAGATGTTGTGTTCAATTTGTGCTATGATGAGGCATTCACTGAAACACAGAGCTTGATCAGGAATACCTAAATTTTGCTGTGCTGCTGCAATTAAATAAGTTTAGCATGTTATTCGAATGCAGCCACTAGATCTTTATCTGGGATGGTTAAGCATGTGAGAACCCAGCCAAATGTTCCTGCTACAAACAGGAATAATGGACTGCTAAATTGTTATCGAACAACTGTTTCTTTGAAGGTAGAGGCAAACGGGGCAAGGCTTATGAAAGAAAAGCCGCTATAAGTCCCCCCACCATCCTACTTTTCCTTCTGCTGTTGAAAAAGGGTAACTTCTTCCCGTCTGCTGTTGAACATACAGTCAGATCTTGCAGTGTTTTCCTGCCACCCTGAGTTGGAAACATATTCCTAAACATCTCCTGATTGATTTGAGATTGTGCCAGTATCACCTTTGAGCTATAAATAATACAAAGAAATGCACCTGAGAAGTCACAAGCTACCACCATAAAAGGTATTCCCAAAGTCATCTACTGTTCACAGTTTTTTCCTCCTCTGTGCCCAGGAAGATCTTTCATTTGAAGCTTGCATACACATACGGAGTGCTTTGAGGCCACTTTTTTAGGACATTTTGTTGTCTCAAAGCAATTTACAGCATAAAAATCACAATACGCAGCTCTCACAAGTTTACCTACAAGTTAAAACCCAATTTGCAAATATCAGCATTTCCAAAAATGTTAACAGCATGAAACACAGTTCCAAATGTTCCAATTGCCCCAAACTTAAACACATCATTCCATATAATAATCTCAATTCAAAGCCAGTGGGAACAAGTTGTCTTTAAATGCTGGCTTGTTCTGTTTAAAGCCCAGTCTTAATAGAAAGGCAGTGATTTGAAGGCTTGGAAACAATCAAAATGGTTCAGGCAGTCCTTCAGATAACCTGTTCCAGAACTGTGTAGAACTATTCATATTGTTATTCTTGAGTTCTGGAGAAATTGGAATATGAAGCCGGGGTACTGTTGGATTAGAAAAGATTTAAGTATTCTTTTTGGCTGTAATAAAAATTCCATAATAAAGTTATGATTAGAGTCAGCAATAGTAAATGGCTTTCATTGTCATACATAATTATATCCTGCTCAATAAGCAATTATCTGAAGGAATTAGAACATAGATTCAGAATATAGTAATTGTAGTTTGTGTGTGTATGTGTGTAATTTATCCAAAGAATTATTTATTAGGTAGTTTAAAATTACAATCCACAATCAACAAAGTTTGCACAGCCTGATTGCGAGCCTTTCTGATCCATCACTGCAGGTACAGAGTGCCTTTTTTAAAAAGTGAAAACCCTGACCCTCAATTGACTAACAAGCAAAAAAGAACAAGAACAAAAAAGTTGGTCTCCTCTTTCTTCCACAACACTTCTAATCACTGTCGGTTCAGCAAGTATATTCCAGGACACTATTCACTACTGTAGCCATTTCCCATTTTGTAAACAGAAAATGATACATTAAATCCTCTTCTCTTCTCTTCTCTTCTCTTCTCTCTTCTCTTCTCTTCTCTTCTCTTCTCTTCTCTTCTCTTCTCTTCTCTTCTCTTCTCTTCTCTTCTCTTCTCTTCTCTTCTCTTCTCTTCTCTTCCCTTCCCTTCCCTTCCCTTCCCTTCCCTTCCCTTCCCTTCCCTTCCCTTCCCTTCCCTTCTCGAAATAAACTTTTTGAGATGTATTGTCGAAGGCTTTCACGGCCGGCATACGAAGGCTGGTGTGGGTCTTCTGGGCTGTGTGGCCGTGTTCTGGAAGTTTTGTTTCCTAACATTTCGCCAGCATCTGTGACCGGCATCTTCAGAGGGCAGGAGCACAGACAGAAGCAGTTCTCTCGGTGCCCAGGATGATGTGACCCTGTTGTGGGTATTTATAGAGATCTGAAGGGGGGGGGGGATGGGGGGCATTAGGGGGTTTGGGGGGGTGGGGGGGTACTGCTCCTGTCTGTGCTCCTGCCCTCTGAAGATACCGGTCACAGATGCTGGCAAAACGTTAGGAAACAAAACTCCCAGAACACGGCCACACAGCCCAGAAGACCCACACCAAACTTTTTGAGAGTTAGCACAGTCTGTAAGCACCCAGAAACTGTGGCTGGACCTGCAGAAAGCGATGAAAGAAAATTCAGAAATAACCAACGATCTGCTGCAGTGAGGAGGATGTTACACTGAGCAAACCTCTCTACATGTACAAACAGACACTCAGTTCCAGAGCAGGAAGGTATATCAATGCTCTTCACAAGTGCAGCCTCTATAACCTGCCATATCTATTATTACTCTTGGAAAGCCTTCTTGGAGCCCTTTTTGAACCAACAGCTAAAAAAATGCTTTGAATAAACAAGATAGAGTACTACCAAACTACATGCTGTTTCAGGTGAAATAAAAACTGAAATGCTGTTAGATTTTTCATAGCTTTCACTACAGTTAGCTTGCAACTCATGAGAATACTAGTAACAGTAAAAAGCGAAATTATTCTGAACAGCCCTGCTTTTGGATGATGATTGATGGCTGAAAATACGACAGCAGTGTGTCAAACATCTGGCACGTTCTAGGATGCCTAGAAAATGATGGTAGTTGCACAGAGTTTCTCCCGCTATATGCTGCTGCTTTACCCAGTGGCATGCTTATATGACACCCATTCCTGACACTTGTTAAGCTTGTGAAGGACCCCTACTCATGCACTAACCTAAGTGGGTCAAGTTTCTTGGCGCATGGGGATCCTGACTGGGCCAAGATTTCTCTTCCCATGCGTGATGGAACATCATATGTACATAGGGTCCCTTCTCAGAGCGGTGTGAGATGAACATCACCATGTGGGCTATGATTAACATCACAGGGGAAGAAGGTTTGGACTGCTGGGAACAATTTCATCTCTCCTAATTCCTTGCTGTGTGCAGTAATCCAGTTAAAAGCCATTCCAACAAATCTCTATTTACCCTGTTTGCAGACATTCAGTGAATGACAGCCACAGTCTCTCAAGGTAATTGGTTCCATTACTGAACTCCTCTTATCATTAAAAGATTTTTTAAACTGAGTTCTATCATCACTGAATAAAATTTAATCTGGAGGTCCAGTGGTAATTTGAACAAATTTCTGAATCAACTGGATTTCCACATTGAACTGACAATTCATTTCATATTGAATCTACAATCCAAATTTAACAGACAATTCTAACTGAATCAGAGCAATTTGCACACCCCCAGAATCTGTCTTCCTGTAATTTAAGACAATTATTCTGTATCCTGCCTACTGGCATGTCATTTACTTCTTTGTGTGAAGCTCCTTCAGATACCTGAAGAGTGCAACTGTATCCTAAGCCTCAGTCATTTTCCTCCAAGCTCAATCTGTTCTACTATGACTTAATTTCCAAGCCCCTGACTATCCTGTTTACATGCATTTTTATTAATCTTTCTTAAAATATAATGCCCAGAATTTGACAAGGTACCCGAGATGGGGTATGACCAATGCAGAATATAGAGAAACTATTTGTTTGCATTATTTGGAAACTATACTTCTATTTGAAAGACTGTCTTTCTCCAATTTTCTCTACTTACCCCATCATATTTGACAGAAGGGGCATGCTCTAGATCTCATTGATAAAAGAGGGTCACCTGATGAGACCCAGGAAGTATGCCTTTTCTTTTGCAAAGGTCACCTGCCCTTTGGGACACCATTCCAACCAAGATTAGATTGGCCCTGATCTGCTTCTGAAAAGTCCCTAAAATCTGGTGGTTCTCTAGGGCATGGGGGTCAGGAGGTAGTTGAGCTCATTGGTTGTATAAATTTTCTGTTGGTTTTTTAATTTTTGGTGGCCTTTTTAAAAAAAATAATTATATTGTATTATTGTAATTATACTGATGTTTTAGCCACCTAGTAACTGTGAGGGGGGAGCCACATAAATCTAAATAAATAAATTCTGATGCAGCCTAATTTTGCCCCTCAATAGGTAGCAACATCAGTTAAGGATCTAGATCTTATTTATTTATTTATTTATTTATTTATTTATTTATTTATTTATTCTTAATTTATTAAATTTATATGCCACCAGATCTTGCTGCTTATCTAAGAATTAGTAACAATTTAAAGGGGAGTTCCTAAATTCCAGCTTCAGAACCAAGCCAGACATCCAGTCTTCTCTGTCTGGTCAGAACGAAGTGTCCAGTAGTTTGCTCTCTCTTGGACTAGCCCTTAAGACAATTGAGCAACTATACAGCTTTCTCTAACCCATATTTGTGCAGTTACCTTGACTAGACATTCTGGGGGAGAACTGGGACATGGCAGCATGTGGGAGGTAAAGGGGATCTTCAAACAGCCATGTTGCTTCCTTTCCTTTCCTATATATATATATATATATATATATATATATATATATATATATATTTGAACATTTTAATTACAATAGTAAAAGCAAATACAAACTAAACTCAGAGAGAAAAAGAGAGATAGAAAGAATGAAAGGTGCAAGGAAAGAAAAAGGAAAAAGGAAAGGAAAAAAGAAAAGAAATATTTAAAGAAGTGACTTCCGATCCTCATCAGAACAAGTATAAACAAACATAATAACTCTTCACCCCCTATAGGGTTACAAACAAAGCTCTCTTCTTCCCATAATCCATCCCTTATCCACACGCAAATCCATAAATCATTAACAAATCCAGTTTCCACTGCAATATGAAGCAGTGAAAATCCATGAGGAAGTCAGAGAATTTTTGTTCAATCTTTTTCTCATCTTTCCCCAGTTAGGTAAAAGTGATTAATGTTTTGAAACACATACAGTACTAAGCTGTGTCCAGATTTTCTGATAAGCATGGCACCTGAGAGATGTGCCAGGGCCTCTTGCACTGTGATTGACAAGGATAAACTGCAGACTTTGATTTGTAGTCCTCTCCTTCACAGGCACCAGCTGTCTCTGGAATAACTTCGGCCACACGGCAGCTCGTTGGGAGCTTTAAACTTGGACTGATTTGTCTGACACAAAGTAAATCCAGCCCCCACCCACATCTATTTCCATTGCTTTAACTGCCGCATTCTGGTTTCTAAATGATGCTTTAGCCATATATAGATTGAAATAAGAGTTATTAGTAATAACTGGGGGCAATTTTCCATCTTCAGCAGTCTTGCTAGGACAGGCCAGAGCAGAGAGGTGGGATTTTGCTTGACTGATGATCTTAAGTGCATTTACGCTGTGCCCCTGGAGGGATCTATTTATATGATCTGTTGAAATCACAGTTAACTTGCAAGTGTATACATATATATAAACACACACACACAGATGCAACTTGAAGGCATCAGCTCTCCCAGTTGTGCTCAGCTGCCTGGTTGTGTTACTGCAAGACTGGCATTTCACGATGGAAAAAGTTGTCCTCTTCATTTGCTCATGTGGGAAATTCCTAGGGTGCAGCTCTGAGGTGGGAAATGGATGAGAGAATGGAAACACACAGTTACTTCAGAATTTCCATTTCTTGAAGAATATCAAACTGGGAATATCTGAAAGAAGAAGCAGAGTCCTGAACCCCTCAGCCCAGCTGCTACTCCTGTTTTGAATTCCTGAAAACTGTAGCTGTTGTTCAGATTTAAACAACATGAGCTAAAATCTCAGCCATCAGGCACCCTCTGCTTATTGTGTGATCTAGTACAACACTGATTTTGTACTGGATATATAGTTTATATATCCAGAAACTAACTACTTTATATATTTAGAAACTAACTTTTTTCCTGGTTGATATGATGAATTAGAGAGCGAAACGATGTCATCATTATCTTAAATGTACCATAAAATAAAATCTTCCTCAACTTGAATTTGACTCCTTGGGACTAGAAGAACCTGTCCATGTTATTTTCTTGACAAAAAATTGTCAGTGATTTTCTTCCAGGATGATGTTTTCATCTTTCCAGTCTAGCTCATGATCCTGGGATTTCTTAATGAGAGACTATTGGAGGAAAAGAATAGATGTATTGTCGAAGGCTTTCATGGCCAGAATATGGTGGCTGGTGTGGGTCTTCTGGGCTGTGTGGCCATGTTCTGGAAGTTTTGTTTCCTAATGTTTCGCCAGCATCTGTGACTGGCATCTTCAGAGGGCAGGAGCACAGACAGGAGCAGTTCTCTCTGTGCCCACTGAACTGCTCCTGTCTATGCTCCTGCCCTCTGAAGATGCCGGTCACAGATGCTGGCGAAATGTTAGGAAACAAAACTTCCAGAACACGGCCACACAGCCTGGAAGATCCACACCAGCCACCGAAAAGAATAGATGCTACCAAGATGAATACTAACCAAGTTTAACATGTTGTGTGAATGCAGCCCCTAGGTCAGTGCTGTCCAAATTTGGCCACTTTAAGATGAGTGGACTTCAACTCCCAGAATTCCCCAGCCAGCCATGATGGCTGGGGAATTCTGGGAGTTGAAGTCCACTCACCTTAAAGTGGCCAGGTTTGGACAACACTGACCTAGGTCTTTCATTGTTCTGGACAATCATGTTGTATGGACCCGGCAACAGAGAAAGCATGCCAAAGATCTCATGTAGGCCATAAGAACAGATCACTACAGATGAAGCCAAGGGCATCGCTATAGGATTCTCCCCCAACAGTGGCCACCAGCTGCCTCTGCGATCAACTTCAAAAGTGAGTGCCAAAGGACTGTCCCACATTTATTCCTTGAAAAATATTCGGAGATATCAGGTCTACTAGACTTGATATATACCTTTCATGACTAGTTGCCATTGATAACCTTCTCTTCCAGGTAGTATTTGTATAAGACCCTTTTAAAACTAAGCTGGTGCCCATCACTGTACCTTTGGTAGATCCACTGAACCAGCATTCAGCTTCAAATGGGAAAGGAAAAAAACTTCACTGTATCCACTTTTGCTTCATTTAATAAACTTGGTCTTGCAATTAGGTCCCTGTCTGATTTTTCCTTTTGTCTTGAACTCTGAGCAAAATATTACAGACCACAATATCAAAACAGCCTTTTCCCCAAGTTCCCTTTAGCTGGTTGCCAAATTTGCCTTCTCCTTGCTTTAACCCAAAGCCTATTCCAAATATATATCTTGCTGAACTTGAGTGCTGCTTTATATTTCTTGTGACCCAAGACTGACAAAGCAGCAGTCAGTCTTTGATTATTGCTCAAAGAACCATGAATGAAACGAGGCAGTGCTTGGTCTCGGCAAGGAACAGCTGAGGAGCGGGTTGTATAGCGTTCCTCTGGTTTGATTTGCTAACTTTAATATAAGAAATCAGATTCCATTATCGGCAGCAGCGCTGATCCAAGCTTGCGTCTGGCTGTAATTCAGAGATTTCCAGTACATAGCGGAGGTAGTGAGTGGGGTGGAGTGGGACTATGATTTCATTAGGCCATCTGGGAAGCAAAAGAGTTCAGGCTTTTCAAATATATCAAGCCACTGGGGTTGCGGGGCAGGTGTGGAACAGGATATGCCTGACCATGTATTTTTGACAACGAAAGGACATTCTGAAAAAAGAGGAGGAAGAGTGTGTATACCGCTGCAGGACAAACAGTTCCAGAAATTTATTGCTGTAAGACTAGACAGGAGAAGATTAATGGATCCAAGACTATTGAGAGAGAAACTATGCTCCAAAGTCTTCCTCCTTTAGAGAGACTAGCTAATAACCCTGTATAGAAGTCTTTGCCAAGAGCTAGAAATGGTGAACGGTCTGAAAGGTGGCTACTTTCCCCCACCCATCTCTGCCACAATCCTAGCTGGAGATGATATAATAGGAGGAGGGAAATAAAATCAGAATCGAATCAAAGGCCAAAAAAAGGTTACAAAGGCAGATAGTTAAATTTGGGCTTGGTTAGCATCTGAATGGTTGTGTTCCTAAACATTCTTAACCAGACGGAGCATAAAAAAAATTCGCAAACATGTTCAGGCTGATGAAAGTGAATCTTGATTTATTTTTTGTGGCTTAGTGCACTGCATAAATCCAGCCATTTGTTTAATTTATGGCACAATGTATTGTGCAAACCATAAAAATGGGTTAATTCAATAATCAGGTTATATATGTTGTGTGAATGCAGCTACTGTACTGTCTCTCACAGCTCTGAGGTAGAAGCGGTGGACTTTTACTATCTCCTGGGATTTTAAGCTGTGCTTTGCTCAATCTGGACTGTTGTAAATGAATGCATGTGTTACAAACATCACAATCACTCCAGTGATCTTCTTCAAAGAGAACTAAAGCTGAAAAAGTTCTGCAGTACACCATGGACCTTCTTATTGCTCAGTGAAGTGAAATGATTGTAAGATCAGCTCTAACTATGGTTCTTGGGATAGGATGATGCAAAGAAATGCACAAGAGTTTCTATATTTTGCCTGTAAAATGTTGGAATATTAATATCAGCAAAATGTGTATCTTGCACGTGAATCCTCAGTACTCAGGCCCAATCAGAACCTGCATCAATCAAATGTTTATCACAAGAAGACTGATTTAAATGCTCTTTATAATAAAATATCAGTGAGCTGTTTGAGACATTGATGCCCTTAGGAAATAATAAAAAATGGTCTACGATTTGGGGATGTGGTGGGAAAAGAAATGTTCTCCTTCATATTTCTTACACGTCCTAAGCTAAAATCAGATTGCATAATTTGTGGATAAATGTGTGTAGGAATTCAACCATTGTCTTTGCATGGTATATAAACCAGGCCATCAATTAAGCTATAATATTGTTTATTTGTTTGAGCATAATATGCTAGGTAAGTATAGCAATTATGTTTTGTTAACCTTGATTAAATTGGGGATGCAGGCAGTTTGTGCAAATGTACTCACATGTACACATTCCTACCTGCACAGAATATTTGAAAGAAAATCTATCTTGGTTCCAGATCCTTTATCAACCTGGTAGCTCTTTACTGAACCTGCTCCAGCTCCTGGATGTCCCTTTAAAAGTGCAGTGACCAGATATGGCACTGTTTTCCAAGTGCAATTTAATCTGTACAGAGTACACAAGGGAAATATTACTTTCATGATCTAGATTCAGTGCTTCTGTTAATGCTCATATTCAGCTGACGGTCCACTAGAACCCCTAGATCTTTCTCACATTCACTGCCTCCAAGTTAGCTCTCCCCAGTCCACACTATACTTCTGATTTTTCCTACCCCATATAGGACCTTTCACCCATCACTGTTTTTGCTTTTTATTTCAATACAATGATATTTAGATGATACAATTACAAATTCTTGACATTCTATTATTTAGAATATTGGAAATAAAGAAAAGAAAAAAATAGATATTCTATCAATATTAGAATGTTACAAGCATTAAAATTATTTGGCTTTTTCATTCAAAGTTAAGTATTGAATGAAAAAAATTAAAAAAGAGGACTCTGTGCCTTGTATCAAGGTATTTGTTATAGAATAAAGGTTTCAGTCTTCAACTAAATTACTTAATATTAAAATCTCCATTGTATTGTTATTCTGTGTGTGTGTGTGTGTGTGTTAATGAAAGAAAAAATAGATGAACAAAGCAAATTTAACAAAAATAAAACACCAAATAGTAAAAAAAGGAGAGAAAAAGGGAGAGAAAAAGAGAGAATAAACAATAAAAAAGAGCTATTAAGTTTCTGACTTCCCCCTTTTTATACATCTGCTAATTTGCAATATTTGTACACATTTAGGCCCCCTTAGAAGCCAAACTGTAGGTGATTATATCTGCTGTGCTGGATGATGTGTTGTATGTATGGGAACCATTCTTGCTTAAATTTAGTTAAACTATTGTGTATATATACTGATAGTTTTGACATTGCTGTATATTCTCCAAGTTTAAGTTCCCAATCAGATAGTACTGGAATTGTGTCTTTCATCCAGTGTTGAGCAAAATTTATTCTCATTAGAATATATCGCATATATCTCATTAGACCTTATACCCATCACTGTTAGCATTCTGAATTGTCATTTAATTGTCTGTTAGCCAACCCCATTTGTTATCTATAAATAAAATAAGTGATCCTTCCATTCCATTCTCTAGGTCATTTCATGTTGAACAGTACTTGTCTGAGGATGAAGTCCTGAGGACCTCATTCAATGCTTCCCTCCAAGATGATGCAGAAGCATCATGATGATATAATTTTCTACTGGTCGTCAGTAGAGGACCATGTAAAGTATTAATATTTTTAAAAATACCTCCCCACAAATGGGAAAACTGAACTTTTCCCAAAGTTATGTCCCCACAGCCTCTGAAGATACCATCACATCTTTATCATGCCCTTCCAGCATCCAAATATAATAGACTTAAATGAAATACTCCCTCGGTCAGCTCTTGAAGAAGTCAGAAGAGGCTGCAAAGAGATGTGCTGCACACACAGAGAAACCTCTTCTAGCTGTAACAAGTAACTTTTAAAAAGTTACAATTTGCTCTTAAAACACATCATCATTGAGTAACAGCATTTCAAATCTCCTTTGGGGCAGATGACAGGACAGTCAATGAGCAGTTCATTTTATCAAACAAAATAAAGTAAAAGACTTACCTTCTGCAATCTGGCGCCTTCTAGAGACATGAGAAGAAAAGAGGCAACATACTGGATAAGCAGGGCATGCCTCAAACTGACTTAAAAAGCAGTTTTCAGAAATAATTAAGAGACCATTTTGTATTTTTCAAAGTCTGCTTGAAGACTACGTGTGAATAGAAGCTCACCCCAAAAATTGTTTTGACTTCTCCACACTAATCTTAATGTGACCCATTCTGAAAGTTTTGCATATTACTAAATATTTTGCTGGCTGGATAAGCCAGTCAGACCAGCCACTCTGGAGAGATGAGACACAACAAGGTGCTGTAGACAGCAGCAGGCAGGGATGCTTCACTTGGGATGGGGAGACATGGCTGACTTCTCAGCGCCAACCACCAGAAGCTGCTTTGGAGTTGGATGAATCTAAACTCTGGAATGCAAGAAGTCTCTGCTTTAAAGTCCACAAGTGCAACATCATTTCTCTGTTCTACACCATAGCTTGGAATTTCATGGTGTTTTCTTTTGCTTTTATCAGTGATGTCAAGGCTAAAATCAGCTCCTAGCATCCCTGGCTCACAGTCAGGACCCCTTAACAACTTGTCCATGGGTCATTGCAGTGTCATGCCAATCCGCACCTGAGGAGGAATGGAAGGATTAGGTTGAGACATCAGGTAGTCCTGCCTCTGAAAAAACAAGGCCCAGGATCACACATGATGCAGAATCATGCACTGATGCTTCTGGCTCTGCATCTGTAGTTTTTGACCCTGATCTGGATTCTCAACCTCCAGCTCCACTTAGATGGATGCTAGAAGCCTGCAGCAAAAAGGGCTCTAACCTCAGAACAGCCAAAGCAGAAATAATTTTTGTGACAACCTGACATCATGTGCTTCCATGCTTCGTTCCAACTGTTTGCCTTCCCTGGAAATCTGTTTCTGCTATGTCCACTGAATCCTGATTGCTGGAAGGAGCCATGCTCAGACATGACTGAGACTGCCTATGAACTTGAACGTTGAGGTTCTCTACTGATTTTGACCCTGACCGTAATCAACCTTACTAAAGTGTTGTGGGCCATATGAGTCAGAAACATAGAGCTAGCACAACTGAATCCCCCATAATGCCCCCAAACTTAGTGCTGGTTTGATACATTATGAGAAAATCAAGGGGCCAATAGATTTGGCCGCCCAGTGGTAAATGGGGCACACAATAGCCAAGCATGCCCTGAGGGTGCAGGGACAGAAATTGAGCAAAATACAGCTTCTTTGCTCAGGGTGCCAGGACGCTGGGCAAGAGGAGCCTTGGGTCTGATCCATAATCAATCAATCAGTCAATCAATCATCCACTCATGGAATCAGAGGGTTGTAAAAATGAGAGATACCCCCTCCTCCCAAACTCCTACTTTATCCACCTTTTTGCTATAAGCAGGATGTCCTATATCAGGGGCAAGGGTTATTCAGTATTTTTATGTAACCAATTATCTAATGAAAGATAATTCCAGATTTTCTTGCTAATTCCAGATTGTCCATTTATCCTAAGTAAAGGTACAGTCTCCTTTGAGTTCTGTTCCTTGTGAGCATCCATGTAGTTTTCCTGGCAACAACATAGAAATGATATTTATTTCCTTGTGTCTGACCCTGCTTAGCTTTTTCAAATCAGCCAAATTCAGCCAGTGGCTGAGTAGATACTTCCAAATATTTGAGGCTGATTAAATTCCTTATACTGAAATGCTGGGTTTTTTATGTTTTATATGTTCCCAGGGCTATTTATAAATGTAATGCTTTTTATCATTTTACTTGTTTTTCTGCTTTTAAAAAAGTTTTTTTTTAGAAAGTTTTAATGTCTTAAGTTACATTCTAATCAGCCCAGGGAGCTGTAGCTATCAGATGTGAAACATAATAAATAAATGAATAAATCTCCCTTACTTCACACATCCCTCGCTTTTACCCACTGCACGCATTTCTTTTCAGACTTAAGCATTTGACCCCATTCCTTTTGCTTTCATGTTATCCTGCTAATCTCATGATTTGTCGAAGCAAAAGATCTCAGAAAAACTTGGCTGTTATCCAGCTCTTAAGACTAGTTGCCCATATGGGGAAATGGCCTTTGCTGAAAGAGGAGGGAAGGGCAGGGAACCCCAGACAGTGGTCCAGCCAAGCCTCTCAATTGCGTAGAGGAACTAGGGCAGCGCCAGCTGCTCTGAAGCCACTCCGGTTTGATCTCTGAGCCTGAGCCCTTTTATGTAAACATAAATGGACTCTGATTGTGTACACAGGCAGTTAATCCTCTCTCCTTGCACAACACAGCTAATCCCAAGCGATACACCAAGGAGGGCTAATTGGCAGCAAATGTGACTACAAGTTGGAAGAGAACATAAAGGAAAAAAGGAACATGCATTCCCCCCCTCCTCTTTTACTGCAGCCCATTTCCCCATGTATATCTGAAGCTTGATTCTAAAGAATCTGAGCTTGATTTTATGAATGACCCCCCAGGGGACATTTTGCTCACCTCCCCCAAAACCTGAGAGTGTTGGTTTGAAGCACAATCTTCACTTGACTGTTTCCCCACTTTACTCCACTGATAAATCAATGGTCATATTGGCAGACCGGCACAGAGTTAGTTGGAAAAGCTTCCCAGTTGTGGATAGTTAAAAGGATAGGCTCCTTGTCACCTCATTAGTTTTGGTCATTAGCAAGAGGGGGGGGGGCTGGATTTTCTCTAGACAAATTGCTGTCCGCCGCCTGATGCCAGGAGTAATGGATGAGGTTTTGCTGCCAGATGCCTATGCAAGCAAAGTGCATCATTATTCCCCATATGATTAGAAAGGAAAGGAGATTTGATTGCCTCTCATTCTGGTTGGTTTACTTTTTCATTTCTGAAGGGCTTTCAGGCTGCCTGCCACTGGAGGAAAACACAGTGCCTGCACCCATGGTTGGGGTACCTCCTCTCTCTCTCTCTGTCCTCTGCAAAGAAATTGGGCTGTCAGCAGCTGTGAACATGAATCATAACGGATGCAAGCACAGCCAGATAACTGCATAGACAAGGCCAATATCCACTTTCCCTAAATCTGCAAAGTAAGATCAGAAGATGACAAGCCATCAGGTACTGTAATGGCAATTAAGTAATTTTTATAACAAAGGAAAGGAAAGGAAAGGAAAGGAAAGGAAAGGAAAGGAAAGGAAAGGAAAGGAAAGGCCCCCAGGTTCTCAAAAGGAGTATGTCCCCAAATAAAACCCAAATGTAGCTATGTAATTATTCTAATCTCTCTTTCTCTTTCTCTCTCTGACTGAACTTGATGTCCTCCAGTTGTGTTGAACCGTAAGCCTTAGAACAGTGTTGTCCAAACTTGGCCACTTTAAGATGAGTGGACTTCAACTCCCAGAATTCCCCAGCCAGCCACTCATCTTAAAGTGGCCAAGTTTGGACAACACTGCCTTAGAATCTCTTAGCACAAGGAATTCTGGGATTTGAAGGCAAACAATACAGACAGCAGCAGCTGATTATAGCAGGCTAGTATGCATAAAAGAAATGATTTTTCCATCTCCCACCACAACCCATTCTAAGCATGTTTACTTGCAAGCAAAGTCCAGTGAGTTCAATGTGACATTTCCAGTTAAATGTGCATCGTTTTATAGTATACTTTGTGCATATTTAATCAGAAACCAATTTTACTTCGCTCAATGGAGCAGTCTGACTCCTCATTAGCTTAATTCCAGACCCAAATGCAAGTTCAGAACTATATTTAATAAAATGAAAAAACTTTGTACATGCTCAGAAAAAAAATCCTTTTCTTCTTCTCTTCCGCTTGTGCCCTGGTCTGTCTGGAATGATGTCAACTGAGTTAGGCAGGAGATCCTGGTGGGTCTAACCAAATATATGGGCATAGGCACATGGACAAGGAAGAAAATAGATTATCCAAGTAATTTTTCCTTAGTGAGATTCCAAATGGAACTATGGCCACATCCAGGGATGTTATTTTGGCTCCTATTTCATTCCACCAGCAATGGAAAAAGGTCTAACAATCACAGGGCAAATACCATCACTTATGTAAAATAAGTGTGTGCATATGTACCAGGAAGTAAATCTCATTAATTCATAGTGAGAATTATGTTTGAATTAGGACTACTATATCTGGTCTGCAAAAATCTGAATGACCATTACATGGCAGCACAGAGATTCAGAAAAGTCTAGTTCGTTTCTGCCATCTAGTGATAATTTGGGTTTTTGCAGACAAGATACGACAGCTTTTGTATTTATTGTAATTTAATCTCCTTTTGAAGAATTTAGTAGCCCTGTTTGCAGTTATTTGGACTTGTAATGAACAACACCTCTTGATGGAAAGGTAACTCAGTGGACACCTAAATTATGGTTTGGAGGGAGTCATACCAGAATTTTAGCACTCTATATTCTCTGCCTTTTAAAAACCCAGTAAAATCTGTGTCACGGCTACCATCTGTTAAAATTGGTAACCTAACCAATAAACAGTCCTTTTCCAGGTAGAAAAAAACATAGCTATATAACTGTTGTCTGCTTGTGATGTGAGGAAATGAACTCTGAAGACTTTATTTGGTCTGCCTCCACTGCTTGGTAAGCAGTCAGTATAATGCATAATCAAAGGCTGTTTGGTACAAATAAAGTTTTGCACTCAGTTTCAGTGGGTTCAGGGTGTCGTGCTTCTCTGTTGAGGCTAAAAGCATTAGTACATTTACTGCTCTTCAATATAGCTTAGGTGACTCATGAGAACACCAAGTAGGTACAAAAGAGAATTTTAAACTTTCAAGCCCTGTTTTCTATGCTGCAGTTGGAAAGAAAAAAAGGAACATTGAAAGAAATTGGGAGTCATAAATCCAGAAATCTATGAAGATGTACTCCCTCCCCCACTGAGGCTGCAGGTAAAGGAATACGTTTGAAATACTGAGATCTAGCCTAGAATTCTCTGATCTGCATAAATCAGATGGACCAAAAGAGTAAGCAGGTGCCCCGGTGGTTGATATAAGAGTGATCACTTTTTAAGGATTCTGAAGCCAAGTTCTCAGTATCTATAATCCCACAATGGTAGCAGTGGTTGCAAGCTGAGCTGCTTTCTTTCCAGCTGTGCTGTGATATATTTGAAATCACACTTGAAGCAATTTTGTTACAGCAAAGCTCTGGAGGACTTGTGTGCAGGCCAGTTTCCATTGTCAGGAACAATAACCCTTACCTGAACTTCAAAGGTTTTTGAAAAACACAACCTTGGATAATAGTTTAAACACACACACACACACAAAGCCAAACATTCAGACAGACACACAGTTTGGTGTATATGCGTGTGTATGTGTAATTATCAGTCCAGGTCAATCGACTGCAAGATGAAGGCCTCTTCGCTTAATGTAACTTATCACGCTGGTCTAGTGTGGGTTGGTAGAGAGATTTTTTTAGCTTCCCAGGCTAGGGCTGAGAGAGCATGATTGGCCCAAAGTCACCCAGTCACCTAGCTTCTGTGCCTAAGGGAAGACTAGAACCTGGGTCTCTCCACTCCTGCCCATACGAAAGTGGGTGACTCCACCACTTCATTTTGAGGAAGAGTGGAGGGCCAGGCAAAAGTGAGGGAGATAGAAAAGTAAATGATGCTTGACTGCCATTACAAACAGCAAATGGTTGACAGCTCTGGTGGGTGATGGGTCAATACTTTCAGCAAATATAAGGGAAAGAGTGGCTGCAAAGGGTAGAGGGTTTGGTTAACTCTGTAGCCAAAGCACAATGATGAAACAGTGCAAGGTAAAGTTATCAAGTGAGAGAGGTGATTCCACAACAGATTTGCCCAACCAGTTGAAGCAGGAAAGTTGGCCAACCCCAGCTGCACCTGTATCCACATCCTTTATGGGAATTTGCTTGTTACCTTTAGAAGGCTTCTGCCACCACCAGATGAAACATGCTACTTTCATCTCCAAAAGTAACCCAATAGGAACTACTTTGATGATAAAACTAAAACATAGATATCAAGTTTAAAAAAACAATCCTCAGTTGAAGGATTCTTCTGAAACTCTTGTGTGGTCTTAATATCGGTAGTCCTCGTTTACCGACTGCCTTGTTATGATGATGTAAAAAAAGTAGCTTTGCAACCATCCCTTGCATTTACAACCATCACAGCATCCTGTGGTCACATGATATCCATTTGCATGCTCTGCAATCGGCTTGCAATGAGTAGATTTAATAGAGAAGGTGGAAATAAATCGTAAGTCATGGTCCTGTGATGTTTTGCTTAGGAACTGCAGTGCTTCACTCAATGACTGAAGGGGAAGTGAGGTCGTAAGCCCATCATGGTCACATGATTTTCTGCTTAGTGACCGTGGTGCTTAGCAACTGAGTTGCCAGTCCCAATTGTGGTCGCTAAGCGAGGACCACCTGTATTATTACTTAAGGATCCTTTTTGCAGCTCTCTGTGGAAGACCAGTACCTGAATTGGCAAGAGGCCTTTTCAAGAGGCATTCCCATTCAAAATCCAACAAAAACATTTTATTGTGATAGGGAAGAAGGCTGCAGTCCTTCTTGCTTCCGTCAACATGAGAAATGTTTCACATCAATGGTGACGTGATTTGCACCAATGGGAAAAAATAATGTGGGAAATAAAGTTTTTGAGTAATTCTGCCCCTGCCATAAGGGATCAAGATCATCTTTAGATTCCTCAGTTCTCTCTAAGATACTTCTTAGCACATCTCAAGATGCCTAATTCATATATCTTCGATGGTACCTGGATATGACTTTAATACATTTAGTCAAAGTGTTCCTTACAATCTTTCAGTTTGTCCATTGTTCAAACATCCAGTTTAGAAAGATACTTTTTGGAGCAGATCATCAATGGGAAAAAAAGAGCATAATTCCTTCTGACTTCAAGGACATGTCCAATGTAGTTTTCTTGGCAATAATTTGAAAGTAGCTTGCCCTTGTTTTTTTCTAAAATGTTTTTCATTGTTATCCAGTCTAGATCCCCAGATTTTTCTTCTGGTCCTCCATCCAAATGATTAGCAGATCTGACACTGGTCATTTTTATAAGATTAGCCAAGGATAGCTAGGTACTGCCACCTAGCTAGGCAACAAATAAAAGCAATGGAAAATAGATCCAGATTGATCACTCCAAACTGGAGAATGGGATTTACACAACAAGTATGATTTGATGTATTCAAGGATAAATTGAATTACACTGGGAAAAAATATATATAACTTCTTTTATATACTAATGGATCCTTGTCATTGGTGACTCATCTGGAAAAGAATGTAAATATTATTATAGTGAATTGTTCAAATGAAAGACTTGCGAAGGGCACAGATGCTATGAAAAACTCAATTTCTAGGGTAAGGATCATTAAGAAATGGGACTGCCAATATTTTAAAATATTCATTTAGATCTACATTTTACCCACCCGAGGAAAATGTATTTAGCTCTTTTACTGCACTGTACAAAAGATACAGTACCATCAAAATTTGAGGGAAAGCACAACCAACTTAAGAGCAAGTGTAGGATAATTAAGGAGTTGGACTTGGGCCAGAGGGACCTGGGTTCAAGTCCCTACTGAAGCACAGGGCTCACCAGTGACTTGGACAATCATTTTCTCTCAGCCCAATGGACCTCACACAGCTACTGTTATACAGATAAAATAAGAGGATTCCCCCTTCCATAAACTTATCTGAGTTTTCAAGAGAAAAAAAATGGGTTATATATGGAAAAAAACTCAAATCAATTAATTATTTAATACAAATAAATAGCTGAAGCAACTTTCCTGGAAGAAGCTATAATATGTGTGAGCAACCTTTTCGATTCCACAGGTCACACAGTTTGCTAGGCCAAACATTGCACATGTACACAAAGCCCTTCACACCCACCCACCCAATCTTTTATCTCTCCTTCTTTTGACTCCCTTCTTCCTGTAATCCACAACTGATCATTTATTTTCAATTTCTGATCAACTGCACGGTGGAGACCAGATTGCTTGATTACCTACCATGAATGGTAACAGGAATTCAGCGATTCATTTCCTGCTGTCCAACTAACCAATGAGAAAAGCAAGTAATGAACTTCATGCAGCCTCCAGGAGGCAAATTGCAGCCCCCTTGGGTTACAATATTGTGATTGCTTAGCTAGGGAGGGGAGTGAGACTTCAGGCGAGATGTGAAATGCGTAAAATGTTATATAATGTGAAGAACAGGGAGAGAGAGAGGTTATTAAAACCAGGGATCATCCAGTGAAACACAGGATGATTTCTTTAAGTAAAAGCAAAATATCATTTCAGTCATTTGAGAAAGCATAGACAAATAATTTAAAGTGTTAAGTGCATAGTTGTCCTAAAAATGAAGAATATTGATGTTCTTTTCCTTGTATACACCCTTCTTTATGTGAATATGTGATTCACTAGATAAGCTATGGTAACACCTACATTTTCCTCTACAATTTACTTTTTTGTACATATTTCCTGTAACTGATATTTTTTAACCCAGCTAGGTGGCAGCATCTAACTAAATTTGGCTGTTCTTAGAAAACTCATCAGGGCTGGACTTGGTTAGTATTTGGATGAAAGACCACCAGGATATACTAAGACTCTTGGCAAGACTGGGAAGTTGAAAAAAAATGTGGAAGAAAGCAACAGCAAATCACTTTTGTACTGTTGCCAAGAAAATTACGTAGTTGTACCTATCAGATGAGCTTGACTTAAAGGAGACTCTAATTTTACTTTATATTTTTCAGGTGTATCCTTTTGAGTTCTCTCATTACTCTCAAAAATACTCACTTGAAGCTATTGTTCCTTACAGTTTGTCCTGCTTATTTGCAAGATCTGCTTGTTTTGCACTGTGATCACTTTAGTACATATAGCAAAGCTATCGTGCATGATGTGGCAGACTACACTGGTTCTCAAAAAGGACTCACTTGAAGTATGAATATGCTTTGGGTTCAACTTATTCTAATAGTCTGACATGAGAATAAAGTTCTGCAAACTACAATGTTAAATAAAATCCTAATCCCAAATTTCCCAGAAAAACCTGATTGGCCACTGTAGATGAAGAAGATACTCCCTGTGGATTCTTTTTTAACATTAAACAAACAAACTGTAGCCTGATCAGATAGAATTGGGGAACAATTACCCATGCCATCCCTTTCTGCCCGTTTCACACAGAATTCCATCTTCTGTTGATACAGTTCCATCTGTAAAATGAGAGAGAGGAATAAAATGGAGACATGGGAGCTCCTTGAGAAGACTTGCAAGTGGGGTGCCATTCTAAAACTTGGTCTCTGTCAACAGCAGAAAAAGGGGCCAATCTTCTCTGTTTAGATGAAAAGGTTGACCAGTGAAAGTTAATTTCAGTCTAAGTCTGGGGTTGTTTGAGGCAAACGTTTATCCCCACTAACTCAGGTTCCCATTGAATGGGTGTTTGCACATCATGTTAAGTGTGCTCATGACTTAAATTTGGTGAACGGGTCACCAAGCCAGTTCAGAGTAGGACTGTCTATTCTGCTCTCTAAAATCTTACATAGAGAATTTTCAATCTAGAAATGGGAAAGCTGTAACTTGTATGCCACAAGTGACCCCAATATCCCATTTGTGCCTTTGAAGGATCCTGAAATCATACTGCTGAAAGCCCAATTTAGTTTGATTAGTTTGAAACACCAAACTAAAAGTGCAGATGGGTGTGCTAAGTCTCCAGAAAATTACTCCTTTGTATCTTTGGTGTCCTTTCATTGCAGAGAAGAGAAGAGATATGGAATTTGTTTTTTAGGAAAAGAAGTATGGAAACATCACCCAAACAGAGGAATTGATGAGTTGAAGGCTGATCCCAACTTTGGTCAACTGCTACTTTTCAATCCTATCATCACAACATTGTTTTTTAAGCTGACAAACCAAGCCCTCTCCCCTCTCTTTATTTTTGATTATGTCCTTCCCAATAAAGAGAACAAACTGCTAACATTTTAAGCAAAAAGAAAAACTTGCCCAAAATAGGTGTTATGGAAAATCTCCAGGTATCTGTTCATCTTAACAGCGAGTATTAGCTGCTCTGAACTGGCAAATCCAATTATGAGGGAAGTCTGTTTCCTGGACCAGGGAAAGGTGCAGAGATAAAAAGTACTGGATATTCCATTAACGAACAAGCCATGGCCACATGTGCTGATTAATTATGACAGAGCAACGGAACCGCCTTCCCCGAATTACAAACAGCCCCAGACATCAAGGACATAGCAAAGCTTTTAACTCTAATTCTGTAGCGCAAACAGGTGTGGGAGAGTGGCCCTGGTTGCCATCACCCAGAATCTGCTATAGACAGGAATAATGTCCTTTTCAGAAAAACAAACAGGTCCTAGAAATACCAGGCATCCACAATGACAGATGGGGGAAAGAGAAGAGTTCAAAGACATCTGACCCAGACTCTGATCTCTTGATTGCCTTTCCTCTGCACCTCTACTTCTGTACCCTCATTCTTCCTTAAAGGTGTGTTGCTGGCCAATAGGCCAGTGGAAGATAATTTCCCAGACCTGGTGAGAAAAACTTAACAGGTAAAAGCCTGTGTCTCTCAAGGATGCTAAAATCATATGGATGTAGTAGCTAAAACTTCTTCTTCAGCCTGGTATCCTCCAGGTAGCTTCTCTTCATCCACCAGCATGGTCATAGCAAGTGGTGATGAGAGTTTAATCCAGCATATCTGCAGAGAGCCATATTGAGGAAGGGTAGTTTAGAGTACTGGATATCTTCTGTCAGTTTAGCTTAACTCATAGGGTTATTGTAAGGATCAAGTGGAAATAATAAGATATGCTGTTCTGAACTCCTTGGAGGAAAGGATACAGGTGAATTATTACCCTAATCCTAATCCTACAGGACATCTGTGCCCAAAATTTTGACAGGTTGAATTAGCCAGTCCCTTATTCTTTATTCCATCTCTGAAAAAATATAGGCCTGTGCTTTTTTCTTAGACATGGAAGAAAAATCAGAGTAAGTAGTGTAGTATCAGCCCCTGAAGGCTTATTCAGAATCTATCAATTGATCTGGCCTGCACAGAAATATTGGGAACACAGCAAACCTGCAAATTTAGTGGCATTCACCAAGACCAAAACATATTCAATATATCTATCCTAGAGATTCAAGAAGCTATAGCAGTCCAGATTGCTTCTGCTAAACTACTGAGTCTTGTACCCTTAAGACAGATTGAAAAATAACTGGCTTTTCCCCAGATTCAAGCCTTTGCTTCTATGGGTGGGATGTCTAGGAACAACTCAATGCACTCCTACTGGTTGGCTAGTTCAGTGGCCCATGGATCTTACCAAATTGGTCCTATTAATTTAAGAGTTCCACCATGAACAGCTGATACAAAAAAAGATACTTCTGTTCTAGGAATTCCACTATGCTGCAAAGGACATTTGCTGCTTTGAAGAAGCTGTCAGTGGTTGAAAAGATGCCCTTGTAAAGCACCACATAGACAATAGTTATAGACAGGATTTGTTTTTTTTAAAGGATACTTCATCTAGGAGGAAAACAGCAAGTCACTCATAGAACTGGCCACGGTCTACCCCATTTCCATTTCATTATTATCTGGCACAGTTTAGGATTCTACCTAGGCATCATCACTTGGGAGAAAGCTCACATTAAACCTTATGAGGAAACCAGGGTGTTCACAAAATTGTGTTTTCCTTATATAATAAATGTTGGGGAAAGATAATCTCCTGCTGGGGACACCTGTACTGAAGGGAAGCTAAGTGGCTTCCATCAAATATTATCCCCCAAATAAATATATGTAATATTTGGACAGGATGTCAATAGCCATACTGTGAAACTGAAAGGGGCAAGACATACTGAGGAAGGAGTAAAGGGAGCCCCTGCAAGGGTTATTAGATAAAGTTTGATCTAAACCTTCCCTTTGCAAAAACTTCCCAAAATGGGGGGGGGGGGTACAGGGAGGGGGAAGACTGAAAGTTTTGGCCCAGAGTTCTGGAAACCACAAAAGGATTGCTTAAGTGGGCCGTGTTTGGCTCCAGACTATACTTTTTAAACCCCTGACCTAAGTGAATGGAAATATAATTACTCTCCCTTGCGGCACTCTCTTCAGTTTCACAGTAGGGTTAGGGGTGAAAACACCTCAGCTGTTTGCCTTCTTCAGCAATTGTAAAGCTTGGAGGGGTCCTTGTAAACTGGATGTGCCAATCTCCTGCTAAGAACTGATAGTCCAACCAAATAACAAGAACAGAAGAGTTGGAACAATAAAGGCAGAAACAGTAGCTTAGAGTTCCTGTTATGACAGATTCCTCTTAGATGAGACATCTTCTACTGCTGTTTCCATTTGGGGCTAGGGAAGATGGAACTTAAGCTATAAACACACTTTTAGTCTCTCTAAAAGTTTCGGAAATTGTCAGCCTTGGCTTAAGATCTGAACAGAAAACTATTCTATTGATTCGTCCTAGTCCACAGAAGATGATGCAAAAACTGTTTCAGCATTCTTCTGCCTCCAAACAGGTGACGGAGGAAGAAATCAGACCTCTGTGCGTCAGACTCCAGGCTAGTGCCCATAGTGCTTCTTTTTGGGATTAAAAAGGGATTTAAATACTTTAATTAAAAAGAATATGTCATCTGAATGGCTGAGCCATTCAGGACAAGCCATAGCGAGCAATGGACTTTATCCTGGAAGAACCTTAAACTAGGGATCCTTGGTCTGCTTTTTTAAGGAAACTAACCAAATGTGCACTTTCTGTTTGGAATGTAATTATTCTTTGGATTCCACATTTCTTTGTATTTTGCAGTACAATTCAAGGTTCAGAAAATCCAATTAAACATTGAAATGGATGTAAACATTCCTATGTTAGGATAGAGTGCATACAAAATGGCATGTCCCATGGTAAAATACAGTAAGTATAAAAAGTATGTTAGTGGAAAAATACGTTAAAAGTAACACAAATTTATGCATGAAAATTTAAATTGTAGATTGACATGGAAACAAAGTGGATCAGACTTATGAATAGATATATATAGAACTGGGAAAAACCAGGTTAAACTTGATCCATTCCTATTTATCAGCATAAAAGAACAGGATTTTAGCTAGATTCAGCTTGGTTATTCCGTATTCTCTGGATTCCCCATGTTACCTCCCTATTTCCCCAAATAATTCCTAAATAAATAATTTCTCATCCACCATAAACATACTGTATGAATATTCACAAAGCCACACCAAGATTCTCCCTTTGACTCAACTCTGGGGTGGCATTATCAGAACAGGACTAAAACATTGATGAATAGATATTCAGAGTTTTTTTCACTGATTCTGAAAAACACAAAGCATCTTTAAAGGCTGCTGTTCTGCATGTGAATGAAAAACCTTGTGAAACTTTTCACTATTGATACTCTCTCTACCCATGATTATTGCCATGCTGGTTTAGATCAAAGGTCTCACAAGTCCATTTCCAAGATCTTAGAACCTTGTTGCCTAACATAGCAGTATAAGCAGGAGAGGAATCCTCCAGATGACACAACAAGGCAATCCAAATGTAGACCCAGCAACAGATTGGAGAGGAAGGAGAAAAGGGCAGACATTTATTTTTCTTCCCTTTTTTTAATCTCTTTTTTTAAAAATAGTATTTTGACCATTTCCCTCCTACTGCAATCAATGAAAGGAAATGATATGCAGCATTTCCAGCCCTGGCATATAATAGGGTTAGGGTTAGGGTTAGGGTGCCAGGAATATGATTGAGGACTGGAACATATTTGTAGCCTGAAAGCATAAAGCACCTTCTGATGCTCTTTCATTTTGCCTATGCTGGTATCAGAGGACTTACGCTGGAGAGGAAGAGGTCTCTGAAGTTTTTATAGATCAGAGCAAAGAAGCTGAGACCATCTCTCTTCCACTGAAGGTGGGGCATTCTCTCCATCCCAGGTGGTGAAATCTGATCTCTTATATGGTTTTCAGGATATCCTCCCAGGAATTATAGGACTGCAGCCTTAACAAAGTTACTTTATGATGCAAATATTGTAGCATGGCTTGGTTCCACCAACATACTGACTTACAAACTCATCTGACTTTTTAGTTTAGTCTAGAACGTTATGCCAACATAGCCAAAGATCCTGGCTACCTGTGACTGATAGAAAGTTCTTCAAGAAAGAGAAGCCTAGCAATGATTTTCCATTCATATTCATTCCAAAATACATCCCAGGATCTATAGAGAGAGACTTACTATCTAAAAACATGAGACAGAAAAAAGGGATGGGCCAAACAAATGGGTGGGTTCATCCCACACACTTTAAAGTACTGTACCTAGTTTTGCTAGAATATCCTGAGTAGTTCTGTCACACTGTGCTTTCCCACAAGTATCACAAACCCCTGGCCCTTACTGGGAGGCAATAGACTCATGAATAAAGGCCACTACAAGAGCTGTTTTTCACTAAGCCATCATCACACCATCATTGGCTATAGCCAGGGCCCCAGTTGGGCTCATGACTCATGTCTGCCTTTTCTATGCTCACTCCTCAACAGCAGGTAGAATGTGGCCAAAGCTGCCATTTACTATTTGGACAGGGCTTTTCAAGGTATTTTGCCTTGGTAATAAACTCCAGGATATTATAGGAAACAGAGATTGTGCATTTACCTAGGGACTGGGGTGATGCATTATTTATTTTATAACAGTTTTGAAAGGGTAGTGGTCAAAGACCATAGCTGTTGTCCATCATTACCAGGGAAGATCAGGTGATGGTGGTGCCATAGAGGTCTCCCTTTATGCCAAGAGTTCTTCCAAAGCTAGAACTATGCCTGTCACTGTTTCATATGCCCATCCTGCCTGCTCAAAAATTGCCAGTTCACAGTATTTGCAGTTAACGTGTGGACAGAAGAAAGGAAATAAGCTAACAGGTTTGAGGTTTCTAGAGAAAAATGCCAAGAGTTTTATGGTAATTACTAGAAGGCTTGCCCAAGCACCTGGACCTGATACACTCCAGATCTGTTGGGTTTTAATGCACAAAATTCCATTCAAACAGCATGTAAGCAAGGGCCGTCTAGCCTTGGGTGAGAGCTCCAGTAGTTCTGAGAGGCCCAGACTGGCTGACACTGACAATTCCAGAAGCTGTAACTCATGCCTTGATCATCACATGACTGGACTATTGGAACTTGCCTTATGTGGGGCTAATTTTGGAGACCACTCAGCAGCTGCAGGTAGTTCAAAATCCAGCAGCAAGACCTGTCAATATAGAATCACACCTATATTAAAGTCGCTGCACTGGTTACCAGTTGGTTTCCAGATCCAGCTCAAAGTACTGGTCATTACCTTGAATGCCCTAAACAGCACAGTACCAAGATACATCAAGCACAACGTGCCTTGCCAGAACTGAAACTGCCTGTCCAATCCAGGCACTGAGAGAGCCTGTGAAAGTTCCCTTTCTTCATGAGGCTCGGGGGTACAGGTGAGAATGGAATACTCCCTCCCAGAAGCCCATGCAGCCCCACCTTGCTGCAAACAGATTAAAGCTGTTTTATTTCAACACACTTCTGGTCCCACCTGTCTTTTTTTTAACAATTTTTTATCCCAGCTTTATTATTTTTTTAAATAACTCAAGGCGGCGAACATACCTAATACTCCTTCCTCCTCCTATTTGCCCCACAACAACCCTGTGAGGTGAGTTGGGCTGAGAGACAGTGACTGGCCCGAAGTCACCCAGCCGGCTTTCATGCCTGAGGCAGGACTAGAACTCACAGTCTCCTGGTTTCTAGCCTGGTGCCTTAACCGCTAGACCAGACTGGCTTGTAAGTGTGTATCTTAGGTTTTATGGAGACTTTTATCATTGTTTGCTGTGGTTATTTTTTGCTTTTGTTATTGTTCTATTTCTAATTATGGGGGGTGGGGGGTGGGGGGTGGGATTTTTTTTTTTTTTAATCTGATGTTGTATGCTGTCCAGAGTCCTTGGGATTAGGATAAATTATAAGTATTGTAAATTCATACAAATAGATATATCCGACATCTTGGGTAAGGCCAGGGTGAACTCGTGTCACCTTGGAATTAGAATAACCTGGCTACAGGTATACCTGCTTCCTACTTGTAAGTTGTACATCTGTATCTAAATAATTTCTTATGTCAGGAGGATGACAAGCCTGTATACCTGAATCACCAAAGCAAGATAAACCTTATCCACGATACAATCCCAGCCTATCCAGAGGGCTTTTATATGTAGATCTTGCCACCGCAATGTGTTTTTGAATATGTCTTCAGCACACAAAATGAGTTTCCAATTATTCTTTTGCTGCAGCTTGGCCCTCTGGCTTGAATCAGCTGTTTGCAGTATGATCAGTCCCAAGAGGAGCTCTTGGAAGTACTAGAAAAAAATGGCTTCTGTACTGCTTACAGTCTGAAGCTGTGAGCATCTTTCTTCTTTTTTTTTTACCAGCTGCTGTCAAACTGACCTCCTTTTTTTTCTTATTCCTCCTAGCCATGTTTCCCATGCAAGGGGTTTTGCAAAGCTCACGTGTAAACCTATATACAACACATGAGCTGCAAAGCAAACTCATCCATGTTTCCTTCCTTTCCTTATTCTCCCTCTATGGATGGATGGAAGTAAACCACTCTCTCCCTTTTTGCTGCCACCCCCCACCCCCGCCGGATGTATCCTGCTGGCTTGGCCTGGAGCTGATCTTATCATCTTGTTATTTTCCACTGGTTATAAATCTCTGGTCTGCGTATGTTTGTCTTCGCATCTCGGATGAGGGATAATGAAAAATGAATACATTCTGTGTGTCACCAAAGAAGGAGAAAGTGATGAAGCCTCAAGCCACAAAGCGGCATGGGAAGGCGGAGGGGTGGCAGGGGCACTCCATGGATTTGGGACTGGTCCAGTTGTAGCTCCCTCAATTGCACCAATTTATTATAGGAAACCAAATAGCAGAAAGAAGAGGCCCATTATGGGGGAACTTAAATTTCATGTCCTCCCAGCTGTTTGGAACCCAGTTAAATACCTGTAGGACACAGCCAGGAGGCTTGGTATAAGTTGTAGCTTGCCTCTATTTTTAATGCCAGGATTCTGTACCAGGCGAAGCCATTATAATGCAAATAATTCTTCTGGTCATGCACAAAAGACCCCCTCCTCCCCTCCCCTCCCCTCCCCTCCCCTCCCCTCCCCTCCCCTCCCCTCCCCTCCCCTCCCCTCCCCTCCCCTCCCCTTCCTTTCCTTTCCTTTCCTTTCCTTTCCTTTCCTTTCCTTTCCTTTCCTTTCCTTTCCTTCCCCTTCCCCTTCCCCTTCCCCTTCCCCCTTCTCTTTCCTTCTTTTTTCTTTTTTTGCTCTCCTCATCAACTAAGTCTAACTCTTCCTCACTTGGACTCAGGGACAGATCTAAAGAAGATGCTTTCCTGTCAATAACACAGAACTATCACCTTCATTTAGAAACTGAAGACAAGTTACTTTGCTTAAAGAACGATGTGTTGCAAATTGATATATAATATACTGAGAATAAAGTTCCTGAGAGGCAAGCACATCCCCTCTAATTGTATTGATCTGGCAAAATCTGCAGTACATGTTTTACACTCCAGGAGTAAAAAAAAAACTGCCAGAAAATAGGAGATGCAGGAAAAGGCTTCCAAGAGAGAGGATACAGTATTTCAGGCAGGTAGGAATCCTAATCCCTCTTTCTCTGTCTGCAGACTGTGCACGCTGGTTTTTGAGCCTAGTTTCCTCAATTTAAAAAAAGACAGATTTATAAAATCTTATGGACAATATGCACTCTACAGTGTCACACAGGACTCTTTTTTAGCCCATGATGAAGTGTAGGCAGTGGCATTGCCAGGGTTGAGGAGCCCCTGGGACAGATGCTTTTTGGCTACAGCGACTCTCCAGCTGTAGAGCTGCAGTTGCTTCACCTCTAAACATAAAAAGGAAAGGGATGTCTTCGTTTCCTTTCCATGCAAGTTACGGCATTTCTGTAATGGAACTCATTTTAGCAAGCCCCCCCTCCGACCTTGGTAAAAGGTAGCAGCAATTACAATAGATGCCACAGCATCTTTCCTTTCCTTTCCTTTCCTTTCCTTTCCTTTCCTTTCCTTTCCTTTCCTTTCCTTTCCTTTCCTTTCCTTTCCTTTCCTTTCCTTTCCTTTCCTTTCCTTTCCTTTCCTTTCCTTTCCCCTGGCCTCCAGCCCTGCAGGCAATGAAAATGACAAACACAGTTGCCTGGAGTTTTATTCCACAACAAGGCATCTGTTCACCAAGAAAAATTAATAAACCTAGGTTTTTTGTGGGGGGGAGGGGCAGGAGGGGGCTTGAGCTGTAGAGGGCCTGAAGCTATGCCCATTAATTCGCCTTTAAAGTGTCGTGAGAGCCTTAGCTGGATGAAAGGGCCAACACAGCCCAAACACCACAACTAGAACATGGACACTGTTATTATAGGTCTAAGAGCTATTCAACGAAGTCAAGTGACAGATAGGGTGGGCTTTTATGGCTCATTAAGCCAACGGTGGGAAAGGGTGATCCTACTGACTTTTATGGCCCCAACTGCCCTTTTTTGTGACCCCAAAAGCCCCCCATAACCATGACTGGTGAAAATTCACTTCAATTTCCTATTATTTAGGAGCAGAAAATATTTGGGAATCTGAGATAAGTCCTAAAATAGAATAATACCATTTTAAAAAATATACCCCCTCCCCTTAAAAACAGAGGAAACAAGAACTTCCAGCCCTGCCAATGTGTGTGATATGGGCTCTTGGTTTTACATTGTTACTCATCCTCCTATTAAGGAAAACTTCAGCCATGATTTTGGCTTAATGTGTTAAATGAATCCAGTCATGGTGGTTTGAGAACCATGGTTTATAGTTTAGCCTTAATTGTGAACCCGATCAACTCTGATTTAATAATTAAATAACAAATAATTATATTATAGAATTTGCTGCCATCAGATATGGTGAGGGCATGGCTTCCAGTATAGATCTTTTAAAAGGGGACTGGAAAAATTCATGGAGGGTCAGGTAATGACGTGGCCCATCAGCTCAGTGTCTGTATGTACAGGTAGTCCTTGTTTAGAGACTGCCTGTTCGCAGTTATGGTGATGATAGTGATGAAAAAGTAACTTTGCGACCAATCCTCGCATTTACGACCTTCATAGGTCTATAAAGCAAAGGAAAGCTGAAGTAAGCACAGTTGCAGTTTCACTTAGTGACTGCTTCACTTAACAACCAAGTTGCCAGTCCCAATTGTGGTCACTAAATGAGGACTATCTGTATAGATCAGAAATCACAGACTTTTGCCCACTGTGTGTTGCAGGGTGAGGGACTAGAAAGAGGCTATTTTTTTTTTGCCTGTTCAAGAAGGGTTCTTCTTATATTCTTGCATTTAATCAGTACACTTAGCTAGGTACACGAAGCATAATGTGTGACCCAGATTACTTAATGCACATCCTTGAGTGTTTAATAAGAAATGATGTGCAAATCAACTTTTATTTTGTTTCTAAATTGCTGGGGCTAAGTTCTGGCATTTGAAATAGATGCTAAGGCTTAAGCTGGAGTCTTGTTTTAGCGCGCCAGCCTCTCTACAGGCTGAACAGCTGTGGCTGTCAAAAGACCTTTATTTTGCCCTGTACGTTAATACAGAAGTTATTAGAGGCGCCTGTCTTTTGTCATGCAACCGAAAGGGTTAATGCACCCCCCCCTCCTCCAAACACCAGCATTCAGGCCTTGCTGATAAAAGGCAGGTTTGAAAATAGCCTTGGCAAAGCACTTTTAGTGTTTTTCCATCTTTCCCCCCCTCCCCGCCTGTCCTCCCATGGGTCACGGCCCAGGGAGGCTGATGTTGGATGGAAAAACCATTTATCTCCGAGTGGGCCCGTGGGGGTGCGGGGGGTGAGGGTAAGAGCCGCTGCCGCCGTTTGGCTGGAAAGCTCCACTCCAGGTGGTGCAAAAGCAGCCGCTGGTCCCGGCAGGCGCCCCTGGCGCTCAGGCTGTCACTCCAGGAGGGGGCTCCTGCCAGCAGCAGGCCTGGAAGGGAGCAGGGGGGCAAGCGGGGGACACAGCTGACAGGTGGGGGCTTAGAGGGGAAAAGAGCAGGAGGGGAGGGGAGGGAGACGCCGAGGCCAGTCAGTCACTGCCACAGGCCTGCAGGCACATCCTTGCTGTCTCACAAGGCCTCTAAAAACCCCTGGTGTGGTAGGCCCGGCGTTCAGCTGGGGGGCCTCATACCAAGAACAAATGGACAGGATTGCCATCCTGAAGAGGATGAAGAGTTGCTTCCCGAGAAACCCCAATCAATTGGGTTCTCTGGAGATGTTTTTGGACTACAACTCCCATCATCCGCACCAGCAGGTGAGGAGAACAGATCCCTTCCAACGATTCCCCTTCAACTTCCGTAGCGGTCTTGCCCTGTGGTAAAGACCTGCCGTGGAGAAGACGGAAATTTGTTCTGGGGTGACCCCCAGGTACCGTGATCATATTTTCTTGGAAAAAGTAAAGAACAAACCTGAAAAGGGGGCAAATCTGAGAGAGGTTCACAAGGATAAAAAAAAAAAATTAATTGTTTATGTTTATAACTTTGCTTTACAAAGGAAAATTCAAGAGCAAAGCCAAGAAAAACTTTACAAAAGCACTTATTCTAATAACAATACCTAAAAGCAAACAGTATATGTAAATTTATTTTAAAAAGACAATTCAATTTCCGTATTTTTCACATGAATGTGAAAGACTGTGCATTAAGTGGTACTATTTGTACGATAAAAGTTAAATGATGAAAATAAAGGACAAAAGTGAGTTTCTGAAAAATAAATAAATCTAAAGCACAGCTTTCTGAAATAAAGGGCTGTCCTTTATAATAAAAGACATATGGTCACTGTACCCACAGGGCAGGTTTGGATGGGAAATGATGGAGAAGTAGATTTTGGGTAAACATGAGATGTAACTTCCTAATAGCAATGCTCAACAGTGGGGTAGATTGCACTGGGCTGCAGGAGCTCTCCTTTGCTGGAAGGCATGGATGAGCAATGCTCAGAGGGTCCCTACCCATTCGTACAAAAGAGGCAGAGCTTGCAGTACAGTGGTATGTGGTTTTCATTATTTTGATGAAAGCATCACATCCTCCAAAGATCTCTGGCAATGTTTACAGAGGCTGTAATTGTGGACTCGTGCTCTAAGGAACAGTGTCAGTCTGATGTCCTTTATGTTTTCTTCCCTGACATGTTAATATTCCATTTTTGCATTATTTTTTCTCAAAGCTTTCAGAGGAGCAGGTTTCTTCAAATTACATTAATGGAGAAAAAAGTTATAAATACTCCATATTGGTTTGCTTTAGGCCAAATAACGATCAGCCTTTTACCTCCCAGCGCACTGATGCAATTTGCCTTTTTCAAGCTTCTATCGTAAATGCATTCCTGAGGTTTCAATCTGATATTATTTTGACTGGAGCAAAGTTTATTATTATCATCTTATTATCTTAGAAACTCATTGTTTAAATTCCTATGTAGATTTAATAACAGAAAATAGTAGAAGTATTTAGAAAATTAAATTTATGTTCATATTTTATAGTGTTTTCAGTCAATGCATCCACTTCAAATTACTACATAGACTGCCACACGCTCCAGAATATCTCAGAAATCTTGTCAGATATTTGGCCTGGATAAGTGTGAATCATGATCTTTTGAGTTACCATTGTTGATTTAAGATTATGAACTGGAGGTATATTAACAAGAGAGTCTATCTCATTGTTCTGAGAGTAACAATGAATGGTGACCCTCTGCACTGCAGAGGAAAAGTTTATAAATTATTAAATTTGTAAGCAAACGAAATTATCTTTGGAGACCTACTTTATAATTCCAACCTTGGCTAAGCTTAAAGCTGATTAATTTCAATAGGTTTTAATCTGGCCAAATTCTGCAACAGTTTAATTTGTTTGTTTGTTTGTTTATCAAATTTGTCACCACTCATCTCGTTAAATGACTCTGGGAGGTTTACAAAACAATTAAAATCAATTAAAATTACAAAGTTACAATAACAAATAGAAAATAAATAAATCCAAAAATAATTGGCAATCACTCAGAGAGCGTCATCGCTAGCCTGCTAGCCACCCCCAGGATTGGGTAAGGTTGTTCTCCCCCCACCGCAAGCTGGCAGAGCCAGGTCTTTAGTTCTTTCCGGAAGGCCGGTAGGGCAGGGGCCTGCCGCATCTCTGGGGGGAGAATGTTGCAAAGGGCGGGGGCAATGGCAGAGGAGGCTCTCCTCCTGGGCCCCGCCAGTCAACATTCTCTCGCTGACAGGACCCACAACTTGCTATATGAGGCTATATTCACCATCTCAAAGTCCTAATCCAGAAAGAGAACTGTTTCTACTTTTCTACTGATCAAAGTAATGATGCTTTAGGTTTTTCTGCTGCTTGCTGTATTGAAATTTACAGAAGTAACCCAAGTGAATCTGCAAGAAGTACAACATATGCAGGCAGCCCAAGGGAATCCAATAACAGTGCATGATCATAGGCCTACTTGAACAATTTATAATAGCCCAATACACTACAAAAACCCTGATTTATTTATTCAAAATATATAGCTTTCAAAAATATATAGGTGAAGTACAGCACAGTATTAAAACATAGAACATAACTAATTATACAATTTATTAGTAGTTTTTATCCCTGCTTTTCTGCCAAAAATGACCCACATGAAGCAACAATAATCACAACATAATATGTTTTTATAATTGCAAAAACAATTTTAAATGCCAGGTTAAAAGATACATCTCAACAACTTTTTCAGAAGCAGAAAGAGGGGTACAAGGAATCCATCACAACTGTAAAATGGGGCTAGAGTTTGATAAGCTTAGCCAATTTTCAGTTGGACTTCCCTCATAGATGCACTTTACTTTAAAAAAAAAAACAACTTAATCAGCATTCCTTCCTTTTTACTGTTTCATTTAAAGAGAAATAAAACTGGGAAGACACTAACAGCTGACAACTGCACTGCAAGCCTGCCATCTGCTGGTGAAGTGAATCAGAACATTTTCAAAACTTGTGATTTGGAAGATTAATTTAATTAGTTCAAATTCAGGTTTGATGCATGGAACTGCCTTCTGGCCCATCTCCACAGCAATGGCAGACTGATTGTTCTACTCATTTGCTATACAGCAGACAGACAGCTCCACCCATTCACTGTGAGCAGTCACTGAAAAACTACATGCCACCTTCTGACTCACCTGACAGGGATTTAGAGTTCATTCTCACTTGTACCTAACTACAGCATGATCATTACTTCATTGCCTTCATTGCAAAAATCTCATCCCAAGCCCATACCTGACCCAGGTTAAAGTCATCCTTATTTCCAGTAGCATTTAAATACTGTTTTCCCTCTTATCTCAACAATTCTGGCAACATTTCCATTGAACTATATACCTAGTACATGGAATGTGACATCTGGACAATGTAAATGGATTCTCCATGCCCTTACTATGGCCAAAAGACTGATATTGCAGCATTGGAAAGATAAATGTCTGGCCCCTTTCACTCAATGGATCAAAGACATGATTGCACTTGCCACTTATGAGAGGATTGCCTTAGACGTAGACTTTGCATGGACAAGTATAATGAACTTTATAATCTATTAGAAATATATATGTACTTGAATAATATTTGTATTAGATAAGCATATATAGAATTGAAATTGTTTATTGTTATAATGATATATTAACACTTTTTTTCTCTTTGTTGTATTTTTTCACTTTTTGTTAAACCACTTTTATGTCGTTTTTTTCTTCTTTTTGTAATCAAAAATTTAAAAAAATAATTTTAAAAAAACTGTGAGGTGGGTTGGGCTGAGAGACAGTAACTGGTCCAAAGTCACCCAACCAGCTTTCATGCCCAAGGCAGGCCTAGAACTCACACTCTCCCAGTTTCTAGGCCAATCTTTGGTTGTTAAGATTGGTCGATTGTTACTCACTTGATTTGTATAAAAATAAGGGAATAGTGATTAGGCGCTAAGATGAGCGTCCCAAACTTGACGAAAATAGGAAGGAAGGCGGCATCCAATCCATCATCTATTGCTTCAAGTCCATCTAATCAAAGATCGATAGAAACTATGCTGCAACAAGGAAAACCAGACCCGGTTGCAAAAGATATGTATTTGCTACTCCAATCAATGCAAGAGACTATGATCCAAAATCATAAAGAGATGAGAAAAGATATGGAGGAAATGAGAAATGACATGAAAAAGGACATGGGGGAGAGGAAAGAAGATACACAGAAAATAAAGGTGAAACTAGAGGACTTTCAACAAATGATAGGAAAAAATGAGCAAAGAATTCAGAAACTGGAGGAGAAGACTGAACAGTTTGATAAGAAAGTTGATGAAACAACATATAGGCTAACCCAAGCAAATAAGGAGCTGGAAAGAACAGTGATGATGTTAGAAACAGAAAAAGCAGCCTTCTATCCAGAGGTGTTGGAAATAGAAGTACCAGGTGCAGAGGAAGAGTTAGGAGGAGCATTGGGAGAACTCCCTCCCATTTCACTCCACTGCTTAGCACCAAGTACCTATTAGCTGGGCAACTTGACATGTAGCTAAAGCCACTTTCTAAGCACCTGTCTAAACTCACCTTATCCCACCATTAAGGAGAACTATTGTTTTTTTTCTGCTAGTAAAGATGCTTGGTGAGATGGTAAATGAAGCCTCAGGAATCCACCAATCTTTTTCATTAACTTCACCCCCAATGGAGAAGGACAACACAATTTGCCTTCCTTGTTGTGGTACAATAGGGATCAACTATGGGACAGCACAATTTATACCAGAATTCTTTTCTGCCAGCTCAAAGGTAGTTGGATAGTACTTCACTATGAGGAACAGCCCTTTATATGAGGGATAGCCAGTCAGGATATGTAAATAGTAAATAGTAATTTTTTGCAGATACTCTGCCTTTCTGTAACCTTTTGAAGTGACAAATGATTCACAAGGTTTTGGGAAACTTCAAATCTCAGTCATTTTGGAGAGAATCCAATTTTGCCTTAGAAAATCAGAAAAAGCAGCCCAGTTAAGACTTAGAATTGGTTGAAGCTAGTGCGCATTCATACCTCGCATATAGCACACTGGACGTGTGCATAAATCCCATATACTGCACGAGTCACTGCTAAGAGGAAGCAAGAATCCCCAAACTAAAACCAAATGTTCAGAACCAATAACATGTTATATTCTCATGCTACATAATGTAATGTGATGCCTGTAGATGCAATGAAAGAAATTCACAGATTGAGCAAATAAAAATCAAGCAATTCTCGGACTGCAATCTTATAACCATTTTCATAGGTGTGAGCCCAAATGAGTTGAGTAGGTTTGCTTCTGAAAAAATGAGTATGCATTTGCACCATTAATGTGCTAACGCACAGAAAGAGTTAGTAAATATATATAAGTTGTGTTCAGACAGCATGCCTAGCCAAAGACAGCTCATGCATTTGCACAATATACTAAACTTAGTATTAATGCTGGTTTTTGTTTTTGTTTTGGTGACTTACCATTTTGTGCAAATCAGCCTATTTGTTTATGATTCAATGTATAATGCAAACCCAGAAAATGGATACTCTAGTAATCAGATTATGTGAGTTATATGAACACAGTAAATTTATTTATTTATTTAAATTTATTGGGCACCCAACTGCAATGGAGTCTGGGCAGTGTACAAAACTAGGGGAAAAAAACATAAAAACAGCTAAACACTTTAAATCAGACAGACAGCCCAGACTAAATGATCTAATAAACAACACAATCAATAAAACAAAATACAGGTAGTCCTCGACTTATAACCATTTGTTCAGTGACTGTTCGAAGTTATGACAGTGCTGAACGAAAAGACTTACGACCAGTGCCGGAAGTTATGGCCGTTGCAGCACCCCTGCAGGGACATTTCAGCTCCTCCTACCCACCTATCTCCCCCCATCTATGCCCTTTTGATTCCCTGCACTCCACGTCCCCTGCCGCCCTAGCTGACCTTCGCCATCTTCTTGCTCCCGCTGCTGAGCAAACATGCCTGGCTTGGCCCTTTGCAAGGCAGCTACTGGCCACACAAGGTTTTCTTCCCCAGGTCACACATGGCAGTTTCCTTGAGAAAGCTGGGGAAGATGGCCTCACGTGGCCAGCAGCTACCTTGTGAAGGGCCAGGGTGGGTGCGCCTCATCAGCAGTGGGAGCAAGAAGATGGTGAAGATCAGCTGCGGTGGCGGAGTGCAGGACGGCAGGGGTCTTAGAGTGCAGAGCAGCAAGGGTGGCTGGGCTGGACTGGGGCAGTTGGGGCTTCCTGGGGCAGCAGCGGGAGCCAGGAAGCTCCTTTGTGCCACGCTGCTGGGCTAGGCTGGGGCTGGGCTTTGCATGGTGCAGAGGGGCTTCCTGGTGCGCCATGGCTCTGGGGCTTTTTGCCTTTTGCTAGGGCTGTGCTTCACACGGCACAAAGGGGCTTCCTGGTGGCCATGGCTCTGGGGCTTTTTGCTTTTTGCATCCCCAGAGCTGCAGCGCGCCAGGAAGATCCTTTGTGCCAGTGAATCCCAGCCCCATCTCAGCCCAGCAGCTTGGCACAAAGGGGTTTCCTAGCATGCCATGGTTCTGGGGATACAAAAAGCTTGCAGCTCCAGAGCCACGGTGTGCCAAGAAGCCCCTGAGCTGCACCATATTCTTTCCCCGGCCTTCCTGAGCTCACATTGCACCGCAGCATCCCCCTCCCCCAACTCATGCGTGGCCTGTGCCGGCCCTCCCAGGCCTCCCCACCCCCGAGGCACCCCCATGCTCCTTATCTGGGACTCCCGCCTCTTCCCACTTAATGACCCATGCGTCTTGGGGTTATGACGGGAACTGGGACTGCCCAGATTGCCATCGCTAAGTGATGCAGTCATGTGACATGCTTTACAACCACATAGCTTAGCGACAGAAATTCCGGTCCCAATTGTGGGCATAAGTTGAGGACCACCTGTAGGTGCCTTAGACAAATAATAAACATGAACCAAAGCCAGGTTTTCAAAGCTTTCCGGAGCCCTAGAGAGAGGCCACCATTCTTATCTCTGGGGGGATGCTGTTCCAGAGGGTGGGGGCTGCAACAGAGAAGGCCACAAGATAATGTTTAATGGAGGGGACCTGGAGCGCACCCACTCTGCTGGAACATACTGGGTGACCAGAAACTATTGGAGACAAGTGGCCTCTCAGATATCCAGGCCCTATGCTATACAGGGCTTTAGAGGTAATAACCAGCACCTTGAATTGCACTCGGAAGCCGACTGGCAGCCAATGCAGCTCGTGTAGAGTGGTGACACATGGGCACACCGAGCGGCTCCTGTTACTGCTCGCACTGTTGCATTTTGAACCAGTTGTAGCTTCAGGGTGGTCTTCAAAGGCAGCCCCATGTAGAGTGCATTGCAATAATCCAATATTGAGGTGACCAGGTCATGAGTAACTGTCTGAATGACCTAGAGTTGATACAGAAATCAACTCTAATTTTTCTTGAAGAAATGAAGGAATTTGAGAGGAGAGAGATTTTCCATATGCTGCAGCCTTTATCTGCCTGATTCCTCTGCATGCTTCCTCAATGCCTGAAAAGCAGTAAGTGTGATTAAATACCTACAAACTAAAGATCTTATCTCATCTGAGTGTCTTTTTTTTTTTTTTTTGCATGAATAATGGGTACAAATGCAGGCAACATGCCACAGAGATTTCATTAAAACAGGGCAACTTTTTTAGCCCCTTGAGCTGTCTAGCCAGAGTCCATGGTCTGCATTTGCACATGCGTATGTGCGTGTGTATATCTGTGTGTGTGTGTGTGTGTGTGTGTGTGTGAGTGTACATACACCCCCCCCTTACCTCCCAGATCATGACCAGAGTTGCTGGGAAAGGAGAAAAAGCCTCATTTCTTCTGTTTCTCAATAATCATTCACAATGGGAAATATTGTAGCATTACAGTACTTGGCCAAACAGCTCATCAGGGACCGCTGTTCTCCAATGCAATAGCATTTCCACTCCTTCTGACAGGTTACAGGTCAAACAATGCATCTCTTCTCAGTCCCCACTAGGAGCGATTCCTGAAGATCAGGGCATCCCATGGATAAGTCTCATAAGCAAACCATTACTTAATATTTGTACTCAGAAAAAGTCATGAGACAAAATTCATTTGAGAGCAGAAGTAACATTTATTTCTTCTGTAATGAAAACTTGGTAGCAAGGATCATGAGTACTCCAAGAAAGTAAAATAAATAAATATTTAAAATAGTCATCAGCAAGTTTTGACACCACATACCAGTTTCTAACTTCTAAGCTTGATGTACTTAAGTTTAACACATGCGGGACAATCTAACTCAGAGGGTGTCTGCCCATTCCACCAGATCTAACAGGATGGGCACGATCCAGGTCCCCTCCATTAAACAGTACAACCTTGGGGGACCAAGGAAGCATGCTTTCTCTGTCAAAACACCTGCCCTATAGAATGGCTCACACACACACCCCCCCCCGCCCAAAATTCAGAAGGCCCTGACCTTCTTGGCCTTACCAAAAAGACCCGAGTTTTCTCCCAGGCATTAGGGCCAGGACGTTAGGGGAGCCCAAAATATGTACGTAGTTCTTCTTGCATTGCTATATAGTGCCTCAATTTTTTTTCTTTGTACCGAATTATTTTTAATGGGGGGGGGGGTATATTTTTTGTACTGACTGTTCACTGCCCAGAGTTATTTATTTAAGATGGGTAGCCATATAATTTTCCTAAATAAATAAACATTTACATTCAATTTCATCCAATTTAATCTATACCAGAAATATTCATATTATTACCCACTATTAACAGCACAGCTGTGGAGAAAGGGCAGGGACAGATGTTACATTATCAGGATTAGGACCCCCTCTGCGTAAATGCATGGACATGCATGTATATGTTTTTTACCAGGTGTTAACTACAAAGAACTCCTTGCAAGGTCTGCACACAGAAATAATTATGAAAAATACATTTACAGCGTTTAACTACAAACATATTTCAGAGGGCTTTGCCCATAAAATTCCTAGCTTGAGCTGCTAGCAAGAAAATTCCCTATGGGCTTCTACCTTGAACTGTTATCAAAGAAAACTTCCTGCAGGGCTCCATATCCAAGTTAGGGCTCTGTTGATAATTGTTAGTTATCAGAGAGCTCAACAGGTGCTGTTAACAATACTCAACAGGTGCTGTTAACAATAACAATACTGTGTACATTTGTACCAGCTAATTGCATTATATCCCTTTTCCTAAAGAGTTAGCTGATACAATTTATTTTTACAATGATCTCCTCACCAAACAGCTGATCTTTGAACTGCCAGGGAATAAAAAGGAGGAGGGTTAGCACCAAGGAACAATCAACACAGATAGCTAATTAGGGCTATACTGGTGCCTATGGACCATCCACCCATTTGAAATTTAAAAATAAGTACAATTGTTGGCCCTTATGGGCCAATCCACATTCTATATACAAATGAGGATGATTAACCTAACTTTGCTTTTTAAAAATACTTAAGAAAAGAATGTTTTCCAAGGGCAGGTGATGTAGAGTTGAGAAACAGCCAGGGGTGGGGGTGAGCCCTTTCCTTTTTGCTACAACAAAATAATTGCTTTGAATTCCTTTTTCAGGTGTATGGAAAACTGAGTTTCAAATACTTGAGATGAGGACGTGTGAAAAAGCAAGTAAAGATTAAATATTTTCCCACATTATCTAACCTCCTGCCTCCAAAACAGCTTTTCCCAAGAAAAGATAGATGTCATTTTAAAAGTTTATTTACTTTATTTGTATGCTGCCCAAACACAAATGGCTCTGGGCAGCTATCAGTCTCCTCATAAGACAATACATCAACAAAAGAGAAGGGAAAAAACTAACAAAAATACATAAAAGAACCAGAATAATAAATAAATGAGTAAACAAATATATATCTATTAGGACATGAAGGCATTAATTCATATATAATGTGTAATTTGGCTGGCTCCCTGCAAAATAACAATCAATTCCTAGTGGGGTGACCAAAATAAAGTCAAGTCTATTTAGAATTAAGCTTGATTCCTGGCATCTTCATATACATGTAATTTTCTTGGCGAAAATACAGAAGTGTCTTGCCAATGCTTGCTTCTGAGATTTTTTCAGCTTCCCAGCTTAGTTTATATCCTAGGGATTTCCTCTGGTCCCTCATCCAAATATTAACCTGGACCAATCCTGCTTAACTTTCAAGATCAGCCAAGGTCAGCTAGGTATAAGCCAAATACAACAATAATACTGACAAATACTCAAAAGTGCCTCTAGTGTCTAGCATGCTTTGCTAAGCAACTTTGGAACCATAAATGTAAAGCTGTCCATTTATCTAGCACACATACTGATACTTTGATGTAGAGATTTATAGTATAGGTCTATGACTAAATAATTTCTACCACTCTCATTTCTATCATTCTCATAGTGATGATTTCATATACTAATTTCCCTTGGACAGCTCAGCTCATTTACTTCCAGCAAAGCTGCAGCACAAGAGCAAACACTCTCAAGCCTGTGTTCAACTAGAAATACTGCAGCTCAGAATTTCACATTTGGCCTTAAACTGTGGAAATGGTAGTGTGGACAGGATATTGAATAATGGATTTAAGTTATAGGCAGGCAGATTTATACTGAGTATTAGGAGACAGGTAAATAAAAATTTTAAAAAACCAACCCTTTTCCTAACAGCAAAAGCAGTTCTCAGGACAGGATATAATATTTGCATTGCTTAGTATAGTTACTTCCACAGAGATGTTCAGAAAAGATACTGGCATCTTCAGACAGAGCATAATGCTGTAATCACAAGTTTAAGTCTTTTCTTATTACAAGTGACTGGCAGCTGAATGGATCTTGCTAAGACTGCAGAAAATGGAATTATGAGGTCTCCAGTACCACTTTGTGGCTAAAATGGGGCTTCCCTTGTTTTTTTAACTGTATTAGCCACACAGAGTCACAATGGTGAGATGGACAGCCATATAAATCAAAATACATCAAATACTAGAAGGAGAGTTTTAAAGACTCACTTACTGGAATACGCTTACAAAAATGCCTCAGATTTCCTCATATTGAAATCTAAGTGTCCAATTGCCTTTGAGGAATGTACCATTGTTCCAGCACGTAGCTCTCAAAGTGCTATGAACACTCTGGTTTGTCTCCATTTTAGCTTGAAAGATTACAATTATAGCTTTAATAAATAAGCTAATATCATTTCAAATGAAAAAAGAAATTAAATATATAAAGTAAAAGATTAAAGAAATGTACTGAAAGCATTCAAACAGTTCAGTGTATATTAGAGCAGTAGGTAGTGTAAGTCTAAAAAATTATTACCTGGTCTACTAGTAACTTTATAGGATCAGCTGTAGTCCAAATTCATTTTAGTATTGTTTGAATCTAGACTCCCTCTTTTTTTTTAAAGATATTTTTCAAAATTCTTAATGTCATAAAAAGAAATCATCAAATTTTAATTAATTTGTTTGGTACGATAAATAACTGAAGCTCCAACTTTCCAGAAGAACTGCTGTCTTTATGAATCCATGATTCTTCCCAATTTTGGATCAACCCAATTTTTTGCTTTTTCTCACACTAGAGGATTATCAAATTATATAGCAAGAGGATCAAAAACAGGGACAAAGATTATTTTTCATTGCTGCAATCATGTCATCTTCAATAGCCTTGTAGTTCTTCTTGGCTTTCAAAACAAAGAGACAGCATTTTATCTTTTCAAAGCAGTTTTCAGTCTTTTCCCTGAAAGAATTAATATTATATTTCATAAATCCTTGAACATCACTTCAAGAAAAATATTTCTTCTGGAGAAACAACAAATAAATAAAAAGAGGTTGGAGACTTGGAAGCAGGAGCTAATGGGGAAAAAGAGAATATTCTGCAGGTGTATATGCACCTCGCTGAATGTTATATATTGACTCCTTGAAACAACATTTGCATATCTGACTGCATAATTTCAATCATACACTTAACACCATATTCTCCACCACTGTGCCCTCAAATGTGATGGCACTGCAACTCTCATATTCCCAGCCAGCACAGCCAATTGAGAACACTTAGTTAAGAAAAGTGAACAGGCACTTTTGGGCATGGCATTTGTCTTGGACCTACCATATCCAGAGCCAAGGCTTTCAACAAAACTACAAATGCTCAAAATTTTGGTCACATAATCTCCCACCAACAGCTGCTTCTTCTTCATATATGTGCTTTGGACATACTAGCTTCCACTGATATTTTTGAAATTGTTAAAAGGTTACTTACAACTAAAGCATGAAAAAGGCAAGAAATACTCATTAACAAGACAGATGTTGATAACATCAGTGCAGAGTTTGGTTGCTGTGAAACACTCCTGAATATTTCCTTGTGTTTATCTGAGAGGAAAATGACAGTGAATTAAAGATTTCCCCTCAAAGGGAGAGTACTGTAGACAGAAAAAGGACAGATGAAAATTGTGTGGGCAACCTTACTTCCCCACCATGTCAGCAGCAAGGATCAATAGGGCAAATGATACCTCAGCCTTTTGCCTCTTATGAAAAGCAATCACAAAATTTCTGTAATATAATTATTTTCATATTTAACATATTTGGATGAGCTGTTACCCCAAGCAAATTTGTTTTTAATACCCAGAAAAGCAGCTGGACTTTTGGTAAATTCTAATATTTGATCACAGTTATCAATGATTCATATAATCTGAGCAAGCTTAATTTAAGATATATACTGGCTTTTCCAATTACTTACTGATGTCCCTGATAAAATATCTAAGGATTGCCTATGACAAGCTTAGACTGCACATAGTTTGTTGTAAAGGTTTTTGAAGGATCTTAGAATTACCCCAGAAAGAGAATCACCTGTGTGAGAATATGTTGTGCTATTTTTTAACATTGCTAATATTATTTACCTGATTATTCAGGATATAGAAATCTCACCCTTTTTGTCTCTCATACTGATTGCAAGGAAAAACATAAAATCATTTTCTATGAGTCTTTAAGATAATAAAATAGCCAAAATAGCTTTTTTGACTTTTTCAGCAGCATAAAATAATGTGGCTGTCTGACATTCACTTAACTATCTTAATATTTACAATGATCTAGTGGTTGTACATAAAGTTATATCTCCCTGCGGGTGTACATCTATTTGTATTTCTTGGGGTGTTAATGTTGAATTTGAATGAGAGAGAGAGAGAGAGAGAGAGAGAGAGAGAGAGAGATCTTTAGAGAAGCTGATGGGAGTCAGGAAATGTTAAATTATTAAGCTGAGCTGCAGGATATGTGAAATCAATTAGAATTAGACTAAGATCGTCTTTGCTGTTAGACAGTCTGATGTGCACAGGTTAAAGTTCAAAGGTCAGGTAGCAGGAAGGTGATAGAGTGGTCAGAACGACAAGTTAGATGTGGGAGAAGGCAAAGAGAGCAGAGGCAAAATTATAAATCAGGGAAGTCCAGGTGAAGCATAGCAAGGCAGTGGGAAAAGAAAGAAGGAAGATCAGGCAGAGCAAGAAACTCCTCCCAACCACCCTGCATTTGAAAAGTGATATGTGTAAACTGAAGTGGAGCAGTTTCTGCACACTTCCTCTCCACACAGCAAAAGAATAATGGGAAGGAAGAAGCATGGAACCAGGTGCTTCACCATATTGGAGGAAAAAGGAAGAGATTGGAAATAAGACCCACCGGGAGGAAAGTGAAAGTAGACAAAAGGTGCTGTAACCGAGTATCTGGAACAGAGGATCTGGGGAGAGCCCACAAAGCCTCAGAGCTGCAGGAAAGTTAAAGGTAGGAAGAAGAATTTGAGGGTACTAGAGTACAGGTAGTCCCCAGTTTAAGAATGAGTTCCATTCCCAAGGTCTGTCCTTAAGTCGAATTTGTATGTAAGCCAGAACAGTATTATTGTACTGTTATTATACAACTCGAACCATTGTGTATTTAACTCGAATCATTGTGTATTTAACTCCAATGTTGCTACAATAGGCTCTGTTCTTAATTATGGGTCATCTGTAACCAGAGCATTCTTATCCCAGGGACTACCTGTATAGCAGGAAAAAATTCTAGAGAGAGCAATTGGAATCTTGGCCCCAGACTGAAGTAAAATACAGTTGACCTGAAGAGATCCTGCTGGGGGCAGGGGGTTTCAGTATTTTTCTTAGAGTACACAGATCAGTTTCTACATCAGAGATAGTCCACCTACAGCCTTCAGACTAATTCTATGCATCCCTTAGCTAAAATCAAAAGCCTTTTGCCAGACAAACATTCAGAGGCAGCCAACTGCTCTGTGTTCCTTGCCCACAAACCTACTTCCTGGAGAAGAAAAGAAATAGAAACATCTGAACAAGGAAGTGAGAGAAAGAAAAAAATGGGAAGACAGAAAGATGGAATGGGCAGTCCCACCCACCTCCTTCACTTGGCATAAAGACCCCAACAGATTACCCAGGAAGGGAAGCTGCCCTCAACAGAAACAGGTTGCCATTCCTACAAAACCAATACCTGGGCGGACAACTGAGAACATCACATCTGAACTTCTCAAAAAGTGGAAACTCCAGAGAGAGAGAGGTCAATCTATATTAGTGTCTCCCAACTCACATTGCACTGAAGTGCTATATTTAGTACATAAAAATATTTATATAAAGTGAGCACATAGAATGAGTAAGGTTGAGTATATAATATATTGTGTACTGCAATTCCATTCAGGGATACAAGGATGTGTAGAATTTGTCATGTGAGAGACAGCCCTCTCTGGAAAACTTATTGCAACTACACAATCCCAAGCCCTCCACTCTTGGGTTTTGAGGCCTTTGTATATACAACTCTATTGTCTAAATAGGACCTAAAGGTCATCGACACGAAGTATGTATAAAAAAGAATTAATTTATAAAACAAGCATTCAGCCAAGGAGGTGAGAAGCAGAATAGCAAAATCCTACATACTTGAAAAATATCTAAAGACAATGATTTAATGATCAGAAATGATAAATCTGGAAAAAGACTGGCTGTAACCTGAAGTGATGTAAGAAGTGGCATCAGTGAATGCATATTTCAGCCCCTCAGGACATTCTGTTGTTGATCTCAGAATCACCATTCCTGAATGAAAAACATGAAGGGGGGAGGGCTTTTCAGACTAAAAATGCTGTACATTATTTTAATATATCAAGTTTTATCTCAGATAAATTCAAATAGAGATGTGCAACTTGGCCCTGAACGCAGAACCATACTTAGTCTCTGAATGGCCTGCCTGGAACCACACTCAAGGGAACAAACTTGGGGCAAAATGTTGAAGATCTGAATGAAATATCTGCTGACTCATTAGGCCAACAGAAAAATACACAATTACATTTATTTTTAGGGAAGCCATCTATTAATACAACTGGAGCTGAGTTCCTAATGATGCAAACATATGTAAGATATTTTTACCTGTAATTCAGTGGATCTGAAAGAAGCTCCAATACGCCTGGAATTCTTGTGAAACTGAGTTGCTGCTTTTTATAGGATGATGCAGCCCCTCCTTTGATGGGATGATTGTGGCCTCACATATCACAAGATAACTGCAGGCCCACCTCACATGCCTGGTAATACCTTGTAAATTTTTTATGACAACTTAATTTTGATTTGTTCAGCCAGGTTTTTGTGTATTGGGTGTAGTTACAGTACAAGAAAAAGACACCTCAGTCTAGCTCATGGAAAAACAGAAGTGCTCCCCAAAGTCAGAAATACAGAATATAACAAACTTTGTGCCAGTGGCTCTGAAGGGTAGCTCTGAAACTGGGCAGTCTTGCACATGGAAAAACTTGCACTGAGAAATCCAATTTTTAAAGCAATTAAGCCAATCCTCCAGATACTAAATTGAGTTGGTTGGAAAAAGCAAATGTAAGAAAAACAAGGGAATCAACAATCATAAACTCCAAATAAAATCAGTACAGCCTAGTTAGTTATTCATTATCTACTTCAATAAGGTCTCGGGTTTTAGCACATACTCAGAATTAACTACAGAGAAAATAGTTGGAGAGAGATCATCTGGGTCTTCTAACTGGATGTTGTTAGCCCTACTATTGCTGTTCCTCAGTTGTTTTCAGTGTTGAAAACTAATCTGTTTGGGAGATTAACTTGCTTTGCCAAATTAGGCAAAATGTTCCATTTCTGATATCTGGGATCTAGCAACAAATCAGGCAATTATCTGCAGCTGTACCCACCTTTGTAATGACCCTGTCACTGAATGATAAAGGCACCAACCAGATCAATAATTATGCTATTGTATAAAAAGTATTATATGGGAGAGACTCTTTTTTTTTGCAGAAGTGGGAGTAACAAAAGATGAATTCTGCCTATTTGGGCCCCTCAAATTGTTGTCAATTTAGAAGCACTGTTGTGTCACATTAAAATTAAAGGTTTGAAACATAAGTACCACCTTAATGTGCAAGTTCCTATCCAGGTTTTTATTAAACTGGTGTTTTTGAACCTTTTGTTCTGCTGGGTATTCTCCATGGTTAGTTATAAGAGTTTTAAATATATGTTTCTAGAACTTTTCAACTGAATTCTTTTAACAAGTATTTATCTGAAAGTAAGACAACCCTGAATTTAAGACTATCCTCTCAAGAAGAAAGATAGACAAAAATCTGTACCCCTAGCTTCCCTACCAGTGGTGTCCATAACAAACCACCATGGTGTCAAAACGATGATATATGCATGATGACATAATCATGTACACGCTGAGATTATGTACTTGGGTCATGACATCTGATGCAAATACATATGTCACAGATGTGTGGGATAATGTTAGCCCACAGATATCATGATTCCACCCCACCTTCCACAGAAGCCCATGCTTCCTACTTTTTCACCTATAAATGCCAGTTCCCACAAGAATCAACTCTGTAGGTTTCTTTCTACTCCCCCCTCCCCATGAATGTGACACAATGGTATATGTATGTGCAAATTGTTGTGTATATAGCATATGCATTGATCAGAGAGGCCACAGAAAAGAGCAGGGTGAGGACAAAGCACTATAATAATTGAATTAATTATTGTTGGTTAAAATTAATTGCCTGTAAACAAAGCAGCCAAAAAGCACCTGTAGGATTGGAGGCTTGTGACAAAATGGTTGTTACCATTCCCCCTCCCTGCCCCCCTTAATTCTCCCTATGGATGCCTCTGAGGCGTTCCATTTGTAACGTTCATGAATCCTGCACCTTATACACAAAACATAGACGCAATTACATGCAAGAGGGAGAAAGAATGAGAGAAAGAGAAAGAAAAGGGACTGCACAAATCTGATTAAGCAAGCATAAAACTATGCATTGTTAAAAATATAATTTATGTACATACATGTAACTTACATGCACATAAAGTAAAAACACACATGCACATCATGTGATATTGAAGGAAAAAATTCACACAAGAGACTGCAGACAAAAGGCCTGCAGAAAAGAGGTTTGTTTATTAAAGAATTAAAGCGAGTTTAAAACATATATCAGGGGAATTAGAATTACACATTAAACTGAAATTAATATATGAAGAGAACTAGAAGTATATATAAAATACAATAAAGAATTTGATTAGTATTTGTAGCAAAAGAGTGTGTATGCTTTACCTTTGGAATGATACAGTTGTCTCCAATCTTACATATCTTAGCAGAGAGGGCTGGAATATTAACAACAGGAAACAACAGGACCCGCTAAAGTTATTTGGAAAGTTTCAGTACTGTAAAAGAAACCTGCAGTTTTCTTGGAAACAATAAGGAGATGCTTTGCTGTTGCTTTTCAGTATATTTTTCCAGTGTTGTCTAAAGCTCTGATATTCCCTAGTAATCTTTCATCCAAGTACTAACCAGGCCCAATTATGCTTAGCTTCCAAGCCCAGAAGATCATCTTTGCACTCAGAATGTGACTTCCCTGAATTCCAGGGGATGCGTCTTCCTAAAGGAAACACTTTGATTCAAATATAAGTATTGCCATCTCCCATCCAAATCCAACCTGCTCAGCTTTGTTGAGATCAGGTTGGATAATTATTGTCACCTGCTGCAAATAACGACCAGCAACCAGTTATGTGAAAGCCACAATGAATTTGACTATCATCATCTCCAGGGAATATCCATGTAGCCTCGATGCTTTGGTGCAGAAACTAGGTCTTTCTTCTATAATAAATGACTAAGGAACCATTTCATTTCATACCTCTAGTTCTGGAACATAATCTTTTTTCTCTCTCTTTTCTGTATCCCTTATCATAAGCAAACTTATCCAGATTTGCTTGGATCCATAGTGTTTGTATTTCGAACCTCTTTCCTCTAAGCCAGTTTCACCTTCTCTATTTTCTAAAATACTTCTTCAAATCCTCTTTCTCCTTATTTAGCAAAGCAACTCATCCATCCTAAACTCTTCATTTGCTAACACCATATTTCAATCACAGCCCAAACAGGGCTACTACAAATCCATTCCTGGGGTTTTTCATCTGTTTAATTTTGTAATACATTGTTCATTTTGATTATTGCACTTTGAGATCTTATCTCATTACTAACTGTCTCATTTTAGGGTCTTTCCACACTGCTGAGTTGAAATGCTGTCCACCTAATCTTGACTTGACAGAAAACAATACCAACATTAAATTTGCTGTTCCCATTGCCAATATCTATCATGCCTCTACTGCTCTGTTTATAGTTGTGTCAATCACCTGATTTCCCTCCAATGTAATGGGTGGCTAAGCCTAAAGACTTAGGTGCCCTTGGATACTGTCAGAAGAGGGAAAATACTACTTAAACATTAGTATAACTGAGGATGACTTACAGTAATCCTATCTCACTAATGGGCTGTGGAGAAAGTGAAGGCAGCATTGAGGGAACACAGCAGAAAAAAGTGGTTATTGGGGTACAATTGTATTGTGGTTTCAAGCAAATGAGGCAAGGATTTCACATGCATGGTTCAAAAAAGTTCTGCTAACAATTTTTAAAGGAAATATCCTCATAAAATCGCCTTAATCTCTGTCATGGAGGATTCAAAAATTAATCTTTGACTGTTTTAGTTTAAACGTAGTAAGTTGGTATAATTTGCACTGCCCTTCCATTGTCTTGCATTTAAACTTTAAGGACAGCACCCATTGCCAGCTTCATTACTGAGGCAGAATATAGCATGGCTGTTGGGATAGTGCAAATTATGTTGGCATACTTTTCTGCCAGCTCAAGGACAGAAGAAATGCATGTTATTGCAGCCAAGGAAAACAGCCTTTAGAGAACTTGTGGCTCATATTTATTGTCTGTTGCCCAGTTGGAAACTTCAATTTATACCATAGCAAGTTGTGATTAGCTGAAACAGATAAACCCAAGCTTGGGAGTGCATGTGATATGTGAGTGATATGTGTGTGGGGGTGAAAACATGCAGTTTCTAGCAACGTAAGATGAGGGTGAGAAGAAAATTTCACAGAACAGTTCCGTAATGACTGAAGGAACAAACATTAGGAAAGGAGCAGGATGGAAACAAATGCCAACTTTGCTTCCTTATAGATTGCTTCATCATCATAGAATGAACTTCTTAAAGAGACTGCCATGCGGAAAGGATATGCAACTTCAATATTTCCCAGACAGAGCTGTGAATAAGGTATTATGTTTCCTACTGTATCTTTTACCAGAATTCAATTCTGGGAAATGTTAAAAAGCTGTCCAATCCACATGTATTATTCATATATGTAGTCATTCCACTGACACTTTTTAAAGCAATTTTCTTGGTATAAAATATTGTGCTGGAATGAGCTTTTTATATGTCTGCTGCCACTAATATTTGCCTCAATTGCACTAGTGGAAACTTAACAGTGCCACTGCAGTGACAAAGAAATCCTGGCTAAACAAAGGCATCTCATAGTTCTTCATCTACAGGAAACAAGATCTCTTGTAATCTTACCTGTAATTTTCAAAAACATGATTCATGCATTGTATTGAGAATAGGTGAGGGCTGCACCATCTTATAGAGCAGTTGGAAAAAAAGTTGAAAGCAACCCCACTTATCCTGCTGCTAGATTCTACACTGCCCCTTTATTTAACATATGCAAAATATATCATGAGAAATCCTGGATTAAAAAAAATAGAAAATGGAAATAAAATTTCTTGGAGAAACATCAACATTAGGTATGCTGGTGATACCTCTATGATGACTGAAAACAAGGAAGACTGAAGGAATCTCGAAGAGCAGGTGGCAGTTGCATAGCTTTGTATTGCATAGCTTTGCACAGCTTCGTGTTGTGTGCCAGTTGTGCCCATTCCTAGATTGGAGGACTCTGCTCACCATCACTCATGCCTAGTCACCTCCAGATTGAGCTACTGTAATCCGCTCTACATGGAGCTGCCCTTGAAAAGCATCCATCAACTAGTGCAGAATGCAGTGGCGTAGACAGTTAGGTGTGCTTCCAGAACAGCACATGTCACACCCCTGCTCCACAAGCTGCATTAGTTGCCAGTTTGCTTCTAGGTCCAATTCAAGGTGCTGGTTTTAACCTTTAAAGCCCTTCATGGCATGGGACTGGGTTATCTGAGGGACCACCTCTCCACAATTACAACTGCCTGTCCCATTAGATCTGGCAGAGAAGGCATGCTACAGGTCCCATCTGCTAGGGACTTACACTTGGCAAGTCCCAGGAGTCAGGCCTTCTCTGCCATGGCACCTGCCTTATGGAACATTTTCTCCCCACGAAGTGAGGTTAGCTCCATCCCTGTTAATGTTCCAGAAGCCCCTCAAGATCTGGCTATGTCATCAGGCCTGGGAGTCCCAGGGATCCAGTGACATTCTAAAATGGCTCCATCATTGTGATTAATATTCATTCTCTCTTGTGCCCTGTGGTTTTTATATTTTAATATTTTAATAATGACTGTTTACATTTTTAATAATGACTGTTTGTATATATTTATTATTTTAATTGTTGTGCACCGCCCAGAGTCACTTTTTGTGAGATGGGCAGCCATATAGATTTGATAAAGAAATAAATAAATCTCAACCTGAAGATGAAAGAAGAGAGTGCAAAAGCCATTCTGATGCTCAAGATTTTTTTTTTAAAAAAAAGGAACTATGATTATGTCAACAGACAATGCCAACCCAATGCAAAATTTCATGGAAGAAGCTGAAGCAGTAAGAGAGTGGATTTTCCTAAGCTCAAAAATTCACAGGGATGGTGGTGGTAGCCATGAAATAAAAAGATATCTGCTACTAGGGAGAAAGTTTATGACCAATCTAGGCAAAACACTAAAGTACAGAGATAATCACACTGCCAACAAAAATACATACTATCAAGGCCATGGTTGGACTAGCAGGAAGGTTGAACAAAGGAAAGACCTTTGAACTGCAATGCTTGCAAAGGTTATTGAGAATACCTTGGATCACAAGAAAAAAATAATTCAATTCTAGTTGAGCCAGACTACTTACTGGAAGCACTAATAATGAAATTAAGTTTAAATATTTTGGACACATGTGAAGGCAGAAGTCATAGGAGAAGACCCTAATGTTTGGAAAAAATAAAGCAAGTTTTAAAAAGTCCAAGAGAAGAAAAGGCAGCTAGATACAATAATTGATGACACAAGCAATTATTGACAGACAAGCCTGGTGGAATTATGTCTATTGGGTCCCAAAGAATTGGAAGTGACTAACTGAACAATAGCAGAATCCTGCTTCTGTTGCCTCTGTTTCCATCACTTCACTTCCCTCCAAGAGTGACGGTTTCAGAATTAAGAGGAAAATATGACTTTAACTTTGATACTTAAATGTGTCTCACTCATGGGTTGGGGCAGAGATGAAGGTAACCTCAAGTGGACCACAACAGGAAAAAAAAAAAAACATGTTGCCAGGGCATGTTTTGCTGTGGTTAGGAGCAAGAGGGGAAAGGTCTTATGTCTCTTGTTCTAATTACAAAGGAAGCAGAAAGATTACAAAATGGGATCTGGTTTATGCTGGTGAAAGATTAATGTTCAGCTCCCCTCTCCCCCATTTCTGCCTTTCCATAGAGCAACAGATTGTGGGACTATTTTATTTTAAAACCAACAACCCCAGCATACTGTGCAGGGAATATAGCCTAATGCACTCCTAAGTCAATAGTCGTAGGCTCTTTCTGAAATCTGTACATGTGTCTGGGAAACTAGGGAGGCAAAATAATGAGCAAAAAGTCCCTTGAAATGTCTGCTAACCAAATTAGTTTTAAGGTTGCATATTCAAGACAAAGTTGTAGAGCTCTGAGGGAAAAGATGCTCTCTTGTAATAAGGTAGATTACATCATTGGAGCTATTCAGAAGGTTTAAAGCACTACTTGAAGGGGTTGAGGCATTTAATTGTCCCTCCAACCCATAAATGCCCTTAGACTGGTAGTGATAAACTAAGAAAGGGACATTTATTTGAAGTATGTAGCTTGATAAAACATCAGTTGGGTGTGCAGCTGCTGTGAAAAAGACAAATTCCACCTTTGGAATTCTATTTTCTAATAGAAAATAAAACTGCCAACATTGCCATCTTAAAAGCAAGTAAATTGCTATATACTTGGAAAAGATATTGCAAGATTGGAGATGAAGAAAATAGTAACTCAAATAAGCAAAGGGTGAGAGCAACTCATCTATAAGCAGAGGCATGATGTTTCCAGCATGCTGATAATACCTAGCTCTATTTGTTACATCTGAATTGGGCTCTTGATTCTCACCTAGATGAAATTTTGGGTTGTGTGAAGGCCAAGATATTGAGGCACAGTCCTAGTAAGAACCCAAGAAGCTGCTCAGGATCAGTGATTGGGCAAAGGCCTTGTAGGAGCCATCTCATCCAGTGCTCTGGCTGACTCTGTGTTCCAGAGGTTGACCAGGCACAAGACAGAACTACTTGTCAAACTGTTGGGAAAGTTCTTGAGCACCCTTTGGAATCCTTCTGTGCTTGGGACAACTGATTGAAGGGGTTTGCTGCCCCTGTCCATGTAGAGATCAATGGTATCCTGTAAGGCACAGTTTAACAAGGAAGTGATTTCACCACAGCAGATGTCAGGGTCCTTCATCTCTGCATCAAGTTCCATTTGCTCGTTGAGCAATTATTTGTTAAGGAGGCACCTCATCACTGTCTGTTTCAAAACAAGTGGTATTATCCCCTCTCCTAAGGATGCATTCATCACTGCCCTGAATGTCAAGCTCCATGTAGCTGGCAAACCAAGGAAGCAAAAACCATGCAGTTTTCAGGAAAATATATTTAATGCTAGACTGGAGTAAGCACAGAATCTTGAAAACTGTAAGAATAAATTCCCAGCCTCACTCATAGCTAGTTAGGTAAGGCAGAGTCTCTTTGAAATGCTTTCTTCCCATGTCTCTCACATCCGAACTGTGTTGCTTCTTTTCACATGAACCAAATGCCTAACCCCACACTTTCCCATAGTCTTTCACACCAATGCAACCTTCTATTACCACCCTGAACATTTTCCCCAAGCAGGAAATACAGGGACCCACACCACAGGTGGCTGAGCTGATGGTACCATCTCAAACTCATCCCAGATAACCTCAGAAGACATAGACTCAGTCACGCGTACAAAAGTTGCCCAGTTGGCATCTAGCTCTGAGCAGACCTGAATGATTTTATCCTCCAGTTGACTGGAAAATTCTGCACAGTGATCCTGTAATTGTTTGTCTATCTGATCCTTTCCCAACGGGGTCCAAGTCGCGAACATAGAGTGGAGAAATGTTGACATTTGCCACTTTTACTGTGATGGAATAGGCTCAAATATGAGTTGTTATCCATGTTAGATTGGATTTGCTCTTTGTTTTCTGACAGCAGTACTCTAGGAGTCTTCTCTGCCACTCCATCCCCTAGAACTTTTCAGTAAACGCAGGAACTCCCATATATCAGGGGGAGGTCACTCATGCACAATCCTATCCAAGGCTGCAGCCATTCCCTCATTCCACCAGGCAATTAAAGCCCAGCAGAGCCTCAGCAAACTCCCCAAGGGCTCCCTGGAAGCCAAGTGTTCCCAGACCAATCAAATAGGTCCCTCCTCCCCCACAGAGGTTGGTGGCACAGATCAACCCCAAAGCAGTTAAAGAGTGATCCAACTACCAGAGAAGGCGGATATTACAGTCTCCCAATCTTAGATCATGCTACGTCTACCCTGAGATAAAACCAGATCAAGCATGTGTTGGACTCTTGATAACCCTGGATAAGTTCATGGTTGTCATGATGGCCACAAACTCCCAGGCCACCTCAGACCCCACCCTTAAGGATGACATGTTGAAATCCCCCAGCACCATAAGCCTTGGGAATTCTGCTGACAGCATGGGGATGAGGTTCAGTAATCCAGGCAGGAGAGAGAGTAAAACAGTACCAAGAGATAGTAAAACAGTAGCAATCCCAACTTGTCTCTGGAGCCCAAGTTCACAAACAAGGTTTTGCATCTGGTTATTTGTGGATCAGTGCTTCTAGTTGCCATCAGGATTTCCTGGATTGCAATAGGCAACCTTCTTCCCCTACTAGCTTTATGGTTGGTGCTAGAGTCAAAACTCAGATGGGTATACCTCAGAGGGGGGAACTCCATCTACCCAGGTTTTGGTTCTACAATCCAAATCTACCTCTCATTTACAATAAGATCATGGATGAGGCAGGATTTATTATAGACAATGTTCAGCAGCAACAGCAGGGGACTAGGAGAATCTGAGGATCTGGTAATGTAGTTTCCAGAATGAGGACATGCAGCCAGAAATGGGGATTTGCCTTAGATACATAATTCACCTTCCCTGAGAGTGGCCCACTACTTGTCTTTCACCATCTCTCTCTTAGCTGTCATTACCCCGATCTTTAGAATGGAGTTCTACCACCTCCTATACCTTGGAGGTCCCCCAGACCTTATGGTAGTATGGGAGAGGAAGTCCTGCATACTTTTAAGGGAAGTGGGCACATTGCACCAGAAGCCAGGGAGGAGATGGAGATTGGAAGGGGGACACTGTGATAATTTCCTCACCTGCAAAGATGTAACCAGAATTCAACTTAATTAATGAGAAGCCAGTGGTTGCATTTCATGAGGCATCTCAGTTCTTGGGATGTTTGAAACAGCAATTCAAAGACCTATGCTGCATTTAAATCAGGTTTTGTTTTTACAGTTGCATAGCAAAGGAGATACTGTATGTTCACATAAACTAATTAAAAAAGTAAAAGTTTTTTTTTCAATAAGTACTTCTTATTCTGTCTTCACTTTAAGTCAGAAGATGCCTAAAGGCAGATCCTTAAATAATTCTTTTAATGTTGGATTACTTTCCTCTGAGATTGTAAATGACAGTTCATATTTTATTATCAACCTGAATAAATGAATCCATCATCCATACTGTCACCACCACCAAAATGCTATTTTATTATTGCCTCTAAACCTAACCACCACCACCCCCTCAAAAAACCCACATTAATTTAAGTAGAGAGAAAGAGACAATTAGGGCTGAACCAGGGTTTCAAAATCAAACCTCAGTTTTATAAACCAGTTTACTCTGGAGTAAAGTAGTGGAGCAAGAGTTTCTTCAGTCAAAATCCAATCTGATCACTTGAATTCCTGGAGTAATTTAATGAAATATTGTTTCAATCCAAACAAACTCTTTACAATACCGAAACCCTAAGCTAATAATGTTGAACCTCAGGCTCCATCTTTTAGGGCCATGTGGCTGACAGCACCAACTTTCTGTATATAGTCCCTGTCAACTATCAAATCCCATGCTTTCTCTCCAGAGACAACAGGGGTGAGGTGTCTTTCCAAGCAACTATGGCAGAGAAGCACCCTCCCAATCCCTTGTGCACATTATGATGTTACTGCCTTCACAACCATACCAATTTGGGGAGGAAAGTCACATTCCACTTAGAGTACTTCTGTGTACCGCCAGTGGCATGCATATTTCAAGTTGAGAAATGCATGAGCATCCTCAGGGGATGGGCTGTCAAAAGATGACACATATGTCATGATACCACCCTGCAAATGACACAACTTCTTTATGCCATGATGCAATTAGATAAGTGTGTTGTTGGCACAATGGAATGTGCATGTGTTACATTTTTATGTTATTGTGGTTTGTTCCAGATATCACTGATACAAGTTAGTAAGAGTGTTGCAATGGTTAAGTTGTTGGTTCAAGTTCCCAGTCAAATATGGAGTTTGTTGTCTGCATTTATTCAACACTCTTAATCAGATTACAGCATTAAGTCATCTTTTGATTTTGCACAATACATTGAATCATAATCTAACTAAACTGGCTGCATTCATACAACACACTAAACCATAAGGAGAATCTAATCATAGTTGATAATATAAAGCTTAGCATGCTGTGTGAACACACTTGCTAACCTGTTTAGGAGTGCTATGTGAACACAGCCATTATCTATCAATCCAAACCAACTCACAAAATTGTGAGAAAAAAATAAGAAAAAATCCCAATATATGTTGCCTTGAGCTCCTAGAAGAAAAGTGGACTAAACAAGCAAACAAAAAAGATTCTGCATATTTGGAAACTCTATTTTGAAACCTACTTTCTGGACATTCAGGGAGAAAGTTTCCATCACTTTCAGTCAGAATATTTTCAGGCTTCTCATTCTGCTGCTGTCCACACATATGTTGAATTATAACTTGCATCACTTGCTAGCTTACCTGAAAGTTGTGCTGCAACACTACAGCTGGAGGAGACCAGGCTAGGAGAGGCTAATCTAGGCTTTAATATGCCGTGGGAATTCCAAAGCATCTGATGGTGCCTTATGCTGTGAAAGCATGGGTCACACTGGACTCAAGATCCTCAGTGGGCTTGGATGCGGCGTTCCATTCATGGAAAGAAATGCTGCTTCCATCTCCCAAAGTTAGCTGCTACAGTGGACCTGCTGAGCACCATCTTGCCTAATGCATTCACCACCTTGACCCATTTCACCAGATAGAAATGGATTAAAAATGTTTGTGGGCAAAGAACTGTCTCGTGAGGGTTGGCTTTATGCTACATTAGGCTAAACGGGGTTGAACTCTGACTCAATGGGTTGTGGAAACAGAGCAATTGTCGTACAAAGCATGAACCAAGCCATTACATTAAACCAGCAGAATAAAAAGAGTACTGACATGTTAAAACTTAGGTGTTGGAAAAGCCTCCTGAGAATACTATGAGAACAAGCAAATGGACGGAGCAAATCAGTCCAGGGGTCTCATTCAAAGCACAAATGAACAAGCTGAAATTATTGTATTTTGGATGCATTATGTGAATAGACTTTTTGACAAATCTGTAATATTCTGAAAGGTGGAAGGAAAGAGAAGGGGATGGACTCAGCAAGATGGATGGACTCAGTTGCAGTTGAAAGACCAGGTTAGGGACAGATCATCATAGGGAAAATCTATCTATGTGGTCGCTAAGAGTCAATACCGACTTGATGGCGCATAATCAAACTTATGTGAGCGTAGCAATTGTTTTCTAAACTCAGGTTTTGAGTTTAATGTTTAATGTTGAAAAAGTTACTAGAATTGCAGCAAATGAAAAATGTGTATCCTGTGGCTTACTCTGATGTGAACTTGGATACATCAATCATTTCTGCAGAGCAATTTCTATCACATATAACTGCACTGGATGGCCACACAGGGGCAGTATGAGCAAAATTATCTTTTGTGGTGTGGGCGGCACCACTTGTTGGGCTTGCTATTTTTAACCCTGAAATCTTTCAAAATCGTTCATCCTGTCTCTTAATATTTATACTTCTTTTATGGTTGTTTCTTCACTTGGTATGCATCAGTTTATTTGACAGATGGCCATGTACTTGTAAAAGTAAGTTTATGCCACTTTAGAGGAAATAAAATACTATCACCACAACCACCACTCTGTAACCAGGTTTGGTATGTAGCATTCTTCACTTCCTAATTTTATTTTCTGAAGAGGGTAGGTTTAGCAAAGTCCCCTGCCACGTGTGACTGGGCTTGCTCACACTGTTATCTGAGATACATAATGCAACAAAGGTATTGCTGAATCTATGCTACTTTTGCAGATTGATCAATAATCCTGATGCTGCAGAACCGACAAGGAGCAGTTTCTGTGGCTATGTTCACATAAATGAGTCAGTTAAAAGATCTAGCAACTTGGTTGGTTTATCCTTGGTTGGGATGCTGGGGGGACATGATGTATTGCGCCGACTCAGACTGTTTGATAGTTTATGTTTGAATGTATTGTGCAAATGGGCTATATAGTAATCAGGCTAAGTATATAGTGAACACAGCCTGGGGGAGTTTGTGGAATGTCTGGGCGAGAACAGGGGCATTCTTGGGCATTGCTATGCTTGACCAGTCCAAGGCTCTTGCCAGCCTTTCCAGTGCCATGTTGTTGCCACTCTCTGCCCCTGCCCCATCTCATTGGTAAAAAAGGTAAGAATTCCTTCAATGCTGGTGATTACCAGGACGTGGGCATATCAGTTTCTGCAAAATGGTTTGCCGCTGTTTTCTTCCAGTTTCACTTCCCACTGTAATATACAACCCTGGGATTTCCTGGTGATCTCCCATCCAAAAAGTAGCCAGATCCATACCAGTTTAGCTTTTGTGAGATGAGCTGGGGCTACGTAGGTGCTGGTAACACCACATGGGAATAGAAGATAGAATGACATTGTATACACCCTTGACTCTTCTGCTAGAAATCTGAGGATCCAAGTTTCTGGCCGGATGTAGACATCTGGGGAATATGCAGATGAGGCACACCTATGCTGCTGCTTTCTTCTTTTACTTTTTTTCAGCTCTGTGAGTTAAATCTTTTACATCTTTCTTATTCAAGAAAACATGTTTCTAGAAATGTTTGATTCACTGTGACCACTATAAGCCATTTTTCCTACTCAGTGCTTCTGCACTTAGTGATCAATCATGAGAGGGAAGATCACTTATTTTCCGTGCCCTCACTTTGTGTATCTTTACTGTTTTGTAGAGCCCAGAGGTTGTTAGCTCAGCACAAATCCTCCCCCATTGTTTTCCACCCCGCTGTGGCTTGGGTTTGGCCTCAAAGGGCTTTCATTTTCAGGCACTGCTGGGAAATGTGTGGTGCTGGATAACATGGGCAAGCTTGGATATTAGGCCGAATTCTGACAATCTTGGCATGCTTCAAAAGCACGTGGATCCGAGGGCCAGCAGCTGCCTCTTCTGTCCAGATGAGAGCAGACCGTCTTGGCTTGGTTCGCTTGCTTCCTTGCTCCCTTGGGCGGTCACTGTGACTGAAGGCCTTTTGCTCGCTGAACGTTCAGGCCCCCGTTTCGCACTCCTCCTCTCTGAGCTCTTGACAGAAGTGGGCAGCCAGACCCAGGGGAGTGGCTACACTTAAAATACATAGCTGTGAACGAGTTCAAAAGTTCGTTTCCCCTGCACCGGTTGTAGGACAAGCCCCTTACCACCACTGGCACCCTCCCTGGAAGGATCGCGGCCGGCCCCGGCCAAAAAGTAGCCTAGACCGACCTCAGGTGAGTTCCCCTGACCTGCCGAGCAAGGGAAAGGCTGCGCAACAGCCCAGTGGTCGGTCGCGTTTCGTGCCGAGGCAGGTTCCCGCTTGGTTTAGAGGCGCGTTCGAGCGTTGGCACCACGCTGAAGTCTGACACACACACGTAACTGCAGGCAGGGAGAAGTAAAGACGCAACCAGGAAGTGGGAGCGAGGGTGCCTTTGGCAGACGGGGCCTGCCGAGAGAGAGACAGACAGAGAGAGGGAGGGAGGGACGGGGGAGGGGGCGCTTCGTCGGAAAGGGTTAGGGTTTCGGCTCCCTCCCTTGGACCGAAGAAGCAAACTGGCGCGTGGCGCTCTTGATCCCGTCTGAACGGCTTTCGGCTTCCGGCTTCGAAGGTGAGCTGAAAGGTAGGAGGCGAGGCGGCCGGGACACTTGTTTCCAGTTCTTTTCCCCCTCTTTATCCCCTTCTCTTTTTGCTTTTCTCCGAAGGCGGCGGTGCGCGCCTGGGAAACGCCGGCCGAACTTTCCTGGCCAGGCTCGGTCCTGGAGAGGGAGGCAGCGTAGAGAGGCGGCGTGGCCCTCCGACCGGCACGGGCCCCTCCCGCCCAGCGCGCCCTTTCGGGCTTCCTCTCGGTTCTGCGGCGCGGCTTCTTCCAGCTGGTCTGGGACCCCAAGGCGACCCCTCACTGCGGCTAGGGCTGAGTCGCCTTTCGAGCCGCGCCTCCCCGAGGTCCGGGGCGCGCAGGAGAGGGAGCTTCTGCTCCTGCGTGACTTCGGGCTAGGCGTGTCCCTAGGAAGGGAAGGGAGAAGGGGGGCGCCAGGTGGAGAATCACAGACTCCCACGGATGCCCCCGGCGGAATGAAGAAAGCGCACCGACTAGCGCTGCGGTAACTCTCAGGCTGGGTTCGCACAACATACCGGACTATGTTAAAATGGACTGGGTAGTAGTTTGGGGCTTAGCATGTTGTGGGAAACCCAGCTGTCATCATACAGTATATTGTATGAATCAGGTTTAGCATGATATATAAAGATATCCGTTTGGATTTGTTAACTCGGGTTTAGTGTGTTGTATGGACCCATCCAAACTTTGAAGTTGATTGCTCAATGGTAGCTGATTGGACTGTGTTACTTTCTCCTAATTCTTTTTTGCTGAGAACAATTTAGAATTTGGAGGGTGGGGGCAGAGCATTGGCAAAGAGTTGGTGGCCAGACAGTTAATTCCCAGCAGTTATATCATGGCTATTGTACTTGTCAGGCAGATTGACATTTGATTTGGTAAGACTGACTGTCCCCAAGAGGGAGGACCAGGTTGTACCCGATGTCTGTGGATCAGGCCCTAACAGTGACACCTTATTTATCTTTTTAGAACTAAGTGCCACTGAGTTCAGAGAATCTTTCTTCTGGAAAAGGGTCATTTCCAGTCAGTAGATTTGTCAAGCATTGCAGGTTGCTCTGCTGAATAGATGGTTTGCGATATAAAAGGGGTGAGAGGCTTTTAAAGGCTAATTGATGTTTTTGAGACATGTGGGGAGGAGGGCAAAATTTGAGGTGGGCTCTGACCTACAACAGTAATGATAAAACAATTTTTAAGATGTCATAGACATTCTTTGTTTTGGTGCAACAGATTAATGTGGCTTCCTTTCTAGAACTTGTCATAAACTTGGATTTTACATAAATCCTTGCTTTTCATCTGGGTGCCCAGTGGGGCTTGCTTTTCTCAGGCCCTACAAATAATGTTCTGTTAATGTTTCTAGAAAAAAATAAAATGGCTGGAAAATATTCATGTTCAGAGAATTGGCAATGTCCTGCTCTTCCATGTAAAACCTCAGATTTTACAATTGAAGAATAACTTTTACTGAGTTTTATTCTTTGTATCTGCTGGCATGGTACTTGTTTGGTTTTTTTTTAAATATGTAGAATTTAGAAAGCTTTTGGTGTGGGGGGGGGGCATATTGTAAAGAAAAAAGAGAAACTTCCTAATCATAATGAGGGTAATATAGATCTGCAGTGGTAGAAAGGTATCCCTTGAAAGAACAAAATGTTGAATATAAAACTGCCTGGACACAGTGGTTTTCAGGAAATCCTTTCTATTGTTCTCAAATTTGGGAGATGAAACTAGTTGTGCTTACCTGTCACTGAAGCAAATACATGTCCCAAAATACTTTCTGGCTGCTTGCTTCAGGTAGATCCTATGGCCGTGGAGAAGAAGTGGAAATCATGGAGAAGCTGGAAATAATCTTGCCCATTGTTAACTTGCTAACTTGTTAATGAAGCAGATCATGGCTAAGTGCATTATTTGAGTCAGGTCATAAAGTGGAAAGTTCTGCCTTCTGCACATAATTGTTGACAAGCAAAAGTTCTCACTCCTAACTGGCTTTATTTTCTTTTCTCCCAACCAAAAAAAATGCCAGAAAGATTGCATTGTTTTGTTTGCAGATTTTAAATAGAATGCTAGTTTGAATTTACTTGGGTGTGCAAGTGATTATTGTGCCTGCTGGGGATTGCAGGTGCTAATTGACACTCTGATAATCCTTGCCTCTCCTCCCTTCACCACAACCTGCAGAATGAAGGTTATCTGATAAGTTATCCTCTGGAAAAGCCCCAGGAAGCTGTAATTGCATAACAGATGCATTTAATGTAAAGTTTTGTGGGGGGCGGGCGGGATATGTATTCAAACCCAAGGAATCTTTCTCCTTCCAATATTGCTTCTGTCAAATAATATCTAGAAAGTCTGCTGTCTGAATAAATGATGTAAACATATATACATAATGTAAAGCATTAGTTGGCAATTTGGGCTCCCAAAACCTAGTGCTGGCTTCCCACGCAAGTGTCTCAAGCTTCCTGTTTGTAAATAAGCTTTTCACCACATTGATAAAAATAGAAAATAAGTAGCAAATGAGACAGACATCTTGTTTCAAGACAGAATCACTTCTGGATAGAGATGGAGGTTCATAGAAGTTGGGTTCACACAACATGCTCATTGTTTTGTGGAAACCCAGCCATTTCTTTAGCTTGTGGAACCTAGCCAGAGATTGAGAAAAATGCCATCTGTAGACATAGAAAATGAGGAAGTAGGGAGGAGAATATGCTAGAATGCATATCCTTGACAGGTTAGTTAAGTGCAAATGCAACAATATGTCTGGGGTTGATTCTTGAAAGATCCATAATATGTAATGGTGCAATCCAGAGTCAGGTTAACATCCTTCCAAGAAAGATTCCGATGTGAAGATTTATGCTTCATTATGAGTGAAACTACACAGTTCTTTACAAGGAAGATAGAGGCTTATCTTTGATCTCTGGATGGGAATGCATTTCCAACAGTGGCCAGCCAAAGGGCAATAATGGCATTTCTCTAGTTGCTTGCCTTTAGCATCTGGCATTCAGGTATACTTTTTCTGAACATGGAGGTCCTGTCTTGCTATCACAACTAATAGCTGCTGATACACCTTCATAGAATTTCTTTAGGATCCTTTAAAAGCTGTCTTAACCAATCACTGTATCCTGCTATAATATGTTCTTCGGTCAACAGAAGTTATAGAAAGAAATAAACCTGGCCAGTAGTTAGCCAATTTTGGGCAGGCTGAGAAGGGAGGAGAAGAAGGGAGAAGTCCTATGTGAATTTAAGCCTGCCATTTTGATGTGCCGCCTAACAATTGGTGATTGCCCATGATACAAAATATATAAATTTTGCACTAATTTTCCTAGTGAATCTTGGAAATTATAATATGATCATCATACTGCAAATTCTCAGATAAAGGTCAGATTTTATTAACAACTCCTTCATGCCAAATGACAGTTTCCAAAACTGAAATCCTAACTCCTTAAGCGTTCCCTTGAAAGCAGTGGGACTTCCACATAGATATATTTAAAACTGATTGTGAATTAGGGTCTTGCTACATTGCTTGGAGCTGATTGTGGAAAACCTCCAGCGGTTTGGATTTAAACTCAGAATTGCAATAACCAAGCTGCCTGAGCCAAAAAGAACCATATTCAGTATACCCATTGATAATGGTTTTTCTTATTTTGCAGTACGTATGTGAGTGTTTGTGTATATAAATTATAACAATTTATTTTGTTATAAAAAACTTGACACACATTCTTTGGCTGTTGATTTTTGAGAGAGGTTCTGAATCTAAGTTGGATTTTATTTGCTAGCTGTGTGGCAGGACAGGCAGAATTAACATCTCGAGTTGCAGATATATTTAAGTTAAAAAAAAAAAGGTGTAGTGTTTAAGGAACTTTTTAGAGAGATTTCCATCCTCTCTCCCAAATCTGCACTAAAAATGAGATTTGTTCTCTGCAAATGACTGTCATCAAGTTCAATTATGCAACTGAGTGCATATGTGCAAATTTAATTAAGTTGCTTATTGCTAAATTAGGTGCATGTTTACAGACTTTTCAAGGACTGGATAAGTTGATAGAAGGGAACAGATATACTGTGGTCTAAGGATATAGCTGAATGTAGTATAAAAAACTGCAGTCAGAGTCTTCTCAGATTTTTTTGTAAAGGAAAGAATGAAAGTGATAATGATCCACAGAACCTGAAGTGAGCTTAACCCTTCTGTACTGTCTGGTTTCCTGATTCAAGTAATCCACATTTGTCCCATCCAGAAAAATATACAGACATCTATACTGATAATATTGGCAATTGTGAAGACTAGAAATATGTTAATCAATACCCAGTTGGTATGTTCATAAAACCAAAGCTATGAATCAAAACGGGATCCCACAGATTAAACCTAAAACAGTAGCTCAAAGCTCTGAATATTCCCATGGGTTCCCTTCCTAGGGAAGTTATTTGAGGGCATCAAGGCTTATATCAGCTCTGGCTCACTCTAGCTTTGTTACATGAAGGTAAGATCTCTGTTGGACAGAATGGCCAGTAGCATTACCAAAATTCCTCCTCTTCCTCATGAGAAGATCTAATTTATTTCATTAATACATGAAGAGAAATAAAATATTAATGTAAAATAGCACAAAAGAAGGCTTGGGGCCTCATTTACATATGTGTGAAAGTGGCATGTTTGCTTAGACACGTTGTGGATTATGAGGGAAGACAAGTATACAGTTCAGGGTTGCCAAGTTTTTAACTTTCCTCTGCTCCTGTGCACTAAATAGCATTTGGATCTCCAAGAATCGGCAGATGAAGTTTGTGTGGCATGAAAGCCAGTATTTTAGCAATGTTGTAAACCATAGTTCCCTTAACCATAATTTGTTAATAAGCCACATTTGTCTGGGTTCCTAGAACACACTAAATCCAGACCAAACAAACCTCATTATGGCTAACTGAATTGTCTGAATCCAAGTTAAATCAGTTGCTAAAGCCATAGGAGATGTTGGCTGAAAAACTGTCAGTCCCTATGCACGGCTTCATATTTGTGGTTGCTATAGGTAGCCAGCCACATCAACTATAGCCCTTATACTGGTCTGTGTAATCCATATATCTCAGTGCTGCCTGCTATGACTTAACTGAGTTAAGGAGCAAAGTGAAAAAATGGGACTAAAATTAAATATAAAGAAGACTAAAGTAATGACAACAGGGAGAACAACCACCCTTAGAACTGATAATTAAGATGTCAAAGTGCTGTATAGCTTCTGCCTTTTAGGATCAACTGTCAACAGTAAACGAACAAGCAATTAAGAAATATGCCGCAGACTAGCACTTGGCAGAGCAGCCATGAAGGCCTTGGAAAAGATATTCAACTGCCATGATGTGTCTATACCCACAAAGACCAGAATCATGCAAGCCATGGTATTCCTGTGATAAGCTATGGAAGCGAAAGTTGGACTTTGAAGAAGCAGGATAGGAAGAGTATTGACGCTTTTGAACTTTGGGGTTGGAGAAGACTCCTGAGAATACCGTGGACAGCCAAAGAAAACCAAACTAATGGATCATCAAACAAATCAACTCAGAGTTCTCACTTGAGGCAGAGATGACCAGGCTCAAATCATCCTACTTTGGACACATTATGCAAAGACCCAGCTGTCTGGAAAAGGCTCTAATGCTGGGAAAGGTGGAAGGAAAGAGAAGAAGAGGATGACCAGCAGCAGGGTGGATGGACTGCAACTCCATAAACTAAACATCTCCCTTCCAGGGTTCGTGCTGCAGTGTGGAGAGCAGTTGGACAATCTTGGAAAAAAATGCCGCTTCTTTAAAGAGTTGCAAACAGGTGCTTCCACATGTTTGGAAGCACCTTTTTAATTTTAAATCTGTAACACTGGTTTACATGCAGAAGTTCCTGGGCATCTTTAGTTTAAAAGGGATCTAACAATTTCCTGCTAGTTAGGAATGAAATAGGCCTCTCATAGCCAACAGCTTAGATAATATTGGATGAGATGAACCAGTGATTTGTCCCTGTATAAGGCAGCTTCTGAGATAGACTTTGGGTAGCATCACTGACATGAAGATACAGTCATGCATTTTTTGTTCTTTAATTCTTGGGCGCACTTCCACTTTCTACAGTGTTCTTGCAGAACAGCTGCTGCTCACGAACATTGTGTTCCTTCTTTTCTTTTTCTTTGGAAGAAACTCCTACTTCCTCATCCTTGCCATACCAAGTGTTTTACCTATCTGTGAGCATAACTGCAGGCGTGAATGGCTAAGCAGTAACACTGCTGGGAGGCTCATTTTTCTACTAAATTGGCATTAGCTCTTCCTTTTCACTATCAATGATCAGTGCAAGGTCCACAGTGAACCCAGACCCACAACAAATGTCAAGGAGAGCACTGGCCATGCTCATATTGCAACGGATCTAGCTAGTTAGTACATCTTCTGGACCAGAGTTTATTCAAATGTTTTTTAGCAACAACATTTATGTATTTATTCGTTACAAATGCTTTTGGGTCATATCAATCATTGTGACCCTAAGTGGCTCGCAAGTAGTAAGATACAAATACAACAACAATAATTGTATTAATAATGCAATAATCATAAAACAAGTCATCAAAATAAATCAGAACCATAATTCCATCATAAGACTCATGATAGCTGCCCCTTTCCCTTTTTAACAGTTCTGTTCCTCTGTCTTTTGATTCCATCTAGATATCGTCAGTAAGCTATAACTTGCTTAACCAGAATGTGTTGAGTAGGCCACATTTGGCTGGGCTTATGCATCCCATCAAGTTATAAGCCACAATTTATTCATTAGAATGCCTGTTTTCATGCAAGATGCTCAGCTAAAACACCAAATCAACCACATTTTGGCTTAGCATAATGTGCAGATCAGTCATAGGAACTAATCCACCAGACAAAGTTTTTCTTAACCAGTGACCTACATTGGGGAAATGATTCTACTTGCTACAGTCCGTGTGCTGGGCATCTGCTGAGAACAGAGGAGCAGAGCCTGTAAAAAAAAGATGCCAGCCAGGGTAGTTCCACGGGTGTACGTAGTTGGATAAGTACCAGCAGTCTGGATATACACATCAGATCGGATGTGTCCGGTACAGACTTGTTCAGTATGAATCATGTGTTCCTTCTTATTGATGCAGTGTATTAAGTGTGGGATCCTCTCTTGGTTTGAGCAGCTTCTTCCTCTATTTTAATGCTAAAATAGCACATGCAGAGGAATAGCAGAGTATCCTACGTAAGGATAGTGAGGAGGGATAGTCATGCTGCAAGAGGTTAAGTGAGCAGTTAAGGACAGCCAAGGACACTGGCTATGTTCATGCTCTACGCTTAACCAGGTCAAGTAAAGACTTAGCAGATGCACTCAGACAGCATGCTAAGCTTGGTTAGTGTTAACTTTGGTTTTGTTGTATATTTTATATTTATATTTCAAATGTGTAACCCCCCATTTCACTGCAGAGTGACTCTGGGCAGTTTACAGTAAAAAGGATAAATATTAATTAAAATAGAATAAATATTAATTAAAATACTTTAAAATACAACAAAATTCCTATATAAAAAAGAAATAGCTTCCAAGGAACTGATGTTAACTAGACGTTGTTAGATTCAGGGAGCGTCTTCAAGGCACCAGCCACCCCCAGGGATGGTTCTCGCCCCACTCGAGAACCCTTTTCTAGAAGGCCGAGAGAGTGAGGGCCCGCCTCACCTCTGGGGGAAGGGTTCCATAGGGTGGGGGCAATGGCAGAGAAGGCGTTTTGTTTTGTTTTGTTTTGTAGCTTGGCATGTTGCATGAACCAAGTCCTTTTAGTTAATTGATAATTCCACTGTATGGGTTAATTCAGTAACCAGATTAAGCAGGTTGTGTGAATGCAGCCAGATTGTAGAACAGAATTCACATAAGCTTCAATTTGGAATAGCTTGGTACTGAAGTGGGGAGAGGATAATTAAATAATTCTCAGATACTACAGAGGAAAGAAAAACTGTATTCTTTTTTTATAATTTCAAAACAATAAATGGAAACTTCTGGACTAGTATGATAAGCATTCAGAAAAGGTTGTGTGTGTGTGTGTGTTTTTAATGGGATGCAATTCTGAGCCCTATCCAGAAGTTCCATTGATTTCAGTATGTGGATTGTATGCATGTTTAAATTACTCCAACTGAGATCAGTTGGAGCCAAAAGCTATATTAGATTAGATGCCCATAAAAAAGATCCCCAGTGTGTTCAATCTGTGTCCATGAGATTACATAACCAACTTCAGGAGATAGGGCATGTGCTTTACATTCAAATAGGCCTAGATTTCTAATCCCGTTTAAATATAGTAGGTAACCAAATTGCCACTAATCATAGTAGAAAGAACTGGGCTGGGTGGATGGATCAGTAGTCTGATCTGGTGACTAGGTCATTCAGGACAGTTAAATTACTGACCAACCATTTATCCATTTGCACGAATCTGTTAACTCAGTCAACTACTGGGACGGGAGAAGAACAGTCTTAATCTGGATCAGGAGCAGGGCAATTTTGAGTCAAATTACCCTTCCCCAGTCAGGCATATGGAATTTCAAAGATTTAATTAGGCATGGGGCACTGTCCAAGCCCTTCTCAGACAATTCTCCTAGAAAAAAAGATGTAGAGTGCCCAAAAGCATAATGCATTATTTACAATACTCACTGCTAAGATGGAGCAGCCATAAAACATGCCTCTGATTGAGTGCAACGTCCAAGCCACACCCTTTGCTGTCTGTCTGGACAATGGGGAAAAAAAGAATAAAGCCTTGCCAGAAATCTCCTGGCAAGAGAACTCATGAGATACCAGGCAGACTGAAGGACATGAACAGAATATTTCCTAAAACTGCATTCCTTCATCTGGTTAGGTCTGCAGTTCCTAAATGGTACACCAGGTGCCCTGGGGCACCGCAGCAAACTCACAAGGGCATCATGAGATATTTTACTACTTAATGAATGGAACTGCTAGTGAGTTTGCTGCAGCATCCTGGGGCGCCATGGCACACAGTTTGGGAACCTCTAGGGTTCCCCAAGAGTCAAGAACATTTGGGAACCTCTGGTTAGGTGATTATGTGACATGTTATGTTCTGTGGTCTGACAGTAAAGAGCTAAGACTGGATTGGCTGATGACAAGAAGTGATGGGGTTCACACATAGGTTGGTTTAACTGTTTATTGACTAGTTAGTAAATCATGATTTATAAACCACAGCATGGCTTATAAATATACCATGGTTTATAAATTCACACCAGCCACTAACCCTACACCAAACAAATAAAATAATGGCCTGGTATCAAACCAAACAGTTTAAGGAGGCTTCAGATGCTCATAATATTCAGATCTTTCCAAATTCAAGTTAGATACCTGAGATTAGTTGAACTGGCTCTTATTTCTTGGAGGACAGTATGAGTTTGGTAACTATAGTTATTAAGATACAGTTCAGCATGTAGCACATTCACACTGCACATGTTTCTCCATGTGTCTGGATTGCAAGCCTTAAGTTCTAGCTCTCTGGAGAAGGCTCAGATGCTGGGAAAGGTGGAAGGAAAGAGAAGAAGAGGACAACCAGCAGCCAGGTGGATGGATTCAGTTACACTGGCAATGGATGCACCATTGGAAGATCTGAAAGACCAGGTTAGGGACAGATCATCATGGGGAAAATCTATCTATGTGGTCGCTAAGAGTTGACATCGACTTGATGGCATATAATCAATCTATAGTGTTTTAATTAGAACCAACAGAAATACTAGCATCTCTCCATGCCTTATGTTTTCCATAAAGCTTTCATGTTTACTGCCAGAATCGAAAGAGATGCACACGGAGTGTGGAGACCTGAATTATTCTTCTGTTGATGAGTACCAGAGATAAAGGGGGACGCGGTGGCGCAGCGGCTTAATGACACTGAAAGTTGCCGGCCAGAAATGGCTGACGCTTCGGCGGTTTGAGTCCAGCCTTTGCATTAACAGGGTGAGCTCCTGTTTCCTCCCCAGCTCCTGTCAACCCAACAGGTCGAAAACTCACGTGAGTAGAGTGAGTACTCTCTCTCCGGTGGGAGGAAAAATGCTGGCGGCGCCTTGCACAGAGAGACGGGACCAGTTGCCGGTAAGCGCGAAACCGCGCTCACCCGAAAAGGGCACGAAGCAACGGAAATCCCGCCTCCTGTGCTCACCAGCTGGGCTCTGCTCTAGGAAGGAGGTTCTGGCAAACCACTTCCGAAAAACAATTGCCTTGAAAACTGCAAGGATTCATCCAGGCAGTCACTGCAGGGTCAGTAATGACTGAGCGCAGACAAAAAAAAAACAAAAAACCAGAGATAAAATGTCTCCCAATAAGATAAGTCTAATTGGCAATCTAATTCTACTGAAAGCTGTTTTATTTCAGCTAACCTCTTTTTGGAATGTCATTTTAAGTTGTTTTGCTGTTCCTATTGTCTATTTGTCTTTTGGACCTTTTTAAGACTAAAGGTGTGGTGGAAATACTGGATATAAACAACTGACTATGTGGCTGTTTTAAAAAATGGCGAAGAGGAAAAAATGTTTGGAGTTCTTCCAGTTGTAGGGGAATCTGCATAATTCCAAAAGAAATTCTAGCTTCTTCCACATACAGGTGAAACTCGAAAAATTAGAATATCGTGCAAATGTTCATTTATGTCAGTATGGCAACTCAAAAGGTGAAACCAATATATGAGATAGACGCATTACATGCAAAGCGAGATATGTCAAGACTTACTTTGGTATAATTGTGATGATTATGGCGTACAGCTTATGAAAACCCCAAATTCACAATCTCAGAAAATTAGAATATTATATGACACCAATAACACAAGGATTGGAAATAGAACAATATCGGACCTCTGCAAGTATAAGCATGCATATGTACTCAGTACTTGGTTTGGGCCCCTTTTGCAGCAATGACTGCCGCAATGCGGCGTGGCATGGATGCTATCAGCCTGTGGCACTGCTGAGGTGTTATGGAAGACCAGGATGCTTCAATAGCAGCCTTCAGCTCCGCTGCATTGTTCGGTCTCATGTCCCTCATCTTTCTCTTGGCAATGCCCCATAGATTCTCTATGGGGTTCAGGTCAGGCGAGTTTGCTGGCCAATCAAGCACAGTAATCCCATGGTCATTGAACCAGGTTTTGATACTTTTGGCAGTGTGGGCAGGTGCCAAGTCCTGCTGGAAAATGAAGTCAGCATCCCCATAAAGCACGTCTGCGGAAAGAAGCATGAAGTGCTCCAAAATCTCCTGGTAGACAGCTGCGTTGACCCTGGACTTAATGAAGCACAGTGGACCAACACCAGCAGATGACCAGCAGATCAACACAGACTGTGGAAACTTCACATTGGACTTCAAGCATCGTGCATTGTGTGCCTCTCCATTCTTCCTCCAGACTCTGGGTCCTTGGTTCCCAAATGAGATGCAAAAGTTGCTCTCATCAGAAAAGAGGACTTTGGACTACTGGGCAACAGACCAGTTCTTTTCTTCTGTAGCCCAGGTAAGACGCTTCTGACGTTGTTTGTTGTTCAGGAGCGGCTTGACAAGAGGAATACGACATTTGAAGCCCATGTCCAGGATCCGTCTGTGTGTGGTGGCTCTTGATGCACTAACTCCAGCCTCAGTCCACTCCTTGTGAAAGTCCCCAATACTTTGGAATGGCCTTTTCCTGACAATCCTCTCCAGGCTGCGGTCATCCCTGCTGCTTGTGCACCTTTTTCTACCACACTTTTCCCTTCTACATAACCTTCTATTGACGTGCTTTGATACAGCACTTTGGGAACATCCAACTTCTTTTGCAATTACCTTTTGGGGTTTTCCCTCCTTATGGAGGGTGTCAATGATGGTTTTCTGCACAACTGTCAGGTCAGCAGTCTTTCCCATGCTTGTGATTCCTACTGAACCAGCCTGAGAGACCATTTAAAGGCTCAGGAACCCTTTGCAGGTGTTATGGATTCATTAGCTGATTAGAGTGGGACACTTTGAGCCTAGAATATTGAACCTTTTCACACTATTCTAATTTTCTGAGATTGTGAATTTGGGGTTTTCTTAAGCTGTACACCATAATCATCACAATTATACCAAAGTAAGGCTTGACATATCTCGCTTTGCATGTAATGCGTCTATCTCATATATTGGTTTCACCTTTTGAGTTGCCATACTGACATAAATGAACATTTGCACGATATTCTAATTTTTCGAGTTTCACCTGTATGTCCTAAGCTTATGACTAAGTGCAGACTCCATCCATGACTTAGGAATCAGCCAGCCCCCCAGCCCCACCCTGGCCACAAAAAAATATTTATTTATTTATAAGATTTATAAGGCTGTCGAACTCAATGTGACTTTTCTTAGTGTTTCTAGAGTACTAGAATTATTGCTCTCCATTCTGTGATATTTGAATTGGACAAACCAAAGTATTGCCCTAACTTGATATGGGGCACTGAAAAGACACTGTAATGTATGAATACAAGAAATTTATATCATAGAATTACATATCTTAGGAAGCCAAGATTAGCTTATTACTACTTTGCATATCCTTGGGAAGAAAACTTATTTTTGGCACTGTGTCATGTGTGAAGCAGCTCTTGGCTTGAATATCCAGCCAACATTATACTGTGCACGTGTTCATATAGAATATTTAAAATGAGTTTATTGCCTGGGGTGCCTTACTCCAATCTGGCATAGCTTTGGCATTTAGTCATGATGCGGGAAGAACAGGGAGAGTAGAAATATTGGTGATGAGGCAGCATCAGGCTTCTCGCAAAAAGTATTTCCTGTGTGATTAAACCAGCATTTTTTCAGAGCTTTAGCCAGATATATGGCTCCCTCAGATAGGACTCACTTTTGAGAAATTCGGTTTCTGAGTCTCTTTTAGAGAGAGAGGTCCATGACCTTGATGCACAGGACAAAGCTGTTCATGGACTTACTGGACTCTAAAGATACTTCACAATGTGTATATGTTTTGTCTTTGCTCAGTAGGTAGAAGAAAGTGGTGATCATGATTTTTCCCTATCCCATCATATTACAGATATTAATGTATTTTATTGTTGAAGTTGTTTTCTTATGTTTAGTGTTCATAGTATTTTCAGTAACTTTGTTTTCCAACCCAAGATTGGGTGGATTAGAAATAACTACAATGATGATAATGCCATGTTGCTTCTTTCTGCTTGGCCTATTTTTTGAGCAAGAAAGGTAGTTATTGAGTTATTGAAGAGGACCTATTCTGTTTTTCCCCACCCAATGGGATGAGCAACTCAGAATGTGGCCTGAGTCCCATTTTTATGGTTCCCAGCTCTCCCAGGATTTGCCAGCAAAAAGTGGCTGAAAAATGGAAATTTTCAGAACCATAACTAATTTTCTTTCTTTTTTCCTTCTTTCTGGAACACATCAATTTTCTGTTAAAATAACAGGTAAAAAACTGAAAGGCATGCATGTGTGTCCATGTCCATTCTTTGGTATTTTAAATTGATGCAATACTTCAGTCCCCTTAAACTCACCACCCCAAACTGCAGCACTTTTTTAAAGAATCATTCATTTGGAACCCCTCCCTCTCTAAATGTGATGAACTATAAAGGAAGACCATTTCAGCATGTGGTGGTAGAGAATATGAGTGATGATGGATTGGGGGAAGATATTTTAGATAATTCCTTTTGCAATCCAATAGCCAATATAACATTATAAATGGAGCCTCTCATGTCCAAAAATAATATTCTCTCTTGATGCTTTTAAGGAAAGATTCATTACATAATTAAGTAATTAATTATGTGTTCTACTTTGTTAATGAATAAAGAACTCATATTTGCCTATGAGTCAAATACTTCTCAAGGGATAAATAACAATTTTTTGTTTTTAGATAAAGATTTGTCTGAAATTAGTGCTTATCCCTTCATTATACAACATGTCTGAAGTCTTTGAAAGTTTCGTTCCAAGCATGCAATTGCTGCATTTGTTATTAATGTTAGCAATTTAAATCCTAAATACTTTCAGTCCAGGATAAGATTAGGAAATTCTTTTCTGCATACCACTTTGGATGGATGAATGATTGGTGATGAGGAAAGGCAGGGCCTTCTCAGTGGCTACACAATTATTATGAAAAATCAGCCTTGGAAGTTTGCCCACCAGTGAGAAAATAAGTGTTTCCAGCAGGCTTTATGTGAAGGTTATACATTATCTATAACATTCTGCTTTAATGTATTATAAACTCAATTTTACAATACTGTGTTGTTAAGCTATTGTTAGTTGCCTCCAGGAATACATCATCAGCACTTAGAAGGTTGGGACAAGAATTTTTATATAAACACGCATTTTTAATCATTACTTCAAATGTTGAAGCATGTTTATATTTGTTCAGAATTATAAATTGAGCTCAGCTTTCCTCAACCTATCCTCCTGCAAATGAAATGGACCACAGCCTCTATTATTTTCAGCCAACATGGCTGTTCACGTATTAGCTGAGGATGATAGAAATTACAATCAAACGCAACTGCAGGGCCCCATATGAGGAAGACTGATTAAAACTGGCTGTTTTGAACTTTCCCAAAACACTGCATAAGAAATATCATGATGGGTTTGGAATAGAGAATCCAGTTTTATGAAGCAACAACAGAAATACTTTTAGCCTTCAGTCAGAGGACTCCAGATCTGGAAGTCATACCTTCACCCATCTGGTCCCAACAGGAATGTCTAGCTTGCAGCTCTGGTCCAGTGGCTGTGCTCCAGCTGCATATTACTTTCTACTGTTTACTTCCGGATAAATGGTTTACAGCCTGGCAGGAAATGTTGGCTGTGCACAGAAATGAATCATTCTTGGGTAACTGAGGAGCTCAGAAAGAATTTAAATTTGCTTTCTGTCAGAACCACTTGCTGTGTTTCACTTGATGCTTAACATCAAGAGTAGAGATGACTATAAAAAGAAAGTGAAAGAAAAAAAGGGGGAGGGAAAAAGAAAAGATGGGGGGGGGGGGAGTCAGAACTTCTTGTTCCGGATGCAGCAAAATCCTTTTTGCTTGGAGGCTGTGAAATGACAAATATGGAGACCATCTGTGATAGAGTGAATCATGAGGGTGAGGGAAAGCTAAGGCAGTAAACGGCAGAAGGCAAAACTAGAGGCAGTTCTAAAATGCAGTGTCCAGCTTCATAGATACAAGAAGGCATCATCTGAATCAAGATTGTTCTCAGCAACCTGCCAGATGCCCTGTAAAGTCCTGATGAGGGCTTGCAAACAGCATCCTATGTCAGCTACATCCTTAACCACAAACTACTGATAGTTAAACTGGCTCTGCATGTGCTTTTTCTGGGTAACAGGCATTGCTACATTCCTGACATGTATTTTACTCCTTTTAAGAATGTTGTTCTGGACAAAAAATACATATATGCTACTTCTTTGGGTGAAATATAACAAAGCTCCCCACTTCTTGTAACAGGGTGTTATATAAGTTAATGGTCTCGTGTGTCTGTCCGGTACCAGACTGGGGAGGGCTCGTGTGTTGTGAGGAGGTTTTTGCCCATCCTGGGCCTGCAAGTTGGGGGACCCTAAGAGTTGTGAAAAATATTCAATCTTATTTCCCCATATCTTGCATCATTTTATGAACCTCTATTGTATCCCATAAGGGCCAGTTTAATTAAGAAAAGCCAACACTGGTCCAAAAAGGAAAATGTAAATACCTTCTCCTGGATCCAGATGTCATTCATGCCACCATCTTCAACGGTACAGCTGAGACGATCAAACAGATATTTTAATTGGTAGCTTCATTCCCTTGTCTGTCAGCTTCTGTCTCTGCTTTGCGCACCTATCTCATTCAGTGACTATTTTCCTGTGTTCTCATGCCATAACATATTCATTTATGTTGAGTTGAGTTGAGTTGAGTTGAGTTGAGTTGAGTTGAGTTGAGTTGAGTTGGGTGGGCTCAAAACTGAAATAAATAGATGAAGGTGTCGAACCTGAATGCGATCTATGGATAAATCAAGACAGGGTACAATTCACTGGGAAAACCTCCAGCAGAACACCCCTGCCCCTGAAATAAGCTTTTTTTCTTCTTCTTTTACTTTTTCATTCACATCACAGAATCCAAGGTCATCTAAAGAAGCTAATGGTAGGAGATTCAGAGCTGATAAAAGGAATTTTTTTTCATGCAGTACCTAGTTAAACTATAGTACTCACTACCAGAACATGTGATGCTAGCCAACTTGAATTTCTTTAAAAGGGTTGAGACAAATCCATAATGGCTAGTAATGATAATAGCTATATATTTCTTCCAGTAATGGAGGCATTATGTCTCTCAGTACCAGTTGCTGGGGAACATGAGTGGGAGGTGCTATGTGCTGTTATGAATGGGTACTAGATGGCTATATTAGATTTCCTGAATCCAAAACAGCATATCTTGAATACTGGTTGCTAGGGAGCAATAATGGAGAAGGACTTTCATAGCTCATTCTGTACAAGGTGACCTTCTCTTGACCAATGGGTGACACTGAATGCTGGGTGAGGAAAGTCTGACCTGATTCCACAGGCCCCTCCTTATGTTCCTAAGTTCACATCCCATGTTATCAAATATTCCTTTATAAACCAGTGTATAGCCCTCCTATTGGTATCTGGTTGACCAGCATGTAAACGAAGTGCTGAACTAACTGGGATTTTGCTCTGTTTTATCAGGGCAGTTTTTCTCTTGTTATATTATGCTGCCCAAGATGAATTTTCAACAGTTCATGCTCTGTTTCTCAACCTCGGCAACTATAAGATGTGTGGAGTTCAACTCCCAGAATTCCCCAGCCAACATGCTGAAGTCCACACATCTTAAAGTTGCCAAGGTTGAGAAACACTACCCTAAAGCACAGAGGGGTAAGCTTTGGCTATCCAAGTTCATTTTTTGCAGTTCTCAGAACTTCTTCTGCCTCGTTGCTGCAAGCTGAGGTACTGTTCCCCTTCATTCTGAGGGGAGTTATAGATATGAACTGTAATGCTAGTTATAACAAAGACGCATCATCATTTCAAAAAGGAGAGAAGACCTCCCAGAATTACCCCCCGCACTTTGTGGCCTGCAGCCTAACCTCCCCGCCCCCCAAATATTATGTAGCCCTTGGCCACCAAAAGATTCTCCACTTCAAGTAAAGTTTTTATTTTACTTTACTTCACTCTGTGCTACCCTACACTACACTACCAGAAAAAGGGATCTCAATATGTTGATCAGTGGGATTGGGACTGAATACTATTCTTGCTTTTAGTCTTGGATCAGAACAATTTGCAATATAAAATAAAATATGGGAGAAGCTGTTCTTCCTTGTCCCTTTGTTAATTCTGTCATAATCTCACTTATGTTTCTCAAAGTATTTGCCCAAAAAAATCTGTTATGAGTTGGCATTGTACATTCACATATTTAAATTCAATTAACTACTGAGTGATTTGTGGGCAATTTTTTTTCTTTTAAATGTTATTTAAACCTACTTTGACTAACAAAACATTGAAAATAAAAATCAGAGTAAGAACAAAAGAAGCAAGTACAGTTTATGGGGATATAAAAATAAATTTAATATCTTAAGAGGAAGTACAGTACAGGAGAATCAATGTGGTGAGGTTTTGGATTTAGTTTAGGGCAGTGTTGTCCAAACTTGGCCACTTTAAGATGAGTGGACTTCGACTCCCAGAATTCCCCAGCCAGCATGGCTGGCTAGGGAATTCTGGGAGTTGAAGTCCACTCATCTTAAAGTGGCCAAGTTTGGACAACACTGGTTTAGGGCCTCCCAGGTTCAATCCATCCTTAGCCATGGAAATTCTTTGGAGAACTTGAGCCAGTCACTCTCTCTTAGTCTGACCTACTTCACAGGGTGGTTGTTATGGGGAAAAAATGGAGGAGAATCTGCTGTGTATGCAACCTTGGGCTTCTGGGATGCAAAACCAACAATATCAATAATAAAGTAACTATTGCATAAATAGAGGGAATCTGCCAGGAATTACTTTATTGATACAACTAAAAACCTTGAAACCAAATCAGAATAAAATAATATTTAATTTGAGGGGGGTTTTTTAGACTCTTCCTTGTTTTTTTCATATTTCACCAAAAAAAAAATGTACTTCAGTTTTCCAGTGTTTTGCTATTTTAAACTTAGCACCTAACTTTAGAAATTGTGTGACGTTCTTGCGCTGCATCATTTTTACATGTCTTGATATTGGATGATAAAGGTTGTGTAATTTTTCCTTAGCTGGTTGTGTAATTTTTCCAATTTTTCTAAAAAAAATAAAAAATAAAATAATGAGAGTAACTAAAGGGCCACAGCAATCAGAGATAACAATATGTATCTATGTGATTACAAGCCCTCTGATGCAATCTAGAATGGTTAATGTAATGCAGTTTTAAAGCACCATATATGAATTATTTTTATACTCAGTTTCTGATGACTTGCTAAAATAGATTGAAAAGGAAGTTTATACTTTAGATTGCCCAGCTGACTCATCCGGTTCAGGTCCTCTTCTGATACTATTTAAAGACCTATAAGACAGCCTTTTGCATTTTATATAGAAGTTCTGTATATTATTGAAGTAGTTCCTTTGATTTTAAGGGAAGTAGAATTGTATCTTTCTTCATATAGTAACATTTTTAATTAATTAGTAAGATTATAAGCTTGAGAAAAAAACCACTACATTTGTCTCATTTGAAATCAAATTGGAAGTTATGACCCACTCTTCTGCACAATGTATCCAGCGGAAATGCTATATTGTTATTCACGTTCTAATCCTAGGAAGAACAGAGAGGCAGTTTGGTGTAGTGGTTAAGACATCAGACTACAAAGTGGAAGACAGTGAATTCTAGTCCTTTCTTAGGCACAAAGGCAGCCAGTCCCTCTCTCTCAGCTCTAGGAAGGAGGCAATGGCAAAAACCACTTTTGAAATCTTGCCAAGAAAACTGCAGGGACTTGTCCAGGCAGTTGCCAGGAGGCAACACTGACTTGAAGGCACCAAAAAATAAATAAATAAATAAATACTGCAGAGTCCTATACTTTCCCATATGTTGAATGGATTGAATTTATGTTTAAAATATAGTGATTAAAGAACAGGAAATCAGGGGAAGGATCAGGAGCAGAACTTATTTCCAAACTTCTATAATAATTTTAAAATATTGATTCATGATTGTAGCTGTAACTCATCTTGTGCCTAATGTATGTCTTTTGAGTGCTGAATATTAGTTGTTTGTTGATAAGCATCAATGTATATTTGTATATTTCAATGTACATTTCAGGTATAGTATATTAAATCTCCATCATACTTTGATTGTATGCCTGATCCAAGTTTTTTTTATAATTATATATAATTATGTAGGAAAGCAAGTAATAAACAAGAGGATTTAAGTATTTAAACAGAAATAAAATTTTAGGAAGAGCAGTCATTTTCATTGCAGTTATTCCGTCAAGCACTAACAAATATGTTACCATGAATTCTGTTTTTAGCTTTCACAAGAAAAGATCTTACTCATGGTTCTTTAGCTGGTGCCAATCCTTTGTAATAATTTCTCTTAAATAACAACATTCATCTGATATAAGATCCAGTAGGGTCTTGAAAGCAGTTTTGTGACTTTCTCTCAGTACTGATAAACACAAGTGATGTGGAGTCCTTCGGGTTCTCTAAGCTTGGTTGTTTTCTTGCAAACATTTCATTACCTGGCTAGGTAACATCTTCAGTGCTAGAATGAAGTGGGGTTTGCTCTATCGGTAACTCATCTCGTATCTAATGTATGTCTTTTGAGTGCTGAATATTAGTTGTTTGCTGGCAAGTTTATAAACAGTGGCATGCCCTGCCAGGGTGGGGTGTGTGTGTGTGTGTGTGTGTGTGTGTGTGTGTTGTTTTTTCTCTGGTAGTTCCTTGATTAGGGTATTGTTTACTGCTTGATTGTATGTCTGGTGATAATCTTGATGTCAATCTCTGCTTATCTGGGTGATGATTGCTGGTGAGGAGATGTTCTGGTCTTTTGTTTCCTTTTTATTGTCTCTTTTGAATAGTGTGTAGATGTTGTGCATTGCTATGTGCCTGTTGATGGCTGCCTTGTCTGAATACCAAGCTTCCAGGAATTCCCTCACATTTTTGGATTTAGCTTGGTCTAAGATGCTGACAGTTTCCCAGTTGAAACTATGGTTATGTCTGTCCATGTGTTTTGAGATTAAGGAGTTTTCATTGTGTCTTCTGACTGCAAGTTGATGTTCATGGATGCGCTCTGCTAGCCTTCTGCCTGTCTGTCCTACATAGTGGTTGTTACAGTCCTTATGCTGTATATTGTAGATGACCCCTGTTTTTTCTTCTTGGGCTACTGGGTCTTTTGGTTTACTTAAGATGTTTTGGAGGGCTTTAGTTGGTTTGTGTGCTACAGAGATGCCATGTGGTTGTAATAGTCTGTTGGTTGTTTCTGAGACATTTCTGATGTATGGCAGTGTTATCTTTTTCATAGCTTGTGTGTGTTGTGTTGTAGTAGGTTGAGTGGTCAGGCACTTTTTGATAAAGTTGCGTGGATATCTATTTTGTTGGAAGATGTTGTATAGGTGATCTGTTTCCTTTTTCTGATGTTCTGGGTTGCTGCAGTGCATTTGTGCTCGCTTGAATAATGTTCTTACACGGCTCGTCTTGTAGGAGGTTGAGCTGTTACTTTGGTAATGGAGTACTTGGTTAGTGTGGGTTGTTTTCCGATAGACTTGGGTTTCTAATTTGCTGTTGTTTCCTCTGCTGATGAGGATATCCAGGAAGGGTAGCATGTTGTTGTTTTCTTCCTCTCTGGTGAATTTTATTCCTTGGAAGATGTTGTTATTTTCATATTCTTCTCTAGTTGTTCCTTTTTTATTATAACAAAGGTGTCATCTACATACCAGATCCATACTTTTGGTTGTATGCATGGAAGTGCTATAGTTTCTAGGTGTTGCATTACGATCTCTGCTATGAATCCTGAGAGTGGTGATCCCATGGGTGTACCTCTGATTTGTTGGTATATTTGTCCATCAAACTGGAAATAGGTAGTGAGGCAGAGGTTGATGAGGTCCATGATTCTGGGTATTTCGATCTTGGTGTATCTGGTTAGGTCGGGTGTGTTGTGTAGTATTCCTGATGTGGATTTTCTCTAGTTCTGAATTTATGGAGGTAACTAAACGTTTGCAAGAAAACAACTAAGCTCAGAGAACCCCAAGGACTCCACAGTTCAACTCTGAGCTACATATATTCTCTTCTGTTGGTACCACATAGGTGATGGTTTTTCAAAATTAATCTCTAGTCCTGCTACTATACACAATTTATTCAATTCAAATTATTAATGATATTGGACTTTGAAGAAAAATAAACGTAACATATGCAAACAGTTTTATTATATTCTCTTTTATTTTTATACTAAGAAATTGAATGATATCCCTTCTATTATTCGGTGCTTAATCTATAATCAGATTGGATTAAACAAATTAGGAGAAGATGGGCACCCTTGCTAAATGCCCTGTATCTTTGAAATAATTTAGTATCTACTCTACTGATGCTGATTACTGTTTGTGCTGGTGAATGTAACTGCTTGAATAAATATATGATGCCCAAAATTCATTTTCAGTAGAATTTGTTTGATTTAGAGGTAATCAGAAGGCTAAGTTTTCCCCCCAGGAATCAGGGATTTTTGTGCCAGTTTCTAAGAATCTATAACATAGATTTTATATTCTTTTTTACAACATTTATAATATTCAAGTAAAATTATTATTATTATATTACATCCTTTCATCTTCTGTTACCATTTGATTAAGAGAATCTTTGTGTCCATCAGTTAATTAGGTGGGTTTAGAGTATAGACTGCTTAGAGCTGGCTGATTTTGGAAAGCTGGTTGGACTTAGTTAGCACTTAGATGGGAGGCCACTAGGAAATCTAAGGGATGTAGGGTAGGAACAGAACTGAAAAAACATTCCAGAACAAGGCAGTGCCCAAACACTTCTTCGTTGTTCCAAGAAAATGATATGGCTGAGACTATGAAGTCCCTTGGAGTTAATCTGGATTTGAAGGAGACCTTATTTACACAGAATGTGTTAAGTAACTAGTATTTGCAGAATTCAAAGGGCTATTTGTTATTCATGTGGAAAAATATTACTTTGTAAAAATATTCTATATATCTTTTTGCTTAATCAATACACCTGATTTTTAGCAATTATACAAGCAATAGCATGCCAGTTTGTTTGTTTGTTTGTTTGCTTTACTGAAGAAGCTAATAATTTTACCATTGGTATATGTCACCAGAGAAATTGTCTAGATTGTATAAAGGCACTTCAAATTTAAGTTGGAAATATAAACCACAAGGGACATTTTTTCATGCTTGGTGGACATGTAAAAAAGCTAGAAAATTTTGGATTCAAATACAAACACTGTTTCAGAGGATTTTAAAAATTAATATATAATTAAGACCAGAGGTCTTTCTTTTGGGATTAATGGACAAACAGTTGGAAAAAAGTCATGGAACTTTGTTTTTGTATATGATAACTGCAGTGAGATTATTGTATGCACAAAGAGGGAAAGATTTGGCATTACCCACAATGGAGGAATGGTCGGTGAAGATGATGGAATTTGCTGAGATGGCCAAATTGACTTCTTTGATCAGAGAAAAGATAATATCTATGTTTATTGCTGACTGGAAACCCCTTGTGGACTTTTTGCATACAACAGAAAAAAACAAACTTATAATTTATGGTTTTGATGATAAATTATAAAAAGATGAGATGTAACCTTAGAGTAAGAGATAAATTTATAATAGTACTAATAACTGCTGTAAAGAAGATTGGAAGCGACTTCTTTGTATCTTTTTTCTTTCTCTTCTATTTCTTTTACTTTTTTCCCCTTTCTTGCACTTTTAGCTTTCCCTTTGATTTATTTCTTTTTCTTTTCTCCTTCTTACTTGATATTAGTTTGTATTAGTTTTTATCTTCCTTTTTAAGAATGAATATATATATATTATTATAGAGAGAGAGAGAGAGAGAGAGAGTGCGCGCGTGTGCGCGCGCACGCGGCTGGATAGCATAGTAGAGTGGCTGGATAGCGTAGTGGTTAGAACACCGCCTTTGATGCAGGAGACCGGGGTTCAAATCCCGGCTGGTACCTACCTTACCAGTAGGGGTCCTTGGGCAAAGACCCCCTAATGCTTCACCTGCCTACCTCAAAATATGAGAGTAACACGAACTAAGAGAGTCATGCCGGCTCAGACGTCGCCTGGATTAACAAGGTCCGCGTCAGATGTTGGGGAACCAGGACAATCTGATGTTAAGTGGGCTATACCACTTAACATACTATATACTATACTATACTATAAACCATACATGGACGAGACAAGAGAACTTGGAAATGATGGAATGCTACTACAACAGCAGACCTAATGAGAGGGGATATATGAAACGTATGAGGGAACTATGGATAGACAGAAGGCCTACATCCACACTAACTGAGAAACAACTAGTTACCCAGCACTTCAACATAGTGAAGAGGAAGCTGCTCTCACAACTTGAGATAGACCAACTCCACATTACAACCCAGACTCAAGCAGACCTGGAAGAACAAGCAGATGTGCAGCCACCACCTGAAGCTGGAATGTCACTGCCACCCCTTCCATTACAGAGCACAGCAGCTGATATGAGGCATAAGATCATGGATAAACTAGCTACAGTCAACCCTCAAGTCCGATTACCAAGGCTCAGTGGAGAAGTACCATTGGATAGTATGCTAGAAGATGCCAACAGAGCCCTCCAGACAATCCCTACTACCACCATAACTGAAACCAATGAATTGGTATATGCTACAGCCGCTGTAATCCTGGAAATGCTTGGCTACACGATCAAGAAGAACAGCAGTACATACCCACCCTGGAAAATGAGATTGGAGGCTAAGATCAAGGCAACTCAGAGAGAAGTCAGTCAGCTGGTGGAACTACAGAAGCATGTGGAGATTAAGGATAAGACTCGGCTACTGAAAAAATACATGGGCTTGACTCCATCTGAAGCCCTAGAGACTGCTAAACAAAGGCTCACAGCACTGGCTACCAGGCTAAGGAGATACACTAGAGAAGCAGAGGCCAAGAAGATAAATGCCCTGTTCTCCAAAGAACCATCCAAAGTGTACTCCCAACTGCAGTGCAACCACAGAGTAGCAGCTGAACCACCAGCAGCGGAAACTGAACAATACTGGAAGAACATATGGGAGAAAGAGAAGACGCATAACACCAGTGCAAAGTGGCTGCAGGACCTGAAAGCAGACCACAGCAATCTCCCAGAACAGGAACCAGTCACCATCACAGTAGCAGACATCCAACAGCGGGTCAAGAACATGAAAAGCTGGACAGCACCTGGCCCGGACATGATCCACACCTACTGGCTAAAGAAATTAACAGCAGTGCATGAACGCCTAGCAGGACAGATGAACCAACTGCTAGCAGCAGGCTCCCACCCAGACTGGCTAACACAAGGAAGGACAGTGCTGATCATGAAAGACCCTCACAAAGGAACAGCACCATCCAACTACCGGCCAATAACCTGCCTCCCCACAACATGGAAAGTTCTATCAGGCATCCTAGCTGCCAAGCTACATGACCATATGGGCCAGTACATGAGCACAGCTCAGAAGGGCATTGGGAACAACACCAGAGGCTCAAAACACCAGTTACTCATAGATAGGGCAGTCGCCCAAGACTCAAGGTCTAGGCAGACCAATCTGAGCACAGCCTGGATTGACTACAGGAAAGCCTATGACTCAATGCCGCACACATGGCTCTGTGAATGCCTGGAACTATACAAAGTCAACAGGACACTAAGGACCTTCCTCAAGCACTCAATGGGACTGTGGAAGACAACACTGGAAGTCAACTCAAGACAGCTCGCACAAGTGGCCATCAAGTGCGGCATATACCAAGGTGATGCACTGTCCCCACTGCTGTTCTGCATAGGCTTAAACCCCCTCAGCCAGATAATCACAAGGTCTGGATATGGGTACAAGTTCAAGAGTGGAGTCACCATCAGCCACCTCCTCTACATGGATGACATCAAGCTGTATGCTAAGAGTGAACGAGACATCGACTCACTGATCCACCTGACACGGATCTACAGTGAGGACATTGGGATGTCATTGGACTGGAGAAGTGTGGCAGGATGATAGTAAAGAGAGGGAAGGTAGTTAAGACTGATGGAGTGGAACTACCAGTGGGCCACATAGCAGACATAGAGACCAGCTATAAATACCTTGGTGTCCCACAACCACATGGGAACCATGAGGAGGAGGCAAGAAAGACAGCAACATCCAAGTACCACCAAAGGATAAGACAAGTCCTGAAGAGCCAGCTCAATGGGAAGAACAAGATCCATGCCATCAACATGTATGCTCTGCCAGTCATCAGATACCCTGCCGGTATAGTGAGATGGCCAAAGGAAGACATGGAGGCTGCTGATGTGAAGACCCGGAAGCTCCTCACACCACAATGTACGGAGGTTTCCACCCCAAGTCCAACACCCAGAGACTGTACACCAGCTGCAAAGAGGGCAGGCGGGGCCTGATGAGTGTCAAAGCCACTGTCCTGGATGAAACCTGAAGTATCCAGGAGTACATCAGTAAGATGGCACCCAAAGATGAGCTGCTGAGAGAATGCCTCAGGCAGCAGCAGACAAGGCAGGAGGTTCAAGCAGAGGAAGTGCCATGGCAAGACAAGCCCCTGCATGGGATGTACCATCAACAGATAGCTGAGGTGGCTGACATTGGGAAATCCTATCAGTGGCTGGAAAGGGCCGGACTAAAAGACAGCACTGAGGCACTGATCATAGCAGCACAAGAACAGGCACTAAGCACCAGATCCATAGAAGCAGGGGTCTACCACACTAGACAGGATCCAAGGTGCAGATTGTGCAAAGAGGCCTCAGAGACAGTCCAACACATAGTGGCAGGGTGTAAGATGCAGGCAGAACAGCATACACTGAACGGCACAACCAAGTAGCTGGCATTGTGTACAGGAACATCTGCACAGCGTATGGGCTAGACCCCCCCAAGTCCAGATGGGAGATTCCACAGAAGGTCATGGAGAATAACAGGGCTAAGATCCTGTGGGACTTCTAGATCCAGACGGACAGGCAGGTACTGGCTAATCAACCAGACATCGTGGTAGTAGACAAAGACCAGAAGACAGCGGTAGTGATAGATGTAGCAGTGCCAAGTGACAGCAACATCAGGAAGAAGGAGCATGAGAAGCTGGAGAAGTACCAGGGCCTGAAGGAGGAAATCGAGAGGATGTGGAAAGTCAAGACCAAAGTGGTCCCAGTGGTGGTAGGAGCATTCAGGGCCATGACTCCTAAGCTGGGAGAATGGCTCAAACAGATCCCAGGAACAACATCAGAACTCTCTGTGCAGAAGTGTGCAGTGCTAGGAACAGCTAAGATACTGCGCAGAACCCTCAAACTCCCAGGCCTCTGGTAGAGGAGCCGAGATTGAGGAAGACACATACCACCCATAGGGATGAGAGGGGAATTTATTTAAAGAAGTTTCCAAACTCATAATGGCTATATTTCAAATGAATGAGATTTGAATTAATGTCTTCATTATTCAATGCTAATATATCTTAAAGTTTTCTATTTAGAGCAGCATAATTCCTGGCCCCTTTATACTAATTCTCCATTTAAAAAATATTTTACAGCATTTTAGCTTTTAAAACTTGCTTCATTTTTTTAAATTCAGTAGGTCATACTTATATAATACCCTCTAATAATAGTTTTTATGACATTTTATACAGGATTCATCTTCAGGTGTATCATTTGATTTAAAAATGGAGCATGATTTGTTGAAAACATTAAATTGGGAGGAAGCTCTAAAATATATTTTGCTTCAGTAATGCAATAATTGAGAGTATTTTAGAAGAGGCAAAGCTGCTGATCCTTTTTTTGTCCATCATATTCAGCCTCTCTAGTTTTTTTCCCTTTTAAACTGTCTGTTCTGAACATCAAGAAGAACAGTAGGCTTTCAAATCCAGCTGGCTAAATTAATCTAAACAGCACTCTTTCCTTTGCGCGTGCATACATTCATACACACACACACATTTAAATTCCTCATCCTGCTTCCCCTCCCACACCTGGATTCAAAACACATTGCATAAGAAGCTCTCAAAGAAACGCCTGGTGCCAGAGTTGGAAGCTGTTTTTCCCCCTACGTTCCTTCTCTGATACAGCACAAAGTATCATCAGGGGTTATAGAGGAATTATAGAGGGAGGTGGTGATGACTCACTGCTAGCCATTAAGAAGCTGTATGCATGTGTTTTTTAAAATAAATTAGTGGGTTTGCAATTGTATGCTACCTAGAAACTAGGAAGGAATGAAGGAAAGCAAAAAATAAAAAATAACCTGAGAATCTAAGAAGTATTCATAAACATTTTCAGCCATGTCTACTTAGTATGTAATTTACTTATGTTTTTGCAATATTTTCAATTGTAGATCATACAAATTCTCCCTCCGGATGGAAAGTGAAGGCAGGTCGTTCAATGCAGGTATTTTCAATTTAGGTGATATGCAGTTGACCCAGGGAAAAAAAAATAGGTGCAAGTGAGAAGTCTACAGTGCTCCATATGGAGTTCATCTGCAAAGAAAAAATAAGTGGGAACTGCACAAGACAATGTTCCCATGGTCGAAGAGCACATGCCATTTGAAGTGGACCTTGTATTGGTTTCAAAGTCTATGGATTCATTTTGTACAAGCTGCAGAATCATGCCCAATCCCTTCATACCTGTGCAGAATATCACAAAGGAATGCATTTCTGCATTTAAATTCAGTGGCAATGAGAGGTTTTTTGGATGTGGTGAGAAGAGAAAAGATATTTGGAATGGGGTAATGGCAGGTAGGAGAAAATTTAAGTAGCTTCTGTTGAGCTTCCTCTCTGATTTTCAGCTTCTCCACAAGTGCCATTCCTGGTTTAAAAACAATTGTGTTAGAGTATTGTTCTCTACATCTGCAGGTAATATCTTTAATTTGGCCTTTATGTTTCTAGTCATCAGTTTCTCTGCCACTGCAGATCATTGTCTTAGCTTCCTTGTCTTTACCAATATCGTACAATCCAACTTGACCTTCTAATACCTTAATGCTCTTTTGCTGGTAGATCCCAAGAACTCAGAAGCAGGACCTTCTGTGCTGATTCCACCTAGCGCCTGGAGATAGAGTGCTTTTGGACATGCAGATTCCACTGGGTTGTTATTATGGCCATATGCAAATACTTGTCTAAAAAAAACCTATGAAAAACTGACTTTGCAATAATTTACTCAACAAAAATATTCCAGTGCTAGGACTATGCCATCTTTGGTGCTGGATGGGGTGGCACTGCCACAGACAGACCTGGCGCACAGTCTGGGGGTCCTCCTAGACTCATGAGTCCTGCTCAAAGAGCAGATGGCAGTCATGGCTAGGAGGGCCTTTGCACAGCTTCGTGTTGTGTGCCAGTTGCGTGCATTCCTTTATCAGGGGACTCCGCTCACAGTCACTCATGCCCTGCTCACCTCTCATTTGGACTTTGTAATGAACTCCACATGGGGTTGCCCTTGAAGAGTATCTGGAAGCTTCAGCTGGTGCAAAATGCAGCAGTATGGGCAGTTATGTGTTACACCTCTGCTCCGCAAGCTGCATTGGTTCCCAGTTTGCTTCTGGGTCCAATTCAAGGTGCTGGTTCTGACCCTTAAAGCCCTTCATGGCATGGGGCTGGGTTATTTGATGGACCGCCTCTCCCCGATTACATCTGCCTGTCCTATCCAGTCTGGCAGAGAAGGCATGCTATGGGTCCCAGCAGGGAATTACATTTGTCGGGTCCCAGGAGGTGGGCCTTCTCTGCCCGCCTCTTCTTCCCCCGGAAGTGAGGTTAACTCCATCCCTCTTAACATTCCCCTCCCCTCCAGGGACTGGGGAGATTTTGTGATGGCTCCCTTACTGTGGTTAACATCATCCTCTCTTGTTCCGTGTGCTTTTTTATAGTTTTTATAGTTTTAATAATGACTGTTTTATATTATTTATTGGTTTTCTTTTAATTGAGTCTTGTATGTCACCCAGAATCACTTTCTTGTGAGATGGGTGAGTATACAAATATGATAAGTTTAAAGAATTAAAAGATATGACATGGTCTTCTGTAGGAAAAGTTAAGTGCATCCTTGGCTCTACTACCTGCTGTTGTCCCCGTTGGCAGAAACAACTTTAAGTAATTGTCTACTGGTCTTTGACATTGACTGGGAGGAATTTTTTCCCCCACTCCTCTATGTAGAATTTTTTCAGCTGTGTGATGTTTGAGGGGTTTCTTGCATGCACAGCCCATTTCAAATTACCTCACAGCATCTTGATGGGATTTAGATCTGGGCTTTGACTTGGCCATTCCAGAACCCTCCATTTCTTTCTTTCTTTTTTTTTCAGCCATTCCTTGGTGGATTTACTGGAATGTTTAGGGTCATTGTGATGTTGCAAGATCCACTTTGGGTTGAGCTTCAATCTTCTGACAGATGGTCTGACATTATCCTCAAGCACCCTCTGGTACAATGAAGAATTCCTAGTGGATTCTATGATGGTGAACTGCCCAGGCTCCAATACAGCAAAGCAGCCCCAAATCATTCTTCTGGTGAAATGCTTTCTTTGGTTTCTGGCCAATATATCCTCTGGTACTGTGGCCAAATAACTCTGTCTTTGCCTCGGCTGTCCAGAGTGCATTGTTTCAGAAGTCCTGGTCTTTGCCTAGGTGTTCAGGAGCAAACTTTAGTCTTGCCCTGATGTTCTTTCTGGACAGAAAAGTTTCCTCCTGGCACACCTCCCATGTAGACCTAATTTGTGCAGCTTCTTTCTAATGGTAGCCTCATGCACTTTGACATCAGTGGCGGTGAGAGCTACCTGTAGGTCACATGATGAAATTCTGGGGTTCTTAGATACTTCTTTCAGCACCTTGCATTCTGCTCCTGGGCTGAACTTGCTGGGATGACCTGGCCTGTTGTCAGTTGTCAGTTGTTTGAAATCTTCTCACTAGTAGATGATCTTCTGGACAATGGAATGATTGATATCCAGTTGTTTGGCAACCTTTTAAAATCCCTTCCCAGACTCATAAGCATCCATAACCTTCTTTCTGAAGGCCTCAGAGACTCTTTCAATCTAGGTATGGTGATACCACACACTCAACAACAAAGAGCAAATCAAACTAAATGTCCGAGGTTTAAATAAGAGAGGTTCCTCTCTCGTCATACGCACCTGATCTGGTGCACCTGATTCTAAATTTAGGTATTGGAGGTAGAGATAAATGTAGCAGTGTACTTAACTTTTTCCACATGCAAAATTTGCATTTATTTAAATTACGCAATGAACCAAAAAATGTAAATTGTGCATATTTGTTATATCCCCTTTATATTGTTGAAATGAAGATCAAATACAGGTAGTCCTCAGTTAACAACCATAATTATGACCAAGAACTCTAAGTGATGTGGTCATAAAGCGAAAAATCACATGACCACGCCAACTTATGATGGCAGTTCCAGCTGTTCTGATTGTTGTTGTTAAGCGAATCATGCACAGTCATTAAGCGCAACATCATGTGACTACAACTTGCAACTTCCTGCTGGCTTCCCCATTGATTTTGCTTGATGGAAGCTGGCAGTGAAGGTCACAAATGGCAATCATGTGACCGTGGGACTCTGACACTGTCATAATTGTGTGCTGGTTGCCAAGCACCTGAATCACAATCATGTGACTGTGGGGATGCTGCAACAGCTGCAACTTCAAAGATCGGTCGTAAGTCTCCTCGTTCAGTGCCATCGTAACTTTGAATGTTGCTGAACAAGTGGTCACTAAGTGAGGACTACCTGTATCTGTATGTTGAAATATGTTGAAAAAGTCGAACATTTCAATGGAGTATGCTTACTTTTTCATGTAACTGTATGCATACATATGTTTCATGGAACACAGAAAGACTTTGCTTAGTAACACAGCAATTGCTAGACATGCCAAAAGTCCTGGGTTCAACACCTAGCACCTCTAGTTAAAGGTAGCAAACAATAGAGAAGACCTTCCTCTGCCTGAGGTCCTTGCAACAGGGGATATAGGGAATTGCCAGTCAGGGTGGCCAGTACTTGGGCTAGTGACCTGATCTGGTATGAGCAGCTTCTCTCTTCTGATCTGCTGGTTCCCCAGCATCTCAACACTGCTCCAAAATAGGAATCAATATTTTTTCCCTCATGCCTCCCTTTTCTGAGCAGCTTAAGAGCAACAACACCCAACAAAAAGTGGCATTAAAAGAAAGCAGAGTGCTGCTGCAAAGCCTCCCCCACAAGGTGGAGTGGATGTGACTGAAAAACATCCCCCCCAGGAGCAGGTATGGGTGTGTTTCCTGGTAACCTTTATCCACCAGGAGAATGCAAGCAAGCTAGAAAGGAAGTGTTTTGAGCTGGGGTGGGGGGAGACTTTTGCACCATAGAAAACTCGTGTTGGTGGGGGTGGGGGAGAGCACAGGTCCTTCATTAGTCTCCAAGCTCTTTGGTCGCTAGGCGCAATTGTCGCTAAGCAACTACATTCTTTCTGCTAAAGTTGTGTGTGCAGATGCTCCACTTAGAAGCAAAAGCATAATAAAGCTATGGTGTGTGAGTGTGTTGTGGTTTCTGTTGAAGACTGGGAAAAGTATAATAAAGGTATGCTCTGTGAGTGTGTTGTGGTTTCTGTTGAAGACAGGGAAAATTGTATTAGATAGTCCAAGAGTAGCAAGGAACCAACCTGAATTATATATAAGTGACTCATTTAGCTGTCTCAACCAGCTCAACGTTTTGTTTTGTTTTTCAAATTACAGCATTGATCTCTTTATGAACGATCTGGAGAGTGTCTTGAGTTAATCAGTCTGGGTGGAAATGGTCCCTAAAAAAGTTCCAGTTCATGCATTGGTGGTTCAGTTATACATCCAAGTTTGTTAACTCTGCACCTAAAATGTCAAGTGTCAATGAGACAAGCAAGTGTTTAATTTTAATGAAATTAAATGAAATGAAAGCCAATTTCATTTTGCAAGGGACTTGCCCATATTTTTTGGAGTCCATCCCCTGGCATGCCACTCAGAGGATGAGCATAACCCTCAGCTAGGAAAAGTTTCGTACCTCACATCTGTAATAACTGTCAATAATGTTCTAGCCATGTTCCAGACAGTTTAGATCATACCAAAGTATCAGTACTAGGATAGTAAAATCCTCTGGCTTGTGCGGCTGGTGTTTGGAAATCTGTGGCTTCTGATACTGAAGGTGACATGTAGCCGTTCAGGGATAGCCTTATCTTTTTCCAACCTGGAATTGTACCTGATCATAAATCACCATTTGGAGATTTAAAATGCTTGTGTCATACTCTATATTCTCTTTTATCTATCGTTAAAACTGAGGGATAGCTCTGTGAACTGCAGAAGATAGCTCACTGGTTTTTGAGTTAATTCTAACAGGGATGATGCTACAGCTCCTGTCTTGATTTTCTTGTGCTTCTTTAGGCTAACAGAGCATCCTGGAATTTAAAATATACAAGCTAGTATTAGGCTATGAGTGTTAGGTGCCTCTTGAGTGCTGAAGTCTTTTAGGAATGTGCCTACGGCAGTGACTAAACTATGCTAGAGAATCAGAAAGGAGCTAGAAAGTGAAGAGCATGGCCATCTCCCAGAAGGTGTGCCTAAGAAGGAATTGCAACACCCAGCTGACATTGACGTGGACCTGCACAGCATTAGTGTACTAAGAGATCAGGTAGGTGTCTGGCAGGGCAGGATTCAACTAAGCTCCTCTTGCAGTAAAAAGTTTATTTTTGGCATAATGGAAGAACGTTGCACAGGCCAGTCCAAAGAACAGTAAGATTGTATTCTTCTAGAAGAAGGTATTTGCATAAAATAAATATAGTAATGCTCCTTATTTTATTAAAGATCATATTATCTAAGATTTATATAACAGCACTGGGATAAGTTGGATAATTTGAGCCTGGTCATTTGTGCCTTGATTGAGAACTCTGGGCTGATTTGTTCAATGATCCATCGGTTTGTTTTCTTGGCTGTCCAAGGTATTCTCAGGAGTCTTCTCCAACATCAAAGTTCAAAGGCATCAGTACTCTTCCTATCCTGCTTCTTCAAAGTCCAACTTTTGCTTCCATTGAGTGTCAAAGGGAATTCCATGGCTTGCACAATTCTGATCTTTGAAGGTATAGACACATCACAGCATTTGAATATCTTTTCCAAAGCCTTCATGGCTGCTTCATGCTTCATGCGGCATATTTTTTGACTGCTTGAGAGTGACCAAGAACAGTATGTAAATTGGGATTTTATATCAGACTGCAGTGACGACCAAGGAATTAAGCCCAAATCTCAAGAATACATGGGAGAGATACATTTAGACAAAGCATGAAGGGAGTGAGGCAGAAGATGTGGTCTTAATATTCAGACTGGGGAGGGGGAAGTATCATAGATGTAACAGGCAGTAGGAGATCATGGGTTTCCTGGAAGTGCTTAGGAGAGCAGAGCAAGAGGTCAGCATATGGATAGAATAGAAAACCCTTTCATTGGCTTATGTCAATTATGGAATAGCTTCACCATGGTTTTTGATTGGTAGTATAAGAAGCCTTCCCCCTGGAAAAAGATTTCAACTTTTTAAATTTCATATGGGGGAGAGGGTAGAGACAGTTCTTGTTACTCACTAGGGAGGAAACAGCTTGTTGACAGGACAAAGATAGATAATATGGCACTTGTAGGCATCTCCCTTGATACCCATCAGATTCCTTACTCCACCTGACTTTATTTTTCCTCTAGGTTCTTTTAGACAAAGTTATATGTGATATGGACATGCTGCAAAGCAGAGTACCAGATTCTAGCATCATCATTAACTAAAAGAATGTCTCTGGGTCCCATATAGGCCCTAGAGACATTGCTAGAAAATAAAAATAATGTGTGATTGAAGTAGCCTACCTTCAGAGAAAAAGACAAAAGTAAGTTGGGGTGGTAGAGAGCATCACAGAGGTTGCTAATGGGACTGGGAGCAATGTCACCAGCTTCAAACATCCATTCAATGGATGTTTTGTGACTAGCCATTACCACTATGGCAATCTTTTTCTAAATAGACAGGCCCCTCCTATTCCAGAACTTTTGCACAATCACCCAAAGCATACTCTAAAAATTCCAAACGTGCCCCTGGCCCAGAAAAATTCCTTACTTCTGGGCTAGAAAGACTCTTTTACCTTAATTACTGATTTTTAGGGTCCAAAACGTAACCAGTGTATTACAAAGAAATTACTGGATTGTTTAATCTTGGACTACAAGGAAGATCTCAACTTCTCAAGATTTGGAAGTGTTAAGTTCATGGAAATCAGGAGGGGAAAAATTGATAGAGGTGCCATTCCCCTGGGAAAAATCAGTTCTGGGCATCTCAATTATGCAGCACTGCTCCAGAAACAAAGCTTTAATTTGTAGAAGGCAGCTGGTCATAACCTAAAATAAACAGAACTGTGAAACTGGGCGAGAAGAAAAGATGTTTCTCTCCTTCTGTCTTCTTTTGCCTCATCTCGCTTCCTGGTACAGCTAAGGACCTGTGCTGGTCCATCCATCCATAAATTGCTGAGAAATCGACTTTGGCAATAAATATCTGTCTCAAGGTACATTTACATCTCTCATTGTGCCATCAATAGCAGAAGGCCTGTAAAGCAGTCTTCTATATTTTTTGAAGGACAAATGCAAGAATGGAAAGAGAAAAATATTGCAAACAACTATAATTGCAAAACCTATCTTTAGCCCTTTGGGAAAATACCTGAGGAGGAGCTATTTAAACCAGGAAAATGACTAGGGGCAAAGTGTTAAAATTTTCTGGCCAGTGCCTTGGCCCTAATTCAGCCTTCCTCAATTGACCACATTACAACAGTTGAAGTCCAGCTGTTCTGGAGAGCTTCAGGTTTGGGAGGGCTGCCCTAACATGAATCATGTATCCTCTCCCTTTGTTCAATTTGTCCCCCCCCCCCAAAAAAAAGGGAATGGTCACATCATTAATCTCCTATTTGTCCCCTCTAATTGGGTCTATCTTAAGGAACATCTAGTTGGCCATCAAATTACCTTAAGAACTTTCCCTTTCCCCAAGGTATAGTTTTGAAAACTAATGCCAACCTATACTTCCCATTACTCTTTAGAGGAGAAACCATCGTAGTTATAAAAGTAATAATAAAACATGTAAAAAAATAAATAGTGTATCTTCAGTTGCATGAAACTTTGGGGCTTCCAGATGTACTGACCTTTCCAAATTTTCAGTCAACTTGGACAATACACACATTGGCTGGAAATTTTAGTACAATGCATTTGGGGGGCACTAGGTTGCTCTAGTCTTCTGGTTAATACTGATAGCTAAAGCTCTTGACCACTTACCTGGTCTCTTAATTTCAGCCACTCACTCTCAATTTTACTTTTCTTTTTCTAGAAGTGGTAAAACCACATTAAATTCACCCTAAGATGGATGAATAAAATGTAGGGCCATTACAGGTTTACTACTACCAATTTACTGCTACCAGTTTAGACCAGATCTGATCTCTTGTGTTACATCCTCAATAATGGCTAGCCATGCTTTTGGAGAAGCCCATAAATACAGCATGTAAGTAATAGTCTTCTCCTTTTGTATTTTCTTCAACAGGTAGTCAGAGATACAGTGGTTTCCTTTTTTACTGTCATGGCCAATAGTCATTGATAGGCCCCTTCTCTGTGTATCTAGGCCACTGACCCATTGCTTCATCTTGTAATATAAAACTCTGCAAGATAATAATGAGTTGTGCATAACTGAGCTATTACAGTTTGCTTAAGGCAATAGAAGGAGTCTAGCCGTGGTTGTGGTGAAAAGAGGGAGGGGAAATGAAGGAGACGTCGCATCTCCTTTTCCACATTTCAAAGCAAAAGATTAGACATCTCAGATATCTGTCTTTGCTTCATGCTGATCAGACTGCCCCAGTAGCAAAAAAGAGCAATGCTTTATTTCTTACATTCATTATGTCCAAATGAGCACACATGGGGATCTGATGCTTGAGAAGTCCATCTTTGAGAATTCCAAAACAAACTGACCCTTATCTGCACTTTCCAAACTAACATGCAGGCTAGAACATAGAGATCTCCTGGCTTTCTCACTTTCCCAATATTCTGACCCTGCTCTAGGTGCAAGCAAATTATCAAAACAAACAAACATTGAAGTAAAAAAAAAAAGCATATTTGGAGAGAAAATATGTTTACAAATAACAACTGAAGTGAAAGTTTTTAGTGAGGACTGTTAAAAACTACCAAGAGTTGATTTGGATTGCAGTGGGATATAAATGCAATAAATAAGTAAATGCAGTTCAGATTATTGCTGAAATAGGATGGAACGGCCATATGAACGGATATAGGCAAAAGAGCCACGTACTGGAAACGGATTGATTATATTTACCTCTGCCACAATTAGACACCCTTGGCAGTTTACATTATCCATCAATATAAATGATAAAACATCCATTGTACAACAACAAGACAGAAGAATAAAATAGAAGAAACTGAACATACCCAGTGCTATAACAGAGAATGTCAGCTCGTATATCAACAAAAGCTTTCTGAAGCACTTCTATTTTTAATAGCTTAAGAAAGCCAACAGCATAGGCATATATTGGAATAGACACACACACGCGGAATTCCAAGTGCAAGTTCCTCTCCTGAAAAATAGCATGTGTGGACTACAACTCCCAGAATTCCCCAACCAGCATGGCTTAAAGTTGCCAAGGTTGAGAAACACCGATGTATTGTATGAGCCTCCAGTCCCATCACTTGGCAACGTACATGATTGGGTGGGTCAACACCAGTTGGAGGACACAGTCCTGAAAGTCCCTGTCCCACCCTATCCATATTCATAAGAAAGTCTGTGCACATGCCCACCCTGTATGTATGTCAATTCATTTTTTTCTTTGTGAAAGTCTGGAAGGGCTTCGGCATGGTAGAGGTACAAGCAATTACAACCAGTGTTAACTGTTTTCTTGCCAAAAGTAATTTTTGTGACTCTTTTTTTTTTTCTTCTGTACTTGATGCTGATAACATGAACCAGGATGATCTCTAACCTCACAGAAATCTATTGGCAGGGGGCGGGGAGTGGTTTGTCAGGGACAGAAGATAAATATATAAAGTAATATAGGCTGGAGGCACCCCAGCCTTCTCCCACCTGTCCCTTTCCTGATATACTGGTATACTAGTCTCATCATCCATATCAACATGAGACTGAGATAATTAGTGGGTCCTGTACTATAGCCTAGCACGTCAGAATGCTGCCAGACTGGGGAAAGCCTAGACAAACAATAGTTGTTTCCTGTTGTGCAGACATGTTGTATGGACATGTTTGTCCTGTTGTAATATCAGTTCTAAAAGATTCTGTAGTTGTCCTGAAGCCCACACAGAAACCTACAGAACTTGTGGATAGAGATGAGCCTGGGATAGGAATTCCCAGCACGTGCCTCTTCCAGCAATCTAGAAGAAAAACAAAAACAGCCTTGTGTCTGTCTCCAGCTCCAGAAATAATCAAATAATCAAAACGGCAAATGTTCAAAATTCCAAACTCAGGGGAGGGAATTCCAGAATGCCAACTGATTGCCAAGACACATTTTAGAGTATGTTTATTTCCACTGCCCGCTTTGAAGTTTGCATCTACATTTTCTTTCTTTTTTCTTCTTCCATGCTGAGTGATCTTTATAACCTGTATTGCAACCCATGTTGTCTTCATCCTCCAATCACATCCAGTTATTGCAACTGTCTCCAGTCTGAGATACTCTGGGTTAGATAACAGGTCCTATTTGGCCATGCTAAGTGGAGGATGGTGGGAAGGTCTTAGAACCATGTGGGGGCACTTCCATTTTCTGTCTCAGATGATGGCAGAAGCTTGCTTAAAGTCAGGTGATGCAGCTGTGTTCTCCATTGTACATGAGGGCAGCAGGCTAGCATAAGGTGCAAGGCTGGTCACCTAGTTCAGATGACTTAGTCCTCCATCATCTTACTGCTGCCTGAGGGAGCCACCTCACTAGTTCTTGGAGTTATAGTCCAGTACATCTGGAGGGTAGCAGGTTAAGGAAGACTGGATTAGTGTGGTGCTTGCTACCCCTTTGAAAATGTCCAGGAAATTTCAAGTAGTTCTAAATCTGTGAAATTGCTGACTGGGCCAAGAAACAAACTGGATTTGTTTTAAATTACCACCTTACAAAAGCACCAGTCAGTAGTTCACTTGGTCAACCAAAAGAAAGACTCTTGTGTCTAGGAAGTAGGCTTAAGGAACCTTAAGCTACCTTGGCCACTTTGGAAGATTTTGACTATGATCTCCCAGACTTGCATGTGCACATTTATTTGATCCAGACTAAAGTGACTTTTGCTCACAAGTAGAAACTCTCATGTGTACTACTTTCTATAGAAGCTCCTTCTTAGGGATAATCCCCGTAATCTAGAACTGATTGAATATTATAGTAGAAGGCGCTGAGAGGGACCATTTAGGCCATCAAGGCCAATCCTCTGCCCATGTTAAAGCATACCTGGTGGATTGCTATCTAATCTCAGCTGGAACACTTCCAGTGGAGAGGAGTCCATCTCTTCCCAACAGTAATTTCCAATCAACAGCAATTGAGGAAATAGCTATTTCAAAGTCATGCTCAGAAAATATGCCACAGAGAAGCAAAGAGAAGGGAGGAAGCAGTGAAAAAGTTGGGAGATTGTGGAGAGCACTTATCAGTTCTTACCGGCACCAGGAATGTGGGGCATTTGGGGAGGCCTCTTAAGAAACACTGGATATTTTTCAGGCCCACATGCAAGCCACAAATTGTGCAGCTCTGAGCAGTTCTTGCTGTAACAGAAAATGCCATTTAACAGCACTGATAGCCTCCTCATCCTTCATGAATCTGTCTGATACTGCCTTCTCCAATCTGGCACGCTTTGGGTCTATTGGTCTGCGTAATATGAGAGCAGTGACTTGGGATAAAAGAAAACTCAAGTCATCCCCACACATTATTGTAGTAGTTGATCTGTTTGGCCCTCCAGCCTTTTGAGGAGTGTAGAGCTCTATGCCCCAAGCTTTTAAAGCACCTTTTCCACTCTTCCCTTTAAAGGAAATGCAGAAGAGTAAAGCCCTGCACCGTCTCTTACATGGGAAATTAAGCAGCTCTCTTTGAGAAGGAACAGCCTTACATTTGAATGAATATTTTTATTATGATCACTGACCAGAATTGCAAACAAACACATTAAAAATAAAAATAAAGTAAAAACAAAGCAAGATAAAATATGACAAAACAATATAAATATTAATCTGTATACAAATCCACTCATGGCCAAAATAAATAAATTAGAACATCACCCTCCAAAACTAGCAAACAGACATATTGCAACTTTGTTGTATGCAGACAACATAGTACTTCTATCACAAATGCTAATTGGATTTAAACAAGCTCTGAATGCTCTGGCCAACTACTGCTCTGAGGAAGCACTTGAAATCAGCTATAGTAAAACAGACTTACACTATCCCATGCTGGCTGGGGAATTCTGGGAGTTGAAGTCACACATCTTAAAGTTGCCAAGTTTGAAAAACACTGCATTGCCGCAACCAATCTAGGGGCTGAGAGGCAGAATGAAGCCCAACACCCAGCGACACTGCTGAGCTATCAAGACTTTTCAGTAGTCTACAGCCAAGCAGACAGGGGCAACATGTAATTAACACCAGGGTTGCCTCTTGCATCAGAAATCCCCCATCCTAAGCAATACAGTATGTCAATTAAGGAGAGTAGGAGAGAATCTTTAAAGAGCTCGAGGTCCTCAGCTGATCATTGAAACGGAAAAGATAAAAAGACCATTTTCTATCACCACTGTCACCACACCCCCATAAACAATCCTGTTTATCCATTCAAGTTGTTGAAGGAGGATTTGACCTTACTTCCACCTCCATTGGTGGTTTAGTTGCCAGGCTCTTAGAAATTAACCTTCTCTATTAGTGCATTGAACCTATGGAATTTCTTGCTGCATAAAATAAGATTTCATCCCATCTTCTCCCTCCAAAATCCATTGTACCTGGGAAGAAGGGAATTATAATTTAACAGATTGTCATAACTCGCTCACTCTTAGGCAGTGCTTTTAATTTGTTTTTAATCTGCTGTTTTCGTTTTTCTCAACATTTATTGTAATGTTCACCATCTTGGATTCCTTTTTATTGGCTGGAAAGATAGGATATAAATAGTTTAAAGAAACAAAAAAGCAATAAAGATCCCCTTCCATCTTCCCCATCCTTTTCATCCACAGAATCTCACTGGGTATTTGATTGCTCATCTGTGTCAGAGAGTGATGAATCCATCTGTGACACATGCAGAAGATATTCCACAATATAAGGACTACAGAATAGGAGCTGTGATCCACCTGTCCCTGAATAGACGTAGGTGGCCTTGCTTGCTGAGCAGATGCTGCAGGTAGAAATGGCTCCAGAGCAAATGCAAGCGTAGAACTTGATGGTCTTTTGATGCCAGATCTGGCTGGTCTCATCCACAACCAGCCAAACCATCCCTTGATTGTTCTTGGGACTCTGCAGAATGTGCAATGATTTTAATTCTTCATGTGTGAATTAAATCTGGGGAAGATTCCAGCCAGGGCCACCTGCAGCTGCTGTTCTTTAGCAGGTAGGAGAGAGCCACACAAAGACAACAACACCCTGTGCTGTGTTTTGCTGGCTTAACCACTGCATCCCTCCCACGGGCTCAAGTCTTTCATTCATTCATCAGGACCATTTAAGGACTCTCCCAGGGAAACCAATTGCTCCTCATCTCGCTTATTAGCAGTGTCGGCTCTGTGTGGGATGGAGGTGGTGACACGGTGCCATTCCCTGCATCAAGAACCGGTAACATGATGACGCGTGATTAATAATATCCATCCTGCTTGAGAAAGTGCAGCATGTGAAAGGCTCTTAGTGCTTGTTCCCCATGGATAGGGAATCTGCCTCTTGCCCAGTTTCTCAGTCCATTTAGTTCAGTCTTGCCCACTGTGGCAGCTTCTGCTGTCTGACAGCACCCTCTGTCACCAAATAGACTTTTAAATGCAGATTGAACCTCAGGCCTTCTCCCTATAAAGCACCTAGTCTGTCTGTGCACGTGAATCTGCTTTACAGGGATCTAATCAGAGCCGGCTTTACCATTAGGCAGAGGAAGGCAAAACTCCAGGCAGTGGAGGCAAGGGTGCAAAGCAACCACAAATTTGCGCTGCTCTACATTTCCTGTCTTCTGCTTCACTTCAGTCAACAACATATCTTTTGGCATTTGATTCAGTTTGACTATTGATTCATCTACACCTGTATTGTCTGCCCTTTGGGCAGAATGATAGGGTACAAAAAATTATAGTAAAATGCCCGGTCTGCTTGCCAATGGCTTCCCAAGAAACCTCAGTCAGAGGGAGGGTTCTTCAACCAGCAAGTCTTATTCTTTAGCCAGTGTTAATGTCAAGATCATGGGAAGTGATAGTTCCGCTGGTCAGCCACATCTGGAATACCATGTCCAGTTTTAATTTCAATGGTACATGAAGGATGCTGAGGAACTGGAAAGAGTGCAGAGAAGAACAACGAAGAGGTTGAGGGGCTTGGAGGCTAAATCCTATGAAGTGGACATGTTTAGCCTAAAGAAGATAAGACTACAGCGAGATGAGATATAAGTATTTCAATACTTGAGGGGCTGTCACAGGGAAGGGGGTGTGGTTTTATTCCCCATAGTGCCTAAGGATAGAGCAAAAACCAAATGGATGGAAGCTTTATAGAAAGGTCCAACTCAAAGTAAGGAGGAATTTCCTGATCATGAGAATTATTAACCAGTGAAACAACCTGCCTTCTTGATTTGTGGGTGCTCCATCACTGGAGATTTTCAAAGTTTGGACAGCCATTTGTCTAGAATTGTCTGAAGAGTCCTTCCCTGGGCAGGGGGTTGGTCTATAAGATCTTCAGGGTCCCTTCCAGCTTTACAATTCTGTCATTCCAGATGTGCTGCCACTTAGTCTAAGATCTTTGGCCTACAAAGCATCTGCTTTATAACTGGGTTATGAAGTATTCTCCATCTCTGAAAGTCCTGAGTCTGGATAGCCATTTGTTAGAGATGCTATAGTGCAGTGTTTCTCAACCTTGGGAACTTTAAGATATCTGGCTGGGGAATTCTGGGAGTTGAAGTCCACACATCTTAAAGTTCCCAAGGTTGAGAAACACTGCTATGGTAGAACCTGCACTGAGCAGCGAGTTGAACTAGATAGCTTCTAAGACCTCTTCCAGCAATATAATTCTGTGATTTTTCTTGGATATTTTTTCCTATTAAATGCCTTTGTATATGTTGTGGATCTCATTCAGCCCAAAAGCAGAAGGTAGCTTTCTAACAGTTTTAGAGCTGAAAACTATATAGACAAGCTTCAGTTACAAATGGCAGCTTGAAGGCCCTTGTGAATGACATCTCTAAGCTCCTTTCCATGATCTTTAAGAAATCATGGGCAAGGGGCATAGTGCTAGGGAAGGTAAATGTTATATATATCTTCGAAAGGGCAGGGGGGAAACAAAGACCTGGGTAATTACAGATGGGTCAGCTTGATATAGATATTGGAGAAAGCTCTGGAACAGATTATTAAGTTATTTTGTTAGTATTTGGGGAAAAAAAATATACTGCTCAGCAGGAGATGCATGAGTTCATCAAGAAGAAATCATGCCAAACCACCCTAATTCCTGTTTTTGGTAACATTATCAGTTTATCAGACCATGGGGACATGGTGCATGACTTCAAGTCTCCCATGAGATTCTAGCATAGAAGAGGGCAAAATATAGATTTGATATAGGACTGGTTGAATAATTGTAACCCACAAGTATCTGTAAGCAACTACACATCAAGTTTCAAGTGGTGTATTGCAAGGCTTTGTTCTAGATCCTGGACTGTTTAATTAAGTAGGAAAAATAAAAGGAGGAGGAGGAACAAACCTGCTGATCATTACCTATAAAGCCCTACATGGCATAGGGCCTGTTTATTTGAGGGACTGCCTGTCTCCCATAGTATCATCCTGGCCAGTTTGATCCTGCAGGGTTGGTGCACTCCAGGTTCCTTCAGTTAAACAATGTCATTGGAAACCAAGGTGGAGAAACACTGTCATAAACTATGCAGTCTCTACAGCATCAGCCCCAAACACTCTGGAGATCTTCAGTGCCAAGAGGTTAGGGCCATTCTGTATCTCAAGAGGCGAGGGCTTTCAGGGCGAGGTGGCAACCACAGAGAAAGCACATCTATCAGCATACCCTCCCTCAGAGAATGCACGGGGCAGGCCTAATTTTGTGCAGAAAGACAATCCATAAGGTTATGGAAATACATGCAGAATATGGCAATGTCGTTATCACGATACCTAAATATAGATGCTCATATAATGCAGTATATCTAAGAACCAGCAGGGAGATGTAGAGAAATGCCTTCCACCAAGTTACATTTTTGGTCCTTTTTACCTCTAACACTGGAGGTAATATATATCCATGATGTCTGTTATCCATGGTTAATCTTATTCTCTATATCTAATCCCCTTTTAAAGCTATCACTTTATCTTGGGGCAGGGATTCCAAAGTTTAAAAAGTTTTAATCTGCCTTAATTTCCTACCATTCAGCTTTATTAAGCGACCCAGACTCTAGTGTTGTGTATGTCTGTGTGTAAGAGCAAGAAAAAGAGAAAGGAGACAGATACAGAATTATTTTTCCTCAGCATCCATAGGTTTGTACATCTGTCAGATCCCCTTCATTGTATTTTGCCCCTAAGCTAGCTAGCTAGCTATTCATTCATTCATTGTAGAGTCCCCCCAATTCCAGATGACGCTTATATTAAAAAAAGGAGGAACAATTTAAAAAAAAGATACCCAAAAGACAAACTCTAAATAACAATAAAGTAACCTACTGGGGCTCATCCACCCCTCTGCCTCCAGGCGTATGAGAATAGCCAGATTTTCAATGACTTTCTGAATGTCATCAGGGCAGGAGGCGTATGGTTATCTGGGGGATGCTTTCCAGGGAATAGATGCTGTGCCAGAGAAGATGTGCTTCCTGAATCCTGATAAGTGCTACTGTTTTATTGAAGGAATCTGGGGTGCACCCACTATGCCCAATCTCATTGCCTCAGCAGAAACAATAGAAGATAGGTGGTCCTTCAGATATGCCATGAAGAACTTTATAGGTAACAATCAGCACCTTGAATTGTACCCAGAAGACAACTGCTAACCAGTGCAGCAGTGGCATCATATGGACATAGCATAGCATGCCCATCACTGTCCATGCTGCTGCCTTCTGGAGCAGCTGTAGCTTCCAAATGGTCTTCAAGGGCAGCACCATGTAGCATGCACTGCAGGAGTTCATTCATGAAGTGATTGAGGCATGAGTGACTGTTTGAAAGGCCTTTTTATGTATCTGTGCAGTTGCCGCCTATTCTTTCTTTATTTTATATTGCTTTTAAAATCAATTGCCAGCTGTTGTTTGAGTAGGAGCTGTAAGTCCAAGAAGACCCCCAGATTGTGCAGCAGTCTTGAGTGAGGAAGTACAACCCCACCCAAGACTAAATATGGAAAGTCCCCAGGATTGGGGGAGCCAAATTTCCACAGGCACTTAGTCTGGACAAGATTGAGCTTGAGTCTGCTCTTCCCCATGCAGACATGTACAGACTTCAGACACTAGGACAGGATCACTTGGTCAGCCTGTGGCCATGATGGACTATTGGGTATCATCAGTGTACTGATGAAACTTGACTCCAAACTGACTGATAACATCACCTAGCAGTTTCATATGGATGTTTAAAAAAAGGGGTGAGAGCATCAAGCCCTAAGGCACCCCACCCTGAGAAGCCCCAGATTTAATCTCTCCCCTCCCCCCCCATTAACAGCTGACTGGGATTGACTATGAAGAAAAGAGAAGAACCACCACAACACAGTACCTCCGCCTCCAAATCCCTGCAGTTGGTCCAGAAGAATACCATGATTGATGGTATCAAAAGTCACTGAGAGATCAAGGAGAACTAGAATGGATGCACCACCCCCATCCTGGTTCCACCAAAAGTCATTAACAAGCATAACCAATGCTGCCTCCTGCCCAAAACAGGTCCAGATAATTAGTTTCTTCCAAGAGCCGCTGCAACTGTTGTCCAATCACCTTCTCAACAACTTCCCAAGAAAGGAAAGGTTGGAGATTGGATGATAACTGACCAGAGGAATTGGATCCAGCAATGGCCTTTTGAGAAGGGGGCATACCAGCACCTCCTTCAAGGCTGGAGGGACCACACCCTTTCTCAAAGAGGTTGACATCACTGCATGGATCCAACAACAGGTCACCTCCTGGGCTGTCTTAACAACTTCATTAAGTGTCACAGGCTCAGACACTCCCCAGATAACCCCACAAGGACATGCCCCATTTATGAGATATTATTCCTTTCCTGAGGATCCCTAAAGGATTTTTCTTTTTCCACGACAGTCTTATCAACTGTCATAAAAAAGTTACCGACATTTTTATAAATTACCTACCAAGATCCTTTCTGAGTTAGTCACTCCTAATTCAGATCACATCAGTGTATTAAGCATAAGTGTGTTTTTACTTTTGCTCCGGTGCATGTACCTTTATACTTCTATAAAATAATTTTCAATCTTGTCCCATCCCCCATGGTTTTGAAAAGAAATTGGTACCATTGGTCATGATCAAATATATATTCAGCTCGATAGATGTACATGTCGTGCTTTTAAAACTAGAATCAGGGCCTTTTATAAAAGCTGAAAAATTGCTGTGTTGAGGAAGAAAATGAGGCCATGGCATAGTGATTTCATGCATTTTTAGCTAATTGGTAGTACATCAATAAAGAGGTAGTTTCTTTTGAGTCAAGATCCACTTGACTCAAAGCAGTTTCTCCTGAGTTCAGTCCAGGAGAGAAGGTGATTGAGCTTAACAAAACTTGAGAAATGCATTTTTGAAACAGATTTGCTGAAGTCCTTCTTAAAAGTCCATAAGACATTTTTACTGTTTGCTGCCATGAAACTACCCCCAAACAGTGCACTGAATAAATACAACGGCAAATCCTTACCTATTCTCCCTAACATGCAAATGATGTGGTACTAAATGACTAACAAGTATATTAAGGTATCAACCTTTGTGGAGCCTGAGACTCCTTTGGTATTTCATGCTTTAACATGGCTTGACCTTGGGAGTGAAATGGAGGGAGGCACAGCGGTTAAGACAGCTCATGGCGTAATAGACTCATGGTTCCTGCTCAAAGAGCCGGAGGCAGCCCTGGCTAGGAGGACCTTTGCACAGCTTTGGGTTGTGTTCCAGTTGTGTCCATGACTGGATTGGGATGCCCTACTCACAGTCATTCATACCTTGGTGACCTCTAGATTGGACTGCTGCAATGCGCTCTACATGGGGCTGCCCTTGAAGAGCATTTGGAAGCTGCAGCTGTTGCAGAATGCGGCAGCATGGACTGTTAGCAGTGCCTATTTTTTGGCACATGTGACACCACTGCTCTGTGAGCTGCATTGGTTACCAGTGTGCTTCTGGGTGCAATTCAAGGTGCTGCTAGTTATCTTTAAAGCCCTTCATGGCTTGGGGCTGGGTTACTTATGGGACTGTCTCTCCCCAGTTGTTTCTACAGATCTTATTCAGTCAGGCAGGAGGGGCATGCTCTGGGTCCCATCTGCCAAAGACTGCTGGCTGGCGGGGCCCAGGACGAGAGTCTTTTCTGTCGTGGCACCCGCCCTCTGGAACATCATTCCTCCAGAGATCAGATTCGCCCCATTCCTGTTGGCCTTCCACAAGACCCCGAAGATGTCGCTCTGTGCTTGAGCCTGGGGCTCCAGATGCATGAGGAAACCCATCTCCTGGTTACGTTGATCATGGTTTGTTGTTGTGATCCTGGGTCACTGTGGGTTTTTACATTTTAATTTTTTAAAAATTATTTTAATGTTGTAAGCTGCCCAGAGTCATTTTATTTGAGATGGGTGGCTATATAAATCTAGTAAGTAAGTAAATAAATAAATAAAATCACGGAATCTTTGGCCCGGAAATGCCTCCATCCCAACTTCCGTCAGTGCTGCCGTTCTGTGGCTTTGCCCGTAAGGTGAAGGCTAATGCTATTTTAGGGGCATTTTTTTTATGGTGTTCCACTGACAATCACACAGCTGCTCTTCCCTACAGAGGCATCTGCTTGGTAGGGCTATGGGGAGGAGATAACGGAAAGGAATGCACAAGCCATTAGTAGATAAATGAGACAGTAAATAACATCTCAGCTCTGGGAGAAGTGGAAACACGAGAAAGAGACTCCAAATAACCCTGCCTTGATTCTATATGGTATAAAGAGGGGGCAGAGGGAAACACTGGCAGGCTTTCCAGGTTCTGTTATTATAACCTACAACAGTGTTTCTCAACCTTGGCAACTTTAAGATGTGTAGACTTCAACTCCCAGAATTCCCTAGCCAGCATGCTGGCTAGGGAATTTTGGGAGATGAAGTCCACACATCTTAAAGCTGTCAAGGTTGAGAAACACTGCCCTACAACAATAAAGTCGAGTTCCAGTAGTCCCTGTGGTGTGTTTTCTGACCTGGCCTACCTCAAAGGGTTGCTAGACTACTATATTTGGGTTGCATAAACTTGGACAATCAGTAAATGGCAGCACAACATTAGAATGTTCTGTTTTCAGCCTAAATATGGTGGCCATTCTGACTGGTCTCTGTGGGTACAGAATGCTGGATGAAATGGAGCTTTGGCCTGGCCCCGCACAGCTTGTTCACGTGTCACCAGGTGCACAATGACAGCCTAGCTCTGCAGGAAAACACAGATGGGGGCTCTGTTATCATATGCACACGCATTCTAAAGCACACTCTCTAGAGAGAAGATGTAGAGTGGATTAGGTCAGCCAATTCCTCAGTAGGCCCATTAACACAGCGAGTCTGTTCTTAGCAATTCAGGATTTGGCCTGCTGTCAAATAAGAAGTTATTTCTTTGCTCCCCTCTCTCTATTTTTTGCAGTAAGTATCCGTTCATAGCAGAAAATGACGCAGCGACAAGGCAGGGAAGCCAAAAGTGCCTTTTCACAAAGTGCAAATATTAAATGAAAGAAAGACAAGAAAGAGCGTAGCAAACACTTCTAGATTTTAGTTAGAAAAGGCTGAAAATCAGGCATGATGGAACTTGCTGCAAATAAACTCGACCCCCCAACCCTGAAGCATTTTTCTTTTTTACTGTAAAAACCTTTATAGCTCCAAACAGGCATCAACCTGATTGTGGAGTCAGACCACATGTGAAGAGGTCAAAATTTGTGCTGACACCTTCAGCTGGCTTGTAGAACTTTGACTGGAGAACACCACATTTCCTTCCCACCCAGATTCTGAACCTCAGTAGTCCCAAACATGGTTGTATTAAATATTTTTGTATATAATTTTCCCGTATAGGTTTCTACATGTTTTTCCAAGTTCACATATTTTTACAAGCCATTTCCTCCTATCATATGCTTTATCATGTATTTTTTTTCCTACTAATACAGTTTTGTAGTAAAAACTGTATTGTAAAATTCTTTGAAGTACAGTACAAGTACATTCTTCAGTTTAAGAACAAATTCCATTCCCAAATTTGTCCTTAAGTCAAATTTGATATGTAAGCCAGAACAGTATTGTTGTATAATATTGTATAAGTGGTATTGTGTAATGAACTCAAACCATTGTGTATTTAACTTGAATTTTGCTACAGTAGGCTCCGTTCTTAAATATGGGTCATCTGTAACCTGGGCACTCTTAATCTGGGGATTACCTATACATACTACGGTGAGCTGTTGCATTCTGGTTCCCTTCTAGCAAGACAGGGCAACTTCTGAGCTATCAGCAGCTCTGCTTTTGACCTTCTAGAGTGGTGTTTCTCAGTCTCACCCACTTTAAGTTGTGTGGACTTCAACTCCCAGAATTCCCCAGCTAGCATGCTAGCTGGGGAATTCTGGGAGTTGAAGTCCACACATCTTAAAGTGGCTGGGGTTGAGAAGCAGTGCTCTAGAGAGCCACAGGAGATCCTCTGGTGACATGTTGATATTGCTGGAACAGCGGGGCCATTTTTATTTGCTTTGGGCCTTTTTTTAGGAGAGCTTAATGGGAATAGAAGTGGGAGGATTCTGGAAGGCAACTCCCTCTGGTTCTTCTCCCTTAATCCCGTCCCTCCAAAAACCCTGAAAACCATCCCAGGTTTGATGGCCAACCTTTCAATCCTTTTGCCAAATTAGGGTGCTGGAGGGCTCCGGAGAATCTACATTCCACAAGTAACCCACTCCTGCCTTATAGTTTTGGGATGTACAAAATGAGTAAGTTTGCAACCAAATGACACACTATTAAGTTTAGTGGATACTGTAGTCTCCTTTCAGGGGAGGGAGACAGAGATGTCAAAGGAGAAGGGCCAAGAATGAGAGTCAGTGGTAAATCCCTGTTTCAAACCATAAAGGGTGCATCATTTAGGGGAAGTGCACAGAAGCTCCCAGTTTCAGTCTACCAGCATATTCCAAAAAAAGGACTCTTCAAAGTCCATTGAGTTTCCCTAGCTGAAACCTTGAGCCATTGACAGTGCTAGACTAGATGGACCAATTTGCATGACTACATATTTTTATTTGTTCTGTAAGGTTCCTTTGTGGCTGCTATGGTATTTCAAAGGTGATTTTGGTGTACTGGGTAGAATTTAGGGCTTGGATGTAGAGAAAATCAAGTGTAGACCACTACTAAGCTCACTGAATTGGCCCTGCCCAGCAAATCTTAATTGCTATAAGGTCAAAAGGTTATAAGCTATAAGGTTAAAACACCACCCAGAGTCACTTGTTTTGTGAGATGGGCGGCTATATAAATTAGACAAATAAGTAAATTTGTAGTTACCTGGGACTCCTCCAAAGAAGGTGGGTGGGATGCTCCACTAAACCAGATTTCAGCCTGACATGTGTTTTCCCCCAGCTGAGGCATGAAGAGGGGTAAAGGGGGATCTTCTGCAGTTCTTCTCCATGGCACCCTGAAAGGCCAAGAAGTCCTTCACAAGACAGCTGCATTTGGTGTCTCTTTCCTTCCCCAGGAAGCTGTGAGCGGTTTCAAGGGAGAGAACAAAGAACTTTTGAAAGCAGAGAAGCTAAAGGGAAGTTATGGAGCGTGTCATTCCCCCATTCCCACCCTGATGCTCCTGCTTGAAGTCCTGATAAACAAGGAGCAGAACCGCTCTGGGTACCAGATGGAGAGTTGAAATTGGCAAAGATCAGTGAGTGGCAGCAGGTTGGAGAAGCTCAGCCAACCAATTCCAGCTCCCCTGGGAAGTGCCTGTACTTGTGAGAATCACACGTCCCTGCAGATCAGATGCCTCCCACCTTGGTGTGGTCCTCAGAGGTCAGGTTTGTGTGGCTCTGACACCCTCTAGTGTCCAACAGGAGCAAAAGCGGTATCTGAAACTACCCATTTTCTTCCTGCAAAGCTCCTGCTGCTTGGGTGGCTGCTTATCAGGCAGAAATTCAAGAAGTGCAACATTACTTAACAACAGAAAAGAGACCATTGTGAGGTTGTTGTTGTTGTATAATGGTGTTATATTTATTCTCCAAGTGGGTTGGGGGAAGAGGAAGCCCAGAGATGCATGGACACTCCCCCTTGGCAGAACTTGGCTTATTTTTGGACTTGCCCTCTCCTGCCTAACTTCACAAGAGATGAATAATAGCAACACATCCCTGCACGGGGCCTGATCAGATGCTTTGAATGCTACTAATGCAGAGAAGTGTACAGATGGTGAGGGAGGGGGAAGTGCCTGATTAGCAAAAAACAAAACAAAACTTGAAGGGGTCTTAGATCTAGTTCAGTGCAGGAAGTCTCTTAAGTAAATGCTTTAATTGTGGCACTGAAATGTCTTAACGTACAGCTAAGATCTACCTTCCTTGGACTAAACCCAGGATTCAAGGTGCCCTAAATGGGCTTGTTTTCCAACCATCATTGCATACTGTCCTTTTCTTCTGGGGCCAATCTGCCCCAGAAGAGAGGGCCAAGCCAGGGGAGGCTGTGGATATTTCTCCCAGCTTCTGGGGAAGCTTGTGTACTTGAAGAGAGCAAGGAACAGTAGGGAGAAGGGGGGGGGGGGGTAGGAAGCAAAGGAGGGCTCTGTAATAGCAGTGGGTCCCTGCTGCAGGGTGGCTCTTGCCAGCAATCTGCAAGTGGATGGGTCATATCCTTGCCCTGCAGAATCGTGTGTAAACACTAATGAAAACAAAAGCATATTTTGGGTGTGATATTTCAGAAGTGAAAATGGCACTTTGGGGAGGGGTGTGTCTCCACTTCCTCTGCTTGAACTACCCGTCTTGCATTCTTGTACGTTGCTCAAGGCTGCTCTTGGTTGGGATAAAGGTAGCCCAGATTCACTGTACATGCTTTTAGTTGGGCTTAGGGAGATCAGTACTGAAGGAGAGATCATGTTTTTTGCAGGCTGCTGCTGTTCTTCGTCTTATTCTCCTCTAACACCTGTGAAAGGAAAACTGTTAATGGCTTGAAGCTTGTTTTGATAAACCTCCTGTGTTTAATGTGGTTTTTCCCTGACACACCACTATCTGACATTGGTTCTTCTGTAGTGAGCATGTTGGTACATGGACCATGACAGTCTCCTTTTTAGCGATAACCGAAGAACATTTACTTTTTCCGTGGGTTGGGTTGCCCTTATTATAGAACAATTTGTAATTCAGTAGCACTGACTCTCTGGGGGTGGGGGTGCTATGTGAAAGCAAGAGCGGAAGGAAAACACATGTTTTCCAGGGCACAGACATGTGCACAGGCTCCTGACGTTATGACAAAGGAGGGACTGGATCCAAACAAGACAAAAAGGAGGAATTCTCCCTGGAAAGTAGAAAGAGTTGACATCTATGTTTAACAGGAGAGGATGAGGGGGTAGCAAAAAATGCCCTCCTCTATTTGGGGAACCAGTTGAGCTCTTGCAGGCAACCACTGTTCTCCAAATCAAGCCAGACAGCTGTATCCAAAGGCCCTTTGAATTTTCCACCAATGCCTTTCTGCAACAGTTTGTAGGGACGGTGTAGAAAATTAAAATCGTGTTTAGACCCACCTTCTGATCAGTGTTTGGGGTTAAGGAAGGGAAAGAAATGCTTAAGGGTGGCCCTGGGGCAGGGGGTGCCCTGCAGGATGGTTGCAGCCCTGCCATACCCAAGGCACTGGGAATCGATGCTATGGTGTTGTCAATGCAGGTTTGATTGGAGGTCTGAGTCTCCTGAGCCTGCAGGTGTACTTGTGGGGGATTCATCCTGAAGGGTTGCTTGAGATATGCTCCCCCAAACTCTGTGCTTAGACCCCTTTTTCCTTATAGAAAAGGTATAAAAGTTTTGTCCCTTGATTGCAGCCTGCCAAGAGGGGATGAAAACCATTACGTTCCACCTTCGGTGCCTGCTACTTCAGAATCATCAGTTCCCTTGCATGAGGCTTCACAAAATGTGGAATACAGTATCCAAAACCACAGCCTCTTTCCTTTTCTCCTAAAATGGCTTTCTGAGCTTTTGAGGGAAAAGTTAATAATGGGAAAATGTTGCATTAAGTCCACCTCCTTTGATTTCCTCAACAAGACAGTTGCAGCCAGGTCTTTTCTTCCAGATGGGAAAGAATGCAGATGTTCTGTGCTATATCCTTCTGGGCCTAGTGGATACCTTTGACATTTTAAGAGCATATTGTAGGCATTCCCTGAAAATGGATGCTGGAAGAGGACTTGCCTCATTTCAAACTGGCTACCATGGAGGATGTTGGTAGCACTGGAACAGAAGGCTCTTTGCCACCCCCTCTATTATTCCCATTCTGTAGGATGCTCTCCAACAGATACCAGCCGTCTTTTTCTTTTTTTCGGAGCAGGCAGATATGTTTGCAGACAAAGTACTTAGCTATAGCCATCCCCCATTTTTATTTTCAAAGAAATTTTGTGGAGCCTAAGACACTTTTGGAAATAAATGTACTACTAGAGCTGGTGCTTTGGCTTTCAGTAAGCCAACTTCTTGATTTTTTAAATTGAAAAACTATTTTAATGTATAAAAAGTCAGGTGGGGCAAAGAGATTGGTAAAATCAAGAAATCTGTGCATTGGCACATTGGTACCGACAGGTCCAGGTTGGCAAACCCAGTTTCCTGCTGACTCCTCTATGGTTTTCTTTCTTGTTGCTAGGAGGTAATGCTCCGGCGTTAGCACTACATTGCTCATGATGATGTCCGGACTGCCAGAGGCCTTGAGCCGGCTGAGAGCAAATTCTCTCCGCAGCTGCTTCAGCTTGGCAGGGCCCTCGGAGTCCACCATGGTTGCTGTACCCATCGATATCGACAAGGATGAAGTTCGGATCCTTAAGGTTTGCTTCCACAGCAACAGCTTCAATATGGGCAAGAACTTCAAACTGGTGAAATGTACAGTCATGACGGAGATCCGGGTGAGTTTCACTGATCAGTCTCATTGGCCGATGGCTTCTTGCAATGGGTTCGGAGCCATATCCTTCCATTTAATCAGTATTTTTCAAATTTGACAACTTTAAGATGTGTGGACTTCCAGAATTCCCCAGAATGCTGGCTGGGGAATTCTGGGAGTTGAAGTCCACATGACTTAAACTTGCCAAGTTTGAAAAACGCTGATTTAAATGAACCAAATGCACAAGTGTATATTACCCAAACTCCAAGGAGTGGAGTTCAGCATATTTCTACACGCTGTGTGTAAACTGCATCCCATCCCCTGCCAATTCCCAGTCAGTGAGGGCCAGAGTGTGGAGAATTGTTTTGGCCTTTTTGGCTGTGGGGAGGAGGGGAACAGAGGGGAGGGAAAACTTGTTTTCCCATTCCCATCCTTAAAATTGCACCAAAACAGTCCAAAATTACATCACCAAAATTCAGCAACAGTCTCAGGCTCCTGGAGGTGTCAGTTTATCACCCCTGAGTGATAATAGATAAATAGTAATTCTGTCTATCAGAGAATGATAGAATACAAGGAACTGGCTTTTTAACAGTAATAGAGCTCTTTTGTCAGAATCCTCGCAAGATTTTATAGTAGATTATTATATGGCTAGTTTAAAAAAAAAAAAAATGATTTTTTCTACATGCTGCGGTTCTGCCATTGGAAAAGGGGAGGGGGAGTAGGAAGGAGAAACCGTTTGATGCAGATGGTTTCTTATCACAAGCCCTGGAATGTTCAAGGCCATGCCAGCAAGGGAATCAGAAGACAAGAACTAAGGGCGAAGAAAGGGGGGGAAAAGAAAGACAAGCAGTTTTTGGCGCGCTTTTATTCAGTCTCAGCAATGCTTTGGATCTGTACACTTATTCTTAATAAATGAACTTTCTTTTGAATCAATATTGGTTGCAAGGAGAGTTACTGGTTTTAAGATCAACAAGTGGCAGTTCGTTACATCTTTCAAGGCAGGCTGCCATACCTCCCCCCATCAGAATGAATTTAAATTGGGTCGACAAACTTTTAATGGCCAGGGGCTAAAGCAGGAATGAGCAGCCTTTTTTGTGGCTAGAGGCCATATTTTTTTAAAAAACTTCCCAAAGCCATAGGAAGCAGGCTAGTGACACAGTGACATTATCAAAATGGACAGGGCCAACCTTTTATTTGGAAAAAATGTGCAACTAGACATTGGTGATTGGGGTGGAGCAACCTATAGGGTTCTAAAAAGGGGGCTGGGGACTACATATAGCCCATCAGCCAAGGTTGGTGACCCATAGGCTAAACCATTTAGGGGGTTAATTTAGATCAAACAAGGTAAACCAGAGATGGGGAAAACCAGGGTTATACAAAGATTAACCCTGCAGAAGAAATGGACTCAGCGAAATTCTTTTTTTTACAATATATCAAAACTGACAAAATTAAAAATACTTTAGGGTATCCTTGTCCTTGCTGGATTGTTATATACAAACACACAAACACACAGTTTTTGGAATATCTATTTTTCTTAATATTTCCTGTACTTTTGCATACCATAGGGCTAAACCCAAAACTGCTACTCTCCCTCTTGTACATGAGTAATGATGTTTTGACAACATAAGTTTCAATATTCAGAGAATATTAGAATGTAGCTAAGTGGAACACCCCTGTTTAGAAGGAGTCTACCTCTAAAAACCTCTAGAGTCACTTGTATAGTGAGTTGGGCAGCTTATATAAACTTGAAAAATAAATTTAAAATAAATTTAAAAATTTAGCTGCTGGGGCAAAGCAGAAAGAAGATGTATTGTCTGTATGCTCTCCGAATATTCTAGAGAACAGGCTGTTCTTGAGAATAAAATGCTGGACTACATGTATTTTTGGTGTAATATAGCAAAGCAGTTCTAAAATTCTAAATATGTTTTACTCAACCTCTTCTGAGTATCTAATCTCCCTGCTTGGGTTTGGTGAGAATTTAGGGCCCCTTTTAACAGGGTTAAACTTTTTCCCCCCAGAAAAACAAAATAAACAAACGTGCTTTCTTCATTGTAATGTTCAAGTCATATACAGCCTCTCACAATTTATATTTCAGACAATTTGAATATAATTCCAAATACAGGAGATACATATGGAAGTAATGTAGTTAAAACCAGACAAAATGCCAAAAGACACTGATCATACCTGTCCTCCCCAATCAAAAATCACAATCTTGTGCCTTCTGAATATCTGGACACTAACTCTCACAATATCTTACCATTGTCATGCTAGCTGATGGGAATTGTAGTCAAATACATCTTCAAGATACAGCTATCTGCTTTCATTTATCTAAAACAATTATTTCCCAAATGTATCTGTGATTCAGTATGTTGGGGGAAGTCTTAGATCTCCACAATTTTTTCCTCTCATTCAGATGCTAGTTCTTGGGTCCAAGGAGGAATATCCAAAATGGTTGTATACGTGAAACATTAGAGATGACATCCAAAGTGACATTAGTGGGTTGGCAAAGATCTTGCTGGTGAGGAGTATATAATAGAACATTCTCAGTGTGCACATGCCAGTGAAGCCCCATTTCTTAGTGACTTTTTCCCCTTGACTCTTGTTTTTAATTAGAAATGCTTCTTGTACTTCTTCAGACTAAATTCCATGCTAACATCTAGAAAAGAGGGTGGATACCTGATTTACTTTTAAGGCACTGCTAATTACCAGTCTGTTCTGTCCAGAATCCATTTCAGAAGTTTCTCCTTGTTATTTTTTCCTCTCCTTCCTGCTATTTATCTGCATTTTTCCTTTACAGGAAGTAATAAAGTCAATCCTACAGAGTGGAAGAATTGGTCCTGATATCCAGCTTGCTGAGTGCTATGGATTACGCCTGAAGCATGTGAAATCAGATGAGATCCATTGGCTTCATCCAGACCTGACAGTTGGTGAAGTCCAGGAGAAATATGAATGTTTGCACATTGAGGCTGAATGGAGGTACGGAGCCCCTTTTGTATCCATCCCATTCCCACCAACCTCCTTAGCCCCAATACAGAGATTATAATTTCGGCCAATCTTTCCAGATTAGCTTCATGCTTAGGTATTAAGGGATGACAGGGGGAAGTCCAGTTGTGTTTGGGATATCCTATTATGCTTGTATTCTCCCAGCAAGTCTCATCTCATCTCCAAACAGGTTGTTTGTTTGTTTTAATTTTATTAGTAAAATGAAACAAAAATAATGCATCAGCGATAGTACAATATAACAATTAAAATAAAATAAACTTAAGATGAGGGAAAGACACTAAGGAAAAAAAGGGATCCATATAATATCAATGTAAAATTAGTACAGGTTGTACTAGAAGTAGAAGTGGCATTGTGGAAAAGAGGACAACAATAAGGCACTGCTAGTTGCGGAAGCTAGGTTTTGTAGTCTGTTAAATCTGAGCACTAAACTTGAGGAAAGCTGGTTTAACTTAAAGTTTGGTATGCTCTTTAAGGTATGACCTCCAGGTCCGCTACCTCCCCGAAGACTATATCGAGCGCTTCCAAGAGGACCGAACAACACTTCTGTACTTCTACCAACAGGTTGGAATCCGAGAACTGTAGTCCCTATTTAAAGAGTTATCCCTGGTGTAACTGTGTTGAATGGGTGAGGTTGCACCCTCCATTGTGCTTACTAATGCAACTTCATCACATCCTCTACCTCAGTGTTTTTCAAACTTGGTAACTTTAGGATGTGTGGACTTCAACTCCCAGAATTCCCCAGCTAGCACGCTGGCTGGGGAATTCTGCAAATTGAAGTCCGTACATCTTAAAGTTGTCAAGTTTGAAAAACAGTGCGTTAGCTGATATGTCAGCATCTTAGCAAAACATTTTCTTCTGTTGGCCTTGGACCAACCAGGCAAGACAATGCACATATTTTCATGTATAAAATCAAAATCAGTATTGGATTAAATGCTGAAAGTGAGCTTTGGGGATGGGGGGGATCCATCCTATGGAATAGTTTACCTCCCTCTTTCAGAACTCATAAGAATTTAGCTGTCTGGAAGGTTTTGAGAGTTTGAGTGCAGCAGAACTTCCACCACCAAGAATATTATATTAATTGTAACTTTTTACCTCTAATTATATATTTTATTTCTGCTGTTATATATTCTTGGTATTGTACTGGCTGGGGCTGTTGTTTTTGTACATGACTTAGAGTTGCCTAGACTGAAGTGGGAAAGAATGGAAGGCAGGTAGGCTGAGATCTGCTCAGTGACACCTTTATGGCCTAGCCATCACCTGAACCAACCACCTCAATGCAGGGCTAGTTGTCTGCTTTCAAAAAAATTTTTTTTTCCTAATCAGGGGTTCTTAAATGAGTGTCAAAGAGCAGGAGGAATTATTCTGCACAGGGTTTAATATGACGACTTTAGGTATTAGAACTGCGGACAAACTGGATTCTGAGCTTTTAAAAAAAAACCCTGTACTTGCATTTTGGGACCTTAAAACCTCCAGGTCTTCCAGTTCACAGTTCTGACTTCCCTTAGCTTCTCACCCCACCCCACTCCACCCCCAAAGAAAGTCTGTGTTTTAATAGCTAGCATCTGCCAACTGTGTGGGAAGAGGCACTGTTTGTCTATCCCATATGTGGTAATGTTGATAGTGCAAGAAGTGGGGAAGAGTTTCTTTCTGAAGTTCACCAACTTTGATGATAGATTTCATTTCTTTCTGACCCTTTTCTGTATGTGCTCTGTAACAACTTGTGTTGCTTGCCCTGTGCTCTGAGCTGAACTTTTTTTCTGATTTCACAGGCACAACTCAAGAATTTGGTATCTTTCTCCCCATTTTTTTTAATGTAGAAAGCTTTATTTTTCATTTAAACTAGAGACCAGGTTTTTAGTTCCCATGATTACAGTCAAATGCTTGGAAAAATACCAAACAGGTCTGCAGTTGGTTCAGAACACAATTAATGTGGAAGATAACATTACTAAAGTCGTAGTCCTCTCTCCCTGAACATTTTGGATGACCGGTGTGGTTTATTTGATAACCAAGTAGATTTAGATTGAGGGGAAAAGAATGTCACCCAGTGTACAATATACCGTATAGAGACCCTGGGCAAATGATGTCAGAGATTCTGCCCCATGGAGATTGTTTCCTGCAGAGCAGGAGTAAGGAAAGGCATTGCCTTTCTGCTCTGCTTCTAGGCTTCTAGAAAGCCTCTGATTGGACATGGTGGGGAACTAGATGCTGGGCTAGATGAGTCATGGTCTGAGGAAGCTGCATGATTCTTCTTTTTTGGTGTGCTTCTTCATCTGTATGTGCTCCCACCCAGAAATAGTGGGTGGGTCCAAAGCCTAACATGGGAAAGAATGGTTGAAAAGCACTTTATAATGGTATGTGGGAATGACCTTGGGAGACAGGAGGAAGACCCACAGCCTAGGCAATAGACTGATAGGAAGCAGCTCAGGCGCAGGAGGGGGAAAAGCATGGGAAGCGTTCCAGGAGGGACCCTCCCTAGTTTTCCAGAGACTAAAAGGAGAGGAGGGGAGAAATACTTTCAGTCTTGTAAGATTCAGTTAACCTTACAATGAAGTAGGGTTAGTTCATTTGGGTGTGTTTCTTGTCTGGACTACTTCACAAGGCTGACACTTTGATAAATGTACTTACTTAAATAAGATACATAGATTTAAATGAATAAATATTTATTATTTAAATGCATTTCATACATTTACTTAAAGCCCTTAGTGTTTTCTCTGTGCAAGAACACCCACTCATCTCTTCTTTCGGGAAAGAGTAGTGAGCACTGGTAAGGACCTAGGATCCTTAACTAATCATCTTATTTGTGTTTTTCAGCTCCGGAGTGAATACATGCAACTTTATGCGAGCAAAGTGAGTGAGGGGATGGCCCTACAGCTAGGCTGCCTGGAGCTTAGGTATGTACTTGCTAGGTTGCATCTGACACAAGCATGTTTGGAAATGCACAATGATCCTAGCAAATGATGATCTTGGCTTGCACAATGATCCTAGCAAAACAGGAATCAAAATACTGAAGCTGGGACATTGACAAGAAGGATCTGAGGAAAGCTGAACACTGTGCATGAATTCAAGAAAACACAAGCCAAGCCAGAAATCTGAAAGGATGCAACTAGGGAGGAATATTACAAGAAACTGGTCAGCTCCTGCAGAATAGTAAAGCAGGATATTGTTAACTGCAGTTTACTGAACAAGCTGTGGTGAATGGGTTTTCCACACCAAGCTAAACCACAATGGGTTGATTTGCATGTAGCATTAACTCTTAATAGGTGAGTTTCCACATTCAGCTAAATCAAAACAAACCACACCAATGCTAAACATTACACATGAATCAGGTGATGATAGTGAATGATGTTCCATTGATAATGAGATGGGAAAGTTTAATTTAAAAACATCAGAATGAATTTTGCAGTGAATTGGGAATCATGCTAGCTTTAATATCCAATTTTTGCAGGAGATTCTACAAGGACATGCCTCACAATGCTCTAGACAAGAAGTCCAACTTTGAATTCCTAGAGTATGTAGACAACATTTTACCTATGCTGGTTGATTTTTTAAAACGTTTCTCGTTAGTTGTAGTGATATATGCCTGATAGATTTCTTTTTTTTCTACCTGTGTACCTGTATGCAGCCCTGCTTGCATAACCAGAGAAGATATTTTAAATGTGTGTAGGTGTGTGTGTCTGTTCATGTATGAAGAAGAGAGACAGAAACAGGATCTCCCAAATCCCACCCACACATTCACAGCAGCGTCTCTAAGATTTAACAGCTAATTGCTGCACTCTTTTTTGAGTCCGATTCCTACTCACTTACATCGTTGTCTGTTTCAACTGGGAAAACTGAAACAGTCGCCACCCAGAGTCACTTGGTTGAGATGGGTGGCTATAGAAAATAAACAAACAAACAAACTGAGAATTGTAGCCCCAATTCACCCTAGCTGAAATCCCAATATTTATTTGCTTGAGGAAGGTTGAGCTGGAAAAAGAATCAGTGGGGAGAAATTCCATGTGGTGCAAAAGTGGAATGATGAGGAGCCAAGGCACCAATTAACAATAGTTTTGGTTCCAGGTTCTGCAATGATGTGGATCATCTCAGTTGAATTGGAAGGAGTTAATGATCCTATACAATTCCACACCACAGCTTAAGTAAGGTTACCAGAGGCCTCCCCATCCAGTCCACAAAGATCTCAGGGGAAGCTCCTCTCCTTCACAAAGCCCATCCATGCTCTCCTTGCCCAGAGGGCATTGTCTACAGTCACAGATGATTGGGAAAGGATGCTTGCTTGAGAGCAAAGTGGTGTTCCTCTGGCAGCCAAAGTAGACAGCAGTGCAAGATAGATTGAATGATCATGGCTAAAGCCCATTCTAATGGAGCTTGAATGGCTTTCAAATCCAAACAGAAGCACCATAAATTAAAATGGCCACATGTTGGACACCTACAGACATGTAAAGCAGCTTCTTCTTTCTCTTTAAGGAAGGAAGTGGGGCTGGACCTGTTCTTTCCAAAGCAGATGCAGGACAACTTGAAGGTGAGGAATATTTTAGCTCCATGTATATATGTTAGACTGAGGGTGGGAACAAGACATTAGCCAGACTGTCTGGAGTTGATGGGAGTTGTAATGCATCTGAGAAAGGTTAGCAGAGCCCCTAGTTTTCCTAGAATTATTCTGAGTGGATTTTTCTCCCCCCCCCCTTTTTTTTTCTTCCCCACTCTGATCTATCTTAGGAATTACTATAACAGAACAGTTCTTTCACAGCCTGAATTACAAGGGGGAAAAGTAACTACCTAATATATCACCAGACTTGGACCCACAAATTAGATAGTTACGGTTTAAAGCATGAACGTCCATGAGAGTTGGGAGGAGACAAAATATGCATGAAAATATCATCACACAAGTCATGCAACCTAAGTACTTGGGTCAGATCTTAGAACATAAGTGTGCAATGGTAGCATTTGCATGATGACATCACTGCATGCTGTCATGTTGGCATCATCGTGGTTTTCTACAGATGCTGCTGGGTTAAAGTCTGATCTATATAAATGGCAGAAAAAGGCTTCAGAATCTGAAATGGCTGAATGAATTATACCATCACTTTCAGACTGAAGGGCTGGGTCAAAAATATCTTTTACTGCTCCTCTGCATAAAAGTTTCTCTCCATATCAAAAAACTGTTCAGCAAAGTACTGTACTGGGTTATTTTTCTTTAATTACAACAGAATTAAACAACAGAAATCGCCATTTTAAAATTGCAATCATCTCACACTGTCTACTGTCTAAAGTATTCTGCTTGCCTGAGCAGAAAAATCTTAGGTTTCTGGTAGTACAAATATGAAAGTTTCAGAAAAAAATACTTCATTCCATCTTAGACTTCTGACTTCATTTATTAAGAAGTTTGAGGGGGTTTTCTTTTCTTTCTTTCTTTCTTTCCTCCCTGCTTCCCATTCATAGCCAAAGCAGTTCCGCAAGATGATCCAGCAGACTTTCCAGCAATATGCACTCTTGCGAGAGGAAGAATGCATCATGAAGTTCCTTGGCACTCTCTCCACCTTTGCCAACATTGATCAAGAAAGCTATCGCTGTGAGTTGATTGTAAGTATTGGGCAGGCAAGGAAATGTTTCCAGAGTCTCTGTGGCCTTATTGTGGTTCCAATTACAGTTTAGATATAGATGCATCAAATAAGGATGACCTTGAAAACTTCATCTCTTCAGGATGTCATCATAATAGATTGTGATTGGCGTCTTCTCTACCAGTACTGTACAAAGAGATCTCCTGACAGGCTGCAAGAAGAATAGGGACCAAGTTTGGGGATTTTAGAACTTCTGAAGCTGGAATTCAGTGGATTGGAACTTGTAAGATAGAGGATAGGGTTTGACAGATGGGGGTCAGATAGATCAGGAGGTGATCCAAGACAATGGTAAAAAATCTTGTTAAATAAAATAACTTTTTTTTCTAACTCATTAGCCTGACATTGTCATATTTAGAAAAAAGGCTATATCCCAAAACTTCAGACTTGGTAACTAACAGAGATAAGCAAGTAATTAAATACATGTTTTATGATAATCATTCTCTACTGTTAATTGGGGCTTCTATCCAAATGTACACATGCTTATCTTTGACTCCTCCCTGCTTACCTGATGTCTCTGGGGCCTATGTATGCTTAATTGGATTTTATTCCAAAAGGTTTTCAAACCTAAAAGCTTACTTAGGTAATGTATCATATTCACAGTAGTTTCATATAATGTGGGGTTGATGAAATTGAAGCCAAATCAATTTTCCAAATGTACAGGTAGTCCCCAGTTTAAGAATGAGTTCCGTTCCCAGGGTCTGTCCTTTGGTCAAATTTGTATGTAAGCCAGAACAGGATTATGGTATAATACTGTATAAGTAGTATTGTGTAATTAACTCAAACCATTGTGTATTTAACTCAAATTTTGCTACAGTAGGCTCCATTCTTAACTATGGGTCATCTGTAACCCAGACATTCTTAACCCAGGGACTACCCATACAACACTTTGCTGATCTAAAATGATATATGTTGATATTTTCCTTCTAAATCCCATATAAGTTTTAAAAAATACAGGAGAGCTTAAACCTTTTTGTTGACCTTTAATATAATAGTATTAATTAGTCATTTGCATAATTTCCTGCTCTAGAATTATCTTTCGTCACTCCTGCTCTAGAATTCTTCAGCTGCTCAATACACCTAGAATGTTAGGAGTTGCAAAAATTAGGAGAGTCTTGTTTCAGCACAAGTTACTTTTCTCTCTTCCCTTTTTAGCAAGGATGGAATATCACTGTGGACCTGGTGATTGGCCCAAAAGGCATCCGACAGATGACAAGTAAAGAAGCAAAGGTGAGTTGCTCACCTTTACCTTGTTGTAAAGAAGGGCTTTCGTAATCCATCAAATACAGATTTTCATCACATTGTATTGTTCCCTTTCCTTTGTTGCTTGAATACAAGTTAAGCTATTTTGCAGATGGTGAGGGAGCAGAAGTGTTTCCATGGTAACTTCGGGATTGTTTTTGTGCCATACAATCATCTTCTCTGAATGCCACTGGTACACTTGGGTAACACAATTTTTAATGCAGGATTCCTGAACCTTTTAAGGAGTAGAAATCCAATAGGTATAAGACTAAGTGGACTATGTCCTTTCAAGCAGTAAAACCAAGCAGTAAGACGTAAGGCAAAGGATCTTGTAGAGGGTACAGTCATGAAACACAGGGTATTATCTCTCCACTAGATAATTCAGGTTTATGTGGTTGGAGATGGAATGAATTCTCAAGCTTAATTCCTCCACATATAGTCACTCACACCCTGGTCACCTCCCACTTGGACTATTGCAACACATTCTGTATGGGACTGACCTTGAACACCATCAGAAGCTACGACTGATCCAGAATGCAGCAGTGTGGGCAGTCATGGGGGCACCAAGGAATACCCATATAATGATTGTACCCTGCAAGCTACACTGGTTCTCAGTAGGCTTCCAGATGCAGTCAAGCTTCTGGTTACCACTTATAAAGCCCTTCTTGGAAAAGGGCCAGGTTATTTGCAGAACTGCCTATCTCCAATGGTTTCTGCTTTTCCCACAAGTGCTAACAGAATGGGCATATTCTGAGTCCCTTCTGTCAGTTGGTGGGACCCAGGGGGTATCAATTCTCTGTCATGGCACCTCCTCCAAAGGGCATGCCAAGATTCAGACAGCCCTGATTTTGTTGACCTTCTGTGAGACCTTGAAAACCTGTCTCTTCCCTGAGTCATTGGGCCAGGGCATTGGATGAACCCATCTAGTAATGGTTTGTATTGTGATTATGAGTGTGGTTTTGGCCTTGATTGCACTGTGCTCATATTTCTGTTGTGGAGGTTTTCTGTGTCTTTTTTTTAACCCCATGTAAACCACCCAGAATTTCAAATTGTGAGCTGGGCAGCCCCATAAATTATATAAATGTATATATTCATACATTTGGGATGGTATGAGAATTCCTGCACTGGGCAGAATGTTGGAGTAGATGACCTCCAAGATCCTTTTTAACTTTATAATACTATGTATAGATGTATGGATAAATAAATAAACAAGCAAACAAGTCTAGAAGCAGCCTGGCCAGTGTGGCCACTGACAGTACTGCCCAGGAAAATCCAGTTCATTTTGGACAAGGCTATTTTAGGAGACCCCTGGTTCAGCATTTACCAAGATTGTAGATAATTCCATCAATAAAACTTTATTGTGCTTTGCTTACAGCATGACCTAAGTATAGTCAGAGGTTATGCTAAGGTATTATGTGTGTCTATTAGCTCCAAGGTAGCAGAGCTGATTTTCTTCACATGTTAGAGCTGAAGTCTCGTAAGAACTGACAAGCTTCCTAGATTGAAGCACAACACTTAGTGAAGTATAAAGTACAGGTTGACCAAGGCAGTTTTGCCCTGGAGCCTAAATTACAATTATATTCACACTTACCTGAAAATATAATGGATTTGTGCAGGATGTCATCGTAAATCTTTCTTTGTGAAATTTAAAAAATGAAGAGGCACGAATCAGAATGCTGCTACTCTGCATGTATAGGTCTGGCATAGTATCCTACCCCACCCTAAAAAATGAGGAAAGCAGAAAGATTTCTTGATTGTAATGCAAGGGAACCATTCATAAAAGCATTAATGTTGCTGTTTTGCAGCCCACTTGCTTGGCTGAATTCAAGCAGATCAAATCCATAAAATGTACTACCGTGGAAGAAGGCAGAGCTTTGCTGCAGCTTGGTCTTACTGGTAACCCCCAGGTAAGAAGGAAGTGCAGGATGGCTTTTATTGTATCTCAGTTGTCTCCCTGTTCCAGTCTTCTAACTTAGAGAGAGAAAAAAATAAGAATCCTGCAGGATCAGGCCAAGAGCTAGTATAGTCCAGCCTTCTGCAGTAGACAGTCCAATGCATTCAGGAAGCTCACAAGCATGGACCAGAATGCAATGTCCCTCCTCCACTTTTGCTCCTTATCAATTAGTAATCAAGGCATGACATATCTGATTTCAGAGGTAGCAAACCTCCATCAAGACTAATAGCCGTTTTAAACCCATCTGAATTGATGGCCATCAACACATTTGATGGCAGCAAATTCCACATATAACTATGCACTACCTAAAGGGGTACTTTTTCCTTTTATCAGTCTCAAATCTCTGTGCATTTATTTTGAGTGGGTGATGTTCACATTCTGCCATTGTGAGAGGAGAAAAACTTGTCTCTATCCATAGATTTCATACTATGAGAATTTATGTGCCTTCAAGTCAGTCTTAACTCATGGCAACTACATAGACAAATCCATGCAGTTTTCTTGGCAAGGTTTTTTGGAAGTGGTTTGCCATTGCCTGCTTCCTAGGACTGAGAGAGAGTGACTGGACCGAGGTCACCCAACTGGATTCATGCCTAAGGTGGGACTATAGCTCATGGTCTCCCAGTTTCTAGTCCAATGCCTTTATCCACTACACCAAACTGCATCCCATACACACACAGACACACACCCATACTCATTTTTTTCTGTTAGATAGTTTGATATGATGAAATAATTTTAAAAAACTGTGCATGATTTTATATACCCTTAAGATCCCTTTCCTACCTTTTCTCCAAGCTACAGTTGCTGTAATCTTTCCTGTTAGTAGAGCTGCTCTAGTTCCTAATCATTTTTGGTTGTCCTTTCTCAGTATCCTTTAGCAGGCATGATAGCCAGAACAGCACTCAGTGTTCCAAGTGTGGCTTCACAATAGAACTATAAAGGGATTTTATCAAACTGGCTGTTTTATTTTCAGTTCCATTTCTAATGATTCCAAATATGGAATTATTGGGCTTTTTTACAGCAACAGCATATAATGAATAATATTTTCATTAAGCTATCCACTGTGACTCCCAAGATCCCTTTCCTGATCAGTCACTGCCAGCTCTTGTAACATTAATGTGTACGTGAAAGTACATCATATGCACTTCCTTTCATTGAACTACATTTGCTATTTGGAAACCCTTTCATTCAGTTTGTAGAGATCCTTTTGGAGCTGTCCATTTTAATTTTATTATCCTGAACAATTTGGTATCATCAACAAATTTGGCAACCTTGTTCACCACTTTGCTTATAGCAAGTCCTAGATTTATTGAAGGAAGACACAAAACAGGAGTATGCATAGTGGGTGTGGGTTGGCAAGGTAAAAATGATGGTTGTGCCTGGGCAGTCAAAGTCCTGACCCTTTTTATATGCATGTAATGCATGTTAACAAGGAGCCCCTCCTGTGGATGCCCCCGGGGCTAGACAAGACCTGGTGAGCCACAGCCATTCCACTTGTAAAAACCAATCTCAAAAAGCTAGGCAGAGTCAAACCAGTTTAGTACCTACATAGGAGACCACCAGAAAGTATACAGAAGAAGGCAGTGGCCAGCTAATTCTGGATTGTTTCCATGAAAACTACATAAACATGTCCATGAAGTCACCAAGAACAAGCTCAACTTGAGGGAGACTTCAGTTTCTTTACAGATGCACAGGTTGGACTCAACTAAGTTTGCAGATTATCAAACTTTTGCTAGAAGTGACTCTCTCAGGCAATAAAGGAAGTCTGAGAAAACATACAAGTTCAAAAATTAAAGGTTCTACTTTTGATACTTTCTTGGGCCTTTCCAATGCTGACAGTTTGCTTTGGTTCACCTCTTTCTCAGCTTGACCTCCAACATGTATTTTGGTTCCAACCAAACTCTTTAAACCAATGTAGTTACCATCTTGATGGGCAAACACTTGAGCATTGACAGTGAAATCTCTATCTATGTGGTTGGCATAGGGACCTTACATGGCTTTTTTACTTGGCAGTCCTTGACAATTAAGACGTCCTCCCTTGCTGAGGCAGAGAACATGGCTGACTTGATAGATGGCTACTGCAGGTTGCAGGGATGCTTGGATACCTCCCTCATCATCCGTCCCAACAGAGGTGAGAAAGCAACCAGGTGATCCTATGCATATGATAAGGATGGATCATATCTGATTTCAAGGAGCACAGTGGGAATGTAATAGTGCAGAGTGGGTGATGTTCTTTGTTTGTTAAAACAATATTAAGCTATTTGTGGGAGGTTTTTTTTTCTTTTTATTGTGTTGTTAGAAATCTTGATACATTATGTTATTTCAGTACAGTGATATTTATATGATACCATTACAAAATCTTGACATTCTATTATTTAGATAACTTAGAGTATTGGAAATAAAGGGAAAAAGTAGATATTCTACCAGTATTAGCTACCATTTAGGATATCAATGTTACGAACATTAAAATTATTTGGCTTTTTCATTCAAAGTTAAAATATTAGAAAGGAAAAAAAATATTTTTTACTTGTACTTTAATTCTGTTAGTCCTCTGTCTTCTCTACCTCACTGATGTGCATAAGCAATCATTCACTTGTGTAATAATATTCTGGCCCATGTTGTAGTTCATTAGTGCTTATGGATGCTACAGAAAACTTTGCACATTCTAGTTCCAGAATTCATTTTAGAATTTCTCCCTGTTCATTTGGTGGAATGGAGTAAGCAAAGCTGTAAGAGAATAATAGAACAGAACAAGGGAAGTCCACCCATACCTAGTTATTTGGAGACAGGGAAAAAACAAGAAAGGGAAGAGGTCTCGTTCACAGCAAAATGGCCAGTTAGATTTGAGCTGCGAGTTTCTTGACATGTCTTATCTCCTTTTCCCTTGCAGAGAATGAAAAGAGGATCAGTCTGCCTCAGGTCCCAATACAGTAAGTAAGATGGTGGACCTACCCTAGGAAATTATGACTGTACATAATACTGAATACCAGAGGACAGTAGGAGAACAGACTGGTTTTGCACTGGCCGTAAAATTACCTCAATGGTCCCTGAGCTCTTAATTTACTCAGAGATGAAGCAAAACTTTGGCTGTCTGGAAGTATTATAGGTAGTAGAATAGCATGTGTTCCATGTTCACAGAAAAATGTTGACCAACTTGATGGAGACAACACCTATCAATAATTATGAATGCTGATAACAAAACAGAATTGTACTATAGAGTACCCATTGCTGGGATACCAGCAGAAAGTGAGGGCGGTTGCCTTCAATATTCTACTCATAAGCTTTCTAATGGGATTTGACCAGCTGTTGTAGGAGAGAGGATGCTGAATTACTGTAGATGGACAATGATCTGATCTGTCAGGACTCTTCATGTGTTTTTTTTTCCCTAGCTGCCACTGCTCCTTCTCCTTCTCCTTCTCCTTCTCCTTCTCCTTCTCCTTCTCCTTCTCCTTCTCCTTCTCCTTCTCGACTCCTGGTGACTGCTTGGACTAGTCCCTGCAGTTTCCTTGGCAAGACGTTCAGAAGTGGATTGTCCTTGCCTTCTTCCTATGGCTAAGAAAGAATGACTGGCCAAGGTCACCCAGCTGGCTTCGTGTCTAAGGCAGGACTAGAATTCATGGTCTCTCAGTTTTTAGCCTGGTGACTTAATCACTACACCAGACTGGCTCTCCAGCCCTCTCTTAGGTGCCCAAACATTATCCTAAATGGAGGGACTATAAAAAATTTAAACTCTTCATCATTATTGGAAGAATTGCTTTCATATTGATTGACTATATTTATAGACTCCCTAATGCTCACATTTCTTTGTACAAATCAAAGTAATCTCAGTAAATTAACAAACCCAATTCTATTCCTGAATATCTTTCTGCCCACAGGCATATAGAAGAGAAGAGATCCACCCTGACAGAGAGCTTCAGTGGAGGTAAGTTGAATTCTACTTCGCCACTGTCAGATCAATGAGGATTGACGACATCAGATATATGAACTGTGTACTCAGCTACTTTGATCTGTCTTAACCTCTGGCAGTGGCATTTTTAACAGAAGTCATGGAAAGATAGAGTTTACACTGAGCATAGGTTGATGTATACATACTTTTGTTGTCCTATCATTTCTAATCAAATAGATTGCACATATTTCTGAAACATTACAAAATCGTGCCAAGCTTCTCTGATCAAGTAATGTCTAATATAATTACTTAACTGTCCTGAAAGAGAGGTGGGGATTTGGGAAATACCATCCTCTTTCTCTAGTCAGGGTTGGTCCTCCCAAGTCACCAGCTTTTAACACTGCCAATCAAAATATCATTTGGACCTTTTCAACTTTTCCTTCCTAGTTTTTTTTTTCCCTGAAAGAAAAGAAGCTATATTGGAGAACACAGTAAAATCTTCTGAAAACATCCCAGGTTGTATTTATATGAACCAGGTAATGGGATATCTTCGTTGGAAAGGATATTTACACTGAAGTAACAGATAACATTTTGTTCCAGATTCTGACATTTATGCTGAGATTCCAGATGAAGCATCCAGACCCAAATCTGGAGGTTTGTTCAGACTTTAGTCCCCTTTCCAAAATAGTATAGGGTTAAGATTTCATCATTTGCACTTTTAGACTGGATTGATATATAGAACGGATTTGATGGCTATATTATTATGCAGAAATGGTACCTAGAATAATGTGATGTACTAATCTAAAAGAAAGGGTTTTCTCGAAAAAATAGGCACTTCAGAGATATAGTATTGTTATAGTATTGTTATATTGTTATATGATCATTGAAACAGAGTTGGAAAGGACCTTTTAGACCACTGTTTCTCAATCTTGGCAACTTGAAGATGTGTGGACTTCAACTCCCACATGCTGGCTGAGGAATTCTAGGAGTTGAAGTCCACAGCTGCCAAGGTTGAGAAGCACTGTTTTAGACGATTAAATCTAACCCCATTATTCAATGACTTCTTTCTAAAATATGCTTAGCTGAGTCAAGGGTAGCTGAATCAAGGGTAAAGTTATCATGTTATGTGAACAAAAACCAAACAGCAGTAGGACAGGAGAGGGACATTTTAATTAAATTTAATTAAACGTTGCAGAAATTGTTTTGGGTCAAACTGCCCTCCCTAACTCAGCCATGTTGTGTGATTCCAGAAAAGAATCACACCCTGCCTCTGGCTGCCATCAATGGAAATAAATGCTTAGAATAGCCTTACAAAAATTAAGTACAATGTGAAATGATGCACACTGGTGCCAAAAATCCTAACTACTTATATAGACTAATTGAATCAGAGTTAGCAGTGACTGATGAGGAAGTAATGGATCTTGGAGTAATGAAGGTGTTAACACAGTGTGCATCTGCTGTAAAAAAGGCCAACAGCACAAAAATACAGATGCCAATATCATATGTAAATCAGTGGTGTAACCGCATCTGGTATGTTATGTGCAGTTCTGGTTGCCACACCTTAAAAAAAATACAGTGGAGTTAGAGGAGGTTCAGAGGAGGGCAACTAAGATGATCAGGGGGCTGGAGCAGCTTCCCTATGAGGAAAGGTTGAGACATTTGAGGCTTTTTAATCTAGAAAGGAGATAAAAGAGGGGATTTGATTGAGGTGTATGAAATTATGCATGGTGTGGATAAAATGGACAAGAAGAAGCTATGTTCCCCTTCCCAAAATACTAGAACGAGAGGTTACTCAGTGAAACTGAATCCTGGAAGAATCAGAACAGATGAAAGGAAATATTTTATTACACAACACATAATTCAACTTTGAATTTGCTACCACAAGATGTGGTGCTGGCTACCAGCTTGGTTGGCTTCAAAAAAAGGCTGCACCAATTCATGGGGATCAATGGCTATTAGCCTTGATGGGAGCGTGACTGCCTCTGAACGCCATCTGCTGGGAGACGGTTGGTTGGCCACTGTGCAGTTGGTTGGCCACTATGAGAACAGACTGCTGGACTAGATGGACCATGGGTCCAATCCAGCAGGGCCCTGCTTACATTCTTATGTTCCCTAAGCAGCCCTTCTCTGCTACATGATTTCTTTTAAGTCCTCTGTTGGCATATAAGGAGGCTTGGTGTGGCTCAACCTTCCCCTACCCTGCCCCCAGGGCAGTGGCTGCAATCCTAATCAAGTCCCGGCAGACTTCTCCTGTTATTAAGCACTAGGGGAAAAAAGGGGAACTGGATACCTGTCAAGGTAAGTGCACCTCATTGAATGGGGATAACTCTGCAGACTTTTCATCGTCTGCTCTTAAATCACCAGGTATGCAGTTTTCTGCAGGTAGCAGCCATCTGGATTAAAGTGTGTCATGCAAATGCAGCCATTTGCTACATTCATATAATGTGCTTAACCAGCAGCTGCATTTGCACAATATATTAACCCTGATTAATTTTAACCTGGGATAAGATTTTCATAGCTTAGCATGCTGTGCACAGCCAGCTTGTTTCATTAGTTTATGGTTCGATGTGCTGTGCAAGCCAGGAAAATTAGTTAATTCAGAAACCAGATTAAGCATGTTGGGTGAATGCCACTGAAGTACTGAGACTGAGGCAGAGAAGGGAAGAAACACTAGGAAATTGCAGCAGAAAATGCATATACATTAAATTTAGAAGCAAAGCCCAGTATTAAGATGAAGAAGAAGCAGGGCCTAATTTGAGGGTCAGAAATTTGGCAGAAGATTCAAGGTGCTAAATCTGAGTCCGATCTTGGGTGGAAGGGAGGTGGAAGCACCATTCTGGGTTGTGGTGTACTCTATATTGTCGTGGTAAATATTGTATTTTTATAAGTGGAGGAGGAGGAGCCACTGCTAGTAATAGTACACTATTAGCAACAACCGTGAAAAGTTGTAGCCAGTACTACCATTCCAAAATTGCTGCTGAAGTCCTGAAAGAGAATAACTAGTTGAAAGCCACAGTTTATGGACAGGTGAGACTTGAATGCGTTTTCATTACTGCAACCACTGCAAAATGTCCTTCTCCTCCTGCTTGCAGTTATAGTTGGGTCAGCCTGTTGCCAGCCAGCAAAATGGCAGCCTTTCTTCCCTTCTCAACTATGGTGGTACTGAGGAATTACATTACATTATGTTGTTGTTTACAATTGACAAGCTGATATGCCTCATAATTCCATTCCTTGCACAGCCCAACAGTTTGTGATTTCTCGAGAAGATGTTTCTCTGGGCAGGATCCTGGGAGAAGGCTTCTTTGGAGAAGTCTATGAGGGTGTCTTCATCAATGAGGTGAGTCTGCAGCAGTAGGACTCTATACTAGTCTTTCCTAACCAGATGATCATCAGATGTGCTGGGCTGCAACTCCATTATACGCCATGGTCCAGCTGGCTTCATGACAATTCTAGTCCAGCATGTGTAAAGAGCACCAGTTTACTAGACTGCCTTTGGTCTGTAGACTAGAATGGTTTGGTCTGTAGAGTGTAGTATCAGTCACAAATGGCACAAGGAGAAGGATGAGTGGTCACCTGCCAAAGAAGTATGCATTCAACTTCTTAATTAAAAAAAAAAGGAAAATGTGTTATCAATGTTTGTTAATAGATAGAAAGACAGACAGACAGATAGATAGATAGATTGTATATACCTGTCTTGTTTTTTGCACACTAGAAAGACTTTAGGATTGGGAGAAGCCTATCCATGGTGCCAAATTACATGTGATATCATGCACATAGATTAGTTGTGATGTAGGACCATCGAAATTATTACAAAATTGAAGGTGGGCAGGGTTATTCTGCCTTCTGGTTTTCTTTGGAAATAAGTTTCTAGATCTTTGGCCTGACCCCAGAGCTACTGCTACTGTCTTAAAAATCCAAAGGTGCCACTTGCTCCTATTAAAAAGATTGACATACATGAACTCCAGATCATTGCATTTTACCAATAGAGCTGAAGTTAAGCAGACTAGCAAATTCTGTGATTTATCGTGTTGAGCATCTTCTTAATACTGGGATCTGACTCTTATTCCAGAGTGGGGAGCGGGTCAGCGTGGCTGTGAAAACCTGCAAGAAAGATTGCACTGCTGAGAATAAGGAGAAGTTCATGAGTGAAGCAAGTATGTAGGTTCTCTTTTTCTGTGAACTGAAATGCTATCTCCCCCCACATCTGGCACAGTACAGTAACAACAATGACTGAATGGGGCTGTGGCAGTAGTTGTGGGAAGAGGCAGCTTCTCTGGGATTAATTTCTTCAGATTTTCTCAGTGTGAGCTTTTAGAGTTGCCATTTTTTAACGATTTTGCTCTCTCCCCATGCTCTCTCCAAATTAAACGTGTGAGTGGGATTTATCTTATCTTCAGTGCACTTGCCTGTCAAGGCAACAGGCAGTATGCACAAAACCTGCAATTCTGCACCCTGCAGCTGTTGGATTCCTAGTGTGATGGAATGTCTAACAGACCCTAGGAAAGCGGAGGAAGCAGCACAACAGTTACAAGAGAAAGCGGAGCAGTTATAGAAAAGATTCCTGAGTCCAGGGGAGGGGAAAACATGAGAAAAAGACTCAGAGTTACTCTTTAATTGTGCTAGGTATAAGTTGAGCTGGAGAATTGCTTTGACAGGCTTTCAAGATTCTGTTACAATATCCTACTAGCAATAAGGACATTTCCAGAAATCTAAGTGGTTCTTGTTTCCTGAGCTTGCCAGCTTTGCAGGGCTTGCTTCTTCCTGTAACTGTCACGCTCTGTTCTCTGCTTTCCCAGGGTCTGTTAGACATTCCATCACACCAAGTGATGCACTGCAGAGCAACTATATTTTCAAGTAAATGCTTAACTGGACAAGTACCCTTGACTTTTAAATCAGTGAAGATAGGTTTTCCAAGCTAAATAAGAAGATAACATTACTGGGCATCATAAAAATGCTATTAATTAATTAAAGCAGCTTCAACAAATGTAAGAAAGGAAAGGATCTTGGCAGTGATTGTTAATGTGAAACAAGGGATTTTAAAATAATTTGTTCATTGGATAGAGGGGGTGAGAACATTAATCATGCTGTGGAGGAAAATTAATGCTAACACATCTCTAAGAATAAGATATGTTCCGTGAGGATCTCTGAAATTAAGGCTATTTTTCCCATTAAAAATTGGCATTTTCAAGATTAAGTTTCTTCCAACTTACCTACAGTGCTCATGAAAAAGATGGACCATCCCCACATTGTGAAACTGATTGGCATTACGGAGGAGGAGCCAACATGGATTGTCATGGAGCTCTATCCTTATGGAGAGGTGAGGTGGTGGTACCAACAGCAATGGGAGTTAGGAAGTTGAATCTAAAAAAAGATAAGGAAGCAAAAAACCAAGAAAATACATGAACTCCCTTGACTCTGAGCTTCCTTGGAAAGAAAGTTTTAGAAACAGACTCCTATCCAGATATTTCATCTCCCCTCTGCAGCTGGGACACTATCTTGAGCAGAACAAGGCCAACCTGAAGGTGCAGACCCTTATCCTGTATACTTTGCAAATTTGCAAAGCCATGGCTTACCTGGAGGCTATCAACTGTGTGCACAGGTACAAGGACTTTTTATTTTAACTTGGCAGACTGAAAGGTGACACATACAGATATATACATACTCACACAAACATTTCTCTATGTATATTCATGCACCATCTTGCTACATCCAGGGCTAAATGGAATTGAGCCTCCCCCATGATGCAGCTTCTAGGCCAGGGTGGGCAACCTTTTTGGGCTCAAGGACCACTGTCTTTCTGCTGTGCCTGAGGACTGCAGGGTAGGGGCTGAAATTCTGGAACTCTTTTTGGAGGGGGAAATTCAGTGGCAAAATTGATGCCATAAGCCATGCAGTCTTAAGGTATCCATTTGGCTCTTAGTCCCTCCAAACGGGAAAAAATAGTGGCATTCTGAAGGATTCAATGAGTATCTTAAGTTCCTGGAAGGCTTAAGAAACCTGTTTTGCCCCCTATATCCTACTCCAGACTCTCAAAACACAAAAAGGGTCTGAAACTCTCAGCCTAACCCATTCTGTGAGGACTATGAGCACTGCCAATAAGGTGCTGGAGGCCTCATGTGGCTCACAAGCCATAAGTTGCCCATTGTTACTCTTGGGAATCACCAGGTTGAGATTCTCAGCCCTTGAAAATGTACAAGGACATGTAAATTAGCTTTTGTTGTTGACAACTTTTGAGGAACATATGGAATGTCTGAGAATTGGCCTTTGTAGGAAGGGATGCTCCTTAATTATTCTCCATTGGAATTGGAAGGAATGCTGTGTGCCAAATGGAGCAAAAGCATATTTCAAGTGGAGCTACAATATAACACATTGCAGTAGATTCTGACCTTTTACAAAAGAGCTTCAAGTTCAACCTCATGTGGCATAACCAGAGAGTGCTGAAAACTGAGGCTCCCGGGCAGCTTGAAGTCATTAAAAAAAGCACAATAAATTAGCATTATAGCCAGATCGATGCTGAAAGACACCCAATCCAGCCTTTTCATAATGTTTGTTTTGTAAGATGCAGGGATAAATTAGAGGTAATAATTGGAGAATGCCCAAGCAAACCCAAAGAGCGAATTTCAAAATTCAACAGAGAGCAGTGGGTTGGAAGGAGACTTAGTCTTCTCCAATGAGGAAAGCAGTAGGATCACGTTCGGTAGTTGGTAGGATACAAATTGGTATGCAGTGGATACCAATCATATCAATACTAATATCCAGTGGATACTTGGAAAGAAAATGCCAGCTTCCTATTGCTTCCTATCCAGTGTCCTGAACTGCCATATCTCTATACACAGCCTGGTAACAGTGTAAGAGCTTGAGAGGAGAGGGGTTCCAGATTTCATAGACATGGATGTAAAACTGTAATGCAATCATTTTTTGCCATGCTTTTAGCCCAGTGTAGGAACTCATGACCTCTATAGTAGTTACCTCCAAGCACCATTCTGGGAAGTAGGTCACCCTTATTGCACACACACAAACCTACTTCATCTTCTGCAGCTGTGATGGCAGTCAGGGGTGAGACAAGTGAAGGTTCATTTGCTGTTAATTCCTCCTGCTTTTGCTTTGGTCTCCCGATTATGAGATAACAAATGAGTACCCACATACTGAAATACCAAGAGCCTATCCATTTGTATGGCTCTATGTTACACAGTTATGCAAAAAATGAAAATATGGCCAGATCAATGATCATTGACTTAAGATCCCATAAAGTCACGCTCAAACACTTTGCTCCTATTTCCTGCTACACATGTATTTTGCCCTGCAGCTATTCAGAGCTTCCCAAAAGAAAGTAACCAGCTTACTTTATTATCTGCAGGGACATTGCAGTCCGGAATGTGCTGGTGGCTTCGCCTGAGTGTGTCAAACTAGGAGATTTTGGCCTTTCCAGATACATTGAGGATGATGAGTATTACAAAGGTATGGAAAGGAGCTGGGAAGAACCCAGACTTTGGGGGTAGACATCACATTATATGCATTAAAAAAAAATGTTATTTGACTTTTATTGCACATGCACCATTAGTTTCTCAGTAGAATATACAGAAGAATCCAGGTTTCTCTCCTCAACATCTCCAGTGGCCAGGATTTTAGGTAACTAGGCTGGAAAAAGTGAAAGTATCTCTTATGCTTGTCTATGACCATAATAAAGATTTGATTTGATTTGAAAGTATCTCTGCCTAGGATCTTGAGGCGCCATTGTCAACCAGAAGAGACAGCATTGCCCAGGGCAATAGGAAGTCCCTTGAAGCCTTTGGAGTCCCTCTTGAGTTCCTGCTAGATTTAATTTTTAATGAGATGGAAGTAGAAAATTGTTAAATGCATGAGAAGTAATCATATTAGTGTATTAAATTTAAAATAAATTAAATTTTTGTCCTGGCCTTGCCTGTTTATTGTTCCTGGCCTGCCACTCAAAGGCTAAACATAGCTCTTGTCTCCACAAATGTTGTGCACAGTTATCTATATATAGGCCATTGCTTTGACCTTGCAAGGCAGTTATACCTCTACCTACAGTACATCCAGGAAGTTCCAACCTTTTGGGATCATTTGGAATGCTAATGAAGGGTTATTCTCATGACCATCAGGTGAGTGCTGTGGAGTGTGGCCAGTCACAGATAGGCAGTGTTCCTTGCTTTTGCCATCTGAATATTTTCACACAAATGGAAAATCAGAGAATCATAGAATGTAATGATTGGAAGGGACCTTGGAAATGATCTAGTGCAGCCTCTGCTCAGGTTGGAAATTACTACTACAGCATTCCCAGCAGATGTTTATACATCCTCTGTGAAGGAAGCTGGGGATAAACATCCCCAGCAGATGTTTATACATCCAATGAAGAAGAGTCCATCATCTGAGTCTGTCTGTTCCATTGTTACAGCTAGGAAATTCATCCATTCAATCCTTCCTCGTAAGTTTTGCTGCCAGATATTTTATCAGCTTGGTTGCTCTCCTCTGGACATGCTCCAGTTTGTCAATGTCTTTTCTAAGATGTGGTGCCCAGAATTGGATGCAATATATTGGGTACGTTCTGACCAATGCAGACCAAAGAAGGACAATGACTTCTGTTGATTGTGACACCTCTGTTGATGCAATCTACACGTCTTTTATTTATTTGTTTGTTTGTTTACAGGATTTATTTATTTATTTACAAATAAATAAATATATTTATTTACATCTCATACAATGATTCTAGATAACTCATAACAATCCATAAAAACATAGATAAAAACAGAAGTACCCTTTCCCCCAGGTACCAGACCAAACAGCCTCTCATCCTACCCCAGTGCTTGGGGGAAGAGCCATGTCTTCACAGCCTTCCAGAAGGCTTAAGGGGTAGGGATCCCTCAGATTTCAGGTGGGAAGCTCTTCCATGCTGATGATACCAAACCCCATGCTGCCGGATGATCTCTCCCAGCAGCTTCATATAGATATTAAATTGGAGGGGAGAGAGACCCAAGCCCTGAGGCACCCCACATAACAGAAGCCTAGGGCTGGGCATCTCCTCCCCCACCAGCTCTGACTGGTATCGGCCATGGAGAAAGGAGGAGAACCACCACAAAACGGTGTGCCCCACTCCCAATCCCCTGAGTCAGTCTAGCAAGATACCATGGTCGATGGTATCAAAAGCCACCAAGAGATCCAGGAAGTCCCACCCCCATCCCGAGCCCTCCAAAGGTCATCCACAAGTTCGACCAATGCTGTACTATAGACCAGCCTGAATCCTGACTGAAAAGGGTCCAGATATTTTTTCTTCCTTTTACTACCGATTATACCCCAAATGCCCATTTTGTTGTTTTCATTTATCCTTCAGAATCTAAGTTCTTTTTGTGCTGTAGTTTCTCTCACTTTCTTTCTGCAGGTATCAGCTACTTGCTGGTACACCTTACTGCTGCTTATGTCCATGTTCCATTTCAGATACATATCCCTTTAATTCTTACTCAGCTGAAAGTTCCATATGGATCCACAACAATTTCCTAAGCTGTCCTCCCCCAATTTCTTTTCTCATAGGAATCATGTACAGTTGTACTTCCAATATCTTATTTTTGAGATCTTCCTAGCCCTCTCAAAAGCGAGTCTCCAAACACCATGACCCATTGCTTCCCCCTTTAGGATAGAAGCAGAAACCCTTCCTTTGGCAAAGCTAGTAGAGCCTGATCTTTATCCTGAGATCCAAAAATATCCTCAACAGGAATTAAATTCCAATGAATGAAATAATAAATATTTCAATAAATGAAATTCCAGAGTATAAGACCACCTCTTGATAGACTTTGTGTCACATTCCTCCATTCTTTTACCCTCTGGTTGGCTTTTTCTTTGTAATTGAATAATATAAGTAAATACATTGGGGGGGGGGGGGGGCTTCTTGGTGCAGTTGTCCTTTTGCAACTGCTCCTTATATCCAATACAAAAATTCTCCATCTTTCCTATTAAGCTAGAAAGTGGACGTTTTTTTCTTCTAGCCATTTCACCATCTTTTTCAATGAGCTTCAGGGTGAAAAACAAATATGACACATTCCTTGCAAGTCACGAGAGCAGTTTCCTTCCACTTCCATGCTCTTCTGATAGCAGCAGCAGCAAACAAAATAAGGGCCTCCACCTTGGCATTCTGTATCAAACTCCTGCTGCTTTCTCTGTTCATTCAGGCGCTGAGTTCTTGAGAGCTGGCTTCCTTATATATTCCCAGAAGCTGCCTCAGCTAGATCAGCAGCAAGCATTGGGCCATTCACACACAATGTGCGGTCAGCAGCATTATTCAAGAAACAGCAGCAATCTGGAAAAAGTCAACAGCAATAAGGCAGAATCTGTCTCCCTCCCGTCGTTTGCTCTTTTTCCTCCCCCTCTCTTATTTCTCTTCCCTCTATTCAGTTAAACTCCCTTGCCAAAATCTTGTTTACTCTTAGAGGAAAAAAAAAGAAACTTTACTCTTAGAGAGAAAGAAACATCTAAATACATCTGAATCAATTTGCATGTGAGTGGGGGAAGCTGGACAGCTCAACAATGACTACTGAGTAGTTGAAAGCCCACTCTGTGATGTAGAAATTGGGGATGCTTGGTGTTGTAGAGTCCCTGCTTCTGGTCTTTTTCTGTCAGTGCCTCTTCTCATCCTCACAATTTACTGGCAATGGGCACAAAGGGAAGCAATGAGAAGCTTGGGCATAATGGTGCTTATATAAGCTGCACTGGAATAGAACCTTTTTCATTAAGAATGTTTTAGGTTCAGTCCTCAGCATCTCCAGGTAAACATATGGGAGAAAGCAGGGTTGGAAACAATCCCAAAGACTCGTGGCCTGTTGATTAGATAGATGATAGCATCTAACCTGGTAGATGGCAGTTTTGTATATTTATAAATTTGGATGTGGTGGTCATACTAAGGAGATTTCTGCATGCCTTTTTTAATCTGTTAGGAGAACATCTTGTCTACTGGTAGTTTGCATGATTCAGAAGCCATCAAATTTCTTAGTAAAATGGTCCTCCTCTCTCAACATTTTCCAAAATGAGAAAGGCTAGTTTATCCTTGAAATCCATAATACTACCATCAGGTTACAACATCAGAAACTTTAACACTACTTTTGGAGCCCATGAGAGTTTTATAACACCCCTCCCCCCACACCAATACACTTCCCATTGGCTGTGCACAGCTTCAGTTTTCCATGTGAAACCAATGTATTGTGACATGTACAGTCAATCTCTACCAACACACACACAAACACCCCTCCCCCTTGAAGCTTAGTATCCTGAGGTACCCAACATCCTGGTTTTTCTGTATGGATTATTTGCCTTGGACCTTCCTTCACTGCCCCTGCCCACAGCTCAGAATAGCTTCTGTAATGCAGGCTTAATGCAATACTTCAAAGCTTGCTGCTTTACCAGTGTGACTGAAGACACTCAGGAGGGCTTTTGTATAACAGCTTATTGCTATCTCAATTCACCTATACCCTGGGGCAATCATTGACATTTTACAACTGATCTTTCCAAGAATCATCTCAAAAAGGATCCATCTGACAGCCATCTGTCAGAAATGCTTTCATACGGATTCCTGCAGTGAACAGGGGGTTGTTGGGCTTGATGGCTTAAATGACCAATTCAGTGATTTTATTTTATGAAGTATGAAATATGTAGATCCAGTGAGGCGGGGGAGTTGCTAGGAGATGGAGTTTTTTAGTTTCAGAGAAATCTTTTCATCTGTTAATCATATGCACAGTGGCAGGACTTCTGGCTGGGCACAAAGGACATTCAGCCATTGACCAGCTTGAAGGCAGCAAATGTGAACACTGGTTAATCTTCTCTTTAAGTTCTACACTTATAACATATAGATCTGCCCGTGATTGAGATGCTGTGAACGTCAACATAGATCAGAAAAAGCTAAAGATAATTTGGATGTATTCCAATTTCATTTAAACTTGTGTTGTAATACTTGGGAAATGAATGGTCCGCCTGTCTGGAAAGCCTTTGTGGTTCACAAAACTGAGAAAATAGACCAGGCAGTAAAATTAAAACAATGGGAAAAGTTTGTCTAATGACTTAAATTGCCTCTTGCTAGCTTAATTATATTTTTAAAAACTTTTCACTCTGATTTCTTCTTCCCACAACTCAGCATCAGTGACTCGCCTACCCATCAAATGGATGGCTCCAGAATCAATCAACTTTCGCCGTTTCACCTCTGCTAGTGATGTTTGGATGTTTGGTGAGTAGAAGGTTGGACAGGAACAGCCACATCTACATCCCCATCCTTCAGAGATGGAGGCCATAGAGAGCTTACCTTGCCTGCATGCCAACAAGAAATGGTTTAAGACGCCACTTCTTCAAGTTGTATCACCTTTTCCAAAGCTCTTTAGAAACAAGTGGCACTGTTTAAACATGAGAATGCAACCAAGTCTAGCCTATGCATTGGTGGTTGAAGGAACTATTGGGCTTTATAAGCAGACATTGCCAGCCTAGTTCCCAAGCAGCAAGCAGTATATACAACCCAATTTTTAAAACATTTCCTTCTGTCCACAGCTGTTTGCATGTGGGAGATCCTTAGCTATGGCAAACAGCCTTTCTTCTGGCTGGAGAACAAAGATGTCATTGGGGTGCTGGAGAAAGGAGACCGCCTCCCCAAGCCAGATGCCTGCCCACCTATCCTCTATGCTCTGATGACACGCTGTTGGGATTATGACCCCAATGACAGGCCCAAGTTTAAGGAGCTGGTCTGTAGTTTAAGGTAAGTGATAGACTAGTCACTTCCAAACTGGTCCTCCAGAAATTGCATGGGAGAAAGTAATATTCTGCAATCTGTATTGATTATGTAAGCAAATCTTCAGAATTATTCTTACTGTGCATAATTTATTCTAGTTCAATTTGTCAGTAAGTTGCATGCCTAAAGCCCTTCACACAATAACAAAAACTCCAATCAGCCAGTACCCAGTTGTGAGATTTCAACCAGCTGAACCCTGAATGCTGCAGGGTACATGGAGCAGGAGGACATTTACATTGGATTCAGGGTCTCATCAGTCCCAGCTAGCATAGCCCATGGACAAAAAGGTGCCCTAGCCCTTTCACTTGTAGAATCTACCATCTCTATAAAGAAAAGAAGATGGTAAAATCTGTTTATTTATAAACCGCAGGGCTGAGATGAAAAGGAAAGAAAAGCCTTATGTATAGGCAGCAGATGGAGCTCATGGATAAGCTGAACTGTGCTCTTCCCTTTCCCTTCCGTTTCTGAATTTCAGTGACATTTACCAGATGGAGAAGGAGATTGCACGGGAACAAGAGAAGAATAATCGCCGCCGCCCCCCTAAAATTATGGAGCCTACCTCTTTCCAAGAGCCCCCTCCAAAGGTGAGAAGACTTTGCTGGCAAATGTTCAGCAGATCTGGACAGGTTTTTTTTTTAAGCTTAGATGAAAAAGACATGGCCTTTTAGCACCCATCATTGGTTTTGGGAAGAATCATGCAGGTTTTGCCATCAAAACAGGAACCAACCATTTCCATTCTATCTAAGCTGCGTGCTTTAATATAATAGGTGTCGCTTCTGTGGTTCCTCAGGATTCACCCGTTTTTAAAAAAGCAAAGGTAATATATATTTCACTCCTGAGTTGATCTTCATGCTTTTTTACTGTTTCTCAGCCACAATCAGTTCAATACAAAATGAATAAAAATCCATTCTTCTTAAAATGCCGCTGATTCAGTATTAACATTTGCAGAGAACATAGCTCAAATTACACCGATTACTAATCTGCCACCAACTCTTGAGTTCTGAATAACTTTATTTGCAGCTTCTGATCATCATGATCTGTCTTCCCAAACAATATTTTTAAAATGTTTTTGCAGTTGCTGCATACAGTGGAATAATTGGAAAGGCAAAACACATGACTGATTATAAAAATGTTACTGCAGTTACATTTTTCTGTGTCATCCAGTATAAATTGTGAAAAATTGATAATTACTATCTGCAGTTGGTTAGAAGATGGAAGACAGTAAAGAAAGGACCATGCTTCAGACATGTGTGTGGTGGGTGGAGGGCTGCTTGGATAAAAGCTCCTGGTTCTAACTGTCCAAAAGACATTGTCCAGTTGTTATTTTTCTCTCAAGATATTTTTATTTTTATATTTTTATTATATTTGGACATTGCAAAAGTTTATGAATGAAAGCCAGTGCTTCTGGACTCAATACCTTATAGACAAACATAAACTTCATTGGAAAATATATTTGAGAAAATATGAGCTGCATTATGATGAAAAACATTTCTCTATATCTATAGAAGACAGTCAATTAAAATTTCTACCAAGAATAGAACCATGGTTCCATTTCTTTTATTTCCTCTCTCTTTTTCTTTGACCTTCTGGGGTGGCCATTGTAATGAAATTATCCAATTGCACACATTAATCTCCTAATTCAACATACCTATTTTAGGAGGGTTACGTTTTGTTTTTATTTTATTTTATTTTTTGGAACCTTCAAATTAGTGTTGTCTCTGAGGAATTGCCTGGACAAATAGCTGTAGATTTCTGGGGAAGATTTTCAGAAGTGGTTTGCCATTGCCTCCTTCCTAGGGCTGAGAGAGAGAGACTGGCTGCCTTTGTGCCTAAGGCAGGACTAGAATTCACGGTCTCCCGATTTCTAACCTGGGGCCTTAACCACTATACAAACAGGCTCTCATTAAGAGATTAATACATAATTAACATTGCTTTTGGGAGTGCTCATTTTTGATTCATGGATTTGATGGAGATGCTGTGTTAAATATTACACATATGTTTTTGCAGCGTGCCTGGAGCATATGTTTGTGCATATTTATAAATACACACTGATTTCATGTCTATAGATTTGCTGTTTAAAAGTAGAGGTGAGACTTAGAAAAAAGTAAAGATAGGAACTATTTCCAGATATTTGGCTTTATACTCTTCCATTATCAGCCTTGCTAACTGCCTCATATAGTTGTTTTTCTTATTCCTCTCAGCCCAGCAGACCAAAGTACAAACCACCTCCTCAGACCAATTTACTGGCCCCCAAACTGCAGTTCCAGGTAAGATCCAAGAAGTGCCCATATCCTAAAGTGATTTCTTAAGTGTTTTCTTCTACTCACACTTTCAGAACTAATGCATCTCTTTTGCTGTTGGTGTTTTCTCGACTTTGCCAGAAGTACATAGATGTTTATTCTTCTGAGCTGTTGATAAGCGTCACTTCCCCCCATCCCACCCTGTGCTGAATATGTAGCAGCTGCTTGATGCTTTTCTCCAGAGGAGATTCCAAATGGATGGCTTCCCCTACAACTACTGATCTAGAAAGACCACCCGTTTATTCTGTCCTCTTTGCTTAAAAGATTTGCTGGGTAGGAAAATAAGGTGGAAGCAGAGGAGGGAAAGCACATAAGAAAGACACCGATGTCTGGATCCTCTGTAAAATTCTGTCAGTGGGGCAGGCGGGGGCATGAAAAAAGTTAAGCCCTTCTTTACTTGTGTGACATATGTTTATAAAAAGGGGCAGGGCTTCAATCACATGGTCGTAGCCACCATCTTTTTTGACCTCCCAGCAGATGCCCCTGAGGGCAAATCATTTCAAAATAAAAGCTTCATCTTGCAACCCTCTGCATTTCTAAACCAAGTAATCAATGTGATCCTTCGGTCTTCGCATATAAGTTTCAAAATCTTCACCCGAAGATCTATTTTGTGGGTTTGCAGTTACATCTCAGTTTTAATTTAATTTAAAAATTCACCACATCGACAGATCTCAGCACTTTATTGTATTGCATTTGGCTCCTTTATTGATTACTTGACATTTACTTTTGAAAGGAGTACTTGCATCTCTGCAAATATATCACTTTGCTAAAGATGCACTTGTAAAAATCTAACCAAAATGTTGCATTATAGAGTACTCTTGTCCTCTGCTGCACCTTACCAGCTAGTTATGCGAATTTTGAAGATAATTTATTCCATTCCTATCCCCATCTGCATTTCTGTGCCAATTGAGCATACTCAATCTTCATTGGCATTTTTTCCAGCCATTTATTTGTTCGTTTGTTTACATTATTTGGTCTCATTCTACTAGTTTTGCCTATGGATTTTTTGAAGGGGGGAACTAATGCAAACTTGGAGGTCCTTAAACCTACTGGTCTTTTGATGTTTTATTTTGACTACAAATGGATGACATATATTTTTCAAGGGAACTGACAAAATGCACTGCCCCTGTACTCAGGAATCTCAGTTTTAAACATTTAAAATAGCAATATATGTGAAGTTTTAAAAAAGACTCTCACAATCAAGAGGAACTGATGGCGAATTAAAAATTAAGATGACCTCCCTTTTCTGAAATCAAATAAAGGCATTAGACCTCCTGATCAGGATAGTTTCTGGTGCTTCTTAATATGGGTTCTAAAATCTGATATGAAAATCCTAAAAGCTTCTCTGGCAAAAAATACCCAGTACTGCTCACTAAAATATGGAACAACGTTATATATATAAAACGTTGTTCTGTTGTTGTTGCAACTTTGTTTCTGGAGTGCTCTCTCTGCTCAGTTTGTGTGCCTACTGCTTATGCTGTGTCTATTGTTTTGTGCCCGCTGCCTTTTCCTTCCACCTTCCCAGGTACCCGAGGGTCTGTGTGCCAGCTCACCAACGCTCACCAGCCCCATCGAGTACCCATCACCTGTCAACTCTCTGCATACCCCACCGCTCAACAGACACAACGTCTTCAAGCGTCACAGCATGAGGGTAAGACAAAGCTGGCCAGTCTGAAGACGAACGCAAGATGGCTTCTTCAAGGCTACAAAGGCAGGGGGAGGCCTTCGTGTGAGTGAGTGAGTGAGTGAGCAAGCGAGCGAGCGAGTGAGAGGAAAGGCTTGGCCAACCTTGGTAGGTTGTTGGGGGATTAGAGAGTTGCATCCTCCCACAAAATGTATGTTTTATATTTCTTTCTATGAATTCTCAAGAGAGTTTGCTGCAAGTTAGTAGTTTTCAGCATGATGAGATTGATGAGGAGCAGTGTCAGGACAGTTCACAGTAATGAAAAGGAACTGGAATAAGAGGAAAGATTTTTTTAAAAAAATGCTGAAATGGGAAGATATCTCCTAATTATGCTATTTATTAGATTTATATCATGTCTTTCCCTCAGGAGCTTAAAGTGATATGTGTAGCAGACCCCCTTCTGTTTTTCCCCATAACAACAATGTTGTGAGATAGGTAGGGCTGAGACTCAGTGACTGGCCCTAAGTGAGTTTCTGTGGCTGAAGGAGGATTAGAACCTGAGTCTCGCCAGCCTTTGTCCAGGATCTTAATCCCTACCCAGAATTGCCTGGATTTGGGCTCATTGGAAGAAGGCAAGGTGTCATTTTAGAATCACACAGACGCCTGACTTTTATGTTATGTTATGTTATTTATTTAATAGATTTCTGAAGGCCACCCAACTCCAAAAAGGCTTCACTTAGTCCTCTTAGCCTGGGGCTTCCCCTTCTAACTGTATACTTTACAGAGATATTATAAGTTAGGATTACTGTACCGTGCTGATGACAACCTGTGTTAGCTCATTTTCTGAAGGTAGGGCAAATTACTTGAATTCACGTTTTACCTCAGGTCACCCCAAGAAGTAAAATCTCAGGGCCAGCTCACCATTAATTCCACTGGAAGCTTTTGTTTCCATGCTGGGTGTTTCGATTTAGACTGCTCTTCCTCCCAAAGTTGCCCAGAACAATTTACAAAAAAGTATAATAAAAACACTCTTTAATAACAGCAATAAAACAACAATAATAATAATAATAATAAAAATACCCCATCAAAAAATGAACCCCATCCTCCGCCATTCCAGTCTGAATTGAATTGATACTGCCAGTAGAGGAAACTGCCTCGTATTGACCAGGATGCTAATCTGGACAGAGAGAAGAGGTCATTTGCCGGTTATTTTATTTTTGGAACAAATCATGCTAAGGCTACCTACATGAAATATAATGTCAGGTTTTGCCTTCCAAATGAAAGGCCAAGGAAGCAAATCAATTTATTGCTTGGCTTCTTGATTGGTTTTGCTGTTAGCTTTGCTCCCCTATCCATCAGGTTCCACCATGGAGTGACTCAGGACTTTTCCTCATGGCTGAGATAAAGTACTGTCCACCAGCCCTTAAGCTGGCAGAAAGCTATGATGGCAGAGAATTCCTTCCCCCACTGGTGGTCCCTGTCCTACTACAGGCACAATTGTGGCAAATGGTGTTGCTGTTTACAGTGTACAGCACATGTTGATGAGAGAGACTGATGCATTCCCTGATTTTGTTTTCTTCCCTTTCCACAAACATCACCAAGAAGAAAACATGCACTGATCATTCTTCTTAATATGGTGTGGGGCAATGAGTTTTGGCAGATGACTAGATGGGTGGATTTAGCCATCTGTCCCCCATCCTGCCACCATCACTAATCAGCTGTTCAATTTATCCAGTTTTCTGAGCAGAGACTCAGCTTAGAGGCCTGAACGATACAAGGAGACAGGCTGGTTTGAAAAATCTAGACTCTTTTGCTGCCCAGAGCAGAATGACCCTGGAAGACATTGCCCAGGCACCAGAGGGAAGGGGGCATGTGTGCACCCTGTGTCACTAGGAACCATGCTAATCCAACTTCCTACAGATAATCTAACTGTTACACCAATTGAAAGGATGGTGAGGCCTATTAGATAGCACCACAACAATACTACTATGACTTATTGCCTGCTCAAAGGGGAAAACCATTAATGCCAGAAAAGCTACATGGAACTTTAAGTTGCCTTTGTGGATTGAAGGTGAGATCAAACCAACATCGTGAGGATATGGGGGGGGGGGAAAAGAGGTTGCCAGGGCACTTACATGCCATAGTTAGGTGCTAATGGGGAAAGGCCCTAAGAATTGCTCAGCTTCAGACCCTGGTCTGCTAGCTTTCTCTGGACTCTAATCATTTAAACACTGTATTTTTCACACTTCATCCCTGAGGGTCAAGTTCTGAAACTCTTAAGACCTGACAACCTGTCCTTTGGTTGAATTATTTTAACATGCACAGGTCTACATCAATCAACATGTGACCACAAATATAGATGCACAGATCCATTCCTGAATTTAAAAAAATAGTAATTGATCCTGAGACTGGGTTATGAACTGAACTTCGTGACTATGATGACAAAAATGCAGCTTAAGTTTTCATATACTCAACTTGAGTAGAATGAATCTCTACCTGCTGCTGGTGGGTTGTCAATTATCAAATTCCCAGATGTCATATGAAAGCTGTCAGATGCATTGGGAGCCAGTTCAGAGCTTAAGATGTTGGGCTTGGGCCAGGGCAACACCAGTTTAAGTCCAACTTCTCTAGAGAACTCTCTGATGAATCCCTCTCAGCCCAGCATACTTCACAAGGTCATTGTTTGGGAGATAGAATTAACAGGGAGCCTCTCCCATGTAAGTCCTCTTGTGATCTCTGAAAAAAGGCAGCATATATTTGTGCAATAAATAAGTAAATAAGGTACATGTAGGCTTTCTTCTAACATTCAAACAAACAAGTACAGACAGATCTGGAAATCTGAGGACAGACTCTGTATTTGTGATGCTCTCCTCACCAAATCTATCCAGTTGTTAAATAAAAAATTGTAAACCCCCTGCCTTAACTACTAGTAGCTTTCCCTTAAACAGAGAACCCCATGAAGAGCTCTGAAGTAGATGCCCTGTTTCCTTTGTCAAACTGACAAAAGTTTCAGTCTTTCCCGAAGTTCCTAATGTATGTTGCTAGGCAACAAGCAGCCTGAGTCATTTCATAAAGGATGATATAACTAGTGAGTCCAGGAGACTAGTTGGCCCCACTTTCACGCATATTGCTAGGTGACACCATCCATCCATCCAGGGTCTGGCTGAAGTTCTCTAGCAGCAAATTGCCAGGGTATAAAAGACTCTCATAGTGAAGGTGGGTGAGATGGACCAGAACATAAGCCTTTGTGGGGTTGAAATATTCAATAGGATGCAGGCCTGCACCTTTTAAAAGCTACAGGCACCCAGTCAGCAGGTGTATGTGAGAAGCTATGCTCTGGAAGGAGGACTTTATCTTCCCTTGCTGTATAGCTGTTGTTGTCCTTTGTGCTACTGTTTTTACTGCTTACGCAAATGTTCTTGCCTAATTCACTTACATGTCCTTTTTTGCAATTAGTCCTGCCTAGCCTGCTTTCATTGCAGTCCTATCTATTGTGGAAGGTCCTAGAAGGTTCTAGGAATGACTTGCCTCAAATAGCCAAGGCCTTCCTTTGTTCAGGAAACAAACAATAATAAAAATATATTAAATCAAGAAGAGTCCTGATGAGTGAGTCATGCTAATCAAGTACAGACTTTTTCCTTTTTTCATCTCTATTCTTTAACTTGCTTCTGAACTGAAGCCATGCAGTGGCTCCTGGAGACTTTCCTAGAAAAAATTCAAGGAGTCCAAGAACCTTCAGCCCAGGTTTCATTTAAAAAGTAAACAAAAAGTGGGGTTTGCCTATAGCAAGAAAAGTGACACGGCCAAACATAGAAGCAAACATAATTTGAGGAATTGTCCTCAATGCATTTCAGATTTCTTTGTTGGGCAAAATGGTTTAGCAATTAAATAGATCCAACACTGCACGTTGGAACATCCTTCCTCTGCAAATGGAATGACAGACGCTTTTAATCTGCTTTACTGTTAGCAATTTCCGCTGACAAACATATTTGAAGTACATTGGAATTATTTATTGAACTACTGTTGAAGCCAATTGGCTTCGCTATTTATTTTGCCAAAGGAAAGAGCTATGGTATCCTGATAAAAGGTTGTACTCTATTTTTGTTTTGGTATGGTTCCAAAGTTTCTTTGGATTTTAGACTAATTAAACTTTTAATGTATCCTTTAAATCCCCCCAACTCTCCCTTTTTTTCTTAAACTCTGAAAGCCAGATCCATCTTAAGCTTAGCCATGTTTTGATCCCTGTAAAAGCTACTCAGCAAATTCTTCCTTCCCCTTCACACCAACACTGGACAATGACTATCTAGAACTGTAGGTTGTCCCTTGTCCCTCTGAGGGTCCATACCTCTGCAGTGAAATATCCTTAGCCTTCTCTCTCTGAGCTGCAAAAATGTTGATGACCGTTAGATGGTAACAAAGAGATAAAGATCTGTATCTCTGCTACCATGTAGCAACATTTTTGCAGCCCAAATATGGGAGCCTGAACAATCTTTCCATCTCAGGTGACCTCTCCCTGAAATGTATATCAAAATCACATCTCATCACTTTAACTTCTGGCTCATGGGGAGCTCACTTGTATCCCAATCATTTTCTTTGACGATTGTCCCTAAGGTAATTCATGGGACTGGTAACCAGTCAGAGATTTGGGAGTACTATCTCAGGAGAAAGGCCTCTCACTTTCCATTCTTTTCCTTCTTTCCTAAGGAGGAGGATTTCCTTAGGCCCAGTAGCCGGGAAGAAGCCCAGAAACTGTGGGAGATGGAACGGGCTAAAATGCGTCAGCTCCTCGATAAGCAGCAGAAGCAGATGGTGGAGGACTATCAGTGGCTTCGGCAGGAAGAAAAAGCCTTGGTCAGTGAGTGAAAGAGGCAAAACAGGCAACCATTGGGATAATAAGATTTGTTACCTTCCAGCTAAACAATCTCAGTAAATTCAGGGAAGGTTGTTTCACATACCACAGTTCTTTTGTTGTTTCTGGTAGAATCCAAAGGGGACCAGCTAAGAGAGATACGCGATACTGAAAAACCAGCCCTAGGGCCCATGTGGAGAAGCTAAATATAGCTAGTGTGGAACTGCTTAAAAGCATTTTCTTTCTTTTTGTGGATCAGCCTCCTAGAGGTTCCAAATAGCAAAGCTCGGTTTTTCACTTATTCAAAATGAGATTTAGCATTTCTTTAAATGAGTTGTCTTGGGTTGAAAGCTGGGCTATGTAAATTTAGATGCTCCGATTTTCACCTTCGTGGGGCATAATCTTGGATTGCAAGTTATTTCTGCATTCAGTGCATCACTCAAAATACTTGGGTTTTTTTATTATTATTGTTGATTTTGCCCCTCTTCTCTGTCACAGGACCCCATGGCTTCTGTAAGCAGCAGTTCCTCCCCCCCAGTAAGTTTACTCAAAGGGCCACCCTTCCTGGCATCATGGCCCAACCTATGCTCTCTACACTCTTTCTAAAGTCTTAGCCTTTCTTTATTCTGCTGAGAGTTTCAAAACAAGATAAAGTCAGAAAAACACTCATAGAAATTAGCCAGTCACTGAATTAGATTTACACTCAGGATGAGTATAAAATGCCACAGAATCTCCTAACAAATTCTTTTCACACAAAACAGCCACGGGATAGATACAAATGCCTTATTTTGATCCAGCAGCAGGGTCGTCTTCTCTGCATTTCCCTGAATTAGCCATTTTTTTTTTCCTAAAGCGGCAATGAACGCTTAAGTTTTTTTTAAAAAAAAATTATGCACTTTTTCACAGGTGTTACTTTTTTCACTATTGGGTCCATAGTAAGTTGGTGAGGCAGGAAGGATGTAGATCTCAGAAATACATACATACATACATAATAAACAATGTGCATTATATTAAAAAAATATTAGACTTGTTTTATGCAGAAGTGTAGCTGTTAGGATAAATATTTGTGAAACTGTGTACTTCTTTGTGCAGTTTTGTAAAAATAAGTTGCAAATTGATATACAGCGGAATGAAGGAAATGTATAACTGAAAATACAAAACCAAGTTTTCTCCTGCCAGCAGATGGCACTTGAAGGGAAGGGATATGAATGTTGCTCTGTATGGTTTTTTCTTTAGGATGCCCATGATCTCTTTCTCAATTTTTATTGTTTCTTTCTTTTAAAGTATAAGCCACCCAGAGTCATTTGGAGTTGGCAGCCTCTAAATTAATATATTAATTGAATTAAACAGGGAAATCTACCAATTGCTGCCCTTAACTTGTTCCACATTAAAACAGTAAGGATAGCATGACTTGCTAGCCATTGTTTTCTAGGGCAGAATAGGAATTGGCGATGAGGGCAGTGTAGTTTATGTTGGCATACTTTTCTGCCAGCTCACAAACTGGAGGATAGCACTGTGTCTTGAGCAATCTTCCCAGGTCAATATGGAATCAGATTTTTTTACTGTAAACTTTCTGGAGAATTAGGTTTTCAATGAGCTCCTCCTAAGAACCAGTGGGTTTTGTCAGAATTGGGCACTGTTTTCAACTGTCCCTCAAACTTTCTTCAAGTTCCCCCTCTAAATTATATAAATTATAGTTCAGACCAGTCTGTGCACAAGTCCTAAAATAACATTTTGGGAAGTCAGCCACTTGTTCAGTAATGCAACCAAATACAAGCCAGTCCATTTCATAATCAGATGTAATTATGAACTTTTCCAACATCACAATTGAAAACAACTAGCAAAAAAAAGTTTTGACCGAGGGGCATAAAATCTCAAAGGCCACTTTTGAGAGATGCTTCTATATATGTCAATATACAACACTATACATAATACTAATTCACTCACCTTGCACCTAAATGGGTAGAGTAATAAATCTCATGTACTGAGAGTAAACTCAGAATGGAAATATATTTTTGATTTTCATTTTTTAATGCCTGTTAAAAGACCATCTTCTCTATTCTGGGGTCAGACCATACACTTCTTTTTTTTTTTTTTTTAATTTCAGAGTGGATAATGCCTTTTGCTATTTTTTCCAACCCCAGATAAATTTCTTCTATTTCTTTTCCTGTATTTTGATGCTGTTGAGAGATCGTGAAATGGAATAGATGATGTTACACACATAACATATCCATCATGTTGTTTCCTTTAGGAGTAAGCAATGCTATTCAGAGCGTAGAAAGGGAGCAAGAAACAGCAAGTAAAAGAAATGAAGGCATGAGTTAAGAAGAAGAAAATGAATCATAGCTAAATCTAGTTTACCCCAATATCATGCCTATCTCTTTCTATCCTTGCAGGCCATCCTTGCTTTTAACACATCCATACTCTAAAAATCAGGGTTTCTCAACCTTGGCAACTCTAAGATGTGTGGACTTCAACTCCCAAGCTGGCTGGGGAGTTCTGGGAGTTGAATCCACACATCTTAAAGTTGCTAAGGTTGAGAAACACTGCTCTAAATCATACATAATGTTTTTGTTCCTAATACTATAGTCCTTTCAGGATCGGCAGTTCACAATCTCACCTGAGACTTGTTACATGTAATGGACTCTCCTTTATCCTTCCATTTTTACAGCCACACCACTGCTTCACACTTTGCTGTAATTCCTAGAACTCCCCACTTCTCTTGAGGGGAGGCTGCAATAGAATTCTGCTTCTTTCCTGAAGCTCCATCATACTGCTGTTTGCTTCTGGGAGCTGTGGGGCTTTGCTTGACTTTCCTTCCCTCTTCTTTCCAACAGCAATCCTGCAGTTGTTTCTGTGGCCTTTGCCTTACCCTCCAATGGAGGAAAAAGAAAACTCTTTTTACTGCTCCAAAAGGGTTCCATTCCATATAAAAGAGGGGTCCAGACAACTGCCTAGGAGTATGTGATCTGTTTCTCTGATGCTTCAGAGTCCAGATAAGCTCTCTGCTCTGTGGACTAGAGCTTCAATCCTTGGAACACTGGAGCTTCTTCTGAAGTTGACACTCTTACGTAGCATTGTGCTACAGGTGTCAGAGGGTTTGTTTATTTTTTGTTTTATTCTTTTCAGAAACTGCCAGAGAAGGAGACAAGCTACAGTGAGTATCTCTCTCAAGCTGTTTTAACTTCACAAAGTATTGTCACTCTTTTTATCTGTTGTCCACTGATTCTGTGTATTTTGCCTCTCCTTCTGTACAATGAAGGATGTTTACCCCTTTTGCCAGTGTTTTTCAAACTTGGCAACTTTTAAAATGTGTGGGCTGGGGAATTCTGGGAGTTGAAGTCCACTCACCTTAAAGTTGCCAAGTTTGAAAAACACTGCCTTTTGAGTTGCAAAGTGTAATATATATATCTGCATGTAATCTATTAAGTGGTTGATTAGAAACAGGGGGTTGTTTTCTTTTTAAAGCAACAAATCTTTCACCACTTCATAGCTGCTACAGTAATACGATGATGATGATGATGATAATTTGTTCTATTTCTTTTTATTGATGGCTTAGCTGAGTTTACAGGACCACCCAAAAAGCCACCCAGGCTTGGAGCTCAGGTATATAACTGGACCTTATTTTTACTATCTCCTCCTAATCTCAAACCAGAACTGAAGCAGTTCACACAAGAGATGTGCTGCGATTATCCAAATGTATTAATTGATCTATCCTCATACTGGGAGGAAAGATGAGAAAAATTCTAGTGGGAATGAATATAATTTCTTTCAAAACAGTTTCCAACTGTTTAGTAACTAGGGTGGCTGGTTTCTTCTGTTCCTGTAACCTTACAGTAAAAATAGTATGAGTATTCATGGTTTTGGTTTCCTGGTCTGGACTACCTCGAAGGGCTGATACCAGTCTTGCAAGTTGGAAAGTGTTTCCCCCCTCCCTGCCTTTATGTTCCAGAGAACTAGGGAGGGTCAATTCTGAGATGCTTTCTCAGATTATATTTCTGGTTTGGACTCGGATTTCTTTTGTCAGACCATTGTCCAGGCTGCAGCTCTTCCTCCTGTCTCTCAAGATTATTCTCACAGCCCATTACATTTACAGTCCCAGCCTTGTTCTTCTGTTAATGTAACACTCAGGTAACAAGCATAACAAATACACAAAGGTTTCAGAGAGGTGCCTTGCACTGTGCCTAGGCACTAACAAAGCTCCCTTCCTTGAAATGCTGAGAAGCATCCTGTGAGAGGCTCAGCGCGGCCACACCCCTGGCTGTCTCCATATATATATGTTTGTGTGTGTGTGTGCAGCTTTGCTGACAGTTCCAGGGAAGTGTCTTGTGCACACGCAGGCTAGGAAAGCATTCCAAGTACTTGCTGCAACCCTTTCAGAGGACGCAACTCCCTCCACGCGTTGAGAAAGGGCCCTCTGTTTATGCCAACAGGTCTTACAAAGTGCCCTTTCCATTGTTTTGCACAAGCTTAGTGAACCCTGACAAAAAACTGGTGCAAAAATGGGCCACCAGAGAAACTCCTAATAAAATTATTGGGGGGGGGGGAAGCAAAAATGGGCCACCAGAGGAAGAGATATTAGCATACTTGGAGAAACTCTAGAATTGGTAGAAGTCCAATAGAATATTTTAAAATCTGTACACCTAAAGGGAAAAAAATAAAAATCCTGACAGATGGTACTGAGTATGCTCAGTAGTACGGAACAGTAGATATCAGTTGGAAATGAAATACAGACATTTTCTGGTAGGCCCTCTCTTGCATTTTATTGTTATTTTATGTCACTTTGGAAGCCCTTCTGAATCCAAAGTCTATGCTACATGGTGATAAAATAAGTAAAAAGGGTGATTAACAAGAATGATAAATAATAATGAAGAGGCATGCCCCTGGGTTGGGGAAACACTTATTGGACAGTAACTTTATACCCCCTTTTCAGATGTCCCTGCAGCCAACTCCCACAGCCAATCTTGATCGAACAGATGATCCTGTGTACAGTGATGTCATGGGGTTGGTGAAGGCTGTCCTGCGGTTGAAGAATGAGGTCAGCAACCATCCACCTGAGCGATACATTCTGGTTGTTAAGGTAATACAATATTACTTTTATTTGACCCAACCCTGAACAAGTTCTCAGAATGGTATGCATCCCAGGAAAGGAAGCAGCGAGGTATATAGCAAAAACATGAGATTGTCCTCAAGAAGAAACCAATCTAAGCCCATGCAATAAAAGGGTCTAGAAATAATAGGGATGAACAAACAAAGGATCCAGTTGCTGGGACTAAGTAGTAGGGCAGCTGCCAGAGTAGTCTGTTAGGACTTAGAAAGTCAGTGTTATCATTTTATTGGTATTCCCTTAAGAAGTACCAATTCAGAGCTGGCTGAGTTAAAAGAATCATTAAGGCAATGAGGAGGGTAAGAAAGGCCTAGCAGAAGCTCAGAAAAACCACAACGGCAAGCTAGATATATGCTATAGGGGTTGTCAAGCTTCTTTCAGGCCTCACAATCTGTTAATTTTAAAAAAAATCTAGAGTCCCAAATCAAAAGGCAAAGCTGTAGTGACAGAAAATTGGCTGTGTCCAAAATAACTTTTATTTATTTATTTGCCTTCAGTCTTTCACAGAACTCATCAAGGGTTTTTTTTTAGATTTTTTTTATCCCACCTTTCTTATTTTTATAAATAACTCAAGATGGCAAACACACCTAATACTCCTTCCTCCACCTATTTTCCCCACAACAACAACCCTGTGAGGTGAGTTGGGCTGAGAGAGAGCGACTGGTCCAAAGTCACCCAGCTGGCTTTCATGCCTAAGGTGGGACTAAAACTCACAGTCTCCTGGTTTCCAGCCTGGTGCCTTAACCACTAGACCACACTGGCCCTTGTAGGGTGCTGCATAACACAATTTGAAATACCCTACCCTAGGCAATTATTTTCTAAAATGCATTTCCCATTCACGTGAGTTCCAGATCTAGTTAGAACCTTTATGCCAAGAACCAAAATAACTAGAAGAATTTTCATATTATGTTCTGACTTTTTCCTTTTGTAGGATGTGGGTCTTTCTCTTCGAAAACTCATTGGGAGTGTGGATGACATCCTTCCAGCTCTACCTGCATCCTCACGCACTGAGGTGAATCTTGCTCAACAATGAGTCTTTCTGTTTCCCAAGTGAGATGACCCCCCCCCAACTCAAGAATGATCAGAAATGGGCCTGTCATCCTTGACTAACTTTTGTGGCAGGAGATTGCGGCTAATTATAAGGATCATTTTCTTTGAAAACTCTGTCTAATAGTCCATGCAGAGCGCTAGAACAGAGCAGAGATCAAAGGCAGTGGCAAAAAGTTTGCTTGGCCTGCAGAAGGTCCAAAATTCATTCCTTGGTATCATCTCTTTAAAGAAATTAGGGAATTTTTTATCCAAGACTTGGAAAGGACATTTCTGGGAGCCAGTAATACACCCAGAAGATACCACATGGCATATGTGAAACTGCTGCTTACAGAATAGACAATTCTGAGCTACCAGTTTTGCATCAGTATTTTGTCTCAGCATAAAGAAGCTTTTAATATGCTGACAGTAATTGGTAGTTTAAGTTCTATTTGTTAATCTATTTTGAAATATTAAATATCTTTTTGTATTTTGAGGAGTATTACCCTTTTTCCTAAACCCCAAAGCAAATAAATATGGAGTCAGGTGTTTCACCAAGCCAGGTGGTTGGGTTTGTCTCAAAACACCCTATTAAAAATGGCCTTGAAATAATGCTGGATTTAATTGCTACCTATCCCTGTGTGTTTCCCATTGGCAGATTGAGGGTACCCAGAAGCTCCTAAATAAGGACCTTGCAGAACTGATCAACAAGATGCGTTTGGCTCAGCAGAATGCTATGACCTCGTTGAGTGAGGAATGCAAGCGCCAGATGTTAACGGCTTCACATACTCTGGCTGTGGATGCAAAGAATCTCCTGGATGCTGTAGACCAAGCCAAGATGCGAGCCAACCTTGTGAAAGTCTCTTTTGAGTGACCAAGAAGGCTGACTTACGTTTTTTTAAATATCCCTCTACAATTTCCAGATCCTCTCCCCCACCCTGTCTCACCAAAAACTGCTTGTGTCTTTGATTTTGTCATGTCTGTCTTCTGAGAGCAATGGCAAAGCCATGCTCAGGGCAGGGAAGAGACTTTTTCCAGTGTTCTGTGGACAATGCTGCTAAGGGGCACTATGTGCATGATAGGATCCTAGTCCTGTGATGAGGATTCTTTCAACCAAACTTTGAACTCTGAATCTGCACCAGTAGTCCCATCATAGAAAGTGACTTCTGTATACATTCTGCTTCCTTTGACAGTACCTCTGGCATCAAGTGATACAGTCTGTCTCACTGGTGAAAGGAATCAAAGGCAGGGGTGGGTGGGGTGGTTTGTGAACCCCTACACTGTTCTCAGGATAAGCCAAAAAATGACAGGTAAGATTGCTCCTTGGTTGATCCAAGGATTCTAATGGCCTAGTGTGGGAGAGTATGTTTGCTAGGTCTTGCTACATCTATTTTGATTGAAGATATTCCCATGGGGATACTGGTTCCTCAGAAGAGACTGTTTGCATCTTTCTATGTTGTATAGAAACATATATTTAATGGCCATGTCTGAATGTGTGCACCCTCCCTAATTCCTCTTCTCCTAATAGCCTCATTTATTGAACTTGAGATGACTTTTGAACCAGTTTAAACAATGGATCTCTCTGTCAATTAAGCAGTTCCAAATAAATATATAAAGCCATAAGAAGCATGGGAGGGCATCAGAGTGTAAGAAGTTGGAGGTGTTTCAGCCATTATAAGTCTGTTAATTTGAAAGGTGCCACAAGATACTTGTAGCCACATCAGTCTTTCTGGCTTTTTAGATATAAGGCTGCAATTTTAGATGCAGATGACATCAATACAGCTGAGGGCTGGTACGCATATATCTTCCCTCCCTTCACTGATCTTATGAATACAGATCAAACACAGATCTGATCCCATATTTGCTACTGAATTATAATTTAAAATTTAAGTTTCCTGGTAACCATTGATATTAAACATGCCTCATAAGTATGGGGCTTAAATTTTGCTACTAAAATTGAAGTTTTTGTTGAAAACAATGCTTTGAAGGATTAGAAGCCATTAATATATTTGTAATTCCATTGTCCTGAATGCAGGTATCCCATCCCTGAGAGAGAGGGAGGGATGGGGGGAGGGGGGAGCTGGGGAAGGTGCCTAAGAAATTGACAAGGTATTTACATTTCTTGACCTAGGTGAGGTCAGCATAGCTTATCCATACTTCTTCATAATATTATCTTTATGTGTTTTGGGGAAAAAAACAAGTTTAGAAAACTTTGTTTGCTATGTGGGTTTTGACCAGAAAACTAAAGCAATGTTGTTTATTTTGCCTGAGATAAATGAAATACAAAACTCCAGTGGCTGATCTTCCATTTCTTCATCAAGAACGACTCTTTTTCTTAGCTAGAGACTTGATCTGGTGCCATAATGCAGTGTCATGCTTTACGGTATGCACACAAGAAGCTGCAGTTTTGGTCCCTGGCATTTTCCAATTGAAATTGCTCTAGGGCTGGAAAGACCCCCTGCCTGCAACCTGGAGAGCCATTGCTGGTATAATCTCTCCATTAGGATGTCAGACAAAGGACTTAATAGCTACTATATGCAATAGTAATATAGCTACTATGGTTACAGAATGTAGTGGCAACTCTGCACAAATTTACTTGAGGCTTCAGCTTATTATAACTTCCAGCTCTATTGACAGAGGACCAAGCTACTTTTGATTCAAACATATCATACGTAGCCTGCTTATGGTACATTGCTATATTCCAGTGTTTCTCAATCTTGGCAACTTTAAGATGTGTGAACCTCAACTCTCATGCTGGCTGGGGAATTCTGGGAGTTGAAGTCCACACATCTTAAAGTTGCCAAGGTTGAGAAACACTGCTATATTCACTAGATTCATGGAGAATTAGAATATATGCACATTTTGGGTTGCCCATCAAACCCAGTATTGATAGTCTCAAATTGTCTCAAGCTGCAGAGCCAGTTATTTTCCGGACCCCATAAACTGTACTCTAGGCAAATGCAAGGGTGTATGTACATTACTTCGGACTCCAACGCCAAATTCTTAAAGCAGATAGCAAAACTGCACAAAAATACAAGTGACTCAAATTAAGGGTCAGGTTTTCCAAGTAAAGAATTTAAAGGCTAGGGGAAAACAATTAAAACAAGCCTGGTTATGCTAGATTTTTTAAAAAAGATGTTGTATGTTTACTTACTGTTGGAAATTTCTTGACAAATTATTAATCTCTAGAACTACCCAGTATGGTGGGGCAAAAGATTTTGGACATTTTTCCAGTGCTTGAGGGTATTTTAAATAGTGAAATTGATCTTAATCACCTCTACAAAAAAATTAGCATTTTTCCAAGTTTGCTGGGGGAGGGGGGGCATTAAAAGGGCAATATGGATATTTTATGTTTCTGCAATATTTATAGATCCATAATGCTGCTGCCTGGAATAGAGAAGCGGCCAGGGCCTTGGATAGGATCATGCCTTTGCGGCCTCTCTTGCCACGTTGGCCCCGACACTCCCCGTGGTTTACGGAGGAGCTGAGGGTGCTGAAGAGGGTTAAGAGACGCCTAGAGCGCCGCTGGAGGAAGACACGGACAGAATCTGACCGAACTCGTGTTAGAGCCGCTATTAAGGCCTACATTGTGGCGATAAGGGCGGTGAAGCGGCAATACTTCTCCGCCCTTATTGCGTCTGCAGAGTGCCGCCCGGCGGCCCTGTTTGGGATCACCAGGTCCCTCCTTGGTAAGGGGGATTTGGTGGTTCATTTGCAGGGCCACATGGAGGAATTTGCAGACCACCTGCAGGATAAAATCTCTCGGATTCATTCCAAGTTGGACTCCGAGCGTGGTGCAGGGTCTGGGGAGATACCAGGAGATCGTTCTTACCTAGTTATCTGGGAACGGTTTGATCCTGTGGTTCCTGAGGAAGTGGACAGGATCCTCCGGACTGTGAGGGCCACCACTTGTCATCTGGACCCATGCCCCTCCTGGCTGGTGAAAGCAGCTCGGGAGGTGACATGTGGTTGGATCCAGGCGATGGTTAATGCATCCTTGCAGGAGGGAGTGTTTCCAGCGCCCTTTAAAGAGGTGTTGGTGCACCCCCTCCTCAAGAAGCCCTCCCTGGATCCTACTGTCCTGGACAGCTTTTGTCCAGTCTCCCACCTCCCCTTTTTGGGGAAGGTGGTTGAGAAAGTGGTGGCTTCGCAGCTCCAAAGGATCCTGGAGGAAACGGATTATCTGGACCCCTATCAGTCAGGTTTCAGGCCCGGCTATGGAACGGAAACGGCATTGGTCACACTTATGGATGATCTCTGGCGGGAGCAGGATGGTGGAAGTGCGACCATCCTTGCTTTCCTTGATCTCTCGGCGGCGTTCGATACCGTCGACCATGGTATCCTATTGGGACGGCTCAGGGATATGGGGGTGGGCGGCACAGTTTTGTGCTGGCTCACCTCCTTTCTCTGGGGCGATCCCAATCGGTGGTGATAGGGAGCGAGAGGTCCCATCCTCGGCCCTTCCATTGTGGGGTGCCACAGGGTTCGGTTCTCTCTCCGCTCCTTTTCAACATCTATATGAAACCGCTGGGCGAGATCATCCGCCATCATGGGATGAGGTATCATCAGTATGCTGATGATACTCAACTATATATCTCCATCCCTGGTGAGGTAAGTGGTGCTGTGACCGCCCTTTCGCGGTGCCTGGAGGCTGTGAGGGTCTGGATGGGGAACAACAGGCTCCGGCTGAACCCTGGCAAGACCGAGTGGCTGTGGGTTAATGTCTCCTCTGTATCCGGGACGTTGTCATCGTTGGTTCTGGATGGGGTGGCGCTGCCCCAGACAGACCCAGTGCGTAATTTGGGGGTCCTCCTGGACTCACGGCTCCTGCTCGAAGAGCAGGTGGCAGCTGTGGCCAGGAGGGCTTTTGCACAGCTTCGGGTTGTGCACCAGTTACGCCCTTTCCTGGATCGGGATGCCCTGTGTACAGGCACTCATGCCCTTGTTATCTCCCAGATAGACTACTGCAATGCGCTCTACATGGGGCTACCCTTGAAGAGTATCCGGAAGCTTCAGCTGGTCCAGAATGCGCCTGCGCGAGCAATTGTTGGGGCCCGAAGAAGGACCCATATAACACCTTTGCTCCGTGAGCTGCATTGGGTACCGGTTTGCTTCCGGGTCCAATTCAAGGTGTTGGTTATCACCTTTAAAGCCTTACATGGCATGGGGCCAGGTTACCTGAAGGTCCGCCTCGCCCCCACGATTTCAACACGTCCCACCCGATCTCACAGAGAGGGCATGCTCCGGATCCCCGCGGTAAAAGAACTTCGACTAGCGGGGTCCAGAAGGCAGGCCTTCTCTGCTGTAGCCCCCTGCCCTTTGGAACATCTTGCCCCCGGGGGTGACACAGGCCCCCTCACTCCAGGCCTTTCAGAGGGTTTTGAAGACCTGGCTCTGCCATCTGGCCTGGGGCGGGGAGGGAGGATACCAGAAATGGGGTTGGCTGGCCCCTTAGCGGCCTGGTGTGGCCCTATTGGCCTCTTGGAGTTTTTAGCTTTTTATCTCTATCTTATTTTTGTAAATTTTTAGTTTTTATAACTTTTATAACTTTTAAACCTTTTATAATTTAATTATGTATTTTGATTTTAGTGGTTGTAAGCCGCCCAGAGTCCCCCGTTGTAGGGGAGATGGGCGGGGACAAATAAAATAAATTAAATAAATAAATAAATAAATAATGCCCCTTAAAACTTACCACCAACAAGCAAAACGCTTGGTCCTGTTGATTTTAGTGACAACATGAGGTCACTGGTCACCTACATGCACTGCCCCAAATGTTTTAAAGTGGCTCCAGAACCATTGCCTGCCCTGGCATTATGGCTTAGACTTATATATGAATCAGGCCAAAAAGTGACTAAATTGGCTGTATGGATCCCCATGTGTTTGCATCCCAGCAAGGAGGTTAATTGTACCACCCAGTACACAGTTCAAGTGAAATTTTTGCTTCAGAAGCCAACAGAGGCAAGATTACTCACCAGTTTGGGGAGGGGAAGCGAGTTCTCAATGAAAAGAATGCAAAATCTACCTCCTGACATTGCAAAAGCAGCATTTTAAAAATTAGATTGTAAATATGTTATTCTATCTCCAATATTGCACAATGATGTACCAGTAAAATGATTTGCAAACTATTTCTGCTATCAGCAGTTGGCTTGCAGCCATCACAAGTGGCGCACACTCCACTTGTCTTCGTCCTCCCCGAATCTGCCTTGCCTGACAAAGAGGACCTGAGGAGACGGAGACTCCTGGTCAATCATCAAGGCTGACAGATTGCTGGAAGAGGGAACCACAGCAAAGGAAAAAGTAAAAAGCCAAAAAGAAAAACTAGCCAAAAAGAAGGCTGTTCTCTCCATTCGCCCACCCCAAAAAGAGAGATATTTGCAAATATTTCTTTTTGCTTCCAATTCAAAACAGAATCTTTGAAAAGTCTCTGTGCTATTCAGGAGTTACTCCATTTCCTATAACTACAAACTGCATGCATTCCTCATGCTCATAAGATTTTCTTAGATTTGAAGACAGACTATGACATTCTGAAAGCCAGATTTTTAAAACAAGACTTTGTTCCTGCCCCCAGCCCCCCAATTTACAGAGATGAGTATAACTGGCAAGAGGAAGCCTATAAGCAAATTACAGAAGGAGAACTTAGTCTCTTAGCATCCTAGGAAAAGAGGGTGCTTGGCGTGATTTCACAGGAGACTTTGCACACCTGAAACCTCTGTGCTTCACCAACAGGAAATGACACATCCAATATGACTCAGGTCTGAGAATTTGCACCAATGAACAGGTCATCTAATTTTCACGCATGGTAGCAATTAACCAAGGAATAAGTTATAGTTACTAAAGATCAAGCTTGTTTTTTTTTTTAATGTAGCATTCATACCCTCTCCAATCTGGTGCCCTCCAAATGTACCATACTACAATTCCCATCATCCCCAGCCAGCACCACCTTTGATCAGTATTTTAGTCCAACGTATCTAACAAAAGACACATTGGGGGACGTTGCTATGCCATAACCAAGGAACAGAACCCAGGATTCAATAAGTCAGAAACATTTAGCAGTGGGTCCTAGAGGGTATGGATGACTAGTTACTATCTTAATAACATTTCTACTTTAAGTCCCTTAATAGAAAATATATTATACACCTGACTGCTTGCCAGAGCAAGAAGGTAAGGTATAAACCAAATAAATTAATAATAAATATTTCCCATGGACCTCCAGAAATCCTCGTAATTTATAAATCCTCAACACAGAAACAGCACATTTTTTTCTAATTCAGGGAATTAAATGCTGCTTTGGCAGCAATTAACAAGGAGACTCTTAGTTAAGTCAAAGTATTTTCCCAGTCCGGAAATTATTCTAGCTCACTCTATGACATTTCTCCACCACAACCAGCTTTTTTAACATTACCCTTGGTTTTCTGGAATAACAGCAGACAAGCTCCATGAGCAAGAGTATCAAGAAGTTCTGGGCACTACACTACACGTGGCTCACAGGCCCCTTTTGTGCCCCACAGAGCTGCCCCAGATCATGCTGCTGGATAATGGTGGCATGATTTTCTCTTGATTTTTGGCAAATCAAAAACATGTAAAATAGGTGCATAAAACCTCAAATTCAAGTTCCCAGTCCACATTATTGTTCCCCATTTGATTTTTGGTTTTGGTTTTTTAAGTGTTTTAGTAATTGAGAAAATACCTAATGTTAAAATTTCTGGGCAACAGATGGTGAACAAGATGATGATCTTGTTATTGGCCTCATTAAGAAGGTGAATGGAAGTTTGTGTGGCATGTTTGTGGAGACTGGGTGGTGTTGATATATTTAAAGAGCGTAGCTTCTTCATCCTGAGTACCAACTCTAGATCATGCCTGCCAGGAATGGAGGAAGAAAAAGTCCAATCGTCCCCAGCAAACAGACAAAGATAAACATCCAGAGGAAGATGCGGTCAATCACCATGGCAACATATTTCCAATCTTCTTTGACCTGCAACCAAGTGAAAAATCATGACCTGGGCAACTGATCACCAACTTAACTGGAATGCACCAAGATTGGGATGGGAAAACTTAAAAAACATACCCTGAATGCATCAGTAACTTGGTCCTAGCTGTGGTAGAAAAGTATCAATACCACAGAATAATTATCCATCAGAGTTAAAATAGATAGAAAATAAGACTATCAGGACTGGGCCGCAAAAATCCAGATGAGCGTTAGATGGCAGCAAAGATGTAGCACTTTATGGATACCCACAGTTATCTATTGAGTAGTTGTCCAGATTTTGGTATTCCAGATCTGATAACCCTACAGAACATAGAGTAGAAACTTCAATGTGCTGGATGAAAGTAGTCAGTTGGGTTCCTTTGGAGTTAGGAGGCTTTGATTTAAAAAAAACAAAATTGTCTGGGAAAGATTTTGGTAATCTGTGGGGAGATGTGTAGCTCTAGCACCTCATTTGGAGCCCACAGTCCAATCTAAACTGGGTGAACCTGAAATGTGGAGGGGGGAGACTTAAAAAAAAAAAAGTTAAAGAGATAAAATGAGTGCTGTATGTCATACAGATTAATATCCCCATCCCTGCACAATGGGTGTTCAGAGGGTTTTTCCTCTCTAGACCATCACCAGCCATGCCTTTCAGGCAGGGTGTGAAGTTACAATAGGTCCCCCTCAGGCCAAAGGTGTTTCCCATCCCTGGCACGGGGCATCAGCTGAACCTTGCTCAGGAAAGAATTTCAGGGATGGGGTCCCTGTGGGCTGACCACTGTGGTTGGCTGAGAGGTGTCCTTCACAACTGCCTTCATGTGTTATCCTCCAGCCCGCAGAAAAATTTGCTAGCAGAGGTGGCACTGCCTCAACTGTTCTGCCTTGAGGTACTGCTTTAATGATGGGCCAGTTAAGGAAAGCGGTTAGTGGATTCTGCTGGCCTTGTTTCCCTTCCCACTGAGCATCACCTGCTGGTCAGAAAACATCCACCGATGTGTGATGAGGAAGTTTTAGGCAGGGGTACAGGAGTTCCTGGAACAGAAGGTTTAACCACCTTCCAAGTTTTATTGCTTGCTTGCTTGCTTGCTTGATGAGTCTTTATACTGCTTCAGTTGCAATCAACTCTAAGCAATTCACAGTCCAACAATATCTCTAATAAAGGCAATGCAGTAGAACAGTATGATATAGCTTCCCACAACAGTCATTTGTGGCATCACATCATTCTCAGCAGCCTTGTCCCCAGAAGCCTTCCACAATAGGCAGGTTTTAACATGTCTCGACAACAGTGTTTCTCAACCTTGGCCACTTGAAGATGTGTGGACTTCAACTAGTTGGGGAATTCTGGGAATTGAAGTCCACACATCTTCAAGTGGCCAAGGTTGAGAAACACTGCTCTAGAATATCCCAAGGGAAGGAGCCGGGATAAGCTATTCCTTAAGGCGGGGTGGGGGTGGGGAGAGGGGCACAGAGGAAGCCCATTTCTGCACTCCCTCCCACTGGCCAAGTGATAAGGTACAGGTAGGGAGGTGCATCCAAAAAGTCTCTAACTAATGCCCCAAATAACCAGGCTGATAGGTTGCAAGCTTAGAAGTCAGGGGGAGGGGGCACCAGCGAGGCAGGAGGGAGCCAGTTGGGTTCTTGCTCTCAGTGTCACTTGCTACGTAGAAGGCTGATCTGCAGAGTGTGAATGGGGGATTTCTTGCATTACTAGTCAGTCTTCCCACCACAATCCATGGTCCATGGGATGGCAGAAGCCTTCTGGTAGAGCAAGAGCCTCTGTGCTTCCCTGGGCTTCCAGAAGTGGGCAACACTGTGAGGAATGGCAAGTGAAAGGGGGGATTCATGCTGGTCTGAAATGGTAGGACAAGAGAGGGGATCTTCATACACCCTCTTTCACACCAACACTTTCTTCTCTCTCTCACACACACAGCTGTCAGGGACAATCAGGAGCCAGTTTTAACTGAGTACTACGCTGGCTGTATAACGACAACCTTAGTAAGTGAGATGGCTAAACCAGATTGTGGCTTTGCCTGCATAAGCCCGCTGGTCAGTTCCTGCAGAGCTGGCTGGGGAGATAGCCTAGTCCAGATATCTCCTTCCTCCAGGAAGATGGGTGGGAACAAGGAAGTTTTATGTAGCCCATAACTAGAAGTGCCCTCCAGCCACAGCACAAACACACACACCTCCAGGTGACCTGAAAGCCCTTTCACAGTGAAATGGGTGACTTCAATTTGTTGACTTTTCTGGAAAGAAAAGGAATATCTTGCAAAATGCCAATGAAGTTTCATTTGGAAGGAGCTCCAAAGGTTAAAAAGAATACTGCATGCCATATCTGGCAGACAATGGAATCATAAATTAACAGTGCAGTCCATTGCAGATTGAATCACCATAAGCCCATTAAACCTAATTGATCTTATGCACAAATAAAAATACTGTAGAATAAGTTAAATGAGTCAGCAAAAACAAAGTATATTGTGGGGTGCAGCGGGGGAGGTTCATGAAATATTTCTCCTTGAATCAATTATTGTGATTTGTGATCAAATCACAAATTTCTCACTAATTCTGTCTATGCTCCTTCCTTTCCCCTTTTTTCATACAAGGCTATCTAGCATGTCTGGCTCTGCTTCCTCCTCCTATCCTTCCATTCTGCTTGGCTGATTTCTCACTTGGATCTAGCTCCATCTTAGACTCTCAGAAAAGGACTAAGAACATTCCTGGAGACAAGTCTTCTGACTACTGAATTTAAGTGATTCCACATGATTTAAATGGAAGCTGAGGCAATATACCTCAGGACTGGGGATATATGACAAAAGATGGACTGAGTGGGCCAAAGTTCTAATCCAGAAAAGCAGTTCTTGGTATCTTAGGCTCAGCGACTCACCGAGAAATCTGCATCCTCAGCCCGTAGGTGATTTGCTATGTAGTGCACCCCTTCCAGGGCCTTCAAGATGCTTGGAGACAGCTGGATACCTTGCTCAGATGAGGCTGAACTTTCTGCTTTGGTAGCGGCTGGTTGCTGAACCAGTTCCTCAAATCTTCTTCCCAGATGTCGAGCACAGGTGTAGCGATATTGAAGGCATTGGTGATGACAAATGCTTTGGAGGGGTAGTCGGCCAGCATGAATCATCTCCTCATGATTCTCCTCTTCTTCATCCCACCTGTCATCTACATCTGTCTCCAGCCAACACCGTGAAGTGATAAGATTTACTGGAGGCATGTCATATTGCGCAATTACTTCTTCACTGGTCACCCTCAACCCTGAAGCTATCACTGGAGGACGTTTCATGAAGAGCCAGCGGGGAATGAAATCCAGGAAAACAGTCTGGACCCAGTGTGGCATCTTGTGAGTACTGGGTGAGCGGTGATGGACATTGAGAACAAAGACTGTGATGACAATGGAGAGGGTGACAAAGATCATGGTAAAAAGCAAATATTCACCAATCAGCGGAATAACTAGGGAAGTGGATGGAATGATTTCGGTGATAAGTAGGAGAAAGACAGTGAGGGACAGAAGGACAGAGATGCACAAGGTGATCTTCTCACCACAGTCGGAAGGCAGGTAGAAGACCAACACAGTCAAACAGGAAATTAGGAGGCAAGGGATAATGAGATTAATGGTGTAGAAGAGTGGCAAGCGACGGATGATGAAGCTATAAGTGATATCAGGGTAGATCTCACTGCAGCAATCATATTTCTTGGTGTTATAGGTGCCCACTGCACTGATAATGGCCCATTCCCCACTTTCCCAGTAGTCCTTAAGGTCCACATGGCGCTCCATACTCTCCAAGTCAATCTTGGCCTTGTCATAAGTCCATGAACCAAATTTCATTTTGCAGTTCTGTTGGTCAAAGGGGAAGAAGGTTACATCAATGCTGCAGGAACTCTTATAGATGGCTGGTGGCACCCACTTCACACTGCCATTGGAGAAGAGGTGAGCCTTTGTCATATGTGTGACAGCAAACTCTCCATCAGCACTTGAGAGAAGAGAAGAGAGGAGAGGAGTAAAGAGGAGATTGGGTAACCTTAAACATACTTATGCATGTTGAGGCATTACAACATCTAACTTATTTATTTTGTGAGGACAGCATTGTAATCTACTGATTTAAAGCCAGTCAAGAAAGCCTTCTAATATATTGACTTCTTGTGACAGAAACGTTGAGGAACCAGACAGTCTCCTCCCCTCAAACAAGAGAGTTGAAACTCCCATCTTTCTTTGTTCACAAATATGAATTGCTAATATCTTGCTAATTAATTGGCTATTGTGAATTACTAATTCATTAGCTAGTGAATTGCTAATTAATTGCTAATACAATTAATTGCTAATAATAAACATTAACTGCTAATATTAATTGCTAATAAGAAAATACATCTATGCAATATTTTGAACCCTAGGTTAAGGGTTAAGTATAAGTCATCATTTGGTAATGTTATAAGAATGGGCTTTGATAATGTATTTGGCCTTGGTAATGTAAATACTAAGGCTTTGATCATGTAATAAATAAGGAGGATGAAGTTAATATATCTAGGTTTCATTGAGGCTACTATCATAGCTTCATGGAAATTGTCTTTTTAGAAAGCCTGAAGATGGCTTTGGAACTGAAAACCACACTTAAAGAAAAATAATAAATTGGGTAGATTAACATCAGATTGGTAATCATTATTCATTCTAATAGCAGCCTGTAGAATTCATATTTATTAGCCCTTGTGCAAGCTCTGATCATCAAACCATCTAGCTCAGATTTGTTAGCATCAGCTTTTCCTGACCCTCCAGTTCAGGGACAATGTTCTACACTACCAATACTCCTGTGGGATTTCAGACCAGTTTCTGAGCTCTCCCAGGGAACGCTGGTAACCAAACCTGTGACCTTCCTCATCCCAAGGCTGTCCTCCACCACAAATCCCAGTGGTTAATCCATCTCACAGAGATTGGGGTCCCTACAAGATGCTTGTCTTAGGGAATCAGCAGTATAATTGCCAACTTTCAAACAAAAGAAGAGCTACTGAAAATGTTTTGGAAAGTCAAAAATATCAAATTATCTCAACTGGTTGACCTTCAAAGGGGAACAGAAAATATAACTGATTCCAGCCTTACTGCAACTGTAATGCACATTTAAGAGATGTCTTTTGTGCAGGTTAATAATATATTGATGTGTAACATTGGCAGATTAGAGCTGATGTGGCTATTTGTGCAGAAACCACATGGGTTTGCACATTTCACAAATCGATATTACATTAATTCAAACATAAGGACTTTATAATTTGCATAGTTTAAGAATTCATGGCCTGATATTCTCTTCACCATTTCTGGTGGTACATTTATGTATATCCTGGAGAATCCTTTCCACTGTCCCTCCCATCATATGCTCCCCTCCTCTCTCCCCTCCCTGCCCACAACTAAGAAAATTTCAAAGATTTGGGACTAAATAGACTGGAACTGGAATCAGAACTGTCATTATTCATGAAGGCCATTTGATGGCAGTCTAATACCAGCAAATGGAAGAAAGCCATTCCTCTTGGGTTGAATTGAGATCTGCACACAGACCAAAAAAAAAAAAGATATTTGCGAGTATTCCTTGGGGGAGAACAGGCTGGGCATCATCCTTCAAGTTTGCATTGCTATTGAGGGAATACAACATTTCGGCAGCAGTCAAAAATGGGATATGTCATCATATTGAGCATGCAATGTGATTGCAGAAAGTAATTCTTTAAGACCCAAATCTGCTAAAATTATGCCATGTTTTCAAGAATAAATCCAAAGCACATCACAAATTTGGAACTGCAGAGGCCACAAATTTTGCTCAAGGCCACTTTTGAAGCAGGAGAGATCATATGCAGGTTAAGTATGGTTTGCTGGAGCAAACCACAGATTCATCTAACCTAACATCCTGTTTCCACCAGAAGACAGATGCTTCTGGTAAGCAGGATAAGAAGGGAAGGACTAAGACATAAAAATAGCATGCTTCATCTGAAACTTCTCATGTTTTGACAAAATATTTCACTTGATAGAAAGTCTCACCATGTTCATTGGGCCACTTTTGAAGCAGGAGAGTAATAGGGGTGCAGCCTGAATCAATATATTGCCTCTGAGCAATTAGCTATTAGGTCTAAAAAAGTGGATTCTGCAGAACAATGTTGCCAAGTAGAGTTCCAGTTTTCAAGGTTCCGGTCAAATCCTCCATCAGGAATCTCCCCTTTTATTCCCATTTTCTCTCAACAATGATCTGCAACCTGCAGCCCCTGAACGTGGTCAACTAGGGCTACGTAGCACCTTGGCCTCTGTTTCCAAATGATGCTTCACATTCAGCTTCCACAACATGGGGATGTGAATTTAGCACCTATCTGCAACACCTTCAAGGTGCCAGTTTGCCTGTTTAAGACTCTCAGTCAAGCAACTGCTGGTGAGTTCATGGATACATCCATGCACTGTTCTTGGCAACAGTACAGAAGTGGCTTCCCATAGCCTTCTTCTAGAATATTTTTCTACTTCCCATTCTCACAGACCTAGTGGTCTCCCAATGAGGTCAGCCCCTACTTAGACACCAAGCCCAGACAAGGCCAGCCTGTACTACCACCTGCTGAAGCTTTCACTAATGATATGGACTAATGTAGGACTAACACATCTGAGCTATAAAACTACAGGTGTCAGTGAAGAGACAAAGAATTCTTTCCTGCTGCATAGCGGCTATTCAAATGTTTGCAATTCAAATATGGTAGCCATAATTTTCAGAGCTGGCTCACAACATTTTGCTGCTGGAGGAAAAAAACAAGATCAGGGCTTCTTCCCATTCCATGTACAAAAGCCAACTGGACTAGCAGCTGGAACTTTTTTAACACTGGACATGAGACAGGCTCCAGAGCACCTAAGCTTTGCAAGCAACCGGAGAAGGGTCCAAGATAAATTGCATGCCAGGGAGCTTTCTTTCCATACCTTATTGCTGCTGATCAGCATCTGCAGGACAAGATGAATGCCCAATTTGCCTAATGGTATCCTAAGTCCCATGAGTTACAAGGAGCAAATTGCGCTACATATTGCAAACAGCTGAGCTGGAATGTGTTAAGGTTAGGGATCTTATTAAGACGTTTCTTTAGAATAAACAAATGATTGTTCTTATCATATTGTACAAGTACAAGAATGATTGCAAGTTTTTTGAATGACACTATCTAGGTAAGAATTACTCTCTGCATCTTCTGCATTTCTTTTCTCCTAGAGCTTACTGTTTACTGTTTCATATCACCATTGTATGTCTCTCTCTCTCTCCCCTATACCATTTATTGAAGTCTACAGCTGGTGGGGAGGCATATATATTATGCAATATTACACCTGCATAATTCTGCTTGACTGCAGGATGGATTTAACTTGTAGATGTGTTTATATTTCAGATGTGTTGCTATTCTACTAAGAATGCAAGGATGGTTGATGCTTTTGGAATGATTCATGGTTGGAGGTCTTCTTCCTCTTACTAGCTAAGATTTATTTTTACTCATTTATTTAATGTTTTAATTTATTTATTTTAGGATGCAGACTTAAATATTTATAAGATTGTCCATAATGAAGGCCTATCTTAAGAATGAAATATGTAGGGCTTGTTCTAATGAAGTATATATATTTTTTATTTTTTTCTGTCTCTGTGTCTTTTTGCTCAGCCCTCAGTGGACTATTGCTATAATAAATCTGTTAAGATTTTACGACAAGTTCGTTTACAAACAAGGGCATAAATTTCATTTACAATGTGTGCCCCATTGGGGCATGGTTCATCCACGATCCAAATTAACAAGTAAAATTAATAACAGTTAAGAGTGCACAAAAGCAATCACTCCATCTCACACACCCACAATGTAGAGGAACACAGAGATGACCTTAGAGAAGGTAAGAGATGACCATGAGTAAAACATAAGCTTAGCCCAGGAAAACAAAAAAGCATGAGAAAGAAACTTAAGATTGCCCTGCCTTGACTCTTTTTGGTGTAAGAGAGTGGGAAGAGAAATCTGACAGGCTTTCAAGATTCTGTTATTATAGCCTATATCAATAAAGCAGAGTTTTAATATTTCTTGTGGTGTCTGTTTCCTGACCTGGCCTACCTCAAAGTGATAAACACATGTGTGTGTGTGTGTGTGTGTGTGTGCGCGCGCATATAAACTTATGACATCTCTGCCCTGAGAAAGGTCTGGCTCTAAGCTCCCACAGTCACACAGGAAGAGTTTATCTTGAGTTTAAGTGAACTTCTATGTAGCTATTTTGTACATAGGATGCTGCCAAGGCTCCTATATTTCACCTGCATTTCTAAAATCCTCTCAAACTGTACACAAGAAGGTGGATGAATGCCAAGGAAATGTACCAGAAAGCCATGACATTCCACAAAAGCAATCTTCTCCCAATCCCTAAAATTTTAGGTGCAGGAAGCCACACTTTGGGGAAATGGGAAGAGGCATCCATGAGTGTTAAAAAAAAATCAAGAGGGTAGTCTTGACCCTGTCATTGAAACCCCACCTCTTTTTTATGTGTGTTGTGCAACACATTAAAAAGTAGTAGGGTTTTGATCACATGGTCATGACCACCATCTTGACTTCTTTTGCTTCTCCTTGTAGATGCTCCTGGAAATGGAGGAGTCCCTCTCTCTCTCCCCTGAAATTCAGATTTGCTGTTGATCTTCATTCATGTGACAAACAGAAAGTCACTCAGCACCAAGGCTGGGCTGAATGAAATTCGGAGCTATGTGGAAACCAACATTTGAAGTTAAGTTAGCGCAAAAAGGGACCTAACCTGCCCCTTGCGATTCTCTGTCTCCTCTTGACACCACTCTGCTCCCCAGTATGTAGTAGCAGAGCAGCTGGCCACCACTCCACAAATCTACTCGGGCAGTGTTCACACAACATGCTTAAACTAATTACAGAATTAATCCATTCTCTGGATTGTGTTATATATACAATTGCAAACTCACGCAATGGCCTGGATTCACATCATACGTTAAGCCCCCAAATAAACTTAGTGAAGGTCAAGAGAACCAAACTTGATGTCAATGCAGCCATTAGATTTGTGGCTATTTGGTTCAATATGCTCAGGGTGAACATCCAGTTTCAAGGAGCATCCATTCAGACACAGAACAGGCAGAAGGTTGGAGTCACATCAGCAGACATAGGTTGTCTCCAAATTTGCCGCCATGGTTGAAAAATAGCTAACAACACCCTGTCTCCATTTCTCGGTGCATATTATGGCTCTGCATTACGCTTCATTCAGCTGCATTATTTCATGAAAACTGTTGAAATCTGCCTCTCTGTGTTCCTTTGCATTAGTCCTTTCTATGTTAGGTTTTAAGGGAGAATTTTTTTTTATTCAGTGCAATGTTGAGATCTCTACAATGGTATTACTCACTGTCCCAATTCACCCAGATTGGGTGAATCACCTACTTGTTATACAGCACAATGTCTGGGATCCAAATCATCTCAGAAGGTACTCGGATAGAAGTAACGTTGTCAAAATCTGTTGGATTCCACTGGAGCTTGTAGTCATTCCATTCCTGATGGTAAGAAAGCAAGTCTTTTTTAAAATAATTTTTATTTGCTTTTGAATTAGTAACAAAAAAAGAAAAACAAAAACAAAACAGAGTAATAATAATACACTATCAAGAAGAAGGGGAAAAACATTAACATCGGGGCCATTACAGCCTTCAGGCACTGAGCCAGCATCTAAACAGCATCACTTGCCTGGCATGGGGTAGAGATGTATAATGTTCTTAGGTATATTATTTTTCACATTCTCTGGTTGAATTAACCCATATTTTGAATTTGCTGAATACTCTGAATCATAAACTATGCAAATAAGCTAGGTTTATAGGACACACCAACCCATAAAAACGTAACCAAGGTTAACACTAACCAAGAGTATATTGTGCAAAAGCAGCTGCTATCTTTTTACTGGACCTGGTTGTAGGAACACAGTGATGGTGTGTTCACCTCAGACATTGTCTTCCTTGGCTTTTAAGAAGGATTAAATAAACAAGCCATAACCCTGAAAAATGCAACAAACTGGACAGCCTGTAGGTAGACACCAGCTATATTCAGATGTAGAAAAAAGTTGGAAACACAACACAAGGGTTGCTGTAATACCCTCTGGATTATCTGTTAGAAGTGAAAGAGCAAAGGAGGGCCTGACCCCTTTTAAGTGGCACAAGATCCATGTCATGTTGTTGCGTTTGGGTAATCGATCCTTGGAGTCTCACTTCACACCAGATTTATACCTGTCCTGCTTACCTGCTTCAGCCAAACATTTGTGGTCATCATCTGGTTCTTCTCATCCTTCATAGGCAAAGAAAAAAAAATAGAAAACGTATTTGGATTGAAATAGAAAGACACAAATTAACTCCTGTCACTGCATTTAACCCTAGAAAGAAGGAGACCAAATATTGCACTTGTATGGCTGGTCTTGATCAGTATGCTAGATTAGGGTAAAATTGGGGGTTACAGCATGTAGTAGGAACTCAGCTGTTGCCTTAGCAGGTTGTGTGAACCAAGCCATTGCACTAAACATAAAGTGGCTCATTTGTCTGGGCACAGCAGATTCCAAGAATACAGCAATTATATGTTGTTAGTCTAGGTTCAGCAAGTTGTATGAACTCAGCCTCTGGCAACTCAAAGGACAGCTATTCCCTTTTCTCATCAGAGTGAAGTGCACAGATGCCTTCTCCTTGACATCTGGTTGTTATAACTGGTTGTGTTTTCCATAACATCTAAGGAAAAATATGTCCCTGTTTTCTGCAACATGTGTTCCATGATACCTATAACGCAAATTATTTTCAAGAAAAAAAAATCAAATTCATTTTGAAAGCACAACGTCAATTCCAAAAGAGGGTTTTTAATCTGAATCCTTTCTCCTATTTTCATAGTATCTTGACAATACAATTAATAAGTGTTTTCTTCAGCTACAAATATTTTTGCTGAAAGTTCTACAGAAAAGATCAAGTGCCATTTTGTATACTTACCACATCAATCAGCTGAGCTATGGAAAGTCCAAATCTGACGATAACAACATCAGAGGTATTGGGGACCGGCCTGGACCACCTGTTGTAAGCACTGAAAAGATATCTGAAGAGTCGTTCTTCTGCCTGGGTCTGTGTCCGGCCTTGGACAGATGCAGATTCTACAAACGGGAACAGGCAAGCTTGTTATGGTCAGCCTAACCAAACTAAAAAAACTGGCATATAATCTCTCAAATATTCCAAAATAAGTATTGCAAGTCAACTTCTAAATAAATTTAAATAATGAGATTAAATATTGAGATCAACATTCAAACACAACCAGATGCTTCTTTAAATATTTAAGCTTAGCAATCCTTCACATCTCTTACATTAATCATTCTGACAACTTTGTAAAGCCGAAGTCAGCAACTTCGTTGAGCCTTGAGCGTTAATATATGATCTTGCATAATGGCTTAGGTGGCTCAAATAAATAAGAAAATTCCCTCCACCTCCTCTGAATCTTGCAAGACTGATACTATCATGCAAGAGTTTAGCCATCTCACCTCAAGGTCTCATGCAAACACATCAAAATCCAGAAGATCTTATATACTGATGTGACCTCTCATGAGTTTGTGGTAATTTTTGCAGCCACCATGAGGTAAGGTAGCGAACATTTTGGCACACATGGGTTCTGTAGGTAGATGGGCAGTTATATAAATTTGTTAAATCAAACAATCAATCTCTAGGATCCTAAAGCTGGAAGAAGGGGCCATTCTGCTCAGTGCAGGCATCCAGATTAAAATATTTATTTATTTATTTATTTATTTATTTATTTATTTATTTATTAATTAGATTTCTCTCCCGCCCATCTCCCCTACAATATCCCAAACAAATGATGGGTGAGATTGAGAGAGAGAGAAAGAGAAAGAGAACAAACTATCTAAACCAGTTAGTGATAGGCATTACTGGAACTTGCACCTATACTGTATTGTATTACATTATTCCTTATGCAAAAACACATCTGTACGTAGAAAAACACAAAAATGCAAAGCTCTTGAGCAGAAGTTTGCATGCATAAAAAGGAAATTTACTAGCTCAAGAAGACAAACAAAGCTTAAGGAAAGGATATAAGCCTCATATTGCTACAAGTAATAACAGAAAATGCAGAAGTTTAGCTGTATCATTATAATTCCTAGCTTTGGATCCAGTAATGTCTGCAGGGCAGTCTTAAAAGTCAAGATGCCAACTGTAGCTTGGGTCATCAGATTATGGCTCTTAATAGCAGTTATACAACAAGAGCAGATGAAGGCGAGGAACCATAGTTTGCCCAGGATGGAAGGGAGGATGAGAGTGGTAAGGAAACAGCTAGGCTAGATCTGATGGCCAAGGTCCTACAGGTGAGTTCCAGTGACACAGAGTTGGCCATGTAAGGATCAGAACAGTTTCAGAGGAAAGACTAAAATAAAATCTTCACAGCCCTTCACAGCTGTGCTTCCTCTCAGTCAGAGATCTTAAGGCTGCGCCTCTCAGATGACCAAAAGAGATGGCAATTCTGGGAGCTGCAGAGCTCTCCTAAAATAGCTTGTAAAAGAAGCCTTTTCTATCCTGATTCTTGTTGTTAAACATTAACAACCATACAAATAAAGGGGAGGATGAAGAGTTGATCTATTGTTCTTTTGCTGTTTATAATGTTTTCAACTGTTTTTAGTATTGTGCACCAACCAGAGTCATTACGGTATATGTGTGTGTGTGCCTTCGAGTCAGTTTTTGACTCCTGGCAACTGCCTGGACTACTCCCTGCACTTTTCTTGGCAAGGTTTTCAGAAGTGGTTTGCCATTGCCTCCTCCCTAGGGCTGAGAGAGAGGGACTGGCCCAAGGTCACCCTAAGGCAAGACAAAACTCACAGTCTCTCAGTGTCTAGCCTGATGCCTTGTATGTCACACAAATGTTACTCCACAGTGAGATGGCCGGTAGCAAATTTGAAATATAAATTAAATAAATTAAATAAATAAATAAATGCATTTTGATACAAAACAACATTAGCGTCCTGGATTTTGTCTCCTATGGTTTTGCTGGATGCTTTCTTTTTTAAGTGGGTGTTTGCTTTTAATGGCATTTATGTATTTATTTACAAATTCACATGCTGGTTCTTCAAGATGAGGCAGACCATGGATCTGGACAAATCAAGTGACAAAATACTGTGCCAGATAACTGTCAGGAAAGAAACCAATCCACCGAAAGGGAAAAGCTAGTAAACCACAGAATCAATGGGTAGCTTTCCCTGTCCCCAGGGGCAGACTGGCATGAAGGAAAGGTAGCCTTTGTGCAGCTGAGAGGCTTTACAGGAAGTCCCCGGGTTAAAAACGCCCGGGTTACAGATGACCCATAGTTAAGAACGGAGCCTGTTGTAGCAAAATGTGAGTTAAATACACAATGAATCAAGTTAAATACACAATGGTTCGAGTTCATTACACAATACTACTTATACAGTATTATGCAATAATACTGTTCCAGCTTACGTACAAATTCGACTTAACGACAGACCCTGGGAATGGAATTTGTTCTTAAACTGGGGACTACATGTACCTGCCCTTGGCTACCCAGATTAATTTTTTCCTGCTGTTGGCAAGTGGATTTGAAATACAGACACAGCACCTCATCTCTGGAAGTGGACTCATTTGGGGAGCGTTGAAAGAAAGATGGTACAAGAGGGAGCTTGTGCAATCAACACTATCAGAAGCATGCAGGAGCCAAGACCCCATCTGTTACCCCACAGCTGATGGAGAAAACTGCAGAAAGACATTTCACTTGTTTTGTAGCTGTTCGTACATTTATTGCTACATTCGTACATGTCAGGACTCAAGCCAGATTTTGCCTACCTGAGTCTGCTGAGACTCTTTCAAAGTGAGAACTGGCCACATGTTGGTAGAGATTCGACAGCAGCATAAGTGGAGGCAGGGGTTAAAATTGTCACGATGGCAGAGGGATGCGATGCAAGCCCCACCCTTTTCAAGATGCATCATACAATTCAAAAGGGGCAAAACCTGCGTTGTAATGCTTTGTCTGCCATGTTGTTGGTTTTGACACTCCCCCGCCCATGGACGCTCCTGAGATTTGTCATGAGAAACAAGGAAATAAATTGTGTGCTAGGAATCTGGCTGCCTAGAATTTGTAATTAACAGGAGGTAGGAAAGAGGCCTTGGGGGGTTCAGCAAAAAAATGGAAACAGAGCTAAAAATCACAAAATGAGATAAAGGGTTCTGACAGACCGAATGGAGGGTGGATGGGAAGGGCATCCCCAAGAAATGAGAAGAAACAAAACCTTTGGAAAAGGTATCAAAGGTATGAAGTTGTGGGTGCAGGAAAGACCTATGGGACAAGAAGATCTAGGGACTCCACTTGATGCAGACCCCCCCACCCCACAGATGGCCCTGAAGATGAATCATCCCTTTCTGAGCAGTAGAAACAGGCTGGCCAGAGTCAGCTTGGAGGAGATGGTCTCCTAGGTATCCTGGGCCTCTACTCTTCAGCACTTTATAAGTTAAAACTATAAATCCAGGAGCCTCTCAAGTTATAGACATGCTCCTTTGGATAGAGGACAACCTCTTCCAAAGCCTGCAAGGGAACCACCCAACCACTACATAGTCACTGAACAAACTGCCGCACTGTCTCATCAAGATTCAACTCTTTTTGTCCCATCCAGAGCCTTACAGCCGCCAGATGCTGGGTAAGGATTTCCACAGCATTTCCTCTTTGGTTCTGGATAGAGATGTACAACTGAGTATCATAACAAATTAATGCTACTTCACCCCAAACCAATGGATGACTTCCCCCAGCAGCTTTACATCGATGCTAAATAACGTAGGTTAGAGGACGGAGGCCCACAGCACCCATATGAAAGAGGCCATAGTCTTGACCACTCTTCCTCTATCACTACTGACAGGTATTGCCTACTCAGGAAGGAGTAAAACCAATATAAAATCATTTCCCCTGTTCCTGAAACCTTTTAGAGATTCCAGACGATGCACACTGGGAAATTAAAGAAATTCTCTTTAGCTAATTGACATTTATTGGGACATCTCAAACCTTCTTCTCTTTACTGTTGTTTATGCATTCCTTCGCAACATCCCATTAGTCACATCCCACACTGATCTGCATAACAAGATACTGGAATTTGATTAAAGATGGAGGTAAATAATTTTAGAACTGAGGTGGTGGAGGGAAAAGAGTTGTTGTCCCTTACCTGACAACACAAACCAAAAGGCTAGGATGATCCAGAAGGCTGGAAATCCATTCATAAATGGGTCCATCTTCTCAGAGGTTGTCGTTCATCGCTTCCCGCTGAAATTCCTGGCCCAGATATAGAAATTTGTTCAGCACCTCTTTCACTGGCAAAGTCTCACAAAATGACACCTAGGAGGCTGAATGAACATCCATGTTCACCCTCTTTGACTCCATCAGGGAAGGTAGCTGAGCTCAGGGCTGCACTGGTTGGGTCCCTTCCTGGCTGACAGCTGGCTGGTCTGACCGCTGGAGGAACTTCTTGTCACCTAGAGATTTGCACGTAAACAGGGGCTTTTCCAGCGTAGGGATAGTCCAAACATGCTGTCTCACGTTTACATGGGAACAAAAAAAGGAAAGCGTTTGATTGCAGGTCAAGGCAGGACATTCAAGCAAGGGTGCAGGCAAGGATATGGCACCACTGTCCCTAGGAAACCAACAGAATGGTACCATGAGGTCAAAGTCCGGAGGAAGGAAATAGGACTGGTGTTCACAGTCCACTATGTTTTAAACAATATATGGTTTGGGGTTACAAGAGAGAAGGTGAGATTAATTCCTCATGGTAGGCGTGTGGGAGAGGTTTGAACCTCCAATGCTATCAAATTCCCAAGTTTCAAAGAAAAATATTTTGTAGCATCAAGAGCTGCCTGGGATTCAGGCAGTTGCTTTTTGCTCCCTTCTAAAATAGGATACATGGGTTAGGGCTCAAGCATGACACATACACACACGCGCGCACACCCCGCACACATAGACCTACATTGGAGGGCCTATGAATATCTGCCCTTACATACACTCACCTTTTTGCAAATCACATACATGTACTAATTCATACACACCATGCTGTGTTGGAATCCTCTCAGCACATAGGCAGGTATGAGAGGGATGGAGCGAATGGAGAGAGCACGTGTCTTTGCTTTTTAAAAGTCTGTGTACATAGACACATACACATCTTGCCCATTATGCTTCTCATTTCCCTAATTTCTCCTTCCTACTTGCCTTTGTAGTGTCAGTGACAGCAGCAAGCAAGATAAAAATAGGTGGGAAGGGATGAAAGGAGAGTGGTGGTCATTTGCTTTAGGATCAGGATAGGCCATGTCCAAGCAGAATAGAGTAAGCAAGAGAATGAAACCAAATGTATGCAGTATCTTATTTTCCCTAACAGCTAACCGAGTGCCTGGGCAAAGTCAAACACAGGGAAGAAGGGCAATACTTCTCTCCCTATAGTCTCCTCCACAATTTTCATCCAAAGATGTGACGTTGGTGGGGCCAGGATCCATCAATTCTGTGCAAAATTTAAGACATTCATTTTGCTCCATTACTTCTCATTTAAAAAAAAAAAAACATAGCTGAAATGTTGACATCACCCACTCTGGAAAGGTTCTGGGGGCTACAAAGACAGTATCGGCAGGCCCCAAAGGGCCCCTGGGTCACATTCTTTACTGCTCTTTTGTTGGTTATAATCACATCAATATTATATTGCAATATTTGCAATATTCAGGGCATTTGGTTCAATCTACTGCTCTTTTTCTACTCTTCCTCACCCACACAGAGACCGGTTCAGTTTGGAATAGGATATACAGTAGATATCAAAGGAGAGGTCATCTTCCACACAGGAATGCCAAGAGGGCAAGAATTCCAGGCCAGAGTACATGGCTCTCTATAGCAGAATAAGCAGGAGAACCAGTCAACACCACAGGGCTGTCCTTCTTCATTTTGAACTAATAGGCTTTGCAATCTAAAGAAAAAGTGAACACGTTCTGAATTTTCTGTGTCATTTGCGTAGGGGGGTGGTGGTCATGCTTGAGCCCTAGTCAACATATCCTATTTTAGAAGGGAGCAAAAAGAAACTGCCTGAGTCCCAGGCAGCTCTTGATGCTACAAAATATTTCTCTTTAAAACTTAGGAATTTGATAGCATTGGAGACAAGGCCAAAAGAAAGAAAGAAAGAAAGAAAGAACACCATTTGCATGCAGGTCTTTCACTTTCAGGTCCATAAATCCTTTGCTATTGGAAATTTAGCTATTCTTCTGACAAGTTGGAAAGTCACTATATATTTCATTTGGCACACACAATACCTCATGGCTGGTTTTACCTAATTGGAAATATCAGGTGTCTCTTTGTAGTCACAGGGGACAGCCCAACACCAAAGTGGCCTGGGTAAGCAGCTGTCTACCTCCAAGAGGATGGGCACAAGGGAACGTCTTGCAGGACTCTGCCCTTCATCTGATATAGAACTCTGAGTGGAAGAGGAAAAAAATATTATCAGAATTATCATCAGTAGGCATGTATGAAACCACTTGGATCTACTTCAGTGAAGAACTCTGTGCCAGGGAGGCATGCAATTCTCTTTTCAAGGCAAAGAGGTGACCCAATGGAGGCTAATGAGACACTTTGCGTCACTTGGCCTATCTTGACCAGCATTTGCGCCAGTTAGAAGAGGGTGCCTGGGGCAAAGTTTCCTTCCAGCTATTGCAATTGCTGGTCAGGAGAGGCAGAAGGAAACAACACAACCACTTCACCTTGCTCTTGGAAGTGAGGGGACCATCTTGGTTCATGGGGGGGGAGGCTTTACATGAGCCTTCTTCAAAGCAAAGCAGCCCCTTGAAGATCTGTCTAATCCTAATCACCATAAGTAGTAGTAGTAGCAAAGTCATTGTTTCCAGAACACCAATCATTATCAAGCCAAAAGGGCACCACCCACACACAAGTAGGAAGTATCAACTAGTTTGGGAAAATGCCAAATTTTGCAGAAGTATAGATATTTTGGAAAAGTGTAGGGAGAGGGATTCCAAAATAGTTTATTGAGGACTGAGCACACTGTTTGCTGCAGGAGAAAAAAATAAACCCCAAACCCATTTGTTTTTGCATCTCCCACTTATTCTAGCATACTTGCCAGTCTGCATCTCCGTCATGCTCTCTAATCCATTCCAACCCTCCCAAACTCATTTTGCCAACAGCAGGGCAACATATCAATTTAACCAAAATCAGGGACTGAATAAAGTGTGAACGCACATCTTCCAGATCAAAAAACACTTTTTTATGGACCAAATTAGAGAAATTCTAAGCAACCAGACAATGAATGAATGAATGAATGAATGGAATGAATGAAAATGAAGCAGGGCTTGAGCAGGTTATTCTGACTATTTATGGTTACCTGGATGAATCAGGAATAGGTACACTTACTTCTTTGCAAATCTAAAGAAGGGACAGACAAATGAGAGCATGCCATTTGGCCAGTAAGATGTATCTCATCTCACCCACTCACTTTTGCATCAGAACGCAGACAGGTCGAACATACATCAATCTGGCAACTTCCATTCTGTCTGCTGAGGCTTCTTTACCCAATAACCCTGATTTCCACTGCTATGCGGAAATTTACTGCCACGGTATTCCAAGCCAAGCCAAGCCAAGCCAAGCCAAGCCAAGCCAAGCCAAGCCAAGCCAAGCCAAGCCAAGCCAAGCCAAGCCAAGCGTTCTCTTCAATGGCTACCCAAAGTGTCCCATGCAACATTATTTGCACAACCCTGTTGCTTCTGCGGCATCATTCCCTGCCTAAAAACTGTAGCAACCCTCCGAGTTTCAGCAGAAAGAAGCTAGGATACAGCACAATGGTCCCTGATTGATGGTGGTGGCAAAAAGTCAGTTTGTTTAATAGCACAAGTGCTTCTCCACCTGACAGTATCTTGAGTCTAACCTGGCCCGTTACTCCACTGCTTTCTGATGCCTCGACTGCCCCACTAAGTTTGTCCATTTAATGCAGACAAGGAGCACTCAGGAGAAGGACACTCAAGGATATAGTTCTATATGCTGTATATTTATCTTCAACTTTCAAGGATACCTCTTTTTTTAAAAAAACATATATTTAAGGGTTCAAAGTTTGAATGTTTATCACTGATAAGGCGAAAGCCACAAATGGAATCCCCTGAAAAAGCCAGCTATCCCCAATATGGGGCCCAGCCTGGAGGACACCAAGTTGGGGAAGACTGCTTGACTCAATTCATGGGGTTTTCTCAGAGACGACCTCAGTAAGGTTTTGACTTTCCAGCCTAAACTCTGTGAGGCCCAGATCAGAAGCTGCCCAGCACTAGAACATGGTTCCTTTTCATGCATGGAGGCATTTTTCTGAAATGCAGTGACTGCTGCTCAGTGCCTCAGAGTCCAATACAAGCCATGGTGATGTCATCCACATAATGACATCATTGCACAAATGATGCAGATTATGTAATCTGCATCATGTCATGATGCCCATGATGGCACTTCCCTCCATCTCTACTGCAGATGCCCATGGCTTCTTGGGCAACTGTCATTAAACTTCAGGATCTGCTGCACTGAATATATGAGAGTGAGAGACATATCTATGTAAGGGCAGAAAGCACTAGAGAAGCACTACTTCTGAGCAGCTTCTGCCAAGGTTGAGAAACACTGCTTTAATCAGTCCCCTGCCTGGATTTATATTATAGTGCATGACGTGGCCAGCTCCCCCTTTGTAGCCCCCATCACCCTAGGATCACCTGCCAAATTTTAATGGCAAAATGGTTGAATGAAACAACCACTTTCAAGGTTTGGGAGAAGAGTGGGAACAGAAATGGTGTGCCTCCTAAAAGCCTCCCCCTCACATTCTTATTCTGATCCTTAATATCCTGAAAACAAAACCCAACATATTTCAGTCCCCTCCTCATTGGTGCTGTATCCCTAGATGGCCCCTACCACTCTCAGAAAGCCGGGAGGCTGAGTTACAACCTCCCAACCCTCCAGCCTCTCTGCGGTGGTCCAACGTAACGGGTTGGTGCCAAATGAAACAGGAGCTGGCAAAAGAGTCCTTTAACAAGACAAACCCCTTTGTTGGGGCACCTCCCTTCTCCCAAAAGGCTTCATTAAGTTCTGATTCTGACTGGGCATTTACCAAGTGCAAAGAAACCCAAAATGATTTCTGATCAATTTGCTGGTTCGCCACGGAGCTGTTTAAAGCACTGAAGGCAGCAGGGACCAGCGAAACGAAGGAGAGAATCATGTCTGTGGTTCAAGTGGTAAAGCCAATTAGAGGCTGCCAGCTGGAGGGCAAAAATCTGTGCAGACTCAAAACCAGCAAGGGAGCGATGCCTGCACAGAACTGCCTGCTTGGGATGCCTCCTCAGCGGAGTTTAAACTGCAAAAACATTCCTCAAAGGAAAATCTAAGAAAAATGAAAAAAAGAAAAGGTTAACACAGATGATAATGGGGGGAAAGCCTCTTTCTTGAAATGTGGAAGGACAAAAATACTCCGCTCCTTTTAGCCCAGGAAAAAGACAATGGGAGAATGGGGACCAAATTTTAACAGCAGTGTAAAAAAAGGATATAGAGCAGTGTTTCTCAAACTTGGCAGCTTTCAGATGTGTGGACTTCAACTCCCAGCAAGGCTGGCTGGGGAATTCTGGGAGTTGAAGTCCACACATCTGAAAGCTGCCAAGGTTGAGAAACACTGATATAGAGAATAGAGAGGGTTTTTTTTCTTTTTTTGTTTCTCTCTTCCATAACTCAGACATTCAAGATCCAACCAATGACAGTACTTTTTCACTTAATGTGTAATTACTTTGGGAACTTGCTGCCACCTGATACTCACACATAGGCTCAGCTAGAAGGGGCAAGTGGACCCGTACGACGAAAGCAGGTCCGTGTCCATGATAACACCAAGGCAATGTTCAACTTGGAGTAAGATGCTGGTGGCACTTATTGGACTCATTGTTGCTTTCATGTCAGCTTTTGGGGAGCATCTGGCTGAACTTTGTTGGAAACAGTAAGGAATCCCTTGTTCTAATGCTTTAACAAGAATCTCCTTGGGGGCTTCTGTCCCACATGATTAATCCTGATCAACAGGTATCCCCAGAACTAGGACCTCCCACATCTTGAGAATTTCATGGCTTCATCAAAGCAGTGCATAGGCTCCCTGGGGGTATCTTTCTTATTTATATATTTACGTATTTATTTATATTAATTAAACCTTTCACAACTGTTTCACACAAGTCTTGGTTTTGGAGACAAGTCTTATGGTTTGCAGGATTCCTCCAGCAGACCTGCTGCAGTTTTTATATTTGGGGACTCCCTCCATGTGGAGGCTCTAATCCCCAAATCCACCTCTTCAGCCCTGAATATTTCCATAGAGTTGCTGAAATGCTTTGGAACTAGGCTATGCATGTTTCTCATCTGACCTACAAGAGGCAACCAACCCCAGACTATGAGGCTGCAGGGAGGGAGGCACTACGCACGGACAGGGACTGAGCATTATTGCAAAAATCTTGTTATCAGTGCTAATCATCATTGCTTAGTTCCAAAATGCCTATCATTGTAATTGATCAAGGAAGGTGTCTCACCCCTGAGGAAGTCATCTCACTCGGGGCCTGCAGGTTCAATGCACATTGAGGCCCCAAAAGCAACTACAGTGAGATTTCCAAACAGGGACATCTTCATTTGTATACCTTGATATATCTATCATATGCATTCATTTACACGTTTATCATGATTAACCCCTAAACTCAAACTCTCGCGCAGCGCAAGTAGAGCGATGGTGTCCCAGCTGCAAAACTCCGAACTGTCTGCTGTCATCTAGCGGCCGTCCAGATTTCTACACCTAGATACGGTGGCTCCAGGCGCAAGGAACGCGGGAGAGCTGTCCTATCCTGCAACTTGTCAGATCCTCCTGCCGCCACCACCGCCTGCCCAAAGGAACAGAAGGATGGACACCTGGAAATCGGGACATATTCGGGGTGGGGGGGAGCAGCTCCTGGACCGCCTCCCCGCAAGCCAAGAGCATAAGAGCAAAGCTTATTTTTAGCTTCATAGGATTGAACGGGCTAGCGGGCAAAGGGAATTAAGACTGCGCGGAGGTCAAAGGAGCCCGGAGCCGGGAGCCGGGAGCCTTCCCACCCGCCCTGCTGGTAGTAGTGCCCCCTAGAGCTTACTGGAGAGAAAACATCCCCCCTTCTGTTTGAAGTTTTCAAGTGGCCGGCAGGGGATCACGAGAACAGCCGTGTTTGTAGGATAAGCATTATAAAATTTTTTGACCAGATCTGGAGTCTTTACATCTTTCTTGTCAACCCATTCTGCCAATGATTTGGGAAAATGTTTCCATTGGATTAAAAATTGAATTCCCCCTCTATGTTTCCTACTGTCCAGGATTTCTTTAACTTCGAAATGCTGCTCCCCTTCGACCATAATGGGTTTAGGTGTTGATGGAGTGGGAGATTCTTTGTACGGCTTCAGTAAATCACAGTGGAACACAGGGTGAATCCTTTTGAATGTGGCAGGCATTTGCAACCTCACTGAGACTGCATTAATCAATTTATCAATAACAAAAGGACCCACAAATTTTGGTCTGAGTTTTTTCGACGGTTGTAATGATTTGAGATGCCTGGTGGACAAAAGAACTTTGTCTCCTACTTTCCAGTCTTTTTCTGGGGTTGTGGGTGAATTGGAGTGGGCCAGGGGGAGGCGCTGTCTGAGCTGGTGTAAACGCAACACTTTATATTTCTGGGGTTTTATGCTTGACATCCTGCTTTCAGCCTTCAGGGCTCCAGCATCATGTTCATACACACTGTGGCTACATTTAAGGGTATCATCGTCGTTGCCATCGTAGTGATTTTTCTTTCATTTAATTTTTAGAGAGAGGTCCCATTAGTTTGAGCATTTAGAATCCATCCCGCAAGGACCATCATCGGGGTTCCACCTTAAGGGTACAGATGAATACATCCCTTTTGTCTTTCCTCAATTTAATCGATAGGTAACATGTTTGCTTGGGCTTTTCAGAGTTAATGGTAATGGCAGCTTATGCTGGAGAGCTTTAGATGGTCTACACCAGTGTATCTCAGCCTTGCCAGCTTTCAGATGTGCGGACTTCAACTTCCAGTATTCTGGGAGTTGAAGTCCGCACATCTGAAAGCTGCCAAGGTTGAGATACACTGGTCTATAGACTATCCCACCACTTCACATGTGCCTATGCCCCTTGGCTGGGGGTGGGGGGAGTATCCCACTTTTTTCCCAGTGACATTGCAGTTCGGATGACTAAGGAAAGCAACACGTCTGGACCCCCTGCAATTTCAGCTGCTTCTTTAAACCCTACATTTTTTATAAAGTCGGTCAACAACCTTCTGATGCCTTCCAGATGCTGCCTGAAAGTCCTAGGAGTTGCATTCCCAATCTGCAGGGTGCCAGATTGGCAAAATTATCTAATGACAACCCTGTAAAGCAGTCTTGAAGTAGTATTATCATAGTACAGGTGAAAGAACCATAGTTTAGCTCACATTCCTTAAACCATCATTTAGGTAAGGCACCTCAACTGCCTTGTTCCCAGCAACTATCAAGATCTTAGTTTGTCTCATAGTAAGGTAAGTACGAACAGCAGATTGTGAATAAGAATGGTTATCTACTCATTTTCAGGAATTCCCACTCTATATGCCCACAGAAAGAAATTATTCTGCTTCAAGGTATAAAATTGGCAACTTCTTGAGGGAACAAAATAGGTTCTTCCACTGCTCCCATTCATTTCAACAGGATTTGTGCTAGAGGATTTCCCGGTGGATCCTGCCCTAAGAAAACTTTGCTTCCTTCAGCTGTTTCTTGGGCCAACGTTTTTGCACAAACATCCCTCTGTCCCCCTACGCACGGAGAAGCATATGCAATGGTTTGTGCTAACAGAGAAAGCAAGCAAGAATTACTTTGACTCTGTTCCTCTGGGCAGGTGCTGGTCTTGCAGCTACTCTGCAAAGATTAGAAACCAAAAGGCTTACCTTTGGGGTGAAGGAAAGAGGAAACTTGTGCTAGCCAGTATTAAGTAGGCAGAGCTTCTTGAATTGAAGAGCAGACTTCTGAATCCCTGGATTCCTCAACTCCAGACTCATCTCCTTAAGAACAAGGTGGAGTATCCACTAGAGCAGAAGCAGGCAAACTGAAAAGCAAAATGTGCACAAACACCCTTCTGGGCATCTCTCTTTCTCTGTTCTGCGCTGCTTCTTGGCTATGAGTTCAGCTCAAGTTGCCAAGTGAGCATCAGTCGTCTTTCTGCTCTGAAAGCTAAATGGTCCCAGGAAACATTTGTGTCCAAATGCAGCAATGTGTTTGCATGGGAGAGGGAGACAGCATTTCTAGTCTAGTGACGACAGAGGCTGGAAGGAGGAGAGGCTCCCAGCTGGTTTGTCTGTAGGTGAGAAGAAGGAGGAGAGAAAGGTTTGGAGCTTGGCCATGGAAGGGCAGATACACGGGGCTGCTTTAGGGAAGAGCAGTTGTTGTTCTGTTGGGCTGCCTAGATTTCTTCCTCATCCTTTGCTGCAAATCCTTCATCCTCATCTTTCGCTGCTGTAAAGACATGCCAGTGTGAATCAGGCAGACAAATCTGATTAATTTTCAGTCTATTGGAAGAGGGGAGAAGACTACAGGAGAGTTTGTTAGGCAGCATTCTGAGTGCATTTCACATCTTATTCCAAAGACTTGGGCATGTGCCTCCTTCCCGTCCACAACTTCTCCAGCTGAAAAATGGACATCTAAAAAATCACTATTTCTCCAGTGTGGCATATGGATAGTTGAGGAAAAATCTTTGTGTGCTAAAATCTTGGGGTGGAAATTAGTCACAGCAGCTTGGAAAATCTGCATATATTGGGGGAAAGTAGATAGGCCCGAGAAAGAAAAGCACAATATATAGCACCCATTTTAAAAACAACATAAAGTACATTTTGATATAAAGGTGGTCATAGTTTATTTGACTATGTACTAACAAAACAAAGACTTGGTAAATTGTCATTTTTGCACTTTTGCCACATTTCTGATGGATTGTTCATTATGCTCAGATTTATATCTATCTGTTGCAGTTTTTTGTCATTGTTATGGTTATTTTAGCCCAGGCTGTCTGTATTGTTGTATATTTTTAACTGCTTTTATTGTTGTTGAATTTTGTAATATTATTATTTTAAATTTGTTATAGCCACCCACTCCACCCACTCATTCCATTCCCTGAACTGGAATTTTTGGCTTAATCTACTATGTAAACACAGTCCCAGTGTTTAACTGGGGTGATTAACACAGACACGTTCATACCACTGACATAGCAGCTGCTTAGAAGGTGTTCCATATTTACAGTGGGATAAACATGCAACTGTTACTTCGAATAGCTTTCCCCAACCTGGTACCCTCCTGATAGGTTGGATTATAACACCCATCATCCTCCAATAGCAATGCCAACTCATGTGCTGTCTGTGGTGGGGAATTCTAATCGAATATTTCCAAAAGGCAGGTTTAGAAGATTCCCCTTGTAAGTGCACAAGCATAATGATGTTGACAAGACTGCTTGGAAGTTTCAGCTTCTACGATCAGCCCAAGTCAGTTCACTGCAGGATGATTATATGATGCTGGTCCTGTGTAGGTTGGTAGACAGATGTTTTCCAACTTCCCAGGCTAGAGCTGTGTGAGAATGATTGGCCCAAAGTTACTCAAACATCTTCTGTGCCTAAGGGAAGACTAGAACCTGGGAGAAACTCCTTGGGGTCCCACACTAGCCGATGCTAGAAGGTGCAGGTTTTAAGTGGCAGCACTGATGTTGTGGAAGGGTCTCTCTGCAGAGATCAGGTTGGCCCCTCCTCGATGGCTTTCAGGGATTATTAAAAGCCAAGCTCTCACAGTGTGTTCCAGTGATTTGCACTTACGGCAACATCTTTTGCGTTCTTTTTTTATTGCTACAGTGTGTGTGATTGGTAATTTATGTTCATTCTTTTTTATGTTGTTGTGTTTTCATCCTATGGATATTTTAACCTTTTTCTCATATCATGCACATTGCCGAGGGTTGTGAGATTGCAGTGGGATATATATTCACTATATAAATGCAAACATGCACAATCTTTTACTTAACTTTCTGTCATAATAGTTTAAGGAGGTGGTGGTAGCATTTCCTTTTTTGCATCAAGTGGGGGAGGGGGCTTTTATTCCTCCAAGACCCACAGCAGCTCAGGGGGCAGAGCGCTGATTGGATGGCATTTTTTATGCCCTTCTGTTGGACAGCTGAATGGCACTGCTTGCCTTAGGATGGTCTGAGCACGTTCCCTGTTTTTCAAGGCCAGCAGCAGCAGTGAAGAAAGATTGAGATCAGGATCAAGCTACTTTGGAGGGACTGGGGAGTAAAAACTGTAGTGAATAGAAGTACCGGCACAAGAGCCATCTTTTCCTCCAGAAATTTACAATCTCTAGTGTGTCAGATGGGAAAGAATGGAGAGTAGATGATGCAAGAATTACAGGGAGTGTGTAGAAATAAATAATGCAGTGACATCTACCTAGTTTTCACTGGCTGGCAAGGCAACTAAGAGGGTGAGGCAAACAGTTTGGGGGAAAAGTGAATGATTTGGAAGAAATTTTGGAGAAAGACAGAGAGATTGCATCACTGTAAATGTTCTAGTGGAGATTAGGACCAGCATTGGGTGCCCAATGCAGGAGCCACCTTGGGTATTATGGACACAAAGGTCAATGCAATGAATGAATGAGGAAATAGTGATGTCAAAGGATGACCTAGTAAGTTAGTTTTCACTGACATCTGATGCTTGGTAATTTTGAGCTGTAGGGTTAGAGGAGATCTTGCACGGTGCCCATCCAATCCAGCACCCGTCCCTTCTGCTCAGGGCAGGAAATCCAAAGCGAGAATATCCCAGCACCTGGCCATCTAATTTCTTCTAGAAGCCATCCAATGATGGAAAACCCATAATCTTTCTAGACAACTGTCTCCATTGCTGAGCTGCTGTTACTAACAGGATGTTTCTTAAAATGATCAACTGAACTGTACATCCCTGTAACTTAAATCTATTCAAATTAAATCCTGACCCACTGAACAGAAAATTACAACTTTCAAATTTTCCATACCAATGCTGCAGTTATTACTACTGATCAGTTACACAATAATTTAAAATTACAAAGGGTTTGATAATGTCATAACCACCCACAGAACATCCCTGTAAAAGAGACTACTTTAAAAAAATTGATGAAGAATTCTGCCTGGCAGCTGAACTATTTTCTGTGTTCTAGGTGCCAAGTCAGCAACAGAGCAGACACTGACCTCACCCCCATGTTTATTCTGACCTCCACGAAATTCTTTAACATCATTTAGTTCTGGGACAGGAGAAGTTCATTTTGGATCATACCCAAAGTATGATTAATTGTCATTAAGTGCATTTGAATGTGAATGCTAGCTTAGCATCTTCACTTTATTTCATTAGACTTACAGGGCAAGGTTAAATTATTTAAACAAGCTGGTAATAAGATCAGACCCTAGCATAGGATTATTAGCTTTAGAATAATTGATTTCCCCCCTTTTTACTACAAAAAGAATGTTTTGAAGGAGCCAATAAAGTATGCCACAAGAGGGCACTGGAGTCAGAGGTACCTCACTCTGCTTATGGCAGTGAGAGGTATTCTGCTGTGTTCCAGAACTAATACTGATCTACCTTTCTCATTCTGCAGGGGCCCAAAGAGACAGGGCACACTGGATTTAAAAAGGAGGATGATACAATAAATTCCTGGGAAATTCTTGTAGGGGGGGAAGGAAAAACTGAATTAACACCCAATCTGATATTTTCACAGTGCAGAAGCTTTAAATGGGATTCCCAGGAATATTTGAAAGGTCCATGAATGTAGGACAATAAGATTTCAGCTGGCACCAGCTCATTTCACTACCATTGCTCCACAAACCTGGTGTCTATAATACATAGTATGGCCACCACCCTCATGGCAGAGGAGTTTGCTGCTCCATCCTGTCTGCTTTATTGTGCAAAATGACAATCAGGCTTCTACAAAAGATCTGCACCTTGTGGCTTCTCACTCCAAAGCTGAATTAATCCATTGTGCTAGGCCATGATTTGGTTAACTATATTTTACCTAATAAACCACACCTGGCTGGATTTACATACCACACTCAGCCAAAATCAAACAAATCACATTATAGTGTGGCACCATTGTGGAATTCAGCCCAGAAGCTTCCAATGTCATCTGAAATGGGCAGCTTTTGACTTTGTATGTATGTGTGTCATATTGATAACACATGAAAAGTATCTGATTAGCTTTCCCCAAGTATGAGCCATGTCGTAGTGATCTTAGAATAAATATGCACAAAGGACACCCATTTCAACTCTCTGAACACCAGTTTCCTGGGCTATACAGGAAGGTAATGTGGTACAAGCAGATCCCAATACTGCACATATACCTTCCACCAGTTTCAGTGAATATGCTCAGTGCCAATTCCTAGAACCTTGAAGGCCATCTAGTATAATGTTTCCACCCCACTTGATGTAAGAAGTCCATGGGATAGCATTCCCAGCAAATTGCTGCTTAGCCTTGGTCTGAGAACTTCTAGTAAGAGAACTCAGGCCCCTTTAAGGTCATGGTTTGATTGACAACAAACTTCTGAGCTCTTGCATTCAAAGCTCTTTAGACTCAACCTGGAACAAGGGTCTATTGTGCCCTGTGGCAGACCTTCAGGATTTGAACATATTAATATGTATCCCTTCAGTCTTGTCTCTTCCAGATTAAATGTATCTCTGTCTTTCAAATTCTCCTTATGAGAATTGTTTTTCACTCTGCAGATAAACTCTGATACTCTGTTTAGAATCCATTTCATTTCCACTTTTTAAAATGTGGGTACCCAGAAATCCAACTGTTGTTTAACTTTTTTCTTCTGATATGATTGCAGTTGAGAATTACCTTGTTTGGCCTAGGCAGAGTGCTGACTTGCTTCCCAGGAGCAGGAAAGCTATTTGAGAACTCTTTGGGATGTAGCAATCATAGGGGGACATACAGGAACTTTCTTAAATACAGTCGTGTGAAAAAGAAAGTACACCCTCTTTGAGTTCTATGGTTTTACATATCAGGACATGTATGTTATGATTCAATAGCTTTTAGAACCACCTTTAGCAGCAATAACTTGAAGTAATTGTTTTCTGTATGACTTTATCAGTCTCTCACATCATTGTGGAGGAATGTTGGCCCACTCTTCTTTACAACATTGCTTCAGTTCATTGAGGTTTGCAGGCATTTGTTTATGCACAGTTCTCTTGAGGTCCCACCACAGCATTTCAGTCAGGTTGAGGTCTGGACTTAGACTGGGCCATTGCAACACCTTGATTCTTTTCTTTTTCAGCCATTCTGTTGTAGATTTGCTGGTGTGCTTTGGTTCATTGTCCTGTTGCATGACCCAATGTTGGCCAAGCTTTAGCTGTTGGCAGATGGCCTCACATTTGACTCTAGAATACTTTGGTATACAGACGAGTTCATGGTTGACTCAATGACTGCAAGGTGCCCAGGTCCTGTGGCTGCAAAAGAAGCCCAAATCATCACCCCTCCACCACTGTGCTTGATGGTTGGTATGAGATGTTTGTGCCGATATGCTGTGTTTGGTTTTCGCCAAACTTGGTGCTGTGCATTATGGCCAAACATCTCCACTTTTGTTCCATCTGTCTAAAGGACAGTATTCCAGAAATCTTGTGATTTGTTCAGATGCAACTTTGCAAACCTAAGCCATGCTGCCATGTTTTTAGAGAGAAGAGGCTTTCTCCTGACAATACTTGTTCAGTCTTTTTCTAATTGTACTGTCATGAACTTTAACATTTAACATGCTAACTGAGGCCTGTAGAGTCTGAGATGTAACTCTTGGGATTTTTTGCAATTTCTCTGAGCACTGCATGGTCTGACCTTGGGGTGAATTTGCTGGGACGTCTACTCCTGGGAAGATTGGCAATGCCTTGAATGTTTTCCACTTGTGAATAATCTTCCTCACTGTAGAATGATGGGCTTTAAATTGTTCAGAAATGGCCTTATAACCCTTCCCAGATTGACGGGCAGCAACAGTTGCTTCTCAAAGATAATTGCTGATGTCTTTACTCTTTGGCATTGTGTTAACACGCACCTCAATGCTCGAGACCAGCAAACTCCTAAAAGTTTGGCTGTTATAGAGGTAGTCACACTTGCTGATGATCAGTTGATCAAGGGCATTTGATTAGCAGCACCTGGCTGCTACTTAGCCTCTTCATACCTATGGAAGCAGGAAGGGTATACTTAGTTTTTCACACATGGCTTCTCCATTTCAGCTTTATTTTTGTAAAATAAATGATGACATGGTATAATATGTCATGTGTTGTTGTTCATCTGAGATTGTATTTACCTACTTTTGAGAACTGCTAAGGACCAGATAATTTTTATTACGTCCTGATACATAAAACCATACAACTCAAAGAGGGTGTACTTTCTTTTTCACACGACTGTATATAGTTACCTCAATACTTCCCTGCCTCTTCTGAAATTAATTTTGCACATGTTTCCAGATGGGAAGTTGCCCAAGCTTACATAAGAGAGATGTACAAAAGGAAAGGATGGGAGGGGGCCATGATGGGTGCAGATCTACTTTGAAACATTCAGAGCTGCTTTTGCCAGAGAAAGTAGGAACACCTGTTTTGCAAGCCAAATGCTTGAGATTCAATTGTAAATATCAGCAATTAAAAGGAAAGTCTCTTTCTACCTATAACTTTGGAGAACCACTGCCGATTGGTGTAAGCAGTGGTAGATAAGATAACCAATGCATAGATTTCTTGAGGTCAATGGAAGATGAGACTAATTAGGTCCAAATTCATGGATCCAAATTAAATGAGACCAAGTTACATTTGAAATCCTGCCCCCTCAGTGACCCTTAAACTAGTATGCTATCCAGTGCTGTCTAGATTTACTGCCTGCTACCATTCACATCATGAAATTCTGCACTGCATATTACCACAATGAACAAGGCTTCTTGGCATGAAATTTTGCACACAAGGTCACAGTGACACAAGCAAGATACATGCATGAAATGCTAAACATCAGTCAATAGCTCTAAGTTCATTTTAATGCCTTAATAAGAACAGGCTCAGGTCTAGGATGGCTGCAGAACACTTCCGTATATGAGTGTTGTGGATCTCTCCAAGGGTTTGGTCAGTGCTTCCAGAAGATTTTGGGATTCCTGGTCCAACTGCTGAGCTAGGCGGCCAATCACTTGAATCATGTGGTCCACAATCTGAAAATGTTCCTTTATCCTAAGAAAACAATAGCACAATTCAGTTACCCTTTTCCAAACTATAAAACAGCCTTCCTTAACCTGATGCTCACAAATGTATTGGGACAATTCCCAGGACTCCTAGGTGGGCAGAGGATATTCAATAAACAGCAGGGTTCTAGGCACTGTCGGTGGCTTAGGAAGCTACAGTGAAACCCATCCATCCAGCCTCCAACTATCACAGAATGGAATGCAAATAAAATAAAATAAAAGATAAGGTGGAGAGTGTTAAAGTACAATTTTTTTGGATAAGACAAGTTAGTATTAGTGCTACTAGGAGAACTTGTATTTCTGGGTATTGGATATAATTATTTGGGATTTGTTAATGTCTCAGAGAAAAGCCCCAAATTCTATCTATGTCCAGGTTTATTATAAGGAAGTTTACTGAAGAATGGGAGTTTGCACAGATTTATTCTCAGCAGCCAATCCTATTGAGTAGATTGTTGCTGCTGGCTTCAAAAGAGTGGTAAGATCTTCATCACCAGTCCAGTCTAATGAACTCTCAGGTTCTGTTTGTGATCAGGCCACAGAATCTTCTTCAAGCAAAAAAAATAAAGGAACAAGCAGCCCTGTATTAACCATTAAGCCAGTGTTGTCCAAACTTGGCCCCTTCAAGATGAGTGGACTTCAACTCCCAGAATTCCCCAACCAGCATGGGAGTTGAAGTCCACTTATCTTAAAGGGGCCAAGTTTGGACAACACTGCATTAAGCAAAAAAACATGTGCTCAGGGCACCAGAGAAAGGGGGACGCCACAGAGTTCCCCCCCAGCTATTATGACCTGAACTCTTTCACTGTCACACTTGACTTTAGTAGATTTTTTTTTTTTTTGCAATTGTCCTTATCTGTCGGTTTGACTTTAATTGGCATTGTTTAAAAAAATGTTTTACTTGGCATGGTGAGTGACTAAAGTTTAAAAGTTTGGTTTGAAGGCATCATCAGATATCACATTTGTTTCCATCTCATGGCAGGACAGTTTTGCTTCTGTCAAGGGACACCATTGTTGGGCTGGGCTTCCCCTCTTTCAACTCCTTCCTACCTCCTTCATGTGTTTCTTTTGCAGTTCAGTCTCCAATCATTGTCTCTATATGACCAAACCATCTGAACATACTTCTTTCATACTGGTTACTTACTTTTGTATTCAATTCACATTTATTCAGCACTATATTATGATGATATCTTTTTAAGATACTTATTTCTTAAGTACTTTATCCCCACTGTTTTTCATTTACTGTTAAGTTTCATCTGAAATACGCAACTCTCACGTCTACTTAACAAATTGGGCAGAAGTATATAGCTGTTTTAGCTTATTTTGAGAAACAGACATTTACCTTTCTACATATACATTCTCCAGCACATACATATTCATGTCCTCAAACAAAACACTTCTGCTGTTACCACAAGCATTCCTTATACATTTAGCTATTTACCCAGTATTAAACAACTAAGAGGCATCACACACTCTTATCTTACTCCCTGCTTATAGTTGACCCATTCACTAAGCATGGTACTGAGTAGATTTGTCCACCTGCCCTCCAAAAATTTAGAATTTTGAGCTAAAATGCCCAAGGTCACATTTCTATTGGCTCATGTTGCATACAAGGACAGTGTTTGGGTATTCTGGTTTAGCGCAATAGCTGTGAGAGGTACTTTGGGCTGAGAGAGAAAGAGAGACAGGTCCAAAGTCCCCAGTGAGATTCCATAGTTGACAGTGGTACACATCTTAACCACTGTATCTCACCATCTCTCTTGTTGACCACTATTTATTTTACTTTTTAAATGATATGGCCAACCTCTCCTTCTAAAGTACAATATGTGAAAAGGCTCCTTTGATTTGTGGTTTAAAGACAGATGGAAAGGCTGCAGTTGATACTGACTGCAGATATACAGTTTTTAAAAAACAACAGTTCTTGTGCACTTTCAGAATCCCTCCAATTCAGCATATGGTACCGTATTTTTCCGTCAATAAGACGCCCCCATGTACAGGACGACCCCTACTTTTCCAACCCAAAATTAAGAAAACAATATTTTAAAGATAGTGCAGAACACATTTTTATTTCGTAATTAGTTAACATTGACCTGATACACTCGGTGGGAGGAGGTCCAAACCGTCTCTCTGCAGCTCTATTACGATGCTCTTTTGCATAACTGATTACATTCAATCATGAGTGAAACTGCCGATAGCTTGTCTCTGCAAACAGACTTCCTCTAATTGGTTTGTTCAGCATCAGCTGACGTCAGTTACATAAGGCTCGTGATTGGAGGAAGCCTGTTTGCAGAGTCAAGCTATTTCACTCATGATTGGAGGCTAGCAATAGGAGGAAGCCTCTTCGCAGAGACAAAGTATGGGCAGTTTTGCAACCGCGCAGTTCTCTCTTCAGCTGACTTCCTTGAATAAGACGCCCTTCAATTTTTAGTGTAAGGATTTTAGAAAAAAGTATCATCTTATAGTCGGAAAAATACAGTACTTTAAGAGTAATCTAAAAAAACTGAATGACAGAAAAATTATTGCAGCTTTGCAGTAAGGTCATACATGTTTGTCCATAATGAAGTATAGCTGCAGAAATTCAAGACTGATGAAAATAAGGTTTTATTTGCATAACACATACTTAACCAGTGGAATTCACTACCACACGATATGGCAATGATCAAAGGAGCTAAACATACTGGTAGTGGATCGGAATATAATAGTCTTGATGTTTGCATATGATCTATAATATCATAGGCAGCAAACTGAAATATCTACTGTAGGGAGAGTTGTAGACGACATCTATTGCTTTTCTATACATGCTAGGGAGCTTTCTGCAGTATTCTGGTTAGATGCTGTATGACGTAGAAGCCTGGACTGGATAGTCCTTTGATCTGGACCAGGACTGACTCCACTTCTGACTTTGGGCTAATCATGCGTTAATTCACATTTTCCTAGCCTGCCTTAGAGGGCTGTGAAGATCAGTTGACGAGAAAAAGAATCTTGGACACCAGCCAGAGTTTCTCAAGGCAGAAGAAATGTTATTCAAAAACGGTCTGATTGGTTTTTTGATTTCCTGAATCAGGGTTCTTCTCCACAGCAGCATTAAAGGGCCCTACAGGCCAGCAGAAAAGAATGCCAGCTTCAGAAAATGCTGACTGCACTTCCAACACCTATTCCCCCTCAAGGACTGCAGGATCAGACTCACAGACGTGCAGTTTTAACTTGGGGGGAAAGGGCTGAAGAACTCCTTCTACCCCGCCTCCCTTCAACTGTAGCAAGGGAAGAAGGGGAAACAGGCTCCTTGGCCACTATTCCCATGGGGTAAATAATGGGGGATTGGGTTCCCCCCCCCCATTTCTGTCATCTACAAAGGGATATCTGCAGGGTATGGTAAAAAAAAAAGTCAAGATGCTGAGTTCAATGATGCAATCGAAGCTGTGTCGTTTTTTATGTGTGCCATGTATGCAACACGCATAAAAAACAGATCTTCAATTGCATTGTTGTTGCCACCATCTTGATTTTTTTTAACCACACCTTCTGGACACCCCTGCATCTGTAGGTGGCAGGAAAAGTGATAGATATGTCAGGAGAATGGCTCCTTTGGTAACAATCCTCTGGTCCTGGATTGGAGAACTGACAACAGAAGACCAGCTCCTCTCCCACACACCCCGCCATCTTTCCAGTAAATCTGCCCTCCCCCACCTGACTAAGCACTGAAGCACCTAATCTGCGAGTGGGGATCCACTTTTGACATTTATCCAGTGATCTTATGGAAGACCACTGGCCATGTGTCAAAAGCTGCATTAGCCCAGCCCCACTAATCAGATGTTGCTGTGCCTGCCCTGGGAGGTAGAAACTAAAGGCCTGCTTCATCCCACCCCCCATTTCCCTTCCCCCAATATTTCTCCAATCCCACGTGATACCTCTGCACGGTAGAAGGACTAGTGGCTGAAGAGCCACTCCCTGCCCAACACATAGCCTTCTCTTGCCGTGTCTCTAACTCCTGGTAGTCTGGGGATCTGCTGCCAATATGGTAGAGAAGTTGGAAGTGGCTATTTGAAAACTGAAACAGGAAAATATGAATTCAGGATGCCTGCTTGGTGGGTCCTGTAAGCTGGAGATGTCATCATCCATTCCTGTTCTCTGAATATGGTTGCTAGAGCATCTCCAATCCACGATTAGCAGGTTGTATGGAAGAGGCCGAAGGCAGAGAACTTGTGCTTCCCACTACCAACCCACAATGATCCTACTATGTGTATTTGGGCACACAGTATTCAAAGCCACCATCAAGCAATGTGCTAGCTGTTTCCATTTACTGTGTTAATTGGCAGTTCCTCCTATAGGGAAGGAACATAGGGGAGAAGAAGGATGAGGGACCTTGGCAACAGTGGGAGGGAACTAACAAAAGCTGTTAGCTCCCTCAGTACCATAGCTGCTCTCAGTACCAGATACTGAATCTCAGGTTAATATTAGCAGACCCATTCCTTTCACCATCACTTGTCAATATTTGTGAATTCGACAGCATTAAAAGGGAGCAGTCTTTCAAGAATTTATCCTGCACAATCCTATTGAATTAAATGGGAGCTATACAAGAATCTCAAATGCTCTTGTATACAACTCCTGCTCATTTTGACATGGGGTAGAAGACTCCTGCAGGGCAGTCCCCAGAGTTTGGGATCTAACCCTGAAGTAGGTCTTCTGCTTTATGGGAAGGCACCTTCCTCACCTGAGCTACTTTGACTGACAAGTGGCACAGTCTCAGAAATACGTGTTGCAAGAAGAGATGTTTGTACATTCAGCCTGCAGTGTTGCAGCCAGGATCACTTAAATGGGATTTCTGCTGATTCTCAGGGGTTTCTCCAGGGGAAATCACATTGCTCAGGCTCAGTTTCAAATCCAAGCAGAAATTTGGCTCAGAGTTCTTGGAGTCTGCTAGCATGTGAGGGCCGAGAACAAAATTACTCCCTTGCTCTTTCATCTATGACCTCCCTTCTATGGTCCTCCTCTCTTGCAGTTCCATGTCCTTGGAAACTCCTCCTGTTCTATACTGCTTGGATAAAGTGGATGAGCAATAAATGAAGAAGCTATAAATTATACAAAAGAGCAAACATTTCTTCACATGATTTACAGAATTCACTGTTACACAAAGGATGGTGAAGGCCACTGGTTCTGAGAATGGCAGGCTAACTGATTCCATGGAATGATGGAATGGAAACTTTGTGTGATTGGAGATCTGAACACAGAAGACCAGTTTTCCCAGTCTTTCTCCCCTGCCCCCCCCCCACACCAGTAAAGCTAATCAGTCCAACTTATGGAGGGAGGATCATTTTATGATTTTTCAACCCAAGAGCAAAATGGAACTTTTAAAAGCAGAGCAGTTATGTGCTGTAGAGCAAGGCGCAATCCTTCAGCGCCCCCCTCCCCCACCCCAACACACTTAATTTCTTCTGTTGCTCAGACCATATCATCTCATATCCCTACAATGGCATTCTTCCCCTTTCTCTATCCAGGATCAACTTCTTATTCAGGCAAGGGATGGGAGTCTAGGACTTTCCCAATATTGCTCAACTCCAACTCCAAGGGAGAGCCAGTTTGGTGTCACTGGACTACAAGCATGCACACTGTGAGTTCCAGTTCTGCCTTAGGCCCAGAAACCAGCTGGCTGGCTTTGAGCCAGTCACTCTTTCTCAGCCCTAGAAAGAATGAAATAGCATTCATTCCAATGTTGCCAAGAAAACTGCATGGTTTTGTTCATGTAGTTGGCAGGAGTCAAGAGTGACCTGAAGGCACACTGACAGACATACAGACACATACAGACCTCTAAGGAGCTCCAACTAACACAGCCAGTTCTGAAGGATGCTAGGAGGTATAATTCAGCAAGATTTGGAAGTCACAGTTTTCCTAACTCTATATTAAGTTATCCTCAGGCTTCCTCTACCCTACCTTTATTTGCCATCTGCCTTTATGTATCTCTGGCTGTGTTCTTTGTTCTCCTATTCTCTGCTGCCATAAACTGTACCCCTTCTCACGTACTGCCTTATGTGCTTTCCTAGAACTTTCCAAAGACCCAAACAGAAGCCCACAGCCACGCCATTTTCTGCTGTTGCTTCCCAGTAATTATTATTCAAAGGCAGCCTGCCTCTGATCCTAGAGGAAGTATAAAGCCATCATGAGTAGTAGCTATTCCAGGATTATCTTCCATGGAATTTGCCTACTCTCCCTAGGCTAATAAAACTCATCTCATCATGTAGCCATACATTCTGTAAATGAATGATGTTTTACATGAAGAAAGACTTTTTTTGTTGCTCCTGAATCTTTGCCAATCACTTCACTATATGATCAAGAGTTTCTATCACAGGGAGACTTACCACGTGGGTCTTATTACATAAACTCTTCAGTTCCAGCTGGCTATTTATGATATACAACGCACCTATCAATGAATGAAACACATTGTTCAGGGGGAACACTTACTTGTTTTTCTCATTTTCCAAGTGAGGAAGGTCATCAATTTGGATATGATCTTCTAACTCTTGCAAGAACTTCCCTAAGTTCTCATGAAATGCTGCATTAGCCTCTTTTATGTCTGGAAGTGCTTCAGAAATAATATCCTGGTATCTGGATTTGCCAGTTTCCACAGCTGCAGTGTCCTCAAGGGTCCTAAGGACTCTGCCAACATCCTCCAACAAAATCTTGAGGTAATCCAGCTCTTCCTGAGCGACTGGCATGAAGACTTGGTTTCTTGGTGTGCAAAGTCTTCCAGACCTAGGAACATTAAATGTGAAGTCACAAAAGTTTGGATTGGGGGACTCAGCTGCATGTTTATCTGGAGTTGGCTTCACTTGCTCCATCTCAAGTTCTGATATGGTATCTTCAAGCACTGTTTCTTTTTCTTTACACTGAACCAAATGGCTGGGAATAAAAATACATAGCCCGAGGAGTAGATTCCAAACATGCTCTTGACTTCTTGGAAGCTAGAAGAAAGCAAATGCAAATTAATTTTTCAGAATAGTTATTGGTCTGACACCTGCTAGACTGGTTCTACACTAACTCAGTTTTCTAATCCAAGGCTGTTTGCAATCCATTGCTAAAACTGGAAAAGGAAAGATGCTGCTCTGATTATCAGGCATAAGTGGAAGGTCAGAGATTTCTAGTATTCCTTTGGACCATCCCTGAGAGTTTATACTGCTGATGAACCTGTCTTAGCAGCAGTATCGTATTGAACCAAACAGGCAATCCAGTAAATCAAGAACTTGGCGATTCTTTATTAGATCAGAGAGTAAAAGAAGATCATTAGCTTCCAAGAAATAGAAACAGAAGAGCAGATCAGGATAAACCCTAGTGCAGAACAAAAAGAATATATACATGGATTATAGACAATAAGCTTTTGGCACCAACTAAGGAGCCAGTCATTCGGATTTTGGCTACATCTATGCTGTTTTGACTGTTTGCTATTGTTGTTCTGGTTGTCCCATTCATTCCTGTTGTGTGGTTTTTAGCTGTATGTGAATTTTAAGATGTGGGGATTTTCACTGTAAATTGCTTGAAATTGTTTGTACTGCTATTCTAAGATTGCTGTATCAATAAGAACATAAGAATATAAGCACTGCCCTACTGGATGGGATCCCTGGCCCATCTAATCCAACAGACTGTTCTCACGGTGGCCAACCAACTGCATAAGAGAGCCTACTAGTCTCCCAGCAGATGGTCTTCAGAGCAATCACACTGCCATCAAGGCTAATACCCACTGATCCTCATGACTTCCATGAATTGGTCCAATCCCTTTTTGAAGCCAGTCAAGCTGGTAGCCGGCACCACATCTCATAGTAGCAAAAGCCAGACTTGAATTACTTGTTGTATAATAAAATATTTCGTTTTCTCTGCCCTGATTCTTCCAAGACTCAATTTCATTGGGTGACCTCTGGTTCTAGGATTTTAGGAAGGGGAAAATAGCTTCTCCTTTATCCACAAAATGCATAATTTTGTACACCTTAATCATGTCCCCTCACATTCACCTCCTTTTGTCAGCCCTTCAAGGTAGATCAGACTAGGTATCCAATGTCATGTAGGTCCATACTATTTCTGTTGTAAAGCTATAGTAGCAGAATCTTGCAAGTCTGAATGCACATCCCCCTCCCTCCCTCCCTCCCTCCATCTTCTTGAGAACTAGGGAGGGTCTTATCTGAGACTCAGGTTACATTCCTGCCCCAGACTCAGTTCTCTTTTATCTGACCATTGTCTTGACCATTGAGAATTCTGGGATCTGAAATCCACACACCTGGAACTTGCCACGGCTGGGAATCACTGACCTAGTGCATTGTTTCAAAAATAGAAAGTCTGGATAAGGATTCTCCAGTTAGTTAAATAAACCACCCAAACAGATTGGGATTGTTAGTCTTTTCTGCAAACATAGACACTTCCCCCAATACTCCCAATTTTTATTTTGACTCTATTTGGGAAGAAAGCAGCCATTACAGCCACAGGCTCCATACTTCTATTGATTGTGACTTCTCTGGCAACTGTTGTCACATCACATATGGCCTTTCCTGCCCAGCTCAGCTGAGAATTTAATCTAATAACCTCTCAAAAGCTATAACTTAATAACGTTTTAGTACCTTGCTTTGATGCTCAGTTGCTAAACCTTGTACTAAATTCCAGGTTTTCACAATGACATCAATCTTTCCTCCCTGAAGTAAAGGAATTGGAGAAATTATTCCTTTCTATGACTGGTTGGCCCCTGGAGGGCACTCTGCTTTGGCACAATCTATTAGTCCTCTGTTGCCACTATAATAAGCCACCTGTTGCAATACATTCCAAGGCATATTTTGGGGCCCAAATTAGCTTTTGTTCCACTTATTCCAGGAAACCGGGAAAAAGAGAGGGAAAGTGTAAAAAAAACCTGTTGTGTCTCTCTAACCATTTTGTTTAACCTTTCTTTAAAATTTATTTCTCAGTTTCTGAATTGCATGAGAGCAACCACACAAGTTTCTGACAGTTATAAATTCTCACAAATGTTCACCTAGTATGCTTGAACAGTCCTCTATGAACAAGAAGTTGCCCCACCTATCCCTGAATTTTCTAGCCCAGCTTTCCCGTTTTAGAGCTTCTAGATGTAGTGGACTGGTCTTGAACTATAAGAGACCTCTCCTGCAGATATTCAAGATGAAGGTGCAATTGTGGCAATGGGGCAAGAGGAACTTCCTGTCGATCACCTAATTTTGCAATTGAGGCTTTGCAATGGCAAGCGATGTTGGTGTGTCCCTGTGCTGGAGTAGGGAAAGGTCATTCAAGGCAGCGAATGCTGCTTCTGGAAAGACAGTGATTCACTGCCTTGGGTTTGAAGACTGGACAGTGCTCTTGCTGTAGGGATTCCTGGCTTGTCCACCTTCCAGCTCCTGGGATTCCCATTATGCTGGCAGAATTAGATAGAAACTCAGTGCAAAATTGCCAGCACACCAGTAATTAGGAATTGGGAAGGCAGCAGAGACTGCCAACTTGACGAGTTCAGAAACACAGGAAAATACTAGCGATTTCTTGTCCTATTTCTGTAAAGTTGGGGAAGGCTGGGATAAGATTCTACTTAGTTATATTGACTCAATTTTTTCTTTAAATGAGGAGATTGCTTACTTGCAGGTGGGAGGCTATGGTATCCTTGCAGTGCCAGGATGTGGCTAATATCAGAGCCAAGCACTAGTCGCTGCTACTATAGTGGAAGAATTCCTCAAAAGCATAAGCACAAATAGAAGACTTCCTGGTTTCTTAGTGGTTAGGAATGAATGAAACTGACAAGATGCTTGTAATAGCCAATGCAATTTCTTTTTTTCTGTTTCCTTGTATCTAGGCCAGCTATATCAGCTTGCTTTACCATGCGCTCAGTGTCTTGCCCAAGGAAACATTGCCAAATATGTTCTTTTTGTGCTTGACCAGACTCTGCAGACTCTTACTAAGGCACTGAACACTTCACAAATTGTGTCCTGATTGAATAGAGGGGTGGACCTAAACTTCATCACTTAGGTGGCAGAGAAGGAAGAAGAATGTTGAGGAAACTCAAAATTTTTTCTCTAACAATGCCTATCCTCTGATCACAAACATGCTATTTAATAATCAGTTTGAAGGCTTTGCTCAGTACAGAGGTCAAACTGATAGATCTGCAGTTTTCTGGCTCCTCCTTCTTCCCTGTTTCAAGATGGGACTGACATATGCTGTCCTCCAGGCAGTCTCAAAGATTGCAATCACTTCCACTAATTCCTTCGGTATTCTGGGAGATAATCCATCTGGCCCTGGAGACTTGAATTCATTTGAAATAACTAAGTTCTCTCTTAGGGGGCAGTTTGGTGTAGTAGTTAAGGCATCAGGCTAGTAACCAGGAGACTGTGAATTCTAGTCCCACCTTGGGCACAAAGGCAACTGGATAACTTTGAGCCAGTCACTTCCTCTCAGCCCTAGGAAGGAGGCAATGAGACAAACCCGTTCTGAAATTTCTTCTGAAAAATCTTGCCAAGAAAACTGCAGGGACTTGTCCAGGCAGTCACCAGGAGTCAAGATTGACTTGAAGGCACCAAAAGGGGGAAGGAGGGAGGGAGAGAGAGAGGGAGAGAGAGAGAGAGAAGTTCTCTCTTACCCTTTCCTTGTTTATCCTCAACTCCAATTCCCCTGTTCCCTCAGTAGCATAACCCCAACAAGCTAGGGCTCCGCTGCCTTCCCAAGAGAAGGCAGACGCAAGAAAGGAGTTAAGAAGCTCAGTGTTCTCACTATCGATCATTACCGGTTCCTCACTTTCTCCTCACAAGGGAGCTATATACTCTTTAACTTGCCTTTTATTAAAAAAAAACAAAACAGTTTTTGCTGGCCTGCCAAACAAGAAGCTGTCCATGTCTTAATCAGAAGACATACTGCAGCCAAAATATGTGGTGTCTTAATTGCTCATTCTTCCAAAGGGGTTCAGTTTGGCACTCAAGAGGGTGGTCTAGTTTGGCTCTGTCTCTTTATTACTTCCAGAGTCAGTTAACTTGGAAGTCATGGAGGTAAACAGCCAACAGTAGTTTTCAGTGACTAATCAAATGTTCATACTTCCTTTCTCACCCCCGCTCTCTCCAATATAATGCCTAGGGGCGTTATGCTGACAACATAGGACTGCTGCTTATGTTGTACATTGAAGATACTTGGCTTTCAATATAACTGGGAAACCTGCCATCCACTGTGAAACTCCTGATTCTGAGAGTAGATTTCAGTGTGAAAATGCTTGCCCATGTATCTGTTCACCTATGTATTTCTTCCATACGAACAATGAAATTATTATTTTTCCAGGGCTGCTAGATCTAGGCTGCAAAGCTCCAGATGCCCGCTAGGTAGCAGCAAATATATACAGAAAATTATAATTTTCTACTGCCATCTAAAGGTCATCCACAGTTTTGCAACCTAGATCCAGCAGCCCTAGGTTTTTTTCCCCCATATTGCAGACTACATGGCTATAGAATGTTTGCACCTAGGAGTACGTGACTTAGGAGAAACAGTGCATTGGATTGTGGGAGCCTTGGACAGAATTCCAGCCCTTCCCATCTGGATCATTTCCCCAAATTCCCTAGCTAGCATGGCTATTCTGGGAGCATTTAAGCTGGCTAATACCAGAAGAAGGCCAGTACTGCAGTATTTGTACGCTTAGGATTTGGTGGCTATACGAGACTACTCAAATCCATTCGTGCCAGTTTTTAAGAGAATTCTAAAGATGTACTAATTCATTAATCTCACCCAAATGAGTTTTGCTAGTCTTTTCCAGCATAAATTGCTCTGAAATGGCTTCTGATTTTAAGAGTTCCAGCATGAATTGCTCTGAAATGGCTTCTGATTTTAAGAGCTGTTTTTGTGATCTTATTTTTGTACTGGAAGAATTCTAGCCTTCAGAAACTGTGAGAGAGAGTGAGATTGAGACTGAGAGAGAGATCATTATGCAGTTTATACTAGCTTTTACTACTGCCAGCATTTTCCGCATTTCATTGCCCTTTAATTAACTCTTTACATCCCTCCCAACTGTGTGTGTGTGCACCTTTGGATGTATGTATGTATGTGAATGCACACACCCAAGATACACACACAACCATCATATATCTTTGCATTTGTTTTTTCTCCTTAAGTGAAGAACTTTGCACTAGTCTCTGTTAAATTTTTATAGTCATTTTATTAAACATTACAATTAAAAAGATAAAAACTAATGCAAACGAAACAAAAGAAAAGAATAAAAAGAAAAAAAGAAAAAGTGCAGAAAAAATAGAAAGAAACATAGAAAAGAAAGAAAAAGTAAAAATATAGTAAAGAAAAAGAACAAACGGGGAAGAAATGGTGAACAGGAGATGGCTCTGCTAAAAGAGCTGATGACCCTGGTGAAATGAAGAGCCAGTGAGTAGACCAGCTTTTTGCAATTCCTCTCCAAACAAGGAGAGGACTTCAGATTGCCCCAAAGTGCTCCTTACAGTTGCTCCTTGCAAGGAAACCGTATTTTTTTACTTTATCTCATCTCCCAGAACTCTAAACCCGCCAGAGAGGTCTTTGCTCAAACCGCAAAGCCTTTGTGGACACTGGGTTCACTTACTTCCCAAAATCTATTAACCATGTTACCTGATTAAAATCTGAAGTAAGATAATACATAAGGGCTCAGTCAAAACCCTCATGTTCATATTCATTTTATTTCATGCTGCTTTCTAAAATACACACACATAAATATACAAGCTTTCTTGTATTTTAAGAGAAGAAAGTTGAATAAAGTTCTACGTTATTTTTATAATTTTCAGTTTGTTGTTTAATCCCATCAATATAGACAAAATGATTTCTGTGTATATAATCTAGGGATTCCCACCTGAATACGGTTCTTTCCTTCCAAGATTTATTGGATTTGAATGGGGTATATGTCTAGGGCTAGTGTATAGTTTGGGACTAAATCTCTAACATACCTAATGATGAAAAGAAATCTGGCTCTGAAATAGAAAATGCTTTTAGCTTAAGCACCAGACACTGATTTGCATTTTATTTTAGCATACCCAAACAATTATCCACTTAATATGATGTTTCCATGTAATACAAGCTATTGGAATTTTCTATAGGCAACAACCATAGTTTGAACCTACAATACACATGAAGAAACAGTAAAACCTCTGGGCTAAAGTAAATGTCATAGGAACAATCCATGCTTATTAGAATTACATCAACAGAGGAAATATAATCTATTCTTATGAAGCTGGTGAAATTCCTACACTAGGGGTGCCTCACTTAGCCTTTGAATGGTGTATTGGGGTCAGCCAGGGCAACAAAGCAGACCCTGGTAGGACAAAAAACTGATTTGATTTATTTTAATATAAACACATTTAATATGATAATTCCACATGTGTCTAATAATATTCCCCTTCTCTCCAGGGTTGCCTGCATGTGGGTGGGGGTGTCAAAAAAGTAAACTGTGCAATTGAAACTCTGCCCCCTTAATGCATCTAAAAAAGGACAGGATTTCAATTACCGGGCCATGGCTTCCATCTTGATTATTTTTTACCCCCTCCCCCTCCCCCTCCCCGGGATGTCCCTGCCTCTGTCACATTAATAAAGAGTAAATAGTAAAATAATATATTGTATATATGGGGGAAAAAAGAAAGAGAGAAAAGGATCTTTGTATAATTTGAACTCCATATCTTGAATCTCTGAAGTGCTTTATTCTTGACATCTTTACTATCTTTGTGAAAAGTAAACTCTACATTTCTTTTGCCATTTTCTTAGCAGTGCCAGTTAAACTGCAGAGCTACAGGGAAGTGGCCTCAAGTATTAGCAAGACAAACCTAGGAATCCATGCAGGGGGGGGGGGGGGGCAAGTGACAAAACATGTGTAAGGACACTGCAATGCAAACTTTGTGACCTCTGTTCTTCACCTGAGTATTATTCAAGTATGAAAGGCTAGAGATTGAATTGTGACATCATAACACACATACCATCATCTTTATGTCATTGAAGCTAGCAGGAGACATCTATGTAGGCAAAGAATCATGGACTGCTGGACTGAAAATCTCAGTTGCCTATGGATATGTACATGAACGTGTATATATTCTTTTATTCTCTGAAAGCTACCTTGAAGTCTGCTTAATAGAAAGGTAGAATATACATCATATGTGTGTTTGTGTTTGTAAACATTTATGTGAAATAATTCAACAGAAATACAGCATCTTGAATAAAGCTCAAAATACAACACAGTCAAGGGCTTTGAGCCAGTCCCACAACCAACACTGACTAATCCAGAACTTTCCATCACTGAGAAATACTTTTTCTTTTAAACTACTTTTCTCAACTTGATGGTCTCTCTATGTCAAAGTAGTACTTCCATAATACCCAGTTATTGTGACCTTTGGACAAAGACTATGCTTGGTGTGAATAGTGAGAGCTGCAGTTCAACAGCTGGGAAAGACTGCCTTTAACTCTCTGCTAGTGAATCCCTGGATCATCCATCCCTAGATGATCCCTAGATCATTCACAAATCCTAACTGTTGCAGAGAGCTTTGGGAAATGAGCATAAAGGACATATTCAGGCATCTTAACATTCCCCCAAACCCTAGGTGCAAAATATTAACTTAAGTTTCATTCAAAACCAACAAAAGACTGAAGAGAATCTCCATTCATTCTCATCGTTCAACTACCTCCCTCCACCCCCCTCAATCTCTCGCTACCAATATTAACTAAAATCCCTAACTCACCATGACAAAGATTTCAGCAAGCTTCAGTGTAGTTTCCAGCCTAAACTTCAGTACAGCTGTTCTCCAAAGTCAGTTTATAAATGTACTTTCAAAGAAGCATTTGGATCTGCCCACAAGCCAGCCCCTAGAAATCCTGTTATGTAAATTGCTAGATTCATTTCAGCCTATTTATTACACAATAATTCCGTTACATACATGCAGGAGAAAAAGGAGGGGTATCTTATCCCTGGCACATATTCCAAAACTTGGAACTGCAGCTTCATCTTTGCAGGGCTGAGTTAATGGGGTATGTTTTCAATTTTCTTCTTTCAGTGGAATGCTAATGGCTGACCATAAAAGAGGTCTCTTTTAAAAGCAAAACATGAGGTCCAGACACAAGTTGGGAAGAAACAGTTTGTTCATTTCAACCTTTTCAACAGGCCTCACAATATTGTTTTTGCAAGCTAGAGACTTTTTGCACCTAGCAAAACAGCTGCCAAACACCTAGTAAACAGCTATCCAACTGTACTGCTCAAACATCCAGTTGTAGGAAAACTGAAGGGAAAAAAAAGAGAGATGAAAAAGGGATTCATTACTTATGAAATTGATTTACTGTGTTTTTTTTTTAATGGTCCAAGTAAGCCCAATATGATCTGTTTGGATAGCCAATCTGCTATCTGCTTGGATAGGCAGTGGCCTGAAGAAGCATTCTCAGGTCCATGCCTAAAAATGGCAGGCTTTGGACCTGAAGCTTTTGTTTTCAAAGGCTGTGTTCACACAACAGGCTAAGCTATGTTTTATTTAACCACAGTTTGTTGAAAATCCACAAGTGGTTGAGTTCACACAACCTGCTACCCTTCAAAAAGCAAACGAGTACTTAATGTGTACGCCTAGTTATCATAGCCCATGCTCTGTCACTCAAATATTTGACTGGGTTCACATAGGCTAAAATGGGACTGGGAAGTTTCTATCTCAGTGTGTCACATGAACCCAGTAAATCAGTTAATTCCATAAACTTTAGTTAAATTAACCATGGGTAACCCTGTAGTGTGCACACAACTATTGTGTATAATATCAGGTACTTTAAAAATATACTTTAAACTTGGAAACATACAGAAAAGGATAGCCAAGGTTTATCTTCCTTGTGGGTACAAAGTTAAATTACCTTTCTTTTTTCTTTTTCTTTTCTTAGCTTAGATAGGGGAGAGGCTACTGGATAACAGGTAATAAAATTGCTTAAGGATGTGAAGAAAGTTGCCATAAGATTTATAGAACATGATTTACTTTGAGAGACTTGTTCACAGAATGCTTAAGTAATTTATGACATTTGGTAAGACAGTCTGTAAGATATAGCGATAATCATTGGCTTTAAAACAGCGTTAGACACCACCATGAAGAAAGAGAAGCCTGTCAGTGAGCAAGCAACTGTAAGAAACTATCGTTTTGTGATGGAGTTCAACAGAAGGAATAGACAAGGAAGACAAAAAATGACCAGAAAACTTGTATATTTAGCTGTGACAATAACAGAGTGCAAGAAATTTATTTGCTTGTTTGTTTATTATATGATTTATATAGCCATCCAGCTCACATAAGTGACTCTGTGCAGCTTACAATAAAATGGATAAAAACAATAAAACACATCATCATCATCATCATCATCATCATCATAATATAGAAACATAGCAGCCAAGCTTCATAAATAACTGTCAATGAAGTCAAGAGATGGGTACTATCACACTCCAGGGCACAAAACCAAGGTTTTAGAGCCTCACAAAAGGCCGGAAAGGTCGGGGCTAACTTAATCTCAGGTGGAATGATGTTCCACAGGGTAGGCACCATGGCAGAAAAGGCCCTCCTCTTGGGCCCCACTAGTTAACACACTTTAGTTGACAGCACCCGGAGCATGCCCCTCTTGCCAGACCTGGGGGATGGGTAGAAACAAATGCAAACAAACAAACAGGTAAAAAGAAATGCATCCTGCTAATTGTTGATTCTCCATTGTGGGTGACTGAGTGATTGCTTGTTGCTGAGTAAGCAGATGTTGCTGCAGAGGAAGAACATAAGGCAGCCAGTTTCTAGAGAAAGGTAACAGAACCTTGGCAGAAAACTTCAGAAGGAGAGTTTGAAGGACAGATTCCTAATAAATTTTCCTGCTGAGTTTTGGCAAACATAAGAGCTTAAAAAGGGAATAAATACAAAAGCATTTATACTGGTTGTCTTAAGAAGCAGAAGAGAAAATGGAAAGACAGGATTGCAGCTGTTACCTTTTATACTTGTACTATATTTTTTGCAGTAAGAAAACAGTGGGATCTGCAGGGTTAGGTCAAAAGGTATAAGATGGCAGATATAAAATCATGATCCAAGTCCTGTCCCTTTTATGCATTCATGTGATGTTGACACATGTAGAAAAGGAGCAGTGCTTGGATCACAATGTTGCATCTGCCATCTTGCCCCTTTTGATCCCTCTTACAGACAGTATTGGAAGGAGGATAGCCTGGCATATATTTTCAGCAAGGGCAAGCTTGCAGGTTGCTTGTAGAAAAAGTCGAAACGCTGAAGCAACAAGTGGTTGCATATCAGCTCAAAAGAGGATTTGAAGATTTCTCAGATCAAACAAAGAAAGTATTACAATAAATGCTGAGGGAAGAAACAATTCTCTGTAAGGAAGAACATCCATCAATGCTCAGGGAACATGACAGGAGAAGGAAAAAACATAAAAAATATTCTGAGCTACTGGAAAACAGCTACTCAAAAACAGCTTTGAGATCTTCACAAAAGAAACCACTGTGAGTCTTGAGGTGAAGAAAAGAACACTGCAGAACAAGAGATAGTACAGTGGATCATTGTAGGGTTAAAAAGAATCCTGCCAGTCAATAACTAGCTACACAAGTGGTGTCATCAGAAGAAAGCTTATTGGCCATGGTCTCAGTCATCTAAATAATGAATTGCAAGCACAAGATGGGTTTCACTCAGAAGTTCTGGTAAACATGTCTTCAGCCAAAACATGATTAAGTTGATCTCAATTTTATGAAGGATGGAGACCAAAACTTCGATATAAGCATTCCAGATAAAGATTTACACACTGTAGAAAGAAATTAGAGTGTTGCTTCAATGGAACCTACTAAACCATTTAATGAAAAATAAAAAATAACATTGGCTCATTGAGCTCATGACCTTTATGGTCTAAACACTAATGGTAAGAATATGGGAAACTGATGAGCCTGAACTCTTTTTACAGGAAAGAAAATATGATTCAGTAAATATAATGGAGACATGGTGGGAGAATTCTGATGACTGGAATATAACCACTGAAGAACATAATTTGTTCAAAGGGAAAAGTTATAATCGAAATAAAGGAATATTTGCACTATATGTTAAATCTATACAGAAGTTCAAGTGAATGAACATACTGGTACTGATGGAATTAAATGCCAGTAAATCTGAAATTTATACCTGGGAAGATTCTAGAGTAGATCATAACTGGAACCATCTTGAAAATAATTAGGTAATGACCAGAGATCAGAGTGGATTTTTTAAGAATTTGCCATACCTGTACTAAACTTATTGTATCTTTTAAAATTGAGTAACCTTCCTTAGTAGATGATGGGAGTGCCATAGACATAATATATAGTGTGTTGGTTTTGGCAAAACATTTGTCAAAGTAATTCATGATATTGTAAGTAGCAAGCTAGCTGGGTGTGAATGGAATGGCATATCAGTTAAGTGGATATTCATCAATCCTTCCTCAACAAACCAGAGAGAGGTACTGAATAGGCTGCCAGTCCTGGGTCCTGTAATCTTTAATATTTTTCTTACTGGCTTGGATGAGAAAGTGGGGGGAATATAGATCAAATCTGCAAATGACAAAAAAAGGTTGGATAGCTAATACTCTAGATAAAAATAAAACCTAAAAATTAGAAAAATGGGCTGAAAGTAACAGAATCAAATTTTACTGAGACAAATGCAAAATTCTTCATTTAGGAAACAAAAATCAAGTCCACAGTATAAAATACCTGGCTCGGTAATTATACTTGTGAAACATAAGTAATAATACTTGTGAAACAGATCTCGCATGGGTATTTGACAGCAAACTGAATGTGAGTCAGCAGCATGGGTGGCTGCAAAATGAGCAAATGCAGTTTATTCCTGCATCAACAGGAATATAGATTTCAGATCATAGGAGGAATTAGTTCCAATTTATCATGCAGGGGTCAAACCTCATGTGAGTATTGTGTTCAACACTGAGCAATAACTTTAAGTTAAATTCAGAAAAGCTTGAACAGGTTCAGAAAGGAGCGCGAAGGATAATCTGAGGGCTAGAAACTAAGTTCTATGGAGTCTGAAGAAACTAGGAATATTTAGAAAGATTGGTTGAAGGGTATAGCACTCTTCAAAAGGCTATCCCACAGAAGAAGATTAAGACCTGTCCTATCTTCTAGTGTAGAAAAAGAAATGATTGATTTAATCTTCAGGAAGACAGATTCTAGTGGCCTTTGAAAAGAAGCTTTTAACAGACAGAACAGTGGAATAAATTACTTAGTGTTGGAGAATTCCCCTTTGCCGTAAGCTAGGCAGCCATCGGTTGGGATTCTTTACTGTAATGTGGACATTTGCCACTGAGCAGAGAATCGGATTCATGGCCAAAATGGCCCTTTCCAACTCCATGAATCTATCAGTTATGCCAGTGTTGTCCAAACTTGGCCACTTTAAGATGAGTGGACGTCAACTCCCAGAATTCCCCAGCCAGCATGGGGCTGGCTGGGGAATTCTGGGAGTTGACGTCCACTCATCTTAAAGTGGCCAAGTTTGGACAACACTGAGTTAGGCTTAGGGAACCTCCATGTTCAAAGGGAAAGCACCTCTGATAGGTAGCTGTCAGAATAAGCACCAACTTTTGCTTTCAGGCATTGCTTGTAGGCATCCAGTTCACCCAGAGTAGGAAATAGCTGGGACGACCTTTGATGTGTGTGACCCAAGTGTTTTTTTCTACAGACCTGTTTTCTGTGGAAGGGAGGCGCTAGGACCCAGAAGGTTTTCGGGAAAGGCCAGGGCTAGCAAGCTGATTTGAAGGAGATAGCTGCGAGGCGGTGGGGGCGCGGCCCAAGAAGTTTGTACGCAGCGGGGAGGCGTGGCTTTCGGGAGGGCGTGGTTTGTGTCGTGAGTTCTCCAAAGTGAGAGTACGGTAGCCTGCTTCAGAGTGTTTGGTCGACGACCCCGGAGAACAATGGCGCAGCGGCGGCTAGTAGTGTTGTTCGACCTGGGCGGCGTCCTGTTTGGTACCAACACTCAGATACTTTTCCGAAACCTGGAGAAGACTCTGGGCTTGCCTGGGTGGGTAGTCGAAGGCGACGGCACTCTGCCTGCCCGTCCGGTTCTGTTTCTGTGTCTTTTCGTACGTCAACTTCAGAGTTAGGAAATGCGTGTGCTGCGCCCGCCCGCGGTTGTGGTCCAAAACTTAATCTCTGCAAAAGTGCAATTGGCTTAATGAACGTAGAAGAGCCTTTGGCGCTTTCGCTGCTTACTTCGAGGCAGGGAGGAAACGCTTTGCCATTGGCGGGCGGCCGGCGGCGGACTTGCGCTTGCAAGGAGTTTTCGAGCGTGTTCATTCGAAAGCCCCAAGTGCTGGAACAGGCGCTGACAATTAAGCTCTGTGTGAGCCTCTGGGCGGATGGGGGGGATGGATAAGGATTTATGGCCAGCATTTTATCCATTGATATTCAGGATCGAGAGGATCCATGCGTACAATTCTTCGGGATTTTGAGGGGTTTTAAAATAGGTGAGAGAAATCCCAATGCTGTCCTGCAGTTAGGCTTCTCTTATTGCTTAATGTAGGCAAAGGGGTTGTAGTAATTGTTAATTTTATAGCGTCAGTGAAGTGTGCGGTGCTTTAGCAAGTCCCTGTGTCAAAGAGCTTGGTCTAAAAATTGTATGGAGAATGAGAAGGGAACTGAAGGCAAAAGTAAACCAGGAAATAATGCACAATGATTGTACTAAACGTTTCTCATGACATATGGCTCACTGATTTAAGATTTGCATGCTGCTTTTTATTGTAAAAATCTGAAAGCAGTTTACAACCGTTACAAAAGCAGCATTGCGAAATAAAAGCAGCCCATTGAAAAGGCAGTTATATGGGAAGTTACTGCCCGGGGAAGGCCAGTATAAGAGGATTTAATTTAAAAAGTTTAAAGAATGGCGGACTTGGGAGTCTGCAGTACCATAGAGGGGGCTGCATTCCATTGGGCAGGGGCCACTGAAGAGAAGGTCCTTCCCTTGATCATCCTGAAGCACAGGGACAGAAGTTTTTCCAAAGATTTTAAATGTCTGGGACGATGATGATAGTATAGATCAGTGTTTCTTAAACTTTTTGCTCTTCCCACTTTTAAAAATTATGGAGGACCCCAAAAGATCTTCTGTTTGTATGGGTTATATTTATCAATACTTACCGTATTAAAAATTAAAATAGATGCATTCGTAGAAAGTTTATTGAATCATGTAAAATTAACAATATTAAACCACTAGAAACTAACATAAATACGATATGTTTCATGAAATATTTTCTAACATAAAAAATAAGAATGACGTTTTAAATTTTTGCAAATATCCTCAATATCTGGCAAATAATTTTGATTTTGTGGAGCCCTGAGTGGCTCTTGGGGGACCCCAGGGGTCCTTGGACCACACTTTAAGAAAAATGGGTATAGAAGATGCACTTTAAAGTATCTGATGCCTTGTTTTAGAACTTTCTAAGCTAGTTAATAATTACTATTTCTCCAGTATTGATTCCCACAGCTTGCTTTGTTAGCATTGTGGTAATCAATGCAGGTTTTTTAGCACTGCAAAACCATCACATGTTAGTTAAGGTGTTTGGTTAATAACCTCCTTGTACATGATGCACTCATTGTTGCATTTCCCATGGATATTATTTATAACAGCTCAGTTTGATAGAACGTTATTATCCTCATAATGCGTAGGGGCTGAGCCTTCCTTCAAAGAGAGATCTGCCTAAGATGAGATGAAATTGGGACTTGAATTTCAGTGACCCTAACCCTAAGTTGGCCTCTTAAGCAATGTGCTCTACCAGAGCTTACTGTGTGGTTTCTGTAGGTGGTAGACTTTTTACCAAAATGGATTATGAATATCTTTCCTATCCTTTAGAAAAAGTAGGAATAAAGTAAATACACTGTGAAATTATATAATTGCAGGCTGCTTTAAAAAAAATAGATTGTTCATTCATAGTCAGGCAAAGGCAGGATTTCCCATTCAGAATAGATCCTATTTCAATTTTTTTTTTTTTTGTCTGCGCTCAGTCATTACTGACCCTGCAGTGACTGCCTGGACGAATCCTTGCAGTTTTCAAGGCAATTGTTTTTCGGAAGTGGTTTGCCAGAGCCTCCTTCCTAGAGCAGAGCCCAGCTGGCGAGCGCAGGAGGCGGGATTTCCGTTGCTTTGCGCCCTTTTCGGGCGAGCGCGGTTTCGCGCTTACCGGCAACTGGTCCCGTCTCTCTGTGCAAGGCGCTGCCAGCATTTTTCCTCCCACCGGAGTGAGAGTCCCCATTTATCTACTCACGTGAGTTTTCGACCTGTTGGGTTGACAGGAGCTGGGGGGGGAAGACAGGAGCTCACCCTGTTAACGCGAAGGCTGGACTCGAACCGCCGAAGTGTCAGCCATTTCTGGCCGGCAACTTTCAGCGTCGTTAAGCCGCTGCGCCACCGCGTCCCCATCAATTTCAATTGGATTCATCTAAATTCCTTCCAGAGAAATGTATGGTAGCCGTAATAATCCAATACAGGCAAATCAAAGATGTATTTTTCTAGTTTAACTTAAAGGCTGTGATCGCAAGGACACTAAAGAATTGTATGAACTTATTCCACATAGAAAGTAGAATCCTCAGAGTAAATTAGTAAATTAACCTAATAAATTATTAAAAAGTTGGTCAAAAGGACATAAAATATGTTCATAAATCACATGAAGACTTAGGCAATGTTGACCAACCCATAATTCATTAATGTGTATTCAAATTTCCCATAATGAGAAAGGCAGTTAAACATTAATGTTCCTCTTTAATGCAAATTAGAGAGATCCAATTTGGTAAAAATGTGTGCTTACCATTCTAAGAGTTCAGAAATGTTGGGAAGAGGTGGTGATCTCTAAAGGTTGCTAAGTCCATCTATAGTTATGACTACAAGGGAGCCATCCTCCTTAATGAAAAGTGCAAGCACTAGCAGGGGAGAAGAAAAGTATGTTTGCATTCTGCCCTTCTATCCAGGTATTCAGAGGTGGCTTACACTCTTAAAAATCAGTCAGAATATCACATTATTACTTAATATTATGATTAAAGTAAAATTATCTTCAGTTCAAATGTGTGCCATCCAGTCAGTTTCTTTACTCCTGGCAACTGTCCCCTGCAGTTTTCTTGGTAGCATTTTTCAGAAGTGGCTTGCCATTGCCTTCTTCCTGGGGCTGAGAAAGTGACTGGCCCAAGATCACCCAGCTAGAACTGAGGGACTAGAGGGACTAGAACTCATAGTCTCTTGGTTTCTAGTCTGACACCTTAACCACTGGCTCTTACTTGTTGACAAAGAAGAGCAAATGAAGGTGTTGAGAAATAGCTTTTTGGGACCAACCAAAAATATCACAAAAAAGTGCAAAGCAGCAATTAGCTGCTCTTGAGGAAAGTTGCAGAGATAGAAATTATGAAGATTTCTGGAGGAATCAAAAGCTATTTTCCTGTTTTATGATATTTTTATTAGAAAAATACTACTCAACTATCATATTGAAGGCAAAAGGAGAAGGGGACAGCAGAGGATGAGATGGTTAGATAGCATCACTGAAGCAATGAGCATGAAACTGAGCAAACTGAGCAGGGAGGCAGTGAAGGACAGGAAGGCCTGGCGCGATATGGGTCATGGGGTCACGAAGAGTCGGACACAACTTAACGACTGAACAACAAAACTGTCAATTTTGTTTATGTTTTTCTGCCTATACTTGACTGGGAGCATAAGAAGAGACTCCTTTTTTGTAGGACAAAAATTGGCATATACTAACCTCTGTGGAACTTGGTTGTTTTCTTGCAAACGTTTTGTTACCCAGCTAGGTAACATCTTCAGTGCTAGAATGGAATGGGGTTTGCTCTCTGTTTATATACAGTGGCATGCCCTGGCAGTGTTGGTGGGGCTGTAGGTTTTGTTTTATTCCCCGCCCCCACACCTGGTAGTTCCTTGATTAGGGCATTGTTTACTGCTTGCTTGTATGTCTGGTGATAATCTTGGTGTTAATCTCTAATTATCTGGGTGATGATTGCTGGTGAGGAGATGTTCTGGTCTTTTGTTTTCCTTTCTATTGTCTCTTTTGAATAGTGTGTAGATGTCGTTTATCTCTATTCCTTCACATTTTTGAATTTAGCTACACTCCATGGCCGGCTGGGGAATTCTGGCAGTTGAAGTCCACGTGTCTTAAAGTTGCCAAGGTTGAGAAACACTGAACTAGATAGCTGGATTGTGGAAACAATCTGCAGTCTGCCTCCTGAGCCAATCCTTGAGCCAACTATCATGCTATCCAGTACATTTGCTTTTTAAAAATTAAATGCTTTTTGGTTTGGGTTGTTTGGTAGTAGATAAAATATACCCCAAACCAGCTAAAGTTAAAACAAAATGTTACAATAGCTTACTTCACTCTTTGTGGACAGAGATAGATCTTCATGTTATTCTTATAGTCCCTAAGTACTTTCCCATCTACCTCTTTGCCCCTTCTCTTTTTGTAATTCCCTATTATTGAGTACTCTTTTCATTTTAAGAAATCACCTTCACAGAAAAAATGAGTATCATGAATTAGCCTGGGTATAATATTTCAATAGTCAATCAGATTGATCTGGTTATCATGGTTGCCATTTTGTGAATAGCAAAACCATTTGCTAGGGAAGTTGTTTTGTAGCATGACATGTTCTTAATATTCCAGATGTGCCTTCCATCCCAAATTTTTTTAAAAATATAATTTTATTAGACTTTACAAATACAAAGATAAAAGACTAATACAAACTAAGGAAAATATAAAAATAAAGAAAAAAAGAGAAGTGTAAAGAGATAGGAAAAAGGAAAGGAAAAAGAAGATTTATAAAAGATGACTTCCCCGTCCCTCCAGAGAAGTATGAACAATGTCAGTAACTTAACACCTTCTCTAGTATTTCAGTTAAAAAACCAAATTTCTTCTTCCCATATGTCATCCCTTATCAATAATCAAATTGTAAAAACTCATAATTCAATCCTGGTTAGTAAAAGTCTATTAAGAGCGACCAGAAATAGTAACATATGTATTTTAAACTTAATCAAAGAAATCAATTCTGTAACCCAACTTATCAGTTTCTGTAAGAAGTAAAGCAAAAGAAATCCCCCCCCCCCCCTTATAAACAGATCCTTAAAACCTCAGCATTTAGTGTTTTGATCCTGACTGTAGTCACTGGGGCTTTTCATATTATAGTCTTCTTTATATGTCCTTCCCTGTCACCTTGAATAATTTTCTCATTCCAGCAGTTATTTAATTAGACTCAATTGTCTTCTGTTGGTTTTATCCATCATTCTCTGTTTAATTAATGTTGTATTGATATTAGGGTTTTTTTTTTTTTCTTCTTTTCGTTGCTTGCTGCATTGGGTGCTTCTTCAGGTGAAGAGATGAAATTGCTATGTCCTCAAATTGATTTGTGCTGTACTGGCAAGGCAAGAGATTAAGGCCTAACTCCAAGACAGTGACTCTTACAGATTCCCCCCCCCCCCATAATGTCAGTTTCTGAATAGGAACCAGAAAGCATGAATAAACCTATTATCTCTTTTCTTATTGGACTGAATAAGTCAGTCCATTTCTACATCTGTGTCATCTTGGGACATGCATATGGGAATTTAGCGCGTTCACGTTTTTCTCAGACTTTCCTTGCATTTTGCTGATACCCCTGTAAGAAGGTCTGCATCAGCTGTAGCTTGATATTTAGATGCACAGTGCCCTACTATTGCTGTGGAGACTGACCTTGAAAATAGCCATTGCTCCCTAATGTGTGAATGTGTTTTTCAACTTCCAGAGATTTCTTTCAAAAAGTCATTCAGCATGGTGGCCTTAATGGACCTTTCTCCCAAGGGATGACTGGCCAGATTGGATTAACTCAGGTAAGGGTTAGTTGCTATTGAGAGACAGCAGAGTTCAGGGTAGAACAAGTGGTCTGAAGGCATAAGCACCACTGCTCCATTTCTGGCATCTCCCTTTACACCAGAGGTCTCTAGGCATCAGGGCTAGGGAATACCACGGAGCAGAAAGAGATGGGTGAGATGAGTCTGGCTCACATTGCTCAGGATACCACAAAAAGTGGAGTAGTCATTATTGTGTCTGACGTACTAAGATAGTGTTGTCCAAACTTGGCCACTTTAAGATGAGTGGACTTCAACTCCCAGAATGCTGGCTGGGGAATTCTGGGAGTTGAAGTCCACTCATCTTAAAGTGGCCAGGTTTGGACAACACTGTACTAAGAGTTCTGATCTAGTGGGAGGTGGAATTTTTTTCTTCAAAAGTCATGCATGCTGCTGGGAACATTTTTTACTATGTAGTCCACATCTGTTTAAAACAGATTCATGTTGTATTCAATACACTTCAGGATGATTTGGCTAGATCAGTGTTTCTCAACCATAACAACTTTAAGATGAGTGGCCTTCAACTCCCAGAATTCTCTTTGATTAAACAACTAGAGCCAGTTTGGTCTAGTGGTTAAGGCACCAGGCTAGAAACCAGGAGACGGTGAGTTCTAGTCCTGCCTCAGGCATGAAAGCCGGCTAGGTGACTTCGGGCCAGTCACTGTCTCTCAGCCCAACTCACCTCACAGGGTTGTTGTTGTGGGGAAAATCCCACAACAATCCCAAACCCAGAAAGCATGCCTTCTCTGTTCCAGTGCCTGCCCCCTGGAATGAGATTCCCTCTGAGATCCATGTGGATCTCACCTTTGTGACATTCCAGAAGCCTTTAAAAACCTGGCTGTTCTCCCAGGTCTTGGGCTAGGGTGAATGGTGGCCCTTGAGAGTTGTGTTTTGTATATATTTTTCTGTGTTATTTGGGCAGATTTCCCATCTTGTTCATTTATTACATATTGTATTTTTTATTTTGTTCTCTGCAGCCAGTCTGGAGTCAGACAGTGCTTAAACTGAAAAAAAAAATGAAATAAAATAAAGCCTTATTCAAATATTGGCTTACTTGGCAAAAGACTCACAGACAACACTCAGCAAAATTAATTTCTTCACTGCAGGCAAAAATGTACATACAGAAATTCTATCCATTGAAATGCATGTAAATCAAAGCCCTTATGTAGTTGATGCTTCAGGGTTTAAAATCTAGGCTTTTTACCCCAGTGTTTCTGAATCAGTGGATAATTGGCCATTCTCTTGATGGCCTTGGAAGGCACCTGATCTATGTTGACACAATCGTTCTCTTTCATGTGAGAACAGCTACTTCCTGACTCACCAGCTTCATTTCTTAGAAATGTAATGTTTAGGACCCATCATATGGGAATTTTCAGGAAGCCCAAACCAGGAACTGCTTTATAGTTTATGAAGGTCCTCCATTTCCATTCCTAACATAGTCAATCTTCCATGTTTAATATGCTTAAAATGGATATCCTTATCACTTTGTTCTGTCCTGCTCTGTTTGTATTAGAATAAAACTAGTGATATTTTAATCTCTGTGTTTTAGCTTATTGCTGACTTTGAAAATGATTGCAAGAAAGTTTCTTCTACTTCTGATATCTCCCTCCCTGAAAACTTCTCACTGAGTGAGAGCTTTGATAAAATGATGGCAGGAACTGGCATCAGTGCACCCTTCCTGAAGGCTGCCATGCTTCTCAAGGAAAATGGTAAAACTTCCATTATGCAGGGCAGTGGCAGAGTGCCTGCTATATTTATTTCACTTTGTTTTATTTATTGTCAAATAAATTTAATACTTTTTAAACTGGAAAATACCCTATTTCTTTGGGAAGGTAAGCACCCCCTTAGAAGACACATTCCATTCTCTGCATGAGAATGAAGGGGGAAGAGTGAAATGCCTTTTCTAAGAAGGTGCATGCCCTCTGTGCTTTTATAAATTTAAGTTTAAAAATAGTTACCGTATATACTCAAGGATAAGCCAAGAATTTTAGGTTGCAAAATACTACCCCAAAGATTGGGTTTGGCTTATCCGCGCACGGGTTTATCCATGAGTGTATACGGTATCTTTCATGAGCAATAGGCAAAACTTTTGTTGTTGTTGATTATTTCAGCTGCTTACTTGAGCCTAATCATGTCTGCTTTACCTGTCTTATCCAGGATGTGTATCAAGTTTCAGTTTTGTGGGAGTTTAAAAAAAAATCTCTTGAAACTTGTGATCTATGTAACTAAATCAGGAGTTATCAAATTTCACAGTATCACTTCCCCCTAAAGCAATAAAGAAATAATATACAACTTACTAACAGATTATAACTTTCATTATTTATTTTTACTAAGGCTTACTTTTATCAGCACTACCAGTTGCTAGGTTATATTTAGTGATTTTGTATCACTCAAGACAATATTTTCCATTTTGAATTTTAAACTAACAAATGAAAGTACTGAAATCCATCAACACATGCACATTTACACAGACACTTGGGTACCCTACTACAAACCATTCCAGAAATTATCAGTTAGTAGGAAGACATTGACCAGTCATACCAGTGCTGGCATTGATGAATGATTTTGACAGATGGAGACCCACGGGTTTAGCCATCTCTCAAAAGTCAGTTCAGGATTTAATCACCATTTTGTCTGGGCGAGTCTGTTGCAGATTTTCCCAAGTAAAGCAAAATGAATTTTGACAGTGTTTCTGCTTTATCTATGGAAATCAGTTTTTTAAAAACATTGTGATCTTCCTCCAAGTTGCTTAAGGCCGTGGTCACAACCACTTAATCTCACTCTTCATGTTCCAGCTGAATTTGCATTTATAGCTTCTTGTGTTTCTTAACTGTGTGTAAGATATGAGTTATTCTTGTTATGGAGATTGTACAAAGTCTGTAATCATCTTTTTCATTCCTCCTCATCTATTCAATTTCCTGCCCCTTTTCAGGTTTCAGAATTGCTATCCTGACAAACAACTGGATTGATGATACTCCTAGCAGGCATCACACAGGGTTTGCCTTATGTCTGCTGAGGAGATATTTTGACGCGGTGATTGAGTCATGTCGTATTGGCCTGCAAAAACCAGATCCCAAGATTTATGAGTATGCATTACATGAGCTGAAGGCAACACCCGAGGAGGTTAGTGACCTCTCAGTCTTTTCTCGAGCAGATTTCCAGTTTTACCTGTCTGGATCACTCACTACAGATACATCAGCTTGTAGTGTGTAGTAGAGATGGCATGTTCCAAGGTGCTCTATCACAGTCTAGAGATATTTTATTTTATTGGAATTCAGTTCTCTCTTGCCAGTGTAGATTCCTGGGGTGAATTCAGTGAGATTCCAGAGGAACACTCTGAAGCCTATTAAACACTATGCTGCTTTCAATATTAATGAGACCTTGGTGATCTGTAATCAGATTTTATTTCTCTTTTTTATTTCTTTGAAAAGTAATTATGAGGGAGAGAGATTTGACTAGAACTCCCCTAAGAGGATAGGCAGTTCCCCATCTCTTCTCTAATACAGGCAACGTTGTGATTTGCTCTGTTAAACATTTTAATCAGGGCAAATAGTAATGTGTACAGTAGTGCCTTAAATAAGTGTGATAATGATGGGCTTAACCTCCCCATGCAGCAAATCATAATTCTCCCCCTCCCTCCCTCCCTCCCTCCCTCCCCCCCTCCCCAAATAGCTTAAAACCCTCTGCAAAGAAAATACAGCTCACGTATCTCTGGAGAACTGTCTAGTCTGCCCCCTCACCTTCTCATTCTAGTCCCAATGGTTGAGGATATGCTTAAAACTGTGCAGCAGTGGCTAATGATCTTTTGAAAGATAGAGGGATGAATGAATAAGATCCTTTATTTTGAGGGAGGGCAGGCTTCGGTGCATTATTTCATACCTTGTTCCTTCCTGTTCCGTAGACTCAGTTTGCATACTGAGTACTTTGTTGCACAGTTCCGCTTCTCTCGTTGCAGCGTGTGGATGGCCTGAATAAAGAATAATATTTTTTGTAGACTATGGGCACTCCACCTGCAGCATCAAGAAAGTGAGAGGCTTGTTAGATATGGCTGTCAAATGTTAGTTCTTTTCATTCAGCTGATGACAGGTCTTGATTCATTCTTCACTCCAGGTTATTTTTCTGGATGACATTGGTGCAAACTTAAAACCCGCTCAGAAGATGGGGATGACAACCATCCTTGTGAAAGATGTTGACTCTGCTATGAAGCAGCTTCAAGATCTGACTGGGGTTCAGGTAAGTGGTTCTTATTATCTTGGCTTTGATATGAGCAGTTTCTTTGATCTCACATGGGTCTGTTTTTCAAACTTTGCTACAGTGTTGTTTCAAACAAGCAATCCCAGGAAAACAAACTTTTAAAGCTTTCTTCAAAGCAAAGACAGGAAGGCCACTATATATTTTTCAGGCAGGAATTCCACAGGTTAGGAATCATTGTTGAGAAAGCTCTTTGGTGAATACCAATTATATTGATTTGGAAAAGGAAGTCAATAATTAGGAGCTCTAAAATGAACTTAAAACTTAAACCAGGTTTATAAAGAGTGGAAATTCTTTCAGATAATCTAGACCCAAAGTATTTAGGGCATTAAAAATCAAAACCAGTTCTCTGAGCTGGACTTGGAAGCAACCAGTGAGGCTGGTACAGTGATGTATAATGAGAACCTATCATATAGCCAAGGGTTGGCCTGGCAATATGAGGCTGTCCAGGTGTTGTCAAACTGCAACTGCAGTCATCCCTTACTATTGGCCATACCGGCTGGAATGGAGATCAGCAACATTTGGTGGGCCCACATGTTGCCCATCTCATATTTGACTTAGCAAGGTTCAAGCTGATGGATTCTGCACCAAGTGATACCTTGAACCTTCTTCAAAGATAACACCATGTAGAACAGTGTTTCTCAATCTTAGCAACCTTAAGACATGCGGATTTCAATTCCCGGAATTGAATTCTGGGAGTTGAAGCCCACACGTCTTAAAGTTGCCAAGGTTGAGAAACACTGATGTATAGCATGCATGGACATAATTAGTATATTATAAATGAGGCAAGATTACATTTCCTGGATAGAGCCAACTGATTCAAAACCATTTCTCACTGTTGCTTCAGCTGTATTTCCACAGAAAGAATAAATCTGAAGGAAATCCCAGAGTACCAACTTATAGTAAATTGCACTGTAATGATTAAAAACACTTTGATTTAGAGGAACTCTACATGCCTGAGGTAAATTCTCACAACTGGTGAATATGAGGCCAGAGGAGCAAGGATTACATATACATTGAGAATAGGAGCAACTGCCACAGCTCTTAGTATGTGACGGAGATGATGTGAATCCTTCCAAGTATTCAAGGATATCTCCATTAAATAGCAGATTCAGAGCAGGAAGAAGAAAGTTGAAGTTTGTTCATCTTTAAGGTGCTACAAGACTTTTTTTGAGTTCTGTTGGAAAGGATCAGTAGAGCGCACTCGCTCTCTCTCTCTCTCTCAATTATTTTTTTCTCTCTTTCTGATGTTCAAGCCTGAACATCATTGTGTATGCAGTTAAAATAACACCATCCAAATGTAGAGAGGAGGTATCAGCTGATTTGGAGAGAACCTTAGGCTTTGAAGAAATGCCACCCCCAAATACTTACAAGGAAAAAGCTACTGAGGGCACAAAAAGTATTGAAATGCTTGATGCTGAAACAGATGTGCATCAGCAGAAGCAGTAGAGTCCACAGCAACAGAGCATCATAGAATATTTAGGCTGAACTCCTCCCAGGGTCCAAAGGTTGATGCCCAGATGCTAGCTGGCATATTTGAGTGGCCTAGGCACTGGCAAGGCCAAGCAGGCCAGAGGTGGGCACTTTTAAAACAGCTCAGGAACAATCAAGTGATCTATGCACTGGCATTTTGAAGGCTTGGTCGCTGAAGGTCCCCACCAGAGGTACATTAGAACTTCATCTGCCACCCCCAGCCTTCTGGACATTCTAGAACAGTAGCTGTAGCCTTCTAGGAAATATAAACTTAACCCTACACCCCACACCTTGTTGTCAACAGGCCAGTTAAGTGATAGAGGGGTAACATTGGGAAGGAAAGGCTAAGTCTAGCTCTGAATGTCCAGATTAAAAAAAGGACCTGAATCAAAGTGGTCTAAAAGTATAGGAATTTTGAACTGTAGAATATAGAAAGAGAGCTTGGAAACTCTTGAACTGTAAATAAATAATAGAAACCATAAATAAATAATGTAAGTAATAATAGAAAATATGAATGAGAAAAAGCAATAAAAATAGATTTTAGAAATAAGGAAAGAAAAATGAAATATTTCTTTTACCCATAAATTTTTATTTTTTTGTAATTTTATTTTCTTCATCCCATTTAAAGGGAATTTTGGGCTTCCTTGTCTCTGATTGGTACTGTCTTACTGGCTAAGCCTATAGTATATGAAATTAGAATAGGAAAGGCTATTGTCATCATATCTTGTTTTAGGGCTTTTTAAGAACATCACGCTAGCTAGAGAAGGAAACAGGATACTGGACCAGTTAGTCTTTGGCCCAATCCATCTGATTCTGCTATAAACCTGAAGTGACCTTCAGCCATTTGAATTACTTGCTGTGTTAAAATAAGCATATACTGTAACCAACTTCAATATTTATTTATTTATTTATTTATTTATTTCAGTTATTTATATATGTACGGGTAAGTTCCTAGACTGATAAACATTCAGGAGATGGTTATCTAAACAGCCAGCTGCAAGCTTTTTCATTACCAGTGAAAGAGACTTGTTCCTTTGACTTATCATGGGGAAGGCTGTTAGAAACTAAAGAAGTCTTGCCCTAATGGATTAGGGGATAACTTGTTTCTAAATGTGGAATAGATCAGTTGCTTCATTCCTTTCATCTCAATAAAGGTAAAGAAGACCCTGAAAATTGTGCTTAGAAATAATTACTTCTGGATTGAGGCAGCTGCCAAAGAGCCTAACCATATTCCTCCTTTCAGGATCACAGTGCTCCCCAAATGGCTTGCAAGCAATATAAACAATCATAAATAAATTATAATAAGCGTTTCTGAAAAATAAAAGTTCTAGGATCCTTCCCATAGGGCTGTTGCAGACAATAGCTAGAGTTGCGGGCAAGCAGGAGGAAGAGGAGGGAAGAATCTACCTAGACAATTTCTGGGGTGGCTGTTGCTTGTCTGCTTCTGTCTCTTTTCTGGGGTCATTCTCACAGGACAGTTGTTGGTAATTGCATGTGTAACTAAGAACTATGGAACCTGCTATAATTTCCCCTGCCTGATAGCTGGCTCTGTGTAGCTCACAAGCTTGCATGCCTCTGTTGCTACTGCAGTTATTATCATAATTGGTATCCAAGTTAAATATGACCACAACGGTTGAACCTGGGAAGAAGTTGATGGCCAGACATTCTGCAGGTGGGAACGAGATGCTGCCCAGGACTGCTGATTTTCACATGCCTGGGCATATTAACCTTGTAAACCGGTCTCAGTGGCCTGCTGTTTTAAGCCTGGCAGGATCTGGTTACTTTGTGCTGGAGTGAAGTGCTTTTCTGTAGTGTTTTCGTTGCTCCTATCCTAAAAAGCTTCAGCGTAGCTAAGGGTAGCTCACGTACCAGCTGATTCCTTGAAAGTGGATCTGCTTCATCCCCCTTAAAAAACAAAGTGCAAGGATCTGCATTTCTCTGTTGATCCAAGTTTCTACCTTTGCACTCAGCAAATTGCTGGGATTTGTGCTACATTAAAATTTAGAAAATTAAAAAAGGGCATTTTCCCTTAGCAAGGTTGTTTTTAAAAGTAGGCAATTTAAATGTGATCTTTTAGATCATCTTAGCTGGGTTTCATTATCTTCCAAAAATGGAATTTTTATGAGGAATTGAGCAGAACAAATCTCAGCTTGCTTTTCACTCTCTTTTAATTGTATTTTCAGTCCTTTTGGTTATAGATATTTTAAAAGTACAATTTACACAAGCTTGCTTATGTTGCATGGATTAAAGCCTCTCTATTATATGCATTTATTACAAGAACTACTAGTCTGAATACTTGGCTTTTTGTTACATTTTCCTTTACTACTGGCCATCGTTCATTATCTGTCTATTTATCTACTTACCTACCTACCTACCTATTTTCAACTTTGGTTTATTGCCATATTCTCTCTCTCGCCCCCCTTGCAACATTTATACATAGCTGCATTTCAAATACAACACCCAGACAATTTACACATTAAAGCATAACCAATTGATTAAAAAGTTAAAAACAACAGTCACTGGGGCCCAATCTTGATGGTAACAATTACACATCAGACACTCTGCAGAACTTGTGTTTGGCCTTCCTAACAAAAGAAACGAACAATCCCCCATAACTTTATCTACTTCTGTTATTTCATGTACTGAATTCAGAATGAAAGCTAGCAAATGGAGAAAGTGCACAGAGTAACAAGAAATCATGCCTGTAATGAACAGACAGATATAATTCGAATTATGGAATAGAGAGATTTGCTCAATGCGTTTAAGTGTGTTTTGTGAACCCAGCCAGTATGGTTACTTTATGCTTAGCTGTGTTGTGCAGATCCTGGCAGTTGACTTAATTCAGCTAACTGTTGCTAAGTAAGTGAAGTCTCCTTCAAACTGAGATGTTCATTTAGTTTTCTTGGCAGCAATATGGAAGAGATTTCCCACTGTTTTCTTCTGGGTCCCTCTCTTGATTTTTAGGAAATTAAAAATGTTGCATTTCTTCCTCCTTTAATGCAGCTTTTGTGTGTCTGCTGAAATTTGCCAGGTTTTACTCATTAAGTTTCTAACTATAGTTTTTACATTAGTGGCATCAAAAAACATTGTGACGATAGAGGCAGATTATGAATGTTTAAAATAAAAAGATGCTAGGTCATCGTTCAGTGGTGAGCACATGCTCTGCATGTTGAAAGCTTTTAGGTTCAATTCCTGATATCTCCCTTGTTTTTAAAAAAGGAAAAAACTGCAGTAATGGGGGAAAAAACTGTTACTAGACATCCTGGAGATCAGTTGCTAATCGTAATAGATCCCCAGACTGAGCAGACTCACATGGTGCTTGACATCTTTCTCATTTCATTATGTATTCCACAGCTTCTTGACCAAGAAGAATATGTTCCCCCAGCATGTGAGCCACAGAATCTGGCCCATGGATATGTAAGAATCAAGGTATTGATAGAAAGACTGTATTTAAAATTACTTTCAGTGGGGGAAACAATTCTGTTTATTGTGATCGAACAGGTAGCAGTGAAAGATCATGCAGTGTGAGTTAGTCATTTCATATAGTACAAACAGCAGGCTCAAACTCACCCCAGATAACTAGCAAGACGTGGCCTCAGTCACCTTGTTAGGATCTTTCCAGCTTGCATCCAGCTCAGAGCAAATCTGGTTTTATCCTCTATGTCTCTCAAACTCTTCACTGCAGCCCAGCAAATGCTTTTTCAGCCCACTTTCCCTTTCCATGTAAATAGTGCCACTGGCTGGGACTGTAAGGTGCAGTAAGAGAGAAAAAATATTGCCATTTTTCTGCTGTTGCAGAAGCTGAGCAATAACCTCTGTGTGGTTGGATTCACTCCTGGACTTTTGCCATCAGCATTCCAATGTCTTCATGGGACAGAGGGTTTCTGTCATTTATTTACCATTTCCTGTATGGTGATTTTATATAGGATGGCGATGTAGGCACCATCCCTAAGCTGTTTTGTATGTGTGTGTGTGTGTAGGGTTTTTTTTTTTTTTTTTTTTGCTTTTACACCTGGCCTGCTTTTTAGGAATTTACTCTGAGATTTAGAGATGCAGTTTCTTCTGCCTCCTTTGATAATTGTGACTCAAGCCTTTCTTCCCTCCTGTCTTTAGCCTCACACCCAGTTGCACTTTGTGGAAATGGGGAGTGGTCCAGTGATTTGCCTCTGCCACGGCTTTCCAGAGTCCTGGCTTTCTTGGAGGTTCCAGGTAACACAATTTTTAAACATTTATTCCTACTGTGTTTGAATGCCATCTTTTGGAATAAGTTCAACCTACTTGAAGGAAAAGGTAGCACCTGTTTCTGATACACATTACAGGTGAAACTCGAAAAATTAGAATATCGTGCAAATGTTCATTTATGTCAGTATGGCAACTCAAAAGGTGAAACCAATATATGAGATAGACGCATTACATGCAAAGCGAGATATGTCAAGCCTTACTTTGGTATAATTGTGATGATTATGGCGTACAGCTTATGAAAACCCCAAATTCACAATCTCAGAAAATTAGAATAGTGTGAAAAGGTTCAATATTCTAGACTCAAAGTGTCCCCCTCTAATCAGCTAATGAATCCATAACACCTGCAAAGTGTTCCTGAGCCTTTAAATGGTCTCTCAGGCTGGTTCAGTAGGAATCACAAGCATGGGAAAGACTGCGGACCTGACAGTTGTGCAGAAAACCATCACTGACACCCTCCATAAGGAGGGAAAGCCCCAAAAGGTAATTGCAAAAGAAGTTGGATGTTCCCAAAGTGCTGTATCAAAGCACATCAATAGAAGGTTATGTGGAAGGGAAAAGTATGGGAGAAAGAGGTGCACAAGCAGCAGGGATGACCGCAGCCTGGAGAGGATTGTCAGGAAAAGGCCATTCCAAAGTGTTGGGGACTTTCACAAAGAGTGGACTGAGGCTGGAGTTAGTGCATCAAGAGCCACCACACACAGACGGATCCTGGACATGGGCTTCAAATGTCGTATTCCTCTTGTCAAGCCGCTCCTGAACAACAAACAACGTCAGAAGCGAATTACCTGGGCTACAGAAAAAAAAAAAGAACTGGTCTGTTGCCCAGTGGTCCAAAGTCCTCTTTTCTGATGAGAGCAACTTTTGCATCTCATTTGGGAACCAAGGACCCAGAGTCTGGAGGAAGAATGGAGAGGCACACAATGCACGATGCTTGAAGTCCAGTGTGAAGTTTCCACAGTCTGTGTTGATTTGGGGAGCCGTGTCATCTGCTGGTGTTGGTCCACTGTGCTTCATTAAGTCCAGGGTCAACGCAGCCGTCTACCAGGAGATTTTGGAGCACTTCATGCTTCCTTCCGCAGATGAGCTTTATGGGGATGCTGACTTCATTTTCCAGCAGGACCTGGCACCTGCCCACACTGCCAAAAGTACCAAAACCTGGTTCAATGACCATGGGATTACTGTGCTTGATTGGCCAGCAAACTCACCTGACCTGAACCCCATAGAGAATCTATGGGGCATTGCCAAGAGAAAGATGAGGGACATGAGACCGAACAATGCAGTGGAGCTGAAGGCCGCTATTGAAGCATCCTGGTCTTCCATAACACCTCAGCAGTGCCACAGGCTGATAGCATCCATGCCACGCCGCATTGCGGCAGTCATTGCTGCAAAAGGGGCCCAAACCAAGTACTGAGTACATATGCATGCTTATACTTTGCAGAGGTCAGATATTGTTCTATTTCCAATCCTTGTGTTATTGATGTCATGTAATATTCTGATTTTCTGAGATTGTGAATTTGGGGTTTTCATAAGCTGTACGCCATAATCATCACAATTATACCAAAGTAAGTCTTGACATATCTCGCTTTGCATGTAATGCGTCTATCTCATATATTGGTTTCACCTGTTGAGTTGCCATACTGACATAAATGAACATTTGCACGATATTCTAATTTTTCGAGTTTCACCTGTATATAGCACCTGCAACATTTGCATTGAAGTTTTGGATCACAGGAAGACAGGCCCCCTCTTTAAGACATTTCCAGTCTAAAGTTCAGCTCAGGAGGAAGCATGGAGAAGAAAGCTGAAGGTAAGTGGAGGAGATGGAAGACATATGTTCATTTCAGTTTATGTATAGTTGCTTCAGTTGCATATACTTAGCTTTCTCAGCAGTATGAATTGATTTAGCACAAGTGGGGACAACTTTCTGATTTTTGGATGGTGGGTAATGATGCAAAATAAGACAGTCAAGATCTGGGAGATTTTTTTCCTTAGTTTTTCCTTAATTTTTAGCACTTGCAGGACTTTTCTCTTTTGCACATCTATGTATATGTTAGGGCTTATGCTTCTGGTGTTGAATATTTCCCATCTCAGATAACAGGATACTGAGTTACCAATCTTCACCTTGGTGACGTGGTGCCAAGACCACATGTAGTCCTGGGACCTCATGTGGCCTATTTTTTGCCGAAAGTCTTTGGAGGACAAAAAAAGGTAGGAGCAGGGCAGAGAAATCACCCTGGCTTCTCCTAGATGGAAACTATCTGTTGTTCTGAGAATGTGATAATACAATACATGCATTGACTATATATCAGAAGAAGGCAGTCTGATGCTCTTTAGATGTTAGGACCTCAATGTTTGCAGTCTGTTATCATATGGATGGATGGGTGGGTGGATGGATGGAAGCTGAAGTCCAAAACATCTACAGGTAGAGGACACCAAGTTGCCTACCCTGTTATTTAGATACATGGATGGCAGGAATGAGAGAGAGGTCTTTCAGTGCTGTCCAAACTACAGAATATTCCCCATGGGAAGATCTGTCAAGCACTCTGTTGGTAGGAGCGCTGAAAACACATTTGTTTAGGCAGATTTATTGCATCTGAAAGAATGTTGATGATTTATGCATTTGCTCATGTGACTTTTGTAATATATCCCTTTTGTTGCCTTTGTGTTTTCATTATGCCTTTAGTGATGCCTGTGATCTATAATAGTTAGTTTCTATAGAAATAAAAATCTAAAAGTGGAGATCTCAAGTTAAAAAGAGTGGATCCCATAGCAAGAAACAGTAACCAAAAATCTTGTTGGATGACACAGTGCCTTAATGGGGTCTTAGTAGAAGCTGATAGTTAATTATAAGCCTCCTGTGGCTTCATATGAAGGCCAAGATGGAACCCTCTTTGGATTTGAGGAATATAGAAATAGTTGATGGTATAAAGTGGAACGGCTTTATTTGTCTAAATGGAAAGTGGGGAAGTCCCTCAATTCTGATGCAACGAAAGAGTCATCTTTACATATTTTGAGTAGTGCACAGTTCATGAAGCATTTACTAAATTCTGTCTGCATTTTCCTGTGACACTCAGTTTGGGCAAAGTTGACTGCCCACTGCTTGCAGCGTGGATTCTGATCCCTTGAAGGTGGCAAGTCTCGACATATTGGTTGTAACTATTGATCATTGCCAGGAAGGATAAAAAAGGGAAATAATTTCCTCAGCTGGGGGAGGACTAGGTGAGAGTGAACATGAATGATTCAGTAATTTGGATTAATACATGTGCACCCTGCACAACTGCTTTTGTTTCTCTCTCCATGTTAGATTCCTGCCCTTGCTGATGCTGGTTTCCGTGTCATTGCCTTGCAAATGAAAGGCTATGGAGATTCTGAGGCTCCACCAGGTCAGTTTCCAATGGAGGTTTAAAACAGGTTTGCTAGTTCACTTTTTAAATGTGACCTTGTTATTTAGGTCACTTGTTCGTTGTTCTTCAGTCATGGCTTCCAGGTGGGTTTTAGCAATACAAGCAACACCATGCAAAGCAAAGAAGTCACTGTAGTAATTTCAAATGAATGAAAATGCATTACATAACATTGACCCCTTGATCTATTTAAGCCTGCTCTGAAATCAAGTATTTTTGTTAGGATCCTACAGATGAGCAAGGAGCTTAAATTCTCCCTCTCCAGCCCTTGCACCTTTGCTGTTGTTTGAACCCTGCAGTTCAGTTTGCATTTTTTAAAGCTTACATATTAACTGGGTTCATGTAGTTAGCCACATTTCTGTAACTGGCAGCAACTCTCAAAGGTCACAAGCCAAGAGAGGCCTTTCCAGCTCTACTGCTGTAAAGCCAGTATGTTATAATGGTTAAGGTGTTGGACTAAGACTGGGAAAGCCCTTCACCCTCAGGCATGGAAACACACTGGGTGACTCTGGAGAAGAAATTCTCTTAGCCTAACCTACCTCAACCACCTTGAGTTATTTAAGGAAAGGCCAGATAGAAATCTAATGAGCAGTAGATTTAGAGATATTGGAGTTTGAACTTTGCATATGTATGCTATTTCCAATAACATTTGCTGTCTTTTTTCAATATACAGGCATAGCATGTAGAATAGTGCCTTGTAAGACTTGGGATCTTTCCCCAAAACAATAGTCTCCTGTTACTATCAGTCTACCTAAGTTGATGCTCTTGTTTGTTTTACAGGTAGTCCTCATTAACACAATTGGGTCCCACAACTCCATTGCTAAGCAACATAGTCATTAAGTGAAACATCACATGACTGCACCAGATTTATGACGTCAGTTCCGCTGCAGTCATTAAGTAAATCACTCACGGTTGTTAAGTGAGACATCACATGACCGCAACTTGTGATTTTACTGCTGGCTTCTCCATTGACTCTGCTTGTCAGAAGCTGGCTGTGAAGCTCGCAAATGGCAATCATGTGACCACAGGACGCTGCAATGGTCATAAGTTTGAGGACCGGTAACTTTGAATGGTCACCAAACAGAGTGGTTGTTAACCGAGGACTACCTGTATTTACTTAGTTATTTCAGCTTCTGTGCCACTCCAGTCAGCCAGACTCTTATAATGGAGGCTTATAATTCTTCCATACTGTAATTCAGGTTAAAACAATATAAATACCAAAAAAGTCCCAACCACCCCCAATTTTAGTCCACAAGCTATACAATCTGAAACCCTAGTTTTCATTGAGTATCCAGATGTCAGTGCAATCCCAGCTCTCTTCCACCCCAAAAGAACTGTGGAAGAGGCACCTTTTGCTACTTTTTGGAATATTAATGGGGAAGGGGCCCTCTTTTTCTCTGAGGGGCAGGCTGTTCCAGAGGAGGGGGCTGCTACTGCGAAGACTTTCCCTTGGGGTCTCTGAAGTCAACACATCTTCAGAGGTAGGACCCACAAAAATCTCTGGATAGACAGAATCCACCTGAATCAGGCAGTCTTGGAAGCCAGGGTCTAAGCCAAACAGGGTTTTAAAGGTAACAACCAACACCTTGAATTGTACTCAGAAGCCAACTGACAGTGAATGCACCCCTCTCAGTAGAACCTGTCGTTCCAGTAAACTAAGTTGTACCCATTCCTGCCTGGGTCACTGCATTTTGAACCAGCAGAAGTTTTGAATAGCCTACAAGGGCAGCCCAGGTAGAGCATAGCCCCATTGACAGCTTTTGCAAATGTCAGGTCAGGTGGAATGAAGGTGGCATGGAGCAGCTCTCTGATTGTTTGGCATTATTGTTAACAATAATAACAAACAATCAGTAGCTGCTTCCTAGCTGCATTAAACAACAAAGCTTCTTGTTGCCTGCATTCTGCTACTTCTGGTACTGTATATTAACAACAACCAGAAAAATCAATATTGGATTTGATTATTATTTTTTAAAACATTTTACTGATTTATCTGCGTTTTATTTATGCATGTGCCACTTTGTTGGCCAATGCAGCTAGGGAGAACTTATAAATAAACATGACATTTTCTCATCATATTTAGATTTGCCTTCCTCTCATTACTGAAATGCCAGGCATTATTTTATCTGTCTATGTATAGGTGCGCATGTGTGTGTCAGTAAACAAGTTCCAGTAGCAGTGAATGATTGAGATATGGTTAATTTTTTCTTTTATATTGTTTGCAGCAAAATCTAGGATCAGATTTTATTTATATTACACATGTCAAATTGTAAGTGTCCTTCTTGCCTTTTGCTGCAAAATTGCTCCAGGATTTTGTAGACACAATACCCCTGACTTCTGGTCATGGACGGTCTCAGCAGCAGTGGCAAGCAGCAATAATGCTCCAATCTAGTTGCTGTCATTTCATTTCCCATGTGTCAGAGTGATGACATGTGAAGGATATAGTGGAAGATTAAAATGGAAGGTTGACACAGCTGGGCCCTGAGTGGAAAAGAGGCATTAAATTGCCCTGAGCAGGTGACAGTAGGGAATTCTTATGAGTTCTGGTAGCCACCAGGGATGCAGAGGGCAGACACATATCCTAAGTCCTTTGAAACGTGTTAGAAGTACAAGAACTTCTCCACTTTTTTCCCTTCCCTTTTCTTCCTTAACTGGTTATGTTCAAAGTTTCTCTTGAGTGCATATCCTATCCTGAGGGAAGCTGTTGTACCATCATTGTGCAAGGTCCATGATCCCAAAGGGAATTTTAGTCTAGCAACAATATTGTGGCGTTGAGGGCTTCACGGTACAGGACTCCAAGCCAGGGTTCTGTTCTATAGCGCAGGGATGAGGTGGAATTTAAATGGTCAATGTGTTTGTTCCATTGTTGGAAAGTTCAGTTTGATTTTATTCCAAGTTCTTGTGGAAACTGTCTCTGTCCTGCTGGCTGAAACTTCTAACCTTAATACTAACATTGGCATTTCTATTTTGCCAGAGTCTGTAATTCCCTTTTTTCCTTTCTAAGTTGTCAGTGGACATGAGTGCTCATGCATGTAGCCTTTTTGGGTGGACAGGAGAGGGAAGTAGATCAAAGCAAGGCATTCCAAGAAAAATCTAGGCTTGCTGACTGTGGATGGATCATTGCCTTCTGTAAACACAACTAAGAAATTGAAATACTCCTCGGGTGTTGCTCTTATTCCTTTGTGCATCTGTCCTGAATAGGATAAGAAATTTATTTTTCCACTTTATGACATAGTGAATATTTGAAGTTGGCTTTCCCCTTTCTTGATTCAACAATCTTCTACTATAGTATAGGACTATAGTATCTATAGCAGGGGTTCTCAAAGTACAGCCCATGGGCCGGATACGGCCCTCCAGGGTCATTTATCCGGCCCACCCACCTGATTGGCCGCCGCCGCTGTCTGTCAGAAGCAGAAGTGTCGGGGCTGTATCAGGAGCTGTAGGCGATGCATGAGGAGGGAGATCGCAGGGCCGGACTATTCTACATGACAGGTATGCCAGGTCCGGCAGCTCTCCTCCTCTCCTCAAACTATAGTCCGGCCCCCCAGCATTCTGAGGGACCGTGAACTGGCCCCCTGTTTAAAAAGTTTGAGGACCCCTGATCTATAGTATAGTACAGTACAGTACAGTATAGTATTGGACTATAGCATAGTACAGTGTATACTTCCTGTAGTGTAGTGTAGTATAGGACAGGACTGTAGTTTCCTTCCTACAGTCCTCTGTGAAAGCAACTTCTCTTACTTATGGAGTCTAAGAAAGCAAACCCAGCTGGGGTGTTAAGTGGTTGTACAGTTTTGAAAGGGCATTGCACATATGAAGAAGCCCATGGCAAGTCTTGCATTTCAAAATTAATTTGGGGTCACACAGTGGCTTTAATAATGCATGTTTTTGTTGCAGATATAGAAGCATATTCTCAGGAAGAAATTTGCAAGGTAGGTCATGACCTTCAATAATATATCCTTTTCTTGTGGTGATTGAGATAAACTTGCTAGCATTTATCGTAGGTTAACATTTAAAATACTTAAAAGAAGTATTTAAACCTAAGAAGGTCAACACTAATAAAGGTGGTCCCTGCTTAACGTCCACTTGTTGAACAACCGTTTGAAATATATAACTCATAAGCTTAGTATTTTACATGCAAGATTTCTCTACAAGTAGTCCTTGACTTACGATGGCAATTGGGACCAGAATTTCTGTCGCTAAGCGATGCGGTTATAAACTGTGACCATATTGCTTAGCGATGGCAATCCCTGCAGTCCCAGTTGCTGCTGTTAACCAACTCCGATGGTCATTAAGTGAGGCAATTTCCTGCCAGCTTCCTATAACCAAAGTCAGTGGGGAAGCTGGCAGAAAGTTGCAAGTCCCAGCCCGGCCGGGTGGCAGAAGGATTAAGGAGGTGTGGGGGAGGGTCGGGGTGCATGGGAGGCACAGGGCAGGGAACAATTGCATTGAAAAAAGGGCTAGAAAAAGATGCAGGTTTCTGCTTAAGGAGAGTCCCCACCTACCCTGAAGTCATCTAGACCTTATGAAATATTCTAAGATATAAGATAGACAAGCTAAACTTCAACCTGGAAAGGATCCACACTTCTGTCAAAACCCAGTGGAGTAGGATTCAAAAGGCAACCAGTTGGGGCAGTGAGAACATTTCATTTCATATATATTGATGGTGTTTCAGTTTTTGAGTGAATGAGCTACAGGGTCTACCCTAGGTAGATTGAATTGGCTGTGTGCCCAAGGTGCACTATTATGATCTGCTAAAATACAATTATGGTGGAGTGCAAATAGCACTGAGAACATGCATGATGCTGTGTTGCTGCTGCTCTCAGTCTATCAGCCTGTGTGGACCTAGGATGGGGATACAGCAGCGGAAGAGGAAGGAAGAGGTTTTTTCTCGAGAAGAACTTGATGTCTGACTTTTTTGTTTTTTTTGGCTTATTGACTTCAGGATTTGGTGATCTTTCTGGACAAAATGGTAAGTTCTGATAAGCGTTATGCTGGTTTGTGCCTTACAACTTGTAATATCAACAAGGTTGTACCATCCCTAGGATTCCATAGCGTATTTGAGTCTTCATGTTCAATTGGCCACAAGTGACCAGCCGTTTTGTATCATTTCATCTCCACATGGCAGCAGTGAGGTTCTAAAGAGATAGAAGTGCCTCCCTCCCATGTTTCAAGAACCAGAGTTTGCCCCCGGTATTATGGTGTTTTTGAGATGCAATGGTGTCTTCTAGAGAGGTCCTAGATCCTCAATTATAGAAAAGAGAAATCTTGAAACAGGATTTATCAGCACAGCCATGTCCATTGCCAAAGTGTCAGGAAAAAATAGTAAAGGAAGTTTCCCCAGAGACTGTGCAAGCAACTAATTTTCTCCCAGTGACTGATATAGTCTCATACCAATTTAATAGCAAAGGCATCCTTTGTCAAGAGATGGGTGCTTTATGTTGGAGATGGAAGAGTCGGTCAGCTGTCCAATAAAACATATGTGCATTATTGCTTTCTGCCACAGTTGTGTCATAACTAACCTCTAGGCTTCTTTGACTCACAAATTTTGATTGCTCCGATTTCATCTTGACATACAATATGACTTGATGCTGATGAGGTGGGTGAGATGATTCTAATAATCCTTTCTTTAGCCAACAGCAGCCATGGATTTTCAGATGTTGATTTTGAAGGTGGAGATTTGGGGACGTGTTAGGACTTTACTCCATTTTCCTGGCAAATGGCTTCCTGTGGTTATTGGAGAGGAGGCTATGATTTGCTAGCTTGTTTTAAAATTTATTTCCTGCCTGTCTGCACATACCACTTAAGAAATCTAGTAACATAAAGAGTAATAACAAGTTTCTATAAGAACATGCATTTTTGTATTTATTTGCCAGCTGTTTGGGATCTACTTGGTTATTTGCTTGAGTGTGAAACTAGCTGATTGTGAGCAAGACACTGCTTTCTGTATGGTCATACACGAGGGGTAGCAGGGAAGTGAGTGCTTGTAAAACGGGGGACAGAAATACCATTTCTACAACTGCTTGTATGGTTCTCTGCTTTCTAAAGAAGTTCTTTCTCATCTTCCTGCTTTGCAGGACTTTCAATGAACTATTGAAAGTGTGAAACGTTCTTAATTCTGTGCAAATAGGTTCACATTTTTTTTGGTTTGTTTGTTACATAATTTATCTCTTACCATATCCAAATGGTGGGATAAAAGGTGGTTCACAATCATAAAAGTACATAAACAGAACAGTTAAGCACCATAAATACAATATGCTTCCATAAATTCAGGTTTAAAATAAAATAAAAAATGAAATGTCATTTTGAATCAGAAATAAAAAAACTAAAAAATTCATCGTCATTCCCTGTCATGAAACAATCCTCATTGCCCTCCTAAAAGATAACTCTGTGGGGCTGATCTGACCTCTTGTGGGGAGGCTATTCCAAAACTGACGAGGCCCGTTTCTGGTCTCATTCCATACCCACGTCCTGGCGGGAAGGGAAATACAGTCCAAGCTTCTTCTCCCAGCCTCCACAGAACAGACAGATTCAGTTTGAAGGGAACAGCCCCACAGGTAAATGGGAGCCAGCCATGTAAGGCTTCACAAGTTAAAACTGAGACTTTGAATTTCATTTTACTTTTTGATTTAATGAAAATATGGATAACTTTGTTGATAACTGGAACAGTGCTCACAAAACCAGTGTCAAATTACTGAAGGAGCTCTTACCCACCAGCAAATGGGCTGCTGCACTCTGCACTCACTGCAGTTTCCGGGTAGTAAAGTGTGTTGTGGTATACAGGCTCAGGGTGATGCGAATATGAGCAACTGTCACCAAGACGATAAAAGGCTGGAGCTGATGCACGTCAGCAGAAGCCAATATGAGAACTGCCTTTGGCTAATTGTGGAGATAGCAGTTGCGAAGGCTCTTCTGTAGTCAGAAGTCAGGTTTGTGAGTCTTGAGACATGGGCTTAAGGTGCAGCAGCTGTAGAGTATTATCTGTTTTGCAGACAGACTTTTCTGCACAATAATTTTTACCTTATGAAAACGGGGTAATGAGACACAACCTGCTTCAGTAATGATAACATGTTTTGGATATTGACTGAGCTGGTTCTGGATTTCATCAAAGGGTTAATGCATTTAATTTAATTTAATTAATTTAATGTAATTCTATTTAATTAAAAGGGCTAATGCATTTAACTGATGAGTGAATTAATTCTTTCACCCTAGTTGGTTGAAATGTGCCAGTCCTGTGTCACTGACCTTTCCTGACAAAATGGCTTCTTTTTTTACCCTTGAGAAATGGTCTGTCTCAAGCAGAAACTAAAGAGAGAGGTCACCAGATCAGCACCATGATGTTAAATAACAATTCTTCCTTTAACCTTTCTGGGGGCATTAATCTGTCTTGACAATATAATTAGGATTATAATTCAGATTGCCCGATTGGAGAGAAAGAATCAATTTGGGATTTATTAAAAAGGGATAGGTACATAAAGGAGGAGTATTTGAAATGCTGGCAGCTGATTAACTGAAATGTTAATGTCAGCAGGTTTTTGTTTTCCTGGTGAAGCTTAAAATCTTTCAAAAGATTTAGAACAGTTTTTTTTTTTTAAGTTCTACCAAAAAGTTCCATTTTTCTAAATTAAGAGAATAATCCATACTCTGCACTTTCCAGATACACCTGCTACAATTCTCTTTCAGAATTGCTGTCTTCTCAAATTGCTGTCTTGGGCTTCATAGAGGTGCCCCCACAGGAGCAATCCCACTTTTGCAGATCTGTTTGAGAAAAATTTACACCAGGCGCCCCCTCTTGGATAAGGAAGGTGACAATTGGAGAGACACCTGACAGACAGAACGACCTTGTGATGGTATCCCTGTTCAGAAGTCCCTCATCAATAGAGGGTCAACTCTGTTGAATTTCAGATGCCAGTTGAGAATATTTTTAGACACTTTTAACAAATGTTCTATCTTCTGCATTGCCTTATAGTAAATAATTGATTGTTTGATTAAAACTCAGTCTCATTTATTTATTTATTTATATTTCAAATATAGTCACCGCCCATCTCACTCAAGAGTGACTCTGAGCGGTTTACAGTAAAACAAGAATAAATATTAATTAAAATACAATAAAAAAATGTTCATACATAAATAATGTCTTCCAAAATAGCTGCCTTTAAGTTTCCCTGAAGGATATACTTTAAAATAAATCTGTACATCTGTGTGTGGCCTGTACTTCATTTGGTAATGAACCATAGTATAACTGAACGCGCCATGCATAGGAAAAATAATCCCTTTATCTTGTTAGCCTTATCAGGGAGGAAGCAAGATTGAGAACCTTCCTCTGTGGTGTGCTTTTCATGCACAAAGTCTTTTTTTGAACATTTTTTCATGGAACCTTCTACTTGCTGCCTAAAGTGATACTGGTCTGAAACTGGTTTACATTCAGAGTGTTTGCCTTTTACATTGATACCTTCTAGCATGGTTATCATTAAATATCTTATATTGGTCCTGAACAAATACAAGTAGAACCTGTGGTCTATCAGAAAGAAGGTTGACATTTTCTAGGATTTGGACTTTTTCAGTAACGGCACACAATTTGAGTGGCTAACTCGTTTTATTCTTGGATGAAAAGAGGATGAATTGGAGAGAATAAAGTCTTTTACTTATATGAAGCAGCGGTGGGTAATATAGTTGATATAGATGCAGAGAGTTTTATGCAGAGTCCTTAATAAAAACGGTTTGCCTCCTCTGACAGTCTCTTCACTGAATATTCATTAAATATTCACTGACTGAATATTTAGTGGCTTTAGAGTAGTAATCAAGTATTCTAATTGCTCAAGGTGACTGTCAGTAGTTTTGCTGACAGAGTCTATTTTGTGAGCTAAATAATAAACGGCTTAGAGGTTAAAAATTACACACACAGCTGGGGACTTGAGATTTGCTGTCATAAGATGTCATTGGCCAGATCTTCTTTAAATGGGGACAAATGTCACAAACAAGTAGGAGCAATCTGTTTGAAAGTATTAGGTATTAGCATTAGGCATCTTTCTATATGGGAACTCCTGGTTCAGAGGCCGAATGTGTGGAACCACTTCATTGAAACCTCTGGAGAATCTAGCCAATGGTATCAGAATTGGAACCTTATTAGTCAATATATTTTCCAAGTTTCAATGGCTGGAGGAATTCAGAAAAGCAGTAATAAGCCCATTGGGGGACATTAGAACAACAGAATGGCAGGAGCTTGGAGAAGGCTGTTTTAGGAGTCAGAAAAGTTTAAAATCCTGTGAGCTTCTCTGAAATGTGCCATATGTCACTCTCTGCTCACTCTCTTGCTCCAACCAGCCTTGAACTGGTGGCTCAGAAACATGGCTCTGGTCTCTATTCTTCTGTGGAAAATAGTCCTCGTCCTCTGTCTACTGCGTTCTTGCTGAAGTTAGCAACTATTTGTGATGTCCTAAGAATGAGATCTTGTGGCCTAACCACTGTAAAAATAATTTGTTCAGGGTAGTGAAAGTTCAGCAATTAGTGGAGCAAGAACACTGGAATGGTATTAGATAAAGCAGTGGCGCTAGAGAAAGAAATGGTGTAATAAAGTTGCCAAAAGTAAATGAACATCTTGCCATGCTTCAGATGTTTCATTCATGCTGTGAAACTGTGCTGTTCTAATCTGTGGCTTGGTTAATAGTAGTGCCTTTGTAAGAGCAGAGGGCACCTCTGCTGTTCCTGTTACAGTCCTTGCTGATTGACAAAAAGATGGCTGGGTTTACACTTTAAGTTAAATTATTATTGGTCGCACAGTCAGCCAGATGTCTAGACTGGATTTGGCATTTTTATCCGCCTATCAAGTCCTTCTCAAGGACCTGGGATAGGCAGATGTTATTTGATGGTGTTAAAGGTATCATCACAGGATGTAAGCTGTTCCAAATAAAGCTGCCTTTTGCAATTGACAGATGGTGATTCTGTCAATGCTGATGGTGTTCAAGTGGCACTCCAGATGTTGTGGGATTGCACCCAAGGCACCTATTACTACTGGCATTATTTTTGCTTTCTTTTGCCATAGTCGTTCTACTTCTATTTGCAGGTCTTTATATTTTGTGATTCTCTCCAGTTCTTTCTCTTCTATTCTGCTGTCCCCAGGTATTGCAATGTCCACTATCCAGACTTTTTTGTCTTTCTTATCAACAATGGTTAAGTCTCGGATGTTGTGTGGCAGGTGCTTTTCTATTTGAATTCTAAAGTCCTAGAGCACTTTAGCTTCTTCATTTTCTATTACAAGTAGTCCTCACTTAACAACCATTTGTTTAATGACCATTCAAAGTTATGATGACGCTGAAAAAAGTAACTTACGATCAGTCCTCACACTTATGACCATCACAGCACTCCCCACGGTGACATGATCGTGATCCGGGCACTTGGCAACCAGCTCACACTTAGGACAGTTGCAGCATCCTGGAATCATGATCGCCCTTTGCTACCTTCCCAGCCAGCTTCCAGCAAGCAAAATCAGTGGGGAACTGCATGAGTCAATTATCGACCATGTGATTCACTTAACAATCACAGTGATTCGCTTAACAACTGCTACAAAATTGTCATAAAATTGGGTGCAGTCACATGATGTCTCACTTAATGACAGCCTGCTTAATGATGAATTTTCCAGTCCCTATTGTGGTTGTTAAGCGAGGACTACCTGTACTTTATCTGTTTTGTGGTCCCACCAGTTCTTGCTTGCAGGGAAATGGTATTTCTTGCAGATATTCCAATGCACCATTGTTGCTACTTTGTCATACTGTTGTTTGTAGTCAGTCTGTGTGATCTTCTTGCAGCAGCTAACTAGATGGTCCACTGTTTCTTCAGCTTCTTTGCAGAGGCGGCATTTGCTATCTGCTGCTGTCTTCTCAATTCTGGCTTTATATGCATTTGTCCTTAAGGCTTGGTCTTGTGCAGCCAGAATTAGTCCCTCTGTCTCTTTCTTCAACTTTCCTGCCCTTAGCCAGGTCTTGTTGTTGTCTGCTTTGCCTGCTAGTTTTTTTGTGTTCTGGCCATGTAATACTTTGTCTTACCATGTCTCTTTTCTGTTCTTCATTTGGTCTTACTTATAGGCCAGTTTGGTCTCTCTGGTACTCAGCAAGCTTTCATGGTGTACTAGCTTCAGTGCATCTTCTTCACTGTCCTTCAGATATTCTTCCAGTGCCCTTTTTTCTTCTTCAACTGTCTGATGTACTTGTAACATTCCACGCCCACCTATGCTCCTTGGTAAGTAGAGTCAACGTCACTGCGTGGATGAAGGGCGTGTTTTATTGTCGTTATTTTTCTGGTCTTTCTATCCAGGGCTTCTAGTTCTGCTTGAGTCCAGTCCACTATTCCAGCTGTGTATCTAATGACTGGAATTGCCCAAGTGTTAATCGCCTTGATGGTATTTCTGCCACTGAGTTTGGACTTTAAGATCTCCTTCACTCTTCTGATGTATTTACTACTAACCTTCTTGATTTTAGCATGCTTGATGTTGTCGACCTGAAGGATGCCCAGGTACTTATAGTGATCTTCTTCATCCAGTCTCTTGATGTTATTTCCATAGGGCATCTTGATTCCTTCAGTTTTCACTATTTTTATTATTGTTAGTCACACAGTCAACCAGTTGTTTAGACATTTTTATCCACCTATCAAGTCCTTCCCAAGGACCTGGGATAGGCAGATGTTGTTTGATGGTGTTAAAGCTGTCGTTGTGGTTGTTGTTGTTATTATACCTAATACTCCTACCTCCTATTTTTTATCACAACAACAACCCTGTGAGGTGAGTTGGGCTGAGAGAGAGTGACTGGCCCAAAGTCACCCAGCTGGCTTTCATGCCTAAGGGAGCCCTAGAACTCACAGTCTCCTGGTTTCTAGGCCAGCACCTTAATCACTATGCCAAACTGGCTCTCATGTTATAAATCATGTTATAGTTGATTTGATTTTGGTTTTGTATGTTTTCTGATTGCAGCCATTATAGCACATGTAACCCAGCCAGTAACAATTTATTTAGCAAATTGTAATTTACATGGGAAATTAGTATTTGTTTAATTATAGGTGTTTAATAAACCACAAATGCCCGGGTTCAGATCATACTGAGCTTTAGCACTATGTATGAGTCCAGGCTGTATATAAAAGGAGATGCAGAAAAGTTATTCTACTCAATAAACAAGATAAAAGAACAGGTAATATGAAGGAAAGGGTGGAGCTACAGTGATACTAGCAAGTGGTTCATACAGGACCAGTCATACTTACACCTTTTGTGTGCAAATGGTCCCACACACTGCAACACAGGATTCTAAACATTTCAGTCCTCATTACTTATAAGCTCTGTCTCCATCCATTTATCAGCTGTCATAATAAACTTCTAACTAGTATTACACAGGATTTAGCAGGTTGCTGTTACTTTAATTAGAAATTCTTATACAGGAGCAGATTTTTTTTTCCTCTGTCAGAATGATTAATCTACCTAAATGGCCAAACAAAAGTTCCAGAAGCAAAGGAAGATACGTGGTAAATGTGGAGTGGTAGTGTAACATAAAAATAAGCTAAATAAATCTCTGTAGAAACACAAGTAAAACAAGGGCAGATACTCACTTCGGTATTCCACTGAAGTGAGCAGGATTTCTGAAGCTGGTCGGAGAGTGACTTTTTAAGGAGTTTCACAGCATTATCAGACATAGTTTCAGTTTTGCATGGGAAACTAACACGCCCCCAACCAATCACTCAGATATGTCTCTAGACACTTTCCAATGCAAAACTTGTTGTAGGGGAGATGGGCGGGGACAAATCAAATAAATAAATAAATAAAACCATGTCATCACAGCAGGAGGAGACCAACACTTGGCCAACAGAAAGCATCAGGCAATACCATTGCCAGATCAGCAGGGATTCAATTTGCTTCCTAGCAGATTTGAAGCAATATCTGATAATGCTTCTAGAATAGCTGGGTGGACTGTTCACGCAGATTACATTGACCTCAGTATATTCAGCTGCAGCCCTCAGCAGCACCATTACAGCCATCATTGACTTTATGTTGATTTGAATTTCCTGCCCTGCACATATGAAAAAAAGTTCTGAGTAGCTTTTGTTCCCAACCTATGACCCCAGTTCTGATGAGCTTTGTTTTTCCAATCAATAACGTGTAATGCATATTCCTTAGTACTAGATCATTGTAGATAGCCTGGTGGGCTTGTGGGGTGGGCTTCAGGAGTGTGGGTAGGGTGTTGGGCATAATAATAGAGCATTGCGGCTTGCCTAGAGGCCCAAAGCAAAATTGCACACAGCTGGAAAATGTATCGGGCTTAAATTGCTTTGTGTGTTTGCCTACAAAGATCAAGATCAAGTTGTGGAGAGACAACCCCAAAAGAGGAACAGGGAGAACATGAGTTTATAATTATTGTGGTGCTCTGATCATTATTGAATAGTCTTTGCAGAAGTCTAATGGTCTAATAAAATATTAGTTGATGAGTAAAAAGTGGGATGAGGGGTAGATAATGTAGTACTTTGGATCAGAATGGCCAGACTCAAATCTGTGTTTAGTAATGAGGTTTGTTGGATAATTCTGGGATACTACTAGGTATGTTTAAAATTAGTTGATTTGGAAATGGACTATTCTGGAGATTTCCAGAATGTTCCATTTCCCTTTGAGCCAAGCTGAACCTCTTCTGGACTGTACCATTCTGGGTTGGGGGATTCAGTGGTTCCTTGAAGTAAATCCTCTTAGCCAAAAGAGGTGTGAGATGATCCAGAAGTGTTCTGGCCCCAAAGAAACTTTTCTTTGTCTAGAACATTATTTCCAGGACACCTCAGATCACTTCCAGTTTGGAGAATTTACTTTTGAAATCCCCCCAAATAGCCTTCCCCCAGATCAGCATGTTCCAAAGGAAAACAAAATGTTCTGGTGTTCTCTGGTAAGGTCCATTCCCAGATGGATGGATTTTGCACCTCCTTAGTCACCACTATCATTAAAACTAACTATTTTATAGGGAGATTGTGATGTTATAATGGAAGTAGAAAGACAGATTGTATGTTCTACTGAGTTTCTTGCCAATAGATGTTGTTACAATGAAAATCTGGGAAAATCTACAGTAGTATAAAGTTATTGGAGAGTCATTCCTCCAGTTATTCTTCTGTCACTACTTGGTCTTTGGCTCTCTTTCCTTATTTCTTTTTTTTGTCTGTCACTCCTCTGCATCTCTCTTGGGTCCCTGGGAGGAGCTAGCTTTAAACAATAGAATTTGAGAGCAAAGCTTTGAGCAGGTAAACATACAATTAAAAAACCATGAGAAGCCTACAGATGCTCCTAAATAGTGATCAGTAGCTGTTGGTCAATATATGATTTGGGAAGTTTTCCTAGAAAAGAAAAAGTATTTTGCATCACACTAATTAATGTAACTTCTTTGTTCAGCTCCTAAAGGTGACTCAGCCAATCCTCCCTTTCTGAAGGGTTCTCAGTTACTTGGAAATGCATTTGCTATTTTTAATTAAAAGTATGTGATGCTCTAAGCTATGTTCTAAGCCTTAAATGCATGTGCAGAAACTATTATAACAGGATATCATTTATATTCTATTTTGTCTGGATTTAATTGTGTCCCTACTTTTCTAATTTAATCTGCCCTGAGAACATTCATGAATAGGTGGATTAAAAAGCTAATGAACTAAATTAAGTGGTAGTACCTGGTTGGCCTTAGCTGATTTTGAAAAGGAAATATAGCAGACCTAGTTAGTGCCTGGATCAGAAATCACGAAAAAATCCCAGGGCTCCAGGCTAGACTGGGAAGTCAAAAAAAACCCATCCTGTTAGGAGGTAATGGTGAATCATTTCCATATTGCTGCCTTTTGAGGTAATCACCAGGAGCTGAGTTTTACTTCCATTTATTTCTCTGGTATGAGAGAGATCAGTTATTTGTCCTTGGTTCTGACAAACCTTGGCTGAGCCATCTTTTTGTCACATTAGGTCACCCACTGTGATGTGCCACGAATCTGAATCCTCCTGAGAAGTTGCTCCTAGTAATTTTTATCTGCTTTAGATTTTACTAATCTCTGCCAGAAAAGCACTCAGGTCTATTGATCTGTTTCATATGGGGGTGTGCAGTAACAAATATTATAATGCTTACTGTATTTTTAAAAATCTGATTGTGAACTAACATAGGTAGCCTTTGGGGGTGGCAGAGGAGGCACTTGGTCCATTGAAGGAGTCAGAAGTAGATTGAGGTATGGCAAATATGGAAAGGAAGGTTCAGATTTGATGCTTCTCTTGGTCCTATATTCTCCAAGTTTACCCTAGCACAACTTATTCATTTTCCATTCATTTGAACCTTCTTAAAAACTCTAATTTCAAAATCAGAGGCAAATGGTGGCACAGATATGGACTACTTATTTGTGTTGTGATAAGCAGTATGCATAGGCCTTTGGGGTATGATCGGTAACATGGAGGTAAGTATCCACTAAGCACTGATGATGTTACCTAGTCAGGTAATGAAATGTCTGCAAGCAAAGAACCAAGCTCAGAGAGCACCAAGGACTCCATAGTATCCATCAAACTCAACAGCCTCTGTTCTCTGGATATATGTCTGTCACATTAAAGTGTCAAGGAGAGTTTGGAAGCCCCCAGGTCCTCCTGCACACCAAATGTATTTGTGTCAACCTCTAGAAAGCTAAGGGAGGAAAACATACCTTGACTCATTACCTCCAAACAAGGCATCACATTGTAGAGCTATGTCATGCCCCTCCAACTGATGGTTTTATATGGTACAGTATAGGAAATACCAAACCTTACAGCAGTGTTGTCCAAACTTGGCCACTTTAAGATGAGTGGACTTCAACTCCCAGAATGCTGGCTGGGGAATTCTGGGAGTTGAAGTCCACTCATCTTAAAGTGGCCAAGTTTGGACAACACTGCTTTACAGCCTTTTCTTGTAATGAAAGTGCTCCCAACTTAGGCTGCCTTTCTGTATATCTTTTCTGTCTCTATGATACTCTATATTGAAATGTGATCATCTGAATGGCACATATTATTTAGATTAGGCTGCACCATCCATTTAAATAAGGGCACTATGTAATATGGGCTGTTGTACTTTTCAGCTCTTTTTCCAAATTACTAATAATGTAGAAATTACTCTTTTTATGTTTGTTTGTTTTTTACTTCATACTGAGCTAATGTTTTTTACCAAGAGCCTTTCTTCCCCCAACTTTCACTCATGCAATCATAAAAGACTGAAGATTGAGGAGCACTCACAGTTCGTAGAAAAAAATCCAGATGTCAGATATCCTATTCCCCATTAATTTGGAGCTGCTTTTTAATTTTTTTTTTTCCTTCTGACAGAAGACGGGTCCAGCTGCATATGACTATACACAAATGCATATAGGACAACACTCTATAAACTTTGCTGGAGGAATTAACCTAATTCTTAAAATGAATATTCAGCTTTGAGTGCTAAAATGTGTGGTTTGGGTGAGACAAATACTACATCAGTTCCAAACAGTAATAGATCTAACTTGGGAATGGAAGGAAGGAGGGAAATAGATGTTCTTTGTTCCGTTTTCTATATTATTATTCATTTATATTTGTCTTTCATGTGTGCTTTCCTGTTGCTGAATTTATTAGTCAAATACAATTAAAAATAATACATTAGTTCCAACATGAAAAAAATTAGAAGTGTTGTTGATCTAGGGCGCATCGTATAAAACTGTGTTGTATAAGTGGCCATGCTTGAAAGATTTAAAGGACGTTTGTCTGGAGGTCTTGAAGATTTTTTTGTAAAATAGTTCTTACTGTTTGTCATAGGAGATCTTCTGTATTTTCCAGCCGCTTTGCTTGTCATCCACCCCCAACCCCACCTGGCTGTTACACTCTTTTTTTATTGCTGCTATAGCAGAAGCTTGTGTCATCTTATTTGTTGATGTGCAATTTGAACAAAGCATGAAGCGGTGGGATGATTATGATGATGATGATAGGATGTCTGGTAGTGCCTTCAAGACTAACCAACTTTATTAGGGCATAGGTTTTCATGAGCAGTAGCTCAGAAGGAGAAAAAGAATATTCACAGCACTGATGGAAGCTGTTAGATTGACAGCATGGTAAATTTTCTGCTGGGTGAGCATGTTCCATTCTGTGGGTTGCATTGGACATCTGTTCTACATCACAGTTAAAAAGTAAAACGTGTGGGTTCTTTTGGAAAACTACTTCAAGCCTTCCAAGACCTCAATGCTGCAGTACACTGAAACACTTTGCTATCTTTTGAGCTTCCTAATCTTTACCTCCTCTGTCAAATTATAAATTGCTGAAAAAGCCAACCCAGCTTCTAGCCTGCAACTACACTAATGTCTCTCCTTGCACTGTAAAAAAGCAAAAAGGCATGCGTTTTCTGATAGCAGTGATTTTTTTTGTCCGGTTTCGCTCACTGGGGAGCTAAAACGTTATTGACTGCTCTCGGCTAGAGAGGGAGATACCATGGTCAATCACATGTTTTGCATATAGGATCCCCAAATTTAGCTGTTGGTATTTCTAGCTGTTAGGATCTGGCAGTACATTGATTTGAATGAGCTCCCTCCATCCTAGGTCCTTGAGACTCAGTGTTAATACTGGGCTAGAAGTTGGACAATTTGACATGGCATGGCTTCTGCAGTATACAAGCCTACTGTATTCCTGGATTTCCAGTTCTTGGGCTGGAGAAATACACAAGGATGATATTGGTAACACCCAGAGAAAAGAAGAGGGTTTGGGGAGACTTGGGTTTAGAAAACCATGGATTTGCCAGGAAAATTTTGATCTGTTGTCTTAGGATGTGGTTAAAATGAGCTTCCTCCATTGGATGGTTTCTCCTTGCTATCCTGGGCAGCTGCTGAGTTTAACCTTTCAGCTCTTCCTACCTTCCTGAAAAAAACTCTTTCTTGAGCAAGTACTTAACTTTGTGGAAGTTTGGAGCATCTTCTTTTGCAATAAGCAAGGAAAGAGATTGGAGGAAGAATAGCTGAGCATGAGGCCATATCTTGTACAAACAGATGGTGCTTAAAAACGAAAATTGTCTTTCAAGTTACCGTATTTTTCCAACAATAAGACGCCCCCATGTACAAGACCCCCATTTTTCCAACCCCAAATTAAGAAATCAATATTTTAAAGATAGTGCAGAACACATTTTTATTTAGTAATTAGTTAACATTGACCTGCTACACTCGGTGGGAGGAGGTCCAAACCGTCTCTCTGCAGCTCTATTTCCAGGCTCTTTTGCATAACTGATTACATTCAAGCACGAGTGAAACTGCCGATAGCTTGTCTCTGCAGACAGCCTTCCTCTAATTGGTTTGTTCAGCATCAGCTGACGTCAGTTACATAAGGCTTGTGATTGGAGGAAGTCTGTTTGGGAGACAAGCTATTTCACTCATGATTGGAGGCTAGCAATAGGAGGAAGCCTCTCTGCAGAAACAAAGTATGGGCAGTTTTGCAACCGCGCGATTCTCGGCTGACTTTTTTGAATAAGACACCCTTCAATTTTTAGGGTAAGGATTTTAGAAAAAAGTATCGTCTTATAGTCGGAAAAATATGGTAAGTCGGGCTGGATGCTCAGAATTAGATTTTTTTTCCTATTTCTTCTTTTTCAAAGGAATTTGGCAGTCTGCTCCCTTTATGTCAAGTAACTGAGCCAATGTGTGAAGGCATCCCATTTAGTAGCCTCAACCTAAAAACTCATATTTTTTCTTGAAGTTTTCACTATAGTTTTCACTATTTAGTAGCTTAATAGCTGGATCTTTCTACCTTGTCCTCCCTTTCCATTAAAATACAGCACTGCAAAATACTAATTCCATCATTATATAATGGACTTATTACCATTTTTGTCTGGCTGCAGCCGTTGGTTAAACTGCTGTGATGTTATCAAGTGCTCCTAAAGTTCCAGCCTCTCCTCTTTGGGGAGGAGAGATCATAATAAGGCACTGGGAAAGAGGAAAGAGTAGAAAGTCATCCTTGGACAGATAAAATAGGATCTTGAAAATTTTAAGTTATAAGGTATTAGTCATGGTAGAACAAAGCAACAGCCGCTGGTATAGTTGTGTTCATATCTGAAATGCTGAGATCACGTTGTAGGCCCTCATAAACTGGCTGTCATCTTGAGCATGGCCAGTCAAGAAAGCCTGTTTAAAAAAATGAAATAAAAAAGACTGTTTACCACTAAGGACTTTGGGTATCATATTGCTTAACATATCCTTTTGGGAGGATGCTGGGCACCTTTCCAATACGTACATGGGCTGCGGATGCCTGCAATATACATTATATACGGAAGGCAGGCAGGCAGGGCTTACAGGAAGAAATGAACACTTAATTTATCCTTTTTCTTTCTTTCTAGAACATTGTTCAGGCTACATTCATTGGTCATGATTGGGGTGGTGTCACAGTATGGAATATGGCTCTCTTTTACCCAGAGCGGGTCAAGTAAGTTAATTTCTCTATGACGTTTGCATGCAAAATGTATGATGGGGATGGATCAAACACCCAGTGCTGATCACCAGGAGTCATGAGCAAAAGTACAGTACATATTTACAGTACTGTAACTTATAGTACTGTAACTTACAGTATGCACTACATACTTAGCCGTTACAAAGCTAAATAAATATGTGGGAAAGGGGAATCTAGCCTATTCTCTTTAGTTGGTAACTTTTAACCTTTTTCATATCAAATTCCATTTTTATTTTTATTTAATTTTAATTAGATGAATCCACGAAAATTTGTCTTAAGTCTGTTGATAACTACTTTAGAGACTTGTCAGATTTTCTCCTCCTCCTCCTTTGTCCATTACTTTGTGAGCCATTTTCATTTTGTCATTATTCATCTGCCTAAATAATGTATTTAAATAATCATCTTGATTTGCCTCCCTTTTGTTTTTTGTTTTTTGTTTTTTTTTTAAATTCTATTTCATTGTTAATGTCTGTCCAGGATTACTTACACTTTTTTCTCCTTAAAAATTATGACATATCATAGACCAGTCTTCTCAATCTGATGCTTTCCACATATGTTTGATTGCAGCAGCAATCATCCCTGAGAAGTCAAGCTCCTCAGTTTATTTTCCTCCCAGATTTTATCATTCAGCAGATGGATAGATCAATAACCATCTCTGGCTGAAATCAATCTATCTTCCTTCCTTCCTTCCTTCCTTCCTTCCTTCCTTCCTTCCTTCCTTCCTTCCTTCCTTCCTTCCTTCCTTCCTTCCTTCTCTCTCTCTCTCTCTCTCTCTCTCTCTCTCTCTCATATTACTTAATTTTTTTTAAGTATTATTTAACAGTATTTACAAGCTGCCCCAATTCATACAGATGCTCAGTAACAGGCAACAATTTGTTTGTTTGTTTGTACATCACATTTCTGTAGCCATTCATCTCACACAAAGTGACTCTGGGCAGCGTAGAACAATTAAAATAAAATAATGAGTGAATAAAAATGGGCATTATAAAAAGATAAAAAGTTATTATTAGAATAAAAACTTTATCTCAGATTTATTTTTAAAAAATCTGTATATAAATATGCAAACTCCAGTACAAACAATTTCAGTGTACAATGCATCAGAACTGCCAGTGATATTAATTTATTGTTCTTGTGAAGACACCAGTTTGGTGGTAGCAGTTCTAATGCGACGCAGAGGCATGAAAACCAGAGGTGCTGTTTTGTAAAGCAAGTATCGCAGAATTATTTCATTAAAACAGTATAGATTAATGATATGGGAGAAAACGTTGTCTTAATGGTTAATATTATAAATCAAAGTGTCTACTTGTAAAAAGAATACTGCTGAATTCATCTAGAGCTGTCTAATCCAGCATAACCATATACATACAATAATGCCCTTCCTCGTCTTCCCCATTCACTGGTTTTGAGAGACTTATTGTCAATTTTGGTACTAGAGCAGCACCATATTGAGATTGTCACAGGCTTATGACTATGTCGTTTTTTTACCTTTTCCTAGTACTTGTATGCACTGATTTTTATTTGTTTAAACTTTCCCAGCATGTCAGAGTCCCGATAGCCACTGCTTTTCAGCTAATTACTCTTTATTGTATTTTTATTCCACTTTTACTCAAGGAACCTACAAGGAACCTATAGTCATCTAAGATTGATTGATTTGTTAGATTTATATCCCAACTTTCCTCCAGGAGCTCAAGGTGAAGGTGACCCCTTCCGTCAGCCTCTCCCACCCCGTAACAAGAAACTTGTGGAGTAGATTGGCTAGAAAGAGATTGACAGCTCTATCTCAAAGCCAGCCACTGAGTGTTCCTTGTTGGGAATAGACTTGAACCTGAGACTTTCTTGTAAGCCTAGTCTAACCACTTTAATCACTATCCATATTGGCTCCCTGTATATGTCTTAAGAACCTGTAGAGATGTCTATAGGGTCTGTCTGTCTCCATCCCACTCCCCACCACAAGTTAGGCTAATATAATGTCTTGCTGTGAACTCACTGTCAGGTTCATGATTCCAATAGAAAAGAATATGGGTAGCTCAGGGATCTGTGGAGTCCTTGGGGTTCTCTGAGCTTGGTTGTTTTCTTGCAAACGTTTCGTTACCTGGCTAGGTAACATCTTCAGTGCTAGAATGGAATGGGGTTGAATGGAATGGCAAACCCCATCCCGTTCTAGCACTGAAGATGTTACCTAGCCGGGTAACGAAACGTTTGCAAGAAAACAACCAAGCTCAGAGAACCCCAAGGACTCCACAGGTTCATGATTGTATGGAAAATTTAATAAACTCCTAATCCACTGCTAAACTACCTCTACCCCTGCCTTCCCCAACCTGGTGCCTTCAGATGTGCTGGCACTGTAATTCCCAGAATGCCAGTTCCGCGCAACTGAAGGCCGCCAAGTTGGGAAGCACTATATTAATACATTAATACATTTTCTACCATCACCCTGCCTCAATTAGTTGTTTGGGTACACTACATAAAGTGATGATTCTTCAGTAATTTTGTCATTGCTGTTTAATCTAGTACATTTAATTGTATTTGGGATACCCAAAACACTTTTTTTATTAATTGTTTGCTTGCTTGTTGTGGCATTAGGCATAGAAGGCTGCCTCTCTGGATGTGTGCATTTTTGTATCAATGCCCTCACCTCACTTTTCCTCCCCTCCTCTCTAATTTCTTGCTATGTTGTTTTAGGGCAGTGGCTGGACTAAATACACCCTATTCACCTTCAAAACCTGGAGTGGATATTATGAAAAAGCTGGAAGCCATTCCTGTTTTTGATTATCAGTTGTACTTCCAAAAGCCAGTGAGTACTGTAAGGTACTAATTTGTACTGTATAGTTGGAAGGGTGAGGCTGTGTTGCATTCCAAATTTGGGATGGTCCTCCCATCTTCTTGGGTCCTTTCTAAAGAATGACGAAAAGGGGGGTTGAGATTGGTCTTGACATATAAGAAATGGGACTTCTGACCATAACTCATGATCAGAGGAAGAACAGTACAATCTATAAGGGAATCCCTTCGTTTACAGGCTTTCTGTCTCCCTAGTCAGATATCCTATAAAGCAGTCAGCCAGTTTTAACATATACTTGCTGTAGCAGCACCTAGCCAACCTTGGCTGATCTCAAAAAGTTAATCTGGGTTAGAGACCCACTTAGCACAGTATTTGGATGGAAGTTTACCAGGATTCCAAAGCTATAAGCCAAAGTGGGAAGTTAGAAAAATATCCCCAAAGAAGGCCCTTCTACATTGCCAAGGTCAGCTCTGTATTTATTTATTAGTGAACAAATGGCAGCATAGTCAAAACCAATGTGGCCTAAGACAGTTTGCAGTCCAACCTATTAGTGTGGTCACAATGTAGTTACGGGAGTTGCAGGATGGGGCCAGGATAGGGAAGGCTATGGATTCTGGTGTAGTGCTACTTTAATATTTACTGGTTTTGTTTATTAATATGTAAATCGTTTAATATCTAACTCCATTTTTTAAGATAGATTAGTGGAATAAATTAAACGTAACTCTACTGATATAGCTGTAGTTGAATCCAGATAGAAAAAGAGGGAGAGAACGGAAGTACTCCCGGCCCCCAGCACTCTACTTACTGAAAATGCTAACCAATTTTATTTTGCATAATTTAGAACTTCTGGGTACACTGTGCTGGAGGTTTTTCTTTTTCTTTGTTCTTGACAGTGAAAGTGTGTTGGCAAAACATAACAGAGAACCCAAGCCCAGACTTGCAAGGCTGCTATAAACTTATTTCTTTGCCTAATGGTAATTTCTGCAGACAGCTGTAATTTTGCTTCTCCAGTACAAAGTGGCCAGTTCTGGCCAAGAGCTGTGCCCGTCTTGGCTATTCCTGGAAAAACAGAGGTTTTTTTCCCCTATTTGAAGACGAGATCCTGATGGTTTCCTGCGGTGGGGGTGGGGCCTTCCCTTGTATAAGTGCTGAGGACATTAGAAACTACACCACTAAAGTGCATTGCCTTGTCATTTTCCTCAGTGCTTGCAATTTTAATTTAAAAGATGAATTATTGAAATTGCCCAGTTGCTGCTCAACTTTTCTTGATTGTTTTATTAGGCCTTTCTTATGCAAATGGATCTTGGCCCCAGCTCTCCATCGTCCGTTCTTTGCTCTCCTTGTGTTAGTGTGTGTGCGTGCAACATTATTTGACACCTGTAGAAAAGTATCTCTATAGGGGCTGCCCAACTCTACTAGCCATTTCAGTGTTTTTGGGGAGTGCTGGTAGTGTTAGCTAAGGATAGGCAGCTGGTAGCCCATGAGTCTGATTCCAACCTCCCAATTCCCCAGGCAATTTAAAATTATGGTCAATAGTGGTAAAACTCTGTTTTCTGTTGTGAAGGAAACTTTTTCTAGCACTAGTGAGAGATGTCACATTAGTGTTTTTAATGTGCAGTGCATGTGAACATTACATTGTATAGCTGTCTTATTCCTGCCATGCTCCCCCCCCCCCCCCATCATCAGTATAATATCAGCATATGGATGTATTCCATAACTGTGAAATTCTGGCTGCTGCAGGAAAGTAACTTTATTATAGAAACTGATCATTGTAGGTGAGAATACACAGCTGCTTGCTTCATGCTTACCTGAATGTACTGGGAGTACTTTCAGATTTACTCTTTTGATGATCGTCCACTGGAGATCTAGTGTATCTTTCTGTTTGAATTTATTGTTTGGCAATATCTTTATTAGGACCAATCAGAACAAGACAAAGGGTTTACAGACTTGTGAATTCTCCAAGCTTTTGAATTTGGCCAAAATTTGCCAAAAAACCCAGGCATGATTTCAGACTAACAGGATAGAGACAAAGCAAAGAAGTCCCAAAATTAGCCCAGAAGTTTTAACCATGATGTTTGCAGTACGTATCACTTCAAAGTGGGTTGCAGGTGGAACTATTAGTTGTTGTTATGGATTTTGGATTTTTTTTTTTTTTTGCATAATAGGCTTTTTCTTAAAAAGCTTATGATAGCTTTTAATACTTTTAAGTTTCAGAGAGAAAGGGAGAAATGGACTTGCCTAAAAAAGGCAATCAATGAGAGGATAAGTTGAATGCATAGAGAGTCCCAATCTGTTTCACCAGTTGGTGAAACCAGTTTCACCTGATTTTTTTTCTTCTCTCTGACATATAACCCTTAATCCTAATGTGATTTATTTGCTTTTTGGCCTGACATTTCAATAAGGAATTTATTCATTTATTTTACAACAAACCACAAACTGTGGCTTATTGTTAGGTTTAGATTTTTTATTCTAGGTTTCTCTTTGGTTTTCAAGTCTGCCTATTTCTTCTGGAGTCTAGCAGAAAAAATGGAAGGAAAAAATAGGAATTGGCTGAACATTGTGCTTTCTCAGAAAATATTAATTCTTGCTTGCCCATAAAACAATTTCTGGCTTGGTCAGCAAATCACAGCTTAATGTTACATGTGAATACAATCTCTCTATGTTTGCCTGCTTCTATATTTGTTAGGAGAGGATTGTGAACTGGTTTTTGGCCATTGTAGAGAGTAGGTTGTAGAATCAAGTACCGTATTTTTCCGACAATAAGACGCCCCCATGTACAAGACAACCCCCATTTTTCCAACCCCAAATTAAGAAATCAATATTTTAAAGATAGTGCAGAACACATTTTTATTTAGTAATTAGTTAACATTGACCTGCTACACTCGGTGGGAGGAGGTCCAAACCGTCTCTCTGCAGCTCTATTTCCAGGCTCTTTTGCATAACTGATTACATTCAAGCACGAGTGAAACTGCCGATAGCTTGTCTCTGCAGACAGCCTTCCTCTAATTGGTTTGTTCAGCATCAGCTGACATCAGTTACATAAGGCTTGTGACTGGAGGAAGTCTGTTTGGGGGAGAAGCTATTTCACTCATGATTGGAGGCTAGCAATAGGAGGAAGCCTCTCTGCAGAAACAAAGTATGGGCAGTTTTGCAACCGTGCGATTCTCGGCTGACTTCCTTGAATAAGACGCCCTTCAATTTTTAGGGTAAGGATTTTAGAAAAAAGTATCGTCTTCTAATCGGAAAAATACGGTAACTTCCTTTTTCCAGGTCAGACTACTAATTCATGTATGTCACTATTTTCTCTTCTCATGAATTCTGGTTTTTATTTATTAATAAATTTCTGTCATGCCTTTAGGGTACACATGCTTTGTGGGTCTTCCCTCACTTTATCCTCACAGCAATAGCAACACTGTAAGGAGGTTGGACCGCAAGTCACCCAGGGAGCTCCATGGTCAAGTGGCAATTTGAACCCGGATCTCCCCAGTCACAGCCTCAGTCCACCACCGTAACACTCTATACCCTCCTGCCCCTCCACCATACTGGCTTACCAAATAAAATATGGTAAGCATAAATGCAGAGTGTGATCCTTCGCTCATAGAGCTGTTCACAGCCAAGGGAAAGTCTTAAGTCCTGGAGATGAACAATCTGAGCATCACATGTATCCTACAATCGCATCTCATCAGCAGTTCAGCTTGCAGAGTTAGGAAGAAATACTGCTGAGGCTGAGTGCTGAATCACAGCCCCACTAGGCTACAGAGTAATCCAATTTAGCTTGCAAGAGAAGGCTCCATTATCCAGAGAGCAGAGAATGACGATATAGCTGCATTCCAGCAATTGGAAATTAGAGCCGACTCAGCCCAAAGAGACAAGGGGCTACAACATTTGTTCCTGACAGAGTCTATTTGTTGGAGAATTTGTTTAGCTTCTTTCTTTGTTTCTTTTAAAATATGCTAACCATTGTTTAAAAGCAAATCATGTAATAATTAAAAAAAATTCTTAGTTTAAGTGACTTGGTAAAGGATGGGAATGCCCTGAACCACCAGCAGGGTTTCATTATTTATGGTGTTCTTGTGGATAAAGTGGAGGATTGTGGCAAGTGGGCAAAGTATGTTTTGAGTGGCACTCCTGGACAGTATATAATAATAATTTTTATTTACGGCCAAAAAACCCGAATAATAAAGTTCAGATATCATTTTAAAAATTGGCATAAGATAACTGTTTAACAAATAAAATAAACTGAGTTTTTCAATGTTTTATGATAAATATTATATACAGTAAAACATTTAAAAATTAAAACTTGTTAATTTTTTAGAAATATCTTGTTTTTATAGCCGTAGTTAAAAATTGGGCTGTCACCACTGTAATTTTAGGATTTTTGTCTGAGAGTTAAATTTTAAGCAATTCAGAAATGCATCTTCCTGGTCTTGATTTTCAAATAGGCCAGTTAATATCCTGCTGAAAACTCTTGTAAAACTCATAGTGCAATAAAATATGACCCACAGTTTCAAAGTCAGTCCCATTACAGGGACAGCATCTTTGAGAGATGAGAATCTTTTGAAATCTGCTGTATAACATATTTGATGGCAACACATTTAATCTGGCTTTTTCCAAAGGCTTATCTACATTTACTTAAATGTAAACTGCTGAGGTATAGAGAGAGCTGAAAAGCATACCTGTAATTTATTCCAAAGATCAGGAGTGAACCCAGAGCTTTGAATAGTAGAGTATACAGTATATAGATCTTGCCTAGATTGTCTGAGAGTTGGGGCTGTTAATGTTGTGATCAGGGATATCTGCAGAGTATGGTCAAACAAATTCAAGATGGTGGCCATAACAGGGCAATCTAAGCTCTGCCTGGTTTTTATGTGAGTTAAAACAAAAACCAGGCAGAGCTTTGATTGCCCCATTGTGGCTGCCATCTCCATCTCCATCTCCATCTCCATCATCATCTCCTCCTCCTCCTCCTCCTCCTCCTCCTCCTCCTCCTCCCCCCCCCCCTTGCAGACACCTCTGGTCAAGATGGAATCCAGAGGACCAAGTAGAATCTAGTTGTATTTAACTGAGACAGATGATGCTTCCAATTACGCTGCCTGGTACCTTAGGGTGGTTTGTGATGTTCATGTTGTTAATATCCTACCATTCTCAGAAAGTTCAAGGCCATGTACATTGGTGAGTCTCTCTGAATAGCCTTGTTATTTTGGGCTAAAAGAGAGTGGGTGGTCCAAAGCTACCCAATGATGCAGGAATGGGGGAATGGGGTTGGGGAAGCTCAAAGCAAATGGCAAAACCCAGTAAGTAAATAGGCTGGTATCTTCTGCTCTGGCATTCTTGCTTTAGAATAGGCAATTCTAGGTTCTGCCTTTGAAAAATGCAGCCAGATTTTGAGGATAGGGGAGATCAAAGTCCCCGTTTAAGATACATTTGTAATTGGGAGCCAGGGATAGAGTTCTGTTTTTTAAAAGGCTTTTCCCTCCTATCTCTTGGCAACTTTAAGATACGTGGACTTCAGCTCCAGAATTCTGGGAGCTGGCTGGGGAATTCTGGGAGCTGAAGTCCACGTATCTTAAAATTGCCAAGGTTGAGAAACACTGCTCTAGACTAATTGCAGTAACATTACTGCTGTAGTCATGTATTCCATCTGATAGGATTGTAGACATCACCTAATCCTGAGAGCTTTAAATATTCAAAAAAATAAAATAACTGTAAAAGGCTTGCCTATCTTGGATAGGGAGAAATACTTGTTCATAAATGTGACATGAGCCCATGCATTCTTCTTTTCCAGGTCCAAATTATATATTTTTAGAAGCGGCATGAAAATTTGGGCAAACCTCTAAATCACTCGCAAAGGCTATGTTCTATTGAGAAGAAGAAATAGAAAAATGAAGCCTTTTGTATGATTAATGAGATTGTCAGGGGGCTAAGAAAGTATAACTTCAGAATTGCTTTATGGAGATATTTGTATCTCAGAAATGCACATTTTTCTTCTTCATTTCCTTTTCTCCTTTATTACATTAGGCAAAATGAAATCAACAGAGGTGTTCAGTTGCCAAAAGAGTAGTGCCCCCTTTTTTCTCAGTTGGCAGCTTTACAAAAGCGAAGCGAGCTGAGAAGGGCCTATAAAATGCTATGCTGTACAAACAGCCCTGCACTTCAACTGGTGCAAAGAGCAGGAGAGGAATTGGCACAGATAGGCTTAGAGCCTATTGGAGAGGGGGAAAAAAGACTAATCCAAGATTCAAAGTCCTTCATTCATCATCCTAGCCAGCGTATAATTTATGAGTCCATGTGACTTGATTTGCTTTGAAACTTGATTCCATGTTTAAATACTAGGGCTTTGGGGACAAGCAAAAGGGGGAGGTATTAGAGATACAGATAAAATAGATGGAGAAGTCGGGGTGGAACCGGTTTAGTGTGAATGCACAGCTTGAACAGCTTCTTCTGAGCACCATGCAGAGTTCTTGGTATTGCAAAAGCCCTAAATCAGCCTGTCCCAATCTGGTATGTTGGATTTCAGCCCCTTTGATCCATCTTTTGCAGGACATCAAGTTGGGGAACAACAGGATGTTTTGAAAGACATCCTCTAAAACAAATTTGTTTCCCCCGGTGATAATTATCAAAGAGATATCTATATATGCTGTTATCAGAGCTATTCCCTAAATTTGGAGTCCTGGCAGGCTCCTCCTGACATGTATTTTGACATGATATTGATTCCCCTGCATTTTTTTTTCCTGCTGTGCCTTTATCTTAGGTTCTGCTATGCTTTTCCTCTTCTTTCTGAGGTTTTAATAGATGCCTTCTCCTCTTTTTGCCTAATTGTTTTATAGGTTTATTTCTTTATTACCCAGTGTTTATATGCTGCCAAATTTTAGATCCCTTCATACCACATAGATTGTAACTAACAGCAGTCACAATCCACTGAATGTAGGCCCTTACATAGCCAACTTTGCAGAACAAGTTCCAGCAGGCTTAAGGTTTGTGGAAACACCCATAAAGGAGTATTTTGAATAAGAAACCCTTGAGGCGAAATCTTCTCAAAACACTTTAGTGACAACTGAGCACGCTCACAGGCTGAGACCCCTGAGAGCTTGCTGTGAGGGAAAAATGAAATCATTGGGAAGTTGTAAGAGGAATAGAATAGTACATCCTGAAAAAGGGCCTGGCTGAAGAGTAGTGTTTTTCTTGAAGATTCCACTGATGGTATTTGAGTTAATGATACAGGCTTTCAGGGTTGGGGTGGAGTTGGTGGGAATGGCCCAGGGGCTGAATAATAAATTCATAAGATCTTCTAAAATGGGATCTTCTGAGATAGTGGATGCTGGGTGGCAGAGAAAAAAAGAACGGTTTGACTCCTCGCATGCCCTTCAAAGAGCAATTTGAATAACATATTTTTTTTAATCTTTCTCCTTCAGGGAGTTGCAGAGGCTGAAATGGAGAAAGATATAAACCGAACTCTGAAGATTTTGATCCGATCTATCAGGAAGGAGGTCAGTCCTCTGCAGGGATGGTTTTGTCCAAAAGGGAAAGGAAGGGATCTCAGATGGTAGTGGATGCTAAAAGTCTGTAAAGAAGTACACTGGAATTGACATTTTTGGACACGTTATGCCCTCTAGCCTAGATCCACACAAGCATGGCCAGAAATACATTTTTCAGTTGTCCAGAATAGGGATAAGGAAGAGGAACTTGGAATGCCTGATGGATTTCTTGTTCTCTGTAAGGGAACATTGGAGGTATTTGTTTCTCCATTTTGAAACCAAAAAAAAACCCAACAGCCAAAAAGCTTTACCCCTTAAATTAAACTCCTAAAATAAAAGGGAAAACCAAGAGTAGATTTTTAAACAGAACCAGAATTTGCTCAGTTGGGGATCTGACAACAGATTCCTAGGCTTAGCACAGTGTTTCTCAACCTTGACCATTTTAAGATGCGTGGACTTCAACTCCCAGAATCCCATGCTGGCTGGGGAATTCTGGAAGTTGAAGTCCACACATCTTAAAATGGCCATGGTTGAGAAACACGGCTTAGCATATGTGTGATGGGATCATGTCTCCATCTCCAACAGAGAGTAGTAATGAGCTCAGGAGAATTTGACAGGATATAGGGCTAGCTGCATGAATTTTGATTATTTGATTTAACTGGCACAATTTTATACCAAATACAAAATAAAAGACTTCCTGGATTAAAATCGGTTTAACCATTGAAGAAAAAAATGATCAGCCTGGCTCAATGTGTCTTTGTGGCTCATCTCTCAGATCCTTCCCTGCTCTCCTCTAAGGGTTCTCATTTGGTACATTTCATTCAAAATGCTTTCCTTACAGGATAAAATGGAGGAAACGTCTCTTGATATAACTGGAGTTAGGAAGCGAGGTAAGAAATTACAACCCCCACGAATAGAGGTCAATTGCCAGGAATTTCGGTTCAAAAAAATTCAGAGCAAATCTCCATTTTCTGACTACATACAAGCAAGGGAGGAATTAGACAACTAGAACCCAGAACAGTCTCATCTAGATAGAATGAGAATGATAGAGAACCATTAAAACCAGGCGAGTTTGGAAAAGGGGGTTGGGTGGAGAGAGTTATATCTTTCTATTCCTGAAATTCTGTTTTCCAGAATCTGTATCTTCCTCTTTCATTACAGCTGTTATCGCAGTTCAAATGCAGCCTAAACACCACCCAGCCATTTCTAAAACACAGCATATTTTATAAGTAAACCTAATGCTAGTTACAGTTTTCTCTTGGATGTTCCTTTTCCCCTGGAGCTCATTGACAACTTCTGAGAGGGGCCATATCATGCAATGAAAATCATACCTTAATTCTAAAAGGTCAGTCAGCAGAATATCTTTAGCTTGCTTGAGAAATGGTAGCTGGTCAAGTAACCAAGTATTCCATAGGTTACCTGTTAACAGCATTGACTTAATTTCACTTTTGCAACATTCTTGAGTTCTGAAACCAACAGAAGATGACCCAAAACAGCCTCATCTAGATAGAATGAGAATGATAGAGAGCCATTAAAACCAGGAGAGTGCAAATGTTGTGGGGATCCAGGGCTGTAATTTGCTTTGGCATGGTATGCTGGGGGTTATATGCCCCAAAAGGTATGGACCCAGAGCAACAGTAAAATTTGATACACATTAAATTAAAACTGGATACTTCCCATGCATTTAATAATTTATCACAGCAGTTAGGTGTGTTTGTAACCGTAAGTAAAAACAACCACAGCAATGAAGCAGGGTTGGCCCTGGTCAGTACTTGGTTGGGAGACCTCCAGAAATCCAGAACTATAGGCTAGACTGGGAAGTCAAAAAAACATCCAAGGAGATGATAATGGCAAACCACATCCATGTTCCTGCCAAGAAAACCCTGTGGACGTGTCCATGTCTCACCAAGAATTTGACCTGAGTGCGTACTTACCTTTTATTTAAACATTTATTCTCTTACCACACTGAAAATTGCAGTTGCCAGTGATTTCCGGACGGGTTCTAGGTGCTGCAGCCAAACCTTTGGTGGAACGCAGGTTGTGCACTCCCATTTAAATAGTATGACTTTGCAGATACTGCCTCAGAAAAGCCTAATGTCTCAGGTTTTTTCTCTGAAGTGGAGTGCTTCATGCATTGACATAGGTAGCAGGACAGTCTGATCCAGTGCTATTGGAGGGCACTTGCATTTTGGCCTCCACCAACTGCATGCAGCGGGGACGCGGTGGCGCAGCGGCTTAATGACGCTGAAAGCGCCGGCCAGAAATGGCTGAAAGCTTCAGCGGTTCGAGTCCAGCCTCGCGTTAACAAGGTGAGCTCTTGTTTCTATACCCGCAGCTTCTGCCAACTCAGCAGATCGAAAACGTACGTGAGTAGATAAATGAGCACTCTCACTCCGGTGGGAGGAAAATGCTGGCAGCGACTCCACAGAGAGACGGGACAGTTGCCGGCGTCGGAAAAAGGGGCGCGAAGCAACGGAAATCCCGCCTCCTGTGCTGCCAGCTGGGCTGACGCTCTAGGAATTAGGCTCTGGCAAAGTCTAATTCCGAAACTAGAAAGATGCAATTGCCTTGAAAACCGCATGGGGGCGGTCACTGCAGGGTCAGTAATGACTGTTAAGCAGATAAAAAAAAAAAACTGCATGCAAGCCTTTCATCTGTTCTGAGGAGCCAAGCGCGTCGGCCAGCTGCGCTCTATACCTCTGCATGTAAGGCCCCGTGCCTCCATTGATACTAAACATGAAGGTTAAACAAGCGAAGGGATTTATTCTGAAAGAGCTTTCTAGCTTAGACTCACACCATTTGCAACTGAGGTAACAGCTGCAATATTTTTCATTACAACCTTTTCTGTGCTGCAGGGGGGCTGCTGGTGGGACTTCCTGAAGATCTACCTCCAAGTTCTCTTCTTCCAGAGTCAGTCCTCCAGTACTATGTACAACAGTATCAAAAATCTGGATTCAGGTAATGCAGGTTTGGGTGTGTTTATTTCTGTTTTACTGGGGCAAGTATGTCCAACACCCATATTGTTTATGAAGCAATAATTTGCTAATTTCATTGCTTGAGATAATGAATGGTGGTGGCAGCTAGCTTTAGAGTATATGTGGGCAAATTTATGGAAGATACTCTTGCCTGCAGAGGCAGAGTTCTACTAGATGTTGCTGAGTACAAACCATAGGGATTGGTAGACCATCATTCTCCGCTGAGGGGGTCTCTGGCTGGCAACTGTTGAGCTGTGGAGAAGAGAGAGAAGTGGGGGAGATAAAAAGAACAGGAATGCAAAAGCTTTCATAAAATTATTTTCAGCCAATGTCTTTCAAACTCAATGACAGCTGGTTTTCACCCACTCAAAGGATAACTAAAACTGACTGTGGGCCAATACCACCTTGTTTAAATGTATCTTTTGATCTCCTTCCTCTTTATTGTTGGTCTTGACCTCCTTTCCCCTCTTCTCTGGCTCTCACTTCCTTGAAGCAGGAAGCCGACCCAACCAGGCGTTTTTAATGCAATGCAGGATTTCATATTCTGTTGGGGGATGAGCGGTGAGAGGAGAGCTAGGAAATGGCAGGCAGCAACTGCCAGAAAAGTTTTCTTTGCTCCAAGTGTCAGCCCAGAAAAAAATCACAAAGGTGTCCCTCCAGTGTTACTGACTATGAGGTGATGGAAACATTCCTTAACTCTATGTGTTTGTATTGGGAGGGCTCAGTATTCGGTGCAGACGCTTGGAGTTTGGACATGGCCCAGAAAAGGGTACACTAAGTCCTGCTTTCTTCTTTTTCTGCCTCTTTCAGGGGCCCACTGAACTGGTACCGAAACATGGAAAGAAACTGGTCTTGGAATGCTTCTGCCCACGGCAGAAAGGTGAGGGTTGAAGGGAACATCAAACAGCCCTGGCCCTTCAGGAAGGAAGCTCCCATAATTGTTGTTGTTGTTGTTGTTGTTGTTGTTGTTGTTGTTGTTGTTGTTGTTGTTGTTCTTCTTCTTCTTCTTCTTCTTCTTCTTCTTCTTCTTCTTCTTCTTCTTCTTCTTCTTCTTCTTCTTCTTCTTCTCCTCCTCCTCCTCCGCCTCCGCCTCCGCCGCCTCCGCCTCCGCCTCCGCCTCCGCCTCCTCCTCCTCCTCCTCCTCCTCCTCCTCCATAGCACGAAGCTCAGAAACTTCCCACAAAAGCTTCTAAGTCTGATATTGATCCCATCCCCTCTCCCCTGAAAGAGTTAATCATGGCCAACGTTAGCTGATCTCGAGTAGAGTCAGATGTGGTTAATACAGGGATGAGGGAACACCAGGAAATCTCAGGACAATTCTATAGACTAGGAAGGAGAAACAAAAATCAGAAGGTGGTAATTACACATCAGTTCCATATTATTACCAAGAAAACTATAAAGACATATCTAAAAATCTAGCTCAGTTCAAGGGATACGTTGACATTCCCTCAAAGATCATAAGCGAAAGGCTGCTGATAGAAATGAGCAAAGCTGAAAGAAAAAATTGGATCTGGCCATCTCACACTGGTCTTTTTTTGTTCACATACAAATACTGCCCCACCTATTCACACAAACATGTAGATATTAATACATATTCCTGTGATTTAGATTGGAGGGAAAATCTATTCATTCCAATTAAGCTTTTTGGAGTTTTTTTCCCTCCAGTGCATACTCTAGGCAATGCATTCCTCTCCACTGTGGTATAGAATAACCCTCAGATTTATAATTTCATGTACCAACATTTAATAACTTTCAATTTACTCTCCTTGCCTTCAAAGAGAAACCCTGTTATTCATTTTTGCCTGCCTGTCTTTCCTCTGAGAACTTTCCTCTGAGAATCCTAAAATGACTTTGGTGGGTTCTTTATATGTTCATTTTGTTCTCCCAAAACCTTTGGGTGTCAAGCTTGGTTGAAGTCACCCACCAATCTCCACATGAAGTTGAAAGATTCAGATTCCAACTATCCTGTTCCTCATCCCGTCCTGAGTTGCATTGTCTATATTATCAGCATTTTTTCTGATGATTAATGATTAAAAGCATTTATATACTTCCCATAAAACACTTCAGAGTTGCAGACTATTTTAACAATGTTCACTCTGGGCTGTGCAGCAGTCCAGATTCAAAGGGGAAAAGGTGAGTAAGAGCCAGAGTCTTTTCCTGGAAAATCCCACATTCAGTTTAATGAGGTGCTATTATTTGGAGCCTACGTGTGCTCCAAATCATATTTTCCCTTTGAATCCAGCCTTAGTTAAAACAGCAAATACAAAAGCATAAAATGGAGAGGAAAAATAAAATAATAAAATTGAATAAAATCTGTCTTTACCAATTACACAGCTTAATAGCCAGGAATGTGCGGATTCTGTATTAAGTTATAAAAGCAGTGTGGGTTCTCTACCTAGCAAAGGCTTGATCATCTCATCAGCACCCCTCTTTGTCAAGGTACAAGATTGAGCTATTGTTTGGAATGACAATTAGCTGTCACAGAAATGAGTTGAGCTTGCTTTGTGCCTGTGCCTTCTGGCAAAAACATTCTTCATTCATGTAAGAGTCATAGTGCTGGATTCCTGCAGGTATAGGAAATCATTTTGAATTAGTGGATGCAGTCAAAATGCTGACAGCACGGTGGGGGAATGATTGCCATGGCTTGCCTATTAATAAAATGGCGCTACATTGAGGTTGGGGAGTCATAAAACATTCATTTCCTTGAAGAGAAATTAGGGGGCTACCTAACCCTACAGAATGATCTCTAGTACCCCATCTTACTTTTGGCATTTATTTAAAGGGTAGGCATGTTTTCAGACATAGCACTAGGCTGTTGTCACACATAATTTTGCTGACCTTTGGATTACTGACTTATTGAAGCAGTTGGTACTTTTTCAGACACATCTCAGCTGGAAAAGAGATGCAGGTGCTTAAAAAAAAATAGCTGAGAGGTGCAGTACTCATGCGAGATCCAGACCATTTCTTCAGAAATTTTCAAAGAGTTTATAGCCTACTACTATTGTCTAATTTTTCAGGATTTTCTGGCCCCAATTTTTTAAAAATGTCTGTGGCCCTGCTACATCATGTATCTGACAAAGTGGGATGTAAGTCCACTGAAGTTTATTCTTCAATACATTTTTTGGTGTTTTAAAGTGCCACAGGATTCTTATTCTATTATAGAGGGCAGAGGGAAAGGCCTTGAGGGACAGGAGGAAGAGCCAATACCAAGCAAGGGTCAGATAAAAGAAGGCTGAGTCTGGGGCAGAAATGTAACCTGAGAAAACGTCTCAGACAAGACCCTCCCTTGTTCTCATGAAGATAAAGGGAGGGAGGGGAGAAGTATATTCAGGCTTGCAAGATTCTGTTACTATATCTTTACAATAAAAGTAGTATTGGCCTACAGTTTAGTTTCCTGATCTGGTCTACCTTGAAGTGCTGACACTACGGCAGCAAACATGACTACTTTTCAGGAGTTTGCTCTACAACCATAAATCTTCTTTTCTAGATCTTTATGAGCAGCTTTACGTGACTTTGGTCTCCCAAGAGCAATGATTTCTTCCTTCAGATTTAATAGCTGCACTATACCTCAGCTTCCTCTGCTCTGCCCTTTTTCTTATCTCTGAGAAAAGCGCCTAACATTTGTCAGTGTGTTAATATATAGCTGTTAACATACAGCAGATGTGTTCATGTGTCAGCTGATCACCACTGCAAATGGCTTCAACTCTTCTTGCATCTGTAAATCCACAGATCACAGTCCCTGCCCTGATGGTCACTGCTGGGAAGGACAGGGTTCTCAGTCCAGGCTTGAGCAAGCACATGGAGGACTGGGTGAGTAACATATGTGCTGGCCTGATCCTTTCCATAAATGAGCAAATATAATAGGTCAGTGGGCGGGACCATGTCTCTCAACATTGGATTATTTTATTTCACTGGAAATAAATGGAGGTGAAGATTACTGGAGGTGCTGCAGCCATTCAAGGCCAACTAATTACCTTTCCACCTTTAACTCTGTTTTGAGGTTGGCAGACTTGAAGATCATTCACTGCTTTTGAAAAATTGGGGTGTGGAAGCCATGGTGATGTGGAAGTGCCCTTTATCTCCTGGTTTTTCTTCTCACAAAAGTCATCCCAACTTTTCATTTTGCTGTCTTTTAATTTTGTTCTTGGGTTTAAGAATCATCCAGTGGAATAGCAACTCCATAGTGGTGAAACATAGGCTTATGTTTCTTGAGAAAGGGAAAAGCTCAATAATACCACTGAATTAGCACTGCACACAAAAGGGCCCCAGGGTTGCTTGTCATCTCATTGCAGATGCTGGGGCACAACTCCTGACTAAAATTTCTTGCCAAAGCTAAGAGACCTGTCCTGTTTCACGAAGCAGCAAAATTGTTTCAGTTGGCCATGACTTCTACCTTTTTCTCCTTCTAGATTCCACAGCTGACTCGTGGTCACATTGAAGAATGTGGCCACTACACACAAATGGAGAGGTAAGTAGTGTTAAGAGCTAAGTTGAAGGAGACATTTTTTTTTACATGGTGTAAATAATTTATTCTAAAATGCATACCTGTAAAAAGCAGATCAGCTGATTGTTCTGCAAAGGGGAAAAAAGGCTGCTGATATTCATTGTTAAATAGTCTGCATCAAGTTCCCTCCAAACTCAGATTAGGTATCCTTGAGAAATTCAATTTCTGGGAGGTGTGGGGTGTGTTCCAGTATGAATCAAATTGATCTGCATCTCTAGAATTATACAATGATGATAACTTAAGTTATTCACTGGCATTTTTGGTTCCTGAATATTCTGATTCAATCTTCAGCTCAAAAAACATGCCCTAATGTTTTTATAAATGTGCATTTTGAGAGAGACTTGATTTAGAAATGCCTGTGTGAATATATTTTAAAACATATATTTAACTGTTTTTTATTAAGAACTTTAATTACAATAGTAAAAACTAATACAAACTAAACTTAGAGCAAGAGAAGAGAATGGAAAGAAAGAATAAAAAGTGCAGGAAAAAAAAAACAAAGAAGAAAAAGAAAAATATATAAAGAACTGACTTCCAACCTTCATCACAACAAGTATAATTCTTGACCCCCTCTGAGGTTACAGACAGATATCCTCCCACATCCCATCCCTTATCTATAAGCAAATCCATAAAATATCAGCTTAAAAGGGATCGGGATGCAAATGTTACTGGTTCAGGGATCCAGCTTAAGGCAGCAGAGGTTATTAGGAATGGGAAAAGAATTCCAGTGGTTTTCATGTACAATTAAGAGAAAGATTTAAAGTAGACAAAATAACATTTGGAATTGAACAACACAAGACAGAATTTGAAACTGAATGATGTGGAAATGATAAACATGTAATTGCTAAAATGTATAAGCATTTACTGAAATTTTAAACAAAAGAAGAAGTGAAAGAGTGTATGATGAAATGGGCTAAGAACTTTGGTTATAATATACAGATGGATCAATGGGAAAATATGTGGCTAAAATTCACATTATTGCTATAATTTAAAAGATAATTTTTACACAATGATGTACCATTGGTATATGACACCAGAAAAACTTTCTAGAATGTATGAAGGTACTTCAAATCTGTGTTGGAAATGTGGAAAACATGAAGAGTCATTTCATCATGCTTGGTGGACTTGTAAAAAGGCTAGAAAAATTTGGATTCAAATACACACGGTGGTACAATTTTTTTTAAAGATTAACATTCAACTGAAACCAGAACTTTTATTGTTGGGACTAATGGGCAGACAACTAGAAAAGACTTACGGACAATTGTTTTTGTACATGGTAACTGCAATGAGATTATTATGTGCACAAAGATGGAATGACACTGAAATACCCGCAGTGGAAGAATGGTTGGTGAAGATGACAGAATTTGCAGAGATGGCCACCAAAAAGTGATAAAGGTTCCTCTTTTCAAAGCTTAGAACTGTTTAGTGTTGCTGAACACATCAAATTCTTGGTTCATCTAATCTAAGACTAAGATTTCCAAGGTTTTGAACAGAGATGTGTGTGTGTGTGTGTGTGCAAGTAAGCAAGCATGTAAACAGAGTTACAGATCACCCAAACCTTATCAAAGTCTTCTGTGTGTTGAGCCATTCTATGCCCCTGTGTGCAAAGTGATGCTTTATTTATGCCATAAAATCTTTTGTCTTGTCATCTCTACCCCTTTCCTGCTCTGTTGTTCACCTGCTTTTTATAAACTGCCATCATCTTAATGTCACGGCAGTTGTTGTTTTTAAAAAAAAAAAAGTGCCATGAAAAAGGCCATTAAATGAGATACTGGCTAAAATTACATAATTACATTTCAGCAGCGTTCCTGCACAAAAGATGATAAATTCAAATAGAGAATGAATAAATTCAAGTGGGAAGATGAATTATTTTAGTTCCTCATAAGAATCTAAAGTGTCTTTCTCCCACACCCCACATTTTACAACATGGCTTAAAGTCTTGCCAATTAAATGGAATGGAAAAATATGCTTCCAAATTTATGGAGTGAGTGGGTGAGGGAGCAGTGGGGACAAACTGAATGATAAAGGGTATGCACCTTTATTGCCACCTGTAGGCAGAAATACTAAAATACTGCACATTTAGAGATGGGTGCCTTTAAAAAAAAAAAAGGATTGATTTGACTAGAATCACACAGAGTTGACAGAATGGACATTTGATTGTTCTTGTAGTTCTTTTTAGCTTCTTTTTATCTGACACTTTCTCTGTAGTGCCTATATTTGGCTAAGGACTTCCTACAAAAGAATCTAGGCAGGCTTCAATACTACCAAGCCTTGTACAGGTAGTCCTCGCATAATGACCATTCATTTAGCGACTGTTCAAAGTTATGACGGCACTAAAAAGTTACTTACGACTGGTCTTCGCGCTTACGGTCATTGCAGCACCCCTCCCCCCTTGGCAACCAGCTTGCACTTATGATGGTTGCAGCGTCCCACAGTCACATGGTCACCATTTGCAACCTTCCCAGCCAGCTTCCAGCAAGCAAAATCAATGGGGAACTGCATGATTCACTTAATGACCACATGATTCACTTAACTGTGGTGATTCGCTTAATGGCCACTGCAAAAAAGACGTAAAATCAGGTGAGGTCACATGATGTCTTGCTTAACGACCACCCCACTTAATGAATTTTCCGGTCCCTATTGTGGTCGTTAAGCGAGGACTATCTGTATATGTGTAGTTCTAGCTCAGAAAATATGGCTGGTACATCTCTGAGAAGTACTTCTTCCAATCACTTGTCCTAACTGAAAGAGTTTAATAGGGATCAGCACCTATCATGTGACTTGCTTTATTTCTGTGAAGAGATTTCCTTGGCTGGTATAGTAAGTCTTCCTGTAAGACTTTCTTTTAGTTATAGCTTGCTGGATGGTAGGGTGCGGGCCAAATCATCACAGGGTCAAAAGTGCTAGTCAGGGTAGCAAATCTGATGCCTCACCCTGAAAAGAATTAAATCATTTAACTTTAGAATTCAGAGGAAATCCAGGGAGAAGCAGTCAAGGACCATTTCTGTTTGGACCTAGAGAGCTGGGCATATATAGATTCTGTGTAGAAATGGACAATCAGGCAGACTTTTGAGAGCCGTGGCCAGCCAGATGACTGAAAGTCGGATTACATCCAGGGCAGTTTCTTATATTGGAGCTCAAAAGCTAGCATATTTATGTTAATGCAGAGATAATATGTTGAATATGTTAATATAGAGATAATGCAAAAGCCTAAATAATAATGTTCCAGACTTGGTGTGGCCAGATATTTTCCATTCCTGTCTCTTCTCCGCATCTAACATTCAGGGTTTTTGTTCTGAGGATCACATAAGAAAAGGCTTACTTTTTATACCATTTTGAGATTCCAGAGGAAAGGCAAGGTGTAAATGTAATGCAAATCCAAATTCAATCTAAATACTGGTAGCACATTCAGAAAGGAGAGTAGAGATGGCATTTTCTTGCAATTTTGAGCAAAACATGTCCTTCATTTTGATAAAGGTTTATAAAGCAGTATTCTGAAGATTTATAGAGCAGCATGCCCCAGCCTGTAACCCTCTAGATGTGTAGAATGTCAGTTCCCAGATTCTCCAAATAGCATGGCTGACTGGGTCATCTGAGAGTTGAAGTCAACTCATCTGGAAGGATACAAGCAGAAAGTTGGTTTATAATTCAGTTTTCAGTCACCACAGTGGATCAGAGTTCTTGTTCTTGTATATCCTGTTTACTTCTCTGGGTGCATGAGAAAATAGCCCAATAAGCTTGCGATGAATTTGACTTGGCATTAATTTAGGTTCTTTGGGCACTAAATTCAGATTTCCCTCTGTATGAGTGTCTGCACGCACAAGTGCACACATTGCAAAATACCTGTCTTGCCAACCTGTATTTCCTCTGCAGGCCTGCGACTTTGAACAAAATCCTGATTGAATGGCTGGAAGATGTTCACAAAAATGCTTCGCTGCAAACAACTGCCAAGCTTTGAACAGGACTTCAGCTCCCATATTGGCTAAACTATTACCTTTCATTTTAGGAAGGAGGAAGGAATTCCTAAGATAATTGATTATGGAGCTCTCACAGTGCTTTTGGAATTGAAATATATTTTCCGATTGATGCTTAAAAAATTGTATGCATTAGAAGGGATTAGTTATGATCAACATAAAATGGACTTTAAAAAATAACCTAAACAGAATGCTAAAATCATATAACCATGAGAGGTTTTGTTATCCTTTGATCTCTATTCTTTTGATTGCTGGAACCTTATCAGTGTCAAAAAGAGAGAGAAAGGGAGAAATTGTAAGAAAATTCTCAGTGGCCGAGCTATGCTCACACATCATTTGGACCATGATTTATTTAAGGAGAGACTACTGAATAAATCACAATTGAATGGGGTCATACAGCATACTATGTCCAAACCAAACAGTACTGCCCTTTAACACAATTTGTGATCCAGTTATAGTTTCCCTGACTTATTGGAACCAAGTTTGAGCCCTAGTTTGTGGGAAGCTTGAATCACAGCTTCCCAGTTCAGATGACTCTGAAACTGATTTAACAAACTCAGGATGTGTCTTTTGAAGCAGGCACAAGGCAGGGCAAGCATGTTTGATTAATGCTCAGATGGGGAATGGGGTCACTCTCCAGATGTTGATATCTACAATTCTATCATCATAGACCTTTTTGGCTGTGGCAGATGGGACAGAAGAAACCTCTGGAGAGTCCTATGTTCCCAAATTCTGGTTTGCTGTCTGAACTGGGCTTAGATTTCTAATTGTAGTATTCAGTTTAGCCTCATGATTATGAACTTTCACCCCTGGGTGGGACACATGTATATGCTTTGCAGCAGTTAGGGTTCCTTTCTGGAAAGATACTATCGATCAGAGTTTTTCAGATTGTGTTCCGTGAAACCTTAGGGTTCCACAAGAAATTGATGGGGTTCTGTGAGAGACTGAGGACGAAAAAAAAGTTCGTTCAAACATGGCCAGTTTTCTATCACTGGAACCTCTGGGATTTCCTTTTTTTTTTTTTTAACAAGTTTTGGCTGAAGAAGTTTGATCATGCCATATATAATCGGTCAAGCACCTGTATTTTTTCCTGGGATCACATGGAGAAAAGACACAGCTCCTTCAAAGAATTGCAGACTCGTTTGTATTTCTGCACATTCCGTCCCCCCTTTTGGGAATTGAACCTTCAGCTCTGGTTGGTCTGTACTTTTCAGCAGACATTCTCAGTAGGAGGACTTAGTCCTGATACCAGAAATTAGTCTGCATGTATGTGTGCTTTGGTACTGCTGAGAAGAGAAATAGCTTCTTAAGAAGCACAGCTTCTATTTCTTTTTCTTGAAATAAGGCTGGCTTATTGATAGCCTTTAAGGCAACCACAGGCTGGCTCAGAATTCTGAGAGTTGCGGGAGAGATACCGGAACAGATTTGAGACCTCCTTTTTTAATATACCACTATGTGCACTCTGTTGCTTTTCCTGCTGCTCCAAGGGGCCAGCAGAAAATGTCTGGCTCTGGATTTGAGTAGTAGGTTCTTGGGTGTGTGACTATGGTGCTGCTACTTGTAGAATACCAATAAGTAGAATAAAGTTTTGCAAACAGTATTCTTGTGCTCTTGAATAAAGCTTTGTTGCAGAGAGAAATGGATCTATGACACAGGAAAAGCTTTCCCATTCGTTCCTGGAGGCAGTTTCAGAGATTTACTGGTGACTTTAGAGCAGTGTTTCTCAACCTGGGCAGCTCGAAGATGTGTATGGACTTCAACTCTCAGAATTCCCCAGTCAGCCATGCTGGCTGAGGAATACTGGGAGTTGAAGTCCACATGTCTTCAAGTTGCCCAGGTTGAGAAACACTGCTTTAGAGCATAGTATTTGAACATCCTGGGTTCTTTCAGTGTCTGCTTTCTTACATCCTGTGGTGCTAAGTCATTATGATGCTTATGACTTAACTTCTGTCTGTCAGACTATATGGGACCAAAAGCAAAGCTTCTGAATTAAGTATTCCTTTTGCCATCAAAGTTCTTTTCCTATGCCTCTAGCAATCTGTTGTCTTTCTGCTGGAGTATTTATTATGCAAGATACTTAAATCATAAAATGAACAGTGGGGCCAGAAGGTGGCAGAGTTGACACTAAGTTATATTTCATTTCAGCAAAGGATCACAACTAATACAGCGTCAAAAGATTGAGGGTACAATCTATCAGGCATGCACACAGTAAATAATTCAAAACTCAAACTGGAGTTCATATGTTGGCAGTTCTGTGTTCTGGCCCTAATTTGAATTTACCCAGCTGCCAGTTCAAACAGGTGAGGGGTACCCAGGTTAAAGGCCCATTCCATAATTTTGCACAGTAATCTGGAGGTTTTGTGTATGGTGGACAGTCTTTTCGCATGCCATGTTTGGTGTCTTGTCCATCAAGCTGAAGGCTACTGGGAGAAATAAATGCTCATGATGGACAAAACAGAAACATTAGACATCTTTCAAACTGCAGTGTGAGTTCAGCATTGTCACCCAATTTAACTTTAGCCACATCTCAGCACCTCTTTTGTCAACTGAAGGACATGTACACACACATACATGTTCGCTTGTGGTTACTATAAGTGTCAAGATGCATACACAAAGTTCTTCAGAACATTGTAAGTGGAATTTTCTTTGCACTGGCCACCTCAAACATTTGTTTTCAAGGCATCAAGCAATGAGACCTTAAAGTCATGTGTGAGTCCATCAGATTCTTTAGATTGCTGCTGGTGAACACTGCCAGGTGTTTATTGTGACTGTCATCCTTTGATATCCTTGTAATGCTTGTCTTCAGGTGGTGGTTAGATGCTGACATTTAGTGAACAACAGACCATCAGGCCCAGTGCCTAATATATCCAGTCCCTTTTTTGTGGACCCTTCAGCCTACACTCACTTATGCTGATAAAATTGGACAATGAAATAAACAGTTTTTCAACAACTATCATGAAAAACAATGTGTGTTAAGCCACCAACAAGCTTGATAAATCTATGTTATTTTTAAAAAGTGAAGGGAAAGTCAGCAGGCCTAAGAATGTTAGATTTAATTTCTCCAGTGATGTCAAAGCTATATAGGATACAAGCAAATTTGGGGGGAGGGTGTTGAATTTTCATGCAGGCATAAAGGAACATTGGTTTGAAAGCGATCGGAACAGTAATGACAGGATAGTTACCAGTTCATTCACCAATGGGGATGGGGGGGGCACTAAAATTTATCTCTCCATTCTGCTTGTCTTTCCCCAAATGGGAAAAAATAGGACAATCCAGAATCCTTTTTTCTGCAGCTAGCACAACTGGAAAGAATGAAAGAGTTTGGTTATATATATTGGTTTGTGGGAAGGGGGGAAAAAACTCTTATCCACCACTTCTGGGTAGTAAGGTGGAGCCAGGAGGAAGAATTAAGACATGGAATGTGGTACACAAGTGGAGAAAATCTGGCTTTCCATGGTCAGGTGGGGAGTATGAAGATCTTACTATCAGGATTTTCTCATGGGAAGAAGGTCATCCCGTTCCCTATACAAAAACAGGTGTCGAGATCATTCTATGAAGCTAATGTAAACAAAGCATCTTGTGATTCTGTTATGCTTTTTACTGCCACCTACTGTAATGTGTATGTTAGTTATTCAGTGGGGGTGTACATGCTGGCAATATAACGGGAGGGCTAAATGCCCAGCCTGTTCAGTCAGTTTGTCTTGTATAGTTAATCATGTAGGTTTTATAGGTTATGTAGTCTTAACTGGTAACCAAGTAGTGTACCTCTTCTCTGAGAGTGTTTTTTTTAGCTAGAGACTTTGTTGTGGATAAGTCTTGGAAGCTAAGAAGAGAAGAAGTCTTTGTTATATCCTATATTTTGTATGCAACTTGTATTTTATGAAGGTTTGCATTTTTATCAATAAAGACCAGTTAGTTTATATTTTCTGACTGGATTTTCTTTGGAAAGCAAACTATGGATATTGCATTTTGCAAGCTCTCATGCTGATGTGTAATTTTCCTGAGAGCAGGATTTTTTGGGACCTTTTGCTGCACTCTGCACAACACTTACATCCAATCATGGGAAACAGAAAAAGGGAAAGAGTAAGTCATTCTCTGCCTTTGGGATACTTACGCTGTTTGTGTGCATATAAGCACAAGTCATAAGATGAATGGCTGCTGAAGCTTGCCCACTGAGAATAAGTGGAATATTTACCTGGCTCCCCCAAAATGGGAGGCCTGATACCTCAGATTATTCCTGTTAAGTGAAGGCTATCTCCATCCAATGAAATTGGTTGATACGAAGCAAAGAGGGAGAATTACACTTGGGGTGATGGGTGAATATGCCTTCTGGGGGTGTTGCCATGAAAGGGAAAAGTTGAGAGCCAGTTTGGTCTAGTGGTTAAGGCACCAGGCTAGAAACCAAGAGATGGTGAGTTCTAGTCCCGCCTCAGGCATGAAAGCCGGCTGGGTGACTTTGGGCCAGTCACACTCTCTCAGCCCAACTCACCTCACAGGGTTCTTGTGGGGAAAATAGGAGGAGGAAGGAGTATGAGGTATGTTTGCTGCCTTGAGTTATTTATAAAAATGAGAAAGGTGGGATTAAAAAAAATTTTTTTTAAAGAGGAAGAAGGGATGAAGGACAAGTCTCCTCAGAGAGAAAGATGAGAGAGAGACACCTGGCCTTGCCAAGCCTTTCAACTGAGTAAACTAATAAAGTACCTGAAATATCCATGAGGTTGCCAGAAGTCAAATTCAGCTCTATTTACTTTCCAAGGCAACTCCACACAGACTCTTTGCCCCAACACAAGGATAGCCCATGTTTTTCAGAGGACATTCTGCATGTTACTGTCTGTATCATCATCTCCCTGTAGGCAACTCTGTTTGCAAACTTTGGTTAATAAAACCATGAGTTATTTGTTTCACCCAATTTCCTGGGTTTGCCAGATTCACTGAACCATAAATTATATGATCTGAGTAGATTAATACATAGTTAATATGTGGTTGCCTTGTTTTTGGTCAGGGTGTCCATACCAAGGCATTCATAACGAAAGAAATGGAAAGTAGACACGGCCACCCAGTTTTTCAGAGGTCAATGCAGATTTTCTTGTACAGGCTAACCTCCTCTTCCATTCCTTGTAACTTTTTCCTAGTAGCCTGTCGTACTCCAAAAAAGAAGAGGGCAGAAGCAAACACATACATCTATGATAAACTAATAGGTATTAGGTTATTGGGAGAAGATGAACTAAATCTCTCCTTTTAAATCAAAATTCTATTCCATTTTTTTTTTAATGAATTAATGTTGTGAGAAAAATGGCTCAGGAGCTAAATCCTTCAAAACTATAAAGCAATAGGAAGTGTTGAGTTTATGCACCCTAAATCATTCCTGACATAGTCTTTTCTTCTTATAAGATTACGTACAAATTGTGGCATTGTAAAGAGGAATTTATTCAGGATGTTATTACAGCATTTAATAGATAGCTTATTAAATCCATCTTAAGAAATTAATTCAAATGGGATCAGACAAAAGCACAGCCTGAAATTGCCAAAGAAATAGTCACCTTTTCAGTCTGGATCTACTCCTTGTGCCTAACCAGCAAGTGTAAACATGGCCTTTGTTGAACACCAAATGGGAAAGGAAATTTATTTGTTCAATGTATTCCCTACCATTTTACTTTGATGAGTATTCAATACACATGAGTCAATTTTTCAAATTCAGTTACATTTCTCTTTCATTTTGGCTGATGAGGTGTCTTTATTTTATTCAGAGTATTAAACAAAACACAAAAAAGGCCGAGACTCTCCTGTGTCCAAGTCTTGAGCTTTAATAGATGGATGTAATCTCAATTTTTCTATCTTAATGTCACTGAACTATCAATAATTCACCTACCTCTATTTGAGAGATGGGAGATCTGTGACCCTCCAAACTTTGCTGAACTGCAACTTCCAGCAAGTCCAGGTATCCAAACCTATTCTAAGAGATTCTGGGAGCCGTATTTCAACAACAAGATGCTCGTTCCTGTAGAGCTTCAAACTCCTGTCTTTAACTTCCTGTGTTCCAATAAGAATTGGCAAAAGATCCACAACCATCTCTATCATGTAGTAGAAAGCTTCTGGTACCACCAGATGTGGCTTCAGATTCACCCAGGAAGAGAATTCCAAGGACCAGTGTCACTAAATCCTAGCTTTCTGGTAAGGTTAAAGCAAGTAGAAGCCAGGACATGAACAATGGAAGATATCCAGCACTGACTGATGGGGATTTCAAATGGTCTCAGTTCACTTCCAGTGTAGATCTGAAGCCACATCTTGCAATGCCTGAAACCTCTTTCATCACCCTTACCTCAGGTTTCTCATTCCTATTACTCAGCTTCTTCCCCCAGAATCTCTTCTATACCTAAGGAAATTCTTGAGCCCATTTTCTTCCCTCTAAATCTGATAAATGACTATTGACTTTGAGACTAAAATTTCAAGCATTATATGGTCCGTGGGTAGGCAAATGCCTCTGTGTATGACTAAAACTTTTTTAAAAATCCATAAAAATGTGTCTTTTGCAGTGATCTAGTTGTAAAAATGCTTCTTCTTGTGATGTAGCTCAAAAGCTCTACTCTTCCATTATCTTTACTCTTCACAGAATTTAAGCTAGCCAGAGGAGAATAAATCTTGAATGAATTCTGGGGAAAAGGAAACCATTTGGTGACATGTGAAAGAATTGGATATGGATTTCATCTCTCTCTTCAGAAAGATTCAGGATAAAAAAAAATGCCTGCCTACTTAGATTAGGAGAAACATTCTAATAAATGTCCAGAATCAGCATGACTTCATTCTCTCCCCATTTTTCATATGTTGGACATTCCAGTTCCCTGCAGAAGGGCCATATTTATCTAAGCTTCCTTAATTAGTTACTTCCTTAGGCAAGGAAGATTGGGCAGCCAGACAGGAATGGCCTGCTCTGCCCAGCCAGTCTAATTAACCATGTGAGCCCTGCTCTGTCAGCTTCCTACATCAGCCTCCTATGGCAGTGGAGAAAGTGGGGGGGGGGGGGGGTGACGCAGGAGGAGAGCCATACTTGAAGATATTCTTGTGAGCTGGACCAAAAAACCTGGCAAGCAGAGGCATTTACATGGTGGAGTCAAATTCAAGAAGGGAGCCACAATTGCACCATTGAAGCTCTGTCCCTACCTGCGGGAATTCAATCACACAGGCATGGCCATCTTGACCTTCTTAACTTCTCCCCATGGATGTTCCTGCTGGCAGGCCACTGATAGCTTTCCCTTGCTCTGGTTTAGGCACCCCAAACCTGATTCTTACATACTGTAATGGCAGGTTCAGTTCAGTGTTACAGTACTTTGCTTACACTTTTCAACATTGAAATATTATGTATCCTCATCTTGACTAGGCAAGGAACATTCATGGTTGTATGTTCCCAACATCAAAGCTGCCCTAAGAGTGGAAAGCTGGCTTGGCAGAAAGGACAACCATATGTGCAAGGCATAGGCACTGATAACAGTTTAAATATGTACCCCTTCCCCAGGGGCACAGTAAGCCCTTGCATCTTATTTCCATATTTACAAGGTCAACCCATACAATTGCAGGCCTGTTTTGCATCGTTAGGGGTGCTTTTGAACTACTTCCATTTCTGCTTCGGTGGCATTTCTGTTCACCTTGGATGCTGCTGGCCCACTGAGTGTTCAAGCAGCAGCTTTAATGTGACCGTGTCCATGTATAACAAGCCAGCAAAGAAAGTCGAGCAAGGTAAGTGCCCTCAACCTGCAGCAAATAAGTGGAGCTTTCAAATGAGAATGTTGAAGCACCTGTTTGACTGGCTGGCAGCCAGGATCCCCTAACAACTAACCTTAACAACAAGACAGCATGTTGGAAACTTGGAAACAGCCTTGATTCTGGTTTTCAATCACATCGGAAGCGAATGCCCTTGCCCTGTGTGTGTGTGTTCCATCTGTTTCACAAGAAAAGAGCATTCAGCAAACATGATTGCAAAAAAAGAATAACTGTCCTCAGGTTCAGCACAGCAAGGGAAGATTTTGGATGCTCTCTGGAGTCTCTAGGAAGAAAGGAAGCATCTACTGGAAAGCTGACACATTGGTTGGTGCAAGTACTTGTTTTTGTTTGCTTGATTTTTTTTTTTTAACACTAGTTAATTCCAACTACTGTCTTTCAACTTTGCTGTTGAAATCACAAATATTGATTGAAATCCCCACGGGTTCCATAAACTTGAATGAAAAGAATTGAGAGAATTGATGTTTTCTTTCTCCAAAAGGGAAGTTAATGTATGTTTAAGGGGTAATAGCAACAATGTGTATGAACTTTTGTACAGTCTTTAAAAAAAAATGCAAAGTGATATAGAAACAGAACGGAATGAACGTGCTTGGGGGGGAAATGAACATTTGTATTTTATGCTCCGATCATTGGCTACTTAATCCAGAACTGCCTGCCTCCCCAGATAAGCAATAGTCCTTGCCAAGTATTCCTTTCCAGCTCTCTGAGATCCTTCTGATTCTAAGATGGAACTAGAGACTTTCTCAGTGCCAAAGAGATGAAGACGCTGAGATCCTGATCTGCGTGCGACATAAGCCCTCTGCCACTCAGCTGACCCTTTTTCTCTTCTCCAAGAACAGGATTATGGGTCTCACATTAAATGCAAAGTAAAACTGATGACGAAAGTGACGATGCTACAAGTAAAGGCTGGAGATTTAAGGACTGAGCACAAAATAACCTCTCACTTTTCTTAATAAGAACGTTATCGAGTTTATTTAGTAAATTTATTTATTTATTTATTTATTATTTATTTATTTTATAGCTGCCCATCTCACATGAAGTGACTCTGGGTGGCGTACAACCATTAAAATAAAACAATAAATATATAAAACCATTATTTAAAAAAACAGTCATTATTAAAAATACAAACATCAGGTACAGGAGAGAGTAGATTAAACACAATGCTAGAGCCATCTTAAGATCTCTCCGGTCCACTGGGACCCCCAGGTCTGATGACAAAGCCAGGTCTTGAGGGACTTATAGAACATTAAAAGAGATGGAACTAACCTCACTTTGGGGGGGGAGGATAATGTTCCATAAGGTGGGCGCCATGGCAGAGAAGGCCTGCCTCTTGGGACCACCAAGTGTAAGTCCCTAGCAGACAGGAGCTGAAGCATGCCCTCTCTGCCAGATCTAATGGGACGGGCAGATGTAATCAGGGAGAGGCAGTCCCTCAGATAACCCGGCCCCCTGCCATGAAGGGCTTTAAAGGTTAAAATCTTGAATTGGATGCAGAAGCAAACTGGCAACCAATGCAGCTCACAGAGCCGAAGTGTGACATGCGCTGCTCTGGAAACACACACAACTGCCCACAGAGCTGCATTTTGCACCAGCTGAAGCTTCTGGATACTTTTCCAGGGCAGCCCATGTAGAGTGCGTTAACAGTAGTCTAATCTGGAGGTGACTAGGGCATGAGTGACTGTGAGCAGGGTCTCCCTATCTAGGAACGGGCACACCTGGCACACAACAAGAAGCTGTGCAAAGGCCTTCCTAGCCACGATTGCCACCTGTTCCTCTAGCAGGAGTTGTGAGTCCAGGAGGACCCCCAAACTGTGCCCCGGTCTCTCTGGGGCAGTGTGAGTTATAAAAGGGAAGGAGCTCCATTCTTTTTTAACTGCATGATTTCTGAGCTGGAAGCGTTAGAAACTATTTTGACTCTGACCTTTAACTGAGGTCAGTTAACATTTTCTCAGCAAGGGAAAATGAGAGAAACATCGTCCTTCTGCGAGTGTCCATGATTCCTGGAAACTGCATTGCTCCTTCTTGCCAAATGAATGTGAAAAAAGACATCTGCCTTTGTGTGTTATTTCTTGGTGTCAGGCACCATTTTTATGCCCTTTGAGCTATCTATTTTCATACATTATCTTGAAGGTCAGCAAGGCACAATTCAGGAGCCTTGATCTCTTTGCTCCCCACCAAACTGCCTGGTTAAATATGCTGCGATTGCTAGAAGCAGCTGGCAACATTCAGCCAGCAGTTAATTCTGCCAGCACAGAGGTGGAAAGCAAGTGATAGCTTATAACATAATGAAAGATTGATACTGGCACTACTAAACCTACATGCAGAAATAAACAGCTTCATCTGCCCATTTAGCCATCCTCCAATTTAGTTTATTGTTTAAAGGGGAGCAAAGCATCCAAACCTATAAACCAAGACAGGAATGCTTGCTTGCTATGAACATTGCTGTGCAGCAAAAGCCATGTGTGAGGCCTCTCCCAATGCCCATGTACCCCAGTGCTATAACGCAGTGCCTGCCATTCCCATTTCCTGTAATGAGTAGAACCCGTAGAACTTTCTGAGGTGGACTTCTGGGGAAGAAATGGTGAGCTGAAGATGGCTGCACTGAGAGAGAGGCCAACGACCATGGCAGAATGAAGTGAATGGACCAACTCTTCACAATTCCCCTCTGGACAAGGGGAAGACTGGGGTCACTCACAAGTGCTCCGGACAGCTGCTCCTCATGAGGAGACCGCAAAATAGTGGTCCCCGGTGGATTTAGAGTGCTGGGAGACGAGGGAATGCCACTGTAGCCCAAACCATGGTTTGGCGCCTTTGAAAAAGACACAGGTTTGCATACTTCCTTTCTTAATCACTTTTGGAAATTGCTTGTTAACTGCTTTTTGGATATTATAACAGCAAGTTTTATTACACTGGGTGAGTTTCCTTCAACCCTTAGCGAAAGAAATTTTATACAAGTTTAAGGACTTTAAAAATTCTTTTTTGGGGGGAATAATCAGCAAAAAGGTGATTAGAACGTTGGGTTAGGGTTTCAGAAGAAAGGTAGATCTAAACGCCATAAATACATTAAAAGTAATATGGAAAACAAATAGCTTAAACTGTGGATACCCGGTAGATGTACGTTCAATCGGGCTTAACTCCAACGGGGTTCCCTTCCTTGGTTTGAAGACTGTTGCGTTGACTTGAATCAGAAGCAAAGGAGAAGCTCCACAGCGTGTGACTTGCAGAGCTTCCTGACATTGTTCTGCACACGGCTTGACAGTGTGGCAGCTTCTTATCTTCAAGACGACTCTTTCTGAGAGCAAATCATCTTGGTTCTCTATTTATTTGTCTACCAATGGAGATGCAGTGTCAGGATCAGCCCAGGAAACTCCAGGAGACGGTACAGATTCAATCCAGCAAGGTTTATTGGCTTCAGTCCCGTTACAGAATCTTCTCAGAGTGAGAGCAATTTCCAGGGTCACCCTCCCAACCTCCCCTGCATTCTTTAGGGAGGGGCCAGTCTCATCCTCTTATCTCTTCCTCGTTGTTCTGGTGATGAGAGCACGTTCTTAACCCCTCTCGCTCTGACTCTCACATGCAGGATGCAAGAGGAATGAAAGGAGTATTGTGTTGTCAGAGACCAGCTGCAAGAGATGATTTCTAAGCAGGAAACACAGCTTTGATGCTGTAACACTGTTCCAGTGGAAACACCTTGAAACCATGGATTTCACTGTTTGGACCAGCTCATAAATTCAGGCCCATGAACTTTCTGGCTGATGATGCCCTTTTGCACTGCCTCTTATCTGACCGATTGCAACAGTCCTTAATTAGCTTGGGAGGTTGCCAAAGACTTTTCCATTAATCCAAATGCTCTGTTATTGCAGAAAAATAAGATTCCTTTTTTGCAGTGACTTTCATCTCCTTAGCTTTCGGTAAGAGGGTCAGAGGAATGGATTTAATAAAACAGGGCTGCCTCTGTTAACAAAATCCAAATCACAGGAAACAAAGGCATAATCCAATTTTCTGTCCAGTATAATATGGAACCCATGCCTTTTTAGAGCTCGTGTCTCTCTCCCTCAGGAATGACAACAGAGGATGACCCAGAAAAGTCCAGCAGATGCTTTGTGTTTAACAGAAGGGTTTCACACTGCAGGCTGTGGGGAAAGGTTGTGAGGCCTTTACAAAAGCCCTTTCCTCACTTGCACTTCATAGCAGCAGCCAAACGCTGCTGACAATCCCAATGTTCTCCTGCGATGGCATGAAAACGGTCTTATCTCACTCCAGCCCAGGTTTTAACTGGTTTCATGATGATCCTTCCAACACTGAGTTATCATGAGCCTTTTAGGGCTCCTCCTCCTGATGCTTTTCATGTGGATTCATGTGACTAGACAAGCCTTATTAAACTCCCATTAACCAAAGTCTGAGTTTGCCAGACTAGAAAACAGGAATTTTCAACCTGCAATGCAAAGCATGTGTTCTAGCACTGAACTAAAACTTACATGCCATGAGGGATAAAGTACCTCTAGGGGTCCCAGAATGGAGAACACTGACCTGGATCTTCAGTTTGGAGGGTTGATTAGGGTTAGGTAAAAGTAGTCAAATATATATATCTTTTGAGAGTATGCGGTGCCCTGCATGACTTTTCAAATATTTGCTGGCAATCCTGAGAACTAGAAACAAAAGGCAAGGAAAGATGCAAATACAAGTACCAGGCTCCAGATCTATACCACTTGTCCATGGATGTTTACTATTGTTGTTTCTTTCCCAGTGGAATGGATTCTCACAAGGAGTCAAATGATCAAATATATTTTGGAGGGAAGGAGAGAAAATCTAACTCAATAAATCAATAAATCAATAAATCCAGCTCCATAGTGGAAAGGAATAATAAAAGGCTCATAAATTTCATAAAGCTAACAAGAGTGGATCCCAACTGCAGCTTTGAGCGGGGACCCTAGAAGATAAGTTGTAGGGGTTCAGTAGTATGAGGTACGCAACCAAAAGGGGGAACTTTGGGGAGATGGCTACACCATCCAAGGAAGTCTCCTTTCCTTCTGTAGGGAAAATGAGGGCAAACACTACTCTGTGACCTCTCTAAAAGCTCCTCATGTTTGTTTGAGTAACAGAAAGATTCTGCTTTTCCTGATGCCCCTTGACACCTCTAGTTTATGCTTAATGTACTTCAGCAAGAGCTAGATATGAGATCTAGGCATTGAATGATCAGTGAATATTCAGCAGCAGCAGCAGCAGCAGCACCAGGCTCATCCAATGTATGCAAATCGGTTCACTTTGCATTGATCCAGTGTCATGCCTTTAGTTAGCATATACATTCCACACCACAGCTGCATTCACCTCACCAGATGTTGCTGTGCACTCACCCTCCATCATTCATAATTATAGCCCCACAGTCACAAATGACCATATATTAGTGTGCAGATTTGCATTTGTATTTATTATGTGCATTATATATTGTACGGCATTTGCCCACTCCTGTCTTAAATGAGTAAGAGTTTTTTTCCCTGCTGTCCCTGATGTCACCACAGAAGCTGCTAACTGTTCATAGTTAGGCTGTTTGCGGGTTGTTAATCATGAAGACTGAAGTTTCCTCAATGGGAGTGAGTGGAAAGGGGATCCTGAGAACTGAGGTTCTCTCTCAGATTCTTTTCAATGGGATCTCTAGCATAGTGCAGAGAAGATGATACTGCTCCAACTCAGAGGTTAGGGTGAGAAGAGAGCAAAAAAGATCTTTGCAACTGAAGGAGAAGGAGAGTGAGAAAGAGGAGCATTGTCTGGTTGGAGTTAGCAGGAAACCAGCTTGCAAAGCTGTAAGGAAAGAGTGGCATTAGTTGCTGTTTTGCAATCTCTCACGTTATGCACCCTCTCCTTACAGGTATGGATAAGCCCGTACTGTCCTCTGTCCTCTTGTACATAAAGCAAATATTGATGTGCATGCAAAGGACACCCAGTGATCTCATTTGCATAATACCATAAGTCAAAATGAGATCCATCTGGTTTTAGCTTAATTTGCTATGTGGAGCCAGTCCCTGGGATTTGCAAATCTTGATTTATGGCTTAGCCAAGGCATAGGTAACTTGTTGCCCAAGGGAGGGAGGGAGATAGAGATGTAGATATAACTCAGCGTCAAGCTCTGTGACAAGCCAGTTAATAAATAACACACATCATACACACCATGCACTGATAAGCTTTGCTGTAACAACTAGGGGAGCATAGTGCAAAAACAAGCAAATCCTGCAACCACGTGGGAAAGTCACTAAGAAAAACCATTTTCTCTCTCTTTTCTCTCTCCCCCATCCCCCCAGACAGCTGACTATGACTGTTGAAAAATCACAGCATTTTCCCATTATTTTCAGGTAGAAATATTTGAAACCTGACGTTTAAGCCCTAAAGAGCAATGAGATAGTAAGAAAAACAATCCTTTCAAAACTTCCCTTCCAAATGCTGAGGGGAAAATAGAAAAACTCTTTTTGGTGGGCTGTGGGGAGCTCATCTTTTTTCCTTGATGCTCTGCCTGGTTTCTTAACCCTAATTTTTACATTTTCTTTCATGTATTTGCTGATAAAGGTTTTTTGAATCTGTAATGTTTTCTTTCTATATCCCTGGGCTCACAGCATAACATAATATCTATCTCCAAAATTTTGAACTCTTCCTTTTGAAGGAGGAGGGTTTGGGGATGGATTTAAGGTTTAGGGAGAGGTTTAGAGAGTTGAAACATCTCTTTTGTCTATCTCTTAAATGCTATCAAAAATGGAAACAGTAGATCACCTGTGGGCAAGGTTGGGTGTTAATTATGTCCTGCCCATTCAGGGTAAGCTCTGGGGGTTGCAAATAGGGTTGAAGGGGATACATGCCCCTAGAAGCTGTGAGTTGCCCACCCTTGATCTGGGAAGCCATATCATCCTGTATCTCACAGTGATTGAACCAATAACTCTGAGACACCTATATGGGCAATCTCAACCTGCTGCTGATGCTCCCCATGGCTGACTTTGAGAAGCAGAACACTCAATATTGGCATTAATATAGAGCCATAGAAAACCTTCCTTCCAGAACTACTATAACACCAACATCAACCTCTGTAATCACATCTCTTTAGATGACTTCAAGCAGAACCTGGATAGACATTTGTTAAGGATGCTTTAATTTGTATTCTACACTGAACAGAAGGTTAGGCTCAATGGCCTGAATCAGTATCTCTTAGGTTCTGCAAAACTAGTACTCCATAAAAAGCCTGCAGATACTATATGTCATAAGCATTTATAAAAATACCTTAACCTTAAATAGCTTAGTCACTATTACACATGCAGAGCTGTGCAAATCTTCAGCAAAGCAATTCAACACATCGCCCTGACTATTGCTGTGGTGCCTGTGTGGGAAGGCGATTGCTCCACCATAACCCTTCAGACTGCAGTGGGGAAAAGGCTCAGTAATGAATCCAGCCACTTTCCTGCATTGGACATGTCTTCTGCATCTGTGCAGAACTTCCTGCTCAAGGCACTGCAAAGTGTGGGATTACTGATTGAAACCACTCTGTCAAGTCATCCCCTGTTGCAAAGCTCCCATGGTTCCAGTGGGTTAAGAGAGTTGGCATTCCCTTTGGCCAGTAGATGGAAGTAGAGATGCAGGAAGAAAACAATGTTGGCATCATATGTTTCTGCCACAACCCAGTAGCCTAGTAGCCTTCTTTTTTTGAAAAAAGGATAGTCATAGGTTTGGTTTCCATGTCCCTGAAAAGTTTAAGAAACACTGGCCTAATTATCCCTTCCAATACAATTATTTTTGGGAATATTCATTCCCCTTTGTAAGCAAATGTTAAGTATATGTATACTTTCCTGTTCATAAATGACTGTCACTAACTGTGTCATGTTTTCTTGTTACCTGTTACAGATTTTAAGCCCCTTGACAAGAAGATCTGTAAGGCACCATAGCTAGTGAGCTCTACAAAGGTGTAGGATGCCATGCCCATGAAGAAAATGCCTTATGCAGTCTGGACTGTAATTTCATCACCTTTTTTTTTCTGAAGCCTCCTCAATTTTGTTGATGGGTAGCATACCCCCCACCCCACCAAGGGGATTCCATGTGTTCAACTATGTCCAAGGGCCTCTGAGAATTAATGGGACTCTGAACCAGGCAATAGCTAACTTGCTGATGCACTGTTCTTATTAACCATTCTGTGATTAACAGGGTCATTACTCCAGTTGAACTTTAGCCTTTTGCCTGGAGCTGAAGAAGAGGGATGAGACAAGAAGCATTTTTAAAATATATTATTTAGCATCTGGATGCCAAAACAACCATCAGTGAAGGCAGACTCACCTGTTGCAAAAAAATGGCAGCATTTCTGGCTCATATCTTGTTTCCCTCTTGCACCAACATAAGGATTGCAATATGATATTCCAAAGCAATTCCTCCCATCTTGCTAATGGCTGTAATGCAGGAATGAAGAGGAAGGAAGATAGGAAGATATCTTTTCAGGCATATTTTAACCAAGCTTCTCCTACATGGAACATCCTTATGAATCATTTTAAAAAAGGAGTATGATTTATGAAAACTGGCTATCTAAGAAATATTTAAAAATGTTGTGCTAAGGTAAAAGGCAGGACCTCACACCTGGGATTGGTGTAGGCTTCTCTCTTAGGAAGGCTGGCCAGCCCTGATGCAAGAACCTAGGAGGGGCTTTTGCATCCTGAAATTACACATGACGCAGAGAGCTTGTTAGAGAACCAGGGAAGGGAAGATATCATTTCCATTCTTGAATTTGTCCTATTTTAAGAGAGGCAGACGAAAGGCAAAAAGTACTGATGTATGATTGGGCTTTATGCATGATCAGATATGGTGGTGTGATGTGGAAACTCCAAAATGACACAAAGAACAGGTCTAATTTAAGTTCTCCAGTACAAGCTTTTTTCATAGGAAAAGGGGGCTACGCAAGAGCATCACCCCCATGAAATCACTTGGCTGACCAAACAGGGAAACAGGAGGTTACGCTAGACAGAACTTTAGCCTTATCTACGAATGTTCTTCTTATGTCCTTAATTTCTCAAGGCAGACTCTAATTCCAGAAGTTGCATGCAATTAACTAATGATCCAGTTACCCTGAGAAACAGAGTCAACTTTGCTTTTTCATTGCTCTCCGAGCACCTTACTCTGAGTCACTTAATTTGCTCACTTTCAGTCAGCAAGATGCCAGCAGGAAATGGATCAAGGGAAATGTGACCACTTTGGCACTTGGCTCAAAAGTCAGATTTTTAAGAAGAAACTAGCATGCTGTTGAGCAACAAAACCTCAAGGGTGTCTGAAAAGACACTGACATAGTTAAGTGAGTAGTAAGAAAAATAATAATTGTGAGGGAGTTTTTGGTTCAAAAAGAGACTGAGCCTACTGTATTCATAGCAGGAATGATGAATCTGTGCTTAATGATAACCCCAGAGGAGGTACTCAGAAGCCAATCAACTGTGCAGCACTAAATAACTGCTTGGAAACCCTGCTCCAAGCATGGTCCAGAAATCCTTCATTCTAGCACCTGGAGATTCTGACTGGACACATGAAATGAAATGTGGTTGTTCCTCAGAAGAAGCCACAGGGCAGAGGAACAGTGAGAGGAGGATGACAGGAAAAACCTTGTCTAATTCTGTATGAATCAGGCAAATGGCTGATAGTGGTTTCCTACAGTCTATAAGCTTGCAGTGAAATGTGTTGGCATAAAGTGTCCTGCCCGCATTGTTGAGCCTTATTCTGCCTTGGTAACAAGGCTAGCAAGTGATGCTCTCACTATTTTAATGTGGGGCATCTTTAATAAAGTGATTGGTGGATATCCAGGCCTCATTTCTTCACCCACCAACCATCGTCTACTCATGGGGAGAGGCAACTATTAGTTGCTTTCATTAATGAGTAGTAAGACAGAGATGGGCAAGTGTAAGCGGGTGCTTGGAATATGAAACCCATTGTTCATAGAAGCAGCAGGATGCACTCATGGGTGACAGAACCAGCAACACACAGTTGGTAGAACCCAGCTCTCTTTCCCAATTTAAATTGCCCTTATAAAACACAGGTCTAGCACTCAGGTCTAATGCTCTTTTGAAAGAGTGCTAAACCTCTGCTTATAAGGAACTTTTTAAGAGCTGGTCAGGCATTAAGTGGGTGATGGCTCTGAAGAAGCCAGGTCTCTCTTGGCCATGGAGGGCAGTACCAGTAAGACCACAAGAACTTAACATGACCAATAGAAGCCAGAAGATCCCAATCCCTGACTAGCACATTAAGCACATTGTCAATGAAATGTACTAGGCTGTGTCCACAGCAAAAACCATGTCAGAAGAGGCAACATACTACTTTAAAACTGGAACAGCTAAGGATGACTTTAAACTGCTTCAGTTGTAGGCTGTGGCTGAGATGAAGGCAATGCCATGAGGACATGGCATAAAAATGTAGTTTCCAAAATATGTTTCTGCCCAGTTATGGGGATATGTGGAGAAAACCTAAGAAAGATCCATCGGTGGTGAACAGATATAAGAGTGTATCCGTGGAATCTGTGAGATATCTTTGAGAAGTGAAGTTGGGGATGAACAACCAGCAGTGTTCATCACTTTCATGTTTTGGTTGAGAATTCCCAGAGAAGCATGGATCTGAGGAATGAGACTTATTTAGATCCAGTGAGACAGAGGCTATGCATGCCCAAGAAGTTATTGAATTAATAGTTGTTAGATAATGGACACAGTCCCCTTGCCGAAATAGCCATGCTTGCTATTGTTGATGGGAGCTGCAAGTCACTGAATTGAGAAGGTGTCCAATCACCAAACCTGGAAGGAAGCACTCAATTCTTTGAGTGCTGATTCTTATGGTTCAAAAGAGCATGACAACTGTATGAGAGAAGGATCTTTCAGCTGAGGGAAACCCCCAGGCTTGTAGAAGTACAAAAGCATATTTAAGAAAAAGAACCCCAAGAGCAGACTCAGAAACCAACTCAGTGCAGAGGGATCATGCTTAGGATGCAGGGAATGCTGGCTGACTGTTGGAAAGGGGGAAAGGGTGGAATATCCCGAAAAGGTGCATTTTTGACTGCCTGACTAGAATCCTGAAAAAGGGTCTTCCATGTTGCAACATTCTGTTGCAGATCTCACTTGTACAACATAATTACATATTTTGACTAGGAAATAGCTTCCTCCCTTGACTTATAGTAACAAAGAGGTCTTTTATTTCTGGTCTCTGTTTTTTACTGTAGTCAAAGTTGAGAGGTACTGGGCACTTGAGAGAACGTTCCCAGTACTGTTCCTCATGAAGACGTTCTGCTGTCCAGATTCGAGGTGAAGCATCGCCCCCACTTCCCTTTTTGGAAAGAAGAGGAGGAGTTTCAGATTTCAGAAGAAAGAGTGCAGCTTCTTTGGCTCTTAGAGTCTCAAAGTTAGATGGGAGATGGGGAAAGAGAGGTACGCATTTTAAGGCATTTCTAACAATTGCTTTGTATAACTGCTATGAATAAAACAAAACTGTCCCATTTCAGTCTGAAGCTAAAGGATTTGTGGGTTTGGGATCCTTCAGGGCATCTCTTGGCCACCTACGTTTCTCATAAGCCATGCTTCACAAACCACCCTGGTTTATGCAAGATGAGCTAAGACCAAACAACCCAAGGACGGGCGGGAGGAGGTGGTTCCCCTTCCTTCCCAGCTAAGAAAGGCCCTTCCTAGCTTTGCCATTCAAGATCCCTCAGATGGAGCAGCTGGAGGTTACTCCTAAGATCTAAGACGTGACTAAATCAACACGTATCAAACAGCAGCAAATTTGTAAGAAAAAGGTGAAAGTATCGATCACGTTAGTGGACACAGCAAAATTATTCAGACGGTCTATAAACAACATCATGACCGTATAGCCACTGTGGTCCCCCGGCATCTATGCAAAAACTGTATTTTCCAAGTTTCCTGAATGTGGTATGATCACAACACTGAGGGAAAAAAGATGTTAAATGTTTGGGGGATTTTTCACAAAGAAACAGATTGCCATCTAGAATACAACACACCAGATGTAACAATTTTTTTTTTAAGAGTAATTTTTGTAAATGTGGCACTACTCAGGGACAGCAGTTTCAAGGGAACAGAATTGGAATATATATATATAAGGTGAGCTGCTAAGAGAATGCCTCAGGCAGCAGCAGACATGGGCAGAAGTTCAAGCGGAGGAACTACCATGGCAAGACAAGCCCCTGCATGAGATGTACCATTGACAGATAGCTGAGGTGGCTGACACTGGGAAATCCTATCAGTGGCTGGAAAGGGCCGGACTAAAAGACAGCACTGAGGCACTGATCATAGCAGCACAAGAACAGGCACTAAGCACCAGATCCATAGAAGCAGGGGTCTACCACACTAGACAGGACCCAAGGTGCAGATTGTGCAAAGAGGCCTCAGAGACAGTCCAACACATAGTGGCAGGGTGTAAGATGCAGGCAGGAACAGCATACACTGAACGGCACAACCAAGTAGCTGGCATTGTGTACAGGAACATCTGCACAGTGTATGGGCTAGACCCCCCCCAAGTCCAGATGGGAGATTCCACAGAAGGTCGTGGAGAATAACAGGGCTAAGATCCAAATCCAGACGGACAGGCAGGTACTGGCCAATCAACCAGACATCGTGGCAGGAGACAAAGATCAGAAGACAGCAGTAGTGATAGATGTAGCAGTGCTAAGTGACAGCAACATCAGGAAGAAGGAGCATGAGAAGCTGGAGAAGTACCAGGGCCTGAAGGAGGAAATAGAGAGGATGTGGAAAGTAAAGGCCAAAGTAGTCCCAGTGGTGGTAGGAGCACTTGGAGCTGTGACTCCTAAGCTGGGAGAGTGGCTCCAACAGATCCCTGGAACAACATCCAAGCTCTCTGTGCAGAAGAGTGCAGTGCTAGGAACAGCTAAGATACTGCGCAGAACCCTCAAATTCCCAGGCCCCTGGTAGAGGACCCGAGATTGAGGAAGACACGTACCACCCATAGGGGTGAGAGGGGAATTCTTTTAATATATATATAATTAAAAAATCTAATGACTGAAATAGGTAGATTATGGAAAAGATCTTGCAAAGTCATCCTTATAGTTATTGGTGCATTCAGCAGAATAACAAACATATTAAACCATTTTTTACAAGAATTAAATATTTCAGCTAGACCTCTGTGCCCTTGCAAAAAAAACACTTTGCTGGGCAGATATTATATCTTACAACATTATTTCGAGAATTCCTGGTTTCCTAGCTGGAACTCAAATTTACAAAGAACACTAGTCAAAGAATTTATTCTTGTTGTTTGTTCTTTATACTGTGTCTTTCCTTGATGAATAAAAACATAACAACAATAATAATTTTGTTATGTTTTGTTGTGAACCGCCCAGAGTCCCTCCATGTGGGGGAGTTGGGTGGTGATATAAATTTGACATATAAATAAATAAATAAACAGTAATAATAATATAACGCCTCTGCTCCACGAGCTGCATTGGGTGCCAGTTTGCTTCCAGGTCCAATTCAAGGTGCTGGTTATCACCTTTAAAGCCCTACATGGCATGGGACCAGGTTATCTAAGGGACCGCCTCTCCCCTATGACTTCAACCCGTCCCACCCGATCACACAGACAGGGCATGCTTCGGACCTCCTCAGTGAAAGAACTTCGACTGGCGGGGTCCAGAAGGTGGGCCTTCTCCACGGTAGCCCCCACTCTTTGGAACATTCTGCCCCCAGAGGTGCGATTGGCCCCCACACTCCTGGCCTTCCATAAGGCTTTGAAGTCCTGGTTCTGCCACCTGGCCTGGGGTGGGGTGGGAATACCTCAAGCATGGGGATGGCTAGCCCCATAGAGGCCTTCTGCCTTCAGCCTCAGATTTTTCATCCTCTTGGTCTCTCCTTCTTTTTAGCAATGTTTTTAATTAAGGTTTTATGTATTTATATATTTTATGTTTTTAATGTTTGTTGTGAATCGCCCAGAGTTCCCCCATTGGGGGGAGATGGGTGGTCGAAAAATTTAATAAATAAATAAATAAATAATACAAAACAATGCATTCAGTACAGGCAGTGCAATATGCCCTGAGCCCCCTCCCCATTACCCAGCTTAGCTGTAGCTTTTTCTACTTAAAAGTTGAACATTTATATTATGCTTGTTAAACTATGCTGTTTAAAACCACATTGGCCCGGATACTGAAGCAGAGAGGAAGGAAAGTGTCTTCCAATCTTGCTGTTCTTCCAACCAGGAATCAACAGATTATGGTAAGACTAGAAGGGAGTGGTGGAGAAGGGTAAGAATTGCAAAGCAAAACAAAACTACTGACAAGAACAACAATAGAGATGCATGAAGAGCAGCTGCACTGGACCAATCTGGATTTGAATTTCTGGTGTAGTGAAGCTAACTCTTTTCCCATTCCAAAAAAAAAAAAAATGGCATCTTCTCTTCCCATATCTAAAATTTCTCCTGACAACAAAACAATTATATCTAGAAACTGTTCTTTAATGGCTCTAAGTTCACCAGTTGTAGTCCGCCATAGTTGGAGGACAAGACTTGGTTAGAGAATTCATAGCTGTCTTCACATCTGGAGGCCAAGGTTGGTACATAATGATCAGGAGAAAGGCCTCTAAAAAATGACATTAAATGTTCTGATATTCAAGCTCTTATTGAATTCCATACATGAGAGAAAAGCAAGATAGTGCATATTCATTTACTTTAATGGCAGTTGTATACACTCTACATCAGGGTTCCTCAACCTTGGCAACTTTAAGATGGGTGGACTTCAACTCACAGAATTCTGGGAGTTGAAGTCCACCTGTCTTAAAGTTGCCAAGGTTCAGGAACCCTGCTCTATGTACTCTAGCTAACATACTAGAGAAGATAAAATCAAGATTCTAGAAAGTTCTAGGTAACATACTAGAGATTTTTTTCTTGTTAGCTAGAGTATGTATAGTCTAAGATACTGCCTGATGAGAATACCAGATGAAACCAACAAGATAAATGTAACAAAGGGAAGGGAAGGGAAGGGGCTTGGCAGCTATTCATGCGAAAATAAATAAATACTGAACATTTTTGGAAACAGATTGTTCAGTTGATGGACTTTGGTCTGATCGGATCAACAAAGCATGTCTTGAGTCCTTATTAGTAAATATTTCTGTCTTTGCACACAGCGATTTGAGATAAAGGCAAACTGGTAAGAATCCGGGGAGGAGGGGGAGGGTTGTCTTACACTTGAAAATCATTGGTATAGACTTGGTTCAAGAGCAATCCGGTATAAAAAAAGCAGAGACTTTTTCATCTGATACAGGCAAACTCTGTTTAACTGATTTATTGGGAAGTTTTTAATATTTTAATAATTTCTATAATATCAACAAATGTTTTATTTAACCATTTTAAACATTATTATTCATATAAAATAAAAATACATAACGTAAGGGAGGAGTTAACAAAAATAAAAGAATTAAATACAAAACCCAATGGCAATAGAATCAGAGTTGGTTTAATCCTAAACCTGCATGTATATGTGTGCATATAATTTTATTTGACTTTCTATTATTTCTCCAAAATCTATTCCAAACATATTTAATCATATAGTGTTCCTTTCTTCTATTATTCCATCAAATTCATTTTAAAGAATCTATTAGGGCTGTCTGTTAAAGAGGATAGCTGCTTAGCTTTCATCTCAAATCTAAATTTCTTAACCCAGAACCAACATTGCAGTTGTTATTCATTAACCCCTTTTTTCCTGGAGAAAAGTCCTTACAACACAGAGAGGTATTCCATCACTTGATTTCTTCCAACTCAGCAGTCCTGACTGACCTTCTGAGCTTCCCCTCTGTCTAGTTCTGCTGTATTGTGAACATCTAAAAAGTTCAGCTTTTAAATTCCACCCTTTTCTCTTTTAGGGCTCTTTAGTGGAGGACATTCTGCTCTGCAAGTCTTCCCTTTGAGTTTCAACAAAAGCCAAGTATAATGGTAAGAATATTTATTTTAATGTTGGGAGAAACTGTATTTGAAATGATGGATGAGTTGGGTTGAGGAGTCCAAGGAAAGATAACCTCATCTGAAATTATCTTGAAGGCACTGAACTGACAGGAGAGAAATGGTGATTTAGTAGTATTTGGGAAAGGAGGCTGTTATCTTATTTATTTTATTTATTTCTCTGATTTATTTTATCACCATTTCCAGAAGGGACCACATCAGGGGCAGTTTCTGTAGAACACTACTTCGTAGTGTACCATACTGTTTGCCCAGAAACAACAAGTTTCCATTCATTGCTCACCTGCTTAAAACCTTCTCAGCATGGTCTGTTTGAAACCTTGGGGCAGCCACTCGCCAGAATAGGGAAGCACTCAGATACAACATGGATTAGCATTCGTTTAATACTAGGGTACTGAGATCCCTCCCCTATGAAGAATATATATAGTTTGTATGCTCCAAAGCAAAGCTAGTCTCTTGCATTATCTCTTTCTAAGAATGCATCTGAAAATATGTGGCTAGTGTGTAATCATTTGCTTGGAAGTATCCCCACTAATCAGAAAGGGGAGGAACCCATAAGTAAACTATTTTGAGAGTTTTTCTAATGGGAAGCAGAGAACAAATGTTTTAAAGAAATAAATAAATTGAGCACTACAAAACCTGGTGGGAAGCAAAAACACATTTCTCCATCTGATAAACTGCTGTGAATGGTTAGCAAGTCTTCCATGGGAGAACGTTTTGTGAGAATAACCATGGCACATTAGAATTCCAAGTGTGGCCATGGCACAAAAAAGGCTTGGAATCTGAATATTTTTCTGTGAGCTATGTTTGCTATGGATGCAACAGCTTGAGGGTTGGGAATGTGTCCTGTTTTTTTTGTTTGTTTGTTTGTTTGTTTTCCTCAAGGGTTTCATGAAGGTAAGAATTCCCTTGAATCAAACTTGACTTTGGCTGGCTACATATATATATACCCATGTCACTTTCTTGGCAGCAGTACAGAAATGGTTTGCCACTACCTTCTTCCAAGATAGTTGTTTTAACTCCTCAATCTGGCCTATAGCTCTAGGATTTCCTAGTTGTCTCCTATTTAAGTACAGTGTTAGTCAGGCTTTTTTGAGATCAGCCAAAGTCAGCTACATACTGCCACCGCCCAAGAGCGAACAGCTACGGATCATGAGAGATTACAAATGGAGCCTCCAACTTCAAAGTCCAATGTTGGAATGTCAATGGATTTTCATTTCACCAGAGGAACACAGTATCCTTCACAGAGGTGGTTCACATATCTGACCAAGAGTCATCCATGTGCAGAAAGAACCTGCTCCTAAGCTTTTGGGAGCCAGACTCTCTGTCACCTAAACTGGTTATTACAGGATTTCTTGTCCCTTAAGTACTGGCTCCAGCTTTTCAACCCCCTTTTTAGGCTAAGAATGACATTTCAGTAGTGACCCAGGGCCCATACTCCAGAAAGTGGGTGAGACCAAAAGAAAAAAAAAGGGTAGGCGGGACCAAGGCAGCAACTAAGTTTGATTTAATTGAATTTCAATGCAAAGTTGAAAAGAAATTAATTCAATAAAAGAATATAATTCCGCCTCTCAATTTTTAAATAATTTTTCTCTTCTATCCTATTAAAAATATTCATTTGGCACCCACTTTTGAAAGCAGTCTGGAGGTGGTGGAACATCCAAATCTTCTGAGGACATCAAACAGTCCTGCAGCTTCAGCTGGGCCCCGTCAAAATGGTCTGGAGCCAGGTTATTTGTTCATCGTGGAGGTGGTGCAAGCATATGAATTTGCCCAAGTTTTAAGATCAGCATCAGAGGCTAATCTGGTCCATCTTTAAGGCCAGTTAGATCAGTGTTTCTCAACCTCAGCGACTTTAAGATGTGTGGACTTCAACTCCCAGAATTCCCCAGCTAGCATTTTTTCATAATGCAGGAGCCACCTTCAACTGTGTCAAAAGTCTTGTAATTTTTTTTAAATAAACTGTCTCAATACTTGATGTATTAGTTGGGAGGAGTATATTTTAGAATCTATAAATTACAGTAGCTTACAATATCTCATTTTGTGCATGTAGCTTGTTTACCATTTTGAGTGGAGTTGGTCCAGTAAGGCAGTCTACAAACAAAGTGATCCTCCCTGTTAAAAAAAATCCTGCAGCTAAAACTGACAATCAGTTTTCAGGAGACCTTCTACAATGAATTCTCAGATGGATGGGCTTCCACTATGTCTTTTTGGGCACTAGGTACACGGTGAAGGTGGAGTCAGATTCCAGAACTGGGCTAGGACCTATGGTTCCTCTCCAGAAATGTATTTCCAGCCAACAACAGTTGATGAGATCAAAGAGGTAAGCATGGAATGGGTGACCTTTCCAACTTTCCATAGGTGCACTCTATCAGAAGTCAAGGACTATGGCAAGAAAAATGAAAATGTACTACAAACCTCCCTGCCCCCACCTCTCCAAAATAAGCAAATAATGAAGGATGATTATTTTGGACCGGGCCTTTGTCAACATCCTTTGATTTCAGGAGCAAATTATTGATGTGTCCACCAGGAAACCAAGTAAAATCAAAATCCATTTAAGCATACTCTGTTAGTAAAATCAGTGCAACAGAAAGGCTTTGAAGTGGGGGATGTGGTGATTGGACTATACCACACTTTGTTTTTGAAGGGGGTTTCTTAGTCATGAATTTTTTCTGAACATCACTGAGCTAAGTTTTGTCCAATTTGGCAGAAGCACAGAAAAGGGGATTCCAGTTCAACCCTAGGGTAAGCAATCTGGTAGGCTACAATTCCTATTGTTCTCTACCACTATTATGCCAACTGGGGCTTATGGGAATTATTATACAGCCTAGGGAAAGTCCCAGGTTGTTTACTTCAAATGTGCAAATGTGTGATTAACATCTCTGCAGATCTTGGCTCTGGCCAGGCAGAAAAGCAAGAAAGTGAAAGTGGTTGGTGGTGGACACTCCCCATCAGACATTGCCTGCACAGAGGATTTCATGATCCAGATGGGAAGGATGAATAAGATCCTCAAGGTAAAAGAAGTGCTTAGCACAAGAACAGCTATGGCACAGGGTCAGATTCATTATTCATCTATCTTGACTTCAGAATTCTGAAGGTTTCTTTTCTTTTTATGAGAAATGCAGCAAAACCAACAAGACTAAAGACTGCTAGGAATGAGTAAGGAGTTCCTAGATGTTGGTAAAGGAATGGAGAGTAGTTACTTCACTATATATCTGGGCATTATCCACTATGAAAAGTAGTGCCAGGGCTAGCACTCCAGATATGCTCAAATGCCTTCCTGACCTCCAGGTCACTATCCCAGCCAGATGACCCACAAGTATCTTTAAATCACCCTATCCTGAACCTTGGCCTAAAGCCTGGCCCTATCCTGAAGCATTCACAGCCCAGAAAAGTCCTGGCACCCTTCATAATGCCTCTTGTTCTGCATATTCCAGCAGACTATATTCAAAATGCTTTTGAGGGGTGGGGGGAATAAACTCCTGGTAGTGTCCTTTCATGTCCTAGCACTGTATTATCAATTCTGTTATCATATCATATCATATCCTGAATCCTGCCCTAAAGCCATTGCAAGCTTCAAGTACACAGCCTCACTCCCACCCATCTCTACTATCAGCTGAGTCTATTTGCTTCTCAGAGCTATTTGTTGTGATGAACCTTGATCCATTCCAGTGTTTAGCCCAAGTTTTCAGAGTTAGAATCCTCTTGAACCACTGTGCTGTTGCCTTGGCTTCATCTTCAATATTTCCTTAAATGTCAAAGGAGAGTTTCAGAATCTAGTGGAGAATCCACTGGCTGGGTTCACACTTCATGCTAAACCGCAGTTTGCTTTAATTAAGGCTGATCAACAAAGATACAATGAGCTGGAATTCTCACATCATGTTACGCATAAACCATCTTTAAAGATCACAATGCCTAATTCTATACAGTTAATCAATGGGGTTTTTTGCTTCATCTTTGGCTTTATATTTAGAACTCCTTGTGCCCACATTGAAAATAATTCTGAAGAAACAAGCACAGCACCCCTCTGCAACCCATTACAGCATGAATATTTTTAAAAGCTTTGATGCGTGCTTGAAAAAGATGTTGCTGCTTTAGAATCAAATATTGAATGCAATTTCTTAAGGTGGAGGCATCTTTTCAGGCTTGTGTGGAAGCCTGGAACATGCTTGTGAGAAGTCTGATGCATTTCTTCCAAAGTATATTTGGCCCATGCACAGCCATACCTTGTTAAGTCCTGATAGAATATTTCTTCCAGGGCTTTATGTTGACCAACATAACAACACACATCATCTCTTGCAGGTGGACAAAGAGAAGAAGCAAGTGACAGTAGAGGCAGGAATTTTACTCTCTGATTTGAATGTGGAGCTGAGCAAACACAATTTGGCTTTACCGATGTAAGTAAGCCTTCACTAAGATGGTATCTTGCCCAGATGGTTGAGATGCATAGAAGATCAAATGTTATGCCTTGTCCATAAATGCGACCAAATGTGTGATAGAATTCTCAGTGACAGAATGGACCAAACCACTTTCAAAAGTAAGGGGAGAGAACCATTTTAGAGAATACCCTCTTGAAAAAGTCTCCAGTGCCAGGGTTCAACATACCTAATCAACATAGACTCATATATTGCAAACTTAAGATTCAACGCACAAATTTGCTTCTACGGCAGCCTAGGATGATTTTAGCACAGGAGCTCAGATATAGTTGACTCCAAAGACTTTTTAATTGCATACAGAGGGAATCCTTCATCCTGTTGACCTTTTTCAGAAAGGCAAATGAATTCTTTTAAAGCAAACTGCAAAAAGAAATGGCTTATGGGCACGTACGCAAATTCACTCGTGTGGTGACACCAAGGTGGAAAGAGCTCTTTAATCACAGAAGGACTTAATAAGACTGACTTTTTTCACAGCCAAGGTTATCCAAGAGTAATTACCAACACACGGGCATCCAAAACTGGGTTGTTGTTGTTTTTTTGCAAGTGGGATGTGAATGAAAATGGGAGAGGAACGTTTAGAGAGATTTTAGAGGAAGCAAGGAAGGATTCCTGGGGGTGGAGGTGGGTCCCCTGCTAATTCAGCACACTCAGGAACAACATTTCAGTTTCAGAAGGGTCAGAAATGCATGCAACCCTGACTATATCCTTGCCAGGATATGCTGAATCCAAGGAACCACGCCAGGATCAGAAATGCGCATCTGTGTCCAACATCCCTTCATATTCAGTGTCCTATTTTTATGGCTTGATGGGCTGTGACATATGTTCCACACTCATTGGGGCATGTTTTGGCACCAGAGCAGGTGCAGTTAATTAGCTTTTTGTATGAATGTCACATTTCTTAATATCATTGCCTCAACAGCTACCTTTGGAGGAATCCCAGCTAAATCTCTCCCTTTTATGCCTTTTGGGGCCCAGTTTAGGAGCTGTGTCGGACGTGGCAGCTGCTGGAGTCATTGGCACTGGCACACACAACACCGGCCTCAGTCATGGCGTCTTCGCCACTCAGGTAAAACCCCAGTGGGCTGTAGCTAGCAAGGTGTAAAAATATCCCAGCCACTGTGTCACCACAGTGAGTCATTAGAATGCCCATATTTCAACTTTTACTCCACTGTGGGAGAAAAAAGTGAGAACAAAGTAGAATTAGTTGAAGTCCCTTTGTATGCAAGGCACCACCGCAGAAGTAGTTATTCAAAAGGCAATTTCTGCCTAGATTTCAAACCCTAGTGGGTACTTGGATGGGAAATCCCAGGGCTATAGACTAAATTGGGAAGCTGAAAAACATTCTGGAGGAAGATACCAGCAAACCCCTTCCATATTATTGTCACAAACACTACATGCATATGTTCACCATGTTGCTGAGAGTTGATTTCAGTTAGAAGAAAATTTCCCCTCGACCATCAGGAATCTGGCAAATAGTAATGTGGTGTTGCTTGACACAACTTGCTTGACTGCCTCCCCCCACCCCACCTCTCACTGCAGACAACCCTGGAGAGGAATGATTTGTGCCCAGAACTTTTCTTTTGTATTCCAAGACTGTGGTAGACTTTGCTAAGACTTTCAATGCATCACAAAGCTGATGGCATCTCAGGGTCAGAATTTTGTGGGATGACAATTGTAGTTCTTTCAGGCAATGGTGATCTTGCCCTGCAGTGGCAAATCCCAACACACCTGGCCTCTGAACTGGAAGCAGACCATCTTTGATTTCCAATTTAGAAGAAGTGCAAGAATCTTCCCAAACTGCAACTCGCATGGAGATCTGATCCAAAAGCTGTGATGATAGGGTGGAGGCAGTTAATTAGAGTTTATTTATTTATTATGGCCAGTGTAGCCAACCAATTTGTCATAAGAGACATTGTTTTTACATTATTTCTTTATTAAAAAATAGGAGGGGAAAAATCCCTATAAAATCAGTGATATGACAAGAGGAAAGGAAATAAACCAGATGGCAGTTTGACAGATAGTAGGATCTTTAGAAGCTTTTCCTCGATTGAGGTGACGGAAAATGCATTAAAAAATATAAGGCATTTTAAAAGCCATTTGTCTTGCTTGTAAGTACTTGCAGTAAATGTTTGCATATCCAGATAGGCACAGGAGAACTGACATATTGTATGGCACTCCACAAATCTGCCCCCAAATCAATCAATGTGAAGTGATAAGGTACAAAAGAAGGCAGGCTCCGCCAAGGACCTCTCAGTGTTGTTTCTGTTGAAAAACAATAAAAAGGAGCAAGGAGAAAAGGGTCCATCTCTCCTGAACCCCAGCAGTTAATCGTGTGTGGGGTTTGAGAGATCAGTTTAGGTTTTTCCCTGGTTCAGCTATAGTTTATTGGCAGCTGGAGCTGAAGTGGAATTTTCCTGAGAATTGTTGTCCTAAGCTTGCTGTTTTCTCCTTGGATCACCCCATCCTCTGTACTCAAGTAGACCTCACAACCCTACATTTTAGCAACCTGTTCCTGAGTCTATCTGCCCCTCTTCCCCACATCAGTCACAATGGCATCATACAAACCGTGGTTATGGTTACTGAGGAAAGTACCTGGTTATGAAAGTGCTAGCATGATCACTAGCACTGTTCACAGAGGCTATAAAATGCAGTGGAGGAAAGGTAACCTAGGGGCTTCTTAACTCCTTCTATTAGCAATTAATTTGATTTTATGGCAGGCAAATGCCTGTAACGTATAAGGAGACACATGCATTGACTGTCTCATTGCTTAACGCCTTTTTGTGTGGAATGTGGGCAAGGGGACTTTTGTAACTCCAGGATTTATGGTTGGAACAGGAGAGGTGGTGTTGACTAAATGCTCCATGCCATCTGGATCTCTGGACCCAAGAAAGTGGACTTTCCCTTCCTCTTCCCTACCACACCACTGCAGGCTTAGACCTTGGCAGTTTTCAATGGAAGTGCTGTTTTCTGCTCTCTCTTACTGGTCAGCTTTAACCTGCTTTGGAGGGACTGGGGACAGAGATTGAAACAGTGGTAATATACCCTAAATGGGAAAAAAGGAGGCCTTACCAGCAAAGACAAAGGTGCTGTTCCTGTGGGTGTCTACCATTTTAATTTCCCATAAGTCTTTTGAGAGTGGCACTCTGGGATGCCAAGCTTTGGCACTATTCCCAAATGCCATGCCCTTTGAAGCAAGCAAACTCAGGAAACAAGAACGATTTGGATTTCTGCAAAGGTCTTTATTGCAAGCAGGGTATTGTAACAGAAAACTTGAAAGCCTGCCAAAACTTAGCATAACTAAGGCAGGGTTTCTCTGAGTCTCTTTCTCACGTGTCCTCTCCTGGACTCAGGGCTCTTGTCTGTAAGGGCCCTGCTTCTGTCTGTAACTGATGTGCTCCCTCTACATTCCCAGGGTCTGTTAGCCAAGGGATGTTTTAGAAATAAATAGCCAGCCACAAAAGGAAGGGACTGTGACCATTTCAGCAATCCTTCCTTCCTTCCTTCCTTCCTTCCTTCCTTCCTTCCTTCCTTCCTTCCTTCCTTCCTTCCTTCCTTCCTTCCTTCCTTCCTTCTTTTCTCACACACAGGCCAAATTTGAAGATAAAAGTGCAAAGTTATGGGCTGGGAAGGCACATATGGCCTCTGGGCAGTAATCTGCCCACTCTTTGCAAGCAAGAAAATGTTATACTAAATCAGGGTAAATGTTTAATTGCATCTGTATTGCTGGCTCTGATTGGCGTCAACTTTCCAAAGTCTTCCAAATAAGTATTATCTGCTACATGAACCTGTTTTAGCTTGAGGAAGCAGGGATTGATGCTGGATGTTTTCCATGCAAAAAGGAAGCTCTTTCATTGAAAACTGCCAAGGTCTAAGCCTGCAGTGGTGTGGTAGGCTAGAGGAAGGGAAAGTCCACTTTCTTGGGTCCAGAGATCCAGATGGCATAGAGCAGATTGAACTCTGCCATGAAGAAGCTAAGCTACAGATCCTGCTTGAGGATATTTCAGATGTATTTCCCTGTATCTCGTTACCTATTGTCAGGATCTTGTGAAATTGGCTTGAATCAATCAGAAACCAGGTTGGTCTAGAAAAAGCCATTTTCTGAGCAGAGAGGATGCAGGTCTACTGAGGCTTGGTCCACTGAGACCATCTCCTGAGTAGGTTGTTCCTGTGTAGTTAGATTAGGGAAGCTGATCTAGATAAAAACATCCTCCCCTCTCTCAAGACTTCACAGTACCCACCATCATGGACAATGGAAACTATTTTACAGCCTCATTGTTCCACATGGGGTTACTTGAGGGGGCTACTGCTTGGGAGGGAAGGACTTACTATTTACTCTCTATTTCTACAATTCCTTCTTGAAAATCCCCATCCTCTCTGTTACAGTAAAGCATTAAAACAATTCCACTGTAAAGCCAATGCAATAGAGATAGGAATATACCTCTAGATAGGTGTGAAATGCACTTTCCTGAAATGGCAACCTCCTTTCACTTTGGCTCACAGTTGTGTTTATGGAGGGCTACAACCCTGTGCAGTTCATCCCTCAGATCAGAATAAAATCCCCACCCATAGACATGATGAACCTTTCACTTTATGATTGTATGAAAATCAACAAAGAATGTCATGGTCTAGTAAAAGCAAACCAACGTATTATGGCATAACTTTAATACAGTACCCATCATCAGATGCAGGAATCCTGCAGAATGACAGGGCTAATTGTGGTAGGAAAGTTAAGAAGGCAGAACAGAAAGAGAGACAGAGGAGCAACAGGTAAAAAGTCTTAGGAAATGTCCCTGATTTGATCCCCCGCACAGTGCCTGTCAAGCAACAGCCTGCCCTCCCCCCATTACTTCCTTGCATCTGCCTGGCTTCTTGCCTAGGTCGATTTTATTATTGTTGCTATTATTATTGATTCTTTTAATTTAAAAAACTGGGAAGCCAGTGTGCTGCCAAGCAAAACATATCCTGTATTTCCAATAATACCAATAGGAGAGACATAGATTCTAGCACCATTTTTCAAAAATAAAGTGGGGGTAGTGGCAGCGTGTTTTGGCTGGGTGTGTGCTCATCTGTCCCCCCAAAAGTACAACAGTAAGATGAGGAATTTGAGGGCATCCTGGAGTGGGAGATATGAGGAGGTGGTGGGGAGTAACTACTATTTGGTTTAATGGATGTTTCGTGATTGCTTACTCCCATCATGGGAGCCATTTTGTAAGAATGACCATTACAGGCTGTCGAAATTCCAAATATGTCTACCAATCCAAAAGTTTAGGAATCCCTAGTAACTAAGCATAGTTGTCAGGACATATACAACTGCATTTTCAAGTATGTGCAAAGGTGTGCACAAAATATAAAGGCCCATTTGCACTAATTCATGAATTCAGCATACATTGACATAACATTGCTGAATAGGACCCTGTTTGCTGCCAATCTTATATACTGTATAGGTGTGGGAGTTTATAGGGGTGAATTGGGGTGGAGTGGAGCTTAGCTGCAGCCCAGGGCTTTGATATTCCTCTCCCCAATTATCAATAGGCCATTAATAGCAGTTCATGGCTGCTTGCAAAACAAATTACTCTCCCCACTTCAGACCACGGTGGCTGGCTAAATGACTTGCCTTTCAGTATGATTGATAATTTGTCCCCTGCAAAAATCTGTGAATTGTAAGAAGTGACAAGGGAGGGCTGTAAAAAAGAAAGAGAGAGAGGGGGAAGGCTAATAAGAGAGGGTGGGTGATCAATTGAGAGACAAAAGATGGCCTTTCGGGAACCAAGAGGACATAAAATGTATTAGCAGCTGACAGGTTCTGTAGAAGAAGCAAAGGGGAAAATTCTAGGAAATGGGAGAAAGTAGAACAAAGTTTTGTAGCCTTGCAGTAGTAGATTATTTATTTGTTTGTTTGTTTATTCATTCAGTTTCCATAGCCACTCATCTCAATCCAAGCTGAAACTTATTTAATAAGTTATTCTTATTTTATTTGCCTAAAAGACAGCCTGCGCCATGAGGGGATGAGGAAGGAAGAAACGTCCGAGAAATCTCAGCTCCCACGTCTCTTTCTGCCTCTGAGCATTAGTTTCCTACCTGAAAACTTCCAGAGGAAGTGTTACAGTGGCCGGGTTTTTCTTCTGGTGCAAGTGCTTATAAATATGCACATGTTGACATACAGAAGACTGCCCAGTTGGGAGCATGACATACAAATGTGTGAATCAAAGTAAAATAAAATAAAACGCAATGGGAATATTTAGGTGACCAGGTGCAAAAGAGCAGAGGGCTCCTGCAGCTTTAACAGCGAGCGATCCAGACACAGAATTGAGCATTTCTGCATCTGCAATGGAAAGGGGCAAAATAAACTCCAAAACGGACTCTCAAAGTACAGAATGAGTGTTCAGCTGGAAAACAGCAAAGTTAGCAAAAGGAACACAACACACATTGAGTCAAAGTAACCCCCGTCAAATACTCATGGATGCATCTTGAGTTTAGGAAGCAGGGCATAATAGAGGCATATAAGGCATCGTTTGGAGAAAGTGGGTGCACGTGATATTGGAAGATGAATGGTAGGAGATTCAGGATAGAAAAATGGAAATTCATGACATATTACATTAGACCAGTGCTTCTCAGCCTCACCAACATTTGCACTAATTCATGAATTCAGTGTACATTGCCATAACGTTGCTGAATAGGATCCTGGCTACATGCTGGCTGGGGAATTCTGGGAGTTGGAGTCCACACATCTTAATGTTTCTGGCTGGGGAATTCTGGGAGTTGGAGTCCACACATCTTAATGTTTCTGGCTGGGGAATTCTGGGAGTTGGAGTCCACACATCTTAATGTTTCTGGCTGGGGAATTCTGGGAGTTGGAGTCCACACATCTTAATGCTGCTGCGGTTGAGAAACACTGCATTAGATTATAGAATCCACCACCAGAGGATGCAGCATTGATCACAATTTGTGCTCAGCCATTGCTTGTTTAATGATAGTTAGTTAAACAAGCTATGTTTGCATAGTTCATATAGTACACTAAGTCTAAATGCTGGTTTATAACAATAATGGCAGGGTTCAAATGGCAAACTAGGTCAAAGCTAAACGGTAGTTTAGCATGATGTTGACTATTCTGCCTCGTGTGCATATGCACATGAGTGCAAGAGAGGAAGAAAGAGAAGGTGAAACAGTCCACAAGTTCACATTAGTATATAGCCCAAACCCAACAGGCTATTGCATGATGTCGAACTCTTCAGAGAGCAGAATTTTAAAGCAATTATATTGGCCCATCTCATTATCTCTCTTGCATCCTAGAATGGAAGTCTGTCCTTGTTATATAACCAAAGCAGTAAATGGCTGCCTAGGATAGGAGCAGAGTCTCAGCTGAAAAATTTGCAGAGTGATAGGCAGGTTTGTTTCAAATGATTTTAGTGTGATTTCCCTAGGGCTTGTTTTCTCCTCTGAACCACTTTGACCTCAGAAGATTGCCTAGAGATGGAAAAAGGCCCGGCACAGCAGCACCGTGCAAAAGGCCTCAGACTCTTAATTTTGTCTACTTCCTGTCCCTTGTCTTTTCTTCCCCCTGGGAAGTCATGTTCAGCAAGTGAGAAAGCAGGAAAGGCAAACCAGAGGATTGATGAAATTTATTCTGTGGAGCCATTGGCGATCCAGAGGGTAGTCTGAAAGTCAGCCCACTGGTGCCCTCTGCTGGAGAAAGCTTCCAGAGAGGAAAAACTGGGCTAGGACAGGGAAAAATGAATGGTTGGGATGCTTCCATTTCGCACTGTGAAGAATTGGAGTCTCCAAGACATTGTCCATCAGTTACTTACCGCATCTTCTAGCATCAACCAGCCACTGAGAGTCATCCAGCTCTAGAAGATGCTAGCTTTAAATCATTTTAGGGGATGGTACCTTGGGATCTGCCCTTTCTGGCAACTGTAAACTCTGGGCTACAGCCAATGATGCAACTATACAACATACCAAGGACATTCCCCACATCCTTACAGAAGCTTGGCAGTAGGTCAAAAGTCATGATTCAGATCTGCAGATGTTCATATTGCTGGAGCAGATGTTCCTGAACCTGAACAAAACTTTAAACCAGGAGCATCCATACTGGGGCCAATAAAAGCCAAGAGGGTGACTTATGACTATGCAATTAAAGCTCTGACCCCTTTTACATATTTTACACGTACGGTGCACATAAAAATGGGTCGTGCTTCAAACATGCAGCCAAGGCCACCATCTTGACCCTTTTTACTGCCTTCTGAGGACCCTCTGCTTGAATCGATAGTTGAAAAATCTCATTTGAACTGAAACATCAAATGAACCTTAAAACTGAATCACCAGTTCAGAGTAAATCTGCCTGGTGCTTGTCAGATACTTTTCATTTGGAGTTAAAATTAGCCATTTATGAGTGATGGAATTCTCCTATCTCTTTTCTCAAATACCTAACAATATGAGCCTTCAGCATTGTTAGTGTTTCAGCACCATTCATTTTTTACTTCGCTTCTTTCTCTCTGTTTCTTAGATTAATCACATGAGTGATCTTACCCAGTCAGGGACCTTATAGTAAATGAGGCTGATATTATTTTTTTTATAGCCAATCAGATTTTGCTGAACCAAACAGAAGTGAAGACTGTAACGAACTGCCACTTGTCGATCTTAAAACCAGTAACTTTCCTTGCAACCAATATTGATTCAAAAGAAAGTTCATTTATTAAGAATAAGTGTACAGACTTATTGTATTCTGACAAAGACAAGCAGATGGACATTTTTATAAGCAGTCAAAGTAATTCTATTTTATAACACAAGGAGCCATCAACTAGCTGACAGCAACTTAGGCTAACTTTTGTCTATGGGGTTAATTTATGGTTCAGTGTATCATGAGACCCCAGTAAATGGATTGTTCAATTAAAATTGTTCAGATAACCATGGGTAAGCATAGCATGCAAGCATAGCCATTGCTAAAAATATGAGCAGTTTTGACTCTGCTGTAATAAAATAATGTTATGGTAAACTTATTAGGCTGAAGTTGAACTGTAATGACTCTAATGTGGTATCCCATTTATACTGTCCCCAAAGTGCCCTTAGGATAATCACTGTGGAGGCTGGTGGTGTATAAATAAGCACAATTTTTTTAAACCAAATCATATAGTTCAATATCAAGTAATGATGCAGATGAATTCCAACAGTTTAAAGTCTCCCTCATTTATCTGTGAGAAATTGTTACATCAAAGACTCCCAGATGTATGCCTTTCCTGAAATCTTTGCACTGAATTAGTTGGGATTTATGAATCCCAGGTATGTGCAACCTGTTTTGTTTCTTCCTCTTATTGCTTCTGTATCCTAAACACAGGTTAGGAAAGTTTTAACTAACTAACTTCCTTCCTTCCTTCCTTCCTTCCTTCCTTCCTTCCTTCCTTCCTTCCTTCCCTCCCTCCTCCCTTCCTCCCTTCCTCCCTTCCTCCCTTCCTCCCTTCCTTCCCTTCCCCCCTTCCTTCCCTTCCCTGTGGCTGCCTCTCTTCCCAAAGTGACTCTGGGCAGCAAAGAAAGTTTAAGCAAAAAACAACAATGTTGTTAAAAACCCACAATACATAATCTAAACAAAAAAAGCTGGTACTGAGACTAAGAGCAACTTATCTTATGAGGAAGCCCATCTTGCAGTGTGATGATTGCAACATCAACAGAAGATTCAAATGTAGTAAAACAACCTTCTCCAACTTGTGCCCTCAAGATCTCTTGGACCAATTCCTAAAGGCTTATGGGAATTGATGTCCAACAAATCTGAAAGGCACCCAATTGGGGAAAGCTGCAGTAGAAGTTGTAGTGCTTCAGATTGACTCAAGGCAATGCTTTCCAGTGGAAGGAGCATATACAGTACATTCAGTTGTTTCTCTTCCAGTTAACCTCGAATAAGTGCAATGACATCAACAGTGTTAATGAGCATGTAGGGGTGGTTGTTGCAACTACGTGGGTGGGTTCAAACAATACACTAAATCCTAAACCAGGTTAAGAAAACATAGCATCTATGCTTACATCACATGCTGTACCCAAACGAGCCATATTATGGCTTCATTTGATCAAATGATTTGTCACGTTGATTCATCATGTTGAATGATTTATCATTTTGTTACTGCACACTCCAAGCAAACCACCCTGTGGCAGTTAAGAACATAAAACAATGACATTATCAATAAAATCCAACAATCTCAGAATAAAATTAAACTTGAAACATGCCACATAAAATCCATAAATAATATCAACACCCAAAACAGCACAACATAAAAAGCTTCAGACATTAAAAAAACAAAAAGCAAATAATCATGTGTAAACCAAGCACTTAGATATCAGGCCCTTTGCAGCTTCCCCCAAACCAAAAGGGATTCTTTCCAAGCATACATTTCACAGAAGTAATTTTAGCAAGTTCCATTGAGAAGGACAGGATAGCATTAGATGAATTCCAGCATCTGGACCCTTTCCCATCTAGAATCAATCCATCTGTACGTCTGCTATAGTGGAAATGTTTTGATTTCCTTTCTAACAGCCTCCCTATGATCCAGGGAGGAGGCAGATCTCTTCACTGATAACAAGGAAGTTTGCAGCAGGCTGTTTACATAACTAACTCCTGAATCTTTACTGTTTTGGGAACCAACCTTTACACCACCAGAAGAAGGCATGCTGGGTAGCTTGGTTCACACAACATGCTAAGACAAGGGCTGAATCCCCACAACATGCTGAACTACAGACTTTCCAATCACGCTTTAATCTAGCCCAATGTGTTATATGGACACAGTCATTGTGTAAACAAGGAAGGGGAACTTTGGGTTAAGTTTGAGCCAAACAATGTTTTTTTAAGGTGCAAAGGTATAATAGGCAGACAGTGGTGCAAAGTGGGCAGGGCCATGTCATCCACGTGGACAGGATCAGAGAATTCTGCTTTTTTCTTAAGAATTTGGAGGAGTTTGGGGATGGTTATTTTTTAAAATATTAATCTGAGCCTTATATCACAGGTTATGTGTTGTATTCTGCCTCAAAACTGTGAGACAGAATACCACTGATTTTCAGCAGTTGTGGTCATCAACACTCTAAGGGCTATAGAGAGGTGGGGCCATTCAGCTTTGGGGCCACTGATTCCCCCTACCCCACCCCAGTTTAAACCGGCTTCATTGAGAAATATTATTGGTTTGGCTCATACAACTCACTAAATCATAACCCAGATTACGGATAGTCCTCATTTAGTGGCTGCCTCATTTAGCAACCATTCACAGTCATAACTGATGAAAAAGTAACTTTGCAACCAATCCTCGCATTTATGATCTTTGCAGGTCTGTAAAGCAAAGGAAAGCTGAAGTAAGATCATAAGCACAATCATGGTTTCACTTAGCAACTGTTTCATTTAAGAACCAAGTTGTCAGTCCCAGTTGTGGTTGCTAAATGAAGACTACCTGTAATATGAGTTCATACAACATACTAAGGTATAAAAAAGCTGATCTAGGCTTTTAAAAAGCTGTATGTTGCACATGTGTAACTACTAAATCTGTAATAGCCTGGTTAAATACGTTGTGTGAACACAACCTATACATTATAATTTTAACTCATGGCCCTGGGTCCACCAGTTGGGCAGGTTGACAGATATTGCTTCTTTGATGGTGGGTGCATGCAAGAAAACTACAGTAAAGCAGAACTCAACTGAAACTAACTCTTCAAATGTCCTGTAACAGGTGGACTGATTCCCAGATTAAACCAGATTCCTTGCTCTTCCCCTGGTAGGTGGTAGCTATGACGCTGTTGAAAGCTTCAGGGGAAATCCTGGAGTGCTCTGAATCTGTGAATCCTGAACTTTACCAAGCAGCATGTGTACATCTGGGCTGCTTGGGTATCATTCTCACAGTCACCTTCCAATGTGTAGCAGAATTCTATCTGCAAGAAACCACCTTTCCATCTACACTCAAGGAGGTAAGCTCAGATGTCAGGAAGTACAATTTAACACCATTTTGAGAGGCATGTGATGTCTCTATCTGTGTGGCCAAAATGCCATTTGATATTTTAATGTCTTGGAAGAATCAAAGCTGCTAGAATAATCCTACCAGCAGGCAGCTGTCATTAGGTATTCTTTTTCTATACACAACAGTCTCAATTCATCTAATTTGTTAGGGAATCTTCTAAACTGAGGTCCCTAAGTAGGATGATAAAATTTCTTTTCAGGGAGTGTCTAGTCTTCGGAAATTATTTTTTAGTATCTAAAGCAGTGTTTCTCAACCTTAGCAACATTAAGATGTGGGGACTTCAATTTTCAGAATTCCCCAGCGAAACATGCTGGCTGGGGAATTCTGGGAGTTGGAATCCACACATCTTAACATTGCCAAGGTTGAGAAACACTGATCTAAAGTGTGTGTGCATATTCCCCATGTGTGCCAAACATTTTAACTCTTCATCTTCCATTCATTGGGAAGATCAGTGCATGTTCCATACATTTATACTTGGAAAATTCCACACACCCATGTTATCTTGCATAAAACAAATTTCTGACAGACTTTTGTCTATGATACAAATGTATCCTTCTAAGAATGCTTTATTTTAAATCAACATTCTTGTTGTGTTTGCTTCTGAGATAAGTGGGAGCTGTATACTCTCCACTTATTTATTCAACCTATATGCTGAATATATATTAAGGGAAACTGGTTTGAAAGAAGATGAGCATGGTTTTAAAACTGGAGGAAGAAAAATCAATAACCTGCACTATACTGAAGACACTACCCTGGTAGCCGAAAATGTAAAGGATCTGCAAGCTCTAGTGATAAAAGTTAAGGAACACAGTGAAAAAATGGGACTAAAATTAAATATAAAGAAGAGCAAACTAATGACAACAGGTAGAACAACCAGCCTTAGAATTGACAATGAAGATATTGAAATGGTGGATAGCTTCTGCCTTTCAGGATCAACCTTCAACAATAAAGGAACAAGCAGTCAAGAAATCAACTGCAGACAAGCACTTGGTAGAGCAGCCATGAAGATATTTAAATGCCACGATGTGTCTATACCTACAAAGATCAGAATCGTGTAAGCCATGGTATTTCTGTGATACTCTATGGAAACAAATGTTGGACTTTGAACAAGCAGGATAGGAAGAGTATTGACGTTTTTGAACGTGAGTGTTGGAGAAGACCCCTCAGAATACCGTGGAGAACCAAGAAAACAAACAAATGGAACATCAAACAAATCAACCCAGAGTTCTCACTTGAGACAGAAATGGCCAGGCTGAAATTATCCTACTTCATTCTCTCTGTCTTTGACCTACAAATAACTTACAGCAGCTTTTTCCAGCCAGATGGGCTGCTTTCCAAATTCCTAGCCCACATTGCGAAAAGGGACCATGCTATCCCAACCCATCTGGAGGGGGACAGCAGGGAAAGGTTCAGATGAGAACAATTTGCCCCTTAACTTTGCTCAGTTCCTGCCACAACTTTCCTCGGAGGAGAAATAACAACTTTTAAGATCTTTAGTTTAAAAGGCGAGGTGTGATATGCAAAATTATTCAGGGAGTAGAGAAAATAAATAGGAAGTTATTTTTCTCTTTTTAAAGTAGTAGAAGGTGACATCATCCAATTAATCTGACTAATAGAAAGTTGTCTTAGATGCAGCACACAGGTATTTCCTTAGCTGGCTTTCAAGGAGACTTAGTCAAGTTCATGGAGTAAGTTTATTCCAATGATGCTGTTGTTACTGCTGCAGGCTGTCTAGTGTTCATGCAGTTTTCATGACTTAAATTTTATTGGCAGTGTGATTATCATGTTTTAATCTATATTTGGCTTAGACAACTTGTGTTTGGGGACAATTGATAAATGATAATAATAAAGATAATGAAAATATGTAGAAATAGCCAGGATCAGCCCTCTGAATACCACCAACTTCAAGAAAAATCTACTACATTCATGTCCTCCTTTTAAGGATAATTTGATAGGTCTTTAATAGGACCATCAAGCATAGATCTTCTCAGATACTTTTTCAGGAAATAAAGAGTCTATGAGTGGGCAGCATTTGCTGAAATTGGTAGCATATAAGAAATAGGGGTGAATGGACCAATTTTTCAAACAAACTGAATTTTTCCCCCTTCTCCTCATTGACCCTTTTTTTTTTTTTTTTTTTACTGTAGCCTTGGAAGACTTAGTGCCTTACAAACATACTGAACTATAGTTCCCATAACCCCACCACCAGCCCAGCAATTAACCATGCTAACAGCAGATGTTTCGGCACTACAATGTTGTCTAATAAATCTGGCAAGCACCAAGCATTTGAAGGGTGGCCTAAGCTATTGCTTCAATAAATGAATGTATTTTGGATTAATCCATTATTTGCAATTAACCACAATAGTGGAATTAAACCTTCAGAATAGATGAATCTCTGAATACCTGATACCGGTAAAGGCAGGGCCATTAATAAGGGAGGCCTGTTGCCTTCAAGTTCTGATTATAGGCTTCCAAAGGCACTAGGCTGGACACTAATGGAAATGGGATGCTAAGAAGACTTTCTAATTCACCAAGGTCAGGTTGGATAAGAAGCAGCAATTCTTATTTTAAAAGAAGGAGGGCTGAATGTGGATGGCCAAAAGACCTAAATCTGAGCCCACAATTTCATGGCTGACCTTGAATGGAAATCTGGATCAGGCACTATGTCACTGAGACACACTGGCCTTTGATGAAGAAGGCAGTGGTTTCACATCTTCATGTGATATCTGAATCATAGCGGCCTCTTCTTTTTCTCTTCTTTGACTTGTTTTCACCAGTTCCATAAATACTGTACGCTTCAATATGTTTCCCCTCAAAGCTTTTTCTGTTTCCTGAGGCAGCTGAGAGAACAAAATTAAGAGAAAGGTCCCCCCCCAGCTTTTTTTCCTTTTCTTTGTGCCATGTTTTCCTTTGGCACGTACATAATATGTCTCATTACTCCTGATTTTGCACATGGGCCTCCAGATTACGTTGGAAACAGATGCTTCTTTTACATGAAGTTGAACTGCTGAGCTCCACTGGCTGTTCACTTTCTCTGTTTGTCTCCATGGACCATTCTTGTCCAATATATTTTACTCCTCCTTCATTTGCTACATGTAATGTGTGCTTCTTAGTTCCCATGGCCTCATAGGCATAGGTTTAAGAGAGAGGGAGGGAGGGAGGGAGAGAGGGAGGGGGAGAGAGAGACAGAGAGAGATTGCAAAATCATCCTTTAGTTGTGGGCATTTTCTTTCCTGGGTAGTTCAAGGGAAAGCTATAGTGAGCCACCATCCTTTTCCAAATGGAAGGCAACCCATGACCAAAAGCTGATGAAAATAGTAATGGTGAACCAAACAAATTCCTTGGCTGAAGAAAGGAACCTGTGTTTCCTAGGAAGACTCGACCTGTTCTTTGTCAGTGACCTGCGGTTAGAGAAGATGGCAGGGTTCTCTGATACCTGAAAATTATTTCAAGGGTTCCTCCAGGGTAAAAAGGTTGAGAAAGGCTGATCTAGTCCAATCCTCAACTGTGTCAGTCAGTTTTGCTGTTGGTTTATTAACTCTGCAATCTTGGCTACCATCTTCAGAGCAAATTTGTAAGATTTCACATGGGAAGAAGTTTGGATTGCTGTGTTTGTCCAATCTCTCATTTTCTATTTTTTAAGCCATCTGAGAAAATGGAAAACTTAAAGTGGTTCATGGCCAGGAAGCAGCAATTAATTCAAATAACAACTGTTGATCATATACACCAGTTATTTGGTGACATAAAGTTTCACTGATCAAATTTTGCTGGCAAAACTTTTAGAAAAATGGGAGGGGGGATTAATACAAGGTATCCCAAAAATCTTAGTGCAGTTTTAAGCTTTAAAAACTGCACTTTTAAGACATCCTATATAAAACTCCTATGTGAATGTTCTTGTTCCTCTGCAATATTTTTGAGACATTCATATTGATGAGAAGAACTTCCCATAGAATCCTAGAGCAGGAAGGAACATTTAGGCCACCAAGTCTAACCCTCTACTCAGTGCAGGAATCCAAATTAAGCATTCCCAGAAGGTAACTGTCCAGACAAATGAAAGGGAACTCATCATAACTGTTTCCACTGTTGAACTACTCTTGCTGTTAGGAACAATAGCAACTATTTGTTGTTGTCCTTTTCCTGCAGTAAATTAATGGGCTGAAAAATAATAATCTTGCAGAGGAGAACCAGTGACAAAGTGATGGTTAAGGTACTGGATTAGAACTAGGGAAACCCAGATTCATGGCTAACCTCACCAGGGAAGCTCTTTGGGGAAGGGTGTTGGATCATTATTGCTCAACCCAACCTCACACTGACCTCACAGAGTTGTTGTGGTGGGTAAAAATGGAGGAGAGAGTATTGTGCATGTCACCTTGAGGTTCTGGAGGAAAGGTGAGAAATAATAAATTCATAATTCTGCCAGTTTTACTCTTGAACATGAATTATTCAGCATATCATCCAGGTGGCCCACCAAACCAGAAACATGAGCAATATCACCCAATTTAAAGATGTGCCCATTCTCAACTTTGACCACTTGCAGGTCCTTGACAACCTAGAAAATCACCTAAGGAAATCTGAGTATTTCCGCTTCCTTTGGTTCCCTCACAGTGAAAACGTGAGCATCATCTACCAAGATCATACCAACAAGGTAAGTTCATTGTATCATGACAAAAGTAATTTGCCATTAACTTTATTGGAGAGAGAAAACTAGGGAGGCAGTCTCCAGTTGCTATGGGGTCCCCTGGGTCTCTCTCATTTCAACAGGGACTTCCAGCAGAAGGTACCCAGTATCTCTTTTTTCTGTTCAGCATCCCTGTTAGGATACCATAAACATCATTGCTTTACAGGTCAAGAAGTTGCATCTAACCTCAGCACAGATATGCCCTTATAAGCCTAACGCTAATCCCTGTCAATGTCAGGCCTAGCCCAAGGAACTCCAAGAGACAATGCCAATTCAGTCCAGCTATGTTTATTAGCTACAACCTCTAGCAAGAATCTTCCCAGACTAAAACCCCAGTTCCCAAAGTCCTCCAGCCACAACAATGTGAATTCCTCAGGGAGGTGCCAGTCTCATCCTCTTGTTCCTCCCATGCGGTTCTGGCGAGCTAAGGAAATGTTTATCTCCCTGAGCTTGGCCTTCATAATTCCATTCCATCACAGTCAACTATTCCCAGAGCAACTCAAAAGTGTCCAGTTGAGAGAGGCTGGTCTGACCTCCTAACCTTAAACAATTAAAGCACTAGACTTGAATCAGAGAGACCCAGCCATGGAGCTCACTGAGTGAGTTTGGCCAGTCACTCTGTCTCTCAGCCCAAAGTACCTCACAAGGTGGTTGTTGCTGGCATAAATTGAGGGGAGAACCCCATATAAGGCCCTATATGAGCTCTGAAAAGAAAGGTGGGATATCAGTGCAATCAATCAATTCCACCTTGGTATATGCTCCTGTTTATGGTGAACTTGGCAATAAGTGGTTCTCACAATAACATGGGGTTAAAAGCCAGATCCCCAGCCTTTTGACAATTCATAATAATCCAGTACTCTTGCTTTTGCAGCCTCCCTCTTCCTCGGCAAACTGGTTTTGGGATTATGCCATTGGATATTATCTGCTGGAGTTCCTTCTTTGGATCAGGTTAGTTTCTATATCTCTGGAATATGGAAGGGCCCCTAAAATTTTAGTGAAATCTTCTTGCATGATGGATGGAAGGACTGCATTTGTCTAGTTCATATCTCACCATTTTCTGCTTCCCAGGAGGCCTCCCATCCAGGTTACCTTGGGGTGGGTTCCTTTAGTTATAACTCATGAATTTATCCTGTATCTTCCACTCCTTCTCCGAGACTTCAAAAATGAATTACTGTGTCAACCTGGGGCTGTATATTTGATATTCTGATTAATTTTTACTCCTTGAAGTCAAGGGATTCCATCCCACACTGTGAATCAAGCAAGATTACTCACAGACAGACACATGCAGAATGTCCTCCTAGTATTATAAATCTCACTCCTCTTTACTCTAGTGGTGTGATAGCTGAACCCATGCTGTCCTCTGGTGGGCAGAAGATGAAAGCACCTCTGTGAGATTGCTGAATTGGCAGAGAAAAAAATTTGCTCCACCCATAATGGATGGACTCTGTTACAGCATTGGGAGACTTGAAAGAACAGGTTAGGGATAGATCTGCCATGGGGAAAATCTATCTATATGGTTGCTAGGAGTCGAAAAACGACGTGATGGCACATAATCAATCAATCCACCCATAAGCTGCTGAAAAGTAAAGTCCTTTGTGTGGCATCCGCAAGTCAAGATAATGTTCTTGGCAACTGTACTGAAGTGGTTTGCCATTGCTATTTTTTTTTTAACTTTCAGTTTAGACCACAGCCCAGGCATTTCCTGGTGGTCTCCCATCAAATACAAACTAGGTCTGACCTTGCATAGGTTTTCAAGATCAGCCGAGATTGGCTAGATGCTGCTACATAGTTGTGCTATTCTGTTGAAATCAGTGGCCAAATAACTATGAAGAGCAATTGGCAAGGTTTCTTTGCCTACCAGAATACACCCGTGGAAACATTGAATAGCAAGGTTGATCAGGAACTCAAGTCAAACCTCTCCAGTACTTTATTATTTGTGGAATGCTGTTTAATCTCTGATGTTCCTAGCCTTGTACTTCAATAAGAAGGAGACCAGGGAAGAAATGCTGACAGCTATAGACATATGTTGCCACTCCCACATAGATTCCTTTTCATCTTTTTTCTAAGCTACAAAAAGACTTTGTGCTGTGTTAGTGAATAATTGCTGTGACATGAACATCTTGATTAGATGCAACAATAGGGAAGGCTTTTATTGCCCACCCAGCAAAAGTCTTGCACTGCAAAGCTCTCTTTGATGATATCCAGCATGGACTTCTCCCGTCTCCTTCTGCAAGGTAGAAATGAGGGAAGCAGACCTTCAGCGGCTCAGGGTATTTTTCAGTCTAGCCCAGGAATGTCTGACTCAGGGCACTCAACTTGGCCATGGTGGCAGGGAATTATGGGCACAGCAACCCCACCACATCTGGATGATATCAGGTTGGGGAAGGGTGGTCCATACCCACACTCCCAAGAGTTGTAATCAAAGATTTGGAAGGTGCCAAGCTGGAGAAGACTTTCTACACTGACTGCCAGAAGAGGAATCATTCCCTGTCACACCTGGAGAGTGTAGCTATTCAATCTGGGGGCTTTGGCATGCAGAGCAAGTGTCCCACCATGGAGCTTTTCAGTCTGTCATTCTCCTTCACCTTCAGCACATTCTTGCCCTTCTTGGTGACTTGGATCAACCGCTTCTTCTTTTGGCTCCTCTTCACTGGCAAAGTGGAAAATGTCAATATGAGCTACAAAATCTTCAACTATGAATGCCGGTTCAAGCAGCATGTACAAGACTGGGCCATTCCCATGTAAGTCAAGTTGGTTTCTCTTTCTTTCTGGTAGAAACAAAAGATTCCAGAATGATTTGGAGGATATTTGACATTTAACATTCAGACTTCTACCATCAAAAGTTGAATCTATTTAACCCTGTGTTCAGAGATCCTATTCTCCCTGGATTGTTTGAGATTGAGAGCCAGTTTGGTGTAGTGGTTAAGGTGCTGGCCTAGAAACCAGGAGACTGTGAGTTTTAGGCCTCCCTTAGGCATGAAAGCCAGCTGGTTGACTTTGGGCCAGTCACTCTCTCAGCCCGACCCACCTCACAGGATGACTGTTGTGGGGAAAATAGGAGTCAGGAGTATTGGGTATGTTTGCTACCTTGAGTTGAATATAAAGATTAAACAAAAAAAAATTCCCTCTCACCCCTATGGGTGGTATGTGTCTTCCTCAACCTCGGGTCGTCTACCAGAGGCCTGGGAGTTTGAGGGTTCTGCGCAGTATCTTAGCTGTTCCTAGCACTGCACTCTGCTGCACAGAGAGCTCTGATGTTGTTCCTGGGATCTGTTGGAGCCACTCTCCCAGCTTAGGAGTCATGGCCCCGAGTGCTCCTACCACCATTGGGACCACTTTGGCCTTGACTTTCCACATCCTCTCGATTTCCTCCTTCAGGCCCTGGTACTTCTCCAGCTTCTCATGCTCCTTCTTCCTGATGTTGCTGTCACTTGGCACTGCTACATCTATCACTACTGATGTCTTCTGGTCTTTGTCTACTACCACGATGTCTGGTTGATTAGCCAGTACCTGCCCGTCCGTCTGGATCTGGAAGTCCCACAGGATCTTAGCCCTGTTATTCTCCACGACCTTCTGTGGAATCTCCCATCTGGACTTGGGGGGGGTCTAGCCCATACACTGTGCAGATGTTCCTGTACACAGTGCCAGCTACTTGGTTGTGCCGTTCAGTGTATGCTGTTCCTGCCTGCATCTTACACCCTGCCACTATGTGTTGGACTGTCTCTGAGGCCTCTTTGCACAATCTGCACCTTGGGTCCTGTCTAGTGTGGTAGACCCCTGCTTCTATGGAACTGGTGCTTAGTGCCTGTTCTTGTGCTGCTATGATCAGTGCCTCAGTGCTGTCTTTTAGTCCGGCCCTTTCCAGCCACTGATAGGATTTCCCAATGTCAGCCACCTCAGCTATCTGTCAATGGTACATCCCGTGCAGGGGCTTGTCTTGCCATGGTATTTCCTCCGCTTGAACTTCCTCCCATGTCTGCTGCTGCCTGAGGCATTCTCTCAGCAGCTCATCTTTGGGTGCCATCTTACTGATGTACTCCTGGATACTCCGGGTTTCATCCAGGACAGTGGCTTTGACACTCATCAGACCTCGCCCGCCCTCTTTGCGGCTGGTGTACAGTCTCTGGGTGTTGGACTTGGGGTGGAAACTTCTGTACATTGTGGTCTTCACATCGGCAGCCTCCATGTCTTCCTTTGGCCAGCTCACTATACCGGCAGGGCATCTGATGACTGGCAGGGCAAACATGTTGATGGCATGGATCTTGTTCTTCCCATTGAGCTGGCTCAACATGTTTGCCCTGCCAGTCATCAGATACCCTGCCGGTATAGTGAGCTGGCCAAAGGAAGACATGGAGGCTGCCGATGTGAAGACCACAATGTACAGAAGTTTCCACCCCAAGTCCAACACCCAGAGACTGTACACCAGCCGCAAAGAGGGCGGGCGAGGTCTGATGAGTGTCAAAGCCACTGTCCTGGATGAAACCCGGAGTATCCAGGAGTACATCAGTAAGATGGCACCCAAAGATGAGCTGCTGAGAGAATGCCTCAGGCAGCAGCAGACATGGGAGGAAGTTCAAGCGGAGGAAATACCATGGCAAGACAAGCCCCTGCACGGGATGTACCATCGACAGATAGCTGAGGTGGCTGACATTGGGAAATCCTATCAGTGGCTGGAAAGGGCCGGACTAAAAGACAGCACTGAGGCACTGATCATAGCAGCACAAGAACAGGCACTAAGCACCAGTTCCATAGAAGCAGGGGTCTACCACACTAGACAGGACCCAAGGTGCAGATTGTGCAAAGAGGCCTCAGAGACAGTCCAACACATAGTGGCAGGGTGTAAGATGCAGGCAGGAACAGCATACACTGAACGGCACAACCAAGTAGCTGGCATTGTGTACAGGAACATCTGCACAGTGTATGGGCTAGACCCCCCCCAAGTCCAGATGGGAGATTCCACAGAAGGTTGTGGAGAATAACAGGGCTAAGATCCTGTGGGACTTCCAGATCCAGACGGACGGGCAGGTACTGGCTAATCAATCAGACATCGTGGTAGTAGACAAAGACCAGAAGACATCGGTAGTGATAGATGTAGCAGTGCCAAGTGACAGCAACATCAGGAAGAAGGAGCATGAGAAGCTGGAGAAGTACCAGGGCCTGAAGGAGGAAATCGAGAGGATGTGGAAAGTCAAGGCCAAAGTGGTCCCAATGGTGGTAGGAGCACTCGGGGCCATGACTCCTAAGCTGGGAGAGTGGCTCCAACAGATCCCAGGAACAACATCAGAGCTCTCTGTGCAGCAGAGTGCAGTGCTAGGAACAGCTAAGATACTGCGCAGAACCCTCAAACTCCCAGGCCTCTGGTAGACGACCCGAGGTTGAGGAAGACACATACCACCCATAGGGGTGAGAGGGAATTTTTTTTTTTTTTAATCTTCATATTCAACTCAAGGTGGCAAATATACCGAATGGGTGTGTATGTGTATGTATGTATGCGTGTGTGTGTGTGTGTGTGTGTGTGTATGTGTATGTATGTATGTGTGTATGTATGTGTGTGTATGTATGTATGTATGTATGTATGTATGTATGTATGTATATATATATATATATATATATATATATATATATATATGATAAAAATGTATAATAAGCCTACACCACAATGAGGTAAAAGGTTGAAGAAGAAAAGGAAACAGGTGTCTGAAATCAAAGAGAGGCATATCATAAATATTGTCTTGAGTTCCATTCAGGGAAAAAGTCACCATATAAATCATTACCTTAAAATAAATAAAGTTCCAGTGTAGCAGGGTGAAGAAGTGAAACAAGGCCAAAGTAGGCCAGATGATGTCCAAAATACTCAAGAATTAAGAAACAGAAAACAAGTGAAATAAGATTTGTTATGCCCTGGCTGAAGAGTCATCCTCAGCTGAGAAAAAGGTCATCAGAGGGTCCCATCCCAAGCAACTGTGATGAGATGACCAGGATCCACTATTTCCGGTCCTTGTCATTCAACCCTTGAACTGAAGGCTCAGTCAGTTCCATGTGTAAAATCAGAAGATAGACTTCAACCCTCCACTTAGGTATTGTTGAAACAAGACCTTGCCGTGAAGCTTGCCTGAGATGACAAACACTGTCTTAATTCCCTTTGAATTCAGTGTGTATTTATTACCATACTTTTGCCTGTTGGACTTATAGCCTTGTAATTGCTAATGAATTGATTCCAGCCTGTAAGGCCCAGGACATTCTGATTTCATTTTCAAAGACACAAGATCATCACTTAAAGGAAGACACTGAATTTTAAAGCCCATCTCTGGAAAATTTTTTATATTTATATCTTGTCTTTCCTTTAGGCTGGCATACACAGTGGTTCCTTACTCCCTTAGCTTAGCTAAACAGAATTACTAATTTAAGGTCACAGACTTATAGATGAATGGATCTCACTTTTCTGTGGTCTATTTTTCTTTTAATGTACATTAAAAAAATAATTGAGTGTTTGTGTTTGAAGAAAAGGTGCTTGAAGAGTGATATCATTTCCTCCATGGCCTTGTCTTCTGAAAATTAAAAGTTCCCATTTCCTTCAATCTCTCTTCATATGATTTTGTTTCAGGTCCCTTGATCACACTTGTCCTTCCCTGAATCTAATTGGTTTGGATCATTAAAGGGTGTTGCCCAGAACTGAACATAGTTCTCAAGATGGGCACAGAATAAAATGGAACTCTTTCGTCCCTTGATCTGAAAACAATAGTTCTGTCTCTATGGCCTAAAAGTACATTTGTCTTTTGGGGCACAGCTGACTCATATTCAGTCTGCAATCAACTGCTATTCTTTTCACAAATGCCATTAGCAAGCCAAGTATCCATATCTTATATCTGCGTTTGATTTCTTCTTCTTCCTAGATAAAGAAAATTACATTTGTCTTTATTAAAGTTAATTCTATTATTTTCAGACTATTTCTCTAACAAACCAATTTTTAAAAAAGGTTTGAAAATGAGGGAATTTCAGAACTGTTTTTTCTTTATTTATTTCATTTAGCTTTCATTTATTTACTGAACACTCCCAGCTATGAGGTTGGCCCACAGTGGTTTTTAAAAGCCCATGGAGTAGCTTTCAGTTTGGACAACCTGGAAAGTGTAACTGTATCCATGTTCATTGAAAATAGAGCCACAGATGTTGCTGGATGCCATTGGGGGTGACAGGATTCCCTTCTTTTATTGAACAACAACAACTGGTTGCCCCTAATGGAAGTTCAGCCCTATGAAGTAGACCAGATCAAGTAACTGACTCTACAGGAAAACTATAACTCTATTTTATTGAGACTGGCTATAGCAACAAAATGTTGCAAGTCTGCCTCTGTTTTCCCTTCCCTCCTATTTATATACTGGGGAGTTTGAATCTCTTCCTTAAACCTTCTCACCCCCTCCTATGTTTAACGCATGTTCAGCAGCTGTTGTTGGCCTAACAACTTCTGGATTCCTTCTCCAAGGTCATCTCCATGGTTCCCTACAACTCATGAGAAGGCATGGACAGTTAAACCAGTTTTGGATTGTAATGGAAAGATAGTAACTCCATTCTAAAATATTGGTATGATTTGACTGGTGAGTGTTGTTTTGTTTTGGTGGGGTTTTTTTGTAGTGAGAAAACAAAGGATGCTCTTCTGGAGCTGAAAGGGATACTGGAGGCCAACCCCAAAATGGTAGCCCACTACCCAGTAGAAGTGCGCTTCACTCGGGGGGATGACATCCTCCTGAGCCCCTGTTTCCAGAGGGATAGCTGTTACATCAACATTATTATGTACAGGTGAGAAGGGGGGAGGCATAACTGGGGAAGACAAGTTGGGTGGTTGGAGGAATGTGTTTCTTTCAGTACCAATGAAAACTAAAGTGAACCGTAATTAACCCTAGGCCAAAAGAGAAGAGTTTAAAAAATGAAAGATTTGTAATTGAAAAAGGATGAACCCTGTTTTGGCCCCTCATTGCTTCTACATCCTCCACTCAACTTTAATGGTAGCCTCTAGCTGAGCACCTCTGTTTTCTTTCCCAGAATCCCCATCTCTGATGTTAGTCTGGTACAAAAAGAGCTTCTGAGGAAACAAGAACAGCTCCCTTCCTACCAATAGCCATCATTTTATTTCCAGAGGTTTCCTCCCTAGGACACTCATGGTGCTCCATAGGGAGTCTCTGGGAAAGAAAAATGGCAGCCACCAGAAAAGCACCCTGAAGAACCACCACTCCTGCAGTGAGTTTACCCTTTACCGGCATAAATCAATATAATACATGAACTCTACTACCCTCCCTATTTTTTAAAGCTGAGTCTCAAGCTGAGGTGCAAAGAAGTAGTGGTACATTCTGACCCAATGCTTGTCCTGTTAATATTCAAAAGAGTGACATTCAGTATGGTGACTCTCAGTAACACATATCAGCTGTCTGGGGCAATGCTTTTCAAATGGCCTTCTGGAGTGGTGGTGCTTATTGGTGAGATTAATAATTACTGACCAGTTTATGCAGCACTCTTCCAGAAGTGTTGGAGTGATCCTGCAGAGAGACGGACAGGCAGATTGCTATTCCTCAACACCCACTTTCCTTCCCTACAAAGAGTCATTTTAGAGCAGCCTTCCCTATTATGGTGGCCCTCAGATTTGTTGAAAATGCAACTACCAGAATTTCCAGCCAACCAGGGATTTCTGAGACCTGAAGTTCAAACATATCTGGAGGACCCTAGGCTAAAGAAGGCCATTCTACAGGTCTATTCTCACTGCACATACATCAGTTCTGAAAGTTAGACTGACTAACCAGAAACCAGCATCTTGTGGCTGTGAAGACTGGGAGGTCTTCAAGAAGTCCTACCCCCACATGATATTATCATGCTTCCGCTACTAAATATATCTTCTGCATTTACAATGGTGCTAATAGCAAACCAACACTAGCACACTGCAAAATGTGTATGACTTATCTCCTTACCACCCTTTTAGAACCAGTGTTTTCCCCCTTCCCTGCTTCAACAGATGGATGAAAGCAAAGTCATCTCGTGTTTGGGGCATGTGCACTTTCTGTGGACTTACTGCCTCCTTGCCTGAGCTGATAACCCTCCCCCTCACGTTCAGCTTTGTGAGCTAAAACAAAAAAAGACTGTTTAGCATGTGGGCTTGCAGGATCTTGACTTGCTGGAAAGGAGCCAAGTTAAAACAAAAGCGGTTCACTCCCTTAGTGCTGAAACAGCACTAAGCTATTAAGTAAATCAAGAGGAGAAGAATGGGCTGAAGGCACTCCTTGTAAGCTAAACACCAGGCTAAATGTATCTGAAATCCCCATGATGAGGACAGTAGGAAGGAAGCACACTTTGCATTTAAGGTGCCTTCAGGATGACTGGCAAATGGGGGTGATGGTTGTGGCAGAGCAGAAGATTCCCTCTGTAGTGAACCACACAAATGTAAGGGAGAGTCATTCAATGCCTGTTCCCGCCTTCCTCTTTCTTTTTTTTTTAATATAATGTTATTAAAGATGTTTTTAAAAAGAAGATAAAAATGAATACAAACTAATATAAAATGAGAAAAAGAAAAGAAGAAGAAATCAAAGAGAAAGCTAATAGTGAAAGAAAGGGGGGAAAAGTAAAAGAAAAATAGAAAAGAAAGAAAAAAGATACAAAGAAGTAGCTTCTGATCTTCTTTATGGCAGTTGTAAGCACAATTATAAATTTACCTCTTACTCTATGGGTACAACATAGCTCTGTTCTTTCTATAATCTATTCCGTCTAATCATCAAAACCATAAATCATGGATTTTTTTCTGTTTCATGCAAAAAGTCTATAAGGGCTTTCCAGTCAGCAATAAACATAGATAATTGTCTTTTCTCTGATAAGTCAATTTGGCCATCTCAGCAAATTCCATCATCTTCACCAACCATTCCTCCATTGTGGGTAGTGCCAAATCTTTCTTTGTGCATACAATAATCTCGCTGCAGTTGTCATGTATAATTCCATGACTTTTTCCAGCTGTTTGTCCATCAATCCCAAAAGAAAAACCTCTGGTTTCAATTGTATATTAATCTTTTAAATCCTCTGAATCAGTGTATGTATTTGAACCCAGAATTTTCTAGCTTTTTTACATGTCCACCAAACATGTTAAAATGCCCCTTCTTGTTGTTCACATTTCCAACATAAATTTGAAGTGCCTTTATACGTACTAGACAATTTCTCTGGCGACATATTCCAACGTTCACTTCTTCTTCTTTCTCAAGGCCCTATGGGAAAGATGTTCCACGCCTTGACTACTGGCTTGCCTATGAAGGTGTGATGAAGAAGTTTGGAGGGAGACCACACTGGGCAAAGGTATTAGGTTAAATCTCTCTCTTCTAGCAAACATAGACACTTGTTCACTTGCAGAGTTAGCTCAATTTGCAAACAAAAAAGAAACACAGAATGAAAAAAAATAATGCAGGTTTTTACTCATTAGAGCAGTGTTTCTCAACCTTGGCAACTTTAAGCTGTGTGGACTTCAACTCCCAGAATTCTGGGGGTTGAATTCATTGCTGGCTGGGGAATTCTGGGAGTTGAAGTCCACACAGCTTAAAGTTGCCAAGGTTGAGAAACACTGCATTAGAGGGACAGCCTGATTTGATATGGCTATTTCCTATGTGTATATACTGTATGTGCTGTCCCTTAATTAGGTACTAAGACTGGCTGCTTCCTCCATCACTGTTCATCATAAGACGTGGTCCCAACAATATCACAGGGCTTTGTCTGACTTCATACTAGATACAGCAATAAGTCTCTGCTCTGCAGGAATTCATCCACATATTCAGTAGTGAACTCACAACAGAAGATTCATATGTTCAACTCTAAGGGTCTCCACAGAGATGTCTCAAAATCTGCAAGATGGCAGGTATGTTGTGAATGAAGCCCCACCTCTTTTGTACACACATGAAAAGGAGTGAGGCTTTCATCCAGTCTTACAGATTTGGAAACATGCCCCAAGTTGATGCTCCTGCTCAACCCAGCTTAGAATAGTTGCTTTATTGCTGAAAAAAGAAGACACATACTTGCAGAAGATCCACCTAATGCAAACAGAATTCAGCAGCTCTAGGATTTAAATCCCAAAACTTTTCTTCCTACCTTTTTAAGTCAGTAGATTTCTGACAGTTCTTTTCCCAGCCTTGAGATAGAAAGGCTAAGGCAGACCTACTCAGTGTGTATATAACAATTTTGCCTGGCTACAGCATTGTTGGTTCCTACCTCAATAGCTTCAGCCTTTATAGATTTGGAGATTTTGACTACAATTAAAAGTAATTAAAATGAATATGTAAATTAGTTGATCAAGGTCCAAAAAAGAACAAACTGCTCTACCATTTCAAGGCTATGCAATTTCAAGAGACTTACTCTGCACGTGACATGCTAAACTATGCTAAATGCAACTGTGCAACTGTGCTTCAGGTGAAACCAACCATTCTCTTAGCTTGTTTGTGAACCAGGCCATCACTTTAAACTATATTATAGTTTGTTTGGGCACAGCAGGCTATTTAAGCCTTTGTGTTTTGTTAATTCAGAAGTTGTGCAAAGTCAGTCTTATAAGCCGCCCAGAGTCCCCTGTTGTGGGGAGATGGGCGGGGACAAGTCAAATAAATAAATAAAATAAATAAATAAATAAGTCTTAAAAGCAAGAAAGTAAACACAGAAGTCCATGAAGTCTGGAATTATGACATGCCAAAGAAGATTCAAATCTTCTTCATAAAAGCAAGTTACTTCAAGCAATGTAGAATTCATACTTTTATGAACATTATGAGGGAATTGCCTTATGCACTAGTTTAGACCATCATTGCCTGTTCTGAGTGACAACAGCTCTCCGGGTTTGGGGCAGGAAGACTAGAATATCTCTAAGATCTTTCCCAACCCTTGCACTGCATTCTATAATTCTGTAAGTGACACAGATGAGTCTAAAGTGAGACTCAGCAAAATCAAAATGGTGTCTGCCACCACAAGATCAAAGCTCCATCCTTTTTTATGTGTGTTGTATTGCATGCTACCGTCTCGACGGTTTTCACCCATCTCCCTTATGGACATCCCTGATGTTTCTGAGAACTTCTGGCTCTTAGCTTATCTTAGAATGAAGTAGATTTTGACTGTACATCAAGAAAAAAATTCCTATTGATAAGAGCTGTTCAGCAATGGAATAGACTACCAGGGGAGGTGGTAGACTCTCCTTTGCTGGCAGTGTTTAAACAGAGGCTGAATGGCCATTTGTTGGAAATGCCAGAATAGTGGGTCCTGCACTATGGAGCAGACTATCTTCCAACCCTTAAATTATTTTTCTATTAATATCTCTTGCATGCATGAACTCAGTGTGTCCAACTAGAAACTATACAAACCCACAACACAACAAAATGAGCTGCAGCTCCCAACCCTTTTATTCCCTAGGAATGCTCTGAGATTTATTTCCAAAAATACGTTGGAAATAATGGAGAATATAGTTCGGATAACAGCTTCCTATATTTTAAGAGTTTACAAAAACAGAATCAGGTGGAGCAGAAATGTGGCAGATGTCAATGAAGTATTGGTAGATCCTCTAAGTATCCATAGGAGCCATGTTAGAAACTCAGAGATTACAACCAATTCAAGCAAAGTGCTTTAAGCAATCTGAAGTGAGACAGAGAGATTGATAGATGCTATATACAGTATATTACAGTATCATCTACTGTAATTATCAGGAATTGTTGAAGGATCTATCTCAACCTGGTGCTTACCAGATGTTTTAGGTTACAACTTGCAATATCCATAGCCAACATAACCACATCAGGAGGGTAACAGGTGAATTATTTCTATATAGATGTTGTGACCCAATACTTGTTGACACCATTCCCAAGACCATAAAGCAGATTTTCTATCACCAGGCCCATACATGCACCCGGAAGGATTTTGAGAAGATGTACCCAGGTTTTCAGAAGTTCTGTTCTATCCGGGAGAAACTGGACCCCAGAGGAATGTTTTTGAATACTTACCTGGAGAGGGTCTTCTATTGAAGAATATAATAGAGAAGGTGGTGGTGACATGGACAAGCCCCTCGCTAAGGAGTCTCCACGGCTATTCTTAATGGATGGATAAAATGTCTTTGTTGGGATCTGATGCCAAACCAAGCTGCCAAAAGCACATTGCTTTTGGACTGCCCAGAAGTCCATTTACATGTGTTGGATAAAAAGAGAAAAAAGTAACAGAAGGGGAGTATTTTTTTCAATCAATTAAAATACAAGCCACTGTTTCTTATTTTCTTAAGAGAAATGCAATTGTATGGCAATGATCGCCTTCTGCCAATTCTTTATTCGCACACATTATATTGTGACCCTCTGAGCAATTCCATACTGCTGCCACTTCCACTCCATTCCCTAATTCCTAGAAAGTATTACATAATCTGCAGTTGTCTTCAGATTTGCCAATCTTGGTACGCTGATCATCATCAGCCTTCTCCTTTCAGAGGCCAACCATGTTATCCCTATTACTCTAGCCAAATTTTGTATGGCTGCAAAGAAAATGAGGCAACAACCGAGACAAAAATCATCAACTCATTTTATTTCACTTGCTTTATTATTTTGGGTTTAGCTGATCTTTGATTTTATGAAGAATTGTTGCTCTTATTTCATAGATGAAGGAAGCATTCTCCTTGTCCACATGCATGATTTATTAGAGCATGGATCTTCTTTCTGTATGTTTTAGATTTCTATTCTAAAATAAAAGCCAGGTGGACCCACAATCAAAATCAAACATGGTCCACCTGTTTATTGGACAGAGTTAGATTGTTTAATTGCTTCCCCTTTTCTGTGACCTCTCAAGAGTATCCTTTCTTTCTTACTTTTTTAGAATTCTGACTCCTCCCCTCCAGTCTCTCCCTAATTTCAGCATCATGAAAAATGTTGGAAAGGACTTGCAGGAGTAATGTTAAGTTTGCTTTATGACACTTTAAATGTGTATTGCAAATGGAATGGGGGTTGGTGGTAGTGCTAGATCAAGGGTGGACAATTTTTGAATAATGGTAGATAGTGGAGTTGACTGAGAGCTGTATGTCAGTAAATATGGCTAGAACTGGTGGTCGATGAGTCAGAATTTCTACACCCTCCCCTTCTCACTCTACCACAACCCATGTACACATTGCCACCACTCTGTACACACAAAGTCAGGCTCCACAGCTTGAACCTGGAAGCCACTTCAAAAAGTTGATTGCACTCTGTTAACATGACAGTGCAATCCCTTCTTATATCCACCCTGGTTTAAATCCAGCATTTGTTTTTCCTGCCTTTTTCATGGTTTAATGAACACCTTGCTTTGCTTTTTTCCAGCTTGGTGCTAGGTAGCAGATACCTGTTGGCATAATCAGCATTCCTGCTCAGGGAAACTCTAGCTCTCACCACATATACCACAGAATGAAGAGAGCATTAATCCATGCCCCTTGTAGAGAGAAAGGCGGGGAGTTGATTCATGAGTAACAGCAAACAAATACTGGACTCCAAAGATATAGAAAACCTGCTGCAGTTTATTCTTCCCAGACCCTTAAATATCCAGGGTCAGGGGTGGAAAAAAAAAACTATTCTCTTTGGAGTGTTAGCAGTCCAAAACCAAGCATACAAAAGAAAAATATTCAAACATAATCAAATCAAGGGAGAAAAATGGGACAGGCAGCAGTAGTTTGAGTCTTGACATCCTCCTTCACACCAGCAAACTCAGTGGGCCTCCCAGCCTCAGCAAACATGTAATTCCCTACTTGTGAAGAGATTGGCCCCTTCCTTTCCTCTTGTAAGGAATTCCAATAGAGGAACTAGATCTATTTAAAGCCTGACAAATGAGCCAGGTCCCAACCAGGCAGCACAGACAGGTGGGAGAATCTGTTAATACAGGGAATTTCCAGCACTTCCTCTGCAAGCTTCACTTTATCATTGTGCTCTGGTATCTACCATCTTCCTTCATACCAGCTGTTTCTGAAGAGCAGCCTTTCCAATCCTCCCCATCAGTACTAGTACAGCTTGCTGGCACATCAGAGGCAAGCTTGTAACAATGCAATTTGCAGGAGAATTGGGAAGAGGTGGCAACATTCGTTGAACATCTCCATTTGTCCTACAGAAGGTGTCCAAGTTATGCACATTGCCTGTAGAGTGCCCATACTGTCTACTAGCTGAAACTTTTTTTTAATCTAAAGATATTAACATTCCATCAGAGGCTACAGGAACAAAGTAAGACCATATCATCCTTCCAAAATATAAAGGTCACGCAAGGCATTTGATTCTGCCTTGCATTAAACTGAATTGTTACTTTTAGATATCTTTCAGTTGGGCCAATTCACCTGCCTGCAAACTTTTCTTGATCTGCCTATGGTCTAGTGAAGGGTGGTTCATAAGAAATGTTTTATCAATATTTGCTTTCTATTCCTATAACACTTTGTCAACATTTGGTTCATTTGAATGAGTGAGCTCCTTAATCCTCAAAACGTACAATACTTTATCTACTCCACCCCAATGAATGTAAACTGGACTCTAACAGATCATTGTTGAAGGTGTTTAGTCAGATTTGGACAAATATTTTCCAAACTAAACATAAAGATAATTCCCAAGCAGTTTCAAAGTGTACACACAGGAGTAGTCAAGGCCTTCTTATAGAACCTGAAAGACTGGATTTTGCCACAATAATATTTAGGAGAAAGTACTCTGCAAACTAAGCTTTTCCTGCTATGTATTTGGCCTGACTCCTTCCTGAAAGTAGGGATATTGGTGTTCTTTTGATAGCTATATTAATTCCCTTTCTCACGATGCACTAAACTGTTAGGGAATCAAACAAGCTAATGCCTTCTTCCCACTTCACATTGGTTTTTTTATTTTCAAATCATGTTCCTGTAGCTAGGTTATTGAATAGATTCTGGTAAGTACTGCATAATGAACCACATTGGACAATCATCATCACCATCACCATCACCATCACCATCATGGAGGAACTGGCATACCATATTCCCAGTCTTATTTCTGAGCTTCCCCATTGTATCTTCAAGTTAATTAGCATGTTCAAGTGCACCATGAGCATTATCACAGTACAGGATGCTTTCTAAAGCAGCTCAAAACAAGGTTGGCCTCTCTTCCAAGGAGCTTCCAATCTCCATTTTAATAATGGCAAACTTGAAAAGGTGATGGTTATTTATTTATTCATTTAATGTATACCCTGCCTTTCTGCTTATATACTCACTCATCTTATATAAGCATTTGTTCATGATAGACAGAAGGAAAAGGAGATGCAGAAATGGATGTGAAAATTACATTTGGCATAGGTCATGATGCTTACTTAGCTATTATTATTTAGTATGATCCAACCATGTATCCCAATTTTAGGTATCCACCCATTTTTATACTTGTTTCTTTAATTCTGCATTCAGATACATTGTATTCATTTCTAAGTGCTTTCAGCTGCAATTGCTTACTCAGTTATCTGGAAATTTCACTGAATACATAAGTAAACATATACAGAATTGAGCTGTTGGAATCCCTATAATATTCACCCTCACAACATTCCTATGAAATACACTGAGACCATTTCCTTTCTGCAGTTCATAAACTGAGGCTGGGAAACAATCCAAGGCCACATGGCAAGTTCCTGGCTTCACAAGATTTTAAAACCAAAATATCTGTTAATTGATTCACTATGGAAATAGAGCCATGATAAATCTGTCAACTATCCACATGATTCTTAATCCTTGTCCAAACACAAACTCTTCAGGGAAAGAGACATTTCACTTAACAATAACTGAACGAATGCCTTTTCTTTTTGGAGACTAAATCAGTGGTGATTCTGAGGTTCTCTTTTCTCCATCTTCTTGCTCTCCATCAGATACATAGCTGGATGATGGAACTTCCCAGGGTTGACTTTCAAACAGTGGTGATGCTGGAAGGGATTGAGAAATTATATAATTAAGCTCAGTATTAGGGAAAGAAAATTCCCACCTTCGTCCTATACGTTGCCCTTAAGAGCATACAGTCAGATCAGAGACCTATCTACTCGAGCATCCGGTTTCCTGCAAGGGTCAACCATTTTAGGAAGTAATGATATGGGATGCAAAACAAAGCAATTTCTCTTCTGTCATCTACAGCATTCATATTCAAAAGAGATCCAGATGGGCCCTCCCCAAAGTTCAAAACAAGACACAAACATTAGAGCAGGCAGCACCTCCATTTTCTCATCATCCCTCTCTCCTTTCAGCTACTCACCCCATCTTTATTTTAAACAAACAACAATTTACTGACTTGGTGAGCTTCTGCTAGTTCGGGTAAAGGCTTTCCTTCCTTTCTCACTCAGCTTTGGGACTGGCCTTTGGGCAGGTGCAGGACGTATCCCAGCATTCCACTGAGCACTCTGGGCAAATATTTTAGCTGTTGATTTAGTCAGAGGGCAGCTGTTTGGCTGATGCATAGCCCAGCTTGGGCGAACTGAAACTTCTGCCTGCGAGCCAAGTTCTGCTGAGAGGGACATCTAGAAAACAAGGTAGATAAACATGAAATTTGGAACATAGCAAGTAATGAAATTCATGGTGAACATGCAAATGTTCCAATGGAAATGAAGCTTTGACTTCCATGGTTTTAGTGATAAAGTTGAAAAAGATAGATGAACTCAAAGAGATACCTTGCATTGAGCCCAGATTTGGCTGCTGATTTGTCAAGTATTTTCTGCTAAGGGATGTGGGTGGGTGTATGACAGAGTAAATGATGCTAACTGCTAAAAAGCTCTTGGAGGTAGCAAACTTGGGAACATGAAGGGCCATGATTACACCAAATTGTCCTCCAATCATCTGGTATGGAATCCTGAAAATCTCAACTTTTATGATCCTGGGCCTCATAGTGTGCAAGGGGTATAGTCATCCATTCCTAAGCACAATGATACCAAAACCATGAAATGCATGTTGTGATGTCACAATTCAAGCTCTGTCTTTTTGTACTTGTAACATTGCATACAATGTGCATAATTTGTGTTGTGATGTTCATTTCATCATTTACTTCCCCTTGACCCTGCAGACACCCCTGATGAGGAGGGGAAAAGTGTGTGTTCAGTTTTTGCTAAGAATTAGAAAGTAAAAATGGTAATAGAAAGCGACAGTTCCAGCTGCATCATCTGGCATTTTCATATCTCCAGATGGGGCAGGAGACAAGGCAACCGGGGACTCCTCTCCATCTCTCCTCAAGCCCTCTTATAGTAGCTACCTTTTTCCCCCTAATATGCTATAATCAGTTAGGCCCTGGGTTTGCCATACAGTTAACAGGAAAGGAGGATAGACAAAAAGGCAAGAGAAAGAATGAGTAGGAGACAACTCTTACCAAATTGTGAGGTTTAATTTATCACCAAATGCAAACAACACTTCCTGCCTGCCCCAAATATTGTTATTTTGAAATGTGCAATAGGTTTAAGGCTATAGTGCTATACGTATATACATGAGTCCACTGAATTCTGTAAGACTGGTTTCCAAGTACTTAATTTATTTGCTTTTTGTAATCATTTATTGAGAGTCAGTTTGGAGTAAAGGTTAAAGGAACTAGGCTAGAAACAGATACCATAAATTCTAATTCTGACTTAGACCTGAAGCCAGTTGACTGTCTCTGGACCAGTCGCTCTCTCTCAGCCCTAGAAAGAAGGCAATGGCAAACCACTACTGAAAAATTTCAACAAGAAACCTGCATGAACTTCTTCATTTAGTCACCAGGAGTCAAGACTGACGTGAAGGCAGAAAATCTCTCTCTCTCTCTCTCTCTCTCTCTCTCTCTCTCTCTGTCTCTCTCTCTCTCTCTCTGTCTCTCTCTCTCTCTCTCTCTGTCTCTCTCTCTCTCTCTCTGTCTCTCTCTCTCTCTGTCTCTCTGTCTCTCTCTCTGTCTCTCTCTCTGTCTCTCTCTCTCTCTCTCTCTCTCTCTCTCTCTCTCTCTCTCTGCAATATTATACATCACATCTGCTGCTAGAGACCTGTCTGGACAAGGTCTATGACAATAACACTGAGGCAGCACTGGCATGTCACAAGCCGCCAAACACCCTAGCTGGGCTTTTTCTTCTGTGTATTGGGGAGGAACATCTGTTTCTCCTCTCCATTGTTGTTTGACTGGAGAGGCTAACTCCTCAGCATGGGTTCTCCTTCCCAACATGCATTGAGAGCTCCTGAAGCTATCTGCAAACTATAGGCGGTTAAGGACAACGTGGAGGGAAAGCAGTCTGGGTTAGTATGTACCAGGAATGGCTTGCAAATCCATTGGGTGTGGTACTATAGGCTCAAAATAATACAACCAAACATGGCAGTCCAGACCAGCCAAACAAGATAACAAAAGCATTATGGAGTGCTCACTTGGAAAAATAAAAATCTTTACCTGGCAATCAAAAGATATCAAGTATTTTCATATTTGATTCAAATGATAAAATTCATGTGTTTTAAGAAAGGGATCTTGCATGAGTCGGCTTGACAGCCTACTGAGAGCCTTTAAACAACTTGGGGGAGGGGTGCTTAAAGTGAATGCAACTATGAAGAATGTTTTGATACTTTCTTTGTCTTACAAATGAATTACAAATATCTGGAAAAGAATGGATAAGAATTTTTCCCCCTGGGGAAAATAGCATGATCACAACATGCTAGGTGGAAAGAAGAATCTTGGAATTGTGTTCTACAGCAGTTTGGATAAACTCTAGATTCTTATAGCAGAGACTAAAATCTTTGACTTTTGGCTTTACTGATATAAAGCCAGTTTATTCAGTTCAAGATCAGAATCTCAATAGGTGATAACACCTGGCTGAACTGGTCTAGGCTACAAAGCTAAGCAGGGTTGGAACTAGTTACTACCTGGATGGCAGACCATCAAGGAACACTAGGGCTAAAAACTAGAAGAGGAAATTGAAAAAAAATCTTTATCTTACAGGGTCAAGAACCTATATGTCTCACCCATAACAGGAAACAGATTGAAAATTAATGGTGTTTGCATATTCAGAATAGGCAGCCATAATTCTTTATGTCCATGCATCTCTGGCTATGACTGCTTTTGGCTTTGGATTCAGGTTTCCCCTAATTGTTCATTTACTAAATTATTTCTTTTTCTATAACAATAATGATGAACAATTGTTAGAAATAATAACATCTTCAGAAATGCAGTTATCTCTCTGAACCAAATAACTATTTGGAACAAGAAATCCTTTTAAACTATTAAAACACATCTCATTACACAACATTAAGTTTTGAATGTTATAGCAAATTAAAGCTTTGAAAGACTCTAACTTGTCCTGAATGACCTGGTGTGCCTGTGCATTCTTTTCAGATTCTCATGCTTCAGTCCTCTTCCCACCAGAAGCAGATAGACAGATCACAGAAGCCCTATCATAATTTATTGTGCTGTCTGAATTGAGGTCCCTGGCTTATTTCTCCCCATATCAAGAAACAAAAATCTAACTCTAGCTTACAGCTCCAGGGTTTTGGTTCAGATGCCATAAAAGGATCATGAAATAAATGTCCATGTTCTGTTCACCTGTTCCACTTGGCAGGAAAAGCCAAGTGGAAGCATGTGACCAGTATGCTCTCTCATCTGTCTCATTCATGATATGCCAGAGTTGTTTCACATATGGTCGGTTTAGGCTCCCACAGTGCTACTGGCTCAAACAACCAGGAAGATTAGACTGAAAGAGGCCATTAAGTCAAACCATGGGTGTTCAAGATATCTGTAGGTTATAAAATGCAATGAGTATTATCCATGTAGCTTGTGGGTCACCCATCATGATGTAAACTTGACTGTCACTGATTCTGTGCTAGAATCCTACTTTGAGACATGCACAGGAAGCCATTCATGTTTTCTTTATCAAACACATCTTCGTATGGCAGGGCATTCTGTCATGGGATGTGATTTCAGACCCAAAATTTGAAGTGATACTTCACAGATATTGTTTATTAACCTCAATGATAGCTAGTGCTCAGTAATGCAAACCAAAAAGTACATTCATCAACAAGACCTACAATTTCCAGTCAGAAGTAGACATTCTTTAGGACTGCAGTCTTAATTTATTTGCCTAATATCTTCCCTAGCACTGTAAAAAACCCAGGACAAGAAAACACTTTCTCAGGAACTCATTATGAAGAGATTATGGCAGATAACAGCTTCCCTGCCAACAGCGTTTAAGTCTGGAAAGGCTAATATCAGCGTTTTCCATTTCCTTAGCATTTGGTTGAAGAGGCTAGAGTTAGAGACAATATGTGAATGACAGATATTAATTTGCCTTGACTAAGAAAAAAAAAGATGATGGCAGATAGCAATTGAAAGAGAAGCAGATGGGCATGCTAGAGCTTAAAATGTCAAGGATACTGATGCTACATGACAGGACAGGATGTGGCAGGCAGAATAGGAACCTGCTCCTGCCTCTCTGCCCTCAGGAATAGATGTAGCACATAATGGACAGTGGAAAGCAAATGCTCCAACAGGCTGCATATACCTGATTCCCACAATCCTGTGTTCTTGACAGTTCAGCGTTAGGATGCTAAAGGAGGAGGAAGTAAAACATGTTAATCCACAAAGCCTTGGTGAGGATCTTCAGAGTGGGGAAAATAATAGGCACTTGAAGGTGTCCTTTGGAATTCAATCTTTTGAAGGGTTGTTTTGAAAGGTTATTCTTGGGATTCAGCAAGCAAATATTGAGGATTTCATTTCAACATTGAACCAATAATCAACACTGAATTATATATTAATTACAAAGACTGGATAATGCACTCTTCAAATAAATAACAAATGGCAAAATCATTTATGATGGACAGTTCAACAGAAACAGGTAACAAAATCCTAAATATATCTACACTGAAGATATTTCATAGCGGCCAATGGGGCCTGGACCCATGTAGGTCTCCATGATTTCAGCTTAAATTAAATCTTTAATAAAACAAAGATGAAATGTTTCGATACTTTCTCCTTAGAATGATCAGAAATGCCATATTGGTTTCAATATCTTCAAATAAGTAGCATAATTCAAAACAGATTACTAAAACAAGGTGGAACGCTCAGAGACCTGATCAAATTTAAAAAATAACAACACAAAATTCAGAAGCCCTGTTGGACTTATTTATAAGTTGTTACTGGAATACAGTTCTGACACTGAACAAGTCAAAGGCTGAATGATTAAATGGATGCAGAATCTAAGCAGGACAATTGATATGCAACAATGGGAATACCAATGGAATATAAATATTAAATTTACTGCAAATATTACATCCAGAGCAAATTGATACACTATGTTTTTTTGTTGGTATTATACCCCAGTGTTGGTTGCTAGAATAAATAATTGATATTCAAAAAACTGCAATAATCAGATTGGATCACTTTTCATACTTGGTGGCAATGTCATAAAACTCAACAATTCTGGAAGATGGTTCATCACATACTGAAACAAATTTTAAATGCTGTCTTTTCTTTCCTGCTAGCTGTTTTTCTGTTAAGCATTACTAAGAATTATATTCCTACAAAGTTTATAGAGTTGGCTCTGTATATGACAACAGCTGCTAGAATACTGTATGCTTCTTACTAGAAATTGCACATAATTCCTTCTTTAGAAGAATGGCAGATTAAACTATGGAAATATGCCCAGAGTCACTGAGAGTTCAGCAGCATATAAATTCAATATATTATTATTATTATGCATGTAAAAATAACCATATTTACAAAACAAGTCTGACAATGAATTTAACTTGGAAACCATTTGTATATCCAGATTTTAGGTTTCTCTTAATAAATGGCTTTAAAATATTAGATCTTGCCTAATTCATGTTAAGGACAAATTTCTTCAGATTAGATAGAAAATCCCATTAATTACTTATTCTGATTGATAATTCTTGATATAGTGGCTGCCATAGCTAATTATTGAATATTGATTTGGTTTTTAAGTGCTACATTGTCATAAGATCATTTGATGTGCAGTACTAATCTATTGTTACTTTTAAAATTCTTATTCAATTTGTTTAGCTTGTAAAACTCTTTTCTGATTCTTTTTTATTCCTGCATTGCTTTTTTCTTCTATTTCCTTTAGTTGCACAAAATGTCTGATTAAAATAAAATAAAAATATATGGAAAAAAGAAAGAAAAGAAAGAAAATACTATTCCAAAACAGAAACTAGTTGACCTCTCTCTGCTGTATCTTGTCCTTACCAAGATCAGTCCCTGATGTCTTAACATGCCCAGTCTCTCATATCCTTTGCCTGAACTCTACACATCATAAATCCTCCAGCAGTTAATTTATTTAGAAATGTATAAGACCACCCAACTCCACAATGGCTCTGGGCAGCATACAGTAAAAGAAATTAGACAATACAATTTAAAAAAACCAAAACATCAGAATAAAAACAACCATTAAAAGACAATCAAACATGCAAGACCTACCATGCATTCTAACCCAAGGCCTGGGGAAAGAGCCTTCAGAGGCTTTTTTGAACATAGCCGAAGTGGGAACTAGATGTATGGCAGATGGGGGAGTGTTCCAGTGGGTAGGTGCTATGACACTTCTTAGGTCCCATCAGGTAACACTGCTTAATAGATGGGACCCAGAGCATGCCAACTGATGCTCCAGGCCTCCCCATTTAATTCCCTATAGCCTCCAGACACTTGGACAATTGTCAGCATTATCTAGTCAGTCTGAAGTTATATTGTGTATTGTCTGCATATTGATTATATCTGACCCCAGACCAGATTTACAGGCCTCAAGTAGATGTTAAACAGAAGGGGTGAAAGTGTAGTGCCCAGAGGTACCCCACAGACCAGGGGCCTTGGGCTCAGTCTCTTCTCTCCTGTTAACACCAACTAGACCAATCACAGAGAAAGGAGGAGAACCACTGCAACACTGTGTCTCCCACTCCAAATCCCTGCAGGCAGACCAGAAGGATACCACAGCTGATGATATTGCAAGCCCCTGAGAGATCAAGAAGAATCATGATGGTTGTACTACCTCCACTAGAGGTCATTAATAGATGCAGTCACTGCTCTCCCTGTACTATGCTTGGGCCTGAAATGTGACTGAAAGGTATCCAGATAATCAGTTGACTTCAGGACCCTCTGTAAGTGGTGGCTGTCCACCACTTTCTCAACAACCTTCCCTAAAAAGGAACGGTTAGAGACTGAATAAAAATTCCCTGGTACAGTTGGGTCCAGAGAAGGCCTTTTGAGGAAGTGGTACACCACTGCCTTCTTCAAGACTGCAGGGACCACATCTCCTCAGTGAAGCCATTATTACAGCATGAACCCAATCATCTATCACCTCCCAGACAGCCTTCACCAACCAAGAGGGGCAGGGATCTAAAAAAAAAAAAAAGTAGTCAGGTTAGCAGACCTGAGATACTGACCACCTCTTCAGGATTTACAAGTTCAAACCTATCTCAGTTAACCACACAAATCTTGCTTCTGTCATCTCAAAAGAACTGTCTAGTCAGAGTCCAACTCTGAGTTATTTTATCTGCCAGATGCCTAGAGTATTCCTTACAGAGGCCCTGTGGATGATCCTGCCACTCATCCCTCCCAAACAAGCAATGGGTCACTTTAAATAGGGATGCCAGACAGCTATCTGCACAGTAAGAGCAGAAAAATAGCTATGTTTTGCTGCTCTTATCACCACAATGTAATCCCAATATGGGCTCTTACTTGTGCTCAGTTGGACTTATTCTTTATCTTCCTCCAACAGCACTCTTCACGTCTCTTCTCTGTTTCATCTCCTGGAGTTCCTCAGAAAACAAAGGCACACCCCAGGACTCAGGGTAGTGAGATGAAACATTAAATGCAATCCAGTCTAAGGCCCTCATCACTTGGCTCATTTGGGAGGTGGGGGGGCATTCAGTATCTAGCACTCGCTTATTGTGGAATAAATATCAGAAGGGAGAATACTGAACATCCATCCGTTAGGGATTTAGTCCAAGGAATCTGAATACAGATTGGAGTCAGATTCTCCTGAATACTTTCCAAATGCAGATGAAATGAAATAAGGCAATCAATCTATTAGTCAGGAGATCAGTTTTCTTTTGTCAGTGCACTGCTGTTCCCATCTTGGCAAAATATCATTAATGAAGAAAAAAATCGCAAAACTTAATTACGGTCTTCAATAGAATATACAACTTTTTTCATGGCTTTACTCTGCACACTTACGAGAACATCCTTCCTATTGCCTATGTCTTTAAAAGCTGATCCCAAGGATACCTCTCTGAGCCCTACCCTCCTAAAAATATTCTGATATGCAAAGATTAAATAGCAGCTTTGAAGTCTGATGGTGTAAATTGTAGGCTGCTAGACTCAAACAGCAATGAACTGCAATGGGGCACAAATAAAGGGGCATTGGGAAAGCTGCCAATAGCCAAGGGCTGGACTCCTTACTGAGTTTGTTGCTCAACCTACACAGTCAAGCAGTCACAATACTTGCCAGAGACTTAGCTTTTCGGAGTTTGTACGTTCCACTGCCTGGCTTCCTCTTTTTCTGAAAGGCTGACTGACTGAGGTCTGGGGTGAGACCTCCTCCTTGTCTTCTACTGCAAGAATGGAGAAGATGAATATATCAAACAAAGCTAAAATGGCTTCTCAAGACAGAGAAGAGGGGGAAGTTGTATTTGTGTATCAAAAGATACCTGGGCTGCAATAAGACTGGTTGGGACAAAAGCCCCAGCTGTGACATGAGAGTACCCTGATCTCAATAAAATTGAGAAGGGATGCATGCATGAGGGCTTAAGAGCAGATATGCAGATGGTTCAGGATTCTGTCTATAATTTTAAAAATCAGTTTTGTAATCCATAACCTGGAGTTGGCTTGTTTTGAAAATGGCCACAGCATGTGATAAACCATGATATCTGGATTTTCCAAACAGGAAATACATGCATGTAATAGAAAAACCAATGCACAGTGTCAGCATACAAATGTGGCCACTGAATTAGATCCTTACTCCTACCATGACCAAGAGTTTCTCATCATCACCCTTTCAATATGGATTTATCCCAGCCATCGCCCATGCTGGCATGGGACAATCTGTTAGATCCATCTAAATGCCTAAGTAATTAGATGCCTAAATAAAAAGCAAGACAAAATAAAGTTTTATCCTGCTGAGAATCAACTTTAATAATACGAAGAAGGAAGTATACAGTATATTTTCAAAGTTCATTCCATGAAAACTTCAGCTTGCAGTGCTAGTACCAGCTGGATGCAGAATGATTTATTATGCTCATTCTAATCTGAAAATATCAGACAATTAAAATATCAGACAATCTTGGTGACACCCTTGGGCTACTGTTGCATTATAGATTCTTAGCAATGCTCAGTGTCAGAGACACAAAGATAGATCTAGCACAACTGGGGATTTTACTCAGTGCTCGGAGCTGTTCTATGCATATCTGAAGAAAACAACACAATGCTTCTATGATCTTCTCCAGAATTCTGGTGGCATCCAGGCTTAGCTAAAACATCTGAGCAGCCACAAGAACTTCTGCTCATGTTCTACCTGACTGAAATTAAAGTCCAACTAAGGTGTGCCATTAATCATGAAGGGACATACATGGGGAGATAGCAAATAAAAGGTTTGGCTTTTGAGGATAAATAGGAGAATCTTTTCACCAACTCCTACACAGATAGCAATGTAACATCAAACGTAACAAAGTTAGTTTTGTTGCCACAGACAGACACAGAATAAAATTACTGTAGGAGAAAGGTGTCTTACGCCTGCCTTGCCTGCTCAATGGGATCAAAGTTATCCAAGTAGTTGAAACGAATGATATCTGTTGGATGCTTATCTGATGAACGCCAAGGTGGGAGCTCTCTCTTCTCCTTGTTTATCTTCCTTCTTAATAGAGATGCTGACTGGAGGACTGACAACAAAGACTGTTTCATTTCTGGGACATCTTTTGTTATTGGCTGAACATCAGCCACCACAAAATCATCTTTTGATGGGGTCTAAAGGGAGGGGGAAAAAAGAAAGCAAACCACATGCTGTTATAGATATTCCATACTATGCTGAGTCTCTCCCCCTAATGCCCCCCACAGTATTTCTATTCATTGCTTGAAAACTGTAGTGCACTAGTTCGGCATAAGTCACAGTCTCTCTGTTACAGATTCTGAAGGCACAAAAGAACTAGACAAAGTGGCTCTGTTTATTTAGTCCACTATCCTACTTCTATCAATGGTCAGTCCAAGATTCTCCCTCCCCAACTAGAGACGAAAACAAAACTTCTCCCCCTACATTTTCTTGCTAGGTACCAATATTTCAATGCACATAAATTCTGATTGTATAAATTTTCTCTAGCTGTCATGACCAGTAGTCCTTGACAAATATATCCATGTGAAATTGTCTTTAGGTTTTAAAGCAAAGCAAGTCAGTATCCATCATTACATTTTGAATGTCACCCATTCTTTACATATTGTGTACGCCCAGAACCTCTGGCTATTCTATTTATGGATAATCTCAAATTATATCACTAGAAATAAAACTGAGTTATATTGGATCAAACCTCCAGCTATTTCAACATCATCTGATCACAGTTTTTTTCCAATACAACATACATTTGCTAGGGAATACACATGGGGCCATCTCTGTGCAAACTATGTGCTCTACCATCAAGCCATAGACCTTCCTTTAAGGTTAGCATTACCATGCCTTTATATAAACCCTCTCAAGCACCAGCTCAGATATCTGTACATGAGTTTTCAGAAGATTAGACATCTTGTGAGAAAATTCAGAATTTCAGAACAGCATGTAGTACAGTCCTATGAAACTATTCCACTTTAGTATGAGATTATAAGCCTAAATGTTTTCCACGTTTATTAAAACAAACCTGCATATGCATATTTCAAACATTCAATATAAACTTTCAGATTTATTTCCCAAAATACTCATCTTCCAGAGGCTGCACAAATACCTTAGGTCTGGTGACTTGAAATTCTTCTACCTTCTTAATATAGTGTTTTTTCCAGATTCCTTGCTCAAATGGAGTTGGAGAGAAATTGATGTACCACCTAAAGCGCAGACATTTTGGCATCCAAAGCTGATCAAGCTGGGTTAAGTAGTTCCAATGCCAATTTACCTGAAAATGCCAAAGTACCTTTATTGTGTTTCAGAGGTCTGTATCATAGCAAAAACCCATGAGCAATGGGGCATAATCCAAATACAAAAGATATTTTGACATTTTTAAAACACAATGCTGTTGTAACTCAAATTGGTAATTCTAAGGAAGTATTTATTTGAATATATATTCTTTGATATAACCTAGACTCTGGACTGTTGAAATATGCGTCATTGCTACATTTCATAATTGCATATCTTCTAAATTGCAGTATGGGGGTACATGTATTTCCTGCAATTATTTTGGTCAATGCTACTCTAAGGACAATCTTACAGCATAACTGCATCAATAAGAAAAAAGAATTATTGTTGAGTACTTACATCTGTTTTAATTTACATACAAAGCTGTCTAGCACTGCATTAGGTCATTGGTCTGACTGAACAAATACTGTCTGTTCTCACAAGCAATGATTTCCAAATTTTTTTCCAGCCTTGATCACCCAAGTCTCTTTTAATAAGAGAGCCCACATCTTCTGTACATAAAGCAGGTGTTCTAAAAGGGTGCTAAAAGTCTTCCTGGTCACCAGTAAAGGCTACCTTACAACCCAGTCTGGTCCCATCTAGATGTATTAAATTACAATTGCCATGATCTTAAGCTAGCACAGTTACCAGTCATTCTAGCCAGCCATTACTAGAACTGTATCCATCCAGAGGATTTTAAGATAGGGAAGGCTGTAACCCTAGCCCAGTATTGTTTATTCTTGACATAAAATAGGTCTCCAAGGTTATAATTGAAACATATATTTTGAGAACATTTTAATTGGATTTGCCAGACATTAGATCCACAAACTTTGGAACATAAATTATGCATGCTGATCAGCCTGAACAATGAGTTGGAAATTCATCAATGCCACTGTATCTCTAAACTGATCTTCCAATTATGTTCAAGTGTTGTAAAATCACTAGCTGGAAAAGACCCAAATAATTCATCTAGTTCCCATGTCCCCCAGCAAGGCATGTAGGAGTTGACCAACCTTAGTGTGAAAAGCTACACAAAAGAAATTACTCAGAACTTCCTTACTCAGCTCATTCCACTGACAAAGTGCTTTTCTAGTAGGAACTACTTCCTAAACTATAATCGATATTTATTAACTGAGGACAGTTCTTTGTGCCTTATTCTTAGGAAGTAGCATAGGTAACTGTTGTTTTCCCTCAGCTCCTTTAAAAAATCTGTTAACATAATCCCCTTAGCTTTCCCCTCTCTAGGCTAAACCTACCCAGTGATTTCAGCTTTGTATCTCTCCGCTGCATCCTTTCCAACATGCTGAGTTTTACCTGGGCACATCGGGAGAGACTTCGAGGATCCAGAAAAGAAAAGATGTACAAAGTTAACACTCGGGGAAGCTGGGTGGTGAAATCCAGTGCTTCAACTGGCACTCGATCCTGCAGCAGTTTGAAACAGAATTTCAGCTGTGAAAGGGAGCAGCGCTCCAAGAAGTCTGTCAGGACTCTTCGCCTTTGACTGTCTGTCCATTTGTCAAACTGTGAGGAAAGAGGTGAGTTGTGATTTTTCGTGACATCTAGGGACAGCCATTCACAAATGACTTTGCCATTGTTACGGTTTGCAAGCAATAAACTGCAGAACCAATTACGCACTTAAGCTAATTCCAAAAGCAAAAGAGATCTCTGCAAATTTCCTTGCTGCAAAGGGCAAGGATGTTTGCCAAGAATTCATTTAGGTCACATTCTGCCTCAAACAGAGGTTGTCTAGGTGTTTATGGATAGCTTATAAGCATGATAAAAAAGGATGCATTTTGCTCTGTCCTCAACATTGTTATTCAAAAGTAGACTGCACTTTTTGACTGAAATCAGTATCACAGAATCCTAAGAGTTGAAAGGGACTGTTTAGGTCAAGCTCCTAAAGCATCCCCCACAAATTACTTTCCAGCCTCTGCTAGAACACATCCAGCTAAAGAAAGCTCACCACTTCCCTCTAGAATTGGCTCCACTTTCAAACTGCTCTTACTACCAAAATATTCTTAACATTCAGTCAGAATATGCCTTCCTGTAACAAGACCATTATTCTGGAGAACAGGCCATCTTGTGTAAGACACCCCTTCAGGTACTTGAAGACTGCTGTGACAACCTCCCTCAGTCACCATGGTTATAACATCTATATACTATTAAAAACTCTCATTGTGTTTATCTCTTTGTCTGTTTGTACCCTCAAGTTAGCCCAAATTGTGCATTATACCGCAACAATTTTTTAATCAAGGTACCTAAAATCTGCAAATTTAAAGAATGCGTAAAAAATCTGGAACCCATTATTCCTGTGGAACTGAAATTTCCACAATGTTCACACCAGTTTTATTTGCAAAGTTGTGGCTGTTGCAGCATCCCTGCAGTCAGACGATTGTGATTTCCAATGTTCTCTGCCAGCTTCCCACAAGCAAAGTCAATGGGGAAGCCAGCAGGAAGTCAGAAGTCACTCCCACTCCCACTGCTTTTTTGCCCACCTGTGGTCATTCTTTTATCTGTTTAGGTAAGTAAATATTGACTTATTATTGGAGTTCATTTGCCACTTCAATTATTTTTCTATTTATGATACATGCTTTTCTTAGATGATCATGGGACCGTCCAGCACTGGGGTAAAAAAAATATATGGTCAACCTAAAATTTAATGTTCATTCTGGTCACATCAGACTGCACTACCTTTCTCTCAAAGGATGACCCAATGGGTCACAGGGTTGTCTAGTATTTTATATATTTTATGTATCTTATTGTAAGCTGCCTAAAGTCATGTATGGGCAGCTATATAAATTGAATGAATGAATGAATGAATGCTATTGAGAAATACAAAAGTTCTCTACTGGATCACTGGTCACTTATTTCAAACTCTGTTCCCAAGAAAAGAAAATCAGGTGCTTTTGAGAATTCCACAGAAATGGCATGAAGTAAACACTGTTATATACTGTATACACATTGGGAAACTTATATGTTTGAAGACCTAGAACACATTGTTTATGGATAAGGGATAAATGACCTCTAAATCAGCCTTCCCAAATGAGTGCCCTTCAGACAATTCCTGTAATGAAACAACTGTAGAACTATAGGAGTTAAAATCCTTTAGACCATGAGAGTCCTATTTGGGGAATACTCTTAAATAAATGACATGCTCTTTTAAAAACAAACCATATACCAGGTCTATGGTAAAAAATGCTAATTTTAAGCATTTTGGAATGTGTTTACATTTGCCAGCATGGTCTAGTGAGTAATTGCACAATAAGTATTGAGGCCTGTGAGACTGACAGAACAATTGAGAAAGAAAAGATTATTACCCATTTCCCCAACAAATTTCTTCTTTCTTCAAATACCTTTAAAGAAATAAAAGTAATTTTAACATTCCTTTTTGTTAGTTTTAACAAGAAATGACTCATTGCACTATTAGAAACAATTAAGTAGATGAAGCCGTCAAAGGAACATGACTGAAGAGGCAATTCTAATTTAGGAAATAATCAGAATCCTGTCTGCATTTTTCAATAGAAAACTTTGGACAATATATAAGGCCAATTTTTGATATGTGTGTTTGAGTTTATAAAAGGCCCACTTTTCCTGTTAAATACTCTGAAAAGTAATGTTCAAAAATCCAACTTATCCAGCCTTCTCGACCAAAGGTCCATCAAGTCTATCATCCCTAGCTAATCAGATGGTCCCCAGTTGCCCAAAATTAGGATATAAAGATAACAGGTTTCCCAATCTGAACGTTCAGCAGCAACTAACATTTAAAGGTGCACCAATATGGCCATGGAGTACTATGTAACTATTACATAGCCCTTACTGACTTATCTGTGAATCTGTCTAATCTTTACATATAGACAAAATACATTTAAGACATATAAAAATCAATTTTAGGTTTATAAAATATTGTAGTATTTGGAGTTTCCAGCACATCTTCAATAGACAAGATGGCGTTATAAGTCCAGAAAAATGGAGTGGGAGGAATGATAGATGGAAAAATGTGGTTAAGGTATGTTCAACCACGCCTGGTAAGAAACTTAGATGTAACAACAGAGAATCTCTTGACCCACAGATTTATTTGTTTGTTCAATTTGTATAGCTGCCCATCTCACCTAAGTGACTCTGGAAGGCTCACAACAGGTGAAAAACAACAATCCAATAAAAAGCAAGTTAAAAACCAATATACAAAGATATAAAACCATCATTAACCACTTTAAAACAATAAGACTGGTCTTATCAGATACAGAAGTGGTCAATGTTGTGAAAGGTGTTTTCCTAGGGCTTGCTGGGAAGAAGTAACAAACTAAAAAAATCCAGCTATTAAGCTCAAAACTGATTTGAAAGTTTGACATACCCAGTACCCTTATATGTAGAAAGTAGATTAACTAGGTAGTCATTTAAGGTTTGTTAACAGTTAAAACACAGTCAGGTGGCAGCATCTAGCTGACCCTGCCTGATTCCAAATACCTAAACAGAACTAGACCTGATTAGCATGTGGTTGAGAGACCATCAGGAAATTCCACAGCTATAGGCTAGATTGGGAAGTTAAAAAAATACCAGTAGTCTTTGTTTAGCGACCACAATTGGTACCAGCAACTCGGTCATTAAGAGAAGTGGTCACTAAGTGAAACCATGACTGTGCTTATGATCTTACTTCAGCTTTTCTTTCCTTTACAGATCTGCAAAGGTCATAAATGCAAGGATTGGTTACAAAGTTACTTTTTCATCACCATCATAACTGCAAACAGTCGCTGTACGAGGCAGTCGCTAAACTAGGACAAGTAATCCTTGGGTTGAGACAGCAATTAGTACCACGATTGCCATTGCTAAGCAATGTGGTTATAAAGTGTGATGTCACATGACCACATTGCTTAGTGACAGCAATCCTGGATAGTCCCAGTTGCTGTTGTAACCCTAAGATACACAGATTGTTAAGTGGGAAGAGGCAGGAGTCCCAGGCAAGGAGTGCAGGGATGCAGCAGGGGTGCCACAGGGGGGTGGGGGAGGCTGGGGGAGGGCCTGGGAAGGCCGGCACAGGCTGCACTCAAGTTGCGGGAAGCTGGGGGAATGCCTGGGAGGGCCAGTGGAGGCTGTGCATGGACAGGAAGGTGCTGCGGGTAGGACAAAAAGTGGGAGTGACTTACCAGAGTGACTTGTGACCTTCCCTGTTGGCTTCCCCATTGAGTTTGCTTGTGGGAAGCCTGCAGGGAAAGTTGCAAATGGCGATCATATGACCATGGCTCTCTGTGATGTTGTAACCACGAACCGGGCAATGACACTTTATAGTCCCAACATATGTGAAGGGTATCAAGTTTGGAAAGGCTGAAGTATTGCTATAACTTGAACTATCTGAGTTCTATCTAAGGCAAAATGGCTCTCCAGGCGGAATTGGGTCATATTGGGTCCAGCAGAAGGGGCAGGTTGCAGACCCCACCAGTCAGGGAATTTCGATTGGTGGGGTTGAGGCAGAGAGCCTTTTCTGCTGTAGCGCCCGCACTATGGAACATCCTGCCTCCTGAGGTCCAGTGTGCCCCCTCCCTCATGGCCTTCAGGAAAGGTATTAAATCCTGGCTCTGCCAGAAGGCCTGGGGGCCAGAGGGGGGCCCGCACCTGTGGAGATGGCTGGTGGGATGATGGGTTGTCTCCCCCCCCCCAGCATCTTACAGGTTTTTTAGGGCCATAAACCAGAGGAGGTTTTTTAGGGTTTTTTAATATGTTTTTAATTATTTATAGTTTTTAGCCATCTCGGAGAGAGCTCTGTTTTTATTGTGAGCCGCCCAGAGTCACCCGTTGGGGGAGATGGGTGGCATACAAGCTGAATAAATAAATAAATAAAATAAATAAATATTAGAATCACACAAGAACAATCTTTATACTGTTGCTGCATGACATGCTGGAGGCCTGCATACTTGTTAAGAAAGTGGATAAGGACACAAATAATTTATAAAGTTCCTAAAACGTACCTTATCATTCATGAGCTGATGATTCAGTGGTGTCCAGGTGCTCATCTTTGTTTGCATCTTGGGACCTTCCAGGTTTTTGGGAGGTGCAAATGCCATGCCTTTTTTACATGGAAAAGGAGCCAAAATAATTAAAGTGCCAATAACTATATGCGAGGTATTTGGCAAGTATTAAGGCTGTATATTACAATTCATTTTACATTCTTATATGTATACTTTAAAACAGTCTTTAAAAACAGAAATGTGACGGCAACTTAAACTAAATCTCAAGTATTTAATATGGCTATTAGGCAACTGTTCTTCTAACACTTAGGAGTGCTAGCTTATAGCTTTCATGGCTGAGAGTATCTGTGCAATAAACACTAATTCAGTACAGAGTGCTCTTGCTAAACTTATAAAGGCAATAGCATATATTCCCACAAACATCTTTTTGTATAACACTTTATTGTGAAACATGCTTATCTGAACTGATGTTGCTTATGAAAAATACAATGTAGCATCATCAAATTAAGTAAAATGAAAGTAAAAAATTTGTTTTTAGAGGGAAAAGTGTGAATTCAAAGATTTATCAAGCAGGCTACCAGCTTGGCTGGCTTCAAAAGAGGGTTGGACCAATTCATGGAAGACATGGGGATCAGCGGCTATGAGTCTTGATGGGAGTGTGAGTGCCTCTGAAGGCCATCTGCTGGGAGATTAGTGGGCTTCCTTGAGCAATTGGTTGGCCACTGTGAGAACAGACTGCTGGATTAGATGGGCCAGGAGTCCTATCCATAGGGCACTGCTTATGTTATGTTCTTAACAGTGTCAAATATGAGTTTTGATTTTCTCGTGTCATTTGAGCCATTTAAACAGATACGTATATCTCTCACACACTAATTAGTTCCACTTAAAATATCCTTACTTTTATTAGTGGTTTTTGGCCCATAGGCTGAAACCTATTGCACTAAACCATCAAGAACTACAGAGCCTGTTCTTTTAGACTGGATCCAGGCTAAGCTATATACATTCAACATACCAGTTTCTTAAAATTGCCAAAGAAAACAATTGGCAACCTGTACAGGTTTTTCAACATGAGCCTCAGCAGCATAACTGATATATTTGAAACTAACCGAACATTACATCAGATTAGCCCCACATTAAGTGCATTGCAACAGTAGAATTGTGATATAATCAAGACACAGATCACTGTTGCACATCCATTTGGCTCAACCTTCCCCAACCTGTCAGCTTTTAGATATGTTGCACTTGTGACTGCAACTCCCAGAATTCCCAACCAGCATTCTAACTTAGAATTCTTGCAATTATAGTTCCAACATTTGAAGAGTGCCAGATTGGAGAATATTCAGTTATAATCAGAAAGCTGGAAAGTAACTTAGAGATCATCTAATCTTCTTCCCTGCCCAGTGCAGGAATTCTATACTATAGCATCCCCAATGGGTAGCCATCTAGCCTGTGGCTAAACACCTCCAATACATGAGAGTCTATCATCTCCCACTTTGAACAGCTTTTATCATTATGAAATTTATGATGCCCAACTGAAATCTATTTCCTTGTAATTTAAACCTATTGTTTCTTAATGGTGGCCCATCTTACACATTACAGCCTTGTATATCTGAAGATAACTATCATGCCTCTCCACAGTCTTGTCTTCTCCTGGCTAAAAATATCACAACACCTCCAACTATTTCTCCAAAGTTTTTTTCTTACAGGCCCTTATCATTCTGCTTCTTCTCCTCAGGTCACATCCCAGTTCATCAATACAATTACTAAAATGCAATGCCCAGAACTAGACATAATATTCTAGATGCAGTCTGACCAAAACAAACTAGAAAGGAACTATGACATCTCTTGATCCTGATACTATATTTTTGCTGATGCAGCATAGGATTATATTTACTTTTTTTGCACCTGCATTACACTGTTGGCTCATATTGTGATCCACCAAGCCACCAAGTCTACCCAGATCCTTCTCACCCACTATTAAGTCTGCTGTTCCCCATCCAACATTCATGCCTTTGATTTTTCCTATCCAAATGTAGGACTTTGTAGGCATTTGTCTTGCTAGTTTCTCTCCATTTTTCTAGTAATCAAGACCCTCCTGAGTATTGCCCTCTGTGGTGCTTGGAATCTTCCTATGTTCATTTTTGTGTTCTCTGTAAATCTGATAATTATATTTCTAATCCCTCAGTCATCATTTACAAATATGTTGAACAGCACAAGTTGTAGAACAAACCTCTGCAATATACCATTCAACACTTCCTTCCACTGTAATGTCATACCCTGAGTACCATTGTTCAACTAGCTCTTTATCCATCTGATGATAGACCAGCCCATATTTTGCCATTTTCTCTATTAGAATATCAACTGACTCAAAGATCTTGCTTGACACTCTCTTTACAAAAAAGAAGCACAAAACAAGATTTACTATTCAGAGGCATTGGTCATGGAGCATCAAAATCTGCAGGGCAGCAAGATTTCCACCCCTTTTGTACCTGTGTGACTTGGCCTTGGATTGTGATACTGTACCCGCTGCCTTACAGATTTTGACCTCTCTGCAGAGGCCGCTGTTACCATTCCTTTAATATACCCTGCTCAGATAGGCCAAGACTTCACCCTCACAAAAACATGTAGCTGTCAGATTTCAGTGTTACAGCTGGCTGAGAACTGTTCCTGTCCAGAAACAGGAATATGCAGGCAGTCCCTAGTTAAGAACGAGTTCCTTTCCTAAGTCTGTCTTTAACTCGAATTTGTATATAAATTGGAACTTATACTTATGAACAGGCTGCCTATTACTAAAACTGGGAGATGGTGTTTTCCTTCCTCGAGCCCACAAACTGCTGAATTGCTGAAAACCGATGAAAACAGGCTGTATATTAAAAACGTGCAACTTCAGCAGTTCGTTGGCTCAAGGAAGCAGAACACCGTCTGCCATTTTTAGTAATAGGCAGTCCATTCATAAGCATGAGTTGTCTGTAAGTTGGACATACTTAACCTTGGGACTGCCTGCAGTGAGGCACTATTGCTGCAAGCTGTCATGGTATTCATGTTATCTCCTTGAGGAATTTAAATCAAGAGTGGTTAAGTAAGTAGGTTTACAGATTTTTTTTTTCCTATGAATTATCTGTACTCCCTAAAACACTTCATCAAATATTATGAAGACTGGAGTTTATCTCCGATTCCTTTAAAAACAGTCAATATACTCTAAAGCACAAACATTGTTATCAATGATTATGTACCTAAGGATTTTGAGTGCACACTTTTTACATTGTTTATTTTAACAACACTTACAATGTTCATTCATCTGGCTAATGCAGAATTGCTTTATTGGCTTGCTTATTTATTTATATATATATATATGCTGCCCACTTAAATAGTTATAGGCAGTTTACAACAATACTTATATAACATACAACTATAAGCCTTTCTAAGATTCTAAAAAGCCCTAAATAAAAATATAAGTTTCAAACTTAAATTACATTTATCTATGTATTTATATAATATTTATAATCTGCCCCAATCTCCAAAACTCTAGAAGTTTTTTGTTGTTTTTTTTTGTCTGCGCTCAGTCATTACTGACCCTGCAGTGACTGCCTGGACGAATCCTTGCAGTTTTCAAGGCAATTGTTTTTCGGAAGTGGTTTGCCAGAGCCTCCTTCCTAGAGCATAGCCCAGCTGGCAAGCGCAGGAGGCGGGATTTCCGTTGCTTCGCACCCTTTTCGGGCGAGCGCGGTTTCACGCTTACCGGCAACTGGTCTCGTCTCTCTGTGCAAGGCACTGCCAGCATTTTTCCTCCCACTGGAGTGAGAGTACCCATTTATCTACTCACGTGAGTTTTCGACCTGTTGGGTTGACAGGAGCTGGGGAGGAAACAGGAGCTCACCCTGTTAACGCGAAGGCTGGACCCGAACCGCCGAAGCGTCAGCCATTTCTGGCCGGCAACTTTCAGCGTCATTAAGCCGCTGCGCCACCGCGTCCCCTCTCTAGAAGTATAGCCACAAAAAATACAGTTAAAAAACAAAAATAGAATAACATAAAGGAGCAACAGAACAAGAGTATAAATTGACCTGGTTCTGTGCCCAGGCCTGAGGCCCCGACTGTGTCCAGGAACCCACTTCTTGGTTGAATTTCCAAATTTTTAATTTTTATAATGTTTTTTGTTGTTTTTATTCTACTTTAATTCTGTTTGCTGAGCAATCACTTGTTGAGATGGGCAGCCGTATAAACTGGATAAATAAATAAATAAGACCTCCCATAATGAGCTAGCACCAAAAGCATATTGATGTTTATTGTCTAAAATAGTGCTCTCCATTTACTGCCAGTGGTTACTAAGGGGATTCTGGGAGTTGTGGTCTGGAGGGCACTAGTTTGAAGAAAACACCAGCCTCGTTTTGAGTAAACCACAGCAGCAGCGTATGAGTGCCTGAGTGCTCACTGAGCACAGAGGCTGCTCTGATGAAGGAGCAGGTGGGAATTCAGGAGAATGCTTGTTATTAGAGGACAGTAATGAGAAACCTACAGAATTTAGATTGCATGGACTTCAAAAAGTCTGTTTTTGTTTTCAAACCCTGTCCCTGAATGCTCACAGTACTGGGGATAATAAACTTCAGCAGGTCCTCTACACCATTGGAAAGTCCAGTGTTTGCTTTTGTCCAGTGTTTGATTAGCCACTTGGTAATCAGCTTCCCACCTACAAGGGTTTCTGCCACACTCCTCTAAAGCATGTATTTTGGAAATTCAAGAAATCAAGAATATATTTTACATCATCAAAATCATAACAATTATGTTTCTAGGAATTCTGTGATGTCAAACTAGCCATAATTGGGCTGGTATTCTATAGCCTTTGTTAGTTTGCTTGTGCTCCTCTACCCATCGATAGTAGGGTTGTGCAAAACCTTAGAAAGAGTTATTTGGTAACACACAAGTATACATATGAAACACTTTTCTTCAAATTATTAAAGCAGCCATATCTTTTTCCTAGCTAGTATGGCTGCTTCATAAGCAGCTTGCAAATGCCTCTATGTAAGGCTGCATTAACAATTCAAAATGTACTCCCATGTGTTGTGAAGTACCTCTTTTGAAAGATTAGCACAGCCATAATTAGGGAATGGAACAAGGTTTCTACAGTACTTTTAGCTGTGTCACTTTACAATATCAAAAGACTAGAATTTGAAGTCCCAATAAACCCCGCAGAAAGGCAAGAAGCCAAGGTAAGCTGTTCACAGACATAATTTAATCATGTTTAAGAAAGATTAATTACTGTAATGCTTGTATCATATTAACTAAGGTCATTAGACTGATTTTCTGTGTTGTGTTAATCCTGGTTTAACTCAGAAGAAATGTTAAACTGAGGATTCCAAAGCATACAGGCTTTACAAGTAAGAGTCTGTATTTTAAATGATTGGATAAATCAGTGCATTTAAATCAAGGCAATACAATTCATCAGTTAATATGTAATCCTGGGACTGATTCCATTCATTTTTCCTACACATTGTCTTTTATTTGTTTATGACTTCAAAATACAAGGAAGAAAAAATCCATCAACATAGGATACAGTATGAAAACAAAAGGGGGGTAGTTTCCCCTTGCATGTGAGTAGGGTAATTTTGCCTATATAAAGAATGGCACTAAGAAAAGAGGGAGTGATCACTTCAAGATAACGCTTTCTTCAGCAATCACTTTGTCCCATTAATATAATTTTATGTGTTATATACAGGATATTGTCTTCTATTTTAACATTTCTCAGTTTCCTCACTCCTTCCATTAGTGGGTGGCCATATACTTTGAACAATCAAATCTTTTGTTCTCTCCATAAAAATCCATTAAGAAGGGGGGGAAAAAAACCCCCAGAATCTAACTAGGAGCCTTCCATCTGGGAGAAACCTGAGTTCACTAAAAGCTACAGGTGAAACTCGAAAAATTAGAATATCGTGCAAATGTTCATTTATGTCAGTATGGCAACTCAAAAGGTGAAACCAATATATGAGATAGACGCATTACATGCAAAGCGAGATATGTCAAGCCTTACTTTGGTATAATTGTGATGATTATGGCGTACAGCTTATGAAAACCCCAAATTCACAATCTCAGAAAATTAGAATATTACATGACATCAATAACACAAGGATTGGAAATAGAACAATATCAGACCTCTGCAAAGTATAAGCATGCATATGTACTCAGTACTTGGTTTGGGCCCCTTTTGCAGCAATGACTGCCGCAATGCGGCGTGGCATGGATGCTATCAGCCTGTGGCACTGCTGAGGTGTTATGGAAGACCAGGATGCTTCAATAGCGGCCTTCAGCTCCGCTGCATTGTTCGGGCTCATGTCCCTCATCTTTCTCTTGGCAATGCCCCATAGATTCTCTATGGGGTTCAGGTCAGGTGAGTTTGCTGGCCAATCAAGCACAGTAATCCCATGGTCATTGAACCAGGTTTGGGTACTTTTGGCAGTGTGGGCAGGTGCCAAGTCCTGCTGGAAAATGAAGTCAGCATCCCCATAAAGCTCGTCTGCGGAAGGAAGCATGAAGTGCTCCAAAATCTCCTGGTAGACGGCTGCGTTGACCCTGGACTTAATGAAGCACAGTGGACCAACACCAGCAGATGACATGGCTCCCCAAATCAACACAGACTGTGGAAACTTCACACTGGACTTCAAGCATCGTGCATTGTGTGCCTCTCCATTCTTCCTCCAGACTCTGGGTCCTTGGTTCCCAAATGAGATGTAAAAGTTGCTCTCATCAGAAAAGAGGACTTTGGACCACTGGGCAACAGACCAGTTCTTTTTTCCTGTAGCCCAGGTAAGACGCTTCTGACGTTGTTTGTTGTTCAGGAGCAGCTTGACAAGAGGAATACGACATTTGAAGCCCATGTCCAGGATCCGTCTGTGTGTGGTGGCTCTTGATGCACTAACTCCAGCCTCAGTCCACTCCTTCTGAAAGTCCCCAACACTTTGGGATGGCCTTTTCCTGACAATCCTTTCCAGGCTGCAGTCATCCCTGCTGCTTGTGCACCTTTTTCTACCACACTTTTCCCTTCCACATAACCTTCTATTGATGTGCTTTGATACAGCACTTTGGGAACATCCAACTTCTTTTGCAATTACCTTTTGGGACTTTCCCTCCTTATGGAGGGTGTCAATGATGGTTTTCTGCACAACTGTCAGGTCAGCAGTCTTTCCCATGCTTGTGATTCCTACTGAACCAGCCCGAGAGACCATTTAAAGGCTCAGGAACCCTTTGTAGGTGTCATGGATTCGTTAGCTGATTAGAGTGGGACACTTTGAGCCTAGAATATTGAACCTTTTCACACTATTCTAATTTTCTGAGATTGTGAATTTGGGGTTTTCATAAGCTGTATGCCATAATCATCACAATTATACCAAAGTAAGGCTTGACATATCTCGCTTTGCATGTAATGCGTCTATCTCATATATTGGTTTCACCTTTTGAGTTGCCATACTGACATAAATGAACATTTGCATGATATTTTAATTTTTCGAGTCTCACCTGTATATTATGATGGATATTGGAGAGCATGCATTTTCTTACAGCAGCTGAAATCAAGAATAATGAAAGAAAAATATTGAAACTTATTTGAAAACAAACAAAGCAGAAATCTCTGCATCACAGATTTGTAAACTAACTCTGAATTAGGAAAGTAGAGAATGTAGCCTTGCAGCACCTTCTTGCAAACCTTCTCCCTAAAACAATGATTGTGTGATTTTATTTATAATTTGTGCCCTGTTATTTTAGCCTTCAGTGTTTGCATTACACTTCTAATTGATATAGCAGTTTTATCTTAAAACGAACACAATCCACTTGCAATTATTTCTTTGTACACAGGAAAGGGTTTTGATACAATACTTGGGATTACTGAATATTTTGAGAAGTACTTTAAGATTTTGAAACTTGGATAAGTATGTATGTCCCTCAATTACTATTTAACACTAACAGTGAATATCCTTGTTTTCTTTACTGTGGCTTACTGAATGAACCACAGTGACTGGACTCATACAACATACTAAGGTGCCTCAAACTAGGTATTGACATCATGAATAAACAATTATCGTCACTCTTAATTCCTATTAGAATTATACATTTAGGGCTCCCTTATGCTATTAGAAAATCTGTGTATGTTTAAAACAATAGTTTAGGCAAGGCTGATTTTGTATTCAGATGTTACTTTATGTATTATTGATACATTTGAAATTTATGTTTATGCATTTATAAAATAGAATAGTTTAGATAGGATGCCACCGGGCTCTAACAACACTAATGAAGTATTAAAGACTTGGGAGAGTTGGTAGTATCCAGAATATTTTGTTTATTTTACATAAGAGTCCATAAAGAATTTTCAAATATAGTTAATTCAAATCTATCCCACCTTGTGTATACATGAAGCATGATTTAAACAGGTGACTTTCCCTCAGAATTTGGTGCATAATAAATACAATTGGTAATTCATCTATATTTTAAGGAATTACTCTAATCTTTCTATATTCACATCATTTCATGAAAGCTTGTAAACCAGTAATTTTTCTTGACCCAGAAACTCAGATTTTAATTACAAAAAATTGTCATGATTTATAAGGAAATGTGGGTTTAATCTTTCACATTTCCCTTGGGAATGGAACTTTGCTTCTTTTATAGACTAGAAAGAAATAGCTTAGAATTCAATTCACTTTTGGGCTCAACTTGAAAATTATTACTTGACTGTGGAAATCTTGGCAAATATGAGGCTCTTTATTTGTTTGGATTTTTTTTTTAAACAGCAGTTAATTTTTCCATATATAGTGCAGAATATATATGGAAAATGGGTTAAAGATGCTGATTCCTTCATTATGGAGATAGATATATATATATATATATATATATATATATATATATATGGAGAATCTTATGTTTAAAACACTAAATTTTTTTTTTTTTTGAAGGGAGGCAAATTGAGCATCCACTATTATACTATTTATCTTTTTTTGTGTTGCTGATTTATCTTTAGGGAGATTATTTGCAGGTCATAAGCTTAAGCGTGTCATCTCAGTTTTCAGATCCTAGTGTGGCATGGCTACAGATGGCTATATCTAATATTAACATGAAGCAGAAACCTTCCCCGTTCCTTCAAATCTGCTCCAGCAGGTTCTCCAACCCAGCACAGCAATCTGAAGCATGTATAAGAGAAATCCATTCCACTGGTAGATGTCATAGACAAATATGTTCTCTCTTACAGAGTATCCCTAGTATTATGAATCTCTTAATCTAGACAAAAGTTCTCCCTTTTGGGAGGTTATGACATTGGCTTTGAAACTGAAGACTAGGCTCTTGCCCAATTCAGGCAGCACCTTTGAGGCCTACCTGATACCAGTTTTCTAGGGTCAAGAAAAGTGGCCTTGAAAGTTGACAGCAGGGGTGTTGTGGCATTGGGTTTCTCCTCCCAGGTCAGGCCTCTAGAAACAAGTAAAAAATGACCTATTAATTTAGATACATTGTCATTATTTATTTGTTGAAGTTAGTATTTATTGTCCCCCCTCTTGGGGGGATTCCAGCAAAGAAAAAATGAGGTCTACATCTCATTGTACAATGAACTTCTCATATACTCAATGTCAACAATGATGTGCCAGCATAATTAACAATAGTAAAGATAGCATTTTAATATAAGCAGTTAGAATACTGCAAATCAGAAACATAATTCCTCAAATATAAGGTAGAAAACACCTTCTAAATAATATCTAATACACATTCAGATTTCTTTCAAATAAAGAAAATGTACTTTTTGCTCCAAAAATATTGTTTGTGTTCCTTATAAATTGGAAGATGTAATAAAAGTAAATAATTAAAAGTCTACACTTACAATCTTTTGTTCTTTGATGCATATTGTGTTGAATTTAAATTTGAAAAAGCATTGGATAGTTCTCATATACTGTATGAGCTTGTATATATGAAACTGAAGAAATAAAATGCCCCTGCTTCCCTTTCCTCCCCTGGTTTTGTTTTACACTAAAAAACAAAGTGGAGGATATACAGACCTCTTTTCTCAATGTTTGTAAGCAATATGTGGATAATGGAACTGTTTTAAAAAATCCTGATATTGCTAATACTACTACTAATTAAAAAAATTTTAAGACAGTGACTACCCTAACACCTACCTATATAAATATTTCTAAATGTGCTTTAGAAGGTAATTATCCCACTCTCCATTTTCTATTCTATCTTTTCTTCAAGGAGCTCAGACCAGCAGACTTTAACCCACCTACCCATTGACATTGTCAAACAGATAAGGATGTAAGATAAAGGTTGTCCAAGATCACCACCACTTGAACCTGGGGTCCTAATCTGATTACTTTTTTCTATTCAATATCTCATATTTCCTTTTTCTATAAAATATGTCCAAAGCAGCTTATAAAGAAAAAAGTAATAATAATATAAATCATTAGTTATACATATTTCCCCAACATAAAAGCAGGCATTGTAACAATCACCTTTTAAACACAGGCTATAATTTCAAACAAAGCAAAACAAAGAATTAGTAGCATTGAATTAAAAATTGTATCACATATGTTAAGACAGTGGAAGGAACTGTGTGTCATCCACATGTACTGCTGGACATAATTCTCATAATCTTTTACCAAGTTGGCTGTGGCTGATGGCAGTTGGAGTCCAACACCTTTCAGAAGGTTAACTATTTCTTCACACATTAATTACTGCTATTTCTGTCTAACTGATGCAACACCAGCCCTGGCTCTCACTAATACTTCTGGCTCCACATGAAAGCCATTACCAGCTATATACATCATCATAGATTACAAAACCCACACACACACTGACTGCCATCTGGAGATAGTGGAAGCTACGGTCATGCTGACTGAGTGTGATGGGGACTGTAATTCAAACCATTTGGAAGATACAGAAATGCTGACAAGGGAGGAGGAGAACTGGACTGTAGTCCAGTCCCACGTAAAGCACCAAGATTTGGATGACTGGCTTGCCACCCTACAAGCTCTCACCTGTTCTATTTGAACCTTTAACGCTTCAGCACGATTAACGACGTGGTTGCCTTCTTCCACAACTCCCCCACCACTCACACTCCACAACGGCCTAGTCTCTTATACAGTATTTCTTCCTCCACCGCCGCCTGCGAGTTGATTCTGTTCGCCATGGAAACCGTTGCCTAGTTGCAGAGGCCCATCGGAAGCACAGTGTCCTCCCCCCTTCTTTTGTTCTACCTAGCAACCAAGTGAGAGTGGCGGCAGGAATCGGGATTTCATTGGTTACCTTTTTCTCTTCTTTATTCGACCCCCCTCCGCGCATTCAAGACTCGTGTGGGGGCGGGGCAGAGTGTGAGAAGAAAAGGCGCGGCGGCGGCAGCAGCAGCGGCCGTTGAGGAAGTTGTTCGTCGGGATCTTGTACTCGATGGACCTAGAGCGGCGGAGGCACCTGGAGGAGGCGGAAAAGGATCCGGAGGCAGGTAAACGGTGGCGGGGAAAAGGGATGAGGGTCTTGCATCCTCCTCGTTCCTGAGCCGGTAGTAAAGGAGGAGCCTTTAATTATCTTCCAAGAAGAGGTATGAGCGCCCCGCTTTCTTTTTCTTTTGTGTGGAGACCAGTTTCTCTCGCCCCATAGTAACTGTCCCCCAGCCTAGGTCAGTTGTGTTGGACTATAGTGCCTAACATCTTCAACCTCAATAATCAAGGGCGGGTTGCCTTCTGTGCGCCTTTTAGGACAATGAAAACCTGATTCAGCCTCTCCTTTCATGACAGAGGAGGTTGGAGAAGGAGGTTGCAGGTATCTCCCTTTCTCTTCCGCCCTCCCCTTCCCTTCCTCTGGCCCTTCTCTGTCTTCCATACTCTCCTATATCTTCAGGTCAAAGTGGGCTTGGGACTGAAAAACGAGATAAATGAAGTAAATACCTGATTATGCTCTCTCTATCTTTGTAGATGGGGAAAGAAAGGAAGGGGGAGGATTAGGGAAGTCTTTCTGTCTTTGTTTTCCCCAGTCGTATTTCACCCCCATATAGTGGATAGGAGGAAGCAGATACATACATCATATAATAATAATAATAGTTATTGTTTAATGTCACCAGTAATTTTACTTAAAGCTTTTTATGTCTGGCTATTATGTCTGAGCATAGGCCTCCAAACTGGCTGTCAAAAAATTAATGCAAAATGTGTGTAATAAAGTGATATTTGATTAAATGTCAAACCTTTTATTAATTGATGTAACTTAGTTTGCCTGTGCTGAACCTTGTCCTCATCAGGAAAAAATAGCAATGAAAGAAAATCTCTAGTTTCTTCACTATCTTCTTTTTGATTTTCCACCTTGCCTCTCATGCAGGTACTGAAATAAGGAGGAATGTCTACTGAATTATTTTCAACAAGGATGTGTTTTGCAGGGGCTAGAAGTAATTCTGGGGCAGAGTTGTTTTAGATTCACCTTTTCAGATGAAGTGGAAAATGACTTAATAGTTTCTGTTGATAAATTGATATTCCAAATCATCACTAGTGCGCAAAGAAAAACAATGAGTTACTACAACAAATATGAAGAAAATCCCTTGGCTTCTTGCTCTTTCCCTAGAAGAAAGACAAGTGGAGACAGATAAAGATACCCTTTCTGTGGATTTCAGAAAGATACCCATTCTGTGGATTGTGGATTTCTGACTGCTGCTGGAAAAGGAATTGTGAAGTGAGAGGATCCTCTGATCCAGCAAAACAGTTTTCCTATTCTTATGACTCCTTAATACTGCAGAAATGCTTCCTCCATTGTCCCCACTGTAATTCTAGCAGCAAATGTATTTTACATAACCTATTCACTTTTGTCCTACTTTAATTCTTCCCCCATAAGGAGAGGCAAGAATTGATAGAGGCGAGTGCCTGCTTCATAATAAAGCTAAAATATTAAATATGCAAAGAAAGAGGGGTAGGTTAGTGTTTTTAATGCTGAAGGAGAAAATTATTAGTTAAATTTTACTGACTTGCATAGGAGGCATTGATTGAGTACTAAGGAACATGTATGGGAAAGTTTTTCCACTTCAGCAAATGACAGCATAGAGAATGAATTTCCTTTTTTAGTTTATGAGATAATTCCCTGAAAGAGATTATAGAAGAACCCTGTAAGCAAAGGTTATATAATGTGAATTGTTTTTTCATTCCAATGATGCAATGAAGGTTCATAAATCACTATTTTTCAAACTTTCTCCACTTGTGGACTACTAAATCAATATTTTGAAATCAAGGACTGCCCAATTACAGAAGCACTCTATATTTTCATTTATAAAAGTAAGAGAAATTTTTCAGCAAATAAGATCATGAGTATAGTCGCATTTGTGTATGCCTCCCTGTTTAAAAGCCATTTTAAACTAATTTTTCAACCAAAAACATAATACAAAATTAAGTGTGCCTTTAACTCTTGGATTATTTTTTATATCTTATGCCATAATACTAATTTTTAGCGCAAACATGATGGATTGTTCTTCTGTAGAAATCTCTGAATACTAAAGCGATAGGAGCAAGTAGATCTCCACCCTAAGTCCTTTATTAAGATATTCACTTATGTATTTCCTATTTGTATTTTTCTTTTTGCATTGCTTGTGCGAGATCATAATTCCAGTTCACACCCACTTATAGACTCACAGTCAGAACTGCACTTGAGATCTATTCACTGTTGTCAGTTTTCTGAATTCTGATGTTCATGTTGCTACTTCTATCACCTGTATGCTTCAATGAACTTTTTTTCAGCCACTTACTCATTTTCATGAACTAGCTGACTTGTAGGGAATCTAGGGAGGTGGGCACTGAAGTGATTAGCAGATTTTGGTTTAGGCTCAATTGGCACTGAGCATGGTGGGCTGTTGTAGTTGACAACCTGGTAGACCTCTGCAGATCAATGGTTATCTGAGGACCACAGTATGAGAATCACTGATCTAGGTTTTTTTGGTGCTTTTAAGAGATTATGTTCCATTCTGTGCTTCTGTTTTCTTTTAGAAGCGAGACAATAGATATAAGAATAGAATAAACCTGCAGATAATATATTACCTTTTGTGCAGTGAGAATTAGGATGATGGAGGTAGGGAAAATATGTACCTTCAGGGATAGATTAGTTTGACAATTAAGAGATCTGATTTCTCTTTCCTACTTATGTCGCTGGATTAATTGTTCTTTCATACTTAAATTGCAATTGAAATAATTGTCACAACTAGCACTTTACTGTTGAAACATTAAAATATTGTACCACTAATGACTTATAGAGTTCATCTTCCTCTAAGTTCCAGAGATTTGTTATGTTATCATCATCATCGTTAGTGATTATATGAATCATCTCAGTAATATACAGGAATATTGAGTTATTTTTTTCTGAGTAGTTAGATGATCTATATTAACTATCATATATGATCTGAGTTAGCATGTACATGATTATGCTGTACATGGGGTAAAATATTGTGAGTGGTAGCACAGTTTAAATGATTGTGAAATGATTAAGAAGCTGATGGCGCTCTTGGAAATTGAAGTAGGAAAGTTTTATATTAGCTATCTCCGGTGGGAGGAAAATTGCTGGCGGCGCCTTGCACAGAGAGACGGGACCAGTTGCCGGTAAGCACGAAACCGCGCTCGCCCGAAAAGGGCGCGAAGCAACGGAAACCCTGCCTCCTGCGCTCGCCAGCTGGGCTCTGCTTTAGGAAGGAGGCTCTGGCAAACCACTTCCGAAAAACAATTGCCTTGAAAACTGCAAGGATTCGTCCAGGCAGTCACTGCAGGGTCAGTAATGACTGAGCGCAGACAAAATAAAAAATAAATAATAAAAGGATTTGGGGTCTGGGTTTTTTTCTGTTATCTGTTTCATTTTATTTATTTATTTGCTTTTAAAGTGTAAAAGTTGTTTGGAGTTGAGTGATCTCTAAGTCATGTAAATAAATATAAATAAATAAACATACATTTCTTGTATATCTTTGAAGATCCTAAATACTGAATCTTTCAGTAAAGCCTGAAAGCCTGATTTAGTTGCCAGAGACCCTGCAGGAATTATCACCAAATTATCATTTTTAATACGAAAAAAATGAGCATTACTAAATCTTCTGAGAATAATCATATTAACTCTATTTTAATGAAAAAACGTTTTATCTTGGTTCTACATACTTTTTGACATGTAGCCATAGACATCCAGACTGATGACATATGTTCATGATATCGGGACATAAACCTGATGCTGTGTACTTGTGTCATGTTTTAGGACATAAGTAAATAAGTAAATCAAATGATTTGCATCATGATGTTGTGACACATGTTTCATCATTTGTTCTCACTTGTTCCTTTGGGAGTCTGTGTATCAATTTCCAGGATGTAATCTTAAGACCAAATGCAGTGGCCAGAATAAAACCAAAAAACAGTCTTGTTATAGAAAAATGAATAGGAATAGTAGTAAATTACAGAAATGTTATTCTAACATTTATAGCCTTAATGCCTCCTCTTTTTTCTGAAATGCTGTGAATGTAAAGTTACCGTATTTTTCCAACTATAAGACGATACTTTTTTCTAAAATCCTTACCCTAAAAATTGAAGGACATCTTATTCAAGGAAGTCAGCCGAAGAGAGAACCGTGCGGTTGCAAAACTGCCCATACTTTGTCTCTGCAGGCAGGCTTCCTCCTACTGCTAGCCTCCAATCACAAGTGAAATAGCTTGTCTCCCAAACAGACTTCCTCCAGTCTCGAGCCTTATGTAACTGATGTCAGCTGATGCTGAACAAACCAATTAGAGGAAGGCTGTTTGCAGAGACAAGCTATGGGCAGTTTCACTCGTGCTTGAATGTAATCAGTTATGCAAAAGAGCATGGAAATAGAGCTGCAGAGAGTCGGTTTGGACCTCTTCCCACCGAGTATATCAGGTCAATGTTAACTAATTACTAAATAAAAATGTGTTCTGCACTATCTTTAAAATATTGATTTCTTAATTTTGGGTTGGAAAAGTGGGGGTCGTCTTGTACATGGGGGCGTCTTATTGACGGAAAAATACGGTAACTGCTCAAGCTTCATCAATTTCAAATTATACTTATCCAAAAGATCGCTGCACCAAATTCTTTTAATTTACCCATTAATGTTTCGATTTAAAGGATCTTCTAAAACCAACACCAAGTCATCTGCAAAACTCTTAACTTATATGTCTCTTTTTTAACCTTTATTCCCATAATTGTTTAATCTTGTCTTATATCTTTATTCAGTATTTCAAGAACCAAAATAAACAAGAAAGGGGACAATGGGCAGCCTTGTCTGGTTCCTTTTTGTATCTTACATAGTTTTGTTAGATCTCCATTAACAATTATTTGTGCTTTCTGTGAAGTGTAAATCGATTTTACCCATTTTATAAAATTCTCTCCAAAATTCATATCTTTCAATACCTTAAACAAGAAGGCCCAGCTCAAATTGCCAAAGGCCTCCTCTGCATTTAAGAAGATCAGTGCAGCTTGTTTTTCATTATGTTGCTCGAAAAGTTCTAAAATGTCCAGCACGTTTCTAACATTGTCCTTTAACTGTCTTCTAGGTAAAAACCCACATTGATCCTCATGAATAAATTCTTGCAAAATTATTTTCAATCTATCAGCTAGAATTGTTGTGAACAACTTGTAGTCATTATTCAGTAATGATATCAGTCTATAGTGTCTTGTTAAATTCAAATCTTGTCCCTCTTTAGGTATTAGTGGTATATTATCCTGTTTCCAACTCTCTGGCATCTTTCTTCCCTGTAAGATAGACTTCATTATGTTTTGTAGAAGTTGTAAAAGTTCATCTTCAAAGCATTTATAATAAACTCCTGATAATCCATCTGGTCCAGGTACCTTTCCTGGTTTAATCTTTTTTATAGCTTCAGAAACTTCCCCATATTGTTATAATTTGTCTCTGTTCCTCTGTAATCTTCAGTAAATTTTGTTTCCTTAGATATTCATCTATTTTCTCTAAAGAAATGTCATTTCCTTTATACAAATTAGAATAATATTGATAAAATGCTTTCTGTATGGCCACATTGTCCATTAATACAGTGTTTTCCTCTTGTAATTTCAATATTCTTTTCTTTTTCTTTTGGTAATTTATATGCCAGTCACTTTTCTGGTTTATCTGCAAACTCAGAAGTTTTTTGCTTTGCATAAGCCATTTTTATTTCCATTTCTTTTACTGTTAACATAGATAACTATTGTAATAGTTTAATCTGTTGGGAAATACTAATATTCTCTGGGAATTTCTTTAATTCCTCTTTTTTCTTTATCTCATCCAAAATAACTTGTGTTTTCTCTTGACTTCTTTTTGAGTTCATTATTATTTTGTATAAAATGACCTCTGATAAAAGGTCAGAGGTCTTTACTTGCATCCCAAACCATTCTTAAATCAGTGCCTTTGCTTAAATCATCTTCAAAAAATTATTTTAGTTTCTTTTTACAATCCTTGCTTATTTCTGTTACATTTAATCTCCATCTAAAGGAACTGGATTCCCTTTTATAAACCAAACTTACAGGATTATGATCTGAAAAAGTCTTTGGTAATATCTCCACTTTAGAAACCTTAGTGGACAAGGTCTTTGAAATTCAAATCATATCTATTCTTGAAAAGTATCTATGTTTTTCTGAAAAATAGATATACTCTCTTGGGTTGCTATTTTTCTGGCTCCGTATATCAACCAGCCCTAAATTGTCCATCAAATTAAAAAAAAAAAAAACTTTTGGTAATTTGTCTTGAGTGATCTTAATGTTTTTCTCAGAAGTTCTCTCCAGTTGTGGGGAAATCACTCCATTCTAATCTCCCATCAAACATCAATTTTCATAAGAAAAAACTATTAGTCTCTCCATAAGTCATTTATAAAAGAGTACTTTGTCTTCATTGGGGCATAAATTCCCAATACCAAAGTCTTAGTCCAATATAAACTAACTTCCACCCCAACAAATCTACCATACTCATCAGTCAGTACAAGTTTTGGTTTTAGTTGGGGATTAATATATAAAACAACTCAATTTTTTTTTTGTTCCTGCTGAAACAAATTCTTCACCCAAATTTTTATAAACCAAATATTTTATATCCTTTTTTCTAATATGTGTCTCTTGTAGGCAGATTATATCTTGTTTCAACTTTTTCAAATGATTTTTTTTCTCTTTTGAGTAGCATTTGCTCCATTTATATTCCATGTTAGACATTTGTAATCCATAATCAAGCCAAAAATGTAGAAAAACCAGTACCAGTAGCTCCTAGTTCAGTATCATCCCTTCCAGTTTCCTGTTGTATCTGTTGGATTTTTTGTGTAGTCTCCTCTAACACCTCCATTTGAATCTCCTCCAATTCTTCCTTGAATTTTTCTAGAAATTCTCTTGCCTTCTGGACAGAATTCCATTGAAATCTCTGCTGGTTAAATGTAAAAATCATACCTTCCAATTTGTCCCAATGAAATGCAATCTTGTCCTGTTTTAATCTTTCAGTAAAAAAAAAAAATACTCTTTTCTAATAGGCAAGATTCTGATAGGGTTTTTTTTAAAGAAAATTTTATCTGTATTTTCAGTCTTCAGTCTTGTATTAAAATGCTGCTGCAAAACTTGATCCCTTGTCTTCTTCCTGATAAATTATACCAAACATCCATCTGAGTGGCTAGAAGGTGAGAGATTCAAATCTAAGCTCATAACCGTGGTGTAGCCTACATGAACGTGAAGCTCAGCCACCTCATTTCTTAATCACTTTGGATTTAATTAATTTATAGCTAAAGAGGGATTTTCTGAACGACAGGTAAAGACTCCATTTGGTGAGTTATCATTTTTTTCTGGATTACAAAGTAATAAAGGGGGGAAAAAACAGCTTTAAAGACTTAAGAATTCTGGGAAAAAGGTAACAAGGAATTGAAGTAAGAAAGTTTAAAATGGTTAAAGGGGGCAGTTATTTTGAAAGATTACTTTTTAGTGAAAGTGCTTTTGAACAATGTGAACTAAATTAAATTAGATAAAAGAACCAGACCTTTGTGAGAATGTGTTGTTTTGTTTGTTTGTTTGTTTATTGTTAAAGAACATAGACAATTGGTGGACTATACAAAACAAAAGATAAGCATAATATGAGCCAGACTGATGTTGATCGTAACTATGCAGACGTGGGTTGTGATGTTGACTGCAACTATGGAGTGCATTAGAAAAGAAAGTATCAAAGGCACAGGAAGACAAAAGATGGGGGGAAAGGAGGGGAGGCTTGCTTTTTCCTTTTCCCTTGTTTGAGACTCTTTCGTAATGGCAACCACTCGAAAAGTGACAAGAATGGAGGGGAGGAGGGGATTGTAGAGCAACCTGCAGAGAAAGGAATTATGCCAGATTTGCTGCAGAAATTATTTGAACAAATGGGTAATACGTTAGAAGCACTTGATACTAAATTGACAGCTTTTGAAAGAAGAATGGATGAAAGATTTGTAAAGATGAAAGAGGAGATGAAAGAAGAAGTTAAGAAGATGGAAAGCTCTGTAAAACAAATGTCTGGAAAGGTAAAACAAATTAATGACAAAATGGAAATTTTAGAGAGCAAGGCAGAAGTCATAGAGATCTGGAAGGAGAATTAGATAATTTGGCTCTATTGGAATTAAGAGAGAAGGAATTTTGCTTGAGACTTAGAGCAATCAGAGAGGTTTCTGATGACGATATTAAAGAAAAGATTGTTAAAGTCTTGGGAATTTTTTTGGATTGGGAAGAGGAGGATACAGAGGCAGAAATTGATAAAGTTCATGTAATGAAAATAGTTCTAATCATCTAACTTCTCCAACTCTTTATTCTAACATTAAAGAAGAAAATAGAAAGTCTTGTAACATTGATATAATACAGAAATTAGCATATAAGATGAACTGTAATAAAACAGTATGGAATTAGATTTGGCAGTAGTTTGTACTGAAATATATTTATGTGTATGAGTGTGTATGTGTGCATGTATGTGTGTATGTCTAGGACTCAGAAATATTGGACTATATGAAATATTCAGAGTAATGCTTCATGAAGCAATTGAAGTGCCCATCTGAACATACTGCTTAAAGCATCAAGCTGCTTGGTCCTCTTGAAGACTTAATGTCATTGCATGCATGTACCTGTATGTGCATGCATAGAAGACAATTCTATCAGGATTGCTAGTAATGCACCTTCCAAATATTTTGCATAGATCTAATAAGTAACAAAGTATTTTATTTGTTGCTTATTAGATCTATGCAAAATATTTATCTCGTGTTTATTTAGAAGTTCATGTCAGGATACAGAGGAATCTCTCTCAATTATATCCCTATGACAACCCTGTGAGGTAGATTGGGCTACAAAAGAATGACTGATCCAAAGCCACTCAGTGAGCTCCATGGTCAAGCAGGGACTTGAGGCTGTGTCTTTCTAGTCTACATCCAGTACTTAAAGTAGCATACTACTTTGAACTTTAATAATGCATTTATGTTCTTATCCTTAGATTATTGATAGAAGAAGAGAGACTGTCAAGATGGAGTCTGTTTGGGAATGCGGTTAGTCAATATGTTATGATGATACAGTACAACTTGCATGGTGATATGGAAGAAAAAAGCAAGATGAAGTACCTTATTAGTGCTTTGGAAATAAAAGTATTCTACTGGACTATGCTAAGATCTGTTAGTATGAAGAGTTATTCAGTCTCTGAAGAACTTTAGGATGAAAAGTTGAAGTATCCAGCAATGTCTGATAAATAATTTGGGGACCCTCATGACTGTTGCAGAAGAATGGCTGTAAATTGGGTGATCCATTATCTTTGGCTTTTGGCAATTCTGGCAAGATGCACTGGGGGCCACAGCCTATTCTCATGTGAACCCATAATCCTGAGGATGTGCCAAGATCTTCCGTATAATACCACATTTATGCCTAACCTTTTGAATCATTATGATCAACAAACAGCAGCTCTAGCAATGGAGGTAGGTATTTTCATTCAAAATATAAATAGTTAATCAAGATCTTCACTACAGTTGTTCACAATTATCAAAACAGAGAAGAACATAAATGTATTTGCAACCTTTGTGCTATTTGTGGGTATTCACAAAGCATAAAACCTTCATGAGAGGTTATCACATGTAATTAATTATGTGTACTCTGGATCTAGAGGGTTTTTTTTTTATAAAATTGCTTTTTATATACAGTAGTGAGTGATGAAAATTCCTTAAAATGAAAATATATAACATGTGGATAAATGTGGCTGTGATGGATTAGTGCAGTAAGAGTGGATCTCGAACCAGCTTTATTCATATTTATTTTTAGTAAACATCTGGTAGTTCTGCTCATTAGCAGTTTTTTATCTTGAGGAATTGTAAAGAGTTAATTGAACAAGTGCTCCCTGTGCTTTGGTAGACTACATGTAACTGATAAAGTTATTGGTGACCTTTACAAAACAAATATTTCTATTCTTAAAGGAATCTATTTGCAACTGGAATGGAGGCTTTTTAAAAGGGAATATATTTTTGAGGAAAGGGGGTTGTAACTGAGGCTACAAAGATTCTTCTGGAGATGTTGACTTCTAAGATGATGAAAGTGCTGATGGGGAAGAATGTAGGGGAAGCATTGTTGTATGTGGTAAGAAAGAGAAAATAAAACATACTGAGCTACACCAGATGGAAAATGAAGAAGGTGTGGCTAGTGCCTTACACACTTTTTGTAGTTCACTAATCAGATCTCCACTGTTTCCAGGAAGGGAAGGGAAATGAAAGAATCCTAAACCCTATTTCTTTTCTTGTTTTTTCTGATACCCATCTATAGCTGTTGTAATGTAGACCAATTCCAAAAGCATTCTCTCTACCCAAAATGAAGGGTGCAATCTGTAAGATAAGGCAGGAACTACCTATTTCCAAGCTAAAGAAAGCAATTATGTAAACATATCTCATCCACTTCCCAAAGCTATCAAACACCTGCCAAATATGCAGGTAGTCCCTGGTTTACATGTCTGGTTTACAGATGGCCAGTAGTTAAGAATGGAGCCTACTGTAGCAAAATTCAAGTTAAATACACAATGGTTCAAGTTAATTACACAATACTACTTATATAGTATTATACAATAATACTGTTCTGGCTTACATACAAAATTGACTTGAGGACAGACCTTGGGAATGCAACTCGTTCTTAAACTGTATATTAATTTATAACCTGTATATTAATTTATAAAGATGGCTGGAAGAAGCCTAGATTTTAAATTTTGCAGCATAGATATATAAAGCTCTGATTTCTTTGACTTGCAATAGCCAGTTTGTTTGTTTATTTATTTATTTATCAAATTCATATGGCCACCTATCTCACAAAAAGTGACTCTGGTCAGTATGCAACAATGAATTAAAACAATAAATATATAAAAACAGTCATTATTAAAAAAATGTAAAAAACCCACAAGGCACAAGTGAGAATAAATGCTAACCATAGCAATGGAGCCACCTCAAGATCTCACTGGTCTGCTGGGACCCCCAGGCCTGATGACAAAGCCAGGTCTTGAGGGACTTCCAGAATATTAACAGGGATGGAGCTAGGGCAAGCCCACCTTTACAGGATACAGGCCAATATCTGCTCCATGGTATCCTGGCACCATGAGAATTACTACGTTAGATCAAAATGAGGGCACTCAGACGTAGATTAGATAAAATTATAAATGGCATTCTTGTATAACAATATCCCAAACAAGTCACAATATAAAAACAGTAAAAAAAAAACATCCTGAAAGAGTATATTATCACCTACTCTTCTAAGATATGGAAAATTTTCTGACTTTGCAGTAATAGAATATAGAAACTTTTGGGGCGGAGGGGGAATTGTGCCTGCAGAATATGTATTTTTCATTTTTTCCCTCCCATGTTTAATTTCTTTTTTTTTTTTTTAATTCTCACTCCATCTCCAAAGTGAAATACCACTGTGAAATTTGGGAATTTTACAAGAGGTAAGTACTAGGATTTACCACAATAGTACTGTTGTTTCGTGTCAAACAGTCAATATTGGCTGGTATAAAAAATGTAGTGGCCACACTCACTCCAAAGCACTTTGTCACACTGTATCAACATCCCTTTAACTCATTTGCATTTTATTTCTTGGGATTGTATTTTCTGCAGGCTCAGGAAAAGATGCAGCATCTTTAAGGAGGTACTGATAGGTGTGGCATATATACCCACATCTGCTCTGAATCAGCTGTTTGGCTTTGAATCCAATGCAATCCACATGATATGATGTTATTATTCCAGTACAGACTGAAGTTTGATTGCTTGTTATATCCTGCAATTTAGATAGGCTTTTTGTTCCTCAAAAGTTCAGATTTATTTGTAATTTTTTACTCATGCTCCTTAAGCTTTGACTGATGCACATTTACTATCTACTGACAGGGTTACAGTTTATTTTCCATCCTGTACACTTTTGTAGGTTTGTGTTTGCTTGTTGTCCCTTACATTTTAATGATTATCTGAGGCTGCCAAAAAGCACCTTATTGCTTGAGAAAGGTAAGATGCTTTGTGGCTTCTTTATATAAAAGATTAGGGTTCCAGTATCGGTCCATTTGAGCTATCCAGTTTGTATAAGCAGAATTACTAGGAGCTGTCCAGCTGAAGAGCTGTCCAGCTGCAGTTAGTACTGTGAACTGTTAACTTACCAAAATAAAATAAAATAAAAGTTTGCTTTTATTAGGAATGTGTGTGAATTGATTGATACAGCTGCTTTGCCTCTATTCCTCCTTGTTTTTGTGGTATTTTTATTATTTCTGGAACAGTTGGTTCCTTCCTCAATCATTACATTTTGCTTGTTTTATACTATTATCAGCTTCCTGAATCAGATGCCCTCGAGATATGTTGTTATTCCATCTCCTTCAGCAAGCTGATAAGATGGTAAATAAAATATGGAAGTTTTATTCCAATAATATATATTTTTGAAGCAATTTTATATTAGCTTTGTTTTAGGGTCAATCAGTCTTAGTATTAGAGTTAATTCAAAATGTAGGAGAGGCTTAATAACGATATAATTATTTTGTTGAAAATCATGAGAAATATGCCCTGTAATTTTTAAGTAACCCCATAGAGTCCTACACACACAAAAAAAATACTATATTTTTTCAGTTCAAAGTGCTGATCTGAAAATATGTATGGCTATGATGTCCAGTAAAATTTGCTCCCATATCTTTCTAAGTTTAACAAAATATAATACAGAATATAGTACAAAAGGAATATGCATAAAGAATTGGTAAAAGGAAAGTATTTGAGTGCTTGACAGACTTGAAACTGGAAGCCTGTTGAGTAGGAACTACAAGCGGATTGCTTAGCAATGGCAATCCCTGCAGTCCTAGTTGCCGTCATTAACCAAATCCCACAGTCATTAGGTGAGGCAACTTCCTGCTGGCTTCCCACAACCAAAGTCAGTGGGGAAGTTGCAAGTCCCAGGCAGGAAGCTGCAAGTCCCAGGCCGGTAGGCAGGTAAGTGGTTGCTGCTGGGTGGGGGAGTGAGGGGTGTGTGGGGGAGGATCCAGGAGGGTGCTCAAGGGTGTGAGGGAGGGTTGGAGAGTGCGTGAGGGGATGTGTGATAGGTGGCATGGGTCAGGTGTGTAAGGAGGTGTGCTCTTCAACAGGCATGCAGCATGGGTCACGGAGGGTGCAGGGGTGTGTGAAGCACGGTGTGGGTCGGGTGTGCAAAATGCATGGGTCGGGGAGGGTGTGAGGCAGTGCATGAGGGAGCAAGGGAGGTGTGGCAAGAGTTGGGGAGGGTGTGCAGGAGTGCACAAGTGGCCAGCATGGCGTGAGCACAGAGGAGTTAGGGGAGGGTGCGTAGGTGGGGGAGATTTACCCCAGCGACTTGTAACCTTCCCTGCCAGCTTCCCCATTAACTTTCTGGGGAAGCTGGCAGGGAAGGTTGCAAATGTTGATCACGTGATCGTGGGGCACTACAACTGGTCACAAGTGCGAACCAGTTGCCAAGCACCCAGATCACAATCATGTGACCGGAAAGGTGCTGGGATGGCCGGAACTCCAAGGACCAGTTATAACCACCATTCATTCAGCACCATCATAACTTTGAATGGTCACTGAACGAAAGGTCAAGGTCTACCTATGCATGCATTGTGCAGCCACAAATCCTTTTGTGGCTCTCAGAAATCATGCTGCTGAATTTCAGCAGCACACTATTGAAAAATTTTCCATCTTTTTTTTTAAGCTTTACATATGCATCTGGAATATCCATAACTCCCCAAAAAACCACAAAGCTTCCTGGATAACTGGCCCTGCTCACTGAAATGATCAATCTACTCACTGTGAGCCTCAGTACCAGAGAAAAAGAGAACCTTGCCCACATTTGTTCTGTAGGAACTGTAGTCCCCAGTGCACATGATAGTGAGAACTTACCTTTATACGGTCTCTGATCTGCTCATAGCTGATTAAAAGAAAGTCTAATTGTTTCACGTGGGCTCCTTAAACCTGCAAATGCCAGATTTCTGTCTGTTGCAGCAATGGCAGCTCTGCCTCTTGAGCATATAATTATTATTGCTGGTAGGAGGAAACAACTGAATTTAGTATTCCGTACAGAACCACTTTTCAGGAGGAAGCCAACATAAAACATGTTGCAATTACTTTTTAGGTGACAAAAATACTCACAATATGTCTTCATCATAGCCTTTTTTATTTTCAAAGCCCTTGTTTCCGTTTGAAGTGAAAAGTAAGCTAAATGTGGTAGATGAGATCAGATCTTTTAACTATATTTTTATCACTTGCCATTTAACATCATAGATACTAGAGTTCCTGATCTGTAAGGCCCCCACATTTGAACAGCTCACTTATCTCTTGAGACATGGAGAGGCACCAGCACTACAAATAAAAATATTGTGCATCTCTTCAATCTTTTCCCTGTTAGGATAGAAATGGAAAAATGTGGGAGTTTCAGTGGAAGATGTTTAAATCATCTGGAACTATAGTGAAACTCTGTGAATGAAAAACAGTGATGTTATAATAAAAGTCTCATCTAGTTTTTTTCCTTAGTTATTAATCTCTTTAAAGCTCCAACCATATGATTTATTGGAATGGCAGGGGAAAAAAAACAGTAGTTATATCAGGACAAACTGTTAAAATGTTGCTGTAGATTTTAGGGGCAGCTTTATAAATTAATAGTGTGCAGACCAGTTCTATGAAGAAGCAGGTGTTGTTTTTTTTAATTATTCCAGTGTAACTCCCTGGTAAGTCAGGTTAAAACTGATTTGTGTGTGTATTTGTCATGATTGTATATTTAATGGTATCCTTGCCACTGTTTCCCATATCATGTTTGTGTGTATCATATTAGCAAGACCTTTTCTCTATTCAGTAAAGAACTGTTCCTATGGATACCAGCCTTTTGTGGTGTGACAAAGGTTGGTGTTCTGATTCTCATGAGCCAAATTATACCCTTTGACTCTACCCTTTTCACACTTCAGGCTAAGCTTGGCCTGTGGTAGGCCTGAAATCCTATGAGTGCAGTGTTCCCATGGTAATGGGTATGGAATTCTGATAGGAGGGGGCAGACTGTGAATAGAACATGCAAGCCTTAATAATTTGAATGTGAATAAAGGAGAAAGATTCCTTGGAACTTTATCTCCCTGTGCTGCAAGGCTCTATAATTGGTTAGTGGAAAGGAACTTTTTCCAGGCTATAAACTTGCTTATATTTTCTGTTTCTTGATTTGGATGAAATGAAATTGTTCATGTCAAAGGTAGTGATCAACAACAAAGGCTTTAGATTAAACTGTGTTTCTATTCAGTTTCTGGTTTTGCAAAGAAGCTTCCAACTGAAGTTCAGAATACATGCAGTTGAAAGGCAGGAGGAGGGAAGCTTTGCTTGCCTAGACATGAGCAGTTGCCGTGCATTCAAGAGGAATAATCCATAAGAAAATTGAATTAATTTATATTTTATATATTACATAATTGATTGTGAGCTAAAGAAATATGTATCCCATATGGAAAAATGTGGGGGGTTGTGATTCTTGGGACTCCTTATATTTTGAAGTTTTCTCTCTTTCATGGAGGGAAAGAGGAAGGGTAAAGGAAGTAAAATATGTTTTTGGAATCCAGAATATGAATATTCAGTCTAATCTGTTTGAAATAAATATAAGCATAGTCAAGAATCCAATTAAAATGTAATTCATATTCATTACAAGAGCAGAAGAGGTACATAAACTCTATCCTGACACTAATTATAATGGAGCATAGTAATTAAAAATTAAAAGAGAAAAGCTGTTTTGCTCTGAATAAAGCTCCCTTTGCCCTCTCATAGAAGCATCCTTTTCCTTCTAGTTGCCTTTATATATATATGCTTCTCCTTGCATGATTTTTTTTTAAAAAATGTCAAGCTAAAAAGTTGTTATTAAAACATTCCTTCTCTTTCTCTCCCTTTCTCAATAATGTTTATCCTCTCCCCCCACGAAACTTAAAAATTTTGTGGACCCATGCTGCTTCTATAAGGATTCTGTACTATAACAATTTTTAAGATTTTAGTTCACAATATATTGCCCTTGACTCCAAGTTAAAATCTGTACATTGATTTAACCCTTCTCCTATCCCCTGCATTTAAAGTACTGAAAGGGAAAGAGACTGATAAAATGGCTTTCTGCATATAGGTAGCTGCTAATTCAGAATTTGCATCCTCTAATAATATGCATTCACTGGGAGTATCGGCAGTCATTGGGACTGCTGACAGCTTGTCTTCCAGTACTTCTTATGTCTAGACAGTGTACTGTATAATATTGGGATATGGGATTGAAATATTGCCTCTCATTTGATTTGCACCCTTCTTCCAAGTAATTCTAAGTGCCATACATGTTATCACATCCTCTCAAAAATTCTGAAAAAGAATGGGCAAAGAGGTAATGATTTTCTCAAGGCCACCCAGTGAGTTGTTTGTTAGTCATTTCAATCAAGATTTTCCTGGCTTCTAACCCAGTATTATCAGTACAATATAGGTAGTCCCCGGGTTAAGAATGCCCAGTTTATGGACGACCCATAATTAAGAACAGAGCCTATTGTGGCTAAATTTGAGTTAAATACACAATGATTTGACTTAAATGCATAATGGTTTGAGTTCATTACACAATACTACTTATTTATACTTACTTCAACTGAACATTATTGCCTTGATTTCTTTTTTACTTTCCCCCCCACCCCTTTTCGGTGACTGTTTTAACCTAAGTTCTGTACCTAAAAATATGATAGTTGGCTGAATACTCTATCTAAACATTTAATATTTGACTATTTAATTCTTTACTTGAAAGTGAATTCTGGTTTACTACATAATTATACTGGCAAAGAAGGGTAGAATCTTTCATTCTTATGTTGAAATTATTTCCTACCTAGAGTAAGCTAATATTTTTAGGTGTCTAACATTTTAGATGTAACATATGAGTTAGTTTTGACCAAATATAAAGCATTGAATGGCTGGGAATGTAAACTTTCACCTAGGAATCAAGTACTGCTAAATGTAAGAAGTTAGGTTGCAGCTTGAATATATGAATATGAATACACACACACACACACACACAAAAGGAGATTTGTGGCTGAGGGCATAGTGTTTCCTTGTCTAGTGGGTATGTTTTATCAATATATCTCATGAAATCATATTGTATTACATATGTATTAAAAATGCAGACCACCAGCAATATATATTAGGCATCATGAAATTGATTAATTTATAGGTCTTACTGTATACCTAAAATTACAAATTGGGAGAGGGTGTATCATGCTCTTGGCAGATGGGCAACAGTCATCTTGATGTCACAAGTTACATAGGGTTACATTAGTCAGAAATAGCACAGTAAAAGGAGTTAATGTTATTGAACAAATTTTTAGATAGGATTTCTCTGCTGTTTTTTGTCTGACATATATATTATTTTACTTATTTTCCCAACGCTGTGCAAAGATTCTGAAATCTTTGATTTTGATAAGTACAAACCATCACTGTACACAACATAGAATTTGGCTGTTTAAATATTGGCCCAGAGTTACTTACTTTTGCTTTCTTTATATAGCCATTTCATCCTATGGTAAACCTTGACTGCTCCCGAGACTTTCGGCCATTCCTGTGTGCTCTCTATGCTCCCGTTTGCATGGAATATGGTAGAGTCACCCTCCCATGTCGCAGAATTTGTCAAAGAGCGTATAGTGAATGTTCAAAACTCATGGAGATGTTTGGTGTGTCTTGGCCTGAAGACATGGAATGCAACAGGTGAGTGAATCCTCAGGATTTGTATTTATTAAAATTACCACCTACATATGTAATGTTTTTCAAGATTTATTTTCAGACTACATGCTGTACCCTCCCATATTTTCTTTTGATTGTGATATTTTCTTGGGGGTGAAACCAACTCTGAGCTCCCTGCTCTCATTATAAATATTCAAATATATATTTTTCTTACTCAGAGTTTTGCATTTGTTTTTAATCAAGAATCATGGACTTAGGAAACATGGCTTTGCCATGTTTTACAGCCCCTTCTAAGCACAATTTCTTCTGAGGGCTCACCACAAGCTCTGGGAGGACATTGCTAGCGTGCCTTTGCCAAAGTTGAAACAAGTTGAAAACAACTTCTGCACAGGTGTACCACTTGCATAGAAGCCTCTTCTGGCTTTGGTAAGTGACAGATAGGAGTTAGGTATAAGCTTGAAACAAATTATGTCACCTCTTTATTTCAGTGAAGAAAAAAAAACATAACTTCCACAATACAATTCTCTTTTCAAGGGAAATCTAAATCCTTTCAACCATGCTTACAGACTACTGTAGTCCAGTTGTTAAACTCCAGAATTAGAGTCTGAAAAAATATGCTGTAGAATATTTAGTAGAGTAGAAAGTTATGTTGTATGAGTTCTAAGACAAAACTGAAAAAGAATGCAATAGATTCTGAATGAAAAATGCAAGAAGAAATGTATAGGAATCCATCTTCCTGTGTTATTTTGTATGCTTAGTCAGGAAAAGTATATCTTGGCTAGATATCATTGGATAAAAAATGCGATGTTAGTATTCCAGATTTATTATTTTATATATTTTGCTGGCTTTTAACAATGTCTTTTGGCTAAAGGACCCTATGATGTAAATTGTGTAAGACAAGGGATTACAGATTTCTTTTTGAAGCTTTTGTACACTAAAACTGACTGTTTCCCAGAAGACAGGGACAACTGCACAGTGGACATGGCCAACCCCAAAGGCTTACCTGGCCAAAAATATACATTTTCTGACCAAGCAGACAAAGCAACACAATAGATTGTTTTTCTGTTATTCATTCGAATTGAACATTCATTCAAATGTTTTTAAGACATTTGCTTGTTTGTCTTTCTAGGTTTTCTGCAAAAATTAGATTTCTTACATAAAAGATGCAGTTGATTAAATCTCATATTTTAACATGAAATAATCAGACAGATCTTCATGCGCAAGCCTCTGAAAAGAACAATTGGTGAAGCTGGTGGTGATAGTTGGATATATGAAATTATTAGACTAGAATTTGTACAGGTAGTCCTTGACGTACAACCATTTGTTCAGCAACCGTTTGAAGTTACAACAGTGCTGAACGAATGGTGGTTATGACTAATACTTGGAGTTATGGCTGTCCTAGCAACCCCATGGTCACGTGATTGGGATCTGGGCGTTTGGCAACTGATTCACACTTAAGACTGGTTGCCAATACCCCGCAATCATGTGATCACCATTTGTAACCTTCCCTATCAGCTTCCCCAGAAAGTCAATGGGGAAACTGGCAGGGAAGGTCACAAGTCACTGGGGTAAGTCTCCCCCATTTGTGCATACTCCCCAGCTCCTCTGTGCTCGCGCCACAGCAGCCACTCGTGCACCCTCCCCAACCCACATGGCACCTCTCGCGCACCCTCCCCAACCCATGCAGTGCCTCTCACACAACCCCATGCACCCTCCCCGACTCTCCCCCACACCACCTCGTTCCCTCCCCATCCCAGCAGCAGCCACCTTCCTGCCTGCTGGCCTGGGACTTGCAACTTCCTGCCAGCTTCCCCACTGACTGGTTGTGGGAAGCTGGCAGGAAGTTGCCTCACACAACAACCGTGGGATTCAGTTAACGACAGCAACCAGGACTGCAGGGGTTGCCATCATAAGTTGAGGACAACCTGTATAAGAGTTTGATTTCTGTACATAGAATCCTATGATTTAATTTGATTTTTTTCTTATCACTTTTTGACACTTGACTATTCCTCTAAACCAAGTCTTTTTTAAAGAACCAGAACAGGCAAAACAATGCTTATATCTAAAAAATTATTACAGGTCCTTTGGTCTTGCTATTCTAGGTTCCCAGACTGTGATGAACCTTACCCTCGTCTTGTTGACCTCAATGTAGTTGGGGAACCAACAGAAAAAGCACCAGTGGAAGTGCAAAGAGACTATGGTTTTTGGTGCCCTCGAGAACTGAAAATAGACCCTGATCTGGGCTACACATTCCTGCGGGTACGGGACTGCTCCCCTCCTTGTCCAAATATGTACTTTAGACAAGAAGAGCTCTCTTTCGCACGATACTTCATAGGTGTGATCTCCATTGTCTGCCTTTCCGCTACCTTGTTCACTTTCTTGACTTTCCTGATTGATGTCACAAGATTTCGCTACCCAGAAAGACCCATTATCTTCTATGCTGTTTGTTACATGATGGTATCCCTAATTTTCTTCATTGGCTTTTTGCTAGAAGACCGGGTTGCCTGCAATGCCTCTGGCCCTGCCACATACAAGGCTTCCACAGTGACACAGGGCTCTCACAATAAAGCATGCACCATGCTTTTCATGGTACTGTATTTCTTTACCATGGCTGGGAGCGTCTGGTGGGTAATTCTTACCATCACTTGGTTTTTGGCAGCTGTCCCAAAATGGGGTAGTGAAGCCATTGAGAAGAAGGCCCTCCTCTTCCATGCTAGTGCATGGGGCATCCCTGGAACCCTTACCATCATTCTCCTAGCTATGAATAAAATAGAAGGTGACAACATCAGTGGCGTATGTTTTGTTGGCCTTTATGATGTGGATGCCTTGAGATACTTTGTTCTTGCTCCTCTCTGCCTGTATGTGGTGGTTGGAGTTTCTTTGCTACTTGCTGGCATCATTTCTTTAAATCGGGTTCGTATTGAAATTCCCTTAGAGAAGGAAAACCAGGACAAGTTGGTGAAATTCATGATTCGGATTGGCGTCTTCAGTGTACTGTATCTTGTGCCACTCTTGGTTGTCATTGGCTGCTATTTCTATGAGCAAGCTTACCGAAGTGTGTGGGAGACAACATGGATTCAAGAACGGTGCAAGGAATATCACATACCTTGCCCTTATCAGGTAAGTGAGCCTATCTCTTAAACCATTTCCTCATGGTCAATTCCTTTTATTTCCCTCAAGGCAGAAAGCACATTGCTTTTTCTATAACTGGTACCAGTCTCCTGCAATATACTTATTAAGTAGAAACACACTACCTGGCATAATTGTATAGGTGACTTGAAATATGACTCAGAAGAAACTCAGTTTTAAAAAATGAAATATGAAATTGAGAATGTGAATGTGAATTTTTAGAAAGTGTGACCTTCAAAGGAAATAGAATCAATTGGTATTTAAAAAAAAATCCTTGTATTACTTTAAATGCACTGAAATAAAAAGTCCTACAGTTAATAAATGGAGATAAGTACAATTTCCCTTAATAAAACAACTTAAATACACTAGGCACTAAACATGCTAATATGGATTAGCTTACAATACTTGCCTCTGGGTTTACAGTGTGAGGATATGACACAAAAGCATTTGCCAAACATGAAAAATGAACAAAAGAACACAGTGAACATGCCAAATGACAATTAGATGGCTGATGAAATTGCACACTAGTTTGAAATGGAGAGGTTATTGATTGGAGCCCATTCAGAGGGGACAAACTATAACTTCTTCACCATTAAATTTGTCTTTTTTTAAGCAGATAAAATGCTGTTATGAGATGATAGATAAGATTCTGGAACAACAGCTCTTTCTTTTTGTGTATATATCACAAGGCCATATTTGAAAAAAGGTCATGTGATAGATTTCCAACTTTTGCATTCCCAGCTCCAACCATAAACAGCACATCTTGCTTGCATGTTCTGTCAATTTCAGATTGAACTTGACCATAACACTTGTCAACATCCTCTTCTAGTTTAGTATGCCAATGTAATAAGTTGTATATCATGATGCTGTAGCCTTTTGTAGCTGGAATTTGTGAAAAATGGTGTCAAAAAGATACTTTTGATACGGTCAAAAAGAATTGTATTCAGTCAATAGTAGTCAGTAATCTATCTATGTGGTCTCTAGGAGTTGGAAATGACTTGATGGATCATCATCATCATCATCATCATCATCATCCCAGCTGATGATTCCCTGCCCTTTTCTTTAGTGGCCTTTTCTGTTGAACTTTAATTCTTATGCCAATAATTCTTGGCAAATTGTTGAAGTTTCTACAGCAGCAACTGCCTCTTAGCTGACACATAAGAGCAGTTGTTTTTGAAGAACAAAACTACAAATTAGCTCAATTATCTATCTTCAGAATTACATAATGCTCATTTTATTCTTTGACATTGTGGGGGAGAGCCACATTAGTCTATGGTAGTCAAAAATCAGAAGGTGTCTAGTGGCACTTTTTCAGAGTAACACATTTTTTTTAAAGGCATGATTTTTATGAGCTAGAGCTAACTTGAGCAGATGCATAAAGTGGCTAAACCCTTCCTTTGTTTTCAAAAGAGCTGTTATGCTTTACCTCAGGTATATATAGATCTACCTGTAAGTGGTTGAAAATTAGCAAGAATATGTTCATTATTAATATTAAATTTAAAGAAGGGAAATTGTAGGAAAATGAAAATGAAAAATCAAAATCAAGTATTGTTTAGTAGACAATAATTGGCTGACTTCACATAACATGTTAAGCAAGGAACCATGTCTTACAAACCACACATTGTCAAACCACACACTAAGCCAAAACCAAACAAACCACATTATGGTTTAGGATAGTGTATATGAACCCAGTATGTGTCTTGGTTAAAATGTAGATTATATTGGCCTATTTTGTGTATTCCCACCACTAGATCTGGGGTGGTCCTTGGCCATACTCCTTTTAACCATGTGGAATATCTTTTCTGCTGGACCTAATGGGCAGATATAATTGGGTGGAAGAAGTCCCTCAAATAACCCAGCCCCATGCCATGAAGGGCTTTAAAGGTCAAAAGCAGCACCTTGAATTGGATCCAGAAGCAAACTGGCAACCAGTGCAGCTCACGGAGCAAAGGTGTAACCTGTGCTGTTCTAGGGGCACACATAACTGCTCACACTACTGCATTTTGCACTAGCTGAAGCTTCCAGATGCTCTTCAAGGACAGCTCCATGTAGACCACATTACAGTGCTCCATTCAGGAGGTGACCAGGGCATGAGTGACTATAAGCAGAGCCTCCTAGTCCAGGAACAGGTGCAACTGGTGTACAACATGAAGCCGCACAAAAGCCCTCCTAGCCACGACTGCTACCTGCTTTTCAAGCAGGAGTCGTGAGTCTAGGAGGATCCCCAAGTTGTATACTGGGTCTGTGTAAGGCAGTATAACCCCATCCAGTACCAAAGATGGCACAGTCCTTGAGCTGGAGGGCCCAAACTAACTTTTTAGCTTTTAATTTTATATATTTTTGTAAAGATTTTATAGTTCTTTTTACTTGTAAGCCACCTAGAGTCACTTATACAGTGAGATGGATGGTGTATAGATTTGATTAATAAACAAACAAAAACCCAAAGCCACTCAGTCTTGCCAGGGTTCAGCTGAAGCCTGTTATTCCCTATCCAGGCTCCCACAGCCTCCAGGCTCCAGAATATCAACAGTGTTGCTTAAGTCACCAGGGGCAGAAAGGTATAACTGGGTATCATCAGCATACTGATGATACCTCACCCCATGGAGATGGATAATCTCACCCAGCAGCTTCATATAGATGATTGTCCTGCACATTACTTTTGTTCTTGAGAATTAAACTTCCTAGGCTGGCAGATGGTTTTTCTCTTGAAGTTGAGCATCTTGGTCCAAACAAGGCAACCTATTTGACTCCAAAGACCATTCTTTTTCTCTGTATGGAAGCATTCTCCAGGGATAAATATTTAAAGAATCTCAGATTATAGTCGTTCACTTTCTCTCACCATCTGGTCTGTTCTATTATGTCATTTAAATTATTGATAAGGGGCTAAAGGAAGCAGCTGCAATTTGAAATTCAAGAAATCAGAAGTTCTCAACAAACAACCCTAGCTTTTAATGGCTACACAGAGAGTTTATCTCTTGCATGCTGCACAGCATCAATTGTGGAAATAGAGGTCAAAGCAGTACTGCATTTTTAGGTGAGTTTCTATCCCGTCATGTCAACAGGGATCAGCAGTCACTTCATTGTATAATCATTGTTGGCGCCCCTCTCTAATATCTTCAGTACCACATTGTCTTGGAGCCATAAGTGATTCAGATGACATTTGACAACACTATAAAAGCATCCAGATTTAGCTTCTCTGAAAGCTTTCTATGTGCAGACAGTCCAGTTCCCTCTATTTCAGGAACAGAAATGATGTTTACCAAATATTGCTCAAGCACAAGAATAATGCATTATAAATATGAAGCTTGCAAACAAGGTATACATGTAGGTATTTTTGTAGTACTGCATGAACAACTGCCTTTTCCTTACTAATTTGATACCATTCTCAATCCAGCAATGATTGCTAAATTAATTGTATAAATTAATAATGAAGGTGTTGGGAACACCATTTCAGGAGAACAAACCTTTCCCTTATGCCTCTCAAGAGGGATTGTGGAGATGATACTGCATATATTGCCAAAGATGGAAACTATTCAGCCAGCTCTTGGTATATAATCTTGTATTTGAATTTATCAAATCTAGGTGTAAATTTGTATCAGATTTATCATCTAGGTGCAATCCTACTTCCAGCCTCTGCTCCACAGTATTTTCTATCCTTTGCTAGCAAATTATTATGTTTATCAATACTGCATTCCCAGAACAGTTTATAAGAGAATAAAAATAGTCTTAAATAAAACCATCACAATTAAATCAGTGCTTAAAATAATAAATACAAAAACTAAAGTTAATTTTAAAAGTAAAAAAAGCAAAATGACATATAATATTGTGAATGGGCAGGAAGTATTTTTCTTTGGTACCATCGTATTTATCATTCCATCCACTTTGGCTCATAGGCGTGTTAGAGTGGACCTGATTTTCACATCTGAGAATGAAAGTTGCATCGGTGACTGTAAAAGTGCACTCTTCCAACGTATGATAAAAGAACTCTTTTAAAGTTGTTAATCTCAGATTGTATCCCTGTATAATTCACAGCTTTTCAACAAATAATTATCATAGGAAGCATCTTATTCATTATTAGATCTATATTCCATCTTAAATTTGGGAGTTTCAAATGATGTCCATGAAGATCTCTGTTTATTTTATCCTTTAACAACTTTGTGAGGTAGATTAGGTTGAGAGACAGTGATTGGTTCAAAGTGAGTTCCGTGCTTGAGTAGGAACTTGAGCCTCAGTGCCCCTGGTTGCAATCCAAAACTTTATCCTGTATAATAAATTGCTTCTTGTGTTTTCAGATCATCAAAGAGAATATCTAGCAATAATATAAAATTAATGTGTCTTTTCTCCAGAACGTTACATATTCAAAGCATAACCTCTCTATGCTTATAATTTTGAATAAACTAGAAGTAGAACCCTGTTGGTAATCTTTTGGGGATTCCATGCCTGAAAACCCCTGTAATAAAATGGGTGGGATATGCCACAAAACTCATATGTGCACATCTGTTTTCAATATATGAACTATATCCTTCAGTCCTTCAAATATGTGCATTCCAACAATTAACAAGAACATCACCCCCTTCCCCTCCATTCAGCAACGAGGGCTGAAAAAAGCCTTCTAGTGGTATCAGTGGAAACTTTTTCAAGCCTAACTGCCATGCTGGATAGCGGGTTTAAGGAGTCCCAGTGCTGGGGAACTTTAGTTCTTCCATTCCAAGCTGTGACTCCTAAACTGTCCCCATATTACAGTCTAGCCTGGAAAAAAAAGCAGTTCTTAGATGTCAGATTTGATCTTGTGACTATACACTTCTTGTCTGTTTATTCTGAATATCTTTATAGTGTCTTTCTACTAACTGGTATCAGGGAGGAGATCTGGAGCAATGTGATCTGGCTTCTCCCAGCCATCCATGACTCAACAGAGTCAGCTGTTTCTGTATAATTATTCACATATTATTCCAGTAAAAGCTGACAGAAGCAGTTTCTGGGTACAGAATTAAACCAAGCTAAATTCAAAAATGCAAGGGAATTCTTGGAAGCTTGGTATTCAGACAAGGCAGCCATCAACAGGCACATAAACAACATCTACACACTATTCAAAAGAGACAATAGAAAGGAAAACAAAAGACCAGAACATCTCCTCACCAGCAATCATCACCCAGATAAGCAGAGATTAACACCAAGATTACCACCAGACATTTACAAGCAGTAAAGAATATCTTAAGGAACTACCAGAGGGAAAAAAAATAGAACAAAACAAAAACCCCACCCCCACCAACACTCGCAGGGCATGCCACAATATATGAACAGAGAGCAAACCCCATTCCATTCTAGCACTGAAGATGTTACCTAGCCGGGTAATGAAACGTTTGCAAGAAAACAACCAAGCTCAGAGAACCCCAGGGACTCCACAATTTGAGATTCTCTTGCTGATACTGCCTATTGTAATGGTTTTATGAGCACACTCTATAAAAATTATTTGAGGAATGTGAGGAAATTCTGTTTTAAACTGATGTTTCTCTGTGGTCTGATCTGGTCTGCACATCATGCTAAAGCGTAATGAGTTTGGGCTCTGACTTAACAGCATAATGCGCTATAGGCTATTCAGGCCACCATGATATGTTAATAAAAAAACTTGCACTGATTTAAAATTGATCCTTGGATTTTGTAGCTATGGAAATGGAATGCCTTTTGGGTTTGTCTATAGCAATTATTTTTAAAAGACTTAGTACCTGGAATTGTGTCTGTGCAGCACTCTGCCTTCTTGTTATTCTTGCCTCTTTTCTACAGGTTACCCAGATGAGTCGTCCAGACTTGATCCTCTTCCTTATGAAGTATCTGATGGCTCTCATAGTGGGAATCCCATCAGTCTTTTGGGTTGGAAGTAAAAAGACTTGCTTTGAATGGGCCAGCTTTTTTCATGGGCGTAGGAAAAAAGAGTGAGTTAAAGTCCATATACTTGGAAGTTGGCTATGCTGGAGAAGGTTGAAATATAGGAGAGGCCAAATCTGCTTTTTCTAGTTGATATGTCAGCCAAAGTCCATAAATATAATTCCTGGCTACCGCTGCTACCTATGCTTTCAGAATTATAAATGCATCCAGAAACACCTCCTAACTATGATTTTTAGGAGGTATGCAAACCTACACAATATTGGTTGAATCACTCTGTCCAGGACACAGATTTTCCATTGAGTTTACTTCCTGAATTTTCAGCTTGTTTCCCCTCCTCAGGTCCAAAATTACCTGTTTGGGGTTTATGGGTTAAAAACAGAGGTCAGGTTGCCATATACAGATGACATTGCAATCCAAAACTGAAGGTGACTTTCCCTGGTAATTTTATATATTGTAAATGTTAACAGTATGGGGAACAAAACAGAACTCAGTGGGACCCCATAGACCGAATGATATGTTGCAAAGCAAACTTGTCCCCGCATCACTTGCCAGGACTGATTAGTTAGGTACAATTAAAGGCCCCATAATACTATGCCTCCCCAAACTCTATTATTATATTAGTTAGATGCAGTAAATAAGATGGCAGAAACTCAGCTAGTCTACAGCAGCCAGGTGGAGTGACCAAAGTTGTGCCGAAGGACATAATAGCTTTTACCCCTATGTCTGTAGTGGAATCAATATTCTGGGAATGATGCAGTGCTCCTGCTGTAACTGTGGTGGTAATTTTTAAACCATTTTCAACCCGCCTGCCATGCCTTCTCTTGATTTTGAATGATGTAGATACAACAGAAATGTGCACCTCTGAATTCATGCAGTATGGTCAGAGCTTTTTTGTTGCCTAGCTTCTTCTACATGCTGCTGCTTCCATTTGTCTTCCAGTATTAAACTGATTGTTATTCACCAGGGTCGTTAACGAGAGCCGGCAAGTGCTTCAGGAACCCGACTTTGCTCAATCTCTCTTAAGAGATCCAAATACACCCATAATTCGCAAATCCAGAGGCACTTCCACCCAAGGGACTTCTACTCATGCCTCCTCTACACAATTGGCTATGATGGATGACCAGCGAAGCAAAGCAGGCAGTGTGCATAGCAAAGTCAGTAGCTACCATGGCAGCTTGCATAGGTCACAAGATGGCAGGTGAGGAGATTAAAATATTATTCTGCAAATACATAAGCAAAGTGCAAATTCATATTAAACCCAGGACAGGATGAATTCAAGGGAAATGATTGAGTAGAAGTTCCTAGTTGTAACAGTTATATGCAATTGTTCTCCTTTCTACCCGCCCTCATTTGAAATAAAGTTTAGCAAGTTGTTGGTTTTCTAGGGCTTAAGATATCTTTCCCTACCCTGGTATGTTCCTAATGACAAAACCTGGAACCAGTTCATTGTGTATGTCTAAAACATATCTAGAGGACATCATATTGAAGAAGTCAGCCTTTGGTTGAGCTTCTGTTACAAGATCTCTCCTCTTTGAGGAAATTCAGTGCAGATTAGAATATCTAAAGCTCTGATTCTTGGCAATTCCATTCTATAATATATTCAGTGATACATAACTATATACTATTTAATAAGGGCATTGGTGTTTTATCACCATTCCAAAATGCGTATTTTATATCTTTTATATATCCTACTAGCCAGGTGGTTACTAAATATGAATTAATTCCAGATTTAATCATACAGCAGTAGAACACCCTCCAGCATAGTTCATGCAGAAAATTCTGGGATTGCAGATTGAAATCTACGCTTCTGGAGGGCAACCAGGTAGTGAAAAGCTGGAATGGACTAAATCGTTGATGAAATGGCTGTCAGTGATGCGTTCTGAAGAAGCCATTTCTCAGTCTAGCCATATTTGTGAACTATCATACTGTCTCTAACCTCTCCTTTTCAGGGAAGTTTGCAGGTGGCTCAGCTACAGAGGGCCCTAGAGAAAATGGATATTTAGATCCTTTTCAGTTAGGCTTAGACCCATTGCAAGTGACAGATAGCATTGATCAGGTGGATGACCTGTGTTGGGACCTTGAAGGAGGCTCTCTTAGTTCTATTAAATTGATCATGGTATCTTACTGGATGGCCTATAGGGACTGGGGGTTGAAGATTTCACTTCTATCACAGTAGGCAGTTCCATTCAGTATTGTTGGGGGAGGAGCATTTGAGCTGATGGATGCTGTAGCATGGGTTACTAGGGGCTCATCATTCCCTACCCTATTTTTTAACATCCATAAGAAATTGCTAGAAGCAGTCATCTGTCAGTTTCTCAATATACTGATGATACTCAACTGTACATTGTACCCCAGACTGAATTGGAGATGTGGTAGTAATCTTAACCCTGTGTTTAGGGAGAGAGAAACAAAGACAGAGTTGGTATTTGCCCAGAAATGGTTGCATTATGGTTCCATCTACAACTATGGGGGCAGGGGGTAGTCCTTCTCCTTAAGAAGCTGGTTCTCAACTTGGAGGTGGAATCCATGGCCAGACAGGCATTCACCCAGCTGAAATTGGTGCACGAATTTCTATCTTATTTGGACCAAGCTGCTCTGGCAACAGTGACTCATGTGCTGGTCAACATACAATTAGATTATTATAACATGCTTTACATGAGGAAGTCTTTGAAAATGATTCAGAAGCTTTAATTGCTGCAAAATGCAGTGACCAGGCTGCTAGCAGGTAAGTGTTACTATCTTGGTATTACATCAGTTCTTTGGTCACTGTACTGGTTGCCAATAGGCTTCTGGGTCTAATTCACAGTGCTGGTTTGGCCTTTAAAGCTCCATATAGGTTGTCTCCAGAGTACCTTAGGGACCATCTCCTCCAAATGGCATTTGCCTTGCCCATGCATGCATACAGGGAAGGGATGTTGAGAGTTTTGTCCCCATGAGAATTCAGACAGTCATTTCCTGGTATGACCTGTAAGACTTTGTCCCGTTCGTCAAGAGAAACTCCCGTGACACATGTGGTTCACAAAAGAGGTTTACTCAAGCGTAACGCAACAGTTACAAGCAAAGCCAGGACTGGCTTGGTACAATTACATTGGTTACTTTATACCTCTCCCCTTCCTGCGTTTTCGCCCCGCGATCATGTTACAGGCTGCGGATTATCAGCGCCCCAACAACCCCCTTAATTGTCCAGATGGCAGGTTCAGCCTGAGTCCCATTGTTCTTTGATTGTTGTTAGCCCTTGGTGTGGTCATTGTCTTCGTTGGGCTTCTGTCGCGCACACAGCCGGGAGCGTTCCCTCGCACGCTGATTGCTCTTCCTCAATTCCGCGGCTCTTTCCTTTGTCCATAGCGCCCGCGGGCCTCTGGCGTTAACACAATGCATCCGCTCCAGATTAGTGAAGTGGCGCCAGGTGGTCCATTCATTAGTTTGTGGTTTCGCACTTCCTCTTTCTGCGCTAGCGCTCAAGCGGTGAAATTGACCAAAGCGCAGCTGGGGAAGTTCCTAGCCGTGCCGCGCCGGCTGAACCTGACATGACCTTCATGCTTTGGACTATTTTGCCCATGAGGTTTGCCCAACACCCACTCTCCTAGTTTTCTGGAAGAGAAGAGTGTTATTTGAGCAGACATTCAGATTTATTTGGATAGTCAATATACATGAGCGCTGTTGTTATTTTCCTTTTTGTTTTTATTTGCATTTGTATTACTCATGCTATTTTATATTTTTATCTTATGTAAACAGACAGGAGTTGTGACTGAGCTGGGCAGTATTAAAGTATTTGAATGAATAAATAAATAAAATAACAGGAGAGAATAACTGAAATGGTTTTAAAAGGGAAAGAGATAAATTCTTGAAGAATATGGTTATCAGTGATCATCAGTTCTGATGGCTGTGCTATATTCAGAGTAAGGGTTAGCATTCCTTTGTTAGAGAGCAGAAGTGGAGAAAAACTGTTGCCCTCATATTCTCATTATGGGCTTATATGACACATCTGATATGGGCTTATATGACAGATCTGATTATGAAATACAGAATGATGACCTAGATAGCCTCATCCAGGAGGTTTCTTACAATCAGATTGTCCATATTTAACTTGTCCCTCAGTGAATATAAAGTAAGTATGCTTAAAATTGGAACCAACATGTTACATACAAGTAAAAAGTAATAAACTATGCTAATTTTTTTTTTTTTTTTACTGAAAACTGATAAGAGTCCTACAAATGGAAATGCTTGGATTAAACTGGAGGCCATCTGAGTTTTGCTTATCTAATTTATATATTTGGGGGATGATTAGATAATATTTGAATGTTTTCAATGCATACATGTCCTTGTTACTAAAAAAGATAAGTCTTTATGAATTAGATATACCCCCTGCAGTTACCGTGGAATTGAAGATCGACTACCTCATGGCAGTATGTCCCGACTGACTGACCACTCCAGGCATAGCAGTTCCCACCGGCTCAATGATCAGTCACGTCACAGCAGCATCAGGGACCTCAGTGGAAATCCAGTAACTCACATAACTCACGGCACCAGCATGAACCGAGTTATTGAAGAGGATGGGACCAGCGCGTGATCTGCACTTCTTTTCCCATGAAATGAACAGTATTCATTTCTTATCAGAATAATATATCAGCTTTTATCCCTCTTATGAGTCAGAATGGCACCCAGTTTGGTCACTGCCTTTTCCTGTAGCTCAACATTTCTTAGAAAGGTTGCCTCTAAGCAAGTATGATGTTGATTAAGTCTACAAGCTAACTGTTGATGCATTTAGGATTGCTTACTATATTTATTTATTTGTTGATGTTTGTTGATTTATTTGTTGATGTTTTCCCCCAAATCTCTCTTAAAAATCCTTATGCATCTATAAGAGTCATACTATGAAAAGTTTCCCAAAGTAGAAGACTGGGTTTGCTTTTTGGTATGGGGGAGGGGGAAAGATCTGTTTTGCATTTTGTTCATTCTAATTAAATAATAAACTAGTTAGTTGTTCTCCTGCAGCACAGAGGGTAGGCTGCATATTAAAAACTGTACAGAGGGCATCGGTAGGGAATTGCCAAGAGTTTATACACTGGAAATGCAGCAAAAGGAAAAATGAGCAGAAGTCCTAAATAATGGTATTGGCTCTTAAGTTAAATTGCTGGTCTTGATGGGGAGGGGAGGAGGGGGGGAGGTTATCAACAATTGGTGTAAAATTTCTTGTATTGTTTGTGCTTTAGTAGAAAATACTCCAATTTCCTACTTGTTTTCAAAGAGAAAGAAGGGAAGTGGAGTTGGTTCTTAATTACCAAACTGAATTCAACACTTTCAAAATCCTCATTGGATAGGAGAGAAAATGATTTCTTAATATAGCTACTTTTGTAGTCCTTAGGAATAGTAGGAAAATTCCTCCATGCTTCAACCCTTTCAGCATCAGTGCCTTGAACAGTTCTTGCTATATCTAGGGCATTTTGGGGAGGAAAGGTTTAATGGCCTCTATTAGCATCAAGGAATCTGAGATGTTTTTTGAGAGAGAAAGGCCAAGAAGATCTATAGGATAATATGTACTGTAGTTTGAATAATCTGTTAGTCTTTTATGAAGAATATTTGCTGAGGCCAGCAGACAGCCACTAAGGAGAAAAGGTTACATTTGCTTGTTTTCAGATCCAAATTCAAGATATGCATATGGAGAACAGAAGAACAAATACAGCTTTTTCCATTCCCTTCTTTAAGCCTGGGTTCAAAATAAAGGTGTTATTTGGAATCTTTTAAAAATAGTAGCTTGGGATAAGGGAAGGAAGGCTGCTTTAATAAGGTGGTTGGGTGGTTTAGCCTTATATATAAGACCAGCCACTGGCATGCCAAACCCTTCAGTATATTGTAAGGAGCTTTTTGAATTCTGCCCAACTGTGAAGCACTAGCTCTCAAGTATTATTTCAAAGCTCTTCAGTTTTTAGAGACCAACTCAAAGTTAGCAGCAGTGGAGATTGTAGTTCCAGAATAGGGGATTTTTCTCATTTGAAAATGCAACTGAAAATATATTTTACAAGACAGTAAGACCAATTAAACAGAATGGGCTTTACCTCCAAGTTAAGTTACAAAGGATCAGTTCTTAAGTGCAGCGTAATAACCACCTATGGTTTTGTATTCATTCACACTTACGAATGATATACAAATGAGCAATTCAAATATGCAAATCTACAATTCTTAATTAAAACATTGCCCATGCTTGTCTTGGACAGTGAACTTGATTTTTCTAAGGCAGCTATTGGCATGAGTTAAGGAAGCACTTGTTTGTGTTTAAACCTACCTCATCTATTGCTCTAATACTACTGCTGGGAAATGACTATTCTCTTTCTTAATATGCACCCTCCCTTTTATCAACTTTTTTATATATAATAGAGAACAAATATGCCAGGTATCTAAAATTTCATGACAAACCATTTCATTGTTTCTTAGTTCCTCAAGAAAAGTAACTGGTGCTGAAATACTTTGGAGCTACAAGAATTAGGCTTAGTTTTATTTTAAATTCAAATTTAAAAATTGTGAAGTGCCAGATCAGTTGTTTTGTAACTTGAACGGGTGCTTTAAGTCAATTGGGATCGAGCTAATGTTAATTGTGAGAATATAATTATGAGGAAGCCTGAACAGCCTCTGAGCCATAGTAAGCAGGGGTTTCTCTCTGCTGTTGTTCTGGCAAAATTTGCAGGTATTCACATTTCAGGAGAAACCTACTTTAATATCAAGGGAGTTTTCCATAAAATTTAAATATAGGTAGCCCTTGTTATTTGTGGTGGTTCTATTCCAGTCTAACAGCCATAGATAAGAGAACTGTACATAACAAGACCTTGAAAAAGTATACTTCATTCATGAGCAAAGCCCACCATTATTTTGTGCATGCTTAAAATACCTTCCCCCACTAAAAAAAAAAATACTCTAGAAATCTTCCAAACAGAACAATGTATCAAAAGTTGAAACTATCCCAAACCTTTTGCAGATAATACAATCTGATCTGTATTTATGAACCATGGATAATGGAATTGCAGATAAGGGCCACCTGTACCAACTTCAGAGAAGTGAGGCTGTTAGGTCAGAACTGGGGAAAGACAAATTAAATCTCCAGTCCACAGGCTGCTTGGGTTTTTGCACAATTCCTGTTACACAACAGATGTATATAATTCAATGAATGGAATAAACATGTAGTTTAGCTCTAAGGCAACACAACTATTGAATGCCCAGCAGTGTTTTTCTTTGTTCTTGGCATACAGCAGTCCACAAACTTCACTTAATTTAAAATAGGCAAACATAGAAATCTTTAGTAGGAGAAAACATCTGTAGCATTTTGAAGGAAATTTAAAATGTCTAGAAAAATACCTTTTTTTCCTAACATCTTTATAATTTGAGTCAGCATGGATTCCCATAGATTTAACTCATGTACTCAGAAAAAAAAATTCTCCTAGAAAACAGCAACATTGTTTGCTTCCACATTCTAGTCAAAGCGCATTCGTCAGCTGCCTATTTCTGTTACTGTAACATAGAATGGAACCAGGAGAGCCCCCATAGTTATGCATCAAAGCTGGTTGCAAGAAAGAAGTGGGTAGAAGACTGCCTCATTCACTTTTCTATTAACTGCATGTTAAGATACCTACCTTTTACAATCTGAGATTTGTAAGTCACACCAATACTGCTTCTTGAAAACCTTTTATTTGTTTGAGGTATCTCCACTCCTCAAATAAAAGTGCTGAAATTGGGGTAGGTGCATGTAGACCAGTATTCCTCAACCTTGGAAACTTTTAGATGTGTGAACTTCAACTCCCAGAATTCCCCAGCCAGCCATGCTGGCTGGGAAATTCTGGGAGTTGAAGTTCACACATCTTAAAGTTCCCAAGGTTGAGAAACATCGATATAGACTAATTTCTTTCCACCTTCATTGCTCAATGAGGCATGCACTTTTCCAAATCAGTCTCTTTTCATCATCCTGCCTGCCTTTTCAGGCAGCTTGCCTGATCCTCCCAGTCCACAAATACTGTGTATTTTCCTTCAGTTAAACATATATAAGTAGTTCTGAATAAAATGTTTACATATTTTTTGTTGTTGTTAAAATGCTGTACTAGGAGTGTATGCAGGAAATTATATATTGTGAGTATCCAGTCAATCTGTACAACCTCTCAAAACTATAACAGGTTTTTCATTGGGACTGATATGGCTAAAATAGAAAATTCCCAGCTTAATTCAACCTAAGATTATACCAACCAGTAGAAAATAATATGCAATCTCAAGTACTTTTTAAGAATATTGATAAAATACATGCAAATCACAGTGGCTCTAGAAATTCCAAGGCATTCCTGCCACTTTTGGCTCCATCTTGCATACCTGAAAGTGCTAGACCTAAGTCCTATGTTGTTTGTCCTTTTTTTCCCCACACAGCAACTGAGGAAGTAAATTGTTTAGACCAGTTCTTCGGTTTACTTTCTCATGCACAATAAAAAGTGTCCTGTTGTGAGCAGCGCTGCCACAATAAACCAAACAATTTGAGGGTTTATTGTCAGAGATTATGAGCAGAGGGCTTTTTTTGTAATGGCAAAGGAATTAATTAGTTAATCTTTGGTTTTACAAAGATTTTGTTTTCCTCTTTTGCAAAATGGCACCAAGCAAAAAATTAGGATATGATGTCTAGCATTAGCAGTTACTTAGGATTTTTTTTAACTGACTGGGACAAGCACCTTTGGAATTGCATTATGTAAAATCTGTTTCCAATGTTGATAACAAGTTATGCAGATCACTCTTGTGGCTCTTATAGAAAGAAAACTGGCTTAAAGTGCCACATAAACTAGTTTCAGTAGAATGGTATCCAGGCTCCCTTCTGTTTCCGTTGCTCAGAAGCATTACTTCCCCATTCCCCAGTTTTGATTATGTCACTGTTGCAGGTCCTTTTCTGTAACAAACATAGAATATTGAACAATTTAGCAATCAAGTTGGTTTCTGTCAGATCTGACGTAATTAGGCAGAGAAGATAAGTTTTCATTCTAGAAAAAAATAGTCCAGCCTTCTCAGCACAAATCGTCTGTGTTTAATGCTGTAATTTGTGTAAAACAACATGGTGGGATTAGGCTACTTCTTGCCAGTGCAGAAGAACCAAAATGAAGTAGCAGATAAAAGAAAATATTGTTTACTTCCTCTGTTTTCAAACATGAGGTTTTTTCTTATATAACTCATACTAGGAAAATTCTTCCAGAATTGTAGTACTTCTAATCAATGCTGTTATTTCCAATTATTTTTTGTGTCTGTTAATTTTCTGAAAAAAAACAGGTTTACTACCTTTATCTGAAATTGCGATTGAGTATAGGAAATAGATTTGAATACACCAGCATGGTACCTGGTCTCCAATGCTAACAGTTCAACTTGCACTAAACTCCTTGTAGATTTGACCTCTCATGTACAATATGCCAGTATCCTACTCAGTTTTGTGTTGTTTTTAGCACCTTAACTGTGCATGTACAAATGGTTACCATAGCATTGATTAAGCATTTTGTTTTTGTTTTTTAAAGACTATTTAGAATTTTTAATAAAATGACTAAAATCAAAGCTCTGAAGTGTTTGTTGCTCCTTTAACATTTAAGGAGAAGTGTGAAATACAAGTGTATACGCAGAACATTCAAGCTTTGAGGGGGGAATGCAGAATGCTACCATATCCCAGGAGACACATCAAGACTTGCTTTATTTCATGGTAGATTGAGTTCCAAAACTCTGAAAATACAGGCTTCCCCTACCTTGTAAATAGGTTTCCCACTAATGCCAATACTTGCTTGACATATTTCCATGAACCCAATGAAGCTTTAGAGTAGTTGTGCATCAGAAACCAAATCTCTTTCTATTCTAAGTAAGAATTGCAGTATCAAATTTATATCCATGTAATTTGTTTCTATTGTTTATTTAAATCAGCTATGAGGCTTAAGAATATCTGCTGAATATTGGCAATAAAAATCACCAAACTAGGCTTTTCACTGCAGACAATTATTGTTCATACACTGTCCTAAGCCATGAGTTTACTCAAGCATGTTTTGCTGAATAATCCAATAGCTAAACTAAAATCAAGCAAATCAGATTGTGACTTAACACAAGAGCAGATAATCTTTCTCAGGCTGCAGATAGCATTTTCATCTTCCTTCCTTCCTTCCTTTTACAAAAATCAGTTCCTGAACGTCACAAGGAGTGTGTCTGGAGACAAAATTGAAAATGTTCAGCTTTTGGGGAGGGAAAAAAGAAAAATAGATGTCAGCTTGACACACACACATTTCTTTGGAAACAAAAAAAATATATACCCCTGAATATTAGTAGGTTTGCTGCCAAATGTCAGTGCCACAATCTTGGCACGGTCTGGGGCAACATGTCATATGTGGACTGGATTGCCTATCTCAAGGCTTAGTAGAATGTTTGAATCCAGGTTATATCTCCTTAGAACAGTCTTGGTATTAGACTAATAACAATCACATTTGTGGTCAATACATCTGCAAGTCACTGCACTGAAGTAGGTGATGTAAGGTAAGCTTCAGAAATGTTTTAATTGCTTTTAGTTACTACAGCTGTAACAGGCTTCCTAAATGGAAATTAATCCCTATTGCTCTTTGAATAGAGCTTGAATCTTCAAAGTTGTCTGCACTTAGGAAAATCAATTTGGTTGGGGGGATTAAAAGTATACAAAAGTATTCTGAAAATTTGCCACAATTTTGGTAAAATGTATTGGTAGAGACATAAGAGTGCTAGCACATTCACTAGCTCTGTTTGAAATCATACAGAAAATATTGACCTTATTCCTCTGCTGCGCTTGTACAACTTGTTTCTTGTTGTAGGCATGGCTTGCTCACTCTTGGTTTCAGTGTTCTTCAGTTTCTCCCAAATACCTTGAGGCATTAAACTGCAGGATAATCCAGCTACAAATCCCACCTGAAAGCTGCCAAAACTAACAAGTCTGAACAATATGTGAATTGCACTAATAACTATCCTTTCAAAATACTTTAACTGGTGAATTCTTTCTGTGACAAAATGTTCCAAAACTACTTATTGAGACAAGGGGGGAATAGTCATCATACTAGTTCTTTTCTTTAAAAACATGTAAAAAATCCAGTTGTGTTACTACCTATTAATGTTCAAACATAGTTAATTCCTAGCCCAAAATGGAGAATGGGAGCAAGCTTTGGACTGCTGTTACCCCAACTGGACAAATGAAAAAAGATCCATTTTTGTGCAAATGCTGCTCAGCTCTAAATCAAGCAGGCTTAGCATAAATAAACTGAACCCAAAGCAAACGTTCTACATTACAGGAGTTTCCAGATAGTTCACTAAAGCTTGTGCTATAATACATGTGTTGTTCTTTAGGTGAGACATAACTTTTGTTGCTGTTTTGGTTTACCTTGTAAAGATCTACCCATGCCTGATGTATTAGAAAAAGGTGTTTGACCAACACCCATAATCTAACTAGCACTGTCTCTGAATACACTTGGTTGGGGAATATGGGAGCTCAGTGCAGGGCAGGGAAATAACTGTCTGCAGCTTCTATGGAGCCATTATTTTCCCTTCTGGGCTCTAGATATTTCTCTACCTATATATATTCATATATATTACAAGATTTTTAATCTTGTGAATAGTTTCATAATATGTTGGAAAAGGAGGGATAAAGACAGGTAATAGTTTACATTTGAAGGTGCTACTGTAATATATACTGCTTTTATCCACCATTATTTCTGGTTGTAACAAACAGCTGATTTAGGGATGCAAAATACATTTACTGCCCAATATCTGAAGTGCTTTTCAAAGGTCTATGGAAAAATCAGATACACAGTACCATGACATCTTTGAAAAATGTATATTTCTACTTTTACACACTCCAGGATCTGAGTTCTGTTTGCAGGATCTGTCAGCCCAGTCTAAAATTTCTAATAAAACAATCCACCCTAGGAGCCTTGTTAAATTGTTTGGCTAATTGCAGCTTAGCCAGTGTGGAATGATTGCTGCTTTGCTGTCCTCTTTCAACAATTGCAAATTCAGTCCTGCTAAATCATATTAGCAAATGAGCAAGGACTGGAGGAAGTGGTGGTACTTTCTGCCAAGGAAGTCCATCAAAACCTTAAGACAGAATCAGTAACAAGTTTTAAGCATGATGTGTTTTACCTGTGTTGCTTTTTATCATAAACTGCTAAAATAGCATCTTGAAACTGAGCACAACTAAGGAGATATTGAAAGCTGGTCTCTGCCCTCCCCATCTCCTGTCTTATTGTGCAGAGGAATTTGGTAACAGCTGCTCTATAAATCCAAAATAAAGGACTATTGATTTTCTGAATAACTGAGATTTATCTTGATTTGTGGCCATATTTAATCTCAATCCACTCTCATTCTATAATTTAGAGTACTATAATTTGTGCTTGGCCTCACATCCCCTTTCATTTTAATGTTCCTTTCATTGCTGCAAGAGTTTTCAATTATTCTTCTATCCAGTGAACTCTGGAGTATTCTGAAAACTCTGAAGTTTTCAGGCAGTGCATATAAATAAATGATCCATATTGTGCGCACAATATGGGAGGGAAAGGAAGGAGAAAAAGTTTGGTAGAGGAGGGGAGAAATGGAAGGGAAGGAAGGAGGGAGGGAGGCAAAGTAAGAAAGAGAGGGGAAGAAAAAAAAAGGAAAATGGAAGGAAAGGAAAAAATAAAAGGAGGAAGATGGGCCAGGGCACTGAAGATGAAAGTGATCAGGTGGGAAGAGAAGAATGGAAATCAGGAAAGAGAGAGAAACAGGAAAATGAGGAAAAGATGGAGAAAGAGGAAAGCGGGGGGGGGGGAGAATGAATTATGGAAAGATGACAGAAAGTGAACAGAAGGCAGGAGGGGAGGGGGCAGAGATAAAGTTGAGGAGTGAAAGAAAGGAAAAGGGATTCTGAAGAGCAGATAAGATTGTTCTGCAGCTGTAACTCTCTGCCCACTTAATTGGGAATAAAACTAGCTCATTTGCATTTTTATTCCATACTTACTATAATAAGTCCACAAGGAAGTTCACCAATAAAAAAAGCAATTTAAAATTAGCAGCAGATGGCTTCAAATCATCCATTATCCCCAGCAGGCAGAGAATGCAATCAGATGACAGACCAAATCCCTGGGTCTAAGCCCAAAATGAAGGTTATTGCATAGAGGCTTAGATGGGCATTCCTAAGGAACAACTTCCAGATTTGGGGCAGCCATTAAAAAGGCCCTCTTTTGCGACCTCACCAAATTCACTTCTGATATTGATGAACACTGCAGAACTGGCTTCTGAAGATCGTGCAGATTTAGAGAATACAGAAGAGGAATCGTGCTGGACCGAGAGTTCATCTATCCAGCTTTCTCTTATCACTGAGCAGTCAGTCCGGAAGATCAGCCAATCGAAGTCCTGCCCCTGCAGATATTCCTGGCCATCACCACATCTTATGGATATATCATTTAGCTATCCATTGTGTAAAAAAGTAATTTCATTCCCCCTCATATTTAATGGGTGAAACCCCCCAAAGTTCTAACACCACGGGAAGGGAAATAAATATGTTTTCACCCACATTATCCACACCATGCATAATTTCATACACTTCTATTATGTCTCCTCTTACCTGAGTTCACTTCAAGCTAAAAAGCCCAAGATACTGTGGTCTTGGCTTCTAGGGCAGCTGCTTTGGTCCCCCATTTTTTTTTCACTTTTGCCAACTCTACAGTATCCTTTTTCACGTATGGTAATATAATTGGGGCCAGTATTGTCAGTACAGCCTAACCATGAATGTATACAAGCACATCACTATATTGATGGTTTTATTTTCTATTCCCTTCCTAATGATTCCAAGCATGGAACTTGCCTTTTTTACAGCAGTAGCACATAGGTCTAGCTATGACTCCAACATCATTTTCTGATAGTTATGGCCGGCTCAGTTCCTATTCATATATGGGTGAACTTTGGACTTTTTATGCTAACAGACATCCTTTTGCATTGGCTTCTACTGAGATGCATCTGCCATTCTGAGGTCCATTCAGCATCCTGGCTGATTTTGCTTTAGTAGCCTTTGGTGTATATTGTAACATGATGGTGCTATGCGTCAAACTTTTTCCCTGATCCAGTTTGTAAACTTATTACTGTGTGGATTAATACATGAATTAATAAATGTCATCTTTCACTACTGCATTTGAATAGGCACTTTTATTAAAGAATGAAATCACTTATATCTACTGTCTCACCAGTACTGGAACAAGATTTTTGTCCACCAAATGGAGTGAGACCCCAGTTGCTCAGTTAGAGAAATGAGACCTGGAGAGTGCTGCAGTGGCTGCGGCATCAGACACACTCCATTGATCTGCTGAGTAAGTACCATTGTGACCTCCAGACTGAAAGGAAAGATGACTGGCTGAGATTATTCCCATTCAGATGAGCTCTGTGCAAGTACCTCATTAGTCTAACTAAACAGCTATTTTGGGGTCTTTTCCAGAGGAACATTTTAGATGCAAACTAGGAACAGAAGTACATTGCACAGGAATTAAATTGCACTCACCTAAGAACTCGATGTTTGCCTTCCAAACAATGTCTTTTGAATCTTGGGTTTGATGAATAAGCCATCATGCTTGGGTTTATGCAACATATTAAGCCAGAACTAAACAAACTATATTATGACTTAGTATGATAAAAGAACCCAGTCACAAGAGGCAATTCTTGGATGTTTCAGTCAACCACTGCTGAGTATGAGCAAACCAGCCATTTGGGCTACTAGCATAGAGAGGAGCCTCACAAAGCAAAGTTATGCATGCCTCCTAGAAGGCAGGAACAGTGACATACACTCTGCGTACAAAATGTTCAAGACTAGTCACCTACCGAAAGCAGACAATGGAAACATTTTGTGTGAGACCTTAAGAACTTCTGCCCCTTGTCAGAAAGCCAGTACAAGGCTTAGATGCCCAAACTCTTTGGCCTGCTTGGCTGTGGGGGACACACTGCACCTGTGTCCTCACAAAGTTTCAGAGCTTGCAAACAGAGATTATCTTTGAATTCAGCCATTTACTCCAACAAAAATGCCACAACAGTAGTTTTGGAGTGCTTCCTTTAAATCTAGGTGATTTCCCCTTGACTGAAATTCCCATCTAGTCCTACTCTCCATCGCCTCAGAGTGTATGTATTAATTTACATTTATTATGGCTGCCCACTCCAGAAGACCCTGGTTGGCTTATAATATCTAAATATACAATTAAGTCTACAATTAAGACAATTAAAAACATGAAACTGCTGCTTTTTGCGTCTTCAGGACTTCAGAGCAATTCCTGATGTTCTTGAAAATTAAGGGTATATGCTCAAAATTGTACCATGGAAATTGGTTGGCTTTACTTTTCTGCATTAGCTGGACTTGGAGCTTGCACATCAGCAGTGCATGCTCTGTTCCATAATCAGCCCACATCTTTGCTATTTCACCTCCCTGTATCAATAATATAGTTGATTTGATTTTTGTGTGACACCCAAGTATATAGGTTATATGCATGTATATAGGTGTTGCTTTGGTTGTTGGAAGACTATGTTAGCAACGAAGAAATCATTGGAATCATTGGCAGAAACTGACAGGTTGTTGTCCTGCTTCATTTCTGTTTCCTGGGCCATTCAGTCTAGCTATGTTTTTCTCCTTAATATTTCCAACTTTGGTAATACAGTCTCCAACCATAAAAAGCACATCTTGCTTGCATGTTCTGCCAATTTCAGATTGAACTTGACCACAAAACCCATCAACCTCCTCTTCAACATCAGTGGCAGGAGCATCAACTTAGATTGTCTTATTAAAAGATTGTCTGCAAAGTCTAATTGATATTATTCAGCCATTGACGTCATTGGACCCAAGTACTGTCCTTGCTATATCCTTTCTGACTATGAAAGCAATGCTTTCTTCTTTGTTTTTGTGTGCTGAGTAGTAAACAATATGATCTTCTGGCTGAAAGTGTTCAATTCCATTCCATTTCAATTTGCTAATGCCTAAGATGTCAATGTATAAACAATGCATTTCATCTTCCACTATGTTGCGCTTTCCCATATTCATGCTTCCTTTGTTTCATTTTACCACTGTAATTCTGTCTTTACAGCCTCAGATTTTCTTTTCCTGCATGGTCACATCAGCAACTAGCAATCCGGAAATTTTTAATCTAGCCGTGTCCTAAATACCATTAGTACTCCAAAAGATCCTCAGTCTTCCTGAATAGCATGAGTGCTATCTGACCTGAGGGGCATCATTCAGCACTATTATCATCAATACTTCATGGCTTTTTGGTAAAATATAGGAGTGGTTTACCAATGCTTTCTCCTATGCAGTATGAAATGACTTTGTCATTGTCTTTAAAATGGTCATCTGACTTCAGCACCTTTCTATGTCACTGCTGCCCAATATAGGTGCCTGTTTGCTTTGGCTGGGCAACTGGCATGACCTTCATGCCTCAAGTGACCCTTCTGAGATCATATATATACTCTTGGCATACATTCCCAGCATTCTTTACCCAGCTCTGCCAGGACCACCACCACCACCACCACGAGGCAGTGCAGCATGACTTATTAAATGGCCATACATTACTACGATGAGAATTCCAACCACTGTGGATTTTTAGCAAGGAACGGCTGAATAAAACATGCAAATTTATTGTGACAGCAAACTGTATCTACTAAATGTAAGGCAGCAACAGCCTTGCTGGAAAGAAAGCAGCCTCCTGTGATCGTACAAGTTAATATCTTTAAACTCAAGGGGGCTGATTTAGGATCACCTAAAACGGCGATTCTATACATGCTTACGCTAAATAGGACTGAACTTCTTTTTTTATAGAGCACACCGTTTGTGTACAACTTGCCAGTCGTCTTTTAGCATTTCAGGAATAACCTATTTCCTCTAAGGATAAAAGCCCAACAGAAGCGCTGCCAGATCCGGACCGCAAAAGCCCTGAAGATTCCTAGACGGCAGCAAAGTTACAGTTTTCCGTGTCTTCTTCCCGCCACCTGGCACCCGGATTTTGCCGTTCGTAGCCGTACGCAAACGCCATGAAGCATTATTACCACGAGAGAGGCCCGCCTTGACTGCGGCTGCAGCGGAACAGTTCGAAGAGGCGGGACGACTCAAGATCTACCAGCCCCTCCTCCTCGTGCGCGCGCTCGCGTCTGGCAACGTCTCGCCCGCAAAAAAAACTGCCTCCTGCTCCCGCTCGGTTTCCGTCTTGTCTTTTGTTTTGCGGCACTGTCGTGAAGAAGAGGAGACTGCCCTAGAGCGGCTTAGCAGAAGCTCCTGCTTGACGGCCAGAGAGAAGAAACAGGGAGGGGCGGGCTTGACAAGTCGCTTCGTTGTCGCGAGGGGCGCCTTCGCCATGAGGCAGAAGAAGAAAGGTAGAAGGGGGACGGGACGGAAGGAATACTGGTGTGGAGCCTTCTAAAATAGATGCCCTCCAGATGCGTTGGGCTGGGCGTGGGAACACGCTGTTTGGGTACTCTGGGAAATGTAGTCCCAGCACACCTGAAACGCCTCAGTACAGGAGAGACTCGTGTACATCGATAGGAAGTTGCAGCTGAGATGGCTTTAAATATGATCGGCATCATTAGCGCAAAAAACAGTAACTTCATCCTGGAAACGTTGGTCAAAATGCTGGTCAGAGACTCGAAGGGTTGGGTCCCTCTGCTCAGTGTAGGAATCCAGATTAAGGCATCCCAGAGAGAGGGCTGGCTGGCTGGCTGTTTTTCACCTGAACACATCCACTGAAGGGGAACCCACCACTTCTCTGGGTAATTGGTATCCACTGCCAAAGTGCACTTACCATCCCATATCCTGCTCTCTGGGGCAGTAGAGAACCTGCGGGACCCCTTTCAGGTGTTTAACAATGCTAGCGTAACCTGTCTTGCTCTTCTCTGCTCAAGGTTTCTTCCCTCAAGGTTTATTCCCAGTTCCTTCAGACTGTCTTTGTAATCTGTATGTGTGTGTGTGTGTGCCATTTGAGTCAATGTTGACTCCTGATGACTGCCTGGACAAGTCTCTGCAGTTTTCTTGGCCAAGATTTTCAAAAGTGGGTTGCCATTTCCTGCTTCTTAGGGCTGAGAGAGAGTGACTGGCCCAAGGTCACCCAGCTGGCTTTGTCCCTACAGCAGGACTAGAACTCTGGTCTCCCAATTTCTAGCCTGGTGCTTTAACCACTACGCCAAACTGGCTGTTTTCTTACTTGGTTTCTAATCTTCTGATCATCCTTGTTGCTTTTCTCTAACCTGTTCTACTTTGGCTTAATCCATATTATGTGGTGCCCCAAACCGGACACACTATTGATGGTGGGATCTGACCAAACCAAAATGGAACAATTACTTTCTATGGTTTGGAAATTATACTTCTGTCATGTTGATGCAGCCTAAAATTGCATTTTATTTATTTATTTATGTATTTATTTTTTGCAGCCCAGTCACATTGGTTTAGTTTGTAGTCTATTCCATAGCCTTTTTCACAAACATCATTGCTAAGAAGTATCCCCCTTGCTATATCTGTGCATTTGATTTTTCCCCCTAAGTGAAGAACTTTGCACTTGCCTCTGTTAAACTTAATTCTGTAACTTTTGGTCCACTTATCATAACATATCAAGGCCATTTTGAATTTTCTTTCTGTCGACTAGGTATTATCCTACCCCCCTTAAATTTGATATGCATTTCCTGCATCTTCTCATCCAAGGCATTACTGAAAGTATTGAAGAACATAGGGTCCAAGATTAAGCCCCGTGGTACCCTACTCAATATCTCAGTTCAGTTTGATAAAACATTAATAAATGCTTTTTGAATATGATTTTCAAATAAGCTAGGTATCTGCTTAATTGTCATGTCCTCCAACCCATGATTTTTCTGATGAATAACTGTCACATAGAAAAGAACAACCTATTGCTTCAGGGAAAAATATAGCCCCTCCAGGACCTCCTCCGCTATTACCTTCCTTCTTGGAGTCTTCAGACATCCCTGAGGAAAGCTAACCAGGGGAGATCTGATTGTTTTCTCTTCATCCTCTGCAGTATGTACTACAGTTGTCTTCCTCACCTGAAGGCAGCATTTCCTCAAATTTCACACATCATCTACAGCAGAGCAGTGCAGATGCCACATTGCTTAGTACTGAAGGCACTTTGTGTTCTGTGACTCAGGTGAATAGGCTTTGGGCTTTGAGAGAATGAACTATGCTGCCTGAGAGAGCACAAGTCAGTTTACATTTGTATGTGAGAAATTACTTCTGCACATATTCTCTCACAACCTTTTACTTCTGTTTTAGGAGATCTCAGCCGGGCAGAACTGATGATGATGACTATAGCGGATGTCATCAAACAGCTCATTGATGCCCATAACCAGGGCAAAGATGTGAACTTAAACAAGTGAGTTGCCTGTTATTTCTTCTTTGCTTTTCAACATTTTACTTTATCTTCCCCACCTGTTATGGGAAAAGCCATAATTTACATGTAGAAGAATCCTGGACCTGGATCAGGGTAACAGCCCTGTAAAAAGTTTGTACCTGAAGTTCTGAAGAGCTTGTTATAATAGACAAAACTAGGTTGGATAGACCCTGGTCTGAGGCTTTATTAGGTAGTGTCTTATATTTATTCTTCAGTATTTAGTTCTGGTGTCAAACAACACTTGCCCACATCAGTTATACAGCACTTTAATCCACACATTTGGTAGAAGTTTCGTATGTAGATCAAATACCATTAGTGTATGTGGCAGTTTGCAGAACAATATATGTCGCAGCTGCAGCCCAGTTCTTTGTTTGGAAGTATGTTTGCTATGAAGAAAAAGAACAAAGGTTAGTCTTTAGATTTTGCAAAGGCCACAGAGAGACTTTTAGTAAACAAAAATGCTAAGTAGCTGCAATCCAGTGCTTTATTTGTAAAAGTGCCCAGGGGATGGATTTTTTTCAGGAAGGGAATTTGAATTAACTTATCAAACAACCCCATGTGTGGAGCAGGGCCAACCCATCCATAGCCACTCAGTCTTGCTAGGGTTGAGCTTAAATCTGTTCCTCTCCATCCAGACTTCCACAGCCTCAAGATGCTGAAATAGAAGCTTAACAGCATCACTTGGCCAGCCCAGGGTTTAGATAAGTACAATAATTGATATCGAACCCTCTGCCAATGGACAGCCTCACCCAGTGGCTTCATGTAGATGTTGAATGGGATTGGGCAGAGAATAAAACCCTAAGATACCACCCAAAGGCAAAGATATAGGGCTGGAGCTCTCCCCTCCAATCAGTACCAATGTTTTTGTATCTGTTCTAGCATACTCCAGTGTAACTGTATTTGAAAGAAAGACATACATAGTAGAGAGAGGCAACCTGAAGCTTTCTGGTTATTATTGACCACAGCATTAATAGTCTCTTGCCATAGGCCACATTGGTGTTAACTGATGTGAGTTGAAATCCAAACACTTGAAGAGCACCAGGTTGTCTATTCCTGTTATATAGCCTCTGAGTTGCATGGCTTTCAATTTCAGGATAAAAACAAAGACAGCTGCCAAGTATGGCCTTTCAGCACAGCCACGCCTGGTTGATATCATTGCTGCTGTTCCCCCCCAGTATCGCAAAGTGCTGGTTCCTAAGTTGAAAGCAAAACCCATCCGAACTGCTAGTGGGGTAAGTCTTTGTTTTTTTCATATACAAGGTTCCAGAGTCAATCATATGAATTTCTAGTTGAAAAGGATCAGTACTGTGCCTGAGATCTTGGAAACTATGGCCAACCTGAATAGACCAAAGGAGAAGAGATCTGAACATTGCAGAATTTGTTTGTGCTTTCTTAAAATCTGATATCCACCAGTTGGAACTAGGTGCAAGATATGCAAAAACAGAAATAAAATATGCATTTAGAATTAAAGAATATAATGACTTTGAACAGCTCCTGAGCACATGAATTTGCTGAGAATGAAAACTGAATTGATTTTGTGTTGCCCCAAGCAACTTTAAAGTGGAGAGAGGAAGTAATTTTGTCGTTGCAATGTTTATAGAACATTTGTTACTCTGTGACAAAAAAACCTACCAGAAGATCCTGACTTTGCCATCCCTGAAGTAATACTGAACTAGATGGACTAGTGGTCTAACCCTGACCTGTAGTAAGGCGACTTCTTACATTCTGCTGTAGGAATATTATGTTCCCTTAGTTTTATATTTTTCCTAGGTAAATTGTTGTTCTTTGCCAATTAGTTTAACAGTTACTGTTCTGGCTTGTCCAATAGATGTAATTGTCAAAGTATCACAGATGTGCACAGGGGTATGCACATTTTTTGACTTCAAATCATTTTGAATTCAAAACACTTATCACGAAATGCCCCACCAAGTGCAAAATTAATTGCAAGCTTGTGTTTCCATTTGCGCTCATGTTTACAGTTAAAAATTATCGTTGCTACCTGTTTTGTACTTGAAGCAACTATGGCATGGGAGAAACGTGTGTGTTTTGAACTCAAATAGATTGAACTTCTCACTATTTTTGCAAAATCATTATTGACAGATCACAACTTTGCCTGTTCACAACAACTCACAAACAGTTGGGAAGCCAATTTTCTTTTTCTTTTTAGGGTGAAAGTAGTGTTGTTCAAGCAATTGTAGTCACACATTGATTTTTTTTCCTAGCCATTCTGTATCCCCAATATTTATTTGTGTAGCTTCAGAGAAGTTTTGGAGTAGATTTTGCAAGTGCAGGAAAGAATTTCCTACTTTCTCTTGTTTCATCAGCAGAATTGGTTTCTCTCAGTGGAGAATGTTTTCAAAGTATGAAAGGTATCATCCCAGGAATAATAAATACTTTATATATTTTAAAAAATATTCTTACCAGCTGTCCAAAACCACTTCACTGTCTTGCTGAAAGTACATCTTAGAAGATTAAGAGCATGACAAAGTTTGTCTAATATAATTAGTTACTATTTGAACACATGAGCAGTTAAGGTTTTCTTGCAGCAGTACTCTAGTTTGCAGCCCATCTTTGGAGAGACTCTGTTTCAGAAGGGTACCTGCCGATAAAAGATAAACAAGAGAAAGGCTTCCTCAGGTTGAACTTCGCTCCTGGTCTACATAGTTTTCTTGGGAACAGTACACAAAAGATTTCCCATTGTTATTGCCTCGGGAGTGGTGTCTCATTCAAATACTAACCAAGCCTTGTTAGCTTTACATCAGTCAAGACTGGCTAAATGTTGTAATTTGTCATCTAATGGTAAGGCAGTAAATAATAAAATTAATCTACAGGGAAGTAGGCACAGTACAACGCTACACATGTCTGCTCAAAAATAAGTACTATTGAGACTAAGGTGACTTACTTGCAAAAAACTGGTTGTAGAATTGTAGACTTAAGTAAATGGTTACCGTTTCCTTTGGTGATTTTCAGGAAAAGTTAACAAAGTGAATATGGAGTAGGTTCAGGGAGTTCTGAACAGAATAGAAGTTTTAACCCTTCCTTCAAATTCTGTGGATTGATGTATTTGCTCTGTACAATATAAGACCAGATATGTAATAACTTCTGTGCAATACTCCTTTCTTTCAGATTGCTGTTGTGGCAGTAATGTGCAAACCACACAGATGTCCACACATTAATTTCACAGGAAACATATGTGTGTGAGTATGCTTAATAATATGTCAGAATATCTTAAATACATAGCCAAAATATAGATTTTCTTGTTTTTTTTTAATTTATTTTACCTTTATCCTTGTTGTTTTAGAGTCTTTTGAACTAGAATGAGAAATAAATATGAAGGTACACATTAAAGTGTTCAGCTTCATTGGAAAATATTTAAATTCCTAATAATTATAAATATCCCTTTTAAAATAATAGAAAGACTTTGCTGTTCCTTATAGACTCATCTAAAATGAGGCATGTATGCATATCTTCCTATTTTTCTATAATTATAATACCTGTTGTTTTAAACACAGGCGCACAACTTTTTTAAGGCAAAGGGCTATACTTGGCATTTGATAGCATAACAAGAGTAAGAGGATGTAGCCTCAATGTAACATTATTGTCATGTCAATTTAAAAATAAAATTGGAAGAACTACAGCCATTATCTATATGGACCTGGGACTTCAGCCTATAGACCCTTGGTTTGTGGAGTTGGGAACAATTTATACATATATTTGGTTTGCACATTATATTAAGCAATAGTTTCTCTAGTACATACATTAAGCCACTCACCATGATTTATAACTGCAATGGCTGTTGCACATAGCACCCTGAGCCAGTACCAAAGAAACCACATTATGCTGTAGCATAATGCAGCCAGGGACTCTTCTAGCAATTTTCATTGCCAACTTGACCGTTAATGAAACAATGTTGGGGTTGTTTTTTCTAGTACATCTGAGGACCCAAATAACTGTGTTCATTGTTTGAACTGGAGGGTCTCTGGTTCAATTCTTTCTTCTGTCTTGGAGTTGTTTGGTAGCCTAAATCAAATTCCTTTGCCCCTGCTGCTTGCCCAGGGGCTGGATCTATTCAGCCCAATAGCCTGCTTCCCACAGTGGTTGTCTTGAAAGCTCATGGCAAGGGCTCATTCTTTTGCCTTCAAACATCTGATAAAATATACACAGACTACAGGTTGCCAGTCCTTGCTTTTAAATATATACTTAACCTCTAGCTATGATTTCATTTTTCTCTTGAAAATGCAGATACTGTCCTGGAGGGCCTGATTCTGACTTTGAATATTCAACACAATCTTACACTGGATATGAGGTACTGCTTTCAAGGACCTGTTGGTCCTATTTCAGGGAAAAACAATAAATTTACTGCAAAGCAGAATATCAAATATTAGGGGAGGACCACCTCTTTTTAGATCCATAGAATAGTGATGATTTTGGATTTTCTTTCTTTCTTTCATTATGCACAACTGTACTTCTGTCTGGTAATTATTAGTCTCAAGTGTGAGAAACATGAGATGGTCATTCTTGAGATAATTCATGAAGTACCCAAAACACAGTTAGAAATGAAGAGATGGATGGGGATGCAGGTAAGCATACTTTCCACATTGTTGTACTGACACCTTTAGATTCACATAACAGCTTCCCCAACCTAGTGCTCTCTTGGAGTAGTGTTGGATTTTAGCTCCCCTAATTCTCATCCAGAATGGACAATGCATGTGGAGGACCTAAATTCAAGAAAGTTGTAATAGATGAAGAACTAAATATGTGAAGTACTCTGTATATTCATATAATAAGACAGCCTTTTCCAAATTGTATCTCCAAAGGTGTTCCATTACAACTCCCATTATCTTCAGGAACTGAGGGTGGTGTCTGTTTTTAAAGAGACAGTTGGCTCTCGTTAGATTGAAAACTGATTCAAGCAGGTCTGATACGTGAGCTGACTGGAAGCCTAGAAGCAACTGTTTAAGAAATCATGTTATGTTGATCCAGCTGCCTTGCCCCATAACTGTTTGGATCTATTCATTTAGCAGATCCACATCACATACTTTTGTTTGCTTTGAAAATAGGGATCATACAAAATTCTTTTACAATCAGATAGTCCATTAGATGGAGACTTACTTATAAAATCCCATTTGGATAGTATCTGTGAAATTGATGGCAATAACTTGCATGTATCATATTAAGATTAATTCAGCTGCTAGGGTTGCTAAGTCTAAATCAGGTATGTACAACACATGCCGCTCTCCAAAGCCAAGGGTGACATTTGACTACCTAAGTGTCAAATTTAATGTGATAGAATTAATTATTAAATAGAAGAGTCATCTTGTTAACAGCATTTAATTAACTAATTTACATTTACATTACATACATTTTAGTTTATATACTGAGCCTGTTCACTTTTTTAAATATTTATTTATTTATTTATATTTCAAATTTAGTCACCACCCATCTCACTCAGAGAGTGACTCTGGGTGGTTTACAATAAACCATAATAAATACAGATTAAAATACAATAAAACAATGTACATAAATAAATAATGTCTTACAAGATGGTAAATAAAGGTTATTAACCTATGGGAGTGTCTTCAGGGTGCTAGCCACCCCCAGGGTTGGTTATCCTTCCTCGTGCCCTGCACAAGTTGGCAGAGCCAGATCTTCACTCCTTTCCAGAAGGCCAGGAGAATGGGGGCCTGCCTTATCTCTGGGAGGAGAGTGTTCCATAGGGTGGGGGCAACAGCAGAGAAGGCTGTCCTCCTGGGCCCCACCTGTCGACATTCTTTCATATATAGTGTCCCTAATGTACCTTCTCTGCCTGACTGAGTGGGATGGGTTGATGTAATGGGGATGAGATGGTCCCTCAGGTAACCTGGTCCCATGCCATGTATCTTTAAAGGTAATAACCAACACCTTGAATTGGATCCAGAAGCAAACTGGCATCCAATGCAGTTCTCATAGCAAAAGTGTTACGTGTGCCATCCTTGGGGCACCCAAAATTGCCTGCACAGCCACATTTTGAGCCAGCTGTAGCTTCCAGATACTCTTCAAGGGTAGCCCCATGTAGAGCACATTGCAGTAGGCTATACGGAAGATGACTAGGGCGTGCGTGACTGACCAGAGGGCCTCTTGATCTGAGCATTATTTTGAGCAAGGCTGAGTGATCCTCAGTCCAATGAAAGCTACACACTCCTGATCTAGGTAGAATAAAATATGGGAGTAGAGTGTTAGGAGTTTGGATTTGATTGATGCCATCAAGCCAGTGTCAACTCTTAGCGATCACATACATAGATTTTCTTCAGGACAATCTGTCCCTAACTTAGGCCTTCAAGTCTTCACAGTGTACCGATCACACTGTGACTGAGTCCATCCACCTTGCTGATGATTGTCCTCTTCTTCTTTTTCCTTCCACCTTCCCAGCATCAGAGTCTCCTCCAGAGAGCTAGGTCTTTGTAACGAACTGCCACTTGTTGATCTTAAAACCAGTAACTTTCCTTGCAACCAATATTGATTCAAAAGAAAGTTCATTTATTAAGAATAAGTGTACAGATCCAAAGCATTGCTGAGACTGAATAAAAGCGCACCAAAAACTGCTTTTCTTTCTTTTCCCCCCCTTACTTCGTCCCTTGCTGGCATGGCCTTGAACATTCCAGGGCTTGTGATAAGAAACCATCTGCATCAAACGGTCTCTCCTTCCTACTCCCCCTCCCCTTTTCCAATGGCAGAACCGCAGCATGTAGAAAAAATCATTTTTTTTTTTTTTTAAACTAGCCATATAATAATCTATTATAAAATCTTGCGAGGATTCTGACAGTCTTCACGTAATGTATCTGAAGTAGGATAATTTGAGCCTGATGATTTGTACCTGGAGTGAGGAGTTTGGGTTATAGACACTTTAAAACAACCTTGCTTATTTCTAGTTTCCTAAGGAATATTGTTTTGATTTCTTCCTTTCTTGTAGCCAACATCCATGAGAGCCATTCGTGCCAGGTATGATCCTTATCTCCAGACCAGACACCGAGTTGAACAAGTAAGGATTTGTTATGGGAGAATGGGATGATGGTGGGGTAAAAATAAAGCAATTGAGTTCTATGTAGCTAAATACCGAAGCTTAGTCTTTGACTATGTCAATGATCTTAAAAGAAATATATTTATAAAAACCAAGATAGCATTCATGGAAATTAACCAATTGGTAAAAGGCTCTTTCACACAGGAAAAGCATCAGTAAAAAACGAAAACTGAACCAAAAGGAAAAGATGCGTTTTAATCTCCTTTGGAAAATGGGAAAATATGAATCTCAAGAAAAACATTTATTTGGTGACCTTGGAACTGATACCAAGATTCCTGCCTTTCTGCTGTAGCACTTCTTAAATTGGAAATTGCTGAGACATGGAGCAGGACCTAAGAAAATCTGGCACAGAGACATTATGAGGAGAAGTGCTCCAGGTTATCAGGGGCTTTGTAGATAAGTATTAGTGCCTTGATTGAAACCTGGTAGCATAGTGGTAGTCAGTCCATTTGGAACAGGAGTGGATGAATATAATTACCCCATACCTTCTAAATAAAGCTTGTGTGGCAGCCCATGTAAACCAGATTTTATTAGTCAAAATTGGAAGTTATAACACCATGAATTTACTACAAGATCCTGACTGTCCAAGAAATAGTGGATTCAGTTTATATAGCAAAAGGAACAATTACTCTCAGCCACTGCAGCAAATTGTTTGTCCAAAGATCAGGGCTAGATTAAAAATTGCCACCAAACTCTAACCTTTTTCATTGAGAAGATTACAACCTCTTTGAGAGGGAAAGAGATCCTACTAATATGTCCTATACTGCCTGGACTTCATAGGTCCACATCAACTTCTTGAATGGTGACCTGCAAGCCCAGCAGCAGAGCTCTTGTGCCAGATGTTAAATGTGATCCACCATATTGTTTCATAAGGAATTCAAAAAGATGCCTTATACTGAGTCAGACCATTTATTTTTTTAGCCAAAGATTATTTATATTACCTGCCAACAACTCTCGGGAGGTTGAGATAGTAGTCTTTCTCTGCAAGTTTCCAAATACTATTTATTATATATATATTTTATCTTTAAGAAATCCTTGGGATGGGGAAGGCAAGAGTACTCTAAATATTCTACCGTATCCCTCCATACTCCTGGTATCTCCTAGACCATTAATGATTAGAGATTAAGGAGAGGCACATAGACAAAGGCATTAGCAGAACTCCAGGGAAGACAATTCTAAACTAGACGGGCTGTTAAGAAAGAAGTCTTGGGAGTTAAATGGATAGTTCCATGTAAAGCCAGTATGTTGCTTGATGTTGAAGGCCATTCGATAAGGAGTCTAAAATAAAATTGCTAGTACCATAATGCTTGTTTTATATAAATCTGTGAAGTAACCTCACTTGAAATATTTTATAGTTTTCTGGTGATCATACTTAAAAATATGTAGTAGATTTTGGCATGGTTCAGAAGAAGGCTGATCTTATTTTTACAGCTGAAGCAGCTGGGTCACAGCATAGACAAAGTGGAATTCATTGTGATGGGTGGAACATTCATGGCTCTTCCAGAAGAATACAGAGATTACTTTATCCGTAATTTGCATGATGCTTTATCAGGTCATACTTCTAACAGTGTGGCAGAGGCAGTCAGGTAGGTACCTTATGCAGCAGATATTTTGGTGTATTGATTAGTTTTGTATGTTAATTTGTTTGTTGTACCTGAGAGTTGCATCATATGGATGTCCACAATGAAAATTCCTCTGGTGTCTTAAAAATTTTCTGGTGCTGTTTAAAATATTAAAGAAATATATTGCTAAAAACATTAACATAAAGACCAACAGTGATAACAGTCCTTAACTGTGGAAGCTGTTGTACTGGTAATTGACCAAAGACTACTAAAGAAGGATCAAGAGCTTGCACAGAAGCTGGCTGAATGTGTCTGTTCCTGCTGACTAATTCGCTTTCCCTTGTCTGTACCATTGTTTATTCAAGGAGGGAGAATGAGAATCAAGGCAAGAGTTGGGGAAAAAGAGATAAAGTTTTATGGATTATCAGCAGATAAAAATTGTGAAATAATTAGGTCAGGATAGCATCTACCCAAGAGATCTTATGATGATAATCTAACAGAAATATGGAACTTGCTACCAGCATTGGCCTCAACAATTAAAAAGTGGCCAACGTATTGCCCATTTTAAAATAAGACCAAGGGGAAATTGAATTAATTAAAGATCATCTTGAATGAGTTCTGTCTTGGGTAAATTGGTAGAAAGCAGTATTAGTTTTATTAACTATAATAACATCTATAGAAGAAGGATCAATATAGGTTTTGCAGAAGTAAGGCAAACCAGCTTTCTAGAGTTCATTGAGTGTGATATGAATGGGAATAATCCAGTAAACCCTTCTAAGAGGTTTTGGTTAAGTCCTTCACCAAATGCTTCTGAATAAATGTAGCCTTCCTGGAATATAGCTGTAGGTAACTTCATGGAACAATAATAGACTGAAGTACAGGTAGTAAAGTATAAATAGGTAAAATGTACTCATTTCCATGGTTGAGGAAAATTTTTAAAAAGGGAGGGTTGTGTTTTTAGGTAGTTGGTAAGTGATTTGGAGTTGGTGGTGAGTAATGATGTGGTCCAGTTTGCTTTTTTTTTTTTTTGGTCTGTGCTCAGTCATTACTGACCCTGCAGTGACTGCCTGGACGAGTCCTTGCATTTTTCATGCTTGGACGAGTCCTTGCAGTTTTCAAGGCAATTGTTTTTTCGGAAGTGGTTTGCCAGAGCCTCCTTCCTAGAGCATAGCCCAGCTGGCGAGCGCAGGAGGCGGGATTTCCGTTGCTTTGCGCCCTTTTCGGGCGAGCGCGGTTTCGCGCTTACCGGCAACTGGTCCGGTCTCTTTGTGCAAGGCGCTGCCAGCATTTTTCCTCCCACTGGAGTGAGAGTACCCATTTATCTACTCACATGAGTTTTCGACCTGTTGGGTTGACAGGAGCTGGGGCGGGGGGGAAACAGGAGCTCACCCTGTTAATGCGAAAGGCTGGACTCGAACCACCGAAGTGTCAGCCATTTCTGGCCGGCAACTTTCAGCGTCATTAAGCCACTGCGCCACCGCGTCCCCCCAGTTTGCTAATGATACCTAATTAATTAAGGTGTGAAACAGAAATAAATTCTGAAGAATCCCAACAAAGTCTAAACTGGGGGATAGGACAGTAAATAATAATATGGTTCATTATAAGTAAGTGTAAGGTGAAACACTTTTTTAGCAAAAAAAAAATATATTCCTAATTCCAGATATAGATTGATGCAGACCAGGATAAAAATATTGTGGTTATGAATAGCCAAGCCCTGGAACTTTGGCCCAGTGTTCAGGAATGATGAATCCCAAGTTAAAGATCTTTAGGAAGAAAACTGAGAAGAAAAATCCCCAGTATTGTAAAGCCTTTGTATTTATCCATGATGCATTCAGCTCGAAAAATACTTTTCTCCATCATACCACTAAATATGTCTACATCTGTATCTAGTAGAGCTGGAAAACCAGATACCTAAAACAAATCTAGTGGCTGCAACAATTTTTAAAAAGATAATGAAACATTTGTAGTGTTTTGTTTAGTAAAATAATGACTTGGAAGGGAGGTAGAAGTGTCTAAAATTGGTCATTTCATACAGAAGGCAGACAGAGATAAGTTTTCTTCTTGCTGCGGATTATCCACTGACAGTAATGAGCAATGGTCTCAGAACAGACGAAAGAAAGTAGATCTTTGCGCAGCAGAAAAATAACTTTTTAACATTGGACATTCAATGGTGGCTGCACCTTAATAATTTTAAAGGAGGATTTGATAAAGTAAGTTGTATGAAAACCAAGGTTGGGACTACTGTACCTCTGAATATCAGCTATTATGAAATAAATATGAGGGAGATTCTGTGCTTATAGAAATATCTGGTTTGATGTTGTAGCAACAGAATGTTGTACAGATCCAGCAGAATGACAAGTCTTACCTTCCTAACAACGCAACAATTCAAAATGACATAGAATAAATAGAGATATAAAGCAACTGGTACCAAGCAATAAGACCAATAGAGCCTGGCAGTTGTTTTGCTGGAAGAGCCTTGGAAGGCCTTAAGGCAGCTGCACTGAACCTTTTAGTGGTTTTATACTTTGACTTCACAGATCACAGGTCTAATCCATAGTCATTTGTGACAGTGAAGAGGTGTCACTGAAATAGCTACTTTTTTCTCCTGTGAATTTTGAGTACAGTTTTCCAGCCACACAAGGGTGTGCTTTTGTTCTTAGGGGAAGACACCCATATCTCCTGTCCCCCATTCAAACCCTTTCACTGTTTTTGTGGGACTGCTGACCAGTTGAGGGAGAGAGTTGCTTGTGCTTTATTGCACTTTTATCTCTCAAATCTTTCATATAATTTGGGGGACATACTTAAGATCTCTCTCCTTTTATCCTTTAGCAGAAAATAAAAGGTTCATGGGCATTAGTGAGATTCACAGGCAAGGTGAGAGGAATTTAGGTCTCTGCCTTTGAAGTCGAAATGATTATTGTCCTTCCCTAAAACTCAGATACTTTTTTGTGAAACAAGACTATAAAACCATGTGAAATAGATACCGTGTTCGTTCTAGAATTTAACAGTTTTTTTCCTCTGGAGGGCAGCAGATACTTAAAATAGTTTGTTGGGAAATTTTTCTATTTGATTCCCCAGAGTTGCTCTTCAGATATGACTTGACTGTCATAAGTCAAGTAGAAAAAGTATTGCATGGGGAGGAATCCATATCTTTAGCTCTTTCGCAGACTGTTGAGCTGGCATGCTGCCAACAGGGGTCTGGTGTTCATGAATCTTTCTTGAAGGCAGTTGCTTGAAACACTCAACTTGAACAATTTGCTTGTGCATGTATCCAGACTCAAGAGGGTGACAGCAGCTCTACAGAGAAGAGCCATAGATGTGTGGTGGGCCTTTTGAGTGCAGTGTACTCCCGTGATCAAACTCTGGTTATGTTCAGGTATGGCTATGAAAAATGCAAGTCAACAAAAGGTCACTGCTACTTAGCATAAACTAAGGTTCTCCTATCTAGTGCCTCTAGATTTGTTGGATCACATCTCCTGTAATCCCTGCAGTCTAGGTTGGCATATCCATAGATAATAGCAACCTAGCTGGAATAGTCTGTTTCCAATGTTCTTGCATTTCAATGACAAATGATTCTTTTTATGCTGTTTTACTGCTGCTTTGTTGTTGTTTTTCTTGTATCTTAAAATTCATACTCTTTTGTAGAGGTGTGTGCATATGTATATATAAGAAAACCAGCAGTCAGAAACATAGTTGTCAGCTTACAGCTGAAACCCCAATGGAGGAAAGGCAGAGAGCAGGTAGTGGTGATAATAGATGAAGAATGTATTAATTATGATTGACATGTCCTCTTTCAATGCAAGATATTAAGAAATACTGGTAAATGTATACATCACACTAAGCTATGATCTGGGTTTTTTTTAGTTTTGGTTTGTTATAGAATGTGAATGTACCTAATTGCAGATATTTCAACAAATCGTGGTTAAAGAAACCAAGTGGTTAGTACAAAGTGCTGAAGCAACCATTATTAATTAAATTGGATAAGTCTTGTGTTGTCTCTGATCCCTTCAGTAAGAAGGGATCTAGTAGCACCTTTTCAGACTAAGGTCTTCTCATTTTATTAAGGCATAAGATTTGTGAACTATAGCTCACTTCATCAGATGCAGTGGAGTGGCTAGATTGATGTCAGATTTAAATTGGAATGAGGCAGAAGGGTACTGCTGATCAATTGGGTGAAAAATTGCTTGTGTACAGTATTATCACCCTTTCATCATATTGCATGTGATGAAGAGAGTTACAGCTTACAAAAGCTTATGCCTCTTAATAAAATTTGTTAATCTGAAAAGGTGCTACTAGCCTCCTTCTGATATTGGGCTACCATATACTAACACGGCTCTCCTCCTGCAATATCTGATCCCTTAATTAATCAAAATAACCTAGCAGTTCAAAGAGATTGTCAAGTTGATAACTGCCAAGAAAGGAAGCCCCATGGCTTTTATCAACAAGTGGCTCCATAAATGTACTGTTTTACTTTAAATATCACGTATATAGTACTGACTGCCAGTGTAGTATAGTGGTTAAGGCATTGGAGGTGGATCAGGTTCAAGTTCCCGCTCAATTACAGAGGTTACTGGTGACTTTGGGCTCTCATACTCTCTCAGTCCAACACATCACGCTGAACTGTTGCAGATGTTAAATTTGGAGAGACCTCCCCATATATGCTGCGTTGAGTTTTCTAAAAGAAGATTGATTTTGAAATCAAATTCAAAGAGCAAATCTGTAGGACAGAGTTGACGAAGCATCTTCTTTAAATGTCTTTAAGGCTACCTGACTGAAAGTGATTCAAGATGCTTTCAGTAGGTTTTAAAAATGTGACTTGGGACCAATACATTAACAGCAGGGAGGATACTTATATTTCCTGGAGATACTTCAAGCCCAGGTTAGGTGTAGGGATAGGATAACCAGTGAGTTTTTCCAGGGGTAGGCAGTGTCTGTGTAGCTAGTATGCCTGGCCTTGTTCTCCCGAAGAATCCACAGAGTGTATATAGCAATGTATTGCAATGCTCTGTCATATAATATAAGGGCAGCAAACTTCCATTTCATCATTATATTCTTAACTGAACTAATTGATCAAACATAAATATGTCATCCTTATTGCTAGAAATGCTTTTTTGAAATACTTAGGGAAGTATAAAAGCTTAGACCTAGAATTAAAAAGAGTGGCCATTCCTTGTCAAAGGTAAAGGCTGTCTTGAATCTGTATTTTTCTTATCCATTAACAATATTCTGTGTTTACCCTCAAAGGAAATTGCTTGATCAGTATATAGGTATGCATGCCTGTTAACAATCGTGTATCAGACACTGTAACCTCCTCTTCCTCTCTCTCTCCGACAGTTTTCATGATAATCAGTTTAAACATTCACAGATGCTTAAGTAATTTAAACAGATATTTTGCAATAGAACATTATTTTGGCAAATGGGAAATCTCAGGTGGCAGTATAAGGGCATAGTATGACTTTTAGAATGGCACCAAAGGAGGAGAGCAGCCTTTCTCCACTTCTGGACCTTCAGATGCATTTGCCTAATACTTCTTTTACCTTCCCATTAGAACAGCAACTGGCCAAACTAGCTAGGGATGATGGGGGATGTGAGTCAACACAGCTGAAGAGCAACAGTGAGGAGAAGACTATTCCAGAGAGCATTAAAGCAATCTCTGCCCTTAAATAAATAAATAAATAAATACTATCCAAGCCTTAAATGTACATTGTCCCTAATGAATGGCCAATCTATTGTCTACTACACTGAATGGAGCTGGAAATTCTCTTGATAACCCAGCTCCTTATAGAATCAAATTCTGTGCCTACATAAACATGTTTTTGGTCCATGGGGTTCCTACATGACCATGAATTGCTGGCTACTACATGGAAAATTCCAACAGAAGCATGTTTTCCAGAAGGCATTGCATCAAGGAGAACAGAACCAGCCACTGACCCAATGACAAGGGGTTTTCTCTTTCTAAAGACTGCCTGGCAAGGCTGATGAGAAGTTTTTTAATTTTATCTCTTGAGAACACAAGGCCACTAAAGGGATTTCAGTACGCTTTCCAGATCCCTATCAAACAGGGCCCAGCCAGGGATTTAATGATTACATGGATAAGGCACAGGGTGTCACTTCTGTGGGAGGACAGCTGTCTGCGTGGCAATCATTCTGCTGTCGACTTGACTTTGTTCTTTAGAGAAATGGTTTCACTTCTAGGTGTTGAAATGCAGAATTCTGGGGGGAAGAAGGTAGGTGGAAAAAAGAAAGTGATTTGAACAGGAGCATATAGATGAACAACTTTTTAGACGCAAATAGACTGGGTTCTCTTTATCTCACCTCTCCTTCTGACTCATTTAGGGGATGGAGGAAATGCTGGCCAAAACCAATCCAGTTCTGACTCATGATTTAAAATCTTGCGTTAAATTCAAGAAAGTTTAACTTGGCCATGAAGTTGTTGGTAACTTTTGGCAGAGAAAAGAGAAAGATAAGACCTTTAATCATGTGTCTTTTGAACAGGCTTAAAGTATTTTAAACAAATTGGAGTGGAAGCAAGCTGGCAGAAGACAGATTTTTTTTTTTTTTTTTTTTGGTTTTATGCTTATCCTGCCAATGGGAAGAGCATTGGCTTCTCGTTTTACCTGCCAGAGATTTAATTCCACATTATGCAATTTCATGTACATAATGCAGTCAGTTACTTTTATTTGGAAAATAAAATTCACACTATCTGTGACTTGTGGTTTGGCTGCATTTGAAGACTTGCACTGATTTATTCTAGAGGCAGCCACAGTGCCAGTGGCTCTTTAAAATAGTTTTCATTCTGCTAGTTGCTCCCATTTTCATTTTTTATGGTTATTAAATGGAAATCAGATGATGAGGTATTATAACAAACTCTAGTATCTGCCAAGCAGTTTTTTAGACAGTGGCATATGCTACGTTTTCAGTAGTTTATAAACTATTAGTAACAGGCTGTTTTTTTCCCTGGATTAAAATTGGAGAAGTACTTCAGTATTACAGTCATTATATTGTCTATATTGCCATTCAGGTCCCAGTATGATGTTTTTAGGATGGTCCACATTATATTATTACTGCGCAGAGGAATGTGTGCATAACCTTGAAGAATGGTTGCAAGAACAGTTAGAGCAAAATAAGAGACAAAGTCCTGAGAAAGGAGAAGGTGTGAGAAAGAAACTGAAAATAATCCTGCCTTGAGTCAGTTTGGTGTTAGACGGGCAGAGGGAAACACTGTCAGGCTTTTGAGTTTCTATTCCAACAATGAAGTAACCTTACTGTACAGTAATCCTGGGGCTGTCTGTTTCCTAACCTGGCCTGCCTCAAAGGGCTGACAGCTCCAACACTTCATATGTGGTCAGTCACCCTGTTTCTAGACTCTTTTGCTATGCTTTTGAAAATTAGACACGCAAAGGCTTCCTATTCTAAGGAACGTTGAATTGTTGAGGTATCCAATATCATGGTGGGATGAAATTTCAAGGCACCCCTCGAACGTGTAGTCTGCTGTCAGTTGTGTGTTACTAATGTTTTTGCAGTTCCCTTAAAAGCCCAACACAAAGTCATAGCTTCTGCCTACAACAGCTTTTTCCAGCTCATGACCCTTTCCAAGAGCACCGGATTGCAGTTCCCATAATTCTTCAACCAATGTGGCTAACAGCCCTTTCAAAATCAGTAATTCTGAGACAATCACTGCTTGAACTCATGTCTATTTTTAATTTTTTAAGATGGGGGTAAATTCTTAAGTTGGAAGATCAGAAATCACTTGCAGGTGTAGGCTCAAGTCTCCCCTTTTTGTGTACATGAACATATTCTTTAAAGTAACAACCTTATCATTGATGAATTACATTCAGTTTTCACTGCCAGAGGCAAGCAATGTTTCTGAGTCAGTGGGTCTATTTAAAATTTTGAGAACATTTCTTAACCCTTCCAGAACATTCACCTGTTAAATCCAGCCAGAATCTGGTAACCTCACAATATGAAGACATTAAAACATACACAGTGGGGTTTTTTTCCTAATGAAAACCAAATATATCATAAAACCAACCAAAGTTTGGCAATATAAATACCAACAGTGAAAACTTTACAATAAAAGAGGGCAAAGTTCATTTAACAGACTAGAAAACCCTTTGAAACAGTTGCATCTTTAACATCCTCCTGAAAGCCATCAAGAAGGGGGCCACTCTGAACTCTGTGGAAAGTCTGTTCTGAAGCAGTGCCCCTGAAAATCAGTGCCTCCTGGCTTCAGTCCCTTTCACTTCCTGGAAGTGGGGAAGTTCCTCCCAGGATGATACACAAATGAGGTACAACCTGAAGAGGTTGTGTAACCTCTTCACAAAGTTGCTACCTGACAGTTTAAAACAATATGCATTTATCAGAAAGCAAAATAGTAAATTTACCATCCTTTCTAGCCTCCAGGATGCTCTAGATCACTCAGGTTCACCTTGGAGGTAGGAGAACAGGTATGTACACGTCCAAACAAAACTATTCACCTTTTTATGAACCCTTGTAAATAAATATGATACACTGTAGTAGACCAATTTCTCATATGTTTTTCTAAAAAATATATTTCTTTGAAAGAAGTTCAGGGAGACTAGCAATTTCCTCATGGGCATCTTATGCCTTTAGTGAATGTGAACCACTAGCAAGGAGGTATATAACTGAACTTCTTGCAAGCAGAGGTTAGCTGAAAACTTTCTTGGTGGCGCAGTTGTATCCAGTATCACTTCTTCAGCCATGAAATTGGGCAAGAGGTGACTGCCACATTATCTGGATACCCCCACTAGAATTCAATGGATTTTTAATTGCATTTATTTCTATACTGCTGCTTTGGAGTAGGCACAGCTCATTGTAAATATGTCTGATAAACCATTATTGATGTACAGTTAGAAAAACAAATATTTTTTTAAAAACTAACTTGTGTAGTGATTCACTGCTAAAATGAAAGTTTGAACTTTCATCTTGGTTTATCCTTGAATTTTTGAAAGGACTGAAACATTCTCTTAGACTTCAAAATCAATGGGCTGTATTTAATAATTTTCTTTGTGTTATATACACAAATTTATATTTCTGCAGGTATAGTGAGGCCTTTTTCTTTGGACTTTTTCTTTTTAAAAAATCAAGAATGTTAAGCACTAATCTAAGAACCACAGTTGTCCAAGGAATGCATAGGAATGAGCAAGCAGTCAGAGGGATGGAACGTAGTTCTTCATCTTTCCTCTGTACCAGCATAGAAATCAAAGAAAGGAGGCCCCTGGTCATGAGAACAAAATATGTCTCTCTTTTGGTGCTTTCTAGGTGTCGAGTAAAATGTTTTCTGGTGAGATAAGGGTTTTTTGGGCAGAGGGCCCACTAAGTAACAGATCGGAAATAAAAATAAGTGCAAAATGCATATCATTCTTCCATGTGAATAAGTATATTTGTTTATTTTTAGGATTGCTTTTATGTTGTATTTAAATGTATTTTTATCTTGTTGTAAACCGCCCAAAGTCATTTCAGAAGATGGGCATGACAAATTTGATGAAAAATAAATAAATAAATAAATAAATAAGAACTGATCAATGAATCAGATCGTAGTCAGTATCCTTTTTCTAATCCCTAATTTCTAATTATTTGTTATAACTATTTCAGTCAAGAGACCAGTTGTTTATTGTATATTTCCCTTCACTCCCAGTGCTTGCTTTATATAATTCAATTACTATACACACTTAGCAACAGAAAACAAGAGTCTCCCAAAGTCATTTTTAATCAGATTTATTGAAAGGTTAGGGAAAAGGTTACAGATTTTTTGATAACTGGGTATGTCACTTTAGCAAATTATCTCTAAGTTCACTAGGGTGGTGATTTCTTAATTCTCTTGCTAACAAGACAGGACAACTGTGCAGATGTTCCAGGCTAACAGTGTTTTGTTTTATTTATTTTTATTTCAAATTTAGACACTGCCCATATCACGAGGAAGTGACTCTGGGCGGTTTAAAATAAAAACAGCAAATAAATTTTGCAAACTGTTCTCTACTTCAGGCTCCAAGAAGCCCCTAACATTTATGTATTCATTTCTTCATGAAAGTCACTGTGGGTTGATTTGCTCTTTAGTTATAAGGAATGCTTGTATATAATTTCTACTAAAGTTAGAGTGACCATATACTTTATCATCCAAACCAGAACATTTTGAGAGTGAAAGAGGGCACTAAAAATAATTAAAATTCCCACTGACCCATCCAACTGGCAGCCTGGCGGCTTCCTGCATCTCACAGGCCACAGCATGAGCCACAGAACAACTGACTGGCACACCAAGTGGCTGGTAAGGGAAGCAACATCAAATACCGAGACCAAACACCATCCAAGACCTGGAAGGAGTTAGCTGTCTCTATTCACTTGTGTCCAGGACAAATGCTACACCAGATGGGACGCCTGGTCTGTCCAGGCAAACTGGGACCTATGATCACCTTACAGTAGAACTATAATTAGTTCTACTAAGGAAGTTACTTCAACATTTGCAGATCGTTATTTCAATTTTTTCCTCCATTTATAGCATATTGTTTCTAAGAATGTTTAAGCTAGTTTCATATGAGCAAGACACCAGAGTTTTCAACTCTGCCATTTTTTAATCTAAAGCATCAGATTACTGATTCAAATCTTGAAACTTCTAATTCAAGTTATGCACTTAAATTTTTAATTTGCATACATTTAGTCATTTGTATATACTGGCAGACCGCTCTTAAACTGGTAAGAAGCTCAGCTAGGTTTTCTTTTTCTTTGGGTCTGACCTAAATTCAGTCAAAACCTTTGGCTAATCTTTTGCCAGTATGGTAGACTGCTGTCCCTAAACCAAGCAAGGCTAGGGGGTAGGTGGAGCAGGAGGACATATTTGTTTTCTCTATTCTCAGTTTCCGAAACATAGTAAATCAAGTGAAAAGCACTAAGGTAATTGAAATAGAAAAAGATAGAAGTTCTCTTTTACCGATTAAGCTATCAAACAGATTGCCACATAACTCAAGAATGATCAAGTTGTAAGTTCAGCACATTGCCATATATGCTGGCAGCCAGGCATAAGAATTGATGGAATTCTAGTAAGTGGTGGAACACTGAGCAAGGAATAAGACAAGGATGTGGGATATGCCCTTGATTGTTTCATGTATTTAGGATAAGTGTATAAGGAATGCTTATAGCAATGTTAGAAGTGTGTTGGTAGAGGTGTGAACAATACATTTTTGTATGCAGATGATGCCATATTGTTGGCTGAGAACCAGAATTATTTGCAGTGAATGTTAGGTAAATTGGATGAAAATGTTATTATGGTCATTGACTAGAAATCCAATATGATAAATAAAGCCTAATACATAATAGAACATTCAATTAATTTTTGTATGTAAACAAGGCTATCTCTGCAGATAGTCATTCTGTCCCATGATGGTGACCATCTTATAGCTCATCCTTGTCACTGAGTAGCAGAATTTCGCTACAAAGCAGGTAACTTGGGATTTATATCCTCTACAGGTACAGGTGGTACTCGGATTATGACCACTTGTTCAGTGACCATTCAGAGTTATGAAGGTGCTGAACAAGCACTTATGACCAGTCCTCAAAGTTGCAACTGTCACAGTGTCCCCGTGATCACATGATCATGATTCAGGCATTTGGCAACCAGCTCACAATTACGACAGTTGCAGCGTCCCACAATCACATGATCACTATTTGTGACCTTTCCTGTCAGCTTCCCACAAGCAAAGTCAATAGGGAAGCCAGCAGGAGGTCGCAAGTCGCTCCCACAAGTCACTCCTGCTCCCACCACTTTTTCTCCCAAGGAGTCCCCAGGCAGCATGGGGATCTCATACTCCATAGTGCCTGCCCACCCTCACTCCATTGTGTCCACCTGCAGCACCCACTCACCCCCATTCCACAGAGACCACCTGCCAGCCTGCACTCTGTAGTGCCCACCCACAGCACCTGCCCACCCACCTGTACCTTGTAGCACCATCCCATAGTACCTGCCTACCCACCCATAGCACTCACCTGCCAGCCAGCTTGCCTGGGATGTGGTTTCAGCACCTTTTCCCACATCGTGGTTACATGACCTCCTTGCTTAACAACCCACATGGTCCTTGTTCAACAATGGCAATGGGGACTGCTGGAATTAGTGTTGCTAAGCGATACAGTCATGTGATGTCACACTTTATGACCACGTCACTTAGCAATGGAAATTCCAGTCCCAATTGCCATCATAACCCGAGGACTACCTATAGTCCTCGCTTAGCTACCCCAATTGGGACCAGCAACTCCGTCACTAAGTGACACAGTTGCTAAGCGAAACATCACATAATGGCGATGGACTTACAACATCACTTCCCATTTGGTCATTAAGTGAGTCACCACAGGTTGTTAAGCAAGACATCACGTGACTACAACTTGCACTATTACTTCTGGCTTCTCCATTGACTCTGCTTATCCGAAGTTGGTTGTAAAATATTCAAATGGCAATCATGACCGCAGGACGCTGCAACGGTCATAAACACCTGCAGGTTGCGATGTGCCTGAATGTTGATCATGTGACCATGGGGAAGCTGCAATGATCATAAGTGCGAGGACTGATTGTAAAGTTACTTTTTCAGTGCCATCATAACTTTGAATGGTTGCTAAACAGGGCAGTTGTTAAGCAAGGTCTATCTGTATAAGGTAGCTAATATAACATTAATCAGTATGACCCAGATTTTTTAAAGAAGACAAGATTATCTTTTGTCGTAAATGAGAAAAAAAAAAGGCACAGCTTGAAAACATGCGTTCCATGGATTCAATCCCACCTGACCACATGGGCATGGCCTCTGTGATGCTAGAATATTTTGATACCTGCCCTCCAGGATGAACATTAAACCAAGCCCTGGAAAAGGCCCATCTATAATGGGGGTAGGTGAGAGAATACAAATATTTTGCAGGTGTGAACCTGTATTTTCCTCAGTGGTCAAGATAACTGTCATATAGCTCAGCTCATTTTGTAATTCTATATCTCCAATTAATTGCCTAATTGTTTCCTTGGCCTTATTCAAAGCCCAAATCAACCATAACTCAGGAGGCAGACAGTGTTTTGCTTATCGCATGCATCCACCAACACAATCTAAAATCAGACTCACTGGGGTTACAGGTTAACCTTGAGCCATATAAATGAAGTTGATTGCCAGATCCTAGCTTCCATCCTGAAGATCCCTCCCTCCAATCTCAGCTCTGCACTGGGCACATATCTAGGTGTCATAAGTGTCTCAGAAACTGTGACTGCACATTTTCATAGGATATATATCAAAACACCAAAGTAGTTGTATTTAATATGGAAACGGAGTGAATGTATAAATTATGCATAAATTAAATACATATATATAATGTATTTATAATGTATAAATTAAATACATATAAATTATGTATAAATGGTGAAAAATTAAAGGAAGGGGGTGAGTTTGTGTACCTGAGGAGAATACTGGGGAAATAGATGGAGAAATTTTAAGATAAGCAAATGCCAGTGGAAAGATCGGCGATAGTATGTGGTCTCATGTGAGGAATGAATGTTTGTTGAAAGACAAGCATTCTGTATATTATGCCTTCCATTTCTGTGACTATTTCTTACATATACTATATGCATATGCATATATGCTAGAATCTATAAAAGCTAAAGCAAGTAGAACTAATGGTGGGAGAAATAACAGCCCTACCTTAGCATAAAATCATCTTCCTTTAACATAGAATCTTGCTGTTTAACAACTCCATTTAGTACATTTCATCTCTCTCAAATAATCACAGTTGCCATGAGACAAATGCATAAAGACAATACCTTTATCCAGTTTTTTAAAATCCAATTTGTGATTAACATTTTATTATTTTGCAAAGCTTGCATATTACTGTATAAACTTGAGTTTGAAATTTCCTTCCTACATGCCAAATAAGCTTTTGTGGCCTCTTTCCTGATTCTCTTCTATCCAAAAAAAATTTTTTTCAAGCCATTTAATGTTTGGTTTGCTTGGCCCAGAATAGAACAAGTTCTATTCCATCCAGCTTTGGCTGAAATATTGACTATGGTTCAAGATCTGTCTCTTTAAATTATGTGTTTGTGTCCCCGGACATTAGTTATAGGGATTGGATTTTATTTATTTGTAAAGTATTTCTAAACTGCTTATAAAATAACCCTAAGGATAGCTTCAGTGTAAAAATATAAGATATAATAAAACATTGCAATAAAACTGAATTCAGAAAAGCATCCATATAATTGATAAAAACAATAAAATGTGCCCTGGAAGGGAAGGGATGATTTGTCAGTAAGTAATTCAGTAGCAAGAATTGTTCTGCTAACAGATGGTAGCTGCAGAGCTGTTTACTGAGATCAGCCAAATGATAGCCCAGTCACTACAATAAGATTTCTAATGTGCTGTAGTTTGTTCAAAAATCCTATTTGTGTGGAAAAAAGAAGCCTTGATTAATTGAGTACAGTTCAAAGTTGACTATTCTTATTAAAAAATTCAGGCCTATACTGTTGAAAATAAGAAAAATATCTGAGGATACCCAATTATACATCTCAGTCTCAGGCCAGCCAAGTGATTCAGTCAAGGTCCTCGTCCAGTATCTGAAGACTGTGCAGGTTGGGATGGGGAGGAATAGATTCAGGTTAAATCCTGACAAGACCGAGTGACTGTAGATATTCCAGACCCCTGGCTCTGGGGATCTTCAATCTTTGGTCTTAGATGGGATTGTACTTCCTCATTCAAGACAGATGTGCAATTTGGGGAGTCACTATGGATTCACTGCACCTGCTCAAAGAGCAGGTAGCAGCTGTGCCCAGGAGGGCCTGTGTACCAGTTGCAGCCTTTCTGGACCAAGAGGCACTTCAGTCACTCACCTTAGTCAGCTCACAAATGGATTACTGTAATGTGCTTTACATGGGGCTGCCCTTGAAGACTGCTCGGAAGCTACAGCTAGTCCAGAATGCAATGGCACAAACAGTGATGGGCATCCCTTGTTATGTCCATGTGACACAACTGCTCTGCAAGCTGCACTAGTTACTGGTTGGCTTCCAGGTGCAATTTAAGATAATGGTTATCACCTATAAACTCCTTTGTGGCATAGGATCTACAAGACTTATTGGGAGTCAGGTGCCCTATAAATTGTATGTATGTATGTATGTATGTATGTATATATGTATGTATGAATGAATGAATGAATGAATGAATGAATGAATGAATGAATGAATGAATGCAGCAGTACAAATGGGAAGCATGATAGGAGATAGTTGCCTAATCTTAGGGTAGAAAGGTCACCCTGAGTACTTTTAGTACCTGTTGTATTCCCTGTTGTTGCCGTTCAGAGTATTCATGGAAGGGACTGTTGAAGGCACCCTACTTTTCTTCAAGCTGTGGTCCTTTTCCCAAGTAGAATGCCTGTCAGACGTACCCTAGAACATATTATCAATTCTACTGTGAAAGTGATTTGTTCCCTGCAATTAGCATTTTAATTGGTTGATTTCACCTTAGTATTAAACTTGCAAAAAACATTGCACCAAATCAGAGTACAGTTTGGGAGAGGGAGCAAATCATGAACGATGCTGATGTAAATGGGACGTTTTGACATTTGTCAGCCAAAATTCACAGTTTTGACATTTACTCTTCTCCAGTGCCAAACAGCAAGTCTGGTTGGGTTACAAAGGAAAGGATTTGCAATAAAAGTTAAAAGCAGTTAGTTTCCCCTGATCTCTTCTGTTTGCTAGTTTTAAATAGAACAATTTGGTTTGCTACAGAATACTGCAATATACCTCTTAACAGGAGTTCTTAATATTCAAAATTTCTGCCAGTCAGCAGTGCCTTTTCTAGGGTTCTCTGTTCCATTCCCTCTCCCAGTAATCCATTTTCATTTTTCACTCATACTCAACATCCCATGAGATTCAGCACTAAAACTCTATCCAGGTTAAGAGATGGCCTAAAAGTATGCCAGCTCAGAGAAGTGCTGTCCACTCTGAGAGTGCTGGGGAGAGAAGTAGGGTTGGGAATGCCCCCTTTAGTAACAATTACTGGTAGCAAAAGACCTACAGGCCTCCTGTAAGTTTTCTGATATCACAGGTAGAATGAGAGATATGGCACCAAAGGTCACTTCTCCCCACCACCACTTCTCACCCCCACTTTTCCTGATACCCTAGGAACAATGGGGAAAAATGAGGCCCAATCCTGCCTTTGCTCCACTCATTCTTGCCACAGGTGGCAGAAATGGGGGAGAGAAGGGGAAGCAGGTATACTCACCTTTTCCTGCAGGTGTACAAACTGCAGAGCCATTCCCAATTCAGTAGACTTTTAGACAAGTTCAGGACAGTTGCACTGAAGTTGTAGGAAACCTTCATGATACAGCTTCGCAACCCCCTTTCTCCTTATGATACAGCTGCCCAATCCCTCTGCAGCTTTTTTTGCACCTGGGTCAAACTCACAGGGTATTCTTGATATGTGTCAATAATCTGCTGGCAGAACATTGGATACCTATATAAAAAGGCCCCATGGCATAGGGACTCCAATTGAATGATAGGGAAAAAATCTTTGCAGGTAGCACACCTGTGGTGAAATGGAACTTCCATGGGAGTAAGCTTGTCTGTCTGTGCCAGTTCTCTTGACCTCAAAAATTTCAGCTTCCCCTGCTTTTCCTTTTCACTGCTGCTCCTGAATCCATGGGTTGCAGAAAAAGGAGAGAAGTAGGGGACAGGGGCTCCTTTGCTGGTAGTTCTCCAATCCCATTGAGATGGGAAAACTGACAGCAAAAGACATGTTGACTGTCCCACTGCCAAAGGGCAAATGACCCTGTTTTGCAGTGGCTGGGGTCAGGGGGCATGTACCCACAGTAACCTCAGGGAGCCAATAAAGCAGGACAGGTTCCCCACCCCTACACTTATTCAGACCACTTTATGACAAAGACTAAGCCACTTGGCATGGCTTATGCTGGCAGGAATGGAGGAACACTTCTGAAGCCGAGTGAGGAAAGACAGGTGGAGGTTGTGTTTGTGATGGGCCAAGAACAGGATGAGGACAATGGATAGTGAGGTATCTGTGTATTGGAGCAAGCAAGAAGTGCAGATGAGCCCTGCGTCTACTGAATAACTTAAAACAAGGTACACCCCCCCCCAGCCTTTTTTTCAAAGATTATAGTTATACAAGCCTTGAGGATAACCCTCTCTAGTTTCTCAGTGCTTTGGTTGTGATTCCATTGCTGGCACTTATTTCAGTTCACTATTGGAGGAAATGATAAAGAAATGATTCATAATTATCTCTCAAGATGCTAGATGTTATAACTTTGCCTAGAAGGATGGGTCAGGTGAACCTGCCAAGTTCTCTATCATGGACAAGCTGGGCCCTAGCACAATGCCTGAGTCAAAATTATCTCCCAGACGTTCAAGACTCTCCACCATGGATCCAGCCTCAATAATACATCATTAAACTCACAAGAATAGCATTGGTTATAGAAAGATTAAAAGCCAAAATGAACAATTATAGAGGAAAATATTGTGGGAGTAGACATAATGGTCTGAACACCCATTTGGCATCCTCTGGATCACACAAATGACATTTGATGGTAAAACCACCAATTTTCAGTTGTGCAAATATTCAACTCTCTCTCTCTTCCTCATTCTCTCTCTCTCTCTCTCTCTCTCTGTCCTGCATCTAACAAAATTGGCATGTTAACAGACCATATTTAAAACATCCCCAAAACAACTCCAGAAGGACCAAGAATATTCCTCCTCCCTCCAATAATGTTATGTCACTGAATGTCCTTCTTGCAGGTTCTTGTTGTTATTCAGTTCCTTGCTTTGGTGTAGAGATACACTCAGTATTGGCTGGACATACCTTTTGCTCCGTATTTAGAATAGGGTCAGTGAAAACCAATTAGCTTGGCACAGGTGGGAGGTATGGGTGGATTGGCAACTTTCAGCATAGAATTCCCTACATAGGAATTGTACGGTGCTGGAAGGAACATTTCTCATTCCTGAGCTTCTTTGCACCTAAATGGCCTGATTGATTCCCTGATGGTGTCCTATACTATGACTGATTCCTAAACTACATCACTTGCTTTCTCACCTCCTGAAGTCACTGGTAGGAACCTGACTTGGCTTCTGGACTGTCTTGCTGACTGATCTTGTTTGCCCCTCTGGTCTATGAATAAACTTCATAACATGCGTAAATTGTGGATTAGGCAACTCTGTTTTGCCTGTATTTTTCTAAGTTCCATTCAAGGGGAGGATGCTGGTGACCTGCCTCCATTGTGAACCTTCTAATGAGCTCAGCCATTTTCTTCAAAATGGCTATTACTTGTCTGGGCTTAATAGGATATAGTGGTTATTAATCAATATACAGCTATATAGATTGCATTAATAATATAGGATTAGTATGATGTCAAGGTGTATTACAATCCTCTAATCTAGCAGCAGTATTTGAACACTTCAGTAAATACAATTCTGTAAATTAACTTCTAGATTTTTAGTGTATATACATTTATTTGCAACCATAGGTTTTAGCAAAATTTATATAAAATTACAATTTTATAAAAATTTTGCTAAAACCTCATGGTTGCAAATAAATGTATAACTCCTAGATTTAACTTGCTGCATAGTATAGCCATGACAAATAGCTACTGCAATGCAGTGTTTTGGCAGTGAGCAAATGATCCCCTGACTGTAAGTAGGAAATGCAGTTTACAACATAGTTTCTATCTCTTTTTACATTTAATTGTGTTCTTCCTCTTTAAAATACTTTTTCTACAACTTCAAAGTAGAATGATTAGGTTAGAATCAAGTCATATTACCTTCTGATTTCATTTGCCAGGTTATGCTTTGCAACAGTGCACTATATTATTAGTCATCAGCGGAAGATTTGTGTTCCATCATTCATTCATTGAAAACAGTCATCTGGAATCTACTTTTTCCTTGCAGTATGGAATGTGGCTGAAAGTAAAAGCATAGGTTTCACAGTAGCTAGGAGAAGGTTGGCAGATCAGAGGCATGAGAGTGAGTTGAGTGCTGTCTAGAAAGTAGAATTATATTCTCACCAACAGGATCTAGATTTTGCTTCCAGTGGATATCAGCAGTTGACTCCTTTTGACGCTTTGAAGCAGCATCTAGAATTCAGTAGCTAGGGAAAGGCTGATGTATTCTATATTTATGTCTCTACCTTTCTTCCCAAGGTAGATTCAAATTGATAAAGGGACTAAAATCCAATGAAAGTAATAAAATACAATGCAAAACATATCAACCACTACATCATTCTCAATTCTTAGTCACATAGATAGACCTTCTTCAGGACCATTTGTCCCCAGTCTAGTCTCAGGTCCCCCAACTGAGCACCCATTACCACTTTAAAGTCAAGTCTGTCCACCTTGACGTTACTGCTGGTCACCTTCTCTTTCCTTACACCTTTCTCAGCATTATGGACTTCTTAGGGGAGCTGGGTCTTCACATAATGTGTCCAAAATATAATAGTTTGAGCCTGATCACTTGTGCTTCAAGTGAGAACTCTGGATTTATTTGTTCTATGATCCATTTGTTTGTCTTCTTTGCTATTTGTTGTATTCTCAAGAGTATTCTCTAACAACAAAGTTCAAAAGTGTCAATGCTGTTTCTATCTTGCTTCTTCAGACTCAAACTTTTGATTGATAGAATGTCACAGGGGAAAGCATTGCCTGCACATTTCTAATCTTTGTAGGTATAGACATAACACAGCATCTGAATACTTTTTTTCCAAGGCCTTTGTTGCTACCTTACCAAGTAGTAGTCTGTGGCACAATTCTCAAACCAGCTGAACTAGCAGCAAAATAACATGTTTAGTAAAGCAATACTGTTCCCAAAAGCTAGTATAAAATAATGATAGTTTTTTTTCTTTTAACTGAAAAAAAGAGGATGTCTATGAGTACATACTACTATTGATTAATTTTCTCACTGAAATATTCCAGATCAGTACTTCCCTAAAATGCAGTCCAAAAACACTTAACTGCTGAGACTCACAAGTTTTCATTTGGGGATAGCCAATTCTTAATTTGTGCTAGCCTTAAATGAGGTGGCCAATCAGTATATATCTGTAAATCAGTCCCATCAAATACTAAGTTACCATGCACAGATGTGCACGGAACTCAAGGCTGAGGTTCTTTCAAGCATAGTGGACATACACATGTCTTAGGTGAGCTTCACAAATATTCTCAAAACAGTTCACATTTTGGTCTGTCTGTCATAGAGTTGCAAAAATCCTGCATTTGTAAATACCAGAAACCCACTGATGTTGTACTCTGCTTCTTTCCATCCAAGGGAAATAGATTGCCATATTTTCTTTTCTATACTGGCAGTAGAATTAACACTTCCTTAAACTAGTCCATGTTGGACCATGTGTGAAGCAAATAGCGTCCTGAAAAGAGAAAATATTCAAGCAAATGTCCTCCTTCTCCAGAGCTATTACATGAGACAGCACATTGATAATGTTTTTCAATGCAGTGGATAATTGCAAGTGAGATCAGCTCCAGACTGTCCTTCAGCAAAAGATCATAGTTTACAGAATAGCTCAGTGGCTGACTGCAGAGATTTAGGGCCATTTCTGAATGCAGCATTGTCATAGGTGTCATAAAAATGATTTGCTAAAATATTCTCTGAAGGCAGTGATTGTAATGAGCTATGCCAGCTTAGATGTATCTTGTGGACCATAACATGAACAATCTTGGCTGAACTTAACCCACCTCACTTGCAGTTCTTTTTCCCCTCACTCTCCCTTCTGCAGGTACTCTGAGCGAAGCCTTACAAAATGCATCGGGATTACTATAGAGACCAGGCCAGATTATTGCCTGAAACGGCATTTGAGTGACATGTTGTCCTATGGATGCACAAGGCTGGAGATTGGAGTGCAAAGCATTTATGAGGATGTGGCTAGAGACACTAACAGGTAAGACCTGAGGGCCAGAGGCAAAATGGGTTTAGACATTTTTAGAGGGAAATTACATAAAGGAGAGTCTGCCAGAATCTTCCATTAAGAAATCCTGTATTTTCAGTGTTTCCTATTTCCAAGATTCATGGCTGGAATCTTGCATTATGTAGTGCAAATAGGCAATGTGGTGTTTATGGGCACTTTGCTTAGTACACCTACCAAATTCTCTTCACTACTAGACTTTTTTTCTTTTGTTATCTTTTTTAAAATTAAAAAGAAATTAAATGGGAAGTCAATGCAACTGCAAAATATAGGCCAATTTACCTTTATTTCTAAGAATTGTGATGGAATGGAATTATGAAGGCCAGGCTCAGGGAGATAAACATTTTCTTAGCTCGCCAGAAGAGCGTGGGAGTAACAAGAGGATGAGACTGGTACCTCCCTGAGGAATTCAGACTGTTGTGGCTGGCTGACTTTGGGAGCTGGGGTTTCAGTCTGAGAAGATTCTTGCTAGAGGTTGTAGCTAATAAACATAGCTGGACTGAATTTGCATTGTCTCTTGGAGTTCCTTGGGCTAGGCCTGACAGAATGCACTTGAGCCCCATATTCTTCTATGAAAAGCTGTGATTACTTGGAGTTCAGTGTTTTGTGTGGAATGTCCCTACCCCTTAAATTGAGATGGTAGGGATTATCTTGAGGCACTAAAGGACGTGGTATGTGGTGGGGAAGCAAGTGGCGAACAGGTGATTTGTAACTAGCCATGCCAGTTATGGCCATCATGTTGTATGAGCATTTACTGACCCAAAAAGGTAGTCTGTGAAGTATAATTGTCGTCCCACAAATTGTGGTAACTGAGGTGCTTCTAACTAATTGCTATTTGTAGAGGCAAGGACTTTGAGGGCTGAGTCACTCCATTTTAAAACCATCTTGCATAGTTTGACAAGATATATAAGATGCAGCCAAAATTATCAGATTGTTGCAACATCTTCACAGCAAGAATGCATTTAGGGCTTCTTAATTTGGTGACTATGCTGTGGCTTGGCATATATGATTGTCATTGAGGTTTATTATGGTTTGAAATACATAGGCAAGGAGAAAATTTCCTCTTCCCTCCTTCCTTATAATATTAAAATTCTGTCCGTAGAGCAAAACTAATTGGCAGTAGGTTCATGATGGACAAAAGAAAGGACATGCCCATGTAGTATACAAGTCATTTGTGCCATTTGGCAGCCCTAGGCAAGATATTATGTCCTCTAGCTTAGTCATTACTTTTCTTCAATTTGACCTCAAGCCCTGGTGACTTCATGGACATGTCCTTGCAGTTTTCTTGGCAGCACTACAGAAATGGTTTGTCATTGCCTACTTCTGGGATGTTTTATCCTGGTCTAATTGACAGCCCTAATTTTCCTAGAGGTCTCCCATCCAAGCACTAACCAAGCTCAGCCCTGCTTAACCTTCTGAGCCCAGAGAAGTTCAGTTAAATGCTACCCTCTAATGAGACATGCTCCAGTTTACTAGATGTTAAAAGAATTAGATAAATTCATAGAGAATACATCTGTGAATGGTTATTAGTTAAATGAAACCTCCAGATTTAGTGGCACTGTAATTATGTATCCTAGATACTGATGGTGGGAAACATTACCTTTCTCAGAGAGCAGAATGCAGGTCCATAGCCTTAATCCAGCAATATTCTTAGTACTGGCAATATACTAACTTCCCCATCCCTCTCTGCTTTTGTGAAGCTGCCTCTGATGAACAAAAGTACAAGTACAAACAAGAGTCCACTGGAGTTGGGCGGCTTTTAATAAATTTAAATTAGTAATAATAATAAACAAAGCATTTGCTGATTTTTATCCAAGTTAATGCAAAAGAAACACGCTGATTTCATAATTTTGGGGTGAACCAGAATTAAGGGGTTCATATGTACAATAAACAATTGGGTGTATGTTTAAGAAAGAGAAGTACTCACATCAAAGTTTACCTTTGAGATGAGTCACTTTCCTGGACTCATCTCATAGGCTTTCAAATACTAGGGACCAGGGCCCAAAGTTGAAAGAAGCTCAGATTTATACCTCACTATGATTGCAGAAAAGTCTTAGTCACCATAAGTAATTCTAAATTAAACTTGTTCTGCTGCATATTTGCCCAAATTCCAGAACTAAAGCTCTCACTGGAGTGATTATGGGCAGATTAGTTCAGTAAACCATGAAAGATTGGGTTTGCATCTGTCAGTTACTCTCTTCGGATGCAAGAAAGACTTGGAAATGGGAGTGGAGAAAACAAAAGCAATTTCTTCACACTCTGTATCCAAGAAAGAGACAATGTGGTTGATCAAGTGTAGTTGCCCTGCTCTTTGGAACTCCCTTTTGGCAGAGATTCAGTCAACCTAGTCCTTCTTGGGCTTTAGGAAAACTCTGACATACCTACATGTTCCATCTTACACTGGAGGAGGGGTGTGTTGTAATTGGAAGGTGGGGTTATGGGTACATAGCATTTGTATTTTTGGGGTTTTATCTTTCTTGATCTTTTTATTTTTACATACATTTGGGGTTTTCTGAGACCATTATTTTATATGCTGACATTGTTAGCTTCCTAAAGCCTTTGAGAACAGGCGGCATACAAGCAAAATAAATAAATAAATATAAATGCACTGGCTTGCATATAATATTTACACACATGGAGACAGAAATATGTTGGTTATTTGTAGAAGTGTGAGCTTTATTGCAGATACTTTCAAGAAATCTGAGTAACTGCTTGTAGATATAACTTTCATTTTGTTTGTTTGTTTGTTTGTTTGTTTATTTGTATGTATGTATGTATGTATCCCCAAATGTCTGTATAAGCATTTACTCTGGATAGTACTTTCTCATGCATTTTGCAGAAATGAAATTTGGTCCTGAATATTCAACAAAAAAGTTGCCGCCAGTTGCTACATTCCAGTTACCATATCTGTACTGCACACTTGCCATCCTATTTGCATTCATAACTGTAGGCACCTAACAATATCTATAAAATTCTAGTATGTGAATTAGTCTTGAAGAGGTTCATTAAAGTAACTAATACTAACTTTTCACTTCTTAAAATTTCACTTTCTGCCTGCCGATATGTAATCATAATCATAAATATTTTATAGATATGCTACTTTCTGTTAAAAGGTAAAAGGCTCAAAGACAGCAATCCTAAAAATTCACTAGAGAGCAAAATCTACTGGTGTGGTACTGTTTTCCAGGTGGGTGAAAAGGACTAAGCAAGGAGCCAGTAGAGGATTGCAGAGATAATGTTGGCAACAGGAATGCAAGAACCATTAGCAGAACCATTAAGGGATAATAGAGGAGGAAGTAAACATCTGCTTAGACTTGGGAAAGGAGGGAGCATGAGAAATAGACTCAAAATAACTCCATCTTGTATGATCTAAGAGGGGGAAGAGGGAGACTCTGTCAGGCTTTCAAGATTCAGTTATTATACCCAACAACAATAAAATAGAATTCCAGTAGTTCCTGCAGTGCTGTAGTAGTTCCTGCAGTAGAGAGGTTCCAGTTCTGACCTGACCTGACCTACCTTGAAGGACTAACATAGCCTTTAGCAGAACAGAATTAAGAATAAAAGTGATAAAATTAATTGAACTGAGAGAATGCTGGAACTAATATTTTAGAGTTCTGTATGGAAATGATAGCAATACATCCAAAGAGTGCAGTTGAAATGAAAGCCAGAAATATATCACCCCCCAAAAAAGGAAATGAACAGGAAGTCATTAATGCTACTAGAATATTGAAATGTTCCTGTAGTTAGTCATGGATGGCACCCATGCCTAACTATTGTAAGAGTGTCATTATTTTCCTGTATAAAAAAGGGAAGGTAACAAGTGAATGTAAAACATCAGGTGGGGGGGCGGGGAATAGGTTGTCAAGCATATCTGGAAAAATGTTTGGCAGAATACTGATTGAAGTAATATAGGAAGTGACAATTAGCAAAATTTTGGAAGTGCAAAACAGCTGTAGGCCAGGTAGGGAATGTGCAGACCAGAGTTTTGCTCTTTAGCAGGTTATAGAGAAATGTGTGAATATGAGAAAAAAAATTGCAGATTTGCTGCTTTAGTGAAAGAGTATAATAAAGAGAATAGCCTTGATTTGTTTTACACAAATACTGAGTTGAATATTGATTTCTGAATGCAATAAAGGCAGCATGTGACATAGGTAAAATGCATGAGATCAAATGGAATGCTTAGCAAATGTTTCAGTGCTAAGCAGGGAGCATAATCTGTATATTAGAGTAGTTGTATCAATGAAAGTGGAGTGAATGATTGCAAGTCATACATACAGCTGAAACTCGAAAAATTAGAATATTGTGCAAATGTTCATTTATGCCAGTATGGCAACTCAAAAGGTGAAACCAATATATGAGATAGACACATTACATGCAAAGCGAGATATGTCAAGCCTTACTTTGGTATAATTGTGATGATTGTGGTGTACAGCTTATGAAAACCCCAAATTCACAATCTCAGAAAATTAGAATATTACCTGACATCAATAACACAAGGATTGGAAATAGAACAATATCGGACCTCTGCAAAGTATAAGCATGCATATATACTCAGTACTTGGTTTGGGCCCCTTTTGCAGCAATGACTGCCGCAATGCGGCGTGGCATGGATGCTATCAGCCTGTGGCACTGCTGAGGTGTTATGGAAGACCAGGATGCTTCAATAGCAGCCTTCAGCTCCGCTGCATTGTTCGGTCTCATGTCCCTCATCTTTCTCTTGGCAATGCCCCATAGATTCTCTATGGGGTTCAGGTCAGGCGAGTTTGCTGGCCAATCAAGCAAAGTAATCCCATGGTCATTGAACCAGGTTTGGGTACTTTTGGCAGTGTGGGCAGGTGCCATGTCCTGCTGGAAAATGAAGTCAGCATCCTGTAGCTCGTCTGCGGAAGGAAGCATGAAGTGCTCCAAAATCTCCTGGTAGACGGCTGCGTTGACCCTGGACTTAATGAAGCACAGTGGACCAACACCAGCAGATGACATGGCTCCCCAAATCAACACAGACTGTGGAAACCTCACACTGGACTTCAAGCATCATGCATTGTGTGCCTCTCCATTCTTCCTTCAGACTCTGGGTCCTTGGTTCCCAAATGAGATGCAAAAGTTGCTCTCATCAGAAAAGAGGACTTTGGACCACTGGGCAACAGACCAGTTCCTTTTTTCTGTAGCCCAGGTAAGACGCTTCTGACATCGTTTGTTGTTCAGGAGCGGCTTGATAAGAGGAATACGACATTTGAAGCCCATGTCCAGGATCCGTCTGTGTGTGATGGCTCTTGATGCACTAACTCCAGCCTCAGTCCACTCCTTGTGAAAGTCCCCAACACTTTTGAATGGCCTTTTCCTGACAATCCTCTCCAGGCGGCGGTCATCCCTGCTGCTTGTGCACCTTTTTCTACCACACCTTTCCCTTCCACATAACTTCTATTGATGTGCTTTGATACAGCACTTTGGGAACATCCAACTTCTTTTGCAATTACCTTTTGGGGCTTTCCCTCCTTATGGAGGGTGTCAATGATGGTTTTCTGCACAACTGTCAGGTCCGCAGTCTTTCCCATGCTTGTGATTCCTACTGAACCAGCCTGAGAGACCATTGAAAGGCTCAGGAACCCTTTGCAGGTGTTATGGATTCATTAGCTGATTAGAGTGGGACACTCTGAGCCTAGAATATTGAACCTTTTCACACTATTCTAATTTTCTGAGATTGTGAATTTGGGGTTTTCATAAGCTGTATGCCATAATCATCACAATTATACCAAAGTAAGGCTTGACATATCTCGCTTTGCATGTAATGCGTCTATCTCATATATTGGTTTCACCTTTGAGTTGCCATACTGACATAAATGAACATTTGCACGATATTCTAATTTTTCGAGTTTCACCTGTATATAGGATTGTTCTGCATGTGGCTAACAATAATTATGTGAACTTAAGTAAACTACTATAAATTAAATTAGTCAAATAATAAGGTAAGTGTGGAAATATTTCCACTGATGTGTAAATATCCTAACATTACCCACTTTATAATAATACCTGTGGCTTTTCACAAATACAGTAATTATATGTCCATGATTAGGTAGCTAACAAAATTAACAATATTCTATTTGTATTACTAAATGTATTGAAATGAAAATGTTTGAAGCTGCAGTAACTTATTTTGGATACAAAACTGTCTTGTGCAAGTACAAGAAAAGTACAAGATTATTTCAGTTTTCTTGACTTGCTACAGGCCACTTCCCCAGTAACTCATGATCCCATCACCTGCAGTTTCAAAGTGTCTCTCAATCTTCAGGAGCAGAGGATGGATGGGGAGAAGATGGATGGCTGTAGTAAAGTTGGTGGGGAGGGGAGAGAACAAGAAAGAACCAGTTTTGTGAACAGAGTTCTGCTTGTCCATTTCTGAATCAAGTCTGTTACAATTCAGTTCTAGTTCAGTCTTTAGAGATTTAGTGATGTATTGCTACAATAAAAATACAAGATTATTAATTTCTACCAGCACAACAGCAGTAGAAAATATACTCAAATCTTCAGTCATCTCAACCAATCAAATAATCCGTGCTAGGGAATTAAACTGTACTTATCCTTAGGACCTCACTTCTTTTGGGGGCTGTCTAGTACTCTGATGTTCACCTATTGTTCTGAGAGATTTTTTTTTCTCTCTCTCAAAAAGTCTGTTCAGGAGAAATTCTTAATCTGTTGCTGTCTCGGTGGTGTCTGGAGAAGGAAATGGCAACCCACTCCAGTATCCTTGCCAAGAAAACCCCATGGACAATGTTAAAAGGCTAAAAGATATGACGCCGGAAGATGAGCCCCTCAGGTCGGAAGGTGTCCAATATGCTACTGGGGAAGAGCGGAGGGCAATTCCAAGTAGCTCCAGAAAGAGTGAAGCGGCTGGGCCAAAGCCGAAAGGACGTTCAGCTGTGGATGTATATGGAAGCGAAAAGAAGGTCCGATGCTGTAAAGAACAATATTATATAGGTACGTGGAATGTAAGATCCATGAACCAAGGCAAGCTGGATGTGGTCAAACATGAGATGACAAGATTGAACGTCGACATCTTGGGAATCAGCGAATTGAAATGGACGGGAATGGGTGAATTTAATTCAGGTGACCACTATATCTACTACTGTGGGCAAGAAACCCTTAGAAGAAATGGAGCTGCACTCATAGTCAGTAAGAGAGTGGGAAAGGCAGTAATGGGGTACAACCTCAAAAACGACAGAATGATCTCAATGCGTATCCAAGGAAAACCATTCAACATCACGGTAATCCAAGTCTATGCCCCAACCACTGATGCCGAAGAAGCTGAAGTTGACCGGTTCTGTGAAGACCTACAAGACCTTCTAGAACTAGCACCAAAAAAAGATGTCCTTTTCATCATAGGGGATTGGAATGCTAAAGTAGGAAGTCAAGGAGTAATCGGAATAACAGGCAAGTTTGGCCTTGGAGTACAAAATGAAGCAGGGCAAAGGCTAATAGAGTTCTGTCAAGAGAACAAGCTAGTCATAGCAAACACTCTTTTCCAACAACACAAGAGACGACTCTACACATGGACATCACCAGATGGTCAATACCGAAACCAGATTGATTACATACTTTGCAGCCAAAGATGGAGAAGCTCTATACAGACAGCAAAAACAAGACCAGGAGCTGACTGTGGCTCAGATCATGAGCTTCTTACTGCAAAATTTAGGCTTAAATTGAAGAATGTAGGGAAAACCACTAGACCACTCAAGTATGACTTAGATCATATTCCATGTGAGTACACAGTGAAGGTGATGAATAGATTTAGAGGATTAGATTTGGTAGACAGAGTGCCTGAAGAACTATGGACGGAGGTCTGTAACATTGTACAAGAGGCAGCAACTAAAACCATCCCAAAGAAAAAGAAATGCAAGAAAGCAAAATGGCTGTCTGATGAGGCTTTACAAATAGCTGTGGAAAGAAGGAATGCGAAAAGCAAGGGTGAAAGGGAAAGATATAAGCAACTGAATGCAGATTTCCAGAGAATAGCAAGGAGAGATAAGAAGGCCTTTTTAAATGAACAATGCAAAGAAATTGAAGAAAACAATAGAATGGGGAAGACTAGAGATCTCTTCAAGAAAATTGGAGATATCAAAGGAACGTTTAGTGCAAAGATGGGCATGATAAAGGACAAAAAAGGCAGGGACCTAACAGAAGCAGAAGAGATTAAGAAGAGGTGGCAAGAATACACAGAAGAATTATACAAGAAAGATCTTAATGTCCCTGATGTCCATGCTGGTGTGGTCACTGACCCTGAGCCAGACATCCTAGAGAGTGAAGTCAAGTGGGCCTTAGGAAGCATTGCTAACAACAAAGCTAGTGGAGATGACAGTATTCCAGCTGAGTTATTTAAAATACTAAAAGACGATGCTGTTAAAGTGCTGCACTCAATATGCCAGCAAGTTTGGAAAACGCAACAGTGGCCACGGGATTGGAAAAGGTCAGTTTACGTTCCAATTCCAAAGAAGGGCAATGCCAAAGAATGCTCAAACTATCGCACAATTGCACTCATTTCACATGCTAGCAAGGTTATGCTCAAAATCCTACAAGCTAGGCTTCAGCAGTACGTGAACCGAGAACTACCGGATGTACAAGCTGGGTTTCGAAGAGGCAGAGGAACTAGAGATCAAATTGCCAACATTCGCTGGATCATGGAGAAAGCACGAGAGTTCCTGAAAAGCATCTACTTCTGCTTCATTGACTATGCAAAAGCCTTTGATTGTGTGGATCACAACAAACTGTGGCAAATTCTTAAAGAGATGGGGATACCAGACCACCTTACCTGTCTCCTGAGAAATCTGTATGCGGGCCAAGAAGCAACAGTTAGAACCGGTCATGGAACAACCGATTGGTTCAAAATAGGGAAAGGAGTACGACAAGGCTGTATACTGTCACCCTGCTTATTTAACCTATATGCAGAGTACATCATGAGAAATGCCAGGCTGGAAGAATCACAAGCCGGAATTAAGATTGCAGGAAGAAACATCAATAACCTCGGATATGCAGACGATACCACCCTAATGGCAGAAAGTGAAGAAGAACTAAAGAGCCTCTTGATGAGGGTGAAAGAGGAGAGTGCGAAAGCTGGCTTGAAACTCAACATTAAAAAAACTAAGATCATGGCATCTGGACCCATCAATCCCTGGCAAATAGAAGGGGTAGAAATGGAAGCAGTAACAGACTACATTTATTTGGGCTCCAAGATCACCGCAGACGGAGACTGCAGCCATGAAATTAAAAGACGCTTGCTCCTTGGGAGGAAAGCTATGGCAAACCTAGATAGCATATTAAAAAGCAGAGATGTCACCTTGCCGACAAAGATCCGCATAGTCAAAGCTTGTTTTTCCAGTAGTAATGTATGGCTGTGAGAGCTGGACCATAAAGAAGGCTGAGCGCCGAAGAATTGATGCCTTTGAACTGTGGTGCTGGAGAAGACTCTTAAGAGTCCCCTGGACTGCTAGGAGGTCAAACCAGTCAATCTTAAAGGAAATCAACTCTGATTGCTCATTGGAAGGATTGATAATGAAGCTCAAGCTCAGATACTTTGGTCACCTAATGCGAAGAGAGGACTCTTTGGAAAAGACCCTGATGCTGGGAAAGATGGAAGGCAAAAGGAGAAGAGGACGGCAGAGGATGAGATGGCTAGATAGCATCACTGAAGCAATGAGCATGAAATTGAGCAAACTCAGGGAGGCAGTGAAAGATAGGAAGGCCTGGCACAATATGGTTCATGGGGTCACGAAGAGTCGGACATGACTTAACGACTAAACAACAACAACAAATCATGTCTATTAAACACATTGAAGTAACGTCCACTGTCTTTGTTGGTATTTGAAGCCCTTGGACCATCAGCTTTGTTAGGGAAGGAAGTTGAGTTCCACTCAGTGAGAGAACAATCTGGCATACGTTTGAAGGCCCTCCCCTAGAAACACACACACACGTCACTTGCCACCGTTGGAGTTGATCTTTATGACACAGGTCTTGCACTAATCAAAACAGTTTTCTGCAGGTATCACAAAAGGGCTGAAGTGGACTACAAAACCGTTGCTAAAGAATGGCTTCTATTAATCCACAGTCAGGCAACACTATTGTTACTCTTCCCAAAAGTGGTTGTCCAATAAAAAATCACCCCAAAAGCAAGGCATACAATATTACAACACAGAGAATCCCAGTGCAACAGCAAAGGATCTTCAGGCCACTCTTGTATTGCCTGGTGGAGTTTTCACACTGAACAAGAGTGGAGTTCATGAAAGGATACCAAGGAAGAAACCACTGCTCTCCAGAAGGCATTGCCCCTCTCAATTCTTTCAAAGACTACCTAGATGATCCAACAGACTATTGGAACAATGTTCTATGGACAGATGAAACCTCCCAAATTGTATTTTTTGGCATTAATCAGAAATATTATGCTTGAAGAAAATAAAACACAGTGAATTTCTGCTCAGTGTGTTCAATAAAGTTATGTCACAGTACATTGTTTCGTTAAACATTGATACTGATTGTTTAACCAGAATCTATTTATGTATTAATAGGACCTAGATGAAACTCAGTTCAAAATGTAAGTCACTGCACTGCCAGATTAATATTCTAAATGGCTCACAAACCTTATCTCCCCACTGTAGGCATCTAAAATTCAGTAACTTTTGAAATTTAATTGTGTGGCAATATTATAAAACAATGTATATAAAATATATAAAGGATGATCCTACAAAGTAAAGGGGATTAATGAACATTTGGGAAAGAACAGAATGGGAGATGTCTTAGCCTTCATTTAAAACTCCTGAAATTGGTGATTGCAATAAATCAATACATCCATGAATTTCTGCCTGTGCAACAGGAGCCTTCTTCATTATTTTTCCCCGTCATGAACAACCTAGATGTATTCTAGAGAGTTCTGTAATCCTATGGGCCAGAGGTAGAATAAATTCTGCTGGCAGATGTTGTTCCTTATCATCATGATCAATTGGATTCAGCACAATGCTCCACTTTCCTGTCCAGTGTTTTTCTCCTAATAGTGTGTATGTGTATATAGCATTCTTTCCCCAATAATCCCAAGTCTTGTATGGGTTTATTGCCCTTCCCCCAAAGAGTTCTTTCAGCTGCAAAGAAGAGAGAATCTGGAAGGTGAACACATTTTCATACTGTTCTTAATCCAGGTGGCTGTATGCTTTTAAGGGTCCTGTTGTCTTTCATAGACAAATGAATTCTTGGATAGAGAGGATATTACAATAAGGAAGATAGAACTTCCTTGAATCTGAATAAATGTAATCTCTCTGACTTTCTCTACACTAACCAAATTGAAGTTAGAAAAATTAAGTAAGTATAGCAACATGGAATAGGATGTGGGTAGAAAATAAGGTTTGGAGAAAAAATGTTATTAAGTGCACATTCCATCCACATTTCATTTGAATTCTTTGCCTTTTCTATCTGTAGGAAAAGAAAAATCAAAACATCATTTTCATATGTTGTGCTACTCTAGCTTGGGGCTAGCTGAGTCACCTGCTGCATCAGTATATACACATATTTGTATACAGTATATTCTGATCTGGAAACTGCTGGTCAGCTTGCTGGGTGTAGAACCCAGTCCTTCGCTATATTGCAGGCAGCAAATGTGTGAGTGAAATAATCAAACTCCTGTAGTACTTGAAACTAATATATACACCACCCAGAATCACCTTGTGTGAGATGGGGGGTTATATAAATGTGACAAGCAAACGGTTTGTAACAATGGACAACTCCATTCTTAGAACAGAAAGCCAGCGTGATGTAGTGGCCAAGGTGCTGAATTAGTAGCAGAGAGACCTGGGTTCTAGTGCTCCCTTAGGCATGGAAGTCAGCTGGGTGATATTGGGCCAGCCACTGCCCCTAGCCTAAATCAGTATCAGGTTCTGCAACAAGCCAGCTGATAAACATGCAGACACACAATTGTATCATGCATTGATAGCTGTGCTGTAAGAACTAGGGAAGCACAGTGCAAAAGCAAACAGAAACTGCAGATATGCAGGACATACACCAAGGAAAACAACTTCCTCCTTGGAACCTTCTCATTCTACAAATTTGAATAGAAGGGGAAGCTTCCAGAGAGGGAGAGAATTCTGCAGTGAATGAAGTTGGAGTGGCTTTTACTTTCTACTGTGATTTCCAGCCATTTTTCAGGCTCCTAAGCTGCCTTTCCCTTCCTAGCGCTTGAACCTACCTGAACCCACTAAATGGAGATTCCAGAGCCTGAAGTTGCTAACTTCCACTTGCAAATAGATATTCTGTCTGTTCCCCAGTACTGGCCTGAACAGAACATTGTTCTATCTTCAGCTTTCAAGGACTGACAGGCTTGTTTATATGACTGTTGATCAGTTACTATACATTAATGATACATATGTTCTTCTTGATTGTATCCTCAGTATTTGAAATCTGTTGATATCAACAGTTATGGGCGTAGGGTTTATCTAAAAAAATTAAACAACACTAGAAGGAGAAAACTATACTGGATTTGTAGCAATTGATTTTTAATAACATTTGAGTTACTCCTTGCTTGACAAAAGGGCATAAAAGGCTTTGACCAATATAGTCAACATGTTTGGAGTTGTTTTGTTTCGAACATAATTTCCAGGCCTTTCTCTCTCCTTTTTTTATTGCTATGCTTATTAATTTTGTGGTTATGTTGATCCTTTAATGTTGTTATATTTATAGATTTTTATTAGTTTTCATAATATTTAAAAAGTAAGGGGTTTGGGATACAGATATAATAAGCTTACTCAAGAGGTTGTCATCATGGGAAACAAAACATAATTTTTTGAATATGTGTAAGTTTCTCAACAATTTCCTTACTCCAGGGGCCATACAGTAAAGGCTGTGTGTGAATCGTTCCACTTAGCCAAAGATGCTGGGTTCAAAGTGGTAGCACATATGATGCCAGATCTCCCCAACGTGGGACTTGAGAGAGACATCAACCAGTTTGTGGTAAGAATGGCTCTTTTTTACTTCTCTTTGATTATTACTCCCTTGGACTCAGGCTTCTCTTGCTTGCCTGGGGAAGGAGTAGGAATAAAGCAACCAATGAAAGCTTTATCTTTCCTTTGGGTATCCTTTAGTCACCAAGCCTTTTCATCAGACGGTTGACTGTTTGGCAGAAAAAACATTCCTAGTTCTGTCTTAAAGTAAATGTTTAGCAAAGCACTGATGATTATATGGACAAAGAGTCATTACAAAGCTTGTGAACTGGTTGAGTAAGCTATGCAGAAGTCAGTGTTCAGCAAGATCATAGTTGAATCAGTGTTCACTTTAGCAAAAGAGGGAGAGAAAAAAGAGCATAGGGCGGAGACAGTATTTGTATATTAAGAGTGTTTCCCATAATATTATTATATTATTTCCTGTAATACTAATAAAACTGTTCAGGGCCAAGAGAAGCTAAAGTAATATTTCCCAAATACTTACACTGCAGTTGGACAAATTAATAAATTATTTACTACTAATACATTAGCAGCACTGGCTGCTATGTCCAGTGGCAGTTTAAAAAGCTTGATACTATGTTAGTTCAAACATTTTGGTAAGCCATTGGTTGCTTATCCAATTTTTGTGGCGTAAGCAATAATTGGCAGGGTTCAAACAACATACTATACCATTAACCATCAAACAACACACTATGCCATTAAGCTATCATTTACAGACACTGTGTCTAGGTTTGCAAAACATGCCAAGTCAAACAAGCCACATTATGGCTCAGTGCAATATGTGAACCCAGCTGCATTTCATAAACACAGTTAGTTATAATAACTGAACAAGATCTCCAGTGTTGAAAGATAGCATTACATTACTGTGTATTGAAGGCCAAGCAATCAAAGGATGACTATTGCTCTTATATTCAAGTGCCTTTGAGCAACCAAGGCAGTGAAAGAAGAACTCAACTTTTACCGACAGAAGAGCAGCAGGACTGAGCAGAAACTGTGGGGAGGTTTTGCTGCTTTGCCATTGTACACTAGGCAGATTATAAATCTTCTAATAATAGAACAGGTTGCTTCAAAGCTCTGCACCTTGTGTAAGGCTTCATTTGTTTTATTATATCTCTTGGAGATAATGAGAATCTAAAGATAGAGCTCCTTGGTATTTTCTACCTCTCTGGGTTTTTCAAGTAAATCAATAACTGTGTCAGAGATTTCACTACATCATGAATTCTTTGAAGGGTGTGACATCCAGAAAGGTGCAACCCTTAATGGAATAAAAGTGCTTCTTTCTTATCATTTCCTGAGTTACTATTAAATGGAAGTTTTCTGCTATGTAGAGGCAGCTGGCTTCTTCTGTCAATATCAAGTTCCCTAGCTGTTGGCTGCCAATCGCTTGGGATTTCTATATGTTGGAAAGATATATAGTAAAAAAAAAAAAGGAGGGGTCATCTTAATTTAAAACAGCCATCGCTGGAGAGAAACGGGTAGTCATAAGCACTGGATTCCAACATCAATGCTAAAGTAATTCCTTTATTAGGACAACTTAAAGTTCATAAGTATTTTTGTGATTTCTTCAGATCTCTTATTAGGTTACACAGCAAATCATACAAGTAGAGTTCTAACATAGTCCACTGTTTCTCAGGCAATGGTACATGTAATACTGGTGGTATGCAAAAGTAGTACAAAGACGTAACTCCCATCCTCAAATAGCAAAACAAACCACAAAAGAGAAAGGAGAGCAGAGAAGAAGACTAGAGCAGCAACTGTTGAGGATCCTAAGCCAAATGGGACTAAGCACTTCTACAGAGCTTTTCTAAATGCTGGATTTAGAACAGCCTCTAAAAAACTGGATACTAAGATTGCCCCTAAGACTGTCTAAGGCAAAAACTGTGGCAGATTTTAAGAAGCAAGGACAGCTTTAAATTTTCAAGAATTGCAGGGTTCATGGTCAGCTGTTCAACTGTGATTGCTTCCTCAACATGGTTTCAGTATGGATTTAGAATAAAGACTTTGCTACTGCAGATTTCTAAAGGTACATCTTAAGTGCACAGCTACCCTGGGTGCTTTTAAGTGGAAATATTTTAAATAAATAAATGCATTTAAATAAAAATGTACAATGTGAATGTGGCAAACTTGTGTTTTGAAAGCACCTCATACAATTACAATGTTCTTCAGAGAATTTGAATTGGCAGTTGTAATTTAATAGGTCACATGGTTCCACACCTGAAGTGTGTGTTATTTTATTTCGGCAAAACCTAATTTTAATGGACTGATTGGGCATTGTGCAGGAAGATCTGTTGAACCAAAGTAGGTTATCATTGGAACTTACATCATTTGTGTGATGACATCATGTAAATTTTACATTTACATTCATTTCTTACATTTGCATAATGTTGACATTACATAAATGATGTCCATTTGATGCAAATGACATCATTTGCATCATTTGGGAAATTATATCTTTATGCAAATATTATAAATCACAGTGAGATTTGCTTTGCTTCATGTGAAGTCTTTTCCATTAAGATCTGATTGAATGAGGCTTCATTATATTAAAATGAAGCCAAGCCTAAGAAAAGGGACAGTTTGCAGTTAATATCCCACAAAGCAGCAGAAGGAGGAATCCCAAGTGCGTATTTCTCACTTCTAGTACTTATTTCAATGCTGTTTTGACAGCACGTGTGATTCATGACCCACTCCCCTTCCATTTTCCCCCAGGTCACCTCATTTTTCTTGCATTGTGACAACACACAAGTGTGCCTTTTATTGCCTAATGTAGTCTTGAGATTCTGGCTCTGTTAAAAACCTCATTAATTCTGGTGAGCAGTTGATTTATGCCAGCTATTAATCTGATCATGTTATAAACTCCCCTGCTGGATCTGAGGCACTTGAAGGGATGCGAGTTCTGTTTCTCTGGCTTTGGCCCTATTGATGTTAATTGTTTAGAAGTTCTGGAACAGTGTTGTGAAGTATGTGCTGCTTATGTGTAGCAGTTTGTTATTATACTCTAAACAAAATGTTGCTTTCGAAAATCTGTCTTCAGAATTTAAGAATCTCAATAGATGTTGCATGTAACCCATGGTGCCTTCTGGCAGTAGCAGTCCCTGCATTAAATCCTCATGAAATTTAGATACACTTATTCAGGTTTATCAAGTACCATAATCTAAGAAGAGCCCTACTGGATCAGTCTAAGGGTCTTCCTAGTCCAACATTCTCTTCTCACAGTAATACTTATGGAAGTCTCCAAGCAGAACATGAGTACAATATTCATATTCCCAAAACTGGTATTGAGAGATGGGTTGACTTTGATATTGGGGAGGGACGAGGGAAATACATTACCAAAAAAAGTAGCCATTAGTAACCTTATTCTTCATGACTTTGTTTAAAGGTGTCCAAATTAATGTCCATTGCTACATCTTTTGAAAGCAGATTCCATAGTTAAGTGTGCAAATTGTGAAAAAGTTTTTCTTTCTTTTGTTTAGTATCCTAAACCATCAGTGATTCCTATTCATTAAATGACCTGGATTTTCATACAACTTGGAGAACAACATGGTGTAATGGTTCAAGTTCTAAACTAAGATTGGGGAAATCCAGGTTCAAATTTCTGATTAGCCATGAAATTTGCTGGATTATTTGATTCTAGTGCTATCTCTGAGTGTAGTCAACCTCACAGAATTGTTATGAGGATAAAACTGTGAGAAGACCATCTACAATATCTTGAGCTCCTGTAAGAAATGTAGCATAAACCTATAGTAAATAAAATATGCCATTAAAAATTGATAGTATTATGCAAGAGAGAGAGAAGGAATTTCACTCCATCCTGTTTTTCCACACCATAATTAGTAATGGATACCTCTGTCATCTCCACCCCTACTCCCATCATAAGCACCTAAGTCATGCAGGCATTTTTACTTTTCCAATAAGTCTAGAAGAGCAAAAAATATCTTCATACTACGCAGCTACTTCCTAAGCCACAGGTCCTTAAGCTATAGGCCTCCAAAAACGTTTAAATAAGCAAATAAACATAAGGGGTAGGGGGAGGAAAGGTAGTTTTCTCATTATTGTACAAGCAGGGAAAGTCTCTTAAACTGGCATGAAACATGCCATCCCTTGAAAACCTGCCATTTTTGCAGAAAGAATAACTCTACTAAAAGATCCTGGTGCCTTTTCTACTCTTACATTAGCAGAGACAGGATACAAGGCGTTTGGCAGCAGTGCTTTGAAAAATATTTCCAAGAGCGTTATTCAGCGCCCCATAAATGCCTGAAATAATAACTTTAATTGCAAACAAATTGCAGTCGGTTGAACTCTGAACAGTTTAATAGCCTTCTTTTTTATTGTTTCCAGCCGAGTGGAATATTGGAAAGAAATTATGCAAAGGGGCTGTCCATCTGTCTGTCCATCTGTCCATCCATCCATCAGCAGAAAGCATTGGGGTTGGCAGGAAAAGCCAACACAACAGAAAGGAGGCATCTGGAAATGGGTGCAGAGGAGAAAGAATCCCATGGTGCATCCCTATGACATAGCCTCCGGACAGTTGGCTTAGAATGTCTCCTCAGGTCTTCCATACCAGGGTTCCTCAACCGTGGCAACTTTAAGATGGGTGGACTTCAACTCCCAGAATTCCTCAGCCGGGCTTGCTGAGAATTCCAGGAATTCTGGAAGTTGAAGTCCACCGGTCTTAAAGTTGCCAAGGTTGAGGAACCCTGTTCTATACCTTGTTCCTTCATGCCTTTGATAAATAAGCATCTTGGCAGCAAACCACTAAATGTTTTTAGACTCCATGTTTTCCCATGATCTTGGAGACTGTACATTCTTTTAGAACAGAATATATGATGGCACTGCTAGTGTTTAGACTTCACATTAAGTCTTAATGTGTTTTCTTTGGCTTTGGTTTGGCATGTCAGGTGAATAGTGGCTTATATTTTAGAATGAACCCAGACAGTTGTGGTTTATGCAACAAATCATCATTAAAGAGAACATGTCTTAGCATGGAGTATGACCCCAACCTTTCCATGTCCTATTGCAGGTATAGGGCTATTGTTAGAGATGTGCTAGTTCCTTACTTGTTTTTCAAAAAAGCTACAGACTTGGATTTTGAACCACCCAGAGGCTGTTGATATTGGATGGTATTTAAATATTGTGTGTGTGTGTGTGTGTGTGTGTATTTAGTCATTCCATATAGCATGGAAAATGTATCAGTTTTTTGTATCAACAGCTAATGATGTTCTGTTCTGTTCCGTGTTCTTGGATCTCTTATTCTTGGCACTCACTGAACAGCACAAACTGTGAACATGTGCTGGGTACATCTGCCTTTGTCATGAACTACGTGGGGCAGCCTCCTATGTAAGAAACTCAGTGAACAATTATGAGCAGTTTGCAATTTTTCTCTTGCACCTTAATTTCTCTTACAGCTGATGAACGGTAAAACTATTCCCCCGCCTCAGGCTGCTTATGAATCATCAGCTGAAAATGCACAGGGCAATTTTGAGAGTTGAATGATAAACCTTTGCAATCCTCCCCTCTGCTCTGCCTTTGGATTAATTGTTGCTGTAACATCACTGACATTTAAAATCTCTTAAATAACTGCAGTGGAAAAAGTCAGCTGTGTCAGACTCTCTGGTTCATTTGCCTTCCCAAGGAATCACACAATTTGGCTACATTTTTGCGAGCAGAGTTAATAGCCAAATAAGATAGTGTACTAAGTGACAGTGAAGAATTCTCAAATAACCAGATTTAAGAGTGTTAATCATATTTCCCCCTAAGCGGTCCTTTTCACCCAGGCTGTAGAACCTCTGCAGTCTCCATGTTCCTTTACACAAATGTAAGTAAAGCACTGGCTTCAGCCTGTCCTGACAAATTTTTTCATACAAGCTGCATCTCAAGATAATCTTAATTCTAGCCCCAAACTTGGGGTTTTGTTCATTTCAAGAATATATGTGTGTGAGGAGTTCTGCTGGACATTTGTTGTTGGCATTTCCCACTTTGCATCAGCATTTAGATATACATCCTAATACCTACTTTTGTCCTATATTTCATACTGTTTGTTGCTGTTAAGAAATGTTATCCTTGGTACCAGATGGTAATCCATATGCTCTGTGCTGATAGATCTTGCTGTTCTTTGACGATAGCTACTGACCTAGGTAGCTTTGAAAAGGAATTTTAAAGAACACACAAAAGAAAAGAGGTCTGTTGAGTTAGCCTCAATGGTAAAGTGGTATTTGCCTCACTAATAAAAATCTGGAATGTTAGTGAATACCAAGGAGCAAGAATGGGGGAGCATTCAAAGACTGTGTGCATTTCAGAGGTGTTTGATTGGCCAATAGGAAGTAAATTCTTGCTAGATTTTCAGTCTAAGGCTCTTCTGATGGTTTTATCTGTCGATGAGTGGTATGATTTCCACAGTTTATTCCCTGAAGATTTTAAAACACTACACTAAGCTAGGAACTGTAGAGGAAATGACCTGCGTACAAATTTGAAATAAACCTAATTTTATGGGACAAGGATGTAAAGTGATGGGAGCTTTATCAGATAGATGGGTGGGGTTTTTCTTGTTTTCCCCCAGGCTTAGTTGGAATGTTCTGGAAGCTCTGTGTATGTGTGTATGTGCACATGCATGTGTGCGTGCATGTTTTGACTATGTTAAATCTATTGGGGGTTGCATTACAATTTTATGACGCTTCTCTCAAAATGGCAGAAAACAATATTTCAGCAGTTGTAAAAACTATCCTTTTCAGCAATGATATTCACAAGGGTTTAAGAAAATGCAGGTTGCTACTCTGGCTCAAAAGGTGGACCAGTCCTGGGAACCGTCCAGATAAATGGGCTTTTAGGCAGGAGGCTCAGCTAACCTATTTTGAGTTTTAGGACTGGCTGAGAAAAATTAGGGCTGCCAGATCTGGGCTGCAAATCTGCAGAGGACCTTGAAGTGGCAACAAAGAGTACAGACAACTGTATATCTAGATTTTTCACCTTTTCAGTTTTGACTTTGTTATAGTTGTGTTGTAGTTATATTCCTTTAAGTGTGTTGTGTTATGTTAAACACCTTCCTAGTCTCTGAAGATACTGGTGTGCTATTCTTGGTGGCAGACCTGTTCTGTTATATCTAAAATGTAGAAGCATTTCGAGGTATTTGTTATGTATCTGTGATATATGCAAGCTTTGAAAAAAATGTTTCTGGCCTCCATATTCCAAAATGTTTTCTGTCTTTCACAGTATTTCTTACAGTAATTGTTAAAGGTTTTATATACGTGCTCAGACATATATAATGAAAAGGGAACCAAACAAACTGACCTCATAACTCAGTTTGATTTGGAGGGGGCAGAGCACCAGCTGGGGAAGAAAAAAATTCTAACCTCTAGCAGACTTGGTCGAGTCTCACGAGAAAGTAAACAGCTTATATCCATACACGTAAACGCCAAGTGACTGTTTTTATGTCCGGTTAGCTTGAAGTCATTCAACAAAAATCAGTCTTGGTTGTTTGATGTATTATTCCTAGGCCCACAGTTCATTACTTTGTCAGGAATGCAGACATAGATAAGGATGGCTGCATGGTAGAGTTTGAAATCAATGGTTCTTTCATCTTCCTGAATGAGGAGCATAACATTAAACTGCTGCCGTTATGTCTAACCTGTACAATTACCATGCAGGATACTTTGCTAGATAGATGCTAGACTGATCAGAGCTGGACCAAAAAATCCAACCCCCTTTGCAGCATTATTATTATTGTTGTTATTGTTTTCTGGAAGATTTTCTGTAAAATTAAAAGGCACCCTTTTCCTTGACAATTTTTCAAGTGTTGTACACACAAATGTTCTCTCACATTGTCTCTCAGTTGATCAGAATACACTCTCAGTAAAGTCAGTTAAGATTAGCTAGTTCTTGTAGTGAATTTTACTCTTTCAGTATGTGGTCCTGGATAAATTAGGATCACCCACATATCTCAGCCAGAGAAGAGAAAGTAGCAGTAATTGGAGGGAAAATGAATCTTTCCTATTATTCCTAGCTTCAACTTCTCAGTTGGGCATAGGACACAGTGAAACCCTGACTTGTAGTCACTTACCGGTTTTTTTCCTTAAAATGTTACTAGTCACACATTTCAATCTTAAAGGAAATCAACTCTGATTGCTCATTGGAAGGATTGATAATGAAGCTCAAGCTCAGATACTTTGGTCACCTAATGCAAAGAGAGGACTCTTTGGAAAAGACCCTGATGCTGGGAAAGATTGAAGGCAAAAGGAGAAGAGGAAGGCAGAGGATGAGATGGCTAGATAGCATCACTGAAGCAATGAGCATGAAATTGAGCAAACTGAGCAGGGAGGCAGTGAAAGATAGGAAGACCTGGCGCAATATGGTTCATGGGGTCACGAAGAGTCGGACACGACTTAACGACTGAACAACAACAACAAGTCACACATTCCAGAAAAATGAAGTTGGTGCTGGTAGCAAAAGGCCAGAGCTCTGCTTTGGAGTAATTCCAATGGCTGGGTAGAAAATGGGAGAGTCTATACTGAACCCCTGCACATCATGTAGCTGACTCCTGCCTCACCCCCATGTCTAATCCATCAACATATAGGAGAGAGCATTAAATGAAATACTAAAAATAGCGACACTAAAAGCCAATAAATTTAAAATCAGTAGTCCTTAAGAACCCATGAAGATAACAGCAGCTTGTTTAGTGTTTAAATAGTGTTAAAGTCTGTTGAAATAAAAAGGTTGAAAGAAGTGATCTTCCCCATGGTGGTCTTCCACAATTTAAGTCCTAACTCTCCTGAAATCTTCTGGAATATCGTCACTTTCTCATCCATTTCAGTTTTTCCTTGTTTGACTGTTTTTGTTTTGTTACTTTTTGTTACCTAGAGTGAGCAGCAAACCAATTCCATAGATATTTATCCTGCCAAGGCAAGATAATCACCCGTTTGTCTGGCCCTGGAAGAAACGCTGCGGCTGCACAGCTGAGTAGCCCTTCCTTCACAATAATGGAAAAACAGCAGTTTTCTGGCATCAACATTACTAATTTGTACAATTTGCATCCTGCTTATTTATGCTAGCAGGTTACAAGGGTGTGAATGAATGGGACCTGTCGATGCCATTAGTGGTAAAAACAGTGGAAGGGGGACGGGGTTTGAAAACAATTAAAATAAATCGGCTTGTGCTAGCAAAATCAATCATTGCCCTTATAGAATATCAGTCATGGTAGCCTGTCTGGCTCGTGTCCTGAATATGTATGCTCCTGGGATTTTTACTGACATTTTTGCATAAAGTGAGCCCTTTGGAACTGCGCTGAACCTGCAGAGTTTGGAGCAGCAGGCAGACTGATTTCTTTGTTTTCTTTGCAGCAAAAAAGTCAGACTCTGATATTCAAGGGCCGCCCTCTCAGTGAACAAAAGAGAGCACTGCTAGAGGTATCTCTAAGGGTTATTTAGAGCAGTGTTTCTTAATCTCAGAGCCTTTAAGATGTGTGGACTTCAACTCTCAGAATTCCCCGGCCAGCCATTCTGGGAGTTGAAGTCCACACATCTTAAAGCTGCCATGGTTGAGAAACACTGTTCTAGAGCAAGAAGACACAGCAGAGCCCTCTCTTTTTCCTATCTGTGATTCTTCAACTTCAGTTAACAAGGAAATTATCGCTCTCTCAGATCTCTCATTTAATTCTCTCATGGCAAGGGTAGCAAGTGGCTCTGACAATATGGGAATGACATACCTGTTCTTCTGTTAATTATATCCATAGTTGTGTTGTGTTAACTGATCTCTTGGCTCCAATAGAAATAGCTATCCATGAGTGTGAAAGCTGTGCAGTGTTGGAGTGTGTGGAATAAAGGGTCATATTTGTCTTCCATACCAGATGTATCTATTTGGCCTATCTGACAGCTTGGCATAAAAGTACTGCTTGCTTTGGACCAACACATTTAATAGCTAACATTTTGGAAATCAAAATATACATTCCATCTCCCAGAATTTTTGTTGATAAAATGACTTTATAGTTCAGAATCTGCATGCACTGGACTTTAAGTGCATTGACCTAAACAAATGTTATATCCATATATGGATTGTCTCAGGTATGATCAGTAGCCAGAGTTCTGTTCCATTACAATGTGAAAATCGTGATTGACTAAAAGTATTTCCATCATCTTGGTTCCCATGCTTGCAAACTAATGTTTGTTAGATCTGCTTGAGGGCTTCCCGAAGACAGTATACTCTCTCTCCTGCTGTTCTTCCATAGCAACTGTTAATGTAGACAGTTATGTATCTGAACATGGAGGTTTTAGATAATCATTGTGAAGAACAGTCACCGTCAAACCTCTGTTGCTCACTGAATTTCTGTAGTCCCCCTTTAAAGACATTTTGAACTAGTAGCTATCCCAGTAACTTGTGTAGCACATTCCATCCATCAACATTGTGTGAAGAAATGGTTCTGTTGGGCATGGAAGAAGAACATAAGACTCAAAACTAGACAGGTTGTGATTGGGGTTACCATCTTCATCTGGCAAGCAACTCTGTTTAAACCCATGTTTAAAATCAACTCACCTAACAGCTGTTGAGCATGGAGGAGAGGCTGCACAGTGCAATGAGGGAGAAAGCCCACTTCACAGCACAGTCTGACTACCTGTTAGCTGTTAAGCCAGCTAATTTTAAACACAGGTTTAGTACTTTTCTGAAATAGCATTAAACTCATGTTTAAAAATAGCCTTAGGACATCCCATGGGTGGTGTGGTACAACAGGAGTTTCAGCTGATAGGCACATGGAGGAGGATTTTTTAGTGTTATGACAGAAAGGCTCCTAATGCATGGCTCAATGAATGCCTCTCCCTCCCACTGCATCATACAACCCTCTGATGCCTATCTACTGGCATGGTGGGGTTGTGTGATGAAATCATCCTCCCACTGTACCATGCAAACTCCCCACTCCCATCCCCATGTGCCTGTCAGAATGGTGACTTGTTGAACTGTCCAGTTGTTGTGAGCCATTGCACTAATCTCTCTTACATGTTACTTCTTCTGCAGGAGTTTTTTGAGAATCCTGCCTTTCGCCCAGATGGCATGAAGCTATACCCAACTCTCGTGATCCGTGGCACTGGCCTCTACGAACTCTGGAAAACTGGGAGGTACAAAAGCTATCCTCCAAGCACCCTTGTGGATTTGGTGGCAAGAATTCTTGCCCTTGTGCCTCCCTGGACTCGAGTGTACCGAGTGCAAAGGTAATGTTTGCCTTGCCCATGCTAAATCTTAATAAAATGTAGTAATGCAACAGTGGGAGCTGAGATAACAAAACAGCTTGATTTGCTTGTGCAGCATCTATTTCTGAATATATTACCGTCTCAGAATAAATTCTTAATTTAGGTTGCTTCTGGGAATCTGGCCCTTTAACCATCTCTCACTTCCCTGATAGTAACTGGCTATGCTGTACTTGTCCTGCTTGTCATCGTTCACTTCAAATTCTCATCACAAATATCAAGCCATTACATGTGATTCAGGATGAATTCACACACCAGGCTAATTTTATGATAATTGTGGTTTGCGCTTGATAGCTCATCTATGCATAACTACTGGAGTCCGTCTCTGATGAGTCACCATAGATTGTGGCCACTTGCATCTCAGACAGATATTTGCAAATGAGCTTTTGAAATGGGGGAAACCAAGCTGGGAAGGGTAAGCAATGATGATCTGTAGCTATTCAGCAAATGAGGATTGGCCCCTAGGCAATAAGGAATAAGGGGCACACACAGCAGACGAGCACATTGGGCAGCAGAGAATGGTATTGTTGCTTACTACTCTGTGGTGAAAGAGAGGATAAGTGAGCACTTTTTCCTGGATTGGCCCAGTAAAAGGAAATGTTCAGTTTCTAGAGAAAAGATGAAGAATCTGTGACCTTCCAGATCTTGCTGAATTGCAATTCCCTTGTAATTCCGGTGTGATCAGTAATATAAGATTATAGGAATTGCAGTCTCATAGTATTGGGAGGGCCACGCATTATCAATTCTTATACTACTGTACAATCGAATGATTGCCATTCATATGGCAGCCAGTGACCCAGACTTTTGTTTTAGCCAAAAGAAGGAATACATTGCTTTTCTTTAGTCAAGATATCAGTAAACACTGATAAACATTTCAGAATATTAAGCCCATGTTTATCACCACTGGGTTTTACCTCGTGAGGGAAGGATATCCCATTTGTAATTGTCAACACAGAACGTTTCCAATAACAGCTGGTCTGCTTAAGGGTGGGAGTTAATAATAAGCAGCAATGTAATTATCAGGTAATTTGTCTTTGCCTGTCAGATGGCTGAAACCATTTTTAGGGGACTACCAGGAATGTTTGTTTTAAGATAGCATCTTCAAAGCTTGGCCACCATTAAAGGAACCAGCGGGGCTCTAGACCAATCAGTCAGAAGAGCATCCCGTTGTTGGTCTTGTGGAACATCTTTCTTGAACCTGGTGCTTTCTGGTTATGTTATACTATACCTCTTACGACACCATTAGTGGTGATAACTGGGAATGCATGAATAGGGAAACATCAGTAGCGAAGACTCTCTTAGGTTGGGGGGGGGGGCTTCTATTTTTTTGACATAAAAGCTGCCCTGTACCAGCTAAATACACGTGGTCCACAGTTTAAGAACGAGTTCCGTTCCCAAGGTCTGTTCTTAATTTATACGTAAGGCAGAACAGTATTATTGTATAATACTGTGTAAGTTATATTGTGTAATGAACTCAAACCATTGTATTTTTAACTTGAATCATTGTGTATTTAACTCAAATTTTGCTGCAGCAGGCTCCATTCTTAAACTATGGGTTGTCTGTAACCCAGGCATTCTTAATCCAGAGGTATCTGGGTTTACCTGGATTTCTGGGTTACCTGGATTTCTTTCTTAAGCAGAGGCAGAAGGAGTACTCCATTCTTAAATGTTCATTTGTAATATTGTCATACCCAATCAGCCTTACCTACTATGTGGTTTCTGACTATGTGGTTTCTTACCTACTATGTGGTTCTCTTGCCTTGTTGAAAACATTATTAGAAGAATCTTTGGGCAGATAGACTTCAGCAAATTGACCTGTGGCATTCCAAGCTGTCTTTGCTGCTAGAAAATTCAGCAAGGACTTCTTAAGCATTGCCTTTGACATCACTGGATAGAGAGAATGGAGATTCGTTTTCACACTCTTAAAATTGACCATATTTTGCATATATGTGTATGCTGATGAGCCTTGAGTCATATCCCCTTCTTATGCAGAAGCTCAAATATGTTTCACAGCAGATGGCTACCCAGTGCCTTTGGGTCCGCCAGTATACTGTGTCGCTGTTCCAGAGATGATAGACTTGCTCATTGGATACTGCTATGTAGGCTACGTGCTAGGGTGCAAGAATGGTTTTATTGACATCCCTGTGGTAAATTGTGCAACAGCCTGGCCTTCCGCAGTATTTTGGTAATTGGAAAGAAGCACAGCTCTCTGATGGCTGCCCCTGTTCTAACGTGCCTAGATGGAAATTGCATTCTCCTCCAGTGTGTCCTTTAGCTGGAGCAGGGAAGTGCTTATTGACTCTTAACTGCTACCGCCTGAAGACTGTTAATGTCTGTTGACTAGATGAGGTTATATTTACTCCCAGGACCCAGCTGAATAAATTAATGAGTGAGCTAATTATTATTGTGTTCTGGGGAGAGGATAGGCTAGGTGGTTGATGTAGGAGAGAGCAGGGGGTGAGTGAATTAAGCCCAGTGTGCCAGCGGGTGGAGAATCTGTTGTGATAATCTGCCTCACCCTATCACCATCAAATCTGCCTCTTTTTCCTCTAACATTCCCAACTTTTGTAGAGTCCCCAGATCTTTATTCTTCCTTTTCCTTGCAATAAGATAGCAGTTTTCATCTAGGCATACTGGAACTTAGGAGAAAGTTTGAGAAACACCACCTTTTCCGCCTTGCTTCCTCTTACACCTCTTGAACCTACCCTCTCACATGTACCACCTCTTCCCCCAAAAAACTTCTAACATCTCTCTCTCAGGTAACTTTTTCTGTGAAATGTCTAACCCCATAGTTCTCATCTCCAACCAAAAGAAAGCCAGATAGTCATAGCATTATATGCACAAGACAATGTTTATGTCTCTGGTCCAGGCTAATTTTCCTGGAAAAGTACTTTAAATGAAGTAAGAGGTAATAACTCTCCTATCTCCCACTATAATAACCAGTTCTATTGCGAAAGTGTAATTCCCTTCACTTTTTTCCCCACTAGACTAGCAACTGAATTGGGACATGTGACCCACTATCAGATTTCACTGAGAGGCCTCCTCTCAGTGACTCTTCTACCATATTCATTTTTTCCTTTTCAGTTTCCTCTCTCTGCTGTGCCAGTCACCTTCTACTTGATCAAAGCCTATATTTAGATTTCAGTTCAGCTGAATAATATTATTTATTGCATTTATATCCTGACTTTTCTCTAAAATCTCAAAGCAGAATACCAGCAAGGGAGAAGAATTCTTCCTTCACTTGATCCCCATAGCAATAGCCCTGTGAAGTAAGTTGGACTGAGAACAAATGGCCCTGTGATCTGTTTTGTCAGGCTGAGGATTTGAACCTGGGTCTTGGTCTAAGCTTAACACCTGAATTATTACACAGCAATGGTTCTTTAATTATCTGTATCTCTAGCACCTGTGGAATTTTTTGCCTCAAAATATAAAAATGGTCTCAAACTTTTTTGTAGTGGGTTAAACAAATCCTTGAATCTCAAGCCTGTGAATGGCTGCTAATAATTGTGACAGTGTGATATTTCTGTGTCCAGAGGCAGTGCCTTTCAGTGTTTCTCAACCTTGGCAACTTTAAGATGTGTGAACTTCAACTCCCAGAAATCCCCAGCCAGGTTTGCCAAGGTTGAGAAACACTCATCTAGCTAATGGGGATAAACAATGGGGAAGGATACTTATAAGCTTCCTGGAGGCATTTAATTGGCCACTTTGGGAACCAAACTTTGATTCAATGGATCTGTGCATCTAAATCAACAGCACTATTTTTGTGTTCATAGTTCAATTATTGTTGCCAGAGTCAGCCTAAATATAGTGTAGGTGGACAGGAAACAGATGGCAGCAGGCGAAGTGACATTATCATTTTAGATCCTAATCCTTCTCCAAAAGAAAGAATGTATCATATTTGGAATTATCCCATATTATCTGGATTATTTTAATGCAGCATTCTCTGTAGGACATTGCATTAGCTCTCAAGCAGGTCAATCTGCAAAGGGAGCACTCAGAGGTGTTAAATTAGGGACAGGCCACATTTTTCTGTTGACTGTGTTCCCTCAGGATAATCTATTAAGGGCTGAAGCAAATAATGAATGGTTCCAAACCCAGAAGTAATTAGGGACAATCATTCTTCCTGTGATAGCCTCTTTTTTCTCCATCTGGCCCCCTGGTTTTTTGTTTTTTGTTTTTTTCTCAACATTCCTAATTGGTAGTAAAGTGAGAGTTAGGCATGTTCCATTCTTTTCTTAGATCCAGGGTAGTATGGATCTAACTAGAAGGTATGGAAAGCTTTCACAGAGTGATTGCAAAGAATTACCCACTTGGCCATTGATGTTGGAAGAATTCCAGTCTTACTCTCTTGGGGCTAATGAGCTTAAAGATTACAAGAAATAAATATAATCAGGATACAAATGTAGACAGTTGCTTGATGTTGGCATGTGGCACAATATGGCCACCTGTTGTCCTCTAGAAGAGAGAAAATCTCTGACTCTCCAGATATTTATGGACTACAACTCCCAGCATTCCTCAACATTGGCCATGCTGGATAGATTTTTTGGAAAGTAAATGACCACATATTCACCACTCCTACAATGTCTTAATGGCCACATATTTCCCACTCATGCTCAATATAAATACATTGAGCCTAGCACATTTAAAACATATCCTTTCTTTTCTTGATGATCTCTTTTCTAATATATTCTCTCTTCTTCAGTTTGTACTTACTTTGGGTGCCACAACATAGCCAACTGTACCAAAGCATCTCTTCTCTATCTGCCAGCTTTCCGGCTAAATAGTACGAAAGAGACACGGTTCCTCTGCCTGTCCCAGATGGCACCAGGGCCACCTGCAGGGAGGGTCAAATTCTGCAAGATGGCAGGCATGGTGTCACAAAACTCAAACATACCAAAGGGATTCCCTCCCTCCCTCCCTCCCTCTCTGTCACACACAAACACACACACACACAGACACACACACTGGGATACCCCTGCCCTGGTTTGTCTTGCTATCACACCTGCTACTGCTGTGGGGCAGCTTCCTTTTTTCCTTCAACCTCATAAGTACAGCTGGACAGACCTATAGAATGAAGCTACATTTCAGTATAGCTTTTAAGAGACCCTCAGGAGCTGCCAATTCAAGAGATTATCATATCACATTATGCAGTTCTTTAGATCATTCTTTTTAATTAAAAACACAAAGAACATTAATACAGGTAGTTCTCAACTTGTGATTATTTGTTTAATGACCATTCAAAGTTATGATGATGCTGGAAAAAGTGACTTATGACCGGTCCTCACACTTACGACTGTCACAGTGTCCCAGTGATCACATAATCAGAATTTGGGCACTTGGCAACTGACATGTATTTACGATGGTTACAGCGTCCCGGGGTCACACGATCACCATTTGCGACCTTCCCAGGGGGCTTTGGACAAGCAGAGTCAATGGGGGAAGGTAGATTCACTTAATGACCATGTGATTCACTTAACGACTGTGACAAAAAAGGTCATAAAATTGGGCGTGCCTCACATAACGACCGCATCCCTTAATGCTGGAAGTTCTAGTCCCAATTGTGATTGTAAGTCAAGGACTACCTGTAAATGGACTCTGGGTTCAAAGATTTTCAGAAATCCTGCCATGTTTGAATTTTCCTGACATCAACGTAACTGTACTGCAGAAAAATGAACTGCCACAAGTATATCCATCTGGGCATAGTGGCAAACAAAGCAAACTCTTAGGCAGGTATCAGAGAATAATGAGGAACAGCACCAGAACAACACAGGGATGAAGTCCTTCTGGGCCTGATTCAACCAAATAGTAGTACACAAAAAACTGTTATATTTTTATATTTCAAGTGCTGATGATTAATTCTTTGAAGTTGTGTTTTGGTTTAATTGGGAGGATCTGTTTCTTGCAGGGATATCCCAATGCCTTTAGTCACTTCAGGAGTGGAACATGGTAACTTGAGAGAACTTGCTTTGGCCAGGATGAAAGACTTAGGAACAGAGGTAAAATATATAATTTCATTCAGTGTTTCTTCTGTCTACCAGTCTTGTGTCTACTCTTATCTGTGCCAAGTATGACTTGATTTGCAAGACACCCATTTTCTCCTGGCATGGAGGCCAGAGTATAGCCATAGAGATCCTTGAAGAAGGAATAGCTACAAATGGTGGAATGATCTTATTTCTCTGGAGGGGTTGATAATAGGCAGCCTGAAGTTCATCAAAACAATCACTGCATTAAAATTGTTATTATCTCATCATTGTGGTGATGGAGAAGTAGGCTCCATCCTGCTGACTAATTTCAAACACACAGAACTGACGTGTAGGAGAGCTATGCTTCTGATTCTACCTAAATTAATAATCCCCATTCAAATAAGTGGGGGGGGGGGGAGATGAAGGGGATATAAACCATAGGGTGATGACAATATCTGGATGCCTCATGAACAGTCATAATGAATGGTTCATATTACATATGAAAAGGCCTGTCTGGAATCAGCTAAAGACAGGAGCTGGCATGAATGTGGCAATTTCTGTCTTCAGGATAGGGTAGCCATGCAGTTGTTTTATAAAGGGCTATTCTGTATTTGCAGGTATATTAGATAACAGTCCTGTCTGAAGATCTCCTATATTTAGATGGCTGTTCTTTAGAGCTTGAGCTACACAAGACAGTACATGCTCTTAGGACTAAAGGGATTTGGGTGAAATGCCACCATTTATATTTGTTCATGGGAAAGGGCTTTTAAATCTTTTTTTCTCTGTTGAGCAGAACTCATTGTTGCTTGTCCCCCTTTGGTGTATTTAATGCATTTATAAAAGATAGGAATAAATAACCATTTGGGCCAGAAGTACAGTACATTTGGAACATTGAGAGCATATGGTGGAAGCACCCCCCAAAATTGGCCATAATAGGAGACTGCTAGAGTAGACATGGCCAATCACAAAAAGCCAAATTGTCTAACAAATGAGTGGGACCTTGGTGAAGCCTGAAGGCATTGCTTCAAATCAGTTATGTTGACAGAAGCTGCTGCTTTGTAGCATGCCAGGATCCTATTTATTTATTTTTCGTTTTAAAATGTTGGGTACAATAGGGAGCCTAGAGGACATCAAGGGGAGAAGTTTGGAAGCATCTTGGTGCCCATGAACACTTAGATCCTATTCCTGCTACAGAGGAATTCATCACATTTTACCTTGTGTGTTCAGCTGAGAAGCTTGCATTCTGAGTGAGTTGCAGTAACAGAACAAACAAAAACTTTAATTATTATTAGTCTAAATTAGCCAGGATTAAGATGAATATCCTGGGTAAATCAAAAAATATTTACACAGTACCTAAAGGATATTCAGACTCACATCAAGCTTGCTACTGTAGAAGAAGAATGATGAATGCTATTACTCTTACTTCCAGTGAGAATCCCTTGAAGAAGATTGTCATTGCCAAACAGGTTCATTTGAGAATGGCCGAGTTTAGGAGTTTTAAATGGCTTTAGGGTTAAAACCAGGACTTGATCTGTGCTTAGAAATGAGTTGTGAGCTAGATGCTTTATAGATCAGATCACATGTAACCTTCTAGAAGTTTTTGGATTACAGTTCTCTTAAACTGTCATCTAAAGTTATCCTGCTAAACTTGACAGGAATTAAACATATGTTTCCTGTCCCATTTTAATGTAATCTCACCCAGAATAGACAAGGTATCTTTCATCATGTTTGAAAGTTTATTGACCCTAAGCCTTTCTTAGAGAAGCATGCCAGATTTCAACCCCTAATCCTTCATGGAAAGCAAACTCTACATTTGTGGCAAATTGTTCAGGAGTTTCTCTATCTACATTGCTTCAAATTAGCATGATCACCACCCCTGCTTCAGTCCTCATTTTTTCCAGTGTAAAGCATAGTCAACATTGTTATCTCATATTCAATGAGAAATTTCTCCAATTCTTGCTGGGTTTTTTAATATCAGTTGGTACATTTCTTCATGAGATGCAGATGCTGAAGGAAACCAGTGTCTGTTAATTTTTTTTTTTTATTATTATCAAACTTGTATGCCGCCCATCTCCCCCAACGGGTGACATACATGCAATGGGTGGGCTTTTATTTTATATACCAGGCTTTCCTTCCTTTTTTTCCAGAGATGTATTAGGAATGGATAAGTAAGCATTTTTATTTTTAAATCTGCCCTTCATATTGTCCTCTTAAGTCTATTTCAACTTAATTTTAAACTCTGGAGAAGTCATGGTGATGGCAATATTCCTTAGCCTACATATGCTTCCTGTTGTAATTGTTGTCTGTCTCTCCTTATCCAAAGCTTTGTGTGTCTTTTACTTACCTATCTAGTGCCGTGATGTGAGAACAAGAGAAGTTGGAATACAAGAGATACATCACAAAGTGAGACCCTACCAGGTGAGCTTTGTGTTTTCTGAACAAGATTTGCTCTCTGTGTGTGGGTGGGTGTTTAAAAAAAGAACTTGACATCCTCTTATAGAAGTTGAGATAGGGAGAAATACTTGTCTTTAACTCTGTTCCCAAAGTAAAAAGAATCTGCCTCTTATCAAACCAGATCAGTAGTCTAAACAACTTTGAATGTATCTTGAATAAAACATCTCAGCCAGCGATTCTCAGCTGGTGGTACATGTACCATCAGTGGAAAGTAAAACTGAACCAATTTAGGTGGGATGCAGATAAATGTCCATCTGAGGAGAAAAGGCACAACTGCATCTCCTGACTCATTCTGCCTGACCATGGCTCACCCAGCTTTTTGTCCGGCCCATCCATTTCTACTCTTGCACATCCTCATCACCCTTACAACCCCTGGAAGAAAGAAGAAAAATCATGCTTACCTTACATCTGCCAGAACTTGAAATGATGCTGCTGTGGGTTTACATTGGCCATGGAGCCTGTTGCTAGGCTAGGGAGTTGAACAATTGCCACTTGGCACCTTAGCAGCAACAGAGGCCATCAGAAGAAGTGAAAGGCAGTGTGTCATTCCTCTCAGCAAGGCAACTGGCTTATCCCACATCTATCCCATAACTCTCCCCCTTTCTTTTATAAGCTATGTTAAGGACTAATCTTGGTATTGGCCCATGCATGCCCATCGACAGGAACCCAAATGCTCTCCTTTCCCACAGGGCAGCTTTAACTATTGCAAAGATTCATTGAGCATTGATCCTTTCCTGTGACTTTAATAGCTGCCTTCCAGGTAGAAATTTTACTCTTAGCAGCTTATAATAGGGGAGGTAGTGCTGGCTGAACTTCTGTCTTATCCATTATGATTTTCCTAAAGCCATTTTTTAGTATCTGAGAGAATCCAACAGGAAAAAGTTAAGCTGGGAGACCTGTATCCAATTCTTTGTTCCCTTACCTTTTTATTTCTGGTGGGGTCCAGGTTCTTTGGCAGATGCAGTTGTAGATACAAAAGGTTGAGAACCATTGGTCTAACCTGCATGAGGGTCACCTTATTAGCAAAAATGATTCCATTTTTTTTTTTTTAATTATTCAGGGGGAAAAAATCACTTCAGCAAATAAAATTAACATAAGTCAAATAAACATGTTACCAAACATCTCAGCCAATTTATAGGCTCAGAAAATTATTTTCCAGTTCAGAAAGCATGTTTATCCATAATTGGATCTGTGATAGAAAACATTCTATTAACATTTTGTTAACATTCCAGAAAGCTGTGAAAACAGTGCTTTTCCAGAGAGCCCTTCAGGGCAGACAGTGCTATTTAATTGGAGGCAACTGCTTGGGGGGTTCTGATATATTATGGCTACATGATGTTGCTTTGTGGTATGTTTTTATGAGATGAAATTTGCCTAGAATCTTTCAATGAGGCAGCATGCAAATATATGTTAAAATAATACAATAAACATGCTGAAGTATAATCAGCTGGGGATGATAATCAGCTTACCTTTTGTTTCTAGCTACTTATTCCAGGAAGAACCATGGAACTCTTTAATCAGTTCCTGGAGGTAGTTTGAGATCAGACAAACTGAGGATGAATCCGGATAAGATGCTATGGCTATGGAAGCTGACCTTTCTGAATGGAGGTGTGCATTTTGTGCTAAGTGAGGAGGCTTAGGTGGCAGCAGAACCCTAGAATGATTCTTACTAGCTTCAGCTGATAAACTGGCTGCAGAGGGAGAGGGCCAATTTGTACTAGTGGCTTTCAAGTTGAACATTTCAATATGCTCATGATGGGACTGCCTTTGAAGAAGGCTTGCAGAACTTCAGATATTGCAAAATGTGGCCACTTGAATATTGGTGGTACAGCCATCAGGCTATATGACAGATAAATATTACCAGTTGAACTAGTGCCAGTGTATTGGCAGCTAAGTTAAACTACAAGTTTTAGCTTCTAATATCTTACATGTTTAGACTTTGGAAGAAGGCTAAAGTCAGGGGTGGACAATTGCAGGCTGCATATTGCCCCCGGAGCTGTCTGAGATGCTGCTGCAATTTGGTTACAAACCTCCAAAAAGATGCAGCTGGTACAAAATATTGGTGGGACAGTTTCACCATTGTACAAAACACCTGTATTAAAGTCACTGCGCTGGTTACAAATAGGTGTCTGGATCCTTTGCAAAGTGCTGGTGGTTATCATTAACCTCCTACAGAGCACAACATCAGGATTCATCACACAACACCTTGTCAGAATTAAATCTACCTCTCCAGTCTAGTAATTTATAGAAAGCCTTTGAGAGTTCCCCTTCCATGTGAGAAATATGGGGTATAGACGAGATGACAAGTCTTCTCTGTACTATCCCTGCTTTCTCAATCTTCCCCTGGAAGTATGTGTGATCCCAGGTTCCAACCCTACTTGCATTTTGAAAGCAAATTAAAACAGTTCTGTTCTATTGTGCTTTTAGCTCAAGATGATCAGGGAGTGCTATCATGGGATATTATAGCAAATGGATTATATTAATTAAAAGCAGCAGGGTTATTTTCCATTAGATGTTGGTAGGAAATAAAATTAAAACCTTTAAGCCCCAGATTATGCTTAAAACATTCAAATAAACTTTAAAAAGTCATAGCATATTTCCAACACTCTAGAAAATCCTCCTCAAATTATATGACATAGTCCCAAGTACATCACATCATCTTCTGCACCAAAATTTACACAGTATGCCCAAACGTATAATCAGATTATCAGAAGCAACAACAAGAATTTATAACAGACTCTATCAATATAAGCAGAAACAAGATAGAGTCTAAAGTTCAATACCCAGTATCAGTAGGGGTTCAGGAATTTGAGCAACAAAGCAGGAGCAAGGTGAGTCTCAGCAAGCATAGGTACAAAGCACAGATCATTGAAGAACAGGCTGTCACAGACATTGTCCTAGTGTTTGATTTCTCTCAAGCAGAGGCTTGTATAATGGAAATTCCTGGCCTCTACCCAGATGGAGTCACAGCTGATCAGAGTGGATGCAGAAAGAGGGCTCCTTAACCTCATGAGAAAGAGAAGATCTCCAGGTGATGGGACAAGGCAGTTCTTACCAGTGCAAAACTCCAGAAGAGATACTGTAGGGCTGTCTTCAAGTGTTTCCTCTAGAGCAGCAACTGAACCAACCAGCGATAACCAGTTAGCAATTAATGGGTTCATTTTGTGAAAACATCCAGAAACTCCACAGTATTGGGGGTCAGAAGCATGGCACCAATCCCAGATTAGGGCTGGCCTGCATGTGGAGGGGCCCATGGTCTTCATGCCCTAGTGACTACTCCCATTTGTTTCTACATTGCTTATAATGCCAGAAGTGTCCAAAACCTACCTTAGAACCTACCTTAGTTCTAAGAAGAGTCATACTTGATCAGACCAGTAACAGATCTTTTGTAATATTTTGTTCCCTCAGTGGCCAGCCACAAGCAAGAAATGTACATATTATGGCCAAGCACAAGCCTTCTGCATATATTCCCAGCAGAAGGTTGAGAGGTCACAATTGCTAAGGTCTCTGAGAAGTGTTCATGTGATTTTCTACAAAAGATGTTTTCATTTAAAGTTTTTACTTCTGTGGAAGGACAATAATCACACTTTTGGGCTCTTATCTAGGGCTGTTAAAAATCTATCTATGGTGAACTGCACATTGTGAAACCATTTCACGCTCTTTTCTCCCCCTGCACGAACAATTGCCTGCATCACCATGAAACTGACTCTGGTCCCTTTTGAGTGTTGCACAGTTGTTATTATTATAGTTGTCTGATATCATTCATCAGCCTTGTGGCTCTTCTTTCTCTTTTGAGCAGGTTGAACTGGTCCGGAGAGATTATGTGGCCAATGGTGGTTGGGAGACCTTTCTTGCCTATGAAGATCCTGAGCAGGACATCCTGATTGGACTTCTACGTTTGCGAAAGTGTTCAGAGGAGACATTCAGAGCTGAGCTGAAGGGTGGGGTCTCCATTGTCCGGGAGCTCCATGTCTATGGGAGTGTGGTTCCTGTCAGCAGCCGAGATCCCTCTAAATTCCAGCATCAGGTATGGCGCTGAAAGTTGCCGGCCAGAAATGGCTGACACTTCGGCGGTTCGAGTCCAGCCTTCGCGTTAACAGGGTGAGCTCCTGTTTCCCCCCCCCCAGCTCCTGTCAACCCAACAGGTCGAAAACTCACGTGAGTAGATAAATGGGTACTCTCACTCCGGTGGGAGGAAAAATGCTGGCAGCGCCTTGCACAGAGAGACGGGACCAGTTGCCAGTAAGCGCGAAACCGCGCTCGCCCGAAAAGGGCGCGAAGCAACGGAAACCCCACCTCCTGCGCTCGCCAGCTGGGCTATGCTCTAAGAAGGAGGCTCTGGCAAACCACTTCCAAAAAACAATTGCCTTGAAAACTGAAAGGACTCGTCCAAGCATGAAAAATGCAAGGACTCGTCCAGGCAGTCACTGCAGGGTCAGTAATGACTGAGTGCAGACAAAAAAAAAAACTGTAGCAGTAGCATATAGAAATAAGTCAACTGCCTTTGGTGCATATTGATTGTTGAGCTTTTGAATAGGGTATCGTTTTATAATAAATATAAAAGTAAGTAAAGTCTCCTTTGAGTCAAGCTGAACTTATAGACATGTCTAGACAATTCTCTTGGCAATAAGATGGAAGTGGCTGGTCACTGCATTCTTCTAGGGGTACTTTTTCAACTTCCTAATCTAGCCAACACCTGTGATATTTCCTGGCGGTTTCCTATCAAAATACAAATTAGGTCCATTTCTATTTAGTTTTTTGACATCAGCCAAGATTGGCTACATACTAGCAACTAATTAGGTCTTTTTAACAGTAGCATTATTTGCATTCTAGTATTCAAAAAAAAAAAGATGTTATTTCAATAATGTTTGCATCCCTGTAGCCTGTTTTTTTCAGTGCTGCTTGCTGTGTCTACTAAACATGCTAGTCTCCTCTGCTACAGTTTCTTTTGAATTACTGTATACTTCCTTGCACAGTGCTTACAGGTAGAACACTAGCAGTTACTACCCAAGTGTAGAGAAATGATGGCCCCTGAAGGAAAGTGAAAAAAATGGACAAAAAAAGAATTTCCTTTTTTTTGGGGGGGGGGTGTCAAGTTTTGTGGTGGAAAAATCAGAAATTAGGTATTATGAAAAGATATTTCATAATACTTTAAAAATATATATAAGTATGATTTTTTCTCTTGGGTTGAGTAAAATGCCTTTTACATCAAGTTTTAAACAGGCTACATAATGTAAACGTTTCTCAGTAAGACAGTTTCTACAGCTTGAGAGAATGATGATTCCTGGATATTCTGTTCAGTGTTTTCAATGCTATAAAATCTAATTCTATATCCAAATCTGGTCCTTAATAGTGAAATTACATGTTATATTCTTGTATAACAACTTCAGAATTAAAGTACATGGGCATCTGTAGCAGTAATACTCTCTGCAATATTGGTACATTAGCAGTTTTATTTTTACAGAAGTCAAGGCTGTTCTTTACAGGCATATTTTGCAGAGAATCCCTACTTAAGAGTAGGCACTTCTATCCTGCTAAGTAAGGCTAGAGAGCTGTTACCAGTCAGTGCCAATAGCACAGAGCTAGATATACTAATGACCTCATGTAGTATAAGACAGAAAGCTTGTAAACTGAGGGTTGCAGTGTGTTTTATATAACTGAAAGCACCTTTTTTGACCCCAACTTCATCCCACAAGTGCTCAAAGAACCACTAAGGCTAAAATCTAATTAAAAATTAGACCAATAGCAAGATTTAAAATCAGAGCAACTAAAACTTCAGCAGTTAGTACCATGGGTCAATAATAATAATACACAAATATATTAATAATACAAGTCTAGGACCATGAACCTCCTGGGTGCAAACTTCAGAAATCAGATGCCATAATATTATTCCACAGCACCACTTGCTTCCATCCAAGTGAGAACCCAGAAGGAAGTATAATTTGAAGTATTCAGTTTCCTCTATAGAGACTTGAAGACAAAGTATCTGAAGGCTATTAACCAATTCAAAACTTTCTGCCAACTGAATATTCCCTGTAAGATTGCAACTCTGAGTTATCTTTGCCACTAGTGGCCAAGCACAGTTAGAGTTGGAGAAGGGCTTTGTGTAAAATTACTTCCCCCACAAGGAAGTAATACCCATAGAATTAATTGTTGGAGCATCTCATTGATATGTGTCATTATTTCTTATGGATCTATTCCACTCTTTTGTAATTTGATATTCTCCAAATATCTTCAACTACAGCTGCCATAATTCTCTGCCATCAGTGAGACAAAGCTAGGTTATATATGTTTGTGTGTGTGTATGCGTGCACACGTGCACCTTCAGGTCAGCGTTGACTCCTGGTGACTGCCTGGATGAGCCCCTGCAGTTTTCTTGGCAAGATTTTGGAAGTGATTTGCCACTGCTTTCTTCCTAGGCCTGAAAGAGAGGGACTGGCCAAGGTCGTCCAGCTGGCTTTGTGCCTAAGGCAGGGCTAGAACTCATGGTCTCTCAGTTTTTAGGATGGTGCCTTAACCACTACACCAAGCTGGCTCTTGTATATATGCTTACTTGACCTATAATTCGGCTTTGCTGAAGGGACTGCTCAGCCTATCTGTTTCTGGATTATAAATAGACTTTGCAGGGATGGTCTTCTCTATTTACATTTTTGTCGTGGCAAAACTAAATATCCTAAAACTAGTGTATTGGTGAGGATATTTCCAGCTTAACTTTCTCCCTGACATTCTGTTTTTCTGGGCAGTGGAAAATTCTTTTTGCATGCTGGTTCATTCAGTCGTAGGGGAGCCTCCACTTATAGCCTGATTATGTTGACAAGACCCAGATTGCCTCATGTCAAGCCCAGATATGATTGGGCTTGGAACATCCATGGAATAAATTCTTGCCATGGTAAATGTGTGTTTTCAAAATGCATTTATAGTGCATTTCCTTCCACTTCCTTTACCTCAGTCATCTGCCACATGGGCTGTGCAGCTGCCTCCTCTTACTGCTCCCCCCCCCCCCAATAAATGAAATACAGCTAAGGAAATATTAGATTAAGTGCCTCTTGAATATGATAATTAGTTGGCCATCTTTGAGTTTTTAGCCGGAATGGAGAAATTATCAGCATGTACTTTATATACCTAATGTTTTAGGTTAAAGTCATTGTGGTTTAAAAAGGTGTTTCGAAGCGTTCTTTCTTGGCTGTATGTGCATCAGAATGTGACTTCTGTTTGATAGTAATAACCCTGGGCAATGAGGCAGCAGCAATAGAGAATGGGGGAAGGGAGCAGAAAATGAATTCTTACTTCCCGAAAGTGAAATTTCAAAAGCCAGGAGTGGGAAAGTGGTTGACGCACATGGAAGACAAGAGGGTGAAAAATCAATTGGATAAAGCTAGCACTAACAAAGTGAAATAGATTGGAAACAAGGTCGTGGGTAAATGACGCACAAAGATGGGCTGGAGGAACATAGCTGCGGTACCCCAGAAATAACACTATTTTTCTTCCTCTCCCCTCCCACGCTTGGCATTCCTAGGGCACAGTAGAATATGTTATAGCAGATAGGTCATGTAAGGCTGTATTAATTTATGGACAGATCTTGGAAAAGAACAGACTGCATTCTTTCCACAGACCCTTTTATCTGCACCAGCCCATTCCTGCTGGTACAACTAAGCAACAGAAAAAGGTGTTGGGCAGAATTGCTTCAACAGCACAGTTCTTCCTGGGCTTCATTGACCAGCTGTTTTGACTATTGCTCTGCTGCCAAGTCGCCATCTATTTATAAAAGGAAAAAAGTTGACATAACTCTCTGCCATCTCATTTTACATAATCATAATCTCACTGTGAAATCGACAAATATACCAATACCAAAGGTGATTGGACTCTTCCCTCCCACCCCCACTCCAAAGCTATCAATCTGTCTTTCAGTTAGCTCTCTTTTTCAGCCAGCTGAGCTGTCACATGCTCCACAATTTTTTAGAAAGTAAATTCCTACATGATTAGGCATTTCGGGATATGCTTTGGGCCACTGTTAAAGCTGGTTCAGTTTAAATAAAATAACTAAGCCCTTTGTGAACCAAACAGTGTTTTGCTCTATTTTGTAAATTCAGTAAATAATGCAGGTGGAACTCTGATGTATCATGATTTGGGGAGGTGGGAAATCAAGCTGTGTTATTAGGAGCATTTCCAAGCATTCCCTGAAATAGAGGACAGTATCAGGAACATGTTATTCTCTCTAGCTACCCTCTCTCTTCCATTTTCCGCAAGATAACAGTTTAAGGATCTGGAAATAGAGCATCCTCAGTCCTCTGGGTAGCTTAATTCACCAATAGTAAAATGGAAGACATAAAGCTCCCACCAAATATTCTAGCCCAGTATATTGGCCTTTTCTCTTAGTTGATAATGGGAAGTAATAATGTTCAGGGAGACTTAGGTTTAAATCCATCCCAGCCATTAAAACTTATTGGGTGACTTGGGCCAGTCCAATCTGTCGCAGAAGGCTCTAGAGGGAAAAAAAAGGAGGATGGAGCACTACATACAACTTCTTGAGCTCTGGAAAGAAAGATGGGCACAAATGTAACTAATTTTGCCTGCCCCCTGTCCTCTTCATCCTAGAAACATGTAGAACTATGCAGTTTTACCAAGAAATAGAGCCTTTCATGACCATGGATGTTCCCCTGCCATGCTTTCTCATCCACTTGATATGGTTGTCATGGTGAAAAGGCCTGAGGGAGCTTTGTAAAAATACATCGTTTTATTTCTGAAACCAGATTATATGTTCATAAATGTGACATGATGATTGTAACTACATTGTCTTTTAAAAGGCTTCCTTATCTGATAAGCCAGTCGCAGAAAATAATTGACCCTCTTATTACAGGTACATTTAAGAACTAAAATGTTTTTCTACGGTGCTTTTTGGAGGCAATTCCTTTTGTTTTCAAGTTGGACTGCCCATCTTAAACTTGAAGATAAAACCACAAAAAATACTTCCTCAGATGCATAAAGGACTGTTCTGATCTGCAGCTATTTGTGGTTGACTAGACGAGAGGGAATAAAACAACACTGTAGGAAAATGAACTGGTGATTATGTTAGCACTGGTTAGTGGCAAATATCAGATTTGCATCCATTAATTCTTTTGTATGGAGAGTAGCTTGTTTGTCCTATACAGAAGGAATTGCATGACTGGCAGCTGAATCATATGTCATATTATGAATGAAGCAAATGGATCCCCAGTAGTGTAGATTGACATTATTGGATCCTGTAACAATGATACCAGAGTACACACAGGATGCTACCAGCTGAAATTTGGTTTTCTTACAGCGTTTGTTTCTACTGCATCTTTCTTAGATGACCTGTACTGCTAGTATGTTATCATTTGGGGTTGGACAATTGTCTCTAAGAAAGTACATTAAGATCTATGAGTGGAAAGGCTTTTCCAAGCTGAGTGGGATCTCCTATGTTTGTACTGGTTTTAGTTGAGAGAGAGATGGGACAAGTAATGTTCTGTCATTTTGTTTTCTAAATCTCTCCTGTAGTAAGTTATTCTAGAGTACCAGCCTGGACTTGCTGACCTGCTTTTTCAATTCACTGGCTGGATAAGAGAGTTTGAGAAATACCCAGTGTAAATTGCTGTGAATCTCTGCTTCATGGGTGGGCAGTTAATAGCCCACAACACACACACACACAAGTTCATACTGCCAAAATTAAGTGGTAAAATAGTCAAAGATGGAATTGGTTTGCCTCTCAGAAGTGTTCTGTTCCTACTTAGAACAAAAACTCAAAACAGCCACCCAAAGGCCATAAAAAAACTCAGCCCCATGCTCCTTCCAGTGGTGTTACAACATCACCAGAGGACCTCTTGTGCTCCTTCAGAAGACTAAGGGACCAAGTTGTGGTTCCCAGCCTGGGGAAATTGCTTTCTCCTGCTCCTTCTGTTAAGTCTAAATAGCTACTGCTATATTCTAGGATGTGGCTATACATTTTGTGGAATTGTGGGCAAAAGCGTCTAAATATGTATAGTAGTTAGTAGGATTTCAGTGGTATATAGAGCATTTTTGCACCTTAGGCAGTTTCACAGTATTGTCCTGAACTTTAATTAATTACAAGGTTTCTATCCTAGTCTAGTCATAAATAACTCTGTAAGTATATACTATTCAATGTTTGAGTAAGCAACATTATACACAATGCAGAAAAACAGTAAGAAGCAATATATAGAAAAAGCTAAAGACTGGAAAGAAAAGAAAATTTAACTGAATCTAGTTTATACTGAGACCATTCTCCATACCTTTCCACAACTTTCTATCCTTGCAAACCAACCTTGCTTCCACTATTTTTTATTTTTTATTTTTTTTTTTTTGGTGCTTTGTTCATGAAGTTGAGTTCCTCCAAAAGAGAGAGGTGAGAAGGTTAAAGAACAAAAGATAATATTTGACGTATGTATCAACATAGTTGGGTACTGTCTAACATTCCTTGCAAATTGTTAGGATTCTCAGCCTAACAATCACTGGCATCATACTTCTAATGTCACTACATGCATGAAAGCTATAATTTGCATGAAATACATATTTATGTATCTGTCCATAAATACATTAAATAACCAAGCTATCTTTGTCTTATTCTCTGATCAAACATCAAACCACTCATTAAGCATTCCATTTATTCTCATGTATACATTCCACCATATTCAGCAATTAACCTTAAACTCTATTTTCATATTATCATATGCTTTCTCTAAACCAATAAGCATGCAATAAACTTTCTCCTATTCATACTTTAGAAGAGAATATGTATAAGGAATATATCAGAGAACTCCAAGGACTCCATACTATCCATACTTTCTCAGTGACTTACTAAAAAGCAGAAATCTGGTCACCACATACTCTGCCCAGCATAAAGCCACACTGCATTTTCCAGGTTTTGCTCATTGTCAGCTCTTACACCCTTTCAGTCAGATTTTTCTCAAGCACTTTCCCAGTACACATAGCAAACTCTCTCTCTGTAGTTTTTACATTCAGTCCTGGTATCTTTTCCTGTGTATGTGGGAAGAGTAAAGGCATTCTTCCAGTTGTCAGGCATAGTTGTAAGTCTTCACAATCACATTAAACAAGTTGCACAGCCGCTCCATGACCAAACCATATCCATATTTTAACATTTCCCTAGTTACCCCATCTACACCTGCAGGCTTACTGTTCTTCAGCATTTTCACTGCATTTACTATATTACTTCCTCTTCACCCTTTTTTCCTTTATGTTTAAACCACATATTTGAAATAATGTCTTTCTCTAAGCAGTCACCAAACCATTACCATTCTCATCCATTCTTGTATCTCCAGATGGCTCAGTCACTTTTTCTGTACTCAACTTGTTCCCACCAATCCATTCATTTCATCTAACAGAATAATACTTTCCCTTGGATTGCATTAATTTAAAATATTGCCTAGTTTTTTTTCCCCAAAACTCATCCATAGTTCTTCCACTATCACATTATTCACCAAAACATGCTTTCAATTCCAATTTTCATATGGAGCCACAAAATAATAGGTAATACCAATTCATACTTTTTGACATAGATTTTAGCTCTTTCATTCATAACACCTTCATTTCCTTGTGCATTCATTTCAACTTCACAAGAGTGGACCACCTTCATTCAGATCTATTATATCTTTCTCTTTTTTCTTAGTTCCACAAAGAACATATCCACAGTCAACCTTTGATTTTATGGACTTTGGTTCAGCGGATTTTGGATGTAACAGGCAAAATCTAAGTTTGTACTTTACCCCAAACAACAGACAAAATCCATTCTTTGCACATCATTCTGGACAATGCTTTTACATTATCTAAATTTTGTATACCCAGTGTACATTTTACATGCACTATGTACATTTTACTCGTGCATAAAATCCCATTTAATGGACATTAGGCTTTAACAGACTTCCAATTAGTCTGTTAAACCAAGCATTTAGTCTATTTTTATTTCTTCATTTCATTTGTTAAGTCACATTCTTCATCTACTCTTAAATTTCAAGTTGCAGTCTTCCATATGTCATGAACATTGCTATAGGAGCCTGTCAAAGGTTGGAGAAAGGGACAGAAACTTTCCAGACACACACACACACTTACAGAAATACACACATACTGTTTTTCTCTAAACTACAGTAATGTTTATTATTACACTGCTTTTCAGGTAAATAATTTGTGCTGATTTGTATTATATACAGTGGCCATAGTTTAACAAATTTTATATTTATCTATATCTATATTGCGATGTTTGTGATTTCTTAACCATCCTGCCCTTCCTCACAGGTGTTACTTATCGTAACTTTGATATGCATACTCTATTAGACAGCTTCAGCACTTTCACTTCTTGAACTTGCTTTTAGTCTAGAGAGAAGGCAGGAAAGAGAGGAAAATAACTCTTTCCTAAACTCCTTGGAATTCCAGCACTTCAGTCAAGCTTGCTTCAATGACTCCCTGTCTGTCCTTTCCAAATAACAGCCTTTTCACCAGTCAGTCTGCACAACCAGATCTCTTTCTGATCTTGCTTGCTCCTGCTAGATTGTCAGTTGCTAATTCTTCCTACAACTCTGCCTGGATTACATACCACCTCCAATCCACACAGTTGAAATACAATGCCAGCAAGGTCCCAAAACCTCCTCCATATCCTAACAAACCTATCCCTTTTATACACTTTCACTAAAAGGTAGACATGCCTGTTCTCAGGCATCTTAATTCAAAAGAAGCTTCTAGGGTTGATGTGGCACTTTGCAGGGTTTTGGCAAGTAGGGGAAAAGCTTTAACTTTCAGACTAATTCACAATTCTGTCCCAATCAGGGCATCTCACCCTGCCGTACAGCCCATAGATCTTGACCTTCTGCCATTCATCATGGCTTTGTTCAGATGAGGCTTTCAGATAGTAATTTTAGTAAGATAAATATAGACTAGATTATGAGCCTTAGTCATACCCATGCTGTAGGCAGCATTATTTGTTAATGCTAAAGGTTGTATCGTCCATTCAGTACATTTTTGCTAGTGTTCCACAGGTGCTCAGTGTTACCCAAATCATGCTCTCATTATTCTATGCAAGGTAGGTTCTCTAATCTACAGACAATCTTGCAAGCCAACATAGTGGGCATCCTACCAACTCAGAGGTACACATGTTTATTGATAAAGGATGTCTCAACATTCTCCTTTGGGTTTTTTGTTTGTTTTAGTTTGGTTTTTTGCTGTAGCAGATCAGCATGCCTATCCCATAGGAACTGGTGCATTTGTAGTTAGTTTCCACTACTTAGAAACAAGCAAATATTTGAGTAATTGTTAAACATTTCTTTTTTTTCCTTTTCCTCAATCATATCTGCCTCTTCATAGCATACTATACCACCTTCTAAGTATTGAATGGTTTGGCTGGCTAATCTCTAAATTATATGATCTCTGTATTCTGGAAACTTACATTTGCCTGCCCTTGTACTATTTCCTTTTCTTAGGGATTTGGGATGCTGCTCATGGAGGAGGCAGAGAGAATTGCCAAGGAAGAGCATGGCTCATGGAAGATAGCTGTCATTTCAGGTAATACTAGCAAATATATAAGTATGTTTCTACATAGGGGACATGCTTTGTTAACAGATGAATGGGAGAGAAAGTGTTGAACAGCTGAATATCTGAAAATTGCTAAAGAAATGGAGAAAAAGCAGAGGGAGCATTTTGCTATTAAAAAGAAAGCAATGTATGCTTACATAGAGTACCTATGGTTTGATAAGATGTTATTTCTTATTGTTTCTACATATGCTCATACTTCCAGGGAAAAGGGACTTAGCAATATGTCATCAAATACAGGTGAAACTCAAAAAATTAGAATATCGTGCAAATGTTCATTTATGTCAGTATGGCAACTCAAAAGGTGAAACCAATATATGAGATAGATGCATTACATGCAAAGCGAGATATGTCAAGCCTTACTTTGGTATAATTGTGATGATTATGGCGTACAGCTTATGAAAACCCCAAATTCACAATCTCAGAAAATTAGAATAGTGTGAAAAGGTTCAATATTCTAGGCTCAAAGTGTCCCCCTCTAATCAGCTAATGAATCCATAACACCTGCAAAGGGTTCCTGAGCCTTTCAATGGTCTCTCAGGCTGGTTCAGTAGGAATCACAAGCATGGGAAAGACTGCTGACCTGACAGTTGTGCAGAAAACCATCATTGACACCATCCATAAGGAGGGAAAGCCCCAAAAGGTAATTGCAAAAGAAGTTGGATGTTCCCAAAGTGCTGTATCAAAGCACATCAATAGAAGGTTATGTGGAAGGGAAAAGTATGGTAGAAAAAGGTGCACAAGCAGCAGGGATGACCGCATCCTGGAGAGGATTGTCAGGAAAAGGCCATTCCAAAGTGTTGGGGACTTTAACAAGGAGTGGACTGAGGCTGGAGTTAGTGCATCAAGAGCCACCACACACAGACGGATCCTGGACATGGGCTTCAAATGTCGTATTCCTCTTATCAAGCCGCTCCTGAACAACAAACGATGTCAGAAGCGTCTTACCTGGGCTACAGAAAAAAAGAACTGGTCTGTTGCCCAGTGGTCCAAAGTCCTCTTTTCTGATGAGAGCAACTTTTGCATCTCATTTGGGAACCAAGGACCCAGAGTCTGGAGGAAGAATGGAGAGGCACACAATGCACGATGCTTGAAGTCCAGTGTGAAGTTTCCACAGTCTGTGTTGATCTGGGGAGCCATGTCATCTGCTGGTGTTGGTCCACTGTGCTTCATTAAGTCCAGGGTCAACGCAGCCGTCTACCAGGAGATTTTAGAGCACTTCATGCTTCCTTCCGCAGACAAGCTTTATGGGGATGCTGACTTCATTTTCCAGCAGGACTTGGCACCTGCCCACACTGCCAAAAGTACCAAAACCTGGTTCAATGACCATGGGATTACTGTGCTTCGTTGGCCAGCAAACTCACCTGACCTGAACCCCATAGAGAATCTATGGGGCATTGCCAAGAGAAAGATGAGGGACGTGAGACCGAACAATGCAGCGGAGCTGAAGGCCGCTATTGAAGCATCCTGGTCTTCCATAACACCTCAGCAGTGCCACAGGCTGATAGCATCCATGCCACGCCGCATTGCGGCAGTCATTGCTGCAAAAGGGGCCCAAACTAAGTACTGAGTACATATGCATGCTTATACTTTGCAGAGGTCCGATATTGTTCTATTTCCAATCCTTGTGTTATTGATGTCATGTAATATTCTAATTTTCTGAGATTGTGAATTTGGGGTTTTCATAAGCTGTACGCCATAATCATCACAATTATACCAAAGTAAGGCTTGACATATCTCGCTTTGCATGTAATGCGTCTATCTCATATATTGGTTTCACCTTTTGAGTTGCCATACTGACATAAATGAACATTTGCACGATATTCTAATTTTTCAAGTTTCACCTGTATAGGTCAGGTAACTAGAATCAACAACTTCTTTAATATATGTTCCATGCAATTGACTATGTGGAAATTTTGACCAGACCACAACATCCAACTATGTTGTTACTGGAATTTGAATGGTGAATAGTCTGTCCTTTAAATCTGCATGATATATCTAGGGCAGTTGTGAGGCTGCTCTTTCCCTCTTTCAGGTGGTCTCAGCTGATGTTCTTTCCAACTGTGATCTGGAAAAAATGTCTATTTCTGGCTGTTGACAAACCAGCCCCAAATATTGTTCTTCTCCAAATTGTGTAAATCAGGGATGGGCAGCTATACTAGCTTCATTTCTGGGCAGCATAGCCAGTTGGGAAGAATTATGGGAATTGCTGTCTAGTAATATCTGGTTGGCTCCATGTGATGTACTCCTGATGTGCATGCTTATTTTCTAAAGGGAGGTGCTATGGTTCAAATCTATCTAGGCAGCATATCCTGTACCTTCGTAATTCTGAGGAATTCCTGCACTTTGCACAGGAATAAGATTGATATTCACTTCTAGTTCTGCACTGAACTGAAAGTTACATCAATCTGCCTATATGATCATAAATTTACACACAGTAGTCACAGTCTGCTGAAGACTGTGGTGGACTTTTCAAAGTCAAATTGAAGAGAGGGTTGCAGAGAGAAGGAGAGGAAAGGGAAGTCCCCATTATGTGTGTATTCTACTGTTCACCTATTAATAAATTCAGCCTAGTAGTTAATACTCTTGGGAAAAAGTCCAGAATAAATTTAAACCCATCAAAGAATAAGACAGCCAGGAGAAGGCTGGAATGAAGAAGTATAGGCAATAGTACTTTTCCCTGTTATTCTTCAGTTTCAGAAGTTTAGCTTTGGGGAAGGGAAGGATGATATTTTTAAAATTCTTGTTGCCATCCTTGTCCAAGCAACCAGCCTTTCTTGCAATTTAGTAAATGAGAAAAGTGGAGTCTCCCTGACACTCTCTGATGGCCCAGTAGAGAGATCTATCAAGGAATGAGGATGAGAAGTTTGATCCTTACTCATGGCAGTTCATATGGTACAGAGCATGTCTTGCACAATTAAAAAGCAAAAGTCAAATGAGAGCAGAGTGTTTCCCTTCTGTTGCAGTTCACTCTAATCTTGCTATTTACATTAAGAGTATTGCAAACTGGGTGAAGTGTTTTTAAGTTTAAACTAAGTTTAAGTTTAAAGCTGTTTTCAGTTGTTCAAGGAAAGGTCTATTGTCTCCTGCAAATGCAGACAGAAGTGGACTGAAGTTGCTGCAAAAAAACAGAACACTTCCTTGCTCTTTTAAGTTTCTCCCTTCTGAAGTCACCCTCCATGGATAGAGAAAACAGTAGTCATGTATCACCATCTGTCTACTTTTTTCACTGTTTTCCTGGAAATGAGAGTTACTCTTTCACTGAAAGGATTTACTGATTTATTTCCATTTTGATGTGGCCAAATCAAATTATTTCAACTCTTAAAAACAGAAAATAATACATTAAAACAACATCAATATAAAAGAATATAACATAAAACAAGCCATGTAATATAACATATGTAACCTGTATCCCAATAGCAGAAATCCACTCTGGATGGCATGAGTTGTCAAAGGCCCTGCAAAATAACGCTGTTTTAGCTGCCTTCCTGAAAGACCCCAAAGTTGAGGCCAATCTGACTTTTGGAGGGAGGCCATTCCATAGCATGAGAGCTACTACATAAAAACATTGGTCCTGGGTATCCCAAAATCTTACCTCCCATAAGTTGGAAACACTCAGAAATCCCAACTGGGACAAGAAAACATGATGGGTTGGATCTGCTTGACCTGCAAATACCAAGGAGCCAAGCCACTGAGGACTTTAACAGTCAACACCAGCATTTTTAATTGCACCTGTAATCTTAATGGTAACCAATGCAGTGCCTACATTATGGGGGTCACATGATTGCAGTAGCTTTCACCCATCAGCATGCAAGTGGCTACATTCCTCATCAGCTACAGTTTCTGAGTAGGTTTCAAAGGTAGCCTTCTGTAGGGTGCAATGCAGTAATCTGTCCTGGTAGAGATGAAGGCACGAGTTATGGTTGCCAGGTCCTCCTGCTCAAGATAGGGCTACTGGTGCACCAGCTGAAGCCAGAAAATAAAAAGGGACTCTTAGCTGATGCCTGTCTAAATGAATCAAAATTAGATAGCTGTTCTCTCAGAATTTAAAAAAAATATAGCAAAAAGGCTCATTCTTATGCTGATACAGTGTTGCTAGTTTCAGCAATTCTGGGGACACTATTCCCTTTGGGAAGGCCATTCTCAATTGGTATTTTGCATTATATTAAGTGAATTTTTTTTTTTTTTTTTGGAGTATTACTTCAGCCTTGTATGAAACAAGCATGAAATCCTCTCAGGATTATAGTAATTTATTCTGTCAAGACTCAGAGTTTGGCTCTAAAACTATTAAAACATGTTAAAAAAGCAGGTGCTTTCCAGCTGTTACCCTTGAAATACAGTGTTAAGATTTTTCTTCCTGCAGGTTTTATAGATAAAAATGCAACAAGATTGATTTGTGCATTAATGGTGATTGATTGATTTAACATATTGGTATGCCGCCATAGTCAAAAATGACTGTCAGAGGGCTCACCTTGCTTTGTTAATTTTGGGGAGGAAGGTTGCATTTTTCCAAAACCCTTGTAAGCATTCATAAGTAGAACAGTCAAAATCTTGACTCCCATATAAAAATTGCCTTTTAAAACAGCAGAATCCATCTAGTCAATGGAGTGGCGGTGTTCCCATCTAAAAAGAATTGGCCTGGCTATGAGATGGAGTTAGACAGGAATGTGCAAAAAGTTTTCTCTCAAAATGTTTTGGAATGCAAAATTTCACAAAACACTCTAGATACAGCATGAAATAGACTATCTTAAGTATTTTGGAAATATGTCAAGCTTGGAACAGCTCTGTTATAATTGACCTGCTGCAGATATGTCTCCTCCCATCCCGTCTTGTGATTTTGTACATCTGTGGCCATTTCTGCTTTGGTGCTAGAGAGAACAAAGCTTCCCCAGCAACCACTGGAGTCTACTAGAGTTGGATGTCCAGTAAATTTAAATAAATAATACCAACCAAAGGTTTTTACTTACTTATGTGTTTGTCTGTTTTCTTTTTAGCGTCAAGTAGGAATAGCAACTTCCTGTAAATTAATCCGTGGGATTGTTACTCCAATTGGTCGCCTCTGCTGCTTAGTTCTTTTCCTCTCCAACAGGTACAGAGTCTTGCTGGGAAGGAGAAAAACCTAGGGAGTCAGGGTCCTTTGCCTTTCCTGCCCCACCTTTACCTCTGTACTTTCTCCACAGCTGCTTCCAACAGCCACAGCCCTAATGTGAGTGCAGCAACTCTACTGGCCTCATTTTGGGAAGCATGGCAAGAACACAGTAGAGACAGAGGTGTTTTGAATTGGGAAGAAAGGAGGGAAGCATATATCTGGCAATGCGAGGCTCTTAGTCAGAGAGAAAGCTGTTACAACATGTATTTTCAAGCCAAATTCTTGATTTCATAGAACTGGGGTGGGAAATTTAGGGATCTCCCAAGATGCTATTAAGCTACAGTCCCCAGCAGCTTCAGCCAAGAACTGATGGGTGCTGGAGGCTATAGCTCAATATCTGAAGGGCCACAAGCTCTCCAGCCTGGCCTTTTCAGGAAGACCAGATACTTACCTATGACACTGATAGGTAATTGTGCATAAATTGTTACCAAAGATGTTTCATTGATTTCAAGTTGGGCCATCTGAACTTACTTTAGCAATTTCTCTCACTTTCTCTTTGTCACACTCTCAGTCACCCTCAAATTGTTTCAGATATACCAAAGAGATGCTAATTTTTGGTTGATTATTCTCATTTTCATTATAGAGAAGCAGAAAAGAGGAAGCACTTGAAGAGAGTTTAAGAGCACATTTTGAAGCAGCATGAAATGCATGAGCTGATACTGTGGTAGAAGCCTCCATGCAGTCTTTAGAAAGTTAGACATACTTTAGGAGATATAGACTTTCTCTCAGTTGGGAATCATTCTTACTGCAAAATTTATGAATCCCTCTGTCTCTCTCTCTCTCCCCCTCTCTCTCTCTCTCTCCACACACACACACACACTCAATTTAGTAAAAGTATATAAAGCAAACAAAAAAAGATAGGAGTAATTATCATCTTAATCTTTTCCCCATCCTCTTCATCTCTTTTTTAATCCCCGAATCCTGAAATCATCAATTCAATCTTCTCTTTTTTCAACAAAAAATCCATATAAGGTTTCTGGTCTTTCAAACAAATCTTCATTGTTTTTGCCAAATTAATAAATTTCATGGAGGAGGCAGGACGTACTGTATTTCTGGAAATGGGAGCTTCCCCCTATTTAAAGCCATATCCTTTTGAAGAAGTTATGGTCTCCAGCATCGCATGTATCTGACCCATGCCCTAAAGCAAATACAACCCACGGTAGATTTCCATCTCTCCTTTTCACAAAAGTCAGCCTTGATAAAGGAATAAAGGGGGGGGGGGGAAAAAACACCAAAAGCCAAATTGTACTTTTTATAGCTGGAAGTAAACATTAAAGGGTGAAACACCAGGCAGAAACTCTGTAGTTGATAAAAGCCACTTGAAATGGCAGGGAAAGAGGAGCAGATCCACAGGACCCGACTGTTACTTTCTGCATGCTTAGTGGGCCTACCCAGAATAATCCAGAGACTTCATTTCTGACCTCTTCACCAAGATGACCAGGCATATCAAGATGCAGGCTGTAACCTATTGGGCCAAATGGTATGAATTATAGAGAACTTTGGTAAGTCCTAAGAAGGATATCTTCTTTCAGTTCCACCTGGCTTGAACCATATTCACATTTCAGCAGCAATTGCCAATGTCCCTGACCAGAAAGCTTTTCTAAATATTTACATAAAATTGTCTGCTGCTTTAAGCCATGACTTCTTATCCAGGCTGTATTTATATGGGTATTTTTTCATGCCTCTCTTTCACTCTGTGGGAAACACTTATAGTATATATCCAATTCATCATCATCATCATTTTTTTCTTGTTTTAGATAAACTTACCAAGCTCCTCTAAGCTTTTTCATGTATATTTTGACCAATGCTACATCGCTTATATGTTTCTTTTTGAAATTCTAACGGGTTAATATTTGCTTTGATTTGTACGTCTAAAATTAAGCCAAATTACTCCAAATGAGATCCCTTTAATGGAAAGGAGGAATATTTATTCTTGTGTTTAGGACAGGAAGGATGAATGAAACAAGACACATCTTTGGTCATATCTGCCTTGAGATCCTACTAAATCCCTTCCCCAACATGAGGTTGTCCAGGTGCACTGGGACTGCAGCCCCCAGAATTCGCAGCCCACATTTCTTCCAAATAATTTTGAAAGAATGCACAGCCATACTATTTGACTTTTACATCTCTAACAGTGTGTTTTGATTTCTGTTAAGCTTACCGATATTACTGGATGGATAACTGCTGCTTTTCTGATCTTGCAACAGATAGGAGATGCATGGTTCTCTCCTCCTTTTTAGTTCTGTGTTAGTGCATTCCTTTTTACTATTTAATAGCAAAATAGAATGTTTTCCTATTCATCATGCTTAATAAATGATTTAGAAGAAATACTTTGGACCTCATGTGAGCACCACACTTCTCTGCTATTTGTTAAAGTAGCCTGCTCAGTAATAGCAAATCTAACAGAAATCAAAATACACTTTAAAGAGGCTTCTTCTGATGCTTCTCCCACCCACACCCACCCCTCATCAAGACAGTAAGCTTTTCTGACAGGCCATTGCATATCTACATTTTGCACACATAGAAAAACCAAATTAAAATTGACAAGCCAGCTGAAAAATGCATTAACTGTTTAAAACTTCATTCTGTACCAATTTAGTACTCTTTCCTGGCAGTCACTTGCCTATCCAGATAAAGGAGAACTTGGTATTTGGTTCTTTTGTGTATCTTTCAGGGAAGCTCCCCCAGAGAAGGGGAGAAGAGACAAAACATTCTGGGCCAGTAAATGACTTCTTCCTCCTTCTTTGCCTCTCTCTTGTCTAAGCAATTTTCCTATCCGAATCCAACATCAAGCTCATCCTCATGCATCCCATAGTTTCCCCCACTGGACCATATGTCCATCCTAAATTATTGCAAGATAAGGCCCTTAACAATGTCATCTTTAACCCCCATTCCTATTTCAGAGAACATCCACCCAGACTCTTACACTGGAGATGGCAAGAAACTTCTCTAAAGTTTCCTCAGTCCTCCCAGGCAGGATTATCAGAGAGCAGGGGGAGGAGGGAGACATGAAGCAGACAAGATCTTAAGGGATCCTGCCATGAAGAAACTGAGTACATTATGGTCCTGTCACCTCACTAACAGAGTTTGAAATGAATCAAATCAGAAGATAGCTAAGAACAGGCACTCCGGTGGAAGCTTCTGGCAGTCACTGATGAAATCTAGCTGCTGTCAGGGCCACCTGCCATGCAGCTGCAGTTTGGGTTCTTAACATTCTGTGCTAAGAAAAATGTGTGCTTAGAATAAATTGAGCAAGTCAGTGTGCTTTGATTCCCTTCCATGTGTATATTTTTTGGATGGCTGTGGACCTAAAGTGCAGCTTTCTCTGTCCAGTGTTGACCAGTTTTTTGTAAGAGTGGTGGTGGAGAAGGATGTGGCCTTTGGATGTAGGTTTGCTGTTCTCCACATTTAATTGCTGGCATTTAAGAGGGCTGCTTTCCTTTTTATCTACCCCAAATGACAATGGTAACCTGCCTGGTTTCATGTCTGCATGTCAGCTTTACAAAGGCTGAATTTATTTGCTACCAACTAGAGTTATTGTTTTCTTGGAGCAGCTTCTGTTTAATGGGTCCACAGATGCTACTTCTAAAGATTGGTGTTTAGAAGATGTTGCGCGGTTGATAGGGACAGGAGGGTATTTAGGCTGTACTAGTTCATTTGGGAAAAAGATCTAGCCTGTTTTATGAGGTTGGAACATTACATTCAAAGAAACTAAAAACCCTGATATAAACGTATGTTTAATGGAATGTTGAAAAAACTGGCAGCAGGTAATACAATAATACACAATTACAATGTACTTTTAGCTTCTCAGGTTGATCTTATTCTCTCGTTTCTTGGATTCCTCCCATATCCAACTATGCCTGGAAAATAGGGCTCATCCACACACTTTCTTTGCCCTGAGGTCACTACATCCTGCTAACCATTTGTTGAGGACATGTCTTCACAATGGGGCCACCATCTCAACGCAAGGCTGAAGCTGGATTAAGGTGATCTGACAGGAAACTAGTGTTTTCCATTAGAAAACAGAACAAGCCCTCCTCTTTGCAAGCATTCTTTGTCACATGGGGGAGGAGCCTGAGAGGTTATTGATCTTCAGGACACCATGGGGCTCTGACGGTGGACTAGAACCTGAGCCTTCCCACTTCTAGTCCAACTCCTTAACTGCTACATCACCCTGACTCTGCCTTCATGTGGAATCTGTCAGGGTATGAATTGGGCCTTTCACAGATACAGCAACAGTTTCTTGGCGGTGGTTCCTACTGAAATCATCTTCATGCAGTTTCAGTAGCTGCAGATATGTCCATAGAGCCTAAAATGATATTCCAGCCTTCTCAACATTTATTCATTAAAAGTATTTATATATCCCTTTTCATCAGCAGCAATTCTGAAGCAGTTAGCAGTAATCATTAAAAAGGCAACTGATTAAAAATATTAGCGGAGTTAATGGGTGATGAAAGCTGAAATAAAAATATGAGATTTTATAAGACATCTGAAACATGGAGGCTTATAATGGCTGGAGAAAAGGCTTTTTCTTCCTGTCATACAATAATATAAAATACAGTAATAGAATTTTGGGCCCATCCAATGAAGTGATGGGCAAGACATTCAGGACAGAATTTCTTTGCATAGCAAGTAACTGTGGAACTCTCTGCTAATATAGATGCAGTGAATATTATTAACTTGAATGTCTTTGAAAAAATAGTCAAGTTCAGAGAAGAAGACTTTGATTTATGACCTTTATATCCTATCTTTTTCTGAGAGGTGAAGGTGGCATATTGGTGGTCTCCCCTAGCTTTATCCCCACAAGAGCAGTTCTGTGAGAGGGGTTGAGCTGAGACAGTGTAAGGCCCCAAATAATCTCTCTGTGATGGTGATGTGTGGCCTCCATATTCTGAGAGAACATACAAGCAAAGGACAGTTGCTTGGGAGCATCAACAGGAAAGGTGTTTTAGGAGTTCCTTTGTAGGCTTTCTAAGACTTCTGGTTGGTCCCTTTGGGAAACAGAATGCTAGACTACATCTGAAGGATACCAGGAGTGGGAAGGGCTTGGAGATAGGTTCAGTTGTATCAGCTCCTCATGGTTTTTCATATAGACTAGCCTTTCTTAATCTGGTACTGTCCAGTTACGCTATGAGCATAGTTCACAGAATCTCCAGCCAGAATGGCTAGTAAGTTGACCAGAAACCCTTAAAATTGTGATCCCAGCCTATCTGGAGAGCATCAGGTTGGCAAAAGCTGTTACTGCTGTTCTTCCAGAACTTTTACAAACAACCTTCTCTCACATACGCTGCGTACACACATACACATGACACAAACTAGTTCTTGGGCCATTAATCAGCACTCTGGGCAGCAGCAGCAGCATTGGTGGGTTGTAATGGTAGGGAGGAACAGGAGAAAGCTGTTGGGGCAGCAGCCCTGACTCAATTTAAACAATTTTCTAAAGTTCTTTTTTTTTTTTCAATTTTACAATCTAAATGCTCATTCAACCTTTCATGTTTGGCCAATCAGTCCTCTATTGTTCTCACTTGCAAAGGTGGGCTGCATGTCCTTAGCAACAGAAAAGCAATTCCTCCCCCTTCTGCCCCTTTTTCCTTCTCCTTCCTTAGCAGTTGTCTCCAAGAGCCAAACATAAATGGAACAACTTACTTATTGTGAAAGTGTTGCATGCTCTTCCAAGAGTGAGTAATGTACCAACATGGCAGAGGGAATTGCTTTATTTTTGACCTTTGGGGGTAGCCCCGTTGGAACTCCACGGTGTTTTGGCCCACATTCTTCATTTCTGTTTCTACATGTCTCTGTGTTTAAAATGACAGTTTCTGACTTTTCATGGGAAAACAAGAGATGATGATCAAGATCAGTGCCGCTTAAATATAAAATTCCTTTGTTTTAGCTGTACAGAACGCCTCAGAAATGTTACATAAACTGATAGGAAAAGGCAAGTTTGAGGTGGATTAGCACACCTTTCTACTGGGAGAGCAGTTTTCTATTTGTTCCATAAATAGCTAAATAATATCTGGGAGTCTGGAGTCCATTTCCAGAATCTTAAACTGTTTTTATTGACTTTTTATCTGGAAGCAGATTCCCTCCAGCAAGTGAACTGGGGTGGAGGGGGGGAACTTTGTAGGAGCATCCTCATTTTTTCCTGTCTCCTTGCTCACCTAATTTATCTCCCAACTCTACTTCCACCAAAGCTCTCTCTTCTTGAAAAGATTAAGGATAACATTCCTCATAGTGTTTATCGGGCCTTCAGAGCTCAAATGTACAGAACTGCATAAGAAAACAAAATGGCCAGCCCAGGTTTCCTGTTATCAGGCACTGTTCTGCTGTCTGCTCCACCTCTACCATTGAAAGGAAGTTTAGATGCACTTCCTCTTGCGGGGGCTTGAGATTTTCATCCATTTTGTAAACACCTTCATGCCCTTGTAGGGAACTCAAGGCCAGCTCTGTCTGGAAGAAGTATGTTTTTGTTGTGTATGTATACTTGTGGGTGGGGCAAAAATACCCACATTTTACACCTCCTACATTATGATGACATCTTACCTCTGCTGCAGAATGGTATTGGGGGGGGGGGGAGAGGGCAGTGACACCTTGCAGTACTGCCTGTCTGTGCTGTGAATTAATTACCGTGTAGTGAGTTGATCAGCTTTCCCCCAGACCAGATTTCGATTTGTGTGCCATCAAGTAGAAAATTAACATGGACACAGGCCAGAAATGTTGCATGCCTGAGCGCGCACGGCTGCTGAAGAGCCTGTAGTGGAGAGGAGGGGCATTTCTGGGAACTGATGAGATCCAAGCTGGCTGGCCCTTCAGTAGTCTTTAAGAAGCAAAAGACAAAGTGGGCTTTGGCAGGACGGAGAGCTCAGCTCTCTTTCTCACTCATGAATGTAGAAAATCCTTAAAAAAAAAAAGCCAGGGGAACATTCATTCATAGTAGTCTCTGAAAGAAAGAAGCACAGCTTCATTTAAGTCAGGAAAGTGTCTTCCTCCATTTTCATTCCATAGATATAAATTGGGATTATCTGGTAGCCTACCAGATTAATAATCTGTCACTGGGTTATTATACCTTCCCTGCAGGATCTGTGAGGGAAGTTGCTTGTTGTTTCTCCATCTAGCACGAAATCATTGGCTTAGACTCAGAGTGGTTTTTCACCATCTCAGCTGGTGAGGAGAAAGACTTTTCTTGCTTATTTGGAGGCATCAAAAGAAACTAAGGATGGGAGACTCAGGACAGATAAAACTAAGCAATTTGCTTAGCAAGTTAATTTAAGGAACTCATTGCCAGAAGATGCCACAACTTTGAATGGTTTTAAAGGAGATTAGAAAAACTCATGAATAATAAGGTTATCACAGGTACTAGTCATACTGGCTATATAATACTTCTTGTAATCACTTCTTGTTTGTATATTGGCCATTAATAATTGTGGATGGGAGGGTGCTGTTGTCATCTTGTAGACTTCCCAACAGTATTGATTGGCCAGCTGGGTAAGAAAATGCTGCATTAGATGAACTTTTAGTTTGACGCATCAGGACTCTTTATATTCATCTGATCCTTTTTTAATTGAAGAGGTCAGCGAATAAATATAAGACTTTCTGTATGCAAACCTGGTGGTTGACCACTGAGCTATGGTCTCCATTAATTCTCCATCCATCAGGGAGTTTTAGTGTTCATCTTAGCCTATTCAGGCAGTCTCCAGCCCTGCATTTCCAAAATCTTGTGGAAAAACCATTCCTTGAGATTTTGGAATATTCCATAGACAATTCAAGTTTTGCTTTGCACATAAGAAGGGTGAAGGCTGACTTATAGTTGATACAACAGATGCCAGAGGTGAAGTTTGTAAAGCCAGAGAAGATACTAAGCTTTACTACAAACTTGAGGAAAAATACTGAGTGTAATCATTCTTTATTAGTATTTATTATTATTATTCTTCAGAGGCAGAAAAATTCACATGAGCTCAATACAACACCAGGAGGAGCTAATGACAAAAATGTCATGGTATAGATTTTGAAATAATAAACTGTGCTGGAATGTTCTACTTCATTATGATTGAACCTAATGATTAATGTTCTGACAATAATATTTGGTGGTAGATAAATCCGTCGATTCCATCCTTGCGAATGCAGATTCCAGCTCCCTTGGACTGTAGGTTTCTCTTTGTGCCATTAAAACTAGACTCAGAACCATCACGGACCTTCCAGATGGAGTGATTATATCTCATTGAGCTCCTGCAGAGATGGCAATATTTCATTAATGGCACTTCAGCTCTGCCTCATCCCCAGCTGTACCCAAAAAAAAAAAAAAAAAAAAATCCTCTGTGGGAGTCAGTGCTTACAAAAGAAGCAAAAACAATTAAAAAAAACTTGTGCACACTTATATTTGTATCTGTAACTTGTGGCTACTATGCTTTTTTATCCATTGAAAAATACAATAAAACTTTAAAAATTATCTTTCCATAATAGGGCTTAATTTGAAGTAGGGGTTGCCTTTTTGTTACAGATATGTTTTTGGAGGACAAATGCATCTAAACATCTTCACATAACCTTTCCCTCATCACTGCATAGTCATGGCCAGTCCCCATCAGCATGGGTTGTGGGGGGGATAGGACAACACACTTGTAGGCAGCATTTGGGCTTTCCTCGTTTTGGGCTTAGGAACTGAGCAGTATCTTTTATTGATTACATACATGTGCTTGTGGGTCTTAAAAGTGATAGGAAAGTTTCTTATCCTTAATAAAATCCATCAAGTCTCAACATGGTTCTGGTTAGAAATAGAGAAATTTACAATAAAGGAGAGAGGAATTTAAGTACTATATGAATGAATGAGTCCATTATTAAAATCATATGCAAAGGATAATTTTCAGTGGGCTACAGTGAGGCAGTGCTTTAGAAATGAGAAACCCGGATAAAAATGGTTCATTCATCACATTGTTCAGTAGGTGACTCGGAGTTACTCACTGCCTGTCTGTCTAATTTTAATGTTATAGCCTAGATTGGAGAATGTGATGCTGATGATTGAGCACTTTGTAGGCTGAAGTGATAAAGAACAAAGCTGCAAGCATATATGCAGGGGCTTCTTATGTGCATCTACATCTACAATTTTCTTCCTTCTATCTAGCTATCTATCTGATTTATGTAACAGCCCGTTTTGCAATTGTGCAAATATAGCAATGAAATTATATAGGATTACAACCAACAAATACAACAAAAGCAAAAACAAGAAACAACTACAACAATAGCAGAACGGCTTCTGAAGATAAACTAATATGATCCCTACAACCATAGTCATGTGAAGAAGAGTCACATTGATGGGTTCACCCAACCTCCAGACCCCAGGACCAAGGGAACATCCAGGTCTTCAAGGAGTTACAAAATACCAACAGGGCCAAGGCCAAAATAATCTCAGGTGGTATGATGTTCCAAAGGGCAGGCACTGTAACAAAGAAGGCAAGCTTTTAACGAACCAGTTCACCAAAAAGTAGATTTGAATAACTAGTATATTTCTGGGAGATTTGTAATGGAATAGGGATTTTTTACTCCCAATACTTCACTCCAACAGCCACAAATAGCTATTTTTTTCTCCTCTGCTGAAATAAAGAAAACTTAAAATAACCCAGAATGGATTTTTGTGGCCTGAGAGTTCTGGTATTCAAAACAAATCTCTGATGTCAGAGCGTATATTTCTTTGCTGTGGGCTGTTGTTGATGGATCTTGAAGTTCTAATAAAAAAAGGCAAAGTTGATTCTTCCATTCCTGGATTACAGAATATTAACACAGATGACAAGAGTGTGGAAACATTTCCTATTGCAGAAAAGGAGAAGGTGTCCTTGTATGCATTCAGGATGAATTGATGCAATCGAGCCATTCAAAAAGTTCTCCTCCCCCTCCCAAAGTAAGCAACAAATATGAAAATTTAGTTACACCTCAAGTTACAGTGCAGTCTGGTAAACCCCAAAGAAGTTGTTCCACCAGACTGGATCTGCCTTCTCAGATGAAGAGAGGTCATCTACAAGAATAAGGACCTTCTCTGCAATTGCCTCTTTGCTGCAGATTTCAGTTCTCGAGCTGCTTGTAGACCTAGCTGTTCAAGCCCAGCACTTATCACTTCAAAGAAGTTATTGGGGAAGGCATTTGGGGTTGCTATATTAACTAGCCAGCATTTTAAAATCCAGCCATAATGTTTTTTTTTTTATCTGAGTCCCTTTAAAGCTCTTTGGGTACTAAGTTGAAAGAACAATGTTAGATGAAGATCTGCTAACTGTCAAGGAATTCAGGCCTCTTCACACCATGTAGAACTCAACTTGCAGGGCTGTGCACCATGGTTACTGTTTCTTCCTTGTATTCTGATTCTCCATTGGGTGCTAACAAAAGCTTACTATTCCTTCCCATAGTGGGGCATATCTAAGATTTTGAGATTTACAGGACTTGATTAAGGTACTAAGGAAGAGATGTTCTTTACAAAGAACAACTGTGTTTCAAAACCTCTAGTTGAGAAAATAGTGTCACAGAACCCACTTACCTTTGTGACTCCTATGCTTGAGACTTATGAGGGGCTGGGGCTCTTCAGCACTCAGTAATGATGCTAGTAACTTGGTGGTGACTGCTTCTCCTCTCTCCAAAACAAAGGTAACAAAGCCGGATTAGAAAACTAAATATCAAGAAAAGAAAGAAACCTTTGTTTCAGAACCCAGCATGATGACTTGGTCTTCCATGGCCCAAATTCTCCAAAAGATAATGGGCTATCCTCTACACAGTTAGCCTCACTGCAGAACAAAGAATGCATGGACCACCACCATTCTCAGTCACAAGAGGAATAGCCTGAATTCTCCATCCAATATCGTGAATCTCCTTAGCTCTAAACTAAATAGGCATTTAACTGGAGCTCCCCTTCGGCATAGGATACAGTCCTAGAATGACCTGGAGCCTTTTTCCTCTGAAGTGTTAATTACAGTAATAACTTGATCTTCCAGTAATACTTCCTGCAGACAAACTGTGCACCAGCAGTAGTAACAAACTCCTCCAGATGGTTGTAACACAGGATTGCTTCTGCTACCACTCTTAAGCATTAATTACCACTTAGTCTTAGCCATCCTGCCCATGATGCCACTGAGCACATGATGCCACTCAGCCTAAGAGAAAACACTAACATAATTAAAGGGGGTAGCAAAGGAGGAACTTGTGAAAATGTTGAATCTACAGGAGGCTAAAGGGCAGCTTTTCGTCATAAGTGATCTCTTGTTCTCAGATTCTCCTCAAAGATACAGAAGTACCTGTGCAACCTAATGAATGAACTTTGAATGCTATACAGTATTAAATCTGCACAGATTCTCCTTAGGCATATTTTGTCTGCTGCCCCAAAATGCACAAAGCGTGTAGCTCTAGACAGTATTATTATTTCTAGCATTCACAGTTAGGCTGTTTAGTTATATGAACTCCATTTTCAACTTTATAAATACCAGTAAATACCCACCCAAAAGCCTGGGATATAGTTTGTCAGAGCCTTTCTAAAAGTAACCACCAATAACAGGTAATGCGTGAGAAGGAAAAATACTAAATCCATGGATATGTCAACCCTTCAAGGTAGACCAGACTAGGAAACCAAAGTCATGTAGGTTAATAGTACTTTTAATATAAGGTTATAGTAACAGAATCTTGCAAGTCTGAATGTGCTTCCCCCCTCCCTCCCTCCATCTTCATGAGAACGAGGAAGGGGCTTGTCTGAGGTGCTTTCTCAAGTTACAATTCTGCCATAGACTCGGGTTTCTTCTCTCTGACTGTTGTCTGGTAGCAGCTCTTCCTCCTGTTCCTCAAGGTCATTTCTTCTACCCATTACAGGGGAGTGTATGAACTGTGTTTAATTTAAATAAAATGTAATTGCATTCAGGGGCATCTGCAGTGGAGGTGAACAAAGTCAAGATGGCAGCTGTTATCAGAACCCTCCCTCCCTTTATGTGAATCATGTATGAAACGCACATAAAGAGGCAAGACTTTTATCATGTGGTTGCAGCTGCCTTCTTGACAATTTCAACCCCCTCCATGGATGCCCCTAATTGCATTTGATTAAAAAAATAGTTTTGTCCTGATCATACACACCCCAACTTTTTGGCCAGGTTGGGTGAGGCTCATTGGAGCTATGGTCCAAAATATTTAGAAAGCATCAGATTGCTAATACTGACTTAAGAATTTACATCAGCTATGTTTCAAACAATGCTCACTCAACAAACTGAAGAAAAAAGGGGGGAGATATCTGGGAATAATTGATTACAGGACCAGCTTTGAAGAGAAAATGATAGTGTTTTGTTTATTGCCACTTGCAAGTCCCATTTAAAATCATTCCAAAGTATCGTAAGTGATGGACAGCCCATCCCAAATTGTATCATTTGCCTCTTCAAAGCCAGTGGGTGGGATCCCTGGGCTTAGTTATGAGTGCCAGCCACTGCCAGAAACAGCCGCTCACCAGAGGCGACCACAAACTTGTAACAGAGAGAACAAGAGCCAGGAACCAGAAGTTGCAAAAGAGCTAGATACCAGCTTGATCTTTTCTACAGGAAGAGTTTGTGGCAATGCTATTATGGGACAGTATAAGGTCACCCAGAACATAGAGGATTTGCTCACTTCCCCATCTTCCAGTGTTACGTATACCATCATCTGTTAGAAATACCTTTCTGCGTTCATATAGGACTGGCATATTCCATGTGTTAATGTCTGCTGATGGCTAGCAATTGTTTTGTAAATGTCAGTATTAATAAGGTGCTTATCTGTACTGTCTGTATTTCATTTCCCATTTCTCAGCATAATATTTCAAGTATCTGATAAAATAGTTCCTGGTCTACCAAAAGTATATTGCCCCATCATTTTTTCCTTTGCAAGTAAGCAAATAAGAGTTTCTGTATATTGTTCCAGGTTATGTATGTATGTAGTTATCTTAGATATCAGTCAGGAGTAAAAGTGATGTGATTAAACGTTCATCTTTCTTCTTTAAGAAAGTATGGCTTCAAAACTTCTAAATCTTATATCTCACGTATATTTCATCTAGGATTTTAGTACTTGATCTTCTGGATTGGCAAGAACCTAATATAAAGAAGGATATGATTTTCATAAAGCCCATACATTATTAAAAAAAGGGGGGGGAACATTTAGGGCAGCTATCTTGCAGGAAAGTCATAGCTCTCACACATCTATTTCCTAGTTTCCATTCAGCACCTCCAACCACTCACTGAACCACTGATTAAGAACTCTGTTTTCTAGCAGCAAAATAGAAGGAGATATGTTAATGGCCTCTCTCTGTCTCCACAAGATACATTTGAGTAAACCATATGCTCTGGGTTATAGTTCTGCCTCTGAAAAAGATGCCTTAGGATTAATAATCATAAATACAAACAAAAACATCGCGTTACTGTCAGCAATACCTATTATTATGTAGCAGATGTCACAAAATAGTCGTGAACATTTTAGTTAATCGTGTGGAAAGAGTAGTCACAGAGTAAGTCAGAAGCTCTGCAGCTGAAGTGGAGGATAGGTCTAAGTCAGAGATGGGCAACCTGTCTCGAGAAGCGCATTCCCTTGACTAGAAGTGCGTGGGGCAGGTGGCCTCTCTGATGCCTGCTTTCTCCTCTTTATAACATCTCTGCCGATAAAGGACAGACCGCGCTCTTACCAGTAATTTGAGCTTGCATAAGATTTTTGAAAATTAGCCCCCAAACTGAATGAAATTAGCCCAAGGGCTGCAAGGTTTCCCATCCCTGGTGTAAATAGAAGAACATGCTACTCTAGAAAAAGAGGGTCTCTGTAACATGGGAACTGGGAATAAGTAAGCTGAGGACGGAGGTACAAGGCAAGATGAAGCAAATTTATTTGGTGTCATGCGCAGGTGGTTGCAAGCAAGACATACAGGTGCTGCATTGTTTCAAAGTAAACTTAATGCTTTGCTGATGATAATAAGGATGTAAAAGGGGTAATTTGGAATATGCATTTCAAAGCATCTTTCAGTAAGACTGGCTGTTTGCATATTCTTCTCTGTAGTTTGTTTCTTAACTGATTTGTCTTCTTGTTTTTCCTTGCAGGTGTGGGTACCAGAGATTACTACAGGAAGATTGGCTATGGGCTAGAAGGGCCCTATATGGTGAAAAGACTGGACTGACCAATTCAGAGAGGAACACCCGAGGTTTTTCTGTGCACATTAAGGCCAGAGCAGAATGGAAATGCCATGGCCCTACTACAAGCATTGTTTGAGCTGGCAAAACAAGGTTCATTCAGATCACTTGATATCAAAGAGGCGTTCCTCTTGCGTATCACGTGCAAATCCATGCCATGAATTTTGTTGGCCCTTCTAGCAAAAAAAAAAACTTGACCATCACCACATTTCTCTGATTATCATTTACAAATGAATAACACCCCTGGAAACATTCAGGATTTCAGGTCTATGGTGTTATAAGATGTCTACAACATAGACTGCTTTATATCAGCTGTAGCTATTTTTAACAAATAGCATGGGGCTTTCTTTTGTTTTAGCCTAATGTTAAGTGACAATTGCCTCTTGTACAAGATTAAACTTGCCATTTTAGTATCTGCAATATTAGCCTGACCTTGAGTTGTTTACCTGATACTCAGCACATATCTGGCATTACAGATAAAGTTTACACTCTCATTTGCAGATACACAAGAGAAGAGGAATCATCCCTTCTACAAAGTAAAATTGCTCATGCCAATTACATACAGGTTTTTTATTTATATTGACATCTGTATCCCACCACTCTAATATGTATGCACCAGTGTGGTTCACAAAAGCTTAAGACCACCATGCTGTATCAAACCATAGAGTCATTAAAATGTATTTAAGATCCAGTGGAGGGGCTCATAAATAAATCAACTTAAAGCAAACAGCATATTAAACAGCTTGCCAGAATCAAGGTGGATTTATCTTAATGAGGAGGAACTACTGTAGGCTATTCAAAAAGTCAAGTTTGAGTCAATATTCTAAAATCATGCTATGTCAGGCTTTCACTGTTTTGGCTAGGATGCAATTTGTGATTTCCAGTACTGGAGCTAGAATTTTGTACCAGGCTATAAATGGAGCAAAATGGCTGCATCCTTCTCATTTCATGGGCAGGTTTCCCTGCACACTACTGTAACAGGATTCTCCCTCAAAATATTGCATTCGTTTACATGCAGACCTTGGGTTTAGTCCCTGGTAGTATCTCCAATCTGAAGGACTTCAAGTCACCAGACTAGGAAAGGCCTCTTGGTTAAGATATTGCAAGCAGCATTGCTTTCTGTCATCCTGTTGTCCTCCAGTTACGATGCAACCATGTCTCCCTGAATTCCTGCAGGATACCAGATTGGGAAGGTCAACCTAGATGGACCAAAGGTCTAATTCTTTCTAAGGCAGCATCATATGTATACACAGCCTACTTGATCTGTGGGTGCCTTTCATTGGAGACAGTTTCTTTCAGGGACTCAAGTATCTCCACTGGGATCCTTCCAGTAACTCCAGTAAATTGCGTTTATTGTGCATTTACTCAGTAAATTGAGTACTCCGTAAATTGAGTAAATTTACTGGAGTTACTGGAAGAACCCCAGTGGAGATACTTGAGTCCCTGAAAGAAACTGGTTCCATTGCATTTCTCTGCCATGCTACTTCCTGCTTCTCCAGAGCTGGCACCCTCATGATTTGTTTTCAATGCCTTGACAAAGAAAAAGGCTTTATCTGAAGTGTAATTGGTACAGGGGCCTTGACCCATCTGCCACTGAAGAGGCAGCAGAGGGGAAAGCATCCTTTTCCTTCCCCACAAAATGTCACGCATGCCATTTGATTCAAGGCAGTGGAGCGAGGCCATGCATTTGAGGGCAGATGAGCAAAGGTGAGCATTTCACAGTCTCACTCAGCAGTTCCTTAAAGGATTTGAACGCATGGCCAAAAATTAATTTTAAAAAGCATCAATGTTCAGCACTGTCACCACAAATGATATTTTTGTTTTTCTGGGGTTGGGGAGGAGAAAGGGAAGGAGGCAATGCAAACCACAGCTGTAGTGTTGTCAAGAAAAGTGCATGGACCTGGCCACGAAGTCACCAGGAGTTTGATTCAAAGGAGGTTGGCAGGTAAAAGTACCCTTTGTGTCAAAGCCAGGGGACAGCCCTTTGGTAGGCAAATTGTGTGCTGGCCCCCGTATGTTGCCTGTGAACCTCTAAATGACCTCCTCTGTGCTTGTGGAACAAGACAATCCCTCAAGATGCCACATCCAAAGGAGAGCAGAAATCCTGATATTGTGTCTAGGCACATTGAAAACCCCCAAACTCCCTTGTTTCAGTCCAACTGATGCAACTTTCAATTGTAGCCATTCTGCAAAAGTGGGAGTAGTGGACACAGTTAAATTTCCTATAAACCACCTAAAAGAAGCCGATGTATTTGAAACCTTGTGAGCAAAGGCTGCAGTGGTGAGAGGAGGGACCTTTGCATTTTATCAATTTGCATTTGATACTGATACTGATACAGATTTTTCCCTGTGGATAACCAAAACCAGAGAGAATTATGTAAAATGAGTGATCATGCAAATGCTTTAAAATTCCATAAATTATACCAGATGGAGTTTGGGCTTTCTTAAACTAGCCCAAAATGTATTGGGTTATTTGTTGAGCTGAAAGCACAACACAAATACAGGTAGTCCTTGCTTATCAACCATTAGTTTAGTGATGTCAGGCCTAGCCCAAGGAACTCCACGAGACAATGCAAGTTCAGTTCAGCTATGTTTATTAGCTACAACCTCTAACAAGAATCTTCCCAGACTGAAACCCCAGCTCCCAAGTAATGCCAGCCACAACACTGTGAATTCCTCAGGGAGGTGCCAGTCTCATCTTCTTGTATCTCCCACGCTCCTCAGGAGATGTAAGAAAATGTTTTTCTCCCTGAGCCTGGCCTTCATAATTCCATTCCATCACAAGTGACTATTCAAAGTTACAACGGTGCTAAAAAAAGTGACGACCGGTGCCTGAAGTTACGACCATCCCAACACCCCCGCAGTCTTGTGATTGTGATCCAGGCGCTTGGCAACCAACTTGCACTTTCAACAGTTGCAGCGTCCCAGAGTCACATGATCACCATTTACAACCTTCCCAGCCAACTTCCAGCAGGCAAAATCAATGGGGAAACCACATGATTCACGTAACGACTGCTCTGCTTAACCAATTTTCCGGCCCCTATTGTGGTTGTTAAGCGAGGACTACCTGTACTACAAACCTTTGCTGCAAGGTTGTAGTTGCCTGCAGAATTGTTTTAGCTAATGAGTACTTAAAGAATTGCCATGACTACATGCAAATCCCAAGATTCTTGTTATCCCACTTCCAAACCACTGATTCCAGTGGCGAAAGCAAACAGTGGGTGCCTTTCTCTTCCCAGCTATACATAAAACAACCCCAGTAGGAAGCAGAGGCTTCAGTAGGACCAACGAAGATTGGAGAAAATTAAAACATGCCTGTACCAGCCAAATAGCTCTCAACTTTTCAAAATACCGGCAATGACTAGTCCTCTTCTATCAGCCTTGGAGCAAGGCACTGGCTACCTGCTTGTGTAATTTAAAGCGCCACCTGCCAGGTTTCATAAAAAGCTGCAACAAGAAGTGTTTTCTTCTAGCTGTGTATGATTTGCCTTACAGGGCTGAGAATGAGACAATTCCTGATTTGCTGCTTGTATAATTTGTGCTTTCTTTTCTTTTCTGTGCAAAGCAGGGTAGTCTATATCCAATATAGAGTCAAGATAATGGCCATTCAACTGGACCTTAATTTTAAAAAGAAACAAGGTGAGAGGTTCAGAACAGTGAGCAGGGTAGAGCAAGAAACATTCAGCTTTGACCTACAAAGCACTATTCAGAAAAAGGGGTAGACCAGATGCCAAGGCCATGAAAATTCAGTCCCCCCACCCCACCCCCAGGTAGATATGCAGTCTTCCAGGCCTAAAAATCTTAGGATGTTTTTTAATTAAAAGCTCTGGATGAATTTGTTTGTACGGTGCCTGCCCCATATTGTTTGTTTGTTTATTTTATACATTTAAGCCCTATTCTGTTTCCAGGTATCCTTTCCTGAAGAAAGTTGTTCTGGGTCAAAATGGAATTGTCCCATCTTTACTTCTCTAAAGTTTAGAGTGGGAGCAAATAGGTAAGGCCCATCTTCCCACAGAACACAGTGGAATAACAAGAACTTACTGTATTAGGATCCCTCCAAGGCTGAAGTTGCAATCCTACCACTTCCTATTGTTCTTATTCTACCCATTTCCCCCCTACATTAATGCGTTACATCAGTGTTTCTCAACCTCAGGAACTTTAAGAGGTGTGGACTTCAACTCCCATGGCTGCCTGGGGAATTCTGGGAGTTGAAGTCCACACCTCTTAAAGTTCCTGAGGTTGAGAAACACTGCATTACATGCACACTTCTAGGACTGTCCTACAGTTGTATATAGTGGGCTGATAAGGTTTCAGCTTTAGTTGTTGATGTCCTCTTGAAGCATGAAAGGGGCAATGATTTCCTGTTACCTCTTTGTCACTTTTGGAACTATTGATAAAGCCCAACTTTTGCCTGCAGAGCACCCTGAGCTCATTCTCATATATCTCCAAAGAAGAGTCTCAGGTGCCCCAAGGTGGTTTTTCATTAATGGCTGAACTGAGACTTTCTGGAACGCATGTGCACCATCCCTGTGCCAAATTTTCATCCCACAGGAAGCAGTTCCATCATGGGTTACTCTATCTGTCCATCTAGCTCAGTATTTTCTACACTGAAAGTCAGTAGCTGTCCAAGTTCTTTTAACATTGGCACTAACTGGTCTTTTAAAAACTGGAGATAGCAGAAATTACTTTTAGGATTGAGGTCTCAAACAATCCAACTAGGGATTGATTTCCCACTCAAGTTGAAAAACAAGAAAATCTGTGCCGTGCCTGTATTAAGGCCCTGAACGCTCAGGAAGAGAGTTGTTGTTCCAAGCATTTATTTATTTACTGAGTTTCTAGATAGGCTGGTAAAGCCAGATGCTACCTGAGTCCCACCCCTGTTTGCTGCTGACTCTACACTTTAAGGGCCCTTCACTCTTTCTGAAGCTCAGACATCTACATGGCTATACAATGGGAGAGGCTACAAAAGGATGATCATCTTGAACATAAGCTCTCAGATCACAGAGACCTACATTTTCAGGCTGGGAAGGCACAAATGTGAATAATAAGGGCTTCCTCTGAATTGAGGTGAATTGAGGATCATTGTATTCTGAATAGTCTTCAAGGCCTTGCTGGGCTGCTGACTCTGGAAACATGGCAGAGGCTGTGTTTACAGCCAGAGGTACTTGAAGTCTCTGACAATACCAAGCCCCAAAGAAACACACACTTGTATTGTTACATTGCTTTTTATTTGGCAGTAAACTTTCTCATTAACATGCTGATTTCCACTATCACCACCACCACTTTTTATTTTTTGCTGTCAAAGGAGTACATTTTAACAGAATGCCTGAGAACAACAATATTGTTGCATCTCAGGGAAAACAAGCAAATTACAAACCAGCTGGCATTCCTACACCCGTCTCTCTTTTTATAACACCATCAGATCTGGAACGATGTTTTTTTTTCCCCTGTCATTTGACTTTTATATACCTTCTGGTCTCTTCCAATTATGTATGTTGACTATGTTGTGATTTTTGTTGTGACATTGGATAAACTCATTTCATTTTCTATTTTATTGCAAAAAGAAAAAAGGCCAGGGAGAAATCCAGCCCCCTTTGTTTAATGGATCTTCAGCATATCTCAAGGCTGGTAAGGACTGCCATGAAAAATGTCTCCTTTCACAGTGCATCACCTGATACATTGAGAACTCATATATTCACTGCTAATATTTATAGGAAAGTGAACAGGTTGCTGTCAAAACTCCAATCACAGCTGAAAAGCAGGACAGAAATGCAATAGTATCCCTAATCATAGTCCCTAGTAATTAGTGTGTTTTCCCTCTGAATCCATAGGTACCAGTCAGCTCTTTGAGGTAGCCCAGACAGGAAACTAAAACTATGAGTACTAATGCTACCTTTACTGTAAGGTTACAGTAGCAGAATCTTGCAAGTCTGAAAACACTCCCCCACCACCAGTTTTAGGGAGGGTCCCTTCTGAGATGCTTTCTCCACCCCTATTCCTGCTTTGGACTCAGATTTCTCCCATCAGGCCTTTGTCTAGGCCAGTGTTTCTCAACCTTGGGAACTTTAAGATGGGTGGACTTCAACTTCCAGAATTCCCCAGCCAGCCATGCTTGCTGGGGAATTCTGGAAGTTGAAGTCCATCCATCTTAAAGTTCCCAAGGTTGAGAAACACTGGTCTAGGATGTGGCTTTTTCTCCTGTCTCCCAAGGTTATTCTCACAGCCCATACTGGCATCTTAAATAATAACATTTCATTGGCTAATAGTCCTTCCTGCTATCAAAGAGAGTAATCAGTCATTGTTAGAAACAAAATCAGATCCTGTACAACAGTTCTTAGAGAATCACGGAATTGTAGAAATGTAGAAATGAAAGGGACCATGGGGGCCACCTCATCCAAACTTTTGCATTGTGAAGGAAGACCAATTAAACCATTTGCGAGAACCAAAGTCAAGCAGGATTGGCTCCCCTATATACAGCCCATTACACAGGAAGGCAGATTTCAAACATCTGGAATATGGCTTCCAGGATTTAAATAGAAACCAGTAACAATCTTTAATATTTACTGTAAAGTAGAGATATCTTAACTGTGGTTAGCAACTGGGGACACAAACAGAAGGGGAGAGGAGGATATGTTAGTAGAAAGTCTTTGCACAATGCTTTTGGTTCATATTTAATAGTCATTTTTTTATTGACCTGTATTTCACTATTTTAACAATAAAATAACAATTAAGAAAAAATTATGAGAGATGGGTGCCCCATCTCTTCTTAAAAACCTCCAGATGAGATTAAGTAGATTATTCATACTGTAGATAAAGTAGATTATTATACTGATCTTACTGTCAGGTTCCCCCCCCCCCCCCCCCCCATTCTTGAGCGCTGCTTGACTAAATGAAACAAAAGATCACTGATCCTGGGCATTGTTCACTCTACTGTAGTCCTGCTATGTCTTCTCGATGGGTGTAAGGCTAACATATGTTTGGACAAGACAACTGATTGGATCACACAGCTCGGTCCTCTGTGGAATTTCTTGCTTAGCTTGGCTTATGTGATCTACCAATGGAAAAGTAAAATGTTTGTTTTCCTCCTCTTCATTTCCCTAAATGCATCTGAAAATTGTAGAAGCATTATTTGCACAGATGTTTTAAATTCAAACATTATCAGATGGAACAAAGATGTTAGATCCCATTTAACACATTTAATATCTGCTGGCTACATCTTTCTCCTTACATTGTAACAAGGGAGAGAAATGTCCATTTTCTTCTATTAATCAAATAGTTTGCACAAACACTCAGAAGAATAATTGGGGAAGTTTGCTTTGCCAATTGCTTGACCCAGAGAGGATTTTTTTTTTTCCTTTCTCAAATGAAGTGACTGATCTGTCTGTGGAAATGGTTAAGGATGCACAGGCGCCCTTATCTCAAAGCAGCAGGTGCTGAATGAATTATCCTTTTTTAATAACACTGCAGAGTGTTAGGTGCTGGTGGTGGGTTCCTGTAAGTGAATGTGTAGGGTATGTGTATTTTTCTCTGCGAATATCTACCTTTGTCTCCCATTTAGTATCTTGCACAGCTGCTGGCCAAACTTGTAAAAATAGCAACGCTTCCAGATTTGCTGTCATTCCTTTGGAATACAGGTGCCTGCTTTTCTTTATGTAACTGGAGAGAAATATTCAGATGCTTTAGACCAGTGTTTCTCAACCTTGGCAACTTTAAGATGGATGGACTTCAATTCCCAGAATTCCCCAGCCAGCTCTGGCTGGGGAATTCTGGGAGTTAAAGTCCATCCATCTTAAAGTTGCCAAGGTTGAAAAACACTGCTTTAGACTATGGTTCCAACATCAGCCATGCTGGATGGAGACAGTGGATGCTGAAAGCTATATTAATAATCCTTTGCTGTTTCATTTTTCTCCAGAATGTGTACACACATCATTTGTAAGAGATTTCTATCCATTCATAAGTGAGCTTTATTAAATTAACGGGACTTAGTTCCAGGTAAGCTTATCTAAGCACAGTTCTGCTTGCTTCAATTAACATCTGATCTATTTTATTAGTGACCATTACTAGACAGTGGTTTGCCAACTATCCGTACAGGGTAAGGGGTGGAGTAACCAGGACCCAAGACTCCAAGATAAACCCCATTGATTTCATAGCCACTCTTTTGTTACCCGAATCAGTTCACTAGATCTTTATAACAAAATGTCAGTCAATATAATCAAAGTGGATCACAATTCTATTGCTTGAATAAATGTTAATGGCCTCTGTTTTCAAATTAGCCTATTTCAATCACCTTTGTCCAAAAAACAAATTACAGAGGCTAGAGTAGCCAAATAGGCAGAAACTTTAGTCTCTGAGAATCCAGACCAAATCCAGAAATTATTTCCTGATCTGGAACTGGGGTTGTGAGACTATGCACACCAACACACTTTGATTGTTTCAATGGATTGGAAGATGCCAGTCTTTCCTGCCAAAAGATTTTGGAGAGGATGAGAAAACTAGCCAAGAAAGAAAAATGGAAAGCTGGTCAAATCCTAGAAGGCAATGTTTTCTAAGAAGAATTTGGCCCATGTTCAAAATAAGTTTGTAATCATCAGGCAAGCAATCCTTGACAGTTACAGAGGTTTTTGATTTATTGATGTCTGAAAGAAAAGGAGAGAGCCCACCCTTCAATTATTCCACTCTGCAGAAATGCCCAAGAAAATCACTAGGAGTACACGCTGTATACAGAAAACACACACACAAGAAAAGATGGGTCATGGGTCATGACTACAATAGGCATGGGGAAAAGTTGCCATGGTCTCTTGATATGGAGAAATGTGGACAGATTTGTTTCTTGTCAGAACAGGAGAATTCAGCTTCCTTAATAAGGTAAATAAAATACCAACATTTATAATCTTATTGTTAATTTAGCACCCAATCTCTGACCTGGCTTTTGATATGGCCAAGCTGTCCCTTAGGCAATACTGTATAATACCAATCCAGAAAAAGACGAGAATGCAATTTCAGCTCATTTTGTGCCTGAGGAAGTTAGAGTTGATCTTGTAGTAGAACCTTTACTCTAGCACACTCGAGAGCATTACTTCAGACCAAGTTAGTTCTGACTTCTGGAGTAGCTATCATTTTTGGAAACTTAAAACAGAGTTTGAGTTGCCCAAAAGTACTTCTGGGCTGTTTATTCATCCTAAGCATTGTGTGTTTCAGCTGTTTGGTCCTGGTGCCACTGCTGCCTCTATGATTCCACAATTATTAAAAGCTTTATCAAAATCAGGTGAGATTCATAAGCCGGTGACATATAGGAAGATAAAGGAAGTGGATATAACCAACATTATTTAACTGAACTTTGAAATAATAAATTTGTATGCTCTGTATTTGTGAACAAACAAAGGCTGTCTTAATCTTAACATGAAATTCAATAGAATATTACATACATACATACATACATACATACATATATAATCTCAAAGAATGTTTAATAAGGATTCGAGGCAATAATTTCCTGTTGAACATGCAGTTCAGAACCTAGAACATTAACTAGTGCTACATTTTGTGCTGAAATCTACAGGATTCAACAGGAATCTATAAGACTTTAGATTGATCATTGCTTATTAAGGATGTTCTGCTTGGATGCATCCTCAACATTTGGAATCTATCAAGAACAAGTGATTTTTTTGTAACTAAAGATGACCAAAAAAATTATTAACTTTGGAAGGCCAATACATATGATTTGTTACAGCAATATATTGCTGATACATGTATCTGTCAGCCTTTGAACTAACCTTTTAGACAAAGGGACAAGGAAGAGGACTTTCAAGCAATCAAGTCACCATTTTTGTTAGTTTGTTTATTTATTTATCTGATTTATATCCTGCCTTTTGTACAGGAGATGAAGGCAGCATATGTAGTGCTCCTATCTCCTATTTTTCCCCATAACAACAACCTGTTCTTTTGGGCTTTTTATTCATCCTAAGTCTTGTTCATTAAATTTCCAGACTCTTCTGTATGCACACATATACACACACATATTGTATTCTCTCATATATCAAGATATAGAAAGACTATTACATTACTTATGTACTGTTGGACCTACACCATAGTCGGGTTAAGATTTTGTTAAAGTAGTCTTACAATAAAATAGAATTAGCTCATCTGGTTGTGTTTCCTGTCTGGTCTACCTGGTAAGGCTGACATTAATCTTGCGAGCCTGAAAGTACAATTCTCTTCTCATCTCCTTTACACCCCAAGAAATTAGGAAGGGTCTTTTCTGATCCTCTTGCCCCGCCCACTATCCAGCTGCAGGCTATGCAGTCTCTTATCTGACCATTCCCTAGGCAGTGTCACCGGGCCCCGTCTCCCAAGGTCATTCCCACATACTATTATACAAAGGTAGAAACTGACTGGATCCAGGTGGCTCCAAAATTCACAGCCATTCAGTCTTCCTAGCATTGAGACTGACCCTGTTCTCTCCCATGCAGACCTCCACAGCCTCCAGACACTGAGACAGAACCTCAGTGGCATTCCTTGGACAGCCAAGGGTTGAAACGTATAATTGGGTATCATCAATGTACTAATGAAACCCAGCTCAAAGCTGAAAGATGATCTCACACACTAGCCTCCTGTAGGTGTTAAACAGGAGTGGGGAAAGAACTGAAAATATCACTCAAAGCAAGGGCTGAGGGATGGTCCTCTCTCTCACTACTAACACTGAATGGAACCAACCCTGGAGGAAGGAAAACCACTATAACACTGTACCTCCCACTTCTCACCCCACAGTCTTTCACATATAATCCTTTCTATACAATGGCATAAGTAGTCATCACTTTTATATTCAACAAGAGGGCCAACTGTCAGATAATTTTCTGACTTGCTGGCTAATCTATGCCATCAGAGATAAAGCATTTTGCTCGATTAGGCTAAGCAACAGACATTCTTCCCCCCAAAGCTGGCTTTCTCTTATCCTCCACATCTATAAAACTGTGTGGATGGTTCTGAAGAAATGAAAAGGAAGGAGGTCTGCCTAACAGCCTTCAAACAGATGGCCCAGATGATCCCTCTCCAACCATTTTCTTTTGCAATAAGTTCTGAACATGTGCTGAAACCCAAGATCTTAATAAATTAGAAATCACTAGTTTAGCTAGACTGACAGTAGTGATTGCATTTGGAATTCTTGCTGTGTGATTGTTGCTGTCCCATTTTCCAGTGTTCCTCTTTTCCGAGGGAGGGAGGGAGGAAGATGGATGTTTAGCTTCATTGATTTAAAAAGGAAAATTCTCACTAAAACCTTCCCCATGTGCAAGTATGCACAATTCTGAAGCTATTATTTGTGTTCCAGAATTAGACTGAAAGTTCGAAAGCATCTTCCTTCATATTTTCTCCCAGAGCTTTGCTAAAAGAAGTGTGCAGCATGTCAGAAGGCCTAACTGATGGCAGCCTATTGTAATTATAACTGATGGCAGCCTATTGTAATTACCTTTCACAAGGGAGCCCTCGGAAAAACCTCTGCCGGGAAGGGTTTAAATTATCCCCTTCCCAGTTCACAACACCTTTCAACTGACAAAAGTGAGGATTATAAAACCCCCAGCAATTCTGTTCAAAGCTTGCGCTCAAGACTGACTTTAATTTTTAAAATGAAAGTGAGTTTGCTCATTTCAAAATGTTTCTGGGGGGAACAGGCGTGTCTTGAATATCAGAAATAGCATTAAAGGTCATTGACTCTCTCTGTTAGGTGCATTTTCTGGTGAGTGAAAGGCTAATACCAGTTTGCTGAGAGATAATTAAGCAACCATTTAAACAACAAAGCAGATTAAAATATAGTATCCAATTTGAATTGTGTGGGGAAGTAAGGATGCTTTGGCCTTGAGCCCAAAAGTCTGGCACCGGAATAACAGTCATACCTTTGTTGCACAGTCAAAGTGCCACTATGTAAAAGGTCTTTACACTTATGTCAGCCAAATATACTTTCCTTTGAAAAGATGCTCTGTGAGTGAGAGCCACTTAACTAGGACCCAAATAATTTAGTATTATGAGTATGTACCAGCAGCTTGAACTAGGCTCAGAAGTGAATCAGCAACCAGCTGAACTCTTTCAGAATTGATATAAGAGATTCCACCTGCTGCAGCAATTAAAACAGCTGCCATTAGTGCATTGTTGTTGCTGCTGTTATTATTTTAACCCTTTTAATTAAAGATAAAGAGGAAGCTGGCGTGCTACAAAGTAAAATCCAGTCTCTAGCATTGTCTTTCTGAGAGTGCTTGTAGTACAGGTAGTCCTCTGACGACTGGGACTGGGAATTCTGTCACTAAGCGATATGGTTGTAAAGTGCAACATCACATGACCACGGCACTTGGCGACAGCAATTCCAGCAGTCGTGGTTGCTGTCGTTAAACGAGGATTGCGTGGGTTGTTATGCAAGGACCTAATGTGATCGCAACTTCCTACTTCCCGCTGGCTTCCCCATTGACTTTGCTTGTGGGAAACCAGCAGGGAATGTCAGAAATTGCAATCTCATGACCACAGCTCACTGCAACTTCATACTTGTGAACCAGGCACCAAGCGCCCAGATCACAATCACGTGACTATGGAGACGCTGTGATGGCCAAAGCTCCAAGGACTAGTCATAAGTACCATCTGTTCAGCGCCACCATAACTTTGAACAGTCACTGAACAAATGGTCATAATCTGAGGACTACCTGCAAATAAAAATGGTGGGTGACTAGTGCTTGATATGGCTATGTGCCCAGCTCTCCAGGAAAAGTGACAGTAAAAAGCTGAGTTGGGAATGAGAGCATCCTAGGAGGGCAGGAACATCCTCTATAGTTTCTCTTCTGGTAGCTTGTATATTTTGTGACTGGCCACACTCACCCCTGCAACCCTTCACCAAGGCAGCTATTTTGCAAGAATGCCCATAACAGGCTCTCCAAACATGTCCTCCCCAATTTATTATTATTATTATGGTTGGTTGCACAGTCAACCAGATGTTTAAACTGGATTTGGCATTTTTATCCACCTATCGAGTCCTTCCCAAGGACCTGGGATAGGCAGATGTGGTTGTTTGATGGTTTGATGGTGTTAAAGCTATCATTGCAGGATATAAACCTATTATTATTATTATTATTATTATTATTATTATTATTATTATTATTAAAATTTATATGCTGCCTGACTCCCAGCAACTCTGGGCAGTTTCCAAATTATTGAAAACATGAAAACAAGACATGAAAAACCACACAAAACAAAAAAGGGTAGAGTGGCAGAATAACAAACCGGGTGGAAACCAAAGAAAATAACCTAGGTTAAAAGGAGGCTTCAGCCATCTTCGCCAAAGGCCTGGGTGAAGATTGCCTACCCTTCTAAGCTCAGTCTTAAAGCCCTACAGTGATGGATTGACCGTCATCTCCTGAGGCATTCGGTTGTATTTTCAGATGAACGGAGTGCTTATTATTGCTTCTAATTAGAAAACAGCAGCCCTGCTCCTCCCCATCCTTCAGCCCTGTCCATAGGAATATGCTGCTGCACTTTCTTGGTTCAAAATTCCACATTCAACAGGAGCAACTGCAATTAAGTGATGCACAAATGAAAGAAGTTACGTCGTGTAATTCACAGAGGCTGTTTTCAGAGAAAAAATTTGGATTCTCAGGAGAAAGCAGTAAAGTTCAACAGAAGCCCGAAATGGGGTTGTGTTCTACCTGCCTCTGTAGCTACAGGACAGTATAATAGGCACTGTACAATATGTGGGAATTCACCACCTAACTCCAGTAGAGATCCAGCTTCTCCTAAAGAGAAGGCTGGCACAGCATGGTATGTCTCACCTCTAGTGTATAACTGAAGCCAGCTGAGGTCCGTCACTAAGGTGGAACTTCATTGCCACTGTTTTCTGTATTAGGCTCCATATTTGAAATGCAGGCTGAGTCTGAAATTCCATTCCACGTTTGCAAAACAACTCATCTGCAGACGCTACAGAGACTTTCAAAGAACATCACCTTCAGCGTCATGTGCACATCCTCTTTTCCAGAATCATTTCCATAATTCCATGCTCAGGGTGAGCAATGGTGCCCTTGTTCAGCTAAACCTTCATGACAGAGAAGCTCCCCCTGTGACTTCCTGCTTTCCTCCCCTGAATCAAGGCAGAGAGTCTTCCCGCCTAGCTCTGTGACGATGCAGCCAGAAAGTCATGGGGTCTCAGAAGGTTCGAGCAGCTGCACTGACCCAGCGGAAGAGTAAAAGATTGGGGCCAGCAGCAAGTGAACAGCAAAGTGATAGAGGCAGTGTTTCCAAAACTATGTATTTTTCCCCTTTAAAAGAAAAACAACTTCCTACATTTGATTTTATAATCGATGTTAACAATCCTGGTTAAGCATCAGGAAAATATCAAGCAAATATTATCCTTATTTTTATGGAATAACATTGATTTATATCCTGCACTTTACCTGCACATAAAAACAAGCTTTGCCATGTGGGGCCTCCCAAGTCAGAATGGAAAGCGTATAACTACACCCACTTCCATCCCACCCAACGGATCTTAGTAACTGGGATGCATTGCATGAAACAATGTATGAGACTGATTCTCGGAGCACTGTCTGATCGGTTGACAATTTTACTGTTCTTGGCCAACCCTCAGAAATAGTAAAAGTAATCAAAACAACTAAAAATACAGGCATGGAGAGCCCCTTTTCAGAGAAGCAGCAGAACATTTCTAATGCCATTGTTATTTTGTCTTTGGGCTGCTCTTCCCAAAGTCAGTGAAACCTCAGATCTCACAGATTAAATATTAATAGAATATGCGTAGCTCAGGGTTGAACTGTGGAGTCCTTGGGTTCTCTGAGCTTGGTTGTTTTCTTGCAAACGTTTCGTTACCTGGCTAGGTAACGTCTTCAGTGCTAGAATGGGATGGGGTTTGCTCTGTTTATATACTGTGACATGCGCTGCCAGTGTTGGTGGGGGTGGGGGGGTTTGGTTTGGTTTGTTTGTGAAAATGTGAGGGAATTCCTGGAAGCTTGGTATTCAGACAAGGCAGCCATCAACAGGCACATAGAGATAAGCAACAACTACACACTATTCAAAAGAGACAATAAAAAGGAAAACAAAAGACCAGAACATCTCCTCACCAGCAATCGTCACCCAGATAAGCAGAGATTAACACCAAGATTATCACCAGACATACAATCAAGCAGTACACAATACCCTAATCAAGGAACTACCAGAGGCGGGGGGGGGGGGGGGGGGACACCAACACAGGCAAGGCAAGCCACTGTATATAAACAGAGAGCAAACCCCATCCCATTCTAGCACTGAAGATGTTATCTAGCAGGGTAATGAAACGTTTGCAAGAAAACAGCCAAGCTCAGAGAGCCCCAAGGACTCCACAGATTAAATATTTCTACACATATGCAAAGTGTGGTTTTTCAGAAGCAGGGGAAGAGGGTATTCTGCATCAACACTGATGCATTTCTAAAGCATCTGTATTTCTATCACACATCTCTGGCAGTCATTCACAATTGGGAAGAGTCACAGAGATAGAAATCCACTACAGTACAAGCATAAGAGATGATCCTTCCTCTGCAAAATAAAAAAATGCATTTAGAGATACGCACGATCCTTGTAGGAAGGGAAGAGCCTGAAGACATATCCAACAGTTGTGCCCCTTCCTACAGTTTCCTTCCCATGGAGAAATCAACTAAAATTTCCTAATAATGACTCATTTCCATACACAGAGCTTGAGTTTATTACAGATAAACATAAATATAAGGAAAGTTTTGAAATAACTGGAATTCCCAGCTCATTCGCTAAAGTCCATAATTAGCAACGCGTATATGAGTCAATAGTCATATACTGTATGCTATTTTAAGAGTAATTAAAGACACATGCTAAACATCCAGACAAGGTTTATTGAAGAAGTTACATACTCTTGTAAAACACCTGCATTTACACAACTTCAATTTTCATGGTGGGGAAATGAAGCAAAGGAAAAAAAGTAGGACATACAGGTAGTCCTTGGGTTATGACCCTAATTGAGGCCAGAATTTCCATCACTAAGCAAAGGGGTCATTAAGTGAAACATCACGTGGCCATGCCACCTAGTGATGGCAGTCCCAGTAGTCCTGGTTGCAGTTGTCAGGCGAGGACAGAGAGGTCATCAGGCAAGGACCTCATGCTTCTCCTGCCCTGTGCAAACTGCCTCCGCTTCAACTCCCTCCCACACCTATCTCCCCCCCATCTCTGCCCTTTTGGCCACCCTGCACAGCATGAAGAGCCTGCTGTTTTCTGCTGTTGCTCCCTGCCGCCGCTGGCCCCAGCTGACTTTTGTCATCATCTTCACCTTCCTCCCCTTCCCTCCCTGCTCAGCCCAACCCCAACCCAGTCTGGGAGACATGGCCTCTCCTATGGCCAAGGCCCTGCAAAGCCTCTCCTGCCCAAGTCCCAGCCAGCTCGGCCAGGGGGACCTGAGCAGACCCAATCCCAAGGCTCCTTTGCAGGCAGGAACTCCCCAAGCAGGGTGTGCAGCATGCCCTGGGACCAGAGCAGGGAGCAGCAGGTTGCATGGTGGAGCTGCAGCCATGGCTGCCCCAAAACTCTCCACACCTGACCCAGGGCTGCCCAGTTACCACTTGCTCCTGCCCCACTTCCATGGTGCAAAGGCCAGAAAGTTGCACTGAAAGCAATCCCAGCAAAGGGATTCACATGTTGGTGGCAGCTCTTTGCTGAGAGAAGCAGAAACAGGAGGAGAAGCAGAAGCTGCTGCGGATGGCAGGTTACACCTGGACTTTTGCACTCGATGCCAAGTGGGTTTGGGGCAGGCTGGCAGAAGCCCCTCCCCACAGGGCAGGCACTTCAGCATGACCCCTGGCTGCAGTAGGTTGAGACTGATGAAGCGGGGCAGGCCTGCCAGGAGCCCGGCAGCCAGGAAGGCAGCAGAGTTGAGCCCAGCACTGACAAAGCCCCCATGCCATAAGGTTTGAGGCCAGCCAGTGTTGGTGAGACCAGTGGAGGGGAGGGGAAGCAAAAAAGATAACAAAGGTCAGCTGGGGGCAGCAGCAGTGGGGGCAGCAGTGGCAGAATACAGCAGCCTCTTCATCTCGGCCATGCTGTGCAGGGCAGCCAAAAGGGCAGAAATGGGGGGGAGATAGGTGTGGGAGGGAGTTGAAGCGGAGGCAGTTTGCACAGGTCAGGAGAACACGACATGCTGCCATGGTCATAAATGCGAGCCAGTGACAAAGTCACCAAGTGCCCAAAATTTGATCACATGACTGCTGAGACGCTGTGATGGTCATAAGTGTGAGGACCAGTCATAAGTCAATTTTTTCAGCATCATCGTAATTTTGAACGGTCATTGGACAAATGGATATAACATGAGGACTACCTGTACTCCATACAGGCTAAAGACATTAAGAGTATGAATTTTCCAATCAGGTAAAAGCAGATCAAAGACAACAAGAGGGAATCCTTATTTACTATTCTAGTTCTAATGCCGCAGGTCAGTAGAATAATCGATGCAAAGAGACAATATTTTGCAGATGGTTCTCCAAAAGCTCAGTTCTTTTCTATCCATTTGCTTATTTAGATAACAAACACTACTGAATGAACTATAGTAAACAGTACAACCAATTGAACATTGGAGTTAATTCTTTAGCTTTTTTTTTTAATTACATAATGCTACAATCAATACTCTCTGATTCAAAAACCACTGACAACAAGCTGATTGTAGAGTAAATCCTGAATATGCTTTCTCTAGTGCACACACTTCTGTGTAAACTTTCCCATATAATGCAGACTTTTGCATAAGGAAATGCACTGCAAAATCAGGAAAAGTGTGAATATTGAAGTATAATGATTTTTCAGTTTGTTTATTAGTTTGGAAGTGCAAAATTAGCTCAGTTTGTATTAAAATGCAACTGGGATAAATTCTGTTCCCTACCTATTTACAGGTTATGAATTTTTCTATCTGAAGCCTGCTAAAATGATTAAGAAATTGTAATCTGAAAACACTCCAATATTGATTTCAGTTTCAATTTCAGTTTCAGATTAAGATTTCAAAATGTGAGCTCAGCACTTGGAGAAATTGTCTTTTAAAAGGATTACTTGGTAGAAACGTCAAGATCCAATAACCAAGGACATCAATTGTATGAAGAGAAGTAAATAATCACTCCATCTGCATACAAGAGTCTTTCCCAATCTGTCAGTCTCCATATGTGCTGGAATACAACTCATGGAATTTAATGCTGATTGAGAATTCAACTGAAGGACAACAGGTAATAAAATCAGGCATACAGAAATCTAGCATTGGAAGGAAAGATTTCATAATTCGTATAACAATTCATTTCAGCCTCCATATCTTGCTGCCCATAACTAAGGTGAAATATATGTTATTTAAACAGCAATTAGACTAGTGAGACAGTGGCAATTGTAATTTACCACTCAAAAATGCAATTTCCAAGATAGATAGATAGATAGATAGATAGATAGATAGATAGATAGATAGATAGATAGATAGATAGATAGATCGATCGATCTGTAGGTATGTCAAAGGCCATACCATTCCCATGACATTGTAGTAAACTAATGAGAAACCATGCAGTGACGGATAAATGAGCACAATCTGGTCTTTCAATGAAACTTCAACTTGCAACATAATAGGAGAAATACTTGGCAGCCTCATGTGACATGAGGACCACCTTTCCCCAGTTACATCTACTTGGCCCACCACAGCAGGGAGGCTGGGTATGTTGTGGGTCCCATCGTTCAGGGAAGTACATCTAATGGGACCATGAAGAAGGGCCTTTTCTGCAGTGGCTCCCTCCCTGTGGAATGTTATTCCCTTTGAGATAAGATTGGCCTCCACCTTGATGTTGTTCTGGAAGGCCCCTGAAAACGTGGTTTCGCCAGCAGGCCTGGGGACCCCAAGCTGAAAAGGAGCCGATCAAGTGGTTGTGTTGATTGTGTTTTTGGCCACTGCAGGGGGTGAGAGTTGATGGGGTTTTTGTACTGGGGATTTTACTTTGTAAGCCACCCGGAGTCACTGTGTGTGAATTGGGCAGCCATATAAATTCATTAAATAAATAAATAAATGTGATATCACCCTCCAGCTTGCACCAAGAGGGTCCTAGCATTCAAAATGATGTGTTCCCATTGGCCTTTGCACATTGACTCTAGGTGCCAAGTCAGAGGAAGGCTGAGGACAGCATCATCATGGAGAAGAGGCCATTTTAGAAGAAGCCATTTCTCCTATTCAGATGGGAAAGCTTTGACATTCTTCTCAAGGGGGAAACAACAAGCATAAAGCCTTTCATATCCTGATTGTAAACATTCAGAGGCTAACTGGCTTGGTCCTGTTGGAAAGGGTAAAGCTGAATGAGGGCCCCTCGCTGGAGGGAAACTGAAGGCAAGAAAGTTTTTGCTAAACAATAAAAAAATCCTCACTTGTACAGCCCATTCAACAGATTAGTCAGATCTCCAGTAAAGATATTTAAACAGAAGCTGCATGGCAATCTGTCAGAGATGCTGGCACAGCAGACTGCATTACAATTCCTGCACAAAGCAGATTGCATAAAACAATCTAGAGTGATCTATTTACCGACTGAATCCTGGATGTTGAAGATCTTCTGCCATCCAAAATAGTATTGAACTATATGGATTATGCACGTGATTCGGGTGGAAAGTTCAGTCAGGAAATGCTGGTAGTCACTTCAACAGCTGCATACAGAAGGGTGTTTTTCTGTGCTTAGATTTTCAGTTTGGTTGCATTTCTATATTTGACAAGATAGAGTAAAGTCATTTTCTTGCTTTGCAATAAAAGAATACCAATTAACTCAAAATCATCTGACAAGAGCTAGCACAAATTATTGTATTTATTAAATCAATCTGTATGCTTCTCACATCAAAGGAACACCAGAATGGTATACTTGCTTGCATATGTGGCCTTTGGGCAGTGTACAAAAAAACTAGAGCCTTTGGTAGAAGGTACAGCTTTAGAGAACAAGACCCTGGGGCCATAACATTTTCCTATTTGCACCAGCCACAATATGAATGGGTCAAATGTCTCTGTGTTGACTTTATGGAAGCAATGCTTGGTTTGGTCCCAGTTTGTTTCCAGTGTGCCTTTGGGACTGTTACCTTGATCCACAGAACACCACATGCAAAAGCAGGCCACATGTCTATGAGTGCGGAGATTGTCAGTCATCTGTGGCTCAGAGGATGTTGGGTAGAAGGCAGAACCAGCATTAAGGGGGGGACTAACCTCCAAAGGTTTTAGAAAAATTGCTTTACCTTACAAGATTTAGCACTCTGGGTGTTCGGCACACACTCTTTTGGAGTCCTTGGGGTTCTCTGAGCTTGGTTGTTTTCTTGCAAACGTTTCGTTACCTGCCTAGGTAATGTGTTGTTGTTTTCTCCCTCTCTGGTAAATTTGTTTCTTTGGAAGATGTTGTTGATAGTTTCATGTGTCTTCTCTAGTTGACAACTAAAGAGAAGAAGAAAACAACAACACGCTACCCTTCCTGGATATCCTCATCAGCAGAGGAAACAACAGCAAATTAGAGACCCAAGTCTATCGGAAAACAACCCACACTAACCAAGTACTCCATTACCAAAGCAACAACCCAACCTCCCACAAGAGGAGCCGTGTAAGAACATTATTCAAGCGAGCACAAATGCATTGCAGCAACCCAGAACATCAGAAAAAGGAAACAGATCACCTATACAACATCTTCCAACAAAATGGATATCCACACAACTTTGTCAAAAAGTGCCTGACCACTCAACCTACTATAACACAACCAAAACAAGCTATGAAAAGGATAACACTGCCATACATCAGAAACATCTCAGAAACTACCAACAGACTATTACAACCACATGGCATCTCTGTAGCACACAAACCAACTAAAGCCTTCCAAAACATCTTAAGCAAACCAAAAGACCCAGTAGCCCAAGAAGAAAAAACAGGAGTCATCTGCAACCTACAGTGTAAGGACTGTAACAACCACTATGTAGGACAGACAGGCAGAAGGCTAGCAGAGCGCATCCATGAACACCAACTAGCAGTCAGAAGACATGATGAAAACTCCTTAATCTCATAACACATGGACAGACATCACCATAGTTTCAGCTGGGAAACTGTCAGCATCTTAGACCAAAATGCGAGGGAATTCCTGGAAGCTTGGTATTCAGACAAGGTAGCCATCAACAGGCACATAGAAATACACAATATCTACACACTATTCAAGAGACTATAAAAAGGAAACAAAAGACCAGAACATCTCCTCACCAGCAATCATCACCCAGATAAGCAGAGATTAACACCAAGATTAGCATCAGACATACAATCAAGCAGTACACAATACCCTAATCAAGGAACTACTAGGAAAGAAGAAAAAAACACACACACAGGCAAGGCAAGTCACTGTATATAAACAGAGAGCAAAGTCCACTCCGTTCTAGTACTGAAGATGTTACCTAGCTGGGTAATGAAACATTTGCAAACAACCAACCAAGCTTAGAGAACCCCAAGGACTCCACAGTTCAACCCTGAGCTACAGATATTCTCTTCTATTGGTACACACTCTTTTCTTCTGCTCAGGCTTTTCCAGGGCAAGTCCATGCCCAGAAGCAACTGCATTAGTAGGAGATCTTCTACGCTCATTGAAAGAAGCTGTTGATATACTATTTGCCAAACTGGCTGGAAACCTCCTTTTTGGAGGAAATGGGAGAGAAAAAGCAAATGCTTCTAGAGATAGCAATGAGAGCACTGTCCTGCCATGTTAAGCTGTTAGGGACTCCCACAAAGTAAAAGAAGGAAGAGACAAGCAACCCAGAGCAAGCTGCAACAAGGTATTCACAATGAGAAAATGGAAAGAGCAAGGGAGCAGTGGCTTTATAGGAGTGGGATGGAGAGTCTGGAGGAGAGATGAAAGGGAAGAGGACCTTCAAGATGAATGCATAGTGCAGGAACAACAGCCTGGCCAGCTACCATGGACAGAGATTCTTAAAATGATCTCTAGGGAACTCAGTGCAAACTCTCCCAACCCCACATAAAGCAGGGTTCCCCAACCTCAGCAACTTTAAGATGGGTGGACGCATGGCTGGCTGAGGAATTCTGGGAGTTGAAGTCCACCCATCTTAAAGTTGCTAAGGTTGAGGAACCCTGACATAAAGCATTAATTGTACTCTCTGTTCTGGTTGCAAACCTGAAATGATGCAAACTTAGAGTGAAAGAAGTCTTAAAGCCTCAGAGATTTATTGTGACAGAAATTATCTTGGGCCATAACACACTTTGTTATATGCATACTTAAAGGGCCAAAGCTCACATTACATTACACGAAGCATTTAAAACACTTGCCAAGTTTGAAAAACAGATTGAAAAAGAAGAAAGCTTTCCTGATGTTACCATTAAAAAAAAAAAAAAAAACAGCCCTGGGCCTGACAGAGTGTGGCCATATCAGCTCTGAATCAGACCCTCCCTAAACCTTCTATTTGTAGCCACCTCCACTTCTGGGAACAAATTGGATGGATTCTTCCCCCACCCCCATTCCCATTATGGTTCAGATTCTGAGGCAAGGTCACCCCAGAATAAAAGTGGCAATATTTTAAAAGTGATAGCTTGTTTAGAAGCGGAATAACTGTAACAACTTCCCCCAAAACAGTGCTATCAGATAGGTTGGACCTCAGTCCCCAACATCTCCAAAGGTTCCAAGATACACTATTTTATGGCCCTAAGTAGATAAGGACATATTTTCAGAGAGGGAGAAGACAAGCGGCTTTTTATTCACTTGTTTTAACTCCGTGATGCAAAAAGGACTCGTTTCCTACATTACAAAAGGATTTGCTCCCACACCTGAGCCAGCAGCCCAAAAAAACAGGAAAACCAATTTGACTGGGACTCCCACTCAAGGCTGCCAGCATGGCTTGTGCAAATCAAACTTTGCAAACAGAAATGTTTTATAGGCTACAAATTCTAACTTCTGTAAACCCAAAATAGCAATCCCACTGGCCCAATACAGGACAATAAGCTACCTTGACATTGGTTAAAGTCTGGCATGACACAGGTAGTAAGATATTGGCATTCAAACTTTTGGCATAGCTTGCTGTGCAAACGTAGCCCCTGAGTTTACTAAAATGTATTCATTCATTCCATTTTTGTGACTGCCTGTTTCACAACAATATCATCAGTAGACTGATTTTAACACAGATAAGGTTTGACTGTTCCTACCTTTTAGGATGTCATAGAGTCTGCTGTGTCATTTGCAAGAGTGCAGGAATAACAGCCCACATTACACTAGCTTGAGCGGGTTTGTTTCAAGGCAGGTGGTCACTCAGTCTGGAAGATGATTGGGACTGAATAGCCTGGGGTTCAGTCTGGAACTTTAAGAATTGCTGCAGGAACAACATTCTAGAATTCCTAAAATTTTGTCTAATTGTTTATCCTATAAAGTGTAAAATGGACAATGGAAATTCCTGGGACTGTGTACTGCAAACTTTGGAGGTCAAAGTCTCCCTCAGAACTTCATCTGAGGTAGAGCAACCCAGAATGGACTCTGACTTGTTCAAAATATCTTAGTTATCCACTGCCTAAGTGAATTTGGACCTTCTGATGCAAGGAGATATAGCTTCAGAATTCCATCACAGCAAAATTGAATCATGGTTTGTGATGTGGGAAAAACCACCAAGGCTATGGACCCTCTGAAATTACAAACATCTCCTAACATGAACTAAGATTCTAATACTACACAAAGAAATTCTCATGTATTTTTCCACCAGTTCTTATTCAATTAGAAGAAAAAGAACTTGTTTCAGAAGTTGCTTTCAAAGAAAAGAATACTGATGAAATTCTCACGATGTTCTTGTACATAGTTATAAGTTAGTCAAAGGGTTTGTCTAAGTGTTCAGTGATCTGCAGCTTCTTCAACTTCCCATGTTTCAGTGAAATCTCAGGGGGTATTTAATCATGAAAGAATTCCTCCCATACCATAGGGCTGTTTCAATAACACTACTGTTTCTGCATAAGCAAATCCTCTTCTTGAAAAATTGTTGGAAAATTTCTGCTTCCCCCTGGAGAAATTCAGAGAAATGCATCCATTTCCTCTGCCCACAAATTGGTGGTGAAACTCTAATGTGTTCAGTTCAATTTCAGGACCACCAATGCCAGGTGGAATTGAGTTGGGATACATTTCTTATGAATTATGCCGGAAGAAATATGCTCTTGACACTGCTTCTAATATGAAAAATAATTGTTAACATATACTGCTGTAGGTTACTATCTAATTTGCTTCCATGAGAGAACCGGGCCACTCAAAAGAAGCTGATGTCCACAAAGTCTGCAAAAGCATCAAAGTCACCTTGACCTCCAAACTTAAGAATGTTCAGACCATCTGTGCTCTGCTGAAGCATGTCTTTTTTAGATTTTAAAGGACCTCCTTAGCTGTCTGTGACCCCCATGACGAGATAACCCATATGACTGTAAGATGTTGTTCTTCCCTGCTCACTTGCTATAGCATTAGCTGAACTTCAGAAGAGTACATAGGGCTTTGATTGTCACCTAATCTGCTGCTAATACTAATGGAAAAGGACACAGAGAGGTGGGAAGAATATTTTCCCTCTAATAAGAAGGTTGATTTATTTTCTTTAGAGGGTTATTCTAATCATTGGCTCCCATTAACTGCAGACCCTGATATTTATCAGGATGTATATGAGTCATCCAGCTATTGAGAAATGGGGATGAGGAGTAATGGGAAATGAATGAGAATCAGGGAGTGGAGTGGAGCGAGGTGAAGCTGTTGAAATCACTGTTTCCTCTGTGCCGTTACTGATGCCTTTATTTTCATTATACTTTTGAAAATATCAACAGACACACAAAAACCATTCACATCCAGGGAGGGGTGAGAAATGAATCTATGCACACAACCCTAGGTTAGATTCCTGCCTACTTGCTCCAGTTAAAAGGCACCCGGTCACAAAGCAGAAAAAGATCAGAGGCACTGGAGATTTGCTACTGCTGAGCAAATGAAACTGATTGACCTTCAATCTCCAAATTTGTGATGATGGTTAAGGACTACAAACTCTGGCAGGAGCTCTGTGGCTTTGGCAGGAGCTACAGTTCAGTGATAGAGCACCTGCTTTGCCTACAGAAGATGTTGAGTTCAAGCCCCACTAATGTCACCTAAGTGCCATACGCAACAGCACAGGAAAGGCTTGCCTCAGATCCTGGTGAATCTCTGCCTATCAGAAGCAGCACTGGGCTAGATCATTTGGGCTTCGTATAGCTTATGAGCGGCCATCCAGGACTAAGGCTGGATCTCAGGCAGTAAGTGGAAGTGGATAAAACCTGAAGGCCAGGAGTAGAGAGAAGAGGAGACAGATTAAATTTCTAATCAGCCTTTCAAAGTGCACACAACATTTAAAATGCAATTATTCCTGTTTCAATTTTGGAAAGCATTGCATTAAAGAGACAGCAGCTAAAAATGCCTCAAGTACAACATAATTTAAATGCAGCTGGAAGAAGAACGTCTTCAGAGTCTCCTTTAAAAATATGCAGTAATGAGGTTATATATATTTCTCCCCAGGTTAAGTGAGCACCAGGCACAGGCATCCACAGCTAGTCACCATAATGAAAACACAACAACTTGCACACAAGGAGAACATGACACAACAACAAGGATGTTGTTGCATCCTTGGGTTCCAACATCTGATGGAAGAACATAACTTGCAGGGTTTCAGCTGTGACATCATGGTGCGTGTGTTGGCACATAACACTTCCACCCACACCCCTCACAGTTCTCCTCTCCATGATTCACTAATAGTGCTTCCTTCAGAATAATTTCCATCTTCCTTCTGTGTCAAAAGTGTGTGAACCGCAAAGTAAAGGCTGAGGAGAACATTGGCAGGTTGGTGGCTGATGGTCCCTTCTTGGCTGGCGCAAAGTAAGGAAGGAAAGTCATAGTTATGGCTTTTCTCCTGAGCTTCCAGTTCAGTGCGTAGCTCCCCACAATTCTATTATTTCTCCCTCCCACAACGGAAGTTGATAAACTCCATCTTCTTGGAAAAGACTTAATGGCCAAAAATCACTCAAGGCAAAAACAAAATAACATCCCAAAGGCTTGCAAAACTTATACACCTACACCTTCTCTGAGTATTGTTCCAAGAAATTATAGAGATAAAAATCTCTCTGCTACCAGCAGTTTTATTGTGTAATTTCACTCATTGAGGCAAAGAAGTCACATCTGCTATCAATGGAAGTCATGGGCCCTTTGAAACAAATGAAAGTTTTGACATTGATTTATAGTTGTTATTTTTTTAAAAGTACTGCAAGGTTTTAAATAGACAGTTAATTTGTAGCAGACTTTTGTGGACACCTCATTGTGGCTGGTGACAAAGAAGAATGGACTCACACATTTCTTCCTCATTTCTAAAAGACTCCCTGCAAGATAAGAAAATAAAGATTTCAGTCTGCTAGCTGTTAAAGAAAGTTACTCAAAAATTTTAGATAAGCGTTTCTCAGTTTCGGCTCCTTCAATTTGGGGAATACAATTTCTAGAACTCACAATAAATGTGGCCCAGATAGCTGAGCATTTTAGAGGTTTTAAACCCAATCAAGGGTATCCACAGGTTGGGTCAAAAAAGTCAAGATGGTGTCTGCAATTGTATGATCAAAGCTGGCATCTTGGCTTTTTTTTTTAACTTACACTGTGGATACCTCTGATTGCAACACACCCAGAGGGCACCAAGTTGCAGAAAGCCCACGTTAGTTGATCAACTGAATATTCTAATAAGAACCTTCTATTTTGCAGCTTACAGCAGACCTCAGCACTATTCCAGGAGCAGTGCTTTTCCTTCTACACACTTTATTCCAATCAGGAGCTTGATACTGCATTAAAGAGAGACATAAAGCAGGTTTTCCATGTCTGATTTTTAAACGCAGTTCCACTGTGTTTCCTGAAGCCATGTATCATATGGGAGACCTGTAACTGTGCAAGGAATCCTTTGACCATGCCAGCTGAATCACACAACTTAGCTGGAAAACCTAGGAAAATTATTGGAACAGACATATAATTGATATGTCTGTTGTTCTCTAACCTCTTCATGGCCTTGAGGATACTACAGTGCAAATCCACCAGTGATCCGAGATCACCTGCCCAGTGTTGCAGATCCACAGTGATAATAGGTGCATGAACACAGCAAATGTTTTATGGAGAACCCACCCATGGTCTTTGCATGTTGTGTGAACCAAGCTATTAAGTTAAGGAGCGGTACAATGTGTAGTACTGGCTTTGTGTGGGCATATCATGTTATAGGAATATAGTATTGTGTGTTAACCTGGGTTTAGACACTGAAACCCCTTTAGAAACTCAGAAAGAAAAAAAATGAATTAAAGAGTTAATTTTAAAAAGTGCTGAAGAATTATGAATGTTTTAAAGCATATTACATGATGATTTCACTTAAAAGAGATATGAGATTATCTAAATTGGGAGCCATGTGGATAAATGATAGTGATAAAGAAACTGTGAAATGAAAATGGCACTCTTAAAATACCCCTAAAAAAGACTAATCCATGAAGGAAAGGGCAGAAGTCAGCAATTTGATCCAGTGAAATGTGAACGTGAGAGGAAGTTCAGAGAGTTGAAGCTGGAGAACAGCTGGCTAAAAGAGATAAATCAGAACCAGGCTCTTACTGGCAGCATCCAGGACAGGAAAAGAGATTTTTCTCTCCTGAAATGAATGAACAGAACTGCATGAATTTAGAGGTAGGATCCCACTCTCAGGCTAGTCACACATGTGCCCTCAGACACACTCCAGGACACCTGCCAGGGTCTCTGTCCCATCTGTCTTAATGTTTAAGATTATTTCAGGAAGGAAAAGAGGAGGAAGAATGCCAGAGAAGAATGCGTCAACTCCCAGCATCATTTTTACACATTCCTGGGTCTTACTTAATCCCCACTGGCATTCTTAGCAAGTAAAAGTAACAAGTGACTAGTGCCTAGAAAAGAAAAGAAAGAAAGAGTAGTAGTAGTAGTAGAAAGGTGAATAGGAGGTGTTGAAGAACAACACCTGTTTTTCCCCCTCTGATGAATGGACGAGGCCCCACAATGGTCACCATTTTGTGAAAACACCTACAATATACTCTCAAAATTCCAAATATACCTACGGTACTAGCTGAAAAATTTAGAGATGGCTGGTTTAGAGTCTCTAGCTGTCTCTAATCATTTGGGAAGAAGTTGCTATTGCATGTGGTTCCAGAAGGTACAACTTTTCTTTTGACATTCTGTCAGGGTTGCAAACCACCTGATGGGCTGAGATATATTCCTTTCAGAAGATTAGTCTGTGTACACAGTAAGATAGAACATGCACACTCCAAAACAAGAAAATTCCCTAAATTCTTAGCAGGACAAGAGTTTTATTTAGGACCATCCAAAATGGTGTAAGTATATAGCTTCTCTATAATACTTAATCCTATATCTTTGGAGAGACAAGTCAAACAGGGCTGTTTTCCTGCACCTTTTTAATTTAATTTTTATATTAATGATATTGTAACGGCCATAAAGTCACAAAGCTTCTTCTCTCCTTCATTGATTGGCTGGGAAATTTCAATGTTAATGTAGGCCTATGACATGGCTCTCATTTCCTATCCCAAGATTGGTCTTAGAAGATTATTGGTCAGATCAGCTGATTGTTGTGAAAGGGAAAACTGGGGATAAATCATGGCAAAAGAATACAGTAGCAGTCTTTGGTAGAAGTAATATCAAACACAGATGGACAATTAATGCCCAACAAATAGAGCAATGTCCCCTCTTTTAAATACTCAGGTATCACCTTTTGTAAGTCCCTTTATGGAAAACACATTTAACCACTGTTTTAGCAACTGCCCAGTGCAAATGGGGGCTGTTCAGCTGCTTTTGCTTTGTAGTCATTAAAATTTAGAAAGCTATTTTACGGTTCTTAATCATTTTGTTGTTTAGTCGTCATAGTCCTGGCTTTATCTCATTTTGACTTCTTTGTATCTAACACTTTTTTATTCCTTTATTTTATTGTTATTTTGTGTTATTTTATTGTTATTGTTATTTTATTGTATTGTATTTTATGCTGTGTTACCTTGTTAGGATCTATGGTTACATCAATAAAACCTATTTATTTACTACTTAATTGGGCTGGATAACGATAAATATTGGAAAGAGGAAGAAGGGTGATAATGAGAGAAATGGGCTTGGAGTTTTATTGTAACCTACACTAGGATTGCTTTTCATGAAAAATGTGCTTTGAAAAATGAAAAATATGAAAATTGACCCTTCAAAATCTCAGCATTACAATGAAGTGTGGAAGAAAATTGCAGCCTTAAACCACAATCCCCAGCATGCTTAATCCAGCCTAACTGAAATCAAATGTGGAAGTAGGCATGTGACTGCAATTTTAACTGGATTCTTTTTGTTGATAGATCTATACAATTTATATCTTACTTTTCTGCCCATAGGGCACTCAGGGATTGTTTACCAGGTTCACAAAGTCTGCCCAGAGATTATTAAAATGAATACCAAAACCCAGCAAGTTTTGAGTCTACCTACCCCATCCCATCTAAAATCTAACACTTAGCTGGAAGCAGTTACAATAAAACAGATTTACATATACATGCCTGGTTATATCCATATTTTCTACATCTCTAGCAGGTCCTCCCTTACCTCTTTTGCAAAGTTTCGTTTTCTACATATTTTCCAGTTCTGCAGTATTCTTTTAGAAGGCTGTCAATCAGACTTGTGTATGATAATCTAAATGTCATTGCTGTATACATTTGTATACAGATATTATGACTGGCCTGAAGTCAATCAATCAGTCTGCACAACTGATTGTGGCCTTGAATTTAGCTCTTCCAGTACAATACCTTAATCATTATCTCATACTGGCTCTTATTCTCTCCTGTCTCTTCTTCAACTGTTAAAGGACCTTCTGTAGTGCATAACCTCAGTTTGCGCTGCAATCTTTGTAGGAAGATTACTTGTAAGCTTTTTGAAAGTCCAAGTAAACAACGTCCACCTCAATTCACATACCTGTAGACATTCTAAGAAATGAAGAGACCTAAAAGGGTCGTGGGTCAGGGCTTACTTTGGCAGAAGCTCTAGCAATACTCTCTCAGCTCAATTTGTCTTTCTGTTTGGGGAGAATGATAGTTTGGAATCTATGTTCATGGCTGCAAATGTTGAATTTCAAAAATCCCACTAGAGAAGCCAGCATTAACCTCCTGAAAAGCTTGACTATTGTTTGGTACTGCTCTAATTGCAAACTAATTCCACAAACATGCCATGAAGAGTATTGTTATACTGCTTATTGTAGGTCATCATTTGCACCAACTTTGTCACCCCAATATTGCCTTGAAATTGGGGAGAAATCTAGATAGTGGTTTAGTTATAAGTCACTGGACTCTTCCATACAGGTCTGCATCTCCACTTCAAATGTCCAGTATTTCCAGAGGACAATCAGTATGTTTCATGCAGAGTAGAACAGCTGGCTTTCCCCAACTGATTCCTTCCAAATATTTTGGACAGCGGACATGATCAATGGGAATGATAGTCCAAAACCCCCGGAGGCACCAGATCAAAGAACCTGAAGGAAGCAAACCTGGCCCTCAGCGACACGTCCATGGCCCTGGCCCTTTGTTTGGGACTGCTTTCATGCTTCTCTGCCTGGGGAACTCAGAACAATGACTTGAGAAATCCTTGGAAGGGAAAAAAATAGGGCTGCCGCCATTTATTTCCTGGTGCATCTCTAGTTTGCCATCAGTGAACCCCACCGGTGGGAAACCTAAAACGTCCCTGACTATTTTTGTAACCCCTAGAGCTACTTCAGATTTTGCTGCCAGAACTGAACAGTAAAATGGCAATGTTTTGTTGGATTTTTAAAAACTCTTTCAAAAAGATTTGATCCCTAAGATAGATATACCATATATATTGTCTGGTTTGATGCACATATTTTTAATTTTAAAAAAAAACCATAAATCCCCTCATTCTAAAAGCCAACAACCCATCAGGCTGAGCATTTCAGTTCCATTCCCTCCCATGGCTTCACTCAGCTCCTGCTACATCCGCTGAGGCCTTCCGGGGCAAAAATAAATAAAATGGATCCCTTAACCAGAGGAATGTTGCCGACTGTAATGTATTTTGATACTTTTCTGCCTGCTCACTTCCTTTATTGTATAATTCAGTGCAAGGGAGAAAAGAGAATGAAATGGAGGATGACATCAATATGGAAAATACATTACAAGTATGATGATTTAATATATGTTAGCAACAAAAGAGAGAGTCAGTTTGGAGTAGTGGTTAAGGCATCAAGCTAGAAACTGGGAGACCGTGAATTCTAGTCCTACCTTAGGGATGAAGGCAGCTGGGTGATCTTGGGCCAGTCGCTCTCTCTCAGCCCTAGGAAGGAGGCAATGGCAAATTGCTTCTGAAAATCTTGCCAAGAAAAGTGCAGGGACTAGTCCAGGCAGTCGCCAGGAGTCAAGGGGAGGGGGGGGGAGGAAGGAGGAAGGAAGGAAGGAAGGAAGGAAGGAAGGAGGGAGGGAGGAAGGAAGGAAGGAGGGAGGGAGGGAGGGAGGGAGGGAGGGAGGAAGGAAGGAAGGAAGGAAGGAAGGAAGGAAGGAAGGAAGGAAGGAAGGAAGGAAGGAAGGAGAGGAAGGAGGGAGGAAGGAGGAAGGAAGGAGGAAGGAGGAAGGAAGGAGGAAGGAAGGAGGAAGGGAGGAAGGAAGGGAGGAAGGAAGGGAGGAAGGAAGGAAGGAAGGAAGGAAGGAAGGAAGGAAGGAAGGAAGGAAGGAAGGAGGAAGGAAGGAAAGAGGAAGGGAGGAAGGAAGGGAGGGAGGAAGGAAGGAAGGAAGGAGGGAGGGAAGGAAGGAAGGAAGAAGGAAGGAAGGAAGGAAGGAAGGAAGGAAGGAAGGAAGGAAGGAAGGAAGGAAGGAAGGAAGGTAGGTTAAGTTACTGGACTAAATCATTAATAGTAAAAAAAGAAAAGAAACAGGAAAATATTCGTTTTGTAGTATGTGGTTAGAGCTGAGGTATAGAATATGCCTGAGGCCATTTATTAGAATGTGAGCTAGGTGGACGTTCTGCCTGTATTCATGGATTCTGCACTCTGTTGTTCTCCATGGTTGAAGGAGACTTTCACTTCCTGGGGTTGCCAGTTAAAAAATTATGTAGCTGATTATAGGAAGGGCCGTCGCCTCAGACCTAGAAAGTGTGACAAGACAGGAATAGATTAGGAGAGGACACTTACAGGGGGCCACCCAGTCTGCCATCCTGCAGCCCTTGGAGTGCCTCCTGACCATGCCACAGCAATTCAGAGGTTTGTTTGCTGCAGAATTTAGCTGTGAACCACCCCTTTGATAGTTATCTTTGGCTGTTGTTCTTTCACTATTTTCAGACTTTGGGGAGGAAGTGGGGAAATTATTTCTTTAATATTTCTTTCTGATCATACCCATGTTCATGCCACAGCCACGCCCACACTCACAGGCGCATTATTGACTGCTGAATGTAACCTTTGGCCACAAAGACTCAAGCAAGAGTAATCCTCAGGCTTTGAAATGTTGCCTGCCCCAGTCTAGATTAAGAAATCATGTGTTCTGGTCTATGGCGGCTTCAAAGGGGTCTGGAAGCATCAAATTCGGTCCGGATACCTCATCGGGGACGCTTGAGTGAGCCACTCCACTCTTATGCTTGCAGCCAGAGGTCTGAGCATGTCGCCTCTAGAGCAAAGCATGCAGCAAAAGCCTCGCTTTAGGGTTGCCCATATGGCTGTGGTGGTGGCATGAAGGGGGGGCGTTTGTGTGTGTATGTGTGTATGCACATGTGTGCCATTGTTCCAGTTGCTTGAAGTGTGACAAATCCTTTCTGAGAGGGTTTCACTGGAGGGTGCCAAGGGGTATCCAGCTGTTAGGCAGTGTGTAAGTCAGGTGGCTTCTTAAGAGGGTTGGACTCACCAATACACATGTTAATGGGCTGGGGAGGTGTGTGTGTCTCTCTGTGTGTGCCTTCCCTGTACATATATAGGGGCCACGCTGACAGAGACACAGTGCAAGGTTTGGACATCGGAAGAAATCTTGGGATTCGGAGTGCACCGGCAGGTAGGCGGCTGCTCAGCCAAATTGCCAGCATGCTGCTGTGTTCTCTTTGTCTTGGGGTGTCTTTTTACAGCTTGGGAAATGAGTTTCTAGCACTGCAGGATTCTGTTTCGCCAGCCCAGCGCTTTGCAACTGGAAGATTTGAATGGGGTGGACTGGAAAGGGGGTGTTTGTTGGGGGGGTGTTGGGGGGTTTTTAAATGACCTTCCTCCTGTGTCCAAATCCTTGCTTCAATGGGGTTAAGCCTCTTCAAGATGTTTTGGTCTGAGAATAGAGTTGAAAGAAAGCCTCCTAGCTGAATATGTTCTGCCTGAGATGGTTCAAAAAGAAATTGTCTTTGACAAACCCGTGATTGCTTTTGAACGAAAAGTAGGGGCCAGGATCGGGGAGCCATACAGAGAAATTTCATCAATTCAGAGAGGGGAAAAAACATCTCTCTGTGTGTTGAAATGTATTAAGTGATGGTAGGCATTTGCTAATAAGATGGTGTTTTTTTTAATAAGTGTAAGTATTTATCTTTCCTCAGCCACCGTTTACTTTTCTGTTGCTCTTTTCTTCTTAGCTCCCACTAAACTATTTATTTTAGAACACATTTGATATTGAAAATCTATTTTGAACTGATCAAACAAAATGCATGATGCTTGCTTGCTTTCTGGGTTCCCCTCCCTCTGGCTTCATTCTCTAGAAAAGGGATTACAATGCCCCCAGGAAGTTGCCATTGTAGATTTCCTACTATCAATCTCTCTTCAATGTAGATTCTTTTAGTTTTTCAATATTATTATTTTCTTACAGTAAATGTTTTCATCCTGCATCTGAATCAATTGTCACCTTCCTCTCGTCTAAACTTTGGAACTTTATTATGGATACTAAAGGTGTATGCCAAGAACTGATTTAACTAGGAACACAACTTTTTTAAAAAACTGCAAACAAAAGAGATTGCTGCTTGAAGATATTGAAGAGTAAACTGGAGGGTCAGACCATTAATGGTTTCTACTAGGCAAGACAAAACTTCATTTATGTCCCTTTCTCATCTCCACTTTTCCGGAACAGCATTTCTATACTTCAACCTCTGATCTTGGTTTGCAACTTTCCCTGCAATGTGTAATGTAAGCAATTATCAGTTTTACCACACGGTGAGCATTGGGTTGTTTGCATTTCTGTTGGTTTCCAGAGAAATGTGTGGCAAATACAAATTCAGAGTGATTTTCAGGGCTCTGTTGTGAAAGAATGTAAAGGTGCTGTATTTGCCCAAATTTTAGCGCAGACTGAATGCTCACATTCCAGAACTGCATTAAAATGCTATAAAAGTTCCAGTGTTCTTACAGTGAAATGCATCCCACATTTATTATAGTTTGAAGCCAACAAATCTCCCCCCCCCCCCCCCCACACACACACAAAATCTGGATTGCTATGAGTTTTTGACAGGAAGTGGGTAATTCGATCTGTGATTTTGGGGGGTATCTCAGTGTAGCTTCTTTGAAATCACCATCACCAATATGCAAATAGATATATTGACATTTAGCATGTTAAGTTCGTAACCTGATCCTCTGGCAGGCAGGAAAGCAAATTGCAATTGCACAGAAAGGAGAGAGAAATTAAACATGGCGAGGATTTGACTGGTATCATGTGAACAACATTGTTGGACCGCACCCACCTATTTACAAAACCAACTAATTTCTTTCCTAAACTTGATTCTATCAGTTCCAGTTCTATCTTCCACTTCTTTGGCATACAAACAGAATGATAGATAGATAGATAGATAGATAGATAGATAGATAGATAGATAGATAGATAGATAGATAGTCAGTCAGTCAGTCAGTCAGTCAGTCAGTCAGTCAGTCAGTCTTTGGTATATACAGAAAATACATAATTCTAGATCTCAGGATTTTTTTTTCAAACGCACTCTAAACGGACTTAGTATTGAAAGCAGAAGAATTTACTTCCAAGCATCTCATGTTCAAATGGCAGGATTTTTTCCCCCTCTGCTAAGACAAAACCAATTCAGCTCAAATTGAGTCATTTAGCAGGATAAACTACATGCTGAATTCTTCCATGCGAAGAGCCCTCTGAGGGCCCTCCATTATGGAGGAAAAAAACCCTTTCATACTGCTTCCTGACCTCCCTTGTAATTGTATCAGCCCTTTGAGGTAGGCCAGATCAAGAGACAGACATTGCAGGGATGCCAGGAAAGCTCCTATATTAGAGCAAGGCAAAAGAAAAGAATCTCGAAAGCTTGTCCAAGTTTCTCTCTGTCTCCTCTTACACTAAAAAAAATCAAGGTGGGGTTATTCTGAGTTTCTTTCTCACACTTGCTTCAACCTCTGGACCGTGGGATCTCTTCTCCAGGTCTCTCCTTCAGAGTTCTTTCATACCAAGTCATCTCTAAATTCCTTTACAGCATGTTGTTTCTGCTCCAGGATGTTCCACTTATCATAAATAGCCACTGATGGACTCTTCCTCCAAAAACAGTCCTATCCCTTTTTTGATTGACTGATTATGTGCCATCAAATCAATGTTGGCTTTTATCATCCACATAGATTTTCTCCAGGACAATCTGTCCCTAACCTGGTATTTCTGGTCTTCCAACAGTGCACCCATCGCTGCTGTAATTTAATCCATCCACCATCTTATTCCTTTTACTATCAATGTTCCATGCCAGCAAATTCCACAAGCCAGATATACACTGTATGAACGAGAACTCTCTTTAGTCTGTCCTGAACCACCCAGCCATCGCCTTCATTGGCTGAAGTTCTACACTTATGAGTTGAGATGATAGAAAAATGTTCTCCTTTTCACTTTCTCCATGTTATGTCCTTTTTCTGCACAATTTCCAGCTGTACAAGATGAAATCTATTTGAGAACATTGCATCCAAGAACAGGCAAGCACTCAGAATTACTTTAAGCATCCATTTAAATATGCATCAGTGGTGCAAATTATGACATGCTTAACCACTTAACTGAGCCTGCTATGCATACAGGCTTTCTGATTTGACTATCCTGCCAAGGAAAGAGGAGAATGCTATCACACATTTATGCACTTAATCAGAAATCGAGAATCAAAGAGGAAAAGGCAGATTCTCCCCCACCCATTACTGGAAGACTAGGAACATACAGGATGTTCCACCAAATTTCTCTAACCTGAGCATGCTCCAAGATGCATGGACTTCATCTTCCAGAATTGTCCAGGCAACATGGCTATTGATGAGAATTCTGGGAATTTAAGCCCATGTATCTGTAGAGATCTTCCAGCTTGCAGAGTAAAAAAAAGGGCCAGGCAGAAGGCAATGGGAAAACTGACTGCTTAGGACCTTAGAGTGCAACTGCAATAAACAATATTGGCTAGAGAGGCCATATAGTTTAAGCTAGTCTAAGGGAGTTTCCCATGTTCTTAAGGTGATCTCTATATTGGCCCATGGTGGCAGTGTTCACACAATGCACTTAACCAGGTCACTTAACACATGATGCATAATTTTGTCTCTTGGCTCCCATCTAATGGTCATCTGGATTTTTGCAGCCCATATCTGATAGGGAGCCTTAAGGACTGAGGCTACATGCAGCCAATCTCAACAAACCTTAAAAATGAGTACATTTATGGTAAAATATTCACTTCCAGGAAAGAGGGAATCCTTATCTTGTTACTTCATTACCTCCTCAACGTCATAATTGTACGCCATTCAGAGTCACTTCCAGTGAGATGGGAGGCCATACAAATTAAATTAATAAATAAAATAAATAAATAATCCAGTTCGGCTCCACTCACAATCTTTATACAACATCGGCCATCCACAGGTCTCCTTCCATTGTCCCTGCACATTCTTCCTTGTTGCCCCCTTATATTTGCAACCACTTTCTGAGCACCCCCATATTAGCTCTTGTCATTTCAAGTCCCCAGGGAGAGAGATTTTGGTACGGCCACATCACCCTCATCACTTGCTAAAGGGATGTGTAATTGAACCAAGCACGTAATTCTTTTTGTTGACGCTTGCTCCATTTTCCTTCCCTCCCTCGGAAACTTTTCCCTCTATCCAAACAAATTGGTATTGATTTGGTTTGTAATCCTTTTCTCCAAAGAGCTCAATGTGGTCCCCTACTTCTCCAGTGTCATCTTCCCAATGGCCCTGTGTAGTAGGTTAATGGGAGAGAGAGGATATCCCCAGCTCAGGAATACACAATAAACTTCCTAGCTTAGCAAGGAATTGAACCATGGTTTCCCCCATTATAGTCTAACTCTTTCACCACTACACCCTAGTTAAGGACTAGTCTTGAGTCTCTACGAAATGTGATGTATGTGAATGAATTATATGTGTTATAAGAATTACGTGCACCTGTCTTGCTCAAAAAATATACCATATGTAATTGTAGCAAAAACGGGAAAACAGAACCTGGTATCTCTCTGCCCATCTTATAAAGAAAATTACACCTTTTTTCTTTGGTATTATTGCCTTCAGCTGTAGGAACTCCTCAGAGGCAAAAAAAGTAAAAAAGGGAGGCCCCAAAATAGTTCAGAGGCTGCTTCTTTGAATTTGGGTAAACAGATGTATGTGAAAGAAATGAAGCACACTTCTAAGTTACACTGAGTTCTTTAAGGAATAAAAACCATATGCAATTAAAAAGACGCAGTATGCAACACTACGGTACACTAATCAACGTTTCCCTTGGATACCGGAAAAAGATGCTGCTGCATGGGCTGGGGGAGGCAGTTGAGGTCCAACCGACCTGGAGGGCACCAAATTATGACAAGCTGCTCTCACCAAAGTGACTAACAATTTTAACATACAGTTGCTATTCCTTACAGGGCCATTCTTGGGGTGGAGGGTGAAGGCAAGATGTTGGTGGTGACCATGCAGTTGAACCCCCCCCCACATACTTTTTTTTTTAATGTCCATAGTCACTGATGTGCTTTACTACTTCCATGAAGTGTTCCTGTTATTCCCACTATACAAAGAAGGAACAAAGACAAGGAGAGACATTTACACTGAGGATCTGAATTCATAGCAGTGGAAAGGAGCTGTTAATGCCAATTCAAGTTAGTGTTCACAGGTTAAACCTGCAATATTCCTAAGTAGGGCTAGGAAAGATTCCAGTCTAATTCCCCAGGCTAAATAAACCAGGGTTTGGCTTGGTTTAAAGCAGTTTTCTATATTGCTGAGTGAGGCAGAGCCAAAGGAGGACCAGAAAGTTCATGTTAGGGCCAAAAAATAGAAACTTAAACTATTATTCCTCTCCTCCACAGTTGGGCTCACCTGAGTGATAGACTTAAGAAACAGTTCAGAAAAATGTCTGAAACATTCCTAGAAATAAACCCTTAGTTTCTAGTATCTCCAGTGAAGTTCAATAATTCTCCAGTTGTGGCTGTTGAACTACAATACATCTGGAATTAATCAGACTGCGAAAGGATAAGCTAGATGCTCCTCCAACCCTTAATATTTGCATATCATTTACATATGTTCAGAACATGCAAAGCACTTACAACAACCCTGTAAGGCAGTGTTTCTCAAACTTGGCGACTTCAAGCTGTGTGGATTGTGTGGACATGCTGGCTGGGGAATTCTGGGAGTTGAAGTCCACACAGCTTGAAGCTGCCAAGGTTGAGAAATACTGCTGTAAGGTAAGTCAGAGATATTACTCCACCCTGTGCTGCAGATGGAAAGTGAAGCTAAGAGGCTAACTTCTACCTAGTGAGTTTGGAGTAGGTAGGAGTCAAACTAGAGGTTTCTTGTTTGCAATACAGGCTCTTAGTCACTGCACTACTTCCTGGCAGGATTCATATAACACATGGTAAGCTTAGTGTTGACTTAGTGTGAACCCTCCATTCCTGGTAGGTAAACCATGCTTAATAGCTTAAGGTGCTGCATGAACCCAGCCAATACTGATTTCTTTAAGAAGCCATGACTAAGCAAATCATAGTTTAACATATGGAATAAATACAATTAGCATTAAAGCAACTTCCTAACTACTCACTTAAGATGTATGTTAGTTATGGTATGGACAGCACATCTATAACAGCTGGTTGACTGTTGTAAGTTCAGCATCTGTAGGCAAGAGCCACAAGCATCTGCACTGCTACAAAAGCAAAACCTCTTTGCAGCAAACTGGGGTAATGGCTACTATCAAGCCATGTTAACTGAACCATTGATATCATTTCATTACCACTCTTTATTGCTTGACATAAATTTGGGGATGGTTAAGAAATTTGGACAGTCAACAAAGAGGCGAAGACAGCAGTGCTTCTTCAGTTTTGTTCTATCCTATTTGTCCAAATTGTAAACTATCTGGCTGGGACTTTCCTGGGCATTGTTCAAGAATCTGAATCACCAACAGTATATATATCCTTAGAGGACAGGTTATGATCTGGCTATGTGGAATGAAATGGAAGAGGGGCAAACACCATGAAGGAGATTTGTTTGCTGAGAAAGATCTGCAGAATCATAGAACCATTTCTAGCCGCCTCCTCCTCCTCCTCCTCCTCCCAGCATTAACTCAAATTTCAGGAGTTCTGAACAAGAACTGTAATGAAAATGGTCTTACTTTGGATTTTAGTGGATGCCCCACCAGCTTCCTTTTTAGAGAGTTGAGGACCTGGGCAGTACTTTGCCTATTGGGTAATCTCTTAACTTGTTTACTATTGTAAGGAATTATCCTTCAAGGTGCTTGAAAAGTGTTAACTCAGCCTTCCCAAACTGGTGTCCACTAGCAATGGCAACTCTTATAGTTTTAACATACCTGGAGGGCATAAAATGGGAAAAGGGTGGATTTAGTTTATTTAAATCCTGCGGTACAAGTTTGAGGGACTACCGACAGCCTGACAGTGATTCTGTGTGAATGCTACAAATTGTCAGCCAGTTTCTAGGCCCAGTTCAAGTTTTGACATTCAATGCCTTAAACAGCTTGAGTGTGACTGTTTAAGAAATGGCTTCTGCCATATATATATATCCCTCCCCTCCTAAGAATTCAGTGTCATGCCTGGTTATCCTTTATAAGCATGGCCTTTCACTGTGGTGGCCCCAAATTTTGGAACTCATTTCCTCCCATTTTGTTCCATTCAGACTTTAGCCATCCAATAGAACCGAAATTCCTTGTACCTCATTTTTACATGCAGAATAAGCTGGTGCTTTTACTCCAGAATTTTTACTCTAAGTGCATGTTTGACCCTTTACAAGCTTAGATGAATTTTTGGATACACTGGTTTTCGTGATTTTTTTTAAAGTCTTGTTGCAAACTGCCTGAACACCTAACAGATGGAAAATGAGATACACTCTCCAGTGCCAATAAACACAAGAGGACTGTTTTCACACGGAAAATTTAAAAAAAAAATCAGTACACAATTAAACTTGTGTTTAATGCAATATCGGACTTAAAACCGCTGCACTGACATTCCTTTCTCTTCTGTATTCTGTCCTGCCGTGTTTTTAATGTAAGTCAGGAGAGCCAGGCTCAGGAATCAGCCCAAGGTTTGAGGTGACTGGAAACGGTTTTGCAAAAGATGGGCTCTGAGAGGAGAAAAATTGGCTGATAGAAAAGGCAATGCTTTTAGCATTTTAGAGGCCCCCGTAGGGGGTCACTCAGCTCAGTTTAGTAAATGGGGGCATTTAGGCTGAAGAGGAGTGCAACAATTTAAGGGTGCTAGAAAAGCATTTGCTACTTGCAAGTTAATTGCTGTGAATGGATGTTCAGACCATTCAGGGTTACTTCCTTCATATGCTTTAATTATCCTTTTATTCCTGGGGAAATAAAAAGGGTAGAGATGGTCAAAAGAACTAACCAAGTAAGTTGTCTCTATTCTTCTAAAGCATTTACTTACAAGCTGAATTGGAATTCAATGGATTTGTTGGAAACAAATTATCTCTCCTTGGAGATTTGCCAAAACCAGAGACTGGGCATCATCTTTCGGAAGTAGCATAGCAACTGCAGTCTTGCACGCTTTTACTAGGGAGTAAAACCTAAAGTCCTACTGATATGCTAAAGGGTTTTCTCTCTCTAGTAAATGTGTTTAGATTTGCAGCTTGTACTATTTTTATTCCAAGGCGGCCCTTTGGCGATCGCAGATAAGATGAGATGAAGATTTAATTGCTACAATCATAATTTGCTCCAAGATTTCAAGATGGGGCGGGATACATTATAAACAGACTTTTTGCTGTTTTCCAAGTAAGGAAAGTAGCACAGGGGCAAAAATGAAGCGTTGCTTTTGGAAGACTTAAAAAGAAGGGTGTTTAAGAACAGCTGTTGAAGAACCAACAGATTGGTTAAGCTCCATTTTATCTTCTCTGGAAAAGTTCTTACACAGCCTTAGTAACCTAGACCTGGGCTGATCAATCGGGGTGGGCGGCTGGCAAAACAGTGCTCCAACAGGGGATGGTAATTGTTCTCTCACCACATTGGGTGGGTCTCTTCTTACCACGGGCTCTTGTATTATACCTTATGTAGCGGTTCAAACACATTAGCTTTTTCTTAAATTAAGAAAAAAGATTACATGGCAGCAACTGGCTGACCTTGAATTGAAAAGGCGAAGCGAGCTGGACCTGCATAATACATGGATAGGAGACCACCAGGAAATCGCTGGGCTGTACACTAAACTGAGAAGTGCAAACCAGAGGATGGCAGTGGGAAACCATTTCTGTATTGCTGCCAAAATAACTACAGGGGTGTGTCTGTAAAGTCACCAAGAGTTGTCTTTTTGGATGATACAACTGATACATATATCCACTTTATTATAAACAGGCCATGCTTCTCATCCATAATTATATATATATATATATATATATATATATATATATATATATATATATCTCACATTATCAGCTATGATAACAAATACACTAGCTTTGCATACCCCAGGGGAGGAGTGGTTTTGATTTGCCCAATCCTGATCAAATATTTTTGATGCAAATCCATAGCCAAAAAACTTCCCTATAAAGGAAAAGCTTGTAGAGATTCAGTGGACTGGACTGGGAAAATTCAGGTTCAAATCTATCTTCAGCCATGGAAGCTGACTGGATGACTGTGGATCAGTCATGATCTCTTGGTCAAACCTACCTGACAGGGCTGTTGTTGTAAGGACTAATTGGAGAAGGAGGAAATGTCATGAACATCAACTTGAGCTCTTGGAGGAAAAGATACATATACCCTCAGTTGGTGCTCATCTCTTCCCATCTACATGGACACAGCCATCCAATTTTCTTGGCAATAATGCAGAAGCAGTTTGTCACTGCCTTCTTCCAGGATATTTAAGGAGGGACAAAAATGTGGAAAATTGCACCTAATGTGGACAGCATGCTCTCCAAAAAAAGGAGGAGCATGTGTCCATTGCTCACGGCTGCTCAACCCTATCATAAACCCAGAGGGCATTATTTTAGCAAGAGTGCCAAAGATCACAGCTCTGGATAGTCCATTTCTGTGACTGCATCTTTTTTTTAAGTCATCTATTTCAACAGGGCTTATTCCCAAGTATAAGCAATAAGCAGCCTAAGCCTACATATATCTCGTCAGAAATAAGGGGTGTTCAGGCTTATTCAGAGGATGGAAATCTGGCAGCTAGATAAGACTTATCTGTGCTCAAACAACAGGCTAAGCCGTTGCAGAATGTTAATAAGCTGCAAGTAAAAGGAGGTGAGATGGCACTGCAGTGCAGTTTTGTCATATTTATTGGCCCTGCTTGCATGACATGCCAAAGCACAGATTAACCAGCCACATTTGAAGGTTGGGTGTTGTGTGAAGCCTCCCAGCCTAGCCCAGCTAACCATGGCTAGCTTATGGTTCACTGCCTGGCACCATCTCAGAAAATTGGGTTAGCTGGTAAAGTGAGCTCCAGTTCAACACAGCTAAGCATGCTGTAGGAATATAGCCTTGTGGCATAGGGTGGTAGGCACGCACAGCCCCCCAGCTCCAAAGGGGGGGACCCAGTTTCAAGCAAGTTTGCAGAGGCTTGCAAGCTGTAACCAAAGAGCCCAGTTCCTCAGATCTTTCCTGTGGGTTAAATAGCCTTCTCAGATTGTAGAATCCCAAATAGAAAGCCAAGCTTCAATTTCAAACTAATTACAGAGGCACAGTTACTTCCCAAGTAGCTGGCAAATGGAGTTGCGTCATCATTAAACTATTCCCAGCAAATCTGCTTTGGTCCAGCCGAACTTGTGGGGGGCTTTTTCCCAATTATTTTTCTTAAGCGGAGGGCTGGAGAATAACTGAGCTGCAATCCCAGTCCCCCCACTGTTACCCTGCCAGCATTAGCTTTCTGCTGAAATGTATTTAAAGAAGTCTGTGAACAGTAGGCAATGTATTTCATAGTAACTGGAAGAGAGGGCTGGGGTGGGGGGAACCGTATTATATTTTACACCTATGTTTTCCAAAAGGCACCCCTTTCATGGTCCATCCTGAAATATATATGCGTGTAAGTAAGAAGTTACAATGTTATTGGCAGATTTGCATGGAATTGGTGAAAAGAATGCATTAAATTAAACACGGACTATGGACCTAGCCAGTCCACATGCTCATTCCTGCATCAGCTTCACTGAAATGAATCAAGCTCCCATTCAGTTCAGCGGGATTCAAGCAGAATCACTTTCCAAGACCAGAAAAGTTGGGGATAGGTTACCTCATTGTAGCATTTCAGAAGTCCTGTGATTAACCATCCTATGCCAATATCTTCGTGCAGTCTGTTGTATAAACCCAGCACTTATGGCTAGTTTAGGGCTTAGTGTGCTGTGCAAAACGCAAGCAATTATATTAAGTAAACTAATGAAAATATAACACCCCAAAGGGTTTATAATCCAAAATAGGCACATGGAAGAGGAATGGATGCTAGGATAAACAGGAGAAAGGTATGTGGTTATGAAAAGGTAACCTGTACTGTATTTAAGCTCCAACAGAGTAGACAGGATGTGCGTTGGTTGGAAAAGTTGGGTGTTAGATTTTATAAAAGCAAGGGAGGTGGCACCTTCTAGGATTCTAGAGCAGTTCCAGGCATAAGTGTGATCAAGTGGGAGTCTCTGAAGGAAGAGAACTTTGGCTACCATACTGGCATGTATTCAGATGTAACTTGAATGAGGAGCCTGTGGCCTTCCAGATGTTGCTGAACAGAACCATAACTTCCAACATTATTAACTCTTTGTCATGCTCACTTCCTGAGGTTACACAAACTTGACGTTCAGCACCTTCTGAAGAGCTACAGATTGAATATTAGACTGGAACATGAACAAAATAAGCCTGTGGAGAGTTTCAAGGAAATTTACAGAAATGTGTACTCTTTCCAAAAGCAGACAGAAAACGGGTGCATGTAGAGTAAAGAAACATAAATAAAAATGGTGCTAGAGGCTGTTATTTTGCTGTGTAAATTGCCAGTTTTCTTCCCCAGAATCAGATGGTGCAATGATCCTGGTGGCTGCTGCTGATGTTCTTGATACATTGCTATGACAGGAAGCACATTGCCTCCATGTGATATTCAGTTATTGTCCTATGGACACATCAGTGTCTCTAAGAAACTGTCATATCCCATATCTTACCTTTGGGTTTTCTGATATCCAAGACTTTGAACTGAACAGTGAAGATCTCAATCCCAAATCCTTGAATTACCTGTGACAGTTCTGAAGAGCAGTTCAAGAGAAGTGGCCTGGTTGTAACCCTTGATGGCTATAAGGGATCACTTAGGCCATTCAGTGTGAGCACATTCAGTGAAGAGGAACTCAGAAGCTCTCTGAATAATTGGTTCCATTGTTGAACTGCTGTTATTATTAAATAGTTTTTTCTAGGATTTTATCAGAATCTGTGTTCATGTAACTTAAATCCATGATTCTATGTCATGCATGCTGGAATGAGAAAGGATACGACTTTCTTCTATGTGATTTCAGGAGTTTGAAGAGTGCTGTTAAATCCCTCTTTGTCATCTTTCTCAAGGTTATACTACTATTTTCTTCAATTATCATACTATTGTCATTTCTAATCCCCTGATTATCCTAGCTGCACTTCTCTGAACCTACTCAATTTCTCTGAATCCTACTTAAACTATGGTTTCCAAACCTGGACCCAGTACTCAAGATGGGTTCTGATCAATGCAGAACAAAATGGAACAATTACTTCTTGTGATTTGGAAATTATGCTTCTGCTGCTACATCCTAAAATTGCATGTACCTTTTTTCCCACTATCTCACACCAGTAGCTTGTATTCAACTTACAGTCAACTATTATCCCAAAATCTTTTTCACAAAAAGTTTTGCCAAGCCAGGTATTTGTATGCCTGTACACAAATATCTGTGTACTCAAGTGAAGAACTTTACACTTGTCTCTGTTACATTTCATGCTATTACTTTTAGCCCATTTCTGTAACCTGTGAAGAACATTGTGATTACTATTTCGGTTTTCTAAGGTATTAGCTATCCCATTCAATTTTGTGTCACCAAGAAAGTGTTCCCTCCACCTCTTCATCCAAGTCATCGATAAAAATATAATTCAGAATCTTGGTTGATCCTTGTGGCACCCCCCTTGATTCTTCAATCTGATGTGAAACCATTGAATACAATTTTTGTGTCAGCTGATAATACATTTACTTGTCCTACCATCCATCCCATAACTGCTAATCGGAATGTCAAGGGGTGCCTTGTCAGGTGCTTTGTTGAAGTCAAGATATTGTGTGTGCATGTGTGACAGAGAATTATATTGATTTTGTACACTGCCCAGAGTCTTTAAGATGGGGTGATATATAAATGTTGCTAGATAAATAATACCTGACCAAACAGGAGATAACATTGGTCCTGCAAGATTTGTTTTTGACAAATCTATGCTGACTTCCAGTAATTTTCTTCAAAGTGTATATTGATAAATCTCATTATAATCTGCCCTAGAATATACCCAGGCATTGATGTTGGACTGGCAAGTCGGTAGTTTGATGGATCTTCTGTTTTCCCCCATTTTGAACCTAGGGGACATTCAACTTCTGAAGATTCTCAGTGCTTTTATCACAATGAGAAAAACAGTGTCACGGTGTCACGGTATCACAGTGTCACAGTGCAACTACCATTTCTTTGAAGCCCATCATGATGAACGTAGAAAAGGGGTGGGGCTTGCATCACAATACTGCAATGCCACTTTAATCAGTCTGACTCCCTTTATCTCTCCCTGCCCTGTGGATGCTGCTGTGGACATTTGAAGATAGGGTCATTTGCTCCCCAGATGGTGCGGGGATTTCTCAGAGAAATTTACATAAGAATTTGGTTAGAATATCAGTTTCAAGATGCTAGGATGCCACTCATCTGGGTAATCTTGGGGGTGTACATTCATTTGAAATAAAAAAATACTCCTTGGCCCTGTTTCTTCCCATCTCAATCCAGCCCTTTGTCTTGCTCTTCACAATTTCTTGGTACAACACATAGCTTTTTGTTGGAGAAGACTGAACCACAAAAGGAGTGGAAGAGCTCTGCTTTTTCTTGGTTGCTTGTTAGCATTTTGCCATTTTTATTCAGATTCTTTTTTCTTTTTATCTTGAACACGTCTAAATAAGTCTATTTGTTATTCCTAGCATCCTTTGCTAACCTTATCTCATACTGAGTTGTCCTGACACCAGTTCTACAGTCCTGTGCTACCTATCTGGAGTATTCCTTTGTGAGCTAGCACTCTTTTCATTTCCTAAATGTCTCCTTTTTTGTTTCCAGATGTTCACTAAGTTTTTTTGTGTAGCTATTTTGGCTTCCCTACTGTCCTTCATTTTTCCCTCATTGCAGTTGTCTGCAATTGTACCTTTAATCTCACCACCTTCAGGAACTGCTTTTTCCATTTGCTTCTCCTGCTGAGGGGTTCCAGTTATCATTATTCTGAATTTATTAAAGTCTACTTGTTTGATATTTAAGATATGTGTTTGATTGTATCCCTTAGAAGAATTCCAGCTTTACATTGTTACATTCCTCCAATGCTCCTTCTATTTCTATTTGAGGACACATCCATACAAATGACTAACTCCAGCTCAAAGATTTGTCTAGCCAACCATTCTTCAATGACACATCTATACAGGTAGTCCTTGCTTAATTGGGATGGTAATTGGGACCGACAACTCTGTCACTAAGCAATGCATTAATAAAACATGATGTCACGTGACTGCGCCGACTTATGACAACAGTTGCGGCAGTTCCAGTTGCCATTGTTAAGTGAATCCCACATGGTTATTAAGCATGATCTCACAAGATTGCCATTTGTGACCTCCTGCCGGCTTCCCCATTGGCTTTGCTTGTCAGAAACCAGCAGTGAAGGTCACAAATGGTGATCATGTGACCGTGAGATGCTGTGACCATTGTAATTGCAAGCCAGTTGCCAAATGCCCAAATTGTGATCACATGTCTGCAGGAATGCTGAAACAGCCACAACTACAAGGACCATCCGTAAGTCTCCTCATTCAGTGCCATCGTAACTTTGAACGGTCACTGAATGAGTGGTCGTTAAGCAAGGACTACCTGTATTTATGCACCTTTTTCTCATCCCTAGCCTACAGCTGAAGTTAGCTAACTGGGTTTTTCCAATATGACAGAGAGGTAGTGTTTTCCATCTTTTCCTGTCATAAGTCTTGCCATCTACACAATTCATGTCACTTTAGCAGTGACTGCAGTAGAGGCTGGAATCTGCCCAGTTCCTATTGGCTGCTTTCAGTGCTGTAAACACAGCTATTCCTCTCCAGTCACTTCCAACTTCCCTTTATGGCCATTTTTGTTTGTGCTGCTGGACTGAGATAACACCAGGAGAGGAACAGGACCACTATCTCTAGAGGAAGTGATAGACCAGGATGTCACTAAAACAACCTGTTTGTCGGAGAGACCCTGCTGTGTAGCTTTCTCTAGGGGCTTTGGCACTGCTTTAAGAAAGCAGAGAGGTTCTGCTCTACCTGCCATCATCAAGGTAGCAGGAGATCGCTAGAGAATGAAGTAGACCAGGACCATTCTAAAGCAGCCTGGCAGTTGGTATATTTTTTCCTACATGGGTCTGAAAAGCAGTTCACATCAGGATCACTGTTCTCTGTCACTGTGCTCTTTGGAGATTCAGATGGCCCAACCCTGTTGGTCTTCCGTAAAGTCTTGAAAACCTGGCTTTTGCCCTGAGCATTGGGCCAGAGCATTGGATGAGCTTGTCCTGTCGTGGTTTGGGGATTGGAATATGTCCGTGGCTTGGCCTTGGTTGTGCCGTATTGTGGTATGTTTCTGTGTGTTTGTCATTGGTTATTTTGTCTGGATGCTTTTAACCCTATGGTAGCCACCCAGAGTTGCTCTTTGCAGGCTGAATGGCCACGTAGATCATATACATAAATACATCATTAGACCAGGGTGTCTTATATTTAAAGGTTCTGACAGACAGCTGAAGGTAGTGTTCTAGCCATCTGTCAAGATGTGCCTCCTCTCCCAGCCTAAGTTAGGGAAAAGGTGTATTCCTGAGAACTGACTGGGCAGTGATGGAAATGTTGCCTTGTGAGAAACTTGACTTCCTGGATTTCAGGTCCTGCAGCAACCATGATACAATGGACAGGAGAGGTGGCTATGATTGTGTGAGAAACCCTCAAAGGGATCAGTAGCACTGCATTTGTCAGGCTTAGCCCAGGGAACTCCAGGAGACCATGCAGATTCAATCCAGCAAGGTTTATTAGCTGCAACCTCTATACAGAAATCTTCCCAGACTGGAAATAGTTCCCAGGGTCAATCAGTAAATACCGCTTGCATTCCTCAGGGAGGTGCCAGCCTCATCCTCTTATCTCTCCCTCGCGGCTCAGGAGACGAAAGAGTATTTTTCACTCCCTGACTCTGGCCTCTATCTTCCCATATCCCCACAGCATTAGAGGTACCCAGTTGCAAGTGCTATTGATATCTGGAGGTTTTGAGGGTCTGGAAGGGAAAAAGAAGCTCATAACAAACTCTAGCAAGACAGAATTGTTGTATAGCTAGAGATATCAGGGTCATCTGATGGCATCGGACTAAGTAATTGATTTTGACACCATCATGCTCCTCCTAAAGGAGTTTGTCTGTGACCTGGGGAGTCTTCCTGGAAACATGGCTCCTGCTTGAGCAGAAGATGGAGGCCATGGCCCAGGACACATTTGTCCAGCTTTGCCCTACCTGGACCAGAATGCTCTGGCAACAGTAACCTATGCCCTGATAACTTTGCAGTTTGACTAGTACAAATTGCTTTACCTGGAAGCTGCAATGATACAAAATGCCACAACCAGACTTAGTATTGCAGAGTCACAACCATCTTGAGGTAGTTGCATTGGCTGCTGATAAGCTTCCAGGCCCAATTCAAAGTACCTGTTATATCTTTAGAGCCCTATATTGCAGGATTTTTTTGTTTTGCTTTGTTTTGTTTTTTTGATGCCTTTGAGTCAGTGTGTTCCTCCACCCTCTGAAGGAGAAAGGTATCCACAAGTCAAGTCTGGGATTTCTTGGAAGGACCATGTTTGGCAGTTTGTCTACCTATAAATGTCTCCCCACACTACAACTTCATGCCTCCTGGAAACATCTGCAGTTTGTTTTTGTAAGTCCACATCTTGTGCTTGATTGGCCAGAGAGTAGTAGATATCAACAACAGTACTGATTTTATTTGTTTCTGTACTAATTTTCACCCAACTGCTATCTGCAGCATTGCCAGGTTTGTTCATTTCACTTTCTGAGTAGGAACAGCTATTTTTAACATGGGATGCTACTCCTCCTCCATTTCTTTTGCTTCTGTTCCTTATGAATACATTATATCCTTTAGTTGGTACATTCCAGTCATGGGAATATCCCAGCCAACTCCAAGATGGTTCTCAATAATGTGGACCTATCAGAATTTATTCCCAACCCAATGTCCTTCTGATATGTTAGATTACAACTGCCATCATACTGAGGGAATGGTTTTTTAATACATCTGGGAATGGCTGCTACAGGCAATTTGCAGAAGCAGAATTTTAAAGCAACAAATGACCTACAGCAGAACCAAAGTTAATACACCTTAGCAATAGTTATCATGGCCTTAGTGGAGCATAACAGTAAGCTGCAGCTGTTGACTTTTTGTATTAAAGTCATAGGAACTCAGTAAGAAAGGTGGCAGTTTGAATGGGGCTAGTGGACTCCAAATGTTCAAGTCTTCAGAAGAAGGAGATCCAAAGCTGATTTTTTTTTTTTTTAAGAGGGGAGGGGATAATTGGCTGTACACACCTATTCTGTTTCTCATTTTGGTATAGAAAATTGAAAAATCGTGTCACTGAATTATGGCACTTTGTCACCAGATTTTATCAGAGCAGTCTGGACAGTTTGGGAAGGGCTCACAATCCATGATTGGCTGCCCATCCTCATTTGATATGCATTTTTAATTTCAGGGGATGCTTAGATACTAAATTCTATAAGATGTTCCTCATGAGATGCTTTGAGGTCATGCCAGAATATACAAGTGGATGTTACCTTTTAGGAATGCTAAAGACAGGTTTTATTATTAAGGGATTCTGCAACATTTCAAACAAGACCTATGGATAATTGAACAGAGACTCCCATATGCTTATGAGATAGTTTGGATGTACAAAGTATCCCATTCTTGAGACTTAAATTATCTATTGGGACCTCTTACATATATATGGTTCTACGAACCTCCTTGAAAATATTATCTTGTTTTTTCATTTATTGGCAAATAATAGTCCTGCTTATTGTTATCTCTTTGCATCATAATGCAATTAAAGGGAATTATGCAGGTTTTAGCTGTGTTTTTTATTGTTCCCCATATAAACATTTTCACATGTGCCAAAAACTAGGAGTTGCAACTGTCTTAATGTTTTAGCTTTAACTCATAAGCAGTTGATGTTGAAGATGATGATGATGATGTTGATGATGATGATTAAAATCAGTCAGAGCACAGACTATCAATATTCTCATTTATAACTTACCCTTTACTTGATCTACCATTTACAAATTGCTTCGCTTCTCTGGATCACTTCAGTTGTTGTCAAAACAATTATTTCTTTTGGCATATAAGTGGGAGATGCAATTGATTCTTTTAAAAAAAGGTTTAGCTGATGAGTAATGCTGAATTTTAATGAAGGGGAAAGAGAATCAAATGTATAAAACAGTGTACCATTTGGAGAAAGTGGGTAGAAGTGGGGCAACAGATATGAATTAGTAAGAGAATGTAAATTTTGCAATCCTTATGATGGGTTGATGACTCCCAACTTAGACAACTTTATGAGGGGGTAGACTGGGACCAACCCTAGCATCTGGCAGAGTGAAGCATCCCACTCACGTGGTAGACTGAGAAGAGTGCTAGCTCAGAATCGCCCTCTGGCTGAGCATCTCCTGGTCTCTCAACCTGGACAGCCAACTACCTTACTGGGTATCGCTAAAGCCCCTTCAAAATGAGGCACTGAGATAGGCGCCTGGCTCTCCAGAGCAGCTACCTTCTCTAGTATCTACCTCTGATGATTCTCAAACCAAGCATCAAGACAGGAAGGCAACCATTCTGAGGTCTGTTCTGGCCACTCCATAGCCCCACTTTGGGGGCACCAGAGCAGAGGTGCTGCTGCTGTCTACTGCCCTCCCCAAAGTCTTGGTCTTCGGAGACTCCACAAGGACTCTAAGGTTAGGATGCACTCCAGTCAGCAGTTATGTCACTGCAAGAGCAAGAAGAGAGCTGTGCTACCTTGTAGTAGTTCCCTGTGAAGGATTCCCAGACTGAGGGATTGGCCAAAAAGGGGAAGAGGAGAAACAGTTAGGACAGATGGCCAGCATGGCACATAGTGGGGCAACAGCAGTCCTCCCACTTCAGGGCAGAATCTTCTGGGTCATCTCAGCATTAGTCAGATTGATGAAGAGCTGAACTACTAGAGCAGAGAAGTTACCCTCCACTTCTTTTTCAGTTTGATGAAAAGTAGTTTTCTTTTAAAATTCCTCCATAGGAGAAAAGAATTAAGTAAGTGTGATGTTCTTAAATGATATACTTACAGTATGGCCAGTGTGTGTGTGTGTGTTTGCATATCCTGCTCTGCTCTGTGCAGTCATCTTTCTAGCATTCTGGATTCTCATGCTTCAATTCAATCCCCACTGAAGGCTTCGTAAGGAAACTCTTCCCAAGAGAAATGGAGAGAAATCATCTATTCAATTTCTTTGCCTACTGATATGGCAGACAATGTTGAAGGGCCATTTATGTTCTGTTATCAACAGCTATCAATTACAATGGCTATATCTTCACTCCAGGAACAGAATTAGCATGCCTATCCATGCTAGTTGTTAAGGAATAGGAACAGGAGGCTGTTATTGCCCTCAGGTCCAGGGAAAGCCAAGTTCAAGTCCATCTTCACCCACGGAAGCTTACAAGATGATTCTTAGCCCATCCCAGGATTGTTGTTATGAGATAAAATGAAAGGACACCCTATCTTGAGCTTCCAGAATAATGGTAGGATACTGTATATAATGAATATCTAAAATCCTGTTGGCCACTATTGAAGGTGAATGGGGGTCTGGCTTAGCCTTTGGCTTGATTTGGCAGAGCTATGTTTTATTAGGGCTATGCTGTGCTTTGGATTTAAAAAGATAGATGTGTTTCAGAGCATTCCTGGATGTGAATGTATTTCCATTCTTCAGGTTCTTAAACCAAATAATTGTGGGAGCTGTGGAGACTATTCACCATTCCCACCATTCTGAGTCAATAAACACACCACAACTGTAATTTAAGCTCTAAAACAGACGTAAATGCCATTAAGCAGAGTCAGTACACAATCTGGGGGTCCTCCTGGACTCACGGCTCTTGGTCAATAAGCAGGTGACAGCCATGGCTAGGAGAGTCTTTGCACAAGTACATCTAGTGCACCATTTGTACCTGTTCCTAGATTGGGAGGTGCTGCTCATGGTCACTCATGCCTTAATCACCTCCTGAATGGACTATTGCAATGTGTTTTATATGGGTCTGCCTTGAAGAGCATTCTGAAGCTTCAGCTGGTCCAGAATGCAGCAGCCAATGCAGAATTGGGAACATCACAGTATGTTCATGTAGCACCCCTGCCAAGTGAGCTACATGGCTTCCAATAGGCTTCTGGGTGCAATTCAGGGTGCTGATTGTGACCTTTAAAGCCCTACATGGCATGGAGCTAGATTACTTGTGGGATCACCTGTTCTCAATTATTTCTACCTGTCCCACCAGATCTGGCAGAATGGGGATGCTCAGAGTCTCCTCAGTGAAGCACTGTCATCTGGTGGGTTGTAAGAAGTATGCCTTCTCTGTCAAGGCGCCTGCCCTATGGGACAGTTTCCCCCTAGAGGTATGGATGTTAGATACTAGAGCTTTGGTGTAGATGTAGGTGACGTGCACTCTGAGATATTTATCGGGGGGGGGGGGGACCTCAATTTGGTTTCTGTGTAGGCTTTATGGTTTTTTTTTTTTTTATTTTGTTCTCCATCCAGAGTTTCATTGGATAGATGGCCAGCTATATAAATGGGATTAACAAATAAATACACAATTTAAGAAGAAGAAAGAAAACCACCCACCCGCTTACCCACCTCCAAAATAAAACCTGGTTCCAACTGCCTTATATCATATGATGCAAAACTCATCCATTGAGGCCCTCAGCTTACTTGCCAAAATGGTGATTCCTGATCACCCAAAGTTGAGATACAGTTAGAGTAGGAAATACTGGGATACAGTCTGACCTGACTTAAGGTGGCTTCCTCTGTTCTTTCTAGTAGCCCAGGGACTTGCTTTCAAGGATCTTCTTGCAGGTCAGAAACAAAGGAAATAGGGAAATAGAAGCGAAGTAGGACAAAGGCTATGAATATTAAGCTATGCAGATGTCATTGAACTACAACTCCCAGTATTTCCTATCCCTGACTATATAGGCCGGGGCTGCTGGGAGTCTTAGTTCAGCACTAATTGGAAGGTTCCTCATCCCCTGATTGATTGCCTCAAATCACCAGTCCAGCCATCCTGTACCTCCAGGAGATTATGCAGTTGCAGTTTCTTTATTTAACACCTTCATCTAGTGAATATATCAAATGCAAAACTACGAGACTGAAAAATGCACCTCCTGCCGTCAAATATCTTTGCAGCATCACCCCACTGTGCTTTTGGATGATGAGCCATAAATGGAATTCATGAGATAGGAATATAAGGAATTACGGGCAGGAAATAAAGGAGAAGGAAATGCGCACACATCACATTTAGGGGTTAATTGGCCAAACAGCAGCACTGCAGAGAAGTGATTTGGGAGGACAGCAGGTCACAAAATGAGCATGACTCAGTCAGTGTGATCCTATGGCACAAAAACCATTTGTCCTTTGGGGCTGTCAGGATATATATTGTCCAGTAAGGAAGAGCATTCCTTGACAAAAACAACAGGCCGCTGCTACAGAAGGAACGTGAAGTGCGGCTGCATGTCAGCATCCCGCACTCTGGCGCTCTTTGATCTGAAAAGCAGAGACAACTTTCCTAGGTTCAGTTTTAGAAACTGGGATTGTGGATTCTTTAAAGATGCAAACTTTCAAAGGAACAGAGTCATGAAATCATAGTTTTGGAAGAGGTCATTTAGGCCACCAAGCCTAAGCCCCTGCTCAGTGCAGGAAGTCCAATTAAAACACCCTCCGTAGATGACTATTCAGTTTCTGTTTAAACATAGCCAGCATGGGGAACCTGCTCCCCACCTAGGTAGATGGAGAGACAGCCTTCTCGGACATGGAAAGGTTTTCCTAACATTCAACTAGAAACTGCCTTCCTATAACAAATATATTATTCTACTGTGGAGTTCTGGGTGCTCCATGAGCTTGGTTGTTTGCTTGCAGATGTCTCATTACCCAGCTAGGAAAAGTGTAGGATTTGTTGTCTGTTTATATGCTCTGCCACCTTGGGTGGAGGCAAACCCCACGTCCACTCATCTGATGATGTTACCTAGCTGGGTAATGAAATGTCTGCAAGCAAACAACCCAGTTCAGAGAGCACCCAAAACTCCACAGTTCAACCCTGAGCTACAGATGTTCTCCTCTGTTGGATATTATCCTACGTTCTACACATTGGGATTATACAGAAGAAAAGGTAGATGCATTAGGTCTCCTTGGTGGGGATTTAAAGTAACTAACTTAAGCTGGAGTTTTAAAAATGGGCCCAATGTTTCTGAAGGTGATGCCTCTGCACTGCCCAGTATTTCTGTACTGCCAACAATCCACACAATATTCAGAGCTGTAATGGTTCCACACTTCCCAAAGTGGGTACACAAAAGAGAGACTGGAACCAGCAGATCCTGTGTTCCAATCCATGACTTTAGTAATTTATTGTCTTTTCCTTTCCCTTTGCCTCTCACGTAGGCTTGGGAACTTTTCTATAAAATTGATAATATCCATCTATTCAAATTTGTCTCTTTAGTTAAGTAATGTCTGAATGGGGTGCAGCCTTTCTAGAGAGAGAACAACAAGTTGTATTGTGAAAGTGAACTTGTGAAACATTGCAGATTGAATAGAAAAACTACTGATCTCATGTGAATGCCCTGGGGGGCAGAGGGGAAGGAATGGCGATGATGATGATGGTGGTGATGATGATGATGATGATCCTCTTCCTCCTCCCTCCAGGATTTTACTCCACCAATTTTTTCCCAGAACAACCACTCTATGGGCTTGTTTGGGCTGAGAGACAGCAACAGTAACCTAGTGAGCATCCATGGGTGGGGGTGAACTTGAATCTGAATCTCCCTGGTCCTACACCAACACCTTAATCACAACTGTTGAATTTGACCAATGCAAATGGCTGAGAATTTCTTTCTAATTTGTTTGGGGACAAGGAGTTAATAACAACTGCAGGTTTTTTCATAAACAATACAGGAAGGATCTGAGATAAATTCACATAGAGAAGAAAGCAAAATTGACAACTTTTCTATCCCCCCACCCCCAGAGTATTGTCCAGATTCCCTGTTGTGCTATTTCTCATATCACAAATATAACCTTCTCCCTTGACCACCCATCTCCCACCATAGTAAAGTGGCAGCTCATCTCCGTGCAACAATAATCTTCACCCAATCTTGCATCCAGTGACCCACCATCTCCAAGGCTAAATTCCCCACAGCCATGACTGACAGAACAATAAAAGCTTCCATTTCAAGTGTGTGCCTTTCTGCATTCCAGCCATGAACTCTTGAATCCATTTCCCAAATTAGGGCCCCATCGCCTGCTGTACTATGCATTATATCTGCCATTCACCTGCTATTTTCATCGAATCAAGCTGTTAATCAATGCCACTGAATATACGTTTTGGCTATTAAATGTAGACTAAAGGGATTCTTAGTTATCTTTTCATGACATGATTGAACAAGTTTGTTTAAAATCAAGAAGTTCAAGTGGGAGTAAAGGGCTGTGAATTCTTGGTTCCCAATCAACTGTGAGCAATTTTTATCCTAGCTTGTCTCTCTCAAGGCTCCTTCCCAGCAATTGCAAAGAAGGTTGCTAAGAGGCAGGCAATAGCTGAATAGTATTTTTTGGAATAGCAGCACCCTACTACCCAGTGCAAAAGCTACAGTCCAACAGAGAGTTAGGCATCCTCAGGTGTACTGAAAAAAAGATCTTGAAGACACCTAACTCTCTGTAGGATTGGAGCCTTAGTGCCATTGCACTAAACTATGTTTTGTATGAGCCATGGTTTATTGAACACACCATCGTGGCCAGTTTACATATACTATAGAACAATCAGCACAGTTTACCAATTACAATGTCTTTGCTCAAATGATCATGACAATTGACATTGTCCTCGTTCAATCAAAACAAAACAAAAAATTATCGGCTAGAGTGGAATGACTGGCTATATTCACATGACACACTAAACCCAGGTTAGCAAACCAAATTAATGTATACACATAACAGGCAACGTTCTAGTATGGCTTGATGTGATGCCCTGGTCCATATACCACTTAAAGTCCTCCCAGTAGCTTGCTAAAAAATGGTTGAGTTCCCAATCCTCCTGATCCACAAACAACCCAATTACACATTTGTCTCATCCAGCATGTCAGAAGAATCTGACCATCATGTACGAAGTGGATGATTCTGCTGCCTGGTCAGAAAGGCAATGTATATACTGAAATGTTGCTATTGTTGTTGCTGCTGCTGTTCTTGCAAAGATCCTACTTTGGTGCCCTCCAGGTGTGTTAGGATTACCATTCCACATTTTTCAGCTATTGGCCACACAGACCAGGAATTCAGAGATTTATACACATGTAACATCTGAAACACTGCCTGCATAGTACCTATATTAAGCAAGTAAAAACAACTAATCTACATTTCACTGAATTCTACTTAACCTGGATGCTTGCAGGGGCATCTATGCAAGTAAAAAAAAAGTCAATATGGCAGCCAGGACCACATGATCAAAGTTCTTCCCCCCTTTTTACGCACAGTTGCAGCTGCCATCTTGACTTTTTTTTTAACCACTCCACCCTGCAGAAACCCATGGATGCTTGCATATCACTGATTTCTTAAGGACAATTTAGCTTGGGGAGGAGGCAAGGGGGATTTGAGCCAGGCACCACACATGGAGGAAGCTCCCTCCAAAGAATCATTTCATATTTGAAATGATCAGGTGGATCAGTACTTTCACTGAAGGTGGTAAAGCTAATGAGTTAAAATTAATGCCAATAATGTTCCAGCATTCTTGGTTTTCCCACATGTTCCCATTTACTCATCCACTGACCTCTCATGGTGCTCCTACCAACCCACCTCCAAATCTATCACCAAACACGTTCAGAATCAGAGAGGAAACAGGGCATGAGCAGGAACCAGGAGTCTGCCAATCAGACACAGTGACCTGCCCCAGCCCTCCTTTCCTTCTGATCTGGGCCACAGCACCTGATAGCCATAGGTGACTAGAGATTCTGTGCTGGCAGGCACACGTGCTATTGGAATTTTGCTCCTCTTCACCATCCTGTTGGGTTTCCATACTAGGAGAAAGAAGACAGATATTCTATCCTCCAGGTTATCATGGAAACACAGCAAGCGGGCAGGTGAAACATGTTTCCATGCATTGCTGAGAAGGAGGGAAGTTCCTTCTTTTGCACCCAGCACAGAAAGGCAGACTACTAACATCTGAGAGTTCAATACTTTTCGTTTTGTTTGTCTGCTTGTTTCTTAAGCTAGCAAGTTCATAGGCTGGTTTACGAAGCCGAATCTTGGCTCTCGTTGGTTGCTGGAGTTCTTGTCAGGAGGGCTATCCTAGGTGAACCATAGTCCGATCCAGCCAGGCAAAGGCAATATTCTCTTTTTTTACTCATTTTATTTTATTATTTTATTTTGTTATTTTATTTCATTAACAGATATTTTAGAGCACAACCAAGAAGAAAGCAGAAGAAAGGACAAACAAAAAAGAAATAAAAAGAGACTTACAAGCTGTGTAAAACTGAACAAGAATTTTCAAAGTAACTTCATATAAGATGATCTTAAACTGTTCTTGAAATCAATTTAATGATCAATAATTGGTCACATTTGGCCAAATGTGATAAGAATCATTAATCATAACAGACAATTAATAAGAATCATCATCAAATTTAAGTCCATTCTTCTGATAGCAAAATAAGAAAGGTCTAATGTTTTAATGCCTTATGTGAAGAGAAACCCAAATTTTGGATGTAGTAAAAGTCCACAGCAATGGTTATATTCTTAAGCAAGATGCTTATATAGGCTCATTTAATGCAAGTGATGTTAACTGTAAAAGAAAAAAATCCTAAGAATATGCTTTGCTTTCTCAAGATATGAATTGTTGACTTGTTCTGTCATCCTTGTTCCTTGTTCCGTCATAGTTTAGTTTTTTATTTTTATTCTAGTCTTGGAAATTTCTAGTTTTTATAACTTTTATAATTTTTAAACTTTTTATAATTTGATTATGTATTGTGATTTTAGTGACTGTAAGCCGCCCAGAGTCCCCCATTGTAGGGGAGATGGGCGGGGACAAATCAAATAAATAAAATAAAATAAAATAAATAAAAAAAATAAATCCTGGGCTGTAGGGCAAGAAATAATATTCAAATCACAGAAAGGCAGATATGAGTATCTAGAAAAACAATGGTAACAGCAGTTTGATGGTGGAACACAGTTACCCACAGAGTTAGTAGACTCCTCTTCTCTAGATGGATTTAAGCAGAGACTTGACAGATATCTGTCACAGATGCTTTCATATGGATTCCTACACTGACCAGAAGGTTGAATTTAATGGCCCAAACAGCTCCTTTTAACACTCAGATTCTGCCATGTCAGTACATTAGGAGATCACGCTGTTTGCTGTAAAAATGAGTGAAACAAATGGGTAGATTTTGCAATGCAGAAGCCAGGGCACCCTGGTGATGCTTTTTATTGACTGACTGATTGACTGAGATGAAGGAGAAATTCATTCCCAGTGTGTGTGTATGTCTGTGTACAGTTTTATAGTTTAGTGGCTTTTAATGGTTGCATATTTTAGTAGCATTCAGAGGCTGATGATTTTACTCATCTCACTGGAGACATTGCTGCTGATGATAACCTGTTGTTATGTTTTATCAGACCACTGCTTTCCCTATTTTTATGTCAGTGGTTTGACAATGTGCCATAAACTCCACATCTATCCAGGGATAAGCTATGTCAAACACAGTAATATTCAATAGCTAAGCCTTTTTTTTCTTCTTCTTCTTTTCTGTATCTCAAATACATTGTCCAGTCTTGAGAGATTTAAAGGGGGATGCGATAGCAGTTTCTTAATACCTGAAGAGCTGTCCTTCAGAAGATGGACAGATCTGTTCTCTGTTGGTCCAGACAGCAGAGCTAGTACTAATGGAAAGATATTTTTCAGGGAAGCAGATTTTGGCTGAACATCTGGAGAAATGTCATAAGGGTATAAGCTATTTGACAAGTCTAAAGAGGTACTGGATTGTAGACAGAAAGTAGACAGGATGTCGGCCATTGCATGATTAATTTGCAGCAAACAGATGCAATATATACATACGTAGATGCATTCATACCTAAAGCAGATGCTGTACTAAGCCGAGGTGGGGAATTCAGCCATTGTATCTTGCAGTTTAGGTCCTGTACCAAACTGAAGGAGGGGGAACTAAATTATTTCCAGGAATGTTTTATTTCTGCAACTTCCTTATCTTTATAGTGTGTGTCCTTCAGAAACAGCTGTGAGGCTCTGTCTATTTGGTATCCTCAACATGGCCTTTCTTGGTACCCATCTCTTGGTCCCTCTCTTGGTACCCATCAGCCTGATTTAAAATTCTTCATTTAGGGTAGAAAATGAGCATGGTGGAAACAGAACAGCCATGTCAAGCATTGCCTGTATTTACAGAAGTGCCTCCAGACTCCATAAATGAGATAAAGACTCCCTCAAGTTGAGCTCAACTCCTGGTGACCTCAAGGATGTGTCCATATAGTTTTCTTGGTAACTAGAGAAAAGTAAGTTGCCCAGACTTCCAGAATTATGTAGAACCGTCCTGTTTGTTTTTATCTTAGTTTTCCCTCTATCTGTCTCTACCCTCTGGCAGTCTTACCCTTTTCCCACATTTTTTTGGTTAATCTGTTTCTCTTTTTCCCACAGAACTACCATATCAGGGTTGCAAAAATTCAGAAAAACCACTGGATGGCAGCAAGGCATCAGTTTTCTGCTTGCTGCCCTCTAGTGATCATCCATTTTAGCAGCCCCCAGATGTTAGCATTTCTCTCTGATATCTCTGAGACTTGGAACAGTAAGAGTACACACAGGGACAATACTGATCTGGGTCTCAAGGAGTCTGAAATCAAAGAATCAGGGCAGGAGGGAAGTGAGTGAGATAAAACAAATGGCTGAGTCCTGGGACACCCTTCTAGGACCTTCTTCTTTCTCTTGGCAGTTGCCAGTGCAAATTTTTAAACTTCATTAGCAAAAGAACTGATGCTGCCATAATCTGTTAGTGAAACAAAAAACAAAAATTCTACGTGTGTCTGTGTGTGAGTGAGGAAGGTCATATGGAGAAAATACAGAAAATTGTATACATGTGAAAGGAATTATATGTGTCAGTGGGGAGAGATTGTGTAGATTTGACAAGTACACATTTAGCATTATTCTTTATTGTTACAAGGTTTTTTAGTTGGAGACCCACTGAGTTGTAAAAAAATATCAGTCCTCAGCACTGTCCTGCTTTCTTTCATCGTGTCCTCTTTAGGTTATTTTAATTATCGTAAAAGCTGAGGACAGCTAAGCTACGGCTGGCGTTTTTAATCCAGCATGAAGTCTTAGAATTGTGGAGTTGAAAGACACCACAAGAGTAATCAAGTCCAATGTTCTGCAATATGCAGGAAAACCAAATATAACATTCTCAAGAGATGGCTGTCCAGCTTCTTAAAAACTTCCAGAGATGGAAAACCCATAACCTCTATAGGTAGACTTTTCCACTATGTACAGATCTTACCATTAAGAAGTTTTTCCTTGTGTTTAGATGAAATCTACATAGCTACAACTTATATCCTTTGTTTTTGGTTCTAGTTTCTGTAGAAAATAGTTTCTGACTACCTTCCCTATGGCATTCTTTTATGTAGTTAAACACTGATACCATGTCTCCCATCAGTCTTCTTTCTGGGCTTTTCTCCAGAATGAATATCTCAAGTTCCTTCAGCATTCCTCAGTGGAATGTGAAGCTGTTACAATATCAAGGAGTATTTAGTTTGAATCCCTCCTTCTATATCCATCTAAAATAATAGTCTGTTTGGTGTAGTGGTTCAGGCTCCAGGCTTGAAACCAGGAGACCGAAGCCAGCCTTGGGCCGCTCACTCTCTCTCAGCCCTAGGAAAAAGAAGGCAATGGCAAACCACTTCGAAAAAACCTTGCCTAGAAAACTGCAGGGTCTAGTCCAGGCAGTCACCAGGAGTCAAAACTGCCTTGAAGGGGCACCCATACAAAAAAAAACAAACAAACCCCATATCCATCTAAACTGTAATTTTTTCATAAGACTGCCTTTTCCCAAATCTCTTTCCCCATGCAACTTGCTCTTTGCAGAATCTTGCCTGATGAAGAGATTTGTAAATCTCAAGAGCTTGCATATTTGTGCAACCTTTCATTAGCAGGCCTAATGAAGTCATTGTTTTAATATGGATTTTGGAACAAGAATATCTGATATGCAGCCAGTTGTTATGTTAGAAAACTAGTTCCAAATGTCTCCTTCATCTACCAGGAATATTATTAAAAATGCGCATTTCCTGATGTATTAAGTAAGAAAACAGTCTTTTTAACATCTCTTTCCCTGGAGATGAGCAAATAACATTGCTGTTTTGTGCATGCTGCTTTACACAATGTTCTCTTCAATGCTCTGGCAGCAGTGAGGTAGGATTATAAAGAGTTTATAAGCAATCTGTGGATCATAAGCAGAATTTCCCTGCTTCTAGGCAGGGAGACCTTTTTTAGTCTTCCTGTCAAAAGGCCCTGAACCTAGTTGGGAGTCATTGTTCTCTGCACTGAATGAACTGCAGAAGAGGAGTTTCACAAAAGAGAGAGAGACAAGGAGACAGAGAGAGAAATGAAAAGAACATATTCTCATGAATACTCAACACAATTTAGCCTTTTGAACAGTCTTGGTGGAAGGGTTGCCTGGGGCAGTTCTGCTAGACTAAATGAATGTATAATTGCACAGCATTTTCTTCCTGGATTGTTATACAAACGAAACAAGCTGGGAGAGAAGACATCTTCCACTCACATCACCAGTGGTAGGCTTTCCCTCACAATGGCTACAATTCACCCATTGAATGTTACTCTTTGCACAACTTGCTCACAGATTTCTTGTGTTTGCAATAATGCTGACATCTTTTTTACCCTTCAAATCCATCCTCCCAGCAGGCTTTCTCTAAAATTTGCTGGCTTAATTTTGGAGTCAGCAGACCAAATTCAGCTGACCAAAAGACACCGCTTGATGTTCCAGTTGCCAACCTTGTAATCTCCACATTTGGAGAAAGAGATGCTTGTAGAAAGCTACAAAGGGGGTCTATTCATGTGTAGACGAGCTGCTGGGCTTTTGGAAACTGAAGAGGCCTGCTTGATCAAACTCAAATCAGGTAGCCAAGTAGCCTCTGAGAAATTAATAAGCAAGATTGATTGATTGATTTTATTAGATTTAAGGCTGCCCAACCCCAGAGCAGCTCTGGGCATCTTACACTATAAAGAATTTTAAACAATAATAAACAAGATATTGACCTGAAGAACATTCCTTTTCCCTCTGGAATATAGAGGTATATTGTCTCTATATAATAAATTTCCATTTAGCTATTATACCTAATATTCATAGATCACTCCGATGGAAGTCTGTCTAGTTCCACTTTAAGGCGATCTAAAGACTTAGTTATTTCCCACGAAATATAAGCTATAAACTCCTAGGGACTAATCTCTTTTGCTTCTCTTTCCATATGCCATTGCCAGTATGTGGCTTAATGGCTTTCAAGATTGTATCTTTGCAATATGGCTAATATATTTTAGGAATTTTGCTAATTTGAAAGCCAGTAAGATATTGAAAACCTAGTAATGATGATGAGTGATGGGTATTTGTCTGTTAGGGGTTGTAATGCTTCAGAGTAGTTTCTAAAAAGGTGCTTTAGAGCATATGAGATGCAAATGTAGCACCTGTCTACACCTTTTAAAGCAGCTGCATTGTTTCCTGGATCACATAGCAGCTGCAGAGAGGGCTATGTTTGGTTCCTGGGTGCTCCAAGCATCTTTTTCAAATATTTCCAAAATTCTGCACGTCTCTGTGTGTGTGCGTGTGTATAAAACGAGAGAAAGGAGAACCATGCAGACTGTCTTAAGCTCCTGAAAGGTAAGATAGATAGATAGATAGATAGATAGATAGATAGATAGATAGATAGATAGATAGATAGATAGGTATTTATGAATGAGAGAGCTGAACTAGAAGAAGGGATACCATATCCATAAATATAAATATATGTATACATATATGTGTGTGTGTGTGTATAGTGTATGGGCTAGACCCTCCCAAGTCCAGATGGGAGATTGCACAGAAGGTTGTGGAGAATAACAGGGCTAAGATCCTGTGGGACTTCCAGATCCAGACAGACAGACAGACAGGCAGGTATTGGGCAATCAACTGCACATCATGGTAGTAGACAAGACCAGAAGATAGCAGTGGTGATAGATGTAGCACTGCCAAGTGACAGCAACATCAGGAAGGAGTATGAGAAACTGGACAAGTACCAGGACCTGAAGGAGGAACTAGAAAGGATGTGGAAAGTAAAGGCCAAAGTGGTCCCAGTGGGTAGGAGCACTCAGGGCTGTGACTCCTAAGCTGGGAGAGTGTCTCCAACACATCCCAGGAACAACATCAGAGCTCTCTGTCCAGGAAGGTGCAGTGCTAGGAACTTCTAAGATACTGTACAGAGCCCTCAAACTCCTAGGCCTCTGGTAGAGGACCCGAGATTGAGGAAGACACATACCACCCATAGAGGTGAGAGGGGATTTTTCTTTTTTAATAGCATTTAAGAGTTCTTTTCAAGCTACAACAAGATGATCCAAAAGAATATGATATAGTACATATCAGTCTTTCCTGTGCTGACTAAGGACAGGATTTGTAGTTTGACATATCTGGTTACTTATTACTAACTTTTTGATGTACAAAAATATTTATCCTAATAATTGATTTTATAGAGTTTGAATGAGAAATATATGATATTTGCCTGTATCTGTTATTAACTGACAGATTTAAGAATGCAACATTTTGCTTTATAGATTAAGAAAAAAAATACTTATAATTAATCATTTTTTTAACATATTTTTTTTAGAATAGTCCATGAGAATAGATTTCTAAATAAAACCAATTTATTGTTATGCAGACACAGTAATTTAATATGAGTTAGAAAAATCCCTGTTAGGGGATTATTATTATTAATAATAATATTAGCATAATTGGATGAATTCACCTTTATTATTTTTTTGTTTAGAGTCATGCTGTTTTATTAGGACACTGATAGACTTGCTTTGAATGTACATTTACATACATTTATAGAGCAGTGTCTGTCAGGTGTGAACTAATCCTTGCATTCACACAATATACTTAATCACATCAAAGATTTAGGAGGTATATTTGCTCAGCACAATAACCTCCATTAGTTTGAGTGGCTTAAAGCACATACCTCCAAACCCATGGATTAATTTAAGATTCAGTGTTTGTCCAAACCCAGAAAATAGATTAACTCAATAGCAAAGTTATATGAATGCGCCAGTATGGGGCACCTTCCTTATTCTGTGTTCACATATTTTCTCAGTAGGGCAGGCTAGAAATGTGGAAGCAAAGCATACAAACAAACCAAAGCAGAAAAATGACAAACAATGAAGCAGAACTCACATCTCAGTTCTTTGTTTGCTTTTAGATTCAGTTCATTTCAAAGGACTTGAAGTATCTTTTCACTTCTGATGGTCGTCCTGTTTGAGAACCCTTTCCAGCAGGGAGAGGGATTTTGGGGGGATTTGTAGATATATTTGGCATCTTAAGAGCAGATCATGGGTGCCCTTACAAAATGGTTTCTGAAGGTTGTTGGGTTGTCACAAAATGGCTGCCAATGTGGTAAACTAGTGAGATTATTTCCTGCCATCTTCTGAAATTCCCCAGGATGCTTGTTCTCACCTCCATTTTGTTTTTTGTTTTCGTTTTTCTGAGGAGGTGGGCATAGTCCCAAACGAAACACTCTCTTGTAACCATTACCTTTTTTATTTTCTAAAAATTCTATGTTTCATGTGGAACCGAAAGCATTGTTGGAAATAGAGGTGATGCTGGAGGATAGTATTTAGCTTGGTAACATGTCAGCTTCCTGATAATTTTCATGTTTACATTTTAATGAAAAGAATCAATGAAGACCAGAGAGCAAGGTGCCTTGCAGCCATCCAAGAAGGTTGTCAGATCTGCGATGTTCAAATCCCAATGAAGAAAAATCTCTTGGAAACTCATGTTAAGTTCAAAGAGAAATTCATTTATTGCAACGTACATGCAACTCTAAGCAAAGCATTGCTGATACTAAAGCCTGCGCTTTTCCCACTTTACTTTTACCCCTACTTCTCACCCCCCTTTTTCCAGGTGCCATTCTGTTTCTCACAGAGGCTTGGCCTTGCACATTCTTGGCCTTTGATAACAGCTCGTCTTCCTGGCCTTTGATAGTACACCAGTTCCTTCTACTTTCATTGCCCTCCTCTCCCCTCCTAAAGAATGGCAGAAACAAAGCAAGCAACTACTACTTGAATATTTTGATTGCTGAAGGTCCTGACATGCCACCCCTCCAAAGAAAATAGATCCTCCATGATTCTCCTTGCAGACCTGTAGCAATAGGATATAAGCAAAACAGTATATAAAACTACATGTAATTACTTGATATTTACAATGTCCATTTTAATATTTAATTTAATATTTTGATTGCTGAAGGTTCTGACAAAAGTGACTGTTGGCATGGTGGTGCCAATGACAGCACATTGCCAAACTTTGTCTTGCTGGAAATGACCATTCCCCAATTTCTTCTCATGTAGCTTCCAACGTGACACCATGAAGATGCTATTGTGGGGCATCTTGTCATTCTGCTTGCTTGCTTATGCCCTCAGTGACTGCCGGAAGGACTGCCTGAACTGCCACAGACATCTGTACAGCCACCAAGATGACTTCAGCCTTCTTGTGAGTAATCCCAGAAATCTTTGTTGCTTACATCTTCATGCTCTATGTATGCCACTGCCAGCTGTGCAAGCCTTTTTGCAATGCAGCTAGTTTGGTCTCAGTACACATCCCAAAAGAATCTCAAAGACTAGGGCCTCTTTCAGACAGGGGTATCATCCTGACAGCAAGGTAAGATGACTCTCCTGCCCATCATTGATCAAATGACATTGTAACTGGGTGTTCTTCATTGTGTTAATTCTGAAATATCCCTGTGCCATATCCATTGTGGTAGTTCTGAAATATCCCTGTGTTATTAACTAACATTAATTAATTATTAATTATTAATGAATTAACAGACAAATGTTATTTCAAGCAGAAAATTCTAAAAGGGGGAAGAGATGTGGGTTTAGGCATGAACATGGGGTTGGGACGAAGCATGGTTATTAGCCAACATGTTTGGCAAAGGTCTTTTCTTTCTCTGTTACTATGATCACTCTTCCTTTTTTGATGACTATTGATTCCCTCCCCTTGCCTGTTTTGCTTGTTTTCCCATTGAATAAAGCCCCAAAGATGGATTTTTGCAGGAGTTCTTTGTATTCACATCACCACCTGTGCACCTAGAAATTGCATTCCAGCAGGAGCAACTTGCGCCTTCTACTGGGTGCAGAATAAGCCTATTTAATAGAAGGTCTTTCCTCCTTCTCATCATCTATAAAAAATCAAGAGAAGGCACAGGGCTGGGAACTTAAGACGAACTCTGCTAAGTTAGGTTAGGGTTCTATAAAGTTTTTTAAAACGTAGGACTCCAAGGGCCATAGGTGTTGACAGTGACATGGGGATGTCACTGAAGGGATACAGCCAACATTTTTTACCTTTTCTAGGGAGATCACTGATTCATAGAAGTGGAAGGGGAGTTTAGGCCATCAAACCCTATTCCCTGTCCAATATGGGAATCCAGATAAAGGCAAAAACCTACCCACCCCCTGCCTTTATAGCTGCCCAGCTTCTGCCTGGACACATACAGGGAAGAGGAGTTCACACTTCTCTGAATAATTGGTCTCACTGTCAAGCTGATCTTACTGTGAGGAAATTTACAGTTCAGTTGAAATCTGCCTTCCTATAACTTAAATCCTTATTCCATGTCCTGCACTCTGGAATGATAGAGAACAGATCTTGACATTCTTTTATGCAACATCCTTTCAAGTATCCCTCACCTATCAAGATCATTTTGAATTCTATCTTCTACAGCAGTGTTTCTTAAAGTGTGGTCCTAGGACCCTGGGAGTCCCCCAAGACCCTCTCAGGGGTCAACAAAATCAAAATGATTTGCCAGGCTCCTGTGCAGCCTATGTTGAAAAATGATACAATATTAAAATCCCATCAAACAATTGTGAGAAGTGGTAGTGGCAGCAAGTGTGTCAATTTTAATTTTTAATATGGTAAATATTGATAAATATAACCAATACAAGGAAAACCTCTTTTGGGGTCCTCCCTAATTTTTAAAAGTGGGAAGGGGTCCTGAGAGAAAAAAGTTTAAGAAACACTGTTCTACAGTATTAGCTGCCCTACCCAATTTTGTATCGTCATAAAATTTGATAAGCATTCCCTCCACCTCATCATCCAAGTTGTAAATAAAAATGTTGAACAGTAAAGGGCCCATGCACTAAATCTTGTGGCATCTCATTCAATGCCTTTTTCCAGTTTAATGAACACTGATTTGTATTCATTTAATTGTCATGCCAGCTAGCCAAAAATAAATGAGGGGTACTAGTTTTGCGATCATGGGATACTTTATTGAAACCTTTTCTGAAATAAAGATATATTATGTCTATAATATTCCCATGATCAATTAAATAATATAATGTGATCAAAACATGAGATAAGATAGCCTGGGAAGATGTAAGGCTCTTCTGCATTGCAGCCTTAAGCCTTTGGACTCTCATACCTAAACCAGCTGGAATGAAGCCAATTTAAGTAACCCCTTTCCAGATTTCAACTCCAAATTTCTCCTTTGGCTGCATGATGGCCTGGTGTTCAATCTGGATTGTGCTTTGGTGGAGTCCCCTGTTCTTTAGTTCCCCCATCATGCCAGTAAAACAAGTACCTATTGCTTTCTTTTCTGTGGACAGGTCTTTACAGTAAATGGTTTCCACTGAAACTCCTTTTCTATGACCTCCATCTGTTGATTCCCCCTCATCACTGACACCTTTCTCTCTGGTCTGTCCACTGGTGGATCAGTTTTCTAAAAAGGAAAGGAAACTTCTGATAGGTTGGGCTGGATGGGTAAACTGACTGAACTCTTGTCAGTTTCACCAAGAAAGCAAGAGGGAGGGAGGGAGGAAGGAAGGGACATTTCACCATCCCAGCAATGAACCTTTAAAAAAAAAAAAGTCCACCTTTTCACCATTCCACTAGTGAAACAAAAAAAATAGAAAAGAAACTAAACTTTACTAGTTAAGGTCTTGTCATAAGAGGGCAAGTAGCCCTGTAGCGCAAGACCAAAATGTGTACTGCACCGGAGCCTGTGTGAGTAGACGCATTTGCTTACAGTGAAATGAAGCGTGGCAGGTGAACCATGGCAGAAAACACTACTTTTGATGCATAATCATAAAAGCCACGTGGAAGTGGCCTTTCCAGTGGTCTAAGGGTGGGTAGAGGATGGTGTTGTGTGTTTCAACCTTCAAGCAACATTAGTGCCCTCTACTCACATTGGGGCAGCCCGATTGTGTGGATCAGCCCTTGTTCTTCACAAATCCATGTTGAGTAGGTCAAAGCAGTTTGCTAAACTAGTGATCGGTATTAGGAGAAACAAACACAGAGGGTCCATAGTTTGTCTTCATGTGTAGTCTATTTACAAATAACAGTAGAGTGACTTACATCAGGCAAAGAACTCAATAGCAGGTACAATTCAACAGGAACGTAGTTATAGCAGAGAGAGAGAGAGCAAAAATTTGCTAGGCTCTCTTTTATACTACTTATACTCAATCAGTTTGGGTTAGCTATGCCTAAGCTTTTTATTGCTCACACCTGTGAGTGAGTGAGCCAGTTTTGACTCTGTTTTAGCATCAAAATTTATTTCCCTGACAATCCTTGAGGAAGTGGGTGGGTTTCCACTGGCTCTTAAGAGGCAGTGTTCCATCATCTTCTCAAGAAATTATCTCTGGATCCAAGAGTTCTGAACAATTATAATCCTGTCTCCAATCTTTCCATTTTGGGGAAGGCTGTTGAGAAAGTAGTCGGTTTGCAGATACTTGGAAGAAACAAATTATCTGGATCTTTTGCAGTCATGTTTCAGATCAGGATATAGCACAGAGACAACATTGATCACAGTTGCAGATGATCTTTGGAAGTACTGGGATTGGGATGGTACATCCATCCTGACCTGCTTGATCTCTCTGGGGTCTTCAATACCATTAACCATGGTATCCTTCTGGATTTAGCTTCAGAGATTTGGAATGGGGGTATGGTATTGCAGTGGTTCTCCAGTCAAGCAAGAGTTGTGTACTCTGTCAGGAGAGTACAACCCCATTCAGAGGAAGTAGGTTCCAGTCGGTTTAGGTAGTGGGACTCCTCAGGGTGCTATACTCTCTCCATTCCTATTTAGCATCTACATAAAACAATTACATGGGTGAAGTCATCTGTCAGCATGGGTTTCAGTATCATCACTACACTGTTGAAGTATAGTTATACATCTCTATCCTGGGCTGATCAAGTGCCCTCAAGGTCCTTTCCCAGCATCTGGACGCTGTGGAGGTCTGAATGGAGATAAGCAGGGTCAACCCAGACAAGACCAAATGGCTCTTGGACCCTCTTTGGAGGGGGGGCTGTATTTGTATTCCATCTTTAGTTCTAGATGGGGTTGTACTCCCCTGACAGAGTACACAACTCTTGCTTGAAGAATAGTTGGCAGCCATGATCAAGTAAGCCTTTGTACAACTCCATTTTGTGTGCCAATTGTGCCCCCTGGATTGGGAGGACCTGTTCACAGTCATTCATACCTTGGTCACCCCCTGCTTAGTCTTTTGTGATGAGCTTTACATGGGGTTACCCTTGAAGAACTTCCATAAACTACAGTTGGTCCAGAATGCAGCAACACAAGTAGCTATTGGTGTACCACAGTATACCCATGTAACACCATACTTTGCAAGTTGCACTGGCTTCCTATAGGCTTCTATGTGTAATTCATGGTGCATGTTATCACCTATAAAGGCACAGAGCTGGGTTATTTACAGAACCACCTATGTCTGATTGGATCTGCCTGTCCCACACGATCTGAGAAAGTAGATATGCTTTGGGTTCCCTTTATGAAACAATGTCATCTAATAGGATCCCAGAGACCTGCCTTTCCCTCTCATGTTGCCTGCCCTTTGGAATAGCATGTCCCTGAGATTCAGATGATCCAACCCTGTTGGTCTTCTCTAAGGCTTTAAGAACTGGTTTTTCTCCCAGGGACTGGGCCAAACTATAGGGTGAGCTCATCTACTCAGTTTGAGTAATTGAATATGTTGTATTTGACCTAGGTTTGTGCTATTTTATGTTTTGCTTTCATGGTTTTTATGTTTGCTGTTAATCTTGCTTGTGTTTTTAAGTCTGGTTAGCCACCAAAGCCACAATTTGCAGGATGGATGGATGGATGAACAGACAGATATTGTGCACCTCTAGCAAGAGGTTTGAGATATGACTACCGTGATTCTTCTTTTGGTTCATTACTTGTAGTTCAGACTAACATCAGTAAGATGTAAGACTGTTGTTGTTAATGCTGTTCTCAACATTAAGAAATGTAACCCTTCATCTGTAACTTCAATAGTTGATTTCCTCTCTACTGACATGGCTGAGCAGTTTAAGGGCTAGAATGGATGAATAAAACCACCTAACTTGACCAGTCTCCATCCTGCTGGCAGTAGATCCTCTGTACAATTAGAAAATGCATTTGACAGATCATTAAAATTCATTTGAATAGCCTTTCTGCTCTGTGCCATGCCACATGGCCTCCTCATTACAGAGCAATAACAAATTTCCATAATTGGCTCCACCTTGAATCTACTTCCAAGGGCACTGCAGAAGGAACAAACCTTTTGCAAGCTGTCCAGTGCTGCTGTGCCCAAGAGACTAAAGATGGGAGGACCATGCTAAAATGGGTGGAAACACCTGATCCTTCTTGATCTGAGTCTGAACAATGATCCCTCAGGAATGACCATCAGATTAGATAAGCCAAATGGATCTCAAAGCAGGTTCATACAGGCTATCCGAATGAGATTCTGAAAGCCTACCAACAATAGTTTTTTTCTACGGGGTCTAGAAAAATATATTGTTTCAATTTCACCTTCCTTGAACAGTCAGAGGTTCCATTCTGCAGCCTTTTGGTGGCTGGGATCTACAAGAAAACCTTTGAGGATGAAGACTACACTGGATGGGGTGAGGCCAACATTGACAGGGTTTTCTTGAATCTGGGAAAAAATGGGAGGAATTCTTTGCTTTTATGGAATATGTTAGAACTAAAACACTACAGTGTTTGCATCAAATTTTGGGCAACTGATTAACTGGGTTACATATAGCTCTCATGTTTTAGGCTGCCCACAACTACATGTCAAGCTGAGTAGGGGAGAGCAAAAATGCAAGCAAGTCTTGCTAATTCCCAAAATGTTTGTTCCCTTCTGTAAAATCATTTAGCATACCACCACAGAGGCTGGGATTACACAACACTCTAAACACTCAACATTGTTGTAGTCACCAAACATGCTATGCCCACATAAATAAACCATATTATAGCTTAAAGTGAAACCTCAGAACTGATTTCCCCTTGCAGCATCTATTGATTGCTCCCTCTCACATCATTCCACATTCACTGCTCACATACATGGGAGTGGGCTGAAATGAGAGGATAGGGATCTCTCCCAATGGCTCTCACAACCCTAACAACAATTGGACTATTTCTGAACACATGTGTAGTGCTCTTCTGGAAGAACCCTAAACCTTACGAAAATAGCTTAGTTATTTTGTGTATGTGTCTTAGGGACATGTCATAAAGTAGGATAATGAACTCCCAGGGCAGACAAAGATATATTCTACATAGATGGAGGACAAAGAGCTTGAAATTCTGAAGGCACTTCCAAATTATGAGTTTTATGCCAGTTTAAATGCAGCTCCTGATTTCTGTCACCCCATGATGGCAACAGAGTAGTTGAAAACATTGCAAGCTCCTTTTGAACGGAACTGTTACCCACCTCCCATTTCTGAGCTTCAGCTGCTCTAACAAGTCCTCTAAGGAGAATGCAATGGCTTGATAGTATCCACCTTTCAGTAGTCCTGATGAAATAATGTGGATGAGGTTGAGAGGGGACCAGCAGTTGCAAAGGGCCAGGCTGCTTTGCTTGTTCTTTCCCTTTTGAATAGGTCTCTTTTTCTCCCTCCCCCATCCATAATCTGGGGCAGCTCAGGTTCAGAAAGTGACTGTCATTCCTTGTTGTTTGAGTCCAAGACGTGAAGACAATTGCTGGTAATTTTCAACTGTACCTGAGAGATCACCGAGTGAAAAAGATCATGGTGTATAAATGCCCTCAATTATTGACATTAACTCAAGTGGTGACACTTACTATGTACTCCAGAAGATCCCAATTCATAAATAAGGCCTGCTGTTTCTCTTAGTGGTAACAGATAAGACCTTTTCTGACTCTAACCATATTGTTCAAGATCTTCTCACTACAGAGCTAATTGATCACAAATAGTCATTTAAGGAGGTTGTTAGTATCTAACAGAAACCAGTTGTGAGATGGCAACTATGGCTTGCACTTCCCTTTTCTTTCATTCAAAGGGAATTGAATTCACAGTAAGAGGTTATTAAAAGCCAAGTGTGATCAACCCCACTTTCTTTTTCATGCCCAGATTGCTAAACCATTCACTTTACAATCATGCTAGTATTTCTAAAGACAATTATTTTCTTTGTTAGCGATTGGATTAGCTGCCTTTAAATCGTCCACAAGCTATTGTTTTGATCTTCTTTTTGTTTTTTTGTTTTTTTAGTACATCCATGCACATTAATGTTTTAGATAAACAGCCTATCCAGAGTGGCAGAAAATCCTGGGATTGGATCTGAGGCACTCATTTAGAAGAATATTTATACAGCTTCTACATAACTTTATTAAAAGTCCTTGTGAAATTGGTGGTATATGCACAAAGAATATAAATAAATAATCCATTTTTAAAAATAAGGATAGTGCAAAATCCATCATTTGACAATATCTTTTTTTGAACATGCATGCTTTTGCGTTCTCTAGAACTCTTTATCAGGCAAAGTGGTACAAAGAGCAGAAACCCTATTTTTGTTTTAGAGATGTACTAAGCACTTCAGGTGGGGATTCTTATGCTTGAGCCCCTGGAGAACCATTACCAAAGAAAATACAGTTTTCATTGTAGAGATTTATGGAGAGTATCAATGTGGGGTTGATTCCAAGAAACAATCCTCCAATCCACAGCCAGGACCAGGGACAATCAGTATCCAGCGATGTTGCATAGGGGCACATGCCTGAACATTGATCTCAAATGGCTGCATAGGTTACCATGGTTCAGTCCTTCAAAATACTTCCCTGGGGTACCAGTGCCATCAGCAGCAAATAGAGTCAATCACCTGTTCCTTGTCACCTGCATCACAAACCCACAGTCAGTATAGATTTCAACAGGCAGAATAAGTGACCAAGGTGAACCTCTCAGGAGAATTCCCAATAGTTCCAATGGCAATAGTTGCAACTATAACAGAATCATTATTTATTAGCACCTGCAACACAAACAGATGCTCAGTTTAGATCTCCATGAGTGGAGTAGGTGAGCAAGGTGCAGTTCTTCTTCGAAAGTGCCCAGGGTGCCAATGGCGTTAGTGGCAAGTGCATAAACCCAAAAGTACGTGCAATCTCAGTATGCAAAATAGGTGGCCAAATGGAGAGCCCTCTTTATAAATCAGAAAAGGAAGATGTGGAAGTTTGATGAATTCTCCCTATGCTCGTGGATGCGCTCTGCAAGTCTTCTGCCTGTCTGTCCTATGTAACACCAACTAGCAGTCAGAAGACATGATGAAAACTGCTTAATCTCATAACACATGGACAGACTTAACCATAGTTTTAACTGGGAAACTGTCACATTTTAGACCAAGCTAAATCCAAAAATGCAAGAGAATTCTTGGAAGCTTGGCATTCAGACAAGGCAGCAATCAACAGACACATAGAGATAAACAGCATCTACATACTATTCAAAAGAGACAAAAGACCAGAAGATTGCCTCACCAGCAATCATCACCCAGATAAGCAAAGGTTACCACCAGGCACACAATCAAGCAGTAAACAATACCCTAATCAAGGAACTATCAGAGAAGCAAAACAAAACCCCCACCCCCAGCAGCACTGGCAAGGCAGGCCACAACATATAAATAGAGAGCAAACCCCATCCCATTTTAGCACTGAAGTTGTTACCTAGCCGGGTAATGAAACGTTTGCAAGAAAAGAACCAAGCTCAGAGAACCCCAAGGACTCCACAGTTCAATCCTGAGCTACACATATTCGCCTCTATTGATTGTGTATTTAACTTGAATTTTGCTACAGTAAACACCATTCGTAACTATGGGTCGTCCTTAAACCAGGCGTTCTTAACCTGGGGACTACCTGTATTTTGGTAAGTTATAAAGTGAGAGGTTCTTAGCACACTGTGTCAACCCAGCTATTGTGGTTTATAAACCATGGTTTTTCGTGTCATGCAGCCCAGTCAGCTGTGGTTTATTCAGTGAACTATTGTTAAATAAACTATGGCTTGGTGTAACCTGACTTCCCCAATTCAAGAATAAGTTCCTTCATCTTGGAAAAATTAGTGAACAGTGTTACATGTGCAAATGCAGCCCAGGACTGTCTTTGGCAAGTGAATCAACATGGGTGTGCTTGATTAGAGAAGCATGGATTATTCTCTTTATTTTTCACCATGATGTCAGTTACTTTTTATATCTGGTAATATAATACCATGCTCAAATGTTCTTTGAAAACAGTGCTTTCCTCATCACTGCCTAGAATTAAATGTTTCATGTCTTGTCACACTTTTTTTTTTTTAACTTAAGGTAGGCAAACTGGTATCCTCCAGCTATTCTGGAGTGCAATTTTCACGACCCCTTGTCACTGGGCACAGGGCTAGGTTTGACAATTCTTGAAGGGGTACTGGGGTGGCTACTCTTACTGATAACCACCATTAGAGAACAGTCTCCCCATTTCTGACAGATCTGGTGGTTCAACAGCAACACAGCCTGGGTTCATCTGGCTTCTGAGAAATCTGTATATGGATCTTCTTCTCCATGACTGTATCCCCAGAAGAATGAGCAGGATCAAGCCAAAAACAACAATGCCAGCACTTCAGATTGGACCAGAAAAAAACCAAAAACTGTAGTAGATATTTAAAGATTGGTGGCATTTGCTCCCCATGGTCCTACTAAGCAACTGAACAATTCCATTTTGAGTGGCAGCTTCTGATCAGTCTTCAGTCACCACTATGCATACAACAGGAGCCTGATTTGAAACTGCCTTCTTCTGTTTCTACCACTACTACTATTACGTCATTATCATCATCTGTCAGATCATTAAAAGGCACATAGCATGACATGACTAAAGATTCCTGGCAAATTCACAGCTGAGGCAAAATCCAAACAGATGTCCTGATTTCTGAATTAGTCTGTGAACCTGTAGAATTTAAGGAAAGCCATAGGGAATTTCCAGGAAAGAACTCCAGGAATCAGGAGAAGAAAGATAACATATTTTAATTGCCATCTTTATTGCAACCATGGATTCTGAAACTTACTCTTTGTAAATTAAGCCATTCGTTTAACAAAAAGAAGAAAGGGAATTGTTTTAAAGCATAACCTACTGTAATTTGTTTGATTTTCTTCAGCAAAGATTATGATTTGTACCTTTCCTCACATACAAAAAATGAAATACATCATTAACTGTCCTTGTTTTCTCCCTACAGATCTGTGTCATGGAGTGTGAGGGGAAACTGTTTTCCAGTGCTACTTGGGGACTCTGCAGTAAAGCCACCAGTGGAAAAGGATCTTTCTCCCTAGGCCATAGTAGCCTGGAAGAAACTAAATGGCCCTTGGAGATGTGGGATGGCAGCCTGAAAGGAGGCAGAAGCAATCTGAAACATCATGATGACCTGACCAGAATGGTGGATCTCAGCAATGGGGAAGATAAGCAAGTGTCCAAATCGAGTGGTCTCATTCGTCAGCCAAAGGCAGAAGACAACACTAGTGATGGAAGCCAAACTCCACTTGGGGATTTACATGATCAGCTCAAGATTCCCAAGAGGGTGGGTGACTTCCTGACTGGGCCATTCAACTATGGGCAGATGGGAGAGCCTGAGGTGCAAGAGCTCCAAAAACGATTTGGAGGCTTCATTGGTGTTCGGAAATCAGCCCGGAAATGGCACAACCAGAAAAGGTTCAGTGAATTCCTGAAGCAGTACCTTGGGATGTCCCCACGTTCCATCGAGTACGATGGCTTGGCTGATGACCTGAAGGAACAGAATGAGATTTAGACAAATGGACTTTTCCTGGATTGTTGTCGTTGTTGTCGTTGTTGTTTCCTTCTCAGATTATCAACATGTTGTGAATTGATTTCAGAGCTGCCATGGCCAAAGAAGCCAACCCCATTCCTAGTATTCTGCTATGTCAATGTTCAGCCAACCAACCTTAGCATCTGAAGGGAAGTCTGTTTTCTTTGAAATAAAGCTCAGAATTGCTTTGTGTAATAATATCTCACAATTTTTACATTTATATGAATAAATGTCAAAAATCGACACGTAGTATGATAACACGTCAGAGAGCAGGTTATTCTAATTCTAATTCTTTCCTTCTATTGTATTGCCTTTCTACATTTAGGAACAGCCATTTTCACTGGGGGAGTGAGCTTTCAAAAATGCAACCTTCATTCCCACCAGCAGTTTTCAGTGATCCAGTTCCTTAGAAGGAAGTCCGAGTTTTGCTTCCTTGTATGTACGCTTGGGGTGCTTTTGACAACTTGGGAAAACTATGTATGAAACCAGATTCTTACTCCTGGTTTACTGCTTCAGATTTTTTAGAACTGAGATTTAACTAGAGAAAAACAATCCCTGATATGCTTCCCAGTGGGGTTGACATCTTTGACATGGCAGTGCAATGGTGTTCGTGGATTTTTGTTATCAGTTTCCCATCTTCTTTCTCTCTCCATGGCATGTATTTCGTCAAACCTGCTGTCTCCATGCTGTCATTTTCAAAGATGTATTTTATTAATTGCCAGGACCAGGAGTAAGTGAATTCCTCTCCACCGCTGCCTGATAACAATTTCCAGACAAGACGCATGATTGATAAAGAAGCAATGTAGCTGGGTTGGGTATTTTTCCTCTGTTAATTATTGAATGTTAAATATTTTAAAAAGGGAAACGAGACACAAATTCTGTTCTTTTGAGTTCAGGCACAAAGATTTCTCCATTAAACTTGTACATAGCAAAAAGAAAAAGAAAAGATTAATAAATTAGTTTTCTATTTCTACTGTAGCATTGTGATCAACACATTTTCAATGGCTACATGCTTTCTCATCACCACTTAAAGCTTCATTTGCACAGCTTATAAAAATATGAGTCCCCACTGCCAAAGTCCAGGCCATATTTAGACTGCAAAAAATCTGGAGGATCACTAGATGGTAGCAAAGAAATAGAGGAAAATACTGCCATCTAGAAATCATCTGGGTTGTTGCTTCTCATAACTGAAAAAACAGCTTCCCCTAACTTGGTGCTCACTAGATGCAGTGAACTTCCAGTATCCTGCCCAGCAAGATGATGCTAGCTAGGAATTTGGGGAGATGTAGCCTTGCATACTTGAGGTCACCAGTTTGTAGAAAGTTGCCATAAAATCCTTTCACAGATAGCACTCCATTTGAGGTCCAGCTCCCCGTCATTCCTGAACAAAAAAGAATTTTCAAGCCAACTTTTTACAGGGAGCCATTGAATAAAAAAGTATGGGGAATTTAGGCTATAATTTTAAGCCTTAAATATGATGGGGTATCACTCTTGCTTGGTATTTTATTCTCCTTTTTCCTGATTCATTGCCAACACTTGGAGTCCCATCAATAATATAAGTTTGATTGCGCCAGGAGGAGCTCTTCTTGTTGAGTGCAGGTAGTCCTCACTTAAGGACCACAATAGGGACTGAAAAATTTGTGGTTAAGTGGTGCAGTTGTTAAGGAAGTCACACCCAATTTTACGACCTTTTTGTAGTGGTCATTAAGTGAATCACTATGGCCATTAAGCAAATCATGCAGTTAAGCAAATCACATGGTTCCCCATTGATTTTGCTTGCCAGAAGCCAGCTGGGAAGGTCACAAATGGCAATCACATGACCCCGAGATGCTGCAACCGTCATAAGTGCAAGCTGGTTGCCAAGCGCCCAAATCACAATTATGTGACCGTAGGGGTTCTGCAATGGTTGTAAGTGTGAGGACTGGTTGTAAGTCCCTTTGTTCAGCACCACTGTAACTTTGAACGGTTGCTAAACGGATGGTCATTAAGTGAGGACTACCTGCATTATGTCGTAAGTGTGCAGGAAGGACGAACTTCTGTTAGTTCTTCAGGGTAATCCAGACGAGAAGCATGACAATGAATACCAGCTCTATCTTCATTGTAAGGTTACATTAATAGAATCTTGCAAGTCTGAAAGTACCCCTTCCATCCCTTACTTTCACTCTCCCGAAAACTAGGGAGGGTCCCTTCTGAGATGCTTTTTCTACCCCTCCTTCAGACTCAAATTTCATTTATCAGACTGTTGTCTAGGCTGTGGCTCTTCCTCCTGTCTCCCAAGGTCTTTCCCACATACCATTACATTCCTGTTTCTCAATTTTTTTTCAATTATGAAAGAAATTTTTATTTACAAAGTAAATAAATTGCCTGAGGTAAGCCCATTTGCTTAAAAGTTTCTTTACAGACAGGTTCATATTAAGATACTTCAATTCTGTGCTCTCTTCTGAGCTTTTACTTTAACATTCTACTATTATTCCCTTTCTTTTAGTTACAAGCATATTCCCATCCCAACCTTTTCATTACCAAAAGTCACTCCTCCTCCCACTCTTGCAGGGACTACAACACGTACGGCTATGTCCTACAATAGTTATTAATGTGGAACTGAATCTCTTCTAGGTCAAATCCAACATTCTGGCTCTATTTTTACAACATGCCTACCAGGGTTAATGAGGGGGCTGATATTATAGAAATACCAAAAATGGATCAATTAACCTAGACAGCTAATTCCCAAAGGTTAGACATTGTAGGAGGAAGTATTAGTCCATGGTGACAAAAAATCAGGAGTCTGGTAGCATCTTTTCCGACTAACACATTTTATTAAAAGACATAAGCTTTTATGCCTTTTATTATGCTGATAATATAATGTGTTAGTCAGAAAAGGGGCTACAAAATTTTTCCCAAGGGTTAAAGTTAATTCAAAACAAGTTAAATTACCTCCATTAGTTAGTTGTCTTAAGGGAACACTTAAATCAAGTCAAGTGAGAACTTTGTCTTTCCCAAATGATGATTTTTGACCCGGTTAAAGTAATCGTGTGCTAAAATACAGAGATTTGATTGAATTTGTGCTGACTGGCATGCTATGGGAACAGGATGTCTGCATACAATTGATTGCAATACAGTTATTACAACCAATTGAAAAGTATGTTTTACTTCTCCAGAGTTCATTGCATACTATTGAACTTAATAAGATTTTCATATGAAGTGGGCATGCCTAGGACTGTATCACAGTGAAGGGGAAGGGTCTGCCTTGTTTATTTTAAATTATATATATTGAAAATTATTACTAAAATAGATAATCTGTGACCCACTAAATGTTGCTAAATTAAAGCTCTGGCATTGGGCATACTCACTAGGGTTGTTGGGAGCTGTAATTCAGTAACATCTGGTATTTGGATGGCTATAGTTCTCCCCACGTAATTTACAATTATACAAAGCAAAACTTAAGGGAACTTAGGCAAGGAAGCAAGTAATTCTAGTTTTCAAACAGTATGGCTAGGTTTGTACAACCTGCTAGATTAGACTAAAATAGAATTGGGTAAATTGAGGTAGTCATCCATTGTCTTAGCATGTTGTATGAATCATATTAAGTCATAATATGGCCTCTGCCTTTGGACATAGCACATTATCTGAATGCAGCCATTTTGTCTTGTGCTGTACTCCTAACCTAAGTCTTTCCAAAAGCAATAATGCCCTCTTGAAAATCCCCTTGTTTACAGCCAGCTGCAAAACTGTGGATAACATTTAAAATTCACTGGACAGGGAAGAAACCCCACTGAACACAATGGGACTTCCTTCCAAGTATACATGCTTTGAATTGCATCAGGCAGCTTTTCCCACCCTTTGCCATGGAAAGTTAAGGCAGCCTCAAGTCAGACTGAACTCCTGTTGGCTGCGTCCATGCAAGTTTCTTAGCTGTTCTCTTCTGGATTGCCTATATAGAAAACTGAAAACAAAACAAAGCCCCCTTTTTTTTTCAACTCCCCTTTTCCCAACTAAACCATGTGACATATGGAGGAGTTATTAAATATCCCTTTCAGGTAGCTGAGCCTTCAAACACCTATAGATAAACTATTCTCCCCTATGACAGCCTTCTCTAATGCATTGTTCTTAAAATGGCGGTGTTGGACTTCAAGACTCAGAACGCTCAGTGATGAAGCCGGGAGGGAATTTTGAGAGCCATCATCCAATATCTCTGGAGGACACCAAGCTGGGAAGGCTGATACCAGAGAAACCACTCAGTCTTGCAGTGTTAAGATCTAATTTGCACAACAAAATAATTACTGTGTAACAGTATAATAATTAAGGTATTTTAAAAATCCAGAACCTAGCAGGCATGTAGCAAAAATTATCCTTATGGTGACATTGTGTGATGATTGCAAACCTGAGCCAAATCTCTCTCTCTCTTTCTCTTTCTCTCTCTCATACACATACAGAGAGAGAGAGAGAGAGAGAGAGAGAGAGCCCCCATCAAGTTATCTGGAGCAGCTAATCTTTCCACATTCATAAACCTATATTCTGTGTTGCATTGCACTACTATCATCCTTTTTAATCTCTCCAGTTTTGGAGAAAGGATTCTATCCACCCCAAAAGAAATGGCCTGTTACAAATGCCAGAGAAAGCACAAACCAGGATTAAGAACTCGATTAAAAAGAGTAGGCAACACCTCCAGCAGTGTTGTCCTCCTCACAGACATTTATTAGAAGTTATATCCTGCAGGCAGACATTGTAGGATAATAGCAAGATGAGTTAATCATACACTTTCTCTTACCCAATCCTTAAATTGGGGGCTTATTGGAAATTGATGGCAGTCAGATCATCTATCCAGAGATGTAGAAGAAAGTCCACTCCAAGAGAAGGAAGTCTAAGGTGTTTTGATGGTAGATAGAGCAATATTTCATTATCACCTTTTAGCTATAACAATAAAACCAACAATCTAGAAATTAGAGCAGGGGAGAAAACAAGTAGTTGATATTCAAGGCATCAGGTCTTCATTTAATCATCCACTTAACAGGAACATTCAGATTATGCTCTACCTTATGCTACGACCCTTATGCTTGCTTCTGCTTCTTTATCACATAGGGTACATCACATTTCTTTGGGTATTGTGCTGAATGAAAGACTTGAAGACCCCTGGTAAACACAGTTCTGTGGAAGCTTTACTCCAGCTCTGGGTCATCTGGAAATGGGGAGGGGGGTATCAAAAAAATCAAATGATCCTCAACCATGTGGTCAAAGCCCCATCCCTTTTTTAGATGTGTTGCAGAGTTTCAAATATGTGGTTGCAGACTTCTTCTTGACTGTTTTGACCCCTCTGCAAATGCTCCTGCTCCTGCTCCTGCTCCTGCTCCTGCTCCTGCTCCTGCTCCTGCTCCTGCTCCTGCTCCTGCTCCTGCTCCTGCTCCTATAGGGAGTTCTTTATTCAATTAAGGTATACATAGGGGTGAAGAAGCAGTGGACAGATCCCATAGCCCTGTAGGCTGAGATGAATGAGAAGAACACTGTCCAACTATGGTCATGCATGTAATATTATCTGGGATATATTTTACCCCACCTTCAGAATCACTAAATAAATACCTCCAAAAAGGTCTCTGGTAGTGATCTTTCCCTGGAGGATATTTAGACCTGTGAGGATAAAGAAGCAAAGGAACTATGACGCTTCTTTCCTTTCTGAAAACATGAAATCCACCTGGAATCAAATTCACCTCTATTCTTAACAAAACAAAGTTTTCTTAGAAGGAGAACTAAGAAGGGAGGAGGGTGGGAATTTGTGTTCTATATTAATGAAACTGAAGATAATGTCAGATGGGATATCAGTTTTTTAAAAAAATCAATAGAAGCCAAATTGGATAGCTTTATCAGTTCATTCAGAGAATACAATCAGCTTCAGACAGTATAAAATTCTATTTCCTCTCACAAGAGAAAACTAAAAACTTTATGAGACTTAGCACTGGTGCATTGTATTAATTGGTGTGCCATTTAATTGCCAATTGATTCAATTCAAACCCAGGCAGCATTCTACAATATGCTTAATCTGGTTATTTAATTAAACCTTTTAAATGCACACAATACATTGAAACCTAAACTAACCAATAGGAAATAGGCTGTGTTTCCATAGTATGCCTAATCAAACCTCATATTCACCAAGCTGGTGTGAACAAATGCATCTTTTGTGTCATGAATGGCCGCAACAAACAACCTTTTATTCTAAAACGTTAAAAGGTTACCTATCAAACAAAATGGATATATCCCCCCCACCAAAATCTTAATCTGTTTTACTGCCTCAATGACCAAGTAGCAGTGAGCATTTTCTGCTCCAAAGTCCTGCCCCCTCCCACTTCTGAATGAAACTATCTTGCCAAGGGTCAGAGCATACATATGACAATACTCCTGCTTGAATTACAAGTAGTCCCCAGTTTAAGAATGAGTGCCATTCCCAAGATCTGTCCTTAAGTCGAATTTGTACGTAAACCGGAACAGGATTATTGTATAATACTGTATAAGTAGTATTGTGCAATGAATTTGAACCACTGTGTATTTAACTTGAATTTTGCTATAGTAGGCTCCATTCTTAACTATGGGTCATCCTTAAACCAAGCATTCTTAACCCAGGGACTACCTATATATTAAAGCAACCTCATTTCCTCACTCTTGTACCCAGAATCAGAAACGACTACAGAGCCAGGCTAACCCTTTACCTTCCTTTGGGGGCAAGAACAGCGCTGGGTGACACTAAATGTAGCAGGTACAGAATGATCTGATCTCTCTCTCCACCACAGTTTTTATTGTCACATGAAAAAATAGACACAGGTGTGAAAAAAATCAGGGAGGGAGGGAGGGAGGGAGGGAGGGAGGGAGGAAGGAAGGAAGGAAGGAAGGAAGGAAGGAAGGAAGGAAGGAAGGAAGGAAGGAAGGAAGGAAGGAAGGAAGGAAGCTAACTACTTGGCTCTTGTTTGGTCAAGGGACTTGGCTACTTGGTATAGAAAAAAGTTCCCAAAATCTCTTCATTTGAAGACAGATGTAGACAGATTGAATTATTGCAACTGGCAAATGCAGTTTCATTAGTAATGTAAACAAACAATATTAATTATCTACTATGGTATCTGTATAGATAATATAGAGCAAACTTTTCATCTCCCTAATAACATCATTTACCAATACTCTCACAGACCAGTCACAGAATCGTACCTAATGGCCATACCCATTCTGTCTGACTGAATTTAGATACACATTTTTCATCATAAACTATGTTTAAAATACAACCTGGGACAGAGGACCTAATTGTAAAAACTTCTGCCTCACACAGATTTTGCATAGAAGGTAGTTCAAAGGGCAAATAATCTTCATTCCATACATCCAACCCAGCTGGAAGGTACCCAGAGGATGGGAGTGCTGCTGTACCTTTAGAAGGGGGAGAATTTACCTGCTGTTGGCAACCTCAGTCTGGGCTGAGCTATGAGGTGAGAGGTCTGATAATGAGACCAAACAAATAAATAAATAAATGGAAGATAAAGAGATGGCTGGACTGTGGGAAGCTCCAAATGTCTCCACAGCCAGGGCAACAAAATGGCAAACACAGCCTGGCAAACGTACGTGAAAAGGAATATCTCTAAAAATGCAGTCATTCCATCAGCAACCACCCAAGGACCATTTATTCTGCTTTGTTCAGAATCCAGATCTCGGTGGGCAAGCATTCCTTTGTGTGCAGAAAGTCCCAGTTTCTCAGTAATGGAGGATAGGCATGAAATGAACTCTTTCTGCCTGGAGAACCATGCCAGGCGCAGCAGGGAAATCTGAACACAATGGACCAAAGGCATATTTTCAGCTTCTTAAGCACTGCGCATGCCCTAGACACACCACTTAATTGAGCCCTGGTATCATTTGCCAATGCTTTTCAAATCAGGTAGAACCAAGAGGATTAGCACCTTGCTTTTTAGTAGAAAAGTTAGTTAGAAAAGCTCTTGTGTTCTGAGTTGCCTTCAGCTGACCATCTCCTGGCCCACATTACATGCAAGGTGGACTGCAGAAGGACAGGGGTTCGGTGCGCCAAGTCAAGGACATCATTTCATTATCTATTTTTAAACAGTCTTATATTAACATGTAGTAAAGCCAGTGGGCAAATGCAGGTACATTACTCAATGAGTTTAGCAGAATGCATAAAATATTGGTTGGAAAGCATTGCTCTGCAAAGTGGATTATACTATGTCTTGCAACTGGTGCTGTGGCAGATTTTTTTGACATTCAAAACAAAATTAGAGGCTACTGTAATTTAGTAATGGATTAGCAGGTACACAGTCCCAGATGAAAGACCATCCAACATTCAGAAAGAATAAAAATAATGAACAAAAATTTGAACTGCCTCAGAATAAGGTGTTAGCAGGTACAGATTAGAATGCAGTGATGTAACTGGGGAGAATGACATCACAAGGCAGGATCAGGACAGGCTGGGGCCAATGTCCCCTCACCTCAGAGCTGTTTTACATAACCAGCTTGCCCACACCTATAACAAGAAGAGACCGCAAGGTATCTCAGAAGCAACATCTCATCCATAACATTTAAGCTGAAAAGAAGCCATCCACCAGGCACCGTGCTAATTCCAGAGGAGAACTTCTACCTCCAGGCATGCAAGTTACCTTTTCATAAAAATACCAGAATAACCCTGTGTCTAAATCAGACCCAAAACCTACCTGGTCTAACATGTTTTCTGACTAGCTAGATGTTTCTGGAAAACCTTATTTTTCCCTCCCATAATTAGTGCTGCTATTGTGAGATCCAACCAAGTAAGAGTACCAGGCTAAGAATAAGCCATATCCTCAACAAGTAGGACTGCTGGTCCAATCCAGAAGGGTGCTTATGTCCTTCTCAACTGGAGATTTTGTTTCATAGTGGAGGCCACAAAAAATGAAATCTGCCTCACTTTTTGCAGATGTGTGAATGGATCTAATCCTTGATGTGAGTGGACCACAATGTTGGAATCTTTCTTAAATGTAAATATGCACCAGCATTCCCCAACCACAATGTGAGCAACATAAGTCCCAAGATCATGTGCAGCTCTACTCCCCACTCCCAAAATTAGGCTTAATGTATTTTTATCAAACAAACCCAGAATCCCTCCCCCATCAGTGGGTCAAATGTCCAGATGTAGGCCACAACCATGTGATTGAAGCCCTTCCCCTTTTTAGTGTGTGGATGCCCTTCTCTCCCCTTGAAGAAAAATCCTCAAGAAAATATGGACCCATCTACCTACTCTGCATCATTAATTTGCATTGCAGCCTCTAGCTATCCTAAATAAGTTAACTACAGTACTCAGCCAAGAAAAGGTTGCTCATCCATGTCCAACCTGAAGCTCTCCTGCTATGTTAGCTGTGCTAGCAGGGGAGAATGGGAATTGTAGCTGATCACATTTGGGGATGACCCAGTTGAGGAAAGTTAACACTATCCAAGTGGAAGTTCTGTTGAAAAAAATACCACCTTGAGTATCTAGGCAATGGCCTGGGCATTTTATCCCATCCCAGCTGGAACAGTTGGCATTACATTGCCTTGAAGTTAGGAGAAAACAACTCTAAGAAGAATAAATGGCTGTTTTTCAGCCATTCTTGAGAGAAAACCCGGTCTCTTTTGCATAACTGCTTGTCAAATAGGGTCCCCACAGTTTCTGTTGGCCAAGTGAGTCCTGTGTCAAGCCTACTGGACTAAAAAGAGTCCTGTCAATGCTCCTCTTTCCACATCTCTGGCCAGGAAAAGGAGAAAAATAAATCCTTCACCTGCCACATTGCTGCATATCATGGTGCAATTAAACACAAAGACAAAAGGTCAGTAAAAAGATTACAATCCCTATTTTTCCAATAACCTCACTGGCTTTAATTTTAAGTAAAGCAGGTACAGTGGCAAATACAAGAAGATTCACAAAGATCTAGACAGGTTTGAGTGGTAAACTGAAATGTACAGGATGGCATTTAACAAGAAACTTGTAAAGTTATGCACCTAGGTAGGAAAACTGTAAGGCACAAGGAGAAGGATGGAGAAGACCTGGTTTGGCAGTACTACTTATGAAAAGGATTTGAGTGACCTTGTGGACCACAGCTTAAACATGAGCCACCATATTTAAGCTGTGGTGCAACTGCTACAAAGGCAAAGGCTATCTTGGGCTGCATTAACAGAAGCATGGAGTCCAGATTATGGGAAGGAATTGTTCCACTCTACTCTGCCCTGGTCAGACCCCATTTGGAGTACTGTGTCCAGTTCTGAGCACCACGGTTCAAAAGGGACAGTGATAAATTGGAACAAGTTCAGAAGAGGGCTACCAAGAGAGTGAAGGTTCTGGAAACCAAGCCCTATGAGGAATGGTTAAAGGATCTGGGTATGTTTAGTGTACAGAGAAGACAACTGAGGGCAGATGTGAAGGTAGTCTTAAAAAATCTGAAGAGCTGTCTCCCGAAAGAGCAGTGAACTTATTGTGCATTGCCCCTGAGGGGAGGAGCAGTGGGCTTAATGAATTAAACTACAATGAAGCAGATTCAGGACAGACATCAAGAGGAACCTCCTGAGCCGCCAGCCAGTAAAACAGGCTGCCACATGAAGTGGTGGACTCTCCATCAATAGGAGACTGCAAACAAAGGCTGGATGGCCTAGTGGATCCTGCGTTAAGCAGGTGGTTGGACTAAATGACCTCTATGGTCCCTTCCAACTCAGTGATTCTATGATTCCACAGCAAAGGTTTTTGCTTGCTGCACTGGGCTCATTGGGGTTCCAGATAAACATAGTTAAGACAGCAGCTTTATTCTCATAACAAACCTATAATGTTTGGCAGAGAGAAAGAGAGTTCTGCTATTGTAGATCGAGTAAGGTAGGACTTGAAACCAGGCCCATCACAGTCAAACTTCACTCTGATTAAGGTAGGACTTGAAACCAGCCCCTCACTCTGATTAACCTCTGATAAGGTTAAAGGAGCTCCAGTCAGCTTAAACAGTCAAGTTAACTAGGCCTGACCTGACCTATCTATTGGACAGATGGGATTTTTGTCATGGATAAAAAGACAAAATTTTGTCCTGAGCTTTCAGAGGGGCTCCAGCAACCAACCTGGACCAGACAGAGAAGTTCACAAGAAAAAAAAGGGTCATCATCATCATCATCATCAGGGTCATTCAGGTGAGTCAAAAGGATGCTCTGTCCATCCAGAGAACTGCAATTCTTTCTTTTAGTGCATAGCTATGCCAAATTAGACTGCAGTAACAATTGGTAACAGTATAAGCAAATTGCTTTCTCACTTAGTCACTTATCACCCCAGTTCAGAACCAAACTGCTTCGTACCCAAACCCAGATAAGCTATTTTGGCCTATTAGATGGAAAATCCCTCTAGCCTTGGCAGTACAAAAACAGTAAGATCAAATTTAATAGCTTAGTGTTTGCCACCTCTTCAAATTATTTAAAATCTGTTGGCCAGACTGATCATCTCACTTTGCCTAATCGTAGAGCTGGTCCAGTAGACTATATTATTGCTGGACTTATTAGTTCTAGCATTCATGCAACTCTTTCAAATGTAAGCAAACTCTCACAACAGCTTTACATATTTTTAAAAACCAAGATAGATGGACAGAATGAAAATAAAAAGAGCAATAAAATGTGTTTATAACCAGATAAAACCATCAGTCCACATCTAAGGATGGGTTCTCATTATTTCACTAAGCCAAAATGTAATTTGCTGGATTTTGGTTTAGCATATTGTAGAGACCCAGCCTCTGTACTTTATAAATCTTGACTTATAGTTCAGCATCTTGCATAATTTCAGTCAACCATAGTTTATTTAATTAACCATAGCTTAGAATAATGTTGAGACCAAGTCTAAAACATACAATTTATAGACACATAAAGGCCTGGCACTGAAAGATAATGGAATTGGCATGAGGCAATCTGCCACAGAGTGTCTTAAAGGTAGAGAAAAGCTTAAAGTGAAGATCTTATTATTCAGACCAGGTCAAACAGGACAACATGCCTTTTGAGATCTCACTGGCTCCTCAAGACAGTTTATGGTAGCCAGTTATCTCCAAGAGACAAAAATAGGATTTATAATAACCAGTTGTAGAGTCATTATAAATAATGTATCACATTTTGGAGAAATGATCAATAATGACAATCTTTGCATGGTGTGACATACCTACAAATGCAGTTTCTTTTATTTATTTATTGAATTAATGTATATAGATACCCATCTCACAGTTGTGACTCAAGATGTGGAATACAGGATTAAAAGCAACAAAACAAAAATAATACCTAATAGCTACACAGAACAATAACACAATGATAGCACAATGGCACCTGAGGGCAATCAAACTTGAACCACATAACCACAATCATGTCAAAGAAACTACAGTGATGGGCTCCCCAAACTACAGACCTCATGCCTGGAGGAACATCTAGGTTTTTGAGGATTTCTGGAACACCAGCAGGGGCATGGCCAAACAAATTTTGGGGGTATGGTTTTTCCAAAGGGCAGGTGCTGCTACAGAGAAGGCCTCTTCCTGGGTTCCCCAGATGACACTGCTTATTAGATGTGGCCCAGAGCATGCTTACCCTGCCCGATCTAGTGGAACTGGAGTAACAGAGGAAGACAGTCCAGCAAATAACCTCTTGGGTCATCTATGGCACCAACAAGGCAGTTTAACTGTTTTGATTCCCATTTGAGGAAACCTGGGAACTGTAGTTCTGTGGTAGTACCTAAAAGCCTTGTTAGAAAGCAACCTGACAGTTAACAAGGCACAACACTAATGTTGCCATTAAGAGTGTAGATAAGGCTTCTGTGTTCATCCAGATAATTGCAGGACAGGGTGGTACTGCCTGCCTTGAAGGAGGCAGTGGCGCACCCTTTCTCAAGAGGCCATCCTTGGATTCAACTGTTTTAGGCAACTTTTGTCCAATTTCCAACCCTCCCTTTTTTGGGAAGGTTGTTGAGAGGGTAGTTGGTGCTCAACTACAGATGAAGGAGATTATCTGGATCCTTTTCAGTCTGGGTTCAGGCTGGGATACAGTACTGAGGCAGCATTGGTTGCATTTGCAGATGACCTCTGGAGTGTTCAGGACAGGCATGGTGCAATCATCCTGGCCCTCCTGGATCTCTCAGCAGCTTTCAGTACCATTGACCATGGTATCCTTTTGAGCCAGCTTCAGGGGCTGGAGTGGGAGGCACTGTTTTGCTGTGTTTCTCCTCCTTTCTCAGTGACTGGTTTCGGCTGGTGTTGGAGGGGGGAGAGGTCGAGCCCTAAGCCTCTACTATGTGGGGTGCCTTAAGGCTTGGGTTTCTCTCCTCTCCTCTTTAACATTTACATGAAACAGCTGGGTGGGGTCATTCACCAGCAGGGGGTTTGGTAGCACCAGTATGCTGATGATGTCCAGTTATACACCTGCACCCCTGGCCAGGCAGGTGATACTATTGTGGTGCTGACCAAGTGCCTGGAGGCTCTAAGGGTCTGGATGGGAGGAACCAACTTCAACTCAACCTTGTCAAAATGGAGTGGCTTTGTCAGGTTCAGCCCAAGAAACTCCACGAGATGGTTCTGGAATTGCTTAGTACTTTATTAGCTTACACTTGCTAGACAGAATCTCGCCAGACTAACTCTAACTCCCAAAGTCTGCAACTAAACACTGCGAATTCCTTAGGGTGGTGCCAGTCTCATCCTCTTTGCTTTCACAAGCTCAGGCTGTGGGCTGAGGAGATGCTTCTCCCCATGACCTTGAAACACCTCATCCAAGTCCTCCATCACAGGCTTTGTGTTTTTGGTCCCCAGAGTCTGGTGACATGCCATCTTTGACTCTGGAAGGGGTGGCATTCCTCTGGATGAAGCTGATGCACAATTTGGGGGTCCTTCTAGACTCATGCCTCCTGCTTGATGAGCAGGTGCACAGATGATTCTTATATGCCAATTGCACCCTTTCCTGGACCAGGAGGACTTGCTCACTCACACCTTAGTCACCTCCCATTTGGATTCTTGCAACATGGTCTACATGGGGCTGCCCTTGAAGACCACTCAGAAACTACAACTGGTCCAGAATGCAGCAGTGCACACAGTGTTGGGCATCCCCTAGGTTTGTCCATATTACATCCTTGTTGCATGAGCTGCAATGGCTCCCAGTTTCTTTTCAGGTGCAATACAAGGTGCTGGTTAAAACCTTTAAAGCCCTACATGATACGGGACCAGGTTATCTGCAGGACTACTCTAGACCACTGAGAGTATCTGCCCATTACATCAAAGCAGATAAGGTAGGCACGCTCTAGGTCATCTTCCCTTAAATATTACCATCTTGTGGGTCCTCGAGAGCATGCCTTTTCCATTGCAGCCCTGCACTATGGAACACTTTCCCCCTGAGATCCAAGAGGCCCCCCACCCTTTTAACTTTCCAGAGAGCACTTAGCTCTTCCCCCAGGTGTTGGGATAGGATTAGGTTACAGTGGGAGAGAAAGTGTGGGTTGCATCAGGGAAGTGTGGCTTTAGTGCCAGGCTTTCTGTTCTTTGGCTATTGCATTTATTGTTTTTGGCTTTTTCGTTATGTATATGTTGTTTCACTTTTGGTTGTAAGCCACCCAGAGTTTGGTTTAAGATAGGTGGCTATACAAATGTTTTAAATAAAAAATAAATAATATTCATACATAGTATTATTGCTTTAATAGTAATTCTTTTCAATAGTATTAACAGATGGAGGTCCTATTCCCAATTCATGGCTACATTTTTGAATTTCTGTTCTGTTTAAACCAGTGTTTCTCAACCTTGAAAGCTTGAAGATGTGTGGACTTCAACTCCCAGAATTCTGAAAATTGGTCCACACATCTTCAAGTTGCCAAGGTTGAGAAACACTGATCTAAACGCAGCAAAGATAGAAGTTCTATATCATTAGATATTCATTTCATTATTAAATCAAAATATAAAATTAGTTATCTCTATATTAGCAACTCATCTCAGTTCATTTATTTCCATTATGTTACTTCTAATCAGTTTGGTTTTGAAGGGCAGACAAATTTCAGATCTCATCAGAAGGCTATTAAATAAATAGTTCATAGTAAAATCACCAAACATCTCCCTCTCTGTGCATATCAACCATCTGATTGTCTTAATTTGTGCTCTTTAATTATTATGGAACCATCTTAATATAATAAATAAATTATATTCTAAATCATTTACTAGGATTAGAGTTAATGAAAGAGATTCAACGTAATTTAGAATTGCTAGTGACACTGAACAAGGGTGATCCTTGTTCACTCTGTTATTTATACTTTGTTTGGAACCTTTGGCTTTTACATTGTTTTAGAAAACAATGCAGAAACTAGAGGTTATACTATAGATTGAAATTCTCAATTGGTAAACACCTTTGCAGAAAATATAGCCTTAATGCTTTCCAGTCCATACCAATATCTTCCAGTTGTAATCCATTTAAGAGAGCTATATGGCTCAGTATAATTTTTCTATTAATTATTCCAAAACCTAATTGTATATTTTAAAATTTTAAAATTTTAAACTTTTTGATGATATTGTATTTTAATAATCACTTTTTAATCTTTTATAATGATTGTTTTTATCTATTTGCTTTTTTATTTAATCATTGTACACCACCTAGAGTTGCTTTGTGTGAGATGGGCAGCTATATACAGTAAATATGATGAATGAATGAATGAATGAATGAATGAATGAATGAATGAATGAATGAAATTATGTGCCATCACATTGGTGTCAACTTTTAGCAAGTACTAGAGGGTGATCTGACTTCAACCTGGCCCTTCAGGTCTTCCAGCAGTGCACCCATTTCTACTGTAACTGAGTTCATCTACCTTGCCACTGGTCATCCTCTTCTTCTTCAAGAATATGGGGTCTTTGCATAAAGTGTCCAAAATATATTTTTTCTCCTAAAGAAAAGTTACATATTAATGTAACTGTTAATTGTTCTTTGAAAATCTGGAATAGGTGGCCTAACATTTTAATTTTCACAGTATATATTTTTTAATTCCATTGTGAAGCTATTCTTATTTGCAAGGTATGTTTCTTACCTTAACAATAAAAGAATGACAATGTAGAAATGTATATAGACTACAAAACATCTACATTGGAAATAAAGCTTTGAAACAGAATTAATAGGAAAAAAATGAGATATTTACTGTCTGTGGTTTGAAAATACTTAGAATTCATTTTTTAACTACGTCTCCTGGGATGGGTGAAATAGCTATCAGAAATTGTGGACAAGACCTCTGTCTTCAGCTAGATAAGTAGAATCACTGTACATAGGATGATTGTTTAAGGCTCTGATATCTTGTTTGTAGATAGCCCAGTCCTGGATCTCTTTCCCAGGACTGAGCAGAACATGGATTTCACTTCTCTGGTCCAAACCTCTAGCAAGGCAGTTCTGCAGAAATACCTTGGGAAAGGAGAATACCCTTCATTTCAATCTGTTGCAATGTTTGAAAGCAGCTTTGTCCAGGTAAGAACTAGCCAGCCTCTCCCAATCTGGAATCTTCTGGTTGTGTTCTACTGCAATTTCCACCATCCCCATCCAATGTGACTAGTTGGTGGTGGGACCTGGAGTATAATACACCTAAGAGAGAACATACTGGAAAAGATTGCTTCAAAATCCCCAGGTTCTTCATGGAGTGCTGCCATTTGGAAGGACATTAAAGAAATGTAAATAGATCTTGGGTCTATGTGAACAGGCAAAACTGTTCTTGACTTGGTTCAATAGATGGTTAGTTACTTGGATGCTATTTTTATATTTCAAAGGAACTCAGGCAGGGTATATGAATCTTCTTTTTATCTTCCTAAAAATTTTGTTAAGCTTCTCAGACATATTTGAACCTGAGCCCAACCCCTGATAGTCACTGCATCAACATGCCATATTAGACTTAAGTTTCTTTCACATACTGGGATTACACTGATCTGAAATTAGTGCAGTCCTTTGTGTACTCACAACTCTCAATGGTTTGCATGGGGCTTGAGAAGTTAAGCTTATTATTTACTGACTCACTTTCTGTTCTGAAAGAAATGCTTCAAACAGGGGCAGGTCGTTTCATATTGGTGGGAACTCCTACCCTGCCCATTTCCCAGATCCTGAGATTTCCTACTTCCTTCAGTAGTCAAGGTGCTCCCTACATCCTCCTCAGTACCAACAGAAGAGAATATATGTAGCTCAGGGTTGAACTGTGGAGTCCATGGTGCTCTCTGAGCTTGGTTGTTTGCTTGTAGACATTTCATTACCCAACTAGGTAACATCATCAGTGCTAGTGAGTGTGGGGTTTGCTCCCTGTTTATATACAGGAGCTTGCCCTGCCAGTGTTGGTGGGGTGTGGTTTTTTCCTGGACCAGGACATGTCCTCTCCAGCAGTCTGCACCCAGATAAGCAGGGATTAACAACAATACCCTAATCAAGGAACTACCAAGGAGAAAACCACATCCTCACCAACACTGGCAGGGCAAGCTCCTGTATATAAAGAGGGATTAAACCCCACACTCACTAACACTGATGATGTTACCTAGTTGGGTAATGAAATGTCTGTGAAGCCCTTGGGGTTCTCTGAGCTTGGTTGTTTTCTTACAAACATTTCGTTACCTGGCTAGGTAACATCTTCAATGCTAGAATGGAATGGGACAAACCCTATTCCACTCTAGCACTGAAGATGTTACCTAGCCGGGTAATGAAACGTTTGCAAGAAAACAACCAAGCTCAGAGAACACCAAGGACTCCACAGTTCAACCCTGAGCTACACATATTTGCTTCTAATGAAATGTCTGCAAGCAAACAACCAAGCTCAGAGAACATCATGGATGCCTCCTCAGTAGTTTACCTTGCACAATGGTTGGTCCCCTTTCCCATGAAAAGCGCAAGGTTTTGATGGGTGAAAACAACAGCATTACCACAGGAAGATTCTGGACCAGTCTGAGAACAGCTAAGATTTATTTTCCCACTCTGCTGTGGTATCACCAAAATCAATGCAGAGCTAATTTTTGTTTTGTTTTAGATCCTGAGGCTCCATTTACCTACTGGGCGGAACTTATGCCTCATTCCTCCTCCTAACTCCGAAGCCAGATCCTGTATGAGAAATGCTAGATGGAGCATTTGGAGGTCCTCCGCAGTAATCCAGACAAATCAGTGTTTAGAGAGCTAACTTCTTCACTTCAATGAAGCCCCCAATCTTCCTTTTCCCACCCTTTCTTTCCCTTTTATGTGGAGTGGGTGTGAAAAGATTTTCGTTCCTGCAAAATCTATAGAGAATTCAATTACTGCTGAAGGATGTGGTTAGTACTCCTCAACACTGGCCAGATTATATTAGGGTTTTGCTACATAACCACATGTATTTGCATCTCAACAGGTGAGAACCTATTACCTGTTGAAAGTCTTAAAGTGCTAACAATTATATGCAAACAAATATAAAACAAGGTTGCATAGCCTGGAAATTGGAAAAATGTGTGTACATACCTATAGGCAAGAGAATGCCCTGATTACCAAGCGACTGCACTAATTCCTCTTGCAATCAGAGTTTTGCTTAAGGTCTTACAAAGAAGAATGGATCCATACAGGGAGAAAGAAATGCCAAATGAACAGACATGTTTCTGCAGCAACAGAGGAACATGAAATCAGACAACTAATGCAAGATAGATGATGGAGAGAGCAAAATGAAAAGCAGGTTAATATTTGCTCATGGAGTATAACAAGGCTTTTGAATGTAGAACAGGCTAATGGATATACCAGAACAACTGATTATTTTTCTGAAGAATCTTTATAATGAACAAGAACTTACATAAAAGCTGAGTTTGGATAAGCAAAATGGTTCAGAATTGGAAAGCAAGTGAGACTTCGGGAAGGCCATAATAGTTAAAGCAATAGTCTCTCCGTAGTAACGTATGGCTATGACTGTTGGACACTGACAAAGAACAAAAGAAAGCAAATGGTCCATATTATGGATTTGGAGATAGTTACTAAGAGTACTGTAGACTTGAAGAAGCAAACAATTCTGTAGCAAATAAAGGCTTGCTGCTCCTCTGAAGCAAAGATCAGCAAGCAGAAACTCACTTACTTTGCCCGTGTGATGCAAGCTGGTGATGGACTAAATCAAATGACTATGCTTGGCAAGTTTGAGAGAAGTAGAAAGAAGTGAAGATAATGAATGTGATATCAAGAGATTACTGAAATGACCTTGGAAGAGTTTTGAATTATTGCTAAAGACAGGTCAAGATGACAAGACAGGACAAGATGCCCTGCAGTCACCAGTAGCTAAACCTAATTAAACAGCATCTAAATAAAACATTTGCATTGGCAATAATGGTTACCCCACTTGACACTGAGCCCAGTTCAGAGCACTTCTCACTCAGAGGATGTTATATGGGAAAAAATGTTGCTTCATCAGGCAAATGTCAGTTGGGTCCATGCAATTTTCTAGATTAGGTTAAAGTGGAGTTAAGATAGTTCATGCTTCAGTGCGTTGTAGGGATTTAGCCATGGACTTCACATATTGTGCAAAACAGGACATCACACTTAAGATATAATGTAGTTAAATTGTTGGGTGTAGCATGTTAGGGGAACTTAGCAATTATGTGTTGTAAACCCAGCTTTAAAATTTAGCATGTTGAGTAAACCCAGCTCTTTAGATCTTTTGATGGTGCAAAAGAAACAATATATAGCATACATCTGAATACTAGTAATGTAGAACAAATTACTTCAGTGGAGCTATTAATTATCCCTTCCACACATACACTGCTTGTTTGTGTTCTTTCTTGAAAAAAACTTATGTCGATCTTAGTGAAGAGAAAAAGAATGGTGGGCATTTTGGTTAAGCAGGTGAAGCTTCACTTGAAATATGTTCTTTAAGTTCTGCTTTTGGTTTCCTTCATCCCAGGTCACAAGAAGAGGCAGACATGTCTTCATCCACAATCACTGCAATGAAGCCATAATAGGTATTGCTTCCACGAACAGCAAGCTGCCATTGCCCAATCTGATGTTTATTGCTCGTCCTGTTACTGAACAGGTCTCCTCCCCGGGCTCACAAGCAGAGGAACTGAGACTTACCAGGTAAGTTACAGAAATGATCCAATTGCACCTATTCAGAGTATATTTTCTAATAGCTGGATAAAAATTAACAGGATTATAATGCTATAGATGAGAAGAAATAAAGAGATTACCATTTGGACAGTCTTCTGTAAACTGGACCCCTCTAGATGTGTTGAATTATAGTTCTCACTATCTGCAGATCACATGCTGACTGGGAGAAGATAGGAGTTGTAATATAACACAACTAAAGAGTCCCAGATATTGATCCAGATCTGCATGATTATATATTGCTACCTAGCTTACCACCCAAGTGATTACTAAGTGATTTTATGATGACTATTAAGAGTATCAGATTGTTATAATTCTTTTACACAGGGAGAAGGTAGAGAAGCTATATAGTACAACTCCCAAATAAGAAGGCAAGTCTTCTCCAGGGGACACTAAAATACATTTTCTCCAAAGAAGGAAACATTCAGCCCCCCCCCCCTTTTTTCTTCTTATGAATCAAAGAATCATAGAGTTGGGGGGGGGCATTTAGATCAAGTCCAATCCATTGCTAAGTGCAGGAATCCAATTTGAAAAATCTCTAGAAGATGGCTGTTCAGCCTCTTCTTGAGCATGTCAGTGAAGGAGAGCTCATCATCTCCCTTGGTAACTGACATTCAAACCAGCTAGGGACATAGGATCTGCACCAACGATGCCAAAATAATGCAGTGTATCTCGTGATCTCATGATACAAACTCATCCTTTTTTTTTTTTTTTTAGATTTTTATCCCACCTTTTTTTTCATATACAACTCAAGGCAGCAAACATATCAATACTCCTTCCTCCTCCTATTTTCCCCACAACAACAACCCACAACTGTGAGGTGAGTTGGGCTGAGAGAGAGTGACTGGCCCAAAATCACCTGGTCGGTTTTTCATGCCTAGGGCAGGACTCGGAACTCACAGTCTCCTGGTTTCTAGGCAACGCCTTAACCACTACACCAAACTGGCTCTCTTTTCATCCTTTCATTGCAATGTCAAATGCAGGTGTGTAACGGGCAGTATTTGCAGAGTAACACATGTTTCATCATTTGTCCCTCCCTTGCCCCTCTGGGGATGTCCATGGCCAGAAGCAACCACAAGTGTGGGGCGGGGGGGCAAGGGACCAAAATTGTAAGCACAACCACTGATTGAAGCCCTGCCCTGTCTATGTTCATTGACTCTGTACAGCAGAGTTTCAATCCACAGTTTGGACTGCTATTTTGGCACCCTTTGATCTCTCACTGCAGATGCATCTGCCCCTCCCTTTTCCTTCCTGATGATATGACCTAAAGCAGAGGTATTTTTGAGAGGTTGGGAAAAAATTCCAGATGTGTCTGAATGGATTTGGTACTTTTGACTACCTGATCCTTCCCAAGGATCTAGGATAGCTAAAGATATTGTCGTACCATATGTAATGCAACTTTTTGTAATTGATGAGTTGAGATTCTGTCCACTGTTCACTGGAATTATTCGTTTTAAATATTTCTTTGTTTAGAAACTCCCATCCATTTTTTTTCCTCATCAGCTTCTCTTGCATGAGTTTCTACTTTTCATTGTTTTGAGTTTATTAAAATCTGTTTTCGTGAAATCCAAGACAGGCATCTAACAACATTCAAGTTGCTTCCTCTTGTTCTAGAGGAAGTCCTCCATTAAGTCTCAAAGAACAAGGAGTGGGCTAGAACTGGTAGCCATGTCGATTTATTTACTTAAATGAATATGCTAAAACATAAATAAGGCATGTCTTTCCAAAATTTCTGTTTTTTCCTGGTAGAAAAAAGCAAGAAAACTATTTTCCCCCCAGTGCTTTAATTGTCCTGGAGATTTTATATCACTTTCGAGGAAATTTTCTCACTGATTTTGAAAAATAGCAACAGATGCATCAACAAATAAGCTTACTCTAAGGAGGTTTCCTATATTCTTGTCCTAAGCTGTTAAAGTTTACAGGTTCCACCCCCTCCCCTTTTTTTATTTATTTGTTAAATATACACCCTGTTTTTCTGTTTGTATAACCACTCAAGGCAGCTTATGATAATTTTAAAAATACAAAATGTCAAATCAATACAATTAAATTCAATATCATGAAAATCAACTGATGGTTAGCAGCTTGGTAAAAAAAAGATGAATTTTCGCTATTTTTATAAACACTGGGAGAGTGAAGGCTACATACAGAAGAATACCCTCTCCCATGTACCAGACAACTGAGCTTCTGGCAGTGGGGGTGGTATTTTCAAATAGCATATCTAAGTGGTCTGCAGGAGAGGTGGTCTTGCAGATAGAGAGGCCCTAAGCCTTTATCCCAGCCCTTTAAATTCTGCTCAGTAGGCGATTGGCAGCCTTTTGGTACAGGCATCCTGTAACCCATGTACCTCGCACCAGTTAAGAATTTGGGAAACATTCTGAACCAATTGCAATTTTCAGCCACTTTTCAAAAGTTAGCCAACATAAAATATATATAAAATTTTACTTTTAAATTATATATGAACTGCATACACTGTTCAGACAATATGGTTTGTTAATAGTGTATCATAGATGAATTTGACACTTTTTGTTCATTTGCACCATTGTTATCATATTAATATTGTTAAATAAAGGGCAAATATATACACAGTTCTTTGTGTGCTTGGATGGAAAGGTCCTATGCTTTTACCTCTCTGCTGTAATTTCAGACTCCTCCCTTTGAAGTTTGTGCGGATCTCCATCTACAACCCCAGGAAGCAGCTCATCAAAATCCAGTTGATCAATGGGCGCTCTTATTACCTACAGTTTCGGGCATCTACTGAGGAGGAGGAGGCTCTGTTTGAACGCTGGTTATCACTAGTCTATCTTCTTCATCATCCTCCATCTTGCTACCTGAGTCCTCAGCCCACCTCCTGCACAGTGATTGACAGCCTAAGCATTCAGGTTATACCAAGTGAGGAGGAAATTGTAAGAACAAATATGGACTTACACAATTTGGCCCCCTAGCCGTAAGGCAGTGAAAATGTAGTGGGATGATGGGTTATGAAAACAATGCCTTAAATCTGGGTCAAGAATTAAACAAAAATCTAAATTCAGTTCACAATACTTCCAGCAGAAGAATCTTAGATTAATAATTTATCTATATCTGCTGAATTATTGGACAGCATTTTTAGATAAGTGTAAATGCTGTCCAATAATTCAGCCAGATATAAATTATTAATCTAAGATTTTTCTGCTGGAAATATTTTGAATTAGATAAGTATATACAGATTTGTAATTGTTGACTGTTATAATGACATATCAACATTTGTTTCTTTGTTATATTTATTTAATTTTAAAAAATAGACCACTTCTTCATTAAAAGTAACTCCATTTAAAAGTACTCAAACCTTTTAAATTACATTTAAAAATGAGAAAATCAGGAATTAAAAAACAATATGTGTCAATCAAAACATTAAAATAATTTAGAAGGTTAGCTTAAAAAATATGTTCTAACATCTTTTTAAAAATTAAAGCAATGGGAGTCAATCATAGCTCCAAAGAGGTTGCAATGTATAGTGTGGGCTTGGCATAGGAGAAAGCCCTTTCTGTGGAAAGAATAATGTCCAATTGATCATCTGTCAATCTTTCCTCCTATCAAACTGGACAGGGCATAGTTGATTCAAGAAAAAGTCTCTCAACATTCTGATCGATAGTATTTATTAGAAGAGAGGTGAAAGTTATAATACAAGAATTCCAGCAAATGTTTTGCTTTCAAATGAGGTACCAATATACCTACAATTTATGGCAGCAAAGCCCTCTTCCATTTTCTCGTCCTGTTACAGTGGGGGGTTAGGGCTGTGCCATCAAGTCAGAGTCAACTCTTAGTGACCACATAAATAGATTTTCTCCTAGAGGATTTATCCCTAACCTGGTTCTTCAGATCTTACAACAATATACCCATCACTGCTGTAATTGAGTCCATCTACTATGCTGCTGGTCGTTCTCTTCTTTTCTTTCTTTCCGCTTTTCCCAGCATTATAGACATCTCCAGAGAGCTAGGTCTTCACATAATGTCTCTGAAGTACATAATATTTGAGCCTGGTCATTTGTGCCTCAAGTGAGAACTCTGGGTTGATTTGTTCAATGATCCATTTGTTTGTATGTGAAAACTCTGGATTGCCTGTATTCTCAGGAAACTTTTCCAACACTAAAGTTCAAAACCATCAATATTTTCTGTCTGCTTCTTAACTACTCTATCAAGTGCTTGTTGTTGTTGTTGTTCAGTCGTTAAGTCGTGTCCAACTCTTCGTGACCCCATGAACCATATTGCGCCAGGCCTTCCTATCTTTCACTGCCTCCCTGAGTTTGCTCAATTTCATGCTCATTGCTTCAGTGATGCTATCTAGCCATCTCATCCTCTGCCGTCCTCTTCTCCTTTTGCCTTCCATCTTTCCCAGCATCAGGGTCTTTTCCAAAGAGTCCTCTCTTCGCATTAGGTGACCAAAGTATCTGAGCTTGAGCTTCATTATCAATCCTTCCAATGAGCAATCAGAGTTGATTTCCTTTAAGATTGACTGGTTTGACCTCCTAGCAGTTCAGGGGACTCTTAAGAGTCTTCTCCAGCACCACAGTTCAAAGGCATCAATTCTTTGGCGTTCAGCCTTCTTTATGGTCCAGCTCTCACAGCCATACATTACTACTGGAATCAAGTGCTACTGTGAGGCATATTTCTTGATTTCTTGCTGATTCCTTTACTATTGACATTTGATCCTAAAAGGCAAAAAGTATCCACCACTTCAATATCCCCACTGTCAGTTCTAAGGCTGGTTGCATTAGCTTGGTCTTTTTAACATTTTTTTCACTGTACTTTTTGACTTTCATTATTAGAGCTTGCAGATGATTTGCATTTTCAGCTATCAGAGTAGTGTCATCAGCACAGTGCAAGTTGATGATGTTTCTTCCTCCAGTTTCAAAACCATGCTTATCTTCTTCCAATCAAGCTTCTCTCAATATATATTCTACATACAGGTTGAATACTAAGTGCATAGTTTGAATAAATAAGTGGGGAGTATACAGCCTTGTCTCACTCCTTTGCCAACCTGGAGTCAATCTGTTTCTCTGTGATCTGTCCATACTGTGGTTTCATGACCTATTGTGATGGAATGGTGTTATGAAGGCCACACTCAGAGAGATCAGCATTTCCTTAGTCCCCCACAGGAGCGTGGGAAGTTTGAAGATGAGACTGGCACCACCCTAAGGAATTCACAGTGTTGTGGCTTGCTGGCTTGGGAACTTAGGTTCAGTCTGGAGAGATTGATGTCAGGTTCAGCCCAAAGAACTCCACAAGACAGTGCAAATATAGTTCTGTTGTGTTTATTAGCTTCCACCTCAAGACAGAAATCTCTCCAGACTGAACCTAAGTTCCCAAGCCAGCAAGCCACAACACCATGAATTCCTTAGGGTGGTGCCAGTCTCATCTTCTTAAACTTCCCATGCTCCTGTTGGGGGCTAAGGAAATGCTTATCTCCCTGAGCGTGGCCTTCATAACACCATTCCATCACACCTATGTGTAGTTCACATGAGGACAAGGAGATGTTCTGGGATTCCCATTTTTCTAAACACATTCCACAGCTTGACATGGCTTACACAATCAAAGGCCTTTCTATAAACAATGAAGCATATACTGACTTTGTTTTGGTATTTTTTGGCTTTCTGCATTATCCAGCATGCATCAGCAATAATGTTTCATTTTCATTAGCCTTTTCTAAAACCAGCTTGAACATTTGTCATCTTCTTTTCCATATAGGGGTCTAATCTGCATTGGATGATCCTAAACATTATTTTGCTAGTGTATGAAATTAAGGATATTGTACGACAGTTTGCACACTCTGTTAAGTCTCCTTTCTTCTACATTGGTATGCAGATTGACCCCTCCCAATCAGCTTGTTGGCCGCTTGTTGGCCGCTTGTTGGCTGCTATGTTGTTCTCCAGATTTGCTGGCTTAGCTTGCTTAGAATCTTTATTAATTCTTCTTCGGTTGCTTGCCCTATTTCTATAGATATTCTATCAGTTCCAGTAGCTTTCCAACTTGCTAAGGACTGGAGTGCTGATCTAACTTCATCTTCTAATACTAGAGGTTCTTGTAAGTGAGGAATATATTCTAAGGTATCTTGAAACTCTCCTGAACAGAATTTTAGTATATTCCTTCCATTTTTGTTTGATTTTCTTTGAATCAGTTACTATCCATCCACTGGTGTCCTTTAGCATATCAATTCGAGGTTGGAACCTCCTTCTGAGTTTGGAAATCTTTTGGATGACTTTCCTTGTTTTTCTGTGTCTGTTTCCATTTTCAGTGTCTTTACAGACATTATTTACATGTAAACACTGTGTTTAATGTGTTTACAATGTGCTTCTTGTCTCTTCTAAGAGCTCTCTGAAATTCTTTGTTAAGTTCCTTCCTGAGATCCTTGTCCTTCTTTTCTGGCTTTTCTTATCTTCTTGGCAATTCCCAGAGTTTGTTCTGACATCTAGTTTGCTTTCTTCTATTTCTTGATCTTTGGCAGTCTCTTTTCACATTCATCCTTGACAACTTCTTTAAGTTAATTCAACAGTTCCTCTGATTCCTGATCAATGAGATTCAGGATTTCCAAGTGATTCTTGAAGTTCTCCTTGAAAATGGTGGGCATATGTTCAAGATTATATCATGGAGACTGGTTGGCTTTCTTCTTCCACTTTAGCTTCACTTGGAACTTGCACATGAGCAATTCATGGTCTGTTCCACAGTTAGCCTTGGCCACATCTTTGCTGTTATAACTAAGCTATTCCACTTCCTTATACCAATAATATAGTCAATTTTATTTCTGTGTACTTCATCTGGTGATGTTCATGTATATAGTCCATGTATATAGTTTTGATTGCTTGGAGACTGTGTTAACAATGAAGAAATCACTGAATTAGCAGATACTGATAAGTAGTTCTGTTCATTTTGGTTTTCTAGACCTGTTAAACTACATTTTCCTCCTTAGTATTTCCAACTTTGACACTCCAGTCTCCAACCACAAGTAGCACATCTTGCTTGCCTGTTCTGTCAATTTCAAACTGAACCTGATCATAAAACTCATCAACGTTCTCTTATTCTGCATCAATGGTTGGAGCATAAATTTGGATAAGCATCATATTAAGGGTTGTCCACAAAGTCTAATTGATATTATTCAGTCATTGATTGCATTGTAGCCATGTACTGTTCTTGCTATACCCTTCCTAACTATGAAAGCAACACTGTTCTTTGTTTTTCATGTCCTGAATAGTAAATAGTGTGATCTTCTGACTGAAAGTTTCCAATTCCAGTCTATCTCAATTTGCAGATGCTTAAGATGTCGATGTGTAGTCAATTCATTTCATCTTTCGCTGCATTGAGTTTTCTCATGTACGTGCTTCTTACATGCCATATTCCCACAGCAATTCTGTCTTTGCAGCTTTGGATTTTCTTTTCCTGTATAGCAACATCAGCAACTAGACATCCCAAAGGATGACTAGCCATGTCATGCACACCATCAGTACTCCAAGAGATATTCAGCTCTTTCTCAATAGCATGTTGAGTGTAATATGACCTGAAGAGCCCATCACCAGCACTATATAATAAATCAAATTAAATGTTCTATTCATGTTGTTGGCCTCTGACTGCCATTTAAGGTTTAGCTGTCACCTTTAAAGCCGAACATGGCTCAGGACTTGGATGTCTTTGGGATCCTTTACTTCCAGAAGTATCTGCTCATCCAACAAGATCTGGACAAGGAAGGCTTCCTTTGGGTCCCTACTATAAAAGAATGGGCCACAAGATGGGTCTTCTCTAGTGCTGCCCCCTTCTGTGGAACAGCGTTCCCTAGCCCAACTGGCATTTAGAAAAGCTATTAAGATCTGGCTTTTCCAAGAAGATTTTGGGATCTGATTTGAAAGTTGGGATTCCAGCCACAGTAAGTGATGGGTATGATTTTCCCCAGCATGATGTGCTTTGATTAAATATTTAATACTATGTTGTATTGTGTGATTGGACTGGAGTGTATACCACCTAATGTTGGTTTGCAACTGAAGTGGAAAAGAAGCCTGAGTAATAATTAATAATTGAACTATGCAAGAAATGTATTTTTAAAAAAATACTGTAAATAAACTGAATTCTGGCATTGCTCTTATTTTAGGTGACTCTTTACTTATATATGTTTATTTAAAGTTCTACCCTTGCCTCAATCCATCCTATTCTATTACAGTCACCCCAATCTTAGGAGAAGGAAGGTAACACCATAAAAGTATTGCATTAAATATTCAGAAATATCTAAGTAAAAGCTAATCTGTTAAAACTGAAATTCCTTACTAGATCCCCAGGAAAATTCCAGCTAGGGATGCTTTTGTTAAGGCTTACTAGGGTAGGCAGGTTAGGGTGCATCTAGGCCCAGCAAGTCTCTAGCAGTATGGATCACTCCAGTCTTTTCTGGTATATGTGACTATCTTTTTATTTCTTATTTGCTTCCTCAATTTCCAGGAAGGATTCCAGGTAGGATTCAAGGAAGGATTCCAAGAAAAATTCCAGGAAGGATTCCAAGAAGGATTCCCAGAAGGATTCCCAGAAGGATTTCCAAAAGAATTCCCAGAAGGATTCCCAGAAGGATTCCAAGAAAGATTCCAGGAAGGATTCCAAGAAGGATTCCAGGAAGGATTCTATGATGATGTTAAAGGTTCTTCACTTTCAAAGGTGCAAGAGCTAAAGCAGAAGGAGCCAGAGCAAAAATCAATAGTGCAATTGCCAGAGGCAGCAAAAATGTCTCATCAGAGCTGGATCTTCCATGATGAAGAATATACTGATGATGAGCAGCAAAGACTTCGGGAGAAACCTAAAATGACCGATAGTGAAATGAAAGATTTTATGAAGTCAGAGAGCTTTGAGACCTATAAGGGGAGCACCAATGCAACTCCAAGACCCTCCAGGTAAGCCTGGAGAAGAAAGGAAGCATCTGTAGCCATTTGGTAAATTAGTCATATGGATCATCCTGCCAAATAGTGAAGAAGATCTTACTGTTCTTTGATAGTACTTTGATATCTTAACACAAGTCCAGGAAGGAGAGAAAAGTCAAAATTCTCTGTCTGGATGTTAGAGCAACACAGGCAACCAAACTCTTCCATATAAAAACATTCACCACTTGTCTCCTACTGCCAAATGCTAGGGAGAAATTTATTATAAATTTCTGCATTACTGCATTAATTCTGGTTAATTTTAAGTTTTGCATGCTACATTGAACTGTATATTAATTCAGTGGCCTGGGTTTCCACAACATGCTAAGCCACAAAAAAATACCCTAGCCTAGTTTAATAATAACTAAGCTTTGCATGCTTTGCAAATGTTTTAATAGTTTTAATCTTCATTTGACCTGATTAGGCTTGTTGTGTGAACACAGTCATTAGGTTCAGATGTGAGGCACCAAAGATTATCTCTACCTACTTTAGCATACTGGCTGCAAATGCATACTGGTTACTTGTCATTTAATTAAAAATCCACTCATAATTTCATCATCAATTGAATTTCAGATCTCTGCAAGTAGAGAGAGATATGATGCATTCATTTTTCACAGTTGCCCCACAGATACTGTTCAACCAGTGGAAAAAAGGGTGGACTTTGAACAGAAATGTCAGAGGCTAGCTGAACAATGACTTCAGAGGTTCTTAGTTCAATTGTCAGCTCTGCTTTGATCTTTGTAAATGGCTTTAGGAAAGCCACTTAGCCTCAGTCCCCTCTCTGCAGCTCAGGAAGTGTAGGAATAATCTATTTTACAGGGCTGTTGAAAGGATAACAAGGTAATACGTCTGAAGCACTGACTACTGAGGGTTGCTATACAAACCATCATTCGGTACACCAAAAGCAAACTGATCCTCTGATCCCCTTTTTAAAAGAGAGGAGATCATTGAGCAGACCCATGAGATATGAACATCTCTAGGATAAGGCATGTAGAATGTCTCCTTGGAGTGGAGAATAAAATCACAGAAGAGGGTCCACCTGTCTGACCTCCTGAACAGGATTATTTCATCCTACAAACATCTGAATGGCTATGCAAAATGGGTATCAGTGCTGCATGGGAATTGAATAGTTCAGCCTGGTAGACTTGTCCAAGGTGCTGAAAGACTGTTAGTAAAATGCCATTGAGTTATGTTTGATCTCTGGGCTCTGTATGGACAAAAGCCCATCTTCCAAAGGCATTCCAGTGATCTCCCTGATCCTATCCATCCATTTATTTGTTGCCCTCCCTTTTTTTCATTTCCCTCAATGTTGTCAAGCATAGTACTTTTCTCCAGACCAACAGAAGCAGGTGTGTTGCAATTAACTAATCATAGCTTCATGGGAAACAGTCAGTTTTTATTTATTCCAGTATCAGAAAGCTACAGTATATCTAAACTATATTGCCTTCAACCCAGCAGTTAGGTCACCTATAGTTCTTTAGGACGCATTGGCAAAAAACTTTGTAAATAAAAATGGCCTGTTCAGATGGATCTAGTAACTGCAGCTGTCGGCAATCTCTTCTCATATTCATTAAATTAATTTAAGACTGTTTGGCTGCTGTAGCCAAAAGGGAGGAAATGACATTCTCTGTCCAATGGAAGTTGGACTTTTTCTTGTCCTGGCTGATGTTGACAGCTGGAAGACATTAACTTCTCTGCATGCATATATGGGTGATAAGGATGCAGTTATTTTAAAGAGGCAGTTTTTGGTAGAGTAGGAGAGATGGAAGCTATGTCACTTCAGCCTTCTTTGTGGTAGAGGGAATGTGGTTTTACATAAAAAAATAAATTAAAAAAAAACTCCAACTGTTTTTTAAAAATATGAGAGACTGGAGTCCTTAAAGACAAAGTTTCCTAACCTAATGTGCTTCACTCTGGCTGGGAAGTATGGGAACTGAAATCCCAGTAGATCTGGAGGGGATCAGATTGAGAAACATTGTACTAGGGAAATAATAAACTAAGCTCTACTAAGAAGAGCAGGATTACTTCTTAGCAAACATATTAAGATTGCCCTGCAGGACATTTAAAAAAACATAAACCAATATGGTACTTAAACAATAATCAATAAAGAGACTATAATTTAACCTGAATGCATTATATAAAAGTAAATTACATACTTGAGCTCCAATGCAGGTAAACTTGAGTCTGTTATTCTAGTGTGGTATAAAAAAGTCCAAGTCCTAACAAATTCATTAAGGTCTTTCACATCCCCTCTTATGTTCAGTACAGTAGCTATAATCTTGTCTATTTGGTGAAAACATCTGTTAGCAAGCTTCAGTCTCACTGTTCTAGGCATTTAAAAAGCAACACTGGTAGAGAGATAATTGTTCATTCAAATACTTGCAATACCTGGGTTTCAAAATCAGTGGCAAGTCCCACATAAGAACTTAGCATTTGTATAGCAGTTCACAAGCATTATCTTGTTGGGAAACTTACAATAAACCTGTAAGATTAACTAAGAGGTGTTCTTAACCTCCCATTGCAGATTGGGGCTCTTGAGTGGGAGTGGCTTGCTATAACATGACATGGGATAAATCAGTACTATATTTTCTTATTAACAGTAGTACTAACAGAACATTTACAAGCCAATACAAATAGTAAAATAATAACAATTTAATACCAAGAGCAGCACAATATTCCATTGTGTAGAAGGGGTGGGGATGGGGATAAGGATGGGGACTGACAATAACATAATCGTCTTTTAGAAATGCATTGTCTTATCCTAACCCTAAAAATTACTTTTGTTGGAGACTGCTCCCTGAAGCACCAAAGAAAAGTGCTACTCAGTGCACAAAAAGCTCATATAGGTTTCAATTTCAGCTCACGCAAGGAAAGCGACCTGTATAAAACCACATCCTAAAGTCTCAGGGCAAGGCCTGCTGCTTTTCAAATTTTTACATGTGTGATTTTTAATGTTTATATACATTGAAAGATTGAGCCAGCTTGGTGTAGTGGTTAAAGCATCAGGCTAGAAACTGGGCAACTGTGAGTTCTAGCCCTGCCTTAGGCACAAAGCCAGCTGGGTGACCTTGGGCCAGTCCCTCTGTCTCAGCCCGAGGAAGAAGGCATCTGCAAGATGGTGGGCACAGTGTTATGATCAACTTCACCACATGTACAAAAGTGGCAGGGCTTCACTCATGACACTGTGCCTGCCATCTTGTAGATTTTGACTCCCACCCTCCACCCCTTGCAGATGCTGTTGAAGCCACCCAGAGAGTTGGGATTATGCAACCTATAAATTTGTCAAACAACAATAAACAGTAGGACGATACTGAAGGAGGTGCTTCCAGATTTAAGAGACAATTCCACCATTTGAAGTTAGATGTTGTTTAACTGGGAAAGAAACTGGTAACCAGCAATGAATTCTTGAAGCACTAGCCTCACTTAGCCCAGGCTTCCACAAGCTGGCACCTTTTAAACATGTTGGGAACTGTCCCAATATTTGGGGAGAGAGAAGGAAGTAGAAAGCAGGCTAATCAATGAGACTGACCCTAGAACATTTATTTTTGGACTAACTGAACCATCTGAATCATCCTCAAAAGTAATAGTCATTGCAATAGTCTTTTTGTTAAAACGTCTGTTAAATCTAAAATCAAAATAATAATTAACATTTTTCAAGCACCTGTCTCAAGGAATCATATAGATATTTATGTCCATGGCTCTTCAGGCATGGTAAAATTAGTATACTAACTACATTTGGAATTTTCCCTTTCTTCAAAAAATCAGAATAATGGAAGGAAAGTGTGAGCATTCTTATGAACATAATATCCAACATACTCTGAATTAGCTTCAGTATAATATTGACTACCTGTGTATTGACATCTTTTCCTCTTAATAAACAATTTTGACTTTTGGTTATTTGGGGAAACTCTTGAGATAATCATACAGCCCATAAAAATTAACTAGCCTGGGGAGAGAAGGATAATTGGTTTGGTTTCTCAAATTTAGAACCAAATAAACTTGCTAAATTAGACAGAAGTTGGCCATACAGAGATACCATAGACTTTGGTAAAGTTTCTGGTTGATGTGAAAAGATGCCCCAGTTAAAAGAATCTCTGGAAATTAATGGTGAAATTGCCCCTAAACTTCTGGACTACTGCAACTGCAGATCAAAGTGGACATTCTAGACTAGACAGGTACATATTCTCTAAGCTCACATAAGGCAGCTTTCTATGTTCCATTTTCCTGGACCTCTCTGATATGTGTGAGCTGCAAATCAGGAAGATCTTGGTTGGAACTACCATATCTGGGCTACAAAATGCTGGACAGCCACTAGAAGGCAACGCAGGGATACAGAAAATCTAGCCCTCATCTAGAGGTTCTCCCTATTTTTGCAGCTCAGATATGAAAGTCTTATCCTTGGTTCAGATTAGGGGTGTCCACAAGGTATGTTCAAAAGTCAAAGATGGTGGCTTCACCTGTTTTTTTTATTTGTGTTGCATATAAACACTGCAGGTACACTTGATTCAGATGTTACCTATGCTGAGGAACTCACTAGCCTTAGGCAAGCCATTTTTCCTCTTATCCACAGTCCCTCTACCCACCTACCCAAAGCCCTCCAATATACCTTACAGGGGATAATAATTTTGACTTACAGGATTGTTGTAAGAGTTATGACTAGAGAATGCATATGAAGCACTAAGCAAATGGTAAGTGATTATCATGAATTTGGTTGTCATTATTTCTAGGAAATTCACCACAGAAACTTTTCTATCAGGCAGTTTTACTACGACTTCAAGTTCATCCTCACAGCCACCATTGTCACGAAAATTCCCAGGTTTGTAGAAGTACCCTCTCCATTCTCACTTTTTCATTTTCTCTGCTCAGAAAATGACACAAGTTCCTCCAATGCCCCTCTGAATCAAACTCATTTAGCTTAGCATCTGCTCTACTCACTCTCACCAAGCAAAAATGTTGGGGGATATGCAAGTAAAATACAAAAACAATGTCCATCAAGGATTTTAGAGTTCCATATTACCTGACTTTGTCTGCTTGATGACACCAATGTATTATCCATTTAAAAATACTATGATTCAGACATGTATAGTTTGATGGAGGTATGCCATGCACATTTCTACGTATACACCCTATGTGATATTAATATATGCATTGATTTAAAAAAAACATTCTATCTTTGTGCCGTTCACCAAGATTCCTTTATGTACCGGATTTTAGTGAATAAATCTATGTATCCTGAAAGGCTGTGGATGTAATCTGAAAATGCAGCCAAGCATGAATGCAAACATTCTAAAATTACTTTAAGAAATTATTTTCTATTGGAAAACTCAGTAAAAAAAAAAGGCATTTCTCTGTTAAACTACAAAACAGTCAGAACAAAACATGACCAAAACAACCTTTAGGACCATAATGAAAGATAACAGAAAGGTGGACATCCAGTCATCCCTTTCATTGATCCTTGAAAACTGATGATCACAAGCCACTTCCCCAGTTTGTTATATCTCGGAGTGAGACTAGGACTTATAGTTTAGCGCATCTGGAAAGTGCCAAGTAGGAAAACACTAGTTGTATGTTTGCAGCTTTGATTGCAATAGGAGTTCTAGAAAAAAGGAGGTGGGGACGATGCCATAGACAGCAGGCTTATGATGGTATTAAATAGTGAGAATTGACAGTTTCTTTCACACAGTGTATAGTTTTTGTATGTATTCCTTCAGTCACTTGCTTCCCAGGGTGATTGCCAGCAAGATAAGCAAAAAGAAGGACAATAAAAATAAAAGTAGATCAACAAACAAATAAAAAGAACAGCTAAAAATAAGACAAGTGTGAGAAAAAGAAAGCAAAGCAATAAAATTAAAGAATGTAAAATGCCCTCACCACTGAAACGGCCCTTTTGCCGGGCGCTCAGAAGAGACCCCATCTGCCAATTTTGACTCATAAGCAAGTTGAACAAGCTGGGCGCCTCTTCCAGTACTAATGACCTTCTACATGTTGGGCTTCAGCAGTCACCACCAAAACAGTCCCCCAAATAGGTTCCATCAGCATTCAGTTTCCATTGGCAAGTTGGCATTGAATTCTGGTTTCTGAGTTCAAATATGGCCTCACATTTAATGCATGGCAGGCTGGGTTCACACACTGCATTAAGCCATGGTTTGTCTAACCATGGTTGCAGATTAAGCCACACTTGGATGAGTAAGCAGCATGCAAATATTTTCAATGAATACATAAATAAATAAGCAAGCAAGCAAGCAAACACACTAAGTTGTAAATCTGTAGTTTGCAAGCCCAAATGTCTGAGTTCACACAACACACAATGCCAAAACGCAACAACCCACCACATGGATTGCTCAATACAATAAAACCAGGATTAAAGTCACACGATGTAGTAATTGTTTGCAGGAAATGGTGATTAATTTTAGGGGGAAAATTATACCTAATAAGCAAACGGAGCGAGGCAGCAGATTCCCTACACTGGCTGTTGGCCTCTGGAAATCCGCTGCAAAGCAGGATTTTACTCTACACAATTCCCTACTTCCTGCTTAGCAACAGCCTTATTAACTGTCCCTTTCATCATTTAATCTCATTTAAGCAAATACTGCGTTCTTCCTTCTCAAAAGCTTTCTGCTTTTCTCACTTTACTACTCCAGCAAAGCTGTTAGAGGAAAAACCAACAGTGATTTCTTTTCTCCTCCACATCCTGCTGTCGTTACTAGATGTCCACAGATTTAATTTACTAAACTCTAAAGGGCTGAGAGGTTCTGTCTGTCCATCTGTCTATTATCAATCACATGTGGAAAGCCACACAACCCCATAGCAATTCTGGGCAGTGTACAATGTTAAACCCAAATTAACAGCAATAATAGGACCAAAAAAGTAAATAACCAGAGAAAATAAAGCCAACATCACCTCAGCCACATCATGTTCCCACAGGAGTTCATCACCCAACTTAACCCAAGGCCTGGGGAAAGAACTTTGAACAAGGCCAGGGTAGAGGCAGTGCAGATATCTGCGGGGAGGGTGTACAAGAGGGCCAGTGCTGCCACAGAAAAGGCCTACTTCCTGAGTCCCATCAGATGAAACTGTTTAATCAATGAGACCCAAAAGATACCAACTTGGTTGGACTGAACAGGAGAGACAGACACTATAGGCAGACAGATGGTCCCTCAGATAAACAGGCCCTATGCCATAAATGGGTTTATCTTGAGTTAGTTCCTTTAGTTGCGATATTAAGAAGACTACAATGTGTGCGTGGAGGGGTGATTTATTCATCTTACCAGTCAGGTAGCAGGAACCCCAAACACACACACATACCTTCTGTCTCCTCTTTAAAATGAGCATTGGGGAAATGCTGTCTTAAACATTAAAGCATTCCAAGGTTGGAACAAGATTACCTTTTCCTATTATGCCCCCAGGGACCTTTCTCCACTTGCACTTGACCATGCACAGCCCTGTCCTGGCCACCTCTTTTCTTCTATTGTATCATTATCTGTTGTCCATCTCATCCCCAGCCCATATCTGAGGCAGCTTTAGGTCATATCTGTTCTGGTTTTAAAGTACTATTTTCCCCCTTAAGCAGGCAGTACAATCTGACATGCTTCACCACCCCCTCAGCCGTTGTCATAGAGAAGTGATCTCCCTGTAATCAACTGTCATCTATTAGCTATTTTGGGATCATGTAAAGTAATAGCCTCTTCTTTTCCTGGACCACTTTTCTTGGGGCAATGGAAGAGTCCAGACATTACAAAGTGTTTCTGCCCTGTTTCTAAGCCAATCTCCACCTTAGAAAGCTGGATTTGCCTAAATCCCAGCTGATCAGGCATAGCATGGGAAGTACTATAAAGTGAAGAGCAAGCAGTAAAATCCAGTTTCCTGCTGTTGCTTCTCAGGCAACCCACCCACTGGGTCTGCCAACTGTTTCTCAGTCTGTCTTTGAAGGTGGATTACTCTCTTTCAGAAGAACACTAAATCTACGTTTACAGGTGACTAGAATAACAAATGACATGCACCAGAAGGTGGTGCAAACAGGGTCTCTCTTCTGCTTCTTCATGCAGCTTTCCCCTACACCCATCAGGTACAGGCTAAGCTATTTTTAAACATAGGTTTAGAGCTTTGAGCAGTAAATACATTTTAAAATAGTCTTTCTAACACTTGAGAGATGCAAGGGGACATTATACCATGCTCCCACCACACCATGCAACTGCCTACAGTACCATGCAGCCACCCTGTAAGGTGCAACAGATTTTCTCCACTGCCCTACAGATCAGCTGCAAACCCAGCACCAGTCTTACAGGGTGGGAGATGATTCCCATAAAGCAGAAGAATCTCTTCCTGCTTTACCAAGCAGTCACACCCTCCCTGCAGATCAACCATCTTGGAACCAGGTTTTGATAGCAGGCTAAACCTGCAAGTCTAGCCAGCTGTCAAAACCATCCACTAATCACAGTGATGTTGGGATTGGCTGATGGTTTCTCACAGGTTGGTGATGTTGTACAAAGGGGAAGGCAGCAAAGCCAGAAAGGTTAACATATGTCTTTGTTTAATATGCCTTGTGCACCTTAAATCAGGATACCACCATTTGGAGGTAGAAAGGGAATGGCAGTGGGGACAGCAAAGTTTATACAAGTTGAGGTTTTTTGTTGGCTCAAGGATACTTTTAAAGCAGCAAAGAGTTAGTGTTTTCTGTATACCTCTGCTGCCATCTAGTGTTCATTCGGAGTTTTGCAGCTCAAACCTTATTCCAATTCGTCTTATAAGCTAATCTTTGGAGGCCCTGTTCTGAATACCTTCCACAAAAAGCTCCTATAAGCAGCTACTCTACTGTCTATTTTTGGCACCGGGCAAGTTATGATAATACTTTTAGTAGCAACCAGATATTTCTTGGTATTGTAAAGAGCCCAAAGGGTTCACAATTTGTATATTTGTGTTCTTGTTTTTCCTAGTTCCCAAAAAAGAGGGAAGCAGCAGTCTTAATATAGTCACGCTTTTTTCTGTTATCTCCAAAACAACTGATGGGGAGAAAAATCAAAAGAAGAAAAACTAAGTGCAGTTGAAAGAAGCTAGACTCCATCACTGTGGAGGAAGCAAAGGAATTGTGAGCACCCACAAGTAAGTCAAGTAAAACTTTGCTTGGTACTGGTTAAAAGACACGTGCAGTGTGCTCTTAATTTATATACTTTCTGAATTTTATTGGGATTAAGTATGAGCAACTACTCAAGCTCATTAGCAAGGTTCGAGACCCCAGTTTGCTTTTGGTCCCTTTGGCTTACTTCTAAGCTAGAAAAACTAAGTTAACATTTCCCAGTGTGTTGACTTTCTGTATTCAGTCTTAGCCTGCCACCAAATTGGGTTCTTCTTTCTTACACTGACACATCTGTTTGCTGTATTGTTTTTCATGACTTGGCACCTCTTGTAAAAGAAGGATCTAGCACTATTTTCCCATTATAAGTATCTATATCCACAAAGAGCCTCTTCAAAGGACCAAATCATCGTAGGACAGCCTGCAGGGATTGAGATACTGTACAGTAGTTAAAATGGAACTACATGCTGGCTGGGGAATTCTGGGAGTTGAAGTTCACACATCTTGAAGTTGCCAAGATTGAGAAACACTGAGCTAGCTGATTCACTCCACTTTGTGAGAAACAACTGTTGAATTGCTGCACGCTTTACAGCTAAGCCAAATATTACACTTTCCCTGCTTCTCCAGGAAGAGTGGGAAGGAAAACCTAAATCACATCTGACAGGATGCATAAACAAACCCACAGCCCCAATTATGCTGCAGGCTTGCTAGACAACCAGCAGGCATTGCTGGGGAAAATGCAAGCTTATCTCTGATCTCTTATTGTCTTGAAAATACTGGGACTTCAGCACATAATGTAGACTGAGTTTCACTGATTTCTTTTTTAATAGAACTTAATGTGTTTAACTGTGGTTTATATTTGGACATTTCTCCCAATTTTTTACATGTACTGTACATATGGCTATTTAAATCCGTAAAGCTCTGGGCATAAATTGTATTACATCAACTCGGTTCTAAAGATAAGTATGTCCAGTAGGATTGTAGCTGATGCCTCTTAACTAACAACACCTTTAAAATTGTTTCAATTCACTATATTACTATATCAGCACTTTTAAAGGGGCCGGGGAGTTAAATAAGAGAAAAAATTCTCTATAAGCACTCCTACTTCACCATATCTCCAGAGGTATATCAAGCCATTTAGCCATATATTTTTCCATTCACCATGCAGTGACATCTGCATGGGGAGTCAAAAAAGTCAAGATGGGAGGTGCAACCACACATTGAAATTCCACCTTTTTTCATGTTTGTGAGATGCACGCAATGTTCGTTAAAAAGGTGTGAGGCTGTAGGTTCAGATCCAGTCCTGATTTTTAGACTAAATTTTCTAACTTTTTATGTCATCCAGTTGAAAGGGAATTCTTTTTATGGAATATTTTTTATGTTGGTCTTACATTCCAAAAACACAGTGTATGTCAATTTAACTTTGCTGAATTTGTAATATGAAAGTAATTGGAAAGTTCGATTCTATTTTAAATTTGAGGGGGTTCTTTGCACCACAAAATTAGGTCGGTCAAAACTTTTATTAAGATATATAAAAAGTACAATTAAAATACAAATCAGAAAGTATAGAAGAGAGAGAAGATAGAACTAAAAGAAAAAGACAAAAACTAAAAGAGTAGGATCAAATAGAAAGATGAAACAGAAAGTGACTTCTGACTATCTCCAATACAGATATGAGTACACATTTTTAAAAAGTTAATCTCTTGCCACTATTTAATCCTAATTCACATTATTTCTATCAACGCAAACCATCTAATCATGCACCACAAAATTAAGGATGCTTTATTTTGGATTCATTAACTGAGCAGAGTTTTAGACTCTAGTGGTGGGTGGCCACATGAAAAAAAAAGAACACCTTCCAACACTGAGACTCTAACAGTCCACAAACTGGATTTTTTTGTACAGATCATGGAGAAATGTGCTTAGCTTGTCTTTTTTATGAAATGTACCCAGTTAACATTTCCTAAATCTGTGTGTAACTATATTTGTACCTGCCAGAATAGTGCAATGCAGTTTATTACTCTCAGATGCTAGAAACTGGTCCTGTTCCACAAAATATAGGGCCCAGGTAGCTCCTAATGCAGTCAAAACTCTCTACCAGGTCCCAGTTAAGAGTATTGTGGTCCAGTCACTCTTTCCCCAAATTATCCAAACTCTGACAAAGGGAACCCAGTATTATAACCAGGTTTCAGCCATTTTATTTTAATTTTTGATTGTTTTAATTATTTAAATATGAAAAGATCACATATCCTTGACACAACTGAGCATGTTTTGGGAACAGTTCCTCTTAGATTTTCTCTTTTCTAGTTAATATTCTCATTCAGAGCAGAGTCAACGAACACACCCTGAAAACATCTGCACTAACTCAGAAAAACCAGAGACGTGAAGCTTGCATGAAGGAATGAAGGGAAGAACTGGAAATTTAACAAAGAAGAATGCAGAAAAGAAGAGGGTAAAAACTTTCTTCTTCTTTTTTTAAAGTCAAATTTAATTGCATTTAAATTTCTTAACTATTAAACTCTCAGGATGCATGCCTTGTACACAAATGAGCAAATAAAAGAGTAGCCCTGCTGAAACAGACTTAAGACCTACCTAATACTGGATTCTGTTTCCCACATAGCTGATCAGATGGCTCTAGAAAGTCCTCAAGCAGAGCAACAGCCTTCTTACCCAATAACTGGCAGTAGGAGGCACACTCCCTCCATACTGGAGGTAATGTACTGTTTTCATGACTAGTAGTCATGGATAGCCTCCTCCTCAATGAATTTGTCTAGCTTATTCTTTTTAAGTATCCAAGTGGATTGTCACCTTCACTATGTCTTCTAGTAGCCTATTCTACAGTTTAACTATGTTTATGTATCTCCTGGCTTTTCCACTTTCCAGTTTCATTGGATGATACTTGGTTCTCATATTTATCTAAACCATGATGTTTTTTAAAAAGTGCCCATTGAGGAACTGATGCCCCTTTTCCTGAATTTTTGGACAGTCAATACCCAATATATCTGCTGCTCTCAGCTAGAGAATTTGTAATATTCTAACATTGTTACAATGGAAACAACAGAAGAAAAGGAAAAGAGTAGAAATTAAAGAAAATAATATATGATTATTTCCACTACAGTGGGATAATTTGGTCTAGGCCAGTGTTTCTCAACCTTGGCAACTTTAAGATGTGTGGACTTCAACTCCCAGAATTGTCCAGCCAGCCAGAAGTCTGCCAAGATTGAGGAACACTGGTCTTGGAAAGTTCCTTGAATATTCAGGAACTGATGAGTTTGGGAGGAAGAACTATTTGAAGAAAACAAGAGAGTGGTTACATGAAGGAATCTGGAGAAGTAGATTCAGGCAACAAAGAGAAAGGAATAGAAGATCTTCAGATGAAGATGAAAAATTGAAAATCATGGGCAGAAATATATCAAGGTTTAAGTTTATGGGAGAAAAGCAACACTCACCAGATACCTTCCAAAAATATATTAATAGAACTGAAAATATTATGATGGTCTGTCCCTAACCTGGTCCTTCAGGTCTTCCAACTGCACACCCACTGCCATTGTAACTGCTGGTTACAATACTGTACATCCACCTTGCTGCTGGTCATCCTCTTTCCTTCCACTTTTCCCAGCAATGAAGCCTTCTCCAAAGACCCAGGTCTAATGTGTCTAATGTAGGAATAATTTGAGCCTGATCATTTGTCCATCGAGTGAGAACTCTGGGATGATTGGCTCAATGATCCATTTGTTTGTTTTCTTGACTGTCTATATTCTCAGGAGTCTTCTCCTGCTGGCTGGGGAATTCTGGGAGTTGAAGTCCACACATCTTAAAGTTGCCAAGGCTGAGAAACACTGAGGTAGCTGATTCACTCCAGTTTGTGAGAAATAACTGTTGAATTGATGCACACTTTACAGCTAAGCCAAATATTACACTTTCCCTGCTTTTCCAGGAAGAGTGGGAAGGAAAACCTAAATCACATCTGACAGGACGCACAAACCAACCCACAGCCACAATACAATTGTGCTGCAGGCTTGCTAGTAGGAACCAGCAGGCATTGCTGGGGAAAATGCAAGCTATCTCTGATCTCTTATTGTCTTGAAAATACTGGGACTTCAGCACATAATGTAGACTTTTACTTCTACTGATTTATTTTTAAATAGAACTTGCTGTGTACAACTGTGGTTTATATTTGAAAATTTCTCCCAGTTTTTTACATGTACTGTACATATGGCTATTTAATTTAATAGGACTCTGGGCATAAATTGTATTACATCAACCTACTTCTAAAGATAAGTATGTCCAGTAGGATTGTAGCTGATGCCTCTTAACTAACAAAACCAGTTTATGAGCATATATTTAGTACCGAGAAACCTAGATAGACACCATATAGATATATTATAATGTTAAGGAAATATTTTAAGCCATGGTATAAAAGTTAATTTGATTCTGTTCTATACCTTGCTCCCATTCCACCTTGTCACATCAGATGTATAGAAAGGAGCAAAGGAGAAACAGAAAAGAATTTCCAGATCAGGAAAGGATTTGATGGTGGCAGCAAAAGCAACAGACCTTTAAAGATATCCCCAAGTTAATGGGATTACTCTTTCATTTGAAGGGAGGGAGGGAGGACCTCCACAACATTATATTGTATATTTCTCCCCCGCCCCCTCCCCCCAGCTTCATGATTCAAAATGATACAGGAGTCCTGTTCTGGCTTTCACAAGTCTTCGCCCATACATTTTCTGAATCATTGTTTAAATAAACTTCACAGTCACAATGTTTGCACGATTATAACATGTAGAAACTTTTTTAAAAGAAAAAAAAATGAGAAAGGCAGGATACTCAGGAAGTTAAATGGCCTACCTGGCCTATTTTGTGTATTTTATTTGCCCAGAATTCTAGCATATACAGACCTCAACCAACAGCTAGACTCAATTATGTTCAATGATTATCTTCCTTTAAGAGCTGCCAAAGGCAATTTTTAGGTCTCATGAAAAGCTTTGAAGTATGAAAGTTCAGTTCATAGCAAACTGAAACCCCCAAAATATGACTCCCTTAATTAGACTATTTTGGGGAGTAAATAATGTGCTGATCATCTGCATCACCATCCATTTGTCCACCCCAGTTCTTTCACATTCATGCCCACTTGACTATCTGAATCACATGATCAGCTCTGAAATCAGGCTCTGGGAATCACACTGGAGACTGCCTTTTGAGACTTGCCACTCCAAATCAGAGTCATTGAATGAGGAGAAAAACAATGACCCTGAGAATCCTTCTTCAATATTGGGCCCAGGGGAGGAAGTCAACATTTGCAAGTGTGCCTCTCCATGTGACCAGTGCACATAAACTGTTCCTTTTTTGAGAGCTCCTCAGTGAGCACCATCCACTTCCTCCAATATTGGCACTTTAATGCCCCCTCCCACAGTGCAATTAAACTAGGCTTTGTCTCTGAGCACTCACTTACCTCTTTTATAACCTCCTTGCAATCAAGGTAATAGGTAATTGAGCCATTGCTTAATTTCAAGGAAAGGAGTCAGCTTGCATTTTCCCCAACATTGAGCATAAAGAGAAAGCCTGGCAGATCTAAGGTCTATTGCCTTAGCAAGATTAGCTAGTGGGGTGGGGAGGGGGCATAAACTCATAGGATGGAGAATTCTATCAATGATTTTTTTTGCCAATTCAACATTTGGACTTGGACTGATTCTTTCTAGGAAACATGTTTAGCTATTCATCAAAACTCCTAAAGATCTACTATAACACATGTAACCTTCCCAAAGAATATTATGGTGAAAGTGCCTTGAATGGATAAGAGACATAAGCTACCTCACCCAATCTCTTGTCTTTATGATATGTTGCAGTACATTCCCCATCATTCCAGTCACCATGGACCACAGCTAACATTGATTCTACTAATTCTATCCTCTCCATTTCCTCCAATCTTGCAAACCCTTATTTCTTTTCTAACAATGCCTAGATGTTAGAAACTGGTGCTTTATTTTATAGATGCCAGCTTCCTGTTAAATTTCTAAAGGTCTAAAGGTACCAAGGGAGATCTGATTGCCAGCCAGAACAGACAACATTTGACTAGATCATGGTTCCATGGGTGTTCTTTGAAAATAAAAATAAGTAGTGCAGCCAAAGCTTTGCTTAGAAATGTTGTTGTTGTTGTTCAGTCGTTAAGTCGTGTCTGACTCTTCGTGATCCCATGAACCATATTGCGCCAGGCCTTCCTGTCCTTCACTGCCTCCCTGAGTTTGCTCAGTTCCATGCTCATTGCTTCAGTGATGCTATCTAACCATCTCATCCTCTGCCATCCTCTTCTCCTTTTGCCTTCAATCTTTCCCAGCATCAGGGTCTTTTCCAAAGAATCCTCTCTTCGCATTAGGTGACCAAAGTATCTGAGCTTGAGCTTCATTATCAATCCTTCCAATGAGCAATCAGGGTTGATTTCCTTTAAGATTGACTGGTTTGACCTCCTAGCAGTCCAGGGGACTCTTAAGAGTCTTCTCTAGCACCACAGTTCAAAAGCATCAATTCTTTGGCACTCAGCCTTCTTTATGGTCCAGCTCTCACAGCCATACATTACTACTGGAAAAACCATAGCTTTGACTATGCAGATCTTTGTCGGCAAGGTGACGTCTCTGCTTTTTAATATGCTGTCTAGGTTTGCCATAGCTTTCCTCCCAAGGAGCAAGCTTCTTTTAATTTCATGGCTGCAGTCTTGCTTAGAAATACCTGCCCAGAAAAGAAGACAAAGGGAAACTGGAATAGTAGGGAGTAGTGTCCTAGAGGGCCAGGGAAGGTGGTAGGAACAACCCCACCATTTTCCTTCTTTTGAATGTTTTTTTTTTTAATTAATCTAGCCCAGTTTGGCAATCATTTCTGACATGATCTCAAATTTCCAAATATATTTATTGGCTCAAGAGGGTGATCTATCCCTGATCCCACATAGCTTTAATGCATGAAATATAAAGCCATCAGTATCCCACTCTTATATCTGATCTACCAGATTTCTTCAAAGGGAGATGCTACCATTTGGAAATGAACATCCAAGTACACCAGGCATGTATTAGATCTTGATTATAAGACCCCTCCCTTAACTTTGTAAAATCATTTGACTGATTGCAAAATACTGTGCAAGTTCCAAGTCTTCAGAAACCTTCACCAAGTTCAGTAATAAATGCAAAGAGGGAGGGGAGAAGGGAAAAAGCTAAATTTGCTGTTGAAATTCCAATATATTAATCTGGTCACAGGGTGCTTCTAGATAAGGTTTTTATTGAGCAATCAATCCTAACCCTTTCAAATAATTTTATTGGGTCCAGATAATACTGTATTTCGCTTGTAATTTCTCTCATTGTTTTCCCACCATTTCCTTCATTTTACTGACAAAAAGAAAAAATCCATTAAAGAGGGAAAGACAGAATAACTGCATGATGACTTTTGACTGATGGATGCTTCAAATAGCTCTAATCTTAGAATGTAAATGAAGATTGCAGATTTAATTGGATGGTGCTCTTAGGTGCCATACAAATTTTAGATGTCATTTAATCCAATTAAGTCAGAAATTTCATCCTACATGCCACACATTGTAGCTTCCTCTTCTCTTCCCCCTTTTTTTCTGTTTAATATCTAATCCAGGGGTGAGCAAGCTGCATCCCTGAGTCCCTTCTCTGACACCTGCAAATTCCTCTGGCCGCTATGGCTGAAAAATTGGTGGCACAGTTTCTCCCCATTCTGAGAAACTTTAAAACTGTAGTCCAAGTCTGACAGTTTTAAAAATTAAGAAATTGCTCCTCAAGTCAAGAAAAATTAACTCCACCCACTTTACATCATTGCCGGTCGTGGTCCTCAGTTGCTTCAAAGCGTTCAGTGCAGCCAGATTACCCAGCCAGATTCAGCCTCAGGGAGAGTTCCAGAGAATGGAAAAAGCTGGCTTGCCATTTTATAACATATTGTCTGGTCCTAATAAAGTATCACATAGCTATTGTGGAGTTTGTTTTCTTCTAATCAACTAGCATAGCTTCCTACATTTTTCCTTTATGTATTGTGCTACATAGTCAGATAACCTATGGAACACACAATCTGAATACAGTATGTTCCATGATCTGTCCAAGTATGAAAAAGGACTTTGGCATCTGTGCCTGAATCAAGCCGTGGAAGGGAGACATATGATCTCTTGTTAGCATTTCAGACTCACAGGAGTATTAACTGCCCGCTATTCAATTCTCTCCCAGAAGCCTCCCAAAGAGAAATATATGTCATTGCGTTTGCTGGAAGGAAAAAAGAATTAGCAACAGAAGTAACAGACAGGAGTTCTATATTCTGTAGGAGGTTCAGTGAGCCAAAACGGGTTGATTGTCCCAAACCAGAATTTTCCTGGGCCAATATTCATAAACCAGGCTCCAGGAAACACTTAGCATGCCAGATGACGAATTAATCCTTTGTCAGATCACATTTTAAAAGCAAAAGGGACTTCCATAAAAGTTAATACCATGGAACGATAGCAGAAACACACATACATGCACGAAGCTGATTCTTCATTGTAGTTTGGGGGAAATGGATGTTTCATGAGGGATACAAAATGAGGCTGCAGCTGGCAAGCTGGAAGTATCATTGTGCTCTGTAATAGTATTCATTATTATTTAACTGAGCAGAAGCCATTACAAACCAAGGAGGACAGCAGTGACATTCCATTGCAAAGCTCAAGAGGACCAGCAAGCCAGTTCACGCGTGTTGGAGAAAATCTCGCTTCCATCTTCAATCCAGATATGTGCAAGGATAGCAGCACTGAGATGAGAAAACAAGAGCATCCTGAGCATGCTCAGAAGAGCCAAAAATATTTTAATTACAGCGTTTACAAATGCTGCAGAACTGGAATGCTGCTGACCAGGATCCCAGTTACTCCATTCCATTTTCTCATTCCCACTCCCTGTTGTCAATTCCCACTGGGCATTCTCAGTTTTCAATGAACTATTTTTATCCTCCACACCTAGGGGGTTTTTTCTGCCTATCCAGTATTTCTGCATTTTTGGCATTTCTCCAAACAACCTGCTGATACCTAAAACAAAGCCGCCTACAGCCTGAACATGAGGAACAGGAGGAATGCTGTTTCCTATCCATTTGGTTCGTGAAGGGATATATCACAGATTAAAACAATAACAAAAAATAAATTAAAGAATAAAGAGACCATTTACCAATCATCAAAGACATAAAAACCAGCAAAGAGAACAGAACAAATAGACAATGGCTGCAATCTTTAGATATCTGGACAAATAAAAAATAAAAGCACCAGAGATGCAGATCCCTCAAAAGGATGTTTCCCAATTTCCAGGAAGGTACAACTTTTAAATATGCCATCATTTTTTTCTTTTCTCTTTTGCTGTGAAATTAACTATTTCAATGAGGAAAAAAATTCTGTCCCCAAATACTTAGATTGGAAAAAGTCACATTTGGACAATCTTTTCTGCACAATTGTTTCACTGGTGGAAGTTACTTTCTTCTTCTCCTTCTTCTCCTTCTTCTCCTTCTTCTTCCCTCTCCTCCTCCTCCTCTCACCTACTTCTCAAGCATGGCCAAAGAAGACAGCCTAGGAAATGGGAGGCCAGCCACATATAGACCAACCTCCATTTCAACCTCGCCAGGCCATGCTTCCAGTTCTTCCTGGGCATAAATAACTCTTCATAATGCCGAATCAAATCTGTGTGCAGAGAAATTGGTCAATTTCTCTAATTATCTCCAAGGGAAAGAAAAATGTTCCAAAATTTTATCAAGGGCAGAACTGTTTTGTAGAGACAGTAGCCTGTGGCAGGAATTCTTTCATGATCTTTTTTCTTTGGATTTATTTGAAGTATTGGAAGCCAGGGAAAATAAATCAACCTTCTTATTGGAAGGCAGATATTCCTTCCATCTCCCTATCTCCTTTTCCATTAGTATTTTAGCAACAGTTTAAGATTACAATCAAAACCTTATTTACTCTTCTGAAGTTCATCTAATACTATAGCCAGATTACTATAACAGACAGAACACTTGGACTTCTCATAGCTAAAACAGTGCAAGATCTAGCTATAAGATCAGTGCAACCAAACTCCACCCATGAGAATGTCATCAAAATTCGATCCATTTATTTTCTATTTATTAAGAGTATTGTATATTGTAATTTTAATTGATTTTAACTGTTTTGTAAACTGCCCAGAGTCATTTCAATGAGATGGGCAGTGACAAATTATATAGAGAGATAGACAGACAGACAGATAAATGAGAGTGTTTCTCAAATGAGGGATCATGGTGGGTGCCTCTTTCCAAAACAGCTGGCCAATGTAATGCCTTTTTCCAAAGTTCTCAGATAAAGTAGCAAATACTCCAGAGATCTGAATCCCCACTTCAGTTTCTCATTCTGAGAACTCAGAAATCAGGACGGCTGCATAGTTCCCTTAAAGTCAATCCTTCAGGTAACTTCTCCGGAGAGTTTTGTTCCTATCCCAATGGCATGGCTCACAAAACATCCTGTACTGAAATGGAGTTGGCTAATTATGGTTCAGTATGTTTTATGAATTTGTTAGTAAAATTGATACCTTGCCTTTTTTCCAAGAGCTCAAGGATGCTTAAATGGGGATCTCCCTTTATTTTATGACAACAGCAACTCTTTAAGATAGCCTGGACTGGGAAAGAGTGACTGGCCCAAAGTCACCCAGTGAGTTTCCATGGTTGACAGTGGACTTGAATCTGGGGCTCTGTATCTATTATACCACTTGAATCCTATCCCTCACTCTACATAAAGAAAGGAGCAATCTTGCTGTTGTACCCTCTTTCCTGGATTAGACAAGGATGACCCTTCCCAGGGCTTGGTTTGGTAATAATAAATAATTGCAATGGCACCGAGAGCCCTGCCTCACTGCCAACCTGAAGTGCCATCTAACCATCCATCCAGAATCAGCAGAAAACAATACCTGCATGACATTTGCTGTCCCCATTGTTGATCCCTATCCCACTTCTATTGCCTTTCTCCCCATTCACTGCAGTCATCTGACTTCCCTCCAAGGTAATGGGGGCAAAGCCTAACAGATGTTACAAACCTGATGGTTCCCATTAGATGCTTTTGGTTTAAAGGAGGAAAACATTACTTTAGCACCAGTACAACTAAGGCTGATTTAAGATTGCCTCACTGATGGACTGGAGCTGAAAACAGTGTCATGGGGGAAAAAGATGTTGCCAGGGTATGTTTGTACCGTAGTTTGGTGCAAGAGGAGAAAGACCCTGAGAAGCTATCTAGCCAAAAAGATCTGGCTACACAAGGTTAACACTGAGGGCAGTTTAGCACTACAGCAACTGAATGCTTGTGCAAATTGTACAGAAAAATAATAGAAAAGGAGATGCATTTATCATTGCTGAAAATATTTGGGAAAAAGTACTTTGGGCTGCAATAAGAGTAGGAGGCTAAACCACAAAAGAAGAAAAACCTAGGTATTAGCCAGATTAACTTGCCTGGAGAAAGAACACATCCTCCTCGAGTACCACTGACAGTGACGCTGTGAGAGGATAATGGGAACTGCAATCAACACATCTGGATAACAGCACACTGGGAAAATATTAGACAGGAATAACTGGAAAAAATTGAGCAGCTGTCCTCAGCAGTATCTACGCTTTCTCCTTAGCGCAAGTATAAGGCACTATTTTATCATCATAAACTGGTCATTAATCTTCAAAGCACCCTTAGGAGAGATTAGATTAATATTACTGTATTCTTTTTTCAAAAGGAGACAGCAACATTCAGAGGAGTCATTGGGGGAAATTGTTATGGAGCCTATGAGACAGACATAGGTGCACCCAATTTGAATGCAATTCCAGTGCAGAGATTTCTAGCTAGCATACTGAATCCATTTCCACCACTGAGGCAGTCAAGGGGAAAAATATGTTAAAATCTTTTCCATCATCTTTGTAACTGGTATGCCCTTTATGGCATGCTTTAGACTATAAGGACACAGGTTCAAATCCTCATTCAGCCATGAAGCTCATCAATGAAAACCAAACCCACCTCACCATGTTGTTTCCTACTATGTTGAATTATCCAAGAAAGAGATGATAAAAATAGAATCTGCCAACACAGTTATACAGTAATGCTACCGAATGCAGCATTTTATCCAGCATTGTCATTGCAAAAGTTTTTCAGTTTCAGCTTACTAAAACCATATAAACTTTTTCTTAAAAACAAAAAAAAAACAGGAGTCTCATCCCTTATGAGATGTGCTAATCACTAGACCAGCTAACCTTGATTAAGTGCTGTCAAGATGGATCAGTGTTAACTCTTAGCAACCACATAGACAAATTTCTCCAGGAAAGGACAGACCTGTCCCAAACCTCGCCCTTCAGAGGTACCCATTGTCATTATATTCAAGTTCATCTACCTTGTAGTTGATCATCCTCTTTTCCCTTTCACTTTGCCCAGCATTTTGAGCTTCTTAAGGAAGCTGGGTCTTCACATAATGTATCCAAAATAGGATAGTTTGAGCTTGGCCATGTGTGCCTCAATTGAGAACTCTTGATTTGTTCTATGATCCATTTGTTTTCCTGGCTATCCATGGTATTCTCAAGAGTCTTCTCCAATACAAAGTTCAAAAACATCAATACTTTTTCTATTCTGCTTCCAAGTCCAACTTTCTCATCCACTGGAAGAAATATAACAAAGAGCAATTGTACTGAAACCTTGAATCAGTAATCCTACAGATCCAACCACAAAAAGCAGAGGATCCATAGGATTACTGATTCAAGGTTTCAGTATAGGATTTTCCCTATCCCATTGAGAATACAGTATGATTGACTGTGGAGACCTCTGGGCAGTTTGTACTGGAATTAAGAAGTATAGAAGTATAGAAGCAAGTCACCATTAATATCTGAGCAGATCCTCTGACATGAAGTATTTGTTCCACAATACAGTTTATTATCTTCAATATGTGCTGGAATCCTAATGTCTAGAGTTTATGGAGATCTCCAGCTCATTCACTTTTATAAGGACTGTGGTTCTCATCTCCTTCTCCCTCTCTCACTCAAACACACATACATTATTCACACTGGCAAAACACAACTTAAAATATTCATTTTAATTTACTAGTTATTGTTCAATTTCCTGCTAAATTGTTCCTACTGAAGAATTAAATAGAGTCTAGAAGGTAATTTACTCATAGGTGCTTGTGTAAGAAAAGACAATGGCCAGTCATGATCTCCACCAGTCAAGATGAAAGCTGATGGGAAAATGTTAGGAGCTAAGGTAGGTTATTGGAGAGAATGTTGAACACAGAGCTGAATGAACAGCAAAAGTAATTAGCCCTTCCTCCCCCTTATACCACTCAACAAAACAATGTACTGGACTTTGACCCAAGACTGAAATGAATTGGAATCTGAAATTCATTTCAGTCTGTAATTATTGCAATTTTACTTCCTATTTGGAAGGGAGACATTGGGACAAACAGTTTTCTTCTGATCTCCAAAATATTACCTCCCACAATACTCAGAATGAGCACTTTGGCTATTGACCACTGGGACTTATTTCTCATGTCTTCCTAGCCATTCTATGTCCACCCGTAATACAGTAGTGCAGGTCTGGATAAAATGTATTCTTACTGATTCTGCCAAGACTTCTTTCATTACTCATGTTTCCAAATGAATGGATATTGTAGCATGACTATTTATTAAGCCAATCATTACTCATGTAGTAAATAATCATTATGAACGTATTCTGCTGTGACATGGATGCTCTCTCAGGTTTGGTCATGTTCTGTGTGTCTTTCCATATTTTGTTTTACTACAGTCCAGATACTCTTACAACATTTCCCCACCCCAACTGTGCAAGGATACTTAACCTGCTGTCCTCTTTCTCTCCTGTACACACAGACTTACTGAAGACAAGTTTCCATTCTGCTAGCAACAGCCAAGGTTGAATGTAACCTATTGTTTGCATAATCTGTTTTTTGAATTAACCATTTCCTGGGTTTGCATAATGCACTAAATTTGATGCTAACCAAATAGGCTATGTTTGCAAGCATGCTAACTTCACCAATGTTAACACTAGCCCAAGTTTAGTATGTTGGGCAAAAACAGTTACTAGGCCTTTAACTGAATTAGTTTTTTGATCTTGGTCTGTCTCAGCTGAGGAGCCAAAGAAAAAAAGCACCCATACCACTGTTTCTCAACCTCAGCAACTTTAAGATCTGTGGACTTCAACTCTCAGTGCTCCCCAGCCAGCATGCCCACACATGCTGGCTAGGGAATTCTGGGAGTTAAAGTCCACACATCTTAAGGTTGCCGAGGTTGACAAACACTGACTTGTACAGTACTATGAATGAGAAGGAAATGTATTCTCAACTATGCTTTTTTCTTATCTTTCGTCCACGCAGTTCAAGATAATTTGCTTGGTTCTTCCCTACCCCCCACCCTATAGCTAACTATTACTATTAACATCTTCTCCTCTCAATTTCCCCCTTAATTTTCTGCTTATATAACACTTCAAAGTGTTATATAATACTTCAAAGTAACAATGCATACTATTGTTGTACTGGTAGTCCTTGAGTTACAACAGCAATTGACTGGGATTGCCGTCGCTAAGAGATGCGATCGTAAAGCATGACATCACATGACCACATTGCTTAGCAACAACAATCTTAGCAGACCTATGCTGTCATAACCCCAAGACGTATGGGTCATTAAGTGGGAAGAGGCAGGAGTCCCAGATAAGAAGCACAGGGGTGTCATGGAGGGGTGCCACAGGGGGGTGAGGGAGGCCAGAGGAGGCCCTGGGATGCTGAGTTGAAGCTGTGCATGAGCAAAGGGAGTCCAGGGGAAGCTGGGTACTGCACCATGTAAGCAAAGGAAGCCCGGGGGAAGCAGGGTGCAGCACCATGTGAGCGAAGGGAGGCTGGGGGAAGCAGGGTGCTGTGCTGCATGAGCAAAGAAAGGCCAGGGGGACTTACCGGAGTGACTAGCAACCTTCTCTGCTGGCTTCCCCATTGAATTTGCTTGTGGAGAGTTGGCAGGGAAGGTCACAAATGGCAATCACATGACCATGAGGCACTGCAACCATTGTAAGTGTGAGCTGGTTGTCAAGCACCTGAATTGCGATTATGTGACCACAGGAGTGATGCAATGGCCAGAACTTTGAGGACTGGTCATAAGTACCACATTTTCAGTGCCATTGCAACTTTGAATGGTTACTGAATGAGTGGTTGGTTAGTGAGGACTACCTATATTGTTGCATACTATTGAAACCACTAAGATTCGATACAGAATGCTCACTGAAATAATATAATCAAATACTAAAACTTACATTTATCTACTAGAAATTATCAAATTCAGTACAATTTATTTCTGAGTAGACATTTAATAAGATTCTGCTGTTTTTACAGCCCAATAATACATAGAAATACATACAATGTTTAAAAAGCAGCTAAACTCATTAAGTTTTCTATTTCTATCTAAGTGATTCAGTTGGTGTACTAGTTTAAGGCATCAGGCTAGAAACTGGAAGAGTGAATTCTAATCCTGCCTTAAGAACAAAGTCATCTGGGTGATTTTGGGCCAGTCATTCTTTCTCAGCAGCTGGAAGAAGGCAATCACTTCCAAAAAATCTTGCCAAGAAAATTGTAGGAACTAGTCCTGACAGTCACCAGGAGTCAACAACGTCTTGAAGGCACAAAAAAAAATCTATCTAAAAATCAACAAATACCCAGCAGACATATTGACCCAGAAACTCTGTGATAGAGCTTAAATATGAGGCAGTGTCTGGCCCAGGATGTTTAACATCTGTATAGGGAATTCAGGACTCACCAGTGTTACAGCTAAGTCTATTCAAGTCCCACTGGATTCAATGAAATTACCTCCCAGTACTGTGGATGATAGATTCAGTCCTATAGAAACAACTAAGTAGTGGAAAGTATTAAGCCTTCCAAAAGTTGAGGTTCCATTTCATTTCACAAACCCACAGATGTATTCATAGGCTTTTACACCTAAACCTTGAGAACAGAAAGCTGGAAGAACAGATTCTGCCATCTGGGGACTGAAAACAGAACAGATCTTCTACATAAGGAGAAGGAAAAATTGGGCCAACATTTCCCCCTAGTGGGTAGTGATACATATAGAAGCAGGAACTGTATGAAATCAACAAGCTACAACTGGAGTCAAGCAACAGTAAATACACAAGGGTCTTGAGGCATTTTAAAGGTGAACAAATTTGTTATCGTAAAAGTTTCCATTTTTATGGCCACTTCTGCACTAGTTTGTCTACATATCTGTTTCCTGGACACTGATATAAAACCAGGCAGCATTTACTCACAGATTTGTGATCTACAAAACTCAAAAGTGTAAAAAGAAAAAGGAAGTGGGGGGAGGGGAAGAAGGAGGAAAAGAGGCAACTTTGGGTATTGATTCATAACACATCAGTTGCCAGAGATGGACCGATCACATAGGCTCCACCTCCCTGTGGTGAGGGGCAGTGCCAGAGATTCTCATGGCCACCAGAGAGTGATCTGACCATGACAGGGGAGCCACAGAGAGCTCCCCCAATTCCAGATCATATAGCCACTGTTCCAACAAGAAAACCAGATCAGGTGTGTGACCACTGTCCCGTGTCAGGCCCTGGATGACATGGGATAGGCTGTCATGGTGGCCATGAACTCTCGAACTACCTCAGATTCCACCCCTAGAGAAGGCAAATTGAAGTGTCCCAGGACTATAAGCCTGGGAAACTCCACTGCCAACCCAAAAATGGAGTCAAGGAATTCAGGCAGGGAAGTTGCTACGCAGCAGGAAGGCTGATACAGTAGCAACAGTCCTAACTGATCCCTAGAGCCCAACTTAAGGAACAGGGTCTCACATCCAGCAACTTGTGGAGCAGTGCCCTGAAGGCCATAAGAAACTCCCAGATGATGATTGGTACACCCCCACCCCTGCCCTGGAGTACTGGCCGATGCCACAAACCCAGCTGGGCACATTTCCAAGAGGGACCCCACTTCTGGACCCAGACAGCTCTTAGCAATACATGCCAGGTTGGCCCTCTCCTCAGTGATCAAGTCACATATGAGGGAGGCCTTATTACAGACCGACCTAGCATCAAGCAGCAGCAGCCGAAAGCCAGGGCCTCTGTAGGTCTACAGAGGATTGAGTACAGGGAGTTGAGTACATAGCCTTCTTCTAAGCTTTTTCCCCCCCAAATTCCATGCTAGCTCAACTCTTTGACATTTCCTAGTGGTCTCCCATCCAACTTCTAACTAGATCCAGCACTGCTTAGCTTTTCAAGTTTAGCTTGATACTAGCTCAGCACGGCATTCTAAGGAAAATGTTTATTTCCCTGCAGTGCATCCAGTTTCTGCAGAAACACATTTCTTGCCTCTCAAGCACATACCTGCACCAAGTGATCAACCTTGGCTCTAGTTCACCAAAAAGCACACTAAATACCATTTGGAAACACTTCTGCTTTCCTGGTTTCTGGGGATGCTAGCTTTGGCTCAATTTACTAATTCCTCTGACATTAGTGCTGACAGCAATTTATTATTCCAGGGCAAAGGCATTTAAAATTAAGTAAAAGTAATTCAGAGGTTATACCTCAATCAAGAGCCTTCTTATTTATTTGGAGTAGATTACTATCCAAGGCTGGAAATAGTGCGTAGAGGTTTGCCTTGTAGTATGCCTTTTGGCCAGAGAAAATAAGATCAAAATCACAGAATAAGAAATAAACACTACAAAGTTCTTTCCGAACTGAACAAACTAAAGCTGCTCATATAACTAGTTTCACATTCTAGTTGGTTCAGCACAATGCAATCATATGTGAGTGCATATTTATTCAATTTTTAAAAATTTAAATATAACGCTAAATGCATTTCTGCTTATCAGTATTAACTTTGTTAAGTATAGTACTTTTTTTTTTTTTTTGTCTGCGCTCAGTCATTACTGACCCTGCAGTGACTGCCTGGACAAATCCTTGCAGTTTTCAAGGCAATTGTTTTTCGGAAGTGGTTTGCCAGAGCCTCCTTCCTAAAGCAGAGCCCAGCTGGCGAGCGCAGGAGGCGGGATTTCCGTTGCTTCGCGCCCTTTTCGGGCGAGCGCGGTTTCGCGCTTACCGGCAACTGGTCCCGTCTCTCTGTGCAAGGCGCTGCCAGCATTTTTCCTCCCACCGGAGTGAGAGTCCCCATTTATCTACTCACGTAAGTTTTCGACCTGTTGGGTTGACAGGAGCTGGGGAGGAAACAGGAGCTCACCCTGTTAACGCGAAGGCTGGACTCGAACCGCCGAAGCGTCAGCCATTTCTGGCCGGCAACTTTCAGCGTCATTAACCCGCTGCGCCACCGCGTCCCCTATAGTACGTTACAGATCTTCAAAGCATCCCCAGTACTGAATAATAAGAATATCTCTTCAGGACATTGAAATAGCTGTTACTATTTAAATATCATTTTTCTGAGTCTCTTCTCAGATTCAAGAAGCTTTAGGCTGGATTCACACACTGTGGTAAACTATCTTTTGCTTAACTGTGGTTTGTTAAATAAGCTACAATTGGCTGGGTTCACACCACATGCTAAGTCATAAACCATGCTTTTGCGAATTATAGTGGTTGAGTTCATATAATACTGTAAGCCAATTCTAAACAATTGCATTCAGATTTTGTGGAAGGATTCCAGCTGTACACATGGCAACCATGGCCCACACGCAGCTACCCAGCAACTCATCTGCAGCCCCCAAGAGTGATGGAGGCTGAAAATGTTAAAGCTTTTTAAGCTTAAGTTGGATTGGAAGGGAAGCCTTAAAAGCTTACTACATTTTAGAAGCTTTTCGTTTCTTAAGATCCTGAACTCCAGCCCCAAACTAGGTCACTTTTTATTAGGGTTTAGGATCAAAATGGGCACCTTAAAGCTCCTCCAAATATCAACCCCAATGGAGGGGGGAACCATGCAGACATAGGGAACATTTTGGCACTGCCCATTCTAGTGGCATATCATGGTGCCACCAGGCTATATTTCCTGTACTCCCCAAGCCATAAAAGGATTGTCCATCTCTGTAGTAGGTACTTACTCTCCACCCTTATTGCATCTGCAGATAGCCGCCCAGTGTCCCTGTTTTGGGTGCTCAAGTCCCTCCTGGATAAGGAGGAGCCAGGGGAGCTCTTGAAGGGTCGCTGTGAGGAATGTTCTCAGCATCCATCAGATAAAGTGGAGAGCCAGCTTGGTCTAGTGGTTAAGGCACCAGACTAGAAACCAGGAGACTGTGAGTCCTAGTCCCGCCTCAGGCATGAAAGCCAGCTGGGTGACTTTGGGCCAGTCACTCTCTCTCAGCCCAACTCACCTCACAGGGTTGTTGTTGTGGGGAAAATAGGAGGAGGAAGGAGTATTAGGTATGTTCACCACCTTGAGTTATTTATAAAAATAAGAAAGACAGAATTTTAAAAAATGTTTTAAAAAATCTGAAGTCACTTGACTTCACTTGGAATTGGACTCTGGCTGGGCAGATCCTTTGGAACTGACTGAGACACATCTGAGCCGTGTTATCTGGGAGGAGCTTGAGCTGGCTGATCCTGAGGAAGTGGATAGAGTCCTTGTGGCTGTGAGCTCGGCCACCTGTGTTCTGGACCCACATCCCTCCTGACTGGTCAAGGCCTCCCGGGAAGTGGTATGTGGTTGGGTCCAAGCACTGATTAATGCCTCTTTGCAGGAGGGGATAGTACTGCCTGCCTTGAAGGTGGAGATGGTGTGTCCCCTTCTTAAGAGGCCATCCTCACACCCAACCGTGTTAGACAACTTTCATCCGGTCTCCAACCTTCCCTTTTTAGGGAAGGTTGTTGAGAGGATGGTTGACACTCAGCTACAGAGGGTCTTGGAGGTGGGGGATATTGCAGTCAAAACCAACAATTCATGTATTGCTAGGTAGGCACATGAAAGGAGGCGGAGACTCTGTGAAATCACTTCCTTTCTACTTCCTCTTCACCATGCATTCCACCTGAAGGCACGTGTCTGAACTCTTCAGCTCAGACCCCATTTTTTGGCCTAGTTTAGTAACGTAGTTAGTAGTTTAAACCTGCCTGTATTTTGCTATTGTAACTGCTGTTTGAAACCTACTTTCTGTGAGTAAATATTACTTCTTTTTTCTTCACAAAACTGATTGTTATTTTGAGAGGGATAAAAAGGGGTAATACCAGGAAAAATCCAGTTTGCCTAAAAGCATCCTGGATTACTGTTTCTAGAAGGTTAAACCAACCTTGTCTTAAGCTTCCAAGTTTATACTGCAAAAGGATGGTACTCTGCTAATCTCACTAACGTGATCGGAGAGGACAATAACTAAATAACATATCCTCTCCTAGTACCTAAATCCATTCCTTCAGGAGGAAGCAGATTATCTGGACCCTTTTCAGTCTGAGTTCAGGCCGGGGCACAGCACTGAAGCAGCATTGGTCACGCCTGCCAAATGTAGTTTATTCAGCAAAACATGGTTAAAATTTGGCTTAGTCTGGGTTACCATGCTCTTTAACCCATCTCATATAACTGATTAACTGAAAAGAAATAAAGTCGGCTAGTCTCACACAAAATTGATCTTGTCTGAGTTAAGCCATCACATTAAATTAAATTTTAAGTTTTAAATTTAAAAATTAAATAGTTTGATTAATCTTCAGTTGGCATGTTTGTGAACTTAGCCATTGTAGGTTATAAGATATGCTTTAGTCAACAATCTGTAATTAAGCAGATCAGATTTGACCCAGCCTGTGCCTTAGCCTTACCCTAACCCTACCCCTTAGCTTAGCATGTATAACAATTTCTTTGATTCTGACTTAAATATGATGTGTAAACCCAGCTATTGTATTTTCTTTCACTAATGTTTCATAATTTACTGTGACATATAACCTCAGACTATTGAACCACCATGATTCAACAAATGATAGCTTAGCCCAATGCACAAACCCAGTCATCAAAATCTGAACTTTTTCCTTGGAAAGAATATAAATCTAACCCTTGCAACTCTTCAAATATGGGATTAATTGAAATCTAGAGGGTTTATTAAAGATAAAATGTAATCATGAGATAAGGACAAATAACAAAAGGAAAAGAGTAAGGCCAAAGGGTTAACTTGGTGGATGATCCGTTGGTCAGAGGAATGATAAGTAGGAGCCATCTGTTTAATAAAAACCCAAATGGATAAGGCCAATGTTGCTTCCCTTCTTCTTTCACTGATCTGCTGAAAAGGTTACAAGCCCGCCACAGCGGTAATTCCAGGAAAAATACAATCCCCGCATTGCTGGATTCATACAGGGACACAAAAGGCCAGTTTCCAGTTGCTCTTTAAACTTGGGTTTCTCCTCCAAGCGAGAGGGAATGCTGCTCCAGGAATGTGAGTGGGAAATCCAGGCTCTTAGCTTAGCCAAGCAGAAGAGGAAAAGCCAGTTTGGTGTGATGGTTAAGGCACCAGGCTAGAAACCACGAGACTGTGACTTCTAGTCCCACCTCAGGCCTGAAGCCATCTGAGCAAGTTTGGGCCAGTCCCTCTCTCTCAGCCCTAGGAAGGAGGCAATGGCAAACCACTTCTGAAATCTTGCTAAGAAAACTGCAGGGACTTGGCCAGGCAGTTGCCAGCAGTCAGCTCTCTCCCTCTCTCTCTCTCTCTCTCTCACACACACACACACACACAGAACAGAAGAGACTTCAAACAATAGAAGTTTTCTCCTACTTGTAACAGGCCTAATTCCAAGTGACAAAAACAGGTTAGTTTATTTTTTTATTATGATATTTTGTAGGGAGGACATTTAAGAGCACAATTGGTTCTATGCAGCTCCATAACCCCCTCACCTGCAGCGACTGTGCGGGACCTACCCAGTCAGAACATATGAAGAGACTGGAAAAGGAGCCTCTGGAGGGTTCAGCTGCAAGAATGACATCTGCTGATGGCTCCTCTCCCCCGAATGGCTTTTCACTTCAGCTACCCATTCAATATTTCCAAATGAAGAACGAGCTTCTGGATTTGCATCCTCCCCCCTTTCTTCTATGTCCTGCAGGCTGTGAGACTGAACATGGAGATTGGCTCCTGATTTTTCTCCAGGAGGTGTTTGATTATGGCTTTAAAATTCATTACTACATGTAGCAATAATAATTTTATTTCCGGGCACCCAAAACATTTCGCACGCAATGTCTAATTGTGAGGGACCTTAAGAATCAGCTAATCTTTGATCATAATAAATTGAAATTGGCATTAAGGACATCTTTAGTTATTAATTTATATTCCACTGTTAGGACACAAGTCAGCCAATAGAGTGCTCCATTTTTTTCTTACAACAACCCTGCGAGATAGCTTGAGCTGAGAGCAACTGGTCCAAAGTCGTCAGGGAGCTTCAATGGAAAAGACCAGACCTGGATCTGGATCTCCTTGGTCATAATCCTGTATTGTGCAAGCTACAATGGTTGAGTGCACACAACCTGCTAAACCATAACCAAATCAAGCAATCAGTATATCGTATGAATGCAGCCCATGAGTTCATAATAGAGACAAGATTCCAACTGAGGACTTCAGCTTGATGTGGAGGAAAGAGGGAATGGCCTTGAAGAACAGGAGGAAGAGCTGCTACTGCGCCAATGGTCAGATAAAAGAGACTTGAGCCTGGGCCATGAAAATAACTTGAGAAAACATTTCAGACAAGCCCCTCCCTAGTTCACACAAAATAAAGGGAGGGAGGGGGAAGCACATTCGGACTTGCAAGATTCTGTTACTCAACTGTTTCAGTAAAAGCAGTCCTGACCTATATAGTATTTGTTTCTTAGTCTGGTCTACCTCATTGGGCTGACACTTTCTGTGCCTCCCCTCAACCTGCAGTTTGAACTGTGGATTACTGCTCTACACTCTTTTCTCCAAACCAATATCATGGTGTACTGCAAATACCATCGTTCAGTGTTTCTCCACCTTGGCAACTTTAAGGTGAGTGGACTTCAACAACCATAATTTCCCAGCCAACATGCTTGTTCACCTCTGTATAAGTAGAAACAGATTCTCACCTCCCATCCCCAGGTTCAGTGACCAAAATTACAAGGAGCATCCATTTAATGTACACAGCCAAATCTCTGTGTGTGAATCTCTTCTTCAATTGCTTTATGTTACTAAATGGAGATACAGAACCAAACTGACTGCTTACTGTCCCCCATTTCTATGAAATGGGTAGCTGGTGTGAGTGTATCAACTGGGCTGCAACTTATACTCTAATATGTTGGCTGGGGAATTCTGGGACTTGAGGTCCACACATATTAAGGTTGCCCAGGTTGAGAAACACAGCAGTAGTAGTATAAGCACTGGTCTATCTTACAAGGTTGTTGTAACCTGAGGTCCTGATCCCATCCCCACCAGTTCTCATATGATCTAAGATCAAGGCTGTTCTTTGCATTAAACACTTCCAAAAACGTTTTACATTTTTAGAAAAGGCTACACACAAAATAATACTTGAGTCTGATATAACCCGAACTCTTTAATTATTATGCTTGCCTACTTATTTTAAAGAGCGGGAGGACCATCTTAACAATGTTTTGGGGGGGAACTTCCAGCACGACTTTCCCGATGCGAACCCGGCCATTTCCTATCGAAACAAACGAGGAAAGCCGCTTTCTTTCTCTTTCCCTGCTATTGGCTCTCCCTTCGTTAGGCCCGCCCCGGAAGCTGGTTTTGAAAATGCAAGCAAGGTTTCCTGAGAGCCCCGGGGGAAGTGGGGGGTTTTCTGCTGGATTTTGCAAGCTGGAAGGTGGGAGAAAAGGGCTCGGACAGCCCTGGGTGAGTGATGGGAGCGGGATTTCCCACCGGGAGGAACCCCGAAGGAGGCTGAGAAGCAGCGCTGAAGGACGCGAAAAGCAGCTGCCTCTCCTCCTCATCCCCCGTAGCCCAGCTCGTATGAAGGGGCCAGCTTTCCTTCCTCTGCGCCCGTAGTAGTGGAAAGGGGGGAACTTTGTAATACAGTACCGGGCTCCGGCCCTTCTCTCGTACTCCGTGACTAGCGGATGTTGTAGTCTCTGAAGCTGCCATCCCTCGTCCTTTATTAAACACCTGTAGAGGTATGAAACTACAGGGGAGGCTTAGCCGAAAATCCGCAAGGAGATGATCAGGATGTCGATCACAAACAGACTGACCTCTTTCACCATCGCTTTATCGGAGGGAGGCGGTTGAAACACGAGGAAGGACTGGAGGGGGGCATGCAAAGTGAAGCGAAGTCCAGGCAGATGGCAGGGTGGGAAATCAGCAGCTCAGGAAGGAAGCTTGCATGTAATTCTTAGCGGGCGGCTCTTCCCCTTAAAGCTTAGAGTGCTTCTGGCTTAGCTTTCACTAGTTTGATGGCTGCAACCTTTTGTAAAGTTGACCTAGCTTCCGTGGTTTGTGGTGTTATGGCCAGGCTTAATTATTATAAAGTATACCTTGGAGATTGTTTAGACAGCAGTTGAAACAGGCTGCGGGGCATGTGTGTATATACACACACACACACAAATATATTTACATATTTGGGGGGGCGCACAGAGAGAAATGAAGAATTTGAATCATGTTATACATATCCTTTGACAATACCATCAATTGCATATGTCCAGATTCCACTTAGTATGGATTTTAGTCATTAAAGGATCACATGGTTTAGCTTGAAATAATTCCCTTCCCAATATGAACTTGTGTGTATTCTGAGCTTTGCTTTAGAATCCTTGCTTTCTGACCCACCCCTAAAGTCAGTTAGTTGTGAGTATTGGGCTTTGAGAGATGAGGACTGTTCAGCTATTTGCTCTCTTCCTATGTTTTTTAGCTTCCTTTTGTTTTTGAACTAACTTATTTTTTTAAAAAAACTTTTTGTTTGCTTCTGCTGCTAGGCATTCATATCTGCTCCTTTTTCAAACCCATCAATGCTTACTTTATCTAATGTTATCAGTCCTTTATTTATTCTTTTCCAAACATTATACCACACCAATATTTGCAAGTGGGATTATTGCAGTATTAAATATTAGTAGAGGAAAACTGCAAAAAACTGCAAGGTATAATTTTTGTGCATTTAGTTCCCATTGTGGTTGGTGTTGCCTTACTTTACTTGTTTTCTGATCTGTAATTGTAAATGTTAGTACATTTGAATTTACTTTTATTTCACAGCATTTTAGAGAGTATTATATATCTGTATATACAGTATGCTCAGTAATCTTTATGGAGGTCTTGCAAAGCAGGTAAAAATTCTCATTCCCTTATTGGAGGGGGGAAGGGTAGGTGTAATTAGTGACAGTGGTACAATTTCACAAATAATAGACATATACACTTTGATGTATGCATAATTTGCACATAATTAGACCAAAATGGACTGTGATTCTTTCCCTACATTGATTTTGTTTCTCCTTTTTTTTTTCTCTGCTAGGGGTAAAGTGAAGCCCATTGCTTCAATTTAGGACAATTTTAGGGTAGGTTTATTATCATCCACTATCTTCCACTATCTATCATCATCTACTATGGACCACTATATTTAAAAGGTGGTCCAAGGTGGAAAATTGAGGTACAAATAAAAATTGGGGTACCATTTTAGGAGAGGCATTGGAGGAAACAAAATCGCCTCTCATGTCATTCCAATTGAGAATATCTGCACATTTTTGCAAGATATTCAGGAAGAACAAGTTAAACAGCAACATGGCAAGGGAACATTTCACCAGTGGACACTCCAGTAACAGGGATTCCTGAAAATAGTACAGTCCTCACTCTCAAGTTGTGAGATCCTACTAGATCTCTAGTTGCTAGAGAAGTCCACACCGTGAGGTGATCCAAAGGCCTTCCTGGCCTCTTTGAGCAAATGGCTGAAGCCTGCTAGTAGCACAAGGAAGAGTGAGTAACCAGACTCCTGCCAGCCCTTGGTGGGGAAGCTGAGCGGTTTTTTTAGTCAACTGGAGTTCATAGAGAAGGAGGATTATAGAAAGGGATGCCTGCCACAGTGCGACACAGTGGCAACACATTAGGTATTTCCGCTTCCAGGACACTGAGGGGCCTCAAAGGGCTTACAAGCAGCTCTGAGAACATTGCTGTTGATGGCTGAAATTTGAAAGGCATTCAAAAGAGCAGATTCTAGAGTTGTTAATCCTGGAGCAGTTCCTGGCCATCTTCCCACTGGAGATCCAGATCTGGGTCAGTGAAAGCAGATCAGAACCTGTTTTCAGGTAGTGGCCCTGAAAGAGGAATTCCTACCAAAGCAGCAGGAGACCAGAGACAGAAGATTCAGGCAAGATCATTCTTCTCTGGTTGAGATCATTGATACATCAAATTGTTATCTCAGTGGGCTTACCCTGGATGTTGTCTGTATCTTTTCAAATAGAATCATTGCCTCCTGAGTATGTGGTAAACTTTATAAAATGTATTTATTTAAAATGAATTGATTCTTTGCTGAGAAAATTCTTGCTGCAATAAGTGAGATGTTTAAATGCTCTTCTACAAAAAATCATAGCCCCAATCATTAAGTGTTGCTTAATAGTTCTGCTCTCCACAAAACATATAAGGGGATGGTATTGTTTGCCCTTCCACTTATGCTCAGATGTTGAGAATGGACATCTCTAGTGGGAACCCTACATGCAAAGACTCTTGCACAGATCAGGACTCCATTTTTGGGAGGCTCCAGCTCTCATAGTACACCATGCTTTTTGTGCTGATGGTAGGGATAAGGAAACATGCAATAGTAGGGGTATCTGTTGTATACGCAGTAATCAGAGGTGCACTTTCTAAAAAGTCAATTAGGCACTAGTCCTAGACCTAACATGTTTGGGAATACATCCCATTTAATTAAAGATTTGGCAGGTGCATTTGTGCAGCATAATAAGCTTGGGTAGCATTAATATCTTAGCTTTTTATAATTTGCCATAATGAACAAATTCTGCTGTTGGGTTAGCTTATGATGTGGTATATTGTGCAAAGCCAGAAATAAGGTAAATTCAAACAAATAGGTTACGTGTATACTCTGCCCATGTGTGCATTTAATTGTTAATAGATGTGTGCTTTGATTCTAAAGAACTGAAGTAGCCCTTGTAGTGATTTTGAGACTCTGTGATTGTGGTTTCCTAGAAGAAATGGGAAAAATTCGAACAAATTTCAAGATGCTAGCAGTACTGTTATGTTGGAGAGAAAGGGGGTCAGATCTAGTATAAATTATTATAAAGGAAACAGAGGAAAGAATAGGGAAAAGATAAGTTATATTAATAATCAATATAAGATATATATGTATAGCTGGGATTTTAGACAAAGTCTATTCTTTTTCATATCAGTAGAGAAAACTGAGCAGGATCCAAAGTTTTGGGGGGGGGTCTGCTTATCATCACATCATATGTGGTATAATTTGTTGATTATGTCACTTTCAGGAGGTAAAAACATGGTCTTTTGTGTTGTTACATGCTGTAGTTTTTATTTATCATGGTAAGATCTGTCATAGAAGAGTCTGCTCTATTTTGTTTTACAAAAGAGCCACTCCAAGGGTGGAAAAACATGGACATACGTAATTAAATGGATAACAGTAGGAGGGAGAGAAGACAGCTAGAGACTGAAACCTTCAGGGATTGTAAACTCTCCTTTCTTTCAGATGATGATCCATGTTCCATTACTCTTTTTTGCTTTAGATCCATATTTATGTTTAAGTTCTGTAGGAATTCCTGCTCTTCTTGATTTCTACCTGTGTATTTTTGCACAAACAGAAAGACCAGGTTTTTAATGAATTTTTTATTTTTTCTTACATTTGAAAAGCTTAGGTGGTAATGCTTATAATACAGAGGTGGAAAGAAATATTTGGGCCACTGAGTCCAGCAACGATGGAGACCAGGGCTGATATTCAACATTGACATCAAAAGGAAGCATCACAAAACTTTCTGATTGAATTAATTTGTGGAATTTGATATCACTTATATGGGATCTATCTAGCCAACTAAGGGGACATTTTCATAGACTGAATTACACCAAATTCCTTACCCCTCTTCTTGAGTCAACTGCATGCACGGTTATTGTGGAGTGTGTATAACTAGTTTCCAACAAAAAGCCCCAACAAATGTAATATATATTCAAGAAATTCAGTCCTGATGTTCCTCTTGCTTGTCTAACAGGGCTGCTAAACATAGAATTGGATCTTTTCATATTTTTTTTTCATGCCCTTTCACCTTTTTTGCTTTATCTTGAAAGGATTCATTCCCACTACTGCACTGGAAAAGAAAGCTGCAAACCTCTTCTAGGAAGCCAAAGCTCCAGCTAACATGGAACAGAGACTTCTGTTTGCTGGCACCAAGGGGGTAGATGAACCAGTGGATGTCTGCTTCTTGGGTAACGAGGAATGCCCTTTCGTGTATCTAAACGTCTTTGTGGGTCTGAGTTCAGCTGGAACTCCTTCCTTCAGGGAACAGAGAGGTTGCCGTATGCTTGCAATATCCATACTCTTTGATTTCTAAGGTGAAATGGGGAGACAAATAATATTCCCAAGGTTTAGTGAGTTGTATGTGGTCTTTTGAAAAGCAGACTACTAAGGCCGCCCATATTATCTAAATTTACAACCTCCATTTAATTTATTTGGACCTTATTTAAGACCTTTGTGTGAAAAGGACTTACTGCAGTGAAAGGAAGAAGAAACCCAGATGCACAATGTAAGTTTACTGAGCACAATTGCTTTTGAAACACATTGGGCTCAATAAACATGTTTTGTTGTGTACTTGGGGACTCTTTCCCCTCCATCACACTTGCATCATAAATCTTCCTCTTAGAATGTTTGGTAACATTTATTTTTTAATTTTTATTTTATTGGGCTTATAGGCAGTCATGGTTTTTCATAATGACTAGGGCCAGCTTCCAGGCAGCAGAGAGTGTCAGACAGCATATAATTGTTTTTTCCCCTTTATCTTGCATACTGTACTTGGGGTAAAGTTAAGTACATGGAAGAGAGATAGGTAAATTATGCTCAAAAGTTTGGATTCTTAATCCGATGTATATATGTGACTGCTAAATGCCCTTTGAGATCTGAAAGTTGTTTCTTCCACTTAATTCCATCCCCACACACATATAGAAAATAATTTTCAAGTTCCATATTTTCTAATTTGGGGAACAAATTGGGATTTTCTCATTTCTCCAGCAGGCCAGGAATGTTTAATCAGAATCAGTGAGGAGAAATATATACCAGAAAATTCAAAGCCTATGGAATTATATGGAAGGTCAGCATGGAAAACAGAAGATCATGGTTTCCAGAACTGGGAACAGTCAAACACCTTCGCAAGCCAAGAAAGAACAAAAACTGCCCCAGTGGAGAAAGCAAATAAAACCATTCCCTGCGGAGAAGGGAGCCCAGCTCCCTGTGGAACTACTATCCAGATGGGAATTGACACTGGTAAGGACTATGGATATTTCTTACAGGCTTTGTTCATCTTTGTTACTATAAAACATAACACTAAGCTATGGCTTGCTTTCATCATGGTTTGTTGAATAAGCTACTGTGCTTATTTATTACTCAGGCTTCTGTGCTGCTTCAGTTGCAACTGACTTCAAGCAGTGTACATTCCACTTCAGTAAACAGATTATAAAACACAGTAACCAAATATAACCATAATAATTCCAGTTTTACTATGCTGAGAAACAACATTCCCAGAAAACAGATCAAGTATTAGTTCAGGTTTGGGGGTAATCTCATTTCTCAAATCAGTCCTAAATGGCTTCCTGGCTGGCCTGGTCTTAATGGCTTTCCTAAAGTTCAGGAGGGCTGGTGCTGGGTAATCATAGTAGGAATACTGGTCCACAGAAGTGGGGCAGCAGGAGAAAAAGCTTGCCTTTGGGCCTGATGGTAGCCCTTCTTTAGAGTAGGGATTCCAAGAGAACCTTCCCATCTCAGTTTTACTGGAAAGACAGGTACTGCTGGGAGTAGCCTGTCCCAAAGCTATCCGGGCTCTGAGCCATATAGGGCTTCCAAGGGGCCAACTGGCACTGTGAATTGCATCCAATTATCTGGATTTACTTACAATTCTAAGCCATAACATTTATAAACAAATCGCAGTAGTTCAGATCAACAGCATTCTCAGACAAAATGAAAAAAGAAAACATTAGGACATAGCATACAGGTCAACAACACAGCAGCCATGGACATAAGAGCTACTGCCTCCACCAAAATAGCACCTGGAAAAATAGTATAAATCAAAACACTGAAATTCAGTCAGATCCCTTGTTTTCTTCTATGAGATTTTGGGTGAAGTTACCAGATTTGGGGTATAAAACTTCAGACCACAACAAATGACAGCAAAGTTAGACTTCTTGAATCTGTTGGCTGCTATCTAGCAGTCATCTGGATTTTTGAAGCAAAGACCTGGTAGCCTTAATTTTTGGTGCTTTTAGGAGAGCTGCTTGGTCAGAATCAGTTATACATAGAATTAAAACTAACTTGACCCAGTGATTGTGGGTGTGCCTAAATCCAGACAGTCTCTTTTGATTAAATAACTCTTTGAGATACAGAGAGAAAAATGACTGAAAAACCAGTCTTGTCCATTCTAAAACTCTTTGCCAAGATCTGACAGCCCAGAACCACACCTCTCCAACATTGGCTATTGTTAGCCCTTTGAGGTAGTCCAGACAAGAAGCAGTACTATGATTACTAACTCTATTTTTATTGTAAAGTTGCATTAACAGAATCTTGAAAGTCTGAAAGTACCCCTCCCTTCCTTCATCTTTACTCTCCCAAAAACTAGGGAGGGTCCCTTCTGAGGTGTTTTCACCACCCCTCCTCCTCCGGACTCAAATTTCATTTATCAGACTGTTGTCTAGGCTGCAGCTCTTCCTCCTGTCTCCCAAGGTCATTCCCACATACCATTACAGCTATAGTGGTAAAGCCTTGCCTACTGCTGCTTTCTTGCTCAATAGGGGTGGGGCGAGTGATATAATAAAGCTTGCCTATTTGACTGACACAAGAACTCACAAGATATCAGGTACCTCATGAAAAAGTTGGGTGGGTCTGTTTTCCTAAAATAGCATTTGTTGGCCCAGTTAGTATAGCAGTGTGCTGCCAAAACCACTGCTACCAAGATTTAGGGTACTAGGGTTCTTGCTGACTGATAAGCATGTTGCAGAACAGAGCCATTAAGATTACAGGTGAAACTCGAAAAATTAGAATATCATGCAAATGTTCATTTATGTCAGTATGGCAACTCAAAAGGTGAAACCAATATATGAGATAGACGCATTACATGCAAAGCGAGATATGTCAAGCCTTACTTTGGTATAATTGTGATGATTATGGCGTACAGCTTATGAAAACCCCAAATTCACAATCTCAGAAAATTAGAATAGTGTGAAAAGGTTCAATATTCTAGGCTCAAAGTGTCCCACTCTAAGCAGCTAATGAATCCGTAACACCTGCAAAGGGTTCCTGAGCCTTTCAATGGTCTCTCAGGCTGGTTCAGTAGGAATCACAAGCATGGGAAAGACTGCTGACCTGACAGTTGTGCAGAAAACCATCATTGACACCCTCCTAAGGAGGGAAAGCCCCAAAAGGTAATTGCAAAAGAAGTTGGATGTTCCCAAAGTGCTGTATCAAAGCTCATCAATAGAAGGTTATGTGGAAGGGAAAAGAGTGGTAGAAAAAGGTGCACAAGCAGCAGGGATGACCGCAGCCTGGAGAGGATTGTCAGGAAAAGGCCATTCAAAAGTGTTGGGGACTTTCACAAAGAGTGGACTGAGGCTGGAGTTAGTGAATCAAGAGCCACCACACACAGACGGATCCTGGACATGGGCTTCAAATGTCGTATTCCTCTTGTCAAGCCGCTCCTGAACAACAAACAACGTCAGAAGCGTCTTACCAGGGCTACAGAAAAAAAGAACTGGTCTGTTGCCCAGTGGTCCAAAGTCCTCTTTTTTGATGAGAGCAACTTTTGCATCTCATTTGGGAACCAAGGACCCAGAGTCTGGAGGAAGAATGGAGAGGCACACAATGCACGATGCTTGAAGTCCAGTGTGAAGTTTCCACAGTCTGTGTTGATCTGGGGAGCCATGTCATCTGCTGGTGTTGGTCCACTGTGCTTCATTAAGTCCAGGGTCAACGCAGCCGTCTACCAGGAGATTTTGGAGCACTTCATGCTTCCTTCCGCAGACGAGCTTTATGGGGATGCTGACTTCATTTTCCAGCAGGACTTGGCACCTGCCCACACTGCCAAAAGTACCAAAACCTGGTTCAGTGACCATGGGATTAGTGTGCTTGATTGGCCAGCAAACTCGCCTGACCTGAACCCCATAGCGAATCTATGGGGCATTGCCAAGAGAACGATGAGGGACATGAGACTGAACAATGCAGCGGAGCTGAAGGCCGCTATTGAAGCATCCTGGTCTTCCATAACACCTCAGCAGTGCCACAGGCTGATAGCATCCATGCCACACCGCATTGCGGCAGTCATTGCTGCAAAAGGGGCCCAAACCAAGTACTGAGTACATATGCATGCTTATACTTTGCAGAGGTCCGATATTGTTCTATTTCCAATCCTTGTGTTATTGATGTCATGTAATATTCTAATTTTCTGAGATTGTGAATTTGGGGTTTTCATAAGCTGTACGCCATAATCATCACAATTATACCAAAGTAAGGCTTGACATATCTTGCTTTGCATGTAATGCGTCTATCTCATATATTGGTTTCACCTTTTGAGTTGCCATACTGACATAAATGAACATTTGCACGCTATTCTAATTTTTTGAGTTTCACCTGTATATTTGATGCTGAAACTCAGAATCTTAATGGAAGGAGAGATAAACCCTGTAGCAGATTACCTAGGAAGGACCTAAGGTGACTAGTTAACTGTTGGGGAAACCAAGCTGGGCCCAAGGAACTAACCAGACATACCACACAACATCTAGGAAGTCCTACTCTGAAATTTTGTTGGATTTCTCTTTTTATTCCAGTGGATAATGGGTGGAAGAGTGAGAATGATGGAAAACAGTCAGAAAGAGTCAAATCTGAAGAACTGAAAGAGAATTTTTGGAATCAGGGTGGACCAATGGGAGAAGAAGGAAGTTATGTGGAAAAAAGAGGTGATAAATCTGTTACTTCTCAGGGTAGAAGTTTCAGTGAAACTCCAGTCCAGCCTAAAAAGCAAACAGATAAGAGATGTAACAAGTGTCTGAATATTCACCAGTTAATCCATGCAGAGGGAAAATCAACTAAAAACTTCAGATTTGGAAAGAGTGTGAATTGGAACCAAAACCTTGCTGATGGTCAAGCATTCCTTGAAGACAAGAAACCATATAAATGTTTGGAGTGTGGAAAGGGCTTAAGCCACAGCTCTAGCCTCCTTTCACATCAGAGAATTCACACGGGGGAGAAGCCATATAAATGCTTAGAGTGTGGGAAGAGCTTCAATTCAAGCACAAGCCTTTCTTCACATCAAAGAACACACACTGGGGAGAGACCGTTTAGCTGCTTGGACTGTGGCCTGAGCTTTCGGGACCATTCAGGCCTTATTAAACATAAGCGAATTCACACCGGGGAAAAACCATACAGCTGCTCAGACTGTGGCCTGAGTGTTAGCACTCAGTCAAGCTTGGTTAGACATCAGAGAATCCATACAGGAGAGAAACCATATCGGTGCTCAGAATGCGGGAAATACTTTGGTCAGAGCACAGATCTTGCTTCACATAGAAGAACCCACACAGGAGAGAAGCCGTATAAATGCTTGGAGTGTGGGAAAAGCTTCAGCCGAAGCACAAGCCTAACTTTACATCAGAGAATACACACTGGGGAGAGACCGTATAGCTGCTTAGACTGTAACAAGAGCTTTTCTGATCAATCAAGCTTTATTAAGCATGAGAGAAGCCACACAGGAGAGAAGCCATATAAATGCCTGGAGTGTGGAAAGAACTTCAGTCGGAGCACAAGCCTTTCTTCACATCAAAGAACACACACTGGGGAGAGACCATTCAGCTGCTTGGACTGTGGCCTGAGCTTCCGGGACCATTCAAGCCTTGTTAAACATAAGCGAATTCACACTGGGGAAAAAACATACAGCTGCTCAGACTGTGGCCTGAGTTTTACCACTCAGTCAAGCCTGGTTAGGCATCACAGGATCCATACAGGAGAGAAACCATATCCATGCTCGGAGTGTGGGAAGTACTTTGGTCAGAGCACAGATCTTGTTTCACATAGAAGGATTCACACAGGGGAGAAGCCATATAAATGCTTAGAGTGTGGGAAGAGCTTCAGTCGAAACACAAGCCTAACTTTACATCAGAGAATACACACCAGGGAGAGACAGTAAAGACTGTAGCAAGAGAAGCTTTTGTGGTCTACCAGGTTTTATCAAGCCGAAGAAAACCTATACAGAAAAGAATTCATATGTGCGGGAAGATCTTCAATCAGAGAACAAGCATTAGTTCAAAGAATTAACTTGGACTTTTGATCAACCTGTGTAGGTTTCTTTTGCTTAATTGTATTTTTGAAGGTAGCCATATGAAAAAGTTGTTTTGTTGGTACCTCATTCTCTTAAGAAATCTCTGCTGTAGTTATTATTAAAATATGAATTAGTAATACATTGGTGATTCTAATGCATTGTTTAACTTGAAAAGTATGAGTAATTAAATTTTACATTACTTGCATAGAATGTTCTTTTTGAACAAAAGGTAGATAGTGTATATACCCTGTAAGAAGTTTCTGAATACTTTCAAAGCAACCATCTACATTTGCATAAAATAATGTGTGGAATAAAATAAACCACACTTTTTCCTCTGGCAGTGCCAAGTACAGCTTTTACCAGAAGAGAAGAAAATTAGTCTGATAACCTGTAGAATGGAGGGAAACATCCAAATGCAATTGCAAGCAAAGGGGGAAGGCTTTAAAGGTCTGTAATTGATTACTGGGAACTTTTAATATATTCCTGGAGGTAAATCATATTCAACATCATGGGACTTAACCTCTGAGTAGGTTTGCATAGAATTGTGCTGTAAACCAAAAAAAGGTCAAAGAGGAAGTACAGATCAATGAGATCAGATTGTATTTGATACAGGTCTATTCTAAGTTGGGGCAAGGAGAGAGAGGGAAAAGAAACACAGACAATTGCTAAAGGCAAGAGAAGGGTAAGCAATGCCTGCAGGAAAAATGCAAAATAGCATAAGGGAGCTTCTGAGCTAGGAGAGATCTTAAAGAAAAAACTTGATACTTTAAATCGCATATTACATGCTAAGTTATTTAGTTCAGTAAATACAGGTAGTCCTTGTTTAGCAACTACAATTGGGACCGGCAAGTCAGTTGTTAAGTAGTTGCTAGGTGAAACCACAAATGTGCTTATGAGCTTAATTCAGGTTTACTTTGCTTTACAGACCTGCCGTCGTAAATGCGAGGATTAGTTGCAAAGTTATTTTTTTCATCACTGTCATAAACAACAGTCGTAAATGACAAGTTGAATGGTCACTAAACAAGGACTACCTATAATGTCAAAATATGCAATAGCTGTAAAGGAAATTTCATCATAAAGCATGTAAAGAACAGGCATTAGCAGAATCCCCCCCCCCCTTAGATTCCTTGTTGAACAGTATTGCTGAAGTTGTGTGATGACTTAAGATGTAACAGAACAGTTTGATAGTGTTCTTTCAAGATTGTTTCAGTCAGGATTGGTTTATTTAATGTCATTTAAATCATATTTTTAAAAACTTGAATCACCAAGGGATTAAAACTCTGTTACACTTTAATTTGCATCTCTTTCTTACTAATTGTTTTTTGTATATTTTTTAAGTAGGGCTTCAAAACTGATCACTAAAACGAATTAATTGACAACTGTGTTTTACTACGTCTAAGCAAATATACTTTATGGAATGTTTTAGGGTAACTTGATGTGCGCTGATTTAGGAAAATTGTACAGCTAGGAATATCCACTCAATCATCTTTTTTGCTCTGCCTTGCTTAGTCCAGCTTGACTACCACAGAAGCATAAAACAATAGCAAACTGACTTTAATCAGAGAAACTAATGTTAAACCTAGAATTTTCAAGATGTAATAAGGCTGGGCAGAACTGTTTTCATGAAATAAAAAATTGAAAAGAAAGGTTGCCCACCAGCAAATAACTCTGGGGGCAAATTCTCATGAACTGTTAAACCACTGTTGGTGGTTAACATGAACATATGGGCAGCTTCCTTATCCCTGTCTTGCTCAGCTCTTTAACCACATAATCATTGGCTTCTCTATCCTGCAGAAGGGCAACCAATGTGATTCCCCAGAGCCAATAGATAGATCCCTGAAATTCAGCAACAAAATGTACAAATTTGGGTAATGCAGTCTAAAAACTTAATAAAGGTGACTACAGGAGTAGGAAGCCTCTGGCAGGCAAACTAGTTGTATTTTTACCCATATTCACCCTTCCCCAAATAGGCCAAAATCATTCTTACAGTTAACCATGCATTTAGCATGTTTGTGATAAGATTTGTAATTATTTTTAGTCAAGAAAAACTACTGTTGATGAAATAAAAATTGTAATTTGTTCCAGTGATTTTTATCTAAGTGTGTGAAGTGATATGGACAAGCTGGTATTGTACCATACACTTCAAAATATCTACATATCTGTTCCTTTGAACTTCAGGCATTCCTTAACCCCAGAGCGCTAGTTTAAACATGGGCTGGTTTATGGTAATCAAATTTTAGCTGACTTTCTTACATGGGTCCATAAAATGCGGAACTGAGTTTAATAGGGTCATGGTAATTACTTCATAAAGGGCATGAATGCACATATTAAAGCCCACTAAGAAGATGTGGCTCCACAGTGCAGTGACTTACCCCATTTAATCAAACATTTTTGAAGTAGCTTTGGTGGACAGCATACATTCTTTTTCTCTAACTCCCCCCTTCCCATTTTATCCTCTCAACAAGTGTGGGAGAGAATGACTATAGCAAAGCTTCACTGCTAAGTGAATGTGAAGCCAGATCTTCAGTCCTTGTTTGACACAGAGATGAGGAGCTGACAAGTGCTAGACAAAACCAAGTTCAGAAGAGGGTAGATGTTTCAGCAAATATTGTAAAGTATAGAGCCATACTGAAAGTGGTTAATGAGTGGATATAAAGGAAATCCAACAGCCAAAAAGCTATGAAAAAAATTCACACCAACATTTGAAAAAGGGCATGGTGTTTCTATGCCAATGCTAGACATCTTTGAGTCAAACTAGGGAAATTGGAGGGCTTAGTTGTAAATAAGGACTTACATAAACTGGGAATAAAAAAAATTTGGTACAACAGAGAGAAGATGCAAACTTCATAGAAATGACAGAGAAGGATGTACTAGCAAGTTGCTCTTTATATCAAGGCTAAAAAAGCTACTGCACTAGCAAACCAAATTCTATCACATAATCTCTCTAGATGGCAATATTGAGCCACAAATGTGAATTAGATCTAAGGATATGCTATTACCTACTTAATCAAAAAGCTGAGGCTGATCTTGCAATAGTGGAAGACATGATGGAGGCATAAAAAGACATTTATATAATGGGGGACTTCACTGCCCATTCAGAACATTCATAAGCTATAACAAAGAAACCAGGTTTCCATGTTTATGTTCATTTAGGATATGCTAAATGACTCTGGTTAATAACAGTTGGCATTGACAAGAGGAGTGACAACTCTAGTTTTAATCCTAAAACTTAATTCTGACTGTGACCAAGTATAAGGTGCAACTACTATGGGATCAGCAGGAAATTGGCCATAGTGGTGTTGCATTCAAGTCAGCATAAAGCGATGCACATTGGGATAAGTTTCCCCCCAACTTTCATATACAAGATCATATAGGGATTTTGAGGCACAGTAGCTAACTTAATGAAGATAATTTAGTCTGGCATTTATGAAATCCAAATTTTATGCTAGCAATCATTAGGAAAAGCACTGGAAAAAAATAGATGTGTCATTGTTGTAAAGGCCTCACACAAATTGTTGCTATACCTGCACCTGAAATACAGTGTGCAGTTCTGGAAAAAGTATAGAAAAAGGCAAAATGCTCAGGAGGTTCAAACATCCCTGTGAGAAAAGGTTCTCTAGCTTAGAAAAAAGAGCAGGGAACATGAGTGGTGCATATAAAACTGTTCATGGCATAGAACAATGTTGTCCAAACTTGGCCACTTTAAGATGAGTGGACTTCAACTCCATGCTGGCTGGGGAATTCTGGGAGTTGAAGTCCACTCATCTTAAAGTGGCCAAGTTTGGACAACACTGGCATAGAAAAAGCAAATAGGGAGATTTTTTTTCTCTCTAAACACCAGGACCAGAGTCTATTCAATGAAGCTAATTCAGAGATTTGGAACAAAGAAATACTTCTTCACACAGCAAATAACTAACTTCTAGAATGAATTTCCACAAGGCCTGGTTATGGCCACCAAATTGGATGGCTTTAAAGGGGTTTAGATAAATTTATGGGTAGCAGGTGTGTCAGTCTTGAAGATTCAATATTATTTGTGAGTTGAGGTAGCATACCACCAAATATCATTTGCCAGGGCAACAGTGATGGGAGATGAGTGAATCTCCATTGCCTGCTTGCAAGCGTCACAAAGGCATCTGCTTGGCCACTGAGAGAAGCAAGATATGGAATTAAAATTACCTTGACTTGACCCAGCAGGATTATTTTTAGGTTCTTGTGATACTGAGTGGTGACCATTGCTGGCTCTGACTTTGGCCCCTTTTGTAATGGCCATAAACCAGTGGTGGGTCACTATATCTGACTCAAATGCTTGGGTGAACCAGAACTTCTTTTTGGGGGGGGGGGGAAGGAGGGAAGAGTCTGCCTAAAAATATGAGGGAGGGGAATTAAAAAACTATCCAAGTTCTATCCCAGCATTGTCCCACAAAGCCAGCTAGGCCCACAATGATGTGTGTGCATTTTATTAAATCTTCCTTTTTGGTGGCAGGGGAGGGGGGACTCTGAAAGGTGCAGTTGCTCAGCTGCAACCTTCAATTGCTCACCTTGAAGACTCAAAGTTCTACAGCTCATTTGTTTCTAGGCCAAGATAGCTCCCAGAGCAAGCAATTCTGCCAGTTGGGTAGGCAGAGCCTTTCCTAGCAATGATTTTTTTTTCACAATTCTGTCCCACAAGAATAGGCAGTCCAAGGGGTCAGCTACCCAACTTCTTCTTAATTGCTATCCTTGGAAGAGAAAACAAACAACCCAGTCCAGAGGTGTTTCATCTCCTGGCACATTATATCTGTGAAGCCATTATTTCATTGCAGTTAAAAATGAGGTGGGAAATTCCATGAAGAAAGCCTCCTCTTTATGCCACACCCAGCTATACCTCACCCAACTATTTCAGTTCATTAAAAAAAAAAAAAAACCTAAGTATGCCAAGTGCTTGAGGTATGCTATAAAATAATATGCCTTAACTCATTCCATGCTGCCACTCTTTGAAGTTTGGGGCAGAAAGATTTAAAATCACTAAACTTTAGAGCAGTGTTTCTCAATCTTGGCAGATTAAAGATATGTGGACTTCAACTCCCAGAATTCCCCAGGCAACATGGCTGGCTGGGGAATTCTGGGAGTTGAAATCCACACATCTTCAAGCTGCCACAGTTGAGAAACACTGCCTTAGAGGTTTAACTAAAGTGAGTAATAAAAAAGGAACATCCTCTAGCAGAGATGCTAGATGGACCAGAACTTGCCATCATTAACCACTGTTGAAAAAGGAAATGTTGCTTTCTAATTTGCAGGCTTTCACATAGTACAGTACCTTCTTGCTATGGTGCTGCTTAGCACGAATAAGCTTAGAGACTGTTCTTTGCACTCTCTGCCCTCAACCACAAAGTATTCTAAAAATTTCCACTGCCGTTACACTCATTGTACCCTGTATATAATTGCAGCTGAACTGGAACTGCTGTACTTTCTTCATGTTAAACTACACATTTTGTAGCAGAGAAAGTTATATAGCCAGTTGTCCTTACTAGCCTGCCCAGCACTTGAAAACTGGCCACATTTATCTGATGATCCACCAAAGCTTCTGCTATAAGACACTGCTAACCTTGATAGCTATTGAGAAGGTTCCTTGGTTGAAATATATGCAGATCTATCTGCTTCAAGAGGAATCTTACCAAGCTTTGCAGCTCTAGCTCACCACTGGGATAACCTTTTAAAGATGGTACCAGTGCAAATGCATTTTGAAACTCTTACCTTGTGCCCAATTATTCAAGTATATTTATGGACTAATCAAGATATTTCTAGCTTGAAAAATGCCCCACATGGGGAAAGTGTCACTCGCTAGGAGTATCTGTTATACACCTAGATAGCCCCAGCCTCAATTCTCAGTATTAGATCAGATGCATACTTTTCTAGCCCTCCGCCTTTGAGCAGAATGCTAACTTACAGTGAAGTAGATCTTGGTAGGACATAAGGAAGAACTTTCTAACAGGAAAAGCTGTTCAACAATAGAATAGGCTTCTTCAAACAGTAGACTCTCCTTTGTTGGCATGTATCAGGAGGTACATCTGGCCAGGGAACTCAGGCTGCACACCAATAGCCCAATCTGGTGTTCGGAGAGCTACTGGTCATTGGTGTATTGGGATAATACTAAGCTAATCGTACCAGTGGCCTGGGTTTAGTCTAAGACAACTTCCTATGCCTCCATACACATTCTGACCAGCTGGGACAATCATCTGACAGCCTTCTGGAAAAGTAGGTGGAAGAATCACCTTTATATAGGCATATACACACATCCCCGAGAAGGAGCAAAAATAAAGAGAAGCTGACATCTACCAGGCCATATCCTTTTATTATAAAATATATTTCATATTGCTGTTGTAAAAATTACATTTCACATTTTTTGTTTACAATAAAAAATAATACTTGGAAGACAATCAAAAGAAAAGCTCCAATTAGATAGCAATTCACAATACAACAGGTTCCCCCTCCCCTTAGGCTTGATAGCATATCACCATCCAAAGAGCAGCGGTTTGCAGATTACAACTATCCAGCCACTCCTATCTTCATTCCTTTTTTCCCCCCCAAAGTCTCTCATACTTAAGCAAGACGTTAAAAAAGCCAGACTCACCAATCTCAGTCCTTAATAATCAAGCTCAGAAAAGCAACTGAGTAACTTGGCTTTAAGGAGATCTTAACAACTGAGATTTTAACAGGATTACCATTCTTGATCTTCTAAGAAGGCTAGTTCTAGGGGCTTCCTACTCACCTTTGTATTGTTCTTTGTAGAAAGCACTTTTTGGTGATAGGGCCCAGGTAGTTTTCTTGCTCTCCACCCAATGAATGCCCTGCACTGGAGTTAGTGTGTGCACTCAGTTTTAGGGGAGAGTTGTATCTGTGCCTAGAATTGCATGTTGATCCCAGAGGGTGAGCTGGCAAACTGTCTCTACATGCCTAAGAAGGCATGCCACGCACGCACATCTGCACTCAGTACACATATATACACCGTTGTGCAACCATATAGCCCTTTTATTTGGAAATCAATTCCACTTCTCCTATTTGAACGCAAAGACGCTTTTTTTATTTGGCCACATGAAATTAATTGGATTTTGGAGTTATACATCTAAATCTCATTGAGGTGTTCTGGTTTCCATCATCCCCAGTCTCCATGCTGGTAATTATGGGAGCTGGAGTCCAACACAGCTGCTGGGCACCAGATTGGTAGTATTTCCAGTATGCTGATTTTGCTACACAACATTTGTGGCTTTTGCTTGAAATAACGAAATCAAGGGTTCACAGTGCATAGCATGAATAGAAAACAGGCCCCAGTTAGTGCTAATAAAATGGTTTATATATGTGTGCACAAAAGTCACAATTCCCCTCCATCCCCCTCAAAAAAAGAGAAAAAAGTTACCCACCCCACAGTGATATTCTCAGATCTTAGATCTTTGAGTTAATTTTTAAGAAACGGGTATAGATCTATAAATCATCCCTGTAACTAATGTTTCTCAACCTCAGCAACTTTAAGATGTGTGGACTTCAACTCCCAGCGTGGAGTTGAGGGAATTCTGCGAGTTGAAGCCTACACAGCCTAAAGTTGCTGCGGTTAAGAAACACTGCTGTAATCCAAAGTAATTAGAATCAACATGGAAGAATTAAAGACTGCACCATTCATTAATTCAGAAGAGAGGACCAAGGAATGATTACTATATTAAAACTAAAATCCTCCGGCAGCAGAAATGCACCAATGTCCTTAATCCAGTAAGAAAAGCAAACATTAGCTGACCCCAGTTTAGGAAGCTGCACTCAGTAGTCAGAGGGTACTGATGCATCCTATTGAACCAGGCAGTGAATTATGCTCCTAGGAGGACATGGAGTGTGGAGAAAGACACTCCTCTCACTTCCCAAAGGTTCTGTGTGAAACCAATGGAAAAACTAGCCATCTTTCAAGAAATTGGAAAGGCTGGGTTGGACAAAAATGGGGAAAAGGAGCTAGCCTAAATATTTGAAAACCCTTTTTCTTTTGCTATTTTCAAAGCCATGACCCTAACCCTCAAACAGTCACATTTTGTGAAATGGCAAACATTTTTTAATTTCCACAAAAGAGTAAAAAGTAGTGGCTTGAATACCGATATGCAGTTAGGTATCTCGTTCATTCTCTTTGGGTTCTGAAATCCTTGCAAACACCAGCCTCCCTTAACATGATCATGCAGAGTTGCGAGAGACTCTTTTCTGCAAAAGCAGGGAGGGAACTTGTTCAGGGCTCTAATGGGCTATTACTTAACAGAAGATGGTGCCTCGAACCTTGCCCTAAACCAGACAGGTGCAACCTTCCCTCTGCTCAGATGCCATGCCAATGCTTCTTCCACGTAAACACCTAGCAAAGCATGAAGCTCTCCTCACTTTGCGCAGGTAAGTAACTGCTGCCGAGAGCAAAACGGGGGGCTACAAAGGATTGCAAGAAGGAGCAGAAGTTGGGAAACAGACAATCCAGTGAGCCAGAAGGTGCACAGATGAACTAAGGGAGGGTACCTCAGACTCTTGCCTCTGAATGAGGACTACTTACATATGCAGGTCCACCTTACAAAATGGCTGCGACCAGCAAGAAAGGAGGCAGAAATTGTTCACATCTTGTTCCTTATTTCCTCAAAGCCTCCCCCACCTACCAATACAAGCCCCCTGCCTTTTATGAAGGGAAAACAGGATGGTGTCCACTGCAAATACAACATGTACAACACCAGCAGGGATGAAGCAATATTTCCTAAAATTGCTTCCTTCCAACTTTACCTTTCTGGGGGGGAGAGTATATTTGGGAGGTGATGAAGGGGAGAATTGTTTTCCAAAGTTTCTTCATTAAAAAATAGAAATACAGACACAAATAAAGTCACTGACATACATTGTCCAGTCTAATTGTACCGCACAGCTCATGAAGTAAAGTGTGAAAGGAAATGACACATCCTATTTTTTAAAAAAAATACTGGTAACAAATATATTCCTATGAAAGGTTAGCTTTTCTTTTCGTTCTCCAAAATTAAGTGCTACAAATTTTGGGGGAATGAGGCATTTGAGAAAGGCTGGCTTTTTGTTCAAAAAAAAGGACAGCCTTTACTGCATGCTTTAGTGATGGTTAGGCTCCTAACCTTACCAGCAAATGGCACACATTTCCTTTGCCACCATAGTAAAAGGGGTAACAATTTGCTTCCAAGAATCTGCCACAGCATAGTAAGGATATCCTATACAGTATTCCAGAGGCTTCAAGGTTTCACTGCTTATCCTTTTATAGGACCCCTTTCTCCCCACAACTTCTTAATCACATTCTAACAACATTGCTTTTGTAAGCATGACCCAGACTTCTGCCAGTGAAGAAAATGATCTTCAAATCTCAAATCTGATAGCCCTGAAGATGCTCATTCACTGCTCCCTCCTGATTCAACAAGATTGTTTCTCCTGAATCAGAAAGGGAAAAAACAATTTTACTCTGATAAAATTTTACTCTGATAAAGATCCACTCACACCAGGAGCTGTTAAAAATGTTGACATTTTCAAACATTAATGTTGATTTGGGGGACCGAATTTTAATCAGGGCTAGTCCTCAACACTCAATTTTCAATGTCAAATTTGAACCTTCCTTGTCTTGGAATTTGAGAAGAAATGGCTTTAAAATTCACAGGTTCCCACTGAGAATTATTTGGAGGAGCACCAACCTGCATAAGACTGGCTCTGCATCTTATCACTTTGGTCTATAAGACAGGCCACCTGGAGAATCAGTAAGACCAGCTTGAAGGAAGGCAGCTGCAGAAAAAGCAGCCACAATCCCCTTTTAAAAAATTATTTTGAGCCTCTGACAGCCACAGAAGATCAGGGCAATGCATATCACTCCACTGAGCAATTTCAAAGGCTCATCTTTGTATTTTTAATAATATTAATTTTCTCTTTTTAATAAGAGGATTTACACAAATCAACTCTGTCAGACCTCTCAAATGTTTTAACTGTTTTATAGCTTAGTCCAAAAAAAAATAAAGCAATTGCAGTGCCCCAAACCTCCAAACATTAATGGGTCTAGCTTGGAAGCCACAAATGGTGCACTTCTATTTTAGAAAAAGACTGCCTCTAAACAAGGAACCAATCATGGATAGTTGCAGACTGGAGTCCAGAGATTCCCTTCTCTGCCTGGCTTCAGGGACAGAAAGAACCACTACAATGCTTTGGGAAGAAGAACAGATGCCAAAAAAGAGAGAAAATCTGGCCGATTGGTGAGAGCAAGGAATCCTGAGCCAAAGGTATCAATAATCTAGTCTTAGCAGCATCAAGCATAGACCTCTGAAAAGAAGTATCCATCTTCTCTGGGTGAGTCAGGCCATTCATTTACTTGCTAAATCATCACTCCATAATGGCAACTGGCCACTTTGCTTGGCAGTGACCATCACATAGACAACTGAACCAAGATGGTCCACAACAACTAGTTCTGTTAACTTGGACATAATAGGAAACAGACTGATAGGTCAAGCCCCTCCTTCATTCTGCAATGGGAACAAGCCAAACATTTTGTTGCCATAGCCACTAATCCTGATAAACTCATCTCTTGGTTATGGGTTGTCCTTGATGAGGTCAAGCTGTACTTTTTAAAGGGCCAGGTTTGTCTCTGAGGACCAAGGGTTTGCTTCTGTTCAGCGATCCCTGTTTTTATAGAAGGGAGGGTATCCAGGTCAACCTGTTTCAATGTCTCCCAAGAGCTCACTGAAACAGAGCTGTAGAAGTGAGGGAAATAAATGTAATCACTGAATATCTAGGATAAGGAGAAAAGCTTTGAAGTTTATGCTGAAGCTAAAACTAGTATTTCGTCTAGAACGTCTTTCTCCAAATTTCCATTAGCATTTTGGTATGGAGCATGATTTCCAAAGCCAACCTCCCCATTTTTTAAGTCCCACGACATTTGTCACTGAAATCAGACTACTGTGATCCAAAACTCTGCATTTAAGTAAAAACCCCACATTTTATTATAAACCTGAAGCTTCAGTTGTAATACCTCTTATCTGAACTTCAATATTCCCAATTCCTATTTAGAATTTGCACTATATAAATCTGAGTTCAATTTTAATTTCCAAAAACTTAATTTGTAATTTGTACAAATTAATTTGTAACTAATTACAAGATCAGTTAAGCATCTATCAGATGTCCAGGCTAGAAAAATAAAATCTGACATACTGTGAATATTATGCACAAGATTACAAAAAAAAAAAGAAAAAAGAAATCAACAAGCACCAAAAATATACATAATTCTTTTTCAAACTCTTCCACCCATCCCTTAAAGTACCCTCAAAGAAAGAAAAAAGGGCTCACATTTTTATATAAAGAAATTATAATTCTCCAGGACATATAGTTCAGTTGCTATTTTACAGAGAAAGATTCATCTCTTTAGTTTATGGCTCATGATTATCAAAACGCTTCGGGGGAAGGAGGCAGAGGACCAACTTCAAAGCAATGTAAATACCTACTGACATATCTCATTTTCCATTTCCATTATCATTACACTCTGCACCATGCAGATGGTGCAGCTATTGGTGTTGCCATTTTACATCTGCAAAATGACAACAAGCCAAACCACATGGCTTCAGAAACGGAGGAACAGATTTCCCCATGAACCAAACTGAAGACTCATTAGTAGCAGTAACAATGACTTCTGTGGTAAAGCCAACCATCAACTTTAGTAAGGCTCTCCACCGAAGCAGCACTGCACCTACAACTGTATGACAATGCATTTTTGAGTTTGCCAACTTTGAATGTAAACTTCCACACACCACCCTCTAGCACATCATTTGCAGCCCTGAGAGCCCCCACCTTCCTGAGTAGGCAGGGCTGAAAAGTTCAGATCCATTTTAATTTATTTGGGAGATTTAAGAAGAGAAATGAATGGCTTAGGCCAACAGATGCCAAGGCGCCCATAACACTCCTTAAAGTGCCCATTGCCTCAAAAGTTCAGCCCTGCCTATTCTGTTGATGTCATATGGCTAATTACCACCCATTGCAATATCCATCAGACACTTGGTATAGGGGATTGTATTCCCCCATCCCAGTGAGACTCTGCCTGGCCCAACTTCATGCCACCAGACACACACACACACACACACACACACACACACACACACACACACACACGATAATATTTGCATCGGGATCTGTCTATGTGAATCCTAACGTGTACATGCTAAACTGGACAGTAAATCACAGTAAATCCAAGGAATTGTATTTTCTGCTTGGCTAACATACTTTGGATTTACACAGTCCCCTGTGTAGATGATACAGCCAACATGAAGTATGAGAAGTATGTTGAGAGAGCAAGCAAGCATTTTCAATTCCACTGTCTCTCACTGCACTTTAACCCAAACACAGTTATAACAAGAATAATTAGAGGCAGAAATCAGGAGGGGGGGTAGTTATCACAATTTTCCAGGTTTTTGAGGCCAATAGGTGATATAGTAAATACAAGTTTATAATGATGGGATTATTAGTTATTATTTCAATCCTCCCTCATCCCCCAATTTGGAAAATACTCAACTGCTTTTTTTTTTTTTTTCCTGATGGCTCAAGTATTTTTGAAAATTGAACACATCAAATCCCAACAATGTTGGCCTCTTCAACTACTATTTCCAATACAGAGATGTATCTCTATGTCACTCCCAGTTTGCAAGAGGCCTCCATTCTAACTTCTAATTACATGCTGACAGACTGGGGACAATAGATTCTGGGTCTAAGCTCACTCGGTGGCCAGAAAGAAGGGGTGGAAACAATGAATGGGGCAGCAGGGTAAAATAAGTTGGCATTCCAAGAAACTGAACATGGACCAGCATGCCCTGGAAAACAGCTCGGGCTTCTGACATGCAAGTCTTGGAATGCTGCTTCACTGATGTTCAAAGACTTAGACTGCTGGACAGGCGGGCTGACCCTGAAGAGGAAGGAAGAACATGATCATGGCTTTTATGCTATGCTATATTGCTCATTATGTTTGCTCCTATGACAATTAGAAAACAAATGAAACTGGCCAACTGCATGACCATTCATAGGAAACTCAATTAATTAAATATTAAACATGTAATTCTCCTCCGGAAGCTAAGCCTGATTTGGGGAGCCAATTACTAGGACAGAGGAATACAAAGTTGTAAGAAAAAAATCCCAGCTGTACCACTAAAAATGTAATATGCACAGGTCCAGTTCATACTCCAGAGAACATTCCCACTGTTGGAGAGCCAAGACTGACACAGATCCTTGCTTGAAAGCATGTTGTGGCAAACTCCAGTTTACTGCCACATAATGTAGAGTGGCAATGGGAAGACTGTGATGTTCCTACGGTATCAGGTAATGAAAGCTGCACTGCGGATGTCAAGATAACAGGCATCTTAAGCCACCAGTTATACCAATCAATAGTTCTATTCAGAGAAGACGCTCACAGAATACATTTGTTTTTGGCTTTACGACTGCTAAGAAAAGCCAAAAAAATATTTTTATGTTCCTTCCACTTCATGGTATTTGGAATCTGAGGGGGGGAAATCGCTTTGCAATTTAAAGCAATGATTGTTTCCCAACAGCAACACAACAAAATGAAACGAAAAGCAGCGCTCATTTAAGGATGCAAATGGCTAACTCCTGTGCGGGCATCCCCGAGGACAACCAGAGAAACAGAGTGTCCGTTAGCAGAGCAACTGTCCTCATCCACTAGTAGTTCCCTTCCTGTCCTCATTTTGCACTCTCTAAATGGTTAAGTGACTTCAGGGGAGGTGAAACAGTTGCTCCTCTGCTCCATATTGCAGTCATCAATCCAACCACACAGCCAACCTCTCCCTCATACTGGGGAACAGATCAAAGTTCTTTGGTCCCTGGACCCACCTAGAAACAAGTCTGTAAGATATATCAAGCAATCAGCTTTTTTTTTGCCTTTGTCCCCCTTATTTACAGATAAAAAGGGAGGCTCTGTGTTATTTGTCGGTTTAAAAAAGAAAAGACGTTGTAGAAAAAGCTTCCCCACAAAACACTGAACGTTAGAAAACCTGGCAGATGTAGACTATACACAGCTTGGGATAAACACGTGGCTCGCAAGATTTCTGCCAAAGCACCAGGAATTGCTTCCAAGGCCATGGAGCCCTGGACGTGGCAAAAATACAGAGATCTGGCTATTTGCTCTTGGGTAACTGCAAGACAGAGCTCTCTGAGACTTCCCACCAGAAAGCGGTGTGAATGTAGACACATCCTTCTCAGTCCAAAAATCTCTGGCATGCTTTTTTCCACCGGCAGGCTGTGCACCACTGGTCTCGGTGCTCGATGCCATAAACTTTGCGGCACTTCTTGGCTTCGCCACGGACTTTTCTAGAGAAAACAACAGACAGAAAACCAATGAATATATGTAGCTACTGAGGCCTAAGTCTCTCTCATCTAATATCCTTTCAAATACAAACCCTGGGGCTGAACCCAGGGCCTTCTACCCTCAAATCTTGACAGCTACTGTTCTGTCCCATCCACAAAAGGGCTCTTGTTATCCCACCAGAGCTTGCAATGGAGCCTATATACAAGTAGTCCTTGCTTACCGACCGTTCATTCAGTGACCATTCAAAGTTATGACAGTGCTAAAAATGGAGATTAATGACCAGTCCTTGAAGTTGTGGCCACCACAGTGTACCCATAGTCATGTGATTGTGATTCAGGCACTGCATTTACAATGGTTGCAGTGTCCCATGGTCATGTGATCACCATTTGCGACCTTCATAGCCAGCTTCCAACAAGCAAAGTCAATGTGGAAGCCAGCAGGAAGTCACAAGTCATGGTCACATGACATTGCACTTAATGACCACAGGTGAGTTGCTTCACGACTGCGGCTGGAACTGACATTGTAAGTTAGCATGGTCACGTGACATTTCACTTTACAACTGCACTGCTTAGTGATGGAGTTGCTAGTCCCAATTTCAGCTGGTAAGTGAGGACTACCTGTACTAAGCTATGGCTCACATAATGACAGTTCAGATAAGCCACAATTGCCACAATCACACATTATCCATCATTTTCCATTCTTATTTTTCCTTTAAAAAGTAAAAAAATAGATTGTGCTACTGAAAATCAATCATTTAGTTTTATCTATTTATTTAAAAAACTAGAAATCAAAGCCATTTTGCCACCAAATTTCAGCAGCACAATCTAAAGGTGTTCTGAAGGCCAGAAAACGCAGGCTGCAACCTGCCCATCTCTACTGTAATTAGGGCTGATGAAGCACAATGCTGGATTCACACATGGTACCTAGGCATTATGCTGTTGTTTACTGTTTACTGTCATGTGTGAATCTAGACATTTTGCCTCAGCTGCAAATGACAGAACACATAAATCTGCCTTATGCTCAATCAGGCCACTGATCCAAAGAACCGTAGCCCAAGCTTGTTTACTTCTGTTGGTAGTAGATATCCAAGATTTCAAGCAGAAAGCTCTTCCCCCCTACCCAAGCCAACAGCACATTTTCAAAACATCTAAAGAGCCATCCCACACTTTTTTTTCTGAGCATATCTGACATACATGGTTTCCCAGCCCTGCCTGAAATAACTCAGTCTGTCTTCCCTAGTTCTTACCTAGTGCCACTGGGTGCTCTTGGGGGGGATGCAACAATCAGGTGGGATTTCAGCACTGGAGGTGGGGGTGGCTGTTCACTGAAACTCAAGGACCGGCTTCGAACCTGCAAGCAAAAACCTTTTGATTTGTTTGGGTTTTATTACTGTGCCTTACACTATTATGGGTGGGTGTGTTAAAAGGCTTTGAAAGGCTTTTCTAATCAGGTGAAAGTTTTAAAGTTTTTAAAAGTACATTTTATTTAAATACTTCAAAAGCATTTTCTTCTTTAAAATATCAAGTGTCCAGATAACTGGTGCCCTGCTGGATCAGAGAAATTCCTTCTAGCTCAACATTCCTTTTTCTAAGACAATACTTCTGGGAACAACACACGCTGCTATTATTTTGAGGTACACTGCTTCTCAATGCAGATATTCCCTTTAACTCTCATTTTCTCTTCTACTGGCCACAATCCCCCTAAAAGGCCTTCTCCAACAAAGCCAGTCACAAATGTGAGTTTTTCACAGATATATAAGGAAGCATCCAATTTGGAGAGTGAAAAAAAGGAGATTTCCTTTTTCCTTATTCTCACTTTGAAATGTGTCTTTACAGTGCAAGGGGTAGGCATGTAGAGAAGAAACAACAGGTGGTATTTTATTGGAAGGACCCCTTCTCCCATATGCTTTCCCCAACTCGGCACCATCCAGAATTGTAGGATTCAGAAATTTTGGAAACTGAAGTCCTCAGGTTGGAAGAGGCTGCTATAACTTAACAGCAATTTGATCAGATCTCCTTTCTCCCTTCCTGAACCACTTTCAACTGACCCACCCAATCACACTGTTTCACAAATGCTGCATCATACTCTTAACTGATAAATCCACGCCATCTGCTTTACTTCTTTTTTTCTCTCAGTTCAACTCAAACCAAAGTTCTTAGTTTCAAAAGCTAAAAACTTCCTGTCCAGCAATTTGGATTTGATGTTCTGGAAAAGTTTAACTTACAAATGCCTTATTCTGGGAGGGAAGGAGGGAGGGGAGCATTTCTCTGTCAGGTTGACAGGCAGTTGAACTCTTCCGTTTGCTCATACAGAGAAAATAAAATCTATTTTTAATTTGTGGCAGCAAATTTCGTAAGATAATCATGCACAATGGGATCTTAAAAACCACAGCTTTCTCAAACCATGCCACCCATCAAGTATGTGTAATATATTCCTGAAACAACCCTCTGAACTAATCCAGATTCTCTTCTTAGGTATAATAAAAATGTCAGACTCACCGGTGAGAGGGTGGGGATGGTCGAGGTTGCAGCAGCCCAGCTGATGCTGGTGAATATGTGTGGGGATACAGGAATCTGAATAGATGGGAGAGCCTGAATGGAGAAAAATTTCTGCCTTAAGGAAAGAAGGGCATTTTCATGTCTGCTCTCTGTGTTCCACCATGAATTTTCTCACACTTAGAATCCTAGGGCTGGAGGGGACTCTGAAGGTCTTCCAGCCCTGCCCAAGACAGGACGCATCAGACCATCCCAGACAAATGACCGTCCAAACTTTGTTTAAAAACCTTCAGTGATGGTTTTTAACCCATGACTCCAGGAGGCAGGCTGTTCCACTGCTTAATAGCTCTCAAGGGCAGGAAACTCCTTATTTTAAGTTTGGATCTCTCTCTATAGAGCAGTGTTTCTCAACCTTGGCAACTTGAAGTGGGTGGACTTCGACTCCCAGAATCCCCTAGCCAGCATGCTGGCTAGGGGATTCTGGGAGTCGAAGTCCACCCACTTCAAGTTGCCAAGGTTGAGAAACACTGTAGAGTTTCCACTGGTTCTTGTTCTGCCCTCAGGCACTTTGGAAAATAAATCCACACCCTCTTCCCCATGATAGCCCTTCAAGTATTGAAAAACCACTATCATGTCTTCCCTTAGCCTCCTCTTCTTTAGGCTAATCATACCCAGTTCCTTTACTGTTCTTTATAGGACGAACACATTAACTTTGCATTATTCTTTCTCTCTCTAACCCACTGCCCCAAAAGTACAAGCAAACAGAGAAAGAATAGGAATGCTTAGAAAAGTAGTCACATTTATCTTATTCTTTATTTGAAACTCGAACCATCCACCTTGCTACCACTACTCTCAGATCTGTAATCCTACCACTTAACTACCAATCATAACTGAGGGGCTATTTTATTTATGAAGGTGAACAATTCCACAGAAGGCTACAGAAAAACTCCAAGCGCCCTCTGGAAGAATGCACAGATTCCAAACACTGGAGTGCAAGTGGGCATTCCGCTTACCTGGTAGGCATGGTCAGCCTGGATGTGCCAGAAAGAACTGGGGGCAGACTGGCTGAGAGCACTGTTGGGCAGATGAGGCTCCAAGGGGGTTGCCTGATCCAGAACAAGAGCCTCTGGCTGAGAGGGAGGCTGCTGGATGACAATGGGAGAGGACCCTGCAGTGGGGTTGGGAGCAGGCGCTGGAGATTCCGGAGGTGCCTCCTCCTTCACTTGCATCTCAGTGTAGTAGAAATCCTCTTCCCGTTTTCTCTGGTCAGAATTGGCACCATCTCTGCAGGCATTGAAGAAAAAAGGAGATATGGAATAAACAAAATAACTCCCAATTAACATTTCCCAATGTTTTGTTATCAGAGATGTAAGAATCTGGATTTTTTTCCCTAAATGTAAAAGCAGAGGAACATTTTATTTCGGCAGTTTCCTTCTTACAACCACACAGTAGACAAGTTAATACCATCTCTAGCATTTCTCCATCAGCTCTGCCAATCCTCCTTTGTCCACTGAGGTGGGGACACATTTTCTGGTGAATTCTGATGGTTCTGACATTCCTCTACGCTTGTCAACAGAACCAAGAACTATTTTATGGAATTACAGTATATGCTTACTTTCTTTCAGGGTAACATTTCTGACCACAGACTAGCAAAAGGAAGAATGCAGGACTAAACCTCTCTGCTCCAACAGTTGCAACAAGACAGAGTAATTTTTCAGGTACATTTCCTCCCCTTTTTGGTGCAAAGACTTTTGGAGCAGAACAGTTATCAGGGAAATACTGACCTTCCCCATGGACTGCAGAACTCCCATCTATCTCCCTAAGAACTTAACATCTGAGTTGCTCTGGTATTATGGACTATTAAAATAATTTAGCTGCTGAAAGAACAAGTCAACAAGGGAACAGTGAATTGGAGAACCAAAACGAAATGGAACTGAAGATCACTGACAGCAAAGGAAGGTATTAAAAGAATGGGAAAGATATAATCAATTCTCCCCACCAGAGGGCCCCTCAACCACACAGCAAACAATTAATGTGGTTTAGTCGCTGCAGGCCAGGCAACCAGGACTGCATTCAAAGCCAGGTTTTAAGCCAGAGAAATAGTCGGCAACACTCAAATCCAGACTAAATCACATTCTCCAGCTCACAAAAAAAAGAGGCCAATTTGAACTAAATGACTGCCCACCAGAACAAGAACGGTTCATTATGCTCTTCCAGGAATACTCATTAAATATAATCCCCATCACATAAGAGAAGATGAATCACAGGCTGATGAACATATGAGCGATCACGTATCTCAAGGGCAGGTAATACGCTTGCAAGAAACCCCCATGGCATCTCCCAAGCTGCAGCCCTCCTACCTTTTTCTTTCCTAAAATTTTCAATTTTTAACTCAGTTGAGTTAAATTTTAACTCAGTTTTAGGTTTAACTTAACTTTAATTTTTTTTTTTACTTCAATTTTAACTGAACTGAGAAGCCGGCATCCTAAATCACTATACCTTAAAACTGAATGGAATTTTAAAATCTCACAGATGCTCGTGAAGGGTGAATGAACAACAGCATCATGCTTTGTTTAGAACTGTGTCCAACAGCCCCACATTAACGAAAAGAACGAAGCATTCTCACACGCATTCTGGGGAGCTACAGGATACCATGAAGCCCCTGCACCCATCTGCCCTGTGGTAACTGAGTGCTTCGTGACTAGCTGCACACACCACAGCAGGCATTTTGTAAGGATCGCTCCATGCTTTCAAAATTCCAAATGTGCCCAACCCCAAATGAGTAACTATCCCTGATCTGTGCCTTTCCAGATACAGTGAGCCTGAACCTGGCCCAGTAAATCACCCATCGTATCACCTTTGCAGCCCCATAATGGAAAGGTGGAGATGATGTCAGCAGGGGTGACTGGCAAACAGCAATAAATCCATGGAGTGATCAGAACTGGAATAACAATGGGGACCCCCAGCCTTCTCCTTTTACATGGTCAGCAGATACAAGGGACCATCCATCTCCAGCACCTAAAATCCACCTTAAGTCCTGAGCCTTCCTTTGGGTCTAACTTCACCCTCTAGCAACGGTTCAGGAGGACCATCAGTGGAAGAAGCCCACCACAAGTCCAGATTTGGCATCAAGGCCCCCCAGCTACAGCTCTGAAATACAATTATGTCTACCAGTGATCTTTTCCAGTATAACCATGCAAATGTGGCTTAGTTGGAATTTAAGGACTTACCCCAGATGCTGGGTCTTCACATGCCTCTTAATCCCAACAATGGAGCGAAGGACTTTGCCACAGCTGGGCCACAAGCACTTGTACATCACTTTCACTGAGTTCTAGAAGAAATACAACTCTAGGTCAATCAGTGGCCAAAACTAAGCTGCCAAAATCTCTTAGGATTCTAAACTACTCGGGACAGCACCACGTTTTTACTTCCCTTGATTCATATCCCCTCTCCTGAAGTTAACAGTTGATCTTTCACAGAAAGACTAAAGGATGGCCGAGTTTTAGATCAACTTTCCAAAAAAAAAAGCAAAGTGACAGGCAAAACAAGTCCTCAGACTCTATTCACATCCAAACTAACCCATTTCCACCATTAGCCATTCAGAGTTAAAACAATTATGAACTAACAGTTGCCAAATAAATTGAGAATTAGGAAGGTATCATGGTTAAGGTGCTGGACTAGGACCTGGAAGTCCCAGTTCAAGTCTACCCCAGGCATGGAAATCCACTTAAGTCGATTACTTCTCTCTCAGCCCCACCTACCCCATAGGATTGTTGCTTAGGTGAAAAACTGGGAGAGAGAGGGCCATACACAATACTGCAAGATCCTGAAGGAAAACCAGGATACAAAGGCCCTAACAAATAATTAAACAGGAATTTATGGAAGGGGTAGGAACAGTAATGATGGGGCCCTGATAGTAAAAATACGAATTCTGGGACAGCAGTCTTGTACAGGTATTTTTCTTTCTTGACCTGATTAGGGAGAAATCTGTATTTAGACCTGCAGCTTGTATGGAACAATTCTTTCACTGTCTTATGTTCACATCACACACCTTTCTTTTCCTTGGAGCAGGCTCTTCAAAGAGAAAGGGATCCGAGTCTGTCTCAAAGCCATCATCAGCCCGAGGAGAACTGAAGGCCTCATTTGAGTACTTGGGGCTGGCCTCTGAGTGTGGGGGAGAAGGGGTGGAGATGCCGCTCCAGTGCCCACTTGTGGTGCTGCTCCCACCGTCCGACATGTCACCGCTCTCTTTCCAGGCATCGCAGGTTGCTTGGGATGCTGAAGACAAGATGGGAGGATGGAGAGGTGAATCACTGTTTTATTGGGCTCTTGAGCGGTTAAGTCAATTCTCTACTCAGCTTAGCACTTTCACCACTTTTACGTAGAGGCACAGATGGAGGAAGGTGGTACTGAATAGAAGAGGTGAAACACCCAAGATTAAATTACTCTTTCAATGGCTAGAGAGGGCTCAGAGGATGATCTGCGCAACTCACTAATGGCTCAAGTGCTAGACAGGAAACCCCAAATTTAAATCCCCCTTTTGGCCATGAAGTTCTATAGGCCAATCACAGCCCCTATAGTTCATTAAAGCTGCTATGAACCTAAACCAGAAGAAAAATGTACCTAGTATCTTAAGTTACATGGAAGGCAGGCAGGAAATCAGCATAATAAACAATAATTCCTTGCCCCTCCCAAGGGCTTGCCAACTGAAGCACAATGCAGCAGGAAAATTCATATTTTCATTCAGCACACAGTCTGCTTTTTTACTCTGTTAGCATTTGAGTTTTTAAAACAGATGTAAAGTATTCATATTGTAACTTTTGCTCCTAGGGAATTTGAGAAGATGAAAGAAAGTCACCTAAAGTTGGAAAATTGCTTGTACAATGCTTTCCCTTAACTTATTAACTGGGAACAGGGGAGCAGGAAGGGGCTAACAGATTATTAATAGCTTTATGTTAGTATTTCATCTGCAATGGCCCTATTCTATTATTCTATTCTATATATTAATAGAATGTGATAGCCTGGGGGGGGGTTATACAAAAGATATAGGTAATCTGCTGTTTTTGGATGTTAGGAAAAACTTCCTAATAATAAAAGCAGTTTGACAGTGAAACCGATTACCAAGGGAGATGATGATCTCCCCTCCTTTAGACATAACGCTCCAGAAAGCAGACAATGTCCACCAGAGATGCCTTAAATTAGACTTTGCACTGAACAGAGGGTTGGGCTCAGTTGCTGAAATGGTGCCTTTCAGCTGGGTTTGAACAACTTGCTAGACTAGGCTAAAGCAGGGCTGGTTAGTTTGTTGTTCACGGTGTTCAACACTAGCCATTACTTTAAATGTTATGTGAACTAAGCCATCATACTGTTTATTTGGATCTGACACATTATACGAACCTTGGATTCTATGACTATTTCAAAAAATGCCCCAGGTTCCCTTTCATATTAAATGCAATGGTGCCTTTTCTGGTGTTTTCCTTAAAAATTCATCCTATTGATGCTGGCCAATTTTATTTATTTATTTATTTATATATCAAATTTGTCATCACCTATCTCGTTAAAAAGCAACTCTGGGCAGTTTACAGAGAAGATAAAATCAATTAACAATGTGCTGTTATGACTCCTTTTCTGAGGCATTCCAAGAACTGATTAAACCTGAGATTTACTAATAACATTTTCACAATATTGCCAGGGAAACAAGCTAGAAAGGAATAAATTTCCACAATGGATTCAAACCAGAAGCAACAACATCCTAAGTGTGAATCAAAGAGAAGTAAAGAACCAAGGAATGGATGCTTTAAGCTGCAAGGGAAAGAAATCACATGGTAGAATTTCCCACCACAGAACAAAGACTGATGATTTCTACCTGTAACATAAAGACAGATTCCATCCTAGAAGCAAAAGGAGACAAATGGCTCCAAAGCCTAACTTGGTTCTTGTACATGGGGAAGTACCCAAGCACAGTTAAGGTTCCAAAGGTAGACTAGCACAAATCTTGCTTAGTGCAACCTGAATGGAGCACCTATATTGGAATTGTCTCTTTGTACAAAAATACAATATGATTACAGGAAGTTACAAGTCCTCGACTTATGACCACAATTGGGACCAGAAGTTCTGTCACCAAGCGATACGATTGTAAAGCACAACACTGCATGACTGCATTGCTTAGCAATGGCAATCCCGTGCAGTCCTGTTGCCGTCGTAACCCCAAGATGCATGTGTCGTTAAGTGGGAAGAGGCAAGAGCATAGGGTGCCACGGGGGAGTGGGGGAGGCCTGGGAGGGCCAGCACATGCCATGCATGAGTTGGGGAGGGGGCTGCTGCAGTGCGGTGACAGCTCAGGAAGGCTGGGGAAAGAATATGCTGTGGCTCAGGGGCTTCTTGACATGCTGCAGCTCTGGAGCTGCAAGCTTTTTGCAGCCCCAGAGCCACAGTGCACCAGGAAGCCCCTTTGTGCCACACTGCTAGGCCAGGCTGAGGCTGGGCTTTGCACAGCGGAAAGGGATTTCCTGGTACACCACGGCTCTGGGGCTGCAAAAAGCCCCAGAGCCACAGTGCACCAGGAAGCCCCTTTGCGCAGCACTGATGGGCCAGGTGCCCCAAAACCCAGCCCCAGCCCAGCCCAGCCCAGCAATGCAGCACAAAGCCGCCACACCCAGGGAAACCCCAGCCACCCAAGCCCAATCCCAATCGGCCACACCACCCCGCCCTCCAAGGCCCCTGCCACCCTGCACTCCGCTGCCCCACCTGACCTTCAATGTCTTCTTGCTCCCGCAGTGTGCCCGCCCTGGCCTTCGCAAGGCAGCTGCTGGCCAGGTGAGGCCATCTTCCCCAGTTCTCGCAAAGAAACTTCTATGCATGACCTTGGGAAGAAAGCCTTGTGCAGCCAGCAGCTGCCTCACAAAGGGCCAGGCCAGGCATGCTTGGTCAGCGGCAGGAGCAAGAAGATAGCGAAGGTCAGCTAGGACAGCAGGGGCCGCAGAGTGCAGGGGACCAAAAGGGCACAGATGGGGGGGAGATGGGGGGGAGATAGGTGGGTGGGGGAAGCTGAAGCGCCCTTGCGGTCATAACTGCAGGCAGGCTACCAAGCACCCACATTTTGATCATGTGACCATGGGGGGGCGCTGCAACAGCTGTAACTTCGGAGGCCGGTCGTCCTTTTGCTTAGCGCCATCATAACGAATGGTCATAAGTCGAGGACTACCTGTATGGCTAAGAAGTAGAAAAGCTTGTCTTTTGATGACTTTATTGACATGCCTGTACAGTTTTCTTGGCCGTAAAACAAAGAAAACTTCCAGGATGTTTGGATTTTCCAGTCTAGCCTACAGCCCTTGTGTTCCCTACAGCCTCCCTTTAAAGCACTAACCAGGACCAACCCTGCTTAGCTTCCAAGACAGAACATGGTTATAAAATTCTGCCACCTACTGAGACTAGACTCCTATAAACATTTTCTGAGATAAAGCCCCACTGAATTCAATAAAGGTGAATTCATATTTTCAGGCACAATATTCATCTATAAAGTTGGAACTGGGAAGGGAATGACAGGAAAAGCCCCATGACATTCCCCCCTCTTCTCAGTTTCTGAAACCTTTTTCACGCCTTCACTAGCAGCCCAGCATGCAGACAAACAATGGTCTGGCTGCCCTAGTTGACTGTGAAGCACCTGCATTTCCCACGCTGGAAGGCTCCTATTTTTAAACAGACACCCAGAGGGTCCAAGCAGGCTTATGGGAAGTGCCTCCATATAAAGACACTAGCTCCTCTTGGTGCCTATTACTCCCGTAATAGGTCTGAGCATCCAACTGGAAACGGCAGCCCAGGGGTTGGGTTACATGATCCCCTCCCTCCACTGGGGAATGCAGACACCATTCCTAATTCAGCCAGCTGTTTTTCTAGCAGTTCTCCAATGGCCGGGTGTGCTGGAGGAATTATAGGTAGGGTTTTACTGCTTGCCATAAACAGTCAGTCTCAAGGGATGCAGGCTTCTCACAGATTGTTTTGCAAGAAAAGTTCTCCATGATCTTCTTCCTAGTTTTTAAATTATAGCTTAACTAAATATGATACAGCAAAAACACTGAATTTGGATCAAACTTAGCAGGCAAAAGGATATTTAAAGAGAACTGGTGGTCTGAAAGAAGGGTGGTGCATCACCCTTTTCCCACCTACCAGTCTGTCCTCACAATCCCATTCCCAGATTTGAACTTATCCTCTCGAGGACCCCTGCCAAGATAGGTGGCAGCATTCAAAAAGCTAAGTAGCAGGGGGGGTTTTGGTCTGCCGGACTGGGAATTATACTATCAAGCAGCAGGGCTAGTTTGGATAAAAGAATGGGTAGAACTGAGAAACGTAAGACTATTAACATTGGAAGGGCACGATTTACTGACTGGTTGGCATACATTTTTGTGGTACGAAGGAGGTAAAACCCATAGTTATTTTAAGACGCATTATATAAGGAATGCTTTATTAACAACTTGGGAGAAAATCAAAAAACAACAATATGGGAAAATCCCAGTATGGGTTTCAGCAATAGAAGCACTCACACACCCAAATCTTATAGAAATGGAGAATGTGATTAGATACAAAGATATCTTAAATGATAAGGGGGAGCTAAAAAAAAACGAGTTGGCGGAGCAGGGAATCGACATGACTTGGTATGTACAATGGCAAATACAATCAAGATATGAGAAGGATGTTAAACAATATGGAATTTATGGGAAACCAACAGAATTGGATGAGATATTGATAGGGAAAGATGAGAAAATGATAAAAAAATTATATGATTATTTATTAACATTTAAGATGGCAGAAGAACAAGTTAAAGGAACAATGATTGCTTGGACAAAGAATTTTGGATACACAATAGATCTGGAAAAATGGGAGAATTTATGGGAGAAAAACTATACCTTGACAATGTCAACAGCATACAAGGAGAATCTCTATAAAATGTTCTATAGATGGCATCTTCCTCCTTTAAGACTAGCAAAGATGTTTAAGAATAAATCCACTAAATGTTGGAAGTGCCATCTAAAACCAGGATCCTATTATCATATGTGGTGGACCTGCCCAGAAGTTAAAAAATACTGGAGGAAAATACGTGAATGGTTAGAAAGAATGACACTTCAATATATAGAAATGAAGCCAGAGATATTCCTATTAGGAATGATACCAGAAAACTATAATAAAGAAGATATATATTTGATTATTCATGTTTTGACTGCAGCTAGAATTGTATTTGTCCAGAATTGGAAAAGTGAAAAGATACCGAATGATGAAGATATAATAAGGAAGATATTAGATTGTGCAGAAATGAATAGGTTGACACTGGAGATTAGAGATAAGGAAGGTATTGAATACTATAAAATATGGCAGGTTTTTTATGCCTGGCTAGAGAGTAAATATGAAAAAGAGTAACAGAAAAAGTTAAGAAGTTTAATTAGATAATATGTGAAGTTTTATTTTTATTGATGATGCATATATACTTGGATATATTAGAAATATGACAACATGATTATGCACATTTGTATTTGTAACCTGATTTGACTTGTTGTTCAATGTTTGGTAAGATTGTTTTTTAAGAACAAAAAAGCTTTAATAAAAAAAAAATTAAATTAAAAAAAAGCTAAGTAGGACCAATTCTTATTAGTATTTTGATGGAAGATCATCAGGAAGTATCAGGACTGTAGGCTAGGCTGGGAATTCAAACAAATCAAAGTAGGAGAAGGCTTCTTCAGCAACTCACAATTTGGGTCAGCCAATTAGCTGAGCTCACGGACCACCACCACAATCTATCTGAGAACATTGGCCAATCAGTACTGACTCCCTCCCTCTGACATATCACATGCTAGGTTTACAGCTCCCACTCCCAGGTTCTAGCCTCCATGAATTCAGAAATGGTAAAAAAAAGAGACAGAAGTTTAAAGCATGGAAAAAAGGTTCAAGCATGTACATATACACAATAGAGTCCATGAATTGGCCTCCACCCACATGCATTCTTCTGGTAGTTTGTGAAGCTACACAACTAGGTGCAAATAGCAGTCTACCTATGGGAACTACACCTTCCTCTTTTCATAGTGACATATCAATGTTCTGGTACATTTTCTCTACATATCCTACAAGTGGGATTAAATCCTTATCTTCAGGCTTGGCTAGGAGAAACATAAGCTGAGAGGTAGGGGATGTGGCAGCTGAAGACAGCCACTCAAGAGAATAGAAGAATCATAAAGTTGAAAGGGACCACAAGGATCATCTAGTACAGTGGTACCTATGGGAGTGTGGAGCAGAGGTGTGAAACATGGACTCTCATCCCCAGAGGAGCGGACAAGAGATAAGAGAATGAGACTGGCCCCTCCCTGAGGAATGCTAAGGATGTTTGTAATCTGACCCTGGGAATTGCTCTCAGTCTGAGAAGATTCTGTAACGGGAGTGAAGCCAATAAACCTTGCTGGATTGAATCTGTATTGTCTCCTGGAGTTTCCTGGGCTAAACCTGACAGTACCTCGGGTCACGAACGCTTCTGTTCACGACCAATTCAGGTCATGAACAGCACCGTCCGCAAAATTTTGCTTCCATTCGCGAACTCCGCATCTGGTGACGAACAGGATCCGTGGCCATTTTCCCTGCTGACACACGTGGTCATGGCTTCCTGTAGGGAGGGGGACTCTCCCTCCAAACAATAACTGCCTCCCCACCCGCCTTCCTGTCCTCCACGCCTCAAGCAAGGTTAGTGTTCTCTCTCTTCATAATGTACTGTACTGTACTTTGTGTCATATTTTTGTGGTTAAAAAAAACAACATATGGTTCAGAACAGATTAACCGTATTTACATTGAACCTTATGGGAAAATTTGATTTGGGTCGTGACCAATTCAGGTCGCGACCAGAGTCACGGAACAAATTAAGTTCGTGACCCGAGGTACCACTGTACAATGTTTCTCAAACTCAGCAACTTTAACATGTATGGGCTTCAACTCCCAGAATTCCCTAGCCAGAAGGTCTAGTATAACCTACCACAAAGTGCACAAAAATCAACTAAACTAAAAGGTAGCTGCCAGCATCTTTTTAAAATCCTCCAGAGATAGAGAATAGACCACCTTCACAGGTGGGCTACTTTCCTGTTGTACAGATTTTACCATTAAGTGTTTCTTTGTATTTAAATGAAATCTAGATAGCTACAACTAATACGCATTATCTGCAGTCCAGGTTTCTGTGGCCATGGAAAAGCATTTGTGGCCATCTTCCCTGTAGCTTCCTTTTATGTACAGTGGTACCTCGGGTTACGAACGCCCCTCCTTACGAATTTTTCAAGATACGACCAGCTCCGGCCCCAAAAATTTACCTCGACATGCGAACTCCGCCTCGAGCTATGAACCGGATCCGCGGCCATTTGCCCTGCTGCCACGCGGTCGCGGCTTCCTGTGGGCGAGATCGCGGTAGCAAGGAGACGTTCGGTGAGGCTTGTGGTGTGTTTTGTGGCATTTGGAAGGTTTTTGGTGTGCTTGTCAGCATGGCTCCAAAGAAAATGCAGAGCAGGCTTGGCAAGAATAAGGCTTTTCCGGAGGGTTATGCAGCGCAGGAAAAAACAACTGACTTTAGACAGGTTTTTCCCCAGAACTGAGCCTGCAGCTAAGAGGCAAAGAAGAGAGGAAACCCCTGAAGGAGATCTCCCCAATGTCCCTTTGGAGGGGGACTTTCCCTCCAAACAATAACTGCCTCCCCATCCCATTCTCCCTCTTCATACTGTGCTGTACTGTACTTTTTTTCATGTTTTTGTGGTTTAAAAATAAAATGCATATGTTTCAGAACTGTTTAACCGTATATATTTACATTGAACCTTATGGGGAAATTTGCCTCGTGGTGTGACCAAATTCGGAGGGCGGATTAGCCATATTGACATTGAACCTTATGGGGAAATTTGCCTCGTGGTGCGACCAAATTCGGAGGGTGGAACGGATTAACCGTATTTACACTGAACCTTATGGGAAAATTTACCTCGAGTTGCGACCAACTCGAGTTGCAATCAGAGTCACGGAACTGATTAAGTTCGTAACTCGAGGTACCACTCTATCTGAACACAGCTATTATGTCTCCCCTAAGTCTTCGTTTTTTCAGACTGAATGTCCCAAGTTCCTTCAGCCTGTTCTCACAGAGCATGTCTTCAAGTCAGCATTTTTCTGTACTGGAAGCAAGAGAAGGATAAAAAAATCCCTTTCTCATTTTCTTAGGGGCTAAGGAAGCAAAGCATTTCAGCACATACAGTGTGTTCCCAGTGCTTTGCAGCAGGTGAGCATCAAGGAGGTGACAAGTGTCAGAAGCAAGGTGTTCTCTGTATGTGCTAGACCTCAGTAACTTATGGGATAATCTCTGGGGAAACTTGTTCTTGCAGACTTCATCAAAACGAACGAGACCTGCCAAAGTACCCTATAGATTACCTCTGCTTATGCCCCATTTTGCAGCTCTTAAACAAGTCACCAGACAAGAATGACAGACTCACTTTATGTCAGGATAGGGCCAAGGCAGATCTTGGAGGCAGATGTACACTGAGAGTTCAGAAATTTGTGGGATGCTGAGTACATAAGAGAACCAGAATGGCAGGCAAAGGGTTTAGTAAAATAATGGCAAAGAGAGAAGATCTGGGGGAGGAAAATCTGTCAGAACCCAGAAGAAATCAGAAGGGGACTTAGCTTACTATGATGGACACTTTATTCTTAAACCTCACAGCTGGAATAAAATAAATTCTGGATCTGCCAAGTTTTGACAAAAGCTTGTCAAGGACATAAGGAGGAGATACGTGAGCCATTTAACCAGAAGAAAGTAAAAAAGAAATGCATTCTTAAGAAACACAGATTTGAGGCAGGTAGCCAAGAACCCCAAAAGACCAAAGAAGTAGAGCAGAAAAGTTGGATCTCCCTGAAAGCTGAATTAAATAGTCTGTGTTTGGCCAAGATGCTTAATGCTATTCTATTCCCCTTATTTATGCCGTTTTCTCTTTTACACAACATCCAAAATTGAGTCACAAAGTGGCTAAACAATTAAAAAACAAGTATCAATAAAGCTTACCCCAAAAAAGGCCCACCAACAGAAACTTCAAAATTAAAATACCTACAACTGAAATCCAGAAGTTTTTTTAACTTCTTTAAAAAAAACAAAGGCAGTCTACTCCATAACATCAGCACCACCATAGGTAAAGTTCTGTCCTACAATCAGTGCTGCAGTGTGGAAAGTACATACCCCAAATCACTAATTAATGGAAATGTTCTTATGCTAATCAGACTAATTTGCACTAGGCATTTTTTTTTATCAGAAAGTTTTCTGATGTAAGCTGAAAACTGCCCTATGCACATTAACCTAATTTTCCAGTTCCAGATTTTCTGGAAAGCCCACATCGCTGCCTCCAACGGAAGGGCTCACCAAGATACTTTTATGGACAGCCTAAATTCTCAGGTATGTATGTTCAGCAAAAAGCAGATCCTGTCAGTGTTCCAAATCACCATTCCCCAGCCTGGCATTCTCCAAATGTGCTGGGACTGGCACATCCAGAACTGCCTGCCAGCATGACAGAATTCTGGAACTTGCATGCCAGCAACAACAGGAGAACATCCATTTGGGCTGATAAGGCGAAGCCACTGTGGGCCTAATCCTTGCACTGCGTGAGCTGTGCACTGAAACAGCTGTTCTTTGGCACAGAATGCCAAATGGCCATCCGAGGCCTTTTGCTGTCAAACTCACTTGAGATGCTGGCATCACTGTGAGGGGGACTCTGTACCACGGGGCTACAGGATAAGCTGGTTAACACCATTGCTGCCATCATCTCATCCATCTCGACTGCAGCATCTGGTTTCCTGCAATGAGAGAAGGAAGGGGAGGGATAAGATGCTTCCTCCCACAAGAATCAACATGCCAAACATCCTAGCAGAGACATCATTCACCAGATAATCCCATCTTGAGTGCTTCGTGCTGCTTGCATTTGTTTCCTTGCAATGCTTTCTTCCTCCAGCACAAGTTAATCGTTAAAATGCAACGAGTAAAGCATTTTGATCAAAACCTCAACTTTTAACGAGCCACTGACATCTACAAATTCAAGCAAGTTCAGAACTTTTCTTCTGTACAAGATGTGGACTCAGGAAGGCGCTCCTGTCTCTTCCATCTCCAGGATGAAGATTTCTAAGAGGTGCTCCTGACGTGATTTTTCAAGCAACCCCCACCCCTTCCCTGCTATTCATAAAGGCGTATCTCTTGAAGTCAGTAGGAAAAGCTTCCACTGTCAGTTTTAAAAACAAGCAGATTAAGAAAAGTATTTGGGATTTCTTATTTATAAGGCGCCTGTTCTAATTTGGGAGGGGCTGGACCTCAGTTTAGATGTGCAGGAAGAAGAGATCTATCCCTACCAACTGTAGCGAAAAATAAATTGCAGCAGTTGCCTGAAACACTGGAGACCTGCATCATATAGAAGCAGCTTTTCAAGTTCAGTGCTAGGTATGTTAATGGGCAGCATCTGCCAGAGAAGGAGCACTCCCTTCTCTGACCAGTTTTCCTAAGCAACTGAAAGTAATATGCTTGTTTCATTAGGACAGTAGCAGGTTAAGCTTTTAGATCAATTCTATTGCCATTATTGTCTCATTCTTTTTCACAGTTCATTTTGATGATTTAGGATTTATTTATTTACCTAACTACAGTATTTATGGGCTGCTCCAATCTGTACAGACTCTAGGCAGCAAATGACAGTTCTAAAATACAATCATTAAAAGCAATCCATAACAATAACAACAACAACAGTAAACCACCTATAATGGCTGCTCAAACATGACTAAGGCCCAAAAACCCTGCACAAAAGGTAGTACAGCTTTAATTGTTTCTATAAAACAAAAAGGAATGGAGCTCTCTATCCTTCCAGGAGTAAGTTGCTCCATAAAGAGGGGCCACCAAGAAGGTCTGTCATGTAGACCACACCTTAGGTACTAAGGGGACTCTCTTTAGATGACCCTACTAGACAGGCAGATTTTATTTTGGCAAGGCATTGCTTGATATAACCCAGCACTGAGGGGTAAAGGGCTTTATTGAATTGGGTCCCAAAACCTACTCATAAACAATGTAGCGACTTCAAAATAGGTATCATTCCACACTGGTGGGAGTGCCCTGACAACCATCTCACTGTTGTATTTTGCACAAATCCAGCTATTGGGTGATCTCCAAAGGGAACCCCTCACAGAGCATGTGTACAATAGTCTAAATAGGTCATGATCAGGGTATGAACTACTATCACCGAGGTGTCTTAGCCAAGATATGATACAATTTTAGTTCGTGGCTGCAAATTATTTACTCATTTGTTTGAAATATTATAAATACTCCCATGTACCACCCTTCAGTTGAAAAGGCTCCTAGAGTACCTTAGGTAAGATCAAGTACAAACAAAGCTGTATTTGCCTTTGTGCTTGCAACCTAATAAAATGAAAGGGAAAGAAAACAGCAAGGAGGAAAACTGCTTTCCCCATTTTGTTTCAGCCGAGAAAAAAATGCTATCAAAATGCAGAAAATCTCTAAGTTATTACGGAAATATTATGCAATATTGCATAACTACAGCCAAACAAGCATTCTAAACCACCCACCTTTTTGGTACATCAATATTCCTAGAAACCGATCTCAAACCAGATGTCACGGCAATATCTGCTGAAGATGTGCAATGCTCCATTACCACAGGGACCGCACTGTAGTCCATTGTTGTAGGAGTTCCATGGTCCACCTCCAGTTTGGGGAGAGGTGATGCCCCAGCTTCAGCCAGTCTCACTTCCTCAGCTTTCCTACTGACATAAAACCCCTTTTCCAGGAGCAACACCTTCACTTCATGACTGACTAGGTCATGGTACTCCACCAGCCCAGCACTCTCTTGCCCATTGTAAAAGACATATACCTGTAGGAAGAAAAGTCACTATCAGTCATAATACTCATAATATTGTGAATAATATAACAATATTCTCCAAATGAATACCCTGTTTTGTTGTCCTTGTATCCATTTTCCTAACTTACTTGCATACATACATATATACATATGCAAGCAAGCAAGCAAGCAAGCAAGGCAAAGTCATGCAAGCCAAGCCTACCAATAACTATGAGCCACAGCCTTCAAATGGAACCCTATGTTCAGAAGCAATGAACAGAAATAGCCATGCTGCTCAAGCTTGTGAAGCACATGGCTGGCCATTATTAAAGAGAAGATGCTCCACTAAATGTCATTTTGATCTGTACCAAATCACAGCTACTGTGCCTTATAATGGACAGCTTAAAAATGCATTTCCAGAGCCCTGAACAACAGGACAGGAGCAGGTTTCTTTCACTGGGATATGTGCTATGCAGCCACAGAGTCATATCTACATGACCAGCATGTGATGCATTTTGCACTCTAGTTCAGCTTCCAAGTGAAAGGGGCATACTGTGATTATCAGCTGACTCTCCATCAGCTGACTTTCCATCAGCCTTTGTCAAATCTCTCAGAGTGTCAGAATGGGTGAATAAGCAGAAGCTCCTGAAATCTCCCCACCATACAAAAGCACACGCTCTAACAAGACAGAGCAGGTCATCTGGCCAGGAAAGAAGAGCTAGGAAGAGAATGACCAGCCCATGCTTGGCTGGTCCATGGAAATATGATATTTAGGCTCCCCAAAGGTCTTTCCCCTCTGCTGCTTAACTTCCTAAAGTCTATTCTTGTATGTAATTTTATCTAGGCTAAGAAGGGCACTCTTGAGTTAGTTATTCCTGGGGGCGTTATTTATAGAAGGATTCTAATTACTATATGGAAAAACTGGGGAGGCTACAGTGATCAGACTGTTCTGAAAGAGTGGAGTGACAGGATCCATAACACTCCTTGGAAGATATATACATTCAGTCACAGTGTGTACAACCTGTATGTTGGTGGCCTCACACAGCCCAGCACAGGGGCCAGTAGGACCCTTGACATCTTCCCAAAATCATGACTGTGCCTCTCCTTCTTTTTGTCCTAAGTGTCTGTGGGTGCCCGTGGGGGTCTGTGCAGGAGGGAAGGGGTTTGCTCACATGCTTCCTAATTCATTTTGGGTTAGGAATCAATTGAGATGAGAGAAGATGGAGATCACTGTATATGTGCATGTTGCAGTTAGACCTAAATTAATGAAAATGTATAACCTAAATGATTAGGTTGATGTTCATCCTCCATCCACTTTCAAAATCTTTTATGAAGCTTCACCCTTTCTGCAATCTGATCTCTGACATACTGCTCAAAGGCTGGCATGGGCTTTGGTCCAACAAAGGTTGCCCACACCCGCTGCATTAAAACGTTTGTGCAAACCAGCACTCAGAGTATTTTCTCCAAAAAAATCCTCCCAAATGACTTTTAGCTTATGTAAATCATCATTTATTTATCTGCCATGCCTTTGCAGGTGCCATGCACAAGCCACATTTATTTGGTGAAAAGAAAGCCAGAAAATGTATCAAAAGGTAAAGCAGGAGCCCCATCACAACAGATCCTGGATTGGAGGGGGGGGGGGAGACTAAGGCAGTGCACTGAACAAAATCCCAGCAAACTGAAAAGCTTGGGACAGGACTTCTGTCAGATGGAAAGATTGGGTTCACACAATATACCAAGCCATAGTTTGCTAAATAAACTGCACAATAACTGGGATTATACAAATGTGCTACCCCAAAACCAAGCAAACCATATTATGGCTTAGTGTGACGGGTGAACCAGGGCAACAGCACTACAGGAATGGCTTTTGGATCAAGACTTCCTGAGTTTAAATCCCAATTCTTCCAAATGGGCCAGCCTAGGGCTATTGGTCTCCCTCATGGGAGTGCTAAAAAGGTAAAGTGGAGGAAAAACCATGATTCCAAGCCTCTGAAGGGAAAAGGAAGCTACAATGTGTTCAACAGATACAGGGAACCCCAGATACCTATTATTAGCAAGCTCCATCTACAAGGCTGCTACAGAACATCACCCACCTGTAAGGGGGTACTCCAGAGATAGAACTCCCAAGGGGAAGTCTGTTCGTATTTCAGCCAAAGTTTGCTGGTTGGTTGAACTGTTTGTTTTTGTAGCTTAGCCTTGGGTGACATGCAGCTGGGACTTGGCAGAATCTACCCACACAATCTTGAAAGCTGTGCTGGCACCCTTCTGAATCAGGCTACACATCCCCAAAGCCTTAGGGTCCCAAAGCCTCTCCAAGTTGTCTCCAACTTTCATTATTTTTAATATGACAGAAGGAGATGAGTATAGGGAGCAATCATTAACTGTATTTAATTTGATTTAACTGATGGTTAAATTAAACTAAATACACATTCATTTTTGCTGTGACCCCACTTATCCCTGCCTCCTTCTCCTGCCTCTTTTCTGGAGCGTGGTTCCTAGCAAGCCACCAACTATCAAATGTGACCCCCCAACATGGTACATCTCTGCCTTAAATAGCAATTTACCTAAGCAAAACAATGCTGGCATTTACAAGCTGAGGGGAAGGCCAATTTTAATTTGGTCAGCTTTTGAGGATATATTTTTGTTTCATAAAGCTCCCAAATACTTTAGGCATTGGTCACTCTGAGTCTGTGGATGAGTGGTTTTGAATGCATTCTTTTTGTAGTCCACTAACTCCAGCAAAAGACTTGGAACCAGGATTATTTTTACAGAAATTCACAATAGGATTATTTCACATTTCCTCTTCTTCCCCAATGCCACCCAACGTTTCTCTCTGTGTCACCGTCCCCTAATGCCACCTTGATTTCACACTTTAACCCAACCTTCTCCAATCTGGACCTTCCAGATATGCTGGGCTTGGTGCCCATCATCACCAGTCAATATGGTCATTTGGAAAGGCAACCTGTCCTTGACATTTAGCAAAGAAAACATGAAATTAGCAGCAAGGAAAGGAGATAACATGCCACACATTAAGTACCCCATTTTTTTTCAATATCACATGCATCACTTAGCACAGCAAAGGAGAGAACAACACAATGACTTGATATGAAATCAAGCTCTTAAATCTACAGAAGCTCGTTGGTAATTCTAACATATGCAGTTAAATCTGCAATTATAGAGCACATTAAAACCCCAGGGACACGTGACACTAAAACTTACCATTTATCCTTTGGAATATCGAATGAATAAAGCATTGTAAGAATAGCCTGTTTCACTTGATTCATTTACAAAAGTGCAAAATCGCTGTCCATTATTTCTACACAGTATCATATCAGATCTACAATTGGGATATCAATCAGGAAGAGGGTCTCATCTGTTGTGGCACCCATTCTTTGAAATACCCTCCCCCTGGAAATAAAGAATGCATTATTATAATTTAGCCACATGCCAAAAATGTTTCAATTCACCTCCATGCTTGTGTGTTCGTAGTGATGCAACTGGGAACTACACATAGCCACTGTTACATTACTTTACGTGTTTTAGAGTGGTATTTTAACTGCATTTAAAAATTTTATATACTGACAGATAATGCCCTACATAGCAGGTGACTTTTTGTGGGGGGGTGCCTTCAAGCCAAGTCTTGATTTCTGGCAACTGCCTGGATAGGTCCCTGCAGTTTTTTCAGCAAGATTCTCAGAAGTGGTTTGTCACTGCCTTCTTCCTAGGGCTAAGAAAGAGGGACTGGCCCACCCAGCTGGCTTTGTGTCTAAGGCAGGACTAAAACTCATGGTTTCCCAAATTCTAGCCTGTTGCTTTAACCACTATACTATATTATACTACTGGCTGTGAGCATGTGACATAGGGAGACTGTAAATAAAGAATAACTCAACTTTTGACATTAGTGGCTTAGGACAGTTGGATGTGATTTACTCTGTTCAGATACGTCTACCTACAATTCACATCACCCCAGCTAGTACAGCCAAAGTGATGTGATGGGGATGAGTCAACTACACAGCACCAAGACAGGAAGGGTATCTTGTGGCAATATTTGTATGAAAGAGAAATAAATTGTGAACACTGACTTGAAATGTTTGTTAGCACAGAAACAAGATAGTTCCCCCTCCAAAAAACTGACTTTTATATTTGCAGATATTTCTTTAAATATTAACTCAACAAATGTCCTTAACACCCATTGATTTGTTGTATGTTAGCTGCCCTTGAAATCAGTTCATTAACTTGAGCTCCTGCAGAATTTTGCTACTAAAACTTCAGCTGTAAAAGGCTTGAGATGCTTTCTCCAACCTGGGAAATTCTGGGAATTGTAGTCCAAACATATCTGGAGGACACCAGGGTAGGAAAGGCTGATCTACACCAAGGCTGAAGGAATTATATTAGTTTCCTATTTAATTTCCAAGTCCAAATTAATGGCTTGAAATTAAAATATATAAAAGCGCAAGCCTTCCATTATTCCATCCATTGGTTAAGACTTTCTCCAAGTACCAACAGCACAAGAAATACTTTACACATTTTTAAATGAGACGGACTTCTCCATGATGGCACCCTAACCCTGGAACACCTCTCAAGGGTGATGTAACTGGCGTCAGTAGCAACCCTGCTCATTTTTGAGCCTCAACCCAATTTTTTTCAGTTTGCTTAGGCATTTTACTTTTTAAAAAAAGAAATGCATTTTCTTGCTTGCTGATTGAATAAACCTGTGTGGCTTCTTCATACTGCACAGTGTTTGTCAGTGACCGCCCTGGCATCTCGTTTGGATGAAGGGCAGTTTAGAGTCATCACCATAAAATTCAATACCTTTTGGCCAGGTCGCAGCGCTGGCCAATTTTGGTTCTGACTGCCAGAGTCTTCAGTGTGTTCCTTGAAGTGGCCATCCTCGTATGAAACAAGGTGAGGGGAAGCTTTGCTGTGTTCCGGCTGCAGGGGATGAACATGAGTTGTCATAAGCATCCCATCCCCCAGCAAAGGGGGCGCAGAAATGCGGGCACCCAACAAGGACCGCTTCCCCAGCCTCCTGGACAGCACGCTCGCCATCGCGGACACACTGCAAACAATAAAGAAGGCAAGGACGTTAATTCTTGGAAGACGGGCAGTTGATAGCATGACTTACAGTGCGGCCTGCAAACGGAGCCTCCGGCACCTCTCTCCCAGGGATAGTCAAGGGTCACACTTAAAAGGGGGGGGGGAGGCACAAAGATCTCAGGTTGGCAGGACAATACTGCAAAGGGGTCAGGATCATGTCATATATTTGGTGAGGCCAGGATATTTGGATTTCTCTTTGGATTTGGGGGATATTGGGGGCATTCATGGAAAGCCTAGTTAGAATGTAAACTCCAATCTTCTTGCATTTCCTTCATCAGTCTCTGATGAAGGAAACCATGTCTCTGATGTTCAGAAACAGCAGGCACAGCAGGTGCTGAGAGCCACAGTGAAGGGCTTAGAGACCAGTTTGCCAGTTTGGCATCAGACTTCTCAAGCACAACCATCAGGCCATCCTAAGGAAAATCACACACATGCATAACTCCATATATGCATTTTTACTTTATGGTTCCTGGATGCCAACTACAGGCAGCAGCAGCTCTGAGGAAATACAGCAAAGCCCACAGTATCTGAGGGACCAAGAAAAACGGGCAAACATTCCTGCAGTATGTAGCTCTACCCTGCAAACGAACATACAAGCCAGTTTATCCAGACATTCGCTTAAGCTAGCCCAAATGAATGTGGGAGGACTTCTCAGTAGGTTGCACACCCTTCCTGACACTCAGGAGAGGCTTCTTCAATGCCTCTGCAGTTTGCTTTGGAAAAGCCCACAGCCCTATCATGGTATAATCCAATAAGAGTCCTCCACATGTCGGAGTTCTGAAACTATTTTGCCTGGAATCAAGCCCACCTAGAAACAGACATCTTGCCCCAAGGAAATCCTGCTCCCTAACTGCATCCACACATGGGTTCAAGCCAGAAGTGAATTTGCAGTCAAAACAGTTTTTCCTGCAATTTAAGCAGTGAGGAGAAAGGAAGGGAAGAGATGCAGCACTGAGTTTTTGCAATGAAGGGGGGCAGGGAGAGAGAGTCCTGTGTTTTGCATTAATTAGGGAGTGCTTTGTGTCAAAAGCCAGTTTAGGAATATAGTAGACAAGCAAAACCGATACCCACACATGTCCCATGGGACAGTACTGACAGGAAGCTCTAGCCCTGAAGCTCAGGAATGACTTTTTCAGAACTCAGCAAGCCACTGCTGTGTAAACAGAAAGTTGCACTCATAATTCAGCCTGTTGAAAAAGAAATGCTTACAGTACAGCCCACTATTGGGCACGCATAGTCTATAGCAGAAGAGCAAACATGAGATTCCAGGACTGTGTGTGGCCCCTAAACCTCTGGGCAAGGATCCCAGAGATCTGGTGTGATCTAATTAACGTGACAGAAGATGGAAATTATTAAGTACCTAGCTGAAGAGTCTTCCTATTAACCAGATTTAATTGTAAGGAAATGCAAAGGAAATCAAACTCAGTTTTATTCTGGCCCCTCCCACTTCTCTCTGAACTCAACCTACTTAAAGGCAAAATATGGGACCTTAGCCTGGAAAAAAGGTTGTGTGGAAGCCTGGAATTCACCTGAACCCAGAGCTCACTACTGGAAATTACAATGAAGCACTGACTTCCGGACATGCGTGAAATGCCCAGCTCTTGGCCCAGAGGACAATCACAATGATTCCCTATATAGCTGAGCTTAAAGGAGTGAGGTCAGTTTAGTTTGCTCTCAATGTGCAATTTCCAAGCTGGCCTGAACTACAGCATTTGTTTAGGAAATTAAGAAATTAACCAAGTCAAGAAAAAGGAGACAAAGAGGAGTATGCGGGCAGCAAGGCAGAAGGTAGATCTTCAGCCACACAGCCTGCCTTCTTTTAAATTCTTCCCCTCTGACAGCACCTTGCCAAACTGAAATTCCAAGAATTATTCCTGTCAATACTAGCATGTTACATTATTCTTTAGATATTAATAACTGGAGAAAAATCCAAGTTGCAACCACCATCACTGCCCCAAGGCAGCTTACAAATGAAACAAAAATGGTACAGTGCAGAAATCGTGTGAGCAAAAATAAATGAGAGAAGCCCATTTTTTAGAAGTTTCCTCTTCTGGCCCATTAACAATTATAGTTTGGCAGGCTCTGAAAGAGGTACCTAACGTTTTGGGGGTTACTTGTGGCTCTGGGACATCAGGTTCTGTACCCAGTAAGCCACCTGCTCCATTCAGAGCTTAGCTGGAATTTGTCCTCCATGTTTTAATTTGTATTTACTGGCTTCATTCAGACCATCTCACCTAACTCTCTTTTGCACTTGGACTAGAACTGCCTTCCCCAGATTGGACCCTCCAGGTACGCTGGGATTAAAACTCCAAGAATTTATAACCAGCTGGCTGGAACACATCTGGAGGGGGCCAATTTAGGGAGGATAAGGCTTTACAGACAATCTGGATATGGAGTACTGGTTTCTCCAGTTCAGAAAGCAAGCTGGCCTTCATGGGGGCAAAATGCAGGATGGTCACTCAGTAAAAAGGCAGGATGCAAATTACTCTAGTCAGCTGAAAGTTATCTGTTGGTTCTGAGCAAGTTCTATTTCTTGGTTTCATCTATGTAATGGGGTTGCTTCAATTCTGCCCGGTAGCTGTACTGCTTTCATTACAGCATTGCTTTGACAAGTAAGGACTGTTGGATGGAATCACAGGTTTGAATGCTTTAAAAGCAGTTATAGCAACTACAGCTTTAGGAAGCTACTTATATCATATTATAATATTGTTACCCTTTAACTGAGATTCATATCCTTGTGATTTTAACAATATGGTTTGGAATAGTATTTATTTATCCTCATCCACTTCAAAAAGAGAATTGGGAAAACAGGTTAGAACTTCTCTCTCTTGATGCATGGGGAGGGTTGCAAAAGGTTTCTAAAAAGCCCTCCTGATATTTGAGGAGTTGTAGTCATGTTCACCTCTTTGTTCTGGTACCTGGATAGGCTTCCCTGAATGGTAAATGAAAGAAATGGGGAGCAGGAATGAAAAAGGGGGCTTGGCTAAGCTCTTCTTAGTCCCCATTCCATTATTCACTTCCAGACTCAACACTTTCAGCATGCAACATATTGCTTCTGGCAAGCATATCTGTAAGACCTGGATCACTGGATGGGTAGGTGCAATAAGGTAAGCCATGTTGTGCATTTCACACAGGAAAGGCCTCAACCCACCCTGCTCCCCACAGAGTCACAGCAGGGTTGCACCCCACATGGTAGGATAGTTGCCACCCAATCCTTAGGAAACCAAGTAAGGCAAACTTCAACAGAATCTAAATCACAGACAACAATTTACCATTCCCACAATCCTCTACAAAATTGTATTAGCTAGCAATGGGAGCTGAAATCTAAAACATATGGAGAGCATCCCTTAACAGTACAGATTACCTACAAATATGAAACTTATTTTTGAGTAAACTTTCATTGGGTCACATTTTTAATCTAATAGCTCTTCCAAAATTAAAATCCCAAACTGCAACCTCTACATAATTCATCTAGAAATGTAAAATCCATCCTGTCACTTAAGAGCTTTCCAGGAGTTGTAAAACATACGCTTTCTTGACTGTTTTTAAATCACCTTATCCAATGGATGTATTCCTGGATGACTGCCTAAAGCACTGTTTCTCAACCTTGACAACTTTAAGATGTGTGGACTTCAACTGGCTGGGGAATTCTGGAAGTTGAAGTCCACACATCTTTAAATTTGCAATGTTGAGAAACACTGGCCTAAAGAAACAGGGGCTGTTTTGAAAACCAAAGATCTATATTTAAGTATTTAAAGAGCTTATGTCAATATATATTAGTTTACCCCCATTTTCTGTTTTGGCAATGGTGGTCATTCTAAGTTGTGTACAACCTCAGAAGCCCTTACTTGCAGCCAAGAAATCTTTCTGTAATCTGCTAACCCTGAGGAAGGAAACACGTTGAGGCATTAGCATAAACTTAAAGTGAGTGTCACAAAAAAACCAAAACCAAAAAAAAACCCACAGAAAAAAATACAGAAAATGCTAGCCCACCCTGTATGGCACAGCTCCACCCACTTTGCATACCTACCACCACCAAAACTATCCCCTCCGCTAACCAAAACCTGACCCATCCCTGCATTATGGCATTACAGTATAAGGATGAAAAGCCTTGAAGGAACATATATGCAACTATATTACAACTATATGCATCAGTCATAATAAAAGATCTAGAAGGGAGGAATGCAACCTTTGTTTAGGCCAAGGGCCATATTTTACCTGAGTGACGTAAGAGAAATAGCACTCCAAAACTAAGATAGGGCTAAGATAAACATTAATGTTGATTTAATTTGATTTGCATTTCAAATTAAGTGCATTTAATTTAAAGTGATTATTCCCCATATATTTCATAATTTCCCCTTTGGTTACATTACCCAAAGCTCTCAGGACTACCTGAGGCTCCAGGTCGAGTATCCCTATCTGGTCTCGAAAGAGAATGGTTTTAGCTTGCTTTAATATAAAGCAGTTACATCTACTGTTTGCATATCAACAAGAGGAGCAACTGAATGTTAAAAGTAGATCAGATATATACAATCCTGTAAGGTAGGTCAGAATTATGAAACCTACATGGTAGAAATGTGGGGGGGGGGGGGATGAGGCTGAATGCAACCACTCCGTAAATCCTTAGCTGAGATTAGTGGAAAATGGGGGGGGGGGGGGTTGATGCAGAAGTTGTATTTTTACAGGCTGAGCAGCAATGAGGCAGCCTCTGAAGCAAACTTGTGCAGCAAAGTTGCAAGACCATCCTATGCAGATTTATCTAGAAATAAGCCCCCCCCCCCCCCGCCCCGTATATTCACTAGGACTTCCTGCCACCTCAGCCTCTTAGGTATATTTGTAGAGATTACAGACACAGTTCAACACACCATTAGGATAAGGATTGACAGAAGCTTAACTCTCCCAACTTCGAAGTCATTCTCTCTGGCTTTAAAGGGCCACAGCATTCCCCCTCTGCCTCAGCCTGGCACTGGAGAGAAGCAGGCAGCACAAAAGGGTTAACAGTGAGATTCTCCAAGAAAAAAAAAAGAAGGGTTTAGGAGCTTTCTTAGAAGGAAAGCAGGAAGCCTGCAAACTTAAATCAGATACTGTATCCTCAGCATATTCCTGCAAGGAGGCAGGGAGAAGTCTGTTAAGGAGGAGGAGTGGCAGTCTTGCCTGGAGGCAGGGAGGAGTCTATAATGGAGAGCCGGAGAAGGTGAAATCGGAAGAGAAAGAGGAAAGGTGTACCTACTCTCCTTGTGAAGGCACTGGCGGCGTTATTCCTCACACTTATAATACCCCCCCAGCAACAATTTATCTGTCAGTGTTCAGGCACATTTATAGAACGGTTTAGCAGAAGCTCCCCCCGCCCCCACCCTGGGCTACAAGGGAGATCCCTGCCCCCCCTTGCAGAGTGAACTTGACTTCAAAATTATTCCAAGAGAAGAAAAGTTTGCAATGTCACACTGAACCCAATCAGCACTGCACGCAACCTGCTTCAACCGCAAACTGGTAAAACCTGCAGGGAACTCAGTGGTAGAGCTGATCCTTTTTGCACAGAAGCACTAGATTCCCAGCCCAGCATCTCCAGTTCAGGCTGGAAAAGAGCAGTCTGAAACCATAAAGCCTCACTGCACAATACAGACAAAGCTAAAACAGATTCACCTTGACCAGATTTAGGACAGCTTTCTATATCCCCAATTTCCCCATCACATCTCGGTGCAAAGAAAACTTTGAACAACACACAGAGGCTGGGCTCACTAGGGTTACCACATCTGGGATGCAGAAATCCAGACAACTAGGTAACAGCAAAGGGTGGAACTTTTCTGTATCTTTTTGCTGCCATCTTGCAGTTGCTCAGATTTTCAGAGCCCAGATCTGATAAGCATGGGGTTCACACAATATGCTATAACCAAGGTTAAGAAAAAACAGTCCAAACAAATATTATAATGGGATTCCAAAGCTCATACAATGTGCTTAAACTAACAGCTGGCTTCCCACAATACAGCGAACCACAATCTACAGTATCATGCAAAGTGTGGTGTGAACCCAGTCAGCAAGTTCCAACAGCAAGTCTGCTAGTCTGTGGTTCTCTCAAATGAATGCAGATCTGTGCGTGCGCACACACACACACATAGCTAGTACTTCATTAATGCAAAGGACAGATTTTATCATAAACATCAAGAACCTGCGAGGCGGTCTTGAGGCCTGGAAGGAGTTAGAAACACCCTCTGCATGGACTCTGCTAGTCCCCTTAAAAAAGGAATCATCAAAATCTCCCAGGCCAGCCAGGGGAAGGTCTGTTAGCAGAAAGTGGGTGCTGTTCCCCGTCAGACCCACAGAGAAATGTAATGGGCAGCATCTCCCTAGTCCAGGTATGGGTGCCTTGCTGCACTAGGACCACATGGAAATCTCAAAGCCCATTACAAGCATGCAGGTCAGACCTTTGGCAAGAGCAACCCGTCCAGTTCTGTTGCCTGGCAAAGGAGAAAGAAGGGGAGAAGGAGGGAGAGACTCTGATGTCAAAGGGAGGAAAAAAGGGGGCTGCTGAAAAAAAGATGGCGGCTCAATCTACTCCTGGGCCTGGCCCTGCCCATTGCTTGCTTAAGCCCCAGTCCCCATTGCTGCATAATTTCTTGCAGATCACCGCCAAAGGAATGCAGCTCTTAACAATAACAACAACAACAATAACAACAACTGCCAAACTACACCCTTGTCTCTCAGATTCAATGCCAGATACCAAAATCAAAACACCATTAGGAGGGGCACAGTAGCTACATAAGCAAGAACCGTAGGTACAACAGAAACTGTTCTTGCAACTCTCTCTGAGCTGTAGCACGTTTAAATTCCCTGCCATGGAAAATGATCTCCTTGTATACTGATGACTAAGAGATCAAAGAGAAAGTTAGCCTTCTTTTTGACAGGCTGAACATCACACCAGCAGGAGTTGTTCCTGGAAGCAAATTACACCACACTATTCTTTCCCCCCAAAACTCCTTATACATGCTACAAAGAGGGTCTGAGGGATTTTTCTGGAAAAGGTCAGCTATGAGGTTGGAAGTGGACAGACTGAATAGGAGAGAAGATTCCCCAAGAAGGTGTCTCTGGTTGAAAGAGCTTTCTGCCTCAGCAGCAGGTGGCAGTACCAAGCCAACACTGGCTGCCTGCTGAAAAGCTAAACAGGATCAGACCTCCTTGATGCCTGGATGGGAGGCCACCAGGAAATCCCAAGGCTAAAGCTAGACAGGGAAGTGGAAAAAATATCAGAAAAGTAGGCAGTAGCAGAGCACTACCATAAGGTTGCCAAAGAAAGGACAAGCAGTCACCAAGAGTCAAAGGTGGCTTTACATTTGCTTGTGCCACAACCTACCCATCTCAGGAGGGCCCTCCACATTTTGGTACAGCTTTGCAGGGTCTGCCTAAAAGTGAGGGGTTTTGCTTTCAAGAATATTCTTCCATCAGCACATTATATCACCCAACGTTCAAAGTGGGGAGCCAGTTTGGGGTAGTGGTTAAGGCATCAGACTAGAAACCGGGAGACCGTGAGTTCCAGTCCTGCCTTAAGCCCAAAGCCAGCTGGGTGACTTTGGCCAGTCACTTTTTCAGCGCTAAGAAGCAAACAAAGGCAAACTGCTTCTGAAATCTTGTTCAAGCAGTCGCCAGGAGTCAAGACTGACTCAAAGGCACCCCAAAAAAAAAAAAAAAGGTGTTCAGAGTGGGTTCCCCCAACCTCTTTAAGTGAACCTCTGAATATCTGGGAAAAGCAGATTCTATCACCATTTGAAACATGCAGAAAGACTTTTCCTGTCTGCAAAAGTTTCTGAGTCCATAAATAATTTGTTAATTCCACCATGTAGCATGAGTAGGGTAATCCTGGTGACTCGGAAGAAAAAGAAGCAGCAAGCCATTTTTTGGAAAGGGGCTTCTGCCTGGCCTCCTAAGAGGCAGTAACTTCTCTGATCACTGGCTAATCACAAGCTTAGTCAGCAACATGTACACCAACAGAGACCGGGGAGAAATGGCAGCAGCCCAGGAGTCACCAGCCCACTGCATATGGAAAGGTAGCCAGGCATATCACCAGCCATCGAACAGGTGTTAGTTAACTCAGAGGACCAGCCTTCTACAACATGCCAAAGAGGGTTCACGACGACATCCCCCAGATTGCACGGCCAGGAATATTGGCATATTGTGAGTTAAGTGGTGTGACTTGGAGAAGGCCACGGCTCCCAAGCAGAAGATCTGAGATACGCTCCAAGTTACAAGGAGGCAGCATAAAGAAGGGGTGTGGCACAGATGGGGGAAAAACCACCACAAGTACCAGGAGTGAAAGCCTGTGTGGTAACGAAGTGGGGAAGAGGCACGCTGCTCCCTACATTTGGGCACGCTCCCCTTCCCACCCCACCCTGTTCTATTTCATGGCCAGAACAGGGCCCAGACAAGCTTGCTCATGCCAAAGATTCCCCATTAAGAGATGTTGTTCTCTCTCTCTCCCTCTTCCACCCAGCAATAAACAAGATTCAGGGAAAGCAGCATCTGCTGAAATGCAACACCCTGGCTGTGTTCACAAAACATCCTTACCCGGGTTGCTGTACTAAACATTTCTGGAGGATTTGCACAATGCTCTGAGCCATAAAGTAACCAAGCAGGCTAGATTCACACAACATGCAAAGCCACCAAGCTCACCTCGTATGTTGTGCAAATGCAGACACTAGGCCTTTCACTGATCAATGTAAGTTATGAAAAATGTTGAAGTCCTCCCTGCTCTTGATAGCAGAACTCCAAGATGATTAATTGCTAGGCAGGGAACACTCAGAATGTGACCTTTTAGTTCTACAATTCACCAAACTAAGGCCCATTCGCCTAAAAAGTCCTCCTAAAATTTCCTCAGCCGAATACCTAAATCTCTCCTAAAACAAAGGTACAGGGACACAGGTCTGGAGAACCAGAAGGCTGGCTCACAAAGAGCCATTTATCTGATTGCTTACAGGAGCATTTTAACTGCACATTAAAACCCCACACCATTAGTAGCAGTGAGCCCTGAGCTGCAATCTCAGTGAGATTTACTTCTGAGTGAACACATTCAAACCTGCACAGCATAATGGAAGAGAGGGTGCATGACAAATGCCCAGAAAAGCGCTGCCCAGAAGCTGAAGCCTTGCGTAGCTATGCAAAAGCTAACAGCTGCACAAGTATATTTATGTTAGGAGTCTGTGAGAAAGAAAAACGACAGCGAAGGGAGACAGCTGCAGAGACCTACAAAACCAAACATAAAGTTGCCTTGTGCTAGCTCCACTGTTTTGGCCTTCTCAACTACTGGAGGGTCTTCTCATCTTACTAGTTTTCCAAAGATGCCCAACGCCCTTGGCAGGTGGAGAGAGCCAAGGTGTTTCGAGCTGCTCAAGACCTGAGTGGGACTCAAAGCCCTAGAGCAATCACAATGAGAAAGACTAAGCAAGCATCCCGAATCTTATGTTCCAGGACGCCCCACTTGTGCAGAGCCGGGAAGCGCCTTGAAGTTTGACCGGCAAGACTAAACTGCAGAATCTGGACTGAAAGGCGGGGTCTAAGTGCAAACGTGACATGGCCGCAAGAAGAGGGGGAGTGGCACTTTTCCTCCCGGGGCCGAGCCCCTCTGCGCTGAGTGGGCGTGTCATGTGCAAAAAAGGGGCGGGGCAGGCGCAGCTAGAAGGCAGAAGGGGGCGGTTTGGCTGGCTGTGGGGAAAGGGCTGAAGCGGGACCCAGGAGCGAGGGAGGAGGGCGGGACGGCAAGGGCCCTGCAGAGACGAAGCAAGAAGCGGGTGTTGCCTTGCTCCGCGCTGTTCCCGGTGCCAAAAACTGACAAGACCGAAGGAGAAGCTCCCATTAAAAGGAGGCGTGGCAAACACGCGTTGATCAAAACACACGCCAGCTCGCACAAGAAGGAGCGGGCTACCGTGGGATCCCGGGACTAAGTAACCGCGGACAATTAAGAACAGGAGTGAACCGACTGCGGGTTTTAAATAAAGGGGCGTGGAAGGGAGATTAGGAATGCCTTGGGCTGGGGAACCAAGAGTCGGTCTCCCTCCCGCTCTCCTCTGGGGGGCTGGTCTAGGGCGGAGGAAATGCAAGGGGACTCACTAACCACGCCGAAGAAAACGCGCAGCGAAAATCACTTAGTGTGGTGCAAGGACAGGCATAAAAGACAAGAGTAATCTAGATGGCAGGCTGGTAGGCGAACTGTTAGGGTGCCGAGGACCGGGTCAGGGCGTTGGGTCAGGGAGCTGCGCGCAAAAGAGCTCACCCTTTTTCACCCAGCAAGCTCCCTCGACCGGCGGGAGGGGAGGGGCAGATCAAGTGCGATCCGCGAAGTTCGGTTCGGCTTTGCAAAGGGAGGGAGCGGGATAGGAACTGCACGCAAAGCGCGCGGCGGCGAGAATGCACGGCCCGTGGCAGGTTGCGCGCGCACACACCCACTCCGCTTGCACTGGCAGTCCCCGCTGCTTGGGCTTTTCGGGCCTCTTTCCAGCGGCTGCAGCGCCCCCGATTCCCCCGCGCGCGCAAGGGGGGCGTGCGCCCTCCCCGCCGCCACCCGCGGCGCTCCGCCGCTTACCTCCAGACGCCGCTTGCCAGCTCCGCTCCCTCCTTCCTTTCCGAAGCTTGTTTTGAAATTCACCTTCCCCTTCCAGCTCCCTCCTCCCTTTCTCCTCCCCTCCAGTCCCTCCCCTCCTCTGTCCCCGGCACAGGCTGCCTCACGTACGCGGCTGCAGGCAGCCCCCGGCCTGGAGTCCCGGCTCGGAAGGGAGGTGCTCGCTCTGCGGTGGCGGCGGCATAACAGCGCGTCGAGAAAGCGCGCAAAGCCAGAACGCAAACCACGCGAGCGGCACCGAGAAGCCGGCTGGGAGGGCGCCCTGGCAGTTCTGCACACATCCGCCAGCCCGCGCGGCTACAAAAGAGCAGGCGTCAGCTTACTGGGCAGACAGCATTCAGCGGCAAGTGCCACCAGCCGGGCATGGAAGCCCCGAGGCGTGTGGCGGACCGCCGCTGCAGACAAAATGCTGGCTCAGGTGAATTTCTGGTTCCTCGCACACTCGAGGAAGGTTTTATTGCCACTGTAGCTCCGACGATCGGATGATATCGTACTGGGGACATTCTGTAGGACACCGTCAACGCGCCTTGCTTGAGAACACCTCGGGGGGCAAGAAGGCCAGGAGTCCCTACGTATGTCAGACTTCAAGTCCCATCATTCCCAGCTGGCACGATCCAGCAAAAATATTCTTGTTCAGAAAGAGCTAAGCATGATGGATATTTGACACGTTTTGTGCTGCTTTCTACGTAAATGCATTTCAAAGTGGCTTACAAAATATAAAATACTTTAATGAATGCAATTAATCAAAGCAATATAAACTATATTAAAAAGGTAGGAGGAAAGGAAAACAAAAGTAAAGACCGCTTCATGAACTATCGGTACAGAGTGAAAAGGTACGTTTTCAACACTGAAAAGTTAAGACAGACAGGCTCTGAAGGAGGACATACAACACAGAAATTTGACAAACCATGGAGAGACGGCCAGAGTGCAGAGGCGGAGCAAAATATGTTGCATAGAGGCTACCGCTGCACGTACAAAGGGGGACACACAGAAAGCCACGTTACTTGTCAAATAAATGACTCAAAAATTACTAGCATATATAGAATTGCTGCATTATAGCAAATCAGGCCGTTGTGGATTTTTAAAATCCACTTCTTACGGATTGGTCTGCAGGCATGTTCATTGCAGAAGAATTCAGTTTTATCCAAAGAAGCCTGCCATTTTTCACCACTGAATTTGCCACCACTGCAATTATTCCTCTTAACACACATATTAACAAGTTGTTTGCCCCAGGGGTTTGCAATCATTTGTTTGAAGAGACACACCTACACTGCAAACAGAAGATGGAGTGTAGCTCAAGACTTTAGGAAGCAATGCAGGAGCCTAGAAAACTCTGAAGGAAAAGGGGCTGCCAAGCTAGAACATGACACCTTTGACACCTTATTGTATTTATCAGCTTAATGTTGGAGAGCTCCTTCCTTGCGCATTTAAGAAATATTCAGTATTCCTGGCTGCAGGGCAAAAACAGAAGACAAAATTCTATTTGTATTTTAAGAATAAGCTCATTTGTATTTTTTTAAAGACTGAACTGGACTAGCTGGGCTACCAAATTTGAGCTGCCAAAGTGCAGCCATTTTGCCACTGAATTTCAGCCTCCCAGGTCTCAAAGTGTGGGTGAAACATAGGGGCCATATATGGGCTGGTCTGAGGCATTCTGCTTTGCTATAAAATAGTTCTCACCATTAGGAAATCTTAGTTTTTTCTAGAGAGATGTAGCTGCCTTATGCCAGGACAGACTATTAACTATCAACTTGGACTGGCCACCATTTTCCGGGGTTCCAGAGAAAAGCCTTTCATCTCTCTCACTATCTAATCCTTCTTTCCACTGGAGATGCCAGAATTTGAATGTGGGGCCTTCTATATGCCAAAAAGGGCCTACCTCTGGGCTAGGGACCCTCCCAATCTTTTCCATAAGCCTCAAGGATGTGCAAATTATAAGTGTAAGTCTCTTGCAGCTATATATCCTACCTAATGCTGTAAGATAGCATTATCCAGCACAATCACTGAGAAGCAAGGTATTTCACAAATACAGGAAAGAGATCTGGGGTGCGTATCTATTCCATTAAACTGAAGAGGGGGGGGATAAACTGTTGGAAAGCTGCAGTGAGCAGGTCATAAAGTGAGTAGAGCTCATCCACAACTTTGGTAGGACAGAGATTCTCCATTTTTCCCTGTTGAGGAGAAAAGGGTGGGTAATTTTCAGTTTCTCTTCCAAAGTATACTAAACCTATTTTAGGATTTAGATTACAGTTCTGTGTTTCCCACCACAAATGGTGCTGTTTTTTGGCCATTACGCTGTTGAAATCCACAGAAACAGGCAGAAGCAGCTCTGAAACCTGCAAAACTGTAGTTTTGGGGTTGAATGTGTTCTGTGGGCCACTGGTTGCCCTCTTCTGACTTGAAGCAACCCCTCTCCACCATCCATTTGCTGTCTAGAGCAGCCTTCCCTAATCTGACACCTTCCAGATGGGTCAGGATTACAAATCCTAAACTTCTTAGGAGCTGGAAGTTCTAGAGACTGCAGCCCAATCTATCTGGAGGCTCCAGAAAGGCCGCTATGGGGCTTTCTGTTTATACAATTGAGGCTATTGTGAACAAATACAAATTCATACATGTGTATGCAGAGGAATTTTTCCCCAGTTCTGTGGAAGAACTTCTCTTATCGCATACTGTGATCCCTTTGAGAAGATGAGCTACAAAGTGGGATAAAAGTCTCAAAGACTAAATATATTTGTTTGCAAAATAAAGGAAATCAAGACATCATCATTAGCCAATCTTACTGGAACAACAGGGGGTTCACTTTCTTTCTAATACTAGAAGCAAATATATGCAGACATTGTAGAAACATCCAGAAAAGTAATATGCAAAGTATTATGGAGCTGGAGTTTGCTTCCTCTGAAAAACAGCTCAACCTGCCTCCGCCAACCCTGTGCCTTCCAAATGTTAGGCTACAATAATCTTCCTCCGCCAGCATGGCCAATCCACACGCTGTCTGCAGAGATCGGTGGTCAAACGCACCGCAGCTGCCCCACGGGAAAAGACTGAGATTCTGCTTTTCTTCACGTGGAAAGAGCGCAACTTAGGCAAACTGCAAGGTGGGGGGAGGAAAAGCCAGCTGAACATGACAGCCAGTTGTAAAAATGCGAAAGATGTGAAGAAAGTAAACACAGGGAAGCTTTCTCTGAAAATATTAGAAGCCGGGAACGTGCATCGAGGCGGATCGGCGAGATAGTCAGAACCCAATTAACGCTTCTGTACTGAACGCCGAATCAGTTCGGGGAGCTCTCCGGCGTCAGACGGAGCAATGGCCGTTGGCTTGTGACAGGAGTCCGAAAGGACTGGATAATTTCCAGGCAGATGAAGCAACTAAATGGAATAATGGATCCTGCCCATGCGGAAGCAATGTATCTGCTAATACTCGCTTCTGTCGACTAAACACAAACACCAGCAACAGTAAGGCGCCGCCTTCCAGCCGCTTACAAGCTCCCTCCGAGAGCCACCTTTGCACGCGCCACTCGGAACTATGTGGACCTTTGCTCTGCGCCAGCCCCCTCTTCGGCTCTCCTGTCGCAAGACCTGCCACATTTTCAGCGCACGCCCACGATCTTGCCTCAATTTATTTACCAGTCCCGCCAGTGCACGGTGGACTTTGGCAGGGCCTGTCCAGGTCCGTCGCTGCACCCATTGCCTCACCTTGCTGGCGGCTCCTCCCGGGGCGGGCGGCGGGGGGAGCGGGCAGGGAGGCCCGGCCGTCTCCCGCGCGCGCGACTCCACGTGCTCCCGACGCCAGGCTTTGCTTCTCGCCTTCTTCCTCCTTGCCGGCCGGGTTAGAACGGCTCGGAAAGATCTGTTGTAAACAAGCTGTCCTCATGGCCCAACCCCTCGGCGCGCATTGGCTGCGCGGCTCTATTTAAATACACGCCCCCAGCCGGAGCCCTGCAAAAAATAAACACCGAAGTCCGGCAGTCTCGCTCTCCCGCAAGCGCCTCGCTGTCCTCCCCCGCCTTCACCCACTCCTTTTCGTCCAGCGCTGGGTTTAAGCTCCGTTAAACTCCATGCCGCGACTGCGAAGCTTGGGAGGAGACAGCAGGGTTTTGTGGCGTCCCCAGTTTTTCCCTCTCCAGCCCGTGAGGGGATTCTTGTCCCTGGTGAGACAGGTCGTTTGACGTTATTCGCGGTCCCCCTGTAAACCCAGGAAGCTCTGATTGGGGAGACGCCGCTGTGAACGTGAAATAATTTCTCATAAAAGTGACCTGTAGCGGCATTAGCACCTTATGGCTGTAATGTAGCAGCAGTTAGACAAGGAAATGATACCAGCATCTCCTTTTTATCTTGAGCCTACCATTAGTAACCGTCTGTAGACACCTGCTTTTGTCCAATCTTATTTGCAACGTAGGAGAGACCAGCAACCTTTCTCTCAAGGTTGTTTGTAAGGATGACTGGGATCAACGTAAAGTGCCCTATGGCAGCCTTACCAACCAAGTGCCTTGCAACTATAATTCCCGTTGTCCCCAGGTACCACAACTGATCTACAAAGATATAATTGCTAAGTAGTATTAAGCATTGTTGTAGCCTCAGGCTTCATCAGCTAGAGTTTAGTACATCAAGTTAACTACTAATCCTCATGTAAAACATAAACTCAAGTGTCTTTCCTGATACTAATACAAGAAACTAAAAAGCTGGGCCAGAATCCAGTACTGCTGTAAACGTGCTAAACCACAATTCTTCAGGAATAATAAAAGAAAGCACGTGCACACTGGTGGATTCATTTCTAATACTGAATAATCAATATCAGTGCCAAATTCTGTGCTAAGTGCAGTACAAAAGAGAGAATCAATGCCTATTTTACAAGTTAAGGGTAGCAATGGGGCGTGGTGCTGGCCTATGAGGAGAGTGCATTAGCCCCAGAGAATTGGTGTTATTAATTTACTAATGAAGTATTTCATCATTAAAACAGGACAAGATGGATGGCAGGTCTGTATTTTTCACAGACAAATCTCAATGGGACTCATGTAAACAATAATAGAAACAGCTTGTGCAAGTACGTGCTGAAGAGGTTCAGTGAATACTACTGGATGATTTATCATGCCTGTAGCAATGGACCTACTACTTTTTCCTCCATGTCATTTCTCCTTCGGCTAATTTCAGATCTTGGAGGCTAAGTATGAGAAGAAAGAAACATAACTGGGAAGAGATAGAAGAGAATGGGTCATCCAGAAAAAAGATAACAGTCTCCTCCCATTCACAGATTAACTGTTGGTACAAACAGGCATTTCTTCTCAGGACAGAAATTGGCTTCAAGGAAGGTAATGTCCTCTGCAATGGAGCATGGAAGGAAAGAGTTAAATTACCCACCCATCCGAGGCAGGGTCCTCCTCCCCACAGAGTATGCTATTTGCATTTATTAAAATTAGGAATATGTGCGTAATTATATGTGTAATATAGCACTAACATGCAGCCCCTATTCTGCAGAAATCAGACTCTAGTTCATTAGTGCTGAGTGTGTTCACCAGGCCAGGAATAAGCTAGGGCTGTACTATACAAATACTGGATAGATGGATCCTTTCCCCAATTTCTCATGTAGCAATAGCAACAGCCTAGATTTTGAAGGTGGCACATGATCTCCTGGACTGGTTGAAGAAGCTCCAGCTTAGCTTGATTTATACATAGGCATGCACACGTGCGCACACACACACACACACAAATGATCCTGACTATCCTCCCCACCCAGTGGCTTCTCTGTCAGCTTGGGCCCCAGCCAAGTCGTCTGTGCACTGTGCCAGTACAAGCACACACACACGTCTTTTGCTTTGCTTCGGCCTGCCTGCTCGCAAGTGCCATGCGGTTTTAAACGTACAGGAGGAGAAAGTACTGTGTTTCTCCCATTGCCTCTGGCTGCACAGAAGGGGGAGTGGACACAGAAACAGAACGGGAGGGAGGCAGAAGCACACACCAGCTGTCCATGCATGATATTTCTCTGAAATGCTTCCTAAATTGCAGAGAAGGTCTTTTCTTTGCACTAAGTCATGGCATGTACCTGATTTTGCCACACTTTAATGAACTCCTTTGGACACAGAAATAATCACATGCCTTAAGGCTCAAAGGAAGTTTACAAGTTAAAAACAAACCAGATAAAATTAAACATATCAAAAGATGTCTCCGAAAAACCCAGGAAGCTGCACACCATCTCTTGCTGCTACCTCCAAGAATGATATACTGTAAGTATGGGACAAGACAAAAGTACATGTACACATTCTTGGAGGTTGGAGCTAATCTGCCTTCTAAACATGAATCTCTTAGGTTGGCCCCAACTGTGTAGTTCCCACTAAATGAACAGCATCTGAAGTTTCCAGAAAACTGGCTACAAAACAACTGTGCTATAGTTGTTGTTTTAGTAGTCTCTGGCTCTGATAAAAAAATCCAGTTATATTTAGTTTCTGTTATGTACTTTTAGGCTGGATGCTTTGTATTTTAACATTATTTTTAGGTCTACAACCATGCAAAATTAAAATAAATTTCCTGCTATGAATTCAGAATTCTAACACAACATCCCCTTAATCTCTGTATCCTCCTGCAGAAAGCCTTTAATTCTCTCCTCCCTACCCCTGCAACTACTTCAACTGTGCTATGTGCTGCTGATGTATAGCGGGTGTTAATAGTGTCAGGATTCTGTTCCTATTGCTTTATTTACTCAAATCTACACTTTTTAAACATCAGTTGTAGCCTGCATACATTTTGTTTGGCTGAGTTCTTTTTCATTGTCCTCATTTAGTTTATGACTTTCATGTTCAGAAGGAAGTTTTCTTGCCTCTAATAGTTTGATTCTGCATATTAATTTGATGTTATCTGTTCCAATGTGCAGTATTTCTTCTGAGTTTCTCTTATTGTTGACTTGATTAATTGCCAAGTGTTGGCTGTGATGATTCTCAGAATAAACACCCAGAGGTTGCGCTGATGTATCCCAATATTATATAACAAGCTTAAACTTGCCCACTGGAAAGTTAGTATAAAATAAAGTTATTTTCTTAAGACTCTGGATGGGTTCACACAACATGTAACATTTGCTAGCCCGACATCCTCCCCAGAGTTCTGTCTTGAATCCAGGGTCCAGAATCAAGTCACCTCAATTGGCAACAAGTCCTTTTATTCACAGGAAGACAGCCAAGCCCACACAGCAACCAGTAAAATAAACAACAATGAAACAATTCCTGAAATGGGTATTAACAAAATATAACAAATTGCATTTATTAAGGACAGCTGTCTAACAGGGATCTGTGACTAATGACTCATCTTACAGGTATAATAATATCCATATATCCCAGCGACCACTCTGCTCTGACAACTCTGCTGGTGGCTGTGGGAGGGGAGAAAGCTTGTGAGGCTCCCAGTGCATAATGCATGAAAGCATGACACATAATACAACACCTTTCTCACCACAACTCACACAGAGCTGGAATGCAGTTTCTGTCCAGAGGAAACACTGAGGAACGTGCCTGAGAGCAAGGAAGGGGAAGAAATGAGGATGGGTGACACTGCAAGGCAAAGATTTTGACCATGCGCAGCAGGTACCACTGAGCAGTGGTTGAGGTAAATTCTTACTCTGTAATACACAAACCAGCCCTGGGACAGGGTTGCGGAGTAGTCTAAGTACATCAGCCATTGGTGTGACTCTGAGTGCAGAGTGTATGGAGTCCTTGGAACAGTACAGGGAAACCCCCTGTAGCCCTTCCAATCAGGAATATCTGGCAGAGGGCAGAGCAGAGCAGAGCATGGGAAAATTGCTGACCTTGTGTGGCTGTGCCACTAATGCATGGACACATTCTCAAGGTTTGTTTCCTTACCAGTCCTCATGGTAACCTTGAATATCCCTGTGTTCAAGGCAAAACTCCTGTAAGGGAAACAAGTACAATTGCACAGTCCTTCCATTTCTGTACCAAAACCCTGGTTAAGTATGGTCCTTTGTTTTGCCCCTCTGAATATTTAAGAATAACTGAAGTGGCTCTGTATATCAATGTCAAAGTGTCTTGTCTCAAGAAATGCATGGCTGGGCTGGCATGCAGTTAGGGATTGTACTGAAAAATACTTGATGCTGTAGCAGCAAAGCAGGAGTAAGGATTGGTGGTGGAATAAATCACAACAGGAAATGTGGCCAGATGGCACTGGGCACATATTATTGGTTATATGTTCACTGGTGAGGACAAGTGAACTCCTGCTGAGCCGGTCAAGACTGGAAGAAGTAGTACAAGTGAATGACAGGACATGCTACTTTCCTTCCAAATAACCCCATTTGCTTAAATATATTGCAAAATATGAAACCTTGACAAAACCTTAAGAATATGAAAACCTTAGGAATATGAAACTGGGTGGAAGGGGAAAGTGGAAGAATTTGGATGGGCATGGATAGTGTAAAGTGGTCTTCTGTATCTCTGTCTCAACTCTCTGCCACTTCAAGGCATGCAGAGTCCCTTTCTGCACCTTCCCATGTCTGTGCATTGCTCTCGCTGTAGAGAAAAGGCAGAGAAAGGCAAAATGAGAAGCTACATCTCCAAGGCTGACTGTAGTGACTTCATTTGGAATTATCTGTGTATGGAGCACTTCAGTAGTTTCCTCTACATTGCTTCTTCCAACCCATATTTGCACGCAAATAGCACAGACCACATTTCTTTGTGTGTTCTGAGGACCCATTTTCTTTCATAATTAGAAGTTCAAATTGGTCTGAAGGCTTAATAATGGCATCTGAATGTCTTGCAGCGTGTTTATTTAGCAGGCTGCTCAGAAGACTGCCTTGTTTGTTCAAAGATATACCATTTTATAGTTACACCAATATTTGGCAAAAACCTGCCTAGAATCCTTTTGCCACCCCCAACCAGGTGGTCTCCTATGGGGTGTGTCTGTAACTCTCGCCATGCCCTGTCATCCCCTACTTACTTGTTTGTAGAAATTATGTGGCCTTCTATCTTATATATTGTAATTCTAGGCAGCTCACAACAAAACAGATAAAACACAATAAAACAATCATATCACCCTTACAGAGGAATGTCACAATTCCCACCACAGTGCCATAACATCCCATCACCTCTGCATATACTGTCCCATCTCCATCCTAGGCCAATGCTTAGGGAGAAGAGCCAGGTTCTTCACTAACTTCCAGAAGGCCAAAAAGGGTAAGGGTCCTCCGGAACTTAGGCGGGAGACTATTCTAAAGGGCCAAATATCTCAGAGGGCTGATTATTGTTTCTTTCCACGCCTTCTTTCTGATTTCAGATTTCTCCACTGTTTTCCACTTAAGGCACCATGGCAGAAAAAAATATATTGCCCTGTCAGGACTGTATCATGGTCAGGGACAAGTGGGAATACCTGGGGAATTGCAGACCCAATTTATTGATTGATTGAAAGATTGAATTTGGACAGCCGTCCAATTCGTCAAAGTGCAAAGTGGTGTATTTTGGAGGGTACCAAGGTATAGGCCAGTGTTGTCCAAACTTGGCCACTTTAATATGAGTGGACTTGAACTCCCAGAATTCCCTAGCCAGCATGGCTGGCTGGGGAATTCTGGGAGTTGGAGTCCACTCATCTTAAAATGGCCAAGTTTGGACAACACTGGTATAGGCCAAAAACTTGCATAGTTTATACTAGGAGTCAATGATAAGTATCTCTCCATCCCTCTTTGTTAGACTTTGAGACTAACATAGCTTTTAGAGTGTTTTGTTCTGTTTTTCGCTGTCACAATGCAAACACTGCTCCTTTTAAAAATATATTTAAAAGAATATAAATGAAAATATGTATGAAAGAAAGATTTTTTAAAAAAAGAAAACAAAAGGTACAGGTAGTTAACCTTATTGAGTTTTATTGGACATACTTGGCTAACAAAATACAAACCACTAACAGAATTATAAACAGCAAATAATACATTAAATCAATAACAAAAATTATAGATCAAATAGAAATATGATTCTATGGAAAAGAAAACCCAAATCTCAGAGGTGCCACAAGACTGTATATAACATTATAATCCAAGAATTATTTCCAATTAGAATTAAATTCTAGGTTTAGTTTTAATAGGGGGAGGGAAGGTAAATCTCTGGGTACTTCCAAATGGAGGCTCCTAGCACTATCAATAAAAGACATAGAACTATACCAATTTTTTAAAATTACTTTTCATTGATTTTTCTGGTAAAAGGGAAAAATCAGAAAAACATAAAAGGGTTACAGATAGTTACAGATTACCTGGACTCCCTATAAAATTATGTAAATGAGAGGATAACACTTGTGCACAAACAAGCACAGACAGTCCCAAAAGATGGAAAAGAACATAGGCCCATAAGTTTCACTGCAGTGAAAGTGCATTCTAGGAAGAAAAGGTGCCATCCTTAGTGCCTCTGATTTGAACATAAATACAGTATCCTATATCACTATGCTCTTAAACGATTCTAGAAGGATGACTATGAGTGCCATCAGTGATACAGTACAGCATTTCTTTAACTTTTTCATGAAACGGCAAAGGCGGAAGAAACAGTAGAAGCCAACATTACCTTAGCACACATAGAGACCAGTAAACTCCCATGAGTGATACGGATTTTGTGATAAAGACTTCTGGACCGTAGTACAACTCCCACTAATGTCTATGGAGTTTGCACAAGAGAAACTCCCAACAGATGGTTCCCAAGATTAGATTCACACACACAGACTATTTAAACAAAAATGCACACATTCATGGCAAATATCACTCCAAAATAGTATTTACTACTGAATTATAGAACTTAATGATGCCTTAATTACAGAGCCAACAATCCTCACCAACCTCATATAGTTTTAATGATTTTGTATTCTGTCTTGCATTGGCTGCTCTGTTAAAGAGTTTTCAGCCCTGGGGTACATCTGTGTAAGGTGGGTTTTGTTTTGTTTTGAAGTAAGTTATTTGATGTAACTATACTGCCATGGACGTTTCACTGGTAAAATATTTTATCTTCCTATTGTCTTTTTGGGTAAATGCAAGGAACTGAACAAGGGATTTTCTTAGTTACCCCTCTGTTATACTATTAATTAACTCTTAATTTCCATTGCTTTTCTCTCAAAATACCACTTCCCCAAGAATACTTTTCTTCTATAGGGAACATGACCCAGATGGTAGAAGTAATATTTAGGCCATATCCAATCCTTTTTTTTTTTTCCTGAATGTTTGTAAGGGTCATTTAGGAGATGAACTGGATTACTTTTTGGAGTAACATAGTTAGATAAATTGGAATAGCAGCAAGGGAGATCACTACAAGTTCAATTGCAAAGAAGAAACAAACTGGGACTTTTGATGAAGGCTGCATGTGCACATAGATACGCACACAGAAAAGGGCAAGCACACGGAAGCAATAAATTTGAAATCTGCTTGGAGCACAATAAATGCAAGTAAACAGAAGTTTAGCAATAAATTGCCAATTTTCCCCATTACAAGGCTATTTTATTTATTTATTGTACACTTTTACGTTCCCAATTCAGCACATAAGATGAAAGGCCAAACTAAAACTGGTGTTTCAGACTATGTTGCTTTTTTCCCACAACCCCAATTTAATAGACTTAGTTCATTTTCTAAACAGTTGTACAATATAATAAGCAAATAAACCTTTCTCTGCACTTTTAATAATTGTATCTATCTATCTATCTATCTATCTATCTATCTATCTATCTATCTATCATATCCTGTTCTTACTTTTTTCTCTAACCTAAAACTCTAAATGCAGTTTTTACTATCCCATTTGAAACAAAGTGACCAGAATTGCTGATAATATTTATTTTGTTAACAGTTGCTTCCAGGCAGACTTTTTATTGTGCAATATTAAAGTGATTTTTATGGAGCATCTAGATCAGTGTTTTTCAAATTTGGGAACTTTAAGAAGTGTGGACTTCAACTCCCAGAATTCCTCAGCCAGGGGAATTCTGGGAGTTGAAATCCACACATCTTGAAGTTCCCAAGTTTGAAAAGGACTGATCTAGATGACATTGCCATCGTACAGACACCAGCTCATGGTTTGTTTATTTATGTATTTATTTTATATGTCACATTTATTTAGTCACCCATTTACCTCCTTTTCATCTTTTTTCTCTCAGGGGATAATCAACTAGACAGCAAAACCTGAATTGAAACTGCACATTTATTGCAGTCTGCTAGATAGTTGGAAAAGAGAAGCTTTGAAATAACTGTGACATTCACTCCCCCCCCCGCTCACTTCGCTCTCCTAAACACAGAGTTATCCTAAGAGTGCATGCAAATGTTTCTTCCACCTGCATATGCACTTTTTAATTACTTTTTTTCACATTGGAATTCCATATTTTCAAAATACTACACCTCAGCTCTAATTATCAGAGAATGAAGAGTATTTTTCTCACCAGTGCAAACATGGAGATCTTCTGATAGGCATTATTCTTTCAAAATCATTTTGCCCACCATAATCCATGAGGAATCAGGGCTTTGTTTATTCTTGGAATTCTTGTATGAAAAATAAATGATAGAAGGAGAAAACCCCTGAACAATTGACCTAAATCAAGATGTGCATGGCCTTCAAAAACCTAGGGTATGGCCCTAAGAGCTGCTCCAAAAATAGTTGCCAAATTGTACCCTGTAATGTGACAAAGTTATTAAATCCATCAGAGTAATGACAGTAATTATTTTAATTTTCTTGGGATCAATTTAAAATAAAGACACTGCAGAAAAGCTTGATTCCTCTTTGATACTATGGAGATACATTCATGCTGGTTCTTTGAGCAACAGGACAAAGGGTTTTCTACTGCTGTTTTCCAAGATGTTTTTCTCCATAGGATGTCCTGGTGGCCTCTCATCAAAATGTGTGTGTTTATTTGTCTCACGTGTAGTGTATCCAGACTCAACCCTGTTTAGCTTCCAAGGCCAGGCAAAGTTGGACAGGCGCTGCCATGTGGAGGACATTTAAATTAAGTCGTATTTCCTTTTCATCCTGGTCCCGCCCACTTCTTTTTCCCAAACGCAATTACTTTTTAGCACACATTCAAAGGCCAAATGTAACGGGCAGTATAAAGGAAGCTGTGCACTCCTGACATAAGCAAAATTATTTCACTGGAAGAGGAGCGATAATCTTGCCCCACTGCTGCATAATCGGGGGAGGGGGGTGCCAGCCTCTCCCCAGTGCAATACCCTGTGCTTTGGAAAGTCTCTCAGGCCTTTGTAGCATGTTTTAAGGATGCATATGGAGGCGGCAATGGGGAGAGAGTGAGCTAAACATCCCATTGTGCAGAGCTTAACTCATGCGACATTGGAGGCAGCTCATTAGTGCTTCTGTTTTATCAACAGCAACATACTGGCATTTTTGTAATTTCAAATCCCAGCATTGTGTTTTAATGGTTCATGAGCTGGTGATTTTAATGATCAGCAATGCACTGCTACTTTGTACTACTGGAATCCCAGTATATGTACAATAAAATACCTTTTAAAAAGTATTAAGGTTTGCAAAACAGTGCTTTTTATTTTTAGAATTATGGAAATCAGAGGAACATTGTAAAAGAGCACTAGTTATGTGAACCTCTTGATCCATTTAAGAGTAGAAGAACCATGGCTTCCTTTAAGGCCATATGCACCATTCTTCACGCAGTCAAACTTCTTGGCTACTATGAATGATTCAGAGAGCATGTGGTAGGTTGAACAGCTGCAAACCAGTGTAGATTCTGGCAAATCCTTACTACCCAAATAAATTCTGCTGTATGGCTACTTGAAGATGCATGCCAGGCAAGGCAGCCAGTTTCAGAGCACTTCCACCATTTCCATCCCCTAGTCCCTCCAAGTTTTATGAAGCTTGCTGTGCTATCCTCTTCATTGCTGCAACCTTTAGAACACAGAAGCGAAGCTTTCCTTCCACCTGACCAGTAAGGATAACAACTTTCTTGAGTCAGGCTTGACACATCCATGTAGTTTTTCATGGCAACAATGCAAAAGTGCTGTGCCACTGTCTTCACCCTGAATGTTTGGAATTCCTGGTAGTTTCCCATCCAAATTGGACATTGCTTAGATTTTCAAGATCAGCCAAGGTTGGCTAAATGCTACCACTGTTGTAAATAGCTGGCCAATAGGAGAGTAGACCCCCCTCCCCCAAAAATCAATTGGTATCCCATCCCATGCTGTGTTGATTTTGGAGCAATAAACATTTTCTCACTTGCTACACAAAAGAAATAAAATGGCTGGCTCCTATCACCCAAGAACATACTGGGTATGTTTATCTGGCCATTTGCCAAAAAAAAAAAAAAAGATCAATTGCTATAAAGGGAGAGATGCAAAGCCACCAAGCTACCACTCCTCTTGCACTTAAAAGTCCGTTGCTAGTTGTGACAGTAATAGAATAGTAACTTGGTGTTGCAAAGTCTGGAGAGCGGGAGTTGTTGTTTTTAAACAATACCCTCCAACAGATACCATGAACAGGACACTGGAGGTGGCTGAGGGGATGGCAAAGGAAAGCCCTGGCACAGCAAAAAGCCCTCCACCCAAGAGCGGGGGGGGGGGGGGGGAGAAATTGCTAGTGTGTGCAGGTGCACCCATGCAGCACAAGAGAGTTAAAAACCCAGCAACCAAGCAGCAGCCTAGAACTCTTCTGTGGAAGAAAAGGAATACAATTTTTGTCAATTTTCCTCTGTTCCCTTTGGTCAGCTGACTGCGGCACTTACAAAATATTGTAAGGATCTGCAAACAACCAGAAAAACTCAAGTCAACCCTGGCTGTGTTTTAAAGTACAGTAGAAGGAACAGGATTGGGTATATTTACTTGCCTGTATACAAAAAATAACAAAAAAATTGAAGGGAGATCTGTGAAGCCGTCAAATCCTTTCTTCCTTCAAGGATCTGATGCAGACAAGGCTTGCATTTGCTGAGAGACAAATTCCTGCCCATGGGACAACAGACCACATACAATCTCTACAGAGATACTCCACTGCAAATGGCAAGGTAACGTTGCAAAGATTGTGATGCATTACAGCTGTGCTAAACAAGTAAACAAGCACAGGTGATAGCTTAAGAATACTTGGGAATGGTGTAGAGATCTCATATAAAGTTCCCAGCTTTGTGGCTCTCACCTGCGTAGAATCTGGCTTGAATATGTGCACTAATGGCTATCCCACCGATCTTCTTAATGTCTCAGAAGTTCCCAGAAAACAGAACAAGCCTTACAGCATTGGAAGTGGTGATTGGGAGCAATCATGTAAGTATCCCTTGTGATTTGCCACTCATTTAGGGCAGTGTTTCTCAACCTTAGCCATTTTAAGATGTGTGAATTTCAACTCCCAGAATTTCCCTGCCAGCATTCTGGGAGTTGAAGTCCACACATCTTAAAATATCCAAGGTTGAGAAACACTGATTTAGGGCACTGATATGAAAATCTCCCCAAAGTATTCAGGAATCCTTCAGAATCTGTAAGCATCAAGGAGCAATCCCCATCCCACAATAACAGTTTGATCATGTGGGATCAAACTTCACTAAATATTGATCTGGCCGTGACAGTGGGCAAACATTACTCTCACCTGCATGGTAACCAGGCTGTCCCTTTCATGTCCCAAGCGAAAGATGAAACCAAGGGCATGTCCTACTCTAAATGTTGGATGATGTCAAATTGTGACAGTTTTATAGTCATCATGGAGTCCCAGACATCCAAAGCTTGCCCACCCATAATAGCCTCAACATGAATATTAACATTCCCCAAGAGCAATCATCCTGACATTCTTCAGTACCACCCTAGAAACCACCTTAGCCAGGAAGGTTGGGAAGTGGGAAGCAGCAACATCCAAATCTAACTTAATGGCACAAAACATGGTAAAGGCCCTCAAAGCTTGCATCATTCTGGAGTTTCAGCTAAGTGGGATAATAAAAGCAAACAAACTGGGCCCTTGAAAAAAAAGCTGACCTTCCATTTTGTTATGAATCATCAGTAGGGGATGAGGGTCAAAATGCTATTGATCACTCAAATGAGAATGAAGGAGAAATAGATCACAAGAAAATAGAACACGATAAAGAGACCCAGCAGACATAGGAGAAAATTAAATCCAGAGATATCAAAGAGAAACACTATGCTTATCTGTTTCTTTGTTAAGTATAAACCATTGTGCCAAGATGGGGGAGCTGAGTTTCAAACATGAAAATAAATATAGAAGAAATAACAGATATCTTGTGAAATAGAACTACTAGGATACAGTCATTTTTAATGCAAATTCATTAAATAGAATGGGGAAGGAATAAGGGAAATGGTGTGCATATTACACAAAGCATAATTTCAAAAACCAGAAACCTCAAAAAGGGCTCAGTTCTTCCACAGAATGGTTGTGGATGAAAACAGAAGGGTGCAAAATTAATTTAGCCTTGAGGACATAGTATTTCTCTCTGCAAAATGATCTTGAGATGCAAAATAAAATCAGGGAGACAATCAAAGAAAATATTAAAGTAATGGATACATTATTAACTGGGTTAGTGTACACACACACACACATATATATATGTATACACATACTGGACATAGCAGTATGAAAAAAGTGGACACTCTATACAATGTTATGATGTTAGCCAAGAATCATAGAACCTCTCAGAGATGACCTCAAACTTATTCCTAAATGCAAAATTTCTTATTAAGCCAATTGGAAACAATGAGCACAATGGCTTCACATTTAATTTACGTAACCAGAAAATTGCCAAGGAAGTTCAACACGGTCAACTGTGCATTTCAGAAGAGGAAACTTCTAAAAAATTGGTAAAACGGAAGTTAAAATAGAAACTCAAGGAATCAAATCTCTGTTGTTCAGGGTTATTCAAACTAGAATAGGAGCAGCTCACTCACAATATATATACTGCAAGAAACATCCCACAAACCCAAAAGGTCACTAGCAGTTAAAAAGTAGTGGCAAAGGAACTATTAGATAAGAAAGGTTTCTTCAGGAAATGAAAGTGTTTCCAAAGAAGGAAAAAAGGAAGGAATGTAAACTTGCATAAATATGCCAAGCTTCAAAAAGAGAATTCAATTAGGATGAAATCCTAAACTTTTATTTAGGAGCTCCCATCAAAAACAACGGAGTTCACCTCTGAGTAAAGGCGCACAATTACTGCAGCGCGGTAATTCTGCCGCTGTTAAGGCTCGACTGATTTTCCTGGGTGCGGCCTAAGTTTTCCTAGACTTGAGACGCATTACTGGCTGGAAGTTCAGATGCTAGATTATTTACCACATTATAAATTCAGGTTCTGGGAGAAAAAATGCGAAGAGCATTTATGACAGCTTCTATGTTTTAATCAACTAATGGGAACAAGAGGAAGCACGCGCAGCAGCCACAAGGTTAAGACTTGTTTGTTTTGCATGCATTTAAGCAGCAGCTGACGGCGACCGCGGGAAGGGCGGGAGAGCATCTGCGCCGGAGCTTCCCCTCCCGTTTGAAAAAGCGCTGCTGCGGCCACGCACAAAAGGGCTTCCAATTGAGAAATCTGAGGATCGTTCCATTCCGCTTCCCCTCGTCCCACGTGATTTGCGCGACCGCTCAAGCTTCTTTGCCTCTGCTTACAGGCAGGGCAGAAAGTGACTACGTGCCACTCCCCACGTGGAAACAACCCCCCTCCGCAGAGAACAGCCAGAGCTGCAGGTTTGCGCTTATGACAAGGGCGGTGGCCCAACGAGGGAAGAGCGGCGTCCAATCAGAGGTCCCAGCGGCCGGAGCGCCTATCCAATCATAACGCTAAACGAGGAGTTGAGATGCAAGCTGAACCAATCCGAAACCAAGCCGGGAAGAGTTGGCGCTGGAGGCTAAGAGACGGAGATGTGAAGGAGGAGACCCAGAGAGGGCGGGGGGAAAAGTGAGCCAATCACAAAGAAGAGCCGCTGGCAAAGTAGCTAAGAGGAACCAACCTTATCACCAGGGGCGGGAGCACGTTCCGCAGCTAAAATAGCATCCAGCTGCAAGCGCGCGCGCGCTCGAAGCTGCTAAAGCAGCAGGAAAAGTGCCTCCCTCCTCTCCCCCTCCCCCTCCCCCTCCCGCCGTGAAGGGGCGGGGTTTGCTATTTTCGCCGCGAGGCGGGGGAGCCTCCCTTCCCCCGCTTGAGAGGCGGGCCGTCGGGAATCCACCGCTCCTCTCCTTCGCGCACGCCCAGTCATAAAAGCTCCAGCCGGGAGGCGCTTCTACTGCCGTTGGGTACACATTTATCATGTTTGACAGCCGAGTTGTAGGCATGTTTACTCCGAGTCGAAGAGATCTGGCGGCCTAATCGTCCATTTCCACCCCCAGCCCTTTGCACGTGTAAAGCTTGTCCCAGAGAAGGCCAGACTAGAAACCTGACGAGTCTTTCAATATTTGGGACGGAGGGGCGTCCCGTCAGGTAGTGTCGTCGTCAGCGGGACGGAGAAGAAAACGCAAGCCTAAAAGTCATGGCAAACCTTAAGATGGTCCTTTGTAAAAAGAGTTACCGATTCTGCCCTAAAGCGCCCCCAACCCCACAACTCTCGAGGAACACGAGTAGGACACTTTTCCGTGCAGCAATGAATTTCTGAGGGCAGTTGTAGCCTTCCTGAGTTACCACTCGGAGCGTCTTCCCCTTTGCTGTCTGGAGTGCTGGAATTCTTCGACATCTGGAGGGCCGACTTTGCCCGAGTAAAATTTGGCAGGCTCTGCATGCTGGTGGTGGGGCAGAGGTAAAGCAGACCCATGTTGGGAGGAACTGAAGCCAGTGGTGAGTGCGGTCACCTCCTACACACACTTCTTTACCGTTTCCCACTCCCTATTCAATGGCTTGCTTGCTGCATGAAGTCCCAGGACTCTCAAGTTGCCTACCTCTGTGTAAGGAATGAGCATATGACCATAATTGGATCCACAAGGCTGTTCTTTTCGCTGCCACAAAGTCTCTATCAATGCAAGTCATTATTACAAGCCGTTTTTCCCCACTGGGGAGATGGCTGTTTATAACAATGCATCCATCTTTTTTCTTTAGTTATTTCCAGCATCCCTGGCAACACCAATCTTCCCCCTTCCTCACAGGGCTATCTTTGGCCATGTACGTATGCCCTTCCAACATTTTTTTTCAGCTGGCTGCCCACACTGCCTTCATCTCATTTCCTAGCCTATGAATACTCTAAGACAAGCTCAAACCGTTATTAGCTGTGCTGATGTTAAGAGTAGTATTTTTCCTCTTATTCTAACTGTGTAAGGGCATCCTCAAAGTATGTAAAAGCCATTAGGCTTTGCCCCCGCCCCTATTACCTTGGAGGGAAGTCTAGTGACTGGGAACAGAAGCCAGAGTGGCATAGCAATAGGGATGGCAAATATTATGCTAGTATTGTATTGTTTTTTGCCTACTCAGTTTGCAAGAGGGATAGGTAGCACTTTAAGTCAGCAATGGGGAAAAACGATCTCCAGGCCATGATTTGCACAGCCCTTTTCCATTGTTTTTGCATTGCCAAACACCTGCCAACTACAAAATAAAGACAAAGCATCATTACGCCAACTCATTTGTCTGTCCCCACAGCAAGGGTGAGCGAGTTCCACTAAGGATCACTAGTAAGGAAAGACTCAATGACTTGTAGAGGGCAACTAATCCAGATATCAATATAAGCGGTATATCATTGAGTTTGACCTTGGAGGTCATCTAGTCCAACTTCCTGCCCAGTGTAAGAACCCTCATACCATCCCAGAAACATAGTTGTCCATATCTTTCAACACTCCTACAGTGGAATGAAGAGCTGAGCTAAAGTTTATGATGATGAACTGTTTAAAAGAGAAGCATGGGACAGAGGGGTGATGATTGAAAAACATTATATGGGTACCCCTCCAGAAAACTCATGAAGGGCAGTGGATCTACTGTCTTAGTAGAACTATTTTTGTTGTCTTGTGCTACTTGTATATTTTAAATATTTCAAAAATCTCCTGTCCTCTGAAAAGAGATTATACGGGAATTATGCTGCCCTGGACATAGGAAGCTCACAGAATTTTGAAAATTGCCTAATATATTTTGGGTATCAGTTCTCAAGCAAAAGAATATAATTATTGTGCCTAAAGATTGTAACACAAGTTAACTAAAGATGAGGTTTAGAAATGTTTGAAGAAATCTTGTGCATTTTAAGTTTCATTAAATGCTTTATAAATATCAAGGAGATTACACTCAAAGACTCTGCATGTTGGCTTTTGTTCACATGTTAACTTTCTAGGGGCACTGAGGACTGCGGTTAAGTGATCCTGGCTATTAGAAGCTGGTTTTGCTTTAAACTTCATGAATTGTTTCTCAGTACAGGTACTCCTCAGGTTACAATGGCAATTGGGACTGGAATTTCCATTGCTAAGCGATGTGGTTGTAAAACACAATATCACGTGACCACATTGCTCAGCATGGCAATCCCAGCAGTCCCGGTTGCCATTGTAACCCCAGGACCGCAAAGGTTGTTATCAAGGACCTCTGAAGAAATGGGAATACCAGGCCAGTAGGCAAGAGCTATGGGCAGGCAGGCGAGTGCCACAGGCAGATGCTATGGAGCACTGGGGGGGCAGATTCTGCAGGTAGGAGCTATGGAGTGTGGGTAGGCAAAAAAGTGTCAGGAGTGGGAGCAACTTACAACCTCCTGCCAGCTTCCCCACTGGATTTGCTTGTGGGAAGCTGACAGGGAAGGTTGCAAATGCTGATCACGTGACCCTACAACTGTCATAAATGCAAGCCAGTTGCCAAACACCCGAATCATAGTCACATGACCACGGGGACATCGCAGTGGCCACAACTTCAAGGATTGGTCCTAAGTCCCACTCATTCAGTGCTGTTGTAACATTGAACAGTGGCCGAATGAACAGTCATAACCTGAGGACTACCTGTATCATTACTTAAGAGGGGATCAGACCTTTGTGGAATTCAGTCCTTGGAGGAGTTTAACTGAAATCAATAGAAGAGAATATATGTAGCTCAGGGTTGAATTGTGGATTTCTAGACACTGATGATGTTCCTTCTTAGGTGATGAAATGTCCACAAGCAAACAACCAAGCTCAGAAAGCACCAAGAACTCCACAGTTTAACTGAATCCCTGTCCTCCTAATATTTTGGAATTTAGTTTGTTTACTAGAGAAATTTGTACAGTAGAAATTCCCTGAATAATTTAAATGAAAATAGAAAACAATTATTATAAAAATCACTCCTCTGCACACATTGTAGCTAGGAAAAAAAATCCACTGGTGTGAATTATTGCTTTTATCATGGCAGAGAAGGCAGGGATAAACCTCCACTTCTTGTACCCTGCTGCCCTGATAAGCCCCTCACACACACACACACCTGTAATTAAATATGGCAAAAATCATCAGCATAAGTCTAATCACATGTAACCAAATTCTAACTGTAAGCATGCATAATATATGAAGCTACACAATCTGTTATTGCTTACATGCTATAATGTTTAAGATGAACACTTTAATTTGCAGTGTCAATGTTTTTAGCACTTGTTTTCCACCACCATATTCACCCTGCTGAATTCAAATTCCACTGTCATGCAAGAAGTCCCTAATGTTTCCTTCTTCTCCCTTGACAACCTGTTCCTCTGATACATTCCCTCTCTATACCTCCATGCTACTTTAAATTCTTCCTTTTTTGACCCATATGATAGGCTGCTCCATTGGCAGTGTCCCATGTTCCCTTAAACATGTCCTCCGTTAAAGAAACCTTCCCTTAATTCCTTATTGTGTTAAAATTACTGTCATTTCTTCCCTTTCTTTCAAAAATCCCGGAAACTGTTGCTCTTTCCAAATTGGCAGTCCATTTCCAACTTTGACTTTGATTATCCTTTCAGTCAGGGTCTTGATCAGGATATTCCTCTGAGACAGCATCATTTCATTTGTTGAAAGGGTAGTCAAGGCCCAGTGTTGCTTTTCTGTGCTGGTACTGCTGGGCTTATCCACAGCATCTGATATTTTGAAGCTTCAGATACTCCTGTCTCAGATGAACTCTCTGGACAGTAATGGCACAGCCCTCTCTTAGTTTTCTTTCTGAGTAAATATTCTTTTTTCTGTATTGGTTGGTGACTCTCTATCACAACATTTTCCCCTCACAATAGGTTTTTCCCAGAGATCAGTTCTGAGCCTCGTGTTATTCTTTCCATATGTCCTCCTCAAGTCAGTTGATTTTTTCCTTTGCTTTTCAGCATCACATTTCTGCAAATAACATTCAGGTGTACCACTCTTATGCTGAGCTTGATCACAGTGTTAAGAAATCTGTTTCTATTATCTATTATCTCCATGTGGGTGATTTCACACAGTCTCAGACTAAACATGGACGAAGGCAAGATCTTTATTTTTAATTCCAACCATTGTTCTCCCCCTCTTTCCAACTACATTATCTGTCTTCAGGGTTGTTCAGTGGCCTCTGTCTCAGTTGCCAGGGACTTGGGGGTTCCAACGGATAATACAGTAGGCTATCTTTGCAGCCATTTGTAGCAGCACTGGCTAAAGTCTGTAATGAATATTCCATCTAATTAATATTTGCTGGATCTGCTGCTTCCTGCAATGGATGCAATGAGGCTCAAAATGCAAGCTCAGGTTGTTTCAAACCTATTAACAGTTTATTGGGAAGTCTTCCTCCTGTGATCCTTTCCCCCTTGATTTGAGTACAGAACAGTATTGTTTGCCTTGTCCTGGACCTTATCTGTTTTCCTTATACCTCCTTGTGCCACAAGACCCTTCATTGGTTCCCTGTAAGAACACAGGGGCAATACAAGCATTTGTTTTTTGCCCTAAGGGCCCCCATGTGCAACCCTCCATCTTATCCTTCTCGTCTTATTTTTTTGTATGTATGTATGTATGTATGTTCCTCCTCTAGAGACTTGTACAGCCTCGGGTACTTTTTATGATGTCATATTCTCCCTCAGCTTCTTCATGGCTAAACCATGGACCTAGCTCCTAGGCTATAGAATCAACTCCCTAGCCTTCTTTGGACAGCAAGTGATTTTAACATATTTAAGAAGGGTTTAAAAACATTGACCTCATTCTTGGATATAGTCAAAGAAGCTGACCATGGCCTGGTGAATAAAGAAAAATGTCATCTTTTAACCAGGCAACTAAAATATTTTATTGTTTATGCATTTTCAATTGAATTATTTTAGTAGTAATTTTAATATGGTATGAGATTACCATAATTAATTGGTATTGCTACTTTAGTTACTGTAAATCAGTTAATTTTTACTAGATAGTTATATTTTTGTGCTGTTCATATTTTATTTTGTAAAGATTTGTATTTACCGTTTGTCTTTGGTATTGTGATGTTTTAATGGCTTCACCTTTTTAAATGGTTGCACCTTGTTGAAAGATGCAGTAAAATATTAATATTATTGTTGTTGTTAAGTGATCCATTGGTTATTGCTTTTAGTATGTTGGTTTATTGATTTACTCTGCAGCATTTTGTTCTTTGCACCAATATGAGTTCTTGTGGAATGTAGCAATATACAAATGTAGATGATGATGATGATGCACTTTTATCCTTTACTCATTCTTAAGAATTAATGTTTTAAAATCCTGGAATTCTTTTATCGACAGAAATACTCCAACATATCAAGTAGAGATCTTTTCCTGCCCTGCTAACCAAGATGTTTGCCACTGAAAATCCCAGAAACTAAACCTGAGATTTTCTGCATGTAATGGGTATGCACTGCTAGAAAGCTATGGACCCTACCAGTTCATTTTCTAACATCCAAAGCAAAAGCAATTTGTGGCTACCTCTAAGCCAAGGATCATCACATTCTGATAGTAGGTCAATGGCCAACTTTCCTTTGCGCTTTTCACTAAGGGGAAAAAAAAGGATCTTTTGCCAACATTCTGTGCTCTTCTAACAAAATGAGCACGTGCAACACAGCTGAGACTTGTGTTCAGCCAGTTATAAAATATTGAATGCTGCCACTAAGCAAAGTGTTAGCATGTTGGTCTAAAGTCAGATTTTTTATATCTGCCTATAGTCACCTAACAAACAAAAAATTTAATAATTATGCTTTCAATGACTAGAAATCCCTCACCGTTAGTTTTTAAGCTGCTTTACTATGTTATATTGGTGAGACTTATTTGTTGTTAAAAAACTCATCTTTGACCTGAGGATTGTTTACAAAAATAAAGCAAAAATCAACAAGATAAAAGTATACAAATATTAAAAGATGTAAATTACTTAGCAGGGCAGTAAAACACCAGATTAAAACTAGATTGAAAAAATAGCAGAAACAGTAGATCAATAGGAGGTACTTGATATGCTGGAAGTCTCAAGACTGTGTACTCTGTATTAACTAATCTGGAAGACTGTTATTCTTCATAATAGATTAGGATTCTTATTTAATTAAGAAACATACACTGAATAGGTGGAAAACTTTATTTGATAACTGCAACAGTCCAAATACTTAAGATTAAAATACTTAATCCATGTTAACTGGTCTTGTGCATGTTGTCATATTTGCCTAATCTACATTCTTCTATGTAAAGTGCAAGAAGCAATCTTGAGAGGATGTGGCTGCTACTAGTTACATAACCACCGTTAACAGTGCTCTGCAAAACACCCTGAGGCATCCTTCCATTCCACATTACAGATGGAAAGCCCTCCATATTTCATTCAAAAAACCCAAGGCACAACTTCATACAGGATGAGTGGCTATTGGACAAATGAAATTTTCTGGTATTTGATTTTTAACCATTTGGCTGGTGTAATTTGCATTCTGCAAAGCAGATGTCTTCAAGTGTGAAATTTTAGTAGCTATTCTCTTAATTTCAAGCTACAAGAAATGAATGAGTTTTAAATCAGGAATTTTAAGTTGAAAATTGATTTTATTGTTGTTTCAAAAAACTTAAATTTGAAAAGTAGTCCTAGTCACCATAAATGTTCACTTAGTCATATCAGTCCAAATACTACATTTGTCAGTTTCCCATTGTTGAAACACTTCTTCTCTGGAGTAGGACCAGTGGTACTTCCAAGCAACATTTTTCTGATTAAACTGCTCTGTCACTAACACACAGTTTAAAGAAAGGGAACCCAAATGATGTCTGTTGTAACTCCCTGCATTCATGTTTTCCATACTGTACTATTTTTCTTAAGAAATTAAATACAAAAATAGTTGTAGTAAAGGGGAAAAAACCCTCTTTGTTGGAATGCCTCAGTAATAAGTGTACAAAACTTTCCTTCCATAAAAGCAGACTCAAATGGTACATTTCTGTCTCCCTCCAAATAACAGGAAGGTATCCAGATGGCTGCTTCTCACAAGAGTTGTTCTTTGTGCTTTAGTTCTAGAATTGAATCTACAGGAAGCTGCTGGACTCAAAAATAAGTGAGACATAATGAGGCTTAATTCAGTTCCAACAGAGTTTTGTGGCACCTTAAAATGTATCCAAAACGCTAACATGGCCCTCCTTTGGGAAACTTTAACCCTATGTAGTACAGAGTTGGTTCAAAACAAACTCTGGACATCACAATAACAGCCAATCCTAACAAGGCTGTAACGAAGTCATAACTAAGGTATTTTCCACAGTAACATCATTATATTAGGGCTACTAAATCTGGGCTGCAAAAATCCATATGATCACCTGATGGCAAAAATTAAAGTTTTCTGTATCTCTGCTATCTAGTGGTTGTCAGAATTTTGCAGTCCAGATCTGGTAGCCTTAGGATTCTCACAATATACTAAACTGAAGTTAAAAACATACAATTGATATGTTCATATGCTGTGCCCAAACAAATAAACCTTATTATGGCCTAATGTGACAGACCAGTTCATACAGCATACTAAAATAAGGGCTGGGTTTCCACAATACAATGTACCACCACCTACCCAACTCTGTTAAGGCATCAACAAATGCATTGCGCAAACCTAACAAGTTCTATCAGCAAGTCAGCTGATAAATTATATAGATCTCTACACATCCACTAGCCGAGAAGGGTTTAAGTCCAAGGTGCTTCTGTAAAGCAAGTTACAGGCTATGTGCAAAAAATCAGAAATAATACAGCCCAGATCTGGTAACCCTATTTATATCAGTTGCAGGAAATGCAGGAGACAAATTAGAAGCTGCAGTTCAGCCAAAATATACTGGTTTTTTAAGCAGATCAGAAGTAGGCATGTTAAGAAGTTTGGGGACATGTTGTAGATGCTTCTCAAAAGGCTTCCATAGCAAGCATGGATACTGACAAAACAAAAGCTACATTTACCAAAAGGTGAACTGGTGAGATTGCTCCCACCACCATCCCTAGTCTCCCAAGGTCTTGTCTATCACCCCAGCTTAATTCTGTTGTTTTTCAAGGCAATTGGGCACCCTACCAAAGCAATGGCTCTATTTTCATGGTGTACTGAATCCCAAACTAGCCAACCTGGGTAATTTGAACATGGTTATCTATTATGCAACCCAGACTACTTGGGCTGAATAAATCAATTACTTCAGTTAAGAGTAAGTATATTAGCCCAACTATATGACAGCATCAAGCCAATTTTGACTGATCTGGAAAACTGAGCAGAAACATCCCTGGTTAGTACTTGGACGGAGACTATCTAGGAAGTTCAGGGCTGTAGGATAGACTGGGAAGTCTTAAAAACATCCCAGAAAGTGATCATGGCAAACCACTTCTATAGTGCTGCAGAGAAAACTACAAGAACACTTCCATGTAAGTCACCAAGGGTCAAGCTCAACTCAAAGGCAACTTTTTTAAGCCATACCATGTAAGAAAAGCCATTCAGTTACAACCATACATTATTTTTACATTCTGAGATTGCCTATGAGGCCAGTACTTGGTTTTGCAATCTATCAGCCTCCCCTTAAAACTAAATTGTCAGTCTAACTCTTTAAAAATCTAGGTGAATGAGGAAGTTTATCAGAAGCCAAGTGAGGTGGTCACAGGCACCACATTGCCTACCCCCATATTAGATGAAGTAGAAGGTTGGGTCTTTGGTGCCCTATGCCTGCACTAATATTAAGGCTTGATAATTGCACGCCAAATACAGAATTCAATGTGATGCACCTCTCTATCACATTGTATGGCTGCAGACACCTGAAGTCTAATGAAGTAGGGTGGGTGCATCCTGGTTTAGGGTTTATAGGCTAGGTTCATTCTGGTTTGTGCTGTATAGCCTTGGGCAAGGCACTGTTCTGTTTTTTTCTCTGAAGGAGAGCAGGGGCAGCCCTATCTGTACCTAGTCCATGTGGTATCTGCTTTGTGCTTTTCGCTGCATGCTCTTTTTTCTCTTTTGTTGTTGATGTGCATCTTAACAACTAAGTTCTCTGAGTTTTTCTCATACACTATCGATGTTTTTATGATCATTTCTCAGTGAGGTTTCACTGCTTATGTAGTTCATCTAGTGAAACAAATTTCAACTAAAGAAAACAGACCAAAATACAGGACACATATCAGCCTTTAGAAAGGAATTGTCAGAATCCTCGCAAGATTTTATAGTAGATTATTATATGGCTAGTTTAAAAAAAAAAAAAAATGATTTTTTCTACATGCTGCGGTTCTGCCATTGGAAAAGGGGAGGGGGAGTAGGAAGGAGAGACCGTTTGATGCAGATGGTTTCTTATCACAAGCCCTAGAATGTTCAAGGCCATGCCAGCAAGGGAATCAGAAGACAAGAACTAAGGGCGAAGAAAGGGGGGGAAAAGAAAGAAAAGCAGTTTTTGGCGCGCTGTTATTCAGTCTCAGCAATGCTTTGGATCTGTACACTTATTCGTAATAAATGAACTTTCTTTTGAATCGATATTGGTTGCAAGGAGAGTTACTGGTTTTAAGATCAACAAGTGGCAGTTCGTTACAGGAATGAAATATAAATGCTTAAAAGAGTATCTCACTACGTTGTTCATTCACATAATCTTCTAAGTGGAGTTTGCATTGCCTTTTCTATTCACTGAGAGCCTTTTCTTAAAAAAAAGTTCTATCATAGTCCTGAGAACTTTCACCACCACCACCACAGTGGTTAAGGAAAGGAACAGCAATCAAACCCACACTTTTTTTTTTTTTTCCCTGCAGCTGCCAAATATTTTCTGAGCCAGAGAGATCCAGTCTCAGCAGGCTGGATATATAAACGTGATGAGGGAGGGGACCTGTGTTGTTTGGCTTGGCTCTCTCTGCTGTAAAGACACCCACATGCAAGCCAAAAGAGGGCTGAACTTTTTCTTTCCTTAAAGAGACAACATCAGGGAAGCTGGAAAAGGAATCCATAAACACATAGCTGACTTTTTAGATGATGTCAGTTAGTGGAGGAATTTACATTTTTCGGCTTTCATTGCACCCCAAACTTCCTCTCAGCTTTGCTTCCGAATGTGGAATACTGGTTTGAGCTCAACTGCGATTATCTGTTAGATGTCTCTTGAAAGCAGCAGTATGGTATCTTAACAGTTTAAAGGCTTCATTTGATCCCACAATTTTGTGGCACGTTAGTTGTCTTGTCCAAAGCAAGATATAATCCGATCTGCAAGATTTTTTTTTCCCTTACAGGCTGATATGGCTACCCAATAACATTTGGTTGTATGAGAAAGCAGGAAAAAGCACAGTGAGATAAGCCCTCCACTGTTTCCATATCCTTTGACATTTGGCTGAAGAAAATAGGAGTCCAGCGCTTCATATAAAATTCTGAGTTTTTCATATGACATTGATTGAATCAAACAAGATCTGAACGTCTTCCAGAACTCTGGCAATACTTTAAGAATTCCAGCAAACCCTAGTGTGTGTTTTAAAGAGAAATTATATCTTAGAAAGGAACTCTGAGATTATATGGTTAATGAACTACATTTTATGTAGTAGTCAAGATATAACATATTTTATTTTTATTCTACACCTAGATAGTTCAGGACAGTTTGTAACAATGAGCTTTATACAACTACCCTGTGAAGTGGGGTACACTTTGAGACAGCAACTGACCTGGACCTTCAAGGGAACTTCACAGCTAAGTGGGGATTTGACCACCAGTGTCCCCAGTCCTACAGCTACACTAACTTCAGATCAGTAAACTATGCTTTGAAATAGGCTTGTTTTAAAAAACCATAACTAAATTTAATCATAGCTGGTCCCTCCATGTTTAGATTCACATTAGGCTATATTCATATAACACATTTAAACTGGTTACTGAATGAAACCCATTTCTTGGACTGTGCAGTATATTGAACCATAAAGTAACCAAAGAGGCTGGGTATGTTCAATACACTTAGCCACAAAAAACCAACCAAGGTTAACAATAGGCAAGCATGGTGTGTGAAAACCAGTGCTAAATCTTTAACTAAGCAAGCTAAGTGTGCTGCAACTGAAGCCATTAGCTAAAGCTACTGAATTTCTCAGGAGGGAAAATGATCAATTTAAGATTGGCAGTGCCTCATTCTTACTATTATGGTTTTTTTTAGGTAAGGCTACCAGATCTGGGTGACAAAACTGCAAATGCTAGCTGCGAACAAACAGGCAACTCTAACTTTCTGTTGCCATCTAGTGGCTGTCTGGATGTTTACCACACAGATCTATTGGCCTATTTTAACATTATGCATGACCCACAACTAGTCACATTTATATCCTATCTGTATATTCCGCATATTAAACAACTATCCTACCACTTTAAGAAATGTGAAGTTCAGTGGAAGCAAACATCTGAGATCCAGTTAGCAAGATTTTCCATGAAAAAAGCAGATCCTGCACATGTAGGAAAAACGCTAGGAAGAAAAAAAAATAGCTAAAGATGGAGAAAAAAATCTTTAAATTGTAAAAAATGTTGTGGGGAAAAAAAACTAAAGTGTTGATTTTATTGACAATAATGATACACCTATAAGTTGTAAAACATTACTAAAATATACAGCACAATAATATAAAGAAAGAAAAGCAAGTGCCCGGTCATGTTCTGATTAAAATAACCTGTACCAATATGCAAGAATATTCCAGTACTCATAGCAAATTTTGTCAGACTTTTTTTCTTTTGTAAACAGAGATGATGTTTTAATTAAAATAACATGTTTCAAACAAATCTAAAATCTGAGCTTTTCCACTTAATATCCAATATATTCTATCTATCTTTCCATAGATATTATTAAATACTTAATGTCCAGATTTTGGTGAGATCCCCAGTGTTTAAATCTCAGATATGTAGGATATATTTTGTGCTTTTAAACAAAAGTTCATTCTGGTACCTATTCAAGTATAACAATATATTTACTCACACTGCTAAACATTTCTAGAACATTTCTGCACTATTTTAACTTCCTCAGTTGGGAAAGACTTCCAATTTAATTTTCCAGTAGTTTTGTAGTTGTATATACTTATGTTCGGGGACATCAACATATTTTTAAGTTTTGGATCTACCTTTAATTCCAATCTGTTCCACTCTGGTTTAGAGTACATTCTGTGTCCTCACTGAATCTCAGAAAAGATGGTATCTGGCTTCTTTTATTATCCACAATCTTAGGATACTTGCTGGAGTACTCCACACTAAAATCAATTATATTTTTTAACTTTAAATATCCCAGCATTTAAAGACAGACCATGCAACCACCTTGCAGAAGCTAAACTGGTTTAGATCTGGGTGGGAAACCCCTGTGTACCACTTTTAGCCCCAGAATGGAACAAAAATAAATATTAGATAGCTCCTTTTCTTTATTTAAAGATTCCTTACCCATTATAATTCCTCTGGAGACTTTCAAAGCAATTTAGAAAAAGTCACAAATCAATAAAAACAACATCTCACTGTCCCCAATATTGGAGTGCTTCAAGAAGAGCAAAAGGATTGCCCTGCTGATCATCTAATCATCAAACAATATAGTAATCTGGAAAAGCTCGCACGACAGAATCAACTATGTCCTTTTTTTAATATTATACCAGTGGTCAGATTTGCTGGGACCTACTTTGCTGATTCTAGTTACCTTATCATTTCCTAGGTACTTAAGTTTTCTAAAAATGGTTCTGGTGTAAAAAGTGCCTTGTTTGGTGCTTTAAAGCAAAACCAGGCTGTATAAAGCAGGACTTGCAAAGCATGTCTGTGTATATTATCTATTTTTTAAATATCCTTTCATGTGGCCTCTTGGCCTTGATTTTCTTCAGTTTGTGGATGCCAGAGAACGTAAATGTAGTGTGCAGATGCCTTGTGATATATGGAGACTGCAGAAGACAACTTTAGCCCCACACCTTCAAGTCGAGCAACATTGGCTGACTTGTGCAGATCAAATGCTGAAGTACGTTCCCGTTTTAGTTCAGGGCTGGCAATGCAAGGGTGGACTTGTTAACTCCTCCTGCCCACCCCACCCCCCTCATTTTCCTCTCCTGCAGCTCTCCCAGCTTGAGCAATCTTGGTCAGATCTCCCCTCCCTTCCACTTTCCTGGCTCCTTCCCAAACCTTCCCTTGCGGTTCTTGCTTGGGGACATTTGTTTGCCACATGCTAAATTGATCTCTCTCCAGAGGCAAAATTAACCCACAGGCACTGACACAGTTTCGCAAATGCCTGTGCGCACACACACACACACACACACACACACAGGCAATATGTCTTAGATTTCAAAAACACAACAGCCTAGGCTGTTGGATGAAGTCCCTTCCCTGTGGCCCAGGAACCTTATGCATTCCTTTCTTTCAAACACTAGCAACAGAATGAAAAGGAACTGCTTCTCAATTCCTCATTGGTCCTGAAGGAAAAGCAATTGGTGAAGCCCTCCCAAAGGCTCTGGAAGCAGAGCATTCCCTCTGGCTCTCTTCCTGGAATGCTACACAACCAGTCTAGCTATCTCCTTCTGCTTCTAGCCTGCCCTGGAACAGTCTCCACACAACCATTGTGAAAGCAAAGAACCTCACTGGCTGCAAGAGGAGACTGAAATAATACTTAAAAGTTTACACTACAGAATACCGCAACTTAAAGATCCAGCTTAAGATAGATGGGGTACCCTGGTGCAGATATCCAAGGGCAAGATATTTGTTATTTTACATTTATGAACTGTGCATGGTGTGTGCCTTTAAAATGTAGTTTACAGAGGGACCAATTGTGTGTTGGGAATGTGCCCCGCCTCAAACTTTGGCTGCTGAGCATGAAATTGTTCAGTACTATATTGCCACATGAGGATTCCTTTGCAGATATATACAGGGCTCTGGATATTTCTTATTAACTTTAAAACGGGGAGGACAACTTTTTTTTCTGACAGAGGCTGCACTTTTTTTTTTTTTTTGGCCTCCAAGGGCTGCAGTGGTTGTGCACAGTGATTTCACTGGGGAGTAGGCCCCAGAATATTTGGCCCAAAATATTGGCATTTTACTATGTTGAATTTTTAAAGGGGCAAAAGAATCACATCATTGACAACTGACAGTTTTGGATCTGAATACTGCAAAATAGGAGAAGCAGGAGACAGGGGTTCCCCATTCCCAATTTAAAATAATCTGTGTACAACTATGCACATGTGCAAACGTGTGTATTTTGGGTTGTTTTTACAGTACTGTGAGCTGACTTAGAATTTTGCACAAGTAGAAACATAGCTATTTTATGGATTGATGATTTAAATATGCAGGATTATTAAAAATACAGTTGCAAAATTATTCAAAATCCCATCTCTAGCCAGGAACTGAAGCTACCAAAAGCTAGCTCATGGAACTGCATGTTACAATTCTTAAAATGCTTAGATTTAAACAGAATTTGTGGCTCCACCACCAATGCCACCCTTTTAATCCTGCAGGATGCCCTTCCTGTTTTGAAGTGCAGACAATGTCTCTCAGCCTCAGAAATGCCGGTATAAAGGAAGAAGAGGAAAGAGTATCTTACAGCCAGTTGCCTTGCTCAAATATTTCAGACTGTCTGTGTCTGTGCATCTGACTCAGAGCAGATTTCAGGGGTTGTCCAGTAATGTGTATGGAAGAAGAGGGCAGAAGTCTCATATTACATCACTGTCAACGGCCTTCCCTTGCCACTTATCGCATAAGCTCGTACATAAACAGGTCAATTAAACCAACTGAAAAGTGTCATGAAGCTGGCAGTGGTGATGGCATCCAAAGCATTTTTGCTGATTCAGAGTAACAACATCCCCTTGTGACTAAGAGGAAGAAACACAACGGATTATAAGTGCGTACGTGTGCGTGAGTGAGTAAGTGCCAAGCAGAGAATGCAAGGTAGGGAGAATTGCTGTAACTATTGCAGATATTGGGACATCCCATCTGGGTTAGCAGGGGCAACAGAACTGAATCATAGCAGGATAAAGGATAAATCCGGGAAATTTATTGTTGGCTTGCTCACTGTCTTGTTATGTCACTTCTACAAGTCAGGGACGTGCGTTTTGACCGATCAGCACTCAGGATTAGGCCAGCATTCATCAGATTCATTGAATATGGGGAGGGGGGAGGGGGGTTATCTCTTAACCTTGGTATGACAGCAGTGGAATTTTCACTAGAAGAGTTGCCGCTTTGGTTAAGCTGACAGGGGCTGCAAGTCAACATAATTAAAAAAGAGATGGTTGTTTGTGTTGTTCAAAAAAGAGCTTTAAATTTAGCTGATTGTTTTGCATAAATATCTGGAGCATTTTCATTTAAGTACCATTGATAATCTGCCTTCTAAGTAAATTCTATCTTTTAAAAACCATTAAAATGCAAATTCAGATCTCCCAACAAAAACAGAAGAACCACAAGATCTTTTTCAGCAGAAGGAAGGAAACATAACTGAAAGACAGTGGTGAGTTTTATATCTCTTCAAGAAGATTAAAAGAGAGAACATTTCTGTATACTCCAGGGCGGGGTTTCTCAACCTTGGCATCTGGAAGACGTGTGGACTTCAACTCCCAGAATTCCCCAGCCAGAATTCTGGGAATTGAAGTCCACACATCTTCCAATTGCCAAGGTTGAGAAACACCGCTCCAGAGAATAAACCTGCTCAGGGCCATTGCAGCTAAGGCCTCGTTCCCTGCTGCTAAATGTCCTCACTCTCCCCAGTGCATGTTTCCGAATCACAGAACACTACTAGCAGCATCCCTTGTGTGGGGAAAAATCAGCAGGTGCAGAAGGTAAGTTCAGAAAAACAGTCTTTTTCACCCTGCTATTTTCAAAGCTCTGTATCTTATTTACTTCTAAAAACAAAGAAAATAATATAATTTCTGCTTTTGAATTGTAACTAAAATACACATTTAACTGGCTATTAAATAAAATCATGGTATAGGTAAACTCTGTCTACTTTTTTTCTTTTTTAATCTGTCGATCCAAAATTATATTTAAAAATGGTAGGATTCTGTTTGTGAAATATAGAATGACATTTAAGGAAATGCTATGATACTTTATTTAGAAGCTGTCATGGAATGAAAGGAATTATAGTTGATTCATCTTTAGGAAGTTCAGTTGATTAACTGATTACTGAATCCATGAGCTGCACGCACGCGCACACATACATACACACACACACAAACACATACACTCTGAACAAAGCCCAATTGAACTGAGGCTTGTCTCCAAGTAAGCAAGGTGAACTGCACTCTTTTTTGCATAAACTTACATGTGATAAAACAATAAGGTTTGTGAAATGGATTCTAAGTTCATAAAAATGTGTATTTGGTTATTTTTTCAGGAAAGCTGGGATACTGAAAGTAAACTACCAGTCTTCAGCATTATCTTTATTTCTAAAAATAGAGCTACTAATCTGGTTAGTTTTCTGGACCTCTTTGCTGTCAATCAAGTGGTGATCCAGATTTTTGCAGCCCAGATCTGCTGTCTCTGGGCCCAACATAGGTTGTATAGAAACTTTTGGAAAATAAAAATAGAGGGTGGTTGCATCCAAGTATATTGTTTAGAAAAGTCTCTTATTCTTCAGGAAAAAAAGAAAAAAGTTAACGGGTGATATAAAGAAGGGCTAGAGAGGGTGATGGGGAAGACTCTTCCATGTTTGCTTTCTGATAAATTGGTGTTTCTGATTGGTCATGCTCTCTATGACAAGCAACCATTTTGTCAGAGTATCCACACATTCCAAATGTCCTCACTGGCCTGAAAAGGCAACTTATCTCTAGCATAAGAGATAAGACATACTTTAATGAATACCAAATATCACCAGAATGAAAAGCCGATTTAATCCTTTTAAAACAATAGGCTACAGCCATCCCAGTTATGGGGTGATGAAAGTGACCTAAAATTGCCCCTTCAGATTTTGCAATCTTGCTTTTTGTAACTGCCATCTAGATTTCGAATGAATCATTTGCTACTGTCTCTTGATGTGACAGATTTTGTTTTGGAAATGGAGCAATAGATCCTATAAGAGAAAAAACAGGATATCCAGAAAGAGTGTAGTGAAGGGCAATTGATCCATCCCACGTATCACATTCCCAATTTTAATTTTGAATGATAAGTAACTTATGCAGTCTTTCTAGAAACAGATACGAGTCAAAAGGTATAGCTCCTATTCTATCCAGTCATTTTGTGAAAAAGTCCTGTTCCTGTTTTTAAGTGTTCTTACCTAATTAACGGCCATAGCAACAGCTGAAATATATACTGTCTGAAGTTCTTGGTACACTTTTAACTGAAAAGTAAACTTAGTTATGTATTTATTGTTCTTTTATTTTCCTTAACAGGGCAGAATTGCTGTCCCATGAAAAAAGCAATTAAGTAAGGTAGGATTCTGGTAAGCTGTGATCTGGCAGTAGTGTACCTATCCAAAAGCAAAAGGAAAACATGAAGGCAGGAATTTCTAATGATTTCACTTAATGTTTTGCTTTAAACTGTTATTTTTTCAGAGTTTCTAATTAAAGAAAATCCTGGCAATATATGCAGATAAAGTTCATAAATATTATGCATATGCATGCGTGCCAACAATTCAGAATTAGAACCAGGGTCAAGATTATTTCAATGTATAATGTATAATATAATATAATATAATATAATATAATATAATATAATATAATGTATAGCACTGTATGGATAATTTTCTACTTTTCTCCCAGCCCTGCATATATGCTCTCTTATCCTAGTCTTAACAATAGATCCAATCAAACAAGACATTCAGATAACTATTTCTTTATAATTATGTAATTATATTTACAGCATCTACACTAAAGGAAAACAGCCTCTTACAGCCGAAATTCAGAAAAGGACTTGAAATGTTGATGGGACCGAAGTTAAAGTGAATAGACCCTACCTCCCTCTGTGTACAAATTAGGATAATATCCAACATGGCATAACAATCTTATAAACAAAAATATGATTTTTTTCTTTTTTTATTCTTGCCCATAATGTGAATTTGTACACTAGTGTCAAATGGAGTTGCACAAATTTGCAGCCAACAGCTGCACTTGCCTGTTCAGGCAAACTTCATCCCCACTATCTCTAGAGAAATACAAATTAGAAAAATGGTTAATGGTGTAGATGGATGGGGGGCTTAACTGAATGAGCTGCCTTTCCGATGATTAATAGATAGAAATAATAATTTCTATAATACAACCTTCTATCCTTGTAGTTTAGAGGGATGTGGCTAGAGGATTTCAGACTCCAGCCACACGCTATATCACAAAAAGATAACAAATATCTATCAAGCTATATCACAAAAGATAACAAATTCAAAGTTCACTACAGAAAAAAGAGGAAGGTAAACAATATCCCCTGCTTTTAATTTTAAATATCCAAAATGCAAACATTCATTACAAGGAGGATCAGTTGGAAAAAAATTATAAAAGAAGCTGCCACTGGTCTACAAAGAGGATTTCTCTAGCCCAAAGTCCAAGTAAAGAGAGAGTAATTTTATCATCATCATCATCATCGCCACCACTACCATCTCTACCACAAGATGTTGCCGGCCAGAAATGGCTGACGGCTTCGGCAGTTCGAGTCCAGCCTTCGCCGTTAACAAGGTGAGCTCTTGTTTCCTCCCCAGCTCCTGTCAACCCAACAGCTCGAAAACTTACGTGAGTAGATAAATGGGTACTCTCACTCCGGTGGGAGGAAAAATGCTGGCAGCGCCTTGCACAGAGAGACGGGATCAGCTGCCGGTAAGCGCGAAACCGCGCTCGCCCGAAAAGGGCGCGAAGCAACGGAAATCCCGCCTCCTGCACTCGCCAGCTGGGCTCTGCTCTAGGAAGGAGGCTCTGACAAACCACTTCCAAAACAATTGCCTTGAAAACTGCACAGGATTTGTTCAGGCAAGGATTCGTCCAGGCAAGGACTCGTCCGGGCAGGCACTGCAGGGTCAGTAATGACTGAGTGCAGACAAAAAAAAAAAAAAAATTTATCATCATCATCATCATCACCACCACTACCATCTCTACCACAAGATGATTTTTAAAGAGAAGAAAATACTAGATTTTCAGGAGCATGCTGCTGTACTTTGCTCTGATTCGACACAACTTGGAATATCGTGCCAACAATTCAAAAAGGTCAGGGAGAAATTGAATCAGGTTCGGAGGAGGGCTACTAAGATGGTGAAAGATATGGAAACCAAGCAGCATGAGGAATAGTTAAAGGATCTGGGTATGTTTAACCTACAAAAAAGACTGAGGGAAAATATGATAGTCTTCAAATATCTGAAGGATTGTCACAGAGAGGAAGGAGTGGACTGATAATACTTCTACAGTATTAGGAGGGTAAGACCAGAACTAATGGGTAAAAATTACAAAGAAGGGAATTTAGACCAAACATCAGGAGGAACATCCTGACTATATAAGCTGTCAGGTAATGAAACAGGCTGCCATATTAAGTGATGAGTTCTTCCTTGTGAGAGGTCTTCAGACAGACTACACAATAAACTATCAGAAATGCTGTAATACATCCTGCACTGAGCAGGAGTTTGGAGTAGATGTCCGGTAAGATCCTTTCCAATTTATGATTCTTTGAAGTATGATTCAAGGGTTGCATAAAACAGAATTTCCTAATTTGTATGGAAATAATGACAATAAATTTTGATAAGCACAATAAAAGAGAAATTAAAGACCTAGTGCAACTTCTGCCTAAAACAATTATATATTTCTTCCAAAATAGCACATTTTCTGAACAAAAGAATAATCTGCTTCCCTTCCAGGATTTCCCTTTAATCTGAGGATGTGAGGAGACCTTAGCTCCATGAAGCTCCCAACCTTCATTCCCAGTTTCTTCCTCTATTGCATCCTGTGGTTCTGCCTTTGTTCTTAGAAGGACTCAAGTTTCCTGCCTCCAGCTAGAAAGGGATATGTCTGTGCTTACATGACAAAAAGTATCATGAAATTCTGCATGAGGGGACGTTTATTGGGAAAGTCTAGGTTCTGCTGCCTGGCAAGGAAACTACATTCACAACAGATGGGAATTCTGGGAATTGCAGTCCCAACACATCTGGAGAACATCAGATTGAAAAAGGCCGCTCCACAAAGTATAATGAAAACTGGAAGTCTTATATCCGTATCCTCAAACACTTCAGAAAGACTGACAATAACAGTCCTGGCTGGTTTTGCAAATACAGCTATCCAAGGTCAGCAAATCATGCAAAAAAAGGTGAAGATCCTTTTCATTCTTCCAAAGCCTCCACAGAAAACAGTTCTCTCTTTTTTTTTTTTTTTAAGGTGGTGTCAAGGCTGAGCTGTAGAGAGCTGTCAGCACAGAGCTGGGAAGCTGAGCTAGGGAATGAGAGCCAAGAAATGCATGGAAACAAAGCTGACCAAAAATATGATTGTTGCTCAAGTACAATCCCAACCCAAACAAGATGCCTTTATAATGTTTCCTGCCTTGGAGGACCCAATAGCCAACCTAGGTAGGGCAGGGCTATTCCAAAACTTTGAGGAACATTGTTATCAAGAAGTTACTCAAGTCCAAGTTGTGGCCCTGACAGGTCAAAACATGGAACACCACACACAGAACCAACAGGTCCTGATTGTGTAGCCCAGTGGCTCCTAATAGTAGCTTCTGTAGAAATTCAAGAGAGTTCCCTAACTGGCAACTGGGGTGGCTTTCTAAATCAGCAGATGGAAAATTGTACCCATGGTGGATATTTGAGCAGTCTAAAGAAGCATAAGCAGTTGCCTTAACTAACTGTCCGCACAACATTCTTATCTTAGTAACTGAATTAACCCACCTTCTGGGCTTGCATGTTACATTGAGTAATAAACTAAAAAAACAGACTGGTTTGCTAATCCACAGAAAGCCTAACCAAGCTTGGCGCATTATACAAATGCAGCTGCTAGGTCTTGAACTGACCTGGTTCAGCACGTTGACAGAACAAAGTAACAGACTGTTTATCTAGTTTAATATTTTATTTATTTTACCGGCTTATAGGTTATTCCAATCGCAAATAACTAGGCAGCATAGCTCCCACTCTACTTCGGTTGGATTACAAACAATACAAAAAAACTCAAAGCATATCAATAATAGCATAATAATATATATAGCCTCTTTTTAATGGCCTTCCAGAAAACTAGTAGGGAAGTGACCACTCAGATATCTGGGGGGATGCTGTTCCATTGAAGGGACACAGCAATTGAGACAACCTGAAGATGACATTCCCTGGTGAAGGGTCATGAGATCTATCCAATTTTTAGTGGACAGGCAGATACTACTGGGAGTAGATGGTCCTGTAGATGGTCCTGTGGATTTCCATACTGTCGAAATGGACTGGAAGGAGTTTTTCAAGATATAGGTAGGCTTTTTTCCAATCCTACCTGGAGATTCTGGGAATTATACCTGGAATGCTCGGAATACAAAGGATGTGCTTTGCCACTGAGCTATGACCTCAAGCTCACTTTAAGGAATTCTGTGGCTAAATAGTGCATTGTGGTAAGAATCTTTAAAATGGGTGCAAGAAGAATGCAGCCCTCAGGACAGTTAGAAACACAGGACACTGTTTTACCCTGACTCACACCCCTGGAACATCTAGACATAGCAGTTTCTCCACCATTTCCATCCTCTAGATTGTCACAAACTAGTTTGAAACTGATCTTTTATTAGCTTCACTCCTGGACTTGAAACACTGAGGACAGGGAATATAATGAGCCAATCATTTCTCTCTCCACCTGAACAACAGGAAAGTTTCAGAAAGGACTCCAGGAGCAGACTCCTGCCCCCTAAGCTGCAGTCCCTGGAGTAACAAAAACCCCTTTCCTCCACTCTACACAGAAGAAGCTACATGCATGCATACATATTCATCATGCTATTCTCCTTTTGGGTTAAGCAACAATATGCAAAAGGAAGGACAAAAAGTAGTAATCCAAATAAATTAAAGACCTAAATAAGGAAAGGAAATATAGCTAAATCTAAAATGAGCTTTTTATTTCAAATGGCCCCAATACCAATTTCAGAAAAAAGTTTGCAGGACTGGCAAAGAACAATTAACAGATTCATATGGAATGGGGAAAAAATGAGAGTAAGATCCATCTTCCCATCTTGGGTAAACATTCCACCAAGATAGACAAAGAAAATAAATTGCTAGAAAATCCCTACTCCACACATATTTTTAGAACATGATGCATGCACTTGTTTTGCCCTTGGACAGAAAAAAAAAGTTGTTATTCTACTGAAGGCACACTTTCCCGTTTCCATTAAAAAGCTTCTGCTAGCTGTGATGCAGAAGGCCATGGCATGGAGACCTTTTTACAACCAGGTGCTTCTTATAATAGTTCCAACCGTGGTTGTAGGCTGTAGAGCTGTGGGGAGAGTCATGTCTTGTTTGAATCCAGGAGGTGGAGGTAAGGTATGGCAGGTGTTTGTGGCTCACTGCTTATGTAAGCAGGGAAAATCGAGCACTTTAAAAAAAAAAGGATTTGAAACTGACTAAAAACTTACTAGAATTATTAAGGTAAGACTTACAGTATTGATCAGATTACCTATAGTTCTTCCTTAGCATCACAGGCATCCATTCCTAGCCACAGCAACACTAAGATTATGAAATACGTGTCATGATGTTACATGCAAGTATGTAAGGGGTGGGGTTTGCATCACCACGTCACCTTTCAGCATTTGACCTCCTTGGCCCACTGTGGACACCTATATTTAGCATAGCTAGACTGCATTGGTCTATGCCTAGGACTGAGAGATGTGGTGAAGGAAGAACACCACCAATAGAAATACAAACTGTGGCCCAAAATAATGGTTAAAATCTAGTTGTCCTCTGGTTTCAAATGAAACTAGCCAGAAAAATGACAACTCAGCCCTCCAAAAGCTGTGAGCTTATATGGATTCTGCAGGGTTTGGAATGAGTCTCAGTTTTATCTTATGGTGCTGGGGGATGAATTGAGAGACTTTATAGGTAGAGCAGGTGTTCAGATATGCTGTATTGTGAATAATACACTTATGCACAAACTAGCTTGCAACCCAGCATTGCTGTAGAACTCTCTAGAGCTGAAGCCCAGCACATTTATCTGAAGACCAGGTTGAAGAATGCTATTTTTAGAGCCTTCCTCGAAGTCAGTACCAAAGTTACATTTTTTAAGTTGTTGATTGCATATCATCCTCCCAATTTGCTTCTGTGCTTTCATTTTCCATCCTCTTCCTTCTTTGTTTATCTGAAAAACAGTAGCAGGGACATCCCCTTGTTCTGAAATTGCCTATGAAAGCTGCTCTTTCAAAACAAAGAATCTTGTCTTAGAGAGAAAAACCGCATGTACTCATGTGCACACACACAGATATACTGCATTCAGACAAGGGCGGGGGAAGCCCACTGATTCTTGGATTTTTCTGGGAATTGCAGGCCCAACATATCTGCAAGGCAGCAGATGATTAAGTCAGGGCAACCTTCCCATCTGTATCTGCAAGGCAGGGCAACAACATATTTCCAACCCCTGCAGTAACATCACAAAGATTCCCCGACGTGCTTTTTTATTGAGTACCTTTATCAGCTATTTCTTCATTTACAACTCAACAGTTGATAAAAGTTTGGAATTTAAACCCCATTCAGGTTTTCCATTGCCAAAACCTTTGGCATTCAGTTGGCAATAGGTACAAAATACATCTCATAAAAGAACTTCTGCTGAGAGTAAGTGCAGGTCTGTTTGGGCCAGATGAAGCTTTTCAAAAGGCCACAGATAGTTTTGTACATAACTGCTTTTTTAGCAAGCATATGATGGGTAATTCATGTCTAAAGAATACAGTAGGTACCTCCCTGCCTTCCAGGTTTGACATACAAGCAGAATCACAGAATTGGAAGGGAACATTGAGGCCGTCAAATCTGACACCCTGCTGGAATCCAAATTTAAGCTTCCCCCATAAATGGCTTTTTACCCTGTGCTTCATTTATTAACACCTCCCTTGGTCACTTGTTCTACTGTCAAACTACTATATTATTTCTATTTGGAAGTTCTTCTAACATTATATTGGAAGCCACCTATTGGTAATTTTGAATCCATTATTCTATGCCAGGCACTCTGGGATGATTGAGAACCAGACATAATATTTGTTTTGTGATCAAATGGAATGATTACTTCCCAGTATGGCAATGATATTTGTGATGATACCACTTAAAATTGCACATGACGTTTTTGCAGCTGTATCATATTGCTAACTCATACTCATCAATTACAATTCCAAGATCTTTCTTGGAAGTACTTTGCCAAGCCAGATATCCCTCATTCTCTATTTAGTACATTATTTTCTCTATTACACTTAATGCTATCATTTCAGCCATTTCTGTACCTTATCAAGAGTGAATATTGTTTCTGTCCTCTAGAGCATGGCTGACTGGGGAATTCTGGGAGTTGAAATCCACGCATCTTAAAGTTGCCAAGTTTGAAAAACACTGCTCTAGAGTACAGTAATAGTTATCCCTCCCAGCTTTGTGTCTTTTGCAAATTTGATAAGCATTTTCTCCACTTCTTCATCAAAATCATCAATGAGCATTATTTTCTAGTCACCTAGGTATGCAATTGTTATGTCATTCAGCCCATACTTTACTAGCATGCTGAACAGACAACCATAGGGTACTTTGTCAGATCTTTGGCTAAAATCAAGATCTAGTATGTCCACAGCATTACTATAATTGACTAAAAATCTACAAAAGAAGAAACAAAATGAATCTGACCACACTTATTCCTAAGAAATTCATGCTGAATTCTGGTAGTCACTACAGTACACTGCTTTCAAGATCTTTGCAATCTGGGCTGGGTCAACCTCTTTTTGAAAATAGGGATATTTGGCCTCTTCCATTTAATTGGTACTTCACCCATTCCCCAGAATTTCTCAACAATAACACTCAGCGGTTTTACTAGACCCTCAGCAGGTGCCTTCATCTACTCCATGATTTAGTTTATCTGGCCTGCAAGTTTTAAACTTACAGTATTCCCCAACTATCTTTCTCTTAACCTCAGGCCACATCCTGCCTCTTCAGTCAACTGCCTGATTTTGGGAGAAGACTCAGCCAAAGTAGGATACTATATGAATATTTCTCCTTTTTTTGTTCCCTGTGAGCATTTTGCTGATTCTTTTTCTTTTATTTTGAACATATCTGGATAGCCCCTTTTTGTCATTCTTAATGTTCTTTGCTAATCTCAGCACAGTCTGATCTTTAGTCTTCTGATTCAATCTATACAAAGCTGGGCTTTGTACTGTAGTTATAGTGACCCATCCCTCTTATGATCTTTCATGCTGTATGTGCCTTCTGTGATTTTCAGATCTTTGTTAAGTTTTCTGTGTAGCCATAATGGTGTCTTCTGCTATTCTGCATTCCACCCTCCTCTGAATTGTTTGCAACTGTGCTTTTAGTGTCTGTTTTTTAAGAATTCCCACCTCTCTTTGGACCCTTTTCCAATTAGCTTTTCCTGCCATGGAAATCTACATATTATTCCTTTTGAGTTTATTAATCTCTATTTTCTTGAAACCCAAACTATATTTGGCTACATTCATCATTGATTAATTGATTATGTGCCTCAAGTTGGTGTCAACTCTTAATGACCACATAAATGGATTTTCTCCATGACAATCCGTGCCTAAACTGTTTTTGTTTTTTGTTTTTTTGTGCCTTCGAGTCAGTGTTGACTCCTGGTGACTACCTGGACAAGTCCCTGCAGCTTTCTTGGCAAGATTTCAGAAGTGATTTGCCATTGCCTGCTTCCTAGGGCTGAGAGAGAGTGACTGGCCCAAGATCACCAATCAAGAACTCGAGCAATACATCATCACTTCCCCTAACGTTCCTGCTATTTCTACTTCTGCACAATGTAAAACACTACTTTGTACTATAACAGACTAGTCCATCTAACTCAAGATTTCTAGGCTGTTGGCCAGAAACCGTGTCCTCCATAGTTCTCCTATGCGTGTTTCTTCTCACTGGCAATTTATTTTATATAGACCAACATGTGATTCTATCCATATTTATTCAGAATTAATCCCGGCAATCATAATAAACTACATATATACATACAATTATACTGTAGTCCAAGAATACTTTTCAGCATTTTTTTTTATAAACTGTGGTGCCAATCCACTCTATTTTCTTAATGTTGATAAATCCTCTATATGTCAGCTCAAAAGAAAACACTATTGGGTGCAGTCACACAAAACACTTAAATCTGGTTACTGTATTAACTTGCATTTTAAGCTGGTTCTCAGTATATTGAATATAAACAAACAGACTGGATCCACACAACTTGCTATGTCATAAAAATGTATTGAGGTTCATATTAACCAAACTTAACATGTTATGCAAATTTAGCTATTAGGCTTTTAACTGATCTGGTTAAATGTATGCTATGAATGCATGGCATTTCCCCAATGTAAGTTTCCAGTATATTCAATGGGACTTATTTCCAGCTACAAAGTATAGACTGCACTGTTCCCTGCTGTCAGAATTATTTGACAGTAAGAGACATTGACATTAATGATTACAATGCAGTGGACTTTAAGGGTGCATATATTGCAGCCAGTCAACAGTCCCTTGTCACAATCTGCCCATTTTCATGCTTGGGTTGAGGAGACCTGTGCAAATGGGCGGCCCACATACTCTTGAATGCTTTTCCATGGTTTTTGCCCTCTCAGTTCCCCACACAACTGCCCATTTTACCATATCTGCATAAAAAACCCAGGACTCAAATTAATGTCATGTTCAGCGAGAAAGCTGAAGCAGATAATGAGAGCAAGTGGTTGGCCAAGGACTATAGCAATGTTGGGAAAGACCAGATCTTCCAGATGCAGCATGTCTCACCCAAGCAAGGGAAAAAGGTCTTGTTGGGAAAACAAAACTGGAGGTATAGCAATGATCCTAAATCACTTTTCTCCAAATTTGTGCCTTCAGTGCTGTCTGCAACTACAATTCAACACACCTGAAAGGGATACATTGAAAAGACTACTGTAAGAAAAAAATCTCAAGAGTTTAGCATCGTAAATTAAAATCTTCCTTTCTGTATTCCTGAATATTTTAAGGTTCAAGGGCTGAACCAGGGCCAAATTCTTCAGCACTCTGTGCAGACAGTTTAGTGTTTCCCCACTCCAAACTGCACTGACTTTCCACTCCCACTTCCAGAAGTGCTACCTGTCTCTTTCAAAAGTTCTCCATCAGATGATGAGCCTGTACCTGCCATAAGAAATGGAAGCACAGCAAATATTGCTTTACGAAGCATACATATGCATACACAGTCACCACCTATATCTAATAAGTAATTGACTGTGATCCAGCTCCATAGATCCAGCTAATTAAAGTACAAAGGGGCAGATTGAGGGTAAAGTCCACGGACAGTGACAAGAAATGCACAGGGCATCTTCTAGGAACCCGTCATTGCGAACACTATCTGTTTTTCCTTTGTTTACTGAGCAGCCTGTTGGCTAATCTTAACTGCAGGAAAGTGATTTTTCCAAAGTTTGGATTATGTTGCAAAGGTATGAATGACCCAGGACTCAAATTAATGTCATGTTATTTTTATATCTGTTTATAATTCCCACCCTTGGAATAAAAATGCCTAGCTGGCAGAGTGAAATGTAATAATAAAACCACCTGCATAAAATGCTTAACAGAAGCAAGTCTAAACCTGCTACAGAAGATTGCTTGTATGTGACATGCTTCTGTTTAAGAGGCGTGACTACCAGCCAGCCAGCCAGCCAGCCAGCCAGCCCTGCTGTCCTCCAGACTCTTCTTTACCTGCATTTTCTTTGCTCTTTTTTTCTCCAACATTCTCTTCGGGTGATCAGGAGACAAGTTATGATTCTCAGACATATAACCCTGTGAAGCCAGGAATTCCTCTCAGCAGCATAATGTATCCTTCTTCATCTCTTAAGCACACAGCCCACTTAGCACTCAGTAGCTGAGTCCATTACTAAAAGAAGCATTGACAATAATATAAAAGCAGCAAATAAAAAGCAGCCAAATGACCTGGGGGATTAAAAATTCTTAAATTGATTGGTGTAATGATGGCTTCCATAATAATATTTTATTTTTATAGCCTAATACCAAAGAGAGCAATACAATATGGCTAGAAGAGTACATGGGTGGTCACCACCCGGAAAGATGTTTCCAGTCATCTGCTATATCTTGCTCACCCAGCTCCCCTGCAGAAAGGTTGCCAGTGATGACTGATGTGCATGAAGTACAGTTTTGGATACGTACTGATCAAAAGCTGGCAAGTCAGAAAAGACATAACAGGAAATCTCTTTAGAAGACAGTTCTATCACGTCTCATTCTCTCTCCAGTACCCATTTGAAAGGGTAGAAATACAATCCATGCAAAGGGTCTGCAGAATTGCCCACCTCCTGCAAATGTTGATCATAGAAAGATGAGATTACATCAGTATATTGCATATACATTTCAAAGAATGAAGTACTAAATAATTTTAACAAATACTGGATTGCAGGTGAAGTACCAACATTTGAGAAGGGCAAATGCTGTTCCTATCACCAGAAGGGAATTAGAGATGTTGGTTAACCTTGATAACTGAGATGATTAATACTTTATATCATAAAATGGATTCATCTATAAGCACTCCAGAAACAATTCAGTGAGATTTGTCAAGAGCAAGACTGTCAGACTAATTTTGTTTCATTTTTGATAAGTAACTTCTTTAATAGATTGTGGGAATGCTGTGGACATAATATATCTTGGCTAACAAAGCACTTGGTAAAGTATAAAACATTCTGATCTGCAAGCTATTTAATTATAGGGAGGATGGTATATCTATTTAGTGGATCCATAGCTAGCTGAAAAAAATATTTAAAAAATACTTATCATCTGTTTATTCATCAAACTGGAGTAAGGTAAAGTATGATGCCATGGGATTCAGAACTGGGCCTGGTACTCTTCAACATTTCTTCATGAACTCAAGAGAATGCTTACTGAATTTGCAGATGCTTACTAAATTTGTAGACATTTGGGTAGAATAGCTAATACCCTGAAACAAAAATAACATTCAGAAATATCTTTCTGTGTTAGAAAAGTGGGCTGAAAATACCAGAATGAAATTTAATAGAGACAAATACAATTGTATTAGATCACAATCTCAGTGGGAGTCAGCAAAGCGAATGGGTTGCCAAAGAAGCAAACACACACAATTTCAGGCTGCATCGATAGAGTTTATTCTACTATCTTCAGTCCTATATCCTTTGCTGAAGTTGCAGCCCAACTACCTTCTCTGCAACCTTCCCTGTTGGAATGGACAGAGGTGATGAGCTCCCCCTTACTGGATCTGTTCAAGCAATGGTTGGAAAGCCAACCTGCAGGAGTATTTTAATCTGGATTCCTGCACTGAGCAGGGTATTGGGCTTCGTGACTTCAATGGATCTGTCCAGCTCTATAATCCCGTGAGAGACATGGCAGGCATCTTTTTGTTCCATAGATGGTGGGGGTGAGGTGGGGGAGGACTGAACCCACAAGAACCTTCAATTGTTTAATTCATGTTGAGGTCTTTTTGTGGCTTATTTAGGGGTCTCTAATACCTCCCAAATAGTGTAGCACTGAGAAGATGTCCTACTGTATCTTTGAACTTCCCAACCTCTTACTCAAAGTACAAATTCTGCTGCATGTGCACATCAAAGGAACATGGACTGATTTAGCCATTACTTGTCTCTGTATGGTCAGGGCCGCAGGGCGGGGGAGGGGGATGGCTTTTTCTGGGCTCAGAATCTAAGCAGAGTCAGACCTGGTTAGTACTTGGAGGCAAGACTACCAGGGAATAGTAAGGCTGTAGGCTAGAATGGTAAGTTGAAAAACACCCTGGAAGTCCATGGAATCACCAGGAGTTGAGCACAACTGGATGGAGATCTCACCTTATTCAATCAGGACAGATTTGTGACTCAGAAGCATAGAATGCAAACACTTGGCAAATACACTTCTTATAGGTGTACGTGAGTAAACTCAGCCAGTCTTACATTATTGTAGAGAGGGCTGCCAACAAATCAGCAGATTTTGAGAGTGTCGTGTGAAAAAAATCACATGGCTGAATTTGGGCTGAATCTCCTCCCCATTAGAAACAGGAGATTCAGCCCCAAGTTTTTCAGAGTGACAAAGGTTGCCTTGATGTGACTATTTGTCCCATGGCCATTGCCAGTACACTGGGGAAAGGAGAATTTTCTGTATCCTTCCCCAAACCTGCAAAGCCTGTTTAACCATAGAAAAACAGTGGGAGAAAAAAAAAAAACCAAACTTTTAGGACAGAGATGATGAGGATGCCCTCTCATCTCAGTTTCAGCTGTCCTTCCATCCCAGGCTTTCCATTCTCAGTAGCAGCCAGCCCCCAACCAGGCAACAACATTGGGCTTATCCTGGAGCCCTAATTCTAAATGGTCTCCCTTTGTTCTAGCCCAGGGCTGGCCAGTACATTAACATAGTGTTCCTTTGTTGCTTTACAAGACAGATAGCAGCCAGTATTCAGAAGTGTTGGGAGGGAGAGGGGAATTAGGGCAGAAGACAATGCCCTCTTTGATCTCAGAGTGCTGGGAGAAGGGTAACACTGCAAGTTGAAAGCTGCGGTTAATTTTTCTACCCATATTTTATTTCTGAAGTACATCTAGCAACTGAAAGGTAATAGAGAATCTTTTTTTTACATAAAGCATAGTTGCTTCCTCAAAATCTATGTGCCCAGACATTATAGACTTAGATAATAATGACATAATAATGATAATTATTTTCCAGTTTCCTACAAAATGAGGGGGGAGGGGTTGTAATGTAAAACAGTGTTGCCCAACCTGGTCAATTTTGACATGTGTGGACTTCAATTCCCAGAATTTTATTATTGTTACTGACCAATTATAACAATTATAGCATCTGTTAAAACTATAGGAACCCCCTCTTAAGGGGGGAGGTCTTGAGGCTTTCTAGTACAAGGCCCAGACTCATAAGAGATCTCTTTATGATTCCCAGCAGCTCTCTAGTCAAAGAGTACATAAAGAAAGAGCATCATGGTAGCACCTATTCCCAGAATTCTTAACAATGGCCATGCTGGCTGGGGAATTCTGGGAATTGAAGTCCACACATCTTGAAGCTGCCCAAGTTGGGAAACACTGATTAAACACCTCCCTGGCAGACCCCTTCTTCCAAAAGCTCCCCAGGAAAACACCCTCCTCACTCTCCTAGTTTGTCAAGTTGGGGACTTCTTAAGCTTTGTATTCCAGACTTGGTCCTTCAGCACAGCTCTAGGAAATAGAAAGGACAATGCTTTCAATCTTCCTACACAAAGCTTAGAAATACTGAACTTAAAAAATCTTGTGCCAATCCTGAAACACAAGAGGTAGTTGTGTGATTGTGTAGTCTTGCACATGGGAAAGAGTTTAATGAAAAATTCCCTTCTAAAATCAAAGAAGCCAAATATATAGATATATATGAAGTTTGCTGGGAACAGGGAAAATAATCACACAGAATTCCAAATAAAACCAGTGTGGTCAACCTAGCTAAACTAATTACTCATTACCTCTTTGACTAAGTCTTGGGTTTTAGCACATGGGTCATCTGGGCCTCCTGCTTGAATGTTTCTAGATAGACCCTTCTTGTTCCTTCTTCCTCCTGAATATTTATCCTGTTTCATATAAGGGGAGGATGTAAATGAAAGGCAGCCTTTTGTGGGAGAGTGACTGTTGCTTTGCCTTATCAAACTCAATGCGCTATCTATGTTGCCCTGTGTCTAGCCAGCAAAATAGAAATTATTTAGGGACTAAGTTCACCTTCCTAATGACCTTTGGAAAAATTACAAAGACATAATCATTTCTACAGCTATGAGATACTGAATTATCTTCAGTGATCTCTTTTCTACTAAAAGCATTTCTTCTAACCATCCCTGAATCTCACCAACCATCTTCTAGTTAGCTATCCAACTGAGGATAGATGAAATTCTTCATTGGAGATAGCTCATAATTCTCTTCCCTTTTAATTTCCTAATTCCCACTGAAATAATTTTTTTCTCTGTAGTGTACCACTGCAGATTTCAGACACTCGTCCCAATGATTAATTTTTATTAAGAAACATTCAAGTAAAATGCAGTGTTTTATTTTATTTATTTGTAAGATTTATTTAGCACTTCAGTTTAAATGGCTCTAAATGGCATACTTCTGAGCAACAGTAACAATTTACCCCTGCAAATATCAATAAAATAATACATGAAATGTCACAGCTTATATAAAAACAACCCACATTCAGTTCCAGTGCCAATCCAACTCCAAAGGCCTTTTGAAGTATCCAGAGTGGGGGCTACCTTCGCTTCAGGAATAAGCTGTTCCAAAGGAGGAAGACCTCCCACAGAGAACGAAACTTCATGATAGCCAGATACCTTCAGCAGACACTCCATTCTCTCAAATAATAAGAAGACTAGCATATTCAAAGAGAAGGATTTTCCCTGAGATGTTGTTTTATGCAAAGGGAGTAAAACTATGAAAATTTCTTCATAGTTCAATTAATCACATAAGCCCCCACCTATAATCTGAAGTGGTACAGCTCAGAGACAGGTCACCAGCACATCAGTGAGAATTAGGCCTTGAACAGCTGATCACTGACACCTGTTCTGAGAGTACATCAGTACACAAAGCTCAGAAGATTAGTCATGTAAAAAACATCAGTTCCCAAATTCATACCAGACAAAGAGGAATATTTGGCTGGCTACTATTTAATTAGTCACGGTATTCAAGGAACTACATTATATGTCTAAGCACCGAGGTAAAAGGAGACAGATGTGCCCAGTCCCCTGAAGATGTCAAAACCTGGCTGCTCTTGTTTTCTTGCTACACCTCACTTGTGCAACTCACTATGGAAATTACAATAGGTTCCACACCTACATGCTAGGTGGAATCACACTGTCAACTCAAGAGACTGAAAGAACAGAGAAGAAAGTGTAGCTTGCTGTGGTTGAGAAAAGATGGTATTCTCATTCACTCCAAAGAATGTCAAAGTCTTCAAGACAAAATAAAACCTACAGGGTGTTAGGTCTGTCCAAGTGGATCTTGTACATTTCGTTTGTGGAAGCAGCATCTTCACACGGTTCTTCTAGAGCCATTAATATTTAGGCATCCCATCATGGAGGGTGCCATCAAATGTTCGTGCACCAACTGCAGAACCCCTTTGGAGTATCCAGCTCTGGAGGGGCTTTTCTCCCCCTCCCTGTCCCTGCCCAGGCCCAATGTCTCTGCAAGGAATGGGGTGGCTGGTCACAGGTTGGGCTGGAGTTTTCTATCTGCTTCCTGCTGCTGAGGCTTCTGGAAGGGCTAAGTGCCTCCCTGCAGGAAACAAAGGAGAAAGAATGGGAGGGGTAGAAAGAGTCCAGGAGGAAAGCACACCTTTTCAAGCACTGACTTGCAGTGAACTCCAGCTCCCATAATGCTAGGCAGTATAGTGGTCATCGGGCACAATGGGCGCTATGGTGCAACCTCTGAAAGATAGCGGGTTAGAAAAAAGTTGGCCTAAGACTTTCTGCAAGATCTTTGATTCTTTTCTCCCACAAACTTTATTTTTCTATGAGTATGTAAAACTGCTTCATGCATCAAAGTCTAAATGATCATAAGGTTTGTTTTGCAAATTTAGCTGAGTTTTTCAAACCATGATTTATGAACCTCAGCATGTTATATGAACCAGTCAATTGTGTTTTATTACTTGAGCAAACCATAGTGTGTAAACCTGGCCGGAGTCTGAAAGCTGCTTCTGCCAACCAAGGGTTTGATAGAGCATTAGACAGAGATCCTCCCACTTCTGCCATCTAAACTCTTTTAGAGTAGGAACCTTCTGCATATAGTGCAAATGCTCTAACATAGTGTTTTTCAACCTTGGCAACTTTAAGATGTGTGGACTTCAACTCCCAGAATTCCCCAGCCGACCATCCGGCTGGGGAATTCTGGGAGTTGTAGTCCACACATCTTAAAGTTGCCAAGGTTGAAAAACCCTGCTCTAACAGATGCCCTTTATTCCAGGTACAGCACATTACAAAAAGTTCATCAAATGAGCACTTTCCCCACAATTATGGCCTGCTCTGCAGGAATAAGCAAATAAGAGTTTTTATTTAAATTGTGTTCCTGGCAACTTGGCGTACCTCACCAAGTAATTATTCAGTGGAGTGCAACTACAGGACATTTTTCAGAAAGGAGTGTGGCTTTAAATGGTGGTAAGCCAGAATAATGGATGGCTTATGAATGAAGTGATGATAAGAGCTTCAAGTTTTATGATTTACTAGCTTACACAGGAAAGCCAAATTGGTCTAGTGGTTAAGGTATCAGGCTAGAAACTGGAACTGCGAGTTCTACTCCCACCTTAGGACCAAAGCCAGCTGGGTGACTTTAGGCCAGTAGCTCTCTCTTTCATCCCTGGGAAGAAGGCAGTGGCAAACCACTTCTAGGATATTGGCAAGAAAACTACGTGGAGCTGTCCAGACAGTCACCAAGACTAAATGAAAGATAGCCCAGCCACCCACCCCAATTAAAAAGGAAGAGGAAACACAGAAAGAACAAGTTTGGAGGCACATTTACTTTTCTTTAATATAGTTATTTCACTTTAGCTGTTGAACTGGCAGCATTCCTTTGTTAGACTATTTCCACTGCTAGTTGAAATCTGAAAGCTGAACTTCAATGCATTAAAATATTTTCCTGGATTGGTAGGCCCTTCAGATAGTCACTCATGCCCTAGTCACCTTGTGGCTTGTCTACTGCAATGCAGTATTCATGGGGCCACCCTTGAAGACCACTTGGAAGCTTCAGCTGGTCTAGAATGCAGCAGCGCAGGCAGTGTTGGGTATGCCCATGTGACATCCCTGCTTTGTGAGTTGCATTGGTGGCCAGTATACTTCTGGGTGCAATCCAAGGTGCTAGTTATGACCTATAAAGCCCTACATGGCACAGCGCCTGGTTACCGTATGGAGTAACTGAGCCACCTATCTCCCCAGGTGTTGGCCTGGCTGATTTGATCCAATAGGGTTGATGCATTCTGGGTTCATTTGATCAAGGAGTGCCATCTATTAGGACCCCAGAAACATGCCTTTCCTGTCCTGCCACCTGTGCTCTGGAATGAGACTCCCCCGAGATCTGTGAGACTCCCACCCTGTTGGAATTCCAGAAAGCTTTAAAGATCTGGCTGTCCTCCCAGGCCTTGGGCCAAGGTGGTTGGGGGATGGCCTTTGAATATGTTTGTGTGGATAGGCATTGCTGCTGGATTCACCATCCTTTTTATTTTTTATTGTATTTCTTACTTTGTTTTTATTGTGAGCCACCCAGAGTTAGCCTGGAGTTAGGCAAAGCCTGAATTGCTGAATTTTATTAAAGCTCAACTCATTATCTAGACTTTCATAAATAATGAGATCTAAATTACTTTTAAGTCATGTATGCCATACTTCTGCCCTATTGTTCTATTTCACAGGACTACTTAAAATACAATTGAGTCTGCATTCACTACAAATGTTTTCCACATTGAATCTGTTCAGCTAGATTCAAGCATCACCATTTCAACTTTTATCATTCCACCACTGGCAGTAAGATCAGCCTCGTAGACAGTTTTGCCTGAAAAGCAGCTGACCATCACCAATCTTCCCTGCAGTACTCAAACTACAGGATCTGGGTCACCTTCTTTAACTTAGGAGGCCTAGACAATATCCTGCTCAAACCAAAAGCACCACCAGAAACATGCTGGAGTGCTGTGATATACAGAGAAGCCCATAAAGAACCAATTCTCTAGAAGAATAAAGCTTGATCCCTCATGCACATATAGGCTACCTTTCTTTTGTTAGTAACTATCCGTACAGATAACCAGCTGGTGGGAACCAGCGTATGGTGAGAGACAATCCTTGGGTCTGGACCGGGACTGCAACTGCTTTGCGGAGGCCAGCAGGGAGTGTGCAGGTGACCTATTGAAAGAATGGCCTGAATCTGGGCATGGCTTGGTTTCCCTGCCAGCTCAGCGCAAGGTGGGCTGCAGTTGGGAAGACTGGGCAAGGTTCCCAATCATCAACTGGCAGAGTTTAGCTGGTTGTGGCAGGACTGCCAGCTTTGTGGGGTGCAATTCCAGCTGAGACTTGGAGGACTCTCTACTGCCCCGTTGGTACCAGGTCTGGACATTTGGCCAGGGTTGTTGATTTATCCCCTGGGTGCTTTTGCCCAGAGAGGGGAACAGTGGGGAGGTCCCTGAAGAGAAGCTGGAGATTCTGGTGTTGTGGGAGCACTGCCAAGCTGGGTGGAGACATCTGTGGGCCTGTTTTGTCCATCTTGAGTCCTTACTAGTGCTGGAAAGTTGTCCTCTGTGCTGGGGCTGGGCACTTACCTGTTTGTTTTGCCCTCAGGACTCAGGGATTGGAGTCTTTGCTACACTGCCAATTTTTTAGCTTTGTCCAAATGTGGGTGCTGATTCTCACCCATAAAGCCCTTCATTGTATAGGGCCTGCTTGTTTGAAGGATAAAGAGTTTCCAATTGTTTCTGATCATCCAGTGAGATCGGGCAGGGTGGGTTTGCTTCAAGTCCCATCAATTAAGCAGCGTTGTCTACTGGGACCCAGGAGGTGTGCCTTCTCTGTTGGATGGGGAGTAGGTTATCTTTTGCCTTTGGGCCACTCATGAATACTTTGGTCTGGGTTCCCCCCCCCCCCCCCGCTTTTAATTGTAATCAGCCCAGGATCATTGGGAATTAGGTGGCCTATAAATTGTATAAATAAATAAGCAAGCAAGCAAGCTACTGATGCTGATATTCAAGTCCATTTTAATTTTGTTAGCTGCCTTGATTCCTTTGACAATGCAAAAAGTGAAGATAAATTATTTTTAAAAATAGATGAAATACATATTTGATACTATCATGCTATAGATTTGTTATATTTAGAATATTATAATTTGATAGAATGCAAAATGTGCCCTATCATTTGTACATTGCAGTTTCTCATTTTAGTGAGCAAAACAATTACCCCAAGGTTGTAGTTTGGTGAATGTAAATTCCAAGACTGGGAAATTATTTCTTTCCTCTCTCCTTCTACTCCCTCTTTAGAGTTGTAGGAATTAAATTATGGCAGAGCTTGTGACAATTCTGAACATACCAATTCAAACATGAACAGCCATAACTGAGTGGTGATGTAAAATCCCACATAAAACCCCTGCTTTAGAGTTACTTAAAGCCACTTTCCCCAATCCTAGTCTCTTTGGATGTTCTACCTGCAAGTTCCATCACCCGGGTTATGCTTACAGATTATGGAAGGTTTGGGATAATAAAACCCATCATTCCCAGGGTGTACTCCAAGAAAGGACCCAGATTTGGGGAGGTCCAACTTACATTCATCTAAAGGAGGTTGTATCACAGAGGACACCAAGCTGCTGGAAAGCCTGAAAGTGGCTGCTTCTCATCTTGAATGTACAGATCACTCTTGCTTTCTATGAAGCTGTAAGTTCTACCCACCACTGATAACAATCCTGCTACTGTTTCCTTAATTCCAAGATGAAAGACAGGTGAGTCAAGAACCCTCAGTTATGCAAGTCATTGTTCAGCCCTTTTCAGCTCTTTCTTCTAAAACACACTCTCCACATCCATCAAATTAGGGGTTGAGATAAGTTCAGCAGTATTATCCCATGATGAACGTCATATCCACACCACAAAGATAAACTGGTTTTACAGTCACCCCCTCTTCTCAGGGAAGTCAGAATTGGTGTCAGAAGGGAAAAAGTGTTTGCTAAAGAAGTGGAAGAAAAGGGAATCAATTTCTAGTACCAGGATTTTTTGGAAGATGGAAAATAGTAGCAGTTTGAATTGTTAGAAGAAAAAAAAAAGCTTACATTTCAGGTAAATCTTTACTAGCACATGTATACCACAGAGGTTCATGAACACCATATGAATGTACATAACTGACTTTTCTGCATGGTGGAATATACTTATAGTTGCCTATTTAGATTAGAAGATACAGTATACCTTCAGGTTTAGAAAGTCATGTAGCTATGAGCCCCCTACCTGCATTTCACTATCAATGTCCAGGCTTTCATAGATGAGCTCAAAACATTTTTCTGGAATGGGTGGGGGGTCTTCCTCTTCTTGTTCCATAGGCTCATCATGGTTTTCAGGTTGCACTGGCTGAGATGCCTTGGTTCGCTTGCACACTCGAGCATACATGGCACTTAGTCTTCTTGAGTCAGAGTCAGGCTGAGGTGGGGCCTCTTTCTCAGGCGACATTTCCTGCAACTGGCCATATGACTCCTGGCATTGTGGAGCTGGAGACAGCTGCACTTGCGTGCTGTTGGATCCTGCAGCTTCAGAATCTTTCCCACCAAGCTCTGCAGGCCCTGCTCCAAATCCATCTGCGGTGGCACAGATTGATTTTTTATTAGCTGCCGACTGGGAGCCCTTTCTTCCTTCCAACCAACCGTTGGTACATAATTCCTGTTCTTTAATACCAATGCTTTCATAAACTTGGTTGTCCACGTTCCGAGTCAGTGGTAACATTCTAGATATGCAGGCCTCCTTGGGAGTCACTGGGAGTTTCCTGAACTGCAGTGGGCTTGGGGATGGTATGTTGGAACCTGGTGCTTGTGAACCCAAGTTTCTTTGATGACTTACATTCAGTTGCTCCATCCTTTGTTGGCTTGAGTTAACTACCTGTGTGCACTTTGAAGAGTCTGCATTTTCTTGCTGAAGCTCTGAAGAAAATCCATTTGATTGCTGCTCTGCTTGGTGACTAGGCAAAGTGTTACCTGTACAGAAAGGTATTTAATTATACATTGCTTGAAATGCTCTTACAAGAGAAAGGCTAGGTAACATTAGAAGTGCACTGTCCACTGTCCCAAAGAATTGAATCTCTCCTGCAACAAACTGAAATGCAGTCAGCAGACATGTGCAGCTTGGCTCTGACAAACACATTCAAGAGACCAGCACAAAATGAATAAAATCTTGTTGGGCCATCAAGTAGAATGAACTCCAGAATTGTCCTGCTGCCCATGAATGAGAAAAGCTTCAGGATATGACACAGGCAAAGTGAAACTGAGAAGAGCAGTAGGGTAGAAGAGGATCGCCTTCCTATGAAGTGTCAGCAAGCCATAATTTCTAAGAGCATCTCTCAAAGGATGGCTAATCCCTGAGTATAAAGTTTAGGTTTTGGTGCTTAGGGTGCATTGGGAAGGTTATATGGAATCTGTCAGGAGAAGTGGATAGAGAAGGGGAATGTGAACAGATGTGGATTATGTTGATAGATTGATGACAGGTGAGAAAAGAACAGAATGCATAGGAAGTTACAAGGAAATGTTAGAGGCTGGCAGAAAGCTTGAAATTGACCAGAATGGAAATTACATTATTAGAACACTGGGAAAGACAGGAGTAGAGGCAGAGATCAATGGCTAGAGTTAGACTTAGAGATAACTGCCAACTGTGCTTTTATTTCTATTTTGTTGTTGTTGAATTTTATCTACGTTCTTATCATATAGTATAATGTGATTATTTTTGGATTTATTTTAATGTGTTTCATATGCTTATTTTAGGATAGAAACTACCAGGAATCTACGGAGATTACAACATCAAGACAAATCTTCAAACGGCTCCCCCTTTCTATGTTGTTTAAATGTTAAGCTACTATCAAGATTAGATATAGACATTTTGACTTTTTGTTTAGGCACCTATAAGTACCTAGCAATGAATAGGAAGGTACGTATGATGACCCTTAAAGGGAAAAAGTGCCAAAGCAGGAGAGCAGCTATGGTGAGCATCATTCAGGAAACATGAGGTGCAGAACAAAACGGTAGAAATAATGGAAGCTCGGATCAACAGAGGAACAATTCATGTATTTGTAAAGCATCATGTAGCCTTTTCCCACATTGAGAAGAACAACAGCAGTATAAAGAGCCAAACTCTGTTTTAAGCCTTTTTTTTTGAGGGGCGGGGGATTAAAATGCACAATGTCCTCCCATCCTTGAGAGTGGTCTTGTCTACATTTTGTTTCTGTGCCAGATAACACATGCTTCACAAGGCATGCAAAAGAACTAGCGCAGGGCAGAATCTGGGCATCTTTTGTCGGCTGTCAATTCCCCTGCACCACAGCAGCCAAGCACATTTGGCTGAATGCCAGCGCTTGTAATGAGTGTGTTCCTTTTGTTAAGTACTTAAGTGAAGGCGCAGGTTTCAACACTGTCTGCAGAAGCTGTCAAGAGACTTGCTGAGCAGGTTTCCTCTTCTAAAGATAAAATAAGTAAAAGCATTTGTGTCTAGCAGGTTGGCCTTGAACCAGTAAGACTTTAAAGGCTGTTCCTCTATTGCCCCTCCCTTGAAGCTTACCGCAGCTGGCCTGGGGTGGAGGTAGAAGAGGGAAACAGTGCAGCAGGGGAAGGTTAACCCTCTGATCCTGTCCGGCAGCTCTGATAAAAATCAGACCTGCCATTTCCTTCAAGCCAGCACATTTGAGAAAGTTCTACCGTGCCTCACTTTTGCTGGTTCTACCTTTTACAGTAATATTGTTCTCTGCTTCCTACACGTCTGAGCAATGAAAACTTAAGGCATAGTAAAACTCTGCTACTGTCATTCTATCTCTAGTTACCAAACAAACTTAACACTTAGATTTCACACACACACACACACACACACACCGCAGCACATCAAAGACTGCAAGCTTTTCTATATTTTGCTCCACAAATGTCAAAAATGTCCTTCTTCCCAAACTGGTAAAACTATTATGGGAGGATGAGCAGGATAACTCAGTAGCTGGCTGCATTTTGCAAAAGGTCTCTTAAACAGTAAGGGACCTCTATGAAAAACCCAGTGATTATTTGTCTTGGAAATCACAGTTTTTAAAAATTATTATTTTAAAAGGATGTTTCTAGCCCACAAGTTTCTAGTGAGAAGTATCCTAAAAACAAGTACTGTAACAAAATGTAATATCAGAAGTCACTCTTCATGTAGCAACTTTACAAAACGCTGTTTTACTTTTAATAATAATAATAATAATAATAATAATAATATATTAAATTTATATGCTGCCCAACTTCCTTTTTTTACAATTTTATTAAAAATTTTTAAAAAGAAGATTAAAAACTAACACAAACTAATATAAAGTAAGAAAGAAAAAAGAAAAAGAAAGAAATCAGAGAAAGCTAAAAGTGCAAGAAAGGAAAAAAGGGAAAGAAAAATAGAGAAGAAATAAAAAAGATACAAAGAAGTGGCTTCTGTAATCTTCTTTAATCCGTAATTCTGTAGTTTTCTTTATAGCAGTTATACATACAATTATAAATTTACCTCTTTCTCTAAAGTTACATCTATCTCTTCTTTCTATAATCTATCCTGTCTAATCATCAAAACCATAAATCATAAGTTCATTTTTTTTTGTTTTCCGTAAAAAGCCCTTAAGAGGTTTCCAGTTAGCAATAAATATAGATACTGTCTTTTCTCTAATCAGAGAAGTTAATTTGGCCACGTCAGTGAGTTCCATCATCTTCTCCAACCATTCCTCCATTGTAGGTATTGCCAAATCTTTCCATCTTTCTGCATACAATAATCTCACTGGAGTTATCATGTACAAAAACAAAGTTCCATGCACCACAGACTTAACAAGTACCAGCATACCATAGACAACCTCAAGGAACAACCAGAATTGGCCATGACCTCAGAGCATAACAAGATACTGACAGCCACCATCCAGAACACATTCTGAAGACAAGCAGAGAAAAGAAAAACAAAACTTCAAACTAAATTACTCAAATTAAACCCCAGAAACAAAGAGGTATCCGAACTAGAATGGGTAATCAACATGTCCAGCCGGCCACCATCCACTGCAGAACGCAATATCCTCCAGAAAGGCCCCGCCTATAACATGGACAATTCTAATCAACTAGAATTCTGCACAGCCCTAGAAGCAGCATTCAAAACTACAGGACAACACAGAGATCCAAGAAAACATAAGGCAGATAATCATACAGAAGCACACGGTATCAACACCAACTCAAAGCAGAGGATAGAGCAGCCCTCAATAGCCTAAGGAAGGACCAAACAATCATCATCCTCCCAGCAGACAAAGGCCGAACCACAGTTATTATGGATAAATCATAATACCTGCAAAAAGCCAAAAAGTTATTAGAGGACAAAGAAACCTACATCCCAGTTAACACCAACCCAATATAGAAACTAGACAAACTAATCAAGAGAACCCTTAACAACCTAACTAAGAAGGGCCAGATCACAAAGGAAGAACAGTGGTGGATGAAAAGCAGTGGACCCCTCCGCCCACACTTTTATGGACAACCAAAAATACACAAGCCTGACATACCGCTTCAACCAATAGTATCTTTACCAGGGACTCCAACTTACAACATAGCGAAAGAACTGACAAAAAAGCTTGGACATTTCAAGAGAAGAGTGAATATTCTATCAACTCCTCACTACAGTGCCTCCAGAAAATCAAAGATGTACACATAGATGAAGATTAAATTATGGTCTCATTTGATGTCACAGCACTCTTTACGTCCATAAACCCAGAACTAGTGAAAGAATCCATATCAGCAGTACTACACAACACACCCGACCTAACCAAATACACCCAGATTGAAATACCCAGAATCATGGACCTCATCAACCTCTGCCTCACTACCTATTTTCAGTTTGATGGACAAATATACCAACAAATCAGAGGCACACCCATGGGATCACCACTGTCAAGACTCATAGCAAAGATTATAAAGCAATGCCTAGAAACTATAGCACTTCCCCACATACAACCTAAAGTATGGATCCGGTATGTAGATGACACATTTGTTATTATAAAAAAGAAACAACTAGAAAAGACACATGAAACCATTAACAGCATCTTCAAAGGAATAAAATTCACCAGAGAGGAAGAAAACAACAACACGCTACCCTTCCTGGATGTCCTCATCAGCAGAGGAAACAACAGTAAATTAGAAACCCAAGTTTATCGGAATACAACCCACACTAATCAACTACTCCATTACCAAAGTAACAACCCAACCTCCCACAAGAGGAGCTGTGTAAGAACATTATTCAAGCGAGCACAAATGCACTGCAGCAACCCAGAACAGCAGAAAAAGGAAACAGAACACCTATACAACATCTTCCAACAAAATGGATATCCATGCAACTTTATAAAAAAGATGCCTGGCCACTCAAACTACTACAACACAACCAACACAAGCTATGAAAAGGATCACACTGCCATACATCAGAAACATCTCAGAAACCACCAACAGACTATTACAACCACATGGCATCTCCGTAGCACACAAACCAACTAAAGTCCTCCAAAATATCTTGAGTAAATCAAAAGACCCAGTAGCACAAGAAGAAAAAACAGGAGTCATCTACAACATACAGTGTAAGGACTGTAACAAACACTACGTAGGACAGACAGGCAGAAGACTAGCAGAGTGCATCCATGAACACCAACTAGCAGTCAGAAGACATGATGAAAACTCCTTAATCTCACAACAGGTGGACAGACTGAACCATAGTTTTAACTGGGAAACTGTCAGCATTTTAGACCAAGATAAATACAAAAATGCAAGAGAATTCTTGGAAACTTGGTATTCAGACAAGGCAGCAATCAACAGACACATAGAGATAAACAGCATCTATACACTATTCAAAACAGACAATAGAAAAGAAAACAAAAGACCAGAACATCTCCTCACCAGCAATCATCACCCAGATAAGCAGAGATTACCACCAGGCACACAATCAAGCAGTAAACAATACCCTAATCAAGGAACTACCAGAGGAACAAAACAAAACCCCACCCTCACCGGCAGGGCAGGCCACAGTATATAAGCAGAGAGAAAACCCCATCCCCTTCTAGCACTGAAGATGTTACCTGGCCAGGTAATGAAACGTTTGCAAGAAAAGAACCAAGCTCAGAGAACCCCAAGGTCTCCAAAGTTCCATGACTTTTTTCCAAATGTTTGTCCATCAGTCCCAAAAGAAAGACCTCTGGTCTCAACTGTACATTAATCTTTAAAATCCTCTGAATCAGTGTATGTATTTGAGTCCAAAATTTTCTAGCTTTTTTACATATCCACCAAGCATGATAAAATGTCACTTCTTATTGTTCACATTTCCAACATGTATTTGAAATGCCTTTATACGTTCTTGAAATTTCTAGAATGTATAAAGGCCAACTCTCAATGGACAGCTCACAATAATCAAAGAAATTATAATAAAATCACTAAAACATAAAAAGTAAACATAAAAGTTGGCAGGCAAAATGAAATGAGGGGTCTCGCTCTCCCTTGCCAAAGGTATTCACAGCTCTTCTAAATAACAGCAGAGTGGAGGCCATCTCGGGAGGTCCTCATTCCAGAGGGCAGGCACTGCTACAGAGAAGGCACAATTCCAGGGTCCTGAGAGATGGCATTGTTTAATCAAAGGAACCTGGAGCATGCCAACCCTGCAAGTTTGAATCAACCAGGCAGATGTCATGGGAGACAGGCAGTCCCTCAAGTAACCAGGCTCTATATATCCTTATTGAAACAGCTTTATCTTGCATGTCAACCTCCTAGTCCACTTTCTACTACTTATTGCCTTTGATCTGTCCCTCCTTACTATCTCCAACCATTGGACAGAGCAAGCTTTTTAAGAAAGTACACATCAAATTTAAATGTTGCCAAGAAAACTTCATGGACTTGTCCATATAGTTGCTAGGAGTCTAGAAGTACTTGAAGTCATAAACAAAAAAGCACCTCACATACAAATCTTAAGAATACCCATAACAACAGAAATGCCAGAATGGGTCTGCATAGTAAGTGACAACCACAATAAGTTGACAAGCTATGATAACCATGGGTTTGTCTCAAGTCATCCTAGGCCCAGCTGGCATAGGTGGTTATACATTAGATCTGGTCTTTACTTTGAAACTGATGAGATGCTACCTGTTGGTGGTGGGCATTTCAATCTGTACTTTGTTATGGATAGATCACTTTAACATGACTATGGGAGGTGGTTGGAAGTGACATCTGATAATATTCTCTGGGAAGTGATTGAGCTTGTGAATCTCAAGGAAGCGGAAAGAGTACTTTGTGAATCCACTTTTAGCACCTGTGAGCTTAATCCATGTCTCACCAGACTAGTATGAATGGACAGGTAGGAGATGAGCAGTTGGATCCAGGCAGTAATAAATGTCTTGTTGCAAGAGGGGAAAATGTCAAGAGCCTTGAAATAGGTGATGACAACCCGTCTGCTTGAGAAGGCATCCTTGGGTCCAGCTGTATTAGATAACTATTGCTCAGTCTTCAACCAGAATTTGTTGCTGTTGGGAATGACCCATGACAGGACCTGGATGGAGGATAGTGACCCTCCTTATAATGCTGGATCAGAGAACATGGTATCCTTCTAGGGGGAGAGGTCAAGCCCAGGGGTGCCTCAGGGCTTGGCCCTCACCTGTTTTGTTTAACATCTACAGGAAGCCTCTGAGAAAGGTGGTATGTTACCACAAGGGATGTATCATCAACATGCAGACAATACTCAGGTTTACGTCTCCACCTTGTACAGAATAGGTGATGCAGAAGTCTTGACCTAGTGCTTGGAATCTGTTAGGGTCCGGATGGTTAAAAACAGGCTGAGGCACAATCCATGTAAGATGAAGTGGCTGTGCATCTAAAAGCTGACCAATTCCAAGTGTGAAAGTTAGTTTTCATACAGTCAAAGTTAAACTATTTGATACTAGATCAGGCTATTACCACAACAAGGAACAACAAGGAACAGATCCATCCACCAACTACAACAAGGAACCATCCACAAGCACCAACTAGCAGTCAGAAGACATGATGAAAACTCCTTAATCTCACAACAGGTGGACAGACTGAACCATAGTTTTAACTGGGAAACTGTCAACATTTTAGACCAAGATAAATCCAAAAATGCAAAAGAATTCTTGGAAACTTGGTATTCAGTCAAGGCAGCAGTTAACAGACACATAGAGATAAACACCATCTACATACTATTCAAAAGAGACAAAAGACCACAAGATTGCCTCACCAGCAATCATCACCCAGATAAGCAAAGGTTACCACCAGGCACACAAGCAAGCAGTAAACAATACCCTAATCAAGGAACTACAGAGAAGCAAAACAAAACCCCCACCCCCATCAGCACTGGCAAGGCAGGCCACAGCATATAAATAGAGAGCAAACCCCATCCCATTTTAGCACTGAAGATGTTACCTAGCCGGGTAATGAAATGTTTGCAAGAAAAGAACCAAGCTCAGAGAACCCCAAGGACTCCAAAGTTCAACCCTGAGCTACACATATTCGTCTCTATTGGAACAGATGGAAGATATATTTCCCACCTAAATGAGGTTTGCCTGTAGCCCTTTACATAGAATGGGTAGGAGAAAGAGATGCAAGAAATTTGAACACTGTTGTTATAAATAGAGGTCACATTTGATATATTAGAGTTACTAACATTCTTTTGCAATGGCTTCATAGTTTTGCCACAATAAATCCACTTGCTGAGTCTTTGTATGCTGGAAAATATATTCCTGCACTGTTTTGCCTTGTCAACAGAGAGAGGCCTAATATCAAAATAGTTCCAGCTTTAGCTTTTAATAGAGTCATGTTCTGCTTGAAAGAGCAGAGTTGCAATCTGAGGGTAGTCCTGGATTCATCACTCTTATCTGAAAAGCAGGTGGAGGCTCTGGCCAGGAAGGTCTTGTTCAGACTCAATTGATGCACCAATTGGAGGCTTTCCTAGCATGGGGGCAGCTGACCACATTTACTTGTTTGTCAACTCTTGATTGGACTACTGTAATGTGTTGTACATAGGGCTGTCCTGGAAGGCCAACTGGACATTTAAACTGGTGCAGCATGCATTAACAAGTCAAGCCTGTTAACGTCAAACCCTGTGCTATGGGAGCTGCACTGGCCCCCAGTTTGTATTTGGTGCAATACGAGGTGCTGGCTATCACCTATAAAGTCTTGTATGGCATGTGATCTGGGCATTTTCAAGACCACTTACTCCAAATACAATCTCCCTGCCCAATAGACACTAAAAGAGAATGCATGTTGAGTCTTCACTCTGCTGAAAGGTTGGCAACAGGGGCTCAGAAATTTGCATTCTCTGTGAAGCTGCCTTCCTGTGGAATAGCTTGTCCCTGGGGTGTTATTGATCCCTTCCTTGAAAGTGTATAGGAAGTTGGTGAAAATATGATGATTTCAAAAAGCTTCAGGGAAGGATGATATCAATATGGTAGAGTGTTTTCATGAGAACTGAAGCTGTTATATTTGTTAGAAGGTGGGTAAGAAGACAGGAACTTTCCATACAAACACTGCTTTCCTCTAAATGACAGTGATGTTTATTGTTACAGTGCTTTTCAAGTACTGTTCAAGTGCTTTTCAAGCATCTTGGAAAACCAGCACCTTGTTCCAGTTTTCCTTGCAGAGTTCTCATCAGTCATCCTTTCCAATTTCAGTAGTCTTTTGCACTAGCCAGTATATTCTGCAGATCTCTCATTTTGATTCTGCTTATTCCTGATGGATCCTCAGCTGCAGATTCCTCCTCCAAAGTTCCTGGATTCATATAGCATCTCCAGTCCACACAGCACAAATACAGCATTAGTAATGTCCAACAACTTCCTCATAACAGATCTGTCTTTTATACATTTTCACCAAAAGGCAGACATGCCTGCTTTCAGGCTTTCTTGATTAAGCAGGAAGCTTCTATGTGTCTATGTGACACATTGGATGGATTTGGCAAACAGACTAAAAAAAAAAATCTTTAACTTTGAGACCAATTTACAGGGTTACTAATCAGGGTATCTTACCCTGCCACACATCCTTCATTAAAATAAGTCTTGAAAGGTCCATTCAAACCTCATACTTGAATGTCTTTTGTCGTCAGCCCTACTTGGTAGACCAGACCAGGTAATCAACCCTACATAAAGGCTAAAGCTACTTTTATTGAGATTGGCTATAGTAATGGAATCTTGCAGGTCTGATTGGCTCTACTTCCTCCTCCTCCTTACACTCCAGTGAATCAGGGAGGCATCTGCCTGAGCCGCTTCTGAATGTTATCTCCTTGTTCTGGACAAAAAATGTTTCAGCCCCTTCTGCCTAAGTAACCATACAGGTCACCTTGTGTGAGATGGGCAGCTATATAAATATGATAAATAAAATAATGGTTCTTGCATATTTCTGTCAGGATCATCTTCCTTACTCTCTGCATTTTTTTCCTTTATCTTGTCTCCTTTGTGGGTATAGATTCTTCTCTCTCCTCCAAACTCGATTCCTCACTTGACTTGCAAAGGTTTGTTTTTTCTGGGCTTCTTTCCACAAATATAGGACACCATGCAAACAAACCAACTCCAACAGTCCTTTTCCCACTTGTGCTTTGAGTTTATTTCTAAAATATACAGTGGCCTTAGCTGAATAAACTATACAGACATTTCTATATGGAGCTTTTGACAGTTTCCTAACTGTCTCACCCTTCCTGATTCACGTAGGCCTCTCTTATCACTACTTTTATGTGCTCACTTCATTAGGCAGCTTCAATACTTTCACTTCTCAAGCTTGCTTTTAAGCCTAGAGAGGAGGAAGGAAAAATAACTCTTTCCTGGTCTTCTTGGAATTCCAGCACCTTAGTCAAGCCTTCCTCATTTCACTCCCAGTCTGTCCTTTCTAAGTACTGCAGTCTTTCCCACCAGCCAGTTCACTCTGTAGATCTTCTCTTTTGAACCTGCTTTCTCCTGTCAGATCTTCAGCTGCAGATTTCTCCTCCAACAATGCCTGGATTCACGCAGCATCTCAGGTCCAGACAGCACACATACAACAAACTGTGTCCAACCCATTCCTCCATTACCTGGCAGATCTGTCCTTTAACGCAGGGTTCCTCAGCCTTGGCGACGTGAAGATGTGTGGACTTCAATTCCCAGAATTCCCCAGCCAGCAAGTCTGGGAGTTGTAGTCCACACATCTTCACGTTGCCAAGGTTGAGGAACCCTGCTTTAATGCATTTTTACCAAAAGGCAGCTGGGCCTGCTCCTGAGTATCTTAATTAAGCAGGAAGCATCTATATGTCACTTTGCATGGTTTGGGCAACAGACAAACAAAACGTCACAACTTTGTCCCCAAAAGTTACAACTTTGCCCAATAAAGAGCATCTTAGCCTGCCACAATATTATATTGTATAATTTGTTTTGTTTTTGCACTTTATGTAACTAGTAAACTACTCAGAATTGGTCAGTTGAATTGGCATAGATGTTACAGTATAGTAAAAAAAAAAAAAAGTTGATTTCCAAGACAACGAAGGAAAAAAAAAAAAAGAACTCCTTCCTAATTAGCAAGGGGCAGAATGCTATCTCCTAACTCTCACCACTAAAATGAGCAATGGCTACACAAATCCTGTGGCTGGTGGTGGCCCGTCTCCTACTGCCAGCCCTCCCAAGTAAACCAGACAGGAAACAAGACTAGATGAACTAATTCTACTTTATTGTAAGGCTACATTAACAGAACCTTGCAAGTCTGAAAGCACAAATCTCCCGCCCTCCCTATTTACCACCTGAGTAGTTACCGAGTCTTCCCTAAGTTTCCTTCTTTGACCGTTACCCTGTCACGGACTCCTTCCTCTTTTATCTGATCATTCTCTAGGCGGCATCTCTTTCCCCATCTTCCAAGGCCACCCTCACTTTCCATCACACCTACCCGTAGGATTTGCCTAATATACCCTGTATGCGCACAAATGATAAAATTCAGGAGAGCAGGGTTGTTAAAATTCAGCACTACTTGCTGCTTAGCAGGATGAGAATTCACTAGCCCCAATTCGACACAAACCATCTTAATAAATGTAAAGAGAGAAACAAAAAAGAAATGGATTCCCACCGCCTGACTGACCCAGCCAGTTAAAAACATAAACAGGAGAGGGATGTCCTGGACGGAAGGAAGGCAGGCAGAGAGGCCAAGAGCCTCAGGGGCTTCCTTGCAGGCCAGAGGATGGTTCTGTCTCATGCCAACTGGCCAACATCAACTTCTCCCTCCTGCCTACTCACTACATGCTCCCTTCTCCTCACTGTGAAACATTCCTGAAGGAAAACTCCTGCTGCAAATCTGCATTAATGCTGCAAGGACTTCCTACCCTGAGCTTATAATGCTACAATTATGAAGGTGGGAGAGAATCCAGGCATGATTTGACATTCTGTCTAGCTTAAGTTCAAATTTATTGAATCTTGACACTGTCATACTGAAATGTATAGTACTATTGCTTAGGTTCCATAGTGAGGTTCACTTGGTCCAAGGATAGTTCACTGTGTGGTTAAATGCTCTGAAAATGGAGTTACACATTATAGTATGGGACCTGGACTGGGGAGATACAAGCTCAAATCGCACTCATCTTCTGAGTGACTTCAAGCTAGCCACTCTCTTCCAGCAACCTATTTCATGTCAAAATAAGGAGATGACTGCCCCCTGCCCGTCCCTTCTAGCTCCTAAAAGAAAGGTGGAATTAAATAAAATATAATCATTCAAAATTATGTTTACATCCATTTACACTGGATTAAGCACATAACTGGATTTATATACATGTAATTATGCATGAACAGCTACAAGTCATGGGGGGAGGGGTGTTCACATACTATACTAGGCCATGGTTTGTTTTAACCATGTTTTTTCACTACATCACAATTTGTTGGGTTTTCTTTTTTGGTACTTTCAGCTCAGTCTTGACTCCTGGCGACTGCCTAGACTAGTCCCTGCAGTTTTCTTGGCAGAGATTTTCAGAAGCGGTTTGCCGTTGTCTCCTTCCTAGGGCTGAGAGAGAGCCACTGGTTAAGGTCACCCAGCTGGCTTCAAGCCTAAGGCTGGACTAGAACTCATGGTCTTCCAGTTTCTACCCTGGTGCCTTAACCACTACACCAAACTGGCTCTCATATATAATGCTAAACCATAAAACCACTGTTGATAATCCACAATGGCTGGATTCACATAATCTGTAGAACCAAAATCAACAATGCACACTGGCTTAATCACCTAGTCCAACCAGATCTTTATTCTTTGCAACTCTGTCCCCTCAATCACTTGTTCTATGCAAGTTTAAGCATACTGTCCATTCTTCTCCCTTTCTGCCCATGCACAAGAAAGCTATCTTTAAACATGTCTCCCATGCTATTTGTTATTTTATCAATTTTTCTTCATTAACACCATCTTTTCTATAGAGATTTAATCAGCCAAAATAAAGCCCAAATCTGTGTATATCAGGAACCACTGGGATTTAGACTGGAAACTTCTGAATCTGTAACTTCCCTATGCCGTGAGACTTAGAGCTTAAGGGTAGAGCAACTGCTGTGTTAAATCTCCTCAGCTCCTAGCCTGCCCTCAAGTCTTCTCCAGATCGGCCCTTGGATTCTCTGGAGCAGGACAGACTACTAAAAGGGTTCCAGTGCGAATTAGCTTTTGCTGAACAACAAAATCTTCCAAAGTGGGTTTGCTTCTGGGTGTACCTTGGGCAGTCCTTCCTTCTTGATCTGACCTCAGCTCTGACCCCCGCCTTGCTCTTTGATGCCAGTCTTTGCATCACCCTCAGCTCCCTTCCTTGATCTCTTCCTTGACTTGGACTTCCTGCCTCAGTTCCTTCCTGACTCCTTTCTGGAACACTGCCCATAATGCAGCTCCATCTAGCCCTTCCATGTGAATCTTGTCTCTCCCTTGCTTTGTTATCATTCTTAGGGTCACAAGTATGAGCCTGTCTCCTCCTCTTTTTTCTCTTTCTGTCTGTGTGCACTCCAACTGGTATCTTTTATACTTTTTAACAGCAACTTTTTTATTTTTCTGCAGCAAGTGAGACGTTTGGTTTTACTTGCACTCCCTCCTCTTCAGTGAAAAGGGGTGAAGCGTGCATTGTGCCAAGTCTTCATTCCTGCTCTGCAGCCAGGGTGGGGAAGTCATGTCAATACACAGCACCTGGTCCAAGCCAGGACCATTTGCCCTAAATTTGTTGCCGTTTTAACTCTCTGAATAACCTGGCGTCTTCTCAGCCAAGTTGCAAAGAAAACCGCAATGACTCACCAGACTTGGCAGAGCTTTGTGCTTCGGGTGTCCAAATCCACACAAGCATGCGTGCACACACACACACACACACACACACACACACAGAGTCCACCCCACATCTGAATCCCACAGAGGACACACCACAGTTCCAGGCTTCGGAGCCACCCTGTCTCCTACTCCTCTTCCATTCTCTGCCCTGATCACATGTATGACAAGGAGTTGGGGATTCAGCCCTGGTCCAAAGTAGGTGTTCACGCTCGTAGTTTAATGCTGGAAATAGTGCTGGCTGCAAACCTGGTCTCCCAGGCCTTGTGCTGTTTGGCCAACAGCAGTTTGGTGTTAAGTTACTGCTGGACAATGTAGAAGTCTCTGGGGAAACAGTAGCAAAGAAAGAAACATGCTCAGCTCTGGAGCAGAGCATTAACTCTATCTATCCCAAGAAATAGAAAGAAAGAAAGAAAGAAAGAAAGAAAGAAAGAAAGAAAGAAAGAAAGAAAGAAAGAAAGAAAGAAAGAAGGAGCAAGCAAGCGAAAGAGGAAGGAAGGAAGGAAGGAAGGAAGGAAGGAAGGAAGGAAGGAAGGAAGGAAGGAAGGAAGGAAGGAAGGAAGGAAGGAAGGAAGGAAGGAAGGAAGGAGCTTTGCACATTCCACTTAACAATATTTGGACTGGCAGCTGAATCTAATTGCAAAACTAGTGATGGGTTTAGATCCTTTACTGCATCTGAGGTGGCAAACTAATTTAGGAGTTCAGCAGAGACTGGGGGGCAAACAGCTCTGACTTCCAGCATAGGGAAGTAGCTGGAGAAGTGGGTTGGGTTGCTTTTGAAAGGGACAGTTTTGAACTCTACAGGATGACGAAACAACACATTTTATTCTTATATTCCAATTACATTGCTTTCAGATCCCCTGTGGCACAGCAATCATCCCTGGAAAAGGTCATCCACATTTCTCTGGCAGATACTCTCATTTTTGTGCTGCAAGTCAAAGAGAGGATTTAAGGAAGCTACTGTGATGTTTCCTTTAAGTTTGCCCTATACATTTTTAGGAAAAAACTGGAATCATAGCAAGTTGCCTCTCATTAGACAGGCTTGATTTCCAGCATTGAAACATTGCATCAGGTGTTTTAAGCACTGAAGCAAGAATATGCATGCTTCTTGGTCTCATATATGAGTTCAGAAAGCAGTTGCTGAATCTGTCTCTCCCACTTCTAGGCAAGGAGCCTGTTGATCTAGTCCTTCCTGCAGATAACCTGTGTGCGTGTGTGGAGAATGTAGACAAGCAGTATGAAGCATGGCAATAAGAATGATCCTGGAACCTGGAACTATATTAACCTGCTTGCTCAGGCAACCAATAACAAGTAAAAAAAGAGTCAGTAATAACATGCCAAATGGTATAGAGCCCCAAAAGATGTGTTGAGTTCAGGATAGTTAGCATGGAGTCTTCCTTGGAACTCCTTAACCCTTGGGTTGAAAGTTCAAGAATAAGTACTTCTGATTGGGATTGATGCCATACAAAGAAGATCCAGATAAAGCTATCCACTTCATTGTTTATCTAGAACAATGTTTCTCAACCTTTTGGAAGTTGAAGTCCACATATCTTCAAGTTGTCAAGGTTGAGAAACACTGATCTAGAATGAGCTCCCCAATCCTTTGTTTCTTGAATTTTCCAATAGCTGAGGAATTAAGGGAATTTCCTTCATCTTCTTACTCTTTCTGTGATAACTCAGCAATGTCTTTCCCTGGGGGAAATCTGTCCTCCATCCTATACTCCTTGTTATGAAACCAACATAGCTGAAATTCCACAGATATTCCTCTAAAGCTACCATCTTCATCTGGCAGATAATCTATCCTAAATAGTTCCAATCACCTTATTTATAACAGTGGCATTTCAGAATTTACAATGACTAGGAAAACTCTTAGAAAGTGAGAGAAATCCATTACCACATTGTCTGTATATAGTGCACCTCAAGCCATTAGCTAAGTGAGGAGCATTGCCAGGTGACATAAAAGCCAAATCAGACAGCAGCAATGATAAAATCTGTGAGATACACAGGTTTTATTGCATAAGACAGCCCCAGAATTTTCCAGAGGTGATTATCCAGCACTTCAACTAGCCACTGCAGGCTCCCTAACTATTCTGAGACTACAGTTTACCTTGTATTCAGTATTTATACTAGAGCCAGACTTAAACATTGGAACAGTCAGTAGTTAAGACTTGGATCTGGGGGAATAACATTCAAGTTCCCATGGAGTTCCAAGTGACTTTGAGCTAGTTATTCTCCCTTAACCTATTCTAGTCACAGAGATAAAATTACAGGAGCTCTCCATGCATTCTCCCTTGAACTTTTAGAGATGTTGGATAGAAATGCAATAAATAAAATAATAGATAAGCAGAGCATGGCAGACACATCAGATAGCATATTTAGGTCACCATTAAAACAGCAGTAAATGAACAGTTATACAACTGCCAGCACCATGCATACATGCTAAAAGGTAAACCTCACTGAAAGCAAGACTTTCTTCCAAGTAATGCATAGGATTAGGTTGTATTTTTTCCCCTTTATCCAAGAAAGGGGCACCACTTGACTTCTCTACTTCAGGCACAAACGAATTTCAAATACAGGACTTCAGAATATTCAGCCTGAGCTATAATGCCACAATTCAGGACTGACCAGAGTAGGAATGTCACAGACATAAATGAATTCCCCAATTCCAACTGGGTGGAAAGGGTCACCAAAGGAATAAGGCTGTGCTTCCAGGTAAAGAGAGTATCCTTCTCCCTTGCTTCTTGATGACTTTCTTCTCTAGCAGCTTTAGGCCAGTGGCACATTTTGGAACCATCCCTCTACTACTAACGAAGTCCTAGTTTCTAACATGACAGAGCATCAGGTTTTCTTCCATAAGGACTTGCAATTCCCAGGATCAGTTCTGCCATTAGTCAAGAGTCAGAAAACAGAGCCAGCTAATGGTGGTGGCCTCTCCCTTGGCATACTGATGAAATACCAAACAGGGGAATGTGAGGAAAAGGAGAGTGCCATGCAATGTGGTCAAGGCCTAAAGGTGCTAAGCAAGATGCAAGAAATGCTTGACAGACAGTCATATTTAGCTACATGTCCAGGCCATCCATGGGCCTAGCATAATGCAAGCACAACAAATAACAGATTAAAAGAGCCTGCTAGTTGTTTTTAATATTTTTTGGCTGATTTAGCATTGCTTTTAGTGTTTTTCCATTCTATTTTGTTTTGCAATTCTTTACATTTCTCCACCATCTTGAAAAAGAACTCTATATTCTTTGAGGATAGGATAGAAGCAAAAGTAGGAGTGGGAGTGTTGAATACAAGTATCTCTAAGTTGTGAATAATTCATTCTTATCGAAAAACTTGTCCAATCAAAGCAGACCAAGTTAGCAGTGCAATTTATACACCACATTTATTCAGTGGGTACTACAGAATTTATTCCCAAGAATGCACAGGATTGCAGCCTTGGTCAATGCTATAAAAATAACATTGTAAAACTTGAACTGTAAAGTTAAGAATTTCATATAGCAACAAGGGTACAACAAAGTTTATCTAAAATAGTTCAGATTAATGTTTGAAAATTCTCAGTCATCCAGGTGGAATTGTCTGAAGGTTCTTCTTTTCTTTTTGGTTAGAGACGTTTCGTGAAATTTGGTAGTGAAACATCTCTAACCAAAAAGAAAAGAAGTCCAGTTGCCATGACTCAACCTCAAGGTAGTTCAGATTTATTTACTTACACAGGTCAGCTATCTTGAGGCTCTGGTTTAGCCATCTTTCTTTTTTATTTTGAATTAATTTTAATTGAACTTCTTTTCCTTGCAAGCTTTAACAGGAGATGCCTTGATTTTTAGATCATACCGACTGACTAGCCTAGAGATATGAGCCATCCAATGTGTTACACACACACACACATATATACACACCCACATACAAACACACATATACCATTGTTTATGTAGGAATTTTTTGGTCCAAGCAACAATGGTGGAGGAAAGTTCCTAAAGATCATACTTTCTCAGTTCCCCAAAGTTGGCAAGCCTGTAAACTGAACACCCAGTTCAGATCTGGAAGGGAAGGATATATATCTCTGTGGAGCATTGCCTTCAAGGCATAAGGCTATTCACGGATGAAAAGCTATTGTTTCAGCAGGAAAGTGAATTTCCCCTTTCACTGCTGGCCTGCACTGCTGGCCAAAGGCGAGGGGGGAAAACAACTCTTTCTCACGCTCCTGTGGAAAGTGAAATGTCACCCAAGTCCAAGGCAACCAATGTCTATTTCAGAAGCCAATAAAAGGAATCTGTTTGGGGCAGCATCACCAAAACCCTCTGGGTCACCAATTATTCCTGGTGACCTTTCAGAGGGCTTTTCCCCACAGATCTCTTAAATTGCTCTCTACTCATCCTTGAGCCAAAAGAACTAAATCAGCATAAATTCTGCTCTCTCACTGCCTATCCTTATCTTCCTCTTTAGCCTCTCTATAGTTCTGACTTGCTGATATCTTGAGTGCGCCAGGGCATGTTGAGCAAAGCTGTTGGTTAAATTGTGGTTTTACTGCCCTCCCCTTTTCTTATAGGGAAAAGGCAGTGGATAGTTGATATATGGGCGTGGGGGCTGCCTGTAAAGCAAGAATGGCTCTGGTTTTAAATGGACAGCTCCTCCAGTCTATCAGCTGCTAGGTGGGCTTGTTTTGACATGGATTTAGTACATTTTCAAAAGAGCACTACAGGTAGTCCTCAACTTACATCCACAACTGGGACTGGAATTTCCATCGCTAAACGATACGGTCATGAAGTGAGCTGTCATGTGACCACATTGCTTAGCAACAGCAATCCCATCAGTCCCGGTTGCTGTCTTTAACTGAAAATTGCGGATTGCTAAATGGGTACCCACCCCAATCCAAGCCATTCCGGGCTTGGTTGCTCCCAGCCCCAAGCCTCGGTAAGGTAAGGGACTGCCTCCAACTCCCCCCACCCACCTATCTTCCCCCCCATCTCTGCCCTTTTGGCCACCCTGCACAGCAAGCAGCCCCAGAACCATGCTGCAGTCACCCTCGCTACCCTGCACTCCAAGGCCCCTGCCACCCTGTGCTACACCACCCAGCTGACCTTCGCTGTCTTCTTGTTCCTGCTGCTGATGAGGCGTGCCCAGCCTGGCTGGGGCTGGGCTTCAAGCTGTGAAAAAACAAACAAACAAGCAAAAAGCAACCCCTGAGCTGTGGTGTGCTAAAAAGCCCCTTTGTTTTTTGCAAGCAAAGAAGCTTCCCAGGGCAAATGCTCTTTGGTGCCTTTTCACACTGCATCTTGCAGAAGTTGAATCTGCACCTGAGCGAGGCCTTTTAGGGACAGATGCTCTCCTCTTGGACAGGGAGACAAAAAAGGTGGCGGCGACCCTTGCAGGAATGGAGCCCCGTGCAGGAGGCTGTGTTTGCTCTGCTAGCAAGCCCCGATCACGCGCTCATTGGCTGCAAGGAACCCAAAGCCTGAACCCTCTTTAGGTCCTTCTTCCAAATCGGAGGGTTGGGCTGGGGGGGAGAAAGCGTGGAGTTCAGACTCCATTCAGGTTTGCCTCCTTCTTTCAGGTCTTCCTTTGGCAGCAGATGTTTTTTAAGCGGGGAAGCCGTTGCCTGCAGACTTAAGACTAATGAACTAATGATAAGGTTGGGGGGGGAACGGCTGTTTTTATCCTGGAAAAACCCAATAAGTGAATGAGGGTTGTGAAGAGGGGCGAGGAGGCACAGGGAGGAACGAGGTGGCAAAGTCAGACCCCAGTTTGGGTGAGTTCTACTGGATCCTTTCCTTGCAATTCCTGGGCAGTTCCAATCCACAGGTGCAGCTGAGACTGCTTTTTGGCATGCCGCAGCTCAGGGGCTGCTTTTTACTTTTTTTTTCACAGTGCGAAGCCCAGCCCCAGCCTGCCAGCCAGGCCAGGCACACCTCATCAGCAGCAGGAGCAAGAAGATGGCAAAGGTCAGCTGGGGCAGTGGAGCTCAGGGCAGCAGGGGGCCAAAAGGACATAGATGGGGGGAGATAGGTGGGTGGGGGGAGTTGAAGTACCCCCGAGGTTGTAAGTGCCTGCTGGTTGCCAAGCACCCAAATTTTGGTCACATGATCATGGAAGCACTGCAATGGCTGTAACTTTGGGCACAAGTCGTAAGTCCCTTCATTCAGTGCCACCATAACTTTGAACAGTTGCTGAATGGTCATAAGTCAAGGACTACCTGTAGACCAACACTCAAAACAAGACCCCGAGACAGCAAAGTCATGAATGAGAGGATTGCACAGTAAAGCAGACACTCCTTTTTCACCAGTAGGCCTCCCCCACACCACCAATCAGGTGCTAGGCTTGCAGCTAATTGGGTGTTGCATGGTAAAACAGGAGAGATTACTTTTCCCTGTAACCAGTGATATCCCACAGATCAGCTGTTTTGCTCTTAAAGGAAGCCACCCAACAGCTTGTGTGTGTGAAGATGCTGCCTGGTAGAGCAGTCTTTACAATGCAACCCTTCCACGCCATATATTAGCTGTCCAGTGGTTGTAAGGAGCTTTAAGTATGAAGCACCTGGTAGCTCTCCTTTGTTCTATCCCGCTCGAGAAGAAAAAGGACACAAAGGACAGTGCCATGGACTCCAGGGGAGGAGCATGTGAAGTACCCACCCAAATGACAAATAGGTGGTGGGCTCTTCCTGCCTTCTATGGGCCATCCAGTGTCAACATGGACAGGAAGCATGACACATTGCCCTCACCCTTAAACTGCAACTGGTTGCTGCTGACTTAAGAGGAAAACAATATGTCAATTCCAGTACAGCTAACCACAAACAGGCTGTCTCAAGCCTGAGCTAAGGCATCATGGCAGAATAAAGATGTTGCCAGGAGATGTTTGTACGAAGATAGGAAACAAGGAGGGAAAGGCCCTTAGGAAGATTAAACTGAGAAGTCTGAAACTCTGCCAAAGGCAGAGCAGTGGGCAATTTCTAATGCAGAGATAATGCAACCTGTTAATCTTCAGAGTTTTAGTTTTCAGCTCCTTAGCCTTTGCATGGTCAAGTCCAGAGAGCAGCACATGCTTATCCTGACCTTGCTTCATGTTACTAAACAGAACAGTTGTATCCCAGTGGCCTTTGGGGAGCTAAAAAGGTTCTGAGAAGAGGCCTTCACTCAGATTTAAATTCTAGCAGATCTCCTCTTTCCAAAAAAACCCAGACACATAGTGTAGCATTTCTGAGGATTCAAGACATGCGAGCCAACTCAGAAAAAGTTATAGCTAGAAACCAGTGATAAGTGATCCACATTCTATTCAGATGGCCAAAAGACTGCTCCTTATTGAAATGCAATTCTCCTCCTGCCCACTTTGTACCCTCCACTTCCAGAGCTCATGGGAAAGAAGCCCTAATTACAGCAACACAACACAACACAAACTCCAATCCATCTTACTGTTTATAAAGACATTACAAACATTATAAAGAGATTATACATGATTAGCAATAGAAAGGACAAATGCTTGCTAAACAATAGGCAGATATAATCAATCTTGATCCTCTGTCAAGGCTTAGGCACAGCCCAGTTGTCAACTGTCTTGCAGCTGCAAATAAAGAGTTTGCCTATTCCTGAGACCTGGGAGCCGTACAATGAAGCCAAAGCTACCTCAGTAGCAGAAACATCATGCTAAACAGGAGAAGTCTCTGACAGGGCATGCACATGGAACACATGGAAACTGCACAGATAGGCTGGCCAGCCTGTTAGGAGAAGATTCATGTGAACCCCCATTAAAGGAGATTGTCATCAAAGTTTAGATGGCCCAATTGTTTCACAAGACTGTTACCCCTCTTCTGGCTATTCTGAAGAGTCACACATTCTCCACTAAAATTAAGCTTGATCTGCACAACTAGTTTAATGTCATGTTCTTTGCACTGCCATGGACCCAAATATTCTATGTGGGGCTTCTAGCATCTTTTGTAGGAAGAAAAGGTAAAAAGAAAGGAGTCCTTTAACTTAGTAAGAAGCATAGTACAGGTGGTCCTCGTTTAACGACTACTTGTTCAGAGACCATTAGAACTTGCGGTGGTGCTGAATGAATGGTAGTTATGACCAGTCCTCGAAGTTATGACTGTCACAGCACCCCCAAGTCATGTGATCACAATCCAAGCTGTCAGCAACCAGCCCAGATTTCCAACCGTTGCAGCGTCCCGCAATCATGTGATCATGATTTGAGAACTTCCATGCCAGCTTCTCACAAGCAAAGTCAATGGGAAAGCTGGCAGGAAGTTGCAATCATGTGAGGTCCTCACTTAATGACCTGCATGGTCCTTGCTTAATGATGGTAACCAGTAATTGCCAGAACTGCCATTGCTAAGCAGCATGGTCACGTGACATAGCGCTTTACAACCGCATTGCTTAGTGACGGAGTTCCCGGTCCCAACTGATGTCATAACCCAAGGACTACCTGTATGTAACAACTTCAAAGAGGTTTCTAAAATTACAGGTAGTCCCCAGTTTAAGAATGAGTTCCGTTCCCAAAGTCTGTCCTTAAGTCGAATTTGTATGTAAGTAGTATTGTGTAATGAACTTAAACCATCGTGCATTTAACTCGAATCACTGTGTATTTAATTCAAATTTTGCTACAGTAGGCTCTGTTCTTAATTATGGGTCGTCTGTTACCCAGGAGTTCTTAACCCAGGGACTACCTGTATTAGCAAAATCTCCTCCATCACAATAAAGGCCAGGCTTATGTACAACCGGATAGGAGAACAGGACATGTCTTCTTGCTCTAGCCATTACAAAATATTCCCCTCTGCAGCTCAATCCTATGCATGCTTATGCAGAAGTAAATCTATTACACGTGTTTCTGTTGCAATCTTTGATTTGTTATTGTAATCCCCACTTCCGTAAGACAAGCTCATGCTCAGTTTAGTTCCTGCCTCTTTCATTTTCATAAAAGCTTCATGGATTCAGGCTGAAAAGGAGTAACTTTTTCAAAACACACAGTAAATAGGAATTTTAATTTAATACTCTTTAGTCTAGCCTAGAGAGGGAAGATGCTCATTTCTACCAGAAATAAATCTTGGAAATTTGCAAATTGTCATACTGTGCTTTCCTGATACGAGTGAATAACATCTACTCAGTAGGCAAAGTTCACTCAGGGCAAGTTCAAGCTACTCTCTTTCTAGTGACCAACTCCACTGAGGCTCACATGCCTTTTATTGCATACTGAGGAAGGCTTAAGATAGAGAAAAATACAACTCCTGAGAAAATGCAGGTAATTGGACTTCTTATGTGCCTGTGGGGAAAAGAAATGAGACAGAAAAAAACTGAGATGCCTCTGATGCCTGAACCATGACAATAATTTGGGAAGAAAGCTGCAAGTCTATGGGATTCCTTGTGCAATGTGTATGCAAAAAGATTACTTATTTACACTTTGTTACATACAGCCTATTTTAAGTATCCAAAGCATTTCATGTCCAGCCACCTTACCTTTGCGTAAACATTGATCTGCAAGAGACTTCCTTTCTAGAGGCAACCCATCTTCCAGTTTTGTCTGTATAAGAAACCAAACAGACTAACAGTCAAGGTATAGATTCTCAACTCCTACGCAAATAAGGCTGCCTGGCTAAATAGAGGGCTTAATAAGGCCATATAGGCAAAAACCTTTTTAAGGAAATAAATAAAGCCTAATAGGTTTGTTGAGTGGGGCTGTAGCTCTGCAAAGAAACAGTCAAAAGAGTCTTCTTGCGATTGCTTTTGGACTGCTACACAAGCCAAAAGGTCTAAGTTCTATTCACCGTCCATCACTTCTTGACAGCAGCATCAAGGGAACTTGCACAACTTACTCCACCTCCTCTGCTGCTAGCAGCTGCAAGAATATAAAAGGACTTTAAAATGATAACATTTAGATTCTTGGATCTTGAGCAGTGTTGTCCAAACCTGGCCACTTTAAGATGAGTGGACTTCAACTCCCAGAATTCCCCAGCCAGCATGGGGAGCATTCTGGGAGTTGAAGTCCACTCATCTTAAAGTGGCCAGGTTTGGACAACACTGATCTTGAGGAAGTGCTAAGCAGTTACTACCTGGTCAAGAGAGCACCATCCTAGAACAGTTGTTCAATAAAAGCAGAAGAACAGAATTCTACCTGGTGCTAATTTGGAAGCATTTTCCAACCAAGGATAGATCAGTTTAGAATTCTTCTGGGCAACGTTTATCAGAACAAAACAAAATGAATCCAACACCAATTCCCATTTATGCTGCATTACTACACATCCATTCATTTACTACGCTGCCTGTACCAGGTGCTGTATGGGCAGCAGTGTAACTCAACTGCAGAATGAAATTGGGAAAAGGAGAGGTGATCACCTTTATAAAATTGAAATGGATACATTGCTAACTGTTTTATTCCAGAGCCACATGCTGATGAACTAGCTGGCTAGTTCCACATATCCTATGATATATTTTAAAAAGTTGAAAGCTTTCTTCATGTGCTCTGATGCATCAGGCTGATCATATTGTTGAGCTTCTATTGCCACCTAGAGGGTACAAATAGTTCCAACATGCCTTTCTGAGGAGTAGAACAAACTTATAGAAGAGTCCGCATTAGTGACTACTTGGCCAATGAGAGGGGCAGCCTGGAAACTGAGCACAGCCATGTTACGTCAGAGAGTTGTATCTCACTAGTCTTAGCAACACTCAGGATGCCTTTGAGAGCACTTCTTGGCTCACGTACATCACTGGACACACTGAAACATGCAGAGAAATAATTTTTTTCCTAATTTAACATGTTAGAAATATTGCACAGATTGCAGTCTCTCATTAAAGAATAACAAAGCAAAACTCTCCATGAAGCCCAAATCTGCAATTAAGAAGTATCAGGGCTACCACTTTGATCAAAACAACGATCAAACAGTTTCACTGTACATGGGCCCTTTCTCCAAAGCAAAGGTCAGCTTAAAAACTACAGTAATGAAGATAATATGTATAGTATAACAAAACTAAAATATCTACAGGTCTGTGACTGGTGGTTTTCTTGAAAAATCTGGAAATAAAATTGCCATCAAGGGACCTTTTCCAGATGCTCTTATCTTCTGGGTTTACAAAAATGGCCACTAGAAAAAGAGCCTTTTTAATGGTGGCACTCTTTATATAACATTCCTTTCCCCAGCGAGATTTGCTAGCCAAAAATCTTTCAGTTCTTCAGGACTTTTAAAATGTATCAGCTGAACTGGTTCGTCCAACTCTTGTTGTTGAGGTTTTACTCTGCAAGGAATTTTTGTTATGGTTTTTCTCTGAGGGATTTTTTTTCCTCTGCTAAAAGATATATACGAAATGCATTGGGAAATGTATTCTATTACTTTGAGGCTGCAACCAGCAAGGCCTTGCTTCTTTGCACAACTGATATAATTTCATTGCAACACGCAGGAAAGCAGCACCCACTCTGTAAAATGAATTTAAGGGTCAAACCCAGTAATTCAGGCTGTGATCAAAAAGTAAGAACAGCTGCCATCATTATAACTGTAAATATCCCAATTCATCACACTGGTTAGAAGTGGTTGGTCGATTTGTTCAATCTGCATTTAACAGCAATCTCAGAAACACTCACCATATTGAGTAGCTCAGACGTATTTATGTCCCTCTTCACAGTTCTGGTTGACAAATGCCGCTTTTTCCTGAGTAAAAACACAGAAGTTTGACTGTGAAGGCACTGCACACTCATAATAACACAGATAATTTATTTCAGACCTCAGTAAAAGAAGCTATAATGTACAAGTGAAAGCACTGATCCAATTTGCTCTGTAGTGGTGCAAATTGGAGTGACCTTCTAGGGTTTGAGGTAGGAGTATTTAACACCCAACAAGAGATGTCAGGAACTGAATTAAGGATTCGCTGCATGCAAAGAATCCTCTACTGCTGAATTTTTGTCCTACTCAGGATATCCAGCAACTAAGTAAGGAGCTACTTACAAACTTAGCCAAGCAGCAGACACTTCACTTTAGTGGCAATCCAAGAGAAAGTATCTTCGGTGTACACACACGAATGTTCAGATGACTCTTGAGGCTATCATGTTAAAACTTTTAGAAGTCACATAGGAGCAATCTAGTGCTCTCCAAATGTGCGGATCCCACAATTCCCACTGAGCATAGCTCATTAATGCAATACATTTAGAAGAACAAAAGGCTGCACTAGGAACTCTTTTACCACAGATCCAACAATGCAGAACCTGCTTTACTACATCTTATACCACAAAGCATTGGTCCTTAAAGTGCCATATCACATGCTGTTTCCAATGTAGAACGTGGCCCACAGAAATGTGCTTCTTAGTGGGCTAAACACCACATGTTGGTGGGATACACATAAGAATACACAAACTACATACAATAATTTTATTGGGGAAAATGATACAAGTCCCTACCCCACACCAGCTGATTGAACAAGAAGGTTCCAGTTATGGGGCTATCAGAGGACATGGTCCAAAAGGCCTTCCAGCAGTGGTCCCAAATTTAATTTAGTTAACAATTAAGGGCATATTTGTTCATTCAGACCATTATTGAGATAATACTGTGCTAGAAACAAAATATTTTTAACGCAACATTTGTTGCATTACAGTATAGTTGCCAGTTGACATGTATATTTGCTTTTTGTTTTTTCTGGATGTTTTAACTGATGTACTGCAATACTGCACTCTTATTGCTTGGTATTCCACTCCTGGGTTCTTCTTAGAGGAAAGGTAGAATATTAATAAAGTATAAAAATAATTGTTGCACGAGGGAGAGCTCTCTACTCCCTAATCTGGGGTAAGCAGATAATACAGAACTAATTATCTGACTCAGTAATAAATTGTTTCACTCGTGACATGAATATCTGAATGGGTCAGAAGAGTGACTATGCATGCCCAAGTTCCATGTTTGTAGGTTGAATGAATGTCTGATAGAAAAAAGTAAAAAAGAAAAGAAAAGCAAGTTAAGGAGCAAGTAACCTACCCATTATCTCAATAATGTACATCCTGCCTGCTAACTGTCTCTTGCCATTTCTCCCTTCTCCACCCATGACATCCCAAGACAGTCACATACTTTTTAAAGGGAGAGCAAAGAAGCAGCAGAAGGATCACGAGTATGATGGGAGCCACAGATCCTAAATTTCCGGTGAGTTGGGAAGATGGGAAATTGAAGGATGGTATAATCTCCATGCTGTCTGCCAGATGAACAGCCACAGACCTACAGATGGAAGTGAAACTGAAAGAAAGAAAGAAAGAAAGAAAGAAACAATAAAATATACACCATATACTTACGCAAAAAGAATTGTGTGCGTGTGATGCACGTCTGCATGGGTGTGTGTACATGTATGATATGAGCCAGAAAGGAAGATTTTAAAATCACAAATACTATATATACACAAGTCCACAAATGAATACAGGATCAGTACTGTTGTATATTTACAAAACTAGGGCTTATTTATATACTTAATGCTCTTACTCTCAAAGCAAGGGTCACAAATTGAGACCTCCCCCCATTATATCTTTCAGGAGGCCCCATATCTCCTTGGTAGAGGTCATCATTTGCACACAGAAGGTTGTGGTTCAGCTTCTAGCATCTGCATGAAAAAGGACCTGATAGACACTACTGGGCTCAAAAGACAAAAAATCTAGGTTGGTATAAAGCACCTTTCTCCAATCTGATTCTAACACCAAAAGTGGTGGTGGGTTCCATTCATCCTTTTACCCATTAATAATGTCTTTTCTCTGTATCCCCTATTCATTTATTTCTCATCCTGGATTTAAATGTACTATTATTTATTATTTTTCATAAAGATGTTATCCTAGCTGTGATTTTAATGAATGCTGGAAGCTGCAGCATGGCCAATGAGATGCTGATGCTTAATAAAGCCTCAATGCTCATCCATATATAATGGGGGGAAAACCACCTCACCCAAAGATCCCCCCACAAGGTAAATATGGAACTAAATAAAAACAATGATTTATTGGGGACCACCAGCAAAACTTCATGCACATTCCCAGTAAATCAGGAGTGCTGGAGAACATATGTGAGTGCAGAGGTTTTGTAGCAATCCAGACAAATGTGTACACCCATCTAGTTATACAGAGAAAGAAAGGTATGGGCATGATAAAAGGAGAGAATGGGGATACCTTGCCTGTTTCAACCTCCTAGGCAGGAAACACCTCAGCCAGAAATTTGTAACAGCTTCCTGTAGTTCCGCACCTGAGGTCAAGATGAAAAAAGCCAAGGAGACAATGCTAGGAGATGAACTTTGAGTCCCAGCATTGGTCTCTTTAAGAAACTAAAATTAGGAGAGGCATATTCTCCCAAGAAAGAGATTAAACACTCCATTAGCTAGCTGTCTGTTCATTTTAATTTAAAGATGACAGACAATTAAGAAAATTAGTACTGGAGGTATAACAGAAACAAGGCGGCACAAATGTAACACATTAAGGCAAGCAGCATTCCTGGGAGACTGACATTGCTTAAAAAAGCCCTTTTTTAAAAGAAAGGCCCTGTTTGTCCAAATGTTCCATGCCAGAATGCAGTACAATACTGAGAGACCACCAAGAAGCTGCTGGAGTCACCCTAATGGCATGTGCTGTAAATGACAAACAGGACAATCCAGTTTGGGTGAGCCAGAGGGAGCAATGTAGGATTCCCAGCAGGGCAGACTTGATTTAATTGTCCCTCCCAGTTGTGGCTTGCTAAGCAACAAGCTGAGAAGGAAGGAAAGTGCAAGGAAGAAAAGGAACCACTTATTGGCATTCTGTGTAAATGAATCAGTCAATTAGATTTATAGATGGCTGTAGCTCAGTGGAAAAACAAATACTTTACAAGTAGAATGGCTCATATTCTACCCTGTTTATCTCTATGTAAAATTAGAAAGCTGCTGCTAATCAGTGTTGAAAATCTGGAGTCAAATGATCCAGTGGAATTACTTGATAAAAGGCAGCTTTCTATGCCTGGCACCTATCAGCAAAGTAGGTATCCCACATGAAATTAATGAGAAAGATCAACACTAAAAAAGGTCCTTTATGGGGAGCGGGGGAAGGATGGAGGGGAAAGATCCTCATGATTTAAATAAAAATCTGATTGTTTTAATCCCCAACCTACCTGCACCTGCATACTGCTCTGAGATTAACAGCAGCTGTTGGCTTATCCCTTTCTGTGCAATCTGGGATGAAAAAGAACACAGGCATTTCCATTCAGAAGGATGACAAGGTGGATCAAGGGAACAGACAAATACAGTGCAAATAGGATGGAATCGGAAATCCCATGATTGAACTTTTGTACTGAGTTGGGAAACCTGCAGCACCCTGCACGCTCTCAAAATCTGACCCTCTCCTGTTTCACAAATGCAAGGTCAGTAAGGGGAAGCGGCATCAGGCCTATGGAGCTGAAGGCTGCTAGAAGTGAAGATTGCAAGGATGGAAGGGGCTTTAGAAGTCATCTAGTCCAATCCCCTACTTGTGCAGGATCCATTGGTGCATTTCTCATAGATTACCATCTAGTTTCTGTTTGAATACTTCTAGGGAATGCAAACTCATACTTCATGTGACAGCCCATTCCATTCGTTTACAGTTCATACACTCAGTTCCTTCTGATGTCTAACCTGAATCTCCTTCCTTGGAATTTTAACACAATGGCTCTATTGCCTTCTGGAGCAATAGAGAAAACAGATAGTCCTCATTCAGCAACTGCCTTGTTCAGCAACCATTCAGTTACCACAGTGATGAAAAAGTGTTTGGATCTTGGGGGGAACTTCATTCCAGAGGGCAGGCATTACTACAGAGAAGGTGCGCTTCCGGGGCCTCAATAGGTGGCATTATTTAATCAGTGGAACCTGGAGTGCCCAATCCTGCCAGATCGAACCAGTTGAGCAGATACTATGGAAGACAGGCAGTCCCTCAAGTAATCAGGCCCTATGCCATGAAGGGCTTTATAGGTCATGACCAGCACCTTGAATCATGCCGGGAAGGAAACTGACAACCAGTGCAGCTCACAAAGTAGTCAATACTCTTGACTTAGATGACGGTCAGATCACATTTTATGACAAATTAATGCAGAACACCATGAAATTCCAAACGGTTCACATACTTTTTCTTGCAACTGTAATTACTAAGTTTAGGTTTCTATCACTAGACATGCTGCAAGTTACCTGCAATTGTTTTGGAGTCCAAGATGCTTGGTGGGAGATCATGGGATGAATGGTATGGCACTGAAGTTGGAAAAAGTGATAACTGCAAAAATTACACATATTCTTCCAGCACACCAGTTCTTTACATCAAAGTGCATCTTCTCGACACTTTGCAACAGAAAAGATGTTTGTGTCAATTAACCTTTTCAGAAGCATCTTTTGGAAGGGAAATACTAGTGCATTGAAAATTTTAAAAAGTAAAGACTGATCCTAAAGTCAAGTTGACTTCATGTGGCTAGATAGACATGCCCATTTAGTTTTTTTTAGCAACTATATGCAAATGCTTTGCCTTTGCCTTCTGGGATATTCTGGGATATTTTTTCAATTTCCCAATCTAGTCTACAGACCTAGAATTTCCCATCAAAGTACTAGCCATGATCAAACCTGTTTAAGTTTTTTTTTAAGAACAATGTCTGCTAAATGCTGGCCTTTTAAATTCACTGAAATTCCAGTAACGTATTCATTCCTTTTCAGAATCAATATGCATGTCACTCACACTAGTGCTTTTTAAAATAACACATAAGACACATTTTACAGTTGAAACATGCTTTGCCATTTTTCATTACAGTTCCAATAATTAATTACAATAATGCTAGAAAATTTGGTCACAAACATAACACTCCAAGTCATTAGCATAAATTTCATTCTAACTCTCCTACAGTGGAGAGGTCTCCTATCTCCCAATCGATATAACTGATGTTACTAATGTAAACAATGAACGGACTTGGAGTATAGAACCATAGGGTTGGAAGGGACTTTGAAGGTCTTCCAGTCCTGCCCAGCACAGGAATCAGACTATCCCAAATGACTGTCTAACATTTGTTTAAAAACCTTCAGTGATGGTTTTTAACCCATGACTCCAAGAGGCAGGCTGTTCCACTGCTTAAAAGCGCTCATGGTCAGGAAGTTTCTCCTTATTTTGAATTTGGATCTGTCTCTGTAAAGCTTCTACCCATTGGCTCTTGTCCTACCCTTGGGCACTATGGAGGATAAATCTACACCCTCCTGCCTGTGATGGTCCTTCAAGTACTGGCAGCCTGCTATCATGTCTCCCCTTAATCTTCTCTTCTTTCGGCTAAACATATAGTTATTTTAACAATTCCTCATAGGATTTAGCTTCCAAACCTCTCACCATCTTTGTTGCTCCTCTCTGCACTCTTTCCAGTTCCTCAGCATCCTTCTTGTGTTGCGGCAACCAAAACTGGACATGGTATTCCAGGGATGGTCTGACCAGTGGAGCACAGAGTGGGATTATCATTTCCCATGATCCTGATACCTTTGTTGATGCAGCCCAAGATTACATTGGTTCTTTTGGCAGCTGCAACACATTGCCAACTCATGCTAATTTTGTACTGTACCAGGACACCCAGATCTTTCTCAGAAATACTACTGCTGACCTAGGTACTGTCTATCTTATACCAGTTTATTTATTTATTCCATTTTATCAGGAAGAAGGATCTAGTCAACTTTATCAAATGCCTTACTGAAATATAGGTGCACTACATTCACAGCATTCCCTTGATCTACTAATATTGTCACTTTGTTAAAAAAAAAAAAAAAAGATAGCACAACCTATTTTTAACAAACCCATGCTGGCTTCACCTTGGTCCTTTTAACAGGTTGCAAACCCATTGCATGATGATCTTTACTAAGATCTTCCCAGATATTGATATCAAGGTGATTTCCTCAGTCCCCTTTTTCCTCTTCTAACGGGTTGGCAAGAGCTTCATCTTCTAACCATATAGTAGGGTTCAGATATTTCACCTGGCACAAGGAGATGACCATCTAGGTTCTAGGTAACGCAGTCTTCCCTAAATGGATTAAGACTCAAAAGACTAATTATTGGTTTATGAAAGAGAAACCTGTCACCTTTATTTATTTTATTTATTAATCAAATTTGTATGCTGCCCAACTCCCAACAACTCGGGACAGCTCACAACAACTACATCAAGGAAAATACAATAAGATTTTAAAATAAAATGAGAATTTTATTATTAATTTTATTAAAATAGAGCCAGTTTGGTCTAGTGGTTAAGGCACCAGGCTAGAAAGCAGGAGACTGTGAGTTCTAGTCCCACCCTAGGCATGAAAAACTGGCTGGGTGACTTTGGGCCAGTCACTCTCTCTCAGCCCAACTCACCTCACAGGGTTGTTGTTGTGGGGAAAATAGGAGGAGGAAGGAGTATTAGGTATGTTTACTGCCTTGAGTTAGTTATAAAAACAATAAAGGTGGGATAAAAAAAATTAATAAATTAATAATATAATAAATATAAGATAGTGAGAACAATGACTAACTGGACAAGAACAAAGCAAAGGATCTTCACTCTCCTTTGCCAAAGCTCTTGCCTGGGTGAAGAGCTAGGTCTAAGGCCCTCTAAACAACAGCAGGGAGGGGCCATCCAGATCTTGTGCTGCTACAGAGAAGTTGTGCCTCAAGTGCCCTGACAGATGACATTGTTTAATTGAAGAGACCTGAAGTGCACCAACCCTGCAGGATCAAATTGGCCAGGAAGACACAATGGAAGACAGGTGATCCCTCAAGTAACCAGGCCCTTTATCCTCTGTATATACATAATTGCACAGCATCATTACTGACCATAGGGCACATGTATTAAGGCAGTGTTCCTCAACCTTGGCAGCTTGAAGATGTGTGGACTTCAACTCCCAGAACTGGGGAGTCAATCATTTAAAATACTCAGAGGAATTCTGGGAGTTGAAGTCCACATATCTTCAAGCTGCCAAGGTTGAGGAACACTGTATTAAGGTTTCAGTAGCCTCCCATTTTCTGGTTTTGTGAACTTTGAACCAACCTGAGACTCTGCCCTTAAACCAGCCACTCTTTTAATCACTGAATTGTTTCTGAAAAACAAATCTAGTAATACAAAATTGGCAGATTTACTTTTTTCTCAATATATCTGAATTTTCTTTCTTGAAAGTCAACCTACATGATGAATCTTGATAGTATAGGTATTTAACAGTAATCATTAAATTATTTCAAGGTGCATATTAAATGTTTTATAATGTACACTTTAAGTGAAAAAGAAATGCAGATAACCATGTTTTGTAATTAGAATAATTAAAAATAATAAATGACTTGATTTTAAAATGGACAAACAGAAAACACAAACTGGGGAGTCAATCATTTAAAATACTCAGAGGATTTCTTTATGCTGACTTATAATTTTAAAAAGTGAGATTTAAGTAACTTATTAGAATTTCCCTCCTACAGTTTATACTGAAAGGTATAGATTACAAATGTAGATTGTCATTTTATTTTGACTTACTAGATGGAAAATTCCATTACTAGACCAAATATAACATATTTTATAGTAAGAGAATAGGAAGTAAGAATTATCTGTGGGACAAGCCCAGCCTTGACACTAAGGCTTACTTCTGAAAAAACTGCACCGGATTATACCTTATTGCAACTATTGAGTTCCGTATTCATATTCTTTCTTTCAGAAGTATAAAATTTAAATACTTCACTCTCCTTTCTGAGTAATGTTTAGATTAAAACGTCAGTCCCCTTTCCCCTTTAACTTGCCAGTAATTCATGCAATAGCTACAAAGTCAACAAATGCCATTTGCTAACTCTATTACTATGTAAACATCTTATGACTCTCTCACATAAAATATGTTTATGATTAAACCAGTATAATATAAACGTTAGTGCATAAATGCAGTAGTATGTACTACCACATAATTAGGCAGAAGTTCAACAAGAATTCTATTCCTCTAAGTAATTGAACTTGCTACTGGTACTACTACCCCAGTAGGAACTCTGCTAAAAAGTCCTCGAAATTTGGGCACAGCCTTGACACTAGAATCACATTAAAAAAAGAACTGCCATTCAGAAACATTCATCTTTCCCTCCCAACTGAGCACCAATGCATACTGTATGTAACTAAAATGGAACCATATATAGTATAGAAAGGGAGGGATCTTAATGCTTATGAAAGTCCCCAAGAGTGCAGAAGTATAAAACAACTAACCAATGATAACTACCCTTATAATAGCTCAAGGAGGGATATTAAGAGAGGCAGAAGGAGCAGGGAACATGGATGGCCAACCTGATTCATTGATGCTGTCCAGAGTCTCTTTTTGATATTTCCCCATGAAGGAGCTCAATATGGTTTTACACCATGCCAAAACTCAAAATAGGGCTGAGCCAAAGTGCTAACTTTTTAGTTTTTAAACTGTGACTTGAATAGTCAACCTTAATGTTATTTTTTAACGTTAAATTTTCTACATTATTGTTACCTAATATAAGTCCACAAGGCAACATAAAATTGGCAACCTTTTTTAATTGGCTCTATTCTAATGCATTTAAATAGCAAAGAGGCATTAAAATTTTCAAGGAAAATCTCCCTCCCTTCCTCTGCCCAAAGATATGTATGACAGACATGGCTGCTGCAGAAGGCACATGAGCACGGCCATCCAGGATACACAGCGACCCTTAGATGAATTGGTGAATTTTGAAAGAATCTCAGAATGGCAAAGGAAAATACTCCACCAGTTTGGATAACTCTTAATGCAGAAGTTATTGTCTCAGTGTTTCACTCCCTAGGCAGGAATGATACAACTCTCTTAATTGCTGGAAGAACAGATGAGCCAACAGTTGAACAAAGAACACAGGTGTAAGAAATGGCAGCCTTTCCTAACCCCCCTACCACCACCAAGATGGGACTGAGTTTTTTCAGTTGAATTTCTCTTTCCAGAACTGCATGGAGCTTCTCTAGTTTCCCACAGCACTATCGATCTTGAAGGAGTTCAATTATCCTGTGGCTGGCTAGCTAGATAAATAAATAAAACATTAGTTTATCAGAGTGCCAGCACTGCCATATATATCAATTGGTGGCAGCCTTTTCGATTGGTTCGATGACATGGGTCGGGGTGGAAGTACTGCCAGGGAAACCACTCACTGCTGTCCTTGCAGTGTTCCATGCTAACACTGTTCAGACAATAGCAGAATCTAGCCCTATTCCTAAGTCACAGTAAACACAGGCTATGGGGGCAGTGTATATCAACATGCCTTCCTCCCAGCCTAACAACTGGAGAAAAGCACATGAAGTGGCTGTTTGAATGAACCCTGTAATCCAAGGATTCCTTAGCCAGCATGGGAATTCTGGGAAGATCCAGTCCTAATGTATCTGGAGATCAACAGGATGAGAAAAGTTGAGATACAGAATATTTAATTTAATTTAAATTAAATGTGCAGGAAAGTAAGAAACTCAAACAGTTATCCATTACTATTATACCCTTGGTATATACCAGCAAGTAATTATTAACTACATTTTTATTGCTTGTAAATCACTACAAAGCCTGGTACATTTTCATATCTTTATCAGCTCAACAGCCCATGGAGCTTTTCATCAGTTGTGAGAGTTATCCAAGATTCAGACGTACTCTCCACAAGTGTTTGGCTAAGAAGATCATGGGACAAAGCAATTCATCTATAAAATGAGGGGGGGAAATATATTTTATGACTGTTCCCTAGTGTGAGGGTTGTTAGGCATGAAAATCCCTCCTCCAAAACATGATATTAGCTAGTTTTTAAAAAATGATAAACAGTTTAACCTGTTGCAACTTGGTGTCCTCTGTATTGGAGTGCAACCCCACCATACCCAGGTAGATTGAAAAAACTAATTTAGGCAGAAAAACAATAGCAATTGACTAATAGCAATTGGCCAAGATAGCTAAGTCAACATTTTGTTCACATGAAACCTACCCATGGTAAATTGAACCATAATTTACTCTGTGTACAATGTAAACCAACTGCACAGGCTGGGTTCATACAAATACTAGCAAACTGATTAGTAAGCTAGGTTGTGAACAGTATATCTTGTGAACCCAATCCTAACCTCCCATATTCTCACACACAGGCAGCATGTCTTCAAATATCAATTATGTACAACTGTGGAAAGCTACCACTATCTGGACCTGCCTCTGAGAAGCCCTTGCTGCCACTGTTGGTAGCCGCAAGACACAGAATGCTGGACTTCATGGAGTCGTCATCTGATCCAACAGTAAAATGAAAGGTACAATTGGGCAATATATTTATTGCCAGTTATCAGGGATGCATCTGACTTGTCACAATCCACCAGGAACTAGGCAACTCAGCAATGGGGATGGAGGAAAGGCATAGCTGCTGTAACATAGATATTGTGAAGGAAGCAATGAAAAGGAGGGGAAAGCAGGTTGTCTATATACTACTAAAACCCTCATTCTGTTTATCTGTTTGTACCCTCAGTTTAGCCCAAACAATGCATTATACTGCAACAATTTTTGAATCAAGGTACCTAAAATCCGCCAACTTAAAGAACATGTAAAAAATCCAGGACCCATTACTTCAGTGGAATTGAAATTTTCAAGATATTCACACTAGTTTTATTTGCAAAGCTGTGGCTGTTGCAGCGTCCCCGTGCTCACATGATCATGATTTCCAATGCTCTCTGCCAGCTTCCCACAAGCAAAGTCAGTGGGGAAGCCGGCAGGAAGTCAGAAGTCGCTCCCACTCCCACTGCTTTTTTGTCCCCTGTGGTCATTCTGTTTATCTGTTTAGGTAAGTAAATATTTGCTTATTATTGAAGTTCATTTTCTACTACAATTATTTTTCTATTTATGATATATATTCTTCTTAAATGATTGTGTGACTGTCCAGCACTGGGGTAAAAAAAAAAATGGTCTGCCTAAAATTTCATGTTCATTCTGGTCACATCAGACTGTACTACCTTTCTCTCAAAGGATGACCCAATGAGTCACAGGGTTATCTAGTTTTAAATAAATACTTATTTTCCTGCTTATCCCCCATGACGCCTTCATTTCCTCCCTGGCGAGGAAAGTGAGACAGGCTTAAGTCACTCTTTGCTGTAGTGTTTTTCTCCTTACTCTAGTAGCGCCAAAGGACCATATCAAAGTGTGCAAAATCTGTTGCACTTTATCACTGATTCTTTTGGAGAGAAATCAAGCAACTGGCAGTGACTGGGAAAAGAAGCAAGATAGATGGCAGCAACCAGGATAGTAAAATTCATTCTACTTTGATTTTCTGCCGACTCAGAATAGGTGAATAAGCACTTTAACTGAGTAGTTAAGAAAGGCCCACAGTGGTTCAGCCATTCCTGTCTCTTGGAGGAGAGAAATGAAGTATTTTTCCACCCCAACTGCCTCCTTAAATTTGCGTACAGTGAGGACTCTAACATTTTGCCAGTACTGATCAATGCTTAAATGACCGCTTCTGTAAGTGGAATGGAAGGAGGAAAAGGTTTTTTGTATTGCTTCAGGTAACAAAACATCTGGGGCTCATTGAAGATCCTCCTCATGCAGAGAGATCTGTAGATAGCCTTCCCCAGCCTAGCACTTTCTGATCCCCCACAACTCTCAGCCGGTACAGAGGCTGTAGACCAAGACAACTAGAGAGCACCAAGTGGGGAAGGCTGCCTTCGGAGAGGGCAAGGCTGGCAATACGGTTCATTCATCTCCCTGGAAGCTGCAGGTCGCGAAAGAAACGGCAACACTCACCACCAAGGAGGAGGCGATGGATCCTCCCGGCTCCCCGAGCGTCCTGCCTCGCCAGCGAGGAGAAGGTCTGAAATTTGCTCCCTACAGCAATCAGAGAGATGACAAAGGTAGGCGACGGGCAGCAGGCTCGCTCTTCTAAGGCAGGGCGGCAATTACTTCCTGGTTGCTCACTTCTACCTCAGAGAAGCTCCGAGGATCCACCTGTCCGTCTCCAGACAGGTATGAAAGAGCAACGGCTAAAAGTTTCCGGCCCGACATCGTGGGCCGCCCTCCTGTGAAGGGCGCGGGGCAGAGTTACTCGTCTCGGGAAAAGGACAGGCTGCTTGAGCACGGAAAAAAACTGCGCTTCGGAATCGCGGGCATTTCACCTGAAGTCAGCAGCGCGCTTCAGCGGCATTGAGGCGCCGGCGAATCTCGCGCCTTCGGCAAAGTCACCGCGTTGAACGTGACGCCGGCGAGCCCCCGCGGCCACCCCCTCACTGGCCTTTAACAGCCGACACAGCGGGCACAACGGGGTGTGAGGGGGGGGGGCATGTGTGAACAAGGTGCTGCGGTATGCATTGCCATTTAACTTTCCCGCCATGTTTTCCCCGAAGTTCAGCCGTGTAGGTTTTGATGGCGTGAGAAGGGCAATCTTTTTTTCATTTCCAGTGTGTGATTCAGCTACGGTACAAAGAATGTTCTCTCTGCTGCCGTCGAGTCACCCCTGGAATCCAGCCACGAAGGGGGAAAGAAACAAGTTATTTCCCGGTTGAATTAATGGATCACTAACACTCAGAAATGCCCAGCGGACGTTTGTTCGGCAGGTGAAGACAAATTGATGGGGAGAAGAACTAAATTAAAAGTAGTAATAATATTGTATTATTGGGTTGTGTTTAAGTCTAATAGTAGTGTATATGTATTTTCTCTCCCCACAGCCACTTTTTTTCTTCTTTCGGACAGGGCTCCTATACTAACATCAGTTTCTTGGTTTGCTGAAAACCTACCTTGGAAAGCTTCCATTATTTTGTGTCCAAAGACAGGAGAAACATCTGGCAGAAGTTTAACATACAGCTGTCTATTAATAGAAAGGGTGGCAGCCATCATTCTCTTACAAAGAACAAAAAGAAAAGAAAATAGTGGGTTTGATGCTTTTAAATTACCTACACATACACAGACACAGGTAAGAACCAGTTTAATGAGATGGGACATGGTGTAAAATAAAGGGATTCTTGATCATTTGTAATGCATGTCTATGAAATATAATGCTTTGGTTCTTTACTGTTACTAATAATGTTGAAAAGGGTTTAAATAATTCAGGAAAACAAGAGCCTTTGGCAGCACTGAGTCTTTTTTCACCAATGAGACTTAAATAAACTGGAGCAAGATAAAGTTGGCAATGTTGTGAAATGAAAATGAACATTTTTTTTTAAAAAAAAAATCTGATCCCATAAACTGATGCCACACCTGTTCCCAGTTACATATGTCACCTGTGTTTCCTGAAGAAAGGGAGGGATGCAATTTTTAATTTATGTTCTTTATTATTATAATTAAGTTCTGTTGCAACCCTAAAATACAAAGTACTCAGTGGTTCACAGGATACATAATAATTATTAAAACATCTGTGATCAGTTTGAAGTTATAAGCATATAAAATATAATAAACCCTAAAAAGCAGTGCCTCTGAACTTCTGCCCCCCTTACATCCCCCAAATAGGTAACCACAAGGAGCTTTTCCCAGGAAAATCAAGGTGGTTGGGCAGATTCTACTGAGAAAATGCAGTCCTGAAGGTAATTTGTTGGCAAGGCATGAAGGGCTTTATAAGTTAAGACCAGCACTTTAAATTGTACCTGGAAGCCTACTGATCACAATAACCAATGTTTATTAGATTTTTATACTGCTACAATAATACACCTTCTTGTGGAGTGATATGATTAAGTGAAATGGTAATAACACCATTTTAAGTACCTTCCATATTCAAACTTTTTTCCCCCTTTTTTTGTGCTTTCGAATCAGTGATGACTCCTGGCCTGGACTAGTCCTTGCAGTTTGCTTGGTAAGATTTCAGAAGCGGTTTGCCACTGCCTGCTTCCTAGGGCTGAGAAAGGGTGACTGGCCCAAGGTCGCCCAGCTGGTTTGATGCCTAAGGTGGGACTAGAATTCATGGTCTCCCAGTTCTAACCACTACACCAAACTTGCTCTCTATTCAAACTTTATATGTTTATATTTTTATAAATTCAGTAGTTAATGAATCGGTGTAAATCAAATGGTTATGTGATTTTTTTAAAAATCAAAGTATAATGCAAAATCTCATATTAATGAGTTATAAAATTAATAGATAAGGAAGCTCATACAAGGATGGGGAAACTATGGTCCTCTAGATGATGCTGAATTATCATTTTCAGCATTCATCATTGGCAGGGATAACTAAGGCTGCAGAGAGCTTTGGTCCAGGAACATCTGGAGAGCCATAGGTTCCCCACCCCATTATTGGATAACCATGTACTGAACACATTTCATTTGATATGTTTTTGCATTACGTAATATTTCAGCTGCCAATGCAAATTATAACTAAACAAACAGTAAGCAGTTTCATATACTTTATAACAAGGCAAAAGGGAGGAGAACTGTCATGCATATAACTTTATTTATTAGATTAATGTGTAGTTACCACACCCATGAAACTATGCGACACAGCAAGACTGGAATAAGAAATACCCAGGTGCAGCCTGGAAGAACTGAATGCTTGGCAAAAGAGAAAGCAGAGTTCCTTTCCCTTTGAGACTTTTCTACAAGACTTGGCCCCTCTAACTCTGCCCAACAGCTGTCAATCTTCTTAGCAACCAGGCATCATTTTGACATGTAGCAGTGCTGTGGATAATCTCCTGAAGTGTTGCTGGTCTTCATTCTGAGCAGGCCATTGTAAAGCAAGGGATTCTAAATTGAAGATCTGAAACTATAATAACCAGCTAGATACCTTGAGCAACTTATGGTTACAAGTACTACAAGACTGTTACATGAATGCAGTTTGACATCTTATCTTTGACCCTTAACACTTAAGAGGTTGTCAGATACAGCTTATGCTAGGATGAGAAAAAAAAAGTCCCACCTCCCATATATCTCCCTTATCTGAGCCACAGAAATTTGGATGACCACAGAAAGCAAGAAAGAGATACAGAACAAATGGTTATCTGGATTTCTGCAACCCTGAATGGTAAGCCAGTCCCACCAGTAGGAAGAAGAAAAGATAGGACAATAAAACCTATTTTAAAGTCACTGCACTGCACCAGTAAGTTTCCAGGTCCTTTATGGCCCTACGCAGTATATCACCAGACTATATCAGGCACCACCTTGCTGAAACGGAATCTGTCCATCCAGCCCAGTCATTTAGAGGTCTGTTGAGAGTCTCCCCAGTTGTAAGATACATGGGGTGTTGTTGGGAGCCATGGAAAGGACCTTGGAGAAACCATCCAAAAATCACTAAAACAATAACAGGTGCAAAAGCTTGAAAGAGAGGGAAAGTATTACAAAGAGACTCAGATTGGTCCCCCCAATTCCCTGGGGTAAAAGAGGGAAGGGAGGAAGATACAGGTACACTTGCAAGATTTAGTTAATAGCCTGCCTCAATAAAGTATCATTCTAATCTTCCTGTGGACTCTGTTTCCTGATCTGATCTATCTCAGGCAGCTGACAGGTATAAATAAGACAACAGGCCTTTCCTGTGATGGTTTCCAGTAGACAACTGGATATTTTAAGAACTGACTATTTAGTGGAATTGATTATTTTTTAAAATATATATTTCTGATTTCTGTTGCTCATCACCCAAAGTCCATCAGAATTGAGACAAGAAAACAATTTTGTTAAATAAATAAATGAGAGACATGTGAAACTATTTTTTTTTAGTAAAAGATAACACATAAGTGTGTGTGTGTGCGCGCGCATGCGCGCATATGACAGCAAACCCCAAGCTAACTCATTTAGTTCTGTAGTTATAGTCAGTAATTCACAGTTTAATCAGATTGGAAGCATACCTTTCCAACCCTCATTCTGAGATGTCTCCCAGCTATATGGTAGACAAACTTTAAGAAACCTGGGTATCCCATTGTGCAAGCAAAGAATATGTGCTTTCATCCTTTAATCATACATTATTCCTGTAGCTCTGCTACTACTTTTCCCAATCAGATATTTACCCAGGCCTTCAGGATCCATTACTATAGAAAGGAAGAATTATAACAAAAAATAGATTAAAATCTGAATGTGTTGAAAAGCAGAAACTTACATTCCTTTTGGATGAGATAAATCTATTATGAAAAAAAAAGGTGGTTTATTAAATTGTTCTTCTATTCTTTATTTTCACAGAATTATTGAAAATGCAACCTTCTATTGTCATTTTAATAAATGGGATGAAAATAAGATTTTTTTGTGTCCACTGGTCAAGAATGTGTATTAAATCATTACTGTTTAGAAGTGGTGTTGTAGAACTCCAGAAAGACATCCTATGTGCCATTAAATATATGTAATAAATTCCTCTGTATGCCTGTCACTTGTTTTCAAAATGACATTTCTAGAAGCTTTATTATCCAGTTATCAATGCCACCTAAAAATTAGGATTTGTAAGTCTATACTATTAGTAACTTAGCAACAATGACAGTTTATTGAATCATATTGCATGCATCCTATTCAGGGCCCCAGAATTCCTTTTGGGAACCATCAGATGATACCAAAAGGAGATACAATTTAGCTGAGTACCAAACAAACAAGTAGCAGCAAGTAACAGCAGCTTATTTCCATGCCTTAAAAAGCTTAATCAACATTTCTGCAATTTAAGAGGCCCCAAAGTAGGCCTGGCCATCTTACCTAGTTCATTGGAAACCCAATCAGTGGCCCTCTGCACATACAGAAGTCTCCTTCAAGAAGTACACATTAACCATGTTCACATTTCATACATTGATGGCATCTGGTCTGGTGGTGATGACTTACTAAGATAAGGAGCTGTGAATTTTGCTGGTTAGCCAAATGAAGCCATGAACCACATATATGCTAGGTGAAAAAGGTGAGGAGTCATTAGAAAGCAGACCAGAAATGAAACGGCCAACTGGATCTATCCAAGACTATAATGCAGGGCTTTTGGACAGGTTCATCTTATGTGCCAATTGCCTCCATTTCTGGATATGGTAACTCATGCCTTAGTCACCTTCTTGGATTTCTGCAATGAATTCTACATGGGGATGCCCTTCAAAAGATGTGGAAGCTGCAGCTGGTCCAGAATATGGTGATGTGGGCAGTTCTGGGCCTTTCGCAATATACTAATGTAATGCCACTGCTTTGCAGGCTGCTCCATCTTCCAGTGAGCTTCCTAGTTCAATTCAAGGTGCTGGTTATCATCTATAATGCCCTACATGGCACAGGGCCAGGATATTTGCAGGACGACCTCTCTGCATATCAGGATTTTCTCATGGGAAGAAGGTCATCCCGTTCCCTATACAAAAACAGGTGTCGAGATTATTCTATGAGTAATGTAAACAAAGTATCTTGTGATTCTGTTATGATTTTTACTGCCACCTACTGTAATGTGTATGTTAGTTATTCAGTGGGGGTGTACATGCTGGTAATATAATGGGAGGGCTAAATGCCCAGTCAGTTCAGTTTGTCTTGTAAAAAGTTAACCATGTAGGTTTTTATAGGTTATGTAGTCTTAACTAGTAACCAAGTAGTGTACCTCTTCTCTGAGAGTGTTTTTTAGCTAGAGACTTTGTTGTGGTTAAGTCTTGGAAGCTAAGGTGAGAAGGAGTCTTTGTTATATCCTATATTTTGTATGCAACTTGTATTTTATGAAGTTTTGCATTTTTATCAATAAAGACCAGTTAGTTTATATTTTCTGACTGGATTTTCTTTGGAAAGCTAACCATGGATATTGCATTTTGCAAGCTCTCATGCTGATGTGTAAGTTACCTGAGAGCAGGATTTTTGGGACCTTTTTGCTGCACTCTGCGCAATACTGCAATTGTTTCTGCCTGTTTCACCAGAACTGACAGACTAGGTATGCTCCATTAAACAATGCCATTTTGTGAGAACCAGGAGTTGTGCCTTCTCTGTTGTGGTGCCTACTCTGGGGGATAGCATCCACCTGGAAATCCAGATGGCCCCAACCCCGTTGGCTTTTTGTAAGGCACTAAAGACCTGGTTGTTCCCTTAGGCCAGTGTTTCTCAACCTTGGCAACTTCAAGAAGTGTGGACTTCAACTCCCAGAATTCCCTAGCCAGCATGGCTGGCTGGGGAATTCTGGGAGTTGAAGTCCACACATCTTGAAGTTGCCAAGGTTGAGAAATACTGCCTTAGGCATTTGGGCTGAGGTACGAGGTGAACCACCCTAACAAAGCAGTGGCAGGCAAACAGCGGAGCCGCCTTGATATGAACAATGTGACATAGGTTTATATAGAGAATTATTATTTCATTTCATTTCAATATTACCCTGCCTGAGCAAGTGCAGGGTGATTTATATCACAACATAACCTCTTTAACTGTTAAAATCGATTAAAACCAACATAAAACTCATTTAAAACTTACAATAATTGAAAACCTTCAAAAGTGTGAAAAACCCAGGCAGAAAGGATGGGTCTTTAGAAGGTCTTCAGAAATCCTAAAATCTGCACGGAGTACACATTTCGCTGAGAAGGCCCAGCCCAAAGATGGTGGCATTGAAATATGACCCTTCCTGACAATGCTAATGAACAGCAGGAATCATGCAAAGAAAGGCTTTGTCTCAAATAACCAAGGCTTAAAATATTTAGGACTTTAAAAGGGATAACCAGTCACACTGCTTTTTACCCAAAAATCTACCAGCAGCCAGCACAGCCATTTAAGAATCTGGCTACTGAATTCTGAAATAACTGAAATGTCCAAACTACATATACGCCAGTCTTATATGGAACACACTGCAGTAATCCTCCATTCTCGAAATTACCAGCTGATGCACTATTGTTTTGAGGTCATTCTCTTCAGAGAATGAGTGGAGCTGTCAAGTTAATTTCAGCTGGGCTCCTGGGCATTGCGAGAGATAATGCAGTAATCTGGTTACAATGACATTTGAAACAAATTTGGAAGTTGCCAGCATTCTGATAACACCCAACACCACTCCTCTTGATGACCTCATGTGGTGGTTACATAGAGATGTTAAAAAGCGTTGATGACCTCAGAGCTCCATATACAACTTGTTAGATATTTGAGTTCATCAGGAGGCCTTGTGAAAAGATAAGCTTCTGAACTTAAACAGTAATGAAAAAATGCTAAGTAATTAAGTAACATGTCAGAGCCAGTTTGGCCTAATGGTTAAGGCATAGGACTAGGAGTGGGGAAACTTGAGTTCTAGATCTATTTTAGGCACAGAAGACATATGGGTGATTTCAAGCCAGTGTGGAAGGAAAGCCATCCAGTGGCCAGCGTGACATCACCTGCTTCTTTGCTAGAAAGGAGGCACAGGACCACACCCGGTTTCCAATTATAAAACAAAGATGCTGATAGCACCTGAGTATGAGCTGGAAGCGGATTCTTGTTTGGAACAGCAAGGAGGAAGAATCTGCAGCTGAGAGGGTGGAACATCCACCAGGATAAAGTGCAGTTTAGCAGGTGATTGATGGTAAAGGAGAAATGGATGTGGATTCCAGGAAATCAACAGCAGAAGAACTGAAAGTGGAAGCAGAGCCCTACTCCAGCAGGGAATCTGACACCCCACAGCCATTCAACAAGCACTTTAATTCCCCCCTCCCCCAACACAGCCTGAAAGACTGTGTAAAGTCAACACTTTGTAGCAGTTCATGGCAGCACAGAAGCCAACTTACTTCAGGGTGGCTAAAGACTTTGTTATAGCTCAGGTAACACTATCAGTCAAGAATTAAAACTTTACAATCAGATACAGTTTCCAAGAGTAAGTTTGAAATGGAAGGAACTCAAATATCTAACTACCCAGGAAAACTGCTAAGATGTTAGTTTACCAATGTAATATAAACAAATAAAATAACTCTTTTGCTGGACATATTGCCACAGTATAGGATTCAAATGGGCTCTGTATTGAATTTGTACTTTACTGAATTTGTACTTTACTGAACTTGAGGTGCTCCAGTCACCTATTTTGCAGCTGAAGTTCCTATAGTTCTTTCATATCACCCAGGGCTGATTTTGAAGCAAATTGAAGAGGTTGGTTAGAAACAATCATGTTTATTACCTTGTAGCAGATCAGTTGAGCCCAGAGGGTGGAAGGTTGGAGGTCTCAAACCTCGTCCCTCAGAAGCCCTCTAAGAATTCACATCTTGCCCCACCCCTCCTATTTTAGAGTAGCCCCTTGGTTGTTCCTGCTGCCAACATCTATCTTCCAGTGGGCATCTCAACTAGCATCCTCTCCTTCACCCTAGCGTGTGATACGGTTGCCTTTCCAGCCATTAAATGGTAAACATACAGAAAATTTCTATCGTGCCAACTCTTGGCTATGTAACATAGAGATTTGTGTCCGAAGAATTTCAGTCCTTTTCGGGAGATAAATCAACCTCACAAGAAATAAACAAAAACAAACTTTATTGAAAAAAAAAGATTAAAAATTGGAACATAAAGCGACCTAAAAGAAAATCCAGTGCTCCAGGCAGAACACAACATAGTGCTGGTTTGCTACAAATGAATGCTTTGGAGTAAAATACTGGCAGAGTTGCTGCAGAGCTGCAAAATTATTATTATAGATCACAATATTTTAGAGGAAAAAGCCTATCTTTTCAGACATACCTGCAGTACAATATCTGAAAAGGGTGAAGTTAACATACAAGTTACATACAATTGCTTAACTTACACAGAGAAATAAAGAATGCTAAACTTAGCACTTAGGCTCCTGCGCATTCCTTGGACAGCAAAGGTGACAAACAAGCAAGTTCTGGAGCCTATAAAACTAGACATATAGCTGGAAGGCAAAATCATAAAATCCCACCTTACTTATTTTGGCCATGTCATGTGATCAAACTCACTGGAAAAGGCAGTTATGCTTGGAATGGTCAGCGGTAAAGGGAAATGAGGCTTCACCAAAAAACACAGTGGCTAGACACCATCAAAGCCACCACCAACCAGAGCATAAAACAACTGAAAGAAGCCATACAAGATCGGAAAATGTGGAGAGAGCTGGTCCACAGAATTTCCCAGAATCAGACACGATTGAACAGATAGCATCATCATCAAACACACTAAACATAAATCAACCTGACAGTAGCACAAATTCCTAGGTAAAATTTTTTTATTTCTACAGAAAGAAAAGACTCTTGAAACAGGTGTTACATACACTTCAATTATTTGGGCTTTTCTTGCCTCAATATGTGAATTCTGAGGCTGCTGGGAAAATGGACAAACCCCATTCTTTACCAACCTCTTCCCGTGGTTTCCCCTGAGGTCTGCCTTTTAGTTTTAAAAGGACCAAAACTTTTCTATCTTCAGCAAAGAAAAGAACTGGGTTAATTTGACTCTGTCCATAAGCAAGAGCATCTCTCCCTTCTGGGAATGTTTGAGCCTGCCTGGCAAGCAGATACAATATGTTCATAATAATACCTAAATAAACCTGTTTTCAAAAGAAGCCCAACAAGATAAGTGAAGAGAAAGAAAAGGTTAAGGAGATATGCATATTACCAGGTCTGCACTCCTGAAGCATCCTTTCTCCTAAAGAAAAAAGGACCACATTTAGCTGTGTTATCATATCTCATGCAGCTAAGCCTTAATCCAAACCTCAAAGGCTGTTCAATTGCAGTTACACACATGGATCCATTCCTCCACCTGTTTTTTCCTTTGCTTTCTTCCTCCCATATTTGTTCATCTCCACAAGGGAAGAAACTAGAGGAGGGCAATGGTGGGGGGAGGGATATTGCTTAGTTTAATCTGTAGACTGTTAGATATTATATTTTATTATAATATCAGTATGTATTTATTTGTACAGTACCTCTGATGCCGCCAAGTGATTTTTGCAGAGTGAAAATAAGAGTGAAGGGTGAAATGCAAACAAGGAACCACTGAAGTTTCATTTGCAAAAGCATCAGGCACAGGTAAGAATGAAATTAGCTGAGAAGCATTGCAGCCTCTCTAAGGCTACTACAAGGCAGAAGAAGAGACCTGAGATTTCTCTTTGTGGAACAGATCACAGCAGAAGCCTTCCATTTTTCAACACAATGATAGAAGTTCATTTTCATAGAGGCCAGCTTGGGGATTTCTCCTGAAAGGAAGGGGAGAGGGAGGGAAGGGGCTGGAGTGAAATGCTGACTGTTGTCTCCAAAGTGCATCTGCAACAGATTTGCTCAATTCTATTCAGAGCTGAAGGGGGAGGAAATAGTTCCAGATGTGCTGATGAACTGCAGAGCCAAGAGCAGCAGCAGGAGAGAGGCAGCCTTCCTACCCACTCTTCCTTGTCATTTGCCAAGCAAAGCACCTACTCTGGCCTTCCCCAACCTGATGCCCTCCAGATGTGTTCAGACTGCACACATATGTACTACATGCATTGTGCTGGTAGGTACATTCTGAGAACTACAATCCCAAAACATCTGGAGACATCAGGTTGGGGAAGGCAGATATAGTCTGGTCAGCACTGTACATAAGAATTCAAGACTGATAATAACTAGTTCAACCTGTTTATATTAATGTTGCTTCAAAGGAGTGTCCAAGGTCCTGAGGGTGGTTTTTTTTTTAGTCATTTCTATAACTGCACCCTCTCAAAGGTTTCTTCTTTACTTACTTTTCCTATGAGATCTTGGAGCAGTAGATCATCACCAACTGAGTCAGCAGTGTAATATAAAAGGCAAATGCAATTTCAGTTTGTATCAACAGAAATAATAGTTTCCAAATTGCAGAATGCAACTGTTTTGTTTAATTCTGTATTAGTCAGATGCCTTTTGAGTATTGTGTCCACTTCTGGATACCAGATTTTGAGACAAGGTCAAACAACCTGGAACCGATTCAGAGAAGGGAAACAAGATTGATCAGGGGATTGGAAACTAAGCCCTCTGGAGAGACTGAAGGAACTGAGAATGTTTTAGCCTCAAGGGAATGGGAAGAGTGTAATATCACTCTTCATGTACCTGAAAGTATGTCACACAGGTTACAGGAACAGAAGTTCTGGTTGAATGTTCGAAAAAATAATAATAAGAGCAGTTTGACAATGGAACAACTTACCTAGACAAAAGGTGAGCTCCTGTCCCCAAATACGTATGTTCAAGCAGAGGTTAGAGAACTCTCCACTGAGGATGCTTTAATCTGGTTTCCTGTGCTTAGCATGGCAGGGGGTTGATCTCAATGGCCCAAACTACCTCTTTCAACTCTGTTTCTATCAATGTTCATAATCTGAATAATTGAGGTGGGGGAGGAATTTACCACTAGATGACAGATACTACATTTTATCCAGGGCTCACAGCCCTCTAAAAGACATGGCTGAAAGGTTTTAACAGGCTACTGAATGGTAAAATGTAAAATCTGTCATTTGCTGACAAGCCATTATAGCAAGCCTTGTTGGAGATAAGCTGGAAATCAAATCGAATAAATGCAAGAAATACATCTGTACATTTCTTAGGAGAAGAAAGTCTCATTGTGAATATGTATTCACATATTACAGTTTGCTTAACTATAGTCTGTTGAATAAACCCCACAATGGCTGAGCTTGCAAAATCAAACAAACCACACAAAGTCTTAGGGCAATGTGGTTCATAGTCACTGGGACCTATGTTCAGACATCGGTATGCATACAGTGTCAGTTAACCAAAGCTAAGCCAATTTTCTGACATTTTTCACCAGTCTCTTAAATGTTTTCTTTAAATATTTTGTCTTGAAAGTTTATTCGTCCATCCATTATATGCTGGTTTTCTGTCAATTAAGTTGTTCCCAGAAAAGATATGAGGTAAAACTCCTAACCAGTGTGACTAGTTTTAATATTTTTCCCTTACAGTAATCTGATTAATTCTGTGATTTGTTTAATCTAGCCAGTTGCCTTTTTATATTCTACATTTTTGGTTACTCTAGTTACCATAGCTTTTAGACCTCTCTTTTGTGGTATTGTATTTACATAGTATTGATATTTATTTATGCAATTTCTATAGCTGTCCGTCTCCTTTATGCTCCTATTTTTACCGGGGTGTTTTTTGGGGGGTGTTTTTTTGGTTTTACAGTGATTTGTTTAGTCATGTTTTACACATAAGACTGTCCTTATTGGATTAATTATATATTTTGTTACATACTGTTTTTTTCTTGGTCTATGACCATAATAGAATGATCTATGTGGGTAAAATTACATATCAATTCATCCCAATTACAATTTAAATGGAATCATTCAGTTATAAAATATATATCCTAATTGTAAAACATTACCACAGGTTAAAACCATGTTCAATACAGATCACTGAACATTATTTTGGAAAAGTGATTTTATAGCTCTATGAAAATTATGGCTGAGAGATATGGACAGGCTTTTCCTTATGTTTTATAGGAAAATGCATGGCAACATTTGGATTGTATCTCAGTTTATTAACTGAGATGTGAATGAGTCATGTACCCATGAATGCCATCCCATTCCTGCTACATTTTTAAAGTGTTCAATTCTATCTAATTTGGGTTAATAAATTACCAGCTTTAGAATAAGTCAGAATCTTAAACTATCAGGGTCTTTAGCAGCTGCCTAAATTGAAAGTGACTCTTTTCCAAGCACAACTTTCATAAATTTCTCTTTAGCAAGATTTATTGAGCTAAACAGGTTGTGGTTGGAAGAACTGTAGTAGCTAAACTATTTTCAGTTTAGGACCAATGTATCTTCATGTACATTAGGGAAGAGATGTTCTGATTCTAACATCCTTCTGATGAACCAGCAAGGAGGTGGGTCTCTTCACTGATAACAGAGAAGTTTGCAACTGGTAACAGCTGAACTAAGTGATTTTTTAAATTCCGTCCAGTTCTGTGGTTCTGTGGCTACAAGTTGTTCTGATACTTATGTAGCCAAATCCACACTCATTAAGAAAGATTGCAAATTGGAATATTTTTATGTGAAAGAGTAAAAAGTTGAATTATGAAGCTTACCTCAAAATACTGTCAATTATCCACCACAAACCACAGCAGTGCCAAAATGATTACACAGGCATGGTAATGTGCCATAACACTGCCATTATATACTTGTATCCTGCTATCCGATGCTAGTATGTAAGTTGCCATATTTTCGTGATTATGTTATTATCCATATTTTATCACTTTCCCTCCTCCCCTTGCTTCCTTCCCTGCACAGATACCCAGCAGTGGAGTTTAATATCTCTGAAATTTACAAAGGAGGAAGGGAACAGTGAACATGCATCGTTGCTTGCTACAGCTACAGGCAAAATAATAGATTCAAACCAGCACTCAACTAAACAACTTCTGAGTGGCCTCAGACAAAAATGTATTGGCTGGATTCATGCATTGCACTAAGCCACAATTTTTAAACTATATTTTATTGAATAATTGGCTGGATTCCCATTACTTACTAAGTAATAAACCATCATTTAAAACTATAAAGATAAGGTTTTCACAACACACTAAACCAAAATCAAACAAACCTCTGCCTTTGACCTACTTTGTCACTGGACAATTTCAAATGGCACGCTTTCCCAAACCCTTCAAATCAGTTTAAATGGACTGGCTGATTCCTCCTTTCTGCCCACCTTGAAATGCTGAAAGACAACGAGCCAATCAGTGCTTCTCCTCCAGCTGAGGAACAGGGGCCTGCAACAAAGATTTAATCACTATCCTCCCAAAGTACCCCCATCCTGGAGCAATAAAGAAGCCGTTCAACATCACTCTATACAGAAATTAAATAAATTATCAGTACACTTTCTCTCAATCCACATTTTTAGTACATATACTATGAGATTGTTTAGTCATACGGGCTGTCATAACAATAACAACTGTCATTAGGCTTTGGGTTCTTGGGAAATGATGAGACATTCAGCCATAAACTCTTGTGATGTTTTTTTAAAATTGTAATATATGCAAAATAATATCCATTATATGTGTCACTATTTCTACAGCTGCCCTCCCTTCTTAGGTTTAAGTGAGGGCATTAATTACACTTGGCTGGAAATCTGTCAGAGTTGGCAGGACTTGATTTCCTTATTTCTTCAGCCTTCCATTGGCCAATTGAGCAAAGAAGTCATGTCTCTCACCCCTTTTTCCTTTTATGTTCTTCAGGCTACTCTGCAATGCTTGAGTGGTCTTTTCCTGGACTGCTCTGGACACTTCAGCAGTCTTCAAAAGCTCTCTAGTCCAACATTGTTCATTAGCCATCTCGTCTACCTCCACTCCAAGTCTTAACTCACTCTTCTCTTCCTGCCAGCAAATCAGCCCCTTTTTACTTCCCCTTCCCCTTCCCAGTGAGAAAGCTTCAGGCATAAGTCTATTATCTCCCGGCCTGCGCTTATTCGAACAGAAGTACGTCTGGGTGGCCATGTGACACGATAGAGGACACGATTTAGCTACTGCATTCTGTAATCATAATACTAATGATAATAATTATAATATTGGAGGCTGTGTAATAGAGTTAGGCTGCCTGGATAACTAGCTGTTAATTCTTCCTATACCAAAAATCCTATTGATGCTGCAAAGGTGATAGGATACCATAACATTACTTCTGCAACCAGCTTTTCCCAGTACTTTTAAGAGAGGTTATTTGCTGCAGCAACAAATTAGGTGGTAAGAGAAGAGAAATACATCCTGAACAATGTCATTTATGTCATCAGGCCTGGGGGTCTTTGGGAACCGGAGACATTCTTAGTTGGCTCCACTATGATTGATATTCTGCTCTCTCCATGGGGTCTGTATATTTTAAAATTGTTGATAATGTTTTCATTTTAATCATCACTTTTTATCTTTTTATAATGATTGTTTTTTATCTGTTTGTTGGTTTATTTAATTGTTGTATGGAAAAAGAAATGCAATAAAAAACCCACATATACCGGCACTTTTCATCTCCAGTCCTCCCTGCTACAGAGAAGGGGAAAACTCACATAACTAATTTCATCCTGATAAGTCACAAATTATCATCCCCCTTAAACTAAGTCAGCCGAAGTTCAGGAGCTGAGGGAAAAGCAAGAGTTCCCCCACAGATGGGAAAATGGACCGCCTACAAGCTTTACAATGTTGAGGAAAAAAAAGATTGTGTGTATGTGCGTATAAGGGAGAGAGAGACTTAGGCTACATTGCAGCTGAGCAAGAAATAATTTGACTCAGCTGCTGAGCTTAGCCAGTTTTTGTGATCAAAGAGTCCCTGAGCTGCTTCTGAATCAGTTCAGAAGAAGCACCCACTGTCTTTAGTTCACTTTCCACGGGACACGATTGATTGGGGTGAAAGAATAGATGTTCCCATCAGGGGCTCTCTAGATGCATTGATCTCATTCTTATAGAAGGCTTACAGAATTTCCACCAATGGTCCATGTGGGTAGGGAATTCTGGGAATTGCAGTCCTAATGCATCTTAGTGGCTCTAGTTGAGATGGCTAGTTTATGGGATTAGGACATCAGACTTTAAGGTAACACATATACAAAGAAGAGACACATCTGGACATCCTTGACTTCCCCTGACCAAGTCATTTTTTCCATCTGGATACTGAGCTCCAGAAGAAACAAATTTCCATGTGTTTTTCATATTTAGAATTCTCTAAAGAGCATCTACAATAGCAGGCTGGAATAAGTTAATAACAAACCAAGGATGATCCATTCTGCAAATGCTGGCTGCAGGCAGCATTAATGACACCCGGCATAGCCAAAGTAGAGAAACTCAGAGGAGTCAGAACCAATCCAACACTCCTCCTGAAAATTCTTGATTACTTCCATTGCTCAAGCTCTGAGGAAAGCATACTGTACAATCAGCACATTTTCAAGCAGCCAAAGTTTAGAAGAAGGATGAGGAAGTTGGTAACCTGTGTTGTTACAACAAGGCAACAGACAATTCTATTTTATATACTAAGGGATACATAGTACATGCAATAGTATTCTGGATCTTATGAAGATTGATACCAACCTTCCCCAGTCTAAGATATTCATTCCTAATGGACATATCTGGAGGATGAAACATCCATGAGTAAAAAACTGAAGCCAAATGTATTCTGCCTGGCAACATTTCTGCTTAATTAGACTAGCAGTAAGCATAAATAAGTAAGCAAAAGAGATCAAAGGACAATAGCTTGAATGTAAGTAAGTTAAGAAATATAGTGGCCTCAAGTGGACTATGTCATACATACTATACAATAACACATGACAAAGGATTGGGACAACTGGGAACACATATCCTCTGAACCAGGAAAAGTAGAGGTTTTGTCTCCTTTAGGTAATATCATATCTAAATCACATGGTGCTGCATTTTAATATAGTTCTTGTTTATTTTATGTGTCAAAATAAAACATCAATATATGATATTTTCCTAACATTACCCCTAAATACCAAAAAAAAAAATGGTATTTGCCCATTCTATAATTATCTAAATAACATTCTGATATGATAACAGATCTGTAGGTAATCTTTCTTTACAAAATAACTCCTTAGAATATAATTTTGACTTTGCCTTGTTGGACTTGGACAAGAGTAAGGAATTAACACTGATAATCTGAGAGAGACCAACAGTCTCTGTTTACAAGAGGTGGCTTCATATACAAAAGGCCCCTAGCTCAGGATTGAGCAAACATTTCACATGCAGAGGATTTTATGTTTAGTCTTTGATATAATGCAATAGCTGAAAAACTGAACTACAAATCCTGTAGTCTCCAGTTAGAAGCTGATCTCTGCCATAAAGCCACTAGTTGGTCTTCAGAAACCTAATTTTGTCACTCTCAGCCATCATCTTCTGCAGTATGGGGGGGGTAATGCTACTGATGACTGTTGTGTTTGATGTAAAAATCACAAAAAGTTATATATGAAGCACTTTGGACCATTAAATGTGCTTACTGCTGGAGATGTTTTATTCCAATGGTCAATTGATTTGATGTCGCAATGTGTAAAGTTTCAAATAACAGAAGGAAGCTTTTTTTTTAAAAAAAAAAACTTTACTGATTTGGCTCTTTATAAAGCTTTCAGGTGTTTTGACAGTTGGCAGTCCAAGGTGCTTGTAGCTGTTGATAAAAACAGAGAGACCAACCTGTCCTATCCTGAGCTGTTTGATTATTGATTTGATTTGATTTATATGGACACCCCTATAACCATATGGTGACTCTGAATGGCTAACAACACTTTAAAAAACAACATACAATGAAAATAAAATACATAACAGAGTTGTAAGCTGCCCAGAATTTGGCTTTAAGATGGGAGGCTATATAAACATTTTAAACAAACAAACAAATCTATCAATCAATCAATCTCATGGGCTCTAACTGACAATATGACTCCCAAGCCCAGGAATACCACCATGTCTTCAGGGACTTGCAAAAGGTCAACAGAGTTGGGGTTAACCTGATTTCCAGATAGTTTGAGTACTCAAATTTTACTTGATGTTATGAGAAGTTTTAAGTGGGATGGTACAATTTATACATTGAATTCCTGCATCATAAGGAGGGGTCTAAACTTTTGAAAGTGGAAAAAGATGGCAAGTATAGAGAGTAGGAAGATGACCTTGATGGAAGTATGCAGGAACCATTACCTAGGCAAAAGGGGCTGAAATGTTTTTTTATGAAATAACATCCAGAAGTGGTCCAGACAGAGGTCTCCCTAATTCATCAAAGTATGAGAAAGAGGAGGTGCAGCACAATCATACTTTCAAGATTCTGTTATTATAGCCAATCTCGATAAAAGTAGTTTTAGGCTTCCTGTGGAGTTGATTGCCTGGTCTGGTCTACCTAGTGGGGCTGACACCAAGTGTAGCAGAGTGGCTAAGAAAGCCACTGCTCATTACACCCCTGTTGACAGTAAGGAGGTTGCATCTCCGACCTTGGACCAGACTAAGACTTTGTTTTATAATTCCAGCTGTGAGTGGCTCCATCAATTTCATCCACGGACTGTTACTGAAGCCCTCAGGCAGCAGAGTTTAAGGCATGATCAGACATTTATCTCCACCCTCCTCATACTGAACACTAATTAAACAGCTAGCTTTCTAACCTCACTTGGGCCCAATGAGAAGGCATCAAGGCTGGCCAGGCCAGTGGCTGCAGTATGTTAATGGCTGCAATTGAGCAGTTCCAATCAGTACTGAAGATGAATGGGATTTTCTCTGCCTCTGCTTCCAGTCTATTACCTCTGGTTCTGCCCCTTTGTTCATTAATTACAGACCTTTGAAGAGCAGCCCTCCACACTCTTCCTCCTTTGCTCCATGGCCTTCCTGCATTTTTGACTCAGAGGAGCATTATGCAAGACATTTGGATTCTTGGGCCAAGTGGAAGATGCCTAGCTGGTCCCTCATTTTATACAGTATGAGGAGGTACCACTCAGCTCTGACTAAATGATTGGGTCAGGCATGGCACATGAGCCACAAGCAGATTTTCCAAATAGCTAGGTTGGCATGCATAAGACCTGAGAGGTCAGCACCAGCAACTTAAACTGGGCCCTTTCGTGAACATCCAGCCAGTATAAGAACAGGAGATAAAGACAGCATCTAAAATAGTGTGAACAGTACTATTCTGGATACAGATCAGAGGTGGGAGAGGGATATTAGGTAATCCAGCCAGCAGACTGCTGCAATAATCAAGACATGAGAAAATCAGGAAATGAACCAGCTGCTTTGCCATCTTGGCAATGAGGATCTGACCCTACAAACATTAATTAAATGAAAGTTACAAATTGTGGTGAGTTTATAGATGAAGGACTTTAAAGAAAGTCTTTCATCAATATAGACCCCTATGCTCCTCACTACTGAGGACGCTCAAAGCTAGCAAGCCTGAGAGCAGAAGTGGGGATGGAAAGAAGACTGTAGGGGATCAGATTGAAATACAGCAATCTCTATCTTGTTCATGTTCAATTTGAGATGGGGGAAAAATAAAATTATGGGCAGGAAAGAAATGACATTGGCTGAGCTAAAACTGGGCAAAGATATTTAGCCCAGCTATTTTGAAAATCTAAGGGAGGGAAGAGATGAAATGTTCCCTTAAATATTGTAGTAAAATTTGCAGTGCTGACGGTCCAAAATCCAGTACTTTTGTTGAGTTGATGATCTTGACAACCCTATCAAAAGTAGGCAATCCAAGGCTCACGTAGTTAAAGTTTATTATGGTGGCAGACCAGCATCAACCTGGAAGTCAGTGAGGTTCCATGTGATCCAATAAACTTGCTGGCTGCTTTTCACTTAAGAGCCTGATCAACTCCTGGGCTGCCCATTCTCCCTTGCCTGCTGATCAGCAACCCTGAGAATATCTCTTTAAACATTCTCCTTAAAATTTCTTTCAAATGGATTTTCTTTCATTAATGGATCACATGTTTTCGCTATTTTCATCTGTACTTTTTAATCCACAAAAGTACTAAAAATAATGTGGAAGGAAAAAGAGCTTTATTCTCCTTCCCATTTCTAACAATGTGTCATTGCATTGTTAATTGTATCTGAAGGTTCATTTCACACAGCCAAATGTTTTCAGGAGATGAAACGTTTCAGAGAGGTAGAGAAGCTCCTGCAGGATGCTGCCTTGCCAGAGAATTCTTTGCATGAGCCTCCAGGAGAGTGAAATGGATGGGGAAGTGTGTGGTGTGAGTTGCTTTACCCTCTGGAGGGAGATGTTCTTGTTTAATGCAGCACGGCAGGGAAAAAAGAAAACATCACACCCCAAGATCTTCCTAGGCTTAAAGAACAATGCAGACCACATCCCTCTCCCAAGACTGATCTATTTGCCTTTCTTGTATCTCCCAAGAGTACAATTAGAAAAAGTTCCCAGAATAATTTACAAATTGAAAAGTTTCGCAATTTTGTTTTACAAATTACATACATTATGTCAGTTTTTAAAATAGCGCACACACACACACACACACAAGTATTTTATTTGCAGGTGCTAATTATGTGATCTAGCAAATATGTGGCATTTTCGCTCTGCCAGACTCATAATTCCCTGTAGGAGAACCACTCCATCTGGACAATTAAAAGCAGCAGAAGAAATAATCCTGCATATTACACCAATGGGTCTAACCAATCCAACTTCCTGGCAATTAGGGACAAATAAGAAACCCACAAGCAGGATGAATGGGCAATTTTAAAATTCACTAAACATTAATACTACTTTACATACCACATGACTTAACTATGGAACCACAAGGTATAGTGATGTGCATCAATTTGGCTTGTATTAAAAAGGAACGAGGTAGTATATTGGGGAGTACAAGAAAATGGGTTCATGTCCTGCTTTGGACTTTCCCAGCAGCATCTTGTCCACTGTGTGGAAAAAGAAATTCTAGAATAGGTAGGCCTTTTAAAAAAAAAAAAAAGGTCTTCCCATGTTCTTATGACTATCTTCAGGTCAATTGAAAGCTCCCAAACCAGCAGTGCACCCTAGAGGGCACCCTTGCCTTATAGAAGCTTGTCCTTCCAGTGTGAAGGCTTAGTGTTCTGGTGGTCCAGGTCACCAGTTAGAAGCTCTTATTCTGTCTTTGGCCTTTCCTCCACTGCTGAATTATAGCACTCCTCACATAGCCTTGAGGTGGCAGAAAACTATACCGGCATGAAATTTGCTGTTCGTATTGCCAATCCCTATCCTGCTTTTTTGCTTGTGTTCTGACTCATGGCCAAACAATGCTGTCCTGATTTTGCATGTTCAGTATGTGACAGGCAAAGCAACTGGTTGATTTCTCTGGCTTTGCTGTTCTCTTTCTCTGGCACATCACTAGCTGGCAAGAAAAACATCCACTAATCATGGTGGTGCAGTAGGAATGGGTTGGGTCTGGCAGGAGGCTTGGGTCCATCATCTCTAGGCTCCTTCCTACGCAACTCCTCCTCTTCCACCCCATTCTGTGGGTATCTGAGCTGATTTGCTCCATGCTTTGTTTGGAAAGCAGTGGGGGGATTGCTTCCTCACTTCATTGTTACACTATTTTAGCCTCTTACACTATTTCATTATTACATCATTTCACTGCCCACATCACTTCACAGATACACTATTTCAAGCTCCAACAAATAGTTTTCCTTATGTTTTACATGCAACTCTTCAGGGAGACAACAGTAGAATGACAGTAAATGAGGCTTAGCAGGGACTGGAGTAAAGGAGGGGGTGTGCCCACATCAGCTTAAAACGGCCTCTCTGATCCCATCCATTACCGGTCACCTGACTTCACATCTGATGTAACGAGTAGCAAAGTAGGGTCATTCAACACATTTGGTCGCTGTCCTTGGATTCTATCAGTTTAAGAAGGAAAATAATATTTTAACACCAGTTCAGCTAGGGCTACTTAGGCCAGTCTCATTCATGGGCTGAGGACAAGATGAAGGCAACATTTTAGAATCATGGCAGGAAAAAAAAATGCCACATCATATTTGTACTGCAATTAAATGAAAGCAGGGAAAGACACCTTACCTACCAATCTGTTGAACATTTGTATCTGTTTTGCCTTTTTGTAAAGGAGACACAGGACTGGTTTTATTCTTTTATCGTTACTCTCCTTGAATGTCCATTGGGTTTTCTCAAACTTCAATTGGTTGCGTGTGCTTCATTTTTTTTTAATGGGGCTAATAAAAAAGAATATATGACTCCTATATTACAAAAGCTTCATGGTTTGATTTCAAAGGTTGAATTCAAATATCCTACATTACTTTGTACCAGAGTATCTGAAATATATATTTTTCATACAGTCTTGCGTAAGTTTGGGAGAGGCCCTTCTTGCTCTCCTATCAATACTGGACATACGTTTGATGAGAAACCTTCTGGGGTTCCAAAACGCTTTGCCAATGAAGGCTTTTCAGTTCTTCCTCTGATGACCTTTTGACCACATTTTGTTGAATAAGCCACAACTGACTAAGGCCATACATTGTGTTAACCATAAACAGGTATTACAAAATTAAAGCAACTGTGCCTCAGAGCAATGTGTGAACTTAGCTAAAATGATACCTAACAAAGTTTCTCTGGTTTGATCTTGTGATAGAAAATGCCCTTTCTCAAAATATTCAAATTTGGACTTAAATTTCAGCTCAGATTGGCTATGTTGAAGCTTTTATTACATTAGATAAGATCTGCATTTTATACTTCTAGTCACATTCGCAGATGGGGCATTTAAGTTTCTTCGCAAGGATTTTTCACTAATGGTTGGAGCCTCTTATGCTGTTTAGTTACAGCAAAGTGTCTCCCATTCAAATATCTCCAGGTAAGAGACAAAGCAACAGGAAGCAGGCGGGGAATAGAGAGAGGGATTGTTAGCAAAATGGAGGGTGGGGGGAGGTATGCTGTGTTATTGAAACTACCTCCAAAACTTAAAACGCCTGCCCTTCAGGTACACAACTTTCACAGGATCTATGGGGAAGGAGGTGTTTTTAATTTCTCTGAAAGTGTTATCTTGGATACCTTCCAGGGCCTAATCAATCACCAATGTCTTAGAGTTGGGAGGGTCCAAGTATTTAGAACAGGTTTTCAAATGAAGGTTTTTTCAAAGACAAATAACCTATTTTGGAAGGAGACGAAAGGAACATGCAGAATTTACTGCCTGGGGATGATTGCGGGAAAAAGAGGACTGGAGGAGAAAAATGGTAAAATTCCAGGAATGGCTTCTAGTCAAAATTGTGCTTTCTTATTATTTATTTTTCTACTCAACTCTAACATCCCCTGAAATGAAGTATTAGCAACCTTTCACACTCAGTGCCTTCCATTGTAAAACTCTGTTCCAGCATTCAGTGACCTGATTCACATGTTGTAGAAAGCCATAGTTGCTTAACAATGGTTTACTAATTAAGACACAAGTGGCTGGGATCATACATGTTAAGCCATAAATCATTGTTTAGAAACCACAACATTTAGGTACATATCACACTGAAATGTAATTTGTTTGATTTTGCCACAGCATATTGTATGAACCCACTAGAGTTTAGTTTGGAATTCCCAGAGAGAGAGAGAGAGAGAGAAACATAATGCGCGCGCACACACACACATATAATCTTTTGGTCAAATTGTTGTTTTCCTCATTTTAAAGTTGGGAGTGGAAACACAGATGTGCCAAAATGAAGAACCATGGTCATAAATCAAAATAGTTCAACACATAATGATCCTATAGCCACAATATTTTATGTTAAAATCAGTCTAAGGGTTTCTAAAAGGTCATTTAAATATTTTCACAATAGTGCTAAAAGTAAGTTTGTATTTCAGTATTCATTTTAAAACCTTTTTTTCTTATTCACTGCAGTTCTCTGTGTTTTATTTTATTTATTTATTTAATCTGTACACTGCCCGACTCCAAACAGCTCTGGACAGTGACTCTTACCATATGACAACATCATATCTATTAATTTAAACGTAATATACAAGATGTACAGAGGTCAACATCAGTTCCTGCACATGTATGATAAGCAAATAAATCCCAATCAAAATCCTCGCAATAAATTAAGTTCCTCTGTATTTCTGGTCAGTTGAATCTTTTGAGAGGGGTGCCTTCAAGTCAATGCCGACTCCTGGTGACTTCCTGGCAAGTCTCTGCAGTTTTCTTAGCCAAGATTTTCAGAGGTGGTTTGCCATTGCCTCCTTCCTAGGGCTGAGAGAGAGTGACTGGCCCAGAGTCACCCAGCTGGCTTCGTGCCTAAGGCAGGATTAGATCTCACGGTCTGTCAGTTTCTAGCCTGGTATCTTAACCACTAGACCATACTGGCTTAGTTGAGTCTAAGCTGATGTTAATAAGCACAGCTGGCTCACCTCTTGCATTGCTGCCTTCTCATAAAGGGCATGAGAAGTGAAGCTGAATTCCTGTGTAGCAATGATGGCATGCCAGAGACCCATTATTTGGCAAAATCAAATCAAAACAAAACAATGTTGTGCAGAGTGCAGCAAAGCTCTCAAAAACTCTGCTCTCAGGAAAACCACACATCAGCATGAGAGCTTGCAAAATGCGATGTCCATATTTTGCTCTCCAAAGAAATTCCAGTCAGAAAATATATATTAACTGGTTTTATTATTAAAAATGCAAAACTCCATAAAATACAAGTTGCATACAAAATATAGGAAATAACAAAGACTTCTTCTCATCTTAGCATCCAAGACTTATCCACAACAAAGTCTCTAGCTAAAAACTCTCAGAGAAGAGGTACACTACTTGGTTATTAGTTACAACTACATAACCTATAAAACTACATGATAGATGAAACTATACACGACTGACAGGCTGGCATCTAGCCCTCCCATTATATTGCCAGCATGTACCCCCCCACTGAATAACTAGCATACACATGCCAATAGGTGGCAGTAAATAGCACAACACAGTCACAAGATGCTTTGTTTACATTAAGCTACATACAGTAGACATAACAATATTGTTGTACAGATAACGGGATGATTTTCTTCCCATGAGAAAATCCTGACAAACAAAACTTCTACTAGATTGTTAAAAGAAAAACATGTATCACCACACAGTCAAGAATCAGACAAAGCTAGAAAGCCAATTGCAGCATGACTAACAGCCGTTAGAAAGTAGCTTCCTCTTTAGCCTTATTTGGGTAGTGGCAGCCTCAAAAAATTGAGGCCATTGCCAGAACTGTGGCTTCCTGGCCATGTGGGAGGCCAATGGCCACACCACAGATTAAAAGCAATTGGCTGCCATGAATATCACACTTCCTGATAGCGGCTTTGATGCTTTGGATTTGTATAACTCATTTATCTTCATCAGAAATAATGTTAAAGTCTTACTGCAGACCCACGTTGGACAGACTCCAGCCCACATCAGAGACTCAGGACATTTCATCAACAAAATCAGCACCCTGAAACTCAACCCCACGGACAAACTGGTCAGCTTTGACGTGGTCTCCCTGTTCACCAAGGTACCAGTGAGGGACACCTTGGCACTCATCAAACAGATCTTCCCAGAAGACATCACAGCTTTATTTCAGCACTGCCTAACAACCAGTTACTTCCAATGGGACAAAGAGTTCTACGAACAGATGGACGGCGTCGCCATGGGAAGCCCCCTGAGCCCAGTCGTAGCAAATTTCTATATGGAACATTTTGAAAAACAAGCTTTGGAAACCGCACCCGTTACCCCAACAGTCTGGTTCCATTTTGTGGATGACACCTTCTCAATTTGGAGTCAGGAGGAAGAAGAACTAGAGAAGTTCCTGAACCACCTAAACAGCATCCACCCCAATATACAATTCACCATGGAAAAAGAAATGGACGGCAAACTTCCATTTCTAGACACTTTGGTCATATGCAAACCAGACCTCAAATTAGGACACAAAGTTTACAGAAAACCCACCCACACAGACCGGTATCTACACAAAAACTCCAACCACCACCCACATCAGAAAAGAGGCATTATCAAAACCCTCATGGATCGTGCCAATCGGATCTGCGAAACCCAATTCCTAAACTCTGAACTTAACCACCTTAATTGGGTCCTACAAGCAAATGGCTACTCCAAGAATGAAATAAAAAGAGCCATCAAACCAGGAAAACAACATGCGACTGAAGAAGAAAAACAGCCACCCACCAACAAAGTATTTCTGCCCTACATCAAAGGGGTCACAGACCGCATGGGAAAACTGATGGAAAAACACAATTTCCAAACAATCTTCAGACCCACCAGAAAAATACAACAAGTGCTAAAATCAGCAAAAGACAAAAGGGATCCCCTCACCACCGCAGGAGTATACCGCATACCATGCAGCTGCGGGCAAGTATACATCGGGACCACAAAACACAGCATCCATACCAGGATAAAAGAACACGAAAGACACTGCAGACTACAGCAACCAGAAAAATCTGCAGTAGCTGAACATGGTCTCAGGCACACTGGACACAAAATCCTATTTGAAAACACAGAGATACTGGACAACACCAACAGCCACTATACCAGGCTATACCGGGAAGCCATTGAGATTCACAAACACCAGCACAGTTTCAATAAAAAAGAGGAGAGTCTAAAAATCAACAAAACCTGGCTACCAATCCTGAAAAATACAGCCTGCAAAAGGTCAACGAACTCAGCTCAACCACCAGGACATGCGAACAGCTCACACAATGAACATGCTAATCACCCTCAGCAGCCACTAGTTAACAACTCAATAGAAGAAAAAACCCTGCCTAACCCACAGGAAGATACACAGATATTCTGATACCAAAACAAGCAGCCACCCATTAACCCACCCCCCACCCCCCCCAGCCTCCCCCAACCCCCCCAATCTCCCCCCCCCCTTCAGATCTCTATAAATACCCACAAAAGGGTCACACCATCCTGGGCACAGAGAGAACTGCTCCTGTCTGTGCTCCTGCACTCTGAAGATGCCGGTCACAGATGCTGGTGAAACGTTAGGAAACAGAACTTCCAGAACACGGCCACACAGCCAGGAAGATCCACACCAGCCTTCTTACTGCAGAAATTTGAGGCCTCCTGTGAGCCACAAAAAAATATAATGTATGGAAGATTTGCTTTCAGATCACACCTACAAAAGGAGACTGGACAATTGAATTTGTAACAGATCTGAAACTAAAGAAATGAGTCTTGTGACTTTGGTACGTCGACTGAACCTTTGATGTTTCGGACATAAGAAACAAGAGAGTGCAGGAATACTTAGAGAGATGATTTGTCCTTTCAAAACACTGTTGATCTATGAAGTAGCTCACTCACAATTGAAAGTTATGAGGCACAGCAACAATAATACTTTGGATTTGGCCATCAGCTGTGATAAAAATTTCTGGAAAGGGAGGAAACCAGCAGTGTCATCAGAAGCATGGCTTTTGCCCTAAGAATGGAACTAGGAGCAGGCAAAAAAATTTGTTCTGTTCTGAACTTCTTTATTTTACCATGCAACACCTGATAGAAGGTATTTCAGGAACCATGGGGTACTATGGAAGAAGAACTTGATCACTGGTGATTGTAGATACACCAAAACTGATATCCCAAAAAGATACTCAGAGTATTGTGGGAAAATTCATTCCCAGCTTGGCTGCCCACACCAAGGACATTGCTTTGCAAAGATGCCATCTCACATTGAACTTCACCACATGACAAGGATCTAAATTACATAAGAATTCTCTAAGTACAACACTTGTTTTGAAATTTTATGATACTTCTAAAAGTATCCACAGATACTTTCAAGGACGACTTGGTGTTCTCTTTTGTTCCAGGAATATGATGGGTCATGGCTGCCTGTTGCATATGTATCACATTCATTGGCCCTCATAAATGTATGCTGAAATGAGAACTAATTGACACTCCACCTAGGATACAACAACTGTTGCATGTCCACAGTATGGCTTTGACTTCAGTTTTAATCAGGCAAAGCACATGTCACAAATCAAATGGTGAATATCAAAGAGGATTGTGATTCTGAAATTCATATGAATGGCATAGAGCAAAGCTATCCAGTGAGCCATTACATGTGGCAACAAATTGCAGAGACTACTAAAGCAGATGAAATTCTTAAGGAGGTTTGTGAGGTGTTCCTAGGACATGCAAAGGATCATACAGTATTTAGGTGCTCTTGATCTCTCTTGTCTGAGCTTTCAGAATATAAAGGTATGTTTCTCCAAAGCTACAGCATCATTGCACCTTCTTTATTACAGGCCACAATTTTAGCCCACCTACCTGAAGGTCATGCAGGAATTAAGAAGTCCAAAAGACATACCAGAATCACTCTGCGCTGACTTACCATAAACTTCAACACTGAAATATGGATTGCTCAGTGTAAGTTTTCTCAGATATATCAGCCCAAGCATTGACCTGTTCACTCTACATAATAAATAGTATATTGTGAGAATGGGTTACTTTTCAGGTTATCCAGAAATTGCTCAACCAGAGTACTTGTTATTGCAAAAGAATATTAAGTACATTAAAACTGTGGTTGCTAGACATAGCATATGATGAGCTGTGATAACAAATAATGGATCACAATATGCTGGCATTACGTTTAAAATTTTTGCCACAGCATATGGGTCTGAACATGTAACATCAAGTTCCAAACTTGATAAATTTGCAGAAAGTGGTATAAGGATTGTCAGGACTCCCTTGACAAAAGCTAGAGATGCTAAAAAAGTTCCATGTTCTCTTATGAACTATAGGGCATCTCCTTTGCAGTAGTCCTAACTAAGTTTTTTTTTAGGGGAAATATAATAATACACCTTTCCACTGTAGATCCATAGAAACCCTATGAAGACTTTGTGATATTGAGCAAAAGATGCAAAGAAAGACGTGCATACAATTCATTCCACAATGATAGTTGTGTCTCTTTGTCCATTCTTTCATCTGGTACTGTGAATTGTGGACCAAGCCAAAATGATATCACAAAACTCACCACAACCCTATTGAGACAAAACCAAATCAGATTCTTCAATATGACTGAAAACACCTTCTTCCAGTTTCACCCAAAAATAGAGACACAGAACAGTCTAAAGCATTATCAATAGAAAATTTAGAACAACCAGTAATGAGAATGCCAAAGGCTATCCAGATGCTAGCATATGAGTTTCACAGTGCAGATATGTATGAAGACGCTAAATAGATTATTTGAATGGGGTTGTATGTTATGAGAATAGGTTATATTATTTAGCAAGAGGGGTGTGTGAGGAAGTTGGTATTTACCCAAAGACAGAGCTACCCAAGTTATAGGGAGTAATATGTTCCTTGCAATATGTTAAATTCCTTTTCGTTCCAGGTCATTGCTGAGTGCAAACAAATCTTAATAAGCACAACTGGTTCATCTCTTGTATCACTGCCTCCTCATAAATGAACAACACAGTGGACTTCCAGATATTTGCAGCCCTAATCATTTTTTGATTACACTAGTATATGAATATAATAAATAAATCTGGGAGCACTACCCAAAAGATTCCAATCTAAAAACACTTGCTTATTGTCTCTTGTGGAAGAGACAGTTCACTGTATGAGATAAATACTCATAGAAGCTGAGTTTGCTAAGCGAAACTTCACATGACCACGACTTACAATTTTACTTCCATCTTCTCTATTATCTCTCCTCGTTGCAAGCCAGATGTGAAGCACTTAAATGGTGATCATGTGACCATGGGACACTGTGATGGTCACAAATGTGCATTGGTTGCGAAGCACCCAAATGGCGATCACGGGACCATGCTAATAAATATGTGGGTTGGTCTCAAAGCTATTTTTTTACACCATTGTAACTATGAATGGTTGCTGAATAAGGCAGTCAATAAGTGAGGACTACCTGTAATTAATAACAACTCTATGCCATGAATATGACACCATACAGCATCATGAGTAGGATGTTAGGATCCCTGCCCCAGGGGACTTAATATGTATCTTATATTTGGCAGTTGGAAGAGAATAGGAGAAGAAGGGAAGTAAGAGGTACAAAGAGGATCAAGGAAGCCCAACACAGGGGCCAGTAGGACACTGCAGCAGTTTTGGATTTGACCTGCAAAAGGTATCTTGGAGCCCGCAGGAGCAGAAGGATCTCTGTGGGAGGAATGGAACTGTCAACAAACTCAAAAGGGTGGCAGTGACTGTGCAATCAAAGCCTTGCCCCCTTATGTGTGGGCAGGGTTTCAATTACACAACTACCACTACAGATGCTCCTGCAGGAGCACAAGGGTAGCACCCATTGTCACACTTTAAAGCAGTAGCATGTGATTGCAGGGGAAAATATAGCTGCCCTGCCCCCTAATTAACTATATTTAGGTTTTATTTCAGCTTTGAAAGTAAAAGCTGAGTTTGGTTCACATGTCATGCTAAGCCAAAATTTGGTTAACATGGCTTGTTGACAAGCCACAATTGGCTGGGTTTGCCTAGTACATTATGGACTAAAATACTGTTTACAAACCTTAATGGCAGGATTCATAGATTGTTTTATGCCATAAACAAGCCACATTATAACTTATGGCAATCTGTGAACCTTGCGAAAGGCTGCATTTGCATGACACGCTATGGTACTATAAAGGATAAAGCAGTCTCTTACGCCTCCATTTGCAGTCAGCTTGTTAACCACAGATGGAGGTTCATGGTGTTATTCCAAACCTCAAACAGCCATCACTGTGGCTTTGCAGAAGAGGAATTTGAAAGTAAGGCTTGCTATAGGTTTCAAATGCTGGTTTCCACAAATTGGCAATGGCCACTGTTGTGAGTTTGGACATCTTGAATCTTAGCAAGCCCCTAATCCTGATTAACAAACTCCATGTAACTCATATTACTCCCCATGCATGGGGGTGGGAGTGAGGGTGGGGTGCAGGATAAAAGGCAAAGCCTTTGTGGAATTGTGAGGAGTAATTCAAGAGTCACGAAGAGTTTTAGGACATAGTTTCAAATGTAAAGTAAAGCTGAAGTGCAAACTGAAAGAGGTGGGGAAATTAGATTCTTTCATCTGCCATGGAATTTACATGTGCACACAAGCCCCCTTTTTCAATCAACAGAAAAATATTCAGAAAGGCAGGTTTGGATCTTCATTTCCATTGCTTCTACTTGCTGTGAACAGGAGTGCCATACCTGAAACATTTTGCTGGACTTCCTGTTACTGTTGTCACTGTTATATTTATGTATTATAAAAGTCAATTGATATACAGCTTTTTGCACATAGCAGGATGTTTGATGGCAACTGAGTATTATACTCTTGGAACAGAAACCCAAAACATCACTCAAAAAACAGCCAGTGATTATAATCGTGCATCTGAGGAATATTTTCTTCTGTATTAACTGGCTGGGTATGCAATGCCTTTTATAGAAATCAAAATTTAACGACCTTTAATATAGGTACTGAAGATCAGCTTCAGTGACTGCAGCATTATTCAAATATTTGTTGAGGAAACGTGCCCAAAAAATTTCAGTTTTTTTGTGAGAAAAATAAAATGCAATGGAATTATTTGAATAATTTACTGGAGTTCACCAAGAAATACTCTGAGTTCATGTATTGCACTAAAGTATAATTGATTTAATCATAGTTTGAAACAAAGCACAACTACTGGATTCATACATAATGTTCAGCAAAAACTAAACTATTGTAGCTTAGTAAAGTGTTTCTTAAAGTGTGGTCCCGGGACCACTGGGGGCTTCCCAAGACCCTTTCAGGGGTCTGCGAAATCAAAATTATTTGCCAGCTTATGTTGAATAATAATACAATATTAAAATCTCATCAAACAATCGTGAGAAGTTGTAGCAGCAGTGAGTGTCAATTTTAATTTTTAATATGGTAAATATAGATAAATATAACCCATACAAACAAAAGCTATCTTGGGATCCTCCATAATTTTTAAAAGTGGGAAGAGATCCTGAGAGAAAAAAGTTTAAGAAACATTAGTTTAGTATATAACTTGTGAATCTAGTCCTGAGTCAGACCAGCTATCTAGCCCAGTGTTCTGTGGCTAGTATGGGTTTTCCAATTTCTTTCCTAGCTTATAATAACTGTCAGTTTCAAGTATGCTGGAATGTACGTATGTATGTTACCTTTGAGTCAGTATTGACTCCTGGTGACTGCCTGGACTAGTTCCAGCAGTTTTCTTGGCAACATTTTCGGAAGTGGTTTGTCATTGCCTTTTTCCTAGGGCTGAGAGAGCGTGACTGGCCCAAGGTCAACCAGCTGGCTTTATGCCTAAAGCATGACTAGAACACATGGTCTCCTGGTTTCTAGCCTGGTGCCATAACCATTACAGCAAACTGCTGGAATACTATTTTTTAAATGCAAAGAGATTTTCTGAAACAGTTTCCCAGTATTACTACAGAGCTTTTAAAACTGGAGATGTTCCAAGGATAGAACCTATGACTTCTTGTACATTAAATGCATGCTATGCTTGCCTTCTCTATAAGGAATATTTCATGGTTATTCCTTCCTTCCTTCAACTTGTATGGTTGCCCAACTTGCAAAATGACAGTGACATTGTGTTGTAACAACTATTAATTCCTATCACTTTGTGTTGATACTGTATGGTACTGATCCATAAGACACTGACAGCATTTGTTTGATATGCTAAGCGTGGCTCAATATTATTTATTTGACAGTGTTTATAATCTACACCAATCCAGAAGGACTGTGGACAGCTAAAAATAAGACATAAAGTAAGCATAATAGTAAAATATTTTTTTAAAAAAGCAACAATATGATCACAATACTGATGATAGCCATCCATAATCAGATGGGTCCAAAGGGATACTGGAACAATGCTGATTTCAAAAACTGTGGAGTCCTTGGTGCTCTCTGAGCTTGGTAGTTTGCTTGCAAACGTTTCATTACCCAACTAGGTAACATCATCAATGAAACCAGTTATTTCAAAAAGCAAACAGGGTGTCAGAACCTGCAGCAATCAAAATATTAATCAACTAGAGGCCTGTTTTATTAGAGTAGTAAATGTCTGTTTTGCTTGCTTCGTTTCTGCCATTCTTAACTGGGGTGGGGGTGGGAGTGAAAGAAGACAGAGCCGGTGCAGTGTCGAAGGCCAGGAAGACGAAGTGTTATCGGGGATAAGAATGTTCAAGGTCGCACCGCTGTGGGAACCAAAGTTGGCGCCTAGAATGAGGGGGGAGTACAAAGGGTAAAAGTAGAGGGAAAAATACGCGGGCTTTAGTTTTAGCAATGCTTTGCTTAGAGTTGCATGTACGCTCCAATAAATGAATTTCTTTTTGAACTTAACACGAGCTTCACGAGATTTTTCTTCGTTGGGATTTGAACATTGCAGACCTGACACAAGGTAATGATCACATGAATGTCTCTGGGACTGGAGTGGGGGTTACTGCCAAGAAGGCCTATTGGCTGGTCTGTGCCCCATGAATCTCTCAAGAGTGGGGACTCTCCACAGACTCTTTCCAGATCACCTAACTGGACATGCAGTTTCAGTTTTACCGAGGTGTTGTCTGACATATCCTGGTGCAATGCCATGTAGGTCTTTGGAGGTAAAGACCAGCACTTTGAATTAAACACAGAAGCCCACTGGTAACCAGTGCTGAGACTTCAGTATCAATATTCTAAACCATTAGCCATGTTTAAGATACCCACTCAGTAAACACATCTCAGGATTATTATGCATTTATATGCTAGTGTAATGGGCAGAAGGAGTAACCTTGAAGAGCAGGAAAAAAAGCCACTACCAAGTCAATGGTGAGATAAAAGAAATCTGAGTCCAGGCCAGAACTGTAACCTGAGAAAACATCTCAGATAAGGCCCTTCCTAGTTCTCAGGAGGATAAATGGAGAGAGAGGGGAAATGCATTCAGACTTGTAAGATTCTGTTACCATAACTTTATAATAAAAATAGTATGGGCCTGCATGGCTTTGGTTTCCTAGTGTGGTCTATTTTGAAGGGCTGATAGTTAGATTTATGGGGAGCCTTTTTTCTAGGTCAAGGCAATGTACATAAAACCCTTCTGTTTTTTCTCCATAACAAGCTTGGAAGTTAGATTGGGCTGAAAAAAAGTGGCTGAACTCAAGTCACCTAAGAAGTTTCTACTGGAAGAGACTGGACCTGAACCAGTGTCTCCCCAGTCCTAGTTCACCATCACCTGAACTAAACTGTACTACAGTATTTTCAGTGTTTGGCTGACTGGTTGTCCTGCAAGCTTTGTGTTCAGCTGGCAAACAAAAAAGTCTCCGGTGCTGATATCAGCTAGAGTGTTGTGGGGGAGATCTACTCTTTCTCACCAACTCTGTTGTTGTTTTTTAAATAAAGCTCCTGTGCATTCATGGGGAGTAAAAAACAGAAACAGAGCCATGCTGCACAGCTAAATTTGCTTTACAGTTGCCCTAGGATCCCATGTTATTTTCCTAGAGACTGACTGCTTCTAAGCTAATAATTAGTATAGGTTTCATTGCCACACTAAATGACAGCTGTGCTGTTTAAACAAGAAGCCTGGTTATAAATCATGGTTAATGACCATGTTTCTATCACAGCATGGCCTACTTCTTGTCATGACTGGATTCAGATACTGTAGCCATCCGTTGTATGATTTAATTTTAATGCACTGTGTTTTGTGAATCCAGCCACTGTGATTTGTAGCTGTGGCTTAAGCCTTAGTACAATGTGAACACAACCAACAGTAGTCAACAAGCCATGGCTAAAACAGGGCTTAGCACAATGTAAAAACCTAGTCAATTTATGAATGAATCCCACTTGACAGAATCTTGTGTCATATTGTTCCTTCTCTTCTGGAATGTGCTGTCAGCTAATATCATAAGCCATGACGACTTAAGATATCAATCTCTGAAACAGGAGAACAAGAACAGCTGGACCACTCTCCTCCCTGCAAACTAAGTGAGCTAGACAGAAAAAAAGGCTGGATCCTGCCTCTTTAATAATTCCACAGGAGAGAAAATTCCAGCAGATACTGCTTGTTATGACAAGCTTCATCTGCTGAAATTCCCTCTTCTGCCCAACTATTAAAGGTGGAGGAGCCCCACCCTCTTTTGCATCTGGCCATTCTACCTGGCTTGCTTCCATGTGAAATTCAAAAAATGCAGGAAGATGCCTATGACTGGATATTTTACACACAACAGATGGTTTTGCCTTTGTTGGACCTGAAGTAGAAACTGCTAAGTTAGCAAGAAAAATGATCCATTATCCTTGGGCTTTCCATTGCTTCTCCACCAAAGAGATTAATTTTCCCAGAGGAGGCTAGACTAGCTGTGGGGAGAAAAAAGTTCTGCAGCTACAGAAGCAGAAAATAAAGGATTCTATCCAAAGGTTCTTTGATGTGCAGTGTTAGGTTCACATCATCTGCGCATAGCTGAAGAACTGAGTGGCTGCAATAGTGATGTCTTTCTGAAGCACAAAACTCTCTATGTCACAGGTGGATTTGAGGAGCAAATCTGAATGCATGAATTAGAGACAAGAAGTTTGGCTCAAAATATGAACTCAGGAAAGCTGGTCCAGCAGTAAATGAAATGAGCCTATAGCTTGTATAGTCAACAAGAAGCACACTTAATGGCTGGTGGTACACATAATGCTGATCTGTGATTTGAGTAAGTCCCAACTAGCTTTTTTCACACAACATACTAAACTCAAGATTTACAAACTGCAGATAGATTGCATTATGGCTTAGCATAATGTATGATCGGTATATACACATATGAAGCCATGGTATACTTAAGTATACTTAAAGGTATACTTAAAGATGGCTCAGTGAATAAACTAAAGTTAGCTGTCTTTGTACAACATGCTAAATAAAAAAATAAGAGTTTACCAACCACAATGGCTAAGTTGACACATCTGACCCAACAGCACTGATCCTGAAATGCAGAAAACACACAAAACACCCTAAGCCAAGAAATAGGACCACCAGGATTGCAAGGAACATCATCCAATCAATGTCTTCTGGTGGTGAACAAAAATCTCCTTGCTCCACATTTTATACACCAAGGAAATATATGCTAATCTTCCCACTCTCCATCCATACTTGGTAAATGTATTTCTGTGCATTATCTGATGGTTTGTAAACAGTTTTCAGAGGCTGCTATGATAGGAAGCCATAAGAGGGAATATCAATTATAAAAATGTAAACAAAAGCACTGAAATCCTTCAAAGGTTTCCCAAACATTTTGTTATTATTCAACTGTTGCATTTAAAGTTCCCGTGAATGGGCTTCTGGTGAGGACATGGTGGGCTAGATGTCCCTGAAGGAGCAGGGATGGCATTACAGCAGAGATCAGCAGGCAGAGGGTGGATCCTGGCCAGCAAAAGGAGGGATTGTAGGATCACCCACATGTATTCTGGACAGCTGCTTCTTGTGAGTAAACTGCAGGAACTGAGGTTTTTGCGGTCAGTTGATAAGCTGAGTGGCTGGGAGTTGAGGGATTCCATCTAAGCCAGTGTTGTCCAAACTTGGCCACTTTAAGATGAGTGGACTTCAACTCATGCTGGCTGGGGAATTCTGGGAGTTGAAGTCCACTCATCTTAAAGTGGCCAAGTTTGGACAACACTGATCTAAGCTCACAGTTGTAATGTAGCCTATATGGACATACAGTTCAGTGGAGCCTCATTTCTTAATCACTTTTGGAATGACTTTTTTTTACTGCTTTTCAGATATTAAGAACCTTCAGAATGGCAAGTTTTATGATATTCACTGGGTGAGTTTCCTTCAATCCTTAATGAAAGAAGTTTTAAATATGAGTTTAAGGACTTAGAAAAATTCTTTTTGGTGGGAATAAACAGCAAAAGGGTGATTAGAGTGTTGTTTTTAGAAAGTTATAAATGGACTAAGGGTCCAGATGGATTTGAAATAAGATTTTGAAATTAATTATAAGAATCCTTCCTGTGGGAAATGGCTGTTGTTTTGAATTCTGAAAAAAAAATGATAGGACGGGACTTTGAAGGTTGGACGCTAGAGAGAACCAGAAGGAATTAAAGATTACAATTAAAGGAGAAGAACATTTAAATTTGACTTGCTAATACATAATGGAGCAAGATACTTTAACATAGGATGTATTGAAGGATGTTTATGGATAATGGACTCAGAAGTTAATTTTAAGAATGCCTGCCATCATAGATAGACTGAATAGGAACAAGCTCTACTGCACAAGATTGAAATTGATTTGAATGTGGAATTAAAAATGTCGGGCTACAAGAATGATCTGGAAAAAGACAAAATACTAGGCATACAAATGAAACTGGTTTTGAAGTTTTGAAGGATTTGGTGAGAAGGGACAAAGAAAAAATCAAGTTCTAGGACATTATTTGAAAGGTTAAAGACCAAGATTGTTAAAAGTAAAGGGAAGGAATATAAAGTTGATTTATTTGATCAAGGTTAAAATAGATGTTGTTATTTCTGGTAACCCTTAATGGATTTTTGCTGACCAGGACTAAATGACAAGGTTTTAAGGATTTGTTTATAGAAAAGAAATGAGATATGGGATGAACAGATCATTTGTTGTATTTTAAGACATGGTGATAAGTAGTTAAAATTGTTTATACTTGTTGTGAAGAAGGGGGAACTTACTTCTTTATATATTTTCTTTTTCTTTGCTATACTCTTATTTTTTCTTTTTCTTTTTTTCTGCACTCTATTTTTTCTTTTTATTCCTTTATTTTTTGTAGTTTGTATTAGTTTTTATCTGTATAATGCTTAATAAAATTATTATTAAAAATGTTCCTGTGAATTATGAAGATAAAATCCTAAAATGTCAGCAAATTTGTGGCTATCCCAATAGCTTTGGCTGGTAGTGTGTTGGAACTGGCTCATACTGGCTTGTTAGAGACAACTGTTCAATTTTCTGAAATGTTGGTTGAGAGCAATGCTGAGCCATTATAGCTGGTGCACCAATCAATGTCTTGGCAGCTAACAGCGGAACGCAATGGCAGCAATGGAGCTGGAAGTGTTGGTGGGGCCTGGAGGCACTGGAGGACCTCGGCAGCATGTCTTTTGACACAAAGGTGGTGGTGGGGTCAAACCTTTTTAACATACACAGATACATTCATACCTTTTTTTCCAGAGAGCCAATTGTTAAACATTTACCAGCACATTGCTGGCTGTGACCCATGGTGGATGGATTGGGGAGGGGATGTACACAATGTACACAGAGAAAGCAAGGTCCAGGAACAGGGAGAGAAAGTAACATGGTTCCTTTCTTGCAGCATACTGTATTTATATCACTCAAGTTGCTTGATTCTTTTTATGTTGTGATGGCTTCATTAATTGCTTAATTATTAGCTACTCACTGCAAGCTAGGTAGCCCTGAACTAAGCGAACAGTGAATCATCTGTTAACCTCCAGTTAATTTAATTCATTCAGGGACAGTCAGACAATTAACAATTAATCACTGAATGATATGCCACAATCCAAAGAATTTGCATTGCCCATGGCACTAAAGCTTTCTGTTGCCTGGCTTCACACATTGCACTAAGCCTTAAAATAAGAGGGAGTAGCCTCTGAGTCACATGCAGCACCCCCCTCCCCCAAATCTATTTTTGCCTGCCAAAATTTCACGGATTGCATTAAACTTGGCAGCAAAATTCCTTTTGTGGGGAGGCATAAGATAAAAATGAATGTGAGGCCCCTGAAGGAAGGAAAGTTGCCAACCCCAGCTTTGAACCAGAGTTTACCAGTGTCATGGCTGGATTCACACAGCACATAAAGAGGAAACCAAACCACCACATTATGGGTTAGTGCAATGTCTGAACCAGCCAGTTTCACCTGTAGAATAACTTCTGTGAACTGGTCCCTGCTCTCTACAGGTGACATAGGGCAAAGGGGTGGGTCACTGCATATGAAGCTGCAGTGGGTCTCAGAAAAATGCTTCCCCGAAGCAAAGTGAGAAGAGAGCCAGTTTGGTGTAGTGGTTAAGCACCAGGCTAGAAACTGAGAGACCATGAGTTCTAGTCCCACCTAGGCATGAAGCCAGCTGGGTGGCCTTGGGCCTGTCCCTGTCTCTCAGCCCTAGGAAGCAGGCAATGGCAAACCACTTCCAAAAAACCTTGCCAAGAAAACTATAAGGCCTTGTCCAGGCAGTTGCCAGGAGTCAACACTGACTCAAAGGCACCAAAACAACAAAGCAAAGTGGTGACTGGAATGAGCTTTGAGAGAGTGAGGCTATAAAAACAAAAAGACCGTAGCTGCTTATTTTAGTTCCTCCCCCCCTCCCCTCCCCTCCCCTCCCCTCCCCTCCAAAAGCACCTCACATTCACTTTGGGCTGACAGGACTTTTGGGCAGGTGGGTCCAGCTCTGCATTATCCAATGGGTACATCACACCAATGGGGTTTCTTAGTTGTGCAGTCTACTCATTGGCTGATTCTGTTTTGTCTTAGCCAACAGGTAGATCAAGGGATTTTAGGGATTGCAGGTCTACCTGCAGGTTAACCCAGCTCCATGATGACCAAAAGGGTCATTCTTCTAAGCTGCATTTTACTGGTGATGACTCTTTTATCCAGTATTTCTTCTAAATACATATTTAACGTTCAGGTTCTGTGGACATGCCATTTTGAATGCATCATTTTAATAGCTTGTTGTGCAGAAATCTATCTGCAGTGTTAATCTAAGGCTGTGTGTGAGCCTTCCCTCCAATTCTGATGCGGTATTCCCCCTCCCCCAGAGAAAAAAATCTTTAAATCATCCTTGAGATGACACTGAAAGAAAGTTCTCCATCAGTTTTACAGGATTGCTGCTATCAAAGTCAGAAAGACCCTCAGTGGGCATGGAGTCAACTTTGAATAAGTTTGGATTTCTTTTTGCTTCCAACCTCTCAAGACAGATGCTTGCTAAGCTTGTTACATTCTCGCATGAGTTGGTTGTCTTATAAAAGGGGGGGGGGGAGAGAAAGAGATTTCTTCTGTATTTTAAACTTGGCCTGCAGCATCATGCCTTTAATTGAGACAAAATTAATTAAGAAGACAAATGCCATACTGCCATTCTGTACAAGCTCTATCATTTTCAATTCACTCTGTTGCCAGAATAAAAGACAAGATCTGAATCGACATCTGTGTGGTTCATCTGTTGCTCAAATTTCTCTATTCTTGTGGGAGTAAAGGCTGTGTATCGGGGGGAGGGGAAACATGGATTAGGAAGACCAAGCTTCTTTTAACTTAGCCATTTACTTATAATTATGTCATTATTATCTTCTTATAGAAAAATGCAAATGTTGTCTAATGAAAAGGGGCTCGCTTGGACCTGCATCTCTTGTACAAAGCTCATAAAGAGTCCAAGCCTCAGGTTTTAGCCAGAATCACTCCTCCTGCATTGATGTCATCAGTGTCCTTGGCCCTTGGATTCTTGCGATGTTGCATTATAACCTGGGCAACACCCGCACATCACAAATTGGCAAAATTTAATCAGTCCACTAAATCTCACAAGATTTCAGTAACATCTAAAAACTGAACAGCTGCAACAATTAACCCATTTTCTGAGTTTACACTGAAAATGGACTGAACAGTAAACTAAGCAAACTGGGTTTGCATAAGTACAGCAAACCACACATACACACAAATAATGTTAACATGAACTACATTTAGTATATTATCTGTGCAATGCTGTCCTTAGATCTTTACCTGATGGCTGATTGCCTTTCCTCCATGTAAGTTTACATAGATTTAGAAAAACAATACAGAACTCAGGCAATCAATTATTACTTAGCTAGTTGATATTCCTTGATAAAAGCCAACGTAGCTATAGTATGCTATTTTGATTTTTCCCCATAAAGTGGGGGGGGAGGGGAATGTACTTGACTATAAAATTGTTTCAATTAATCCTTTCTTTCCCAGTATTTTCTGTCTGATCCCTGCCCTGTTACTTTTGCAGCCATAGATTGTTCTTAAGCAAGCTAAGGATGATATCACATGGATTCAGAGTGCTCAAGAATGCCTGCCTCCTTTTCTCATATAATCTAATTGAGGAATTTTCTCTGGGAGCATCTTTGCATATGCAAACACTGTGGAGTTCATACTTGGAGTTTGTCCTATAGTTTCCTTTGAATTAGGTCACAGGAAAAAAAAGGGGGCAGCTCTAAATAATATTTCACTGCTGATCCCAGATAATGATGTTACATAACTCATGAGAACATGCTTTACATTCAGAAAGCTGCCTGTCACTTTTGAAAACAGGAGGGGGCACTGCCTAGGATTCTTCTACGACCTTCCTTACCGCTGCCAAACTGCTAAGGTTGTTTGATTCACATACTTTCTGAACTGGGGAACAACTCTGCAATTATATTAGTCAAGAATTTCTTTAAAGCAAACAGCTACCTTTTTATAAATCATGAAATTCTTTCAAGCCTGCACTGCCCAAAGCTCACATGAATTACAAAAGAAGTAGTAGTTGGAAGGTAGAGCAATTAGTTAACCTTAATGGAATCATTAATTAAACTTGGCTAAAGAATAGTTGCAGATGATTTTATATATATATATATATATATATATATATATATATATATATATATATATTTATATACAGTGTATGTATATATATATGTATACATGTGTGTGTATATATATATGAATTGTAAAATTAGTGCCTTAGTTTTTTCTTTTAAGTCTCTACAACTCTGCATGCTTTTAAAAATCTAGTTAACCAACTAAATCAAGTCTGCAAAGCATGGTCTCTATAATCGACAGCTGAGCTGCTTAAACTGTGGACTAGTTTTCCTTTTCCCTCCCCAGCTGTATTAGAGAGGCCTTGGAATGTATCAAGGCCAGAGCTAAACGTGGCCCCTGAGAAGTCGCAGGCAGCCGCCGCCATGGCAAATGAAATGAAGATATCTAAGATTCCTCTGTGGTTTGGATGCAAAGGCCTGAAATTTAATCATTGGCCTCTGGTTAAAAAGATTTGGGCAGTAGCAAAGCTAAGAAACACCCCTGCCTGACACCTGGGACTTGGAAAAGATTTGCCAATGAAAATAAAGAATTGTAAGATCAGAGGACCTTCAGTTTAAGACATGGCCAGACAAGCCACCCATATCCCTTAATTGAGGGTTAGGGGCCACACAAGGACACACTGATTATGTGGGGATGTCCCCATTTGTATATACACAAAGAGACATGTTCCCATACCAAGTCACACATACATAGCCTCTTACGTGCACAAAATAACTTGATTCACACAATAGTCTGATTAAAATGTGACTGGCTAGTTTGTACCTTAGTGACTGTGCTTGTATTACATGATTATGCATAGCTGAGTCATTTACTCAAACCAGACTTCTACACTCGCTGACCATAAACTAACTATACAAACTGGATTGGCCTGATATGCTAGGCTAAAATGTAACCGGCTGGGTTATGTTTCAGTGAGTCACATGACCCCAGAAAATTAGTTAATGGTCTAGACCATTATTACGTTGGGAGGCAAGCACTCCATCCAGCCTGAAATGGAGAGGAGAACTCTTCCCATCCAACTATATTGCATTGCTATGGGATCACAGTAAAAAAAAAATCAAGGCAATGGAGAAATGCTGGATATGGCTTTCAATTTGCATCAGTTAGTGAAATTGTTATGTGCCTGTTTCTGGGTTGAATCAGCTTTCACACTTCATGTGCAATAATCTGTTCAGAAGGGGCCATTCTGCCCAGCAGCCCAGGACAAAATGGCCATTGAAGGCAGAGAGTGGTGATTGGGGGTCACAGCCAATTGAAACAGAGGCATTTACAGAGGATGGAATGAAGAACAGCTGGCAGATCGCACTGCCCAGCTTGTGCTGGTGGAGGAAAAGCAGTACCTTTGGTGCACAGCAAGAATACAGGTAATTGTTGCCTTCCTGGCAGGCTAGAAGTAGGATGAGAATGACGTCATCCATTCCTGACCTCCCAAAACAGTAGCTGGTTCATCCTCATACTGTGCAAGGAAGTATGGATCAACTCCTTGAAAGTTGTCTATGTTGCTACTGACTTAATGGTGAAAACACTACTTTAAAAACAAGGATGACTAGGCCTGTTTCACTCATGGGCTGAGGACAAGATGAAGGCAATATGATGGTGGCATGAAAGAATAAAGAAGCTGCCAGAGCATATTTGTACCATAGATAGATGAAGTCCAAATATATTGGACCTCTAGTCCCATAATTCTCAACCCTCAGGGAGAAGGAAAAAGTTCATATATACTTCTGTTAGGGGGAGATTCCTTTTCATAATAGAAATATGATTAATATAGCTATTAGACTTTTTACTAAAAGAATGCTGAAAAAGCTCTTTTTTCCTAGAGTTTGCCCAGGAAAGTGAAATATTGTATACTGTGTCTCTGAACCATCAGCAGAATCCCTTAGGTGTTCCAGGAACATAGCTACTAATTGATCTTGCAGCTTGTAGCTGATGCTGGCCAAATGTGACCTTCAAAATAACAAAAGCTCTATCTAACTCCAGTAATTGTTTCAAGATTTAACACAAGTATTAACAGCAACACATATATGCTATGGGTACTGCAGACAAAGTTAGGTACCTTTAAATTCTGTTGATTTTGATTGAAAAGATGTAAATACTTACTTGATTCTTCAACTGAATCCAGTAGAGCTTAATTCTGGCCAAGTCACACCAAAAAGAGGTAGGATAATGATTTGCCAATTTATGTCAATTAAATGATTTCTGCATTGCTAACACAGTCTTCCAACAATCAGAATGACACCTAAATACATGGGCATCACCAGGTAGAGTACACAGAAATCAAATTGATTATATTATTGGTACAAGGAGATAAAAGAGCTCAGTTATAACAGCAAAGATATGGCCACAGGCTGACTGTAGACCAGATAATGAACTGCTTATGTGCATGTTCCAAATAAAATTAAATTGGAAGTGGGAAGCCAACCAGTTTCCATGATATGATCTTGAGCATATACCCACCTTTTTTTTCAAGCAGCACATTGCATTGAGGTCCTGAACCTTATTGACAGGGAACCAGGGGGACTGTGAATGAAATTAAAGAAGTTGTTAAGGATGAATGTGAAAAGAGACTGCCAAAGATCAAGAAACAGAAGAAAGCAAACTGGATGTCAGAAGAAATGGCAGAAATTGCCAAGGAGAGAAGAGAAGCCAATGCTAAGAAAGTCAAAGATCTCAGGAAGGAACTTAACAAAGAATTTCAGAGAGCTGTTAGAAGAGACAAGAAGCAGTATTACAACAATTGTAAAGACACTGGATGGAAACAGACACAGAAAACAAAAAAGTCTTTCAAAAGATCTCTGAACTCAGAAGGAGGTTCCAACCTCAAATTGGTATGCTGAAGGACACCAATGGACAGATGCAAAGATCAAACAAAGATGAAAGAAGTGTACTGAAATTCTATACAGTGGAGATGTCAACATTCAAGATACCTTAGGAGATATTCCCTACTTACAAATACTCTAATACTCAAAGATGAAGTTAGATCAGCCCTCCAGTCATTACCAAATCAGAAAGCTGCAAGAACTGATAGAATACATCTACAGAAATACAGTACACAACAGAAGAAGAATCATTAAAGGTTCTTATGCCAGCACATCTGAAAAGTGATACAGATTGGATTAAGTCAGTCTACATTCCAATACCAAAGAAAGGAGACTTCATAGACTGTGCAAACTATTGTACAACGCCTTTAATTTCATATGCTAACAAAATAATGCTAAAGATCATCCAGCATAGATTACAGCTGTACATAAAAAAGTAGATGCCAGATGTTCAAGCTGACTTTGGAAAAGACCAAGGAACAAGATACATTATTGCTCATAGATGCGATAATAATAATAGAGAAAGCCAAAGAATACCCAAAAGAAGTCAATGTGTGCTTCATTGGTTGTAGAAAGATCTTTGATTGTATTGACCATATTAACCTATGGAATGTGTTTAGGAAAATGGGAATCCCAGAAAATCTCATTGTTCTCTTGCAAAACCTAGACAGAGGTCAGGAAGCCACACTCTGGACAGAACATGACAAAAGAGACTGGCTCCAGATCGAAAAAGAAGTGAGACAAAGTTGTATACTTTCCTCTTACATATTCAACCTAAAGGTTGACTAGATATTGAAGGAGGCTGCATTGGAAGAAGATGAGTATGCTTTTAAAACTGGAGGAAGAAATATCACGAACCTGCACTATGGTGATGACACTAGTCTAATAGCTGAAAATGCAAATGAACTGCAATCTCTATAATGAAAATCAAGGAACACAGTGAAAAAATGGGACTAATATTAAATATATAAAGTAGACCAAACTAATGAAACAGGTACAACAATCAGCTTTAGAACTGACAATAAAGACGCGGTGGCGCAGCGGCTTAATGATGCTGAAAGTTGCCGACCAGAAATGGCTGATGCTTCGGCAGTTCAAGTCCAGCCTTCGCGTTAACAGGGTGAGCTCCTGTTTCCTCCCCAGCTCCTGTCAACCCAACAGGTCGAAAACTCACGTGAGTAGATAAATGGGTACTCTCACTCCGGTGGGAGGAAAAATGCTGGCAGTGCCTTGCACAGAGAGACGGGACCGGTTGCCTGCCGGTAAGCGCGAAACCGCGCTCGCCCAAAAAGGGTGCGAAGCAACGGAAATCCCGCCTCCTGCGCTCGCCAGCTGGGCTCTGCTCTAGGAAGGAGGCTCTGGCAAACCACTTCCGAAAAACAATTGCCTTGAAAACTGCAAGGACTCGTCCAGGCAGTCACTGCAGGGTCAGTAATGACTGAGCGCAGACAAAAAAAAAAAAGACCAAACTAATGAAACAGGTACAACAATCAGCTTTAGAACTGACAATAAAGATATTGAAATGGTAGATAGCTTCAGTCTTTTAGGATCAACTATCAAGTGTAAAGGAACTAGAAGCCAAGAGATATGCCACAAACTAGCACTTGGTAGAGTAGCAATTAAAGCCACATGGAAAGATATTCAGATACCAGGATGTGTCAATACCTACTAAGTAGGCAATAGTTTTCCCTGTATGGAAGCAAAAGCTGGATTCTGGAAAGCAGGACAGAAAGAATATCGATGCTTTTGAATTTTAGTATTGAAGAGTCCTGGGAATGCCATAGATAGCCAAGAAAACAAACAAATGAAACATAGAGCAAATCTGTCCAGGCACAAATGACCAGGCTCAGATTACTTGTTACGCAAAGACGTAGCTCTCCTGAGAAGTCCATAATGCTGGAAAAAGTGAAAGAAAAGAGAAAAAGAGGATGACTAGCAGCAAAGTGGATGGGCTTTTAAATACACCTTCAAACAGGGTTAGAAAATTGTTTGGGGCCAGACCCCATATATTTTTTATTTGTTTATTTAAGCTCCTTGGGGACCTGATGCTATATGTAGGTTTTGTAATATATTGATTTGCTTTCTTTTTATTTAATTGTTTTTAACCAAATTTTATGAGATTGGGATATATGCCACTCAGGGTAATTTGGAAGTGAAGCAGGCTATAAGGCATGGGCTTTCTGTGGGGGGCGGGGGGATGAACACTATATTTTCCTTTATTTTATTGTTCCTTACCTTTTACAGTGTAAGCCACCCAGGGTTTTTTGGAATTGTCTAGTCTCTAAATTTAATTAAATAAATAAATAAGCCATTCGATAGAGTTGGATTTTTCAGTTCATTTTGAAGTGTTCTGGGCTGGTATAAAGGAAAATAAATTTGCTAAGCCTACCAGGAAGGCAGTTTGGTGTAGTGGTTAAGACACCAGGCCAAAAACCAGGAGATCGTGAGTTCTAATCCCACCTTAGGCACAAAGCCAGCTGGGTGACCTTGGGCCAGTCACTCTCTCTCAGCCCTAGGAAGGAGGCAAGGGCAAACCACTTCCAAAAAACTTTGGCAAGAAAACTGCAGGGTCTAGTGCACGCAGTCACCAGGAGTTAAAACTGACTCAAAGGCACCAAAAAAAAAAGCCTACCAGAGGTTATTTTCACTCTTATTGTTATGAATAGTATTACACATGTTGTGGCCCACAATCAGTGTTTTGCCACTAAATTTCTGTAGTGCAATCTTGCAGGGGTTCAGGATTGCAGAAATGGATTTGGGGATCACAACTGGCTATCCCTGCTCTTCAACAACTGTGCTCTAGAACAGATAGTTGTTCATGAAACCAACCAGCGCATAGCAGTTCTGGACTTCATGCTAAGCAGGACCCATGAACTAGTACAGGATGTAAGAATTGTTGAATCAGCTGGAAGAACAGACCACAGTGCCATCAAATTTAAGTTAAATGAAATATAAAATTATCACAGAGGTTTAGCAGTCATATAGGTAACAGTAGATTGAGTTCTTGATCTTACTGACAAATAAGTAAAGAAGTCAAATTGTTATGTGGCCAAGAGTTTTAAAATATCTTAAATGTGAAACTAAAACCAATCTGTACAGTGAGAATTAGAAATAGTTAAAATAATGCCAGTTTTTTAATATGAGATCAAGAGGAGGGATCCAGGAAATTAATGGATCCTTTAAAATCTATTCTAGTGAAAGTTATAGAGAACATTTTGAAGAACTCTTAGTGTAGAAAATCAGCTTGACTTTTGAAAACAAAAAAGCATGTTTTCCTTACCTTGTAGAGTTTGGTGAAATTATCAAACAGTTTGTGGTTGAGGTGTTTCAATAAACCAGATATTTCTTGGTAAATTAGAAATCATGGAGTAATGGATTAATACTAGATTAAAGTGAGATGCAAACAGTTGGATCTAGTGTTTTTTAAGTAATTCAAATGTGATCAGGAGTTAAAGGTGAATAGGTGGTCAGGTTTGCTGGTTACTCACAGTTATTTAGGAAGATTTAGTTTAAAACAAAAATAAAAATGACGATACGTTTTCTAAATCAGGAGCATGAACATTTAATAGCAAGATTATGTCCTATATTATTTACCAGAAGAATGTACTATTTTGATTTAATTTTCCACCTGCTCACCAACATTTTACTCTTGCAATACAAAAATAATTTTAGGAGGACGCTCCTAGTATGGCCATGAAAAGTTCCTGATATATTGCGGCACCTCAGTTCATTCAAATGTCAACTTACCCGATGGGTGCTACAGCAGCTTTTAAAACCTTCTACAAGTAGCATTGTGGGAATACCTTTTAAAAATGATCATATGAATCACAATGTCTTGCATGCTGAATAGACAGAATAAATTAATATCCTCCTTTCCTTTCACTGCTTTTCTGTGGGGGCAATTCACGCAGTGGAAAAGAACCATTGTTGAGTGACAGAACACATATTTAGTAGATGGTTCAAACCTAGCTAAACATTTTTCAGTCAGTAGGACTGATAAGATATGGGAGAAAACTGCAGATTCAGCTCAGGCTACAATAATGACAAGAGGGCCCAATTCAATAGCTGTATTTTTATGTGGCTTTAACCTGTGTGTGATCTGCTTTGTTCTGGGTTGCTGTGATATAAGAACTTAGTCATTAGCTTTTTCTCAGCAAAAGGACAGACGTGGTCTTTGAATAGTGTACTGAGTGCCGCATTCAAAATGGTACTGGGCGAGCCTGAGTTAAAAACAAAATGGAATTTAACTTGATTTACTTTTAAAATGAATTAAAATTAAATGTGATTATTCTCCACTTATGTATTTCATTATTTTCCCCTTCCATCACAATGAAACACTTGGAGGTTTTTGAGGCTATACGCAAGAGTTTGGGGGTTTCACTTATGTAACTCTTCACTAAGCCATAATGCAGCTTGTCAGGGGAGGTCAAAAAAGCCATGATGGCAGTTGCAGCTGCGTGATCAAAGCCACGTGTGATCAAAGCCACGTATGAAAAAGGGGTGGGATTTGACCATGCAGGCACATCTGACACCTTGTTGTTGTTTTTTTACCTCCTCCTGTGGACTCCCGTGTAGCTTATTTGGTTAACTTAAGCATGTTGTGTGAGCACCACCAATTGTGTATTATTCAATAAACCATGGTTAGGGCACAACTTAATGTGAAGTATAAAACCAGCCATTCTAAAGCAAGTATAAAGCAGTATATTCTCATAAGCATGTTTCATATGCAAGTATTCAGAAGTGTGCAGTTAGGAGACATATAAATAAATTGGACTTTGCAGAATCTGATGGTACAAAAAGTAAGTATGTTAAAGATTTTTTGTGCTATTCCAAGGCCTCAGAGAAATTTGGAGAAAATGAGAATTTCCAGAGAATTAACTTTGTTAGCCTTGTGCTGCAGGAAAAAAAACAAATACTCCAACTTAGAAACTAAAACCAGGTTCACAAATCACATTGAGCCATAATGTGGTTTGGGTTCTATGAACCCAGCCATTGTGGTTTGGAAACTAGGATTTACAGTTCAGCGTTTGTATGGCCCTAATTTAAATATGTTAGTCTGTATTGTGCTGGAAGACTATTTGCTGTTCTTGGGGGCTGGGGGGTGGGAAATGAAATGCCATTATTTCCATTTTAATATACTTGCTCATTTTAAAGTCTGCCTTTCCTAATATTTTGCCAAGCTCCAACAGAGCTGAGTGAGAGAAGTGAGTGGAGCCAAGAGATAAAAGAATATTCCCAAATCTCCAGCTGTGTATGGATATAGTTTGGATTATGACTGGTCACCATCTTTTCTTTGCTGAGGTCACCTGTGCATATTTAACTCCTGCTAGCAAGTAAAAATCTTATATCCTGGCATAAAGACAGGTAGCGCAGAAAGATCTGCCTGTTTTATTTTGATACACTGGATTGCTAGTAACGGCCTGCGAGCAGTTTATTTATTTATTTCATTGGATTTATCCGCTGCCCATCTCCCCCACAATAGGGGACTCTGGGTGACTCACAAAAACATTAAAACTATAAATATATCCAAAATTTAAAACAATACACATAAAACATCCCAAATCTAAAACAATACTAAAGAAAGGAAGTTCCAGTTCCTGGAAAAATGTAGTGCGCTACTCTTTTCCTGCTTGGACTTTTGCTCCTTCAGTTCCCGGCAGAGCAGCTCCCTCATCCCAAATCATGGAAGGGTTTTTTCTCCTCTGGCCTTGCTCTGGCTTGTTGCAGTTTTCAGAATCTTGGATATAGTTCTTTCCTTCACCTATAACTCTGATTTTCATTCAAACTGCAGATGTCTGGATTTGGACATGGGACTTGCCCTAGATCAGCGTTTCTCAACTTTAAGATACATGGACTTCAACTCCCAGAACTCCCCAGCCAGTATCATTCTGGGAGATGAAGTTCATACGTCTTAAAGTTGCTAAGGTTTATTTATTTATATATATATTTATTTATATATCAGAAATACTGCTCTAGATGAAGCAGGGGCTATAGGAGCCAGCCATCCTATTTCTATTTCTGTAATTCAATGTTCAGAGCACCTTTACTGATTACATTTCTGCCTCTCTTGCAACTGTTAAAGACACAAGAATCAGAAGGGAGGGAAGGTGGGTGCGTGCTGTCCTAAAGTGATTGGGAAATATAGCTGATGCCATGGATACATAATGTACCTCTGACAGCATCTTTCTGTTTCAAAAGCAGATGCTAACTGGCATTTTCAGGCTTTGTCTAGCAGCAGGGGAACAGCCTAAGCAGTCAGGACTGGCCTTTTAATAAATAATTCCTAATGCTCTTCTTCCAGGGGGAATGTTACATCTTATTTATTTATTGTTTAACAGTATCTGTAACCCATCCCAGTCACAAAGGATTGTGGCGCACAGCGTGCTTATGGCAATGGTCAATAGTTCTAGTAGCAAAATGGCAAACCATGTTGCTCTTCGCAGAGAGCCTCCCCCCGTCCCCCAGTATTGCTTGGGCCCTTTTGCTAAGAGTCTAGATTTGATTGTAGCAAAATCTACAATCTGTAGATTTGGCTGTAACTTCCCCTAGTACACTGTGCAAATCTTTTCTCTGTAATCAAGAATACATATCTCCTCTCTTTTAGATTTAATTGTTCCCAAGTGACCTTGCAGACTCCCCAAAATGGCCAGTTTGACTCCCCACCAGTTTTCATTTTGTTTCCTGAGAACCGATATTCAAAATGGAGCCTCAGGACTACTCCTTTCAGCCTTAAGATTCATCCTTGAAAGAGAGAAATCAGGAAGATTGTTCTTTAATGCATACCTTGTTTTTCATCTGCCTCTGTCTTTCCCTTGTGGGATCTGATAACAACTTCTCAGACCAGAAGGAACAATTTTTGGTACGGCTTTTGTTCAAACTAGATGCAATGTTAAATGAATGTTTGCATGTAAAGTGCAGGGGGTGTTTTATTCTAAAAAATAAAAATGCAAGTAGTATCTATGATCAGGAAAGCTACTTAGAAGTACCACAAATTGTGCTCCCATAGAAGAAGAAATTTAAATGCTTTTTTTCCCTTGTAGTTGCATTCCTGAAGAAAATGGTTCATCTGAATCTAGTGTTTCATTTGGAAAGAAATGGCCCATTGATGCCAATGAGGAATCCCACACAAACCAAATAACAGCTCTAGAAGGAGGTGTTAATGCCTCAGGATGTTAAAAAAGCACTTATATATCCATCAACTCTTTTGGACTTCATCAGAGCCATACAGAGCAGTCAGCCAGCCTAAGAAACCCACCTTGCTCCTTCTGCCTTTCCTATTTATTTTAAACATTTCCTTCTTATTATGACTTGTGAATATTATTTTACCTTACTTCTCTATCTAAAAGAATGATTGGATCTCCAGTCCAGGTAAAGTTATTTGCTGTCTCACAGAAATAACTTCTCATTTAGTTTGTTAGCCTGACTACAGAGAGGTTGACATAGTATGTTTATGGAACACATGTAAGAAGCTTATAAATATTCTGAATAATAAATTTTCTTTCTCCAGTTTTGGTTGTGAACATGTAAACATTAAGATGCGAGAATAATGTGCAGTTGTGTGTGCATACATTTTAATTAGCTCTAGTAAACACACCTCCACTTGTAGCTATTTTATAGCATCCTCCAACCAGGCTCCCTCCCCTTTTTTTTTCTGGGAGAAGATGATCTCAGAAGCAACTCTGTCATTAAGAAATACCACTATTTTTGTTCCTCTTAGGACTGAAATTTCATCCACTTTATGCTTTGACTGGCAACTATTTTGGCCCTTGGATAAGTTGGTCAATTTCTCATCCTATGAAATATAGAAAATTGCCTTATGCTGGGTCAACCATTGGCCCATCCTCTTTGATTGATTACAGTAGATTTCTGGGATTTTGGGCAGGGATATTTTCAGTATCTCTGTGTAAGACTCTTAAATTAGATATGCCAGGGACTCAATCTGTAACGTTCAGCATTCCAAGAATGTACTGAAATAGGAGGTATCTCATGTTGTAATGTAGAGAAATCCTAGTGGCCTCAACACCATGCAAATTAGCAATAGAATTGCCAATGCACCAAAAAGGAAAAACAGTCCTGGACTGCATATCAACCTTTAACAAAAAGGTTGAAGTTGGCAGGTCACACTTTTCACAGCATGGTGGGAAGTACTATAACCTGCTAGTGCTTATAGCTAAAGCTACTATTAAAAGTCCAGGAACAGAGGCTAGAAAAATGTTGGCAACTCTATAAGCCAAATTGCTCTGAGTCTTGGAGTAGTTATTTTGGGGAAGCTGAAGAAAGCATTATTACCAATTATGAGTGCTAAGATATCTGAAGATGCTCATTCATGCTCATGAGATACGCTCTCCTCACATTTTGTTTCATGTGAGAAGACCATAGGAAGCTGAGTCATTATTCTGAAGATTTCAAAGAAGAAAGGACATATTCCATATCCCTGACTTTCTTAAATCTAATTAGTTTCATAAACATAGTAGCTAACTAGAGAGATACATTATCATTATTTATTCTTTATATAACCTATCTTTCTGCCACAGAGAGCAGTCAAGGGCAGTCACACAACAAGCTAAACCAAAACTAAACCACATTAACAGCCAGATTTATACACTGTGCTAAATTCTAATGTAGGTTATTTGATTTTGACATAGCATATTATGTGAACCTAGGAAATCATGTGTTTGATTTTTTTTAAAAAACCCTCTGGCTAAGCAAATACACTACAGATTAGACTTTAGGTAGGATAGCAATGAAGCCCTTGGAAAAGACATTCAGATGTTGCGGTGCATCTATAACCACAAAGATCAGAATCATGCAAGCAATGGTTTTCCCTGTGACACTCTATGGAAGCAAAAGTTGGATTTTGAAGAAGCAGACAGAAAATATTGATGGTCTTGAACTTTGGGGTTGGAGGAAACTCTTGACAATACCCTAGATATCCAAGAAATCAAACAAATGCATTACAGAACAAATCAGAGTTCTCATTCAAGGCACAAATGATGGCTCAAATTATCATATTTTGGACACCGTATATGAAGACCCAAAGGAAAAGTGGAAGGAAAGAGAAGAGGACAACCAATAGCAAAGTGGATGAGTTTAATTACAATGGTGATAGATGCACTATTGGAAGACCTGAACGGCCAGGCTATGGACAGATCATCCTGCAGGTCTATCTATGTGGTTGCTAAGAGTCAATACTGACTTGATACTACATAATCAATGACTAAACAAACTATGACCTAGGGCACTTCCACATGAGGGTTCTCCATCAGACTGAAAGGAACTCCTGAGCTGTATGTTCCTATAACAATACTAGTGTTGAAAATCTGAGCTACAATATTTCTGATTCAGCTGCAATATAGTTGAAATTGCAGCAAAGCTAGATTTGGGGGGGGGGGGGCGGGGGTGAGATTCTGAGGCTCCCTTTTCCCATTAGAAGAAACTCTTGCCTCACCCCTCATCAGGTCCTGTAAGCCTGAGGGGCTTTGCAGTTCCACCTCAGTAATCCAAACAAAAGGAGCAGGTGTGAAATTGACAAACATTTCATGGGTTTCTCCTTTTCTTTGGCACTGGATTGACTGAGGGTGAAACAGTATCATGGTTTTGTAGCACCTCCCTCCATCTCCAATTCAAAATAGAGAGAAATTGTTGTGGTAGTTATCGATGAAGTACAGCTACTTACCATGGATTGGACACTGCAGGAATAATAGAAGAACATCACTTGTACCTGTTGGAAATTAAAAGGATGGAATACGAAGAAGAACAGTGGAACTAGATTATTTAATTGTTCATTCAGTGGTTTCAACTAAATACAGACAAACACCACACAAATCTTCTGAATTAAATAAGTAAGCCAGCAGCAACCATACGTATTTCTTTGAAAATGAGATTATGGAGAAGCTCACACTTACCACTGTTCTAAGCCTATGCCTTTTCTAGCACCATGATTTTTTAAAAAATGAAAATATTTCCCCAGAGGAAGGTGAATCAGGTTTGAGGAACTACAGCAGAGGAGCCAAAATAATTTATTTCCTTTAAGTGCTGCACCTTAATAACTAAATAAGTATGAGAATCTGAATATATGCAAATGTCTTTCTTTAAACCAAGCTCTTTCTGAACTCAGTTATCCTGCATAAATCTGTTTGGTGAATCAAAACCCTGGCAAATTCATTCCATAACATATTTATTTGTTCATTTAATTTAGATGCCATCATAATCTTTATGTTCTGTGTGAATAGCTGTCCGTGCTGATGCCCACAACTAACATTGTCATTAGATTTTTTTTCCTATGAATATAATATTGTCTATTACGTTGTTTGGAGATGTGGATTAATTTTATTGTGGGTGTTTTATTATGTTGTATCTTTGCTGTAAGCCCGCATGAGTCTGGAAGCATTTGGCAGCATACAAATTCAATAAATCATCATTATTCTAATTATACTAGGATAGGGAATAAGAGTTTGTACTCAATGGGACTTTGAGTAGAAAGGATAGGCTTCAAAGTATTGTTCTTAAAATCTGTATTTTGTACTCTGAGAATGGATGTACTTAACTCTTTCCAAGCAAAGGTTTGTGTGGAATAATAAGAGGGAGAGAATTGGTGGATAAAAAGAAGTAGGATAACTGTATGGAATTCTTGGGTTTTAACAAGTCTTCTTCTGGACCTTCATTAGTAAACCTTTGTTGATATGGGAAACTAAGGGTAAAAGCAATTTTACCTGCTTAAAGTTTTGCATAAGCACAAGTGACAGGTGACTAGTAGAACAGCTAGTCAATTTTAGGTCCCCAACTTAATGGATTCATTGGATCCCTGCTTTAGACAATCATATATGTTATTTAACTTGTGAAGTATCTTTGTATCGCTACTCTTCTCATTATCATCACCACTACTCCATTGTGGAATAGTATACCTTGACTTCAGAAAAACATTTTAAAAAATCTCCCAAGAGATTCTAGTAGAAAAAATGACAAAATCTGGGCTGGACTATGCTACTGTTAGAAGGATAAAGACTGGTAGAACAACTGTATAGAACAAGTATACATCAGTGGTTCTGCATTATGCTAAAGGGAAGTCTCTTAGGGTCTGTTTTGGGCCCTGTTCTGTTTAGCATATTTATAAATGACTTGGATGAGAGGTTAGAAAATATAATTATCCAATTTATAGACAACACAAAGTTGGAGGAAGAGTAATATTTTAGAAGACAGTATCTTCAGAGGATCTTGACAGGTTGGAACAGTGGGCAAAAACCAGCAAGATGAATTTCAGCAGGAACAAATGCAAAATCCTGCATGTGGATTAGAAACAATGACATGAATATAGGGGGACCTTATGGACAGGAATACACATTAAAAGGAACTGTGTGTCTTGGCAGATCACAAGCTGAACATAAGCCAATAGTATGCAGCTGCAAAAATCCCAAATGCAGTTCTAGGGTGCAGAACAACAAAGTTAAGAGGAATCAAGTGATCTCCAAAGCCTAAGCACTATTTGTTCTAGAAATCTTTAAAATAGAAATAGTACCCTGAAAATCTATAAACATATACATACTCATCTGATCTTTCCTGATGTTTGTATGTCTTGATAACAGACAGAATAAAATTAATAATTATGAAATGAATAGTTACAAATGTCTTGGGTAGCAACGTTGTAGATATTAGATCCCATAGTATAGACTACAGTGCCATGCATTCATTGTTAACCTTTTTCAATCAGAAGCATGATTTTGGCTCCCTTTTCTTCTTTTTCTTTATTCTCATTTGAGTTTGTTATCTCTGCCATCTTTGTTCTTTTTTGTTTTGTGTTGTTTTCTTGTTTTAGATATATAGTTCATCTCTGGGGTGATTCACACTTTCTTTAGCAACAGATGGCTTAAGTGGCAAATGTCATGTGGGAGAAACACCATCAGTTGGGACTGAATTATAGTTTCAGACTTCTAAAAAATAAATCCAAGGTGGATGCAAATTGCTTTTTGAAATTCTCTTGCAAATTTGTGGCTAGAGAAATTGTGTGGATGATTTCACTGAATTTCTCCAACAATTTCTCAAGGGCACAACTTTCCTTTAGCAGTAATAGCTTCATAGAAAATGCTCCTTTGCAAAGTTTTCTTCTGAAATTTTATGCAGACTCCAGAGTGAGGAAGTAAAGGCAGGATCTACCCCTTGGCCACCTCATAACTTAGTCAGTGCAAGAACACCACACTTCACCCATTAGAGTTTCTCCTAAATTCTCTTCTCCTTTGAAAGTATTTCTGAAGAATTTATTTTGTTGAATTTATTGACAATTGGTAGAACAAATGGAGAATTTCTCTGCCCTGTACTATTAGAAATATTATTCAACAAGGTGGTTGACTTACCAAAATTGCAAGGAGGGTGGATAAATTTAATCTTTTCCCTTCCTGATACGGTCCTGCGATGATTAGGTAGCAGGTCTGCCAACTGAAGGATGATAACACTGGGCATCTTCTTCCAGGTTATATTCAAGCAGGGGGAGGGAACTGGGAGAAAAGGCTTTGAGAGGTATAGGTGACAAGACAGATCTGAGGGAGGCTCTGAATCCAAGCATGGGCATACCTCCCCATCTGGAAGACAGGGTTAGGAATTCTTTTAGTGCCAGGTTGGGCTAGTACTGATAAGGTGCAGATACCTTATAGAAGTAAGTACCTGCTTAAAACCTATTTTTAAATGTTATTTAACAAAAGTCAGTTTGCTCCTTTGTTTCTAGGGGGAAAACACACTTTCTGCTTGCCCATCACCGCTATGGGCCACCTAGTTCAGAAATGGATGTTATCCTTCACCTACTCCCAGCCCATCACAAATACACTCCCCACTTGTGTTTTCCTCTTTTCCATCCTAAGCCCTTCTAAGTGGATGATCAACGGTGCTTCCTTTTCATCTAATGACAGTCTCAGCTCCAACTGGCTACCCATCCTGGCATGCCCCCTCCCCTCCATTGGCTGGTTGCTGTCCTGAATGGCCATTTCATCCTGGGCTGCCATATTATGATGTTCTCTGATGGTTGGTGGCTGCCATTTTTAATGAACTTGTGGTTGATCCAACAATGGCCAATTAAGCCAATGAACATTCTTTGCCTATGTTTTCTCATTGCTTCTAGAAACTCATCCCCCTGCCCACAATACTCTGAAGCTTCCCTTTCTTTCCCTAAATCAATCATTCATTCATTCATTCATTCATTCATTCATTCATTCATTCATTCTTCAAATTTGTTACCACCCATCTCACTGTGGGGCGACTCTGGGCGGTTTACAGTAAAAATAGAATAAATATTGATTACAACAGATAAAAATTAATTAATTAAAATATGTTAAAAACACACTTCCTTTAAATACTTCCAAGAGGCAGATGTTAATTAGGTGTTAATAAACTCAGGGACCATCATCAAGGTGCCAGCCATCCCCAGGGCCAATTGTATCTTTCCTTGCCCCAGGCAAGTTGGCAGAGCCAAGTCTTCAATTCCCCCGAAAAATTGGGAGGGTAGGGGCCCGCCTTGCCTCTGGGGGGAGAGTATTCCATAGGGCAGGGGCAATAGCAGAGAAGGCTCTCCTCCTAGGACCCACCAGTCGACATTCTCTCACTGATGGGATCCGCAACACGCCTTCTCTGCCGGACCGGGTGGGACAGGTCGATGTAATGGGGATGAGACGGTCCCTCAGGTAATCTCGACCCATGCCATGTAGGGCTTTAAAGGTGATAACCAACATCTTGAATTGGACCTGGAAACAAACTGGAACCCAATGCAGCTCCCACAGCAAAGGTGTTACGTGTGCCCTCCTTGCTACATAGGCTTGGAATGAAGCTACAAAATTTAACTGAATGCTACTTTGCTTCTATGAAGCTGAACCATCCTTTTTCCTTGCTACAACGTTTCTATGGACCTATAGTGGAACCTAGAAACAAAAGATCGAACTGTTCCCCTGTCGTTTGATTACTGTAGCATCAGAGCAACAAAGGTACAATAAGAGGGAAAAGGAAAGGGTCTGCATTAGTGTCAGAGGAGAACATGTGGGAAGATAGTAGGAAGGCATCCAAGTGGGAAAACATCTGGGAAAGCAAAGGAAAAAAATGGAGATTAATAAGGAGGGCACGATCCCTAAGGGGAAAGACAGGCACTGAGAGATCTGCCTATTCAGCGTCCAGCCAGTGAGGCTTGCCTTTCCTGCACTCATGGGAAGGGCAAGAAGCAGAGGAACAACTAACCAGGTTCTGGGGTGACTATAGTCCCAACTGAGCACCAACTCAACCTTGTTGCCAAACCAATCTGGACTGGACTCTGGTCAGCTTCAGGTACAGCTGGAGACGAGCAGCTTAGGATGAACAGCTGAGTTAACCAAAGGTCTGTGCTGTCCCCTATTTCCCCATATTCCTCCCATTTAAGTTACTTTAGAGACTTTCTAAACCAGAAAAGTGGGTCTGTGGAGCAGAACAAAAGGATAATAAGAAAAAGGTTCCCACAACATGGTGTATGTGAATGGCCCTTAAGATGTTGTTTGCTTAAGTAGAAATCCTGAAATGATTTGGTACCAGAGGGTGATGTCTGTGTCCAATTTAAGTAGTGCCTTCAGGAGAATAATATTCCTCAGTGGGGAGGTAAGGATCTGGGCCTCCTCCAATCAGTACAGGTCAAGGGACACAACAAGGAGCTGCCTTTAACCACTGGGGTTGCATTCCAAAAACTACCGGGCATGGACAGAATTGATACAAATTAAATTTGATTTAATTGCATGTACATTTAAATTTAATATAGCTCTCCAGTCAGGGAGGTTTTATGTATGTATGTATGTATATTTTAATTGCATTTTTGTCACATTAAACATACAGTTTGATACATTTTGGAGGTCTCCAGGGGCTGAACTCAGGGTTTATACCCCCAGTTTATAAACATGAAGACGTATATATATTTATTTACTAAGCTTCTGTGCGGCTCCAGTCATGCCTGACTCTGAGCAGCTCACAGGCCACTGAAATGGTAATAAGATTAAAAACTGGAACATTAACAGTAAAATTTCCTGTGAGGAACAACTCAACTGATATATACAATCACCCTGCGAGAAGAGCCAGGAACAACCACTCAGACCTAAAGGTCTGCTGAAGCAGCCAAAACTTGATGGCTTTACAAAAAGTCCAATAGGCTAGCTGTTGCTAACTGGAGACAGGTAACAGATATAAGGCCATTCACAGATAAACCTCTTGCTGCATTAAGCCTTCTGTTTGTGCTTCGGTGTTCACTAAGCACATTGGTGAGTAGCGCTGGGCTACATTACAGCCAAGATGCTCCTCTGCTTTATGTATAAATAGTACAAACCTTTGCACATTTAGTGAAATGTGCAAAGCCATGCTAACTTCAGTGAGGTGTTGTTAATTCTTTAAAGACTCTTGATAAGATGCAACCTGCATTGGGATTTACTTCTAAGTAAACACACGCATGATTATTCGGCTTGATTTCACTTGTACCGTTGTTTGGCATTTTTCACGTTTTAAAAAGGTTGGCACTGTTAATGCATTCCTTCCGTAATGCTGCCAGGTCTCCCGCGGACCCCAACCGCAGCTACTTCCAGACTAGCAACAGCTTTTCGTGAAGAAATTAGGCAGGTGAAGGAATACCCCACCCCCGGTCAGTTTTGGCGAAACATTTCCTCTGTTCGATCGTACTGGAGAGGCCATTTTATTGTGCAATATAAACATGGAAAGTGTTTAAGAATACCTACGTGCAAAAGGCACTCGCTAAAAAGAAAGACTGGCGCCAGCGTTTCCCCTTGCTGCTTAGGAGGGAGGGGATCCGTAGCCCAGCAGACCACATCTGGAGGGGACCAGGTTGGGGCAGGCTGGCAGATGGAGGCGGCTGGTGAACGAAGGCAGGAGCGTGGTCTGGAAAGCGCGCACATGCCCTGCCTGCGCTCCCCGTCGACGCCTCTGCTGCAAGCGCGGTGCGGCGGCTCAGCGCCCGCAGCACGGCCACCGAGGGAGGCGAGCGCTCCGTGCAGGGGAGTGGCAGGGGCTGGCGACGGCAGCGGCGCTCTGGCGGCCTCCGCTCCGGTTCTCGCTCCGCGCTCCCTCTGGCCATTGCTCTCAGCTCTCCCCAGCTGCCACCATCCCCAAGATGGCGGCGGCGGCGGCGCGCGGCTAAGACGGGGAAGGGGCAAAAATCGCGGCGGCGACGGCGGCCTCCATTTCTCCCACTCCCCTTTTCTCTCTCTGCACCCCCGCCGCGGCGGCGCTTACTCGGCCGCTGGGTCCCGCCTCCCGCTCCTCCCCGTCCCCACCCGAGCCAGCCAGCCAGAGCCGAGGAGGAGCAGCCGGAGGAGCCACCGGAGAGGGACAGTTGCAGCCAGGGGGCCCCGGGTGCCCAGGAGCCCACAGCGGGAGCCGGGGCCCCAGCAGCAGCGCCAGCGCCACCGGCCCTGCAGGAGCTGAGCTCAGACGCCTCGGCCAGCCGCTCCTCCTCCTCCTCCTCCTCCTTTTCACGCCGCCCCCAGCGGCCTTGGCCCGGCCTGAGGGAGACGGCAGAGAGGCAGGCAGGCCGGCCGGCGGTGGTTGGGGGGCGAAGGCGGCTGTCAACGCGCCCGCCCGCCCCACGGAGGCGTCAGCAGGTGAGCCGCCGGGGCAGCTGTCAGGGGGAAGAAGGTGGGGTTCTAAACTGGGGTTGATCTCTTATTTGGGGGAGGGGGGGCTGTCGAGGAAGGGGCGGGGCGCAGAGGCGTGCGGAGCGTCTGCGAAACGGGGCGAAGGCGAAGAAGTGCGATTTGGGCGGGAGGAGGAGCAGGGAGGAGGGGAGGTAACGGGGGATGCAAAGAAGGGGGCGCGGTGCAGGTGGTCTCGGGAGAAGGTGGGGTGCAGCGGCGATGCTTGGGCTGCGAAGAGCTGCAGGGCCCCGAAGAGTGTCTAGTGGAGGGAGGGGTCTGGCGGTTGGGGAGGGGGCAAGGAAGGGGGCGTGGCGCCGAAGTGGCAAAGGGAATTATATAATTGTGCGTGTGAAGTGCGAGGGGGCAGCAACGTGAGCGGCCGAGAGGAGACGAGGGTGGAAAGGAAGGGGGAGGAGGCAAGCAGAAGGAGGGGGTCCGGGAAGTAATGTGGATCTAAGGGATAGAAGGGGGATCTTAGCGTGGTAAGTTAAGTGGTGCTGGGAGTCGAGTCTGTGACAAGGAGGCAGTGGTGTTCCTGCAGAAAAAAGGATTTGGCTGAAGGTCTAAGGGCAAAGAGCGGTTTGGATAGTAGAAAAGAGGTTGCTTGGTGAGTGAAGAAGGGTTCCTTTTACTTATAGTCGGATACTGCTGGGAGAACTTATCTGGTGTAAAAAAAATTGTGCTCTGCCAATGAACCCTTCTTCCAAGATATTGGATAGTGAAAATGTGAAATCTACACCATCTGCCCCTCTCTTTCCCACGTACTACAGAAAAGACCAGGAAGCCTTCACATGTTCCATGCTTGTGGGTCCCTAAGATTATCATTGTGGGATGAGTTTGCTGGAAAGATCTCCTAAGGTCTAAAGAAAGTGCTAGAAACCTCAGTGCAGGATGGAAGCAAAATATCTTGAGTAACTAGAGAAGGCAGTGAACACTTTCCCATACAGGATACTCAGGGAGGGAGGTCACTTTGGAAAATGAGGAGGTGTTAAGTTCAGAAGGAGTTTGAGGTGCACATCAAACTCAGATTTGGTGTACCACATGCTTTCCTCTTGTATTAAATAAGAATAGGAAGCATAGGAAGAATAGGAATTGAAAGTGACTTATTTCATCCCCACCACAAATTAGTGGTGGTGGTACCACCTGGCCTCAAAACATGAAGGTTTTGCTTTCCTACCCACAAATTAGGAGAGAAACATCAATTGTAGTGAGTAGAGTTTTTCATTACCACTCCTATTGGGTGGCCCTGACACCCCTAGAAGAAGGGATTAAGAGACCCTAAAGCCTGGATAAGCAGAGGTGGTTGCTTGGAGAAGAAATAGTTTGCTCCTCTCTCCAGTAAATGTAACAGGCAGATTGAGCCACAAATTTATAAGGGACTACACAATCCTGGGACCCCCATTGGGCCCCCCTTTGAGAGAAAGGTAATGCAGTCTGATGTGACCAGAATGAACATTAAATTTTAGGCTGACCATATTTTTTTACCCCAATGCTGGATGGCCCCGTGATCATCTAAGAAGAGTATATATCATAAATAGAATAATAAGTTCATTATAAGTTCACAAGTTCATTGTAGTGGCAAATGAACTTCAATAATAAGTCAGTATTTGCTTACCTAAACAGATAAACAGAATGACCACAGGTGGGCAAAAAAGCAGTGGGAGCAGGAGCAACTTCCAACTTCCTCCCGGCTTCTCCAATGACTCTGGGGATGCTGCAACAGCCCCAAATTTGCAAATAAAACTGGGGTGAACATTGTGAAAATTTTAATTCCACAGGAGTAATGTGTTCTGGATTTTTTATGCATTCTTTAAGTTAGCGGATTTTAGGTATCTTAATTCAAAAATTGTTTTGGTATAATGCACCATTTGGGCTAACTTAAGGGTAGAAACAGACAAACAGATAAACACAATTAGAGTTGTAGTAGTATACAGTTGGTATGCTGAACTAGTGGATTCCTGCACTAGGTGGGGGAGGGTTGGACTAGGTGATCTCCAAGATCTTTTCTACCTTCACATTCTATGATTAATTAACAAGCAGTTTAACTATAAATCTGTATGTGGAGCCATACTGCTTTAAATTTGTATTCTTTCAAGTCCCACTCCACTGCTTTTTTGAATATGTCAGATGGACAGGAATGGAATAGAGGAGAATGATTTGTCTGACAATGGCTTTGTTTTTTCCCCATTGCAGTTCATGTCAGGCCCTTAACATTCAACCTATCTGTGTACTTCTTGTTTTAATAAAATGCAAATGCTAGCAACTGCTAGCAAGTTTAATAGCAGAATAATAAAGTTGCATCCTTGTTGGCCTTGGCCTGATTTGATCCTCCATTATGAATCCATCCTGCTTTGATACTTGATTGGAATGGGAGGCTGGCGTAATTGGAGAAGAAAGATTGGGATGGTGATAGTCATTTAGGGACAGGGAACTTTAGTCCAAAGCAATGTTTCTCAACCTCAACAACTTTAAGATGTGTGGAGCATGCTAGCTGGGGAATTCTGGGAGTTGAAACCTCAGCAAGATGTGTGGACTATCACCGTCTCAATCTTTCTTCTCCAAGTAAGGTTGGAGGTTGAGAAACACTGGTCTAAAGTGTGTCTTAGACATTACCTAAGGGTGGGGAACAAAAGTGCTTGTTTCTTTTAAGTGGAACAAATTGATTTTGCACATTGTTACCTCCTAAAATCAATTTATTTATACTCCAGCACTGGAAACTATTGGTGTTTAAAACTACTGTTTAGATGTCCCCATTTCAAAGGGCTTTGGGAAAAGTAAGTAATGCACTTCAACTTTTCTGCTTGATAAAAATCAAGATGGTAATGAGGTATCAAATAGCTTTTGTAGTAATTTGGGTTTAGGAGCTTAATTTTTGAGGGCAAGGGAATGGTACTAAAGATTTTGTGATGATGGGGACATCCAATGGTATTAACTTGACTATCTGGAAATAATGCCCTATTTCTGTCGGCTTCTAACTGGTTTGGTTTCTGTAAAAGTTTTTTTCCAGCAATCTTGCACTTCTGAGCTTCTGGGCTATCAAATTAACTCACTGAATATGTTTATAGCTATTATAGTTCAATGTGTTATACCTGAAGCATGATATTATTAGCTGGTGTTACATATATATTCCTGAATTACTTGTTTGCATATATAATCTGGTTTCCTAAACTCATGCCCATAGTCTTCTCTTGACAGCTTGTAAGCTCATACCTTAGAAAGTGTAGAAAACAGGAAAATTGAACCATTTGAACATTGTTTAACATAGAAACAGTGATTGAAAGGTGACTTCCTTCCCGTGTGGGTGGGCGGAAATTAACTTTGCCATGGGAGGTTCTTATAACTGAGAACTGGTTCATCATCCTACCCATTATTGTATATTCTGATGATTTTACTAAATTCATGCTAAAGAACAGGAAAGTATTCTCTGAAGTAAAGTGTGAGTGCTGGCTGGGGAATTCTGGGATTTGAAGTCAACACATCTTAAAGTTGCTAAGGCTGAGAAACACTGATCTAGACTGATACCATATTAAACTCTTTCAGATCTATAACCTGTTTTTCAGTTCAAATTACCCTCTTCATAGCCTAACCAGTAAGACGACTCCAGATTTTCTTTTCCTCATCTAAAACTGAGAACAACCAAAATGATCCAGGTTTTGATTTGGCTGGATTGTGACCCACTGGGATGTCTGTTAAAACTTCTGAGCCACAGAATGTTTGTTCCATGCACAGAGCAAACCATGTTTTCCATTTCATGCACGCCTTTAATACCAACTATATTTTGGTCACATTAAACTTTTAGCATGCTTGAAAAAAATATTATTAAAATTATTCTTAACAACAATAACTTCAGAAGCTACTAATAGTGGAGTTTACATACTGTTATTTAAGCCTGTACTATTATACATGGGTAAATATATATTTGTTAACTGTGAGTTCTGTGGAAATCTTACCAGATGTGGCGGCATTTCCCTTGTCTTCAATTCAAAGTAATTAAGGGTTAATTACCAAATGGATATATTAGGCAGTTTGGTTAAATCTTGGTTTTTGTTCACAATTCTTTTGTGGTAAACAGATGAATATTCATAAGTGTGACAAATTTAGAGTTTGTTATGCAAAGTAAGTTAGTGAAATAACAGTTTTGATTATTTAGAACTTGTATATTACCCTACTTCTTGGGCATAATTGTAAGTGTTCAGCAATGTTATTATTAAGGATCATTATACTTAAAACTATAAATATATTCAAGCTGATTACAGAATAAGTTGGTGATGGTTGCCACTTGTAAGAGTATTAATTTGCATAGGGATATTATCAGCATTTAATTCATAAATATGTGCCACTGATACTACAAGATGAGATATTTGTAACAATTGTTATAAATGATTTTTTCTTAAAGTAAAGATGCCTATACTGCTTGTTGTTGTTTTCCTTAAGGTATCATATATATTTGAAATGTAACTGCATGCTCTCTGAAAGTCAAATAGAAATCTTTTTTCTTGTTTGAAAGGTAAAGTTTGCTTTGCTTTACTCCTGGTGACTTCATGGACCCAACCATATAACTATCTTGGCAACAGTATGGATTTTGCTGCTGCTGCTTCTTTTTTTTTTACTGTCAAGTACTAACCAGATACAGCCCTGCTTAGCTTTGTAAGATCAGTGAAGGTTGGCTAGGTGAGGTGCAAAAATAGTTAAGCAGGAGCATCCCTGGAATGTATATGTATGTGTGTGTCAGTGTTGTCAAAATGGTGGGGCCAACTTGGTGATCAAAACTGTACCCCTTTTACATGTATGTGATGCATGTTAAAAAGGGTTGGGTGTTGATTGTCTGGTTGCACTTACCATTTTGATGTTGTTGACCTTCCCCCAAGGATGTCCCTGGTGTTGTGATTCAGAAAGGGCTTTAAATCACAGCTTGGACATCATTTGTGCATCCTGTATCTGCTTGGGTTTGCTGTTAGAGATTTGCTTTCATAACAAGCTAAATAAAATAAAAAGATTTGAGTAAAGCTTAATATTAAGTTGCTGCCTAAAAAAATAGATTCAAATCAAATACATACAGGTAGTCCTTGACTTACAACCATTTGTTTAATGACTGTTCAAAGTTATGATGGCACTGAAAAAAGCGACTTACGACCATCGGAGCGTCCCTGTGGCCGTGTGATCAGAATTCTGGTGCTTGGCAACTGGCATGTATTTATCATAGTTGCAACATCCTGGGGTCACATGTTCGCCTTTGCAACCTTCCCAGGGGGCTTCTGACAAGCAGAGTCAGTGGGGGAAGCCAGATTTGCTTAACGACTGTGGTGATTTGCTTAATGACCGTGGTGATTTGCTTAACGACTGTGGCAAAAAAGGTTCTAAAATTGGTGTGACACACTTAATGACTACATCGCTTAGCGATGGAAGTTCTAGTCCCAGTTGTGGTTGTAAGTCAAGGACTACCTGTAAAAGAATTAGAAATAGGAAAATAATAGCTCTGATTTTTAACTTTCCTGAGGGTCTAACAGAGTTGCAAAACATAGACAATGCTGTTATTTTTAGAAGTAAAGCTAGCACTCTATAAAAATAAATGCTGAATATCATGTAAACAACTTATATTAAACTGATTACAGAAGTAAAATTTGGGAATATATTTCTGTTAATTATTTATTTTTAGGCAATTAAGGCTAGCTGTGAGTTTTGGTGCCTCTGTAGTAATTGAGAAATAGGAATGTCCAACTGTATTTCCTAGTTTTTTTGATGCAGCTGGACGATTATTTATAAATATATTGTTGCAATCAGGTTTGCCTAGTTTTTGAGATAGATGGAAGTTCTGTCTCTTTTTTAAAACTGTAATCTTCTGCTCACATCTGAGTAAATCTCATCGACCAGTTTCAGTAGTAACGTCAGTAAGTTTCAAAAATATTTTGATGGAGATGTGTAGGATTGTAGTATAAATCTTTTCTGCCTCTTTGTCATATCTGTAGTTTTGTTGCAACTCAAGAGCTACAAAACATTGCTCACTTCATAAATGTTTCCTGAACTGTAATCTGAGTAATGAAATAAAGTTTGAATGGAGCTTTTACGTTAAACAGGAGGTCTGTGTAAGAATGCAGCTTTGAGTTGAAACTGGTTAAGTTTCCATTAGCCAAGAGTGACCTGTGTATTATCAGACTGCCAGTCTTTTTAGCTGCGCTTCAATGCAAAACAAAAATAAACGTTCTTTTTAGATTTAGAAGTGAATGCTGTTTTTTCCCATCTCAGAGAGTCGCAGTAGAGACTCCTTGCATTACATGCCAAATTATTTTGTAAGTCTGGATTTACAATACTTTAGGAGGGATATCTTTGTAAAGCTTGGTAAATTGAACACTATGTTTGCATGAATGTGTTTGAACTGAAGTGGATTGTTTCTGATAAAACTTGAAAGAATGCATTAGAGTGCTCTCGTTTTGATATAGGAGCCACATCAAACATTGATGCAACTTCCTGTTCAGAAAACACTTGCATGTAAAGAAAAGAGAGTGGTCTAGACTTGCAGGGCTGTATAGATATAGTGTAACCTTTGTATAGCGGTTAGAATGGAAATTTATCGTTGCACTTAGTGAAAGTGTAGCTTTCTTCCATTTCCAGAGAAAATGGCATTAAAACTTGTAAGCAAATTGTCCAGATGTCTTTTATTGTATGAAATAGTAATAAAGAAATTGAAGCTTCTTGATGGTTTTTATACATAAAAATAGCATGATTGTGAGGGAAAAAATCCCCATAAAAGTAACGAAACTCAGTTGTTACATTTCAGAAAAAATATGTTGTATACTTTACTGTATGTATATAAGGATACTTTTTTCTCTAATTGAGTCTGGATAATTGCTTGGACAAAAATTGCAGCATGGAGTTTTCCCATTCACAGTTCCACTGAGTCACAATTTTTTCCTCCATAATAATCCCCTTCCATTTTCCTTCCACAATTTTCTGTTTTCCCTGCCTTCAGCAGCATCTGCAGGGGGTAGGTGGGTGGTAAGATGGTGGTTACAGGCTTGTGATCAAAACCCCACCCCTTTGTACATACATGCAATTCAGATGCATGTACAAAAGAGGTGGTGCTTAGATTGCATTGCCATGACAACCATTATGCCTATTTAGAGCCCCTCCTCCCCAATGAATACTACTGCCTCCTTCCCAATCATATGAGGACTCCATGACACTGAGTCCTCAGGGGTCTGTTTTAGGTTCCTGAGTATTTTTCTATATGTTTTTAATGCAATTCAGGATGTGGATAATACATCTTGGATACATAAAGTCTGCCATTCACTTTGGAACTGCAGGGAATGCTTATATCTACATAATTTCAGTCCTTATTACAATGGAGGAATATTTTGATCTAAACTAATTTATCTTGCCTCAGTGTTTTACTGAGTTCTATTATTAATGAATTTAAAGCAAATCTTTTATTTCGTCCTAACATAGGATATTAGGGCCAGTTTGGGGTAGTGGTTAAGGCACCAGCCTGGAAACTGGGAGACTGTGAGTTCTAGTCCTGCCTTAGGCCCAAGGCCAGCTGGGTGACCTTGGGCCAGTCACACTTTCGCAGCCCTGGGTAGGAAGCAGTGGCAAACTACTTCTGATATAGACACACACACACACACACACACACACACACACACACTGAGTATATATGCAACTGGAGTTCTCTAGCTAGTAAGTAAGTAAATTAAAATCACAATGCAAGATCATAATGATTTAAAAAAAACAAATTTAAGGTATAAGCGATGCACTCTAGTACTTGGGGGAAGGGAATCCCTGCTTAATCTAAACTTAATGTTTAATTTAGGTTGGTAGTCCAGTGATCATTAATCTTTTTATTTTCAGAGAACCCATGGATCTCTTATATATAGCAGAGAATGCCTGAAAAAATTGTCAAGTGCTTCTTTCTCACCTTATAAATTGAGAGCGCATCAGACAATATAGCTTACGCTCTTCCTTAGCTCCTCATTGTGAAATTCCTTAGAAAAACCAAAGCTGATTTTGCGATACTCATTGATTCTGATTGTTTATAGTTATAGTTAATTGAAGCAGTTTATTTAAGGATACCAGTGAGCCAGGTGGTAGTTACTGCAGTTTGCATGATGCTAATATGTTTCTTGAATCCCGAATCATAATTTAGTGATGAATTTTGTCCATCTATCCAGCTGTAAAGGAAGCTTAATCCAGGGGCTGGCTAGAAACTGGAACAGGTTCCTGCTTCTTTGGATCTGGTATGATACGGCAACTATCTACTACCTTGAACTAGCCTTGGGATTTGGAGTAAGATTTTTTGCAGACAGGTCTGGACAAGATAAGATTTTCTCTCTTCCTCCCCTCCGCCATTACATTAAATGCACTCTTATGACTACTCTGAAGTAAATCCTACTGAGTACAATAGGGCCTATTATGATATATAAATGCATTGGATTTTAACTGAGTAAAATTGACCAGAATATTTGGGATTTTTATTTTAATTCGTATTTGTTATTATTTTCTATTTCACTCTCTGTCTATTGTATCCTGTAGATAGATGATGGAATACAAACAGCTCTTTGGATTATAGGTTTTTATTCTGAGTAGCAGAATCAATTATCTACAAAATTTAGGTATTGATTTAAAATACTTACCTAGTTCAATCACTTTGATTAGAAAAATTATTTCTGCGGGCAACAAAGTTAGAAATATTCCTAAAATTACAAATCAGAAAATAATTGCATTAAACAAGGAATCACTTTCTTCTCTCTACAGAAATATAATTGTCTCTTTCTTCATCCCACATTTTCTGACTTGAAGAAATCTGCTATTTGTCAGTCAGTAGCAGTCTTATGAGAGAACTGCCTTTTTGGATGCTTTCCAGGAATGCAGAATGGCAGCTATTACCCTGCTAATCATAAGATCTGAGGGGGAACACAAACAGATTATCTTCTTTCTACTGAGGAAAGTGCTATAACACTGCTGCAAGGGAGTGATGTACTTTTACAAATGTAGAAAAGCATATGAAGCTGTTAAAAACTCAGATCTTTGCACTTTCAGACCTGGGACTGTTATACTTCTGAACTTCAAACTGGAGTCTTTCCAAGCCTAACTGGGATTTTATGAACCTCTGACTCATTACATGTAATATAAGTGTGTTAGCAGAGTGTTTTGGTATCCAGTCAGGATGATACTTCAAACATGGTTGATTCCTTCTCCTTCTTCATGTTGCCTAAAGAATAAAGAGTCAGCCATGTTTTGACTCTTGTATTCTTTATACGACATGAAGAAGAAAGAGTCAGCCATGTTTGAAGTATCATCCTGACTGGAAAGTGTCCTCACTGAAACAGCATCTCCAGATACCAAAACATTCTGCTAACAAAGTGTCTTACCACTGAGGAATGGTTTATATTCAGGATAATGCTTCATTGCTCACACCATATGTAAAAGAGGATATTGGCATGATCATAAATGAGATTTTAAAAAGTGAATAATAACAACAGAAGAGCAAGCTAGATTAAGAAAGGAAGATGGTTTCAGGCTATGGCATTTTTTCCTTTGAAAATTACTTTAATGCTCTCCGTGTTTACTGTTTCTCTTGATAGGCCTTGAAATATATTCCAGAATGAATTGGGCAGCAAATATATTCACAGCACATTCCCTGTTTACCTATGGCAGAAAACAAGTAGACATGCTGAGTATGTTTCACTTCATTGGTATCAGGTTGGCATAGGAAAGCATAAATAAAAGTGGACTCCTTCATTTATGGAACTCTTCATCCAAAATATACTTAGGATCTGTTGAGTTCAACCAACTATTGTCTTAATATGTTGTATCTCCCCAATAGAACACAAGAACACAAAAATGCATAAGGTCCTTTTTAGAGTTACATGAGAACTGAATGTAATTATGAGAATTGGTATGAGACTAGAAGTCTTAAATAACAGGGAAGCAGCTAGCACATGGATGTTATAACCTGTCCCAGACTCTGGTGTCTGTCATTTAATTCAGTGTTTAAGTCAAAGACATTAGTTTAAGGTGTGGATATGAACACTACTCTATGGAGAAATCTTCCTTTAACAATAAATAAGTTTTGATTATATCCTGAAATTGAGTGAACTCCAAATAGCAGAAATTTTAGAATAGACACAACCATGGAAGGAAAAACAAGAGAAACTCTTAGTTGTTGCACATACAGGTGAAACTCGAAAAATTAGAATATCGTGCAAATGTTCATTTATGTCAGTATGGCAACTCAAAAGGTGAAACCAATATATGAGATAGACGCATTACATGCAAAGCGAGATATGTCAAGCCTTACTTTGGTATAATTGTGATGATTATGGCATACAGCTTATGAAAACCCCAAATTCACAATCTCAGAAAATTAGAATAGTGTGAAAAGGTTCAATATTCTAGGCTCAAAGTGTCCCACTCTAATCAGCTAATGAATCCATAACACCTGCAAAGGGTTCCTGAGCCTTTCAATGGTCTCTCAGGCTGGTTCAGTAGGAATCACAAGCATGGGAAAGACTGCTGACCTGACAGTTGTGCAGAAAACCATCATTGACACCTTCCATAAGGAGGGAAAGCCCCAAAAGGTAATTGCAAAAGAAGTTGGATGTTCCCAAAGTGCTGTATCAAAGCACATCAATAGAAGGTTATGTGGAAGGGAAAAGTGTGGTAGAAAAAGGTGCACAAGCAGCAGGGATGACCGCAGCCTGGAGAGGATTGTCAGGAAAAGGCCATTCCAGAGTGTTGGGGACTTTCACAAGGAGTGGATTGAGGCTGGAGTTAGCGCATCAAGAGCCACTGCACAGAGACGGATCCTGGACATGGGCTTCAAATGTTGTATTCCTCTTGTCAAGCCACTCCTGAACAACAAACAACGTCAGAAGCGTCTTACCTGGTCTACAGAAAAAAAGAACTGGTCTGTTGCCCAGTGGTCCAAAGTCCTCTTTTCTGATGAGAGCAACTTTTGCATCTCATTTGGGAACCAAGGACCCAGAGTCTGGAGGAAGAATGGAGAGGCACACAATGCACGATGCTTGAAGTCCAGTGTGAAGTTTCCACAGTCTGTGTTGATTTGGGGAGCCATGTCATCTGCTGGTGTTGGTCCACTGTGCTTCATTAAGTCCAGGGTCAACGCAGCCGTCTACCAGGAGATTTTGGAGCACTTCGTGCTTCCTTCCGCAGATGAGCTTTATGGGGATGCTGACTTCATTTTCCAGCAGGACTTGGCACCTGCCCACACTGCCAAAAGTACCAAAACCTGGTTCAATGACCATGGGATTACTGTGCTTGACTGGCCAGCAAACTCGCCTGACCTGAACCCCATAGAGAATCTATGGGGCATTGCCAAGAGAAAGATGAGGGACGTGAGACCGAACAATGCAGCGGAGCTGAAGGCCGCTATTGCAACATCCTGGTCTTCCATAACACCTCAGCAGTGCCACAGGCTGATAGCATCCAAGTCACGCCGCATTGCGGCAGTCATTGCTGCAAAAGGGGCCCAAACCAAGTACTGAGTACATATGCATGCTTATACTTTGCAGAGGTCCGATATTGTTCTATTTCCAATCCTTGTGTTATTGATGTCATGTAATATTCTAATTTTCTGAGATTGTGAATTTGGGGTTTTCATAAGCTGTATGCCATAATCATCACAATTATACCAAAGTAAGGCTTGACATATCTCACTTTGCATGCAATGCGTCTATCTCATATATTGGTTTCACCTTTTGAGTTGCCATACTGACATAAATGAACATTTGCATGATATTCTAATTTTTCGAGTTTCACCTGTATGTAAAGCTTGCTAATACTTGTTGAACAGGCTTGACAGCTTAGCTACAAAGGTCAGATGCCAGTGTCCATGCATGTTCGCTCTCAGGGTCCATATTCCATTCCTTTGCTTTCTGTCACAGATTGAAGTAATGACCTTCAAACTTTTCAGATTTGAAACTCAGCTTTAATCCTAATCTAAAAGATATTCCCATTTTTAACTATTATCTCAGTATATTTAACCATGGTCTCTCTTTTTCAGGTTTCCTTTTTTTTTAATCAACAAGCTGAGCACTGTGTTGCCTGACATGGCATCATGTCATTTATTAATTAAAAACCAATGGCTTGGGTATGATGCTTAGAGTTTCTTCGCTTTTCTATTGAAAACATCAAGGGACTGCATATTTTATTAAGCTTTTTCAACCTTTCACTTTGGTATTAAGATAAACTTTTGAGATAAACTTCTTATGTTCATGGGCAGAATGATAAGGATAGGGTAGCTTTATTTAATTTTCCATTGTTAGATGATTTGCCAGAAGTAAGCTTTATAGTAGTTCCATACATCCAGGCAATAGATAGATGTGATTGATTTTCCCAAGAATGTACAAAAATGTTGAAATGGATAGATTAAGATTCTTCTTTCTTATTAAGCATTAATAAACACAACTTTTCTTTTTGGATTGAGAACTGGATATGAAACCTCTAGAATATATTGAGGCCACATACTGGCAGGATCAGTGAGAAAAGTATGGTCAAGGCAGAAACTAGGCATTTTGAGAATAACCCCCCTTTTTTTCTTACTACCATTTTTATGAGTTGATTTCTGCTCCCATGTATTCTTTCAATTCTTGTTCTCCTAAGACCACTACATTCAACTTACCAAAAATTGGCAGTAGTTGAGTACAAGACTGTAGACCAGTGTTTCTCAACCTTGGCAACTTGAAGATGTGTGGACTTAAACTCCCAGAAATCTCAAGCCAGTATGCCAAGGTTGAGAAACACTGCTGTAGACATACAAAATGCTTTTTTGAGGGGATGGGGACACAGATTGGTGCCTGTGTAAATTCTGTTAGGTTCAATGGGAACCAAATTCACATCCATCTGGTTTAATAGTCCCTTAGATTTATTTCCTTATCTGATCCCTTTTTCATGCTTTGTCTTAATTTTTTCAGCAGCAAGTACTGTGTTTGTTGCTGTTATTAACCTGAAGTTTTGCTTTAACTTTGGTACCCTATAGTGTTCAGATTGTTTTTCAAAATTCATGTGAAGTCTCCAGTGGATAAACTTTAGCCTAATCTCTTCTTACATTTATTCTGTATGCATCTAAGTTGATGCATTTTGCTGATTTTTCTCTTTTAGTAATGTATTAAATGAAATAATTTGATCTAATTTTTATGGTAATAGTACATTAACTTATCTGATAGGTGCTGGCTGACTGCCAAATGTATGTTGGTATCCATTGGATAACATTTATTAAATTATATTTTATAGCCTGAAATCTATCTTCTGAATTGGTTTTTGTATTTATTCTAATAAATTTACAGAATGAAAATCTGTACAACATGATCTGGAGTTTATTATTTTTTTAACTTTGCTATTAATTTCTGTGGTTAGATCTGCAGTAGAAATAATGAATACAGTAAGGTACTGCCATAGATATTTTGTTCTGAATGAATTAAATTTATAATTTCGCTCTTTTTATATTTCTTCTCTTTTATATTGTATATTTTTTATTTTTCTTATATTCCAAATCTTAGACAGATTTGGGCAAAAATCAACATTTTTGTACATTCTTGGGAAAATCAGTCACATCTATCTATTGCCTGGATGTGTGGAACTACTATAAAGCTTACTTCTGGCAAATCATCTAACAATGGAAAATTAAATAGAGCTACCCTATCCTTATCATTCTGCCCATAAACAGTTCATAAATTGAACATACCAGTTTATTAATTTCCTAAAATTAATTATTTACGTTCTTTAAATAAGTTATTCAAGTTTGATTTTGTTCCTTGTATATTTTCGTAATGTTGTATTTAATATATTTGCCATTATAAAGATCTAATTGGCTATTTAGTACTTGCTGAATTTTTCCATGCTTTCAGAATCAAAACTGTTTTCACCATCCTCTCCTTATTTATAACAAAATCAGTATGATCATATATTTTACTTATATGAAGTTAAAAACTACATATATCTCTAGATCTTTATTTTTAAATATAATAATTTTATATTCAGTTTGTTGACTTTATAAAAGCAATTTGCCTAATTATTTATGTAAGTTTTTACTGCATGTCTATTATTTCTTGGCAGTATACAATATTGAATACATTGGGTACAACTTAAATAGAATAAAACCTCTAAGACAGTAAAAATATATTGAGCATAAATATAATCATAAGTATATGTTATGTATCATTAAGTTCATAGTTCATTATTTCATAATTTAAATAGTTAAAAAGTGTGTATAATCCCAGATATACTTTCATTCTATGATAATCTTTTAAGTATATTTACCAATTACCCATTTCTCCAGTATGTTATCTTCAATTTAAAGAGCTAATTTAACAGATAATGTTGTAACACAAATGTCATATGCATTGATATTTTTGAGCATCTTACAAATTGTTAAAAATGACATACCTATTCTAGAAAATATTGGATGTTCTTGTGAAAAAATATACTTATTTTTTGTACCTGATAAACTCACCAATACTTTTTAGATTCTCATACTGCTAACATTTATGACATTTCTAAAACCTGAACAATCTGTTTTAGGAAATTAGTATGGTGGACCACAAAAACTTGAGTCAGATTTTTTTAAAAGTTGCTGCCAAACTGTATTTTTAATGCGAAGAAAGAAAATTATTAAATACATAGGAAGTAATCATAGTGTGTTAAATTTATTTTTACGTAATGTTAATTGGTTTCTTTTCTTGGTCCTATCCACTTTTTAAAGTGTGGTCCCTTGGTCCAAAAGAAATTGTGCATCCTGATATATTTTATTACTAGTAAACACTACCACCTATTATTGCAATTTACATGCTTGCAATTTAAAGAGAACTTCAAGTTTCTTTCTGATTTGTCAAATTATAATTGGGAACAAATATAAATTCCAGCAACATTTTATCTTTACTTTTTCTTTCGCATAAGGCTCTTTATAATACAGGTAGTCCTCAGCTTATGACAGTAATTGAGACTGGAATTTACATTTCTAATCAGTGAGGTCGTAAAGTGTGATGTCATATGACTGCATCACTTAGCGACAGCAATCCTGGCAGTCCCTTTTGCCATCATTAAGTAAGGATCATGGGTTGTTAAGCGAGGACTTCACATGACCGTGACTTGTGACTTCCTGCCGGATTCCAACAAACAAAGTAAATGGGGAATCTGGCAGGAAGTCACAAGTCCCAGATGGCTCACAAGCAGGCTGGTGAGTGCTATGGAATGAGGCTGGGCGGGGGAGGGGGTGCTGTGGTATCGCATGAGCAAGCCAGGCGTGCGCTATGGAGTATGGGTGGGGGTGCTGCAAGTGGGTGCATGCTATGGAGTATGGGTTCCTCAGGAGAAAAAGCAGTGGAAGCAATTTAGGGGAGTGACTTGCAACCTTCCCTGCTGGCTTCCCCACTGACTGCTTGTGGGAAGCTGGCAGGAAGGTTGCAAATAGCGATACCATGACCATGGGACGTTGCAACCATCATGAGCACAAACTGATTGCCAAGCACCTGAATCATGCTTACATGACCGTGGGGGTACTGTGATGGCCAGAAGTTTGAGGACCATTCAACTTTGAATGGTCACTGAACGAGTGGTCATTAACCGAGGATTACCTGTACTTAATCACAATCACTTTGCCAGTTAATAATAGCTTTTGGCTTTCAACAAATTTTCTCAAGCTTGTTAATTAAATGTGTGCCTTGCAAAAATAATATCTAATTTGTGCTGGAAAGTTACATTAGAATCATGATGTACATTAAATCATGAACTGAATTGAAATCTCTTAATACTGAACTGCATTTAAGTTCCACGTTTGTGGAATACATACTGAAATAAAATTGCTTAAAATATAAAATCCAGTACAATGCTACAAGAATCATCTCCTATGCTTTTATCTCATCTTTAATTTTCTCCACAAACTCTTTAGAATATATTTCTGTATTAATCATATTCAATTATAATTATCAAATACTAAAATCTGAATTATCCTTTAAAGTTTTTTTTTAAATGAGCTGTATCTGCATTCCCACAGATTCTGCTTCAGCTGAAAAAAAAAGACATTTCATACAACAATAACATATTGTTTTCTAATTTTTTTGGCACACTTCCATTTTTTTATTTCTCCTCTTATCTCAATATGTTCGCTAGGTTCTTTAAATTTGTTGTTACAATTATTGGTTTTCTGTTTTTCAGGACAACAGTTCTTCCAAAGCAGCTTATAAACAATGTAAGCAATCAGAAATAAAAATACTTACAATACTGGTAAATACTTAAAAACAAATTGATCCTTCCCACAGTGCAGGTGGTTGTAATGGCTAGGGCAGGGACGAATTGGTTCTTTGTAATAGCATCTTTTAAAACTGTCAGTTTTCGGCTTTTGTCCCAGTGTCCAGTACAATCCTAGAGATTGTAGATGAAATAAATGATTTAGAATTTTAGTTCAGCCAAAATGATTTGAATTTTATCACAGTAGAGAATGGAAGTGTTAAATATTGGGTGACATGACAAGAATATAGTTTGAATTTGTTTATAGACTAGAGCATTTTGCAAACAGTGGATATTTGTAGTTATATGGAAAATTCTGTATCATACACTATAACCAAATTGGATAATAAATTGTAACATAACAAATTAATATCCAAATCCTGCAAACCCAATGAAGTGATTATTAACTAGGAGTATGGTGCTGGGACTTCTCTAGGAAAAGAACAAGATGTCCACTTCACATTTTGACTGAATAGGCTCATCTTCAAGTCTGTCTAACTTCAGCATGAATATGCCCTGGTAACTATTATTCTGTGCCATGTCCACATGATACTGCTTTTATCTCATGTCCAGCTCTTAGTTGAGCCATCTTCAAGTCATATTTAGGTCTTCTGTTTCTAAAGCAATGTTTTCCCTCTTCTTCTGACATGACTTTTGCCATGGACATAATCTAACATAATTCACTGATGGCTGTGATTAATGATGCAGTCAGGGGTTGGGATGTGGCTAGTTCTTATTTGCCACCTTTGGCTGCTGTGGGCGTAGCTCCTCTCCTTCAGTCACTGGATGCTACCATTTTGGCTTGGGTAGCAAAATAGCAGCAGAATAAATCAGACACAGATGTTTTTGAAAGAGTACTAGAATAAAGAACAGGCCTAGTGCTATCTTATGAGAGCACTGATCCTATGTTACATAGAAGCTTGATTTAAACTGGGAAAAAGCACAGTGTTCTGCTAGCTGCTTCTGCTAACGAGGTTTAGTTGTCTGTTTTTTTACTGGTTTTATTACGTGGGGGGGGTGTACCATTTTTCCTATTGACTCCATGACTGTCAACAGGCTGCTTCAGGATGCTACCTGCCACAAGGGTAGCACTGGACTTGCTGTTAGCACTGCCATTCTATTGCAGCATTAATCAAGGGTGGAGCTGACTCATTATTAAGTATTCCCCCCCTGCTTCACCTTGCACTGTTCTCTTCACCTGCAACCATCACCGGGGATATTTTTGGACATGGGTTTAGTGCTCTTTTAGAAGAGCATTAGATCCATGTTCAGAAATAGGCCAACTGATATTGCATTTCTGGGATACCCTGACAAGTGGTGAAACATGCCATTCAAAGCACCCTCTTCTTTTTTCCCAACTCTGCCCCACCTCATAGTAGGGGAATTGATCACTGGTTGTTTTCCTGTTAGCAAGTGATGCTCAGTGGGAGGAGAAACAAAGCTGGGGAATTCATCAATCCCTTTGTCCCACATTAAACGATAAGGAAAACTGACTTTGTTACTGTGGCAAAATTGGCTCAGCAATTGAGGCAGGAAATTTAATGCCAAATTACTTTTCACTGTTCTGCTTTCTCAAGGATGGATAAATTTAAAATGGCCATATTGCTGTGTCCAAGATTTATTTTTCTGCATTTTACTTGTATCACTTTAAACTAGGATCTCGAATTAATGGGTATATTTGTATACACTATTTATTGTATTTGCTCAATAATTTGGGTTTTTTTAAAAAGTTGATTCCTATTAGTGGGACTAAGTATTATTAGGAGTTTTATTTTTCAGCACTATAATTTCTGTCAGGTTGTTGATCTTTTTGTGTAATTTTTCAGAGGCTGTTTGTGTTGATAAGTAAAGAAACCTTTGCTAGAAACATTAATGATTTGGAAAATAATCTTGCAAATAAAATTCAGCTGCTGAACAGGAAATTGTAGTAACAAGTTATGCATGAAAATGTTCTACTTTGATTAGCATTTTAATGTGTCTTTTTAATTTTTTTATCTGAGTTCATAAAAGTTTTGTTAATTTGATCTTTGATTTTAAGGTTACAAAATAGTGAGCTTGCTCATTCAGTTGAGATCAATGCTTTCCATCTTCTTTCAAAATCTATTTTTTTACTAATTTATCCCCCTGTCCCAAGCCACTTGCACTTTAGCCTCACTGATAGTCTTTCCAAGACTATCTAGTAAATTAGCAAATTGTCTAATTCCAGTACTTTATCTTTCACAACACCCTCTTTTAACTATGTGTTCTTTAAATAGTCAAAGATAAAGAAATCAGCCAAGAGTATTCAGAGCCCCAATGGACTAGAACGTAGGTAGGTAGTAGGAAGAAAGGTAATGTTATTAAATGAATGTTGGTTGACTTTGCCAGGAATTTTTTTATACTGAAGGTGAAATCTCAGATAAGCATTATTGTTTAAATTACATGTCTTGTTAAATTTCTACTGTTGTAATTAGGTTCCAGTGATATATGATGAACATTGATAAGTTTGTCTCACTTTTCTGCATGAGTAGCAATTGTTGTAATGCTAAAAGAGGAAATGCAAGTGAAGCTTGGGATGGGAAAGTAGTCAAGATATTTTATCCAATTTCCAGTGTGATCTCACATTAGAACACATGGATTTCCCCATGGAGGAGAGGCAGGCTAGAAAACTTTCACTAGCCTGTTGACATCGCTTAACCACTTATATTTGGTCTTTCTTAGTTACATAAGAGTTTATAAATGTTTATTCAGAAGTCATACATATTAAATCCTGGGACATGTTAACATAGCATACTGCTCTTTAATTCTGATTTTGTTTAGTTTCTCCTTTGAATAATGAATATTAAAAACATGCCTGATTAAATTTATGTATACAAAAAAGATTGCAAGAAAGAGCAGCCCTCTGTTAAGAGATTCCCAGCAACTGAATCACCTTATTATCTTAATTCTGCTGTCATTCTGTAATGGGAGGATTGGTTAGTCAATCATGTGTTTTTTTGTGGGGGTAGTTTCAAACTCAAGTTATTTTTAATGTATCCTCAATGGTGAATTTTAATAGAAGATATAAAACTGTCAGAGGGAAGAGCCTAAGGATATGCTCCTATTGGGGGAGATGGGCGGCATACAAATTTAATAAATAAATAAATACATTTATAACCATGTGACTGTTTCAAATTCTGTTTCTAATTCTGGAGCAGTAGATGTATCGTGGAAAGCCAGTTTGGTGTAGTGATTAAGGTGCCAGGCTAGAAACCGGGAGACTGTGAGTTCTAGTCCTGCCTTAGGCACAAAGCCAGCTGGATGACCTTCGCTCTGTCACTCTCAACCCTAGGAAGAAGGTACTGACAAAATCACTCCTGAAATTGTTGCCAAGCAAACTGCAGGAAGTAGTCCAGGTAGTTGCCAGGAGTCAACATCGACGTGAAGGTACGCACAAACACACACACACACACAAAGATATATGGGACTGATTAAAGCTAAAGGGAAGTTGGGTGCAGTTAAGAAAGGAAAAGACATGGCTACATGGAGTGTGATGAAGAGATTCCAGTAGCTTTATACTCAATCAACCACTAGCAGCTGGAAACCGCCCAGATAGATACTTGAGCATAGGACCGAGACAATATACAGTACTGTGCAAAAGTTTTAGGCAGGTGTGAAAAAATGCTGTAAAGTAAGAATGCTTTCAAAAATATATATTGTAATTGTTTATGTTTATCAATTTACAAAATGCAAAGTGAGCAAGCAGAAGAAAAACCCAAATCAAATCAATATTTGGTGTGACCACCCTTTGCCTTCAAAACAGCATCAATTCTTCTAGGTACACTTGTACACAGTTTTGAAGGAACTTGGCAGGTAGGTTGTTCCAAGCATCTTGGAGAACTAACCATAGATCTCCTGTGGATGTAGGCTGCCTCAAATCCTTCTGTCTCTTCATGGAATCCCAGACAGACTCGATGTTGAGATCAGGGCCCTGTGGGGGCCAAACCATCACTTCCAGGACTCCTTGTTCTTCTTTACGCTGAAGATAGTTCTTAATGACATTGGCTGTGTGTTTGGGGTCATTGTCCTGCTGCAGAATAAATTTGGGGCCAATCACACGCCTCCCTGATGGTATGGCATGATGGATAAGTATCTGCCTGTATTTCTCAGCATTGAGGACACCATTGATCCTGATCAAATCTCCAACTCCATTTGCAGAAATGCAGCCCCAAACTTACAAGGAACCTCCACCATGCTTCACTATTGCCTGCAGACACTCATTTTTCTACCGCTCTCCAGCCCTTCTGTGAACAAACTGCCTCCTGCTACAGCCAAATATTTCAAATTTTGACTCATTAGTCCAGAGTACCTTGTGATGGAAGGCATGAGTGGGGAGGATTCTGGAATGGAGCTTCAAGGTTACAGGGAGGGGGAAGTGACATTCCAAGCATCTCCTCAGCCCCCAGCTGGACTGTGTGAAAGTAAGGAGGAAGAGACTGGCCCCTCCCTAAGGGCTTGATGGTTATAGTTGCTATAGACAGAATCTCGCCAGACTAACTGAGGAGATGCTTGGAATGTCACTTCCCCTTCCCTGTAACCTTGAAGCTCCATTCCAGAATCTTCACTGCTCATGCCTTCCATCACACACTTGCCATTTTTCTGCATCCCAGTTCCTATGTTTTTGTGCATAGTTGAGTCGCTTAGCCTTGTTTCAATGTCAGAGGTATGGCTTTTTGGCCGCAATTCTTCCATGAAGACCACTTCTGGCCAGACTTCTCTGGACAGTAGATGGGTGTACCTGGGTCCCACTGGTTTCTGCCAGTTCTGTGCTGATGGCACTGCTGGACATCTTCCAATGTCAAAGGGAAGTAAGCATGATGTGTCTTTCATCTGCTGCATTAAGTTTCCTTGGCCGACCACTGCGACTATGGTCCTCAGCGTTGCCCGTTTCTTTGTGCTTCTTCAAAAGAGCTTGAACAGCACATCTTGAAACCCCAGTCTGCTTTGAAATCTTTGCCTGGGAGAGACCTTGCTGATGCAGTATAACTACCTTGTGTCTTTTTGCTGTGCTCAGTCTTGCCATGGTGTATGACCCGTGACATGAAACAGTCTTCCACAACCTCACCTTAGTAGCAGAGTTTGGCTGTTCCTCACCCAGTTTGAAGCCTCCTACACAGCTGTTTCTGTTTCAGTTAGTGACTGTGTTTCAACCTACATATGAAATTGATGATCATTAGCATCTGCTTGGTATACACCTGACTCTAATCCTACAAGATCCCTGACTTTGTGCAAGTCTACAAAGTGCACAAGTGTAAGAATTGATGCTGGTTTGAAGCCAAAGGGTAGTCACACCAAATATTTATTTGATTTAGATTTCTGTATGCTCACTTTGCATTTTGTAAATTGATAAACAATTACAATATATATTTTTGAAAGCATTCTTACTTTACAGCATTTTTTCACACCTGCCTAAAACTTGCACAGTACTGTATATCTTTCCATAATATTTGAAAGGTTTAATATGACACATATAATATTAATCTGAATTCTCCTTATTAGTTATTTACAAGTGTCAGGGGGGAAAAGTTGAATTTACCACCATTTGAAAAATGTGCTGCTTTTCCCTCATAGGCCAAAGCCAAGAAAAGGTAGGTGGAGAATCTGTTGATAACTTGTTTAGTGATCTGCAGTTAACTGTTAAGCATTTCTAACACATAGTGGTTTAACCATAGCCACAAAAAAAAGGCTAATTTTTCTAAATTAGGAATAGGAGTGAAGAAGAGTTAAATTGGGGTAGTGAATACAGAGCTAATATGGAAAATAATGTATTGGGTTGAGCAGAGGCAGGTCATCCTCTAATTCTGTTTGCACCTCTGTCTCTTTGAATCATTCTTTTTCACCCAGTTCCAGGCAGTGGACCTTGGGATTCTGAGTAGATTGCAAAATCTTCAGTTTAGCACAGGGTTGTTTATAGGTTTAGATTCTATTATAGGCTCTGCAAGCTTCCTACATGGCTGGATAATTCAGAGCTAGAGATTCAAGTGAAGAATCTAATATACAAGCATTATGTCCACTGTAAGCTACAGAGATTGAAGCCTAAGTCTAATCAATCAAAATATAGGAAATACCGTTATCTTAGAAAACATCATTCTAAGGAATTAAATAGCATCTATTGAGAACTTCATCACTAACAGTGAAAGAGGGGAGCAAAACACTGATAGAAACTAGCCTAACTTTCCATCACCCTATTTGAGTTGTAGAAGAAATAGACAAGAAGAATGGCTATGTTGGACTTTCTCTAGTTATGCCTACTTTGTGCTGGGGATGATGTTGTATCCAAAATTATTCTTTGCAAGTACCATAGTACCGTAGTCTTGTGGCACCTACTTCAAACAATAAACCCATTCTTTGATGTGGATGACCAACATAACACTTGAGCCTGCCATGAAGTAATTTAACTTGTCTCTGGAGTTCTGAACAAGTATTAATCTAACTTGGGTTTCTGTAATGTATATTTTGTTCTTAAATTACATCCTCTAAATTCAGAGATTGAAATAAAATAAATGAATAGTAGATTACCATTCATTAAAAGGTGTTAAAGGTTGTATTTGTATGCAAACATGTGGCAATAGTGCACTTCTCTGGATTATTGGCAGTGACTTATTCAAAGCAATGTTTAACTTGGCTATGGGTCCTATCAGTACAATGAAAACTGTAGTGACAAACCATGAAAGTTTTATAAAAATGCTCATAGCAATAGTTGCTAATGATGTCAGAGCATTTTGGTTCTTATTAAAATGTTGTTTCATGACTTTTCTCCAATTCATTTTGAGAAATATCTTGGCTTTGCAGTGCCTTGTGCTGGCTGAATTAACTGATTTGGGGTCTTGCCTGAAACTCATGGGTGAATTTCTTACTGATGGATGGTGATGATGTGGGAGGGCAGAGAAGGAAAATCTTGGTTCTCTCAGTCCAGAGCTAGCACTCTCATGTTGCATTCCTCCAGCTTTAAGTGATTAAACTTGGTCTGCATGGTACTGCTTATAAATGTGTATTTAATTTTTTGTATGCTGTAAATTTTTAAATATTTAAATACAATTAAGGTAGATCTAAATAACAAGGGAAGGTTACAGTTATTGGTGAGATGCAGGAGAACTTTTTGGCTGAGTCATTCAAATGGTAGACATAACTACCCAATATTTCCATACAACCCTAAATCTATGTTCACTAATCTAGTAAGTGCAAGGGCTTTTTCTCCAAGATTCAGAAGAAGCTAAGCTGCACAAATCCATAACTAATCACCCCAACAGCAAATAAAATGTTTTGTTGTTTTTCAAGAGAAAAAAAAATCTCAAGGAGAGACACTGCTTAAGCTTCTGAAGCAAAGGCAAAAGGAAGGGGGTGAAGAGCCTCGGGAAACAGGATCCCAGGTTTTATAGCTGCTGAGTCATGATAACAAATGGAGTGCAGTGTTTAAATGACACCCTGAATATTTTGCACCTTGTATCTCCAAGGTGAAGGAGTTTTAACAAGTTATCAGGTGTGATTTCCTGCAGTTTTGCATGAAAAAAACAACTAGTTTGTTTTGATAGGGGCTGGAAATTGAAAGTATGTGCCTTGCAAGAAATTAGGCATGAAGAAAACATTTGAATCCCCATTGATGCAAGTAAATGGACTAATGATGTAGAAGTGGTGATAGGGCATTTATTTATGTGTCAACTTAAAAAATGTTTAATAAGGAGCAAAACTTCGACAAAGTAGCACATAATTTAAATTATATAGAGGTGCATTTTCATCAAGTAAATTCTCATACATACTGCAGAAATAGTCGTTACTCTTGTCTTTCTGGTGCCTTTACTATTTCCCTTGGAGACCTGTTGTATAAAGCTGGGGTGTTTGTAAAAGAGAGCAAATAAGGGCCTTAAATGGATTTGAGAGAAGCACTGTAGCTAATAACTGCTGATAAGGCCATTTTCTATCATAATGTAAATACTGTGCAGAGTGTGTAATTAGTTTATATTACAGTAATTATTTGAAGACTCACATATATTTACAGGCTGTAAGTAGAATTTCATAAGCAGCTCAAACAGTGCTCAGTAATCAGTTTTTATTCTTGGTCACTGAAGATGGAGCCTACAGGAAAGAGTTAAGTCCACATCTTTTAGCTAGAAGGCAGGCCTTAACATTTTGCCTGTTTAATGGAGGAATCCCTTCTGTTTAGTTCTTATTTCTGCCTAGGAAGAACCAGGATCTTTCTTCTCAGCTCCATTTAGGGTTGAGAAAAGGAAAAAAAAAAATCAGAGATACAAACATCAAAGCAGCACATGACTGAATACAATTCCAACAACTGTGCACCAGCTAAATGGTGGGCCAGTCTGAGGCTGAGGGTGTGTGATAGCAGATCTCTAGAGGATCAGAGGAGAAGGCATAATACTGGAGCCAGCTGTGGCTGGGCAGACAAAGGAGGGACCCACAGCAGATGAGAAGGCGGCTTAGAATCCACTCTTTACACCCCATGATGAACAGGTTGCAATTGTAACAACCCTCCAATAGCCAAGAACCACAATGGCAGATCAGGAGACTTCTTGGAGTCTTTTCTCTCCTACATGAAAAAGTTACCAAGCAGGGCCAACTACTGCAAATCTCAAAACAGTGAAAGAGTTTGGATGACACCACCTGTGGCGTCTCCTCTGGCAGTCAGACTAAACTTCTGACTTTGGTATCAGCAGCAACTCCAAGAACAGATCTAGTCTTGAGGCTGGAAAAAGTGGTGCAGCAGCACCCAACTAATCCTGGCTGCTCTAAGGACTAGTAAGTCAGTTCCTCATCTATTCCATTGGCAAAATGGTAGTAGGGGAACTGAAGAACGCTAGATCTGGCAGTATGTTGGATAAGGGGCGATGAGCCCTGAGAGAAATAAGAGAGGTGTGAGCTAGCCTGTTTGGGTCCAACATGGTAGCTCAAGGACTAGAAGAGGAATAGGTCTCCATCAGGTCTTCTCTGCTCATGTGAAATGTGGTAACCTCAGCAAGCCTTCCTCCCACTCCCCTGTGAGCAATGCAGTTTCCAGAACCAAATTATATATGATCCTAAACCTGCTCGTGGATTGCAAAAGCTGTTCCATGTCTGATAGGAATAGAAGGAATCAGTTGCTCTAACTTCCAGAAGCCCATCAAGTGAATCCTACTCTTCTCCATCTTCTGATTACTCAGAAAAGGACCCTGTTCTCAGAAAAAGGAAAAAAAAAGAAAAAAAGAAAGGGGAGAGACACAAGGATTTGTGACAAGACTCAGGAAGAAGGAGAACATTCATCCTGGTAGCATCAGAGGCGGAGATCAGAGCCAAAAGAATTAGAGAGGGTCACTACTTCACTCTCAGGTTATCAGTGCATTAAGTGATGAGGAGTGAGGAATTCTCCTAATCCATGAGGAAATGGGAGAGAGAGTCATGTGACACATCTGAGGATCATTCCTCATTGGGTTTGGACTATCTGCCCCTTCTCCATCTCTCCCTTCTCCAGCACACACAGGCCTGTTTTGAAGGGAGGAATTGAAGTTAGTTGAGCATGACTTTCCCCCTCCCCTAGTATTGTTGCACTTAGTTAGAATAAAAGTATTCAATAATCTGGTGGCATCCACATAATTCCTGTTCTATCAAAAAGTGAATAATTGGCAAGAAGTTTATGTAGGTATGTACTATAGTGATATGCCTTTTAGACAGAAGCAACAGTGATTTTCCAAAATAATTCCTGTTGGTCTTCTACTTAACATGGGTGGAAGGCTTCATTCAGCAACATTCAACAATGTCCAAGTCCCAAAGACTGTAATTTTGGTCTTCTGCTAGTTAATCATTAGATATCCTTTTGTACAGAACATACTCACCACCTTTTTAACCTTAAGTGTGATAGTGGTCTGGAAAAAAATCAGCAAAAAGCAGCATTTGAACTAGCTGAGTCTTACATTATGAAAACCTACTTTAATTTTTTTTTTTTTTTAAAGGAGCAAAGTTGGTTAACATTTACTAGAACATCAGAAAAGTACAATGTTCATACTGTACAAAAAATAGCACCTTCCCAGTTGTGGCTACTATGGAGTTCCCTCCTGTGAAGTAAAACATCTGGCTTCACTTGGGGCTTCTTGAAGTTTTTAAGATTCATTTGTCCTCTTTGGATTTTAATTTAAAATATTTATGGCGGTTGTAGATGGATTGGTTGTGGTTGAAAAGGCATTGTGCAAACTGAAATATGAAATTGTGAAAAAATGGGTGAAAATTGGTTGTGAGTGGATTGGCTGTGGGTGAAAATGTACTTTATTGGAACCATTTTTATTTTAAAATATTACATTTAATAAGATTTCAGTGCATTGTGTGATAACAATAATAAATACAAAGCAGATACATTTGCTAAATTAATGCATTTTTCCAGCAGTTGGATATTGGTGTTCAAAATAGCACAATGGACTTAAATAGAAATGGTGAACAATCAAAGTCTTTTCAAGTTAGCAATTGTGCTTTATTGGAAATCTCACAATTTATTCTGTGTTTTATTCTGGATAATTGTGGTTCTTGTATCTCTTCTGAGGGTATGTGAAAGAAAAAATGTATATGGTTAACAAACTATATTTGTTGTTTGTTTTAGTGTACTGCATCTGTAGCTTTATTTTATTTTATATATTAATGATTTATAAGCTGCCCAAATCTAGGAGAGGTGCGGTTAAAATAAATAGGCCAGCTTCCTAAGAAAATCTCAGTCAGAGGTTGCTCCCCATTCTCATCAGGCAAGCAGATGAGAAATGAGAATTTTCTTGGCTTTGGTCCCACTTTGAGAATCATTAATCTGGTTTAAACTTCCAGTGCAGCTTTTCGCTGTAGAGAAATCCCTCCAGGCACTCTTGGTTTGAGTAGATTGCTTTTTCTGCCAGAAAGTCAGGTGATCCGCTCTTGGTGGTGTCATTTATAGATGCATATTGAGGTTAAATTTCAATCTTTATTGCTGCGGTAGACAAATGTGCTATGTAACCCGAGTCAACAGTCCCTTCAAAGCAAAGCTGAACCAGTTGGGGCTCTTTCCAAGAAATTGCACAAGGGTGTGCCTCTGTATCTTTGGAATGCAGAAATTACACTTTGTTTTGCCTTGGCTGTTTAGGTGTTAAAAGTATTATTGGGTGCAGATTCTTTGTTGGTATGATTAAAATAGGGAAAGGTAGATATTTGAGGACAAATGAGGGATTGAAAATGGATCCCATAACTTTATTGGAGTAAAAAACCCATTGGACTCAGGGGAGGACCAATCTTCATTTGGTTGTTGAAAGTTCGTGTGTTTTATAGCGGGGTTCCTCAACCTTGGCGACTTGAAGATGTGTGGACTTGAACTCCCAGAATCCCCCAGCCAGAATTCTGGGAGTTGAAGTCCACACATCTTCAAGTTGCCAAGGTTGCGGAACCCTGATTTATAGAATAATGTAAGCTAGTTGCAGTACATTATGTACAGCTGGACAGCAGCATAAATGGCCTGGGGCAGAAGGCATGTCCATTCAGTAGTTCCCCTTTTATTTTGTGTAGGTAAAGGGTAGGCATTCACTACCATGGGGAGAAGGCAGAAAGCTGCCATTTGTAGTCCTCCTCTCCCAGTCCTGGCTTAACTGTATGCTTATTTCTTTCTTTCTTTTCAGTTACCTCTTCTGTATGTATCTTAAGTACTGGCTTCTTCAGGTTTTACCTGGCTGTCTTCTCTGTTACTGTTGCTGTTCTTCCTCACCAGGGAGGAGCCACCCACGAACACTGGTACTCCAGTTCTTCCACGCTGCTGTTGCTGTCCTGTAAACACAAAGGAGAACTGAGTGAGTCAGCAGGTGGCAAGGAGGAAGAACGCTTATGGACCTGGTGGGGGCTGTTAATGATGGCCCTTGTTGTCATATCAGGTGCCTGACTATGCCAGTCACAAATAATGGCCTTGCCTAGCATAAGGGCTGATATTTTGCAAATGGAAAAAGAGGTAGCTTGCTTTTCCTGTTGATACTCTGGCCTTTTTCAAGAAACAAGCATAAAAATATACTGCTGAATGATAAGCAACAGGCAACTAAACCTGTTGCACCAGTATCCTCATGAGAATTAGCTTGCCTGAAGCCAGGAATGACAGTTTGTTTTGTAGAAGCAGAAGGGGAATTTGCTCACAGTACTGAAGCAACTTACTTCAAGACAGAAATCATTGTTTGCTAGGTAAAAGCATTGTACTCCCCCTGCCCCGCCCTGGTTATTTTCCTTTTGTAATTTGGTAGTGTGTCATTCTTTTGCAACATAGCTTTTGAAAGAGCTGGGGTAGCATTATGCTAGTAAATTACTGCTAATGTAATACGACTTTCTCCTTTCTCTCATGCCTCTTAAATCTGCTTAGGATTTAAGGAGGTGTACAGAGGAAATTAAACCCCACTTTTGTCTGTGGAAATAGTTTCTTCTGATGGAAACATAGCACTGGATTCAGTCTTCCATTAGCAATATGATTTTTTATTTTTAAAATCAGATGTTGCAAAAATAATCATGTTCATTGTCAAGTGGAGGATAATGACAAACATTGAGAGCCTGGAGGCTGAAGGGGAACTCTTCCAACCCTTTTTGATGTCATATGCTTTAAGCCATTACCTGCACATTGCAGGTAATATCACCAAGATACTTGCCATTCAGTTAGACATCAGTTGAATTGCTGGCATAAAAACAAAGAAGGAACAACTAAAGGAGAATAGATAAAACTATGCATAGGGTGCCAAAAGGATTTTTTTTTTCCTACTCTCATAACACTAGATTTAGGACAGGCAAGGTAGTACTGCAAATGGCTTATGGTTAACTTAACTATCACAAGATAAGGTGAAGGCATCAGAGCATACTTAGTATGATGGCTACATGCTTCAAAGGTAGCTTATTCCTAGCTGCTGTGAAAATGCAAGAATTTTCCTCCTTCATGTGCTGCGTGTGAGTTCCTTGTGACTTTTGATTGGTCATTGTAGACTAAAGAGTCTATTAGTAGGGTCATAGGCTGCTGCAATAGTAATCACTGACTTACAAGTCTAACTATCTTACAGGGTCATAATGACTTTCACTTTCTTCTTAAACCAGCATGATAGATGAATAATCAGCTCTTTGTATATTGCTGCAATCCAGAGACTACATGCCAGTTGCTATAAATGCGAATATCTACTTAGATCAGTACAGCTGGCCAGAGTGACTAGTTTCTTATAACTTTTTGTCGTTGTAGTCATATCAGATCTTGAAACCTTCAGGAGGAAGAAAACTTCAGCCTGTGCCTGCAGACAGAGGTGTTTAGGATATTAAATGTTCTGACCCTTCTCTTAAGGGGGGGTCTGGATGGGGAATAACAGGCTTCAGCTGAACCCTGGTAAGATGGAGTGGCTGTGGGTTGGGGGCTTCTCTGTACCCAGAAGTTTACCATCTTTGCTTCTGGATGGGGTGGCACTACCCGAGACAGACCCAGTGCATAATCTGGGGGTCCTCCTGGACTCATGACTCCTGCTCAAAGAGCAGGTGGCAGTCATGGCCAGGAAGGCCTTTGCTCAGCTACGTGTTATGTGCAAGTTACACCCTTTACTGGATTTGGAGTCCCTCCAGTCACTCATTCATGCCCTAGTCATCTCCTGTATAGACTATTGCAATGCACTCTACATGGGGCTACCCTTGAAAAGTATCTGGAAGCTACAGCTGCTTCAAAATGCAGCTGTGTGGGCAATTTTGGGTGCCCAAAAGATGGCACATGTCACACCTTTGCTGTGTGAGCTGCACTGGGTCCCAGTTTGCTTCCAGGTCCAATTCAAGGTGTTGGTTCTTTAAAGCCCTACATGGCATGGGACCAGGTTACCTGAGGGACCGTCTCACCCCCATTATATTGACCCATCCCACCTGGTCAAGCAGAGAGAGTATGCTGTGGACCCCGTCAATGAAAGAATGTTGACTGGTAGGGTCCAGAAGGAGAGCCTTCTCTGCTGTGGCCCCCGCCCTATGGAATACCCTTCCCCCAGAGGTGAGGCAGGCCCCTACTCTCTTGACCTTCTGGAAGGCAGTCAAGACCTGGCTCTCCCAACTTGCATGGGGCGAGAAAAGGGGCAACCAACCCTGGGGATGGTTAGCTCCTTGAAGATGCTCCCATATGTTAATAGTTTTTGGATCACCAGCACCTTGGAAGATATTATTATTTATGTATGTATTTGGTTTTATTGTATTTTTATACTATTTTTATTGTATTTTAACTAATATTTATTTGCTGTTTTCATTGTAAACTACCCAGAGTCACTTCCTTGTGAGATGGGCAGTATCTAAATTTGAAAAATAAATAGGTAGGTAGGTAGGTAGGTTGGTTCTTGGGTCCATTTTGGACTTTTCCTGGAATGAAACAGGCATGTTGTACTCTATCAGGCTACAGAGCAATACGATTTGCTGTAGAGAATTAGAGACATAGATAAAAATTGTTTGTGCAACTGGTCAATTATATAAATGTTAAAATGGCAGTGCGGTATTTAATAAAGTAAAGAGAGGCTTTGTCCAGTTTAACTAGTTAAAAGGTTAACTGTAGATAGCAGCTGTGATCTGATCCCTTACTGAGAATATTACTGAGTATCTGTTCACTGTATGGTCTTTGCCACCTTTTAAATCCTGTGGAAATAACAACAGATGCTTTAGATTTTTTTCCCCCAAGAGAAAAATAATGTTTGGGGGAGCATCTTTCTTCATGCTGGTATGTTCATCTGTTTATATCTTTCTTGCCTCCAGCTCCCTCCTGATGATTCTACCCCTTTCTCCTATCTCCTTTATCTCTGACCTCCCCCACAATGGGAAAAGTAATGCATCTGCGCTAAAAAAAATTGCCTAAGGAATTCATTTATCTTCTCTTGCAGTACTCTGGAAATCGGGGACAATAGCAATAGAGACTTAGTCCCTTAAAATTATTAATTTGATTCTTGAAGACATACAGCACATTTTTTTCCCAAAATTTGCAGTGCTGTGATACCCTGAAATGCTAAAGGAAGTTGTATGACTTCTTTATAAATAAAATAATTATTTTAGTGGGGTTAGGCTTGGGTAAGAAATAAATATAGATTAAAATTAATGTATTAAATAGTGGTGCATTTCAAGTAAAACTGATAAAAACTTGCAACTTTGTAACATGATCATTTTAATTGAAAAAAAAACAGTAAGACAGACAAAATTAAATCTTATTTGAATGGAAAAGATGAATTTACTTAGTTTTGCCATATTCATGAAATCTGGGTTTTATTTTTGCCATGCTCATTTTTTTGTTCCACATTTTTTAATCAATGTTTGCTTTTAATATGTTTATAACAGCAACTAGAAAAACCTGACTTTGCTTCCAGCTTGTCCAGGCAGAATGGTAACAGCTTCTGATAACAATTTAACTTTACATGCAGAAGCCCCCTAAATTTGTGAACCACCTTCCCAAAATTTGATTGTGACCCCACACTTCAGGAACCTATAGACTTGGACCTGCTTCCCACCATTTGGAAGGATGCAAATCTAATATTTATTTCTGAAACTAAGGGATGATACTAAAAGCATACCGAACCGCCTAATAGAATTCCTAATGGCTTTTTGTTTTTGTTGCTTTAGAATTCATTAACATTTAAGAATGATGTCAGCCAGGATACAGCTTGATTTGTCTGTCATCAGCATGGTAGATTACATTGTGCTGGGGAAAATCTCCACGTTTATGGAGATCTTTGCTGACTTTCATTTATGAGTTACTGGAAAAATGAAGATTAGAAATGCCCAGAAAGCATTTGATTACATTTGTGGTATAGAAAAATGTACTTTTCTGAGGATTATTTTTGCATTAGTTTATACTGTTTTGTGTTCTTTGGTAGACTTGGCAAGGTAATTAGTTGAATTGTTTCAATACTTAGAAAGCAGTTTGATATGGTATTGAAGGCTTTAGGTTAGGCCTGGAGAGTTGGACATAGCCTTTACCTATCAAATCTCATTCACTGGCTTGGAACCAGTCATGGTCTAAGTCCTAAGTCTATGACTAAGCTCTAAATCTCATAGAGTTGTTTTTGGGAAAACGAAGAGGGAGTACTATGTACATCTAAGAAATAAGTAAAAAATATTTAGAATCGATACTTATTCACATGTTATTTACATTAAACTAGTAATGTGTTCAGCCTATTTGATTTTTGAATTAATTAAAATTTAAGTTGCTGCAGATTAGGTTAGGAGAGATATTGTTGGTAAGTATGGAATATATATCATAAATAACAAACCTGCCAAGCAAACAGCAATAAATTAGCAGGTAGCCACAGATAGGCTGTCCAATCTTTTGGGATACACTTTTAGAGTTTTGAGGAGGTGTTGTGAGCACTATCACACAGTGGTTATCATGACTGGGTTCCTTCTCAGCGTGATTGCTATGATGAGTCAACCCCAGGTTTCCACATATCTTGTTGCCATTCCCAAGCCAACCCAAAACCCAGGTAGTGAAAATGTGAATAGTTTTGAATTGGTTTTTGCTTTTGAATCGATAAAATATCTCTTTCTTATTTTCCATTTTTTTTTCCTGATGGAGTGAGGAATGTTTTAAAGCAAATGCCAGTCTCCACCATCCACCATCAGAATATTGCTGATTTTGGTGCCTCAGCATTTTATTTTGAAATGTTCTTAGCCACCTGAAAGTAATGTTAATTTTTACAAAATGAATCAGTGAAGAGTACAGAGGGCAATATGCATTCACAAGGTTGCCCACGGGCATCATATTGCTCACCATGAATATTATGGTTTAGGAAAGATCTGTAAGTTAACCCACTTCTTTCAAGATTTATAGTTCATATTTTATATTTTGTTACATTGACATCCAAGACATTATTTGACTGCTGAAATACCACATTGTGAACTGGAGCAGCTTGTACCCTCAGAACTTGCTGCTTGAGCTCATTTATTTATGTGTATTAGCTAATCAGTTTCTTGGGGCTCCAGCTGGTGTCTAGAGTAGGTTTACAAAGTTTTTGATTTCTTGAGCTCACACATCCTTCATGTTTATATGAACTTCATTCATTAGAAGGTCTGCTTCTGTTTTTGCATTCTCTTTGAGCTATAATACTAGGAGTACATCATAGTTTTGGTTGTCAGGCTCATTATGGGAAAATGGTGTTGGAGTCTATGCTGTGATTATAATTGGGATGACTTCTAATGTCACCAGAAAAGGAAAGTAGTTTAGATATTGAAAGCCCATTATAACCATTGAAGCCAACCAACCACTCCTCTCCATCAAAATATCTTTTTGCAAGTTTGTTGGATATATACAGTACTGGGCCTGAATGTTTCTCTGGTAGTTATTGCTGAGAAAATGCACATGGAACTAGATCATGATGAGTGCCAGATGGTTCTCTGGAAATTGACATCTGGGAGAACAGGGCACTACACGTAGAGATCAAAGCAAAAAGCAGTCTTTCAGTGGGGAAAGGAACAATTGAGCATGTGGCAGAGTTGAGGCAAAAAACTAGAAGCAAGTAGCACTGGGTATCAGTTAATCTTTGCTTGCCTGAATAGGGATATTTAAGCTAGAGACAGGCAACATTTTGATGGCCAAAGACTGCACTTGTTGCTTTTGGAGGGCAAAGGCTAAATTGGGTGGAGTGATGGCACATAGTGGGCAGAGCCAGTATGTTATGAGTTTTGCTCTCATTTTGGGAGTGCTTACCTTTTAAAATTTAAAATTAATATTGAGAAGCCTATTTTAAAGCTTATATTACTGTTTTCGTTTGCTTCAAAACAGTGGGAAACCAGACCAGTGACTTTTGGTAATTGTGATTGGAGGATAGCCTGGGAATTGCAAAAAAGTGTGTTGGAGGTTTTAGCCCTGAGGTTTCAAGTTTGGGGAAACAGTGCTTCTCACGGACATGGCTTGAAGGACTTGCATGTTGGGTGTTCATAACCAGGAACTTTGGGACATGCCTGGTGATACACAATTAACAGAAAAGTTTGCAGATGCAACTGGTAGAGGATAACTGGTATGCATGTGTGTGTAGTCATATTTAATATATATAAAGAATTGGAGGCTTCATGTGCTTGCTTTGGTCTGTAATTCTGCATACTATGTCTTTCCCATTTCTCTGATATGAGTGTAACGTATTTGCAAGTTTTAGCTTGCTTTCTAATAAACCTAAAGCTTATGTCTGCAACTTTGTGCTTGCTTCATTTACTTGTCCTTTAGTAAATATTGTATGTATTTAAATTGGTGTATAGGTAATGACTTTCCGCATTTATTCTTTAGTTACTGTTTCGGCATACATTGCATACCTTTCTGTACTGAGCACCCCAATAGCATGATTTTTGCTAAATTTGATGTGGAGCATTTTGATACCAGGGAATATGGAGCCAAAATGGCCACTTTACGCTGTATATGATTATCATGGTTGTTGATTGTTGGCTGTGAACTTCTGATGGGATCCAACAAATCATTGCTCCCTTTTTATTAGAGGCAAGCTATTTTTTTTTACTATTATGTAATTTAGTACTTTTATTTATTTTTATGTATTAGATGTGTATATTGCCTGCTCCTGGGAAAGGCAACCCATGATAGATAAGAAAGTGAGCACCTAGATTTAAACACTGAACTTCATAAAACTGTTGTAATAATAAGTAATGTAAAAGCAAGCAACATATATTCAAGGCACCAATATAAAATAAAGATGATAGTGTAAACATTACAAAAGTACTATGGGCAAAGACAAAAATAAACAAATACTATTTTGTCACTCTCTTGCTTGATATTAACCCACTTTTGGCAACTTTTTTTCCTGACAGTGGAACAGTTCAATTTATTACTCCATTCTTATTTAAAATAACAGGAATATGGTATTATTCTGAATCCTGCTAATAGTATTGTTTGATATTTGACTATTAGTGTATCTCATTCAGTTTCTCATTATAGTGACAATTTTCCTTTGGCAAAGGCTGACAGCATAAGTTTTTAATTGCATGTGTTTTGTGTGGATTTATAAGTGCTTTAAATGAATGTTTGCAGGTAGAGGTACCTTAGGGGGATATTTATTATACCTGTTAGGAAATGTATTTCTTTCAAAGGATTAATTTATATAATAATTGATCAGTAATGTTGGATGTCCTTTGTAAATGTAATATGCTAACTAAGCAAGATTCCCTTTATAATTTTTTTAGACACTGATGTATTTTCTATGCTTTTTAATTGACTGTACCCCACCCTCTTTATGCTGGTCTATGACCATAATAAAGATTTGATTTGAGATCCTCTTGCTGTGAAAATAGTTGGTTTAAGTAGCTTTGCTATATACATAAGGCTAGGTAGAAGTGAGTGCAGGAAGATTTTTCAGAGTTTATTCTTTGTTAAGAATGTGCAAGAAGTCTCTTAATCCAGGTCATAGTTTACAGTGCAGTTTGCAGGTTTCCCAGTCTGTTTTGGGCTGTAACATAGTTTAAAGTTTTCTGCCTTGGAGCATTGTCTAAAGCTCTAGCTAATTTCATCATAACTTTTGCTTCTGTGTATTACAATCTCGGTTACAAATCACATGAAATGGTCTTTTCAAGGTAGGTTTGGCATACTGTGTTAAGGAAATAGGCACATGAAATAGCATAGCAAGTACAGCAGTGTTCCTTAAACTCTTTTAAGAAGTTGACTGCTTGCTGGGAAGTGGTTGAATTATAAGCTATTTCTTAGCTTGTTTTAGAACCACACATTGTTAAACGAAGGAATTTGTTGAGAATTGCATTTTGCTGATTTTTTAAAGTTAGCTTTCTCAACTTCACGTTGCTCAAGAGCTATCAAAAAGTTGGGGGTTGGGGAATAAGGGAATAAGGAAGTGGTTTAAAATGGTAACTTTCCCAAGTGTTTGATATCACGGATTTGTTAACAGCATGTTTTTGAAGTGTATTCAGAGGCTTCTCAATTCTTTTTGTTTTGGTTTTGATTTAGCTCTTTCTGCTTCTCTCCTACTATCTGCCTTCTGTACTTTCCTGGTATATTGGCTACTTGTGCTGACTCATGCATGCCAGAGCTTTCTTTAGCATGATTTTATGCTTTGGGATAACAGCATTTCAAATATGAATTCTACCTTTTCCATAAAAGTAAATTTTCAACTGTTCCTAATGGTTGGCCTCTCTGCATTTTTTACAGGGCCAAAGCCTGTGTGGCAGTAATTTATTGCAGGAAATTAAATCAAGGCTAACTGCAGTGATTGGTCTTCAAAAATTAAAATCTTTGATAGCTGATTCAATTAGAATGCCAGCAGGTAAGTACTTCAAGCCTTTGTCATTTACAGGGAAAAAAAATTGCACCTTTTTGTTCACTACTTCTGAATTTAAAAGCATTTACTGGCCAGATGCGGTACATTATTCTATCGTGCATTGTAGTATTTATGAAATAGCCATTGCCTTTTATGCTGGAAGCTGAATATGGTTTTGTGTTACCTGCTAAATACCTTGAATTTGCCAGTGACCTTGAGAATATATGAAGCATGTGTTTTTGGAACTATTTTTTAAATCTGATTTTCTTCTAAAATAGCATATTCTGGTGTTTCCCATGTTATATTTACATTGGTGGTGTTTCAGCTAAATGCCCCTCTTCCTTCATATCTTCATAGTTCATTAGAAAAACCTATTGGACTTTTTCCATTAAGAGATCAAAACGTCAATATTTGGCTATTAAGATACATGCATATTTTACAGCGTCTCTAGAATTTTTATGCAATGTATAGTGCTGCTAAGAAAAAGGAGTGAAGATGGAATGTTTTGTATTGTAACAATGGGAGTGCAAGACTCTCTAAATAGATCCTTGTAATACAAATTACATAGTGCAAGCGTTTTTTTTCTTTTTATGTAGCACTAATGGACATTAACCATTCTGTGTATATATCTTGTTGGTATACAAATAATTGGTCTCCTATTTTGCACAGAGATCCTATATTATACCCATAGAGGAAACCTTGGATGCTGGGCAAATGCAAGTCTTGTTCTAAGTCCTGTAAGAAAAAGGGATGGGGCAAAGGTGGGCAACTAAATACTTTCCAGGCTATCTGTTGCTTCCAAAATATTATTGTAGGACCTGCATCTTCTCAATATTTCAGTACTCAAATCTATCTGTTTAATAGTTTTACAACTGTTGAGAATCTGAACACGTGCATAATATGTCATTGTAGTCAACATTTCAACAGAATTAGCTAACCACAGGAAAGGGTCACTTGTGTGGGTTGGCTTGCTGACTCCATGCTTTCACAATGCATACTTCCACTAGCTCCTTCTTCTCATTGCTAGGTGGGTTTATGCATTCATTGTTGGCTAGGCTTGCAGTATATCACTTAGCTAATAGAATCAGAATTACTCTAAGATTGCTGAGAATTATTGTGAGGTGATCATTTAAATAAGTTAGCAACACCCATTATGCCTTGGTGAACTCTTTAAAAAAGTGTAGTTGAGATAGTTGGTGTAGACTGTGTGTAAAAATAGACAGGAAGATTACGTGAATGGGAAAAAAAATGAAAATCTGTTCATAAATAAAAGCTAATAGATCTGAGAAAATGAGCCTTTCATTATGCTGGGCTAGGGGTAGTGGGAATGAAAAGTTTGCTGGATTCCAGAATGGATTCTAGAATTAATTTGGCAGCACTGATTTCTTTTTATCCAAGGAAATGCTGAAAGGTGCCATCACCTTCCAACTTAACCATCTGAAGTGTCTGCTGTTGCACATGTTTTATCACCTCATGCATAAAGTTGCCTCACCATGTAAATAGCTAATCATGGATCGGTTTAGGAAGTTGCTGTGGGCACCCTTTGAAATAACCTTCAGACAAGACTATGTATTAGACTCTGAACTGATTATCAGAAAGAACCATATTTGTACTAGGATTTGTATTTGATTCATGTGCCTCTTTATTAGCTATGGTGGATGTCTGTCTGCTTAAGTTTATCTAGGGAATCAGAAAATGAATGTCTGTATAATGAGAGAATGTGCTGGGACAATTTAAGCATTTAGAACACTCTGTAAGGCTACATAGTTGGTGTATATTGTTTCTTGTTTCAGATCCTCCGTAAGGCTATCCAAATAACCATTACATCAATGGTGTAAACCTTTTAAATGTATGATATTTCTTTATTTATTAGATTTATATATTTATAAATATATAAACATATAAATATATATATGCTCAGAAAGAATGCTAAAGTCAGATTATAATTAAAACCACCCATATAGATACACACACAGAGGATGAACACAGAAGAAAATGGTAAAGCTGGTAAAATAAAACAAAACATTGCTGCCTTTAAAGATATAGTGAAGAGATGATATTCTCCCCCATCTCCCGTCTGGAGGCACTCACTGAAAGAAAGTGATCTCTAGTTTTTATGTATGAGTTAGATAAGAGGGATCCTTTCCCTTCCCTACCCCCTTTTTTTTCTATAGAAGGAAATAAATGTTTGCAGTTTTGGAGAGAGATACAATTTCTAATGAGCCCAATTCCTTGTGTGACTCTGGCCCCTTATTGATGAAGAAAATGGGTTCAACAACAATAACAATATCAGTGATAAAATAATGTCAATAAAACCAATTCAGTGGAAGTAAAATCAAATAATCAGCTACACATAATAAAACCAAAATGAAACCTGCACCAGGATAAAACAGTGCAAAAGTCTTGGTAAAGTTGGCTAGTCATTATTCCCTTGATATGTGGATATATCCTGGGGATATATGCTGCTGCTTAATGCCAGGTCGGTTAACAACAAGGCCCCCCTCATATGTGACTTGATCACCGAGGAGGGGGCAGACCTGGCATGCATTACTGAGACCTGGCTGGGGCCTGGGGGGGTGCCCCTCTCGGAAATGTGCCCAGCTGGGTTCTCGGTGTGGCACCAGCTGAGAGGCCAGGGCAGGGGAGGAGGGGTGGCTGTTGTGATCCGGGAATCTGTAGTGGCCTCAGGGGCATTGCTCCACAAGTTTCTGGCTGTGAGACACTGTTTATTAGGTTGGGCGCCCATGAAAAGTTGGGAGTTCTGCTATTGTACCAGCCTCCCTGCTGCGTGGCAGCCTCCCTGCCTGAGCTGCTGGAGGCCATCTCGGGGCTGGTAGTGGAGTTCCCCAGGCTTATGGTTCTGGGGGACTTCAACCTACTGTCCCTGGGGCGGTCCTTGGAGGCGGCTCGGGAGTTCATGGCTACCATGGCAGCCATGGGCCTGTCTCAAATTGTGCGGGACCCAACCCGAGACAGTGGCCACATGCCGGATTTGGTTTTCTTGTCGGACCAATGGCAAAGTGATCTGAGGGAAGATCTACAGCTTTCCCCGTTGTCATGGTCAGATCACGTCCTGGTGACCCTGAGTTTCTCCTATACCACCCCCCTCTGCAGGAAGGCCGGACTCATGCGATTGGTCTGCCCCCGGTGCCTGATGGACCCGTCAGGGTTTCAGAAGGAGCTGGGGGATATTCCCATGGATCTGCTGCATGGTCCAGCGGAGGCCTTGGCTGCTGCCTGGAATAGGGAAGCGGCTGGGGCCTTGGACAGGATCACGCCTATGCGACCTCTCTTGCCACATCAGCCCCGACACTCCCTGTGGTTCACAGAGGAGTTGAGGGTGCTGAAGAGGGTTAAGAGACATCTAGAGCGTCACTGGAGGAAAACAAAGACCGAATCCAACCGAACACAGGTTAGAGCCGCTATCAAGGCCTACCTTGTGGCAATAAGAGCGGCGAAGCGCCTCTATTTCTCCGCCCTTATCGCGTCTGCAGAATGCCGCCTGGCAGCCTTGTTTAGGATCACTAGGTCCCTCCTTGGTAAGGGGGATGTGGGGGTTCATTTGCAGGGCTGTGCAGAGGAATTTTCAGAGCATCTGCAGGACAAAGTCGCTCGGATTCATTCCAAGTTAGATTCTGAGCGTGGGGCAGGGTCTGGGGAGACACCGAGGGACTCTTCTTACCCAGTTATCTGGGAATGGTTTGATCCTGTTGCTCCTGAGGAAGTGGACAGGATCCTGGGGACTATGAAGGCCACCACTTGCCATCTTGACCCATGCCCCTCCTGGCTAGTGAAAGCAGCTCGGGAGGTGACATGTGGTTGGATCCAGGCGATGGTTACTACATCCTTGCAGGAGGGAGTATTTCCAGCTGCTTTTAAGGAGGCATTGGTGCACCCCCTGCTCAAGAAACCCTCCCTGGATCCTACTGTGCTGGACAATTTTCGTCCAGTCTCCCACCTCCCCTTTTTGGGGAAGATGGTTGAGAAAGTGGTGGCATCACAGCTCCAAAGGGTTCTGGAGGAAACGGATTATCTGGATCCCTTCCAGTCAGGTTTCAGGCCCGGATATGGAACGGAAACGGCATTGGTCGCACTTATGGATGACCTCTGGCGGGAGCGGGATGGTGGAAGTGCGACCATCCTTGCTCTCCTTGATCTCTCAGCAGCTTTCGATACTGTTGACCACGGTATCCTGTTGGGACGGCTCAGGGAATTGGGGGTGGGCGGCACGGTCTTGTGCTGGTTCACTTCCTTTCTCTGGGGCCGATCCCAATTGGTGGTGATAGTCCCATCCTTGGCCCCTCCTTTGTGGGGTGCCACAGGGTTCAGTTCTCTCTCCGCTCCTTTCAACATCTACATGAGCGAGATCATCCGTCGTCATGGGGTGAGGTATCATCAGTATGCTGATGATACGCAGCTATACATCTCCATCCCTGGTGAAATAAGTGATGCCGTGGCCACCCTTTTGCGGTGCCTGGAGGCTGTAAGGGTCCGGATGGGGAACAACAGGCTTTGGCTGAACCATGGTAAGACAGAGTGGCTGTGGGTTAATGGCTCCTCTGTATCTGGGATTTTGTCATCTTTGGTGCTGGATGGGGTGGCACTGCCCCAGACAGACACAGTGTGTAATCTGGGGGTCCTCCTAGACTTATGGCTCCTGCTTGAAGAGCAGGTGGCAGCCGTGACAAGGAGGGCCTTTGCACAACTTTGGGTTGTGCATCAGTTACGCCCTTTCCTGGATTGGGATGCCCTTCGAACAGTCACTCATGCCCTTGTTATCTCCCAGATAGACTACTGCAATGCGCTCTACATGGGGCTACCCTTGAAGAGTATCCGGGAGCTACAGCTGGTCCAGAATGCAGCCGCGCAGGCTATTGTTGGAGCCCCAAGGAGGGCCCATGTAACACCTCTGCTCCGCGAGCTGCATTGGGTGCCAGTTTGCTTCTGGGTCCAATTCAAGGTGCTGGTTATCACCTTTAAAGCCCTACATGGCATGGGACCAGGTTATCTAAGGGACCACCTCTCCCCTATGACTTCAACCCATCCCACCCGATCACACAGAGAGGGCATGCTTCGGACCCCTTCGGTGAAAGAACTTCGACTGGCGGGGTCCAGAAGGCGGGCCTTCTCCATGGTAGCCCCCACTCTTTGGAACATTCTGCCCCCGGAGGTGCGATTAGCTCCCACACTCCTGGCCTTCTGTAAGGCTTTGAAGACCTGGTTCTGCCACCTGGCCTGGGGTGGGGTGGGAATACCTCAAGCATGGGGATGGCTAGCCCCATAGAGGCTTCCTGCCTTCAGCCTCAGATTTTTCATCCTCTTGGTCTCTCTTCCTTCTTTTTAGTAATGTTTTTAATCAAGATTTTATGTATTTATATATTTTATGTTTTTAATGTTTGTTGTGAATCGCCCAGAGTTCCCCCATTGGGGGGAGATGAGCAGTTGAAAAATTTAATAAATAAATAAAATAAATAAAAATAAAATAAATATCCCATGATTCCCTCTCATGGCTTGATATGTCTAGTCAGCTATGAAGATAATAGAAAAAGAATGATTGCCTGAGCCCAGTAGGTTATAAATTCCTCCTTATGTGAGTGAGAGTACCCTCTTTAAGGAAGGAGTAGTGTGAGTACAGTACTCCTAGAAAAAAGAGTGCTTGGATATAGTAATGGATTTGGTGAGGTACAAGTAAAGTCTCTCTTTGAATCAGGCTCAGTTCCTGGTGAATTTATGGGCCCATCCATTACCCATTTCATGGTAATGGTATGGAACTGTTTTGCCACTGTTTTCTTCTAGGATAGTTTTTGACTTCCTAGGCTAGTCTACAGCTCTGGCATTCCCTGGTAATTTTCCATCTAAGTATTAACCAGATCCAACCTTGCTTAGCTTCTGAGCTCAAGCAAGTTCAGCAATGTGTGCCACTTGGTTGGTGAGGTTTAGTGAGCTGAAATTTAATCCCAGTAAGCGTTGTGGGGTAGGATATTTCTCCTTCTGGAAGTTAGGGGAATTGTTGTCTGTAGATGGATTTGTGCTCCCTCTGAAGGAACATGATCACAGTCTGGTGATGCTCCTAGGTTCTCTATTATCATGGGTAGTTTAAGTAACCTCTATGACTAGGAGCACTGCTGCCAGCTAAAGCTAGTATGTCATCTGTGTTCATTCTTAGAAAGGGTTAGTTTGGTCACTATGATTCATGTATTGGTTTACGAACCTGGGTTCCCTGTTGGTCTGCTCATGGGACTGGCCTGGAAGCCAAGGGTAGATTAGGGTCCTTGTGGGCTCTAGGCACTTCTGGAAGCCCTTTGGTATATGCATTTTTATGGGTAGATTGGTGATCAAAATTATCTTGAATTTGTTTTTTTACGGATTGCAACATGATTTGTACGATACTAAAAGTCACCTGGCTAGTGGGCAGCCGTATAAATTGAATAAATAAATAAGATATATTTGTCAAGGATCACTATGACATGTTAGTTACTGGTATGCGCTGCTTTCTTTATAATTGATAATTCATATTCCATCAGATGGATATATTTAGATACTGTATTATGAGCCCACGGATTAAGGAGAGTTTTCATCCAAGAACTTACATTGCTTTCACTTTATGAAAAGAAAATGACATTGACACAACTCCGTCTTTTTCTGTATACACCCTAATTCAACATTGGGTTACCCCAAAAAAGAACATCTTCAACTATATTTGCCTCCCAGACACAGTCCTCGGTGGACTCTTAAAGCTTGCTGTCTCATGATTCAGAAATGGTTCTTTATGATGGTATCCGTCCTATGGAATGTCTACTTTGTAATATGTGAGGCCTCAATTTTGATGTGTTTTAGGTATCTTTTAAAAACTTCTCACGTTGGCCATCCCAGCCATTTACCCATGTATGTGTGTGTCTGTGTGATATGAATACAGTGGTACCTCGGGTTACGAACGCCCCTCCTTACGAATTTTTCGAGATACGACCAGCTCTGGCCCCAAAAATTTACCTCGACATGCGAACTCCGCCTCGAGCTACGAACCGGATCCGCGGCCATTTGCCCTGCTGCCACGTGTTCGCGGCTTCCTGTGGGCGAGATCACGGTAGCAAGGAGACGTTCGGTGAGGCTTGTGGTGTGTTTTGGGGGAAATTTGCCTTGTGGTGCGACCAGATTCGGAGGGCGGAATGGATTAACCGTATTTACATTGAACCTTATGGGAAAATTTACCTCGAGTTGGGATCAGAGTCACGGAACGGATTAAGTTCGTAACTCGAGGTACCACTGTATATATATGTATGGATTGTTTTTAGTCTTTTCCTTCTGTTTTAAATCTGTTTTGGTCTTATGCTTTTATAATTACTGTAACCACTACAGAATTTTTCAAAGAAATAATATATAAATACTCTTAGTAAATTAAAAGAAAAAAGTAATTGGAAGATCTGATATAGTCCAATGACTAATGCCCTTTTTCTGGATGCCACCCTCCTTTGCCAGAGGAAAGCAACAAGGGAGCATAACCTGTTGATTCATCCAGGATTCTCAACAGCTTTTAACAGTAGTATTCTCTTGAAGAAATTGTGTGAGTTGGGTGTGGGTAGTATTGCTTTGTGCTGATTCTGCTGCTCTCTCAGATATCTCCAGGAAATACTGGGAGATTTCTGCTCTACCTCATGACATTTGTATTATGGGATTCTTTGGTATTTATTTCTTATCCCCGTGCTATTTAACATCTATATGAAAGTACTGACTGACACTCAGCTTCTTCATTAGAATCAGATAAAGCATTGAAATGCTCAGTTACTATTTCACCATGGTAATAGAGTAGATGAGAGTCAATAACTAAGTACAAATAAGATAAATGATTTGTGTATTTGGCTGAATAGCACTGGACCTTTTCTAGAAAGGATTATAGTCTAAAAATTAAATTAATTGTATGGGAGTATTTGTTAAAGTATCTTTTTCATTAGAAGCACAAATATCTGTTATGGTATGAAGTATTTTTTCCAGTTTATCCTGGTGCACCAGACTGTTTTCAGTAGTAACTTCTCATTTAGGTTACAGTACTGCAATATGCTTAATGTGGGCTTGCTCTTGAAGATAGTCTGGTGGCTTCCGGATTTTTTATTTTATGTCTTCAAGCCATTTTGATTTATGGCAACTGCCTGGATAACTCCATGAAGTTTTCATGGTAAGATTTTTGGAAGTAATTTGGCATTGCCTTCTTCCAAGGGCTGAGAGAGAGTGACTGGCCCAAAGTCACTCAGCTGGCTTCATGCCTAAGGAAGGAGTAGAACTTATAGTCTCTTGGTTTCTAGCCTCGTGCCTTAAACCACTACCCCAAACTGGCTCTCAAAGAGCTTTAGTCAAAAATAGAACTGTTACTGTAATGATTGGAACTGGGCATTATGATCATGTTATAACAGTTGCCCACTTTCACTGGCTCCCATTTCCCTTGAACATCTAATTTGTAGTGGTAGTTTTAATCTATTAAGCCATTTAGTAATGGCTCTTCTTGTATGTTCACATTTGTGCCCTAAAGTCATTTTTCAATGTTGTATGTTAGAACACATTCAGAGCACAATAATGTGTTGAATTAATACTTGCATACATTTGGGCTTTCTAAGTAGTACTTTCCTAGCTTGGAATGGTTAATCCAGAAACACCTGATTGACACCTACTTTGTTATCTTTTTGATACTGGACAAAGATCTCCCTCCCTCTCATATAGATATATTCATTTTATTTGCAGTTTTAATTTTCTGTATTTGTGCTACAGTACAATCTTTTTCTCTCTGCTGTTCTAGTCCCTACTGTTTTAATATCCTGGTTAAATTAATTGTATATATTTTTAGCTGAAGCATTTTTTTTTTGCATGACACCTGAGACTAATGAATAAAATTAAAACTTCTAAAAATACTGAGGGCATTTCCTAAATTGCTTGGAAAATACAATTTAAAAAGACAAAATACACCATAATGTTGGTTCCCTTTTCATTTTTCAAACAGGTAGTAAGAGCTGAACTTTAGAACTGTTTAATAACATGCTTTTTCCAGCTGACAGAAACTTGGGACCACAAACTTGCATAAGGCCTCTGCTGTAGGGTTGGAGAACTGGGTTCCAAGTGGACTCAGAGCCTTAGTTTTGTATGTAGTGATGAGAAACGTGTTTGTGAGTGAGTTGCATTGCTGAACACTATCGCTATTATCCAGTGCAACTCCGTGGTTGTTTGTTATGCAAGTGCATCCTTGTTCCATAAAAAATTCACAAAGCAATAGGTATGTTATTTGAGGAGAAAAAGTAACATGCTTTTCATGCTTGGGAGATGTGACTCTGCAAGTGAACTGTTATCATGAAAAATGGCTTCTGGACTCCATTTATTAAATAAGCTCATGTTTATTGCACAGATGGAAAGTATTTAAACATACATCTCACTTTGGAGACTTAAGTTAATGTACAGTTGTTGAGTTAACAGTACTAGATGTGATATCCAGTTAGTTGTTGGAGAAGACTGAGGGAGTACATTTTCAAAGACCTGAAGAGCCTGCCACATAAAAGAGGGTTATCTTGCCCAGGTGGGTAGATTTCAGTACAGTATAGTATAGATTTCAAAAGAACATTTGGTGAAACAGCTTTGATGATAAGGGCAGTTTGACAAGGGAACTAATTATTTAGGGCAGTGTTTCTCAACCTTGGCAATTTTAAGATGAGTGGACTTCAACCCTCAGAATTCTGGCTGGGGAATTCTGAGAGTTGAAGTCCACTCATCGCAAAGTTGCTAAGGTTGAGAAATGCTGATTTAAAGAGTGAAGCAGATCCTTACTGGAAGTCTTCAAGGCTGGGCAGCTTTTCCCTAAATAGTTTATAGTGTTGCAATTCCTAAAACGAACAGGCTAGAAAATACGATTTACAAAATTTCTTGTAATAGTGTGATTCTATCTTTAAGGATTTGTGAACAAATAGGGAAGTTGGTAGTTCTGCCTGGAATTCCAACTCTCACTCCAACCCACCATTCGTGTTCTGCAGTTCGTGCCCCCCCCCCAAGAAAAAGTCTCCAGGGAAGGCAGTGTTGTGCAGAAAATCCGTGGCATGGATTTGTGGATTCCATTGCAGCATAATATCAATAACATTGGTAAGTTATATATAGTTTAGCTAATACTGGATGTAACTCTTAGGCTCTTAAAATACACAGACCTACCTCATACCCCCTGCCCTGCTCTAGTGTTTAGTAATTAATGGCACTGAGCACAGTAAGGTGGTAGGCTGGGGCATAAATTTAAATAAATATAAATAAAAGCTTTAGAAAAGAGGGTTTATCCTGAAAGTATGTCCTTATGTGTGTATATTCTGAGATTAAGAGCCTTTGAAAAGATAGTCCAGTTTTGCATGTAACATACTGACTCTTGGCTCTGGGAGCATATAACACTAATTTTACGGGTCCTGCACTGGTTGCTGATTGACTTCTGGGTGGAATTTGAGGTGCTGGTTATTGACCTATAAAGCCCTTTACGGCTTAGGACCTGGGTACCTGCCAAACTGCCTGCTCCAGCCAGAATTGGCCCGATAGATTGTTCAAGGAGAAACTACTTGTAGTCTCACATTTCTGAACTGAGGAGGGTCAGTGCTAGGAGATGGATGTGCTGATGCTGATACTTTGGACTAGCCTCCCAGCAGAGATCAGGCTAGTCCCCTCCTTGTTGGTCATCAGGAAAATGTTAAAAATTGAATTTTTTAGAGTGTATTGTACTAAGCTTAAGCACTGCGCCATATTTTACTTTTTCAATTTAAACCAATTTAAAAAGGAGTAGTTCGGGGTTCTTACAGATTCTCTGACAGCATAAAAATGAAACACACATACCAGTTTCCATAGCATTCTGGTCCCAGGACCTGAAGGAAAAGCCAGATCTTCAAGATCTCCTGGAAGGTCAGGAGGATTGGGGTCAACCAAATCTTGGAGGGAGGCTGATAATGTACAATTAAGCCATGTGTATTGAGTGTATACATTTGTGTTTATGGTAAGAGATGGTTAAAAATGCCTGTGAAGTCTCTGGGGAAGAATAAATGTTGTTAAAATGAATGTCACTCCAAGACTGATACATGTTTTGAGTTGGATACTCACCACGTTTTTAAAACGTATTGACAGGAACTTGAGAAAGTTTTCATGGGATGGAAACACTCTTCGGTTTTCTCGTTTTGAATTGTTACTGTCTTATGAATAACAGGTTTTTAACTTCCCAGAATTCCAACTTTATCACTTGGCTTATATTTTTACTTTCCATAGAATTTAACTGATCCTTGGGGAAAAAAAAAACTTTATGGGCACAATTAGAAACCTTATCTTTTTTTTTTTGGCAGGTACTTGGCTCTTTTTTTACAAAAAAATAGTAGTCTTTCCTAAGTTAATGTTAATTTTACCTTTAAATTGTGCAATTTAATTGTCTGAAAATATAATTGATGTTGTTGGGAAGGAATTTTAATATTGTTGGGAAGGAAAGTTAAGTTTGATTGCTATTCCTATCAGAAATTGACTCCCTGGGATAACCCCAGTTTGAGAATTGCAAGGTGTGTGGGAGGGGTGTTTCTGGAATTTATGGGTAAAACATGTGTTTAATATCAATTTATTGTTAATCTTTTAAAACATTTGCAGTTTTGCAACAAGAATTTAGATTGTCAGACCAGATGCATTGAAAACTACATTTTTGTTGTTATGGGAAAAATATATAGATTTTTAACCTAGAGTTTCTTTTTATAAACAGTTGTATAAACTGTTATAAAGATAACTATTGTGATTTACAAGAAAAGTGGAATAAAGAGGTAACATATCCCATTTTTGCAAATCAATCTGTCAGTGTGTTGAATAATGTTAAAAGTGTATCTTTGTTGTTAAGATGTTTTTAATGCAACAAACAATTCTGTTTCAAGTATGTTGTACTTTTCAGAGAATATTTAGCATGGGTTGGATTTCATACTCAGCATGTTGGAGGTATAAAATGGTGGAAAGTACATAGGCATATAAGTTTGGGGTGGTTCTGCAGTGGTCCCTTTTTAGTCCTGTATTAATAACTATATTAATAGAAAGCTGGGAACAGAAAAAAGGTTCAAAGTGTTGATAGAAGTAGTAGTAGTAGTAGTAGTAATAATAATAATAATAATAATGTGTGCAAAAACTTTAGAATTTAATGACATTTATGGATTGTAAGTAAAAGAATTATTTTATAGAAAGAGCATCTTATACCAGATTTTGAAGCTTGAATTGATGAAATAAAAGGTATTCATTCTCCTTCTGTGAATTTGTTTCATATCAATCTAGAGGAAAGTTAGACCACCAGTTCTTCATGTGGTTACAAGTTCAATGTATCATTTAATAACTATGTTATTTTCTTACAAATGTATTTTATTAATAATATTGTTTTTTCTTTCTTTTTCTTTCTATTTTTGTAATGGCCCTATTACAGTATGTTTTATTTTATTTTATTTTAGCAATAAAATTAATTTTAAAAGGTGTGTATTAGTTTAAGTTCATTCCACGCTTTTCTGTTCCACTTAAACCTCCTACTTTTCTGCTTTCTATTTTGTGTAGAAATGGATGGATTGTTTTTATGGTGGACATCCACGTCCACTTGAGGCCTCTGCACTGCTCCAGAACTGTGTGACCTCATGCCTTCACCTGTGCTTAGTTGCTGAATTAATTTACTTCTAATTCATCTTCCATGCATCTGAAATCCTACAATAACCATTTCTTTATTTGAATTGTTGAAGTTCTGCAGTGCTTGTAGGTGGGATGTTTTTCCATTGGTGAGAAATCTTGTCTACTCTGACTCCTGGTATGAAGTCAACTTCTCATGTTTCCCCAGAGAAGTTTGATTGCCATGCCATCGTGGTGATGCTATCATTTCCCTAAATTTAAATGCACAAGAGAGGTAGAGCCTTATTGACTTTGCATCTCCCCTTCATAGCAAGTGCTCAAATTAGATGTAGAAGTATACAAATGTACAAAATAAACTAAAATGTGGAAGGAAAGGGACACTTAGTGAATGCCATTCTTTGCATTTTTCCTGTTGGACAGCTGGAAGGAACATGGATTGGCTCTTTTATAGACTTGGCATTTCTCAGATCAGCAGCAGTAAAAATGATCATGGGTCCACTTTTGAAAGACTGAAGAGTAGAAATGGTGATGGTAGTTTAGATATGCCTGGTGGTTGGCAAAACGTGCTTCATTAATTTTTCTGAGTAGTAGTGTTGTTTTTCTGATCTGAAGCAAGGAGACAGTACATGGAAACATTAACAATAGCTCTTGGCTGGCTTTTCATACTACCATTGGAAAAATAAAGATAACCAGTCAGCATATGAAAGTTTTTCACCTTTAAGGACAAAGGACTGTGTGTCAGTTGAAATGTATTGTGATTATTTTATATCATTTTTATTAGAGATTTTAACAGGTAAAAGATAAACATGAAAATATATAAAAGAAAAATTAAGAAATAGAAAAAAGATAAAAGAAAAAGTTCAGGAAACAGTACAGATAGAAAAAGATGGTGGCAAGAGTGGTGGTATATGTGTGGCTGTGGGCTTTGTTTGAATGTTTTTTGAATATTTTTGATGTCGCACTGGATGGATGCAAATGTTGGAGATATGTGGACCGGTTGATTATGTTGGGGCCTACTTCCCTTTCCCTGGCTGGGTGTGTTAGAGGGCTGGACTGCCTAGAATTGGATCCTGAGCTGGTCAGTCTCTTTTGGACCGCTCCTTGGGCCGCTGACATCGAGGAGATGGAACAGCATGTTTCCCCAGCTCCTGTGGACTTGCAACTATAGCAGGAGATTTGCAGGAGCTGTTTGGAGGGAGGTTTGCTGGAGTGAGTTTGCTGCTGTTTTCCATCTTACGGGCGGCAGCCTGGCTGTTGGTCAGACTGGCATTGGAAATGTGGTGTGGGACACTGTTGGAGACCTTGGCAGTGATTTTTGTTTTTGATGCTGAAGAGAAAGTTGCCCAGTCACACTTTTGTGACATCACCCAGTCACAGTTTTGTGACGTTTCGATTTCTGGCGAAAGGAGCGACAGTAGCAGTGTGACAGATCAGCTTACCCAGGGACAGATGGCACTGTGGCCCAAAACTTCTCACGGCCCTTGGATCTAGGAGCCACACAGGACTCTATACAGGACTTGGAGGACTGCCCACTCGCCCCTTTGGAGGAACTGGAGTACTGTGATTGGCTGAGCGGGGAGGGGGTGGTGACAGCAGAGGGCTGGTGCCTGAGGGCTGTCGCGGATCCCCCCCCTTGCAGAGGCCATTTGTCCTTGGGTTCTGAGCTGAGTCGTGAAGGGTGGGGGGTGCCCCATGGTTGAGACTGATTGCCCTCCCTCAGGTCAGAGCCAGAGGTATTGGTGAGGATAGGTTGTATAGAATGGGGCAACCCCTGGCCAGCTGAGTGAAAATGGGTGATGGAGGAAGCCACTGTTGGTAGGTTGTGCAGGGGGTGTCTGAGTTCCCCATGGTGCCTGGAGGACTTGGCTTCCCCTCTTTTAGGATGAATGACTATAAGGGAGAAATGTGGGGATCCACTGTTTTGGGGTGAGGTGTTTGGAGGTCTTGGGAGGGTTATGGGTGGGATGAAATATCACAGTGGTGATGGATAAAGGAAGATATGGCGGAAGACCAGGGGTGGGCTATTCTTGGGAAACAAGGGCCCAGTGTCTTATATTGGTTCCTTGTTCTGGCCTTCAGATCTTAACCCAGTTCCTGGTCAGCAGGCCTTCGAAGGCCCTGGCTTTCAGCTACAGCTACTAAATGCCAGGTCAGTCTGCAATAAGGCCTTCCACATCTGTGATTTAATCACAAATGAGAGGGCTGACCTGGTGTGCTTTACTGAGACCTGGCTGGGTCTGGGGGAGGGGTGTCCCCTTTTGGAAATGTGCTCAGCTGGGTTTCGGGTGTGGCATCAACCAAGAACCCAGGGCAAGGGTAGAGGTGTGGCGATTATGATCTGGAAGTCTTTTGCGGCTTTCAGTGGCACTGCTCCACAGGTTGTCAGACATGGGACCCTGTTCCTTAAGTTGGGCTCTAGGGATCAGTTGGGACTGTTGGCTTTGTACCACCTCCCTGCTGCATAGCAGCCTTTCTGCCTGAGCACCTTGACTCCATTTTGGGGTTGGCAGTGGAATTCCCCAGGCATATGGTCCTGGCGGATTTCAGTCTGCCTTCCCTGGGAGCAGAGTCTAATGTGGCTCAGGAATTCATGGCTTCCATGACGGATATCCAGAGCCTGACATGGGACAGTGGTCACACACCTAATCTGGTTTTCTGTTGGAGCAGTGGCAAGGTGATCTGGAATTGTGGGAGCTCTCTGTGACTCCCTTGTGGTGGTCAGATCATGCCCTGGTAGCTATGAGATTCTCTGGCACTGCCCCCTGCTGCAAGAGGTGGGACCTATTAGATCAGTCCACCCCAGGCAACTGATGGACCTGGAAGGGTTCCAGAGGGAGATGGGCGTTGTTCCTGATGGTCTGTTTCATGGTCTGACTGAGGCCTTAGCATTTGGAATGGAAGGGCAGTTGTGGCCTTGGGTCAGACTGCGCCCATGCAACCTCTCCCTTCCTGTGGATCCTGCTGCTCTCTGTGGTTTACGGAAGAGCTGAAGAAGATGAAATGGGAGAAGAGATGTCTAGAGTACTGCTGGAGGTCAGTGAAGGATGAATTCAACCGAACATGAGTGAGAGACGCTATTAAGGCCTACCTTGTGGTGGTAAGGGTAGTGAAGTAACAATACTTCTCTGCCTTTATTGTGTCTGCAGATTGCTGCCCGGCAGCCTTGTTCCAGGTGACCTGAGCCCTTCTGGGCAGGGGGGACCCAGAGATTCACCTATAAGGCTGTGCAAAGGAATTTTCAGAACATCTGTCAGATAAAATTGCTCAAATTTGTTCCCAGTTAGACACCAGCCTTGGTGAGGTCTCGTGGAGATGCCTGTCAGGTTTAGCCCAGGAAACTCCAGGAGACAATACAGATTCAATCCAGCAAGGTTTATTTGGCTTCACACTATACACAGAATCTTCCCAGACTGAGAGTAGTTCCCAGGGTCAATCCATAAACCTCACTAGCATTCCTCAGGGAGGTGCCAGTCTCATCCTCTTATCTCTCCCCCGCTGTTCGGGGGATGAGAGTACATTCTTCACCCCCCTATTCCGTACTCTCACATCGCCTGGGGCACAGTTTTGCCCTGTTATCTGGGAATGGGTTTAACCTGTTGGGCCTGAGGAAATGGACAGGATTCTTATGACTGTGACCTTGGCCACTTGCTCATTAGGCCTATGTCACTCCTGGTTGGCTAAGGCTACCTGGGGGATGGGGTGACGTGGGTGGGTTCCAATGGTGGTGAATTCATCCTTGAGAATTGTTCGTTTGCCTCTTAAGGAGGCGTTGGTTCTCCCCTTCCTCAAGCCATTGCTGGATCCCACTATATTGGATAACTTTTGACCAGTATCCAACCTCTCTTTTTTAGGGAAGGTTGTGAAGAAGGTGGTCATGCAGCAGCTTCAGCAGACCCTGGATGAAGCAGTTTATCTGGACCCCTTTCAGTCAGGATTCAGGCTTAGACATGGGACAGAAACTGCATTGGTCACACTTTTTGATGATCTCAGGTGGGAACGGGATGGGGTACTACATCCATCCTGGCTCTTCTTGACTTCTTGGTGGCTTTCAATACCATCAACCATGGCTCCATGGGTTGGGAGTGGGCGGCACAGTATAGGGCTGGTTCTGTTCCCTCCTATGCGGCCAGTACCAGTCACTGTTGATTGGGAGTGAGAGGTGCCACCTGTGGCCCCTACTATGTGGAGTCCCATGAAACTGATTGCTGAGTTCATCGCCATGGGGTGAGGTATCATTATTATGCTGATGATACCAAATTATATATTTCCACCCCTGGCGAACTAAGCGATGCTATTGATGTCTTGTACCGGTGCCTGGAGGCTGTGGGAGTCTGGATGGGGAACAAAGGCTTCAAATGAACCCTGGCAAGACTAAGTGGCTTTGGGTCTTAGGGCCTTCCAGATCTGGGGCTTTACCATCTTTGGTGCTGGATGGGGTGGCACTGCCCCAAACAGACCTGGTGCATTCTAGGAGTCCTTCTGGACTCATGACTCCTGCTCAAGGAGTAGGTGGCAGTCATGGCTAGGAGGGTCTTTGAGCAACTTCGTGTTGTATGCCAGTTGTGCCTGTTCCTGGATTGTGAGACTCTGCTTACAGTTACTCATGCCCTGGTCACCTCCCAAATGGACTACTGTAATGCACTCTACATGGGGCTGTTCTTGAAGAGTATCCGGAAGCTTCAGCTGGTGCAAAAAGCAGTAGCACAGGCAGTTATGTGTGCCCTTAGGAGGACGCACGTCGCATCTCTGCTCCATGAGCTGCATTGGTTACCAGTTTGCTTCTGGGTGCAATTCAAGGTGCTGGTTTTGACCTTTAAAGCCGTACATGGCCTGGGGCCAGGTTATTTGAGGGACTGCCTATCCATGATTACATGTACCCATCCCATCAGATCTGGCAGGAGAGGCATGTTGTGGGTCCCGTCTGCTAAGGAGTTCCATCTGACAGGGCCTAAGAGACCAACCTTTTCTGCTGTGGCACCTACCCTTTGGAACATCTGCCCCTTGAGGCGAGGTTGTCCCCAGCCTTTATGGTCTTCTGGAAAGCTCTCAAAATGTGTTTTTTCATCAGGCCTGGGGATTCCCTGGCAGCAGGGAACCTGCATGTTGGCTGCACCATGTATAACATTCTGATTTTAACCCTCTTGTGATCTTTTTATTTATGTTTATTTAAGTGTTTTAATAATATTATTTTAATTGTTTGTTTTATTGTACGTTGCCCAGAGTCACGTTGTGTGAGATGGGTGACCGTATAAATTAGACAGAGACAGACAGAAGTGACTTCCAATCTTCTTTACAGCAGTTACGAACTGATTATCCCTCCTCCCTCTTTAAGATTACATTACATGGTTCCCTTCTTCCCTTATTCAACCCTTTTAATCAGCAAATCCATAATCACCTATTCATTTTTTTCCCATTTTCATCAAAAAGTCCAAAATTTATTGTAATTGTGATAGTTTCTCAAGTCTTTGCTCATTGTCAGTAAAGCATTTGGTCAGGAAAGTGCTGCGTATGTGTGCCGTCAAAACTTGTTGCAGGAGAATTGTAGAATGAAGAATAAGATGGCTACTTTTTTCTGTTTCTTAAAAAGGAAATGCTATCACAGGGACTAATATTAATAAAAAACTTTAAAGAGGGAAATAAAATCAATGGAAAAGAAATGAAGTCAGACTTCGGTAGCCCTTATATAAATGTGAGTTACATAGAAAATTATTCTTTGAAAGATTTAAGATAATTTTCTAACACAGCTTCATGCACTTTCCCTGACTTTGAAGGGTGTCTTACAATACCCGTTCTTGTCCCTACATACAAAACAACTTTGGTGAAAAAATGCATGGTGTTAATAGCTTCCTTTCTTTTAAATTTCCTCTCAAAACTAACCTTTTCCACACTGTCTCTGGATTATTCTGTTAATCCTTGTGCTTAACTTCAACTGAGTTTGAAGCATATGAAACTGAATTTGTATATATGTATTATTGTACTGTTAATTAAATTTTTATCCCACCATCATTAAAAGCAATTCCATAAACGTGTTTGTACGTGTGTGAGAGAGACAGAGATCTAAATCCATTAACCCTTTTGTTTAACGTTTTCTGCTCCATATATTAGACATTGTTACCATTTTCAGCAAAAGTCCAAGAGAAAGGGAAATTTGTGCTTGAATATGGGGAAAAGTCTCTCATCAGAGAAAGTGAGGACAAAGTACCTCCACTTGGTACACATAATTACTACTAGAACTTCGATCTTGCAAAATGTCATAACTAATTTCCACTTTCTCATAAGCGGTATTGCTTGTAGGTCTTTATCATGACTAATGTTTCCACAATTTCATTTGAATGCAGTCTGCAATATTCAGCCATTTGATACATTTTCTTTACATTTCTTGTCCAGTCACAAACAGCTCTATTTTTAAAGAGCATTTAGCAGACTTGAGATCAATTAAATGTTCAGGATATACACTGACTCCAAAACATAACAAATTCCCCTATACTAAATAACTCTGGGCTGAAAAGAATAATGAATGAATTTTCCACACTGGAGAACTGTAAAACACATGTTCTGGTGTATTTATTTTTTCAATAAACTTTTATTAAATTAACTTTATAAAATGGATGCATGACAAAAGAATATTAGCACAAGGATCAGCTCTTCCCCACTTCTGCCTTCTTCACTGCACATATGAGACTAATAGTTTGGGAAGGGGGAAGGGGAAACAAAGTTTATTTTTTTTAATTAAAATGTTTAAAATACCACCAAAGAAGTAAGCAAGATTAAATGTCTCAAATTTCTGCAAAGGCTGTCCAATGCATACATATTTCCTGTGTGTTAAACATTTAAGGCCATCTTTTATGATTTTTCAATATTTTCTGCAGGACCAGCCAATAGAACCAGATACTGTGTAATTTAGACTTCTAAATTTTGGCTCTGTTTTCTGTCTTTTATTTGGGAAAGTACCTGGCAGGTGAACAGCTTCAAGAAGCAACAGGTGTGCCATATGTTCTAAATTTAAGGAAATTAAGTACAGTTGTTCAGTCATTTTATTTTAGTAACCTGTATTGGCTGCATTTTCCAAACAAACTGAAAATGAGTAGTTTTCTAGTATCTAATAGCTCTTGTGTGATCCATCCCATCAGAAGACTTGACTAACTAACTTATACTGTTTGGTCCATAGGCTATTTTATCCTCATATGTGATCCAGGAACACTGTTGTGTTCTTCCCTTAACAAACGAGAGTTAGAAGTCATGGTTTGTTCTTGGCTTTGAACTCTAACTAGTTCAGAATAAAACAAGTCAAGAGTTTCTGATTTTCACATAACAAAGTGAACTGCAAATGGAGTCATCCAGATGTGTTAGCTGCAGTTTCTGGTAGAAGTGGTGATGTAGGAGTGATGTCTGGTATTTTATTGTCCTTAGATAAAGCAGAAAGCTGAAGAATTCTGGTTTATTGTTGCATGTAAATTCTACCTTGCTTAATCAAGTTCAATTGGCATGCTTTTACAACTTGCTTAAAATAATGTCTGTTTAATAAGGAATTGAGAAATATGATCTTCATTTCTTTTGTCCATGTTCTGAAACATACCAAAAGATGATAGAGGAATCTGTTTTCACTGCAAACTGGTGTCTTTGTTTTGATACCCCCATTAGCCCTAAACAGTATAGCTGATGGCAAGTGATTATAGGAGTTGTTGTCTGGAGAATGAAGTTGCCTATCCGTAGCTTAATTTATTAGCAGGTTCCCAATTATCCTTGCAGAGCAATGTTATTTTGGTGTAATTTCAGCAAGTTTCCAGGTTTTATTGCATTTGCAGAGGTAGAGGGGTATGGTCTGTATATTCTAATCTAGGTTTGACAGCTCCAGTATCACTGAGAGTTACAGGATATGAGGGATTAGGGTTTTCCAGTTTGGTTCCATGAACATCCTTTGTCTCCACTTGACTTTTTAGATTCTTTTAGTTAAAAAATGAATTCTTTCCTTAAATTAAGAAAACCTCTGACAGGAACTGGCGTACTGTGAAGTGTCACATTTTTTGTTCTAAGAACAGTGACATTCTACAAAATAAAAATGGAGATGGGGTAACAGGTTAGTGCTTGTGCAGTATAAAACCAATTTAGTTATGTAGAAGTGTACCCAGCTGCCAAAGAAAATGACTGGGGTGAGCTGGGAGATTATAGGAACATCCTCAGGGTTGAGAGATAATCTTTACCAGTTTGCCTTCTGTTAAAAGCTTGTTGGCTGTATCTATCCTGGCAGCTATTTTGTAAATACAGTGCATTCAGAAAGTTTTCAGACCTCCTTCACAATAAATAATAAATGTCTGTAAATTTATTAAATTTATTAAAAAGGACATTTCTAAAATTCTGTTTTCACTTTGTCATTATGGGGTACTGAGTGTAGATTAATGAGGAAAAAAAATGAATTTGAACGATTGTAGTATCAGGCTGCAACATAACAAAATTGAAAAAAGTGAAGGGGGTCTGAATACTTTCCGAATGCACTGTAGTTAACTCTCCATGATAGCTATTTTGTAAAAATGCCCAGAAGATAACTTCAAAATTCCAAATGTGCTACTCCATATTTTTGGAAATACTTTGAGTGATCATACTAAGATGCCTGAAATTCCTCATTATAATAGTGCTGAATTGGAATCAGCTACACAAATTCTTAACTTAAATACTGCATTGCTTTTGGTGGAATGAGGAAGGGCAAAACTGGTAATCCTGATCTTGGGATTTCCAAAATTTCTCCACAGATATTTCCAGAAGTAGAAAGTTTGGTTGCTTCCTATTCAGTATGTACCGTTCACAACCTGTGTCTCATCTTTTACTATATATGACAAGTTCCAGAATGTGGTCCTAGTTTCAAGGAAACCATTATGTACAGATTTCATTGCATTTGTAGACAAAGAAAAGGAAATATAAACTTGAGAAATAAATGCAGAGTAGTAATACTGAGATACAAAAGTAGTTTTGAGCTTGCTCGCGTGTGAGGCATGGCAAAATATAACAAAGGCAATCTTCTTAGATGTCAACAGCTTACATTCTTCTTTGTGAAAAGGTTGCTAGCTAACTATATGCATTGACATTTGCCCCTTGTCAGTTAAGAGACGTAGATTGTAAGATATGTTTGGGGCCCTATTCAAGGCTTAATTCTGCCCCAGACTATACCAGGGCACAGTGCTAAAGCTTGTTTTGGGAATTGTGGCTGAACTTTACACAGTGCTAAAACTTGTTTTGGGAATTGTGTCTGAACTTTGCACATATGTTCATTTATGGCTCTCCAGAATAAAGATCTGGGAGTAAATTCTGTGCTGGGATTACTAGGAAAGTGACATAAATAACCCAGTATTCTCCGAACCTTTCTGGGCCTCCCACAGATTGGGAGGTAAGGACTTGTATAAACCCTTTCAGGATTAATGTTTAGCTCTTCTCTTAGTTCAAGTTGTTTAATCTAATGACCTATGTAGATTCATTTTTTAATTACTATTCAAACATAAAAGAGCAGAGGTGATGTGGGTAACAACACATTGGGTTCACTTAAAAAGTATAAATGCCTTTGGCTGTTCCTCATAAAAGAGTCAGTATTTTTGTGTTGCTTTTGCAGTCATAGACCTCCCAGCTGAGGCTGGAAATGGGACACACAGCAGCATAGCTGACAGAATGCCACATCTATGTAGAAAGAAGAGAGCACAGAATTAGGGCGCTGCAGCAGCCTGTTCTTATTATTACAAAATAAATTCCTTTTCTTAGAGAGGAAGACACTGAGCACATGCAAATAGAATAAAAGGGGAGGGGGGCTGTTTAGAAAAGAAGAAATGTGGAATGGCTTCTAGATCTTTCAGACTACATTTATTTGGTTCCTATTGCTTGTGATCTGTGTCCATAGAACACTTTTGTTTGGTCTGTAGAGTTTTATAGGTGTGATAGAGATGTTTCATATTGTTTTGGTTATTTAAATTTTAAGCTTGATATCACTCTCATACTTCTTTACAGAATCTGAGAGAACATTCCAGAATTAGTTAGGGCAAGACAAAATGGAAAGGTCACGTTAAAAGGACAAAAGTTAAAAACTGATGTAGTTCAGGGGTTCTGATTGAGTTATGAGCCTGGAAAATCCTGTTCAAATCTTACCTGGCCAAGGACCTTCTAAGTACGTATTGTAATCTCTTGGTCTCTGCCTCTGTCTATAGTAAAGGATAGTGATCTTGCTGAGATGATGTGCAATTCAGTATAGAACCCTCAATTCAGTTTGTAAATGTAGTTTGTAAACTGTTGTAAAGAGGCTGTTTAGTTTCCTGGTTGTATATCTTAAGATACAACAGGGCAAAAGTAATCCAAGATAGGAACATAATACACAGGAAGACATACTTTGCAAGTCCAGTCCTGGGCATCTTCAGTGAAAAAAATGGAACTGATAAAGCTGCTTCTTCTCAAAGCAAATAGTACTGAAGTACATGGGAAAACAATGAGAGGTACATATAAAACATATTAATAGCACAGCTGTTATTTCAGATGGGATGAATCTGAGAGATTTCTATAAAGCTACCTACTAATTGCCAATAACACACAGCAAACTAGAGATGGCTGCAACTTCTGGAATTTCTTGTTGAAATTAAAGGGAAACACATATAGGCCCCAAGCAAGAGACTGTGAGAAGTAATAGGAGAACCAAGCAGGATGTTTTACTTGGGAGCACTGAAAGGGGAGTGACTTTTGTGGGATTATGTTTTGTGTTTTTAGAACTGTTTGGACTCTGTTATTGTTTTGCTTGTTTTGGTGGTGTCATTTTCCTCTCAGTGAGCTGCCACCTTCTCTTGTGGCACATGATTTTCTTGGGAAGGGTCTGCTGCTTTGAGGCAAGGCAATAGCTAGCTGGAGGCTAATAGTTGCATAGATCTATAAGTAGCCTGCTTGCCTCAGGAAGCTCTCAGCTTAAAGCAAGTTACAGGAAGAGAATTTTAGATTTGAATTTAGTGGGTAATTTTACGGAGGTATGCAGAAAGTTGTAAAGAAAGCCAAGCTCTTCCAGCAGAAGAGAGAACCCAATCAATGAAAGTTCAGGTGATAAGATAAACAGGTAACTTAACTAACAGCCAAGGTGGCCCACTTTCCTCCTGTTTCCAAAAGTAAATAAACTAACATTCTAGATAAGCAAATGCAATAAATACAGGTAGTCCTCAACTTACGACCACATTTGGGACCGGAACTTCCATTGCTAAGCGATGTGGTTGTTAAGTGAGTTGAGCCTGATTTTATTACCTTTTTTGCCATGGTCATTAAGTGAATCACTGTGGTCATTAAGTGAATTATGTGGTTGTTAAGCAAATCCAGCTTCTCCCATTGACTTTGCTTGTCAGAAGCCCCCTGAGAAGGTCGCAAATGGCAATCACGTGGCCCTGAGACGCTGCAACCATCATGAATGCATGCCAGTTGTCAAGCACCCAAATTCTGATCACATGACTGCAGGGACACTGCAATGGTCGTAAGTGTGAGGACCGGTCATAAGTCACTTTTTTCAGCGCTGTCATAACTTTGAACAGTTGTTGAATGAATGGTTGTATGTTGAGAATTACCTATAGCCAGGGACAGAAAGCCAGCAGCAATACAGGTAGTCCCCAGTTTAAGAATGAGTTCCATTCCCAAGGTCTGTCTTTAAGTCAAATTGGTATGTAAGATGGAACAGTATTATTATATAATACCGGATAAGTATTGTGTAATGAACTTGAACCATTTTGTATTTAATTTGAATCATTGTGTATTTAACTCGAATTTTGCTACAGTGGGCTCCATTCTTAACTGTGGGTCGTCCATAAACCACACGTTTTTAACCTGGGGACTACCTGTATAAGACCTCTCCACTATATTGCACTGAATCTCTGCTGGACAGAAATCACTGGCTTATATATCTGGAAAAACTGAGAGGCAGTTTTGTGGGTGAGATCTTTAGGAGCATGATAGGAAGTGCCTGACCCAAAGGTAACAACTCTTCCAGTCTCAAGAAAAGAGGAGTGCTGCATTCTGAGGAAAGGGGACTATTTTCCTTAAAAAAAAATAAATTCCTTTGTGAAACGAACAGATCTGTTTGCACCAGTATACCTGCGGGGGAACAGGGAGATTAAGTCATTAGAGATATAGACAGTTGGGTTTGTGGCAAGTATCTGAATTTCTTGCAAATTGCCTGTTGTTCTGCAAAGCTTGTGGACATTAGTGATTGTCTAGATAATATAGGAGATAGTGCTGCAGTGCAGTTAATACTTGTGCATATGGATACAAGGGACGTGGGGAGATAAACTTGTGGGCCCTTGGACACCAAACTGAGGAAGCTGTAAGGCAGGGTCTCCAGGGTAGCTTTTCTTAAATTGTTATCTGCTTTACGCTGAAGGCTAGCAGGCAGAAATGATAGGCAAAGCTAGTGCTAGTTCTTCCCCAGCTCCTGGGAGCATAGTGTGACCTGATGAGTGCATTAGGAATATGGAAGTACAATTGCTTTTTTGGATCAGATTTATATTACTCAGCATCCTGTCTCCAGGAGTGCTAATGAGATGTCACTGGGAAGTCCCCTAGCTGGGCATTATGGAAGATAGAGCTGTACTATCTTTGAGTGTGGAAGTTCTGTTTTTAGCTATATATAAGGACAGCTGCTACCATCTACTACTGTTATTGTCAATAATTTGGACACTTGAGTCCCTGAAGCTGAGCTTGTTCTACCGATATATGTATACATGCTTCCTCCTCTTTCTTGTTAATCAGACTTGAAAACACTCCGCAGTGTTACATGCTGAGAAGCTAACTCCTTTGGGTGAAGGGACTGTTTCAGAGCAGATAAGAGAAGCAGCTCTTTAGAATGTCTTTAAAACATGCAGTGCTGTCCACTGTTTCTTTCTCTTCTCTCAGGACAAGAGTGAGCTCAGTTGGCACGAGCTTTTACTTGTATGAATAAGAGGCAATTATGATGAAGCAAGTTTGCTTTAGACTTCAAACACCAGGGAGTTAATTTGCTGTAGCCTGATTGAAAACACAAATAAAACATTTGTAAATGGCTTGCCCTGGGATAGAGAAAATCCAGCCGGCATGCAGGATGCTTTTTAAATATGCAGATGTTCAGGCATCGTTCCCTTCTGCTTCAGGTATTTGACTGTGCTGAATCAATACGTCAGCTGTCTTTAGAAGCTGCTGTTTAGTAGTCAGTTCACACATTCAGCTGGTAGTCATCAGTGCTGGTGGACACCCACCTGGATAGGGCTGCCATATATTGAGATCTTGCATCTATTTTGTTCCATAAACTGCTCCAGAGTATTGAGATGGGCACTAGAAACGAGCAAAACAGATAATGTGCCTAGCAAGGTATGCACGTGCATATCCCCCAGACAAATAATGTGAAATAGTTACATGCACAGAAACCTATTTTGAACAATCTCCTCCTGTTTTCTGGAGGATTGTGCATATTAGGTTTACGTAGCTCCCTCTCACTGACCAGATACTGAGTCAGTTGGAAGGGTAATACAAAACCCTAACCACTAGCTAAGGAGAGAAATATCAAAACTCTGGGCAATGCCGGTGGCCAAGTTGAGGATAACTGAAACCGTTGGATTTTCCTCCAAGGAAATCTAGTAGTCTATGAAGAAATCACCCAAATTGTTTTGCTTATCTTTCCCATCTGAAACCATGGAGACTGCCTTCAAATGTTATGTCACATTTTTCTGAAAAAGGACATCAGTATGAAGAGGTTGAGGGCACCTAAGAGAACGATGTCTTAAAATTCTTTCCATGTCCTTATGCTGAAGCCCTCCTGCCTAATGTAGCCCTGCCATTGTGATCTTTACAGTGTAACACGGATGGCTTTGGGAATGAATCCCACAATCCCATACATAAAAATGGGTTTTACACCTTTAGGCTTTCTGTGCAACTTGCTCAAAAACAAACCAGTAAGTTGACACTCAGTTCTTGGGAGAATCCTTTTTATGGCATTTTCTTCATACATTTCCTTGTGAAAGTCTGGCAGGAGCTCAGAACTGTTGACCTAGTAAGCCTGTGGAGAGCTTTGTAGGATGGTAGCATGCTTCACAAAGTCACAGCAGGGCTGCAAGTAAATGAAATTCATTTCTTACAGTTCCTTAATCTGCTGGGAGGGAGGCTAAGACAACAAGTTACTTGTTACACAGGGTCAATAGGCATGTTAGACTCTTCCTCAAATTTTAAAGAACTAGATGGAACATTGACCTTTCCCCTTTATTTTAGAACAACTCATCCTAACAGGTTTTTTTTTTAAGGACGGTGCAGGTGATGGTTGAATACTCTTCTTGTACTCTTTTAATGTATCAGTTCAAAAAGTTTGCTGCCTTGTACAATTAACGTTGACATATTTTACAAAAGCAATTTCAATTAAAGAAGCTAGCTTGGTAAGATGCTGAAAAATCTTAATGCTACTCATGCTCGGTTTGCTTTATTGTTTGGTCAGAGGAACTCTCCAGCTTAATGGTATTAAAAATAACCAAGATGGAAGTGTTTTAATAGTCTTATAAAGTGGATTGTAGAAGGAATTGTATCTTTCCTGCCTTGTCAAGGAAGGCTGAAAGTGATACAAATGTTTGCCAGCAGATAGTCCTAAAAGCTTTTAACAGCTTTAAAGTAATTGAATGTATAAAAGAGTTTATCATGTGAGAAGCTCACCAAATTGCTCTCGAACCTGCCCCTCTCTCATTTTCTTAATGGCTTTACATATTCTTTATTTGAAAACCAACAATTTAAATGGGATGTATACCCCCATCTCTTTCCATTGTATTTTGGGACAGTGTGACCAGGCATTGATAATTCACATTTTCATTCAATGAAGAAAGCAGTTTGTGCAGAAATAAATTCTAAGGTGTTATTTGAACAGTGCTTCCCATGTACTACAGTACTTATTTCACCTGTTACTGCATGATGGTTTGGTGCCACATTATTACTATTTTCCCCACAGATTTTTATAATTCTCGCACTGCTCTGGTTAATCCATTTGAATTCACAGTGATCAGCACAGGCGTTGTCTTCCTGTGGGTTTTAACAGATGAAGTAGACACTGAATCTTACTGTTTCAACTTGGGCTTATTATACAGAAAGTCTTGAACACTGGCAATACTTAGATGCTCTACTTCCTATATTTTGGGCAGTTTCCCTGCTGCAGGAACTACAGATTTGATCTATCTGCTGCGTTGCAATAAAACCAAATAGCTGGAGGATGACATATCTGAGGAACTGGTGTTGTTTTTAGAAGTTTTTAGACTCCAGACTATTTTCTAAGACTGCATAGCTATTTGCTCAGTGTGGGCTATGCATGGGGAACATGTGCCCTCCAAATGTTGCTGAACTACATCTCTCTACATCCCTCCCTTTGGTTCTGTGAAGCACCAGATTACCAGGAACTCAAACCTCTGGGGACGGAAGTCATTTTAGACTCTGCAGTGAGGGGCTGAGGGGCAGGTTTTTTCAAAATTTATAATACTACAGCTACTAAATTGATAAAATAAATTGTGCAATTCCCCCCCCCCCTTTTAATATGGTCAGTGATTTCATTGTGTTTAGGGTCACACAAGTACTAAATATACCACTCATTTTTGTAATTCAATTTTAATCTATGTATTACAGGGGTTCTCAAATTCACAAGTAGCTTGCACAGGAAAAGCAGAAAGCAAAGAGTGGAACAGGCTCTGACAGCACTTCCACTTTGCCTGCACAAGCCTGATCAGGTTTAAAAAAATGTTTGTCTCACCCCTACCCCCACCTCAAGCTGCTGATAGCTCCTTGGGGGCTCATAATCTACAGTTTGAGAACCCCTGGGTCAAGGTAAGCACTGTAGCTCAGAGATAGATGATAACTTGCTTGCTATCCTGTGATTAAGCAGGATGGTGGAACAATGCCCTATAAAGGTCTGCTAGTGCAGTGCTTAGGGGTAGGAGATATTTTCTGAGATATTAAAGATGTGGCTGTATTTATGATAAAAGTTTCATTTTACATTTGGAAGATTTTGGTTGGTTTGACTCAATCTCTGCAGTTCTAGCTTTCTTTTGGAGCAGCAAGGGAAGATCTTGACTGGCCCAGTTTATGTATGTATCTTGGATTATATACTGCTTGGAATCTCAGTTAGGAGGTTATTGCTATTATTGTTCCATGTGAATGTTGAACTTGTGGCCTTCCACAAGCTGTTGTGGAATATGAGATGGAAGATACTGTCACTTTTAGCTTTCCTATGGGCATCTGAATGACCAATATGGGAACTGGATTAGATTCTTATGCTGTATAGTGATGTTGAATGAATGAGATTTAATTTAACAATCTTTGCTGTCATTCAGGCATGTTTTTTGGGGGGGTGAGCAGGGTGAGCTTGAGACTTTGATTTTGTGTTGGTTTCCTTGACTGTCAGCAAAACGTTTGAAGATAATATTTGTGTGTAGGGAAAATCTCTTGAACATAGTTGGCTAGAGAAAGGACACCTCCAGGCAAAGTTTTAAGATGAACAAGAACACTGGGACATGCTAGGAGCTATAATTAACCTGATATATTGCATCTGTTTAAATCTATTTTAAAAAATCCCTTTGGATTGCTTCATATTTTGTTTTTAACTCTTCAAGGTATGTTTTATATGGTGTTAGGCTCTCTTCTTCAGCTGGTTTGAACTAAGCTGAAACTTCCCTTTCAACAGGGTACATCCAGTTAAAACTCTTTATTACATGCTAGTCTGAAATCACTATAATCAATGAAGATGCTGCCCCTTTTTATACCTTCGGCAATTTAAACCTGTCACTTCTTTCTCCTGCATTTTCTGTGGTTTAACAGACACTTTGCTTTGCATTTAGTATAGGATAGCAATTGGTTATTGACATATTCAGCATTTCTGCTCTGGCAAACTCTAGCTCAGTGTTTTTTAAACTTGACAACTTTAAGATGTGTGGACTTCACCGCCCAGCATCCCCTGCTCAGCATGCTGGCTGGGGGAATGCTGGGAATTGAAGTCCACATATCTTAAAGTTGCCAAGTTTGAAAAACACTGCTGTAGCTCATAATATAGCTCCCACATGTACAATGCCTTTAATCTTTCTATAATTCCAGTTTTTTTAAGTTCTAAGTCCAACTTCGGCTGGTTTTCTTCCCTCATGCTACACATTGCTTTGCTTTTTTATCACATTCACACTATGCCACTATTTACATTTTTCACTACTCCCTCCAAAATGTACTCGTGTTGTTGGGGAGCGATATAAGTACAAGAAAGTTGACTCAATAGAGGCCACATTGAAATCTAATTTGCATCATCGTGGTGGTGATCAGATCTTTCATTAAGTACTGAATTGTAGTGGAATAGAAAATTCTTCCATAGATTCTTGGCACCTGATATCCTGATCTGTGGTCCCATTCCCTTGCAGGTCAGGGAGATCAAGTCATATTCAACCATTGCTCCCAGTTCCTCTTTAATCAGCAGTGCAGCTTTTTTGGTTGCTTATTTCTTCTTTTTATCTAAGAAAGGCATCATTTTATAGGAGCTTCTGGGTGCCTCTTATGCTGCTCTTCTCCTTCCCCACTTGTTTGCAGGATATCCTGATTCTTCTTATGCAGGAAAAATTTAAAATGTTTCATCTTATATGTTGGACTGCCTCCTCCTCCCCTACAAGTTTTAAGAAACTACAAATAGAGGCTTCCCCAGAGAAATTTCAAGCTGGACATCAGTTCAAACAATGAGGGACCTTTGTTGGTCAGAAGGCTAGGCAATTAGTAGCTCTTTGCCCAGATAATTCCACCGGGATGACTGAGAATCTTCATCAACAGATGCTAGGAAATGATCCATAATTCTTGAACATAGGAAATATTATGTACTGAATCAAACAATCAATTGAATTGTCCTACTACTGGTAAAAGAGATTCTCCAGAATCTCAGTGCAGAGATCTCCTAATTTCTGCTTTATTGAAAATCCCCCTTTAAGTGGAGATGTTATGAGTAAAGGTATAAGCAGGGTACCGTATTGCTGAGCTATGCCCACTTTTTGTAAATAACAAAAAGAAACTTCATATTAAAGAAACTTCAGTGGTGTTGGTCCAGGCCATGGTCAAGCTAGCTATAAGTTATGGCTTGTCAGGGGTGGAGCCTGATGAAGTTTCTCAGATTTTGAGACATCAGAGTGGATTATGGAGGATCAGCATATCAGTTAATTAGAGAAAAAATAAGCATATGAAACTGACTTTAGTTAGGCTTCTTGAGTAACCAACTGCCTCTTGCTACTTTTGGAACACTTTTGTTCTATAAGCTGCATCTATGAAACTCTCTCTTGCTGCTTCATAAGTACAACTTATAGAACAAAAGTGGCTCTTGGCCTCCTTGTAAATAGACATATCTTTACCATCACAGAGAAAAGTCTTACTTTTTAATATGCATTTAGAATTTCTAGAAAACCTATTGGAATATTTTGAATAGTAGCAATGTTGAAAGGTATGTGGCTCAGATAATGGAGAAAATCAGCAGCAGCTGTATCAGCTGATCTCTGCTCCATAGTTTGCTTAATGTATAGAGTCCTATTAGGAACTTCAAAACTCTTTCTTCCTTGATCTCTATTCCAGGTATTTATTTTATATGCTGTTTAGTTTTTCTCCAGCCTATACAACCATGTTAACTGCTTTTGGAATACTAGAGTATTAAACTTTAAGAATAAAATAACAATTTAATGCATGGTACACTGATGTTGGCAAAGATCCTACTCATCATAAGTTCCATAATAAGTAATTTATATTTTTCCCCAGTTTCTCTTTGGAGTAAGTTTTGGTGGTGGTTGTTTTGCCTCTCCAGCTAATTTAATTATATACTTGATTTTAGAATTTCTGTGGTCATGCCTTGGTTAACTTAGGTTCATGGAGTTATGTAATAATATCAGTGTTCTGGTATATTTAATAATCAACAAAATATATACAATATTATACTAAACAAGCTTAGTTTGTATTTTTGAATTATGTAATTTGATCTATTTCAAATGTGTTTTGTGTTAATATGGTTATTTGAACAGAGTAAAATATGGCACAAAACTTTTTTCATTTCTTAGCCCTAATTATTTTTCATGTGTATGCAGTGCCAGCTAGACTCTTTGAAAATTCCCCAAAGAGGAATTTTGTAAAAAAACCCTAATTGCTGTTATTTCTTTCCCTTGTTTCACCATAGTTTTGTTGCACTCCCTCTTTAAAGCTTCCTTTCTCCTAATATTATGCCAACAATTTGAGACTTGCTTAGTGAATAGAATTGTTACAGTGCTTTGTAGTTAATCTGAATAAAGCTCAATGAGATTAAAAATGATGTTTCCTGAATAGGCATAATTTTCAGTACCCTTTAAAGTAGTTGACAAAATATTTGGCACACCCAAGTAATTTTGAGGATTTTTTCATTGAATACAGATGAAATACTATGTCTGTGCAGGAATTCCCTGCTCAGAATGAGCTTAATTCACTTTGCTGATAGCAGTTGGTAACCAGCATTACCAACCCTCCTTTTTTACCCCATCCCTACTTAATTCTAAAGAATTTGAATTTTCCAGTCAATTTTTTACTCTTCTAATTTTACTTCCAGATGTGTAGCTTAGATGGGAGGACTGTAGATTAAGGCTACAACATGTATTTGCATACAGAAGGTTCCAGGTTCAATCCTTTTCATCTCCAGGGGTCCTGGAGAGTTATGGCCAGTGAATGTAAGCAGGACTGAACAAGATCGACCAATTCTGTGGCACAGTATAAAACAATTTCCTTAAAAAATGAGTGCTTTCATTCAAAGCCCCTTGGGAATTTCAGTTATTTTTATTTGGAATCTGATCTACTTGTTTATCTGAACCCATGGGTAATCTTAATCTCCTCCTGAACATTCAGATAAATGAAATTAATTTAAATAGATAGTAATTCTTGATTACAGTAATTATATCAGCTTACTAATAGGAGATTATACCAACCTATGGAGGCAACTGTAATTTATTTAATATATTTGGATACTGTTTACCAGTATATGACAGGACTTGCAGGATTTGCTATTGCCCCTACAGTGATCTGCTTATCAACTCAATACTTCCTGCTCTCAGGCAACAAAAGTAGGGCGAGTAAGGAATATGGGAACTATGATATGCATGGTTACGGACAGCATAACTCCAATAAAATGTCAATCTTATTTTTAATCAGTTTAGATGTTGATAGCACCAGAAAGCTCCATAGAATATAAGCCCTTTGAATGGTAAATATTAAATACTCTATATATGAAGATGGTATCTTCTCCCCAGCTTCCTGAATGGGAAACCCACTATACCTTATTTCCTTTCTTAACATGTCCTTCTTTCCGTTACTATCAATCCCAACTATGTTTATTTCAAAGCTCCTGATTCTGTTTTCAGGCTTACAGAAATGTGAAGTTACTGGTTCTAGGCTGTGAACCCATTATTTGCAAAAACAATTAGTCTGAAAAAGGCTATATATATATGAGCCCACCATATATAAAAAAAGTAATTTAACATGGATTTCAAGTTTGTAATAAAAAAGCAAAATATTATAATTCTTGATTTGCAGATTCTTAGAATGAACTCTTGGATGAGTGAGGAGTTGGAGGAATAAGCAAAATAATTGTAAGCCAATTACGTGAATCTCAGTTTAAATTCAAATGACATTATTAAGAAGGGAAGATATTGCATCTTCTAAGTGGCACTAAAATGTCATAAATTAATATTTAGAGTGAACTGAGTAATTGTCAAAATGTATAGCAAACCTGGTTTTATAAAATGATAAGCCAATAAATATAGCCCACAAAGTAAAATTCCATGATATTATTGCCAGTAATAAACAGGAGGCATTTTTCCTCAGGATTTTAGCAAATTGTTACCATCTTTGATTTTATTGTTGGCTGCATTTTTTAAAAAAGGTCTATTTTCCATCAAAAGTTACAGATTCTGACAGAGAGAATGACAGTGACATCTGCTCTACACTGTAGGGATTTGTGATATAAAATATCTAATTGTAATAGAGGAGAGAGAAGAGAAAATGCTTCTACACAGGACTTTACCATATTTGTAGTACAAAATGCAGCTGTTCAGAGCCTTACAGGCTGGATTTCAACACTACACATGCCTCTCTCCCTCCCTCCCGATATCACATGGATTATTTTGCTCAGATGTTCAGTTAATTTTAAAAAAAACTCTGCTAATAAGATCTGTTGTGGGGAATTGAATAGAGAATTGGTTTCAGGAAATCTGGTCGCAGGTTTCACATCTGCCAAAGACTTGTTGCATAGCCTTGGAATAGCCATGGATTTAGAGTTCACCAGATGGCTTTAAAAAAAGAAAAATAATTGTGGCTCGTTGCATACATTTGTGGTGAGGCAAAATTCTACAAGATTTTGCACTGTTATGAAGATGATTACTGTATTTGAAGTAATTTCTAGTAATTTACAGTAAGTTCAGTTTGTTTGAATTCTACCTTTTCAAGCACATGAAAACAGCATTAACATGCCTCTTAAAATCAGTCCAGTCCTCCCACAAGTGATCATCTCTGTTGAATCACTTAAAACCAGCATCTGGAAGGAGCAGCCTGTAATGACATTAAGGAAACAAGGACCTTGGCACCCATTCATGTGGTCTAGCAGTGGTATCAAGGAAAAAAAATGCAGATAATGAAAACATCTTAAGGCAAATGCATAGGCTTTGGGAAGCAAAACAGGTGGATGGCCTGTAGGATGCATTACTAGATGTTAATTATCTTTTGAATTACAGCTGCTGCTTTAATAAGATGTCACTGGGCCTTCGATAGAATATTTTCCAGTTGACCTTGCCAATTATTTTTAAAAACAAAATTGATCTCTACAATACTAATGAACAAGAAAGAAGACCCTCCATTTTCTAGAAAGACAGTGGAGGACAGGAAAAGTCAGAATACTGTAGTCCCCATCCAAGGTTCTTCTTGCTTCTGCAGCACATATCTCCTCACTGGTCATGCTTCCTACAGGCTAAATTGGGAGCTTTCTGGTAGATGTTTGTTCATATGAGTGAAGAGGCCTTTGGCAATAAATCCAGAATGGGGGAGAACAACCCATATGTAAAATTAATGTTTTGAAGGAAGCGTTTCTTCTGTAAATGTAGAATGGATTATGCAGATCAAGATTTGCCATTGGGGTGCTACCAGCTAAAGACTGCTTTAGTATGGCAAGGGCTAGTGTCGCTTTTCAAAACACTGAACCTTTTGACTATGTATTGTTTGGAACCCCTCTATACCAGTGTGACATGGACTCTCTTTATGAGGTTTCTGCCCCTTGATATGGGATTCACCATGTATTGTGTCTCTTTATTTACTGATATGTCACTAACTCTACAGAGGAGCCCTCAAGACACAACAAAAGGGAGCTTGTCATCTTGGCCAATGCTGCATTTGAATCAAAGTGAAGATAAATTAAAGCGCTGAGAATTTGATCCAGAGAGAATCTGTATAAATAATATGGGCTGCAGCTAAGTCCAATTTTATATTGATGCACTTAATAAAATTAGCATATCAAATTTCATAAATGTTAAGGATGGCTAGGTGCCAGTTAGACATATTTTATTTATTCTACTGCCCAAAGCAAAATATTTCAAATAGTGCATAAATGGATAGAAATAATAAGTAAACTGAATACAGAGAATAGGGGCTTTTAAATATATTTCTGCTTTTAAAAATTGCTGTTACATCTCATGTTGGACCTTAACTCTGAATTCATATAGATAGAAACATAAAAGAAAAAGATGAATAGGGTATGCATAATTCTTATGAGTTAAGTCCTTTCAAAAGCAAATCTAATCAGATCAGGAATGTGTACATTATAAGGACAGATAAGAATATATCTACTCTGGAAGCTGCTTTGTGAAAAATATGAATCACCTTTACATTAGCCTTACAACCAGCTAGGTCCTGCAGTAGGAATAGCCATGGAATTGATCCTGACCTCTTGCCATTTGCTCGTACTTGCTTTCAATTTAGATTTCTCAGTGTTTTATGCTAGAGAGAGACAATTCCTTTATCTTGAAAAAAACTTCTAAATATTGCCTTTGCTTTGAATCCTTGGAGATCCATTCCCTTTCATACAATAGTTAGTTCTTTATATATGTACAGTACACAAGAGTTCTTTATGCAACTACACAAGTGGATCAGATTAAAATCTATTTAATTTAAAATTCTGGTTGCTACATGACTGTGGGAAGACCACAAGTTGGACTAGGTTTACAGCCTGTATCTTGGACATAAAGCAGATTTTTATAAACTCAGAAAAAGAATGAATAGGATTCTACAGCGGGAGACTCGTGTCCTTATCACCAATTGCTGAACTGTTGCAATATGATCTATATAGGGCTGCCTTTGAATACCACTTGGAAATTGTAATTGGTCCAGGATATAGGAGCCCGCATGTTGGCAGCTGCATAACACCATGACACAATACATTAATTTTACAAGCCCTGTACTGGTTGCCGTTATATTTTCAGATGCAGGTCAAAGTGCTGGGTTGAATATATAAAGCTATTTATACCTTGACAACTAAGTACCTTCAGGACCATCATCTCTAACCAGATTTTGCCTGTCCAAGGCATGTCTCTTAGAAGAAGCTACCAGTCATGCCCCATTGTAGGGAAGAGAGGGGGCTGAAGTCTGGAGATGTTTCTGTATGTTGGCCCTGGTCCTCTGGAATGGCCTCCTTCTAGATGTGTTGTTGGCTCCATTGGTAATAGCTGGAGTCTTCCAGAAGCTAGGGTTTTTTTTTTAAATTTTAATCCCGCTTTTATTATTTTTATAAATAACTCAAGGTGGCGAACATACCCAATATTCCTTCTTCCTCCTGTTTTCCCCACAACAACCACCCTGTGAAGTGAGTTGGACTGAGAAAGAGTGACTGGCCCAAAGTCACCGAGCTGGCTTTCATGCCTAAAGTGGGATTAGAACTCACAGTCTCCTGATTTCTAGCCTGGTGCCTTAACCACTAGACCAAACTGGCCTAAAGTTAAAAATTATAGCTAAAAATTATTCCCGAGAGTTTTGGGATGTTAATGTGATGTGTTATCTGAATTTAATTACCTGATTAATTTATTATTTGTACCCAAACAGTATAATATACTGTAATACTTACATCTTATAATAATACAATAAAACAATATTTATATACAATACAATAAAACAAAACAGAACAGGTAAGAATAAAAAGAACAGTAGGTCATAAAGGAAGAGTGCAAAGAGATAGCTTGGAATTCAAGATATGGTGTCAAAAAGGTTACAGTGGTCAGGTTTTACTTTACTGGATTACATTGGCTAAAACTACTTAGACATTCAACACAGCATAGCTAGTTAAAAATATTTATTATGCACTAGACTGAAGCCAGTGCAAATAGTTGATTACTCTCTGACAAAATAAAGGTGAAGGACCTTCTTATACTCTCTCCAGTTTAAATCCAGTCCTCCTTTCTCCTGTCTTTTCCATGGATTAAACAATATCCAGCTTTGTCTTTCCCCTCTCAGTGTGAGGCAGCAGTTGGTTACTTATATATTCAACTTTACTGCCCTTGGAAACTCTAGCTCCCAATGTGTGTCCCACAAAAGCTCAAAATAAGCTGACATTAGTGAATGACACTAAGAATAACTAAAAGGTCTTCTTTGGGATATGTTGAAAACACAAGGAAAAGAAAAGAATCAGTATACCAACTGCTCAGTGAAGACAGCAATGGATGTGAAGAACAACCGAAAGCTTCTTCAGATATCTTCAAAACAGAAGTATGATAAATGAAACATTGCACCAGCTGCTTAATACAGATGGCAAAATGCTAGTACGAAAAGGATGGAACTACTATTTGGGCTCTATCTTCCACATCAAGAAGGCCCAGTTCCACAAGCAACTCTGAAGAGCTAGGATATTGAAAGATCTAGCTCAGTATTTCTTAACTTTGGCAACTGCCACATGTGTGGATTTCATCTCCCAGAATTTCCAGTAATGCCGATGCTGGCTGCGGAATTCTGGGAATTTAAATCTACATACTAGAAGGGTACCCAGGATGGTCTGGCTAAACTTTTTTGCATTTTTAAGGAATCCTGGAAATGGGCAATGTGCCCAATGATAGGATGATTGCCCAATATATTAGAATGTTTTCCTGTTTTGTTTGTCTTGGTGCTCTTTGCCAAATGTATCTAGTGCTTTTGTATCTTTTGCTAGAATTTGGGACAAGACTTCCATTTTTTAAAGGAAGTCTTCTTGCTTTTAATGGCATCTCTGACCCTGCTTGGTAAGCATTCTGGTGACTGCCTGCTCTTGTGATACTTTTCTGATCTGCAGTATACAATGTAATTAAGATGCTATTATTATAGTTTTTAATAATCTCGAAGCACTTGACCTTCTTAATTTACCATTTCAATTTTCTTTTCATCAGCCCCTTAATTTTTTGAAGTTTGAAGAAGTCAAATGTTCAGTTTTGCTTTCTCAACAAGTGTCCATTTACATGCATATTGATCACTGTTCCTAATCAGTTCAATAACTTTTACTTCTTGGGCAAAACCCTAGATGGGGTACTTCTTAGGATTGTGTTCAGAATTGCATTTCCCCTCCTTAGTTTCTTGAGTAGCTATTACAGATCAATAGTACGCAATCATACTCTAAAAAGTTGAGTTTTTTGACAAGTGCAGAATGTGCATTTTTGCAATTATGTGAGAGTAATTGAAGTTGCCCATTACTATTTCTGTTTTTTTTTTAAATGCTTCTGAAAAACAATAATTTGCCATCTGTAGGTTGCGGATCAGGGGTAATAGCATGTCCTTAGTACTGCTTGAGAGATTGATAAGGATGTCCACAGTGATTTTGCTCAGTTTGTTAGTCCTGTGATTAAATTGGAACGTCATCAGTAGTTCCTAATCAAACTGGAAAGAGGTCTTGTCAATTGGGATGTGACAAGGTTCTGCCCTGGGCTTTGTACTCATCAATATTTTTATTAATGATTTGGATGAGGAGGTGGAGAAAATACTTTTTAGATCTGTAGTTGGCACAAAATTGGGTGGGAGAGCTAGTAGTCATAAATAAAATTCAGAAACATAAGTTAGAAGAATGGGCTGAAAATAATAGAATGAAGTTGAATTGAACAAATAGATTTAACAGAGACAAAATTATCCAGTTAGAAAACACAAATCAAGTGCATTGATATATGTTGAGGAATACCTGGCATGGAAACAGTACTTGTGAAAAAGACGTTGGAATAATAACTGATTACAAACTGAATGTGTCCATAGCATAATGTGGCTGGAAAAAAGGCAAAGGCAGTTTCAGTTGCATCAACAGAAATATGGTTTCCAAATAATGGGAAATTAGCTCTGTTATATCTTCTATTGATTAGATCACAGGTCAAGTATTTTGACAGTTCTGGGCACTGCACTTTAAGATGTATCCATACAAACTGGAACAGGTAGAGAAAAGGACAACTACATCTTACAAGCAGGCTGTGGAATTGCTATGTTTTGTGCTGAGAGAAAGGGCCTGAGAGAGGATATGATAGAATTGTTGAAATATCCAAAGGATAATTGATAGAAGAAAGCCAGGACTTTTATCCTCTCGGAGTGGAGGACACAGAATAACAGGTAAGCAAACACCTTTCCGGTATAGTTCCTCAGCCACTAATAGTGGGATGTACTGTTTTGATCCCAAAGATCATATAGGAACCAGTGAAACTCATAGCCTCTAAGAGCCATTCTGTGTAACACACATATGAGTTCTGTGTCTGTGCAGAGGGCTTCTCAGAACATTCCAGAGTTGAGATATCAGGAGAAAGCCTAACCGTCTCATACCCTACTGTGTCTGTCTTTAGACAGATATTCTTGCTATTTTCTTTCTAACCATCACAATAACATCATCTTGGAGAACGTTATTTTATTTGCTGAGAAATATTTGTATTTGTTGTTTATTTTAGCAATTGCTATTGTTGGATTAATTGTTGGATCAACAAATACTTTTTCTTTGAACCCCTTTCTGGGAGCATTTTGTTCTGCTGGAATGAGGATCAGAAACCCTTGTTTACAGGGAACAGATTTAGCAGAATCTAGAGTTCATCTTCAAAATGTTACAAGCCTGGCATAATTTGTTCTGTCTCACGATTTGTTGTGTAACAGGCCCTCTGTAGGTCCTTCATTGCAATGTCTTTTAAAGGGCCCTGTTTGCAGGACTCAGTATTATTGTCAGACTTCACCCAGACATGGAAGTCTTGCAGACAGAGATTCAATGACACAAGTAGAAAAACAGTTTTTTGCCTGCAAGTTGGTCTCCTTCAATTATTGTCTTTCCCATTGCTGTTCTGCTTAGGTAAGCATTAGATGATTCTTATCATTTATGCAATAGATTTTTTTCTTTTCCCCTGCCAACCATCTTATCTAGAATCCATATTCCTCAGCACTGTGGCAAGTGGTTGTCTTTTTCCTCACCGAATGGGCCACTGATCCTCCCCTTGTTGAGGATCATGCATGGGATTCTACTTCTAGTACTTTACAATACCAAAAAGTGATATGGAATTAAGGTCTATTCTGAATTTTTGAGAGCTCACTATATTGTTTTATGTGAATTCTGCATGGTCATGTAAGACTCTATCCTACCACTTCCCCACAAAGAGAACTACTTTATCATGCTTGATCTCCTTGTCACTTATATCCATATCAGTATCTGAGTCATACTAATTTTCTTTGATTTACAATAAAAATGCTGATTTTCAGCTTCACAACCCCAGGGATCCTCATTAAACACATGACCATTATAATAGCTTGTATCTTCAAAGTGTTGTGATTTTCTCTATTCAGATAAATGGGTTTTGGTGATCCCCACCAGAGATGTTGAGTACTTCCACATTGGACATATGCTCCATTTTTTTTTATTGTCCTTGGGTCTGTATGCAACTCTCAGAAGTCTAGTCTTTCCCCTTTCCAAATTTTCCTTTATTGAATGACTCTGATGCTTCTACCAAGAGAAAGATAAAGTACATTCACCTCACAAATGATTATTTTATTATGCTCCCTAAACAAGATATAATACAAAGATTATTGAATTTGCAGCCAATCAGTTAAGTCCTATGCCAGGTTTTACTTATGAGTTCTACAGAGCTGTTTTATCAAGATATTCCATTCCTCATGATCCTCTTGGGATCATAATTTTCCTACTTCCTCTAGTCTGGGATTGTCTCCATTGACTATACAGAAAGACTAATATGAATGCTTCAATTCATTGGGGCATTCATTCCACCTGAGGCCATTGGAGAGGGATGGATTAGAGGAAAGCTACCAACATTGTGAAAGTCTTAATTTTCAAGATGGAGCCTATGTTCCAGATACTGTTGTTGTGCAAGTTCTTACTAACAGTATGACAGTGGTTACGTGGACAGTCAGTGGAGGATTGCTCCCAATCTCTTACTTGTCTATCCTTTCAGATCACCCATCACATCCATTTTGTTGCACTTTACTTGGTTGGACTCAGTGCAGCTTCCTTATCGATTCAATTGTACTTACTGAGAGCTGCAAAAGTGGCAAATTTAGCCCATCTCAGAGAATTTGGGGGGTGGGAGGAAACTTCCACTGGTAGGTCTGTTTGTTTCTCCAATAAATGAACAGTGCAAACTGTCCTGCTTCTGTACTAGGACCTGATCAGCTGGGTTTTTTCCACTTATTTCTGCTAAAAATTAAGTGGTGGAGACCTATATAATTTTGGTGATACTCCAGTGCCCTCAATAAATTTCTTAATTCTTTTAATTCTAGAATCAGGAATTCTCTCAATTCCAGACATTGCCTTCATCAAAAGTATAAAATTATTGGGGGGTTTTAAGGACTGATTGGTTTAGAGTAAAAACAATATAATTTGGAAACACTTTTCTATATACAAAACAATGAGCAGTTTTCTCCCAAATAATCATGGCTGAGACTTGTGAGTCTTTTTCATTTTTTGCTGAAACTGGAATCAGCTTGTTATGTCTAAAAGAACTACATTAACTTGAACTAAATAGAAGCAAAAAGGGGAACAGTTCTCTTTTGGTACTTCTGATGTAGAAGTGATTGAGGTGTCCTGTGTGTGGGATGTTCTTCTTTAATGTAAATCAGCAGTTGTGCTTGATAACCTTCAGATATAAGCCCTTGAATGAAAAGAGTAGTACACTTCTGTGTGGCTGGTGAAATAACATATGCTACATTTTAAAGGAATAAAAAAACCTATTTTTAGGCAGGTATATTCAGTAATAAACTAAATGGTAGAGCCTGTTTATAATGAAACAGAGAGCCTCACTTCCAGGGAAAGACATTGGATAACTTCCTTCTTGCTTTTACCTTTCTGGCATTTCAAGATTCCTGAATAATTACAGTACAGTACAGTACGATACAGTAGAAAAACACAAGGAAGGAAGACATCATTGTGAGGAAAAAAGGGGGTGAATAAACCCAAGAATGAAAAAAGAATATTTTGAATTACAGTTGTCAGGACTGATACAAATAAAAACAGTGAACATTGTATGTATATGTATATGGTATGATACAACTAAATGTATAAGGATAAAATATTTAAAGAAGTAAAAAGATGAATATTTGCTAAAACTTTTTGTAATATATAGATACTTAAAATATGTACAAATATTCCATAATACAAGTAAAGCGTAGATCAAAATATTTAGAAATTATTTAGTGCCAAAAAAGACATGACTTTTATGCACACAAATGAATCCTTTGTGTGGTCTATTATATTAGATTTTTAGCTGCAGAAAACTGGTAAACTTCCAGTTCTTAATTGGAGTCTTTGTGATTCATACATATGGATTCTTTCTCTTCAAGATCTTGGTCCTAATGTTGCACCTCAGGATACACCCATAAATTTGGAAGACTTCCAGATCTGAGGCCCACAGTAAGAAGTTAAAAGGATAACCAGCATCACACTTGACACCTCTGAGTTTAGCTGGAGTAGCCTTTGGGAAAAATTGTTGGATGCCACAACTATAAGCTTTGTTCTTAAGTTATGTTCTCTCTCTGGATTGCCAGCTATCAGGTTTTCCTTACTACATACCTGCTTTTTCGTGGGGTAAAAAAGTACCCGTCATCTTTTCTTTACCTCCCATGTGATAAAAAGAAAATTATTAAAATAGTTCTTGCTGAGGGTTTTAGAATCACAGAACAGCAGATAAACTCTACAACCCATTCCATGACTATAACTCTTCAGTTTGTGGTGGCTTTGTTGTCCTCTGGTGTCATGTGTATCAGCTAGTTTAATGCCTGAATTTTAGATTGACTTTGAGGAATTCCAAGGATTTCTTTAACTGAAAAACAGTTGATGCTTTGGATCAGATACTGAAGCTCTGCTCCACTATTACGCATATGGTCTCAGTCCCAGCAATTCTTGGCTGGTACAGACCAATAAAATTTACCTTCCTCATGGGAAGTGGATGGATTTCTTATGGTAGAGCAGTGTCATCTTTCCAAACACTTTCCTACCTGTAGTATGGTAGCTGGCTATTCTTCCATGTGTGTGAATCATGTAAACCAAAATAATCTGATTACTTACTGTAATTATGCTTCTTCAAGGGCTATTCTGTGACTTCACAGTGCCCACTATTTGTGTTAACATGAGGTTTAAGGACTACACATCTTAGTTCTAAGCTTTGCTGGGGCAGTCTTTAGAACTAAGAAAAATGGTGGGAGCCGCATGGTATGAAGGAAGGCATGGCCTTGCCCGAAAAACTTAGTTTCTTCTATATTCCAAAAAGATTACTGCAAGGTGCAGAACCCATTTGTGTGAATTCACAGATGATCAAAGAACCACAGTTAAGTAAGTACAGGTAGCCCTTGTTTAGCGAGTGCCTCATTTAGCAACTGTTTGCAGTTATGACGGTGATGAAAAAGTAACTTTACAACCAATCCTAGCATTTATGACCTTCGCAGGCCTGTAAAGCAAAAGAAAGCTGAAGTAAGATCATAAGCACAGTTGCAATTTCACTTAGCAACTGCTTCACTTAATAACTGAGTTGCTGGTCCCAATTGTGGTTGCTAAACAAGGACTACGTGTAATCAATTCTTAATTGCATAAATATATAAGAATATATTTAGATGCAAGAATCTGTTACACATTTTTGGAATTTCTAAATATATTTGTGTATCTAATGAAGTAGATTCTAGTACATAGGCCTACACAATATATTAATCTTGTCAATTTTTAAGATAACACAACATTCTTGAAGGAGTTTAAGTTATTGCATTAATTTTTAATGTTTTTAATAAAAATATTGCATTAGTAGCATTAGTTTTTAATGTTTTTAGTAATTATTATATAACTGTTTTATGTAACAATTGTTTATATATTTATTGTTTTATTGCACTGTTGTGTGCTGCCCAGAGTCACTTTTTGTGAGATGGGTGGCCATATACATTTGATTAATAATTTGATTAATAAAATAAATAAAATTTGGTCATAGAAGCTTTCACCGTGGCTATCACAGATTTACAGTCTTTCCTTCTGGAGACTTGCCAAAACCCAAGCTTAAATGTTTTTTGGGAAGCATTAAAACTTTTGGAGGAAGCAATATTGGCAGCTTTTAGAGGGCATGGCTAAATTTGCAGGTGATGCTTCATGTATCTGCTTAGAAAATTACAACCCCACTTTCTAGTCTTTAGGCCATTTTATAGTAGATTGCAATCTCACACACACACAAATACTCCTGGATTGGGACAGTCTTAACTCCTTCAGCTCTATATCCTTACAACAGCTGGCACTTGGACTAAGCTAGGTCTCTTAGTTTTGTAAAAAGGCAGCAGTCGGCATGCATACAGAGCAATACAGAGCAGCTTCCTAGCAGAAGCTTCCAGAGTTAACTAAGAGATTATGCATACATGTGATTGGCTCTCCTTCCTGGTTGCTAAGGAACGCTTTGCACTTTACAGTTTAACACTTAGCTTGCAGGCTTTGTGTGATCTCTTAGCATTGCTGTTTTCCCAACATGATATTTTTACTTGGAGGCAGAAGGTGTGTCTGCCCAGTGGTTCTTGGTGCTTCTCTTCTGATTTGCAGCCACATAACATTGTATATTCACATGTGCTTATCAGATTCTAAGGTATTTTGGATGATTCATTTGAAAACATACAAAACATTCTTTTATGAGTCTGGCTAAAATTTAAATAAATGAAATCATCTTAATTCATAGTAGTGCTTTGTTCTTTAGTTGCTTACTAAGATTTCAGCAATGACACATATATAAAACAATGTCTTGGTGCGTGGACCAAGTTTATTTTCAGAGAACTGAGATTTACACATTTAACTCTGAGAAAGATATTGACAGAAAATGCCAAGGTTCTTGGGTAAATGCAACAGGCATATATAGTATTTTAACAACTATCAATTGTGTTGTTGATGTGAACATTCTTAGACAAAAAGCCTACTTCGTTTGAAGTATATAAGGATATCTCTTCATCCAACATCCTTGCTATCCGCTTCATTAGAATTAATGAAGTGGTTACTGTTGGATAAAGAGGTAACCTTATATTGGTTGAAAGCCCTATATTCTTGTTGTTCAAAATGTAAAATCAGTGTTTCAGTTTTTAATGCTCAGAAGGAAATAAAAGTTTTTTTCTGATGGAGAAATAAAAGGCTTTTTACATGTATCAACCAAACGGTATAGTTACATCTGTTTATTTTCTGTCCTCAGATATCCTTTTATCCCTTTCCCAAGGTTCATATGAAGTAATAACATTAGTGTAGAACCAAGAAACATAAAGTACTTATTTTTTTTCATGAGCTGTACTAAAAGGGCAGTGTGCAGCTTGAAGCTGGAGTTGGTGGTAATATAACAGACAACCCTCCAGTAGCTGATCTCTAGATGCATCAGTTCCAAAACATTTTGCCAGTATGTATTTGGAGCAGTCACTATTATCTAACCACAAACCACAAGTAGACTTTGTATTTGCTGACTGAGAATGTGTGCTAGATTGCTCCTCTGCTTCCAGCTGTTGGTGAAGTGAAACATCAAAGCTAAAGAGGCAGAGGCATCCTGCTGTTGGGGACTCAAACAGGGACAGAGTGGGGTGCTTTGCCATACTATCAAATACAATGTGGGTTCATTGGGCACTGGCTGTTATTGACCAAAAGTACCTATTCCCAGAATGCATGAATTGGGAACATTTGTGCACGTTTTAGTTAGTGCTATATGAATATGTCATAGATGCAGTTTTTATTTATGATGTAATGATGAAACTAATGTTTGACTTTTAGGGTGTTGGACTAATTGGGAGACTTGCTTTCTTTTCTTCCTCCAGAATTTACTTGATGCTGTTCCCACCCAGAGGAGGACAGTTTACTGACAGCTGTCCATTGAAGATCAGTGCATGTGTTTGCTGAAATTCTAAGATTGCTTTGTATGGTTTATATGATTTACTGAAGAACCTCATTTTTTTTGTTTCTCCATGAATTATCTATCACCTCTGGAACAGTAGAGGTAAGTTGCTTTCTTTCAGCTGTTTCTTTTCATGCTCTTTCTCTTTTCCACATGTCAGTTTTTAAATAAGAATTGCTTAAAACTATCAGAGATGGCTCTTGCTGTGTAATCTCTCCATGTGAAAGCAACCCCTGGGATTGCCTAAAGCAGGCATCCCTCTTCTTCTCCTTAGTTCATTTTCAGAATTGCATTATGCTGTAATTGTTATTACCAAGTCAGTCTTCCCAGTGCATTGCAATAAAGATCCTGCTAGATATGGTGGATGTAGAAAACATGTTTATTTCCTTAGCACCAGTCTTTGGGTTTGGAGAAGCTGAGATGACTTGCTTGATTACAGCAAATTAGAGCTTTTGTTTAGTAACTCATAGCTGGTGAAGTCAAGGCTAAAATTGAGAAGACAACCCAACTTTTATACATAATTTATTCCACTGGACTGATTTAACAGTATTTAAATTCTGGAATTCACACCTTCCACAATGTGTGTGTTATCTAGGACAGATATAGATTCAGGCAGATAGTTGAAAACCTACTTTTGTTCTCATTGCATCTTTCTCTTGCCCCCTCCTCAAATTCTGAGCTAGATCTTTGGAGATGGCAGCATATAACCACCCTTTACTAATCTTGAAAAAAGCTAAGCAGAGTGCAAACTAAACTGGGAAATTAAAAAGAAAAAATCCTGGAAGAAGGCAGTGGCGACCCACTGCCATATTTTTGCCAAGAAATAACATGGACCTGACTATGTAATCAGAGGTGTCAAACTTGCAACAAGGGAGACTTATACCTTTTTTTGAGTCATCAATTAGGACTGATCTGCAGGACCTAGTTGCCCCACATGATTAAAGACCACTAACATTTCTTGAGGGTAGAGATACACTACATCAACCTTTACCAGCCACCAAGAAGGCAAACTCTCCTGTCTTTTGCTCTTATGCATCAAAAGTACTGTTTTCCAGCTTGTGCCAGCAAAAGTGGTACTGTCTGGTTTACCTGCTACACTGCATTTTATTGCAGGCAAATGCATGAATGCCAGGTGGCTATTGTGCGCTTTGGCAGAGATGACCCTTCCCCATGGCCATGGGTTGTTGCCCTCCATGGCCATTTTGTTCTTGGCTGCTGAGTTGCCTCTCGCTTCAAAGAGACCTCAGCTGGTGAACCTGTTTTTTTGTTTGTTTGTTTTACAAGATCATCAGTGGAAAGTGAAAGGTTGGGCTTTCCCACCCCTTTTTCTTTTCATTTGACAAATGAAATGATTGACTTTTCCTTTTAACTAGGTGAAGCTGACAAGAGTTTTCCCAGTATCCCTTTCTAGCTCAAGTGACCAGAAGAATAGTGATACTGTGGTGTTTTCTTTCTTTTTTTTAACCACTCCACTGGCAAACACACCAGACAGAGAAGTGTCGCATACAAGGGGAGCCAGTGGAGAAATGCTCATACACAACGTCTGTCAGTGAAAACCGCATGTCCTCAAGAATCTATCCACAGTAAGAAAATAGTTGATGATTGCTTTCCCAGCATGGGTACGTAGTGTAAAGAAGCAGGGGAATTCACTAGTCAGGTCTATATAATACCCTGTATTAGAGATATGGAAATAAAATAAATAGGGAGATTGTACTCTTCAGCAGGAATTACCCTCATCATGCATAACATAATGTGATTTTGCCAAGATTTGCCACTAAATTATCACTCTGCCTCACTATTAGTCTTTCACAGAGTCATGAAGACTTAGCTGGGCCAGAAAGTGTTGAGCCCATTCTGCAGGGAGAATTGTTATGCCCAGCCTTGGCTATGCACATGTGTATGATTGTGGTAGATTACTTAGGTTTTATATTATGTTTGGTTTGATTTTTATTGATTTATGCTGCCCAGAGTAATACATTATGAGTTGGGCAACCTTACGCATTTCTTAAATAAATAAATAAATCAACTGGAAAAGAATGGAAATGGTATTGCGGTTTCTCTTTTAAAATGCGCGTGGCATAAGTAGATAGAACAGCTACTTTGAGCCTCAAAGAGACTGAAAGCTTATGTGTTTGGTTTTGAAAAAACTGTGGTTGAACAAACGTTCATTCTGTTTTTTGTTGTAGCTGAACTCTGGAATTTTTTTTCTAATCGTATTTCGTTCAGATAAGCCAAGCTCAAAGTATGGCTTATTAATTAGCTACAGGTATAATTCTTACCAATTCTAGAGTTGGATATGACTGGAAATGGCAAGTTATGCAAAACTGAAAGTTGACATTTTCAGATTTTTCCCGATGTACATCGTGACAAGTTTTCTTACTGCTAAAACTGGTTCAACGTGTTGCCATAGTATACGGACATGAGTGAGTAAAATTATTTGTTTCTTAAGATCAGTTGTTATCAGTTATCTCTCATAAAGATATAAAATGCATCAAAAGTAGCAGTGCCCTTGTGTGTTGTCATCAGCAGTCTTGTGTTAGACGGTAATCTGAGGTGGGGAAAAGTGATGATATCTCATCCTTTATTTTCACTGATAAACTCTCTCTCTCTCTCTCTTTCTCTCTCTCTCTCTCTATTTTTTTTTACTTTTTTCCAGTATCTAATTTTTGCTTAACCTGATGCCCTCCTGATGTTTTTTAATGGTGTTTTTTTTCTTTTCATTTTTTGGCATTTTTGTTTCATTTGAACAGCTGTTTAAACACGCCACCAAGAAAAAGGAGGAGCGAAAAAGAAAGGAACAAAAATGAATTAAAAAAAGGTTTTTACCTGTGTAAAATTGGACAAAGTAATCTTAGATCAGTACTACATAGAAATATAATTTTATATCAATTTAACTATTATAAGCAAATGAATAATCATAATCAACAAAGGCAACCAACATCATAAAAATCATCAATCAGAAAAAGGATTGCCATCCAGAAATAATACCACAAAATGATAAACTAAAGGACACATTTTTCCTTTGAAGAGACCCACAGTAACACACATTGGCAATATTTGGTGACCAAACATTGCTGCTTTCTGTTGATGTCTCTTCAGTACATTTAGGAACAGGTACAAAAATGATCAGATCTAAAGCTTAGGAGCACCATATTTGAGTAAGGAGGAAAGATTCAACACATTGCTGTAGATCAGTGGTTCTCAAACAGTTTGGTCTCAGGACCCCTTTACATTCTTAAAAATCACTGAAGACCCCAAAGAGCTTTGGTTTATGTGGGTTATGTCTATCAATATTTACTGTATTAGAAATTAAAACTGAGAAATTTAAAAATATTTATTATCCTTCGCTGTCTCTCCACTCACATTTCTGAAGATTGGTTGCGTTTGCTGTACTGTACAGTCAGGATCAGATCATGGACAGCATCACAGGAACTTCTAGGTTCGTCCTAGACATTCTCATTTAAAATGTACTATCGTGTGTTCTTTCTTCCCGTGAGACAAGTGGGAAGGTCCTCACAGTACCAGCTGAACTCTAAGATTTGCTTTCAATTTACCTGGTATTGTAAATCACTGTTTAGATTTCCAGTTTGCTTTTCATAACATATATTATTACAGGGCAGTTCAGAGTATGTATATAAAACAACCCAACGCAATGAATATAATTTTGTTTAACTTAAATATGATTTAACTTGGAAGCCATTTATGGACTATAACTGCATATGGACTTGCATCATATTTAAGTTTGGCTTTTTTTCTTAACATAAGGATTTATAATTTTAGATCTTGCCTGATTTATGATAAGGACGAACTTTTTCAGATTACACTGAAACACTAATTTATTATTCCTATCATATTGGCTGCCATTGTTACTGGATACCAATTTGATTTTAATAATAGGTTTAAAGTGCTAAGTGGACACGATCATTTTTATATTCAGTACTAATCTACTGTTACTTTGAAAACCTTTTTTCAGTTTTATACAAATTATAAATCTCTTTTCTATTTCTCTTTTGTTCCCTTTTTTCTCATTTTCTTTCTTTTTTGGTTACGCTTTCAAACATCTGTTAAAATATTTAACAAAACAAAATGAATATATTGTAAAACAATAAAAGTGAATAAAAAATGCTGGAGTGAGCACTGCATGACAACTACGTTGCAGGACTGGTCTCTCACATAAACTTGTTTTGGACCTGAGGAGAGACCTCTTGGTCCAAAACAACTAATAGAAATAGCAGTGATACTAAGCCCAAATAGATTAAGGAGTAAAAAGATCCCTGAGAAAATAGATGTCACAGAATCAACTGTATCAATACAATCTATGGCTTGCAGAACACAGTACAAACATGGTCGTCTTTGGAGCCCTTTATTTCAAATACTGGCTCCAGATTTTGCCTACAGCATAAACCTTTCAAGCAACGGCTCTTTAGCCCAAAACCTTAGCCTAAAAGTTTAGCCCCAAAATTTGACTATTTAGCCCAAAAGCTCTCAAGCCCCAAAAATGGAATATCACTCCAGCAGTGTTTTTTGAAAACACGTGGTTACTTGTCCTAAGCTGTCTGAGTAGGATGGCACATATAAATAGTCTTGACAAACTGCTGAGAAATCATAATATTTCGAAATCCCTTTCAACCATTAGACACAGCTACCATTCATGGAAAAATGTGCCAAATCTTTGCAATCTTATTGCTTGTATGACTGTTGGAAAAATCACAACCCACAGATTCTATACAGATCCTGCTATAATTTTGACAACATCTCAAACAGAAGGAAAAAACCTTGGACTTTGAAAAAAGTTCAATTGTGATACAAACATCTGCTATACCCAGTCCATTTAAACATGGTCACTTAATTAATGCATAGTAAGTTCAGATCAATAATGGGAACAATTTAAAATCATTGTCCTTTCTAAAGTTTGTACACTTAAGACCACAGACTGAACTGTAAATCCCAGAACTCTCTCTTCATTTAACATTAATACACAAAGCTTCTTTTTTGCTTCTAAGATTAATTTATGACTCTAAGATAGCAAACACTGGATTCGCTGGATGCCCCATAATTTCTGATGAAATGGGTTATTGTTTACCAATGATTTTTTAAATCTGTGCCAAAAATTTGGATATGCGTCTGGAAAGTTTAAGATAAATTATTCAGTTACAAAGATTGCTAAATAAAATATTATTGGGTGCTTTTCAATTTTTGGTTTAATGTTTCTAGGACATAGAAAAAACATCTGCAGTTAAATATTTTAAAGCAAGCATTAGCATTAAATATTTTTCTTTACATTCTTTCATATATGATATTTCAAAACAAAATTCTATTTCACCAATACCAGGATAATTAAAATCAAGTTTTGCATCTAGTTGAAATTCACTGTAGGACCATTATAATCCTTCCAAATGTTAAAAGGTGCAGGCTCTCAACAAAAGCCTATATAGTTTAACAATCTGAGAACACAATTCTCAAGTTTATAAGCAGAATCTCTTTAACTGAATTCTCATCCTGGTAATATATTATGTCACTATATCAGGTGACCTACACCTATTTCCATCTGATTTTGAAGACTTTTCAGCATATACCATGATCTAAGCCAAGCAGTCACCTCTGTGCTTATAAATGTAACATAAACACACGAGGAATGGGAAATCTAATTTCAATGCAATGAAATTATATTCTGCACTGAGCTCTAGACTGTTTCAAAAACAATGTATATTGTTAATTACCTTACAACACCTCTTAATATTGTAATACCTTCTCATGTATTCTCATATGCCTTTTACATACAACTTTTCTCTAAACTTAAGTAGCCAACTTATGACTGAACAGAATACATGCTGCTTGTTCCTTTAGAAATACTATGCACATCCAGACAGCTCAAAGTATTCATATATCAATCAATAAATAAAGATATCAAAATACACACAGTATTATGACACAAAGCATTATTTTAAAAACTACACAGCTAGAGTGATCTTAGACTTTTGGGGCTCGAGCCATTTAAAACTTTACTACTAAAAATTTGAACCTGGAGCAGTGTTCAGCACAACATGGAAGTTATTGAAAATCCATGAGTAAATGTCATAATTTATATTCTAATCATCTTGTGCCTTGATTGAAAACTGGTCTAGCTTGTTAGTCTCCTCTTTAAAAAAAGGATATGACAAATGAGTGTCATCGGTTTGCATTCCCTTGCCCATAAAAATGTTTAATGATTTGTTTCCCTTCCCCTGAAACCTAGGAAAGTTTGATTGCCACCAGACTGTTTATAGCACACAGCTTAGAGAACTTGTTGTCCAGCTGTTTCTCAGTAGTCTTAATGTTTAGGACATGGTTTTAATTCACTGAATGGTTTGTGGGACTTTTACACAGATTTTCCCAAGGATTGCTTCCTCTGGATAAGGAGAAAAGTATGGGAAACTGAATAAGAGAGGAACTGCTTTTTAATTTTTTTTTTTAAAGGAGAGGAATGTAAGTTAGCTACAGGTCTCTTGTCCTAAAACTGTAGTATTTTAACATTTTAAAATTACACTTCTGCAGGAGGATTCTGTACCAGTTTAAAAGCAGCTCCAGATGTCTCACAGCATTGTTTGTGATAGGCAGTTGACCAGAAATCTGGCTTAGTTGTCATGCAAGAGCTGCTAGGAATTTGTTGGACACCAGAGCAGTCTGTTTCTACATTTCTGGGACTGCTTAGATTTGGAGCTGATAGATTTCAGGACAACCTTATTAATAGTCAGTTTTTAGCCAGTTACACAATCCTGGTAAGAGTCTGTTTTAATTTTCCCCAATTATAAAAGAAGACTTCATCAGCAAACATGATATTAAAACACTAGCCAATATAACATTCACTATAACTCCTCCCCCTCCTGCTTCCTGACTTTCCCTGCTTTAACAAGTAGTGTGCACTGAACTTTTGCCTGGTTGCAGCTGGCTGCCAAATTTCACTTCATGCCACCATTACTTCTTTCAGTGGGAATTTCAAGGCAGGAGGAATGACATCTCCATAGCCAGGCAGCTTTCCACTCATTCCAGTAATTTAGATTTTTCAAAAAATGCCAAACATATTCAGCATCTGTTGGAAACATGGGGAAGAGGGATGAAAGTATTCCCTCCCACTTCATCTTTCTGTTTGGAGCAGACGAGTGGATTTTTTTTTAACTCCATGAACTGGCTTGGCTCAGTAGATAGGGCATTGACTGAATGACAATTTCTGCTTTTTGTGTTGGTTGACTGGGGGAATCTCTGATTAGTTCATGGCGTTCCTTGTCTGCTTTCAGCTTTCAACGTTGGCAGGATGGAAGGCAGTTGCAAAACTAAATTCAAATCATTTTGGAGCAACTGGGAAGTGGAAGTTGTCATTATAGAAGCACTGTTAGTTGTATTGAAAAGCATACATTAGTTGTATTGGAAAGCATACTACCCATATTTCGTTTTAGATCACAGAACTATACAGTTGAAATTAGCTATTTTGGCTTTGTCATGTTGCAGGACTCCACATGAAAAATATCTCTTACAGATGGCTCCCCAGCCTCTGCTTGAACATACCCAGTAAAGGGGAGCCACTATCTCTCTGGATAACTGGTTCCAACTGCTTAATTGCTTTGCTAGGACTCTTTTTCTTATATGCAACCAAAATGCCTTCCTGTAACTTAAAACCAGTATCCTTGGTCTTGTTCTTCAGAACTATAGAGAGCAGGTCTTGATCTCTGTTGTGACGCACATAAAAAACAGGTTGAACTTCAATCTAACCATTGCTGCTGCCATCTGGACTTTTCTTTACCATACTCTGCGGCACCCCTGCTCCATTGCTGTGCGTTGGAAACCTCAGCAGTTTACTGAACCAGGATTATTGTTGGCCTTGTGTAAAAGTATTCTTAGCAACCCACTTGAAATGGATCTGTTCATAGTCCTGTCCACCAAAATTTTGTGGAATTAATAAAAGCTGATACCTTTGACTGGAGTGTGTGAATTTGAATTGCGAGTTTCTTTTCATAAATGGGTGAATAAAGTGTTTTTCAATTCAGCCAGTCTGAACTGAGTAATTATTTAAAATTAATTATTTAATTATTTAATTATTATTTAAAAATAATAAAGGTGGGATTAAAAAAAAACAAGTTTGCAGCAAAATATTACCTGAATAAATTTATCCTTTCACCTGTAATTCCTTCCTCCCATTACTTGTGTTTTGTGATTCAAGCACATGGGACTTCCTTTGCAAATGCTTAGCTTTTGCAGGAATGAAACTGTGACACAATAACAGAGAAATGGGGGAGACATTTTTAAATTGACTCTTTCACAATTTAAAATACTTGGCAGTAGTGTAAATTAAAAATGTAATACCAATACAGTATAGAGTTTCAGTCAGAGACTCCCTTTGCAATAAGAAAAATGAGGTTAAAATCCTTGAATTGATGTTTTTTCTTTTTTTTCCCCTTTTGATTTTGTCGTCTTGTGTTAAGAGATGCTTTACTGCATAAAAGGAAAATAGAAGTTGGAGTCATCAAAAGCCATGGTTTTAGTTTTACCACATGCCAGTGTCAATGTGTTTTTTTAGAAGTTATAAATACATTTTAATATCAAAGGAACTATTCCTTCAAAGGCAATGGTTGCCTTTTATAATTCACATCAAAACCTCATCAAGGGATAGAAACATTCTTGTTCAAAGAATGGCTTGCTCAGAGCAATTTGGCTTACTTTTGAGGAAACAGAGGGTTCTGAGGCTGAATAAGCAAATAATGAAACACATGAAAATGCCACTAGCTAATTAGTGAATTTTAATAAATTAATACCATGTAGATATTTTTACTGGCATTTATTTACAGTACAGCTATTATGGGTTCCAGAGACAATGCCACATATTTTCAAATCTTAAGTGAAGGTAATATTATGCCTTTGCTTCCTTTGAATATGGCAGGAATATACAGTGGTACCTCAGTTCACGAACTTAATTCATTCCACAACTCTGGTCGCGAACCGAATTGGTCGTGAACCGAATTAAATTTTCCCATAAGGTTCAATGTAAATACGGTTAATCCGTTCTGACCCCTACGAATGTGGTCGCCAACCGATTTTGGTCGCCAACCAAATCAGGTTTTCCCATAAGGTTCAGTGTAAATACGGTTAATCCGTTCTGAACCATATGTTTTTTTTTTTTTAAACCACCAAAATATGACACAAAGTACAGTACGAAGAGGAGAACACTAACCTTGCTTGAGGCGACTTCTGGCGTGGAGGACAGGAAGGCGGGTGGGGAGGCGGTTATTGCTTGGAGGGAGAGTCCCCCTCCCTACAGGAAGCCACAACCACGTGTCACAGCAGGGAAGATGGCCGCGGGTCGTGTTCGTCACCCGATGCGGAGTTCGCGAACGGAAGCAAAATTCTGCGAACGGTGCTGTTCGTGAACCGAATTGTTCGTGAACAGAAGCATTTGTGAACCGAGGTATTACTGTATTTACAAGGATTTTCTTGTTAAAAAAAAAGGAAAAGTTTTTCACATGGATACGGCAAGTGAGAAGCCCCTTTCCCCGCTTTAATGAAACAATGTTTCATAATTGCCTAGAGCAGCAACATAAAATTAGCAGGGCAAACATTGCTCCTTCTGCCAGAAACCACTCAGGAATGTCTAAATATGTCAAGGTCTCAGTATTACCTAAAAACCGGGAAACGCAGCTGGTGATCACTGCCTTTTGCCACTAAGTTTATATGTTGAGAAAGGCCTCTTCACTGTTTCTCCAGGGTGATATTGCTCTATCTTGGAAGCTGGGGAGAAACGTGGTAATGTTTCTGTGTACTTGCATGTAAACTCATAAAGTCATAAATCATTAGCATCTCTGTATGTCTGACTCCCTTTGCAGCAAGGTAAAATAATATAAAAAGAGAGTGGATGGTCGTTTCAATTAAGTGAATCTCTTGCAGAAAGAAATTTGTGCTTTATAATAATGTTATAATGTTATAGAAAGCATTAATTTTTTTCTGATCAAGTATGAACTGTATAGGCTTTTTAGAACTAACTGAAACATAATTCTGTGTTGAAAATCAGTCTTCTACTTGGCTTCACTTGTTTCTACAGTATTGTCTACCAAATGTTTCTCTGTTAGTTCAGATAGATGAGAAATGTTGTGATCCCACCTTAGATGTGTATTTCTCTGTTTCCTGGCATGTTCTGTGATGAACAAGGTTTCTAAAACCCTTGAGTTCTTGCCATTTTCATGTTCTATGTATAATATATGCATTGAAATTATAATGTGTGAATTGCAAGATGTATGATAAAGATAAGGTGTTGGTACCTCATGCCATTTATAAACTGTGCCCACTTGACCTGCTTTCTTCCTAATGTGTTTGTTCAAGTGGATATTTCACAGCTGTAGGTTAGAAATTAAATTGCACCTGAGCCATAATAGAATTCAGTTCCTTTTTATCAGGTTACTTCACAGGCAGGATGATGATGATTTGATTTCTTCCAAGAAAGTGGAGCATATCATAGGTGAGAAACTTTTTCAGAACCAAGTTAAATGGTTCTGTGAATGTGACTGCTTCTGCAAAGGTAAGTAATTTAGGAGAGCTAAGTTCATAGAGCAGAGGATTAATTACTTTACTAAGTAGTTTACTGGACAAATATTTCCAATTTGAATTCAGATATGGCAAATTCTGGGAACAGTTGATTGTTGGATTGCCTGTTTGGGGGCTAAATTAAATATTAGTCTGACTTGATGTAAGGCAGTTTAATCTTTCCACATGGAGAAACATGAGTTCAGAATATCACATTGTCTGTTACTTATGGATAGGATATTTAGTAACTCTTGAAATGAGTTCATGATAATTGAAAGTTTTTAAAAACAAACACTTACAGACCACCCTATTTAAGAACTCAAGGCAGGTACCAATGACATTCTGCTATGCTAATGTGTTCTATAACCTAAAGACTTTATATATGAGGTCACTTTAGATGTCAATTTAGATAATGTTGGGGCCAATATAGATTAGGTTAATTTCCTTGGTTTCCTTGTGCCAATCAGTGCTAGCAATTATCTTGTTAAAGTAGCATGCATATTTATCCCATGTCTAATTTGTAGTAGCTAGAGATTACATAAAAATGTTTGTTATCATTCTTATAAAATTATGTATTTCTGTTTGATCTTTCTGAATAAATTTAATTTCTGTTGAACAATCTCTTGCTTCAACCTGAATTATTTTCTATTATTTTATATCTTGGAATTCATCATGCTTTGCTAAACCCTTTAATCACATTCTGCTTGAGAAAGTAAAAGTAGAGATGGTAGAGAGGTGGAATTCTACCTAGATTAAAGCATGTAAAGACTTATGTCTGCTAAATGCTTGACACTATGTGGCTGCTATCCAGGAAGAGGTTCTAGACTGAAAACAATCCTAAACTGAAATTGAGATAAGCTTGAGTTGTCAGAAGAAAGGTAGGAATTAAAGGCAGTGGAATAATAATAAAAACAAGCATTTTGGACCAAATAGATCTCTGGATTGCAATACATACGATAAAAAGATGTATGCATGGAAACAGAATATATTATTTAGCATTCTGATCTGTATTTTCTTTGGAACTTTAGAAATGTTCTTTTTTCCTCTGTTTATTTAATTAAAAGGTAGGAAATAGCATGAGGTAATTGCTGGTTCTAGCATTACTTGAATTTGAGAACCTTGTCTAATTTTGCATGTTGTATGCCCCATGTATTGCCACATTCTTATATTTAATCCTCTGCACTATTTTAATTTTTGTTCTGGCCAGTTCTCTCTCCTCCCTCTCCTCTTTTATTTATTTTTAAACACAAACTTGACATAACTTTTAAATTTCAGTCTGTGTCCATATCAAGTGCTTGCTGTCTGGATTTCTGCTTTGTTGTTACTTAGGTAAGATGGCTCTGTGACAGTCACATATATACACAAGCATTAGAGCATTGGCCTTTAGCTGAGGTTAGAACATCCAAGAGGGATGTACCTGGTCTAAGGCGAGTGGCAGTAGCACGATTTCTTTTGCTAGAGATATGTTTTTATCCTCTGTTAATTTTGTTAATTCCCCTTAAAGTGGTCCGGTTTGCCAGTCATCACTACTACTGCTTGTGATACTGGATTCTATAGTTCAGTTTTAGAATATATGTAGAATATATTTTCATCGTTTTATCTAAATCTTCCAATATTCACATTTATTGGATGACTTCTGATTCTAATGTTAAGAGAGGGGGATAAAAAACTCTTCTCCATGTCTCCCTTGACACTACCATGTAAAACTCTCCCCAATTTCTGTTTTTCTGATCCCTTTGCAGATACAGTGGCCAACACTGTATATTCCAAATATACAATGAAATGAAGTAGTTAAGGTGTTCAACTGGGTCTGAGGAGACCCAGATGTAAGTCCACACTCAAACTTGGAGCTCACTGGGTACCTTTAGTTGTGTGAGGAACCTTCAATGTACAGTACTTTGAGCTCCAGAATTCCAATAAAAATTGCAGTTTTATTTTCAAACTTTTCCTATGATCCTCAACATGGGATTTGCCATTTTCACAGCAGCCATTGAGCTATCTATCATACTCCAAAATCTTTTTCCTGTTTAGGCATTATCAGTTCAGACTCCATTATCATGAGTCCAAGGAAACAATAGGATTTAGTTGCATAAGTGGATCTCCTGTTGCAAATGAGGGTTGAAAATAGGTCTGGACCTAAAAATCTTAAGGCTATTTTAGAGTAGCTCTAAGATCTGAATTTTGTATTGATGTTTGGAGACCTTACATTACTGCATCTGGTCCCAGGACTCAATTTTTATGTAGTAAGTCTCATGGAAGTCAAACTGTTAATTTTTTTATTCTCTGAATCATAAGGCTTGCTGTTAATTACATTAGTGTGTGTACGTATAATGGAATGTGTTTTGTCTCTGTTTGCCTTGTAAATATGATTAGTGGAGTTATTACATATATTTTCAAACTGGAAGAAAATTGCCCAAAATCATACTCAAAATTTGAACATTTATGAATCAAATAATTTAAATCAATACTATCATCATATACTGTTGGTGATTTTTGTATTTTACTTTTGATGGTTTGGATTTATATTGTGAACCCCTAGTGGGCTGATTTGACTGGTAGTGAGCAGGAGAGAAAGATGTTAAAGAAATAAAGAGAAATGAAAAATACAAGATAACAAAATAAAATACAGCTAATACAGCTGTAAAGTTTGTAACGGATCGGGTTAACTGTGTTGTGGAATACAACCACTATTTAGCTAATGGGGCAGTGTTATCTATTTGTTTGACAACGCAAATAAATTTATCATTCATCATGGGTAAAATTTTCTGTAGGAGAGGAAAGCAAGCAAGGGAGCCTCGTTATCCCCTTTCTGAAAGCTGCTTCTTCCAGCTTGCCTAAAATGGTTTTTTTTAATCCTGAACTCCCATTAACCTGGAACTGTTGTAAGAACACACTGCTACATGTTGTTGCAGGTTCCACTGAGGCTCTTACTAATTTTAAGCACTATTACCTGTCTTTCTATCTAAATCTGTTATGAGTTAGATCTCATAACATCAAGGTCTTAGGCTACATATCTTTAAATAAAACATGTTACATGATATTGTGTAATCTTGTTAAGATAATATTAACTTTTAAATTTTACTTGTGAGAAGCACTCCAAGATGCAGAAATTATTTTTTAGTGTCCCCCTTTTGCACAGTAGAGTGTAATCCAGAGGATTCTTTCACTTGATAGGACCAAAAGAAAGCTGCCATAGCTTCTTAAGTTTCAAAGATTGGAGCAATTGAAGGCTCTGAAATCAATTAGACAGTTGGAATGGGTTAGGTGTTACTATGCTGTCATTTTAGGAAAACTGGAAACAGACTAAGAACTAGTATACATCTCAAATAAATTTGAAGATCAGCAAATCTGAGGATGCTCCACAGAGCAGACTGTAATAAAAGCTGCAGTAATTCTGGCAGCTTTGGGTGTTCACGTAGGCAGCTATAACAGTCTGCCCAAGGTTCAAGATGGGCCCCTTGTGCTGTGTATTTTGTTTTATTTCTCCATTAGATTTAAACAGTGAACAGCCCAACAGTGTTATATCTCTGGATCCATTCGGTTGAACCATTTGGTTCTGTATAACATCATAGTTTTGTGGCTTCTTCTGTCATTGTTGCTATTGGAGAAAGGGGCTGGGAAAGAGAAGACAGAACAAAGCTGTGTTATCTCTCCTCACCACATAAATCATGTCATTCATTTCTACCCTTTCGTCTAGGACATTCTTCTATTACTAGCATGAAAAACCAGCACCCTCTCTGTTCCAGAGGCCTTTTATTTCCAAATTCAGGCTACAGCTCCAGAAGGCCTTTGTGGTACAATTCAAAGAGGTAACTTGTAGAAAAATGTAGGTACCTTTATGTAATAGCAAAAGACATAAATTTGTTTCTGAACAGAGGAATGTTGACTCCTCTGAGGACTCTGCAGGGGCTGCCTGCTTCACAAACATGGTGGTAATTTATCTTTCCCTATTTATTTTCATTAAGAAACAGAATAAAGTGTTGTCTTATTTAGAGACAAAATGCTATTAAGGCCCAGCTGTAGGAATTGGGCTAAATGGCAGAGAGTCATGCTATGAGACATTGATAATGTTTTGTTTCCATAGTTATTAGCATTAGCTAGTTAATCTAGTTATTTAGTTAAGGGTGTGCAACTTTGCTCTTAATAGTTGGAGTGGTGCTTAGAAAGTGTCCCTGGCAGGTAGTAGGGATGGACAAATACTAGTTTCTGTCAGTTTTTTTCCCCAGTCTAAAATCCTTTCTGTTCTGCTTTTTCGCTCATTTGCATTAAAAAAAGAGTGAATTTCTCATAACATATGTATTTTCCCCTAATACAATGCATTTTATATACTCTTTTCAATTTTTGTGCATACTTTTCACATTTATGTACATATCTTATGATTGGCAAACTGCCTCATAATATTTGGTGAATTTGGAATACTGAAGAATAGCTCTATTTGTTTCAAATGTTGGTTTCATAAGATTAGATATTTTGTGATACATGTATACTGAACAACTGTGTTTACCATCCCTGATAATCAGTGGTTCCTGTATTTTCAATGGTTAAGGCAAGAATCTCATTTCTGATGGTGTTTTCAAATCAGGATCAGAAACTTTCCTTTTCATTGATACTAGATTAGTGCTACCCTAATTATTTGTCTGGTACAGTATCGCTCTGTTTATGTGCATCAAGCATTGTAGGAAGTATGATGAGTGATCTCTATTTTCTGTTAGGTAAAGCAGGCAGTGGGGGCGGGAGGCATGTACTGTATATCTTTTGAGTTATGAAGATTCAGAGACTAGGTATTATTTTCCTCCTGTTCTGTGAACTCACCAATTTAATTCCAAATAATGGAAGGAGTTGGCTCTGTTCAGAGAATCAAATGGGAATAAGCAGATCTTTGTTTTGGGCCATATGCACCTCGACCCTTCACTAAAGGCACTGGATGTAAACACATACACAGTAGTTTTGGATTTTGATATTACTTTTGCTAGTTTGACCCTGGTTGGAGCTCACAGCGCATATGTTACTCAGGCCATAAATCTTCAGATTTGGAAATTTTTAAAACTAAACCTGTAGGACGATGAAATACTTAATTTGCTTTACTGCATCATTAAATATTTCTGATGTGTTCTTATGAATTACTACTGATGCAAACCAGTCATGGGATATGAGCCTTTTACTTCAAGGTAGACACTTCAACTGGTGTGGCTTCTCTTGCAGTACAAGGTACCCCTCAGTGTGCTTCCTTTGTGGTCATCTATTATATCTTACTCAGTCTTTTGTATCTTCCTAATATGTGTTTGAATTAAAATAAGCTTTTGTTTTTTTAAAAAATAGTACTGAGTTTGAATGGTGGGTGGGGAGAAAGTAGTTGCAGTTCTCTTAATCAAGTTTTGGAATATTGTTTAGCCATATCCATATCCTAATATTGAGCCCTGTTGTCTTTTAATAGACTATTAAGCAATGTTGAGAATTATCCTTCCCCAAACATTTGGCCATTTCTTGTGTTTAAGCTTCCTACTGTCCCTGCTTACTGCTTATTACTAAAGTGATATGACACTTTTTAATAGCATTCTCTAAGAACTTTCTCATCGCCTCCCAATAGCAATGTTACCTTGTGTTTTTCATCCACCTTTGCTGTTCTTAACTAATGGAAAATGGAAGGCATCATTATCTTGTTGGGATAGTCCATTGCATCTGTTGTTGCTACAATCTGTCTTTGAGACTCTCAGAATTCTCTAGTAACTCCAGGTCATCTCTTGAATGTTTAAGCAGACTGGAAGTCAGAGAGCTGAGTTGGAAGATAAGATGGAATGCACCCTTCCCTCTTTTATTCAGTTACCATCATATGTTAAATTAGCGAACTGGGAGCTATTTCGTCTTAGGGTTGATCCCACATTGTTGCTACAATATTTTCAAGCCTTTTAAAACTAATCACTGCTTAGGTGGAACCTAAGGAAAAGTGCCATTCCAACTGGGTACGTCTTTAAACTACCAGCATGGAATGACTTGATCACCATGTTTAGACAATATGCTTTCTATTGTTTGCATGGTCATGAATGACTTGATGACCTTCTTCAGACAACATGCTTTCTGTTATTTACATGGTCATAAGTTCATCCAGCTTTGCATGCTGGCTTCTTCCTGCATAGACCTTGCCACTAATGGCTAGTTTTAGTTTTGTTTCATGAATCTGATTTCTTCTCCATGCTGCTAAGAAGAAAAACAACCCAAAAGAACTCTCAAAAGATTTTTTTTCTTCAAGTCAGCAGGAATTGTTGCTGTGCTTTTCTGATTGGATGAATCCATAACTTAATATAAACTAAAGTTAGTTGGTCATCTGAAAGCACCCAATGGTTAAGCAATTTCCTTACTGCTTATATCCTACATCTCTTGATTATAAACATTCCTTAGGGGAGACAATTTGGGTATTTCTTCTCCTGTAAACAACATAGTAGTACTGTGTGAAGTCTGCTTAGCACTTGTCTTTACCCTGTTAAAAAAATCTACATTTTTTTCCTGAAATTAAGAAATGAAAGATGCAAAACAATAGTGAAAGTTACATTTGTAAAGTTACATAAGGGAAATTTGCTTAAAAGGAGCCTGTAATCGGGGGGATATTGATAATTAGTGTAGTGTAACTTGGTCCTTGGGTATTAACAGCTAGGTAAATTAGGAGAAGACACATGTATACAGCTTTTCCATATGTTAGGATAGTTTGTGAATGGATACTGCTTTACTAATACAAGTAGTACATAACATGGTCTGGAATTTATTGACCATACATCTCTTGTAATAGCTAAAGAGCAATTTCACTGATCATTTGAAGAGTATGGCTGGCTCTGAAGAAACCTGTTGACAGGAATGACACAGGAGAGACTGTGGTACAATCCTATGGACTGTGGCCTGAGAAACCGCAAGTTCTTGTTTGTATAGATGAGTTCTAATGTCAGAATAGCAATCACGGTACAGTAACCTCTAAATATTAAGTATATAACCTTTAGTTATACTATAGGGCCTTTCAGTGAGAATTGTTTTCTGAACACCTACCTAAATGTATCTAATATTATTTACTTGTTTGTTTGCTCTTTCTCCTGTAATAAGACTGGCAAAAACATTTTTTATAAAGCGCTTTCTGATATCTCTGGAAAAATTATATATGTCTATATTTGTGAATGAAGTACTCTGTTAAGTAACTTGATGGACTTTGAGCATGCCTGGAAAGCTAAATGAATGTAATATTGCATAATCTCTTTATTTGTCAAGGTCATATCTCAAGCCGTATCATGAAGCTTTGGCACCAATCTTTGGGATTGTCTTTGTACAGTTTTTCTTAATTAGATTTTGAAACAGAAGTCACATTCCATGAAACTTGCGTGAAGCAAAGACTCAGTCCAAAGTGTAGGTTTCCAAACTTTCTCTTTGCTAGCAATGTTTGGAATGAAAAGGAATGTTTGTAATGGAAAGCTGGGGGTGGTTGGAATTGATTTTTAAAAACCAACAACGCCATGATCTCATGTAACAAACTGGATTAGGATATATTCCAAGCTGGACCAAAGCACTACTCTAAAGAAATATGTACTTCAACACAAAACATTGCTGTTGCTCTCATCCACTAAATATTAATTTGTAAAACTTCAGTTGCATTGCACACACCTCTCTCATCAGACTACTTGCAGTGATAGGATGATTTAGACTAGTGTAGGCAACATGATAGTCTCCAGATGTTTTAGATGTATCATGTCTATTGATCCCAGCCAGCATGGCCAATGGTAGGCAATTATAGGAATTGTAATGCAAAGCATCCAGAAGGCATAAACTAAAAATAACCTTTAATAAAGTTTACTCCAGTATTTTTCCAAAACTGCCAGGGAGATGATTTCCACAGCTTCTCTGGCCGGTTTATTTCATGGTTTCAGCAAGCTCTGTTGGCTAGTGGAGCTCTGATAAATAAATGAATACTTTATACATTAAAATGTTTTCCCAGATCTTCAGATGAAATTGCTTTCCATACAACTTGAATGTGTTGTTCCACCATCAAGTGATCACTACCCAAACATTAACAACACTGTTTTCAAGTTGCTTCTTCTCCAGGCTAAACATATTTAACTTCTACTAGGTCTGTCTAGCTTGGTGTTGTCTATTCTGAAAGTGGCTTTCAGCAGCTTTCATGTTCTCTACTGAGGAGACTCAGCTTCACTGATTAAATGGGAGATGTCTGTGACTCTATATGAGACAATATATGTGCATATCTGCTTTGCAGCTGGGAATTACAGTTTAGGAATGGATGTTTACTCAGGTGCTAAGTATTGGGAGAGAGAAGAACTTGAATCTGGGCAAATCTTTTAATAACCAACACTTTATGCTTTGTAATATCTAGAACTGCCCACTCTTTTCCTTGGCTGTTTGTCCTATAAAAGGATGGTGAATAGTATCTTGCCAAATTGATGTAGTTGTGGCCATAACTGTGTCCTGCCAAGTTGATCAAATAAAACATTCCCAGACATTATTTCCAGCAGCAAGAGTAATGCCAATCCAGAAATGAAGTACCTCTAAAAGGAGAAATTAATTAATGTGGGGCTTGCTGTTTGAAATGAAAATGGCCCCAGCTTTTATTCATTTGAAAAAGTTGAATAAGTAATTTTTAAGTTTATTTTCCTTCAACTGGCAGCAATAAAAGGGAAAACAACCAATGTATATTATATCAATAAAAAAAAATCCTGCTGTTCCTGAGGCAATGCATTGACACTTCAGCGTGCTTAGAGCCTCTATTTTTCAGAACATTACATGGTTTCGTGAAATCTGTAGTGCTTACCACTTGGAAATACTGTCTTGTCAAGGGAACAGTTTTCCAGTGTAGTGTGTGGACAACTGAAGGGCATACCATATAAACTCTTTCTCTCTATTAACTTACCAGAAGCCTAATGCTTTTACCTCTAGGGAAAGTTTCTAAAAATTCCTCTTAGGAAACACGTGTCCCGTGCGTTTTAAAAGAGGTTTCTCTGAGCTAAAAGCTTTCAGTTCCCTTTTTCTTGTCATTTTCTTCTTTTCACTGTCTCTTCCTGCTTCTTTAGAGACAAGCAGCTTGGCTAGAGGGTGTGGCACAGAAAGAACTCTCTCTGGGATTTGCTGAAATCATGCGGTATCTTCTCTTCTTAAAGACATTGCTGCAGAATGTTGCTTGATAAGATAGAGACCAAAGCTTTGTGTGCTTCAGAAATCTCTATTTGCTCTTTACATCTGCCTCATGTGGATCAGAGAGACCAGTTGCAAAGGCAGGAGTGACCAGAGTAAGGTAGGCCTGGGCAAAAGGAAATTTAAATGGGTGGCAAATGTTGAGTGGCTCTCTTGAACGAGTCCAGAATGCAGTTGAGACTACATCTCAAATGCTGAGTCTTGCTTCCTCTTTGTGATGAACCCACTATTGGTCTCTTACCTTGTTTTAATCATGCTCCTTATAAACTGTCTTATTTAGGACCTTTATAGTAGCACTAAATAGCCATAAAGTATTCTATTGAAGAGAATACAGTATGATTAAATGCCATATCATGTTTCTCTTTAAAAAAAGATATAAGGAATCAGTTTAAAAGAACACGTAGTACATAAACAGCTAGAAGTGCATGCAGCTTCATGATACTGATGTCATGTATTCTGGGGTTTTAAATGGCAGGTATGAATTAAAAACAACAACAAAAGAAAAAAAAACTAGTATTTTCTAAATGGTGCTGTGCCCACCCTTTTATATGGCAATGTAGTAGGACTTTGAATTGTCTCTGTGACTTGTTATTGGTTCCTAGTTACAACTTATCTTGGAGTCCCATTATTTATTAGAGCTAAAACTTTTTCCTTTCAAGACAGTTTTCAAATGGCAAATCATAACTTATTTTAGTTCCACTGAATGAGGTGGCTTAGGGTATGACAAAGATACTTTGGAAATCAGAATCAGTGAGATAATATAAATCACATATTCTTTAATCTGGTTGCAATGTTGTCACTCAAATTGCTTAATAGGCAAGATATAAAGGTTTCCATCTTGATGTTGTGATTTTGAGACAATGTCTCTTGGAAAGAATAAACAATTCCAGGATGTTTCAAGCATGATCTTTATTGAATCTTTATCTTGGATATTCACTGATTGCTTCATGTCTCTGCTGAAATGTGAATACAGCTCACCAGAGTTTGTATGATTACTTTTGATAACATGCTCAGCTATTAAGAGTAAGACTATGTTGTCACAACATGCTTATCTATGTTAACTAAGATATGATTTACTCAGCTAATCTTATTTTCTGGGTTTGCATAATAGACTCAAATATAATCCAGTCATGTGTTCTAGGCTAAAGTGTGGTTGGTTGGTTGATGTTTCAGTCCGTAGTTTGAACATAAACATTTTTTTTTAGAACCTGTAATTGCTCTGGATATTTCCTTAATTTGTAATAATTTTTTATATATATAACACACCTGAAGTATTCTGAGTGCTTTGCATACAATCATGGGATAAAACTGGATGAGCTCAGAAGAGCTAAAATGCTATTGAAGAATTAACCTGTAGCTTTTGTGTTAATTCTTCCAAAAATAGAGCCCCCTCTCTCTTTCATATAAATACTACAGTCTAAATAATACTTACTCAAAGGCAGTTGGGTATTTAAGAATACAATCCTATTTTAATTTCAGATTATAATTTAAGGACCTATTTTACTTAATTATTAAGTAGGGGTCTCTATTCCACTAAAATGCCTGTAAATAATAGGAAGTTTTTCTATTATATCTTATGGAGATGGAAAGGTTTATCTGTAGATGAGAAATTCCATAGGAGAACCTTTTCAGCCATGATTTAATGCCCCCTAATTCCTCCCTAATCAGAGAAGGAAGAGGAGGAAATATTTTGAAATGGCTTTACAGAATTGGATCTTTTCTCCAAAGAAAGGAGTCTCATGTCTCTGGGGGTATGACAGCTATAAGGCACATTTATGAAATAGTCAGTTGCAGTTTTTGTTTCATATTGAAAATTTTAAGTTCGGTTGTCACAGATACATAAAGTCTAGTCAGGTTTTTTGGTAGCTGTAAAATAATCACATGCTTATGATTGTCAGACATATTTTCTTCATAAAAGACAGACAGAGAAAAATGTACCATTGTAGGGGCTGCAGGTTTCTTGCTTAGTCACCACTTTTCTATATCTTGTAGTGTTTTAAAAGACTCACTTTGTGAAAGTGTTATATGGTTGTTACTTACAATAGCTATCTGTGACAGAAGACCATGCCTTGACCAGTGGAACTTATATTTGATGTGAGGAAGTATAGGTTAATATTGAGAACAGGGTTTCTAAAGAATAGTGGTAGTTGGCAGGAAAGTTATGGAGGAATTTGTGTTTATGGACAGTCAAGATCAGATGAATCTTCCTCGGGAAATTCTTGGTGGAATAAGTCCATTTTGATTGAGATATGGAGCAGATGCGTGGCTCATTCTTATTTAATCAGGTGATCACTGTGAAAAGAAGAAAAGGATAGTCATGGGCTGTGTTGGTGTGGGCTTCACTCAGAGGTGGTGCGTCAGTGTGGTAGAGTTTGGTACAGACAGGAAGAAGGAGCAGAAGAGAGAAACTGGATTGGCTTTGGGGGTTCTCCAAGCAATGTTGGAATCATTGGGAGACCCTTAGCAGTGAAAGGAGAGAGGCAGTGTTGTCCAAATCCTATGGCTGCTGCATTAGCTGGAGTAGATGCTGTTTTCTTGGTGTTGAAAGAGAAAGTGAACAAATTGAGCTGGATTGACTTCAGCTGCCTTGTGTAGTATGTGGGCCGGCAGGAAATGGTCAGCAGTGGATATGAAGGTAAGTCTTTTCCTGCCCAAGCCCTGTGGTGTTGCAGTTGTGCATATCTGCCAGGACAAACATAATTTTTTTCTGTCACTGTTGAGAGCCTTGTGTTGGAGTACCCTGCTTTCCTGCTTCCAAGGATATTAAACTGCGCCTCTATAAGAGCTAACTATAGGTCTCTGCAAGCATTCCACCTTGAGGACTACCATATTAGAAAACTGACACTGTATTTGGGCATCTTAGATGCTGTGGCACTGGTGGAGTAGGATGAGACAGGGTGAAGAGGATAGTGGAAGAGTGGGAAGGGTATGAGGAGAAGGGTGTGAAGGGAATTAAACTTATGTTTGGACCTTGATGAAAATGGGGTTGGGGGGAGTGGATGGATAGAGATGGGGTCCTCTACTGAGAGTGGGGTTGACAGAAGTGTGTGAGGAGGTATTATTTGTGAGAAGAAGGGAGCAGTGGCTGTAAAATTTGTATTGTCTTTGTCAAGAACAGCCAAGGCAATGGCTGTGGAACAGAGGTGATTGAGGGGGTATGGAGGTAGATTCAGAAATATAGGTTAGTAGGAAGAGTAGGGAAGGGAATGGGACCATGGGGTGAGGATATATGGATATATGGAAAGTTTCAATAATTAGGGTGGTGATGGGCAGTTGGGAGAGTGGCTGCCCACTTCTGCGGGGAGGCAGTTGGGAGAGTGGCTGCCCATTTCTGCCCCCCTGCTTTCAAGTTACCGGATTGTCAGAGCTCCTGGCTTCTAGCTGTTGTTGCCAGAAATGCTTGTAATAAAGTTTGCATCATTCACAATCTTATTGTGGATGAGAGGGCAGACATGGCCTGTATTACCAAAACCTGGTTGAGAGGAAGGGAGGTCTCCCCCTCTTAGAAATGTGCCCTCCTCAGTTTTGGGTCTTGCACCAGCCACAAACTCTAGGAAAGAGAGGTAGAGTGGTGGTCTCATCTGGAAAACTGTTGGTGTCAAGGGGCATTGTACCATAGATAACTAGATGTGGGTCCCTATTGATGAAGTTGGCTCTTGGGACAAAGTGGGAATGCTATTCATGTTCCATCCTCCATGCTGCAGGGTGGCTTCCCTGGCTGAACTTCAGGACCTTATCAAGGGGTTGGTGATGGAGTTCCTGAGGCTGATTATTCTTGGAGATTTCAACTTGCCTGCCCTGGAAGAAGGGTAAGAGGTGACTCAGGAGATCACCCTGACCATGACAGCCATGAACATATCGGAGGTTGTACATGGTCCAATGCATGCTGGAGGCCACCCTTCAGATTGTTGTCCAGAAAATCTTTCAACGGGGCTAACTCTTGAATAAGCATGAGATATTGTCTCTTAGGTGGGATCTGGGCTTCTGGCTTCAAATAGATGGTCACATGCCCAAAGAAGAGGCAAGATAGTTGCTTCCTCTTCTCTAAAAACATCAGCAAAATGTGTGTACTTTTTTGGCAAGAAAGGGAATCAGGCAGCAGTGTAGAACAGAGAGAAGGCAAATAATGGATCGCCTGCAAATGGTATTGTTGACACTGTTGATATGGAAAAGAAATTATCCTTTGATCCCTGTGGACATCTGGATTATGAGTTTGGAGCCATTCTTTGTCCACAGGGACATACAAAGCTGTAAAGAAGTTGTGTTATAGAGTGGCAAGAATTCTATATGATTGTTTATCTTCAGTTGTAGAGGATTTGTACATTGCAAAATGAGACTAGTTCAAAGTGATTGCCCATCAATTGTTTCCACTTGCATAGGCTTCTGTAGGAGTTGTGTGGACAATTCCAACTGACACGCTGTAGTCTCATCTATAAATTGGTTGCTCCAGAGTCTAAAAGAGTAGAGAGTTGTATTTCTACACCTGATGGGGTGTGAAGGTTAACAGGGAAAAATGAAATGCATTTGCCTATTGTCAGCTATCTAAGCTTTTCCTCATTGTCTGAGGGCACCCCTGCCAAACTCTTGGCAGGGGAGCCTACAGAATTTCCCAGAGACAAGGCTTTGGGCACTTGCTTGCTAAGTAGCCTGCAGTTCCACAGATGCAGCACTTTGCAACTGACTCAGAGTCTGTACTTGAATGGTACAAGTCTTGGCTAGGTGCCTGGGGCTCCACCATAAAAACATAAATTGTTTCACTGCTGATACAGATCTATTCACTGCTCAAATTTATGTGGGTTCTCCAGTGCTGGAATCTGAGGAGGCCACAGGGAGGGTGGGTAGGGGCAATGAAATGCCCTCCATGCCTCAACTCCTCCAATCACCAATCAATTAACACACAATGTTGGAACAGTTCTTCCAAATCCTCTGCTGTGCCTTGTCTCACTGATTCATCTGTACTTCATCAGTAAGTCCTTCCTGAAACTGGTCAGTCAGAGCAAGATCTTTCATCTCACATCTCTGGCACGCAACTGGAAATTAGCTATGTACCCACAAACTCTGTGATTTCCTTGCTGTTCCTCTCCTGGCTGGTCATAATAATCAAAAGCAGTCTAAATCTTCACGGCATTGCTTAATTTGCCAGGAGTGGAAATATATAATTGAGTATCATCAGCATACTGATGATACCTCACCCCATGGTGACAGATGAGCTCACCCAGCAGCCTCATGTAGATGCTAAAAAGGAGAGGAGAAAGCACTGACCCCTGTGGCACCCTGATCATCACCAACTAGAATTGACCCTGAAGGAGGCAAACTAACACAACATTGTGCACCCACCTACCCATTCCAGAAGGATACCATAATCAATGGTATTGAAAGCCATGGAGAGGTCAAGTAGGGCAAGGATGGATGCACTGCCCCCATCCCGCCCATGCCAGAGGCCATCCAAAAGTGCAACCAATGCTGTTTCCATCCCATACCCAGGTCTGAATCCTGACTGAAAAGGATCCAGATAATCCACTTCCTTCAAGTTCCTCTGAAGCTGTTGCATAACCACCTTCTCTACCACCTTCCCCAAAAAGAGGAGGTGAGATACCATATGGAAATTGTCCAGTATAGTGGGGTTGAGCAATGGCTTCTTGAGGAGTGGGTGAACCACAGCCTCTTTAACAGGTGAAGGAACAACCCCTTCACTCAAAGAAGAATTGACCAATGCCTGAACCCATTCACACAACACTCCCCAGGCCTCCTTAATGGCTCATTCCTTCCTTTCCCATCTCATGGCTCTCTCGTACCTTCCCCAAGGTAATCTGCAACTTCCTTTATACCTTCTGAGTCATCTCCAAGGGTAAGGAGTGGGCAGCTTTAATTTACAGTGGTTCTCTGTCTTCCTGAGGGGATGGCTATAGTGGTGGTAGGAGGGAGAGATAGAATCCTGAGCCCCTTACCTGGGGGTATCACAGGGCTTGATGTTCTTCCTCATCCTATTTAACATCTACATGAAACCTTTGGGCAAGATCATCTGTTGGCCTGCAATCAAATTTCATTAGTATGCCGATGATACCAACTGTCCATCTCAACTTATATATATATATAATATATAGCACTAATTGTAAGATTTGTCATTGTTAGGTTTATATATACGCTTTGTGAGCCGCCCAGAGTTCCCCATTGGGGGGAGATGGGCGGAGAATAAATCGAATGTATAAAACCTCTGGCCAGATAACTGCTGCTGTCAAAGTGCTGTCCAGGTATCTGGAAACTATCAAGATCTGGATGGGGACAAACAGGTTTGGACTCAATCCTAACAAAACAAAGTGGCTTTGGGTTCAAATGCCTGCCAATTCCAGTGAGATTCTGTCATTAAATCTGAATGAAGTTGCACTCCTTTGGATGAACTTGGTTCACAATTTGGGGGTCCTCATGACCTCCAGATCCTGTTCATAGAGCAAGTGGCCATAGCACCATCTTGTGCACTGATTGAACCTGTCCTGGAATGGCAGACATTATGCACTGCCGCTCATTCACCTCTCAGTCACACTATGCCTTTGAAGAGCATTCAGAAGCTATAGCTGGTCCAGAATGCAGCAGGTTGGGTAACACCTCAAGCCACCCATGTAACAAAACTACTCCAAGAGCTGCACTGGTTGCCAGTTGGCTTCTAAGTACAATTAAAGGTACCAGGTAAGTACAATTAAAGGTACCTTTAAAGCCCTTCATGGCTTGAGACCTGTGTATTTGTAGGATCACTTTCTCCCAGTAATATCTGCTTGCCCAATAAGTTCCAGTAGGGTAGGTTCATTATGTGTCCCCTCAAAGATTATTACCTTCAGGGGCCACATAAATATGTCTTTTCAGTCACTACCTGCTTTGTATGAACTAGCATCCCCTTGATTCTGGCTTTTTACGAAACTGGTGAAAACCTTTTTGTTTTATTAAGCACAGAAGTTGGATTTTTGAGTTGTGTCTTGAGTCATAAGACTAGGTCTTCTACTATGCTTAATGTTTTTGTTTGTGACTCCTGGTTCCATAGGAATATTTTGTAGTTGCTGTTTTTAAATTGTTTGTATGGCTTTAATTCCGGCTATGTGTTGAAACGTTTATGCTGCTCAGAGTTGGTAGATTGGAGTGGGCTATAACCCAGATACAGGTAGTCCTCATTTAACAACTGCTCTGTTTGGTAACTATTTGAAGTTACAGGTGCTGAAAAAGTAACTTTATGACCAGTCCTCACACTTACGACCATCACAGTATCCCAGTCGTGTGATCGCCATTTGTGTGCTTCTCAGCCAGCTTCCGACAAGCAGAGGCAATGGAGAAACCAGCAGTAAAATCGCAAGTCGTGGTCATGTGATGTCTCGCTTAATGACTGTATCACTCAACAGTGGGGTTGCCGGTCCCAGTTGTGGTTGTTAAGTGAGGACTACCGATGGATGGATGGATGGATGGATGGGCAAATTATATGGTAGAAATTATTATGGAAACCCTTTAAAATAAAACTAACAATGCTCTAAATGCTGTTTACAAATTTATATTGTGCCCAGATTTGGAAGAACATATTCTGGTTGCCACATTTTAAGAAAGTTGTAGAACTGAAAAAGACAACTGAAGGTGAATAAGGTGTTAGAGCATTTTTCGTATCAGGATAGGTTAAAGCATTTGGACCCCAGGTTTGAAGTTTAGGATGTGTGTGACTAAGTGGGGAATCAGTACAAAGGATGATAAACTGATACATGACATAAAGGAAGTTGATTGAGAAGAGTTTTTCATCCTTTCTCCTAATCTTGAAACTTAGATCAGCCACTGAAAATTCATAGTAATAAATTCAGGAAAGATGAAGGGTATACTTTTTGAGACAATACCTAATTTATCAAATTGTTGACACAAAATGTGATGTTGGCAATAAGTTTAGGTAGCTTTAAAAGGGGAAGATAAATCTGTTGAACTGTTAGTCATGATGTCTTTTAGGAAACCTCCACATTCATAGGAAATACCAGCATACCATAGACAACCTCAAGGAGCAACTGAAACAAACCATGATCCCAGAGTACACAAATATACTGATAACCACCATCAAGACCACATCCCTAAGACATGCTGAGAAAAGAAAAACAAAACTTCAAACTAAACTGCTCAAACTAAATCCCAGAAACAAAGAGGTACCTAAACCTGAATGGGTAATTAACATGTCCAGCCAACCACTATCCACTGCAGAACACAATATCCTCCAGAAAGGCCTCAACTATAACATGGACAATGCTAATCAGCTAGAATTCTATGCAGCCTTAGACACAGCATTTAAAAGTACAGGACCTAACACAGAGACCCAAGAAAACATAAGGCAACAATCATACCACAAATCAGAAGAACACAGTATCAGCACCAACTCAAAGCAGAGGACAGAGCAGCCTTCAAAAGCCTAAGGAAGGACTAAACCATCATCATCCCTCCAGCAGACAAAGGCCGAACCACAGTTAATATGGATAAATCACTATACCTGCAAAAACCAAAAAAATATTAGAGGACAAAGAAACCTACATGGTTAACACCAACCCAATACAGAAACTAGACAACCTAATCAAGAGAACCCTTAATGACCTAACTAAGAAAGGCCATATCACAAAAGAAGAACAGTGGCGGATGAAAAGCAGTGGACCCATCCTCCCACATTTCTATGGATGACTAAAAATACACAAGCCCGACATATCTCTCTGACCAATTGTATCTTTACCAGGGACTCCAACATACAACATAGTGAAAGAACTGACAAAAAAGCTTGGAATCTCACAGAGAAGAGTGAATATTCTATCAACTCCTCACTACAGTGCCTCCAGAAAATCAAAGAGGTACACATAGATGAAGATGAAATTATGGTCTCATTTGATGTCACAGCACTCTTTACATCCATAAACCCAGAACTAGCAAAAGAATCCATATCAGCAGTACTACACAACACACCCATCCTAACTAAATACATCCAGATTGAAATACCCAGAACCATGGACCTCATCAACCTCTGCCTCACTACCTATTTTCAGTTTGATGGACAAATATACCAATAAATCAGAGGCACACCCATGGGATCACCACTGTCAAGATTCATAGCAAAGATTATAAAGCAATGCCTAGAAACTATAGCAGTTCCATGCATACAACCAAAAGTAAGGATCTGGTATGTAGATGACACCTTTGTTATAATAAAAAAGGAACAACTAGAGAAGACACATGAAACCATCAATAACATCTTCAAAGGAATAAAATTCACCAGAGAGGAAGAAAACAACAACACGCTACCCTTCCTGGATATCCTCATCAGCAGAGGAAACAACAGTAAATTAGAAACCCAAGTTTATCGGAAGACAACCCACACTAATCAACTACTCCATTACCAAAGTAACAACCCAACCTCCCACAAGAGGAGCTGTGTAAGAACATTATTCAAGCGAACACAAATGCACTGCAGCAACCCAGAACAGCAGAAAAAGGAAACAGGCCACCTATACAACATCTTCCAACAAAATGGATATCCACGCAACTTTATAAAAAAAATGCCTGGCCACTCAACCTACTACAACACAAGCAACACAAGCTATGAAAAGAATAACACTGCCATACATCAGAAACATCTCAGAAACTACCAACAGAATATTACAACCACATGGCATCTCTGTAGCACACAAACCAACTAAAGCCCTCCAAAACATCTTAAGCAAACCAAAAGACCCAGTAGCCCAAGAAGAAAAAACAGGAGTCATCTACAGTATACAGTATAAGGACTGTAACAACCACTATGTAGGGCAGACAGGCAGAGGGCTAGCAGAGCGCATCCATGAACACCAACTAGCAGTCAGAAAACACGATAAAAATCTCACAACACATGGACAGACATAACCATAGTTTCAACTGGGAAACTGTCAGCATCTTAGACCAAGCTAAATCCAAAAATGTGAGGGAATTCCTGGAAGCTTGGTATTTAGACAACGTAGCCGTCAACAGGCACATAGAGTTAAAAAAACATCTATACTATTCAAGAGAGACAATAAAAAGGAAACAAACAACCAGAACTTCTCCTCACCAGCAATCACGCAGATAAGCAGAGATTAACACCACAATTATCAATACCCTAATCAAGGAACTGGGGGTGGGGGGGAGGGACCACCAACACAGGCAGGGCAAGCCACTGTATATAAACAGAGAGCAAACTCCACTTCATTCTAGCACTGAAGATGTTACCTAGCTGGGTAATGAAACATTTGCAAGCAAACAACCAAGCTCAGAGAACCCCAAGGACTCCAGAAATAAGACTTTGAATATCAGTTTTATGGCAGGATACAACATAACAAAACTATTTGCATCTCTACTGTCCACTCATATTGTCTGCTGGCATATAGTTGGCCACTGTGAGAAGTAGGATGTTAGCAGAGGAGCATTTTTCAGGCAGTTGCTGAATTAATGAGTATCAAAGTTCTGTGGTCACTAGGAGTGGAAAACGACTTGATGGCAACTTGATGGATAATCAAAGTTCATTCCAATAATCAAAACGACTTGATGGATAATCAAAGTTCATTCCAATAATCAGAATCTTAATTTCTTTATAATTATTATTACCATTTCAGACTGTCAAATATACAGTATTTGATTTTGGAATGTATTTGGGCAAAGATACATGTCTCTAAACTTACACACATTGTGCTTTGATTTCCCAATGTATTATTTATATGTCTAAGTCACCTGTAAAACAAGTTTTCAGAGTTTTTGGACATTGGAGGAGAGCTGTGTCAGTTTATAGTAACAAAAAATCAGGAAGAGTCTGGTAGCATCTTTTCAGACTAATTAGTTTTATTAAAAGGCATCAGCTTTTATGAGCTTCAGCTCTGTTCATGAGATGCATGCAGACTGCATCTGATGAAATGAGCTACGGTTTCCAAAAGCTTATGCCTTTTAAGCTACCAGACTCCTGATGTTCAGAAATTTTAGCTAATAAAATAACATAGAAATAATGCAGTAATAATATACAAAGCTGCAAACAAACTACACTTAAATTCTACTTCCTGAATTAAACAGTGTCCATTTGGTATTAGATGGCCTTGTATTGCCTCACTGAGGTGTTGAGAGACTTTCTGTCATGCCAAGTTTCATGATTCTAAAGCTATAATCTAGTGTTTCGCAGATAGATATTGCTAGATTTCAAAGTTATTTTTAGGGAATGACTTCTTTTTTGAAACAGCAAGTTGGGATAGCACTTCTGGTACGTGTGCAGAGAGAATGAATAAATGGATTTAACCTTTTTTTAAAAAAAATAATTGTGGCCTTCTACTTCCATGTTTAGTCAGTTTTCTCCTGGTTTAGCTTCCTTAACTAAAACAACAACCAAAGGCTGGGACAACAGTCTCTTGAGTCAACTGTCTTCTTTACTTGCATAGATATAAGTCCGCTAAAGTTTAGTAGGCTGGATATTCTTTCTTTTCAAGAACAGTATGGATTCTCTATTATCTGCAGTTAAAGAAAAGTAAAATATGTCTTGTGACTTGGCTTCCTTGCACTTCCTGAGCAGCGTGCTTCTGGCTGATGTCATGCTTCTCAGTTTCAGAAAACAGGAGTAAAGCATGAACTTGCAAGTCCAGTGACAATTACTACAGTTAGTTCTCCAGTAGTAGGGCATAATGTGAGCTCAGCCTCACAGCATGTGAATTGGGACATATTATAGTGTAGCTAAAGAATCAATATAAATATTCTGGTTTTGATTATAGTCTTTCTTCCTAGTGTATTAGCTGTCAAAATGTGCATAGGGTTCTTCTCCTTTTTTCATTGGGCAGTACACAGAAATTATATTTCCAGAAAATCTACCTATGTGGCCACTAGAAGTTGAAAATGACTTGATGGCGCATCATCATCATCAGCCTAAAATGTGAACAAAGAAAGATCCTACTGCATGTTTAGCAGAATTTGCATACCTCACTTCAGGCTCTTAGTTTTTATTCTATAGGTGCAATGTCTTGCAGTAAATAATGGTAAAATCAGTTGTGTAAGAATTTGGTTTCATTCAGTCTCTCTAACATGTAGAACAGTGTTGTCCAAACTTGGCCACTTTAAGATGAGTGGACTTCAACTCCCAGAATTCCCCAGCCAGCCATGTAGAACAGTGTTGTCCAAACTTGGCCACTTTAAGATGAGTGGACAGCATGGCTGGCTGGGGAATTCTGGGAGTTGAAGTCCACTCATCTTAAAGTGGCCAAGTTTGGACAACACTGATGTAGAACATACTTAGAAGTTGTTTACTGTGCTATATTTTCAGCAGCTATTTTTGCTTGGACAGTTTTTCCATTTCCTTTTTGCTCCATGTTTTCTCTTATATAGAAGAGGTAGAATGTATAACTTCCCTATTCCTGATAGTGTATACATCTTGGGATGTATCAGTATAAACTTCAAAGAACTTTTTCCAGTTCCATAGCTCTGTATCCAGTATTACATGAATAAAATTGAAGTACAGTGGTACCTCGGGTCACGAACGCTTCTGTTCACGACCAATTCGGGTCACGAACAGCACCGTTCGCAAAATTTTGCTTCCGTTCGCGAACGCCGGATCGGGTGACAAACAGGATCCGTGGCCATTTTCCCTGCCATGACACGTGGTCGTGGCTTCCTGTAGGGAGGGGGACTCTCCCTCCAAGCAATAACCGCCTCCCCACCCGCCTTCCTGTCCTCCATGCCAGAAGTTGCCTCGAACAAGGTTAGCGTTTTCTCTCTCCTACTGTACTTTGTGTCATATTTTTGTGGTTTAAAAAAAAACAACATATGGTTCAGAATGGATTAACCGTATTTACATTGAACCTTATGGGAAAATTTGATTCGGGTCGCAACCAAAATTGGTTGGTGACCAAATTCGTAGGGGTCAGAACGGATTAACTGTATTTACATTGAACCTTATGGGAAAATTTGATTCGGGTCACGACCAATTCGGGTCGCGACCAGAGTCGCGGAATGAATTAAGTTCGTGAGCCAAGGTACCACTGTACAATCCTACCCTTCTCTGTTGCAATTTTCATTGTAATGGTAACTGCTGCATAACAACAGGTTGCATTAAAAGTTTTTTCTAATTCTATAATGATGAGCTTTTGACGTTTGACTTCAGGTATTTTTAATTATACAAGTAGCATCAAAGAGGTCATTTAAAGCTAGCTTCAGATATTCTGGGATTTTCTATTTCTTTAACTCACCTACTGTGTAAAACAGCTTTAGGCAAATGTATTTGGGTATTTCACACACAATTTGGGCTTGTTTTTGCTGGGAATAGCTTCTAGAGTTACAAAAAAAACCTTTAGAAATTTTTCTCTGGCTGTATTTGCATAAACAACTCTAGGTGTATACTTAGACTTTTTCAGGTGTGTATGCAGTAATTGTCTGCCATTCATTGATGCTGTTCACAAATTATACTGAACACAAACTGGACAACCGTATTTTAGTACAAATCAGTTCCATTGGGTTAGGATGGGGGTTGAGTCAGGAGGCTAGTTGGTCTGGCACCTGGTGGAAGGGTGGTTTTATTTTTATTCTTGTTTTTACCAGTTGTTGTGAGCTGCCTAGGATCATTAAATGAGATAGGCAGCCATATACATTCTTTAAATAAATTGCTTTACTGTGTTAAGAGAATCTGGAAAATTGTCTTAATTTAGCAAATCATGGTTAAGTTGGCATGTTGTGCAAATGTAATCTTATTCTTTCTTAAATAACAACCTCCCCCCCCCCCCACAGTTTTCCTCACACAGCATGGGAGGTTGTTCATTGATCACAATGAAGGTGTTCTTCTGTTGTGTTTCTTAGGAAGCAGGTATATGTCTCTGTGGTGGACAGAGACACACTGAAAAGGTAGAGGAAATAACATATAGCAATTCATTTAATCTCGAACAGAATTATATAATAGTGACCATTATTTGGTTTGTTCTATCTTTCCCTTTGGTGTTTCTTTATTCACCAGCTTTAGATCCCCATGTAGCTCAAGCTTTTGAAACATAGGGCCCACCATACTGAAAACACTATTAGCGATGGGTAATGGTCCACCAAAGCCTCAATCATGTTCTGTTTTACTGCCACCCATGGACTTCAGAAAGTGGGAGTTGTCAGGCTCCTAGGGGCACTGATATGTGTCTGGAAGACCAAATTTGGCAAAAAGGATCACAAATAGACCCAATGGAGATCTCTAGCAATATAATTGAAAAGTGGTATGTTTTGAAAATGTTGTTTCCTGTCCCAACTCTGAAGGCACACTATGATTTTATTCATTATGCGAAATGTCTGAAACAAACACATATTCTTCTTAAAGATTTTTTACAGGCAGAAATAGAAATCGGTACAACTCTATTTCTAGTTGTTATTTAATTATTGCAGCTTCTTTTTTAAAAAAACTCAATACATTTAATATAATTTGGTTTTAATATTTAAGAATTGGATTTATTTTGTCTTTGTCTTTTTTCCTTTTTTTGCAAATTGAGATAGCAGCAGCAGCAGAAGCTATACAATTGCTCTTGATGGTTGGCGCTCCTGGAATCTTGTCCAGCTCTGTCTGGGGATTGTCAATTTTGTAAATACAAGCATTTGAAATGAAAATGCCAGAAAAGGTTTATTCCAATGTATGTCATTTTTCCTTTGTTTTAACAGCTAGCAATCTATTTTCCCCTTGATTTTCAATCACTTTGGAAAACCTGCATGTCAGGTCTTAAATTTGTAGAAGGGAAATAAAAACTACAAGCATATGCCCCTTGAATGAGAGTTTGACAGGTGTTAGTGACCCAAATGACTTTTGACTTGTGACTTTTTGCTGTTGTGATTGTAGTAGTGGAATGGGTGGTTTATTGTAGACTTTGAACTGTAATAGGAGCAAGCATCCCATACTTTTAAGATCTGATAGAAGAGGTGGCTGTCTTGTATCATATGCATATAACATTCCCAATCTATCCACCCACCCTCTGAAGCACACACATTGTTTTGGCTGTTTTTGGTCTCAGGAGTTATTCCACTGGACCAACAAATGGTTCTTTAAGATCCTTTATGTCTAAAATCAGTTTTAAGAGCGGAAAGAGAAAGTGAGAAAAATAGAAGCATATGCAAACTAAGGGCAAGTATTGCTTTCAGTAACCCTTCCAAACACCCAAAAGATTTTTACAAACACAGTTCTTGTTTCTTTGCAGGTAACTCAGAGAGATACACTCAGAAATATTTTGTAATGGCCAGATTGAGAAATGGCCATAGTTATTTTGGTTCTTCCATTGTCCTTTGAAGACAGTGCTACCTTTAAAAAAAAAAGAAGGCAAGAAAAGTAGAAGCCTTACAAAATAAATAGTCTGTTATGGTTAAGGACAGTTTTTGTGGTTGGGTTCTTTTTTTGTGGGTGTGCCTTCGAGTCAGTCTTGACTCTTGATGACTGCCTGAAGTAGCCCCTGCATTTTTCTCAGCAAGATTTTCAGAAGTGGTTGGCTACTGCCTGCAACTTAGGGCTGAGAGAGAGTGACAGGTCCAAGGCCATCCAATTGGCTTCATGCCTAAGGTGAGACTAGAACTCACGGTCCCTCAGTTTCTAGCCTGATACCTTAACCACTACACCAAACTGGCTGTCTTAAAGGATAGTGCAAGTAATCAAAATGAAGTGGATTTAGCTACCATATACAGTAGATGGAGACCAAAATGATAAAAAGAGTGGTAATTCGGTGTGTTAAGAAACCTTGCTGCTGGGACTGGTACATTCTTCCTTTTCTTTCTTAAATTTCCCACATCCTTTCCCTACCCACTGTGCTTGATACAGCCCATTGCCTCCTTGCCAGGCTCTTAATCAGTGAGAGCTAATAACCACATAGATAAGCATGTGCTATTTTCCAGTGCCAATTATTAGATCAGCAGATGCTGTGGGGAGTATTTATTAGAGCATGTCATGTTAGTAATCCCAAGGTGTAATTAGACTTGCAGATTTCTCCTGCTTCCACACTGCTGATAACATGGTCCAGATGCTTAGAGAGAAGATGTGTTTGAGATGGTAGTTCACATATTAGACATTTTGCGTAGTCATCCTTATCTACATTGATCGGAAGGAGATACAGGTAGTCCTCAGGTTAAGAATGCCCAGGTTACAGACAACCCATAGTTAAGAACGGAGCCTATTGTAGCAAAATTTGATTCAAGTTAAGTACACAATGGTTCGAGTTCATTACACAATACTACTTATACAGTATTATACAATAATACTGTTCCGGCTTACATACAAATTTGACTTGAGGATAAACCTTGGGAATGGCACTTGTTCTTAAACCGCAGATTACCAGTTAGTTAACCAAAATGTTGGGTTTGGACTTTATATTATTTGCATGGGAATAAATATTGCCATATGTAAAACTGACATTTGACAGTTTATTTTTTTTAACCCTTTGTAATAATCAGTTGGCACTGACCTTTCCTCCCTTCTGTGTTTTCTCTTTAATGTGCTATTTTAATTGCTATCTACTCAAACATTATTAACATGGTAGGAAATTGCATCCTGCAATCCCTTTTGAATTTCAGTATTTGTATTAAGACTGCATCTTTGATTATTTTTCTATTGGAAAGATTATGGTTATTTAATCTTTTTGGCATTTTTCTAAGTATACTGCAGTCTGTTATTTTATTTTTGTGGCCTTGTATAGTTGGTCGATTAATAAACACTTAACTGATTTTTATGACTTATTCATCACTCTTGCTCCAGTGAATTAAGGTGACTTTATATATTTTCTGTGGGCTGGATTTGTCTAGTTCCATTAGAATTGCCATACGTGCTCAATCCATTCCTCCACTTCCTGTTTTTCTCACTTTGTTTGAGGGGATCCCTGAGAAGATATAATTCCATGAGTGGTTAGAGAAGGAAATGTTTTTATGAAATACAATTAAGTTAGATTATACAAAGAATCAATATCCAAAATAGAGGGACGGTCCTTTTTGTGTTGTTCCTACCCCTGGACTTGGGCTTTCCTTAACATCTTTTGGAATCCTGCACCCACATCTTTTCCAAGAGTGACTTCTGTTAAGGCCTGTTAAGCAAAGAAGCATTGCTGGACATCTGGAACTGTCGTCATGTTTAGTCTCACAGTACTTAGGAGAAATTAGGAGAGAGCTTCTCATATTCCTCATATGATCAATGCTCATAGCAATGCTATTGCTAAATATCTTTTTTCCCTTAATTTTGCATAGAATCTCAAAACAGACAATAATCCTAGTTCCTAGAATACCAATTTTCATCCCCCCCACCATTAGCTTAGTGACTTAGCTATGAACAAGTCACTAATGCTATTTGGAGAAGGGGGTGGAGATTAGTATTCAAGGAGTAGGATTACTGTGTGTTTTAAAAGTTAGGGAGAAAAGGATTTATTTAGGAATATTGAACCAAATGTAATGAACTTAATGAATATTTGGGTTTGGAGCTTTCTTCCACATTCAAAGATTGTACTCTACTAATTCAGGCTGATAGCCATGGTATCCAGTTGGCACTAAGAGTATTTTATAGCTTACTTTCCTAATCAGTGGTCAGATAAAATTTCATCATGGCATAAAAGAAAATGGCAATCTACTTCAAGGTTTGAAAAGTGACATCTCCAGGATTTAGAAGTTTCAGGTTTCTATGATGGGAACAGTAAGGTGCATTCAGAAAAGTGAGGCTGTAGGCATTTTTTTTTTGTAATATGGGTTGAATTAAGAGGCAATCCACAATCTCAACCCATTGGAGCGACACAACAGTATTACCATGCTCTTGGGCAGCTCCTGTTCCCTTCAGAGGCATGTCTTTAGAAGGATAACCCTTAGTTAAAATTTGATGTCTGTGTTGACACTACATATTTATCTATTTGAGACATCTACCACACCTGTTTCATAGTATGACTATTAGTGGCATAAAGTCAAAAACTTTTACAGTTATACTATGTACTGATAGCAATAGCATTGCAAAGTGTGGTGGTGCTGGAAAATATGCCAGCTCAAGCAACTGGGATCAGGTGGTAGATGTTAACATGCAGATTTTAGGTTCCTTGAGAAAGTTACTGCATTTTATCAAATATTTATAAGCAAAAGCAATTAGGAACTTTGTTTCAAATTAGTCAAGAACATCTTGGGTCAAGTTTACTGGCAAACAAGTGAAGTGTTGGAAATACTAGTTGAATAGCATCACTTAAGATAGAAGAGTTGGAGACAGAGGAGGAATTATGGGTTTAAAGTCACTATTTTGTGAGAATGTCTTTCATTAAAGAGTGGGAACATTGACAAGTCAACATATTGAAGCTCCTGTGTTTTCTCTTAAAGGAGAAAAGATGCCATATGCAGCCTGTTATACCTCTAATTATCAGGCAAGATGATTGCCAATTAGCAGCTGAAATAGAATACTTTTAAAGTATACTTTTAAAACTGTTTTTCCAAAATTGTTGTTGCTTAACCATTTGGAAGGAACGTTTATCATGTAAGCATTTCACAGTTTCTAATCTCATTAATTTCTGCATCCGCTTTGTGAAACTGGTTGTGGCAGTTCCCACTTTACAGATGGAGAACTGAGGTTAAGTGATAATGATTTGCTTAAGGCCACTCAGCTAGTATAGATTTTAATTGTGGATAGCACATCCAAAGACAGTGTTCTCTCTGCTGTGTTCCACTGGCACCCGTTTTCTGAGCTTCTATTAAAGAAGAGTATGCCTTGTTTTTGAGATTACAGGTTGTAAGTTAAATGGTAGCTGATACTAGTAAGTTCTCAGTCTAAGTGGCAAAATATTATTTGACTCATAAGCAAGCTGGGCCATGTATCCCAATACATTCTGACTGCCACCAGCTCTTCAGGGTGTTGAGCAGGGATGTTTCCCAGATCAGCAAGCTCAGATCTTTTCAGTTAGAAATTGTGAGGACTGAATTAGGGATTTTTCCTTTTGCAGAGTATGTATGCCTTTATTGATGAACTAGGAGCTATCCTTTCCTTTCTTGCTCCAATAAAACTTAGATTGGTGAAGGCGAATTTGGGAGTTGCTCCTGATTTTTGAATGTCTTTGGGTCAGACTGTAGAGAGCACCAGGAATCTTCACTTACTTCAGGAATACACAATCAACACCTTTCTTGTCTCCTGATTACCAGGCTGGAAAACCAGTTTGTTGCAAATATAGCATTTGATATCATTTTCATTTCAAAAAATGCCTCTGGGTTCTGTGTAGGCTTTCTTAGAAGATAAAAATATTGAGTGTGTGTAGTCCAGTGATTTATTTTGGAAATATGCCCACCTGTCCAGAAGAAAGACAGATGTAAGCTGGCTAATAGAGAGCATTCTGAGTGGTTAGAAGGGGTCTCTGGGAACAACCTCAATAGCTTGCCTATTGGCAAATGGACATTTTGTGACTGGTCATTTTTGCCACCCAAAGTCATTGACCTTCATATTGAAAGTTAACTAATTATTTGTGTGGGAACTATAAGTACCCTTCCTGTTTGAGCCTTTGGTTACAATCACCTTGATTGTAAATAATTGCATACTTGCACTCTCTTTAAAATTATGAATTAAGTGATCAAGCTTTTCCCAATCTCATTCTGCCCTCCAAATTTATTAGAGTATGAGAAAATTGCATATCCGAAGGGCACTAGTTGGGGAAAACTGAGATAAAAGTTTCATACAATCTCCATGGTTAGATAGACCTTACTGCCTCGAAAGTGGATCACCAGATCTTCCAGAAGAACTTTTCAAGCCATACTGGAAGATGCTATGGACCTTCTCAGTGCAAAACCTGAGCACAGTAACTAAGTTACAACTCTGTTGCAGTTCTCGGTGTTGAACTATGGTCTATTAGATTTGATAAGGTATTTGATTTGCTTCTGCCTTCCAGTTAGAATAATGGGGTGGCACAGGTGCTTCAGGAAAAAGTTTCAGTCTGGTAAAATCCTCCAAGGGTCAGATGGCGCAACTGTTGCACTACCGGTTGGTTTGGCTGCAATTTGCGTCTTGATAATTAGTCTCTAGGAGGGCAATTCTTTTCCTTTTCATGTGAAGATACCTGGAACGAAAGTAAAGAGTTGAAGTGTTTTAGCTATGGAAGAAAAATAGTTCTCGGTTCCATTTTTGGGGAAAAGCTTCAAAACCCAGAATTGTGCAGTAACACATTTTTATTTCTAAGCTTTGCCAACGGTTCCAGGTTAGAAGATGCATATTGCTAATCCATATAATTTAGTACATAGTAATATAAGTAATTTAATGCAAATGTAAAATAATATAATTTGCATTTTAAAAGGAACATATTTAACATCTTTTAGTGAGAGTTCAGCATAATTTTAATAAGAAGATAAGTAAGCTTTCCAATTTTCATAAACTTGGGACTGACTTAGGAATGTAAGTGTCTGAAGTAAAATACACAGTTCTAGTATAAAGCACACTGGATAAAGAATTGATTCTGGAACAATTCATGCTGCCCTTGAAGCTGCTGTGCAAGAGAATTAACTTAATTCACAAGTCAGATCCATTTGTCTCTCACTCTACCACTGTTTTTGGTGTTGATGATACACCGCATAAGGCAGCTGTAAATGCTATCTCTGTCACAGACTCTGTCCCTAGAATCATGGGAACAGTATCTTTGAAAAGTGATAATCAAAAGATAACAGTTGTGTGCTGCTGCTTCTGCCAACATCTTAGGGTGGAATAGTCTTGCATATTTAGGAAGAGTTTGGTCTCTTGGTCACCATGATACGTCACCAAATAAATTTCTAGTTTAATAACAATGTAGGAATAACCTTGTTGGAGCAGACTGAAGTTCACTTAGATTGAGAATGCATGGCACTAAGTCAGCTAAAGATCTAGTGGCTGCACTTGAACAACATATGACATGTGGTTAGTATGAACCTTAGGAGGACATGGTTCTTTTTGTTTTGTGTGTCATATGATTCCAACCCACTTGATTAGTTTGAAGTTCAGTCTGTTGTGCAGACCCAGAACACTGAGTTAATTCAGTAACCAGGTTAAGTGTGTTGTACAAATGGAAGTATGACATTCTGTTTCTAACACTGGGCAGAAGCAGTCTGTTTGGTTCTTAGTGGGTGATAGTGTAAATGTGAATTGTAACTGTGTAGCAGCTTAAATATCAACCTTTTATCAAGATTGCAGGCAATTAATTGGAGAGCCATTCACAGTATTAGAAAAGCAGCCCATTCTTCTACTCTCCATTGAAACAAAGAGTGCAGGCCAAGCACACTGAAGAATTGAACTAAATGCAACCAACTTCTCTGTATGTATGCTTAGGACTGTGCTACATAAGAAAACAACATATTTTTGAAGTATTTACCAGTGAAATGATAAAAGTACCTTCACAGCCTGGGAAAGGTCTTTTAATTTAGTCATGGTTGCTGTATACAGTAAATCAAATATCAGCATGCATGTTTTCCCCCAGTGGATGACCTGTTGCAATCACAAATTCATCCTGAGATAGAAGGAGGTTGTACAGCTGCAGCAGGAAACAGTAGTAACAAGGGAGGAGGGATGCTGAGAGGGCCAGGTGCTCAAAGTTGGTGTCTCAATCTCTTCTTAGGCAACAGGTCGGGAGCTGCTCCATTCTGCAGCAGAATGAAGGATGATACATTAAAGGTGGGACAGCTGGTCAGTGGGGAGGGTCAAGTAGCAGTGATCTGCGACTGTACTGTAGCAATGCATACCTTTAAAAATGGCTGTCATACCCATGAGAATAGTTTTGATGTTTTACCTCTAAGTGTTGAAAGAATTTAAAAAGGCTTCAGAGAGCTAAAACTTCCCATTATGTGCATGCGTCTCTTGCTCTGTTGTCGCCTCTGGTTATTGCAGTTTTTGAAGCAGTCCAAAAATTAGTAGAACCTGTTTATCAGCAGTCACTTTTAAACAGAGATCCTTTATTCAAAAAGCCTTTGAATGCAGTTATATCTCATTCAAAAGGCACATTAGGAATAAAAAAAGTGGCCAACCTATCATCATTACACTATATCTGCTGCTCCATCTCCTTTTCCTGACTCAATGATCCCCAAATCATGCTGCTGAGATTTAGTGGCCAAATGTTGAAATTCTCCAGCATGATTTTTCTTTTCTTTTTTTCCAGAATAAGAAAAAAATTAGGTAAGATAAGCTTGATACATCTGTTTTACTTACTCCCACTCTCAAAGCACAAAAAAGGCATATATTTCAACCCCACATGATCCAACCCCATTGGATCATTGTGTGTCAGGAGCATACCCCTGCAAACCTCAGAAGCAGTCTATTAATCTATCCACCCATATCCCCACCCTCAAAAGAATTTATTTACTCCTGATATAGATGGGAAAAAATCATCCCAACTGATATGGCATTTGCATTCCTAGTGCTCTGGAAGGGTAGTGAGACGGGCTACTAGAAATGGAGATAGAAATGTTGTGGTGGGAGGATAAAACCAGAGCTACAGTATCTTTGCTGTGAAAATCTGAACAACCGCTAGACGGCAGCAAAAAGATACCCAAAATCTATTTGTGTATGTGCGTGTGTCATCTAGTGGTCATCAGGGTTCGTATAACCCAGATGAGGTAAGTCTAAATAAAGTTGGATCTCAATGCATGGTAAGCCTAAATGAAATTGGATTCTTAATACATGGAAATTCTGACAAGGGAACATGGACCTCACAGGTGGTGATCAGGTTATACTGCTTAGATGATAGAATGGTTTTACGTGCTAATATAATGTCTTTTGATAATTAATAAATTGTTAACTAAAAAGATCAAATTAAGTTCTGAAGTCACATTCCTTCTCAGATCTAACTATTTTCTGATATTAAAAAGATGTAGGGAGGGAGGGAAGTTTGTATCAACTGATTTGGGATGGCCAAGTTCTTAATATTAACTTTCAAACAACAGCCCAGAGTACATGCATTGATTTAATTTTACATGCCTTTTAATAGGATTCCGTATGACAGTGCTGAATCAGACATAAACATGAGACTGATAATCATAGATAGCTATGTGGGTAGTGGGCTACATGGCTATGGAGATGGGCTCTGCTGTCAGATATCTCATTTAAATCCATAATATGTGGATTTCCAGTATTTGCAAAATTAAATCCTCTGTGATTTCAGAAAGGCTACATGTAACTGCCATCAGCCATCTTGATCTGTGAGTAAGCCAAAAGTTACTGCTCCTACTTCACATCCTGTCTGTGCAAAACCTAAGATATGCTCTGCTAGGAACATTCTTTTCTGCTGCAGAATATCAATGCCAGTTGAGACTAAAAAATTAGTAACAACAATTTGGTAGCTCAGCCTGTTTGATTTAGTAAGCCTAACTCCCTGAGTATATTGATGTTGATGGATGATGCAACTTGAGGTGAATCTGTATAGCTAGGTAGACCAGGAAAAGTCTTGTTTATCAGAAATGATGATGAAACATTTTTTTTCAGTGCAGTTCAATATTAGTGATGCAACAATATCATCTCTGCACAGATAGACAATAGGAGAATCATTTCACAGCTACCAATCACCCTCTACTCTAAAATTTATTATGAAAGGTGATATTTACTTGATTTATATTGTATCTTTCCATCCAAGGAAATCAATTGAGGTAGCTAACAACATAATTTTAAAAATATCCAAGTAGGATAACCCAGCTGTAGCATAATTAAATATGCAACCAAATGATAAAATCATTCTTTAAAAATAGTGTTTGGGAAAGTTGGGTTCAAAAAATGTATATCACAGTATTTAGATTCTTAAAAGTGTATACTAAGGGAATAACATACTCAAAGCTGTTTAACTGGAAAAGCTAAATGTAGAGCTCCATGTTTTATGAAAAACTGAATGACGCTGAAAGAAGCCCCCCCCCCCAAAAAAAACATTCAAAAGAATCTTGATAGGCTTCAGCATTGGGCCCTATCCAACAAAATGCTGTCCAGGGGGAGAAATGTATGATTCTGCACTGAGGTAGGAAAAAAACTGATGTATGGGTATAAGATAAGTGGTAGCTGGTTTGGCAGTAGTACCTGTGAGAAGGATCTGGGTGTCCTGATAAACCATATGTTAAGCATGAACCAGCATTGTGCTGCAGCTGCCAAGAGAGCCAATGCAATCTTGGGTTACATCAACAGATATATAATGTCAAGATTATGGGAAGTGATAGTTCTACTCTATGCTGCACTGGTCAGACCTCCCTGGAATACTCTCCCGTTTTGGTCGCCATAATACAAGAAGGATGCTGGGAAGACTATCAAAGATGCTGAAGGGCTTGGAGGCTAAATCCTTTGAAGAATGATTAAAAGAACTGGTTATGTTTAGCCTAAAGAAGAGAAAGCTAAAGGGAGACATGGTAACAGTCTTCCAATACTTGAAGGGCCATCACAGGAAAAAGGGTGTGGATTTATTCTCCATAGTACCTGTGGGCAGGAGGAGAACCAAAGGGTGGAAGTTTTACATAGATCCAAACTGAAAATAAGGATAAATTTTCTGACTGTGAGAGTTATTGAGCAGTGGAATAGCTTGCCTCTTGGAATTGTGGGTGCTCCATCATTGGAGGTTTTCAGAGGTTAGATACCCCTTTGTTTAAGATGGTCTGAGGATTCCTGCCATTCAAGGGATTGGACTAGAAGACCTCTGAGATGCCTTCCAACTTTATAATTGCATGAAAAGTTGTGGATTAGAATGGTATATGTGAGATTGCTGTGCCCGCATCCAAACTAAGCACTGTTTTACAAAAATGTTTTTGCAGTGCGGTTCTTAGCAAAGCTCCATTTCTTAGCTAGTCAGTGTATGGCTTGCAGCAGTCTGCACAAATGTGCTATTTAGTTAGATCATAGACTTCTGATATGTCGAAAACAGAAATATAATTGATTATGCATTTAGCATTATAGTTGCCTCCCCAAAGTTATTACTTAAGGATGCATAACTACATTCAGTTAAGTTTTTGGCTTGGTCAAAGCCAGCTGCTCAGCCTGTCATTCTGGCACAAAGAAAGTAACAATTTAACAATTACTGGATGTTGCTGAAAATAGTTTAGCACTGGGCTAGGCTGCCTGTTGCGAATTTCAATGGTATCTAAGATAATCCTGTACAAGAAGAAAAAATAACTAAAGATGAGAGTGGACATAAAGGCCATTTTTATACAGAAATAGGAATCAGCTTTTTCTTGTGGTGGGTCATTTGCCCAACTGGCTTGTTTATTCTATGTTGAAGCAACTTTCCAAAGTCTCAAAAAAGAGAACTTTTTTTATCCTGGTTCTTACTTTTTAACTTTGAGATGCCAAGGAACTATTGTTGGCAAAGCAGTTGCTCTTTCTGCTTAGGTGTGGCTCAGAAAGTGAGATGAGGAATTGTTCCTCAGGCCACTGATAGAAAGAAAATGATCCCAGTTATTAGTGCTACCGTTCTTTTGTAATTATAAAAAGGGGGTGCATGGATGTATTAGGGATGTATTCTGCTGTTAGAGCAGGAATAAACGGATGCTGTTGGATATTCTGAACTACAAATTTCATCCATCCAAGCCAGCATGGGAAATATTGGGGGAGCATTAGTCCATATCTCCTGGATGTTACTGGGTTATTTCACAGTAGCTAGCTTTTTAAAGCTTTGCTGCTGTATGGGATGTGGTAGTACAAGCTTCCCGTGGCAATCCTCTTTTTCTCTATCAGTACACAATAAAGTCCTCTAACCTGCCATGTATCATTTTATTATCTAGTTGTAGCCTTCTACACCCAAAGCATTTGCATGTTTATTATGGGCTGGTATTGGATAAAACTAAACCTTTACATAGCCATCACCACTTCTTCATTACCACTTCAGTATGTAGGTTTCTTCCATCACCACTTCTCCATCACCACTTCAGTATGTGGGTTTTAAATTTTAGCAGTGTTTTATGGATGAGTCCTCAGTTTTAAGCAGTGTCTTCCTCCTTGTCATATTGCTGAAAGAAGGAATTACTTCTATCAGTCTCCACATTTGTATTAAAAAGGGCCAGATATAAGCTTTTAATTATAGCATTGCCTGACCATCATAAGCCAGACATCAGATCAAAATTATAATGCCACCTGAATGTTTAGAGTATAAACTGTGGTGTGTTGCTGTGTGTCATTATCCTGGCAGCATTAGTAGACTGCCAGTCACATGCCAAGTTAAGCATAAAAGTCTCTTCCATGTTCCAAAAACGAAATACCAAGCTAATAGGTGGAGTGCAAACACTGCCATTTGCTGATACTTTTCTGGCTTCTAACCACAGCCTGGTTTTTTGTTTTTTTTTCAGATGTTACAGTCTGAAAACTGGTTGGCATTAAGACTTTAATTAGGCTTAAACAATTACAGGCTTCCAGACCTCTAGCAGAGATGAAGATAGGGCCTTCCTGATAAGATAGGGCCTTTCTTTCAGTCTACCGAGACACTAGCATTCCCTTTCTGAGGAAATCTGTCCTTTTAAATGGTCCATGAATTTTATTGTATTTTTTTAATTTAGGAAAGTCTTTGAACAGCTGCATTGTATTCATTATGATTGTGCAAATTATTTTATTCATCATTGTGAGACACCTATATGTTTTTTTCTAAAAGGTCTGCCATATCTGTTAAATGAAAGATTGAACCTATGTAGATAGACCACAAAATCTACCACAATGATCTGAATTTGGGCTTTTGAGATATGCTCATGGTGTGAGTGAACACTCTTCTGCAGATTGTTGCAGAGCACAAAACTACAGGTTGAATCTTTAGTACTGTTTATTGTGTAAATAGATTTTTGTAGCTGGATGCTAACAATCTATAAGAAATGCCATTGTGACGAGATGCTACTGAGATGCTAATATGAATTTTGTGGTACTTAAGGAGCAAAATCCATCAAGTTATTTTGTGCATGCCCTGGATATGTCTTTTGAGAATCCTTAAGAATCAATAAATAACACTTTTGGAAACATTTGAACCTCTGTTCCTGCTATATTGAATTACAATATAGTAATAAAATAATGTAATAATTGTTCACTCTTTTTCTCTCCTCCCTCCCTTGCTATTTTACTGCTTGCTTTTGCACTTGTGGTCTTGAAGTTGAGTTTTCCAGTTCACCATTTTCTATGCAGAGAGTTGCTAGTGTTGTTTTCTAGGTCAGATTTTTTCTAGCAATCTCCTTTACAAGAATGATCCTAAAGCAGTTGCCTCAGCATACTTTCTCTGGGTAATGGTTTGTGCTTAATATATAATGTAGACTGCTAGTAAAAAACTGATCTCAGAGAAATGCGTAGGTGTCATTTTATGGCTCAGGCCCCCGTCTCTCCAAACCCTCAGCTTTGCACACGTGATTTTGAATAAGTTTAACCCTTGATGTTCCTCTGCTCCCTGTGACTTCAGGCTCCACCTCCCTTCCATTCTGTCTGTCTCCCTAGCTCTGCCTAAAGTTCGCTGTTCCTTACTTGCAAGAGGCATTGAAACCACTCAAATCAGAAGGAAGCACACAAGTGTTTCATTACTGTACGAGGAGGTTTCCTTTGGGAATAGAATGCTGAGCTTCCCTTCGGAATATCAAGGTCAAGCACTTGCCGAAGCACATCTCCCCATTGCCTCTTAGAATGCAAAGATTCAACTATTAATAACCATGAATTAGTTTCACTGTTAGCAGCTGTGTCTCTGGTGGATTCCCTGCCCCAAGCGATGCTCCTACTGCAGAACGAATGCATTCCCTTTGCATTTCTGAAAATGTAAGACTATCATCATTGGGATCATAACACCTGACACACAGATCTAACAGCCTCTCCATTATCTGGTGAAGTCAGCTTACTTAGGTCTCAGCTTTCAATAGCAGCAAAATACTCTTTAACAATCTGAAGTGTGTTGTGCATGCCAGTTCTCATTTTTTTTCACTTTGCTGTACTTTTCTGCTAAGTGCTTTTGTCAAATATAGTGTTAATGGGTGAGCTGCATCATCCTTAGACACATGGAAGCTTATGGTTTATTCCATTCTTAGTTTTTCCTGTCTGCTTAGACTAGTGTTTTTCAAACTTGACAACTTTAAGATGTGTGGACTTCAACTCCCAGAATTCCCCATAGCCACTGGCTTAGAGAATCTCTGCCCTTTTTGGAACAGCGCTTTCCCATTCCCTTGCAATGCTGGGCTGATACTAACCTCTTCTAAAGAGGAAGTCCCACAATATGTTCCATTGCTGGCTTATTGCTGCAAGTAGAATGTTTATCCTAAGCTTATGTCCCATTAAACTTGTTAGCGTTTAAAGTTCAACCAGTCTCTCTGTTAGCTTTGTTGAAACAGACAAATATGATTATTCCTGTGAAAGGTTTTTAATCCTAACTTTTGAGGACAGATTCCATGCATTTGGGTACAGCATCTGATTAGCCCTATGATTTAAATCTCCCAGGTTATAGATGCCTATAGTGATCATTGGACAGCCTAAGAATCTGGATCCAAATTCTTTCCTTGTTCTGGGCAGCCACCTAGAAGACATGGTACATCAGCTTCAGTAGTTTTCGTTGGTGAAGTAGGAATAAATACATATTAGGAGATAGTAATATATACTTATATTCCTACATTACCATTGGGAACCCCAGAAGCTAATGCATCTTTTCTAAAGGACGGGAAAGATTATGGAACTTGCCCATTCTCCAGTTCTCATCCTCCGATCTCTCACTGGGGGAGAATCAGGTTTGTGGGGGCAGAGTATCATCATAACATTGTACTTCAAAGCACTTCAATCCCTTGTTTGAATAAACGGCTATTGTCCCCCTGGGTGATAAGGTAAACTAAATAGGAGTATTAGGGTACTAAATCCACTCTGACTTCCTGAGTGTATACTCTATCATTAAGAGGCAGGCCTCCTTCCTTTTTATTTATTTATTACACGATCTATAACTCATCTGCATTCTACAAGGCCCAGGTTGGAAAGCAATGTATCCCTGTGGCTTTGTTCTTGGTTAAACTAAAAGGTGACCAAATGGATACTACAGTATATGACATAGATGTTGGCAACTGTTATATGAGGATATGTAATAGGAAACATTGAGGTGTTGAGGTGAATGTGGAGGTGAATGTGTTTATAAAAGAGCAGGTGGGTTTGTATATTACAGTTTTTATGCATGTGAGGATCATCCTATCAAGTGGTCTTACTTTAAAAATCTCCCCAAATGTACTGATTTACCTTTTCTTATTTAATTTAATGAAAATAACATGATGGGATTTCTGTTGGCATAGCAACTGAATTAAACAAAAGTGACTTCGACTATCAAGAAGAGGTATTGCTCCTATTGAGCTCCATTCTAGGTTATCTTTCTTAATCACCCTACAGTCTGATGGAATAATGGTAATTGATAGTCTTCATTTATAGGAATGTTCCTTTTAATATTTTGATCCTCCAGATGCATGTATTCACAGACTCAGCAGCTTATATGTTACAACATACATTTTTTAATGAATTATGAGGGTCTCAAACCAAATTAAAATTTATTTTTTAATAAAGAGATCCTTTTGTTGGGAAAGCATGAAATATCTTATTAAACTATGTTCTAGAAACATGCATACTATATCCATAGTTATCTGTGTTGCTAAATTGCCAAGGAGTGGCTGGATTGCCTCAGAGCCTTCATAAATGGCAGGAGACATTGGAGGTTTGGGCGGGGTTATCAAGTTTAGCTTTGTGAGGGGAAGCCACTCTTCCACGGCCAAATTCCACCCCAAATAAGCCAAAGAAAATTTCCAAAGACAAGTTCTGTCTGCCAGCAAGGAATAACAGCCAGTTAGAACCAGTTAAAGGGAGGGAAATATGTCAGACCATTGGTAGCAGAGGGTGTTAGATAAAGGGATCCCTTTCTCACCATTATTAAAATGATAATATGAAAAATTATTGCTGTGGGCTACACCTGGACACTATGTTGCCAAACTTCTATCTTTGTTGCTGTTCCAGACATTGCCAAATATGGTGGTTGGGCATGGGCTGGGACTCAATGCACTGCTAACATAAATTAGTTATTTTCTCCCTTCATTTAAACCAAGTGGTTAAGAAAACATAGAGCCTGTAACAATGGCTCAATGAACCATTAAATGGTTTTAGAAATGTACATACCTATTTTTCTGAACATAGGACTATTTCAAGGGTTTTAAAATGCTACTGATGGCAGTCATAAACTTTTTGTTGTTGTTGTTTTATATGTGGCTGGAGTATACACTAAAACCAAACTCAGAAAAATAGGTTTGGGTTTGAGAGATCCTTTATTGTATGCATAGGTTTAAAAGGGTCTCACTTGCTCATGCTAGTTTAGATTCACTTGTACCCAAAGCATAGACAGGTCTGTGGGTGCCCATTTTCTTACACCTCCCTTGTTATTATTGACTGCTTTGCCTAAATTCTGCTTCTGCTGATCATGGGAAGAGGCAATCAGCTGGCAGGACATTACTGCCCCATTCCTCAATCACTGCATTTCCTCCCAATAAATCTTATATTCATACTGTCATTGTAATTACTCTATTTGGAGCCATAAGATGTAGGAATTTGGTGTGTTCTTCCATGAATGGATGAGTTAATATGATCCAAACATTTTATATGTTCCACCATATAAAAACAGAGCCCCATTTATTAAAATTGAATCTAGGAGGAATGTGCAAAAACCAAAAGTCCAATCCTAAAGTCCAGTTGGATCTCATGTAAAGGTTAAGCAGTTAATTTTAAGAAGTCTTGCCTATCTTGTTCCCACTCTTGTCTTCTGCTCTGTTACCACTGCCTTGACCAGTTGCTTCTGCTGTTTCCTGCATATGTGCACCTTGCTCAAAAATAATTGTGCCACCTTCATTGGTTTTTAGTTTATTTCAGCTGTGATATCTGCTCTTTTCCTCAGATGCCTCAAGAACTACATTTCTTCTGACCTTCAAACTCTTCCTGTGTCACTGGAGTATTGCTTAGAGATGAAATGGAGTTTTAAAAAGTGGTGGGAATCTAGTATCTGGCTTTGTTTTGGACACAGAGATTCAAAGACTGAAGTTCAGTCATTAACATTCATTTATGTAGGAGAAATTAACTGATTTTTCCCTGCTGGTTGATATTCTCATTTTTAGTGCTGTGATCATTCTGAAAATGCTAAAATGAAAAGTACTTCCCTTTCAGTAAATACCCGGCAGTATATTTTATAGATCCTTTTTGCATCTGAGGGTTTACCAGGGTTATGTGCGATTATGGTTAACAATAAGTTTTAGGCTTGATGATCTTGGCTTAAAATTCCTACTTAGCCATGTGGCCTTGAAATTACAGCTTCTTATCCTAATAAAACACTGGCTGTGATGATAAAAGAACAGCAAGGCATCTTGGCTTTTGAAAATGCAATTCACATTATTAATATTACAAAGATGTATGCCTCTGTACCCTGCTTATGAGATAAGGTTTTAGGGCTAACTAGCACTTATCTAGAATTTAGGAGATCACTAGAGATTAATAGTACTTTTGTGGTACAAGGTTTTTCTCTTTCTCTCTTTCTCACACACAGAGGCATGCTGAGCGTAGCTTATAGCATTATCCCTCCAGTAGATTCCTGTATCCCATCATGTTGCTAGGAAACCAACACTGCTCTAAAGAGTGCTTGCAAAGAGCAAAGTCAGTTGTTTGCCACCTTCTTCAGTTCCAGCACAGACTGACCAAAACCAACTGGCTTCCTTTGGCCCAATATTTCCAAAGAATGAGTCTTTTTCTACTCAGGTGACTCTGGATATGCCTAAATGAGATCTGACCAAATCCCATCTCTCGTACACGTAACTAGAAAAGAGTTACACTTATCGACTGTTCTTATTAAACCTTGAGAAGCATTGCCTTTGAGCCCTCATCTTTATAACTTCATTCACAGAAATTTTTAGCTCTTAAAAATTACAAAATAGGAAAGACTGTCATAGATAACCTCATATCCATAATAAACATAAAATCTGCTTCTGTGAAGAATACAAGTGCTGCCAAATTAGTCTTCCATTTTCTGCATATGTAGTTCTTCTACAGATTGGACAAGCACATATATGGGAATAATGCATGAGAAAACACTATCATGGATATTTGATTCCCCCCCCCCCCCCCCCCCGTTTGCTGTTTGAGACTGAAAAACTGACTACTTCCAAAGGGCAAATACTATGCAATTGGTATTCCCTGTTTTTTCAGAGTCAGTTAAGATCTGTTTGTACTCCAAAAGTAAGAGGATACAGGTGAAACTCGAAAAATTAGAATATCGTGCAAATGTTCATTTATGTCAGTATGGCAACTCAAAAGGTGAAACCAAGATATGAGATAGACGCATTACATGCAAAGCGAGATATGTCAAGCCTTACTTTGGTATAATTGTGATGATTATGGCGTACAGCTTATGAAAACCCCAAATTCACAATCTCAGAAAATTAGAATAGTGTGAAAAGGTTCAATATTCTAGGCTCAAAGGGTCCCACTCTAATCAGCTAACGAATCCATAACACCTGCAAAGGGTTCCTGAGCCTTTCAATGGTCTCTCAGGCTGGTTCAGTAGGAATCACAAGCATGGGAAAGACTGCTGACCTGACAGTTGTGCAGAAAACCATCATTGACACGCTCCATAAGGAGGGAAAGCCCCAAAAGGTAATTGCAAAAGAAGTTGGATTTTCCCAAAGTGCTGTATCAAAGCACATCAATAGAAGGTTATGTGGAAGGGAAAAGTGTGGTAGAAAAAGGTGCACAAGCAGCAGGGATGACGGCAGCCTGGAGAGGATTGTCAGGAAAAGGCCATTCCAAAGTGTTGGGGACTTTCACAAGGAGTGGACTGAGGCTGGAGTTAGTGCATCAAGAGCCACCACACACAGACGGATCCTGGACATGGGCTTCAAATGTCATATTCCTCTCGTCAAGCCGCTCCTGAACAACAAACAACGTCAGAAGCGTCTTACCTGGGCTACAGAAAAAAAGAACTGGTCTGTTGCCTAGTGGTCCAAAGTCCTCTTTTCTGATGAGAGCAACTTTTGCATCTCATTTGGGAACCAAGGACCCAGAGTCTGGAAGAAGAATGGAGAGGCACACAATGCACGATGCTTGAAGTCCAGTGTGAAGTTTCCACAGTCTGTGTTGATTTGGGGAGCCATGTCATCTGCTGGTGTTGGTCCACTGTGCTTCATTAAGTCCAGGGTCAACGCAGCCGTCTACCAGGAGATTTTGGAGCACTTCATGCTTCCTTCCACAGACGAGCTTTATGGGGATGCTGACTTCATTTTCCAGCAGGACGTGGCACCTGCCCACACTGCCAAAAGTACCAAAACCTGGTTCAATGACCATGGGATTACTGTGCTTGACTGGCCAGCAAACTCGCCTGACCTGAACCCCATAGAGAATCTATGGGGCATTGCCAAGAGAAAGATGAGGGACATGAGACCGAACAATGCAGCGGAGCTGAAGACTGCTATTGAAGCATCCTGGTCTTCCATAACACCTCAGCAGTGCCACAGGCTGATAGCATCCATGCCACGCCGCATTGCGGCAGTCATTGCTGCAAAAGGGGCCCAAACCAAGTACTGAGTACATATGCATGCTTATACTTTGCAGAGGTCCGATATTGTTCTATTTCCAATCCTTGTGTTATTGATGTGATGTAATATTCTAATTTTCTGAGATTTTGAATTTGGGGTTTTCATAAGCTGTACACCATAATCATCACAATTATACCAAAGTAAGGCTTGACATATCTTGCTTTGCATGTAATGCGTCTATCTCATATATTGGTTTCACCTTTTGAGTTGCCATACTGACATAAATGAACATTTTCACAATATCTAATTTTTCGAGTTTCACCTGTATTTCCCGCTGGGAAATAAGTTTAGAAGCCCTTTTAGAGACATCTTTGGAAGCTCTTTTCACACAAGTTCCTGAAATGTGTTTCCTTGATTATTTGATTTTTGCTGAAAAAGAGGTGTAAGATGTCTCAAATGTGGACAAAGCAGATGTCTTGGAGGAGGAAAGTTAAACGTTTCTACCTGTACCATTTTCCATTTTAGCCATTGTCAAAGCTGCTACATGCTATATGACCTTCTAGGAAAACTATAATTTAAGGTGGGACAATATCATGGGGTTCATCAGTGTATCTCTGACACACTCATGTTTACTTTCTTGTATTGCTGCTCTAATCCAGTTTGTAGTCTTCACAGCTACTTTAAATGAAAATCAAAATGTTCACTCATGAATCTCTCACATCATATTCTGTTTGGTCCAGAGCTGAAATCTTTTTGGATTCAATAGCCATGAATTCTATAGGCCACTAAGAGAAATCATTACTAATTTTATTATCATCTCTGAAAGAAAAGCAAGCTACAGTTGCTATGGAGTTACATTAGTTTGCATCTTTCATTAGATATAGATACTAAAAAGTGTGCCTACAGTGATTGTATGTATTGAGTTTGAGTTGAGACCTTGGGAAAGTCTAAGTATGTTTGATCTCTGCTTTAAATGCATATAAAAACAATGTAATCTCCACTCTTCCTTCCATTAGACTAGTTAGATATCAGCACTTCTGTGACCTAAGTAGGTTCAGACCAGCTCAGTAGTTGGATGGGGGGGGACCATTAGGAAATACCAGGGCTGTATGCTAGACTGGAAAGTAAAAAAAAAATCTGGAAGAAGGCAGTGGCAAATAATTTCCATATTGTTGACAAGAAAATTACATGGTTATGATGATACAGGTGGTCCTCAACTTACAACCATTTGTTCAGTGACCTTTCAAAGTTACAACAGCACTGAACAAAGGCACTTACGATCTGTCCCCAAAGTTACGGCTGTTGCAGCACCCCCGCAGTCACGTGATCAAAATTCGGGCGCTTGGCAGCTCACCCACATGACCACAAGGGCACTTCAGCTCCCCCCACCCACCTATATCCCCCCATCTATGCCCTTTTGATCCCTTGCACTTTGCGGCCCCTGCCACCCTAGAGGCACAAGGCTTTCTTCCCAAGGTCACACACCATGGTTTCCTTGCAAGACCTGGGGGAAATGGCCTCACGTGGCCAGGAGCTGCCTCCCAAAGCTCAAGAACTGGCATACCTCGTCAGCAGTGGGAGCAAGGAGACAGTGAAGATCAGCTGGGACAGCAGAGTGCAGGGTGGTGAGGGCGATTGTGGCTGGGACTGGGCTGGGGCAGCTGGAGCTTCCTGGGGTGTGGTGGAATAGTTGTGGGGAAAAGTTGAAGAACGGCAGGATATAAATGTAAGCAATAAATAAAAATAATACATCCACAGACAATGGAACTTCTAAAATAGAGTTTGTAAAAAGCAGTACAATTTTAAGCAAGCTTATTCAGAAATAAATTACACTGAATTCACTGAAATTTGCTCAGTTAAGTGTATTTTGGATTGAAATCTTAATCCTTCTATATCATTCCATTATTAAGTAGCCACTTCAGAAGATTCTGAAGATAATCCTGGATTTAAGAGGATTTATGATGATGAATTTACTTCAAAGGCATGTTTCTTTGAAAAAAAAGGAGTTGTGTAACTTTGATGGTCCAAATTTCCAGTTTCCATGGACATAACTAGTCTCAGCTCATTTAAGATGGACCTTGATTAAAATGCAAAATTCAGACTACCAATTATTTCAGATATATAACACCTAGTGTTACTAATCAAAAGACATTGTGCAGTTATCCCCAATCATTTTTGAAGGAAAAAAGGAAGATGACATTACAGGACCCCTGTAAAAATTCACAAATAAAGGAAGGGTTTTGCAGCGTAAAAGCCTTGCCAGGAATTACGTGCATGATGTAAGCCTCTTATGGATTTGTGCCTTTACAGATAGATCCCTTTCCACTCTGAGAGAAGGATCTATAAGCTCAGCCTGTATAACTTAATTTTCCTTTTCTAGATTCTAAACTACATGTTAAGGCAGGCAGCAGTTTTCCATCTATGTCTATCATTCTAACTTTTACTATTCTTTTTAATATTTTTATTCCAGATCTTGTACAAAAACATATCTATGCAGTTTACATAATATATAATAAAAATGTATATATGCAAATACAGTAACACACTGGGTACAGTAAAATGGAAGGGGAAACAGACTCCCACCTTGGAGGTCTACAACACCAGACTGGAGTGTACCTCAGTTAAGGAGGACATTGAATAGCAGGGTGGTAGTATATCAGCAATAACTTTGGACTACAGTGAGTCCCGCTAACCTGGATTGATGCTACACTGAAAAACAACCAAGTTAAATTCATCCCACTTGGCTTATCACTCAGTTTTCAGTAAGAAATGCTTGGTCCTAATACATTTTTTCACTCTTCCAGCGATTTGTATTAGTGAATGCCTCGTGCATGATTCCCTTTGCATACTGGTGTGGGGGAAAGAGCCCTGAGGAAGTGGGAGAGGCAATCAGTTTGATAGACAAAAGATAGAAATTGAAGATGAGGTGTGAATGAGAATGGGGAGAAACAGAGATTTGGCAAAAGTGTAAGGGAGGGACGAGGGTGCTGTAAAGATATAGAAGGGATTATTGGTGAAAGAGTATCTTGTTGTATAGAATGGAAATGGTAAAGCAAAGGAATATTGTAAAGAAGAGGAGGCACATTCTGACATGAAAACTTTTTAACAGAAACATGTAAATGTTTAATGTAGTAAAATGGCCCTTGTGGTATTTTCATTCTGAAAGTACAGAAATGTCCCACAAAGTATTTTGATTTCTAAGCAAACCAATAGCTGTTTGGGAACTTTGCCTGTTTCTGAGTTGTGCTTTCTATTGTCAGGAGTACTCATTAATATGCTATTTGTTTTGTATTTGCATTGTTTAATTTTGCTATGTTTTGTTTTGTAAAATATTTTATGCTTGTTCCAGTGTTCAGTGATTTTATAACAAAGTTCAGCTCTGAAGCTTAATTCATTGACAAAACCAAGCAATTAGTTTTTTTATCTGAATTTTAATAGTGTCACTCTTTTTGTGGGTTTATCCAGAACTCTTTTAACAAAATAATTACATTTATATTAATCTACTGGCCTAGGAATAACTTGGATTCTGTGGTGATTTCTAGATTCTAGTCCACTGTTAATATTTCTATGGTGCTGCTCCTTATCTGACCTTGCTGTAGGATTAACCATTCATACACTGTCCTCCTCCATCCCAGATGCATTGTATAAATATAAATATGGGTGACTGTTACGTTATTGTGAAAACATGGCTATATTTAAGGGTGTAATAAGTAGATTTAATGTAATATGATTCCATAGTAGGGCTGTTCCTCACATCCCCAGCGATGTGCTTTCTTCCCGTCCCTGAGATGGGAGGAAAGCACACCACTGTTTCAGAAACTGCTGCCCCACAGCACTGCTGTCCACACACAAGAGTGGGAGCTGCAGCTATCAAAGGCTGTTGTGAGGAGGGTGGGGAAGAGTGTGGAGATAAGGGCAGGTGTAGCAAGGAAAAGAGGAGCAAGAAAGACCTTTGCAGGAAAGCCTAGGAAGACCAAAAATGTTTGGTGGGAGGCAGCAATGGTAGTTACTGGTAGGACTAGTAATCTTGTGGAATTTCTTCCATGAGGTTGCTGAGAAAACTCTGGTTGCTGGGGAGGTTCTGTTCTCTCTGGCAGCCAAAGCAGAAATGACTACAGAGGCATGGGGTCCCATGGCTGATGGGAGGGGGTGGTCTTGTAGCAGGCCAGTTGAAGCTCTGCAGGTTGCTAACTTCCCTCTGATTCATCATCCATGTCAATCAGAAGGTGTCCTTTGCTCCAGCTTCAACTTCCCTCAGCAGTAGTTTAGAACTGAGACTGCTGAGTAGTCTAGCTCCGTTGTGAGGACACGTCCTCAAAAACTGGTTAGCAGGCTAGATAGGGAGTCAGAATTCTCTACTGGCAGTCAGAATATGTTTCACACTGTTATCAACATCCATAAACATTATCTCTTTCTGCAGTGTAAAATCAAGAGAAAGTTGATCTGAGTTATGGGTGATTGTAGTCCTCAAAATGTTGCCTTGTGTTCAGTATATAACAAATGTTGCTCTGTTCTGATGTCCTTGCTGGATGAGGTCAGTGCCTTTTATGATAGCTGAATGCCTTTGGGAAGTTTACATATAGAGCATGGAAACCATGCCTTTCACCTGTTCTTTGCCCAAGCATTTATAAGTAAAGGTTTAGGAATCCTTTAGAACTATCTGTAATCCTGCAGTACTGTGACCAGCAGTTTGATGAGAGTTTCATATATGCATTATTATTATTATGCAGTGGGGTAATTTAGAGTTCTGTCTTAGGCTCAGTGTTCTTCATCATTTTTCTAATGACTTAGACTTGCCCAATTTGTAGAGAACAAAAAACTGGGGGAGATTGCTAACATCTCAGAAGACAGGCTCAGGATTCAGAAGGATCTTGATGGACTTGATCATTAGACCTTTTCCAACAAAATGCAGTCCCCTGGTGAGAAATGTAAGGTTCTGCACCTAGGTAGGGAAATCAGATGTATAGGTACAAGATAGGTGGTTCAGCATTATTACTTACAAGAAGGATCTGGGTGTCCTGGTAGATCACAGATTAAACATAAGCCAGCAGTGTGCTGCAGCTGCCAAAAGAGCCAATGCAATCTTGGGCTGCCTCAACAGAGATATAATCTCTCCACTGGAATCATCCCAACCACTTCAATCATGCTGGGAGAAGCAGCTGGTTATCTTCTTTTTTCAGGAGGTCAGTGGAGTTGAAGCCTATTCCTCTTTATAGAACTGCTTCAACTCATTGTTATTTTGGAGCTCTCTCGCATAAACCGCTTGCTTCAGATCATGCCACAACATATCAGTTGAATTGAATCTAGGTTTTGATTCATCCATTTCAAGTACAACATTTCTTGTGTTTCGGCTATTCTGTTGTAGATTAACTTGTGTGCATAGAATTGTTGTTCTGCCTGATCCACGTTCAGTTAAGCTTCTGTTCACAGTTCATTATCCAGACATTCTCATGTACAGTTTGCTGGTATAATCCAGGATCCAGAGTTCGCTCAATGATTTCAAGCTGTCTGAGTTCTGAGGCTGCAAAGCAGCCCCAGCCATGGATACTCTAACTGCCATGCTTCATGGATGGAATGAGATTCCTTGCTGGAATGCAGTGTTTCATTTTCTCCAGACAATAATGTTTTTCATTAAGGTCAAGAAGCTCCACTTTTGTCTCATCTGTCCATAGAACATTGTTCTAGTAATCTGCTGGATCACCCAGATGGTCTTTGGCAAACTTGATATGAGTGGCAAAAGGGTTTTGGGAGTGCAGTGCTTTCTTCCTTGGGATCCTCCTGCAAGTGGGGAAGTGCATTCTACTTTTGTTCAGCCTTTTCCATATGGTAGACTCAATGAACACTGAAATCAGACAAGACAAGAGTAGCCTGCAGATCTGTTACCATTATCCTGGGGTTCTTTGTGACCTGTCTCAGTATTATATACTTTGATCTTGGGGTGATTTGTTTGGGTGATCACTTCTGGGAGAGTAACAGTGGTATTTTCCAGACTCATAACAATCAACAACACTTTTGCTTGATCTATTTTGATCAAGGTGTGATTCAGTTCCACAAACCTGTGTTGTGAAGAGCATGCTTTGATGGTGGCAACCAACGTGGTTTTTTTTTTAAGGAAGGGCCCCTCAGAGTCATACCTCATTGTCATCTCATTTATTGGAACATCTGACTCAACTTACCTCCTTAAGAGAGCTGATTATCCAAGGGCTTCATATACTTTTTCCAACGAAACAGTGAATGTTAGTTCATTATGTTCAATAAAGACATAACAGAGTACAGTGTTTTGTCTGTTGTTTCTTTAACTAGAATCTCTTTATAGGACCTTGATGAAGTACTGATCATACTGTAAGTCACAGGAATGCAAGAGTATGGATAGTTCTAAGAGATCATAAACTGTGGAGTCCTTGGGGTTCTCTGAGCTTGGTTGTTTTCTTGCAAACGTTTTGTTACCTTGCTAGGTAACATCTTCAGTGCTAGAATGGAGTAGAGTTTGCTCTCTGTTTATATACAGTGGCTTGCCCTGCCTGTGTTGGTGTTTTCCCCCCCTCTGGTAGTTCCTTAATTAGGGTATTGTTTACTGCTTGATTGTATGTCTGGAGATAATCTTGATGTTCTGCCATACATCAGAAATGTCTCAGAAACAACCAACAGAATATTACAACCACATGGCATCTCTGTAGCACACAAACCAACTAAAGCCCTCCAAAACATCTTAAGCAAACCAAAAGACCCAGTAGCCCAAGAAGAAAAAACAGGAGTCATCTACAACCTACAGTGTAAGGACTGTAACAACCACTTTGTAAGACAGACAGGCAGAAGGCTAGCAGAGTGCATCCATGAACACCTACTAGCAGTCAGAAGGCACGATGAAAACTCCTTAATCTCACAACATATGGACAGACATAACCATAGTTTCAACTGGGAAACTGTCAGCATCTTAGACCAAGCTAAATCCAAAAATGCGAGGGAATTCCTGGAAGCTTGGTATTCAGACAAGGTAGCCATCAACAGGCACGCAGAGATAAACAACATCGACATGCTATTCAAAGACAATAAAAAGGAAACAAACAACCAGAACATCTCCTCACCAGCAGTCATCACCCAGATAAGCAGAGATTAACACCAAGATTATCAATACCCTAATCAAGGAACTACCGGGGGGGGGGGGGGGGACCACCAACACAGGCAGGGCAAGCCATTGTATATAAACAGAGAGCAAACTCCACTCCATTCTAGCACTGAAAATATTACCTAGCCAGGTAACGAAACGTTTGCAAGAAAACAACCAAGCTCAGAGAACCCCAAGAACTCCATAGTTCAACCCTGAGCTACACATATTCTCTTCTATTGAGATCATAAACTTTCTCTCACCTCTATATTATGCTGTTTCTACATAGTTAATGGCAATCAGTACATCTTGTGGAATAAAGAGTGAATTAATAAAGGATTGGAAGACTTCCACTTCTGATGAAAGATTCTGCTAAAATGGTACTGAGGATATGGTTCTTATTTCTCTCTACAACATAGTATATTTCTGTCTCAGTTGCACAAAGCAATCTTATTTATCTGGATTTTGTCAGTGCAAGACTAAAATCTGGTTTTCATTAGATATGTAGTTGGAGAATAATTGAATTCTTGAAAACAAAGCCAATCTTAAATAGTATTCTGGCCTTCAGAGATCATGAAAGTTTAAGAGATCATTTTCTATGTATGAATATATTTAAGTTAAACATAATTGACTACAGTTTCCCCCTAAAACCTAAAAGCTTTCTATAGTATGTGTTTGTCTGTCAAAACATGCCTCTTCTTGTCTCCTTTTGCCAATGAGAATTCTTTTTTCTTCTCTAATACAGCTCATAAGCAGTGCTGCTTGCTGGTTGATTTTCTCCTCATTTAAATATAACTGGCACCCATTGCCAACAAGGAACATCACCAGGCATATATATTTCAGTAACACAGTGCCAGTACTTGAAACTAAAGAATATAGCAGGGGTGTGAAAAGGGCAGCCTGGGGGCGCCTACGATTCACCAACTCTCTGTTGCAGGCCCCAGAGTAGGTGGGGCCAAACATGCTTGCATCTGTGAGGGTTAGGAGCAAAATCTGTACTTTAAGCTTAAGGCACCAATTTCATACCTTAAAGCTCCTTGATCTCCCCCCGCCATAAAATTGGCCTTAGAGCCACCTACTTTTACAGTCTTTGGCACGCCACACAAAGTTTGGTGCAGTCTTTGAGCCGACGAGTTGCGCACACCTTTTCTTGAGTATGGTGCACAAATCTCTGTCTGATGGTCACAGAAGAGAAACACTTCACAAAAAAGAAACTAAGATGATTGCTTAGTTATCTGTTATTTTGGCCAGTTGAGGAGGAATACTTGCCAGATTATCTTTTCAACCTTTCACCAGCAGTTGTGGGCCTGTATCTGCTTTTTTTTTTAAATTAGAGTTCCATTTCCTGCCATGATTCAAGCTGTCAGCATATCACAGATTTGAAGAATAATGTGTGGGAATTCACCTTGCACACTGCCACCCAGCTCTGGTGAAAATAGGAAATGTTGAGGATCCTGGCAGGAAACTCCCTGAATAACAGTAAGCTACAAGTCGTATCATTTTCCCTGTAACCTCTTAAAACTTTGGTGTTCCCTTTTTTGTTTCATGTTTATCATATCCTTACTTTGTTATTCTCTTCTTTTAAATTTGAAAAAAAATGGAACTCACAGTTCCACATATTGTAAGGAGGATTACCGTAACTTAAATGATCTCTTGACTGGCAATGATTAAGGATGTGCAAGAGTTCTCATTCAGTGACAGTGTTTCATTTTGAAAAAAATGAATAAGGAGAAATATAATAGAAGTATATAAAATTATGCATGGTTTGGAGGAAATGAACAGGAAGTGTGTTTCTTCCTTTCTCATATTAGAACTCAGATTCATTCAGAGAAGCTGAATGAGGAAAGATTCAGATAGACAAATAGACTTCCTTCACATATATGTAATTAAATGATGGAATGTTCTTTCAGAAGATGTACTAATTATCTCTGACTTGGATAGCTTTAATGGGTGGTTAATTCATGGCAGGTAAGATTATTTATCTATTGAAGGATTTTATTGCTGTATTGCTTTGCTTGTGGGTTTGTCTTTGGACACTGTGGGAGCCACATGCTGGATTAGATTGGCCCTTGGTCTGATCCTGAAAAGCTCTTCTTAGTTTTTTTGTAATCTTGTTGATGTGAAGCCGGTTTCACCATCTGGGTGACAATTAAGTATAGTTACCTAAGCTGTTACATTTAGAAAGGAATAACAGGTGAGATGAGTTGTGAAGAGGGAGCACAAATCCAAGGTACCATCTTCATTGTTTTCTCTTGTCACTTAATTGAACCCTAAGGTCTTCTTTGCTCTGTGGGAAGGAAGATACTTTCATCACCAGCTTATAATTATTTCTGTTGTGAAACCCCACATGAGGCATTAAAATTAAAATAATAAGGGCAGTGAGATATTGATCCCTCAGCAGGGAAGTGGTTGGCAGAAGGCGGGCTGCTAGAGGGCTTTGTTTGTGAAGTACTGTAGAGGCACTGAGGGCTCTCCGTGCTAATGAGAATAATCATCCTCATTGCTGTGTAGCTGCAGAATTATGCTTAGCAAAGGTTGAAGAAGCATGTAATTGAGTCAAACGACAAATGTAGTTGAGTGAAGGAAGGAAAGCAAAATCTGCAAAACTAGAATAACTCCCTTAAGGACCTTGCCAATTCCTTAGGATTGGAAATGCACCAACAATAGTAGTTCTTTCTGCATAGCAGAAAGATTTCTTGTTAATAAAAATAATGGCTAATACCTTTTGGCAGAATACAAATGGCAACTAGAATTCTAAAAATAATCCTTAAAAAAGTCTTTCTGGATTAAACCAAACACTGTTCACTTCAGTGTCTTGTTTCACGTTGTGGCCAATTGGATGTTTTTAAGATACTGAGAGGCAATCGCCCTCTTGTTGGTATTATGGGTGTGCCTCCCTTTTCCCTCTAAATCCCTGTAAATATCACAAATTCTAATACTCTCCTTTGTACAGTCATTAAAATAATAAGGGCAGTAGTATACTGAACATATTTTGGCCTGTGCTGTTGATGCCTCAGATTCAAATAGGAAGGGCACCTGGAACAAGCTTCCTTGTACTGATTATGGAAGCCATTGCACTTAGCAGTTAAAGTCTGAGCCAGCATGATGTTTGGAAGAACTTTTTTTCTTTGAATGTAGGGGATTAATATATAGGGAAATTAAGTAGGTATTTTGGTTTTTAGTATGTCTATTAATTTTTATTGTCATGCCATGATTTCAATTATATTCCTACGACTCTAAATCTAAGTATGAAGCTGAGCCAACTTAATAAATTTATTTGAAGACCTTTACTAGTTGATCATGGACAAATTGCTATCTCCTCAGCTCAGGAAAGTTGTCTCAGGCTCTTCTCTAATGTGCCAGAAGCCAGGAGTTTTTGGTGCTGTGTTTAACAAATACAGAATTGCAAATGTTCTAGCTTGGAAATATTCATTGGGTCAACCTCTTATGGCACTTTATAGAGAGTAGAAGGTTATTAAACTGTTTCTCTTTAACGAAGTAGGTATAGTGAGCCCATCTCCTCTCTCAAATCTAGGCTCCTTATGAGGTTGTCTTCCTAAGAAAAGTGTATGTGCAGCTTGTTCCCTAGTATATATAAAACTGTGCATGAAATACTTGGTGGTATTTATAAGCTCAGAGCAATTTCATCTCAGTAGACTGAATTTGGGATTTTTTTGGTCTCTCATTTTGCCTACCACCAGAACTGTGCACAAACATGAACTCTTCCTTGTTAAGGGACAGAACTGTGAATATTGGATAAGTATTAGAGATACTTGCACCATTCCTTCTTCTGTAGTTTGTGCAGGCACATCTTTCATTTTGACATGGATTTACTATATCAAAACCAAGAGAAGGTATAGCACCAAAAAGCAGAAAAAAGAGGTAGAACTCTCTACCTCTTCACTTTCACTTTTAATGTGAAATCATTTATACATGGTCTTATTATAGTATTGACAAGCACGTTGATGAAGGGAGACATAATATACTTGTTAATTCTGGGAACTGAGATTGCATTTTCCACTTAAATTGTACCTACACTGAGATCCCTCAGAAAATCCTTGAGGGCAAAGAGAAGATCTCACAGGTGACATGAAAGAAAAGGAATGCCCCCGACTCCTTGTAAAAGAGATTTAACCCTAGAACAACAATGAAAGAACCCTTCACTTTATAAGCTTCATTTTAATTTGCTTCTATCAGCTAAGCTTAGAAGTTCTAGAAAGCTTGTTCCTTCAGTACAACATCTTTCCATTTAAGCAAGCATATGGGATGTTTTATTGTTTGATTTTTTTATACTTTGGGAAAATAAGATTCTTTATCATTAAGATTCTTCAAAATGTGAAGAATGTAGGCAACAGAAATTGTTCCTTTCCAATTAAAAAGATTGATTGGTCAGGGTGATTATTGCTAAAGGAACCAAATGATGCAATAAAGCTCAATCTTGCTTTCCCATCTGGGAAGCCCTTGTTGACTTAGACCTTCAGTTGCTGAATGTTTTGGCACTTAATGTTAAACTGGTGTATTTTATATGGCTGTATTTTCATATCTGTAGTTCTAAGATCATATCTGCAGTATTTAGAATGAATCTCTTGTACTGTCTGAATATTTGTAATGCACACACATAATATGATAATATCTTAAAAAAATATTCTGGTTAGCTGCTTTCCATATACTCTTTGTGAGACAAGGATACAAAGGAGTGGTTGTTTCTGTTGATACATTTACCAATATTCATTGAAACAGTTAAGCTGTCTTCAGGGCTTAAGGACGTAAGAGCAGCCTTATTGGATTAAATCAGTGGTCCATCAAAGGAAGCCCCTCCACAGAATATGAAGGCAATAAGCTCCTTCTTCTATCACCTGTTCAGCAGTAGATATTCAGAGGCCTTTGAATGTCTATAACAGCTTCCCCAGTTTAGGCACTCTGCTAATATCTGGACTTCAACTCCCAGAATTCCAGAGTAAACTATAATTCTCTATTTGCTGAGAATTCAGGAGAACACCAAGGTTAGGAGCCGCTATCATACAGATTCCATATAGTCACCATGTTCATGAACTTTTGTAAACATTATCTTCTGCATGAAGTTGTTTAAGTTGAATCTTTAAAAATTGAATGAATGAATAAATAAATAAATAAATAAAATAACAGTCGTCATATTCTCTGCCAATGAATAGTGAAAATCAAAAATCAAAATAATAAATGAGCAATCAGTTGTATTTCCTCTCAGCAGTCATGGTTTTTGAAAAAGAAACAAAGGTTTATTAAAGAGCACTGAATAGACTCAGTAAACGCTATATACATATTTTTAAAATCCTAAAATATTTCAGTTAATAACTGACTATCATTTCTCTCACCACAGTGGAATTAGAGTTGGAATCAAGCAGTAGGATGTTGTTGTTTTTTTGCAAATCTTCCCAATACAGCATATATGACAAAAGCCTGGTGTGAAATTTAAAAGGGAAAGAGCATTTAGGTAGATTATAGCCAGATACAACAGTGATTTGGTCAAAGGAAGACATTTCCATTACAAGATGATGCTGGTGGTTTGCTTTTGGTGCTTTAAGCAAATTACCAAACATCTTTTTATCTAGGCAAAAAGCCATTTCAATAACAGAGTAATCATTTCAAAAGTCTGTAGCCTTGGCAGCCTGCCTTTCTACAATTCTTCGTCTCTTCACTGTTATTAGCCGGAGGGGTATTTGCGGACCAGGAAAGTCAGGTTTTTCAGAAGAAACTATAGAGGGAAAACTTGGTCCCTTCTGTTTCCTTGGTTTGTAAAGTTTTGATAATTAATCACTATGCCTGGCAAAATGAGGAGGAGAGTAGAATCTGAACTTTCTATGGAACTTTGGTGTCTGTACATTCTTCTGTGCAGTTTTTGAGCCCTTGGTCTCCTGTTTGGCTCTGTGATGGAATTTCAGGTTTTTAAATCTATTTTATTAAGCAGCATTGATAAAAACAGACAATACTACTGTTGCAGGTATGCAGTATAGCCTGTATTCCTTGTCCCTGTTGAATGAGGAAAGAGCATTGTCTAGAAGCATAGAGACAATATGTCTCTGTCATTTCACATCTTCTAGAAGCACTGCTTTTTTAACTTAAATTTTTGAACCTACTGAACAGAATATGCCTTCCATCTCCAGAGCTGATTCCTAGTTGAAATAAAACCAGATACTATGATCCATTTTCCAGTTTTCCTTGTGTAACACATTCAGAAGATTTTCTTTTATAATATGTACCACATCCCTGTGTAAAGGAGTTGAAGGTGGCTTTGAAGATCAACAGCTGTTATGTAAACCAGTGTTCCTCAACCTTGACCACTTGAAGATGGCTGGCTGGGGAATTCTGGGAATTGAAGTCCACACATCTTCAAGTGGCCAAGGTTGAAGAACCCTGATGTAAACACCAGCTTAGACCTGCAAGGGCAGTGGAAGAATGAAACTCAAGATTCTCTCACCTTGATTTTGTTTGGGAGAGAGAATCTTGGTCAGGCTTTCATATTGTACCCTGAACACTAGAGTAGAGTTCCAGTAGTCCTCGTGGAGTTTGTGTGTAACACGATTTATCCTTCCCTTTTGGACAGCCAATTGTGGCTTCAGTATAGTAAACATCTCAGCAGTGCAACTAGGATGCAAGGAATCTTTTGTAGATGGGGAGGGGAGAGAGGACGATATTTAATTTTGAGCAGTGTTTTGACTAATGCATTTAAAAAGGTGCTCGGTACTGTATTAAAAAGAAATGCAAAGTGCTGAAGAGGGGGAAAATAGTTAAAGAAAACTCAGAAATGTGTCTTCATATCTGTAGAATGTTTGGATAAAATTATGAGGTCTGTCAGTGAGCAAAGATTATCCCATAATAAATTAGTATGACACAGTGGTTAAAGCTGTGAAATGGGAATTTTTAGCTGCCCCTCCAAATAACTGTTGGCAGGAGCTGGCCTGCTTGTTTTAGATTTTATGAAAGACACCTTGTGAATTTTTTGAGTTGAAATGCAGGAAAAGTTCTTAAGAGAAATAAAAATGTATATGATAAAATGCTTTGAAAAGTCACGATTATACTGTTGTTAAATACTATTGTTACATTATTATTATGTGGGCATGATTTGTTGATGCAGGGAATTAAAGTTCCTTTTTCCTGCTGCTATTTTATTTTATAATCAACATATCAAGAAAGAATATGATTGTGCTGCTTAATAAGAGTTATTCCATTTATTCAGAATATATGAAATTGAAGAGAAATTATCCAGTAACTAGAGTCGCCAACCAAATCAAATTTTCCCATAAGGTTCAATGTAAATACGGTTAATCCGTTCTGAACCACATGTATTTTTTTTTAAACCACAAAAATATGAAACAAAGTACAGTACAGTATGAAGAGAGAGAACACTAACCTTGCTTGAGGTGACTTCTGGCGTGGAGGACAGGAAGGCGGGTGGGGAGGCGGTTATTGTTTGGAGGGAGAGTCCCCCTCCCTACAGGAAGCCACGACCACGTGTCACAGCAGGGAAAATGGCCACGGGTCGTGTTCGTCACCCGATGCGGAGTTTGTGAACGGAAGCAAAAATTTGCGAACGCTGCTGTTCGTGGACCGAATTGTTCGTGAACAGAAGCGTTCGTGAACCGAGGTATTACTGTATATGTTTATCTCTCGAGAGAAGCATCTGGTGGATCTTGTTCCCAGATCTGCTCCATCAAAGTTATATATGTAAACATCTTCAGTTATAATTTGAAAGACAACCCATATCCTGCAAATGTTATGTCAGAATTCAGAATGAGTTTTTCTCAGCATGCTAAGACAGTTTTGAACAGTGGCCTTTGGCCATTAATTGCTGTTTATATAACATAGAAGGTTTTGAAAAGTAGATTTACTACTCCGGCAGATCAGTTCTTCCTTCATGTTACTCATTTATTTGAATTGACTAAAATGCTTGATGTTCCAGAAGCATTGAAATGCTAAGCTACAGTTGATCAAGTTTGTATCCCATTTTTTCCAAGGATAGACAGGCACCTGAGAGAAAGCAACAGTTTAAATTTACCCAGTATGCTGTGTGCAGGCATTTGATTTCAGATTTTCTGGATCTGAATCTAAAAGTCTTTTTATTGTATCACTGTGATTCTCATATTTGAATATTACATTTTTCTGTAGTTTGCCTAACTTGGAACACGCTATTGGCTATTTCTTTATACCTGATTACATGCCAAGCAACATTGCTAACTATAATTGTTCCAAACTGTTTACATATTACAGGAGACATAGGTGAGTTGAAGGAATATTGTTCCTGTTGGGACTCTCATCTGGCTGTTTTTTCATCCCAGGTTGATGATATGTAAACAGCAGTGTTGTTAACTCTGGTGACTGTTGTTCTCAGCCCAAAGAAAAATACAGCAACTTTCTGAATAACCCAAGCTGTTAAGGGACTATGGTTCCCCATGGATGGAAATACAGCTTCTTCTAAGCAAATGCTTTCTCTTTACCACCAGCCTTTAATTGCTCAAAATTGCATTTCCCACAGTTGCTTTTTGATTTAAATAAAAGTAGGAGAATCTGTGTAGAAGCCTATAGAATACAGTAAGTAATTTAGCCCAAAAGGAGAATGAAAAAATGCAAACAATCCATCAAAAAAGAGGCCAGCTGAAGCCAAGAGAAGATGCAGTGCAAACTTGATAGATATGTAGATTGACATTTGACTTACTGAACCAACTACCACAATCATGGTTTTTTTCTTCCTCCCCAACTTCTCCTTTATGTTTCATGACTTTGAGATTGCAAGCTGGCATTGCTCTGGGATCCTTTTGGCTGAGAAGTAGAATAAAATTGCTTTAGTATTAGAAGTCTCATGTTGAAAGTAGCATGACAACTTAAAAAAAAAAGCCCTCTTATTTAAACAGCCCAATTTCATTAGGAAATGTTTTTTTATTGATTTATTTTTTATTTATTTGAATTTATTAGCTGCCCAACTCCAGTGGACCCTGGGCAGTGTACAAAATTAGAAAAAATATAAAAACAGATTAAAAACATCAAATCCAATGTACAGCACAGACTAAAGTAATCTTATAAACAGCAAAATCAAAACAAGGTAGAGGAGCAAAAATGTTGATCCTCAAAGCAGCGTAAGTAGCCTATGCTTCGGCCCAAAGTTTTCCCTTTTGCAACAAAGCAATGGTGTTTGGAGCAGTTCTGCCACATTCTTAAAGCCTCACTTCATTTCATATTTTATCTCCATGCCCTCTGCTACTTTTGCCTGTGATACCTGCAGTACTTAACTCTCTTGAATTTTTTAGAGCAGGGTTCCTCAACCTTGGCTGGCTGGGGAATTCTGGGAGTTGAAGTCCACACATCTTCAAGTCGCCAAGGTTGAGGAACCTTGTTTTAGAGGAAAGAGAAATATTATCTCCATTTGGGGAGGGGCTATGCATACTGTATGTGCTTGTGTATTACAAACTTTGGAGAGGTAGAATGTGTAATTTTTTAAAAATATTCATTTGCTTATTTAGGGGAGGGTTTACAATTCAGGAATAAAACATCAGATTTGCATACAGAAGGTACTAGCAAGTTTACAAATAATATCTTGGGTTAGTAGGGCTAAAGAGACCATGAACAACTGTTGGTATTCAGGGGGAAAAAAACTGGACCAGATCAGTGAAATGACAGTGTAAAAATATAAGACTCCCTACCCTTCTAGCAAATGAAATTAATAGGTGTGGGAAGATTACTACATTAAACGTCCACTTAACCATAATGGAAAGTTGGCTGTCCAAACTCCTTGATTAGTAGTGGCTGAGACTGAAGTTCTCAATGGCAGCCTCAGGTCAACCCAGAGCTGAGCATGCTGAAATCCTCCACAGTAATTGCTGACTGCCACAGAATAAGAAAGAAAAAGTTCATATTTTAATGTGATCTCATATACTTTGCACTTCCCAAACCACCATATAGATCAAATTCCAGTTATTGCATGGTGTTTGAAATTCTCTCTGAATGCTGGGATGCCATTCTCCATTTAAAAAATTTCTGTAGAAACATACAAATTAGGTAAGAGACAAGTACAATTTCCTTGATCGGTTAGTGAAGTGGGCTGAAAATAGCAATGAAACCTAATAAAGACAAGTGCAAAGTTCTTCATATGGGAAACAAAACAAATGCACAGATATAGGATTGTAGGTACATGGCTTGCAGATAGTACTTGTGGGAAAGAGCTTAGAATAGTAGTTGATTACCAATTAAATACAAATCAACAATATGATGTAGCTGCAAAAGGCTGCATCAGCTAAGGTATAATTTCCAACTAAGGGTTTTTCTTTTCATCCTGCTAACTGCATCAAGAAGATGCCTTATCGTTTTCCTATATCATGTCCCCATGATGTTGCCTTTATCTCATCTCCAGCTCATTGCAAGGACACTGTAGATTCAAATTTAGCTGTTCCGGTTTAGAAGTGAAGTTTGTTCTCTTCTCATAGAACAAGTTTTGCTTTAGAGATGATGTATAATGCATCCACAATTATACTGGTGATGATGTGGTCAGAGGCTGGGCTCTGCCAGCTCCTAGTGGTTACCTGAGGCTGCTGCAGGCCTGTGCCCACCTCTGGTCCCTGGCCATTGTTTTCCAAGGCCAGTCTGTCAGATGTGGCAGAAGTTCCCTAGGCTGTCAGGATTTGATGGGATGATGAGTATGTGTGGGAAAAGTGGTTTGTTGTTACCAGTTCTCCAACCCCGTGGAGCTGATCCATGGAATCAGAGAACTGTTGGGGAAAGGAAACAGAAACAGCTCTTTAGCTACCACCCACCATTGTAAGCTGCCCACCCACCACCCATGGAACAGCCACTGCAGCATCTGATCCACAGAAGTGGGTGCATATTTTTTTTTTTACATGTACAGTGACCCCTAAATATACGGTACTTCCACTGCAGAACCTGATTAAGGGGGAGGGGTGGGCACATTCTGCCCAATAAAGCAAACAATTGCAGAGTAGGGCTGGTGCAATGAAAAGCAAGAGGGAAGGGAAATGAAGGTAGTGACTCTTTAGCCAATAGTTCTCCAATCAGAGAATTGTCACCTAAAGAAGCACTTACCCGCACTTCCCTTCCTTGCTTTTCTTCCCACCTGGGTTGGCTAAGGAGCCACTGGCTTCTATTTTCCTTCTTCCTAATTTTTTTTGCATCCACCTACCCAACCCCCAAAATCAGGTGCTGCAATGACTGATTAGGTTTGTATGTGTGCAGCTTCTTTCTGATAAAACTGCTTTATAGTGCAGAGAGTGCACCTTCTTCCTCTGTAGGATCAGCTGTTACAGCATCAGAATTTGTCAGGGTGGGGGGAGATCAGTAGGTAACTTTGCTGGGAGGTGAGGAGAATTGTCAGCTAAAGGCTGCTTCCTTTTGAAGGGGAAGTGTCAGTTTAACTGCTTCCCTGCAATAAAGTGGGGAGGCTCCCAATTCTCCCAGTCCCACAGACTGGTGAACTGGCACCAAAGGAGTTACTCCCCCTGCTTCTCCTGCTGCATCTTGGAGTAGGTGGTGCACCTGATCCACAGAAGTTAGTGGTTCTTCCCAGTAAAGCAGGAGAGCATCACCTGCTTTACCAGACAGAACCACCTGTTCCATGGATATTCACAGGAGGTAAAGCAGTGCTTTGATGGTGATGATTCTGCCCAGTATAACAAGCCTGTTTACCAAGCCAAACTGCATCCTCTTCACCCTGCAGATCAGCTAGCAGAGGACCATGGATGTCATCTCTGTCAAAACCTGGCTCTTCCGTTAGGGAAGGTAATTGATGGTAGTTTTTCCCACCAGCAGGTGACACAGAAGGAACACACCAACTGCTTTCCTTAAGTTATCGTGCATTAAGTGTGTGAGGGCAGCATCAGTTGCTTGCCCTGTTGCTGAGGTGTATAAGGAAATGCTGTAAGTGATTATAAAAAGGGATTGGAGAAATACATAGAAGAATGGACGTATTATTGGCTAGTAGCCACAACAGTAGTATTAAAGGATATAAATCACTGAATATTAGGTGCTGAGAAATTGAGTAGATTCTTATTAGTAGATGTTATCCTCTGCTACTATTGGTTATCGGGTAATTTTGCTGGATCAGTCAGCTATTGGTCTGATTTGAGTGTTGGTCTAATACTTCTTAAGGAGAAACTATACATTTCAAATTACATTGGAGTCACTGTTGAAAATGGCATTGCTGTGCCATACAGGTAGTCTGCGGGTTAAGAACGCCTCGTTTACAGATGATCCATAGTTAAGAGCGGAGCCTATTGTAGCAAAATTTGAGTTAAATACACAATGGTTTAAGTTAATTGCACAGTACTTATACATTATATAATTATAATAAGTTAAATAATTAATTAACTTAATCCAGTGTTACTTAAGTAGTATTTGGGTTGTGTCCTCCATATAGCGAACCCCAGGCAGGATTTCCATTGCAACATTTGGCACCAATGGAAGTTCCTTAGGTATATTAAGATCAGCTATACTTAACAGTTATCAGACCATATAGAGCACAGTTGCATTCATGTTTTATTTGAGAGCTTCCTAGAATTGTTTCATTGGCCACTATTGGATTTAGTGGACATTTTTTGTCTTGATTCAGCAGGGCTTCTCTTACATTTAAAAATCAGTCTAGTCTTGCATTTTATTTTCAGCTGTGAGGACCATATGATTCCAGGAAGTTTACAAAGAAGACATATATTAATATTCTGTCAGCCCTCTAGTAGTTGGCATTCAGAAATATACTGCTTCTGAACCTGAAGGTTTCATCTATCTATCTATCTATCTATCTATCTATCTATCTATCTATCCATCCATCCATCCATCCATCCATCCATCCATCCATCCATCGAATTTGTCACCACCCATCTTGTTAAACGACTCTGTCACTATTGAGACTTAGAATTGATCATTGTAGGAAGCGAGCTGTGATAGTCTATGGTGGCAAAAAATCAGGAATCCAGTGGCACCTTTTCTGACTAACAAGTTTTATTTAAAATCATAAGCTTTCATGAGCTTTTGTTCACTTTATCAGATGCACAGAGTAGGTAGACTGATGTAGGATTTAAATTGGGGGGGGGGGAAGGTTGGTTATGTCAGTGCAGGGTACATGTGAGACAGATTGTAAGCACCTTATCAATTAACAATTATAATGTGTTAAAATCCATTGTGGGTATTTATGAGTTTCTCCTGCTGCTCTGATCCAGGTAGACTGATGGCTGTCACCTCATTTAAGACCCTAAATAAATTATGCTTTATGTAAAATGCTGTATTTGTAGCATTTATATAGACCTATGCTGTAAAGCTGTTTGGATGCTAAAAATAGTGTGGAGATAATGATGTGGAATTTGAGTAACCAGCGGTGCCCTTTGCCTATATAAACTCTACCACCAGTCCAATTCCAAGAATCCTCTCATGTGATATTTCTGATTTTATTTACACTTCATATTTCTGCCCTGCTCTGGAGTCCCAGACAAACTTCTCAAAACAATTAGCAACATGTAAAAAACATAATAAAACCGAGACATTTAAACTAAAGTAGTAATTAAAACAGGACTTGCTGGTGGCAGCCTCTGATGCTGTTTCTCAACTATTTGCCTAGGCCATGCATGGGTGCCATGTTACTTGTGAATGTGCCATGCAGTGTGGAAACTGCTGGGTGATTATGTTATAAACTCATACAAAAATGTGGGTGGCTCCTGTAAGTAATTCTTGATCCATCTTTCAGCAAAGTATTTTGCATTTTCTTTTGGGTGTTCAGAAATGCTGCGTAAGCATTAAATGGATTTGCTTTGCTTGTCTTCTAGTTCTCTTATGTTTATACATCTACATTTGGGCACGGAAGTGCATTCGCTATCTGCTTACTGCTAGTGCTTGGCTTCTGAGTATTGTTTTCCAAGAGGTGTATCTGCCACGTTCCCCTGTGCTTGGCTAGAGTCTGCCAGGTGGCACCAGGGATCCCAGGAGTGTCGCTGAATTTGAGTGGCTCTGGCGGCGTGTGTTTAGTTTAATTACTCAGTCAGCTGGTGTGGGAATCGGGAAGCAGCTCGGCTCTAGTGCTGAATCTTTTGCCTGTCTCAACAGCGTGCAGCACAGAGTACACACACCCCAATGTATTCCAAACAACCTGGAGCACATGGAGCTGGGGGTGGGGGAGAGAGGCTTGCAAAGGAAGCACGTTAGTCATCAGGTTGTTGCTGCATAATTCAGGAACGCGCTTGCCTAGAACTGGAGATTAGCCAGGTAAGGCTGCTTTCTGCACAGAGTATTCTTTTAGGCACTGAAACTATATAGTATGTTGTTGCTTATGCTTTCTCCTGCATATTGCAGCTTTGAGCATTGGTATCTTTCAGCAGCAAGGCATATCCTATTCATTGGCTGGAGAAGAAAGAGGGTCTTCTGCTGCCTGTTACCTCCGTTGATGTAACTGTGCAAATCAAACTCAATGTTTTGTTTGACTTTTACATAGGTTAAATTTTTCTAATGCAAGAGGCTTGAATACCTTCAGCACTTGAACTTAATTCAGTATTAGCTGAACTTTGCTAACTACTTGTTCCTTCAGTTCTTTCCCATGCCTGCCTCCTCCTCATCTACCCTCCCTCTTGGAGATGTTGTATATTTTGTATTCAGTAATGCTGGGTAGTATTTGGATAATGTTGTAAGTAAGAGCTTGTGTATTTCAGCAGTGACCTTGAAAACTGGGGTGTGTGAATGCTTAAATTGTTCATACTTGGCAGTGGTCCTCTTAGTGGGTAGCAGAATAGGTGTACTTTTTTGATGAAAAGCGGAGAATGTCTCTGAAGGGAAGGGGAAGACAAGAGCTGTTGCAGGAAAATATGCTCATTGCTTAATAGTCACTAATCATTGACAAGCAGTAAAAGCAGCAAAGGCAACAATAACAGAAAGTTAATTATTTCAGATTTCCTCCTAACAAGCTATCATATATTCATAAAAAAGGGAAAACCTTTCCTCTGCTGGAAATTGTTTTGTGGCTGATTTATTGCAATATTGCTGTGTAAAAATACCAGACTTCCAGATCTGATTTGTCTCTTCAGAAATTCCATGGTAAATTTTGAAAGCCCAGCAAAAAGAAGAAGGCAAGAGAGAGAGAATGAGAATGAATGACAAGAAGAAGTATTTCAGTGAATTTGAACAGCACCCAGAATATGTTATCAATAATGTTATTTGTGGCTCAAGATGGCATTGTATGGCTTACAAACATTGTGAACACGTCTGTTACAGCTGATAATGCATTATTATTATTATTATTATTATTATTATTATTATTATTGCATAATGCACTATTTGCATTATGCTAACATGTCTCTGACAGGGGGCCACATATTGGAGAAACAGAATAAACGCAAGTAGCTGTACATAAGTTGCAGTGCAGCATGCAAAGAGTGTGGATGCCTGTATATAGCTGCATTATAGAAATAATTTCTTTCAAATTTTGAACCATGAGTACATACAATCTGATATCATGCATTAATGTGGGTGTTAAGTGTAGCATTTAGCTTGTGTGGAAAGAGATTTAGTTCTGTATTAAATTTGCATTGTTATGATGTAGAAGGTAGTTCTGGATGGGTATGCTCAGTTCTATAGATATTACATGATTTCTTATTGTTAAGTGTATGGTAAGGTAATGTAGTCTGTATGTTATTTAATGGCCTTAAAGATTTAGATCCTATTTAATACTCTGCTTTTTTATATCTGGTGTAGCTATATGACAAGATCACCTTGTTGCTGATCCTGCTTCAGTGATGGAATTTGGGGGGTGGGGGCATAGTTTCTTTTTAAAGAGGTTACATCATTGTGCATATTCCAGAATGGGTAATGCCTGCTTATTTGATCAGATGTTTTGGGGGTAAACACAGCAATATCTGAACTTAAAGTATATCCCTCACACCTTTGGCACACAACATCAACTTTTAGTTGCATGTGGGTAGTTGAATACAGTTAAATATATCCACTCTTGGTGTGAGAGAAGAAACAAAGGCACACAACAATTCTGGGTGGAAGAACAATGTATGTTTAAGTGGAAAGCACAAATGTTAGTACTAGGACTTGCTGGGGTGGGAAAGAGAGATAATTTAATGACTCTAAACGTACTGAGTTTCCTGGTATGTCTCCTTCTAACCCAGAACAGTCTATTCTTAACATCACCTCTCCCAAGAGGAATTATTTTTAACTGAAGAAACCATAGATTAAACATGGGCTCTTCTTTTTTTGCAAATCTGTCCAAACTGTCACCCTATTAAATTGCTATGTTCATGAGTCAGATAAATGGAAACTGGACATAAAGTATAAAAAGAAAGAGGGAGAACATCCTGAATCTATGTCTGCATTCTTTCAGATTTTCAAACAAGGTTCTGCTCCATTTCCCCCCTTATCTTCAGAGATTGAAACTCTGAGAGCTGCAAAATAGGGCTTCTTAGCTCTGGAGTTTGTCAACATTAAAGACATTTTGTTTAATTATGTCATTATTTTCCTCCCATTGGAACTTCATTCTCCAAGCAAAACACTTGACTTTGTCACTTAATTTCAATGCCCATCTGAAACTTTGTTTTTGCGTATTTATTAAGGCCTTTTAAAATACCAGTAAGTTCAATTGTTTTTGAGAGAGACAAGGCTGATTATAGTTAGGCAGCTCTTTTTTTATTGTTCTGATTTGAAGCCCACATATTTTATAAATAAATGAAAAATAGTCTAAAATAAAACTTGCGAAGAAAACAGAGAACTTTTGATAAAATGGAGGAGATGTACCCAGACATGCTCCAGTCTCTTCTAAATCAGTTCTGTACTATCAAATGGAATCAATTGGATTGTTTGATTACCCTAAGGAATTGGTTTGGTTAAAGTACAGTATGAGGAATTTCCATGTCTTAGTAAGTTTGCCTGGGTATGTTGTGAGGAACCATGGTAGTGATCTTTCTCCACAATCCCATGCAGCATGCTTATCTCTGTGTCTAGCATCCAGTCTGAATTGTTGAACTAGATGGAATAGTGTTGGAGTTATGAGATAAAGATGTTGTATCTGTATATAAATACATAAAACATATGTGATACTGCATCCTTTTTTTAAAACATGTTTTCTATGCATTACAGATTTGACTGATACAGACTCATTTTTTCTCTTGTTGCCATCCTGAATGTGTTGCATAAACAAGGCTATATCTTTTAGATCTGTGATCTGCTGAAGCATATGTTCTCTCATGAGGTTATTCAATATTCAAGTTTAAAAAAAAAGTAATTGAATATACTTTTTAATGTTGTCAAAAAGATCTTAAGTCCCATCCCTTGGAAATGTCCTAAGATTGATGCATTCTGATAGCAAATGGAAACTTACATGAATACAGTACTTGTATGATTTGAGTGTATTTGTAAGTGGAGGTTTTATTAAACCACCTTTCTTAAACTAGCAGATGTATTTGAACAACATGCTAAGATTGATTACTTTGATTAGGTTTCGTTGTGGCATTGCTAGGTTGTTAAATTTGTTTATGATTTAATGTGAGAACTCAGAAAAGAACAATAAAGTTAAATGTTTTGTGTGACCCTGTCCATGATGTCTTGTGATTCAAGAGTGGTCTGTCTGAAACTATTCTGAATTTCCATAAGCATAACAGCAGCTTAAGACTGTTAGTACATGGAAGATTAAGAGCTTGCCTGTAATGATCAACCATTATATCCTTTTGCTGCCCTAAATGCTTGAGAGACTCATCTCTCACAAAATCATTTGTGTGCAAAAATTTTGCCTTTATTTCAGTAGATTTTCTGCTTTGCTTTCATCCCCTTGGTCTCAGATATCTGTGGCTAGTCAGCACATTGTCTCAGATATCCTTTCTTTTCCATGCAGCTTGTCTGTTTATGGGCTCTTCTTCTTATCTCACCTCCTATCCACCTATCCCAGCAAAACGATTTTTCAACTGATCTACTTTATAGCAGCAAGCCAGTTTGTATTTGTGTTGGAATATGTGGCAAATGTGTGTGCAAAATTAGGTACAACATCTTTTGATGCCTTGCCTTTGATACAAAAACACAAAGGGTGTTTGCAAAAGAAAGAGTAGCAAATTTGCAAGAATACATCATTTTGGAAAGTACCAACCAAAAAAATGATTCTTTTGTTTGTTTCTTCTCTTAGCCTGTACATTTCCTTATGCAGTTTTGATTATCTTTTGTAGTTACATATAGCTAATTGGGGATTGAAATGCATATTTGATTGCATACTAGAATACATGTCCCATTGAGGGTCATGCAGTCCCAAGACAACTGTACTCAAATGTCCATTTGAGAATTCAGCCTGCCCCCTCCCCATGTGTAGCAACTTGAGTATCCAGCTGCTGATTAATTCTTCCTCCCTGGTGGAAATTAAATTAGAATCAAATGTAAGGAAGGATTCCGTTATTTGTCTTTACCTGTGCAATTTGAAAATCCACATTGGAGATTGTTGGCTTGCTATAAAATTGTAGACCTGTCCAGTTGTTCCAGACTTCTGGGTAGCAGGAAAATGCTAATCTTTTCCTTTCTGTATGATGTTGGAAGAGTGGAGAGCTGCATAGCTATTAAACCTGTCAGTTAAAATACTGATTGGAAAATCTTACCAATCTAGTACAGTATTTGCTTTTTCCCATAAAACTAGAATTAGTTGACAACCCTCATCTATTATTAGTAGACATTTTATTACATGTATTAAAATATTCTGCAAACTCACTTAAGATTATAGAATTAATATAATATTGTTAAGAAAAGGAGCTGTGAATCATGAAATCTTTGATTGAAATCTTGTCTTTGATTTGAATTGTTTGCATCTTTAGAAAAACTGAGACAACTGCTGTTGTCTCAAATTCATGTCCAGCCAGGAGTAATTATACTAGCCTGATTGGTCTTTGTATGGATTATTGGGTGTATGGGAAATGAACATTTTAAAGTGCTCCTGTAAATGTAGGTATTATTATTCAATTTACTGAAGTCCATTTTTATATGTGCTGCTGCTATAATGTATAGAGAATGTATTATGATTGCTTTTGTAGAATCTGGAAATGGTAACAGATGTCACCTTGAGACATGAGTCTATATTTTGGAGACAGAACACAATGCACTGTAGGCTAACATCTAACATTTGAGGGGGGATATTCAGTAATACATTGCCTTTTGAGAACTTTGCTTTCAGTCTAACAGAGAAACAATATTATTTAACAGAAAGGAGTAAAAAGCTTGGATTTTGCAATCCAACACCAAAATAAAACTCAGCCAGTCACTAAGAGACATGTCCAATAGTTCTTTTAGAAATCTTTAGAGTAGAAGAAAAATAATATTTTTATGAAAATGTCTGGGTAAGAATATGGTGTGTAATAAAACTGTTTGCTCACCACTTTGCTTGTATGTTAAAAGAACAAGTGTGGTGTAATGAACAGTATTTAACTTACATTGAACAGATATCATGGCTTAGCCAAGAGAATCATCTGGATTAATTTCCATCTTAATTTTTCAGTTAGGAATAGAAATAGTGCATTTTTTCTAAATCAGAGTGCTCTACCATAAAAATAATGAGCAGAATTAGAAAAATCTCTTGTTGCCTAGAAACGTTCTAAAGTCTCCAATAAATATCTTTTCTAGTCCTGTTGCTGAGGTTTTTCTGATTAGAGATTTAACCTGGGATGATCTGCATGCAAAGCAGTGACTCTGCTTAGAACTCTTGGGTTCAAGAGTGTGTTATAGATATGTATTATAAATGATCTCCTGCAGGGATGAAGGAAGAGCTAGCTGGAGTTAATGGCTATAGGCCTTTGGAATTTAATATAAAACTTAATATAAAAGAATGAACAACAGTAAGGAAGACTTGTGGCATATGTCTTTATGCAGCCCACCAGCTTTGGAAAATACACATCAGCAGATTTACATGCAGAATGAACTATTAACAGTCAATGGATGCATTCAGCTCCTCTTTCTCTTTTTTCTATTAATTTCAGTGAACTAATTCACATTATATGGCTAAGTCTGTAAACTCAGTGTATGGTACCATCTATCACATTATTGTCTTGCATATATACATGAGTTGACTGAATATACAAGTATGAAAACTGTGTATATTCTTGAGCCATAATATATAGATTGTGGAGCATTCCTGAATAGCATATTTTGGTTGTTGGGAAGGAATTGACTTTGGATTTAAGATGGCCTTCTCCAGATCCAATAGTTATTCCTTTTCAGATGCTACCTATGAGACATGCAGTACTTTTTGACATGTATTGCCTTAGGCAGGTCAGTTATCCAGGTAATTGGCAGAAGTGTTTTGCTCTTTGTTGATTTTATCTGAGCTGCTTTTAGTTGCTGGAAGGAATGCCTGAAAATTCTCAAATTCTGATCAACAACCAAATGATCTACCCCTTAATCAAGTCTTCCAGATCTGTTGAACCGCAGTCCTACAGCCAGCATAGGTAGTGATGAAAGCTGTAATCTAAATTATGTAGAGGATCTCAGGATGGGAAAGAACGCCTTAGAATATTTAAGTTTTGAGAAATGCATGCATACATGCATACATACACACACAGCCATCATCCTTTTTCTTTTCAAAGTAGGCAACCTCATATAAAGCACAGAAAAGAAGTACAAAAGGGTAAGGCAAAGAAATTAAAAAAATGAGATAAGGAAAGGAAAGGAAAGGAAAGGAAAGGATACATTTGAGGAATGCATTTTTCAAAATCTGTATTAGTAGAAGGTAAAGGTTTTTAAACCACATTTGTTTTATAGAAAAAAGCATCTGTTTTAGAGAAAAAGAGAGAGAATGAATGTGTACTGTTTAGTTATCTTCCCACTAACATTGTCCTATCGAATGTTAGATCAGTGATGGGAATACCAGTTTATCCCCTTTCTTGAGATTTTTAGGCCTACCTATTGGCCATCCCCAAATTCAATTTGAATTTTAAAAGTTAATATAAGGAAGCTAAGTTTTCTTCATATTCCTCCCCAGTGCAGCTAGCTTTGATGCCCCAAAGGCCATCCTAGACAATTGGGTACACAATATGGGATGGAGCAACAGCCTGCAGGAAGCAAGAGTGAGTACAGTATAGAAATAGACAGTTAACCATTAGTCATTTTCTTCATCAAATGCTCATTTGATCATTGTCACAACTGAGAAGTGGATTAACAAGGCCTCTTCAATTTACACATTGGAAAAAATAATGAGACATCAATGGTAGGAACCACAATTCTATAAATTTGGATGGATTTTATGATTTACCTCAGTAGCAATAGACCATAATATAGTCATACTTAAATATATAGTAAATTTGTCCATGTACAGTACTTGTCTCTTTACTTAATTTTTAATAGATTTTTTTTGTATTTTCTATATCTTTTTTTCTCTATGTATCTTGGATTTATGTTAATTTGATTACTTGATAATATTTGTTTAAAAAATAAAAAAAAATCTGAACATCATCCTGTGATTAGTCAAATAGGTTTGCTACAAGTCATATTTTTCTACATTATATAGGCATTTTACTATATATAAGTCTTGGAAGCCTGTTTAGGCAAATTTTTGGCTTGTCAGAATCTGCCCTGATGTAAAAGTATACTTATGGAACATATTTGAAACAGTTCTGCTGAACATACATGATATGGAATATGGTTCTCAGGTCAGGAATGACAGCTGGAACAGAGTCTCTTTTTAGAAATTAGTCTTTCCAAAAACTGTTTCCCCACCCCCACCCCTATATCTGTGAGGTGGTATCAGTAAGTAAGAATCCTAAACAAATGGCAGATGAAATTTAGTTTAATTCGTAGTCCATTCACCCAAGTTCTTAGCTTTCAAAGTATCTCCATTTGTCATTAATCTGTGAGTTTCACACAGACTATTTGCTCTTTACTAACCTCTTTTAAAGCTAGGTACATATGGAATTGGGATAATTGTAGCAAGTTAAGAACAATCAGTTCTACTTCTGAGAGTTTCTTGGGTTCTGTAACTACAGGAGCTCAAGCAAGCTCTCATTCAGTACAGCTAAGTACAGAAAATTCTCTTTCCTCCACCCACCCACCCAGGCTGCCACAGTGTGTGAGTGATGTCTATCACAACATTGCTTAGGCTTGAAATAATAGAATCCGAGTTCTTTAAAAGAGCTTTGAGAAGAGCCTCCTAGGCAATGCTTGAATCATGAAGACTATACATACTCTAGAGGATTGCTAAATGGTGACAACCAAAGAGCTGGATTTTTCTCCTCATTACAGTACTGATATATGCAGAAAGTTTTGAAGCAACAAGCAACTATCAGTTTTCTCCCACAAGAGGAGACACCATGAGTGGCAGGGAAGCAAAATGACAGCTGCCCCCTCATGAACTTGCACTTTGACACCCTTATTTGCTTCAAGTGTTATCCTAAAGCAGATGTATAATTTGATTACAGTTCTGAATGAGCAAATAGTCACAAAGGTGTGAGTGGAAATCATAGTGGAACTCACTTGTACTTCCTGAGCATGTTATCTATTCAGTTCTCTGTTACCTGGATTCTTTTTGTAGTCCTTCAGTTCCTGTCTGCCATGTTCTAAGAAGCTAACAAATAAAACATCTGAAGCTTGATGATTATACAGGTAAAACTCGAAAAATTAGAATATTGTGCAAATGTTCATTTATGTCAGTATGGCAACTCAAAAGGTGAAACCAATATATGAGATAGACGCATTACATGCAAAGCGAGATATGTCAAGCCTTACTTTGGTATAATTGTGATGATTATGGCGGACAGCTTATGAAAACCCCAAATTCACAATCTCAGAAAATTAGAATATTACATGACATCAATAACACAAGGATTGGAAATAGAACAATATCGGACCTCTGCAAAGTAGAAGCATGCATATGTACTCAGTACTTGGTTTGGGCCCCTTTTGCAGCAATGACTGCCGCAATGCGGCGTGGCATGGATGCTATCAGCCTGTGGCACTGCTGAGGTGTTATGGAAGACCAGGATGCTTCAATAGCGGCCTTCAGCTCCACTGCATTGTTCGGTCTCATGTCCCTCATCTTTCTCTTGGCAATGCCCCATAGATTCTCTGTGGGGTTCAGGTCAGGCGAGCTTGCTGGCCAATCAAGCACAATAATCCCATGGTCATTGAACCAGGTTTTGGTACTTTTGGCAGTGTGGGCAGGTGCCAAGTCCTGCTGGAAAATGAAGTCAGCATCCCCATAAAGCTCGTCTGCGGAAGGAAGCACGAAGTGCTCCGAAATCTCCTGGTAGACGGCTGCGTTGACCCTGGACTTAATGAAGCACAGTGGACCAACACCAGCAGATGACATGGCTCCCCAAATCAACACAGACTGTGGAAACTTCACACTGGACTTCAAGCATCGTGCATTGTGTGCCTCTCCATTCTTCCTCCAGACTCTGGGTCCTTGGTTCCCAAATGAGATGCAAAGGTTGCTCTCATCAGAAAAGAGGACTTTGGACCACTGGGCAACAGACCAGTTCTTTTTTTTTTTTTCTGTAGCCCAGGTAAGACGCTTCTGACGTTGTTTGTTGTTCAGGAGCGGCTTGACAAGAGGAATACGACATTTGAAGCCCATGTCCAGGATCCGTCTGTGTGTGGTGGCTCTTGATGCACTAACTCCAGCCTCAGTCCACTCCTTGTGAAAGTCCCCAACACTTTGGAATGGCCTTTTCCTGACAATCCTCTCCAGGCTGCGGTCATCCCTGCTGCTTGTGCACCTTTTTCTCCCACACTTTTCCCTTCCACATAACCTTCTATTGATGTGCTTTGATACAGCACTTTGGGAACGTCCAACTTCTTTTGCAATTACCTTTTGGGGCTTTCCCTCCTTATGGAGGGTGTCAATGATGGTTTTCTGCACAAGTGTCAGGTCAGCAGTCTTTCCCATGCTTGTGATTCCTACTGAACCAGCCTGAGAGACCATTTAAAGGCTCAGGAACCCTTTGCAGGTGTTATGGATTCGTTAGCTGCTTAGAGTGGGACCCTTTGAGCCTAGAATATTGAACCTTTTCACACTATTCTAATTTTCTGAGATTGTGAATTTGGGGTTTTCATAAGCTGTACGCCATAATCATCACAATTATACCAAAGTAAGGCTTGACATATCTCGCTTTGCATGTAATGCGTCTATCTCATATATTGGTTTCACCTTTTGAGTTGCCATACTGACATAAATGAACATTTGCACGATATTCTAATTTTTCGAGTTTCACCTGTATAATCTATTTATACATTCTGGTAAATAGCAATGCTCCCTATCCCATTTTTGAACCTCAACATATTGCAGGGGGAAGGGGAGACAAGTGCTGGGCCCTCTCTGTATTGCTTGCCCCTAGTTGCTATTAGCTGTGTTTGATTTTTGCACTTTCACGCTACTGTGAGTCACTCATAGCTTTGTGTTCACCCTACTCCATACACCTGCCTCTTTCCTTCTGAGAGCTAACATCTAACTTTTGATGCATTGATATATCCTGTTAATGCAGTGGAAATCATGGGTGTATTTTTGCCACATATTTCGTTTAGATGGTTGAGGAGAAGGGAAGGGAGAAAACAGCACTAGTTAGCCCTAAATTTCTTATCAGAATTTAATAACTACTCTGATGATGTAATGTTAGATCCAGAAAGTAATAGGAGGGAAAACAGCAGTGCTTGCCAGTGGTTGCCATGGTTACATTCAGTTCTTAGCAAAAGAGGAACAAGTGTGAATTCTTCTTTCAGATAGTGCGCAGCACCACTTATCCAAATAACTTGGAGCACATTAAAAACATATTTGGATAATCAACAGTTGATATAATCAAGGGCTTGGGTCAATTCACAATGGAATGAAAATGTCATGGTGTTAATAGTAATGATGTAATAGCTGGCATAGAGTTAGAATTTCAAATACCAAGTATGGGTGTCTGGGGTTGGTGGCAAGGAAGGGCATATTGCAGGGGGCTGACACATATGATAAAATGTGTGATGACATCATGTGTGATGGCACAAATACCAAGACCTACCTGCTTGCATCAAACATTGGTGTGCAAGTAGGTCATGGCATTTATGTGATGCTGTTACCAAGGTTTGCTATTGACACCACTGTAGCCAGCGTTCAGAGAATTTCCTTTATATTGAAAACATTTGGAGATCAGGGTCTGAGAACTATTGTAGTTTGCTGTCCCAAGCAACTGCTAAGAAGTAGGTGGCAGATCTTGGGACTTCTTTCTCACATGCTTGGTTGTTTTATGGTTGGATCTCCTGCCCCCGTGTTTCTGTTCTAACTAGCCATGGAATATGTTGCAGGTATAGTCAGACCTCCCATGGTAGACTTAAGATCTTTAAAAAGACAAAGCAATGGATTAGACAGGCTGTTATTAGCAATTGAGTTCTATCATCTTTGGCTTTGATTTCCAAGCCTAAAGTAAACATTTGATAAATTTGAGAGAAAACAACTTGAAATATGTCCCAAGCAGCAAGAGAGAATGAAAGAAGTTGCTATTTCTGCAGTACTAGTTATCACTTTGGCCTCTTATGCCACAGCATGTGGTAGCAAAATATCTACCTGGCAGAGAATTTATTGGAAGCAGCAACAAGTCCTTTTGCTTCCCAGCTGTTATGTTAAAGATTGTCAGAAGATATGTTCTCCTTTGCATGCTTTGAAATAAGATAATTTTCTCACTGCTTGATATAATCCAATAAGCCAAACACTGAGAACTATGGAAAAGAAGCAGAAATCAGTGAAATTGTGCATGTGTCTTTTACAATACATTTAGAACAGAGAAAAGCAGGGAAATAGAAGGAAGAGAAACCAAAAGTATTATCCAGATTAAATACAGGAAAGCTATTTTAAACCAAGGGTCAAGTTGGCTTGAAACAAGAATATCTTATGCATGCCATCAGTGGCTGGGGTTACCCACTGTGGGCAAGTAGCTCCCAACATGCGTTCCTAATGCCACACAAGCCGTTCATTCATTCAGCCTGTCTTTCTTTCACACAAATAGACATATGCTGCTTGCCGAAAATGCCTCAGGAATTATATAATGCCTCCTTTAGGTCTAATAGAGACATTTTAAATCCTAACCTGCTAGTGGTTATGTTTGCATGTGATTTTTCAAAGATTCAGCAGGATTCAGTAAATAAGGGCTAGCCTTTCCCCTCCTGCGCAGCAACTCTTCCTGAAGAAAATGTCCCCTGTGCTGCAGTTATACTCTAAAATGGAAGTATTCCTAATAGAGACAGCTTTGGACCTGTAATTGTCCTGTGGAACAAAGGTTTCCTCCAGCATAAATGGAGGTTTCCTCCAACAACCGCCCAGAGTCCCCCATTGTAGTGAGATGGGCGGGGACAAGTCTACTAAATAAATAAAATGAATAAAATAAATGGAGTACAGTGAGTTCCTTCTGCACATCATACAAAGGTATCAACTTGGCAGTTTCCTTGGGGATAGACAGCAGGAAAACCAGCTTCCTGTGGAAGAGAATGCTTCTGGTAGGCACATAGTATTGCCATCTTTATAACTGTGGTCCTGTGGGACAACAAATCAGGGGGCACCCTTTAGTTGCAAGTGGATTAGGCCCAGGTTTTTGCTGCTGAGGAGCAAACTGTTTCTTCCATAGGGTCATCTTTGCGTAGCTGACTGTTGTATCTTTATTTTTGAGTTGGCCTTAGAAAAGGAGTTCATTGGCACTGCTACTTTTCCAAGTTTGGATTGCTGGCAAAGAGATAAAAATTAGCAAAGTGATGTGCTACAGTACTTAAATATTACAAACCTAACCTTGACCTGTCTCTTTGAACGGGAGTATTCTTTATCTACCACTGCATTTTCCGGTAGTGTCCTCGCATCTTTGTTATCAGATTATCATCTTCCCAGCATTTTTTTTACAGGCATGTGATCAAAGGAACATAAGGGTAAAGCTCTGACTGCTTGTGTAAAACAGTAAGTGGAACAATTCAAGGAGAGCAGCAGAGGCTTACAACTGAGTACACAAATGAGATTTGAGCATACCTTGGGGTCTAATTCAATTGGTAGAAAGGCACTTCAATATGATCTGAAACTACACCTGGAAAACAGAAACAGCAGTGTTAAAGAAATATCTGCAAAGCATCGTCAAAGCAGTTTTTATGGCTGTCCACGTTGGTCAAGCCCCAAGAGTGTGTAACGTTTAAAATGCCATTGGTTTTATAATTCTAACGAGTCACATAGCCATCAGGCCCCTGGCTCTTTCAGACTGAGTTTGCAATATAATTTGCCTTTTGCTTTGATCATGCTGAGCTGGAGAGATGAGTAGAATTGGCTAGTAAATATGGGCCAAAAAGAGCCATTCATCAGAGGTAATTTTGCAATATATCTATGAATCTTGGTGTTCTGCTTTGTGAGTATATTGCTTTGGATTATGGCATGTGTATTAAATTCCATTTTATCTCTTTGGCAAAGGCTTCCTGGTCTACTTTGGTTGTATCATTTAAAAATGCTGTTTATTTAATTTCAGAAAATTCAATTAGCTCCATCAGGATAGGAGCATCTTTTCCCAAGAGTGTAAAAATGACATGCAAGGGTAAGTCACCTTAGAAGCAAGTACAGCTGTACAGGCATTTCCAGAAGGGGGAATTTCATCACTGCTGCTCTACTGGTTCTTTGGAGGTTGGAATAGTCTCTAACCACTGCTACGCCACTGAGCCTTTCTTGTCTTCCAAAAGAGCATTTGCCTTAGAAAATATTCTTTCTTTTTGCTGGAAGAATGAGATGCCTATAGGTACAAAGATACGTATCAGTATTGGCGACATTACAAGAGGCAAATCACTTTCTTTTTCAGTGTAATGTTTAGTTTAATGTATATATGTACACTTAAAATAAGAATACAGTACAACAAATGTTTACATACACCAAGTGCACTCTTTGAAAAGTTGTAATTTCTTGCTGGTCTGAGTTGACTTCACATTCATTGTTAAATCTGTAAGGGGAAGGTATTTCGCATAGAATTTGAGGGAAAAAAAGGAACTGAAGCTGAGATAACCTAGTTCCTCAGATAAAGTATTGAAATTATCTTCACTGGCTTATACAGATTTGAGGCCATTAAAAATTGACCCTTAAATAGCATATGATAACCACCTGTTTTTGAAAAGGTTTGAATCTAGGATTTAATTATTCTAAGTAGCCAGGATTTGTGAGATGTTTTATATATACAGTATAGCTATTTTTTCACCAGGACATTTACAGGTGAAACTCGAAAAATTAGAATATCGTGCAAATGTTCATTTATGTCAGTATGGCAACTCAAAAGGTGAAACCAATATATGAGATAGACGCATTACATGCAAAGCGAGATATGTCAAGCCTTACTTTGGTATAATTGTGATGATTATGGCGGACAGCTTATGAAAACCCCAAATTCACAATCTCAGAAAATTAGAATATTACATGACATCAATAACACAAGGATTGGAAATACAACAATATCGGACCTCTGCAAAGTATAAGCATGCATATGTACTCAGTACTTGGTTTGGGCCCCTTTTGCAGCAATGACTGCCGCAATGCAGGGTGGCATGGATGCTATCAGCCTGTGGCACTGCTGAGGCGTTATGGAAGACCAGGATGCTTCAATAGCAGCCTTCAGCTCCGCTGCATTGTTCGGTCTCATGTCCTTCATCTTTCTTTTGGCAATGCCCCATAGATTCTCTATGGGGTTCAGGTCAGGCGAGTTTGCTGGCCAATCAAACATAGTAATCCCATGGTCATTGAACCAGGTTTTGGTACTTTTGGCAGTGTGGGCAGGTGCCACGTCCTGCTGGAAAATGAAGTCAGCATCCCCATAAAGCTCGTCTGCGGAAGGAAGCACGAAGTGCTCCAAAATCTCCTGGTAGACGGATGCGTTGACCCTGGACTTAATGAACCACAGTGGACCAACACCAGCAGATGACATGGCTCCCCAAATCAACACAGACTGTGGAAACTTCACACTGGACTTCAAGCATCGTGCATTGTGTGCCTCTCCATTCTTCCTCCAGACTCTGGGTCCTTGGTTCCCAAATGAGATGCAAAAGTTGCTCTCATCAGAAAAGAGGACTTTGGACCACTGGGCAATAGACCAGTTCTTTTTTTCTGTAGCCCAGGTAAGACGCTTGTGACGTTGTTTGTTGTTCAGAAGCGGCTTGACAAGAGGAATACGACATTTGAAGCCCATGTCCAGGATCCGTCTGTGTGTGGTGGCTCTTGATGCACTAACTCCAGCCTCAGTCCACTCCTTGTGAAAGTCCCCAACACTTTGGAATGGCCTTTTCCTGACAATCCTCTCCCGGCTGCGGTCATCCCTGCTGCTTGTGCACCTTTTTCTCCCACACTTTTCCCTTCCACATAACCTTCTATTGATGTGCTTTGATACAGCACTTTGGGAACATCCAACTTCTTTTGCAATTACCTTTTGGGGCTTTCCCTCCTTATGGAAGGTGTCAATGATGGTTTTCTGCACAAGTGTCAGGTCAGCAGTCTTTCCCATGCTTGTGATTCCTACTGAACCAGCCTGAGAGACCATTTAAAGGCTCAGGAACCCTTTGCAGGTGTTATGGATTCATTAGCTGCTTAGAGTGGGACCCTTTGATCCTAGAATATTGAACCTTTTCACACTATTCTAATTTTCTGAGATTGTGAATTTGGGGTTTTCATAAGCTGTACGCCATAATCATCACAATTATACCAAAGTAAGGCTTGACATATCTCGCTTTGCATGTAATGCGTCTATCTCATATATTGGTTTCACCTTTTGGGTTGCCATACTGACATAAATGAACATTTGCATGATATTCTAATTTTTCAAGTTTCACCTGTATGTATGTATGTATGTATGTATGTATGTGTGTATGTATATGTGTTTATATATATATATATATATTCTCCTTCCACACAATTGTACATCAGTACAACCTCTATAATGCAAGAGCCAGTAGAGGTGTGCAAAACATTTTGAATTGGAAACATTTCAAATTTTAGACAACCAATTTCAAGTTTAAAATGCCCTTTTTGTGTGCAAAACAGCTAGCAGCAGCTCTGCTGAAACAGTTCCAAAAATAGTCAAAGTAGTCCATTTCAAACTTGAAACAGGGTTTCAACTATTTCAAACTCAAAACAGTGTGTTTTGAACTTGAGAAAGTTCAAATTTGAAACATCTTTTACACCACATGAGATAGTGTATGTAATGGTGAGGCAATGCGGAGAATACTTATTCCTTTTGCAGATGTCAGAAAATCAGGTGAGGTAATTAATATTCTGAAGACCAAAAAAAGCTACAAAGCAAACATCAAAACTATCATGCTAAGCTAAAGAAGTGGCTAGACATGTAATAATTTCTTCACTTAGGAAAAAGAAAGAAAATGCACATGCAGAAGATGAGGGAAAATGTTCTTAGAGCTGTAGTTGAACATAAGCTGAATATGACTCATCAGTGTTTCATGGCTGTCACAAAAAGCAAGTGCAGTTGTAGGCTGTATCAAGAGAAGTGTAATTTCCTAATGATCTGAATAGCTTCACTTTATTCTGGGTTAATTAGACCCCCACCCAAGTACTATGTCCTGTTCTAGTCATCACATGTTAAACAGAGTTTTATTAAAAATGAAATGGGACAGAAGAGGGCATAGGGATTGGAAGCTAAGTCATATGAAAACAGTTTGAAGGAGGTGGGTGTACTTTGTTTTGGCAAGAGAAGACCGTTAACCCTTTAACTATATGAAAGGATGTCAGACAGAAGAAGCCTAAGACTTGTTCTCAGTCTTCCAAGAGATGGTGAGATACCCTTCACTCAATGTGTTCAAGCAAAAGTGGGAAGCTATTTATTTATTATATTTGTATAGCTACCCATCTCACATAGTGACTGGGTGGTGTACATAATGAAACAAAATACAGTGGTACCTCGGTTCACGAACACTTCTGTTCACGAACAATTCGGTTCACGAACAGCTCCAGTCGCAAAATTTTGCCTCCGTTCGCGAACTCCGCAACGGGTTATGAACAGGATCCGCGGCCATTTTCCCTCCCGTGACACGTGGTCGTGGCTTCCTGTAGGGAGGGGGACTCTCCCTCCAAGCAGTAACCGCCTCCCCACCCGCCTTCCTGTCCTCCATGCCAGAAGTCGCGTCAAGCAAGGTTAGCTTTCTCTCTCTTTGTACTGTACTTTGTGTCATATTTTTGCAGTTTAAAAAAAAACAAAAATATGGTTCAGAACGGATTAGCCATAATTACATTGAACCTTATAGGGAAATTTGGTTCGGGACGCGATCAAAAATCGGTTGGCGACCAAATTCGTAGGGGTCAGAACGGATTAACTGTATTTACATTGAACCTTATGGGAAAATTTGATTCAGTTCACGACCAATTCGGTTCGCGACCAGAGTCACGGAATGAATTAAGTTCGTGAACCGAGGTACCACTGTACTTAAAAGTAAAATACATAAAAGCCAATAAAACCACAATTTAAATTAAAAATAAAAGCTAAATTAAAAAAAAATGGCCAACATACAGAGAGTACATCAGTTAATGATCACATAACCACCCAACAGGCTCCACTCTCTATGGGATCCCTAAGCTCATTGACAAAACCATGTTTTGAGGACCTTCCAAAAGGCCAACAGGATTGGGGCCAGCCTCACGTCAAGGGGAATGATGTTTCATAGGGTGGGGGCTACAGCAGAAAAGGCTTTCCTCCTAGGACCTGCCAGAGAAACTCCCTAGCTGACAGAACCCACAACTTGCCTCCTGCTGGACCTGATGGGACGGGTAGGTGTCACTGGGGAGAGGCGGTCCCTCAAATAACCTGGTCCCATGTCATGTAGGGCTTTAAAGGTCAAAAATAGCACCTTGAATTGGACCTGCAAGCAAACTGGTAACCAGTGCAGCTCACGAAGCAGAGGTGTAATGCGTGCAGTCCTTGAAGCACACGTAACTGTCCATGCCACCACATTTTGCACCAGCTGAAGCTTCCAGATACTCTTCAAGGGCAGCCCCACGTAGAGCGCATTACAGTATCCATACATGAGGTGACTAGGGCATGAGTGACTGTGAGTAGAGCCTCCTGATCTAGAATGGGTGCAACTGGTGCACAACATGAAGCTGTGCAATGGCCCTTCTGGACACGATTGCTACCTGCTCTTCGAGCAGGAGTCATGAGTCCAGAAGAACCCCCAAATTGCGCACTGGGTCTGTTTGGGATACTGCAATCCCATCTGGGACCAAAGATGATAAATCCCCAGATACAGAAGGCCCCAAAACCCAAAGCCACTCGGTCTTACGAGGGTTTAGTTGAAGCCTGTTCTTTCCCATCCAGGCCCCCCCAGCCTCCAGGCACCGAGAAAGGACATCAACAGCATCACTTAATTCACCAAGGGTGGAGATATATAAGTGGGCATCATCAGCATACTGGTGGTACCTCACCCATGGTGATGGATGATCTTACCCAGCAGCTTCATGTAGACATTAAACGGGCAGAGAAAGCTATCCATTGGTGATGCTTTCAGTCAGATTCCTGTATTGAGCAAGGGGATGGACAATGATCTAAACGGTCCTTTCCAACTTTTGATTTTTTTTATTCTGTGTTTCCTCTTAGACAGTTCCTGTTCATTTTAATGGAGGCCACACTACTCCTTAATGTGCAAGGAGACAAGATTTCTTGAATAGGTTCTGGTAACAAGCAGTGTGTCATGGGTTTGTTGATTACAACAACCAAAATATCAATTAGCCAAGCTTGTATAAGCCAGTATTTTCCCTTCCAAGTTATAGCAAGGCCAAATGGTGCTTACAAGACTCTAACAGGCCTGGAAGCACAATGTTAATTTGACCCTTGCCTTTTTTCTCACAACATTGTATGTCAATGTAATTTGTTGTTGTTGTTGTTCAGTTCTTTCCATTGAATTCAGCCTAAAATATGATTGGGATTATATTAAATTATTGGGATTCTATTTAACTCATTAATGTTATTTCTTTGAATGAAAAATATAAATCCATCTGATCATTTCAAATAGTGAACTGTGGGGTCCCCTCCATGTGAGGGTTGGGGCAATTACTCTTATTGTTGTTCTCCCCACTTCTGGCCTTGCAGGACTGGGATGTTTGCAGGAATAATGACTGCTTGACTTTTGGAAACAATATTGCTGTGCTTATATGAAGGCCACAGATCAGATAAAATGTGTTAGTTTGAACCAGTTTCATATTGATGCGAGATGCTGGCAGTAGTGGGAAAAGAAGCTGCAGTTATACAACCATGAAGGAGATTGCCATTTGCAAAATCAGTTGGTGGGGGGGAGGAATTTCTCTATTAACTACATATGTTAATAGAGTACATTTCTCTATTAACAACAAAGTTTTTCATACTTCTTTCCTATTTCTAAATAAAGTATCATTTCTGTAAGCACAATTATAGTAATGAAATAATTTGGCATGGTGCAGAAGGGAAAGGAACAGATTTGAATGTGCATGATTTCATAACTATTATAGAAGACTCTCTTAAAACATAAAGAGGTTCAGATTAGTGGGTTACACTGGGTACTTCCAAAGTAGATCTGAAATACTGCTGAGGCATGCTTTTTGTAGGTACTAGGATTAAAGTAGAAGTTCCACCTTGCTAGAATATGTTACTGTGTTGTGCAAGAATTATACAGCGTTCCCCTAGAACTCTTTGTTTGCTCACTACTAAACTTTATTCAACAAAGAATTTTTTCAAGAGAAAATATATAACTAAGAAATCGCTACTGCTGATTTCTTTCCATGAGGCTGTCTGTGAATACAGCCCCCTCTCATGTAACAACAATAAAAAAAAAAAAAAGGCAGAGGACTAATTCAGTGATTATTAATTGCAGGTCTCTTAGCTGCAATCAGTAGAAAGCAATAAGAGAGGATAACTTCTGCTAACAAGCTACTTGTCATTGACTAGACAGAATGATCTGGAATTATGTTGCCCCCGCCCCTCCCCGGGATAAATTAAGTCTAAAATTCTACAAAAGAATCGTTCAGAAATTGCTTCACTTTTAATAGAATTAAAGTCTTGTTTAAAATGAATGAACAAATGTTTGGCCTAAGGTGTTTTGCTGCTTGAGGTACAGCAACAATACATGTTGCCTCCCACATTCCCCACTCCTTCAATCAATGTGCATAGGGCAGTCAAGTTATTTGAGCATGTGAGATAAGAAAACTTACAAATATCTCTCTTCTTTCCTGACAGTAAAAATGCAATAAAATGAATGGAATAATAAACAAATGGCTCTTTTTTATCACCAGCAGTCAGCTGCTTCAGAAACAGAGGAATGCAATTCTAAGTTGAAAAAAGATCTTTGATATTTCATTGGCAATCTAAGATGGTGTTAAATGTGAGTCTCTGTGGCTTTATAATGCTTCAGGAGGTCGTAAATGAAAAGTGGATTTATGCAGCACTGACTGCAAGGGTTGCTATCAGGCAACCAGTTTGCTCATTTGTAGAACTTGGTGGTTGATCAAAATATGTTTGTCCTTTTCTTTTTTCCTTTTTGTGCTCCATAAATGTCACAGTGACAGTTTGTGCTTGCTTATTGGATGTGCCCTCTATTTGCAATCCAGAATAGCCTAAATGTGCTAATGTTGACCTGATTTTAAGAACAGCATCCTTGGGATATGTATTGCTAGGTTCTAGTTTTTATACAAAAAGGTGTTTTTGGGTTCAGTTCCTAGTGAAGAGATGTGTCCTTTAATGTCTAAGCTTTTCTAGAAACAATGAGCTTTGCTTGTAAAAAGCCAGTCCAGGTTCCAATGAGATTTAAAGTGTTTCTTTCCTGATGATTCCTAACTCATTTTATTGATGCCAATGATCTGGGCGACCATTAAGTGTTTATACCTCATCATGTTCATTTTCTGGAGACTCTATGAGCACTATGTAAGTTTTCACTGTGTTATCAAACCTCCCAGAAGACTGCCTTGAACAATGTTCAACAGCTGTAGTAGAGGGAAGTTTGGTGCTTGAGTGACAAGATTACACCCGTTATATATGTTAAACAATCTGGAAAAGATCTCAGCTTAGCATCTGCTTCCAATTAGAGAAGAAAGTGAATGGTCAGACTCAGTGTAAGAAAAAGCTTTATTGGAAAAGGTAAACATAAATTATGTGTAAATAGTTTCACTCAACACAGTGCCCACCATTAACATTTTAAACTACATGGTTTAATTAATTGCTGCTGCTTTTAACATCCCTTAGAGTCAGAGCAATATTGGCTTGAGAAGGAAAGTTGGGGAGGTAAAGCAGAAACAAAACTGCTGCCACTTCAGCATGGGACTCAAAGTCTAAAGTTCATGGGGCTGCATCTCAGATAAAAAGGTAAAGGTTGGACACCTGGTGAGCACAGGAAAAAAATCGGTGTAGTTTTCTTGGATACAGTGTAGAAGAGGTTGGCCATTGCCTTCCTCTGTAATGTGTTTTCAATTCCTCAGTCTGGCCTACAGCTCTGGTATTCCATGGTGGTCTCTTATCCAAGTAATAACCAGGTACAACCCTACCTCGCTTTTCCAGATCAGACAAAGTTGACTACATGCTGCAATCTCTCGAAGTGTGTTTTAAAGCATGCATCTTAATAATAAAGAGACCTGTAATGCTGCAGAAACAAGAAGACCCCTGGTGCCAAAAAGTGAGAACATGTGCCGATAGTTGGAGAAACTTTGACAAAAATAATATACTGTAAGCCTGTGCCTACTTACCTTCATTTGTTCAAATTCATGTTTTGCTGCTCCTTCTTTCTGCTTTCTCAGTGCCAGTGCTTTGGATTGTAAACATCTTGGTACAAGGGCTTTTCTTTCACTCGCCTTTCTCAAAAGCTTCTGTTACTCTATGAAGTAAAATACACACACACCCTGCAACTTTTGGTCCTGAGAGCATAGAAACAAAAGCCAGCCAGAGATCATGAGCTTGGCAGTCTTTTTGGATGTCTTGAACATACAGCTGAGGCAGCGCACCATAATGCCATGAAAGGAAGGGTTTTCATCTGCGCATGCTGACTTCATCTGATGACTTATTGTCTTGCTGCAGGCTTGCCATCTCTTTTGCCTGGCTGATTTCTGTGAGCTACCAGTTAAAAAGTTGACTTCAAAAACAAAACTCTCTAGTGTAAAGAAAACATGCAGACAGGGCATTATAATTGTTAATGCTGAAGTTCCAAGTTGGCGTTGGGAAGTTTGTTCTCTGATCTCAGTGTCTTCTCATGCCACAATATTTTAGTTGTCACCTCTACTCAGTTTTTGTTTTTCAGCTGGGCAGATACTTTTAATGACATTACGTAAAATAATGATAGCTTTGGAGACACTGAGTCTCTGATAAGGAAATGGTGGGCAGTCACCTTATAAGGGAATATATGAGACAGAGTATTTCAGCAGGAAGCATCTGAGTTGACATACTGTATTGCTTATGAGCGTTGCAAGATCACAGAAATGACTGGTGGTTCCTTTGCATTCTGGTGGCATGTCTCTCTCTTAGATTTTTTCAGTGGGCCTAACATTTGTAAGTATGGGATTAGGAGAGTGTCTATACACAACCTGCATGCTTAGCTTAATATCTGAGAACTAGTTCTATCTTTTGTGCCATCAGAAATGAAACAAGTGGGTAAAGGACCACAATACTTTCAGTGTGGTGTTCCAATTATGGGTGTCCATCTGAAGAAGCTTCAACTACCTCAATAGTTGTTTGGTGAGCAGTACAAATCTGGTAATCTAAAATGGTTTGGATGGGTTGGTATAGGGCTGATGCTGGATATATATTGTAATCATCCAGAACTCAAAACATCATATTTCTTGTAATTTGGTAATTGGTTACTTTAAGGACGCAAGATCTACTGAGTTATATTCCAGCATTCTGTTTTCAATTCTGGCTGGTTGGTTGCCTCATAAGTAAAACATGAAGATGCTAACCCAGAATTTGTTCTTCTCCCATTTGGATTATGGATTATGTTGTTTATGAACAACCATCTAAATATTATAGTTAGTAGTTGATAATCCCTCTTTGTATTTTGCAATCTTAAGAATGAAATAGATCTTGTTCCAGTAAGTACAGTGTGTCAGTTGAAACTGTCTGATTGTGGACTCATTTCACTTAAGTAAATTCTATTCCACTCCTATCTGAGGATTATTCTAGAATGAAAGTTACGGTCTCCTCTTGTTTTAAAATTAATTTTGGAATCAGGTGCTTGCATTCCTCCAGGAAGACCAGACACAGCAGTGCAAAAGATGTAGTTCAGGGTGTTTTTTTCTTTCTTTTTTTGGGATTAGTAGCAAATTGCTAAAGTAGATTGTACGCCACTTGGGCATGAAAGATAAGGAGTGTTTTCCTGGAGCACAAATTATTATACAAAATAGGTGATTGCCATTCATAGGTAATTGAAATATGTAAAACCTGAGTGCATCCTGCCAAACTGCTTAGGCAGGGTTCTCTGTCAGCGCTAGGTTGGCAGCTAGTATTATTCATAGTTCTCACTCCCTGTAGCAACCTCCCCCAAGTGGATCTTAAGTGCTTGGTAAATACCAGTCGATTAAGTCTCCAGGGCTCTAGTGAGATAAGACTCCTCTGGAAAGAAAGGGGGTGAGGGAAGATTCAAGGTTCTTATCTGGGGTGCCTTTTGGACAGTTTCTCTAGCTGACAGCTGTCAAGCAGAAATCTGCTCTTCAGAAAATGTTGCAAACCATTTGAGGTTGTTTTACCCCATGGCAGTGAGAGGCAGAATTGTTTGGTTAAACTAATTATCTTGTTGTTGTTTAAATCTTTCAGAAAGTCAATTTGTTGTCTGTAATGATGAAATTAGATTTCTTATTTCTGCTAAAAATTCTCTCAGGGAAGATGCTATTCCAAATTTGTAACTTAGTAAGATATGTTTAGATTGCTTTCTGTGCAAACCATAAGGAATGCCAAAGAAATGGTTTCAGGAAGGAAGATGATCAGTCCTCATTTGCTTTAGAAGGCAGCTAATAAATTCATGACATTTTGGTGATAGTGGTGGAAAAGTCAAATGACACTCCCTTGCCTCAGTGGTGATTAAATACAGGTGGTCCTCATTTAGTGATCACAATTGGGACCAGCAACTTCGTCATTAAGCGAAGCAGTTGTTAAATGAAAAAAACAACTGTGCTTATGATCTTACTTCAGCTTACCTTTGCTTTACAGACTTACAAAGGTTGTAAATATGAGGACTGGTCGCAAAGTTAGTTTTTCATTACTGTCATAACTGTGAACAGTCACTAAATGAGGCAGTCACTAAACGAGGACAATCTGTATTGTAATAAATTGATCTTATTGTAATACTATTCAGTGTCTCAGTGGATTTCATAGAAAGACCAGCCATAGCATAGCCACCAATAGCTGCTTCAGAAAAAAAGGTATACAGGTTTGAACAGATCTTTATTGGTTGTGCGCATTGGCAGTATCATAGCCAATGAGGTTAATCCAAGGTGAGATTATTGCTAACTGAAGCTTATTGGGTCTCTGTACTATAAATACAGAGAGGTTCACTACTGATATTTAGGGAGGTATCAGATGAGACATAATTCATACTGCCTTTTGGAAAAATAAAATACTCTTGCATATCCAGATAAACAATTATAGTTGACCTCTTACATATTTATCCAAATTTTTTGAAGCCCATTTGATTTGGCAAGTTGCCATCACAACACACAATGATTTGGTAGGGAGGAGAAGGAGGAGGAGGAGAAGAAGAAGAAGAAGTCGTTTGGATAGTGGACATTGCAATACCTGGAGACAGCAGAATAGAAGAGAAAGAACTGAAGAAAATCACAAAATACAAGGACCTGCAAATAGAAATAGAACAACTATGGCAAAAGAAAGCAAAGATAGTACCAATAGTAATAGGCATCTTGGGTGCAATCCCAAAACATCTGGAGCACCACTTGAACACCATTGGCATTGACAAAATCACCATCAGTCAATTGCAAAAGGCAGCTTCACCTGGAACAGCTTATACCCTGCCATGATACCTTTAACACCATCAAACAACCACATCTGCCTATCCCAGGTCCTTGGGAAGGACTTGATAGGTGGATAAAAATGTCAAACCCAGTCTAAACATCTGGCTGACTGTGCAACCAACAATAATAGAATAAATATTAACTTCATGGCTGTGTTTAATGGTGGGAATGCTTGAATGTAAATGCTTTGTAAAAGCAGGAGAACTCTAACTATATTCTTCAGTAAATACAACTTAAATACATTTGGGGGACAGCTAACACAACATGCATATTCAATTACTGTCTTGCAGACTGTTTTTCCTAGATATTGTGCTACATCATGATGCTAGCAGTTCCATCTGTCATCATATCCATAATGCTCAGCCTGCAGGAAGATAAGCTCAGTGCTTAAAGAATTGTAAAAACTTGTCAGGAGCTTGCTGTTAACAGGCCACAACAAGGAATTATTTGGGAAGTGCCAGTCAAGAGTCATTGTCAAGTTTTGTGGAAGTCAGTCTGTGTTATGCTGCTGTTAGAGTGAATTGCTAGAGATGAACAGGTGAGATGAAAACACAATCAGAGTTTGGCATGGAGGCACATGTTTCTTTCCCATTCAGAAGGATCTCTGGATTCCTGCCGCTTCCCCACTCTGCCCTCAATGTTGTGCCTGTTTTCTTTGGCTGGTAATGGGTGGGTGGAGCTGGCTTGACATGGACGATTGACACTTTCCTTCAGATGAGAAGTCAAAGATAGAAAATTTCACTTACAAAATCAAATCACAGTCTTGCAATTTTTGGCTCAGTTGACTAGTTTACTTAATGATTCATTATTTCCCCTTTGCATCAACAGGTGGTTTCACTATTTTGTAGTCTGCAAAAATTAAAAAAAAAAAAATAGAGAAGTCCCACGTTTGCAGGATAGTAAGGAGAGAAATGCTTCAAACATCTTGGTTTGCTAAATGTGCTCTTGACCACTTCTAATTGGGATTTTGCCTGCATTTGCTCAGATGGGAAGCATTTGGATGACAGCTGTCAGAACAATAAATAACAACTGTTGAGAAAAGAACTTAAGCATCTGTTGTTTTAGTAGCAGCTCCTTAATTTGACTTCTCGCTTCCTATAGATTCTACCCATTTCTTCTGATTTCTTGCCGATAGGTTTCTGTGCAACTAGTTATACTTTCAAGGGTCTCAGAGAAACACTTGGGAAAAGACTGTTGACTGTCAATTCTAGCACCTCAGCAACTACAGGGGTTTTCCTGACTGAAGCACTTGAGTAGAACTCATTTGTTCAAAGCAAAGCCTTGAGGCAGTTCTGGCTGCCCCACAGGTATAAGCAAGGAGAAGGAGCAGATGAGCCCAGAAAAAAGGATTCATTCCCTTTTCACTCCTGTCCTTAGAATTTCTGTAGATGACTGTGTTAGAGGAAAGCAAACTGAAGTACATGGAGAAAAAAGTCTCTTAGTTATGTCACTTTGATCAGTTTACTTCTGTGCATGGCTCCTGAACAGGATTGTAAAAACACATTATTTTAATGGGTGAGTAGAGCCTACAATCATACCTTTGTCCACTTTGGGGTTCATTATGCAAAATATCCCACCATTCATCTAATGCCTTTTCTCTTCTCATTTCCATAGCTCCTCTTGGCCCTGATTGTCCAGAGGTAGCCCTGTAAGATGGCTTTTAGTTTTAAAGATGAGCAGATTCTCAACTCTGTTAAACACTCTTCTACTAGATGTTCTGGTTCTCCCTTTTGCCAGACAAAATATTGTTTCAGCCAATAAGGCAAAGCATTGCAGGACTCCTAGCTGTTGTTCATTCCTTTCCCATCTCCCCAAATATAAATAAATAGCTGGTTGCCCTCTTCCATCTCGTTCCTGTTTCCAGTGAGCAAGGCAAAATCCTAGATCATAGAAATGGAATTTGGAGCAAGGACAGTGCATTTTGTTAGTATGCAAAATTGCAAATATTCCCTTGCCTCACCCCCACCATCCATGCAGTAAGAATCACCTTTAGAGTCAGGCAATTCATTTTGAGCTCTTGGGGTCAATTCATTTTTCCAGCTGAGCCATCAGAGTTATTTTTAGGTCAGTTTAAATTGTTTTTGGTTTGTCAGCTTTGGCAAAGGCTGTTGCAAAAATAAACTGGGTTTACAATTAAAAAAGAAAAAACAAATACCTGACTGTATTCAATGAACAGGCTAAATAAAACCAGAGAGTTTAACTAAACCTGCAATTCTATCCATAGCCCCCCTTTACTTCATTAGACATATTGCAAGTTACCCCCTTCTTGTTTTCTCCTTGAGTGGGGACTCTAGGAGGTAAGAAATAGGTATTTTTTCAGGCTTGACCCTGAAAAAAACCCCTTCTTTTGAACAAAGACCCAGATTTTGTTAATGATGTTTCAAGATTTCTGTGAATTATTGTTCAAGTCTGCATGATTCAAAGTCAAAGGTTTTCACATTGGCATAATAATTGCTGTTGCAAATAGAAGTTTGTTTTGTTTTGTTGAAGCAGAACCAGGACTGAATGTAAAGTAAGTAGCAGTTTAAGCAATTGGAGGGCTTTGAAGGAAGTGGATGGAAAATGAAGTTAGATCTATAATGGAAGCATATCGTTCTCATACCTACAGCTGATGAGTTTTGCAGTTTGGGGGTTTGGAAAGAGCCAACATTATCCCCCATGGCTGATTATGTTTCTTTTGGCATCATATGAGTCTTTAGATATGCCAGGAAGGAGGAATAAAATTAGATCTGTAGTCATTGGTTGCGGGGGGGGGGGGGGGGGGCTAGTTCCACACCAGTAATCTTCCTTTTCTTGATTGTCCTCATAAATTAGGACAGCTGACCATTGTTTCCATTGCAATTGGCACAAGGGTCACAAATTCTATTGATTTGTGATGGTAATACTGCTAAAACAATATCTGGCTCTCAACAGAGGCTTTCATCTTAATAACAGAGATTCAAATCTTAGCACAAATGCTTGAAGAATCATTTTGAATTGGTTAAGTGATTTAAATGTTGTGTATTTGATAGTATCAGTCTGCCCTTGGAATCCAATGGACCTTCTGAAAATCCAAGTTGGAAATAAATATATGGTTGATTACTAAAAGACACCAGTTTAATATAAAATTGATCTTACTGTGATCCCTTCAAAATATTGATTTACAAACTCTGGCAACTTTGAATGTTAACTTCATGTTTTTAGCATCAAATATGTTTGGCTATTAGTAGCCCTGAAAGAGAAATCAGAAGAAGCATTAACTTAAAATACTTAGATGAAATATTGATCTTCTAGTAAACAATTAAAGGGATCCAATGCCTTAGAATAATTTCTTTTTCAAAACAACATTGAATATATAAAATCACTTCCAGAAGATTGCATGTTGAGAACATTAAGTCTTATGTAAAGATGAAGTAGATTTGACATACCACAGTTTTTCAAATCTGGTAATCATTATTTGCAAATCGTGACTATTTAATGGTCAAAAAAGGGTCAAATCCCTCCCCAGATAATATCTCACTCTAAATCTTTTCTATGAATATTGCTTTATAGATAAAATTGAGTTTTCCTTAGATTCTATTTGAACTCTCAAATACTAAATAAATTTTAAATACATTAAATAGTGAAAAAGCTATGTGGATCCTATGCAGAGTTTCTTGGGACTAAGATTAAGACTAGGATTGACTTCTGAGTAGGTAGTATAGAGGGTTGTGCTATAAGTATAACTATCATACTGTTTTCTAGCCCTGTTTCCTAGCACTATAAACAGTATAACTATCATACTGTTTCCTAGCTCTGTTAGGGCTGAAACTATTATTTTTGTGCACAGTGTCCAGATGGGACAAATAGTGCTGATAGCTGGCAAAGCAAAGCAAATATGGTAGAATTGTTTTAAAGTTGATTGAATGTTGGGACATGGTTTTGTGATTTTTTTGAAAGAGAAAAGAAGCTGCTAGGTAATCTTTCCCCCTTTTAACAGGTCACTTGAGCCTTGCTTCCTGAAACTGCTGTGGGTAAACCATCTGTTTTCCATCACTTTAACCTGTTTCATTTCTTGGTGGTGTTCTTTGTTTCTTTCTCAGGTGAGAACTGACTCAATATGAGTGGCCTTGGGAACAACTCTACGGACCCAGGGAACCCGGATTCTCAGAAGAGGAAGGGGTCACCATGCGACACTCTGGTCCAGAGGTAATTACAATTTTATGGGATTATTCTTCCAGGGTGGAAGAGTTTTTCTGCTTTCTGGCACTCTTTTTTTGCACAAGCAGATGGGAGCAGATTTCATCCCCTCAGATAAGTTCACACATCCCACCAGTGTTTGGCTGTTTGTTTGTGAGTAGCTACTGTGGAAGATGGAACACAACTTTCCATCTGTTCATCTTCTCTCTTGGGGAGCAACTGGTGATTTGTTACTTAAGCTGTTTTTACTTATTGATTGATTTGGGGTTGTAGCACACTTTACGCTTTATGGTCATTAATATTTCTCTTGTTTAAGAATCTGAAGTCCAGATAAATTCAAAATGAAAATAGATTGCATCTTCAAATTGTATGGATATCTGAAAGCTTCTAGGAGGGCATTGGCCATCTTCCTAAGTATTGTAATTTTTTAAAAAAGAACTAGGAGGTGATAAAAATTGATAAAAGAAATATCTTCTCAGGCTTTAGCTAGAACACTGATGCTTCATGAGTTCATTTGTTGGAGAAGTCAGCTAAAAATCCCCTTGTTAACTGAATATCAATTTTTCTTTTAAAATGTAGTTTGAGTATTTAAAAAACTCACAAGAAATTGATACCAGATCAGATCAGATGTACTGGACCTTTTGAAAGTCTCCCTATTTGAACTTCTTAATATGGTGTAGAGTTCCAGTAATGGCTCTGTTTGCAGTTTAACTTTAAAGCCTGATAATTCAGCTTTGTTTTGCCTGTTTTTTCAGCATTTTTCTCAAGAATGGTACAAGATATTGCATTCTTCCTCCATGCCACCCCCACCTTGCACTATCAATATTTCCAGAATATTTCACTCTTCATTACAGTTCTCTGATGAAAAAGTTGTTCGTCTGAATGAGGAATTGTGGGGAATGTAGGTTTGGGGAGCAACTGTGGTAGCAGGCAACTGAAAATAGCAACTATTTTAAAGATGTTGTGGCAAAGTAGCACTTGTTCCAAGGAAGTGTTTCATAGAGTATGGCATTTATTTTTTTATTATATTTATATCCTTCTTTTTCTTCAGGAGTACACATCATCATGCACTGATATCTCCTTTCATTTTATCCCCATGACAACAACCCCATGATATTGATTGGGCTGAGAGAGGGAGAGTAGTGCAAAATCACTCAGTGAGTTTCATGGCTGATGTTGGAATATGTTACACTGGTCCAGAAATTCTGAAAAAAATCCATGCTGCTGGTGCTAACAGCAAATGGGGTACATTTTCCCCTTTCATATAGATATTCAGACCATAGCTTATGAGAGGGCCACCCTTGCTAGTTTTTTCCATTCCCATGGTTTCTTTGTACATGACTAGAGTTGTTGTTTTGTTTTTTTGAGCTGTGTAAAGGCCAAGGAAAAGGAGCTTACAGAATTCCATACACCTGTATTTACATGCCTCCTCCTTTCTCTTCTGTTTGGTCATCCATCTGCTTGCATAGTTCAGAAACTTCTGGCAATGGGAACCCACTTCAGAGATCAAGCAAGTCATAGACCCATTTGCTTACTTACGTAATTTATACTCCATACCTTCAACATAAATTTTACATTGCAAAAGTAGCAAACCTGGAAGAAAGAGTTATTGTTAATATGCTAAACAAACACACACTGCAGTATTCCACTTAGATTAATAATAAAATCAATATTGCTGTCAAATGTAGATGCTAATACTGGTTGTATTTAAAAGTCTGGCAGAACAGAAATTATTTCTACCCCTTGCCAGAATTGTTGGAATGAAGGTTGCAAGTGGACCTTTTTTTTTAGTACAGAGCACTTGTATGGCATTCCCAGGAGTGCCTGTTCTGCTGAAAATATGAATAATGGATAGGAAAGTATGTGTGAACTACACCAGCAAGCTATCACAATTCAGGACAGGTTAGGAAGAAAATGTCTCCTCAGTTTGTCAACAAGCAAGACGGGGGAACTGTTTGCTATTGTACCAAAATTAAGGAACTGCACAAAAGTCCAAAGTCTACAGACATTGATGTAAAAGGAACAAAAGCATGGGAGAAAGAAGAAAACCAGCTTATTAACAATCGCTGCATCTGGTTACATACTGTAATTGTCATTGTGCAGTAGCTTCTGATGGAGAGACTGGTAGAGCCAAGTTGGCCCCTGCCAAGCCAATGAAGTATATGCCTCATCTCTTTTTCAAATGGAGCCCAGTAGAAGTTTGTTTATTATTTCTTTAAAACATTTTTTTCACCTGCTCTAATGCTGAAATGGTCTCCACAGTGGCTTCTATGAGAACAGTGAGAAACAAACCTATATTTGGCCATAGGAATAATGTGTCAATAACAATGCAGAAGGAGAATAGGGTATAGAATAAGGAATCTGAATGCATTTTGTAAATTTTTAATGAGGAACAAAGAGAAGGAGGAAGGAACAAAACTTTACATTGTTATTTAAGAACAAAGTCTTGCAGCATCTGACAGACTAATATATTTATTATGGCATAAGCTTTGTTCATTAGTTGGCATGATTATATTATATCATATATAAAGTCTCTGTTGCTTTTTTTATAGCTATTCATGTTATCATGTAATTATATACCTATTTTTGTTAGTGGTAAAATGCTGTGAGACATTCCAGATTCAGTGGTACAATATAAATGTAATGATGCAGAAATAAATGCATATATGCATACATATATAAAATTAGTGAAATGCATGACATAGCACAATTCTGTGAAACCAAAATAACAATTAACAGCCACAGCAATTAAGTGGCAGTCCAGCCACATTAACACTGATAAGTTAATTAATAGCTATAGTAAATAGAAAACAGCTATTTGTAATCAAATTTAAATGGATAGTATCAAATTTTTGATTGATTCTTCTACTTCAACAGTTCCCTATTCTTACTGTAGTCTTCCTTTGCAGTTCTTTTGCTGGTGAATGACAAGTTTCAGATCAGAAGCAGTGTCCCTTGGAAGTCAAAAGTTTATCCCACTTGGTTCTGGATATTGCTATTTGTGATATTAGATTTGTGTCTGTTGATTCTGTTGTACAAAAACTACTCTGTAGATGGAATTATTAGCAGGATAACATGTACAGTGGTACCTCAAGATACGAACGCCCCATCTTACAAAAATTTCAAGATACGACCAGCTCCGGCCGCAAAAATTTACCTCAACATGTGAACTCCGCCTCAAGCTACGAACCAGATCCGCGGCCATTTGCCCTGCTGCCACGTGGTTGCGGCTTCCAAGAGGAAGTGCTAATGAAATCTGAGCTGGAGGACAAAAGCCCAAGGGAAGCAATGCAGAAAGAGGAAGTGCTAATGAAATCCCGCGGGGGGGGGGGAAGCTCCCGCTCCCTGGCTGTGCGTGCGCACTGATATTGCTTTCACTGTGCTTTTGTCGCTATGGAGAAAGGAAAAAGGAAAGGAAAAGCCATTTGCCCTGCTGCCACGTGGTCGCGGCTTCCTGTGGGCGAGATCGCGGTAGCAAGGAGGCGTTCGGTGAGGCTTGTGGTGTGTTTTGTGGCGTTTGGAAGGTTTTTGGTGTGCTTGTCAGCATGGCTCCAAAGAAAATGCAGAGCGGGCGTGGCAAGAATAAGGCTTTGCAGCTAAGAGGCAAAGAAGAGAGGAAACCCCTGAAGGAGATCTCCCCGAAGTCCCTTTGGAGGGGGACTCTCCCTCCAAACAAGAACTGCCTCCCCACCCCATTCTCCCTCCTCATACTGTGCTTTTTTTCATGGTTTTGTGGTTTAAAAATAAAATGCATATGTTTCAGAACTGTTTGTATTTACATTGAACCTTATGGGGAAATTTGCTCTTTCCTTTGGCCATAGCCCTTGGCCTGGTGATTGCTTTCACTGTGCTTTTGTCGCTATGGAGAAAGGAAAGAGCGCGGAGGAATCGGGGGGGGGGGGGGGGAAGCTTCCGCTGTGCGTGCGCGCGACATAAGCCTTCCCCCCCATTCCTTTCACTGTGCTTTTCTCGCACGCGCCAAGGGCTATGCACAGAGGAAAGAGCGCGGAATTAAGAAGCAGCAGCACGGGGGTGGGGAAGCTCCCGCTCCGCTGTGCACGCGACATAAGCCTTCCCCCCCATTCCTTTCACTGTGCTTTTCTCGCGCGCGCCAAGGGCTATGCACAGAGGAAAGAGTGCGGAATTAAGAAGCAGCAGCACTGGGGTGGGGAAGCTCCCGCTCTGCTGTGCGCGCAACATAAGCCTTCCCCCCCCCATTCCTTTCACTGTGCTTTTCTCGAGCGCGCCAAGGGCTATGCACAGAGGAAAGAGCACGGAATTAAGAAGCAGCAGCACGGGGGTGGGGAAGCTCCCGCTCCGCTGTGCGCGCTACATAAGCCTTCCCCCCCATTCCTTTCACTGTGCTTTTGTCGCGCGCGCCAAGGGCTATGCATAGAGGAAAGAGCGCGGAATTAAGCAGCAGCACGGGGGTGGGGAAGCTCCCGCTCCGCGCGCTACATAAGCCTTCCCCCCCCCATTCCATTCACTGTGCTTTTCTCGAGCGCGCCAAGGGCTATGCACAGAGGAAAGAGCGCGGAATTAAGAAGAATCAGCATGGGGAGTGGGGGGGAAGCTCCCGCTCCTGGCTGTGCGCGCGGGAGCCTTTCTCAGATTTCATTAGCACTTCCTTTTTCTGCGCTAGGGCTGACTAAAGCGTGCCTGGGGAATTTCGTAGCCGTGCAACGCCGGCTGACACATTGAACCTTATGGGGAAATTTGCTTCAGGATGCGACCAAATTCAGAGGGTGGAACGGATTAACCGTATTTACATTGAACCCTATGGGAAAATGTGCTTCAGGATGCGACCATTCGACTTGCGATCAGAGTCACGGAATTTAATCCGTATCTTGAAGTACCACTGTATATAGCTTTGGAAGATGAGCACATGACTCTCTCCTTCACTGGAGAAGTATTAGAGTTTAAGAAATGTCTGATGTAAATCCTTAAGTTGTGACTCCCAGTGGCTGTATAAACTGCAGGCAATGGATTATGTGTTATGTCCTGGATGGATACTAGATATTAAACACATTTGGCTACTTACATTGAATCCTCTGTTATCTTGCAAGCAATAAAGTGATAATGCAGATCTCTGGTGTCCAATTAGTGCTTGGCAAAAGCTAGTGAATTTTAACTGACCTTCCTTACTGATACTAATGCCAGTCTTTTATGCGGGTCTCTTTCTTCTCCCATCCCAACCCAGCACTCCAAGAAATAGACAGATGGACAGACAGACACTATCTAGAATCATTTTTTTAAGGAGGTGGATCCCTCTTCCTTTGTAACAATTATGTTTTGATTTTGTGTTTGAAGAAAATGTGGGAGCAAACTACTTTAAACCCAGTCTTGCTCAGTCCCTTTCCAAGTAAGGATCTTAACTGGTTGAGCCCTGACTTTTATTTAATTTAGATCCCCAACACTACATAGTAGAATGGGTAAAAATTAATCCTTAGTTAACAAATATATTCCTCCTCCTTCACTTTCTTCACAGTACACCTTGTAAGATGGCTCCTGCTGTTCTGTTTGCATGCATCATCTAAAGGAGAGTGCTCTCTTCATTAAACTGTTCTTTTACTCACTTGCATATCCTTGCCAGTTCAGTTCATTAAAGCCCTTAATTAATTTGTATGATTAATTGGTAGAGATTTTTAACAGTTTGTCAGACCTAATTTCAGTCTGCTAATATACCATTTTCTTCTGTGCTGGAGTCTATAAGTTTAATTGTTACTGATGATGGTAGCTGACTGAAACTGTATTCTTATAAGGCATTTTTGTAAAAGCAATTGCCTTATTTTTCCATCACTTACAGCTTATATTACCATAGCAACAGTGGCAATGAGTTGTTAATTAAATATCTTAATTAATTCACATATGTCACTTTACTGGTTCCCTGCCCCCCTTACTTAAATTCACCCAAACAAAAATATCCATAAGGCCCTAAAGTAATATTTTCCACTTCTTTCACAACCTGTGCATCTTTACTTTTTCCATATGTGTGCGTGTGTGTTTGTTTTAAAGCACATTTGCACTAGTGTTTATCAAGCAGACTTTTTCACTAGAGGATGGGAAAGAAAGATATTCTTATAACTGTTCTGTTAAAAAAAGTTATGGCTTTCAACAGCTTATTTGGGTCATCCATGGTCTTCAAAGATGCAAAAGATTAGTTAAAGCAGGAGACCAAGAGTGGGGAGAATACCCTTAGTATTGTTGGGTCTCCATTTCTGGGAATGAATGAGGTTTTAGTTCTGGAAAAATACACCTTGGAGAGCAGAATTACATTTATCGCTATCAATGGCAATGGCACAGTCTAGTAGGGCCAAGCACAACATTCTAGGAACCACATAGCCCTTCCAAATAATGGAGACACTAATCAAAAGGGGTGGGAGTTAGGTTCTGTTTTCCCAGCTGTGAAGGTATTACAGTTGGAGTGTTATGGGAGTCTGACCAATAACAGAAGTCTTGGGAAGGGCTTGTTAAGCAGCTTGTTAAGCAGCTTACAACTGTCCATTATTGCATTTTTTAAAATTTTGGGGGAAAAAAACATGTTGCAAGCTGTAGAATTGGCTTTTTGCAGCTATGTGAGAGTTACTTGCTTTTCCTTTGCATGATTTCATGATTTGTTGGCCACATCTCAGTTTTACTTATGAAGTGATTGCTGTTGCAAGGAGATTGATTGTCTTTCTTCATTCATTTTTGTCTTTTAGTTTATTAACTCAGTTTGTTGGCATGCTGCCATCACAATTTATCCCCAGTAGCAACTTTCCAATTGCTTTTTGCCCTCATTGAACTCCTTTTAATTGAATAAATTGGGGATTTTTCTGCCTTAATGATAAAATGGACATCTCATATAAGTTATGTGAAAAAAGGAAAGAATGAGAAGCACAGATCAAAAGAAAAATACATACATACATGTCACACTATTCCCTTTCAGAGTAAGTAAAGCACAGAAATAGAGTAAGAACTTACAAGCAAAAGAAATTAAAGGCATGATATATAGTAAGAGAAAAGGAAAGGAAATACAATTCAACCTAGTTTTATATATTTATATATTTATTTATTAAATTTATATGCTGCCCATCTCCCCAGAGGGTGACTGGATGGCTCACAATTAAAATCAAGCATCAAAAACAATAAAAAATATAAATATCCACATTAAATTAGCTTTAAAAATCATACAATATAAAAAGACTATATACCTAAAAAGACTGTAAAATTCAAGATGACAGGGGGGACAGAATCAATTACCCCATGAGCCAATTCCAACCATGCGAGCCCCCATCAGGTTTTAAATCATGGTAATAAATAATAAATAAGCAAGCCCTCATAGTTTTAAATCAACAGTAGTCATTATACCTTTCTCTGTCTTTCTATCCTTCCTTAGTTCTACTATATCTATACTCCATACATTGCCTTTTCTGCTTTAAGCTTCTCAACCTCTGATCGATTCCATCCTACCATGACCTTATCTGCCTTCCCCTTCCTCTTAAACCATATAGCCTTCCTTCATAAATTTCTTTGTATAAGAGAAAATAATTTTTGATATTTCTGACAAAGCAACCTCAAGAGCTGACCTAGGCATTACCACTGATTGTTAATCACAAAAATATCGATGTCATAATCGTTAATGTATTAAAAATACTTGGTAAGATGATACAAGCAATAACAAATGTGAAAATATATAGCTAATCCTCAGTTACCAATGGCAATTGGGACCAAAGTTGCCATTTCTAAGAGACGCGGTCATAAAGCATGATGTCACATGTCCATGTCACTTAGTGACAGCCATCCTGGCAGTCCCAGTTGCCATCATTAGCTGAGGCCCACATGGGCTGTTAAGCAAGGATCTCATGTGACTGTAGTTTCCTGACGGCTTCCCCATTGACTTTGCTTGTGGAAAGCCAGAAGGGAATGTCAGAAATCACATGACTGCGGCTCACTGCAACATCGTAATCACAAGCTGGGTGCCAAGTATCCAGATCATGATCACATGACCGTGGGGACAGTGTGATGGCTGATACTCTGAGGACTAGTCATAAGTATCACTCATTCAGTACCATCACAATTTCGAATGGTTGCTGAACGAATGGACGTAAACCGAGGACTACTTGTACATAATCTCTGATGCAGAGAGGTTATCTGTTAATAAGAACATGTAACAATAGAAAATCTACATATTTATGACATCTTCTAGTAATGAGTATTGAAAATACTATGTGGGGAGTCATAATCAGGACAATATAAAATAGGTTAACTAGCCAGCCTTCCTCTGAGGACATTGACTTCTGCCAAAGTTGGGTAATTTCTCCAATCTGATGCTCTCTCGAACTGTTGGACTACAAGTCTTATATTCCCGGTAGAGTGGCTGTGATGACAGGGAATTATGAAAGTTGCAATCTGTCATATCTGGAGAGCATCGTTTTTGGAAGGGTGTTATAAAATAGTTTATTATATATTTTAATTAACTGCTGATATATTTATAACAATGGGAAAATTGAGTATAAAAAAACTGGTCACACTAGTATGGTGTGATAGTTCAGAGTTTGCTGGCATGTGTAAAGAACAAAGTAACATTTATTTATGTATTTATAAGACTTATATGGTCACCCATCTTATGTGCCATAACTCTCACCATAACAATATGAACATTAAAAAGAACTTCCAAAAACCAGCTCCTGACACTCTAAAACAACACTTCTCAATACATAAACGATCATATTTTTTTTATTTATTTATTTTATGTGTTTATATATCAAATTTGTATCACCGCCCAACTCCCCCACAAGGAAAAGCCACCTTTTAAAAGCCTTCTGGATCTGGCACAGTGGGCAAATACCTTCAGGGAGAACTGATCCTGCAAATAACCTGCCCTTTGCCATGCAAAGGTCTTTAAAGACAATAACTAGCACCTTGAATTACACCTGGAAAGAAACTGGAAGCCAGTATACTGGTGCAGCAGTGGTGTCATATGGACAAACAGGACAACTGAAACTGTGCACACTGTTGCATTCTGGACCAGTTGTAATTTCTGGATGATCTTCAAGGGCAGCCCCATGCATAGCACATTGCTGTAATCCAAATGGGAAGTGACTAAGGTGAGTGACTAGTCCAGGAATAGGTGCATTTGGCCCATGAGATGGATCTGTGCAAAGGCCCCCCAGCCAAACAGCCAAAAGTTCAGGAGAACCCAGAATTGCACACCAGCTCTCTCTGGGGAGTGCTGTTCCCTCAAAAGTCAAAGTTGATGCCTTTCCAGATTTTGGGGGCGGGGGGGGCTAAAAAACCAAAGCTACTCTGTCTTTTTAGGATTGAGTCAGCACCAGTCCCTCCTCAACCAGGGGCCAGAGGCAAAAATGAACTCATAGCAGCGAGGATCCTGCTTCCTCAGGATCAACTCTTCAAACTCTTCCTAGATAACTGAGCTCAGACAAGTCTTAGGCACTTCTATAGGGTCTGCACAGCTGGAGTCCAACTCCAAGCAAAACCAAGTGACTCTGTCCAACAGATGCCAACGGTATTCCTCACAGTGACCCTGTAAGGACTCCCCCAGCCTCTCCATACCCAAAAGGGACCTAGTAACCTGAAACAGGGCCACCAGCCAGTTGTTTGCAGATGCAGTAAGAGTGGAGAAATGAGCTCACTTCACCACTCCTATCACCACAAGATAAGACCTAATAAATGCTTTTACCTCTGTTTGGTCAGCTTCACCCATCTTTCGCCAGCAGAGCTCTAGGTGTCACTTGTGTCATCTCATCTCCTGGATGGTCCTTCCCTTCACATCCATACTTGTTTTAATGTTGAAACAGACGGGATTTCAGTGGGTTTGTGGGTGCTTAGGATGTGTTCACAAAAACTCCCAAATATTCAAGAAACTCAAATATTTGATTTGATTTATTATTGGACCTGCTTTTGAATTATTTTTTAATAAACCATACGTAGGCTTTGATTATGGAGAATTCAGTAACCATGAATTGATTTTCTCTAACAGCAATGAGAAACGACGCAGGGAGCAAGAGAACAAATACTTAGAAGAGCTGGCAGAGCTGCTTTCAGCCAATATTGGAGAGATTGACAGCCTGAGTGTTAAACCAGACAAATGCAAGATTCTAAAAAAAACGGTTGATCAGATTCAGCAGATGAAAAGACTCGAACAAGGTAGATCTACAAAATCTTTTGTCTCTTTTGTTGTTCATTCCTTGTGTCCTTGAATTTATAATACAAGGCAATGGTATATAAACTATGTGCCGGGACCTTCTTGAGGAAGCATAGGAGGACCTGAAGAATGTTTGCAAAACTTTCTTGCATAAGATTATCTTCCTGGTTCACACTGGATGAACAGGGATGACAAGCTCTTCGCTGTTCTACAACCACAACCTGACTTTTAAAAAGGGAATTCAGGCAAACTCCTGCTCTGTTCTGATCATAACATTCACTGTATGCAGATTTGCGAGAGAGGAGCCAGTGTTATTTTCTAAAGCTACTGCAGGGTTAATATCCCAACCCAAAGATGATTGCATACAACTGCAAGCAATAACCCTATCCCTAACCCTTATTTGGTGGTTTATAGAACAAAGTATTGGACTTACACTAAGAGTACTAGAAGGCAAAACAAATCAATACATTTGAGGGGCATTGAGCCATAGACCCAAATGGCAAGCTGCATATTATGCACAACTGCATGTAATGAAGGATGCACTGTACTTTTTTTTTTTTTAATTATTATTAGCAAACAGCTTTGGGAATGATTGAAATGAAGCAGAAGTCATGGCTGGAGAGATGGATGCTTCATGTTTTCATTGTTCCCTTCCCCCCATGTTTTTCTCTTTATAACATCCTAGATCTGGATCCTGCAAAGTTAGTGGAGAATTATTTGGGATATATGGATTTGGAGCAAGAAATTGGCAAGCAGAGAAATGTTATGTAGCTTCATTATATTTCCTGTTGTTCTGATACTCAAAATACTCCCTCAAAGCTGTTTATAAAAACAATCCACAGTACTTTTTTAAGCAGATTCCCCCCTTACCTGCTTGATATTTATTTATGGTATGACATGCCAGTGTATACAATCAGTTGTTTTGCCATTTGAAGTGAATTGAACTACTTCAAAGAAAATTCAGTATTCCCACCTCATGTATATTATACGGTCTGTGTGTGTGTGTGATTGCTGGGGACTTTTTCAGGGGAGAACTGGTACATCAGAGTCAATGCTCAACTATTTCTGCAGGGTTGATCCTCTATCTTTCCAGCTGCTTGGGAGACAGGGAGCATTTGTAGCAGGAGTCGATGTGCACAGCCAGGATACATTCAATTTTGCTGGGTTGTCAGTTCATACTCATACTTCCTCTATCCTCTCAGTCACTTTATTTTTGTTTGCCAAGCTAATACATAGTTTTAGTTCTATTTGAATATAAGAGCAGCTGATTAACAGGCACTGCAAGCTTCAGACTGAGAATCCTTGGTGATTAACCGTTAGATTTTGCTTCATCAAATCTGTTGGTCACAAAAAGAGGCACAGCTAATTTTATTAAGTTCATAAGAATAAGTTCATAAGAATCACTTCGCCAAGGAACTCCAGTGATGTTACAGGACCAGTTCTATGCCATTGGCTAATACTCATTCTAGCACTCAGGATAAAGAATGTAGATTTCTGTTTGTGTTTTGAACAGGCCTCTGAAAAGAAGCTTGTGAGCTGACTATTTTAATGTGATGTACTGTTTGAGAAATTGCAAAAACATTTTGTTTGGTAAAGACTTGGGTTTTGGTTTTGGGATTGATTTTACAAAATTATACATGTTTCTGTAATAGTTGCAGTTGGATGACACAAGAAGCTTTTAAGAGAGGGGCAATGGGATAGGAGGCAGATATGGGCGTATGGGGATCTCTAATTGCTTCAGAGAGCTGCTCACCTCCTGCAGACTTAAAGGATTATTCAGTCCTGTGCAAACTTTGCAAGCTGTTGTGTAAAAGAAATGTGCATGGCTGCAGAATTGCATAACAACCCTAGAGCTTCAGTTTCCTGCTTTACTATGCTCTTGGTATGTTTGTACAAATGTGTTCTTAGTGCATGTGCCACCTAGCTCCCTTTGTGATTTCTTTCTCTTCCCATTGCTTAGATTTTATTTAGCAAGAGAAAGAGTGTAGAAACTCAGTCATTAGATTCTACCCTAATCCTGTATTGCTGTGATGATCAGTAGCTGTTTTCCTTTAAGTGGTAATATTCTCAGGGTGGGGAAGGGAAACAGATTTGGAGTAATCAACCAAACACTGTGCTTAACATAACCTTCAGGTGCCTAAACAGGACACTACATTCTGTAAACAGATGTAATAGAGGCAGAATAGAAATGTTATGCTGGTTATAATTTTTTGCCAACTCAAAGTTGGATGGATAGCACTTCAACTCAGATGGGAAAAGCCTGTTGTAATTCATCTGTAAGCTCCAATATCTTCAAGTCCTCAGTTGTGCTCTCTTACATCATCTACTTGCGTAGACACAGATCCTTGCCATTCTGATCCAGACTGAAGGATCACCAACTCTTGTAGAGCCTACCATGCATGCTTGCCCTGAGGTCCCCTTTAATTTTTTTTATAACGAGCAATATCAGGCAGCATTATATAATACAAGTATGCTTGTTGTCTTCAGTTGCGTGTTCAGTCTAGTGCAATGGTGAAGTGGGATAGGAAATCATATGCCAGAATCACCTCTCATTCAAGTCTGGATGCTAAGAATTACTATGGGATCTTCCAACTATAACTAATATTTCTACAGTGCTACAGCTAACTTTTTTCACTGAATTTTATTATGAACAGTTCTTCTTGTTTTATTTTACTTCAATTTCATTCAGATATTACTGAGTAACAAAAATTATGAAATTATGAATATCACTCAAAGCCACCTCTTTAGGGCAGGAGGTGGGATGATGACACATACATGACAATTTACTATTTGTATCGCATCAGGTGTCAAGACACAAGTACATAATGGTGGCATTTGCAGAATGATGTCATCATGTGCATGCCATCATTCTGGCCTTGCTGCATTGTATTGTGGGTACTTTGGCCTAGAGCATCCATTTATGCAGTCCTTCTACTTTTCTGCATTTTAAAATTGTATCTGTTTAAATACATGTATGTGAATTCAGTGGATTTCCACTTGGCTGCCAATGCACTAAACCCATCACTTACTTGAAAGCAGGAGCCACAATTAATGGCACAGTTAGGAATGCTGAGATGTGAACAAATACCCACCACTTTCTGGAAGCCTGAATGGTTTCTGGGAGAAACAACATTTCTCCATTAGATAAAAATTCAGTGTTATCACTTTTCTGCAAGAAAATATTGCTGAGATAATCAGACAAGTAATCAGAGCCATATACTACAGTATGCAGTAGAATCCAAGCCTTATACTACAAAATCCATCCATTGAGTCATCCCAAAGTAAAATGTTGTTGGGCATAATTGCACATTGCTGAAAATATTATTTTGGGAGAGGAGAAGCCAATAGCATGGGGGGGAGGGGACAGAAATATCTAGATTTTCATTTTGAATTTCTGTGCTCATTCAATTCAAGAGAGAGGTTCTCTCATTTCTCCCACTGTAGCTAAATTGCTAGCAGCTGGGAGCATGAGAAATGGGGCCCTGCCAAGGTCTATTCTGGAGTCTCTTCATGCTTAGATGAGAGAAAGAGGCACTCCATGTTTCCCTCTGAATTGAATGCTTGCTTTGTAGCATTGGTAGCTAATTTGAAAGACAAAACATAGGGCACATAGTCTGTCAGCTTGCCAAGGAGGAAAGACTATGCTTTGCATCCCAAGGAAGTTTTCTTTACATCAAGAATGGGGGAATGAAAGGGAGGTTCTGACATTCTTGCCAAGGATACTTGTGATCTCTGCAGTCCACGTAGCCCATAATAAGCATGTTCACATGTTAATGTTTTCTCATGTTTACACCTTTCATTTAGGCCTCTTAGGAGACAGTTTACATACTGTGTTTATTTTGTGGCAAACAATAATGCATGGCTCTCGGTAGGAACAGAAAATGAAATGGCTGCTTTCCTTGTTAGCAATCAGAGTATTCTTGCTGCAAGCTAAATATAAATACGCTAGAGACAAAAAAAGGTGTTGTTAATATTTGTGAAAATTTATTGAGATTCTAATCAGCTGGATTAATCACCTATTTCAGACAGCTTAATTTTTTTTAAAAATCTGTATATAAAACATAACATTTTCCACTAGATACCTGATTTTGGAAGAGCCTTATTTCAATTTCAACATTTTTAAATTAAATGATTGTTGGATGCCAAGAGAAAGGAAAAGATCTCTGCATGAGAACTCAGATATCTGTTTCCACTCAGAGTAGGCAGTTTTGAATGCAGTGGGGCACTTGTCTGATTCTATTGTAAATGGCAGCCTCATATCTCTGGGAAAAATATATAATTACCAGATCACAAGGGATTTCCACTTTGTTGCTATAAGGAAATTAAAAATTTAATTTTAACCCTAACCCTAAGCTTCAGAAACGTCAATATGCAATTCTCAAAAATTAATGCTTCAAAATGTCTAAAGGTTCCTTATGGTTTAGCAAAGTCACTTTGTCTTTCTCAGCTGTCTTCATGCAGGATGATAGTGAGCCTTGGTTAATGGAACATTCTGGACAGGACTGAAGGAAGCCCTTTTGCAGCTGCTAGTCTTTTTCAAAGCTATTCAGACATACCACCCCAAGTGGCAGAAGATTGCTTAAAAGTGGCAAGGAGCTCCTGTGAATGTGATCCAAATTCTTCTGCTCAAACTCATGGTGCTGGTTTTGAAAAGTAAATAATAATTCCACATGTTTTTTTAATTGTAAATTGACACTTTTGCCTGTGCCTTTTTGCGAGTGTTAGAAAAAATGGTTTCTGGAAAAATCATACTAGGGCAAATAATTTTAGACAATATGTGGAGAAGTTAGTGCCATGGGCCTCTGTGGCTTTCTGACACTTTACGAAAGCTATTGCAGAACCCGGATGCTATACAGTATTTGAAAGAGAGAAGGGGATCTTTTTGGAAACATGCATTTGGTGCTGTACTTCATCAGATTTCATGCACATTACAGATGGAAACTGAAGGGATTTTTCGAGGAGGTGAGTGCTTAAGAGTTTCTGGCTTATGGGCACTTTCAGCAGTCATTAGTCTCCTTGGCATGGCATAGCATGGCTGAACATTAACTAGGACAATTGCTACCTCAGTGTGTGCTTCCTTGAGCTTTGCTCTCTGCTGGCAGCTTATCTGCTTCTGCTGACTATGTTGTTTGGGGAAGGGAGGGAGGAACCTCACCTCATTTACATTACATTTATTTCTAACCTTTTGGGCATGAAATGATGGCTGAAAAGTGGCTATGGCCATCATTATCCATCAAAAGGTACTATCTGAACTTTCAGCATTTGGGGTTGAGTGTTAATCATGTTGGTGTCTCTTTCCGGAACATTTTCTGTTATTCCCAACAAAGAATCTATAAATGCTGATTTGCTCATTAGATTTCCATTTCTGATTGCTAGTGATCTCCACCTCTGGTTGTCTCTGCAAATGCGATGTATGAATGTATTTTGAACTAGAACTCATAGAAATTAAATATTTTTAGGTAGTATGTGTGGATTCCCTTGTTAGTCCCACAACTGACTTATGTGCCCTTTCCTAAGAATAAGCAGTTAGAGTCTTTCCCTTAGTTGTTAGAGTAAGGAAGGTTAAATGATATTGTGGGTTAATGGAGCAGAAGGTTGCTAAACAGGATGGGAACTGAGCTCTCTGTTTAAGAGCATCCACCTTTCAGTACCAACTTTTGAGGACAAATAAAAGGAGAGGCCTATTGCTTTAAAGGCTACTGATGGAAACAGGATGCTGGACTAGATAGATTTTTGGCTTGAATACCAAAAGGCTGTCATTCTCACTGAGCTCTGATTCTGCTGGAGATATAGGAGAAATCTGAGCTCAGCACTCTATAGCTGCTGTCTTCTGCAAGAACTGTTTATTCAATAGGGAGCAGAAGGGCATAATGATAAAGGTAAGCAGTTGGGGGGAGTGGCTAAGAAGCTAAAAAGCTTCTTAGATATAAGAGCTAAGAGGAGCTATAAGAGAAGCGATTATTAAGAAACCCTGCTTAGCCCTCCTGATTTCTGCTGCCCTCCCTTTTTCTAAATTGGTTTCCACATTAGGAAAAGGCTACAGTATTTTGCTTTTTTTTTTAAGACCTTAGAAATAAACAGGTGTGATTTTGCCATGGATATGCAAATGTGTACATAACATTCAAGGATAATGTATTACATGCCTAAGACTGAATGTGAGAGCGTGTTGAAGGGTGGTTGCTGTTGCTAGGGAAAGTTCCATGGAACAACCTAATGAGCTATAATGTCTTTTACTCGTCTGTAGAACTGTTACATAGCAAGTACCTCGCTTCATAGGCTGGGATTGAGGTGTTTTAGTGCCCCATCTGCGTTGATGATGGTGCAAAGGAAATTGGTTTGCTGGCATTGGGCATCTTGGCTTCCAAAAAGCAAACCTACTGATACATAGGAGACTCTAAAGCTGGACTCATTTGGTGGTATTAAAACAACTATAGCTGATTCTCACTTTCTCCCTTATCTCTTTTTTTCCTTCCTATGGAATAAGTTGTTGAAAACTGGTGGATTGATTTCTTGTCATTTTGAGATAGGTAAAGGCTGAAAATGGACTTAATATTATTTAGGAAACCAACCCCAAAAACCCTGGCCCAGCCCACATCATCACAACTGCAACTCCCATTTACTCCCCAAAATATTAAGTGCAGTCCTAAGGCATCAACATGCTGCCCATCTCTGTCCCAGACTTTCTGACAAGGTGAAAAGAGGAAGTTTTAAATCTCAGAGCGTCAAACAAATACCCTTTAAATTCCATAATCAGGATTCTCAGTGGAATCTTTTCTGGCAGAGAGAACACTAATTGGCACTGTCTAAAGGAAAGCAAAGGTATGAAGCAGCAGGTGGAAGCTACAGTGAATGGAAACAATCCACAGTTAAGCCTCTTTTTGCCAAGCGTTCACCAGGGGCAGTTCCTCCTGTTGACAGATTTCCCAGCTTGCTTCTTCTAAAGATGTAAGAAGCCAGCCCTTTCCCTCCATACCAAGCATCTCATTTGTTTCTCTCCCTCGGAATAGCGGGAGGACCTCAAGAGAACAGAGGAAGCCTTCTAAATCAGCCCTGCCTGCATGCTTATACAGCAGTCCAGGCCTACTCCTCTGCCTCTGCCTGGCATGCTAGGCTGCTGTTATTTAAAAGTATCAAGCAGATTCTTTTAGGATGGTTTCCCAGGACTGGAGCCCTTCCAAGGCCAATAATGTAGAGTTGGCAGGACATGGAGTTTGCGGCTGTGGCAGCAGTCTGAAGTTCATCTGCCAAGACAGCTATAAACATGGCAAAGGAAGGGGTAAGACAGTTAATTTTTCAGCACTCCACCTTCCCACAAAAGTTGCATCATGATTTTTAGACCAGCCCTGTTCTGTGAATGGTGCTTTTCAAGCCCTCAGTGCCTAGAGACTACAAAAAAAGCTTTCTTGATGAAGTCACAATTTTGTTGTTTTGCAAGTGAATGAGATAGATGGATGAGATGCTTGTGTATTAGCAAAAATCTGTTTATTATTTTGATTTATATAGCTGCCCATCTCAAATGCATGACTTTGGGTGGCCTAGCAGCAATTGTAAAACAATGTAAAAAAAAACACAGATTACAATATAAAAACCATATTAAAAAACGTGTAACACAGTCTGCAGGTATAAAAAACAGTGAACAACAATCAACATAACCACTGTACAGGCTTTACTACTAAAATAATAATAATTTGCTTCTAATTAATTTGTATGGAACTTTTCAGTATGTAGAATTTTTGTCTGCCAATACATTCAAAGCAGCAAACTAACTTTCTCAAAAAAAGAGTGAATGTGAATTAGAAATTGTATGTATGTATGTATGTATGTATGTATGTATAAATAAATAAATAAATAAAGTCCATGTTTAACCTACAAACATGATAGCATGTCCCCATTGTCAGTCCATACCATCTGAGACTCAGGTATACTGACTTACTACATGGGGGCTCTTTTAGTCCCCCTGGATAAATAGCTATTAATGAGCCTTGTGTGAATGGCTGAGATTGATATTCATCAACTAGTCCCAAGGAATTGTGGTGACTTTTTGATTGCTATTTCCATTTTACAGTTGAGGAACCAGAGCCAAGAGAACAATTTCATCATGGGGGCCATGCCCAACTGAGATTTGAACCTGAGTCTTTATCCTTCAGTCTGTCCTTATGGACTGCAACTAATTTAGACCCAAAGCGCTTCTCCAGGGCATGCCATGTGCACTTGCTCAGTGTGCCAAAGTTGTCATCTGAGCTAGATGAAACAGCCCTAGACAGGTGCAAGGCTATACAGGTGAAACTCGAGAAATTAGAATATCGTGCAAATGTTCATTTATGTCAGTATGGCAACTCAAAAGGTGAAACCAATATATGAGATAGATGCATTACATGCAAAGCGAGATATGTCAAGCCTTACTTTGGTATAATTGTGATGATTATGGCGGACAGCTTATGAAAACCCCAAATTCACAATCTCAGAAAATTAGAATAGTGTGAAAAGGTTCAATATTCTAGGCTCAAAGTGTCCCCCTCTAATCAGCTAACGAATCCATAACACCTGCAAAGGGTTCCTGAGCCTTTCAATGGTCTCTCAGGCTGGTTCAGTAGGAATCACAAGCATGGGAAAGACTGCTGACCTGACAGTTGTGCAGAAAACCATCATTGACACCCTCCATAAGGAGGGAAAGCCTCAAAAGGTAATTGCAAAAGAAGTTGGATGTTCCCAAAGTGCTGTATCAAAGCACATCAATAGAAGGTTATGTGGAAGGGAAAAGTGTGGTAGAAAAAGGTGCACAAGCAGCAGGGATGACCGCAGCCTGGAGAGGATTGTCAGGAAAAGGCTATTCCAGAGTGTTGGGGACTTTCACAAGGAGTGGACTGAGGCTGGAGTTAGTGCATCAAGAGCTACCACACACAGACGGATCCTGGACATGGGCTTCAAATGTCGTATTCCTCTTGTCAAGCCGCTCCTGAACAACAAGCAACGTCAGAAGCGTCTTACCTGGGCTATAGAAAAAAAGAACTGGTCTGTTGTCCAGTGGTCCAAAGTTCTCTTTTCTGATGAGAGCAACCTTTGCATCTCATTTGGGAACCAAGGACCCAGAGTCTGGAGGAAGAATGGAGAGGCACACAATGCACGATGTTTGAAGTCCAGTGTGAAGTTTCCACAGTCTGTGTTGATTTGGGGAGCCATGTCATCTGCTGGTGTTGGTCCACTGTGCTTCATTAAGTCCAGGGTCAACGCAGCCGTCTACCAGGAGATTTTGGAGCACTTCATGCTTCCTTCCGCAGACGAGCTTTATGGGGATGCTGACTTCATTTTCCAGCAGGACTTGGCACCTGCCCACACTGCCAAGAGTACCAAAACCTGGTTCAGTGACCATGGGATTACTGTGCTTGATTGGCCAGCAAACTCGCCTGACCTGAACCCCATAGAGAATCTATGGGGCATTGCCAAGAGAAAGATGAGGGACATGAGACCGAACAATGCAGTGGAGCTGAAGGCCGCTATTGAAGCATCCTGGTCTTCCATAACACCTCAGCAGTGCCACAGGCTGATAGCATCCATGCCACGCCGCATTGCGGCAGTCATTGCTGCAAAAGGGGCCCAAACTAAGTACTGAGTACATATGCATGCTTCTACTTTGCAGAGGTCCGATATTGTTGTATTTCCAGTCCTTGTGTTATTGATGTCATGTAATATTCTAATTTTCTGAGATTGTGAATTTGGGGTTTTCATAAGCTGTCCGCCATAATCATCACAATTATACCAAAGTAAGGCTTGACATATCTCGCTTTGCATGTAATGCGTCTATCTCATATATTGGTTTCACCTTTTGAGTTGCCATACTGACATAAATGAACATTTGCACGATATTCTAATTTTTCGAGTTTCACCTGTATAATTGGTGGGAGATTTTCCAGTGAGAAGCACAACACAGGTGCCCTTTTCACATTATAGTCCCTTGGTAAGAGCCTCTTTTTTGTGGCATCATCCCATTAAGCAGCTGTAACATTTTTAAAAACCCACAATGACTAATGCACACACTCCTTCCCAGTAGGGGAATTGTTTCCACAGAACAAATCTCCATAATCAGACTTTATGAAACATGGAACTGTACCTTATAGTGGGGAAGGGCTTGTGCATTCCATTGATGCTATGAGCTATATACCATTGGGAGTATACATTCCCAGAAAGGTCACCCATGAGGTCAGGTCATAGACAAGGAGTCAGACTAAATACACCGGAAATATGCTCCAGTATTCTGCTAAAAAACCAAAATGGTTATTCACAATTAAGACAGTGTCAACATGATACTGAAATACAAGTCTCCCCAGATCAGAAGGTATCCAACGAGCTACTGGGGAAGAGTGGAGGACAAGCATAGTAGCACTGGTATTTATCATACAGGTAGATTAACCCCAAGGACATCGAACTAGTGATGTGGCCAGAGGCAAAAGGAAAGTTCAGTAATGCAAAAATGTATGCACTACTGGTACATGGAATGTCACACCATGAATCAAAACTAATTTGATGTTGTGTGAGCAGAAATGTCAAGGCTGAATATTGACATTCTGAGAATCAACAAAAAAAAATTAATTGGGATGGGTTACTTCTCATCAGAGGAGAAGCAGACAAGAAAATCATAGAAGAAATGGAACCATCACTATTAACAAAATGGTGTCAAAGTCAATGCTCAGATTCAACCCTTCCAATGATAGAATGATATCCATTTGAATTCAGTGCAAGCCAATTAGTATCACAGTGATATGCGTTTATGTCCCAAACAAAGATGCAGAGGAAGTGGAAGTTTTTCTATAATAACTTAAAGCACCCCCCAAAAAAAGGCATCATACTAAATATAGGAGAACTAGAATGCTAAAGTTGGGAGCAAAATGGTGTTTGGAATAAAGGCAACATTTCTCTCAGTGCACAAATCAAAGCAGGAGACAAACTACCAGAGTTCAGCCAAGAAAATTCAGTGGTTATAGCAACCACCTTTTCCCAACTACTTAAACGTTGAACAACGTTGAAATCAAGTTGATTATATATATTCTCAAGCAAAGATGAAAAAGCTGTACTCAGTGAAGAAAATAAGACCTGTTGCCTATTGTGGCACAGATCATAGGCTCCTTCTTGCAAAATTACAACTTAAACTAAAGAAAACATAATAAGCAGACTAACAAGATATAACCTCACCAATATTCCATAAGTTTATCCGGTGAAACACTAGTTTCATGAAACACTAGCAGAACTGTTTAAAATCTTACAGGATGTTGCAGTTAAAATGCTATATGCAGTTTTTAAGCATGCATGGAAAATACAGCAGTGGCCCAGAGATAAGAAAAGATCAATTTATTTATTTTATCACTTTATTTATTAGTTCTAGTACCAAAAAAGGGCAGTGCTGAAACTATGGAACAATTGTACTTCTCTCACATGCTAGTAAAGTAATGCTGAAGGTTTTGTAATCCATGGAAGAAGAACTGCCAGATGTACAAGTTGGATTCAGAAGAGACAACTCCCCTCCCTCAAGATAACATTGCTAACATCTGATGAATAATGGGAAAGGCAAAGTTATTGCAAAAGATGACTAAATTTGCTTTATTGATAATACAAAGGCTTTGGACTGTTTAAACCCATAACAAATTATGTCGTTGTTCAGTCGTTAAGTCGTGTCCGACTCTTCGTGACCCCATGAACCATTTTGCGCCAGGCCTTCCTATCTTTCACTGCCTCCCTGAGTTTGCTCAATTTCATGCTCATTGCTTCAGTGATGCTATCTAGCCATCTCATCCTCTGCCGTCCTCTTCTCCTTTTGCCTTCCATCTTTCCCAGCATCAGGGTCTTTTCCAAAGAGTCCTCTCTTCGCATTAGGTGACCAAAGTATCTGAGCTTGAGCTTCATTATCAATGCTTCCAATGAGCAATCAGAGTTGATTTCCTTTAAGATTGACTGGTTTGACCTCCTAGCAGTCCAGGGGACTCTTAAGAGTCTTCTCCAGCACCACAGTTCAAAGGCATCAATTCTTCGGCGTTCAGCCTTCTTTATGGTTCAGCTCTCACAGCCATACATTACTACTGGAAAAACCATAGCTTTGACTTTGCGGATCTTTGTCGGCAAGGTGACGTCTCTGCTTTTTAATATGCTGTCTAGGTTTGCCATAGCTTTCCTCCCAAGGAGCAAGCGTCTTTTAATTTCATGGCTGCAGTCTCCGTCTGCAGTGATCTTGGAGCCCAAATAAATGAAGTCTGTTACTGCTTCCATTTCTACCCCTTCTATTAGCCAGGGATTGATGGGTCCAGATGCCATGATCTTAGTTTTTTTAATGTTGAGTTTCAAGCCAGCTTTCGCACTCTCCTCTTTCACCCTCATCAAGAGGCTCTTTAGTTCTTCTTCACTTTCTGCCATTAGGGTGGTATCGTCTGCATATCTGAGGTTATTGATGTTTCTCCCTGCAATCTTAATTCCGGCTTGTGATTCTTGCAGCCTGGCATTTCTCATGATGTACTCTGCATATAGGTTAAATAAGCAGGATGACCCTTAAAAACATGGCTGTACTGAGCCACCTCAATTGCCTATTGAAAAATTTGTATCATAACTGGAAGCAACACTTCAGAGTGTCTCCCAAAGTTCCCCCATTGGGGGGAGATGGGCGGGTGAGAAATTTAATAAATAAATAAATAAACACTTAGAATGCTATTTGGAACAATCACTGTAAATGGTTCAAAATTGAGGAAGGGTGCATAATGCCCTCTTATTTATTTAATATATGCAGAGTATATAGTGAGAAATGCTGGCTAGAAGAAATTGAAAATGGAGTTTGCTCTCTGGATCAGGCTTTCTGTTGTAGACCTTGGGGAAAAATGGTCTGCAGGAGATCTAAAAATTTTGTATTAAAGATAGCATTAGTTCATGAAACCATTTATTCTGTGGGAGGGTTTTTTGCATCCTTTCCTAAAATGCTTAAAACAACACATTATCATTTACAATTTATTCTCTCTTCTGTTCATGGAATCACGGAACTAGAAGGACCTGATGATATGGATTAATTCACATCCTTCTAATTAAAGCAAGCCAGTTTTATTTGATCACATTTCTAGGGCCATTGACCAACTTTAAATCAATCATATAAAATCAGATTAAAACAATAAACACATCCCAAGGATAAATGTTTGCCTGATTTTAAGAAAGATTCTGAAATTTTCAAATATCTGAAGCCAGCTGAGCCACCTGCCATAGAGGAAGGGAAGAAACAAACTGCCTACAATGTTTGCAGACTTAGTAGGTGAAGACATTTATTTTCTAGTTGTCAAGCTTAACGTGGCTCTGAAAATGTTCACAAGGTGCTCCTTATATGATTCCAGTCGTCAATTATAACTCAGACCAAGGTTTTAGCATGGAGATTGTTCTCAGTTTCTAAATTATGGGGGTCTTTGCCTTTCTCCAACCCTTCTTTGCTCCTCTTTCTTTCCTCTTTTTGCTTCTCTTTCAATCCACTGGAGATTGAAGTACTAGAAGCATATTGCCTGCAGTAACCCTCCCCTCCCCTTCATGGATCACTGCCTTGTCGTGGCGAAGGGGCTTGTGTAACTCAGTGAAGCCATGAGCTATACTGTGCAGGGCCACCCAAGACGGACAGGTCATGACAGAGAGTTCTGACAAAATGTGGTCCACTGGAGAAGGAAATGGCAACCCACTCCAGTATCCTTGCCAAGAAAACCCCATGGACAATGTTAAAAGGCTAAAAGATATGACGCCGGAAGATGAGCCCCTCAGGTCGGAAGGTGTCCAATATGCTACTGGGGAAGAGCGGAGGGCAATTCCAAGTAGCTCCAGAAAGAGTGAAGCGGCTGGGCCAAAGCCGAAAGGACGTTCAGCTGTGGATGTATCTGGAAGCGAAAAGAAGGTCCGATGCTGTAAAGAACAATATTGTATAGGTACGTGGAATGTAAGATCCATGAACCAAGGCAAGCTGGATGTGGTCAAACATGAGATGACAAGATTGAACGTCGACATCTTGGGAATCAGCGAATTGAAATGGACGGGAATGGGTGAATTTAATTCAAGTGACCATTATATCTACTACTGTGGGCAAGAAACCCTTAGAAGAAATGGAGTTGCACTCATAGTCAATAAGAGAGTGGGAAAGGCAGTAACGGGGTACAACCTCAAAAACGACAGAATGATCTCAGTGCGTATCCAAGGAAAACCATTCAACATCACGGTAATCCAAGTCTATGCCCCAACCACTGATGCCGAAGAAGCTGAAGTTGACCGGTTCTATGAAGACCTACAAGACCTTCTAGAACTAGCACCAAAAAAAGATGTCCTTTTCATCATAGGGGATTGGAATGCTAAAGTAGGAAGTCAAGGAGTAATCGGAATAACAGGCAAGTTTGGCCTTGGAGTACAAAATGAAGCAGGGCAAAGGCTAATAGAGTTCTGTCAAGAGAACAAGCTAGTCATAGCAAACACCCTTTTCCAACAACACAAGAGACGACTCTACACATGGACATCACCAGATGGTCAATACCGAAACCAGATCGATTACATACTTTGCAGCCAAAGATGGAGAAGCTCTATACAGACGGCAAAAACAAGACCAGGAGCTGACTGTGGCTCAGATCATGAGCTTCTTACTGCAAAATTTAGGCTTAAATTGAAGAATGTAGGGAAAACCACTAGACCACTCAGGTATGACTTAGATCATATTCCATGTGAGTACACAGTGAAGGTGATGAATAGATTTAGAGGATTAGATTTGGTAGACAGAGTGCCTGAAGAACTATGGACGGAGGTCTGTAACATTGTACAAGAGGCAGCAACTAAAACCATCCCAAAGAAAAAGAAATGCAAGAAAGCAAAATGGCTGTCTGATGAGGCTTTACAAATAGCTGTGGAAAGAAGGAATGCGAAAAGCAAGGGTGAAAGGGAAAGATATAAGCAACTGAATGCAGATTTCCAGAGAATAGCAAGGAGAGATAAGAAGGCCTTCTTAAATGAACAATGCAAAGAAATTGAAGAAAACAATAGAATGGGGAAGACTAGAGATCTCTTCAAGAAAATTGGAGATATCAAAGGAACGTTTAGGGCAAAGATGGGCATGATAAAGGACAAAAAAGGCAGGGACCTAACAGAAGCAGAAGAGATTAAGAAGAGGTGGCAAGAATACACAGAAGAACTCTACAAGAAAGATCTTAATGTCCCTGATGTCCATGCTGGTGTGGTCACTGACCCTGAGCCAGACATCCTAGAGAGTGAAGTCAAGTGGGCCTTAGGAAGCATTGCTAACAACAAAGCTAGTGGAGATGACAGTATTCCAGCTGAGTTATTTAAAATACTAAAAGACGATGCTGTTAAAGTGCTGCACTCAATATGCCAGCAAGTTTGGAAAACGCAACAGTGGCCACGGGATTGGAAAAGGTCAGTTTACGTTCCAATTCCAAAGAAGGGCAATGCCAAAGAATGCTCAAACTATCGCACAATTGCACTCATTTCACATGCTAGCAAGGTTATGCTCAAAATCCTACAAGCTAGGCTTCAGCAGTACGTGAACCGAGAACTACCGGATGTACAAGCTGGGTTTCGAAGAGGCAGAGGAACTAGAGATCAAATTGCCAACATTCGCTGGATCATGGAGAAAGCACGAGAGTTCCAGAAAAGCATCTACTTCTGCTTCATTGACTATGCAAAAGCCTTTGATTGTGTGGATCACAACAAACTGTGGCAAATTCTTAAAGAGATGGGGATACCAGACCACCTTACCTGTCTCCTGAGAAATCTGTATGCGGGACAAGAAGCAACAGTTAGAACCGGTCATGGAACAACCGATTGGTTCAAAATAGGGAAAGGAGTACGACAAGGCTGTATACTGTCACCCTGCTTATTTAACCTATATGCAGAGTACATCATGAGAAATGCCAGGCTGGAAGAATCACAAGCCGGAATTAAGATTGCAGGGAGAAACATCAATAACCTCAGATATGCAGACGATACCACCCTAATGGCAGAAAGTGAAGAAGAACTAAAGAGCCTCTTGATGAGGGTGAAAGAGGAGAGTGCGAAAGCTGGCTTGAAACTCAACATTAAAAAAACTAAGATCATGGCATCTGGACCCATCAATCCCTGGCAAATAGAAGGGGTAGAAATGGAAGCAGTAACAGACTTCATTTATTTGGGCTCCAAGATCACCGCAGACAGAGACTGCAGCCATGAAATTAAAAGACGCTTGCTCCTTGGGAGGAAAGCTATGGCAAACCTAGATAGCATATTAAAAAGCAGAGACGTCACCTTGCCGACAAAGATCCGCATAGTCAAAGCTATGGTTTTTCCAGTAGTAATGTAAGGCTGTGAGAGCTGGACCATAAAGAAGGCTGAACGCCGAAGAATTGATGCCTTTGAACTGTGGTGCTGGAGAAGGCTCAAGAGTCCCCTGGACTGCTAGGAGGTCAAACCAGTCAATCTTAAAGGAAATCAACTCTGATTGCTCATTGGAAGGATTGATAATGAAGCTCAAGCTCAGATACTTTGGTCACCTAATGCGAAGAGAGGACTCTTTGGAAAAGACCCTGATGCTGGGAAAGATGGAAGGCCAAAGGAGAAGAGGACGGCAGAGGATTAGATGGCTGGATAGCATCACTGAAGCAATGAGCATGAAATTGAGCAAACTCAGGGAGGCAGTGAAAGATAGGAAGGCCTGGCGCAATATGGTTCATGGGGTCACGAAGAGTCGGACACGACTTAACGACTAAACAACAACAACAACAACAACCCTACCCTGCCGTTTGTGAGGTTGCTTTACTTAGTTTTCCCCTTTACTCTTTGTTTTAAAAAAGAGGTATACTGTACATACAATTAAACATTTTGTTTGGTTGGATTTTCTTTCAGCTGAGAACCAGTTTGGTGTAGTGGTTAAGGTACTGGCCTAGAAACCAGGAAACTGTGAGTTCTAGGCCTCCCTTAGGCATGAAGGCCAGCTGGATGACTTTGGGCCAGTCCCTCTCTCTCAGCCCAATCCACCTCACAGGGTTGTTGTGGGGAAAATAGGCAGGAGTATTAAGTATGTTTGCCAGCTTGAGTTATATATTAAAAAGGCAGGATAAAAATATTGTAATAATAGTAATAATAATACAATTGAGTTAAGAGTTTCAAGTTATTGCTAAATATTTCTGTATTCTACCCTGGGTCAGATTCCATGGTGTTCAGGGCTGAACTGTCGTACTTAGCAAAGAAAATTTAGAGTCTCAATTCCTGCAGTTTCCTCGTATAGAAAATGGGGCAAATAGAGCAAGCTGTGGTGGGCGGGATTTGGCACTCCCATTTCGCCCATTGTCCCTTGCAGATTCCTGCACACTTGCTTATAATATTGTAATGGTGGGTTTGTGTCTCCATAGATTTACCCCAGGAAGTTATCATCTTAAAAGTAAGTCCCAAAATGAAAATGGCAAGAATATATATTTCTAGGGTGAAAAGTGGTGGCTGTGGAAAGCGTTAAGAACCATTTTGCCCATCTGCACACCTCCCTTGTACAAATAGATATCTCTATGTTAGAGATATGGATTTGGGAACCATAGCATGTAAACCTATTCAATTTCCCACACTGAAAACAAAAGTGACACTGTTGTAGCAAAAAAATATATATATATATATCTTATTGTTAAGCTGCAAAGAAAACTCCACTCCAGAGTTGGATGCATCTATAATCTGATTAGAATGTTATATGCAGTCCTGGTAATTCCTCTCAGATAAGGACATTGTTCTTCCCTGTAAGGAAAGGCAGAAACATTGCAGTTCTCTGGTACAGTATAATAAAAAATAGGACCTGATGGATGAAATTGATAGCAGTTCATTAAATGTATGAGTGTAGCAAATGGGATTTTTTCCCAGTCTTGTTTCATATAGCTCTTATGATGTGTGATACATGGTAGAATTGCTAAGAACTTGGTGATACAATATTTAATATAATTTCCACAAAGTCAGTTGGATTTTAAAAAAAGATTAGACATAGGCCTCTCTTATCATGAGAAGTTCATGATAACTGAATTGGATTATTCGCAACAACATCATGCTTTGCATAAGAATAGAGACATCTAGCTGGCTAGTTTTAGAAATGAAGTACTAACACAACTTTTCCCAGCCTGATTCCTTCCAAATGTGTTGATTTACAATTCTAATAATAACAGGATTTGTAATCCAATACATCTAGAATGTACTAGGTTTGCAAAGGTCATTTGTCAGTTATAACCTGTGGCTCTGTTCTAGCATGCTAGTTCATAAGTTATTCAGTCGTAACAGTATAATTTATCTCATTGTTTTAATGCCTAGAATTATATTTGTGTTAAATATTTAAGGCACATATCACCAATGTTCTTCATCATTCAAACTGCCCAAACACTTTGCTGACCACCTCTTAAAATCATAATCATTGTGCATAGATCTGATTGTTACAGACCTCTGACCTCAAGTTGGAAGGGACTTCAAAGGTAATTTATTACAACATCCAGTCAGAAATTCTCTATTATTGCTATCTTACTAGGACACTGTCCCAGCTTCTGCTTACAAATTAAGACCTACTGCCTTTTAAAGCAGCCTATTTCACTGTTGAGCAACTCATTCGGTCAGGTCTTCCTAATTTTAAATGAAATAAATTATTTTAAATAAAGTGTTCATTCTGTAACATTAAAGGCTATGTCATACCTAAAATTAGATGGTGATCTCACTAAAACGTGGTTGTCAGCCTAAATCTGATCTCATCATTTTAGCCATATTGAATTTTAAATGAGTTCCACTCTATTCTTTTTAGTATAAGGGAGATCAGATAGTGTACTGATCAATGCATTCTTTAAAAAGTACTCAGCAGTTTCATGTTCTGGATGAAACTAATAAGGGAGATCTCATCATATTGCTTTCCAGTCCATTTTAAAAGTGTCCAGAACTTTCAAACCCTGGAGGTAACAGGAAGGGGAATATTTGAAGAAGACACAGTATAGGCTTGCAATTCTATAAATGGCTTGGAAATGAATGGATATTCAAACTGGATGCTTTCTCATATTACTAGAATTCTGTCATCCAATCAAATGGATAGCTAGTAAGTTTTAGGAGTTTGGTTCTAGAGAGGACTGAATGTCTCTTGAAGGGAGCAGATTTGCAATTTAAGCGTGCTTTAGGAAATTTTTCTTGAGTATATTGGTTGCGGTAAGGATGAATTCATAATAGAGCAGAAATGTGGGATTGGGGAGGGCGGACATTCTCCCAGGCGTCTCTCATGATACAATCAGGCACTCAGTGCTACCGGACATTTAATTTTTTAAAAATAACAATAACAAATTTAAGGGGAAACTTTGTGTTGCAAAGCTCAAGTATCCTATTTGTAGGAATTGTTCTGGGCCAGAAGGGTCCCAGTGGGATTATAGAACATTCTGGTAAAAGGGTGTTTTGTGTATGGCAATTATTGTATGAGTGCATCACTTCATGCTCTCAAAATTTCAAATGTGTCACTGGCCTAGAAAGATCACTTATCCTTCCAGTAAGTACTGAAAAACCAAGTTGTGCAGTGGCATGAAGCAGGTAGTAAAGGCACAGCATCACCAGGTAGAGGCTACAGGTAATATACTGTCAGAACAAGTTTGATTGATCCTTCAGAACCCTGGACAGGTCCCATGGGAAGGTGGGCTTGCTCTGGGCTGAGGGCTTGACTGAGCCACTCCTAGGCTCCTGGACTTTGATTCAGAAGATCACTTAGTAGCTGGAGCTCAATGTAACAGGATCCAGAACCAATGCCTCTCTGAGTTGCACTGTTTTCTCTCCTGATTCCCTTTATCTCTCTTTATTTTTTTATTTGGATTTACGTGTGGTCATTACAGGAAGCCAGATCATGGCAGTAGCAGGAGTATTTCTTACTGGCTTTCATTGCTTTTCTCTTTCAGTCACTCACATTTTTACTGATGAGCAAATGGCATTGCCTACATGAAGCACTATCATTTGGGCACATAAGCTCTTTGCACTGACATTGATGCTTGCTAGGATGCTGCTGAGTGTCCTAGCTTATAACTTCACAGGCCACCCACCTGGAGCCCATGTGTTATATGAGAGGCTTTTCCAGCACGCTGCTGCGCTGTACATCCCCTGTAAACGAGCTGTAAAGATTTTGTCTGGGTCATGAATTCCAGTGAGCTGACAAATTCCTCCACCTCTTTATTTCAGTACAGTAGAGCTGATTTGCTGTTCTCATCAATAAAACTGGTCTCCCTGTGTCCACCCTGAATCTGGGTTCTATCATGGATTGGTTTCAGATACAGACTCCATTCATTGCTACAAAATGCTTCTGTGCAGCGACACTGGGCACTTTGCTCTGCATGTGTTTATTTTATATAGCCCTCCCTCCTATAAAGCAAGTCAATACAACTTTAATACTTATGCTGACAGTTTCAATCTAGTTGACAGTTAAATATAGAACAAGCCAAAGGGGAGACAATGAATGAACAATGTAAATACCTCTCTTTTTTCTCCTCCCAGGCCTGTGCAGTTTTTGCAGATTTATGATTAGACTACGCTAGTATATAATCTATTTGTAGGCACAAATGTGGCCTTCCAGAGTTATTCTTATTCAGACAAAGTTTCTGATCCTCATGAATTTATTGAAAAGATTCAAAGCAGCTGAGCAATGCTTCTGTGTAATTCATTTCAATGCAGTGCGTCCCTACAAAATAAACTGACAGAATATCATTCTATTGAATAAGCGGCATTGAAGCAGTAGTGAATTTATTGCTAAATTATATTTAAACCAGGATGTTTTCAACTTTCACTCATCATTACCTCAGATTATCTTATGCCAGATCTTTAGGGGAAAAAAACTTTTAGCAACCATCTGGGCTGATTCCTGCTTGGGAAATAGTTCAGTACCATGTTCAACTCCAGGGGATATATAGAAGTCCTCTTAATGCATTATTTGACTGATAAGTTTTCACATGGTGAAGAAGAATGGGGCCATGCTGTTAGCCTTGGCCCTAGTTAGTCCTGATACTTGCTTTTGAGTTTGGACATAAGAAGAGGCACTCTGTTCTCCCACCTTTGATCTCTGGTATGTATTTCCTTGTTCATACTTGTATATGAATTTACATATGAATATGTATCATATTGAACATAAGATTAGAGTGGTATTTTGATGAAGATGTGGAGTGCATACTGAATTATTATTCAACAAAACTTTAAGTGAGTAAATTACAAAAATAATGGACAAAGACAGAGATGGGATTTATTAGATAAGAAATGGAATGAATGCTATAAAATGGTAAAGAACATAATAGCAAGAGTCCTACTGGCTCAGGTCAAAAGCTCATCTAATCCTACAGTCTACATCTCAGAATGGCCCAACAGGTACATTTAGAAGGTTCATATGCTTGAGGTGGTAGTCCTCTTCCATTGTCGCTCTGTAACAAGTGGTAATTAAGGCATGGTATCTTTAAATGTGGAGGTGGTATACAGCCATCAAGATTAGCAGGCTTTCAGAGATTAATCATAGGAGAGCTTTGGTGCAAATAACATGATATGGACTACAAAGAGACAGAATGAATAAATCAGTTGAATATTGAAATCAATAGACGTTAATAGAATTCTATACTTTGTATACTATAAAATATATGTCCAAGTTTGTTGGGAATCTTACACATTTACAGCAATGATGGGGAGACCAAATATTGCTTCGTTATTATTTAAAATCTTGAAGCTAAAACAATTTGCTTACAAAAATAGAATTTTAGAGTGGAGAACCTTCTTAGATATTACTGCTGCAAGGAAAATTAATATAGAGAAAGGCAAAGGAGTTGAGACAGAAACAAGAAAGAGAGACCAAGTTGGGAACAGCTGGATTGTTGCAATGGACATTAACTCTTGAAGGATTCCCAGTATATTACCTGATGGACCCGCACGAGTTCCAAAGGGAGCTGGGGGGTGTTCCTGAGGCCTTGCTGCACGGTCCAGCGGAGGCTCTGGCCACAGCCTGGAACAAGGAGGCGGCTGGGGCCTTGGACAGGATCACGCCTGTGCGCTCTCTCTTGGCCCATCACTCCCGGCGCTCCCCGTAGTTCACGGAGGAGCTGAGGGAGCTGAAAAGGGCTAAGAGACGGCTAGAGCACCGCTGGCGGAAAACTGGGGACGAATCAGACCGAACATGGGTTAGAGCTGCCATTAAGGCCTACCTAGTGGCGGTAAGGGCGGCGAAACGTCAATATTTCTCCGCTCTTATTGCATCCTCAGAGTGTCGCCCTGCAGCCCTGTTTAGGGTCACCCGGGCCCTCCTGGGAAAAGGGGGGGCGGAGGACTACTTGCAGGGTTGTGCAGAGGAATTTGCTGAACACCTGATGGATAAAATTGCTCAGATCCGTTCTCAGTTGGAAGCCAAGCGTGGAGTAGGTCCAGAGGAGTTGCCCGGGGAGCGTTCTTGCCCAGTTATCTGGGAACGGTTTGATCCTGTTGTCCCTGAGGAAGTGGACAGGGTCCTTGGGGCTGTCAGTGCGACCACCTGTGATTTAGATCCGTGTCCCTCCTGGTTAGTTAAATCTACCAGGGAGGTGACCTTAGGGTGGGTGCTGGTGATGGTTAATTCATCCTTGCAGGAGGGGGTGTTCCCGAAGCCTTTCAAAGAGGCTTTGGTCCGCCCACTCCTCAAGAAGCCGTCGCTAGACCCCACCCTTCTGGACAACTTTCGTCCAGTCTCCCACCTCCCCTTTTTAGGGAAGGTGGTAGAAAAGGTGGTCGTGCGGCAGCTTCAGAGGATCCTGGAGGAAACGGATTATCTGGACCCCTATCAGTCAGGATTCAGGCCCGGTTATGGGACAGAAACAGCATTGGTCGCACTTCTAGATGATCTCTGGCGAGAGCGGGATGGGGGGAGTGCATCCATCCTTGCTCTTCTTGACCTCTTGGCGGCGTTCGATACCATCGACCATGGTATCCTTTTGGGTCGGCTGTGGGAGTTGGGGTTGGGTGGCACAATGTTGTGCTGGTTCAGCTCCTTTCTCCAAGGCCGAACCCAATCGGTGTTGATAGGGAGCGAGAGGTCCAGCCCCCGGCCCCTACTTTGTGGGGTGCCACAGGGCTCAGTGCTTTCACTGCTCCTATTTAATATCTACATGAAACCACTGGGTGAGATCATCCGGCACCATGGGGTGAGGTATCATCAGTATGCTGATGATACCCAACTATACATCTCCATCCCAGGTGCCCTAAGTGATGCTGTGACTGCCCTCTTGCGGTGCCTGGAGGCTGTGGGGGCCTGGATGGGGGACAACAGGCTTCAGCTGAACCCTGGTAAGACGGAGTGGCTGTGGATACGGGGAGCCTCAAGATCTAGGACCTTGTCATCATTGGTTCTTAACGGGGTTGCACTACCCCAGACAGACCCGGTGCGTAATCTGGGGGTTCTCCTGGACTCACGACTCCTGCTCGAAGAGCAGGTGGCTGTCGTGGCTAGGAGGGCCTTTGCACGACTCCGTGTGGTGTGCCAGGTACGCCCCTTCCTGGATCAGGGGGACCTCCGCACGGTCACTCATGCCCTGGTCACCTCTGGGTTGGACTACTGTAATGCACTCTATATGGGGCTACCCTTGAAGAGTATCCGGAAGCTACAGCTGGTGCAGAATGCGGCGGTGCGGACAGTTCTTAATGTCCCTAGGAGGGCACATATAACACCGCTGTTGCGCGAGCTGCATTGGTTACCGGTTTGTTTCCGGGTCCAATTCAAGGTGTTGGTTATTACCTTTAAAGCCCTTTATGGCACAGGACCAGGTTATCTGAGGAACCGCCTCGCCCTGGTCACTTCAGCCCGTCCCACTCGGTCCAGCAGAAGGGGCAGGTTGCAGACCCCACCAGTCAGGGAATTTCGATTGGTGGGGTCTAGGCAGAGAGCCTTTTCTGCTGTAGCGCCCGCCCTATGGAACATCCTGCCTCCTGAGGTCCGGTGTGCCCCCTCCCTCATGGCCTTCAGGAAAGGTATTAAATCCTGGCTCTGCCAGAAGGCCTGGGGGCCAGAGGGGGGCCCACACCTGTGGAGATGGCTGGTGGGATGATGGGTTGTCTCCCCCCCCCCCAGCATCTTACAGGTTTTTTAGGGCCATAAACCAGAGGAGGTTTTTTAGGGTTTTTTAATATGTTTTTAATTATTTATAGTTTTTAGCCATCTCGGTGAGAGCTGTGTTTTTATTGTGAGCCGCCCAGAGTCACCCGTTGGGGGAGATGGGCGGCATACAAGTTGAATAAATAAATAAATAATAGTCTAAGCGCGACATTCCTCTCTTGCCTGTCTCTTTAATTTTAAGTCAAATGAGATAGCCTTTTGCTGGTCTTTTCCATTCCTTGGGCTTAAATAAGTTCTAGAAAGCTGGCCCAGCTACCTTTTTTTTCCTTTAATGGGCTGGAAAAAGCTGAGAAAATTCTTCTATTTTATTCCTAGCATACATCATATTCAAATATATTAATTGCTTTTATGCTATATCAGGATATTCAGAGAAAAATTATAGAGCTTATGGCCAGGGTGAAATTACAATAATCAGAAACAGCACTGATTAACTTTTGGGAACCAGTTGAATTGCATGTTTACATTACTTGAGTGGTCTCTTATCAGAGCCGGAAGCAATAATGGAAGAACAGAGAGCACTGAGGTGACTCAGCTTTGAAATAAAACCAGCTACTCAGTGGCTAACACCCACTGTGCTAATGTGAATGCAGGAGGCTGGCCAGATCAAGACTTGGTCTTTCAAGTTCATGCCCCTTAGAGGCCTTAAGTTGAAGGGCGAAAGTGATCATTGTAAAGGGAAAAACTTAATTTACTCAAGCCATATTTTGACACACTCTAGTCATATCTGACCAGTCAACGAAGGAAGGATCAGAGGACATGAACGTGAAAGCATTTGTGCTTTGACTCTGACGTTTAAAGCTAGGGCTCTCAGTTAGCCTTCTGTGTAATATCTTGTGATTTATTGTTATGTCTGTCAAGATTAAGGCAATTGTATATGTGGTTGAGGGCACAACTGGAAAAGCTTTTCCAGTACTGGATTCTTATGAGGGGGGGAACTAGCCAACTATAGATAAATGACTGCAAAAAAAGTGAGAATGCAATTAGTATCACATTTCTTTAGAACTAACACACAATAGGCCATTGGTGCTCCCTAGTTTATATTTGGTCAATGCTGCATAGTTTTTTCTATAACAGTTCATGCAACCAGCCTTTTCAACTTCATAAGACACTGGTATGGTATGAATGGTTGCCTGATTTCTGAACAATCATACATAAAAACGGCTCCCTCTGGCTATTCCCATGCAAAATATTGTGCTGTGGGTGACCCTTTGGATTCTAGAGCTCTAACATTGTGTGAACTTCATGTGTTGAATGCAAAAAACCAGCATATATTTGGCTGGAGAAAAGACAGTAGAATGAGAACAAAAATTACTTCCAAAGTTTAAGATCATAAAATCATTTATTCAAAAATGTTATAGCACTGTTTGCTAATAAATGAAGAATAATGGAGAATCTTCAGTACAGATAAAGATATAGGCAGTTCTGTTTTTACCTCCTGACCAAATGAATCAGCACATAGATTTCTCTCCTTTCCTGTGGAAGTCCAAGAGCTGCAGGGCATCTCAGAGGCAGATTTGTGGAGGCTCTAATATGTCAAATGGGGACAATGCAATAAAAAGCACAGTTTCTGCTGAGAGGCTTCAGGCTTTTTTTTTTTTTTCCCTTCTAGAAGGAAAAAAAATTGCCCTGAGGCCTTAGCAATACATCATTTGCTGGTACATCAAACCTCCTTGTGCATTTCAGTCCATGTGCCCTGGCAGTGAAATTGAGTATGATCTCTTAGGACCATAACTGAAAGACAAGGCTTCTTCAGTACAACTGAATTCTCATCTGTAAAACACTATGTGAATATTCATGTATTTTATCATTACCATGCATTGGTTTGCTGAAATTCAGGTCCATCCTCCTCTTCCCCTAGGTTTTGTGAGTAGCAAAGGAAAGTTACATCTGCTAAGAATATTGTGGTGGGATTTGATTTGAAAAGAAGAGAAGCAGCAAGATAGCAAGAGAAAGAAAATAGGTTGGGGGACTGGAATACATACTATCCAATATGACATATTTTTATTCTGTTGCCTAGTTCTCACACACAGCAGGTGAAGTAGTCTACTTGCCTTGAGATTGTATAACTGCGGGGGAAGGACCCACATGTTTCTCCGCAGTAGAAAATGCTGATACAGAGAGCTTAACATGATGGGTGATGCATTAGCATTATTTGTATTGTTTATAACCTTTGTTCAGGTTATAGTTGCTTCAAGTGGCTTACAAGTAAAATAAAGATACTTTAATAATAAAAGCCTAGCACATACTATCAAAACATAGCTCATAAGGATTTTTCCTGAGGGCCATTTGATGGTAGAATAATTTCCACAAGGCAACTGATGATCGAAGCTTCTTCTATCCTACCTCAGCCCTCTAGCCAAATATACACTAAATATACCTGTAAATCTCCCCTCCCCCCATAGTTACATAGTCTCAAAGCAGGTGGCTACTTTACCTGCTGTTTGTAAAAACCAGGTTATGGAATAAGAACATACCTGAATTTATTCCTTTGGCCATGGAGGATGGTTGTCTTTCTGGCAATTGTTCTTTTCTGAGTGTTATGCTGCGCTGATTCTTTGTTAGGCACTCATGAGTATCACGGTTATGTCAAGGTCTTGATCAGTGGTCACATCAGAGCCTGTTACATCAGATTTTAGTTAGTTAAAATCAAAGCTCTACAATGATGGGGAGGCATTCAGATGTGTTCAATTGCCTTCTTAGCTGCTTAGTAAGAGTGACAACAACTGTACTGGACTAGAGCCTTTCTCATGCTTTGCTGCCTGAGTGGAGAGATAGGCAGGGTGCTGTGGTGGAGGTATGGTGCTCTTAGAGCATATGGAATCACATGCCTATAGGGTCAGCTGCATTTTGTTATTTTATGTGTCTTAACATTTTCTCTTACCTCCCATGTGTTGATTTAAAACATGCAGTTGAAAATTCTGTCTGTGTTTGGCTGCTTCCCAAGATGGCTCATAGTACTAGAAGCTTCCAACTATTGCTTGTTCTGCATTTTGAGTTTTTTTCTGTTACTGCTCTGCTCTCCCAGAACAGCAGATGAGGTAATAAACATGCATCTGGACTGTACCACTTGAAGCAGCATTTAAGGGATTTGATAGAACATTCCGTTCATGAAAAAGACGAGCCTTTGGAAGAGAACAATTATAGGCTGATTCTCTCTGATGAGTAGCTGAGTATGAGTATCTACGGAGATTCTTTTGTAATAGATTCTATGAACAGGTTTATCATTTTATCTGCTGATTGTGAAGAAGATTGGTCTGCCCTACCTAAACCCCACTAAACATGATTTTTTTTTCTTGTGCCAGAGGTCCAAACTACTGGGCTCAGTAGATGGAAGTGGACCACTCAGTCTTCTCTGCCATACTGCCTACAGTGCCATAATGCCTACAGTGAGCCCAACTCAGAAGCTGGCTAGCTATGTCCTGGGCAGCTATGACATAACTGTGCATAACATTTGCATATGCTACATTACATGTATAGATGCCAGTTTATAAACAGCTTTACAGAAAATGAACTGGCTCTTGGTCTCAAGGCATTTTCTAAGCAACAGGTTGTCGATAGGGTTTTCTGAACTCAGTACAGGGGGTTTAGATACAATGTTAGCATGCAGCATATTTTAGTTGCAGGCGGAGATGATCATATTTGTCTACCTTGAATTACGTTGAATGATCGAAATATTCTATATACAGGTGGTCCCCAGTTTAAGAACAAGTTCCATTCCCAAGGTCTGTCCTTAAGTCGAATTTGAATATAATCCAGAACAGTATTATTGTATAATACTGTATAAGTAGTATTGCGTAATGAACTCGAACCATTGTATATTTAACTCAAATCATTGTGTATTTAACTCAAATTTTGCTACAGTGGGTTCCATTCTTAACTATAGGTTGACTGTAACCGGGGCGTTCTTAACCTGGGGACTACCTGTACATGCTAAGTATACTCATGCGTGTAATGTCTTACACTTTCTACAGTTCTTGCACTTGAAGTAAGAAATGGCTCCCCCAAAGTAATTAATTAATAATGAAATTAGGTACTCTAGAGTGTTAATTTTATATAGACTCTATAGTACTTAATGGGATTATTCCTTCTCTCCTTTTCCAAGACTGACATTAGTTACCAGCTTCTGTGCTTATATTTATATGTAAGTATAATTTTTCCATAGCTTGGAATTGGAAGAAGGTATTTGCCAGTTTGCATTCTGCCATGTCAGCCCTGTCTAATTAGCTGTAATTTTTTTTCTATGAGCAGAACAGAGCTTTAACACATGAACATACCTGCAGCAGGGTTATCTTAATCAGTGTTCAAACTTCTTTTGGAAGTAACTTTAAAAAGAGATGTAAGGACATGGTACTCTAAAGAATAGACAAAGATGCCAAAGGAAGTTTTCTTCATAATCTTAATCCATGCAGAAGAGTGTTTGGATGGTTACAACACATAGGGAGGACAAGGGTAATTCCCTTTCCCATTAGAAACTCCCTTGAAAATCCTCCCTCTCACATACAATTAAATGTAAGGGAAAACTTTCAATGGCCCTGTGGAAACATTTTTAAAAACATAATTGCCACATATACTTAAAGGGAATCACATGTACTCCCTGGAAATTCTTTTGTCCATGTGGTGATCAGTTTATCTCCTGTTGGTACCAATGAAAGCTTTTTTCTCTCTTTTTCTTTCCTATCCTGTCCTGTCCTGCCCTGCCCTGCCCTGCCCTGCCCTGCCCTGCCCTGCCCTGCCCTGCCCTGTTTTTGATTATAGTAGCATATGGAAACAGGACAGTTAAGTGTAGCTTTATGAGCTTTAGTCTTCATTGAAAATCACATTCTCACCATGGAATATAGGAGGAAAAAAAATCATTGGAACCAGTGGACATTGATTCAAGGACACGGAACCATGGCCTCTCTTAGGGGAGGGGGGCATCTCTTTGCTCCCTTTTAAAGAGAACTTTCGGTTCCTTGCAGTAGTTTACTGATGTTAAGTGAATTGAAGTTAATGACTACCCAGCAGACTCAGAACAAGAAACAATGCTTGTGGTCAGAAATATAGGCTGTCTAAGTAGTAAGAGTTTTCTAGACTGGGTGTGGATGTATTTCCAGCTGGTCTATTTAAAAGCTCCATTTGCTATGGATCAGTGCTGAAGCAACATCTTTGCATGACTGCTTGTTCTTTTTCCAATCTGCTGACTCTCAACTTTATAGACTGCTTTCCTGACTTCCAACCTTTTACTAGTATTCTGTCTTTGTTTTACTTAATGAAATGCTTTCCTGGTTTCTGCCCTTTTGTTAATCCTGACTTCATCATGCATAATGGCCTGAACCTCTGCTGCCTGTCTTCAGCTACGTAGATTGCTATCTACAACTTTTATATGTGTTTCCTGTCCACTCCCCCAATTATGAGATGGTACAGATGCCAAATATGCAAATTCTTTTGAGCCAAGGGAGTTAGATGCAGTTTTTGGAAACAAAGAATGGAGAATTTGATACTGAAACATTTCTTTGGATGATTATTGTCTGATTCCCCTGGGTTATTACTTGCATTGTGGAAAAGCTGCAGTTTGGGAATGTAGAAGCTTGGTTAAATTTTGGATCCCAAGATTTGCAAAAGGAACTATTAAGGATAGAGTAGAGAGTTCTGTAGTTTTAATTTATTGCAAAATCATATACAAGCAGGCAGACCACTCTTCTTATTGTATCTTTGTGATCTTAAATTATTTTTAATAGAGACACCAGTATATATTTCTGGCTGCCTCAAAATATAACTGAAGAACTTGTTTACTTTGTATAAATCACTATTTATTTATTTATTCATTCATTCATTCATTCATCGAAATGTTCAGGAGAAGAAAACTCTAGGCACAAGCATGTTCCTGGAATTCTCCCTCTCGATGCTGGCCTAATTCAGTTCATCTCCAGGTTTCTGCTTGTGCCATCAGTTTCTGCTCCTCAATTTTTATAGTTGACTCCTGGATTTTGCATCTTGCCCTGCCCTGCTTAAGCAAAGCAGCAGATACGCAGTTAACACTATTGACACACTTATTCCTTCATCTGCTACATCCCCTTGGAAAGTTGGATCTGATGAAAATTACTCTCAAAAAGCAGCAACTTTTTGCTGCTCTTTCTTCAAAATGATTTTTTCCTTCCCCTTTTTTTCATTTTGCGGAAGTACGTTGGATTTGTTTTTTGTTTATAAAGTAAGATAGTTACCATAAGCCCACTGGAGGCTACATGTATTTAATTTCGTGTTTCACCACCACTACCACCACCATCATCATCATCTATCCAAAAGGCATTGGCTGCTCTCAGCCCCAGAAAAGAAATAAGAGAATATCCTTCCTGTGCCTCCCAGATCTCCAGCCCAGAATTCCATTCATATTCTGGAATCTCCTGAATTTCTTGTTAAAATATCTTTTTTAAAAATAAATTTTATTAAAAAGTTTTACAAAAAAGATAAAAACTAACACAAACTAATAAAGGGTAAAAAGAGCAAAGAAAGAAAAAAATAAGAAAAGTGAGAAAAACTACGAAAAGAGAGAACAAAAAGAAAAAGAAGCTTCTGATTTCTTTTGTAGCAAATATAAGTACAATTATAAAATTAACTCCTACTCTGATTACAAAAAAAGCTAACTTTTTTCTGTTATCTGGGGTTTTTTCCCCTAATCATCAAAACCACAAATCGTGAGTGCATTTTTTTCTGTTTCATGCAAAAAGTCTATAAGGGATTTCCAGTCAGCCATAAATATAGATATTGGTTTTTTCTCTAATAAAGGAAGTTAATTTAGCCATCTCTGCAAGTTCCATCTTCTTCACCAGCTATTCTTCCATTGTGGGTAGTCTCGAATCTTTCCACTTTTGAGCATATAATAGTCTTGCTGCAGTTGTCGTATATAAAAACAAAGTTCCATTACTTTTTTTCTAATTGTCCATTAACCCCAAAAGAAAACTCTCTGATTTCAGTTGTACTTTAACCTTTAAAATCTTCTGAATTAGTATATGTATTTGTATCCAAATTTTTTTGGCTTTTTTACATGTCCAACATGGTAAAATATCCCTTCACGTTGTTCACATTTCCAGCAAAGATTTGAAGTACCTTTATACATTCTGGACAATTTCTCTGGTGACAAATACCAACCAATCATTTTATAAAAATTATCTTTAAGACTAGAACATAATGTAAATTTCAGTTCTTTCAACCACATATTTTCCCATTGATCCATTTGTATATTATAGCCAAAATTTATAGCCCATTTTATTATACATTCCTTCACTTGTCTGATATTTCAGCAAAAGAATTTCTTGTTAAATTATCAATTCAGTCCCAAAATCTGACAGTCTGTAACTGTTTCTCAACCTTAACAACTTTAAGTTGTGTGGACTTCAACTTCCAGAATTCCCCAGCCAGTGGGAGTTGAAGTCCACACAGCTTAAAGTTGCCAAGGTTGAGAAACACTGGTCTGTAAGGAAGTATATATTAAATAAGGTAGAGATTTAGCTTGAGGGATGGAGATACATTGATTTTGGCTTTTTCTGATCTTAATTTTGCTTCATAAAATAAACTTCTTTGAAACTGTGGGTTGGAAATAATTTTTAGACACAATAGAGAAGGCAGTAGTGTTTCATTCTACCAGCTGATTGTTTTGAGTAAGAGAACTGGAAGTGCAGTATGAAACTATTTTGCTAAATTTGGAGAAGGGTTCCACATCCCATTTAAAGGATTAGAATAGAAAATCATGGCAATACTTCTGAACAATGAATCAGTGGAATTGGCATGACAACAGAGATGTTCACTGTAAGCAACATTATTTTAGGCTGTTTTCCTGGCTCACAGACAGGTTTTGTGGAGGGAAGTATTGCACTAGGACCCCAATTGCATTTCCCATGTCTATTCCACAGCTTGTACAAAATTCTGTAAAATAAAGCAAGAGTTAAGATAGTTGTGTTTTAATGATCTCAGAATCACAGAATTGGAAGAACATTGAAAACTGCCCCCAATCCAGATGGCCTTCTATGTCATAATTACAGATGAAACTCTATATTCTTTTCACTTTGCATAATTTCCACAGATTAGTCTGTGCAAGTCAGTTGATCATATGCCACTAGAAGAAAGTAGCTACAGCATATGATTTGCCTGCAGAGGGTTCATGCTTTTGAGCTAAATTACATACTGTAGAAGAAAGCTGTCTTTATAAGAACATTATCCAACCAGAGACCCCTCCAGATGGGATGGATTATAATTCCCATCAACTTCTGCCACATGGCTATTGAATAATGGGAATGTTAATTCAGCACAGCTCAAAAGGCTGGGAATGCTGTGGAGGATATTAGTTTCCATTCCTACTAAGTGGTCAATCAGATCCTCAGCATGAGTAAAATCATTGGAATGAAATAATGCTGGATTCACTTTCATGCTACTCAACAGTTGGCTCTTTGTGAGAACATCCTCAATCCAACTGTTGTTCCAAGATCTTCCTGGACCTGCTTTTCCCTATTTGTGGACCAATTTTTATGAGTTTCCTAATTACTGACCCTGCTTCAGTAATTCAAAGAAAAGGGATCTTCCGTTTCTCTTTCTAAACAAGAACTGTCTCTGACTTTAAATGAATGCCCTTGTTTTTCCCTCAGTCCTAGACTGTGTCCCTCTGGTTTCTTTTCCTTTTTTTTCTTGGCATATTTCTAGTCTCTGACCTTATTGGCAAACATGATTTAAACATTTGTTATGCTTTCTCTACAGACTTTTTCTGGAACAGCTAAGTTGTATTCAAAAATGAAAGTAAATTCTCTTTGTCTAAAAAGTGTATTTTTTCTACCTTGTAGAAAAAACAGCTGATGATGATGTCCAGAAGTCTGATATCTCATCCAGCAGCCAAGGAGTGATTGAAAAGGAATCCCTTGGGCCTCTTCTTCTTGAGGTATGTGCTTAAGAAAACAGCTGCTCCATGTAGTATTTCTAATGCAACAACTTTTTGAATATAGTTTTCCTTTAAAATTTGCTGGGAAGTAGAAAGTAGGTATCTCCACAAAAAACTCTGGAACTTCAGTGTTGGGACCAATTACTAATTAGGTTAAAAAAAGATGTTGGGGAAATGGATGATACAGTTATGCCAAATAGTACTTTCATCTAGGAGATGTGCAGTCAGCTTCTGGGGCAGTTTTGATGTAGGTTTTCTGTGTGAATCCCAGGTTATTTTTGTTGTTGTTAGATTTTTTTTAAAAATCTAAGGGTAACCAAGAAATTTTAGATCAGTTAACCTAATATATATCCCAGATAAATTTATGGGAAGCATGGATTAGAAATGAAAGTGTTATAAAAACAAGTGCATGCACCAACTTGTGCTACTAAGTTCAAACTTTTCAAAGCAGAAGCTTTGAAGTACCTAGTAATACATGTAATTATGGTCCTGATTATTCTTTGTTTGGTACTGGTTATACTATTTTTAGTACAGCTCTTCAAATATGTCCATGCATCATAGTAAGAGAAGAAGCTCCCCAGAGAACAAATGGACTGTATGCAACCTATTCATAGTAAGCTAAAACTTGCTAGAAATCTGGTTTACTGTTATCTGTCAGAAGCTTTGGTTGGACCATCCAAAGTGGCTCATTCTCTCTATAGAAGCTAATGGTTCCACTTAACCCAATGGTCACAAATGGATTTTTGATCCACATTCATTCTCTGTCTGTCAAACCATCTTAATGCATTTCTTTTGTTTGGTTATTCACTTCTCTGTTCAGTGCACATTCATTTAGCACCCAATTCCTATTGCAACCAATTATGTTTCTCCTGACATATTCAACCCTCATTTCCATAACAAACTGGACAGAAGACATTCTTATACACAGCTATTTTCACTTCTTTCTACAAACATTCATTCCTTGCAACAGACCACATCCTACCTATTTACATTTCTACCAGCATTTGTGTGTCTTAAAGTTTCTCCATCCGTTCTTCCAACTTCAGTAAACTTTCTATACAAATTCATTTATTTTCTCTAGTTTTTTTTCCTATATATATATAATTTACAATTATTTATTCTGTTTTTCTTGACTAACACAACTAATTTGGTTTTTGATATGCTACTTTTTAGATCCATGATCCTTCTTGCATCGTACTGTCTAAGATTCATTTTTTCCAACCAACAATATGGCATTGTTACAAAAGTACATCCCCAAACATGCCTCTAAAATCCCCACAAACATTCCTTATCATTTATCCATAAATATATAAATATATTAAACAACCAAGGGGACATCAAACGTTTTACTCTCCGCTCAGTGTTGAACTATTAATATTCCCATTTATTCTTATGAATGTTTTATTTCCATGATATTCAGCAACAAATCTTCAGCATAAAGTGTTCAATAATTCTACTCATTTTATCACAAGCTTTCTCTAAATCACCAAATGAAATATTTTTTCTAATTCATAAATTTTTCAATGACAAGCCAAAGAGCAAAAATTTAGTCTATGTGTACTTCTCAAATTTTTCTCATTATCACTCATCATATTCTTTCAACCAGAATTCTCTTTCTCATATACATTTAATAAATTAATCCCCATGTTGTTTTGGTATTCACTGCCCCCTTTCCATAAGGCAACAGTATTGGCATTTTTTCCACAAACAGGTACAGTCTTCACACATTCATTCACATATTCACTCCATAAATAAACTATACCGATATATTAACATTTCTCCAGGTATATTGTCACAGCATTTATGATTTCCTTTTCATCCTTTTTTTCTTGGATGCACACATTTATATCATTCATTTCAATCACTCTATATTACTGTCATTCCATACAAACCTCTGAAATATACCTTCAGCCATTCAGTCACTTCAGTTACATCCCAAATGATTTCATCACTTTTATTTTTAATTTCATTTATTCTGCTGGAGGCTTCTCATCTAGTCTTTTTCACCAACTCTGAAAACATTTTTTTCTTATCTACCAGAAAGAACTCTGGGCAGCAAACCTGAATAAAAACACAATACAAATATTTAAAAAAGAAAAACAGTGTTGAGCCCCTATAAAATTCGCATCTATAAATCAGCCACCCCAAGCCAGGTTCCACCCCAAACCAGGTTCCAGCATCCCACCCTCAGTCCCTAGGGGAAAAGCCAGGTCTTCACCCTTTCTGAAGGTCAACAGGTTGGGGGCATCCATATTTCCAGGGAGAGGCTGTTCCATAAGGCAGGTGTCATGACAGAGAATGCATGACAATGTTTCACCAAGGGAACTTGGAGCATGTCCACCCTGCCAAAGCTAGTGGGATGAGCAGAAACTGTCGAGGATAGGCAGCCTCATAATTAACTTGGCCTCATGCCATGTAGGGCTATAAAGGTGATGACCAGGGTGCAACTGGTGCACAAGGTGTATTTCTACAAAGGTTCTCCTAGCCATGGCTTCTACCTGCTCTTTGAGCAGAAGCCATGAGTCCAGAAGGACTTCCTGTATTGCACACCAACTCTGACTGGGGAAGTGTAGAGATGCCAAATCACTAGATATAGGGGAATCTAAAACCCACAGCCACTCAGTCTTGTGAGGGTTGAGCCGAAGCCAGTTCTTCCCCATCCAGAACTGTGCAGCCTATAAGCACTGGGAGAGCACTTCCACACCATCACTTGGAAGGCCCGGGGTAGAGATGTACAACTCAGTATCATTATGCTGATGATTCTTGACTCCATGCCAATGGATGACCTCACCCAGCTGTTTCATGTAGATGTTAAATAGGAGTGCGGAGAGAGTTGAGCCCTGCAGCACCCCACAAAACAGAGGCCCAGGGCTAGACCTCTCCCTTCCCTGCAAAGCCCATTGGAACTTGCCCTGGAGGAAGGAGGAGAGCTACTGAAAAACCATGCCTCCCACTCCCAACTCCCTCATCTGGCCCAAAAGGATACCATGAATGATGATATAAGAAGCCACTGACAGATAAAGGAGATTTGTACTTTCAGACTTGCACAATTCTGTTAATGTATCCATGCAATGAAGTAGAATTAGTTCATCTGGTCATGTTTCCTGTCTGGTCTACCTGGAAAAGCTGACATCAATTTTATTTATTTAATAATCCTGCAAGTCTGAAAGTACAAATCTCTCGCTGTCTCCTTTACAGCCTGAGAAGCTAGAGAGGGTCCTTTTTGAGCCTCTTTCTCTGTCCATTATGCTGTTGCAGGTCATGCCGTCTCTTATCTGACCATTCCCTAGGCAGCATCTCTTTGCCCTGTCTCTCAAGGTCTTTCTCACATACCATTACAGTTAGTGACATCTCAGTACTACATCCCTGCCTGAAACCTGATTGTAACAGGTCCAGATAATCCACTTTCTCCATTGCCCTTTGAAGCTGTAGGCCTACTACTTTCTCCACAATCTTCCCCCAAAAGGGAAAATTGGAGTCTGGACAAAAGTTGTCCAGTACTGCCACGTACCGGGGATGATCTCTTGAGGAGGGGCAGACCATTTCCCCCTTAAGGGCACATGGAAACTACTGATTAGCAGTATTAACTAAGGCTGCCATGCTACCGATGACTACCCATGTAGGAGCTCTGTAGCAACCTGTCTGATTCTGGAACCAATCATCAGACTCTGCCTGCTGCCCAGCACATTCCAGCTGGCCATCCAATCCTTCCCTAGAGGACTCCTTTCTGCCTGTCTCCAAAACTACTACTGCTACCATTCTTTCACCACACTGTGAGAAAGAGCCACAAAGACTCTTATAGGACATCTGCTTTCTCTTCCTGCAGTTCCTCTTTTGCTCTTGTTCTGTCCCACATTCAGCACCTCTCATCGATCTTGTGTCCTTCACTCATTCTCCCAAACATTTATCATGAACAATAAAATCAGTCATGCTTTTTTATTGATCCCTTTTCCATGTATACCCATGTTTTGATTCAAAACAGAGAGACCTTTTTCTAAGCACATTGTCTCCAGTCACCATTGTCAATCATTCTCGATCTCTAAATGTCCTGATAACTTTTTCTGTATCTCTGGTCTCATCCCCACTCATCCATTCATGTCACTTGGTAGAATAATTCTCCTGTATTGCATTCATTCAGAATGTTGCATAGTTTTCCACAAAACTCATTTCTGCTTCTGGAGCATAACATTTAACTATCAACTAACCTAGTTAGTTAATCCTGCTTTGATATACACCCACAATACCTTAGATGACATTAATGCATACTTTCTGATGAACTTTTCAGCCTTTTCATTCATAAGTGAAGCTACATTCTGTGCATGTATTCATCAACACTGCTCCACAAGATCAAGCCACCTTCATTCTAAACTAATATTCCTTCCACTGACTCTTAATTTTGCAGACACACAATATATCTATTTTTCTTTCTTTTCTTTCACTCTGTCATACTCTTCACTATTTATTACTTTTATATTTTAAGTTGCAAAATTCTATATGCCATGATGTTTGAATTGGATGGTATTAATTAATAAATAAATAGTAGATTGTCACTAGATTGGCTAATTGACCTCTGCTTGCCCATCACGACTTTGGTCATTTGACATTTTCACACTGAGACTTTCACTTTTTAGTAATATGGAGAAAGTGTAGACTAAATTAGCAGTCACAGTTATACCAATGCAGCATTTCTTGGTAATAGTAAGGACCGCATTTAGCTGGTATGTATCAAGCACAACCAAAGCCTTGGTTTTCTCACAGAATTTTATGCAAGATAAGAGAGCTAATCTAAAAGCGAACTTGCAAACCAACACAGTGTTGTCCACATCCCACCTTCTAAGAGGTACATGCAATGTACTGAGAAACCCTCAGGCTAAGAAGTGTGAGAAACTTGTCACACTAAGGAAAGGGAGCTGCCCCTTGGAAGAACCCAAATATTCTTTATCTTGATATTTCTTGTGATCCATGTTCCCTGTTCACCAATCATTTCTACCATGTGTGTTTGAATTTTTACATAAGCCTTTAACAGCAAAATTAGGTCCCGTTCCTAATATCTGGAAATAGATTATTTATGATTAGTCTCATGCTGGTTAAGTGTCAGATGGGCTGCATTAACTGAACTAAGATTGATTTACATTCAATACCGTTTTCAGCTGTTTATTCACTCTCTTTTACCTGCTGTGTCTGATTTGTTCAGGTACCTTTCCCTTTCCCAAATACTTTTAAAAATCATACCACGTTTGGTTATTATGATGGGACTGTTGGCATGCTAAAACAGCTGAAAATTAAAGGGGACAGAATTTTAATTCAGGCAGGAACCTGCGAGCTGCGCTTTTCCACTCTAAAGCATGTAATGCAGAAGCCTTTTGTTGCTTAGCAACAGACAACTGTGACTCAGTGAAACTGCAAGCCATGGGCTAATTTTGTTGGGGGTGGGGGGAGTGGGTTGGTTTGGTTTGAAATTACTTCCTGTTTCCAGCAGCTAATATGGAAGGATGGGGAAACACTCTCCCAGTGCAAATAAAGACTGCAAAGCAGATAAATTGTGTCTCCCTGCTTAACAAAAGCAATACGGGAAAGGGGAGCAAATGTTGACAGATATGTCCAAGTGTATGGTTGGATCTGGGCATATATTGTTTTGAATTATGAAGGGGCAATCCAAGCCATCATCAATCCTGTCTGACTCAGGCAGCACTTAGGCATCCCTCAACTATACCAAAGGGAGGTCAGTCCACCCTGTTCAGAAAATATATGACAATCAGAAATCTGCCATACCTTTTGTTAGATTCTACTTTACATTGTCCCACCTCTGCAGCAGTCCCACTGTTTCTTTCATCCATGGGAATCCAAAGGTGCCCCATCCTAATTAGCAAGGACTATGTGAGAGCTAGAGCGAAAGGGGTTAAGCACATACTCTTATCCCCAGAGCAGAGAGGAAAAGATAAGAGAATGAGACTGGCACCTCCCTAAGGAATGCAGGATGTTTGTGGGGTGACCCTGGGAATTGCTCTCACTCTGAGAAGATTTCTGTAACGGGAGTGAAGCCAATAAACCTTGCTGGATTGAATCTGTACTGTCTCCTGGAGTTTCATGGGCTAATCCTGGCAGACTATGCCCTTTGAGTGTTCTATCCTTGTATAAGAATATTTTAGGCCAGCCCCATTGAGATCTTTCTGATTTTAAATTATTTTAAATAGAGAGACAATTTGGTCTCGTGGTTAAGGCACTAGGTGAAAGCAGGGGCAGGTGAGTTCTAGTCCCACCTTAGGCATGAAAGCCAGCTGGGTGACTTTGGGCCAGTCACTCTCTCAGCCCAACTCACCACACGGGGTTCTTGTTGTGGGGAAAATTGGAGGAGGAAGGAATATTAGGTATGTTCACTGTCTTCAGTTAGTTATAAAAACAATAAAGACGGGGTTAAAAAAAACCTTTAAAAATGTCTGAAGAACATATTTTCTCTCTCAAACTGGCCTTCTACAAAAAGAAAAAAAAAAGTCCCCACTTGAAATCTAAAACATGCATAATCGTTACCAACTAGCAAGACAAATGTTAGTCAAATTATGGGGTAGGTCTTTATCACCCACACTGGGAGTTGTCACCTGTGCAATCCATGTGGCAAATCCTGGAGCATCAGTGCTAACAATTATTTCCCATCTTTATATCAGTGTTGTAAGAAAACAGGCTGGTTAGGCAAGACATGCTGGCAAAGTCACCTTGGGCAGCAAAGAGCAGCACAAAGAAGGTGGTAGAGGCAGAGCTGATTATAGAAGTTCGACAGATTTGGTGATAGTATAATGTAAAAATCTAGACTTCATCTGGAGGTAATTGTTAGCATGGTCTATAAGTAGAGTACATGAAGTGGACAGGTCACTGTTCATGCAGTGTTCAACTGAAGTAATTATATGCATTTGCCCACATTGGACCAGAGAGCAGTATTTGCACTAATTCCCTCAGCTGCCTTGACTATAAATTGACTATATGTTGTTATATATATCTATATATTGACTATATGTTGTTATATATGACTGTGTATGTGACTGTAAGTTGACTCTATGTGTTAAGCATGACTCGCAGGCATTTTTACCACTATATACTTGTATATTTCTGCTCCTTTTGCCATGATGGCACTCTGGTAATCTGTAACCCCCATTGTCAGCTCTTTTTTGTTCTAAAGACCTATAAAGACAGAAGCACCTTTCTTAATGCCTTTTGTCTTTGTTTTGGCCCCTGCAGGCACTGGATGGCTTTTTCTTCGTTGTGAATCGTGAAGGACGGATTGTGTTTGTGTCTGAGAATGTGACCAGCTACCTAGGCTATAACCAAGAGGAGCTTATGAACACCAGTGTCTACAGCATCTTGCACGTGGGAGATCATGCTGAATTTGTCAAGAATTTGCTGCCTAAGTCACTAGGTGAGCAGTGTGACTTTCTTGGCTTTTTCCCATTCTCTTACAAAGCTGCTACTGAATCAACAAAACAAGGTCATATAATTTCAATATAAATTTATGTCAGGTTACTAGGATAACTTTTCTAGATAGTGTATGAAGTAAATGTGCAGGGAAAAATAAGGCTCTAAGACTACAGTAGCTAACCTAAAATCATTTTTATCAGAATATAAGGAATACAGTAAAAAAATAATGATATAAAAAAGGCAACTGATGAAAACTCCAGGTAACCTAAACCTTATTCTTATCTAGAGTTCCAGTTGATATTCTTTTGTAATATTTGTGAAGAAAAACAATAGAAGTTGAGGTTTTTAGCTTCAGGAAATAATAATAGGTACCCTAGAACAAAATGATCAGGTTATTCTTTTCTTTACATATCAGATTCATAAAGCTACTTCATATAATACATTTTTAAGCGTTTGATTTCTTCAAGGTTTTAGCTGAATGTTTCTCAGAATGTGCAGGAGTTGAGTAGATGCAAGCTCCACTCAAGAGCACTAGCAGGTGGTTAGGAGATTAGGAGGCGGCTCTGTTTTGCAAACAAGATCCAATTTAATTTTGCCAGTGACATGCCATTCCAAATGCATGTCATTCATTCTGCATTTAAGCTGATTTTTGAATAATATGCTAACTCACAAGAATCATTATGTAATTCTCAGTAAGAACTTCAGTTGACTACTCAACCAGAAACCATTTTTTGCCAGTATGAAGGCTAGAGAGCTAAAAATGTGAAATGCTTACTGAGTGTCAGCTTAGCCAGCAGACTAAACCAGTGACTGGAGGCACAAAGATACTCTTCGGTCAGCTCCTCATTAATGTGGCACATTGAGTACACAGCTAGATTCAGTCAGAGAGGTTACTGGCTGCTTACAAATCAATGTTTTGTTCAGAGAAGGTCAACTGCTTGCTGGTGTTTAATCAACTTGATGATAAAACCCTTCTTGCTTAACAAGGTTCTGTTTATCAAAGTTATGGCCTATTAGCTAAAGCTTTATTAGTTGACAAGTCACTAATTCAGTAAACTCTTATAGTTCTTACAACTGCCTTATTGGGTCAATGCAAGAGTCTGCTGAAGCTGCAAAGGTACAAATTACACTTCAGTGGAGGGAAAGAGAAACCATCAATGACACACTGAGCACTCATGGAAAACAAGTGAAGGTCAGCAGTGATTTTACATGAATACAGAAAGCTGGAGAAATAGAAATCCTCAACTATTTTTACCCGCTTTGCAGGTCTTCTTTGAAGGTCCATAGTATAGGTAGAAAATGATGGTAAAGTAGCAGCAGCAAATCTCTTGTCTCATAACCTGGAACGCTTCACTTGCTACAGTCCTACTTGACCATGCACAATATACATACTTGCATTTGTGCATCCATGAAGCAAATACATGTATATGTGTATGGTCAATGACACAAATTTAATGGACATGCCTATGCAACCTTAATGGTAGTTGAAACAAGTGCCAAATGCAATAGGTTCAAAATCTACAAGAGTCCCCTACCTAGGAAAGAGTCATCAAAAAGGGCTGATACTCAAAAGGGATGTGCAAGAGTGAAGACTTGTATGATGAAGCCCTTCTTTGAGTCATTTTTGGAAGACAAAATAGCCTTTGAAGGAGAATCTTTTTGAAATTATATTTTTAGTGTTCTGCTCTCCTTTTTCTTTTTAAAGCTACCCTTCTTTTTTGGTTGGTCCCCTAGAACCTCATAGTGAGAGGAAGACTGTAATCTCAGATTCTTGCAAGTCCGTGCAGTTGGATGGGATCTTAGCCAGAGGTGGACAGTTTTTTTGCACCATGCATTGCCTGGTGGTGTATCAGACCTACCCATGCACAAACACATATATCAACTACATTTTGCTGGGGGAAAGGGTGCACAAGACAGATCTTACTTGCACCATTTTTCCATCACAGTGGACAGTTCTGCAGGATTTAAAGATTATTTGCCTTAATCTATGGGCTTTATTTCCTATCTTTATCCAGGAGTCCAAGGTGGTTTACTTGAGATCTCCCTTTATTTTACTCCACAGCAAAAACCCAGTGAAGTAGATTGAGGTGAGGGAATATTACTGGCCCAAAGTCACCCAGGCAAATTCCACTGTTGAGGGTGGACTTGAATCTGGGTCTCCCTATCAGTGTTTTAACACTACATCATACTGGCTATCTGAATGTCAGGTTGCTGGAGTTTGCTTTAGATTTTAAGTAAACACTCAGCTGTGTCCTTTAACAAATGCTGCCATTTTCAAAATCGGTTCTGTTAAGCTAGTGCTAGCATAGACCATTTTAATATTGATTTCAGTGTGGCTGGTATCAAATCTGCTTCAATCAATATAAAATTGACTTAAGCTAATTTAATATAAGATAGGTTTAAATCAATATTTCACTTAATCAGGTCTTAATTGATTTTAGCTTACTATGGTGCACACTTGTGCATGGATAAAGTTCAACATTTTGTGAAATGCTACTGTTGAATTGGGGACGCGGTGGCGCAGTGGCTTAATGACGCTGAAAGTGCCGGCCAGAAATGGCTGAAAGCTTCAGCGGTTCGAGTCCAGCCTCGCGTTAACAAGGTGAGCTCTTGTTTCTATACCCGCAGCTTCTGCCAACTCAGCAGATCGAAAACGTACGTGAGTAGATAAATGAGGACTCTCACCCCGGTGGGAGGAAAAATGCTGGCAACGGCTCAACAGAGAGACGGGACAAGTTGCCGGTAAAAGCGCCAAAAACCGCGCTCGTCCGAAAAAGGGGCGCGAAGCAACGGAAATCCCGCCTCCTGTGCTGCCAGCTGGGCTGACGCTCTAGGAATTAGGCTCTGGCAAAGTCTAATTCCGAAACTAGAAAGATGCAATTGCCTTGAAAACCGCTAGGGGGCGGTCACTGCAGGGTCAGTAATGACTGTTAAGCAGATAAAAAAAAAAAAAAAAAACTTGAATTAAACACACACACTCTCTCACACTCACACATACAGCTCAGCCAATTTTCTATAGACAGATTAAAAACTTGTGTTTTTCTACGGTGCTTTTTGATAATATGATGCAAGGTGTTCCTTATTCACACTGAACATGGATTTTTAAAAATTTGTGAATATGGTTGCCAAGGAAACTACTATGCTGAATGCAAATATGGAGATGTAACGATGGCAGAAAATTGTAGAAGTGCCATCATTCTGTGGGTCTAATACATCCTTTACATGTATTTGTTTTCAATCAATAAACAGATTTAGTGATGTAGAGCTGCTTGACCAGGAATAATAAAATGTTCATGGCTGGATGCATGCTTCTTTCTCCCCCCAACAAAAAAGGAGTCAGTGTCTGATTCATAGAGTGCAACTGTGATACCACCTGGGGTGATTTTTTTAGCTGCAATTTTTGTGGAAATATTATTTGTACAAAATAGTTGCATTAAGGCTGTGTTGGCTTAGCATATTTATTTTTGAACTTTACCTCTGAAAGGCCCATTCCCAGCTATTCACTACCACTTGTTGGTCAATCATGGGCATTTTTTTTTAGATAAAGGAAGGAGAAGTAGAGCAGGAACCAGCTTAGATCAGCTGCCACTGCACTTTCCCCCTCCTACAAAAATTTCCCCTGGATTCTTCCTCTTTGGAGGGTATGGTTGTAGCAAGGATTACAGAAAGGAGGAGAAGTAGGTCATGGGGTGGATGGTTCCTGATTGCTGCTATCAGTATTCTTAGAGATGGTGGAAGGAGCAGAGGGAGCGTGGGGACCAGCTTGTCTTCTTTATGGTGCTGTGAAGGGAAGGCAGAAGGAGTGTGTGGATCAGCTGTGGGCATCCACTATTGCATCTCCTCTGCAGTAGTACAGGAATTGCACTAGTAGTAATAGTAAGGAAAGAACACAACTGAAATTTTTGCATAGAGAACAAAAGAGAAGAGAAGTGTTTTCTGTGTTCAGAGGTTCTTCCACACTTACTTCCTGGTCCATGCCATCTGAGTGAATGTGACAGTATTCAGCAGCGCATTCTAGTATCTAGTTGTAGTATCTAGAACAGGTAATAATGGAATAAATAATTGTCTGTTAATAGAAGGACCGTGACTTTGACTCATTACAGCAGTTTCTTATATTTATTAGTGTTTGGGCAGAGCTGCAGTAATCTCGGTTTCACTACATAGTTTCCAAATTCTGGTTTCTGCACATTCACTTTTTCAAAGCCCTTCAAGAAATGTCTTTATTCTACTTCATGTGCCTCTGCAGTTAATGGAGTCCCTTGGCCCCAAGAATCCACCCGACGCAACAGCCATACCTTCAACTGCAGAATGCTGATCCGTCCCCCAGATGAGCCAGGCGCAGAGAACCAAGAGGCCCGCCAGCGTTATGAGGTTATGCAGTGCTTCACGGTGTCTCAGCCAAAACTGATCAAAGAGGAAGGTGAAGGTAAAAACAAAGAATGCCCAATCTGGAGGTGGCGTTCATGGTGCATCACATTTCTGGGGAGAAAGGGAAAAGCAAAAAATTATTCCCTGTTGTCCTTCCATTAGACTTTTACTGCAAGGGGACTGCAACTCTGTGAAAGCTCATATGCTTTGCAGTGTTTCCTGCTTACTTAAAAGTAGGGTTTGTAACTCAGCATGTCAAAACCCACAGATTTACTGTACTATGTAAGGGTGCATCCCTGAAATTGCACACTCATCTGTACGGCAGATGAGCAAAAGGCAAGCAAGGTGAATTTAGTCCTCATGGGAATGGAAAGGTTTCCAAAAGGTGCATTGCAATCCTACTCCTTCTTGCCACTTGCATTCATACCAGTCTGTTGTATTTGCATCACCCTTTGTGTGGGGAAGTTTAGAGGGCATATCTGTATATGTCCAGTACTGGCAGTACTGTAATCAGTTGCTAAAAAATATAAAATAAAATCTAGGGCTATTTGAACCAGCCTGCTAAAGATGCTAAAACAAAGCTTAGTGCAAAAGAAAGTAGTTTCCAGTCATTAAAGGTATGAGGGGTTTGGTCTAAGACTATTAAAACATTGTCTTCATTCAGATATGATTCTTTTTGCATGTCACATTGTTTTTTGTGGTACTGCAACATAGTATTCATGCTATTGGATTATGCTAAGTGTCTTATTACAAAGAAATCAGCCAAAGTCAGAATGAGTAAGTAGATATACTCATGACATATTCAGATGTCCTGCTCCCTTCAGGTTCTTCTGATGTTGTACAGATTTTTGATATTCCCAAGTCTGTACCTTTAATGCAGTAATTAAACTGGAATACTGAAATTTCAATAGCATCACTCTGATGATGAAGTCACTCTCCCCAAAATGAACAGAGTAAAGTGATATCTCAGTTGAAAGATAAAACAGATGAAAGGAAGATAGGTTAATGATACCTTTCATATATCTGGAAGCTGGGGTGTTCCCTAGATTGTTTTCCAGTAGTAAGCTTGTCTCCTCTGATTATCCCTGAGCGGTCCATAGTTATTTCCAGGAATACTTGCATATATTGTGGCTTACTGAAATCCCCCACCATTGCACTGAGTGGGTATCTGCCTGGATTCCAAATGCATAATTTAGCAGACATGGATTCAGAATTGGGATCCTGATCTTTATCTGTACTGTTGCTTAGCCCCATCATGCCAACAAGACTTTCCAGCAGAACACTTCAGGCTTATTCCTCCGTAACGGCCATTTCGTTCCAGTGCATTAGCTGAATTAATCCACTGCAGCTTTCACAGGAGATCATGACTGGAAGAAATAAATCACAGAGGGGTTTTTGAGCACATACTTTGCCCAGAGCTGATAATTGTTGGCTTCCGCAACTGCCTTTTATTTTACAGTGTTGCCAGATCCAAATGGCCTTAAAATTAATTCTCCCAAACAGTGTGGAACGAACACACGCATACACATGGGAGTATGCCAGTCCTTTTCTCTTACAAGCAAACTTTTAACCTTTCCCAAGCTGGCACCCTAGAGATGTATTGGACTATCATTCCCATTTCCCCAGTGAGTACTGCCAATATATGTTCAAGATGATGGGAATTCTAGTCCAATACATCTAGAGGGCTTCACTTTAGAAGGATGTGGTTTTTTAGAATCTTGTTGCTGTGAAGAATTTAACTCAACAATGCTGCTCTTCATGCAAAATGAAAAAAAGGCTTAGTTTAGCCATGGCTCCAGTGATGATTCCTAAACTGTGATTGCAGGGGGACTGTTTTCGTTCTTCACCAAATTAAAAAAGATAAGCAAATCAGTTGGGTTGTTGCAGCTTTATCCTGTGTCTGAAATAAGAGAAGCCCAACCCATCTGTTTCTCTTATATGAGACCTTTTTTTCTCTTGCATTCTCGTATCCCTCCTCCAGTTCCCTCCCCAGACCTCCTACCTAATGCTGCAGTTGCTCCAGTTTATTTGCTCAAGGCTAGTTTCTGCTGCTCACACCAAATCCCAGACTGAACCACTGTCTCAGTGTTCCATTTTGAGTGGGTTACAGGCACAGAAAAGGTGCATTCTTCATTATAAAGTAAGTCTAAGAACTTGCAATGTCTTTAGTAAAGGCCTGCCTCTTTACATAGTCTCTTTGCACAATACACAAGATGGGTGAAGGGAGGAAGGCTCTGAGGCAGATGCAAGGTATAGGAAGGGAAGAAGGAGGCAGTGCTGGGGGCGACGTGGAAGAGGTAAGTTAAAAAGAGGTGGCATCGCTGGCATGGGAACTTACATCAGTAACCTTCAGTCTTTTTTTCCTTCTATTCACAACAGATTTGCAGTCCTGCCTAATATGCATTGCACGAAGATTACCTCGATCTACAGCCCCTACCACATCAGAATCTTTCATGACCAAGCAAGATACTACAGGTATCTTTCAGAAGAATAAGCAGATAATTGCTTCTGCAAGGCTTTGGAAATCATAGGCTATTTTGTCAGACTGCAGTCATATGTTCTGTAACTGAAAGATCCAAGGCCACTTGCTTGGCCATCTTGGTCTTCAAAACTAGAGAAGATTCCATGGGCATCTCTTAGTTATTCCTTTTGGTACCTGGGGCTCCTCTCAACATTTATTGAGGAGGACAAGTGCCACATGGGAATGGACAATAATGAAAAAAAAAGTAGATTTTTTTTCCTTGAGCTTGGGATTCTGTTTGTTTTTTTTTTTAGACTACGTTGAGCCTGCTTTGCAGCTTACACTGCTGTTTTTATTTATTGGCACCTCAAAATTATGGGAAACCATGTGTCTAATGCTGGTAGTTGTATTTTTAAAAAGACATATGTTTGCTTTACTTCAGCTTTAGGTTGCCAATCCCTGCTATATAGTTTCATAAGAAAATGTGGAGACGGTGTAAGTGGGCAAGGGAAGGGAAAAGACAAATCTGCAGCCATCCATGAATGAGTATTGGTTTACTGAGTAACTTTAACATTTTAATACTATTAATTTTATATCTCTACTGCTCTTCCATCCACTTAAATAAAAGTCAGGCCTTGCCACCTTGAATTGCATACTGTTGTGAGTTTTGAAGGTGGGAGAGGCAAGAATGGCATTTATTTATGTGACTTATCAACTGCCTCAACCCAAATGGACTCTAAGCAATAATAGTTAAATGCAAGCCTGTTCAATTCTGCATATGTAGATTTTGCCATTTAGACTCTTCAACTGCAGATCAGGAATTAAAGGAGCTATAGCTGGTGATCACATATGTGTAAGACAGAGAAATAGCATTTCAAAAGTTTTGCAGAACTAATCAAGGAATAATGAAAGGCAGTAGGCATCTTTTAAGAGAGCAGGAGATATTTGGATAATTCGTATAACGGTTTTGTCAGAAGAAAGGTAACATGCTGTTACCTTTCTTCTGACAAAACCTTTATATGAATTATGTATGCCACTTTACATAAGTGGCAGTCTTAAACAAGGTTATAAGGGGCAGCTTAATCGTATCTGCCTTGTTTATTTAGGTTTGTATACCTTTTACACCTCTAAAAACAGAGCATTCAAGATAGCTTAAATAATTTTAAATTATTTTCAATTTTAAAAATGAAAAATTAACAGTTGAAACAAAGATAGAAGGCTGGGGATTTGAGTCCAGTTTATAGATAATGGACAGATGTAGAAGGCGCAAACTCTCCTTTTGAATGTATTCTTTTACTGCTCTGCTTTTAGATTCCCAGATCTAATGCCTTTGTATTCATTCCACTCCACACAGGTAAAATCATCTCCATCGACACCAGTTCCCTGAGAGCAGCAGGCCGGACTGGCTGGGAGGATTTAGTGAGAAAATGCATCTATGCTTTCTTCCAGCCTCAGGGCAGGGAGCCGTCTTATGCCAAGCAGCTATTTCAAGAAGGTAACAAAGCTTCTGTCTTTGAACACACCATCGTGTTTGCTGGATAGAGGCTTTCCAGAATGAAAATACAATTTAAAAAAAAACGAAGGAGGCACATAACACTGCCAAAGGAAGTAGCTGAAATGACTGAGTAATGGCAGTGGTCCCTCAAGCTGGCCAGGAAAAATTGCCTATGCAGTCAGTAGAATTCCACTAGTCACCTCTTTACACTCCTATGACAATCTGGCCTACAAGGCCAATGGCCCCCAGCTTAGGGGCAGTGTGCCAACCCAAAGACTTTTTTGTAACCTTTTCAGGAAGTAAAAACTAAAGCAAACAGGCCAAGTTATCCAAAACCTGGCTACCTCATTGGTCCCAAAAAGGACAGAAATGTTCCAAAATCTCTTAAACTTGCATCTTTTTATGCAGACTGTGGTGTGCTGATTTGGATCTTGGATTAGTCCAGGGAAGACTGGTTCTGATTCCCAATCAGCCAGCAAAGTTCCTTTGAGGGACTCCTGTCTAATAATACTCAGACTTTAGCTCGACAGAATAAAAAGGGTCAGGAAGGGCATCCCAGAAAATTTCAGATAAAGTGTCAATAGGTGATAGCTTTTATATTAGTAATTTTCATAAGTGCTAATGTAAAACGTAAAGATGTTTATCATTTTACAACACCCTTGAAACATGGATCAGTAAAATTGTATCTCCTTATAAACTGTGGCTGAAATAATTATTTCTCCACTAAAAGGATTAAATCGTTTATGAAAAGCCCAGGAGGTTTTTGACATACTAATTTCCATAGGACTTTCAGATGGAGATGGTTGATGATTTCTCACCATAACTTAGCCCTGAAGCAGGGCTGGGCAACTTTCTGGGGATGGACAGGGGAGGGATGGCACTACAGTAATCTTGTGGGGACACAACTACGTAAGATGGGTGAATGTTTTTTAAAGTTCCATCCACACAGAATTTTTGGAGGGAGGAAGATTGAGCCCTCCCTTTATCTCTAGAGCTTAAAAGATATGTACTTGTTCACATTTTGTTTTTCCCTCTTCCTTCTGCTTTTATCTCCTTGGGAAACATGGTTTTAAGAGTTAGTTTTTGTTCCACTGGTAAGAGAAGGGCATCTGTGTTCAAATTCCTGTTCAGCTTGAAAATTGACTGCTTCAGTTTCAATTCCCCCATTTATAAAATGGGAGTAAGATTCATCCAGCTCATAATCTTAGTATTAGGACACATAAAAAAGTAAACTGTAACTAAGCTTTATATAGCAAAAAAATCTTATAATTTATAGCAGAGAAATGCACTTTTTCTTTTCTTCTTTTTTTAGGCCTCTGAGGGGTACAGGTTGCATGCTGGTGATGCAGCAAGATCATTGGAGGGGCAGGGTTGGACTTTTCAGCCCATTGCTTTCAGTTTTTTCAGGGCTTGATTTTTTTTTTTTTTTTAACATACATACGTACATACCCATCCTACTACTTCCTTTTGGGGTAACCAGTGTTAGGCAGAGTGCATAAAAGAACTGAGAAATAGTATGCCAAAGAAATTAAAAGCATACGATAAGGACAGGAAAGCAAACATAACTGTATATTGTTTATACCCAATCCATTTACTATTCCAGTAGAAGAAAATATATGTAGCTCAGGGTTGAACTGTGGAACCCTTTGGTTGTTTGCTTGCAGATGTTTCATTACTCCTGTGAATGCTGATGAAGTTACTTAGTCGGGTAATGAAACATCTGCAAGCAAACAACCAAGCTCAGGGAGCACCAAGGATTCCATTTACTCTTCCTCTTCATATCTTTCTATCCTGGCATATCATCCTTCATTCATACACTGTTTGAGATAATGCCTTCTGTTCTTTACTCTTCTCACTTTTTTTTTTTTTTTTAGGATCTCATAAACTCTTTCAAACCATAGCTTTTGTAGCTTTCCCCTTCCCCTCAACCCATTCACTCTTCATATATTTCTTTACTATTGAATTCTCATTAGTTTTCTTTATATGACCAAACAAGCTCAACTTATTTCCTCAATACTGGTCGCTCTCTTTTGTATTCAGACCACATTCATTGAGCACTCATTCATTTTTGATCCTATCTCTTCTTGTTTTACCACACATACATTTACACACTTTCAAGTATATTCCTACTGAATTCAACATTTATGTTCCTCCTAACATATCTCTCATTTCTATATAACACACAGTAAGAAACATGCTCTTATACGCAATCATTTTCATTTCTTTCTCCAAACATTTACTCCTCTTAACAAACAGGGTACTTGATTTTTTTTTTTAAAGGATAGGTATGTTAATTCTATTGAAGGCTAAAACTTTAATTTTTTTTTAACTAAACAGTATTGCTATCATTTGGGAATTTTCTGTTGAATTTTGGTTTTGGTGTGTTCCAAGGGTTGCATCAGAGGGGCATGGAGTATGTACATCACTTGTGGATTGTCTACCCCTGCTGCATCACAAATATTACTAGCAATACAAGAAGGCAAATGATCCTAACCCATTAAGCCACCTTCTCTTCCCTCCTCCTCCCCTTTCTGTTTCTGCTCAGTGATGACACGGGGTGCGGCCTTCAGCCCATCTTATCGGTTCACACTTAGTGATGGAACTGTACTGAGTGCACATACCAAGTGCAAACTTTGCTGCCCTCAAAGTCCAGAAATGCACCCTTTCATCATGGGCATTCATATAATTGAAAGGTAAGTCCTGAAAATTCCCAGGGTTCACTGGGTACCATTGCCTGTATTTTTGTTTCTAACCATCTCATCATGGCAAGCTTCTTTGGGAAGGGATCAGTCTCTTCCTGTGTAAGTGTGCAATTCAACAGATACATGCATTGTTAAATGTATCACACTGATTATACTAGTTGATTTTTCTATCTCTTTGCATGTCATGGTACTCCCAATAATCTCTTGATAAGAAATGACGTATTTACCATAGGGTGGAAAAGGTGGTAGAAGCAAAGGGTTTTTCTGCTATGTGTCTGCAGAGTGATCTGCCTTCTCTGTATGTTGCAAGGATGTCAGTAGTAAAAGTGAAGGAAAAACGCCAAGCTTTTTTTTGGCTTTCTGCCTCTTGAAGCTGGTTTGAGTCTGGCCCTTGAGAGGGTCCATGAGCTAGCAGCTTCACTGGACAGGGTCAGGATGTCTTAATCAGGATTACCTAATCTCAAAAAAACCATGTGAGTGCCTTCAAAGAGTAATGGAAAAAATAGATGCCTAATCTTTCTTTGGCATCTTCCCTCTTTCTCTTCTCCTACTTTCAACTTAAGTAATACCTTCTTAGCTTGCTTCTCTTTCCCATTATGGGGGCGTGGGGAGGGGGGATACTTTGGTTTCATGGCAAGAGAATGCATTGAGGGAATATGAAAAGGCCTGTTCCAACAAGCTGCTTCTTCCTTTGCAACACCTTCAAACTAGTAGAAAGCATGTAATGCAGAATAGAAACAATCTGCAAACCTGTCCACGGTGAAGATGGTATGAAGACGGTATGGCAGTTTCCAGCATGTTTATTCTACATAGCTTTGTTTCTGATAAGCAGTCTTTGGTATGTATGTATGTATGCTTTTAGTTATTATCGATATGAGTGTTTCTGCATGGATGGCATTAATGTTCTGCAAACATTAACAATGAAAAGATGTTTTCTGTCTTTTCTGTCTTTTCCTCTTTAATATCTCTGTGGATGCAAAAACAAACAAAACGAAGATGTGGAAAAACGTGAGCCGGTACAAAAGAAAGATGACTAGGTGTAGAGTCTCTATAAAATTTGATAAGGAAAACCAAAGAAAAACCTTGGTCTAGAACACACTGAGCCCCCAGAATAGGTGGAAGCTCCTGTGGAAGCCATGGTTCTCAAACATTTTTCAACTCTCTTTAAGAGAGCCTCTCCCCGTCTGAGAAAATACAGTGTGTGCATTTTGCTATTTCTATTGTAAGTTTTGACTTTGCATCCCTTTAAGTAGAAGGGAAATTTATAAGGATCATGAATACAGCGGTGTTATGTAAATTAGGTAACAACTGGTTCTCTTCCTGGGCTCATCACCGCAAAGTTGGAGAAAGAAGCACAGTGGCCACGCCATTCCCTGAGTGGAGGCAGCAGTGCCAGCAGCTGGAGTCTCTGGACTTTCTATGGCTGCCTGACTGGGCTGGTTGGAGACAAGAGGGAGCTGTGACCTGAGGAGCCAGACCGTGGCAGTGATAAGTGCCAGCTGGGGGGGGGGGGGAGCACCAGCATGACAAAAGTCCTGTGAGAGAAAGAGTGGGATCAGCAGCCTCTGCCCATTGCAGAAGAGCTGGTGCCAAGTCTCCCAGTTGCAGCTGCTGGAGGAGACCTGCAGGAGAAAGAAGGCAAAGATGAAGGCAGAGCTGGCTGCCAAGGCAGCAGCCACAGCAGTATTAGGGACTGCAGGCCCGCCAGGTTGTGCTGAGAACCACCACTTCTTTCGCATCAGGGTGATTGATGACTTGGGCAGCCAAGTGCTAGCAGGACAGTGGATCTGTGCGTGCTTCCTATCTCTCTGGATGGATTTTGTAGAAAAAAATTAACATCTGGTTTGTGTGATCTGGAGCAGACTGGTTAGATGGTACCTCTGGTTAAACCTCTGAGAAAGCTGGTTTGAAGAATATCTTACTGCACTCCCTGCTTTCAAGTTTCCTAGAAAAATCACAAGGGAAAGATCATGCATTGGGCTTCCTGATAATCACGGAGAGGAATCACTTGAATTTATGAAATTTCACAGCGATTTGTGCTTGCTTGCTGCCTGCTAGTCAGCCATGGAGGTTTTTTCAGGTTGCCTGTCTTAAGGGAGTATCAGCCTTTCCCCCCCTGACTTGCTGCATAAGAAGGAGATCCAAATCATGATATATTTCCTGCATTCATTCTTGGTGTTTTACTTTCACGTTCTGTTATGGAAAAGTTAATACCTTGTAAAAGGACAAGTACAAACAATTACAATTTTTGTACAAAAACTTGTACAGGTTTTTGTACAAAAATTACAAATACAAATCTTCCTGGCCTAGGATTAAAATCTGTCTTGCCATTTTTCTGCCCAGTTCCTTCATTACTCCAGCCTTTTCCAATTTGTTACATATTTTCTTTTATTTTGGTAAGATGAATTTGCACATTGATGTGTTCTTAATTGCCTTCACATGCTGCTAATTTGATATACTAATTTCTTTTTAGGCAGACATTTGACCTAGCTAGTTCACATCCTTGAAAAATAACTACTCCCAGAGCTATTTCAAGGAGTGCAGAGCCCAGATGCATGTCATTTAATGGAGAGGAAGCTACAATTTGTGGATGGAAAGTTGCAACTGAAAGAATGGCCATTATTTTATGGCTGGGAGTAAACCTGACACCAATAGTTTTGGCAAGGTGGGAGGACTTGTATGTCTGAGAAACCTACCAAGTTTTGAATCTGATACCATCCTGAAGTTCAGAACTGAATGTTTGAAGGCTTTCCCTCACTTTTTGGGGGATAAGGGAATAAATTTGGGGATTATGTTTGGGCTTTTGATTCTGAACTGGAATCCTTTTGGAATATTTCTCATGGTGGCCAGGCCCATGCATAAAATAATACTATGTAAGAAGTATATAATAGTAGCCACTGATTTGACCCTACACAAGAAGTCAGCAAAACCTTACCTAGATAGATAGATAGATAGATAGATAGATAGATAGATAGATAGATAGATAGATCTTTCTCATGTATATATTATTTTTGCACTCCCCCTCTGAAAGGACACATCATAAAATAAACAAGTTCTTCCGGCACAAGGGGGGAAAACTATTTTCTTTTTCCACCAACTGCATTTTTTCTTTTCTTTTCTTTCTTTTTTTTTTTTTGACTCAGAGAACACAGCACCCTGTCGCCTCAAGAGAACACTAACTCTGCAATGCCTCTTCCCCGTGTCAGTCCCTCGCTGAACCCCAGCATTTCTCCAGGACAGGGTGTACCCCTGCCATCGCCTCTCCCTCCCTCCAATGGTAGCATGTTAACAGCCAACACAAGCCACCCACCAGGATCCAGCCTGCATGGTAATAGCAGTGCTGCTACCAGCCAAACCAATTACGGATGTTCACCTGGAAGCCAGATGGGAGCTAATGTTGCCTTAAGCCAGGGACAAGCTGGTCCTCAGAACAGTACCCATGCTATAAATATCAGTAGCTCTCCAATGAACAGCCCTGGGGTCACCCCGCCACAATTTATGTCTCCAAGACATCGAGTAAGCCCTGGACTTGTGCATCGGCCTAGAATGCCAAGCAACCCATTCTCTCCCACTATGCCCTCCACACACTCCCCAGTGGGCATGGTGGGCAGTTGTGGTGGCAGCAGTGCTGTCAGCAACAGGCCATACCCAGGCACCCCATTAAACTCCATGCAGGGATTAACTGATGGGCCTAGCCCTCCAGTGGGCTATTCCACACCCCCTCCTGTCCTGCGGCAGTTGAGCAACCAGAACTCCCCCAGCAGGATGAACATACCACCCATGAAAACAGAGCCAAAAGACAGTAAGGAGATCTCTTCCATTCTGTGCAGCATGACCCACTCTGACAACAGCTCCAATGACAGCAAGCCCTTGGATTCTAGCTTGCTGCATGGCAGTGACAGACTCTCAGAGGGTGACAGCAAGTGTTTGCAGGCTACCAGCCACAAGCTAGTCCAGCTCCTGGCTTCCACAGCCCAGGAGCAATTACGGCATGTGGATGCAGATACCAGTTGCAAAGAGCCCTTGTCTTGTACGGGTGCGTCAGGGACCCCAGCTTCTGGGAACCCTGTGGGCAGTGCATGCCCTTCCTCCCATAGTTCCCTCACAGAGAGGCATAAGATCTTACATCGGCTCCTCCAGGAGGGCAGTCCTTCTGATATTGCCACCCTGTCCATGGAGCATGACAAGAAAGACGGAGTGCCTGGCGGTACAGCTACTGCTGTCACCCCACAAAGCCAGGCTCAAGGAACCCCTGACATCAGGCTGGAGGCAGATGCTGTGAAGAAGAAGGATTCAAAGGACCATCAGCTCCTTCGCTATCTGCTTGACCAGGATGATAAAGAACTAGTGTCTAACCCCTCCTTGAGCCTGGAGGATGTGAAGGTGAAAGAAAACACAGAGCAACTGGATTCTTGTAGTGCAGCTGCAGCCCCACTGCCTAAGCCCTCCACTCAAGAGGAGGTGAAGCTACAGCCACAGGGACAGGTGAGTTTTTAGTTCAAGAATACTTTTCTGTTACAACACACATTCCATTTACGTGCTGCTGCTAACTTATGGTTCTCCTTGGCTAAAATTTGGCAACCTACTCAACCCTGAGGAAAAGCTTGATATGTTCCAGAGTACCCAGTTTGGCATGGAAACACAGATTATGTCAGGTCTTAGCAGGTCCAGACTATATCAGCAAATGAGGAAGAATATAGTATGCATACTTCAGAACCTTTGCAAGGACTTCCTACAGGGAAAAAAATACAGAGCCCGTAATATTGATATTATGAGCTTAAGATTTATTCTGGAAAATGAACAGTGTTCTCACTTTCCTAGCAAGCTCCAACATTATTTAGGAAGCATCTGTTTTCAAAACTAGAGTTTAAATGGCTAGAAGAAGCAATCCTCTCTCTCAAAGAAATCTTCAGATTTTTATTCCTTTCTAGCAGCTTCTCCCATCAGAATACAGTCTTTTAATTTATTTGTTTTTTAATCAGTCTTTGGAGAACTAAGGCTGTCCTTGTGGATGCCAGAAGGGCTGAAGAATTTGCAGAAACCACAAAGATAAGAATACAGATGGAAGAAAACAGAATGATTGATCTTCCTCATTCCTAAAAGGTGTACCTGCTGTTGATACCTAGTTGTTGACTAGGAGGAATATATTCTTGGGGTTGGAAGTTGGGAGCTTGTATGGGAAAGAAACTTGGCGTATGCAAATGGAGGGAAAGAAATTGAATATCACCAGGGAGTGTTTGAAAATGGTGTGGTCGACCTCTCCAATCCTGAGAGGGAAATGCGGTGCTAGTTTCTCCCATCAAAATCTGCTCCAGGTTTTTTTGGCAGCTTAATTTAACTCCTGTAATGTGATTTCCCCCTCTTGAGCATTCAGTATCAGATATTCTTCTTTCTGGTTTATGGGTTGGCTGCACACCACACCTGTTTAGATCATATTTACAGGTACAATCCTGGGATTTTGTTCAGTTGAGTGAAGTTCATGTAGTCTGCCTATCCAAACTTGACAAGATAGGGGGAGGACTGGGGGAATTCACAGCAGCAGCAGCAGCAGCCCTCATTTCTTATACTTCGGTGTAAGTTGGCAATCCCAAGAATTATTGCAGCTCAAAAGATGGATGTTCTAGTTTGTGAAGTGCGGAGCGTAATCAGCGTATTGGTAACAGGGTAGAGCCTTGGCCATCAGTGTGTAAGTTTGTAAAGGGAAAATAGATAAATTAGTGGAAAATAAGTTTCTAAACTTCTAATATAAGTCATGGTAGCTTGGCTGTATATTACCTGCAGTATCAGAGGCAGGTGTGTCTCTAAATGCCAGCTGTTGGGGAGTATGAATAGTTGGGAGCTCATCCCCCCCACACCCACCCTTGAATCTTTAGTTCATGTTGTGTTTGAGATGAAAAGACCAGAATTGTGGACTGCACACAAATTATAATTTGGAACCTTAATGCTGTCTTGGGCCTGGCTAAAAATTTTTGTATCCTTGCCCGGGGGGGGAGGGGGCTTCTATCAAATAAATTCTCAGTTCTAAGGTCACAATTAAAACAATACACATTGGGCTGCAGTGGAGACAGTGACTGTAGCACAATATACTACAAACAGCAGTGGCTTTGTTAGATGAAACTTGCCCTATCCTTTATCTGTGGCCTGTAATCATGTATGCTAGCTATCATTTCTTAAGACATAATGATCTGATTTCTCACTTTATTTTTCTTTCCTAATTGTCTTATTAGATCACATTTCCACCTTCAGATGTATTTCCTAATTTTTCCCTATTGTTAGAATTTGTAAAATAAAAAAAAAAATGTGTCAGCAAAGACATGGAGGGAAAATTAGAGTGAATTGAATAATTTAAGTAAAAAGGACATTCTTTATGCAGTTTTCCCTACTGTTACTTAATACATACAGAGAGAAAGATTGTATTTGAATCTTTGGAAAGAACGGAAAGGGGAGAATCTTGAATTTAAGTGAGTGAGACAAAGCTCCCCTATATCAATGTCCCTCTTTGGTGATGTGCAGGCCCAGAAGGAAAGATTCCTGTACAATCTTAGATGGACAGGACTAGTAACCACACATTTTTACATTGCCAGTATATTTGGGGGCAGCACTCAAGCTCCCTGCTAACTGAGAAGTGTGACCAAGGCTCATAGATTTCTGGCACCTCATTCTCAGCTGCTTGAAGTGTGCAAAATTGCTTGGTTTGGCTCTGTTTCACATGAAGCAATGGTGCTGAAGTATGTAAAAGAATGTCCATATTTTTATAATGTTTTATAAATATGAATAGTTATTGAAAACTGCAGTTCCAGTGTAGGATAGTATTCCTCATCTCTCTCAAATACATCCCATCAGAAAACCAAGTAAGCTATTTGCTTTAGAAATACAGTTTTAATTTGTAAGCTGATTTAAGTAAGCATATTAGATTTTCAGATTGGATGCCAATACAGTACATTGAATAACTTGAAGTTCTTCACTTACATCTTGTAATGACCAACAGCATAACCAGTATGCAGCTATAGATAGTATGGGTCTGCTGATATCAGTGTTGAATAAAACTTATAGGACATGATTTCTTTAATCACAGAAGACTTATTTGAGTTTTAAGGGACCAGCAGACTCTAAGCTAATGATCAGGGTAGTTTAAATTTCCCCCTAGGTTGGAGATAAGGAAAAGGTCTCGGGTGGAAGGGGTTTAGGATTTTCCTTGCAACTAGGAAGCTGATGGAGTGTGGAGGAATAAAATGGAATCTGAGAGATGTTATAACCCATGGATTCCCCAGCTTGCAGGCAGATCTTTTTTTCCAGCCCTACCTAGAGTTTTCAGGGCATTATCTTCAGGTCTTCTTATTGCAAAGGGTATTGCCTACAAAACCCGGTGTTTAGTTCTGAGAACCCCATCAGTTCTCATATCTAAATTGTCTCCTCCTTAGTAGCTTTCCTCTTTAAAAACTGAAAAGATTATCAGGGTTTCACTACATTCTTTGTTAATTTATTTGTTAGAATTATCACTAAGCACATATTTCATTTATAAGGTATACACATCAAAGTTAGCTGTGGCATTATGAAACCATTAAACACTATCACAACAAAACTAAATAGAACAGCCTAACAATTCAACATTCCTGGACAAATAACTAAAACTTCATGTGATTTTGAATTGCTAGCAACATCAGCACATGGTGTTGGATTTCAGTGAGAATAGTGTTTAGAGACAGATGAAGGCCCCTGAATTGACTTGGTCCTGGAGAAATATGCAGCAATTTCAAAATATATGTGTGTGCTTTTCTGAGCAGAGTGGCACATAGCTGTGCTTGTTCAACTGGCTCCTGATTCTTAAAGAGTTTCTCTCAGATAATTGAGGATGTCAGCTTTTCAGGCATCTTGCTATATGGGTGTTTCCAAACTCCAGTCATTTCTGTATAAAGGATCCTTATCTCGCCTTGTCAGTAATTGCATCCTTGAAGTGTTTCTGGATGTTCACTTTTTTTTTAAAGGTCCAGATGTGCTAATGCTTTCAGGATCATACAGGATGTGTGTGAGGTATAGTCCTTGTGTACTTTTTTTTTCCTGTTGAATTATTGTGGTAGGCCTGATTTTCTTAAGCACTGCATGTACCTACAACAATCCAGACATCCACTAAAGCAACACTTGCTATTACGGTATAGAGTGTAGTAACACTTGGCATTCTAGCTCCCACTGAGTACCATTAAATGAACCATCTACCTTAAAAAGCTGTTAATTCCCATTCAGGCAACCCTCAGCAATGCATCTTTGAGCTGTTTTAAGCAGGAAGAGGTAAAGACACAGCCCCTTGGCCCTCCACCACAAAATGCCCCAGATCTTTTTTTTAAGTGTGTATGTGTGTATTTCTCAAGCTATCAGGCAGCAAGGCTAGGAGAAACTTTCTCTGCTTTGAGGCTGTTCCATCAAACTATAGCAGAGGAAGATGGGAGCAGGCAGGGCTGACCCTAAGGTAGATAGTGCTTTAAGTAAACAGCATTTTCTCTTTCCCCATGCTTATAATGAAATACATTTTCCTATCACGTTCACTTTTTTGCCACTTTTTTTAATCTCATTTCTTTAGTGCTCTAGTTGCAAAGGGTTCCACTTTGGTAAGTGCCTGCTAGCAGTGAAATACAGAGGTATGGAACCAAGAAACCATTGCAACACCAAACCCAAGCAAAAGGACTAGCATTTTTAAAAAACTCTAATTGTGGTAATCTCGCAAAGGCTCAGTAGCTGACCTGTAATCTTGCTTTCTCTCTTCAGTTTGCATCTGACCTTGAGCAGATGCTGCCATCGCTGGAAAAGTCAGCCCAGTTGCCACCAGGCTTGTGTGGGTCAGAGACAACTGAAAGTGGTGGCATTACTATCAAGTCAGAGATCCTGAGCCCCTCCCTTCAGCCCAGTACTGCTGCAAGAACTCCTACTGGGATGAGCTGTATGTACTTCTGAGTCTTTTCAGTATGTTCTTATTAGCGTTTCCTGTGGTTGATTTCCTGTGTAGTCCAGCATTGCATCAATGTGCTTAAGGTCCAGGTGCTGATTAAAAATAAGGCAGTGAAGTTTACCTTCTAAATCCAATAACGATCTCTGTTCCTTTGTTAAAATTAAATTTGCTTTGATACTGTTTAAGTTGAACCATCAGCTTTTCCATGGGATTTAAAAGTTGCATTTTCAAGACAATAAGGTAGATGCTTGTGGTATGGTGTGTTTAGGAGATTTTAGGTACTGACTAAAACCCAGGTCATATTAAGAAGCTGAAAGAGTGATAGTTCATTTAAAGATGTGTTTATTACAATGGAGAAGCAAAAATGTATTTTGTCACATCCACATACTGTACATAATGTGGATAGTTCAATGAGAAAGAAAATGCATCTATATAATCTTACCCAGTTCTTTTATGGATACTGTTTTGATGGAAGCAACATATTCCATTACTCAGCAATTCTTCTTCATGCTCAGACCTGTTGCAGAATTATCAGGGAAAAATGAATAGCCTTCTATGAAGCCCTTGTATCCCACAGAAAAATCAGTACATGCAACCAAACTGAGGCAACATTTTCATTCAGGTCAACATGTGCTAAATTGGCACAAGTCAAAGTGCTTGATCCATAATTTTGCCTGCTATTAAGTTAGTCCATTCAACTCTCATGTAGTGAGTGTCATGACACTGCTTAGCCCATAGTTGGCATTTTTAAGCTTCCACTTGCTGAATTCTCAGCCACTTAATCTCTCAAAACTTTCTAAAGAGTTTCTTTTCCTCAAGGCCCCAGTTGTGGAATATTAAATATGGCTTTAATCTTGAAGCCCTAAGATTCAGGAAGAAATACTTCACGTTATCCATAATTGATTTACAGAATTCTCAGGATTGCTTTGTTTTGTTTTATGTTTACAGATTTTTTTATGGCACTGATTTCTGTAGACGCAAGGCAATTTACAGTCAAACAAGAAATTACATAAATACTCAGAAAACTGCAACTTAATAAGATTTAAAAACCTTAACTAGCTAATGGTGGCCCTCACATCATTAACATCCAAATGCCCTATGGAGAAGGAGATTATTAAATTAATGATCAGTTTTCAGAGCTCTGACAATTTATTTGCTTTTGTTAAGTCATCGTGGCGATTTAGAACATCAGTGTTCAGAGACAACATATTAATATATTTTGCTATGGGAGTGTTATGCTCATTTCTTCTTCATCACTGTGGACTACAAGGTTCCTTTTCTTATTTTTTAGACAGGTAGCGTAACATGCTGTGGGTCTGCTCAGGATGCTCACCATCCTAGTATTGAACTGAGCCCGTTTTGTGCTCATTGGCTTGAGAGTAAAAACCACTGAAGTTGTAAGGCAGATAAATTATTTAGAACCAGTTTGGTATAGCAGTAAAAGGCATTGAACTAGAAGCTGGGAGACTGTGCATTATAATCCTGCCTTAGGCACAAAAGCCAGCTGGGTGACCTTAGGCCAATCAGCCCTAGGAAGAAAGCAGTGGTAAATCACTTATGAAAATGTTGCCAAGAAAACTGCATGTACTTGTCCATGTAGTCACCATAATTCATACCTGACTCAAAGGCCCCAAAATAAAATAAAATTACTTAGTAAGTTTATGAAGCTCTCGATCTGCAGTATATTTACTATCCTGCTTGCTTGTTGGCCAGTTAGCTTTTAATAATTATTTATGCTCTTTAAAATGGAGAGAGAGCTAGAGGGCAGCAAAAAATAAATTTGGTAATGCTGAATTGCCTGATGACCTAGAGGTGATCCTTACTTTGCCATTAGCAACCAGAAAAATGCTTTGAAAGCCTGTATTGAGCAAAATCTTGGCTGGGTTATTTCTTAGTGTCCAATTTTATAGTGCCTATAACCAAACCAGTAAAATATATAAAAAGACTTTGTCACAAGAGGTAACTCTTTGCTGGATTTCGTATTTATTGAGATGCATTTACAACAGAACAGCATTTATGCTGTAGCTGCTGCTAGCTGTTGAAAAAAGGGGCAGAGTGCTTCATCAGGAGAAAAGGGCTTCCAGATAAGGTTTATGAATCATGGCTGCGCAGGCACAAGACACATGCCGAAGAGCAGTCTTTGCCTTCCCATAATTGCAGAAATTATCAGGTGATTTGAAAAAGTGGTTCACCCGCTGGTTGTCTTAACCAACCATTTTTCCTGTCATTTCTTTGACAGTTACATGATGCAAATAACATACAGCCATTTCTCTCTGTGCACTGAAGGCTTGACTCCATGTGAAGCTTTAGAAAACCAACTTCTAAAAGCTAATCAGAAGTCTGCAATATTTTTTATAATGGGATTTGCTGTTTTGAGCGATAAAGATTTTTTTTTACTAGATATTCTCTGGGATCTATTTCGTATTGACTAAGTATTACAAGGTGGAATGCAATAAGTACTGTTGTTTTTATTACTAATATTATTATTCTTATGTATTCGTAGGAAGCATGCAAACTTTTGGGTTAACAGATTTTTTTCTATCTGACAGAATTCATAAGTTTGCAAATGCTTTGTAGATTGTTAGAGAGTGATCTGTTTGGTTTTTTGAATCCCAAGAACATAATTGCAAACATGGTTATAGAATTGAAGGTTGACACATGTTTATGCAGTGAGATCTAGTTAAAAAAATCACTGAACTCTATTAAACCTCTTCTAAATTTGACATCATTTTAAAAATGAAACCTGGATTTATTTATTTATTCCAATTTTTATAGACTACAATTGGAAGGCTTTCTTAGTTTAGTTGAGGTTATGTAACTTTTATTATTAAGGTTTTAAAATTAAAATTGTCCAGTACTAATTTTTCACAATCCATTTTTTCTGAAACAACTAAACAAAAACCATCCCCTATTTGAGAATGTAATAAGAGAAGAGAAGCTGAGAGAAGAAAGTCACATTTTTGCTGTTAGAGTTTTCACTCCAACTGGGTTCAATTTGTGATTTAAATCTATCCCTGTGTTACAGTGTTTGTCATATTGAACACTGAAAATATTATGAGGTTTCATTAAATGTGCAAAGAAATTTTTGTTAATTCTCAGGTGGGGAAGAGAGCCCCCTGATGGATTGTATAGGAATTCCAGACAGTAGGTACAGTACAGCAAGAAGCTTTTGACAGTATGGCCATTTCCAGAAGCTATGCAATTGTCCACTGTGGATTTTGAACCCTTTTTATTAGCATGATAGCCACTTTATTTTTCTTTATGTGAAAGAAGATAAGACAAGAGAAGGAGAACATCTGAGCCACATCTGTGGCTCTAGTATCAACGTATGCAATGTTGACCTTCTCTGTCTGACATCACTGCTGGTAGCATCTTTGGTTGACCAAAAGCAGGGAAGATTAAAGCAATCCTGTGCTGCTCTCTGAACTGAACTTCTCTATTCTAGCTGTTAATGGTGGGCAGGGAATGCAGGCTGGCCGGTCCCCATTTGAATTCTGTGATCCGATGGAGCCAGTCCAGCTACGGACAGCACCTTTCCCTGCAACAAATGGCAGCAGCCCTCATCCCGGCTTGCCATCAGAACAGGGCAGGGGGGCAGTACCTGGCCCAAGTCCCTTTCAACCGGATACTGGTACGTACTTTCACTATGATGAATGTAAACCCCTCTTTCTAACAGTTGAGGCATGGAGGAATAGGGTGGGATATGAAGGAGGTCTATCCATATAGAAAAGAATTCCTTTTCCCAACAGCTCTTTCAGGTAGGTCAGCCTATGAAATAATGACTTAGCCTGTCATGCAATAAAACTTGTGACTGCATGAGGATTTTGGCTCCTATTTTGTTGTTATCAATATTTCTTAAATGTGTATCCTAACTTTCTTCCAGGAGAGCAAGGTGGCATCCATAGCACTCTTTCCTTCAGTTCTATCCTCCTTACCTGGGGGTAATTTGGGCTGAGATTTGCCCAGAATTATTCAGTGAACTTCCATGGTTAAGAATGAATTTGAACTAAGACTCCCCCGGTCTTTGTCCAGTACCTTAATCATTAGACCAAACTAGTCTCTCTATGTCCAAATGCAATGCCTAGTCATGCTTCCATGGGCCGATTTACCTGAAAGGTTAGGAGAAGGAATTTGTTTTGCGTATTGAAGTACAAATGTAATTATCACATGGTTAGCCTATTTAGGAACATTAGTTCTGCTCAGACTTTCACCCTAAGTAAAGGCACAAGAATGAAGAATAGGCATCTTAACAGTCAGTGGAAAAAGTATCTTCACTGCAGAATCTAGAAAAATTTAATCCTATCGTTGTCCAAGTGTCAAGACTGGAAGATCTGTACTGCAGCATTACAGAAGTATATGCAAATATATAGGAGGAATTATACCCGCTGAAGCAGATTTTGAACAATCTCAAACCCCCTCCTTTTGCTTATGTGAGATACTGTCATACCTAACAGTCTCTCACAGGTACTGGTCTTCAATTTTCAGCTTATGCAGTTAAGAGCCTTGTACTGAGTTCCTGTAGATTAAGTACAGTGTTCATGGATCTGCTACATGAGGGAAATGTATCAAGCATTCCAAGATGAACAATAATACATATTTTCTGGCAAATGCCCTAAGGGATCCAAGATCCTGCAGATACTCCCAAAAAAGTCCCAAAGTTTCCACAGTCTTGCCAATTCCCCAAATCCTATGAAATATTTGCAGTCTCATATCTTATGCAAGAAATCTTGTGAGATTTCTGCTTTCATATCCTAGATCTCACAAGATTTAGCAATCTCACAAAATTTGAGATATTTTTAATGTTAATGTTAATTTTGAGATCTGAGGCACCATTTCAGAAGGAGAAGGAGAGGGACACTCTGCTAATTGTAGAGATGTGTTGCTGATGGGGTACATTGCCTCATGCCTTGATTTTCTCCATCTGGTGGCTTTTACAAATAGCATATTTTATGTATGTGCTTTTTTCTAGTGAGCAAATAAGATAATAGAATTACGCAGAGTACTAGGATAGTATTTTGCGATCAGCTGCATGCCATAAAACACTCACAAGCAAATTTCAATCTCCTGCAATAAAAAATAGAGGGTGTGTCTTGTTTATAAACAGAGATCTGATTGGGAGAGGGAGCATGGCCATCGATGATACAATTTGATTGTATTTGATTGAATGTTCTGGAAGGATTGTGATTTGTCCTGTTGTTCTCTCAGGGGTTCATTGCTAGCTGCATTCCTAGTATACAGCAATAGCATGGATGGTCAGCCCCCTTAGGCTTCCCCATCTGGAACAATCCTTTCCTCAGCCATAATCAGCTATGCTACAATTGTTGCCAGCAATTTCTTTATTTTCCAGTTGCCAAGCAACCCTTAAGAACACTTCATTGCTGCTGCACAGCTAGTTCAAGAACGAAATAAACGCTCGCAGGTTGACTTTACTCTCTATTCTATGACCGTGCATAGAGTCACAAGCCTTGCACTACAGGCCATGCTGACCTGGTACCCTTCAAATGTATTGTACAACTATTTCTATCACCCAGGACAGCGTGGCAATTTAAGTTCAATGCATCTGGAGGACACTAGCCTAGGAAAAACGGAGATGTTATTTGAGCTTAAGGACCATGCTTGTTTATTGTCAAGCTATAGCAAATAGCCTTTAATGCTGCCCTGGCCATGTTAGTTTAGAGCAGAGTTTCTCACTGGTCTAGACAGGCATTGGAACTCTCAGGGCCAACCAGATGAGCACACCTGGACTTCATTCTGCTCCATATTTTCAACTTGTTAACAGTGGGCATGGCTGAAAACACATGGGAGGAAAAGTCAAAGTGTTTAATTAAATAATGGTCTGAATAGCCTTGTTGTCCTCATGGAAGTATGCATCTTTAGGGATGCGTATTTTAAAAGTCTTCAATTTAAAAGATTTTTTAAGAAGAGTTACCTCTCCAAATGTGTGTGTCTGTGATTATGATATCTGTTCCTGATCAGAATTTATACCAGGGTCACTCAGACTGCTCTATATTAAAAGGAAGCCTCTCAAAATCAGTGAGTTTAACTGACTGATGAAAGTACAAGAAAATGCAGTCATGCAGAAGGTGTTGCTTTGGACCTGTTAGTGTGATGCTGCCAAGTGCCTGTTTACACATAAAGAATCAACAAGATTTCCTTGTCTTTGCCACTGGCAGCCAGAATGTTATAAATGAAGAGCCCCTTTTACTGTATGGATGCTTGTCTGAACTGTGCTTGTTTTTCCTACCCCATGTCCTAAAGCTGTCATTTCATTCCTTCAGCACCCATTTTCCTTCTAGAAGGCCCAAGAGATGTTTGACAGAGTTGCAGAAGTATTTACTTTCACAATAGTAACCTTAGACAGCTTTTCAGGCTATCATGGAACTATGAAGGAAATCGTGTGGATTTTAGAAGTCCAGTGAACTGAATGAGGGTGCTACAGGCACATTATTAAGCATCATGCACCTCTGGCTTTTGAGCGCTATGTCTGGCAGCTCTTATTACCACTGTGAAAATGGTTCTAGTCCTCAATTGAGTCGTCTCCTTATATTTTAGGGGAGACATCCCCCTGATCTCAACTTTCACTACCATTGTCGCCGCTTAATGCACCACTGTTATCTGTACTGAGCACTTTCAAGTACAGCATCATGCTAAAACAAAGATACTTCAGAGCACCTTTGAATTGGATAGAGAGTGACTGTGTCTTTGAGGACACCAGTAGAGCACTGTGAGGGGCCCAAATGGATGGTACATCAAGAACTGATTGCCTCCATGTTGCAAGGAATCCTAGGGAGCATCTTCTTTGCTATGAGGTAGAGTGTTTGGTGCAAAGCAGTGCCAAGAGTGTCTCATGGTTGTGGTTCATACTCCAACCCATAGAACCAGGCTGCCATCTTCCCATTACAAAACTTTGAAATGTTACTGGGAGGTATTGCTACTCAGGCAGATGATTGTTTGAATGTTGCTTAGAATAGTGGACTGCCTCCTTACTGGTTTGTTTCAGATAGTCTTAAACAATAGGATGTTTGCCTATCTTAATCCAGTTTTCCTTATGAACAGGCTCCAGCCTAGGTGCACTCACATCCCCTTCCTTTGCCCCATTTTATGACCAGATCAAACTAGTGTGTTCTTCTTGTTCCCAAAATGACATATAATTTTCTCCCTCAGGATTGCCTGAACTGGAAATGGGAGTCAACGATCATCAATTTGGGCAGCCAGCCATGGGAGAGCAGATCCCATGGGCAGACAACTCCATGGCTTCCATCAACAGAGGACCTATGAGTAAACCAGATGAGTAAGTATAGGAATGTTTTCCTTGTCCATTAGAGATCCCAGGCAGTCGTATGGGAAGTTCAAAAAGAAACAGTTTAGAGTTTTTTCCCACTTGCGTTATTGATATGGAGTTTCTCATCTGGAGGGCATCCCCAAATGCATATGTGCATGTGTACACACACACACACACACACACACACACACATCTAATGCATGGTTAGGAAGGAACCAATAAGCTGCATTTCTTTTTCACTTCTACTCAGACAAATGAAAGAAGGTGGATTAAGTGTTATGCTCTACTGGGGAACACTCAGGACTCCTAGGGATGATGAGGCTCTGTTTCATAGAAATGTGAAGTCTTGACATTCAGCCAACTATCTCCCAGGCTGCATACAACAAGAGGTTCCTCATTTTCCATTGACTGAGAGAGCAGCCCTTTTAAAAGATCTTCTTGTGCAAGACAGCAGCTTCTTTTAAGATCTTTTCTTGCATTCTTCATCAGGCATTCCTTTCTGGTCAAAGTCCAGCCAGAGAAAGTATTGGGTCTTAGACAACATGGTTCCTTTATCAAGTCTGAAGAGATACTGTCTCAGGGTGCCAGGTCTTAGGTATCTCTGATGGTTCATCCAAGGAAGGTAGAGTTGAGAATCACAGAATTACATCTCTGGTTCAGAGAATCTCAGCACCTTATTTTACTTGGACTCTTCTTCATATCTCCCTAATTGAAGCAAAAACATATCTGGTCCTGTTTTTTATTCCATGTCCTCATGAGATTGTCTTTGTCTCAGCCTACAGCTGAGGCAGCTTAAAAGTTGTCTTGAGCTATTCCAGTTTTTAAAAAAGAATTTTCCTTCTTTTCCTGGCAATTTTTTTTTTTTTTTTGCCATTGACATGATCTAGCATGTTTCATTGACAATGTGGTTGATGATGCAGTCAGGGGTTAGCTTCTCCCAGCTTCTACAAGTCACTTTAGGCACCTGCAGGCATGCCCTCTCTCCTCAGTCATTCGGGAACACCCCTCATGGTAATTTGGTTTGGCAGCAAGAGACTAGACACCTGACCTCTTAATAGCTGAAGAGCACTTTCTGAAACATTTGTCAGGTCTTATTAGGTCTTATGTGGATTCCTTACATAAACAGGTTTAGTGCTTGTTTGAAGAATACTAAACCTGTTTTTTAAACATGGGTTTAGCATCCCTTTGAAAGGGAATTGCTCTTTGGGAAGAAAAATGAAGTGACATGAATTCACCAATCACTTTCCTTAACTTGTCCCACATTAAAACACTAAGGACAGCACCACTCACCAGCCTAATTTTTGAGACAGACAAGAATTAGTAGTGAGATAATTTGTTTTTCTCTGAGCTCATTGGCTGAAGGATCTCTCTTTAATGTAGGTGTAAGACTTTTCAGTCAAGATGTAGTTGTTCATCTCTTTAAAATTGTGCCATCTAGTGACATAAGGCTACCCAAAGAATCCCCAAAATGCTGCTTCCATAAAATAATAATTAGTTTGGGAAGTGGCACTGGGAGATGGTGATGTGCATTTTTGTCTTAACTGCTACTGTCCACGCTCCACCCTCTTCCTTATTGTCCCCTCCCTTCCAATAACCTTCAATGAAGTCCTTGCATAAAATAAAACCCTGCAGACACAAGTCAACCATTTTTGTAAATCTAACAGGAAATTCTGTGGAAGCAAGAGTAAGACTTGGCAGAATTTTAGTTTAGGCAGGAATCCTAGGGGAGGACAGGAATCTCTTTTGCCACAACTCTTTGCCTCCAGCTGTCCTGTCTCATTTCCCTAAATACAAGCAACATGCTATTTTGGAATGGATGAAGAGTTTGGGCCTGCCAGGAAGAGCCCAAATGCATGAGCTCTGAGTGAAAGAGGATTCAGTTACAGGTTCTTGGCCTCATGCCCCAGTTTTCCATTGGACAAGTTGCCTTATAGCCAAAGTGGAACTCGAAGCATGAAGCTTTCCCCGATCCCATTTGTTATTAATGAAGTCTTCCTTCCAAGGCTGTGATTGCTCCTTGCTACAAGAGAGATGCTGAGCAGGATCAGGGCAAGTTAGTCTCTTTTATAAAGATCTCCTGCAAGGTGTCATTCGGAGGATCTTAGGAATCTAACTGAAGAAGTGGGATTCTTTCTCTCTGTTTGACTCAGCTTAGTGATAGAGAGGGAGGGGAGGGGAGGTTGTATAACTGGGGAGGGTGGGGAAAATGAAGCATCCTGTTCCTCTTGTAACTAACCCAGTGTTTGGTTTCTTTACCATTTACTTTCATTAGCCCTCTTCTGCTCTCTTTAATTTCTTACGTTAATTAGATTTTGAGCCCTTTTAGAATACGAATGGAAGATTGAAATGCCCGTTTTGTTTTGTTCTGAGCCAATAAGAAAGAGTGGTCTATAAAATATAAATGAATAGTTAGCTTGAATAGCTCAGTAGCCTCAGGGTAAGGGAAACTTCATTATACAGTTGGATGTTCTCCACTGTGTGTGTCTTGGCTTTGTTGTTCCAATAGTCTGCAATTGTTTGCTCTTTGAGCCTGTTTCTGGCAATGACATATTGAAGTCTTTGTTGTATGAGTTCCCCTGCGAAGGCTAGGGAATAGACTGCTGAACTAAAATCTTTTCCACCTACCTAACAGTTCTGGGTACAGTACAAGCATTAAAGAAAAGTTAAAACTCTGTATACAAGTTTCACATAAAATTAAGATTCTGTGACTGCTGGTTGACATAATTTAATTTTTCATAAATCTGCAGTTTTATTTTTGGCATCGATCTTTTCTGATGCTTCCAGGACATTAGGAAAATCAAAGGGGATGTGATGCCGTAAAGATGACTGAATGGAAATCTTGTGTCTTCTTGTATCAAAACCTTAAATAAATATTCATAGCTATGAAAAACAGCTTTCCTGAATCACAGTAAAGTTCCACTTAGTCCAGTACTGAAATATCAGCCAGAAGCTTACAGGAATCTCACAAGCAGCACATGAACTCCCTATTCATTGTTTGTTTCTCCCACAGCTTGTATTTGGAAATTAATGACCTTTGTAAATAGACATTCCATTGGACTTCGTTATTGCATGAATACCTCTCCATTAGGGAGTTCAGGGTATGTGGGATCACCCTTTGGTTTATCCTCAAAAGAACCCTGTGAGGAAAATTAGGCGAGAGATAGTGACTGGCCCCAAATCACCCTAGTGAGTTTCATGATCGTATGGGGATTTGGACCCAGGTCTCCCCAGTTCCAATCCATCTCTCTAACCACTGGCTGTATCATTAAAATTTTCTTCCATAAATGTGTGAAATACCTTTTTAAAGTTCTCCAAGCCTGCCGTGATCCCCTTATTTAGTGGCAGCATATTCCATTAGGTTAATAATGTTTTGTATAAAATACTGGAAACTTACCGTATTTTTCCGTCAATAAGACGCCCCCATGTACAAGACGACCCCCAGTTTTCCAACCCAAAATTAAGAAATCAGTATTTTAAAGATAGTGCAGAACACATTTTTATTTAGTAATTAGTTAACATTTACCTGATACACTCGGTGGGAGGAGGTCCAAACGGTCTCTCTGCAGCTCTATTTCCAGGCTCTTTTGCATAACTGATTACATTCAATCACGAGTGAAACTGCCGATAGCTTGTCTCTGCAGACAGACTTCCTCTAATTGGTTTGTTCAGCATCAGCTGATGTCAGTTACATAAGGCTCGTGATTGGAGGAAGTCTGTTTGGGAGACAAGCTATTTCACTCGTGATTGGAGGCTAGCAATAGGAGGAAGCCTGCCTGCAGCGACAAAGTCTGGGCAGTTTTGCAACCGTGCGGTTCTCTCCTTGTGGGAGTGTGGAGCAGGGGTGTGAAACATGGACTCTCATCCCCAGATGAGCGAAGAAGAGATAAGAGGATGAGACTGGCCCCTCCCTGAGGAATGCTAGTGATGTTTGTAGTTTGACCCTGGGAACTGCTCTCGGTCTGAGAAGATTCTGTAAATGGGGTGAAGCCAAATAAACCTTGCTGGATTGAATCTGTATTGTCTCCTGGAGTTTCCTGGGCTAAACCTGACACTCCTCGGCTGACTTCCTTGAATAAGACGCCCTTCAATTTTTAGCGTAAGGATTTTAGAAAAAAGTATCATCTTATAGTCGGAAAAATACGGTACTCTCCCTGCCTTCTCCTTTCATTGTCTGCACTTTAGCTGCACTAATTCAAAACTTTGGCAATTTGGGGATAGCTATTGCACTCTCTCTTAAATGGTGCATTCTTTTTGATTTTTGGCTTAATTTTTACTACATATTGCACAGATTTGTTCATTGAAAACTCAGAAAAACTTAGAACTGAATCCAGAGGGCTTTGGACATTCCTTTTCAAATAATCTGCAAAAACAAATTATGGAGTAAAAACCCACTGTTTGGATATTTTAATTAGTGTGCACTATGCCTATATGGTAGTTAAACTTCTCTTTTCATAAAATGTCCTATTCTTTTCAACAACTTGCATTTCAAACAATTTCAAACTGATGGTAACTTAACTGAATTCAGATCCAAGGATGCAAAAGGTCTCCTAATGATGATTCAAACCATGAAACAGCCTCTTTTTAAATTAAAAATAACCCAGCCTGCTCATGTTTGGGTTGTTGGAAGTGAAAGCGTTATTTCTCAGTTTTACCCTTCTTACTTCAACCTGGTTGTTCAATTGCTTCTTTGAATTATTTTATCCCAGGGGAAGAGGTCTGCTTTCTCACACACAATCTTTTTCTATATCTATTAAGACTAGAATGGATTATCTATATCACCCACTTTTGTGTAAATTCCAGCATTCCTTGACTTGCAAAAGGAACAAGATCACAAACAGGCTCAAGTGGAATCCCATACCTTGTAAATAAAGACTTTAACTTAGCAGTAATCATCCTCTAGTCACCTACAGCCACCTGTATTGACATCTACTCAGGAATCTCATGAAGGAGCATATGTTCTCCTAGATTACTATGCTGAAGCAACTAACATTGTAGACACCTTGCTATAAACTGTTCAATCTGATTATTCATCCCTGTCCAATACATAATGGCCTTGGCATGTGCCTTTGACCGTTGAACACCCTGATGAGCCAAGTGAAGGAATTGTAATATACAATTCCTTCTCTTAATAATAACAACAATAAGGACTATTATTTTAGACCCAATAAACAAAAATCCACTGTCTACGCATAACTGATCTTTAAGCGGCCAATGTAGCCCCAGATCAAGTCTAAACAACTTAACATTATCTAGGCCAGCCTGTATGATGCTAAGTTTCCAAAGCTTGCAAAACTGGATCATCACTGGTGGATTGCTGCAATCGCCTCAATTGATGTTCTGATACTGAACCAGTATGATGCAGTGTGGACTACCCTTTCATCCAATGACACATCCTCATTTCCTACAGGTGTTTGAAATACCACTCTTAATGACATACCTTTCTCACCCTCTTAAACTCTACTTCCAAAGGTATAACCACATCCATTGCAAGCAAGTACATTCCTGCCCTAATAGCCTTGAGCAATGGCTTCTAATGGCTTATAGTCAAAATGAATTGTTACCGTATTGCCAAATACATATTGATGACATTTATTAAATGCAAAACAATAGCCAGAAACTCTTTTTCAAGCTGAGCATAATTTTGCTCACATGCATAAGCAATGGATCTTCTGGCCTGAAACAGACCTGCCCTTAAGCCCTCTCTTGAGACATCAGCTTGTACCTCAAGTTGTAATCCAGGAGCAAAATAATGCAGAACTGGAGCTGTAGCAATAGCAAGCTTTAACTGATCTAGGAACTCTAGCTATGGGTTGTCCCAGCACCAAACTGTATCCTTCTTAAGCAAAGTTCCAAGAGGTTCTTTTATTGCTGGCTCTTTGGGCCAGATGCTGTACGTGCCCAAAATGCACTGAACACCTTTCTTATCCACAGGTGCTAGCATTGCTCTAAGAACTTACACTTCTGCATCATCTGGATTAACCCCATCATTGGAAACAATATGACCTTTGTATCTTACATTGCACCTTATTATTAAACTTAACTCCCTTCTCATAAGCCCTTTCCAAGACATGTCTCAGAATTTGCTCATGTTCTTCCAGTGTAGAGGCAGCTTTAATCATATCATGGACTCCTGAAATATCACCCAAATGCTCATAATTCTTTTGCTGAAATACTTCACTGGCTGACTTTATACCAAAAGGCAAACAGTTGAAATGAAACCTACCCCACGGTGAATTGAAAGTACACGACTTTGCTGATTCTTTATCAAGCTGCACTTGCCAGTACTGTGGCCATCTTTCTCATCCAAGATTGTAAACTTTTTTTCCCCACCAGATGGCTATGTACATTCTGTACTGTAGGTACAGTAAAATGTTGTCTCTTTGTATCTTCATTAAGATCTTTAGGATCTAAACATAAACATAATGATCCATCTCTCTTGTGTAAAAACTAAACTATTCACCCCTGTGTTGGAGTTGTAACTCAAGATATAATTCCCAATTACCTCTAATTTTTCTAAAGTTGTTTTTAATTCCTATCTAATGGCAGAGGGAACCTTGCAACATCCATGAATTACTGGTGTAACCTCAGGATCAATATGCATATTGATATATAAATATAAATAAGTAAAAATATGATGTACACCAGGAAAACATCCCAAATCTTCAAAGACGTCTGGGTATTGTTTCAACATATCTTCTTTAGTCATCAGAGGAGACATAGTTATATCATACACTCTTTGAACAAGGTCTAAAGCTGCACATGCTGCTCTGAGAGAGGCACACTCACTGCTTTAATAACATAAAAATCCAAATCAGCTTCTTGAATGCTTACCTTAGAGCATTGCAAGTAAACACACTTCCTGGTTTAATGCATGCCCTCACAAAGGCTACCAGTTTCACCAAAAGATGTCTTTTTGGTGCCAACCCTCATTATCTGCTGGGTTGAGAACATTAGCCTCAGCTCTCATATCTAACTTAAAGGATACTGGCACTCCAGCCACAACCACAGTGGCCTGCCAAGGACTTTCCTTATTTCCCTGCTGTAACTGATATTCTAAATACAATGCTACCACAAAGTATTTACCCCTTTTGCCCATTAGCAGAAATTAGCTTTGTTACACAGACTCTAGCAAAATGATTTTTGTCTGAACATTTATAACGCCCAATTCCAAATACTAGCCCCTTTCTTAGAGCATGAACTTTCCCACAGTGCCTACCTGTGATTTTGCTATCCATAATTCCTGCTGACTGAGTCAGCGCCCGCAGATTTCTGCAACTGGGAAAGCTGTTCATAAGATGATTGTTCCTCTTCAGAGTTGACTTGCAAGGCTTACATCTTCTCCCGGGAGCACTTACGATTTGCATTGGAGATGCGGAAGCTTTGTCAGCTCTAGCATATCCACCATGAGTCAAACTACGCTCATTCAGCAGCCTCTTAACTCAGCCATAACACACCCATAGAACTCTGTCCTTTATGAGCAATTCACAAAGCTCTCCAAACTCACATGTTTGGGAGAGCTTTGTGACATGTAATCTGAGTTTTTCTGTTTGTTTGTTTTGTTTTTTTTGAGTCTTAGTAAGTAAGCCCTGAGTCTTAGCAAAAAAATATATGTCTCTCAGAAGTAACATTCTTTCTAGGAACAAAATACACAGCATACTTACCTGTTAGTATTTGCAGTTTTTGTCTATCAGCTTCTTGCTTAAACTGAAATATATATTTTGATCTATCTGTCTCCTGGGCCTCCTTACAGCAAAATGCAAAACAAAGTGCACTGTAGCTTCTCTTCTTTTTGCTCACGCCTACTGGCAATAAGGTACAAATGAAATTGCCTGAAGCCATTTTCTCCGATTTTCTGCAGCATGTCCAGTCATCACAAGGATGCTGGGGGTTGGAAGAGAAGCCATTCAAAGTTCCCATACTTCTGACACCATGTAACATTTGCTGGGGGAGGCACCAAGCAGTTGCTATGCTGATTTGTGATATAAAGCCAAGATAATGCTAGCTTCAACAAATCGGCTTATTCTCAGGAACAACTGGACAGACATTGCAGCCAAGTCACACAAAATATCTACAAGCAAAGTAAAATCGCCCAGACAAGGCTACAGTGCTGATTGATTGATTACTTGCCATCAAGTCATTTTTGACACCTAACGACCACATAGATATATCTTCTCCATGATGATCTGTCCCTAGCCTGTTCTTTCAAGTCTCCCAAAGGTGCATTCATTGCCACTGTAACTGAGTCCAGCCACCTTGCTGCTGGCCATCCTCTTCTTCTCTTTCCTTCCACCTTTCCCAGCATTAGAGCCTTTTCCAGAGAGCTGGGTCTTCGCATAATGTGCCCAAAGTAGGATAATTTGAGCCTGGTCATTTGTGCCTTGAGTGAGAATCTGGGCTGATTTGTTCAATGATCCATCGGTTTGTTTTCTTGGCTGTCCATGGTATTCTCAGGAGTCTTCTCCAACATCAACGTTCAAAGGTGTCAGTACTCTTCCTATCCTGCTTCTTCAGTGTCCAACTTTTGCTTCCATAGAGTGTCAAAGGGAATACCGTGGCTTGCACAATTCTGATCTGTGTAGGTATAGACACATCACAGTATTTGAATTTCTTTTCCAAAGCTTCATGGTGCTCTACCAAGTGGTAGCTTGCAACATATTTCTTGACTGCTTGTTCCTTTACTGTTGATGGTTGATCCTAAAAGGCAGAAGCTATCTACCACTTAAATATCTTTATTGTTGATTCTATGGTTGGTTGTTGTGATTAGTTTAGTCTTCTTTATATTTAATTTTAGTCCCATTTTTTCACTGTACTCTTGACTTCTAGTACTAGAGCTTGCAGATCTGGATAGTGTATCAACATAACGCAAGTTAAGTTTCTTCCTCCAATTTAGAACCAGGCTCATCACCACCCAGACAAGGCTACAATACTATGTACAAGTAAAATCCAATTATCCAGCTGTATAATAAGCCTTTACTGAATTAGCTCTACATACACAAGAGGAATATTAGAAGGGTCACATTTAGGACAATGAATACAGCCTGACTAGTAAAATGTGGACTAGAATGGAATATTCCAGAGGAAACAATCATGCAAACATTGCAACATCTTTGTATATATGTGTTTTGGGGTGGGAGGGGGGCACTCTAAGGCACCCTTACGTTTGGCATGGGAACCTGCCAGGCTTGGCTAGGCATTGGTGACAACAGAATGCCTGACTAGATAATGGTCACTTTCTGGGATCAATGTTCCATTCGTGCTTTTTGGAAATCATGCACTAAGTTTGATAGACCCCAGAGCCATAAGGGTTTTGGCAGAAGGCCCATATGAAAGTGCTGTGGTTTTCTCATGTCACAAGTCAAATATCCAAAGGTATATGGAAGCCTTCATCTTTATACATTGACATTCCTACAGCCAGTGCATCACTTCTCAGCTGGATGAGCTCTTATGCCCTCCCACCACCCCAGAAGGAAGAAATGACGAGAAAGCCCTTTTGGAACAGCTGGTGTCCTTCCTGAGTGGCAAAGATGAGAATGAATTGGCAGAACTGGATCGAGCTCTTGGCATTGACAAACTGGTCCAGGTAGTGAGTAGCTCAATCCACTTCTGTATCTTAAGGCCTAATCTTATGTAACAGTTAAGAGGGTTTTCCAGAACTGGGAGTTCTTGGAGGGCAGGAGTAGGGAATGTGCTGGAAAGTTAAAAGACTACGATGGTAAATTTGAACCATACAGTAAAAAATTAGAGTAAAATACTTCTGTAATATATCTTACGTTGAGAAACATTGTATATCAAAAGCCATTTTTAAGGGTTTTTTTACTCATAATTCCCTTTATTACTTATTATTTATTTTAAACACTTAACCCCATTAAAAAAGCCTGAAGTTGTCTGCAGTTAAAAATTGCAATTAAATTAAGGGCAATGTACTAAAACAATTAACAAAAATGTACAAGGCATTTAAAAATACAGTACAAAAATACAAAGAGAACAGTAACAGAAGGTTAAAAGCAGCAATAAAAAAAAATTAAAAATCACAGCCGCATTTAACCTGTCTTTAAAGTTCTAAGAGGTAAAAAAAAAAACTTTGTTTAGTTTTGGGGGGGGGAATAAGGATCACCCCAGGGCATCTCACTGGAGAAGGTATTCTAAAGGGGAGAGGGGCTTCCACTGAAAAGGCCCCTCCCTTCACTCACTGCACTTTAGTATAGGAGGGCACTCAGAGCAGACCTCCAAGTATGACTTTAGAGCACAGGCAGGGATATGTGGAAATGAGTTTGGTCAGGTATTGTGACCCCAAGTTGCGAAAGGCTTTACAGATTAAAGCCAGCACCTTGAATTGGGAGCAGAAACAAATTGGCAGCCAATGAAAATAATAACTGGCCTGATGGGATTCTTTTTTTCTGATTATTTTGGATCTTAAAATGCTGGTTCTCTGTGAGTAAAAAGTGAAATATCTTCAACCTGGGTAGCTGTTATACTGAAGTGCCTTTCCTAGGTGAAGCACTAGCATGGTAGCATTGTTTAAAACTTAATTGCTGATCAGTACGCACATGAGAAAAAGAAAAGCATTGCATCTGGTATCTGATATAAATTCATGGCCCTGATGCATGAAGTGTTGTAATTATGGGAGCAGTCATCTAGAAAGATCATATGTGTGGACAGTTTATAGCAATGCAGTTACAGATTCCAAACATTGCTGTGTCTAAGCCCAAAATTTGTCTATGATCATACTCAACAACAACATTAAAAACTAATTTCTGTGTTTTTGTGCTGATTGGAACCTCTATTTAATATACTATTTAAACATAATCTGTCTACTAATCCTTTACCTGGCCCCATTTCTGGCCTAATGGCAGTAATTATCTTTGTCATTCATTCATTCATTCATTCATTCATTCATTCATTCATTCATTCTTGTTTTATTTATCTGTTTCTTTTGCTGATTGTGAAATGAAGTTATTCAACATATGCATACTCATTCATAATCACTGAGAGTGTAAACTGTTTGGGATTGTGGCTGCTAAGGAAGGTTAAGCTCTCCATCTTAAAGGGAATTGCAATAAAAGAAGAGAAAAATAAAACAGTTATTGGTGGCATGGGGTGTGTGGAGAGTATAGTAATGAAACAACTCTCTTATCTTGTTCTTGCCAGAAGGGCAAACTTCAGGTTAAAAAAGGTGGCTATCAGGACAGAGCAATTGTTCATACATTTGCATCATTCATATATATAAAGCTAATTGAGCATATCAAGATTATTTTCTGAACTCCAGGAACTGCAGGAAAATAAGGTATGATGGATTTAGAATCTCCTTTCTTATAAATTCATTTCAAATATTTTCCCCAGCATCTTGATATTCTCAATTAGCTATATCAATATGAATTATAGAGTATATATTTGTGATGAATCGTAGAAGTTTCAGTCAACATTTTTTTCCTTGAATTCTGCTCTTCCAGGAGGAATAAGGCAAGAGAGTTTGTTTCATTACATCCCAACTTCCAACTGATTTGCCCTTTTTTCTTTGCTCCATTACAATAGAGATCATAACCTTCTCTGCCAGTCATGATCCCAAACCCTTTATAATTGGTAGTGATTATGAATGAGTATGCATGCGTGGGGGAGGTTGATTTCACAGTCAACAAAATAAATCAATAAAACAAGACTGAATAAATACATAGCAAAGCCAAGCTCATGGCTTCCTAACTCATCGATTAGCAATTCTACTGTTGTATGCTGGATAAAGTGTAAGAAAATGTATTTTTGAAAAAATGTAAACATCAGTGTCCTCTAAACATGGAGCATCCTGTGGCATGTTTTGGCTCTGCTTAAAGAGATTTGTCTTCTTTCCCTATTTTGTTTGTGGTGGAGAAGGACTATAAACTATTTCATGTCCCTAAAATGTTTAAATGTGCATTTAATTGTTAGATATTGGATGATTTTGTTTAATCCATGCATTATGTTTTTTTCTCTTTTTTATTGTTTTCTCTTCCCTTTTTCCCAGTAAGCTGCCCAGAGTAATTCTGGGAGTTGGGCAGCCTTCTAAATTTAAGTACATACAAACATACATATGTAGGTTGCCATGTGGTTGTATTCTTGAATTTGTTTTTATGCAAAGGTAATGCCTAAGCAATGTACTTGGAACTCTGTTGAAGCTCAAGAAATCTCACCTTAATTCTTGAACAGGGAGGTGGCTTAGAAGCACTGACAGAGAGGTTTCAGCCACAACAAGTAACACCACCCCCAACTCTTGTGATGGATCAGAAACCCGGCATGTACCCACAGCCTTATCCCTCGGCTTCCCCCACTGCCAGCCTTCCTGGCCCCTTCCCAGGCATGGTGAGGCAGAAACAGTCCTTTGGACCTATGTCAGTCCAGGTCCCATCACCTCGTGGGGCCTTCCCTGCCGTGGGGATGCAGCCACGACAGGCACTCAACAGGCCTCCGACAGCACCCAACCAGTTGCGACTGCAGTTACAACAGCGTCTACAAGGGCAACAGCAGGTGAGTCCAGCTTCAGCTTGTCTGGCCATTGCCCGCTTTCCCCTGGCCAAGCTGAAGTGATTGCCTACCTCTTGGTAGCCCTCCGACTTCTTTTCCATTGGTCAAAGAATACATTCATTTTCTAATAAGCTTGTGGCTGTTCAGGAAATGCTTGAGCAGCTACTTGGGCAAGTTTCTTACATACAGCAAGCTCTTATTGTCTTGGCCTGCACAAACCTGTTCCTAATTCTTTTAGAAACAATTTGTCCTTTTAGTGCTGGCCTTTCTTTTAGCATGTAAGCAACTAACCAACTCTTCTGGCATTTATTCCTATATCTGGCATTTTTAGATCTGGAATCTTTATTTTTTTTAATATAATTTTTATTGAAGAAATTTTTAACAAGATAAAAACAATACAAATATTAGGAAAAAAACAAAGAAAATAAGGAAGAATAGTGAATAAGTAAGATAGAGAAAGAAAAAAGATTATAAAGAAGCCCTTCAAATCTTTTTGACAGAGATTATAAATGCATTTATATTTTACCCTCTCTCTCTAAGCTTACATCATAATTTTCTTCTTTCCATAAGCTATCCTTTCTAAAGATCTCGTATCTTCAGATACCAGAATGGATACCTCTTTCTTCTTCTCTCTACAGTTTTCCTTCTCCTCACCACTATCGATGCTCTGAAAATCAGAAAAGAAAATCTGTGGCTCTCTAGGCATTGCCACACAACAACTCTATCTAAGCCAGTATGGGCAATGGTATGAGAGGCTGGATGCTTTAGATCAGTGGCAGCTAAAGATCTTCAGGTTCCCCAGTCTTGAACTATGCAAACAGCCAGCTGGTCTTAATTTACGTAGCAAGTTTTGTTGACTAAGTAAACGGGTGAAGTGTGCAGTGCTGTTTGTAGAGTTACCTAGTCTTCCTCGTGTCTTTGTTTCTAGATGATACACCAGAATCGGCAGGCTATTCTAAACCAGTTTGCAGGGAATCCTCCAGGGGGTATCGGCATAAGGGCAGGCATGCAGCAGCAGATCACACCTCAGGTAAATGCTGGGAGCCTCCTTCTGTCCCTGTCCCTCTTGTGGTTGTTAGGACTGTTTCTACTGAGCATGGACCTCCATGGTCTTCTGTGCCGAAGGCACATTCTGTACAGTCAGAAATTATGATTGATTCAGTTGTAAGTTATCTGACTTCAGACCGCCTGGTAGATTTTCTTTCCACCCCACGCAGTATGCAAGGCATTACGTTGGAGTAATCAAACTGCACTGATCTTGTGCACAAACATCCCAGGGCATGATGCAGCTAATCTAAGGCTAAACAGGCTTGTAAATTGCTCTCTCTTGGGACCAGATCAGGAGCTGGCCAGAGAAAGTGACTTTAGGGATCACTCTGCTGGTGGAAAAGAGCATTTGAGTGTGTGCTTAATTTTGCAGCATGGACTTGCCATCTGCTTAGAATAAACAAAAAGCTGTATTTGAAAATAAATTTAATCCATATTTTTCTTGTTCTGGGTCACTGAAACAGATTAGCATTATTGGGACTGAGCCCGATCAGGATTTAACAGCTTAAGCAAGACCTTTCATATGCTTTTTCATATTTTATTTTGCCTATGTGACAGTTATTTGCCTGGTAGAAACCTTTGGCCATGCTGCATGGGAATTATGGAAGGTGAAGCCCAACCAACTAGAAGGCACTAGATAAGGAATCCTGCCTTCTAGAATTAGGCCTTGTTGGTTTATCAGTTTGTTATTTTAGGATCATCTAAAATTATATACATTCTAGAAAAGCCTGGACAAAACAGAATTAACCCTCCAACCCAGCATGGTGAGATGATCTGTTCCAGGTAGAACTATACTGTAGAGTTGAACAGATGAAAGCAGACTAAAATCTGTGTGATGCAGCAAGACTTTTTAAAGTATTCATCCCAGCTGGATAGTCAGATGGATATACAGGGAATTCGGAAAGTATTCAGACCCCCTTCACTTTTTTCAATTTTGTTATGTTGCAGTCTGATACTACAATCATTCAGATTCATTTTTTTCTCATTAATCTACACTCAGTACCCCATAATGACAAAGTGAAAACAGAATTTTAGAAATGTCTGTAAATTTATTAAAAAGGAAAAACTGAAATATCACATTGGCATAAGTATTCAGACCTTTTACTCAGTACTTTGTTGAAGCACCTTTGGCAGCAATTACAGCCTCAAATCTTTTTCAGTATGACGCAACAAGCTTTGCACACCTGGCTTGGGGGATTTTCTACCATTCTTCTTTGCAAATCCTCTCAAGCTCAATCAGGTTGGATGGGGACTATTGGTGGACAGCCATTTTCAGGTCTCTCCAGAGACGTTCAATAGGGTTCAAGTCAGGGCTCTGGCTGGGCCACTCTAGGACAGAGTTGTCCCTAAGCCATTCCTGTGTTGTCTTGGCTGTGTTCTTAGGATCATTGTCATGTTGGAAGGTTAACCTTCGGCCCAGTCTGAGGTCCTGAGCGGTGTGGAACAGGTTTTCATTGAGGGTATCTCTGTCCTTTGCTCCATTCAGCTTTCCCTCAACCCTGACCAGTCTCCCAGTCCCTGCTGCTGAAAAACACCCCCACAGCATGATGCTGCCACCACCATGCTTCACTGTTGGGATGGTACTGGGCAGGTGATGAGCGGTGCCTGGTTTCCTCCAAACATAATGTTTAGAATTGAGGCCAAACAGTTCAATCTTGGTTTCATCAGATCAGAGAATCTTGTTCCTCACAGTCTGAGAGTCCTTCAGGTGCTTTTTTGCAAACTCCAAGCGGGCTTTCATGTGTTTTGCACTGAGGAGAGGCTTCCGTCTAGCCACTCTGCCATAACACCCAGATCGGTGGAGGGCTGCAGTGATGGTTGTCCTTCTGGAATTTTGTCCCATCTCCACACAGGATCTCTGGAGCTCAGTCAGAGTGACCATGGGGTTCTTGGTCACCTCTCTTACTGAGGTTCTTCTCCCCTGATTGCTCAGTTTGGCCGGGTGACCAGCTCTTGGAAGAGTCCTGGCTGTGCCAAACTTCTTCCATTTGAGAATTATGGAGGCCACTGTGCTCTTGGGAACCTTCAGTGCAGCATAATTTTTTTTGTAGCCTTCCCCAGATCCGTGCCTTGCAATAATCCTGTCTCTGAGCTCTGCTGGCAGTTCCTTTGACCTCATGGCTTTTGCTCTGATACTGTATGCATTGTCAGCTGTGACGCCTTCTAGAGAAAGGTGTGTGCGTTTCCAAATCATGTCCAGTCAATTTAATTTACCACAGGTGGACTCCAATCAAGATATAGAAACAGCTCAGCAATGATTAAGAGAAATGGGAGGCACCTGAGCTAAATTTCAAGTGTTGTTGCAAAGGGTCTGAATACTTATGCCAATGTGATATTTCAGTTTTTTCTTTTGAATAAATTTACAGACATTTCCAAAATTGTTTTCACTCTGTCGTTATAGGGTACTGAGTGTAGATTAATGAGAAAAAAAAATGAATTTGAATGTTGTAGTATCAGGCTGCAACATAACAAAATTGAAAAAAGTGAAGGGGGTCTGAATACTTTCCGAATGCACTGTAAATATCCTTTGATTTTTGGCTTCAAGCAACAAAATATCTTTGTCATTAGGCAAAAGGAGACCTGAATGCAAACATACTATCAGAGATAGTGGTACCTTCTACCATGGCCTATATAAAATCATAATCAACATATTTTACAGCCAGAAGCAATCCTCCATATAAAGTTACTCCAACAGCCCAGTGATAGAATTAATACTGAATTTAAAAATAGGCTAGATGAGAACGAAGACCTATCTGATAGTTCAGATGGGTCAACCAGATACCAATAGGAAGCTTATTAACAGGACAGGAGTGAAATAACATCACGATCCAGGTTGGGTCCCTCAGCACTTGTATACTGAAAGTCATATATAACCACTATAATCAGTAACCTTTACAGTATTCTCTATGAATTTATCTAATACTGCCATCCACAATGAAAAACTTCATGTTATTCTATGGAAGAAGATGAAATTGTTTTATTTTATCTATGCACTATGTAAGGAATCATTTCCTTTTGTCTGTTGTGAATCTCCAGTCATTCAGTTATATTGAATGATCCCATGTTCTAGAATTATGACAGAAGAAGCAGGAAAAACCTTTGTTCACTATCTCTGCACTATCCATAATTTTAGTCATCACTATCATATTATTCCTTTAACTTACTTCTTTTATTAGCTAAAGAGCCCCAAGCTTTGTAATACCTCATAAGGAAGTTTTCCAGATTCTTAATTATTTAGGTTATTTTCTTCCACCTCTGATATCCTTTTTCAAATACAGTGACCAGAACAGTAAATGTTAGCCTAAATGTGGTTATACTGTTTATTTGTAAAAAAGAATGGCTGTCACCATCATCCTAACTTCACTGGGACATCTGTTTGGGTGCTCCTGAAAAGCAGAATCCTCAGTCGGTCCTAGGTCTGTCCTTGTTAGCAAAGTTTAAGGTAAATTTCCCCAGCCTCCCACCCCCCTTGTGCTGGGTTACTCTCCTGTACCCAACCAGTATACAGGTGAAACTTGAAAAATTAGAATATCGTGCAAATGTTCATTTATGTCAGTACGGCAACGCAAAAGGTGAAACCAATATATGAGATAGACGCATTACATGCAAAGCGAGATATGTCAAGCCTTACTTTGGTATAATTGTGATGATTATGGCGTACAGCTTATGAAAACCCCAAATTCACAATCTCAGAAAATTAGAATAGTGTGAAAAGGTTCAATATTCTAGGCTCAAAGTGTCCCCCTCTAATCAGCTAATGAATCCATAACACCTGCAAAGGGTTCCTGAGCCTTTAAATGGTCTCTCAGGCTGGTTCAGTAGGAATCACAAGCATGGGAAAGACTGCTGACCTGCCAGTTGTGCAGAAAACCATCATTGACACCTTCCATAAGGAGGGAAAGCCCCAAAAGGTAATTGCAAAAGAAGTTGGATGTTCCCAAAGTGCTGTATCAAAGCTCATCATAGAAGGTTATGTGGAAGGGAAAAGTGTGGTAGAAAAAGGTGCACAAGCAGCAGGGATGACCGCAGCCTGGAGAGGATTGTCAGGAAAAGGCCATTCAAAAGTGTTGGGGACTTTCACAAGGAGTGGACTGAGGCTGGAGTTAGTGCATCAAGAGCCACCACACACAGACGGATCCTGGACATGGGCTTCAAATGTCGTATTCCTCTTGTCAAGCCGCTCCTGAACAACAAACAACGTCAGAAGCGTCTTACCTGGGCTACAGAAAAAAAGAACTGGTCTGTTGCCCAGTGGTCCAAAGTCCTCTTTTCTGATGAGAGTAACTTTTGCATCTCATTTGGGAACCAAGGACCCAGAGTCTGGAGGAAGAATGGAGAGGCACACAATGCACGATGCTTGAAGTCCAGTGTGAAGTTTCCACAGTCTGTGTTGATTTGGGGAGCCATGTCATCTGCTGGTGTTGGTCCACTGTGCTTCATTAAGTCCAGGGTCAACGCAGCCGTCTACCAGGAGATTTTGGAGCACTTCATGCTTCCTTCCGCAGACGAGCTTTATGGGGATGCTGACTTCATTTTCCAGCAGGACGTGGCACCTGCCCACACTGCCAAAAGTACCAAAACCTGGTTCAGTGACCATGGGATTACTGTGCTTGATTGGCCAGCAAACTCGCCTGACCTGAACCTCATAGAGAATCTATGGGGCATTGCCAAGAGAAAGATGAGGGACATGAGACCGAACAATGCAGCGGAGCTGAAGACCGCTATTGAAGCATCCTGGTCTTCCATAACACCTCAGCAGTGCCACAGGCTGATAGCATCCAAGCCACGCCGCATTGCGGCAGTCATTGCTGCAAAAGGGGCCCAAACTAAGTCCTGAGTACATATGCATGCTTATACTTTGCAGAGGTCCGATATTGTTCTATTTCCAGTCCTTGTGTTATTGATGTCATGTAATATTCTAATTTTCTGAGATTGTGAATTTGGGGTTTTCATAAGCTGTATGCCATAATCATCACAATTATACCAAAGTAAGGCTTGACATATCTCGCTTTGCATGTAATGCGTCTATCTCATATATTGGTTTCACCTTTTGAGTTGCCATACTGACATAAATGAACATTTGCACGATATTCTAATTTTTCGAGTTTCACCTGTAGCTGTTGTTGACATAAATGGAGGGCACCAGGCTAGTTCAGAAACTTGGGGAGATTTTCAAAGCAGACTGTTTGGAGGAGAGACAGGCTTGAGAGCAATAAAATATTGGATTATAAAGGAATGAGTGACCATAGTGATAGAGACCAACAGCAGCTGTTCTTTTAGGCAAGCACTGGTAGACCTAGGAACAGCTGATGCTTCTCCACTCCCTTTTTTTTCAAGCTAACAACTGCACTAAGAATTAGAAAGCTGGAATATTTGCTTGCAATTCTTTAGATTATAGCTGGACAAGAGAGACCCCTCTGGTTTGCAGTAAAGTGCCCCTCTGAAATAACCATTCCTGGGGTTAGGTTCTTCAAATTATGAACCAGCAGAGCATTGTTCATATTTTTTTGTCTTACCAGAGGAGACTAAGCTCCTTCTGATCCAGCATTTTTTCTCCAGTAACGAGAGATGTTGATCAGTGGCTTGGGTCTGCCATTCTTGCTATGCTTCCAGATATTATTGGTTCATAATTCCCCTGAGGAGTTGCTGAGGTTTATAATATATGAAATCTTCATGGGTACACAGTTCAGTGATAAAATCCTACGCTTAGAATGAGCCTAATGGTGTAAAGTAGCTTTTCATAAACATCCTCAAGCAGAACATGATAGCTGTTGCAGTTCTCTGGATTCTGTTTCCTGAACAGAGGTGCATTATCTCCATACTTGGAACCTCCATTTAACCATGGTGATTAAGGACCACTGCTATTCCACTGTAGCAAAATCCAGGCAATTAAGTGGTCTAAAATAGTGCATGAACAAGTAAGTGATTGTGAATAAGTAGGAAAAAGAGCCATGGAGGAATATTTATACCGTCCATCTGTACTTCTGTAGTTTTGCTCACTTGGTTGAGCTGTTTTGATTATTCAGTGCAAGCATCAGGTCCTAAAACAAGCATATATGCATACTAATGTTTTTATCAGTAGCTTTTTTTGCTTGTACGTACAAGGTAATGTGTGCTATATGACTACTGTTGGCTCCTCTTTCTCTACATTTTGGGATAAAAAGGATGTGAGAAATGGTGGGGAACTGGGTATTGAGGAATGTGAATAATGAGAGCTTTGTGAAAGTTTCTTAAAAAAACACTTGATATGTCCAAACTTTCGGAGACGTTGTCTGGCTTTTCATCTGAATACCACCATCACTGTTGTGTTTTCTTCTTCTTCTTCTTCCTCCATCTCCTCCTCAGCCCCCTCTGAATGCACAGATGTTGGCTCAGCGTCACCGTGAACTTTACAGCCAGCAGCATCGACAGAGGCAACTAATGCAGCAGAGAGCCATGCTGATGAGACAGCAGCAAAGCTTTGGGAACAACCTTCCTCCCTCAGCTGGGGTCCCTGTGCAGCTGGCGGCTGGGCGCCTCCCCCAGGCTCCCCCACAGCAGTTCCCCTTCCCCCCCAACTATGGTACGAATCCAGGAAACCCCCCTACCTCCACCAGCCCTTTCTCGCAGCTGGCGCCGAACCCTGAAGTGGCATTAGCCAATCGTAGCAGCATGGTGAACAGGGGGATGATGGGAAGCGTTGGAGGACAGTTTGGCTCCAATATGAATCCACAGATGCAACAGAACATATTCCAGTATTCCGGATCAGGTGTGTCTCCGGCTGCCCCTTTTAAGGGAATTTTACTCCATTGGGACTTGCTGAATGTGGGAGAAGGTGATAGTTCAGTCATTGGACACAGCTTCAGATTGTGAGGGCTCTGACATGTTCAGAGGCTGTTTCTGGCTAGAGAGAGAAGAGTTTGTCCAGAAAGTTAAAAATAACTTAAAAGAGAGGCACCATTGTACCTAATGTGCCTGTTCATTCCTTGTTGTTTCTGGTGAAATGCATTTAGGATGTTTGTAGTACTCGATAGTCCTACAATACCCATTAGATGAGAAGTGATACCAAATTTAAAACAGGGATGTATAACCTGAAGCTGCATGGAGATCCCAAAACCCTTGTGTGTTGTTCCCATAGCCACTCCAAAAACTGCAGCATATCATCTTAAATGTGACATGAGAGAGAAATATAAAATCTTATGAACTATATTTAATTTAGTTTACTCTAAAGTAAATTTAATTAATTACATTTAAGTAAAACTGACAGAGCACTCAAAAGCCAAATACAACTCTTTGTCTGAAAAGTTGCATACCTGTGATTTAAAGAAATGAATATCTTTACCATCTCCAGCCCACTCCAGAATGAATGCATTCCCCAACCTCTTGTTAATGGATAGCTACTTGTGCATCATGCTCCAAGTTTAATTCAAGACTGATTTGTATAAATCAAGCATAAAATGTATTAGTTTACAGCATAAAATCTCATGGTTGCCATCATCCTGTGAATTAATCCAATTAGCCTTTGTTGTTGTTTTCAGGGATGGGTCAGCAAGGTGAGGCGGCTTTTGCCCCATCACTCAGTCCTAGTAGTCCGTTGATGTCACCCCAGATCCCTCCATCTCAGAGCCCCATGCTCCAGTCTGCCCCACCCACACCTGGGTATCAGTCACCTGATATGAAGACCTGGCAGCAAGGAACCATGGGGAACAACAGGTAAGCCTAATTCCCAAATACAGATGTTCCACAGTTTAACCTTTGAATACCATCATTTAGCAAAGCTTTTTTTGGTATTTTTTTGACCAAACACCCCTACCTGGTCAACAGTGAGACTACTTAGAGTTTGCAGTGAGGATGTAAGGTGGTGAACTACCTCGATGCTCCATTCCCCAGAGCACACAGTTGCACAATCCTTGAATCCTGTAAGCAGCTATACTTCCATCCACATAATTTTTTGCTTCCTAGTTAGTTGGTACCCTGGTATTCCTCCAAACATTTTTTGGGTTGGGCTGGTCAGATTGCTGTTACTAACATTTTCTGAATGGCATCACATAATCCACAAGTGATTTTCCTCTCTCCTTTTCTCCCTCCCTCCTTTTTAAAATCTTTTATTAATTCAAGGAAAACACTTTAAATCCGCATTTCAAGTAGATCCTAACAAGTCTGTTTTAGATGGACCTGCCTGTTTTGTTCTTCTGAACTGATACAGAAGGGATCTCACAGGGGCTTTGCATAAATCTGAGAATAATATGAGAGGCAATTTGTCCGCTGTACATCTTAACATGTTTTTGAAGTTGAGGTGCTTCAGAATGAAGCCCATCCCTGTGTGTAATTCCTGTTCCTCGTTCTTTCAAATGCAGTGTATATGGCCAGGCTGGGCAGAGCCAGCCTCCCTCAGCTCAGCAGGGAATGTACAACAACATGAGCATCACAGTCTCCATGGCTGGAGGAAATGCCAGTGCCCAGAATATGAACCCAATGGCTGGGCAAATGCCAATGAACTCATTGCAGATGCCTGGCATGAACCAGCTGTGCTCTGAGCAGGTCAGTGTACTCAGATGTGTCTCCCTTCTTCTCCTGTGGACTTAGCTGAATCTCAGTATGTTGATGTTTTTTCTATATATAAAGAACATGAGTATCAGACTAAAGTGCTCACATTTGGTTTGCCCCAAGGTCAGAACACCATTTTCAGTGAGAAAGAAACCCCAGCAAACAGTGACTGTTGCAATGTCAAGCCTATGAATTCTTGCAAATTAGATGCTTGGGGGTAAACTGAATAACTGACAAATAGCTGCAAAGCAACAAGGAGAGTGTGCACTTTGCAGGGCAGAAGTGAAGAGCCATTTTTCCTCTTCCACCAACAGGGAGAAAACTGCTGGGAGACTGGAGAGAAGTGGAAAGCCAGAAGGAATGCTAAACACTCTTCCCTGTTAGGGTGACCAGATGTCCCATTTTGGGGGGAGACATCTTAAATGGTGGGCACACTTCCTAAAATCAGGAAAATGTGCTGGTCTCCAGAAACCCATCCTATTGGTCGACACAAGCAGCACTAAGCTTGAGTTTTGGGAGTGGCAACATACTTATATGAGTCACAGAATGGGAAACAATGTCCACATTTGCTGCTCATTTCACCTATGTATCTCAGCTGCAAAAGTCCAGATAATCAGTAGATGGCAGCAGAGCTAGAGTTTTCTGTTTGCTGTCATCTAGTGGTCATCTGGATGTTAGGGCCAGTCCAAATGGTATAGTCCTAACTGCACCTACATAAGTACTTGAGGTTATGGATTAACTTTAATAAATACAGGTAATCCTTGCCTAACAACTACAATTGGGACCAGAATCTCGGTCATTGAATGAAGCAGACGTTAAGCAACATGCCCACATGACTGCTTCGTTCAACTACTGCAATCTGGGCACTCCCACTTGCGGTCGTTACGCGATTTCCCAGGTGGTTAAGCCGGCAGAGCAAAAGAGCCGTCTGCTGAAGGATTTCAGCTCCGTGCAGAGCTAAAATTCTTCAGCAGACAAGCTCTTTCACTCCGTCCTCTTTCCCCTCCCTTCTCTCAGCGGTGAATGGAGCACCTGAAGATTTGAGGTCTGTAACTGCCCAGCGCTGAAAGGGGAGGAGAAACCGAAGATTTGAGGTCCCTGCCTTGACACTGCTGAAGGGGGAGGGGAAACCTCGCAGCGGTGTCAAGGCAGGGATCTCAAATCCCGAAGATTTGAGCGTCCCCTCCACATGCAACCTTCCCTGCCAGCTTCCAATGGGAAAACCAGCAGAGAAGATTGCAAATGGTGATCACATGATTGCAGGGTGCTTGACAACCAGTCGTAAATGCAAGCTGATTGCCAAGCGCCCAAACTGCATCGATTTGACTGTGGGCGGCAGGTGACATTTTACGATGGTCGGAATTTCAAACCATTGTTAAATGAACAGTTGTTTAGCAAGGATTATCTGTATGTAAATATGTCTAAATTAGTGTGTCCTGGTTTTTAGCCTTAGAAAGCCGATCTACCCATTGCTGCCTCCTATTCCTTACTGTAGTGTTTTCTGATGTTCAAGACATCAGATCCAGTTCTGCTGCCAAGTATTTAGTAGATTCCAAGATAATGTGATAGGAATGTTCTAAGGTTTTGTTGTTTTTGCCTCATAGCATAACTTAAGTCTAGGGTGAGGGTGGAAAAAGCTCAGTTTACGTATTAGGAATTCAGGAGTTCACATTTGAGGATTTAATGTGTTCTTGATCTCGTCAGGCTTGTAAAGCGAGTGTAAAATCTGCCCAGCAGATTCACTCACGGCAGGCTTCTCTTTCGTATTCAGCCTACAAAGACGTGGATAAAAAAAGAAAGGAGGAAGCGCTTGAGCTGATTAACTCCCATGTGCAAAAATACTTTCGGAGACAAAATCCTCCAGGCTGTTTCCTCTCCACTTTGTTTTGCTATATTTTGACAACTTTTGTAAACTGTTTAGAGTTGGCCAGTTTGAAGGGGCATAAAATCACCATAATAAATACACGAGTAAGCTTCTCAGAGCTGAGGTGCTGATTGTATTTAAAACAAGAACCAATCAAGAAGCCTGATCAAGGGATATCTTTTTCACTGAGTTATCAATCACTGTCCCAACTTCTCTTTTCTATCCAGACACCATATACGAAACTTTCCACAAGCCGTGGATGGCAGATGCTTGTAGCAAATTGGTCACCTTAGATGATGCCTGTGTCTCCCTTTGATTTTGACTTTTCATTTATCTCCCTCCTCCTGTGACAAGGCTATCCAACCATTTCTAATTTCTCATCTTGTGCTGATGACTTGTTGTTGTTGTTGATGTTGTTTTCAGGTAAATGACCCAGCTCTCAGACCCACAGGCCTTTATTGCAACCAGCTTTCCTCTGATCTTTTGAAAACAGAAGCAGACGGAGCACAGGTCAGTAAGACATTCCTAAGGCAGAACTCTGTTGGGAAAGTTTAGAATGATTGCCTTGTATTGCCTCTGGGAATATTCTCAGAGAGGCAGTAGGATTCTGGCCACAAACAACAGAGCCAGTTCAGTTCCAAAAAGCTTCCCAAAGGCTGCCTGGCTTGGAATTGCGTTGACTGGAAGTGGGCATCCTTTACACGTTCTTGGAGTTGCAGTGTGGCACACTGGCAAGCAGTTTGCTTATCATCATTTAATGTTGTGTGATAGTTTTGTGTTTGAGCCCCTGCAAATTTCCATGAAAACATAGGTGATAGAAGCAATGCCAAAGCCTAACCCAGTAAGATTCTTCTGATTTTTCAGAGAGCGGTTCCTGTGCTAGCTCCTTTGCACCTTGTCCTGCTGTATGGCTTCAGAGCTGCTCTCTGTAGAAGAGGGGCATACTGATTTTATTTATATTTTTTTATAACCAGTGAATTTCTGTTTCCTGTTTTGCAAAATTGGACATGCCCTTTCTAAATCTCAGGAAAACAATTTTGGCTGTATCTTGGCTATAAATCTGGCTTATGATACATCAAAACACAAGGATTGTTCTCAGCAGAATAGGTGATGCTGGAAAATTTATAAGTGGTAAAAATTAAAACTGGATCTGTACTCTTGAGTCAGGCAGACCTACCAGTTCCTACAAGGTCACTAGAATCAGTAGTTCTTATCAGTAACAGCAAATGCAATAAATGATGAAAACGGAATAACTAGAAGAGTAATACCACCTAAAATTCTCATTTATAACACTCTAAAATTTAATTTGAGTTTTAACGTTTCTTCCTGAACTCAAAACACAATCAGCACTAAGTAAGCCTAGCCGAGGAGAGCATTTTGGAGATAAGGGACTGCAACAGAGATCTTAGACAACGCAGAAGCCTACAGAGTAGTCTTTGGTGAGAAACTTAACATCTGAGCAGTGGGACTTGGTTGCAAGGAAAATTTTAAAGATCAGAAGCTTGGATCAGTGCTGCTGTTGGAGGCTGGAATTAGCTCCATACGCCCAATCTCCATTAGTAATCCTGCTGTCATTTTTCACTAAGTGCAATTTCCTACTGTTTTCAAGGGTGATCATAAGGAACATTATGCAATAATCCAACTAATATGTAAACATCTGTGGGAAAGCTATTGAAAAATCACCATAAGCATAAGCATAATTAAAATGACAGATAGCATCTTCAGGCTGAAAACTGTTCCTTAATGCAGGAGTGAAACACACCCCAATTTCCAAGATAGATCCTTTATTGACCAACAGTAAGTTCTATTTTGCTAAGATTGAGTTTCAGTTTATTAGCCTTCATCTAGTCTATTATGAATGCCAAATTAACAGTTCAGCACTTCACCATCACCTACATTTGATGAAAAGAAAAGCAAGAATCACATTTCATGTCTCCAAACGGCCTTTCCTCCTTGGCTTTTTTCCAGCATAAGATCACCCATTAGAACAGATAAAGCAGTTTTAGGACAGCAACCAAACTGAAATGGATCTCAAAAATCTAGCTGCTGCTTCTTAAAAGAAGGGCCAAAATGTCAGATATAAAAGTGGAATGAAAATTGCCAGATCTTTGTATGCTGATTTATTAGAAGTACAATTTTAAAACCAATCCTTGCCTTCATATTTTAAATGAATAATCCAAATATTTTTTTTAATGTTTTTTTCATGGAATTGATTTGTCCAATTGACATTTCTTATGAGTGGGTTTTGTTTTTTTTTTTACAGAAGGATTTTTCAGAGTTCTTTTGTGGCTTAAAAACAATGTAAGGCAACCTTTCCCAACTTGATGGCTCCCTGTTGGTTAGAAGTTCTAATTACAAGATTCCTATACAACACCAGGTTGGAAAAAGCTGGTGTAAGCAAATGGTAAAGTTATCAGATACCCTTATTACCTTCAGCAAGATTCAGCACAAATCTGCTGAGCTAACTAGTCCTTCATCTTGACTGTTTGAAGCATCCATTAAAATATTAGTTTTATTATATGCAATTTGAAGTCCTTTCAGGAATTCAAGATGTGTTTCTTCAACTTACTTAGTATTAAATAGCAGAGACATGTATAGATTGCACAAAAAATAATGACATATTCTCATTTTCCTAGTGCAAACAAGCACGCCATTTTATGATCAATGGTTGGGTTCACATATCAACTATAACATAATATAGTTAATTTGATTTTGGGGTAGCACATTGTGTGAATCTAAGTATCTTGGCATATTGCTGTTCCAAATACATGGAGATTCTTCACTAAAGTCTGAGGAAAGCAGAGTCCCACAAAAAGGACACAGGAGGTTAGAAAAACTACTTCTGAGTCCATGAAACTGTTCTGTATTTCAGTAATGGATGAAAAATAGTAAACTTGAACCTCGATGTTTATTATATTACTTGTTTATTCTTTATGCAAAGAGTTGGTGCTGTCTAAGCCCATCTGAAGCAAATGGGTAGGGTGTCAAAGCATAATGCCATGTGATAACAACTACTATAACCACTCCTTTATTCATCTGTTTAACACTTCCATGGATGATCCCAAAAGTTTTTTTGGTTGGTTGGTTGACAACCTCTATAGGCTGGAGTTTCAATCTATGAGGAATAATGCTTGCATAGATATATGGGTCTGTGAGATTAATTTGTGACCAGGAATGGGATCAGAGAAATAACACTAGCAACGCCTCAAATTATGCAGGCTTCATATTCAGGCACACCTATAAACCAAGAAGTACTTCTATCAGTACTGTTTAAAAAATAATCTTTCTTAACTTGGTTCCCTCCAAAAATGGTATGCTGTTAACAGTGGTGGGAATTATAATCCAATACATCTAGAAAGCAGCAGTTGGGGGAGACTTTTTATTAAAGACTGAGAGGCTTTCAAGGCTCTTGAGAGGAAGAGGATACTGTGCTGTATAAACGGTAAAATGCAATAATCCCAAAAATTATAACATCATAAAATCCAGAATGGATTTGCAACTCGGTCCAGAATGGGGGGGGGGCTGCAGCCAAGAGGACCTGCCTCTAACATCCTATCCCCTAACATCCTGGGGGAGTTAGCTGCAGGGTGCCCTCTTGGCCAGCTCCAGTTAGATGGGTAGATTGCATTTGAAGCAGATGGTCTGTGTTTAGCTCCAGATGGAAATGCTTACTTTTGAAATAGACTTCAGATTTTAGCCTTTAATGTTTCCTTGCAGTGAAAACAGAATTTCAACAATGTGGACGCTTACACTGCCTTTGGAACAGAAATGACATGTATACAATGAGGCAGTGTGATACATTTATTTATTTATTTACCTGAAACGTATGTAAACTGCTTCCTATTTAGACAATTCTTGAAGCAGTTTGCAATAAAATTTCAATAGTTAAAGCAAATCTGTTTAAAGATTAAGTTTATTTCGGAGGCAGTCAACATTGGTAGACTTCTTCACAGGGAAGTTGCTAAATAGCCTGCGGAAACAAATTTGCATGAGTTTGTGTATACAGGTGAGCTTAGTGATAAATAAATAAATAAATATTATTATTCTTGCTATCTCAACTGACTCCCAGGTATGGGCCTATTAGGTAGATTAGTCTGAATATAAAGATATTGGCTTACTTTTCAGAGCTATTATAAAGTTTATTAAGGTACTTTAATTGAAACATTTTGTACTCTTAAAATGTACTAAATAAATGCTAAGAATGTTTATACCCATGTATACAGTTTCCAGGACTTGCATAATTTATGCATCTGAAGTACGAGCTTGCTTACAGCAGGTCTAAGTAACAATGAAATTGTATTTTAAAAATGTTACAGCACTCCTAGGCCATTTTTAATTTCATATACTCTTCTATATTACTGGCTACCACTTCTTGGCACTATTCCCACATCCTCCCTTTATCCAGGATTCCCAAGATTGGTTGCCAGTTCCTGAGCTCTGCATGTGTGCATTCATAGTCTTTCTGCAGCTTTGACTTGGTAGAATAAGTTACCAGATTTTGTCCTCCTCTTCCCCCACCCCCCAACAGCCCTGGAACCCCCAGGGTAGCCCGTCTTGTCTTGAATGCAAGAAGATGTGAACGTTTACCTAGCTCTGATCCAAATGAGTGCAGCGGTTTTCTTTTTGTAGGGCAAGAAGACAGAAGAGCCCTTCTCTGTGGTGACTACAGGCTAGAGGAATTCTCTAGTGAGTTTCCACTTCACCGTAGTACCCAGTCCATCTGCCCAGGGGCCTTTTCCCATGTACGGCTAACAGCCTCTTTTCTCTCTTGTGTCCTGGCAGGTCCAGCAGGTCCAGGTCTTTGCTGATGTGCAGTGTACGGTCAACCTGGTGGGCGGAGACCCTTACCTGAACCAGCCTGGCCCCGTGGATACCCAGAAAGGCACCACAGCCTCCCAGACCCCACAAGCCCAGCAGAAAAGCCTTCTTCAGCAGCTACTGACTGAATAACCTGCTTTTCAAAGGAATGTGAAATTTAAATAAGAAGACATACAGATATATATATATATATATATAAATATATATGTATATTATATATTTTTCTGAGATTTTTGATATCTCAAAAACTTGCAGCCATTCTTCAGCTCTTGTAGTATATGGAGCAAAAAAAAATCCCTCCTCCCCTTTTGGTTTTTAAAAAAATGTTGGATTTCAGCAAAGTGACAAGACAGAACCATTGAGCCAAATTTTACAGATTATCCTTATTTTTATAATCAGTTGCTGGCTTCTTTTACCAGAAGGAAATTACTGGTGGGGCTGAGGGTGGGGGTGGGAGAGGAAAAGGAAGGCATCTTGCTGTGGGGTGGGGAAGAAGGAAAAGGAGTTGAAGTCTCAGTTTCAGCTGGATCTGTCACTGATTTGCATCTTCAGCAAAGCAGGAAATGGGCAAATAATTGTGCACGCTCATCTCTTCTTTGGGAAGGGATATTCCTAGCTGTTCTTAAACATATACGCCCTCGCTCACTGCTTGCCCCCAATTCGTTTGTGCAGTCAGCTTTTTCTTAGCAATTGTGAGTTTGTCAGTTTTAAAGAAAAATATTAATAATATTAATAATAATTATGATGATGATGATGATGATGAATATTTTGCCCCACCATTTTTTTTTCATGTTTTATGCTGGTAAATAGACAGCCTCCTTAGTGACAAAGAGGCCTTTGTAGTATATGAACAACAGATTGAATGGGAGTTCCTATGAAAACTAATATAATTGTTGAAAATAAAACATGTAAGTCCAGTTGGGGGATAATTGCAATATTTTTAGGGGGAGAGGAAGAGGTGGCTCTGAAAGCAATGCACCAAGTGCATCCCATCCATTTCCATGGGATTTGTGAGAGAGATGCTGGGCCACACACAATTCTTGTCAAAATGAAATGGAGGAGGTGAGCAGAAGTTCAAGTAGTAGTTCTGGCCACTATTGTAGATTTTTTAAAAAAGTGATTCAAATTGAGCAGTCAGCACTTCTGCTTTGATTCTGTTTAACAGCCAAGGTAGCTTAAAACTATTTAAAATAATATGGATTATGATTATAATAAAAAGGCGCTTCTCTGTGGAATGGGAGATAAGTTAATACTTTTCTCCCCTCAGGCCTTTTAATGTAAATAGCTCAGACTTCTTGTATAAATTGGTTTCTTTCTCTTTTTAGTTGGGGGTTGCTCTTAAATAGCATTGCTTTTGGAAGGGGTGGGGGGATTTCTTTTCTCTCTTTCTGAAATTTTGTTGATGTGTGAAAACAAAACCGTGTAGCTTTTGTTAAATGAATTTGCAAGAGTTTAAAACACAAAGAGACAAAACTAGTGGCTGATGTTGCATTATTGCTTAGAAAAGAGGGTGTGGACTTATATTTATTACAGTTTGGAAGAGAAACAGCTTCATGAGAGGAAGGGGCTGATAATAAAAGAGAGCTTGCTCAACAGGGGGCTTGACCATCAGGGTCTACAAATAGTTCAAGGCATCTCTAAGGTGCAAAGATCTGCCCTACATGACGACATTCTAAAGTTCAGATTTTCTCTTGGTTTTAGCCGTATGGATTTTTTAAAAATAAAACCTAGGATAGAGAATGTCCACTGCTTAGACCTGAACTAAATACCAAAGTCCAGCATGCTCTGTTCCCACATTTTATGACAACATTCAGTGCTCTAATCACACAAGGGTTTGGTTTTACAGAAATCTCAGCATCAAGATGAAGTATCATGAAAGGATTAAATACATTCATCCTACTGAACATGCCTCAGTAGTACAGCACTTAGCCAATCTTGACTAATCTTAAAAAAGCTAAGAAGGATTAGGTCTAGTTATTACTCAGACAGGATATCAAGAAATTGAAAGTTATAAGTTAGACTAGGAAGTTGGGGAAAAAATCTCAAAAAGTGGCAACAAAAAACCACTTAAACATAAGTGTGTACTTGTCATAATTGCTAATAGAACTCAAGTTGATAGAGACCAACTTTTTTTTTGTAAGTAAATATACATGTACCCAAACCGGAAGAGACTATTAACTAGCTGAGCCTTGCTGATCTGTTTTAACCCCGCCAGTTTGGAGGAATGTATTGGTTCATCTATTGTCATTCACAGTATCACATATTTGTGCCTTTACCAGAAATAGGAGAGACTGGAAACAAAGCATTTATTACTTCAGTTAGTTTAATTTGTCCAAGACTACACACATACCTAATTAACTGCTTTTCAGCCTTTGACTAGCCAATCCAGATACTGTGAAAACAGTCCCAAACTATAGCCATTATAAAGCCATAATCTTTTTCAGTAAGAGGCTAATAAGACAGCATGAATAATTCTCAAATATTGCAACGCAGACTGTGATTTCAATATAGGATTTTTACAGTGGATTATTCAATACACCCACTTGGGATATAGAGTATTAAAAAAAATCAAAACAGTCTTAAATGAATTACATGCCGTTAAAGTTTTTGCAGAAAATATTTTTTGCTTCAGAGTAGAAAGGACTAGATACCTAAGCTGCTGCTTCCAATACATTAGGCTATGATATACTGTAATTCACTAATTTGTGACTCAATGAGTTGTGAAAATGCAGCCTACCTGTCAGAGAGAGCAATTCAGTATGGTAGCTGTCCTTCCTATTATTCAGAAAGAGCTGTTACCACCAGATTAATTTAACAGACTCCTGGTCTGATCTAGAAGAGCAGTATTGGATTAGACTGCCAATTTACCAGTCCACCACCATTCTTCCCATAATGACCAATCAAAATGAAGACTATGTCCACAAGCAAGACTTAAGATTTTGTTTTCCTATTGCTTCCCAATAGCAATTGATATTTAAAAGTTGTGTTACTACTGATCCTGGCAGCAGCATATAGCTATTATGAACAGAGGCCATTGGCTGCATTTGTATAACAGATTGAATAATGAATGATACCCAACCACATTTTAGCCTAGTGTGTTGAATGAAGCCCATCTGATTTTATGATCCAGTGCAAATACACAAAATTGAGTTAACTGATTAAATTATGACTAAATTATGGTCAAATGTACCATGCAAACGTAGCCATAGATTCTCTATGAATTTGTCTAATTCTTTTTCAAAATTAGAGTTGAAGACCATCATCACCAGTTTGTGAAAGAGAATTCCATACTTCTACTATGTATCAGGCAAAGAAATACTTCCTTCTGCTATCCTGGATATCCCATTGTTCAGCTTCAGTGGATAGCACACTTCTCCCTATTATTTCTTCATACCTTGCTAAATTGAACCACACTTAACATTCTGTCACACATTCACCCAAAATAGAGGTGTCTCTTTGGAGCTCTTTGAAAGTCCTTTTCATTTCTATCCTCCTGATGTTATCACTGCTCAACCCTAACTATATCATTTGTGAATAAATTTAAAAATGCAGGTCTCAAAACAGATTATTGAAACTGTTTTCTTACACCCATAACAGAGTTATTTATTCATGAGACCTCATCTTTATTCATGAATATTATGCCTTTAGTAAGATTTTGTCAAAAGCTTTTTAAAAGCGCAGCAGGGTTCTTGTAATGTTGTATACATTTCGGCATCTACTATATGTACTACTACTATAGTGCTATTTGTGCACATAAAAGAAACCAGAATATTTTGCTACCCAGAATATTATTTCCCTAATATAAATCTGTCAGAATAAGTAACCAAATCCCAAAGTGGTGGGAGCAATGATAATACCCTGAATCCTCTCTTTAATAACATTAAGGTGCCCAAACTTTCCTCTTAAATTGAAAAAGTTGTCTTGTGCCAGAACATGAGATTTCTTGCCTCCATATGATGTGATTCCATTATTCTTTAAGCATCTTTATGAAATATTTTGATTGAAGTAAATTCTTGCATCTTACAATGCTCCTATTATATTGCAAAGGGAGCCTGTTCACCACAAAAACCAAGTGAAGAATAGTTTTCTCTGGTCAACCATGTTTATGGCCAGAGAGGAAAAAGATCATTTCAAGAGTTTGAAATTCTTTAGATGATGGTGTACATGCTCCTTCAGGTAGGGGCGGAGGGCAATGCAAGTAGCTATGTTTTCTGGTTGTTCTATCCAGACTTTGTGATCAATGCCATTCTGTTGCAGCATCTCTGCTAATGTACTCAAGGCACACTCATCTGGAGCCTAAGAAGAAAAGGAAATCAATCTCAGTACAATATAGCATCAAAGATTTATGTAGCATTCATTGGTAACCTCTGCCTTGCTAAAGCTAAAATGACCAGGAACCCCAGAAATTATCTGCTTAATTTAAAATAGCAATTAGCATCAATTGTGCTATACTCTAGTAAACTGCTCTTTTGGAGATCTTACTCAGAGATGGCAATAGCTGCAGATCTAAATGCACTTACAAAGAAGTAAGACTCATTCCATACTAATGCTGTGATGCAGAGAGTTATGCTGTAATTGGGAAGGAGTTACAGCTGTCAGTGCATCTTAATGGCTTAGCAACCAGTAACAGGCGTTCCTTGAAAAAGGAAATGCATTGAAGGTAGCATCACAGATTTTATCTGCTCATTCCTTTCCTCCACCACTTTGACAGAATCAATGCTACAACACAAAGGCTTGAATCCAATGTGTCCAGTCCTCTCTCCTGTATGCAGCTTTGCCAATTAGAATTCTCTAACCCACAAAGTAATTTTTTAGGGAAACCAGGACAAATCTGTTCAGTGACCATCTGTTAGATTCCAAAGCATCATCATGGCCAGAAATCTATGAGCTTATTCAATCATCAGATTTCATTTCCATTTCTGCTCCCTCTACAGTTAAAGGCCATACTAGATAGATAAAGCAGTGGTCTGAGCAAAGGCCCTTTCAAGTACAGTAAAAGCTCTCCAAAGGAGCAGCAGCCGGTTATGTCTGCTAAAACAGAAACAATCAGCTTCCTGGCACCTTCAAGACTAGCAGAGGACCTATCCAGCCTTCCCTAATTTGATACCTTCCAGACTCGATGTACTACAATTCCTATCATCCCCAACCAGTTGGAAATGGAAGAAAGCAATAAATATAGGGAGCCTCAGCTTGACGAAAACTAGCACTTGCAGAAATCAGGATCACGCACGTAAAAGCTTTTGAAACACTGGGTTTCAGACTCGCAGGTTAATGCAGCCACACAATACAGTAGCGTCGATACCAGCCGTTTTGCAGGACTGTTCCGTGGATTTTAAGGTTCTGTCTGTGCCCTAATGAAACTCTATCGAAAGACCCCTGTTCTCTGCGCCTGTCAATCAACAAAGCCCACCCGAGGGGAGTCGTCCTGTGGGTCAGGCAGTGCTCACCTCCAGCACCACGGTCCTCATGCTTCCATCCTGGGCTAGATAAGCCGCGGTGTCTGGGTGCTCATAGTGTGCATGGACCACGGCCAAGGCCGCGTGGCAGGCCTGAGCCACCGAGGCCCCCAACGGCCACGAGAAAGGTTCGCGTGACAAGTCGCCCCTCAGAACCACGTACTGCACCAAACAGCGAGCCGCCGCCATCTTGAAGCCGGAAACGCGTAATGGCTAAAGGAACTCTGGGAAAAGATAAATGCAGGGCGTCCGTACAATGGGATAATTTAAGGAGTGGGGGTAGCCATCTTGCTGTACGTCATGGAAATTACAAACTGGGAGCTTATAGTTAAGGAACCTGACGAGAGAATCGCTCGCGAGGCATTTCGGGAAGAAGGGGAAGTCTCCGTTCTGGCGTCGGGCAACGTACTTCCGAGCGCGGGGTGTCGTTGCTGGGTGGCGGGAGTTTTGAGCCTGTTCGAGGCGAATTAATTGCTGAGCGATCGCGGTGAGTTTTGGCAGGCTCGCGTGGCAAGTCCTGAAGCTGGCTGCGTCTAGAGGGAGACTGGACCACTCCCTTCTAAGGGCCGCTGCCTCCCCTCCTGATTCGGGGCTCCGTGCCTGCCTCCTGGCTTTCCCACCCGTAGGGACAGATAGCGCCCGGGGAGGCCAATCTGGTCGTCTCAGTGGCTTCGAAAAGCGGCCATAAAAACGAGCGAAGCGGTGCTGGGAGAGCCTCAACGGTTCCGAAGGTAATTTCCATCCTCCCTGGCTTTGGAGATCGCTGTCCTTTCGCGATTCTTAAGGGTCGCCTTAAGGGTTCTTTGTCTACTGCCTTTTCCACAAACGAGGAGCTGAGACTAGCAATTTAAATGAGTATAAAATATAAGAGAAACAGCCAGGCAAGCTTCCGAACATGTGGACTCCTGAGTTGAACTATAATGCCCATTATTCTCAACCACTAAGTGTTCTGGCTAAGGATGGTGGGGATTGCAATGCAGTGCATTTGATGGCAGTGGGGAAATTGGCCTATGTGGTTACAATGGTGGGTTAATGTTTAAAAAAGACCAAGCGTGTACTGAGCTAGTAGAGAATCTCTTTAAACTTTCTTCTTAAAAGAATTAATTCTGTCCCAGAATTACTTGGACTTTTCATTACTGACATTCATTAAGCAATTCCTTCTGTGTTAAATTTCTGCAGGCACCTGAGGAAGTTGTCCCAATTCTAGAACTGAGGAAGAAACTCTTCTGGGTTTGGGTATTTTGGCAGGTGGGGGGGTTGGGTTTTTTTTTTAAGGAATCGAAAGTTGAAAATGGGAGAAGTTGCAATTTCCTTTCCAGATGGTAAGTTATCAGACAGTAATGTGCAGGTAACTACTCTGTTCTAGTTAAAAGTGTTTAAAGGGAGTAGAATGGGTTCCCTCATATAGTACCCGACAGCTTTTCTGTACTACTTATCTGAATGGAAGATCAAGCTACTGCTGTAGTCTGTTAATTAACATTGAAGAATTAGAAAGTCAGTGTCACTGATTCTTACTCCCATTACCTGAAGAAATTCTGAAGGCTTGGGCAATTATTATCTAATTATAATTGGGTCTTAAGTTACCATGCTGCCTATCTAACGTGTAGAATTATAAATTGTTCTAGAATCCCAAACAGATAATAGACATAAACAAAAAAGCATGCATACATACAAGCATGTTTCTAAGACAAGAAACAAATAAGCGCAATCAACAATTTTTAATATATTTTATGAAAGATATTTTATTTATTAAATATTTATCTTATTGCTTTGAGTTGTATACTACTTAAGACGTTTTCAGAAAATTGGTGTATACATATTAATATCTGATACAGTGAATGAATTCTATAAAGGCAGTTAAGTGAGTTCTATAAAAACTTCATGAGAAGAGGATAATTTTCACCTGGTAACTGAGAGACAGCAAGGAGACTACCGTGTTAATATTTTTAGCAAGAAATCACATGTGTGAGCATCATTACAGAAAAGGCCCTTTCTCTAGGGAGCATCCAGTGAAGTATTATTGAAGATTTTCCTAGTAGTTTCTATTGCTAATATTAGATGGCTTAGAACCTAAAATAAATTAATAAGGAAGCTCATAAAAGATGAATTTCCTACTTTCCTCCTACACTGACTGGAAAGTTTATTGAGCAGGAACACTCCTGTATATTATGGAATTAAGCTGAAGGCCTAATAGGGTATAGAGTAGGGGTATAGGGGAAAGAAAATTCTTTCTGTAATTAACTTGGGATTCGAGTTTTGATTTGGAGTGGTTCTCTCTTCCAGCAGCATCTATGTTCCCTGAGCCTTCCAGAGAGAATTTGAAGGGGATAGCAGGAGGATGAAAAGATAGGAAACTTTTCTTCTGTGAACCATTCTTAGTCTTATTGTAGGTTTGAAGCCAAGGTATGGAATGGGATACATTTAATCTTAATAAAATTCCCTCTCAGGGAAACTTATTGGAGCCTCCTGTATGTAATCAAGTTAAAATGTGTCTATGGGAAAAGAGTTTTCCCTAAACTTAGGTATTTAATTGACCCAAGCTTCTCCCTTTACAGGTGATTATTACTCATTATTGCACACTAGATTGAGTGTTGTGAAGAATGAGGTGATTATTGTAAGAATATATCTTGGAACAGATTTGGCATTTCAGGTCATTATGTTGACAATGCTCAAAACTGTCTCCATTGTATTCTTTATGATTTGGCTGACTATCTTACTTGTAGTTCTTGGATAATTAGCAAACTCCTTGCACACAAATAATAGACACTTAACTTAAATCTAGAAAAATTTCAAGAAGTAATTTTAACTGCTAGATTTATGACCACCAGTATATTCTTGTGAAGATGATTTGGTTATGATTTTTGTAATAAAATAGATGCTGTTTGTTTCCATTGTCTACATATATTTTTTGCAGGTACATTATCCCTTCTGGAAAAGTTGGAGGCTTCTGCCCACAAAGTAGCACTGAAACGAGGGAAAATAAAGGAGCATGAGGAGAAGGTATTAAAGATGAAAATGAAGATCCAGGAGCTGAGACGTCAGAGAGATGAGTTAAAAACCAAACTAAATGTGTGTCAATCGCAGGTAGGTGTGAAGTGTATGTTGACCTAAGGACTGTGCATGCTTGTATTCTTGTTTAAACACTGGCAGAATGTAAATCATGAAGTTGCGGAGTTACTAGGCAAAGTTTTGCATAAAAGGATAAACTTATACTATATAACTTGAACTTTAACAGAAGTCAAAACAGCTTTGAAATATCCTAAAGCTCCAAGAAAATTGAGCACATATTAAACAGCTTCCTAAATATTTCTAGTTCAACAATTCAGTTATATTGGTCCACTTCTGTAAAAGAGGTGGGTGTGGGAATGTTCTTGTATATATGTATTATTTCTTGAGGCATTGTGGTGTCTATTTCTCACTTGCAATTTTTTTATTGTGTTAATGTGGCATCCTTATCTATCATTAACTGTGTTTTGCTTAATTAACTACACTTTTCAGTTCTTATAGTACATTGAAACTATGTAGGCTGGGTTTGTGTGGCACACTAGGCAAAAATTGGGTTAGCTAGTTACTGAACCAGTATGTCATAAAGCACAGCCTTGGTGCTATATTCTCTAAATTCACTGCCAGTTATTCCATAATATATTGGTTGCTACTAAATTATTGCCATTATTGAATATCTCCCTGCAGTTATAATTAAAAATGTTCTCTTGTGATAAATCCTGGGAAGTCAGATAATGTAAACAGCTTCTAGTTTTAAGTTGTCCAATGGTTACATTAATCAAACACAATGGGAGTTACACTGGGACTCTCCTTTTTTAGACCAGGAAAACATGTGGCATCCTATTGAGCACTGAATTACATTTCTGCTGATTGTAGGTTCATATCTTTCCCTGGTTGTGCAAGCTTTAAATATGTGTCTCACCCTCTGACTTTGAAAAACAGTGATGGACAAATATAGCTTTTGCTCCTTAATATTTTTGTGAATTATAGTATGGAATTTGAATTTGTGATTTGATCACAATAATAATCCATTTGCCTCCATAATACTAACTTATTAAATTTAGGCACCATAAACTCCAAACTTGTGACACACGAGGAGTCATGCACAAGGTTGCTATCTTGGCTTAACTGCAGCAGCAAGCATTGCTTGGTGCCACCGTGGCATGGACTGAACGGGAGCTCCTGGGGGAGATGCCTCTTGCCTGGGACAGCAGAGAGTCCTTTCCCAGCCTTGCAGTTGCAGCTGATCTGCTCCAGGTTGGGCCCAGCTAGAGACACTCCAGAGCCTCCCTTCTCCCTTCAAAAAAGATTTAATTTTCCTCCTTCCTCCAAAAAAAGTTTAATATCTGTTGGGTTTCAGGCAGCACAAGGTCCATGATCATTGTTAACTATAAAAATTTCAATTTTTAAATTAATAATAATTAAAGTTTAAATATTCAGAATACATCCGGACAAGAAGAATGGGGAAAAAATGAAAGAGGGGGGCTATCTAAATGCTTTTTGTATCCTTCCTTCCTTCCTTCCTTCCTTCCTTCCTTCCTTCCTTCCTTGTCAAATTAAAAAAATTTTTTTAATGCTTACAAAATATTGCTTGCAATTATCAATTATGTCAGTGACTAGAGAGTTTATATTATAATCTGTAAGTATGTACATGTGGAGCCAATTTGATGTAATGGTTAAGCCATCAGGCTAGAAACCAGGACAGTGTGAGTTCTAGTCCTGCCTGAGGCACAAAGCCAATTTGGTGACCCCGGGCCAGTCATTTCTCTCAGCCCTAGGAAGAAGGAAGCGATAAGGCACTTCTGAAAAATGCTGCCAAGAAAACTACAGGGGGCAATCACTAGGAGTCAAAAATTACTCGAAGGTACAACTTTTAAGCAGTGTATGTAACATATTAATCATACTTTCTAGTTTCTATACTTTAAGAAATAAGTAAACATTTTAACATGTTGCTATTGCATGTATTTGCAATTTACTTGTATATTTGTATTGTGCTGCACAAATCTGTACTTGGTTTGGGAAAAGCTGCACAAAACATTTTTTCGCTGAACACAGCATGTCAGAAATTAGAGGGAACATTGCTCTGAACATGTTTTTCTTAACAACCTCCTTTTAGTGGAAGCGATGGATGCTTCTGGGCAATATGGACATAATAAGTTGTAATAATTGAGTTATAACTCTCCTGTCCTTTTGTAGCTCATTGCAGGCAAAGATGCCATGAAAAGCAGTCTGCAAGTTTCTGAGGCTACAGAGACAAGCCAACAGGCCATCTTAAAGGGGAAGATAGAGAATGCCAAGGGCTTGCTAGAACTTTTTCGTCTGACAGGTACCTTTCTTGCATGTGGGCAAGATTCTGTTCTAGGCTAGTCAGTGGCCTGGCAATCTGATTTTTCTTAGCCCTTTGTCCTCTTTGCTTTAGTTTAGAACTTATGAGGCTAGGGTCCTAGGCTACTCTCCCTATCTCTGCCCAAAACATGTCTGATTAATTTTGGGCAATATACCATCCCAATAAATTTAGAGCTAATTATCAAATCCTTTGGGGTGGGACAACAAAAAGATAGGTGAGGGCTGGGGATTTTTGTGTAGGTGTGCAGTAATTAGAGAGCCAGTTTGGTGTAGGCACCAGGCTAGAAACCAGGAGACTTGAGTTCTATGCCTGCCTTAGGCACGAAGCTAGCTGGGTGACTTTGGACCAGCTATTCTCTCTCAGCTCTACAATTTAGCTCTATGCAATCGCAAACCACTTCCAAAACTATTGCCAAGAAAACTGCTTGGGCTTGTCCATGTAGTCACTAAGAACCAAGACTGATTCGAAGGCACACACCCATGCAATAAGCAGGCATTCTGAGAATTTTGTGAATAATCATTTGTTAAGAAACAAAGGTATAGGGGCAGATGGAACATCTAATTGACGTTTCGTGGGCTTGGAAGCTTACCAGAGCTGAAGTCAGGTTAGACTTGGTTAGAACTTGAATGGGAAGCTCTCAAGGAGTATTAGGATTGTAGGCTAGACTGGGAAGTTGAAAAACATCCTGAAGAACTCAATGGCAAACCACTTGTACAGTACAACATTGCTAAGAAAACTTAATGTCTATGTAGTCACCAGGAGTTGTGCTGAACTTGAGTGGGATTTACATTTTTGCATAGCAGCAGACAGATGTATTACTTCATCAGCCCAGCTTTGAAATTCTGATTTTAAATACGTTTTTTTCTAGGCCTAAGTGGGAAATTGACAGAGCAAGGCGTCTCCCTATGCATTAACACTGCCTTTGAAGGAACTTACCTAGATTCCTATTATTTAGACATCCGTATGCAACAGCCACTCCAGATTCAACACCATTCAGTCCCAGCTTTCATACCTCTGGAGCAAATAGCTCATGAGCATTTGCAGAAAGACATCAAGCGCTTCCTGGCTGTACTCTCAGATCATCTGAATGCTTATGCTAGGAGGAAATTTCAGGTAGACCAATTACAGGTAAGAGGAAAAATTGTGTCCTCCTGCACATGTATGAATTAGGAAGCATTTTGTTCAGTAGCATTGTTTTATCATCTCTTCTAAAAGAAAGTTTCATAGAGGGTGCTGAATTAGATGTAGCTAATGAAGTCTTGGAGATATTCTGCCATGTGGTTACTGCTGTTTCAATTTTAGTCAGCAGCTAGTAGCAACTGTATTTTAAACTGGACAAGGCCAAAAGGCCCAAAAAAATCAGCTGGATTAATTTAAACCAGTAAATATAAAGGGGCCAATTTAAATAATTGAAATAAGGATTCTTACTAAATCATATATTTATGAATTATGAAGTTAGAGTCCTGAACAATAATTACTTTGCTTTATCAGTTAAAACTGTAACAAATTAGTAGCATAAGTACTCTATTAAAAGATATACATAAAAAGATATCCAACAATTACTTGTTTCATAGTATAAGAAAAAGTAAGTAGTTATCTCTGAACAATATCAGAAGGTGGCATTGGATGAATTCTGTTTGACATTTTGGGAACTGTCTTGGGGAGTCCTTGCAAGGTTCTCCTGTTGCAGTATTTAACATGTCTACAAAGGCCTAAAGAAGATCATGTATGGAGTTGGAGTTAATGTTACTATTATGCTGAAATACCCAGCTTTGTCTTGAGAGCCTCTGTAAGCTATAAAGGGCTGGTTGTACAAGAACAACTGAAACTGAATCTGGGCAAAATGGTGTGCTTCAGCTAATAAATAAGCCGCACCCATTCCTGAAAGAGAGGACCTTGTCTTGGTGATGTTAGTGCTGGTAACCTCAACATTGAATTGCTGCAGTGTACTTTTGTGGAGTAATTGAAGATGGTCTGGAAGCTGTAAATGACCCAAAATACAGCAACAGTAGTATAAGTCAAGAATAGTGCTTTCTGGAGGTTACACATCATGTCATATTGAAGCAGCTGATTACCAGTTGCTTTTGAGACTCAATTCCAAATGCCCACTGTGATGTGTAAAGACGTGCATAGCTTTGGTCCAGATTACTTGCAGGAACACCTGCCTGTAGAGTCTGCCCTGAACTCTTAGTTCTTCATTTGGTTTCTAGTATTAGTGCAGCTGTTTCAATATGGGAGTGATGTGGCATCTGGAATTGCCACTCACTACAAGTACTACTGCATTCTTGGTGAACTGCAGTTTCTGGATCATCTTCAAGCACTCTTTCATTAAGAGCATGTTGGAGTAATCCAAACTAGCATATTTATTTATTTATTTATTTATCATGTTTACATAGCTGCCCATCTCACATAAAGTAATATGCATCATTAACACCAGAGAGAGATTTTAAATACCTTAAGTTGCATTTTTATCACAGTCCTTTAAATAGGAAACCCATAAGTCAAGATTTTTAATGAGAAATTATTTAACTGTCATAAATTTATAGTACCATTTTGGGGGGAGAGAGAATAATTTTCTAGTGGATTAGTTTAACGGACCTTAATATAACTAATAACCTAAACTCAGTTTACGTTCCAATTCCAAAGAAGGGCAATGCCAAAGAATGCTCAAACTATCGCACAATTGCACTCATTTCACATGCTAGCAAGGTTATGCTCAAAATCCTACAAGCTAGGCTTCGGCAGTACGTGAACCGAGAACTACCGGATGTACAAGCTGGGTTTCGAAGAGGCAGAGGAACTAGAGATCAAATTGCCAACATTCGCTGGATCATGGAGAAAGCACGAGAGTTCCAGAAAAGCATCTACTTCTGCTTCATTGACTATGCAAAAGCCTTTGATTGTGTGGATCACAACAAACTGTGGCAAATTCTTAAAGAGATGGGGATACCAGACCACCTTACCTGTCTCCTGAGAAATCTGTATGCGGGACAAGAAGCAACAGTTAGAACCGGTCATGGAACAACCGATTGGTTCAAAATAGGGAAAGGAGTACGACAAGGCTGTATACTGTCACCCTGCTTATTTAACCTATATGCAGAGTACATCATGAGAAATGCCAGGCTGGAAGAATCACAAGCCGGAATTAAGATTGCAGGGAGAAACATCAATAACCTCAGATATGCAGACGATACTACCCTAATGGCAGAAAGTGAAGAAGAACTAAAGAGCCTCTTGATGAGGGTGAAAGAGGAGAGTGCGAAAGCTGGCTTGAAACTCAACATTAAAAAAACGAAGATCATGGCATCTGGACCCATCAATCCCTGGCAAATAGAAGGGGTAGAAATGGAAGCAGTACAGACTTCATTTATTTGGGCTCCAAGATCACTGCAGACGGAGACTGCAGCCATGAAATTAAAAGACGCTTGCTCCTTGGGAGGAAAGCTATGGCAAACCTAGATAGCATATTAAAAAGCAGAGACGTCACCTTGCCGACAAAGATCCGCATAGTCAAAGCTATGGTTTTTCCAGTAGTTATGTATGGCTGTGAGAGCTGGACCATAAAGAAGGCTGAACGCCGAAGAATTGATGCCTTTGAACTGTGGTGCTGGAGAAGACTCTTAAGAGTCCCCTGGACTGCTAGGAGGTCAAACCAGTCAATCTTAAAGGAAATCAACCCTGATTGCTCATTGGAAGGATTGATAATGAAGCTCAAGCTCAGATACTTTGGTCACCTAATGCGAAGAGAGGACTCTTTGGAAAAGACCCTGATGCTGGGAAAGATGGAAGGCAAAAGGAGAAGAGGACGGCAGAGGATGAGATGGCTAGATAGCATCACTGAAGCAATGAGCATGAAATTGAGCAAACTCAGGGAGGCAGTGAAGGACAGGAAGTCCTGGCGCAATATGGTTCATGGGGTCACGAAGAGTCAGACACGACTTAATGACTGAACAACAACAAAACTAAAATAATTTACATAGGCCAAAATAGTGTTTTTTCCTATCTAAATTGCCATCTTAACTATAACACAGGCAAAAGACTTTTAGTTACTTCTCTCTGGTGTCAGGTTTATTTTTCGCTTGGTATATCTTCGTTTTTAGTCATATACAAGGAAAGACAAATCTGTTTAATCTTAATCAGTTTCTTACCTACAGTTTATTTTGTTTTTAAGGCCACCACCCTTTAGATGACTATAAGAGGCTTACATAGGGTTAAAACATTAAAATACAAGTCAACATCAATAAAAACATATCACACTTAACTCCAAGCATACACTTAAGACAGGTTCATGCAGCAGCCTGGTCTAGCACCTATGGAAAAATAGAGGTCTTCAAGGCACTGTGAAAGGGTGGCAGGGTCCCAGCTCTGGCTACTTGCCCTAAGTAACATCTTTGCACTTGACATGGCCACCTACAACTACTGCTGATCCTGATCCCCAGTATTTAAAATGTGGTGCAATAGCCTTATACGGGCCTTTTGAAAATCATAGTATACAGCCTATGTATGCTTTTTGTAAATTTTTGAACTGCAGTATATAAACTGGCCACTGGGTGGAATTCAGCATAGCAGTATCTTTGTCTAAATGCTGAAATAGTAATCATAATTCAATCCTTGCAAAAGAGTATGAAGCGTATGGTAGATTAGATTCACATGGGTTTAAGTAAGTGTGTTTCTTTTAAAAAAAAAAGAATATACCATCTGCCATGATTAAGCCAAAAGGTGAGAGGGAAACATTCTGACACTTGGGGTGTTTCTGTTTGTATTCAAATTACACATTAAACTGAAGGTGTTAGTCAAGGGAAAGCAAATCATACATGATGTGCAGTAAACATGAAAAGGCACTAATGCAGCAAGATGCAGTGAAAATAATGTTTGTATTTGAGAAACATTTTGGCTAAAAAACATTCTTAGCATTTCTAGTAGAGGTGTGTATCTGACTGCTTTGGGAACTGAGGTGGCTATAGGAATGAGAATAGCAAAGCCAAAGATTGAGCAGCTTTTGAGAAGAGATGGAAGAAAGAAAATCTTGGAATGACCCAAAAACAGAAATGGGAAACCCCTGTGAGATGGAAAAAAAATGATTTATTAATACTTAAGGCGTTTGTTAATTGTAACATACAAATAAAACAAGCTTATAGAGCAATAAAGTAAATAAATAAAATTACAGAGCAATAAATAAAATTGCTATGTGGACTAAAGTTTTCAGTCATGGACAGGAAGCCAGAAAATAGAGTGCTGATAGAAGGAGTGTGATAGGAGCAATGGAACAGGGAAGTATGGTAAAATTAGCACCAAGGACTTTATGATTCAGTTGCAAATCCTGGGAGTCATCTCTGTGGTCTGCGGTTTTTGAGGATAAAAAGGATTGCAAAAAGGGGGTCAGGGACACTTGGTCAAGCTGTCTTACCTGACCGCTTGCTCATGCTGGTCCTCATTGCAATGTGAATCTAAGTAAGTACCTTGTATGCTATTGTTTGAATTTTACTTGCTTATTGAACTAATTTTTAATAAAGCTTTTAGAACTTTGAAGTGACTTGTGTTCTGGTGTGTCTGTCTCCCGTGTTTAACGAGGTTTTTCCCCTGACAGTTTTGGTGCATTGGCTGGGAAAGGACAGGCTGAACATAGATAATCAGCTGCTCCTTTCTTGGATTTACCCACACCATCATTCAAAGTTCTAAGGGTTGAAGCTCTAAGATAAGAAGGAACTCCCTTTTCGGGAAGTCCCATTGGAAACTTTTGTGGTTTATGACAGGTAGTTTCATTTATAAGTAGTGGAATTGCTGTGCCCGAAGGCAAAACAGTCCAGGTGTTTCTGTGACTGGGACCCTGTCGTGCCGGCGCGTCAGGGGTTTGATCAGCCACGGAGGAAGAGTTGTGGTCCAGGGTCGCGCCCTGAGGTGTATGTTGTAAGAAAAAGGGGGGGAAAAAGAGAGAGAGAGAGAGAGAAAAGGGAAGTAAGAAGTGACAATTTGGAATTGAATATTAATTCAATTCAAAAAGTTGAGACCTTCAATACAAACTTCAGGAAGGCCTGCAAATGCTGCTCCCTGATGAAAACTTAAGAAAGGGATAAAGAAGTAATAAGAGTACAAACGTATACCTATCCTGGGTACAGTGGAAGGTTCTTCTAAGGATGGCATAGAAAGAAAGAGAAGGAGAGGTTTTTGCTCAGTTGACCAGCAATGTGAGAACTTCTGGGAGAACTTGTTCTGATGGCAGGCATCTCAAATCCCAAGAGGATTTTAATTTCTTTTTTAGGGAGTTCAATAAATGAAAAGAAAACCATTTTCTTTTTAGTGTGACTTATGCTTTTTCTTCTTCAAGGGCTAAGATGAATAAAATCAAGTAGATTCTTGTGATCAGCAGAAACAGGTTCTCCAAGTGATTATCCTAAACAAAAGGCTAAATAAAAGATAATTAGATTTGGCAACATCAGGATGTGATAAATTTTAACCTTGGAATTACAGATTTTTTCAAGGTTTATTCTGCTTCTTTCAAATTCAACATCAGAAAAAAATTTAAAAGTACATGTACAGAAGTTATACCTATGTACCTACATATGTAAATAAGCACCTGAAGAAGAGCCTCTGAAGATGATCTTAGATATGACATGCATTATTCTCTTGCTTGCAGGAACATTTTGCTGTTTTTTTTAAAGGATGCATGAAAGGAAATTCCTTATACACTCAGTTGGAAATTAACTACCGTGTGACAGAAGGTGGGAATTTTCCACTTACAGCAAAGATTACTTACGGAAATCCCATGAATGCCCTCCCAACCAAGGTCACTGTTGTATGTAAAGGTGAGAAGCAACAGGTTGTGTTTGATAATGGAACAGATTATTTAAGTGAAGAATCCTTTGAGTTCAGCTCAACTCTTATAGGTACGTGCAGGTCAGAAGCAGCAGTTGGTGTTGGTGGATGGGAGCTGCTGCTGGCCATGGGCCCAGCACTGGCTTCCACTAGGTTTCTGAGTGCAGTTCAAAGTGCTATTCTTTACCTATAAAACCCCATATGATTGGAGGACGTTAACATCACTCCCTTGTCATGGACAGATCACTCCTTCTTGACCCTAGAGATCTCTGTAGCTGTCCCCCTCTGCAGGGAGGTGAGACCTGTTCAGCCCATGCCAAGCAATTGATGGAGCCACTAGGGTTTCAGGGGGAGCTTGGAATTATTCCTGATGCTCTGGTGCATGATCTTGCTGAGGTCTTGGTCATGGCTTGTAATAAGACCATGACCTTAGACCAGGTCGCACGTGTGCAGTGTCTCTGTGATTGTGGATCCTGTGGAACTTCCTGCTTTACAGAGCAGCTCTGGAAGATAAAGTGATGCAAGAGATGCCTAGAGCACTGCTGCAGGAAGATTAGGAGCGAAGCCAACTGAGCAAAGATGAGATTTTAGGACTTGACTTGTGGAAGTAAGAGCAGCAAAGAAGACTTACTTCTCTGTTCTTATGTCCACAGGTAGCTGGCCAACAGCCCCATTTTGAGTGACCTGGTCCAGACCAGGTCTGCTGTGAGAACTATTTTAGATATCTGTTGGATAAAGTTGCTCGGTTTCGCTCTGAGTTGGACTCTGGCTGGACAGGTCTTATGGAGGTGCCTGAGGCACATCTTAGTCTGGTTACCTGGGAAGAGGTTGAGCCGGTCAGGGTTCAGGTCAGGTTATAGTATTGAGACAGCATTGGTTGCATTTGTGGATGACCTTTAGTGCTTGGGATGGGGCTGGTATGTCCATCCTTATACTCCTGGATCTCTTGGCGGCTTTCAGTACCATTGACCATGGTATCCTTCTGGACTGGTTCTGGACATTAGGAGTGGCGGACGCTGTTTTGCAGTGGTTCTCCTAGAACCTAGAAGAGCTGTGTTTTTCTATGATGATCCTTGCCCTGTGAAATAATCCCCATCCTAAGGCCAGGTTTGCACTGACCATGATGGTCTTTCCAAAGGCAAGTTAAAACAGATATTCCAGAGAGCTTTTAGGGGATGAGAAAAGTGGATGCTCTTGGCTTTGTATGGTTACTGTTTTATCAGTTATATGCTGTTTATTATTGTGTGTTATTCTGTTTTTATGTTTTATATTGTTAACTTCTGGGACTCTATTATGTGATTATAATATACAAACTTGTTAAATAGTAAAATAAAGCAATTAATGGAATATAATTCAATGAAGCATGTTGTTTATTGATATGATTTATATCCTGCTTTTCTATCCAAGCATTCAAGGTAGCTAATAACAAAAAGTGAAATACAAATTGGCATTTAAATTTTTATTAGCCTTTCCAACAGTTTCTTTTTTATAGAAAATTGGTAAGAAATTATGTCTTCATATGTCTTCAACCATTTTTCAATGGTTCTCAATTTCAGTGGTACAATTTCAGAGAACTGGTAGGCTGCAGAAAAAGGTTGATAATATGGGGAACTTTCAAGCTGTTGTGATAGTCTTTGGTCTTCATGAAGCATTCACATTCAGAAATAAAGTGCAATTTACTTAGAATCATAGGATGGAAGGGCTAGTTAGATCAGTGAGTCCAAATCAATGTTAGGGATCAAACTTTTTTTATGATGTATTTTGGAATATTCCCAGATATTGATGTCAAATCAATTTTTCTGTAGTTCCCTGATTCTTCCTTTTTCTCCTTTGTGAAGATACGGACATTTGCCCTCCTCCAGTCATCTGGAATCTCACTAGTTCTCCAGGATTTTTCAAAGACAATATGTAAATAAGGTTAGCCAGACAGTTCTTTCAGCACCACTGAATTGAATTAATCTGGCCCTGGAGTTTTATACTCAAAGTAAGCAGGTATTCAGGGACTATATTCCTATCAGTCTCATGCTTCAATCCTGCTTTTTCATTCTCTTTTCACAGTTGCCTAGTGGAACATGTACCAGCTCGTGGAAGAAGTCAAAGCCAAATTAGGAACTTGATAGCTCTGCCTTGTTGTTGTTACTGATTAGCATTTTGCCATTTTCACTGAGCAGTTGAATACTGATTATTTTCTCTTCCTTTTATTTTGAACATAACTAAAGAATCCCTCTAGTCTTAAAATCATTCAGCAACCTCTGCTCGTTCTGAGTTTTAGCTTTCCGGCTTTCATGTTTATAGTTTGGACTAGCTGTATGCACTCTGGTGACATGTCCCCCTTTCCAAGACATACAATCCAAGATATTCATTCAGTGACACTTAGCTTTAGTTACCTTTAAAATCAAGAATTCTAACATTAGATGGTTATGTCTCCCAATATCCCTGCCACTTACAATTTCTTAACTAAGTCTTCTCTATTGATTAGTATCAAGTTGGCACTAGCTGATCCTCTCACTGAAGAAAAGATTATCAGCAACACAAGCTAAGAATCTTCTGGAAGAACCACGCTTGGCACAGTTTGTCTCCCAGCAGATGCTTGAGTATTTAAGTCCCCCCATCACTTTCATGTTCCTTTGAAAGATCTGCAATTTCCTTTTAGAAAGCATCAGCAACATCTTGAGTGGTAAGGCAACAGGAGGCAATTTTACATCAGATATGCTCTACAATATCTGCAACCTCATTCACTTATTTTTGAACATGAATGCATATTTTTAACATACAGAACAATTCCTCCTCCCTTTGCATAGCTTCTGTGTCTTTTCTTTTTTATATAATTTTTATTAGAGATTTTTACATGAATAAAAGATAAACATGAAAAAATATATGAAAAAGGTTAAGAAAAAGAAGAAAGATAAAAGAGGTACAGAAAACAATAGAGATAGAAAAAGACAAAAATAAAAGATATTTAAAGAAGCGACTTCTGATCTTTACAGCAGTTACAAACGTATTGTCTTTCTTCCCCCTTCAGGATTTTTTTCCATTTTCAGCAAAAAGTCCATAAAGGGTTTCCAGTCTTTTATAAAAGTACTTATTTTATCTCTAACCAAACAGGTCAATTTTGCCATTTCTGCATACAAGTTTAATAATAAATAATAAATAAATAAATTCTGCCATCTTTATAATCCACTCCACTTATATCCATTGTGGGTATTTCAGTGGTTTTCCTTCTTTGTGCATATAATAGCCTTGCTGTGGTTACCATATATAAGAACAATCTTCCATAAGTCTTTTTTAATTGGCTATCCATAAGTCCCAATAAGAAAACTGGTTTCATCTGAATATTTTTAAAATTCTTTGCACCATCATGTGTATAAATATCCAGTATCTTTTCACTTTTTCACAAGTCCACCATGCATGGTAAAATGCTCCTTCATGCTTTTCACATTTCAACATTGATTAGAGGTACCTTTATACATCTTAAATAATTTCTCTGGTGACATATACCAATGGTATATCATTTTATAAAAATTCTCTTTGAGATCATAACACAATGTAAATTTCAACCCTTTTAACCACATTCTCTCTCATTGGTTCACCTGTATATTATAACCAACATTCTTAGCCCATTTTATTATGCACTCTTTAATCTGTTCTTCTTCCATTTCAAATCTCAACAAAAGTTTATAAATTTTAGCAGTCACGTCATCATCTGTACATAATTCAATTTCCAATCCATCTTATGTTCTATTCCAGTTACCTTTTTGTCTATATTAAATCTCTCTCTTAATTGTCCACATGAAAACCACTGAAAACTAAATCCCTCTACAGTCAATTGTTCTCTTGACTTCATCTTAAATTCTCCATGTTCATGTACTGACAAATCTTGATATGTCAATCATTTACTTGTGCCCACTGTTTCTTTTCTATAAAGTGCTTCTTGTGCCGAAACCAATTAAGGTATTTTCGGGCACAGCCTGGGTTTATACCTATTCCATATTTTTAAAGTGACACTCCTAACGTAATGGCAAACTTTGACTTTGTCATACCATAAAAAGCCATGCCATCTAAACCTCAGGTTGTGTGCTTCTAATTCCAGCATTTTCGTATTTCTCAACGGCAGCCCTCTTTCATCGAAACCAAACAGCAGGCTGCAAAGTACTATTTGAAATTAGGCAATCCCAGTCCTCCCTTTACTTTGCATCTTAGAGAATTTTATATTTAACTCTTGGTTTCTTCCCCTGCCATATAAATCTAGATATAACTTTGCCATTGCTTAAAAGGTGCATAACTGGTATTCTTCGAAATAAAAACATCATTCTAGGTAATACATTCATTTTTACCACAGAGATTCTTCCAAACAATGATAATTGTAATTTTTTCCATCTTAACATAACTTTCTTAATTTCATTCCATACCTTTACATAATTATTTTGGAATAACATACAGTTCATAATAGTAATACCTAGGTATTTTACTTTTTTCTCAATCTGAAAACCAGTTTTTATAATCAATTCTTTTTGATCTTCCATCCCCATATTTTTGTTAACATCTTCATTTTCTCATTATTGATTTTAAATCCAGCCAATGCACCAAATTCTTCTAATTTTTCCATCAATATTTCTATTCCTTCCAAGGGATTTTCCAAAATTAAAACCAAATTGTCAGCAAATGCCCTAAGTTTGTATACTTCTTTTCTAACCTTCACCCCAGCTACTTCTTTCATCATGTCATATGTCTCTATTCAGAACTTTAAGGCCCAGAATGAATAATCACAATGAAAGTAGGTGTCCTTCCCTTGTTCCTTTCTGTATTTCACAGGGTTTAGTCAATTCCCCATTAACTATAATTTGTGCCCTTTGTGAAGTAATTCTTGCCCTCTTTTTTTCTTCAGAAGATGCACCAGCCCCCATGGCTGAGATGGCAGCAGTTCATTTGGCTTTGTTCTATGAGAAGCCTCTTCAAGAAGCCTTTATTTCTATCACAGCCTCAGCTGAAAATCTCAGTCAACCGATTACACTGGCATCATCTTTCCACTCTGCATCTGGTGGCAGAAGAGTTCCCTCGGAGGCCGCTGCGCTGTAAATTCCACTAAGGTAGAAAGACTAAGAGGGATCTCACAGTAATAAGAGATTGTTCTACTCAGAAAATATATAGTATTGATGAAGGGTTGTCTTTAGTTTTAAAATAAACTACTTTAAAATGCTGAAATGCCGTTATAAACCTGAGGGATGGTAGAGCATGATCCAGTAAAAAAACTGACAGATGAAGTCCTTTAGTTAAGTCCGTTTTCAGGTAAGGACAAAATAGATGGGCAACATTTTCACTTTTAGTTCACCTTTTGTATTCCACCTTTCCTATAGAAACTTTGCCCATTACAATTCCTTTTCCTATGAAAGGAATCAGAAACTTGTCTTTATGGCAGCATTTGCATTGTAACTAACTGCTTTGCTTAGTTTTGATGTTGAAATTCTGATTTTGCAGGTTTCAATGTTAAAAAAAATAGTTTCTTGGTATGCTTTCATTAGATAATTTGCCTAGCCCTAAGAGGAATGATTAAATTTCACCTCTGGAACAGTGTCTATAATGCAAAAGCAAGTAGGTCTTTCTAGAGAATGTTTAAGGTAGACTTTGCATTTTGTTAAATTATTCTACTAATGTGTGTGTGTGTGTATTCAAAAACAAATTACATGTTGTCAGGATCCTTGCAATCAATCAACTATCAATTTATGGCAACTATTAGATTTAGTAGAGCTATTGACCTAATTAGAATGTTTCCTCACATAGGCCATAAAGTAGAAGTGTTTGGGTTGTTAAGAATGTTAGTTTATATAAATTGCTTGCTCATTCCTGCCATAAAATAAGGGTGGGGGGAGAGATTTAGGTAGACAGAGACAGACAGAATGTTATCGAGTTCTCAGGAATTCACAAGGTTGTGCAGGTGTGAGACCAAGAAGAGATCCAAGAGAAGGTGTGAGAGGGACTGGAACTTGAAAGGAGGGAAACCGCAGAGGGGGGGTTAAAAGGAAAATACTGAGAGTGGGTTTTCAGTTTCAGCAATCTATGTATACTTCTTCTCAATAAAGAAATCTTTACTGGAATGGTCTAGTCTCCAGAGGATTTACTTGGATTGGGAACTGAGTGTTGCAGACTCTGATACATGTAAAGCAAGTAATATGAAAGCAACCTTAATTTAGAAAGACAGGAAAATATTAGCATTGCAAGTCTTAAAGTATCTTATTGCTTATTTATATCCAGACTTAGAAAAATTAATAAAAGTTATCCGGCTTAGCTCAGAAATTTGCTGCACCTTTAATTGTACAGTAGTCATTAATTTTGTTATTTCAGGTTTTTCTCTCTCCCAGATTTAATGTAATAATTTCTTTAAAGTTAGGAATATAATCAAACATAATCATAGTTTTTGTTTTCATGAACTTAATCAAGATATTTGCTATAGGTAAGAGTTTCCATATTGGCATATGCTCCTCTGGATCTTAGGGTTGAGTTGGTAGGTTAAGGCTTCTGTTTCCTTCTGTTGATAGGTGGAGGCTGAGGTAAACTTTACATGGAGGGCTCAACTTACTTTCTTTTCTTTCTTCCAGGCTACATCAAAAGAACAAAGAGCTCTTCCAAATAGAGCAGAGTTTTGAAATAAGCCAAGGACTGCAGGGTAGCCGGTCCGCTTTGTATCCTGTTCCACTCAAAGGCCCTTGATAGCATGTATAAATTACTTAACCCCTCCCTGCCTTTTCCTCTGGGGGAGAGAGATGTAAACCCCCCCACCCACCCAAGCAGTCCTTCTGTCTCAAACTGATAAGGGAGCCAGATCAGAATATATAATTACTCTAGTTTGGGAGACAAGAAAGACAATCTAATATAGCAAATCATCAGGAACCTATTTCAACTTTTTTTCACAATAACAATTTGGTAAGTAGCCCAGTGTCTTTTGATTTGGATGGGCTATAAAATGTTAATCTAACACTTGCTCCTTTTTAATGACAAGTTACATCACAATATGAATAGATAATTTTTTTAAAAACTACAATCTGTATTGGGACCATTATCATCCGCTGAACTACATTTAGAACTCTGAACTATTTCCTATTTCAGAAGATTTCCAGAAAACTCCTGAATAGTATTGGAAATAGTCACATCAGTACATTCAGCCAGATTAATAATATGGAACATTCCAGTGGTAAATGTTAAAAAAAAATCCACATAAGGCAGCAATAGCAAAGCACTTCTTTACTGCTGCTGTGAAACTTAAACTGAAGTGTTTATAGTATTGCCAGGATGGGATATGCCATTTAAAAACAAAGTTATTCATCAACAATGGATTTTGATTTCTCCCCCAAAGTATAACCCTTATGGTGAATTTTTTTTTCTAACATGACCACTATTTTTTTTTTTTTTTGGTCTCACGTTTTTAAAAAATATTGATGTAATAATATTCAAAGACTATCATACACTCATTCTTTAGGCTTGTCCTGCTTCCATCACAACCCTCCTTTACTTGTTTCTGGTAAAGCTCTGCAAAGGGGCATGCAATAGTATTTTCCACTGAAATGTCTAAATTACGTATGAGAAATGAGAAATTACATATGAAATTACATAAGTATCTGATTTAGTAGAATTATCTGTGTGGATTAAGACTTTGTATGGCTGGTAATATCTGAAACCCCTGCAAGAAGATTGATTTGGTCTTCAAGCACATTTGTTTCCTGCATTTTGCTTTACTAAGCTCCCAGAATAAACTACATACATCTGAAGTGGGGAAGTCTCTGTTTTCAGTCTTGGCTCTAATATCGCATTTTCACAAATTAAATACAGACTAAATGGGAAACTGATATAACATTTAATCTGTATGTTTATATTTGTACAGGTTTTATTTCTTATTCAATACAAAAGAAGCCCTGATCTGTAGTAAATGTAAAAAGCCAGCTAATACTCAGGATAACAGCAGCCTTCCTTACCATGCCCCTCTCTCCCACAAGCCTCCCAGTTATAGCCTTTGCTAATTGGGATTTGTCTTTAAGACATAAGTCCTCAGTGTTTAGCAATACCAAGTTCGTTCTTTTGTTTATGTCTCTCTGAATCAGACAAAAAATGGTCCACTAACAGACTATATAGTTATCCTCTTGGTTTGTTGTATTTAAATATTCTAATATCACACTGGCATTCTTAGACATCACTCTGAAATCAGAAATCTTTTCTTCTATTAAGATTAATTAGCATTCAACCCCAACATGCACAACTATAAATTACTTCATTTTTTTTTAATGGGATATGCTATATAACAGTTTTAAATAAACCAGTGCTACCCATCAGCTCTCAATATCTACAGTTGTGTTATGTACCACCTCCACAACCCTTAGAGTGAATGACAGCTCCTTTTTCTCCCCAAAAGAAAACAAGAGACAGCAACTTTAAAATCAAACTGAATCTATTTGAGAAACTAGACAAATTACATAATTTTTATTTCAACATAACAATCAGATGAAGGCTTTTAATAAAACAGCCTGGGATCAGGCTGTATAAATCTCTTCCTTTTAAAGCATCAGCAAAGATGAGGGCAGAAAAGGAAGCAAGGCACAGCCTGAAAGAGGCACCTTACTTTCACAATTAAGATACATTAAAAATATAAAAGTATCTATTCTCATATATATTATCATATATATTACCATTCATATACATATACATGAATGGTCTCTCTCCCTTTCCCTCTCCAAAATAGGGCATCTTGTTACAGCGAAAAGAAAGATTCCACTTGCTTTTTTTGCTTTCTATTTGCCTATTTTGAGGCAATGATGAACTCCATTTGAACCAAGTGAGCCAAGTGTGAACTTTATGCAGTTTTCCAAGATCATCTATTTGTAGTACCCATTCTGAACTTACATTTATTTTTACAAAAAAGTCTATGCAGAGCTTAGATCCATGAAAAATCAAAACCACTGCACATTTGAACTAAAAAGATAATGCAATCAAGGTGATCTATCCAAGCAAGGCTGCCATGAGAATTCTATTACCTCCAGACCTGGATGTGCAAGAAGCCACATATTTGTGCAAGAGGCAGGATTCTTCCTACTGAAACCTCCTTTCTCCTGCCCCATCTATATCAAGAGACAAATGCAGACACTGATGGAAAGGGAGCCCCTTTACAAATAATAAATGTTCAAGAAGAAAGGAACAAGCAAAGGGGTGATTTCCTGTAAATCTAATTATATTAGCAGTGTATATATCAATCTCCCATCCAGAGCAACAGGTGCTGAAAGCTGTTTGTCTTTGGGCATTACAGAGGTACCTGCTTTATTCTGCTATCTGCATGTAGAGTGTGAGAGCTTCAAGAACTGTCAACCACCTGGTGGGGCAAAGTTACACATGAACCATTGATAAAGGAACCTTGTTTTTCACGTCCTTTCATGAAATAGGTCAGTAAGTCACCTTTGCCTTTGACATAAATGTGCCCTCGACGCACAAAGCGGAAGCCATACTCTTTCAAGATAAAGTGAGTTTCCTCCACCACCTACAAAGGTGAGAGAATACACAGATATAATCAAACAGGTTGCAGCTAAAACTTAATAACCAAATGTTTCTTTTTAGATTTCCGGTTTTTATGTCAATATTTTACCCACCTTTTCTAACTGATTCAAAAGAAGTGGATTAAAAAAGCTGTGCTATATTGTGGAACAAAACTGGGAAAGTAGGATGCTTAAAGCTCATCATAATGAAAAAATGCAGAAGGAAAATTCTACACAGATCCACAAATATCACTTAATTTGATCATACAACCAGAAAAATGTACACTAAGAATATATGGATCTATGAAGCTATGGTTCATCATTTTGCAAAGTGTCATTACTTACCTGAAATAATTTCCTGATTTTCAGGAGGGGAGAGGATATACACACACAGCCTTTGGTAATCATTAAATACCCTTTTCTAGGTAGGATTTTTTTTGTTAAAACACTGCACAGCTGAAAGCAATGCTAGCATTTTAAAGAGAGAGTAGCCTCCTTTCTTTTTGATGTATTAATAGTCTTCAACCTATGTTCTGGAGAATCCTGGAGTTCCTTGTCTATTTAGCAGCAGTTCCTGACGATCAAGAGTGGCAGGCTATGGGAAGTCAGCTCACTCACCGCTATAACAATTCTTCCTTACACCAGGCTTCCCCAAGTAAGTAACTTTGTAGATACTGTATGTTGAACTATAATTCCGGTCACCTTCAGTCAGCATGACAACCGTATTGACTGGAGTTACAATGATTGTATGATCTAATCTATCTAGGTGAACCCAACAGATTGTCTGATGTCTTAAGAGCAGACTGTAATTAAGCAGCAGAATTTGTTGGCATTCAATGTGACTGGAATATAATTCCTTAAAAATGTCCCCAAATCCATTGTATGATTTACACAGACAAGCCATTTCAATTTGCACTGAAGGGAACTGAGAAGCATCTTTAGATAACTTCTTTGTACCTTTTCAAAGCATCCTGGTATATGAGAAATCATGAGATTCCATATAGTGCTGCTATGGATATTGAGCCCTTCCCTACTGTCCCCATCTGTGGCTAGTTTCTAATCCCCATCACACAGTAATTATTAAACCTGGCTGTACTGCAATTATAGTCAGAGGTGGCAATTTCATTCATAGCCACCATTTTCACAAACCTCCCTGTTCTCATCAAAGCAGGACAGCATCCCCACCTGTATATTTCCCATGACACCCGTGGACTCCATCCGGCTTGCCACATTCACAGTGTTCCCCCAAATGTCGTAGTGAGGTTTACGGGCACCAATGACGCCTGCTAGAACTGCTCCTTTATTCATACCTGCCAACACCATATAACATCAAAGAGAAAGTGAGAAACAAATGCATCAAGTATTCAGCAGTACTTTTCAGTCCTTGTCCCAGAGCCGGAACAAGACTAGGAGTCAAGAAAGCTTAGTACTAAAATCCCTGATGGATTTGAACAATGATTCAAATTAATCAAGAAAATATTTCTCATGATGGCCAATCAAATGCCTAGGCCTAGGAGCCCACAAATATGATGAGTAGAGTAACATCCTTCCCACTTCACTGTTGTTCCCCAGATATTAGTATTTAGAAATAGAACATCTTGGGATATTTGGTTGATAGACCTTTCCTCTTCTTTTTCCTTTACAGCATCTTTTAAAACTATCTAAACTAACAGCTTTCAGCATATTATCTGGTAATTATTATGCCATGTGTAAAGCATTCCACTTTGTTTGCCTTGAGTCTGGTATTAATTAATCAATTACAATATTCTAGTATGATGAAATTATTCCCATTTAGCCCTCTTACATTACAAGGGCACCCCACTTGCCTATTCGCAGCATGAAGTTATTGAAGGACTGATAGTTGATGTTCATCAAGGTCTCTTTCATGGCTAAGGCAAAGTCTGCAAGATCTGCCAAATGTTGCCAGCGCTCCTTTTCTGAAAGATCTTCCTTCTGGGGAAGGTAAAACACCATTAGTAGAAAAACCAGGTGAGGAACACTTCCATTCTCCAGTTTTAAATTCTACTACAAGCTACTCTGAACAAGTCTAGATCCCAAATCTCTTATACATGTTAGACTTCATTAAATTTATGTACATATATTAAAACCTGTTTCCTAATGAGTTCCAATGTTTTTCATTTCTGAGACTTGAAAAGATTAACTATGCAGGACCTCCTCTCCCTTCATAAACCCTGATGTATTTTACAGTGGCAATTTTTAGTCTGGGTTGTCTTATCTACTTTTAATTGTTTTAATATTGTATTAGATTTTATATGCTGCCCAGAGTCTGTTGGAGTGGGCAGCCATAGTGAATTCAAACAAACAAACCATATCTGATTATTAGGATGGAAAGCCTATAACCCTTTAGATAGTCCTGAACATCAGTTCCATTCTTGGACCATTTTGGTTAGGCCTGCAGTGAGTTGTTCAACAGTATCTGGAGGACCATAGGTTCTCTACACCCAAACTAGAGAAGCAATTAATTCCTTATTAATAAAGGCACTACAGAAAAATTGTGTGTTTGAGTGCAGGCAGTGGTGAATTCATCCTTGAGCAAGGAGGTAGTTCTACCTGTCTTAAAGGGTGTGGTAGTCTGCTCCCTCCTCAAGGAATCACTGCTGGACCCAACAGTTCTATATAATTTTCATCCAGTCTCCAATTCCATTTTGGGGGGGAAGGTTGTGGAGAAGGTGGTTGGAGTGCAGCTTCAGAGGGCCTTGGAAGAGGCAACCCTTTCCTGTAGGGTTTCAGATCTGGCTATAGTACTGAGACAACATTGATTGCACTTATTGATGATGTATGGTGGGCCTGGGATAGGGCTTGGGATAAGGAGGGTACATCCATCTTGGCCATTCTTGACCTCTCAACAGCTTTCAATACATCAGTACATTGATATGGTATTTATCAGGAGCAATTTAGGGGGGTGGGAGTGCAAGGCATGAGTTGTAGAAGTTTTCTTTCTTCAAGGCCTGTCCAGTCAGTGTTGGGGGCAGGGGGAGAGATTTTTTTAACCTTAGGCCCTTACTTTATGGGATGTCATGGAGTTTGACATATTCTCTCCTCTCCCATTTAGCATCTACACAAAGCCTGAGGGAAGTCATCCAACAAGGGGTTAGGAATCATCAAAACATTGATGATAGTCAACTATACAACTCAGCCACTAGTTGCACAATCATGCCATCAAAGTTCTGTTTCAGTGTCTGGAGGCAGTGGAGTTTAGATAGGGAGGAATAGGTTCAGGCTTAATCCTAGCAAGGCAGAGTGGTTGTGGGTTTGGGGACCACCGAATCCTGGAGATGTTTCCATCTCTAATTCTGGATGGAACCACATTGCCCCAGTCAGAAGTGGTGCAAAATCTGGGAGTCCTCCTGGGTGTGACTCCTGCTGAAGGAGCAGGTGGTGGCCAGTTAGGAGTGCCTTTGCACAAATCCATCTTGTGTGCCTGTTGAACCCATTCCTGGATTGGGAGGCCCTGTTCATGGTCATTCAAGCCTTGGTGACCGCTCACCTAGATTTGTGCTCTACACAGTTCTCTACACAGATAATGTGCTGTACACAGGGTTGAAGACTACTTAGAAGCAACAGATGGTCCAAACTGCAGCGCCTCAGTACACCCATGTAATACTACATGAGCTGCACTGATTACTAGTTGGCTTTTGGGTGCAATTCAAAGCACCGGTTGCCATCTATAAAGCCCTTCATGGCATTAGACCATAATATTTGAGGGGCTGCCTGTCTCCAATTATGTCTATCAACCAGTAAGATCAGGAAGAGTTGCCTTGCTTCAGATCCCATTTATTAAATAGTTTCATGTTGCAGGACCAGGAACCATGCCTTCATGTTGCTGTACCCACCGTGTGGAACAGCATTCTCCCGCAAATCCAAACCACCCAACCCTGCTAGCCTTTAGAAAGGTGCTGAAAATCTGGCTATTCACTTAGGCACTGGGCCAGGATGTTGTGTAAACCATCCATATATATCAATTTGTGGCTTGTGAATTATTGGGTCTGGTGCTATAGATGTAATGTGTTTTATTAGTTTGTTCAATGTTGAGTTAATGGGGTTTATTGTTAATATTGTTAGCCACCCAAAATCACTTGACAAGTAGGCATTATTATTATTAAGGTTAATCGCACAGTCAGCCAGATGATTAGACTGGATTTGGCATTTTTATCCACCTATTGAGTCCTTCCCAAGGACTTGGGATAGGCAAATGTTGTTTGTTGGTGTTCAAGGTATCATCACAGGATATAAGCTGTTCCAAATAAAACTGCCTTTTGCAATTGACTGATGATGATTTTGTCAGTGCTGATGGTCCTCAAGTGGTGTTCCAGATGTTTTAGGATTGCACCCAAGGCGCCTATAACTATTGGTACTATCTTTGCTTTCTTTTGCCATAGTCATTCTACTTCTGTTTGTAGGTCTTTATATTTTGTAATTTTCTCCAGTTCTTTCTCTTCTATTCTGCTGTCCCCAGGTATTTGTCAGAATCCTCGCAAGATTTTATAATAGATTATTATATGGCTAGTTTAAAAAAAAAAAAAAAATGATTTTTTCTACATGCTGCGGTTCTGCCATTGGAAAAGGGGAGGGGGAGTAGGAAGGAGAGACCGTTTGATGCAGATGGTTTCTTATCACAAGCCCTGGAATGTTCAAGGCCATGCCAGCAAGGGACGAAGTAAGGGGGGGAAAAGAAAGAAAAGCAGTTTTTGGCGCGCTTTTATTCAGTCTCAGCAATGCTTTGGATCTGTACACTTATTCTTAATAAATGAACTTTCTTTTGAATCAATATTGGTTGCAAGGAAAGTTACTGGTTTTAAGATCAACAAGTGGCAGTTCGTTACATTTTGCTGAGACTCCCTGTACAGACTTCTACCAGGGAGATTACCCTGAGGGGAGTCACAAGCCTCACGTTAACCGGGACCAACCGAGCAACGGGATGGCTGATGATGTTATTGAGGAAGAAGAAGAAAGAAAAGTCCCTCCTCCCTTGGAAGTAAAGGTGATAACCCAGGGGGAGCCGGCGCAATCATCACGCCCAGACCGGACGGGGATGAAAGCAACGGGGACGAAAGGACGGGCTCCTTCGTTGAAAGATCGCTTGGGGAAATTGGAAGGGCAGATGGGGTCCATATCCGATGATATGCGAGCTATAAAGGCAGCGATGGACCAACTGCTTGGAAGGGGATCTACACCTCCCGCACGAGAAGCGGCCGCCACACCAGGAGGCACGGAGGTGGCAGAGCTGTCAGCCGAAGATGAGACTTCCAGCGAGGAGGGGGAGGATATCACACCTAGCAGAGCCAAGAAGAGCCCGATGCAGCAGCGGGGCATCTCCATGAAATTCGGGGGAGATGCTGAGCAGCTGGCTTGCTTTATCACCCAGGTCCGGATCTACATGGAGGGCTACGGGGGTCTGTTCCGCAGCGAGGAGGAGAAGGTTTCCTATGTGTCCAGTTTTTTTGAAGGTACGGCTGCGGAATGGGTGGTTGGCCTGCATAGGGCGAAGGACCGGGCTTTAAGGAAATTGGAGGATTTCATGGCGGCTCTCTGCGCGCGCTTTGAAGACCCGTGTGTGGCGCTCAAAGCACGACGCGACCTGGAAAGGCTGAAGCAGGGGTCCAAGTCGGTATCAGAGTACGCCTATGAATTTCGGGGCTTGGCTCAAAGGCTGCCTCACGTGCCGGAGGAGCTGCTAATTGAGTTTTTCCAGAGAGGCTTGCAACCCGAATTGCTGCAGCGTGTGCTGTGCCGGGGTTTCCCGAAAACCTTTAATGAATGGGTCGCTATGGCCGGCGAAGTGGAGGAGCAATGGCGTACCATTGAAGCAAGAACCCGACTTCCGCCCTTACCCGGTGCAAAGAAGGCGGCGCCCAAGGCGAAGACCAGCGCTCCGAAAAGTAGCGGGGGCCGGCGCGTCTGTTTCAACTGCGGGGAGCCGGGGCATTTTGCCGCTGCGTGCCCTAAAGCGAAGACGGAGCAGGGAGGCAAGAAGACGGAACGGAAGGGGCCGAAGTCTTCAAAGCCCGGCAGGAAGGAATCAGCGGCAGCAGGCAGCGAGACGGGAGCTAGAGCGGCAACACGAGGCGGTGGCAAAACCCGGAAGTTGTCAGCTCCGCTCTCTCTCCGACAGGCGGCTGCTCTTCCAGAGAAAGAAAGCAGCTCACGGGAGGAATCGGACAGCGAAGAGATGGGGGTGAGTCCCATTAAGATTTGGGTGGAACTAAGGGTGGTGAGGACTAATCGGAGGGCAGAGATACGGGCGCTGATAGACTCTGGCTGCTCCCGAAATCTGATTAACCCCGCCCTTGCCCGGGGCTTGGGACTGCGCTTAAAGAGACTCAAAACCCCTGTGATTTTTACCCAGCTGGACGGATCCCCGGCGGGGGGAGGGCCGGTGGAGTATCGTACAGAAGAGCTTGAGCTAACTATGGGGGACCATAGAGAGACTATTAAATTCCTAGTGACTCCCATGGCATGCAACCCAGTGCTTCTGGGCATGAACTGGTTAAAAAGGAAAAACCCAGAAGTGAACTGGGAGGAGAAGATCTTGCGTTTCCCGAAGGAGGGGGGAGTGGAAGTTGAAGGAATTACCGAAACGTTGTCAGATGAAGAGATGGGTGCTGTGAGTGGGGAAAAGGCAGTGGAAGCTGCAATCCAGATTCCCAAGGAATACCGCGACCTGCAGGAGGTGTTTAGCGAAAGGGAGTCAGATCAGCTACCCCCCCATCGTGCCAGTGACTGTGCCATAGAGATTGAGCCGGGGGCTAAATTTCCAAGGAAGAAAATGTATCCAATGACACCCAAAGAGTTGGAAGCATTGCGGGAGTTCATTGACAAGAATCTAAAGAGGGGCTTTATTGTACCTACGCATTCTCAAATTGCTGCACCGGTGCTATTTAGGGAAAAGAAGGATGGCTCCCTACGTTTGTGCACGGATTATAGAGGGCTAAATGCCATTTCTGCTGACAACAGGTACCCACTCCCCTTAATGAAAGACCTGTTGGCACATTTATCCAAAGGGAAAATTTTCACGAAGCTGGATTTAAGGGAGGCGTACTTCAGGGTACGAATACGTGAAGGAGACCAATGGAAGTCCGCCTTTAACACGCCTCTGGGGTGCTTCCGTTATGAAATAATGCCGTTCGGATTAAAAGGAGCGGCGGGGGTATTCATGCAACTTATAAATGAGGTGTTACAAGAGTATTTATACCAGGGGGTGTTGGTTTATCTGGACGATATCCTGATTTACACTGAAACCATGGAGCAACATGTGCAATTAGTCAGGAAGGTGCTAAAAAAGCTACTGGAAGCTCAGTTGTATGCCAAGCTCTCCAAATGTGAATTTCATAAACAGCAAATTGACTATTTAGGATATAGAATTTCGCATCAGGGAATTGAAATGGACCCAGCAAAGGTGAGGGACGTTACAGGTTGGGAGGCTCCCAAAACCAGGCGTCAGCTTCAAAGTTTCCTGGGCTTTGCTAACTTCTATCGGCAGTTTATACCCAACTTTGCCCAAGTAGCACTCCCACTCACCGATTTGTTGAAAACCAAGGGCAAGGACAAGGCGAAGGCATCAAAACCTGGAGCCCCCTTAGCCTGGACTAAGGAGTGCCAGGAGGCGTTTCAAAGTTTAAAGCGTCTGTTTACGGCTGAACCAATCTTAAAACACCCTGATCCAGAACAGCCATTTGTCATACAGGCAGATGCTTCGGATGTAGCAGTGGGAGCTGTGTTGTTGCAGAAGGGGACAGGGGGGGAACTGTTTCCTTGTGCATACATATCCCGGAAATTTTCAGAGACTGAGAGACGCTGGTTGGTGTGGGAAAAGGAAGCGTTCGCAGTACGCTGGGCGTTAGTTTGTTGGAGGCATTTGTTAGAGGGGTCACCCCATCCATTTGAAATTTGGACTGATCACAAGAATCTAGAGGCTTTGACTGCACCGAGGAAGCTGTCACCAAAGCAAATGAGATGGGCACAATATTTTCATCGATTTAATTTCTCCCTGAAGTATATTCCTGGGGGAAAAAATTTTCTGGCAGATGCTCTGTCTCGATTGCCTCAACACAATAGCAAACGGCAGGAAGTAGTCGCTCCAGTAATTCCATGTACCCAAGCAGCCCTAAGAGTGGTCACTAGAGCTCAGAAAAAAAAGGCTGAAGGACAACCAGAAGGAGAGTTATTGGTAAAATTAAATGCCCAGATTGCTTATTACAGACCTTTTTTCCAAACAAGCACATTTTGTGGCATGCCAAGCCATTCCATCAGCACCCAAATTGGCTAAATTATTCATACAACATGTCTACCGAGCTCATGGGGTCCCAGAACGGATAATTTCGGATCGCGGGGTCCAGTTTACTGCCAAATTCTGGAGAGCGTTCCTAAAACTACTGGGGGCATCGCAAGGCTTGAGTTCGGGTTACCACCCCCAGACAGCGGGATCATGTGAACGTCTGAACTCAGTATTGGAACAATATTTGAGATGTTTCATTAACTACCAACAAGACAATTGGGATGAACTGTTACCATTCGCTGAAGTAGCTTATAATAATGCAGTGCACCAAAGCACTGGTCTCACCCCTTTTAAAATAGCTACAGGACAAGACTTTGTACCCATCCCAGAACTGCCTAAGCAGACCACTCAAGTCGCTTCGGTTGATGAGTGGATCCAGCAGATGACACAAGTGTGGCCTCAGATTGCTGCCTCGTTGCAGGAGGCCAGAGCTACATACAAGAAATTTGCAGATGCTAAGAGAACACCAGAAAAAGACTGGAAAGTAGGAGATAAGGTTCTTTTATCTACTAAACATCTTAAATCATTACAACCTTCCAGAAAGCTCGCTCCAAGATTCATAGGGCCTTTTGTCATCGATAAAGTAATTAATCCAGTTTCACTACGATTACAGATGCCTGCCACCTTTAAAAAAATCCATCCAGTATTCCACTGCGACCTGCTGAAACCATATAAGGAGTCTTCTCAGTGGCATCCCTCTCCAGTACCTCCTAAACCATTGATGGTTGAAGGAGAACAACATTTTGAAGTTAAAGAAATACTGGACAGCAGAAAGCACAGGGGGGGGGGTTCAATTTTTAATTCAGTGGAAACATTTTCCCAAGTCAATGGCTGAATGGGTTGACAAGAAACATGTAAAGGCCCCACGTTTAGTTAAAAAATTTTATGATGCTTATCCTACAAAGCCTTAACAATTAGATTGGTTATTGTATTATGTGTATATTTGCTTTTACTTTTAGAGTGAAGAAGAGGAATCATCTGACTGACATCCTTTTCTGTGGAGGGGCAGTATGTCAGAATCCTCGCAAGATTTTATAATAGATTATTATATGGCTAGTTTAAAAAAAAAAAAAAAATGATTTTTTCTACATGCTGCGGTTCTGCCATTGGAAAAGGGGAGGGGGAGTAGGAAGGAGAGACCGTTTGATGCAGATGGTTTCTTATCACAAGCCCTGGAATGTTCAAGGCCATGCCAGCAAGGGACGAAGTAAGGGGGGGAAAAGAAAGAAAAGCAGTTTTTGGCGCGCTTTTATTCAGTCTCAGCAATGCTTTGGATCTGTACACTTATTCTTAATAAATGAACTTTCTTTTGAATCAATATTGGTTGCAAGGAAAGTTACTGGTTTTAAGATCAACAAGTGGCAGTTCGTTACAGTATTGCAATGTCCACTATCCAGACTTGTCTTTCTTATCAACAATTGTTAAGTCTGGGGTGTTGTGTGGCAGGTGCTTGTCTGTTTGAATTCTAAAGTCCTAGAGCACTTTAGCTTCTTCTTTTTCTATTACTTTGTCTGTTTTGTGGTCCCACCAGTTCTTGCTTGTAGGCAAATGATATTTCTTGCAGATATCCCAATGCACTGTTGTTGCTACTTTGTCATGCCACTGTTTGTATTCAGTCTGTGTGATCTTTTTGCAGCAGCTAACTAGGTGGTCCACTGTTTCTTCAGCTTCTTTGCAGAGGCGACATTTGCTGTCTGTTGCTGTCTTCTCAACTCTGGCTTTTTATCCATTTGTTCTTAAGGCTTGGTCTTGTGAAGCCAGAATTAGCCCCTCTGTCTCTTTCTTCAACTTTCCTGCTCTTAGCCATTGCCAGGGCCTGTTGTTATCTGCTTTACCTGCTAGTTTTTTTGTGTACTGTCCATGTAATACTTTGCCTTGCCATGTCTCTTTTGTATTCTTCATTTGGTCTTTCTTACAGGCCAGTTTGGTTTCTTCAGTATTCACTAAGCCTTCATGGTGTACCAGCTTCAGGGCATCTTCATCACTGTCCTTCAGATATTCTTCCAATGCCCTTTTTTTTCTTCAGCTTGTAACATTCCACTCCCACCTATGCTCCTTGGTAAGTAGAGTCTGTCAACATCACTGCATGGATGAAGGGCATGATTCATAGTCATTATTTTTCTGGTCTTCCTATCGAGGGCTTGAGTTCAGCTTGAGTCCAGTCCTGTGATGGAATGGAATTATGAAGGCCAGGCTCAGGGACATAAGCATTTTCTTAGCTCGCTGCAAGAGCGTGGGAACTACAAGAGGATGAGACTGGCACCTCCCTGAGGAATTCACACTGTTGTGGCTGGCTGACTTAGGAGATGGGGTTTCAGTCTGGGAAGATTCTTGCTAGAGGTTGTAGCTAATAAACATAGCTGAACTGATTTTGCATTGTCTCTTGGAGTTCCTTGGGCTAGGTCTGACAAGTCCACTATTCCAGCTGTATATCTAATGACTGGAATTGCCCAGGTGTTAACTGCCTTGATGTTATTTCCTTCACTGAGTTTGGACTTTAAGTTCTTCTTCACTCTTCTGATGTATTCACTACTAACCTTCTCCTTGATTTCAGTGTGCTTGATGTTGTCAGTCTGAAGGATGCCCAAGTATTTGTAGTGATCTTCTTCATCCAGACTCTTTATATTATTTCCATGGGGCATCTTGATTCCTTCAGTTTTCACTATTTTCCCCCTGTTGATGATAAGGGTGGCACATTTGTCCAATCCAAACTCCATTGCAATATCTTGGCTGTATATTTGGACAGTGTTGAGCAGTGATTCCATTTCAGATGGTGTTTTTCCATACAGCTTCAGATTGTCCATGTAAACAAGGTGGGATAATCTGGCAGGTTATTTTATAACCTGGCAGGTTAAATAATAATAATAATTGTTGTTGTTGTTGATGGTTGCACAGTCAGCCAGATGTTTAGACTGCATTTGACATTTTTATCCACCTATCGAGTCCTTCCCTGTGGGATAGGCAGATGTTGTTGTCTGATGGTTTTAAAGGTATCCTCACAGGATATAAGCTGTTCCAAGTAAAGCTGCCTTTTGCTATTATTATTATTATTATTATTATTATCATCATCATCATCATCATACAATGCTTGCTAAACTATGGTCACAGTAAGTTACTATACTGTGCTTGAGTGTTCTGCTAACTGTAGCTTTAGATAACCTCAATAATAACTTGTTTTAAAAAGGAAACTGAATAACAGAAGATCAAGTGTCAAGGAGTACTTTACCATAATTTGCCTCACTCTGCTGGCACAGTATGCTCAGCTGGATCGCAGAGTGAAGGTAAACATGTTCATGTGAACCTATATCAATGGCCAACTTAACTAATTCAGAAACAGTTAGATAAAACTCCAAAGATCCAGTCACATTAATTACTTCCCATGGCTTCATTGACTCTTCTAAATTCCAAGACTGAGATAATATCCCAGAGAGGCTCCACAAAAATAAAGCCTCTTTAAGAACTCCTGTCTCTGTATCCTTAGTTTTCACCTCCCTATACCAGCTACACTGGTGTGTATGAAAAAGGAGTAGAAAGGGATAAAGTGAGTAAGCATGACAGTGGTACTGATCCTGGTCACACCACCAGTCCCCCCACCCCACCCCCTGCTCCAACCCCCAAGAAAGAAAATAAGGGCACAATGTAGAGAGGGAAGTGGTGATTTTCTATCTTTTGAGGCAACTGGAAAAACTAAAAATGCCCACTGGATGACAACCCAGGCATCCTTTATCTATTGACTCAGGGAGGGGATGGGTTGTTCATATTATGTGAACACAGCCCCTAAGTAGTTATCACTGGCAATGAAATAGTGAGGAGAAACTTACCACAGTGCTACACCTGATCAGAAATCTGAAGTAAGGGAATGATATGGAAGAATGGTTAACGCTTCCCACAGAGAGGACATGGCTCTAAAGATAGCATCAAAACTGGGATTGTGCAAAATAATTCAAATTTGAACTATTTTGTATACCCCTAGTCAAAACCCATAATGAGCTATCTTGAAAATGTTGAAGTGACTGTGCCTTGTGAAAGAAAGAACTTCTGCCCTGCAGACGTCAACTGTTCATTTATACTGCTATATAAGTGTACCTAATTTATGAATGGTGAAATGTTTCAAGCACTTATCCAGGAATTAGCTTCATTAGAAGGATATCACTGGAGGATCAGAATATTCATTTGAACATATTCTCACACCCTGAATGATCTGCGAATTGTGCTGTCTTCCTTTCTCAACTTACCTTAATAGCATTGTTGTAACCATTGCTGTTGACATCAGGTGTCACACCAGAAGCTGCCATATATGTGCTGCCAATGGTTTTGATCTTGGTGATGCACCGGAACTGGGGATCATCCAGGAGCTGTGAGAATCAAAGAGATCTCATACCAACAGTTACTACAAGGATCAATAAATCAGTCAGGAAAGTAGATCTGGGATACTATGTAGCTTGATCTTACAATGCAATCTTATACATGTCTACTGAGAAATAAATCCTATTAATGTAACATATACCCAGATATGTTTATACAGGACTGCAGCCTTCCCAACCAATGGCCTCCCCACTGCTACGTGTGCCTGATGAAGAAGATGGTCTACAGATGCTCCCCACATCATGAAGCACATACTATAACCAATAACTTGAGGGAAATATGCTGTTGTATGTATGTTAGATTTGCATGCTTAAATGTTGTTAAATTGCCTAGAGCAAACTGACAAAAATGTATCAGTGCAGTAAGTGAAGAAAGATGATATGTGGCATGGGCACTTACTGCCAAGGCTCAGATATACAGACTTTGAATTCACATGATCCCATCTCCCTTTTGGGAGGGGGAGGGAATTGAGGAGTGAGAATTTTTTATATAAAGTGATTAGTGGCAGGATTAACATACATCAATTCCTATGGTCTCTTGCAAATCCAGAATGCAATTAATATGGGCACACCTGAATATTTCAAAGGAGGCAGCAGATTTTCCCAACTCTGCTGGCCACTGGCCGCTGTATGCCTGTTTTGAGCTGAGCAGCCTACCTAAAGCAGGACTGTGGCAGCAGCTTCTTAGGTAAAAAATCATACAGACACCTTGACTTGGCAGAATATGGCAAATGAAACCCTTCTTAATCCAAGCATTTGGTGTAGGAGCTGCAATTATATGTATTCTTGTGAAATACTAACACTACCAATGTTTTGAATAAAAAACTGCCCCCCCCCCACAGTTGCATTTTATTGGGGAAAAAGGAAACACAGAAACAGTGAATCTAATCATACATGTCTCATGAAATTCACAGTTTGATCTTATTATTCCATATGAGAGATGGTTTGGGCAAAATGACACTTGAAAAGAAGCCTCCCTTGCATTGGATAATGGAATTGTCATGTCTGAGGACATGGGCAATTCCTAAAAATGTTGCTGGTGCTAAAACAAGCTGATGATTTCATTACAAAGTGGTTCTTCAACATTGTTTTATTCTTGTGGATCACCTGTAAACTGGTTTTGAGAGAGTGGCCTGGCACATAACTTTTTTTTCCTTCAGCACTACCACCAAAAGCAAGGTATAAATTGGTAAAACTGAGTTGTGTTATGAAAATCTAAGTTGATGGGCAGAGAGACATCAATACTGTAGGTAATTTTAGGGCAAAATAACAGATTTCAATACTGCTATATAATGAAACTCATAGTTCCTGAGAGGGGTCATGTTAGCTACCTACTCAATAATCTTTAATTTTGTCAGTAGAAAGGTATCAAGGACAGATATTCTTGACAATTCTGTACATCACTGAAATGGAACTCATGGACCTCAGCTTTGGGACTTCTCCATTATAGGTTGCAGACTTAGTACTGTATTACCATTCCATTGTTCCAGTGCAGTGCTAAACATGCAAAATAGATTCCAAGCCTGAGTTCTGATGAGTTTGGGTTCAAACTAAGTTTCTTGCCCTGCTATTTCCAAATTCTTATTCCCTAAAGACTTCCTAAGCCAAGATTCTTGCCAGTATCACAAGCCTGTCATCACCCAGCCCCTCCCCTCTTTTTTAACTGCCACTGAATACAGGAGATATTTTAGGGAGGCAGCCCAGAAGAAGAACTGAACACAGCAAGCATATCTCTTCAAGGACAACCCTTAGAATATATAATTTACTTTCTTTGGGTCAACTGATCAAGATGACTTTTGCTACTGATCAAAGATGACTCACCGCATCAAAATCTGAGATTATTTCATTGAGGAAGCGAAGGCACTCAATACCACCATTATTTATACTTTCCTCCGTATAGAAATCAGCAAAGTTGGGGAGGGAGGCAAACATAACACCAATCTCATCATAAGACTGACTATACAGCTCCTACAGAAGGGGGCAAGAAAGGAGGGGAAATTGAAAGAAGTAGATAAAGGGTACTTCTGCATTCAGGCATAATTGCCTTCATTCACTCCTTTGTGCAGTGCAGTCTTATACCCAATCCCATCTTGTAATTTCCACATGTCTTCTAATTTTTCTCAGACCCACAAAGTTAACTTTTTCCAGGGGAAAAAAAGATAGGAAGAGTTATACCTGATTTTAGGCTACTCTTCTATCTTTTTAGTGGGTTTGATGTGCCCAGTAAATTTATAAAAATTACTATTATTTACTTACTAATATATTTAAATATATTTAAATATCCACCCACTCCAGTAGACTCTGGGTGGCTCACCAAATACACAAACAATAAGAACAATTAAAAACATACAACACTACAGGCAGTCCAGACTAAAACAATCATAACAATAACAAACCACACCTCAAACACATCAACCCCAGGCCTGTTAGAGACCAAATCCATGTTTTAAGAGCTTTCTGGAACCCCAGGAGAGAGGGTGTTATCCATACCTCTGGGGGGATGCTATTCCAGAGGGCAGGGGCCATGACAGAGAAAGTACACTTCCTCAATCCTATAAGATGATGTTTAGCAGAAGAAACCTGGAGCATGCCCACTTTGCTTGGGCTGCTGCATTTTGTACCAGCAGTAGCTTCCCAGTGGTCTTCAAGGGCAGCTCCATGTAGAGTGCATTGCAATAATCCAGTCATGAGGTGACCAGGATATGAGTAATTGTCTGAAGGGCCTCCCGATCAAGGAAAGGGTGCAACTGGTGCACAAGATGAACCTGTGCAAAAGCCCTCCTGGCCACAGCTGTCACCTGTTCTTTGAGCAATAGCTGCAAGTCCAGAAGGACCCCCAAGTTGCACACCAGTCTTGAATGGAGAAATGCTATCCCATCCAAGACCAGTGACAGAAATATCCCCAACCCTGCAGGGCCAAACAGCCACAGCCACAGCCACTGCCAGGATTGAGCCAAAGTCTGTTCTGTCCCATCCAGATCTGAACAGCCTCCAGACACTCGGTCAGTACATGGACAGCTGCACCAGCACAGCCCAGGGTTCATGTATAAAGCTGGGTATCATAAGCATACTGATGATACCGAACCCCGAACCAGCAGATGACCTTACCCCATGGTTTCATGTAGATGTTAAACAAGGGAAGAGCATCAAGCCATGAGGCACTCTGCAAATGAGGGGCCATGGGCGCAACCTCTCCCTCCAATAAACACTAACTGAAACTGACCACTGTGGAAGGGGACAAACCACTGTAACACAGTGCCTCCCACTTCCAACACCTGCAGCCGGGCCAAAAGGATACTGTGGTCGATGGTATCGAAAGTCACTGAGAGATCAAGGAGCACTCCCATTCCAGCTCTGCCAAAGGACAAATGCAACCAACACTGTCTCCATGCTGAAACCTGGTCTTAAACCCAACTGAAACAGGTCCAGGTAATCCATTTTCTCTGAGATCCTCTGTTAACTGTTGTCTGACCATCTACTATACAACCTTCCCCGCAAAGGGAAGTTGGGGACTGGATGATAATTGTCCAGAATGGAGGGGTCCAGCAATGGCCTCTTGAGGAGGGAGCATACCACTCCCTCCTTCAAGGCCAGAGCAAACATTCCCTCTCTCAAAGAGGCAGATATTACTGTATGGATCTATCCCTTGGTCACCTGCATACATTCATTATAAAATGTGTAATAGGTTTGACTTCAAACATATTATTTTTTTTTTTAATTATCTGCTGGAATGTTTTTTAAATGAAAGAGAGGTATAACATCATAATGCTATACTTTTCATTCTCACTATAAAATAAAATAATCTTATTTGGGGGAGGGGATATCATAATTCCAGAAAACTGGCAGGAAGAAAGAGGTACATGGTTTGGGGATATTACATTTCCCTGAAGGAGGCAACAGCCAGCAGTGTCTTTTATCAGCTTTGGTTAATACACCAACTGCATCTCTTCCTGGAAGAATTTTTTTTTAATGTAGTTAACACACTGATTATCTTGGTTACTGTAACATGATCTACACACTGAAGTATACTGAGTTGCTAATCACAGGCTCAATTTAATTCTCACTTTTGACTATTATCCCCTAAACAAAACAAAACAAAAAAAAACTTGCATACTGTTTTGGCCATGAACTCCTTGTTTGCCAATGCGTACCTCATCTCGTTTCTTAGAGCCAAGGAAATGACGTGCCACATGCTCTGGCAGCATGTTGGTCACCAGAGCCTCATTCCAGCGTCGCATCTCATATACACGCTCCTTCTGGTTATGAACATCAATCTTCCATAAGAATAAAGTCCTAGCCAACTTTTCCACCTGCAGTGGGGGGGGGGGGGAATGTCACTGTGATAATGTAGCCTGATGTAATCTGAAATCCTAGGTTAAATGCACCTTTCCTGCCTGATTTCCTGCAAGGCATTGTAGCAGCTTAGAATAATCTCTTCGTTTTACCTCCTTTTGAATCTTAACCATGCTTATTTTCTCTGTATGTCACAGTATTAAGAAAGGAAAGTTCTAATACACTTTTTTGCTCATGCCTTCCTATAAGCTTTTCAATTTCCACTGCAATTCCTTTCTGCTGCCATCTACGTACTTTTCTGGAAGCCAAAGAAATGACAGAGCAACTTCCCTGGCTGATAGCTCTCACTCTACTGATCTCTTTTCACAGTCCCATATCAGAAATAACTTTAACTGTTAAAAGTGAGGTTGTCCCACTATCTTAATAAAGCTCCATTTCAGGAAAAGTTTGATCTTGTCTTTTATTCCTCAATTATACCATAAAGATATGCCATTTTCTTGACTAAATCAACCAATTATTCAAACTGCATTCCTTTGTATTTAGAAATCATATAATTTCTACATAGCTGTATCAAGCAGCTTCTCATCGCGTAACACAGAGCTAGGATTGCGGAGTGAAAAAGTCCAATCATTCATATTCTGAACTGATCTATCATCTGAGGGCAAAAAAAAAAGTACATACACACAGAAACACATGTTCTGAGCAAGAACAGGAACACTTCTTAGGCTTTTTTTTTTTTTGTGCCATGGACCGGTGGAATCCAGAACTGTTGGATTCCAAAAGAAAGATGACTCCTCAGTTTACAAGAATAGGGACATCTTTGCCATTTGATTTGTCCCCCAATTTGACTAGAAAGATCACAATGTATGAACTGAGACGCAAGCTAAGATAGAGAGATAAGGCATCCTGAAGCTGAATGCTGAAAAATACAGAAACACAATTATGCTAAGAGAATTTGGTGGCAAACTGAGCTCCTAAGCTGTCAACTGCCTAAACTAGGAAATTCAGCAAACTACTCACATGGCGTGAAAAATAGTAGAAACTGAGCATCATCACCAAGATCATCACTGTCATGGAATACTTTGATGGAACTAGTGAGACCCTGAAAGGAACAGCAAATGAGCAAGATTCAGAGTTAGAAAATTTGAAGGGGTGAACTACACATTCAGCCAAATCATGTGATCAAGATTTTCCTGAATTCTGTTACTTCCATCTGCAAGTGGAAGGATCAGATTTTAAATACTTTACACATAACATAAAATTAATTTCTCTATATAGAAAACAAGCACACCAGGAAGAGCAGTTCTGTCAACTGCTCTCTTATGCAAGTTTTCTACACACAGGAATATTTGAAGGAACATGCATACAGAATTGGGCTGCCACAACTGCAATGGAAGTAGCATAGTCTGAGAAAGATTGTCTGACATGTTAATTCAGCTGAATACAGCATGTAATTCAGTTCTGACTTCATCTAACAAGCAAGGAATCGTCATGGGAATTTAGGGGTATTTTACACATAGTTTCATTGAAGGTGCTGTTGAAAGAAAAAATAATGCATTGGAGAGAGCAGAAGACAAAACTAAGTTTTGGGACTCTCTGCATCCAAAACATGTCTTCGTGAACTCAAAGAACAAAAAACCTTAGCATTATGTCCAAAGCTATGTGTATTTGGAGTAGCTGGACTTTCATTTGAGCTAGGCTGCCCTTTGCAGGTACATATTGGCAATTTTACAATATAAAATGACTTGACCATTACATTTGGTTCTTCCATTCACAAGCTTCTGAATATCTCTTCTCCATTAATCCCTTCTCCCTTGTTGCCATTATGCGTGGAGCTCCCTTTCACAATATTTACATAGTGTCACCTTGCTCTCATTCTTCCTTCCAAATTCTTTATTTAAAAAACTGCAGGCTTTAGAACAACACATAATTGAATGAAATGCATTTTCTTCTTCTATCTACTTGTTATATTTCTTCCAGGAGCTCAGGATGGAGTATACAGCACTTCCTCCTCCTGTTTTTCTCCACAACAACAATTCTGTGAGGAAGTTTGGGCTTTGAGTGAGCAATTGACCCAAAGTGACTCAGTGAACTTCCATGGTTCCCTGGTTCTAGCTAGCACCTTAACCAATAGACTAGCTTCCTCTCTTTTTCTTGTAACCTTCTCCTTCAATGAAATTTAATCATCGAATCTGTGGAATATCTTCATGTTACTCTGTGAAGCTCTATACTTATTGGTGGTGTAACGTAAGTTAAATTAGGTAACTAATTTAAAAGAGCAATGCATACCAAAAGTAACAAAAAAGTGAGTTCATTATTACTAACCTGTGAGGTTTTCACTTCAAATATGGCCTATGCCCAATATTACCCTAAACATTTGCCCATGACATTTCTGACCTCAAAGCTTCTTACATGTTCTCCTGGAATCGTTCCTGATCATATCTGTCAAAGATCTGTTGCCAAGCCAGAATGTTGACCACGCCCACTGCCCCTGTGATCATCACCATCAGAGTGAGCTTCACCATGTGGCTGACTTGAACCAGCATTATGGTTGCAATGAGTGCCAGCACGGCTATGTAGCTGTAGTACTTGGGATTCTCCACACAACCACCTGGAAGCACTGCTGAAACTGTATCATTGACAATGGTGTAATAACACTGCTGGCAGCTGAGCTGTGGAAGCAGAAGAAAAGGGGTGAGGCTGTGCTTCTCTGCTTTCAACAATCTTATTTTCTAGTGAAGAAAAAAAAATCTTTCTAGCTAAAACCAGGTGTAAAATCTGAAGAACTATTAGATGTCAGCAAAGGGATACAGAAACCATTAAATCTCTTGTGATCACCTAGATTTTTCCAACCAACATATGCTATCCCTACGTATCCCATTCCACTAAAATTCTTTGGACACTCCATTCTTTAGGAGCTATAAATAATACACATAAGCAATTATCATGTCAAGTAGTTTCACCAGCTATGACTTCCAAGTATAGGCACAATTACCTCCATTTCTGTTTGTGAAATACATCACTGAATGTTCTGTATTTCTAGCCCACATGCTTGGTTAATGAACTCTACTCTGGTTTATTCACATGTGATTCAGCACCTCAGAATAGGCTAAAAATCTGAAAATGTCTTTTATGTTTGCTCTAATTTCTCCCAGTGTATGTCCCTGAACTCAGACAAGTAAATCTGGTAAAGAACACATGCATTTAATATTTTAATTTACAGCCTCTCTTTCCTTTTCAACCTTTATTTTTAATGCTAAAGTTATCCCTATCTAACCATTCATTCAGACTGGTAAAGAAGATAGAGCTATCTCTTTATGCTTCATCACTCCCAATCTTTTTGTAAAGGCTCTTCCATATTTATCATTATTTTTAGAGTACATTATTGTTTTTTCTGAAATCATATTACTTCAGACCCTAACAAGTTAAATTATGATTCATAAATAAGCAATCAAACAATACATAAGTCATGCACCCAACTCGTTCCTTTTGATCTTTAAGAATAGTCTGTTCAAGCTACATTAAAACCTCCCAAATCACCAAAAAGAACATTTTAAACTATCAAAGGACAATAAAGAGCCACAGGTGGGCAATCTGAAGCCTTGTCTAATTGATTTTTAAACCTGGGATATTTTCTGATGGATTAACAAAACCTGGAATGATTCTACCATTACCAAGATACCATTCCAAACATGGCCAGTGGTGGATTGGAGAAGGAAAAAGCACAGCAATAAATAATCTTTGTGTCATTTTTTTCCAGAGAGACAGAAAGAAAACCAGAGCTTTCACTCTCTTCCTCCACTTCTTTTGCAAAGCTCATCAAAGTTTCCCAGCCTGGAAATGGCAGTATTTCCATATCGGCTTTAGCACAGAAGAGTTCAAGGTCTGGCCAATTATTAACAGGTACTAAAAATAATCAACTGCAGCAGGCTTTTTACTAATTTCCCTTAATGATTTCCCCTGTACAGCTCTTTAAACACTTATCAACTCAGCCAGAAAAAGGGAGTTCACAGTAGGTGTCAATCACATGTCATGCAAGACAACTTAGGAAAGTGGGACAGGGCGGCTGGGTGGGATTTTTAGCTTTACTGTCCTCTCCTGCCCCAACTTGGAACCACTGGAAATGTAAGACTGGAGAAAAGGCCAGATTAGCCATTCTGATGTTTTGCCTCTTTTCTCCCAAGATTTGCTTTTAAGGAAAAAGTATTGGGGAATGGATGAGGAGGGGGCAAGATACAAATATTAACCCATTCTTTTATCAGTCTATTAAAAATCAACTTCTAATACTTTCTCAATTTTTTTCTCACCTCCAACTAGAAAGCTAGCAGGAGTGGAAAGTTTAGGATATAAATAGTGGAAAGTGAAAATATGAAGCCATTTTCTGCTGTTGCCCCTCTTGTGATTCCCATTACAGTCTGTAGCCATGACTGCTTTTCCCTCCAGAGTACTAAGCATGGTATCAATTTCTTTCATTGTATTATATCTCCAGTCAAGTACAGTTTGCAGATTTAGGCTGAAAATACCTGGGTGGCCACTAGATGGCGGCAAGGGGTTACAGTTGTCTAGATCTTTTGGCTGCCATCCAAATTTCTGCAGCTCAGCTTTGGTAGCTGTTCTCAGTCAGATACTTCACAAACCTATGTGAGCAGACAATGATGGCTCTAGAATATCACATTTGCCAAACTTCCCTCTTGCCTTTATCATTTTCAGTCCATGTATGGCTGTTGGAGGTGTGGGGTAGGGTTGATGCAATGGCACCAAGAAAGAAAAGTCACGTTTTTTCAACCCTTGCTTACCATATCTACAATGTCAGCCATGGTTAGGATGAAAATGGCAGACATGGCCCAGGTGTTCCTGGCCCAACGCGTTCTGTCAATCCACGTGGAAAAAGACACAAGCTTTTTAGGGAAAACCTGTAATAAAAACAAGGCACTATTTCTTTCTTTCTTTAAATGTACTATAGCCAACTCCAATGAACTAGGAAAATAAGGAACATGTTAATTTCCTATGGGGAGCAGAAATGGAAAAGCACCATTCCTTTGCATGCAAAAAAATTGGCCTCAATCCACAGCATCTTTAGCCACTTCCCTATTGCATCTTTTAGGGTCATCCATTCAGTTTTGTCCCAAATACTGCCCAAAATAACAGTCATGAGGAAAGACTTTATATCACTTCAGTGATGGCTGGGTGATTCTATAAAGACACTATAAATCACTAGTAGGAAAAATTGCCTTAGTGCCTTTTTTGCAACCCCAGAACACCTGCCAATTACAACAATTGGTGATACTGTTTTCCCAGATTTTGAGGAGAAAACCGTGAAAAAAGGAAACCACAATCCTTCCAAATTAAGAAGACTATCGAACACCCCTCACCCTATCCATATAAACCACTGCACCCTTGAAAACCTCCAGAAACTGGGCTATTTTTTCTATATTGAAAGAGATTTAAGGGGCAAAATGGATGCCTTAAGCTGTTGCAACACAAGTTTTCATTTTTGCCTCTTAAATCCGGTCAGTTAAAAGAAACTAACAAAACTGCATAACAAATATGGCTGTGCCTACTCAAAGTGATTTCACAATGGCACCATCCACACTCAAGGTAGAAAGTCAGAGCTGAAAATCCACACAAATCCACATACACATACATACACACAATAAGCAAATATGAAGTTCTACTATTATAGTTCAGATAGAGCTTGCAATAAGAAATATTGTCATAGAAACACAAATACTGCTGGTATTATGGTGGAAAAACTTTGTATTGCCATTGCAGAATGGCAAAGGGCTAAGATTTCTATAATAATTAACAATTGTGTGTAATGGAGGGGACCTTATGTTGAAAAGCTCTTACCCTGGGAAAGATGGCAGCCAGTGAACAAAGGGTCAAGATGAGTAGAAGGATCTCGCCAATAACGAATGTCACATAATTTGCTAGCAGCCTGCAACAGAGCAGGAAATAAAGAGGAAACCACAAGATATTAGCAAAGAGGAAGGTCAAAGATCAATATTTTTATTCTGATTGCAGTCAAATTCCCTGCTATAAAAGAGTATTTTGGCACATAATCTTTGGCATTATTTTATATAATTGTTTCACTTTGCTTGTTTGCCACCTATTCCTAAAGGCTCTAGGAAAGTAATAATGCTGACAGAAAAAGTGGTAACCCCCCCCCGCAAGCCCCAAATACATATAAAAAAATAGCAAAGAAGATAAAAATGAAAATATATATATAAATGCTATATGCCCACAATCCCTACCTTCATGTGCCTACATACCCTCCTCTTGTCCAGGACAAAACAGGTAGATCTTCACAATTGTTCTAAAGCCCAAGAGGCATGAAGCTGACCAAATTTCTGCCAGAAGGAATTCAAAAGAGTAGGGACAGGTACTGAAAATGCCTACTTCCAGGTGACCATCTTATGGTGATAGGGCCTGGAGGGACTTTACCCAATTTGATCTAGTTTGATGGGCAGATACAAGAAAAGGCAGCCCTTCAGATAACCAGGTCTGGAGCCATATAAACCCTTAAAGATGACAACCAGCACCTTAAATCACACCTGGAAGAATTAACAACCCACACAGCTCTCAAAGCAGAGAGGTCACTCAGGTATATCAAGACACACCCATCACTGCCTTGGCTGGTGTTGTAGAGGGTATAGGGAATAACCTTGAAGGGCAGTGGGAAGATCTGTTACCAGGGCAACGATCAGACAAGCATGGCTTAAACCATTCCAAGAAACAAACTTTAAAAAATGCCTCAGATGGCACCTCCCTAATTCACATGAAGGGAGGGAGGACAGAAGTACATTCAGACTTGCAAGATTCTGTTAAGTGTTCTAATAAAAGTAGTTTTAGACCTACGTGGCATTGGTTTCTTAGTCTTGTTTACCTTAAAGGGCTGGCAGGTGCATTCTGTACCAGCTATAGCTTCCAAATAGTCTTTAAGGGCAGCTCCATCTAGAGCATGTTACAGTAATCCAAGTGGGAGGTGATTAGGAGCATGAGTGACTGTAAGCTGGGCTTCTTGATTCAAAATTGGTTGTAATGGGTGTATAAGATGTGACTGTACAAAAGTCCTCCTAGTCATAGCTCTACCTGCTCTTCAAGCAGAAGCTTTAAGTCTAGGAAAACTCCTAAATTTCAGACTACCTCTCAGCTGGGGAGTACAACCCCATTCAGAGATAGGGATTGAATTTTCCTGGAATCATTAGGCCTACAAACCCAAATCACTCTTGGAGGTAATTCAGTCAGAGCCTATTTCTCCCCATTCAGACCTTGTCAGCCTCCAGGCACTGTGTCAGCACTTTAACCACATTACCTATTCAGTCTGGTGATGAAATGTATAACTGGGTATCATCAGCACTATTCTAACAGTCCTGTATGAAAAGGGCACAGCTCCACAGATCTAGGTACACTAACCGTGGATCAATGAAGATCTCCACCAGAGCAGTGAAAAATAGGACCACACATGAACAGCTGAAGGCAGCCCCACTCTGCTTCTCCTTCTCCACAGAGTAACGTGTCTCCATCTCGGGATCAATGAAACGCATGGAGAGGCGATAGGTGGACCTGCCTTTTAGCCTGTCAGATATTTAGGACATATGATCATCATCTAGGACATCTGAGATTTTTAGAATACTAGCAAAACAGTAGGTCTCAGTCTAGTTCACTCAATCTAGTTCCCAAGTCATTATGCCTTTAACTGTCCATTGCTGGGGGGAATATTCTGCTTGTGGACTCCCTAGGACATGATTCAGCCTTAGGAAGAATGCTGGACTAGAAGGGCCTTTGTTCTGATCCAGCATGGATCTTTTTGAATTCCTATCTGGGCAAATAGAAAGCTGTCTTTTACCAAATGAGAATGGCCCACCTATCTCAGTTCTGACAGTATCTCTTCAAGGCCTCAGGAAAAAGCAGCTGTTCTGATCACTGTTACTTGTAAGGCTGCACTTGGTATCTCCTGAAGCAATTATTTAAAATTCCCCAAGTTCCTATTTGCTTTAAGTCCTCATGTTTTATTTTGCAAAACCCCCTTATCAGCTTAAATTATGACTGAAAAGTCAGCTGGCTATGTTGGGGATGGCTTGTTCTTCAGTTTTATACAAGCATATGAGGACTAAAGGACAGCATATTCTATTAAATACTGCGTGTGAAGAACCTCAGCTGTTTATTTCAGGGACTGAGACCAGATGATGGAAACAGTTTCTGAACCTAAGTAGATGCCAGTCCAGTGATTGTCTGGATGGGGGCCAGCTGGGAATAAACATACAAACACACAAAGAGAATTTGCAGCCTGAGTGTTACAATAGGGAAAAAGCAGGAAGTAAATACAATAATAAAAGCAAATAAAACAAAGTCTCCAAAATATTCTTTCCCACAGTGCAAAATAGCAACCAAAGCAGGACAAGGATCTGAATCACTGGTAGAAGTCTGAAACCACAGTAGTGGACATTGTGAAGAGTAAAGGTTTCTATGTGATATTCAAACTGGCTGGTAGAGGAAGAGAGAAACATTGGGATGGAGCAAACGACACACAATTAGCTCCAAGATGGAAGGATAGGAGACATACGCCTGCACAGATTCCCTCTCCAGCAAGGCCTCATTAAGCAATTTATTGAGTTCCTGCTCATTCTCTGAAGCATCCACCACTCTCTCTGCTAAGTCACGTAAGCGAAGACGCCTCCGAGGGTTGGGAAAGGAAGGATTCACTACCTGGATAGAAAAGAAGGCAAATAAAAAGTCCTCATTAGAATCTGGGCAATAGACAAGAGATGCCAATAATCATGCTCTTGGACCAGCCTGCCTCAAGCTGATGCTCTCAGGTGTACTGAATTACAATCCCTATCCATTTTGTCCAGCACTGCCTGGCTGGGCAAAGAACAGAATAGAAATATCCAAGTTCTTTGGGACAGAGTATGGTACCCTGGTCTCTTGAAAACATGTCAAAGGCACTTTCTCAAAAACTGCTCTGGAATGTGGGGTTAATCCCAAATGCCTCTTTATATCAGGTAAACTGGTGGGTTTGCTCTCTGCTGCCTCCTCTATTCTCCCACCTCCCCAAGGAAGTTCTCTTCTAGCCCAGCTTAACTTCATCTCTCTTTTTGGGCACATGGACAGACTTCCAAACAAAGCATTGAACTACAGCTGTTTTTAAAACATACAATTTCCCATTTAATTTTTAAATTAAAATAACCCTTTAAAAAAACAAGGAACAAGGAAGGGAACAGTAGCCATGTTGCCACACATGGATGACACATCAGGGACCTAAGCAATAGATCCACATGATCAAACAAGAATTCTACAGCATCTATTATGTTGAAACAGACAGCTGAAATTAACAGTTGGAAAAAATAGTTTGCATTTGAGAACTTTCTGCTCAGACTTGGACACTTGGCTGCCACTCACTTGCCCTCATTGCTATTTTTACCTATCTTACTGCTATTTTTGTTGCAGTTGGAGCAGGAGCACATACTTCTGAATGCTGAAAGTTGACATATCTTATCCCTCTTGTATGTCATTTTGTCATGAAACAATGTTGCAATTTTACACGCACACGCACACACATTTTTCTGTGTGATGTGCAAAGAAAACATCTTTGCAATGTTTTCTGATTCTGGAAGAGGTGCACCTCAAGTTTTTTTTAAATGTATTATGCAAACTAATAAAAAATACAAATGCAGAAAATATTAAAGTATCAACCCCACTACAAAATCAATTACAGCAATAAAGAAGAGGGAAAGGGACTGGAAATCTCATTATAAACAAAATATTTGCAAAGCCTTTTACCATATTATGTCAGAATCATCTTCTTTGTCCCAAAGACTAATTAAAATGTTGGCAAGCAATAGATATCAGCAACTTATTGCAGCAAATCAAGCATAAATTTCTCCTTCCAATTACGTATAATAATCTCTTTAGCCAATCCCCATGTTCCAAAATCCACAATTCTATTGCTTGATAGATTCCAAATACTGGGGATATACTATGCATCCTTAACATACAGCAATTGATCCAGAGTTATCTTAGCAATCCTGTTAACATTAGCCCAAAATGCAACAGTACTAGGACAAGTTCAAACCATGTGGGTTAAAGTTCCAACTTCTGTGTTACATCTAAAACAGCAGGATGATAGTAAGCAACCTGTATTAAGGCTTCAAGTATATACGAAGCAAACTTTTACACTGTATTCTCTTATTTTAAGAACATGGGGAACTAATTCATGTTGTTTAAGACAAACCACCATTAATGTAGCTCATTTGTAAAGTACATTCTCCGCATGCAAATAGTTTCTTGCTAGTCCCAGGTAGAAGTGTAACAGATGGCACAATTCAACAGGCCTGACTGAACTTCATACCAATCCTCATCAGAGGCCTAAAGGCAGGCAGGCACTTATTAGAGGGCTTCTTGACAGCAGAACTCTCTCATATTTGGAACTTTGTTAGAAAAATTAACCTGATATTCACTCTCCCTTCTTCTTTTATATTTCCTCCCTCCCTCCCAACCTGCACCCAGGTGAAGGGTTGCTGTTTTAATTGCCTAATGCTGGATTTACTGTGCTTAAGCTTTTTGTTAGTTTTTATTACCTGGATAAGGTCAGCTGGTTATTGATTCCATTTTAATTTTAAAGATTTTATTTTTCAACTGCATTTTAAAATGTACATTACCTTAGAAGGCTTTTAGTAAAAAGCACTTTTTTTAAAATCCACAAAAACTCCCAATTTATGCACACATGCAAATATATGTAATTTCTATATTTTACACATAAGCAGCTTTTTTTGGAACAAATTTCAATGAAGTTTTTGTTTATTTATCTTTCTCTATCCATCCTGCCCCTTTACCCTAGCATCCGATTCCTCTGCTTCATCTGGGGTTGTGCAGGTGGTATTAATGCTCCCATTGCATTCTTTGGTGTTGATCAGTTGAGGTGAGTTCCCATGGGAGGATGAGACAGATAACTTCTGTAACATGAAACAGAAAAAGAGACAAATGAGCTGAAAGTGCAAATTCCTGAACTTTTCCACAGCTGAGAAAAAAATTGGGTTTTGGAAAGCAAGTAGCTGCTAGTACACTAGCTTTCTGCAACATATGCAGTCTGATGTGTCAGGTATCAACTATCATAACTCAATAAGCCAAGATGGGGGCATCAAACTGGGCAACCAAATTAGGCAAGCCTGTTTTACACTATCACAACCCTATCTCTTTCTTCCTCCCTTTTGCATGCATAAGCATCATACAGTAGATCTATTATAAAATGTTGTGGCCCCATCCCACATTCCCTCACCCACCCATAAAACACTAAAAACCTAGACATTCTAATTCTTCAGGCAGTCAAGGTTAAAGGAACAACCCTTAAACAATTCCAAAATAGAAACTGAAATTTGATATGAACTTGGATGCCATGGGCAGAGATTCATGAATAACACAAACACCACCTACAGAGAAAAGGTAGAGGCCTAAACAATCTTGTACTTAACATGCTAATTTCCTATATGGAAAGACTACTTTGTTTCTTTGTACAGAGGAACATTCAGTCATCTGAGACCTCAGCTGAAGTAGTGCAGTACCAGCATAGGCTAACAAGTTCAGTGAAAACAAGGCCAATGTGAGTCTCTGAAGACTACCATAATATCAAGATCTTGATGTACCCTGGGACTGCTACTCTGTGTCACAAAGAGTCAGAGAAAGCTTTCCCAAGGGGTATTATTTCTCAGTGGCATTTCATGACAGCCACAAGGTATGTTTCAGTGCTAAACTCTGAGTCAAGATCCAACAGATGCAGAACTATGCAAGCACAGCAGTCTGGTACAAGCCACAATGAAGTCACATGCAGCATAACATCATCACACAAATGATACAAATTATATAATTTACATCAACTGCATGATAACATAATGATGCACTTCCCCACTCCTGCAAACACCCATGATGTCAGGCCCCACATAGCTGAGCAAGAACAGAAAACAAGAACTACACAGATTTCACTGAGGTATCTTTAATGTATCATTAATCTTTAAAGTTGGGTAAATACACAATTTCGGAAACTTCATAGAGAATCTCCACTCCTCATTTATAGCAAGTTCATTAAGGCAAAACCTTATAAATGATCTGAAGTGCTTTTTTCCCAGGTTTCTTGTCACCTGGGCTCAGCTGCCATGTACAAGATAAGCTATCAACAGGCTCACTTTATAGATCATGATTATTTATGTCTATTCTCCTTTCCATTACTTTCCCAGGCTCCCCACAATCTTTTACACATGTTCGCAAGCCTTGTTTTTATGTTCCTTCCCAATCACGTGATTCCTACAGTCTCACCCTTGCTATTAATGTATCAGTCCTAGCTATAGTATCTCTCCTGTCCTGTCTTTCTCCTATTTATCAAAACAGATTCTAAGCTCCGTGAAGACCTATTCTCTGAAATCCAACCAACATAGAGAAGATTGTCACACCATGTGACAGCTGTCAATTCAGTGGTAGTTGGGCTTCACCACACCTCACTAGTATAAGGGCACTTCTTTAGTTCTCATATGGAGAAAGGGATCCTGAAAGAGTGCATACCTTTCCCAGGTAGAATTAAAGCTGCCACTGATTATTGCTTTTGGAATTCCACCTTTGAGAAAAATATATTTGCCCATGTATTTTTTGTAGATAAGAAGCTTTGCCATTTGACTTTAATGGCCTGATTAATATGAGGTGCTAAATACTTGTTTTTCCTCTACTTTTATAGGCTGCATTTGATCTCACTATTTTATGTTATACGGCAAAGTAACTGATTTTTATATCAGTAATTAACTACTCAGGATTATTTTTATGAAAGTCAAGATATATTTATTTAAATAACCAAACATATAAACAATAAAACATCATTACTAGCTAAAGAGCAATGATTGAAAAGGCAACAGCTCCGAGCTAACTGGATAGCACTATTCAGGAAATTCCAGTAGAATCCAAGGCATACATTAGCGTGCAAGATAGTATACCCTCAGCTCCAGAGGGAGTTCAAAGCTCAAACCAGTATCTGACTTACAAACTGAAACAACGAAGAAAGGACTTTCTTTAAATATGAAAGTGATTAGCCATAGAACAAGCTATTTTAATTCCCAGCTTAATGGAGAATCAAACTTATTAATCAGTTCCATTGATATCAACTCTAAATAAATGGAGGTGTACTAAGATTTAGAGAGAAGCAAACTGGGATAGGAATACACTTGCACTGTCAACTCCTGGAATGGTGGCTAGGAGTATAAACTTCAGGGCTACAAGTTATCCTACTTTTAGTGTGGAATATGAATGGTTAAATCAGACTTGCAGAACCTGAACCAGTACTTTAAAGAACTATAACAATATTGCTTACTAAAAATGAGTTGCTACATAGAGCTAACATCTTTTTCTATTCCTTGCTGAGAATGTTTTTTCTAGTTTTATACACCACCTAGAGTCCATTGGAGTTGGATAGCTAATAAATTGTGAAGGTTCTTTGCTTTTCAAGGACTGTACACACCAGAACATAGCAAATCTGTACAAAATGCTTTATTGCAGCACACACCTTCCCCAACAACAACAAAAATTAAATTCTTAAATGAACAATGCAAAGAAATTGAAGAAAACAATAGAATGGGGAAGACTAGACATCTCTTCAAGAAAATTGGAGATATCAAAGGAACGTTTAGTGCAAAGATGGGCATGATAAAGGACAAAAAAGGCAGGGACCTAACAGAAGCAGAAGAGATTAAGAAGAGGTGGCAAGAATACACAGAAGAACTATACAAGAAGATCTCAATGTCCCTAATGTCCATGCTGGTGTGGTCACTGACCCTGAGCCAGACATCCTAGAGAGTGAAGTCAAGTGGGCCTTAGGAAGCATTGCTAACAACAAAGCTAGTGGAGATGACAGTATTCCAGCTGAGTTATTTAAAATACTAAAAGACGATGCTGTTAAAGTGCTGCACTCAATATGCCAGCAAGTTTGGAAAACGCAACAGTGGCCACGGGATTGGAAAAGGTCAGTTTACGTTCCAATTCCAAAGAAGGGCAATGCCAAAGAATGCTCAAACTATCGCACAATTGCACTCATTTCACATGCTAGCAAGGTTATGCTCAAAATCCTACAAGCTAGGCTTCAGCAGTACGTGAACCGAGAACTACCGGATGTACAAGCTGGGTTTCGAAGAGGCAGAGGAACTAGAGATCAAATTGCCAACATTCGCTGGATCATGGAGAAAGCACAAGAGTTCCAGAAAAGCATCTACTTCTGCTTCATTGACTATGCAAAAGCCTTTGATTGTGTGGATCACAACAAACTGTGGCAAATTCTTAAAGAGATGGGGATACCAGACCACCTTACCTGTCTCCTGAGAAATCTGTATGCGGGACAAGAAGCAACAGTTAGAACCGGTCATGGAACAACCGATTGGTTCAAAATAGGGAAAGGAGTACGACAAGGCTGTATACTGTCACCCTGCTTATTTAACCTATATGCAGAGTACATCATGAGAAATGCCAGGCTGGAAGAATCACAAGCCGGAATTAAGATTGCAGGGAGAAACATCAATAACCTCAGATATGCAGACGATACCACCCTAATGGCAGAAAGTGAAGAAGAACTAAAGAGCCTCTTGATGAGGGTGAAAGAGGAGAGTGCGAAAGCTGGCTTGAAACTCAACATTAAAAAAACTAAGATTATGGCATCTGGACCCATCAATTCCTGGCAAATAGAAGGGGTAGAAATGGAAGCAGTAACAGACTTCATTTATTTGGGCTCCAAGATCACCGCAGACGGAGACTGCAGCCATGAAATTAAAAAACGCTTGCTCCTTGGGAGGAAAGCTATGGCAAACCTAGATAGCATATTAAAAAGCAGAGACGTCACCTTGCTGACAAAGATCCGCATAGTCAAAGCTATGGTTTTTCCAGTAGTAATGTATGGCTGTGAGAGCTGGACCATAAAGAAGGCTGAACGCCGAAGAATTGATGCCTTTGAACTGTGGTGCTGGAGAAGACTCTTAAGAGTCCCCTGGACTGCTAGGAGGTCAAACCAGTCAATCTTAAAGGAAATCAACTCTGATTGCTCATTGGAAGGATTGATAATGAAGCTCAAGCTCAGATACTTTGGTCACCTAATGCGAAGAGAGGACTCTTTGGAAAAGACCCTGATGCTGGGAAAGATGGAAGGCAAAAGGAGAAGAGGACGGCAGAGGATGAGATGGCTAGATAGTATCACTGAAGCAATGAGCATGAAATTGAGCAAACTCAGGGAGGCAGTGAAAGATAGGAAGGCCTGGCGCAATATGGTTCATGGGGTCACGAAGAGTCGGACACGACTTAACGACTAAACAACAACAACAACACACCAGAACATAGCAAATCTGTACAAAATGCTTTATTGCAGCACACACCTTCCCCAACAACAGACTACTACCCATCTAAGACTTGCAAGGTGAAGTTGCCATGTAAATATGTCTTTAATACTCAGTCCTTTGATACTTAGTTCAAGCAAAAGTCTCAAAGTCTGCAAAGTGGCATACAACCTCTGTCTTTTTCCAAATGTTCTGCACTAGTTGGGATGAGGTGCTGCCTCAGTGTGGTTGTTCCTTTTCTAGTTGCTACTGAGCTCCCAGCAAAGCTTCAGACACCAGGCAGGACTCCCACAAGGATATGCTGCTCACCATAACTTGTGGTCCTGGCAGTTGAATGATAGTCCTCTTGCCTGCTTATAATACCTGCCAATCTTCAGACATCATCTCCGTTTCCCCATCGGTATGCCATTTGCTTATCACCTTTCTTCTTACACACACACCCCTACTTTGTCTCAGCATTTGCTTTTCTAAGCTAAGAGCCTGGGTGGGGTGAGGCTGCCTCTGGACATCAGCACATCCTTGAAAACGCCAGAGTGTGGCTCAACTATCACAGGCGGTGGAATACTGGCTTGGATGCTTGTGAGTAAAGTTTGAGTTAATGAATCAATGTATGAGGGAAATGTGGTGAGAAGCATTTCTGCCTGGCTGCAGCTACTTTTCCCAACTTCACTCCCTCACATAAATGTAAATAAATAAATACATTCACGATACAGACCATACAATCTTTAAAAAAATCATGCTACTTTTTTGTGAATGGGAATCGACTCCTGTCCCTCCACCTCTGCCCCCAATTTCCATGTATCATCAAAGCTAGTTTGAAGGAAACTCTTAACTTTCTTGGGAAAATTCTGAGGCTATATTAGGACAAAACATTAAATTATTCTGCTCCTGATTCTAATAACAGAAAGCATCTATCAACAGAAGCAGATCATAGGATTCTACAGATTAAAGCTTTTTCACAAAATAATTATTTGGTATTTATACATGTTTCATGTGTTCTCAACATACAGGTGAAACTCGAAAAATTAGAATATCGTGCAAATGTTCATTTATGTCAGTATGGCAACTCAAAAGGTGAAACCAATATATGAGATAGACGCATTACATGCAAAGCGAGATATGTCAAGCCTTACTTTGGTATAATTGTGATGATTATGGCGTACAGCTTATGAAAACCCCAAATTCACAATCTCAGAAAATTAGAATATTACATGACATCAATAACACAAGGATTGGAAATAGAACAATATCGGACCTCTGCAAAGTATAAGCATGCTTACAATCAGTACTTGGTTTGGGCCCCTTTTGCAGCAATGACTGCCGCAATGCGTATGTATAACAAGATATATAACAAGCAACGATGTATAACAAGGTGGCGGCAGGGAGCGGATGCCTAGTGCGGAGCTCCCAGCCGTAACCTCCTTTTTGGCCTCCACCATAACCATAACTAACTATGCGGGTGAGGAGAGTTGGAGGTGCAGGATTTCCGTACGAATGGGGGGTGAATGAAGAGAACCCCCAGTGTTACCTCCGTCCAAAGCGGGCCGCGGCCGTGGGGAGAGGAGTTGCGGCGGCAGCAGCTGGAGCAGGGACTGAGAGGAGAGGACGTGGGCAGGCGCAGCAGCGAGCGACGCTCGGTCCCAGAGGAGCCGAGAACAGCGCCCGGTCTTGAAGGAAGCAACGCCGGAGTTGAAAGCGGGCCCTGCGGGGCCGGGAGTGCCAGCGGGCGGTGGCCCAGGCCCGGTGCAGCTGGCCTTGGTGGTGGGAGTGCCTGCGGTGAGAGCGCTGGTGCTGACGGCGGGACGCCGGCGGCGAGGCTGAAGGAGATTGGAGGCCAGAGCCCGGCGCCCACAGTGACTTTGAGACCTTGGGGGTTGGGAGATGAGCCCCTATGTGGCAAGGGGCGCCCCCTCCCCTAGAGAAGACGCGGGGGGACTCGAGCGTGTGGGCATGTGTGAGTGGATGCTGTGGTTGGAGGAGATGAATGGGCTGCTCTCTGCCTGGGTGGGAGACAGGCAGAGGGTAGGAGTGAATGGGGCCCTTCTCTCCCTGGCAGGGAGAGAAGTTGGTGGAGAGAGGGTGAGTGTTTGTTGGGGGATTGGGAGTGCTGACCCCCTGTCGGCGCTGAGAGCGGTCAGCTGAAGTGCCACAGGGGTGTGCGGCCCCACCCCTTTTTTGTCTCCTCTACCTTGTGTGGTGGGTGGTATGGCAGGCCCCTTAAGTGGGAGGCCTGGAGGGGGGGAGGAGGACCTTGGGCGGTTTAGGGCGGGCATTCAGGTGGTGACTGGCATGGGGCGGTATGGCGGGAACCAGAGGGCAGGCCATTTCAGGGGAAGACGCCCCCGATGCGTTATACCGGTGGCGTTTTCTGGCCCTCAGAGCTCAAGCCCAGACCCTGGTCAGCAGGCCTACAGAGGCCCGGGCTTTCGTCTGTTGCTGCTGAATGCCAGGTCAGTCAATAATAAGGCCCCCCTTATTCACAACCTTATTGGGGAGGAGCAGGCTGACCTGACGTGCATCACCAAGACCTGGCTGGCACCAGAGGGGGGAGTAGCCCTCTCGGAATTGTGTCCAGCCGGGTTTAGGGTGTGGCACCAGCCGAGACCCCAGGGCAGGGGAGGGGGAGTGGCAGTAGTCATCAGGGAATCCCTATTGGCCTTCAGGGGCCCTGCTCTACAAGTTGCTGGATGTGAGACCCTGTTCCTGAGGTTGGGCACACGGGATCAGTTGGGAGTGCTGCTAGTGTACCAGCCTCCCTGCTGCATAGCAGCCTCCCTGCCTGGGTTGCTGGAGGCCATCTCGGGGTTGGCAGTGGAGTTCCCCAGACTTATGGTCTTGGGGGACTTTAATCTGCCGTCCCTGGGGTTGGCCTCGGAGGCGGCTCTGGAGTTCATGGCTACCATGGCAGCCATGGGCCTATCCCAGGTCATCAATGGCCCGACCCAGGACAGTGGTCACACTCCAGATATGTTTTTCTTGTCGGAGCAGTGGCAGTGTGATCTGGTGGGGGATTTTATATTATCCTCCCTGTCATGGTCAGATCACTCCCTGGTGGCGGTAGGATTCTCCAATGTTGCCCCCCTCCACAGGGAGGTGGGACCTATTTGAACGGTCCGCCCCCGGCGCCTGATGGACCCGCACGGGTTCCAAAGGGAGCTGGGGGTTGTTCCTGAGGCCTTGCTGCACGGCCCAGCGGAGGCCCTGGCCGCAGCCTGGAACAAGGAGGCGGCTGGGGCCTTGGACAGGATCACGCCTGTGCGTCCTCTCTTGGCCCATCACTCCCGGCGCTCCCCGTGGTTCACGGAGGAGTTGAGGGAACTGAAAAGGGCTAAGAGACGGCTAGAGCGCCGCTGGCGGAAAACTGGGGACAAATCAGACCGAACACAGGTTAGAGCTGCTATTAAGGCCTACCTAGTGGCGGTAAGGGCGGCGACACGTCAATATTTCTCCGCTCTTATTGCATCCTCAGAGTGTCGCCCTGCAGCCCTGTTTAGGGTCACCCGGGCCCTCCTGGGAAAAGGGGGGGGGGCGGAGGACTACTTGCAGGGTCGTGCAGAGGAATTTGCTGAACACCTGATGGATAAAATTGCTCAGATCCATTCTCAGTTGGAAGCCAAGTGTGGAGTAGGTCCAGAGGAGTTGCCCAGGGAGTGTTCTTGCCCAGTTATCTGGGAACGGTTTGATCCTGTTGTCCCTGAGGAAGTGGACAGGGTCCTTGGGGCTGTCAGTACGACCACCTGTGATTTAGATCCGTGTCCCTCCTGGTTAGTTAAATCTACCAAGGAGGTGACCTTAGGGTGGGTCCTGGCGGTGGTTAATTCATCCTTGCAGGAGGGGGTGTTCCTGAAGCCTTTCAAAGAGGCTTTGGTCCACCCACTCCTCAAGAAACCATAGCTAGACCCCACCCTCCTGGACAACTTCCGTCCAGTCTCCCACCTCCCCTTTTTAGGAAGGTGGTAGAAAAGGTGGTCACGTGGCAGCTTCAGAGGATCCTGGAGGAAACGGATTATCTGGACCCCTATCAGTCAGGATTCAGGCCCGGTTATGAGACAGAAACAGCATTGGTTGCACTTTTAGATGATCTCTGGCGAGAGCGGGATGGGGGGAGTGCATCCATCCTTGCTCTTCTTGACCTCTCGGCGGCTTTCGATACCATCGACCATGGTATCCTTTTGGGTCGGCTGCGGGAGTTGGGGTTGGGTGGCACAATGTTGTGCTGGTTCAGCTCCTTTCTCCAAGGCCGAACCCAATCGGTGTTGATAGGGAGCGAGAGGTCCAGCCCCCGGCCCCTACTTTGTGGGGTGCCACAGGGGTCAGTGCTTTCACCGCTCCTATTTAATATCTACATGAAACCGCTGGGTGAGATCATCCGGCACCATGGGGTGAGGTATCATTAGTTTGCTGATGATACCCAACTATACATCTCCATCCCAGGTGCCCTAAGTGACGCTGTGACTGCCCTCTTGCGGTGCCTGGAGGCTGTGGGGGCCTGGATGGGGGACAACAGGCTTCAGCTGAACCCTGGTAAGACGGAGAGGCTGTGGATACAGGGAGCCTCAAGATGTAGGACTTTGTCATCTTTGGTTCTTGATGGGGTTGCAGTACCCCAGACAGACCCGGTACGTAATCTGGGGGTTCTCCTGGACTCACGACTCCTGCTCGAAGAGCAGGTGGCAGTCGTGGCTAGGAGGGCCTTTGCACGACTTCATGTGGTGCGGCAGTTATGCCCCATCCTGGATCAGGGGGACCTCCACACGGTCACTCATGCCCTGATCACCTCTGGGTTGGACTACTGTAACGCGCTCTACATGGGGCTACCCTTGAACAGTATCCGGAAGCTACAGCTGGTGCAGAATGCGGCGGCGCAGACAGTTCTTAATGTCCCTAGGAGGGCACATATAACACCACTGTTGCATGAGCTGCATTGGCTACCGGTTTGTTTCCAGGTCCAATTCAAGGTGTTGGTCATTACCTTTAAAGCCCTTTATGGCACGGGACCAGGTTATCTGAGGAACTGCCTCGCCCTGGTCACTTCAGCCCATTCCACTCGGTCCAGCAGAAGGGGCAGGTTGCAGACCCCACCAGTCAGGGAATTTCGATTGGTGGGGTCTAGGCAGAGAGTCTTTTCTGCTGTAGCGCCCGCCCTATAGAACATCCTGCCTTCTGAGGTCCGGTGTACCCCCTCCCTCATGGCCTTCAGGAAAGGTATTAAATCCTGGCTCTGCCAGAAGGCCTGGGGGCCAGGGGGGGCCCGCACCTGTGGAGAGGGCTGGTGGGATGATGGGTTGTCCCCCCCCCAGCATCTTATAGGTTTTTTTTAGGGCCAAAAATTAGAGGAGGTTTTTTAGGGTATTTTTAATATGTTTTTAATTATTTATTCCAGTAGTAATGTACTGTAATGTAATGTAATGTAATGTAAAGACTGAACAACAACAAATTATTTATAGTTTTTAGCCATCTTGGAGAGAACTGTGTTGTTTATTGTGAGCCGCCCAGAGTCACCCGTTGGGGGAGATGGGCGGCATACAAGCCGAATAAATTTATTTATTTATTTATTTATTTATTTATTTAATTTGTCCCCGCCCATCTCCCCTACAATGGGGGACTCTGGGCGGCTCACAATAAAAAATAAATGCGGCATGGCATGGATGCTATCAGCCTGTGGCGCTGCTGAGGTGATATGGAAGACCAGGATGCTTCAATAGCGGCCTTCAGCTCCGCTGCATTGTTCGGTCTCATGTCCCTCATCTTTCTCTTGGCAATGCCCCATAGATTCTCTATGGGGTTCAGTCAGGTGAGTTTGCTGGCCAATCAAGCACAGTAATCCCATGGTCTTGAACCAGGTTTTGGTACTTTTGGCAGTGTGGGCAGGTGCCACGTCCTGCTGGAAAATGAAGTCAGCATCCTCATAAAGCTCGTCTGCGGAAGGAAGCATGAAGTGCTCCAAAATCTCCTGGTAGACGGCTGCGTTGACCCTGGACTTAATGAAGCACAGTGGACCAACACCAGCAGATGACATGGCTCCCCAAATCAACACAGACTGTGGAAACTTCACACTGGACTTCAAGCATCGTGCATTGTGTGCCCCTCCATTCTTCCTCCAGACTCTGGGTCCTTGGTTCCCAAATGAGATGCAAAAGTTGCTCTCATCAGAAAAGAGGACTTTGGACCACTGGGCAACAGACCAGTTCTTTTTTTCTGTAGACCAGGTAAGACGCTTCTGATGTTGTTTGTTGTTCAGGAGCGGCTTGACAAGAGGAATAGGACATTTGAAGCCCATGTCCAGGATCCGTCTCTGTGTGGTGGCTCTTGATGCACTAACTCCAGCCTCAGTCCACTCCTTGTGAAAGTCCCCAACACTTTGGAATGGCCTTTTCCTGACAATCCTCTCCAGGCTGCCGTCATCCCTGCTGCTTGTGCACCTTTTTCTACCACACTTTTCCCTTCCACATAACCTTCTATTGATGTGCTTTGATACAGCACTTTGGGAACATCCAACTTCTTTTGCAATTACCTTTTGGGGCTTTCCCTCCTTATGGAGGGTGGCAATTATGCTTTTCTGCACAAGTGTCAGGTCAGCAGTCTTTCCCATGCTTGTGATTCCTACTGAACCAGCCTGAGAGACCATTGAAAGGCTCAGGAACCCTTTGCAGGTGTTATGGATTCGTTAGCTGATTAGAGGGGGACACTTTGAGCCTAGAATATTGAACCTTTTCACACTATTCTAATTTTCTGAGATTGTGAATTTGGGGTTTTCATAAGCTGTACGCCATAATCATCACAATTATACCAAAGTAAGGCTTGACATATCTTGCTTTGCATGTAATGCGTCTATCTCATATATTGGTTTCACCTTTTGAGTTGCCATACTGACATAAATGAACATTTGCACGATATTCTAATTTTTCAAGTTTCACCTGTACATGCCTAACATAAAAGTAGTCTCAGAAAAGAACCTTGTTTAGTCACAATTTCCAACTAAGGGAATCACTAGGTGGTAAAACCCAGATTAAACTCTGCATGCTGAGTGATGTGGTCCACAATAGTTTTTTGTTTAATGTACATTTAGGAAAATTATCTGATCAAATCTAGACATTAAAATATTCTGGGCATTTTGAAATAGTTATTTCGTAATGACGAATCAAAGAAACAGAACAATGTGTATAGGATTAGGTTTATCTAAATTAAGTATCCAAGAGGTATTATTAGACCTTCTCTCACAATTCTCTTCTCTAAATGTACAGAAGAAGTCTCAGTCAAAACAAACTTTGTTTTAAAAAGAAAAAAATACAAGTTTTTAGAATAGCTAGTAATAGCATCAAGGATATCAATCTGAATTAATACCAAGCATCAATCATGATAAAGGAACTGAAGGGAAAAACATAGATGAGAACACGTTCTTCCTCTGATTCTACTAAACCTGATATATAATTCCATTCTTTTCAAAAGATCCAGTGGAAGAAATACTCACCACCCCATTGATCCCGTTCTTAAGTGGCTGCTTCGGTACTAGTACGAGGTAGGTGATGATCCCCTTTTCCTTTAGGTATTCACATCGTGACCCACCATCTCCTGGTTCCACCTCAAATTCTCCTTTCAAGCAGTCCATGGTGCTCTGAGAAATGTGTACACGCCTAAAAGGACCACAGAAAATGCAGTCAATCTTAATACAGGAGAAAATGTCAGAGCTGTTGGGAAAAAAGGCTGGAGAAAAGTCCAGAACTTCAAGGACTTTCAGAATTTACACAAACAGAACACACCACTGTCCTGAAATACACAGAAAAATATTTTTCAACATAACAGCTTTGATAATGACAATAGATTTTGATTATAATAGTAAAATCTAATACAAACTGAACTTAAAGAGAAAAAAAGAGTAAAAAGTGCAAGGAAAAAGGAAAAAAAGAAAGAGAAAAAAAATATAATAAGAAAGAGAAAAGAAATATGTAAAGAAGCGACTTCAAACTTCGTCACATGTATAAACAAATTTAGTGACTCTTTACCCCCTCTAAGGTTAACAAACATTTATCTCTTCATCACATATCCCATCCCTTATCTATAGGCAAATCCATAAAACATCATCTTTTCAGTCCTGGTGTCAGCAGAAAGTCCATAAAGTTCACCAGAAGTAAAAACATACTTTGTTTTAACCTTGATCAAATAAATCAATGTTATATTCCTTCCTTTTACTTCTAACAGTCTTAATATTTAGTTCATTCAAATATTGTCATAAGATTTGATTTCTCTTCATTTCTTCTTTATCCCATCACACAGAGTTCTTTGGGTCTTTAACAAGCCTCTTTTGTAAATCCAATACAAAAAAATTATCTAAGTCACTTTCTTGGTTTATCATTTATATTTCCCTTTTGATTTTTAAAACATCAGCTAGTTTCTTTTGTATATCCAGTGAGATATCTTTTTCCAAGTCATTCTTTTGGCCTGTCATTTGTAAATTCACTTTCGGTACCATCTCTGTCTTACCAGATAAAATTTGTTCCATATCTGTCATTTCTTCAATAACATCTTTTGGACATGGTCTACCCATAGAGGCAGACATCATGACTAACACTGTTGATATTGTGTGTTTTTCTCCGCCTAGAATCTTTAGTTCTCTCTAGCATCCAGTTTTTAAAATCATAAAATTACTTGCCTTTGTTATATCTTGCAAAAACCAAAACGGATCTATTTCCCACAAGAAGCTGTTTGTTCTTTATAATTAATCCCAAAATCTTATTGTAAAAGTTTCTATACTCCAAATTTATCTGGACCCTTAGGCCATTTATAAATTTCTAAGACCAAAATCTTATTTAGCTTTTTGCTGTTTATTTCAAATTCTTTAAATTCTTATGATTAAAATTTTCTTTCATTCAGGATTGAAAGCAAGGTCACCCAGCATTTTTAAATTTGTCATTCTGAAGGTTTCAAATAGCTTAAAAGTAGTTAATAAGCAATTTCCAAAAGTGATTAGAAAGTGAGGTTAGCAAAATTAGTGTCCTTGAAAAGGGGCTGACCATGATTGCAAGCCAGATGACTATTCCCATCATCTCCCAGCACTCACACCCATGGGAGACTGCTGTCCTGTGTTCTCTTCACAGGGAGCAACCGTCCAGAGCACATGTGGGCAATGTCCCATCCTCTCCTATCCAGAGGAGTTCCAAGGAACCAGTCTATTCACTGATTCCTTGGTCTTTGCTGCAGTTGTTAGCTCCGCTTTCACAGAGACGTCTTCAGTCCACCATTCCTCCCCGGAAGCCCACAATAGTACATTAAGTACTATCTTTCCCATGTTTTATGACACCATTTTCAAAATAAGTGGCAACTGGATACTGCCCAAGTGCACACAAATATCATGGCTTCATAAACTAGAAACTCCTTGCAGTCTGCACTTCTGGAATGTGAAGGAAGCCAAAGCTAGAAGGTACTGCTTTTCAGTTGAAGTACCAGCGCTTTGGAATAGTCTCCCAACCGAGATCAGGCCAGCCCCTTCCTTAATGGCTTTCAGGAGGATATTAAAAACTGAGTTGTTTCAGGGAATATTCTAGTTAAGTTCATGAGCTCCACTAACTTTTATGTTACTTTTATTTTTGTTCTTTTATTTGGGTTCTGATTTTTATGTTTGTGTTTTGTTTGTATTGTTATTTTAGACCTACTGCAGAGCTTTTAATGTTTTCATATCATGTGAGCTGCAAGAGTTATTAGATTGTGGCGGAATATAAATAAACCCTTGAGAGAGAGGTGGTTACAGCAGCTCTAAAGGAACTAGTGGTCTGGCCCTTTCTCAGGAAACCTTTGCTGGATTCAGCAGAGTTGGACAATTTTCATCCAGTCTCCTAAAAAGAGACGGTTGTTAAGAAGGAGGTTGCAGCTTCAAAGGGTACTGGAGGAAACAGTTTATCTGAACACTTTCCAGTCCAGTTTCAGACCAGGATATAGCACTGAGATGGCACTGATTACACTTCTGGATGACCCGTAGCGTTCTTAGGATTGGGGAGTGCATCCCTCCTAGCCTTCTTTGATCTCTCAGTGACCTTCAATACTATCAACCATTGTATACTTCTGGACCAGATCAGGGGATTGAGATTGGGAGGTATGGTTTATTGTAGTTTTCCATCTCCAGGGCTGGTTCTAGTCAATGTTAGTGGGGAAACAAAAGTCTAACCCTAGGCCCCTGCTTTGCATATTTCTACGACTTTGTAAATCTTTCAGTCTAGGATTCAGAGAGGGCCTCCATTCATTTTCCTATTGCAGAAATTTAGCACCACAACCTCTTGTTTTAAGCAGCAATTATTTATTGGTTTGTTTACAAAATAAGGGGCAAAATATTTCTCCTTAAAATGCTTCCCAATATTCTTCCCCCCCCCCAAAATTAAAAAAAAATAGTTGAGAAATGTCAGTCCTATATCCTGGTGGCCAAGAAAGCCCAGAAGCTTTTTAAAAAGCTTTTTAAAAACATTTAAAAGCCAAACAAATATTGACTGCCCTGCAATATATGAATAGTTGTTAAAATCAATCCTCTTGACATTCTGGAAATCCCTCAAGACCTGGTTATGTCACCAGGCCTGGGGGTCCTAGGGAACCAGAGACATGTTCAGATGACTCCACTACTGAGGTGGATATATTCACTCTCTCTTTGCCTAGGGTTTGTATATTTTGTTTTTAATAATATTTATCTTTAAGACTGATTTTTATATTTTTATAATGATTGTTTTATAAATGTTGTTTTTATCTGATTGTTGTACACCGCTCAGAGTCATTTTTTGTGAGATAGGCAGCCATATAAATTTGATGGATGGATGGATGGATGGATGGATGGATGGATGGATGGATGGAGACAAATTCCAGAGATCTTCTAGCAGTAAACTGAACCTATGTAAGTTAAATGTTGGGTCACTCTTGATGGTTACCCTAATATTTCCAAGCAATTAATGAAGTTACTGCTGCAAAAATGTACAGAAATAATGTCAAACTGGAAGTTTAAGAATTCAACAGGAAAACATCTGAACTGAGTGACTTAGTAAGACTTAGTATATAGAAGTACTTTCAAACAACACTGACGGAACTTCATTATTGCTAGAATTCATGACAATGCTGACAGCAAAAGTTTATGGTGTTATAGATTAGGTTTAAAATTAAGATTTTAAAAATACTTTATCCTTTTACATCATTTTCTCTCAGAACTGAACTATACAGTAATATTTCAGATTTTAACCAAAAATAATTCTGTGAATAGAACTGATACCAAATATACACCACTGATTGCCTTGCTTGAAAATGTCCAGGCACAATGTGGAAAGGCAGACCTGCCTTCCCTCCCAAAAGACACCAAGAATCCTGAAAAGTATTTGGTAAAAATGCAAATAGCATTTGCACAAGTGAACACTTTCAACAAGATGAGCACTGAGGCATAAAGAGAACATGTCTCTTCATGATTTGCCAGCACTTTCCAGCTCTGCCACAAAACATACCGTATATATATTTCTTTTTATTATAAAATAATTTGCCTGATGGATCCTGATATACATTTGCCAGACTTCAACTGGGAGGAAGTAAATACCAGCATTGCTGACAACCATGTTTGAGAGCAAAATATACTATACAAGAATGTATAAATAAAAGAAGTTCTCAGTGATTTGTACATCACAGCTGCATTAAACATCATTACATCACAGGGCAACTTAAATACTGACATTTAAGATATTTAAATATTTAAATACTGACATTTGTTAGTCAAATCTATAGGCTCCTACTTGAATGCAGTTTCTGAGTTCAATGGTTATTAAATAATATTTATGCACTACATTTTGTCTTGTTCTTTCTCCAAGGAATATATTCTCTCTGCATCTCTGAAGAGTTGGGTAGAACAATTTGTAAGACTAAGATATGATAACTGGTCATAAAATATAAGGCTAGAGTTCCATGTTTGGGTAACACTTTGTTTTAAAAAAAAATAAAATCACATTTTATTTAGAAGAGATTTTTTTAAAACGTTAAGTAGTTACATGCAAAGCTTAAACTCACATTGTAAAATTAAAAGTAATATTATGCAATATTTCTAGCTAAATGTTTACTTATCCTTTCAGAGATACGGTAATCATTTTTCCTGAAACAGATTTCTGTCTCAGTTCTTCCTGGACTCCCCTCCTGATCCCGGAAGATTCTAGTCATTTCAGAGATTGCCAGGGAGACAGAAAATGTCCCACTGCTTTTTTCAGTCTTGCTTTCTAACTGCTGCTTTTGTTTTTAAAAGACGAACTATTTTCCTCCCTAGCAAAAAGGGTGGGATTTAGGTTATCTGATTTTGTAAATGACCTATGGTATGCAACTGTCCCTTGCACAGACATAGATTCCATGTCTAAGATGACAGAATGTGGACTGAAACTCAGACACATCTGGATGTTAGTGAATGTGGATTTTTATATTAGTTTTTTAACCCTTTTATTTTTATTTAAAACAAAGGTATTTTTCCAAAAAAAGAAAAATAAAAAAACACCCCTAAAAATAATATAGGTAAATATTTAATTTCTGACTTCCCCCTTCTTTGTACTCCAACTGATTTGCAGTACCTATTGGTGTAAACTTTACAAACCATACTCTAAGTTTTTGTATTTATCTTGCTGCATAATACACAGCATATATGGAAGCCATTCTTGCTTAAATTTAAATTTCTGTGATGGATACACACTGTTAGTTTCAGCATTGCTGCATATTCTTCAGGTTGAAGTTCCCAATCAGTTGTCGTTTGTACTATTTTTTTTTCCTAGCGTGGTGCAGTTTGTCCTCACAGCTGTAAACATGTATCTTAATGTTGATTAACACTTTGAACTTACACCTAATCCAGGATTCTAATCTTTTTTCTATCTAATTAAAAAAATTCAGTATTTTATCATCATGTTCTACCTCCTACTTGCATTTGTTCATCAGTTACCACATATCTCACGTTCAGGTATCAGCCAGTTTGACAAAAGGGAGCAGAGAAGCAGTGCACTGAATAAGAATATTAGCCCAAATCAACATGTACTTTCTTTGGCCTGAAACACAAACTTCAAAATTCTCTGAACATTTTTATTTATATAAAATGCATATCTATACCTATCTGGCTTGTTGTTGTTGTTCAGTCATTAAGTCGTGTCCGACTCTTCATGACCCCATGAACCATATTGTGCCAGGCCTTCCTATCTTTCACTGCCTCCCTGAGTTTGCTCAATTTCATGCTCATTGCTTCAGTGATGCTATCTAGCCATCTCATCCTCTGCCGTCCTCTTCTCCTTTTGCCTTCCATCTTTCCCAGCATCAGGGTCTTTTCCAAAGAGTCCTCTCTTCGCATTAGGGGACCAAAGTATCTGAGCTTGAGCTTCATTATCAATCCTTCCAATGAGCAATCAGAGTTGATTTCCTTTAAGATTGACTGGTTTGACCTCCTAGCAGTCCAGGGGACTCTTAAGAGTCTTCTCCAGCACCACAGTTCAAAGGCATCAATTCTTCGGTGTTCAGCCTTCTTTATGGTCCAGCTCTCACAGCCATACATTACTACTGGAAAAACCATAGCTTTGACTATGCGGATCTTTGTCGGCAAGGTGACGTCTCTGCTTTTTAATATGCTATCTAGGTTTGCCATAGCTTTCCTCCCAAGGAGCAAGCGTCTTTTAATTTCATGGCTGCAGTCTCCGTCTGCGGTGATCTTGGAGCCCAAATAAATGAAGTCTGTTACTGCTTCCATTTCTACCCCTTCTATTTGCCAGGAATTGATGGGTCCAGATGCCATGATCTTAGTTTTTTTAATGTTGAGTTTCAAGCCAGCTTTCGCACTCTCCTCTTTCACCCTCATCAAGAGGCTCTTTAGTTCTTCTTCACTTTCTGCCATTAGGGTGGTATCGTCTGCATAGCTGAGGTTATTGATGTTTCTCCCTGCAATCTTAATTCTGGCTTGTGATTCTTCCAGCCTGCCATTTCTCATGATGTACTCTGCATATAGGTTAAATAAGCAGGGTGACAGTATACAGCCTTGTTGTACTCCTTTCCCTATTTTGAACCAATCGGTTGTTCCATGACCGGTTCTAACTGTTGCTTCTTGTCCCGCATACAGATTTCTCAGGAGACAGGTAAGGTGGTCTGGTATCCCCATCTCTTTAAGAATTTGCCACAGTTTGTTGTGATCCACACAATCAAAGGCTTTTGCATAGTCAATGAAGCAGAAGTAGATGCTTTTCTGGAACTCTCGTGCTTTCTCCATGATCCAGCGAATGTTGGCAATTTGATCTCTAGTTCCTCTGCCTCTTCGAAACCCAGCTTGTACATCCGGTAGTTCTCGGTTCACGTACTGCTGAAGCCTAGCTTGTAGGATTTTGAGCATAACCTTGCTAGCATGTGAAATGAGTGCAATTGTGCGATAGTTTGAGCATTCTTTGGCATTGCCCTTCTTTGGAATTGGAACGTAAACTGACCTTTTCCAATCCCGTGGCCACTGTTGCGTTTTCCAAACTTGCTGGCATATTGAGTGCAGCACTTTAACAGCATCGTCTTTTAGTATTTTAAATAACTCAGCTGGAATACTGTCATCTCCACTAGCTTTGTTGTTAGCAATGCTTCCTAAGGCCCACTTGACTTCACTCTCTAGGATGTCTGGCTCAGGGTCAGTGACCACACCAGCATGGACATCAGGGACATTGAGATCTTTCTTGTATAGTTCTTCTGTGTATTCTTGCCACCTCTTCTTAATCTCTTCTGCTTCTGTTAGGTCCCTGCCTTTTTTGTCCTTTATCATGCCCATCTTTGCACTAAACATTCCTTTGATATCTCCAATTTTCTTGAAGAGATGTCTAGTCTTCCCCATTCTATTGTTTTCTTCAATTTCTTTGCATTGTTCATTTAAGAAGGCCTTCTTATCTCTCCTTGCTATTCTCTGGAAATCTGCATTCAGTTGCTTATATCTTTCCCTTTCACCCTTGCTTTTCGCATTCCTTCTTTCTACAGCTATTTGTAAAGCCTCATCAGACAGCCATTTTGCTTTCTTGCATTTCTTTTTCTTTGGGATGGTTTTAGTTGCTGCCTCTTGTACAATGTTACAGACCTCCGTCCATAGTTCTTCAGGCACTCTCTACCAAATCTAATCCTCTAAATCTATTCATCACATTCACTGTGTACTCACATGGAATATGATCTAAGTCATACCTGAGTGGTCTAGTGGTTTTCCCTACGTTCTTCAATTTAAGCCTAAATTTTGCAGTAAGAAGCTCATGATCTGAGCCACAGTCAGCTCCTGGTCTTGTTTTTGCCGTCTGTATAGAGCTTCTCCATCTTTGGCTGCAAAGTATGTAATCGATCTGGTTTCGGTATTGACCATCTGGTGATGTCCATGTGTAGAGTCGTCTCTTGTGTTGTTGGAAAAGAGTGTTTGCTATGACTAGCTTGTTCTCTTGACAGAACTCTATTAGCCTTTGCCCTGCTTCATTTTGTACTCCAAGGCCAAACTTGCCTGTTATTCCGATTACTCCTTGACTTCCTACTTTAGCATTCCAATCCCCTATGATGAAAAGGACATCTTTTTTTGGTGCTAGTTCTAGAAGGTCTTGTAGGTCTTCATAGAACCGGTCAACTTCAGCTTCTTCGGCATCAGTGGTTGGGGCATAGACTTGGATTACCGTGATGTTGAATGGTTTTCCTTGGATACGCACTGAGATCATTCTGTCGTTTTTGAGGTTGTACCCCATTACTGCCTTTCCCACTCTCTTATTGACTATGAGTGTAACTCCATTTCTTCTAAGGGTTTCTTGCCCACAGTAGTAGATACAATGGTCACCTGAATTAAATTCACCCATTCCCGTCCATTTCAATTCGCTGATTCCCAAGGTGTCGACGTTCAATCTTGTCATCTCATGTTTGACCACATCCAGCTTGCCTTGGTTCATGGATCTTACATTCCACGTACCTATACAATATTGTTCTTTACAGCATCAGACCTTCTTTTTGCTTCCAGATACATCCACAGCTGAACGTCCTTTCGGCTTTGGCCCAGCCGCTTCACTCTTTCTGGAGCTACTTGGAATTGCCCTCCGCTCTTCCCCAGTAGCATACTGGACACCTTCCGACCTGAGGGGCTCATCTTCCGGCGTCATATCTTTTAGCCTTTTAACATTGTCCATGGGGTTTTCTTGGCAAGGATACTGGAGTGGGTTGCCATTTCCTTCTCCAGTGGACCACATTTTGTCAGAACTCTCTGTCATGACCTGTCCGTCTTGGGTGGCCCTGCACAGTATAGCTCATGGCTTCACTGAGTTACACAAGCCCCTTCGCCACGACAAGGCAGTGATCCATGAAGGGGATCTATCTGGCTACAGCTCTTTAAACAATATACACTTAAGGGCAAGGACCTTTCTCTCCAATCTAGTTAAGTTTGTTCTTCAAATATTGACACAGGAGTAAGAGAAAGAGAAATTCATATAGATTCAATCCATTTTGCTTCCAAGCCATCAAACTTCAAATGCTGAAAATAAAGTTCCCGAAATCTACCTTCCAAAGCCATGATTTAAAGTTCAGGGCTATTTTCTGTTCTAAATAAAGCATAACTATTGCTATTAATATCCAAATTGCTTTGGCTCATACCAGACTAATCAAAAACTCACACACTAAAAAGAATATAGACTGATTAACTCCCTTTTCTTTCTAGCTAGCTACACCTCACTCATTTGCCTGAACTTTGTCTTGAAGCTATCTTCTCTGATAGCTGAAGTGTCCAAGTATACTCAAATTTATTTTTGTTATAGTTGTCAGGAGACAAACGAAACAAGGATGAATCTGCAGCACTAAAGAAGTTCCTCCAAGGAGTACTTCCTCCTTATTTTGTGCATATCAGTTAGGAATCACAGAAAATTGGCCCAATTTTTCTTGAAGCAAATCTGTTTATAGTTTTTGAACAGAACAGGGCACCATTAACAAGGTGTGTCCAAATTCAGTGCACTAATGCTACCTAGACTGGAAAGTTGATTCTGATCCTTGAGAAAGGTAAAATTCAGTTCTTTTGATTGACTCTCTTGTACTTTCACCTTATTCAAAATAACTCCTATCCCCAGCCAACTCACAAAAAGGTCTTGAAGGCATGCATGGGTCTTAATCCCTGTGATACTAAAGCAAAAGACAAAAAAGAGAATCTTTACGGAAAGGGCACAGGTGAACTCCTAAATCAAATCAGACTGAATAGGGTCAACAGCCCCCAGGCATTATATATATACACAATATTGTTATCAGAAGGGACTCTGGCAGCAGGTATTTTCAATCACTGCCTCCATAATTTGGAATTCCTTCCCCATAGAGATCCCATCTGCTCTTTCTCTCTTAGTTTTCAAGAGGATAGTTAAGACTGGTTGTTCTTCCTAGTGTAGGATGAAGGCATGTTGTGAGTGAAGGTTCAAATCTGATGGAAACATGACCTTGTATATTTGCTGTTTATTTTTATTGATGTTGTCATTTTTGCTTTTATAAGGGGTGGGTTTATTTACTGTTTTCCAGAGGGTTGTTTTTAACTTGATTGTTTACCACCCAGAGGCTCAAGAATGGACAGCATTCAAATGCAATGCAATGCAATGCAATGCAATGCATAATATAATACGTGTTTAGACATTTTCCAAGTGATCCTAAAGGATTTCCTAATATCCTAAGAACAGGTGCCTTGTTTCTACTGCTAGTTAAAAATAAATACTGCCCTAAGCCTAGACAGTGGTTTCAACAGAAGATCAGGTTTTGAATTTTTTAAGTTTGGAGTATTAACATGCTTTCTGAACATAAGTTAGAACAGTCTGATTCTTCATAACATGTTTATAAAAACAGTACTGGAAAAAAAAACAGTCCTTAGGAGGCACTTACCCAGGGATGCCACCTGCTTCCATCTTGTTAGCCACAGTTACATCTGTGGACCATACATCATACTGCCAACGTTTCTGTCCTAGGACTCCACCAAGGACAGTGCCACTGTGAACCCCCACACGCATGTCCACATCTGTTTTGGTCTTCTCTCTCACATAGCTTTAGAGGAATAAATTAATAATAATAAGCAATGTTAATCTCAATAGAATTATTATTTCCTGTTTCTGTACCTGAGGCGGCTTTGCTATGGCTGCTTTTAGCATAGGGCTTCACTGTCACTAAGGGCTCTGTTCAGAGGATTGCCAGAGGTCCCACGAAGCTAGGCACTCCCTGACTCCAATCTAAAATTCTACTAAGAGGACAGAAAGAAGAGGAAATAAACAATATGAGGTTACTATAGTTGCTTAGATTTCATTAAAGGAGTGCAAACTTCTCCAATATAGTACTTTCCAGATGTGGATAGACTACAAGGCCCATAATTCTCAGCCATCATGGACAAACTCAGGTTTTGAGGAGGATTTGAACAGAGGAATAGGCACCCTAGTAAAATTTAATTCTAAATACAAGATATGGCTTTTTAGATACCAACAGGGAACAAAACTTATAACTCAGTGGTAGAGCTATTTATTTACATGCAGAAGGGTCCCATATGAAACCATGGCCATTTAGGTAGGGCTGGAAAAACTCTGGCCGAAAAAAGTGGTGAGTCCTTGCCAATCACTGTCAACAATCCTGGTTTAGTACACTAAGGGAACATAGCTTCATTTATTCTTATGAAATCTGAACTTGTGCCAGATTCAAAAGATTGCCTAACAAACCAGCTCCCCTTTCCTCTCCTCTTTTATTTCTCTAGTTTACTGAGCTGTAAAACTACTTTCAAAGTTGCTATTCCTGTAATTTTCCATAAATACTTCTTTTCAAGGACAACATTTTCCATTCCTAAGACCTTCCTAAGCATGGAATTTTGTTTTACAGAGGGAGAGACAAAATTAGCTGGAGATATATTGTTTAGTTATCATGGTCAGTGGAAAAAAGACCAGGAGGCATTTTTCTTCTCTCCAGCTGGAAAAGATAAGCTAAGATGAAAATTTACAGTTCAGAAGCAGCCATACATAGGGGAAGATTTTTACACAAGTAACCTTTAGGAGAAAAATGTGCAAGGATATGTGCATGTAATAAGGAAATAATTATGTAATAAATTGTACTGTCTTTAATTAGAGTAGGACAGCAGAAGGGGGGGGAAGCATTCTTTAATCAAATGGAGCAATCTTACAGTGAGGCTTATGACTTTAATAAATATACCTAAAGCAGGTCTGCAATTCAATAAAATTCTTATAAAAGAATATGCTTCACAAAAAAATGTTCCTTGGCAACTTCATAAACCAATAGTTTTTCAGTTGGGGGAAAAAAAGAAAAACATGAATGAAAACAAAAAAACAACCCAGACTGGAAAAACCAAAAACAGCACACAAATTGGGAAAGTGGGAATGCTTACGAAATAGCTTCCACCATAGCAAGACCCATCATGATTGAGCAAACAGCATGGTCCTCACGGTAGTCTGGCAATCCACAGATACAGTAGTAGCAGTCACCCAGAATCTTGATACGCAGTTGATGGTACCTCTGTAAGAATGCCATTTTTTAAAATAAAAGGTAAATGTTTAGGATTTCCAGGTCTCAACCCCAAAACCTGCATTTTATTTTTAAACCTATTATTGAATTATGGAAAAGGCTGCTATGGGTTCTATGGCTCATTCATCCTCTGACCCATAATCCCTTCCAATTACAGTGCAGCACACTAAGAGCCTTAGTTGATAATATATGACTCCAGTTACATGTGATTCCTTCTTGGAATCTTAATGCAAAAGAAAAAAAGGCAAACAATATTTTAGGCTGCCTCAAGAAGTATACTGTACTTTTGAAGTTATCACAAGTAATAATTCACTCTATTCTGCATGGCTTAAACATTATCTCAAATTCTGAGTATGACAGCACAAGAAATATTCAGATAAATTAGAATAAGTTCAGAGAAGGATATAACATAAATGATCAGGAGATTGCAAACTAAATCATATAAGGCAAGATTAAAAGACTGAAGGAACTGCATATGTTTAGCTTGAGAAGATTGGGGGTGGGGGAGAGAGATATAATTATATTCTTCTAATACCTGAATGGATGTCACATGAAATTAGATCAACACCATATGAGTTTTCTGTATCATTGCTATTGTTCAATGGTTCTCCAGTTTGACTCAATTCATCAACTCTTACACCAACTACAATTTTTTTCAGGTTCATGTGGTAGCCTGAAACTACCTTAATGAACAGCAGAGTTCATTAAGGTGTTCAAGCGAAGTTTGAAGCACTTCTTCTAAACTATTTTTTTAAGCATGCACAATCCTAATATTTATTCAAAGTTATAATCAGTAATCAACTCAAATTAGATTTTTTTCTTTTCTACCCCGATAATTTAGACAATTAACATTTTAAAAATCAATTCTTCAACTCCCAGATTTAAATTTGTATTATATTCAACTTTAATACTAAGGCCAGCAATTTAGAAATGATCAACATTTAAACCTCAAAAAGATTTTCATATTAAGCATTGCTGATACTGTATTACAAAGTTATTCATAAACCCTGAGATATTGTTGTCAAGTTGTCAATCATAATTGGGTATTGATTGATTGATTGATTGTATTTATACAGTGCCATAATCTGCAAAGATTCCTGGCAGTTTACTTCCATAACATATAAACCTGTAAGATAGATTAAGGGGTAGCAAAGGCTGAAGTTTTCTGGGGGGCATTTGGAATGTGATTCTTCACCATGATTTTTTATTTCATTTTTTCATTGTTACTTTTAGTTTTGATTTTTGTAGTTGTTTTTTAGACTTTGATGTTATGAGGACTCTGGAATAAAATTTTAAATTGTTTTTAAGTTTTCCTTTTATCATGGATGTTTTATTACATTTGTTTTTCTTACAGTGGATATTTTTATTGTATTTACTTTATTGTAAGCTACCAGGAGTTGGAATGATTCAGCAACATACAGATTTAATAAATAATTAAAACCAAACAGAACACCACAAAAATATAGCACTAAAAGTTTTAAAAAACCAACATAAAAACAACAACCAGAAAATAAAAATGCAGATAGCAACCAGTGCTTTGGATTCAAAAGAGAAAATCTGCTTCAGAACACAGGGGGTGCTCACATAATTCTTTCTGACAACTCTTTAAAGCATGTGCATATTTTTCTGGGATCACATGGTTGTTCCCTGTTGTGGCAGCACGATCGCAGGAAAACATTTGGTTTAAGGAGTTGCCAACAGGAGTTACATGAGCACTACTGTGTGTTCCAAAGCAGCTTTTACCTTCTGGCAAAAGCAAATACTCAAACATCTTCTGGAATATCAGATGTGCCTCCACCTTCATAGTTCTCAAAACAGTCCAAAAAACGTTCATATACTGTATTTACTTCCTAAACTTCTTAAAAAATTGTACAAACAACAGTGGGAAAATACAGGGAAGATTACAAGCAGAGTGTGCTGTCCTCTGAAACCCCTATAACATTTCATGAAGAAGACACTCTGATTTGATAGTAAAACCTTCATTCAGAAGCACCCTTTGTCATTCTTTTATAACTTAGCTTACAGTAATTTACAGATTGCTGAAACATTCACTTCTAGCAAATAGAAGAATAATTTTGACAAAAGTCAAATTGGGTAAGATAGCTTCACATTTGTGATAAAAGAATTTGGGGGCTCTATTTATATTTTCTGAAATGAAATCTCATAATTAATTATCACTATATAATTAAATAACATTGCAATAAACACTAAAATAATCATTCAGTTCCTTTACTCTTTTGAAGACAATCTGTTTATTCATATATATGTGTGAGCATATTTAATCTGTGTAATTTCCTAACAGAATAAAATAATTATAAATGATAGTGATGATACTTTGCAGCATTAATTAATTAAACAAACAAATAACTCCAGAGCAGATATGGTTGCTAATATAAAACAGTTAACACAAGTTTAACGAAAATTTAAAATAATCTCCAGTAAATTTAAAGTAATTTCTGAAATAATTCTTATGCCAATGCTCATGATAGTAATATCCATAAACACATGTAGTTTAAATAGCTGGCATAATCATGTACTGTAGTAGCTTCATTTTTCCTGTATTGTCGTTAGTCCTATTTATGAGACTTTTAATCATTCTTCTGCAAACACTGCCCTCCAGATGTGTCTGACTACAGCTTCCACTGTCCTAGCCAGATGGCTGGGAAAACAAAAGTACAGTCAAATCAAATCTCACAAGTGATGCTATAGAAACCTTATAATTAAGAAGTACTAAATCTTCCCTGATCTTATATATGAATAAGTTTAGGCATGACATTAGCCGGGGGCAGAATCTTGTTTGGAAGCTGAGTATATTGCAATAAGACATTTGCATTTGTCCAGATCTTTCCGTGTAATCTCAACAAAATGTTTTATGTCTGAATTTTACTCTTTCACTGAGATTCTTCTGGTGTTCCTTATTTCTATATTATTCATTATGCTACTTATATTTCTTTGCTTTTAAATGGGAATTCTTAAAATGAAGAACAGTGTATGTATATTTGATATATGAAGCCATTCAATCAAGTCTCTAAGAAACATAATTTCAAGATATGAAAGATATGATAATTCATGCGAGCTACTTTCTAAGATGAGTATTACTTTCTGTGTCTAAAAAAACTAGTACTGTATGGGAATCAGCTATAAGAGTCAGAGAATTACTTGATTCATACATCTCACTAAGCCAGACTTTGCTTGACCATGTTTTACTGACAAACCACAGACATACAAAAAAGGAAATTGCATCCACTAAAGTGTATCAAATGAATAAGGATTGTCTGGATTTATTTAACATATTCAGCTAAACTCAAACAACGATATTATACATTTGAGTGGGGTCTAAATATCTAATTTCAGCCAGATTTTTAAAAACATAGAGTGGCTCTTTGGCAAGAGCACTTTAAAAATGGAGAAAAAAGCAGAAGGGAAGGAGAGCTTAACCTTTTCTCCAGTAAATCTCCTCCCCTTTTACAGCTGCATGTATATCAGAATTGTGTTTGTCTGCTTCTTCTCCATCTTTTCTTTGCTTCACACAGGCATCATTACAAATAAGAAGGGTAGTTTGGGCTGAATTACACACAATTTGCTGTGAAGATCTAAAGAATTTCCAGAATTATATAGTAAGCTAAATCTGATCAAGAAACTCACAGCTGCTAGTTTATCAAATCGAGCAAAGAGTTCATTCAAAAGTTTCACCAATTCCTGGGCACTGCATGAGGATGACAGCTGCGTAAAACCTACGATGTCAGCAAAGAGGATACTGTAGAATGAAAGACATGAGAGCCAAAACAAGTGAGACATCATCACTTAACTAGCTGCAGCAAAAACATTTACAACAGCTATTCAACCATTTGACTTATTAGCCCTCTCATCTGAAGTTCACTCTCTGTGTCATCAGTTCTTTGATATTTCTGGTTTTATGCTTTAATTCTATTCTACACTTATATGTTTACTAGTTTCCTCTATTTCAGGAGTGTGCAGTGTTTAAGAGATCAGGGGTTGCAACTGACTCCCAACTGTGTGGAGGGCCACAGGAGGCCATCTGCTGCCTTAGTGACACAGTGAAAGGGCATGGCTATTTTTGTTTAGCTTTTAGGAAAGATGTAAAAGTGGGGATGGGAGCAGGGGGCCTCCCAGTATCACACCACTCCATTCCCCACCCTTAAAACCACCACCATCACCCCAAAGCCCCAAATTTGGCTGTTGAAATATCAGTGGTACAATCTCAGGGCGCTGGAGACCTGCAAATCAGTTTGCATATAGTGACATGCAGAAAGCAATTGCCTACTCCTGCTCTGTTGTTTTATTCCAACACTAAGCACAATAATTATATTATTCCTTCTGCTTCTGAACTACATCTGATGCTGTGGTAAATTTGGAAAATGATTTTGCTTGAATTGTGCTTTGTATCATAGTTGAATTATGTAATTAGATTTTACTGTGGAGACACTCATTGTGCCCATAAAAATTTACTTTGAATAATGGCTTAGTCCTGGATTTTATTTCCTTTTTAGTTATTGCGCATCCAGGAGATGGCCTTGTTAGTACCAGCAAGCCATCTACAGAACACCCTCCTTAAAAAAGCCACATTCATTACCTGACATTTTCATGGCGGTACATATACATGGTATTGAATTGCTGCATTTCCTTCTGGCTTGCATCTTTCTTCATATCCTTCAGCATCTCATCCGCTACATGCCTGGGCAGAATTGAAAGCATCAACCGTTCCTAAATTGGGAAAATAAATAGACATATTCAAAAGATGGAAGAATTATTAAAAGAGATTAATATTGTAACAGATTACATGAGAAGCATAGAATTATCAGTTAATGTGCAGATTTTTCCTCATCTCATGGTGAGAAAGAATAAAAGCTCAATGGTAAAACTCATGACTTTCATGCAGAAAGGTGTTTCCAGATGTGATTCAGTAGTGCCCACTCCAGACTCTGATGACTGATGTGTTGCCAGGAAGGACCTCTCAGCAGCATCTACCACAGTAGTCTTCTGGGCCAACTGGTAGGGCAAAGAACTTTCATAGTAGTTCTTGTTTTATCAGCAACTGATCTGGCAGGAATTATCACATTCTAAAATCATGACAGTGGTTTCTGGCAGCTGATAGCTAGGAATCATGGAGGAAAAGCAGCACTCATGTTGAGGCATCACAAAAGGCAGTTAAGAGTGCCATGAGTTCTACATTATGGCTTCTGATCCAGCCCTACAAAGAGTACTGAACTGTATAGAAAATAGTTGACCATCATATGCACATAGCATGTCTACCACATGAAATCTCTTCTTTGCATTATACAAGTTCTTGTAATGACAGAGTTGCTACTCCAACTGAGATCAAGGCTATTTAGGCATTACAAAATGCAGAGAATTTGTTTTGCAGTCACAGTTTGTTAAAAAAAAAATGTGCAGCAGATTGTGAACTTCGCCAAAAGAACTGTGAAAAAAACAACTAATAGTTATATCAGTGCAAACAGATATTGGAAAAGAACTGAAACCAATATTTTCAGCTAAGAACTTAGATCATAAGAAATAGTTGTCATCAACTATTTACAGATACTGTGAGATAGCGATCATGGTAAATCTTATAAGATCTATTGTCCTCAATTGCTACCTCAGAATTCACAGATTTAAAATTTGCACTGTTTGCAGAGAAGCATATTACAACCAGCCCCCATTATCCAAAAACCAATGGTGAAGTAGAAAGAATGGTTCATGCTGCAAAATGAATTCTAGCAAAAGAAGACCCATTCTTAACTTCCCATTCATGTCATTTACTTCAGTCCAACACATTTAATCATAGGTTGACTCAAAAATGAACTTGTGCTATTCCTGGCTTGATTCCAAAGAAGTCTGGGCACTGGATGCAAAAGCAAAAAATCCTATATATTTCACTTGCTTACCAACATGGAATGCACATTTTTCCAGAACTACATCCAGGATTCAACATGCAAATTAAATTGGAGGACCAGCAGAGACAGAAGTGTAGAGAGCCAGGGAGGTAGCTCTGAAGCCAGTATTTTGAAACTGTTATGTAAGCAAAACCGCATTCCTTAAGTCCTGGGAGCAGAGTTAGTATTAAGAAAAGACTCAAGTTGGCCCCTATCTAACTCAGTGGGGTATAAAAGGCAGGGGAGGAAAATCACAACCAGGCTAACAAGATTTTGTTACTATAGCCTACTATTAAAATATAGCTCTAGTCTTCCTAGGGAGTTGATTTTAGGGTCTGGTCTTCCTTGTGGGGCTGACAAGAAGACACTTGCAGGTAGTTCCAGAGACACAACAGTCTTCACATTCACAGAAACTTTCAGAAAGAAAGTCAAACCAGATCAGCTTATCAACAGATCAATACTTTGAGACTGAGTTAATACTTCCAAAGACAGTAACATTCAAGCATCTCTCATCTGGAAGCCCAGAAGGCAAAATTATTATTAAATCTGCACATTACAGACAAAGACTAGTATAGTTAGAAAAAGCAGCTATTTATTGGGGCAGAATATTTCCCATGCTATTAGACATGACTAATGGTCTACTCTTCACTACAGAGGTAGAAAACTGAACATTTTAATGTTGCTTATTTGCAGATTGTGCACAATTTATAATACAAATGAAGGAAGATTAATGAAATATGATCCCAATTACTAAATAAAGGAAGAGCCAATACCTTAAAAGGAAATGAAGAACTCAAAAAGAACAGAAGCAAGAGCTAGCCAGAGAGTGATGCTTATACTAGAAATAGAGACTAGGGATTATAAACAATTTATAAATTTGTAGTATCAGGCCCTCTCTCTTTACTATAAAGTGCTATTAAAATGACATGAATGTGTTATCTGGTAAAACTCTTGACAAAGGGGAAAAATTATTGTTCCCAGAATATATCATTTCTGAAAATAATTTATGGGAACGGCTATATAGAAATTCAGAAGAATACAGATGAAGCTAGGCCATTCATCCATTTGTTAAATACCTTTTCTGGCATCATCTCTCCAGACTGTCATAATTTTCTGACCCTGAGAGATACCATGGAATTAACTTGGAACTTTCCAAAGCGTGTTCTGGCACCAATCTATAGTATTTCTCAAATTGTATGTTACTGGAGAACAAGCACCAACAATGCTCTAGCTTTTCCTCTCACTCAGCCAGCTGCTATTCATGGAGGCTGATTTTGCTGTCCATGGTTTTCTCAGGTCATTGCAGAAATGAAATTGACATCAGTGATGATGTACGTTGCATTCCTGCAAGAGTTGTTGCTCTGTACTTTCATCCTTCTATGAAGAAATACTGGGGCAAAAAAGATGGAAATGATGCTCTGCTAATGTTGGCACACATTTTTAAACAGGTTATCTTATACATGGTTACTTGGAAATAGTTCCATCCAAAACAACATGACATATTACCATTAAGTATTGACAGAACTGCAGCCAGAATTGCCTCAAAGTTCTCTCCACAGAAATGAGCTTTCTCGGCTTTCAGAAATTTGGCAAAGAACATTAATGAAGACACTAATTTTGCTTTCAGGTTGCTCTCCCTACCGTTGATTGTCTCCATGCATCAGTCCCCAAATTCAGATGGGAACACTAAATTAGCTATGAGTGCCCATAAAATTGTTATTTTTAACAATATATAATCAAGCGACTAAATATAATATACAGCATCCCTATATAAGACTGATCAAGTGTTTTGACAGCCTTGTCCTGCCCATTCCTTTATGTAAGAGTGAAATACAGAAAATAGATTTAAATAATACGTTCTCTAGGATTTAAAATCCCATGGTTACAAAGTCTCTGAAGATGTACAACCAATTTTTCTAAGTACATGGAAATATTGCAAACATGAAAAGCAGACCTTTGCTGCATCTATCTGCAAGAAAGACAGAATACTGATTAATGTACCAATTGAACGTACTCTTCTCTGTAAAGTTCTGTCTTTGAAAGTTTATCCTGGGTTCCATACAGTGATTGCAGAAGCCTGAAAAGGCAGCTAGGCTACCACTATCATTCTTGCAATACAGCAGTTATTAAATGTTTTCTCGCAGAAGGATGCCTTATACCAGCTCAGAGTATTTGCTTATCTAGTCCTCTATAACAGTGGCTTTCTGAGATCTCAGGTAGAGGCCTTTCTCATTTTCAATTTGCTTTAACTTGAAGTTTCAGTGATTGAATCAGAAACCTTGGACTCTTCCAAACAAATGGCTCCTCTGAAAACTATCAATCAAAGATATTGTGCAATTATTTTACCTTTCTGTCAGTAGGAAATAGGACTTGCCTGACCTTGTGTGAGTTGGAAGGGTAAGCAAGGTAGAAGCTTGGATGGAAGACCTCCAGGAAATAGCAGAATTGTGGGGTAGACTGGGAAGTAAAAAAAAGAAAAATCCCAGAAGAAGATACAGACATTGGAACTCTTGCCAAGAAAATTACATTGACTAGTTTGAGTTGAGCTTGGCTTGAAGGAGGCTTTATTTTTAATTTCTGTCAATTGTGGTAAGGAAAAAAACCCAGAATGTATGGGAATAGATAAATATAAGAGCATTATAAATAGAAAACATTATTGTTTGGAAACATCCGCCATCAAATCTCCTGAATAAAGCAGAGCAATTGCATAATAAAACCTTCAGCAGTAAGCATCAACTTGGGTTGAAAACTAGTTGCTTATTAGCTTGCAGCTCTAATGAAAACAGGTTTTAGCCAAGAACTAATGCTGGAAGACCTGATTCCAGATTCATGTCTCATTCATTTTAGCCTTTAGTTCTGGAAACTCCTCAGCTCTTATAAAAGTTGGATGCTTGTTTCTGTTGTCAATATCAAACAACTCACTGGCCACATAAAGGAAAGAACTCAGCTTCATCCTCAATTTCCTGAATATATCTCAATTGTCAAATTGTCCTCATTAAAACCGAAGCATCAAATTATCCCCACTGCATCCCCTCTGAGAATCTCCCAGGAGGATCTGAATGGCAACAGCAATAGCAACAGAAAACATCACCCATTCAAGCTCCTGGCACTCTTTCAGACCCATCCCATAAATTGCCAACAGCATTAGCATTCGCTTTACAAGCTGCTCTGCCATCAAATGGCTATGCTATATCTTCCCAGGCTTCAACAGGCACACACTCCAAAATCAAACAAAAAAAAAAGGTAGAAACTGACCTAGTTGAATCTGATTATACTGCATGTATGGATGGTATAGAACTTAGTGTAACATAGGCCACAGAATGTCATGGGTGCCTTACATTATATAAAACAAATAATATTTAGTTACGTGTTTTTTAAAAGTTGCATATTTCACTTCTGGCTGTTGAACAATGCAATCAAAAAGCTAGGGGATATTTCTCTTCCAGTTTTGTCATTAGATTAGACAACCCATGACTTATAGGGTCATTGTTTCAGAGTATTTCCTTACCTAAACAAAGAAACAGAATGACCAAGGGCAAAAAAGTAGGGGGATTGGGAGTGACTTGCGACTTGCTGCCGTCTTTCCCATTGATTTTGCTTGTGGGAAGCTGGCAGGGAGCGTCAAAAATCTTCCTTCCTTCCTTCCTCCCTCCCTTTCCACATATAATATAGGCTTGCGCCATTTGCCCTCTCCTCACGACCCTCAGGAGAGTCCCTGTGAAACCTCCTCCTCCTCCTCTTCAATTGATCAGTGGAACTGCCTGCCACTTTGCTGGGAGGGGGTGAAATAAAGGGAGCTGCAGACTGTAAGGAAAACTGCACCCCCACTCCTCATTCTGGCATGACCCCAAAGGCCCCCCTCCCTCGAGGGAGGAAGAGGGCTCACCCGTCAACCGCTGTGCCCCCCAGCCAGCCCTACCTTGCCAGCAGGCATCTAAGTCCCTCCTGCATCCTTCCTTCAATACCCACTGCCATTAAGAGATTTCAAATTTCACCCTTGGTTCCAAAGCAGCCAATCGCTGCTCGCCTGTTGAGCCTTGCTGCCAGCCAACTGGGCACAGGGGCCAGAGGGAGGTGGGAAAGAGGTAGGGGATCCCTCCCTCTCATCCTCCCTCCCTTCCTTCCTTCCTTTCCACATATAATATAGGCTTGTGCCATTTGCTCTCCCCTCACAATCCTCAGGAGAGCCCCGGTGAAGCCGCTGCCACCGCCTCCGCCTCTTCCTCCTCTTCAGCTGACCAGTGGAACTGCCTGCCACTTTGCTGGGGGAAGGTGGAACAAAGGGAGCCGTGGACTGTGAGGAAAACTGCACCTCAGCTCCCCATTCCAGCATGTTCACAAGGGTCCCCTCCCTTGAGGAAGGTAGAGGGCTCACCCGTTGACCACTAGCACCCCCCAGCCAGCCCTACCTCGCCAGCAGGCATCCAAGTCTCTCCCACGTCCTTCCTTCAACACCCACCGCTGTTAAGAGATTTAAAATTTCTGCCTTGTTTCCAAAGCAGCCAATCATCATTTGCCCGTCGGGCCTCATTGCCAGACAATTGGGTGCGGGGGACAAAGGGAGGCGGGAAAGAGCTCAGGGATACGCCTATGACGATCACATGACCTGGGCTGACTGCAGTAGCACAGCAGCACAGCAGTGCTGAAGCAGCCACAAATTTCCCAAATTTCAATCCCACGGGAGTAAGAGTCCTGAATTTTGGATGCATTCTGTATGTTAGCCCATTTGAGGTACGTTGGTTCAAAAACTGTTGTCCTATGATGCACCATTTCGCCCAGTTGAAGGTTACAGACACAAGAGTGTTAGTAGTATACAGATAGAGAAGACAAGGAAGACATTCTTAAGAATTAAGATATAGTATATGTATATAGTATGTGTATATATACAGTATGTGTGTGTGTGTGAATGAACATAAGTCTCATGTTTGCTAGAGAAAGCTACAAGTTTGAATGGTTAGGTTAGGAGCTGTGCTACAGACAATCATCTGTAGAAGTTCTAACTTTACATATTATTTATTTATCCATTAGATTTATATTCCATTTTTCCTCCAGAGCTCAAGGCAGTATACACAACATTCTTCCTCCAGAGGTTCCTCACAGCAACAAACCTGTAAGGAGGTGGAGGTAAGCAATATTTAACTGGCCCCAAACCATCTAATTTAGGTACCATGATGAACTTGAACTAAAGTCTTGGTGCCAGTTGAAGATATTAACCAGTACCTCATACATACTAAGCCCTCACTCACAAAGAACAATTACCTTTGTGATTGTATTATATGTTGTACTCATTTTGTTATGACAGCTTAGTATGTGTTTAATAGCTTTTTGTGCTGCACTGGATATAAATAATGTATTTTTTCCTTTTATGTTCTGTTGTACAATGTCTTAGGTGATTCTATGAAGCATTTAGAAAATAAAGGAAGCAAGCAGGAAGACTGATTCCGATTGGGTTATTGAATTCTGCAGAGTGTAAAACATAGTTAACTAAACTGGTTTCTTCAAAAAGGAAGCCAAAAACGGAGGGGGGGGAGTGTCTGTGAAGGGAGGGCTTTGCAAGATCAGGGCCTACTTCAATTTCTCCTGTGCTGCCTCTACGATCTTCTTTGTGTCAGTTCAATAATGAATATCAATTTGTTCTGTGGAAGATTCATATTTTTAGTGAAAGATTATGAGCTAAGTAGTTCTGCACATATGAATGATTGGAATTGCATGCAAATGCTTGGAAACTCTATCTGGTGGTAATCAGCATCAAGACTAGCATTACCTCTGTGCCACTCCTATAGAAGTAGCCTTATCACAAAGTAAGCTGAGACAACAAATAGAAAGTAGAATTTTTTCTATGTTGCATAAGTCACCAAAAATTCTACCATGCAAAAGAATTTGCATTTAGATATTACCCCATGCTACTAGACTGTCTGGGATTTCCACTTCTGAAATACCGTTGGGTTAGATGTTGCCAATCACATCAACCCTAAGAGCCACAGCAATAAAATATGTTCCTAATATTCAACCATTTTAAATCATTTGCACTTCATTCCAGTCTTAAAACACTGTCATGTAAGAATATCCAGCAGGCAAACATGTACCCTTAGTCCCCTCAAGAGCTGATCTGCTCATTCAAAGCTGCTTGGTGCTCATGAGCACAGAGTCAACATATTGACTCTAACATTCTTTTCTTTATCGTAAGAGGAAACTGGTACTTAAAGTTACCATGCCGACCACTGCAGAGTAAGTTTTGTCTCAATCACTGAATGGCAAAATGTAGCTTCTCTTCCATCCAGTGAAAGAGAAGCTACAGAGACTGGTGTGAGGAGAGACAGTGTGTCTCCACTGGTGACAATAAATAGCTGCCCAAGTACAGTATGGAAGTAACATCTGTTTTAGAGTTTAAGGGATAATTTTACCAAGGTATGTTCCAGTTTTTAAAAGAGAAAATACAGCCCTCAGATTACCATTAGTTGATATGGTAAATCCAATTTGCACTACAAATAATTTTATTTATTATGACATTTTTATACTTCCCTACTTCTAATAACACAAATATGATTTACAAAATAGAAAAAATAAAGCCACTATAAATCAACGTAATAGAAAGGGCACCATCCACACCAAAAGCTTATCATAACTGGATATTTTTTGTGTTTATTTGAATTATGATATATTATTTGAGAGCAGAAGTTTCCATACAAACACATTTAGGAAATGTACTACCATATTATATTTTCTCAGTTTTTCCAGTATTATTACTCTAGGGCCTAAATCTTAAAAACATATTTTGATTGGAATGGCCACCCTCACTGATGCATGCTTTAAATGCACAAATAACAACACTACTGTTTACTGCAATGCATTCTACATGGAACTATCCCTAAAGATATTTCCAACATATAGCTGGTGCAGAACACAACTGCCATATTAATGCGGTAGCTAAATGAAATAATGTAAGGTTGATTCCTAAAATGTTGCAGAATTAGTGAGTTTAAAATTTCTGAACTGGATTTCACTGAGTGATCAGATCAGATCTAGGCCCACTATATCTCACCCTGATAAATGCCTGGCATCATCTATTTTGCTATGGAGGATAGCTACTTCCCTCTGAGCTCTCTTCCACAGTGAAGTGTGGAATCTTTGTTTTTTCCTTGACTTTGTGCAGATTGTTTCCAGTAAGTACCTTCACCCACTAGGGAAGGCACACACATCAAGCAAATGGACAGGAATCTTTCTTAACTGGGGAATGGACAGGGTGGCTCTGGGAACAATTTGTTCAGTGTGCAAATCTCCATCAAGAAAGGCAACTCTTGACAATCTTGATGATATTGCCCATACCCTGCCTCCTTCCACCCTAGAGGGAAAGGACAAGGAATGTAGCCAAACATGATGGAACAGTGATGGGAACAGACTTTAGGTTTGAAAAGGATTTAGAAGCGATTGAGCAGCTTTGGAACCAGATTTTTGATAATTAATAGATGTAATCTTAAGAAATGGATACATTAGGTCTACCACTTGATTCTCAATGGATACATCAGTGGTTCAGAATATACTGGTATCTGGAATAGAAGAAAGATGATATGGGGATGAGGGAGATATCTCGGCCCATCTCAACACAGTGACTCTGGGTAATTAAGAATAAATAAAAACTCCATAGAACTTAACTAACTGACAGAGTAAAACAGATATAATAAACTAAGAAAGCCCCACAGGGAATATTTGGTTGGATATTTATTCTCTGATCTGCTTTTAGACTAACTAGAAACACCTTCACTTCACCTGGATTAAGATTGAGTTTATTTTCTATCTTTCAGTCTATTGCTGTTATCCAGGCACTGATACATCACCAACTTTAATAGCTTATTGGGATTTCATCTCACAGTTGAGGATTTTAGCCTCAAGGAGAAAGATATTATCTGGATCCTGGGTTTGACTGATTATATAACATCAAGTCAGTGACAACTCTTAGTGACCACACATATAGATTTTTTTTCAAGAGGATCTGTTCCAAACCTGGTCCTTGGGTCTTCCAACAGTGAACACATTGCCACTGTAATTGAGTCCATCCATATCCTGGGTTTATCCATTGAGAAAAAAAGAGTTTGACATATTTGATGTCAAATATTTTGATAGAACTGATAACCAGGTTGCAAGTCACTAAATCTTGGTTGCCATCAAGTCGTTTTTGACTCCTAGCGACCACATAGATACATTTTCTCCATGATGATCTGTCCCTAACCTGGTCTTTCAGGTCTTCCAACATTGCACCCATTGCCACTGTAACCGCATGATGTGTCCAAAGATAACTTGAGCCTGGTCATTTGTGCTTCGAGGAAGAACTCTGGACTGATTTGTTTGATGATCCACTGATGTGGATTTTTTGGCTGTCCATGGTATTCTGAGGAGTATTCTCCAACACCAAAGTTCAAAGGTGTCAGTACTCTTCCTATCTTGCTTCTCCAAAGTCCAACCCTTTTAGCAATAATATAGTCAATTTGATTTCTATATATTCCATCTGGTGATGGAATTATCCTGTTGACTTTTTATAAGCTTTTTCTTTGGTTTCTGTCTATTCTGTCCTCCCTTTTACTCAGCTTAGTGAAACTACCAAAAATGATAGATCTGTTCTCTGATGCTACCATGGACTTTTTAAAATTAAATGTGCACTCAAACACAAAATCTGCAGTTCCAGGAACAAACATGGACTTCTAAAAGACTGTTAGTGTAGCTGAAAATGTAATTAATGCTACCTAATTTAAAAAGTGGGTGGTTAATGATGATCAAGTATGGGTGTTTGTTTTGAACTGCAGCCAGCTCTTGGCACTAAACTCTAGCAAAACCAGACTTCTTCTAAAACTAATAATAAATGCTATAAATTGAGAGTACTCTTAAGTTCTGTGCCAGCCTCAATACTGTGAACAGAAATCCTTTTGGACCCACTAGGTTGTATAATTCCTTCTAAGAGATAATGACATATGAATGCTGAGAGTTATGTAGAAAAAGCAGTACCACTGATGAGAAAAGAAAGGCTTCACAATGCTCAGAAACATGGAAGGAATTCATTTGCTGCAATACCAAAAAGCTCTGCAAAACAAAAAAACCTCTGATAACTAGGAAAAAATAAACCAATGCAACCCAGGAAAAACAAGTATGAGTGTTGGAAGGGAGGGAGTAAAGTGTCAGCGGGAAGTTCTCCAGTGAGGAAAAATGAAAATAAAAAATAAAAAGGATAAATATAGGAGGTGTAAAGAGAAGCAGGGTTACAATAAGAGTATACAAGTAAACCAAATTTGTACAGACAGTGTTAGCAAAGCTACTGTATGTATAAGCTCAGGTTAGTGAAAGAGACAAAAAAAAAGTTTTGTCCAAAAAAAAAAAAAATTGACAGTGGAATTATTAGAAGTGATGGGCTCCCCTTCATTGGATGAGTTCAGCAAAGCCTTGACTGCCTCTGTTGGAGATGCTTTTACTTGGATACCAGTATGGAGCAGCAAGTTAGTTTCAGTGGCCTAAATGGCCCATTCCAACTTTATGAGTCTCTATGATAATGGGGGGAGGAAGGGAAGCCAGAATGGAGCATTCTAATAGAAGTCAAGACTGCCAAATTGCAACTCAGAAAGGTGGCCTCTACATTTCAACATATTCTCTCAAGTCCCACATATAAAGTCCAAACAAACAAATCAACTGTTCTAACCAACCTATATATGAGAGACGTTCCTGCCTTTATTCTCTTTGCTCGCTTGTCTTAGAATCAGACCTTTAGCCACAAGTTTTTACAATATTCAATGAAAATTGAGGAGAGACAGGATCAATCTGTTGTATAGAGAAAGCTCACCTCTGTGCCTGGACAACAAAGAAATCTTTCCTTGTTGCTCTCTGTATTTTTTCTGATACCAACAGACTTGTCTGGAAATATTTGCCTTTTGCTGTCTTGGAAATGGGTTGCCATAGTGACTCCATCTTACATCAAGGTTCAATTACAAGAAGTGGACAGATAGGATTGAAATTGTGGGATGAAAGGAAAACATAAACATCTTATTTTCTTAAAAAGAGGGAAGGAATCACCTCTTTCTAATAGTCTTCTTTTCTCTTAATCTCTGCCAGCCCAGGTAAACCAGATATGTCAAACTGTATGAGGTTGGGAAATGAAAATGTGTTGAATCTTGCATCTTGGCACACTGCTGTTTACATTCGTATTTAAAAGCCTACAGCCAAAATATTCTGCACTAAAAATGTTGCATTCTGAAACCAAACTGAGACATAACTGCTTATTTTGCATTATTCCTTCTCCAAGGGGGGCTAGAATGTGTCTTGATCTTGAGGCACTGGAGTCACTCCTATTTTACCTATGAAATTAAACTAGATTTTACTTAACAGCATCCTTGAATACCACTTCTTTTCCTTACAAAACACAATTATATTTCCCATTCCCCAGTACTGATCAGGATTTCACTACAGGAGAGGGAGGTTTAAACATTTCCCCCCATGTTGCTGTCTTGCTGAGAAATCTGATTCTTATATTAATCAAACATCACCAAAACTGTTACTTACTTGTGCAAAATCAGAAGAGAAAGGACAGAACAAACAAAAAAACTGGATGACAAAACAGATGCAAAATTTCAAAAAAACAGTGGGGAGCATTATGGACTAAATCTATAAAATTTGCACCAAGTTATAACTTAAAGGTAAATTGGTACAAAATGTTTTATAAATGGTATACAACACCATCAATAATATCTAAGATGGACAAATCACACTGTAAAAAAATGTTGGAAATGCTATGAAATAGAAGGAACATTCATCATATGTGATGAACATATAAAAGAACTCAGAAGTATTGATATACATAGTATAATGTAGAAAAATTTGGAATTTAAATTTGAAATGAAACCACAACTGTTCTTATTAATCTCAGAAAAAATTAACAAGAAATATCATAATTTAATAAGATCTGTGCTTACAGCAGCAAGAATAAACTTTGCTTAACACTAGAAGAAAAACACAATCCTGACAATTATCTGATTGGGAACTTATACTTGGAAAATACACAGCGATGGGAAAACTAACAGTATATATACACAATAGAAGTTTAAATAAATTTAAGCAAGAATAGTTCCCCTGCATACAACACATCAAATAGCATGATAAATATAACCATTTATAGTCTGGCTTTTAAGGGGGCCAGAATGCATACAAATATCGCAAATTAGCAAATGTATAAAAAGGGGGACAGAGATCAATAATTTTTTTAAATTATTATTACCGTACTTCACTTTTTCTTTTTTTTCTCTCTCTCTCTGCTTTTTAGATATTTTAGCTTTTGTTAAATTTGCTTCATTTATCTTTTATTTCTTTTTACTGTGGGAAGGAAATCTTCCTCCCACCATACTGTCTTCTTCCTTTCATACAGCCGTAACCAGGGCAAAAAGTTAAAAATTACAGTTAGAAAGAGTTCAACACAAAGATTAAAATGCAGCGGGAAGTGCCAGCCTACAGGAAGCACCAGTCTTTTCAGGTGTATATTCCTGTATACAATGCTAAACAAGCAGAAAACACAACTCAGCGGGGTGCCTGACTATAGAGTGCTCGCTCTTGGAACACTGGCTAAGTGCATTTTCTCAGAATTCCTAAAGGGCGCACTCTCACATGGTTTCGAGGAATACCAACAAGGTTTCCCTATATAAAGGGCTTACGGGGAGGTCGCACTGCAGCCACCACTGCAGCTCAGTGTGTACTTTACGCTCTTGGAAATAAACCTCACCTCTGATTCAAGCAACTGCCTGTGCATTTTATTCCTGGCTCAGAAACGAACCTGGTAAGATTTTTTTCCAACATTGTCAACATATAAAGATATATATATATACACACACATATTAAGTAACAATACAATGGAGAACTTAATATTAAGTAATTAGTTCAACACTGAAACTATTATTATATAACTAATACTTTGATGTGAATTGAAGGGGTTCTTTTTTATTTTATACTCAACTTTGGATGAAAAGTTAAATAATCTTATGCTTGTAACACTGACATCTTAAATGTCAATTAATACTGATAGAATTTTTACTTTTTTCTTTTTATTTTCAATACCTTAAGCTTTTTAAATAAAAGAATGTTAATAATTTTAATCATGTTATATAAACATTACTGTATTGAAATTTGCATTGAAATAATGCAATATATCAAGATTTATAATATTACAATAAAAGGGAAAAAAAGAAGAGAAAGGACAGAAGGCTTCAGTGGGAAAAAAAGGGGGGGAAGACTAGTTTATGCCTGCACTATAGACCTAACCCAAATTGATAGAGATACCTTGTACAGTAGTTTTTTGTATTGGAGGCAACACAGGCCTGTCAGTCATCTGTCTGTCTATGAAGGAATGACATATTGCACACCATGCTATATGTTGGGAAGCAACATTCCAAGCTGGCATCAATCTGCAATCTTTCTTAATGTGGTTCATTCTGTTGCATCAGATTTTAGGATTTTATTCTGCTGTGTGTTTACACCAGGCCAACAAAAGACCTACTGACCTCTTTTGCAAAAGAGCTTTCTGCTTTCAGATCTCACCCACGCTAAATTTTACCATAATTACTCATAATGCACAGGAAAAATGTTGTTGCCAACATTAATGCAGGACAAGGAACATTTATAGGAAGAATTAAAGGGCTTAACCTCTCTCCTTCTACCAATTCTCCCCTTTATATGCTTCACATGTACAATTTTAAATAATTTTCCTCTACCCAGTCTCCAAAATTCTGTGTGAAATTAGCCTTATCTCTGTGTACACATGTGTGTGTGTACACATGTATGCATGTACAGGGAACTGGCTGATCTCTAGAAGTTTAACTCTACACACACATTTTTTTCTGAAAATCAAATATAGAGTTAAATTTCATGTCAGAAAAAAGTATTTTCTAATTATAGATAATCAAAGGTTCAAAGCCCACTCTTTGAGCTAAGAATGAATTGTTTCTGCAGTTTTAAACTGCAGAAACCTGCAGACATGTTAGATAATTCAAATTATATCAGAAAGAAAGATCTTGGTACACCTTTATTTTAGTTCTCTAGGGACCAGTTTATGATGTTTAAAGATGAAGCCTGTCAGACTAATTAGGTCTCCTGTCTTTGTTAACTGGCCAGATTACTGATGAGGTGAGAATGCTGAGAACAGCCAAGATACAATTCAGTTCTTGATGTAACTTGGAGTTGCCTTTGAAGACTATCTGGAAACTATTGTTGGCCCAAAATATCAGTTCACTTTCTGGTTGGTAAGGGCTGTTTTAACAGGATTGCACTCATATTGTGGGCATTGCACTGGTTACCAATAGATTTTTTAAATACAATTCAAAGTATAAGTTTTAACCTATATAGTCATACATGGCTTGGCTCCCAGTTACATTAGAAACTGTCTCCTTCAAACTAAATCTGACCTTCCCCTGTGCTCCATCTGAGAGGGGATGTTGGGTTCAGCATATCCTGTCTGTTCCGCTTACATACAATGGTGGGCCCATCACTGCAGTCCAACTTAGCACAGGCCCACAAGAGAAGATAAGCTACATGGAAAAGAAAAGAAATGCTCTGCCAAACTGAGGTTTTATTATATTCAGTTAGCCATCTTCATGAAGTTTTTGTTTCAAAAGCAAGTTCTAATTTTATTTTGGGAATTGCTCTGAATGAAAATAACTTGATTATTAAGTGGATTTTTACTGAGGGCCTGGAGAGGGTTACTCTTTGGTAGCAGATACAGAGAATGGGTTGCTATGGGAACGGCACTGTCACCATGGTCTCTTTCTTGATTTCACTGAAAACGGCCAATCTATAATAGTATAAACAAGGAAGAATCCTCCCAATGAGACACAAGCTTAAATGAGAAATCCTAAACTCTAGGAAAGAGGCAAAATCCCCCTGAGTAGGAACGAAATTGGCTCTTACACATAAGCTGGAGATGGGCCAGTCACTTTCTCTCAGCCCAGCCTACCTTACAGGGTTGTTGCTGTGAGGAAAACTGGAGGACAGAGTATTATGTATGCTCCCTTTTGCTTCTGAAGGAAAGTCGGGATATGAATCCAACAAATAAATAAGTACCCAACTAATATACTAAGCAAACATCAAAATGTGCTCCTAGATAGAGGAGTGTGTACCCTAAGGTCTGTCGCAGAGTAACAAGGAGCTTAGCAATAAATTTCTGGTGGCCCTAATCTGCAGGTTGCCTGTCAGGAGGGAGAAATCATATTAGGCCACCAACAGGAGCTACCAAGAAGATTGCTATGAAATATGCTGAATATTTAAAAACCACAATATTAACTACGTATGACAACATTGCACTTTGCTAGACCAACTTTTTTCACAATAGAGTAGACCAGCTAAGAAACTCTACTTTAATACTTAGATTTGCCACAAATTCACCACATGACCTTTGTAAGGAAACTACTTTGTCTCTCTCTTTCATTTTTTCCACCTACAATATTCAGTACGAAATGCAGTCCTTCTTTACACATTAGTGAAGGATCAGCAGCAGCAGCAGCAGCAGCAGCAGCATTATCCTATATTATGCCACCTGGCTCCCAACAACTCTAGGGGACCTTTGTCCATGCTGGGAGAAGTCACAACTCAGTGGCTGAACTCTTACTTTCCATGCCAAAGATCACAGGTTCAATCTTTCGGCTCCCCCAGTAGGGCAGAAACATTCCTGCTTGAGACCCTGCCAGGCCATGCTGACCACCCATCAAACCCCAGCAGCTGCTAATGGTGTCTATGTACTCTTTAAAGCACTGAGTGTCTTTGTAGAGTCAGACATATACACACACTGAATATACAAAGGGACAGCAGTGGAAGGATCACAGCTTAGTTGTAAAGGACATGCCTTCCCTGCATTAAAATGGGAGATATGCCCTATCACTAGTCTGATGATGTGGAGGAGAGCGAGGATGGATCAGTGGAGGACACTGGCCATTTTCCCCCATTATATACTCTACAACAGAAAGAGCTTAGGAGAAAGATTTGCTAAAAATAATACTTCTTACAGCAAAGTAACAACAATTCACTTTGGGTCTGACCAGATTCCTGCTGTTAGAGAAAACCTACATCAAAATGTTGATTTTAAAATGAACTTATCTTCAGAGGCCTCCTCTTATCATTCTTTAATTAGGTGATGACCAAAAGATTCTTTTTATAGTGGTATTCCAGCTATAAAATATCCTTTCCCAGGGATATTTATTTAATTTCAGATGCAGACTTTACCCAGACTTTATCAAACTATCATGTTTCTGTTTGTACAGTCACCATTGTTCCACAATGTACTATTTACGGCTGTTTAGGATCTCTTATTTTATTACACTGCATTACTGTTTTGTATTACTGTCTGTTATTACTTCAAATAATTTTATTAAGAATTATAAATGAAAATAATAAAAGTCAATACAAACTACAAAAAATACAAACAGAAAAACACAAAAAGGGGAGGGGGGAGAGTGTAGAAAAGAAAAAAAAAAAGGAAAAAGGAACTTCCCCTTCATCCCAGCAGGTAAAAACAGTTTTGAAAGCTTATCACCATCTCTAAATAAAACATAATCTCTCTTCTCCCAATAACTGATCTCTTAAATAACAAAAAGCCAAAATCCAAATGCTTCGTCAATCATTCTTTGTCAGCAAAAGTCCAGTAAGGACAGCCAGATATAACTATTTTCCTCTTTTAGCCCTGATCAAACAAACCAACCTTATAAACCTTCCATGAATTTTTAAAATTATTCTTTAACCCCTTCAAAAAAAATTCCCAGAGGTAATTTGCTGATCATCTGTGTATCCAAACAAAAATCCTTCAGAACTTTAACAGATTGTTTTCGCATGTCCGTTAGATAAAGTTTATCCTTTTGTTTGTCACTTCTAAAAATATATCCAGAAGAAAAAAATTATCCAAATCAATTTCCTGGTTTGATATCTCTCCTTTAGGGGATACATCATCAATTGGATCCATTTGCATTACATTTATGTCCTCCTTCAAATTAATTTCATAAACATCCATTACAACCTGTTCTTGTTTTTACAACTTCATTAAAGTATGTTCTGTCCAGTTTCTTAAGCAATTGATCCATTCTATCCAATAACTTGGCTGAGAGATATTTAAAAGTTTGCACTGAGGATTTCTGCTCCATTTTCTTTGTCTTCTGGTTCCTTGTAATGTCCAACCTTCAAGGTCTCCTTATCATAAAGTAACAAAAGTAATCGCCATTTTCCCATGAGAAGTTATCTTCTAATAAATTCAAAACTATAATTCCAAATTTATCTGGCCCCTTAATCCATTATTAACTCTCCAAAATCCATATACTAAGCACCCTTTTGCTGCATAGTCCAAAAAAACCCATATATTTTAAAAATGTTTAAGATCAATTTTACAGCATCATCTTTTAAGCAGGCAGAGAATCACCTGATGAATACAGTAAAACCTTGCCAGTCCGAAGGGTCTTAATCTCTCCAATATACAACACATAAAAAATTAATCCAAAAAAGCGATTAAGATATAAGGCTCAGTTGAGCTTAGTGTCGATAAGGCTGCTTTGTGAGTGTGACCTTCATGTAATCCTGACTCCCAGCCACTACACTCATAAACTGACCATAAAACAACATTTTCCACGGTTTACTCATGAGTAGCAGCTGTCTGGAGTCACATGGATGATCTCAACAATCTCTCCTTTGATCCGGAGAGATTACGCCGGCCCAGATCCAACATCCAACTGCAATTTCCCTCACAAAAGCTGTCTTACTAGCCAGCAAGCCATTAAGACGTCAGCTCGCTATGGCACTCACAGGAAGTCCACTGTTTGTTATTACTTGATGTTGCTTTGAAAAGTCTCTGAATTTAAAAAGAAGGGACAGGAATATTTTGAATAACACCCAAACAAGTCTAATTGAGTAAGATCATGCTAGCATCCCCCCAGAAGGGATTTCTATAGTTTGGGCATCACAAAGAAATCCAGTCAAAAGGACTAATTTAAAATGAAAGGTCTTCCTTCATATGCTAGGACCCATATGACTTAGAAATAGCACCTCACTCTGTTAGCTTTCATCCCAGTTCTGTTTCAGATCAGATCTTGCTTCTTTTTCCCTCAGTTAGGTGAAAGACTAACACTAAGAATGGGGGGCTTTTACAAGAAAGGGCCCTTCAAGCTATGGTACTGACATTTTTGACTGCTTTTATGAAGAATTGCAAGATCTCATTCTACTAGCTTTTGGCCTTTCTCATTAACATGAGCCAAGCTGGATTAACAGGAAGATATGGATCATGTTCACTTGCTATAGAACTAGCAAGAATTCTGATTAGTGTATCTATTGTCAATATATGTTGCTTTCTGCCGGCAAAACCATCAAACAAGTCCAGATCTTTCCATTACTGTATTTGTTTAGTATGGGATCCAAACCATGATCTCTGATCTGTTTCTTCTTAGGAATCCAGAATTAGAATTCTTGACTTATTCCTGATTTATTCTTGGCTTCTATTCCAGAAAGTCTAGCCAGGGATCCCTATTCACATGCCACAACAAACAAGCCCCAGAAGCACTTTATTTGTTTAGCCAGTCTGGATTGCAAGCAGACTGAAGCTTTCAAAGTTTTTCACAAATCTGATTTAACATGAGTTGTGATTACAAGATAGTCAGCTATATAAATCAATATAATAAATAATAAAGTGGACATTGGATGTCTCTATTTTCTGCTTTTTCAAGCTAGTCTCAATATGTGCTTTAATTGTGTTAGAATTTATTTTACTACTTTAATTGTGTTAGAATTTATTTTACTACTACATCCAAAACAGTTGCATGGACAGAAGAAAGCAAGCAAGGAAAGAAGGAACAAAAATAAATATGGAAAAGATAATTTATGTTTAACAAACCAGACTGTGATTTACAGGTAGTCCTCAGCTTATGTCCATTTGTTCAGTGACCATTCAAAGTTACAGCAGCACTGAAAAAATGGACGTATGACCAATCCTCGAACTTCCAACTGTTGCAACACAACCCATGCAGATTGCGACATCACAGGGAGCCACGGACATATTATTACCATATGCAAACTTCCCTGCCGGCTTCCCGCAAGCAAAGTCAATGGGGAAACCAGCAGGGAAGGTCACAAGATGCTCAAATAAGTCGTTCCTGCTTTTTCTCCTGCCTGCAGCACCTCCCTATCTGTGCACAACCTGTACCAGCCCTCCCCAACTTGCACGCAGCCTGTGCTGGCCCTTCCTCAGCCTCCCCCAACTCGTGCGCTTGACCTGCACCTTTGCCTCCAATCTGTAACATAGCTTTGCCCAACTTCCCATCCTTTGAGATGATCAGTGGGTGGGGATATGAGTTAGGGCAAGGATGGGCAGAAAGTTCAACCAGGCCTGTAAATAATTCCGTAATCAATACTGACCCCAGTAACTTAACTATCATAATACAATGACTCCCCCAACATCCCAGCCTAAATTATACTGCTGAAATGAACAAAGCTTTGATATTAGAAATACATCCTCAGTTCAGAATTCTTAAATCCAAAATGCATGTCTTTTGCACCAGACCCTGATTGGTGTATCTCAAATGAGCAAAAATATTCCAACAGTAGCTAAGTGGAACAGCATTTAAATTGAAGAGGACTTTCAGCAATTTGACAAGGATATTCCAGAGAAAGCTGTGGAATAAGAGAGTGAAGACCAATTGGGCAAAATTTTGGTATCTTAGTGTTATTAGACACTTATTCTTATCAGCCCTAACCAATACAGCCAATAAGATGATAAGCTGGGAAGAAATATTATTACTAATGTAAATATATCTAAAGAATATATCTTTTTCAAAAGACCCAACTGTCTACAAAGGTTAAAATAATACATGATCAAATTATAAAATTGCAAACTATTAAAAAAATAAGTTCCAATAATATAAATCTGAATCCAGAATTTTTTCACAAATCTGATTTAACATGAGTTGTGATTACAAGATAGATTACAAGATAGATTACAAGAGCAATTGTAGACCTGAACCTCTGAAGATCCCACTCCCATTTTCAAAGGCAGGGAGTTCCATATCATTGTTTTTGTTTTAAGTGATTGGTTTTCTTAGTCTGGACGTTTTTATATGAAACGGTGGCCCTGTTTGGGATCACCAGGTCCCTCCTTGGTAAGGGGGATCTGGTGGTTCATTTGCAGGGCCGCACGGAGGAATTTGCAGAGCACCTGCAGGATAAAATCTCTCAGATTCATTCCAGTATGCTGATGATACTCAACTATATATCTCCATCCCTGGTGAGGTAAGTGATGCCGTGACCGCCCTTTCGTGGTGCCTGGAGGCTGTGAGGGTCTGGATGGGGAACAACAGGCTCCGGCTGAACCCTGGCAAGACGGAGTGGCTGTGGGTTAATGGCTCCTCTGTATCCGGGATGTTGTCATCGTTGGTTCTGGATGGGGTGGCACTGCCCCAGACAGACACAGTGCGTAATTTGGGGGTCCTCCTGGACTCACGGCTCCTGCTCGAAGAGCAGGTAGCAGCTGTGGCCAGGAGGGCTTTTGCACAGCTTCGGGTTGTGCACCAGTTACGCCCTTTCCTGGATCGGGATGCCCTGCGTACAGTCACTCATGCCCTTGTTATCTCCCAGATAGACTACTGCAATGCGCTCTACATGGGGCTACCCTTGAAGAGTATCCGGAAGGTTCAGCTGGTCCAGAATGCGGCTGCGCGAGCAATTTTTGGGGCCCAAAGAAGGACCCATATAACACCTTTGCTCCGTGAGCTGCATTGGGTACCGGTTTGCTTCCGGGTCCAATTCAAGGTGTTGGTTATCACCTTTAAAGCCCTACATGGCATGGGGCCAGGTTACCTGAAGGACCACCTCGCCCCCACGATTTCAACCCGTCCCACCCAATCTCACAGAGAGGGCATGCTCCGGATCCCCGCGGTAAAAGAACTTCAACTAGTGGGGTCCAGAAGGCGGGCCTTCTCTGCTGTAGCCCCCACCCTTTGGAACATCTTGCTCCCGGGAGTGAGACAGGCCCCCTCACTCCAGGCCTTTCGGAGGGATTTGAAGACCTGGCTCTGTCATCTGGCCTGGGGCGGGGAGGGAGGATACCAGAAATGGGGTTGGCTGGCCCCTTAGCGGCCTGGTGTGGCCCTATTGGCCTCTTGGAGTTTTTAGCTTTTTATCTCTATCCTATTTTTGTAAATTTCTAGTATTTATAACTTTTATAATTTTTAAACCTTTTATAATTTAATTATGTATTTTGATTTTAGTGGTTGTAAGCCGCCCAGAGTCCCCCGTTGTAGGGGAGATGGGCGGGGACAAATCAAATCAAATAAATAAATAAATAAATAAATACAAATGCTGGTAAATTAATAAAGAAAGCTCAACCACAATCCCTAATTATTATAAAAACTTTGCACAAATCAAGAGCCATTCATTGGCTGTCCCAATATACATTTTTCCTGATGAATCAATAAACTAAGCCAAGCACAGATTTTCTTCTCTCAAAAGAAGCAGTACCTCAGTATTTCTCATCCTTGTACAAACCTTACCAATAATTCCATCTTCCACTATGGAAGTGGAACTTTAACCCACATAGGAAGCTTTTATCAGCTTATTCAGGAATAGAAAATAATCCATACTGACATGGCACTATAGACAGTAAAGACCTTGAAATATTTCATAACATTTTATCTCCCCAAGAACTTAAATCTTACAATAATATCTGTAGCATTTAAATGATGCTCATTGGGAACTTGCTATGAAATCTCTCAGGTGGAGTAGCCGGAACTGTCAACACACAACTGTAAATTGTATAGAACAGACCATAAAAAGGATGCAGTGTTAAAATTTTAACCTGTGGGCATTGATCAGGGTGGGGGAGTGGGGAAGATAAAGGGTGAAATGTGTGGAATGATGTCATCATGCAAATGCCACAATTTATGTCAGATATCAGGATTCATGTATGCAAATATTTGCATGATGACATCACCTGCATGTGTCATAACCATAGCGGTTTAACAGTCTTCACTCAAGGATATTATCTCTTATACTTTGCTGATGCCAGACAAAGACTATTCCCATTCTCCCAAGCTTTTAAAACACTTTTAGCTATTTGTTTTTAAATGTATTTCTGTTCTCATTGTTTAAATTACACTGTTGTGAGCAACCCTGAAAACTACAATTAAAGTCTGATATAGAAATCCCATGGTCAAAATCAGTAAATAAAATAATCACCCCCATACATTCTGACTATCATTATCTGTTTATCCATACTCCAATATGGCCAAAGTGATACACCTCCTTGATGTACAGCATTCAGCTAAAAACCAACAGTAGAAGTTTAACAAATAAGATGATGATGATGATGATGATGATGATGATGATGATGATGATGATGATGATGATATGATAGCCATACAAACTCATGTATCTGGAATTTGATGCAAAGTCAGTTCTGCCATGCACATTCATATATACCTACATACAAATCTAGAAATCAAAAACTGAGAAAATGGATTTTCCTAGATATTAAACCCAAGTTCTGACTTGTCCATATGGATATGAGACAGAAACGAAATAGAAGCTACAGATGGAGCTCTTCAACTCTTACCTGCTGCTGACTTTGTTCCTCAAGGTTGAGCTTGACCTCCAGAGACTGCCGAGCTTCTAGGAAGGCTTTGCGGTGCTTACGGTCTGCCATGTAGTAAGACATGATACCCACACAGATGGTGCACAGATAGATGGCAACATTGGATAAGATCTTAAATGAAAGAGGGGATAAATTACAGTTATCAGCCATCACAAAAGAGAGGTTATTTTTTCTCTAGACGTGGAGTAAGCTAAAGAAGTGAACCTTAAAAGGAAGAGGATGTAGAAAAAGATAATTTCAAGCAAAAGGACCAATACACAATGCAAGGATGCAAGGAAAAAGCAGGAGTATAAAAGAAGGCAAAGGCAACTAGGTGTCTATATTTATTATATAAATAGAATTATTTATATAAAATGGAAAGAAAGGAATAACTACGCATTTCATTTTTAAAAAGTATTGGTTATTTTTCTATTTAGCACTTACATATTTGAAGCACAGAATACAAAGTTGTTCCAAGCAACTATCACAGACTTGGGCAGCTGCCAATCAATGGGTTAAAGCATATAAGATCATTTCAGGCTGACATAACAAATAGCAAGCTCGCAAACAGTAACTGATAAAGGAACATTAATTTTGAGCGGCAGTAACAACAAGAACTTGAACTGCCACCATGAACATAAAATCTGTCTAAGCTTTGTAACTGAATATGCTAATCATAGCATGAAAGTAAGCTTTAGCACATACTTATATTGCAAGTCAGTCTACTGCTAAAGGTACAGGAACATGGTTTGGGGGGAAAAGCCATCCCAGGGTCAATGCCCTGGGGAGAGTGAATCTCAACTGTTCCTCAATATGCCCTGTGTCACACAGTATTCTGAGCTGCTTCCTGACAGATCTTTCAACCTACAATGTACATAGTTCATTAATTTCATGGAGTATCCATTCAGTTCTGTAATCTTTAGTCATTAACCCATCTCCCCCATCTTCTTTCTTGATGGGAATAATCTATTTATGTAAAAAGGGTTTGTGAATCTGAGAATCTTATTTCAGCTTAAAATTGATATAAATAGAAAGCTAAATATTCCATTGTGTTTAAATGTTGTAAAAGTAATTATCAGTTCAAGATTGCTAATATTTTTTAGAGTTTTCCTAAACCAATACGTTTAAGTTACTTCAAGCATACTAGTATTGATAAGATATTAAGATTTTTTTTTTATGCAAAGGACAAACACCTAGATTTTCTTTATTTAAACTGAGGCTATCATATAGTAATGGGTAAATATAATTTTCCGGATTCTCAGGTTTGTCGTATTTTGATATCAGTTTCTCTATGGAGTACATGCAATCAAGTAAAAATACATTATGGGCATAATTAGAAAGGTATTATGTGTCCTTCTGAGATCATAGCAGAGCCTAAGCTCTATTTCCACTCATAGCATCATTGTATTTCCTCTATTAAAGAGAGAGACATTTGGCACATTTAGAAGATATTGGGATGGAAATATGAGTTTCATTCCTATTCACATAATAAACATACACTCTGGGGATAATCTTTAAGTAAAACTAACAGGTAAATCACACAGAGCTAATAGTACTTAAGATCGGTTTATTGCTAATCAGTTTTTTTAAACAAACTGAAATATTGCAACAGCAACTTGGATTGCCTAAAATTGCAAAATGGCAGTATATTCTGTTAAAATCTCTACTGATTTCACAATTTGATGTAGATGGATTAGCAGCATCTAAAGTCCCAAATTAGTATCAGTACTGAAATATGTTTTGGATTATTCTAAATCTAGAGGTATAATAAGGAAAGCATCTTCAGGGTCAAACCAGCCCTTCCCTCTGAAGGTAGAACCTAAGTACCTCAGAACCTGAGGTAACCTGCGCCTATGGCTGAACAGCAAATTAGGTCCCTTCCTTGCCACCACCCCTTCATTATAAACTGATTTCTCCCTTCCACACCTGCTCTCTGGGGAACCAGGAGAGTACTGAAGGGGAAATCCCCACCCCACCTGGGCCTGGCTAAATACAGAAGGGGAAACCAAACAAAGACTTTGGGAGTCAGTAGCTCAGCTAAGCTGAGGCAAGTAATAGAAAGCAACCAGTCAGGATTGAAACAAAAAATCACCTTTATTAAACGTGCCAAAAGAAGATGAGGTTCTAAACACACACACACACACACAACCACTGTTTAAAAAAATAAAATGCAAAACAACCCTAATGCAATTCTAACTACAGCCAAAACAACTCAGTTTCCCACCTTGCCTGAGGTAACCCCTCATCCAGGACTCCAGCTGACCCTCTCCAAAGACTCTCAAAACTTTTCCCACCCAAAAACTGACAGAACCCCCCCCCTTCTTTTCCTTTATTGGCCCTCAGGGGTCAGGTGACTTCCCCTGGGCACATCAGGCTGGCTTGTGATTTAAAGGGCCAGTTGCTCCCCACTACAACAGTATTCTTAAAATAAACAATTAAGAGCATTGTTAAGTGTTTTTGTTTGATTTGGTGCCTTCGAGTCACTCTTGACTCCTGGTAACTATCTGGACCAATCCACGTAGTTTTCTTGGCAAGGTTTTCAGAAGTGGTTTGCCACTGCCTTCTTCCTAGGGCTGAGAGAGTGTGATTGCCGCAAGGTCAACCAGCTGGCTTTGTGCTTAATGCAGGATCAGAACTCAATCTCCTAGTTTCTAGCCTGGTACCTTAAACCACCACGCCATACAAAACTTTAAAGAAACAATTACAATAAAACAAAGGGAATAATTATGAAAAAAATCAATAACATTTACCCCAAGTTATAATTTAAGGGAAAACTGGTATATTTTACAGATGATATATAACTCCATCAATAATCACAAAAATTGATAAATCATCAAATAAAAAATGTTGGGAATCTCATGATAAAGAAGGAACATTCTATCATATGTGGTTATGCAAAAAAATCTCAAAAAGTACTGGAAAGAAATAAACAATATTATACCAAAAAAAATTATAATTTCAACTCAAACCTTAAATATTTCTGCTTGGAATTGTTCCAGAACATATAAACAAGAATATCATAATTTATTAAGATATATGTTGATAGCCGCAAGGATAAATCTGGCACAACACTGGAAAAGAGATACTTTGCCAAAAATGTCAGACTGGGAAACTAAACTTGGGAGTATACACAGTAATGACAAAATTAACAGTATATATTCACAACAGAAGTGTAACTAAATTTAAGCAAGAATGGCTCCCTTATATATCACATATTACACAACAAGGCAAACTCTGATACTATGGTTTCCAAAGGAAAAAAAATAGACAAAGGGACTTAAATAGAAATCAGAAACAATTCCTAATGCTTATAAATATATTGATCACACTCATCAGTTGAAGCACAATGGGAGGGAAGAGTATAATTTGTAACCAAGAAGTTTCTTAATGGTTTTTTTTTTCTCATTTTTTTTTGTATATTAATACAATTTTTCTTTTCTCTTTTTCTTTGTGACTATTTGATTAACTTTCTGAATAATTTAAAAATGTAAAAAATAAAATTTTCTGATGACAGAGTGAGAGAATTTGTGAAAGGTACAAGGGTGATGAAAAGTAGCTGTGCTTAATAGGGAAAATGGAGTAAAATTAGAGCAAGTAAATGAATTTGTGTATATTTGTAGAAGTTTACTAAACATGGGGAAATGGAGAAATTCCATGATGTGCAAAATGCTGGTAGAAAGTTTGTTGAGAGGAATGAATGTTTGTGAAAGAAGTAAAAGTATCTATTTATAAAAGCACGCTTCTGCCCAGTTTGTCATGTTTCTCCTGGCATGTCAGGACAAACACAGAAGATGAATGCTATATAAGAAGTGTACATTATAAAACAAGAAGAGATATTCAAGGATGAATGATGCTGAATTAATGTGGACTGAATATAATAGCACAAAAGAAGTAAATTGAGGCAGTTTGGTCACATAGAATGATTGAGGATCGAATCACAAAACCAATATATAAAGGAAAAGTGAATGGGTCAAAATGAAGGGGAACACCAGGAAAGTTCTGGATGGAGGTGGGAATCCAATGAAACTGACTCTTTAGCACCTCATGGCCTACTGTCCACAAGGAGGCAGTGAGATGTACATAGAAAGTTAAGGATTTAATTTGGCACTCTGCTGCAGTCTATTTAAGAGATTACTAATCTCATGTCACTTCCTTCCTTCTGCCTTCATTTCCAGGTATGCACAGAGCACATACGTCTGGCTCTTCTCTTGGCAAGATGTAGTTATTTAGGGGCTAGGGTTTCCTGTAACCTGATTTCCTTTTTACTATACTCATAAAACCTGGTTGAATAATACAGTAATTGCTCAGGTTAGATTCCTACTCTCACATGCACAAACAGAATGCTTCAACCTCCAGAAGAATGGGGTGAGGAAATCCTGAAAAAGAGAGAGATCATCTCAAAAAATGACTAAAGAGTGTTAGCTAATAGTATTATGCTGGGAGGGTAAAATGTCTGACAAAACACTTGCTGATATGACAAAGGGTTGTTCCATTACCCCAGTTTGTTTAATATTCATACGTCTGTTAACGTGGTATTGCAAAGATGAATCAAGTTCAAGATGTAAATGTGCTTCTGAATTAATTTAAAAAACATTGGAATGTATCACTACATGAAGAATTGTGAATTTATCAAATGGGGAGGGGGAGCAAAAAAGGTTATTCTTCAATGCTAGAAAGATGGATTTAAAATCTTGGATTAATATATGTGGGTTTTTTTCTGTTTATGAGCTGGTTCTTTATGAATGTAAAAAAAGGCTGATCAATATTTCTTTGTGTAGTCAAGGTTTGATTACACATTTAAAAATTAGGCTGAATTATTTTCTGTAAGGAGTATAGTATAGTTTTGTTTCCTTTACTTTCTCTAGTTTTTGTTTTCTTTTTGTTTTTTTCCTTTTCTTCTTTTTCTTTTTCTATACATTAAAGCAATGGAACAAAAAATAAAAAGGAAGATCTAAGGAAATGCACAAATCTCCAAAGATGTCAGTATCAAATAGCATTTTGTTCCTTTATTTGGACAGAAGTCAATAGCAGCAGTTATGTCCTCAACCCTATTCTTTCCTGATTATTTAAACTGTTATAGATTTGTGTGAAGATATTATATACATCAACAGAATCCCAGAATGTCAAAATGTTACATTCTAAAATTAGGTCTGCACTTTATGTCAACCAAATGAATATTTTTTCCACATATGTAAATATATGGACAGCCATCTGTTAGGGATGCTTTAATTTGAATTCCTGAACTAAGCAGCAGATTTAAACTAATGCCCTAAATGGCCCCTTCCAACTCTATGATTGCATGTTTTTTTAAAACCAGATTCTGAAGAGGAAAGAGCAGTTGCCAAACTTTTAGGACAACATTCAGAATTGTTACTTACTAGTAGGGACAGTTCCATTACACATTACTAATATGCCTTAGGTAAAGTCATAAATACTTCTGCTTTATTCTGCCTTGGTAAGATCCCACCTCAAGTATAGTGTCTAGTTCTAGGCACCACACCTAAAGAGAAACTAGAACAAATTCATAGAAAGACAACAAAGATGATCAAGGAACTAGAAACTAAGCCCTAAGAAGAGAGGTTAAAGGAGCTGGGTATGTTTAGTGTTGAGTGCTCTCATAGCACTCTACAAATACTTGAAAGGATATCCTACAGAAGAAGATTAGGACCTGTTTTCTATTGTTCCAGAGTACACACTACCAAATAATGGGTTTAAGTTACAGGAAGGCAGCGTCTGAATGTTAGAAACAAAGTTCTACTAGTAAGAGTAGTTCAACAAAAGAACCAATTAGATTGGGGACAGGTTCCTCTTTGCTGGATGTGTACAAGCAGAGGCTAGACAGCCTTCTATCTGAGATGCAGTAAAACCAACAAATAATTTGGATCCCTACACTCAACAAAAGGTAGAGTTCAATGGCCTTACTGACACCTTCCAACTCTGTAATTCTGTGAATCCATTAGCAACAGTTTCTCTACCAGCAACAATCCTTTCATTGTTATAAGTGAGAAGTGAACATTATGACAGAAGATTCAAGAAATGGCAATGAATACTTGAAATTCTAGGCCTCTAACTTAATTTTTTTTAAAAAAGAGGTCCATAGAAGCATGCAATTTTTCTGCCCTTAGAGTGATATACTGGGAGTCCCATTTCAAAAAGTCAAGGGTAAAGCCGCCACAACATAAACTCTGATTTAATGTATTTTGCATATAATTAAAATTAAATACAATTAAAATGCTTATTATCCAGTCATGCAATGAATAAATTTCCTGTCCCACTGAAAAGTATAATTTGGTAACAATATCTGGAGTTATTTGTGGATGGCAGCTAAGGCATTCAAGAGCCAAAAAAGGTCCCTAGGATTTTGGTAGTATAATATACCTCTGGTTTAAAATTAAACCTTCAATAGAAATGAATGGCAGAAATAGTTGTATAAGCAAAAGAAACAGTGAGACAAAGATAGAAAACAGTAAATCAACAAGAAAAAGCTAACACCCAGATATCTCATCAGCAATGTTTCAGATGCCATTGCTCTTAGGTCTTCATTAAAACCTGATAATGTGTTTTGGAAAAGAAAAAAGCATTGTCATTTCTCTAGGCATTTGAATATCAAGGGGCAAGAAGGCATCTGGGGAGAGCAACTTTTTAAACACAGCTGGCATCCCATAACCACAGAGCAAACAGATTCCTATCAAGTCCAGAAACCAAACCACGTGGCTTGGATGACTGCTGTCAAAAGGTGCCTATTTTTAAGGATTTTATTTACATATACAGTGGTACCTCGGGTTACGAACGCCCCTCCTTACGAATTTTTCGAGATACATCCAGCTCTGGCCCCAAAAATTTACTTCGACATGCGAACTCCGCCTCAAGCTATGAACCGGATCCGCGGCCATTTGCCCTGCTGCCACGCGGTCGCGGCTTCCTGTGGGCGAGATCGCAGTAGCAAGGAGACGTTTGGTGAGGCTTGTGGTGTGTTTTAGGGGAAATTTGCCTCGTGGTGCGACCAAATTCGGAGGGCGGAACGGATTAACCGTATTTACACTGAACCTTATGGGAAAATTTACCTCGCATTGCGACCAACTCGAGTTGCAATCAGAGTCACGGAACGGATTAAGTTCGTAACCCGAGGTACCACTGTACAGTCTTAATGGATCAATGTACTTCTGAATGTTCCAACTATCCTGTTTTGTTTCAACTGGTAGTGAAGGTATTCCTAGCCACCTCCCCCAGATGATGCCTTTTTGGTGTGTTGGACTTTCAAATCCAGAATCAGATCATTCCCCCTCAATACGGTTTTACATAAGGGACAGGGTCCAGATAGTTTTAAAAGGAGAATTAGCAAATGCATGAATGAAAGCTTTAGTCATGATTGCTAGCAATATCATCTGAGTAGAGCCTCCAGATAAAGAAGCTATATACTGTATCTCTAAACAAAACATGCTGGGCACAAACTACAGCTAAGAGCTATCAACTTCTGGCCCCATTCATGACCTTTTGGAAGCTGAATATGGAGTCAGCTGCTCACATCTAGAGATATTACAGTTTACTGCATTTACATCCCATTTCTTTTCGTCACAGAACAGAAGACAGCAAACCTTATTCACTTCTTTTTTATTCTCAAAGCAACCCTGTAAGGCGGCTCTGCTGACCAAAGAGTGATGAGTGCAAGATTCTCTGGTGAACTCCACAGCTGAGTGCAAGTTTGAACTTGGATCTCTCCAGAATTACTGAGGATGGAGTGAGGCTGGAGTGAGATTTGCAGAGGGATTCATTTGCTTGTTTAAGTACAGTATATTAAGCCACGTTTAGAATTTACACTATAGCTTTCGTGTGTTTCTAAAATAGTGGGAAATTACCCCACTAATTTTTAGCAAGTATAGGTGGAAGAGGCTCAGAGATGCAAAATTAGGGTCTATAACCTTTACAGAAGATGATTGATGAGATGCTGTTAATTTATAAGGAACGGTAAGTCCTGGCACTCCTGTAGGGTGCAAACTTTCAGGAAACATCTGCCTAAGAGCTTGGCCGATGACAGCATTTCCCCAGTACTGACTAAATCTCTCATCTGCAAACTGTAGTTGAAAAGTCATTGCTGTCCCTTTCTTTTCTGAAGTTTTTATGTCACAACACAGGCTTACTGCATCTTTCATTCTCAGTGATATGCAGCACGTAGGATGAAGACACTGGATTAGCGTGCAAGGGATGGGGAGTTTTGGACTGCTGCCCAGACAGTTCACTTTTCCCTCTCACCATTTAAATTTGGCTGGTGGATGCCAATAAACGTTTATATTTCACAGAGCACTGGATTTTAATCATAGTGAAGGAAAAGAAAAAATAAAAGGAAGGGTTTTTTTCTTTTTGAACTGCAATAGGCCTATTTTACAGCTTAACTGTAAAATAGATACAGTTTTTAGTTCTTTCCCACCTCAAAATGGATGGTGATTGTGTCACTGGTTTTCAGCAATTATGGATAGAGAAAGATATGAAGGCCATAAAAAGAAGACTTGGAGCTCTTGGGGAGACAGGTTGCCCACCCATAATCAAGAACATGCACGAAAATGGTTCAACTACAGCTACTTCCTTCCTAAACCAAGAGTATTCAAAAGTCAGAAGCAAAACAAGGTAGTGATAGCATGGACATCTATTGCCTTATGCAATTCTTCCACTCCACTAGAACCCAAGTACAAAATCAGCCCATCATCTTGACGGCAGCAAAGCAAACAAAATGGGTCTGTTCCTTTCTGGTTGGCTGTAATCCGTAATCTCCTTCCTAGATTTCACGGTATCCTTTCTATGTTTTTATTTATTTTTATTTATTTATTTATTTTTCAGGCTTGTATGCCGCCCATCTCCCCCAACGGGTGACTCTGGGTGGCTCACAATAATAAAAAAGAAGAAAAAACACAGTTCTCTCCAAAGATGGCTAAAATCTATAAATAATTAAAAAACATATATTAAAAATGCCCTAAAAACCTCCTCTGATTTTAGCCCTAAAAAACCTGTAAGATGGGGGGGGGGGGACAACCCATCATCCCACCATCCCACCAGCCATCTTTTTCCACGATATGTTTTGTGTTTTGAGTATATCAATACACTGCAAGTACTTCCTAGTTGATGAGATCCAAGGAATGGTATATTGGCTTACAAAGTAGTCTCTACATCAGAAATCTCACTTTACATAGAATAGCATAAGCATACTTGGGGTAAAACAGGGGCTTGGTTAAGCTTGTGGCACACTGGCCAAAATGTGTCAAAACTGACCAGTACTATCTTATCATTAGAAGGAAATGTTGCAGATTAAGATTGCTAATTTAGTCTATACCTTCTTTATCTCACAAAAAAGTGTTACCTAAAAGCTCCAATTGACCAAAACCATGATGGATGGCAGAGTTCAACATCTAGAAGCCTGTCAGAACCTACATCACAAAAAGGCTGTGGGTTGCAGTTGTATTGCATTCGGTGGGAGTTAGAAGGATTTGGTTCTGCCAATAGTAACTGGAGGGGGGGGGGGTTTACGGGAAATGAGCGTAATAGGAGCTGGGGAACTGCTTAACCATATATGGGCAGTTTAGATGGGGAACCATCAGGTGGAGAAGACACAAGACGCCAGGCAATTAGGGAGGGGGGATAAATAGCGAGGAGTCAACCCGAGGCTTTAGTTTTAGCAACGTTCTGTTTACAAGCTACCTGTACTGCTCAATAAAGAGTATTTTCCTGAACCAAGCCTGGTTGCATGGGAGTGCTTTTGACTCGGGAGCCAGACAGGGAGGACTTGACAAAGCCCATCTGATGACAATAATGGAATATGGAAGATCAAACTTAGAATGTAAGAATAATAAATGGTAAAGAGGATGAATTGATAGGTATGTTGCGTGGTTATGTTATTAAGGGAAGGGGGAATGATGCAAAATGCCCCTTGTTTAATGTACTGATAAATATATAAGGGTACTTGCAGTGATTTTAGAGGTGCATTGGTTCAGGATGTCAATGTACATGCATTTTTGTATAGAGATGATGCCATTCTGTTGGCTGAGAACCTGAATGATCTACAGCATGATGCAACAAGGGGTACGGATTTGAAAATTAATGTATCAAAGGCCCAGATAGTTGTGTTTGACAGGAAAAACTATATAAAATTATTGCAATTTATTGGTTAATGTATTTATATATTTATTGTAACTTCTCTGCCACTTTAATCAAATCATCTCTAAACAATTAACAGGTTTACAGAAACATATTCCCATCATGCTATTCCATTATAAGCAATGTTATATAAAGCACAGCAAGGGATTAAAAATACTAAGCAAAAGAAATTAAAGAGATGAAATAAGAAAAGGAAGTATAGTTAAATCTGTTTTACATAGACACCATTCATTATACCTATCTATATCTTTCCATCCTTGTGGATGATCCTTGTTTCCACTATGATTTTGCAATGCTTCATGTACTGCCTTCTGTTCTTTATACTTCTCACCTCTTTTTGAGGATTTCATCACTTCCATTCAATCATAACTTTTTTCAGTCTTCCTCTTCCTCTTGATTCATTCACTCTTCCTTCATATACTAGTTTTGTGACTGATTCTTCATTCTCTCTACATAACCATACCACCTCAATATATTTATTTCATACTAGTTGCTCAGTTTTATATTCAATCCAAATTCATTCAGCACCCATTCATTCTTGACCGTCTCTTTTAACACATCACTTCTTAAGTACCGTATCCACACTTCACTCAATGTTACTGTTTGTTTAGATACCCAGTTCCCAGTTCCATATAACAAAGCAGGCAGAAGCACAGAAACACAACTTTTTGCTTCTAACAACAATTATGTTTCACATATTACCCACTATCTTTCTACCAGTATTTGCATGTCTTAAAATTACTCCATTCGTTTTCCCAGGGTCAGCAAACATTCTATTAAGGTACACAAATACTTGCTTTAGTTTTTTACCACTTATGTATAATTTGCAATGCTTCACTCCATTTTTGTTGCAGAAGTTGTGTCAGTTGGTTAAATCTATGTTACCCTTTGCGGGTATCTATAGCCCTATTTTCCAGAACTTTTGTAAATCAGCCAGCACTCCTAGAGTAGAACACAAAACTGAACACTCCTGGTCAAACCAGGGCATGTAGTAAACCTGCCCAAATATGTGAAGACTGCATCTCAGAATTCTCCAGTGATGCTGGCAAGAAATTCTGAGAGCTCCCAGCATAATTAGAGTGCCAAGTTGGTGAAACCTACTCTAGGATTTGGAATACTCTTCTCCGCCAGCCCCATTGACTATAATTCAACCCTTCTCTCAGCATATATACTGTGAACCTCAGAGCTGTTCCAAATGAATTTAGTCTGTTCATTTTATAATGCCGGGATGCACAACCTGCAGCCTTAGGACAGCATGAAGTCCCTAAGGCCCTTTGTTATGGCTCTCAAAAACTCAACTGACTTTAACAGATGAAAACCGAACGGTGAAGTTTCTCACCATTCTGTGTTAGAAAACATATGAAAACAGTACTGTAATATAAACCCCTAGATAAGTATATCACTATTAAAAAACAAAGAAATTTAAAACTTTCCCCAAAGTACAGCCTCATCCACATTTGTAATAGGGTCACAAGGTGGGTGGGGCCATAAAGCCTTAAATTTAAGGGCGGCTCTTGGCACCAAATGATTGCTCAGCTCTGCACTGAGGATTCTGGAACCAGTGGTTAATAATTGCTAAAAATTCTACAAGTTAAAACAGGAAAAAGTTCCATGTGATGAAGTTCTGCCTGACCCCTTTGGAAAACAGAAGAAAAAAATCCATCAAACAATGTTATCGAATTCCTGAGCTAAAAGGCTGGGACGTTTTAAAATAAGCAGAAAGATGACTCTCATCTTTCATTCAAGTGCCTTTGAAGAAACATTTCTAAGAAAAATATAAGGGAAACCCACTCCATCTCACGCCCCCACCTTCACCACCAATATTTCTCATACATGTTCACCACTGACTTGCCATTTTTAACATTCTGGAGTTGTCATGACAACCATCCGTGTTCTAAAGCACTGAAAATGTGCTGGCTTCAAGGTAAGATTTAAAGCGTAGTCATTACACCATAATACAGACCACAACAAACCTGCACCTGTGAAATCTATCTCCCTCCCTCCCACCCTCCCTCTCTCCCTCATCCCTTCCCACCCCCATGGGTGCTTTCTGTCTTCCTCAATCTCGGGTCCTCTACTAGAGGCCTGGGAGTTTGAAGGTTCTGCGCAGTATCTTAGCTGTTCCTAGCACAGCACTCTTCTGGACAGAGAGCTCTGATGTTGTTCCTGGGATCTGTTGGAGCCACTCTCCCAGCTTAGGAGTCATAGCCCCAAGTGCTCCTACCACCACTGGGACCACTTTGGCCTTTACTTTCCACATCATCTCTAGTTCCTTCTTCAGGCCATGGTACTTCTCCAGCTTCTCATACTCCTTCTTCCTGATGTTGCTGTCACTTGGCACTGCTACATCTATCACCACTGCTGTCTTCTGGTCCTTGTCTACTACCACGATGTCTGATTGATTGGCCAGCACCTGCCTGTCTGTCTGGATCTGGAGGTCCCACAGGATCTTAGCCCTGTTATTCTCGACATCCTTCTGTGGAATCTCCCATCTGGACTTGGGAGGGTCAGGCCCATTCACTGTGCAGATGTTCCTGTACACAATGCCAGCTACTTGGTTGTGCCATTCAGTATATGCTGTTTCTGCCTGCATCTTACACCCTGCCACTATGTGTTGGACTGAGGCCTCTCTGCACAGTCTGTAGCTTGGGTCCTGTCTTATGTGGTAGACCCCTGTATCTATGGATCTGGTGCTTAGTGTCTGTTCTTGTGCTGCTATGATCAATGCCTCAGTGCTGTCTTTTAGTCCAGCCCTTTCCAGCCACCGGTAGGATTTCCCAACGTCAGCCACCTCAGCTATCTGTCAATGGTATATCCCATGCAGGGGCTTGTCTTACCATGGCACTTCCTCTGCTTGAAACTCCTGTCTTGTCTGCTGCTGCCTGAGGCATTCTCTCAGCAGCTCATCTTTTGGGGCCATCTTACTGATGTACTCCTGGATGCTCTGGGTTTTGTCTAGGACAGTGGCTTTGACACTCACCAGACCCTGCCTGACCTCTTTCCGGCTGGTGTAGAGTCTCTGGGTGTTGGACTTGGGGTGGAAATCTCTGTACATTGTGAGGAGCTTCCAAGCCTTCACATCAGCAGCCACCATGTCCTCCTTTGGCCAGCTCACTATATCAGCAGGGTATTTGGTAGGATGCAAGTGTTGATGGTGTGGTTCTTGTTTTTCCCTTTGACCTGGCTCTTCCAGACCTGCCTTATTTTTTGATGGTACTTGGATATTGCTGTGTTCCTTGCCTCCTCAACATGGTTCCCATGTGACTATGGGATACCAAGGTACTTGTAGCTGGTTTGTATGTCTGGCCCACTGGTAGTTCCATTCCATCAGTCTTAACTATCTTCCTTCTCTTTACTACCATCCAGCCACACTTCTCCCATCCGAATGACATCACAATGTCCTCACTGTAGATCTGTGTCAGGTAGATCAGGGAATCAATGTCTCGTTCACCCTTAGCATACAGCTTGATGTCATCCATGGAGAGGAGGTGGCTGATGGTACTTCCACTCTTGAATTTGTATCCGTATCCAGTCCTTGTGATTATCTAGTTGAGGGGGTTCAAGCCTACACAGAACAGCAGCAGGGACAGTGCATCAGCTTGCTATATGCCGCACTCGATAGCCACTAGTGGAAGCTGTCTTGAGTTGCCTTCCAGTGTTGTCTTCCACAGTCCCATTGAGTTCTTGAGGAAGGTCCTTGGTGTCCTGTTGACTTTGTATAGCGCCAAGCATTCACAGATCCACGTCATAGGCTTTCCTATAGTTAATCCAGGCTGTGCTCAGATTGGTCTGTCTAGACATTGAGTCTCGGGCAACTGCTCTATCTATGAACAGCTGGTATTTTGAGCCTCTGGTGTTGTTCCCAATGCCCTTCTGAGCTGGGCTCATGTACTGGCCCATATGATCCTGTACCTTGGTGGCTATGATGCCTGATAGGACTTTCTGTGTTGTGGGGAGGCAGGTTATTGGCTGGTAGTTGGATGGTGCTGCTCCCTTGTGGGGGTCCTTCATGATCAGCACTGTCCTTCCTTGTGTTAGCCAGTCTGGGTGGGAGCCTGCTGCTAGCAGCTGGTTCATCTGTGCTGCTAAGCGTTCATGCACTGCTGTTAGTTTCTTTAGCCAGTAGGTCTGGACCATGTCCAGGTCACGTGCTGTCTGGCTCTTCATGTTCTTGACGCGCTGTTGGATATCTGCTACTGTGATGGTGACTGGTTCCTGTTCTGGGAGATTGCTGTGGTTTGCTTTCTGGTCCTGCAGCCCCTTTGCACTGGTGTTATATGTCTTCACTTTCTCTCCTATGTTCTTCCAGTACTGTTCAATTTCTGCTGTTGGTGGCTCTGCTGTTACTGTGTTGTGGCACAGCAGTTGGGAGTATACCTTGGATGGTTCTTTTGAGAACAGGACATTTATCTTCTTGGCCTCTGCTTCTCTAGGGTATCTCCTTAGCCTGATAGCCAGTGCTATGAGCCATTGTTTAGCGGTCTTTAGGGCTGTGTTGGCGAACCTATGATATGCGTGTCAAAGGTGACACGCCACAACATTTTGGGTGACACGCCAGTGTTCACCAACACCCGAGAACAACTGATCTCGCTGTTTGAGTTAGCAAAGGAACTGAGTTTATTTTACTCGTATTTCATTTTTGTAATTATTTGACATTTCTTTATGTAATACATAGTGTCAAATTCAGCCGGCATGGCACGGCACAGCGAACCGCTGCTCAGCCACATCTAGTCAATTTCACCGCCCGGGCGCTAGCCGAGGAAAAGGGGAAGTGAAAACTGCGAACTGATTACGGCCAGGCGGCAACACTTAATCAAATCGCAAGCGGATACTTTGTATCAGCACTGGCTGCCCTCGAGCACTGCAGACAAAGGGGAGCGCAGCGGATCAGAAGGGAAGCAATCAGCGAGTGATTGAGAACTCCCGGCTTTATGCGCAACAGGAAAACCCAACAAAGACAACAACCGCACAACCCATAGACGGCAATCAAGAACACAAAAGAACCGGACTGAATCTGCCATTTGGGCGAGGGGGGATTACTGCGGGTACTCTGTAACCAGGCAACGGGGAAAAGCGCAGGAACGGGGAAAGTATAAAATACAATTGTAAGATGTGCCAAGCCAATCCTGGCTTCGTCTGTACTTACTTACGTTACGCTTGAGTAAACTTCTTTGCTGAACACACGTGTCACGAGAGTTTCTCCGAGACGAACGGGGTAAACCTTACACATAACACCACACACGATTGGACTGTATTTTTTTTAAATAAATGAGTATGTAAAGAATTGTCTCTAGGGCTTCAGATGGAGCCAGACCCTTGTATTTTTTCAGTAGCTGAGTCTTATCCTTAATCTTCACACCCTTCTGTAGTTCCACCAGCTGACTTCTCTCTGAGTTGCCTTGATCTCAGCCTCCAACCTCATTTTCCAGAGGGGTGTGTACTGCTGTTCTTCTTCAAGTATCTCCAGTCTTACAGTGGCTGTAGTGTATATCAGTTCATTGGTTGGAATTATGGTGGTAGTAGGGATTGTCATGAGGGCTCTATTGGCATCTTGTAGCATGCTATCTGATTTTATATATAAATTTATATATAAATAAATAAAACCCCAAACTGGAAAAAATATATTCCAAATGAAAAGTGTTTTACATTTAGCTATTTTGCTTTTTCTCCCAGCATCATACAGATTTTTCTCACCATGGATAGATAGTCGAGGTGGAAGTTTCATCAGTTGTTTTATCTGCTAGGCCACTGTTGCAGGAAATGGACAAGAAAAAGAAGTTGGCAAAGATTCCCTGAAATGTTTGATCTGCAGAAATTAGTTGATGAAGCTTTGTCTATCCAGATGCAAAGCAACAGTTAACAGCTGTGACTGAAGGAGCAGACTGCTTTCAGAGATGATAGATAGCCATTCACTGGAGGCTTTCAAGCAAAGCTCTGGCAGCCCTCCACCAGTGAAGTCTACACTCCAGATTCTGCAGCAAGCAGTTGAACTAGATTACATTCAAAGTCTCCTTCGAACTCTATTTATTATTTATATTTATATCCTTACAGAACTAATGCAGCACACACAATTCTTTACCCTGCCCATGTATTAATTTCCCAGCAATCATGAGAGGTAGATTAGAAAAATAGGAAGTTGCCGCACTGTTATCAGTCTAGTCAAGTATTAACTACAGTGACTGGCAATAGCCATTTAGGGCTTCAAGCAGGAATCTTTCTATCCTACCCGAAGATATCAGAGACTGAACTTGGGATCTGTGTTTTACACCCCCCCCCCCGGGCAACTCGTTACATTAGGCTCAGAAAGACTAGTCAGCTCAAAGTCACCCACTGACATCAAACAAATCACATTAAGCCATGTTTTGTTTAACAATGGCTTCAAGGATAAGCCATAATTATCTGGGTTAACATATCATGATAAATTGTAAATCATGGTTTAGAAATCTCAGTGATTGAGTTCACATAAGATGCTAAACTAAACAAATGGCATTATGGTTTACTACTATGTGTAGAACATACCAATGAGTTAAACAGCTGAGAGGATTTGAACCTAGCCTTCAACCATCCAGATCAATCACTGGCCTGCATTGTCTCTCATTTCTCATTGCCACAGATCAAGCTACTAAAAGATATGTAGAGAACTATAGATATACTGTAATGCATTGTCATTCTGTTTAACCCATTTAAACTTTGGCCTTCTGAAAGTTTATGACTGCATGCCTGACACCAGTCTATCTGCATTACATTTTAGCTTTATTCTAGAACAAAACATTTGTAAATCTTATTGTGAGGACGGTCAATAACATGAATGGTTTTATAAGGACATGAAACAAATATGGATTAGGATATGCAAAGCATACTGTTCCACGAAGTGAAGATTCCCAGGATACCACAATGTTTCATTCTTCTTTCTAACTGTACCAATCCAGCCATTCCACAGGGACTGCGGAGTCCTTGGTGTCCTCTGAGCTTGGTTGTTTTCTTGCAGACGTTTCGTTACCTGACTAGATAACATCTTCAGTGCTACAAGGGAGTGGAGTTTGCTGTCTGCTTATATACAGTAGCTTGCCCTGTCAGTGTTGGGGTGTGTGTGTGTTGTTTTCTCCTTGGTAGTTCCTTGAATAGGCTGTTGTTTACTGCTTCACTGTTTGTCTGAGTTGGTAGTTCCTTGATAAGAGTATTTTTTTACTGCTTGTTTGTCTGGTGTTAATCCTGGTGTTAATCCCTGCTTATCTGGGTGTGATTGCTGGAGGAGGTGTTCTGGTCTTTTTGTTTCCTTTTTTAGCTTTTTATTGTCTCTTCTGAATGGTGTGTAAATGTTGTTTATCTTTCTGTGCCTGTTGATGACTGACTGGTCTAAATACCAAGCTTCCAGGAATTCCTTCATGTTTTTGGATTTAGCTTTCCACAGGGATTCTGGTAATTTTTCTAAAGTACCTATTCTGGAACAGGAAATGGTTTGTGGTATTCTAGAATATTCCAGTAGTTCTTAGAAAGGTCAATTTTATACATCTCTAGCATGGAGGAAGAAAGGTTTATCAATGGCCATTGTTCATGATATCTCAGTAGACCCTCTATGCTTAGAAGCACTATATCTCTGAATGAATATCAGATGCTGAAAACAATGGTAAGAAATATTTATTACTCTCATATTCTGAAACAGGATGCTGGATTTTAATGCATTTTCACCTACCTAACAATAATGCCAGCCTCCCTATAGTAATCTTGACTTGCTGTGAAAAACAAATTAGGAGACAGGAAAAAATGACCTTGAGATGAGAACTGGAAAGAGCCAAGGGCATTAACTACCAACTTCTACAAAAAAAGATAAAAGTAAAATAAAAATGAACAGGTTGCCTTAATGAGTACAACATTCATTTTCTGAAAATAAATCTGTACAATGTGAGTTAGAGTACTGTATGTATGTATTGTTTCCTTTATGTCTCACCTTCTTTTTGGGAACAAAAACAGCACAGACTAAAGTCTTCCCTCATCCACATTGCAATAACCTGCAAAGGAGGTTGGGCATACAGTGAGCACTATGGTCAAATGAGACCTGAATTCTAATCATCTTAGTCCAGCACATTCATCTGGGGATAAGCAGTGTGGAACATACCTGCATATTCAACTGCATTCCTGAGAGCAAGGCCTGGCCCACACTGAACTCTACTTTAAAAAAAAAAAAGAGTAATTATTGTAAATTAAAAATGGTAGAAATCTTCTAAGAGAGCTAAAATTTAGCGGATCTTTGAGTTCTTGCAGGGGATCTATGCAAAATCACATAATGATACCCACTGCTTGAAAGGTTTGTTAACGCCACCATAATCACTTTGCTGCACTGACTTTCAACAACCCACACTGAATTGGCCTAGGACCATGGAAAGTGGTATCTCAATCTTTATTCAAGGACTTGTCACCTTCCAAACTAATATATATGTCCCTGTATAAAGATATTATTGGGGGGATATAAAACGGGGAAGGATGGGATCTTCAGCTCCAATTCCTTTTTACTACTATCTGAGAGCTTCCATCACCTAATGTGGCAAATGCCCTATATGCAAATAACCAACATATTCTTGGAATGCCCGCTCTTGTGTAATCCAAACAGTACTATCCACTCACAAGAGGGAGAACCACTAAGATTGCTGAAATTAAAAAATGTTTAAAATAATAATGAAGAAATCTCTAAAGAGACTGACATTCAGTGGACACAACATGCTGAACATCTGTGTATGTGAGAACAAGGAAGGTGAATGGAATGAAGTATCCTGGGAGTAGGGCAAAGCTATCTAGAACCATGAACAGAAACTCTTCATGCTGCAACACAAAGCTGCAAAACCAATTTGTGCTTTGTAAAGCATATATCCATATAAGACATGGAAATAGCCAAAATGAGATGCATGTGATGGATTGTCTTCCTCTTTGTGATTTGGAAATAGCAAAGACTGTGAAAACATCAGCTCACAAACACCAGCTCCTCTCTCTCTTCCTCTCTCTCTCATATACCTATCTGAGCCATATGACATATGATGAAATCAAAAGGTCTCGCTCCTATGAAAGATGTGAAGCAGAGCAGTCCTAAAATCATCCACTGGCTTTGTTATTATTGTGCACGCTTTTGACTCAGGAGGTGGCTAGTTCCCTGTGGAGACCGTCCAGGGCTTCAGTTGCCTGCATTAAACACAAGCAATTAGCTTTAAAGAGGGCAGGGAGACAAAGTGTCTGAAAACAAACAAACCTCAACAGCAGAGAGGCAACATAAATGGAAAGAAAAACCAGTAGGGCTGACAATCCCCAAACATGTATCATTCATGTAACAGAAATGGTGTGGACACATGAATTCCTCTGATTAGCACTGGACTGACCAAGCCGGGAAGCTTCTCACCCAAGAGACTATAGAGTCCAAGAAGGAAAAGTGGCAGAGTTTTAAGCTGAACAGCAATGAACGTTTTTGTGGGAAAACAAACAGTGGATTTAGGCCTGAATTTACTGTGCATCATTCATGAGCTAACTGGAACAGTTTCAGTGAGGTTTAAACCGAAAGTCCCTCTGAACATGTGAAATATTTCATTCAGTTATATCGTATTTCTCTATGAGCCTAACATGTCTTATGATAAGCAACATTTCAAAAAAATCTCCCATTTGTTCAGTGACCGCAAAGCATATTAAATTTCATGACTATCTTAGGGAACTGAGTGATAGACTTTAATAGAGAACCCTCTCCACTCCTCAGAGGACTACAGTTCCTAGGTTTTCTTAGTACTATGCTTACGGTCATTAAACCAGCTTGTGTCTGCAGTGTAAATTCCTCTAGGATTTTACATAGTTTATTGAGTATACCTTACAACAGGGATCAGCATGTTTTTCAGGTGATGGACATCACTATGTGTTCTTGCTCAGTGGTGTGGGTTTAATGGCTGAAATCTTACAAAATGTAAGTGATATCCTTAAGATCTTGAGAGATCTCATGCAAGAGATGAAATCATTGTGCAAATAGCCATTAGAATTTTTATTGTGAGGTTCCTTAAAGGCTACCGGATGTTGTAGGCATCATCCACACTGAGTATCACTTCCTCAGCCTTGGGAGGAACAGGTTGATTTATTCACTATTGTAAAATTCACAAATTTCAAATCCGTAGAACATCTCTAGCTTGCAGCTAGTCTGGGGAGAAGAATATAAGGAGGAAGGAGGAAGCAGTATAATTAAGTTTGGGATAAGGCAATCAAGTAGTCTGTCCAAATCTGATCCTTGTCCTTTTTGCTCACCAATTCTCCCATTCACCTTACTCCTCAACTGCCATCTTTGCTGGTACATCTAGTCTATTAATATTACTTCCCTAGAGGGAACTTTCCAAAGGTTTGTATAACAATTATAATAATAATAAAGTGGTTCAGCAAACAATGTTTATTTCTGAACATTATGTTCCTCTTTTTCCATCTGGGGGATGCTGCGTTGCCAAGGTTTTCCTGGCTGGGTACTCCCTGTACCATCAAAATGATCAACATAGAGAAAACCAAGAAGCAGATCACAAGGCAGTCACTGTTACTGTAAAAGCTGGGTCACCCAGATGCATTTCCAAACTGTGAGCGAGGGGACTCTTTGCTTCAGTTGTAAACTCTCTCTTGTTGGTTAATGTAAATGTATAAAAACTTCATTTTTTAATTCAATGTATTTAATCAATTTAATTAAGCAATGCTAGGCACTGTACAAACATATACATGACATATCTATATAACTATATATCTCTATATATCTACAGTATATCTCTATATATCTACATCTATCTATCTATCTATCTATCTATCTATCTATCTATCTATCTATCTACTGTATCTCACTTAAAAACAGCATCACATAGCCAACGATAAGAAAAATATCATCCACCGATGTCAAAGAAACATCTGCCATGCGAAGCCACAAACTACTCTTTAAGAATACTGTTTCGGTAACCCAGGCTGGGATACATCAAACAGAAGTGGCAGGGGTGATGGCTCTCCTTGTTTGGTTGCTATTAAAATTTATTTTCTTGGACTCTTTTAGCTTTGTCATTTCAATTCTCTGTAATCTTCCTTGAAATATGGATTCATGCTTATCATTTTTCAGGATGAAAGGGAGAGTGAAATCTACATATTACTCAGAAATAACCCAGTGAGTGACTTCAATGGGTTTCTTCTCTAGTGAATAAATATTTACTAGTACTGTATTTTTGTTATGCAAGATAGGAAGAGATGACAGCTGAAATCAAAATTGGAGGTCAAAACACTAACATTTTGAGATATGCAGATGACATGACTTTACTTATAACAGTAAAAAAAATCTTAAAAGAAAGCATGAAAACTATTTTTTATAAAATAAAATTAGAAAGTGAAAAAACTGTGTTAACCAACATGCTTAGCAAATTCATGATGATGAAGAGGTGATGGTGGTATATAATTTCATTTTCATGAGCTCAATAAAAGACAGAACGGACAGTGTGCTGAAAAGTAAGAAGATTAATCCTAGGGAAGGCAGTGACAAACTTACACAAGATGAACAATATGAACTATAAGGACATTTCAATTATAACAAAGAGACAAATAGTTAAAGTAATACCCTTTTCAGGGATAATACACAGCTATGAAAGCTGAACACTGAAAAAGAGTGAGCAAAAGAAGATAGAAGCCTTTGAATTATGGATATGGAAACGGTTACTAAGAGTACCCTAAACTGCAAGAAGAACTGATCCAAAACAGCTTTTTTGAGGCAGTGATCAGCAAGCATAAACTAACCTACTTTATTATCTTTTGCCTCATTGGGGGAAAGTAGAGGAAAAAGAAGACAACTGATAAGATGGATGGGCAGGATTTAAAAGATTACTGGGAATGAAGTATTACAGATTATTACTAAAGACAGGCCAGGATGGGGATCATTTCTCCATAGAGTCATTAGGAGCTGATCTCTCCTTGACAGCATCTAACTAATAACATTATGCGTTACCCTTGGTAATACTTTTATTCTGTCATGTTCCATCCATCCATCCATTTATTTATTTATTTGGATTTTAAAATACAATAAAAGTATAAAGAATCAAAGGAAAGGAAAAGGAAAAAAAGAATACACAGAATTATGACTTCTACTCTTCTTTCTATCAAATAGTTACCATCTTACTCTTTTTTTCTCCTTCCCCTTACTTTGTAATTCCCTTCCCCTTCTCTTTTGACCCTCTTTAGTCCCCAAATCCATACATCATCAAATCAGACTTATTCTGTCATGTTCACATCATTTCATTCTCAGCCCATCTGTGGGACAGATTTAGTGGTGGATTAGACATACTAGTGTTAAAGCAGTGTTTCCCTCTTAAGCCAACAGAACTAGGAGCACTTTCAGGATGAAGACAGTCTCTGCATCTCTTCCATACAGGCAGCAGCAGAGTCCAATGACCCATAGGAGTGCAATAAGACCATCGCCTCCTGGTCACCTGGGCTGGTGCCCCCTTTGCTAAACTTCTCTCAAAACAAGCCGGACAGACAGCTGATTAGTGGGGTGGGTGGACTATCTAGTAAAACAGGAGAAACACTACTGCTATACCAGAAAGCCCTTCATCCTGCCAATCAGCTGTTCAGCAGGCTTGTTTTCCGTGCTGGACAGCAGGTCAGAGATAAATCAGTAGAGCTGATTGATAGGGGGAGTTTCCACAGAAAAATTGTAGAGCATCTACTGTTTTACTGGGCAGATCTTACTCCCACCCTGCTGATCAGTTGTCCAGTGGGCTCCAGGAGGTAGCAGTCTAGCTATCAATTAAAAACATCCACCGATCATAGCAGACCTCTGACTGGTGGATGGTTTCCCACCAGCTGGTGGCATTCAGAAAGAGGGGGGGCAGCAAAGACAAAGGATTTAACCAACAGATCTGCTTAACCTGCACTGCACACCCAGAATAAGAATACCACCCCCTAGCAGCAAGCCAGAACATAGGCAGGATATAGGTTTGCAACAGGAACAGCCATTTTTATGCTGATCCAGTTTCTGCTAACTCAAGTATGGGCAGAGAGCACTTCAACTCAGCCATGGCAAAAGGCCCCAGACAAATAACGTGAAGAGTACAGTCCAGGGACACCTTACCCTACAACAAAACTAGTTGGAGGTAATAGATTAGATCAATCCTTTATTTTCTGTGAGTACTTTTCATCTGTCATTGTGATTAAATTGTTCCCTATCACCACCATACAAGCAGAAATATACCACCTTAAGGTTTTTTTGCAGGAGATACATGAATCATATTTACACAATCAAGAATCGGCCTCATATTAGTACATTATGCTAGTTTGCTCCAAGAAATAGTTCCCACGTTTCATCTATGTAGTCAAGCAGCAATTAATATAACAAACTAAGATTTTTAAAAAGGAAAGGGACCTGTTTCCAAATCAGCACAAACTCTTGAACTTTAGCTTCAGCTCCAACCATGGTGTCCTCCTCTCACACTCTCCACTGTTATATCCTGAAACCCCTCTGCGCATGACTTTCACTCCTCTAACCCATCAGCTCCCTCAAAGACCACCTCTTTCCTTAAAACACCTTGTTTCTCTTGCTACCTTTCACAAAATGAAGCCCTGATTTCCTATTGATTCTTTCACTAGAACATCTCTTTAGTCTCAAGACCGGGCTAAGGAATTTTGCCTATTGAAGCAGTAGAGTTCAAATCAAACCAAACCAAATCAAATCAATCAAATCAAATCTTTATTACAGTCAGAGACCAGGATATAACCAGTAGAGTAATTGTCTCCCAGCCAGCAACAAAGTGAATTGTACTCAGGTCTGCCCAAATTATTTGAACTTGTGCTGCAGAAAATTTCATAAACGCCTCCCCATGAAGAAGCACTTTAATAACAACTGTAACATATTATGAAGTAACAATTTGCTGCCTTTTCATGAATCCCAAAATCAGCCACAGCAGGTGTCTCCTTCTGACTAATAACAGAGACAACTCCCCATCTTTTATTGCCACTAAGCCTAAATTCTTGTAATTTCAACAGAATACATGTTTCACCAGTTTACCCCACCTTTATTACTCTAATTGCAGGAGGCTGCTCTCATAGACTGCTTAGAAATTGCACTTAGCACAAAATGTGTTCTAGTGTGTGCTTTGCTAACAATATTGCACAGGTCTTGTTATCAACTGCACTAATTACCAGTTTGTTTCCAGAGACAATTCAAGATGCTAGTCCTGCCTATAACTATGTAAAGGGCTTGATTCCACATGTATGAATCTGCTGAAGATCTGATTTGGTGATCTCACCGCCATAAGATGCTGGTAGAAACATGGGACAGTGCTTTATTTATGGTGGCATAAATTTTATCCACCTCTTCTTTGATTAATTTTAATTGGACTGTTAAAAGCTTTTGGTTCCATTTGGCTGTTGAACAATTTTAAATACATTAGCACTGCTATCTGTTCCCAAGTTTTTTCGCCCTTTCATAATTTCATTGCTTGTTGTTTTAAAAATTATAAATTATTTTCAAGTTTTAAACTTAAGTTGCTTTGGATGAAATGTGACTCTCTCTCTCTCTCTCTCTCTCTCTCTCTCTCTCTCTCTCTCAAAAATCCCCTCTCATTTCTTCTATTGAGGGATGTTGGTTGTTTAACTAGACACAGTTGAGTCACCTTTTCTTAACATCACTAACATAAAAGCCCACAGAATAAGGCTGCCAACACAGCATCAAAAAGGAAACTCTAAGCTATAAGCACTAACCACTAACCTGCCCAGAATCACTTATGTGAGATGGACAGTTAAATAAATCCTATAAATAAATAAAAGTAATAAAGTAATAAACCAAGTGATCAAGGGAAGAGGGTTCAGTATCTTGTCTCTCTGCTGGCAGAAGGAAAATAATCAACAAATATGCAAAACTAGCCAGGAATATGAAAAGCGTACACTTGTCTCTACTGATAGATCTCTGGTACTTTGCACTAGATCTTCATTAGTCTCTGACCAGTAAGTAAAAACAGAAATGAAAAAAAGAAAGCAAAAGCAGAACACCCCTCTGCTTGGATTTGTACTAAGCTGCCTACCAGACTCAGCTTTTCTCTTCTATGAAACAGAAATATTTATTGGTTGCCATGACCAGATTTTTCTAGAACCCTCCTGATCCATGAGAATTCAGGAAACACATACTTGTATGGACAGGTCATGCACATGAATGATACATAGATGCAACTGGTGACTAGTCCCACCCGTGAGTAGTTCACACCATATTCCGTCTTGCTCCCACCACAAATATTTTCATTTTAGTTTATGGATAAAGCAGCCTACCACAACTTTATTGGACTTTCAGTTTCAGATAAAAACCATAAATCTGCCTGTCCCTTAACTAGAAGCATGCGGGCAAATTTAAGCTTTCATTTCTTCTGAAGGTTTGGTGAACATGGATTTCTTCTGACACATTTCCCATTTTCCTACCTCTATGAGTTTCTTTTTAGCTTTCTTCGGAACTCTTTCTGTTTACAATCTCCCATTTTCCCACCATTTTCTGCCTCCTGCCTTCTTATTCTCCTTCCTTCCTTCCTTCCTACCTGTTCTGCCTCTGGTAACAGGAGCAGAGCTGCTCAATCAATGGCAAAGATGTTTCTGCATGCCCTGCTCTCTGGGAACTTAGCCAAACTAATCTGTGCTGTCATTGCAACTATACAACTATTTATTATACTGCAACACCACAGACTTAGCATGCAGGATTTAGCTTCTTCTTGATGTAGGTTGCAGATTTAGCTTTTTCAGGATGTAAAATTTGGGTAGTATCTCAGTTTATTTTTTTAAAAGTGCAAAGTGTATATACAGCTATGGCTCTAAAGGATCTGTCAGTCTCTTTACAAGTGAATTATGTTACCTTTAGTGAACTGTCTCAGACAAGATACATAAACCCCAAGATGAGATGTCAAGTGTGAAAAAAATTACATTAAAGAGAACACAAGGAGGTTTTATTGGTTGAAATTTCCACACACACACACACACGCACACACACATATATATATATAAGCCTATCACTCAATGCTGCACACATGGATCTGTGAATGCCTGGCACTATACAAAGTCAAAAGGACACTAAGGACCTTCCTCAAGCACTCAGTGGGACTGTGGAAGACAACACTGGAAGTCAATTCAAGACAGCTCGCACAAGTGGCCATCAAGTGCGGCATATACCAAGGTGATGCACTGTCCCCACTGCTGTTCTGCATAGGCTTAAACCCCCTCAGCCAGATAATCACAAGGTCTGGATATGGGTACAAGTTCAAGAGTGGAATCACCATCAGCCACCTCCTCTACATGGATGACATCAAGCTGTATGCTAAGAGTGAACGAGACCTCGACTCACTGATCCACCTGACACGGATCTACAGCGAGGACATTGGGATGTCATTCGGACTGCAGAAGTGTGGCAGGATGATAGTAAAGAGAGGGAAGGTAGTTAAGACTGATGGAGTGGAACTACCAGTGGGCCACATAGCAGACATAGAGACCAGCTATAAATACCTTGGTATCCCACAGTCACACGGGAACCATGAGGAGGAGGCAAGAAAGACAGCAACTTCCAAGTACCACCAAAGGATATAACAGGTCCTGAAGAGCCAGCTCAATGGGAAGAACAAGATCCATGCCATCAACATGTATGCCCTGCCAGTCATCAGATACCCTGCTGGTATAGTGAGCTGGCCAAAGGAAGACATGGAGACTGCTGATGTGAAGACCCGGAAGCTCCTCACAATGTATGGAGGTTTCCACCCCAAGTCCAACACCCAGAGACTCTACACCAGGCGCAAAGAGGGCGGGCGGGGTCTGATGAGTGTCAAAGCCACTGTCCTGGACAAAACCTGGAGTATCCAGGAGTACATCAGTAAGATGGCACCCAAAGATGGGCTAGACCCCCCCCAAGTCCATATGGGAGATTCCACAGAAGGGCGTGGAGAATAACAGGGCTAAGATCCTGTGGGACTTCCAGATCCAGACGGACAGGCAGGTACTGGCTAATCAACCAGACATCGTGGTAGTAGACAAAGACCAGAAGACAGTGGAAGTGATAGATTAGCAGTGCCAAGTGACAGCAACATCAGGAAGAAGGAGCATGAGAAGCTGGAGAAGTACCATGGCCTGAAGGAGGAAATCGAGAGGATGTGGAAAATAAAAGCCAAAGTGGTCCCAGTGGTGGTAGGAGCACTTGGGGCTGTGACTCCTAAGCTGGGAGAGTGGCTCCAACAGATCCCAGGAACAACATCAGAGCTCTCTGTCCAGAAGAGTGCAGTGCTAGGAACAGCTAAGATACTGTGCAGAACTCTCAAACTCCCAGGCCTCTGGTAGAGGACCTGAGATTGAGGAAGACACAAAGCACCCATGGGGGTGAGAGGGGAATTTTTATAATAAATTCCCCTCTCACCCCTATGGGTGGTATGTGTCACTGCCCTAACCCTTTACTTTCCACATCCTCTCTAGTTCCTTCTTCAGACTCCGGTTCTTCTTCAGCTTCTCATGCTCCTTCTTCCTGATGTTGCTGTCACTTGGCACTGTTACATCAATCACCACTGCTGTCTTCTGGTCCTTGTCTGGTTGATTGGCCAGTACCTACCTGTCCGTCGGGATCTGGAAGTCCCACAGGATCTTAGCCCTGTTATTCTCCACATCTTTCTGTGGAATTTCCCATCTGGACTTGGGAGGGTCAGGCCCATTCACTGTGCAGATGTTCCTGTACACAATGCCAGCTACTTGGTTGTGCCATTCAGTATATGCTGTTCCTGCCTGCATCTTACACCCTGTCACTATGAATTGGACTATCTCTGAAGCCTCTCTGCACAGTCTGTACCTTGGGTCCTGTCTAATGTGGCAGACCCATGCTTCTATGGATCTGGTGCTTAGTGCCTCTTCTTGTGCTGCTATGATCAATGCCTCAGTGCTGTCTTTTAGTCCAGCCCTTTCCAGCCACCGGTAGGATTTCCCAACGTCAGCCACCTCAGCTATCTGTCAATGGTATATCCCATGCAGGGGCTTGTCTTACCATTGCACTTCCTCTGCTTGAAACTCCTGTCTTGTCTGCTGCTGCCTGAGGCATTCTCTCAGCAGCTCATCTTTTGGGGCCATCTTACTGATGTACTCCTGGATGCTCTGGGTTTTGTCCAGGACAGTGGCTTTAACACTCAGCCGACCCTGCCTGCCCTCTTTCTGGCTGGTGTAGAGTCTCTGGGTGTTGGACTTGGGGTGGAAACCTCTGTACATTGTGAGGAGCTTCTGGGTCTTAACATTGGCACTCTCCATGTCCTCCTTTGGCCAGCTCAGTATACCAGCAGGGTATCTGATAACTGGCAGGGCATATGGGTTGATGGCATGGATCCTGTTCTTCCCATTGAGCTGGCTCTTCAGGACCTGTTATATCCTTTGGTGGTACTTGGATGTAGCTGTCTTTCTTGCCTCCTCAACATGGTTCCCATGTGACTGTGGGATACCAAGATACTTGTAGCTGGTCTGTATGTCTGCTATGTGGCCCACTGGTAGTTCCATCCCATCAGTCTTAACTATCTTCCCTCTCTTTACTACCATCCAGCCACATTTCTTCAGTCTGAATAACATCCCAATGTCCTCACTGTAGTTCCGTGTCAGGTGGATCAGCAAATCAATGTCTCATTCACTCTTAGCATACAGCTTGATGTCATCTATGGAGAGGACGTGGCTGATAGTAGTTTCATTTGTGAACTTGTATTTGTATCTAGTCCTTGAGATTATCTGTCTGAGGGGGTTCAAGCCTATGCAGAATAGCACCAAGGACAGTGCATCACCTTGGTATATGCCTCACTCGATAGCCACTAGTGGAAGCTGTCTTGAGTTGCCTTCCAGTGTTGTCTTCCACAGTCCCATTGAGTCCTTGAAGAAGGTCCTTAGTGTCCTGTTGACTTTGTATAGCACCAGGCATTCACAGATCCATGTGTGTGGCATTGAGTCATAGGCTTTCCTATAATCAATCCAGGCTGTGCTCAGATTGGTCTGTCTAGACATTGAGTCTTGGGCAACTGCTCTATCTATGAACAGCTGATATTTTGAGCCTCTGGTGGTGTTCCCAATGCCCTTCTGAGCTGTGCTCATGTACTGGCCCATATGATCCTGTACCTTGGTGGCTATGATGCCTGATAGGACTTTCTGTGTTGTGGGGAGGCAGGTTATTGGCTGGTAGTTGGATGGTGCTGTTCCCTTGTGGGGGTCCTTCATGATCAGCACTGTCCCTCCTTGTGTTAGCCAGTCTGGGTGGGAGCCTAATGCTAGCAGCTGGTTCATCTGTGCTGCTAGATGTTCATGCACTCCTGTTAGTTTCTTTAGCCAGTAGGTCTGGACCATGTCCGGGTCACGTGCTGTCTGGCTCTTCATGTTCTTGACGCACTGTTGGATGTCTGCTACTGTGATGGTGACTGGTTCCTGTTCTGGGAGATTGCTGTGGTTTGCTTTCTGGTCCTGCAGCCCCTTTGCACTGGTGTTATATGTCTTCACTTTCTCTCCTACATTCTTCCAGTACTGTTCAATTTCTGCTGTTGGTGGCTCTGCTGTTACTGTGTTGTAGTATACCTTGGATGGTTCTTTTGAGAACAGGACATTTATCTTCTTGGCCTCTGCTTCTCTAGTGTATCTCCTTAGCCTGATAGCCAGTGCTATGAGCCATTGTTTAGCGGTCTTTAGGGCTGTGTTGGCGAACCTATGACATGCATGTCAAAGGTGACATGCCACAACATTCTGGGTGACACGCCAGTGTTCACCAACACCCGAGAACAACTAATCTCCCTGTTGAGTTAGCAAAGGAACTGAGAGAATCTGCCATTTGGGCGAGGGGGGATTACTGCGGGTACTCTGTAACCAGGCAACGGGGAAAAGCGCAGGAATGGGGAAAGTATAAAATACAATTGTAAGATGTGCCAAGCCAATCCTGGCTTTGTCTGTACTTACTTACGTTATGCTTGAGTAAACTTCTTTGCTGAACACACGTGTCACGAGAGTTTCTCCGAGACGAACGGGGTAAACCTTACACATAGCACCACACACGATTGGACTGTATTTTTTTTAAATAAATGAGTATGTAAAGAATTGTCTCTAGGGCTTCAGATGGAGCCAGACCCTTGTATTTTTTCAGTAGCTGAGTCTTATCCTTAATCTCCATACCCTTCTGTAGTTCCACCAGCTGACTTCTCTCTGAGTTGCCTTGATCTCAGCCTCCAACCTCATTTTCCAGAGGGGTATGTACTGCTGTTCTTCTTCAAGTATCTCCAGTCTTATAGTGGCTGTAATGTATGCCAATTCATTGGTTTGAATTATGGTGGTAGTAGGGATTGTCATGAGGGCTCTATTGGCATCTTGTAGCATGCTATCTGATGGTACTTCTCCACTGAGCCTTGGTAATTGGTCTTGACGGTTGACTGTAGCTAGTTTTTCCATGATCGCATGCCTAATATCAGCTGCTGTGCTCTGTAATGGAGGGGGTGGCAGTGAAGTTCCAGCTTCAGGTGTTCCAGGTCCTCTTGAGTCTGGTATGTAATGTGTAGTTGGTCTATCTCAAGTTGTGAGAACAGCTTCCTCTTCGCTATTTGAAGCATTGAGTAACTAGCTGTTTCTCAGTTTGTGTGGATATAGGTCTTCTATCCATCCATAGTTCTCTCATACATTTCATATATCCCTCTCACTAGGTCTAGTGTTGATGGAATTCCATCAGTCCCAGGTTCCCTTGTCTTGTCCATGTATGGTTTGTTAAGTATGAAATGAATTACATTAAAGAGAAGAAAAAGGAGGTTTCACGGGTTAAAATATATATTTTATTTTAATCAGTACTGTGCAAAAGTTTTAGGCAGGTGTGGAAAAAATGCTGTAAAGTAAGAATGCTTTCAAAAATATATATTGTAATTGTTTATGTTTATCAATTGCCTATTCAAATTGATATTTGAATGTTTATGTTTATCAATTGCCAAATCAAATTAATATTTGGTATGACCATCCTTTGGCTTCAAACCAGCATCAGTTCTTACACTTGCACACTTTGTACACTTGCACAAAGTCAGGGATCTTGTAGGATTAGGGTCAGGTGTATGATTAACCAATTATACCAAGCAGCTGCTAATGATCATCAATTTCATATGTAGGTTGAAACAGTCATTAACTGAAACAGAAACAGCTGTGTAGGAGGCTTAAAACCGGGTGAGGAACAGCCAAACTCTGCTACTAAGGTGAGGTTGCGGAAGACAGTTTCATGTCACAGGTCATACACCATGGCAAGACTGAGCACAGCAATAAGACACAAGGTAGTTATCCTGCATCAGCAAGGTCTCTCTCAGGCAAAAATTTCAAAGCAGACTGGGGTTTCAAAATGTGCTGTTCAAGCTCTTTTGAAGAAGCACAAAGAAATGGGCAACCCTGAGGACTGTAGACGCAGCGGTCAGCCAAGGAAACTTAATGCAGCAGATGGAAGATACATCATGCTTACTTCCCTTCAACGCTGAAAGATGTCCAGCAGTGCCATCAGCACAGAACTGACAGAAACCAGTGGGACCCAGGTACACCCATCTACTGTCCAGAGAAGTCTGGCCAGAGGTGGTCTTCATGGAAGCATTGCGGCCAAAAAGCCATACCTCCGACGTGGAAACAAGGCTAAACAACTCAACTATGCACGAAAACATAGGAACTGGGGTGCAGAAAAATGGCAGCAGATGCTCTGGACTGATGAGTCAAAATTTGAAAGAGTTGGCTGTAGCAGGAGGCAGTTTGTTCACCGAAGGGCTGGAGAGTGGTACAATAATGAGTGTCTGCAAGCAACAGAGAAGCATGGTGGCGGTTCCTTGCAAGTTTGGGGCTGCATTTCTGCAAATGGAGTTGGAGATTTGGTCAGGATCAATGGTGTCCTCAATGCTGAGAAATACAGGCAGATACTTATCCATCATGCCATACCATCAGGGAGGCGTGTGACTGGCCCCAAATTTATTCTGCAGCAGGACAACGACCCCGAACAAACAGCCAAAGTCATTAAGAACTATCTTCAGTATAAAGAAGAGCAAGGAGTCCTGGAAGTGATGGTTTGGCCCCCACAGAGCCCTGATCTCAACATCATCGAGTCTGTCTGGGATTCCATGAAGAGACAGGAGGATTTGAGGCAGCCTACATCCACAGGAGATCTGTGGTTAGTTCTCCAAGATGTTTGGAACAACCTACCTGCCGAGTTCCTTCAAAAACTGTGTGCAAGTATACCTAGAAGAATTGATGCTCTTTTGAAGGCAAAGGGTGGTCACACCAAATATTGATTTGATTTGGGTTTTTCTCCTGTTTGCTCGCTTTGCATTTTGTAAATTGATAAACATAAACAATTACAATATATATTTTTGAAAGCATTCTTACTTTACAGCATTTTTTCACACCTGCCTAAAACTGTTGCACAGTACTCTAGTATCTCATTTCTGAGATACTAGATTGTCATTTTTAAACTATTACCGAAAAGGTAGAATGTGGAACTCAGATGCATGAAAACCACAAGCAGTCATATCTCTTCACCCAGTTGCCTGTCTTCAAGTTAATGAGATTATACTGACCAAGATTTCCCATCTGTGGCTTGCAGGCCTGTTATACAGTTTCAAAGTACAGGCTTTACAGAAATCCTGTATGTGCAAATACATACAGGTGTGAGCTCTAAAGAAGGAAACTGGCATGTGCTCCAGCTGTACAAATCTCTACAAGTCCAAAAATAGCAAAGTAATAAACACACTATACTCGATTAGTGACATATTCATCTCTAGCATTAACATCCACAACTGTTATGAACAACCTAAGGGGGGGGGGGGGATTCTCAAAATGTAAATTATTGTCCCACACACAGGAATGATGCTATCAAAAAATTGGGTATGATACCTACAGTTATTGAATATTTACCATGATATTTGAATGTAGAACAAGGAAGAATCAGATGTGACCTGAAATGAGTTTTTAGGCAAAATCAGGGGACTTTTAACCCTGCAAATGTTAATCTCCAATGTCATATCTTGAAAGTCAGCTAATCAGAAAGGTCTATATTAAAGGCTCTCTAAGTTGCCATTCCAACCTTATCCAATTTTTCCTCCAAAACTAATTGATCATTCTGAGCAGCCAGTTGTTTACCTGATTGCTAAGTATTTAATTATACCAAAAACTATAATCTTCTCATATTCTAAATAAATTAAATCTTAATTTTTGAATATTTAATGTAAGCTTTAAAAAGACACGTTGATCAACCTATTATTATCTCAGAAGCATTCCTAAAAGTCTGCTTGTAAAAAAATTGTGTCCCATACACTGGAAGGTACTTGAGCGGTTACTACAAGTACAGCATTTCCAGAGTACGTCATCCAGTTTAGCTAGACACATAAGAGAATCAAGCATTCAGTCCCTCTGCCAAGTTAATGCAACAAATAATAATAATAACAACAATAATGATCCATATACAACTCAGTTGAAGCCTCAGTTCAGAGAATGAAAGAACATCCCCATCCAAAAACAGTCACATCAAACAAAGGAATTCTAAAACCATGAACAATAAGGAATATAAAACAACTTTGGAAAGGAACGACAATAGATAACAATCAAAACAACATTCCCAGATCATGCAAGTTGTATAATTTGTTTGGGGGAAATTGTCTAGAATGATCTGTTTGTGATAATGCAAGATTCCCTGAGCATGTCAAGCAACAGGACATTCTAGACATTCTGGGGATGTTCTAGAAGGCCTAAAATAAATAATACTGTATTTTTTTCAGGATCCTAGTTGCCCAAGTAAGATTATATTACTGGGCAAAAGCATGTTAGGACTAGGAAAAAAAATGTATAAGACCAATTCCGTATTCTCCCTAGAGAATTCATTCTGCTTTCTTAAGAGTAATAAGAGATCATCATCATCATCATCACCACTACCACCATTCTCATCTTGCTCTTCAATATGTTATTTTACTTCTCATCCATATTCTACAGTAAGCTGACCTATTTTCATAGCCATTTGAGAGCAAATTTGTTTCTTTTGTTCTGTAATAGACTTCTGTTCTAGTTAAAAAGGGGGGAAAAAGACCATTTTAGCTCAGAGTTGTTTACTGTGATTTTTGTGCATTTAAAACACCAAAAGATAATGTGTTTCAGGGAAACTGGCAGCATACTTCAGAAAATCTAATCCATACCCTTACCTGTTATGAAGCATGGTTAATATTGAGTGATAATGAGACATAGTCTTAAATAAACATCGACAATATGGGAACATGGAGTTCACTAGTTCAAAAGATAAGGAGACTGACTGGGCTTCTGCATTTCTCAAAAGATGTTTCATGAGTGGAAAAGTATTTTGCTGGGCCATTTGTCCTTGAGTGATATGATTAAGGTGTCATAACCTTGGTGCCATTTGCTTTATGAAGGACTCAGAATTCCACTGATGCAAAATGAAGGCCATTTATTACACATACACATTTATCTCTGTTTGAGCATAAGAGATTCTGGGACTATATATAGTGTTCACTGAAGCTCCAGAATATCTCTGACAATTTACATTATTCATCTACCACTACTAGAACATTTGTGCTAAAGAATGGCCCAGAAAAATCCAGGTGGTTTTGCTCCAAGGGAGCTCTCCACTAATAAAGGAATAATGATTTAGAAATATTTGGTACCTGTAAACAACCGTAACAGATAAATCTTTCCAGCTATACCTGTCCACTATAAATAACCCTCAACTGTCTTCATCCTGACAGTATCAAGAAGTTGTCCTACACACCCTCTTGCAAAATTTAAATGTGAGGCTTTTCAGGGATTATTACACAATATCAGATGTACTTGGACAACAGTTAAGTCAACTTCTGCAATGAAAAAAGGGGTTCAAATTCTCCCCTCACTCATGGCATTTCTTGTGGGTGGGGTTTTCATTTCTGTCCCTAGTTTGAAATGTATGTAACTACAGCGGCAGCTTTAGGGACTGTAGCTATTGATGAAGTATGGATTGTGAGGTAGATGATGTCAGGAGGTGTTTCTAGATAGTTTCATCTTGTAGACCAATGCTAAGTTGAATCCTCAAAACTATTTTAAGGCTGTCCCCAGAACTGCAATGTTGTATCAGCCTTTGGAGTACAGCTGCATACGCTTTAGCTGTTCTCTTTCCATCACTAAACATTGCATCTGCCAAAAGCCACCCAGAGGCCCCATTTAGGGTGACCTACTCCCTATTGGGTGGGAGGTGGGCCACAGAATCATCTGCAAGACTGTTGTGAGGAATATTCATGCTATCTGGCAGAGAAAATTACTCAGTTTCACTCGGAGTTGCACTCTGACTGGGCAAGTCCAAGTGAGTTGTCTGGGGTACAGTCTTGTGATGTTATCTGGACTGAGTTTGATTCTGTTACACTCGAGGAAGTGGACAAGGTCCTTCTGTCTGTTAGTCCAGCCACTGTTAGACCCTCCCTCCCCCCCCCCCCCGGTTATTAAGGCAGCCCAGGAGGTGACCACAGGGTGGATTTATGTGGTGGTTTCAGCCTCTGAAACCATGAGAGGGGGAGGTCCCACCAGCCTTGAAGGAGGCAGTGTTACGTCTCCTCCTCAGCTTGACCCTTCTCTGTTGGATGATTACTGGCCAGTTTCCAATCTTCCCTTTTTGGGGAAGGCTGTGGAAAAGGTGGTTGGATGACAGTTACAGAGGATGTTGGAGGAAAGATTATCTGCACCCATTTCAGTCTGGTTTCAGGCCAGGGTACAATGCAGAGACAGTGCTGGGCACTGATCACCTCTGGCAGAGCTGGGATGGGGGTATTCCATCCTAGTGCTCCTTGATCTCTTAGTGTTTTTTGATACTGTCAACCACAGTATCCTTCTGGACCAGCTGCAGGGGTTAGGAATGGGAGGCACTGTCCTCCAGTGGTTCAGCAGTCAGTTCCAGTCAGTGTTGACAGGGTGCGAGAGATCATATCTCACATATGGGGTGCCTCAGGGCTCAACACTCTCCCCTCTCTTGCTCAACATCTACATGAAACCACTGGGTGAGGTCATCTGCTGGTTAGGGGTTCAGTATCATCAGTATGCTGACGATACCCAGCTCTGTATCTCAGCCCCGAGCAGCACAGGTGAAGCTGTCAATGTACTGACCCAACGTCTGGGGGCTATTTGAGTCTGAATGGAGCAGAAAAGACTTTGGGCCAATCCTAACAAGACTGAGTGGTTGTGACTGTTTGGACCCCCAGGGTCAAGGATGTTACCATTGCTGGTCTTAGATGGGGCTGCGCTTCCCCATTCAAGACTGGTGCACAACTTGGAGGTTCTTCTGGACTTGCAGCTACTGCTTGAAGAGCAGGTGGCAGCTGTGGCCAGGAGGGCCTTTGCACAGGTTCATCCTGAGTGCCAGTTGCACCCTTTCCTCAATTGGGAGGCCCTTCAGACAGTTACTCATGCCCTGGTCACCTCACAATTGGATTACTGCAATGCACTTTACATGGGGCTGCCCTTAAAGACCACCCAGAAGCTACAGCTGGTTCAAAATGCAGTGGTGTGAGCTGTAACAGGCACCTCTTGGTGTGCCCATGTGTCACCACTGTTACGCAAGCTGCACTGGCCGCCAGTCGGCTTCCGAGTACAATTCAAGGTGCTAGTTATTACCTATAAAGCCTTGTATGGCCTAGGGCCTGGATATCCAAGGGACTGCCTATCTCCAATCATTACTGCCTGCCCAGTACATTTTGGCAGAATGGGCGTGCTCCAAGTCCCCTCTGTTAAACACTGTCATCTTGTGGGACTGAGGAAGCGTGCCTTCTCTGTTGTGGCCCCCACCCTCTGTAACAGCATCCCCCAAGAGATAAGGATGGCACCCTGTCTCCTAGGGTTCCGAAAAACTCTGAAAACCTGATTTTGGTCCCAGGCCTGGGGTTGATGTATTACTGTTTGCCTAGGGCCCCAGTCTTGTTTGATTTTTGTTGTCTGTAAGATTATTCTAGTCCAGGCTGTCCATTTGGTTTAATGTTTTTATCTGTTTTTTAATGTTTTTTCTAGCTTTGTACACCACGCAGAGTCCATTGGAGTTGGGCAGCTAATAAATTCAAATAAACAAACAAAATATAAATTATAATATAACATCATAACATAACATATTACTGGGGGCTTACATGCAAATGTTCCTGTAGCAGAGCCACAATTTCAGCAAACCTGGAACATGGCTACTTTAAACATGTCCAATGACAGAGTTCTGTAAAGGGTACGTGTGCATGTATGTTTTATTCATCTGGGGTACCACAGAATGCAAAATACCGCTCAGAGTATTCAATATGCACAAGCCTGTCTTTTACAGTATCATCAAAAGGGTCCATTTCATCTCCAAGATTTCTTTTTTTATTATTTAAATTTTGCAAGATTGTTCTTTGGCAATATTGCTCCATCCCAACCACTCCTAAGACAGGCGCTCATGCCTAGTTGAGTTTCTAACAGGACCCTGGAGCCTACCACAAGCCTACTAGTTCAGTCATTCACGCTTACTCGCTGGTCTACTAATAGCTCATAATCAGCCTTCCTCAACTTCAAATGTGCTGGGCTTCAACTTTCTTAATTCCCAGCAGGCCATGCCTGCTAGAAGTTTGGGGAATTGTGGCTCAATGCATTTAGAGGACTTCAACTGATGATTACCCTTGATGCAGCAGTGCTATAGCAATGATACAAGTCCTCTTCTTTCACCTGCATGTCTTCCTTATCCCATTACTAATGTCTGGATATAACAGTGAAGTCTTCGGCGGTTTACATGACCATGTAACTTGTTTTGTCCCATACAGTAGTGAAAAATACAGAGACGGGCTCGCCATATTTTCAAATGTTCAAACTAGGACAAAGCCAGGGAGTCTTTGGTACTTTTTTAGAACTTGTCACGTGACTAAATCTGAATGGTCTCAGACATGGGTTTAGCCATTTAAACTGGCTTGCCTAGACAAAGGGGAAGGAGACAGATGGCTAAACCCACATTTTGTTTTTGTGAATCTGTACGGCTCTGCTTTCCATGACTTTTTTGTAAACAGCTGAGATTTCAATGCAAAACTGGACAAACCCCAGTCAAACAGTACATTTGATAAAACCTATGCAAAAAGAAAAGATCAGTTTTCCCTAATCATGTGTAACGAGATTGGAAGTCTCAGAAATCCAGCCGCTTGGACATACTGCTTAGCGTGAGAAGAACTGCAGTCAGACACACTCGGGTTTCAGACTGGGAAAGCTATCCTAAAGCCTGCCCTGGAGCACATACAGCAAGGGTCTCACTGACTTTTAAAAAAATCAGTACATGAAGCAACTACAATTCAGCCAATCCAAACCTAAAGCAAGCAAAACCAAATAAGGACTGATCTCATGTACCATGCTAAGCCTTGGTTTATTTGCTGAATAAGCCAATAGCGCATCATGCTATGTCATAAAGCATGGTTTAGAAACCACAATGGCTATATTCACATAGACACAAAGTCAATTGCATTGTGTGGGACCAATCCAGAGGCACCAGAGAAAACAGGACATGGGAGGAAGACTTTATTCACCAAGAATGTGTTCCATCCATTCAGATAAGCCATAGGAGAATCAGCTGATCATACTCCTAAAGCTAACATTTGTTTTTATTTATAAGGTGATTCACAACTCATTCAACTGGATTACAAGCAGGGCCAACCCTAAATTTCAGAAAGCCTTTGTACGTGCTGGGTCTCTTCTTTTTTCCTCCCCTCCAACCCCTTTTGCCTTCCTAGCTGGTGCCTCTAACTCCTTCTCTTATTTAAGATCTTAGTTACCACCTGGTTTGCCACCCAGTACTTCACTAAAAAGCTCCCCAGGAGAATAGGTACTTTCAGCTAAGAGCCAAATCAGTGTTTGACTACTTCTTCTGACCACTATCTTAGATTACAGCATTATACCAAGTGTTAAAACTGAATATTGTACTTAGGGTAAGTTAAGGTGCTAGTATACTGGAGTGGAATGCAAATACAATCAGCTCGGCTTCACTGGAAATTATGGCTGCCCACAGAGTCACATCATTTGTCTAGGCATGACAACCTCTGATGACAAACATGACTGGTAACACTCTCTTTAGGAAGATTACAGCACAAGAGAAGATCTCTGCTTTTCCGCAAATTAAATCAACTTTCAATTATATGTAGCATTACAAAATAATACCATTTACAGGCTTATTCTGCTTCAGCATCCTGCCCCACCAAATAAAATTCAGACTGTAAAATCTAAATGCTTTTTGGATTTCAATGTTTGAAACATTTTAAATATAACTTTCCTTAAAAAATTAAATATAGTTCTTTATGCAAATTTGTGTAACACGCTTTATTCTGGACTTGATAGTTAGATTTTCTCTCTATCCCCCAAATCCCATTTTTTCAGCAACAGTATGGCAAGGAAGATACTTTAAGGATTACTAAGTCTGGTGGAATGGGAATCAGTGCAAGAAAGGGACAGTTAGCCATGTAGAGCAACGACACCCTATATAGCAGTGCCAGTGAACTGTGTTCAAAGTCATGAGATCTTGAAACCTATGCTACCGTTTGCTTGTTCCAGAAATTCAAATTATATAAACCATGTTAGGCTTGGAATTCCATATATGTGAATTAGTTCTGTAGAGTCATTTTATCTCCAGCACTGATTTGCCATCTCTGCTCCCACAAGCTTACTAATCCTTCATCCAAAATCAGAAGGTCCCGTCTTCTCCTTCCTTTCCATTAACTTGAAAGTGAATAACTGTAGGCCGCAAAGTTTTGGGTGTGATTCCCCAAAGAACTCCAAAAATTGTTACCACCTTGTAATTTTTAGCATGACAGAACAGGATTAGATACATAACTGGAAAGTAACCAACTGACTTATATTTGTCATGAAATGTCAGTATTAGCCTAAATTAAGTCAAGGTGAGTTTCTGCCCTAGCCTCTCCCACTTATTTTTGGAGTGCGGCTCCCATCAATCTGCTCAATAGCCAAGTGAAGCTTTCAACCTAGAAGATATGCATCCTTGCATTGACTCACAGGCTTCCTTTTTAGCAACATATCATTTTTACCTGCCACAGCAAGGTGACTCCATAGATGAACTCCAGCTGCTGTTGCTTCTGCTGTGCAATGGTGACTCCCAACACAAGTGTGTGGATGCCACAAGAAATGGCTGAGATAAGGACAATGGGCATGAGATGCAAAGGGAGGGTGATGAAGAAGGAGAAGACAAAAAAGGCCTGCCATCCAACTGTGTCACTGGCCTCGTGGTAGCAGGCAAAATTCAAGCCCAAGTAGCAGAATATCTGAGCAGCTATCAGTATCCACAGAATGTATGGCATGAATTTCCGGGTGACACGATCAGGCAGGAGTTCATACTTGCATAGGATAAAGAGGAGGATCTGAGCAGCCAGGCCCACTGATGCTGCCACAGTGGGTGCCAGCTTCTCTGAAGTGTACACCACCGTGCACATGATGATAACGTAGCAATCAAAGAGGGCTGCAAAGACCACCAGGACCAGCAAAGTCTCATGACGCTGCCGCCGGAAGTAGGTCTGGTAGAGGTTCTCCAGGGACTCAGGGGCGAACGTGAGGCGCATAAAACGGGGCAGACAGAGGCAAGAACCTGAGTTCCTCACCGTCACCTCATGGGTCCGGCCAACCCCATGCTCAGGGTCAGAAGGCAAGCTGACTGAATAGTCTGCAGAATACTCTACCGAGTATTCGGGCTCAGAGAATGCCCTATTCCGAGGCATCCTGCTGGTTTCCACCACCTAATCCTTAGATACTTTGTGAAGAGGATCTGCCTATAAGTCAAAAGTTACCTCAGCGACAGTTCAGCTCCCAGTAACCTGGAAGGCATGGAAGCTTTAGGAGCAGGTATTCAGTGCCTTCTTCCAGTGTCAGCTTTCAAGATGTCCTCTCCCCAACACATGACAGCCCCTGACTGAGAGAGAAATATATTAGCAGAAAAAAAAATACGGACTCTCTTCCCTCCAGCTCTGGCCTACTATAACATGAGTTGAATCTTCACCAACACCCAGCTCTATGGACCATCACCCTCAGCCGTCACTCCCATTTCTCTTTCACACTTCACCCAAATGTATTTTGTGCTAAGAATAAATTAAACATTAACATTTTGCAAACACAAGTAACTATGTTATTTAGCCAAGTTTCAGAAGCATTTGATTAAAAAGCTTAGATGTTCCGGTTTTCATAATTTCAGGAATTAAAGCAATTGGCTTCTTCTAAAAATAAGACAGGAAGATAGAGCAAAGTTAATTCTCCAACCAATCATTATATATTTGCTTCTTTTACTTTTCCTAGCTGCAGTTTCATGCCTGTGCCCCTAAATCAGTGGTCATGTTCACACAGTGTTTCACCTGGGTTAACAAAACACAGTGGCTATATTCACATTACTGTACAGGCAATGCCCAAACAAACTACATTATGGCTTATATTATGACCTGGTTTCACAACATACTGAACCACAGCTCACCCAACCTGATAAGCCTAGTCTAGTCTACCGGGCAAATTCCCTCTATCAATATAGAAATAGAAAATTCTTGGACAAAAGTTGAGTTCATTCCCTCCTGCTAATTTACAGTGACCATCCAAATGTGATCAGAAAAGGGTGCTGAAGCCTTATGGAAAGGCAAGTTAGAAGGAATGCTAGCAAGTTGGCCACCCCACCTGCACCCTCCCACAGTCTCCCTCAGTTCTTCCATCAGGTCCAGCATCTCCTTGCCAGTTTCATATCCACAGAAAACTGCTCTCCCTTCTTACCATCTTTCTCAGTGGTGTTTGCAGAAGTAGGTTGGTTGACATCTTTGGATCAGGCCCCATTGAAATGTCATCTAAGCTTGTGTGAGATAGCCAGCTCTCTCCCACACAGAGAGGGAGTGACAAAGGTGGGAACCAACTCTGCCAAGAGTCTTCTTACATCCTCCTCCTGGCTGCCACTTTGAGATGGAGGGCTTGACAAGGGGGAAACGAAGCCTTTTCAGCAGCAGCCCAGCCCAAATGAAACCAGTATCTTTCCAGAAGAGCCCTGTTTTCTTTTCAGCAGAAAGGTCCAGCTCAGCTATGCCCCTTCCTCAGTTGTCTCTATTCACCCATCTCATCCTGACGCTCAGGATTCATCTGTATCTCAGGTTTTGGTCCTGGGATCTAGGATCAGCTTTCTCTTTCTTGCTCTCCCCCTCAGGTGTACGGTTATTTCTGCCACTGGACGACTCACGTTCTTGCTGCTGTGCCTGCGAGGGCTTGCGTGTGTCCCTGCACAAAAGGGAGAGATTAAAAAAAAAAGGTCTCCTCCCTGAGCGGCAGGCAAAGAAAAAGGAGGAGCAAAGCAAGGCCTCCTCGCGAACGATCAAGGAGACCGGGGGTGGCGGCGGCGGGGATGGAAGGAACTCAAAAAAGTGCCAAAGAAGCATCCACACGTGTCTAAACGCTGAGCCTCTGAGGGCTGGGAGTTGGCTTCCCCCTCGCCCTCCGGAAAACGCCACACCGCACAAGCCAGGACGGGGAATCTTCCAGTGACCGGGGATGGAGGGTCGAGAACTGCCGGACTTCTGCTCCCAAGAAGCTCTGGAGTGGGAGCAGATTCAAGCCGAGAGGCATCTCTCCAGATCTCCGAACCAGGAACCTGGCGAAAGAGGAAGATGCCTTTTCTTTCCCAGCGCTCACCGCCCAAGCGGGGCAGCCCTGGGAACGGCTCAGCCGATCCCAGGCTGCGGAGAGCGCCTCTGCCCGAGTTGCAGTCGCTTCGAGGCTCGCTCCGAGGGCGCAAAAGCGAGGCGGACTGCGCGAGCTCGCCGACAGATCCCTCCCGCTCTCCGCGGGTGGTTCCGTGGCCCTCTGCCAGGCTCCGACGTCGGGTCTCCCGGGCCCGCGAAGAAGGATCGCTCCGGGAGCTGCGCCGCCTCTGTTCTCCGGCGGCGGCGGCGGCGGCGGCTCGCCTCGCAGGCGCAAGCGCAAGCGCCTAGCGCAAAAGAGCAGGCTGCTGAGCCGACAGCCGAGGCAACCCCACCCCTGCCGGCCCGCTTCCTCGGCCTCTCCCACGCTCTGCTCCGGTGCTGTAGAGCCTGGGAAAGGGAAGCCGGCAAAGCTGCCCAGATCCCACCCTTTTTCTCTCGGCCACTCGCAGAGCTAACCCTTTGTGCTCTGGGGCAACATCCTGGCAGGAAGGACCCGCAGCCTACCTGGGGCCACTCGCACTTTTTCCCACGATGCGTTTGTTAAGATGTCCCAGGCTCCGCCATGCTGGTCTCCAAGACTGCCGCCACTAAACTTTCTAGAAAGGTACTCTGGACACCTTCAAAAGTGTGCCTTGCCGTCAGTTACTGCACTGTCGGTTTGAACCCGACTGTTTAAAGCAGGCCTGGGAAGATCTAAGAGTCAGAAACAGTGGATTCACACATTGCTTAAACTATAATGTGACTTATCTGGCTTTGTTATCCATGTTTGTTGTGAGCCTTGCAGTGTGTTCAGCCCAGATCTCCAGAACTCAAAATGGGCTCTTATTGAATCAGCGAATGGGTTCATATATATATAACACTACTCACCATGGATTGCTTAGAGCAGTGTTGTCCAAACTTGGCCACTTAAAGATGAGTGGACTTCAACTCCCAGAATTCCCCAGCCAGCATGGCTGGCTGGGGAATTCTGGGAGTTGAAGTCCACTCATCTTTAAGTGGCCAAGTTTGGACAACACTGGCTTAGAGACACTTTGTTGACTAGCTGGAGTCACACAATATGCTAAGCTTAAACCAAAGAAACCATTACAAATTAACCCCACGCATGACCTCAATCAATGCATCTTCACTTTGGTTTGTTCAGTCTGTAAAATGGGAGCATGAATTACCCATCAGTAAGCAATAAGTATTTTCAGTAGTCAGCTTTTATTATGTTTCTGCAAGGCAAACCTATTAAAAACAGTATATTGAGTGATGTGGCTGAAAGTTGATCCCACCCATTCTGATGAACTTACAAAATCATTTTAAATACACAACTCTTCACCATGCCTTAAAATGAGGACATTACATACACTACAGTATTAATAAAATAATGCTTTTGAAAATATTCATGTAAATTAATTACCAGAACCAATATGTGTTGTAACTACATTAGGGGGTGGCTGGATGCATTAAATTAGTGTGTGGGAAGTATTTTTGAACTTAAAAGTATTACGCCACTCTCCTCCAACCAGGAATGGCCATGCAGGCTGAAGATTTTGGGCGTTGGGATCCCCAACATTGTGAAGATCCTAGATTAAGCAACCCACATTATACAGTGTTATGTATTTGCTACTACTGCTGTGCCTTGGGTCAAACAGCCTTTACCAGGAAACCAAGCCTTGATTAGTCAAGGAAAAAATAACCTTCACAGTATTATTAATTGATTAATTAATTTTAGTTATTTACATGGTATTGTTTTTTTAATGGCTTGAGTTTTTGGTTTTAATTGTGAACCGCCCAGAGTCACCCGTTGGGAGAGATGGGCAGCATACAAATTTAATAAATAAACAAACAAACAAATAATCTGAGTCCAGTTTGAATTAGGGAGTAACGCTTCTGGCCTTGACGAGAGTTTTGTAGCCCTTCCCCCAATAATTCCATGATAGGCAGATTTAAACTAAGGTGTATGGCACTGGCATAAAGCTGTTCACAAACCAGAGGAGAATGATTATTATGATGAAGGATCTGGAAAGTCCTGTAAAGAATGCCAGCCTTATTATGACTTGCTCCATTTCCCCACCCCTACCACTGGCCTTGAGAATTGGTCTCTCTCCCCTTTTCCTCCCCTGCCCATCTCTTTATGCACCTTGCCTTTTTAGACTGCGAGCGCCAAGGGCAAGGCCTGTGTCTCTTCTTCTAATTGATGTGAGTCACTTGGGGAGTCACTGTCTGGAAAAGCAGATAAAAATGCAATGAAAACATTAAGGGTTAAATAAATACGAAGGGGAGACGCAATGGCTTTCTTCAGATATCTGAGCGGTTGCCATCAGAGCGTGAAGTAGAGTTGCTGTTTATTGCTTCAGAGGACAAAGGAGGATGGGACAAGGACCACAAATGAGGGAAAATAACAGGGAAGCAGATCGGGGCTAAGAGGAAGGATAACTTCTTCCTAGTGTTAAGAGATGTTCAAAAGCAGAACTGCCTCAGGAAGGGGGCTGAGTGACCCTCTGCTGGATACTTTTAAGACGCAATTGTTCAAGACCCTGGAATGGATTCTGTTTCTCAAATTATTTTATTTCTTAGATGTATTATACCAATATAATACAGATCAATGAAATTATTAAAAAACAGGTTTTAAATTAAATAGGTTTCAACTGATGCTAACTGCCTTCCCCCATAAGAATGGCATCCAAGAAACCTCTTGGGCTGATGGGTAACTAAATTGCAACTATCCAACATGTAACTCCAGTGGTTTCAGAATCAGGAGGAGCCATTTAGGCTGAACCCCTGCTCCTTGCAGGAATTCATATTGAAGCATTCCCTGATGGATGGCTGCTAGCCTCTACTTGAAATTTATTTATTTAGTCAATTTGCATGGCTGCCTACTCACCCTGTGATTCTAGGCAGCTAACATCCAGTTAAAAACAGCAACAAAATAGCCAAACAATAATTAAAACACATCTCACCTGAGGCAACTCATATATTCACAATAAATAGATGATGATGTTACCTAGTTGGTTAATGAGTTGGCAACAACCAAACCACACCGATCAAGTACTCCATTACCAAAGTAACAACCCAACCTCCTACAAGAGGAGCCGTGTAAGAACATTATTCAAGCGAGCACAAATGCACTGCAGCAACCCAGAACAGCAGAAAAAGGAAAAAGACCACCTATACAACATCTTCCAACAAAATGGATATCCACGTAATTTTATCAAAGAGTGCCTGACCACTCAACCTACTACAACACAACCTACACAAGCTATGAAAAGGATCACACTACCATACATCAGAAACATCTCAGAAACCACCAACAGACTATTACAACCACATGGCATCTCTGTAGCACACAAACCAACAAAATCACTCCAAACTATCTTAAGTAAACCAAAAGACCCAGTAGCACAAGAAGAAAAAACAGGAGTCATCTACGACATAACAGTGTAAGGACTGTAACAAACACTACGTAGGACAGACAGGCAGAAGACTAGCAGAGCACATCCACGAGCACCAACTAGCAGTCAGAAGACATGATGAAAATTCGTTAATCTCACAACACATGGACAGACTGAACCATAGTTTTAACTGGGAAACTCTCAGCATCTTAGACAAAGCTAAATCCAAAAATGGAAGAGAATTCTTGGAAGCTTGGTATTCAGACAAGGCAGCAATTAACAGACACGTAGAGATAAACAGCATCTACATACTATTCAAAAGAGACAAAAGACCAGAAGATCGCCTCACCAGCAATCATCACTCAGATAAGCAAAGGTTACCATCAGGCACACAATCAAGCAGTAAACAATACCCTAATCAAGGAACTACCAGAGGAGCAAAACAACCCCCCCACCCCCATCAGCACTGGCAAGGCAGGCCACAGTATATAAATAGAGAGCAAACCCCACTCCATTCTAGCACTGAGGTGTTACCTAGCCAGGTAATGAAACATTTGCAAGAAAAAAACCAAACTCAGAGAACCCCAAGGACTCCACAAGCAACCAAACACAGAGAGCACCAAGAACCCCACAATAAATAGATCCCTGAAAACACAGTCACATAACTTCCCAGCTCAATGTCTGGGGGAAAATATCAGGTCTTCAGTACCTTATGAAAGACCAGGAGGGTTGGGACTATCTGAATCTTGATGGGGCTGCTGTTCTATAGGACAGGCACAGTGACAGAGAAGACATGATGTAATGGTATGTGGGAATGACTTTGGAGACAGGAGGAAGAGCTGTAGACTGGACAACCATCATGTAAAAGATATCTCGGTCCACAGAAAGAGGTGGGAGGAATGGGAAGCATTTCAGAAGGGACCTTCCCTAGTTTTCTGGAAAGTAAAAGGAGAGAGGAGAGAAATACTTTCAGTCTTGCAAGATTCTGTTAATGTAACCTTACAATAAAGATAGAGCTAGTACTTCTTGTCTGAACTACCTGGAAGGACTAACACATGCCTCCTAAATCCCATCAGATGAATTGTTTAATAGAAAGGACCTGAAGCATGCTCACCCTGTTGGATCTTCTGGGGCAGACAGAAAATTGTAGACAGTCCTACAAATATTTCATCCCCATGCTATGAAGAGTTTTGTAGGTGACAACTGGTATCTTGAACCAGAAACACACTGGGAGCCATTGCAGCTCATAAAGAATTGGTGTTTGATGAGTGTACTGATGGGTGCCCATTACCACCCACGCTGCCGCATTCTGGATCAGCTGTAACTTCCAAGTGGTCTTCGAGACAACTCCAGCATGTGCTGCAATAATCCAGATGAGAAGTCACCAAGGTGTGAGTGACCATGAGCAGGGCCTCCTGATCTAGGAGTGGATACATTTGGCACATAAGATAGATTTGGGCAAAGGTCCTCCTAGCCATGGCTGCCACCTGTTCTTCCAGTAGGAACTAAGAACCTAGGCAGATCCCAAAGTTATGCACCAGTTGCTATCTCATCCAGAACTATCCAGTGCTATCCCATCCAGAACCAATGATGGCAATTCTCTGATCTGGGTAGTCCTAAAATTCACAGCCACTTGGTCTTGTTAGGGTTGAACCTAAACCCATTCCTCCCCATCCAGCCTCCAGACATTGAAAAACAAGCCTGATGGCATCATTGGGTCAGCCCAGGGTAGTGTTATATAACGAAGGCCTCAGTTGAGTTGTGCACCAGAGTCCCAGGTCCAGCCCCAAGTTCCCTCAGAAAGCCAATGGGTCCACCAAGTACCAGAGGCAGACCAAACAAATGGATCCTATTACCCTGCTGTGGAGAATTTCACAGAGTGATTTGACCATCTCCCACAGACAGATCATATCACTATTGCCCTGTCAGCCCTACAAGATAGACTAGACCAAGAAACAGACACCACGTAGGCCTAAAACTACATTTATTAGAATGGCTGTATTAACAGAATCTTGCAAGTCTGAATGTGCTTCCCTCATCCCTCTTTTATCTTCTTGAGAAGGGGGGGGGGGGTCCCTGCCTGAGACATTTTCATAAATTTCTCTCTTTATATGGGCTAAAGCCACATTTATCTGTTTGTTGCTTTGGTAATGGATCTTCTCTCTCTCTGTCAAGGTTATCCTCTATACTCCCTATATGCCCTGAGACAAAGACCAGATCTAGTATGTGACCTTAGATAATCTGGGTTATAGCCTTCATATCCTAGAAGGGAGTCCACCATTTATCTGGTTCTACTGTTGAATTGCTTTTCCTATGAGAAGTTTTTTCCTAACACAGTCTGAAACTGCCATCCTGTAACAAATCTATTTTTCTGTGTCTTGCACTCTGGAGCAATGGAGAATAGGCCTTAACCATCTGAGATGACATATTTTCAAATATTTGAAGAATACCATCATATTCCCACTTCAGTTCTCTAGGCTAAACTTTCCTAATTCCTTCTTCACTATTGATTTCTGAACCTGTTCCAGTTTCTCTGGATCCTTCTAAATATGGACACAGTGTGTGAGGTGAGGGTCTGACCAATGCAAAACAAATTGGAACTATTACTTCTCATGATTTGGAAATGATACATTTTTTGGACAGCCTATCACAGCATTTGCCTTTTTTGTGGCCACATTCCTGTCATGACACATATTCATTTTCAGTGGACTAATATTCCAAGTTCTTTTTCAGAAGTACTATTACCAAGTCACCTGTTCCACTTCCTATCCTATTCACTTGATTTTCATTTCCTACATGAATACAGTGTTCTCTGCTAAATTTCATTCTGTGATTTTCTCTAACCTATCAGTGCAGTTTAGAACTTTACTTCTGTCTTCTAGGATACTAGTTTAGCTATCTCACAATGTCTCACATGCAGGAAAAAAACAGGTATGCTAAAACCCAATGGAATAGAATGGAATGAAGATAGGAAATATGAACTCCTGAAATGGGAGCTGCCATAGATGATTTTCATAGGCCTTCATACAGACTGGATCAGGGGAATTTGTTGGGTAGGTCAGAATCTGCAAGATGGCAGGCTTGGTGTTCCAATCTATGCCCCACCCCTTTTGTACGCATATCTATATAAGGAGTGGGGCTTCTATTGTGTCCATCTCACAGATGTTTGCCCCCTCCTGCAGACAACCCTGTCTGGGATACAAGTAAGATTTGTGCTTGTCCCAACAGTAGAAAGTATTTTTTGCAGGTTAGTGCCCCTTGATATAGTATATCAAATGTTTAGTTTGTGGAAAAGGGGGAAAAAAGATAAGTCAGAAGCCAGGAAACGATGTCAATCAAAAAGCAATTGGCATCTGAGTGCAGGGACTTTTGCATTTTATTTTTCTGTAATTTTTGTTGGCAAATGTTGGATTGTTTGCAGCCACTTTCATTATCCCTGACAGAAAAGACATTTCAAGCATCTTCCTTTTTTTAGCTTCTAGAACTCCATCAATTAGACTTTTGGGCTGGATGATATTTTGAGCAGATGGATTATTTTTCTGTTTCCTTGGATTTCTGTTCTATTTATAAGGCCTTTTACTTATTTATTTCTCTTTGAATAATTCCCTCCTGAATTAATTCAATTTAGTTTTTCAATAAATATTTGGAATCTTGGGAAGCTGACTTGAATAAAGAGATTTCAGTAGATGCTTCAGATAAGTTATGGACATCCACTGTGCTAAAAGCCACTTCTGTACAAACTAAAGAAACACACATCAAATTTTATTCAAGATATTTAATATTATCTACAATGTACAAGATGAATGAATACTTATCTCCACTTTTCTGGAGAGGCTATGGAAAATGGAATATCTCCTTGCATGTTCCTAGGCTGCCCAATCACTCATCTTTTTTGGAATCAACGTCAACCTTTATATTAAAAATGACCAAGTACCAGATTCAATTCTGTGTACCTTAATTCTCCTCTCCATATTTAAGGATGAGAACACCTTGCAACTCTATAATGAAATTAATGCTGGCAGCAACTAGATAAGAAATACGAACAGACTGGAAAAGCTGCCTGGGTCATTCAACAGGCAAGTGGATTGGGAGATTATGGAAAAGAGTTTTGGCTGAGAATATGAATGGAAACTGAATTTCCTAAGAAACTAGCTTGCTTTGCCCTCATTGATACATGATGCTCTTTCGTCATATATGCTTATTTGAAGAATCAAATTAGCTTTTTGAAGAACTGCTAATTGCTCTTGAGCAACCCTTCTAGCAAAGGACCATGCAACTGATATAATGAATTACATCCTATAAGAGGTTGGTATGAACATACTACGTATTATTGTTTGAAATTTTTAATAAATGAATTTTAAAAAAGAGTTGTATTTTACTACTGTGGACAGGTAGAAATTTGGACTCAAATAAATTATTAAAAATCAAATTACTGTCATAAATTTTGTATTCCATAACTATTTCACCTGATAATTCATATCATATTGTCCTTGTAGCAATAGTTAATTCCAGTTAACATGCATAACAACAACAACAATATGCTTAGTTGGTTTGTGTAACACTTGAATGATTCTCTTCTTTGAAATTCACTTATGTATTATTTGCTTTCATTTTTCTTTCAATATAACCAGTATGTTGGGATATTTTCTGTGTTACAAATTAATTTCTAGGATACAGACTATGGAATATAGCTGAAAGTAAAGGCCGAACTATTATGCCATCAATTGTTTTAACTGAATCAGTTTAAACACCTGTTTAACACCTGACATGGCTGAGCTTGTAGAGTAAAAAGTTGACGGTCTTAAACCTCCTTTTCCCAAAATTCTCTGGGGCTGCACGCCTAGCTCCACTTCCTACCTTGACATAGTTGCTTGGTAATTACTGCGGTCATATCCTGTCTTTCAGAGGGGCAACTCACTTGGTGTCGTCCCCAAACTCTGATGTTCCCACAACCAGAGGAAGGAAGGAAGGAAGGAAGGAAGGAAGGAAGGAAGGAAGGAAGGAAGGAAGGAAGGAAGGAAGGAAGGAAGGAAGGAAGGAAGGAAGGAAGGAAGGAAGGAGCGAGCATTGTGGAAATTGTCAGGACACTTCCAAAATTTACAGTTCTGAGTGGCCTTATATAGCAATTGTACTGATTTGAAAGTGGTTTCCACAATTTCCGTTTGCAGTGGCTTTCTACAGCCTGGTCATGGACTAAAACTGGGGTCTAAGGAAACAAAATCACAAATATAACATTGGCCAGTTCCATTGTTACAGTATATGAATTGTAGAATTGATGTGCACAATCTAAGCCTTTGTTCCACTTGAAACAAGTGGAATAATACAATATGATGCACACTAGAAGTTTCATCATAGATGGCATAGATCATATGCTTTAAAGCTGTCCTCAAATGTAGCACAAAATGAAAGGCATTTAGAAAATATCTGCTTTCCCAACAAGAGTAATGCATTGCTGTGAATGCTGTTTCCAAGAATATGTCTGTATGCCTCAGACTGTAGCAGCACCCAGTGGTCACTACGGTACATTTGGTATGCCTTATTCCACCAAGAAAATGCTTTCTTTAACAGTGTAATTTAGGAGAAAAAAATATTGCACTCCACAAAGCATTCCAGCACAAAGGCAGACTTACACACAAGGGGGTTAGAATACTTTTCCCCCCCTTCATCGGTTAAACTGATTACCAAATGTCCTCCTTTTAATACAGTTCCAGAATAGGCAGAAATGGATGTATGTACACTGCAGAGACCTATAACCCAGCCATCTCTGAGACAGCCTATCACACATCATGTGCTTATCTTAGGGCTACCATGCTGTTGACTTTTCAGCCAAGCATGTAGTTAATTACAAAATGCAGATGGCAAGCCAAATTCTCATTTAAGGAACCACCCAAGCTCAATACCGTTTGTAAAATAAATGTAAAAGCAGATAGATGGTTTTAAGTTAGCACTCATCCAAACTAATGCATCTGCCGTAGTTCCAACAGATGGAAAGATATACAAGGGTCTCAGTCCCAGTGAAATATTTTAAAAATAAGCAACAACTGCATTGTAGATTTGATTTTTTTTTAAATAATAGATTTCAAACACATAAGGCTTTTGATATAAGAACATGCAGGAGTGGACATTTCAGCATTTTCTATCAACTTGCATTAAAGGTCATCTATGCCTACAGGCATTTTATTTAAGTGATAACCTGCCAAATAAATACAGTGCATTCAAATCCATGTACCACAGTAGAAAGGCTAGGAGTCTGAACAGCAGAAAATATATCGGGAAAAAAATCCCTGCTATTATGACTTAGAGCTAAACTACCTTCAGTTGCATTAACTCCATTTTTTCAGAAGCAGTGCCTGCATTAGGAGACAATATTTTGCAAAGAAATGTTGCAAGAAGGGAAAAAATGCTTAGCTGAGCAGTCGGAATGCAGAGTCATTTGTTCCCTAAGCCATTTATACTCTCCTTCCTTCCATCCAAATCTCACGAAAGGAAAACATTAAAGATTTTGCAATTGAAGGAGGCATGCCCAGGAGGACAACAACTTTGGCAAAATGTTGCTTTCCATGTGCCTTGCTTATTGTGCCTTCATCACACCATGAATTACAACAAGCTGCTGCCCAGGCAAACTTTCAGGACAGGATCTGAGCAAACTATGTTACCTTTCCAATATCTGATGTTCCAATCCCTAAGTATTGCCCTCTGCTTCAGTTAAGATGGCATTTTTCTATATTAATAGAGAGGGTTCATGTTACAAAGAACTTTCCACAATGTTTGTCTTGAGAGTGAGAGAGCGTTTTCTTCAAAGGCTTTGAGCTCTTCACACACATACCCGCCAAATTGGAAATGATGTAATTTGGCAATTAATGTAAAGGATGGTACCTATTTTAAATCAAAGATAATGCAGTATAATTACATTAGCAGCAATCTTACAAGTTCCTAATTGTGCAATTATTTACTTTTTTAACCCTTCTGGGCTAGTTCTTTTCCAGTTGGCATAAGAGCACGGGGGGGGGGGATTAAATAGTCTTGTAAAGAGAGGTGAGCACCTTCTCAAACTTCATTCCCTAGGATACCTATTCTTTGAAGGAAACCTGTGTTTACAACAGAAAAAAGAGGAGTCCTAGGTTATGTGACAATTTTCTTTCTGAAGTTACCCGAAAAGGCTGTAGTTCTTATATATCTAAACTGTTAGAAGCAATAAGCTACAAGTAGAGTAGGGTGGAGAACCAGATATAGAATTTCAAGAGTCAAGAGCTTATCAAGAGTTGCATCTTGGTACAAGAGGGCACAGTTGGACATTAATGATGCAAAACATTATATCCAAACCAGAAGGTAGAAAAGTGCAATTGTATGAATATACAGCATATATAGGAATTTCACATTATAAAGCATTCACAGCAACCAGAAGACTAAACATCACTTCTAAAGGAGACAGGAGATGAAGGAACATTATTGGAGAAATTCACAGAAATCTATCAGCTCAAAACAACTAAGGCTTAAAGTGTGCACACGCGCAAACACACACAGAGCAATGTATATTATTTTATATTCATACACAGCAGGGTATACTTTTATTTTGGCTGTAAAGAGCCTTTCTCCTTCTGTATTTTGATCAAGAGCTAGATAGCTTTCACACAAGCAAGACTTGTCTGATGAGGCAGTCTTGCAGGACTTGTCTATGTTCATCTTGAGAACACCACCTCTTTCCTTGATTCAAAGAACCCTCAGAAGGCGGCATGTGGAGGAAGACTCTCAAAACCCTCCCAGCTGGAACCTTTTGGTGAGTTTATGCTTATCTTCTCAATTAGCATGTACTTGCAGGCACAACTGCTGCCCCCAATGCACTCCCAAAGGAGTAACATTCTCATTCCTTCCAATATACAGTATATAATACAGTTGCCAATGCCTTTGGCCCTCCACGGGCAACTGGATAAATGGAATCAGATAGTAATCAAGGCAGAGGTTCACACTGGCATTCCTTAACTTCCTGTTGCATTATTTTAAGATGTTCTAAATAGCAAAGAATGGGAGGTAGAAGGAAGGTAAAGTGTGATAACACATTACAACTACTACCATTACATTTGACCATTGGAAAAATCAGTTAAATGACTGAGACATAATTGCACCCATATTTATTAATGCATTATGTTTAAAAGAGTTGTTCTCCAAATGTTCTCAAATTTTAGCTTAATGAAGCTTAAAATCTTCAAAATTTGGGACTGCTATACACTCTCCCTAAACTCAGGAAGAGGGATTTTTTGGCAACTCACTCACTTGTTCATACGGCATTCTCTTTTGCCAGATAATCTGCTGTAATCCTTAGAACAGTAATAATTTCAAAATTTATATCCTAAATTAGATCAGTTTGGAGAAAATCTACTCTTTAACAGAGGCTGAATTATAGCCAGCTGAAGAACTGTTTCTATGACCTGCAGGCCAGGCACCAATTCCAGAAAAGAGTTGAAAGTATTGCCTACTATTTATCCTTTTGCCTGAATACTCTTTCAACAAAATATCCAAGAAACACTTGATCAATACAACTGAAGTTTTCTTCCTTTCTTTCTTTGGAATAACATCACACCTCACAAACCCCCAACTTAATGTCCATATGCAGTAGCTCCAACCCTGCTGGATTTTAGAAAAAATGATTAAAACCTGGCTTTTCCAAGAGACCTTGCAGATGAATATGTTATGAACGTTGTTCCCTCTTGTAGTTGAGGAGGTGTTATTTATATGGAGTTTTTGTATTATTCCTTGGTGGGGAAGTATTTGTATGTTTTTAAGTTTACTTAAAACTTAATAGGAAAATCACAGTGGCATATAAGCCAAATAAATAAATAAAATGTTAGTACTAGTCATGAAATCAAAAGGTAGCCACTGATTTTGTTTTACCCTGTTTCTTTCAGTTCAGGGGCCTTTTAATCATTGTTGAATACATACAGTTAGCTCTTTCTTCCTCCCTTCCTTTCTTCCCTCATTTAATTTGGATTTGGGGGGGGAAGGGAGAACAAACTAAGAAATCAGCTTATGTGTGATTGAATCCCTCATATGGTGAGGGTTATGTTCCTTGCTAGCTCCAGGGAAGTTCAAAGTATACACAAAGTAAACACTCCTACAATAATATGACTCAAATAATGAGTAAACCTACCACCTAACTCATTCCGTAGGAGGTATTGTCTGTCCCCTCAACAACTCACAGTGGTTACTATTGCTCTGATCCCAGCCACCGTGCTTGATTTTTCCAACTTCTGTTGGAAAAAGCAGGGATTCTTTAACCACTTACTAAGGAAATGGTTTGAAAAATTTGAATGGAAAAAGCAAATTCCAGTGTAGGACAAAGAGGATCAACGAAACGCTTAATTAGAGACTGAATATCAGCATCCATTTTGAGAAAATAATGAACAATATTGAAACAAGTAATTCTATATAGAAGAAACATATTTTAGAGTCATCTCAGTCCAAGGCCAACTTTTCTGCAGGGGAAAAGAAAGGACAGGATATTACTGCTGTTACTGTTCCTGAGGCATTCAGATGGGTTTGGAAGTCCACCTCAGAGAAGCCTCCTGTATCGAGCTATTTGTAGTAGTACAGAAAATAGTTCTGAGAGTAAATGGTGAAAGAAAATTGCCTTTTGGGATTTTCTGTTATTTGCTTCCATTGTCCTTTGCAGGAGGCAATTATTAATGCCTCTCTCAGTATCAGCTCTCTCAGAATAGCTTTGATCACTTGCTATTGCTGAAAGCTGCACCTTCTTGTGTTTTACTTGATGTTTTTGAGCAAGGCAGTCCGTGCATTGACCACAGCTTTGAAGGCATCCTCACTGCCTGGAGCCATACACTTATCTGGGTGGAGGAGCACTGCCAACTTCCGATAGGCCTTGTTTACTTCATCCCTGCAGAGTAAGACAGATAGAAATAATAGAAGAGTGCAATGTAACTGAGTCTATTCATAGGGTGATTAATCTTAAAACGAAGGGTCTTTCAACTACTGAAGTTTACCTATGTACTAAAATTACTTGAATGATACAAACAAAAAATTACAGTTATTATTCATTTTGGTTAACCAAATGAAAAATCAAATTCTATTATAATTATACTCAGAATTTGAAGGTCCATGATAGGTTCATCTCCTGCATTGCTCCAGGCTTTTAACTCCAGACACAGAATAACCATAGTTGTAGAAGGCACTTCTTGTCATAGATAGTACTCCCTCCATTCCCAGTTCACAAGAAAGGGCTGGATCATGAGCAAAGACTAATTGATGTTGCCAATGGGCACTCGAGCACTTACATCCATTAGGAGCCAGAGGGTGAAAAATGGGGGCTAGAGTAAAGAGCTGGTTGTTGTGAAGACAGACATTATATACTGGCCAAACATCTACTCTATACACAAACACTTACCATAAATTAGTACAATATCTTCCCATATTTCCTAAATTCAGGGCTTTACCACACCCATTGCATTTCTTCTAGGCCAAATCTCCCTTGCTCATTTCTATGCCAGCAGAGATTATTTATTCTCTAATGGCTGGATTCATCATTACCTTGTAGCCCCTGGTTTGACACCCAACATATCCCAGCTATCCTTGCTGCTGCGAATCCTCCGGATGGTGTCTACTTGCTCTTTAGTGAAATTATTGCTTGTGCTGGTGGCGGGGCGCTTTCCACCATTATCGCATAAATCAACAATGGCTGAGTAGAAAGTCTGCAAGCATGGAGAAGGCAAAGTTAGAAAGTCCTTATATGTGCCCATTGCTCAGTAATCTTTATTTCATTAAACAGCCAAAAGCTGAAATAATTTTCCTTGACTTTAAAAGCTCATTCTACTGCCTCAAGCTCAGAAATCTTGAGGAAGGAGATCAGCTACAGGAACAGTAAGATTTTTAATATTACAAGCAGAAAACCTTCAAATGGTGCAGAAGCATACAGTTACATCATGCCTGCCCCACTAAGTGTTCTCTCAGTTTATTTCCTATTGGATTACTGCACTGTGTGCCTTCAGACCATTCATTAGACTAATTCCTGCATTGTAACAATCTCTTGCACTACTTGTTCTTGAACAGAGAGAATATTACATATGCCAACAGAGAGAATAAATGGGAATTTGCCAGTGAGAGGAGAGACCCTCAGACATTTTCTCTCCAGGTCAAGAAAAGGTACTATTAGCCTCAGAATGGAACAAGGAAAAATAAAAATCTTCTACCAATGATGTCTTAAGAACCAAAAATGAAAATGGACAGAAAAAAGTCTGCATTCATGACTGGAAATAATTGTGGCATGTTTGTATTCATGCCCCCAAACAACCTTGCACATACCTGCAGCAAGTCAAGGTAATAGTGTTTAAAGAAAAAGTGAACAAGTGGTCACACTTCATTTTGTATGAGAGGATGAAGATTTACCAAAGCAAGCAAAATAACTGTTACAAAAACATTTTACAGAGGAAGCAGATTCTCATAAGGAAGAAAATCAATCAAGGATGTGATAGAATAATTTTCGATAGTATTGACCATGGCATCCTTCTGGACAAGTTGTAAAAACTAGATAGGATGAGTAGAATAGCCTTGAAGTGGTTCCACTCATATCTAAAGTGGTCTCCAAAGGTAGTGCTGAGGATTTATACTCAACCCCATGGCATTTACACTTTTGGTTCCACAAGATTCCATTTTATCCCCCATGCTGTTTAAGATATACATGAAATCATTCAGAGATTTAGAGTAAATGTTGTCAGCAAGTTTATGACATTCAGCTAAAACTCTCCTTTCCACCAGGTCCAGATGAGGCAGCGCAACTGTTGAATCAGTGTCTACTGTGGTAATGGACTGGATAAGCCTAACAAACTGAAGTTCAAGATGCTGCTGGCAGACAGTTCATCTGTTCAGGTTAGCAAAGATAAACTTGCTCTGGGTGGGGTTGCACTCCCCCTAATGGATTGGGTTTGTAGTTTGGGGCTGCTTCTGGATCCATCTTTGTCACCAGAGGCACAAATGGTCTCTGTGGTAAGTGCCTTTCACCAGCTCAGGCTGGTTCATCAGCCATGGCCTTACTTGGATAGAGACTATTTTTTATTGACCAACTGATTGACTGCTATAATTTATATGTTACCCACTCCATAAAGACTCATGACAACTTACAACACAATTAAATCCCTCCAATAAAAATTGATAATAAAAAATGCATGATAAATCTAGAAACAGCATCCACACCACAAAATTAAAACCACAATAAAAACAAACCTCAAACCCATAACATCAAATTAAATTATGATCAGCATCACTATATCCATCACACATAACAGTATAAAGAAAACCACAGTTAAAAACCACCCAACGTAAAGAACATAAAGAAAAACACACAATTAAAAATCACCCAGCTGCAGCAAGACAATATCAACCACCAAAGGCCCTCTGAACAATTAAGTTTTTAATGTTTTCAGGAAGGCCATGACATTGCAGATAAGTCTGAGATAGCCTTGCTATGGTGTTCATGCCTTGGTAATAGTCATCCTTGTTCAGATGACAGCAACGTATAAGGATGCTGCCCTTGAAAACAGTTCAGAAGCTTCAGCTAGTACAAAATGCTGTGGCAGTAATACTGATTGGCCCTGGATGATCTGAATACAACATGCCAATTCTTTATAATCTTCACTGGCTCCCAGTTTGTTTCCGAGTTAAGGTTCTGACTTTAACCTATGAAGCCCTTCATAGCCTGAGGCCACAGTATCATACGTCTTCCTACATATATTTCTACACTTGGCCTAAGATCATTTTCAGAGGCCCTGCTCCAAGTGCCCTCCCAAGACAAGGTACAATAAGTACCTAGAAGTAGTCATTTTCAGTAATAGCCCCTTTGGAATGTCCTCCCCAGTAGGACATTCTGTCTTTTTGGTGATAGACAAAGTCATTATTTTCCCAGGCCTTTTAATAAAACGTTAATAATGCTGTGATTTTAAACTTCTTTATTGCTTTTATTTTCTGTTATTGTTTTAATGCTTATTTTTTCTGTACTTATAAAATGATTTACAGCAATTTATATTTTTATTAACTGCTTTAACTGTAAACCACTTTGAGATTTTATTTTAATGAGCCACAGCATAGAAATATTCAAATAAATAAATACAGTCAGGACCAGAAATATTGAAACAAGGATAACTGTTTTGACATTTGGCCTCTGTACACCACCACATTGAAGTTGAAAGGAAACATAAGTTGAAAGGCTCATAAGTAATGGAACAAATTGCTGACAAGTAGCTGCATGGCCAGATGTGGCCTGTTTTCTGGGTACCCCATGACCAATCAAGCAGATAAAAGGTCTGGAGGTGGTTCTGAGTGTTACATTTGCATTTGGTAGCTGTTCACTGGAACTCTCAACATGAGGTCCAAAGAGGTGTCCATGTGAGTGAAGATGGCCATCATTATGCTGAGAAAACAAAATAAACCCATCAGAGAGGTAGCAAGAACATTGGGAGTGGCCAGTACAATAGTTTGGAACATCCTGAAAAAGAAGGAATTAACTGGCAAGCTCAGCAACAGCAAAAGGCCTGGAAGACCATGGAAGACAACTAAAGTGGATGTCTGCAGAGTTCTGCTCGTGGTGAAGAGGAACCCTTTCACAACATCTAGCCAGGTCAAGAACACTCTTGAAGAAGTGGGCATGTCATTGTCAACATCTACAGTCAAGAGACAGCTTTATGAATGTAAATACAGAGGCTTCATAACAAGGTGCAAACCACTGGTAACGCTCAAGAACAGAAAGGCCAGATTAGACTTTGCCAGCAAACACCTAAAAAAGCCTGACCAGTTCTGAAATAAGATTCTTTGGACTGATGAAACCAAGACTAAATTGCACCAGAATGATGGGGAAAGTATGGAGAAGGAAAGGAACAGCTCATACTCCAAAGCATACCACATCATCTGTCAAACATGGTGGAGGCAGTGATATGGCATGGGCATGTATGGCTGCCAATGGAACTGGGTCACTGGTGTTTATTGACGACCTGACTGCTGATAAAAGCAGCAGGATGGATTCTGAAGTTATAGGGCTATACTTTCTGCTCAGATCCAGCCAAATGCTGCCAAACTGATAGGATGCTGCTTCATATTGCAGATGGATAATGACCCAAAACATACAGCAAAAGCTACCCAAGAGTTTCTCAAGGCAAAGAAGTAGGATGCTCTTCAATGGCTAAGTCAGTCACCTGATCTCAACCCAAGAGAGCATGCTTTTCACTTACTGAAGACAAGACTGAAGGCAGAAAGACCCACAAACAAGCAGCAGCTGAAGGCAGCTGCAGTAAAAGCCTGGCAAAGCATCTTGAGGGAGGAAACTCAGCATTTGGTCATGTCCATGGGTTCCAAACTTCAGGCAGTCATTGACTGCAAAGGATTTTCATCCAGGTATTAAAGGCGATCCTTATGTTTGTCATGATGTTGGTTTATTCCATTACTTATAAGCCACCAATGATGGGTGTGTGTGTATGCCACTGGCTGTATTTCCTGAATGGTTAGTGCCCCACTTTCGTCAAACCCCTTGAATTACAGCTGAAAGTCCTGACTTCGCTCCCATCTGGGTGTGTTTCCTTTCAACTTCAATGTGGTGGTGTATAGAGGCCAAATGTCAAAACAGTGATCCTTGTTCCAATATTTCTGGTCCTGACTGTATAAAGCTGTCCAATGAAGACAGAAAAATACCAACAAAAAAGTAACAGAGCTCCTCAAGTCCTATTTTGGCTTGATCTTCTGAAAAAAGGGGCTATATATTACTCCACAGAATAGAATGAAGGGGCAAAATTTAAGCTTGTATTGACTGAAACATGATCAGGAAATGTTTCTCTTGATGAATTTAAATTTCCAAGAAAATTAAATTACATCTGAGGATACTGAAGGTGCTTACTGATGGATTAGTTGAATCACTACATATTAGAGGTGTGGAGTATTTGGATCTGAAGCAGGCAAAGATGCTTTGGATCTGGTGTGGGCAATTTTACTGTGCCTGTTGGCAGCTTCTTGAAGAAGCTGTGTCTTTTCCTTGGCGCTTATGATAGCCATGTGGCTCAAGAAAATATGTGCTTGAGTGGAAAGTCCTGTCTTCTGAACTCAAGTGAATAACGTACTGAGCCTGCATGGCTAATGTCCAAGCCCAGGAAAAGGCACAGTTTCCAGAAATTGCTAACATGTAGCGTAAGGGTGGTCATGCTGGATTTGAAGCACTTTTGCCAATTTTGGATGCTATACACCTCTATTCTCTAATATTTTTCAGAAATCCTTGCAAACAGGTAAATGGTTGAATTACTGAAGAAAGATAAATATCCTTATGTTTATAAAGGCAGAAAAGGAGGACCCAAAGAATTACAGATCTCTCAATCTGTCACCAATACCTAATAAGATCTAGAGCAGATCAGATCAATCTGTAAGCATTTTAGGTGGCAATTATCCAAGGTCAACATAGATTTGCCAGGGACAAGTCTTGTCAGATTACTTTTTTCTTCATTTTTGACTTAGTAACTTCATTATCAGCAGTTTGTGGTAATGCTGTAGATGTAATACAGATTGATATCAGCAAAATATTCAAAAAAGTATCCCATGATATTCTATTAGTAAGCTGATAGGAGGCACATTATAAAAAAAATAGCTTATTTGCTTGCTTGTTTGTAGTATGAGCTGGATGGCATGACTGCTGGTCATGGACCTTGCTGGTCCAGAATTTTATTCAAAGAGTGCCCATCAAATCAGAGCAAGGCTTTGAGTAGAGGATCACAAGGCTCAGCTTTAGGTCCTGTACTTTATTCTCATTAATGACTTGAACTGATGCTTATCAAATTTGCAAACGCTCGAGCGGTTAAAACATTCTCTATAATTTCAAAATGGTTAGGAGGTTTGTGTCCAGAGTATCCATTCAGTGAGAATGCTGCCCACAAAATTTTGCATTAACTGTAATGGGGACTGCCTAAGAAATTCTGATACAGTTTCCTGTCCCTTGGCTGCTTATTCCATCTCCAAATGCCATTGATCAGGACCATCAAACAACAATACTTATGCAAAAAACAGACTGCTCTTAGGGTAGGCTATTCTTATATTTTCCAAAAAGAAACCCTTGGGAATGGTAAAATGTGTGTGTGTGTGTGTGTGTGTGTGTGTACTTCAGAAAAAAAGGGTAATTCAGCTAAGAAGAACTTGGGAAATCCTCTTAAGGCTCGATCACAAAGGGCTTTACTAGTAAAAATTGGTCAGAACAGAATGTCTTTCTCTACAATGGTTTATAATCTAAAAGACAGACCTTGTTCAAAATTAAGAGGGGAAAAAAATCACAATGTTACAGGAAGGAAGAACATCCTTCCTCGCAATTAGAAAATGGCTCAGTGCTATAAACTCTCAGGACATCCTTAAATAGAAATATGCAAAACTCCTAAGTATATCCAACCCACTTGCACCGTTGGTACGGCTTATAATATTCCTCACTGGTTATCACATCCATCAACATTTCATCTAGTTTTGTGCAAATTACATATTTTAAAATCCAAGTCCTTATTTTGATGCAAGCAAATACAGGCAGAATCTAGTTTACAACTAGCCCTCAGTACTGGAGACTTTTCAGAAAAATAAGTTTACTCATATCATATGATGGGAAAATGATGCTGAATCAGGGAGTTACAAGACTTAATCAACCTCATTACTCGACACAATTGCTATTTGGAATTTTCATCTTATGCACCTGACTTAAACATTGCTTCAGTTCTATGCTTATCATGAATTTTCAGGCTGCTAGGTGGTCAGAAACCCAGTATTTGTTATACACAGGCCAGAAAGTATCAACCTAGAGCTCTCCGAGAGAGAGATTACACGGAACAAATCATCGCACACCAAGGAAGAGGGATGCAGGAGGACTGCCTTGTTTTGTGCTGCAGATTTTACCTGGAACATCTCATTAATTCCCTCTCCAGTCTGTGCAGAGGTTTCAAAATAAAGAAAGCCTCTGCTCTCTGCCCACAGTCGCCCTTCACCTTCATCGACACAGCGCAGCTTGGCACAGTCAATCTGAAACAAAAATGAGAGAAGAGTGTAATCCTGACTAATAATTATTTACATGCTCCTTTATCTAGCTTAACCTCTTTAAGCATTTAATAAATATGAATAAAGTCCCACCGATCCCACTGCCAGGGCTGCAAGAAGCTTTCTACACCCTATTCCTGTCTTTACCTTATTGGCACAAACCACAAAAACAATGTTCTCCATGTTTCCATGTGGTCCAAGTTCTTGTTTCATCTCAGCAAGCCATAAGTCAAGGGCATCAAATGATTCCTTTTGCCCAACATCATACACTAGGATTACACCCTGAGTGTCTTTGTAAAACTCATTGCGCACCTAATATAGGACAGAAATAACGCAGGTGAATTTTATATCCCAACAGACAGCTCTAGAAAAGAGAAGTGACTCTTAAATATAAATAAGCAGAGCATAAACTCAGATTATTAAATCAATTTCTGACCATTTATGTGCAACTGCAGAAATAATATAACATGTGCATTACATCTGAACAAGTCAAAGTTTGCAATATATAAATATACCTGTTTAGATAATGTTGTACAAGAATACAAACATATCCCACTTATATGCCTTAGTTGACAAATGTCAACTAATTACTACATCACTATAACTGACACAGAGTTCCGGCAAAAAATCTCAGATACAATTCTGATGCACAGATTATGGGGCCAGATCTTGGTGATTATTTTAACATGTAAGGTATACTTGCATGCTATGATCACCACCACCGACAGTTTAGCCATTCATTCTCCCAAACAACACAGCTACAAACTACCCATCCCTGGCTTATTTTCTGGCAGCAGACAGACTCAGTGCAATTATTATTTTAAGTGGGAAAAAAATCAGGGAGGGCATCCATAAATAAACTTACCACAAGTCATGGACTGGGTAAAATCAGAAATAGTCATTATGCCAGGTTTGCATGATATGGCCACCAAAACTAAGTTATAAATCATTATTTATACCCCACAGTGGCTAGGTTCACACATTAGGCTAAGCCAAAAACAGACTACATGATAATTTAGTGTATTGTCTGAACTCTGGCATACAGTATTTTAGCTTCATTTGCATACTTTATGTGCTGTTTTCATTGCTAAAAAGCTATCCCTTTCTTACCTCATAAAAGAAGGAGTGTCCAGCCATGTCAAAGATATTCACTTTGATTTCTCGGTCTCTAATTTGCACTCTAAAAGGAAAAGAGTCCTAAGATTTAAGTATGGGCACTCTAAAAAATCTTCTTGCTTTTACTAAGTTCAAAATTAATAAGCATCACAGTGGATTTAAAAATGACAGACTACAAGAATGATATGGAAAAAGATGCTATGCTGGATATACAAATGAAACTGGCTGATGTCTTAATAATTAAATGGGATATATAAATAACAAACCAGAAGAGTGACTTGGATAACTTTCCCATACTGGATTTACAAAAGAGATCTGTTAACGTTCTGAAGGATTTTGTGAGAAAGGACAAAGAAAAAATGAAAAGAAATCAAGTTCTAGGACATTATTTGAAGAGATTAAAAATCAAGATTGTTAAAAGTAAATGGAAAGAATATAAAGTTGGTTTATTTGATCAAGGTTAAAATAGACATATTGTTATCTCTAGTAACCTTTAATGGATTTTTGCTGATCAGGACTGAAGTGACAAGGCTTTAAGGATTTGTTCATAGATGGGATGTGGGAAGAAGAAATCATTTGTTGTATTTAAGAGAAAGTGGTAAATTACTAAAATTGTTTATACTTGTGATGAAGGGGGAAGTCATTCCTTTATATATTTCTTTTCTTTTTCTTTATATTATATTTCTTATATTCTTATTTTTCTTATTTTTTATATTAAAGAAATATATTATATTTCTTATATTCTTATTTTTTTCTTTTTTATTTTTCTTTCTTTTTTTCCTGCCCTTTCTATTTTTTTCGTTTTACTCTTTTATTTTTTTAGTTTGTATTAGTTTTTATGTTTAATAAATTATAAAAATAACAACACTAATAAGAATCACAATATGAAAGTTGTGCCACTAGCACAGCTGAATGTTGGTACAGTCATTTAATGACGGATGAAAAGATCCAGGATTACTTTAAGAGTAATCTGTAACTGAGTAACTGTTAAATAATCAACAAGAGGAGATACAAGAACAATCAGATAACACACTCCCCCTCAGCTAATACTGTCAGTAACATTACAATAAAGACTCGATCAGACATTTAATAGCTTCTCCATGCCATACACGAAGCATACCTGCAGGGAAACATTCACGTGCATAATATAATACGCAACGGGATGTGCACTGAATCATCATCAGCTTCATAACTGCTATTTCCACCAACAGTAGGGCAGAAAAATTACGAATGATTGCAGTGGATGAACAATCAAGAGCATTTTTCCATCTCTCGCATATATACCTTTTAGCTTGGCTCACATATTTTCAAGAGCTGTTATTTGTAACTACAGCCTGCTATAAAAGAAGGGTACTCACTTGGTGACACCATAATCAATGCCAATTGTTGCAAGATATTTGGGCACAAATCTCTTCTCACAGTATCGCTTGATAATGCAGCTCTAAAAAGTTAAAAAGAGGCTTCTTATCAAAGGGACTAGGCTGTCTATTCAGCCCAATCTGGGCTGTGCTTTTCATAATTAATTGTAATCAAAATATTTTAAAAACTGGTTTTATGTATATCTAGTAGTTAAGTAAGCATAGTAGTAGTACAGTTCAAATAAATAAAGTAGCGGTAAATATAAAGTAAAAAAGTAATATAAAGTAAAAATATAAAGTAAGTGTAAAGTTAAAGTTAAGTAAATATTAAGTAGTAGTAGATTCTTTATTACAGTCAACTACCAGTCCATAAAACAGATTACATATATGAAACTAATATTAACTATGAAATGAATTAAGTAAATATGTCAATCCAACTGCAGTGCATCTTATATATTACAAGACAAAATGTCGCCACATTTAAAGAAACAGACCCCACTTGAATCTGAAAGAAATAGTTGTAAATAAAACTGATCAGAATGAACAGGGAATTTAATTAGATATGGGGTTATCAGCTCAAGGTGGGTGTGAGCATAAAACAAACAGCATAATAAGACAGGTCTGTTTCAATGGCTCCGAAGTAAATATAAATTTTGTTTCCAACTCATAACATAATATATTTCAGTTTTTATCATTCATATAGACAGTGCCATCAGCATACTGTATAACAAGAATAGAATGGAGCCTCAGTTCTTTTACACAGATACATCATAGATGTTTTCACTGGTTATAATGCATTCTGATGTACTGTATCTACAGGTAGTCCTCGAGTTATGACCATTCATTCAGTCACTATTCGAAGTTACGATGGTGCTGAAAAAATGGACTTATGACTAGTCCCCAAAGCTACAGCCATTGCAGTGTCCCCGCGATCATGTGATCACCATTTGCAACCTTCCCTGCCAGCTTCCCACAAGCAAAATCAATGGGGAAGCCAGCGGGGAGGTCGCAAGTCACTCAGGTAAGTCTCCCCCACCCACTCCGGCCTTTCTTCACTTGCATGCACCGCACCCTCCTTCCCCACTTTGCTCGCATGCATGCATTGCACCCTCCTTCCCTTGCTTGCATGCACCATGCCCTCCTTCACTCGCACACACCAAAGCCCTCCTTCCCCCTTCGCTCACTTGCACACATGCCCCACACCCTCCTTCCCTCCTTCGCTCACTCACATGCATGCCCCACACCCTTCTTCCCACCTTTGCTCACTTGCATATACCACGCCCCCTTTGCGCTACACTGCAGCTCTTGGGCTTTGCAGGAGGAAGGAAAAAACCTTTCAAACAGCTAGCAGTTCCAACATGAGCTGCAGAATGTGTGCTGGAAGCGCCTCTGGAGAGTCCTTGAGCAAGAGAAGGAAGGAAGGATAGCAGTGTGTGTGCGTGTGAGGAAGTGAAAGGGGAAGGAGGGTGCTGGTGCGTGTGAGCAAGTGAAGGGGAAAGGAAGGCACTGGTGCGTGCAAGCAAGTGGAGGGCACGGCACATGCAAGAAAGCGAAGGAGGGTGCGGTGTGTACAAGCAAGCAAAGGGGGAAGGAGGGCCAAGAAGCCCCTGAGCTGCAGTGTGGCAAGCAGCCCCAGAGCCGCCCCATCGTGGGGCTGCTTGCCACCCCGCAAGACAGGGTGCAGGGTGGCCAAAAGGGCAGAGATGGGTGGGGAGATAGGTGGGTGGGGGGAGTTGGAGGCAGTCCCTTACCTTACTGAGGCTCAAAGCTGGGAGGGACCAAGCCTGGAATGGCTTGGATTAGAGTGGGTCCTTGGCTAATGACCGGTGGAATTCACTTAATGACAGCAATGGGGAGTACCAGGATTGCCATCGCTAAGCGATGCAGTCACATGATGTCTCACTTTATGACTGCATCACTTAGCAATGGAAATTTCGGTCCCAATTGTGGTTGTAAGTCGAGGACTACCTGTATATAGAAAAGGAAGGTTAGAAGTGCATTTAAAAAGACCAGGGGAGTAGATAAGACTTATCATTTTCATGTGGAAATTGGAATGTTGTATCAACAGACATAGTATGTTCAAAACACAAATGGAGCAAATCAATCAGCTCCCCAAATCTGGCCAACCTGCTTGGTTGTGTGCTGAATCATTGACTATCCTGAGCCATTCATCACTTTTACTCTGCTTATATCTAAGTATAAGACTGTGGCAAAGCAACTGAAGGAAAACAGAGATCTTCTATCCCTCAACTCTTATCTGGCAGAAGCCATTTCATCATTCTATAGGAAAGGGAAAAAAAGAAGGAAAGCAGGACCGTTCTGCCAGCAAACATGAGACGAGCAACTATTTCTATTCTAACTTGTCACTATATAAATAATGAATGTGTGTCTGGTTCTGCTTTTGCCCCGTGTCTTCTTTTCTATTATGTCTTCCAGACAGTAAAAAAGGAGAGTCATGTGTAATGGAATGTGAGAATGACCTTGGAAAATTGGGGATCAGGCGGTAAATAGGGAGGGTGGAAGATTTGTACTTACAGACTTGCAAGATTGGTGTCAGCCCTCCCAGGTAAACCAGACAGGAAACATGACCAGATGAGCTACTTTATTGATAGGCTACATTAACAGAATCTTGCAAGTCTGAAAGTACAAAGTCAGTATTTGCTAAGCTGCCATCATTCCAATCACTGGCCCTGCCAGTTGTGCCCATGGGAGCTCCAATCCAAAACTTCTGGAAGGCATCAGATTCTGAAAGGCTGCAACAGTCCAGAACCAAGATGAATAGAATATGGCTGGGCAGTGATCTAGATCTGAAGGGACTCCAGTCATGCATGGGTATGTACACCGCTTCTGTTGGCACCTCTTTAAATCAAATGTGCCTTTCCTGGGATCATGCGGCTCTGAATCACCCTTTCCTCTTCAAATCTGGATTGCTGAACAGCCCTAACATAGCAGACAACTCCCACATGAACTCATATATTAAAATAAGTGGGATTGGAAGGACACAGAAATGAAATTACAGTAACTATTTTATTTGTTGGCTGCCCTGCTCTTAAAGATTAGAACAGTAGGGTATTTGTTTAATAGTGATCCTCATTAATGTTTATTTATTGACCCATGATTGCAAATATTTTGTACAGTATTAATGTAAATGCATGTGCATGAATAGTAAGAAACTGTGCAGCACATAGTCTGCCATCTCACATACTTTTGCTGAATTATATTGTTATTATCAACATTTATACTGTATGCGGCCTACTCAAGTGACTTAACTGCTTACAATAAAAATCTAAACACATGTAGGTAGGTAGGTAGGTAGAGTTGTTTGTTGTTCCTAGCATTTGTTCCACTTCGTTGCAAAACGTTCTGATTGTTTCTATGCGCTCACTTCAGTTCACATAATGAAGCTATCAGTGCATAATACAACATGGGGGGGGGGTGTTGTTTTTTCAGCCAGTTTGTCCCAGAGCCTGACAATCATTAGGACTGAGAGGGAGTGACTGGCTCAAGACCACTCAGCTGGCTTCTGTGCCTGAGACAGAACTAGAACCTGGGTCTCCCTGTTCCTAATTTAGTTTTAAATTGCTGGAAAACAGAGTAAATAAATATAAGATAAAGTAGGTACAATAGAGACTGCAGCACTGTAAGATGATGCTTGTATTCATGCATACTACAGGACACATTAGATGGGGAAGTCGTAGTCCAAAAAATAATATTTTATTTATCTATTTTGTTTATTTAACATTTTTATATGGCTGCCCATCTACTAAGGCACTCTGGGCAGCAAACAGGTAAAAACAGAACAAAACAAAAATCCATTGCATAAAAAAATACGAAGTCAAGATCCCTAAAAAAATCTCACTAGAAACTTAACAAATATGTCTGTACCCACATCAGAGCTCCATTAGCACCTGGGGCCTGGGGGAATAGCCAGGTCTTCACAGCTTTCTAGAAAGCTGGAAATCATCTGGAGAGCACCAGACTGAGGAAGCCAATTCTACCAGTATAGTCTACTCAAAGAAGTACATCTAGACCCACCTCTCCATACTTTTAGATAGTAAATTAGGTAAATGTCTGCATATAGGACCCATCTTCAATTCCAGTAGTATCCAGTGTTAGATCTGCTGATCAAGGAAACCTTTATTTTAATGGAACCTGGACACTATACTGCACAAACATCAGACTAGGATAGTGACGGCGAACCTATGGCACACATGTCAAAGGTGACACACCAGAACATTTTGGGTGACACACCAGTGTTCACCAACACCTGACAACAACTATTCTCCCTGTTTGAGTTACCAAAGAAACTGAGTTTGTTTTACTCGTATTTCATTTTTGTAATTATTTGACATTTCTTTATATAATACATAGCACCACACATGATTGGCTTGTATTTTTTTAAAATAAATTAATATGTAAAGAATTGTTTGTTTTGTTTGGGAGGAGTGCCATGCCAGCAGAGTCATTAGGCATTTTCTGAATTTTTGACATGCCGAGCCCAAAAGGTTTGCCATCCCTGGACTAGGAGCCGAGAGGCCAAGTCTCCACTTCCAAATGAGAATAACTACCCTCACAGACAAGTTGTGAGGATAAAGGTCCAAAATCTTGAACAGGAGTGGGATAAAATTAAAAATAACAATGTTCCATCTTGAGAGTCCAGCCAAATCGCCGTTATGAGTTCCAGATCATATGGTTCCAACTTTTAAAGGGAGTTACTTATCTCAGATTTGTTACAATTTATTAGAACTTACTGTATTGATGGATTTATAACTGTTAATTGTTTTATTGTATCATATAGATTTTACTGTCATGCTTTTAACCCTCAGGTTAAATAATGAATAACCCATTGAAATAATGAATAAAATAATTTTCTTCCCCAGCCTTCTTCAATGAGAAGCTGTTTGCCACTTTTTATTTTTATATTAACCAACAATGATTTTAGCTGAGGACTATTTGCTGCTTCATGAGTTCTAGTATACTGAATGTTTTTTTTAAAACCTCACCACCAGATATTTGGGTTGCAAGAATCCCCATCCACAAGATCAGTAGATGGCAGCCAAGAATGTGTTTTGTTTCTCTTTGCTGCTTCCTAATGGCGGTCTGGATATTTGCAGCCAACTATGGTAGATTTAGATAGGAAGCAAGTCAAAGAATGCGGCTGCTGTCTTCACCTAATGTATCTTGCAGAGTTTACGTGTGGATAAAAGTAGTAGGATAATCCATATCATTTTAGATCTTTGGGAGGATGTACCCATTTAATGTGAATTGTTTTTAATAGTTTTTAAAGACTGTTTTAATTGTTGGTTTTATTGTATGCTGCCCAGAGTCACATTTGTGAGATGGGCGGCCACATAAATTTGATAAATAAATAACATAAATAATACATAGCAAAACATTTTGGGAGCTCCACCTTAACCCAACTCCTCTACCTCTCCAGACCAAACTAGAGCACAACATTCTATTCCATGCACGATCAAGTGTCACAACGGCCAAATAAAGCAGAGCGAGCTGATTGGTCAGCCAGCTTGTCGTTCTCCTGCCTCGGGCCAATAAGGCGCCCCTTCTGTTCCTGCTCTTTTTTTACCTTGCCAACCTCGGCGTTACCCATGGAGATTACTTTGATCCTTAAAGACTTGCGCAGTTCTTTCCGTTTCGCCTCCATCCTAGCGGTTAAGACGGGGGAGGATGGTTGAAGCTCACTTTCTAAGGCTCAAGAGACTCGCGCAAATCCACCATCACAAAGCTCCGGCTCCAGTCCTTACTTCCGTTATCTCAGGCTCCATAGTTGGTTCAACGGGGCTGATAAAGCCCCAACAATGTTTCGCGAGTCTTCATGATATCGCGAGAATTATCTAAGGAATGCCTCTGGGCGCTCGATGCGAAAGCTAGGAAGTCTCGCGAGACCCAATCAGAGTGGTCCTTTAGGTAGTCGGAAAGTAGGTGAACTTGCGGCGTTTCTGTTGCATTAGAGACAAGTTTCACTGGGGGGGGGGGGGTGAGGTTACTTCTAGGTAAGCTGCTATAGGATCGCAGCGTTCAGTGCTGTAGTTACCTGGAATAAACCCTATTCGAGTGTATGTCTCTCTTTTTGTCTAGGACTGTGCTGTAAGTGAAGCTGTTTAAGGAAACTCCCTTTTCATTTTGAAAAGTCTGAATTCTTACTTCCTTTTCTGAGGCTGCAGAGGCCGGAAAAGTGCTAGATATATGTTAGGCAGAGAGCTTGGTCGCATCAGAGGCCGAATAGCGAATAAAGTCAACAGGCAGAAAATCTCTGGGCAGTTTTGCATTTGTGATATAGCTGTAGAAGCAATTTCTTCCAAAACAGCAGTGGTGCGCAAGAGGAAAAGCTGAACCTCTCTGGGGTTTTTATTTGGAGCATTCCTTTGAAATACTTCATGAAACAAGGCAGCATTCTGCCTCCATATTGGAAGTCTGTAGCTTCATTGCAGAATTGTTGATGCTGGCTTTGATTATTGAGTCGGGAGGGAGATGAACACTGCAGGTGTACAGAGAGACTTTTTAATTATGTTTTTATTTATTTTTATGAGCTGGCATGTTATGTGTCTGTCTTTTTTAATCCTGTATACAGACCATAAATGAAACGGACATAAAGATGGCTTTATCTTGGTATTGAGGATCAGCCTCCCACAGCAATAGAACAAGAGGTATCAGATTTAATTTGGACTAATTTTGATTTATGAACTGTTGTTGTTGTTCAGTCGTTAAGTCGTGTCTGACTCTTCGTGACCCCATGAACCATATTGCGCCAGGCCTTCCTATCTTTCACTGCCTCCCTGAGTTTGCTCAATTTCATGCTCATTGCTTCAGTGATGCTATCTAGCCATCTCATCCTCTGCCATCCTCTTCTCCTTTTGCCTTCCATCTTTCCCAGCATCAGGGTCTTTTCCAAAGAGTCCTCTCTTCGCATTAGGTGACCAAAGTATCTGAGCTTGAGCTTCATTATCAATCCTTCCAACGAGCAATCAGAGTTGATTTCCTTTAAGATTGACTGGTTTGACCTCCTAGCAGTCCAGGGGACTCTTAAGAGTCTTCTCCAGCACCACAGTTCAAAGGCATCAATTCTTCGGCGTTCATTAATTTACACAGCCTCCCACTTGTCATGCAACTGACTTAAAAGAAGTCAATTTTATTTCTTTCAAGACTTCTCGCAGTCTATGTTTCTCTTCGTAATTGTCTCCAAGTCTATAATTCAAAATATATAATTCACAATTAATCCTTTCTCAGTGACTAAGTTTTGCAGTTGTACATTATCATGGGAAAAACCATTGTTTAACTATTGTGATCTTTGTTGTCATAGAAATATACTTCATGAACTTGTCTAAGTTTGTTATTGCCTTCTCTTCTAGGATAAATCTCTTCTCTAGTCCAGTGTCTATCTTTATCTGGCCTTGAAAATTATATAACATAATTACTTATTCACTATCAATTGTAAATTCACATAATCATGCTGGTTCGCATTATCTTTATCTTATTTAAATCCAGATTTTTCCCTTTCCGTGTTTACTTTCATAACATATTCCTCTTCTTTTTTACTTTCACTTAAGAAAGTAGAGCTATCTGGATATCTCAAATTGTTAAGTGTTTTGACCTCCATTTTTTATTCCAGTTGTCATCTGTTTCAGTCCTGCCATTCTTATGACATATTTGTTGTACAAGTTTAACATATAATATGCTTCCTTCTTTCTATCTTCCTTATTCTTTACCACTTACAGTATCTCACTGTAAAGTTTCCTTGGAAGTATAATTAGGTGTTGAGGTATACCTATTAGTCCTAATATATTTCACTTTCTGGCATAATCTACATGATCAAAGACCTTGCTGTAGTCACAAGAATAGATTTGTAGGGTTAGAAGTGACCTTAGAGTCTTCTAGTCCAATCCTCTGCCCAGGGCAGGAATCTTCAGTCTATCCCAGACAAATGGCCATTCAACCTTTATTTGAAAACCTCCAGTGATGGAGCACCCACAACTCCAAGAGGCAGGCTATTCCATTGCTTAGTAGCTCTCACAGTCAGGAAATTCCTCTTAACTTTAAGTGTGGATATCTCTTTAAAGTTTTCACCCATTGGTTCTTGTCCTATTCTTGGGGGTAAGAAAAAGAAAGCCAAGGTAAACATCCTTCTTAAATTCTCTTACTCCTTTTGTCTTATCATCTTGTGTTAGCTATACGCTCTGATGTATCTGCACTTTCTGGAATCCAACTGTTCATTTGACATTTATTTATTTATTTATTTAGATGTATAGGCAGTCAAATTCACAGACTCTAGGTGGCATACAGAATTAAAACAGCATTGAAAAGAATACAGTGTAAAACCATAAAGGCACATATAGCATATTGAGGAGAAAAATTCACTTAAACATCAACCATCTATCCCCCACTGGTCAGGATCACAAATCATTCTTCCTCTGGCCTGTTTCAAAACTAGTTTTTCGGGGCTTTGGTAAAGGATTGCAAGGTTGGGGCCAGATGAACTTCTGTGAAGGATGGTATTCCAGAGGGCAGGGGTGGCAACAGAGAAGACACCGTTCTAGGATCCCACTGCTTAATTTCTCTCTCCATGTGTCAGTCTACCTTATAAAATCTTAAGCAAAAATTTATCTGTTTGAGGAATTAGAGTGACAGTAATGTGCACACTTGCTTCCATCCTCTTCTGAATTAAGGAATATATACCAGTCTTTTCCAATCTCTACGTCACACACTTTGGTTCTATATTTGTTGACATGGAGTTGTTAGCAATTTAATTGCCTCTTCTGTAGCTTTAAACAGTTCAGAATAAACAAAACAGTTTATTTTGTCTGTTCTGGTGCTTTGGTCAAGAAAGTCAAAATGGCAGTCATGATAGTGTGACTGAAGCTCTGCCTGTTTTTTACGAGCAATGCCCAGTATTATTATTGAACTTTGATCAAATCGTCATGACCACCATCTTGACTTGACACCCTATTCCATTTGTAAAGTCTTTCAATATAATTTCATCATCTTTTAATCTCACTTGCCTAAGAATTCTATTATTATCATAAATATTTCTGTGATATCCTTGATCCTCATGAAAACATTTTTTCATGTTATTTTCCTCTGTTGACATTTTTGATTGCGATATCTTTCGTCATCCTTTCTTGCTTAATGTCAAATATCGGCATTCAGTTGTCATCATACATTCTTCTTGTTGCCCAAGGCTTTTATCCTCTGTTCCTGGTTGTCATGACTGCTTGTTCTGAAATTAGCTATCTTTTCCTCTTAGAAATTTAAGCAATTTTTTTTTTCACTTCAGTTTTCACAAATCTCTCATTTCTTTTTTTTGGATCCTCCAGTTTCTCTTTTGTATGACAATAAATATTCGGAATCTGTTATTTACATTGATCTTGTATTCTGACCCTATATTCTTCAGGTCAAATATTGCTGGCACCCTCCTGTTTAATTTTCTAATTAATTTTGAATTAATCTGTAATTCATTCTCTATTAATACCAAGTTGGCAGTTTTGCAACCAGGAACTTTTCCCAGTATCCCTAACCATGCTTTCGTGCTGCTAAACAAGCTGATGCTGATGAGAGAGAAGGTATTCAATTTTAAAATACATTCTAGGATTGATGTAGACTCTTCTGACTCTTTGCAGATTCTTGCAGCTCTTTTGCACATACAGTAGTTCAAGCAAAGTAAGGAAGGTTGACACTGAAAAATAATTCATTTCCCCCCTTCTCTTCTGCAGGGGACCAACTTCCCTGCAAAGCACCCTGCTACTTGTTTGTTTGTTAAATAGCATCTTTTCTTGAAACAGAATTGCTCAGGAGGCAGGGTGAGGCACAAATTACTGCCAGTGGGAATAAAGACTCCCTACAAGCTCTGCATTGCAAAACAAAGCTTGTTTTGCTCTGGTTTCCAATTATTGGGTGCAGAGCCAGAAAAAAGTTGACATAGCACTCAAAATGAGCCATTGTTATCAGAGAGCTCCAGAATCTATTTTGAACTGCTGCAGTCCCCCCCTCCCCCATGGAGAACTGGTGTGTGTAGCAGTTAAGGTGTTAGATTAGGGTTAGGGAGATCCAGCTTGAAGTCCAGCCCCAGCTACTGAAACTCACTGTGTGACTTTGGGCCAGTTGTTCTCTCAACCTAATCTACCTTGCAGGATTGCTGTTAAGGAGATAAAATGAAGGGAGAACCTCATGTAAGCTGTTTTGAGCTCAGAGGAAAGATGGAGTATAAATGTAATAAATCCTGGGAAGATGCCCCAAGGTTTACGATTCCTTCAGTTGTACTGCTGGTGTGCTACACCTTCTGAATTACTTATCACAGGCCTTCAAAATTACCCAAGAGTATTAGATTCATTTTTAAAAATAACATTTTTTTTTAATCCGCACTCAATCATTACCGATTCTGTGGTGACTGCCTGGACGAGTCCCTGCAGTTTTCAAGGCAAGGTGTTTCAGAAGTGGTTTGCCATTGCCTCCTTATTTTACATTAAAGATCCATACTTTAAAAATGTCTGCAGTTCAAACTACTGTAATTACTGTAGTAGGCTAGCCCAAGAATCTTCGGAGATTTAGTAGATTCTGAGGCCCCCAAAAAACAAGACTTATCACTGATACTTAAACTACTCATCTACTTTTCCATTGCTTTGAGAAGACTTGGAACCCTAACCCTAACCCTAAACATCCTTCAAAGCCTCAAAAAGAAGAATGCTCTGATATACTATAGGATCATGGCTGCAAATCAGGTTCACTAAGTTAAACCCACTACAACTTTTAAACTAGCCACCAGCGAACACAATTTAGTCTCAGACTGGTTTTACTGAGTATTTTTCAAGATAGGATTGAAATAATTCTTCAGTACTGTATCAACATGATTTGTTACAAATCTTGTACAGAATAGCAGATGTAAAATAGTTCTTGATGGACTTGCAAAAAAAAAAAAGTGATATATTAGGTAGATGGCAAGCTCTCTAATTTCCAACACACTCAGCTATGGACACTTCCCATTGGGGTCTTTATGCTAGTTCAAAAATACTTCTGAATAAATCCAATCAACGTTAGGCAAAAATCCAGATGTCCAATAAATGGCAGTAAAAAGATACTGAAAATACACTGCTTCTATCTAGTGGTAGTTTAGTTTTTCACTGCCCAGATCTGATAGCCTAATTTTAGCTGAGTTGATGTATTCCTGGCTCTGCTGCAATATATGTGAAATCACAGTAAAGCTGATCTTTTCACTGGAAGCACTGCAGTTCTACAGAGTTTGTGGATTATCTGTTTTCTCATTGGTGGGAACTCACCCAACCCACTCCTCCTTTCTCTTCCCAACCTATACAAGTTCAGTTACCATAGAATTCTTAGTATTTTGAGATTGGCAGAAGTGAAGATAAGAGGTTGGCTTCAAACTGCTTTTGAGGTATGGTGGAAGGTTAGAAGACTTCTATTCAAGTCTTCTGTACTAGTTTGAAAGCAACTCTGGGTATTCCTGATCCAGTAAGATCAGCAGTGTTGAAGAGCTAAACTGGTTTTATTTCTAGTTCAATTTTCATGTACAGTAGTTGAAACTGCAGCAGAACTAGTATTGTCTTTTGCAAAGCTTTACAACAATGCAACTCTATGCAGCTTGTGAGCAGTGTGTGCACACTGGAGAGAACTTATGCTTCATCCATTTCCCATGTCCTGGGGTTTGGCCTTTAAGCAGGTCTTTCTTAGAAAATGGTGGCTTGACTCCATCAGGTTTTTTTCCATGCATTTCAGACAAATGCACAGAACATGAAGTTAAGGATGTCATGTGGGGGTACTTACAAATTATTTCCCTCTTCTAGGGATTGAAGGCAATGGGTTCTTCTTTTACTGCAGGTCCTGCAGCAGTTTGAAGTAGGGTAGTTGATGTTTAGCATTCTTTGTTTTTTCTTCCCAGCATTTGAAAGGTGGTGGTAATATTAAGGACAACTTTTGGGTCAACTTGAAAGTTTTCTGAATATTTGGGGATTGAAAAGTTTTTGAGAGGGAGTTTCCGACCATAGTCTTCAATTGTAAGTTACTTATTTTTTTTCCTGGTGAAGTAAACAGTAGCTCTTAAAACTGCATTACCTCCTGTATACATGGTCCCATCCTGCATTTTATTTCTTGAACTATAGTAGAAACCTGCAGGGTGGAAAGGACCAGAGCACTTCACACTTGCAATGAGATGTGTATGTGTTTGATGATTTTCCCTGTAAAAATAAAGTGCAAGTTTAAAAAAACAAACTAGTATGTTGGGTAAACATTTTCCAGTTGGCTCCCTAAGGTGCTATTTTCTGATGGCAGAAAGGGTTTTATTGTAACTTACAGGAATATTTAAACTTGAAGGCTGAGGTCATTCAACATAATTAGCTAAACCCAAACCACATTATGTTGTGTGTTCTAGATTGTTTAGTAAATTATGGTTAAACCATGGCAGCAGTGTGATGTTTATTATAGCTTAGAGGAAAACAACATGGGGTGGATCTGGCCTTTGCCTGCCATTGGTGTACTTCTCCATCTTGCTGTACAGAGGGCTAGTAAATCAGGTTTTCCTTGGACTATTCTTTTAGAAAAATCTGAGGGGAAAATTTTAGGTAATAAGCACAGGTGCATGCAGGTTTTTAACTCTTTGTATGCTATACTTTAATTAAGGTTTCAGAGTCACTGACTGTAGTCATACAGTCCATGAAACCTAAGCTGAGGTTAAGGAAACCATATTCACATAAGGGGCTATGACAAAGCCTGTTCTCACAATATACCAAACTACAACATATTCACTCCCATGTTGGCTTAATCTAGTGTGTTGTGCAAACCCAGCCATTGAATGCAAAAACCACACTATCTTGCATCCCACTGACCCAGATGCTGTATATTTGATTTGTTGGTTACAGTGTTTGGGATAAAGGGATCCAAGATGACATCTGTTTTGAATCTGGAAATTGGGTACAACATACAGTAGTGCAAGCTATGGACATATAACATGCTAATGCATAAATCATGGTTTATCAACCACCCTAACTCTGGGTTCATCAAACATGCTAAGCCACAAACAAACCACTCAGATTTCACACAGGATCAAGAGAAGAAACTTCAAGTAATGATAAACTTTTAATGGAGTTCTGCAAGTTCAGGTTCAAAATTTGGAGGCCCTGGCTGTAATTCCTACCTAGAAATACAAGGCTTCCTATCACTAAACATGTCTACTTGGAAGGCAGCAAGATAAGAGTTGTGAAGCACATATAAAACAAAGAATAATCAATAGGAGTGCTGGCAGTGATAAAATTTATTAAATGCAAGATACAAGTTATATAGCAAGATGGCAATAAAAGGAAGAAAAAAGAAAAAGACTCCAAACAAAACAGAGTAGTAGACATTTTAACTGCAAGAAAGATAAATGCTGGGAATAAATAACAAGCAAAGGATTATGGAGTTACTTTCTTCTTCCATTCCATTTTAAAAGATATATCTTTTGTTCTCTCCTACCTAGTCTACCTACATTTTGGTAATACTTCTGACATGTAAATAATAGCATTGGTTATAAATAGCTTTAGTTAGTTGCAGTTAGATATGGTTTGTACTTCTCCAAATGCATTGATATTTTAAATCAGTGTGATGAGCCTTTTAAAATATTTGCATGCCTGTACAGCATGCCATAGAAGATTAGTATTAATTTGTGCTGTACATGTACAAAGAACTTTTTGCACTGATGTTTTTAATACAGCATTGGGGTATGGTCGGGCTATTTATTCATATATTTGTCTTGCCTGGGTGGATTTAGAGCCACAGTGTTTAATTTAAAATTGGTCTTTTGCAATTGGTTCCTTCAGTTAAGCAAAGCCATCTCTCAGGACTCTGGAAGTGCACCTTCTCTGTTGCAGTGCCTGCCCTTTGGAATGAGGTTCCCCCCGAGATCTGAATAGCCTCCACCCTGCTGGTGTTTTGAAGGAGCCTGAAGACCTGGCTCTTCACCCAGGCCTTTGGTGGGGATGACCGAAGCCTTTTAAGCTAGGTTGTTCTTTTTTTTCTACCTGGTTTGTTATTCTGCCATCTCTACCCCTTTTGGTTTCCTGTTGTTTTTATTGTCTTGTTTTCATGTTTTAAATCATTTGTAGACTGCCCAGAGTTGCTGGGAGTCGGTGGCGTATGAAAAAGTTACCTATTTTCAAAGAACTCTGTGCAGTCAGACCAAAGTCTAGCTCATCCCCCATTCTGATCCCATATTAGCCAATCAGATACCCATGAAAAGTCAGCAAGCAAGTCCCTTCCGTTTCTATCCTGCCTTTCTATCAACTGGTCTTGATAGAAAAAAGATAGGCATAGTGTTTTTGAGAACAGCATATACCAGGAACATAGTAAGATACTATGTTCTACCCACAGGACATATATTTGCATATATTTGCATAATCCATTTATTGTTAATCTCTAACTCTATATCTCAATCAGTCTTCTTGCATACAAAATAAGTTCACCTTAGATTTCTTGAGTTATTGTTGGGCTAGGCCAGTTTTACAATTTTCACTCACAGGCTGGCTCCACATTTGGTCTGGTTTCAAACTGGGTTACTCACTGGTCTTCTCACATCCATGGCCACATTATTTCGATTGCTCTGTTGATTTGTTAGCTGCTTTTCTCAGACTGTCATCTAAGTGCCACTACTAAATTCAGATGGAATCCATAAATTTTACAACGCGAGCATCCCTCATCTTTGGCATGCTGGCTAGGACTATTGGGAATTGTAGCTTAGCAACATCTGGCAGAGTGTGTGCATGCTGTCTTAACAAGGAATAGACTTGGAATAATAGGCCTGCCATACTTTTTGTTAAACACTTTTTTGTTCTTTAAAATTCAAAAGTCCTCTTTAAAGTGGCTTTTCTCCACTCTGAAGTGTGTATGTGTGTGTGTGTATACACATACACATGCTTAATGATATAGTAATTTCCTTTGTACTTTACACTTCTGACTGGAAGCCACTTAAAAAAAAAGAGGAGAATAATGTATGGCTACAGTGCCTCTGAGCATAGCAAAAGAGCTTCCCCTTCCACAAGAAAATTATCCTAGTTATAGTATCTATAGATATTTATTTATTTATTTTCAGACTTGTATGCCGCCCATCTCCCCCAACGGGTGACTCTGGGCGGCTCACAATAATAAAAAAGAAGAAAAAACACAAGTCCCTCCAAACATGGATAAAATCTATAAATAATTAAAAAACATATGTTAAAAATACCCTAAAAGCCTCCTATGATTTTTAGCCCTAAAAAACCTGTAAGATGCTGGGGGGGGACAAACCCATCACCCCACCAGCCATCTCCACAGGTGCAGGACCCCCCTCTGGCCCCCAGGCCTTCTGGCAGAGCCAGGATTTAACCCCTTTTCTGAAGGCCATGAGGGAGGGGGCACACGGGACCTCGGGGGGCAAGATGTTCCATAGGGCATATGTTTAATTGCCATTAAAAGTTATAGCTAACAGTGAGGAGAGTTAAACCTTTCCTTCCTAATCATACCCCCCCCGCCCCGAAATCTCTTCTATATGCAATTTAAACTAAGGGGGGAAAAAAACCATGAAGACATGTTCTATGTTTAATTGCTGAGTGAGGGAGTGATATTTAGAAGGCACAATGTATAGGAATAGAAGGGTTAATGGCAATTAAGCCTAGGAATGTTTTTATTTCTGAACTTAATTGGAAAATGCTGGCTGGATTTTCTATGAGTCTCAATCATGGGGAGAATATACCTAATATTTTTTTTCCCAGTTGCAGTCCCTCCCTAAGAATTTCTCTTGTCCATGATACTTCAATTGAATGGGATGGCCTGGAGGTAGGGAATGCTCCAGCACCAATAGGTACACGGCTTTAGGAAATAGGTTTGGGACCGAAGAATCAGGGCTTTCCCGGCTCTACAATGCTGTTCTTGATATGTGGTGAATAGCACTGCATCATAATATTCCAGGTTGTTTTGACATTAGCTTTGTATATAGCAGAGGTTTGCAGCAGACAGCCATATGTAGCTACCAGTCCCTTCTGTGCTGGCCCCTGAGCCTCTGCCACCAAAATTCAGCAATAAGCTATCAATAATAGCTTATTTGCTGCCATATTTGAGGAAAAAATGGAAGTAGGAACACTGCTTTTCCAAAACGATTATTGTACTTATAAACCACTTTTAACTTAAAAAAAAGAATGAAGCTGAAAGCCCTGTCCCCGTTCCCCTTAGGGTGATGTCATAGCGTTCTTGTTTTGCCTGCTGCAGTTTTCAGCAGGCAACATATATTTTTTAAAGTGCAATTCGTATCTACAAAATACCTGAATCTTTAATAAATAAGCATGGTGATATTTGCATTTTTTAATCTATTCCTTTCATGATGATCCTCAATATGGAATTTGGGTTTTTCCTTCCTTGCTGAGCTGATATTTTAATCAAGTTCCTTTTCCTGACCAGACACTACTGATTTATAACCCAGGTACATCAAATTTTCAGTTTAGCAGACTTTGTAAATAATAAAGTTCATTTGCCATTTAGGGCAAGTAACACTATTTTAAACATGCATAAAGTCCTGTTCATTGCTTTATGCACACATTTTGTATATGTAAATGACAAATAGTATTTTATATGTGTAATATGGTGTTATGTAGGAATAAATTCCCATTTACTATATAACAGATTTTCAGCTTTAATGTCCATTCCCCCCTCTCACCATTCGTCCATTAAATTGAGAGCTTCTGATTTTTCCTTCTCCCAGGCTAAAACTGTGTGCATGTTGCTACCAGCTGCGTTTCAGATACAATTCAAGAAGATACAAAAGTGCAATTCACTTGGGAGACATTCTTTCACACAGCCCCAATAGAATAGCTTGCACTTGTTATCAGTGAGACAACATATTAGTACATTTACATAATTGCATCTTTCTGGTGAATATTTTTTACCATATCAGTAGTTGTTTATTGGGATAATTCAGATGTTTGTGATAATTCAGTAAACCATTATTTGGTTTCCATGGGCTTAGAGTTACATTAACCACCAGGAGGCACCATATCACCTGTTTCATTAACCACCAGGAGGTGAGCCAGGATTAAAGGCTCAGAGGTGCCTGCAGAATCTGAGTCTTTCATCAAAGTGATGGAAGCAGTGCTGTGCTGTTGAGGCACAAGATCTGCTCTTTCATGCCTACAGTATGTGTAATGTCACATACGAATGGGGTAGAACTTATATTACAATACTACTTTTGTCATTTTCCTCCTCTTGTCTCCCCACCCCCCACACCTCTGCATGGGCTTGAGTGTTGTGTGAGAGGATGGAAATCATTATGGGAAAAAATCACATTGCACATAAATGTGTTTGTGTGATGGAATGGACTTATGAAGGCCATGCTCAGGGAGATAAGCGTGTTCTTAGCCCCCAACAAGAGCATGGGAAGTTCAAGAAGATGAGGCTGGCACCTCCCTAAGGAATTCACGGTGTTGTGGCTGGCTGGCTTGGGAACTAGGGTTCAGTCTGGTGAGATTCTGTCTTGAGGTGGAAGCTAATAAACACAACAGAACTGTATTTGCTTTGTCTCGTGGAGTTCTTTGGGCTGAACCTGACAGTTTGGATTGCATTGATCAACACTACAGGTACACTCAGTACATAGTTGGAGGTGGAGGAATAGGTGCAAAGGGTGAGTTTACCAAATTAGAGCAAACACAGTTTAGGACATTTGCAGACTAACCAGCGCTTAGTAGAAACTAATGATTAAGAAAGGGTGTGGATGTGGGTTTTTTTTTTTTTTTTTTTTTGAGGGGGTGCCTTTGAGTCAGTTTTGAGTCAGTTTTTGACTCCTGGTGACTACCTGGACTAGTCCTTGCAGTTTTCTTGGTGAAGTTTTTCAGAAGTGGTTTGCCATTTCTGTACCTCCTTCCTAGGGCTGAGAGTGTGTGACTGGCCCAAGGTCACCCAGCTGGCTTTGTGACTAAGGCGGGACTAGAAGTCACCATCTCCCAATTTCTAGCTTGATGCTTTAACCACTACACCACACTGGCTGGCTGAGAAAGGATTAGAGGAAGAAAATAGTTATTTGTCAGCAAGCTTATACGTCTTGCAAATTACTGTAAAATAACCTAAAGTCTAGGTAGAGGAATCAATTTGCTGGATCATATTGCTTTTGGAAATATATTTGTCAGTGGGAAGGTTTAAGGTAAAACAGGAACCTACAGGCAAGTAGAAGGAAATAGAAAGATGGCATGCCAAGAATCAATTAGTGGTGTAGTCTGCATTTCAATTAAAAGCCTTTCCTACTTTATTCTTGCAGGGAGGTGGAATGAGAGACTTCAGAGTAGGTCTCATCACAACGACAGAGTTTATATGTTCAAGCTCTGTGATCAATTAACAGTTTTAAGACTGCCTTTAAAGATCATCTGCTTTTGTCTCAGGCAATTCAGATAGCTTTCCAATAATTATATTTGGCTGCAAGAATAGAAGGGCAACGTTTCTTAGTTTTAAAAATGGCCCTGCTGGGCCCAGACCAAAGCTCTTGTCTGATCTAGCCATCTGTCTCCCACCAACTACCTCTGGGAAACATTCAGATAAACATACACTGAGAAAACAGCTGCAAACTCTAACAAGCCCCAAAGTTGTGAGTGAGGCAAACTTTGAATGAGAAGCCATATGCATGCAATATATACTTCACATTGTAAGCCAGGAACTACAGTATTGTCAACAGAGAGGTATAAATTGACCACAACTCAGCAGTTGAGCAGGTCTGAAACATGGTCTTGCAAATAACCTTCACCTTCTGAGACTAGTGCAAGAGGCATTTCTTGATGTCCCCTTCCTATATTAAATATTTTGGACCAGGATTTGGGGGAGCTGTATTCCATGCCAGCCCCACTTTTATAGGATTCCCTGCCAAGAAAAATTATGGCCATGTTTGCACAACACACATCCTCAAGCCTGGCATAATACTGAATAAATTACTTATCTGGTAGTCTGGGGGTAGACAGCTGAGGGAACCAAGGGCTGCCTAGAGTATACTAGGAACAGCAATACCTTTAATAGCATCCCATTGGTAATGTGTGACTTCTTTTTATAATTAAATATATATTTATAGTAGCCCATTTGGGATTGGAGCTAGTGAAGATAGGTTGAGAAAACGTTTAGCTAACAGGGAGAGCAAATTTGGCAGGAGGAGTCCTGAACAGATATTCCTTCCAAGTCAATAACATGTACTTGGCTAACTTGAGAACCTGTCAGCCCTTTGAGGTATGCAAGGTCAGGATATTAGTTCAAGGTATAATAACAGAATCTTGAAAGCCTGTCAGAGTTTTTCTCTACTACATATTACAGGTAGCCCTGTAGGACCGGTTGTAAATACCACTCATTCAGTGCCATTGCAAGTTCGGCCGCTGAATGAGTGGTCATTAAATGAGGACCATCTGTATACCAAACAAAATTAAGGTGGGGTTATTTTGACTTTTTTTCTCATGGTTTCTTCTTTTCCAAGACTGGATAATCTTTTCTGAACCTCCTTCTCCCTTAATAGTTCATTCATCTCCTCCATTCCCAGGGATAGGTTTGCATACCATTAACCCTCCTCAAAATGGAACATGAAATCAGAGCTTTTCTATTGGTGCTGCCATCAGAAACCAGATTAAAAATACAAGAACATGTCTTTTCAGTCATGACATGCAGTGCTTGTGGCATGTTGCATTTCAGCCTGAAAAAAACTGGCACATATTTTTAGCAACAGCAGGTTTATAGCAGTGTTTGAAGTAATGGTAATAGTATTTGGTGTACTGAATGCTTATACTTCAGCTCATAAGAACGATGCATATTTATTAGACTAAACAAAGGGATAGTTACAACAAGAAAAGGAAGCAAGCACCCACAAAGAAGAAAATCAAAAGGGCAAATCCAGTGGATAAGAGTGACGACTGGAAATAAGAGAAGTAGAAAATATTCTGCATTACTAAAAGTTAGGCCCTTACTGAAGAAACAGGTTCTGAGATTTCATAAAAGGAGCAGGGGACTGTGCTGTGGAAGAGCAGAAGGGATGCAAGAGGATAGAGGGGAAAATTGAAATGGTTGCTCATTACTTATATAAAAGTTGAAATTGATGTGCACTGGTCAGATGAAGTATGCTATCTCCCAGGAGCATGGATCAGGGATGTGACCGCAGCTGCCAAGCCCTGAGAGTTATTCTAGGTATAAGTAGTTCCTGACTTCTCATATTCTCTGTTCCTGCATCTCCAATAGTAGTGATGCTGAAACCTGGCAGTTTCTTAGAAACAAGAGGTATAACAAATCCATTATACTTGGACGGTTTATATGGTCCTTTGGACAGCAAAAGGTGATTACAGTGACATGCATTAATGAATCGATTGATTGTGTGCTGTCAAGTCGTTGTCAATTCTTAGTGACCGTGTAGATAGATTTTCTACATGAATGAATGAAATAGAATGAAAACTCGGCAAACTCATGGTGAGAGGATGACTGTGGAGGCAAAACATGCCGTGCTTTTTCTTTGTCTTTCTCCTGAAAGCTTAAGAAAGGTCTCACCAAGGGAAAAAGGAGACATCCCCTTTAAAAGGAATGCAGGGGGCTTGATTGATGGATTTGAAGCTTTTGGGGGAAATGGACTGGATTTCAAAGTGTCAGAAGACAGAAGAAAAGTTAAAGAATTGAAGAAAAAGATAAGAGCTGGAAAGAAGGTGGCAGGCAGGCAAAAATGCTGTGGGGGAAAGAAACCTGCTGCTACTAATGTGTAAGTGTGTACACACATGCAGGGCTAATGAAGAACTCCTCTATAGCAGAGGAGAAGAAGGCAAGGTTTTGGCAGCCAGAGAGATTCCAGAGGAACTTTGGTGCAGCAGGTCAGCCAAAGCTGGAAGAAGAGGCAGTGGTGCAGGTAGGTGGTACTAGAGTAAGCTTAAGCAGGGAAAGTTCCCTGGAAGTCCCAGGACAGCAGAAAGCCTGGTAGTGACAGGCCATGTCCCATGCCAGCAGAAATCAGCCATGCCAGCAGCTATCCCAGCTAAAGAGAAGAAGAGACAGTATCGTTCAACGAAGTGCAATGGGGAAATAAAATAATAAAGGTAAAAGTGCAATAAGAAAAGAAAACAGAAAAAAAAAGATATAAAGAAGTGACTTCCAATATTCTGCACAGCAGTTATAAGTGCAATTATATTTAACCTTTCTCTCTAAAGTTACATTATGACTCTCTTCTTTCTATAATCTATCCTGTCTAATCATCAAAACCATAAATCACATTCATTTTTTTCATTTTTACACAAAAAGTCCATAAGGGGTTTCCAGGCATCAATAAACATAGATATTGCCCTTTCTCTAATCAAACAAGTCAGTCTGGCCATTTCAGCAAGTTCTGTCAGTTTCACCAACCGTTCCTCTATGGCGGGTAATTCAAAATCTTTCCATCTTTGTGCATATGGTAATCTCGTTGCAGTAATCATATATTGAAATAATCTTCCATGGCTTTTTTCTGTTTATCCATCAATCCTAAAAGGAAAATTTCTGGCATTTTGGCTTCAATTGAATATTAATCTTTAAAATCCTCTGCATCAATGTATGTATTTGAATCCAATTTTTTTTAGCTTTTTTACATGTCCACCAAGCATAATAAAATGTCCATGTTGTTCACATTTCTAACATACATCTGGAATGCCTTTATACATTCTAGATAATTTCTCTGGCATTATGTACCAACGATACATCATTTTATAAAAATTCTCTTTACGATCATAACGTAATATAAATTTTAACCCTCTTAGCCACGTATTTCCTGTTGATCTATCTGTATATTATAACCAAAATTCTTAACCCACTTTATTGTACATTCTTTAACCTATTCTTCCTTTGTTTCAAATTTCAACAAAAGTTTATACATTTTAGTAATTACATGTTCATCAGTACACCATTGTATTTCAAATTCTGTCTTACTTTGCTCCATGACATAAGTCTTTTTATCCATTTTGAATTTTTCTGATCACTGTAAGTGGGAAACCATTGACAACTATATCCTTCTGGCCATCTAATAAAATGATTTTTAAAATCCACATTAATTTTAACTTTATTGTACCACAAGTATCTTTTGCCTTAGTAGTGGTCAGTATGGACTGCCACAACACCAACAGATGCAAGAAAACTCAAGCCAGAGCAGGCCAGAGAGAGTGCCAAGCTTGAGGGGGCTTAAGAAAAGCTTAAGCAACCAGAGTGAGCCAGACACACCAAATGGCCAAGAGAGGCAAATTCAGAGGAGCCAAGACCAAAGGCTATCGCCACAGAACCAAAGCCAGGCGAATCAGGGCCAGAGCTGGATGAAGCAATAGTTGACGCTAGAAGATGTGACTCCTGTGGCAATGACAAGCAACAGCAGCAGTTCCAGCATCACAATAGTCAAGTCTACCTGAGTCAGGTAAAAACAGAGACCAACCCAGCAATAAAAAGAGCCAAGGGAGAAGTAGTTAGTGGTGTTAGAACTAGGAGCAGAATAGATAAGGTTATGATGGAGCTGAAGCTAGCACAGATAGTAAAGAATAGAAGTTAGGTACTTAAAACTTAGGTGGAAATAGAATAGAAATTAAAAAAAAAACAGATTAAAATAACCTATAGAAATAAAACACATAAAGAACTGACTATAAATTAGTAAGCAATAGGTAGTAATGGAAAACAGTTTTTTTTTACTAAAGCAGTTTCCAACTGGAATTGATGTCTGTGTATCCTGCTCAAGATCTGTACCATCCCAAGAACAAAGAACAAAGTGGTGGCAAAGCTGGTTTAATAAAAGTGGAATGCCACCCCTTGGGGGAATGGCAATAAGCAGCTCATTCTCTTATAGACAGCGGCCTCGTCAGGGGGAGGGGAGGACATTAACAATAATTTTAACCCATGGGTAGGCATCCCGCCCCTTCATGGATCACTGCCTTGTCGTGGCGAAGGGGCTTGTGTAACTCAGTGAAGCCATGAGCTATACCGTGCAGGGCCACCCAAGACGGACAGGTCATGACAGAGAGTTCTGACAAAATGTGGTCCACTGGAGAAGGAAATGGCAACCCACTCCAGTATCCTTGCCAAGAAAACCCCATGGACAATGTTAAAAGGCTAAAAGATATGACGCCGGAAGATGAGCCCCTCAGGTCGGAAGGTGTCCAATATGCTACTGGGGAAGAGCGGAGGGCAATTCCAAGTAGCTCCAGAAAGAGTGAAGCGGCTGGGCCAAAGCCGAAAGGACGTTCAGCTGTGGATGTATCTGGAAGCGAAAAGAAGGTCCGATGCTGTAAAGAACAATATTGTATAGGTACGTGGAATGTAAGATCCATGAACCAAGGCAAGCTGGATGTGGTCAAACGTGAGATGACAAGATTGAACGTCGACATCTTGGGAATCAGCGAATTGAAATGGACGGGAATGGGTGAATTTAATTCAGGTGACCATTATATCTACTACTGTGGGCAAGAAACCCTTAGAAGAAATGGAGTTGCACTCATAGTCAATAAGAGAGTGGGAAAGGCAGTAATGGGGTACAACCTCAAAAATGACAGAATGATCTCAGTGCGTATCCAAGGAAAACCATTCAACATCACGGTAATCCAAGTCTATGCCCCAACCACTGATGCCGAAGAAGCTGAAGTTGACCGGTTCTATGAAGACCTACAAGACCTTCTAGAACTAGCACCAAAAAAAGATGTCCTTTTCATCATAGGGGATTGGAATGCTAAAGTAGGAAGTCAAGGAGTAATCGGAATAACAGGCAAGTTTGGCCTTGGAGTACAAAATGAAGCAGGGCAAAGGCTAATAGAGTTCTGTCAAGAGAACAAGCTAGTCATAGCAAACACTCTTTTCCAACAACACAAGAGACGACTCTACACATGGACATCACCAGATGGTCAATACCGAAACCAGATCGATTACATACTTTGCAGCCAAAGATGGGGAAGCTCTATACAGACGGCAAAAACAAGACCAGGAGCTGACTGTGGCTCAGATCATGAGCTTCTTACTGCAAAATTTAGGCTTAAATTGAAGAACGTAGGGAAAACCACTAGACCACTCAGGTATGACTTAGATCATATTCCATGTGAGTATACAGTGAAGGTGATGAATAGATTTAGAGGATTAGATTTGGTAGACAGAGTGCCTGAAGAACTATGGACGGAGGTCTGTAACATTGTACAAGAGGCAGCAACTAAAACCATCCCAAAGAAAAAGAAATGCAAGAAAGCAAAATGGCTGTCTGATGAGGCTTTACAAATAGCTGTGGAAAGAAGGAATGCGAAAAGCAAGGGTGAAAGGGAAAGATATAAGCAACTGAATGCAGATTTCCAGAGAATAGCAAGGAGAGATAAGAAGGCCTTCTTAAATGAACAATGCAAAAAAATTGAAGAAAACAATAGAATGGGGAAGACTAGAGATCTCTTCAAGAAAATTGGAGATATCAAAGGAACGTTTAGTGCAAAGATGGGCATGATAAAGGACAAAAAAGGCAGGGACCTAACAGAAGCAGAAGAGATTAAGAAGAGGTGGCAAGAATACACAGAAGAACTCTACAAGAAAGATCTTAATGTCCCTGATGTCCATGCTGGTGTGGTCACTGACCCTGAGCCAGACATCCTAGAGAGTGAAGTCAAGTGGGCCTTAGGAAGCATTGCTAACAACAAAGCTAGTGGAGATGACAGTATTCCAGCTATTTAAAATACTAAAAGACGATGCTGTTAAAGTGCTGCACTCAATATGCCAGCAAGTTTGGAAAACGCAACAGTGGCCACGGGATTGGAAAAGGTCAGTTTACGTTCCAATTCCAAAGAAGGGCAATGCCAAAGAATGCTCAAACTATCGCACAATTGCACTCATTTCACATGCTAGCAAGGTTATGCTCAAAATCCTACAAGCTAGGCTTCAGCAGTACGTGAACCGAGAACTACCGGATGTACAAGCTGGGTTTCAAAGAGGCAGAGGAACTAGAGATCAAATTGCCAACATTCGCTGGATCATGGAGAAAGCACGAGAGTTCCAGAAAAGCATCTACTTCTGCTTCATTGACTATGCAAAAGCCTTTGATTGTGTGGATCACAACAAACTGTGGCAAATTCTTAAAGAGATGGGGATACCAGACCACCTTACCTGTCTCCTGAGAAATCTGTATGCAGGACAAGAAGCAACAGTTAGAACCGGTCATGGAACAACCGATTGGTTCAAAATAGGGAAAGGAGTACAACAAGGCTGTATACTGTCACCCTGCTTATTTAACCTATATGCAGAGTACATCATGAGAAATGCCAGGCTGGAAGAATCACAAGCCGGAATTAAGATTGCAGGGAGAAACATCAATAACCTCAGATATGCAGACGATACTACCCTAATGGCAGAAAGTGAAGAAGAACTAAAGAGCCTCTTGATGAGGGTGAAAGAGGAGAGTGCGAAAGCTGGCTTGAAACTCAACATTAAAAAAACTAAGATCATGGCATCTGGACCCATCAATTCCTGGCAAATAGAAGGGGTAGAAATGGAAGCAGTAACAGACTTCATTTATTTGGGCTCCAAGATCACCGCAGACGGAGACTGCAGCCATGAAATTAAAAGACGCTTGCTCCTTGGGAGGAAAGCTATGGCAAACCTAGATAGCATATTAAAAAGCAGAGACGTCACCTTGCCGACAAAGATCCGCATAGTCAAAGCTATGGTTTTTCCAGTAGTAATGTATGGCTGTGAGAGCTGGACCATAAAGAAGGCTGAACGCCGAAGAATTGATGCCTTTGAACTGTGGTGCTGGAGAAGACTCTTAAGAGTCCCCTGGACTGCTAGGAGGTCAAACCAGTCAATCTTAAAGGAAATCAACTCTGATTGCTCGTTGGAAGGATTGATAATGCAGCTCAAGCTCAGATACTTTGGTCACCTAATGCGAAGAGAGGACTCTTTGGAAAAGACCCTGATGATGGGAAAGATAGAAGGCAAAAGGAGAAGAGGACAGCAGAGGATGAGATGGCTAGATAGTATCACTGAAGCAATGAGCATGAAATTGAGCAAACTCAGGGAGGCAGTGAAAGATAGGAAGGCCTGGCGCAATATGGTTCATGGGGTCACGAAGAGTCGGACACGACTTAACGACTAAACAACAACAACAACAAGGCATCCCGCTGCATATGGGCACCAATATGGCCGTGGATACCCCCATTGGTCTCTTGGTACTTTATTCTAACATGTATATTTACATGGATGCTTCTGGACCATGCAAGCATTTTTTAAAGCATCAAAATACTGGATTGCTATAGCCCAATGCTTTATTTGGGAATATGCCCAACCAACTCCATGTCCAAAGGAAAAGGAGAAAGGCACTTTGGGGTGATAAAAGGATATCCTGGAGGGAAGAGGGGGAAAGCTAAAGAACAAGTTTGCCAGTTTACTTTCTGGTAAATTAGGACTGCCAAATCTGGGTTACCAAATCCAGTTGACCATAGATTGCCATGTAGAATTAGTTGTGATTGGGGTGGTCTGTAAGCCGGATGGAGGGAGGGAGGGAGGGAGGGAGGGGGAGGGGGAGAAAGGAAAGAAAGGCAACTTCTTGTGAGGCCAGAAAGACAGGCAGGAAAAAGACATTGGCAACTGTTGATAAAAAGGAAGGAAAGCTCTTACCCACAAAATGTGGGGGAGAGGAGAGAGCACAACCATGAACACTTCCTATCCTCTGTCTGAATCCATTGGGGCATATCAGGCCCACAAGAATAGAAGGAAACAACTGCTGTTTTTTACAGATAGCTACTCGTCCTTAGTTGCATATTGATATACAAGTGTTACGTAAGTCCTTGAAACATTGATGTAAGTAACCTTTCAAACAAATGTGGCCCAGTTCAAGTTGCTTGTAAGGTATCCAGGATATGCTTGGAAAGGGAAGAAGGGAGGGCATCAACTAGATGGTACCTACAGATCTTCAAGTTTTTATTCCAGATTCTCAATGGCAATCGTTCCCCTCCTGCTTCAGAAGGAGGAAGATGTAAGAGGCACTTGCTGCTTCTCTCACTTCTCTCTTTGACTCTCTCTGAGGAGAGAACATTGCTCACAGAGAGCCAGTGCTTCTAAATTTATTTATTTGTAGCTGTTTTTCAGTTTCCTGTGGCACAGTTCAAAAGAAAGTAATTATTCCAAACGTTTATGAAATAGTTTTCTTACGCTGTAACAGTCCATCACCCCATACTGAAAGGGTGTAGCTATGGCAACAGCAGAGGCAAAGATAGATGGATGACTATTTGGTGTTAATTACATCACAGGATAACTGACTACATCAATAGCGCTAATCATCTCATCCAAACTGGGCCTGCTGGATGTGCCGGGAAAAAGTGGGGTGGGGGGCAGCATTTCCTTAGCATGACTGCCACTTGCTTTTTCTGTTGAGCTTCTCTTTTCCTTTACCTACTTGAAAATTCTTTCTTTTTAAATAATTCCCTAACTTGCCCTGTCAATTTTGCCTTTCTGTTGAAAAACAGATATGTCGATAAATAGATATGTGGGTTTTAAATAGCAGAACCTCCAACCCAATCTTCATTCAAACAAAAGTGCTAGTTTGCACAGCTATTGTGTAATTTCTTTATGCATTACAAATAGCCCAGCTGTTTTTGTCTTCAAATATTACATTTCTTTATCTATTCTTCCTATTTCCTTTATTCATCAGTCTTTTCCCACAGTCCTTTCCTATAAGGACAGAATTAGCTTTTTCAGCTATAGTGGAGAGAGCTTTCTCTGCAACCTATTGCTCCAGACCAAACTACCGAAATGTGAAACACACAGACATACAGTTTCTCTTGAAAAGATAACGTGGATCTTACGTTGACTGCCAGGATGTTAGTTCAGTCAAGGCCGTGGACAGCTTGCAAGAATTCAGTAATTACAACGTAGCTCTTTAGAAGCTGTTCTTCATAGAGTGCTAGCTTGATCTTTCTTGTGCCTGTCAAAGGGTCCTGCAGTTTAGGTAAACTAGAAAATCAGTTCTTTTCGTTCATAAGTCAGTATGGCATAAATTGCCAGAAAGTTTCCAAAGAACTTCTAGGCCTGCCATTTCAATTGATTTGGACCTGAGGAAAATCCTGAAATTTTCAGATAACAACGATGAAAGAAGAGTGCCACACTCTTATAATGAACCCACTTTGATGCTGGGGTTATGCATCGTGCTAAGCTGAAACATGGTTTATGTGGTTGTGAACTCAGACACTGTGGTTTGGAATCTGAGGCTGATGTATGAACCTAACTGTGGTTTATTCAGCAAACCATGTTTAACACCTACAGGCACAAGCTGTAATCCAAAGGTTGAATGTAACACCCATTGAGAGTTAAGCGCTGTCTCTGCTTGCTCTGATTCTTTTTCTTTTTCCTATTTTTTTTATTAAATCTACTTTGCACATAATTCAGGGCAGTGTATATCATCAACAACAGTAAAAATCAATACAGACCACATAATAGAACAAAATGTAAAAAACCACAGTGCAAAATAACAGCATAGATACATATAAGTGCTGGAGGGGGGGGAAAACCTTAGCCAGCAGGTCACCCACTCCCACATTCAATACTTGGGGGAAAAAACCCAGATCTTTAAAAGCAGGCAGGCTAACTGACTCCTGGGATGGGGGATGCTCCTCCAAAAGGCAGGGGCATTTGACGTACCCTATTTGCTACCATTAATTAATTCCTTTAATTACTACCCACCAATATCAGATTCCCTCCCCACTATCTCTCTGTGCCTCTTCTTCATATAGTGTGTGTGTGTGCACGTATGCGCGGGGGTTTACGTGTGAGAGAGAATGGGTTGGTTTGTTTCTTGTACATACACTTGGCAATCAAGTGAATTGTGAAGTGGCAGTGTCTATAAATACGTGTACGTCTTCCTATTTAAGTATTTAAGAGCTAAATAATTAAATCAGCTAAAAGTTTTAATACAAACATTTAATTAGTATAATTCAATTTTCATCTACCACTCAGTTTTTAAATCTTTTTAAGTATTCCTATTCCCTCGCACTGCAGCCCCTGACTTTCTGTTCCAGCTCTCAACCCAGCAAAAGGTTTGCGCCCCTGATACAGTACAACATGTAAATGAGTTGAGGAATGTTTTTTTCTAGTTTATCTGTAAAACATATCAGCCACTACAGATGAATTTTATCCTTTTCCTTTCCTCCATGGCAGGCTACTTTCTGGTTGCATGTGTCATGCAAATATAGTCTGATGGGGTAAATCACAGACTCTGACGATGATTGGGTTCATACAACATGCCAGATTAAACTAAAATGGGATGAAGTACCGTATTTTTCCGTCAATAAGACGCCCCCATGTACAAGACGACCCCCAGTTTTCCAACCCAAAATTAAGAAATCAATATTTTAAAGATAGTGCAGAGCACATTTTTATTTAGTAATTAGTTAACATTGACCTGATACACTCAGTGGGAGGAGGTCTAAACCGTCTCTCTGCAGCTCTGTTTCCATGCTGTTTTGCATAACTGATTACATTCAATCACGAGTGAAACTGCCCATAGCTTCTCTCTGCAGACAGCCTTCCTCTAATTGGTTTGTTCAGCATCAGCTGATGTCAGTTACATAAGGCTCGTGACTGGAGGAAGTCTGTTTGGGAGACAAACTATTTCACTCATGATTGGAGGCTAGCAATAGGAGGAAGCCTGCCTGCAGAGACAAAGTATGGGCAGTTTTGCCACCGCGCGGTTCTCTCCTCAGCTGACTTCCTTGAATAAGACGCCCTTCAATTTTTAGGGTAAGGATTTTAGAAAAAAATATTGTCTTATAGTTGGAAAAATATGGTACTTTGTGGTTCACCATGTTGGGAGTACCCAGCCATTTTCTTAGCATGTTGTGGGAACCAGGTCATCATGAAGGCCCATTGTGGTTTATTTATTTGGACATAACATGAATCCAGCAATTACATTTTGTTAACACAAGGTTAGGATTTAGCACATTTAATTATTTAAGCATTTAAATGTCAATCTGTCATAATTATCCTTTACTAAGGAACTCAGGGAGAAGGGGTCTTCCAGAGAAATCTGGATTATCCCCCCTCCCAGTTTGTAACAATTGATCCTTCTCCAACTATACTCTGTACTGTAGTGAATTCTGAACATGTGCTGCAATCCAAGAGCTTATTTAAGGAAGTAATAAAAACTAGTTGAGCTAAGTTGGTTTATGTGATTGTTGGTTTTTGTGTGTTTCCCTTTCCCCAATAAATTTTAGATCTAGAAATTTCATTTCATTGGCTTAATAAGGGAAATTCTCATTAAAACCTTCCCCAGATTTAAGATTGAACAACTGCATAGCTACTCATTGAGTTTCAGGATTGGCTCAAGGTTTGTTAAGTTATGAGTTTGGGCAAGAAGATCCAGAGCACCTTCCTTTCTATACTTGCTAAGGCTGGCCTGAAGAGAGAAGTCCTTGGCAGAAGCACAAAGAACTCTCAGATGGACAGATTAGAGGGTGTTAGGTGGTTCAGGCAGTCAATTTTATTTATCTTTTATAAAGGAACCCTTGGGACAAGGGGTCAGCCAGGGAGATGTTGAAGTATCCCTCTTTATAATACTTCCTCTGATTTTAATTGGAATCCGAACTTAATGAAATAGAACTTCTGGTCAGTGTCAATATGGCTCAACTTTGGGAGGTTTTTTGACTGCAGTTTTTTTAAAGCATGCCTATGAGCTACCTTGAGGCATTATTATACTGCAAAGGTGGGGAACAAAACTTAAATAAATAACTAGGGAGTGGTGAGCGCTATCTCTGTGAGGTTGAAATGAATACAGTGGGAGTTAGATAGAAGGAAAAGGCCTCTTGAATTATTTAATGGAGTTACTCTTACAGACTGGCAAGTCAAAAAAATATAGACCTTCCCCTCAGGCTGAAAAGAAATAGAAGTGTCACTAATAAATCACTTTATAATAAAGAAAAAAGTCATATCTCATAACATTGAGACCATGTGTCCCTACTGAGAACAATCATCCTCATTTAGTGAAAGACATTATTTGAGAAAAGTGTGCTTTTCTTAGCATCAGGAAGGTGAAAAAGAGAGAAAATGTCTTCAGCTCAATGCTACAAGATGTGGCAGGGAGCATTTGCTTCAATGTCTTTGTAGCAGGACAGGTACATTAATGGCCATTTGCCCTGAGAATTGAATGGAACTTCTGTGACAGTGGCAAAATTTGCTTCTGAGGGCGAGGGCCTAATTTTTTCCCCCTATCTGAGCTTTCAGAGACAAAATTAGTGGCTGTTGCTAGAGCAAGACTTTTGGACTAGGCACTTTTTAATCTGTTCACATTTTATGACGAGCCATAATCTAATTAACCACAATTTATGAAATAAATCACAATGGTTAAATTCATAGCATATGCTAAGCCAAACAAATTGTATTATCTGCAGCTGAATCTTGAACCAGCAAGATCATGATTGTGGGGTGTTTTTTTTTCAGGATCCGGACAGAAAAAGGAAAGAGAAATTCACTGGCAAAAATAATGGTTAACTTTGGAACACATGGAATTGACTGAGAAAACCAAGAAATGGCCAATTGTATGGTTTCTACAGAATATTCTGGAATCTGTAGCAGACAAAAGAATAAAAGGTTGGGTGGAGATAAGATACCTGCACTACAAAAGCAGTCTGGGGATCTGTTTATTAGTTTCTTGTTAAAAAAAAGCACTGAGATGCTTAATGAGACATGTTTTATGAACCTCTTTAGACAGCATAGTCATCTGTTTTTGGATAAATTGTCCAGCTTCTGCCTCTGCCTGGAATGGATTCTCAGAATATATATCTATATTTGCTTTAATTATATGGGCAAGAAAATGGAATGATTGTTTTTTTTGTAATTTATTTATTTATACCCCTCCAAACACTCATTCATACAATAAAACATCAAAATTTCCTATCTATAAAATCAGCATAAATTAGCCACTTAAGACCTAGAGACATAAAGCTACTACCCCTGGGGACAAAATAGACAGTATTCCTTTCAACCTTTCCATCAAACACTTGATAAAAGAGGATGATTTTCCCCTGGCAGTAAGGAGGGGGCCATTCTAACATCAAGTGGAAGAAAGTTTTGAAACAGAGAAACTACGGAGAAAGAATGCCTTTGTACTGCTGCCCCCCACCCCCCGCCTGACCATTTGGGGAGAGGGAATCAGCAACGAACCTTCCCACATAGCACATGCGGGAAAGAAAGATTCTACTCAGAGGAGATCATCTCATAAAAATTGAGGACCAGAGTCAAGAAGGGTATTATAGATTATAAATAGCACTTTGAACAGTACCTGTAAACTTCCTGATAGCCAGTGCAGCTTCCACATGATGGCTGTAATATTCTAAACCAGGACCAACTCATCAGCAGTCAAGTAGCTGCATTTTTCTGAGTACTGTAGTCTTCAAAAGGTAGACCCAAGTAATTACAGTAACCCAGTGTGAAATAATGAGTGACACTTGTCAGCATATGGTACAGCTTTTTCCAGCAAAAGCCATGATTCCAAATGAATCTCCAGATCCTGGACCAGTTCCTTCTGGGAAAGTATGACACCACCACCACTACCCTTGAAAACAAGGATGGATTTAATATTGGTTCCAGAAGCTTTCTGAATAAACAACTACTCTATTTTACTGGGATTTAATCTGGGTTTGTTTTGTTCTATCCAGATCATAAGAGATTCCAGATACCAGGTCAGGTCTTCTACAGCATCTCCTACTTGGCACAGGGTAGAGCTGTATGACTGGATCATCAGCATATTGATGAAATTTCATCACAAACTGATGGATGACTTTTTCCATGGTTTCATGTAGATGTGAAACAGGATGGAGGAAAGAGCCAAGCTTTTTGGAATGGCCAACAAGGGTTCAACCTCTTCTCTCTCACTACCACCAGATGGACTTGCCCACTCAGGAAGGAGCAGAACCACTTTAATATGTCTCCATTCCTTAGTCCTTGCAGGAGGTCCCGAAGGCTACCATTATCACTGGCATCGACCACTGCAAAGAGGTCTAGAAGGAGCAGAATGGCCATACTCCCTCAATCCCAGTCCCACCACAAGTCATCCGCAATACCATTGCTGTTTCAATTCTGCTTAGAAGACCTTTTTGGCTTGTGCCCAATCACAGGTAGAATATGCTTTGGCTACATACAGCAATACACATTTCTCACTTGGGTTCAGGGCTTGTTACCTGCATTTAAACATGTAAGCTACTGACTAATATTTTCACTTCCCCTTTCCTTGTTTCATTTCTGTGTCAGTGCTCACCTTACTTCATACGTACACATTTTTGTCCCATATTACAACTGCTTGCACTATTTTTTTTAAACTTTTCCTTTTTTGCACTTGGCCAGTGAGTCATCACAGCTGACATCTGCTGTGCTAAGATGTCCTCTCTCTGAATATTTTTGGGATTTGGTGTGTGTGTGTGTGTGTGTGTGTGTGTGTGTGTATTTGGTAGGGGTTTTGTTTTCTGATTTTTGCTATCCCTGAAAAATATTTTTAGTTCTTACAAAGTTCCAGAGTAAGGACGTTATATTATTCAAGAGAATATAAAACTCAGTGTCACATCTTTAGGGCTACCGGATCTAGATGGGAAGAGTCTGGATAACCATTAGATGGCAACAAAGAGTTTGCAGCCAGCTAGATTTTTTGCTGCACAGATCAGATAGCCATACATCATGGGTGGAGTTTGTTTTCTCCTAGTTTGGGGACACTGATTGGAGTCATAGTCCGGATATCTTTGATTATCTGTAGTCATGGATATCCTGCAGAGAGCATACAAACTCAGCATGTTTTGTATGATTGATCAGTGTAACCTGCATGGAATATTGTGATCTGTATTGTTTATCTGTGCCTGGGTGCCTTATGAGGTATACTGATAGCTACCAAATCTATATGGTCCTCATTGCTACAGTACATCCTGAAGCTGGGGTCTCTGGCCAGAGACAATAGCTGATGGGCAGTCCGTAGGCAAAAGTGCTTAAAATGACTTAACGGGACAGTTTTCAGCAGGTCTGACCAGGGGAAAACCTAAGAACAAAGGCAATATCCAGAAATGCCTGTATATAGCATATTACAACATGATCCAACTGGCCGAGAGTCAAGATGTATACAAAGCACCCTGGATGATGCATATTACTATACATGTGAATAGTCCAAGGACAAACCAGCCTTTAACTTGTGGTGCATCTAGGGCTGGATGTCAAGATCAAAAAGTCCCACTTTTTTGGCCAGTGGGCACCCATGTTGTTCACATTATCAAAGCCCCAGTATGAGGCAGGATTTGCTTAATCACAAAATTGTTGCCACAATGCTTGATAAGTCAGGAAACAAAATAGGTCAGAAGGGCCCAAGAGGGAGGTCTATGGGCCTCCTAATGTCCATAGGGATCTGACATGTCTCTGGCTGAGGCGTTATCCTCAGAAGAGAAGGAGGATCAAGAGGAGGTTGTCAGGCTGTTAGACACACAGTTCCCAACCTAGCCCTAGCAAGAGTGGCCAGAGGGCATCAAGGGCCTCCTACTTCTGGCCCTGGTCATTCAGACTTTGAACTGGAGCCCATCCACCCAGCCAGTGAGAATCCTGCCATCTCTGCCTGAAGAATTAGAAAGCAGGGAGTCAGAGGAACTTCAACAGAGTTATAGAAATTTTATCTCTATACCTAAAACGGACTATAAGTTTTTTAGAAGCCTAAAATTCCATTCAAAATTAAAATGTTCTGCTTGCATCATGCTCTGAGGTGTTTCAATTATCACATTTGGATGGTTTCTGTTTTGGGAGTAAAGATACCTAAAAATGGGGCAAAAAGTGGCATTTCCAAGAAATGTATAATATCAGCAAAGATGAGAATTAGAAGAGAAGAAGAAGGAGCTGTTTAAGCTCCAATGATGGAGAAGAAATGTTATCCCGCTGGTAGCTTTCTTGATTGTCCTTAATTAGAAAATGTGCATTCATAGCATAACTCAATTCACTATTTTTTCAGAATAAACACAGAGACTTGTGCTTCTCCTTTGCTCTGTGTTACAGGTATGGCATTTAAAGTGATCAGTTGCTAGAGAATCAGGTGCAATAATTATATTTCACACAATTGTATAAGCTACAGCATAAAGGAGAAGAGGACTGTTGGAAGAAAGAAAAGTTTTGTTTTAGAAAAGGGCACTAACTCTTTTAAAAACAGTGTTAATAGCCTGCTAAAGTGAAAAGAAACCAGCCTATAGAAACCACCATAAAAGTGGTTTATGGCCTTGAAATAACAGTGCCATCTACAGCACTCCATACTTGAAGAAGGTGAAAGAGCCATTTCAGGCAGTAGCTGTGAGGAAGATACTTGCAATCCGTACCTAGGCTGTTCTCCTAAGTGTCTTCCCATCCTCTTCAGCTGATGGCCTTGTGGCACCAATACTTGTCAACAGCCTAGGATAACAGGAAACATTTTAGCACACAGCAGCCCCGCTTTTTCTGGAAAATTCCTTTTTCAAGGGCACTATAATTACTAGGAGAACCTCTTTATTAGAAGTTGCTAATTGTTTGATAAAGGAATTTTCTGAAAAGTATTGAACTTCTACATGATAAAATATTTCCTATTGGCACTTGAAGTTCTCTCCCCCTTTTTGAAGGGAGGAGGTTTTGAAGGCCAGCTTTCTTTTGTTAGCCTAAGTTTCCTAGCTTGGTTGCCCTCTTCCAGTGTTATGCCACTGGAAAGAACAAAGGCATCCATGAGCAAGAGGGAGAGGTAACGAGTCACTGCTGTCTTATAGCACTTCTCTGGTGAACAGGCACACTTGGAGGGATCAGTAGTGATAAGCCCAAGACAGAAACAAACAGTATCTGCCTGGTGGCTACTTAGTCTGCTGCTCTTAGGTGCGGTGGTAGATGGTATTCTTGGTAAAAGTCCATTGTCCATCTGGTCAGCTTTGGAGCAAGAGGAAGGTTGCCATGAGGGCTTCGAGAGTTCACAGGATTTGATCTAAGACACAGCATCCAACACCTCTTGTAGAATTTCCTCCCTTTTTTATGAACACCAAGTTTCAGGCAGAGAGTCTTTCATGATAGTTGCTCAGCAATACAAGTCAGACTCCTTTCTCCCCAGACTTTCTTACTAAAAAGTCATCAATAAGCAGCAATAAATCCATAAAGCAAAGTAAAATCAACAGAGACTTTACTGATAGATGATTGCCGACCATTTCTACTAGCAAAGTAAAGCTTCTCAATTCTGTGAAGTCTGTTTTGTGTTGTGTGTAAATATGAGCACCGATACTTCAGTATCCTGTCCCCACTTCCTAATTAGGGGATTAATTAGATTAATTAGGAAGGGGATTAATAACCCTGACTGGTTTTTTCTCCCTCAAACTGGCATTTTCTTCCACTGGTTAGCTGAATGTGATCACTACCTTCCATCTTCAGTTTCCCATCTGCACTGGGTAGACTTGTCCCATTCATGGTCCTCTTTTTAATGGATCTTCAGACCCCTCCCCACTCATGATCACTTTGAGAGCCTTGCCCTGGGCTCTCTGGAAACAACCAACCTTCAAGAGCTAGCTTTGCCTAGAATTCATTTTCGTCTGCTAGCTATATATTCCCAAAGCTGAACAAATGGATGGAAATGTCGCCAAATGCAATGGGATGTCATGCTGCCTGGAGCAGGAATGGGCAACATTTTGTTCACTGGGGTCACATCTATTTTTGGCTAGGCCAAGGACTGTAATGGGCAGGCAAAGAGGCAAGGTAAGTATGCTCATCTGTCACACAGATGAACTAGGATTTTCTATATCTTCTCACATTTTGGTGGCATTGGGTTTTTTTCTTTGTTTTTTAAATGATGTAAAGCCTAAAATACATAATTTTTTATCTGTATCTAAGTGGGAAATAGGGTGAAATCACACCACCAATTTTCAGTCATCAAACCACTGAATCTTGGAAAGGGCTCCAAGAGCTTCAAAAGGGAAAGTGAGGAGATAAAACCTCTTGAAATTATGTGCCAGCTTCTCTAGTTTTTCAGCCTAGATAATTATAATTTCATTGGCTAACAAAGGTCTCTGATTGCAGGCAGCTGAGCCAGCTTCATTCAAGGTATGTACTACATGGGCCCTTGAGCTATCCTTTTGTTTCAGACATGAAATCTTTTGATTAGGCAATGCAAGAACAGGAATGGCCTATAAGTTGTAGATGAGGGCATTGTACTGCTAGATGGTCTATACTGATCCCTTAGCTTCCCTTTGGAGTCTCCTATATTCTTAGACATATAACATCTTCATCTTTTCCTAAAGAAAGAAAGAAACTACTGGAGGGGGGAGTGTATGTGTGTGTGTGGAAACATTTTTGTTTTGCTGTTTTGCTTTCTTTGTGGGCCTTATTTTATAAGGTGGTTTTGGAAAAGATGAAAACTTATAACCTGAATCCTTACTTGAATGGTGATTGAAAACTTTGGGTTATTCCATGTGACCAACTTTTCTGTTTCTCCAGCCTTCTTAAATGGATTTTAAATGCACTCAAATCTGTTTCAACTATTGGCAGATCTATTTGGACCTCAAGAAGAAAGATCAGGTTTGTGAATCTAGGATTCCCAGCCATTCAACGTTTCCTTGCTCTCCTTTGAAACTGGCCGATAACTCAATAGTTTGTCCGTCCTCCTCAGATTCCAGCAAATACTTCTCCTTCATCACAATGAGAAAAGAAGATAAAGTGCTACCATTTCTTCTATCCTCCATGTGTTTCTGCACATGCATTTGTGAAAAATTATCCACTGTTTTGGCAAAAATCTCAGAGGTGGTTTGAGGGTAAAAAGCACAAGGAGATGTCAGTTGTTAAAAATATAGCTATAGCATCACTGGGGTGGAATAAGCCATTTTAGGTCAACCTTTGTTCAGGGCAGGAATTCAAATTAACATATCGCTAATACCGTCGAGTAGATGGCTGTCCAGATTAGTCTCAGACTTATCCAGTGAAGGGAACCCTACCAACCAAATACATTAAAAATCCTCAAATCACCAATTGCAAACCTTGGCTTCTTTCCAACCCTTGTTATGTATTATTTTTATATTGTGGTCCCTTCACCTGACCATGATAGCATGTTGCTATAGTGGGAGCCCAGTAACTGGGAGGTAACGTAAGGCAACAGCCCTTTCCAACGCGAGTTCAGGCCACTGTTTGAAGCACAAAGCTTTGATAGGTTGCCACTTGAAATGCAGTTTTTGTTGAAATATAACATAGTGCTGGCAAAAGATACATGAATGGAAAGGGTTGTGTTGCATCTGTGCTGGGATTGCATAATCATCCGGAAGAAATGTTTGACTGACGAGTTCCAGGTAATGATATTAGTTTCAGTCACTGGTTTCTTTTCTGGCCCTGAGAATGGAATGGAAATATTCAAAATATTTTGCACAGTTGTTACCAGGTACAGCCCCTGCAGAACTCTGCATGGATTCATAATGAGTTGAGCTTGAAAGGAGATGTTACTGTTACCTTGCTAAGGCACTGTTCAATTCTGCCTTTTAATTTGTGATGGGATTTTTCTCTCCAGTTGGCATTCTTTACATTGCCAAGCCACCATAATCCCATCTCTGAGTTAAGGTTGCATTCCTATGCAGAAATACTTGGCAGTGGATCCCCAGAAAATATTGGAATAATTAAAAATGCAGATGACTGCACTGTAAATCTTTTTGCAGAAGGTAGAGATATCTTAACTGTACATGATTTAAGGCCTGCCATTGCGCACACTGTAGTACAGGAAGTTACTTTTCTTTTGAACTCCTGCTGGCCTATTCTATTTTTGTAATCTATCTCAGATTTAAAAAGCAAGCAATCTCCTCACTTTTATATAATTCAAAACTGGATTACTGAAGAATTTACGTTAATGTGAGATGATTGGACAGCTGTCTTTGAGGAAGGATAAAGTTTTTTTCCAATTAACAAATGTCCAATTCTCTTCCACTAGCTCTAAACAGATTATAGGATTTTAAAAAGAGGTCTTCTCCATGAATTCTACTAGAGATTTTTTTTAATCTGAAGCTGCCAGAAACTGAACTTGAAGCTTTCTGCATGCAAAGTACCATCCACCTAAAGAGACCACGAAATGATGACTAGCAGACCACACTGGGTTTGAAGGGTCACAAGTGGCTTGGGCTAGTGTGCAAACTGATTATTGTAACCACTGTTCCAAGCTCTTAACTAATTATTTTGCAATTGCATTACGTTCCAATGGTTCTGAGTCAGCTAGGGTCTAGGATGACAAAGGTGGTCAGAATAGAAGTGACAAGTGACAAGGAATTGTCATTTGGTCAATGACAGCACAAAATGAACAGAGACAAACAAGTAGAAAATACAACACAACCAACAAGTCTGGGAGTTTACAGCTCTTAAAGTTGCTAAGTTTGAACAACACTGACATATATGATCTGAAGAGAAACCAAAGCATTTTTAGAAGTGAAAGAAAACCATTACTCTTCATCCATTATTCACATTCTGGTCACCTCCAGTCAGAATTATTGCCATGCAGTACGGTATACATGGGGTTGCCTCTGGAAACAGTGTAGAAACTTCAACACAGGGAAGCTAGATTACTAACTGGCTGATGAGATCATATTATGTCAGTGCTTTACCAATTCAAAATGTTAGAACGAATCTACAAAGGCTAAATTATCTGGGGCCAGTTTACCAGAAGAAGTGTTTCCTCCAGTGTCTTACCTACCATGACCTTAAGATCTTCCCTTGAGACCCTCCTGCAGACCCTCCTCTGTCCAATGAAACAGGGGACTCATCCTAATTTCCTGCTGGTTGTGGCACAAAGATATCCTGCTAGCTATTTTTAGAGATCACATCCTCATGATGCAGACTTATCTTCTTCATGGCCCTACCCACCCTTTGAAAACCTAGCAGCAGATTCCATCCTGTATGTCACCAAGACCTAAGCCACAGATCAGACACGGCCTTCTTGGCTGTAGTGCCCAGAGCTGGGATAATTCTAGATAAACAGTGCCTAGTGCACCAATCAAAACACTTTCTGCTGCAATCCTAGAATATGGGTTGCATGGAGGATTTCATGAGCATGACTTCTTCCGTGTATTAAGCCTTAGAGGGGCTTAATATTTAGCCAGTGGTGGCAACCCTCTCTGAGCATTGATCAGATAAGAATTGTCCTGATGTACGGCTTTGTAAGATACAAATAATCAGGATAGCTTATTCAGGGTTCATGCACTTAACTCAGACATGTCTGCTGTGCCAAGAAGTTTCTAGTAAAGGTAGAACTGGCTTAAAACGCAAAGAAGTCAAAGTGTCCAAAAGGGAAAGTGTGTGAAAAATGATGCAGGTGAAGGGAAGAAGCACTACTTGGTAGCATTTGTAACAATTATTTCAATCACATTCTTCCATGTGCACATAAATATTATACCTAAGTATAATGTAATCATAATATAATAGGAGGATATTATATTTTCAGTAATGCTGCCAGTATTTTGATGCAATACCATAGCTTCCTACAGCCAACTAGGTAGCCAACTGTAAGAAGCTATGCAGGGTTGAACATGGCTAGTGTGTGGCTGGGAGACTACCCAGAAAAACTGGACTAGACTGGGAAGTTAAAAAAAAAAGTATCCCAGAAGAAGGTAATAATAAACCAAACATGTTTGGGTCCATGTAGTTATTAGGAGCTGAAATCAACTTGAAAAAGACCTTCCCTTTTCTTTTGGGTCTTCCAAAGTTCTGACACCCCTTAATAAAGTTAATATGTAACTTGTTGCCAGCCTTAAACAAGGATACAGTGAAAAGAGTGCATGTGCTTACGGGTTTACCATTTAAATTCCCTTCTTGTCCCCCATTAGTAGGTAGAAGAGAAATGGAGTACATTCAAAACTGGCAGGATGGGCTGAGAAGATAAAAACTCTTGACACTACAATCCCATTGTTCCTTTCCTAAGAGTGACAAATGGAAGGCAATGTTATTGAGACCCTTCCCTAAATATATGTTTAGGGAAACTGCCCAGAGTCGCTTTTTAACGAGATGGGCGGTGAAAAATTTGATATATAAATTAAATAAATAAAAATAAGTATGTGATGAGGAAGAGCAATTGCACAATAAAAACCTCATCCAGAAGCCCTCTGGGACTCGGTCTCAGTTATCTAACCCATTATATGTTAACCTTTAGCCTTTCTTAAAGTGATATCACCAGAACGGGCAGAGTCAGACATTTTGGCCCTTTTTTAGTATCTGGGGTTTGATGGAAAACTCATCTTGCCCTTTAAAACACTGAAATTCAAGGAAAGCAAGCCAAACTGAGGGGTTTCTGTGATGTTACAGGATAAAATGGTGCCTTGAGCATCCACAAAGGTTCCTGAATTCCAAAAAAGCCTCCAGATTTTGGCCCTGTCCACTTGGGAACCACAAGAGGGTGACAATGGGCTATGGGCTGCCCACCTTTGTTTCAGTAAGCTGATGTGAAGCCATCTTATTCTGAAGAGTCTTTCCTGTTGATAGATTTGCTCCTGTTGATTAAACCATGTTTTGCCCTGTGGTAGATTGCATTTTCTTCTTGTTATTGTGCTGCTTAATTTTATTATTTGCATTTTAGTTTATGATATGGTTCTTTAGAGAAACTTTGGCTTGAAAAATAGCCCATACATTTTAATATACCAGTTAATAAATCATTTACTTTGAAAAGACGCATGGAAAGAACAGTAATCCGTCATTAGGGATCAGCTAAAGAAAGGATTCTTTTAAAAATTATTATTCTTAATAATAGCAACAATAGCTGCTCTAGCCTCTCTCTTCTGCACCATCAATCACCCCCTGTGTGTTACAAAATATCACCCTTCTGCATTTCAGAAAATTTGGCAATTTAACAATCAAAAAACCCACACAGGGAAGGAAGCAGAAACTAATTGCTTTGTCAGCCTGACAAATGATTAAATGGCAACTTCTCCCACAACACAAATTCTCATAAACCCAATTCAGGCATCAGCCTAGGAGCAAAAAGAGCAAGAATTTTTTTAAAAAGTCAACCTGATGATTTCCAAATTACTTGGGGCATCCCACTTCCAGGCTAGAAAAGGTTGCCATATCAATTGCTTCACTGATCCACAGCTTCTTGTTATTTGTAGATCTCACTCTGTGTTTTAGCAATGTCTATGTCTTTCAACAGAAACAACATAGAATCTGGCAGCAGCTGGACTAAATTATTGATTGCACCAGAAGCATTACAGATCCAAAGGCAGTCATCAGATGTATGCATTATTATCAACAATTGGTAGATCCACATGGTTAGAGACAGAAGGTGTCCGGGTAGGTGGAAAGAGTTCTGTCTCTTTTAATTTAAAATGAATGCTTCACCAATGTACTATCCCTATATGTGGAAGCTTGCCTTGACTGCCTCCATGGTCAGAAACAGACCAGAGGTAGACAAACTTGTTTTCTGCCCTCTCCCCCTTTAGAAATCCATGAGATTAGTTTGACTGTGGAACATACAGCTAGCAATTTTCATTCCTCCCAGTTGCCATTCCATATTTGGCATTTGTGTCTACATTCCTAATATATTAAAGCAAGCAGTTTGCTAGCCATGATTAAAAAGAGAAGACATTCTATGCAAGTATAGAACAGTTTCATATCTAAAGCTCACTTAAACCATAAAAGCATCCTGACTACAGGAATGAAATAAGAGTTTGCTTCTGCAGCAGCTTGTCGTCCTATGACTACAAAATATTCTTTAAAGGAAGAAGAAAAAGAATGTCCTCATGAATAGAGTCAGTCCTTGTGGACCTCCATGTTCTCATCCTAGCCCAGGTGGTGATGCTGGGCCAGCTTGTCACTGCTTCATCATTTGATGTTTTCTGAGTATGAAGTCCTGGTCTGTGGTTCAGAGGATCAGCTTTGGCTGCAGCTCATGCCATGCATGGCTTGCGCCAAGCCACTTGAAGTAGGTTATTGCCTTCCAATTTGTGCAGGATGCTATCCAGTCACCAGTACAGAAAGGAGTACAGCAGACAGTCCTTGCCCGAAATGTAGAGAGACCTATCTTTTCTTCGCAAAGTGTTTTGTTGCTCATTGGCAGCTGGATCCCAGTGGCACTGAGCTATCATGACAAGTAAACTTTAATACACAGTCCTATAATCTTAGGAGAGCTCGTGATTATGGTGCTGGACCAAAAGACCCAAGCTCCAGTCCCTAGTTGACTACAGAGCTCACGGAATAACTGTAGGCCAATGGCTCTAGTCTATTTTACAGGCTTATTCTTGTAAGGATAAAAGTGATCATTTTAAATGTTATGAATGATGGATGCTACCTTGAGCTCCTAGGGGAAGGATGGGGTATAAGGTGAAGTCTTCTTGAAGTCAAGCTCTACTCCTGGTGACATTCATGTTGTTCTCCTGGACATAATATGGACATGTTTACCACTGTCTTCTATTGAGATGCATTTCAACTTCAAAAGCCAGCATACAGGGCTGGGATTTCCTGGTAATTTCTAATACCCTTCTTGTCCAAGTATTAATCAGACCTGTCCTTGATATTATTATTATTATTATTATTAATAATAATAATAATTTCCATATGTGAAACATCAATATATTCTACCAATCATGGGTATATCAATCATCAATATATTCTACCAGTCAGAGATGATGTTATCTCTTATCATTAAGTTCTGTGACAGATATATTTTAGCACTCCAAATGCTGATGGGAATTGATTCATTTTAGAAGGAAAATGGGTTAAGAAAATAAATAATTATTCCCATAAATGGAAAGTGTTCTTTGGAGCTTCAACCAGCCATACCATAGCCATTTCCAAAATATTCTGTTTAATTCTCCTTTCCATCCATTTTGCTGTCCCTCTTAGTCTTCAATTAGCATTCAGTCCTATTGGTTGCTTTGATTGTTTCTTCCCATTGAGACAAAGAGTGATTTATAAATATGCCATTGACTTTGGAGGGGGGGGAGTTCAGCAAACATAGGGTCCTCCTTAGATTACTAATATCTCCTATTTAAGTATGGACTAGATTGGATATTGTCACATAATTAACAACTGTATGAGTAGAAAGTAATAATGACAGCCTCTGCACAAATCTAATCTGAATTATCAGAGATTATAGCTTCATGGGGAAATGCCAGAGATTGAATCTGAGATCTTCTGCATGCAGGGCATGTGCTCGGCCCCTATATTGTCCTCTCTCTCATTTGTCTTGTAATTCCTCCCCTGGGGCCAGTCCTTGACTTCTCTCATTTGAAAGGGTCAGATAGGAATGACTCTGCTTTATGTCCTGGAGAATTGCTGCTGCTTTCATTAGAAAACATCCAACTGGAATAGACCAGACCAGTGATTTGCCTTGCTAGGAAAACAATTTGTATATTTCAGATCTTTTAAAATTAACACATGTATTACTGCATAAGCTTTTGTGAGTACTGTAACAGCCCTCTGAAGTTATCTGAAAATAAATGTATTTAACTTGCCAGCCCTAAAGGATGAGTACAGCTGCCTTTCTGGTTCAGATCTGTATGCTTAACATTTCTGGGCCAGGAAAACTGGCACCTAAAAGCTCAGGAATTTTCCAAGCGCAAACGTCCTTTGCCCATCGCTCAGGATACCTTCGCTATCCTCGCCTAGCATCCCTCCCTTTTGATTTCCACTAGAGGGCGCATCCTCCCATTTTTCTCCCCCGTTTCAAAGCTTCGCTTCCCACAATGCACTGAGCATTGGTTATTATAGTCCTTGTTTGCACTCTGGAAGTGGGAACAATGCTGCAGGCGCCTGCAGGCAGCGACTCGCTTCGTCCGGCCAACCTTTTCTCTCTGTCGGGGAGCGCCGCGCGAAGTTGCTTCTCTTCCGCCCGCACTCGCTGAAAGTGCTTAGGTAAGAGCGGGGCGATTTCCCTCGGTTGCTTTGTTAGCTTGTTCTGGACGGAGCGGAGTGGGTAGTGGGCACCGGCGGAGACGGCTAGATATGGCTTCTGCTGCTCGTGCTGGCTGCGGAGGTTTGGAAACCCGGAGGAGGGTTTTCCAGTCCGAATCAGTCGCGAGCCTTTCTTGGGCAGGGTCTTGATTCTGTATGAAGGCGCTTGTCCCCTTCTGGAGACGGGAACGATTCGCGAGCTTCCAAGGAGGAAACTGCGGTGTCAGACGTTGCGAAGGGGGGTCTGCGGGACTGTTAGGCTTGCTAGAGTTGAGCGTCTTCTTTTCTGGAGTCTCCACACTTCGGTGAAGTGTCGAGGGAGGGGCAGAGAGTGAGGGGCAGGCATCTGGCGGGGACTGGAAGCGGTGAACATGGATGGAAGGATGTGGCCGGACGCTTGCTCCGTCCGTGTGGTTTTCTTTGGGAGCGTCTCCCGTTACAAACTGTACTCTGATATTTTTGTCTAATGCAAAAGCACGGAAATTACTGCCTGAAAGGATCTTGTGTGGCATACGCCCTGGACTTCCCCCGTTTCCCCACCTCGCCGCCTTGCTTCACCCCTTGCAAAACCTTTGTGCAGGGAGTCTGCTCAGGTTCTCTTCTCTCGCAAGAGGCTGCTCTGGATCCAGTGCGCTGAGTTAGGCAACCTGATCCTGAGACGCCCATCTCTCTTTTCTCCTCTGTGGATGTGCCCCCCAAATGAGGAGTCTTCCTGATTTTCTGTTCAGGATGACGTGCAATACATTTGAATGGCTTTTAAAGTTTTCTCCAAGCACAGGCAAAGGAGCTATGAGCGTTATGACCATCACCTGAACTTGCTGAAGGTATGGCTCTGTTGAGTCAACCTCCACGCCTGGTGAATTCATGAACATGTCTGTGTGGTTTAATTAGGCTTACCGTTGTGTTATTTCTTTACTCAGGAGTCAGGTTATTAACATCATCTAGCTCTTTGGGTTCAACTTGGAGCAGTAGTGATTCTTTTTCACTTATACATTTTTTTTCCAACCAAGTGGACTGTTTGGAAAAATTCAGAGCAAGAGAAATCAAACCTGGCACTTTCTGTGTTCAAAGCTTTTTTTTTAAAATTTTTATTGCAGAATAGCATGCCAGTTATCAGGAAGGGCTAGAAGTAATTTCAGAACTGTGGGTTCTACAGTTGAACCTACAGTTACTGTAGGTTAATTTCAAAATTAACTCTGAGAAATGCCATCCTAAATGATTCTGTGATGTATTTTATATTCAAAGAGGAAAAATGCTTTTTATCTCTTAAAAATCTCTGGATTTATTTCTGCATTGTTGTTCTGCAGTAGGAGATGTGAGGCAGGAGTTCTGTTGACTAGTATAGCATATACTATTATCATATTTGTGCTGGTTTCTTATGTCTGTTTCTGAAAGTGTGTAGTAGAAAATAATCTAAATATATCAAATTTGTTTTGTGGTATTTTTCTGAGGACCTTAAACTAGTGTCCATGATGTTATCCCATTGTTCCCTCAGATTACTCTGTGGTTGGATTTGTACAACATTCTTGGTTGCTAAATCAACCCATTCATGGGGTTTGAAAAATCCCTTGCATTACAAACCAACCAAATGGAATGGATTCATATAGTATGTTAAAGCTGTGGGTGAAAACTCACCCCAATAAACACCAACAATTGGGGAGGATTCAATAATTGTTTTATTTTTCTGAAGCTAGCAGATTACAGTGAGTGACTAGTCTCTTGCACCCAGACAGGAGCGAAGCCCCAAATGACATAGAATATTGATTGAAAATAGTTTAAGCATCCGCATACACTAGCAGAAGACTCCGTGTACAGAGAGAATGACTTTATATCTGATAAGGGTACAAGATACGATAAAGGGAGTCACAGGTATCATTCAAAGTGTGAAGACACTACAGACACTTTTTTGAAATAGAACATGGCAGCTTTGAAATAAGGGAAGTGCCAAGGCTCTAATTGTTATTCTTCCAAGCTGACCCTGTATGTTACTGTGGAAGGAGGGAGCGAGATAAAGAAGTACATATCCTTGAATCAAGGGCATACATTCTATAGGTATTTAAATCATTGACAGCATATTGGCATAGTTATAAAATTCCATACTTAAAAGAACTACCAAGACATGCAACTAAAGGAACATAAACAGTACTATATATGTATACAAAAACAGTTGTAGAGAATCAAAAGCAAAAGTCTTCAGTTCTTTGCAACATTCCCCCCTCTCCAAACCTACCCTTAATCAATCTGCCTCCTGAAGTCATGAGTGCTCTACCGCTGGAGGTTTTAAAAGCAAAAGTTGGACAGCCCTTTCTCTGGGTTGGTCTGAAGTAGCGTTTCTCAACCTTGGCAACTTTAAGATGCGTGGACTTCATCTCCCAGAATTCCCTAGCCAGGGTGCTGGCTTGGGAATTCTGGGAGTTGAAGTCTGCACATCTTAAAGGTGCCAAGGTTGAGAAACACTGTCTGAAGTTTCCTGCCCGGGAAGACCTCCATGGTCCCTTCCAACTCTATGATTTTGTCCACAGTTTGGGGCCGCCCATAAATCACATGCCCACTGTTCTTTGTGTACTGTAATTGGACAGCTTTTTGAGTGGCCCAAAGCTTTCTGTATATGCGTAGCATTGCCAAAAATAATTTGGCAAGCCACCCCTGGCCACAATTCAGCATTGTCAACTATTGTGGGAAATTCAGCAAACCATGATTAAGTAAATAATGGCTTAATGCAATGCATTAACACAACCAAACCTTTATGCATTTTTGAAGTAAGATAGGCTTGTTCTGCCATGGAGGCTCCTTGAGCACCTGGAGGCATGCACACAAAGAGATACTCCATTGCTGCTATAGCTGAGTAAAATTTGCACCATTTCTTTTGTGAAAGAACTAGAACGGATAGAACTGGAAGAGTAGATAGAGACAGGAAGCAGGCCAAAGTTAAAATAAACAAATTCTTGCTTCATATTTTCTTGTAACATGCCAGGGCTCCTGGTGCCTTGTACAAACAGCAAACATTCCAAACAGTTCTTGAATTCCAAGATGTATTTATTTTTGCATCAGACCCAATTTTGGCTGGTTGTGCTTTACTTTTACTATTTGGCTATATTTGTATTCCTCGCTGCTACCATTTTCCTTTTCCATCCTCTGAGTAGTTACTTCTGGGTTCCTTATTCCCTGGGTAGATTCTACTGGGTCTGCTCTGTTTCTGCTTTTATCCGTCTTCTGTAATTACTGCTGACACAATTAGAATTGCTGATTTTTCCACAGCATGTCAGAGGTGGGCTTCCTGTCCTCTATTTTTTAAAATCCTGCAACTCTGTCCACCCCAAGTGGAAAACTGACAGAATAGACCTCCATGATGTGGTGGGAAGCACACTGTTGTTTTCATGTTAATCCTAGGATAGACTTAATATAACCTTAGAACTTAAAACTACCACTTCTTCTCCCCACTCCCAAAAAGCAAACAGATACTTCCATGCTCAAATGCACAGCATAGCCTGTTTTATGTCACTGCCCCAACCTTTGGAATGGATGCCTACCTTTAGGGTATGTGGACTTCCTCTCTTCTGGAACAGGTTTAGTCCCTCTCCCTTTCTCTGTGTAGCGCAAGGGCAATTTCTTTTTCAATAGAAGAGAACGTCTGTAGCTTAGGGTTGAACTGTGGAGTTCTTGGTGCCACAGTTCCTTTTTCTTCTGAATTCATCAAGGTACTAGCACCACCAGAGTTACCATATGTGGACTGCAAACATTCAGACCATCACTGAATAGGAGCAAAGAGTTAGTTTTTTGTAACTCATTCCTGCCATTTAGTGACTGTCCAGAGTATTGCAGCACAGTTATGGTGACTCTACCAATACCACTGCACATCTCATGCCTTCTATAGACCAATCTCCAATTCTACAGACCAATTACTTTAGGAATTTCTTTTTTTTTCAGTCAGACCACTATTGGTCTGTCTAGGTCAGGTCAGTATGTTTTTTTCCCCTTACAGCCACCTTCTCCATTTAAAGCCATCCAGGTGTATAGAGCTACATCTTCTGGTATTCACAAACAGCATTGGTATTGATAAAGGTGGCTGAGTGATGGTAATTATTGTCCAGTAAAGGAGAGGTTGGTTTGTTGGGATTATAGGCTGTCCTAAACAGAAACATTTTCATGATCCTCTGGAATACTGGTATGGGCAAGGCCAACCTTATCTCCAGGGTACGTTTTCTAGGGAAGAGGCCATCACTGAGATGGGGTCTTGGGGTCCCTGATGTTGATGTCCCTCGGTGTAGGGATCTGCAGCAAGCTGGTCTGTCTCTTGCTGAATGGGCAGGTTCCACAAGGACTAGGTGGTCTTACAGATATCCAGGTCCTAAGACATGAATGACTTTAAAGGTGACAAACAGCACCTACAATTGTACCCAGAAGCCAACTTGTAACCAGGGCAGATCGTGTAGTAGAGTTATTACATGAGCAAAATAAACCGAGCTTGATACTAACTGGGCTATTGCATTCGGGATCAGATGAAGCTTGTGGATGGTCTTCAAGGGTAGCCCCATGCAGAGTGAGTTGCAGTGGTCCAGATTTAAGATGACAAGGGCATGTGTTGCAACTGGTGCACCTGATGTTGTGCAGAAGCCCGCCAAGCTGACCAGCAGAGTTGTGAACTCTGTCAGAGTTGTGAATTGTGTTAGGAAACAACTGCTGTTCTAGGCTTGGTAATGGATCCCTTTTCAAACTTGTCTTATAAATGTTAGAGCTCTAATTCTTCAAGCACTTTGATTCTTAAGCATTAAGTAAAAGAAGCAAGTTGTTAAGCACTATAGCCCTATTTAAAAAAGCACCTTAGAATTCTCAGTAATGGCATGAAATGCTATTATGGGCTAATCAGGACTGACGTCTCTTACCTGGATCAACACAATTATAAACAGAGCTGGTGAATAGTATTTCAGAGGTACTGTAAGTTCTTAGGTCTCATTGAGAAAGTCAATCTGTGTTTGGGCATACAGTCATGTAAGACCCCAGATGCAGTCTGAAGTGGGGCACTTCAGAGAAAACTGGGCTAGTGCATGCTATTTAAGATAGGCTACAGTACTGTCATAAAACTCATTGGTGTGATTGAGAAGTGGCAGGCTATTGAATTCAGTTGCTCTTGTGGACTGGCTTATTTTTAGAGCACAGATAACTTGGGGCTTTTATTTATTATTTATAGTACTTTTACCCTGCTTTTCATCTAAAAAGACCCTCAGGACCACTTTCATAGAATCAGTGAAAGAAGTCAGTCCCTATCCACAAACTTGTAGTTTAAAAGATGTAACACAAGGGAAAATGAATGAAGGGGAAGAAAGCAACATTAGACATAAATTCATAACTTTAATTAATTTAACTTTAGCCTATTTACATTGCAAATAGGCAAGGTGGAGAAATACCAAGATTGTCTCATAAACATTCAGTGTGTGTCACATTTTGCCTATTAAATGGGGGGGGGGGGGGGCTCAAAAACAGCCCCAGTTAAAACTTCTGAACTTGATCTGATTGTTAAGAACATCCACCCAAACAATCATCAAGGAATTAATCAACTGATTAAAAAATCTAGGCATCTCCTTTTAGCCTAAGTAAGGGAAAAGAGTCTGTAAAACTAGAAACTGGAGCAGTTTATGGAATTCATAGACCAATTTTCCCAGTCCTATAAATACAAATATGCCCACTGCTGCTGTATGTATAGGCTGGCTTTTACTAGGTCCATCTATATTAGAAAGCAATCTCCATGCCTGTGTTTGGTTCTAAATAGAATTTTTTTGTTTTGTTTTGTTTTTTTCTGGGATAGGTTAGAAGTAAGATGAGATCCTTTTCTCTAGAAATAGTGTGAGGTTTCTCAATACCCTTTGTTTTATTCACAATAACATGGTTGGCATTGGTGGTGGGGATAAGTAACATCTTTACAACTTTCTGCCATGACAGTGCCCCATTTTCTATAGCTCTCCTTTTTATAATATTATAATATTGGCTATCTTTCTCATCCCGTCCTTCCTTCCAGTTGTAAATTGCTCTGGAAACTGATGTTTGAGGTTCGTACAGAAATGAATTAATAAAAATTAATATATGTATGTATGTATGTATGTTTAGGTATTTGGGTATGCTGTTCCATCCCTGCATTCAAATATTAAGAAATGAGACTGTGAGATCTAGTCCCGCCTTCGGCACAAAGCCAACTGGGTAGCTTTGGGCCAGTCACTTTCTCTCAGCCCTAGGAAGCAGGCAATGGCAAACCACTTCTGAAATCTTGCCAAGAAAACTGCAGGGATTAGTCCAGGCAGTCTCCAGGAGTCAACATTGACTCCAAGGGCGGGGGGGGGGGGAGCAATTATATCCAATGCCTGTAAAGGTTATGGTCTCTTTTTTCAGAGATTTTTAAGCAGAAACTGGATAACTATCCATTGGAAGAGCTTTTAAAGAGATTTCCTGCTTTGATTAGATTGTGGATTCAGTCCTTTGGTTTTCAGAATCCTGAAAGTCTGACTAAACAATGCCCTGAAACCAACAACAGAATCTGATGTGCTTTTTGTTGAACTGGGTTCCAAAGACCGTGCCAAATTTATGGCAAAGACTGTAAAACATTAGGATCATTTGTCTGGATTAATTAATTAATTTAGTAAATTTATATAGCTACCTATCTCATGTGCGTGACTCTGGGTGGCTTACAAAGTTGAAAATACAAAGAGCAATACAACAGATGATCCAAAAAGCATTAAAAGCAGTAAAATTATTAAAACCATAAAACATAATTTGCGGGAGAGCACAGTCAGTTTCCCTAACAATATAACCACCTTACAGACTCCATAACCACATTGCTAGATCCCCAGGCCAGATGGCAAAGCCATGTCTTCAGGCCTTTCCAGAAGGCCAATACTGTAAGGTCAGGGCCAATCTGACTTCAGGGGGAATGATGTTCCAAAGGGCGGGTGCCATGGCAGAAAAGCCTCTCCTCCTGGGTCCTGTAAGATCATTCCTTTGTGGACAGGACCCGCAACATCCCTTCCTGCTGGACCTAATAGAATGGGTAGATGTAACTGGGGAGAGGCAGTCCCTTAAATAACCTGGCCTCATGCCATGTAGGGCTTTATAAGTCATTGCCAGCACCTTGAATTGCACCTGGAACTAAACTGGCAACTAGTGCAGCTCGTGGAGCAGAGGGGTAACATGTGCTGATCTAGGTGCACACATAACTGCCCATACCACTGCATTGCTTCTGGATGCTCTTCAAGGACAGGTCCGTGTAGAGCCCATTATAGTAATCCATATGGGAGGTGACCAGGGAGTAAGTAACTGAGTGAAGGGCCTCCTGGTCCAGGAATAGGTGCAACTGGCACACAACTCAAAGTTGCACAAAGGCCTCCTAGCCATGACTATCGCCTGCTCATCAAGCAGGAATTGTGAATCCAGAAGGACCCCCAGATTGGCCATCAGGTCTGCCTGGGGCAGTGCCACCCGGAACTAAAGATGGTAAATTCCCAGAACCTGGTGGTCCCAGAACCCAAAGCCACTCCATGTATACCACCAATCATCCATCCACCACCCTCCTGAATTACTTTTGTGCAGACTGTTAGAAGAGATAGGAAGATGCCATAAATATCTTCATATAGCTTAATATATTTTCACCTTTTATGAAGTAATTATAAACTGTGATAGAAACTGGTTTGGAAAGAAGCTCTTGTTGCATAAAACTGCTCCTAGTTCCAGTTACGAAGATTCAAGCCAAATATGTGGACAGTGATAGACATATTTAGTGTTATGTAGCAAGAGATAAATAGACTATGTGTTAAGAACAGACTTTTAAAAATTCTATATGTGGAGGAGGACTGCTATTTATACAGTGACTCATGTTTTTTAATGTGTTAACTTTGATTTTTTAAATTTGTGTTGTGACCTGATTGTAGACTCTAGTCAAAAACTTTATTATAACTTCCTCATTTGTTTAAAACTATTGATGATTCTCCTTTCTGGTTGAGAGGCATCTGTAGGATTTGGCCCCAGCAGTGGAGGGAGGAATTTCCATTTTCTCTTACTGTGAAATTAAACCCTACATCATTATTTTGTAGGTCCCTCAGAAGTGGACAGCCAGTTAAATAATTAACTTTATTCATGTGCAATAGCATGGCACATAAGAAACTGCCTTATATATGTAAACTCTTGAGTGACTTATCCCAGATTACTTAGCATCTTGTATACTGCAAGATGGTCTTTGAGTCTTCAAGGGAAGGTATTCCTCTGTCTGACCATCTGGAAATGCAGGATTGAATGTGGGACCACTGAATGCATACATTCCTGAAGAACTAGGCCCTTACATGAATATATAAATACTATTTGAAAAGGAATCAAGGTATTGTTCTTCTTTGGTAGACATTAACATTTAGTATAGCCTCCTCCAACCTGTTACTCTATTCTGCAAGTAACTTGAGGGATATGACACATTAGAGGTCACAAGTGTATTGTGGTTTCTCAATCATGGCTGGGAATCTAGGCTGTTTTATCTCATTTCATAAATGTGTTTAAACAAAGCATGGCTTAACACAATATGGACAGCAGCTTAATCTTGAACATTAATTTTAGGCTTCAGTGCTAGAAGAACATTCAAAATGGGATTGTATCTCACTGAACTTGATGGAGCTTTCATCAGAATATTCATACCTAGGGATACTTTATTATAATTGTAATGATTAAAAGTTTGCAATTGAGACGAATACAGTAACAGTAATTTTATACCTATAGTTTTAAGGTTGCCTAACAGAACATGTTAGCATTAGTGGTAGTTGAATATTTTTCATGTTAATTTTTCATGTAGTTTATAATAAGGAAGTAAGAATTATCTAGTGCTGAACCACTCCCAGAGCCTTTGGCAGAGTGACATTGGTAAAGAAGCATGGAAGAACTGGCAGAGGAAAGAACATTTCTATTTGGCAAGCAAACATTTGATGGTTAAAGTGTCCTTTTACCAAAGTCTGCATGAACTCAAGATCTGAGTTGCTGTTCTATGATGTGTTGGTAGTGCAATTTCCAAATTCTTGGTTGAGACATCTAGTCCCAATATATCTCAAGGTTTCCAGGTTGGAGAAGAGGGTTATATGCTCTACGAGTTCATTTAGAGAGCAATAAGCTGTCCTTTGTTCTTAACAGAAAAGCCTCTGAAGAGCTCAGTCCTGTGTTGTAAAATGTACTAAATCTCCCACATTTCAGAATGTGTCTGGTGTGTGAATATAAATATACCAAACTGTTCACAATCCACATACAAAAACTTGCAACTTTGGGACAATCTTGCTAACTTCACTTTTATCTGGTTTGCTAATCTTTGGAACTTGTGAAAGGGAAGAAAAGAACATTCTGTTAGATGATTCTGCCCTGGCCTGCATAAATTCAGATGAGAACGTATCTCCCCATCTGTAAAAACAGGACCATAATCTTGCTGGAATATGACACCATTTTGGAAAATAGGATATGAAAAACAAATACGAAGAGCACTGACATTTCAGAAAGAACGCTAATATATATGTTTAAAGACAATATATTGACAATAATTGTTACTTTGTAGGCATATATTTGTAATGTAAAAAACTAATGTAAGAATGATATTACTGAAAGGGAAGGGATTCTGGACTATTTTTCTTAGAAAATTGGCAGGCGATTGCATCGCTGTTTGGTGCTGTTCTGGTGGCAAGATCTTGGGAGCCATAAAAAGAGGCGGGGGTGCTGCATGTCCATCCCTGCTCCAGATTAAAGTGAAACCATCTTTTTCAGATGTTTGTAGAGAAATAAAACGTTAAAGAAAGCTTTTTGTGTGTTCAGCAGGTATCTTACTAGGGAACAGGATTTCATTAAAACCTGTCTCAGAGAAATCTGTGCTACAATTTTTCTTCACTCTGTCATAACAGAGAGGAAGGGAATCATATAGAAAGTTATATACCATCTCTCCAATCATTCCCATATGCCTGGATGCAGTTTCTTCAACGCCTGTGCCTGAATTCTGATTTAGGCTGATAGAACAATCTGTAATCAAAGAGAAAGTAATGGGCTGAGGTCCAAAGACTGCAAAATGATTTCCAATTGCGAGGCTGATGGATAGCACACATTCTTTGCATATGGAAGTTTTCATACGCGGAACTGGAAGGTTCAGTTTAAAGGTTCTTGAGGAACAGAGCCAAGAAGTTGGCTCCTAGCTGAGAACTTGGGGAGAAGGCAGTTCAAAGATCTCAAAGAGCAGCCAACTTTTGTGTAATCAAACCAGCCCCCTGCATATGTTGGGTATACCTCCCAACATGATAATTGCTGAGTGAAGTTTATGAAAGTTGGTTCCATATAGATAAGAGGGCTCCTGCCTAGGGAAGGCTCCATTTCTTCATTTTTGAAACAGAAGGCATGCCCTGAAAGGAGAAACTATGGATTTTGAGCTAGCTGGGTGACTTGGAGCCAATTACTTTCTCTCTACTTACTTCACAGGCCTGTGGCAGGCATAAAATTAGGGCAGAAATCTTAAGTATGCCAACTTGAGCTTTCAGAGAAAATGTGGGAGGTCACTGGTCGCCAGTTGCCTTCTGAGCCCAAGTCAAGGTGCTCATGAACCATATAAAGCTATGTGTGGCATAGGCCCAGGCTACTTCCAGGGCTGCCTCAGTGGTGCACCTGCTTGGATCTTGCTACCAATGCATTTCAAGTAGTGGTTTATCCTGTTTTTCCATGGAGGGCCTGTGCTATGGAACAGATTGCCAGTGGAGTTGAAGCTAGCTGCCTTCTTACAATTTAGGAGAGGGTAGAACATTAACCTTTTAATGTTTTGTGTTTTAACACTCTAACTTTATAGCTCTACATTTTAGTGGTTTATTGTATTTTTAAACCACTTAGAGTCATTGAAGGAGTGGGTGACATATAAATCTTCTCAATGAAATAAACATTCTAGTCAATACAGCTGAATCTTTGGGTATGCCTAAAGTAATTCCAAGGATCCTGGCCAAAATATGCTGCTGTGGGAAGGAATGGGTTGCTAATGGTAATGAGAAGAAGATGCCTGCATTAGCAAATAATACCAGTGATATTCATTGATGGGTGTGTTAGTGGAGTAGAGCCTTTGTATCACATTTTTTGCATGTTTGGCCATGAGATTTCTCTTTTTTTCTTTTCAAGAAAACTATTTGAACCTTCTCCCTCCTTCTCCCTTGACAGGGCACCTACTTGGTTGTTATTATTTTGTTTTTTCCCATCCACTATCTGATGAGCAGTTGAGGAGGAAGAGAAGAGGATATGAGAGCAGCAATTCAGAGTTTGCTTTGTGATTGCAGTTAATAAGCAAGATTAAATCATGTGATGGTCTTGCCCTTGGTGTTCACTGTTCAGCTTCTGGTTTGACCTGCTTTGTTTATAGGCTTAGCAAGAGCAAGGAACTTTTTATACTTTTCTGGCTGAGTCAGATGCCAGAGTGTTTCCAGATAGATGGCTCTCAGCCTAACTTGGCCCCCCACAGACTTGCTCAGTCACTCCATCTTTTCCTCTTTACCAGTTCTTTGCAGAGAAAGTGAAAAGATGGAAGAAGTATTTATCCACTTTATTTATTTCCAAAATTTCTGGACCACCCTAATCTCAATTCTGGGTAGGGCACAAGAATCTCAAACAGCAGTCTTAAAATATAACCAATACACAATCAAAATCAACAATAATAAACGATAGCTTTACTCCTTCCCTGGCAGGCCTCTGTGGCATCAAAAGCTTTCTGTAGGCTAAGAGAATTTCTCCAGGGGCAAGACTGTTCCATAAAGTTTGAGATACCACTGAAAAGGTCTGTCTTCTATTCCACACATCCTTCACATGGAGATGACTCTCTTAAATATAGCCCCTCTTGCTGACCTCACAGGATGGGCATGACTCACTGCGGATAAGGTGGTCCCTAAGATTGAAGATGTCCACTCCTATGTGACAACCCTTTAGTTATCATACTGCACCTCAGTCGTATTTTCTGTAGCCTAAACATACCTAGATCTTTTAACTGTTCTTCATAATGATTGGTTTCCAGACTTTCTATCATATTAGTAGCTCTCCTCTGAACTTGGTTCAATTTGTCATTGTCATTTTTGAAGCATGGTTGGATTCTGACCAGGGCAGAGTAGAGTGGAACAATTCCTTCCCATTATCTGCACTCCGTTAAAGTAGCCCAAAATAACATTTGCCTTTCTAGCAGCTGCATCACACTGCTCGTTCATGTTTAATTTGGGGTTGATATGATCTATCAATGCTTTCCCTAGATAGTATTATGTTTTATTTGCTTCACAAAAGGCGAACAATTAATCCAGCCAAAAGTTGTTGCCTTAAATATGTTTTATATTCAAAAACATTAGGCTAAACATCCTGTTTTTTGCAGTTATATTCCTTTTTATCATTGACTTTATTTAACCAATTTATATGATTACCCAACTCACAAAATGCCTCTGTGTCATCTCTAAGTCTCATGTTGGTTATCAATGCAGTTATATTCATTTACTGAGAGAAGTTTAGCCCAGGGTATTTACTTGCTGACTGTCCTAATAATCTAGATCTCTTATTAGTTTTATGAGATTTTGTTTTATTGACATTCTTTCATGGAGCATACCCAATAAACGCTGGTTTTATGTTTTGGCTCCTTTATGGTAAACATCTTCAGTTATATGGGTTTTTAAATGTTCCTACTGGAATTTCTTTTTAGGATGTACTAAAACTGATAAGCTCCATCATTCCAGATTATGAGGCTGCTGTTTGTACAGAAACTTAAGAAAACTAGATATAAAATTTAGAAATATATAAAGACAAGATGGCATGGAGCTGGAGTTCATACCTGGCATTGACTAACTTCAATGTCCTGATCACCAACAACACTGAGAATATTAATTTACTGGTAAGGAGGACAATACAGAGTTCATTAGCAGAGAATATTTTTTACGTGAATTAAGATCCCAGCCTTAGTTCCTGCAATCTTCAGTTAACGCTTAATGCTAAGGCATAAGCCTTGCTTCTGGATAAATAAGTGTAGGGCTCTGCTTAAAAGGGTCTTAGGCTATCAGAATGAAAACTATTTTTGGGACTTTTAGAGACAGAGTTAGATGGAATAATGCTCCATTTGACTCAACTCTCTTAAAGCAGATTGGCAGTGGATTGTTGGGCTCCCTGGGTCCAGAGATTTCCCATCTTTAGTTTTGGATGGGGTAGAACTGCACCAAATAGACTCAGCACACAATTTGAGGGTCCTCCTAGATTTACAGCTCTTGATCAAGGAGCAGGTGGCAGCCGTGGCACAGAGGGCTTTTGCATAGCTTTACTTTACTACTTGTCAGTCGGCAGGCCCTGCTTATGGTCTTTCACTCACCTTTGTCACCTCATGATTGAATTAATGCAGTGTGCTCTATGTGGGGCTGTCCTTAGTGACCATTCAGAAGCTTCAGCTGGTCCAGAATGCAGTGGCGTGTTTAGTTTGGGCATACCTCGGGATGCCTATATAACACCTCTGCTTTGCAATCTGCATTGGTTACCATTTTATTTCCAGGTGCAATTCAAGATGCTGATTCTTACCTATAAAACCATTCATGGCACAGGGCCAGGCCCCTTGCGGGACTATCTATCTCCAATTATTTCTGCCTGTCCAATAAGATCTGACAGCAGTGGCACGCTCCAGATCCTGTCACTTACTTAATGCCATCTAGTAGGACCCAGGAGACATGCCTTCTCCGTTGTTGCTCCCACCCTTTGGAACATGCTTGCTTCAGCTGCATATATACTAAAATTGGAACGATACAGAGAAGATTAGCATAGCCCCTGCGCAAGGATGACACCATTTGGAACAGCATTCTCCCCAAGGTCTGGCTGGCTCCAACTGGCTGCCTTTCGGAAGGCTTTAAAAGGCCTTCTTCTTCCCTTAGGCATTCGGTCTGGGAGTGATATGACCCCTTGGGTGTATTTACTTTTCCCAGTACTTTATGTGTTTTGTGGAGTCCTTGGGGTTCTCTGAGTTTGGCTGTTTTCTTGCAAACGTTTTGTTACCCGGCTAGGTAACATCTTCAGTGCTAGAATGAATCTTCACTAGCACTGAAGATGTTATCTAGTCAGGTAATGAAACGTTTGCAAGAAAACAACCAAGCTCAGAGAACCCCAAGGACTCCACAGTTCAACCCTGAGCTACACATATTTGCTTCTTTATGTGTTTATTATATATTTCCATTTGATTTATCTTTTTATGCCTTTCTATTGTGTGATTTTATGGAATGCATTGTTCTTATTTTATGGTGTGCACCACCCTGAATTGTTTGCTGAGTGGAGAGCTATGTAAATTAATAAAATGAAATGAATAAAAAATTGAGTGCAAGAGTGCTTCATTTCTACGTAGAGAACTTTATATTCTAGGCCAAGAGGTGGTGCTGTTTTCAGGTACGAGGTACCTGCCTGTTCTTTTTCTCTCTCTTTCCAAATCTCACATGATTTCAGCAATCTCTCCTGAGAAGTTGTGCAAGAATGCTGCAAATCTTATCTGAGCTTTCAGCCATTTTTAAAAAATTAACATTTAAAAAGGTTTTCTTTAATTTTGGGTTTCTGTGGATACCATTTAGCGGTTGTGCAAACTGTTTCCCATCAATTTGTGCTTGAAATGTTCATAAGGAAGTTCAAGCACTCCTGTTTCATGTTACAGAAAATAGTTTAAAATACATTTGAATTGGAAGCTACTTGTCTAAAAATATATATAGCACTTCCCTCTGGGGAAGCAGTGGTTTTGGTATACTGCTTCCATTACTCCAATTTTTTATTTTAATGTTTTTATTGCATTTGTTTTAAATGTCATTAATGTTATGTTTGACATTAATGTCACATTGTCACATCACAACTTTCCATTCTAGAACATTTCAGCAGCAGCTATACATTCTATCGATCATGGTATCTTTCTGGATCAGCTTTGGGGGTAGGGAGTGGGTGATACTGTGTTGTGCTGGTTTTCTTCCTTCCTCCAGGGCCAGTTCCCATTGGTGTTGATGTGAGGGAGAGGTCCTGCCCACGGCCCCTGCTTTGTGGGGTGCCACAAGGCTCAGTTCTCCCTCTGCTGCTGTTTAACATCTACACAAAACTGCTGGGTGAGGTCATCTGATGACAGAGGATGAGGCATGGGGTGAGGTACCAGCAGGATGCTGATGATACCCAACTTTACATTTCTACCCCTGGCCGCCCAAGTGATGTCATGGAGATTCTTTCTTGATGCCTGGAGGCTGTGGGAGTTTGGATGGGGAATAAGAGGTGTCAACTCAACCTTAGCAAGACTAAGTGGTTTGGGGTATTAAGGCCCCCTTGTTCTGGAGACTTTCAATCTTTAGTTCTGGATGGAGCTGCACTACCCCAGACAGAATCAGTGTGCAATTTGGGGCTCCTCCTGGATTCATAGCTCCTGTTTGAGGAGCAGATGGCAACTGTGGCCAGGAGGGCCTCTGCACCACTTTGTACTGTACTCCAGTCACATCTTGCTCACCTCTTGAATGGACTACTGCAATGCCCTTTAAATGGGGTAGCCCTTGAAAAGCATTCAGAATCTATAGCTGGTACAGAACGCAGCTGCACGGGCAGATATGCGCTCTTCAGTCAGTGCATGTTACATCTCTGCTTTGTGAGCTGCATTGGTTGCTCCATCCCTGTTAATGTTCCGGAAGTCCCTGAAGACCTGGCTATGTCATCAGGCCTGGGGGTCCCAGGGGACCAGTGAGATCTTGAGGTGGCTCCCTTACTATGGTTAACATTTATCCTCTCTTGTGCCTTGTGCTTTTTCATATTTTTTTTAACAATGATTGTTTTTATATATTTATTGTTTTCTAATTAAGTGTTGTCTGCCACCCAGAGTCACTTTTTGTGAGATAGGCGGCCATATAAATTAGATAAATAAATAAAAAAATTCAAGGTGCTGGTAATGACCTTTAAAGCCTTTCATAGTATGGGGCCAGGATATTTGAGGGACTGCCTCTCCCCGATTACATCTACCCATCCCATTAGGTCCAGCTGGAAGGGCATACTCTGAGTCTCATCTGTTAGGGAGTGCTATCTGGCAGGGCCCAGGAAGGGAGCCTTTTCGGTCATGGGGCACATCCCTGGGAATGTCATTCCCTCTGGAGATTTGATTGGCCCTGTAATGGGCTGTGGGAATAACTTTGGGAGACAGAAGGAACAGTTGCAGCCTCGACAGAGGTCTGATAAGAGAAATCTGAGTCCAAAGCAGGAATGGGGTGGAGAAAGCATCTCAGAAGGGACCCTCCCTGGTTCTCTGGAAAGGAAAGGCAGAGGAGGGGAGAAGTGCTTTCAAATTTGCAAGATTCTGCTATTGTAACCTTACAATAAAGGTAGTATTAGTATTCATGGTTCTGGTTTCCTGCCTGGACTACCTCGAAGGGCTGACAGGCCCAGACCCTGTCAGCCTTTCACAAGACCTTAAAGACAAGATCTTTTACCGTGCCCGGGGATCCAGGTGTGTGTCTGAGCCCTTGAAATGGCTGTGCTGGTTTGTGTTGTGGCTTTTTTTACCTTGGCTGTGGTTTATGTCTATACTGTTGTTTCTTTTTTGTTTTATGTTTTTTATGCTGTTTTTAGTTACTGTACTGTTAGTCACCCAGAGTCATGAATTAAAATAATAAATAAATATACCTGTTTTTATGAATAATTGAAAGAAATAATGCTATGAAGTGGATAGCTGAATAGACATTTTATGAAAGTCACCTTCAATAATATGTGGGATGCTTGTCCCTAAATCTGGATCTTGGAACATAATAGCCTCCCTGGATGTAGCTGCCTGGGAAACTGTTCTAGATACAGAGGGAGATTTTGTATGAGCTAAGAGGTTAAAGGGACATGTACAAGAAATGAAGTTAGGTTTAATAATGAAGAAGGCATATCAGCAAGTAAGTAGAGAACAAATGGAGCATAGGCTTGAAAAAGAAGTTAAAAGCAACAAAAAGGCTATATCATTAGTCCAAAAAAAAAAGGGATGGGCCTGGTTGAAGAAAAAATGGTACAATTATAACAGGGAAAAAGCTCTTCAACTCCTATTATTTCTTCAATCTTCTTCCCAAAAATTCAAATGGACCTAAGCAGAACATCCCAGAAAAGGAGGGAGTACTAACCCAAGGTAAGGAGAAATAGGTAGTATTTGGATACAATGAACAATTTGAGGTCTCTAGGACCAGACAGTAATATCCAAGTCTTGAAGGAGCTTTCAAATGTCAAGCCCTTTTCTTTGATCTTTGAGAAATCATGGAGTGCAGGCATAGAGTGTGGGCATAGTTCCAGAAGACTGGAGATGGGCAAATCCCTCACAAAGGGGAAAACAGAAGACTATAAACCAGTCAGAATGATATTGATACTGGGCAAAACTCTGGAACAGGTTATTAAGAAATTGGTTTATGAGAGTTTAGAAAAGAATGCACTGCTTGGCAGAAAACAATATAGGTTTATCAAGAGTATATCATTCCAGATCAACCTGATTACAATTATCAAATTTACAGATGATGCAGGGGGGAATAGCAAAAACCTTAGAGGACATAACAATGGAAAAATCAGCAAGATGAATTTCAGCAGGGGCAAATGCAAAGTCCTGCATTTGGGTAGGAAAATCAAAGGAATGAGTATAGGATGAGGGATCATGCTGAACAGCAGTATATACAAAATGATCTGGGTATCTTAATGGGCAGAAGTATAGTGTCAAGATCAAGAGACAGTATTGTTCCTTTCTATTCTGCATTGGTCAGTCTGCTGTAGAATGTTGTGGCTGGTTCTGGACACCATATTTTAGGCAATACATTGAGAATCTGGAGTATGTCCAGAAGACAGTAACCAAGGGGCTTTGAAGGAAAAACTTATGAAAAATGGTATGTTTAGTATGGAGAAAAGAAAGTTAAGTATGAGGGGAGACATGATATCTTCAAATAATGTATCTGAAGGGCTGTAATATAGAAGATGAGGCAGAATTTTTCTGTTATGCTGGGACAAGAAACAAGGGACTTAAATTACAAGGGAATGTGTTTCAGTTTTCCTAATGGCAATAAGTGTTGAACAGAGGGACGGATTGCTTTGGGAGGTAGCGGCCTCTCCTCTGTTGGAGGCCTTTAAACAGCAGTTGAATAAGATACTGTAATAGTGATTAATTGTACTGGGAAGGGAATTGGGCTATATCAGTGTTTCTCAACCTCAGCAACTTTAAGATGTGTGGACTTCAACTTCCAGAATTCTGGGAATGCTGGCTGGGGAATTCTGGGAGTTGAAGTCCACACATCTTAAAGTTGCTAAGGTTGAGAAATACTGGACTTAGATGGTCTCCAAGGTTCCTTCCAACCCTTACAGGCTATGATTCTATAAATATGGAGAGGTTTATTCCAGAAGAGCAGTGGGAGAGAAATGAACTGCTTTGCATTTTACAGCAATCTGTTCTCTTCTGAATTTAGCAGTGGAGTTCTTTAAACAATGCACAAAAATATAGGTGTACTTTTTCCTGGATTTTTTTAAAATCACAAACTGATGTTGAAAGGAGTTGAAAGAACTTATGGGTGGAAAAATAAGAAATTGAGCCAATTGTAATATTGACAGGTTTGTCTGTCCCTGCTTTACATAAACTTGAACATTGACAAGGAACAAGAGGTTAGCGGTTGTAGTACATATCATGATGGACAGTGGCTTAATTGGTTTTCAAGGAGATGTGATCACCTGTGGACTCCAAGCCCCTAGAGCTCTCTCACATTAATATGAAAATGGTATCATGGTTTCCCATGGTTCTGAGAAGACACAAGGAAAACTGCAGCATAAGCCCTAAAGTGGTCTTGACACAATATACTGGTTTAGGCTTTCAGTTGGCTCTGAGCTGCTGAGAGATGTACCACAGAGCAGGAGCTCACTCTGCCTCTGAAGATGCCAGCCACAGCTGCTGGTGAAACATCAGAACAACACAAAACTAGACCGTGGCCACTCAGCCAGTGCTGGATTTAGGCATAAGCTAAACAAGCTACTGTTTAGGGTCTTGCAATCCACAGGGCCTTACAAAATTTCAGAGTATCAGTTTTCTGATTTTGCAAACAAGTTCATTATTATGTTTATTAATAAAAGTGATCCTGATTACTTACTTTGTCAGCACTTTGCATATATATATTAATGTATCTGAAAATTATTTTAAAAATTACATTAAGTATTGTTTCCAGGGTATCCTATATTATAATCAATGAGAGAGATCAAGCCTGCCAAATGATAAATATGTAATCAATAAATGCATTCATTTGAAAATAATTTGTATTTTTCACTTTAAATACCTTGCTATTAAATAATTAAAAGGCACATATATGTTTTCAATTTTTTTGTGGCAAAGGTCCTGTTTTGGTACAGACCTTAGTGGGACCTTCTGGTATAACTTTTTAACAAGGGGCTCCAAGCTTTATATAGCTTAGGGCTTCACCAAGTCTAAATCTGGCACTCAGCCCAAAAGCTGATTCACTTCTTCATAGTCTCAACACGGTTACAAAAAATAAAACTTCAACTTGAGGTTAACAAAATAGAAAACCTGGCCACTTATCTGTTTACCTGCTCATTTTGTGTTGTTAGCTGCTCATTGAGACCTCTCAAAAATGTGAAGCCCTCAGCCACCCAAATGATTGGTTACTTCTATATCAGGCAAATCCATGGAGAAGAATGTTGATATGCTACCTTAAGGAACAAAATCAACCTGTCTCTGAATGCTAGTTCCTGAAAAATAATAGTGGGAATGGCTGATGTAATGTATCTCTTTCCATGTAACTTTCAAGCAGCCTCTGTGAAAATATTCATAACTAACATTTTTTGTATGAAGTTGCAATTCGTTGTTAAGATGTTGGACTAGGACTGGGAGACCTGGGTTCAAGACCACTTTTAACCATGTAAACTCACTGAGTGACTTTGGACCCATCACTCTCTCTTGGCCCAGCCTACCTCGTAAGGTTGCTGTTGTGTGAATAAAACAAAGCAAGATCCTCATGAAAGATGTCCTGAGCTATTGAAGAAAGGATGACAAATATTTTTGTAGCTGTCCAGGATTTATTTTGAAAAATGTATTTACAGTGCAGTATTAAGGTGAAAAGTTGTGGGCAAAAGTGCTTTTAATTCCAACAGGAAAAGATGTGTGGGTCTTTTCACTCAGTGAGACATTGCTTAAGTTGTAGCACAGTAACCTCTCTTTGGGGAAATGCATTTTGATGCACATTTACAAATGGCTGTCTGCTCTTGCCTCTGTCTTCAGCAGATAGTTCCCCAGTCCTTGATCCTGAATAGCATGCCAGCCTACGATGGAGTTTGATTGGCTAGATGTTTGGAAACAAGTACTGTATGGGGAAAGAAAGGGAGAAGAGGACCCTTGAGTGAATCTGTGCATCTTCTCAGGCTTGTTTAGAATGCCCATGCTGAGCCCTTGAATCTCTTTCACCAGGAGGAGAGGGATGTGTGAAGGCACCCCTCACATGCAGATGTAGCACACACAACTGTCTAGAGAAAAACTTCAGATCTTCTCATTACTCCAAAAAATGAGCACCGATTCACTTGCATTTTCTTTTGCTGCAACAGCCATTCAGAGCTGATGTCTGTTTTTTTTTTCTTTTTAGAAAAAATGTGTGTCTTGTCCTCCTGTGTTCCCATATTCAGGGTTTCTTCAGCCTGAGATACTGATTCATTTATCCCAATACTGCATTTAGAAGATTCAGAGAAACAGAGCTCAGTATCATCAGTGTAATAGGGATATGTAACTCCAGTCCTCCCAGTCGGCCACCCCCCGCCCCAGTTGTTTTATAACTTGTTAAACACTATAGGAGATGGCGAAGACAAGAAGGTGTTCAAGGGATGTTGAAAGAAGGCAGTCCTTGTTGAATGTTCATCTATGTGCACCTGCAGGTTTTGCAGTAGAGTGGGAGTTGAGACTGATTTCTAATCTCTTTTAATAGCAGCATAATAATAGGCTTGCTGGATTCAATATAGCACAAGATTCTCTCCAGTGTAATTTCTTGATTCTCTGGTCCTTTAGGCTTATCTCAGTGTGACAACAGCTATGCAGAGGTTGCTGAAAAACACTTACTAGCAGAGGCTAGAATTAAAAAGACTCTTTCTCTCTTTTGCCTGTATATTGTTGGGGGGTATTGAGACAACCAGAAGATGAGATTAAAAATACAGGTGAAACTCGAAAAATTAGAATATCGTGCAAATGTTCATTTATGTCAGTATGGCAACTCAAAAGGTGAAACCAATATATGAGATAGATGCATTACATGCAAAGCGAGATATGTCAAGCCTTACTTTGGTATAATTGTGATGATTATGGCGTACAGCTTATGAAAACCCCAAATTCACAATCTCAGAAAATTAGAATATTACATGACATCAATAACACAAGGATTGGAAATAGAACAATATCGGACCTCTGCAAAGTATAAGCATGCATATGTACTCAGTACTTGGTTTGGGCCCCTTTTGCAGCAATGACTGCCGCAATGCGGCGTGGCATGGATGCTATCGGCCTGTGGCACTGCTGAGGTGTTATGGAAGACCAGGATGCTTCAATAGCGGCCTTCAGCTCCGCTGCATTGTTCGGTCTCATGTCCCTCATCTTTCTCTTGGCAATGCCCCATAGATTCTCTATGGGATTCAGGTCAGGCGAGTTTGCTGGCCAGTCAAGCACAGTAATCCCATGGTCATTGAACCAGGTTTTGGTACTTTTGGCAGTGTGGGCAGGTGCCAAGTCCTGCTGGAAAATGAAGTCAGCATCCCCATAAAGCTCGTCTGCGGAAGGAAGCATGAAGTGCTCCAAAATCTCCTGGTAGATGGCTGCATTGACCCTGGACTTAATGAAGCACAGTGGACCAACACCAGCAGATGACATGGCTGCCCAAATCAACACAGACTGTGGAAACTTCACACTGGACTTCAAGCATCGTGCATTGTGTGCCTCTCCATTCTTCCTCCAGACTCTGGGTCCTTGGTTCCCAATTGAGATGCAAAAGTTGCTCTCATCAGAAAAGAGGACTGTGGACCACTGGGCAACAGACCAGTTCTTTTTTTCTGTAGCCCAGGTAAGACGCTTCTGATGTTGTTTGTTGTTCAGGAGCGGCTTGACAAGAGGAATACGACATTTGAAGCCCATGTCCAGGATCCATCTGTGTGTGGTGGCTCTTGATGCACTAACTCCAGCCTCAGTCCACTCCTTGTGAAAGTCCCCAACACTTTGAAATGGCCTTTTCCTGACAATCCTCTCCAGGCTGCGGTCATCCCTGCTGCTTGTGCACCTTTTTCTACCACACTTTTCCCTTCCACATAACCTTCTATTGATGTGCTTTGATACAGCACTTTGGGAACATCCAACTTCTTTTGCAATTACCTTTTGGGGCTTTCCCTCCTTATGGAGGGTGTCAATGATGGTTTTCTGCACAGCTATCAGGTCAGCAGTCTTTCCCATGCTTGTGATTCCTACTGAACCAGCCTGAGAGACCATTTAAAGGCTCAGGAACCCTTTGCAGGTGTTATGGATTCATTAGCTGATTAGAGTGGGACACTTTGAGCCTAGAATATTGAACCTTTTCACACTATTCTAATTTTCTGAGATTGTGAATTTGGGGCTTTCATAAGCTGTACGCCATAATCATCACAATTATACCAAAGTAAGGCTTGACATATCTCGCTTTGCATGTAATGCGTCTATCTCATATATTGGTTTCACCTTTTGAGTTGCCATACTGACATAAATGAACATTTGCACGATATTCTAATTTTTCGAGTTTCACCTGTATGTAGGGGAGAGTGGAGCAGAATGGTGGGAAGCTTGCCTAATGAAGGAAACATCCTTGTCCTTCCATGTCTGAAGTCAGGTTAGAATATTGGGAATGTTTGGTTTAGGAAAAAAGTAAGTAAATAGGGATATAATAGATAAATAGGGCCATCTGCTTCATCTCCCCAAGACTATTCTGGATTCTGAGAGAGCGTATCAAGAGTTGTTTAGGTGACTTCAGTTCCTGCGTTGCTCAGGTAAACAGGTGCCTCAAGACTATGGAAGTACTATGTCATTGCAGGTCAGCCATTTCTTCCTCTAGCCTTGTATTATCTATCCCAGCTTTTCACCATCCAGTGCCCTTCAGATGCATTCAGTTTTTTTCCTATCCAGCTAGCAGGGCCAATGCTCATACTGACTATTCAGGTTAGGAATGTTAGACATCTGAAAGGCTGAGAAAGACTGTGGTCTTATTGCCATACCTCTCAGCCTTCTTCCTGCAAAACCAGTGCACTGGTTGTGAAGGAACATCATCTGTTGTAATTCTGCTTTGCTTTCTGCTACAGCTGTCTATGGCAAGAGGGCCAACTACCTTCAATGTTATGCTAGTCATATAGAACACCTACAGTGGAAACTCTAAATGTGGGCTAATCAAACATAATTGCTGTGAACATGTGATATGCTGTGCCGAAACAAACCAAATAACAGCTTAATGTGATTCACACATGTAAAGACAATGATTGGTCCCTCCAGCATGCTGAACCACAAACTACCTAGTCCCATGTTAGCTTAGCCTAACATATTGTGGAACCTAGCACACGTGTCTTAATCGGCCCTCATTATACAGGAGCCATGTGTGAATTACACAAATCTTTTTTAAGATGGTTTCCTTTGGATGTATTATACTACATCATTCCAATGAGCATTGCTTCATGGTGGGAGTTGTAACATAGTGTAGCAGAGGGCAGGAGTTTGAGTGAGGGCTGGGGATTGACATGAACAAGAATGATCTCATGTTATAAATGAGTCATTTAGGCAACCCATGTTTGTGTCCATGTTACCATCAGTGCACATGATTAAATGTTGCAAGTACAAAAGACAGGTGATTTCCACACTGTGATGATGGTGGCGTTTTTAAAGCAGCGCAATTCTATATCTGCATTTGCCAGTTGGACTCACGCGTTCTGCTAAGCCATAACGTGGTTTGATTTCAGCTGAGCATGGTATATGAACTCAACCATTGTCTTCACTGAAATTTTCTCTCAAGTAGTTGTATAAGGTTGCAGCTTTATTATTAGACTGCCTGTCGCTTTTAAGCAGTCCTGAGCTGAGCCACTTCAGGCTTGCCCCTTGGATGGGCTGGCTCTGATCAAATGTGTGTTTCTCCAAAGTACCATTTCTCAACCTAGGCAACTTTAAGCTGTGTGGACTTCAACTCCCAGAATTCCCCAGCCAGCATGGCTGGCTGGGGAATTCTGGGAGTTGAAGTCCACACAGCTTAAAGTTGCCTAGGTTGAGAAACACTGCTCCAAAGGATAGGTAAGCATGATGGGGATAATAGAAAAGAATACCTATAGCTCAGGATTGAACTGTGAATTCTGGTCCTCTTTGAGCTTGGTGGTTTGCTTGAGACATTTCATTACCCAACTAGGCAACATCATCAGTGCTGATGATGTTACCTAGTTGGGTAATGAAACATCTGCAAGCAAACCACCAAACTCAGAAAGCACTCACAACTCCACGATGGGGATAGCTAGTTTAAAATGCTGGGAAATGTGACCATCCCCTTGGCTGGAGAAGATTACTTTCTGCTCCTTCCTTTATGAGGTATTATCAGATAGGAAGACTGGCTTCACTACCAGCCCTTGCTTGTTTGAAGCAAGGAACCAGATACATGTATCAGAAAGGAGGCTCCTAGGTTGGCCAGAGTGTATGAGGAGAAACACGACTGTTGTGCACCAATGAATGTGCACCAAATCTTGTACCACGTTAAAAAAAAAATTCAGTTTCCCATAAACTTAATTGCAATGATTCCTTTGGTTTTCGTCCGTAAGGTATTTGTGATATAAAGGTGCCACGCCCGTAGGTAATTGATATTTTGGGCGGGAAAGTTAGTTTCGCCCATGGGGGGAAGATGAGGGTTCGGATTCTGTTCTCGTTATCCGCCGACCGTCTTCCCGTCTCCTTTTCCTGTCTCTGGATTTCCCTCCTGTCCCCGTTCTCGCGCTCTCCGTTCGGTAATTTCCGTTCACATTCGTCCTTTCCCGTGCTCTTCTCGTCCCCTACCGACCACTTTTCGACTATTTCCGCTGTCGGCTTTCGGAAATGACCGAAGACGCTTTGAAGGAACCGGCGGCGGGCGAGGTGAAGTAGAGAAAGCAAAGAGGGGAGTAGAGAAGACTTTTGTGGGTTGGATTGCTAACTCCGTGGAACGAACCATCTGCGGCTATCTTGGAGGTGGAGAATGGAGGAAATGAGGTATTGACGAAGGCGATCGATGACGAAACCAGCAGCCTCGTTCCCCCCTTCAAAAGCGATTGCTTCTGGATCTCGGGAGCCGCTGACTTAATATTGCGGCACCGTCGGGCGGGAGAGCTAAGCTCAAAAGGCAAGTGGGGAGAGAGGGGTCATACTATAACTGATGAAGGGGTTGTGTCTGTGTGCAAATATGCTACCTTTTGGAGACTGCCTGAAAAAACGTTTTAGAGAAGAAAGTGTTGCTTCCTCCCCTTTCTTGCAGGATGGTACAGTCGAAAAGCAATCTTGCTCCCGTTTTAGGTAGCTCTGAGCTGCTGTTTGGAGCGGTGCTGCAAGGACCCCCAAGAAATTGAGGGCTGATGGAGGCTTGGGGGCGTTAGGAGTCCAAGGGCCCTAATTGTGAAGAATCTACTGAAGGAGAAAGAAAGAGTTGGCTGTGTTCCTGATAAGTCTGGAGTCAGCATTGCAATTCAAAGGGGGCTCTCGGTCTTTTAATTTAATGAAGGGAGGAATTGATATTCCGTACCTTCCGCAAATGAAATGCTCTCAGGGCATCTCACAGCTCAGAATACGTGTGTGTGTGTGTGTGTATAAATGCACGGACACACACACTTTAGCACCCACCACCCTATTCCTTTGCAGGGTAAGCAGTGTTATGCAAAACACAAAAAAGGAATAAGAAATAGTAAACTGAAGAAATTAAAGGTGTGAGATAAGGAAAGAAAAGAAAATATAGCTATGTCTAATTTACACCCACACTGTTTATTGTACTTCTACATATCTTTCTGTCCTTGCAAACAATTCTTGCTTTGATCGTAACTATTTGCCAGTTCATACATTTCCTTTTGTTGTTTAAACTTCTCATCTTTTTTTCAGGAACTAATTGAGAACCACGACTTTCTTGGTCTGTCTCTTCCTCTCACCTCATTTAGTTTTCCTTTACTATATTTGTTTTGCAATTTTCATTCATTTGTATATTTGCTTTCTGTTCCTCATTCACTCGCTCTAGATGATTAAACCGCCTCAACTTATTTTTTTGTACTGGTCCCTCTTTGTTCACCTGTACATGTTTCCTAAGTACCCAACTTCATTCAGTTTACTTTTATATTTCTCTTGACATATCTAATTCTCACTTCCATGTAACAAAACATTGTCTGGCCCAAGTCTACTTACTATATTGTATGCTTTCTCCAAATCAACAAATGTACAATACATTTTCTTTCTCACACTTTTGCCTTATAATTTTCCCAAGCATTTCTTTTCATGCTTCTTGTTAGATAACTCTACACACTACTGGGACACTAACATAATTTTTTTTCACTCTGTTCCAAGCAGCTTCCACATTTTCTTTCTTATGCTCACTTTGCACTTATTCTATTGAAAGATTAATCTATTTTCTAGTGCTTCTACATGCAGAACTCATACTTTAACTTCAGTTTCTTTCACTTTCATTTTTATATCCATTTTTCTCGTAATTCATTTTGACACTGGCAAATAATGGTCTGTCATTCAGAACCCCTCATCCCCATTATATTCTTTACTAATTCGCTCAGTCTTTCACTGTAAACAATCATATCAATCTGCTTTTAGATTTACATGTATTGCTTTGCAAAATAACTTATGAACAAACTTGTGCTTAAACCATGCATTTGAAACAAACATTTTTCTAAGCAGTTCTTTACCAATCACCATTCTTATTCATCTGTGGGTCTACAAAGGGCCCAGTCACTTTTTCTGTACTCTGTCATTTTGTTTCCATCCACCCATTCATGTCATACAACACAATAATGTTTCCCTGGATCTCATTCATTCAGAATGTTGCACAATATTACCCCCAAACCTCATGCCTAGTTCTTCTATTATCACCATTAATGGTTCTGACTAAAAACATCAGACTAAAAATATCCAGAACTATATAGGACTACAGTAAAACAGTAATTAAATATGCCTTTTAGTTCTTGTTTGCATTCAAAGAGGCTTCACAAAATATAATTAAATATTGATATGATTTAAAAATGCTGAAGAGCATATAAAATTAAGCATACCCTTAATACAAAAAAATCTAATATGTGCATGCAGTAAACAAAGTCTTGTGCACATTTTAAGACTAATACATTTGTTGTGACTTCAGATTTTGTAGACTAAAGTCTGTTTCACCAGATGCATTGGCAGAGAATTGAGGATTAGTCTTCAGGCCTCTGATGATGCTGACTGAATTCTCTGAAGGTCTCTACTGCTTTGCTAGTCTTAACGGTACTATAACATTCTTTTTTTTTTTTTTTTGGTCTTTTCCCCTTACCAATTGAACCTGCAACTAGAACTGGGGAAACCCAGATTGAAGGCTGTCCTCACTGAGTGAGTTTCTTAAAATTAGTGACTCTCTCTCTGCCCAGCCTACTCATAAAGTTGTTGTGGGAATAAAATAAAGGAAGATCTTCATTTAAACATCATGAAGTACGTAGAAAAGGCAAGTTATAAGTAAGTAAATATATACATAGTGAAGGGACTTTGAATTATAGTTGGCAGTACTGTACATAGACTTACTGTACCTGAGATAAAGAAAACATCAAATGCCTTATCTTTCCAAAGTCTAAATAAACGGCAAGGGTTTTTTTTTTGGCTAAAGAAGAATAGAAATGGCAGGCAAATCTTCCTGGATAGGGTGTTCATCAGAGAAGGTCTTTGTCCATTTCAGCTGCCCATCTATGTTCTGTGAGGTTAAGACCTCTGACTGCTACCTCAGCTGCTGGGCACATTCATAAAGGAGTGAGCAGTCCTTTGGGTGCTCTGAACCCAGGCAGTTTAAAGCTTTAAAGGTCAAAACCAGCACTTTGATTAGTGCCATTAAACAAACCGGAAGACAGTAAAGCTGCTTGGTTATAGGAGTAAGGCTATTATTAAATATATGTTCTTGGAAGAGTGTAACTTGGTGCTACTATCTATACTTGCAGGTAGAAGTTCTAGGCTCAACCTTGGTATCTACAGTTAAAAAGGGTAAGTAGTAAATAATGGAAAATGTGTCCTTTTGGCCTTGAAGATTCACTGTTACTGTAAGTAGACAGTGCTGGCCTAACAGGATAAATAATCTGATCTGGAAGAAAGTCGCTTCTGTGTTTGCTCTATCCAGTTTTTAATTGTGGTCTTAAGAGACTGCAATTACGTATATCCTGCTGACTTTTAATATAACAGAGGTCCCCAAAGCGCTGGCCTGTACTGCTGGTATCACATTTGAAAAGCTCTAAATCTGCATGCTCATTAATTTACGTTTTTATCCTGCTATTCCTCTAAGGAGTTAGGGATAGTATACATGCCTTCTCAGTCTCCCCTTCATAGTTCTTTAAGGTATGTTAAATTGGGAAGGAAGTGGCTGGTATATGGACATACAGATTACTGGTTAAAAGAGGATTAAGTCATACTCTTCCATTAAAAACTAATGGTTACGCTGCAGTGGCTATAGTGGGAACCTTCTTTAGTTTTGCAGAATACTTTGGCTCTAGTGTTGTTGCCTTTAACGTGGGGTGAGTCATGTATCCTTGGCAAACATATATCCACAGATGAAGTATTCTCAACACCTGTATTTGTTGGGAGACGGTACCTGGTTGCCTTGATCTAAGTTGTATGGTTAGCCTGGGTTTGCACGTCATAGTAAACCAAAGTTTATTTTAATGATGTTTTACTGAATAAGCCCTGGAAGAGGGCTTTAGTAATAACCCAGGGGAAGAGAGAAGGAAAGCCTATACTTTCATGAAGAGCTTAGGTGCTGGCAGGCCTAGGCCATGGATAAATAACCTTGCCAGGAAGAAGAAGCTAGGGTGGTCAGTGATGATGGTCGCAAAGCTGGAACTGGCAGTGACAGAACCAAAAGGGTTAGGAAGACTGGCTACAGTATTACCAACATCAGCGGTAGCCAATCCAGAATGCTGCCAGGTAAATGGCAGCCCATGAGGAAGTGCATCAGGGCAACCAGAAGGAAGTTGGCATGGGTAAGTGCCAGTGAAGGGCAAATTGCCAGGGTAGGGCTCTAGTGGCAGAGTTTTATTTGATTTATTTGAAATTTGCTGTGACTTTGTAGAATGACGCAGACTGAAATCTTCACTGGGTTCTCATATTGTGATAAACCATGGCTTGTTTTAAATGCTCTGTTGATAAACCATGACTTTCTGAGTTCATATGACATGCTAAGCCAAAATCAGATAAGTCGCATTATAACTTACTATTAGCTGATGCGAGCATACGTTATGGCACGTGCTGGCTTTGAAAAGATACTTCATGAAATATGAAAACATTTTTGTATTAAATACTTTATATTATAGTATCAATATTTTATATATGCAGCCTGGAGACTTTAGCTGAAAGATTTTAAATTGTACTAAACATGCTTGTTAGAGAATAAGTTCCATTAAACTCAGTATGACATTCTGAAAAAAAGTTGCACAGCCTTATATTGTTAAATTGACTGACCTAGACTTTAATCAGATGAATCTAGCCTCCCCAGTGCTTTACGTTATTATGCTCCTCTGAGTCTGAAGCTTTGTCTTGTATTTTTGTTAGGACTTATCTAATACTTTATTATCATAGACTATCTTCACTGCTGGATTAAATCAATATTAAATGAATGGATTCAGCAATTGTGATGACAGCCAAAGGCCCCAGACTGGGGAATGCTGCGTTCAGCAAGAAGCCTTATGTAGGTGTAATGACTAATTTATCTTGTATTTACTGTAATCTTGTGTGTATGTGCATGCGCGCGCATGTGTGTGCACATACATTTTGACTCCTCTTACTTTAGCAGCCTCATCTTCAAGCACACAGGGCTGAAAGGCTCTGCGTTCTGTGAAGTCTTGCAGAGTTCTGCTTTTGTTTTGATCTACTTCATTCTAGCAGTTACTGTTATCTTCCTTCAGAATTTAGCTCTGTACAGCCAAATTGTCTTGGCAGTGAAAAGATGGTGCCAGCAGTCTGTACACTATTGAACATTTCATTGCAAAAGAGATGTCAGACAACTTTTTTGAGAGGGGAACAAATATAGTGGGAAGAAATAATGGAAAGCTTGTACTGTGTTGCCTAGATACAGGTATACGTCAGAGATAAAGAGCAGGTAGAGCAAAAGTCTGAATAAATGCAGAATGATAATAGAATTTACTTAATTTGAGAGCTTTCATCTTTGGATGGTTCTACTTAGCCTTCAGTTTTCAGTTTCTGATTTCCTTAGATTATGAATCATTATCAGAAATAACAGCAACCGAAATGGAATCTTTTTCTGTTTAGGTCTATCAGTCAGAAATTGACTTTTCTGACTTCCAGGGAAGCAATGGTGGATTGAGTATGGCTCCACATGAGCGGAGCTGACTGCCATGGCAGAAAGGGGAGCCAGTGAAGGGAATGGCTCCTCAGAACCCTTCTCTGGATCAAGGAGAGGATTAGGATCACCCACAAGTTTGCTCCATACAGAGTCTCGCCCATGGGTTTGAGAGCTCAGGGAGCCAGGGGAAAACCATCTTGTCTAAGCTGCAGTTCGGCGCCTTCAAACGGACACTGGGTCCACCCACTTCCTCTTAACTACTGTAGGAAATTACTTATTATTGACCTTTTGGATGTTAAGAACCTTCTGAAGGGCAAGTTTCATCACAATGGGAGAGCTTCCTTCTATCCAAGATGAAAGAAGTGTTTAATTTTGGGGAAACAGCAAGAGAGCATCTAGAATGTTGATTCTGGAAAATTGAGGGGCCAGATGGACTTCAAAGAATATTTCCTGTGGGTTGATTAAAATGTTATAAAAGTATATATGAAGATTTTGAAATTAACTGTAAGAAATCCTCCTGTGGGGAAATTTTGCTGACTGAAGAATAAACTTATGATAAGAGGGGACATTTAAGGTTGACTAGAGGGAACCAGGGAGAACTAAAGATTACAATTAAAGGAGAAAAGATCTATTAATTCAGTCGAGCAGTATTATTTGACTATAGAAGAAATTAAAGCTGTCTGGGAACAGTGTACTCAGAAATTACTTTTAAGATTATCTGCCATGATAGAAATGGATGTAACAGAGGTTGCAGAAGAGGAACAGACTTTGATTTGAATGTGGATTTGAAAATGGATTTAAAAAAAACACCAGACTACAAGAGTGATATGGAAGATGACATGGATCTGAAAATGGATTTAAAAATGACAGACTATAAGAGTGACGTGGAAAAAGATGCCACAGTGGATTTACAAATGAAATTGGCTGATGTTTTAATAACTAAAGGGGACATACAAATAAAATGGAAGAGTGACTTGCATAGCTTCTTCATTTTGGACTTACAAAAGGGACCTGTTAAACTACTGAAGCTGTTTCTGAGAGGAGACAAAGAGAAAAAGATAAGAAATCAACTTGTGGGACACTATTTGTCAGGTTTAAAAACCAAGCTTTTAAAAAGTAAATGGAAGGACTATGAAGTGAACTCATTTGATCAGGGTTGAAATAGATATATTGTGGTTTCTGGTAATTTCTTTATAACCAGGACTGAATGATGATGCTTTAAAGATTTGTTTACAACTGGGGAGAGATCTCTTTTGCTTTATCTCTTAGAGAAAGTGATAAGTTGGAGCACAAAATGGATTTATTTCATTAAGGTTAATATATACAGTATATAATTATTATTTCTGGTAGTTCTTAATGGACTTTTGCTGAATAGAACTGAATGATGAGTTTTTATAATTTGTTTATTAAAGGGAAGCTACTTTTATATTTTTTTCCTTACATTTTTCTTTTTTCCCCTTTCTCTCTCTCTTTGCACTTTTTCTTTTCCTTACTTTTTATATTTCTCTTAGTTTGTATTACTCTTTTATCTTTGTATGTATACACTTGAATAAAATTATTACCAAAAAAAAAAAGAAAGAAGTGCCCTTTTCTCTTATGCAGAGAAAGAGGGGGTGCAGTGTTCTTCACCGTCCGTGGCTCCCTCTGTTCTACCTCCCCCCCCCCGACAAAGTGGCAGGCAGTTCCAGGTCAGTTGAGGAGGAGGAGGCTTCATGGAGGCTCTCCTGAGGGTCAGGAGGGGAGGGCAAATGGCGCAAGCCTATATTATATGTGAAAAGGAAGGAAGGAGGGAGAGAGGAAGGAAAGGAAGAGGGAGGGTGGAAGGAGAAGGAAGGAAGGAAGATTTCTGACACTCCCTGCCAGCTTCACACAAGCAAAGTCAATGGGGAATCTGGCAGCAAGTCGCAAGTCGCTCATACTTCCACTGCTTTTATTTATTTATTTATTAAACCAATTTATATAGCCACCCATCTCACCACAGGTGACTCTGGGTGGTGTACAACAATGCTAAAACATTGATATATGACACCAGAAAAATTATCTAAAATGTATAAAGGTACCTCAAATTTATGTTGGAAATGTGAACAACAAGAAGAGTCATTTTATCATGCTTGGTGGAGCTAGAAAATTTTGGGTACAAATACATGCAGTGATTCGGAGGATTTTAAAGATTAACGTTCAATTGAAATCAGAACTTTTCCTCTTGGGACTGATGGATCAGCAGTTGGAAAAAAGTAATGGAACATCGTTTTTATATATGATAACTGCAGTGAGATTATTGTACACACAAAGGTGGAAAGATGTGGGAATGCCTACAACAGAGGAATGGCTGGTGAAAATGACAGAACTCGCTGAAATGGCCAAACTGACGTGTTTGATTAGAGAAAAGACAATATCTACGTTTATTAGTGACTGGAAACCCCTTATGGACTTTTTGTGTAAAAAGAAGAAAATGAACTTATGATATATGGTTTTGATGATTAGATAGGATAGATTATAGAAAGAAGAGAGTCACAATGTAACTTTAGAGAGAGACGTCAATTTATAATTATACTTACAACTGCTGTAAAGAAGATTGGAAGCCACTTTTTCCTTTCTTTTCTATTTTTCTATTACTCTTTTTCTTATTGCACTTTTAGTGTTTTCTTTCACGTTTCCCTTTTTCTCTTTCCTTTTTTACTCCATATAAGTTTGCATTAGTCTTATTTCTTGTGTTTTAAAATTTTCAATAACATTTTATTTATATATATAAAAATTCCCCTCCCACCCCCAAGGGTGCTTTGTGTCTTCCTCAATCTCGGGTCCTCTACCAGAGGCCTGGGAGTTTGAGGGTTCTGCGCAGGATCTTAGCTGTTCCTAGTACTGCACTCTTCTGCACAGAGAGCTCTGATGTTGTTCCTGGGATCTGTTGGAGCCACTCTCCCAGCTTAGGAGTCACGGCCCCGAGTGCTCCTACCACCACTGGGACCACTTTGGCCTTGACTTTCCACATCCTCTCGATTTCCTCCTTCAGGCCCTGGTACTTCTCCAGCTTCTCATGCTCCTTCTTCCTGATGTTGCTGTCACTTGGCACTGCTACATCTATCACTACCGCTGTCTTCTGGTCTTTGTCTACTACCACGATGTCTGGTTGATTGGCCAGTACCCACCTGTCCGTCTGGATCTGGAAGTCCCACAGGATCTTAGCCCTGTTATTCTCCACAACCTTCTGTGGAATCTCCCATCTGGACTTGGGGGGGTCTAGCCCATACGCTGTGCAGATGTTCCTGTACACAATGCCAGCTACTTGGTTGTGCCAATATATATATATATCAGCAACAAAACACCATGCTCAAATGCATTTTGAAACTTTGTTCTAGAACCTCACTCTGAAAAAATGTACTATAGTGGCCTTTTTTTTTCAGATTGTTCCGATTTTTTCTTTCATCAAGACTTTATTTGCAACATCCGTACACCAATTTTCACCCACATGTTACTGCTATTTCATGTTCTACTTTGCCATTTCTTCCATTGCATTAATTCTGCTGATATGTCTCTGCTGACTCCTCAGATTGGGGGATGCGGTAGATTGTTACGAGCTACGAAATGGTGCTGTTGGTTTGTATGCAATGTACTGAGTGATAAAGGCAACCCTCACTCACCAGGCATTTAAAACACAAATTCAGCAGCTGATAAGAAAACTGGGAAGGATAAGAAAGGAAGAGGCAAAGCAATGTGGCCTGGAGTGGTGGGGCGCCTTTCCAAGTTATAATTATCACATAGTGATATGTTACTGTATAGTGACTGTAGTTATACTGAATTGTTTCAGCCCTGTTTCTTGATGATGTTTGTTTTGGGGGCTTGTTCTCTAGACAGTCTGACTGATCTGCCTGGCAGTCTGCTGGTGCTCCTACTTTGTTAGGCTTCAGGAAATCATTAAAAGCAGAAGTGTTTAAGAGAGCCTTTGATTGATAGATGCCACTACTTGATAAAGAGATGCTATTACTTATTGCGTTTTAGTTAGTTGTTTTATAATTTAGTATTTGCTTATCTACAGTCATACTTTCAACGTTTTAATTTCCTAGTAGGCTTGATCCTCTAATACCTGCTTTGTAACCTTTGCTACACAGTAATTGACGAGGAAATAGCACTGCTTGTCTGTGTGTTTTTCTTAGAATAAAATAACTTCATAAAAGCAAGTTTATGGTTATTTCACTGGAGACAGTTGCATTGTTACAATATTTTATAATGCAGTCCCATTCTTTAGAAATGCACTGTTGCATTTATCTACTAAGTGTTCCTTAGATTCTAGTTTTTTATACAAAAATGATCTGTAGTAGCCATGATTAGCTTTTGTGGTTCAGATATAGTACAGAATAAAGCAAATCAACAAAGTGAGAGGAGCAAAGAAGAAAAGGACTGTATAATGACACAGCATGATAGCTCTGATTCTAAGCACTGTTTGTTCATTCATTCATTCAATTATATCCTGTCTTTTTACCCAGAGAAAACTCAAGATGGCCATAGTTGTTATTATTACTAATGTAAAATTCTCATCTGGTTAATTTAGAAGTAGATGTTTGGTGGGAAACTGGAAACGTGAAATCTGGCAAATGTAATATATAGTTGTAGAGCACCATGAGAAATAGTTACATGAACATAAAACTCTAGAACTACCCAATATGGAGAGTGCTAAATAAATGATAATTTAGTGATGCAGTTCACAGTCTCCTGTAGACTTTTGCAAAACTTCTGTTTTGCATGTCATGATGAAGAGGGGTATTATTTGAGCAAGGTGCATATCTCTTATAGTTCATTTAAAGAAAACAACAGCTGTGTTGTTTTAGATTTTCTCCTAAAATTCCAATTTAAACACTGCAATGATTTGAACTCTCTAAGAAGAATCCTGAAACTGAAGGGAATAGTGCAATGAGAGCATCTTGGTATGTCATAGTAACAGAAAACAGATCTGCACTTACTAGGCAATTAAAAAATATTACAAACTTGTTTGATTGTTATGAAAGGTTCTTAAAATAAAACATCATTGCATGCCAGTATCTGTAGTGCCTCTGCATTTGCCCTGTCTCAGGAAGAATATGGTAGAAAAGAGTATCTAAAATTATTATAAGTTCTTTGGGGTGGGGGGAGGAGGGAGCTGAACTTTGGCTCCAGTTTAGGAAAAAGTCATATGAGGTGTGTGTTTGTGTATCAGTGTGGGAGGATGAGCTGTTTGGTGGATTGGAATTCCAGAATTCTGGTTCCAGAATTCTGAAAGTAGAAGTCCACACATCTTAAAGTAGCCAAGGTTGAGAAACACTGCTCTAGTAGCTTAAACTCTCTTTCTTGCATGGCCCAAAAACTTTTATAAGAAGGAATGCCAAAACACATTATCAGGCAGTGATAAAAAAGAGAGAGAGAATGAGCCTGATTTGAGAAACAGAAATTGCATGCCTTCGGCACAATCAGCTCTGAGGTTGTTGAGGCACATCGAAGGGCCCTGGGGCCTCTAATAAATGGAAGATAGGGGCCTTTCAGATATCCTCTTCCTAAACTGAATGAGGCTTTAAAGATCATGACCCACCCTTTTAGTTGGGCCAGGAAATGAGAAGGAGGCCAGTGCCCCTTACCATTAATAACTTGGCTGATGCATTCTTTATAGATTGTTCAGCTGCCAGCTGGAAGGGTATTTCTGCTTCTCTTCCTAGAAGAAGAACAGTAAAAATTTCTGAATGCATTTGACGCTCCTTAGTCTATATTAGAAGATTAAAAGGAGCCTGCCTGTTCAGAAGCAAGTCAAGGAATGGAATTTTTCCAGTGCTGTGGATTGCTGTGGCTTTTGATGTTGCCTTATATTAAATTTCAGTCTGTTTTAAAATTCTCCAGGGATCCAATACATGTATATCTGGGTGGGGCAGAATTTCTAAGAGGGTTGCATAAAAACTATCAATGTAATTTTGTGCTCCACTGCTGGAATATTAAAGGAAAGCGTTTAAGGTTCTGTGCTCCACTGCCTGAATCCTTTTCAATTACTAGAAGTCTGGCTCCAGATCCTTCTGCCTTCTGATTGTCATTCAGGTTAGTGAGTTGACATCATGGGGCTTTCTCAATTGTGGCCCCTTGTATTTAGAATGTTTCCTCTTTCTGTGAAGGTTGACTCTATTAAATCTTAAATTTAAATTTCTCAGCCCTTCCATCATTTTATAAGTGGATTTCAAATTGTCTTTATAGCTCTACTGGATGTTATTGATTTAAAGATTACTGCTGCAGTTTGATACCAAGTTTTTATTGTATGTGCTTTAAAATTGCATGCTTGAGAGATTTGCATTGACAGGTGGACGGTTAACTAAATTGATTTAAATATGTAAGCCAATTGGGTTTGGATACTTCAAGAAGCCAGTGCTCTCCGCTTCTGTCTTTTTTTCTTTTTCGTATAATTTAATAATACGTTGTGACAAATATCTGCTTCCATCAGGCTTGTTGCAAAAAGCTGCAGTGGTGGTGTTACTGTCATGTCCAGCAAAGAGTTCACTGTGAATGAGAGAAAATGCTTTTCTCTCCATATTCACTCTTTGCTTTAGCTTATTTTAATCTTTCAGTGAAACCTGGTCATGTCACACTAATTCCAAGTTTCTGTTTTGTTTTTTTTATGGCTCTAGATGGTCTTTTTCAGTGGACAGTGATACTCTGCATTTTAGAAGATACCCTACAAAGTTAACTTCTGTGATACTCTAAGCTTTCCTCTCTCTATTTCCAAATAGAAGAAAGACTAAACAGCATTGTAACATAAGGAAGGGGTCCACTAATAATTCCCTGCTTTGTCTCATGGTAGAAGTGTACTTATATTGTATGCAGGTGGCAGGTCCTGGCCATTGCCATTTTTACGAAGCGGATGGGAGAGATGTGTATATAGAAATAATAGGCAGTGCTATTATTGAAGAGGCAGATATCATTCCATAATGTTATTTTCAAGGTTGGTGTGGGAGTTCTTTTTGTTAAACTCATGCCCAATTCTTCTCCCCTCTCCCCCCCGCCCCCGTAAGAGCATTAAAATAAGTTGGCACTTGTGGATCAAATAGATGAGTAAATACTTCACAGAGCATATTCAGTGATATTCTTTTGCAATACTGTAGAGAAAAAGAGTCTGGAGAGCTAAAATATGCAGGTGTTTGGGTTACCATTGTAGGCTAGCTAGTTAGGTATTGGTAACTTATAAGATAATACTAATGTGATATTACCAATAGAAGAGAATATATGTAGCTCAGGGTTGAACTGTGGAGTCCTTGGGGTTCTCTGAGCTTGGTTGTTTTCTTGCAGACATTTCATTACCCGTCTAGGTAACATCATCAGTGCTGGAAAGGGGTGGGGTTTGCTCTGTTTATATACAGTAGCTTGCCCCGTCAGTGTTGGTGGGGAAGTTCTTTTTTCCTTGGTAGTTCCTATATTAGGCTGTTGTTTACTGCTTGATTGTTTTTCTGGTATTAATAAGATAATGTGGATCAACTTTTCACCTCTTTAAATGAATAGTGATCAGTCACAAGATGTTCAGATTTCACACAGTAAGAATAATAGGCTTGTAATGAATTGCTAACTAAAGCCCTACATGGCATGGGGCCAGGCTACCTGAGGGACCACCTCTCCCCCACGATTTCAACCCGTCCAACCCGATCACACAGAGAGGGCATGCTCCGGACCCCCTCGGCAAAAGAACTCAGACTAGCAGGGTCCAGAAGGTGGGCCTTCTGTGCTGTAGCCCCCGCCCTTTGGAACATCTTGCCCCCAGAGGTGAGACAGGCCACCTCACTCCCGGCCTTTCGGAGGGACTTGAAGACCTGGCTCTGCCATCTGGCCTGGGGTGGGGAGGGAAGTCATCAGATATGGGGTTGGCAAGCCCCCTAGAGGCCTGGTGTTGCTTCCATCAGCCTCCTGAATTTTTCCTCTTCCTTTTACTCTGTGTAAATGTGTTTTTTTAATAAATTTTAACTATGTATTTATTTATTGTTTTAATCTGTTGTAAGCCGCCCAGAGTCCCCCATTGGGGGGAGATGGGCGGGGATAAGTTTGATAAACAAACAAACAAACTGTTCAGCGGACCCTAAGCCTCTTGATGCTACCAGTACATGAAGCAAAGACCAAGTAGCCTGTTTTTAGAAGTGTTTGTCGTACATAGGACATAATGAGATGATGATGTATGCTGTGGAGCTTCCATACATAGCGGAATAAGTGCTTATACTGTTACTACTACAACAACTACTACTAATAATAATGTGAAATCAACATGGGATGGCCTTTATATTTCAGCATTAGTGGCAGCTTTAATTTGTGTCTGCTAAAATTAATGGTTTAAAGCAAGAGCTAAAACTTCCTTGATCAAAAACATGCAGGCTCTGTTGTGGTACATTGAAGGTGGTGTGGTGTGGCTTATTGGCAGTAGATTCAGAAGGGCTCATCTAAAACTTTCACAGCATGAAGTGTTAGCATAATGAAAACTGCATTTGTGTTTTTCTCTTTCCTGCTGGGAATCTGATGTTGTTTGTAGGGAATCTGAGCCGTTAGCTACAGGCCGCTGCCCCAGAGTGGAAAACTGCAGGTCCACTTTAGAACCTTGGTTTATTTTGCCTGCTCAGAATGATTACCATTTTTCTGAGGTGTATTTTTATCTCTGGACAAAGGTTCCTAAGAGTAAAATTGCTCACATCTTAGCAACATCTATTTCACCTTCGACCCCTTTCATTCTTCGCAGTGTATGAGAGCGCGAGTGCATTGTTCCTCCTCTTTCCCAAATTCACACTGAGCAGTGATCCGTGGATTCTTTACTCACTGAACTTTACCTCCTTCCTGGGGAGTCTTCTGCCTAAGGGAGGAGAGTTTTAATCATTTTTGCAAGTTGTTTGCTTTGTACATTTCTGAGGCCAGCCATTAGCAGGTTTGGGATGATTTCTGTTACCAGGAAAGAAGCAATAAAATATATAATTGTCTCTGCATAGAAGAACTTACCTACGTTTGTTTTCATTACAAAGAGGTTTTTGTGCAGGCTTAGACAGGACAAAGCAGCCGGCATTATCAGCCTCTCTTTGTTGGATATATTTATTTCTTCAACCTGTAAGGAATTCCATTTCCACATGAGGACTTTTATTTATAACATTTGTAATTCTTTCATTAATGAAATAGTCCCAAAGCTTAGAAAGAAATCTAGAAAGTATTCTATTTTGTTTTCGGGAAAGCAGGCATGTGATCCAGGGTGTTCGGCTCTGCTTCTCCCTGATGGCTTGAACTGCTTTGGAGCTTCAAAAATCTGTACAGCAGATTGATCCTTGTCAGTCTTCAAAACTCATAGTCCTTGATGACAAATCACTGGAGGAGACAGGGTATGTTTGTAGAGTCGTCATGGAACAATGTGTGCTGACTTTTCCTTCTTGACCACGATTGTAACAAAGACATGTTGGTACTATATTTTGGAAAAGCTGGCTTGAGAGAGCGAACTGAGGAAATAGGGTTTCAATTCTCTTTTCTTTTCCTCCCCCTTCCATCCCAGTTTTCTTCAGAACTAATATATTGGATGCTATAAATATTTGACTTCTATAGCATATCATGTTCCTTGCAAGTTCTTCCATAACATTGGAACTATCAATGGACATAATGAAAGCATGCACACTTATGTTCCTTTATATTTATTGCACCTCCAACTTAGAGAAGATAACAGCTAGCCCTTTTTGAACATTTGTTGAGGAGTCCAGTATGCCAGAAAGAGATTTTTTGTTGGACTAACTCAAGTTTTTAAATGTTTTTAAATAACAAACATATTTCACGTTTCCTAAAACTTGATGTCATTGGTTTTTCAATATAGGATACTTCAATTCTGAATCCCAAATTTGGATGTTGTCCAAATTTATTTGGGTAATATTTCTTAATTTTTGATAATATTGAATTGTTGGTTTAGCCTCAGTAAAAACCTTCTCCAATTTAAAAAAGTTTCTGAAGCAGCCAAAGCATCAGAGTTAAACAAGGAACATAACAAATGTTTTTACTGAATATATTGCTGTTTGGCTGTTTTGGATAATACCATCATTTCAAAATGAGAATTATTTCAAAATATCAGTTTCTCATGAGAACTAAAATAAAGTTTTAATTTCTTTCCCAGTAAGCTCACTTAACTGCCTTAAGTGCTGGAAACATTATAAGATGCCTACTACAGTTAGAACCAAGAACTTGTCAGGACTTTATTACAAAATGATTCTGAAGTTGAGCAGGCAATGGAGTATATTCAGTATTTGCCTTCATTCAACTGTTGAATTAATAAATATACCCAGTGCTGACTTAAAGTCAGGAAAATTCAAAACATTTTCATAAAGAAGCCATGGCTTTGACAGAGAAATCCTAGGCATTTGTTTCTTTCATTAAATCCTAGTCATTAACATCAGAATATTTAAGTGAACGCAAGATAGGTGCGGCTCTCTAAATGGATATCAGTCTCAAAGCTGTATTCATTTTCACCACATTTTTCCTTCCAAGATAATTTCCTCCATCTCTTATCAACTTTCACCTGGATAATACAGTTTGCAGTACAGTACTCATTTCAACTAAGAGAGATGTTTCCCTGGCAATAATACAAATCCTAAATGTTCACCTATATCGGCAGGAATATTATTGCTGATTGGCATAATATTAGACTTATTAGACTAATGTTATATATTGTATATCTGGAATATATCATGCTGTACTGTACCATACTGTGTAATTTCTATGAAATTAGAATAGCTAAATTAGATCAAGACCTTTGACAATTTAAAAGATCCAAGATATCATCTGCATGGGCTTTGGGTTCATGGGAAATAAAAGTTCTCTTTGTGATTTTTTTCCTGTTGAATTAAGGCAGTTAAAACTAGCAGGGTTTCTCTCTCACCTCTTCCTTTTCTCCTTCAGCTGAAAAGGAGTAGGAATGTGGCAGTGATTAATTGCTACTTGTACCAATCTATCTAAGTTAACTATCTCTCTCTGCATAATGTTACCTAGCCTAAGCTTATCTCTGTTTAGGTGGACAGTTTTTCCTACACCTCCTTCCCCATTTAGAGATGAGCAAAAGTAATTATGCTGGCTGGCATTCTTTCTCAGGCTCACAGGAACTACTTTTCTTGCTTCATCCTCCCTGCAAGACCATCTGCTCTAAGAAAAGATATCCCTCATTGGCCTCTTTCATAGCCTTCCACAGAGCCTCCCCAAGAACGCTTCAGGAGTCCTGCCTTATGCTCCCCTGGAACCAACATGCCTTCAGCAATTCAAACTGCCTTGAACCTAGATTGTTATCTGTTCTTCTCCCAAACTGTGTTTAAAGAGAATAATGGCTTTCTTGACTGGGGGTTCTCATAAAAGGATAGCAAACTGCACTTAGATGCTGCATACTGTCACACTTGCAACTTATATTTACATTCTACTCCACAGGGTTCCTGAATGTTGTTGCATTTCTTATGAAACATGCCATAGGTTTTAAGACCAAACAGAATATAAGCAGAAATAAAAGGCAACTTTGATACATATTCCTTCACAGTTTAATAACAGAAAAAATAATCCCATTCATAATCATGTGAGCAAAGGTATTAAAATAATTTTTAGCCAAGAAATAAATTTGATTAGGAAATCCAATTTTCTTCATCAGTTGCATCAAAAATTCAATTTGAACCATATCAAGGACTTTTTCTGCATCTAGTGATGCCAGTACAATAATTTCTTTTTTACCCTCATATAATAATAATAAATCCACTAACAATCTAATATTATCAGGGGCTTGACACTCTTTCATAAAACTAGATTGTATAGGAAATATTATTGAAGGTTTTTTGAATTTTTGTGCCAAGGTAGCTGTAACATGAACTCTGCTGCTGTTGATATATTTTTTGTGAATGAAGTTATTGTTTTATTGTTGGTTGCTAGAGGCTGCATGCTATGGTGTTGTGTTTTAATCTTTGTCCACCACCCAGAGTCACCTGTGTGAGATGGGCAGCCATATACAACAAATAAATAAATAAATAGGCATCCGCATTTAACATTAACTATAGCTTGCACAGTTCAGAGTGCCCTTGCGTGCTTTTAAAAATAACTTGTATGAGCTTCATAGTATGAAACTGGCAAATATTTTCAACAGAATAGAAACCAAGCTCCTTTAATTTTTTTTATACTATTCTATAGGAATCCCATCTGACCCTGGGGCTTTTCTAACTTCATTGTATCAATAGTTTCAAACATTTCCTATAGAGTTGATGGTATGGCTAATTATGTGGCCAATTTTATTGATGCATTTAGTTTTATTTTTCATTTAGCTGTCTAGATTGTTCAGGATTATAGATTTAATGAATATCCCCCTTCCCCACCATACCTAGCCCATGAAGGGATCTGAAGCTTTGAGGAAGCCTGGAACTGCAGCTCATAAAGAATTCCCACATTACCCCCTCAACCACTTTGGACATTGCTTGCTGGATTCCATGGAGAGCTTATCGTAATAGGACACTCGTGACAACCCTCCACTAATTGCTGTTGGGATGTTACTCTGGAAGACCTCTCAGGTCCTTTGGTCCATCAAATTATATGAAGCTCCTGAGAGATGCCATGTTTTTCCACCAACCTGGTAAAGGATTATTTCTCTCCCCTATTTACTCTTCTATCTCCCTCCCACTTCCCTCAATTTGTTTCCAGTATATCTTAACTCTTTTTTTTTCTTTCAAGAGAATACCCATAACTAGTTTTGCAAATCATAACACTTGCTTTATCTTGGAGTGCTTCACTCATTGTGACTACTGAGTTTGTAGATAAATTCTGACCATTTCCCCATAGTTCTGCCTCTCCCCAGATCCTTCTGTACTGTGCTGTTACTTTTTTCCTCTCCTTTGCTGGCAGAATCTGCTCCTTTTAAAACATTTATTCAGAGTTCCTGCATTACTCAATACAGTACCTTCTTATGTCTGCTTCCTTGGTGCCATTTCCTAGCAATAACTGGCCACGACTACTGAACCCAGTATGGATCTGCAGCAGACAAGCAGTGTTAACTTTACTGTGTTTCCTTGCTGTCTTAGTTACTTGTGATCTTGGGCATCTTCTGCTGGTGGAAACTTCACTTTTTCCCTTAGCCCTGTCATGACATGTCACTAGGAAGCTGCTTGATCTTGTCTGTTTCTGAATGACTGTGTGCTCTCTATTCTCCTTTTTTCATCTTGGAAGGATTTGGTTTTCACTATTACTCTGGCTTTATTCCTTTAGATTTGGCTATAATTCTTTTAAGAGATTTTTGAAGGGAGGAGTAGAAGATGCTTGAGGATACAGGAAGAATGAGCAGTGATCAAAGTTTGGATAGCTGCTTTGTCTTAATTCAGAAGCTTAGCCTAAAATTTAATAGCAGCTTGCTGGACTTCATCTTAGATGAAACAGCTAACAATTTTGAGGAAAATCAAAAGTTTCTTCAAGACTTCCAAAAATGAAGAGTCTGGTAGCACCTTTTCAGACTAACACATTTTATTAAAAGGCATAAATAAAATTTATTAAAGTCATTAATAAAATGTGTTAGCCTGAAAAGATGCAACCAGCTCCTTCTGATTTTGGGCTACCATAGATTAATATAGCATGCCTACAATGTTTTCAGGGATTCCAGTGATTTTGCATATTGTTAATAACCTAGCTGATGGGATTTACCTACCCAATGTGGAAGTAGATTTTATTTTTTTACCATAAAGTAGGCTTCTCCAAACTGGTTCTTTCTAAATGTGGTGGATTACAGCTTCCATCACCACCAAAATGGCCACCAAATATACTAGTTGGGACTGATCAGTATTTTAGTTGATTCAAAACTGGAGGATAGTTCACAGGTTGGGAGTGCTGCTGTGACAAAACTGTTGGAAGAGAGTGCTCAGTCTGAGATGTGTCTTATCCCTTCCTTGTATCTGCCAGGTGAAATGATGATCAGTGGGACTCCATATCATGCATTTACCAGCTATTTGCAAATGTAATAGAGATGTGTCAAGTAGTGTTCACTGTAATAATTCCAAAACAGTTCAGGAACTTTCTTTTTACAACAAATGAAAACTGAATATTGAGATTCACAGGATCCAAATTTTGTGCTAAAACCTAGGGGATGCATGAACTTGTGGAATCCACACAGCTATGCATTTCCATTTTTGGCCTTGCAACCTCAGGTTATAATTTCCAAAAAGTAATGCCCTTGTTCCATTTAAAAAATCACCCTTACTAGATTTTCTTCATCTCCTGTAAATTCTCTTCTGGCTGTATTTTCTTATTGATTGCACTTCCAGTTTTGACTGTAACCTTCTTCTTGTTCTTTCGGTTGTCTGTGGAACATCTGTTGCTTGTAAGCATGCTTCAGGAACACCAATAAACCCACAGCTCTTATGCAGACATGTTTGCTGGCTGCTGTGGTGGCACTCCCAGCTCAGTTGCAGCTGTTGGGCTTCTGGACCAGCCTGTACCTTTGCCCTTGATTACACTCTGTTTAGAATCTGAGCCTGTAACAAATCTTTTGCTTCTGAGATTTGCTGATAGGGATTTGGAAACTGATTCTACTACAGTTTTCAGGATTATGAATGTTATTCTGAGTCTCTGCCAAAACAGCTGTTCACCTCCCCCCCCACCCTTGGGAAAGCAGCAGTTTTGCTTAGGGGTTTTAATTCAAACTTTATGAATGCAAAGGGTATGCTTGCCTTTGTGCTCAACACAGTTTAAAAAGAAGCTGAGCATGCCATTTGCAACCCCAGAGTGCCTCTGAAAATAAATGCCAAGATCTGATCTATTGGACTAACCCAGGAGGCAAAACATACACTAACAGACCCAACAAAATATTGTCCTGACTGATTGCAATGACACATCTCAGCAGGATGAATCATGTTCCTGCCACCGTGGAACACTTTCACATTTTCTCAGATTTAGGGAATCTTGTCTATATTCTCTTCTACTGGAATCTCCTCTATATCAGCTTGAATATTGGTGACTCTCATGTATCTGCCACTGAACTTCTGCTTGTGGCCCCTGGCGTTGGCACAGTGGGACTCTAAATCAAGTCTGAAGGCCTTTTGATTTTCACCGTACCTCTGTATGGACTGAAAACATACTGTATTTGAATCTTCATTGTAATACATCTTTTTTTCTTACTATAATTCAAAGATTCTAGCAGACATTTTTTTCAAAAAATAAGAACTATAAGCTATATAATTAAATAAACAAATACAAGTAAAGCTTCTGGTTTCTCTTTAAGTGTTTCAGTTATAAAGAAGCAAAGACTGCATTCAGTAGAAAGCAAAAGAAACAAAGGCATACATGAAACAATATTTTATATACTGTGGAGTCCTTGGTGCTCTCTGAGCTTGGCTGTTTGCTTGCAGACATTTTATTACCCAACTAGGTAACATCATCAGTGCCAGTGAGTGTGGGGTTTCCTCCCTGTTTATATACAGTAGCTTGCCCTGCCAGTGTTGGTAGGGGTGTGGCTTTCTCCTTGGTAGTTCCTTAATTAGGGTATTGTATATTGGATTTTTATATACCTCACAATGCTACCTTAAGTACCAATAGAAGAGAATATATGTAGCTCAAGGTTGCATTGTGAAGTCCTTGAGGTTCTCTGAGCTTGGTTGTTTCCTTGCAGCCGTTTTGTTACCCGGCTAGGTAACATTTTCACTGCTAGAAGGGAGTGGGGTTTGCTCCCTGTTTATATACAGTAGCTTGCCCTGTCAGTGTTGGTGGGGCCGTTGTTTTCTTCTTGGCAGTTCCTTGATTAGGCTGTTGTTTACTGCTTGATTGTCTGTCTGAGTTGGTAGTTTTTGATGAAGGTATTGTTTACTGCTTGATTGTTTGTCTGGTGTTGTCTGTGCCATCCTTGCCACCGCCATAATTGGTGAAAGGCTTGGCATGATTGGCCATTGGGAAGAAGAAGAGGCACTGTGGGGCGCTTCCCATATTGTGTCACCAAGGACTCCACAGATCAAAAATTTGAAACTATTGTTATGAGGACCTTTTCCAAGTCCTCATTATTCCCACTGATTTGAAAAAGCCAGAAGCCAGATTGTTCCACACCATTCTTTCCAGCTGAAAAAAACAACAGTTCAACAAGAAAGAATGATACTGCTATCAAAAGCAGCAGACTCCAGAAAGGGAGGAAAAAGAGCAATAAAGGGGTAGGAGTGCTAGCTCTCTGATATATTTGCAATGATCTATTTTGCAACACATCACAAACGTCTCTCCAATGGCCAGTTGTGAATAATGGCTCACTTTTTCACACACATTGTTTCTAAACTCATTTCTGCATTTGCAAGCCCTGTAAAGTTGGAACTTCTATAACTAGGTGCTCCATCACACTCCATATGGGCAGCTTATCTAGCATCATGTGAGAAAAAGAGCAATTTCTTAACTAAGTCCACTTAAGCAGCTAAAGAGAAGCTAGCTCCAAACATTAAACTGCTGTTGAAATGTGGGGGGGGGGGGGGGGAGCTGAACTGTACAGTTCTTTATCTGATGAAGAATTTTCTTCATGGACGCCCCCAAATGTGGTTCATGCAGGGTTATGCTGAAAACCTTAACTTGTATTCAAATTGCTTTTGAGATGGAAAATACAAGTTCATTTATAAATAATACATTGAGCAATAGATATCCTTTTCCCAAGGATCCACACTGCACAAGAGACCAGAGAAAGAGTTTTTACAAAAAAGCTCTTTAAAAGGTCAAGGGAGATATTTCTCTGAGCTGCATTTGTACTAGGCAGAAGTCAAAACCAAGCCTTCTTTGGGTATTTTCAGTGCAATTCACTGTAGCTGTACAGAAAACATCCATCAACTGTCCTGGAACTTACAAAAAAAAAAAAAAAAAGGACATGAGTTAGGTTCTGTGGTTTTATTTGCATCAAAACAGGGTTGGTCTCCGAGAGCTGTTAGAACAAGAGCACAGAGAATATAAGATGAAATCAAGAGATCATTTGACTGCAGAGGGATTTAGCTTTCAATAGTTTTCCTATACACACTTAAGAGAAAGATTTAAGGTAGATAACAGGACATTTGGAACTGAACAGCACAAGACAGGATTTGGAATTGAACTAATATATGTACAAATGATGAACATGTAATTGCTAAAATGCATAAACTTTTGTTGATGAGACAGAGAAAGAATAGGTTAAAGAATGTATAATAAAGTGCCCTTCCAACTTTCCCTATGTTTGGACATAGGCCACATTGACAAACAGGCACGATCTGCTTGACCCTCAGTGTCCTGGAACAGCTAGCACCAGACTTTAGCTCAGGTGCCTCTCATTGGCCAGCCTTCCCCCTGACTGCACATCCCACAAAGCAAAATAAAATATCCACATAAAAATAAACCAAAACAAATTCCCACCATCCAATTAAATACAGCCTGAAATCCAACCTAAGCAAAAAGACAAAACAGAAAACAAAATTCACAACCTCAAACTCTTCTCCTCAAAATCAAATACACACACACACACACACACACAAACCAGGACACAATATGGGAACCGCCTCACAGTGCCTCCTCTTTTTCCTGGGGCCAGTTATGCCAAGCCTTCCACCAATTATGGCAGTGGCAAGGATGGCACAGACAACACCAGACAAACAATCAGGCAGTAAACAATACCCTCATCAAAAACTACCAACTCAGACAGACAATCAAGCAGTAAACAACAGCCTAATCAAGGAACTGCCAAGGAGAAAACAACGGCCCCACCAACACTGACAGGGCAAGCTACTGTATACAAACAGGGAGCAAACCCCACTCCCTTCTAGCAGTGAAGATGTTACCTAGCCGGGTAACAAAACGTCTGCAAGAAAACAACCAAGCTCAGAGAACCTCAAGGACTTCACAATGCAACCTTGAGCTACATATATTCTCTTCTATTGGTACTTAAGACAGCATTGTGAGGTATATAAAAATCCCATAGAAGAGAATATATGTAGCTCAGGGTTGAACTGTGGAGTCCTTGGTGCTCTCTGAGCTTGGTTGTTTGCTTGCAGATGTTCATTACCTGACTAGGTAACATCGTCAGTGCTAGTGAGTGTGGGGTTTGCTCCCTGTCTATATACAGTAGCTCGCCCTGCCAGTGTTGGTGGGGGTGTGTTTTTCTCCTTGTTAGTTCCTTGAATAGGATATTGTTTCCATTTGATTGTTTGTCCGGTGTTAATCCCTGCTTATCCAAGTGTTGGTTGCTGGAGAGGATGTGTTCTGGTCTTTTTGTTTCCTTCTTAGCTTTTTTATTGTCTCTTTTGAATGGTGTGTAAATATGGTTTATTTCTATGTGTCTATTGATGGCTGATTTGTCTGAATGCCAAGCTTCCAGGAATTTCCCAGCCTTTTTGGATTTAGCTTGGTCTGGGATGCTCACTCTTTCAGCTATATAATTATATAAGCAGCATTTGGCTAATGCATACAATCAGGGCTTCAGCTTCCCTTCCCTTCTGTCCTCTGCCTTCCAAGGAAAATGGTATATGGCAAATTATTTTATGGCCAGATTGCTCTATCATTCTGTGATTAACTGTCTTCCTGTCTGGAGCAGTATTGCTTCTGCTAATATAACTGTTCACTTATTTTAAAATGTAGTTGCTACTAAATTGCCTGTAGAGTTAATTAAGGGCTTCAAGTAAAACTCAGCTGGCAATCTTTTTGGCTAGTGAGTTTCCTTGTGTCTTCAGATCCTCTTCTCCCTCTGGGTGTCTGTGTTGTGTAGAGAAATGTTACCCCATGTCATCTTTCTGTTTGGTGATCTTGAGTCATCCTGAGACGCACATCTCTTTCAGTATTCTGACACTGCCTAATTTCGTTTTTGGTTGCTAACCATTTCTCTTCTCCCACTCTGAGTTCAGCTCCAACTCTACTCAGCTCCTTCCTGCCAACTTCTTAGCCCATTTCAGCTTTTCCTGCCCGTGAAACTCTGTATATGAAAAACCTTATCTGATTTTCCTCCCAGCTCTTTCTGGTTCTCGGGTCATCACCACAAGTACAGTTTGTATGTCTGGGAGATCACCTGGCAGGATGGCAGATGGTATTTACCTTCTACATCCTGTCATACAGCTTTTTTTTTTTTTTTTTGATAGGCAAGGTTGGCTGGGTGCTGCCACCTTCAGGGGCAATCAAAAAGTAGAGGTGCACAAATTGAGTATCCCTTCCTTTTTTTTTTGGTAATCCCCAACCTGAATTTGGAATGATAGCAGGAGTAATGTTGTAATGCCCCTTTCCTGAACTTGGAGTTATGGAGGAAGTCAAGAGCTCAACCATACAGTTTCATTGTTCACATTGTGCTATAACTGATCCATTATAATCTTTCCCCTTGCCTAGCATGGCACTCAATTTTCAGTGTGATACACGAGGCTGGGGTTCTACAATAGTGTACTAAAATAGGAAGGGCTATGGAAAAAAATCAATAAAAGTTAGTCCAAATTACAATTTAAGGGAAAATTGATATGAAGTGTTTTACAGATGGTGTATAACTCCATTTATGATTGGTAAGAGAGATAAAGCATATAACAACAAATGTTGTAAATGCCATAACAAAGAAGGAATATGTTACCACACGGGGAGGCCATGCAAAAAATTTAAAAAGTATTGGAAAGAAAGATGTCAAAAAATAAAATTCTAAGAATAAAATTTGAACTGAAACTACAGACGTTTCTATTAGGCATAATTCCAGAAAACATAAATGAAAAATATTGTAATTTTACTAAAATATATGTTGGCTGCAGCAAAAATAAACCTAGCACAGCATTGGAAAAAAAGAGTCTTGCCCACAATATTACACTGGGAGATTAAAGTTGGAGAATATGCTGCAGTGGCAAAATTAACAGTATATATCTACAATAAAGGTTTAACTAAATTCAAGCATGTATCACAGAGCAGGGCAGCTTTAGACACCTGGAATGTGGTTTTAGGACTTAAACCGAAACTAACAACAATGGCTATAACGGTTAGGGATGCAAAAGAAAAGGAAGGGGAAAATGCATCACTAGAAAGTAATTTACTTTTTCTTTTTTCATGATGGTCTTTTTAAAAATTTAAATGTAGTAGTCAGTTTTTGTTTGATCTTGCCTTTTTCTTACTTTCTTTGTATTTTAGTATTTTAACAATAGGGCCTACATGGCATAGGGCCTGGTTACTTGAGGGAGTGCCTGTCTCCCATAGTATCTGCCTGGCCAGTATGTCAGGTATGGGTTCCTTCTGGGTTCCTTCGATTAAACAATGCCATCTATTGGGACTCATTATTGTTGTAATTTTATATGAATTTTGGTAAAACCTATGGTTGCAAATAAACATGCTAATAACTGACTGACTAAATCTTGGAGGTTTATTTTGCCCAATGTGTAGAAATCTCTGAGACAAAGTGGGAGCCTTAGTAATAGTGCAGTCCAGAGGAAGGCAAGGGGAAGGCAGGAAATATTTTGCGTGTTGATCAACACTGCTTTTGCAGATCAGTCTAGAAAGCAAACCAGCTACCTTTGCTCAAACTTACAACTCTAAGGTAATCATGATATAGCTGTACTCTTAGTCCATATTATAATTAGTATAATGACTAATCCAGTCAATTTTTTTTTTTCCTATGTAGGATTATGTCTTCAAGTACTTCCTCTGCTGTTTGGTCTGCAATTTTAAAATTTTTCTTTGCTGTCCATCTAAAGTGTTGCAGCTTTTTCTTCTCAGAATTTGCATTTAGATTGGCTACCTAGAGTGAGAGCAACATGGACAGTAAAAGAAGGCACCAACCAGTTTCCCTTTCCTTGTAATCGCCTTGCAATCAAGCTACCATTTGCATAAAAGCATCTCTCTTGGTTATTGATAAACATGAAAGGCATCCTTTTTAGTTTAATTTTCCATGGAGAAATCCTCCTTTTACAAGCCCTCAATTGTTTGAATGAAGCAAAAAATGGTGGTTTTTTTTTTTGCACTTTTGTAATTATTATTCTGTACTGGTTAGGCACAATTCCAGCTCTAGTTAAGGAGTTGTGCTGTACATCTATAGCAAAGCCTGGAGAAGAGCACTTAGCCTTGCAGAGTGTGGGCAGGGAAATATTTAATACCATGCTTTATGAACAGAGTTGCCTTTGGTGTGTAGAGATTTATGATCTACAGGTAAACTTCTCTTTATCCTCAGCCCTGATGGAATTTGGTTAAAAGTCAAGGGGGAGAAAATGTTCTTGACTTCCTTTTCTGCAGGGCCAGATTAAAGAACTGGATATTCCATTTATGATCTACAGGTAAAGCAAGTACTTCTCTTTATCCTTAGCCCTGATGGAATTTGGTTAAAAGTCAAGGGAGGAAAAAATGTTCTTGATTTCCTTTTCTCCAGGACCAGATTAAAGAACTTGGTAGCCAGAAAAAAAAGGGCTCCACTTGCTTTTGTGTGCTTAATTTATAGTTTATCCTTGATTCAGGCTTGCAGTAAGAATCATTACCAAGGAATGGAGAATTTTGCTGGTGTGGGAGCTTTATAACGTGTCTAATTTGAGATGCTATGAAATAAAGTAACTAACAACTATCAATCAGGAAGTCCCTAAACTCTAGATAGGTGGCTAACTTGAACAAGCCACTCATCCTCAGCCCTTCTGCCTCTGATATAGGGATAATAAGACTGATTTATATAATGCATTGAAGTGCTTTGAACACTTTAGAACACAGAATAAATATTAAGCAATAGCCTTTAATTCCTGTGCTGAAATAAGGAGTTGATTATTTTAGAAGTTAAATAGGAAAGATAAGGAATCTTTGGAGCAGACTTTGCTAGCCAGACAACCTTCAGATGTCTTGGACTACAGCAGCCCAGTTATCAGTGCAACACTCTGCTACCTTCTGCAACCATAGGTGTTATGGCTCTAAGCTGCAGACCTTTCCCAGGGTACTGTAGTTCAGTGTTTCTCAACCTTGGCAGCTTTCAGATGTGTGGACTCCCACTCCCAGAATTCTTCAGAATTCTGGGAGTAGGAGTCCACACATCTGAAACCTGCCAAGGTTGAGAAACTCTGCTGTATTTGGAGGACAGGACTTCTTATACTAGGTGCTATGTGAGCAGAACAAAAACTCCTACACTGCATTCCAGCATTTACTGAAAATGATTTGATGTCTTTAGGATAAAAATACCCTTCAAGGTAAGTCATTGGAAACCTATTAAGAAAAGCCTGCTGAGAAGTGAAACCCTGGGATAATTAAAAGTTTGTTAATGAGAAATACTACTATGGACCATGCCTGTTCATGTGGATTAGGAGCTCAGATAATAATGGGAGTTTTGTTGTTGTCTCTCCCAATTGCCTGCCCAGCTGTATTGTACTATAACTTGCACCCTTCCCCAGATAGCCTAGGGGGAAGTCATAATCTGTTGTGTTGAGAATAGAATTGTGGCTGGATCTATGCCAGCATAGTGTATTTATTGCCCACCAGTGGCAACTTGGTGTCATTTTACTGCAGTTGGTTAATTCCCCAGAGGGTCTTAAAAGAAATTTGAAAAGCCAGCAAGCCCCAAAATGGATGCTGCTGGGAAAGTGGATGAAATGTTAGTATGGGAAAATTGTACGCTACTTCCTTTGCATTTCATTTTGATGACAGACTGATGGGCTTTTAACACAAGGGAGTGACATTAGAGCTTTGCTTCACTCTCAAACAGATTCATGGAGGATAAGCCTGCCAGCGATAAGCCACAGAGGCTAGATGGAGCCTCCCTGTTTAGAGGTAGTATGCCTCTCAGTACAAGATGCTGGAGATAAAGAAGGGAGAGCAGATGCCTTCATGCCCCATTTAGAGACTTCTTGGATAAATCTGGCTGGCCAGGCCAGCTGTTGAAAATGGGAAGATGGAATTCTCATGTTTAGCCAAAGGAACCATCTACTCTTAATCCATTTTGGTTCAGCTTCTGCTGGGGCCTCTTCATTTAGGAACTGGCCTAGGGAAAGTGACCTGCTTGGATTTTAAATATTAACTCCCTGGTTTAACCTGTAAAGGGGACATGGTCTGAATTGGTGAGGATCCTGACAGATTGAAAGCAAGGGGGAAGGGGAAAAAATCTGGAAGATGGCACAGCATCGGGTTGCACATACTAAAGCACTAAGCTTTGCTCATGACACCACAGTCACCCTTTTGCACATTGTGATTCTCTACTTCCACCAGCTGATGCTCCTGACTGAAGAGCTTGAAGGCTGATAGGACAGTTGCTTTTAGTTGTACCAATTTTCTCTCATTTCCTCAGCCTGCTTCTTCTTTTTTAAGGATCCAGACAAAACGAGAGTATTTTTTTTTTTTAATGTGTATTGGAAACCATTTCATCCCTAATTTATTGACCCAGTGACCTGCAAGTACAGAATTGAAACAGTTTGTCTAACTGACAGAAATGTTTCTTGTAGAACTAAACTTCATTGCTTTGGTGAAAAAACGGGCAAGCTGTGAGCTGCAGGCAGCCCTCAAAGCTCAATTGAGAATGCATAATTTGTGATCAGCATTTGGTGGGAACCTAAGCATTGTTTTAGCAGCTTGTGTTGTTAAAATAAAATATGGTTTATTTGTTTCTGTATAGCATATTATGTGAATTCAGTAGTTATGTTTTGTTAACCCAAGTTTAAGATTTAGCATATTGTATAATCCCGGTCTCTGTGGTCCATGGAGCCGAGGAATCCTTACCCATTTTCTTCCTCCTACCAGGATCAATTAGGGAGTGGGGAGCGGCAAGTTTCTCCACTGGTATTAATAGTAACATCCCTTGCTGTTAGTATCCATTAAACTTACTAGCATCAAGATTAATGGTGATACTAGCTGCTTCTTAACCCAGTTTTGGATGCCTATGGGGTTAAAATCTCTCTCCAGTGATTTTAAAAATGGTGGTAGGGGTAACACCAGACTATTATTTGAGAGTATATTTTAGTATTACGCTAATACAGTATTTGAAAGAATGACCACAGATTAGTAGCCACAGCACTATCTTACCTACGAAGCACTAGGTGGATTCCCTGACATCTACTTTAAATAGAAGGATTGGAAAACTCTGTTCTAACTAGCTGCCATCAAGCAGGCTACTTGGGTCAAACAAACATTGAATGCCTCCTTTGAATCAAGCCCAACGTTTGGTGATCTCATGAACACATCTATGTAGTTTTCTTGGCCTCATTATGGAAGTAGTTCACCACTGTCTTCAGGGTGTTCTGACGTCTTCCCAGGCTTCCCACTACATTAGTATTCCATGGAGGAATCTCATCGAAGTCTTAACTGGGCCCAACCCTGCTTAGCATTCCAGCTGTGACACAGTTGGCCAGCTGTTGCCTTGACAGTCTCAGCCATAGAATTTCTGCCATTTTTGGCAAAAGGGCGGGGAGGGGACTTTAGTTATAACAATGGTATTCATTTTATCTTTAAAGGGTCATAACACTTGATTTTTGTTGTTGTGGTAGACAAATGCATTTATTATGACATCAAGCTCTTCTTGATTAGAGTTCATGCTGTGAGGTGTGCCTGATGAATTGGACTTTACTCAACAGAAGTTAATATTGTAATAAATTAGTCTTTCAAGTGCTGCAAGACTCCTTCTTGAAAAACTCTCTTGATATTTTTGTGGAAAGGGGCATAAAAATGGGAAAACGAGAACCTTTTTTAGAAAAAAATGTACATTGGAAACATCAGTATATACACAAGAATTACTCCTCTTTACTGTAAAAATATAAAAGACCCTTTTGGTCACTCCCCATAGATAAAAGCAGAAAGAAAGTGGGGCCCATTGCATATTATGCAGTTTAAGGGGAGGTGGATGGGGTTCTGAGCAAGATATATCAAGAGTGTTGGGTAGTTTCATAATTGCAAACTGCAGTGAACACTCCTGCCTGTTAATCAAAAGAAATTCTGTATCAGAATAAACCAAATTTTACCCCCTGCATAATGGATACAGTCATATATTTATTTAATGGTAGATGTTCTTTTGGGGAAACTCAAAATACAATAGAAACTGCTTTCTGTTTCCCTGAATCTCTTTTGAGATCCATTATATCAACCTGTCTCACCCAGTCAAGCAGAGAGGATATGCTAAGGACCCCGTCGATGAAAGAATGTCGACTGGCGTGGCCCAGAAGGGGAGGCTTCTCTGCCATGGCCCCCGCCCTATGGAATGCCCTCCCCCCAGAGGTGAGGCAGGCCCCTACTCTCTCGACCTTCTGGAAAGGGGTTAAGACCTGGCTCTGCCAACTCACATGGGGCAAGAAAAGGGGCAACCAACCCTGGGGATGGCTAGCACCTTGAAGATGCTCCTGTATATTAATATTCTTTTTACCGGCAGCACCTTGGAAGATATTATTATTTATATATGAATATGGCTTTTATTGTATTTTTATCTATCTGTCTATCTATCTATCTATCTGTCTATCTACCTACCTACCTACCTACCTACCTACCTACCTACCTATCTGCCCAGAGTCACTTCCTAGTGAGATGGGCACTGACCAAATTTGAAATATAGAAGTAAATAAATAAATAAAATCTTTATCAGGCACTGTCTGCAGATTTATCTCCTTGATTTTAAGCAATAAACTAGCTTAAAACTCAGGACACCGAGTTCCAGTCTTTACTACTTCTTTCTAAACTTGCACATCGGTTACAGAATTGCCCAAAAGAACCGAACCATAACCTTGTCTCCAAGTTTATCTGAATCTATTGCTTCTTTACCCTCTTTTTTTTTTAAAAAATTCACCTCAGCACCATTACATCTCAAGTATGATTTCGAAGATGGGCCAGAAATTGGCTGCCAGCTATTGAACAGCTGGGCTTTGCTTATTAAGCCTAAATTGGGAAGATGATGAATTTGTCTCAGATACAGCATTGAATGCTTTCACCATCTTCAGAAATGTCTTAAAAGAATGCTGAGCTGGAGTGGGATGCTTTTTTAAAGAAACAAACAGGAAAACAACAACAGCAGCAGCTCTGTTTTCAGATTCCAAATGGTTTCCCTGAGAAGGTTGTGAGCATTGGAAAAACTACCAGTGTAACAATTTTGCTTTTGGGTTTTTTACTTGCTAGGTATCTACAATCTTAAAAAATTGCTGTAGGATACCTGCTTGAAATACTAATAATTTGTAATAGGTCAAGTTAACATAGAAAGAATCTGATGTTGTGTCACTGTTACTGTATGTCATTCTAAACCTATGTGCATAACCACAGGATGGAATCGTATGTCTCCGATAAAAACCTCTGTTCTTCTGAATGGATGAGAACCAAGAGTCCATTTGGATTAGATCAGTTCAATATGGATTAGGACATTCTAATGGCTGAGGAATTCTGGGAATTGAAGTCCACATATCTTAAAGGTGCCAGATTCGAGAAAGACTAGATTAAATCATGGGTGCCTCTCAGATCCACAAGCAAGGCCTGAATGCAACTGTGGGAGGAAACAGAACCCAATGCCAGAATAAATGCTTTGTTAACAGAAAGTCCCAGATTCAGTCCTTCACATCTCCAGTTAAAATGACCAAATAGGTAGGAAGTGTTGGGAAAGATGAGCACTGCAGAGCTGCTACTTTCAGAGCAGAATATACTGGAATAGATGGATATATAATCTGACTTGCATAAGGCAGTTTTTGATGTTGCTGTGTTCTACTGGAATATTTGTTGGACAAGGAGCTTTGAGGCACATAGTAGATCATTTGGTTTAAGCTTTTGGTGGAATATGCCTGATTCAAACCAGGGAGATCTCCAAGTTCTGTTTTGTTTTAAGAGCTCTTGATATGCCTTTACCAAGTATTGACATGTGGTGGGGAGTAGTTACAAGATACCTCTTCAACAAGAGGAAATAGAGGCTCAGTTCTGGTTCCAACAAGCGCTGCGATCTGTTTCTTGGATTTCATTTTTCTCTCTTGCTCTTCCCCTAACACTCTCTTGTTTGCCACAGTTTACTGTGTTAGATCTGCATTGCTGTAAAGGTTATCTGGATATTTTGAAGTGCTGCTGCTGTAACTTTAAAAACAGGGCAAATCGAAGGCAATCCCAAGAACCACAGAAAAATGGAATGAAACTGCTTCCCACTGTTCAATCCATTCCTGGCCCTCTAGCTTAGTGGCTCTTTCCAGATGACATTTTAACTATTGAGAAAACATTTTACTAGGAAAAGGAGATTGTAGTAATATTTTAATGAAAAATCCCTGAGTATCTTTGCACATTGCCTAAGGCCTATAGGCGTTCTTTGAAAATGCTGATGGTGAGCAGTCTGTCTGGACGTGTCTGGCTATCTAGGAAAAGGATAAAGTCAGTCCAGGGTTTGTTTTCTAGTAGTAACTGGCCATACCCCGCATTGGCACCCATTTCCTTTTAAGTGCCCACAATGTGTCAGAAGTGGCTAGGGCCCCAGAAGCTTGGGGATTCCTGGCATAGAGCTCCTGCTTAAGTCAGTGCAGGAAAGTTTACAGCATATAATTGTGATACTAAATGCATAAACACAACAAGGAAGAAGCCTCACTGAGTAATATGCAGAAGGCTGCAGTTCTAAAATGTACATGGATCTTTCAGGTACAGTAAACAAAATGATAGATCAGAACATTAGTTTTTCATTATTGTTGCTTAACAGCAGTTTATTGGTGGTACAAAGGTAGTGTAACTATCTTCTAATTGTGGTGATTCCTCAATTATTTATTATTTTTATATATATATTTTAAGACACTTTGGAAACTGCTGGTGGTTCAGTATAAGGTAGGGAGATTGCTAATAGGTTTTAGGGAATGTTTTATATTCTTAAACAACTACGTGGCTTAAAGCCCATTTCTGGGTATTAATGAAAAATATTGACTTTAAGCTTTTTAAAACTCGCGATTCTCAAGACATTTTGGTAAATCAGTAAATATGGCAGGACATCAGCAGGCGTGAACTTTCTGGTTTAGACAAATCTCTTAATACTCTATTGCCCTTCCCCCTTGCCCTTCCCCCGTGAACATTTATTCTTGAAAAGTAGTTCCAAATTTTTTATTTTGTTCAATTCTATTTCATTGAACTAAAAAAATTAAAGGGGGCTGTCAGAAATCATTTGATCCTTCTGTCTGCTTGCCAAAGCAGTCTAGATATGTTAGTTGAATTTTAAGTCAGGAGAATCATCTGTACTCCTCATATTGATCTGCCTTGAAGGATTGTACCTCTCACTACCTACTCTATGCATCTGATATCTTAGTTCCCTTTTCTTGGTACACAACAGCTGTCAGTTTTCTGTTTCTGAGTTGCTTGCTTTCTACTTATGTTTTCCACTGTCCTCAGAATCCATTCCTTATTCTCTGACTCACTTCTTAATATCAATTTTCTAGGGTTGCTGGTTTACTTGGTTATTTTTTCCAAACAGCTGACTATAGATACGGTGGTCTTTTTGTCAGAATAGTCATGCAGTTAATAGAATATGCCATCTACCTCTGGTTCAGATCTATGTTTAAATCAAAGATCTATCAGTTCTATAATGTGAAAGGAAATTCCAGAGGGAAAGGAAATATAAATGCCAAATTTCTAAACTGGAGAAAGAAAATTTACTTCTGTTTGAACCCTCTAATGGGATTTGACCAATCTGAAACTTCAGTGACTTTTTATAGACTTCAGGGGATGGTTCTAGACAAAATTTCCTCTATCTTGTTGCCTTACTTAAGGAAAGAAAGTTGCCCTTTTCTGAATTTTATTATTTATTTATTAAAAAAAATTAAGCCACCCCCATAGCCAAAGATTTCTGGGTACTTACAATAAAACATTGTTTTTATTCATATTGTACAAAAATACAATATGAATAAAAACATACAAAATAAAATAAAATGCAAAATGAAACATACATACTAGACAGCAGTAAGATGTTCATCCCAAAGCTAAAACAATAAAAATTAAAATGCAATTAACTAATTGGGGGAGATGGGTGGCATATAAATTGAATAATAAATAAAAATTAAAAGTCAGTTAAAAAGCCTGGGAAAATAGAAAGGTCTTCCCCTAGCCCAAAATGATGCTAATGTGGGTGTCAGTCAAGCCTGTCTTAGGAAGGCATTTCATAAATGGGGTTCTATCACATAAAAAGCTCCCTCCCTTGTAGAGACCCACCTTACCTCCTTTGATGGGGGGACCTAGAGGAGGTTTGGGTAGGTACATATGGGAGAAGGCACTCCTTTGGGTAACCCAGTTCTAAGCTGCTTAGGGTGTTAAAGATCAAAACCAGGACTTTGAACTGGATTGCCACCCAGAGACCAATGGAGTTGGGCAGCTATAATAAGTTTGAATAAAGAAATAAAATAAGTAAAATCTGGCAGTCAGTAGAGATGTCGAAGTACTGGCATAATGTTGGCTAGTCTCTGTGAGTAGTCTAGCCACTTTATTTTGAACAAACTGAAATTTCCAGATGGTTTTCAAAGGCAGCCTCGCATACAATCCATTGTCATAATCCAAGTCAGAAATTACCAGAGCGGGAATAACTGTGATGAGGCTGTTGCTGTCCAGGTAAGGTCACAGTTGGCAAATCAGCTGAAGCTGATGAGAGACACCTGGGTCAATGATGGATCTAGGAGCACCCCAAGCTGTAAACCTGTTCCTTTAGGGCAAGTGCGGTCCCTCCAAGATAGGCAGGGCACCAGCCTGATGCACCACTTACAAACAGTATCTCTGTCTTGTCTAGATTGAGTCTCCGTTTCTTGGCCCTCATCCAGTCCATTACCCTGCCCAAGCACTTGTTCAGAATAACCGTCTCACCTGTGTTAGATGAAAAGGAGAGAGAGTTGGCTAACATCTGCATATTGATGGCACCTCAGCCTACATCCCCCAATTATTTCTTCCATCGGGTTCATTTAGATGTTAAAGAGCATACGGCATAAAACGGAGCCCTTTTATAAAACCATAAGATGACTTGGGATCTCACTGCTTCATCATACATACATTTCACTGATCTCTGGAGAAAGGACGTTTTGCAGAAATATTGCCCCCCTCCCCTTTTGTGTAATCTAATAGTTTAGTTTCATTTTTGGATCTGTGGGAGGAAACAAAACCCAATGGCAGAATAAATGTTTTGTAACAGAAAGTCCCAGGTTCAGTCCCTCACTTATCCAATTAAAATGAGCAGATAGGTAGAAGGTATTGGGAAAGATGATCTCTGCCTGAGAATCCTGCAAAACTGCTGCTCTCGCAGCAGAATGCACTCCAAGATACATAATGGATACATAATGGATACGTAATCTAACTTAGCATAAATTGATGTTGCTGTGTTCTACTGGAATCTTGTTGGCTGGCAGCTAACAGTGCTGGCATGGAAAATCTGGACCCAACCAGACAGCCCCTACCTACTAGATTTGATAAGCCAAGAAGAGCAAGGATTGAGCACTTAAGTGGTAGACTCTACATGTCCCAGTACCTTACCCACCTCCACAGGCCTCAATGGCTGAAACGCATCGAATAAAACAGAACAGCATAGGACTCTAAGCATTTCAACTTTTGGTGTTGCGTTAACTGTGAAGACTTAAGTTTCACTTTCAGTTTGTCTAAATGTTTCTTGTAGTGCATCTCTCCTAATTACTTCCCCACCGCCTTTCTGCTTAAAGACTTTACTGATAAAGTTTTAAATTAAATAAATCTGAACTGTAAGATTTATTGGACAATGACTGCTACATTTTTGTGACTGCTGCAGTTTTTTAAACAGAAACATTACATTTTAGACTGGATATACTGTATCTATATAGAAATGGAATATGAGTCCTGTAATGATCCATAATGTTAATTTTTACGAGGTATTTCAGACAGTCATACACTTAATCATTTGGAAGTATGAATGCAAGCAGTAAACTTCTTTGATTGCTTCATTAATATACCATCCTTTTTCCCAGTCATTCATACAGAATAATTTATTGTATTTTATTATTATTTTATTAATTAATCAAATTTATATCCTGCTGCAGTCACAAAAGGTTTTCAGCAGTTCACAAAGATACGAAGAAATCATAATCATAATCATAATCATAATAATACATAAGAACATCTCATAAATGCAATTAAAAACCCCAAGACAATACATAATTTATTACCTGATTTGGATAGCTTAAGTTGTCAATACCTTCAGGCCTTCTCTCTTGACAAAGGCCTAATTGACCTTAGAGCCTGTCTTCTTTTTGTGTGAAATGTTATGTGTAACATTCCCCTCTTTTTTATTGTAAAATATGTGAAGTATGAAAAGGCAGAGCTTAAAAAAAAAAGTTGTATATATAGTTGGCTGACTTTTAAAATCCTGCACTTTATTTTTATATAAAATCTCTCAGTAGTTTTATAATAATAATATCCTGATCGCACAGAGAGGGCATGCTTCGGACCCCCTCAGTAAAAGAATTCCATCTAGCGGGGTCCAGAAGGCGGGCCTTCTCTGCGGTAGCCCCCGCTCTTTGGAACATCCTGCCCTCGAAGGTGTGATTGGCCCCCTCACTCCTGGCCTTCCGAAGGGCCTTGAAGACCTGGTTCTGCCACTTGGCCTGGGGAGGGGAGGGAACAGCTCAAGCAGGGAGATGGCTAGCCCCGTAGTGGCCAGCTCTCCGCAGCCTGATTTTCCATCTGCTTGGATCTTCCTTTCTTTAGTATTGTTTTAAATTTTGGATGTTTTATGTGTTTTAGTTGTATTTATAGTTTTAATGTTTTTTGTAAGTCGCCCAGAGTCCCCTATTGTGGGGGAGATGGGCGGCGAAGAAGTCCAATAAAATAAATAAATAAAATTCCTTTTAATTCATTGGGATAATAGAACCAAACATTCCTTGGGTGAAAGATTCTACACAATTCATTTAATTTCTGCAAGAGATGAAAAAAATAAACCAAGTATCAATCTTAATTGCCCCCACCCCCTCACTGGGCATCATGCAAACTTCTTTTGCTCAGTGCTTAATTAGCTCTTTAATTAGGCATTGTGGAAACTTCTTTTGCTCAGTGTTTAATTAGATATTCACAAGGACTAGAATTGTTCACTTAAACACTTCAGCTGCACGGAATACAACCAATGAAGCTGTCATGCCTCAAAGATATGCTCAAAATTGCAGAATGGGTTGGGAGAGCAAAAAGAGAGAAAGGCTGATTAGAAGAAGAGATAGCCAACCCGTAATTTATTTGCTTAGTCCAGCTCAGTGTTTCTCAGCCTTGGCAACTTTAAGATGGGCAGACTTTAACTCCCACAATTCTGGGAGTTGAAGTCCACCCATCTTAAAGTTGCCAAGGTTGAGAAACACTGGTCTAGCTCAAACTCAAAGATGTTGATGTTTAGAAGCAAACCCTAGTGGGTCCCAGGGGCATTCTAATACAGTCTTTTTATTTCTCGGTGGCCTTGCTTCAGCTTCCGTTCTCAGCAGCAACCACCTTAGTTCCTGCGTGGTCTGTTTGCATGCCAGTTTCTTCTGGGAATTACAGAAGAGAAAATTCCCTGAAGTATGAGGATTTAGCATTCATTCTGATTACAGCTGCTAGGCTGGCTGTCATTAAATACTGGAAATCCAGGAGTCGCTTAACCGGTGAACAAATAATTGAACAAATAATTACACAGTGCATGGGAAGCTTTTGATAATAGCAAGAGGCTATGGGGAAGAACATTTTTTCCTAATAGTATTTCTGCCCCTGCTGGAATGGAAAATGTAATATTCATCACTGTTAATTTAATGATTCAGAGTTCCTTAGAATTTTTATTTACATACATTTGTTTTCTTGCCCAAAAAGGGTGACTTGGTTTATATTTGAAGTGTATAATTTGGAGTATTATCATTATCAAGATATGCATTTGCAGGGAAATATGTATCCAGAAAATCCATTAGCAGTGGCCTTTCCTGAGAATCCACCCCATACTTTGATTATGGTTGAAGCAATCAAAGCTCATGAATCGTTTGTATATTTGTCTGTATGTGTATGTTTGCTTATTTGTATATGCCTTCATGTGCCTTGACTGATATTTCTCATTTATTTTGCTGTTCTGCAGCTGGTTCTGCTGATCATCTGTTTATATCTTTCTGGTGCCAAAAGAGTCAAAAGGGATTCAGATGGATTGCTCAGATTAATGGATTGGAGGCTAATTTGGGGTCCTAGGCTGGATGCAGAATTGAGGGTAAGATGGTATTCAGTCATTGCTTTTTACTTCATCTTTATTTTTTTGTAAAAATGTGCCTTTTTCAAACCATTGAATATTCTGTGAGGAAATTCATCTTTGCAAAAAGTGTCTTACTGTTGGGTTGTCAGCATTTGTATCCTGATATTTTTAACTTCTCTGTTTTTGTTTGATTATGGCTGCTTACAATCTCTGTATAAGAAAACTGTTCAGATTTCGTTTGAATAATTTTCCTCCACTGATCTCTCCTATGCCATGTAATTGTTGCTGCATGAAGTAGCTATAAGGATCCAAACATTATTTGGGTAGGAGAATTGTGGAAGTTAATGATACAATTTTTAAAAATAATGGTTCTAGATGTGAGTCTTCTTAGATGGCTGATTTGCAGATATAAAGTAAACCTTCAGTTTAATGGACCATTTGGAAGTAGAGACTGGATGTACATTAAACCCAAATGTCTGTTAAATCTGAATTTATTATCAGTTGCAATAATTTGTGTCATTTGACTAATGACATGGTTATGCAGATTAATGCAGATACATAAATTATATAATTTACATCAATGTATGTCATTTGCATAATGATGCAATGATGGCAATAATATAAATTACATTGTTTATATGTGTACCATTGTATCATTATACAGACAGCATAAATAGATACAAATGATGAAACTTGTCTGGACTACTTTGGAACAAAGAACTTTATATGTTAAATGCTGAAACATGAAAAATGTGTCCATTGTATCCAAAGTTTGCTAACTTAAGGTCTATTAAGCCAAGGTTTACTGTATATGCATAAAATAAATACATTGGAAGGATATATATTTGCGTGTTGCAACATAATTAACAGTATATTTTAAAAGCTAACCGATATTGTTATCATATTTTTATAGACTAGAATCTATTTCAGGAGATCCATGCAGTAAGGAAAGAATTTAATAAATATAAATGAATATAAGATATAATTAAATAACTAAAATCTGGATGCGATTGGACTAATTATTAAAAATTTGAATCTCGAGGTACACTGTTGACTACACCTATGCTTTAAATCTTTTTGAAAGATCTATGATTTACTGTGATAGACATCATCTACATCTTCTCATTTTTTATATGATTAGTGGTGTGTCACAGCAATAGTATAGTTTGTAGTCCTTCCACTTATTTTAATCCAAATGCTCTCAGTAGTTCTATCAAGTTCATTCTTTGGATGTCTGTGCAGATGTGAATATTTATATTTGGGGGGGGGGCTTTAGTATCATCTCTTCTCTTTCTATTGCACTTTGAAGGATACAAGTTGTAGTCTTCAGTGAGAATTTCCTTAGCAGATGTCATATACTCATGAAGCCATATTTCATGATGCCTTGAAATATGCCTTATTTCCCATTCTTATCTGCCCTATCACCACCTCCTGAAACATCTACTTTACTCAAGCATGTATTTTCCTGAATCCACATAGGAGCAGCAGTATAGTGAGGGTGCCCGTGCCAAATCCAAAGCACCTTTGCCTACTTCAAATGAGAATATAGTATGCCCCTAATTTCCTTTCCACTTGATATCTACTGTTCCCCTGCTTCTCGGTGGTCAGTTGATTTTTGCAACAAACAATGTGGCATGAGACATTTACATCTATGTTCCCCACTACTTCCATGTGCAGTTTGATGACTGCGTATTGGCAGAGAATATTTGCTAATGCTTAGTCCATTTTTATAGATTTAGGTGCCAGAGTCCGTACAAAACATTAGGCATGGCAGTGGGTTTCTTTACTTTGAGTTCTTGTTTGTTTGTTTTGTTTGTACTGATTTGTGTTTTGAGACAGAATCAGTAATCTAGTTCTAGCTTTACTGCTTCTGAGCTGACAGAAGGATAATGCCATTAAGTAAATGTCAGCTGTGCTTGTTTGGCTTTGTGCTCCTTGTTGATGATTATAGAAAGGAAGCTACTGATTTCCTCCTCTTCCATCCCCCTGTAGAAGTGTGTGGAAGTCAGATGTTTCACCCAGGGCAGAAGACAATGCTGGCCTTGAACTGCCAACTTAAAAATTACGATTGTGCATGTTTCCCTTGATGCATGCAAGTCACCCAAAGGGAATGGCTCAAATCAGAAGGATGAACTTACTAGAATTATTCTCATTTGCCTATTTGTTACAACAGTTAAAGACACATTGTGGGAATAGCTGTTGTAACAATATACATTTTAGAAAAGAGTAAATAGGAGAAAAAACCTGTATGCATGTATGCTTGTGCTAGACAGACCAAGTCTTCCATCCTTCATTCTGTCAACCACCCTCTCTTCCTAACCCAACCTGAAGTTTTGATTTGTAAGGCTATCATTTGTCTTTAAAAAATCTGAATCATGTAAGGAAAGGTTTCTAGTTCTCATGGCTGCAGGAATGGTGCTGCCTAAGAAATACTCTGAATCTGGTGCAAGTAGGACTTCTAATAATGAGATGAGTAAGATTTGTTTGCTCAGCATGGTTTCTCATCTCTTCACACAACTAGGAGCAATTGCAGGAACTGCACAGAATGTTTCAGCGGATCGCATTGTAGCCCTATTATTTTGATTATAATTTTTTTCAAAGAAATGTAGGTTCATTTATATTCATTGGAATTGAAACTGCTGTGTTAAATAGCTGTTACTGCAGTCATTATGAGCTGGCCTGACTGCATCCTGGGGTCTGAACTAAGCTGGTATTCATATGAAACCTCATATGCTTTCATTTCATTTATGGTTCCTGCTTACTTCAGAAATCATTATAGCCAAAAAGCATGCCTGTTCTACCTATGATCAGAATAAAGAGGCTGCAGGCACAGAATAAGGTGCTATAAAGCAAGGACTCTGGACAAAGATCTTGGCTTCCCTCAGAAATTTTTCGTTGTTTGAAAAAATCCTTGATTGAACAGGAGGAATAACAGAATAGAGTGAAACAGTTTTTAAAACTTACATTTTGGCCAGGATGCCCAATATGCAGAATGTGTATGGGTATTAAAGTAGACACAAACAGAAGATAGGTAAATGGCTTTGAAGAGTGGAGAGGTAAGCCTCATAAAAGATAATTTAATTAGCAGACCTCCTCCTGATATATATAAACCTATTGAGAGGTAACTTAAAACTCTTATCTACCTGTCTGTCTGTCTGTCTATCTCCAGACAGCTGTTCACTAGCAGGATCTTTTATCACTGGCCATTTTTCAATATTTGTAAAATAGATGGTTCTAAGTCAGGGGTGAGAATGACTTTTCAGCTGAGCCACTGTTTATTAACTGCCTGGCTCCCAAATCAGGAAATGTGCATTTGGGATTTAATTAGGTATTCATGCACTGCAGTGAAAAGAAGGTAGTGTTCAAGGTACATTATGAGAGTTTAAAGAAAGTAAAAGGGAAGGTTACATAGCTGCTGTCCTTTGAGCAGCCTGTGAGTTTCTGTGGAATGGAGTAATTTTACTTGGTATGAAACACTACTAAACCTTGGCATTAGAACAGCCTGTGAGAGATAAACATAAGAGAGGTAAAGATTATAATTCAGAGGAAGCAAAATATATTCTTGAACAACATGGATTGGAGGAAAAGGAAACATCTTTGTTTCTTTTTGTAATTCTCTCCAGAGTCTTGTACAGTTTATTTGTTTATTTCCCCAGGATATCCCATTGTATATCTCATGGGATTAATTTCAGATGGTTTCAGAATAATGAGATTCATTTCAGATGGCTCAGTCTTTGGAGGCCTTCCCACACTCTTAAATCAGCATTGGAATACAGTTCTCAGTACGTAACACATCCCCTTGGTCAAAATATTTCCCAATACTTTGTCCCAATTGAGAATAGGTCTTGTATCATCCCCAGCCAGCATAAGGAGTATGTAATATAACTGGAATGTTGATTTCAAAGATAAGCTTTGAATGCCTTGGGGCCATCATGCTTGGTGATTTTTAAGATTTGCCTATTGTAACATGATCTGCATGTGCCTGCCTTTGAAAAGTATTCAGAATCTCCATTGGTCAAAAAGGCTGCTGCAAAAGTTTTACTAGGAGTAGAAGGCTTCTGTTATGCTTGTACCGTCAATGCTGGGTATCTCAACACTGGACTATCCCAGCCCAGTCTAAAGAGTGACCTGAGATCTGGCTATTATTACTGCCTTCTCTTGTACATTCCCACTGTATGTTCTGTTTGAATGAGAGCTCTTTTGATCTGAGCTTTGGTGGGTACCTGCAAGTGTGGACCTTCTTGGTCAGAGCACTATGGTAGACTTCATGAAAGAGGTCTGTTTGGTCAAATTATGTATATATTCAAAATGCTGTGGGAACTTTTGTCATTTCCAAAAAAATGATCTGAGAGTTCATGCAAGCTGATCTCGGTTTCCTAAAACATAAGCTAGGACAGTAATATAATAAGAATGGATGTCCAAAAGGTTCCATGAATTGTTTTCTTGGCCAATTAGTGAGAACTTTTCTTCCCTAATTTATTCATTGAAGAGAATGCTTTTTTTTTGGTTTTTATTTTTAATATGGAGGAGTTCAGGTCATATGAGCCTGTAACCCCAGCTACAAGTGGCACAGATCCCCCTTGTTATACTAGTACTGAAACCTATTTAGCACATTTTGAAGATCTTAACAAATTATGGTGAAATATACATAGTCTGGGTTCTGAACTATTGGGATAAATGTGTGTTTCCTTCTTTGCTATTTCATAATTTCTCTCTCTCATTAGCAAAAACATTCACAGGGAAATAGTGTTTAGCAGTTTATCTTGGTGAATATTTCCCTCTCCTCTTTTAATTAAAAAGAGCCAAGCTATTTGTGATTAAGAATGCTCTATTTTAATCTTTACATTTTTTAATCTTTCCAAATAACTTACTGGGTAACAGGTGGACTCATGTGTTTCTTTTCATTCCCCTGAAATTGCATTTGATTTAATTGCTTTTTCTGTTTGCATTTTAGATCCTTAGTACAGTATATGTTATTCTGCATATAACTCCTGAAATTACACTTTAATATTGTATTACAGAGTTCCTCAGAAATAGGGAATTTTTAAAATGTTTCCACATCCCAGAAACACTGGATGCAGAATTGGTTTCTTGGTATATTGGGAGAGTATATATCTTTCCAGTAAGGCAGAATGCTATATCTGAATTTGAGAATGGCAGCTGTCTTCATACTGTAATTCTACATCATTGGAGTGGCAGCAAGAGAAAAGACAATAAAGATTGGCTAGCACTTTGCAAATTTTCTTTAAAAAATTAAGAATGGGAATGAGTGATGATTACTAGGAACCAAAATCCTCACAAAGCTCTTTCAGGAGTGAATGCAGCAATTTGTAATCCAAACTAAATTGTTTCGATGAGATTATGATGGCTGTTAGTGGTAAGGCTCCCAGGCAGAGAATTCTATACAATCTAGCATTTATAACTGCCTATTAATTACAATTAGCATTGTTATTGATGTGTGTTTCAATTTTCACATATCATTTGAATGAAGCATTAAATCCCAGCTTTGGTCAAAATAAGGATAATTCCCAACCATATTTGGTTTGTTTTGGGTTGTTTGTTTTTGCCAGCATCTATTGTGCAGTTACTTTTGGTAAATAATCATAGCAGTCGCCATTGAGACAATAGTAATGTTTCTCCTACTCTTTTCTTTTGTCTGTCTTTCTGGGTGCTCTCTATTTCTGGTTATCTGTTGTTGTCAGCATTTAGTACATTTATTTAACAAGGCAAGGACAATTTTGCAGCTTGCTTAGTCCAAAGTAAAGATTAATTGTGCCATTTCACTCAGATTTTTGAGTGGTGTACCAAATCTAATACTGCAAATCTGGTAACTCCCTAATCAATCCTCCTTTCTCTCTTACTGAACTCTGTGTCAGATACCTTCCAAGTTTCTCTCAAGAACTTCAGAATAGCCATTTATGGGCTGTGATTATGGGAGACAAATAAAGACAGGATCTGTTTTAGGTGACCTTGTTGTAAGAGGCAGAGCATTCTTCAGAGCATTCCTTGTCCTCGGTACATTCTTTGAGCTTGGCTTCTTCTATCTTCTTTGTTTTCCTTGAGCAAAGAACTTGGCTTGTAGCAAATCATCCTTTAGCCCAGCATTAGTTTTTCCAAAGTCTCATGATCTATGCAGGCTCTGTTACTGAGCATTTTGGAAAGTAGGCCTGGCAACAGTCTTTGGTTCTCAAGACTTTAGAAAAGCCAATACTGAGCAAAGAAATGATTTGATGAAAAGCAACATTATAGGCTGATGGGAAGGCAAGCTCTAAGAAATCGGTTAAAAGATTTACCTGGAGATTTCCTGTTTTCCTTGTAAAATCTAGTTTGTAGCAATAATCTGCTGTCTGTTGGATGTTGATGATTTGATTTTGATTAAGGAAAGGTTGGTAGGGATGGGTGGGAGAAGATACTGATTCCACTCCATCCCCTGGATTATGGCAGTATATACAGAAACTCTTGGTTCCTAATTTTTGAGTTTCCGTATTGAGGATCTCTGTGGACCATAGAATCATCTAGCCCAATTGTCTGCAGTGTGTAAGCAAACCAATTAAACCATCTTTAAGACAAATTTATATTATTGCAGGGAATGATGATTAATTAGGTCAGTGCCATTGAATTAGGGTCAGCTGTCTGTATCTGCTGAACAAATGCTTGCCATCTCAACCAATTTCTAGTTATAACTTTAGCTCTTCCAAGAATAGTCCTGTAATGCCCTTGCTCCTATTCATTTATCTTATCCATTGTTTTCCCTTCTGCTTCCATCAGCATTGCCAAGCACAGTGTTTTTATCTAGTTAATCATTGTCTTACATCACATGTTCATAGTGTTTGTGTTTCTGCTTGCTGATTGTTGCCTCAAAGGAGCAGTCAGTCTTGCCTTTGTCTTAGTCAACGACTGATGGATTAATTCTTCTTGCAGCCCATGATAAATCTTAGTAACTGTCTCCTGATCCATAATTTGGAGGTATCTGTCTTTTTTCTCTCCGTCTCTCTATGTCCAGCTTTCACAACCATAAATTACCATTTGTAAATCTGTTTAACTGTTCTAATCATTGTTGTCATAGAAATATCCCTTTCCTTCAGGATCTTGTCTAAGTATGTCATTCCCCCTTTCCTCCCTAGGATTAATCTCTTCTTTGCTTCTCCAGCACCCTTACCATCTTGAGCAATTATTGAGCCCAAGAAAATGAAACAATCTACCATATTGGTTGACATCATCTTCATTCTTTAAAATGCATCCTCTCTATGCAAAAAAGAACAAAAATATTATTCAACTTGTTTTTAAAATAAATAAATCAGCTTTTGCCATATAAAATCATATTAATCACATTTTCTACTGCATTGATAGTCCCAGTATAAACAAAATATAAACACGTATCTGTAATTCTGTTTCACGCAAGAAGTCAATCATGTAAATTCAGAGTAACTCTATTTTTCCGACCTTATTCTTTTTTATTCTCCTTCATATCCAATTAATCCATAATTCTTTTTAAATTGATAGATTACAAATTTTTGGTATATAACTCAAGAGCATGTTCCTTTCTTTAACCAACAGTGATCTTTGTAACACCATATTAATAGTTTTCTTAAACAAAACAGAGTATTAACTGAAGAAGACATCAAACATATACGTGTTCCCTCATCCATACTACACTTCCAGCATAATGGATTTGGTAATCCAACCTTTATGGAGCATTTTCTGAGTGTCTAATATACATAGAAAAGATTTTGTTGAATACCATAGGAGATGTTTTTAATATGTTTTAAAACTTTTTACCATTGACTCATTAGTATAGCATACTCCAGGTCTTCATTCAAAGTTCTTAATAATAAATTTAAAATAACTTCTAATTGTTTATAAAAGTTTGCTCTGGATTTGAATGTAATTCGAGCACATTCCAATAATTAATTAAAGAATTTTAGACAGAACCAGTGCATCTGTGCCAAACTGCAAATTTAAGAGATAGGATATAATTCCAGTTCTCAGTTTTGGCAACTTAATTCCTTATTACAGAATTCAGGTGCCTTAAAAACTTAATTTGCAATAAGCTGGTATAAAATATTAATGCTGTTAGTGGTCCCTGTCTTTAAAAAAACAGTTTACCCAATATTTCCAAATTTCCAAAGTGAAGTCAAGGTCAGAATATTTGTCCAGTGAAAGAACTAAACATCTGTAAAATTCAGTCTCTCATGTTCACATGAGAACTGTAATTTATGTAAAGAAAATCTAGGGTTTGTCTTTCTGTAAAAACTTTTTAATATGTTTTTGTATTGAGGATTCCTTGGAGTTCTCTGAGCTTGGTTGTTTTCTTGCAAACATTTCATTACCCGGCTAGGTAACATCTTCAGTGCTAGAATGGATTGGGGTTTGTTTTCTGTTTATATACAATAGCTTGTCCTGCCAGTGTTGATGGGGTTAAATATAAAATCCTTCAGGATGCAAAGGAACAAAGAGGATTGGGACTGCCTGATTTGAAATTGTATTTTGCAGCCTGCTGCTTAGTTTGGATGAAAGAATGGGTTTTGCTGAGAAATAAAAGAATGTTAGAATTAGAAAGGCATGATCTGAGGTTTGGATGGCATGGTTTTCTATGGTACAGTAAAGTTAAGGTTAATGTAGATTTTAAGAATTATTACATTAGAAGTGCTATATTGAGAATATGGAACAGATATAAACCCAGACTGTGTCTGAAAATCCCTTTATAGGTCTCAGCACAAGAAGCATTTTATATGAAAGAAACAGTAGGTAAAGAAAAATGGTTAATTTATTAAGAGTTGTTAGAACAGGAACATGGAGAATATAAGATGAAGTTAAAAGAGCAATTGCAATTGTCTGCAGAGGGATTTAGTTTTCAATGGTTTTCGTATGCATAGTTAAGAGAAAGATTTAAGGTAGATAATAGGACATTTGTAATTGAGCAGAAGACAGAATTTGAAGTTGAACTATGTGCAAATGATCTTGTAATTGCTAAAATATATAAACTTTTACTGAAATTTGAAACTGAAGAAGTGAAAGACTGTATGATAAAATGGGCCAAGAATTTTGGACACAATGTACTGATGGAACAGTGGGAAAATGTGTGGTTAAAATGATTGAAATTTACTTTATGTTGTAATCTAAAAGAGAATTTTTATAAAATGTTGTACCGTTGGTATATGACTCCAGAAAAATTGTCTAGAATGTATAAAGATACTTCAAATTTATGCTGGAAATGTGGACAACATGAAGGGTCATTTTATCATGCCTTTTTTTTTTTTTTATAAAAAAGCCAGAAATTTCTGGGTTCAAATACACTTGATACAAAGAATTTTAAAGATCAATATTCAGTTGATACCAGAACTTTTCTCCCTGGGATTAGTGGACAGCCAATTAGAAAAGAGCCATGGAAGATTATTTTTATATATGGTTACTACTGTGAGACTATTATAACTGCAAAAATGGAAAGACTCTCAAATACCCACAGTGGAGGGATGGTTGGTGAAGATGACAGAACTAGCAGAGATGTGAACATTAACTTGTTTGATTAGAGAAAGATCAACATCAACATTTACCAGTGACTGGAACCCTCTTATGGACTTTTTGCTGAAAAAAGAGAAAAATGAACTTATGATTTATGAGTCTGAAGATTAGAAAGGGTAACCTATGGAAAGAAGGAAATTATGATGTAACTTTAGAGAGAGAGGACAAAATATAAATGTATTTATAACCATTGTGAAGAAGTTTGGAAGCCACTTCTTTATAATTGTACTTTTCCTTTTCTTTCTTTTTCTATTTTTTTTTTAACTATTTACTATTTTTCTTTATTATCTTTATTTCCTTTTATGGTTTTTACTTTGTTCAAAATTACTTCAATAAAAATTATATAAAAACATTTTAATATCATCAATCTGTTTAAAGTAGATCAGCTGTATTAAAATAGGAATAATGCAAAATAATTATATCAACCTTGAACAATATTCATTTTAACTAAAGGTATCTTTCCTGATAAACTCAATGAAATTTTCAATCATCTATTTAAAACAACGTTGATTGTAATTAAAAATGAATAGTTAAAACCATGAACAGAGATAATTTCTTTAATAGTATTTTAGACTTTATGTTATGATTTTAAATGGTTGTGTTGTTTTATACCCAGAATCTTAGCTGATTGGGGGGCCTTAAATATGAAAAATAAACAAATATTTCCCAAATATTTAAAGGAATTCCAACCACAATTAAACCCCCATTTATTACAGAATTCTATATTAGAATCCATGGGAGGCAAATAGAATTGATTCATTGACTTCATTGAATAACATTATAGATTTCCAAACTGCTGGATAAGTACATAGAAGATACATAATTATCAATAAAACATAGTATGTCACCAGCATATAACATCAGCATATAATGAAGGTTTATGTTCAGTTCCAACCATAGTTATAATTTAAACTAGGTCAGTGACTCCAATATCAATTAAGCTAAAAATAAGAGGAGATGAGGGACACTCTGACAGGTATTATTATTTTAAGAGAATAAAGAAGGGGAAATTTTATTTGTAATAAACCTATCACAAGAAGTAGATTGCCGTATTAATTCAGTTGATAAAAGCAGGAAGAAATCCATATTTAGGGAAAACTGACCTCATTATAGCAAGAAAGCGTGGCTTATTTTTATTCTTTGAATTTTTTTTTTATTTCCTCAAAATGTGGAAGTAGGGGAGAAGCAAACTGTCTCTTCCACACAGTTTCTGCATGCATTAATAGAGTACTGGAATTTTTAGTTCTTATTAACATTACATCAAAAATGCTGTTTTGGAGCTGTGGAGCTCAGTGTTGCCCATCCAGATGGTGACTGCTAAGAGAACTAAGGGCTTTTGAAATCAGATATGATGCTCAGAGAGCAGACAGGCTTTTCAGAATTATTTTTTAATATAATTTTTATTAAGACTTTTAAAAAAGATAAAAACAGGCTTTTTAAAAATAAAGTAACAACACTTTTTAAAAGTTACCTTGTATTGGACTATTTATATGCAAATATTAATATTCTAAGCACTTACAGTAAATATTAAAGTCCTCTAAGGTAGTCATGAGTAGCAATAGTAACACTGCAAGGTAATTTTGGCTTATTCTATTTGATATTTTCCTTTTGGGTGTGTGTGTATGTGATGGTGCTACTTTTCTAAATTGCTGTAGAATTTTGCGTTTTTTTTTTTTTTTTTTAGTAAGCATGGAAACTGAAAGAGAATGGTTTGCTGAAAACAACATAAAAAAATAGTTGTGTTAACGCTGGGCAGTGCTTTGAATTCATTTGCAAAGGGGTGTTTTGGAATGTCCTGTAGCATAAACGCAGCACCTTTATGCAACTCTTTAAAGTAGCCTCATCTTTTTTTCAGGCTTTCATAGCGGCCACAGAAACCTCCCCCTAGTAGTCACATGATCCTGGAAATAGATGTTCCTGCTTTAATGAGTCCCAGAAGTGCTATGTTTCTATTTTCATTTGTTCTGAAACTCTGAAGTACTGCACAGTCCTACCATGTATGATGCTTGATACAGGTCTGCTTCCAAAAAAATCTCATGCCGTGACAACCCCTTAATCTACTGTGATGTCTAGTTTGGATTTTTTGCGAGCATTTAGGCTTTTATTGTTGACATAATGAACAATAACATCTTTCATACTTTAAAAAATGTGTCTGTGCATGCACCCTTCATTTCAAATTTGCAGACTCATCATCCTCTGCTCACTTGGAAACCTGCCACATGGTTGAGTTTGCCAAGAGATAAAAGAAGAAGCAGGACCAAGTTAAAGAAAGTATATGTTATTTGAACGAAAACTTCACAATAAAAATAGAACAATGAAAATGACTGACAGCAGTGATCTCTTTTCCCAATATTGAATGATCTATATCTGCATTTATTTCATTGCTAAACATACAAATGTGGGACACAATAGGATGTTAACACTGTAGCAGTTCTAACCTAGTAAGATAAGCAAGGATGAAAGACATGATAGCAGCTTGCAAAATAATACATTGTGAAACAGAGATGGGTAGTACAATTTACATGAACGCAAGCCTGGGTTTGGTTTCATTTTTCTTTTTTGTGTGGTCTTGGCTACAGAACATTACAGATTCAGTCACCTCTGTCCTGGAGGTTCAACGTTTTATTACAATTTCTAAGCAGAAAAGAAATGGCAGGAAGGCCTTCTGAACCATTAAAGAGATTCCTACTGTTTTTCAGTAGGATGCAGAGGAGGGTGACACAGGAAAGGCAATTGTTGGCCATCAGAAATAATAACCGACAAGGAATGTTCCCCTTGCCTGGGATCTTAGAAAAACAATTCTTGGTATAAAGGCATAAAGGGTGGAATCAATAGTTCTCTACTGATGAACAAAGAAGAACCAACAAATGCAGGAAGCTCTTGGGTAAGGGTGATCTGGATCCTGTGGCACCCAGTCATCTTTAAAGCAATTGTGGGAGTAGGGTAGTGACAGGGGGAAGAGATGAGCTTATTACAATACGGTTTAAACCCTGTAGCAGCAGTGAAAAAACAGAAAAGGGCCAAGTCCCCAGGAATGGATGCTGAATGAAACCATTGCAAATCTTATATATGAATAACTGCTGATTTGCCTGGAAATCTAGGAAGTCATATTTGTGTTACTGTGCATGCTACTACTTGAAAGAGAGTTGATGAAATGATTAATTTAAGTTTTTGTGGCATTGCCTCATTTTCTCCAAATCTTGACCAGGCAAGAAGTTAGGCTGTGCGGTTTCGTTTGGTCAAGACCTCCTTGTGACATTTATCAGGCTCCCACTCTTCAAAATTAGCATGGTATACTGGGTTTGCATAGCTGATCTTCTGACCCAGTTGTATGGGTTCTCTGATTCATGTCTGTGATCAGTGTGCAGTATTTGGAAGTCTGTTTAACAGGTTTGTGGAGATTTGTGAGATTCTTTGTATTATTGCACAGCCAACCTTCATATTGCATTTTTCTTTCTTCTGTTCCCATTGTTCTTCCATCCTGAAGGAATGGATGGAACAACATTTTTCCTACTATGAATACTATGGCAGTGAAGCATATTCAGCAACTGTTTCAGATTAGTTCTCTTCCACAAGAGGCAATAGATTTGACTTCCTTTTTATTTGGATAGGTGTAATTATAGAAGCTAGCAAGGAGAAATAGCAGTGATTGTATCAGGGATGACTTGCCACAGTAGTCTGCTTTCTAGTAACTTCCTGGTTAGAGTACTATATTGCACTGCAGTTTATCTTGGTCTGCCTTTAAAGATGACTTGTGCCTGCAGCTGTGCAAAATGTAGTAGCCAGCCTGCTGTCCAGAACACCCTTTGTAGACCATGTCATACTGATCCCAAAGTAACTGTACTGATTGCCTATAGGCTACCTGTCTAACTTCAGCATTAATTAATACATGTATTGTGCCTACAAGCCACTCAAATTGGTACTGAGCTGCTTACAAACTTAATTTTCACAGGTAAGATTAAAAAGCACAGTGACGTACAATGTATGTGATGATGTCATCAGGCAACTGTTGCCTTTATTGACTTGCATCCCAACGTATGATGCAAATGCATAAGTACAGCATTTACTTGATGATGTCACATCACTTGCTCCTCCCCTTGCCCCTCTCATGGATGCCCATGTTTTCTGACATGGTATTTCAGCTTTGGAATGCCTATACTTGGGGCCAGACTGGCATCCACATTGTCTGCTCTTTGGTGCCAGGAGAAGTCCTACTTTACACTTCAATTTGAGAGTTAAAAACTATGTCCCATTGTCTCTTCCAAAAATCTGTGCCTAAGTATTATTACAGTGGTACCTCGGGTTACGAACGCCCCTCCTTACGAATTTTTCGCGATACAATCAGCTCCGGCCCCAAAAATTTACCTTGCCGTGCGACCTCCGCCCCGCGCTACGCACCGGATCAGCGGCCATTTGCCCTGCTGCCATGTGGTCACGGCTTCCTGTGGGTGAGATCACGGTAGCAAGGAGATATTCGGTGAGGCTTGTGGTGTGTTTTGTGGCGTTTGGAAGGTTTTTGGTGTGCTTGTCAGCATGGCTCCAAAGAAAATGCAGAGCCATATGTATTTACATTGAACCTTATGGGGAAATTTGCCTCGCGGCGTGACCAAATTCGGAGGGCAGAACGGATTAACCGTATTTACACTGAACCTTATGGGGAAATTTGCCTCGCGGTGTGACCAAATCGAGTTGCGATCAGAGTCACGGAACGGATTAGGTTCGTAACGCGAGGTACCACTGTATATCGTAGTTATTAACTGTTTTAGAATTATAGAGTAGTGTGTTTTTCACCCTTTATTTTACAGATTATGTATTTTATAAACTATACTGTGTCATGAGATGCTGTTTACTTTAATAAATAATTTTAAAATTCCAAGCTTTACATGCCTTGCTTGTTAAAAGCAGGGTGTGGCACTGGTCTTTTTCATTATTTTATGCAGCAAATTTCATTATTTTACTCCAGCAAAACCAGGGAAGATGATCTGTAATACAAAATGTGAAACTTGGATTAGCACGATGGACTTAAAGTGTTTAATGAGTTGAACTTCTTGTACTCAGGAAGATGGGAATAAATACGGGAATATTTCAAGGTCCTTGCATTCAAAGCTGTTGATAATGATCAAGGAGATTTTATCTGAAGCTGCAAAGCTCTGAATTGCCTTCCTGATAAGGAAGTTCGTCTCCCTAATTTTGGCAATTTGATGCAAGAATCACTTTTTGTTCAGGCTTTTGATCCTTTTTGCTTAGTGCTGTCTATTTTTTCTGGTAGGAATGTCTCTTTTTCCCCTTTAGCTCTTTGCAGGCCTTAAAATGGGAAATGATGTGGTTAAAATATGGTGTCCTCTATATTAAAAATAAGAACAGCACTCCCAAGCTGTGAATCCTCCCATCTAAGATGCTAGAGAATCAAGAATGTGAAAAGTACCTAGATTGGAGTAAACTCTACACTGGGTTGCCTTTGAGAATTATCCAGTAATTTAGTCTGATGCAGATTGCGGTCACTTATTTGCCTACTATTGTCAAATAGGCAAAAGATACTACATTGCTTCTGTACTAGTTGCTCTGGGTTTGCTGTATGTTTCTGGACCAAACTGAAGTGCTTGCTTTGGCCTTTAAATCTGGTTTGGAGCCAGATTTGAAAAAATCCTTGTGCTTATATTTACCTGCATTTTATTTATTTCTTTTATTTATATAGCCGCCCATCTCACACATATGACTCTGGGTGGGGTACAATAAACAACCAGTTAAAACAATTAAACACAAATAAAATAAAATAAAATAAAACCACAGGAGAACAGATCAGCATCTTACCTACAGTGTAGTCATATCGTGGGCTCCCCATTTCTCTGGGATCCCCAAGCTTGCTGAAAAAGTCAGGTTTTCAGGATTTTCTAAATGCCAGTAGGGTTGGGTCTAGACAACAGACTTCACTTCAGCAGTGACAGTGAAATCTGCCATTAGAAGGCTGAAGGAGTTAAAAGACTAATAGAAATATATTCTCATTTGAATGCTGTCTATTGTCTCAAGTCATGCTATCTGCCAATTAAAGGTGTCTGTGAAAAAATATTAGCAGCAGCAGCCTTACTTATTGGCTGGCCTTTAAGAATAGTTAGATCAGCAGAAACAAGGAACAGAATTTCAGGTATTGGCCATCCTCTCTTGTGGAATAGGTGATTGGCTTCTTCAGTTGTAACAGTCAAAAGTACAACTTGTTTAAAATTCTTCTTAATGTGCCTCCTGTTAAATTGTTAACTGTTGTGACAGTAAACAGGTATAAAACCATTTACTGGGTTATACGTTTGGCTTTTTTATGTTAAAGGTTTATTAATATTATGTGTCACTGTTTTCAGTGGTTACGATGTCATTAGCTGACTAGGGGGGACTGCAGGTCTTAACTGCAGCATTTAATTATTTGTAAGAGAGGCCCTGTGATACAGCAGTCAAGGTGTTGGACTGGCAGTGGGGGGCCCTGCTCAACATTACCCTCAGCCATGGAAGCTCACTGAGTGACTTTGGGGCAGGAATTCTCTTAGCCCAATCTATCCCACAGGATTTTGTTATTGCGGGGAAAAATGGGAGCACTGTGTACACTGCCTTCAGCTCTTGGGTAAAAGGCGGGACATAAATCTTACAAATATATATTTAAAAAAAAACACAGTATTGACGCTGCTCACATGTTAAAACATTACTTTTGGCAGGAGATTTTATATTCTTGTCTAGAATTCCTTTTTTCTAGAAGGTGATCTAACATCTGTGCTTCCCAGCCTGTATCACTGCAACTGTCTCTGTTTTTTGCAGGGACATCTTGGACCCTAGTTAAGGCTATCGTGTCTACGTATTTCCCAAATGCACAATTTCAGTAGAGGAGAAAATGATACATGAACTGGGAATAGTGGATGCATAAGATACATGCGTCATGTATCTTTGGGGAATGAGAAAGGAGGTGAGAGGAGGATGGCATATCTACAATTCAGTTAAGTGACATGAGATGTTACATTTTTATGGCCTTGCTGAATTGATGTGTGAGAAGTAATAAGAGAGGGGAAGCAGCAGACATGCTTTGAATGCTGAAGGTTCTAGGTTCAGTTCCTGGTACTTTTGGTTAGAGTGATATCAGATCTCATATTTTAAAAGGCTTCTACAAGTATTTGAAGCCCCGGAGAGCTGCTTCTAATCAGTAGAACGAATACTCTCCGAAACTCTACTTCAGTGTACCGTCACCCCCCTAAAATAGGGAATCGCAGTATTGCCCTATTGCTTTATGCTGATGATGCCGTAATTCTTTCAAGGACACCAGTGGGCCTAAAAAGAGCCCTGCGAGTCTTGTTCCAGTACTGTAATAAAGATAAACTGGAAATTAACTTCCAGAAAACCAAGGTTATGGCCTTTGCCAAAAGACCAAGAACACAATCTTGGTACCTCAACGGACACAGTATAGAACAGATGACTACTTTTAAATATCTGGGTGTGGTCATACATGCTACTGGCTCAAGGACTGCGCATTGCGAATATGCAGCTGCGGTTGGACAGAGGTCAGCTAACGCCATCCTCAAACTGTTACGTTTAAAAGGAGGACATTATGTCCCCGCCGCAATTAAACTCTTCCAGGCGAAATCGCTTGCTCAGATGCTGTACGGGACACACCTTGGACCCTCATCTTCCTCCTTCTTACCCCTGGAGAGAGTCCAGTCCAAATTTTTAAGAGCAATCCTACAATTGCCTCGCTGTGTGTCAAATGCCTGCTTGCGCTTGGAGACTGGCCTTTTAAAGGTTGAATCAAGAATTTGTCTGTCATCTTTAAATCTGTGGTTAAAACTTAACCTTTTTCCTCAGGGCCTTGCTCCATTAATTCTTCAAGATAAATTCGTTTCTTCATGGACCAAGGCTGTCGAGTGTAATCTTGCAAGGCTAGGCGTCTCCCCGCCTTCGTTACTTCAGCTGGGCTTTGACAAGGCAAAACTGAACCTGAGACAAAGGGTGGAAGACATGGAGAGGCAAGCCGATCTAGAAAAAGTTCCATCATTTATGGCCCCAGAATCCACTAGATATACTGTAGCCGCCGCCAGATATCTCAGGCGGCTAGAGGTAGTGAACTATTGGAGGGCCTTTTCACTTGCCCGATGTCATGTACTCCCTTCAGCTGTGCTGGACAGTAAGTATAAGGGAGTCCCATTGGTTAAAAGGCTGTGTCCATGTGGTTCTGGGGAACTGGAAACCACTGGGCATGTCCTCTTACGGTGTCCATTTTATAGAGAAATACGAACAAAATTTATTTCTCCAACGATCAGCAGATATCCTGGCAGACCGGACGTTGAATATCTTCAAATTCTCCTTAAAGATGAGTGGAGTAATGTTACAGTGCAGGTGGCAAGATTTTGTGCAGCAGCTCTTAAGAGCCGACGTATTATTGTGAACAATTGACATAAGCATTTGGTGTTTCTATATTTTTGTATTCAAAAACTGATATTAACTTTTAATTTTAATGGTTTATAATGTAATTTTAGGACAATTGAAGCCAGGTGCACAAATTACTGTAAATGACCTTTTAATTATAATTGACAAGTACTTTGATTAGTATACTTTTGGATATATAATCCCTTATTTGGATTGGACATATTTCATGTCCTTCCCTTCTTTTTAATATTGTACTGGTCTAATTGACTGTAATAAAGTATTCATTCATTCAGTGTACTGTAGCTTTGTGTGTTCATCTGGGCATAGGTTTCGGTGTTCCATCTCGTTACTGAGTTCACCGCTGCCTTGTCCAAACATGCTGTATTGCAAGTCAGTGGCTCTGGGCTGTTGCAAAAGGCTAGTATGTGATGTTGTTTGCGTGCTCCCTCAGACTAAATAACTTCTCTGCTGGGTGATCGTAGCTTTTCAGATAAAACGCTTGTAGTGGAATAGCTGAGCCAGTAGGGAAGAAGGCTAAAGGTATCAAATTTCCTCTTCCAGAAGCCCAGTGGGTCCTCACACTCTGTCAGGGTAGCAGTTTGGTAATTCTTGCCTCCTTCACCTGCCTCCCAAGGGCATCTCTCCTGGCATCTACCCTGTAACTTCAATGTGTCAGTGAAATAGGGCTCTCTCAACCTGTGCTGTTTTTCTGATGATTAAAAAGGGAAAAGCAACCTAATTTCAATAATGTGTTCTTCTGACTATGAGTGCAGAAGCACGACTGGATGATTTAACCAGTCAAAGGCTATCACTAGAGATAGACAAAATCAAACATTTAAAAAGAAGAACATATACAAAATCTGGATTCTGTGTGATCCTGTCCTGCATGTAAGCTGACCAGCTGTTAATGTCAGAGTTGGCAGCCTGGACATGTACATTAACATCATATAACTTTCTAATAATAATTTTTGTGGCTTAATTGCTGCATGCCACTGAATCTCTTTTCCTAAATTCCTCTGTTCTGAAGTAGGATAAGATGGAGGAGATTTAGGGGTCTTTGAAGCCTGTCTATCCCCCTTACAAAGGCCAGAACAGCCCTGTTGGATCACAACAAAAGCTCTTAAAGTCCAGTTCAGTGATTCCATAAAAGTTGACCAGATGTCTCTACACCAGTGTTACTTAACCTTTTACTCTTAGGACCCCTTCCCACTTTTAAAAATTATGGGAGACCCCAAAAGAGCTTTTGTTTGCATAAGTTGTATTTGTCAATATTTACTGTATTAAAAATTAAAATTGACACATTCGAAGAATATTTATTTATTGAATCATGTAAAATAACAATATTAAACCCATTAGCTATTAACATAAATAAAATATTTTTCATGAAAAAAACCAATTTTTTAACAAATAAAAAGTAATAACAAAGAAGAGTGACATTGTTTTAAATTTTTGCAAATATCTTCAATATCTGGCAAATAATCTTGATTTTGCGGACCCTGAGAGGAGGATCGGACCACACTTTAAGAAACATTGCTGTAGGACATGAGTGTCATATTACTTCCTCCTGCTTGTATTCCTTAGCCACTACTACTCAGGAATATGCAAGATAATATATAGACATGATTACTATATCAGTCAGTTCATTTTAATGAACTGTATTCTGTGCTAGCTTTCTGTGTACAATTTTATATTGTAAGAGATACATTTGGATATACCAATTCACACACTGGACATTTAAATTGGGTCACACCATGCAGCTGTGCTCTTAGATAATTGCAGAACTCCAAATATGGATTGGAGAGATGTTTTTCTCAAAGATGCATTCTGTCTGTGAGGCTGAGCCAATCTCTGTGCAGTGAGATGAGTTCAGTTAGGTAGGAATGTGTCTATGTCTCAATCTGCTCAATCTTTCCTCTAACCCCCTTCCTTGACAGAATGAATGTCAGGCTTGATTCCAGCCAGCATGCTGAGGCAGAGTCTTTCTTGCAAAATGCCTCCAGTTGGTATTTAAATAAGCATCACTTTCTTTGGCATTCCCTGCTGTGAATACATATCCCTGATGAAGATGAAAAGGTGCTATGGGGTATACTGAGGTTCTGAGGCCCATGTACTGTACAGCAGCGGTTAATATTTCTCAGCACAGAGCCAGATGAACAGATTATAACGGGAGCACATATTACTTTGCACAGTACTGCAAAGGATCCTGTGATCCCCCTTATCTGCTGCATGAATCGGCGACGGATCAGTGATGATCGGTCAGATGCATCTGATCTTGAAGGTTCTCACCCACAGGTAGTGACTTGTGGATAATACTTGTTTTATCCTGTGAAGCAAACTAGGAAACTGCAACATACAAAGTTTCTGTTTACATTGCCATATCCAGATTACTTAACAGAATGATGCATCAGATCTTGGAGCTATGTTTTTTGTAAACCAGAGGAAAATAAATCTTGGGTCTGATTCACATAGCTATGTTCCTTTCCCAAAAGGTCCTGGTGCCCTCTCTGTTCAAAAGATTTTGCAGCTTTGAGGCCAGGTTATAATATGTTCAAAGGAAGGGGGAGGCAAAAGAACTTAGTAAAATAAAAAAGAGAAACATCTCTTTGGACAGGGAAATGAGCTGTGCTCAGCATTCTGGATCTGCTGCTACCTTCACTGGGTTTTATATTTAAATACTTACTGTGTTTCTCTGGGAGGTATAACATGGAGATAAATGCTGCTTCTCACCTTTGAGCCAACATTGTCAGTTGGCTGGGTTCCAGCAGCTGATCTGTCCTGAAGTAAATGTTTTATAACTTGTTTATATTGGGAAGAACAAGCATGTCATGGAAGCATAGAGCAGAGCAGAAATCAAGAGCATGCAGGATTTCTGCTGGATTTGCAGCTTTGAACCAGTCTTTTGCTCTGTCTTTAAAGCTTATCCTAACTATACATAACATGTACTTGCCAGAGAGTGAGAATTTATGGTGGCCCTCTAAATGGGGCCCGAACCTGAACCACCTGCATTCTTCACCACTTACTATGCTTGCTGCAGCTGTTACAAGTTTTTCAACACTTCCCTTGCAAATTGGCCCTGAAGAAAGACCAAATAATTACTAAATCTCCAAATTGCCTAGAATTGATCCTGTTTTTAAATTTGGAATATTTTGCACATACTTCCCACAGTGAACACACAAAATGGCATTCATCAGATCTTGGACATGTGGTGTTATATAGCAAGGAGCCTGGATTGACTGCATCTTCTCCTGTATAAGCTTTGCCGAGGCTCAGAGTAAACACATAAGTGCAATTATTGTCTTAAGCAGTTTGGATGGTCAGCTGTTGGATGGGAATCCTTGACTATAAATTATGGGAATCGTGAATTTATTGAGGCAGAAGGAAAAGCAAGCCAAAGTTGAGGTGAAGCAGGATGGAAGGGAGAAGACCTCTAAACTGAACATTCCTGCTTTAAGGCTTGTGGCAGTAGTACAAATATTTTTGTTAGGAGCCTGATAGTTTTCTAGAGAAGGAATGTGTTTTCTAATCAGTGCCACATGCTGATCATTAAAATAAGTACAGATAATTAGCAATGTCAGCGGCTACTGGAATTTTTGCATTTCTGCTCTCTGCCTGGCCTTCTAGTACCGAGCTTGTATGCTCTCCTACCATAAGCCTTATTCATTTAGATTGAAGATGCCTAATAATGAGTCAGGCAGATGTGTTACATTGTCTGCTTTGAATCATAGCAGCTGTCAAGCACTCTGCCTCTTCACTCTGAAAATCAAGCCTAGGACCTTCATGCATGTAAATATAAAACATATATTCGATCACTAAGTTCTGAACAAGTGGTGCAAGTGTAGGTACTCATGTAATTAAATGAGAGAAATGAAAAATGGAAGAAACATGGTTTGAAGCTACAAGACCCTTATGAAACCCTGTACTGTTGATTGCTGGGATTCCCATACCACTGCAGGAAATGTATCTCATAGGTGATGTATGTGAGTTGGTCTCAAGTTCATTCCTCAACATCTTCAGATGTCAGTGCCAGGAAAAACTGTGGAGAACAACAGATGAACCAGTAGTTTTAATATAAGGCAGATTTATATACTTTGTGCAATATATGTTTGGAGGATAATTCACTCTAAGCAGCTCCATCTCACTCTGTTTGGTAAACAGGACTACAGGAAAGCCATGGAGGAATACCAAAGCCTTCAATAGCAGTAGTTCAAAACAAGATAATGATTCCCATGAAAACTTGTGAATCAGATCAATTCATTAACTTCCATATTTAGAGATACTCTTACAGGAGAGAGCCAGGCCTGTATAGGTAAATTAAAAAAAAAAAAGTAGTCATGGATTACAACAGTAGAGTTCTCTCACCATTCACTTAAACTTCTGCTTCTGGTGAGTCCTCATTTCTAAGCTTCAATGACAGGATCTTGCAACTAGGGAATTAAGAAAGAAATCATAAATATGATTCAGGGAATATTGGTGGTGAAAAGAGTAGGGCCATATTCGTGACAAGGTTTCTCTACAAGGACATAGAAGCAAATGCCTGCCAAGACATCCTTTATTCCCTGCATCTGCTTAGAATGCACTATGATGAGACCTTTTAAAAACCCACTTTAAGTTAAAAGATAAAAACCTTTCCAACAGCACTTGGCAGTAGCTGCAATCAATAATTTAATCTCTGCTCTGATGCAGTAGCACACTTTATAGCTCCCAAAGGGGCAAGAAACCTAGGTGTGCTGGTTAATTTCTTTCTGCTGCCTTTATATGTTAGTTTAGCACTCTTTGGGGAAACTACTCTTGTGGAGCAGGTAGAGTAGGCTGTCTCTGAAGCTTCCAAGTAGTTTAGCTTAAAGAAGTGGGATTTAATGGCGTGGTTGAGCTGTGGCACAGGGGAGAGTAGTTAGCTTGGGAGTGGCAACATAATAACAGCCCTGTGGGTCATTACAAGGCCCATCTCAGTCTACTGTTTGGTTTCTCATAGTAGCCGACAAAATTCTTCTAGGGTGTTTACAGATAGGAGATGTCTCCTCTGTTGCATACTGCCTCCAGTCTAGAGATCATATTGAGTCTTTGATATGCTCATTCTCCAAGAATCTATCCAATTCCCTTTTAAAGCCATTCAATTTAGGGACTCTCATCCTCTTTGGGGTGGCAATATGTTTATCATAACAGGGAAAATGTAGAGGAGTTGAAAATCAAAATTCAACCTTTTCAAACACTGAAGAATAGTGATGATGATAATGTGACGGTTTAGGTTGTACGAGGAATGCCTGACAAATTGGAAGTGGGCATTTTCTTGCTGTCCCATAGCATGCAGCACCAGCTATGGAGATTCCATTGAGCTAGTAGTTACTGATGGATCTTTCCCCCATGACTGTGATTAATTCCTTTTATAAGATGAGAACAAAATTGCTGACTCAGTTCCTAACTTTGGGGTGATTTGAGGAAAATTATTCTTTTTCTGATATGGCCTGTTTTGACATTATTAGCTTCATTCTCTGAGCAACAAGTGGATCCAAAAAATGGAAATACACTTCATGGACATAACCGCTTGGCAGCAAACCAAATGCTCTATATCCAGAAAGTGCTAGGGTTAGCCTTTGGTGTCTCTAGGTGAAACGTCTTAAGCAGTAGATGGTGTGTGTGTTTTTGAAAGAGGTGGAAGAGAGTTGTAATCAGCCAAAGTTGGTAATTCTGGGCTATATGAACACATCTTCTCATTTGTGGTAGGCTTCAGACATCTTCTTCCCTCTCCCCCTAGAACTACTTTAGTGGTTTTGTATCTTTCTTCCACCTTTGAGCAACAGCTGTGGGATGGACTAGTGGATTACATTTCACCAAAGAACTTGAACTTATTAGTTTTCCTCATTCTCTCTCTCCTTGTTCCACCCTCACTTTCACCTTTCTGTCAAACCCATTCTTATCTGTGTCTTTCATAAAAGACAAGCAGCTGAAAGATTAAAGTACATTTTATTCCAAAACTAAACTAAGCAGTATTACTGCAATGAAACAGATTCTTCAGGCAATTTTGTTCTACTGCCATATGCCAAGAATGAGGCTGAATATGTGCCTTGTGAATTTTGGACACAAGCATTTGATGCTGAAAATAAAGAGGGCAGTGCAGCTGTTTTGAGCCATTGTCAGCAGCTCCAAAGCTTAGCCAGAGTTTTTAATAATGATTTTTATTGTCCAGATCTGTACTCAACAGCCTCCATCTCAAGCTCTTCCCCACCTTTGTGTTTTTTTGAGAGGGAGGGGATTTAAGCAAGAATGATAGTAAATGATTTTGGAGTTGGAAATAAAAAAGGTAAAAGGAATAAACAAGAAAAGTACTGGGAGTGGTGGTGAGGTGGGGAAAAGAAGTTTTGTTAATTATATTTGGCTGAAAAAGCCTTTATTGAAATGAAAAGCTTTGTGAACATTGCAATATGGGAGAGAGTGAATTATTTTTGTCCTTGGGGATAAATGCGACTGAAAACACAGGTGGACAGAGCTCTTAATTTTTCCATTTGGATTGGGAGCAGTTTTGGCCTTCACCTTGAAGCTATCTTGCAGCCAAACTAAAAAATGCTTGCTGGAGGAAAAGCCAAGCACCTGCTGAGTTGTTGAAATGTACACTTAGGAATCTATGTGTAAAAAGCTGGTGCCAAAACCACCAATTTTCACCTTCCCTGGGTATAAACGATCTCTAGAGCAAACAGCAAAGCCTTCTTGAAGTAAGCAGGCTGTGTGATGGGGCAAGACATAACTTTTGTTCTATTTTTCCTATTTGGTTTTCTTCCTGTTTTGAGCACATTGTGATTACTTCTCTAATAATTGCCTCCCCTGCTCTTTTAGGACAGCTTCTCTCTTTCATTACCCCATCTCCCTCTATTTGAGCCGCCCAGAGTCACCCGTTGGGGAGATGGGCGGCATACAAGTTGAATAAATAAATAAATAAATAAATAAAATTTCCTTTTAAGTAATTCAAAATTGATTTCTCTTAAGAGTGCCCTCATTGTGTCCCCCCCCCCCCCATGTTGTACTGTCAACTTCAGCCCCATGTTGTACGGTCAGCTTCTTCCTTATCTTCCACTGTCTTTTGTCGTCTTGACCTCCTTTTGTGGCTCCACTGCCCATCTGCAAGAATACACTTATTTTTACTTTCAACAAGCCCACTACCTTCTCCAGACCTCTTCCATTAACTCTTACAACACATACTGTCCAGCATATTGCAGAAGATCCATAGCTCAAAAAAGATTGTGCCATTAGGACTCAAAGATTCACCCATCTTGAACTGAGTAATTTCCAGCTGACAATCCCTGAATTGCAAGGGATTTCTGTGCTGGGCTTCCATATAGCTAATGTCTGAGAGTCTGGGGCAAGAAGAATGGTTGTCTTGTTACTGAGCAGCAAAATATCCTAAAGATAAATCACATTTTCTCTTTGTCTCTTTTAGGCCACAGAAAATTGACACATTTTAGCTTACTGGAAGACTTTTTTTTTTTGGTTTAAGATTTTGTGTTGCAGTGAATTCCTCAACTTTGAAAGCCTTTTCATAAAGTAAAGTTTTAAAAAACTTCTTAATCAGTGGCAGCCTGGAGATATCCTGTTTAAGTACGTGGGAGTTCCACAAGTGGGCCTTGTATGTAGGAGCAGTACCCAGAAGCTGGCACAGGAATTTTATTACATGCTGAAAGCCTCAAAGACATACAAGTTGTCCTTGTTTAGCAACTGCCTTGTTTAATGACCATTCACAGTTATGATGGTGGTGAAAAAGTAACTTTGTGACCAATCCCCACATTTATGATTTTCACAGGTCTGTAAAGCAAAGGAAAGCTGAGTAAGATCGTAAGCACAGTCGCAGTTTCACTTAGTGACCACTTTGCTTAACAACCGAATTACCAGTCCAACTGTGGTCGCTAAACAAGGACTACCTATAAATGGGGCAGATTCCTTTATTTCCAGTTACCTCCAATCACATACAATTTGAAAACAAAACTGTTATTACTGTTGATTTCGTCCCCTTTCAAAACATGACTACAGAGTCATAGAGATGGAAGATGGGGGAAGTACTAACAATAGTCACTAGCTATAATGGCATTGTGGAATTTCTAGGGCTGGCTCTGAATATCCAGAGAATGTTATTACCTCCTGGGATCCACTGTGCAAAACAGGATAACAAGATGGAATTTTGGTATGATCCTGCAGCCAGGCTGAAATTCACCTCCCAAAGGTTTCTGTATAACAACTTGATCAAGGCCCAGAGAAAGTATATTGACTTGGTTAACTATGATTTCTTGATTGAGTGATGAGTGATGTGGCCCCAGTGGTAATGTAGGATCTCCTATAGGTTTTCTCTGTATTTTTAAATCATTGATCAAGTTGGCAGCATTTGAGCACCATTATTCAACACTGATGTTTTAAACATTAATAAGACTAACTTGGTTAACAGCATTTCTTGGGTTGTCAAGGTTATCACTTCATTCTGAGGTCAGCGTTGTCTCTTGAAGCACACTTAAATCATCATAGTTTGGCACAATTGCTGAGGTCACAGCAAGCTTTGTTAATACCATATTTCACCTGTGGGAAGATTCTACAAAATATGTGAAGTTATTAGCAAAGAGAGGTGGCTTTAAGCTCTACTTTTACTGGACTTCATAATTGGAGTCTATTGATTTTTGTTTTTCCTCATCCGTGTTTCCCACTGTGCTGCAATTGTTCAGGTGACTGCTCATTTGGAACAACTGAATTGCCTGTTGCAAGAACATTATGTGATTTAGATTGTTGTCCTTTGTAGCTTGTATAAAGTTAATAACCTGCATTACTTCTCAGGCACTGGAATATAGTTGTTATGTGAACGTCACTGCCCTCTACTGGGTGCAAGTTGCTTTTATTAGTAGGTGATTGATCATGCCTAGCAGAGATCTCTGTTTACCAAGGGCTTGGGGATGTAGCTACCATCTGTGTAAATGCATTGTGCTAAAGCAGAATTCAGCAAGCTTTTAGCTCCCAGATTTACATAAATAAAGGGCAGTATTACTAGTAATCATCTGTCACTACAGAAAAATTATATCAAGTAATCCTATTTCCCTGGTGTGATTTTGTTTCCTTTCTTAGCATATGATGGTGCCTGGAATTAATTATGGGCTGGATGAAGAATAACAAATTAAAGCTAAGTCTACACAAAAAAGAGATGCTGGTGTTGGATGGTTTATCAGTCAGCTGAAGTGGCATTAACATTTTCTAGATACAGGGCAGACAGAAAATCTAGTCCCAATGTAGGCATGAAAGCTGGCTGGGTGACTTTGGGCCAGTCACTCTCTCTCAGCCCAACCCACATCACAGGGTTATTGTTGTGGGGAAAATAGGAGGAGGAAGGAGTATTAGGTATGTTCGCCGTCGTGAGTTATTTATAAAAATAATAAAGGCAGATAAAAAAATCTAAAAAAAAAAGTCAGATGTCCTTGGGTTCCCATTTCAGGATGACCCACTGCTGGCTACAAAAGAAGAGAAGGAGTAATTGCCATTTTGGCTGCTATGCAGAGCTCATCCTGTGGAGGACTGGGCCTGTCTCTGGGGGATCTGACACCTCACTTAGCATTCCATTGCACTATTGCCTATGACAATAAAAGCAACTCTTCTCACTCTATCTATCTAGACCAGCCTGAATGGTAGGACTGCTAATAGTCCAATCATTTGCTGCCTCGGGTTATTGCTAATAGTCCAGTCAGGTAACAAGTGTAATAATGAGGGAAGCCAGAACATCTCAGCACTCATTATTGCTTTTTTGTCTGAGTGGACAAACGTGATTTGGTGATTGATGGAACTTCTGCTGCTACTCTGCTGTGCAGGTGCTGGTTGACTACTTCCTTCCCTGACTGCAGATTCAAGATGGAGTGGTTGCTGCTGCTCTGTATTGTCTAGCAGATGAGACAAGGATCAGTGAAGAAGCTAGGAACAGTGTCTGTTGGGAGAGCAGCCATAGAAGGGACCCTCCTTTCACTCTTCAAGGCCTGCCTTCCATTGCTGATCATTCAGCTGCACTGATGGGCAATCTAGCAAACCATCTTGCAGATTAACTAAAAGCAGCTGCTGCCTGGGAGAGTAAGATAAGTGAGAGTGAGCTGCTACTGTTGTAGTTTGCTGGATCATCCATCTAGCAGATGAAAGGGAGTGGGAGGAACAGCTTCAGCCTATAGAAAGGAAACCAAGCAGTTAGTAGTCTAGTAGCCTAGCATGTGAGTCAGGGACTAGTCAGGATATATAGAAGTGGCCGTTAATGAGGATAAGTGACAACAACTATTGCTGTTCCTTTCACTCCTGGATAAGGAGGAGAAGTGGTGTGGAGACAACATCTGGTTGAGGTGGTCTTTTGAAATGTTTGTTTAGGTTCTTCCAAAATCTGGATTTGGTCCAAACTTTTAGCAAAGCCAGGTATTTCCCCATCCTATGTGCATTTGATTTTTGTTTCATAAATGAAGAATTTTACATTTATCTTTTGGCACTTTCAGCCTATTTCTCCATTCTGTCAAGAACATTTTGAATATCATTTCTGTTCTTCTGAGGTACTAGCTATCTTACCCAATTTTGTATTATGTGCAGATTTGATGAGTGTTCAATCAACCCTTCATATCATGAATGAAAATATTGAAGAGTAGAGGACTGAAGCTTGTGGTACTCTATTTTTCTCTACAGTTTGATAAGGATCCATTGATGAGCACTCAGTGAATGCAATTATTAAGTCAGCTATATATTAACTTATTTTGTCATGTCATTCAGCTCTTGCTGAACTAGTTTCCTAATCAGTATCTCATGGGTACTTCGTTAAATGTTTGCTGACGTTATATATTATTTCTACAACATTCCCACAGTATGTTAAGGAAGTTACTCTTTCAAAAAATGAGGTAGGATGACTCTGGCAAGTTCTGCTTTTGACAAATTTATCCTGTCTCTTGGTAATTACCACAAAGTTAAATAGTAAGCAAAAGAAGTTAAATGCATGAAAGGAAAGGAAAGAAAATATACCTAGTTTATAACAGCATTCCTTGTACCTCTCTATGCTTTTCTCTCATTGCAAACTTCCACTACAGCTATACATTCATACATTTGTTCTTTAAACTTCTGACCTTTCTCTTTTTGAGGATCTCATCAGCTCCATCCAACCACAGTGTTTTTCAGTTTTCACTTTCTTTTCAACTCACTTGTTCTTCCTTCATACATTTGTTTTGTTGCTCAATTTACTCTATATAACCAAACCACCACAAAGTACTTCTCTCATACTAGTCACTGACTTTTGTCTTCAATCCATGTTAATTCAGTATCAGTTCATTCTTGACCCTCTCTCTTCTTGTTTTACCACACATACTTCTTAAGTAACCCGATTCTCACTGTATCCAGCTTATTTTTATAACTCGCACTTCCATATAACCAAGTGGGCAGAGGGATGCTTTTCCACACAACAATTTTTGCTTCATTCAACAAACTATTTCTCATAACAAATGACATACTACCAACTGTGTTTCTGTCAGCATTTGCATGTCTTTCTCTATCCATTTTCCCATCTTTGGTAGACATTCTACTAAGGTACAAAAATTAATCTATTTGCTGCAGTTTTTCTCTATTATTTGTAATCATTCTCTCCATTTTCTCTGTTAAGCACAGTTGCCTTGGTTTTTAATTTAACATAGCAGTTAAATTACTATGATGGGTTCTTGTACAGTTCTTATAAATTCTTAAAATGCTATAGATGAGCCAGTTTGGTCTAGTGGTTAAGGCACCAGGCTAGAACGCAGGAGATGGTGAGTTCTAATCCCGCCTTAGGTATGAAAGCCAGCTGGGTGACTTTGGGCCAGTCACTTTCTCTCAGCCCAACTCACCTCACAGGGTTTTTGTTGTGGGGAAAATAGGAGGAGGAAGGAGTATTAGATGTGCTTGCTGACTTATTTCTAAAAATAATAAAGGTGGGATAAAAAAAATCTAAAAAAAATCTAGATGAACACTTATGTAATCTCTTATTCTGTCCAGTTTTAGCTTGCATGTATTAACTTGTGTTTATCTAAAACAAATTAGTGATCGTAATTGGCACAGATTTTTTAAAGGGCATGGAAATTTCTTAAGGACTCTAATCTATGTTAGTAGCTTGGTGGAGCTGGTAGGGTAAAAGACTAAGGGAAGTTTTAAACCTCCTCTCCAAAAAGTCCAGTGGGTCTTCACATCATCTCTTGAAGTAAAACTCTTGATAGTTCTTGCTGCCATCTCCTATATTCTAAGGAGTGCCTTACATGGCATCCTCTCCTCTAAATCCAGAGATAGAGCTCCTACATCCTGGGTTACCTTCTGGTAGTTACTAGATAAAAGGGAACAACAGAATAAAATAATTGCTACAGCATCACCTCCTCCATCCATGCCCACTTGTTCACTGAGAACCCAAATGATTTGCATCAAATATTAGACTGTATGATGTAATGAGGACTCTAATCTGCTCAATAGCTTCAAAGACCCCAGAGTTGTTCTCCTGTTGCTGTTGGGGTGGGTCCAGCAAAAGTTTGTTTCCAAACCATTAGATACTAGAGTGCAGAAGTAGAGCAATTCTCAGTCTAGTGGGATCAGAAGAAGCAGGATTCAACTTTACTTCTTACTTACTTTACAGTAAGACTCTACACATAAGGAACAATTGCAATCAATCCAATATTTCATTAAAAAGTAAAATGGCATTTCATTAAAAAGTAAAATGGCAACTCAGAATCTTCATCCTGGCTAAAATGCTCATTGAAAAAGAATGGTCAAATGCCTTTTGAAATGTCAGAATGATAGGGGCCATGCATATCTCTGGAGCAGCGTGTTCCACAGTGTGGGGCTACTAGCAAAACATTTTGGAAGAAGCAACAACATGTCAGAAATGAGAAACACAGTCTAATCAGAGAGGTGGCAGATTGGGTAACTGGTAGAAGAAGGTGAGTTTTTTAAAATAATGGAAAGTAGATAATCTCAGAGATTCACTCAGATCCAGACTTCTTCTGGAGTGTTGCAAATTTCTCAGCTTGAACTTCCCACAGTTCCCCAACGAAGAGCTGTAGATTCATGCTCTCTTTCCATATTATTTGCAATGTTACTGTATAAAAATGGCCATTCTTCTCTTTCTAGGATTCATGGATAAGTCTAGTATTTAAAACTTAGGATTTTAAAGCCTGAGCAGAACCCAGTGGTGTATATCTCTGATTATACTAGTTTATGACCATAATAAAGATTTGATTTCATTTCATTTCATCTGTGCATGAGTCATCTGACACATCTCTTCCCCCCCACCACCACAGTTGCCATAAATGGAGAATACGCTGGTCTAATTTTTAAAGGCAAGAACATCTTGCATGCCTTTTGTGACTAGTTCTGAAGGCCATTATATAAAATTAGCTTCCTATTTAGAGACAGCAAAGATGGCTGGCATGGAATTAGAAGAGCTTTGTATAAAGCTCTTTAATAGTTTGCTGATGAGCTCTTACTGAAGAGTCTGAGGTACAAGGCAGAAAATGAAAGGGTAATAGGCTGAGATGGCTTCTAGATAGAGCAGTGGAGTTGACCATCCTTTTAGCAACTTTCTTGCTCTCCTGGCTTCCAAAGGATGGTTTAACAGTCTCTCCTGATGTTTATTCTATAGTACCGCGGTTATGTACAACACCCCCCCCCACTACCTTTTGAAGGGTGTATAGATGTGCAGACTCTTTGCTCTTCTCTTAAATGCCCTTATTCTGTAGCTGTAGGTATATAAAATATACCTGCCCTTATTCTGTAGCTGTAGGTATATGAAGACATATTAAAGCTCAAGAACAGATTAGAAGGGAAAAACAATATTAAAAACATAAAATAAATCCATTTTAAAACCATCAATTATCTGTAGTTGACCTCATCTATTTTTCTAAGGTCAAAAGTTAATTTTGGGTAGATAAGCCTATCCATAGATCATAGTTATAACAGTGGGACATTATCATCAATACTAGAATCTGTACTTTTTCAATACCGGTTGCTGTGATTCACAAATGGGAGGATACTATGTTTTGTCGAAAACTGGATGTAGAACTCCTCACATCTGGGAAATGTTGCCATTTTTGTACCTTGCAGATACTCGCCATCAGTTCAGTTCATTCCAAGTAAAATTTTTCAGACAGAGAGAGCCAGTTTGGTATAGTGGTTAAGGTGCTGACCTAGAAAGCAGGAGACGTGAGTTCTAGACCTGCCTTAGGCATGAAAGCCGGCTGGATGACTCTGGGCAGTCACTCTCTCCCAGTCCAATCCATATCACAGGGTGGTGGTTGTGGGGGAAATAGGAGGCAGGAGAATTAAGTATGTTTGCCACCTTGAGTTGACCAAATATATATTTTAAAAGTGGGATGAAAGTATAATTATAATAATTATAATCCGATACACCTGTAATTGGCAATGCCATTTCAAGTGCAACGCATTTGTTTGAGTGGCAAAACAACCTCAAAACATAGCACCATTGTTAGTTTAGCTTGAGTTGGAGGTGTAGTGTTCAGAAAAGTAATGTTTCCAGCTCACACCAGTGGTTCAGAAGAGCTTTATGCCTCATTATTAAATACACAAAATTTAGTTTTTGATGACTGTGTTAGAACTGCAACAATTAGTGTTAGAACATAAAAACATAAGCCCTGGCCCATCTAGTCCAGCTATCTGTTCTAACAGTGGCCAACCAACTGCACAAGGAAGCCCACTGGTTTCCCTGTAGAGGAGCCGCTGTGGGTTCTGGGCCACTGTGGGTAGGAAGTCTAGCAGCTTCCTTGGCTGATTTATTTGTCTGAAAGATGAGAGTGTTGGCAGTGCCTGTTTCAAGTTTCAGTGCCAATTGGAGAGGGACATTCAAAGTATGTGAATCACTGCTGTGGAATTGGCTAGGGGTTTTCCCCAAGTCTGACCCTTTCTTAGAAGCCTTACAAGAGAGGGATTTAGGACACTTTTGATAAGTGGTTAGGAATCTATCTACCTACCTACCTACCTACCTACCTACTTTTAGTCAATTTATATAGCCGCCCATCTCAGCAAGTGGCAGTGAACAATATTTAAAATAAAAGTTAAAACAATTACAATCACAACTACAAAAACTAAAATACATAATAACCAAGAGAAATATAGCAATAATTAACATAACCAGGAGACAGGCCCCTTCACACACTTGGGGCCCCAGGCCCAGGCACAAAGCCAGGTCTTTAAGGCCTTATAAAAGGCCAGCAGGGTTGGGCCAACCTAATTTTTGGAGGAAGAACATTCCAGAGGGCAGACACCATGGCAGAAAACGCTTGTCTTCTGGGCCCCGCCAGCTAACATTCCTTTGCTGATGGGACCTGGAGCATGCCCATCCTGCCAGACTGAATAGGACAGGTAGAAACAATTGAGGAGGGACAGTTCCTTAAATAACCTGGTCTCAAACCATGAAGGGTTTTAAAGGTGACAACCAGCACCTTGAATTGCACCTGAAAGTTACATGCACCAAAATGTGCACCAGTTGTAGCTTCTGAATTCTCTTTAAGGGCAGCCCCTTGTAGAGCATGTTGCAGTAGTCCAGGCAGGAGGTCATGAGGGCATGAGTGACAGGGAGCAGGGCCTCCTGATTCAGGAACAGGCACAACTGGCGTACAGCCCAAAGAGTCTCCTGTCCACAGCTGTGAGTCCAGGAGGACCCCCAGATTGCATGTCTGAGGCAGTGCCACCCCACCTAAAACCAAAGATGGAAGATCTTTGGCATCAGAAGGTCCAAAAATCCAAAGCCACTGAGTTTTGCTACAGCAGCTGAAACCTATTGCATCCCATCCATGCTCCCATAGCCTCCAGACACCAGGACAAGATGTCGACTTATGCTTTTTCAGTCATTAGAATTGGATTTTAATGAAATATGTTGCACGTTGAACTTAGTTTTCACCAGTCATAGTAGTTTGGGGAATAGAGCAGGGATATAGTGGTCATAGTTGTGGATGACCTGTGGAGGGCTCTGGATAGGGTTGGTACATCTGTCCTGGCCCTCCTGGATTTCTCAGTGGCTTTTGACACCATCAACCATGGTATCCTACTGGACTGGCTCCGGGGATTAGGATTGGGGGGCATTGTTTTGCAGTGGTTCTCCTCCTTCTTCCAGTCAGTGTTTGTCAGGAATGGAGAGGTTCACCCCTTGGCCTCTTTTATGTTGGATGCCTCAGGGCTCTGATCTCTCCCTTCTCCTATTTAATATCTACATGAAACCGCTGGGTGAGGTCATGGGATGCAGTATGATCAGCATACAGAGGATACTCAGTTACACATCTTTAGCCCTGGCCTGCCAAACACCCCTGTTCCTGTGTTGGCCCAGTGCCTGAAGGGTGTAAGAGTTTGGATAGGGAGGAACTGGCTTTGACTCAACCATAGCAAGCTGGAATAGCTCTGGGATTTTGATCCTCCTGGGACTGGTGAGATACCATCTTTGATACCATATTTGACTCTTGCCAGGGTTGCATTCCCCAGACAGAGTTGGTGTGCAGTTTGGGGCTCCTCCTGGTCTCCCAGCTTCTGTTTGAGGAGCAGGTGGCAGCCATGGCTAGAGGGGGCCTTTGCACAGATTCATCTTGTATACCAGTTGTGCCCTTTCCTGGACCTGGAGGTCTTGCTCATGGTCACTCATGGCCTGGTCACTTCCCGGTTGGATTACTGCAACACACTCCACGTTGGGCTGCCCTTGAAGATCATCTGGAAATTACAACTGGTCCAGAATACGGTGGCATGCAGTTCTGGGTGCACTATCTTTTAAATAAATAAATAAATTCAGGCAAAAATATCAAGGTGGAATTGTTCACATAATCACTAGGTGATGAAGTGATTGTGAGCACATGTATGGTAGTTTTGTGTTACATATTTGACCATTAGAATTTCACGCCTCTCTGTATATTTTAGACAGATAACAGTGTGGACTCTATTTTTGGATGAAGATGTTTGTCTTAGTTCACATTTATTATTATTTGAATGGTAGGATAAGATAACAGGGTGAGAAGTCCCAGTATTTATATATAACATCTAAACATTTTCAGCCACAGTTATGCCTGTTAATTTAGAATCTGCAGTGTATTAATAGACACATGCTAGATAAATCCATAAAATAATTAAAATGTCTTTTTGCTGAAGCTCGGCATTTATATATGTTGTTCATTTAAGATGATATTAGAAGTAGGAATCTAAGCCATTTTTCTTGCTTGACCAACATTATCCTTTTGTGGTCTCAAGAAAGCTTTTACTAGCTAAGAATGAACCTTTTGAAAAGCAAACAGGCAGTTTTTGGATCCTCATTTCCAAGACATGATGCATATCTTGGCTCATCTTTGCAACACAAAACATGTGTCAGCATTATGAAATCTGGCATCTCACGACTGGAAAATTCTCCAAGGGCTGCTTTTAAATTTTTGCTTTGTGGTTTTCTGCTCAAGATTAGTCACATAAAGCAATTTAAAATCCAAAAGCTGTTTTTGCCCACAGTAATACAACCATAAAAAGAGATCCTCTTTTATCTGTCTTGGATGTGGAAACAGCACAAAAATAGAGATTTGAGCAAAATATTCTAGCAGAAGTAGGGAAATATTGGAACCCTTGTTTCAAATATTTTTGTCCCACCTTTCAGATATAGGATTACCAGGTTGATTAATTGTTTTAAATTATTATAGTTTAAAATTAAATTGTTATAATAATTTAAAACAACTTTAATAAAACAGTCACACAGTGCAGTACATTTTAGCAACACTGGAATCTTTAAAAACCAAGTAACTGGAAGCTGCTAAAAACAAATAATAAAACCTTGAAAGCCCAGGAAAATACAGTAATTTTTACTTATTTGGAGGAAGTTTGGAGGCAGGCACTTTTATACATTACAGGACTTCAGCACCAAGACATAGCCACTGAGAAGGCTTTGTCTTTAGGAAGCCTTTTACAAGGCTTACTAGATTTTAGACTTAATTTTGTATTGTCTTATTGCACTATTTTTAACAGCTGTTAAAAATTGCAGATAGAACTACCATTTTGGATGATAGGCTTTTCCCGTCTTCATTACAGAAAGGGAAATGTCTATCCTAAAATAAAAACATAAAACTCCTGTATTCCACTATTTTGTTCCTACAGTGACTAACTTGAGGACTACGGGAAGCCTACCAGCAAGAATGAAAATAATGGTTTGCTCCAATTGTTGTTCCCAATAAATTGATATTGTAAAATCACTCATACTGAAAGTAATATATTGCCTTATCCTCTGTGATTTTGTCTAATTCTTTCTTGACCCATGCACAGTGATGGCTGTCACTAAATCTTGTGATAATTAAGATTATGGAATTTGCTATCTGCTCTGGGTCATGTTCTCTTCCTCTTCTCTGTCCTGAATCACCCATTTTTTAATATAACTGGATGATCCATATTGTAGTATTATTCTTATGCCTTCCACAAGGTACATGAATATATATTTTCCATTTCAATCAAATTATCTTACTTGCTAATCATATAAATAATTTAAAACTGCCAGGTTTTGCACGGAAGTGCAAAAATAAAAACAAGGTTGTGGTATAAATAGAGAAGACATGCTAGAACAGTGTTTCTCAATCTCAGGAACTTTAAGTTATGTGGACTTCAACTCTCAGAATTCCCAGCCAGCTGGGATTGAGAAACACGGTACAGTATAGAAGAAGAGAGAAAAAAGAACAGTTCAACAAGGATAGTCAGTATGAGATAAACCTTGACAGTATTTGGTCCAGACATAGAAATGGTAGAGGAAAGGGGGAGGGCAGTACAAAGGGACACAGAGGTAAGATTTGGACATACTTCTTCTCCTGGAATCGCCTCCTTTCCTGGCAGGAGCTCAGATGCTATAAATTATATACATTTTTACAAAGCATGTTTTGGAACCTTTGTCTTAGCTTAAGTAGTTAGTTGCTGCATATATTCTGCATCCAATAAACCTTATCTGTTTCATACAGCCTAGGGGTGGCAATAGGATCCAGTGGCACAATGATAATATGTTACTTTGAAGATTTAACAGTTGGACAGCATAATACCAGCATAGTAAAACCTATTAATGCTTATATCAGCATAATAATACAGGTCCATGTGCTAATGTAAGTTTTCAACAGAGGTATATCTATTTTTTGAGAGCCAGTTTGGTGTAGTGGTTTGAGGCACCAGGCTGGAATCCGGTAAACTGTGAGTTCTAGTCCTGCCTTAGACATGAAGCCTGCCATGTGACCTTGGGCCAGTCCCTCTCTCTCAGCCCTACAAGAAGGCAATGGCAATTCACTTCTGAAGAATGTTGCCAAGGAAACTGCATGGACGTGTCCAGGTAGTAGCCAGGAGTCAAGACTGACTTGGAGGCACAAACAAACAAACAAATAAAATCTATCTATCTATCTATCTATCTATCTATCTATCTATCTATCTATCTATCTATATCCTGCACATATCCATCCCTATAACCTACATAGCTAAAAATCCATGGTTGTTTCTTCCTGTTTTTGCAGGACTGTATCTCACTTTTTCCTTGTGAAATTTATGTTGATGCCCTTTGCTTGGTGGCATTATGAATGAATGGGGGCAGTGTGTTTGTAAATGACTTCACTGGTATTCATTCCAATGTGGCTGAGTATTTTTATCTTCTCTTCACATTCTTGTATTAGCCGAAGCAACAAAACTGTTTTTTTTTTTAAGTAAGAAGAATTGTAGCTTTGGCACGTGACAATTTTTGTGATTTAAACGCCAATCCCAATAAAGATGGTATTATAATACTTTTGGCAGATGTCCAGGCCTGAATGCTGGTGAACTACTAAGGCAATCTTTCTTGCGCCCCTCTGCATTTATTAAACTGCATATTTGGAGTGCCCTAAGGTGGGAAAGCCAGGTGCGAGGGAAGAAACATTTCTAGCACTGAAGGGATGCCACCAAGAATAGATCTCTTAGGTATCCTTTCTGTTTAAATGTGAGACTACTAATACCATCGAGCAGACATTTCATCCTCCCTCTGTTTGTTCCTCTTTTTAACAAAATGTTTTATTTCATTGTGACTTGCAATAAATTCCATAAGCCAATTACGATGTGTGAGGAAAATCTTTCAGCCTCTTAAATCTGCTACCTTCCATTAGTGTAGCTGATTTTTTTCTCAAGTAAGATTAATTTCTATCCCCGGCCAGTTCCCTTTATGTCATTGATAGAAATTACATCAAAAATCTCTTGTCTATGAAGGAGTAAGAACAGAAATACTTGGAGATAAAAGCTTTTTGTTAATATGGTTCTTAAATTCTACTTGAGAAACTCAGAAACTTGTTCTTGCCCAACCATTGTCATAAAGTTGCTTTCTAATCTTTTGCCAAAGATAAATAAAGTAGATTGATATCAAGGCCCACCTTGATTTTATGTTCCGAACAGTATAGATTTAGTATTTATATGTTTGTACATTTTATATCAGAAAGATTATATCTGTTTTGCACAGAGACACTAACATCAGTCCTACATTCCAAACAGTTTCTGATCAGCATCGTTTTGTAAAGGTAGCAGGTAGAGCAGTATGCTCTTATTGGTGCTTTGCTGTTCGAAAAAATGGCCTCTATTTTCAGAGGTTAATGAAACCTTCACTGCTTGTATGATCTGATATATTATTGTTGTTTTTTAGGCTAGTGGACACCGGCAGCATGATGACGGCGAGGGATACTGATAGCGTGGGATTCTTCTTGCTTGCCTTGTTCACTGGATGCTAATTCAGAATGTGGAAAGTAACAGTAAACTTTGGAGTGCTCCTTTTGTGTGTGTCTGCCCCTGAGAAGACTTCTGATTGCCATGTCAATCCTATTCTCTCTCACCTTGCAACGTCCAGTTAACTGATCGTTGGTTCCTGTCAAATCAAAAGTTGTATCCTTCATCCCAAGAAGAAGATGAAATTTCCATTCTATTGGCCCTTTGTCAAACACGCACAATAGTATTTCCTTCTGGAGACTTTGGGATACAAACTGTTTTGGGTATGGCTACTGATCCCACGTGAAAGAGGTGTGGCATCAACCTTGGGACTCATGACTGGGTATACAATGTTGCGGAATGGGGGAGTAGGGAATGGAGGCCAACCTTGGATGCTACGATGGTCTAGTCGGATTCGACTCACTTGGCTTAGCTTCACATTATTCATTATCCTGGTCTTCTTTCCCCTCATTGCCCATTACTACTTAACCACCATAGATGATGTAGATGATGCTGGCAAGCGCATCTTTGGTCCCCGCATAGGCAATGAACTTTGTGAGGTGAAGCATGTTGAGGATTTATGCCGAATTCGAGAGTCAGTGAGCGAAGAGCTGCTCCAATTGGAAGCTAAGCGGCAGGAGCTGAACAGTGAGATTGCCAAGCTGAATCTCAAGATTGAAGCCTGCAAGAAAAGCATTGAAAACGCGAAGCAGGATCTTCTGCAGCTGAAGAATGTTATCAGCCAAACAGAGCATTCATATAAAGAGTTGATGGCTCAGAACCAGCCCAAGCTTTCACTGCCGATTCGGCTGCTACCAGACAAAGATGACTCTAGCTTTCCCTTGCCAAAATCCAATAGAAACTGCCGGCTGCATAATTGCTTTGACTATTCACGTTGTCCGCTAACCTCTGGTTTCCCAGTATATGTCTACAACAGTGACCAGTTCAATTTTGGGAGCTCATTAGATCCTTTAATTAAGCAAGCCTTTGAATCCACTGTCAGAACTAACGTGTATGTTACTGAAAATGCGAACATTGCCTGTCTCTACATTATCCTAGTAGGGGAAATGCAGGAACCTGTAATGCCAAAACCTACTGAATTAGAGCAACAGTTGCACGCTCTGCCATATTGGAGGACAGATGGACATAACCACCTCATTATTAACTTATCCAGGAAGTCGGAAACTCAAAACTTTCTTTATAATGTCAGTACGGGGAGGGCCATGATTGCCCAGTCCACCTTTTATGATGTACAGTATCGTCCAGGTTTTGACATAGTAGTATCTCCTCTTGTCCATGCCATGTCTGAACCTAACTTCCTAGAGATCCCACCCCAGGTGCCAGTGAAGAGAAAATACTTATTCAGTTTCCAAGGGGAGAAGGTTGAATCTCTCCGATCCAGCTTACAAGAAGTGCGATCATTTGAAGAAGAAATTGAAGGAAATGCACCAGCAGACTATGATGATAGGATTATTACCACATTAAAGGCTGTCCAAGACAGCAAATTGGACTTTGTCTTGGTGGAATTTACATGTAAGAATCAGCCAAAGGCAAGTCTGCCCACTGAGTGGGCTCTTTGTGGAGAAAGGGAAGACAGACTAGAGCTACTGAAATTATCTACTTTTGCACTGATAATCACTCCGGGGGATGCCCATCTTATGATCTCTGCTGGCTGTGCAATGAGACTGTTTGAGGCTCTAGAAGTAGGTGCTATTCCAGTCATCCTTGGAGAGCAAGTCCAACTGCCTTACCATGATGTAATTCGGTGGAATGAGGCGGCCTTAATTATACCAAAGCCACGTATTACAGAAGTGCACTTCCTTCTAAGGAGCATTTCTGACAATGACCTCTTGGCCATGAGGAGGCAGGGGCGCTTCTTATGGGAAACCTACTTTTCCACTTCAGACAGTGTTTTTAGCACAGTCTTGGCTGTCGTAAGGACTCGAATCCAAATTCCAGCTGTTCCCATTCGAGAGGAAATGGCGGTGGAGATCCCTCACCGGTCTGGCAAAGCTGCTGGCACAGATCCCAATATGGCGGACAATGGGGATTTAGATTTGGGGCCAGTAGAAACAGAACCACCTTACTCATCTCCTAAATACTTACGCAATTTTACTCTCACGGCAATGGATATTTACAGAAACTGGAACTCAGCTCCTGGTCCTTTCCACCTCTTTCCTCACACACCCTTTGATCCTGTTCTACCCTCAGAAGCCAAGTTTCTAGGGTCAGGCACTGGATTTCGACCCATTGGTGGTGGAGCTGGTGGCTCTGGGAAGGAGTTCCAAGCTTCATTGGGTGGCAACGTTCCCAGGGAGCAGTTTACGGTAGTCATGTTAACCTATGAGCGAGAGGAAGTCTTAATGAACTCCTTAGAGAGGCTCAATGGTCTCCCTTACTTAAATAAAGTTGTAGTGGTCTGGAATTCCCCCAAGCTTCCATCAGAAGATCTCCTTTGGCCAGACATTGGTGTTCCAATTGTGGTAAGTCATATTCAGATATTTCCTGTTTTATTCCTAAGAGAAAACTCAAGTCACTATTGATATAAAATATTGGTCTTCAATTGTGCCATAAGCTGTTCCTAATTTGCAGACATTTTTATGAATTTTAGAGCAAAGCAAACTAAAAGATCCAGAGACTGCCTAGAACATTCAATTAAAATATGAGTTTTTGAGTTACAGTGAAAGCCTGGATGTAATGTGTCCCTCATTTTTTTTTAATGTTTATTATTTTATATGCTAAAGTACAAAAAAAGAAAAGAAGAAAATATGTAAAGAAAGCTTCTAAAAACAAAAATAGAATACATCCCAATGTTTGTATAAAACACATCACATCATGAAGTGACACATTTTTTGAACAACCAATGGAATCTTGACAGCATCATACAGATCCTTTGAGTGTTTCCATTGCTTCTGTACAGGGCCAGTTCGAAGGCTGAAAGTAAACACATTTCTTCAGTGCAAGATTGTTACATCTGAGGTTGTAGTTTCTTTCCAGCCATGCATTATTATTATTATTATCTTTCCAGCCATGCATTAATATTACTATTATTATTATGCTACAACCCAAGCCCCTTATACCCAAAGTTCCTCATAGATCACAAATTCCAAATTTTTGGTACATATTTTAATGCTACTTTCAAATTTTTAAACATTAATTTCTCTTTTCAATGCCATGTGAATAAGAGTATAAATATTAAACAAAAATGGAACAACCTGAGAGCAAGTCCAAATCGTATGTGTTCCTTTAAATTTGTTACATCTCCAACATATGAAATTAGTCAACTAACCTTTCTTGAATATCTACTGAGGTGACCAATATACATGAAAAAATATGATGAATTGTAATATTTTGATAATTGATAAATAATGGGTGATCATAATGATATTTTTAAGAAGGACGTTTTTAAGATTGGGTAAAATATTGCAACGCTAGATTCCGAGTTCTTGTGCGTTATCACTGAGGCATTCATAGTGTAGGCTCAGAGGTACGTTTTGTGGACTCCTTGTTCAAAGAATAGAGACTGTAGACAAATCCAAGGTACAGGTTAAGGGAAGGACTCACCAGTTTCCAGGAAAAATGAAGTCATGACCACGTGCCCACTGGTTTCTCTCAGGACTCTGATTGGCCCTGAGGCAGAGATTACTTACTCTGTTACTTTTAGCATGTAGTCACTCATTGGTTAGCTTTTTAGCTTCATCCAAGTTCAGGATTGCCTTTCTTGGAATGTCACAATCAAGGAGGACAGTGGACCACAATGTAAGCTTTCAGGCACAGCAGATTCTGTTCCTCTTATCCACTATAAACATTTAGGGTTGTAACAATATTAGAAGCCATTTTCCCCAGTAAATTGCTGGCAGTAAGGCAGTGCAAAGGCAAACGGTTTTGCTTTTTTAATTGCCAAACAGAAACATGTTATTATATGGATATGTTTAACATTTCAAAAGATGCAAAAGAGCTGGAATTTAAACAAATAATGGAAAGGATAAGTAACTAACTAAATAAATACAGTAGATACCTAGAGGTTGTACCTTAGTGGGAGATGGCCAGTTTCAATTTTAGAGCTTCCATTAAAGCAATTCTGCTTTTGAAGGCCTAGAATATTATTTTAAAATACAATTTCATGAGTGCTAGTGGAGATTTTTATTGGGTATTGCAAAAGTAAGATATTCTAATACGTTTTTTCATCCAGTGAAGCAGGATGGCCCCTTTTAAACACTCTGACATTGTTCTGAGGGCTGCACATGTCCTTTGCTACGTGATCGGAGCTCCTTATAGATGATGGGGTCTTGTATTAGACTTGCTGTTTCCTAGCAGTACCATCTTTGTAGTATTATTATCTACCTGAATTGTATTAGATAAAAACTTCATCTTTGGGTGGGAGAGGTGGAGGAATAAATAGGCTTCATGGAAGAGGCTCAACAGAAGAAAGATTAATCGACAATCTTCCATCTTTCTGGAATAATGGAATAGCATATCAAATGAGTGCCACATAATTGTATGAAGTATACTCAGTGTCTTCTTGCTACTCCAGAATATTTTTTGACACAGGCTGCTTAATCTAAGTAGGTGACATTTGCTCACTGTTGATGACAGTTCTCATATTGTTGAAATCTGAAGCCCATGTCTTATAATTTTTGCTGAGGTAGTTGTAGATGCTGGATTAACAGTAGATGTTATACAAATCTAGATTTGAGAGGGATGGGAAAAGAGGTTTGTGTGGAGATATGCATACAAATGTACCTCCCCACAATACTTGTTGGCACTTAGAGGTACATCAAATTATCTTTTCATCAAAAACAAAGCTAGACATTCAGTGCTTATTTTTAAAGTATCCCATTTACTTTGGGCCAATTTGAGGTTGGGTGAGAAGAAGCGAAAGGTTGGGTTATACATGGTGTTACTTTTATAGCCAGTCCGGATTCTTGTGAATGTGGACTTTGGAGCTCTAGAATAGAGAACCAATTAAAGGACAAAGATTTAACTTGTCTTTAACAGGAGAAAGGCAGAATTTTGTAAGAGAAGGCAACATTTACATAAGGCTTAAATGTGGGGTAGGCATGAAAGCCAGCTGGGTGACTTTGGGCCAGTCACTGTCTCTCAGCCCAACCCACTTCACATGTTGTGGTGGGAAAATAGATGGCTGGAGTATTAGGTATGTTCACTGCCTTGAGTTCACCCACACCCACACTCACACACCCACATATTCACACATATATTCACACACATGTATTATACACCAAATGTGTGTGTGTGTGTGTATAAAAATCCAATAGTAATAAAATAATAATAAATTATTATTTTGTCATCTAGGAACTTGACATTGGGTTAAATGAAAAAAATTCATCTTGCTGTTTCAAGCCAATGAATCATACTGTTCAATTCAGACAGCAGTGAATGGAACATTTTTTTTCCAGGAGCAGTAATATAAAATACTTACCTCACTGCAAACGGGCATTTATATTAGTGTTGCTAAATATTTTGTATTCAGCAACACTAATGTAAATGGCAACCATTAATTGGCTTCTAAAGCAGGAGTGGATAATCTGTTGCCCACATGCATTGCCATTCCCCTCCCCCAGACCAAGCCTCTGGTATTTGATGACAAAATCACCATAATGTCTTGCTTTATGTGTGCTAAAAATGGCAGTGTATTAATGTATTAACAGACCTATTTTGCAGTTAACCCTACTAAAACCAAAAAAAGGGCTGAAAAGCTTTTCAGTGAAATCAACACATCATCAAAACTGCCTCCTAGTGGACTGTGGGGACAAAAGGAATTGTAACTCCAGGCTAGAAAAAAAGGTTGTCTGCACTGGCTTAAAAGATGCATTATCTCCACCAATAGCAGCACCGGTTAATCTAATAATAGAGGTGAGGCAGATACAAAGATTATTTGTATCTTAGAAGTTTATGGAATATATAAAGCCTTTTCCTTGCTCAGTCTATGGCTGAATTTGCATTGCACCTTTGAATTGAAAGAAACTTTTAAAGTGTTCTGTCTGATAATCTGGAATCATGCACCTTGTACAGTGGTACCTTGGTTCACGAACTTAATTCGTTCCACAATTCTGGTCGTGAACCGAATCAAATTTCCCCATAAGCTTCAGTGTAAATAAGGTTAATCCGTCCTGAACCATATGTATCTTTTTTAACCACAAAAATATGAAACAAAGTACAGTACAGTACAGTATGAAGAGAGAGAACACTAACCTTGCTTGAGGTGACACCAGAAAGCTTCACAGCAAGTGTCTGTCTGCGACTGCAATGTCGCCTAGAGGAAGCCACGACCATGTGTCAGAACAGGGAAGATGGCCATGGGTCGTGTTTGTTACCCGATGTGGAGTTCGCGAACAGAAGCAAACTTTTGCGAACGCTGCTGTTCGTGAACCAAATTGTTCACGAACAGAAGCGTTCGTGAACCAAGGTATTACTGTATTTAGGGCTGTGTGTACATTGTAATCCAATGCAGTGTAGAATGTAATATACTGGCTATAGAGTTTAGCTTTCAGAAGATGCCAGGTACTCTGTTTTTTACAGCCTTTTCTAACATACACAGTCCTGGAAATACACACAGTTGTGTGGTAGGGATTAGTGGGACCTTGGCAGTCAAACTTGCTTAATTGGGTTTCCAGGAGTTTTGAGGATAAAGCTCTTCATAACCTGAGTTCTCTTCATAGCTCAGGGTCCCATACTATTGATCTACCTTATAAAAGTGTGTCTAAAATATTTCCAGTGATGCAGTGGCTTTGTTTGTGTGACAGAATGAGAGACAAACTAGCAAACTACATGTTAGTTTAGTGGGTAGTCTGGATTCAGCCTCTATGATTATTTCATGGTTTAGTGCATCATTAAAATCCTGAAAATTGGGTTGAAGAAACCATGAGATAGTGTGTTCTGCAAATATAGTCCCTGATGTTGGTCAGAAATTTTACTTCAAATGCAGTTAGATGAACTTGTATTCTTTAATATTCATCTCCCACCACTTTTTCTTAGTTTCCTGGCCCTTTTCCCAGCCAAGTACGTTCCAAGAATGCCCTGTGTTGCCTCCCTGATGCATCCATAGTGGCCTTCACAGGTAGGCTGCCTCCACCTATTTTAGTTGTAGAGTCCCTTCTCCCTAAGCAAAATAGGAAATCTTTTATATTTTATTTTCTTAGTAAGGACTATAGTGGTAAATCTGGAATGTTCAGTTCTGTTTAGAGGGTAATATCCAAGAAGTTAACCCTAGATTATCAGTCCAACATTCAAGAAAAATATTGTTTGAATGTTCTCCAAAGAGCCATTGTGACATAGTAGTTAAAGCATTGGACGAGGACTGAGGAGACCCAGGTTCATATCTGCCTTAACCATGGAAGCTCACTGGGTGATTTTGTTCCATTCACTTGGTCTCAACTCAGTCTACTTTGTTGTTGGGAAAAATTGGAGGGAGTACAATGTGCTGCCTTGAGCTCCAGAATGAAAGGCAGAATACAAATCTAACAAAGACCTAAATTAGTCAGTCAATCTGTCCATCACATAAATAACTGAATAAATGATGATACATGCGAATATAAACTTACAGGAAAACAAACCAAATGTACTTAATAAAAGTAAATAAATTATCTTGATATATCTACCTTCCCTCACTGGGAACTGGTGCCTTTTCTTTTTTAAACCCTCTAAACAAGAACTGATCTGCTCTACTTTCTCCTTCCACCAATGTCCCAACCACTCCAAACTATCTTCACAATACCACCGCCTCCCCCCCCAAATTAACAACATCTTTCCTGGATGGGAAAATAATTGGGTGAGTTTGCTGAGACTGAGAGAATGGCAGTTAACTAAAGACCTTCTATTTATTTCATCTAAAAGTTGAAATTTTAATTGAGAATATCCTGATTTACAGCTCCAGCCTCTCTCAGCCACTACAGTACAGATAACAAGTTATACAAGCTGGAAGTGAATATGAGTCACAGATTTGGCACAAATTTTCTTTTTCAGTATAGTTTATTTGTACCTGCAACCCTGCTTATATTTCCCATTCATTGACTCTGAACGCTTTAGTAGGAAAACATTCCATGTGTCTGAATCCTATGAGGTTTAAAACCTGATAGCTGAAACCAAGGAATGGAACATTTCCCTTTCTCTAATAGGGGCTGTGATGTGTTTTTCTTTCTTTACTTGGTATTATTTTGTTGCAAGCTATTTAGCACAAGGTGTGAGGGTTAAAGAAGCAAAGTTTTTCTCTAATTAAAAATGGAAGGGGTGGGGTGAATCGACATCATTTAAAAATTGTTTTTCCTATTAACACCAAAACCATTTCAAGCATCATAAGACTGCCAGGTGCAGAACAGTGATAATGCCACCGTGACAAAGTGATTACTGATCAAAGCACCTAAAGCAAGCGGCTAATGAACTCCAACAAATTACAGTGTAGTGATATGGAATGCCTTCTGCATTTTGAAGTAGGAGCAACTGCTAAAGTCATAGCAACCAATACACTGAAGCTACAAATTGGAGGAGAGCCAGTATAATGGGGTGAGTTAAGTGCTAAGTTTGGATGCAGGAAATTCAGGATGGGTTGAAATCCTTTCTTCAATGACTGAAGGGAAAGGGGTGGAAAGTCTAGTTAATCAACATAGCAAGTAGATTTTCTCCTTTTTCGCCTCTTCCACTTTGATAAAAACAGTTTTCTCTATTGTTAGAGGCAGACTGGATCAGTTAAGGATAATTTAAATTGGGGAGAAAAGGATTTTAGGAGTACAGAGTGATGGTGAGGCAAAATGAAGGGTACCATGATGAGATGATTGAAGACTGGGAAAGAAGAAGATGATAGAGATGTGTAGGGTCTAGCTGAGATGGGATCTGACTACAGTAGGCAAAGGAGTAGAGGAATAGTTATGGCAGAAGGACTTGGTGGTGGTTGGCAATCTACATATTAATCCTTTGATGAATGTAGCATCAATGGATTATATGAACAAGTGAGTGAGCATGATTGGTTTCAACTTACATCAGTTTTCAGTGATGTTGCATAAAGAAGCTCATCCTTAGACAATCCTGCTGTGTACCCTACACAGTTAGAGTGTGTAGAATGGCATGCTGTATTTCCTCTTTTACTAGCACATGTGTGACCATGTTATTGCTTTTTCTTTGCTCCAGTTTAATTCCAGTTATGGAAACTTGGGAGGAAATTGCATGTTGGATTTCTTAGATGAGAAAAGATATTTTCTGAAAAATATCTTTTTTTAAAAAGGAAAGAATAAAGAGCCAGTGTTGCCCATTCTTGAAGTGCATCTCCATGCAGCAAACATGGTTATTTTGGAAATAGCAATAATGATGCAGCTTTGAAGCAGATGATGACAAATAGCTGCACAATCATGATATTAGCAGTTTGAATATTTTTTCCTGTGTTTATGGGAAATCAGCAGGGCTAAATCTTCAGATATGATAAAGTCTCCTGTGATGAATAGCTTTCTCTTGTTACAAGAACAAGAGTACATTGGATGAGGAGAATACCATCTTTCTACTAGCAGATCAGTAAACTGAAATTTCACAAAGAGTTGCCAAATTTTGTTTGATTGCAATCACTGTAAGGGGGATTTTAGTCTACTTTGTTTCATTAACCTATGAATGTATTTGCTACCAGGTGTTAGAATAATTTCTCTCTTTTTTTAGAATATATCATATTGCTTAATTTTAATTTTATTCTTTATTTCTCTTGTTTTGCCTTGTTCTTTTGTAAGTGGTCTTTTGGAGAATTGATTTCTCACCATAAGTAAAATTTTAAAAATGTGTCCCTTGAGTCAAGCTGAACTCCTGGAGATAAGATTGTCACACCCATGATGTTTTCTTGACGGTATACGGGGGTTTGCCATTGCCTTCTTCCAAAATGCATTTTCAACTTCTCAGTCTTGCCTGTATCCTGGGAATTTTTTTCTGGTCTCCCATCCAAATACTAACCAGTTCTGACCATACTTAGGTTTTTTGAGATCCAGAAAGGTAGGCTAGGTACTGCTACCTGCTATAACAAATATTCATATATAAGCAGTATGAAAGTAGTGTGTGAGCTCTACTTGACAGCACATACAGTACATCAAAGTGTTCTGCTCAATTTTACCTTCACTAAAAAGTCTACCCATGACCTCAGTGGATGAGTCAGGAGTTGAATGTATGCCTTCCTAGTCCAAATCTGATATTTTATCCACTGTGTGATACTGGCTTTCGTATTAAATGCATTTCCCATCATCCCCAGCTGGGACAGAGAAGCTGGTCCAGACAATAACACAAATTGAGGCTTTACATAATTCAGTGGCCCTGTATTCTGTCTTCTCCCTTTTTTCATTCTGTGTATGTGTTTATATGCATCTGTATCTGTGTATTGAATGGTATCAACAATATGGAAGGCTGGTGAGTAGGGTAGGGTAACAGCTTGACTGATAAGAGTAAGACAAAGCTATCTTGAAAGTGAGTTTTGAAGAAGGGCAAGCAGTACTTGTATCTTGATATTCAGGGTGGGCATTTTAGGGTGTAAGGAAGTAGCAGAGGAGGATGGTCTGTCATTTAAAGCAAGGATTTGGGAGTATTTCTGCAAGTAGCATTAGAGGAACAAAGTTCATTGGGAGCCACAACATGAAGAGGACAGCAGACAACTGGGTGTTAGAATTGTGGGGCCAGGTTTAGGTGATCTTTTTTGAAACCCAAACCTGTGGTTTCTACTCCCATCCCCTTCTAATGTAGGCATACCCAGGTTTTTTAACTTTTGAAGTAGTAGAGCAGTTGCAGTTACTCTGGAGATTAGCCCCAAACAGTAATTGGGACTGTCTCATAAAGAAACTAAAGAAGGATGAGGAATGATGCCAGCTGCAGTTATGACTACACTATCCCTGATTCCAGATCAGAGACGTGTGTTTGTAATCTGTGCAAAGATTTGAAGTTGATTGTCTTCCCCACATTGCAGATGAAATATATATTAGTTGCATTTAGCACATATATGAGTTTGTGGCTGGAGCAAGAACTTGATTGTGATCTTCCCATCTCAACACCTTTCCAGTCCCCCAACTCAATCCAACGTACCAAGAGCTTAAGCACTCTGTAGCAGATTGGATTCCTGGTGGCAAAACATGGGCAGATTTTGCATTTTCACAGGTGACACAGGTGCACTGGGGACAGCAGTTTTGGAGATCACAATTAGCCTGATAAAAATATCTTTTCTGCCAAGGAACTGTATTCATCTGAACTAAGCCAGTTCTCAGAACTGAAATAAAGTAGAATTAGAAAGAATTATAAAAATGATTGCCTACATGTTGCAAACTGCCTTTCCTTTTCAAAACATCCTTACACTTCTTCTGTCAGTTAATGGGGTTTCCTTACATTTAGTCCATTTAACTGAGCAGTAATGTTAAAAAAAAAAAGCTTGCTTATCTACCAGAATAAAAGTGCTTAAAATTATATTACTTTCAAAGAAATAAACTAAATTTCAATTTCACTCTTTATTACACATGTACTTATATTTAATAATTCAAATAGTAATGCACAGATACAGTTGGAGTCCTAAATTTTACAAGAGGTATTCCTTCCCCCTGCCCATTTTGTTTGTGAGCCTTTCCTTGTAGATTACTTTAGCAAAGGGCATTTAGCCTCTGTTGGAACCAATCAACTGGCAGCTTTTAGGATCCTTTGGTGATAGATGCTTTTAATGTCCAATTCTCTGTCATTCACAGCTGTTTCTATACTCCAGTGGATGGATGTGTATCGGTAAGGAAAATTTTGTACTTCTTAAAAGGAAGCATACATACAGAGATATAATCTGCCGTGAAGATGCAGACAGTGATAATTACCTATAGCAAGTAGCCATTCCTCCCAAAATTGGGGCAGTACATTCTTGCACACATTAATGCTTTGAGTGTGATAAGAAAGCATGGAATTTGTTTTATCTGTGAGGAATATTCTTAAATCTAATAAATGAACACTCTTTGCTAAAAGATGGCCACCTTCAGATCATTGACAAAATCCTGGGAGTTGAAATATTTCCCTACTAATTTTGGGATATTGCATTATTTGAGATCAGATTTGTGTCCATCTATTTCTTTTTTCATATGTACAGGCCAGTGGATCTAATACAGTTGCAAGAAAAAGTATGTGAACCTTTTGGAATTTCATGGTGTTCTGCGTTAATTTGTCATAAAATGTGATCTGACCGTCATCTAAGTCAAGAACATTGACAAATATAATGTGCCTAAAATAATAACACAAAAACAATTCTGATCCTTCATGTCTTTATAGAACACACTCATTCAACATTCAAAATGCTAGTGGAAAAAGTACAGGTGAAACTCGAAAAATTAGAATATCGTGCAAATGTTCATTTATGTCAGTATGGCAACTCAAAAGGTGAAACCAATATATGAGATAGACGCATTACATGCAAAGCGAGATATGTCAAGCCTTACTTTGGTATAATTGTGATGATTATGGCGTACAGCTTATGAAAACCCCAAATTCACAATCTCAGAAAATTAGAATATTACATGACATCAATAACACAAGGATTGGAAATAGAACAATATCGGACCTCTGCAAAGTAAAAGCATGCATATGTACTCAGTACTTGGTTTGGGCCCCTTTTGCAGCAATGACTGCCGCAATGCGGCGTGGCATGGATGCTATCGGCCTGTGGCACTGCTGAGGTGTTATGGAAGACCAGGATGCTGCAATAGCGGCCTTCAGCTCCGCTGCATTGTTCGGTCTCATGTCCCTCATCTTTCTCTTGGCAATGCCCCATAGATTCTGTATGGGGTTCAGGTCAGGCGAGTTTGCTGGCCAATCAAGCACAGTAATCCCATGGTCATTGAACCAGGTTTTGGTACTTTTGGCAGTGTGGGCAGGTGCCAAGTCCTGCTGGAAAATGAAGTCAGCATCCCCATAAAGCTCGTCTGCGGAAGGGAGCATGAAGTGCTCCAAAATCTCCTGGTAGACGGCTGCATTGACCCTGGACTTAATGAAGCACAGTGGACCAACACCAGCAGATGACATGGCTGCCCAAATCAACACAGACTGTGGAAACTTCACACTGGACTTCAAGCATCGTGCATTGTGTGCCTCTCCATTCTTCCTCCAGACTCTGGGTCCTTGGTTCCCAAATGAGATGCAAAAGTTACTCTCATCAGAAAAGAGGACTTTGGACCACTGGGCAACAGACCAGTTCTTTTTTTCTGTAGCCCTGGTAAGACGCTTCTGACGTTGTTTGTTGTTCAGGAGCAGCTTGACAAGAGGAATACGACATTTGAAGCCCATGTCCAGGATCCGTCTGTGTGTGGTGACTCTTGATGCACTAACTCCAGCCTCAGTCCACTCCTTGTGAAAGTCCCCAACACTTTTGAATGGCCTTTTCCTGACAATCCTCTCCAGGCTGCGGTCATCCCTGCTGCTTGTGCACCTTTTTCTACCACACTTTTCCCTTCCACATAACCTTCTATTGATGTGCTTTGGTACAGCACTTTGGGAACATCCAACTTCTTTTGCAATTACCTTTTGGGGCTTTCCCTCCTTATGGAGGGTGTCAGTGATGGTTTTCTGCACAACTGTCAGGTCAGCAGTCTTTCCCATGCTTGTGATTCCTACTGAACCAGCCTGAGAGACCATTTAAAGGCTCAGGAACCCTTTGCAGGTGTTACGGATTCATTAGCTGATTAGAGTGGGACACTTTGAGCCTAGAATATTGAACCTTTTCACACTATTCTAATTTTCTGAGATTGTGAATTTGGGGTTTTCATAAGCTGTACGCCATAATCATCACAATTATACCAAAGTAAGGCTTGACATATCTCGCTTTGCATGTAATGCGTCTATCTCATATATTGGTTTCACCTTTTGAGTTGCCATACTGACATAAATGAACATTTGCACGATATTCTAATTTTTCGAGTTTCACCTGTAAGTGAACCCTTGGAATCAATAACTGGTTGACCCCCCCATTCTGTTGTGGACTTGCTCCGGTGTTTTGGGTCATTGTCCTGTTGCATCACCCAACTTCTACAGAGTTACAGCTGACGTACAGACATTCTCACATTATCCTGAAGAATTTTCTGATATACTTGGGAATTCATCTTCCCCTCAATGACTGCAAGCTGGCCAGGCCCTGATGCAGCAAAGCAGGCCCAAATCATGATGTTTCCTCCACCATATTTTACAGTGGGGATGATGTTTTCATGATGGTATGCAGTGCCCTTTTTACGCCAGATGTAGTGCTGCGTGTTCTTTCCAAGTAGTTCAATCTTTGTTTCATCAGTCCACAAAACATTTTGCCCATATCGCTGTGGAGTGTCAATGTGCTCTTTCGCAAACTTCAGGCATGCAGCAGTGTTCTTTGTAGTAAGCAACGGCTTCCTTCGTGGTGTCCTGCTTGTTCAATGTTTTGCGTACTGTAGACTCATGAACACAGATGTTAGCCAGTTCCAATGATGCCTTCAAATCTTTGGCTGTCACTCGGGGTTGTTTCTTTACCTCACTGATCAGTCTTCGTTGTGCTCTTGGGGTCATTTTGACTGGGCACCCACTTCTTGGTAGAGTAGCCACAGTCCCAAAGTGTCTCCATTTGTAGATCATTTGCCTAACTATAGACTGGTGAATTTCTAAGGTCTTTGAAATCACTTTGTAACCCTTTCCAGCTTTATGTAAATCAACAATTCTTGATCGTAGATCCTCTGAAAGTTCTTTTTGGTGAGGCTTGGCTCACATAAGCATATTCTTCTTGTGCAGAGCAAACTCAAAAAGTTTGAGTGGTTTTTATCAGTCAACATAGCTCTAGTCCACACCTGCAAACTCATTTTCTTAACAAGACTCCAGGTATGCTAACACTTGACTCCAATTAGCTTTTTTGAGGTCAACTCAAGGGTTCACATACTTTTTCCACTAGCACTATGAGGTTTTTATGGTTATTCTCAATAAAGATATGAAGGATCAGAATTGTTTTTGTGTTATTATTTTAGGCATGTTATATTTGTCAATACTCTTGACTTAGATGACAGTCAGATCACATTTTATGAAAAATTAATGCAGAACACCATGAAATTCCAAAAGGTTCACATACTTTTTCTTGCAACTGTATAATATACAGGTACAGCAAGACATTGCTGATAGAATCAATCACACTGGAAGATGAATAGGGTCAGTTAGTTATGCTTCATAATTCACCTTTGGAGAGCTGCTTTGCACTCCCACATAAAGCATTGGCCCCTGTAATATCCACATGCTATCCCTGTAGGGAGCTCTGACAAGCACAGGGTTCTGACAGATGCCCATACTCTTCTCAGTTGCACAGGTTAAGGGTACTCAGGAAACAGGGCTATCTTTGTTGCCAAGAAACAGGATTTTAAGAAAGCTTAGGACAGACTGGAGTCAGAAATCTAGTAGGTAGCTTTTCATGTGTTTTGTTACATCAGACCTTCAACTACTACACAGTTGTTGAATAACCTTGACCAATACTTTGAAGGCTTTAGTTTAGCCTTGTCAAAAGCACCTTCTGTAGATGGTTGCTTGGAACTGCTAGTAAAGCACATGGTTAAGTTCCTTCCCCTTCCCCCACTAATAAAAAATAATTAGCATGGGAAGTTAATAAAAAATAATTAGCTTTTCACATTTTTGTATAATGCCCCAGCAAGTGTTTGCAGTGAATTTATGCATAAGTACATGCTTTTTAGATATAAGCTCCATTATTCTTTGCCCAAGTCCCCATGGAAAAGGACTTGTATTTTTCAAAGACATGTCATAGTTTTAGGGGCAGATGCTGCCTTCTCCACTAGAGTTTCACCAAGTGCATCTTTTTATGTTGGAATAGATAGAGCATGAAAGCCTGCAAGAATTCACTTTCCTAGGATCGCAAATTCATCAAAGCAGTGAATGCAGTCTGGAAATAAAGCATCGAATCGCACTAGGTCGCACAGCAATGATGAGCATGAACTGAATATGGAAAAGCAAGGATATCAGCCTGGCAACTAAATGCAGATTAGTCTGCATTATCATGTTTCCCATAACTACCTACAGACCATGAAAAAACGTGACAGGAGGAAAATTGACTCGTTCGAGCTGTGGTGTTGTAGAAGGCTCCTGCGCATTCTTTGACAGCAAAAGTGACAAATAAGCAAGTTCTGGAGAGTATAAAACCGGACATATAGCTGGAAGGCAAAATCACAAAATTCCTCCTTACTTATTTTGGCCATTTCATGTGAGCAAACTCACTGGTAAAGGCAGTTATGCTTGGAATGGTCAGCGGTAAAGGGAAATGAGGCCACCAAAAATCACAGTGGCTAGACACCATCAAAGCTGACAATAACCAAAGCATAAAACATCTGAAAGAAGCCATACAAGATTGGAAAACGTGGAGAGAGCTGGTCCATAAAATTGCCAAGAATTGGACATGATTGAACTGATAGTATCATCATCAGATAGAGCCTGTTAATTTCTGTAGAAGAAAATAAATATGAGGACACTGCTAGGATGGAGCTAAAATTGTCCCTGGAGCATTGGGTTCTTGGTAAAGATGGACTTTGCACTCTTGCAAACTAAGGCATCTTGCCAGTACTACATAAGCTGAGTTATGAGTGCATCTCAGCAAGTGGCTGCATCTGGCCAGCTATGACTGAGCTTGGATGCTAAGTAGCATCAGATAGTTAATAAGATGCTGCTTGACCAGGTTACCTGAGGGACCGCCTCTTCCCCACGACCCGTCCCACCCGATCACACAGAGAGGGCATGCTCCGGACCCCCTTGGCAAAAGAGCTCCGGCTAGCGGGGTCCAGAAGGCGGGCCTTCTGTGCTGTAGCCCCCACCCTTTGGAATATCTTGCCCCCGGAGGTGAGATTGGCCCCCTCACTCCTGGCCTTTCAGAGGGATTTGAAGACCTGGCTTTGCCATCTGGCCTGGGGCGGGGAGGGAAGTCATCAAGTGTGGGGTTGGCTAGCCCCTTAGAGGCCTGGCGTTTCTGCCTTGAACCATTGGCCTCCTGGATTTTTTTCCTTCATCTTTTATAACTCTGTATATAGGCTTTTAATTGTATATTTATTTATTGTTTCCAATGAGTTGTGAGCTGCCCAGAGTCCCCCATTGGGGGGAGATGGGCGGGGACAAATTCAATAAATAAATAAATAATCAATGGGAGACCATCAGAGAATGCAAAGGTTGTAATTGATTGATTGATTAATTGATTATGTGCCATCAAGTCATTTTCGACTCCTAGTGACTACACAGAGGTAGGGCACATATCATTTTCTCCTGGTCCTTCAGCATATCCAACGTTGCCCCCATCAACACTGCTACTGAGTCCATTTACTTCTTCTTCTCTTTCCTTCCACCTTTTCCAGCATTAGACCCTTCTCCAGAGAGCTAGCTCTTTGCATAATGTTTCTGAAGTAGGATAATTTGGGCCTGACAAGGACTGTAAACAAAAGAGGAAAGTTGTAAAACAATCCAAAGAAGGCAATAATAAACCATGGCACATCTTGCCAACAAAAACATACGAACATGTTGGTGGAATTTCCAACAGTTGAGTTGGAGTTGAAGGATGCTTTATCTTATTATCTGAGAATTGCCTTTCTTAATATCTGCACCTCTCCCAGGTGTCAGACAAAGGCCTTTTCAATCTTCAGGGATCTTATTAGTGTTTACAGGAAATGACAAGGGTTGGATTTTGGTCCTTCTGTGTGCAACGTAAGGCCTTCTGTCCACCATGAACTACAGTCCCCCCAGCCCCAACATTTTGGCTTACTTTGCCCTACAGAACTGGATGAGAGCTATTAAAAATTGAGTCACTTCCTAAATGCAAAGCAGACACTGAATTTAGATATTTTGGTGATGTTACACTACAGTAAATTTGGGGGTTTATGTAAAGGATGAATATATACAGATGCACAGATGAAATAATAACTGTTCCTCTTGAATTGTTGTATGTGAAATTCAAATTCATTTTTCCATCTACAGAAACCTGCAGCTTGAACTCAAATAAAGAGGTTGTCCCTATAGGAGAAAGTCAGTCTAGCAGTTCTTATTAATCCCTGTGGCCATGAATATTCAGTCTCCTGCTGTGAGTTATGCATTGTAAAACATTCTTCAGTTTTGGATAGTCTGATGCAACTGCTACAGGGCACTGTGGAGCACGGCATTTCTTTCATTGTTGTGCTATACATTACCTTTGTCAGCTACCGCTGGAGTATATTATTGCTTTCGTTGTAGATCTCAGGGGCATACTTGTTTGTGTGGTGTGCGTGCCTGTATGCAAATCTGCATCCTATTATGCAAACACTCTGAAGGTTGCAAGATGCCTTGTGGATATTAAATAGTGAGATCTACAATTTATATGTGTTCAACCTTGCAGGTGAGTAGCAATATTTTTGAGTTGCTAAGGGAACAGCATTGAAGATATTACTAGTTATTTGTCACAAGACAACCTCAGCAGTGGATTGATGAAGTTACATCTTCAGTTTTTGTGCTGGTGGAGTTCATTGCCATATGAAGCTTTGGAAACCATAAACTAGCATGATGTGTTTTATTTTGATGCTTTATTGCGATTCCAATTTGTTGTTCATTGCTCAGGGTTGAATACTGAGTGGGCAGCCATTTAAATTGAATTAAACAAACAAACCGGTGTCTGGTTTCTTGGTGCTGCTTTGAGGCTTATCCTTAACAGTGCTTGCCAGGTAATGCCTATTATCTACCATCCCTACCGTGTACAGAGTGCCTTGCAAAAGCTGTCTCTTCGTGCCTGCTAGAAATAGAGTAGCTTGTCTGGAATGGTACAGTTGGAGATTTGGGTTAGGATAATTCTGACATAAACCTCAAATTCCTATTTGTACAGCACATTGTTGGCTTACTGGAGGATGAATGCCCTGCTACTCTGAAGCTTATACATAATTTGTATATGTGCATCTCTACTTATAGTGCATACACACGTACCCAGTCCCTAAAGCTGTTGTTTGCTTCCACCAGAGCTCTTTCCTAAATACACCACCAAAATTTGGGGGCAAAACACTGAAAATCAGCAGCTTAATTTTCTGCTGCTGTACAGATTAATGTGGTAGGCCTAAGATTAGACTTAAACCATCAAGATAAACCTCTCCACAAACCTAAAAACTGGGGCAATCCTTGAAAATTGGGTCTTAGTGAAGGGGGAGAGGAGGAAATGGTTCCCAGCTGCTGAAAGGTTGTCTGCTCCCGTTTCATTATTGATCAGGTTGGCTTGGGGGAAAATGTTGGAAATAAAACTCTTTGGAGCTTGCAACCTCTGTCGCTGGATGCAATTTTTGTGATGTGTGGATGGGAAGGGTTCACTCTCCACTTACTCCTCTTTATTAGACATGGTGCTCAATTATTTCCTAATTATTAAGTATGGAGCACATCTGCTTTGAAAAGATAATGTAAACCTGAGGTCAAGACAGAGAGGAAAGCAAAGTTATTTACATGCTCTTTCTATGTTTTAAAAATGCTCCATGATGGTGGAAAGATGACTTATTTACACAGACTATTTGCCAAGGGTGAAGATGGATGACTGGAGAAATTGTCTGCCCTGTTTCCTTGAATGAGATCCTCAGCACAGCTCCATCTCCCACCCACCTATGATATTTGAAGCAAAAGGAAATAGCTTCCTACACTTATTTTCTTTTATACCTTCCAAAACACAAATTAAATGCTAATTTAAGGTAGCTTGGGAAATATTGCTATGTTTGCATCACTTGCAATTTTTACTCTGCAGCCTAACTCCATAGCTTTCTCTGGGGAAGGTTGGAGTGCTGGCAAAAGCTCTCTCCGTCTTTTATCTTTTGCAGCTCCATTTCAAAGAAATTGTTTTGTGGATTAAGAATTTTGTAGCATTTTAACTATGAACAGATTCTGAAAGAGCTTTTCCGTTTGAGCAAGCTGGTTCCTCATGTTTTTCAGAAAGCTTTTAAACTATTTGTTGCATTTAGGTGTTAACTATACTCAATTGGGAATATTGCAAACCTGAATAATTAATGCTGCTGCTGGAATTTCTTAGACAAATAGCCCAGCCTACCTGAAAGAAACTCAAATGTTCCTTCTTCAATCTTCAGAATCTTTCATAGTATTTCCATTTGCATAGAAGGAAAATTATGCTTTTGCGTTGTGTCCTGCTGAAAATGCAGAACAGGTGTAACTACACTTTCTTCATTGTGGTCTCTATAATTCATGCATACGAGTCATGCACCTGTGTAGATCCCATTTGAAATCTTGTAGCATTTACAGAGTTCTTGGCAGGAGTCCCGCCACTAGACAATCCTCAATTCAGTTTTAACTGCCACAGTGACAGCACATTCATTCTCTGAGCTTGTCATAGATAGTTCTAGAATATCTTTATTTTATTTTTGACTTTTGTCAAATTCGAAGAATGTATTCTCCCTCTTTTTCACATGAATTCAGTCCTTGAAGGCTCCATTCCAAAAGTGCCATTGTTGTAGAAGCAAACTCTCTCTTTTGGTGGATACAGCTTTTGTCATTTCTGCATTACAGAAGGCCATATGTTAGAATCTCATAAGCAGGCATTTAGTAAATATATGTACTGTAATAGAGCATCCCATTTCCAAGCCACTGTTTGAAAGCAAGATCTTAGAGAAGCAGAATCTAAAGCTATTGAAATTCTTTTGCTTTGCCCATGTCCAACATTCTTATGTCCCAGAAATTCCCTTGGGACATTCTCACCACTTTTTGAGCATATTAAGATCCTCATCTCTGGCTAGAAGTCCCCAGTCCTCTTCTGCACTATCATCAGCATCAGGAAAATTACTCAATAAACAGACTTCTAAAAGATCTGTATGACAAGATCCAAATCAGGGAAAGAAGAAAAATAAATCAGGGAAAGAAGAAAAATAAAAGGAACAAGAGCCCTGTGGTCTGCCCCAGACTGGCCAATATAATCATAGATTTTTCACCAAGCCAGTTGCTTCCATCTTCATTATTACTGGCATAATGACTCACTGAATCAGACTATCCAGATCCCCCTCGAGTTTGGTACTTGATATCAAAGGAAGAAATTCATAATAATCTCCTCTAAGGCTTTGCCAGCCATTTCTCTACACCCTGATGTGGTTAGGACTGAGTTCTTCCCCTTCTGTCTTGAGATTGTTGAGCTCAAAGCCAATCAACTTCTCACTGTTTTGCTTTTGGGCAATCCTGTTCTGTAGTTCCCATTAGTTCTAAATCTTCACACTAGCATTCACAGCTGTGGGGATTAACCCTGAGGAATTGCAGCATCAAGCTTACTATAGTCACAGTCAGTTGGCATATAATTCCTGGGGCAGCCTACGATATTGTGTTGTACACATACTAGCTTTTCACTCCATATTCTTTTTGCCTTCATCCACTTAACCACCATGGTTTTCCAACTAACTGTGATAATCATTTTAAGACGGTTCCTCATTCCATTGCTTTTACACTTCCAGGATGTGTCTGTTCTTCAGGATGTCCCTTCAGGGCAGTCCTATTTGAGTTCCTGCTCTGCACGGCTTCTTCCCCACTAAGTGGGATTAAACTTGTATCTAAAAGTCTTTTTAGTATCCTAGATCCTGAGGATCTCCTCCATTTCCACTAAGTTTGAGAGTAATTTGTAAAAACCGCCCACAGTTGCTTTTAATGAGATGGGCAGTGACAAATTGAATATATAAATAAATAAAAAAAAATAAAAAAAAAGAATGACTTTGTCTTTGATACCTCTTTAGTTCTGTTGGCTTTTCCATCTATTTTGTTGCCCAGTGCTCAGCTTGGTGACCAGGCACCTGCCACCTCAAAAGGACTCTACTAATTTAGCGAATAAATGTGCTGAATGACAAAATCAATCTGCTGGCCTAAACATTCAGCAGCCATCTCAAACCTTGGAGGCAAAGAACTCTGTTTACCAGCTACTGCAAACATGTCACCATGGCCCCAGTCTTGCTGAAAAAGACAAGAGGGTTTAAACCAGCTATTATGTGACAGTCTGCTGCTATGTAGAGAATATTTTTAGAGTAAAAAAGAAAGGGTGCCAATTCTTACAAAAATACCCTGTCCCTAATTTTCTTACAGTGGGGTTTGTCTGGTTCCAGCAATCAGCAGCATTCTCAGAGAGTTGGGTAGGAGTTGGATAAATTAATTCTTCTGGGGTTCTCCTCCACATAGCCACTTATCAGGCATGCATGGTAAAATACCACATGCATTCTGAAAGGATCTCAGTGCACACATATATGTGTATACACACATATATATACACCTCTTTTTGCTGTATTTACCACTTAGTTCTTATCTTAAATCCTTAGGCATTCAATCGGTATTGCACTTGTATATAGCTTAACAGTCTTGTTCTATTTTGGAGAATACCTCTCTGAATTAGATTAGGTTTACTTAGAACTATTCATGTGCTTAATTTTTAAAGTACATATTTGAATCTAGATGACATATGTACAAACAAGGTTTTGGGCATGGAAACTTAATATTCTAGTCCAAAGCTCATGACGTTTTGTAATCTGGAAGTGAAGAATCTGGAGTTCCCAATTTTGCTACTTCTGAGAGCCAGTTGGAATTTTCTTTCTTTCTGCACTGTTGAGCTACTGCACTGGTTATATTTAAGTTGGCTGGAAGTGGTACCTGTTTAATATGTCTAGCTGTAGTTTAAAAAGATAGCACATGCCAAAGGTTTTCTGTGGGGATTGTGTTTCATTAGCTATCCGGCAGAAATTCTGCTTGAAGCTGCAATATCAAAAGATCGTAGATGATTCATATATTCATACGTACCAATCATGCTATTCCCTTTTGGGGTAGGCAGAGATGATGATGATGATTTATTGATTAGCCATGAGTCCATATCAGGATACAAAATGAGTAGGCAGTTATACAGAGCACATTAAAAGAATAAAAATCAGTAAGCCAATACAATTAAAGGCATGTGATAAGAAAAGGAGAAGGAAATATAGCTAAAACTAGTTTCACCATAAATAGTGACTTTTGCTGCCCGTTGTGCCTCGAGCTAATTGAGGCTTTCCCATAATGCTTGTTAATAGGACAGAGAAAGATCCTTAGTTATAACCATGCCAAATGCATATTCCCTACTAACAATAAAGATTCTACTGGTCAGATTAGGCACATTTGGGCCAATAGGCCCCAAGCACAATTAAAGCCCAGGTTAACCCCAAGCATGCTCATGCTATTCTGCGCAAAGTGGGATCTCTAATGTAGAGACAGTCCTGCAAGCCAGCGTACTGTTGCCTGCTTCCCACCAGTTAGGACGTATGTGCAGTGTGGCATCTGTGTCTTAAAACAGCTGAGTTGCAACATTGAATATGTTTGTTGTGGAATAAAAGGGGCAAATTGTTATTTTTATGAACAAATCTCAGCACAGCTTCCTTTCAAGAACTCTGGTCTGCTCAGCTGGCTTACAATACTATCCTATCTCTAATGGATGTTTTTAATTTAGTATCCCCCCCCTCCCCCCCCCCCCCCCCCCCCGTATATTGCTTCTTACGTGCTGTTCAAGGGGCTACAATTTGGGAGCTGCTGGCATTGGCCAGAGTCAGTTCATTGAAGATACTTGGCAGTGAGCAACAACAGATGGAGTTGCAGAACTGAAAATACTCTGGTATATTGATAAGATGCAGACAGACCGAATTGCCCTGAATTCTTTATGTCATTTAAGGAGAGGATTTTACTTTTGCAAACAGGCCTCATAAGAAGGTGAAGAGGTGATAAGAGCCTTGAGTGCAGATACCAGCTTTGATCTTTCCCTGTTTCTAAGGGTTTTGCAGATGGTTATAAATTTATAGCCTCATACTTTTTCCTCCTTATATCAGGAGAATGGAAGAAGGTGAAGGAATCATGTTAAGAGTGAGCTAGGTTCGTTGATGACAGACACATATATTCAGAAGGTTACTTTCATTAAAGGGAAGTGATGCACGTTGGGGTATAGGATTTAGAATGTGACATGCTTTTGAAATTGAAGCCTTTTGACCTTGGAAGAGCCATTCTGACCTTGAAACAGGTCTTTCTAAATGACCAGAAGTGTTCTGACCTTTAAAAAGGCCATTTTGAGGATAGAATGTTTTGACTCTGAAACATTTTTGTACACTTCTATGAGATCTAAATTGGTGAATAACTTGATGAAACTAAAAGTATTAACCCTTTGTGCAGCAGCCGAGAAAACCATATTTCTGTGAATCTTCATTAGGACAGGACTGAAAATGAAACTGCCAATATTATATGGTTTCTCCTCATATCTATGGTACAACTGCATGTAGTTGTGATTCTTGGATTTCAAAGCAGAAATTGTAGAGTTGGGAAAAGTACAAAGGGCAATCAAAAGTGTCAAGAGATCTGGAGTGTACTTTCCCTATGTGTGCAGTGGAAAACAGACTTTTCAGCTTAGAAAAAGTATGAGTCCATGGGGGACTTGAAAGATGCATGGAGAGCAAAATATACATTAGAGGTTAGTAATTCCTCATTTGGGCTTAGGGATAGGAAAATATTATATGACAAAACAAAGGAGGAGAAATAACTTTTAAATGATAGCCATGAATGGCTAACTAAGACTCTTAAGTTAGACCCTGGCATGAATAAGACATAAAATGGTAGGCTCTGTTATTATAGGAAAACCAGCTCATTTTGTGTAAGGGAGGAGTTACAGGTCGTTGTCACAGTGGATGGTTGAATACTGCAGTGCTGCAAGCATGAGGAAAGACAGTGAGAGATAGCCATTGTTCTATTCTTTTCTTCTCTGTTTTTCCATTTTGTTCATGGCAGAATTGTTGCTGATTCTCTTGGCCTTGCTGCTTTCCTAAGCCATCACCTCTTGTTTTTTTCTCTTCCGGCTCTCCTCAGGAAAGGGTTCTATCCATCACACGTTAAGGTAGTGTTCTACAGTTCATCTCTGTGCCTCTCTTCCCACCTCCAGTTTCTTTTTTAGTTGCCCCTGGCCATCTGCCTTCAACAAGAGCATTGTCTTCTCTTCTTCCCTGTTCTTTAAAAGGCAGGATCTGCTCCTCACAAGGTGGAAGATCCTCCAGAATCAATACCACAAAGCCAGATAATTGGAAAAGTACTGAGTTCTACTTGTTCTTGGCCTTCCTGGACTTGAAACTCTTGTTAATACTGACAACCTCCGCCTTGTCACCCCATGTCTGTATCTGTGAGTAGGAAAAGGAGATCCCCAGAGCCTCTTCTGCAAAGCTGTTAAGTGATGAACTGTAATGAGTGATTGTACCATTAACCTCGCTTTAAGTAAGAGTATCAAAACACTGTCTCAATATACTCTTTTCCATCACTGCTGTAAATGCCCACAGAGGTGCTGTGGTATTAACGAAAGCCTTCCTAATTTGGCAGAACCTTTTACACAAAGTTACTAACTATGTTTGAATCTGTCAGCAACTCCGCTTTTCTTGCAAAATATTTAGAAGCTCTGCCAAGGGAAGCTTTCTTTGGCACCATTACCATGTGTGCCTTGAACTCCAAATTTAAGAAGTACTTCTCAACCTTTTTTCAGATGCAGCTTTGCTTAAAAAAATTAAAAAAGCTCCTGGCACAAGTGGTGGCCACCTGTTATCATGGTCTTAATGATCATTTAACACCAGCTTCTCTCATTCAGAACCCTTCAAGCTGTAGTGGCCTTTTTGCTGTTGGCAGCAGCACCCCAGCCACCTGGCATCTTGTCCTTGCCAGATGGTTTGTTCAACCTAAGATAAGAGCAAGGTGGCGGGACTCCTACCATGCCACTATTTACTTCTCTGAGCAGTGAACTAGGGATGGCTCCTGCTTCAAAGAGGCATATCCTGTGGATCCTGTCTTTGTAGACAGTTTCAAAGACCATTTACCACGGCAGTATGTTGCCATGTGAATATTGTGGTTAGGTAGTTAGACCACAGGCCAGAGATACAGAGAGATAACTGTAAATATTTTCAGTTAGGAGACATTTTACTAGTATGGAGACGAGCACAGTATGGGATATAGGTTGTCAAAATCAACATGGCTCATTAAAATCAAATCTCAAGAGAGTCCTAGTAAAATGCTCAGGGACCCTAACCCTTTTACAGCTTACAGGTTGGGCTCTGCTTAGCTCTTCAGCAGTTAAGAACTATCATTGACATTAAAGGTGATGCATGTTGGAAGTGTCAGGAAGCAGCTGATTATTTTTCACATATTTCAGAAATGCCAGTAGTATTTTGGACAATTAAAAAGGAAATACTATGCTGAAAGGCCTGATTTTTCCCTTAGGACAACACAATGGTTAGAACACATATGTTAACATTTGTGTTGTGGCCAGTTAAAAAACTGTGCATGCCCCTTCCAGGTTTGACCAGTAAATAATGAATAATTGCTTGTTTGTGAAAGCTACAGTATACAAACTAATAATGATGATATATAGATTTATGAAACAGTATTTATATAAGATTGGAATCATAATAATCAAGAAGGTGCATACATTCTTTCACATTTTAAAGATGCAACATTTCAACCATGGATTTATATGGATCAAAAGAACAAACTAAGGCATTTTAATCACTTATCTTTCTTTTTCTGCTTATTAAATATATTTACACTGAATGTAATAAGGAATATACATGTTTGAAAAGCATTCCTGCTAGGCTGAGGTTTGCATGAGTAGTGATGATCTTTCCAAGTTTGACTCTTGACTTTCAAGTTCAGTGTCTCAGTTTAATCCTATTCTTTAGTGTGACCTCCTTGTTACTACTGGTTCACTTTAAGTAGCTGTCTTTATGGCTATGCAATGCTTTGGATTCATAGGCAAAAAGATCCTCTGGAGCAGCATGGCCCTGGGAAAAGCTTCAAGGAGTGAAGAGGGGTGCTACGTTTGTGCCACCATGTGCTCCTAAGCACCTTTTTGGGATTAGAGAGGATGTGCTGCACAACTCTACTATTTGTAGCTTGGTTCTTCTAGTCAGAGGTCTTGGAAATATGACTTAATGGCAAGAGCATGGATCATTGGGTCTTCCAATATGTTAAGCACATGAAAAGGGTACCAGCCCTTTGTTTAAACATGGAAAGCTGCTTTATCCCATGTTAGTTTATTTGTCTGTCTAGCCCAGTCTTGTCACTTTTGATTGGCAGTGGGACTCCAGGATCCCACAGACAGAAAGACTTCTGGCATCATCTGTTCTCTGATATTTGAAATAAGAGATTTTTTTATTGGTCTTTTCCCCTTTGGTCACTTTTTAGGGCAAAACATCTCTTGAGGTAGTTCATTAAAATAAAAACACATAATACAAATAAGAGGAATCAAATTTCAATAAAATCAACACTTAAAGCATGTACTTATTTCTGAATTCAGAAATAATTTCAGAGCAATAAAATCAGAATAAAGCAATAAAACACACTCATCAGTTTTATTGATGGAGCTCATTCTATCTTTGTGTGCTTATGCTGATCCTTTATTTTTGGTGCACAGACCTGGGCTTGCACAACACACTAAACAAAATTAAAATGGGGTTAGGTAGTTTATGGGAATCCAGCTGTTATTTTAGCATACTGTGTGAATTTTGATGTTGATGGTTTAATTGTATTAAACCATAATATGATTTATTGGGGCATAGCATGTTGTGTGAATGCAACCATGAAGGAGTAGAAGTGATTCCCAGAAGGCCAATTTCAGAGAGTAGGAGTTGGCACACAGTGTCTGGAGAGTTGCATGATGCCAAGCGTCTTATGAAATTAAGCTGTGGGCTGCCAAGTTCTGCAACTCAGAAGATAAAGAAGATAAAGGTTACCACTGCATGAAGTTCTGTAGAAGTTCACACTAAGATAAACTGTATCTACTTAATTTCTACCCCTTTTTCAACCAACATCATCAATGCAGTATGCCCTCTCTGTTTTTTCTTCACAAAAACTTTTTGTGATGTTAAAGGCTAGGGCAAAACAGTCTGTCCTGTTGCCTATGAGCTCCAGTGAGCTTCTGAACATCTTTAGTACATGACTTAAAAAAAAAAATCTTACATTAAAAGCATTGAAATAGGTAGCATGCAACAAATCAAAGCATCAGCTCCTGGTTTATTTTAGCGAATGCCAGTGGACCCACATGAGCCCCATAAGCATTCTTAAAAAACAAAAAAATTGAGTTGTTGTTCATCATTTTGGAAGTTTGCTTGCCTGCCAGAAAAGGTGACTAATGTAAGCTGGGGTGGTTGAGAGACTCCTAGGAGGAGGCTGTGAGTGACCTCACCAGTTTGCCTTCAGGTAAATAGTTATGGGGGCTTATGATTCTCCATTCTTTTGCTGTTTTCTTGAAAGCAGTTCTTGTATTGCAATAACTAGTGTGGAATTGCCACAGTGTGATCAAAACCAACAATTTGTTCTGACACAAAGAGGGGAGAATCAAGCTAAGGCTGGAAAGCACAGCCTGCATTGATTTGTTAACAATTTGTTAAAAATCACATTTTTCAGGTGCCTATGATTTTCTGTGGCCCCCATCATCCCTTCCCGTTTTGGCAGGAGTGCGATGCTGTATGCTGAGTCACCATGTCGGAACTCCTCCAAGGGGACAGACATGTTCCATGTTCCTGGCATCAAATTATATTTGACATTTAATTTGAAACATAAGCACAAAAACCTCCCTATGATAATGGGACCAAGTGAAGCAGAGTTTTGAATTGGCAGGATTAAATGCTGTTTTAATGCTACCTTTGAATTTTCTTCTCATACTCACTGCTGGGCATAATGTGGATTCCTAAGCATATCAGCAGGTATAATACTAAAATATATATTATGTCCATTTAACATTGGCAGTATTTTCTGTTTTTGTTTTTTAAATGCCGCCATAATCTGGCACTGGTTAATAAATAGACTGATTTGCTTATTTTTTTAATTGGCCATTTGTTGGAACAAAAATTGTACACTGATCAGCTATGTAACCACATTGAATAAAATCAGATTACTGTAAAAAATTAGTATCTTAACTGGTAATACCAGTTTGTTGAAAGTGATATTATCATAACTGTGTCAAATTCATGCCCTGAAAATTTTTTTTGAGACTAGAAACTTGCCTTTTAAGGATGAAGATACCTATCTACGTACATCTTTCTACCCTTGCTGTTTTTTTTAGGCTGTTGGCAGCCATTTTTCCCTCAATGTACAAGAGTTTGGGATCTCATTATTCATGACAGCATCCCAAGCTGTCAGAAAGCACACAGAGAATGTAATTATGTCACAAAGTCAGAACCAAACAGATTTATTTCCAGAATGGCATCAGTACTGATAGCAATACTGCCTTTGCTCTTCCAGAGGTATGCCAGAACTAACCTCTGTGGCAATGAACAGAGGCTGCACTTGATACATTAAGGCATTTGATACAACCTAAACATGACAGGGGTTCAGAGCAAAGCTGTTCGCAGGGCTTCTTGGCTATTCAGTTGTATATGGCAGGTGGTAATTTACTGAAACGGTGACTGCTTAACCAGTTCAACCAAAGGCAAGTCCGATTAAAGTATATCACCATGGCATGGATTACTGCCTCATGACAAATTAGAAGAACTTTGTGCTCCAGGGCACATTGAAAACAGTCTTGCATGCCCTTGTTATCTTTCAGGTGGGCTATTGTAATTAGCTTTAGAGGGGACTGTCCTTGAAGACCACCCAGAGACTAAGCTGGCACAAAATGCAGCAGCCTATGTCCTTGCTGGGCAGTTGCAGTCCTGCCAGTTCACACTTCTGCTGCAGGAGCTGCATTGGTTGCAAGTTGTTCCCCGGTGCAATTCAAGGTATTGGTTGCCACCATTAAAGCCCTTTATGGCTCAAGGCCTGTGCGTCTTAAGAGATCACCTTTCTGAGATAGATTCTTTCCATCTGATCTGGGTGGCCTGTTGAAACTCCCCTTCTATCAAGTTATGCAGCAGAAGTGGACACAAGAGCAGGTGTTCTCTGTGAGAGCTCTTCTCCTTGGGAAAAGTTTGCCTCCTAACATAAAAATGGCTTCCATTCTCATGGCCTTCTGGAAGCTTGTGAAAACTTGCCTTTGGTGAGTGAATAATGTGCAGCCATCAGTGCTTATGTTAGGGTTGGAGCTGGTATTAACATGACGATGATAATCACCTTCATTTGCAATTGTTTTAATTTTAGGTTGAGGGATTAGATAAATCACACACACACACACACACAAAATCACCTACTCAAAGAACAATGTGCAGAATTGTGACTATAACCTTGTGTTATACTTACTTTCCATCTTTCTTTGGATATTGTATCCATGAGAAACTGTAAAAAGCCAGGTTTAGCTGGATATAACTGTTGTGCCTGTGTGGGTGCTTATATTCTTTTGTTCTTTATACACTCACATCGCTAGAGTACTTTTTCTTCAATTTGGGGAAATCTTCTTTCCAGCTATATTGGTCTACAACTTCCATCATCCTCAGCCACAACATAGTAAATGCTGGGAAATGTTAACCAGTATTTCTGGAGGCTTTTGGACTGGGAAAAATGCAATTGAGGTAAAGAGTAAAGGCATATGTAATAATGGAGGCATTAATGCTGTTCCATGGCCACAAGCATCTAGACTGTTAGTCTAAATCAATAGTTGCCTATTATGATCAGATACTGTAGTGATGATTCCAAGTCAATTCATACATCATTGGTGAGACACTTTTTTCTCTCATTGAAAGCAGTGAGAGAAATCTATAGGGTGTCATATGTCACTGACAGACTGGATATAAGCAAGCAGTGGGGTGGGTCTAGATCAGAAGTGAGTGGGATCATGTTATGCCTTTCTGGAATTCCTACTTTTTCCCCTGTTTTTCTGACACTCTTGTCTTCTTTCTCTTCTTTGTGTTACTTAGATCCCATGCAGCATCCTAGGACCAATAGCTTTTCTCATAGACAGCCTCATAAAAATTGGATGAAGTCCACATGAATCCCTAAGTCTGCCCATTCTTTTTCAGTATGATTTTTTTATTTACGAAGTACATCTTATCTTTTGCTTCCTGTTGTTCCTATTCAGATGAATATATGAATCAGATAAAAGAGCTAATATGTAATGGTGGTTCCCTGTTTTCCTAACATGTTTTCCTAACTTCAAGAACTTGGTAAAAATCTAACTCTGGATGCAAATTTTCCATTTAGTTATTGTGCTCCATAACTGAAAGTTGACCTGTTGTCAGTGAATGACAGTGTTTTTCCAAAGTCAACAAACTTGTGCCAATCATTAGTGGAAATTAATTTCATTAATTAAGTAGACATTTAGAAATAATTATTTTATTTTGACTTTTTAATGAAATTGCTGCATAAGCCTTGTCTAGCCTTCCCCAGTCTAGCCAGCCTCCAGAAGTGTAGACAACTTCCAGAATCCACAGCAATGGCCATGATGTTTGGAGAAGTTTGGGAGTTGACCTTCACACATCTGGAGCTGATCTGATCTTTCTAACAGCAAATTTGGATACTCATAAACACTTTTTACAAATTTTGCTTATGAAATCCTGATTTTTGTAGCCTGGATCTGATAGCCCCAGTCATACAAAAATTGATTTGGTATTCTTGCTTATAAAGCAGAAGTACACAACCTTATCTGCATTTCTTAGACCCCTTTCACACATTGCTGTCAGAGTGTAATTTTTAAAGTCACAGAAGAAGAGTACCAAATGCTGTGAAAAATAAATATTTAATGTTACATTTAAATTAAATGAATTTAAGGTTAGGTTTTGTTAGATTTTGTCCACTTTTTGGAGTGTGTACCCAGTACTCTACTCAAATGTCAAGTGTAGCCCTTAATCCCTGATGTGATTCACTGGTCCTTCTAATTAGCCTTTCGAATAGGAGTTGTTTTACAAGAGAAGAGAAGAAAGACCCTTGTGCCACCTAGATATCAAGAGAAAAGGTTTTCGGCTAGTAAAATCCTCAGGTTTGCTTTATGTTGTTGGTTTGTTTTACTAATCTCTTACAGTATATTCACCCTGTAGCAGATCGTTGCAAAAAGTATCAAAATGAGTATCTTGGATTTAAATCAAACCTTACTTTTAGTGAATGTATTCAAGATTATGAGGTCAACCTATTTCCCAGTATCAAGCTAATTATTTTGGATATACTAAGAAAAACATTACTTTCTTTTTTCTCAAGAGCCAGTCTTTGTAAGGTGATCTTCATAGGAAAGTAGCAGGAGAATTGATGTAACTGGTTGAGCCACTTCCCTAGAACATATTGATTCACAGGCTGTTTGCACCTTAAATATCTCCAAGTAAATATTCTTTCCTCCTGTAAAAATCAATATAGGTGTACAGGTGCATTATTGTTAGTATAATTATTATTATTGATTGTTACCCAAACTGTGTGGAACCAGAATGTAAAAGCTCTGTTAATGTACTGTGTGGTCTAGACTACTTAATATTTAAGATTCAGGAAATATAAAGGCTAATTTTGCTTTTTAATTGTTTTCTCTCGGCAACCATGATAGTTGAGAGAAGAACAGCTGGATATTTTATGTTTGTGTGGTATTACTAATTTCCTTATCAAAACAGATGTCATGTTCCAGTAATGCATATATATGGATTGAATATTTTTTACACATAATCTAAAGCTTTGCATCTTCATAGAGATGAAGCTGTAGTGGATGCATGTAGAGCTTTGAATAAATAATGGTTCCTCCATTATTTCACCCATTATTTCCAGTGATTGGGAATATTTCACCCTCATATCCTTCTTACAGAGGATAATTCTGTAACATCAGAGACCTGGGAATATAACATGCCTTTTTTAATGCCCAGATGTCAGGAGAACCCAAAGTGGGCAGTTCTGGGCATTGGGGCATTGTAGTTGTTTAAGCATTCAGTCTTTGCTGTGCTTCCCCTTCTAATAAATTGTGTTTCAGTTTTTGATTAATATTTTCTAAAATGTTACTTGCCTTTTTCTCCCTTCTCTTAGCTGTTGACAGGGGGAAAGGCTAATATTGACTTAATACAGGAACTTAATCATACCAACTGTCACCCAGTTCTTCCCGATATTTTCTACTGTTAACAGTTTCAGAGTAGGACCTCTTTTTATGACACGATCCAAGTGTTCTCTCATTTAATGACATTTTATTGCCACAATGCTCAATTTCTTTATCTTTTTTTGTAGGCATTGGTTGCTTTAAAAAAAAAAGTGGGATTGTGGTGATTGTGGGAGAGAGTTATTTATGCTTTTTGGAGTGGGAACTGGATATTTTAGAACAGCAGTTTATACTCTGATTCTCCAGGGATGCAGACAGTTGCTGAACAATGAACATATACTCACACACGCATAAACTAACAAAGGGGACCCTAGGTAGATATCAGAGATTTTGCTTCCAGCCAAAACCCTGGCATCCCCTTCAGTCCTGCTTATCCCAAAGAAATAGCTTATTAAACAGACAACAGACTTGAGTGCTAAAATCTTTCTTTGAATAAGATGTATCAATTCAAACAGTACGTTGCATGTTTGATATTCCCTTCATGAAAAAGTTTTATGCAAATAAACACCAAGCCCCAAACTAGCATAATTAACCTTTCATTTTCTTTTTATTTTTCAGTAAGCAGTGGAAGTCATGGGGAAAAGGGAGCATCCAAATGGGAATCTTTTCTCATGGTCTGTCATGGAAGGCCCAAGAATAGCACTCTGTGGATTTATGAAAGTGATCCATATAGGTGACTGAGTGATCATAAGCACTGAAGTCCAATGTATCTGGAGGGCCAGCAGGTTAGGAATGGCTGCCCTAAGTTAAGGAAAAAACTGAAGTCACACATTTTCATCACTTCCCATCCTTTTTCCAGAACTGTACCTTCTCCCCCAAGAGAATGACAGCTTACCAATCTTCTGCTGTTCTTACTAATCTTTTGCTATATGTATGATTTGTACTGTGCCCTATAGAATATATCTGCTTAAACTTCTCTGGTGTGATGAACCATTATGGCCATTGTAAGATATTACTACAGTAAAGAAAAGATAAAAAAGAAATCAAAACGTGTATCTATTTTTAGGTTGTACGGACTGAGAAGAATAGTTTGAATAACCGGTTTCTGCCCTGGGATGAGATTGAAACAGAAGCCATTTTGTCCATTGATGATGATGCCCACCTTCGCCATGATGAGATCATGTTTGGGTTCCGGTGAGTGAAATCTGGAGGATGATAATTTTTAATTGGCAGCCATTAATATTAGGCTGAACTAATCATCTGTTTCCATCAAGCTTTGCAGACATGGTGAATTACAATTCCTGTAATCCTTACTTGCCTTGGCCATTTCCATGCTGGCTGAGAATGATAGAATTTTGAAGCCAATGTATAACTTTCTTTCATGTTTACCATTATAACTATGCTTTTCATGTGTATGTATGTATTATTATCATCATCATCATCATCATCATCTCTTCCTCTCAATAATAGAGGGGTGTGCATGCGTGTCTATAATATTTTTAAAGCAGAAGAACAAGAACAATTATCTTACAGTCTTGACTATCTTCTCTTCCCTCCCCTTGCTCCTTCACAAGTGAAAATATTATTTCCCAACCTTATAGAAGGATATTTTCTGGAAGATCAGCTGTGTGATCTCATTTCTCTCTGTTTGTTCTTAATTCCCACCATATGGAAAGACTCATTTTTAGCATACTTCATTTTTAGTAACAAATTGCTATTTATACTACTATTAAAAGAGTCTGCTGTTTGCTGGCATGACATAAAGAGCCATGGGAATATCACAGAGAGGAAAGTAAGCCAATATTTGGAAGATAGAGCAGCAAGAGGAAGGCAGGATTTTTGGATAAAATCTCCTATGCGAGAAAAACGGCTCTTTTCAAATTGTTAAAAACAACCAAATTGGTTGCAAAGCTTGGACAACTGCTTCAGAAGACGGTTGGAGAAATTTAATTGCAAATGATGTGGCTGTTTTAATGATTTGAAAAGAGGTACTTTATATGCATTCCTGGCATTGTGAAGCTCCTCTTTCAAAGGCTTTACGCTGTCCTAGTGTCTGAATGTCTGGATATAGACCTAATAGGAGATGGTCTCAGGTTTCACTGCCAGAATAAATAATTGAGATTTTGAGTGTATGTGTGCCCAAGACCAAGCAATGAAACCACTTTCTCTCACAAAAAAGGTTGAGAGCACTATTGTAGTAATATGTAATGCATCTGAAGTGGAGGCCCATTCATCCTAGTTCTAGAAAGGGGGTGAGAGAAACCATTTAAACTAAAGTTTAAAATCTAAATGTGCAATGCAGATAACTCAGTAATAATAATCATGTGATCTGGGCATTTCTCTCTGTTTCTTGTCTCTCCAGCACGCTCCAGTTCCTTTCTGCCTGTTTAAGTTATCTTCTTTGTATCTGCAGGGTCTGGAGAGAAGCTAGGGACCGCATTGTAGGATTCCCTGGGCGGTATCATGCATGGGACATCCCTCACCAGTCCTGGCTCTACAACTCCAATTACTCCTGTGAACTGTCCATGGTGCTGACGGGTGCTGCATTTTTTCACAAAGTAAGGGGCAAGTGCAGGTAGTCCCCAGTTTAAGAACGAGTTCCGTTCCCAAGGTCTGTCCTTAAATCAAATTTATATGTAAGCCAGAACAGTATTATTGTATAATACTGTATAAATAGTATTGTGTAATTAGCTCAAACCATTGGGTATTTAACTCAAATCATTGTGTGTTTAACTTGAATTTTCTACAGTAGGCTCCATTCTTAACTATGGGTTGTCCTTAAACCAAGCATTCTTAACCTGGGGACTACCTGTAAGACAACCGTATTTCTCAGAATGGCTTAGGTCAAGTACTTGTTACAGTGAGGAAAGCTGGAAGAATACTGATTGCAGAGAATTTGCACTCTTTCCTCAGTTTTCCAAAGCAAGTGCACTCTGGAAATTGAAATGCTCCTGGCTACAGATTGATTTCACTATCTCAGGAGGTGATGACTCTGGAAGACTGAGTGTAGCAAGTGCAGTTTCAGCATTTTGGGGTACTATGTGTTGCTGTGTTATTCCCTATCAATGGTCAAATTTTATCGTATGGTCGAAAATCTGGGTTCAGACTGCATAGAGTTGTTTGCTCATTGCGATTATTGAACGTGAGTCACAAACTGCCTATTGAATCTCTGAAACAACTTCTCCTAGGAGCGTTACATTCTCTTTTGAAACTTGATCTTAATCTCTTTTTTCCTCTCTTTCTCTAGCAGTTTGCAATTTTCATTGAATTTTGCATTTCTGCAAATAAACATAGCCTTTCCTTTTGTGCTGTTGTGTTCCAGAGCTGAGAAATTTAAATGTTTCCAACCACGTACAATTTTGAAAAGTTTCACTTTTAGCCATAGTGTTCTGATCCTCAGAATTGTTTGGACTACAGCCTTCTCTTATCTGTCTGTCTATCTATCTATCTATCAAATGTAGTCATCACCCATCTCACTCAACTCAAGGTTTCCCCCATCAAGGTAACAGATTTGTCTGTTTGGTGTGCATACCTGGGGAAACATGTTTCTTCCACCCAGCTACAACAGGCTAATGATGGAAAATCAAACAGGAGTCTCTCCTTTATTTCTGGGCTAACTTGTCCAACCTGCCTCTTGATGGAATGGGATACAGTTGAAATGATACAAAGTAGCTATGCGTGCCCAGCCGCAAGCAGCTTACATAGCTGTCATGTGAGTCTGGAAAATGATGCAGTTGCTTTAATGATACTCAGAGAAGTGCTTTGTATATGCTCCTCTGTGTTCTAAAGCACCTCTCTTCAATGGATTTGCCCAGAACTGAGAGAGAGATTTTCAGAGACCATGATCACATAGCAAACATCAAGTATGGACCCAACAAACACTCAAACTGTCCTTTTCCTCTGTTTAATTGTGGCTCTGCAGCTTACTGTTTTGGTGAAGAGTAGAGTTCAGTTCTCAATTTTGCAGGAACTGGGCTAAGATATTTCCCTTTTTTAAAACAAAATTTAGGACTCTTGATCACTCCAACCTCCTTGAGCTCTAAGTTTTGTTTTTTAACTATAGCCATTTCATATTTTATCTAGTCAATGACGGTTGTTTAAAATGGTATCTCACAAAATCCTTTCTTTCTTTCTCACAAAATCATTAGATCATGTATTTGAACTGTCTTTTCTAATAAATAAAAGCAATTCTTTTTAGTGAAAATAGTTCACATGACAAGACTTAAGCCTATTTGAAGACATAGAGTGCAGGTGGGACTAAAGTTAATCCTGTTTCTCCTGTCCTTGCTTGGAAATAACTTAAAGCAGGGATAGGGAAGCTGTTGCCTTTCCTGTTGTTTTGAACTTCAGGGTTCATGATCCCTTGATATTAGCCATGTTGGCTGGAACTGATGAGTATGGAACTGCAGAACATCTGGAGGACACCAAGTTGCCTATCCCTGCCTTATATCCAGACTCATTCTGGATATTTTGTTGTCCCAGTGAGAAGTTGTGTCTAGAGGTAACAACAAATTGAAATTTCCATTTGCGGTAGAGATGTCCCTTTGACTCTTACGGGGCACATTTGTTAGCTGTCATGAAAACTTCCTTATGTGTATGTGTCTGGGTTAAAGGGTGAAGTCAGTATGATTATCTTAAATCTGATAAAAGATTTTGCTTCTGTTTCTTCAGTAATGTTTCCATAGATTTGGCCCTCCTTTAATGTGTGCTCATTTTTTCTTCTGCTTGTAGTACTACGCCTACCTATATTCTTACGTGATGCCACAGGCCATCCGTGACATGGTAGATGAATATATCAACTGCGAGGATATTGCCATGAACTTCCTGGTTTCTCATATCACCAGGAAACCACCAATCAAGGTCAGTGCCTGCTGAAATACCAGGAAAGTCTGTTTTCTGCAAGAACACCTCTATGATACTTTACCTTTGTCAGTGATGGATGTGGCTGGGGCTCTGAACATGTTTTCATGGGGAATAAGTAACATTTAGTTCATTAAATAATTTTTGCTATCTCTGTTGATTAGTCAGCAGATTGGAAAATATTTTTTTTTCATTTTCTTTTCTGTATCCCTTTAAGTTCCTGTTGTGCTTAATGCAGTGTGGCCTAGAGAAGGCCATACTCATGACTGGAAGATAAAGGTCTGTACGATAAAACCCAAACAAAATGATTCTCCTGAGTTTCTTTAAACTTTCCCCTCTGTTCCAGCCATAACTTAAGGAAAGCTGTATTCAGTAAAGAATCTGAATCATTAAATCATCCTTTGTCAGTCTGGTGACCAAAATGTGTGAGATTACATCTGCCCAGATGTGTGAGATCACATCCCATGCCTATAGGCACATTAGCTGTGCTGGCTGTGAATGAGGAATGGCATAGTATAACTTACCTGTGGGGCGGGGGGGAGGTTGGTAAACACTGCAAGTCCATACAGTAGAATTATGGGAGTGTGCATTAATTTTTATCTCCTAGTGCTGTCCAGAATCCAAAAGAAGAAGACACTTTCTGGGAAAATAGGGCAATTTCCCCATAACTCTTCAGATTTTATATCTTTTGTGTTTAGCTATGAAGAAGCTGCAGACTTTAGACTTTCCCCAATCCTTGATATGCAAGAAGGTCTCTCTCTCTCATGCATTTCTCCTATTTGCATTTCTCTTCCCATCATTGCTCATTTTCTTAGAGGGCCTAGTCCTGCAACAGCCCTGACATCAGACAGGGATACTTCAGGGAAAGGGAAACCACTCAGAACTGAAGCTTTCCAAAAAGTAAAAAAAAAATTCCAGACTTTTTAGTCCCTCCGCTTTTTAAGAGAACGCATTAGTGCTTTTTAGACCCTTGTCTCTGTCAGTTGAGAAAGGAACTTGTCACAACCTGGGAAACAGAAGCCACATTTCTCTTCCAAGACAGTTAACATTTGAGTACACTGGGCAGACATCATAAGCCTTGAGTGGTCTTTATTTGTTGTTGTTGTTCAATCGTTAAGCCGTGTCCGACTCTTCATGACCCCATGAACCATATCGCGCCAGGCCTTCCTGTCCTTCACTGCCTCCCTGAGTTTGCTCAGTTTCATGCTCATGAGTGGTCTTTATGCCCAACCATTTCAGCAGTGAAAGAAATATCAAAAAGGTAGAATAGGAAGATAGCATCAGTACTGGATGTATTATAGGTATAGACCCTATTTGAACTCATATGTCTCAGCACAGACCTTTGAGACTATGACTCATCTTGTTAACTGCTGCTTGGTGTGCTCTACCACCACATCGAGAGGCTTCTCCCCTCCCTTTCCCTGACTGATCATCTTTCCTGCTCTCTTGTGCCCAGGTGACTTCCCGCTGGACTTTCCGTTGCCCTGGTTGCCCTCAGGCGCTCTCTCACGATGACTCCCATTTCCACGAGCGGCACAAATGCATCAACTTCTTTGTCAAAGTCTATGGCTACATGCCCTTGTTGTATACCCAGTTCCGTGTTGACTCGGTTCTTTTCAAGACCCGGTTACCACATGACAAGACAAAATGTTTCAAATTCATCTGAACAGAAGATGCGGCTGTGGATGTCTGGAACTGGCCTGTGGACAAGGCAGAAAGGTCAATGAACCTTCTTCCCTGGGACAGATGCCCCTTCCTGTTTAAACTGGGACACAAGCCCCACTGGAACTGTATGGCACAGGGCTCCGTTGACAGAGACAGCTTTGTGTCACTTATTCAGAAAAAAATAAAAGACTTTCTTTAGATCCCCAGTAAGTTGTTTCGCCAAGGGCATAACTGGGGTTTTAAAAATATTAATTATTATTTAAAATGGAAGTGTTTTAGATATGCCTTTTAAGGCTTTTTGGGAAGGGAGGGAGGGAGGGAGGGATTATTTGATTTCCTTTTGTTCCCAGCCCTAATGTTGCTTGGAGGGAAGCCGAGACCTAAGAAATTCCTGTATTCCTCAGTGTTCAAGTTATGTGGTTGGATTTGGCCACCAGAGGCTTCTAACTGCTTGCTGTTTGGTCTACTGTGCTTCAGATCTGTTTGGGATTTCACAGAGGAAATTACAAATTCCCTCCACCAAAAAATCCCAGACCTCATCCGTTTCCCTTGGTAGCTCTAAGGAGCTAATTGCTGCTGTCAAGCTTTTTCCTTCTTTTCCCTCTTACTGACCCCATTGAAAAGCAGGATCCTTTCAGAACGCCGCCTGTCCTGCGTGCCTGCTGATGGATTATCTCGCAATGCCACGGTGACTTCCCAATCTGTCTGTGCTCCCAATGGCACACTGCTGCTGCTGCTGCTGCCGCCACCTCAGAGGAAAGATAGCTGGAGTTCCCTTTCCACCTTTCCCTCCCAAATCCTGATGCTGCTTTATCTGCCATTAACAAAGCTCTGTTCCTCTGTCCCCCTGGCCATGGAAGCTTTCGTTCAGATCAGAGGTCTTGACTGACAGATTACTTATCGATTCTGTTTTCAGGCCAAGCTTACTCATGGTTAACTGGACCATGGTTTATTCAATTGACCCAATTTTCTGGGTTTGCATGACATACTGAAACACAGACTAACTGCACAAGCTGAGATTGGACACACGGGAAGCTAAACTGTGGTTGATTGCTAGTTTGTATTTCAGCGTGTCATGTGAATACAGCTATAAAATATGGAGAACTACATTGCTTGCGAGAGCAGTGCCAATAGAACAGCATGTTAAAAGAAGCAGATGTGTTTGCAAGGAGGCTGATCTGGAGTATAGAAAAGAGTGGTATGTTTGTTAATATCCTTTGGATGAGGCCTCCTAGTGGACCTGCCATAATCCACTGCATGTACAGATATATCCTTCCCCCGCCTTCCTCCTATTTGGTCTCAGGCCCTGTTGTGTTCAAGACAAAAAGACCATTTTGGCTTGCTAATGAAATGTGATCAATTCTGAGGACACAGGCGTGACCTCAAAAGGTCTCTGTGGCCTAGTTTCATAGCCCCTTACCTCTTCATCTCCCTTTGTCACTTTCACTTCATTCATAACTGTTGTCAAAATATCCTGGAGACTTCTTGTTGGCAGTGTGCGTGTGTGTGTATGTGTGTGTATGTGCGTGAGTCTCAACGTATGTGTAAACTGCCATCTGTTGCTACCTTTCTATTACATTTTTTTCTGCCTAGACTTTTGTTCCCCAAAGATGCTAATTTTCAAAGACGTCCATTCCAGTACACCCTTTCACAAGCTAAGCCACCAGTAAAAGTTTTGAGCAACTAAAAAATGGGTGTAATAATTATTGTCATTTCCAATCCCTAACCCTGTTTGAATCTTTTCCTTTTTATTTGTGGAAAGATAATAATAAATTACCCATATTCCTATAGCACCTATAAAAAGTTGGCGCTCCTGTAACAAATGTCTGTGAAGGAATATAATTTCTAGGTGCTTCTCCACCATGGACCATTTGGTAATACCACAGCATCCATAGAGTTGCACTGCTTATTGGTAGCTTAGCTATGTTGAATGTTATCATATTTGGGCAATGTTAACTAACCACCTCATTTCCCCTTTTAACATATACTGTAAATTACAATTGTTCACAGTTATCAGTCCTATAATGCAGGGTTCCTCAACCTTGGCAACTTTAAGATGGGTGGACTTCCTCAACCTTGGCAACTTTAAGATGGGTGGACTTCCTCAACCTTGGCAACTTTAAGACGGGTGGACTTCAACTCCCAGAATTCCCCAGCCAGCAAGGCTGGCTGGGGAATTCTGGGAGTTGAAGTCTACCCGTCTTAAAGTTGCCAAGGTTGAGGAACCCTGCTATAATGGACTTAAGGAATGACCAGTCTTACTTAATTATATACTCTGTCTTTTGCATGAGTATAACACAGACCTGTCCTTGATATAGTAACAGAATCATGTCTTCATAGTGCTAATCATTCCCCATTGAAGTGGGTATTCCTTATGTGGTCCTTGTCCCACATTTAGACTGCAGTTATTATTCAGTGATACTACTGAACGCATAGGTAGCTGAACAGCCACTGAAGAAAAGGCAAAAGGAAGGGCAAGTTGGAAATATTTCATCAATCAAGCTTGGTTTAAGCTGAGTTTGACTGTCCTGTGGTGACCTCTCTTTCATACATTTAGGTTTGCATGCTCATTCAGACTTAAGTGTATACAGGCCATTGTTTGGTATATTCAATTTAAACAGAAGCCTTTTGGGGGATAGCTGTGTTGATGGTCTTATTCTGACTTTCTACTTGCTCAGAAAATGACTTCCTGGTAAATATGTGACTCATCTGATCTTCCAGGCTGAGCAATGCATTTGCTTACCCAGTTCTTTCAGGCATCAGTTTTGAGTTGCAACAGGAGCCCTTCTGCCTTTGTGCTATAGTCTGCAGTTAATCCAGTTTGCCCCCTCAATAGGTGGGGCTGCCCTGATCTTCCACTGTGACCTGTGATGCTACCAGACCTCTACCTTGTATGAGGAAGCCCAGATTACAGCCATAATATACTTCAAAGACATAGGCAAGTGGCATCTGTTCTTTTTTAAAATACATACACACACGCACACACACACTCTCTCTCTTTTGGATATTTTAAGTATCTACTGATGATGGATTATCACTTTAAATATCATTCCAAACATGAATTTGAAAAGACTTAGAATGTTAAGAGGCTTAGATTGAATCTTACTCTACTGGCTTCTCTATTTCATGCTTGATCTGCTGGGAGAATAAGCCTGTTGCTCATTGAAGTCTGGTCATCCTATGGCTTTTAACATTCTTCCAGTGAAAAGAAGACGAAAGGACAAATGCAATCATAGGAATTGCCCTTTTATCAGGCCTTCAGGTAAACCAGCAAATTTCACCATACCTTGACCATGCATGATAAGACCGTTCCACCTAATATTCTGCTGTAGTCTATATGCTTTCTGTCAAAATGGTGGCTTTCCTTTCCTTTGAGAAGATGAACCAACAGGTTGACTAAACAGAGGGAGAACTTCCTGTTTCATGGCATTCTGGAATGCCAACCACTGTAAATGACCCTTCCTTCCTTCCTTTCTTCCTAGTCTGCCACAGGGGATCTGTTTAAAAGCTCAGTGAGCATCGAATTTTAAATAGTGGTTTGAGAAAAAAAGTGGGTGGGAGGGGTCTAAAACCTTGAGCACAATACTCGTATGCTGAATTTTGTAAAAGAATAAAATAAACTCAGAGTTTATCTTGAATGTGTCTGATTGCCAGCCATTTACAGTGAAAGATGATGAGGGCAAGCACGGTGGGCCATACAGACTGAAGAGGTAAGGCCCTGGGTGCTTGAGTGTCAACAGCTGACCTCTCTGGCACAGAACTGGCCATGGTGCTGAATTAAAAACGAATTCAAAGCATTCCTGAGCCATTGAACATCTTACATTGCATTTGCTTTGGTTTGTGCAATTCTTTTATTATTACTATTACAATGGTGATGTTGGCTGTGGTGTTAGTGATAATGCTATTTATGGAAATGCAGAGATATGAAAAATAAAATGTTCATTTTGTATCTTAGGAAGGAATTTTGGATTTGGACTTTTGGTCCATAGACCTTCCAATTGTATGCATGTTGGCAGTTGTAGACCTACATGCAAAAGCCTTTGTACATTCAAGTGGGAGGAGGGGAAACAGAGTTCAAAATCTAGTCCTTCAATCTTTCAGTTGCCTCCTACGTGTTTCCAGTGTTCACAGTAGTGGCACTACTTAGCATTCCTAAGAGGACAGAGGCCTCTGTTTTACCCATACCTCAGCAGTTGGCTATTGTCAGGAACAGAGCTAGTGGAACTTTGCAAAAAATAATCCTGTGCAGATAATAAAAGAGGTTGGAACTTTTAGAAGAACAACTATACTCAATAAATCAAATGCAATTCACAGGTATGAGATTGTAAAGGCATATATTCTATAGAAAGAATTCAGAAAAAAATTGTTTGGGTTCAGCTTTTAAGGAAATACCCAAGGGAGCAACTAAAAAGATATGCTTTGGCCAAGGGCTTTAATGATTTAGATATAACACTATTGTCATGTTCTATCTGGAAGAGCCATCTTCAGAGAAAGACCTAGAACTCACACATTGGAAGACTACAAGCTGTAACTTTGTCCTGAAAACTGTGAAGAAGCTGAGGGGAGAGGAGGAACAAATAGTCCCTTAGGAGAGATGTTTTTGGACTTGCTGCCTTGGGATGCAAGAAGCTCTCCATCTGATGGCAATGTCTAAAGAGGGTACAAAGCATAAGCACTGGCTAGGAGAAAGCCCTGCCCACCTGAGAAACAGAATCTCTCATTGACTAGTGATTCATGATTTAAAAAAAAAAAATTATTCAACATAATGTCTAAAGGCCTGAAGCTGAACTTTGGAAGATGGTTGGGCCCTGAGAACCTAATTTTAGAAGCCTTCATTACAGGCTTTTAATTTTATGGATTTCTTTACTGCATTTTTATCCCTGTTTTTAGACAAATCTTGTATCCTAAAATGGCTCACATCAATATTAAAAACACACATCTTGCCCTCTGGATTAGAATCTAAAAAGAGAAGACAGATAAGGGATTGGGAGTGGAATTAAATGAGAAAGTTCCTCCAGGCCAGAAAGATGTGTGAACAACATGCAAGCATATTCATGCTGTTCATGCTGGATTGAGCTTCCCTTCCAGCTCACTTGAATAGTGACTATTTCAGCTATCAACAGTGCCCTTCTTCCTTCCTTGTTGTGGCTGAAGATTGAGTTATAGCAGGGATCCCCAACTCTTTGGAGCCCTAGGCACCTCTGGAATTTTGAAAGCATATTGTGGGCCCTCTTCCAAACTGGCTGATGTGAAGGAAGGACTTGCCTATTCACAAAACAATTGCAGTAGGTCAAACTAGTCATAAAGCATTAATGGACAATCATGTTCCCTACCATTTTTTCCAGCCTCCCTCCAGGATACTTCTTATAATTACTACTTACCTTGTCTTCCTGCCTGGGAATGTTAATTCACTTCCAAACAAAGCACTGGGCTGCCATCACTCCTGCCCATTTTAATTTTTTAAAGAAAACTTATGGGCTCTGTTTGAATGCTAGAGGCATTCATGGATTTTTTTAAAACAAAAATAGTCTTGGAATAATCTTGGACTCCCTCTGCAGCATTCCAGCTTCTAGTTTTTACAGTGTTTGTTTATATATGAATATTAACTTTCACACGAGCCTGGGAGATGCCGAGAGGTGTCCTTGGTCCTATTGGCTTTCATGAGCATCATTATTGGAGATTTCAGTGTTAACATTATTTATTACATTTAGGGCTGAGTGTAAGGTCACTTACCCTGCTTTTCAGTGCATCTTGTCAGCCCCTCCCTCTTCCAGATGACTTGAACTGTTTCTTAAAGAATGCATTTGATTCCTATCAGTGTGAACTTGTGACTCTAGTTGGTTTATTCTTCCTAGATTGCCAGAAAGGAGTAGGTTGGTGGGTGAAATCTTTTAAACATATCCTTGTATCTTTAAATGCAGGGTCAGGGAGATAGCAGATCTAGGCTATAACATAGCCAGTCCTGATTTCCATATAGATAACGGGGTCTTATGACCTTAATCAGAACTTACTCTGATAATGGGACTAGCTTTTGGTTTGAATCAGTCTCCTATGTGGGAGGTAGTGTTTGCATCTGTTAACTATAAAGGCATTTGCCAATCAAACTTGACTTTTGGTGATTACATGGACACAGCCATACAGTTTTGTAGCAACAATATGGAAGTGTTTTCCATTGGCACTTTGGGGGATTTTTTTAAAACTCCCCAGCCTAGCCTACAACCCTGGGTTTTCTTGGTGATCTCCAGTCCAAGTATTAACTAACTCTGATCTTGTTTTGCTTTTTCAAAACATGCAAGGTTGTCTACGTATTACCACCTGCTATCATATTACTCAGAATAACTGTACAGTATTAAATCAGTTTTAATGTCTCTTACATTCAAAAGCATTGGGTAAATTCAGAAAATGAGTTAACTCATTCATGAGTTAATTAACCAGTTTAATTGCATTGCTCCAATAGTAGAAAATATATGTAGCTCAAGGTCGAACAGTTGAGTTTTTGATCTTCTCTGAGCTTGGTTGTTTTCCTGCAGATGTTTTGTTACCAGAACATCTTCAGGTAACATCATCAGGATGTGGGAGACCGAAGTTTGTTGACTGTTTATATATGTTAGCTTACCTTGACAGTCTTGGTTGGGGAATATGCTTTCTTCCTTGATTAGGTTATTGTTTGATGTTACTTCAGGAAAACAACCAAGCTCAGATTACACAAAGAACCCAATAATTGTATTGTCTCAAAAAAGCCAGATGCTGGCATTATGATGGACTGGGGTCTTGAGATGCAGTCCTGTGACCCTGTCTCCTAGGAGACATGCAGAGAGCGATGGGCCACATTTTGTCTCATTAAAAACAGGTTTCATCTTCTTTTACCAAGCATGATAAGGGGATGTAGTGCTTTACATTCCCATATAGAATTAAATGTCATCATTTGCCTATATGATAAAAACCAGTAAGAGGTACACTCTGGCAAGGAAAACAAAAGAGCTTTAAAGCCACAGAAGCTCAGCCCTACCTACCTCACAGGGTTGCTGTTGTGGGGACAATTAGGAGGGAGCATTATAAATGCTACCTTGAACTCCTGTACAAAAGGGGGGATATAAATCTAATAATAAATAAATAAATTCCTTTTCTGGCTCAGACACTGAAGATTGACCTAATTCTGCCACATCATTGCTAAAAGTCAAACCACCCTGGAGGCTCCATGATATACTCCTGCCAGGCTTTCCTGCTAGAATGCTTTTCGGTCTACACTCTGGCATATCTTGGTGGTCTCCCATCCAAGTACTAACCAGCTTCCAAACCCAGAAAAAGTCAACCTCAATGCTACTGACTGCTGTGACAGTTAAATATAAAGATATTAGATTAAATTGTTTGTAAGAACAAGATAATGGAGAGGCTTCACAGTGATCCAGAAACAGTAATGCTATGTGAGAGAGAGATGACATTTTCAGATATTCAAAGCACTTTATTGATTGTTAGGCAGGTATTAGAGCACCTAATGATATCTAGTCAAATCTCTGCCTGACTGCAGAAATGTGCAGTCACGTTTTCCATGACACAGAGACTTAAAATCCTGTAATGAAAAACTGCATTCTGTAAATGTTTATCAACAAGGCTTCCCAATTTCAAATTGAATCCTGTATCTTATATTTTAAAATACTTTGTTTTTTTGTTACTTTTTGAAGCTGGATATCCAACCTGGTGTCTTGCTGTGGCAGAAATCTATGTTCTATATTATGCCATATAAGTAAGTAAATTTCTTTAAAAAAAAAATACTATGCTCTCTCTCTGCCTGTATCTACATACAACCACAACACACTCATTTTTATACTTTTTCCTTATGCTGGCATTTACTAGGAACAGGAGCAGGACAACCAATTCCATGTCCAAATGTTAGGCGTCTAATTCAGGATCCCTCTATGAGGCATAATACCCTGCCTTGCCCCACCCCAATCTGCATTCATAAGGGTTAGAAGTTGTTTGCTGCATGTTTTCTGTCCTTTTCTGGCCATTAAGTAAAATCCTGGGTCTCTTGTAGCCCTGCCCATCAAATTCTACTTTCATCTTTTCTTCTTTGGTTGATGATCGCAACTAAAACAAAGCTAAAACGATGTCCTTGTACCCAAAGATAAGAAAATAATTACAATTCAGTGGAACTGGGGAAAAAGTCCTCACCCCAATTTCAGGGAGTGCTGACATTCATCTGCCAAACCTGAAGGAATTGCCCAATGATGGAACATATTTTTTAAACAATATGGGGGGAGAACTGCAATACCTCGCAAGAGACAGTAAGAGGGCAGGTGGGGTGGGGAAGGGGGCTGGCGCTGAAGCCTTTTCATTCTGCGCCACTGTTTGTTCATTCTCCACTGCATTTACTAAGTAATTGCAGACTTGCTGTGGTCCACAGTGGGAAATACGTTCCTGATTTCAGACATCGGCTTTTGTGCACTGTTTCTCTGTAGGGGAGGTCTCTGGCCCCTTGCTGTTCCAATTTGCATCTGTGTTATTTCAATTTAACATAAATGTGATGGACATGTAACCCACGTCACCAACTGTTAAAAACAATAATAGCTTTTCTTCTCACACTCTGTAAAGCAGTTGTCATGTCTTGGCCACAGGCAGTCGAACCTCTCTGTGGAGCTTGCGGTACTTTGGCATAAAGTGTGCTGAGGCTGCATTATAGCCTGGGGAAGGTGGATAATGATGGGAAAAATTCCTCAAGTCTCTTTCAGTGGGGTCAAAAATAAAACTAGTACTAGTTTTAGTGGTATTCATAGGTAAGCCAAAGCCTGCCGTTTCAAGAACCAAGCAAGAAGTGGAAAATGTATTATGCAGGGTCTGTTCAGGAATGGAAAAGGAGAAGATTAGCAAGTCTTACATAGCTATCCTGGGACCAAACTGTGACAGTGGGTTCTCGATAGGGTTACTCCCCAGCAGCAACTGCTCTCTCCTTCTATCATTTAAATAAGCTTTTCATTGTAGGTAACCAGATACTCATTTTCTGCATGACTGGGCCAGGAATAGAGGAAGTGAGTATCTCCTTCCCAAGTGAGGATTTTTTTCTTTTCTTAAAAAAAAAAAAAAAAGCAACAGGAGAAAGTTGTGCACTATTGCTACTAGTCTTGCATAACAGTAATATTTCTGCATGACCAGCTGCGCCAGAAAAGGAGAGTGTACTTAGAAACACATGTTACTCTAAGCAGGGCACTACAGAGTGGTAAGACTTACAACCACCATGTAAGTTCCAGTGCACTTTTAAATAGAGTTTCTGTTCATGAATTGTGAGCCACGAGAGCTTGATATGAGGTTGTTTTAGGGCTTGATCTCTGAATCTGGATAAGACCAAATTGGCCCGTAATTTCAACTGGTCAAATAAATAAGCATCATGAGGTTATGGAAACAAGCAACATCAGATTTGCAGAACACCACCCCTTCCTAGGCCCTCCCCACAACTCATCATCACATGGGGAGGCGTAAACCCATGAAAAGTTCCTTTGCTCCCACGTCTCATAGATGATTATCTTCTCTTAGTTGTCTTTTTTTTTTTTTTGACAGTGAAAAAATTAAAAGTACGCTTTCAAAATTGAGGTGGGGCGGGGGGAATGGATATTTGTTCTTCCTTTAATGCCACTTCCAGACTTGGGACTTTAAATTTGTGAAAGCCCAATACAGCTTCTGAATAACCTTTATGCTAAGAAGTAATTTCTTAGCATTATGTTTATCACCTGTTTAAAATGAGCCATCAGTTAAAACAAAGTAGGTCTGCATTTTATTTTTAAACAAGTTCAGTATTACAAGCCTAAAAAAAATAAAAAAAATAAAACCTTGAAACTAAATACATCTTTACAATTTTATTTCCTCCCTAATTTTAGTAAAAAAAGGGCAGAGGGCAGGAAAGGCAACATACCATCTGTTCTGGTTTCAGCTACAGTTATAATATCAGCTAAATCACACCCTTCATGCTTGCAGTTAAAAATGCAAACAACGGGACATTTTTAAAGCAAGGCATCAGGTCTGCTTGCTTTGGCTCCTATCAACAGTGGTTCTTATCATCATTTCAGGAGAGAGACAAGCACACCTGTTGAGTTCTCTCACAAATCAAAGGTGAGCAACTGTGGACATGATTTTCAAGCTTGCTCGCCCACCTGGTAACTCCAAATCCTTTGTTTATGCTTCTCCCTCTTCAGAGGGCTAAGGGGAGCAGGGAGTGTCACTCTGGCAGGATAAAGTCTAGAATTTCTGCAGGAATTTGAGGACCAGGTCCTGCAGCTTCACCCTAAGTGACTCATCACTCTCACACATGATGTGGGTCGAATCTTCTTCAATGCGGATTAGAGTTTCCACATCCTGGAACAGCACCAGATGCCCTTTTGGGGTGTCTTCCACCTTGATGTCGCTGAAGCCATGCTGTAGTCACCATGGACAAAGAAAAATAATAAGCGCTCAAAATAGGAGCTATTTAAAACCCTCCATCTGAGAAACATATGGTTTCATGTGACAGAAGACGTATGTAGCATTGTCCAATATTTGTCTGCATCATACATAGTTCAGGAATGTAAATTACACTTCTCTACATATGTATTAAAAATAGACAAGTCCCCACATTTCTTTCTTTTTCTTCGTCCTACTTGCTGCAGTCCAAGATGGAGGCACGTTTTACCCAGCTTTCTCAATTTTGCACCCTTCAAGTGTATTAGCCAATAACTCCTATGTTATTTTCGGCTGGCCTATGGCTGGCTGGACAGGTTGGGATTTGCAGTCCAATATATCTGGAGGGTGGGGGTGGCTGTCAGACCCAGCCCAAGAACAGTGATGAAACAGTCCGGTCCAGGCCAGTTCCTTTATTTGCTTACACCTCAAAAACAGAATCTTGCCAAACTAAATCTATACTACAGCAACTAGTGGACATACCCTGAGATATTCTAGGGGGTGGCTATCTTGAACCTCTTTCACTTCCCACACTCCCCCTACGGACTGTATTGTCTCCTGTTTCCTTTCCCCTCCTGGAATGTACCCCCTCCTTCCTGGTAGCCTCAATCTCCCACATCACTCTCCTCCTCATAGATACATTCCATCACAGTGGCACCAGGTTGGGAAAGGTTGTCCTAATTTCTTTTTAAACAGCAGAACCCTGGGTTAAGCTATGCAAATCTATGTGGCTTGATACTCAATGGCTCCTGTTCAATTATGTGGGACAAGGTAAGCAACCAACAAGTTGGACTTGCCTCCTTCTTTTAGAAATGAGGCTCAGAAAGGGTAACATTGACTGCCATGACCTTCATGGTACTGATGGAATTCTTAGGAGAACAGTGTAATAAATGCTTTAAAAATTTGACCACAGGACCAGGTTCTTAGCATTAGCTGCTTAGCTAATCTACCATATTTTCCTTTAGCTATAAATGTCTCAAAAGCCCAGTACTCTCTGTTACCTTTTCCAGAGTCTGTACCAACTGGTCTACAGGGATTGAGCCACTTAGAAGAGGTTTGATAGGCTTCAGTTCTGGCACGTCATCCGTTACTCTCTTCCTCTTTTTGCCAGGCTGAGGCTGGGGAGGTTTTGGTGGGAGCTGCATACAAAAGAAGATTGGGGATGGAAAGGAAGGTAAGAGCATATAGCTAAAGTTCTACTTGAAAGCCTTCTACTGTTCTGCATGTCTCAAGTGGCCAGGGAAGGGATACCTTCAACTCTTCAAACAATGCAACAAACCAAGCACTGGGGATCCAACCTTTTATGGATGGTCAAGCCACTTAAGATGGCAATGCCCACCAGGGATAACCTATAGAGATCTTAAGGCATAAATCAAAAGGCCTTAAAAACCCTTGGTTTTTATATGGTTTGTGGACCGTATAAAAACAAGCAGTGGGCCAGATTTGGCTCATGGGCCATAGTTTGCCAACCCCTGATCTAGGATGTAAATTGCTTCAGTTTAGAGGTACATCAACAAAATTGCTGAATGCATATTTGCAGAAGGTTTATCAGTGTTTTCTTCTTTTTCTTTCATACATACTAGTTGTCTTCTTTTTCTTGCCTTCCTTTTGTTTTTTATTCTGTCCAGCTATCCACTGTCTCTCTCTTAACTCCCCCTCCCTTTTCTCTCTAATCTCTCTTATCTTTATTTATACCTTCCTTACAAGGAAGCATCCAGTCAAGTATTTACTTGCTTGAATTCAATAGGAGCAATCCACTGCTTCATTATACACTAATACTATTTTAAAATACTGTTTTGTCTATCAGTTTTGCCCAGTCTTTTTTTTTTTTTTGCTTTTTGCAGAATGGTAGTATAAGGTATATACAGGTGAAACTCAAAAAATTAGAATATCGTGCAAATGTTCATTTATGTCAGTACGGCAACTCAAAAGGTGAAACCAATATATGAGATAGACGCATTACATGCAAAGCGAGATATGTCAAGCCTTACTTTGGTATAATTGTGATGATTATGGCGTACAGCTTATGAAAACCCCAAATTCACAATCTCAGAAAATTAGAATAGTGTGAAAAGGTTCAATATTCTAGGCTCAAAGTGTCCCCCTCTAATCAGCTAATGAATCCATAACACCTGCAAAGGGTTCCTGAGCCTTTCAATGGTCTCTCAGGCTGGTTCAGTAGGAATCACAAGCAAGGGAAAGACTGCTGACCTGACACTTGTGCAGAAAACCATCATTGACACCTTCCATAAGGAGGGAAAGCCCCAAAAGGTAATTGCAAAAGAAGTTGGATGTTCCCAAAGTGCTGTATCAAAGCTCATCATAGAAGGTTATGTGGAAGGGAAAAGTGTGGTAGAAAAAGGTGCACAAGCAGCAGGGATGACCGCAGCCTGGAGAGGATTGTCAGGAAAAGGCCATTCAAAAGTGTTGGGGACTTTCACAAGGAGTGGACTGAGGCTGGAGTTAGTGCATCAAGAGCCAGCACACACAGACGGATCCTGGACATGGGCTTCAAATGTCGTATTCCTCTTGTCAAGCCGCTCCTGAACAACAAACAACGTCAGAAGTGTCTTATCTGGTCTACAGAAAAAAAGAACTGGTCTGTTGCCCAGTGGTCCAAAGTCCTCTTTTCTGATGAGAGCAACTTTTGCATCTCATTTGGGAACCAAAGACCCAGAGTCTGGAGGAAGAATGGAGAGGCACACAATGCACGATGCTTGAAGTCCAGTGTGAAGTTTCCACAGTCTGTGTTGATTTGGGGAGCCATGTCATCTGCTGGTGTTGGTCCACTGTGCTTCATTAAGTCCAGGGTCAACGCAGCCGTCTACCAGGAGATTTTGGAGCACTTCATGCTTCCTTCCGCAGATGAGCTTTATGGGATGCTGACTTCATTTTCCAGCAGGACTTGGCACCTGCCCACACTGCCAAAAGTACCAAAACCTGGTTCAATGACCATGGGATTACTGTGCTTGATTGGCCAGCAAACTTGCCTGACCTGAACCCCATAGAGAATCTATGGGGCATTGCCAAGAGAAAGATGAGGGACATGAGACCGAACAATGCAGTGGAGCTGAAGGCCACTATTGCAGCGTCCTGGTCTTCCATAACACCTCAGCAGTGCCACAGACTGATAGCATCCATGCCACGCCGCATTGTGGCAGTCATTGCTGCAAAAGGGGCCCAAACCAAGTACTGAGTACATATGCATGCTTATACTTTGCAGAGGTCCGATATTGTTCTATTTCCAATCCTTGTGTTATTGATGTCATGTAATCTTCTAATTTTCTGAGATTGTGAATTTGGGGTTTTCATAAGCTGTACGCCATAATCATCACAATTATACCAAAGTAAGGCTTGACATATCTCGCTTTGCATGTAATGCATCTATCTCATATATTGGTTTCACCTTTTGAGTTGCCATACTGACATAAATGAACATTTGCACGATATTTTAATTTTTTGAGTTTCACCTGTATACATAGTTAAAAGCTAATAGGTTTATCATATAAGCTGGAGACAAAGGTTCCATAGCAATATAGAAGCTAAAGCAGTGGCTTGGGTGATCTAAAATAAAAAGGGAAGAAGGGTCAGACCTGCTCATGTTTCGCTGGGAGACTCCTGAAAAGAATCCCAGGTCTGTTGGCTAGACTGGGAAGTCAACACATTTTCATGGAAAAAAATATATTTTTCTAGAAAACCAAGATGAACATCATTCACCAAGAGTCAAGCTCTAGATAACAGACTTTGCAAACAAGGTCTACATCACTGGCAAATCTCTGGAATTCCCCACTTCCCCCCACTTTTCTATGCATGGCCTCCTCCAGCACTAGTCACACCATACCTGGAGCACATGTTTGTTGTCTTTAGTGTGCAACACAGCACTAACAGTTGCCAAGGAAATACCTGGCTTCATCTCGGTAGGTACCAGTGAATCTGCAAGCTGAAGCAAAAGAAGGGTTAAAAAAAAAAAAGTTGGAGCATCTTCCTTGTTGGAGGAAAAACTCTAGCACTGCAGGCTTGCAGTTTAGAAAGAAAAAGACCAAACATTAATACAATACAATCATCTTTCCCAACACAGTATCCTTCAGATGTTTGGGATTTCAATTTCCAACATTCCCCAGCTGGCATGGCCAACTGGATCTGATTTCTAAAATCATGCATGATATGGTGAAAGTGGTCAGAGGTAATTTTCATTCTCTTCCTCATAGTTGTAGGACTTGGGTAATGGGTCAACAGAACTAATTAGCAGTTCTGTATAATCAATATAACTGATTAGCAGTTTTCAAAACAGCTCAAGAGAAAGATATCCTCACATCTATGGAATTGTTTGATAAAAGATACAGTGATGGTCACTAGTTCAGCTGGCTTTAAAGTATAGACCAGGATATTGGTCTTCCTAATTGGGAATTCTAGGACATGCAGCTCTGATGTAATGGAAGGTCTTCAAGCTTGCAATAGGTGGATAAGATAATACAGAAGCCTATTAATACACTAAATATTAAACCTCCATGATCAAAGGCAATCTATCTGAAAATACTTCAGTGGGGTACCTTAGGATTCTGTCCTGAGGTCACTGCTTTTCAACATTTTTATAAATTACTTAGACAAGGGGATAAATGGGATGCTCAATAAATGTGCAAATGACACAAAGCTGGGGGATGGGATTGTTAACACCTCCGAACAGAGACTCAAGGTTCAAAAGGATCTTGATGGACTTGAATATTGGGCCCAGTCCAACAAAATGTTCAAATGTGAGAAATATAAGGTTCTGCACTTTGGTAAGAAAAGCCAGATGCACGAGTACAAGATAGGTGGTACCTGGCTTGGCAGTAGTACTTGTGAGGAGGATCTGAGTGTCCTGGTGGACCACAGACTAAGTATGAGCCAGCAGTGTGCTGCAGCTGCCAAAAGAGCCAATGAAATCCTGGGTTGTATCAACAGTTATGTCAAGACCCAATCTACATTGTGCTGGTCAGACTGTCCCTAGAATATTGTGTCTAGTTTTGGTTGGCACAATACAAGAAGAATACCGAGGGCCTGAAAAGAGTGCAGAAAAGATCAACAAAAAGGGTGAGGGGCTTGAAGGCTAAATCCTATGAACTGGGTTAAAAGAACTTGGTATATTTAGCCTGAAGAAGAGAAGGTTAAAGGGAGACTTGATATCAGTCTTCTAATATTTGAAGGGCTGCCACAGGGGAGAGGGTGTGGATTTATTTTCTATAGTGCCCAAGGGTAGGACAAGAACCAGTGGATGGAAGCTTTAGAGAAAAAGATCCAAATGTGTAATAAAGAGGAATGTCCCAGCTATAAGAGCTATTAAGCAGTGAAACAGCCTGCTTCCTGGAGTTGTGGGTGCTCTATCACTGGAGGTTTTCAAACAAAGGCTGGACACTATTTGTCTAGGATGATCTGAGGATTCCTGCCCTGAGGAGAGAGTTGGATTGGAAGACCTCCAAGATCCCTTCCAACCCATGATTCTATGAAACACCCTTTGCGAGAGAGATGGTTGTTGCTTTCATGCTCCATTTGTGGATTTCCCAACAGAAGATGGTTGGCCAAAGAGGGAACAAAGATGTTGAATCAAGACAGCCCCTTTCTGACTCAATTAAAGCAGCAACAGGTACACTGTTGGAAGACCAGAACGACTAGGTGGGGGACTGATCCTCCTGGAGAAAACCTATGTGGTCACTACCAACTTGATAGCACATCAGTCAATCAATCTTTTAAATTCAGTTTACTATTATAACCTTCTTGTTGCTGAATCTACTGGAGTCTCCACTATTTAGATTCCTGCAGCTACACTGTGCAGTACAAAGCATATCAGTATTCAAACGATGTAGCAAAAAAACCCAAAAAAACCCTTCCTGACACTGTCATAAAAAAGGAGAAGCTGCCAAACAGCAGCCGTGATGACTGCCTTCAATAAAAAATGAGGTGTGCCTCAGGGCCTCCAACACACTTACACCCCGATAAATAAATCTATTAACGGCCAGGAAGGATCTTCCCTGAAGCAAGGAGAGTAAAAAACAGTTGGCTTCCTGCTATATTTTATTTATATGGGCTGAGTTTTATTTATATATTTATTAGATCAGCAGATAGAAGGCAAATTTACTTTAGCTGCCTAACTTTCTACTGATCTTCACTTTCTCCATCCCTACCACCCCTCTAGCATGGTACAGGGAGAAAGAGAATGTGGGCCATTGATCCGCTCTGCCAACATTGCCAAGCTCAATATTTTGGTGGAGGGCTACCAGTTTCAGGAGGAGGCTATCCAACTGAGTTGTTTGCCTTTAAAGAAGCTACCATCACCATTACCAACTGAGCAGCAGCCTAGGAATTGGCAGTGAAGGCAGCAGTACAAATGTAACACCCAGTTCTGAGGTGGCAACCACCTTGCTCTTGATGAGGGGGGCTGGAGCACCCTCAGAGCAGACAGACTGGGGAAGGTGAACTGTTGAAGGACAGCTTGGCAGCAGATGGTGGTATAAGATGATGAACATGCTTGTTGGAGATGCAGTGCTGAACATTAAATTATAGCAGAACTTGTCAGAGATGGCTTCGGAACTGGTGAAGAACTTCGGCCAAGCTGACGAAAGCGGGATTGCATGGATTGGAGACTATACAAGGGTGAGACCTGGGGAGGGCTGATGAAAGCTCTCTCCAGAGTGGGAGAATGAGAAGGGTGATAGGAGAATTTCTCTACCTAGTGTAAATTTGTACCTGCTTTGAAGATTCCCTGAATAGATCTATATTCTAATGACTATTTCCTTCACCACTAGGTCCCACAGGTATACTTTTCCTTCCCTTGTTTAGATTTATTTATTTATTTACTTATTTATTTAACATATTTGTAATCCACATGCTCCCAATACAAGCAGCCCATGGTCGCTAACAGTATAAATCCAAGCCATAACAGTAAAATCACAATAAATAATAAAAGCTATTAAAAATAAAACTTTAAATAGCAGGGATGTGCCAACATTACAGAGTTAACTTCAATCACAGAATAAAATGTCCAGCAGTCATTAAAACACAAATCCACTGAGGGGAAAGAAGATGTATAAAGTATCTTTTTAACCTTTTCTCAGAGGGAGTGGACTGAATCTGTAATGGTAGGTCACTGGGGCTGCCACTGAGAAGGTCCTCACCCTCATTGTTTCCAAGTGGGCGTGCTTCCAGGACAGTACTCACAATCAACTCTTTGAGCAGGATCTTAATTCTTGGCTGACAGCATCTGGAGAAAGTGATTTTATAAGGGGAAGCTATGAGGAGAGGCGGAGGCGGGGGAAGAATTCCTGGTGCAAGAGGTAGAGGAAGGAAATCTGGACCCCTCAAGTTCCTCCTATGGCTAGATCTATCACATGGGTGTCAACGGTCCACCTTTTTCCTTTTTGTACTTGTGAGATGGTTAAAACTGAAGAGAGCAAAGGGACATGGGCTTTCCTTTGCCCTGCCATTTGGAAAGTTCTTACATGAGGATCATTTAAGGTCACTGGAGAAACCCCACTTGGACTAGGAAGGGGGCCCAAATGGTCTTTCCCCACATGGTGATCTCCGAGTGCATAATGAGTACAACCCTTTGTATTCCTGGCTGGCGGGGAAGCTGCACTCTGAAACACATTCTAGCAGGTAGCAGGTTGGGGAAGTCTTGTATATTGCCTGTTGTCTGTCAGGGAAACTCAGAGCTGGGGCTCTGGGAACGTTTGTGCAGGCAAAGGGACAGGGTGCTTCTGGAGTATCGCTCTTCTCTGCCCCCCCCCCCCCCCAGGCTCGGAAAAGGAAAAGACTCATAGCTAACACAATGTGCTGGGGACACCTACATTAATCTCCGTCCCATTAATCTGTCGGCATTAATTCTTCTGAGGCTACAGGTGCTGCTTCCTTCTCTATGCCCTGGTGGAGTGGTGGTTAACGTGCTAGACTACAGTAGGGAGATCCAGCTTGTAGTTCTCCTTTGGCCACTGAAGCTCACTGCATGACTTTGGGCCAATCCCTCTCTCAGTCCAGCCTACCTGTCAGAATGGTGGTTGTGGAGAAAAATGGGAGGAGGGAGAATTATGTATGTTGCCCTGAGCCCCTGAATAAAAGGTTGGATATATATCCAATCATAAATAAATTAAAAGTAAGTAAGTAACCAACCTTCTCCTGCAGCTAACACCTGAAAGAAGACCCCAATCCTTGTTCCTTGTTTTTAAGAACCAAAACAAAAACTCCCAAGTTGGTCAGAGCTCCTATCAATAACCTACTAGGCCAGCATAAGGCAGAAAACATCTGGGGCTACAGAATAAGTTCTCCCCCACTCCCAAGAGGATCATCTTGAGATGACCCGTTCTACAGCTAGGGAAAACTAAGTGCACATCCCTCATTTCTATGCTCCAAAGGCTCAAAGTGAACTCTGGGCCTCCTGAGAGTTGCGATTCCTTGTCCCAGGAGAGAACATGCTGTGTTGGTAGTGAACGTTAAAGAGAAATTTGGGGGAGAGGAGGAATGAAGAGATCTTTCACTAAGGCAAACTGGCACCATCCAGTTCAGTGGATTCAACCAGAAGCAGCTGAATTCAGCCCCAGGAAGTTTAGTGTGCGTGATTCCCCCTTTGTTTTTATTGTTTAGATGTCTGAAGCAGGAGGTGTGGTGGGGAGGTTTGTCATATATAAGCTTTTCATCATGGACATCATTAAAGCTGTTTTGCTGCTAGAGGGTCTGTAATGAGCCTCGAGGGTTTCTTAAAACATTTAAGACATAAAGCTGTGAGCTGCCTTCGCCTATTTGCAGAATTCTCATAAACCCATAGAAGTTAATTTCCCAAGGACACACTTTAAAGAACTGATGTCAAGATCCAGAACTACAGGCCATGTTAGAAGGCAAGGCAATCACAAGCCACCTTTAAATTATGCATTATCCTTCTATGGCACACTCACCAAGGCTCTTCCTGTCTTACTGCAATGGCTCCATTCTGTTGTGCTGCCACATGTGGCAAGTCCCAGCATTACGGCCTCAGCCTGAAGCCTTTATACTTGTTGCTTTTAATGCAGGGTTAAGGGACTTTATACCCTCCAGAAATGGAAATTTTACTCTCTTGACAGCTCTAGCTGCACCCTGCACTGGGTCAGTAGAATCTAAGAGATGAATAGGCAGCTCAGTGTCCTCCAGCCAGCACAGCCACTGGCAGCAAAAGTAGCATCAAGCTGTCTGCTCCTGCTAGTAGGGACCCATGGATATTGCTGAGCTGTTCTTGCACACATTGGCCCCAGCCTCCCCTTCTCACCCACAGGCCATCCGTTCTTACCAAGCCTATAGCTCAGGGACCCTTTCCTGCTCTGCCCTCTTTGGCTCTAGAACACATCCTTGCAAACACAAGATCCCAGCTCTGAGCACTAGAGCAGTGTTCCCCACTGCACGTGCTTTATGGCCACTGCTGAGAATTCTGGGAGTTGGAGTCCAGGCATTTGGAACACTGCACTAATGCCTGCAATGGCTTTAATTATGTCCATGATGAAAGGACTCCAGAGTCTCAGACAACCAGTCTTTGCCTGAGGCCAGAACAAACCACACTGGCCTGGATAGGGCAATGGCCTAGTTGGTGGAGAGTGCCTTACTGTGACCAGCCAATCACTTTCAGCAGGTTTGTCGGTCCTGAGCACTGGCCCTGCTGGTGCAGGAATTAATGGGAATTGGGATACAATGGCATCTGAAGGGCTGCAGGGGCCCTGGCACTGCCCAACTTTTGGGAGGCTGGGGATTTACACTTTGGTTTTAAAAAGACTTTTTGGCCTGCAAATTTTGCAATAGGGTGGCAATGGCACAGCACAGAGGAGCAAGGCTGGCATTCCCAGCCGTTGACTTCTTTGATGTTTGGTTTTTAGAAAGGCAGACCACAGACATATTAACGAGCCAGCTTGTTGTATGTTCAGCTTCTTTTGGCAAAAAGCAAATGAAGGAAACAGGTCTGTGAAGTCATACTGCTAAATGTTTTGCCATCAGCACTTATTTGGCTAGGTGGGGGAGATCCAGTGACTGCAGAAAAAGGGCTGGAAGACACAAGGAGCCTAGTATTGCAGGACAGATTTTAAGAAATTTTTAATGGGAAAAGGGACTTTTGTTTGCTTTGTTTGGTAGCAGTTGCTGTGCTTAAGATCTGATCAAATGAGAAAAAAGCAGTATTGTCCTTGGACTTAATTCCAGAGATATTAGAATCTTTCAAGAAAATTGAAATAAAAAGGTTTGGGAATTAAGTGCTTGAACTCCATCCATCCCCTTTCCCGATGTGCAGAAATCTAACAGGATCCCTCTCTGCAGGGGCAACTTTACTCAACACGCTGCATGCTGAAAACAGTCACGGTGCTCTGGCTTAACGGAATCTGATAAATATGCCCATTTTAAGAGCACACAGAGAAGCTGCAACTGGAGCAATCCTCTCCCCACTTAAAACACACTCCTAGACTCCAGCTACTGTTCAGGCTAATGGGCTCTTTGCATGCAAATCAGCGCTTCCTCTTCCATTGAATGGGGGAGGAGTGGGGGAAGTCAGTATTTGCTAGGGAAGCAGCTTAATTGTACACACCACGGTGGCTTGTGGCTTTGTGCTGGGTTTTACATCCTGTGCTAAATGGTGATCCTTTGAGCAGCACTAAGGAGGGAGCTCCACTTAGGCGGTTTCTTTCTAAAATGCTGGGCTTGCAATAAAGGCTTTCAGTGTTTCAGAGCAGGGCTTCTGAATCCATCTCTTTCTTTCAGGATCACCTGTTGTATTCAGGGCTTTCTACAATGCTGGATGCATGAATTGCCCCCCTATCACCAATGTGCACAAATGTATTAATGAGCCTGCTGTCGTGAACGGCAAAGGACTGTAGAGGAAGGGCTCCCTCTTCAGGCTTTGATGCGCTCAATTGATGGGGAACAAATGGATGTTAATTGGCAGGTGGTGATGCAGGCACCTGGAAAGCAAGGATGGGGGCCAAAACTAGCTGAGACAGGCAGAAATGGGTACCAGAGGAACTGAAACTAGCACTTTGGGCTTTGGATGACTGTGAAACTGCCTATCTTATAACACATGTTATATTCTGCCTATGAAAAACACACATACACCACCCAATAAGTGATCATCAAGTCTTTACAATCCACAAGGTATCAAACCCACAACATACTAGTCTTGAAAGTTTTATTGCATGTTCTCCCATTATTCCTGTTCAACCTATTTGTGGAAATAGAAGAATCATCGTAAAGACAACACACCTAGGCCTTCAGTCCTATATCCAACAGAAATGTGTGTGGAAAATCTGATTGCCTGGAAAAAAGTTGGACACAAAATCTAGGAAGGACTTTGTTGCATCAGACAAAGGCCTCTTGAGTCCAGTGGCATCCTCTTTCCAGCAGCACAGACAAAAGCTCCTGGAAGCCCACAAGCTGAGCATGAAGATAACAGCTCCCCTTTGTTTTGCCTCCCCAGTGCCCAATATCCTGAAACATATGTTCCTGGGAGACCTCTTTAACCACAAAGGAAAATGGAAGTGTTTCTGAGAAGTAATGCTAGCCCCAAAGGCACAGAGTTAGAAACAACAGATTTTCAAAATATATTTGAATATATATCCCACAAATCACCAGAAGCCTTGTTCCTTTTTTTTTTTTAACCATGTTGGACCAGATAAAAAATTCCATGTATTCCAGATAGGGCAGTCTCTGGCATTCAGAATGAAACACAGGAGCCCTCCTCTGGTCTGTCTCTATCCTGTTTATTATTCTTCATGATCTATCTTTTTAGAATATGCTGACGAAAATTATACCCTTCACAGATTTTTCAATTTTTTCCAAAATACACATGTACTCCATTTATACCAAAGTACCTGTTCTCATTTATGAACTCCCATCTAATTCAAGTGTAATTTATTTGATGCATCTTTTAAACAGAACACCCAAATACTGATTCTTATAAACTAGCAGTGAAGCAAACTGAGTCTCTCTAAATACAAATCCTAAAGAAGCATAATTTGTCTTATCCATATAAAAGATATTGATAAATGTGGAGCACTCCAAGGTTTGCAGAAGTACAACCACATTACAGGAAAGACAACAATGGTGATCCCCCCACTGCACCCAAAACACAGAGTTCTAAGCATGCTGAGGGACACAGTACTCTGATCACTGGACGGGGGTGTAAATGGAAGAATGGAATAGCAACTCCACTCTCACTCCTCACTGCGATCAACTAACAAATGAATACAAGCAGATTCCAAAAGAGTTTCAAACCAATTCCCAGGAAAGGGAATAACCTATTTGTCTCAATTAGTCCTCTAAATTAAGAGTTCTCATGCACAGCTCCTAAAAATAGCAGTTAACAGGAACCTTAATCAGAAAAACTGGAGGAAATGAAACAAAATATTGATATTTGCTTTCTCCTCAAAAGGAGAGGAGTCTTAAAAGTGGACTATGTGACAAATATTTCTGTGTATATCCTGTAAGGGAGAGGCCCCTTACTTTTTTGGCTGGTGGCCACATTTAGAATGTTGACATTGTGTCTTGGGTGCTATAGCTGCCATGCAAATGGGCTAGCTCATTGGTGGAATGGCTGCCACAATCATGCAGCTAGTCCCCAAACAAGTTGGACTGGGCATTGCAAGGACAGCAAGAAAGTTACCTAGAAGAACATTGGTGCATGTAGGCAACACACTGGTGATCTCAAGCTGGAATCTGTTACAAAACTAAGTCAGAGCACTGCTCCAAGAAACCCAGTTTTGTCTACAAGGACTGAAAGATTCCAGTTCCCCCCTCTTTAATAAGCCCACCTTTCACCCCTTACCTCTGGGGTGATTTCAATCTTCTCATAGCGGCGTTTGAATGGAAGAGTTAGCACCTCTGCTCTACGGTAGGACATGGGTGGAGGCAAGCAGTCAACCATCAAGTCTGTGCGATGGGACTGGGTTGGAGGAGGCTGGGTATATTGCTCAGGACAAACCACATGGAGAGGCTATTAAGAAAACAAGGGAAACGCTCTTGAGGTATTCAGTAGGTATACAGCATATTTTCAAAGTGTGAAAAATGTTCTTCACGCACTTTTTTCAAGCTTAATTAATTAATTAAAATTATATGCTACTCAACTCCCAACAGAGTGTATATGTGTAGCAGAATGAGAGGCTATTTTCAAGGCTTTCCACAATAAAACTTACAAAAATTCAAAAATAGCATGTTAGCGAGAAAATTTCCAGCCCAATCTGGTTTCTGCTTGGTAGTTTTCTACTTAGAAGGATTAAAAAATAAAACAACACAAAACAAAACAAGACACACATGCACAGAGAACCCTGACCTACAAATTCAAGGTCCATTCAACCCCTACAAGACATCACCCTCACAGCCAGCATATGCAGACCAGGTCTTAGTCTTTTGATAGAAGAGCTATTCTGGGAAGGTCTGCACATGGTGAATTTCAAATCCCAGAATTTTTCAGCTTGCAGGACTATTACTGAGAATTCTGGGAGGGAAAGTTCATGTATCTGGAGGGTGCCCTGCTTGGGGAGAACTAGACAAAGTTGATTATTCAATATCAAAGAACTGAAGAGATGGTAGCGTGCCTCGGGCCTCCCGATCAGTCCATGTAAGATTTACATTACAGTTAAATCTCAAGTATACCATTGTGGCAATGCAAATGTTGTAATTTGTGTCATTTATGTAATGACATCATTACACAAATGATATGAAATTACATCATTTAGATAATGATGTCATTACACAAATGACATAAATGGACACTAATCATACCATTATGCAAATTTCATTTGAATTTTGTCCACTGCATATGGCTCCTGTTCAGTTGAGGTGTAGAAAACTGGGTTTTTATTGTACTACTATAGCTCTAGTAAGAAGTTCTCCTGCAAGGAATACAATATTTGAAATGTGCAGCTGTCACGCATTGACCTTCCTACATTCTTGGGGGCCCTGATATGATGATGCCAAGTGGGTGAGATCAAGTCACACAGGCTTTTCTTTATGGTTGTTTCTTTCTCCTCCAGCTTCTGTTAAAATTATTTTAGGACTTACCAGATTCCATGTGTACCTCATCTCAAAATGGCAATATGCCACATGGTTGATTTTTGACAATTGTACTGCTAACATAAATGACAAGGAACCCTAGGGGGATGGAAAATTGAGCTCAGGGCAACCTATGGTTGCAAGTAACCAAAGAGAGAGTTTTCTACCATTCAGGTGACAAGATACAAGTCTGTATTACAAGATGTAATTACATGTCAGTTGCATGATCAATAAAACTTCACAATAATGCAATCTGGCAAAAATCAATTTCTAACAAGATATTGTTTTTTTTGGAAATCTTCAAACATAGTCAATGATGATGTTCTGGATTTTCTTCACTGAGCAGTGAACTGAAATAGATGGCATAAAGGATATTTCCAGAGGCATCTGCAGAATCAAAGGTTTTCATTAAAATGATGAAACCAGCGTTGGACCATTGTAACACAAGCTGTACCACAAGAACACATTTACAAAAGGGATGGAACTTGTGTCCTGATGGCGTGGCACTGCTTTTATCATTTCTCCACATGTGACCTCCTCACAGGTGCCTCAGTTCTATGATACATAGCTGAATACATTTTGGAGGCACCCATACTTGGGCAAAGTCCAATTTGGACTTGTAGTAAGCAGACTAAGAGAAGGAAGTTTGATCTGATTACCTGTACTTCTTTGAGTAATTTGGACACCTGGATAAAATTCAGCCTGGTGTCTATAGGACAGTAGATACACTTCATGGCCAGTGGCTGGTAGGGGGCCAATGCATCCAGGTAAGAGAAGTCAGGCTCTGTAAACAGGAAGGGGAAAAGGGAGAGGGAGAGAAAGAAATCTAGTACTTTAAATATTATTTAAATATAGATGCCAAAACCTTGCCAAACCACACACTCCACTACAGGACTAGGGACTTTGGTTTAAACGGGAAATGATCAAGATGTCAAGTCCTGGGACAAAGTAGTTGCATAGAATAAAAAAATGCAAGAAGAGTAAAGAGGGGTATGACAGCCAATTTTGTGTAATGGCTAAAGGCCCTGAGTTAGAAGCCAGGAGACTGTGAGTTCTAATCCCACCTTAGGCATAAAGCCAGTTGGGTGACTTTGGGCCAATCAATCTCCTTCAGCACTAGGAAGAAGGCAAGGGCAACCCACTTCTGAAAACGTTGTCAAGAAAATTCAGTGGGCCACCAGGAGTCAAGACTGACCTGAAGACACCAAAAAGAAAAAGAGGAGCAGGTGACAGAGCTTACGCAGGCATGGAAAAGGAGAAAGAGTTGGCTTATTACACAAAGCCTTGTTGATTTAAACACTCCAAATTCTGACATGTTGAATACAGACTCAAAAGGGAAGAAACCACATTGGTAGTGAGCTTCCCTGAGCTGGGTGGCTGGGTCTGCTAGCATCAGTTTTCTTTCCCACAATGCCCCAGAGCACTGCTATATCAGGAGCTTGTGGGAAATTTATATTTATAGACTCCTGTGTGCTTGCTCAGGGATTTTATACCCACTCCTTTATTATGAATCTGTTGTCACCTCCCACACGTGATTTTAAATAATATTTTAATTTCCCTTCTTGTCCTACCGACCCATCCAGAAGAACAGGTCATAGGCTCTTGATATGAATGAAAGAACTCTGACAGAAGAATTCAACAGGGGTAAGCTTTAGTCAATACATCTGCCTCCCAACATTTTCAAGGACAGTACACCCATTCCCATTAAGAATTAAGGTTTCATGTCATCTGGCTTTTATAGCAGCTTTGTTAACTGAAGTTGTGATCTGATCCATAATTCTTCTCCAACATGGTGCCTTTCAGATCTTTTGGATTACAATTCCCATCATCCATATGGGAAGAGACAAGGCAGGGAAAGTTATTGGATGCACTGACTCTAAGGCAACTCCCTATAAAATTTTGGGGGACCTAATTCTGAGTAATCATGCACAGGATTGCCCCATAAGAGTTGGGTCACAAAACTGGATAATCATCAGATTCATACATTAGGTCTACTTTCATCATAACACTTGTCTGAAAAGTAAAGAGCTTTATAACACTACAAAAATAGGGCTTGTACTGTTCCTTCAAATTTAACATAAATAAATAACAATGTGCTCTTATTCAAGAACTTCAAGGCAAAAAGACTCCTAGTTCATCTTATCCCAATCTGATGATATCCCTCCCCATGACATAATGGATCACAATTCCCATTACCAACACATCATAAGGAGGATACCGGGGTGGGGAAGGCTAACCTAGTTATTTTCAGATAACCCAATGGAAAATTATGTCAATTAGTCTCATGTAAAAGAACAATAGCAATTCATCTGGAAGAATTATCAGTTCGTTCCTACTGCAAATTTAATCAAGAGGCAAGGGCAAGAGGACAGGGGGGAGGAAACTATGTCTTGCATTTAATTAAATCTTCTATTAAACCAGAGTCAGATTTGAAATGGTTCATTCTGCAACAAGAAAATTGAATTTGGAAGGAAGTCCTCCTCAAATGCTTCCCCCATCTTTGAAAGAAAACGATACAATATTTCTTCATAGCAATATTTCTTCATAGCCTTCTAACATCTAAAAGAAAGTTGTGGGCTTGAGCCCAAAAGATTTTTCCAAAGTTACTTCAGCAGCCCTTTTTTAACTTGAGCACTATGTTGCAAGAACTTAGACTGGAGTAGCACATCTTTTTTCTGAGTTATACCAAAACCTTAAAGTCCTATGGGAAAATCCAGAATGGCCAGGCTGTCTGGGGCAACCCCCCACGTACCAATAGAGGTGAATATGTGTAGCTCAGGGTTGAACTGTGGAGTCCTTGGGGTTCTCTGAGCTTGGTTCTTTTCTTGCAAATGAAATGCCGGGTAATGAAATGTTTGCAAGAAAAGAACCAAGCTCAGAGAACCTCAAGGACTCCACAATCCCCCACGTATCTGGATGCATACCTGCAGAAAAGCTGTTTTAAGTAAAGCAGAAAAAACAGTTCCTAGGGACCCAAATAAGGCATTTTACTAGCTAACGTTGAGCTCCGAAGTACTAGATTGACTTATTTTGGGTCTCGTCCAGCAGACCTGCATTTTCTTGAATGTGCTGTCCCAAAACATGCTTCATGGGTCTGCCCTTGGAGATGGTTCTGAAGTATCCATTTTAACCAGAAGGCTGTCAATGTCCTGACCAATTATTCAAACCTGACCAATTTCAGAAGAACTTTACTAGCTACTCATTTAAAGCCCTGTTTACTTTCCATTATGACAAAAAGTCTGTGGAAAAATCATACTGGCATTATTGGAGGTGAAGTCTCTGTGGGCTTGGTAAAAGGATGATGCATACAGCCTGTGAATTACTTATCCAGGTTCACAGATTAGAAATGCAGCTCTGCTTTGCTATTAATTACATTAGAAATTATACCTGTAAATATAACAGTGTTGAGACTGGATTTCCCCCACAGTTCCATGAAATGCACCACATCCCCAAACCGAAGCGAGGGGTGACCAGTGAACACCACACAAGGCTGCTTGAAGTCATTGCTAAAATCTCCGTGGATGCTGGGGTAATGCTTCAGTTTGTTTGTCTGGATGAGCTGGTATTCAGAAGGAAGAAGATGGTTATTTGCCTTTTTCTTTAATAATTATTTTGAAGACACATTTCAGTGGTTCTGTTAAACTGCCCTCCAGCCCCCACCAGCCTCTGTTCCCAGAGGATAAAAATGCAATTTGGTCCTACTTCTCAGTTTTCTGGCTAAGATCATATGTATTGTCTGCCCTTACAAGTTTATATAAGTAAACTAACATCACAATATTGTGGGCTATACCCTCTGTGGCTCCCGGACATAGAAAGAAAGTGCAGTTCCCAAGCCAAATATGGTTCTCCTCTTCTGAGCATTTCTTCCAGCAACAAAAGCTGGAGGGTCAGCAGACAATGGCTGGGGATGAATTATTCTGTAAAATAAGAATTTTGTCTCCAGAGAGCAGGGATAAATGGATATGTAAACAAGTTTTGCCACTTTTAGGACGACCCAAAAATGAGGGGATTTGCCTTGGTGTTTCTAATGGACATTTTCCTTGACAAGATAATAACAACAACAACAAAAAATGCATTAAATAAATGCATGCAGACTTCTGAAAACACATTCAATTTCTTCTTGTTTTCCATTAATGGAAAGAAAAGAAACAGCTTCAAGGATGTATATTGCAGTATATTGACCAAAATCTCCAGGGGCTGGAGATGAAAAAAAAACCCCAAACACATTCTCTAAGCTTAAATTGCAGCATTAAAAACAAGGACATTCTCCAACAGCTTGCTTTTGCTTTCAAGAAAAGAAGATGCAATTTGGAAGGTCAATAAGCACAGGCATAAATTGCACAAATCTATGAGGCTTTTTTTCTTTTTCTTTTTTGACAAGGCCAACATATATTACAATCCATTTTGCCTTGATTTGACTTGGCCATCCCAAGCCAGTCTCCTCCCAGTTTTACAAATGGTAAGGAAGCAGCTGCAGTGTGACCTGCCTTCATCTCGTAAGCTTCCCTGAGACAGCTTACAGCTTAAAAGGCCTTTCATTGTAGCCTATACTGTTACAACAAATCACAGAGCCCCTGGTATTTATGGGCTTGGACACAACAGACAGGAAGCCATCTACTAAAAAAGGCAACAAATTGAATGATGCTAGCTTTCCATAGCTTTAGACTTAAAATGACACCCACTTCAGCTGCACCTGGAATACAAAAACCAAACCAAGCAAGAAATTCTTATTCATGAAGATCTGCTCATTTGCCCCAGAAAACCACCATGGAAAGGCTGTATTATTCCAACTAACTTATATATTGCCATCTGTAAGGCTTTAGTCATAGAGTTGGGCTTGAGAGTTAGAGGGGACTTCTGTTCAAAAAATCGATAGGGTAGGAAGGGGCCACTGAAGTTATCAAATCAGGCCTCCTCTTCAGTACAGGAATCCATATCCTCAACACTCAGGCTGTCTGCTTGAACTCATCCATAATCCCAGGAAAAAGTAGCCTCAGGAATGTGTTGGGTCTACAGACCATGAAGGATTATAGCTAGCCAGTGGAAGCAAGACTAAGCTACATCTGGGTTGCACTTGGTCTTGAGAGGTATGCCAGGGATGCAGTCTAAGTAAGAAGTATGGGTGGCCAGGACAAAAACAAAACTTAATTAAAATTAAATTAAAACTAAATAGCTTAACAAGAGTATACATGCCCCTCCCCTTCTGTCATACTAAAATTACAATTGACAGCCATTGGCTTCTGAGAGCCACATGCTCCCTAAGGACAGGAGGATCCAATAGTCCTACTCAGCTGAAGAAGCTACCTCCATCCTTTCTCATTTTAAAGGAGTGAAATGGCAGCAAACTTCTGGATATTTAGGGAAACAACTTACCTCTGCATGAGGAAAGGGAGGCTCTGGTAGGTATACCTTTGTCTGCTTGTTGTGACATAACCTAAAGTTTAAGGGAGAGGGCAAACAATCCAGAATTACAAGCCTGTTTGGCTACACACAGCAAGTAACTGCTGCCACCTACTGCTCAATTCTTCAGCCAAAGTTTGGTGGCGGCAGCTGCCAAGTAGTTAAATGAATCTAGAGCCTTGTCCAGGATCCCCCTGGAACAGAGGAACAACAAAACATCTGGGGGTACTTTGAAGACTAACAATTTAATCACAGCAGATCCCTTCATGGGCATCAGTCCCTGGACATTTATGTCACAATAACTCTGTAAGCCTTGAAGCCTTGAACTAAAACTACTCTTTGGGTGTTTTTCTTGCATCACTCATATGCTTCCCCTTCTGTTGATTATTCATAGAAGAAGTACAACTAAGAAAGAGACATCAGCCAGTATGGCCTTTGGGGAAGAATTTCTGGGAGCTGTCATTCAGCAACATCTGGAGGACTACCAGTTCCCCACCTGGCCATCTTTCAGGAATCTCCATGGATGAGGTGTGTGAAAGAAGTCAACTGACAACTGTGACTGTGTGGTCGAAGCCTCACTCCTTTTTAGTTGCACCAAAGGGCAGGGCTTCAATTATGCTGTCACGACTGTCATCTTTACTTTTTTGATTCCACCTTGTCCCATGGTTCTCCTGCTTTCTTTAATCTTTATTGTTGTTCACAGATGCTTTAAAAAGTGGTAGGCAGGCTCTTGGTGACCAAGGGCTACCCTTAACATTTTGGGGTGTGACTGATAGTTGCAAAATGGGTTGGGACCACATCACATAAGTGGATGGGGGTGGTTGGAGGATGGACGGATGGATGGATATAGAGCTTATATTGTTTTTCATCTGCCTCCCATCACAAAATGGGGTACAAAATGGTGCCTTTAGTTTTCAGCAGTCTTTGTCAGAAGAAGCTGCAAGGGCCTTAAGAACAGTCTTGATAGTTGCATATGACTTGTGGCTGTAAATTGCTCGCCCTATTTTAAAAAGATGCTGTATGGATTGGCTTATGAAGGGGTTGGATATTTAAAATATTTACTCTTTTTGGGGTGGATTCAGGAGTACTATGAGAAATGGGCAGCTCGGTGTATTACATTTAATTCTCATTGTTCTCCTCATAATTTTAGGCAGTTTTACCCAAATTGCAATATATTAATTAACTCATAATGCAATGTCTCTAGGTGCTGCTTTTATCTTATCATTGGGTGCTGGCCAGGGAAACAACATGATTCTGGGAGCAAGGTAAAAACTCTGGGATGTAGGTCCATACTGAGTGCCATATCCAGAGAAAAGTCTTCCCTGTCACTTGCTATTGTGGTCTCAACATTTTTGGGATGGTGGGCCTGTCTGAAAAGTTGACAACGTGTTGCGGGTTCTTCCCCAGAAAGACTCCACTGGAGGTAGAGTATTAGTGGCAGCTGCTACAAAATGGTGAGCAGATTCAACTGCAAAATCTCTTCTAGTCCCCAGGATGCTCTCTATCATCCTGCCTTACTTTTACCTTCTCTTCTCAACAGAGGGGTGCAATTCAAAGCCAAGTACTTGGCTGTAGCTACTTATCAGGCACTCTTAAGATAAGGCCTGCAGCTGGTTCCCTGCTTTGCAGAATGCCAGTTTTCCATTTTATTAATTACCATTAAAATTATTTTAAATAATTAATTAAAATAGATTTTAAAAAAGCCAGATGAGACAGAGAGCCAGGAAATGCTAATGGGGGCACATTTGTGCATACTAATGACCAAGGGGTGCCATGTTGATGGTCTTGGTGCTATCTGGTTCTGGGATCTCCTGCACGTGAGAAAGTTCTCTCCCTGAGATACTTTTCCTTTCCCTAGATTGAAATTGAAACTCCATCTGCTTTATAGTATTCCATATAGTTAGTGCTGATTTCCCAGAAAAAAACTGTTTACGCAATTAAAAAGCTGACAATGCTCTTGGCACCAATAGAGGCGAATATGTGTAGCTCAGGGTTGAACTGTGGAGTCCCTGGGGTTCTCTGAGCTTGGTTGTTTTCTTGCAAACGTTTCATTACCCAGCTAGGTAACATCTTCAGTGCTAAAATGGGATAGGGTTTGCTCTCTATTTATATGCTGTGGCCTGCCTTGCCAGTGCTGGTGGGGGTGGGGGGTTTGTTTTGCTCCTCTGGTAGTTCCTTGATTAGCCTATGTTTACTGCTTGCTTGTGTGCCTGGTGGTAACCTTTGCTTATCTGGGTGATGATTGCTGGTGAGGTGACCTTCTGGTCTTTTGTCTCTTTTGAATAGTATATAGGTGCTGTTTATCTCTATGTATCTGTTAATTGCTGCCTTGTCTGAATACCAAGCTTCCAAGAATTTTCTTGCATTTTTGGATTTAGCTTGGTCTAAAATGCTGACAGTTTCCCAGTTAAAAGTATGGTTCAGTCTGTCCATGTGTTGTGAGATTAAGGAATTTTCATCATGTCTTCTGACTGCTAGTTGGTGCTCGTGGATGTGCTCTGCTAGTCTTCTGTCTGTCTGTCCTACGTAGTGTTTGTTACAGTCCTTACACTGTTATGTCGTAGATGACTCCTGTTTTTTCTTCTTGTGCTACTGGGTCTTTTGGTTTACTTAAGATATTTTGGAGTGATTTTGTTGGTTTGTGTGCTACAGAGATGCCATGTGGTTGTAATAGTCTGTTGGTGGTTTCTGAGACATTTCTGATCTATGACAGTGTGATCCTTTTCATCCAGATAAGCAAAGGTTACCACCAGGCACACCATCAAGCAGTAAACATAGGCTAATCAAGGAACCACCAGAGGAGCAAAACAACCCCCCCACCCCCACCAGCACTGGCAAGGCAGGCCACAGCATATAAACAGAGAGCGAACCCCATCCCATTCTAGCACGGAAGATGTTACCTAGCCAGGTAATGAAATGTTTGCAAGAAAAGAACCAAACTCAGAGAACCCCAAGGACTCCACAATGCTCTTGGCACGGGGGAAAAAAGACTCCTAAACAATCTAAAATGCTGGGTCATCCTTCCCTAAGCTGGGAACCCTCTGACATGTGGACCACCTCCCAGAATTCTCAGCAATGGCCATGCTGGCTAGGGAACTCTGGGAATCCATGTCCAAACATCCTTAACACTAGCACAGATTGGGAAAGGCTGTGCTAGTTGTTCACAAACCAGGGGGCCTGATTCACACAATTCTCTTTGATCAAAAATTAGAGGATGATTGTTGAAATAGAATTTACATTATAACCACACAGATTATATAATGTGTATAATAAATAAGACACACAGCACTTCTCCACAGGGTAAAGAAGCACCAGCTCAATAAGATGTGAAGCATATCTGAACAGACAGAACAAGAGTGGGCAACCCGCTGTCTGCAAGCCATCACCCTTTTATAGGGTTTAAAGGCCTCTGGAGTAGGTGGACTCCAGCTTTTTGTTGGTGGGTGTTTAAGGGACAAACCCACAAAGGCTTAAAACTCCATTTACCCCCAAAGAGTCCTGAATGCCCCCCTCCCCAGGCCAGAGTGATATTTCCCATATCTCAGGAAGATGCAGAAGGAACGAACTGCCTAGCCATGGTCTTGAATCTCTTTGCTGATGAACAGAACCCTCTGGTACCTACCATTCGGCAAAGATCTGGGAAAACTCAAGAGAGCTGTTTGCAACAGGGGAAATGAAGTAGAAGAGAATGTTGGAGAGTCCGGCTGAGTCAATGTACTGATAGAGACACTCCAAGAGATCATAGATCACTCCAGAGGGGTAGCAAGGAACCAGCACGTTTCCCCCGTTTCGAACTGTAAGAGCTTAACAAAGATACAAGGCAATAAAAATATAAGATATACAGATCCAATAGTGTCCAATTAAGAAAACGCACAAACATGGCATAACGGAGGCAGCTGTCCCTGTGGTTTCCCCCCAACATGAAGATACTGAAGTATACTGTCTCTGAATGCAGAGGTTTCTTGGCAACATGGCAAACAATAATTGGCAGACTCCTCTGAATTTAGCAAAAGGCATTTATGTCCACAATTATTAAACCAAAACTTTTTCATACATTTTCTATGCATTGTGCAAAGTGCTCTAATTTCTGTGATCAGAACTAGTACCTAATGATGATCCATTTCATTAACAATACTAGCATTCTGTAGTGGGAGATACAGAATAGATTCGTTTTTCAGCTTTATGTACTAGTAATCCTGAAAACTGCATTTTTTCCCATAGCTGTTCATGTGTTTTCAGAAGCCTTTTATTCTGATTACCAAATGTCTGCACCCCACTTCAATATTCTACGCATGGCAGCTTCCAAGGTTTCAATCTGCATAAACTAAGGTTATCTCTGATTTGTTTATTAATTTAATCTTTCTCTTCAAAACAAGTATTTAATCTTTCTCTTCAAAACAAGTATTTTCTTGGAGAAATTGCAATAAAAACTGAGAACTCTAACAATAAAAGTGACAAACAGAAAATAAGGACATTTTTCTCGTAAAAGGTATAGAAAACAGTATAGCTAATACAGCTGGCTAATCAAAGCAAAATTATAAACCAGGGGTTGCCAACTTTTGGGGCCACTAGGAACATAAAGGAATTTTGAGAGTATGCTACGGACATATTATAGCTGTCACGGGAGGCAGGATCAGACACAAAATACCCCATGGCGGATATACTTCCAGAGAAAGCAATGGGCCATTATTTTCATTTTTCAAGGATGTGTCCAATATAAATAAAGATTGCGCTTGAGTTTGGTGATTTTGTTTTGCAGCTTGCTAGTTTCCCATTTGCTTTTCTCTAATTAAAAAGTTTTTTTTTAAATAGAATCAAGTGAGTTATGGAGCCCAGCACATGCCCATAGAAATGCCTTTGAGTATGTCAGCTCCTTTGGCACTACGCTGGATACTCAAGATTATAAATCAAAATATATAAAAGATCTGGGGAAAACAGTTTTTAACATGGGGCTATTTCTTTGCTTGGTGAAATTCTGAGTGGCAGGTGGCAGCTTTCTCAGTGAAGAATCTCCTGGCTTTAGAGAAAGCAAACCCATCCAAGATTCTCCAGGATAGGAAGGGTATTTGAGGGGTCTCCCTATTCCAGTTTAGACTTGCTGAAATGACAATATCTTTCCAAATATTGGTGCATTCTTGCTTTCATAGTTATTCTTTGGCTCCAACTTCTGGCTTCGTCCATGTCTCTGTCTCCTGATTTATTTCTTCGATGGAACTTACTACTTGTCCTTTGATTACTGGTTCCCACCTCCTGACTGACAGCAGATTACTGCCCATGTCCCAGCCTGACCACATAGAGATGCAATCTCAAATCTGTTCCATTGGTGTATCTGTCTATGCACAAGTTCAGTTTCCATCAAAATGGACAAAGGGGAGACACAGCTACTCTTGACCATCACTGGAGCACAGGTGTAATGGTAGGCGGGAATGACCTTGGGAGACAGGACAAAGAGATGCAAGCAAGGGAATGATCATATAAAAGGCAGGTGAGCACACAGCAGAAATGTGGCTAGGGCAAGAGGCTCAGAAGAGACTCTCCCTAGTTTCTTGGGCTGTAAAGGAGATGGGGGGAGAGATGTACTTTCAGACTTGCAAGATCCATGTTAGCCTTATGAGGTACCAGATAGGAAACACAACCAGATGAACTAATTCTACTTTACTGTAAAGCGATATTAATAGAATCTTGTAAGTCTCCCGACCACCACCACCTCCTTTACAGTCCAAGAACTTAGGGAGGGTCTCTTCTGACTCTCCTGCCCCAGCCACATTCTTGCTGCGGGCTCAGCTGCCTTTTATCTGACCATTCCCTTGTGTGCATCTCTTTGCCCTGTCTCCCACGGTCATTCCCACCTACCATTACAACAGGTAACCCATCTTGGAGTCCTTTCTAGCTCTTCTTATTATCCTGTAGTGCACTTAGCAAGTTTGGGCATCTTTTATCTTCTTAAAATTAGTAGCCAAATTAGTATCAAAGTAAAAAAAAAAACCAAAAAACCCCCAATATGGGTGGATCAAAACTGAATGAAAAACCTCTTCTGGGATTTAATTTCTCTGATTTTTAAATACGTAGGAATATACTCGTAGTCCATTTTTATCCATCAAAGTTATCTTTTGATAGTGAAAAAGAATGACATATGATGACTCAAACTGCAGTCTGGTGGTCTGCTTGAGCCAAGGTATCTGTGGACTAGCTACTATCAACAACACTCTGTAGCATCATGTGTGATAGAGAATTCATACAGCGATTCACATAACAGTTCTAGGCATTACATGTCTGGGCTGCAAAAATCTAGAAGACCACTAGATGGCAAAGTGGTCATCTAGATTTTTGTAGTCTAGTTGTAAATAAAGCAACTGTCTGCGTGTGTATCTGTCTGTGTACCAGCAATGCCATTGCATGACTTAACGCAGAGATCTCAAACTCTTGGCTTGTGAGCTGCATGCAGCCCTCTGTTTCTATGGCTTCAACAGTACTTCGTAGGAAGCAAGGAAATGCCCAGCAAGACCAGGTGCTAAGCACCATGTAGGCACTGAGGCTAGGCCAGTGTTTTTCAACCTTGGCAACTTGAAGATGTGTGGACTTCAACTCCCAGAATTCCCCAGCCAGCATGCTGGCTGGGGAATTCTGGAAGTTGAAGTCCACACATTTTAAAGTTGCCAAGGTTGAAAAACACTGGGCTAGGCCATGGGAAGCACTCTAGGAGCTAGAATGATAAGGCGATGGTGGCTTGATAGCTCAGTTCAGCCCAACCCTGGAGGTCTCCTGGCAACAATGAGTCCTGATCATCTGGGCCACATAGTCGGCCTGAGGCGTCTCGTATTTCAGGAATCCTCGCCTGTTCCCGTGCTCCATGGCAGAGCTTTTCAGATGGCCCTGGGCTCTCTGGCCAGGGGGAGTGAGGAGACAAGGTTTGGACAGGGAAAATGGGATGGGATCCTGGGGCTGCCTAAGAGAGAAACAGGAGTGTAACTTAGGAGGGCCTGCTCTCTGCTGGGAAAGACAGCAAGCAAGCAAAATCTCTCTGCTGGGCAAAGAAAGGGAGGGAAGGACTCTGCCAGACAAAGAATGAGAAAAGGGGGAAGCAGAAAAGAACAAGACTGAAGGAAAGAAAGCCCTCTGCTCAGCAAAGAGAGAGAAGGAAAAGAGAAGCAGGATTAGGACATATCTTACTGGAATATTTTCCTCAATTCTATCATCCTGCACCTATTTTTTTCAAGTTCATTGCATATTGGTGTTTTAAAAAACTGCCAGTTAAGTGGCCAAAGTGAAATGATTACTTCGCACCGCTGCTTAACAGTAACCCATCAATCCCTGGCAAATAGAAGGGGTAGAAATGGAAGCAGTAACAGACTTCATTTATTTGGGCTCCAAGATCACCGCAGACGGAGACTGCAGCCATGAAATTAAAAGACGCTTGCTCCTTGGGAGGAAAGCTATGGCAAACCTAGATAGCATATTAAAAAGCAGAGACGTCACCTTGCCGACAAAGATCCGCATAGTCAAAGCTATGGTTTTTCCAGTAGTAATGTATGGCTGTGAGAGCTGGATCATAAAGAAGGCTGAACGCCGAAGAATTGATGCCTTTGAACTGTGGTGCTGGAGAAGACTCTTAAGAGTCCCCTGGACTGCTAGGAGGTCAAACCAGTCAATCTTAAAGGAAATCAACTCTGATTGCTCATTGGAAGAATTGATAATGAAGCTCAAGCTCAGATACTTTGGTCACCTAATGCGAAGAGAGGACTCTTTGGAAAAGACCCTGATGCTGGGAAAGATGGAAGGCAAAAGGAGAAGAGGACGGCAGAGGATGAGATGGCTAGATAGTATCACTGAAGCAATGAGCATGAAATTGAGCAAACTCAGGGAGGCAGAGAAAGATAGGAAGGCCTGGCGCAATATGGTTCATGGGGTCACGAAGAGTCGGACACGACTTAACGACTAAACAACAACAACTAATTGTTTAATGGCATACCATGATATTTATTTTCTTCATTTTTGACTCGCTTGGTATGAAAAGGCGTCAGTGTTGCATCCCTTTAGGCTAATAAACTCATCCTTATGCAGCACTTGCAACAATTTGAGTTTGAGACCTTGCCTTAGATTCCATAATAACACCTATCACCAGGAGAGGGCAGCAGACTTCCAGAAAGTTATTTTGGCTAAAAGAAACACAAGCCAGCAAACAGGTACTGGTACTGGAACAGGTACATGTACATGTACATATACAGGCACACGTACACATATACATGCACACACACGTGTAGTTCAAAGGACAAAAATGGGTAGGGTGGATCAAACTCTGTAAGTTTCTTCATGCTGGCTTCCCAGCAACTGCAGCCCAAACACGTAAAATAATAAGCAACTCCTACAAGAGAAGGATTCTGAGCTCTTGGAATGAAATAATCCTGATAGCTAGTAGGAAGGTAGAGCCAAGGGCTCCTTTGGACTGTCATCACCACTGCTCATGAGTCCTACTGAGAAGGTAGGTGGGATTTACTTCTTCGTGAGATGGGCGGCAACTAAATTTGACATATATAATTAATTAATTAATTATAGTAATTAACTAATTCATAACATAAAACATCAGGAAGTACTATGATGGGGCAGGTTGCTCCAAAAGGTATCACAGATGATATCAAGAACACAACACAATCCTGATTACAACCATGGAGCAATCAAAAAGCAAGGGACATCCTAGATGAGAAACAGACAAATGAAGAAAGTAAGCCGACGTACATGTATGCATTATAGGGTCAAGGAAATGTGAAATGCAAGGTTTCTATAAGGAATTCAATCACAGGTAAGCATCTGAGAACAGAGCATATAGGAAGTGGACAGCGCACATCCTGTTCAGCCCTTTCGGTACGGAACTGGACTGGGGATTGGAGCTACAAGAGTTTGGTGTAGTAGTAAAAGTGCTGGACTAGAAACCAGGAGACTGTGAGTTCTGGTTCTCCTTTAGGAAGAGTTGGCTGGGTGAGTTTGGGCCAGTCAGTCTCTCTCAGCCCAACCCACCTCATAGGGTTGTTGTTGTGTGGAAAATAGAAGGCAGCAGTATCAGGTATGCTCCCTGGAGTTGTATAAAGGTAATAATAACAATTACAATAATACAGAAGCTGACAGACAAAGCTTAGCAAGCTCAAAGTGAACAGAAAACATACCAAAACTAAGTAGGACTGGCTCAAACCTAAACAGAAAACTATTTTACAACTCTCCCCACCTAGGAGGATCTAATTATATTTGTTATTATTTTAGTAGCTTTATTTTCTTGCAAGCTGCTGTGACACCATTTGATAAAAAAGAGATTATAAAACTGGGCAAATAAAATGCTGCCCCCTCCTTCAGATCATATGGAACATTTCAGGCAAGCTGGGAAATTATACGGTTCGCACCCGCGGCATTGTACAGCTCAACAATTATCAGCTTTGCCGACAGTGAAAATTAATTTGCTAGCTAATTTTAAATTTGTAATCACAGCTGTGGCGATACCTATCTATAAACCATGGGAGAAAAAAAAGAAAAGAAGACCATACCAATTTTATAAATGGAAATTATAGGGAATTGTTGATAAGTTTGGTTGTCCTTGCCAAGGGTTGTAACAATCAGCAGAGAATACAATTACTGTATGCAAATGGAGACAAGGGTCCATAATAAAAACAATTACTCAAAAGCCATTGCTTAAATAAAATAAAAAATAAAAATAAAAAGCCAATCTGGACTATGTATGTTGTGCATAATAATTAATACCATTAGGAGAAATACGAATTAATTAAAAAGACATATCTTCATATGCACAGACATATAACATCAGACCCTTAAATAAAAACCCAAGGACAAAATCTAAAACAGGCTTAAGAATGTTTAATATTATTTTAACAATAAGATTCAAAAGTGTTTAATTCTCTTTTGATTGCAATCAATACTTAGAGTCCCCCTTTCCCCACAAAGGGGAGAACAGATTATTTTGTTTCACCAAAGCATTTTATACTGGACAGTCTCCTCTACCCCATTCCTGCCACTTCCACCCAAATTTTACTGCTACCTATATCTGGTTTTATCTACTAAATTGCAGTGGGAGAAGGTGAGAATAACAGCAGAAATAAAAACCAAACCCTAACACAAGAAATCAAACCAAATTCTAATGGGGAAATATGCTCTTTGACAAGCTCTCCTGCCTACGGCTACTGAAGTGCCTCGGCTCTTGCCTACTGAAGGTTCCCACAGAAATAACCACTGCAGCTATCAGATCTTTATCCACCAACGATCTTCCTTCCCTTCCCTTTGATTTCACTGTTTGTTTCAGATGCACTCAACTCCTCTGAAAAGTTGCAGCAAGTAAAATTCCAGCTCCTTCCCCAAACCTTGAACTTCTCAGAAAAAGTGAGAATTGGGAATGAGTTGACCAGGTGCTTTGGAAGCATTCTGGAGTATAAAGTGATATCCTCAGAATATACTTGGGAGTAACATCAGGATCAATGGCAGGCTTGGGGCAACTGTCCCTTCTCATGGTCACTCCTGTCTTGTCACCTTGCGTGTGGATTATTGCAATGCCCTCTGCTGGGGCTGCCCTTGAAGACCACTCAGAAGCTCCAGCTGGTCCAGAAAGCACCAGCATATGCAGCTATAGATGTTCCTTGGTATGCCCATGTAACACCTCTGCTATGTGAGTTGCACCCATTACCTGTGATTTTCTAGGCACAATTCTAGGTGTTGGCTGTCACCTAGAAAACCTTTCATGGCACAGGGCCTGGATATCTGAGGGCCGGCCTTTCTGCCATCACTTTTGCCCATCCCATAAGATCCGATAAAGTAGACTCACTTTGTGTTCCATTGTCAAATAATACCATCTGATGGGGCCTAAGAAGCAGGCCTTCTGTCGAGATGCCTGCCCTCTGGAATAGCATCTCTCTAGACCAGTGTTTCTCTACCTTGAGAACTTTAAGATGTGTGGACTTCAACTCCCAGAATTCTCCAGCCAGCATGGGAGTTGAAGTCCACACATCTTAAAGTTCCCAAGGTTGAGAAACACTGCCCTAGAGGTTTGAATAGCCCTGACCTGGCTATTCCTTAAACAGATCTTTTACTTTTTCTGTTCTGATGTACTGTGGTTTTGTTTTTAATTTATAACCTGCCCAGAGTTGCTGTTGAGTTGGACAGTCCTGGAAATCTAAATTACATAAAATCAATAAGTAAAACTGCCAGGTTTGGAAGAGCAACCCAAAGAATGGCAACCTTGGGATGCACAATAGCTAAACTTGAAAAAAGGTGGTAGGAGACTTCAGTGTTTTTACACTGTAGATAGCAAAGTAGAGGGCAATGCTGCACTCATGTCCTGCTTGTGAGTTTCCCAGAGACATCTGGCTGGTCACTGCAGAACTAAATATGTACTGCTCTGATCCCTGATCCATCTAGCTTAGCATTCTCTATACTGGCAGTTTTCCCAATACATTTTTAGATCATTGCCCCAGTCTTAAAAGAATCTGGGACATTTTCCATGCAAACTGTGAAGTCCACTATTAAATTACAGCCTTCCAGATTTCTTGCTCTTAAGCCTGAAGCTGGGGAAGAGAGCAGGAATTGGTCCCATATTATGCAGAGGTACAGCATGAAGGCCAGCCTCTAAAACTGTGGACTCGTGGCCAATGTTGATCAAAGACAGCCTACATTTCTGGATTTCATTTCTCACTGCTTCTTGCTTCTGCAGACTGTTTGGTGATCAAGTGTACGAAAAGGGATAGATGGCAAAGGGAAATAATGTTCCCAAAAAATGCAAGCAGGTTTTAAGTTAGCCAAACAGAAGACGGCATAAGACAGAATGGGAGATTCTGCTCAGAGCTTCATCAGAACAGAACTTATTGGCAGCAAAGTTGCCACTATTTAGCAGAGAACAAACAGTGGCAAACGATTTAATCTCATTATGCCAGATCCATTCCAAAACAGCTTTTCCCCTCCCCAATGGTACAACTTGCATCTCTCACCATATTTGTGAGAGAGACAAAGATACCCTGTAAAAAAACATCTGAGCTGCTGATGTTATGCCACAGAAAGAGAGAGAAGCAGCAGTTACTTGGGTCCCAGGAATTTCAGAGCTATTTCCCACAAAAGGAGTACAAGTCAGATTACAAAGCAAGCAAGACCACTGCCCAGCCACCTACCAAGGTTACTGCAGAATTCGCCCACCATTCCATCCGGATTGGCAGTGGGAATCTGGGTGAGTCCAGTCAGGATGAGAACGTCACTGTTCTTAAGAGAAGCCTGGTCCATGGGCTGAAATTTGAGAAGAATTTATTTATTAAACAAATTTACACGGCTGTCCATCTTAACCAGTGGAACTCTGGAAGGCAGGAAAAAGATAGAAACACAATAAACAAGCAGAACCCATTAAAAAAAAATACCTAGCAAGGGCCCTTAAAAATTGCTCTAATAACATACACGTACACATGCCAGGCTACACTAACATCCAGGCCCCAGTCCTGGGGAAAAGCCAGATCTTCATGGCCTTCCAGAAGGCTAATGGGGTCAGGGTCATCCAAATCTCAGGGAGGAGGCACCATGGCAAAGAAGGCACACTTCCTTGGTCTCACCAGGAGACACAGTTTCACCAAAGTGACCCAAAGCATGCCCACCTTGCTGGATCTGTAGGATAGACAGAAACCACTGGGGATAGGCAATCCCTCAAATATTTGGTGAGAAGAAATATTTAGGCAGACAAGATTAAAGGATCCCTGTGTCTCATTTGTGACAGAGTGGTGGCTTCAGGAAGTTTACAAAGGATCACCCGTTAGTATAGAGACCCACAACTTGATTACCCAGATTTGCCATGTGGCCCCCACAGCTCCTCCAAAAATTGCTGCCGAATTATACTTTGTTAGTACTATAGAAAGGGGAAATTATTAAAGACACAGCAAGCAACCCTATTCACTTTTCATTACATTTATTGGAATTAACTTTACTAATTGCCTGGCCCTATCCACATTTTAAAGGGCAACTCCCCACATGTTACTCAAATGCCAGTCACAGCCCGTGGTGCTCCTGAAGAAGTTGCAGACCGTGGACTTGCTAATGAAAAATTTGAAATTGACAGTGAGCTTCTGTCTTGCAAATATATTGAGCTAGCTGGCTATACACATACAAAAACTGTATTTTCAAATCCAAATAATAAAGCACATGATAAGGAACCCGAGTCCAAGAAATGCCATACAGACGTGATGATGAGTTAGAACTCTTCTCATTGAGTAGTATCTTAGGAACGAAGATATTTTTGAACCTTTTTAGTTATACTTCTGCCATGCCATGGCTTTGAGGAACAAACTGGATGTGAGACGCCAGCTGTTTATTGCAGCTTCCAGCAACAACTGGTCTCCAGCCTCTGTACACCTTGCCAGCGTATATGGCTCTTACATGCTGATAGACATCCCCTGGACAATTTTGTCTAGACTGGTTCAAAAAGTACCTCTGTCCCAGTGATGGAAGGTTGGGCAAAAGACAAGAATAAACAAGCAATAGTGGATGGGAAAAAAGTACTTTGGGCACGCTTTTTAAAAACAAACACACAGCAAAATGCAGTAGCCATGAGATGCTTGTCAAATGAAAATGCCAATAAGCCAGTAAAAGTATCATTGAATTGGCTGTGGGAAATACACGTAATGGTCATGCAGGATTCAATAGTCATAATTTTATCTTCTATTGACTCAAGGTGCTGGCATTGATTCTCCAAGTCAGCCTTCAAAATAATATACTTTAAAAGACTTTTGACAAATCTTCTGGGCTGCCCTATCTCCTTCCCCTGCCATTATCAGCTCCAACTTTGCTTTCTAAGTCAAGAGTCAATTTTCATAAGTTATTGTTGCTGGGAGTTATATTGAGGCAAAGTGTCCTTGTAGAAACTGTTCATTTCAAATTTCAGCTAGAAAACAGCTTATGAGTTTCAGTTATTCTGACATGAGATACGTTTTCTGATAGGAAGGACCCAAAATTAATCTTAGCCTATCAAACAGTGGGCCTCTTGATGTTCCTAGAAAACTGAAGTCAACAGTCCTTTTTGGCTGGATGCTCCCCAGGAATATGATTCTATAGTATACTTTCTTTGAAAATGGAGGGTCTATTTTAGCTATAATTCCTGTGAAGTTCAAGCTGCAAGTGCCATTGCTTAGGGCAGCCCAAACAACCTCCTCTCCCCTCAACCCCACGCACAGAAGTGTCAGCAGACTTCCAGGAACTCCACGTTTGGAGGATGCAGCAAGTTCCAGAAAAAAATTCTAGAAGAACTCTAAACAGTCCATTGAGATCACAGTGTGCTGAAAGATTGCTTGGGGAGGGAGGAAGGACCCCAATGGGGAGAGGTAATAGAACAGAATAACTTTGCACTCTGTATTCTGCCACAGTTTGTCACAGGTCCAACTTCTCAGTAAAAGACTCCTGCATCATATATTGCTTTGTTTCTCTTGAAAGTCACATAAGGCAAAGGCTATGGAGACAAATCAGGGATCTTATGAGGATTCATGTACTGGAAATGACATCTATAGCACAATGAAGACTTGTCCTTAGATGAGGAGTGAGGTGGCAGGATACAAATGGAAAATTATTTGTAACTTCATTCTGACCTCTATCCTACATTTTTGGGTTATGTAGTCCTAACTAGTAACCAAGTAGTGAACCTCTTCTCTGGAAGTGTTTTTTTAGCTAGAGGCTTTGCAGTGATAAGTCTCGGAAGCAAATATGAGAAGAAGTCTTTTGTTATATCCTATATTTTGTATGAAACTGGTATTTTGTGAAGTTTTACATTTTAAATGTAACTCTCTGTAACTTTCCTTTCTGCTGATGCTGAGTGCTCTTATCTCCCTCCCTCCTCAGATAGCAATGCTTTAGACAGCAAGGCCGAAATGTACCCAAAACAAGGTACGACCGGTGAAGACAAGGACTTGTGGTTTAGCTACCAGCAATTGACCAAATTTGGAGTACGGAAGGCATGGGGAGGGCACTGAGGGGGGGATTGGGGAGAAATGGCTCTTGTAATGATAAAAAGGCTTGCTGAACTCCTTTTCGGGGTTCAGTTCTTTGCAGGGACCTGCGAGTCCTAACTGAACCTTTGCGCAAATAAAGCTTCTCCCTGAATGACCCAGTGAGAGTCTCGTCATCAATAAATGTTGCGTTGCTCCCACCCGTAACATTTCTGGCACCCCAGATGGGACTCTCCCAGCCCTTTGAGCAGGACCAGTGGAACTCCTGAGACTCGGCGACGCCCGGCGGCTTGATGCAACCAGCGCTGGCGGGACCCTTTGTTCCCGTGCCTCGGGACCAGCGGACGCCACAGAGAGCAGGGAGCCTTCCCCTGGATCCAAGGACCCATTCACGGTGACGAGCAGAGGAGTGAGTGGATGGCTGGCTGGAGGAACAGAGGAGTGAGTGGGCCGACTAGTGACCAGACCAGGCGAGTATACTCAGTGGGGAATACCCGCCATAACCGGTGAGGCGGAAGAGGTGGACAAGTTGGCAGGCAATTTGGCTATCCTTCCTTCAAAAATGGTATTTCCAAGAGTGGTATCAATGGAGCCTGGCAGCAGTCTTGGGTTGTGAAATACGTTGCATTCACTTCCTTTCTCTCTTATATGAGAGAATAGGGAAATCTTTACATTTAAACAGGAAAGCTAACCACATTTACAATATGGGACTTATAATGAGCAATAAAATGTTAGATTGGTACTGTATGGCTCATCTATAGTGTCTAGCAATATAGTCAAATACACATTTAAAACTTTAGCCTACAGCAAGCATGGACAATCTGATGCTTGTAGGCATTTGGGACTACAACTCCACGTCAGCCCTTGTCAGCATGGCTAGTGGTTTAAGAATAAGGCAACCGTAATCCAAAACATCTAAAAAGCAGCAGGTTTCCTACTTTAGCTTTTTAATCATTTAGAAGCGTTAGCTTCTTAATCATTTGGGTTGCTCTTTTCTGCACCTTTTCCACCTCTAAATATTCTTTCTCAAATACAGCAATTAGAACTACGAAAAGCATTCTAACCGTGATCACATTTCAGATTTGTATACAGGAACGTTGGCAATAGCAGTTTTAGTTTTGATTCTATTCCTAATCATCCCCAACATAGACTTTTTTTTCCAACAGGAACCACACATGGGGTCAATTTGATCACCACAACCCTGAGAAGCGTTTAGTTCAGTCACTGCCAGTTCATAAAACCTCCATAGCATAAGTGAAATTGGGGTATTTTCTTGCTCCAGCCCCAACATGCATCACACTTCTTTTAATGTATGCATTTGTTTTAATTCATGCCTCTGAATTATTTTCATTTTACATTTTGATATTAGCTGCCTTGAATGCTCAAACTTAGTAGGAAGATCAGATATAAGTAAAACAAACAGAATCACTTGGTATCTACTTACATTACCAGCATTTCCCAGTTGCAAGGGACTCTAAAGATCAACCAGTTCTCTGCTCAATGCAGGATACAAGAACAGAATTCCTAAAAGACCCCTGCTTATCCTCTATGTAATTACCTCCAAATGAAATAAATCCTCTACACACATTTTCCTAGGCAGTCTTTTCCACTGCTAAAGAGATTTTTTAGAGTTTTTCTAAAATGTTCGGTCAAAATGTGTTGCCTGCAATTTACCCACAACAGATAAGCTAACTTGTAATTGCTTTGAGTCCCCAAAACTTTAAAACTGGTGTTAAACCAATCATTTTCTGGTTTTCTTATTCAGATGCTGGTATCAGGGAAATGTCACATGTTCTTGCTTTTAAAACATCAGCCACTGTATATTTGAGCTCTTGGAAGGATACTATCTAGGTTTAGAGTTTTTAGTTTGTGAATATGGTCTAGACCAGTTCTGGGGAATTCTGGGAGTTGAAGCCCACACATCTCAAAGTTGCCAAGTCTGAAAAACAGTGGTCTAGAATCTCATCCCTTGTTCCTAGTATTTGCTTGGATTCCTCACTCTTCCTGAAAATACCAGTTAAGACAGGTGAATTTACGTTCTATTTTTGTTCTACAATGAAGACAGAAGCAAATAATTCCTTCAGCTTCTTTGCCAGCCTCTTTTCCTTTTTTAGTACTTTATCTTGCCAGTTGCTTACTTGTGATATTCTGAAATAAATGTTTACCAGTTGGTCTTAACGTTATTGGTATCACACTTCTCAACACCTCATGCCTGCCTCATTGTATTTCGGCATTTTTTGTGCATGTTTACATTCCTTTTTGTCCTTCTTGTTTTGGGAATAATTCTGTTTTCTGAAGGACACCATCTTTTTTCCAAAAACATCCCTGAAACTACTTGTTAACTATGCTAGTGACTTCAACTTTAATGCCTTTTCTGTCCTGCAGAATATTTTTAGTTGAAATTCTATTGTTACAGTTTTAAGCAACTCTTAACCACTCCAGAAAGATCTTGTCCACTTTTTCTATTACCTTTTTAGCAAAACATCTTTGGAGAAGTTCCTCTTTTGAAATTAAATGAGACGTTGGACATACAGATTTACTTTTTCATAACTTTAAATAAGGAGGATTTTCCCTTAGAATAAAAAAAGGAGAGTACTTACAATTGAATTTTCTTGATACAGGTGCAAAAGGAGCAAATATATCCTTAGTGAATGTTAGTGTACAGGTCATGGTTTCTGGCAAGGCATTCTCCTTTGCCATAACTCTTGTTAAGCCTACTACTACAACATCCTGATTTTAACTTCTGATTCACTGTATATTTGAATGGGGCCTTTATATACACAAAGAGAGGGTTCTCTCAACTTCTGGGGAAGAGCAAAAGCTTTTTGTATTGTATATACCAAAGCGTGTGCATCTGTTCCATTGTACCATACATCAAAACTTTCACACCTTATTCAGGCTGTGTGGCTCTTTCACAGTCAATGCATTGAGTATACTTAAAATGGCAGCAAGGTGTTGCCCCTTTCATGGTCTATTCAACCAAAGTGCTTCTTTTTCTGAAGTGGTACATCAATAACCTCACTGTATTCGTCCAAGGTTAGATTGCAAGTGGAATTCTCTTTGTAGAGTAGGACTTCCTTGTCCTTCCTTTCTTCCTACTGCAGATCTCTGCCCTTCATTAGAAGTTCATACAGAGGACTGGGGACTCTTGGGAACTGTGCGTGCAGGGTACTTGCTGATGGCTGTAGTTCAAGGAGGTAGCAGCATAAATTCTTTATAAATCCATGCAGAAACAGATGTGGCTTTGGCTTCTGCAAACAGCTATTTGAATTCAAGCTTTATTTATTCTATTTATTTATTTGATTTATATACTGCCATAAAGTGAACCCCGATTTAGGATTTTCAAAGGGTATCACATGTTACTTTGCTAATCCTTATGAACACTCAGATAAGATAGGACAGTGTTATGATCCTCATATTGCTGATATAGAACTAGGGACAGCCACAGGATTGGGTCAGAGTGAGACTGGAACCAGAGTCCTCAAATCTAACTCTTGCAGCCACTTTTATTATACAAACTCTTCCCTACCTTGACTGAACAAAGTCAAGGTAGGAAAATGGGGCTGCAGTCAGGGTTAAAAATAAAGCTGATGGAATCCATGTGTGCATCCCTGAAAATAAATATGTAGAGGCCACCATTCTTCTTTATATTATGCCAGCTTCTTTTGTAAAATAAAATAAAATAATTTTTTCGTAATTATAAAAATTAGGTGTGGCAAGAAGGTGTCAGTGAGTACAATGCAGCCCTTGGCTGCTAAGCTGGGACTCCAGTGTTAGTACAAGAACTGGGTTTAGGTGACGACAGAACCAGGTACGTTTACAGACAATAGTACTCAGGTAAGAACTCTGGAACTCATGACTGATCTTTCCCCACCTCTAGGTATCCCCCATTAACCAATGGTGAAATGGAAGGAACCAAATAACAGGCCTAGAATCCTTCAAGTTCTAAAACACACAGCAACATCAACCCCAAGCATGCTGAGCTTCTCCAATCCATGCAGAATATTGCCCCATAGTTGGGAAAAAAGGGGAATTGCTATGTGCCTACTATTTAAATCCAACCAACACAAACCACTGAAGAAGGGGAATTTCACCCCCCTGCAATGATGTGGCACCTGTGGATGTGTTGTAAGGAGCGAGGATCCTGAGACATAGGAAACCTTCTCGTAATGTGACTGGATGATCCAATTGGAGCTGCCCAGTGCATATCCAGAACTGAGAGGAGAGACTTGTACTGCACCAAAAAGCTCCTGTGGGAAGGAGAAGAAAACAACTGAATTCTGAATGAAACTATCCCAGAAAATAATTTCCACACGTACTGTTCTTATAGTGAGATGTAGTCTTAGATCACTGAGCTGATCTCCAAGCTCAAAGGCAATACCCCCATGAAAGCCAAATGGTGGATCACCAAGAACTGGGGAATGCTAAGGAACCCATTATCTGCTTCTGGTTTTCCCAGAAACTTTGGGTGGGTTGCTGTGAGAACAGGATTTTGGACTTACATCTTTCATCTTCAATGACTATACTTAAAGCTGTTTCCTCTTTCTTCCTACAATTAATTCAATGTTTATATTTAAGACGATGATATGAAAATTATTTTTTTAAAGGGACACAGAAAAATACAAAACAAATGTGAAAAGCAGCAGCAGAAAATTATAACCAAAGTTCTTTTAAAATATTATACAAATAGAAGCATCTATGGCTGGCATCCACATGGGCGCATGAGAATGGATATATGGGCATAACTGAGAAGGTTTGTGTGGAACTGCTTCCCATAAGGAAGTGGAGGCTTTGGGCAAGGAGAAAGAACCTATCAGTCTGGCAGATTTTTATTCTATCCAGATTTTAATACAGGCAACAGATAACTCTCCTATGATAAAATGGATACAAGAGGAAAGGAGACAGCTACAGATTTCTCCCCAAATCCTTTTTTTGGAGAAACTCACAATTTTCTGGGAATATCCCACCAGCTGGATCTTACTGAGTGCAGAGTTAACTTCCTGCATGTTGTAGCATCTTCTCCATGTTGCAACTTCAACAGCATCCTTCAGGGGTGCAGGAAGCATCCTGGACAGGAATAGAGTTGCCAGTGTAATAAAATTCCGGACTCATCTGCTAAATTTCCAGAGAAGGAGATCACAAGGAAAAAAAAGAATGGGCTGAAGTGGAGAACTTTAACAACCACTGTGATTCTCAACTAGTGCCAATTTACATCTAATGAAATGGGGTGAAAGTCTAGTTTGTATTTCATTACCTTCCTAGCATGCTGAATTTTTGAGGAATTCAAACATTAGCCATGGTTTTCACCCCACTGATGTTGTCTCAATGCCCTGTAAGATGGAATAGTTCAGAGAGCAAGAGCATGGCTGATCCAAGGTCCACAGCTGAATTGGACTGGCACTGCCAAACCTCATCCTCCGATATACCAATACAGTAGTGAAATTATTGGGGGTGGGGGGGGGCAATCCAGGTTCTGTATCCTTTATATCCAAGAGAGCCTTTGATCCTGATTAGTCTATAGGTAATTTTTGAAATAAAAATGGCATGTCTGCATCTTACTGCTCTGCTTTAAAGTATACTTTGTGTCTTTCCCTAGAAAGGTGCAAGGAAGAGTGATATGGCATATACTACAAGCCAATGAAGAGCAATGGGATGCATTTAGCGAATCTATGTGTGTGAGAGTATTTCAGCTAAGTGTTTGGCCTGATATTTGGGATATGCATATGTGTGTGCGTGTGTGTGTGTGAGAGAGGGGGGAGATTTTATTACACTTTGTGGGACAAATATGTGATTTGGGATATGGGGCTTAGATACTAATCCTGCCTTGGCTGAAGTTTCTTGGCTAAATTGCTTGACACTGAGATTCATCTGTGTGCTTTCTTTAGATGGATTTGGGACAGAAAAATCAGGGTTCAAAGAAATTGTTTGTGTTTCCAAATCCAACCTGCTGCTGAATTATGTTCCTGGTTAAATTCTTATTCTTTGAGTTTCCCAGTTGGCCTTTTGGAAATCGGTGTTTATGACTGGCCATGTGAACGGACAGATCTGCTCTCTTTGACAGCTGTTCCACTCTCCAAATTCCTGAAGTGCCCACCAGGAAGACTGGTGATTTGTGCACTAACTAGTAGATAGCTTTAGTCACACCCGGTAGGCATTTTAAATGAAGAAGCATGTCCCTGTTGGAGTTTTCAGTGGCTTTCAACTATTTACAACAATAACTTTCTAGGCAACCTGACTGGGATAGGGTTTGGCACATTGCTTCCACTCTTCCTCAGAGCATTCCAGAAAATGGTGCTGGGGGACTACTGTTCAATGGCTTGTTCTAATCTGTCCCCCATGCTCTGTCACATCTACCTGCCAGATGGTTCCTTTAGAGAAATAGAAAAGGGAGAATAGAGTAGCATGCCCTTCTGTAACTGGGAGCCCTCCAACTTAACTGAGACTGCAATTCCTCCAATTTCTAGCCAGTATTGCCACTGGGAATTGTAGTCCAACTTATCTGGAAGGTAAAGACATTCATAAGACACCTGGAGAGGAACCATAGTTCTGTGGATTTTGATATTATTATGATCATGATTATTATTTTGCTCCTTGGAAAAGCTAGTATTTAAAAAACCTAAGAAAGTGAGAGAAAAACATACAAGAAACTGCAAATGACAGCATCATAGCACATAAAAAGAATGGTTGTCTCCTGGGACATAAATCTCTTGCAGTACTAGGAACCCAGGCAGGAATGCAGTGAGAGCTGCCAAAGAGTGGAAGAAGAATAGGGTCCTTATTTTGTATATTAAACAGATGCTAAATCAGAAGCTCATTCCAGCTCATTTCCAATGATTTATGGAAATTAGTCAAGTTTTGCCGATTTGCTTATTTAAAAGAACTTAATTTATTGGGGAAGCTGTTGGGTCAATGACCTTCTTCCCATAATTTAAGATACCAAAGGAAGTATTGATGGCTTCTGCCAAGATTGCCCTGCGCATATAGCATGTGAACTGCTATTCCAATATATCCCAACAGAAAGCAAGAAACATTTTGTCCTCTTCTGAGAAATAATAGAAACATAAGGAACTTTTTAAACATAAAAACATTATGTCTACCATTTTAAGCATAACATTATAGATGTTTGCCAAGACACAGTAGCTCCTAAATTCATCTGCTATTTACAGAGAAATCTGGATTATTTGTCAGCTGCTCAAGACTGGAGATCTGAGTGAAGCTCTTCACTAGCGTTGGGGTTACATAATTATAAATGCTTTGTTGATAGCAGCAGACTTGGCCACTTAATTCTTTCCCTCCTAATTCCCTCCTAATTCCCGAGCATTTATGAGCAAATTAAAAATGGACATTATTAGGGAATTGCAGTGTTTATTTCCATCCACTATGAAAATTGCTTTATGGTCCTTATACTCCACTTTGTGACCTTGAACAACATTCTGATCAATAAGAGACCAGTCATTTGATTCTATGAACGAGAGAACTGTCATTGCCTTGGTGGGGCGCTAAGGGGACTTTAATTTCAAACATCAAATCATCTTAAGAAATAGGTAACATAGGATTATTGCATATGATTAAGTATTTTGATTGTGTGTATTTTTAATTCTAGTTTCAGTCAGATTTCAGGCAAGGAGTAGTACAGAGACAGCTTTGGTCATGCTTCTAGATGACCTGTGGCAGAGTTGGGATGGTGGTGGGCATGTGCTCCTTGACCTCTTGGTGGCTTTTGATACTGTCGACCATGGCTCTGTGCTTTGGGGATTGAGGACACAGTTTTAAAGTGGTTTTCTTCCTTTCTCTGGGGCTGGTTCCAGTCAACATTGGTTGGGGAAAGAAATTTATTTATTTATTTTTTCTTTTGTTGGCCAGAAACACAGGGTTTGATAGCGCTGTCTCTCTCACATACTAGGGTTAGGTGGGAGAACTCCAGGTGAAGTGTTTCCTAGAAGTGGTGGCAATGAGATTTCTGCACACCAAGCTCATAGGCAGAGGTTTTCTGGCATAGACCAGAAGGTTAAGCAGGATCCAGTATGACTCAGTAAAAGATGCAAGGTAATCTGTGTCAAGCTTCATGGCATACACAGCAATAGATATTGATGCTCCAGACATTTAACCCCATATTAATGTACTTATGGCAGGAGTTCACTAATACAATACAACTAGATTATTTGCTTTATTGCAGACAAGAATGAAGGCATATGACACAGGAGATGTGCCTTCTGCAATACACAAAATCAAAGCCTATGTAAATGTCTATGGTCCACTTTTTAAATTCTAGGGCTTTTCCTCCAGTTTTTTGGGGGGAGGGGTGAATCAGCAGAAATTTGGCCTTTCTCTTCACAGCCTTGAAATTGAGAAGCATCTGCTCAGTTTTCATATAATAGTTCTTTCTTGCCTGGGAATTGCTGATTCCTGCCTCACCAACTTCTTTCCTTACACTCTGCTCTGATTTCATGCCCTCAACGGTATTCTGGCTTGGCTGAAATCATGCGGGAACTAGATTCCAGCACTGATATGCTGTGTTCTGTTTGGTAAAATTAAGCCATCTGGTTAAGTGGAGACCTATAAATCAAGACCAACACCATATTTCAGGTTGCGATCTCTCTCCATGAAGAGAGATGATGTTTCAGCAAAGGATTATAATCAGTGGAAGCTTTAAGAATGCTAGCTGACTCTGGTTTCCAAATTTCCCAAGTCCTGTTGAATATTGACTATAGTCTCCATGATAATTTCTCAATTTTGGACTTATCTGAGGATAGAAGACACACAAGAGTGTCATTTATTATTAATGGGAGACCAACATCTTCAGCCCAGAAGATTATGCTAAAAATTCTCTCTGAGATATGGAAAACAGTTTTCTTTCTGTTGCTCTAGCTCAGATCCTAGGGGAATCTCTTCTGGTTCTATCACCCAATGCCCATTTCCTATTTTCCCCTACTTGCCTTTCAAATAGGTTATATTTCTCTTGCGTGGCGATTAACTTCTCTTTCCCCTGATATAATTCCCTGTGTGAGATGGGGCTAGTCAAGTGGCCAATCCTGCACTTACATAAGATCCCAATGTGTCCCCTTTGGCTTTCCAATGAATCTCTCCAACATTTACTGAGAATGTGCCATTATTGAAGAGGGGGAGTGAAAAGCATTACGTTATTATAATCCATTATGACACCATTTGATTTAGAAAACCTCAATGGGGTTTGATGTTGTCAGCAGTTGGCTCACGTTGCACAGAGTAATGGGGTGGAAATATAAACTATTCCAGTGCACTTAGTATATTTTCTGCAAGGCATTTTGTTTCAAGTACTCCAAAGCTTACAGCTTTATATAATATAGCAACTCAATTGTATGCAACCTATTTAGGATTGAAGCAGCTAAGCTGCAAAAGATCATGCAATAAAGCAACACTTTTGGCAGTTATGAGAGACAGAGAGAGTGTGGGTAGCATCAGCAGCCTAGCACAATCGCCACAACTAACTGAAAACAAAAACACATTCATGTTAGTGTTGTCTTTTATAGACATCATTGCCCTTAAGAAAGAGGCTCTAGTATGGTCACAGGCAGTAACACACAATAAGACTAAGGCTATTCATGGTTGCCATTGATGAAAACACTTCTGAGAACAAGACTGCAGGGAAATCCCTGCTGATTTATGGGCACTGACCCTGCTGAGTTCTCAAAATCACTGGTGACATGTACAGGGTGCAACATTCTCAGCAGAATGTTGAAGTTCAGGGTATGCCTAGTTCCACATGGCACCATTAAGCAACACAGAACCAATTCAAGGCACGCAAACAAAAGCTAAATGTCAGCATTGTGTGATCAATCCTAATTCAAGGAATAACAATTCAATTCTGAGACATTACGCTAGCGGAATACACACAGATAAGGGAATTTAGTCAGCAACGCCTTCAGTTGATCTACCTGGCCGACAGAGTGGAAAGTGCCGTACAGGATGCAAGGCTGGCTTCTGTTTTTAAGTCCTAGATTTTTCCAAGGGAGTGAGAGGGGCGGAGAGACTTTTTAAAGAGAGAATGCTACTAATTCATATATATGTAAGCTGCCATTGCCTTGCCAAATATGCACAGTGCAAGTACATTTTTGGCAGAAAGGCAGAATATAAATCTAATAAAGAAATATATTACATTTTATTAAATGGCCATATTGACATGAGAACACAAAATTGCTTAGATATCCAAGTGTCAGATACTATAGTTTTAAATGCTACTTATGTCTAGTCCTCAGGCCTTTGAAATAATACAATGAAAAACCCATTTAAAAAGACACCCAATATATAGTCAACTTAATCCCACTTGCAAGTCTGAAGCCTTCCAAAATATCTTTTTTTTTTCCTGCTGGGAGAACAATAACTGAGAGGGAATTAGCTTGAACTCTTTTGGCAGGAAGTTTCTAAGCTTGGGAGCAGCCACTGAAAAGGCAATTTTTGCAATCTTGCTGATGGTTGTGGGACTGAGAAAACAGCTTCTTCTGAATAAATCCTTGGGGAGGCTTCTAAAGAAACATAGCTTTCAGGGAGCCCATCCCAACTAGTGTAGAGCTTTAGAGGTTATCATCAGCCTTTTGAACAGTGCCTGGAAACACATTAGGAGTCAGTAAAATTGTTTTAACAAAAGACCTTCATGCTACTTATAATCAACTCTAGTTAAGATAGGTTGCAACATCCTAGACCAGATAAAGTTTCTGAAGATAACCATATGCAATAATCCAAACATGAAGTAACCAAGGTATGTACTTGTATGGCCACAAATGACATTTCCAAGTATAGAAAGAGCTGGTGTGATAATATGTATCTTATGTTTAGAGAATGAGACTATGGATGCTGAGAAGGTGCTGCAGAGGGAAGGAGACTTGCCTTCAGCACAATCACAAATGAATCCCTTTCTGTAGAATCAGGAACCCAACCTGTCTATTGCCTTCCTAGCTTCTGGAGGTTGCACTGCTCTCCTTAGACCCAAAGATTCCAGTCTGGAAGGAATTTTGGAGACTATGGCCCTGGAGTTGATAAATCAATAGCATATGAAACACATCAGGCCCCTCTAACTAACCAGGAGAGTGACCTGAAGCCCTTTTTTGGTCCCAGCATAAACCAGTTTTTTGCTGACGCAACATTTAAGCTACCTTTTTTAAATCTTTGCCTTTGTTGACCCTTCAGGAAACAGAGCAAGGTCTTTTTTATTTTAGAGATCTGCACTGTAGCTGCCCATGATTTGATCATGTAACCTCCCCAAAATTAAAATTGTCAAAAATTTTATGAGGTCTCCCACAATATTTGGGGTTTCTTTTTTCTTCCTGACTCTGGGCCTTTTTGCAAGATTTCCCAGTGTTGCTTGGGCCAGGAAAGTTGGTGGACCCCTGCTTCATCCTGCTAGAACCAAAACTTCAATCTATACTGCTAGAATCTGATCACTTGCTTCTGTCACCTATAGGAGGGTGTGTCAAATGGAACACCCTCCTATAGCCTGGCACATTTTTCTTTGCGAGTGCCCTCTCTTGGGAAATCCTTCTCCAGATAAGCTTGTCCAATCCTGGCCAAGAATCTGAAGGCTGAGGATAGGATAAGGAAATTAACTATAAAAGAATGAATGTCCTCTCAGAGACATCTTTCAAAAGGAGGTGGAAGAGGAAGACGAAGAAGAGTCAGAGTGATCTTACCGTTGCACATCCTTATTCTTCCACAAGGAAGCAGACTGAGCCTTTGGCACTCGCTCTATGAAGTTGACCAACTCTTCCATAAGAAGCCTGAAAACAGGAAAGTGTAGCTGAAGGCCTCAAAATGAAAACACAGCAGGTTGAAATGACACACTAGAATAAGCTTCTGAAGATTTTCCAAACAGCTGAATCACGGATGGCTTGGTTTTTCAAACTGGAGCAAGTCCTGAGGTTTGATTGCTTCTCTAAATTAAGCATTCTTAACAGGCAGAGTGGATACATTCCCAAGATGAGTATTTACCCTAACTGATTACTGAACACAAGGCAGCTGGGTGATGCTGCTGCAACACAGGCAAATATGATTTTAGGCTGTGTGACAATATTAACTTATTTAAAATAATTCCAAGTTATCTCCTAGCGTAAACTTTGTCAGGTGCTCCATTGCAGGTTTTCCTAGCAGCTACACTGTAGCTTGTTTCATTTAGTTTTATTGCCATCATCCTGGCACACTGGTTACAGAATTCATCTGTTCTAGAAAAGGCAGCAGAGGCTGCCAGGAATAAGAGATGCTAGATGACTGTTGAAGGGTCAGAGTCTATTTCTCTACCTGTTTCCTCCATTGATTAAATTAAGTGGAATTACTCCCATGGACCTGCAGATAGATACCAATGTTTATCTGACTGTCAAATCACTACCCAACCATCAAAATTGTGGCAGTACCAGTAAATTGGCCAATACAAAGCCCAGATGTGAAAAATTATCCAATCCTGAAACACTCCTACTCTTAGGAGAGATCAACTGGTCAGAGTACCACCAAAGCATCAGCATTAGATATTTTTCCATGTCAATAGTTTTTGTCTGTTGCAGCACGGTTTTGCACTATCCACTCAACTAACTTTAATTCTTTAAAGTTAGCCTTTGTTTTGCCACATCCCAAATTCAAGTTTAGAGTCAATGAGTTGTTGGTCTCTTTTTCTGAATCCCAGAAGTGACACAGAACACAGGCAGCACCTGTTCTTTTCTTCTCTTGAATCAACTAATTGCTGTATTTGCCCAGAGATACACACCTGACTTGCACATGTTCAGCTTGATACATGCAAAATCCAAGAATAATAATAAAAGTCTGTAATTTACTATTAAAAGCAAATATCTCAGCTACAGCTCTTTGAGCTAAGAGATGCAGTTGGCCACTGAATCATGTGCCAGAAAATGCACTCTAAAAAGTGGGGTGGGACAAGGACAAAAATTAAATCTAATTTCTATGTAAATATATTTGAAATTGTGGTACTTAAAAAGTGCTATTCCCCATATTTTAATTTATTCCCAAATCTGCCAATCATATGTAATTTGGCAGCAAATTTTGAAGGAGCTCAGGAGTCACACACAATCTTGAGGGCCACAGTATGCACTTCTGATAAACCCAATGGCTCTGGTAATGTCCTAACTCAATTAGAACCCTAAGTAAACAAGAAAGCATTTAGTATCCACTCTAAAGCCCTTAATGATGGGTTCTGTCATGGAAAATCCCAAGGCATAACATTTCTAATAAATGTACACCTGTACAGTGCCATACATAAAAACTATATCAGAAACAACCAACAGACTATTAAAACCACACGACATCACTGTAGCGCACAAACCAATTAAAGCCCTCCAAAACATCTTAAGTAAACCAAAAGACTCAGTAGCCCAAGAAGAAAAAACAGGAGTCACCTACAACATACAGTGCATGGACTGTAACAGCCATTATGTAGAACAGACAGGCAGAAGACTAGCAGAGTGCATCCATGAACACCAACTAGCAGAAGACACAATGAAAACTCCTTTATCTCACAACACATGAACAGACTCAACCATAGTTTCAACTGGGAAACTGTCAGCATCTTAGACCAAGCTAAATCCAAACATGCAAGAGAATTCTTGGAAGCTTGGTATTCAGACAAGGCAGCAGTTAACAGACACATAGAGATAAACAACATTTACACACCATTCAAAAGAGACAATAAAAAGGAAACAAAAAGACCAGAACACCTCCTCCCTAGCAATCAACACCCAGATAAGCAGGGATTAACACCAGGATTAACACCAGACAAACAATCAAGTAGTAAATACCCTAATCAAGGAACTACCAACTCAGACAAACAATCAAGCAGTAAACAACAGCCTAATCTAGGAACTATCAAGGAAAAAAAACACCCCCACAACACTGACGGGGCAAGCTACTGTATATAAACAGAGAGCAAACCCCACTCCTTTCTAGCACTGAAAATGTTACCTAGTCAGATAACAAAATGTCTGCAAGGACACAACCAAGCTCAGAGAACCCCATGGACTCTACATAACATTTCTACTTTGTTCTGTATACGTCTGACTTCATTTAGTGTCCTCTCTCCAGATCTGCGTGAAGAGTTAAAAGGTGGGGTGATTTCAGAAGATACCAAAAGTGGTGAACCACATGGAAAACAAATCCTAAGACGAGAGGCTGAAAGAAATCAGAATACCTAATATGCAGAAGAACATTTCAGATTGGAAACACGATACAGGTCAAATACCTAAAAGACAATCTTCAAAGGGCAGGACTAGCCTGAACAGTTAGAAAATATTGAAGGGTAGACTTTGGCTGAACATTAGGTTAAATAACCTGATGACAAAAATATTACCCAAGAAAAAGAAAAAAGAAAGCAAAGAAATAGCAGGCCCCATTCTACTAGAGTTCTTTAAGCATGGGGAGACTAGGCCTATGGACTTCCTACAAAGAATAAAGTATGGGAGTCTATGGCTTACAATACTCTCTCCAGCTGTAAGATTTTATGATTCAACCTCAATGAGTGCTAGGCAACTCTCCTTCTTGGACCCAATAATTGTCTTTAGCAGCTTGCAAAATTTGGGGACTGTCAGTGATTCTTTTCTGTTCCTTTTTCATCACAGTGGTAGTGCCATAATCTTCCATGGGCTTCTTTGGTGCTGCACCACTCACATAACTTTGCCAAATGCATAAGTCTGGACTGATCTACAACTTTTGGGAAACAAGGACTTAACCATATGCACATGCTTAGAGCTTCAAAGATTTCCTTAGCTTACTTTCAACCCAATTAAAAGCCTCTCAAGTTCATTAGAGGCAACATTCCTATGCTGTCCTTTACACCTTCTCTCCCTCTTCACCACTTCTTTCAGCAGTGGAAGAAAAGCGATTCAATAAGACTACCTTAAGTGGATTTTTCTTACCTGCCGATCTGCACTGTAGGCTCAGTGGCATACACAGTTCCAGTGAAGCCAGTATGTTCTGTGATGTAGGGCAAGGCCATCATGCAGTGGTAATTGGAGATCAGGATTACATCCACTGTAGACAGGTCAATCAGTTCCATCTGAAAATATGACCCAAAAATTATTTGGAAAAATATATTTTTAAACATGGCCCTCCCCATACTCCCTTCATACATATACCACCCCCAAAAAAACATTTGGATTGATTTAAGAAATGTTGCCCACCATTCATCTGAGAGTTCTAATATGGACAGAATGTGCCGTCGGATTATTGTTAGTTCCTATTTATATAACACTACTGTTCTGTGTAACAATGAAGAATTATCTGGTTCTTCACCTTAATGTTATTTATATATAGCCTGGGTCTCCAATATGGTGCCTGAGAAACCAGTGAGCCTTCATATGCCTCCCTTGGTGTCCAATGGGCTCCCGGCCTCACCTGATCTTTCATTAAAAAAAAAAAAAATTAAAAATGGGAACTTGGCATCTTACAAAGCAAACTGCCAGTCTGAATATCCTCTTTATTTCCACAAATGCCTCTGAGCCACCAAGAGCTACACTCCATAAGCTTTCTTAGAAAATGAAAATGCTGGATGGCTGTGGCTCTACATTGTGTATGGAAGAAAGATCTCCTGCCTGGGAAAAAAATGAAAGATAGGAAGGGATAATACATAGCATCATGCTAGAGGGGAGAGTAGGAAGAATAGCAGTTCCACTCTAGCGAGTCATTGCTTTGTAATGGGCACGGCCACCATTACATGAATAGGCAAGCATTCCTTCCAGCAGCCACTTTGCAAGAACATTCCCAACATGACCCCAAATTCTAAATGTGCCCATTAGCCCAAAAGAGTAGGCAACCCCTGATATGCAGTGTTTGTGTGCTGCCCAGTAACTGGATTTTCTGGGTGGCTTGCAACAGTAAAACAAAGAATAATAATACATCCATAATCAACAAAGGAAAAAAGTGATTTTCTTGTAAAAATTGAGTAGCCGCAAATGAAACATTGTAATACTAAAGTCAGATAGAAAATCCAATTCTGTGGAAATAAAAAGCCTACAAAAATACATATACCTGGTGCCATCTGAAATGTAAAGAAGGCACCAAGCTAAGTGTCTCAAGGAAATACTTTCTAATTGAGGTAGCATGGGGACACCATAGAAAAAGATTTTTCTCCAGGAATTATTAATTCCTACTCATTTGATGGTGGCACTGACTGAGATATTCTGAAGAAATTACAGCTTCTGTGTATTAGAGGTGAAATTATTGGCTTTCTGAGTAAGAACATGGTGACTAAAAGGAATCCAGCCTGCCTATCAATTGTTCAGTTTTGTTAGCACAGGCTCTAATGGCACGGACAGTCCACTCTGTAAAACTGCCTGTTGAATACTTGTGGTCTCTGAGACCCTTGAATGACATGCATTCAAAAAATGGCCAGGGCTAGAATAACCCAGGGCAAAAAATAGTTTTAATTTAAATGTATGTGGTAATTTACTTAAATATGGCAAATATTTACTTAATTAAATTCAGCAAATATAACTTCATGTACCTAGTAATTTCCACATTTGTGTGCGTCTGTGTATCCACATACACATACATACACACACACACAGTCACACTCTTTTCTGAAGAATGCTGGTAATTTAGAGTCAATTCAAGTTTTATCCCAAAGTCTAAGAATTATCCAATGTATGCTATAATTTGTATATGGTTCTGAGCAAAGTGGGTATTTTTAGAAACTAAATATTACACATTAGATTTATTGTTATTATTTGTTGTTATTTGTTATTTGTTTCCGCCTTACTGGATATGATTTTGGAGCAACTTTAGAGGTTGCACCCACGGTTTTTTGGAAGCCATATCATGCTCTGGAGTTAGAAGTTGGGCACTCCTGCTTTAGAGTATATAGTAGAACTGGCCAATGTTTTGGATTCAAAGGGAAAAAGGTGTTCTGGAGGTATAATGGAATGTGAGAATGACTTTGGAAGATGGGGGCGGGGGGAAGAGATGCTGTCCAGGGAACAATCAGATAAAAGGGGGAAGAGCCGGCAACTGCGTAATGGGCAGAAAAAGAAACTTAGAAAGGACTGCCCTAACGAGTTAGGTGGTAAATAGGGGCAGTGGGAGATTTGTACTTTCAGACTTGCAAGATTCTGTTAATGTAGCCTAACAATAAAGTAGAAGTAACTCATCTGGTCATGTTTCTTGTCTGGTCCACCAGGGAGGGCTGACAGGAGGACATGGGGGGTGGGGAATGTAAGACCTCTCAGCAACTTTTTAACCAAACATCTCTAAGATAAGTCTATTCGAGGAGTTGCTAACAGGTGCTATGTGAGCCCCCCCCCGCCCCATGTGGTCCAAAGAACCTTTTTGCCTAGAAATCTGACGTATTACACTGTCTTCATATCTAGCAGACTTCCCCAAGGCAATCCCCTTCTACTTTGTTGGACTATAATTCTAATAAATAATTCCATGCTGGAGGAAATGTAGGTCTATAGAAAGCCCTTGGAAAGTGGAGACCAGCTGGAAGGCCCAACTTCAGGCTCCAGTTATGTTTTCTCGTCTACAGCCTCTTAAATTAATTCTTGTCCTCTTGTTGCTAGCTCTAAAATCTGTCCGGCTTCAGGGCTGGAAATGAGTGTAATAGTTTTCAGACCATTCTGTGAGTATAGGAATAGAATCAGATAAAATGGATTTACAAGGCTGAAGAAAAAGATTTTGCTTCCTGTAATAAGAAATATTTACAGGTAAGGCTAGGATATTGGTGGATTCAATCTGGAAAATTTACCAGAAGCTTAACCTCTAACTCAGTTATTATGGAGCAACTAACAAAATTCAATAGTCATCAAGCAGAAAAATTATCCGTACACAAATCTCAACTTATTGATTTGAAGATAATGGTAGAGAAATCAATCAACTTGGCTGTTTAAAAACCAAATGTCTCCTAATAACTAATTACTGACCTGGGGGTTCCTTTTTATGTTGAGATTAAAACTGCACCCATGGATAATGCTAAAATTAATACAGTGCAGAATCATGGCTAGAAATAGAGAGGTATGCTAAAACAGGCGTTAGAAAAGACTCTCATAAAAGCAATTGTTTGGTTCCCTTTAACTTAATGAGCTTGTGAAATTTGCCACTATAATGAAGTAATGGGAACAGTTTAGAAAGCTTTGGTCTTGGAAAAAATATTCAAATGCCATGATGTGTCTATACCTACAAAGATTACAATTGTGCAAGCCATGGTATTCCCTGTGACACTCTATGGAAGCGAAACTTGGACTTTGAAGAAGCAGGATAGGAAGAGTATTCATGCTTTTGAACTCTGGTGTTGAAGAAGACTCCTGAGAATACCATGGACTGCCAAGAAAACAAACCGATGGATCATTGAACAAATCAACCCAGAGTTTTCACTTGAGGCACAAATAACCAGTCTCAAATTATCGTATTTCAGACACATTATGCGAAGACCCAGCTCTCTGGAAAAGGCTCTAATGCTGGGAAAGGTGGAAGGAAAGAAAAGAAGAGGATGACCAGCAGCAAGATGGATGGACTCAGTTACAGTGGTGATGAGTGCACCATTGGGAGACTAGAAAGAACTGGTTAGGGATAGATTGTCAAGGAGAAATCTATGTGGTTGCCAGGAGTCAAAAATGATTTGATGGCACATAATCAATCAATCAAAAGGAAGGTCAAACAAGTGCATGAGCAAATAGGCTTATTCCAACTGTTTTAGCCTATACATTCAAAGGAATCTTCAAGTGCAGAATCACTGTATCAGAAACGGGGCAAACAATAAAAACAACAACATCTGGAGCATCACTTGAACACCATCGGCATTGAGAAAATCACCTTCAGTCAATTGCAAAAGACAGCTTTACTTGGAATGGCTTACATCCTGCAACAACACCTTTAACACCATCAAACAACAACATCTGCCTATCCTAGGTCCTTGAGAAGGACTCAATAAGTGGATAAAAATGCCAAATCCAGTCTAAACATCTGGCTGACTGTGCGACCAACCACAATAATTTATTAAATTTATACGTCTCCCAGCAACTCTGGATGATTTACAATTGTTAAATACCCATCTCCTTCATTTCTTGCTTGTGAATTTATATAAAACATCTGGCAAGCTGCTAGGTGAGGACAAACAGACCTTGGCCTCATCCATCAAAGCAATCCTTACATTCTCAACCCTATTAACCAATAGGGGTGCAGAGCCTTCTCCTGCCTGGAGGCAAAATACATGCCAGGTGTCACACTCCAAAAAGTGATGGGTGAAGCTGGGACAAAAATTAACTTTATTTTCATTTAATTTACATTTTAATTTAATTAAAATAAATTTAATTAATCAGATTACTCCCCAGACACATGTTTAATAATTTGTCATGTTAAAAATCACAGTTTGGTAACAGCTCCTAGAGGTTTCTGAGGGCTATACTCAAAGCTTTTAGGAACTGCAATTTGCCACTGGGCTCTCTGATTGTGTCATTCTGCCTTTAATGGTGGGATGAGTGACAGACAGAACAGATTGATGCAAAAGTTATATTTAAGGGTGTGTGTATGTGAGAAGGTTCATCGGAACAAAATCAATCTCAACTTCAAAGCTTCTATTCAACAGAGACAGAATGTAATTTTGCTTTGGTAATCTCACCCAAAACCACATGAATCATGGGTGTCCACGGGGTGGGACTCTGATTAAGATGCCAGTCTCGCCATCTTGCAGATTTTGACTCCCCCCTCCCTGGATACCTTAGGTATCCTCGATGGCCAGAAGAAGCCATTAGTCAGAAATAAACAGAGGCTCATGAATAGTTATATCAGTTAAAGGAAGAAGTACTAGTATCCATCACACTTCAAAAGAAAATAATGGGAGATAGTAATCAAAAAAGCAATTTCCATAGGTACATACATATATATGTACAGTATATAGACACATACCCAGTATACTACTGTTTTTGGAGGCAAGCAACATTATGCAAAATGCAATAAAAGAAGAGAAAGGTCCATGAAGGGGTAGGCATTAACAACGCAATCTTAGGCACATCTGCTAGGAGTAAGTATCACTAATTTCAGTGGGACTCATACGTAATGAGGCTATAATTACAGCCTAAACAGATGAACTTACCCTATACTAAAGGAACCACTGGGGTGTTTAATAATGGCAGGAGTTATCTAGGGACTTAGGTAGGAAAACATATTTCCCTTTATTTAAAAAGTGATCAGAAATTGAACCTGGGAGCTTCTGCAGGCAAAATCAGGCATTTCATTCTTTGAACTATAGCTCTGGGCTGCTGGATGAGCAGAGGAAAGCAACCATCTCAGTCTGAATTCCATAACTTTACAATATGGGTATGATCAATTCTGATAAGATTAATAAATTGGTCTACCTCACAGGGCTTCTGAAAGACTTTCCAAGATCTGTGAGCTATTTTGAAAATTAGGATATATAAAATGTTGGGATCTGTTATTTTATTATATTATAAATTGGTGTGAGCAGACCCATAAGCTGGTTTTAGGGGGGAAAAAAAGAGTTAGAGTTAATGTTTGGAATTCTGTTTCCCTTAAGCTGAAAAAGGAGCCATAAGTGGTTTGATAAATGAAAAGCCTTAAATGTTTGAGAAAGAAAAGTGACATTTCAGTAACAGCTTCTGTTGTATCCTTCTAGGAGATGTTAATTTTCTCTCATGCAAAACAGATGGTCTGGAACTCCCCTAACTGACCAGATGCCCCTTTGACATGAACACAGAACTGGCAAGTGGTGGGATCAGATCTCTCTGGGATTATAGAAGTTCGGGCCAGGCACCAATGGTTTCACTATTAACTAGCAAAGCCACAAAGAGAAATATTTTGAATTATGTCCCCTAAGAAGACCCACCTCTGGCAAGCAAAACTCAGGAACAGAGTCCACAAAGACACGGCCAGAACAGTCTTTCAGCTCCTAGGAAACGCGGCAGAGAGAAAATAGAAATTTAACTATCAGCAAACAGACAATGATGACATTCAAAACTCTGTTAACGAATATTGTAACATTTTAGAAGAAGATTACGAAATAATTCACCAGTTAGCCAGATGACCACTAAGTAAATACAAGTAGTCCTCACTTAATGACCACAATAGGAGCCATAAAATTGGTCGTTAAGCGAGGTAGTCGTTAAATGAGTCACCACATAACCAGACCCAATTTTATGACCATTTTTGCAAGTCATTAAGTGAAACACTGCGGTCGTTAAGAAGTTATGTGGTTGTTAAGCAAATCCAGATTATCCAATGAACTCTTTTTGCTGGTGCCCGCTTAACAACCGTGGTGATTCACTTTAATGACTGTTGTAAAAAAGGTCACAAATCGCAATCACATGACCACGGGAGGGTGTGATGGTTTGCGACAGTCGTAAGTGCAAGTACAGGTTGTAAAGCACTTTGTTTGAGGCCGTCGTAACTTTGAACTGTTATTAAACAAATGGTCGTTAAGTGGGGACTACCTGTCTGTTCCAGGAGATGCAGTTCCACTGGGCAAGTGCCAATCCAAACTTTCTTCCTCAACCTGATATTAGAGGTGAGCAACACTGGACATCAGCAAAGGCCTAATCACCAACATGTGATCCATTTTTAACCCAAGGACTCTGTCTGGGCACAGTTGAAGACTACCTGTGTCCCATTTTGGTTTTTTTTTTAATTCCTTGGCTCTAGGTTCTTTGCCTTCTCTACTTACCAAAACCTCACTTTTCATTCACTTGGCTTTCAAGACTGAGGTTGTGCTGTTAATTCCTTAGCAAAGTATGACCACATAAATATTCTAGATTCTTTGCTTTCAGGCCAATTCAAGCAGTCTGTGCCCCTTTCTTTAACATCCAGATCATCAGTTGAGGCACATGCAAATAGGTCTGAGAGGGAATAATGGCCATAAATGGAAAATTGTAGTAACTTTACCACTGTGGAAGTAGAGGAAAGTTGTGCTATGTCTTTGTACAATTCTAAGGGGATTTTTTGAGGAGAGATTCTCCATCTATGAAATCAGGGCTTTCCCAAACACAACATACTATCCCACCCTTTCAAATATCCAGCATTAGAATCTAGATTCAGTTCTTAAGAAACTCTTAACAACTTTGGCAAGTTATAACACATCAGCAATTACATCTAATGACAGAAAGCCCTTAACCTTATCAAGAGAAGTTACAAGGTGAATGATGGGTATGCAAGGAGAATTTCAATGCCTTCCTTGGATTTAAAACAACTGGATCCAAAATGCAGCAAAGACCAAGATTCTCCTTACAAGACAAACTGTTCACCTTTAACCGCAATTTCACTCTTTGTGCAGAACTGGGGAAGTAATGTGTCATTCTAAGCAAGCATATTGGTCAATATCTGGGCTAAATCAAGCCGCTCTGGAAGTTCTGATTTTAAACTTGTTACTATGTGCGGCTTTGGATTCTCTCAAGGAACAGCATCCCTGGAGAGCCAGTGAGGTGTTGTGGTCAAGGTGTTGGACTAGGGTTGGGAAGATCCAAGTTCAAGGTGAACTTCAGCCATGAAAATTTACGGGGTGACTTAAGCCAGTCATGCTCTCACTTGCCACCAAACCAATCTCAGGGAATGCTGGGCAACTGCCTTGAGCTTGAAAAGTGGGATATAAATGGGTACCCACATCTACAATGTACATATTGTTGCTCCCCCCGCCCCACAAGGACTCTTTCAAAAGGGTTAGGGAGAGGTTTGTCTCCCTGTGTCACAGAACTCAGAGTCATCCAGCAAACTAACTGGAATGAGATTTAAGAACGGAAGTCCTTACTTGAAAAGGTGCAGTTAAGTTTCAGAATTTGCTTCCACAAAATACGGCAATACCCACCAGCTTAGATTGCTTTAAAAGGGGATTAGACAAGCCAAAGGGATAAAGGCAAGCTAAAAGGATAAAATGCATCCTCTGCTGGCTAACAGAGCAAGCCATATGCAAGCACCATATCCCACCAATCAGAGTTTCTACATGGATAAGGCTGAGGTAGTGGAATAAACTAAACCACTTCAGGCTATAAGCCAGAGAGAGAAAAAAAAATCACATTTTTAATGCTCCCTTACATTTACAAAATCCTTCTCTGCAAGCTGAAAGAAAGGAGCATGCACAAAAACAAAAGGCACATTTGGCGTAAAGATGTAAGTTGCTGTACCACAGCACCTAATAAATTGAGGAACTAGTCAGGAAGTCTCTAGTACAAACCTCTCCTCTGAGGTGAATATGTGAGCAGAAAGTAACTGTTACAAACCCATCTACAAGAATCACAGCAACCTAATGGCTGTGAAGTGCTCTAGATCAGGGTTTCTCAACCTCAGCAACTTTAAGATATGTGGATGTCAACTCCCAGAATCCCCCAGCCAAAACTGGGAGTTGAAGTCTACGCATCTTAAAGATGCTGAGGTTGAGAAACAGCGATCTAGATACTTGAAAGTGCCACAAAAATAAAGCATTGACTAATACAATAAAGATGCTTGCAAAAATAGAGGAATTGCCCGATCTATGGTCTTTTACAGTATAAGGGTAAACCCTGGTGTCTAGTCTGAATATTCCCATATATTTTACTGTTGTCAGATGTGTATTAGTGTAGGAGATCATTGTAGGTTCCCTCAATGTTCAGTGGAGGAATAAAATGCCTAGATAAAGTATCTCTGTAGTGAAGAGAAAATGAGGGCTCTCAGTTACGTGCAGAAGCCTGCTATTGAGCTGTAAATATATCTGTCCCCACTGTGTCCTCCTCAGCTTTTTGAAATCCATGAGGGTTGATGTCCTGTGCACAGAGGTAGAGACAATAAGGCCCATCTTCAGATAACTGCTAGCAATGCAAAACTTTCGGGTTAATGCAGAAGGCAAAACTAGCCATATAGTCTGCAAGAAAAAAATCTCTCTTCAGGGTAGTAACTTGATTATGCCAATTCAAAGTCACAAAAAGGCATGCAGGCCTTTAAGATCTTTGTTCAAGCCATGAAGTCTGCATTCAGTTACAATTTAAAGAAGGAATCTAAGAATCAGTTGCAGAGACTGAATGTACTACCTACTTCATAGAGCTGTTTCCCATTCTTAAACAAAACATGAAGATTCCTTGTCAGGTGGAAAAAAGAAACAGAGAGAAATCCACCTGTATGTATGTATGTATGTATGTATGTATGTATGTGTTTATTTGGTTAAGGCTCTTTTTTAGGGACCAGTGATGACAGAGAGAGAATCTGACACCTCTGCATTTCTGAGAATTGGCTGGTGGGTTCCTTGTTCACTTCTTATTAAGCTGGAGGACAGCAATTTCTCCTGGACAAAGGAAGCTTGGCTAGCGATTCCCAGAACTTCCATGGGTCAGATATAATCTGCCTGGATAGAAAAAGTTGGGATGAGCCTGCCCAGAGCCACTATGAACATTGTGCAATATGCTGGGCAAAGGAGTTTTAGAACTAATCTTCCAGAATTTTCAAGGGTCATATGGTGTCAACCCCTTAGCAGTTACACACATTCAAAAAAGCTAGGAAAAAAGGAGTTTAGGTTACGGAAATCTTGGCCACTGGATATGCTTATTTGAACTCTCTTAAGTTAATTACGGCAAAGATTCCTTGATCCTTTTGTTAACTACTTCTTGATGCAACAGGGAGGTGACTACCATTTTCCTGATAAAGCAGGAATGTACACATGTCCCAAACTTAAAATATTTTGCAAAGCAGCATCTTCTTTCGCAGGCTCTTAAGAGGCTCACTGCAGGCCAGAGGAGTCTTAGAAAGCGCCTTCAAGAATTTCCAAGGACCATAACAGACTTGCTGGGCAAAGTGGCTTGAAATAAATCTTAAAGCACGAGATCTGGCCATGCAGGGAAGGTTTGGGATGAGTTCACTAGAGCTTTCAAGGGCCATGTATGCTCAGTTTGAGCATTTCCCTATTGAATGAATGTGAAAATATACAGTACAACTTAAGCAACACCTTGGAAATAGTCAAGATTAAGGAACTGCAATTGTTCCAATGCACTTGTCATTGGTAACAAGACACAAGACCAGGAAATATTAATCAAACAAGCTATCATTTCCAAGAGGGGGTACCTGAAAAAAGCAAATGGAGGGAAGATATTTTGTAATATATTTGATTTTCAAAGGAAAAATGACTGGACTTGAAAATGCTACTTATTTTGATGACCGCTTTGTTTTCTTCTCTGGGTAAATTAATTTTGCTTTGACTTGGTTTCATTGCCTAATTAGTTAGGTTCATTGGGAGTTCCAATCCCGTTGGTATATTACCTTATCTAAGAAAATGCTTCCATCTTTTAAGATCCATCCTGGGAGCTTGGATAGCCTTGGACTGTAGGAAAGTAAAAAGCTGTTTTAATGCATTTTATGATGAAATCAGCACCCTTTTTCTGAGATCTGCATATAAAACATTGATACTGTATGTACTTCAAAATAATATTAAGTAAGCATTTAAGAAAAAATTGCTGTATCAGCAGCTTGAGCAACAGCTAAAGATTTACATCAATATTTTTCAAAATTGGCAATTTTAAAATGTGTGGACTTCAATTCCCAGAATTCTGAGAGTTGAAGTCCACACATCTTAAAGTTGCCAAGTTTGAAAAACACTAATTAACATTTTCAGCTGAATTCGCTAAATGATGCTTTCTTCCTAGGAATGCACACATTGTCAGAAGCATGAATTAACCAGGTGAATGGTTTGCTGAGATATTCAGTAAACTAAGGTAAATATTATGTGACCCCTAGTAATTTCACAGATATGTCCATGTTATTTTCTGAAAGCAATACAAAAGTGGTTTGCTGCTAGTACCTTTTGCAACAACTTTTTGATTTGCTAGATTCCTCTAGAGTTGGGATATTTCATGGTAGTCTCCCATCCAATTATTAACCAAGGAGATCCTGTTTAGCTTTCTGGGATCAGTCAAAGGTGGCTAGATGCTGCCACCTAGCTGGTCAAGTAACCTATCAATAGGATTAAATGGGAAAGATACATTTCTCTAAGGATATGAAACAGCAGCCTACTACATTTTGAGAATTATATAGAACAGTCAATTTCCCCATTTTTAAATCATTTGCAACATTTCGACCTAATCACTTTCTGCTATTAAACTTCCTTATTAAATAGGTTCATAAACATACCTTCTACCAATGTATTTGGTACTCCAGGAATTTTCAATAATACTTTATTAAAATATATTACAGATGCTATATGATCAATGGAAAGCTGCAGCCTTCCTGTTATAGCTTATCCTACTTATCTTAAATCAAATTCCAGAAGAGCCCGATGAGAAAAAATATATATAATCAAATCTTTTTTAAAAATTATGAAAATTAGTTCCTAGTTAACTACATCTTCCATCCTTTTACCATTTTAACTCAGGAAGTTATTAATGAATCAGTTTCTTACGATGTTTTGAGAGGGGAAAAGTTCAGAAGAAAGTAAGGTTACAAACCAATTTAGAACTCTAGATTAGGATCATGAACTGTTCCAAGCCTATTAACAATCATATTCCAGTTTGGATACATGAGATAAATATAATTACCCCAAACTATTCTGGCATGTCATTGAATAATAAAAAGGGAGGAGGAAAGGCAGCAGAAAAATAGGAGTTCCTGTCTGTAGTGATTATCTCTTTATTTTTCTTACAGACTACTGCACTCCAGCAAGATTCATGGCAGTTTACAAGATTCTGGTTAAAATATAAAAAGATATATAAATTACTTTAATAAGTCATAATTTCCCTGAGTCCATCCTCCAGCAAGAGTCTTCAGATTAAGAGCTATATGAAAAAGTGCCTGCCTAAACATCATATAGTAGGGCATGATACAAATTACTGGATGGGATTATTCTAAAAGGATCAAGCCAGAATAACAACCACCACAACAAATAATACATTGTTGCCTGCCCCTCCCCAATCTTGCATATGGAGGAGACCCTCAACATTCCTATTCAGGACTTGTAGCCTGGATGGACAGGTTTTACCTGAAGGAGACAGTTCTAGAGATATTTGAATGCCAAGCCATGTAGATTTCATAGGTTAAAACCAGCACTTTAAATGATATTCAGAAGCCTACTGGTAGCCAGAGCAGAGCTATCAATCATGGAACATAACACTGGTACAATAAGATTATGGTGGTTGTCATCCATCGATACATGGGCTGCTATATTTTGTACCTACTGCAGTTGTTGGGTAGTCTGCAGAAGACACAGTGAATAAAAAGCAAATTGCAACACTTTGTTCTAGAGGTGGTAAGGGGAGTATTCACTGTCACCAGGGCTTCTCCTTCCAGAAGGGGCCATAACAAACACATCAATCAAAGCTGGGCAAAGGGGACTTCTGGGGAAGAAATGGCAAACTGAATACGGCTCCACTAAAAGAGGAGCCAATGACTGTGGTGGAATGAAGAGCCAGCGAGTAGACTGGTTCTTTGTAATTCCTCTCTGGACAAGGAGTGGACTTGAGATTGCCCACAAGTGCTCCATACAGTTGCTCCCCGCGAGGAGACCAGCAGGTTTAGAGCTCTGGGAAATGAGGAAATAACCATCTTGCTGACTGGCACCTTCAGAAAGGACACTGGGTTCACATATTTCCTTTTCTAATCACTTTCAGATATTGCTTGTTAACTACTTTTCATCTATCAGGAACCTTTGGATTGACAGGTTTTATAGCACCAGGTGAGTTTCCTTCAATCCTTAGTGAAAGAAGTTTTAAACATAAGTTTAAGGACTTAATTTTTTTTCTTTTGGAATAAACAGCAAAAGTGTAATTAGAACTTTGATTTTGGAAAGTTACAAACAGACTAAGGGTCCAGATGGATTTGAAACAGGATTTTGGATTTAATCGTAAGAATCCTTCCTATGGGAAAATGCTTTTGTTTTGAATTAAAAAAAAAAAAATGATAGGATGAGACTTCGAAGCTTGGACACTAGGGGGAACCAGAAGGAACTAAAGATTACCATTAAAGGAGAAGAACACTTACATTTGACTTACTAATACAGAATAAAGCAAAATATTTTAACATTGGACTTCCACTGCATTTCTAGCTCAGCCCAGTGTAAAGATGTGGATCTGAACATGATCTGCACAGTGATGATAACTCAGCCCATATTCACAGATGACCTCTCCCGGTAGCTTCAGGTATATGTTGAAGAGGAGAGGAGAAGGAACTCAATTCCATAATGTAGCAAAAGTAACCAATGGGTTCATTTCTCTTCCACCACTGTAAACCAGTGCCCCTCCCCCAAGCAATTTAGAATGATACCATGATTGATGGTATTTAAAACTACTGAGAGGACTAACAGAAGCTAGAAGGATTGTATATATGGGGTTAATAAATTAAAAGAGGCATATCTGAACTGAACTCCTTCATGCTTTTTACTTGTTCATGTTCCTACTACAAAGAAGGCCCAGCCATAAATGGTTAAAAATCCAGCAAAAATTCTCTGGGAGAAATTTAAAAAAAAATGGTTGTACTGGTTGATCTTGAGTCAATTACTTCCTCATAGCTGGTCCATGATGCATGGACTGAAGGACTAACTCCAGGTTTGCTGTCTTATCCTTGGGACAAAAGATGGGATACAGCTGCATTTAATATTCATTATATATATATGATATTCATTATATACAATAAAATATAATATTACAATGAGTTGTAAAAATATGATAAAGTATTTATATAATATAATGTATAATATTATATAAATACTATAGCATATTTTTACAACTTATCTGGAAAGAGCCTTTTTTAAAGACAGAAGAGTGTTGAAGGGCATGGTTCAAGAATTTTATGTTCTGTATTTATATGTACAAGGCGTTCCCAACTGATTATGCATATGTAAATGAGCAGTGGGAGAGAGCCATGTTTCCTATGATACTGAGGCTCTTTACTAGAAGTTATCCACATAAAACAATTTTCATTGACGGACTGCTGACATTATAATGAAATGATTGATTAATTCCAAATAGTTCAACCCATCCCATAAATAAAACAAGCAGCTGTGTGATTGATTGACTGAGTATGTGCCATCAAGTAGATGCTGACTCTTAGTGACCACATAGATAGATTTTCTCCATGACGTTCTGTCTCTAACCTGGTCCTTCAGGTCTTCCAAGTGGCTTGATAGCTTCTCTCAATCAAGGAAGATTAACAGCCTCCCTGAAAAACTGGGCTTCAACTTAGCTGTGTTTCACTTTCTTACAAAAGTAGTTTCAATTGATCAACTTCTCTCCCAGAATGTACAGGCAAGGTGCAACTATGTTTCTTACAAACCAGAACTTATATCTACTTTTTCTTGCAGAAGAATTAATTTTGAATTTACTATGGCCAGGATATGTCATGACCAAGTATGCCCCATTTCTATAGGATTACAAAGAATTCTGGCTGAAGTTCTATGAATGTGAGCTTTCATTTTTTAAAAAAATGTTTCTAGCCCTTATGGTGTATTATTAATTTACTTCTACTTATTTGTAATAATAATAAAATATAAATATATGTTCATGAGACATAAGAAAGCCAGTGTGGCATAGTGGTTAGCTGGGCTGAAAGTGGAAACTCCCAAATCCTCATTCCTGATAATAGAGGATGCCATTTCTGAAGAGACCCCATGTCCCAAGTTTTTTTTCTAGCAAAAGATGACAGATATTAATTTCTCCTCAAAAGGTACCTGTACCATCTCTAGCCATTTTGGAAAAATAAATATTGCTGAAGTTTTAGGAAGGCTCTGTAGAGCTAATTGTTGGATGGATGGTGTGCTTTTATATAAAGGAAGGTTGGCTGCCTCTGTTGATGGGCATATTTCAGGTGGGAGGCACCAGGAGTGGGTCCTGTGAGCTGACTGACAAAACTCCAAGTTAGCACCTTGAGAACAATGAGAGATTACTAAAAAATCAGCATGGGTTTATTCAAGAACAAGTCTTGCCAGACTAATCTCATCTATTTTTTATCAGGTAACTTCTTTAGTAGATTGTTGGCATGCTGTGGATATGGTGCCTCTTAACTTTAGCAAAGAGTTCGATGAAGTATCCCACAACAGTCTGTTTATCAGGCTAATTAAGAATGAGCTGGACAGCATGTATATTAGGCAAAAACCTTATTAAAAGAATGGGTCCCCGTCATATTGGAGAGGGGTATCAAGCACAATAGCATAAGGCTTGGTCCTGGGCATACTAGTCTTTTACATTTTCATTATAGCTTCATTTAAGATTTGATACAAAACTGGGTGGGATAACTAATATTCTACTTAATAGGGAAAAAATTAAAATGATCATGAAAGATTTGTAACTGAAATAAAAGATGGGTATTTAATATGGCCATCTGATCACATGGTCCTGGTAGTTACTCTGGATGGAATTCTGTTCTTCCTGAACGAGGTAGTTTGTGACTTGATGATCCTCTTGGACTTTCACCTCCTGCTCAAGCAGTGGATAAACGCTGAAGCTTTGGCTGGTGTGCCAGTTTCAACTCTACTTGACCCAGGATGTCCTGATGTCAGTAATTCATGCTGTAACCAGCACCCAATTGGATTACTTGCTTGATGTGGGGCTGCCTTTAGAGACAGCTCAGAAGCTGCAGGTGGTACAAAATACAAACGCTAGAGTTTGTACCAGCTGCAAAATCTCAACAGTGTGGAGTAGTACCAATATTAAAATTGCTGCTTTGGTTGCAATAAGCTGTAGGGACCAATTCAAACTGTTGGTCATTATCTTTAAAATCCTTTAAAGTGCAGCACTGGGATATATTGGGCAGTGACTTGCCAGAATTAAATCTGCCCATCTGGTTCGGTTGTTTAGGGAAAGCCTATTGAGAATTCTATCCCTCATGAGAACCAAGTGTAGGGGGTAGACCAAATACCAGTCTTCATTCTTTGGAATACTCTCCCCACAGAGATATGGGCAACTCCTACCCTTCTTGCATTTGGTAAAAACTACATTCAGCCCCAGATGATTTGATTGGAGGTATCTATTTTAAGTATTTTGCTTAGAGGAATTTCATTGTTTTTGCTTTGTTTTTGTAATTTCTGCAATCTCTGGTTTTTGTGCTGCTGTGCGCTATCAAAAGTCCTTCAGGAGTAAGGTGGGGTATAAATATTGTCTGGTAAATAAATAAATACAGTACTAAGTTCTACACATAAGAAAAAGAAATTAAATGTACCAGTGTAGGATGGGGATATCTGGCTTAATACCACTTGTGAAACGGGTATTGTAGAAGAACACAAGCTTAAGATTAGTTACCAGTGTGTTTTGGCTGCAAAAAAGCAATGCGGTTTTAGAGAGCACAAATAAAATTATAGTTTCCAAATCATGGGAAGTAATAGTTCTGCTATATTCTTCATAGGTCAAACCCAGCCATGAGCACTGTGTCAAGCTTTGGGCACCACATTTTAAAGAAGATACAGAAAACTGGAACTTATGCAGATAAGGGCAATGATGATGATTAGGGAACTGGAAACTAAGTTTTACGTGGAGCGATTAAGAGAAGCATGAGAAAAAATGACTAAGGAGAGATATTAGAACCAGTGTGAGCCAAGGGTTAAGAGATTAGACTAGATCTGAAGAGACCCAAGTTCATGTCTACCCTCAGCTGTGGAAGCTCGTTAGGTGACTTTGTGGGGATCAAATTGGAGTAGGGAGTGCTGGGTAGGTCATCTTGTGATCCTGGGGGAAAGTCAGGATTTAAATCCAACAATAATAAAAATAAGAAATAAATGTAACAGCCCTTTTCAAATCCCTGAAAGAATGTCACAGAGAAGGTCAAGATGAGAGGTCGTATCAGAACATGGATGCTGAATGTTATTACATCCAGCTCAATATAAGGCATGTAACTGCTAATGTCCTACGGTAAATTTTAATGCCCTGAAAATAAAAACTACTTGACAGCAGAACCAATAATGTGCTCCTGTATACAAACAGAGCTGAGTCTTGAGGAACAGATGAGAAAAAAATGATGTCAGGAGAGCAGTTTCAGATGTTTTAGACTTCAGGAAAAATTTGGGGACAAACTAGTAACACTTATAGCAAAGATATGGCAACTTTTTAATCAAGCTTCGTCAGCCTTTCAGCATAGTGCTGAATTTTTATTTATTTTTTGATAGGTAGCCAAGGAATACAGTAATTGAGGCTATGATTCAAGAATGTCAAATGAATGCTGGGGTATCAATTGGCTTGAGCTGGTAAGCATATTGGAACTGCAGGTCATGAGCATTTTCACAAAAAGGCTACCATGGAGGGACTCTACTCTTACAACCCATTTATGAGCAGACAAACAAGTGTTTTGCCTCTATTGCTTCCCTCAAACCCCTCTCTCCTGGCCAGGATCCATTATTCTTGGTAGATGGGGTGCATTTCCAAACAATGCACTGAACTGCAGCCACTTACCATATTTATTTTTTAGAATATTAGGGGGGGCCCAGAGGCATTCTTTAAAACAAAGAGGATGTTATAAGTTTGTGTTGCAGCATTAAAAGAATATTTTTTAAAAAAGTCAGATGAGGAAGGGAGCCTAGTTGAAGTTTGTAGGTATTTGGGTGTCCATAGGCACCACATTGCCTATTTATAAAATGTATCTCTCACTTCTTCTCCATTATAGGCTACTGGGCATTGACAAGACCAAGACTTGTTTAGATGAAGTCTCCTTATTGAAAAAGATATCTTTTAAGGCTGTGCAAAACTTTGGATTTAAAAGAAAAAAAGTGCTCTGGAACACAAGGGGGCGCAAATATAACACTGATCTGCAACTCCTGAAGCAGCAGCATCTCTTCCTGGGATCATGCCTTCCACAGCGGCTGCATTACTCCAGGAAAAGATGTGTTTGCAAATAGGTGCTGCTTGTGCCTCCATTCACCCTTAAGCATCTTTTTGCCTCTGAATCCAAAATTCTGCATAGCCCTAGTGCCTTCTAACTGGGCTCTAGCACCACAGTGACATGCATTTTGCTTGGTTTTTGTAATAAATAGTAGCAAAGGATCCCCAGACTCAGAATCATTAAGGAGCCTTGCTTCTGCTACAACAAATAGCCTGCAACACAGGTGGTTAACTGGGGGAAATATATGTCTGGCATGCTTGCACTTTACATTTACCTCCCATTTATCTCCTCTTGCATGAAGAAGCCAGAAAGAGGACAGTTGTGTGACCTCACTTGTGCTGAGCTGCTGCTGCAATACTTTAGTGAAGCTTAGAATAAATTATCTGGAAACCAAATCAATAAATCCATAAAATGTTTTCCGTCTGCTGAGCCAAAGGACGTTATTTTGATAAAGGGAATTTTTAAGTGGACAAACTCTTTAGGCTATCAGATGATGCTGCATGTTCATTTCAAACTCCTTTCCTATAACCCACCCCAGGCCTTCTCCAACAATGCTATCTCTTCTCTCCTGTTTTTAATTAGTCCCTCCCCCTCAAAAAAAGTTTATGAATTGCAAAGTAAAACAGGAGTGGGGAAAACACACACACACACAAAATGGTGGGGTGTACCTCTGGGCCAAAGGCAGCGGGAGAAAGTTGAGAGTTGAGGTCATATCGAGCCCACAATCCAACATGATGGTGGTAGATTTGAACTTGAGCACATTGCACGGTAAAGTCGGATGCCCAGACAAGCAGTACTAAAAAAAATAAGATCAGACAGATTAAGTAGCTAGCATTAGGGGAAGGTAGTAGTATACTCAAAAGACAGGAAGGAGCCTTGATACTATCTAAGAATCCTCACTGTGTTTAAATATTTTAATATTTTAATAATATTTAAAGATTACTACGTGATGGTAACTCTTACCCATTCCTTTGGATACAAACAAAATATTTTTTACTATTGTGCAGTATTTTTTCACAGCATCTACTGGACTTTGGTTAGTGGCTATGCCTACTAGAGTATAATTAACATTTCCTAAATTAATATGCATCAAGCTGCGCTATACTTCAATGAACAGCAACAGAGGCCACTGAAATGCAGAATGCACTCTGAGTACAACCGCACTTGTGGCAGCAAAACACTGGTCTCTGATCAGCTATGCTGGTGTGATGGTTTGAAAGGAGCAGTTTACCATCCAGTTTCTGGGAGGAAATGGAACTCAGACAATTTTGCTGGGATTAGATATTCAAGTAGAGAATGATCATTCAAAAAGATCCAGGATATATAGAAGGAGATTCACCAGCTGCTATTAGCAGAAGCAGTGAAATTTGAGATGCGTCATCCACAAAACTATTACTCAAACTCTCAACTGGAGAAAGAGGTCAGGAAACAAGATCAAGAATCTTGATCTTTCATTGAATCTTTCCAACATCAGGGCACTCTTGTACTTGGAGATACAGTACTATATGGATAAGAAAGAGGAAAGGGCACAGAGCCATTAAGAGCTATTGATAGATGTAGACATGGTATATTGACATTAAGGAAAAAGCATTATCCATCTTCTGAAAAGGAGATGAGGAAGAAGAATGCCCAAGTCCAAGTTCTCCCAACACTTTCAGAGAACTCACAGGGACTCCCACATCATCAGCATATTCAATGGCAGTGAATGTGTGTATACAGGCATGGGTATGGGTGTGCATGTAAGAAAAAGGCCTAATTACAAAGCCAAGAATGAAGATAAAGTGGAAATGTACACATTAGGATCTAAGCCAGTTTAGGTTAAATCATTTTGATATGAGAGGTAGAACCCCAACAATGAGCAAGCTCATGAAACAAAACAAAACAAACAAAACAAAACCTTTCACCCTTTTCTGATCTGTTGTGGCTTATGAAATTTTTGAACAATAAAAAGCAATAATACTATTTATCATCCCCATTTTAAACAGTTACACTAGTTACCAGTTGGTTTCTAGACACAATTGAAGGTGTGAAATATGGTGTATCTAGACTTACATGACTTAAGCCCAAATTACTTGCAAGCTTATTCTGGTATAGGCTACGGATACATTTAACATCAGTAGCTAACTCTGCTTTTTCTGTAGCAAAATTTATACTACAGAACAACTTGTTGTGGAGTTTAGACTGCTACACTTTAGGAAGTCGGCTTCTAACGTCTTTCTACCAAGGTATTTTATTTCAGATGTTGTTATGCTGGCAGTATTTCAATGATTTTAATCACTATATTGAATATTAAATTGGATTTTAGATATTCATAAGCCACCAAGAACCACAAAATGGGAGCAGTCGTATATTACATTTCAAATAAGTAACACACGGAAAGATGTAATATGTTTACCGTACTAGGCTTAAACTGCAGCCATTAAATAGGTTGCAACATTTAGGCTGTAATCCTGGGCGTATCCAGGATTGGGAGTAAGTCCTATTTAAACCAGTAAGATTTACTTCTGAACAGAATACATTTTATGAACCTGTGCCTTCTTGCATTTTTCCTTCTTCCTCCCTATATCCTTCTCTTGGTGTCCATAAGCTTCCCAAGGAGCTTTTCAGCAAAAGCATTGGAATAAATAAATACCGTAAGTGAACGGCCGATACTTGAGCAAAACCATAATATGTTAGCCTCTTTAAAATGCAATGAATGTTAGGTGTTGGTCTGAATTTCCCTAAGAGAGGGTGTAATTCACTAAAAAGGAATAAAAATGATGTAATCAATAAATATTTTGTTAAAAGCATTTAAAAATACTAATTTGCCAAATAAGTAAACATGAAATGTTAACTTTTTTATCACCTGATCTGACACTCAAAGTTTCTATTATATGAAAATATAATAAAATAAAACAAATACAGCATGTAGCTCCAATTAACTAGCATTTTCTCCCCTCACCCCAGGAATCTTCCAAAACAGACTTTCCCCACACTGGTGTCCTTCAGATGTGTTGGACTACAGCATCCTTTGAGACAACACATATTCGCTGGGGGTACTAAGGGTTCTAATCCAAGACATTTGCAGGGTACAAATTAGAGAAGGCTGTTTCATTCTGTAAGGATGTGCTTTGAACAGTATCATTAAGGATGCTGTAAGGATGTGCTTTGGACAGCATCATTAAGGATGCTGTAAGAATGTGCTTTGAACAGCATCATTTCACTATTACTAAAATGATAAATGCTTGATGATTTTTAATATCAAATGAAAAATTAGAGGTATATTTATGCCATAATAGTTTTCCCGTAAGGCTTCCAGGGATTTGTAGTCTTATCTGCATGTTAGGCCTCTGTGTTATTTATGCAATGCAGGCAACGAATGAGATGTTCACAGTGACCTCAACATTAGGTTTTTGTTTAAAGTAAGAAAGTATACTTGATTTCAAAATAGTTCTGATTTGCCATTAATACAAAGCTTGTGAGATCAAAACCAGAAAATCAGAGCCATTGCAATCTTGCTGGCAAGAAAGCCACTGCAGTATAGCAGCTAAGTGTGCACTTGGAGCAGGGACACCAAGTTTCAAATCTCCATTCAACCACAGATCTCACTAGCTGACTTTGGACTATCACTCTCTTAGTTCAGCCCATATCATTGGGTTGTCTTTGTATGATTCTCTCTTGCAGGAGAATCCTATGTACTTAAAGCTTCCAAGAGGAAAAATGTTATGTAAATGCAATAATAAAGAATGATATTGGCTCTCACCTGTTGGATGTCCAATGTATCTGGTGTTTAATAGTGTACTTTTATATCTTGTGGCAATTCATTTTAAATTGCAGCTTTCCAGAACTTAGAGTCAACTGTGTTCATACATGACACCAACTACACATAAAGATTCAAAGGTAGGTGTGTATGTGACTAAATGAAGTGAGGCTCACAAACCCAGGCCACTATATCTGGTTTATCTGAAAACTTAAAAACAGCTGTAAATGGACAACACTTCAACAAGAGCTCCCCAACCCATACAGTAATAATATGTATTTTATAATGTATTTCTAATAGTTAAACCACTTCAACATACAGTAGCCTTAAGAATAACCCAGAAAATTTGGCCAGAATTATTACATTTTGATATAGCAAAGGATGCACCTCCTGCATGGAAGCTCTTTGGCTTTACATCTGTCTGAACCTAAAATCAAATCATCTTCGAGGAAAGAAATTACAGCTCCTTTCTTAAAAGAACAAGTACCAACAGCAAGGAGGAAGAGCAGTAGAGCAAGGCCCACTATTAAGGCATCAACATTGAAAGCTATCCAATAATGCTAAGCCACAGTTCCAACTGTGTCAAACAGCCAAAGTAAGAGACTGTATGAGTATCCATGTGATGCAAGGAGAGACTATATGTGCGAGAGGTGCAAAGGAAATGTTACACCACTGCTTTACTCACCGCTATCACCAGCTTTGCCAACTGACCTGTAGTCCTTAGGGACAAAACCTTGCTGAAATCTCATCTTCAAACTAAAAAAACAGTTTGTCTCACAATAAACACTAGGCTCTGAAACAGAGAGTGGTATAAAACAAGATGCCCTACGGATGTTCTGGCCTTCATCTGACTCTTGTTTTTGTTTTGTCCACTAAAAGGTTTTGGCCTACTAGTGAGTTTTGGCCACTTAATTTGGTTGTCAAAACCAAATTATTACAAAAAAAATCACTGGATTTTTCTTTTTAGAGTTTTGAGTCTGCCTGCACAGTTTTGGATTTAAAGGTAATAATGGTTAAAATGAACTAAGACTCATCAAATCAAAACTCCCCAACCACAGTGGACCATGAGAAACTGCAAACCCTCCTCCCAGAATTCCAGAATTGCAGTATAGGAGAGATAAATTAGGCGGCCCCTCGCGTGCGTTCTCAAATCTCCTTCATCAAACCCGTCCAACAGCACATCCAACTCACCAGCTTCATGCTTTACCCGGCTCTATTTACGGCGGACCATGCTTCTCTTTCCTGGTCTAAACCTCTCACATTGCATCCTGGGAAAGGTAGTCCATTGCTGTAGCCCGCCCTCTTATTTCCTCCTCCCATCCCAAAATGATGTCATGAGTAGCACTATCTTCACCGACCCAGAGAGCACGATGGGAATCGTAGTTTTTTCTAGCCCTCATCATCACTCTACCGTTTACTGTTAGCCATTGGTGTGGCAGTTCCAGCGCAGGTCTCTGGGAGTCGTAGTCCTGGACGGCCCACTGTATTTTCTCACCCTTGGGAAGGAGGAACTACAAGTCCCAGGGTCTCACAGCGGCAGCAGGTGGGAGCTTGGATGTTGATATCAACATGGCGCTTGTCAGCAGACAAAGGCAGTCAGTCTGGTCTGATTGAGCCCAAAAGGGAGCAGGAAGAAGTGGGAGGGTTTTTTTTCTTTCCTTGGGGGGTTCAGGGGAAGCAGAGTCTGGGAGTCTGAAGCAATTCCCCCCCTGGAGCTCCTCTCCATTTTATTTTGCAGGGTCCCCCCAAAAAAGAAATCTCTTTGCTTTTCCTATTTGGGAGCCACCCCCAACTTCTGCTTCTAAATGGTCAAGTGGAGAAAAAAGTAGCCAGAACCAAAACGTGAGTATCCTTTTGACGGCGGAGGGCACGATCTGGGCTGCTTGGGAGCAAAGGGCGATCGTGAAGAGGAGGCGAGGGTCTGTCTTTTCCTTTTGTTTTGACTGAGCTTGTGGTTTTTTTCTTTCCTTTTTGTCCATTTGGGAGTAGAGGGATGAGTGTTTCTTTTCTAAACGCATCCCGAGTGACTTTGTGAGGGCTTGAGGATTTTAGAGCGGAGAGAGGACGAGAGAAAAATTGTGTGTGTTTTTTCCGTCTTTTTTCTCTTCGCAGCTGAAGGGAGAGATCCTGTTAAACAAGCTCTTTTAATTATTTTTATTTAGGCGATCAGAAGTTTGAGGGTATGGTAGCCAGTTTTTTTTCCCGTTTGATGAGTAGCGTTATCACAGATTACTTATCTCTTACCTCAGTTTAGCTACTCTTTATGAACAGGCAGAGAGATAGGTTGAAGGATTTTGCAATCTTTTTGAGTAATGGTGGTTTTGATCTGTGTTCCAAAGGGTTTTTTTGTGTGTGTGGGGGGAAACCTTTACAAACAGTGACAATGGTTCTTCTGAATTAGTTATTACTCAGGGGAAAAGTAGGGAGTGATAGTATCTGTGTTTTGTTTTGTTCATTTTTGGATTTTCCCAAGCATCTGGAAACCTTCGGCTACTGTTACGGCACACAGGTAATCTTTGCAATACATTTATATGGAGAGAGTTACTCTAGTCTGACATGATTTTTTCCCAACAAATCTGTTCTTGCGTAGGTCAAGGGGATGATTCCTCAAGGCATGAAAAAGGTCAAAGAGGGATACGCCAGAACTGTAGGTCTCCACATTCCTTGCAAGTGATATAGACAAGAAATCCTGGACTGTACGATATGTGGGATGGTGGTGGGGTAGTTTTGCTTCCTATTTTACTGTTGGGGTTTGCTGGACTATATTACAATATGTAAGAAATTATTGTCTGAGGTATTAGCAGGGAAAGGACAACGTTTTTTTTTAATGATCTTGGAGTGGGGTATTTCTTCTTGTTTGGGTGATGGTTTTCAGTGGTTAATTGGAATAGATATTAACAAGAGTGAAATAATTCTGAGTGAAATGAGAGTGTAAGACATTTGGCTTCATCACTGTTAAGTTTTTCTGGGGAGTTGATCCTAATATTGAATGGGGCAATTGATGTTCAGATTATTTAGGCACCTTTAGTCACAGCTTCATTAAGACTAAGTGCCTGCTTTTAATTAAACTTTAATAGCACTGTTGACTCCAGGACACTGAAATAAGTTGAAGATTTCAGGTGTGGATTATGTGGGTAAAATACTAATTTTTATACACCTTATTTAGCCAAAGAAGCGTTTATTCATGGATTTCTTGATGGGGTTTTAAATGTGAGAATGTTGACGATATTAGTATGCAAAATATGTACTGGTTGGAAAAGGAGATCTCTGTCTTCAAGGAGTGAGAGGCTAGTGTAGAGGGAATAGTCACTGGAGACGCTGGGGTGTGCCAGGCTATTGCAGGATAAGGAGGGGATGATCTTCTTGCAAACAGAAGAGCATGACAAGTCGAATGTTGTCAGCTGTTGCTGCATTCAGCTCTTTGCAGGTGTGGAATCTGATGTGGGGATATTGATTTAAACTGGAGAGTTTAATATTTAGGTTATTTGAGTTCCACCATGTGCTGATTCGAATCAGTTTTGAGCATCAGCAAAGGCCATATTTCTCAGTTTGTGCTTGGAGGAAGTTTGGGGGGGGAAAACTTAGGCTATTAAAAGTTTATGCAATTGTTTGAGACTTTTGAATACCTTTTTCTCTCCATCACCAGTTGTCAGAAAGTTAATTGTTTAAATCCATAGTATTAAATTTTGAAGCATCTGTAAAGCATTATTCAAGAGTGCTGTACTTAAAGTACCGTGTTTTGACTTCAGATGTTTGATTTCAAACCTCAGATGCTGTGAATTCATTGTGAAAGTTAATGTGAGCTGATGCAGCATGGTGCTTAAGAAATTATGCTGTGAAGTGGGATGTCCTCTAGTTCCAATTCTATCTTAGCTGTGAAATCATTAACAGCACAGTCCTATATTGCTGTATTCAAATAATTTGTATAGGATTGCCGCAAAAGTGGCTTCATGCAAACTACCTTTTCTCAGTCTCAGGCTTTCCCATATGGAACCTGGTGATAAATTGGTATTGCTGTCTTTCAAGATTATTCATAAAGCTTATGATGCATGTGGAATGCTATACACATTCAGAAGCTCTGTATGATGCTAATTTGTAGTATTTTCTAGATTTCATTCCTATCTCTAGATAATTTCTCTGGAGTGGAGCCTTGGTGCTGGTCCTCATCTCTCGTGACAATCTAAATATGTAATATTTGTGCATCCTCTATCTGCCTGAAGAAAGTAAAGTATAGAGGAATGCAAGACTGTCTCAGAAATTTCTTTTTCTTTTTTTCTTTCTTTGGATTTTCTTGATAATGTTTAAAAGGAGTACTTTGTAAAAGTGAATTAGAGCTCTCTCATGAAAGTTTGGGTAGCTTCCTTTCCACTATGTAAGAAAACCAAAGATTAATTAAGGGGGATGTACAGTACCTGGCTTGACAAAATAGCTTAAGCAGTATTGTGGTTATATTGACTTAATGTGGTGGGTATATCCAAGCAGTTGTGATTTATTCAGCAAACCACAATAAAGTAAACCATGGCTTACTACAATGTATAAGTTCATCCAGAGAGTGTTATGAGCAAAAATTATGTTTCAAATTGTCCCAGAAGCAGTAAGAAACAAAAAGGGTAGCCTTTCTGGTGGTGTGTATGAAAGTGATTTAACATAATTTTGCTATATCAGTATGGACACTGGCTTGATACAAAGTTAGCCTTGTGCCTACCTAACAAGGTAGTGCCTACTGACTAGCAGATTAAAATTTTTGTTGATTGATTGCTGTCTGAAGTCTTTTAACTAGTGATATCAGAGATTGAACAGATTACATCTGCAGGCAGAGTCTTTCCTCAGTCATAGGGAACATCATATGATGGTGTCTTCATTGATCATTCATCCCCCTCTGGAAAAAAATGTTAATATGTGAAGTTATTTCCTTGACCTTGGGAGTGGTACTTAAAACACAGGTCTTCTGAGCTATCCTGAAATGTTTTGCTAATGCTTTTGAGGAAAATTATGGAATATATTTGAAGTGAATATCTAACCTCCAATGACTAAAGTTGACATTTGCAAATTGTCATGGTACAAATCTCTTCGTATCATCTGCCTTTTTCTTCTCCACTGCCACTCCTGGAATAAAAGCCTAGTTTCTTTGAAAGTTATATGTTTTGTCATAGTGAAGTATGTTTCACTTTTCACAAAGGCAAATCATGGTGTTCAGCTGGCAGTCTTTAGACCAAACTAAAATCTGCAAAGAGGACATAGTTTGGAAGGAGAAGTAGCAGGGAACACTTCCATGCCTTTGAAGTCTTATGGGACCTTGAACATATGTTTACCTCTGATGATGAATTAGCTTTAGGTTTTATAGGTTAAAATAGAGGTATCCTTTACTATTTACTATATTCTGGATTGTCACTTCACATTCTTTCTTTCTTGAAGATCTTTTTTAATACCCTCCTGCCTGATCCTTATCCCCTTATGAAATGATGGGACAAGGTACAGCATTTAAAGCTATGCTTTTTTCATCCTTTGTTATCCTTTCCTTTTCTGCCTCATTTCTCTTTTTGTATTCTATTGCTATGTAATCACTTTGGGGCAGGGGTCCCTTCATGCTTGTTTCCATTAAGATTCCATGTATGTATAATCCTCTATGTATGAATAAATATGCTGTAGTTAGAATATGGTGACTCTTTCTTAAAAATGTATGAAGAACGCTGCGGGATCTGATGAAAGGTCCAGCTAATGCAGCACCTCTTTTGTTTCCAGTTTATCAGGTTGTCTTTCAAGATAATTAACTAGAGAAATGAAAAGTATATATGCTCATTCTGAAATGCAAGTCATAAATGTAAGGATCTCTAGCGCAATGTGGTTTTTTCTGTACAGCACCAAACACCCTTTTCCCCCAACATAGATATTACAAATTAGAGCGAGGAAGGATTAGAAGCAGATGTTAGGAAGGTTGTGGAACATGTGATATGGTGGGTTTTCAAGAAACAATGCGGAGGGACCATGCGTTGATCAGGCATGTATTAGATATGAATATCCTGTGCGTTTGTACAGATGCATTCTTGAGGTCACTTAATATGGATTAAACATCCCATAATATTCTTATGTATAATTGGGTTGAACAAATACAGATGGAGCTTGTGTGTGCTTTATTTGGCTATAAGGTCCATTACAGAGAATACTTGTTCCCTAGTGAGTATCTCTAGGATTGTGGCCATACAATAAAATGGCCTTTAGCAAGCTCTCAGAATCACTCAGCTACAGATTAGTTACTCTTTTAACACCCTTTACCTTGTTTGTTTTGCACTTTCTGGCAGAAAGGTGGACCCCCCCCCCCCCCCCGGATGCTTGCTTGTGAGGGATTTTAGTCCATGTTTTATGACTGGGCGTACTGAACCAGGAGATGATATCATCACTTCAGATTAATTAGCACAGAATATAAGGCTATGCTTTTTGTGCATGCAGCATTGGATTTTGTGTTTCTGGACAATTTTTTATAACTGCATCATAAAGGAGGCTATTTAAAAAGTGGTGCATCCTGCACAAATTGGAGGAAGGAATGATTTTTATTTTATTTTATTTAAATGTCCCACCTCTCTTTGAAAAGAAATGTCTAAGAACGGTTCCGAAGGATGTTCTACTGTGCATGAAAGATGTGGCATAAAATTAAAGTTGCTTGAAAAAAGAGCGCTTGTGAAAAAGAGAGAGAGAAAGTGCTGGCTCATAGGCTCATATCACTGCGGAGGGCTTGGCTCAGTGTTCTGTATGCTGTTTCCTTCCTATGATGGTGGAGCCATCAGATGCTTTTCTCCTTCCCATAAATGCTGGGAGTGAGCAGTTTTATCTCTGGGGGTTACAGTCAAGGAGCTTGATTCCATTTCATTTAACCATGGAAGCTGTATTCACTGTTCACATACTGATATTAAACTGTGCTGAGTGGAAGAGGCAGGGTGCTGTGCTACAGATGAGACTGGCTGATGTGCAGTCAGGGTTGACATCTGAACTGAAGGGCAATCCAGAAGGTGAAACTTTTTATTCCCCTCCCATTATTTGTTCAACGTTTTTTTATCTTATTGACCCATTTCATGGCTTTCATGATTTGCAAGAAGCCATGCTCTATCCTCGTAACAGAAAATGAGCTGAACCTAAAAAAAAAGTCATTTTACCTTGACTGCTGATTTAGATAATCATTGGCTTCTCTTAACTGAGAACTGTTCTGACAGGTCAAATTCCCATTCTGGGTAAGGATAATGGGAATGTAGTCCCACACATTTGGAAGATGTGATTTGAATAGTTGCCTGCCTTAAATATCTTTATATGTTAACTTAGAGTTTTTTTGTTGGATTAACAAAATCGTCAGCTGCTTTGTGAAGTCTTAGTCTTTGAAATACAGGATATAAATATCCTGATTCTGTAATAAAGATCAATCTTGCATCAGTGTGTGTGCAATGATAGCTGAATATTTCTTGTAAGGTTTCCTTTTCTACCACTGTAGCTCTTTCTCTAGGCATTACTTATCTTTTCGATAAAGTATTAAATGATCAATAGCATTAAAACAAAATAATTAAACTATAGTATGGTAAGACTTTAAGAGCAAACCAATCAAGGGTGACATTTGGGTCATAGAGCAGTCTTTGGCTGGTGCCAAAAAGCCATGAATACTTCTCAGGGTGTTGCATTCTAGAGATGGGCTTCATAAAAGCTTTTCACTGTTTTTCTTGTCTCAGAAGTTAGGGACACTTAGAGATGGCATCTGATAGTGGTAGAGCATATTTTTTAAAGTACCGTATGTGGTCCTCAAAATAGTTGTCTCAAGGCAGCTGACAGCCCAATAAAATTACAATTTAACTTTCTTAAAACCAAAACTATGATTAAAATATCTAGCATGTAACAATGAAAACATAAAAGCAAACAGAGATTGGTTGAAAAGCTCAGCTGCAGCCCAAAATTTTAAGAATTAAAATACTAGCAGTACAAGAAGTTATTTTTATTTGGCTCTGGAAAGATAAGAAAATAGCTGTGCCCTGGGGAGGGCATCCCAGAACCTAGGAGACCATTAGCACTGAGAAGGTTGTTCCCTGGAAGCCACTTATTACACTTCAGTGTGGGAGGATGCCTGGAGCAGCACTTCTAAGAATGACCATAATACAGGTAGGGAAATGTGGGAAGAGGGGATCCTTCAAATGCTGTGATCAAAGACACTTATAAAGACCATTAAAAAGCACTAGCACTTTGCATTGTACTCAGACATGGGTTGGCAGCTGGTGAAGTCATTACTGAACAGGCATGAGCTATTCATAAAGTTGTCTAAAAACCATATTTCTACTAGTAGAATTTTCCAAAAAGCCTTCCAAAGCAGCTGAACATCTAAGCATTAAGTAATATAATCTGTGGATTGCCAGAGATTAGTTTGTTTGGAGAGATTTCTAGGAATATAGGTGAAGTTGCCTGATACTGTGTGAGATATTGTCCTGTTCAGCAAAATGCTATTACTTTGACTAGCAGAGCTCCCCAGAATCTCACGTGAAGGTCATTTCCATACCTGATAACTGAAATCTCTGTTAACTGGAGATGCCAGAGAGTCTTTTGCATGCAAAGTATAAACTATACTGCCAAGCTGTTGTCTTAAAATACAGATGTGATGAGGTGCCTATTGGTGGATTATGCATATGAGAGACTGTTACAGAAACCAGAATGCACTTCTGTGGCCTGAAGAATAGAATTCTGCAACCTACATGAAAGTACCTGTATGGTGCCCTTTGCTCTTGGGGCCAGGCATAGAGATATTTGATGTTCAAGCTGGATCATTATAACTTTTCAACCACACCCTTTTTCTCTAAAAAATCATTAGTATTGTCCCTCCATCTTTGTAGCCTTGGGGTCCAGAAGCATAGCTTTCTTAAAAGCTGAAATTCTCAATAATGTGTGCTTAATGTATTGTCGAAGGCTTTCACGGCCAGAATACAGTGGCTGGTGTGGGTCTTTCGGGCTGTGTGGCCGTGTTCTGGAAGTTTTGTTTCCTAATGTTTCGCCAGCATCTGTGACCGGCATCTTCAGAGGGCAGGAGCACAGACAGGAGTAATTTCAACAAAACTTCCAGAACACGGCCACACAGCCTGGAAGACCCACACCAGCCAATGTGTGCTTACTTCCAGCACTCATTGAACAGAAGAGCAGCATAAAGATATTGTAAACAAATAAAATAAGCCAGATTCAATATTTGCCAAATATAGTTCCCTAGTACTGATGGCTACTGATTTATAACTAAAGTCATTCTGATTTCCTTTTTCTTGGAAATTTAAAATGGCAAGTCCTGTTTAAGTAGTTATATCTCTGAACATATGTTGAATTTCACCCAACACTTGTGGTCAAAGAAAAGGTCCCCAGAAGGACCTCCCTGTAGTTCTTAAAGGAAAATATTTTGGAGGAGCATTGTGTATAGGGGATTTACCTTTGCAACCTGAAATGTAAAAATACAGGACATACGCTAAACTATAAATGCAGTTGCCATGGAATGAGTTGTATATATGAATTGCAAAAATCTGTATACTAGGCAGAAATGTTCTCTGTCATGATAGTTTTAATATGTTATAGAGAAAGGTGGCTCCCTGAAAGACCTTTGTCATTTCAAGAGACTGTTAGTTGACCGGCCAAAGTCCATTGGTTAAAAATATAAATTAATGGGTTAGCATGTATCTTTGATGTATTAGTACTGGTAGTATTTCTTTAAGTTAGCTGGCACCAAATAGTTCTCCTGTGAGTCAGCTGGTACATGCAGTCCACTGAAGTTTACCTTAAGTAAATTTTACCTTAAGTCAGAGGTTTTCAAACTTTGTAGTACCACAACCTGCTCAAATGATAAATGAATTTATTTGACCCCACCCCATGAATAAACTAATAATATAACTAGAGTTAAGCAAGAAGTAAATATAGCATATAAACACATTTTAACCTATATTTCACAGGAGTTCTCAAACTTTGAAGTACAGTGACTATCCACTGTGAGTTTGGAAAGGTAAAAAAGGAACAAAGCCCAGAGTGAATTATGGCAGTGCTCCTATTTAGTCTGTGCAAGTCTGATCAGTTTTTTTTTAAATTGTGATCCCCGATCCACAGTTTGAACAACTCTGCCTTCAGCAATTATGGCACTTCTACTTACATACATCTGTCAGTTTGGGGGTTTAGGCTAGGGATTCAAAGGATAGTCTTGTCCCTTAGCTTTGTAATCGTTTAACTGCTGGGTTAGGGTTAGTATTGTCAATCATCAGAAATTATTTCCTGTCCTAAGGTATTAAATCAGGCATACAGAATAAGATTGCAACCTTTGCCACAGGGAGGTTTGATTCACTTCACTTTAGAACTGCCCCCTAGAGCCACTGCCGGTTGATGTACAAGGTGCAACCACTAGTAAAATGATTGCTAGACTTGGAGTTCCCAACAAATAGTAGCAGGGATGTAACACTGTGTGGTAAGGTTCCTCCTAAGTTATCCTGCTCTCTTTATTTGAGGGGCAAATAAAGCTTACTTGCCTGCAGTGTGGTGAGGCCAAACTTGAATTTTTGCCTGCTAGACTCTTGCCTCTGAAGCTGAAAAAATATAGATGGCAACCACTCAAGTAGATGCCATTCTCACTGCAGTAGGTAAATTCTGGCAGTTTTAGAATGGTCATTTTCTAAGAAGTGTTTGAACATATTTGATGGTTATTTCTGAATGATGTGCTCTGTCCCCATTCAATAATCTGTAAGTGGCTAGAAGGTAAAGCTCAGCCAAGTGATCCAGTAGTAGTGGAATAAGCTGCAGGCATGCTTTGGCACTGCAAGTAAATGAAGGAGATATGCACATGTATATGAGAATCAGGCTCAGGAGAATCAGGAAATACTGTATTGCCATTGTTATCAGATGATTCTTCAAAACAATAATTGAAGTACAGTGACTATTCGTCTGGCAGAAGGGGCATGTTGCAGACCCCACCAGTCAAGGAATTTCAACTGGTGGGATCTAGGAAGAAGGCCTTTTCTGCCCTGGCCCCCACTCTGTGGAACAACCTACCACCCAAGGTGTGGTGTGCCCCCACTCTCATGGCCTTCAGGAAGAGCGTGAAATCCTGGCTATGCCAGATGGCCTGGGGGCTGGGTGGGGGCTCACATCAGTGGAAGTGGCTTGTGGGGTAATTGATTTTGCCCCCCCATCATCTTGAATATTTTTAGTTTTTATATATAGGATCTGTTTCTATAGTTTGACTTTTTAATTACTTAATTAATATTACTTAATTAATTTTAATTAATTAATGGGGTATTTATTTTTAATTGTTTGTGGGTTTTGTTTTAATTGTGAGCCACCCAGAATCACCCATTGGGGGAGATGGGCAGCATACAAATTAATTAAATAAATAAATAAATGGAATTAGGTAGTTAATAGCTAAAAAGAAGTTAAAGTAATTAATAGAAGCAAATATGTATAGCTCAGGGTTGAACTGTGGAGTCCTCGGGGTTCTCTGAGCTTCATTGTTTTCTTTCAAATGTTTCATTATCCGGCTAGGTAACACCTTCAGTGCTCTAAAGTAATTAGATATTTGGGTAGAAAAACAGAAAATCAATCACAGTTGAAAAATGGAAGTTTATGTTTTTCTTGTTTCTTAATTTTTTCTTTTGTAAGTTCAAAAATATTGAAATCAGTATTTCTCAGGGTTTGCTATGATATCCTCCATCTAGGGTTCCATCTCAGGTTATTTTTCTTTATTGAAATCTTAGGACCTCATGCAGATAATAAAGAGTAATGTGTTCTTCTTCTTCTATACTCTGTTAAGAATTAGAAGCTCCAAAGTTAGTTCATGTTGGCATTTTAGGTACCACTTTAAGAGGTCAAAAAGAATAGTCAATTTTCTGAAGGTGGAAGAGTGACCGTGAAAAGAGGGGACCCATGAATACCAGTAGGAGTGCAAGCCATTTTTTCTGCTGCTAAATTCACAGACCCCAGAAGATATGTGAGTAAATAATCTATTCTTATCAGTTTTATTAATTTACCCATTTATTGCATTTATTGGAGATGTCCTTTTGTCTGAAAAAAATAAGACCATAGCGTTCTGCAGTGTGGGAGGGTGTTGTGAATCATCATGTGGAGCTTTGAAAATTAAGATGTCTGAGCCAGGAGGAGATCTGCATCCCAATCTTAGATGGGATGGTGAAAAGAAGCTTTGTATATTCAAGGCTTTTCTTAAAAGGGAAGCAGTAAGCAGTTTTGTGGCATGGTGTTCAACACACTTCCCAGGCCTTTGGATCAGGATAATAGGATTAACATGACATGTAGGGAAATGGAGAAGGAAGAGAGGGGAAAACAGATTTCCCAAATAAGTGACTATTAACATTTTGATTTGTTCTTTACTTTATCCACAAAAGTAATTATAATTTGTTAACTATTCTGTTAGGCTTCATGGCAGGAATAGTAGTATAAGCCAGTGTGTTTGTGTGTATTTTTTATGTTGCTTAATTGATTCATTTTTTAGAATTGTATCCTGTCTTTTCTCCAGGTCCTCAAGGAAGCTCCACTAATGAGCTTGCTTGGAATTGTTAACAGTTTCTGTTCCTTCCACTGTTGCTACATTATGCTGGGACAAAGTTTTGCAACAGCATGCAGAAAGCCTTCTATTAATTGGTGGCTCTCTTTGGCTTGCTGAAATATTTGAGTGTTGAAAACTGGCAAGGATATACTCAAGGAAGAGGAATATAAAGTATGCTTATACAGTGGGTTGATCAATTTCTGAATATTTAAAAGTGTTTTTAATCCCCAGAGTACATATTTGAGATTGAATGCTTCAGAACCACAATGAAGGGTGCATAGAGCACCATAAAGAAATGTAGTAGTGGGGGATGGCAAGGAAAGTTTATCCATTTATCTGTTTATCCATTTCCTATCCTTGTAGCCTCCAAATGTTAAACTACAGCTCTATGTTGGCTTGGGTTGATGGAAATTATAATCCAACCTATCTGAAAGGAATCGGGAGAAAGTGCCCCAGCACAACACTTTAATATATCAGAATAAACATACTTCTTATAGGTTTACATTATTAACTCTGATCTCAGCAGACTTCATAAGCATTAACAAGCTTTAGGTTTTGCCAAACTTTTGTAGAACTGGTGGATTAATTTTTTTACCAAATTATGATAGTACAGTATCAAACCATAGACATCAAATGGGGATGTGAGCTAGTTTTCAAATCTAGCCCTTTACAATGGGTAGCTTGGCAGAGAAACTGGTAAGAATTATATGAGAAAGGCATTGTAACAAATCCATTATGACTAGCAGCTATTGGTAGCCTAATCATCCATGAATTTCTCTAAGCTGTCTTTAGAACTAACTAAGTTGGCTACTAGCACCATGGAAACAAACACATGTGGTTCAGCAGTGCAGTTCTATGGATCTAGTTTGAAGTTATTGATGGGAAAACTTTTTAACTGGTTCAATATCTTGTTACATTTCTGGAAGCTCCAACCTGTGGAAACTGGAGGAGACAATACCATTTCATTGTCAGATGAGAAGAGTCTTAGATTAAAAGTCCTTCTAGCTTAGCAACAGGTTGCTAGCAATAACCAGCCAGAAGGTGACAGCTTCTTTTATTACATCCAGTGACTGAGATGTTCAACTCTGAAGGTTTCCTATAACAATGAGAGGGACCATAGTTCAATCAACAGCAGTGCTTCCAAAACTCCCACGTGCAATTTCAGGCAATTCTAATATAAAAGGGTTTATAGTAGGGCTGAGAATGCTTCAAAAATGATTTGAAAGAAATGTTATGGAATGCATTGGAGCAAAAGCACACGTACCTCTTTAAAGCAGCTGTCTCTTTTTTCAGAGCTATGATTGTTTTAAGACATTAATTCATGTGGAAGCCTGACAAAAGAAACAACTGCTTTAAAGAGATGCTATACTTGCACTCCCATGTATTCCAAAGCACTGGACTCATTTAGAAACATGCATAGTTCTAATTTAGAGGAGTACACATTCTGTACCTGAAACCCTGGATAGCTGCTGTCACTCTAGGTGGACAGTGTTTTGCTAGATGGAGAAATGGTCTGTTCACTTCAGAAGCAGCTGCATATGTTCCATAACAAAGGCCTATTATCAGTAAGTTTATCTAACCATTAAAAACAAAAAGAGAAATCTAAGTTAAATATAACCATTACCATATTTTCTGGAGGTAAAGACTGAATTTGTTTATTTATTTGTTTATTTATTCAATTACTATAGCCACCCATCTCAGAAAAGTTACTCTGGGTGGCAAACAATCATAAAAACAGTTAAAACCAATACAAACATAATAGAAATACACTCACACACGCACACACACACATGTTGAGAAAATTATAACCTTAGGTATCGATATAGCCAAGAAATGGGGCCCTTAACACTTGGGGCCCCAAGCACATAACCAGGTCTTCAAGGCCTTACGAAAGGCCAACAGGGTTGAGGCCATCCTAACCTCTGGAGGGAGAATGTTCTAGAGGGCAGGGCCTACGGCACGCCTCCTAGTCTCCACCAGCTGACATTTCTTAGCTGATGGGACCTGTAGCATGCCCAACCTGCTAGACTGAATTGGATGGATAGAAACAACTATTAGTAGATCTATAAACAATTTTCAGTCATCTAGTATCACCTTGCCCTGGTTAGATTACTGGAAAAGAATGCTTGACTCTCTTGTCTCAGAGTTTGAGACCCAGAATAATGTTCTTAAGGTACAAGAAGGCAGATTCCAGTTGAAAGTTGGAAATTTTTCAGAAGGAACAGTCATCTAAGTCTGTAGTGGACCTTCTTACATTGGATGTGATTAAACAGCTACTGTCAGAGATGCTTTAATTTGGATTCCTGCACTATACAGGAAGTTCGATTCAGTGTCCTGTCTGGCTGCTATAAAACTAAAAAGTGGACTTTTGTAGGACTTTGGCTTTGTTGATGATAATAAATTCCTGCTTGATTTTGTGCTCAAGTATTCATTTATTTTCAGAATATGGATCATCTGCCTAAGCTACTGTTTTGCATTTGGTACTGTGTTGTTGTGGTTGTTACTGTTATTACACAAGTCAATATATGTATTTGCCTGGGAACTCAGGTTATTCTTGGAAGTCCTCTAGATGCCTTCATTAAATAGGCAGGTGGCCTATTAGCCTCCCTGCATCCAAAGGCATACCTGGTACCCATATTGATGTCTTTTTGGGACCAATTCAAGACACATTTTCTTTTTATAATTTTTTTTTGACAAATGCCCACATTACATTGAGATAATGGCATTTATATGTTTTGATCCATGTATCTTTCCTCTTCTGCTTATTAATATGTTGTTTTATTGTTTTATTAACCTTTTTAGTGTTTTAAATAACTCTAAACAGGTTTGCAATCTGCTCAGAAAACTCCAGTTATTAGTCAGGTTAGAAGAAATAATAATAATAATGATGATGATGATGATGATGGTGGTGGTGGTGATGGTGATGATGATGATGATGGTTCTGCAGGCCTGAAGCCTGCTTCCACATTCATTTGACCCTACTGCAAATTTCCACTGATTGATCTTGTCTCCCAATTTGTGATGTGTTTCCTTCCCCCCTCAGAGACACAAATCCTTGATCATGTTGTTGGTTCTTTTCTACTCCTTTCTCAGTCTTCTGTTATTCTGGTGGATCAAGAGATGCTCTTTACTGATTGAAGCTTATTTGGATTTGTGGCAGCCTACTGTGATGTGGAATGGGCTTATTGACTTCATCATTGGTTCAAATGCCATTCCATGGTGTGATTTATTTGGATTTGGCTTAGCATCTTCTGTGAATCCAGTCATTGTGATTTATAAATTGTGCTTTCTGGCTCAACATGCAAGGTGTGAAGCCAGCCACTTTGGCTTATTGTGGGTTGACACTTACTCACAAAGGTGGCTAAGTAAAATATAGCTTAATGCAATGTGTACAAATCTAGCTGCCATATATGATGTGAAGCTGTTTTGCTCTCCCCTTTGAAAGCCCTGTAAGTGGTGTGGAGCTTGTGGTAGGGCTGCCTTATCTGAGCTGCAAAAGTCCAAATGACCTGTAGATGGCCACAAAGAGGACTTTGCTTGATATTCTTATATGTTGACAGTTTTATAACCATGCATTTTTGTGGGGCTATCATTTGGCACAGTTTCAGTACTTATGGTGCTAGGTGAGCAGAAAGGATGCGTGCTTGAATATTTGAAGCAATCTTCTGTGGATCTTAGTCCATCTAGCATGATGCTGTTTTTTCTCTCAACTGAGAATGGCAGAATGAGGTGTCAGTGAGAAATGGCTGTACTAGGTTCACACTGCAGGCAGGTGAGACTTTTTAATGAAAAAAATCCCTTATCTTAAAAGAACTTCCTTGCAATTAGAAAATAAGCATAGCAAAGAGTGAGCACATAGTCAGATGATTTCTTCCTGATATACTGCCTCTTTACTTACAGAAAATGTTTCATTCCAAAGTGGTGTTTTAAAAATGGCAGTGGCTACCTGAAATTTCAAGAGGCAGTTCTCTCCTACCGCTTTAAGACTGGACCACCTTATTCTATTTAGTGGCAAGATTAGGCCTTCCTGCACTACAAAGTGAGATAATATTATTCTGAACTGTACCACTTCCTACTGCATATGGAAACACACATTATTTTGTTTGTAACCAATCACCAGGATAGAGGTGGGCATAGTTTAAGCATATCTATATATCTGATATGCACAAAACATTTTAATTGGGATGCAGTGAGGAAAAAGAATCGGTCTCTATCTTACATAGCTTACTTTCTTAGGACACTACCACCTCCTTACACAGCTTTCAGCCAAGGGATGGTAGCTAAAGTTTATGGCTGGTACAGCTCAGAAGTAGCCTTGCAAAAGGAGTTGAACACTTTCTCTACTGGTGATATCTGAGTTTGCTTTCATACCATCTTCTTTTGTTTGGAGCATGACTTCCTAAATTAATGCGTCCCAAAATAGTTTTCTTATGAGCAAGTTGTTGTTTTTTCTTTCTTTAGTAGTGTGAGAAGCTTTTTTGATTAAACACTGGAGGGAAGATTCGAGAGTGCTCGCAAATAGATGCAATTTAAGTTTAAGATTAGCACATACAAACATTAAATCCTTTTCTCACTGTAAAACAGCCTTCCAGCTCCAAGAGTGGGAAATCGTTCTTCAAATAGTGGGCTGGCTGAAAATCTCACAGTGTAACTGTGAAATGCACACTTTATTTTTATCTTCTGTCTGCCTTTTTTTTAAAATGCTAATGTGAAGTTCTGATATTTATATAAAATCTGTTCTCTGTCAGAACAGTTCTGTACTACCTAGGCCCTTCATAACACAAGCTGTAGAAGAATTTGGCATCCTGAAAATCTTTGAAAATAAAAACAGCAACAAAATAAAGGAAGTTGCCAATCTTTATGGCACAGGGAACAGCTTGGATGCATGTGGGCAGGCAATGGTGAATACAGGGAATTGACTATGTGATGGACTGTGGGCAGGTGGGAAATAATACTGGTATTTGGAAGGCATCTGGATCATCTAGCTTTTTACTGGGATGGGTACAAGGTCTAAAAAGATGCAAGTAGATCAATGAAGTAATCATAGCACCCTGGTTTTTCTGTAGTATTAGGTGAAAGCTTATGAATGTACTTGAAAGCAAATAAATGACATTCAACAGAAAAACAGAACAAGAATAAATGAATTCATTCATTAATGAAAATATTTTAAGAGTTAACATATTTTTAAAAAAACAGGGCAAATTTCAGATATTGGACTTTGTTAAAAGCAAAGTCAACCATCTCACTGTCTATATAAATTTTTCAAAGCCTTAGAATCAGGGAAATATTTATGCCCTCATTACTCAGGTAGACTCTTTTAGATCAAGTTATCATTAAAGGCAAGAAAGCAAGGCTAATAGGTAAATCAGTCAACCAATTAGCTTACTTGGAGTGCAAGTGGTGGCTTCATTCACACAGTTAGATGGTGCCATGACTCAACCCTTTCCAAGCCCTTAATCTTGGGATGATCTGATTTCTCTCTTTGAACTTGTTTGGATTTCAAGCTAATCCCTGGTATGGTTTGTTTGGATTTCTCTTAATATAATATGTGAACCTAGCCTTTCTGATTGATAAACCATGATGTGTAGTTTAGTGTGTGGTCCAAACCTAGCCACTTGTGGTTTATTCAATAAACCATTGCTAAGTAAACCGTAGCATAGCACAATGTGTGAATCCAGCCTCACTGTAAAATAATCTGATAGTGCAGTATGTAAAACAGTTGATGAGTGAAGAATTTTGCTTTTGTTGTGGGGTAGTACTTCTGCTTCCTTCTTGTCTTGTGATTATAGGCCAGCTTTCCCTATCTTGATGCTCTCTAGATGTAGGGCTACAATTTAAATGATTTCCCAAAGGCATAGAAGGAATGAAACCTGGTAGACCTCCAATGCAAAACAATTTCAGAGGCTTATTATTTAAAAATTAGCATTTTGTAAAAAATGTAACATAAATGAAAAAGGAAGTTCCCAACTCCAAAGGGGTTATGTAGTAGTTATTTTTGGTTGAGCAAGGACTAAGAAACGAATGAAAAGCTTAATTATCTGCAAGCTGAAGAAAAATTCCACAGATAGTCAAATTCTTCTGGAGTCCTACCGTGGCTGAATTGTTTTGTTATGTACATTTTTATTTAAAGCAATACACCTCTGATTATTAGATTTACAAGTTGTGGAACTTCTAGCTGCTGGTTCCCATCTAGATCTAGAGCTAGATGGAGCTTTTGGACTCATCCAATAAGCCAACTATTATGCTCAAGTAACTGAGAAGATGTCTGCATCCACCAGTACTTTGTCTATAACTCAGGGGGAAGCTATGGCCCTTCACCTATTGTTGAACAGTTCCCAGCATCTCAAATTTGCAAAGCCACTGAAAGGTAATTCAGTAACATCTGGAAGGTCATAAATTCCGTACCTCTGTAGAGAAAAGTAAAATGAGGAGTTGCATTATTTGAAAACAGACATTATGTTTTTATTTATTTATTGGCTGTATACCATGCCTTTCTGCCAATGAATGGCACTCAGTGTTTCTAAGAATAAAAATAAAAACAATATTGAATAATTCAAGCACCATTAAAAACACAATAATAAACAACTGTACCACCAACCCAACTCAGCAGCCAAAACCCACTTACACACCAAAGGACCACATAAGTAAAAACTTCTTGTGTGCCAGCAGAGGGGTGATTGAAGGCAACCAGTCTGATCTTTTTGGCAGAGAGTATCAAACCTGGGAGCAGCCACAGAGAGGGTCCTCTCTTGTGTTTTCATCAGACATCCTTTGGTGATAGGAAGTGTGGAAGGAAACTCACATAGAAGAGTTTGAAAAATGCAAAATCTTCCTTTGCATGTATGTACAGAGAGAAGAGCAGTTGTAATAGATTGGAAAAGTGCAGAATTTTTCCCCTGGCTTGATGTTTTGGAAAGAATTCAAGCTTCTGGATGGTTCAAGTGCTTCCCTAGAACTCGATTTGCAACTGTTCTAAAAGAAACAGGAGTCTCTGTATGTTCTTGACCTACTTGCCAAAGGCTAGCTGATAAATGGCACTCAGGCAGAAGCAGAAAGGCTCCAGGAAGCCAAAATTGCTGATGGCTGATAGCTGAATGGCTGTTGCTGTGAGTGTGCAGTGTATGGAAGAAAGAGATGGCAAATTTGAACCTAGCAGACATCAGTTTGTCTGAAGAAGACCAAAAACAAAAGTTCAGGAAGAGAATGATGTGGGACAGCCAGGAGGAAAGCTGAACCATTGTAGGAGTAACAGAAAAAAATCAGAGTCAGCTGAAATCTATGTGCAAACAAAGGAGAAACAGTCTACAGTCTGACATGAGCATTGAAGTTGACTTACTCATCTGGAATCTCCAGGAGAGAGAGAGGAATGGATCTGAAATATGAGTGAGTAGGCTGAGAAAATACTGCATAAAGAGAAAATGAAAGCAGTTCAGAGAGAAGGAAAAGAAATCTCAACAGCCCTTAAAAGAATAGAAATTATGGAAATAATACACTCAGGCCACTAAGCTAAGAGACAACATGGACAGTTCTGTAAATACATTAATGGGTTTGCATTAAAACATATCTAGGGTGAAAATAAGTTAAGCATAAGTGTTGAGTCAAGACTTTATGTTAGAAAAACCTAAGTGCTGTCTATATATCTGTGAAGCAATAAATAGAACCCTTTGAGGGTGAGGATTCTGCCTACTCTGCTGGCCTGTCTGTGCCTGAATCATTCAAAATAGACCCATGACAGTGGGATCATGAAAAGGTTGCTCCCCAAAATCAGAAAACTTATCTTTAAGCTGGAAGAATATCCAAAATGTAGTAGAATTCTTCCCCTCTTCTACTTCATTTTGCCACCCTCCCTTGTAAATGAACCCTTCACCAAAGCAAATGTTGTTCCTGTTGTTACAGCTGTACAACTTGGTTAGATGAAGCTATGCATTTGAGTATTTTGTTTACAGCAGTAGGTAGTCAGGTCCTTCAGGAACCCCCCAAGGGAGGCATGAAAAGAGTGGTCTTTGCTGAGGATGAACACTATACTATATTTTTGTTTCATGGTGGATGACAGAGTTTACCTCTTCACAGAAACGCAGAGGATTAGGCTGCAACGTAGTGACCATCAGCACATCTTGGAATAGTGAATTCTGTGGATAATTTCCACGTTTTGTGAAGAAATCCTTCTCAGGCCTCTGCCTCACGGAATCATTTCAGTGCATCTGACTCCTGTCCATCCCTTCCCTGTTGTCAGAAATTGAGGAAGAAACTAGTTATTGGGAGTGTTTTTACTGTTCAATTTCTAACAAGTTGGAGGCAAGACTTAATTTGCTTCCCCAACTCTTTTTTTAAGGAAAGTGAAACAAACTCTTATCGCTGACCTTGAATACACCAGTTGCTTTTGAAGTGCAGTCAGGAAGTCCCAACTTCATGCCTCTGAATTTAGAGTTTAAATCCAGTGAGCTTGAAAAGTTTCAAGAAGAATTCTAGGAAGTAGCCGGGCTTTGTCAAGGACCCTGAACAGATATAATACCATACCATGGTGCTGCAAAACATGGTTTAGTTCCTTAAGTTGTGAACTTGCAATGCCCTGTGTTAGAGATAACACTTCTAAAAAATGCAAAAGCGAGCCGTGAAATTTTGCATCACCCATCCTCCCTCTTTTGCTAGCATAAGGCAAGAAGAGGAGAATGAAAGTATCCTTTCCCTGCTGCTTTAAAGTAACTGGAATGTATTATTCTACCTTGGTTTATACATAACACAAAGCCATAATATGGCTTGTTTGCTTTTGGCTTATGGCAGTGCTGGGTAGTCTTTGCATGATCTGTGGCTGCCTTTAATTTTGGGAGGGAGTTTAGAGCCTTAACAAGCTAGCTGAAGTTATAAAATGGGTGAATGTATGTCATGAATGTGGGAGTAGCTAAGATTTTTCCCATTTTTCAAGGGAATTTTTAAAAAACTGTTAAGCCTATTTTGGGGCTTACACAATAGTTTTTGTGTGTTTTCTGCTTCAAACTAGTGGGAACATTTGCCATGAAAGAGAAAGTCCTGGAGAGAAGCAAAAGAAAGAAAAGAGGGGTTAGAGCCACATGTAGTCTTGGAGCCACAAGTTTGTCAACACTGGGTTTAATGTGACATGGGAGCCTACTTTTTTAGATTACCTTTATGTCTGAACCAGGCCATTATAGATTGTTCAACACAGTGATTAATATAAATTCTGATTAGGGCTGAGTTCTCATAGCAGCTGTTTATTAGATTTAGGCACCACCCTCTCCAAAACAACTTTCAACAGCTCATAGTATCAAGCAGCAAAATAAAAGCACAGTACAGTGCCATATAATATAAATAAGCAAAATGGCATTGGACCACTTGATATATAACATGTACAAAGACCCATCCAACAAGGGGGTCACCTCCACCTTATCTTTAGCTAAGCCAAAATATGGTTTCTTACTTATAATACAGTGCTATCCTAGTCAATATGGGTTATAAACCATTGTTTCTGGTTCTGTATGTTGTATGAACCCAACCATTGGTAATTTATTCAAACCATGGTTAAGCAAACCAGGCTTAGTGTATTGCACAAATGCAGGCTTAGTTTTGTGTAAATGCAGCCTCTGTTTGAATCAGGGATTGCTCTAATTAGGCTTTCTGAAACTGTTGCCTCTGAATGTTGTGGGTCTATAGCTTCCAAAATTCTTAACCAGCAGGAATCATAAGGGTCATTTGAAATGTAATCAAAGCTCTCCCCAGGACCTACTTCCTTACTGCAATCAGTATTCAGCTCACAAATAGATTGGCACATCTGGCAGCTAATACATATACAAAATTCTTTGCATGTAGGATATTTTTGCTAATATGAGAGAATTATAATGACTCCAAGCATCGGCTTGGTATTGACTCTGTCTGAGAAGATTCTAACAGGAGACATTGTGATGGTGGCACAGAAAAATCTTTAGAGATGGCTGCTGAGTTTGCTCATGAATTACCCTTCCTGGGTTCATTTCCTGGAGATAATTCTGACAAATTTCAGTGTCACTCTGGTCACACTTGACTATACTCAGTTTTATCCATAGCCATCTACCTTCTTAATGTGATCACACAATGAAGCTCCTGGAGGTTACGTGTTGTAGGCAGTTGTGGTGCAGCAGTGACCTGAAACAAAAGAAAAAACAACTTTCTCGCCTAGTTTATGTATTCCCTTACATGGAAGAAAATGTTCTTTGCTATATGTGGCCAGACAACGGGCCATTTAATGAACTAAGGGTATGCATAAAATCAAGAAGTGGAGCATTGATTTAATATTCTGTGCAACATAGTATCTCAGGTGGATTAAGTCTTGTTTACTGTTGTTGACACAGTTGCATTCTGTGCAATTAGGAAAACCATCCTGTGACAAAAGGTTCTTTCACACGGCAATTTTAACTTCACTTTCACCCAGTTGTCATGTCTCACAAAATATTTGAAGCTGAACTCCAATTGTCTTCCCTTCAACTGGGCTCAAAACACAAAGAATAAGTAGGGACCACCATAATCCAGTCAGGTCTCCATCCAATAGTGAGTTTAAAAAAAATGAACTTAAATTGTATTCTACCCCATGAGTTGTCACAGATCTTAATGAATATCCTCTCCATGTTTGCATTTCATGTTATGCATGTTTGTTTGTCCATTTGTGGGGGAAAAAAGTGGTTGGGAAATACAAGCTATCTTGCTGTAAGGGTGATATTCCTTCTGTTTCTTCTGCTCCATTATTATATCCAGGTGCTTTTCACAATAGCATTAACCATGTTTGTAGGTTGAATTAAAGAGATGTTTGTAGGTTGAATGGAAGAGATGTGTGTGGAAAGAATAAGTGGCTTCCTTGAACTTGAGAGGCAGAATGAGGTAAGTGTGCATGCTGCTTTGATAATCAAGGAAAATCAAACCAGGCACTTTTTTTTAATAGGACTTGTGAAATGGACTACAAGGATTAAGATCAGTTCTTTACAAAGTTGCCTGCATTTTTTCCTCAGCATAGGTAGGTTGCAGCAGATGCTGGGCAAGGGTTTGCTTATGTACCAGAGCTTTAAGGCAAGGTAAAGCAAGCGCAAAGCCTGTAGAAGAACAAATTCTGCCCAAGTTAAGCAGTGCCAAAAATAGAAAAGAAGTCCTACTTTGCTCTGAATTCAGACAAACCAGCATTGAGTCAGAAAAACTCCAACAGAGCCCCTCAACTGAGTCAACTTCATAGAATGGATGCATCCAGAGATGATCTGGGAATGGAACAAAGAGTGTGTGTAAAGCAGCCCAAAGATTTATTTAAGACAGCAAGAGGATGGCGCCATAGCTCAGTGCAAAGTGCTTACTTTGTGTGATAATGTTTCTGGTGCAACCACAGCCATCTCCAAATAGATATGGGGAAGCCATAGCTCTCATTATGTCCTGCTGATTCGAGAGTGACTGTAATTTAATGTTTAAGGTGCTGGACTTCAAATAGAGGCCTCAGCCCAACTTACATTTCAGTATAGTTGTTATAGAGATAAAATCAGGGGAGACCCTTCTGTTCATTGGCTTGAGCTCTCAGAGAAAAGAGTAGAATATTAGTGCAAGAAAATACATAAGTAGGTGTCTGAAACTCTGCAGGACCAGTTCCAGTCAATGTGGATGTTACTGAGATAACCAAACCAATAATCTGATTCAGAGTAAAGTAGCTTCCTGTGTTTCTATACTTTTCTATTTTGCTGACACCTGATAACCTTGCGTTATGTAGTTGCACTTTTCTCTGTTGCTGAACTTATTGTGCTGTGACCTTGGGATTCTGCTACTGCAGTGTAATACCACAACTCATGACTTTACTCTGATGCAATGACCCTCTCAACCAGTCCTATTCATTGCTCATGTTACATTGTTACCAATGGGCTGTGAATAATAAATGTCATTGATTATCTATTTTCCTAAATAATGTAAGAGTCCTTCTAGCACATCCAGTGGTTGCCAGTCGGCTATCTCTGGGAAGGTCAAGAGAGGATAAAGACAGTACCCTTCCATAGCATCTGGTTATGTGGAGTTGTAATGTCTTTAAACATGGAGGTTCTGTTTAGCTATCATAAACCCACTCTCCATAGGGCAGCTGACTTTTCATGTAACATTTGCAAAGCTAGCACTCATCCAAGAGTGTGCGGTAGTGATTTCTGTATCTTAGTGGTACATTGTATGAAAATATATCTTATTTCAGTCTCTTTATTGGATAACTCATAATTCTGCCCTTCTGCCAGTCTGTCTTTTGATTAATCCTTAATCCTGACTTGTTTAAACCAAGTTAATAAAATTCAGCCACTCACCTCAGCTTGCTGATTTGCTGTCATTACCTGTTAGGGCTGTCAACTTCTTTTGATACTGTGACAGTTGCAATTCCAGCTACCAAATTTTCTTTTTGGGCGACCCTGAAGTGATGTCACCCTATTACTCTATAGCTATTGGTCTCATACTGTTCGGCTTCCTGATTCTAAGCTCTTTAAACTTGTCTCTCCCTTCTGGGCAAAGCAATAGTATACTGGTAGTATCGTATCTCCCTAGTTCAGTTTAGCTGCATGTCTTTCTACCAGTCTTTGATTCTTCATATCCCTGCTTTTCAGCTCACTTTATCAAATTTCTTTAAATGTTCTTTTTATCTTAGCTTATCTCCTCAATATTGCCTCTCTGTCACCCCCTCCTTATTTATAATATTTATCTGTTATAGACTAGGTGCTGTGTATCTTTCCTCTTGATGGGAGCATCATAATTCAATTCCATTGTGGATCTTTTCTTCATTGTCTTTTGCTTTGCTGTCTTTTGGACTCTGTCTTCCCATTTCCTTAAGTCCCCTGGGTCTTTAGATCCTTGATTGCCCAATCATACAGTCTAATCCCAGCTAAACAGACAGTTCTCCTCTCGCCCACAGACACTGGGTCTGAAACATTCCAACATCAGTTTGACTCCTGGGGTTAACAGGGGTACATCCATGCAGTTTTCGTGGCAATTACACAAGTGGGTTGTCACTGCCTTTTTTGCAGGTTATATTTTAACTTCCCAGTCTAACTAGCTCTCTGAAAATCAGGAGCACTGATTGAGTCTGCTTTCCTTATGTGATTGTAACTGTGGATATGTGAGTTGGAATTTTCATCATTTCAAACACTGGCATTACTCTGCATGAGTGTTATAGGTTTAAAGAGTCTTAGGAAAAAGGTGGTTTGCTGGTAGAAAAGTTAACTCTGACCTCTTCTTGTAATATGGACTGTTAACTGCAGTCTACTTGAACTGGTTAATCTTTGAAGTTCATGTTCAGACCTTTTATCAAAGTAATGACTTCTGTACACAGTATTGCTTTCTTGGTAGTGGTTTAAGCTTTTTATTTTTGCAAATGTTCCCAGATATTTGTAACTTAATGTGTAACCACAAATGCTTAGGTCATAAAAGCTGACCTCTGAGATTTTGAACAGTGACTATTTTTTTCTACAAATACTTTTGATTTGAGTCTATTGTATTGCTGCAGTCCAGTTCTCCAATATGTCACCTTCTCTAATTTAACACTTTAGCTCTGGCACCTGCCAGATATGGCAGACTACAGCTCCCAGAATTCCCTACCAGCATGGTCAAAGAACTTGCAATCCAACACAGTTGGATGGTGGTGGTATTGAAAAGGTCACTTCAATTTCTTTTTTATACTTTCATTTTGTAATGGGATTTACTTCCAGGATGAAGATGAAGCAAGACATAAGTTGTCTAATTATAATTTGTAGGAAGATGCAATGTGTTGGATTCAGTTTGGAGGCAGAGGATCTGGATATCATTCATTAAAGCAGCCATATCTGATTGCAGGGTTTTTCTTGTGCATTCAAAACTCCCTTTCCAAATCAAATCTGAAGTATTGCACAGCCTTAATAATCTACATGGAAGTCAGCATAATCATGCAGTCACCAAGGCCCATGACTCTACAGGAGACCACTGCTAATCCTTAGAGCTTGCTTGCTTGCTTGTTTGTTTGCTTGCTTGCTTGCTTGCTTGCTTGCTTTATTTATTTATTCAATTTCTAAGACACCTACTTGCTAGGTGACTCTGGGTGGCTTACATAGGATTAAAAATGTCAAAATACCATATAACAAATCCATAAAAACATAATATACTGGAAGACTATTAACTTCAAGCAGACCCCTGGGCAGGTTCATGGAGCATCCTGGGGGAAAACAAATCTGACAGACCTTATGAAATTCCAGCAGGGTCAGACTGTCCAGATCTTGTGGATGGACAGGAAATACGTTCCATAGGGCAGAGGCTGAGGCAGAGAAGGGACACCTCCTGATTCTATCAGACATTTATTGATGGGACCTGGAGCATGCCAACCTTGTCAGTTCTTGTTGGGTGGGCAAAGACAATCAGAGATGATTCTGCAAATATCCAGGTCCTGTGCCATGTAGGGCTTATAAGTGACCATCAGGATCTTGAATTGAACCTGGAAGTTCACTCGTAACCAGTGCAGCAGGACATGGGGCAATTGAGAATCATAAAATTGGGTCAATGTTGAAGAAGAAAATATCATCCACCCATCCACAAATATGAGGCCTTCATCTTGTGTTCTAAGATCTGTATCTGCATATAATGCTTTACTTTTATAATGTATTAACATTCTTTTTGGGTAACTCAACCTGAATGCCCTCCAGATATGTGAATTTCATCTCCCAGTAATGTCATCAATGGCTATACTGACTGGTGAATTTTAGGGAATGAAGTCCGTTTGTCTGGAGAATACCTAGGTTGAGGAAGGCTGACGTAGGAAATCATGGCACAGGTTTGGCTAACAATAACTTTGATTTGTGAGCACACAATATTTTTAGTTACTATGCTTAATTCTCTTAAGATGAAGGAGAGACTGACCATATTTTAAAATGTGATCCTTGGGTTATAATTTTTCTAAAGGATCAAGATGGCTACTCTTAGTTGGAAGTATTTTGAGAGGAGGTGTGAGGAAGGGGTTTTGTTATGAAGGCTATGATACTACTTCCACTACTTATCTGAAGGTAACCTTCATTGAATCCAGCAGGACTTCCAGATAGGAGTAGGTGGGATTACATTGTCTGCATCAAGACTCATTCGCTGCATACCTTAGTTGTTTGCCAGTTCCTTTTATGGAGGAATTAATTAAAAAGACAGAACTTAAGATTGTATGCAGAATATTGGTTTCAGCCCCAAATATCTACAGAAGAAAGTGACCTTTCTCTCCTTCAGTCTCCAAAGAGTTATTGCCAGTCAAAAAAGGCAATGTTGGGCATACATGAATAAATGTCTAATCTGGTGGAAGTTGACTTTCTTTTTTTCCTGACAACAGGCCCCATGTCCCAGCGGAAGTGATTCTTGGAAATTATTACCAATAGAACTGCTAGTGACATCTGATTAAGCATGGAAATGTTTAACCTTTGTTGGTAACAATTCAGAAATCACAGACTGTTCATCCTCAGCCACTGTTTGCAGCATCCTAGGCATTGCTGCAGAATGCAAGAAAAGAACAATGTCATGAAGAAGATAACTTTGGGTTTTAGTGGGCTCTTTTTTTCACTCAGCGCTTAATGCTCTAATGCCACTGCGTGGTTTTCTGACATCTTTTTAATTTTCCTTCTCTTTCTGCTACTGTTTTCCTCCCAAAGATTTCCTTTCTGACTAACACTGTTCCATATGACTGCAGTGTCAACTTGATTAATTAAAAATGTATGCCTTTTCCTGTACGATTTCTCTAAAAAGGAAAGATTTGATGCTCTTTGCATCATATCTGGTGCCCTTCGCAAAATGTCCTGTATGTTTAGAAAATATTTTTAATGATTGACAGTATACAATGTTTTTACTAGGTCTTTGGGCCCTTGTTTTTCTATGGTGGTAAATCAATTTATTTATTAAACTTATTTTGTGCTACTGCAATCAAAATGACTCTTGGTGGCTCATATAGCAAAAATACAATATAAACCATATGCAGTTTAAAAAAAGAACCAATAACACTACAACAATACAAAGAGAATAAAAAGTTGGCAACATTAAATCAAATCAAATCAGGGAAGACTCTCTGAAGCAGGGAGGTCTTCAAGAGCTTTAGAAAGATCACCAAAGAGTCTTTTAAATATCAGTTCACTATTTTAAGAATTTGGATGTTTTCCTTTGCATGTGAAGTCTTGGATGTTTTCCTTTGCATATGAAGAGTCTTTTTCTCCATGTGGAAGCATGGGTCAATAATAGCAAGAATGGGTTTTCCATCTTTTCTGATTGGTTGCATTTCCCCAGACAGGTACCCACATTTGAAAATAACAGAGATGGAAAAGATGCAGAAGAGATAACCAAATTGATCAGGGGCTCAAATATCTTTCCTCTAATAAAAAGTTAGAACTTTTGGGACTCTTTAGCTTAGAAAAAGAGTGACTGAGAGACGACATAATCAAGGTGTATAAAATCATGTGTGGCATGGAGAAGAAGGGCAGTGAGAAGTTTTTTTCTCTCTCACAAAGCAGCAGGACCAGGATTCATCTAATTAAGTTGATTGGAAGGAGTTTTAGAAGACAAAAGAAAGTATTTTTGCACAGAGTGCATAATTAACCTGTGGAATTCATTACACAAGATGTGGTGATTAAGCCACCAACTTGGATGACTTAAAAGGGGATTGGAGCACAGGTCTGTGGAGGGCTATTAGTCTTGAAGACTTAATGTTTCTTTTGGATTGAAGGCTACTTCCAAACACCAGTTGCAGGAAAACTATGGTGAGAGAGGGATATGCCTCTTGCTTGGGAGCGCTCTGGAAATATCTGGTTGGCTGCTGGGAAAAACCATTTTCTGGATTAAGGTAGATCTTGACTTGATTTAACTGGTGATATCTAGGAGACATGCCTTTTCTGTCATACCTGCCATCTGGAATAGCATATCACTTGAGATTCAAAGGGCTCCAACCCTGTTTGCTTTCCGTAATGCCTGGAAAACTTGGTTTTTCCTCTGGATATTGGGCCAGGGTGCTGGATGAGCCCATCTATAACAGTTGGAACTGATTATGATCTGGCCTCAGTTATGTCACATTTTTATGTTGTTTTTTAATTTTATCAGTTTATGTTTTTGATTATAATCCTATGTTGGCCACCCAGAGTCACAATTGCAAGTTGGGCAGCCATACAAATTAATTAAACAAACAAAAAAGGCATGGATTAAAATACTCTTTCAACACTGAGAGCCAGTTTGTCTAGTGGTTAAGACACCAAGCTAGAAACCAGGGGACTGTGAGTTCTAGTCCTGCCTTAGGCATGAAAGACGGCTGGGTGTCTTTGGGCCAGTCACTCTCTCTCAGCCCAACTCACCTCATGGGGTGAGGAGGAAGGAGTATTAGGTATGTTCACCGCCTTATTTATAGAAATAATAAAGGTGGATAAAATATCTACCCCCCTCCACAAAATATCTACCCCCTACCCCCTTAAATATATTTTTTATATATTTAAAAAGAGATAATCTATCTTCACTTGGCAAAGATTTGCTTTTCTCTCAAATTCCAGCTTTTAATGTTATATTCTCATTCAGAAGCAGATCATAAACTTTGTAATGGGAGGTGTATATTGTGTTTAAAGTGTCAGGACTTGGTGTAAGATTTGTGAATGTATGATGATTACATTATCTGTGGTTACTCTTCGAATTTCACTGGTTGAGGAATTTATAGTTTCATCATGCACAATTGCTTATCTGTTACTTGAAGTACCTTTATTATTTATACTTGCTCTGAAATCCTTTTCCTAGCTTAGACAGAGGCTATACTGTTGTCACTATCCTTACATATTGCCTCTCAGTCATTTTAGGAGAAACGTTTCTGACTTTGAAAGCTTAACAGCAAAAGATAGTTTATGAAGCTCCCTGTTGGTCAACTTGCCATTGATAAATTTGTATCAGCTTTGAAGAATTCCCAGATATTAGTATGTTTAATTTCCATGCTCTTTGGTTTATTGTTTATTATATGTATAATCTGAAAACTGAAGTTATTGTTTAAAAAAGGAATACACAAACTCTACATATGTTTCCCCAGAGTCCTTCCAAAAGTTATTAGCAAATTGCAATTTTTAATGTGGTAGAAGAGGAAATGTGATACAGTTGAAGTAGCAATGTTAACCATGTTGATCTAAAATTAAATCAGATTATTATTTTTTCCTGGTCCTGTCTCCTTTTACTTCCTGTCTGCTTAGTTTTTGGTTGGTGAACCTCAGCTTTCTAAATGCATTTTGTGGCCTTAAACATTTAGGTATTCCTAAATTAAAGCATGCTGAATAGCAAGCTTCAAGAATAAATTCCTAAAACACAAAATTGAATATTTAGATACCCCTTGCAGTCCTAGATTGCATAGTTGTGTGGTGCAAAAGAGAATGTATTTCTGCTAAAAGTTGGCAGAGCTATTTGTGAAAACCTGCAGATGTGCATGATGAGGGGAGACTTCGCCCTCCATGTACGTACCGTAATTCAGTCTTTAGCATCTTCAAGAAAAAAATTATCACAATATTAGTGAGAGTGAGGGAGAAAGTGACCATCATATTCCCAAAGGACACTTAAAATGGGGTAAAAGTTCTTCACCCAACAACCTTTTTATACTGGTTGACCTTTGAAGATTCCAGCAGAGATCTTTAGAGTATCCTTGTGAAAGAATGGAAAGATTACATATCTATGTATTTTTGTCTTTGCAGCTCCTAGAACTTTGACCAACTGGGCAGGTATTCAAGTTACTCATCTGTTAAATTGTTCTAATAACTTATTCTCTCTCGAGGCTGAAAGGCTAAATCTTGCAGACAGCCCTTCACTTCTGGCTTCTGATTGAAAGCCACAATATGGATGGGGAGCAGGGAGCCAGTGTGTCACCTGCATCTCTGTAGCACATATCTCCCTGGAATGTGTCTGTGTCCAGCTAGCTGCCTACAGTGTTTGAGTACCTTTTTGCCAGTTGTGTTGTGAATTGCAGCAATCTTCCTTATCCATCCCTGAGAAGGACATGCACAAAAGGAGAACCATTCTGAGTTGGCTCTATCATATCATTGGGTAACACAGCCAACAGTAGCTAGCATGCTGCTTTCATATCAGTTATTGGGATTTTCTGAAAAGGCAGATCATAACTGACTTCTTTTTTACTGGTAACAAAACTGCAACTTGGGAAAAATGTTAATAGGAGAAAAGTGGAAAAAACAGGTAGGCACAAGAAGGTTTAAAATAACTTAATTTGTTCTAAAACTTCCTCTGCCAGTTTCAAACAGCCGCAAGTCCACCATAGTAGATAAAGACTGAATTTAAACTTGGTTCAAATCTTTATTAAGCTATAAAGTTTTTTGGGTAACTTAGGGTTAAATGAGGTATATAGTATACATGACAGTCTGTATACTTAGAAGAGGGAAGGAAAAAATGTAATAATGATATTGAACAAAAAACCTTTTAAAAAAAGGATTTTATTTGTTCTTAGGGCTGTAACAGTAGGCTGCATTCTTACCAGTGAATCTCAATTGCCAGATATAGAAATGGATTATTCTTTTGGGTCCTTGTGCTACATCTTGCCATGCCCCACGATTAGTAGAAGCTGAATGAATCATGTTAAATGAGTCAATATGTTCAATTTTGCTTGCTTTGCATGATTTTCACACGGGGTGCTGAATTCAGCTTTACTTGAGAAACAATTCAAGTGACCTTGATGTATCAAGGATGTATTTATTTTATTTTTGAGAAGAGAATGCTCAGCTTTGCTGTCTCATCATAACCTTCAGCCCGATTAATACATTGGGTCTTTTAAAATGCTTGCTTCTCTCTGTAATCTGCTCCTCTGTGGCAGCAAAAGGAGAGTCTTCCATTTGCAGTGCACTGTATGCTCTTCGATACCAAGGAGCCCATTTTTGCAAAGTCCATATTGACATTGGCAATTTTCCCAGGGTACTTAAGATGTTTTTGAAAACAGGGCAGCATGAAGCTGTCTTAGGTTGCTTCTCGATACTCTGTTTACCGCTTTTCAGACCATCTTGCTTTTCTCTGTCTCCTCAGAGAAAAAGCAACACAAGTCCAGTTACTGCTTGTGCTGGTCTTATCTCAAAATGCTCTTCAGGATCGTGGAAAGGGTCATATTAGTTTCTCAGGTCTGCTCACTTCTGCTTGAAAGTGTAGAGAAGGGAAACAGGAAGCGTTTGCGTGTTTTCCCCTTACATGTGGTTCAGATATCCTTGTTGCCAGTGTTTATGTTGGCAAGGAGCATAAAAGGAAAAAAGGCAAAGAGATGTAGCTGCTTTATGGGTTATATACCCACAGAATAACAACAATGACTGTGCTGGCAAGTAGTATAACTATACAGGCATACAGCCAAAATGTTTGGCTGGCTAGTTCAAACCTAGTATGTGAAACTCAATCCCAGTTCAGATTTCCTAATAAGTTACAGCAGAGCTAATTTTGATTTAACTTTAGGAGAAATAATTTGATGGTAAGAGCAGTTAGTCAGTAGAGCCAATTACTGTGTTTGGGATGAGCTTTCCCTTGTTGAGGGTTTTCTGATAGCAACTGGGAACCTCTCTGTTTGGGATGCATTATCTCTGGATTTCCTACATCATCCAAGGGGTTGGATTAAATTAGGATTTACACATATACTCTCATGTAATATTATATAGTTCTCAGAAAGCATTTCTATTATAGTGCTGTGCTTTCATTTCTTTACTCCACCCTCAATGCAGAATAGGGATATTAAGCCTCCTTGAGAATTAATGTACTTATTTTGTATCTCAATTCTCCCAAGCCCTCTCAAAATACAAAGGAGTGAATGTTTTGGCCCCTCCAATCCAGCGATGCCACTGTGTTTTGTTTTTCAGGGAGGGGCTGCAGGGGCCAAAATTATTTTTGTAAATACATTGTCTGGAAAAAGTTGTCTATTCCTGGACTAAATGGTATATAAGACCCTCCCCAACTTGGAATCCTCACTGACTGATCCTGTTTCCCTCTTGATATCTGGCTTCATCATCTTCCAGCTCACTCCTATCTCTAGGCCCCATTTAATTTTTTTTATTTGGTCCTATCCTTTCTTCAGAACTCTACTACTCCCTTTCTGGTGAGATGGGTAGCACCTCCCTGCATATTTCTTTGTTCCCCATGACCAGGAGGAAAATAAATTATGTAAAATAAAGTAGATCCTGCACCTACAAATAATTTATGCAGGTCAGGGCATTTGATTTACAATCTGAAGAATGCTTGATAACCTGGTATGGAAATAAATTCACTATTTTTAGTATATTCAGCCTGTGGTATTTGGACAGCCCTGCTGCCTAAGGTGCAAACTATTAATATGGATTGAGTTTTTATATACCACTTCCAGTGAGATGGAGTGCAGAACAGGCAAAAAGAAGGGACAGTCAACAAAAGGAACTTCTTAAGGATGAAATACAGTTAACTGGTGAGTTACGCTGCTGCTAGACCTTGTCATGGCCACTGAGTTTGCATTAAAAGCTAAAAGAAAAGACAGCTCTGTTGCCTATTGGCAAATGGCTACAGTGGTGAACACGGCCAGTTGTAAAAGTCCCCTTTACCAGAAGACAAAATTGGTGAGATTGTTCCCTCCCTGCTATGTATGCCTTCTAAATATTCACAACCACTTTGGGTTGGTAGGTATATTTCTAAGACAAGCAATGAACTGTAGCCACCCACCAGTTTTGTAGGACCCAAGGCCATTCTTGTAAATAAAGATAATGTTACAGGCTAGCATTTTGCTTTGCAATATGCTTGTTTCCCAGCTTTTAAACATTGAAACTGCAGTGAGATGGATGGTGACAAATCTGAAATATCTGTCTGTCTGTCTGTCTATCCAACCAGCCAACCAACCAACCAACCAGCCAACCAACCAACCAGTCAGATGATGCAGAGAGTTAGGCATTGTCAAGGAAAGAATCTGTGGGCATATTGATGCTCATAGGCACTAGAGTGCCTATCTCTGCTGTGATGTATTTAGTATTATTATTGTTGTGAAAAATATTTTCAAACCACAATACATACATGCAAATATCAGGGTGATATACAATGAGTATGACTAAAAGGAATCATGCCAGAAGAAAATATGCAATAGAAATAATACAGTAGATAATTTTTAGCTGATTCCTTGGAATGCAGGGAGGAATGGTTGAGCTTTTTCTTTTTCTTTTCCTCTTCTTTTTTCTTTTCTGTTAATGCTGATCATGGTTTTGATTTGGTATGTTGTTAAGTGTGATTGTATTCTTTTATTGGAATACTGAACTTGACTTTATCCTGCTGTCCCATGTTTTGTCGTGAATTGTGTGTTATTAAATTATGATGCTCTGCAAGGTTTATGCTGTTGTTACTGTGAGATGCTTTGAGCAATGTAGAAAAATAGCATATAATTAAACTAAAAGGAATTTGATTTGTAGAAGAGAGGCTCATGAAGGGTTTATGAGCATAATACCAAATAGATACTCTTTATATCAAGGGAGACTACCTGTAAATAGAATAGAGAAAAGGGAGGGCTATTGGCTTCATGCTCTGTTTGTAGACTTCCAGCCAGCTGACCAGTTGTAGAAAGCTAATGTTTTCTTTTTAAATGGCTGATTGATATGTGTGAATTCAGTTTCTTGTAATATGCAAGGTTGTTTTTATATTTTCTTATCGAAATAAGGATCTCCACTTAAGGAATTGCATGCATATCTACTGTACAGAAGAACACATGATATATTTGTAACAAACAGGTGCAGATGTCTAGGACCAGCTACTGGCAGCTCCTCATCTGTTTTTGTACTATTATGTAGCTGAGCTGGGATAAACTGGAGCAAATTGGGCCTGGTAATCAGGGCAAATAAAAATTGATTGAGTTTTTAATTTCAAATTGGGCCTTGATTTTTAATACCCAGCAGTTCCCCAAATTAAGGGTTAAATATAGCTGTTAAATCACCATTTTAAATGTAAAAATATACTGACTCAATTAGGGATCATCAGACTTTAATGAGAGAGAAAGTCAGTTGGCTGCATCCTTTTAACATTTTATTTTAAATTAAACAGTAGCATGTGGGAGGAAGGAAATGCATACTTTGGTCATTCTGCATCAAGTCTCAACCCTGAATTCATCTCAAGCAGACCTTCTGAAATGAAGGCAGAACAGCTACTCTTTTATGGAGCAGATGTTCTGGTTTTTGCAGAGAAGCTCTTAAGCCTGGGAGAGTAGCCTATTTAAATTCACCCAATGATTCCTTGATAATACTGCAATGTTTGGCAGGACCATGTGCTTAGTCTTTAATTACAGGCAAGAACAGGTGGACATAGACTAAAGAAACTTGATTTCCAAGGATGTTTAAACAATATCTCTTTTTATTGTGGATTAAAATGCAATCAGTTTATTAATACCTGTACCAGTGTGTAAATGCAAACAGTATTAACCATGTCCCAAACTGCTATTTAGCAAACAGGTGTTCAATGTGACTCCTTTGCCATGAATTGTGAATAACGAACATTGTCATCAAAGTTTCCAGTTCCAGCATGGTATTGCTGCTAAAGTACTGGGGTGGGACTGGGAAGACATCGGTTCAGTTCCCACTGAACCATAAAGCGCACTGATTTGGGGAGTTTGTGACTCTCTCACAGGCATGGTGTTGTGAAGATTATTTATTTATTTATTTATTCAACTTGTATGCCGCCCATCTCCCCCAACGGGTGACTCTGGGCGGCTCACAATAAAAACACAGCTCTCACCGAGATGGCTAAAAACTATAAATAATTAAAAACATATTAAAAAACCCTAAAAAACCTCCTCTGGTTTATGGCCCTAAAAAACCTGTAAGATGCTGGGGGGGGGGAGACAACCCATCATCCCACCAGCCATCTCCACAGGTGTGGGCCCCCCTCTGGCCCCCAGGCCTTCTGGCAGAGCCAGGATTTAATACCTTTCCTGAAGGCCATGAGGGAGGGGGCACACCGGACCTCAGGAGGCAGGATGTTCCAGGATGCTCCATTAAATGAAGGAAACTTTCTATGTGTGTTCTCTTGAGCTTAGTGGAAATATAAAGTACACTAGGGATAGGCAAAAGATCTCAGTTGGATCAGTCCCAATGGTTTATAAATTCACATAGGTAATATGAAGTGGAAATTGGGGAATTGTAAACACACCTGACAATTTTTCAGTGATTTTCAATTCTGGCATAAGCTTCTCACATGTTGAAATATCACAGTAGAGTTCTGAATGTTGGTCCTTGCTCAGAGTGACTATGAATTCTATTCCAACATATGCATCCCTATTTTTCTTAAAGACTTGCTGTTAGGAAAAAAATGAAAGAAAGAGAGGAGAAAACAGACTAAGTTATAACGTTGGGATAATCAGCTGCTTCCCAGATAGCACTTTGAACAGATCTGCAAAATTAGTACTGTAATAGACAAGTTAAACACAGGCCATGCATATGAGAGCCAGGGTACTGTAGAGGTTAAGGCCTTGGAGTAGGACTGGGAGGTCTAGATTCAAGTCTACCCTCAGCCATTGAATCTCATTGGATGTAGAACTCATCATTCTCAGCCCAACCTATGTTACAGGGTTGTTGTGGGAAAAGTCAGAGAAGGGAGTATTATATACCCTTCCTTGCAAGAAAAGTGAGCAATAAGTCTAAGTAACAAATACATTTAAAAATATATATAATTTCTGCTGGATACTACAGTAGAGTGTCTTGGAGCTATAGGCAAGGCCAAAAAGATAAAATATCCAGAAGAAAGCAAGGCAAATCACTTCCATGTTGTTGCCTTAAAAACTGCATGGATATGTCCAAATATTTACCAAGAATCTAACTGAACTCAATAATTTTTTTAGTCCCAAAGTGACAGAAAAATATAGATTCTCAGTGGCTGAGTCAGAAAGATTCAGGCTTAACTTGAGGGAGTCTTTACCTTTATGAACACTGGCTGGATCACAGTGTGTGGCTAGGTTTTGGCTTGCTGTGTCCTAGAAGGTTGTCAAGTGTAACCTAGAAATACCCATCATTAAAGAGAGAAACAAACTATGTGCACATAGCCCAATCTCTGACTGAAGCTGATGATATGAAACTGATCATCTTTATTTGGACTGTGTTTGGCATGCAATTGGATACTGTTCTTTCTAGTAACAAGACTGGTCCAAATGCTCTTAAACTTCTTATTTATTGAAAAATATAAAGTTGCCTTTCAGTTGAACTTGCCATTGCCTCCTTCCAGAAACCACTTTTTAAAAACTATACAATCTAGCCTGTAGCCTTGGTATTTCCTGGTGGCTCCAGTTTCAATCCCATTTACTAAGCTTTTGCTCAATTCTGCTGTGTCCTGAGACCACCTGCACAGCTTCTTTTCTCTTTTTATTCTGAACATATCTAAATCTGTCCTTTTTGTTGTCCTTGAAGTCTTTGCTAACTCAAGCTCACGCATAATGTTAACTTTCTTGACATCATCTCTAAAGTTCTGAGATATTCATGTGTATTCTACATGCCCTTCTTTCTATCTCTTACATCTCTTTCTCAGTTTTTTTCCTCATTGGAATTGTTTGCAGTTGCAGTTTTTGTACCTCTTTGTTTAAATACTCCCACCTATCTTGGAAGCTTTCACTGTTGGCATCTACTGCCATGAAAATATTCTGATGAGTTTATTAAAATTTGTTTTATTAAAATCCATCATATGCATGCGTTTGATTACACACAGTTTGTTTCCCTTAAAATCAAGAACTCCAGCATTACAACGTCACTTTCCATGAATGTTTTTGCTATATCCACTTCCTTGACTATGTCTTCCCTGTTGGTTAAGTTCATGTCAGGGATAACAAGTTCATGTCAAGGATTCTTGTGCTTTCCTGCAACATCTGAAGGAGAGAAGTCTGAGCAATACAAATCAGGAATTTCCTGGAGGGATCAAGCATGGCAGAGTTTATCTCCCAACAGTAAATAATGTCCCTTTACTACTCCTTCAGCTACAACATTGTGGTCCCCCACTATTCCAGATACATAATGTGTGCATGGAGAAGATGAATAGTGGTTCTGTGAATCATATTGTGAATCACTTGTGTGTTTGATTAACTTTTAGTTGAATAATCCAGATGAGATTCTATTATGCTGCTTAGTGAAATGCTAATTTTAATTCTTTGTAACAGTATAAAGGAATGTCCTTGTTTAGATCATGGCACTTTTTGGACTCTCTTTTAAAACAAGAGCAAACAATGCATACATCTGAAAGGTTTTTGCTTGGTTTAGGGAGGGGGAAGGTATGCCATTAAGTGTTAGCTGCATGTTACTGCAGAAGCAACTATAGGCTAGGTTGATGCTGGAGCAAACAAAAGTTATCATGTTTGTATCAAAATAAAAATCAATGCAGAAAGTCGGTTAGGTAAAAACATCAATATACAAGTTTTAGAAAATAAAACTGTTGGCATTTACCATGTAGGCTAATTTAACATGTAGGCTAATATGGTGGAAAGCCTGACTGAATTAAAAACATAACAAAACAACTTTGCCCAGCAGCAGAAGATAAGCAGAAAAGGAGTTAGATGGGCTTTCCTCTTTCCACAGCTTGAGAAAACTCCTGAGCAGTGGCTCTCTTGAATTCTACCAAACCAATTTTAAACATTGGCTGGCAGAAGGAAAATCTTCCTGAAGTATTTAAAGTTGAGGTGGGAATCTTTCTGGTCCCAAGTGCTGTCTTCAGTGTTAGATATTAGGTAAGGGCTAATATATAATAACATATGCACACAGGACTGGTATAGACATATGTGTACAGACATCTGGGCATTTACATGCAATCTCTTTGACTCCTCTGAGCAGTCTTGCCTAGAGAGAAATCATAGCTGTAATATACCTACATGCTTCTAACTTCCACCCAGAACACACCACAAAATCTATAATCTATAGCCAAGCTCTGTGCTACAATCTCATTTGTTCTGAACCATTTGACAGAGATATTCAATTGTTGGAAATAAACCAGGCATTCAGGAGACTGAACTACCCACCCAACAAGATCAATAGACAAATCAATAGAGCCTGATCAACTCTCATGGAGGACCTATTAGAAAAAAGACCACAAAAACAGGAAAAAAATGAAACTGATTGTCATAGAGAGCTCAAGTCATTCAAGCACCTTATTAATTAGCTACAACCCATAGTGGACAGTGATATCATACTTTCTTAGCCCTGGGTGGCAGACCCATTCTTGAGTACAGACAGCTACCCAACCTAAAGCAGATTCTCATAAGCAACAAGAAACAACAGTACAATGTTGCTAACATGGGAATCATACCCTGCAACAAACCCAGATGTCTCCTTTGCCCCCACATGTACACCACAGCACCATCATAGGCTCCCCAAACTTCATACCCAAGATTAGTGGCACCTTCAGATTCTCTTTCTCTAATGTGATATATATGCCATCATCTGCCAACAGTGCCCCTTTGGATTCTACATTGGACATACATGCCAGACTTTGCACAAAAGAATTAATGGACAAAACCTTGACATCAGAACTCAAAGTAAGGACAAAGTGAGCATTTTAACATCCCAGGATATTTGACTGCAGATCTCAGGGTAACTGTTTTGGAACAATGAAACCTCGCCAGTACTACAGAGCAAGAGACTGTAAAAGTCACATACATCAAAAGAGTTCATGCTATCTCAGAAGGTCTTAATAAATACAATAAGGTTTTAATGCATTGCAGTTGTTAACTGATGAGGTACCTGTAATCTGTTTTACATGTAACCTATATCTGCATAACCAACCTGTCTTCCCTTCCTCCTCCTCCCTCTGCCTCATCCCAGTTTAAATCTTACATCAGTTTAACTACTTCTTGCATCTGATGAAATGAGATACAATTCACAGAAGTTTATGCCTTTTAATAACATTTGTTAGCCTGAAAAAGCGCTATCAGTCTTCTCCTGATTTTTGGCTCCTACAACTCTCCTGCAATAGATTCATAGTGGTAAGTGAAACAGTATTTTGAGCATGGAACAATTGGGTATGTGTGTGGGGGATCTCTGTTCTTCTAGCCCTGCAAGTTAGAACAGGCTGCCAGAACCCTTTTATTGCAAATTAATTAAATAGACACGCTGCCACTATTCATATTATTTACAATAATTACTAAACCTCAACTTGAATAAACAAGAATCCAGGCCTAAAGGAGCACCTTTCTGAGAGCTTTTTGTTGCTGTCCTTAAGAACCATATATACAAAGCAGTCTGCCACATCCCCCATACTAGGCAAAAGGCTAAATCAGGGCCCAATTCAGTACATTTATTAAAGAATCCAGCAGAGAGGAATCAGAAATGAAAAGAAAATAAAGTATGAATTTTCCTAACTATAACTTACCAAACTTAGTTATGTAAGCTTATCAGAAACCTTATTCATTCATTAAGCTTACAAGGTATTTCCTGGGACTTCACAGCAGGATCTGGCCTTTAGTCTTTGCCAGTCTTAACAAATCAGGTTCATTCAACTGAGTTTACTAGGTTGGTGGGAGTAACTTCAAAGGAGGAATATCCACTGAGGAGCAGAATCTGGATTTGTCATTGAGCATCTACAGCATTTCTTAATGGCTGCATGTCATAAAACCTCAAGAAAGTTATGTAAGGAAATGCTTATTTTGGATAAGCCTTGGTTTTGTTTATTGTAACCAATATTTTAGATTATGTCCAGAAATGGACTGGTAGCCAATGAAACTACTCTAATATCAGACTTGGACAGACACAGTAATGAATCTTGAATTTCCATGCACTTAACCTCTCATTCAGGAACTTGCATAGAGCAGAAGCTCACAGATATGATACAGCTAGATTAGTTCCTGTATTGCAAACAAGAATGAAGCCATATTCATACAGATCCTCCTACTTTACTCTGTGTGTGTGTGTGTAGACTGCAGGGTTTACATTCTAGGCTGTTTCCTCCTGCTGTTTGAAGTCCAATAGAAAGTTGTCCATTCTCTTGGGATTGGACAGCATCTGTTCAGTGTTGAAGTAAAAATTCTGTGTGGCCTGGGAACCACTGGTTCCTAACTCACCAGGTTCATTCCCTATCTATCTATCTATCTATCTATCTATCTATCTATCTATCTACCTACCTACCTACCTACCTACCTACCTACCTACCTACCTACCTACCTCTCTCTCTCTCTCTCTCTCTCTCTCTCTCTCTCTCTCTCTCTCTCTCTCTCTCTATCTATCTATCTATCTATCACATTTGTATAGCTGCCCATCTCACAAATGACTCTGGGTGGCTCACAACTGTTAAAACAAGACCAGAAACAGTAAAAATATAAATAAACACAACATACAACTATACTAAAACCACAATTAAAAATTCAATAAAACACAAAACATAGTCGTAGTCTGCAGAAACTGTACATTCCTTTGAATATAGCCATTGCCAAGGCTTACCACTACTGCTTGGACCCCAGGCATGATGGCATAGCCAAGTCTTCAGGCCCTTCCTAAAGTTCAGAAGGGTTGGAGCCAATCTAGGTTCCAGGGAAACGATGTTCCAAAGGGTGGGCACCACGGCAGAAAAGGCTCTCTTCCTGTGTCCTGCCAGATGACATTTCTTAGTAGACAGAGCACCATGGTATTTTGAGAAATAATGTGATATCTTCTAGATTTGTTCAAACTTCTATCATCACCCATATTTTCACCCTTCTTTTTTTTTATATAGTAATAGTATAGTAGTAAATAAAAGAAAAAAACCTTATTTTTTATATAACATCAGCGTGTGTGGCCCTTTTACAGAGCATAAGAAGCCAGGTCCATGCCCCAGGGAGATTACAATCTAAACCTCAAGTGTTATATATCTCAAAGATACTTTGGATGGCAGTGTTCACATTCAACCTGGTCTGCTCATAGCCCTAAACAAGCAGTGGGGGATGATTAGAGCCTTGTGACTGATCTGTTTCTCAAATTAATCCATTAATCCAAATCTTCCTTTTGCCAATGCCATGAATAACAGCTAGTTGTCAGTCCACCTCCATGAGGACATGCCCACTAGGGAGCTGGAGAGGAAGGATATGCCCAGGGGCCAGCAGAATGGCAAGGGAAATTCTACCCAAGCATAAGAGCTCTGGATCTTAATGGAGTACTTAGTGCTAATTTATGGCTATATCAGTAGCACTGACTGGAAATTGTGTTTATTCTTTTGCAATAGGAAACAACTCTTAGAGCTGCCTCCTATTTATTTTCATTGCTAGTGATAAATGGGGTGTTTTTCTTATGAACATGATGGTGAAATCTTATGGCTTTAAAAAAAAAAAATCAGGAAATGCCCCTTTTCCCACTTGCATAGTCAAAATGGCTTCCTTGGCTTGCAGATAGCTTTTTAATGGCTCCCATCACAGTGCAAGCTACAAATTTTGTAGCACAAGGAGAATAAAAGTAATTCTTCTGCTAGTCCCATCAAATTGTAAGCAGGATAGTTGATAGGGTTGGCACTGTTGAGTATCTTCTCCAGACCATGTCTCGAGAGAGACTTACCAATAATTAGGGTTCCCTGAAACTGTTTGTGAGAGTGTCTGGTACTCCTCCATTTTTTCTTCTTTGGTAGGGTGCTGCCACCCCATTAAGGGCATGGGTCAACCTTTTTTAAAAAAATTACATGCAAGAATGTCAAGGTCTTCCTTGGAATTAGGTTTTGGACATTTTTAAGTACAAGTATTTTTTTTAAATCTTGTTTAATTTCATGGTGCTGAGTTGACATTTCAGGATATTGTGGATACCATGTTATTGACTCTGGCATTGCTATACATATTAACCTAGCTTGCAGAGTTGTTTGTTTGTTTACTTATTCAATTTATATAGCCACCCATCTTACATATGTAACTCTGGGCAGCTCACAGGTTAAAATGACAAAAAACAGAACTCATATAAATAAAAATGATTTAAAAACAAGTTAAAGCAATTAAAACAAATTAACCAAAAACATAAAATGCGGGAGAGTGCCAACCAACAACTTACAAACGGTGGAGTCCTTGGGGTTCTCTGAGCTTGGCTGTTTTCTTGCAAATGTTTTGTTACCTGACTAGGTAACATCTTCAGTACTAGAACTCACAAACAAGAAACCATATCGCAGGCTCCATGCCTCCATGGGATCCCCAGGCCTGTTGGCAAAGCTATATCCTCAGGGACTTCCAAAAGGTCAATAAGGTTGGGGCCAGTCTAACCTCAGGAGGGATGATGTTCCAAAGGGCAGGTGCCATGGCAGAAAAGGCTCTCCTCCTGAGTCCCATCAGATGAAACTCCCTAGTAGATGAGACCTATAACATGCCCCTTCTGCCACAACTGATGGGACAGGTAGATGTAAAAGAGGAGAGGCAGTCCCTCAAATAACCCAGCCCAATGCCATGTAGGGCTTTATAGGTCATAACCAGCACCTTGAACTGAACCTGGAAACAAACTGGCAACCAATGCAGCTTGCAGAGCAGAGGTGTAATATGTTCTGATCTTGGAGTGCACATAACTGACTGCACTGTTGTATTTTGCACCAGGTGTAGCTTCCGGATACTTTTCAAGGGCAGCCCCCTGTAGAGTACATTACAGGAATCCATTTGGGAGGTGATTAGGATATGAGTGTCAGAAAGTAGAGCCTTTTGATCCAGGAACAGGCACAACTAAGTACACAACCTGAAGTTGCACAAAGGCCATGACTCCTCAAACAGGAGTTGTGAGTCCAGAAGGACCCCCAGATTGCGCACAGGGTCTGTTTGGGGCAGTGCTCCATCCAGGATCAAAAATGGTAAATTCCTGGATCCTGAAGACCCCAAAACCCAAAGCCACTCAGTCTTGCCAGGGTTGAGCCAAAGCCTGTTGTTCCACATTCAAACCCCCACAACCTCCAAACATCAAGACAGGACATCGATAGCATTGCTTACCCCATGGTGATAGATAACTTCACCCAGTAGCTTCATGTAGATGTTCTAAGCGTTGTTGACAAAAAAATACATGACATGATTTAAATGCATGGAAAAACAGATTGCTGTGTTTTCATACAGGCAACTTAGTTGGATATTTTTACTTCCTCTCCCTTGCCCATTAGTTCCTAAGGCATTCCTTCTGAACACCCATATCAGTATATTACTTACTTACATAATTTACATTTCCCTGTTAGAATGTGTGTTAGTTCTACTTACTGTAACTGAGGAGTCACTCATATGGAACAGGTGAATATTGGGACTCTCCAAAATACTGCTGGTGCCTTTGACTTTTTAGTTTGGATAAATTTCCATTGGAATGGTGGAAAAAGAATGTCGTGTCCCAAGGCATCTTGGCAATAATGCTGATTTCTTGTTAAGAATACATGGAACTTTATGGACAATATATTTTACTAAATTGCCTGTAGTAAATTAATTAGCAAACAATTCTTTTTTTCTTCCCAAAATCTTTTTATTTATAAATTTATTTCTCATTGGAGAACTAAACTTACAAAATGTTTTGTACATTTTGATATAGGTAAGCAGATAAATTTAATATGCATTTAATTATCTTCAAAGATTTATTTTAATATAGCTCACATCTTTCAATAAATAAAACAATGGAGTCCTTGGGGTTCTCCAAGCTTGGTTGTTTTCTTGCAGACGTTGCGTTACCTGTCTAGGTAACATCTTCAGTGCTAGAATGGAGTAGAGTTTGCTCTCTGTTTATATACAGTACCTTGCCCTGTCAGCATTGGTGGTTACCTAGATGGGTAATGAAATGTCTGCAAGAAAACAACCAAGCTCAGAGAACCCCAAGGACTCCACAGTTCAACCCTGAGCTACATATATTCTCTTCTATTGGTAAATAAAACAATGTTAAATATTTTCCTAATTAAGTTTGTAAATAGCTTTCTAATCACAGTCATTTCTAGAAAGATCCATCAAATTCTTCCAGAGGAACAAAGTTGTAGCTAATTACTCAAGTTCTGATCAGGGGCACAACAATATTAATACATCAATCTATTGAACCCAACTGATTTTTTAAAAATTGTTATGGTCTTCTGTGCAGTACTACAATTGTAGCTGAAGTGCCTGTTCTCATGCAAAATCTGCTGCTTCTGCCATGGATAAGTTTTTAAAGCATTCTGCTTAGGCATTTAGATGTTATATTAGATGTCCGTGTTGTAGCCCTGTACACATTTACTCAAATATGTTCAGTTATATGCAGTGGAGCTAATTTGTTATGAATAATGTTATCAGATTTCAGTTGAGTAAACTGGTAGATCAGGAGGAAGTGGAAATAAGACAACACTTCAGCCCCAGTGCCTTTAGTTCTTACCCATAGCCTCTGCTCTTCAGCCCTATCCTCCATCACAGCAATTAGGCTAACAAAGAAGAGGCTTCATTCATGAAAATGGGATTTCTGTCCCTCTCCTCTGCCCCAAATTGTTGGCCATGGGGAAAGAGGAGGTTCTGGGGGGGAGGGGGTTCTGGGGTGAGTGGCAGTTTGGATGGAAAGCTAAATTCCCTTTTCTAGTGCCCTGTGCCCTCCTCCCTAAAATTGCCTCCATTTGGCAGATTGGCATAGAAAAATCGTCCCGTTTGTACAAATTAGACCTGCTTCCAAAGTGCAATGGCTGCAGGAAGAGGTGCATTTGGTGTTACAGGTAGTCCTTGTTTAGCAACCACAGTGGGGACTGGCAACTTAGTTGTTAAGTGAAATGGTTGCTAAGTGAAACGTGACTGTGCTTATGACCTTACTACAGCTTTCCTTTGCTTTACAGATCTGTGAAGGTCGTAAATGCAAGGATTGGTCATAGAGTTATTTTGTCATTACCATCATAACTGCAAACGGTCACAGTACGAGGCAGTTGCTAAATGAGGACTACCTGTAGCTCCTAAAGAGGGCTCATTTTTGCCTTCCACATTCAGCATAGGTAGATTATTTCAGACCCTACATCTCTCTCTGAGTAAACGTCTGCCTTCTGTACATATTCTTTTGATTCTTTCCCATTTCCCATTTATTTTTTTCCTCACAGCAAAGCCAGGAGACAATTAAACTGTGACTATCATGGGAAAAGTTAATGAAAAAACCAACTAAAATTAAAAGTTAGCCTTTGAAATTAACGTGAGCTAAGTTGAATATTAAATATTACCACTTGCAACTAGTGAAAAAGGAAGACAATAATTTTAACTACTTAAAAGTTATGTTTTGAAGAAATGCGTGAAACTTAGTGAAGGAATTACCTATTAGAATTCTTTTTCCATTTTCAAACACAATGAGCTGCTTCTTTCCACAAAAGCATGCTAATATACTTCCTGCTTTATCTGAAACTGTTATATTCATCATACAGTTTTTAAAATAACAATTGACCGGTACTAGTATTTAAATTAGATCCTCCTCATCCTTGCCAGGTGAAGTATTTACAAAAGTCAGTACATCATACGTGTTCCAAAATAACCAGAAAGGAAGATATTCATAATCGAGTGACAAATAAAAGCTGTTTTTACAAAAAAGAAGGGGGGGGGAGAGAGAAAAAACTTCCTATTGTAACAGCTTTCATTGCTCAAATGGCAACAAAGGGGTATGGTATATATATATTTTTGAATTAGGAATAATAGAAGTGCCTGAAAATCAGTGATGGATTGCAGAGCTTTGCAGGATGGAAGGGGGCTATAAAGCAGCTTGGAGTGAGAGCTTTGTTCATCAGGCTGCCTAGAGAAGGTGCATGGTATTTGTAAAAAACGTATATATTTGTGTGTGAGGGGGAAAGGAAGATTAACTCAACTCAGCTGTGCACTTTTATGTTAGAGAAAGAAAATGATTTAAGATACATTTCTTAAAACTGCATTTGTTTCAACAAAATGGCGTGACGTGGGTGATGTAATGTGAAATGATTATTGTTATTTCAGGAGACTTAGTGCTGCTTTCAACATGTCCAGAATTTTGAAGTTATTTTTAGCACAAATTCCTAGTAGCATAAATTTATGATAGGCTTATTAGCATGCAAATTAAGAATAGCTCATTTACTGCTATGTCTTTGGGGGCCTGTACATTTAGCAGCAGAAATGGCTTCTGTTTGTCCTGGGATTAGTCTTTTCTCTTACTTGCTGTCTTTTTTCCCTGTACCGATGGGCTGCCTTGTTGACTTCTGCAAGTGCACAGAAGATGCCGACATGAACTAAGAGACACTTTTAAAATGGAAATGTAATATATTAAAATATGCATTGTAAAGCAATATACTTGATACCGATGTGAAGAAACAAACAACATGGAAGAATTGTTACATCATTTTGTAGTAGTTCAAAATACTGTTTCTTTAATGTATTATATATAATTATCTAATTATGTTTCTTTATTTAAAGTAAAGAACTTTTAAATGACCACATTTCACAGGAAGGCAAACTATTCAGTGTCTCAAACTAAACTTCCATTTTGGTAAAAACATGTTACTCTGTATAGAATTCTAAAGTGGCTCTTTAAAAAAAAAACAACTCTTGAGAAAGCTGAGTTTCCAGTTTCTTTATCTGGTTATACTGTAAATAGTTTTAAAAGGTTGATTTTTAAGGTGAAAAGTTAGCCATTTCATTAACTAATTAACTATTTCCCATGACTGAACTGTGGTGATTTTTCCCTGAATACACTTCTCACAGCTTATTTTAAAATGCTTTACCACGCTCATGCTCTCATTTGCTCATGAGAGTGGATGTCAACTTTTATTATGTGGGAGATATCTCTTTCCTTTCTGCAGTCACCTGTACTGGCACTTGGCAAAACCTCCTGTTTACTAGGCCCAAGTGTATGCCTTCAGTAGAGATGTTCATACTGGCCATCCCTCACTCTTAGCATTGACTTATCTAACCTAATACCTGCCCAGTGTCTTGGATTTCAGGTCTCATAATCCATCATGGGCATGGTCTTTGAAGTCAACATCTGGAGGGCTTCTGGTAGGGAAGACTGCCTATATAAAAGTCCATATCCACTAATGCTGTAGAAAGGGGCAAAGAACAATATATATATATATATATATATATATATATATATATATATATATATATGAATGAGTCTGGGTATGTTCTACATACAGATGCTTGTACCTGATCCATGGCAGTCTTTTAAAATGAAAAGCTACCTTAGACATTTTTCCAAAGCTTTCCCCACCTTGCGTATTATGCCCACTTCTGGACATCATACTTTGAAAAGGATTTGGACAAACTGGGACAAGCCCAAAGATTATCAGGGAACTGTTGTAGGAAAAATGTGTATAGTAAAAACATTTCAAAAATGTAATCAATTACTAAGAGAGGTGCCATATCTTAGTGCAGAGCCAATGTTATAAGGAACTCTATTCCATTAATTCATATAATACCCTTTTTAGTATAAGCAAGAAGTAGGGCAGTAGAATCTCAGGCTGCCTGTCTATTGTTGGTTCATGAATTGTGGCCTGTGACTTTCTTGCCACCATCTATAAAATTGCCATGTCAGTAAGCCAGGGGTTGCTTAAAGAAAGCTAGCAGTATTATTTTATTCTTTAAATTTCAGTTTTAGGTTTGTAACTTTTTATTCTGGCTAGTAGCAATTAAGCTATTAATATTAACTAGGCAGTTAAGAGCATATGCATTTAATACAATTGATTATTCCTGATTCCTTTATGCTGAATACAATAGCGAAGATTACTTGATATGAACATTTTAATTATAATGACCCTGTTTTTTGTCCTCTCAACAACTCTATAAACCTTTCCTAACCTATGAAAAACGAACTGATGAAGACAGGCTTTTTCACATTTTTCTCAATGGCTTTGTTGACATGTAACAATAAGCCAGAACTCACCATCTGAGTTTCTGTGAACAAGTACTGTGTTCAAGCAGCCTTTTAATTTCATATTTTCCTTGGTAAAACAAACCAAGAAGAAACTATTGCAACACCTGAAAGTTTGGCTTGGCTGCTCTGAATCAAAACTAAACAAAATATGGGTATTGGCAACCCTAAGTGATTATCAGAAAACCATGCCCTGTTTCGGCATGCTGGGCTGCATGTGTGATACACATAATTTGCAAAAAGTAATTCATGAGTGATTGAACATTTGTACTTAATTTTAAAAAAATGAAGTTTACTTTTGAAAATAAACTGTGTGAAACAACTGGCCCTTTTGTGCTATTGGAAAGGAAACAGTCCAGTGTTCTCATGTCGGTACATTTATCCGTTGGAAGGGGATGGGGGGAAGAGACAGTGTATTACGTTCATGGCAGGGGAGGGTTTGAACCTGTGTCTCCAAGGTGGTCTGACCTCGCCATTGAGCATCTTTTTGATCAGGCACTGAGGACCTTCAATGTGTGGGCAATTGGTGGTCCTCAGGGGTTTCCCGTCTGGCCTCTTGGTCTTTTCCTAGACCTCATTCCTTCTTTCTAGGCCAGGCACAGAAACAACTCTTTTTTCCAGTCAGCAGCTGATCAGTGATAAGCTCTGTCCCTCTTTGCTTTAAAAGAGCATTGAGACTCATTTTATAGCCTAATTGTCATGTGAATTGGGGGGGTGGGCGAGGAAACCTCTAGGAAGAGAAGGAACAATTGACTCCTCCTTGAAGAATCACTGCTGTGAATTCAGCCACAAGCCCAGCTTTCTAGTCTGGCTCTTCCAGTCAGGTTGGCTTACTGTTGGCGCATTAGTTCCCAGCCAGTTATGGACATGGTAGTTTAATCCATTTGGACACAGGTTGCGAAAATCTGGCCTAGACTTACCCGCTTATATTTATTACGTGGAGTATGTTTTAATTCCACATGCAAGCCCTTCCTGGTTTACAGGAAACCAACATTGTTTCTAAGTTTACAACCCTCTTTCCTTTACACAGTTTCCTTCCTGTGTCTGATATGGAGTCCCAAGTCCTTGCTGTCTTTATACAGCCAACCACAAGCAGATATTTTTATTCTCTGTGGAGTCCTTTATAATGCAGCAAGGTAAACAAAATGGCAAGCTGACCTTTTTTCTCCTCCCTCCACATTCCAAACTGTTTCCGCTCCCCGACGTCTTCCCCTTCCCCCTTGGCCAGTGTTATTTAATCCATTTATCCCAACCCCCCACCCTCATGATAGGTTTTTTATGACTTTGTAAATCAACCCAAAGGCATCAAATCAAATGCTTTCTTCCCAAAGACCCTGATAACGTATGTCCGCCGTTTCATTCTTGTCTAATCTAACAATTTGGTCGTATAATAAAACCAGATTTCAGCAGATTTGTCAGCCATGACCTTCGCTTTTTATGAATCCAGGCTGGCTGTCCTCTTGTTAAATTATGCATTTCAAAGTGCTGCCATATTTGTGCTTTTATTAGCCTGCCCCTGTTGTAATGCATTCTGCAGCTCCTTTCTAAAATAATCCAATGTTAAATTTTAGTTAGGATAAAGGAGTCAGTCATATAAGGTTAGGGAGGAATTTTCTATGCTTTAATTGGATTTTTGTATTCAGTTCTTCTCAGGAGATGTCTGTGTGCTGTTTTAGGGGACAGAGATATATGTCGAGAGACCCCTTACATAGCCTACATTAGGGGTTGTTAGATGACAGCTCACAGATAAGAGTTGACTCCTAAAGCAGTTTTATTTTTCTGCTGCTGGACTTGCCACATCTTAATTAAACTGCAACTAAAAGATTTGCTTGTAGACACATAAGATAGCGTGACCCTTGTAAATTGGCCTGTTTGTAAATATGAGTACAGGTAGTCCTCATTTAGTGACCGCAATTAGGACCAACAACTCAGTCATTAAGCGAAGCGGTTGCTAAGATAAAATCATGTGACCGTGACGGTGCTTACGGTTTTACTTCGGTTTTCCTTTGCTTCTTGCTACTTTCTTTGGCTGAACTGGGATTTTTTCTCTTTCTCTTTGAGTGCATCTTGGGGTAAATAAGCAAGTGAAAATAAGAACAGAGAGACATGGCAAAGGTCATAAATTCAAGGACTGGTCACTAAGTTGTTTTTTAGCACTGTAACTTCGAATGATCATTAAACGAGGCAGTCACTGAGTGAGAATTACCTGTATACTTGTTTTCTCCCCTGGTCTCAGCAACTAAGAATTTGCTACTTTATAAACAGTGCCAGCATCTAGTATCCTCATGCAGCTGTCAGGCGTCCCAGCAAAATCCACAGTTGCTGCTGTTCGTTTTTGGTCTGCCCAGTTGATTTGGATTTATGGTGCCTGCCCTATTGATTTTCCCACCATGCTCCAGAGGACTTGATTTAATGTTGGTATGAAGCGCTGCAGGAGAATTAAAGTGGTAGGTGACTTTCTAGAGTCAGCTGTGAAGTAAGCCCTGCACTGGACTGCAAATAGATAAAGAAAGCAGCACTGTTATTAGAAGGCCCCATTCAAAATGCTTTTTAAGCTGGATCATGATTAACTTGCTCTGGCCTAAAAGTGAACCAGGGTTGAAGCCTGGGCTCTAAGTTCTTAGATCTTGGTACCTTCAACCATAAGCTCTGTCCTGATTGTGTTAATTAAGTATTTAAAAACATAAGACAGAATTCCAGTTGAGGTAGGTTATAATTCTCCTAATTCCCAGTTGGCTTTGCCCATATCCATGTTACCCAAGAATTGTGGTCCAACACATCTGGAGTGTACCAGATTGGATAAATAACAACTGTTGTAGAATTTTTTTTCTACAACAATGCTCATTTTTCCAGCAATCCTACATGCCAGGAATTGGCAATATTTTTGGGAGGGAGGCACCCAATATATATATTTTTTTAAGTTAAACACTGCTGAAATCTCATCAGATGTGGATCTTGCATGGGTTTCATGAGATTCTGGCATGCTTGAAATCTCATGTAATCTCCCATGAAAACACTGAAATCTTACAAGACTTCAGACATTTTTTTAATTTTCAAGAATTTTATTTTTTTTACTAAAATACATGTAATTGGAAAGGCAGCGGCCCTAGAGAAGGCGAGGAAGAGAAACTGGCCAATTGCTTCCTAAAGAGTCCATAACAGAGTCAAGATTTGAACAGTTCATTCCTTTCACTAGCATGCTACAGCACCTCACTGAACAGTGATAGTTAATTGCATGATTTTATTAATTAATTGGCTAATTAATTAATTTAATTAATTTAATTAATTAATTTAAGGTGGCTATGGGCAGCTCACAGTTAAAGTAAAACCCACATTGGCTGGCCCTACTCCTTAACAATATTTGGTTTTTGAGGTAGTGCCAGTTAACATTTGGCCCAGCAAGGAGGCAAACTGTTCTTAACAGGTAGTAATCAACAGGTAGAAGAACTGGAACACCCCATGCTGCAAAAAGGCTTGTAATATTTCATTACCCTCACCTGAAAATGTGCCAGTATTGTGTCTAAATAGAGGAAGGGAAAGTATTTTATATGTCTTCTAATCCAAAGTCCAGAACTGAGCAAAGAACCTGGAGGAGGAGGCCAAAGGGGATCAGTACCTTCCAGCACTTAGTGTAGCCATTTAGCGGCCCTATTAGTATGTTAGATTTCCTGCTGCCTTGCAGAGCAAGCATCAATAGCCACTTAAGGAATCGCTTTTCCTTGGCTGAGAAGCTTTTGCTCTACTGCTTTGGAAGATAGTTCTTGCCCTGGGAGGGGCCACAGTTCAGTGGCAGAGCACATGCTTTGTGTGGTACAAATTCTAGGTACAATTCCAACATCTTTAGTTTTAAAAGTCCATGGAGAACTGAGCTGAGGTCAGTAAAAGTAGATGGTACTCAACTGTATGGCCCAGTGGTCTAAGTTGGCATAAGGCAGCATCTGTCTTCCTGTATCTGCCAAGGTTGTATTCTTGCTGTGGTGAAATCAGTGTTGTCATATGGATAGAAAAGCCCACCCAGGAAATTTAGGAAGTTCAATGTATAGTATCTCTGGGGGTGATTCTTGGTAGATAAGTTTTGATTTTGCTCATCACCATAAAATGGCTACTGTAGTCACAAAGACAAGTAACCTACTCAAGAAAGCAGCAGTTGGATATGGGCTCCTCTATGCCAAATATGAATTTGGTACACTTCACAGAAGGAAAACTAGAGTGTGCAGCTCAACATTCCACCCCTTCTTGAAAACCCAAACTCACATAAACTCAGCTAAGTAGTCCTCTCAACTCAACTCCTACAAGCACTCACAAGTAGTAAAGAGTGATACCTGCCAAGTCCCATGGCAGTATTCTCCCCAGCTATCACGCTTACCAGGCAGCAGAGTATCCATTTTTTTCTTTCTCCATCCTCTGTTTAATGTTGTTGTTACTGTTCTTACAATAATAACAGTGGTCTCCACTGGGTGCGGTCAAAAAAGTCAAGATGGTGGCACAATGATGCAATCAAAGCTCCGTCCACTTTCTATATGCATAGCATGGATGGAACTTTGATTCCTCCATCATGTCCACCATCTTGACTTTTTGACCACACCCTGCAGACACCCCCTGATTAATAAGCAATAATAATGTAGTTTTCTGGAGGCACTGGATAGCAATTTCAACTGCCCTGCCCTCTCCCTTTGTTTTGCTTTGTTTTGCTTTCCTAATTATATCTCCCTAACTTACATTTGACCCAGAGGCATTATAGAAGGGGAAAAAAATATGGGTGGTGGTTGGACACTGGAGCTTTCCTTCAAAACTTTTAAAAATAATATTGGAAAGAGAAATCAAGGAAAGAGGTTTGGAAGTGGAACCAGCATGCCCTTGTTTGGATTCCATCTTTGTCTTTAGGTCCTTTGGTAGTTATAATCCACTTTTGCTTACAGAGATAAACATTTAAATAATGACTGCTACTAACAGATGCAATATAAACAATTTGCTTTTCTTTTTTAAAACATAATTCTGCTCCAGCTGCTCTGGGTCCTGATGATTCCTTCCTTCTGCTCTGGAATGCTGCTTGGTCTCTCCCACTCACTTCCAAACTCTTCTGTGTAGATTAAGGACTAGAAACCTGTATTCTTTTATTTTTTAAATGAAACCTTGGGGCTCCTGCATGCTGCATCCTTAATAAATTTGGGCATTCATGGTGTCTGTCTTTGAACTAATTCACATACACATTGATGTGGCACCGAAACAGCAGCAAAGAAAAGAAGAAAAGTAGAGTGTCTGCTATGTGAAATCACTGGTGGGGGAGTGTTCTGTCTATTTATATATTGTATTTTTATACAATACCAGTCTGAGTATATAATGTTATTGCAAAGTTTAAGAGGACAGACTCCTGTTCCCCAAAAGCTGGGATGAAATTTAGGATCCTGAGTTGGAGGATATGCATTCCATATCTGATTTTAGGGCCACAGTCTGGCTATGACAGAAGACTGGAGTAACTTTTTTAGGATAAGAAAGCCCTATTGGTGTCATAGACATGAAACTGCCTTTTCAGTCTGAATGAATTTGAGCTGTTTCTTCCATACTACATTCCTCCATAAAGGATTAGGGTGAATTAATTTTTCTGGCCGGTGAATCTTAGTGGGAAGACTGCACTTGTCGGTCTTCTAACTGCCGAGAAACAGGTTAAAGCAAAAAAGCATTCTTAGAGGAAGTGTGTAAGGTGGAGGCAAAGGTGGAGATGCTATACTCAAACATCTTAATTGCAGCCAGAGAGAAATGAACAAAACTGAAGTGGCTCCCAAGGAGATATTAGAAAATGCAAGTTGAAAATGAGAATGATTTAATGTCAAATGAGACAAATGCCGAGTTGATACTCCAGTGCTTCACGCTTCCACTTGTCCTTGGCATTGAGAAAATGAGATTTTTAATATCGGAAAAACAGATTGCCATGAAGGCTCATCCATTGTAAATTTGAGCTGCCTTTTAGAGCAGCTTTTAAGCTGGGGATTGGATTGTTCATTCCATTCTACAGTTGCTGCCACGATTTTCATACTAATATGGAATTCCTCTCTCTTTCCCCCACCCCTTTGCATTCTCTTTATGCACCAGAGAGGGAAGGAAGGAAGGCTGACTTCCTCTTTCGGTCTCCATTTCTCCCTTTCCTCCTCTTCCCCCCTCACTTTAACAAGTTAATTTCATTAATGAATAATGCAGACAGGACAAAGGTTTGTCAGGTTTAACCTCTGCATTAGTTAGACAGATTAATGATACTTGCTGTTCTGCCTGGTTAATGCTAGGAAGACAAACTTAGGTTCTGTTTGTCAGACTGAAGGGTTGAGGCCTGGTGGTTTTGAAATGAAGGGATATCAAAAAATCAAACTACCTCTATTCAGCTAGTGAATTGTTTTGAAATCAAATAATATGGTAGAATTGTTTTCTGAAAAATCGACTATTCAGTTCACATTAAGTTTGGAAATCACCATGAAAGTTTGGACTCTGCTTTCTGTCTCTGGGCTGCTGCTTGCTAATGGGAAGAGTGCCCCATCTTCATTCTTAGGCCTTATGTGTTTTCTCCAACTGAGATTTGGTTTTCACATTTTAAAGGAGCTATACTGTTTTAAACCTGCATTGCTTGCAACTTCCTCTCCACTTATTTGGAATGTTTGCAATCACTGCACGACATACAGCAGCTCAGCTAGCACACAAGGGAATTTACACGGCAAATATTGCAGGTAATGTAGGTAACAGCCCTTACAAATGTGGTTGTTGAATCTGCTCAATAAAATAGATGTACATCTTTCTGTTTCCTAAGTGGAAAGTATACCAAGGATGTATGTTATTAGTGCCAACAACTTTTCTTTCTGCAGAAGTACATACCCTTCTAATCCAGGTTTGTGAGCTTCTCAAATGCATCTTGAGGGCCACTACTTGGCACAGAATGCTGGACTAGATGGGCCTATGGCCTGATCCAGCAGAGATGTTTGTGAATTCTATGGCCTGATCCAGCAGAATCAAGCAAAGATTCTGCTGTTTGTGAATTCTTCTCTGTTTAAAGCAAAACAAAATATTGAGCACAAACATGTTAAAGTGACTGTGTAGGCATATGTGAGATCCATAATGTTGCTGTAGAGATAAGGAGAAATTCCACCTATGAGCTACTCCTGTTCTAGTGGTTCCTTGAAAAATTATTCTAGTCTAGTCAAAGTGAAAAGCTGTCCTTCCCACTCAGTGTTCCTCTAAATTTAGATATTTTTGTGGAATGTTTATTGCAAATCTTATGCTCTTGTTAACTTAGGTGATCAGAAAAAAGTTCTCCCTTGTTTTTTTGCCATTCTCCTGCAATATTGGAGTATTGTCAAAATGTACTACCATTATCTCCCCCCGCCCCCCAAGCTTGATATGCCCAATCTTCCCATTCTTTGCTTGTCTGGAGGTTGAGTCATGGCAACTGGACTTCTTTTCTTTTGGTCTGATACATTTTGCTGCTTGTCCAAGCAGCTTCTTCAGTCTCTGGACTGAAACTTCTGAAGAAGTTTCTGAAGAAGTTTCTCTGGACAAGCAGCGAAACGTATCAAACCAAAAGAAAAGAAGTCCAGTTGCCATGACTCAGCCTCCAGGTAATTCCACCTGGATGACTGAGAATCTTCATCAACATTTTTTCCTTGTGATTTCTGCCTTATTCATGCTTGTAGCTTTCTCTGGGTTTTTCAGTTTTTACCAGTACCTGTTGGTATCCAAAATAGCACATAGTCAAATAAAGCATTAACAGTTTTGAAGTGAGATATGTCTGGTTTCTCTAAGTAATGGAAAACATGTTAAAATAGTATGGTTTCATATACTTCAAGTCATGTTGTCAGCTTACGTTGATTTGTCATTCTAAATCTACGCATGTTTCTCGGAAACTGGTATTTTAGTTCTGTGTTTTATTCAATAATTATGGCTTTCTAACCCATCATGTCCTTGAGATGCATTTACATTGTGATACACTGTAAAATATTTCAAAAAATCCTCCTACCCATCGGAGTCTTGTCTACAAGTGAAACTTGAAAAATTAGAATATCATGCAAGTGTTCATTTATGTCAGTATGGCAACTCAAAAGGTGAAACCAATATATGAGATAGACGCATTACATGCAAAGCGAGATATGTCAAGCCTTACTTTGGTATAATTGTGATGATTATGGCGTACAACTTATGAAAACCCCAAATTCACAATCTCAGAAAATTAGAATAGTGTGAAAAGGTTCAATATTCTAGGCTCAAAGTGTCCCACTCTAATCAGCTAATGAATCCATAACACCTGCAAAGGGTTCCTGAGCCTTTAAATGGTCTCTCAGGCTGGTTCAGTAGGAATCACAAGCATGGGAAAGACTGCTGACCTGACACTTGTGCAGAAAACCATCATTGCCACCCTCCATAAGGAGGGAAAGCCCCAAAAGGTAATTGCAAAAGAAGTTGGATGTTCCCAAAGTGCTGTATCAAAGCACATCAATAGAAGGTTATGTGGAAGGGAAAAGTGTGGGAGAAAAAGGTGCACAAGCAGCAGGGATGACCGCAGCCTGGAGAGGATTGTCAGGAAAAGGCCATTCCAAAGTGTTGGGGACTTTCACAAGGAGTGAACTGAGGCTGGAGTTAGTGCATCAAGAGCCGCCACACACAGACGGATCCTGGACATGGGCTTCAAATGTCGTATTCCTCTTGTCAAGCTGCTCCTGAACAACAAACAACGTCAGAAGCGTCTTACCTGGGCTATAGAAAAAAAGAACTGGTCTGTTGCCCAGTGGTCCAAAGTCCTCTTTTCTGATGAGAGTAACTTTTGCATCTCATTTGGGAACCAAGGACCCAGAGTCTGGGGGAAGAATGGAGAGGCACACAATGCACGATGCTTGAAGTCCAGTGTGAAGTTTCCACAGTCTGTGTTGATTTGGGCAGCCATGTCATCTGCTGGTGTTGGTCCACTGTGCTTCATTAAGTCCAGGGTCAATGCAGCCGTCTACCAGGAGATTTTGGAGCACTTCATGCTTCCTTCCGCAGACGAGCTTTATGGGGATGCTGACTTCATTTTCCAGCAGGACTTGGCACCTGCCCACACTGCCAAAAGTACCAAAACCTGGTTCAATGACCATGGGATTACTGTGCTTGATTGGCCAGCAAACTCGCCTGACCTGAACCCCATAGAGAATCTATGGGGCATTGCCAAGAGAAAGATGAGGGACATGAGACCGAACAATGCAGCGGAGCTGAAGGCCGCTATTGAAGCATCCTGGTCTTCCATAACACCTCAGCAGTGCCACAGGCCGATAGCATCCATGCCACGCCGCATTGTGGCAGTCATTGCTGCAAAAGGGGCCCAAACCAAGTACTGAGTACATATACATGCTTATACTTTGCAGAGGTCCGATATTGTTCTATTTCCAATCCTTGTGTTATTGATGTCATGTAATATTCTAATTTTCTGAGATTGTGAATTTGGGGTTTTCATAAGCTGTACGCCATAATCATCACAATTATACCAAAGTAAGGCTTGACATATCTCGCTTTGCATGTAATGCATCTTTCTCATATATTGGTTTCACCTTTTGAGTTGTCATACTGACATAAATGAACATTTGCACGATATTCTAATTTTTTGAGTTTCACCTGCATTTTAAGACAGACTGGGGCTTTATAGGAGTTTTGATAGAAAATGAAATAATGATTGCCTGTTTGCAAGGTATTTGTTTAGATGTGTGCAATGTTATGAACAATAATTTCTAAGGAATTATTTAAAAAATTAAATCTCCTTCTTATCTGTTTCAGAATGATAACAAGTACTGAAGACCTCCAAGAGGCTTTCTGACCTTCCTCTCCCCATGTAAATTATGCTGAGAACCTTTCCAGTGGTGTAAGTACAACATCAACTATTTTTTTCTCTGTGTATAGTCAAAAGCTTAAGAGCCTGTACTTTTGTAAGTTTGCAGACTTCTGCTGAATTAAGGATTTCCTGTTGGCTGGTGATAATGTGAGTTCTAGTCCAGTACATCAGAGGGCATCAGGTTAGGGAAGGCTGACCTAGGAAGCTAGAAGAGGAGCATGGGTTTTACTTTTCATACGCTTTCATGCGGATGGTGTGGTTTGTATTTTACTTCATGAAAGTTTCTCCCAAGCTTACATACAAATGTGGTAGTGTGACAGTGACTTTGGTTACCTTTATAAGTGGTGTTCCTACAACACTGATGTACCCCAGCCACTTGGCCAGTAATTAAAGATTATAGGAACTGTTTTCCAGACAGTCTAGAGAGCAGTAGTCCACTCATATTTGTCATTACATTTGTGTGATTTTTCAATATGCAACTTTTGAGGAGACTTGTTTTGTGAATATCCAACATGTGTTTGTCATGAATATTCCCATTTTACAGGTGGCTTTAAAAATGGTTCAGAATGGATTTGAACCTCAACTTGGGCACTGTAAACACATTCCCACACACGCAGCATGCAGTATTGGTGTTTGTAATTGGCAGGCATCATAAAACATTTTGATTGGATGGCCCCAATATGAACGTTTCTTTTGCTTATACTGTAGCGCAGTGGGGTTAAAAGGAAGGGTTTTTATTTGGATCTGAAGTACTGTGTATTCAAATTTCTGCTTGACTATGAACTGAGAAAGTAGCCAGTGACCAGTCTTAGCTCTTCAAGTTCAATTCTTTCTCAGCCAAACTGAGTAAGGTACTTTACACTTTGAGACATGCCCTAGAAATGCAGTACAGTTTAGAGTGTGAAATTCAATTTTTCTGCCATTTTTTCTCCTTGATTCTGATCAGGGGAATCAAGGAATGCTCATACTGTTTCTTGCAGAGCAAAAGCTGAGGTTACCACTTGATTGATTAGTAAGGATAGAGCATTTGGCTTTGAGTGTTCAGACTTTGCCCAAGCCAAAGGTTTCATAGTGCCTGCCAGTTACAATGGCTAATGCTACATACTGCAAGTCTCTTCTGTGCTAGAAGAAGGCATTGATGTTTGAATATAAACAATAGTTCCAGCAGTAGAATTCTAACCTGTTTGGTTGAAGATGCAATACACACCAGTGCAAACAAGAAAAACTGTTTTCTTATGTTGATTATTTCTCCTGGCAGATCATTAAGAAATGGATAAAGAAATCAGAGACTGAAGTTATTAATTTTGCCTGATTTTTTTCCTCCTCCTTATTCTTAGAAAGTTACTTCAGGTTAGATCATTTGTTCAGCTTGCCTAAATTGTCTGGCTTCCCCTACTTGTAGTCCTGCAGATGTACTGGGCAATGATTTCTCACATCCCCAGCTATTATCTATGGTAGGGCATTAGATTGGTAAAGGTGGTATATTTTTGGCAGCAATTATTAGCCAGGGAGTTAGTTTCTCTTCTGATCTACTCCCTGCTCATTTTAAATGGAGGTGCTGGAGGTTGAATCTGCCAGTTTCACTATGTAATTCTAATTTCACCTGTAGCGATGGTGAAACGTGATTGTTGGTTGTTGCTCCATGTGAATACAGCATACCTTAGAACATATCCAGGATTCTTCTTCAGTGGGAGTTCTGTGGCACAGGGGATCCTCATCTAGTCAAACTAAGGAAAAAGGGTTCCTAGGGAATAAAGTGTTTGCAAATTACTATTTATAATCTGTCCCATTTAAGCATCATTTGCTGCTTTGAAAGGCATTGTGTGTGTTCTTTTAGATTTAAGACTATTTTACCCTAGGATTCAAGTAAGTTCTCATGATTCATGGGTTGAACAAAGAGCAGATAAGTGAACCCTAAAAATATACTCCATGAAACCATTAACAAAAGTGCTTACCTATACTGATACACTCACTCTGTCTCTTTCTCTCTTTCATGGACATACATGCCATTCCAGTCTCTGAGCATTTCATATATGAACAATATGAATGCATAAAGTTGAAAACTAGGAGCAGGATTTAGTCTCTTGGTTGAAGCATACCCTCCCTCAAGAGATTCAAAGAGTTGTGGGATTGACCAAAGTGGTGAAGCCATCATTCATGAGAATGAACTGGTGTGTCACAACTTGGCAGAGATATCTCAGTTCATTTCATCATGAAATGAGGTATAGGGAGATGATGAGCTACTGTCTTCGCCCTTGAAAAGCCCAGCTTTGTAACAGTGGTTGTGAAATTGGTTGGAGATGCAGGTTCAAGTGCAGTGGCAGAATTTTCTTGCTTCCCTGTACTGATGTACACTCCCTCTCTCTTTCATGGACATATACACATTCCATTCATTGCTCTGGGTATTTCACATCTTGGTGCTTACAGGTGGCAAGTGATTTTATTTTATTTTTTACCATTGGTAATCATTATGTCTGAAACCCAGTTAAAGAAATGTTGATAGATTTTAGTCATAGGAGTTTTAGCTAATTTAATTGATATGGGGATTAAATTTACATATGTATAAAAGCAATATTTATGAAGCATTGAGGGGGATTTTTGTTTGTTTTCAGACAATGTAAGCATTTTGTTTTTAGAAGCATCAGCATGAAAGCATTTTTTTGTATGTTAAGGGGAAAAAAATCCTTATTTGCCAGCTTTTATAGATACTTTTATAATCAATGGGTGCGTGGGTGAATGGAAGAAATACATTTTAACTAGAGGTTTGGTGGGTACTCCTGCCTTGTCCTGGCTTCTGGGATTTCTCTCCCCCTTCTGTAGCCAACCTTTATACCATTCCCCCATCCTCCCATAACATAGTTGCTCTGAGGGGGTGGATTTGCCACTCCCACCCTGTACAATCTCTGGTGGGTTCTCTGTATTCCCCCCCCCCCCAAAAGCAAATGTGACCAGGGAAGAACAAGGATTGGTTGCCATTTTTGTGCCCTCCCATTGACAAGCTTGGGGATGTGCTGGCCAGTTCATTGAGAGGGAAGGAGATGAGCAGTAAGAACACTCTCATGGCAATGCAGCCCTACTGCAGAAGGTATAAGAGGGTGAGGCCAGTAACCATGTGGAAGTGCCATGAAGGATACAAGCAGCTCTGAGTAATGGTGTGCCAATGATAGATTTTGAAAGCTCAAACAATGAAGTAGATTTTAAATTGTAATTAGGGCAGGACAGGGTTTGATATGATATCTGAAATGAACCTCTGCCTGGCAAAATAGTTTTATGCAAGTACACAAAGCCCTACTTGTACTAGTAGCTGAAGGACTTGAGGACAAAAGAATGCCTCTTCCATTCTATTATTCTATTGCTATTCCATTCTTGGCTTGAGTTGTATAAGTTGTGTGGCGGCGAGCATTTGATTATGCTGGATTTATTTTCAGATGTCTCAGGCTGTTCTTATTAACTGTCATCGCTTTGATCGAAAGTGCACAGCAGATTTCTGCATTTGTAGCACCCTGCTTTGCATGCCTAAACAGAACACTTTGGGGATGCAGCTGGGCAGACCTGGTGTGTCTGCTTTTACAGTTTTAGCCTGAATGTTCCTAGGGCTGAGCAGTTGTGAGAAGAGGCTGATGTCTAAACATCAAAGTGGGCTGAAGGAGGAAAATTTAATAAGAGAGGATGTAAATATTTCCTTCAAAAAAACCCCCACGCCTTATGGCTAGTTAGTTAACCTGTTCTCTGGATTCCTCTGATAGAGGTTCCTGCAATGAGCCTATGGTACAGACATCTATTCAGAAGGATTAATCATCTTTGAATGAATGAAGATTAAAAGTAAACTCAACTGCTATGATAAAACTAAAACAACTTCTCATAATGGCCAACCTGATATCTCCTAGAAGCCAGCAGACAGGACTGAAGGGCAGTGGCAGCCAGCTTCCTGCTGTTGCTCTGCTGCACTTTGTCCTCAGCAACATGTACTGTCTTTGAACATGGAGACTGCACTCCTAGAAGGAGGAGGAGAAGGAGGAACTATCTGATTCTGAATTTAAGAAAATCATCTCAACCTTTTAGTTGGGGAAATCTGCCCCTTTTTACACATAGATCCTCAAGACTTAATTGTGAGAACTAGAGCGGAAAGAGTTAAGCGCGTACTCTTATCCCCAGAACAAAGAGGTAGAGATAAGAGAATGAGACTGGCATCTCCCTGAGGAATGCAGGATGTTTGTGGGGTGACTCTGGGAATTGCTTTCACTCTGAGAAGATTTCTGTAACGGGACTGAAGCCAATAAACCATGCTGAATTGAATCTGTACCGTCTCCTGGAGTTTCCTGGGCTAATCCTGACATTAATTCCAAGAGTCATGCCTGGAAACTGAAGTGGGCACAGTAAGGACTGTTGCTTCTATGGCTCTGTTACATGTGGCCTCAGGCCCTTTAAATGCCCCTGCAGCTTTATGAGAAATTAGGTTTCCAATAGGTTTGAGACTGATGTGGGCTAATTAATGCTCAGGTGATGTTTTGTTTCATCCATCACTTTCTTTCCAAGATATGGTTCAGGATCTTGAAATGTTGCCTTGTAGCTCATGTTGAACTACTCAACTGTCTGGTTCTCTTCAAATGTTGCTTGGCTTCTTATAGCATGCAGGTATGCTGAAAGAAGACAATGGCTTCATCTCCATTAGAAAAAATGGTGGTAATTGCAAAAAGAATTTTATGTTTATTTCCTTTCAGTTTAAATTGAGCATTTTGTTCTTGAGCCATTCAGAATGCATAACTAAATACAAAGGTTGCCTTTCTGAGCCACCAGTCCTCAAATCCATCTCTATCTCCAACTGTCAAGGACCAATAAGTGTTTGCATGTGTGTTTGTGCACATGCTGTCAACAGCACATACACCAGCAAATTCTTAATTATATTGTACCTTTTGGAACTGATTTAATTATAAGCTGCCTTGGGAGTCCATTTTGGATAAAAAGAGGCAGTAAGTATTGTGTTAGATCCTGATTTAGTCTCACTTATGGTGATTGATTGATTATGTGCTGTCAAGTTGATATTGATTGTTAGTGACCAGATAGATAGATTTTCTGCATGACAATCTGTATCTAACCTGGTCCTTCAGGTCTTCCAACGTTGCATCAATCACTACTGTAACTGAGTCCATCCACCTTGCTGTTGATCATCCTTTTCTTCTCTTCCTTCCATCCTTCCCAGCATTAGAGCCTTTTCCAGAGAGCTAGATCTTTGCATAATGTGTTTGAAATGGGATAATTTGAGCCTGGCCATTTGTGCCTCAAGCGAGAACTCTGGATTGATTTCTTCAGTGATCCATTTGTTTGGTTTTTTGGCTGTCCATGATATTCTCAGGAGTCTTTTCCAACACCAAAGTTCAAAAGTGTCAATACTTTTTCTATCCTGCTTACTTAGACTGGGTTACTTGAAATTGTTTTGGGATTTCTTTTTAACAATGAAGAGTGGGCTAGATGCATCATCATCATCATCATCATCATCATCATCATCATCATCATCAGAAAATAGTATTTGAAATCAGTGGGATTTAATATAGTAATTCCTACTATAGTCTAAAATCATGTTATCACAATACAATAAAAAACCCAATTCATCAAAAGCAAAAAGAATGATCAGGGAAGAGGAAAACCAGCCAATGTAGGGAACATCTGAAAGGTTTTAGTAGCTTTGATGATGATTCAGTGACTTGAATGGGAACTAGTTCAGATAGAGGAGGAACCAAGTACAGATACATTTTCAACATGTTCAATGAGTACTTCTCATTTCTTCCTCTGCTGCAAGTAGGTGGAACAGATATATAATAGATGCAATTTAAGAAACGAGTCCACAAAAATGTCTTGATAGCTGAATTTTTAAAGTTCCCAATTCCCATCATTGCCTTTAAAAATATATTTCACTCTGATTTAAGAAAGACTATGAACTTTGGTAAATAATGCAGAAATATGAGAAGAAATTAAGAACCCTGGCTGGTTTCTATTGCAAGAATTTTGTTTTCAGAGATGGTTAAATTTGACATGTTCCTGCTCTTGTAGTTTCATAAGCGGAGCGATATTTTGCAAATCTGAACTGTTCTGCTTTTCCTTTATTAAATCAAAAAACAAACACCCAGCTCCAGCTTTTTCTTTTTTAGTGGGCTAATTCCTGCAAAGAAAAAACCAGTGCGCCCTTCTCCCATAAGAAACAAATTAAAGTAATACAATTAAAGCAGTTGTGGCAAATTAGAAGGGCTTCAAACATTATGTAGTGATAAACTGCTAATGGGGATGCATGTCCCTTAATTAACAAGGAGCATCACATTATTCTTAAACGTCTGGTTGCAGAATTGCCTCGTAAATTGGCTTGTTAAACACAGGACACCTTTACATTAGGGATTTGCATGCAGTTTACAACTAGAATTGCTGTGAGGTTAACTCTACCATTAAAAAGGTTACATATTGCTGGGAAGAGTGCAGTGTGTGTTCTCCTCTATCTCCACAATGCAATTTTCTTCCTGAATTTCTAAGCACTCTAGAAGAGTAAGGCATCATTAAACATTGGGATTCCTTTGTGGCTTGAAAAATGCTATTATGTGGTGACGGCCTTGTTAAAAAGAGTTGCACAGAATGCAGAATAAGTTCATGTTAGCACAAGTGAAGGAAGCAGCTAATTCTGTAGCTGTAACACAGATATAGTATTTACACACAATGTCCAAGACTGTATCTTTGGGAAATGATAAAGGATTTCTCTCCTCCTTAAAATAGTCATTTAGTCTTGATGATATAGTCAGGGATGTGTGTATATGTGTGCAAAATGGTAACGTTCAGAATTTAGATGACATTTTCTGTTGAATCGTAAACATTCTAAGAGGAAGCATGTCAGGTCACTCTTAAAATTGCCAGTAAATCCAACATCTTCAAGTCCTCTGCATATTTTTCAAAAGAAATAAGTTCTGTTTTGTTCAAGGGGACTTATAGTAAGAGTATTTAGGACTGCAATCTATATGTCATAATTTCTTTAGTTTCCTACAGTGAAACATTTTAGGGCCATTCAAGCGCTTTGAATCCAAAGGCAAAAAGTACTTTGGGGTGTTTGGGAGTGTCTGCTATTCCTTAAAGCAGTTGTATATTTTTTGGAAATATGTAATTGCTCCTTGTAGAAGCAGCAGCAGCAGCAGCAGCATGATTTTGGGTCAGGACAGATTTGGTTGAAGGTATTGCAAACAGATGCCCTCTGTGTATCCTGAAATACTCCTTTTTGCCTTTGAATCTGAAATGCTACACAGCTCTAGAGCATTTTTTCTAGTAGATACTGAATCTGATTATCCAAAATTTGTGCTGAGCTTTGCTCCTAGTGATTGTCAAAATTCACAAAGTTTCTGACACCCATTTGCTCTTTTATTTTTATGAAATAAAAAAGTTAAAAAAACCCAGTATATATAAAAAATCTGTATTTGTTTTTTCCAGATGTAAATATCTAATAGTTAATTGAATGGATCACTTTTCCTAAACATGATTTATAGTTCTGTGTGTTTCTTCCTGCTTATGCAATATAACCAATATAACCATTTAATTTAGTCATTTTACTTGTAAGCTGCTTAGAGTCATTTACATAGTGGGATAGGCGGCATATAAATTTGATTAATAAAGTAAATAAATAAACCTACTTATTAATTTAGCCAGTGCCGTACCAGTTCAGATTCTGTCAAACTTCAAACTTCCTTTGCATTTCAGTTACTTGCAACTAATTGTCAACAAAGCAGCAGTCCATTCCATATCTTTCCTTTTAACTTTCCATTTTCAAAATGAATGAACTAACCCCAGCAACTTCAGCATGGTGCCTGGGAGCAACAAAGTACCTGCCTGCCAACTCATTCTTTGGTAGCTGACAAAGTTCCTGTCTGTAAAGGTTGAAACTGGTGAAGTGGGAATTTTTTAAAAATTTCTGTCCACAAGTATAGAATTCTAAGACCACATTTATAGACACTTCTTTGTAGCGTCTTTAACACCAAATCTTTGCGAAAGATTCCTTCTCCTCCAGTGTGCTACTTCTATAGGTATATTTTGAGCTATGTTTAAAATAAAAAATGTGAAACTTCTGAATTCTGGCATTTTCATACTTTTTTCTGCCCTTTGCTAGTCCTTATGATACAGTGGTATGAAGGCTGGTGTGGGTCTTCGGGGCTGTGTGGCCGTGTTCTGGAAGTTTTGTTTCCTAATGTTTCGCCAGCATCTGTGACCGGCATCTTCAGAGTGCAGGAGCACAGACAGGAGCGGTTCTCTCTGTGCACAGCCCCTGCACTCTGAAGATGCTGGTCACAGATGCTGGCGAAATGTTAGGAAACAAAACTTCCAGAATACAGCCACACAGCCCGGAAGACCCACACCAGCCTTCGTATGCCGGCTGTGAAAGCCTTCGACAATACATACAGTGGTACCTTGGTTCACAAACTTAATTCGTTCCACGATTCTGGTCACGAGCCGAATTGGTCATGAACCGAATCAGATTTCCCCATAAGGTTCAATGTAAATAAGGTTAATTCATTCTGACCCCTACGAACGTGGTCGTCAGCGAATTTTGGTCGCCAGCTGAATCAGATTTTCCCATAAGGTCACCCGATGCGGAGTTCGCGAACGGAAGCAAAATTTTGTGAACACTGCTATTCGCGAACCAAATTGTTTGTGAACAGAAGCGTTCGTGAACCAAAGTATTACTGTATTTTAAATAATAAATTTGAGGTCATTCCCTGTGTCTTTGCCCATTATTTATTTTTATTTGGCTTATCAGTATATTGGAATAATTCACAAATTATGCAGAGTCAAGTAGATTTGATATTATTTAAGTGGTTATATGTTCACAAAACTACTGGTATATTTTATTAGAACTTAGAAATAGGAAATCTTTTTTATGGATTTACATACAGGGAAATTTTGGTAGGGATATCATGTTTCTGTAGAGTGGCTTTTTGATATGCAAGACAGGAGACGACACCCTTTCTTGTCTGATTAATAAACTTTGTGGAAATGCCAGATTTTTGAAAGATTGAGAAATGGATCACTTAAAAAATGTTTCAGCTTTGCTTGTAACCTTTTCCTATATGAAAATTACTTGTTCCAATTTAAAAAATCTTCCAGAATTTATGACTAATTTTTAAAATTCTAACATGGTTGGAAAGGATGAAACAGTTGTTGCTGTGTCTCTCCAATGAGCTGTAGGGATTTATTTCCATTTGTCAGTGCAGTAATGTATTTGTGAGGGAGCTGTGACACAGTAAGTCAGTGTTTCTCAACCTTGGCAGGTTTAAGATGTGTGAACTTCAATTCCCAGAATTCCCCAGCATGGCTGTCTGGGGAATTCAGGGAGTTGAAGTCCACACTTCTTAAACCTGCCGAGGTTGAGAAACACTGCAGTAAGTAGAGCACTTGCCTTGTAGGTCAGAAGTCTTGGGCTCAGCCTCACAGTGGAAGACTCCTATCTGAGCTATATTGGCTCACAAAATGGCTGCCATAAGTAGGATGTCTCTATTCTCAAAATGGCTGCCTAATTACCAAACACCCATTTACCAGAAGACAACTGGAAAGTCTTGTTTCTTCCTCTTTGTTCTCTTCTTGGCTCAGTGGGATCCACCATTTTAATTTTTTTAAGAATAACTAGGGTGGTAGATATACTTTAAAATAAAAAGGCAATTTCTCATTTATTTTGTATTTTTAAGTCAGGAGGAAGAATGAGCTGGAAAATACTAGCTACCTGTCTCTGCATTAGAAAGGCTGCTCCAGTCTTTGCTTAGAATGAAAGAACCTTCCAGCCGTATCTGGAGCTGGATGTAAAATTTCCAGAACCATTGAAGCCATGGGAATCCCCCCCCCATTTTTTTGTAGGGAAAATGAAGTGTATACAATAATTAATTCTAACATACCTTAGATCAGTGCTTCCAAAACTTTTTCCTTCATTACCCAAAACCTGGTGGGTGCGTGTGAGCAAGTGAAGGGGGGAAGGAGGGTGCGGTGTGTGCGAACGAGCAAGCAAACAAAGGCCGAGATGGGTGGGGGAGACTTATCCAAGTGACTTGTGATCTCCCCTGCCAGCTTCCCCATTGGCCTTGCTTGTGGGAAGTCAGCAGGGAAGGTTTCAAATGGTGATTATGTGACCGCGGGACTCTGCAAGTGCGTAAGTGCAAGCTGGTTGCCAAGTGTTCAAATTTTGTTCACATGACCACAGGGATGCTGCAGTGGTCAGAACTTCAAGGACCGGTCGTAAGTCCCTTCCTTCAGCAGTTACCTGTCGTAACTTAGAACGGTTGCTGAACGAATGGTTTTAACTCCAGGACTACTTGTATTATAAAAATAATATAATTGAATGATCTTTATGTCATTTCAACAAATTACCATTGGTAATTTCATCAATTTTCATCTTATCAGGAATACTTTGGGAGATTTTTGAATATATTTTAGTACATGTGGCAGTCTTTAAGTCAATTTAAATGTCCCTGTTGTGATTAGGTAAGAGTTTGTGTGTCATTACCCAAAGAAAAACCACTTTTACCCAATTTTGGGTAATTTACTCAGGTTTGGGAAGCACTGCCTTAGAGACTTAGTAATTGTATAGATATGTTTTATTGGTTGCCTTATGAAAATGTATTCAGTATATAACATTGTGTATAACAATATACATTTATTGAATGAGTTTGCATTAAATCTATAAATGGAGATATGAGTTGCTGAACTCTAAGGAATTTTTCCTCTTTAGGAGAGGCAGGCAGGCAGGCAAAAAGTTAATGTTGGACATAAGAAGCTATCAGTATTATGGTATAACAAATACAGCAATGTCTTTGGGATGGTTTCTTCCACTGTAGCAAACCAACAGAGAAAGCATAACGTTTCAGGAAAAAAAGAGAAAAAAGGGGGGGGGGGAATCCAGTGTTCAAAATATACATTTTGCCATATTAGTCTCATTTTTGAATTTGAAATTCTGTGATCAGCAGTTTTTACTTCCGAACCTTTATGTTATTTTATCATTTTCAGACATTGTAGGAGACTCCCAGACTTCTTTATTTATTCTCATTTTCATTTATTTCTTGAATTGGTGTCAGTGTTTCCAAATATAGTATGGTTTCTTTCATACCATAAACAATATATATGCTATCTAAAATTAAACTATTTCATATTTTATTTTTTTCCATTAAAAAAGAAAGACACACAAAAAAGGCCTTGAGATTAAAAAACAGAGGAAAAAACATTTTTGGTGGTTTTTTTCCTGTTTTTTCTTGGTTTCTTGGGGGAGGGAGGTAGAAGTTCACATCTCTGTCCATAAATTCTCTTTCTACTACTATACCTTCTGTCCCATGTAATAAGTCTAAGTTCGAATGATTTTTTTCAGTATACTGGTTTATTGTTTTATTTGTAATTTGATGATGTTTTTCTGCTGCTGAGCCCATTTCTTTCTTTTTTTAAAATTTGTATTTTATTGAGTAATTCTGATATTTATTTTGAAGGCCTTTGGGTGGAAAATTGACCTAAAATGCTAATATAAATAAAACAACTTTGTTTCTGAAACTGTGGAGAGTTGCAAAATCAGGTTACCGTATTGATGTGAGAACTTGCCTTCCAAAGGAAAAGGGTCAGAGCTCTACTGATAATTATTGATTTCAAGAATCTAAAATAAAATGTAATGTACAGCATGAAACGTACAATTAACAATGACAAATGTCTGCCTGCAGGCTTATAATCCTAAATAAGCAGACATACAAAGAAAAAGAAGGATGGGAACAGAATAATACAGTCAAATCACTGATCCAGCTTGCTCGGTATTGTCTAGTCTGTCAGTGGCTCCCTGTGATTTCAGATGCAAGTTTCCCAGGCCTACCAGGGTGATTGAAAAATTGATACTGAGACGTCCTATATGCAAGGGTGTTGTTCTACCATGGAGATATGGGCTTTCTGGAGTGGGAAAACAGGAATAAGAAAAGATAGTAGAGGAAGAGGAACACTAACTTAAAAAAAAAATCAAATACTGAAAGTTTGGCTAAATAAATACGCCCACCATGAGGCTCATCCTGAAGAGTAGGTACAATATCCTTTGTGCCCTATCAGAGTACAGTGGCTGATAGTGTTTTATGCTGAGGAGGGGAAGCTGCGTCTACGTTTAGTGGAACTGCTTAAATGAAGCATATGTTTTGCATCTTTTTCCCCCAGTCTGCTGGAAACCATGTTTCACTACACTGATGAACCCAGATTCACCATAGAGCAAATAGACCTACTTCAACGCCTGCGGCGCACTGGTATGACACGGCACGAAATCCTCCATGCTTTGGAAACCTTTGACCGTCTTGACCAGGAACACAGCGACAAGTTTGGGCGGCGGTCTGCCTATGGGAGTGGATCCTGTAGTAACAGCACCAACAATGTTCCAGCGTCTTCCTCCACAGCCACAGCTTCCACGCAGACCCAGCATTCTGGGATGTCTCCCTCTCCTAGCAACAGTTATGATACTTCCCCACAACCTTGCACTACCAATCAAAATGGGAGGGAGAGTAATGAGAGGTTGTCTGCCTTCAATGGGAAGATGTCGCCTACACGTTACCCTCTGGCAAATAGCATGGCTCAAAGGTCATATAGCTTTGAAGCCTCTGAGGAGGACTTGGATGTAGATGACAAAGTAGAAGAGTTGATGAGGTAGGCAAAGTTGTATATCATGGATCAAGAATTAACCATTCCCAGCTTCTTTCCCTTCCTACTCCCTGCAAAGACACTTCAGAGTGTTGGATTTTTCTGAATTGCCTTGTCTGTCTTCCCAGGTCAAAGCTTAGTTGTCTTAGGCCAGCTGGATTGAAGAAAGATCTTAGATCTTTGTTCATCTGCTGCACTCTTCACAGCCTCAGTTTGGATTTGGATTACTATCTAATGCAAAAACTGACATGATGAAATTACCATTGGGTGGCTCTTGTGACATGCCAATTGGCCATTTGAACTTGAGTGTATTGCTTAGATGCAGCAAGGCTCAAGTGTAACAGTTTCCCCAACCTGGTGGCTTTCAATCATCCTCTATCAGGATAGGTTGAGAAAGGCTGTCCTGGGGAGTTTATGTGGTTTAAATGAAGAAAAGAGATACTTGGAAGTAGAATGTTGGCTCTTTTTGCACTGGGCTTGGAAGCTGGTTGCTTTGTGTAGTTCAGCAGAATATAGGCCAGCAGTGAATATTTTAGAGAAAACATGGGTTTTTGAAAGACCCAACATACCTTTATTGTTATATAAGCAAATAATCAGACATATTTAAGAAAACAAAAACACAATTATTTGGATTAGTGAGACTCCATAGTGAGCCGTAAAATAATCTGCATTTAAACACTATAGTTATGCAAACCCCATATTTCTGCACCTTAAAATGTATATTACATAGTTTATCTGATTTTGCCAGAATAAAGAGAAACAAATAATCAAGGAAAATAACTCTCTGTTTCAGAATTATTTTTAAGACATCAGAAAGTATTGCTGAAGTATAGTTTTCAGACATATGTTTACAGTTATAAGGGATGGAAATTTAAAGAATCCTGACATGCACAGGGCTGTGGATGTGATTTTTACTGTTTGGCCATGCAATGCCAGAACATTCATAGTTATGTGTGTATATATCCATTGGTTGCTTCACCATATCAGTTACTTACTAAAATGTGGGTCTGTTACTTCCCCTGTTTATAACTGAGCATCTTTTCTGCCCAGTGTCCATTCTCACAATTCCATTCAAATGATTGTTTCATAGTGAAGATTTTTTTTTTCTTAGCAGGAAAATGTGAGACTTTGGAGCGAACAGCTACAATGATAATTAGGGTAGATTTAATAGTCCAGTGCAAGTAGGCATATGAAGACTAATTATGCAATAGCCAATTCTGTCTTCCCAACCTGTCTTTAGATTTCTTTCTTCGCTCTGTGGAGTTTCTTGCTCCATTCTGCTTCTCACTCCTACAGAGACCCGTGCATACAGATCAGCTTTATGTTCTGCTTTGCATTGGTGTGTGCGTAGCAAATTCTTTAGTTCCCCAAACTGATTTTCAGAGAGGTTATACATTTGAGTGGAGCACGTGTGTTGGTTGTAGGAAGATCCTAATTTCAGTACCCTCACATACCCCAAAATAAAGAGTATCTTAGTTAAACAGAGGTGGAAACATCATTATTGGAATCCATGGAGAAGCACTATGAGCCTTATTTGGGTTAGACAGAATAATAATAATCCGATTTCATACAAAATAGATTTAGGCATTCCACACCAAATGGAAGATGGGGTAGAATCATATTTATATGTAACACCAGAAGCATTCAAATTGTATATGCATCTGATAAGCCCTGCTGTAATAGTTGTAGCAATAGACTTCAGGAACACTACCTGGTTCTTAAATCCAGGTGTCAATGTGGTTTGCTCTGATTTTTTTCCTTTGAGCAACATTCCCTTTGTGAGAGCCTCATTTAATGACAGAAACTGCTACTGCTGCTGCTTCCCCCCACCCCCAACCCGAAGATGTTAGTTGGAGAGATTTATTCATCCCCTGTAATGAAACTTTGTGCATTCCATATGGCTTGCATGAATTTATACAGACCGTGAGTCATCCATTTTCCTTGTATGCTTTGATCCACTGATGACACTGATTAAAAGAAATGTCTGCTGGCAAGGGCAATATATCAACCCCCTCCCCACCACCTGCCATAAATGCATCTTCAAATTCTACTTTGGTCCTGTCTCTCTCTTTTTATTTTTCATCTCTGCCCCCAACCCCACACGTTTTGATAGGAGGGACAGCAGCGTGATAAAAGAGGAAATCAAAGCCTTCCTGGCCAACCGGAGGATTTCGCAAGCAGTTGTTGCACAGGTTACAGGTAAGGGCTCGAAAACGTCCCCTTTTCCATTTTAAAGTATTGCTACATCATCTTGCTTCATTGCTGGCTAGCGCAGGTGTTGGCATATCGCTCCACATTCTGCATTGCAGTACATATCTGTCAGCGTAGTTATTATAATATATGCTTTTGATTTAAGATCCATTGTCACACATGTCATGCGACTTCCTCAGTGAATCAGTATTTTTATTCCCCCTCTCTAATCCTGCCTGATTCTTCCTCAGCCCCCCTCCACCCAATGGCTTATAGTAGCAGGATTTCCCCCCTATAATATTGTAATGAGTATCAAGTGCTTTTGAAATGGCTTTTTAAAAAATTCTAAAATCACACATGGTGATCTTGTTTGCAGGAAAATGCAGCTCATATTTTGCACTAGCTGACTTGAGGAAGACATTAGTTCAGTCCACAGGATATTTACCTGGGAAAGTGTTTAATTATACTTGGTGTATTAGATCCATAATTTGACCTTTCTACTTAAGCTGTGTGGGTGATACTACTCCCTGTACACACTTTGGTTTCTCATTGCTTAGCTTCTATTTGTAACATTCCATATATAATAAAGATGCTATGCAAATACAATGTGCAGACATATGTAGTAATTTTATGATTTATGTCCCACCTTTTACTTTAGGACTTTATGGCAGCATACATGGTTCCTTCCTGTACCCCATTTTTTCCATAATTCCTCTCTAAAGTAGGCTGAGGTAGTGACTATCCAAAATATACCCTGTAAGCCTCCTGTGGGGACTGTGGGAATTTGGGCATTTTCAATCTTAGTATAGCATTCTAGCTGCTGCACCATATATGTCAAACTTGGTCCTCCAAGTGGAGACCCTTTTATAGCCAAAATGGCACCATCCACAGAGAGGGATTAACTGCCTTGATGGAACAATACATTTTTTAAAAAAAGCTCTTACCCAAAGAGTTTGATGTGACTAAGCAAATTGGTGAATGCTGGAGCAAATTATGGAATGCTGACTGTTTGGAAAGGGGGGAAAATTGAGCACGGGGGTACAATGTATAGAATCCTGAATAGGAGCACTCCAGGCTGTAATATTTTGTTGCAGATCCAATTTATAGCTAATTTACTCTTTAAATAAACTGATACCCTTTTATAAAAACTCATTGTTGAAATAATTCTTTTTAATATCAGTTGAAAACTTCAGGAGGAGAACACTCTCTGTATAAGGGCATTGCTCAGTTAAGTACATGCTTTAAATTCAGATTACCAGTTCAATTTCCTGTACATCTAGTTTAAAAGTAGCAATGCTGGGAAAACTTCTCCTAGTTAAAGTAGGTAATATTGGTCTGCATGGATCAATAAACTGACTTAGTAGGTTCATCACTTACTTTGCTACTGGCAGTGGTTCTGTTCTGAGGAATCTCAGAAGAAGGTGTAATTCAAGAATCATCTCTAGTTACCTTTGCTTGATTTTGTTGCACGGTCAGTTCAAAAGATGAGGGCCTGTGAAAGAAGCCAGGGAGCTTTGGTGAATAGTAGTCCAAGAGACCTCAGTGAGATCCTTGTAGCCCTCTGAGTTTGGAATCTGTAGGCAGTCTGCTACCTTATCACAATGGCTCCCCAAATATCAGTGGTTAACATGGCTAGGTTTATATTGAATATGGCCCACCAACACTCTTTTATGGCCCCAGAGTGGGTGAGGCTAAAGAAGTGTCTGTTTTTCATGTTTTTTGAAGGGTTGGGGAAGATGTTACAGAGAAATGCATGCTTTAAGCCGTACCGCGCTAAGGATTAATATTTGTAGGACACTGAAATAATTTCACAGGTGTGTGTCAGGTGTGTAGATATATGTACAATGTATATGATGCATACTTTTTTTGTGAAGACAGGAAGTTGATATAAGAGAGAATTATATATGAACAGTTGTGGATCTCAAATTTCCATCTTCAAAGTAGTTAGAGGATTTTACTGATTTCTTTTACTCCAATTTCTACACTGTTTATTCCTTCCAAATCTCTGATTAACATATAAAATGTTGCAGAAATCAATAGCTCATATTATAGTAACTTGCTTCTGGCTGGTGTTCTTCTACAAAGCTTCCAGAATAGTTTATAAATCTACAGTTAAAATAATAATGCAGTAACACCACAGTTAAGGGGAATAAACACATGAATACCTAACAAGCATTCAAGCTTGATCTCTACAGGATCTCCAATAGCTTCTTGTCTTCCATTGAAGCTAGGATGGTGTTGACTCACATCAGAGCTGCTGTATTTCTGTTTTTTAGGGAGGCTGTTCCTTTCTACCAATGAAAGAGAGAACCAAACAAATGTGGGATCCTGCTGCAAGTTGGGAAGTTGTTCCTACTACCAGTAGGAAAATTCTGTGCTCTTACAGTCAGAAAAAAGTAGGCCTGCCAATTTTGAGCTACATCAATAACAACAAGGGATACCGTTGCACTTTTAATTGATTATGTTTGTTTATTTAAAATCCTTTATATTCCAGTCTTTCTCCCTAAGGGGATCAGAAGAGTATATACTAAAATCCATAATGTAGGGTAACACATGACAAAACTCACTATAGCCAAGGGCTATAGGGCTCCTTATTCTAAAGTATAGTATATACTATATAGTATAGTATACCATACTAAAGTATGAGTATACTCCCTATATTCATAGGGCTCCCAAAACTAAATGCAGGCAGTGAAGGAGATTAATATACATAGAGAGGATAGGGAATCTATAGTCCTCTGGAACTTGCTGAATTGCAGTTCCCAGCATCTTTCATAATCATCCTCGCTGTGCCTACTGGGAATTGTTATTCATCATCAATTGGAGGACTGTAGGTTCCTCATCCCTGGCATATAAGATCAGCTCAAGAATGATCCCTAATAGGCCTAAAGTATTTCTGTGCCTAGAAATGTACTAGAGGCCAGCCAGTTGCAACTGATCTTCCTCACACAGTGTAGTGATGTATCTCCAGAATGATTTCTGCAAAAATGCAGAGTGCTGAAATGATCTTTGAAACCCTCACTTTTGAAACTTTCTAGCTTTTGGTTATACATTGCTCTTTGAATTTGTAATATAAGTGCATAGAATATTTTCAGTTTGTGTTCCCTGCCAGTCAAAAGAAGATTATGTCCAGTTAGGCCATAATTAGTGCCCTCATTTCCTATGTGCCAAGCATGTAAGTAAATAGTAAGCAGACTGTTTTCAGAAGTGAAGCTTTTCCTGTTACATTCAAATTATTAAACACTTGAATGTAAAAGTTTAAGCATTCATGGTCAAATTTAATATTTCAGTGAATACCCAAGTGAACAGAAGCTGACACATCCTGTACATGAGACATAGTTAAACACAACATCTTTCTGCAGATTTAAATGCATATTTATTATTTAGGTGCAGTTCATAATAAGAAAGTTATGTGTATGGCAGTGTAGAAGCTTGGACACCCATTCAGTCAATACTTTGTAATGCCTGTTTTGGCAAAATAATAAGTTTCCAAATACTGTATTACCTGCGGTCATGTAAGAGTCTTTCTATTCTTGTTTTTTGGAATTTTTCCCCACTCTTCCTTGGAGAACTCTTTTAATTCAGAAATACGCCTAACCACCCCCCCGTCAATAATATTCAAGGGTGGGAAGTGTGAAGGCCATTTCAAAATCTTTATCTTTCTCCTTTAAGTACTTCATGGTTGGTTTGGAGGCATGTTTTGTATCATTGCCTTGCTGAAATATCCAACCTCTTTTTGTCTTCAGTTTCTTCACTGACTTCTCCAAATGTATCTTGTATGTTGTGGTTGAACAGTTCAATCTTTGTTTTATCAGTCCAAAGCACTTTGTTCCAATATGTTTCAGGCTTATCAAGGTTTTCTTTTGCATAGTTTAGAACATAACTTTTGTGATGAAGTCAGAGAAAAGGTTTCCTTCTGTCAACTCTCTGATGTAAATCTTTGTTGTATAAGCAATATAGTACTGTACTGTGGACAGATAAACTCTTCAGCAGGTCATGATCTGTGGGATCTCCTTTACAGATCTGAAAGATTTCAGGTAATTCCAGTAGAGATTTTTCTTGATCTTCCAGATCTGCCTTGACTACAACAGTTCGATGTAATTTCCATGTCTTCCCTGGTGGCTTCTCTGCTATTCTTTCCCCTTCCTCCCCTCACCACAGTGGAGTGAGGAGAGAGGGTGAAATGGACCAGACAACCCAGAGCACCTTTTTCTATTACATGGAAGAACTCAGAAAAAGGAGGGTCTGCCTCAGCAGCAGATTTAAAAGGGGATGAAAATGTTCATTCACCCAACAGCCCTGCATGTACATAGTTACCAGCAAGGTGCCCTCAAGCACAGCTGATATCCTATCATCTAGCTGAGACACTAAATATCAGGAAGAGGGAAAGAGGAGGGAGCCATCATGGTTGAGCTGCCTTTGAGCTCCATACCAAGCTACCATTGGGCCAACTGAACTCTTTCAGTAGAGGAGGAGAGGAAAATTTAGCTGTCCTCCTCTACTGTCTCTTCTTGACTACAGTTGTTTCATGTAGTTTTATTTAGCTCTCCTCCTCTATTGTCTCTTCTTTACTACAGTGTTGTCACTAGTCACAAGTAGCATAGGCTAGAGAGGAGCTATTAAGCAAATTTGGCTATCATTCTTATTTTCTCCTTCACCATGGAAATATCAGCCTCCACAAGGTTACTCTTCCCCTGATCAAACTATAAAAAATGGAGGAAATAGCTCCCTAAGAGAAAGTCCAGTCTGTCTGGCAGCTAGTGTACAAATGGCCATGGAGGCAAGGAGCTCAGTAGCCAGATTGAAGGAGGCAGTTCTGCAATAGGCCGATTGGAGCTATTGGACTCGCCTCTATTGGACTCGCCTCTATTGGACTGAATTGGATTCACCTCTATTGATTGGAGCTCAGTATATTGCTAACCTCTGAAGCTCCTCTTCCATGGACCATGAATTGTCCTGGTGGAAGGACTGGAGCCAGCATAAAAGGGAAAGCAGTTTCATGCCAAAACACCTAAAACTGGTCTTGGGCTGCTTCAGCAGCAGGTTGGTGGCAAGATGGAGTTTCTTTGTGAGGATACATCCTCAGCAAATAGTAAGTGACTATTTTTATGCCACCTTCTGTTCACTCAGGGATTCACTGAAACGTACCATTTGGCCAAAGTTGCATAAAGTTTTACTTGTAATGATACATGTATGCTGTTATGCATCCCTTCTTCAAACTTGATGGAAGTTACTGATTTCCTTTCTTCAATCCAGAGTTGAGTTGGAAGACAGATAAAAATAGTAGAATTAATTTTACCATGATCATTACTCAATTAAATAACGTAATTAAATTAAATCTTTCCAGCCTAGCTGGGGATGTTGGAAGTTGTAGTTCAGCATAATTGAACTAAGACTGAAAAGAGCAAAAATGGGATTGCTTGTTTTGAAAGAGGCTAAGCAGCCTCTGAGCAATCTTGCCTCCCATCCCCAACTTACTTTCTTCTCTTTCTGTGTCCCTGTTCTGCCCCACTGCTGTCATCCTCATTCACTCTCTGTTTTCTCTTTCTGTGCCTCCTATATTCTCCTCTGTTTCCTCTTTGCACCCTTTCAGTCTCCCTCCTCTGCCAGTATCCTATCCAACTGTTCCCCTTTCCCACCATTTGCTTTTCAGATAGTTTCCCTATCCCCATCCTGGCTTCTAGCACAGGGTCCCATCTTATTTCTCCCTTCCTATTTGTGATCCTATCCTCCCGAGATTTAGCAAAATGTAAGAGAAGGGTTTCAAAGAAAGTTTGAGGAATGGCATCTACCCTGGCAGGAGGGAAGATGCTGGGGGCTAGCAGTTATCTAAGGATGCCAACTTGGGTGCCAAGCATGTCAGTGAATTATGCCATTCTAGGTAAATTTTACCCACTTGTTTATTAGGACTTTTGTTCAAAATATAAATAAATAAATAAATTGCTGTCATTAATCAGCACAAGGAAATTGGTATTCAAATATCCAAAAGTAAATTGACAATATCAGGATAATTAGGAAAAGTCTATACAGACAAAGCATGTTGGCTAAAAAACAATATTAAATCAAAATATGCTAAGGGGCTTGATCAGGCTACACATATGCAATAAGGAAAAAAGAGATTAAAATTAGCACTCCGGCTAATACATACTTACGTATTTGTGAATAAAACAATAAAATTATCCAAAAGAAGCTTAAGAATTATAAACTTCTCTTACAGACCCCTGTCAAACCTGAGAAGAATATAGCGGAATAGCTGACATGGCATGTACACACCAAAGTATCAAAGGAGTTAAAAAGTAGCCAATGGTTAATGCTGAGCCTCAAGCCATTTCATTCAAAATATAAAGAAACATTCCTGTTCTTATTGATGGCTTTCCTGGAAGGATTAAAAATAGAAGACGGTTAGAGAAATAGTCTCCTGTCTGTGCCCCCAAAAGCCATGAAGTAAAATATATCTAAAATAGAAAGGGACAAAGTTGGTGTAGTTCATCATGTTAAAAACAATTGTACCGTTACCGCCTAAATGAATTATTAGAAGTCCTACATAGAACTGCAGCTGATAATGTGGAAGCTTTGCTTGTTTGTTTGTTTTTCTTTTTAGAAACTATCTTTGGAGGTTTTGGTAATGAGATAAACAAGACAGTGGCAGGCTGGGCATGGTATTATTAATCTACAGATAAGGCAAATGCCAACGTGAACAGCTAAGAATAGCTTGTGCAGAACACTCAGTCATCGTTCACTTCTTTCTTTAGTGCTTGCTCCCTCTAGAGGTCAGATTAGGGGATAACACAAGTTGGAAGCAGAGAGGAGGAGATGGAATGACAGAGAGGTCCCTTCAGTTCAACATAAGCAGCACCAAAAGTATTCCATGCAAAAGGGATATTTTAAAGGAATATTTTAAAATTGACAGGAAAGTATAATTTAAAAGGAACATTTAAAATATGCTTTAAAGGAAAGTGTCTCCTTAAATACGAATTTTATAAAACATTTAACCCTGTTCATTATCAAAAGCTCTCTCCCAGTTTATTTTTCAGGATCAAGGTTGAGGGGGTTGGGTGATTAAAGGAGCTTACCATCCAGATGTGTGGTGTATTCATTATGGGAATTGTAGTCCAGCCTGCCTGAAAAGTGCCACATTGTGGAAGGGTTCTGTTAAACTGACTATATTCTCTCCATTTCAAAAATGTGTTGAGATGCATTCACATGTGCCAACCCCTTACCGGTTTATGAAATCCTTCTTTTTCCTACTGCAAAATGTGGAGTCGGCATCTAGGAAAATATTCCCATCTTCTTTTTGTGTGCAGGAAAGGGGCTGTTTGGCTGTTTCTCTCCCTCCATTTTTGATCAAGCCAGCTCTAAGTAATGGCTGACTGCTGTTTACTCTCTGGTATTGCATGTGCCTGCTTTGCTCATTCTGACCAGTGCAAAATGAACAGCTGAGTGAGTCATTCCATTTCCTGGTGGACGTGTTCATAATGTCCTCTAAGCTGATATCTTGCACTCCCTCTTCCTCCTCCTCTCACTCCACTGTTCCCTATCTTTGCAAGCAGTCGGAGCAATTAATCACAATAATGTCATCTGAAAATTAGGTCTCTTCAACTTAAGAGCTCAAAGCCTTTTATATTAAAAAGAAAAAGGCTGTCATTTTTGTAATGCACAGTGTGTGAGTTCTTCCCCATAGACAGCAAAACCATGAGACTACTGATTGGAGGGGGAGGGTGCAATCTAACCACTATAACTGAGAAGTGTGATCATTTTCATCTGCAGCTTCAGGCTGCTCTTTAAAAGCCCATGATGCACTAGAATAGGTTGAGAAGCATGTTCACAGACTTCAGTATGGAAGTGTTATAATCACAGGAAAGTATAAAATTGCCTTATTCCAAGCCCATTCAATCTTTTATTTACATTTCTTTAAACATTTTAATTCTGCTTTTCTAGTTAGAATTTACTCAGTAGTTTTGTTTTTTTTTTAATTTAGCTTGCCACTATCTACAGTAATGGGCAACAGCCATTAGGGCCTCTGTCAGAGGCTGAGGACTTTTCCATTTTTTCTTACCTGAACTGGAGATTCTAGGGAATGATCCTGGTAATTTTTGATGCAAAGCTTATACCCTGCCTCTTCCTTAAAGTTTCCAAAGTACACAAATTCCTGAGCTTAAGATGTATAGCCTCGGCAACATCAGTAACACTAAACCAAGGACAGTCAAGCTGGCCATGATGTCCCAAACTTCTGTGACATTGGAGTGATCAGCTAGTGGCATTAAGAAAAAGAGACAGAGGAAGAGGAAGATTTGAAACCATGAGGAAGCAGGTTTGATATCATACTGTGCTTCACAAATATGGCAATAAGCAAGATTAAGGCTTCACTTTTAAATACACTTTGTAAGGAATGCATATTGCTGAACATAGTGGTAAAGTTCTGAGTAAGCCTAAATAGAATTGCACTGCATGTTTCTAGTCTGTTGTGTTCTAACAAATGCATCTTCCATAAAAATTTGAGAAGATAAATTGGATAAAAATTGCAGTCCCATACCCGCTTGAAACCAACTCGTACAGGAAATGCTTTAAATAACTTATAAGAAATGCACAAGCTTGTGTTTTAACAAGCCCTTGAGAGAAGGGCTCCAAAGATATGGGAGCAGTTTCAGAAAATAAGGCTTTATTCCATTATTATTTTTAACTCATACTAGAGACTGTTTTGTCAGCAGATCTTAAAAATGGCAATTGATATAAAAGAGTTGTGCTTTCAAGCACAAGGGTTTCGGAGAGGTGGGGTTGAAAAACATTAACAAGTAAGGTAAAGGAAGTGTGTATTGTTCAATTGTTGGTATATAGGAAGTGGAAAAAAAAATCATGATGAAGAAGAAGGTGGTAGCTTACTAATTGCTTAGCTTGTTCTTTAAATTCCTGATGGATGGAGAGACAATTCTGCTTTCTTGATGGGGGCTATCTGCTCTGAAGCCATATTTCCTGACTGCTGTCCCTCCTACGGGGTTCAAAGTTGTTCCCCATTTTCTGAGATGTCTTCAGAGTCTGCTTTCCTGCCTTTTCATGTTAGAAAGTTACTTGAGATTTTCTTTTGTGAAATGAAACAGGTATTTTAAGGGGTTCATATTACAAGCCAAACATCAGGTAAATTCACCGAGCCTCGTTTAGGTAGCGCTTTGCTATTTAAAGGACAAAATTGGCTGTGTGGGGTGGGGGAGATATCTGATGGTTGTTTCTCCCATGTTTCTCTTTGTCTCTCATGCAGGTATCAGTCAGAGTCGGATCTCCCACTGGCTGTTGCAACAGGGATCAGACCTGAGTGAGCAAAAGAAAAGGGCCTTTTACCGATGGTACCAGCTTGAGAAATCAAATCCAGGTAAACAAAATCAAGCTAAGACACTCCAGCCATTTCCTCTAAACGATGTCCCTTTGTCAAGGGGCTTGTGTGTTGTTGGTTTCAGCACTCTCTCTCCTTCCCCACCCCCCACCCCCAATTTCACCCTGTTAAAGATCATTGTTGGAAAGTGGCAGCTAAGGGGTTGGAGCACTTTGCAAAATAGGCTTGATTATAAATGAGGTTATTTTAATTAGGCTAGGGAAATCTTCCCCAGCTTGGCCCTCTCCAGGTATGTTGGGCTCTAATTTCCACAGTGCCAAGGCAAAAGCCATGCTGGTTGGGAATTAATAGAATTAAATTGCAGTACATGTGGAGGAGACCAGGTTACAGAAACTTAAATTAAGCAGTTGTGGGTTTTCCCACTATTTTCTATTTTAACTCACACCTTGATTGGTGGAGCTGAGTGGTCTGTTGACTGGACTAAGTAGCCTTCTTCTTCAAGACCACAGCTGTTTTTAAGGGTGGAGGGAGAGCATCCAGGAGCATTTATTTATTTAAGACATTTGTATAGTTGCCCATCTTAAAACTAAACTCTGGGCGGCTTACATCCCAACAATTAAAACAACATATACTGCTAAAACAAAAACAATAAAACCAAAAACAGGAAAAAAGAAAAACCTAGCATTGCAACCACATATTCCTGATGTAACCCATTCACATTCTTTTCCCACTGTGACCTCACCTTATCCCAGCACCTGTGGGAAGAGCCAGGTCTTGAATGCTCTCCAGAAGGTTAAAAGGGTGGAGGCCTGTCAGATCTCCAGGGGTAGGGTGTTCCATAGGGCAGGGGCAATGAAAAAGGCATGCTTCTGAGGACCAACAAGGTGACAATGTTTAAGGGAAGGGACCTGGAGTGTGCCTACCTATCTGCTCTGGTAGATACCCTCAGGGAATGGGAAATCCTCTAACAAATAAAGCAATTTCTGACAACATGAGCTATTCAGTGACAGAAAGAGCTTCAGAAGGTAAAACTCCATTCTTCATTAGAGAGTCCGAAGAAGATGCTGGACAAAAACAAAAATGAAGGAGATGAAATTTCTCTGAGACTTCATCTGGCTAAGGTTTCAGAAAAGAAATTCCCCTTGCCTCGAGTTTCCCTTTTTATTCTTGACTCCCAAGCTTCAAAAAGCAGGGCCAAACAAAGCATTGGGGGCGGGGGGGAGAGTAGTAATTAAATGCCATCATTTCTGCACATTCCCTAATAAGCTTTTCTGTGATTTTTCTGCTGTTGCGTGGTTTTCTTTTCTCAGGCTAGTGTTCTTGCAATAGAAAAGTAGGATGTATTATATTTCCTGTAAGATGGGTACATGTGAAAACAGGAATCTGTGTGTTGGTAATAGTTGCATATTATGGGCAAGAATATGTTTAGGGAAATTTTGTGCAACATTTTGAAAAAATGTGATCCAGTGGGTATTTATTTATTTTACAGTATATATATCCCACCCAACTCAAAAGACTCTAGACAAGTTATAACACATTAAAATTATAAAACAAATTTGATTTACAATACAAGAACATATCAAAATGATTTTTAAAAAATAATAATAAAGCAATCCTCCCCCAAGATGGACTCCAATAAAACTTAGCTAAGGTAAAGATAAAGACACAGTGAAATAAAATTATCTCTAAAAACTATGAAGAAGTGTCCAAATGTTTGTAACGAAAAAACAAATAATGAAAATAAAGTAATTAATGCTGTGGGAATGTTGAAAAATCGTAAGGCTGCAGGTGTAAATATTGTACCTAAAGAAAGGTTAAAATATGAGGTGTTTTGCTGTATGATATGTTTAGGGTTTTGTGGAGGCTGCTGTTTAAGATATGCATTTAAACTATAAAGGTATGTCTGACTTTTGGAAGAAGGATGTTATTTTTCCCATATACATAGAGGAAAATAGAAAGAGTGAATGCAACAACTGCTGGAGGATTCGTTTGTTAAATTCACCTAGGAAGGTGTACAGCAGAACTCTAATCAAAAGAGTATGAGAAATGACAATGAGCAAAAATTAGGAAATATATTGGGCCTGTATGCCAGGTTGGGATAAATGTATAAGGGATCTTTGTGGTGATAGTAGAAGTGTGTTGGTCAGGGAAGTGAACATAAGTATAATTGTGTATGCAGACAATGGTGTATCATTGGCTGAAAACCCAAATGATATTCAGTGAATGTTATTTATATGATGCAACAAAGAATATGAACTGAAAATTAATGTATCAAGCCCTAAGGTAGTTGTGTTTAGTAAAGAAAATTAAGTGAACAATTGCAAGCTGCATTTAAATGTTGAAAAACTAGAGCCAGTAGATGAATTTGTATTTCTTGGTAAAATACTTATTAAAGGTGGGAAAATGAATGGAGACATTCTTAGACATGCAAATCCTCACAGAAAGGTAGTGGGTAGCAAGTGGTTTATTGAGTGAAATGAATGTAGAAAGAAGTAAAAAATTGCTGTGTATAAGAGTTTGCTTCTGCCCATTTTGTTACGTGGAAGTAAGAGTTGGATATTTCAGAAGAAACATAAAAATAAATCAAATGCAATGGGAATGGGTTACTTAAAAATGTGTGTGGTAAAACAAGAAGATACAGGGTCAAGAACACATCAGTGCTGAATGAATGTGGATTGAATATGAAAGTGAGTGACCAGTGTGGGGTAAAAAAAAAAAAGATTGAGTTGATGAAATGAATCAGGATCAAATCACAAAACAAATGCCTAACAGAAGAGTAAATGGGTTGAGAGGAATGGACAAACTGAGAAGGTCATGGTGGGATGGAGTTAATAAGAAAAGTGAGACGTTTCAAGATAAAGAGCAATGTCTGAAGCAGTTTGTGGACATAGTGGAAATAAGAATGATTTTCAGGAAGTAAAAGTATAGTGAATGGCCTTGATATAAACTAGATTCATCTATATTTTCTTATTACATGCCTTTATTTCTTTGGCATACCATTCCTTACTCCTTTTCTGCATTTTGTATAATGCTGCTTACCTCAGAAGAGAATAGCAGGATGAGTATTAATGTGTGCAGTTTGCCAGATAATTGCTTTCTTTTCAAAATGTGAAGATTTGAATTGTTCCAGCTTGGAGGTATTTTGTTTTTGTCATTGTTAATATTGCTTTGTTTGAAGCCTATCTCTTAGCCCCTGTCTGTATGGGTAAGTAAAATAAGTATGAGGTTACCTTGCTAGATTAAATTTTGGTTAAATTGTTGCAAATTGTCTCTCCCTTTCTCCATTGGTAGACATCTCATGAATGTTACGGACTTTTCATGTTGCATATCATTTTTACTCAGAGAAACTCTGGACATTTGAGTTCCACTTACATATATAAGTAGCCACAAATGGTAGCCATCAATCAAAAAGGGGTAATTAAGAAGGACAGACCTAGCAGTCAGGTTTACAATCTAAAAAATTACACGAAAGGAAGATGAATTGGTAGGGAAGAAGAAAAAACAAGAAAACACAGCCGTTAGGTTTTGGTTGCAAATTACTTACTATATAAGATACTTCTCCGGCCAGTGTATGGGACCAGGTTGATAATTCCTTTACTGTTATATGTTTTAGGATAGCAAAAGTAAATGTAGCCCATAGATTGATAGATGAGTAATAGAAAACTTTTATATGTATCTTTCTGTTTGAAAAATGCATACATTTTCTGAGAAGTTTTGGATTCAGACTTCAGCACTGCTACAGTGGTAGACTTTTAAGCAACTCTGAGAGATCTCGCAGTACCCTTGTTTTGACATCCAGAATGTTAATTCATTTGGTCTGGCTTGATTAGTCTTATTGGCAAATAGGTAGCCGGGCAGCCTGTATGAGTCGATGAGTGAGTAACCTTGGCAGCACTTTCTGTCTCTTTCTCCAGGTCATCACCAATTTAAGCAGACACAGAGATGTGATGGCCTTGGTTTGCAGTCCAGGCACAGCTGTCTGCATTTTTTAAGCAGAAGTACTGGAGCTTTCTCCTTGGACCCTATCCCATGTTCTCCTTGCTTGAACATGTATGGCTTTGTTCTGCACAAGGGGAAGAAAAGGCATTCCTCTTCTATAAGAAAAAAATTTGCCCAGTTTGTTAGGGTTGAGTCTGGTTCACCATGTCTGGTGTACTATTTTTAGGGCCAGCTTAACAATGAAAATAGAGGGACTACCTCCCATTTCCACTGTCCCCATTTCATTGTGATTTTCCTCTTCAAATTTTGTGGATCAATTTTTCCCTCCTTCTGGGATTCAGGACTGGGTTCTAATAAATTAGCTTCACATTCCCTATAATCTCGATGGAAATACAGTGAGCTCCAAAAAGAGGAAAAGAGTGAAGTTAGGGAGCAGGGTGTCAAGGGAAAGACTGTGAGCCAACACAGTGATTCTATGTATCTCTTTTAATTTGTGTTTATATTTGGTCTATCCTGAGAATGCCACCAGTCAGTCTAAATGGGGGACCCCAGGTTGAAATGCAGCTTTCCTCAAGATGTTTCTACTTCCAAGTGTGTTGGACTATACTTTCCACAGTTCCTGTTCAGCATAATCTTTATGGGAAATATAGAAATGTACATCTGGAGGACACAAAGGTTTGGGTTTGATGTGGACTATCATTATTATAGATGTATTTCTCTTTCTCTTCCTCTGGAGTGCAAAATTTCTGTTGGTCTGCCAAGGAGCTTCCAGAAGCACCCATTAAGAGTACAGGGGCATTTGGTGTTTGGAGGGATTTCAGGATATGCCCCCCCCCAAAAAAAAAATCAGAGAAAATGTATGCTTAAGATCCAAGGCATACTGTAATACATTTTTTCATTTTACTATTATTGTCAATCAATATGGACGAGCACCAAATAACACTAGTATTTTAGGGGGGAATAAGATGCAATTCACAAATGGTAGAAGAGAATGTAGAAGGAAGGGAGGGAACAAAATATAAACTTTGCAGAAGAATCTTCTTGGCATCATCACCATCTGAAGTCTGTGCTTGAAAGAGTGAATGAGACAACACAATCAACCACACCGTCTTTACAAAACTAGAGGGAGCAAAGCCTATTGTGAATAGAAGAGTCACAAAAGAAATTAGTGAGCACATGAAGAACCCCATAGAATTCTTAGAAACCTTTGGGCTACCTCCACATCAGTTCACATTTATAATAGGTACAGTTATAAATACTTTTCTAAGCAATGGATTAATGATTGAAACACAGCTGCAAGTCTTATAATTTCAGATTTGGCTTGACATTTTGCCAGGGGCTTCACTTGTTCTCTCTAATTCCAAAATTCAGACTGTAACCACCACTGTTTCAAAGAAGCCTCACCCATAAGTTTCCAGTACCTGCATACTCAAAGGAACATGACAACCGTAGCAATGCAAAAAATATACGGGGGAAAAAAGAAAGAGGGTGACTTCAGTAACTAGTACTATGAAGACTGAGTTTCTTTAATATCCATGGAACAATGGCTAAATATTTGGAGAGGGGGGAGAGAGAGAGAAACTGGGAAGGTGAATTTGGAAAGAGATGGATTCGCTGGAATCCATGTCGCAATATTTTGTTGCAGATCCACCTTGTAATTTTTATACATTCTTGTAATGTCATCAGTTTTATCTGATTTCTAAACTGAAATGTCAGAAACATGTTATTTATTTGCTTGTTTATTTGTTACAAATATTTCTACACTGCCCAGCAAAAAGACAGGTCCTAACAATTTACACAAAATCCAAAATATAAAAACAAAGTATACAAATACTGAGGAGTGCTCACACAATCAGCAATTCAGATCAGCCCCTCAACAGTAATTCAGGCAAGGCAGATTTAACCAGCTTCCCGAAGGCTAATAGGGAGGTGCTAGGTGCATATTTGGGAGCAAGTTGTTCCGTAACGTGGTCCTAACAGAAAACACTACTCTCAGTTTGTGGGACATGTCCACTTGCATTCAGGTACGGAAAAGGATCCTACATCAGGCAGATTTCTCCTGGAGAAAATGGATGGTGGGAAATCCTGGAGCCAAGCCATATAGGGGTTTAGAGGTCAAAACCAGAACTGGACCAGAAACCAGTTGGCAACCAAAGTAGCAACTAAAGAATAAGTATAAATCTTATATTGCAGCTTTCAGTTGCTAATAACTTGGCCACTGCATTTTGTATCCACTCTATCTTCTGAATCATTTTCAAAGGCAGCACTATGAAGGTAGTGTTATAGCAATCTAACCAAGTGGTAATAATAATATCCTGGTCCAGATAAAGATGAAACTGGCACACCAACCTCAGCTGGGCAAAGGTTCCCCTCACTTCTACCTGTTTTTCTAGTAAGGGTTGAGAGTCCAAAAGTACACCCAAGTTAAAGGCCAGCCCTTTTATGGGGAGAATGACTTTTTCCAGAGTTAACAATGGAAGAATCAAGGAATCAAGGTGTTTCTGTATAGGGATTCCATTTTGCTAGGATTAAGTCTAAGCTTGTTTCTACCAATTCATAGCATCCAGTTACTGGGTTAGGGCTTCTATAACATCTCCAGCCAAGGCTGGGCTGGTAATAAAATTGAATATCATCAGTGTACTCACTACAAACTGACTGATGATTTCTTCCAGTAGCTTCATGGGAGAGAGCTGAGTCCTGCATTATCCTATTCTGGAGAACCCACTGGCTTGACCCTTAACTACCCATTAAGATAGGAGTTGAATCACTACAGAACGATCCCTCCAACCCTCATAGATGGTTTAATAAGATGCCGTGATTAATGGTATCAAAAGCCATTGAGAGGTCTAATAGGATCAAGGGGGCATACTCTCAACCTCTAGGTCCCTATGTGGATCATCCACAAGAATGACCTGTGCTATTTCCACCTCATGTTTAGACCTGAATGCAGGCTGAAAAGCATTCAGATAATCTGTTTCATCAAGGATCCTCTGTAACTGAACCACTACATCTTCTCAACTTTGCCCCAAATGGGGAGGTTGGAAACTAGAAAATAGTTTTCTAAAAAGGCTGGATTGAGAAATGGCTTCTTCAAGAGAGGTCAAACCACTACCTCTTTCAAGGTAGTTATGATCCTGCCTGCTGTCAAAGAAGCATTGATCACTTTTTAAATCCAGCCCCTGAATGCCCCACTCTTGCCATCTGAAGGTGCCAGGAGGTGCATGGATCCAGGTCACATATATTGATGTTCATATAACAGAAAACCTTCATCCCTTCCTCAGTTTCCATCAGCTCAAATGACTTCCTGATAACATCATAAGACATTAACCCAGTCATTGCTGTTGAACCTGTCCAAGCTCAGAGTGAATATCAATATGAGTGATAAAATGGCCTTCAAATATTGTTTTCTGTGTTTGGTGTTTTTAACTGTCTGACTTGCAGATTAGAGAAGATGCGGGGAGGGGAGAACAGAATGGAAAGAAAAAGGTCTAAAGAACCTGTTTTGAGACTGAGTGTGAAGTGAAAGTGATTGAGAGAAAGGTGATGTGCCTGAATTTGTGTTTGGGAAGTGGAAATTGTTGGAGGAAGAAGCCAAGGAGAATAGAGGAAGAAGAGAACAGAAACTAGAACAATGTTGACATGGAAGTTCATTTGGAAGTAAAAAGAAGTTGGTGATGAACCCAGATATGTTCGAGCTCTTTGCTCCCAGGAAAAGGAAGAGGCAACAGGAAATGAACTGTGGATGTGTGTTCCATCAGAGCTGTAGCAGCCAGCTGTATACAAGCAATGTGGTGGCTGCCAAATATCCTACTCTTTTCATATAAAGTGGGTTTTAGTTCTACCAGGTAGGCATGCCTTTTATTTTACAGGGAGTGGGATGACAGAGTCATCAAGTACTGAAATAAGTAGGCTTTGAAGCAGCAAAGCTTTCAGGATTGTAGCCAAGTGATCTAATCTCTTGGCTGTGCTGCTCTTTTGTACGGCCATTTCTAATGCTTAGAGAAGGAATTGCAGAGCAGGAAAATGTGTTGTGTATTCAGAAAGCAGGCCTGTCAATAGGTGATTTACATGGAAGCAAAATATTGCCGAAGAAAATTTATAGATTTTTTTGGTCTTCCTTTTAACTAAGAAGCATCTTTGAAATGCTTGTCTTATAGAATTATTTTGCATCTGTTACCTGGAAGTTAAATTGTACAGAAATTCGCTCTCTTTCCCATTCTGCTCTGAAGTTCACCAAAAAAGATCTCCAGAGAGAAAAAGTCAGTTTTGCTTTTCAGAGCCTCCTCTCAGTATTTTGCATGTGGCTACTGATTTTTTATTTAAAAACAAATTTATAATTGAAACTCTGCTGAAGTATCTTCAGACTGGGGTAGATGAATCTGTCACTTTCACTTCTGGTCACATTTTTGTTTTGAAATGAACTATGAGCCCATTGTTCTGCTTTAGCTTGCAAATTTGCCCCTTCTTCCAACAAATTGTATGATAATTGTTAAACATTTTTATGTACGTTCCTCTTTATATTCATATTTTTAATAGTTTTCCTTGTGTACATACTTTTACTCTTATTTTGCCTTAATTTACATATTTTGTAGGTTGTTTTAGAATAGCAAATTACATGACAGCATTATGAAAAATGTTGAATTTTGTGAATATCTGCATTCTGATTTGCTAACTGTGTTTTGGAAATGCAGACTTAATAAATCCGTATAAATGTTGAGATCCTGTTTCAGTACGTATCATGTGTAGTTATATAGAGATTTGCCTTGTGTTGGGTGGGATCATTGGCTCAGGTATCCATTACTCCATCTTTCAACTTTTATATCAAAAACATGTATTCTGTATCTTCTGGGTCTGCTGTGCTGCTATTAAAAATGAAGTATACAAAACAGGAAAAATAAACAATTTGTAGTAAACTATGGATTCATTTGAAAGTCATTATTAATTTGAATTTGCTTGACTATCTCTGGCTTTTTTAATTAGCTTGAATATCTCTGCTTTCATATGCTTAAATAATATTGTTGTCTAAACTGCTAAGGTGTTATGGAATGTTAATGAACATTCCAGCTGTTCAGATGCAAAGCCTCAAATGCTCTGTACATTAGAGGGAGTACTTATGTTTGGTAATGAGAGGAGGTGCAGACAAGGAAGAAGGCAGTACTGTCATAATGCTAGGTAATAATTAGGCTTTGTTTGTGTGTGCATAACAGAAGAGGGAAGGCATGTAAGAACTTTATAGGAATAGTTTCTAAATGTGTGAAAAAGCAAGTATCTCTTATTCTTACCAGGCTACTTACAATTATAAGCCATCTTACTCACATTAAATTATAGCAGTACAGTACAGTGTGATCTGTCTTCTGCGGTATTAGAAGTTGTACGTTGGTGAGAAATGCTGGGTAGAGAAACACCATCAAGAAATACTACAGTACTTTCATCCCAAGATTAGTTTCTTTTACCCACGGCATCAAGTGTGCCATCCTTGTAAACTGCCTATGAAAGCAAGGCTAAGCAACAGTGCATAGAAGCCATCTTCCACCTGTGTAGTGACAGCCCAGAATGCTAAGAATTTCCTTCCCGCTGCCTATCTTATTTATAGGCAGCGAGCCAATAAAAATGCATGACTGGGTGTGTATGTGTTATTCACACTCTCTGCATGGCAGTGGGGCCTTCTTTTTTGGAATTCTGCAGTGTAATATTAGTTCTTGCTTGAATGTGAGGTATTAGACTTGACAACTTGCAGGCACGTTGCACTGTTCATTGACTTAACTTCTTTATCGGGAGCTCTTCTGTTATGCACACAGGGTCGTCTTTCTCTTTACTGCTAGTTATCTTAATCTTAGTTTCAGACAAAACAAAATCTCTTCCCACTGGGAGTTGCTCCCTTGTCATCAGCCAGACAGGGGAGAGAAGTGGGCATTTTTTTAGTTCATTAGGAAACATTTTGCCTTCTGTTTTGCATTTTCCAGGGGCTACATTAAGCATGAGACCAGCCCCTATTCCAGTTGAAGAGCCAGAATGGAGACAGACGCCTCCACCAGTCACAGCTACCTCTGGGACTTTCCGCTTGCGACGCGGCAGTCGGTTTACCTGGAGAAAGGAATGTTTGGCTGTCATGGAAAGGTAACATATGAATTTGATGAACTACACATATGTGGTGAGAGCTAGATTGGACCATCTCACAGAGCCCAAGGCGATTTTTAAATCTTTTTTTCCTGATGTTACTCAAACCAGTAGTTCCCCAGTGTAAAATATGCAAGAGATCACACCAAAAGATATGCAGGTGAATAGGTCATATTGTATGACATTTATTGTGTCCTATAACAATGTTGCCCAGGTATGTGGAAACATAGAATAGTGGGTAGTATCATTGGTTGCAAGAATTGGTTCCTAATAAACTCACTATTGAGAACAAGCTGTTTCAGGGATCTTGGTGACTTTCAGATATGTAACATAATTTTGTAGGACTTTTGGTTGTAGATTTGCAAGAATACACTGAGGATGTTTTAAACAGGAATTGTAGATAATGATAATTTGCTAGCCTTGTCCTGTGACAAATCACTCCCTCTGATATCACTTATTTCTTTACTTCCATTGAATGAGGATTGTATGTTTAAAACTGTAGCCCTTTCAGACTCAGTTTTCCTTTCTTTGATGTTTTTTGTAGGAGTGCCACAAAAGATTCACCCATTGCCAATTATTTATGTTTTGTTTTTCTTCAGTATATTCAGAAACCTGTCTTTTTCCTCTGTTCTGCACTTTAAAAAACTACTTCTAGGGTGTTTACAATCTGAAGGCTAAAGAAAAAATAGCTCCAGTAAATATGTATACTTACCTTTAAACTTAAGGCTGGGTGTGGTACCAATAACCACAGCATGGGCTCTTTTCTATTGACACAGCTATAATAGTTACTCTCCGTAACCTGCAGGCAACACCCCTTGTTTTGGCATCCCCTCCTCACAAAATATATGAATGACTTTCTTCATTGAGAAGGGAGCTACAGTTGCTCCAGACCAGTGTTTCTCAACCTTGGCAACTTGAACCTTGGCCGGCTGGGGAATTTTGGGTGTTGAAGTCCACACATCTTCAAGTTGCCAAGGTTGCGAAACAACGCTCCAGACAAATGCTTTGGGTATAAATGGGAAGTCAGTTTGATTATATGATTATCCATTCACATTTCTAGACTGTCGCAGAGGCTAAGAGTAAGTAAAATAGATTATGAATAAACATAAATTTCTTAACATTAACATAGATCACACCAAACATTTCACATAGTGTTATCCAGCCCTCCTTACAGCAGTCTCTTTTCTAGCCTCAGGACACTCTCTCATAGTGGCTTAAGGCACATGCAACAAACTGCTGAAAAAAAATCCATCACAATGGATTTGGTGGTTTATGGGACATAGTTGTCACCTTAATCTTTTGGAAGCGCCTTTTAAATCCCTCCATACTTAAATTATACAGAAAAATGGTCTAAAACCTTTAGTCCTATCTGTCTCAGTGGGGGCCATGCTCTTGTACCTCTCATCAGGACAAAGAGTTGTAATGCAATCCCCAGGGCACATTTTTGACAATCTGTCTTGCCACTGAGCGAGAGATCTCTATAGGAGACCAAGATAGGCAATCCTAACTCTTTGGGTGAGGCTAGAATGATCATGTTTCAGTGCAAAGAGCCTGAGACCCAGCAAGGCCATTATAATAACAACATACAGATTTCAGGCACTGCAGTAAAACAACCAGCTCTTCATTTGCTGGGGTATACAGGTAGGAAAAAGAGATATACGGTTTGAAATCAGGGACGCAAATATAGAGTTCTGCTTTAATTACAGCTTTTCTAATATCTGCAATAAAATTAGATTATCAAAGAGCTTTGTCCTCAAATGTCTGCTTACTAGCCTTTATACAGTGGTTTGGGTGAAATCTGACACATTACTTACAAAGGAGTAAAAGACATTTCTGTGAATAAGAATAAAAACAGTTTAACCGATGGGCCATGATTTCTTAGGAAGGAACAGTAATCACATGTGGTCTGGGAATTCTGTTCCAGGATTCCTAGTCCATCTTTCAGTGTGCCTGTACGTCCCACTTGTAACCTATCAGCAACTTTCTGTGGTCCTCTTAGAACTCAGTAAGTTACCTAGTTTTGCTTCCTTGGATATGACTCACTCTATATGACTTATGGGCTTGAATCAGTTTGGTAAATGATGGAGACCAAATTTAAGCAACCTTTTTCAAAGTATTGTTTTATTTATTTTTATTCCTGTTTCAACATAAATTTTGTAGGCAGCTTAAAACGGTAAAAAAGGATAATAACAGAAGCACCTTATAACATGTTAACACTGAATCAGTCCAGCAACCTAGTTAATCCATAAAAAGGTAGATGCTGTTACCAAAACCCTTTCAGAACCATTTTTTAAAGCACAGTTCTAAAAATGGGAAGAGAGAAACCGATTATAACTCCATAAGGAGGTAATTCTACAGTAATGGTATCACCACAAGAAGGCCTTGATTCTGATTCCATTTGTTGATATTGCTTAGGGTAACAGAGTAGAGCATCCAGTGTTTATCTTATGTCCTGCATAGGCTTGTGTGGATGAAGGCAATCCTTAAGATAAATTGTTCCAAATCAGAATTTTCTAAAATTTCAGAATGAGCCTCCCCAATGTGAGAATCAGACAGCTCTGTAATATATGCTATTTATATATGTATGTGTGTAGAATGGAGCCTCTCAGCTCCAGGGTGCAATTTCAGCTTTCTTGGGGTAATGAGGTTGAATGTGAAGGATAGCAATTCTCACAACTTATATTTTACTAAGGCATCCTCAAACAGCAATCCCAATTTATCAGTACCAAGTACAGTACAGTTAAAGTTATCTGAATAAATGAGGATTGTTGAATCATTTGTGTTTGTAATCCTTTATCCTCATTCAGTAAATCAGATCAATAATATTTTCTCAATATCACAAATGCAAGAGGAAAGACCAGAGAGAGTGGCTTACTTAAGGCCACCCAGGGAAATCATAAAACAAGAAGTTTCCAATTCTGACTACAGCTCAGTCTGTTAATCACTGCATTTGCACTCGAGCCTGGAAGCTTTTCTGGCCTTCAGGGACCATTGTGCACACACAATGCCTGGATGTTAATTTTTTTTAATCTGAAAAGATGGGAGATTTTTTACTACTTTATTTTGCAGTAAAAGGTTGTCTCTTGGAGCCTTGGCAGGTATGATACTACCAGATCATGATGTATACCATTAAGGCTCCTTTCTTTGTACAATTGACTTCAATCTTTCCATCTTTTAAGTGACTATAGGCCACATGAGCAGGGCAGTGATATAACAATATCACTTAATGGGGGTAGAGGTAAGATTTGGGGTTCCTTTCTCCCCTCCCTTTTCTTGAGAGTGGAGAAGGGTTAAAACAGTAATAAATGCATTGAGCCTGTTGAAGCTTTAATGGACCAATTTACTTTTGTGATTTTGTGGCTTGATGTCAATAATGTTAGGCGACTTGAGGGACCACCCCCCCCCCCCAAAAAAAATGGAATGGAATGGAATGGAGCATCCTGGAAAAGTGCACGGCCTGCTTACTGAGCAGGACTCATCCATGCTTATTGAGGTAAGAGTATAGAAATGGACAGAGCCCTGATGATAAGCAGTACAAAATGGCCCTGCAGAAGGAATGATCAGACAGAACCTCTGGATAATACTGCCTAAGATTTGAAATGACCTCCATATCTATGTAACTAGAAATGTAGATGTTTTAGGGAAAACAAGGTTTTATACTGAAAATGTGCAATTGCCTTGTGAAATTTTGTGTGTGCAGGATGGATGGTGATGCTTCACACAGTGTAGGATGCATTAATGCAGAGCCAAAGATTATTTTCCCTAACCAGTAATCAGAGATGCATTTTCCCAGTGTTTTGCTCATACTGTCTCTGATGGTGCAGATTTCTCCAAGTTGGCAGTATTTCTAGGTCCCACATAAATCATAGAAATGAACTGCTTCAAGGATATTTCAGCCTTTGTACCACTGCTTCACATTTTTGTCCTGCTCACATATTTTGGCCACTTTTCATTTTCATCCTTTACTGTCACCCTACACAAAAGAGATCATTTGATTCCCTCTGCAATCAGCCATCGCCATCCTGACGGGCGCCTTTTGTCTAGAAAGCACAATTGCATTTGTTGAAGGTTTATCCCCGGGCTTTTGTAATCATTCATTCTGCTCATCTTGTTGCTTCCTTCCCTACCCCACCTACTTACCCATACACTTTTTTTTTTTTTTGCTTTACTGCTTCCAAGCATTCTGAGCCTAGTATAGTCTAATAGTTTTTGATAGAGATTTGAAAGTGGGGGCTACTTTAATATGGTGTCAGCAGTCACATATCTTTAGCCTTTATATCTCACAACCTGTCTTCATGATATCCAGAAAATTCTCCCTAAAGGAAGGGGAGAAGCAGCACCCAAGAGAAGGATGGGGAACAGAAAGGAGTTCTCAAACTTCTACCCCACAAAATGGAGCAAAAGCCAAATTTCAAAACTGGAATATAGTGGTTTTCTTTTCTTTTTTCCCATCCTGCATTCCTTGTTTTTGGAAATGCCTTTCCATCCTCTCAGGTAATAAAAATAGAAAAACTATACTTTCAGTAGCCATTAATTAGCTGGCTTTCATTAACACCCTAAATCTGTTACTTGTAGCAGGAGCAGTAGGACTTCTGTGCAGCTATGTTAATGTTTGGCTTCTGTTTTTAAGCGTCCAAAATGGGAACGATATGCTTTGTGATCTAGTAGCTCTGGTTGCCTGTTTTGGCTTCATCTGCTGCCTATTTCACTTCCTTCATTCTGCCCTGCACTTCTGTACCCTCCCCCCACACCAGATTTCCTGGGGCCAGTGAGACAAGAGATAGCCAAGCCAGCTGAGGCATAGCCAGCCACCTAATTCTCTGGGTGGGCATAGCTGGAGGAACTCTTTCTTCCTGTAGCAGCCCCTCAGTCTGAAAAATGTGACACTAGTGAATGAGGGAGACCAAAGAGAAACCCAAAGGAAAAGACTCATCCTTTGGAAATCCAAAATAGCAGAGGAGGCTGGAGGGCTCTGAGCCAAGAGGATGGAGAGGTGAAGCAGCAGCGTGTGGATGGAACTGAATTTTGCAAGTGGACTTGACCTTCCTGATCCAGACCTGTAGCCAGATTTCTTGGATTAGATACAAAATGTGTTCATTTAAAAAAATATTATCAATAGCAATCTAATGTTTATTAGTTATGCCAGTACCTTTGAACTCACTGAAGGTCATGAGCATATTTCTCAGTGAGCAGTTGAACAGAATTCTGTCTGCTTTTCCTTAAATCTTCATAAGGAAAAGAGAAAGGATCAATTAAAAAAATGAATTCCCTGGCAGGATAAAAGTTGTTATTCTTCCACTAGCAGGTCCAAATGATTTTATTTGGGCAAGCTTTTGATGGGTCAGCTGGGATGACTCCTTAGTGGGCTTTAATTGGGTGGGCAAGGGTTGATTTTATTGATATGCTTCTAATGGTGCACTATCTATGTTTTGAAATTGGATATTGTATTTTATTCTTTGAATTGGTAGCTACTGTAACTGAAAAGATAGAATATAAATCCAATAAATAAATATAATCCAGAAAAGGGTTGGAATGGAGCAGCCCGTGCCCCTAACTCAGTCCTGAAGTTGGACAGATCTATGCTCTGATATGCAATTTAGGAGCTTGCTGGGCTCCAGTCTATACTTAGTCTTGTATAAGATGTTACTTTCCATTGACCAAGACCTCTAAGTAATTAATTGGGATGCGGTGGCGCAGCAGCTTAATGACGCTGAAAGTTGCCGGCCAGAAATGGTCGACACTTCAGCGGTTCGAACCCAGCCTTCGCGTAGCAGAGTGAGCTCCTGCTTCCTCCCCCAGTTCCTGTCAACCCAACAGTTCGAAAACTCATGTGAGTAGATAAATGGGGACTCTCACTCCAGTGGGAGGAAAAATGCTGGCGGCGCCTTGCAAAAGGAGTTGGGAGCAGTTGCCGGTAGTGCGAAACCACGCTCACTCGAAAAAGGCACGAAGCAACGGAAACCCCGCCTACCTGCGCTTGCCAGCTGGGCTCTGCTCTAGGAAGGAGGCACTGGCAAACCACTTCCGAAACACCTTGCCTTGAAAACTGCAAAGGACTTGTCCAAAAGCAGTCACTGCAGAGTCGGTAACGACTGAGTGCAGGGAAAAAAAAAAAAGATGTTACTTTCCATTGGCCAAGACCTTTAAGTAATTTTTAATAAATCTCACCAGCATATTTTGTAAGTGGTCAGTTATATGTTGGCACATATTTTATCTGCTGGTGACACATTCCTCCCTTCTTCCTCACATGGATATTTATGCATCTGTTGATGGTGAATGTGATGGCTGCTATCTCATTTGCTAGTGACATTTGCAAGTAATGCTAATTCACAATTTGTAAATCTCTTTTTAAGCCCAGATATAAATCATGTTTAATGGTGACAGCTTTTCTTAATCCTGATACATACCTAACTATCACCAGCAGGATTTCCTTTTTGAAAGAAGAGTACAGTAAGTGTATAAGAACTCGAAATGCTTCTGGTTGCCTCTCTCTGGCTTGAACTCTGACCATTGGCTCATCTGTGTGAAGCTGATATGCACTATGGCTCTGCGGCTTTTCTGATTTGAAGGGGCAAAAAGCGTTGACAACTCTTTAGGACAAATGTCTCTCTTCCTGGAATTATACTGCAATAATTCCAGGAAAAGAGGCAGCTGCTTTAAGGAGTTGCTGACAGGTACTACGTGGGCATTTCCCCCCCCTTCAGATCCAAAGCGCTGAAGAGGTCTGTTCTTCACAGCCCTCCCTTCTGTTGAAAAGAGCAAACAAGTCTTTCTCTTTCATACATTCAGAATTCGTGATTGTTTTCTCTATACAGTTTCTCAAAGGTTTGTGGTTTGGGATTGTTGTCTTTATTTTGTGTGGGTACAGGGAGTAGGATTTCTAAGACAAACGCACTCTGTTTGTTTCTGTAGCTACTTCAATGAGAATCAATATCCCGATGAGGCCAAGAGGGAAGAAATTGCAAATGCCTGTAATGCAGTGATTCAAAAACCAGGTACAGAAGAATGCCAAGAAGGGGCTATGTTGTTGTTATCTTTCCTTTTCCTTTTCCTTTTCCTTTTCCTTTTCCTTTTCCTTTTCCTTTTCCTTTTCCTTTTCCTTTTCCTTTTCCTTTTCCTTTTCCTTTTCCTGTTCCTTAGAAAGATTGCCTATGATTCTACCTTGTTTACTTGAACATAATTTTTTTTCTTATTGGTCCCAACTCAATTGTCCATGCATGGGCTATCACAGAAATAGACTGAAAAACTGCACCAATCCTAAACAAAATGAAAGAGAAATACAGTATCCAAATATGCCATCAACTCCTAGTTACTATTTTCAAAAATGACCCAATGCATTTTGAGTTTCAACAGTCCCCCTCCACCCCAGGAATAATTTCTGTTTGAACAAGATTTAAAAAGAAGGGAAAGAAGAAAAGAGAGATGGGGGGGGGAGACCCTCAGCTTTTTGGAAGTATTTCAAAAAGGAAAGTGTTTCTCTGTTTGAAAGAGAACTGTGAGGATCAAAAGATGTCAAGACATTTTTTACAAAAACAAAATCAAACTGTGCTGAATTAACAGTGTTAAACTTCTTGTTCTTATGCTACAGTGTTCATCTGTTTCCACCCTCAAAAGGGCAGGATATTTTTGGCAGTTGCATTGACTAATATCCAACAGTATAGTCAAAGGGTGCTTCAAGAGCATAAAAAGTAGGGTGGGATTTAAATGTTGCATGTGGCTCTGGGAATAAGGTGGGGGAGCAACATGCAGCCCTAAGTCCCTTTCTAGAGGATCTCAGAGCTGCTGCTGACTGTTTACTAAAAACTGAAAGCCATCTTGGATGGGAAACCCAAGAAGACTCATTTAAGCCCTAAAATTCTCGAAACTCCCCTCCCCAGTCCTAGGCATTTTTACACATGTGCTGTGGCTATACTCATTTTGTAGCCCTCAGTTCCCCCAAAGCTATTAAAAGTGGCCCTAGGTTCACCCCTTGTTTTTAGGTTTGTCCACTGCTGCTATAAAAGAACACTAAGCATGTGTTTTAGAAAAGAAACTCTCATATGGTTTGGGAAATCCTGTCCTGTACTATCCTGGGGCTTCTAAAAGCAAATAATATACCATCATGGTTTGTTTCTTATTTTATACAGGAAAGAAGCTGTCTGACCTGGAGCGAGTTACTTCCCTCAAAGTGTACAACTGGTTTGCCAATAGAAGGAAGGAAATCAAGAGGCGAGCCAATATTGGTAATGTATCAGACAGCCTTGAAGAACTGCTGAAGAAAGATGGAACATGATTGACTTTTCTTCACAGGAAAACAGTCTTGATAATATTTTTTAAGTAAAAGCTTGACAACATGGTCAAAACAAATCTTTTCTCTTCCTCTGTTTTTACTAAACCATACTGAACAGTTCATCAATGTTAAGATGTTGTCAAAAAGCATTGGTATATGTGTATAATAGCATCTTTAAGTCCCTTAGGTCAGGGAATTTCATCATGTCTTTCAAGAAAACCTGGAGACTTCCAGTTTTGTTGGAAACTGATCTGCACTTACTCTGCTGAAAAGATCAATGGATGAAATATATTTAGTCCACCACTGTGATTACCTGGGAATATTAGGCCATACAGTAATGAATTTTTAATATACCTAGGGTGGTAATAAGGCCCAGTAGAATAGTAAGTGCTACATATGAACCCTAAAACGTGCCTCAAAGTGTTCTACAATGTACCACGTTGCTTGGGGCCAACAGTTTGCTGTGAAAAGCTTTCCTTGCATTTGGATTATTTTGAAAAACTGCCTTAACTCTCCCACTGTCCTCACGGTGAAGCAAAGGCTGTTCAAGTCATTGAACAAGTTTGTATAACACACAAATCTATATAAGGCTTGGCTTAGCCTGCTGTCCAAACCTATTCTAGGCCCAGGAATAGGCTAAAATGTTTCACGTAACTATAATCTGAAACTGTGGTTTATGTTTTCATGCCTTGGCTGTAGCTCTATGTGCCATGCAAATGGAACAGGAGCAGGTGAACGATGGATACTCTCCATTCTGATCTCTAGTCACAGAGTTGGATGGCAGGAGTTGCAGCATTTTTGTTCCTCCCACCTTGTTTGTATCTCCTGCAGATGTATAGTGAATTCTTTAAGGTAAAATTGGACTGATGGAAGGATTAGTCTTTCTTTATCTCAAATGGTGATAACCATGTGCCAGTGAAGCAGCGACGTGCCTATTTGGGTTGCTGTTTCTGGTTAAAAAAAAAGTTTAAAACTGGGAATGATGGCTGCAACAACAGCTGGGCAGGAAGAAAGCTTTGCATAATTGTCTGCTGAGTTCCCCATGGATATGTCTCTTACAGATGATCACTCTAAACCACAGACTGGTGTGTTTTCTGATTAAGCCCTTCTGGTGCCATGAACAATGGCATGTTCCCATCTGTGTCTCCCAATTTAGTTTTCCTTCACATCCTTCTCCCTCTTTATCATCTCACCACAGTCACAAATATAATACCATATAGCACCTAACATTCTGCTAGAGAAAATAAATATTTAAAGAAACGTCCTCACTTTAATTAGCATTTCTTGTATACTAATAAATAATACAGGTATCTGGCACTTTCCAAAGTTTGAAATGCTTTGGATATTGTAGAATAGTAAATAACGTTACAATTTTTTAACATATTGTGCAGAAAAGGAGCTTTAAATGTGCCTATCTATCATATAAAATATTTAACATATAAATGTGCAATTAATTACATAAATTAATTTCTTTTTGCTTTGAATTTTTAATTTGTGTATCCTTTCGGGGAAAAACCTCTAGTGTAAATCTTCCCCCAGACTTCCGTACCTTTTTAATAATTCAAGAGTTCAGGTTCTTCCAATGAAATTGACTGATAGCAGATTCAAGACAGAGCAAAAAAAAAAAAAAGCATACTTCTGACAATTTAACACAATACGGTGATTGCCCCTCAACTAAATTATTTTTCGTAGGGTATGAACCAAAGGGAGCAGAAGAGCTTTTATTGGCTGTTAGCTGTGATGGTGATTTGGAATCTGCAGTTTTAGATGCAATGTATTTCTGAATGCCAGTTGCTGAGGGCTACAGCCACAAGAGAGAAGCATTGCCTTTCAAGTCCTGCTTGTGGGCTTCCTGGAGGCATCTCTCTGGCCATTGTTGGAACTAGAATGCTGAACTAGATGGACCTTTGAGCTGATCCATGCAGGGAACTTCTTATGTTCTTATACTTCTTTAGGATGAGATGGCAAGATGGTGCGGGGGGGGCGGGTACACCAGAGGGAAACCAGCAGATTTTGTCCATTAGCATGGGAAAGCCAAACAGTGGTATAGGTAGCACACCAATAAAGTAGCATGAGTTTAGGATGCTTTGCAAACTCACAAAAGGTAATGGAGCACATTGTGGCTTTCATGTAACTTGTGTGTTGTGAGTTGCATCTTAGAATATTACCATTGCAAGGGACAGGCATCGCAGGCTGTGCAGCCAAGTGATTTGAGCCGGCTATGAAATCCAGTTGGAGCTATAAAATATTTGCAAAGGCTGATGACCCTGGATAGAAACTGATTTTGTTTCTTTTTTTGAATTGGCATTTATGCTCCTCCAACCAAATTAATTTTCCTTTTTTTAACAGTGCAACAACATGCACAAAAGGGGCTTGCACCATATTGAAATGAAGATGAAAAGGGGGCCTCACTACGGGTGTGTGTTTATTGTAAGAACCATCAAGCCACAATCAGAACTGTAGAAAATGGATAGTCACAATCATTACATAGAGAGAATGAGAGAGACATTGTTTTATTACTTTGATTATGGCTTCACTAATCAAATGTGGATTTTGTCCCTTTCTTAAGAAGGGCCTCCTAGGTTGAAGCCTATTTGGTAGGAAGAGCTCTGTGTGTGATATGATTCTACAGGAGGGCAGGAAGAAAATCTAAACCATGATGCCAGGTGCAGAATGCAGCTGCTAAGAATTGCTGTTTTCATTTGGAGGGAAAGTTTCCAGTCCTTATGAATCCATAAATAGCACTTGCTGAAATCTCCAAATTCAAAGAGGCAACTCCAAAAGATTCCCAGGAAATTGGACTTCGGTATCCTGTGAAAGACAGTTGTCTCTCCCCAGGCACTAGCAAGACAACAGGAAATTATGTAAAATCAGAGATTATCCAAGCCTGCATGAGAAATTCTGCAAATTGAGTAAATCTGCATAGTCACCTTTCTTTGGCAGAATTTGGCTTGTGGAATTAAAGTTTCTTGCTGAGTTTAAACTAAAAAAAAAAAAAAATAGTCCTGAGTATTTCTTTGAGGTTCTTACAAGAAACAAGATGCCCCACTTGTGAGGATTCTAGTTTTTCATCTTCATCCTTATTGGTAACCCTGCAGCAGATAATTCAGGGATCAATTTGCTTTTTTCGAAGAAGCAGCAATCCTGGAGAGTCATGGGATAGATGTACAAAGTCCCGGAGGCCACTCCAACAGTGACGACGTAGACGGGAATGACTATTCAGAGCAGGTAAGTATGTGAGCTAAGTCAGGGGGCTCCAATATGGAGAGTCCCCCTGTAGGCTGGTCTTCCTCCTCTGGGATTGGGGGTGGTATGTGGAGTGGTGGGTGTCTTACATCTTTCAGCCTCCTAAACTAATGTGGCCTTTTATACTGTTGTGCAATGGGGGAAGGCAGAAAACACAGCTAACCCCCCCTCAATGGACCAGCCTTCACCCACATGGATTTATTGTCATACAACAGGAGACTTGGCAAGTACGCAATGGGGAGGAGGAGGGAAGATGTACAGAGGGAGGCAGAGAAGCAGAGAAGTTAGAAGAAGACAGGAGGATCTGCTCAAAACAAGCAAGTTGACACTCTGTTCGCACACATTTGCCAAATGCAGGGGCATGATGAATTCCCCAAATTTGCACCACCATGCATAGTAAACACTGTGTCTGTTTCTCCCCTGTGCCCCTGTAACCAGAGCTGTGTGTAACCTCAGAAATCCTTTTTGATATTGTTTTAAGAATGCATCTTTTTAGTCCTCACCATTCTGGACTGAGGGCTTATGTGCATGGTCAGATTTAGTGATGCTGTTCATTGAACAGCCCATGAAGTATGAGGAACAGGAGGGTGGGGCAAGCAGCTCTCCCCTGATTTGATCAATCCTCTTTCTGTTTTTAACAACTATTGTGCTCTGCCCTCTGATGTCATTGGGTATGTAACTTCGATGTCCACATCATATCCATCATGTACTCCTTGCAAAAAATTACAATTGAATCTTGGAAAGAAAATAGTTAATGACGCAGGCCAAATAAAAGCATATCCATTTGCTTAGTTTCAATATAAATTTCTGAATCACATTTTGATGTGGAACACACAGCCCTGCTTATACCATAAAGATATACAAGTTTTACTCTCTCCTTACCCACCCTCCCCACAATGCAATGAATGCACAGCTGCATGCTCCTCTTCCCAGAATTTAATGCATTGTTGTAAATTGGTAACATGGCAGCTCAATTCCAACCAAGAATATTCCGTCTAACCTCCTGGTGCCAACATGTTTTTAAGGCAAGATGAAGCCTTCTTCATAATTTGTCCCTGCTCTTGAGATGCTATTTTAAAAATTGCTTTTATTCTTAGGAACATAGGAAGCTGCCTTTCACCACTGGTCCATCTAGCACAGTGTTGTTGATGTACTGACTTACAGTGATTCTCCAAGGTCTCACATAATGAGGTTTCCCCAGCCATTTCAGGAGATGCTAAGGCATGAACTTGGTACCTTTGGCATGGAAAGCTGGTGGTCTGTTCCTGAGCTACACCACCTGTACATTCTTGATAGGCCATGGCTATCATCTGATCTTCATATTTTGTTATGTTTCCCTTCCCCCTCCTTTCCCCACACTTTCGGTTAGTTTGTAGCTTGTTCTTATTTTTAAAACTATTCTAGATACAGGTAGTCCCCAGTTTAAAAATGAATTCCATTCCCAAGGTCTGTCCTTAAGTCACATTTGTATGTGAGCTAGAACAGTATTATTGTATAATACTGTATCAGTAGTATTGTGTAATGAACTCGAACCATTGTGTATTTAACTCAAATCATTGTGAATTTAACTCAAATTTTGCTACAGTAGGCTTTGTTCTTAACTATGGGTCATCTGTAACCCAAGCATTCTTAACTCGGGGACTACCTGTGGTCTTTGGTGATATAAATATAGGAAATGAAATTAAGAATACTTCCTTCTGTTCTTTTTAATTTCTAAGAGAAACTTATTGCTAAAGAGGAAAATAAGAGAATATAAAGAATGAATAGAAAAAGACAGAAGAGATGCTTAGACTGTCTTTGATGTGTTTGAGTTAGACACATGTAGACCTTGGTTGAATATTAAGAGAAACAGAAGACTTTGACGATGGGGCCAATTACCTAGAGTTGTGATCATCCCTCTTATTGGTCATCTTCAAGGGAAAATATCCATTGTTGAGAATCCTCTAGCTTTGTGGTTCCTGCATTGATTAGGTCGGATTAGATGGCATTATTGTGATCAGTGCGTTTTTAATGGAAATTATATATTTTGTACATGGATTATAGTTTTGTATTTAACTTCCTTGAGTGTTCTTTTAGTGGAAATATGGGAAATAAAAACAAATAAAATACAAGTTTTTAACTTGAATATGTAATGAAGGCAGCTAGGAATAGATTAGTCATTTATTGTGATCCAGCTTCGTTTTCTGTTCTGTAGTCAGGCTCTCACTCAGCTGACCAGATTGATAGAGCTTTACTCTGGCTGAATATACCAGACGTTGGCCAGCCATTGGCTGAGAATGTTCTAGTTCTGGATTTATTGCATGTAGCAGGGTGTGGTGTAATGGGTCCATAAGGCCACCTCCAACTTTCTGTTTCTGTACCCTTTGCATAAATCTAACTAAGACTACAAGAAGAAACATTGTTTTATTGAGCTCCAACTTTTTCATTGTTCCTTCATGGGCTTATGTTACACTGCCTAGTAATTAATTCTGGGTTCTAGTAACCTGGTGACCACATTTCTGTTGTTGTATAAGTTAGTCTTGATCAAGATGAGGAAGCAAATGTTGTTCCTCCTTGTTTTAACCAAACACATGCAGATTAAGATTACAGGTCCCTCTTGTTAATGGATTGTTGGGTAGAACATAGAACTGTCCCTGAAATTCTCCATAGAATTGAGCAAGAGATACAGAGCCCACAGGAAGATGGAAAATGTGAATGCCTTAAATTCTATCAAATATTTGCTTGGATCATTTTTAATATAATTTTTATTAAAAGTTTTAAAAGTAATAATAAGAACTAATACAAACTAAATTAGAACAAAAAAAATGAAAAAGAAATAACAGGAAAAGCTAAAAGTACAATAAGAAAACAAAATAGAAGAAAATAGATAGATATAAAGAAAGATATAAAGATATAAAGTAGCTTCCAATATTCTTTACAGCAGTTATAAGTACAATTATATTTTAACCCCTCTCTCTAAAGTTACCTCATGACTCTCTCCTATCCTATCTAATCATCAAAACCATCAATCACAAGTTGTTGTTTTTTCATTTTTATGCAAAAAGTCCATATGGGGTTTTCAGTCACCAATAGATGTAAATATTATCCTTTCTCCAATCAAAGAAGTCAGTTTGTCCACTTCGGCAAGTTCTGTCAATTTTACCAACCATTCCTCCATGGTGGGTAGTGCCAAATCTTTCAATCTTTGTCCATATAATCTTGCTGCAGTAATCATATATTGAAATAATCTTCCGTAGGTTTTTTCTAACTGTTTGTCGATCCTAAAAGGAAAGGTTCTGGCTTCAATTGAAGATTAATCTTTAAAACCCTCTGTATCAATGTATGTATTTGAATCCATTTTTTTTTTTTAGCTTTTTTACATGTCCATGCTTACCATTAGCAAGTATGATAAAATGTCCCTTTATGTTCATATTTCTAACATGCATCTGAAATGCCTTTATACATTCTAGATAATTTCTCTGGTGTCATGTAACAATGGTACATAATTTTATAAAAATTCTCTCTTAAGATCGTAACATAATGTAAATTTCAACCCTTTTAACCATGTATTTTCCCATTAATCCATCTGTATATTATAACCAAAATTCTTAGCCCACTTTATCATCCATTCTTTAACCTATTTTTCCTCTGTTTCAAATTTCAACAAAAGTTTATACATTTTAGCAGTTCCATGTTCATCATTGGTGCACAAATGTATTTCAAATTCTGTCTTACTGTGTTCCATACCATAAATCTTTTTATCCATTTTGAATCTTTCCGATAACTGTAAATGGGAAAACCATTGACAACTATATCCTTCTGCTATTAGTCACTCTCTTGATTTAATCTTATATTCCCCATTGATGACTTTCCAATAACTCCTGGTACGTTAACCATTTCTCTTTGCCTGCTGTTTCTCTTCTATGGAATGCCTCTTGTGCTGAGATCCTCAGAGGTATTTTCAGACACAACCTGGGTTTATATCTATTCCATATTCTCAATATGGCATGTCTAATAAAATGATTTTTAAAATCCACAATAATTTTAACTTTATTGTACCATAAGTATCCATGCCATCCAAATCTCAGGTCATGATCTTCTAACTCTAAAAGTTTCTTGTTTCTCGGCAACATCCATTTTTCATCCAGATCAAACAACAAGCTGCAAAACACAATTTTAAATCTGATAAATCCAGTCCTCCTCTTTCCTTTGCATCTTGTATTTAACTTGTGTTTTTTTCCCTTGCCATACAAATTTAGATATATCCTTTGGTCATTGTTTGAATGGTACAGCAGTTGTCAAAATACGTATTGTAAATATTTGCTTGCAGCATTTTAACAAAAAAGATTACTAGCTAGATGGGTGGGTGGGTTGTTGGATGGATGAATTGGGGTCAGTTTTTCCATCTAAAATCATGTTCTTTTCCTGAGGCTTTTGGAATAATATGATGGGAGGGAATATTCTATAAATCTGAATAGAAGTAATGACTAATTCTTGATGTGTTGATTGATATCATTCTGTATTAGAGAGTGCATACTTTTAAAAATATCACCCCCACCCCACCCCACCCCAGTTTTTAATGCAATATGTTTATCCAGTAGTCTGTTTCAGAGATTTTTCAAACCTCAGCCTCTCTTAAGTTCAAAATAGAAAAGACAGCAATGATCACAGAACCTAACTATGCTCAGGTCTGAAGGCCATTCAGAAATTTCAGCTGGTACAGAATATTATTTGATTCAAAACGATCAGAACATGTAACTGTTCTATACCAGATGAATTTCTGGCTCTAGTTCAAAGTACTTTAAAGCATGGGTGAGTCAACATTTCAGCCCTGGTATTAGCACACATATTCAGAATCATAGTAGTATTCCATGGGGGAAAGGCTTTAACTATCTCCCTCCCCATACATGTGAAAACAGGATTTCTGGTAATACTTGCAGATAAATAATATTCTTCTCTCCATCCATTACAACCTTATTGCTGGTTCTATACATTTGACTGATGATAAGGTGCTATTAACAGTTCCTTTGGCAGCAGCTATGAAAAAGCTCTGTGATTTGTCATTTAGGCCTTTCAGAGCACAAGTTAACTCTGTGATTCATCATATGTTGAGAAGCCAGGTGGATATATTTTTAATAAAATGAATTGATATTGGGAAAGAATGGCAGTGGAGAAGAAGGGGAAGGAGCATGGACACTTAGGGCCTTTGATAGCTGCAGGTGAACCATCCACACTGAGGATTTCTTCCTTCGTATACCAAGCCAAGCAGGCCTCTTCAGACTGAAGGCCCTACCTAGGGCCCTGCTTAGGGGCTGCCATTTTACCCATCAAGCTATAGCAAGTCTTTCCTAATGGTGAGGAGAATTAACTTTGCCCCCATGCTGCATTTTTAAGGAAAATTAAGGCATGGGAGCAGGACCTTTACATATTTTTCTTAATTTATTGAGATGACACTTGGGTTTTAGATTACATTCATATTTTATTCTTTTTACTGAAGATAGTCTTCTATAATTTCTTTCAAATAGTATTGTGGAATGTAGTTTGAAAGTTTGTTTTACAACCATTTTAATCTGTCTATTGTCTTTACAGGCTCAATAGCCTTTAAGAGTATATATACCCTATTTATCAGTGTATAACACGCACAGGTGTATAACACGCAACTTAATCTTAAGAAGGAAGTTTGAGTAAAAAAACTTAAATTTAAAATAAATGACTTGGAAGCAAAATAAAGGGAGCTCTGAACTTTTTGTTTATTAATACTTATACCACTTATAAGGTAAATACATAATTCGAAAGAAAAAGCACCTCTTTGAACGAAGAAAACCGGCACTCCCCATCGCTCGCGCAAGCGAAAACTGGCGCTCCCCATCACTTGCTCGCTCACTCGCCTGCCGCTCACCTCCTGCTCTGCGGAGCTGCCCCGGTTACAGCCCTGGCTCAGACGAAGGCCCCACTCTCCCAGCCTTGCCGCTTGAGTATCGGCGTATAACACGCAGCTAGGATTTCAGCCCCAAATTTTACGGAAAAAAGTGTGTGCTATACGTCGATAAATACGGTACATTCTTAAAATGTATTAATTAAGTCAGGCCATTTGCTACTGAACATGTACTGGACTGTTCCGTTTTCCTGTCAAGACTTTGTTTTGTATGGTTGTTTAGAAATATAAAAATAATTGTAAATTGGTGCAGGATAGTGTGTTGTGCAGTTGCTATAGTTAATTTAAGGTGGATTTATAGCCATCACATTTTAATTCTATTCTTATGTGACTTTCAGTACTCCGTGAACACAGAACTAGCCCATTGATCCCTCTAGCTCAGTATTATCAACACTTGCAGGCAGTAGTTAATTTTTCAGAGTTTCAGATAATTTTTAAAAATCTTACATTGACATTCTGCATGCAAGGCATGTTCAATGCCACTGGGCTCTTGTACTTTCATATATACTTGGCTGTTTGTGCTTGGAAATGTGTACGTGTAAAATTTACATAGTTTGAACCAGGAACAGGCAACTTTGAGGGGGTTAAGAAGCACATTTGACTTTGAGTGGAAGCTGGCTCTAAGAAAGCGGGTGTCACTGAGAGAAAACTAAAATGTGGCCAGGGCAGAATTTTTTTAAAAAAATTTTTTAAAACACCCTTTAAAAATACTTAGTATGAACTCCTAAGATTGTGCTACTGTTAACATTTGCTACCCAGATTTTCAGTAAATTCTGCCACCGAATTTCAGTGGTAAACTATCCAATAGATATGGAGACCATTTGAAAAATTAAAAAGCCTGCATGTGACTGGAGGATATATATTGCCCCCCTTTTTCAAAGAATCAGCATGCCAAGGATTTCATATTGTATTGAATTGTATTCTGTCTGGAATTGCAGAACTTTTAAGTAGGAAATTATAACTGCAGGTGTTACACGTGGAGCAATGCTGATCAAGTAGCAGAAATTGTTTTAATGGATTAAAACCACATGGGTCAGCTTAAAGTAGTCTTTCTACAATTTGTTCTTAATTTTGTTTTGCTTTGTTTCTCTTCTTAATTTTCTTTGGTTTTGATTTATAAGTATCCTATGTTAGGTAGCATCCTATATTTAGATAGCAACAAACTGTAAAATATCTAATACTGTAAATGAAACTAAAAGAATAGGTAGAAATTCTTCACAGCAAGAAAAAAGGTGCTTCCAGATGAAGTTTTGTGCTTCTAGTTAAAAGATATTAGATAGCTCTTCTATCCTTTCTCTTGCAATGTTTGTTGCAGGTAAGAAAAAGGACAAGAGAAATGGGGGATGGGGGTGAAATTGGAGGGATTACCAGTGGAAGTTGTTGTTTTCTGGACCCTCATCAAATTCAGTGAAAGAGTTTGGACTATTGTGTCATAAAAATGGTACAGAAGCAGCCAATCCTTTCACCATCCCTGTCTCTCTCTCTCTCTCTCATATGCAAACACATAAACTGCTGCTAAATCACTGTCTTCTCTAACTGAAAAAGCCCCCATTAGTCAATGAATTTCTGTAAATGCTCAAGTGTATTCATTTGTTTAAGAGACGCTTGTCTAAAACTGAGCTGTGTCTGTACATCTCAGTCTGTACTATAGGATAGTGATGGAATAAGGTTGTAGTTCTTCATTTGAAGAAATTTGGAGGTCCTGCAGAATCTCTTTCCAGGAGACCCAATTGAAACTATCTCATCTGCTCCCTAACTAACTCTTCTGTCACCAAGGCACTTTTCAACTTGAACAGACACCCAAGCAAAAATTGTTATTGTGAGGTCAGTTGGCACCTGCTAAACAAAGAAATAACACTGAAATTTCTAGATAAGGGCTGGAACATTATGCATCCCTTATTATTTAATTTCTGGAAATTGCACAGTTAATTTAACTTTCGTATTATTGTCTGATTTTTAAAAGTTTAGGTTTCTGTTTGCAGAATGTAGCATTCTCTCTTTCTCTCTCTCTCCCCCCTCCCCCAAATTTAGACTTGGGGTGTGGGAGAAAGGCAGAATTTCCAAAGGTTTTATCCAGGTGGTTGGTAGGTTATGTTATGCCTCCTAATAACTTGAGACTAGGAAACTGCCTTCGGTGCTCTATCTCTTTCATTTTCATCTGTTCAGTATGAGATTTTCTCCAAATACCCTCTCTCCTTCTTCCCATTTTCCCTTCAGCCAATGCCTGTTTAGCATGTGATGTGTGATATTTCTTTTTAAAGAAATCCCTTTCTCCCTCTGTCCCCAGCCCATTGAATGAAAACTTTGGACTGTTTATAAGACGTATTTTAAAATTGGATGAAATTATTGTTGAAGATGCTAATGAGACTTGTTCCTCCCCTCCCTCTTCATTCCTTTCTCCTTCTCCACTTATGTAGGATGACAGCACTAGCCATAGCGACCACCAAGACCCTATCTCACTAGCCGTGGAGATGGCAGCGGTAAATCACACCATTCTGGCGTTGGCCCGGCAAGGAACCAGCGAGATCAAAACAGAGGCCCTGGATGATGACTGATGACGCGATGGAGGGGGAGGGCTCCCAGATGAGAAAGTAACTTAGTTTTAGACGTAGCACCTTAGCAGCCTTTTTCCTGGTCCCTAATATGTGTCCTTCTTTACAATATAACTTTGCAGTCTCTTGTACGTCAAGTTTGCCGTTTAGGGTCTTGTCCTGTGAAGATGGCATGGTGCCCTCTGACTCTGCGTATAAACTCTCAGTATTAACTCCCAGTCAGATAATTAACCAAGCCGACTGACCTCCCTCTCCCAGTGCTCCCCCCTCAGCTAGATGAAAACCTTTGCTGCTCTGTCTTTAGCATTCCATGAATGTGCTTCCAGGTGTCGTAGGCAGCCCTCGATTCCAAACCTTAGGCGAAATCTATAGAAAAACAATACAATCTTGGATTATCCTTCAGACTTCCTGGTGTTAACATTTTTTATTTTTCTCTTGTTATTGTTATAAAACCAAAAGGAGACAGTGGAGATTGAATGGCTTGAAGGATAATGGCCACTGGGTTGAGAGTTTGGGCAGAGAATGGGGTGATGATAAAGCTTAGATCTGTGGTCAACGTCTCGTTACCAGGTGCCAATAAGCTGGGCCTCTCTTGGCTGTGCAGCAATACAGTCTTTATTGCTTTTCCATGGGATTAGTGCTGTTTTCCAAAGGTCCTGGCTGGTTGGGAATGAGGGGGGAAAGTCCACCAGCTTGTTTTGATTGATGCTTGCTGCTGATGCGGTCAACATAGCCTTCCTCTTTTCTTTACAAGTTGTGTTATGGGAGGAATAAAGCGTTTTTTCTCAATTCCTAAGTTTCCCCAGTTAGGCCAAAGTTTCCATCTATAGAAGAAGCTGCTCACTGTGTCTCTGAATGAGTCCCACCTATGTCCATGCTTCCTTCCAATAGGTTGTCACTAAGGGTGATGATGGCCAAGGAATGATTTAGGTGTGATTGGATCATTCACAGTTCTTTTATCAGTTCAGTCATAAATGAGCCCCACTGAGTTCAACAGGATTTAAACCCAGATAAGTTAAGATTATACTCTTAGTCACCCCACATGGAGAATACCTACCTTTGGAAAGACATGATTTGTGTAGAAAGATAGGGTGGGCTTTGGTGAAAGTGGGTAGTTATTTTCATACTCATACACACACACACACACACAAATACCGTGATGAAACGTGAAGTATCTCTCCAGTTCGGCCTGTAATCAGAAGTTGCAGAAAACTCTGCTTGAAAATCTTGTAACTGCTTACTTCCTTGCAACATCCTGTTTCCAAAGTATGGTACACTCTAGAAAAGGATTAAGAAGTAACTCCCAGTAACTCCCACTCCTTACTAGAGTTACAGGAAATGTGCATACACAGAAATTTCCATTATTTGCATATTAGAGGGTGCAGTGATCCCTATCTATTATCTCTGGTGTTGGCTCCCCAAGATATCACACCATGATTTCTCACACTTCACTAACCTAGGCACACATTCTTTGTGTCTCTGTCTTTGTTCTGTTCTTCTTCAGAAGCTGGAAAGCTGTACCTGACTGAGCAGGTTAACTAATTCTTGGAAGCCATATTGCAGTAGGAACTAGATGTTGCCATGAGCCAAGGATTCAGTGGCTCATGTGCTCCTGGGAAACAGGATTATTTTTTTACTTTCCTATTGTTAGGGCAATCTGAGATTGGATTCTGATATTGGCTGTCCAGGAAATTAGAATTAGTGATTAAATACTGATGGAATGTGAGATGAATCTACTTCTAAATAGCAAAAAATAAAAATAAAAATAAAAATCAAATTTGAGTTTTTTTGTTTATCTTGATCATATGTAGCACTTTGGTATTTTTTTCTTAAATAAATATATATATATATTTGTATTTTGAGCATTTTTTAAAAAATAAATATCATTGGATAAATCAACAATAAAATGCTGTAAGCTCATGTTACAGAGTCATCCCATGATATACCTTGAACATAGTCCATCAGGAACATCTCTGATGAAATGGCCCTGGGTGGAATAGCACCAGGGGATTCTCCTGCACAAGCTGTTCTGAAATGAAGGACGGGGGTGATGCAAAGGCATTCCTGTTACCCGAGAAGCTTCCCTGACGGCTTTAACGTAGCATGTGGTTTTCCTCTTTCTTGTGTTCTTCTCTCATTCTCCTTCGCGCAGTGTTCACAGGAAGTCTTCCCCATTCATTGTGCCCTTGGAGCTGCTTGTGCATTCAGGAATAGCAGCTAGGATACTTCAGGTTGAAACTGACTGCTCCATGATATAGTCCCTGCTGGCGCAACAGTTCCTTACATAGGGAAATGTGGTTTGTCTGTGATGTAGTTCCATTTACCAAGCCTTTCTGTGCTTTGCTGAGGCAGATGATAGAAAATTGTAGAGAACTGGTCAAAGGCTTAAAATTGTCAGGATGTTGAAATACATCATGCGATTCCTGAAATTGACAGGCTATTTACTCATTTGGTATGTCAGCCTTGTGCTGGGCAGTTCTGCCATTCTCTGGTACTTTATATGTAGCCATGGTTTCTCTCTTTCTTTGCATATGTCTTGAGTGCTCAGAAATCCTTTATAAGGAGGGGGCGTCTGCCAAGATGCTATTGCTCCATGTAGCAGGGTACCTGCTAGCTTCAGTAACTGGGTAGATAGGACTTAGCTATATAATTAGTAGGTGGAAACTTTGAAAATGGATTGATATGAATACATTTTGAAAAAAGTGACTGGCTATAAGGGAAAATAAAATGTCAACTTTTCAAGGGGCTGGAGCAATTCTCTATTGTTTGACCTTTGCTTAAGAATAATGGATGCTTCCTTATGCTGGCCAGACTATCTACCTAGGTAGCTTAGTATGACCTACTCATCAGCTCTGAAGCAAAGAAATATCTTTCCCATCATCTGATCTCTCTGACCATAATTACTAAGGGCTGAGCTAGAGTTCTCTGTTTCCTTCAATGAATCTAGGGCAGGAACCAGTTGCAATCTCCATCACTTGGAGAGGGTTCACAGAGTTTCTCCATCAGGATCCTTGATGACGGCTCCTCCTCATGGCCATTTAACTGCTAGTTGAAATGTTTGAGCTTTGCTGGTATATCGCAGCTCCATTTTTTCCTTGCACATTTCATCAGCCATAATATATGTAATTTTTTTTAAAATCAACTGTTGATCACTAAAGCATAAGCAAACCGTTGTCGTCTGTCTTGTTTGTCTATCTAGAGCAGGCAAACTCCATGAGGAGCTTTGACCTTAGACTCAGGGAAAAGTATGAGAGTTGTTTGGTAGCTGCAGAGAGAATTTCTTGTGAAATTGACAGACAAATGTGTCTCTCCGTGGCAGGTAACAAAGAAGTGAAGCAACTTTGGGATTTGTTTTGTGGACTAAATGGCCTGGTAAAATGTAGCTGCTGCAGTGGAATTTTATCTTCTCATTACTACAGTGGTAATACCCTAAACTGACAAACATTGATGATATGAAGTCCTCATGGACTCTTGCCAGTGCTGTTTTGGCACTGCTCTTCACTGAGGTTTTATTCTTTCTTTGGATGTGGTTTTAACAGGACACTACCAGCTAATTCTAGTAAGAACACTAGTAACAGAATCCTTAAATGAGCCATCCACTGCAAATTTCAGCATTCAATTTTAGTCAGTCTTCCCTGTTAACGTGTAGCCTTTCCCTACTTACCTAGTACTACAGTATTCTGGAAGGACCTTCAATCTTCATGGCTTGGCCTGAAGAACTTTTCAGTTATGGTAAACAGTTATTAAGATTAAGATAACTGTAGGCTAGCTATTGCCCCAATGTTTTAATAAGTTCTAGCCTACAGTTATCTTAATTAAAGAAGGATTGTGTATGAGTTGAGAGATCTTGAGTCTTTAAAAAGAGGGCGTCAGCAAGAAATGTATGATGAAACAATAAACCAGAAGACACGTTTAGATAAGATACAATAGAAGCTTTGTTCAAATGACAAAAGCATTTGGATCCTGGTTTATCAGGTTACAAGTTCTTACCACATTTTAATGCCCTTTTAATTTTATCTGAATTCAGAGGCTGATGCAGCTGCTAAGCTTCCTGTTACTAACAGCTAAACTGTGATTGGCACTTTTTTCTTCTCCAGTTAGGATCCTCTGTTGCTTTGGATTTTCAGAACCCCCAAAGTGTTTTATTTTTCCTTGTCTTTCCAAATTGCCTTTCCGACCTGAGCATTCTGACAAGAGCATTTTACCTGTGCTTTTTTTATAGCATTCTGACCTTTCAACATGATCCATTAGGTGTCTGACCCATGTTATGAATAGTTGAGGAATTTGGGGTACTAACAGAATATCTTACTTGCCCCATGAGCAAGTATGACTTGTGAATCATCTTAAACACCCTTTAACTGTGTCTGAATTCTCAGCTTGCTACCCGCCTGTGATTTCAGTTATATTTTCTCATGAGCTGATAGGTGGTATAGCCTTGGGGTATTTTCAAAACTGCCAAACTGCCTGGTTCTGTGAGATCACTGTAATATTGCTGCTACTGGAAGGATAGCTCTCAATTCTTGAACATCCAAGATGCCCAGTTCTCTCTTCTGTAATCTTAGATTTAGAGACAGTGCTTTGAGATTGGCTTCAGACTTGAATAATGTAATATCTGAGATGTGACTTTTGTAGAATAGCCTTCTACAATATGGTGCTCCCCCAAAATATGGGGACTACAATCCCATGATTCCCAGTCAGAACCCTAACTGTGAATTTTGGAATTTGTTAGTCCAGACACATGAAGAGGGCTGTAACTGAACAACCACATTCTATATCACCCCTCCTCCCACATTCCATATTGTACATCCTGCACCTATTTATATTATAAATGTTTTGATTTCCATTAATTCTTTCCTCTTAGTCATAGACATGGTATTGGAGAAATCTAAGCTTGTTGGAAAATTATTAGTACAAGTACATGAGAGATTTCTCACTAAAAGCAAATTCCATATTTTAAAAAGGGCTTCCTAATAATATAGTGTTCTTTTTTAATACTCTGTACTATTTACTCTTCTTTTCAGCGTTCTGGACTGGAAAGACTTTTAAGGCAATAAGTGGATTTCCGTGTGCTTGTTGTTGACACCAACTTTCCTGAAAAGACTCCCTTGATAAAATTTTAGTTGCAGCCTCTATGAGTAACATCAGCTTTCTTCCAGTGGAACAGTTTTCTCCCACACTTGTATTAACTGAAACTGCATACAAACCAATTTCTCTGTTCCTACCATGTTGTGAGTCCCTTAGCAACTGGCATTCAGTAGTATATTGCCTCTGAACATGGAGTATTCATAATGATTATGAGTTTTAGCCTTTGATCACTGAGAAAAATATATTGAACTGTGCAAGCAATTTAAGCCAGCCAGCCAGCTAGAGAAAACATAGTGCAAAAATGGTGGTAACATCTGTTGTCCAGGCTGATATTTCTTCTAATGATGTGTTACTTGCTCTGTGTGAGACTAAGAATAGCCATTTTTCTAGACACATAGGAAACTTGTGATCAGAACATGTGATTTAGCTGTTAAGTTGATTTTTTGATAGGGAACAATAACTGATTGGCATGTTAGTGTTTTAATATAGGAAAGCCCAGTTCTTTTGTTGGTTGTCAATTCCCTAAGTTCTTGCAACTTTTGTTGTGGAAAATCCTACCCTATTGTCTTCCTAAGATCATCTTGTTCTGCAGTTGAGATAATTCTGAGAAAAACTCTAATGTTCTATGTGGATCTCAAGAAGCCATTTAAGCAAATTCCTATTCTGATCCAAGAGCCCAGCCCCTTAACTTTATCATGATTCCAGATGTGTTGGATGTCAACTTCTACAATTTCCAGCTAGTACAACAGAGTCCCATAAGAGCTGAAGTGCAGCTTATCTAGAGGCAACAGACTGAGGAAGACTGCCTTGCTTTGTAATGTTGTTGAAGGGGAGCAATAGCCTTATCCCCTAGAAGTTTGTGTCTAAATGGGCAAGGCCACTTACCATCCTCCCATTTTCAAAACAAGACTAGCTTTGGAAAGTGGTTTTCAGCAGTGAGACCTGTGGTCCATTTGCAGTGGATGGAAGAGCTGATTTCCCTGGCAGGTGGCACTAAGGGGTTTCCCTGTTTTTTCAGGATGCCCAGGATCTGCTTGCTTGGTTTGTTTCCCATGTTTAGTATCCATTTCTAAAAATGCCTAATGTGATAACTGAACCTGATCTTGTATGGGAGACACTGGTCTTGCCTGTGTTTGCCCTTTTGATATGGGAGGACTTGGGAGCCTAGAATGTGAATTAACTACTGGAACAAACTGGACAGAAGCCATAGTTGCTTCATTCTCATTCTCATTCTCTCTCTCTCTCCTTTCTCTCTCTCTCTTTTCATCTTGACTTTGACTCTGGGGGCTGGGAATAATTGGAATTGTAATCCAACACATCTGGAGACCACCAGCCTGGGGAAGACTGCTTTATAATCTTGGAAGGACCATGGTGAGAGAGCCTAACAGAAGAATTGCTGTAGCAAGTCCATGCCCACCTCTTTCTTCTTATTCCTCCCTATGAAAGAGTGCCACCTAGTTGGAAGGTTGCACTTTGTACTTCTCATCTGCATTTCCTGTTATGTGCAGAACAGAAGTTGTAAGCTATTCCCGGTAATCTTTTATGAATGTGAAAAATGTTTAAGAGTGACTCCTCCCTCCCTTTCCCCCAATTAGTACATTTCAACTCTGCATTGGCTGGATTCCTGCATTGAAAGGAGTCAGCAGTGTAGGAAGAAACCTGTTATCTTTCATTCCAGAACATTGTTTTTAAGATAATGGGAGGGGAAAGCATCAAACATTATACTAGGAGATTAGAAGTGAGTATGTCTTGTATAAGAGGATAAGGAGGGATCATATTTATTTCTTCCTTCCATTCTGAGCTTGTATATGAGCTGAAATACAACTCAGTGTAATCCATTGCAGGTTGCTGTAGCTTGTGGGCAAGCCAGGTTTGTGCATTTTCTAACTTCCATTCCAGGACTGCCTGTCACTCTCCCCCCCGCCCCCCCAATGTACCTTTCTGATCCACTACTGTGGTGGCAGTTCGACACTTTGCCTGGTGTTGTTTTGGCCTGCCATAACTGAGTTCAGCCTACCTCAAGAGGTAATTCTGTGTCTCACTGTCTTGCAGCCACAATCCCTTTTATTTCAGTGTCCTTTTTGATACACACACACACACACACACACACACACAGACGTGAAACTGGACTGTCTATCACCCTACTCTCCAGCCCCCTTGCTGATGCCACCAGTTCTTATTGCAGATTGGATGCTGCTTTAAATGTGAAAAAAATAAAACAATTGTTTTAAAAAGCTATATAAAGAAGAAAAAATAAAAATAAAAACCTGAATGAAAAGCTAAAGCTGAATTTATAAGCCTTGTTGCATATGAGCCAAAAGTGCAAAAAGCTCCATATAATAAACTAACCTGCCACTCATATAAATATAAATATATATAAATATATTAAAATCAGACTGTTCTACAAAATTGTGTATTTGTATTTTTGTGTACGTACAATTTTCTGCTAAGCAGAAGGAGGATGTAGTATAGGATGTGAGAGAATTTTTTTTAATCAAATTTCTTTTGCTACTTATTTTTCTTAACATTCATCTCTCTGTCTCTGTCTTCTCTATGTATGACACAGTTTTTGAAAAAGCTGCAGTCTCTCTCTTCTTCCCCCTGTCCCACCCAACCCTTCCCGTAGTCCATTGCCAGGGTATATGCTGCCACTAGTTTTGCAGATACAGAAACTCTCAAAAGGTTTGAATGCTGTTAGTAATGTCAACATGTGCTTTGTTGGGACTTGGCCATAGTTGCTTCCAAAGTTGCTGAACCTTGTCAGTGAACTTCTATTTCCCTGAAGCAGCCTGGCACTTAGCTAAAGTTGATCAAGACTTTCGTTGGTCTTTGATTTGAGATCCCAAACATCTTTGTGAAGACATTCCTGTATGGAAGAAAAAGGTCATTGTCAATCAGACAGACCTTAGTAGACACATTTGGGAATTCCTAAGCACAAGTCCAGGAATTGAGGACAAAGGCATTTGGCTAGGTTGAGATTGTTACTCAGTTGAAAACTGAACAGTAGACTAGTGTAGCCATGATTTGGACAAAAGCAGGATGGTATAAGTGCCCAAAGTATCTTGTGCATATTTTTTGTAATCCTATAACCTTTCTAGAAAAAAGGCAAGTACATTTAAAGAGGAAGCCATTTTGTAAAAAATGAGTAGAGTGATGAGAGAGCAAAATTAGAACCATCTCATATTTGATTGAAGTTTCTGAGTTTTCATGTGTCTTCCCTCTTTCGAAAGAGATTAGTGGAACTGCCATTTGTTTATCAGTTAATTTAATCTATCAAGGGATTTACTTTGATTAATGCAAGCCAAGTTCCCACAAACCTGCATCTCTCCTTCTAACCTCTAAAGTATATTTGAATTCCAGAATGGTTAATACCTTGCAATCTTTGTTGATATAAACACAATTCAGTCATGCTAGAGACCCATACTGAGTGTTCTTCTGAAATTTCCAAGACAGGCTATAATGAAATATAAGAGTAGAAAATGGAAGAGGCTTGCTCCTAAGAAAAACCATTTGAGAGTATTGAGAGCTATCATGTCAGGGAAAAACCTAGATGTTTTCCTGTCATGCTAGCTTCTTGTATGGAACATGCAGGATGTTAAATTCCTAAACAGTTTTCCAGTATAACTGTTTTGTTGAGTGTTACTTCCCCAACTTAAAAAAGAAGTTACATATAAGCTCTTTTCAAAGATATGAGAGCCTTTTGTATATCAAACTTTCCTTGACTTTTTTTTTTCATCCATTTTATGGATGATAACATCCACTCACTTATTTAGTGTCCAATGGTTCTTTGTGCATGCATACTTTTTCTCTTCTTTTAAAAGCTACATGTCCCATACTATTGACCCTTACCATTTCTTCCAGGGGTGAGAGAGACACTACATCTTTCTAAGTAGGGCTCATATTTATACCAGTGTGTACTGACTGTGGAAGAAGTCCTTGTTTCTGTATGTGAATGGGGAAAGAAACAAGTGCTCTATTGTATTGATTAAAAACTAGCTTAAAAAAACAAATGAGTCCTGTATCATTGTATCTCCTATTCTGGATTATTAGTGCCTTTTTGGACAGTAGACTGTTCTGTAATTAAATTGTAGTATAACTGCTTTTTTGTACAGTTTTGTTTTAATAAACTTTTTTTAATTTGTGTTTATTTTAGTATTGTACCTACTAGAAAATTAAAATGTATAACTGAAAAACAGCTGCTTTGTCGTCCTTGTTTTCCCCCAAGAAACTCTGCTTTTGGGAAATGTTTTATACAAGGTAATATACAAAGTCACGCAAATCTTCTAGATAGAGTCTGCTTGACTCCCTCTGTAGCAAGTTACAGTATTTATTTAACTGTTTATTATAAGGTTTTATATACCAACCATTTCTGAGGGACCCAAGGCAGTTTACAGATCAAAAGATGTATATCAAATAAAAACAGGAGAGCAAACAACATCTAACTTCTGTCTAATGGCGAGCCCAGACACAGAATAGCCAGGTTTTCAGCAATTTGCAAAAGGTAAGGAGGTATATTTAAGCTTTAGTTGCTTTAAGAACTTCTAGAGTCAGCCATCTCTGTTCTAGTACTGTAGTCAGAAGTCATGGCTAGCCCCAAATATTCTGCTAGTGGGCTGTTAGAAGCTGCTCTAGATTCACCATACAAAAAAGTGTGGTGCAGTCATGTAGGAAAGCTACTTTGAATTGTATCAGACAATTGCTCCATCTAGTCAGCACCAAAGTATGAAGGACTACAGAACTGAACATTAGATCTCATATGTTGTGAGACATTACAATGATGTGTATCATAGTGTTACTTTTAACAAATGCAACCTGTTCATAAACGAGAGTTGTTGGGTTGTTTGGTAAAATGTAGGACCAATTAGAGTTGTTACCCTCTGAAATAGATTTTTTAAATTCTAATATAATTCTAATATGAAATTGGTGTTATAAAGATGGAACTGGTCCCTAAGACTTGCCTGTGTAGCAAAGGACCGGAAAATGATAATTGCAACACCATTTTTCTTTAAATAAGGAAGATTGGCATGGAGAAGAGATGGGGGGGGGGGGGCGGGTAGAATCCCTGGAAATGTCAAACTATTTTTACTTAAAAATTTCTTTATATAGAATTGAAAATCATGCTTGAAGGTACAGTAATTATGCATATCAAAAGAAACGACTCACTAAAGAAGAATCAGTTTGAGTCCTGCAGAGGCAAGTTCTTGCAAATTATCTGAGTATTAACCAGCTTATGCGTTGGAGAAGTGGACTTCCTAGACAAAAGCTTTTGACAATGTTCAGGGACTCTGTTAAGAAACTAATTTAGCAGTCATGGGATAGGAGGGGAGAGAGCCTAACCATTCAGCAACTATTTATTCCTTTTCACTTACTGGACATAGTTCTCAAAACCAAGCAAAGGATACTGATATTTAATTTCATTTTCATTAAAACAAAAATATATTAAGGAGAACTTTTTGGGAGGAGGGGGGAATACATGCCCTAATTATTTAAGTTGCTTTTAGTATAGAAGTTAGGCAGTTAAAAGTTCTCTTGTCAAATTAAGAGAAGGGCACATGAACTTTAAAGAAATGTATTAAGTACTGAAAATCGGGAGAAATGCACTTAAGACACACACCCAACAGGGCATTCCAAGCCAGTGACTCACCAGGGACATCATTAGGATTTCTGGTGGCCACCTCCCTGAGTTTTGATATATATGTGTGGCAATTAGTTATAAGGCAAAAAACCATGTCGACAATAGGAAACTAAACTGCTAATACCATGCTTCCATAATCTATGATGCAGTAAAGCTACCAGTGACTGGACCAGCTTCATTAAGAAAACCACCATACTTGGAAGGGGTGGATTACTTAGGCTACGAGAAAAAAAAAAAAGGCAAAGGAAGTTGTATAAAATGGAGACTTTGGGGGAAAATGTGTTGTGTGATGCACACACACATTTGTATGTATAGCTGTAGAAACACAGGTAAAGAAGTTATTTAACCCAAGCTATGTTCAATCCAGCAGAACACTTATTGCCTTTAGAGAGAGTTACGCAGTTTGTATATAATTAGAAAGGGGCTGGTAAAATCAGTAAAACGTACAAACTCGTTTAGAAAAAAATCATATATGAAAACCACCATTCCATAGCAGCACCAAAATCTGGTACGAGATATTCAGCAACATGGCTTTCATCTTAAAAATACAATAAGAGTTCTAATTTTTATCTACCCTTGGGCTATAGGGTAGATTTTTTTTATCCCTTATAAGAAATAAAAATGTAAGTTTCTGTCGAGAACACTAAGAAAGCATAGATAAATGTATACATGTGTGTGTATGGGACCTTAGGGTAAACCAGTGTTGACCAAACTTGGCCACTTTAAGATGAGTGGACTTCAACTCCCAGAATTCCCCAGCCGGCCATGCTGGCTGGGGAATTCTGGGAGTTGAAGTCCACTCATCTTAAAGTGGCCAAGTTTGGACAACACTGGGATAAACAATACAAAGAAAGAAAAAGTAATAGTGCAAATTATGCTCACTTTACAGAACACGCAGGGCAATACACTCTGCCATTTCTCCCCTAAGCAAGCAGAAACCTGCATTATGTGTTTTGTGTGACCCTTTCATTCAAATTTAGTTAAACCAGCAATTCTGCATCAGTCGACTAAGAAGAGGGGGGAAGAAGAGGAATTGAGGCTTGATAGAAGGAAGGTATTTTATTTAGATAACATCTGTCACAGATATGGTACAATATTACAAGTTTAGTATATAATACAAGAGAGAGCATTACAAACTTTACACTTCATTACAAGAATCTTTGGATTTTAGCATATCTTAAAAAGGTACAACCAACAATACTTCTGAAAACCAGTCTAAACATCTGTTCTTTATATACAGGCTCCCAACATTTACAAAATGACAAATCAACAGAAAAGACAATTGAGAAAAAGCCGCTCCAAAAGAGGAAGTTAGTGTCCAGGCAATCAAATGCTTTTGGTAACCTAGTGGATAGACCCACTTGGAAAGTAAACCCCCTCTCCAAAGGTCAGCTTATCTGCTCGTAAGTCTTTCAGGATACCTTAACTGAGAACTATAAGCTAGGTTAGATGCACAGTGCTGACAGTCATGAGAGGTCCTGTGAATACCATCATGTTGAATAAAGAATTCCATGTGGTTTTTGGCCTTATCTCAGTAAAAATCTCTTAAAAACGCTGATACAAATTATTATTAATTTTATCCCACTTTTCTGCCCAAAAGACAGTCAAGGCAATTGTGACACTGAAAAGGAACTGTGTGAGAACAGCGTAAAAAGAGAGGTTGCATCTGCCATAAAGAATCTTTTTTCCTACTTTTAAAGCAGAGCCTACAGATAGGATTATTCCTTAGAATCACACAGGGATCTTACATTCCACTGAGCGCCAATTACCATTACTAAACATTTCGTATCCTGTAAGGGTGCCAAATTAATGGATGCAATAGTAAGAAAACACATTAATCAGCACCAGTTATCAAAAGAGTACGTGCTAATATAAAAGGAAGTCTTACATAAAAGAGAATTATATAATTTTGCATTGATTGATTTCATTTAAATCCCATCTTGCTTTGAAAAAAGCTACAACCATCCGATTACGTGAAGACAGAGGTCTCCCATACTGCCAAGTAAACTTTGGGGTTAAGTGGGAGTTTGAACTTAGATCCTAACTTGAGCATTTCAGCTACGATTCCATATGGACTATCTCAAGAAAGGAATTTTGTATACTGTAAGGGCAATTTCCAAACAGAGCCATTACCCTAGTTTCACCAGAAGAAGCTGTTCCAACTACATGGCTGACATACTAATGTTGCCCATCACATGATACGGTCAGTCTCTGGCTCGGACATTTTACAGACTGACATATCACAGCCCCTTTATGAAGGCTGTATGGTGCACGTGCTCATCATGTGCTTTTTCACCAATTTCCAGTCTTTCAAATCTTTTCCACAAAGAAACAAACATTTGACAAACAAAGGTGAAGGCAACTAAAACATTCAGAATGGAAAATTGAACCATACATACCAAAAAAATGAACTTACTGCATGCAATGAACTGCCATGCGAAGTGAGGGAAGCAGTAGGCATGTGGGAGCGGTAACAGACAACCAGCTTTTGAACTAAGGCACCATGGTGTGGCCTGGTTAAAATGAAATCAGCTGTGGTTCTTGGGATTGCATGTCATTTCTTGCAAAGCAGCGTCACAGATGCCTATCACAACCATCCTAAAGTTTTTGCTTAAAGTTGTTTGATGCAAATCATGTGCCAAAAGGAATACAGTAGTTAGTCAGTTAGGTAACATTTTCCACTGCTCAGAATATTTTGAAATATTTTAATGTTTAAGACAGACTTCTTCATTACAGAGAAGTCTGGGATGGTGGTTTTAGTAGAGCACTTCAGAAGGAGAAAGCTTTTGCTTTAGAACTTAATGGACGGAAACAAAAAAGTATATCCTTTCCTAAGCAGCACCAGCATAACATAAGCAATATTTCAAAACTCATTTGGACACCAAAGAGCATGAAAATCACCTTTGTTAACACAGCTTCGTCATTACTCAACCTGAGGAAAACTCTTTGCTTATTCCACAAGATTCAACCCCGTTCCATTTGCTTTAAGAACAGAAATAGGTTTTAACTGGGGGAAGGTGGGGCGGAGGGAAGGAGAGAAGAATCTCACTATTGAAAAGAAGGCCCAGTCTTATAAAGATTGCACTTCCAGTCCAGGAAACCAGTGGGAATCTCTTTACCCTCTCAGCATGGCTTTTAGATCAACACTCTCTTGATTATTTCCTTTCTCCACTGTTCTTTCCAATAATTATTGAAAGCTATCCTGCATTATAGATAGTGTGCCTTGGTTGCTGAATAAAATATAGATTAAGTTGTTGGAGGAAGAAGTGGTTTGTGATTCAGCACTGGGGATGGAGAGAGAGCAGGCGAGAGAGACGATAGTGAACCGAAACCTACAAGTTATCTAAAGCAGGGTTTTTCAAACTGCGTTCCATGAAAACCTGGTGGGGCTCTATGAGAGGTTAAGGGGAAAAAGAGAAAAAAAAGGTTCACTCATATGCAGCCGGTTTTCTATCACTGGAGCTGTGTGTCTTGATAGAGATTCTGTTCTGTTTTCTTTTTTAACTAACAGGTTCTACCGTATGGACTGAAAACGTTTGAAAATCACTAGTCTAAAGGAACTAGGAATTGCCTACAGGCTGCCAACATTCCTTGTGGGATTAGCTCCGTTTTCCATTAGGATAAAGTGCATGTAAAAGACTTGCAAAAAGCCTGCACATCAAAAATATGAAAATACAACAGTAGGCAGTTAATCAGAAAATAGCCGTCCAAGTTGTAATTAAGAAGGGCCGTGCTTAACTATTGCTCTAATGTTTTTCACCCATCCAATAAAACAGTCCTGAAGGAGGGCAGAAGTCTGAGAACATCATTAGTACATTGATTTCAACAAGGCTTCAAGGTACTTCATTCTGCCTGGATCAGCACCAAGGCCTTAAGGTTTCAAAAATTTTGATTTTTCTTTTGTTGGAATGAAAGACCACCTGTAATCATCTTAACGTTATGCAACCATAAAATATTCCAGTTCCATATACATGAAGAAAGCAAGAAGACAGCTCTCTAGATACTGTTAGGCTTTGCTGCCAATTTCCTTGTTATCCTTAGTTGCAGTTTTAATTCTAAAACAGTTTTCTTCAGTTAGAAAATCAGATTAGTACAGAAGGAAATCATTTAAGATGCAACAGTTAGATCAATTTCCTTAAACCCACCCACTGCAAAGAGAGTCTATTAGCAGTGTATGGAAGGAGGGTAGAAAAATATGGGTCATGAGAATTTGTATGCTGCTAAGCAAGCCCTTAGATAGTCCTCCAGCTCTCCTCATTCTCAGTCTATGTTGTCTTTTCTTTTGGTGGCTAGCTACATCTCTGGAGCCAGAAGATTTTTCCTCTCATTGGCATCCTTGAAGGTGTCTGCCATTGCCTAACCTTCTCCACAGAATCCCTTTGCTCAGTTCCTAACCATTCTAATTTGGACATTCCTGCATCAGCTGCACCTCCTTCACAGGAGCATCAGAAGCCAGATTACCCAGGGCCAAATCCCTGGCCCATCTAACGCTGCTTCTTGGCAATGATTGTCCAGAGTTTTGAGCAAGGACCTTTCTCAAGACTGTCTGTACTTGCTGGGTTCAACCTGGAACCTCTTGCAGGCAAAGCATCTGATTCACCTGTGAGCTACTGCCCTCATTTTAAAAACTGCTGAACCTCATTCTATCTGGGCAACAAAGCTATCCCTGCAAAAAAACCCTCCTTTTTTTTAGCTCCCTGATGGGACTTTTCCAAAAGAGATTTTCAAGCCATTGAGAAGCCATTTCTGGCTGAAAGTTATGCAGATAAGATCCAATTGCAGCCATGGAAATTATGCAGACCATTCAAGTTGTGACCTCAAAATCCTGCAGACATATATAGCATATATTCATTTTGAATTCACCCTCTTCTTCCATAGGAAGAAGCCAGTTTGAATATATGGAAAGAAGCTGATTACCCTGAACCGTGTGCGTTTCTGTGCAATGGTAGGCGGTGGGTTGATTGTAAGTCGCAAGGGATTCCCTATGCTTCTTTTAAAAGAAAGCAATAAATAACAAATAAATATACAGCACTAGCAACATAGACAAGCATAGTTTAACCAGGTTTATCACTGGTTACATCCAGATCATAAGGAAGGCCCACCCTACCTCTAGGGCTTTGAATTCCCTCTTTGCATTATAATGTTACTTGAAACAAAGGCAAAGAATGCCAAATGCTGGGGTTTACTTTATAAATACAACAGCACTGAAGGGAATGCTGAGAATAACAACAACAGTAATAATAACAATAAACAAACAGAAAAGAAAAGAAAAAATCAAAGCCTTCTTCCATTTACTCTCCTATTTAAATAGAAAAGGCCAGATATACAATATTAGACTGTAGTCACTGACTGGATTAAAAGGGAAAGGAAAAACAACGTGCCTGTAGGTTAGTCCCCAGTCCTCATTCCAGTAAAGTGAGGAGCAATATTTTCCCACTGATATCAATAAGAATAGTTGAAAGATCATGAAACAAGACTTAGGCACTATTTCCAATAGGCTGCAATTCTATGATTCTCATTGGTTTGCTGTGGTTTAAAAATGAGCCTTGGAGTGACGAATTTTGATAGTAAGCAGCATTTGGCATTCTTTCTAGAAAATAAGTCCTGCCAACATTTCTTATACATGACTTCCCCTGAATGGCTGGGGCAGGGAAGGAGAGATCTGGAAAAACACCCTGGGAAAGGCCACCATTTGCATCAAGAGTCTCATGTTACTCCATCATGACAAAGGCCAACACATTTCAGTAAAATAAGTTGAGAACACGCATACACTCTGACACATATCAACCATTTCCTCCAAACTGGCTTAGTTGTGCAAAGTTAAGGCCAGGAAGGAAGGAAGGAAGGGTCAGCTTCACACAGTAGTGTTGTGAGCCAGGCTGACTTGCCCGTTGGGAAATGCTCTCTCAAGTAGCCCATGATTTCCTGTTTTCTGTATTCCTTTTACTCTTCTCAGGCCGTGGAACTGATCCTCCTTCTGTCTTGGCTACAGCCGCCAAAGAAGCCAAATTGGAGGCAGAGCCTGAGAAAGTGCCACTATGCTGGTGCTCAGGCCCAGTTGTGCTCTGTAGTTTCACTCCAGTGCTCCGGCGCCTTGCAGGCCCTGTGGCTCTTCTGACCCGACTTGGCTTCACAAGGAGCCCATAGCCTGGATTGCATTTGAAATACTGCCGGCCTTCAATGGAGCCATCATTTTTACCTTTGAGATAAGAGATTTTCTTTTAAAAGGGTTGTTTCATAAGTCATGAAAATAAATGCATCTGGCTAAGGATACTACCCAGTGGAAACTGGGTAATGGGTGGCTTAATAAAATTTGGTGCCTGAGGACATAGCACCCCATGGGAGAACTTGGCTGCACATCTCACCTTATATAGGAGACCTTCCTAGTGGATCCGTGTGTTACCCCCTCCACCACCAATACAGTAATGCCTCCCAGGTTCCATAAACATGGCATAGGAAAGTAAGCCTCTCCTTCCCTCTAACTTGATGTGGTAGCTGCACAAGTTAATTCAGAGTGATGCTACAGTCTATAACCCTTGTAATAAACATTTCACTTTCTGTGGCATATTTCCAGCAGGCTGGGTATTCAGCATATATTATCAAGACTGTCATCTTTATATGGCAGCTCAAAAATAGAGGCAGACAAAAGGCCAGCTTGCAGAAGCCACTCAAGCAGAGTATCGTATGTTTTCAAGCTTTGTTTACTCAAAATACAAGGTTAACCCCTATGGAATTGCTCTTTCACAATCAGAGCTCATGGTCATATGAAGCTGCACTATTTCCTCCTCTGGCTACTATCCCTGATTCATCAGGCACTTTCCAAAATATATGAATTGCAATCTTTTTAATGAAAGATGTTGTAAATTGAACCAGGTAAAGTGAACCCCATCCATACTCTTCTGGATACAAAACATGGGTTCTGCCACTAAGTAGAGAAACCCTTTACAATCAGCCAGATTTCCATATGTGCTCTGGATGAGCCACACTATTCCCAATCACTCTTGCTGAGGCAACTATATCTGAATGCAAGCCCATTCCTCCTTCCACTATAGAGCAATCCATGGGTTGATGAACCTGTCCAAGTAGAGGTGGCAGGATTTCAGACAATACTGGACATTAAGGAGAAAGGCTCACCATATTGGTGACCTTTTTCACCTGCACTGCTCCACCCATCCCAAGAAAAAAATTCTACGTGCAGCAGACTTACACTGGGGAACAGCGAAAGGATCTAGACAGCCTTCAATAAGAGACTAGGGTCTGAGGGAATCAGCTGTGGATTGAGGGAAATGAAAAATGATACCAAAGCCAACCACATCCACTTTCTGAACACCTCATCACATCCCAACACTTTTCAACACTTACCTGATGGCAAATCCAACTCGACTCCAACCCAGGTTCCTTCCTGGAAGTCTGTTGGACCAACATATCTCACGGTGCCCATTTTATTTGTACCAACAGTTACATATTCACCTTCTTTCAGCCAATATGGGAGTTCATTTGCTTCTTCTGAGTCAGATGCTGCTGCATCCAGTTTCTCCTCAGAACCAGCAACTGTGCAATTGTTCTGGTCTGATCCTTCTGAATTCTGTCTGTTCTTTTCTTCTGAACACAAAGAAGCTCCTGGTTCCCCACTCAACATGCTGGAGAAGGACTTGAGTTCTGATGTTCGTACTCTTTGGATTTTGAATGGAGAATTTGCAGCATTGGACTGAGGAGACAGGCTAACCATAACCTGAGACTTTGAAGGTCCTGTTTCATAAACAGAAGCCAGACTGGCCTCCTTTGCAACAGAAAGACGGCTCTCTGTTGGTAGAGTGACAGGTGTCTGTGTCAATTCTGTTTGTTTCTTGGTAGGAGAGAGAGAATAGCAGTCTTTATCCTCAGTAACTAGGGAGGTAAAAACCTGATCTTCATTTAAAGTAATGGAAGAAGTAACAGACCTTGATTTTAAGTTGCCATTTTGGCTGACTTTCTCATTGTCCTTGTCTACTTGATCACATTTAAGGCCAGGGGTAACTGGATCCCTTTTTGAAAGAGAATGGCACCACTGAGAAGCTAAATCAGAACATGTTTTATGACCCTCTGTTGCAGACACCACCTTAGCAGTTGTTGAAATTTGGGGGGCATCATTTGTGGAGGTCTGACTACTGGCTTGAAGGTGGGGGTCACTTCCTGGTGCAAGTGCTTCAGAAAGGGTTGCTGTAGAAACACTGTGTGAGAAGTACCCACTGGAGGCTTCACTCAAGGGACTTGGTGGGCCCTCCTGAGAATCCTGTGCTTGGATGTCCACTGTGGACTGCTGTAAAGGCACTTCGGTTGATCTTTCAAGGTTCTTCTCCAACTCTGTCAACTGCATAGCCACCTCAAAAGGCTCTTTGCTCCCTTGTCCTTGGGTAACCTGAAGCAGAAATGGGTCAGAGGCTGTCAAAGCTACATTTTGGAAAACGTAAACACCATGATAAGGATAAACTAGACATTTGTTTTTTTCTAGTCCATCTTCTGTTGCCAGATCTGAAGGGGTTTGCAACATTTTGATTCATATTTTGAAGGAAGCAGAAAATGAAAGATGTGTTTGGGTAACAGCAAACAAGAGCAGCCCTCCTGCGTCATTCAAATCCATATGGCTTTTTACCCCATTTTTAACAACGCTTAGTCAGAGATGAAGGGAATGCCCTATCTGTGTCCACTGATCCCCAGCATCTAGGATTCTAAGGTGCACAGTTTCTGTAATTCCATATGATTTAAAGAAGTACAGAAAATGTATCTCTCTCCCTTTCCCAGTACCTCCTTGCCCCCCCCCCCCCCCCCCGGAAGTAAGCAAGCCTCCCACTGCCTGTGATTGCTACTGAATCTATAGAGGGTGGATAGAGGGAAGAAAGTCCCAATATACCATGCAGGAATTCTTAGAGTATACCTACAATTCAAACACCAGGGGTCCATAAGTTCCTTCCCCTCCCAAGAAAAGCTTTGCCCATTATTGAAAAAGTGAGAATTCTCACAGTCTGAATAGGGCACAGTTTGGAATAAGAGCCATTCAAAATTAACAATTTAGGTAACATTGGTATCCAAAATGTATAGATGTACCAGCTTATTGAACTGCATACTTTATCTGGCTCATTTATTGTTTTATCATATGCATTTTATGGCTTGTAACTCATTCTGAGATCCTTAGAGTAGTGGGCAAGCTAAAAATATGTTAATAAATAAGAATGGAATAAGTAAGAATGTGAATAACACATACTGAGTTTATGGCTTATTTCTATACTAGAGCATTAACAGGGCTCAAAGGAGGCAGTCTAGCTAATAGGCATTTTTTTTATTGAAGGCGTAGTAGGATTAATATATAAATGCATATAGCACATGAAATATGACTCCTATTATTTAATAAAAGATTATTTATATTACAGAAAGGTATGTTTGCTGTTTGAAAGGGGCGATTTATGTGAAGTGGGGAAACAAGCCAGATCTATAAGTCTCTCCAAGTTATTTGGCTTAACTCACAGAAGAGATAAATCATCATTTCCAAGTCAAGTATCACCTTGTGTAGCTCCATATGCCAAGCGTGGCTCCCTTCCCAAATGTGTTAACTGCAACACTACAAACCCACAACTTTCAGAATTAATGGTCCTTTCTATGGTTAACAGTCCATAATATACATATGATATATATACCCACACATACACACCCACACACATTATAATAGATATGGAGTAGCACTGGCCGACTTTGAAAAAACAATTGCTTTTGCTAACTCATGCCCTCAGCAAACTCTTGGGATCATGACATTTCTTCAGTGTCTCCTGGGAGACTTTGCTGCATGTCTGCTCCCTGCTCCATTCAGCACCCTCAGATCTTTGATCTAAGGCCACATGGAGATGTTTCATGCAGAAGATAGGCAGATCTTACAAGAGGACCTTGGATGACAGTAAGAAAGAATTAACTATAGTGTTGTAGATACCACTGAAGCAAGTAAATAAAGACTCCAAGACTGTGTTTTCAAAGGAAGAATCACAAGAAAAATTCTTGTCCTCAGACACCTGATACTACGCAGACCAAAATGTGCTATTATGGGAGATAAGGAGATGCAGCCACCAAACCTGGCTTCCCATTTCTCTTATTCCCTTTTATACCTGCAGCATGGAATACTGCTTACTTGGCATTGTAGTGGAGTTGTGCACCTCCTGGCCTCCACCACACAGATACACAACATGATGACATTACAATGTCATGGATGATAATTCAACAAGATTTAGATCCTTTTCTGTGAATACTGAGCAATTAGAATGGCTGGCTCATATGGGGCCAAGGCATAAACTGGGATTTCCCTTTCTGCCACTGAAAGCTTAATATTCATTGGGGCTTAGTCAGGACGATTCATAGACAAACTTCTCCAATCTGCATCATCAGCATATAAATAACTATAACACCTTTTTGCATATTTTGGAGAATTCAGTTCTTTACTGATTCTGGTAGTAGCTTTGGTATTACTGCTGCCTCCCATCCCTATGTAACAATAATGCAGTTATTCAGCACCATGGACAGCTCAGAACAACCCACCTGTTGGGCTTTTGCAGGACTGGCATCAATGCTGGCAGGCTGAACTGTAATTTGTGGGACTGGCTGCAATAAGAAAAGACATTCCACGCCCCAAGTATTAATCTCTGAATGATTGAAAGAAATAATTCTCAAAGGCAAGTAGAAAGTTACTCATTTCGCAGGCATCTTAGTTTCAGCATAATGAGACCTGATGGCTCAGTTTCCTTATAATGCTAAATTTAGTTTATTTGCTTTAAATGTGTGACTTCATTCTTTTATGACTTTGCATTATGTGCAAATTAAACTATTACGACTTGCTTAACACACAGAGTTAAAAACCTGGCTCAATAAGAACACAATATTTCCCAATCATTTCACATTGTAGTTACTGTAGCTACTGCCAGTGACAATAGCACTGAACAGGGGCACAAGCCTCCCCTAGTGTCCCTATGCCTGCCTCCTCTTGAGTAGTGACCAAGGCATCATCTCGGCCTTTCCAATGCTCCCAGTCTCTGGTTGCCTGAGTTGAAAAGACTGGATATTCAGTGTAGTTTTATTACTTGGACTGAGCATTCTTATTACTAATTTCCTTCTGCTTCTTCTAAACATGCTTTATAGTGCTTTCTTCTGAACACACTGAGGACAAAGTTATATCTCTACCCAACCCAGGAATATTTGATGAACCATTTGTAATATTTTTCCTTGAAGGCTCTATACTTCCAGTGCTGATCTTTGCATTTTTCAATTCAACTTTTTAATCTGTAAAATTATTTCATACATAACTTCATGTATGAATTTCAACATAATTTCATACAATAGTCTTCTAAAAATATTATTGAAACCTTCCCTTCTAAAAATGAATACAAAAATTGTTTCTTAAGATGATAAACCTCTTAAGGATTTCCCCCACAACATATTCTATTTTTGAAAGTCATTGTTAAAAAAACAGAACAAAAACAGCAATTATAAAAGAAAAAGTGTAAATTAAATATACTTGCTGCTAACAGCAAACTGACGGATAAAGGAACACACCCTTTGGGTGGCAAGTACAGAAACTAATCTTTGAAAGGAAACATGGCTTATATTACAAGACTTGGAAATATCAATTTGAGGATGCCCAGGAGTGCATGGAAAGGGGAAGGGGACAGAAAGAGAGAAGCCCTTAAATTCATTATCAACTTTTGTACTGTAAGTAAAGTCACGGATTTATCTTTCCAATCTGGTGTTTCCTTTATATGTTGTACTTCAAATCTCATATTACTCCAACTATGAGAGCCAGCATGGTGTAGTGGTTAAGTTACTGGACTAGAAGTAGGGCAAACCATATTCTTATCTTTTTAGGCACAGAAGCTGGCTGGGTGACTTTAAGCCAGTCACTTTTTCTCAGGGTAGTTGAAAAACATCTGTCCACTAACTCATACTAGATTAATGTGGTAGACTATGGTAGATTCATAACCTTTGATGAAGGGGCCTTCATCTTGCAGTGGATTGATTCAAGCTGACAACAACAAAACAACAACAACACTTCAAGTAGCATCACCATTAGTTGAGGTATTACAGGAGATGAATCCAACACATCTGGAGGCCAGGCGGCTTAAGAAAACTGTTCTATGAACATAGATAGCTGGCTAATACTAAGCCAGGCCATTAGCTATCAAGCCAGGGCTGGCCACTAGACCAACAATCTGGTGCCCAAGATGGGAAAAAACAGAAATGAACTTTAAGTATCAAGGCCCTTCTGCATAGAAAACAATGTTCCTCTCAGAGCCCGTGGCTACGTTTATGCTAGGTGGTAGAGTCAGGTGAAAGAGATCATATTACAATTCCAGAATCTTTATTTCTTCTGAATACACCTACTTTAGTATAATGGCTAAGAGCATGATTGCATTGTGGTTGCCCAGCTTGAACAATTTTTATCTGGAGGCAACTGACTGGCCACATTCAAACTCTAATATCAGCAGGACTTTGCCTTCCTGCTTATACTTATTACCTTTTGAATAGATCAAGTACAGGTAGTCCTTGTTTAGTGACTGCAATCGGTTCTAGTGAAATGGTCACTAAGGAAACCACATGACAGAAAGAGACACTGCAAAGATCGCTGGTTGCTGCCCTTTCATTCAGATAAAGTTCTCTGGTTCAGTGTCTCATGTCTGACTTCCTCCCCCCCCCCTTTTTTTGCCCCCTCACAGGGTGGAGAGATTGCTTAAACAAGCCCTCTCTTCCTGAGCTGCTTTTCTCTCCAGCACCTCCTTCCTTAAAAAGTGCTCAGGGAAAGTTAATAAGCTGGGCTTTGTGACCTTAATTAGTTGATTAGAACTCTCCAGCCTGCTCCCAGCTGCTGCCTGAAATTGACCAGACCTTATTCAGTTTCATGCTGAAGGCTTTTGTTATCCTAAATGCTGGCATTGGTAGCAAAGTTACTTTCTCATCACCGTGGTAATTGCTGAACAAGGACTTCCTGTAATGTTGCCACTAAAAGTGACCTGGAAAATTCTGGGTTCGATATGCTTTGCTTGTCTCTCCATTCTTCCTTGGGTGCTCCTGACTGTCTTCTTTTCTTGCTTGGCAGTTCCAGTAAGAGCAATCCAGAATAAGTGAGTCAAACTGGATATCTTTTTTTTTTAAGCAGGTGGCTCTCTGTCCACAAAGAGTTGTCATTTAAACAGACCAAGAGGCACCCATCAGCCCAAAAGAATTTTTATTTCCTCCCATTTAAAGCAGCCCTTAAACAGCTTAATCAGAAACTCCCCTTTTAGGTACATTAAGCAGATTTCAGCGGAAGCCAATCCAATAGTTACATGAAGAACTCTATTAGGCCAAATTAATTCAATCTGAATAATTAGGAAGCAGGAAGTTCTTTTAATTATTTTATATACCTTCTGCACAGCACACCTGAATACATGAGCAGCTTTTATTAATTGTGGTTTCCTTCTTCTACAGATCTGTTTCTGACTTCGCCATGGGAAGTCAAGGCAGCAGCATAGTTCGCTATTGCCTCCCTCAGTTCTCTGGCAGCAAATGGTGAGAAACCAAACAGAAAATGGGCAAGGAAGATTTATTGAAAAGCAAGAACCCCTACAGGAAGCAGGACATGTCTTTTACATTCAGGTCTATGAAAGAGATACCATCAAATAAAATTCTGCACCAACAGTGTAGAATTCTATGCAAATGAATATGCAAGCACTTTATAAACACTGGCCTATTTCTTTTGATAGTCCAGATAGCAAGGAAGTTAGTTGGGTGGGTGGGAGGGAGAGGCTGCATTAAACGCAGAGAATACCACCAACTTCTGGGATTTCACCAAAGCTGACATGTAAGGATTTGGTAGCATCTGTAGAATGTGTACAAAACTTTGCAGAGAGGTGACAGGTCCAATGGTCCTGGACACAATCCACTTAGCCTGTCTGCAGTCTTCTCAATCATTTATGTCAGGCTCCAAGCAGTTAACTGAAGGTAATAATCCAGTCCTACTGAATTCTTTTCTACTTTAGCCATGGCAGTAAGACCAAACACTCTCCTTGAGCAACTGATAAAGTTTCCAAAGTGCCAGCACTAATTCAGATTATTTGAACACTGTTGTCCAGGTTTATTATTTAATTATTCAATGTATATGGCTGCCCAATTCTGGGTGGCTTACAACAAATTTAAAAACCAAGATAAAAAGATCAGCCTCAAAACAAAACACATAAGTAACGAAGCGCTAATACACATCTCCTTAAAACATCCCTCAGTTGGACCCACTCAATGCCCTGACCCAATGCTGGCGGGAGCAGCCATGTCTTCAGTGCCTTTCAAAAGGCCAACAGGCTGGCGCCATCCAAATTTGAGGGCCTAAGCTGTTTCATGGGGCAGGCATTGCAACAGAGAAGATACAGTAGATCAAGCTCAATGCCTCACAGCAGCAATTTTTCAACATTTCAGCTAAAATGAAATGTTGAAAAATGGCTCCATCGCTCACTCAATCCTGCCATAGAATCTCTGGCATTCTAAGGGCACATACATAGTCCTCTGTTGGCCTATACCAGTGTTTCTCAACCTTGTCAGTTTTAAGATGTGTGGACTTCAACTCCCAGAATTCCCCAGCCAGTTGAGAGTACCTTTGAGAAACACCTCTGTGTATTCCTGAAGTTAAGCATTGAAGGAGCAAAGTATTTATAACTGAAAAGCTCTTTTTCAAAGATGGGCAATTTCCCCACCATTACTGATCTTTTCCTTGGATTCTTCAGAACACAGGTTGAAAGCCCACAGTGAAGGTTAAACAAAACTTGCCCTCTAGTTTCCTTTGAAGTGAACTCATTTCTTTCAACTGCTGCTATAACAAAGGCAGTTAGTTTTTCTCACAGACCATCAATCTCTTCTTGGCCTCCTTTCCTTGCCATTTCCATGTATGCAGAAACTTACAAATGTTCCTGCCTCTCAGTTGCCCTCAGAATAGGCCACACCACTTACATTTCCTTAAATCTTCCCTTTAAAAAATCAGCAGCTCTAGCCCTAAGTCATTTTTCCCTTTTCAGCCAGATCCCTTCTAGCACATTGCTTTCTAATAAATAATCTTCCATTTCTGTAACACCCAAGAGTATCTGCATTGTGGCATAATCACCAACTACAGTAAGCCTTCGGCACTGTAAAACCATAATTTTCATTTGTAGTAATATAATTTCTTGGCAAGCACAACAGGAAGATTGTTTGGTCTCTTTTAAAACTTCTCTGAATACCTGACCCTTCATTTGGGTGATTGCTAGTACACTTTTCCAATTTATTGTCCAATGCCCTTTGCTTCTCATTGCATTCCCATTCCACATTTAACTGCGGAGTTGCCTTGCTTTTTTTCTACTGGCATTTCATAGTTGCTGTTCCTTCTGGGATTATTCAGACTGGACCAGATCCTTCTTACCTCCTGCATTTTATCAATGCATACTAGCATCCACAAACACCATTTTTATGCTAACAAAGTATGAATATTGGCCCTCCTTTTTGAATAAAGTATTTTTATAACCTTTGCTATTCTGAGATGCCATATGGTGCCTGCATGGACACCCAAGAATTCCCAGATAAAAGGAAAGAACCAGAAAGCAGGAGGAGGTTAACAGACTAGAGAAATATATTTATTGGGAAAAGTAGTAGGGGAACAGACTGACACCTATAGCAATTAAGAGGAAGCTGAATCTATCACTTTTTTTCTTCTCCCTATGGTGCTACCATTAAATACATCTACAGTTCCTTCTCCATACTGGGACAGATGAAGGTAGGCAGTTGAGAGAAAATTAGAACATAGTATCCAAACTAGAGTCCAGCAAAAAATGTGCAACTCTGGAGATCACACCAAGCTTATGCATATTTGTAAGATCTACTTCCCTTAAGTTTGGAGTCCTCCTCCCCCCTTCCCCAAGTTATGGATCAAATCCACATTTCTTCTTCTTCGCAAGTATTTAATTTGTGCCATAAATGCAGGATTAAAAGTGGGCTATGTTGAAGTCCACGATTTCCTCAAAGATTTTGACCTCTTAAAATGAAAATTGTCATCCATCACTTCCCCATAGCCATAAAGAGTACGTTTTTTAAAGCAATAAACTGTAGAAAGCACTCACATGATCTGGTGACCATTGTCAGACTTGGACAATGGAATGGAAGAGGTGCCTGGTGAATATAGGTCAGCATGTACTGAATGAAGAGTGCACATGTGCTTTCGCTGCTGAGCACAGTGGGATGGTGCTACAGTTTGGGTTATACTCAGATCGCTACAATACAGGCATGCAACAGCTTTACAAGGGGGTACCCTGGAAGCCAAGGTCATTTATTTTTTTAATTTCTATGCCACCCTTCCAAACAAAGCCTATTTCAAATGTCAAATGGGGTGGGGGTGGGGAATTAAAAAATATTTGTGTAAGAAATAAAAATAAGAATTCAAATGATGGAGTAAAAATAGCATATGAAAACAGAGATGACTGAATGGGATAAAAACCCATTTCACTTGGATTTCAGGCCAGGATTTTGTACAGAGACAGCCTTGTTGCACTTGTTAATAACCTGTGGATGGAGGTGGTGAATTCATCCTTATGCTCTTTAATCTCCCAGGGGCTTTTGATACCACTGACCACAGTATTCTTCTGGGCCAGCTCTGGGGGCTGGAAATAGGGAGCACCATTTTATAGTGGTTCTCTTACTTCCTCCAGAGCAGGCTCCAGTTGGTATTGGTTTGGTGGCAGAGGAGTCACTTCCTAGGCCCTCCTCTGATTCTCTCTCTCCTCTTATTCAACATCTACATGAAACCACTGGGTGAGGTCATTCACTGGGTTGGGGTTTGGTAACATCAGTAGGCTGGTAATATCCGATTATATATTTTTGACTCCAGGCTAGCCAGGTGAGGCTGCCAAGGTTCTGTCCCAGTGCCTGAAAGTTACGCAGGCTTGGATGGGGAGGAACCATCTCCAATTCAATCCTACCAAGACCAAGTGGCTGTGGATGCTAGGGCCACCTAGATCTGGGTGGGGATATTTCATCTTTAACCTTGCATGGGGTAGAGTGGTGTGCAATCTTGGTTTTTCTTCCTGAACTCACAGTTCCTGTTAAATGAGCAGATAGCAGCTATGTCCAGAAAGGGCTTTGCACAGCTTCATCTGGTGTGCCAGTTGCGCCCTTCAGGAGGCCCTTCATAGTCACTCATGCCCTAGGCACTCCACAGCTCAATTACTGCAATGCGCTGTATGTGGGGCTGCCCTTGAAGACTACTTGGAAATTACAGCTGGTCCAGAATGTAGTGGCATGGGCACTAATAGCCATGCCTCAGTAAGCCATGTGACACCCCTGCTTCATGAGTTGAACTGGTTGTGGGTTTGCTTCCAGGTACGATTCAAGGTACTGGTTGTAACTTATAAAGTCTACATGGCATCGTGCCTGGTTACTTGAGGTCCTGTCTATCTCCTGTGGTGTTGACCTGGCCAGTTTGATCTGACAGGGTTGGCATCCCTTTAAGTAGTGTTACCTATCAGAACCTCTGAAGTGTGCCTTTTCTGTCATGGTGCCTGCCGAATGGAATGAGGTTTCCTCTGAGATCCAGGTGGCTCCCACCCAGATGGTACTCCCAGGCCCTGGGCTAGGGTGGCAGGAGTCCCTTGTTGGGTGTATGACATGTTCTTGACTGGATCTTGATTATTGCTATATTTGGATTGCATATTAGTCATGCTGTTTCTATGCTGTGAGCTGTCAGGTAGCGTCTAAGTTGAATAAAGTAAATGAGAAATAAATTAGATAAAAAGTTCCACCACAGCATAAAGGTCATTAGATAAGTTCCACTGCAACATAAAACTTAGTAATATATTAGCAAAGTTTTAGAAAATATTTTATTAAATAGCAGGATGAAAAGATAACAAAGCTTGCACTGGGGGGAGGGGCAGGGATAGTTAACCAATGGCTTGCATATAACCCCATCAAACACCCCTCTGAAAACGTCTCCAAGATTGCAATGCTTCTGTGTCAAATCCAATTTTTCTGCAAAAAAAAAGAGGCCCCTCACTCCATCCTGCTTGCCATCTTTTATCTTTATTTTTTTTTTTTACTGATTTCATTGTAATTTGTTTGTTATGAGCTACCCAGAGTTGTTGAGAGATGGGTGGCATACACGTTTATTCAATTTTTATCATCATCATCACCATCACCATCACCATCCCCCCCCTCCTCCAATTAAGGGTGGAGATGGACAGGGAAGGCTGATGGAGGTAAACTGCTTTAATTCCCACACTTAAAACCATGCCAAAATGCTGAAAAATAACATCACTGAAGTTTGGGCATTTTGGACTGAATTTTGAGCCATTTCGCAGGTTTGGGAGTGCTTTTAAAGGATGGAATGGGAGTAGTTTAGTTTCCCAAGTCCTCCTGTTCCATCTTCACCTTTAACTTCTGCCAACGGCAAAACAGGGCTGAAGTCCCAACTTCTTGCAGCACTGCAAAAGGTCAGAATGCAAATTTCCACTCCTGACCCTTTAAAATGCTGCCTACTTCTACACCAGGAGACTCATCACTGCAATAATCAGATTGCTCTGTCTTCAGATTTTATACTTCTTTTGCTGAAGACTGTCTAATACGCTGCAGTAGTGTCTCAAGAACAGACAGCTGCTGGTTGGTTATGATAAGCCTGAAGATTATGATTTTTACAAAGCAGTATGGCTTCCCTTGCAGGATTCATGAAAGATTTTCTGAGAAAAAGCATCTCTGCCAGTTAAACAACTTTAATTAAAGTTTTATTTAGAAATGATCAAGATGGTTTACAGAAGCTTAGCAGCTTTAGCGCTGGTCACTGAGCCTTGTCATGCAATAGCAGATACAGACAAAAGGCTGGTTAACCTCTTCTTGCCTGGGGCACAATCAGGCTTTGGCAGGACCCTCACCACTCTCTTTATTAAGCACTTGAACTGTTCCTCCGATGGCCAATTTATGTATTCCTCCAATGGCCAACCATGATGGCCAACCACTCCTGATTGCCATCTAAAATATTCTTTGCATGTAGATAACTAGCAAGTCAGGGAAAAGGATACAGTCTAGCATCCTCCCTGATAGCTAGTATCCCACATGCCAAGAGGATTTTCTTCTACTACCACCATCATCCAGGACAAATTTTTATATGTATTCAGCAGAATCAAGTGGCAAAGCTTTTTTGAATTGGGGCTGATGCTAGAGATCAGATTAGAGAAAGAGATTCCACAGGAGCTGCTGCTGCTGCTATTATTATTATTATTATTTTTATAGTGTTCGAGTACAACTGTCCTCTGTTATAGACTCAAGGAAAGCCAACAAAATGCTCTCCATTCCACCAGCAGCGCTATTTAAACTTATTGATAACACTTAAGCACCCAGCACTTTCATCTACTGTGATTTATGGAAACATCGGCTCCAGCAACAATAGTAAAATTTATGATGAGCACTTAGTGCATCTGTGTATTGCCAAATAGAAAATGCACTTCTATTTTTAAGCCATGATTTTATTCCCTATCCCTCAGCCTCACTCTGATAATCCTCACAAGATAAGGTGGTAGAGTTAAAGGAAATGCTAGTGATCTTGTTAGAGAAGGAGGTTCACAGCTATGAGGTAAGGAGAATATTTATATCTAGACTGTTAGGGACCTTCGGTAGACATACATTAGGAAGCCTTACGCTCAACTCAGGCTGGAAAACTAATAAAACCATGAATGTTTAGGAAACAAAGCAGCACCTGAGAAAGAACTTTTAAGTTCTTCTCTGCCCAGAAGTAAGGTTAGCCTTATCCCTCTTAATATTCTGCAAGTCTCTTAAGACCTGGCTATGTGATCAGGCCTGGAGGTCCCAGAGGAGCGGGGAGATTTTGCAATGGCTCCCTTACTCTTGTTCCGTGCCTAGTTGAGATGAAAAAGAAGGGTGCATGAATTACTCACCATAAGATTTAAGTGTTTTAAAGTGGGTTTTACAGTATATCTGCTATGCATGAACTGTCCCTTATAGATACTGAAAGGCCCCAGCTGATAAATAAAGTCTATTAGTATCATCCCCACTAGTAGACCAGACCAGAAACTCCACAGAAAGACCAGAACTACATTTTATTGAAATTGCCTATGATAGAATCTTGCAAGTCTGATTGTGCCGTACCTCCTCTCCTTCTTACACTCCAATGAAGCAGGGAGGCATTTGCCTTGTTTCCCAGGACTTAAATAATGTTTCAGCCCCCTTTGCCTAGGTAATGGTTCTTGCATATTTCTGTCAAGGTCACTCCCTTACTCTCTGCAATCAGCCTTTATTTAGCGAATTTTCTGAAAATTTAATTGCAAGTTATTGCAAATGTATTAGGAATCAAAAGGGCAGCTGAAATGTGTTTCACTTAAAAAAAAGACCAAATTTTCTCTTCAAAAATGGTTTAAGGAGTATTGCCTATGAATGCTTCAGTTTTGTGAAGGAAGAAATCTGGAAAACAGAGATGGACAACTTTTTGGTAGCCAAGGGCCATGTTTAATACTATTACAGAAGATGGGGACCACGAAGAGGATGGGACCACATCATATGCAATACAGGGGGAGAAAACTGGGAGGGGGGTTGCTTTATTTGTTAACTATGATCTGCCTTTTTACAGATTATGTTTCTGTTTTCATGGCCTCCCACATCCAAATGGCAAGCAACTGTGTTGCCAGTTTTTAGGAATCATGTTTCAAGGGGGCTTTGGGAATTGCAAAAAGATGAGTTGGGGCTACATCTTGCTTCCCCTGCTGTAAAAGAAAGTGTTAAGTCTAAAGCAATTGTTGACCAAGCCTGGTTCTGGTTGATTTGTGAAACGATGATATAACATTTAATTGCTTATCATTTTTCCCCACTTTTCCATAAAACAGTATGAACTATTGGCTTGAGAACTGAAGACCACTTTGCTCTTCTGCATTACCATTTCCTGAAGGTTAGCTGAGAACTGGTGCTTGACTGCTACTAACTTGTAATTAGCATTGGAGAGCCTAATTGTGTTTCTCTCCAGCTTTCTAAAATAGTTCTTGTATGTGCTGGTTTTGCAACTCTAATAGCTACTTTTAAAGCCATGTTTGCATGTGTAATAGAATAAAAGATTATACTGAAATGCCACTATTTGGAACTTCTCTTTCAAAAGCAAAACAAACATGGAATAAACATATATATTTATGTTTAAGCTCACTGCAGCTTCAAGTTTGCCTTTTTATTACACTTCATCTTTGGGGCAAACCCAACATGAAAAACAAGCCCATCTAGAACATTTGCACAAGCAAAACCAAACAAAATAAACATAACTGAAATGTCAGCTAAGCCACTTTAATACCTCAGGAGCTTGCTGGGGATATTCAAAAGACTGGTGATTGCACTAAAAAGAAAACTCCATCTAAACAGGGAAAATCAATTTGACCCTCAATATTATTTTTCAGATACTAACCTATCACCTTGAATCACACTGATAATGCAATACAAGGATGACTTCTAAATCAATCTCTTCTGATAAAACAATAATCACATTTTATTCCCCTCTTTAAAGGCCCAGCAACTCTTTCTGTGAGATCTTTTGTAGCTTGTAAGTAACCTTCTCTGGATGGCACTACTCCAAGTTATTATATACAATCCAAAATGTTTACTATTCCAAAGATGCTGATCATCTTTCAGCAGCTTTGAAATCTTTATTAATTGATGGAACCACATCTTAGTTTTCTTCCGATGACTTCCTTCTCTTGCACTTTCCCAATGGTAGAGACCTAAAGAGATCCTGACATGTTTTGGTCAGTGAATGAAATAAGCCTGGAACCATTCAATGCATAATTTCTGAGCTAGGCTTTCCAAAATGATCCTTTTCAGATGTGTTCAGATTACAATTCTCAGAACACAACAGTAGTGTTATAAGATCCAGAGGGATACCAGATTGGAGAAGCCAAAAAACCTCCGGAAATAGTAGTACCAAGGATAATCTATTGAGTAATTAGCAACCAGTGTTGGCTGGTGGACTATATTTAGTTTTTTGCCTCCCAAACTGTACATTATACTGAAATGTACTCCTGGAGTAAGACAAGGTAAACAAAAGAACACTGCCCTGGGTGAACAATCTTTTGCTAACCTCAGGAATCCACTCTAAACCCCATTCATTTGTGAACAACTTCACTTTTATTCTTGCCTGCAACCCTCTAAGTAGGATGTTGTACCTGTTGTGCAAGGGGAGATGTCTGCCTGCCCTTCTTTTCACCTCTAACAGGAAACAGAGATTTGAGCAGCTTTGGCATCTGAGGCACGAAGGACTTCACAGGATTCAAGTAAGAGGCAGCCAGGCTACCAAGTCCTGAACAGACAAATAAACAGACTAATTCATAATGCTGCCACCTGTCTCTTGAACATTCACAATGCTACTGAAGTCCACCTTGAACTATTTCTAAATATATGGGCTGACTTTGCTTAAATACATGGATGAACAACCTGTGATCCTTGGGCTGGGTGTGACTACTGAGCCCCTGAAAGCTTCCAGAAATCGTACCATTGAATTTGGCTGCCAAGAAACAGCCAAGCAATTTGGTGGAAAAAGAAATAAATTCTGTTCAAGTCTTTGTTTAGGATAACAAACATAAAGCCAAAGGAAATCCTAGCCTTGCTCATGGCATCAAATCATGACTGTCTATCCAATGTGGTGCTCATCCACCAAAGAAATTAGAAACTATTTCAAAAGTACGGCCCCTAGCTGCCAAAAAGTGTCTTAAGCCTATTTAAAAGTGGGGAGAGGTGGGGAGGAATCTACAGCTGCAATGTTAGCTCACATCACTGATCTGCTGTAAAGCTTAGGAATATATATTTTTACCTTGGTCTGTAGAGCCATTTTGCTGAGTAGAATCACAGAGACTTGTGGACCTGGAATCTGTTGAAATCTGAGATATATCTTGCTGGCTTTCCCATCGACTCTGGAAATATTAAAAAGAAAAATACTTGCACAATGATCACACTGAAAGTAGCAACCACTCAAGGAATTTGAAAAATGCTGAAGCATACAATGAAACAAGAACAGAAACCTATTCTCATCCCATGCTGCAGAGGAAAGGTACAGGCCCTCCTTACACTTTTCTGAGCCATAGGTTATGATCTAAAAGGACCTGCTGCAAACCGTAGCCAAATCTAAGCAGATCTTGTTCTGATCACGGCCTGAATGGAAGATATCCGGCAATATTATTTATGGAACACTGAGTTTAACTATGTGAATGTAATAATTAAGTAAGTATATCAGCTTTCTCCATTGTGGCAGCATCCAGATGCATGGATCTTGACTCCCAGAATTCTCAGCTGCCATCATGCTGGCTAGGGAATTCTGGGCATTGATATTTACACATCCGGAGGGAGCACAGCTTCAGGAAGATTAGCAACAGTAATTGTGCCATACATCTTCCTATGCTTGTGTTCTCTATGAGAACAGACCTATACCAGAAGTTCTTAGAACCTTCTGTCCTGAGAAACACTACAATTTCTTATCATGTGTTCTTTAATATTCTGATGGAGCTATACTAATATTCAGATTGAGGAGAAAAAGAAGTATAATGAGGTTGAACATCTAATACTCTCCTGAGCTGTGTGTCAGAACTAAGATTCAGGGCATGTTTGACAGAGAGACTGAACCTACATACTATCCACTAATAGACCCTCTTGCCCTTCATTATTAATTTATAGTTGTTGGCATAAAATGGGCACTCTACAGCAGCATTTAATAAGATAGCCTCTGTCTGCACAATTGCAATCAATGGAAAAAGCGTCTGTAACAGTTGGTACATCTGCACTGGAATGCTAAAGGAGTTACTGAGTTGGCAAACATTCATTCTGAAAAATGGACAGAGATATCTCTTTTCATTGTAATCTTGGGGGCTATCTCAAAGTTCATGGAAGGTCTATGGGCTATAATTTAACAGCCACTAGATAATGAACCCTAGAAAAGAGTTGTGGCTTTTGCAAGTTAATCACTCAAAAGAAAGAAGAAAGGTACAATGCAAGAAATTAGCACTTATAAGTGCAGATCAAGAGCCTTACAAGATAAGAAGGGAAACTAAAACTTTGAAATGAAGCTAAAGGAAAGCCAACACAGCACCACTGTTCAAACTTTTTGATCCTACTGTCTCTATCTATTCCTTCTGCCAGCCTATCTAACAGGTTCACATAAAGCTCTTGTCTTGTAACCATTCTTCATCAGTTTGGACATTGAAATTTTATCCAACAAATGTTGCAAAGAGTCACCTACCACACAGTGGCAACCACAAGGAAATTACTTTATTGCAATGCATCAACAACATTCTACTATGAATGAGGTCGTTCGCTCAACAAGTGGTGGGTACCAAGGCCAACACTTGATAATGTCTGAACAACCCAGTTTCAATTAGTTCTTGCAGAAGTTCATGCTCTTTATGATTCAACCTGCCTAGGTTTTTTCCATATTCTCTCCTCTTCTGAAGCAGATTAAACAGAGAGAAGGATGGCTCTAAGTTTTCTACAAAAAAAGTCTGTAACAAGGAAAGAACTTATTCATTACTTGTCTGGAGAAATGTTTGCCAAATGACTGGGCACCAAGGTCAGACTTCATTAAACTAATTCTCATCAGCCCATTTAAGAACATCATGCTCTCTGTCTCACATTGGGACAAAGTCATTACACAGATACCTTGGCACCTTCCAAATAAGCCTTATAACTCTCGCCCTTCTTCCTGCAAAAGCCCCACCATCTGTCATTCATCCATTTTATGAAACTGCCCCCACTATGCAGCTCAGGACAGATTTCCTACATGGTCCATCCATCACTCTCTAATGTGGATAATATGGGAAACAGGATGCTTCTTCAACTGGATCTTGGTCTGCTCCAGCAAAGCAACTGGTAGACTATTTACTAGAGGGATCCCTAACTTGGAAAAAAAAAAAAGAAGTAACAAACAGGGTTGCTCAAACTGAATTTTGGGCAAATCAAAGTATTCATTTAAATGAAGTCCACTGAAGCCTCTTATTCTGAAAATATCTTTTTGCGTTATTTTGCCATAAATATTGAATTTCATCAACCAGAACATTAACAAACTTGCAAAGCCACTACTATGAATTCTATTTTTAGAAACATTCAGTAACGTCTTGCTATTTGTTTGTTTGTTTGATGGATTTATACAGCTGTTCATCTTGCAAATGGGTAGGTAACAACACCTAAAGACAATAAAAAACAATATTAACAAACAGTAAAACCTACAGTGGTTGCTGAGGATATGCTATATTTGTTAAAATCTGACAGCCACAGAAACTTCCCCTCACCACAAAGTATCCTTAGCTTTCCTTTCCATCCTACATATCAGCAGTAACAAAAAATAAATGAGGATATTACTTGATCTATGCAATCCTCCTTTCTATTCTCACTGTCTTGAATTCTGCATGGCTAACCAGTTCATCTTGACATAACTGCTTGCAATAGATAATCCACCAAACCAAAGGTTACACTTCACTCATACAAAGTAGGCAATAGGAACTCAGTAAAACTCCTGGGAATTGATGACAGTCTGGGAATGCAAAACCATTAGGGAAAGAGGCTATGTTCCATCATCTTATAGTTCAATGGCTTGAAAAAATTTGCAAGTTATACAGCTATAACTTTCCTAAACCAGACAACTACAGTTTATACCACAGTGGTGCTAACCTTGCACTGAGCCTTCTTGGAGACACACTGGAAAGGGTTAGAAACCAGATGTAGATGCTACTGCAATGTGTAATCTGACACATCATAGTACTGATGATCTATGGCTCCACCACTGAAGAACTGGATGAATAAAAATCACCTCCATGTGGGTTGAGTTGCAAGCTAGCCATTTCTAAAGTCACTCTAACTCTTCAATGTGTGCTGAATGCTAGATGGATCTATGGACAGAACAGTTCAGGAGCAGCCAATTTGGCCACACAAACTAATCTCTCATTTGCAGCCTCCCTAAAGTAGGTTATACTTACTAGACCAACTGGAATAGATTGACCATAAATTCAGTAGAAGTTGAAAAAGATACACTACTTCATTCTACAGTGATGTAATTTCTGGAATTCACTGACACAAGATGTAGGAATGATTACAAACTTAAATAGCTTTTCTTTCTTTTGCACACTGTCTTGAGCATATGAAAAGATAGTAAATAAATGATTTAAATAAGTAAATGAAGACTGATTAAACAAATGTATGGTGGGTGGAGGGAGGAAACCCAGGGGGAACTCAGAAACACTGTGTCTTGTGTCACCTTAAAGATTTACAAATATATTACTGGATGAACTTCCATAGAACACAGTCCATGAACCCAATTTATCAGATGCCTGTTATATAGTCCTGTGAAAGAATATTCAGAAAAGAATATATACATCTAATAAAAGGAACTGTCTTCCACAAAAGTTTGTGCTAATAACATTTGTTAGTCTTTAAAGTGAAACTGGACTATTTGCTGTTTGTGCTGCAAAACACTAATGTAGCAACCACTCTGATTTCCATATTTAATTGTGCTACTGCACTGGCCATCAGGGACAATTCATGGGGGGAAAAATATTTCCTTTCAGGGCCTGCTTGTGCTCTTTCTATAGGAATCTGCCTGGCCACTACTAGAAACAGGATGCCATGCCCCTTGTCTGATCCAGCAGTCCTCATGTATATTATAACATGCATAAAATTGCATGAGTCCATGTTCATCCTTCACTCTCAGTTTGTTCCCATGCTCCTGTCAGTAAAGTTTAGATTGAGTTGAACATTTTTTTGGATTTAGGTAACTTTCTTAAGTTTCTCATATATTGATGGCTCTGTACAAGTGCATGCTATTTGTTTTCAAATTTCAATAGTCAGACCTCTCCAACTGCTCAGATAAAGCAGGCAAGCTCACCACTTCAGAACCAAGGCCACTTCCAGATTGGGATGCATACCACCACATTCAGAAGGATTACCTTTACTGCTAGGTTAATGAAGCGAAGAAGAAAAAAGGAAGCACAATGACAGCAAATCCAAAACAGAATGTTAGGATTAGGGTTAGAACACAGAGGACCATGGAAAAGCATTCCAGAAAGGGATACTTTGTTTATCTTGTTCATTAGGTTCACCTAATGAATTAGTTACCTCTGCCACGACCTTGGGACACTGACACATGCAATGAAGGATGGATATCGTTGAAGGGTTAAGAAACAAAAACATAAAAAAAGGAAAGAAAAACAATGAAAATTCAGATTATGAATTATCCTTCCTGCTGAAAATGCTGTTGTTCAAGGAAAAGGTGTTTGCACTCATGACTATTCGTGGATTCTCTGAAATTCAGCAGTCAACTACAAACACTGGGCAACAAGAAGACTTCCAAAGTATCTACAGTTGATCGAAAGTATGAATGCTCCAACGTGGCCATGATTTCCCCCTCCACAAGATTTACCTGCTATTTTCAAACTGGGATTATCTCAGAGTGTAAGTTTGTTGTGTACTCTCAACCCTCATTCACACAACAAACCTACATTCTGAAATCCCAACATCTTCCACGTGTGCCTTGGCTAAAAATGGAGCCAAGACCCTGCCGTGATGTTAAAGTGATCACATAATAACTTTCTGTTTGTAGCCAGTAGTAGTTTTCGGACTTGATCATGTGTTCCATAGAAAGACTGATGCCAAAATTTATGCCCAATGATAAAGCTGAAATTTAGGAAAGTTATAATCCCCATCATCATTACAGCAGCCATACTTGAAGTAAAAAAAAAAAAATCCGCATATAAAAGCTAGGGAAAAGCGAAAGGAAAGGAAAGGAAAAGGAAAAGGAAAAGGAAAAGGAAAGGGAAAGGGAAAGGGAAAGGGAAAGGGAAAGGGAAAGGGAAAGGGAAAGGGAAAAGGAAAAGGAAAAGGAAAAGGAAAAGGAAAAGGAAAAGGAAAAGCAGAAATGAAACAAGAAATCCCCAAACCAAAAATCCACAAGGACTTCAGGATTGGGTATTTTGAAATCACAGTACAAGAACTCCCGTATTCCTAAGGCAGGTCAACCTTTCTCCCCTAAGAAGATTCCTTCTCTTTTAATTCTGATGATACTGCAATAAAAACTTTTCAGCAGCATCTGGGAAACAGAATGCTTTCCAATCAGTATCCATGAATAAGCAAAACTTCTTTTGAAAAAGGAAAAAGGGTTGGAATCCTTTTTGTTTGACTTCTAGACATGCTCTGAAAAGCTTCTTCTGAATCTTTGGTGGAAGAAGATCTGGAAAAATGATTATTTTCTTTATTTTCTATTCAAGGTTATCTCTTGCCATGACAAATGTAGAATATGGTTCTGTACTGTAGATCACAGAAATTTCAAAATGGGACTGTTTTTGAGTTGAATGGAAATGGTATAGGACACATATAGCAATAAGTAGTTTTACTTCTTTACACTCCAACTACAATTATGTATCTCATGTAGTGCCCCTGCGGACAAGGGGCTATTGAAACTACAACACATGTCCTGCTATACTGTATTTTCTGTAACGACTCACAGATCCATTTAATAATTCCTCATCTGGTAAAATATCCTGGAAATTCTGATCTTTTTAATGTGCAGTTGTTGCTATCTGATCAGAATGATTTCATTTCCCTGAACGTAGCTAAATTTTGTTATACTGTTTGTAAAATTAGGCAGACTGCCCATTGATGATCCCACCAACCTGTAAATATATTTTCATGTTTTGCTTTATTTCATTTTAATGTATTTTAATGCATTTAATGCATCTTTAATGTATTTTTATTTGTAATTCTGGTCTGTGACCATAATAAAGATGATGATGATATTTCATGTAGATTTTTTTTCATGAAAGTGCTATAAGGCTGATCTTGCTGAGTGGTATAAGGAGTGTTTAGTAAATATACATTATTTCTATGATAAAGATCCTGTAGGCAGGTCCCTTTATCCTAAAAGATATTTATCTTCAAAACATTTGCTGTAACTATAATGAGTTGTTTTTCAGAGTTTTCAAGCTGGGGATTCTAGTTTTAAGCAAATCAAACACTAGATTTTTCAGTTCTGCCACTTTTGTTCCAAAATGTCAAGCCTTGTTAAAATTCTCAAATATCTGATTCAAATTAAAGTTTTAATCTACACATATTTACTCATTCAAAAAGTCTGAATAAGTCATGGTAAAGAACTTTTAAAGTGAGGAGAAGCTCAACTTAGTTTTCTTTTCTTTTGGAGCCAGGCTATCTTCTGCCAAAACTGGTCAGTTGCCAGCTCAACAGGCTGTTCTCCCTCAAACAAGGAAGGGAAAAGACTTTATTTTCTCTGTCTTCTCAATTTCAGATCCATAGTAAATTAAGTGAGTAACACTGCTGGCCACTTTAGACTGGAAAAGTTTTCTGTTTCTGTTTACCAAGAGAGCAGGCAACCTAACCACATTTTAGTCTACTATAACATCTTATGTGAATTGAGTTTTAGTGTATTTGCAGGTAGTCCTTGCTTATGTCTCATTTAACAACTGCTCAAAGTTATGATGGTGTAAAAAAAAAAAAAAGATTTGCGACCAATCCTCGCATTTATGACTGTTGCAGTGTCCTGTGGTCATGTGATCACCATTCGCATGCTTCCCAACAGGCTTGCAAAAAGCAGAGTTAATAGAGAACACAGAAGTAAAATTGTAAGTTTTGTTTCACTTAATGTCTGTGGTGATTTGCTAACGAATGAAGGGGAACTGAGGTCATAAGCTCGTTATGGTCACATGATTTTCTGCTTAGTGACTGTGGTGCTTAGTGACAGAGTTGCTGGTTCCAATTGTGGTCACTAAGCAAGGGCTATCTGTAATTATTTTTCCCTTTTGTCATTTTAAAAATTACAGTTCAGCAGCAGCTTCTGGACTGGTTCCAAGGGCCTCGCCAAAGGATTACAGCTTTGAGGGCTCAGACTGTGCAGCCCTGGCTTAATTTGCACATGAACCAATCATTGTAGTTTGTAAACCATTGTTTATGGATTAGCATCTTATGCTAATCTTGTGGCTATTTTTCCAACAGATAATGGTAACCAAGATCATGGCTTAGTCAGATGTCTGAACACAACCACTGACTAACTCTCTAAAGTTTGCACATTGAGGTCTGTATCGCAATGTGATTTAGAGGCAGGAGATCAAGAAAACACTCTGGTCCTTGTTGTGTTGGAAGAGGCAAGTAAGGAGAAATGCACAGGGTATATATTAGAGGCATTGAAGCCAAAATGAAAAACAGTTCCAGTTAATGGACACTGACTGAAAAGACTCAGCAGGATTTAAGCTTCAGAGCAGGGATATTCTATTGCAAAAACTCTTTTCTGTGCTGTATTAAAATGAACAAAATATAACAGTGAAAATATAAAGGTGCAAACAGTATATACACACACACACACACACACACACACTTATTAAATACATCTTTCAATGTTATACAAATATAGGGAAAGCGTATAATCTAAATTAATATCAAGCAACATAATTAGTCCATATGTTATAGTTTTGATGAAAGATAAGTTATGTCTCTTAACAACCCCATCCTGTCTTGGATCCTTTAAACAACTCAGTTTAAAACTTAAGTAAAATCAGCTTTCAAAATAATGTTTTTCAAATAGTTAAATTCCTATTTTTCTGAAAAAGTACAACTTCTCAAAGACAATAAACAAACAAACAAACAAACAAACTGAATGCTTACTTTGTAAGAAGCAAGGCTGTATGATGGATTTAGATCTTGGCGACTTCCAGATAGCTGAAAGAGTGACAATAAAATTGTGACTTTCAAATGAAGCCTTTAGCCTGCAAGACTGACAGCAAGCATAGAGGTCAACAGAGTGCCAGAAGGTGAAGATACTTCCTGTGCCTGCAGCAGGAACCCAATATACTGTTCCCAGATGGAGAAATGCTCCTTGTCTTCCTACAACTCATTAAGGAGCCACTCTTTCTTCTCTCCTCCCTCTTCCAACTGTGTTTTTGTTTAGATTTTTTTAATCCCACCTTTATTATTTTTATAAATAACTCAAGGCGGTGAACATACCTAATACTCCTTCCTCCTCCTAGTTTCCCCACAACAACAACCCTGTCAGACGAGTTGGGCTGAGAGAAAGTGACTGGCCCAAAGTTACCCAGCCGTGGGTGGGACTAGAACTCACAGTCTCCTGCTTTCTAGCCTGGTCCTTAACCACTAGACCAAACTGTGAGAGTTTCAGCTCTAGTATTATAGAGACTTACTCGATTGACATTTGGTGAACTAAGACTCTTCCGATAAAGTTTTCCTTTGCCTGTTAGCTGTTCCTTCACAGCAACCTCCTGCAAGGAATGAACAAATCATTTTTTCTTTAACAATCATTTACAAAGGAAAACAAATTTGAGCTGAATCAAGGGCAAGGAATGTTAGGCATTTCTGTAGGGATCACTGACGAGAGGACATTTATACATGTGAGTGTTACTGGCTTGGAATTATGGAAAGTGTAGCCCAATATATCTGGCTGGAGACAGCTAAGACACACACGTAATCAGAGACTGGAACAAACTGTCATATAAATGCAGCCTAAGGCTGCATGTAAACCTCCTTGGACAACCGCATGAATCCGACATTAGCATAAGGCAACACTGAGCCCACCCAAAAAATATCACACCAACTTTTCCAAAATTAGATTATAGCGATAATCTAGTCACTATATTATAGTGATAATATAGTCAGAGAGTGATTACCTCCCCTTCCCTAAACAAAGAATATTGAAAAGGCCTCTCTGCTAGCTGGTGTTCAATCCACTTCTGTGTTTTAAGTAATAGAACAAAAGTGGGACTGACCCCCATCTCAAAACAGTTTAGGTGTCCCCAGTCCCCCAAGGAAGGGGAAGATGCTCCTGTTTCAAAGCTACTTCTCTAAAAAGTTACCAAAAAAAAAAAAAAAACGCGAAAGAGCCATTCCTTCTCAAAGTTAGCACTTTCTCAACAGAATCCTTCCCATCTACTAGAATAATTTCCATTTATTACTGATTAGACTAACAAAAATATTACTTATATGTAGCCTTATTTATTTTTTTTTACATTAAGTACTCTTTGTTTGAGTACAGTAAATCTTTACACATAAACAAGATTGCCACCCCCCGTTCTATTTTCTTTGGAAATTGCCCGGGAGTGAGATACAACCTAAGTAAAATAAAAATATTAGGTAGTTTCATCAACATTCCTACAACCACTTTAATTTTTAGGCCTTTCACAAGGATGTTAGAATAGGTGTCATAGTTCCACACTCTAAAGCAGGTGCATGGCTCCAGAACCCTTCAGGATCATATGTCTGAAATTCAGCACAATATGTTACTATTGTTTTTTAAAATAAAGTAAGCCCTAAAATAATAGGGATTGTAGCAAGGGTTGGCAACACAGAGCGCCAACACCCTCTTTTTATGGTCCTTGGTGACTAATCTTTAATGGCTGCTAATAACTGACAATAGTTTCCTGGGATTTTGAGGTGGGAAACAGATGTAACCTGCAAGCCTTAGAATAGGCAAACCCAGTCTTGCCCATTAATGATGTGGCTTCACCCACTTTGTGACTGAAGGGCACCCCAAGAATATCATTATAGCCTTTGACCTGAGGAAGGTCCCCACACCTCTTGGCATTTTCCCTTAGGATGAACTAACCTGGCGCAACCGATCAAGAGTAAGGATGTTCTCTACAGCCAACACACTTCGAAGGTATTTTTCAATATGGACTTCAGAAGCAGCAGAATCTGCGTCTTCTACGTTGGCCGCCATTCTTGCTAATGCCTCACGTTCCTCTACCCCTTGAGCATCCTAGAAGGAAGAGCAAACCTCTCAAATTAGCAAGTCCATCGGCACATAAAAAGTAAAAGAAAAACTGCCAGGGAAACACAAGCCACAGGATGCTTGACATGCTGATCTACATTTGTGATGGCAAATTCAGAATTAAGTGGGGAGGGTAAAACTTTTCAAGAGCATCTCTATGTGGCTGAAAAGATTCTCTCTCTCATTCGCTCACACAGGTACACAGACACACTCTAATACATCCAAATACTGACACATCTCAGGTAGAGTAATGGTTGAATTCAAAATAAGGTAGCATTCAATAGTCTATATTCATTCAACCACTGAAAAAACTCAGTTTTCTGTTTAATTTGTTTTTAATATAAATGCCTGTGTGTATTTTTTAAACTTTTTAAGTCTGGATGCAGAAATGGGACACAGCAGACTTCATAAATATTTGAGAAGCAGACATGACATAGAAATAAACTGATCTGTCCATCTTTACCTCTAAGTAACTGAAAGCATGTGTAGCATTAGGTACTAAGAATCAGGATCTCTAAGATGAGGTGAGATGAGCTGTTAGATACATGTACTCATTAACATGGCCAAGATAGAACTAGGACTATGGGAAAGATTTCTTGGAGAATGCTGGTGTTTCCTCCTGTTTGAAACCTCCATGGGAAATTGTTCCAATCAGCTGTGACCATATGTTAAAAACCCAGCATGTGAATTCTCTTAGGATGAGATTAAGCAAACTTATGGTTGTATACTGTATAAAACTAGCAAAGGAAAGTTGCTTGTATTCATTTGTGGGCATATTTAGAAGCAACATGATATGAATTCCCCCAAATATTCACCTCTGGGATATTTGAAACGATTTCAAAAGTGATTCCACAGCCAGGTACAGAACTCCGGTAAGACATTCTTCTCAGAAAACTCTGAGCAAAACCCTAGAGGTAAAAAAGAGATCTTGTAGCTCAATAATAAAAACAGGTACATCTCTTTCAGTAAGGTTAAACCAATACTCCTATCAGCAGCAGACTGTTTAGCATGAAAGAAAAGCAGACAGCAACAGATTAGCCAAAGGGAAGACAAAACAGAGCCATTTAATTTTTGGAAACCCCATCCTTTGTGGTGGACAATATTCCTCTGCCCACCTCCTGGCCACATACATTACAGACGATCAACCTGCTCATTCACTTTTAGTAAAGCAACCTTCTTTGCACCCAATTAAACAATTATATATTACTTTCATGATCATACCATCAAAACTAAAGCCTTATGGGGGAGATTCACACATTGTGAGATGTCTCCAGTTTTGGAACCCTTTAATATTTTTCCCCCCACAGCGTAGAAAGATTTGGGGAACTAGGTGGGTTCAAGCAGGATTGTGTCACATTAAAAAAGGTAGGGAGGTGAAACATTGCTCCCATTCCCAGGAAGTAAATATGTGAATTGACCCCAAATACTCTATGTTTGCATCATGACAGAATGCTGACAAGGTGACCGCTTAACCGACATGCCAAGCATTTCTTCTTCTGTTTTCTATGCATGCACATATTTACTTGTGAGCTTCGAATTACTAGTGCTTTGAATTGCCAACAAGTCTGGTTTCTGAATCCCAGGCCACCGTGATCATTACAAACAATGATTTAAGAGGGTCAGAGACATTGTTTATGCTGACAGGAAGGTTCATGAGGTTAAAATCCTGACTCCTGAATTAATGCAGAGATGAGTCATCCCAAGTTGCTGGGTGCCTTGGAAGGTTATTGACACAGTTTTGAAATACATGTTTGGATTGTGTATTGACAGTAGACAAAATAGCTAAATAGCCCAGTGAGTTTAGCAGGCTGCACAGAAAAGAAATTTATAGAGAATTTGTGCTAATGGCTGTAATGAACTGTACCAGCTGAGCATTTTTGTGGAGCATTGGCCATCCATGGTCAATGGCAGAGGGCATGCTTTGAAGCTTTGATCTCCAACATCTCCAGTAAAATGACCTCTACGAGCTGAAAAGTCCCCCAGCTGAAACTTTGGAAAGCTGCTGCCAGCCAGAGTAAAGTCTAAACCACACCTAGATGAGCCAAGGATTTGAAACAGTACATGACACCTCTTTCTATTATGGAAGGGCTATAAGCCTGCATGTACAAATGCATGTGAGATTGTCTCCTGAATTTCTTTCTGGATTGATCTCAGATAGCGTACTGCATGAACCCCTTACTGTAAGGCCAAACAAATTTAAACTGTCTCGAGCTTATAAATAAAATGTTGGGGTGTCCAATTTTAGTAGCCCAAGGAGAGTATCAGGGAGCACCTAAGACTTATCAATCAGTTTCATCTCTGTTTATTCTGTCTCAGCTAAGATCGCTTCCAGAACCACAGACCAACTGGGCAGGAAAGCAAATGGGGAGAATTGCTGGAAGAAGGGTAAAATGAATAAGGAGGGAATGTTTGGCACTCCTTACCCCAGTCTTCCTTTTGCTTGCTATGGACCTGGAACAGTTCCAGGTTTATACATATAGAACCACACACAGCACACCCTAGTTCAGATTTCTGGTACACTTTCCTTTAAGGAAGAATATGTACAAATGTTATTTGCATTAAAAGTCTTGCCAGGTGTGAATGCTCTTTAGCCTTTGAAACATTCCATGAAAGACAAGTTAGGAAAGAAGGAGGAAGGCTGAGGATACCACTTGACACCCCTCTTATCAGTATAGTGGCAAAGACTGGAACTATAGCAAAAGGAACTGATGTGAAGCATTTGTGCAGACTGTGTGGGCTCCCTAACCCAATACTCAAATAGCTACAGGAGTCCTTGAAAAACCCAGTTTCTGAACAGATCTTCTCCCACTTGAGTACCCACCAGATGTGGGACTCAATCCCCAGCCAGCATGGCTATTGTTGAGAATTCCAGAAGATGAGGTCCACACATCTGGAGGTTGGAAATAGCTAGCTTATGCCATTATAATTTAGGTGCTGCAAGAAACCAGCAAGACTAGATCTCTGGAAATGTTTACACAATTTATGTCTCTTGAATTTGTTTAAGCATCCTCTTTCTACTGTCTCACCCTCCCCCAAACCTCAGCTGTTGGAGAACAAGGCAGATATAAGCAAGGCAGATAAAGCACAGATGTACAAACCAAGGATCCAACAATGACATCAGTAACATTTCAACACATAGCCAAAAAAAAAGTTTCTATTACAAATGTCACCAAACAATATTGACTATGTGGGGTGATGAGAGATGAGACAATCTGCTGGCAGCATGGATTTGCTGAAGCATGTTTTGCTAACATGCAGAAAAGCTCATTAAGGTACAACCTATCAAATACTGCCTATAAAAGTCACTATGGGATGAAGTATCTATTTCAGCAGTAAACAATGCTGACAACATGAATGATCCTCAATACTTCAGCTTCTCGCACACACAGAAGCCATACAGAAAAAGATGTTTGCTGTAGAAGTGATAGATTACTACCCGTGTGGAGCCTCTATGCAGCATTCTAGCAACTGCCATGGAATCAGGAGCAAGGAAAAATGAAAGAAAAGGGGGGGGAAAAGAGTCAGTTAGACAAGGAAATCTGGCTACAGAGAATACCCCAGACTAAAGTCCTAAAACCACTTAATAGATGGAAAAACACTATGAATTCCAAACTTTCTGAATCTCCAGCACTTCCACCAGGTTTTGAGTACAAACTGGAGGAACCCCAAAGTCCACATAAACTTTCACTGAAAATGTTCTAATAAAAGGAAGCTGATTTTTACTGAATATACTTTAACTTTCAATAACTACTATAGTTTTGCCCTAGTACTTTCAGACTCTATCTTGCTGAGATACCTCATATTTGATGCAATGGCACCCTTCAGAATCCTAAAATTTAGAGCCATGCATAATCATCTTAGATCACCTATTCACTGCAACAATATGCATACTATTGATAGTATGCCCTACTCCTTGCTGCCGAAAACCACAAAAGCAAACTGAAAGCCTTTGCACATGAAGACATTCTGAAAGTACATCTGAACTCCAGCATAACTGTTTTCAAGGATGCAGTAAGTGATCCTAACAACTTAACTGTACCAAAAAACCTCATGTAACAGAGACAAAGGCACCTGCCTGAAATATTTTTGAGGTCTTTTGATATCAAAGTTAACACTGAGAGCAAAAAGATAGTAAAGCATAAGAGAATATCAAATTTTACCAATAGTTTAATTCTGGATAACCATGCCTGGACGCTAAAAGGATGTGAAAATGACTGTGAATTTAGATAGCTTTCTGAAAAAGTAAAATCTGAACAAATATATGGAATGTAGCATATTAAAGTCTATAAAGCAGTTTTCCCCAATCTGGTGTCCTCTAGATATATTTACAATTTCTGTAATTCTGGCAGGCTGGCTAGAGATTTGGAGAGCAATAAACGTAACATATTCAGAAGATATCAGATTGGAGAAATTTCTGCATGCCAAGATAATTCAACAGATAATCCTAATTTAGAAGGGGAAACAGGATGAGGAGAAGCCATTCCATGCTATATATTTTAACTTGGGATATTAAAAGAGCTATCTGTCTAGCAGCTATTCGGAGACAGAATGCTCAGCTAGATGGAGCTTTGGCCTGATCCAGAGAAGTAATGGCTTTAATAGTGTACCTGTTTGCCATAGACATTGACGCAGATCCGCTTACGAAGGACAAGCTGCATTTCTGCTGGATGGCTGAGCTGTACTGTCACTCTCACAATCAGGAAGACTCTCTGCTCTGCAGATGTTCCTCTGCTAAGCTGTGCACAGTTGTGAACTGTGGAATCCCAGGAAGCTTCAGCTTTCACCTGCAAAATCCACCAGAAAAACAAAAGATGAACCAGAGCCAGGCTGAAGTTATAGTATAAGAGGGGTTTGTCTTCAAACCTAGTAAGGTTTTTTTTTTTTTTGCAGAAAAGAGGAAATAGCCCACATACAGTATCTGTAACAATTCATTGTGTTTACCCACACAGTGACAGGGAGGATGCTATCTATGGTTTGTTCAAATAAGGTGAACAAAATGAATCACAAATGGCTACGTTTTTATAAAATAAGTCAGAGATGCAAAACATTGCAGCCAGAAGACCATATATATTCTCTTGAGTCCTTCAAGAATGTCTGGCAGGCTCGTCCATGGGGTGGGGGGAGCATGTCTCAATCCAGACACTGGGAAGATATAGTCATCAGCAGCTCCTAGGACATATCCAGGAGAGTAGCCTTGTAAGTTATAACAATGGAAGTGCTTGATCACTGGTCTCAGTGGCTCTGATTGCAGTAGCTCCTCAGTTTCAGGAGATCTAAGGACATAAGGCAGGAATTCAATTTCCACATGGAGGAGGTCCTGCTGATGTGTTCTCAGCCATACATTCACTAGAGCTTGGTTTGAGAGTGCTCTGAAATTGTGCTTGAGCTGTTTCCTAATTTGCCAACAATGCACCTGCTATTTAGGTGCTAAAGAATACAAAAACATGTACTTCTCTGAGACAAAAATTCAATTTTTTTCAATGAGATAATAACCTTCCACTGTTATCTCCTCAGACTGGGCTCACATGATGGAATGCCCCTTCACAGAGCAACAACATAACCCTGTGCACAGAAAACTTGCATGTTAAAGGCACCACTAGCTATAACCCTGCTCTTTCACATGCTAGCTTTGGTAGGCAAGGATTCTTTTTGCTCGGAGGAGTAGTCATTTTCTCCACCTGCATTTGTATGGGGCATAGTCTAGAAACCAATTGACCATCTCAGTGAGAACTAAGAACAAAATATGTTTGCTCCTCTCCCTTTAACTTCCAGATGATAAATTATAATTTCAAACTAGCTTCAAAATACATTAGTGGAGTGGGAGCCATTAAGAACCAAAGGAACATGCCATATGTGCTTTCCCAGGGCTATTGTAACATTTCCCGTTAACAGCAAGAGAGCTTTCCCCAGCTCCAAGTACTTGGGCACTGCCTTACCTCACTCTCATGGTGCTTTACAACTTGTAACTCAAAGAATTCATCTTCATCTTCAGCAACAAGAGTAGCATCCCAGCCACCAGCTTCTGGCTCATCAAGGTTATCCTGAGAGCTGAAGTCATCTGCTATAAGGGGAGAAAGAGAGAGATTCAGTAAGCAATTGCTGTGCATGATATAATATTCTTGGGAAGTTCTGGACACTATGGCTGTGCAGTGCTTTGGGTTCAATTTCCAAAAGGTGCTTCAAGGCACTTAGGAGCTGAAATCTAGTAGCTGTCTAAAGCTGTCAGGTTCAGCCCAAAGAACTCCACAAGACAGTGCAAATACAGTTCTGTTGCGTTTATTAGCTTCCACCTCAAGACAGAAATCTCTCCAGACTGAACCTAAGTTCCCAAGCCAGCAAGCCACAACACCGTGAATTCCTTAGAATGGTGCTAGTCTCATCTTCTTAAACTTCCCACACTCCTGTTAAGGGCTAAGGAAACGCTTATCTCCCTGAGCGTGGCCTTCATAACACCATTACATCACAAAAGCAGCTTCATCTTTCCCCAGGATTGCACAGCTGTGATGATAAAACTCTTATGTTGTACAGAAACTAATTGTACATCCTTAGTTCCCATGGTGAAGACAGATTAATCATATAAGCATTCTATTTGAATCACCACACTTATTTGTTCCAAAGAAATGAAAGAAATACCAGCGTACCACAAATGATCGAGGTATCGTTCAGACAAACAGGATGAGTAGGCAGTAGTGGACCAAACTGGCCATACTAGTTTCAACCTGGCCTCCATTAGTTTTGTAAGCTGGGCAAACAATTTGATTAACAAAAATAGAATGTTTTTATTCTCCCCCTTATCCAGTCCTCACAAGGAGACACATGTACAGCTTCCATTGTGAAGTAGGAAATCAGTGTGGCTGCTCCAGCAGAGCGTTCTCACACAGAACTTTAAAAAAGGGAAGATTTTTATGATTAGAGACGTTAAAAGGAGGGCAGCTGCAGCCCCACCGTGTTACACACAGGGCAGCATTACTTAGATTACACGCTCAGCATCTCTTATAGCCTCAAAGAACTTTGAACTCTTCAAGGTTAAATGGCAGGGTTAGAATGCATAGAGCAAATGCTCTTGTTTTGGGGAAGGGAAGCGGAAGGAGAAGGAGAAGGAGAAGGAGAAGGAGAAGGAGAAGAAGGAGAAGAAGACATGGCTGACAGGATCTCTTATAGTTGCTTACAGGGTTGTTTTTCACCCATCAAGATATACTCAGTTCATCCCTTTGTTGAAACTCACCTCCCTTCATATAAGCTCTTGTCTCACATTGTTTGCCATGGTGAAACTTACCATTTAAATCAAGGAAAATGACTGGAATGTGTGTCTCCATACCAGGCACAGGTGTCCTAAAAGAAAACAAAAGCCGTGGACAAGACCGGCATATCAATTCAGGAGAGTCTTAATGCAGGACATGCTCCTTGTGATGCACAGCAACTGTATATTACATTCAGTACCCACGCAACTGTAGGACAAGGCAATGATAACCTTGGTGAATGTGGCTCTAGCTTAATTTTCTCTTGCAAAGGTAAAGGACGACCAGTAATTTCAATGCCGGTGCTCAATCAGAGCAGCATTCTCAACAGCAAGCACACAAATGTGTGTGTCTATCTCAAGTAACAAGATTGTCTTATGTGCTCTAATTTATGCAGTTAACTACCTGCAAAGAAGCATGTCTGCCAAGGGAGGGATAGCAAATAACGAAGGCTTCTAGTTTTCATGGATACGCAGAGAAAAGGAGGTGGATCAAGTGAATGAACGTAGCCCTCGAAAGCGATTTCCTCTTTCTACAGGTTGAACTGGAAGTAATGGTAAGATGTGCCACCTTTTGGCAACCATTTCTCCAAGATCCAAAACACTGCTAAACCAGTTGTGAGTAGGCACAGACAGTGCAGGGATACAGAAGCTTTTTTGGGTCCAGGGCCACACCAGAGCTTTGACTGATGTGCCAGGAGACACACTCAAAATAGTAGATAGCAGAGGCATCTCAAATGGATTGCCAAAAAGAAGCCCTGCCCCCCTTATACTGCACCCACATAAAAGGGGGCAGGGTTTCTACTGGGCAATTGTAGCCACCATCTTGACTTTTTTGACCCCCTCTCAGATGCCCCTGATGGGATTAGAAAAAAGAATTAAGTGAAGCCAGGATAAAAGCTACATTTGATTTAAAATGAATGAAATGCTAAGCATTCAGGATTTAGCTGCTGTTACATTTAACAGCAACTTCCAGAAGGCTCTGGAGGTCATATCCAAGTGTATTTGTGAAGTAGGAATTCATTGCATATGTGTAACGTATGAAATGACCCTATGTGATATATGAAATTGCATCTAGATCAGTTTTTCCATACCAATAATTATTTTGGTAATTCTATACATAGGAAAGAGTGACTCTTCCTAGGGTTATATCTCCAATACTGATAGATAACATTACCTATGCATTTGAAGGGATCTCTTCACACCATAAGGACTAGAAGCTTTATTCTTTTTTAAGAATGCCAAGATTCCCAGGAACCTAAATTCTACATTCAGTAAACCCTTCTTATGCTTTCATGGGATGACAAACATTGCAGGTGTATTTGATGTACTTTCAATATTCTGAAAGGACGATTTTGCAAAGTGTCTGCTGTCTACTCAGGAACCATGAAATGCTGAATCCAGGTTAATCTTACATGCAATACCACAAGGAAAGAGGAGGCTTTTAAGTGAATGAGCCAGGCAATTGCTATTCATTTTTTTTTCTTTTAAATCAGCTAAAGTGCAGTAGCAATAAATATTGATTCAACTTCCACAGAAGATTGTAATTAAACTTTGTTTAAAAATTCTGCCACTTTAAAGAAAGAGCATAGAGCAAAGACTAGGGATTTTTCTCAAACATCCTCAGTATTAGTTGCTTTTTCCTTTCTTACCTTCCTTCAACCGAGGCATTGTTTCAAAATCTCAAATGGAAACCATTCCAAAGGCTGTTTAGCTGTCCTGGGGCAGCTTCCAAATTATGTATTAGATTTCTGTATGGAATTGCAAGCAAACCTGATTGATCCTGCAAACACTAAGGTCAGCCATTTTTTGTGGGAAATTATAAAACCCATATCCTGTTCAGTTTTAAACTGCATGGTGCTGCCCTCAGATGTAGTGATGGCCACAGTTTGGATGGTTTTCAAAGAGGATGGACAAATTCAAGGAGGTTAGCCTCTCAATGACTACTATTCTTGGATGTTTACCAACTCTTTGCTCACAGCCAGTAGATTTTAAACCCCAGCTGCAAGTAAGCAACAACTCTGTCCATGTTTGTGAGCTTCCTGCATACAACTGGTTGGCCACCATGTGACAAAGAATGCTGGACTAGATCACTGTTTGCTCCAACAGGACACTTCATATGAATTATATACAAATATACATTCTCATAACACTATTCCCTTTCAGAGTAACAACATTATGCAGGGCACAAAAAAGGAATAAATAAACGAAAAGCATGAGAAAAAAGAAAAGGTAATTGAAATCTAGTTGATATTAACACTGTTATCTCTCCACAGCTTTCTAGCTTATCAGCTCCATCCAAGCATGACTTCCTTGTTTTTCCCTTTCTCTTGACCTGTTCACTCTTCCTTCATATATTTGTTTTGCAATATGATCCTCATTCTTTCTTTCTATATGATCAAATGACCTCAGTGTATTTCTTTTGCATTGGTCACTCACTTCTGTACTCAGTCCACATTGATTCAGCACCCATACGTTCTTGATCCTATCTCTTGCACTTAAGTGTCCCATTCCTGTTGCATTCAATTTATGTTTTTCCTGACCTAATTAACTCTCACTTTTGAATAACAAAATGGGCAGAAGCAAGCTCTTACACACAGACGTTTTCCCGTCTTTCAACAAACACTAATTCCTTGCAACAGGCCACATTACCCACTATCCTTCTACCAGGACTTGCACATCTGGTATTGGGGTTCTCAACCAACAACATATCATTTACATACAAAGGTACAAACATTTTCATGCCTCCAACCTACACATCTCTAACATCATGACTAGCGTTCCTTATATATTAATACATTAAACAATCAAGAAGACATCATTCTTCCTTAGTTTTACTCCCTGCTCAACATTTAAGCATTTACTAGGCATTTCATTCATTCTCATGCATATTTTACTTCCAAAATATCCTACTCTTACTACTTTCAGAAACCGATCTTCTCTTCTACCTTTCTACCATCTTTCAGGAGGGTAACTGAACTTTTTTGATTTCCATCCCACTGGCACAGTACTTCTCCACAGCTACAAGCAAGATAAAGGCACCCTTCTATTTTTTCACCACACTTTCAAGCAAATAACAGGAATCTAAGCAATTTGTGAAGCTCACTGTTTACAACTTTTTTTATTGCAGGCCTTACCACTCAGCAGGTGCTCCAGGGATCCCACTGCCAGCAGATGGCACCATTACAGCATTCCTCTCTTCTGTAAGGGTCAACCTCATCTCTAACAGCTGAGCTTCTCGATCAATATCATCTTCTGATTTGTCTGGAAGAGGCCAAGAAAGTTTCACTATACACCTCCAAAGATGACTCCAATGAAAATTGGAAGGGACCACAGGAAACCATATCAGCAGATGGCAGCAACTGGCTGACCTTGTCCATTTCTATAAGTTTAGCAGATTAATACTAGAATGGGAGACCACCAAAATACCAAGGCTGTAGCCTAGATTGGGAAGTCATTAAATATCAAGGGAAAAAAATGACCACTTTTCTACTGTTGACAAGAAAACTGCATAGTTGTGTCCATGTAATCATCAGGAATCAGATCTGACTTGAAGACTTCTTGACCTTTACCTGGAGACCATGGAACCCTATCTTTCACACTTGCCTTAAACTGCAAAGGCAAATGTATCCATATATACACTGTTAAGGATTCTTGGGAGGAATTTTGTAATCCTATTCAACAATTGTATTAATGCTGATTTGTATGCTCTTCTAAAATACGTACAGGTATAGACAGAAGATGCCATGCATGGTAGTTCCATTGTTGCCTCTTCTACCCTTACATGCAGGTCTGGAAGCTATTCTACTTGCTTACAGTAGCCTGGGTGCACGGATGACTCTCTACACAGCTGGGGATGCCCAGAACTTTTTTCAAGTTTCTTAGCTTCCCAACAACTTTGGCAGCAGTTACAATGGAAAATAGGAAACTGCTTATGCTCACCAGGCTTTCCCACAAGTTTCTGCAATTGTTGATCTAGGTACTCTTGGCGTTTTGTAAGAACATTTAACCATTTCCTGCGTAGCCTCTCTAGATCTCTGTCCTGTGAAGAAATGAGATTTAAAAACAAAACATTCAGAAGGAATGGTTTGCTTCTGAAGGTGGATGTCTGAACTTATGCATGCAAAAAGATTTTGAAAGCCAGGTATCAGAACAAAGAAATAGCCACTGAAAGCAATGGAAAAAGCAATGAATTAATGTTGCATCCATAAGTAGCTTTTTTTTTTTTATTGCAAATGAAAATCCATTTTTATACAAACTACAAATATGTGAACTTCATTTGCAAACTTACTCTTCTAGCTTACATATTTTGAAATCCTGCAGTGATGAAAATTAAAAACTTGAGCATGGTTTTCTTTTCTATGAAAAGCAAATTTTGTTTTATTTATTTCTATGGCCACCCACTTACCAAGTGACTCTGGGCAGCTAACAAAGATTAAAAACTTCAGTACAGGTAAATTATAAAAATATTGTAAAATAAAACATACTGTGCTGAGGATCAAACACACCTCATATACTTCCAATGGGCTCATATAACCTGGGGGAAGAACCAAATCTTCAAGGCCTTTTTAAAGGCCAACAGGATTGGGGTCAGCTCAATTTTGGGGGAAAAAGGGAGGCTAATACAGATAGGTGTGGCAACAAAGAAGGAACACCCCCTGAGTCTATAAGATAGCACTGTTTAATAGGTGAGACCCATAGCATGAGTGCCCTGTCAGATCTTATACAATGGGCAAGAATAAGTTAAGACAGACAGTCCCACAAACATCCAGGCTCTATGCCATGAAAAGTTTTAAAGGTGACTACCAGTACCATGAATTGAACTTGTAAGCCCATTGATAACCAGTGCAGCTTGTGCAATAGCATTGTAACATGAGCATAATTCCATATGCCTATAATTATTTGTGCTGCCTCATTCTGGACTAGCTGTAGATTCCAGGTGTTCTTCAAAGGCATTTCCATGTGAGTGTGCTATAATAGTCCAAGCAAGGGTGCAAATGACTGCAGGTAGGATCTCCCAATCCAGGAATGAGTGCAACTGATACACAAGATGGATTAGTGCAAAGGTCCTCCTCACATGGCTGCCATCTGCTCTTCCAGCATGAGCCAGGAGTCTAGGAGAACCCCCAAATTGCATTTCAGTTCCATTTGGGATAGTGCGACCCGAACTAGTACTAACAACTGAAGTTCTCCAAATCCACATCCACTCATTTTGCTAGGGTTGAGACTAAGTCTGGTCATCTCCCTCCAGACTCCCACAGCTCCAGTCCCAACTCTGGTGGGATGGGCAGATATAACCAGGGGGAAGCGGTCCCTCAGATAACCTGGCCCCATGCTGTGAAGGGCTTTAAAGGTCAAAAACAGCACCTTGAATTGGACCTGGAAGCAAATTGGCAAGCAATGCAGCTTGTGGAGCAGAGGTGTAATGTGTGCTGTTCTAGGGCATTTTGCACCAGCTAAAGCTTCCAGATATTCTTCAAGGGCAGCTCTATGTAGAGCACGTTACAGAAATCTAATCAGGAGGCAACTAGGGCATGAGTGACAGAGCCCCCCAATCCAGGAATGGGCACAACGGTGCAAAGGCTCTCCTAGCCATGACTGACACCTGCTCTTTGGGCAGGAGTTTTGAGTCCAGGAGAACCCCCAGATTGTGCACTGGGTCCGTATGGGGCAGTGCTACCCCATCCAGCGCCAAAGATGGCATAGTCTTAGAACTGAAAGGCCCCAAAACTTAAAGCCACCCAGTCTTGCCAGGGTTCAGCTGAAGCCTGTTGTTCCCCATCCAGACCCTCACAGCTTCCAGGCACTGGGATAAGATGCTCACAGCATCACTTAATTTGCCTGGGGCAGAGATGTATAATTGGGTATCATCAGCATATTGATGATACCTCACCCCATGGTAACAGATGAGCTCACCCAGCCACGTCATGTAGATGTTAAATAGGAGAGGGGAGAGCACCAAACCCTGCGGCACCCCACATAGTAGGGGCCAAGGGCAGGATCTCTCCTCCCCAACCACTGACTGGAAAGGGCCCTGAAAAAAGGAAGCGAACCAGCACCGCACGGTGCCACCCACCCCCAATCCTCTGAGCCAATCCAGAAGGATACCATGGTCGATGGTATCAAAAGCTGCTAAGAGGTCAAGTAGGGCAAGGATGGAGGCCCATCCCCATCATGCCCTTGCCAGAGATCATCCAAAAGTGCAACCAATGATGTTTCTGTCCCAATGCCACTTGTGTAATGGCGATAGTAACACTAATAATTTTGTTTAGAGAGTATAATGTTGACTTGAGAGATAATGTAATGTCGATTAGATAATATAATGTTGATTTGCTAATTAAAAAAAGACTAAATAATACAAAAATTCTTAAGTCTTGAAGAAACTAACAGCGACATATTTACCTGATAACTGTCCATGTCATCATCTTCTTCCTAGGTAAAAACCATGCAAATTCACATAAATTTCAAAGTTTTTGCAGCCAAATCTATACCAAATATGTATATATTATCTATAAAGGAAGACTCTCAGTTAATGTATCCATACTGTAGAGAAGCATTCTCATTTATAGTTTCAATTATAATTATTTTTGAACCAATTGTTCTTGGGGGGAAAAAAGTTAACACTGGAGGGCCAAAATTGCTCTAACAGCTCTCTGAAATAGCTATTAGAATATGTTGAACTTTTATCACAAGTTGTTTCTCTTAATCATTTTATAGGAGTGTATGCTAAATTATGTATTTTTGTGCAAGTTCTGAATATCAGTAAGCTTCAAAAACTGTGGATGGCTGCAGCCCTATGCTTTGTTAAGAAGTCCGCCTTCTTGCTCAGAAAAATGACAAAGGCTAACTTAGTTAGTTAGATAGATGGGGAAGGTGTTATCTATTTGCCTTCTAGTAAATGGATACCATGAGCCAGTTAAGGCACCAGACTAGAAACCAGGAGACTCTGAGTTCTAGTCCTGCGTTGGGCAGAAAGCCAGCTGAGTGACCTTGGGCCAGTCACTCTATCTCAGCCCTAGGAAGAAGGCAATGGCACACTACTTTCGGAATCTTGCTAAGAAAACTGCAGGGACTTGTCCAGGAGTCACTGCTGACTTGAAGGCACAAAAAAAAAAAAAAAAGATATTTTATGGCCACAGTAATTGTTTGATGAATGAGAAGTCCTCTACTGCAGCCATTTTGTAAGTGCCTAAACCATATTCTCTACATTCAAAATACACATAAAAATGCAAAATATCATCTCCCTCTGTCTGAACACAGACTTGGAGAACACCATTCGCTGACAGGTATGAACGTTCAACCTCCAGCTTTCAAACAGCACAGCTCCCTGTCTCACCCAGACACACATGACTCAACACATATCAAAACTTTGATGAGCTCAAGAAAGTGATTTCTAATTCGCCATTTCATCCTGCATGACAGTTCTGCATTTTAAAGCCTAGAGGAAACATAGAAATCCAGTAAGCTTATTTGTCCAAGTAATTCAGAATGATCTGCTCGTTCCAAAAACTCAAGCAGAGAAAGTTCTCTGCCAATGATCTACAGATAGACATTTTTGTGGGTGGATCTGAGACATGCACATATATGCATAAACACACTTAACTGCTTTTGACATGGAACAATAATCTTCTACCTGATAATTCTCATAACTTTTTGGTGACTTGATATGTCTGATCTGCACACAGCCCACTGCTACAGATAAGACGGATTCTTCCATGAGAGGCAATGTTCCTGATTCTTGCACAGACTTCACTTCCACTTGGATTCGGTGCGACTGGCCCTGCACATCCAGAGAAAATACTGTAAAAAGCAGTATAGGAAGACAAAGAGTAAGGGCGACCTCTGCTGGTACAAAGTGGTCAGGCAGCCTCACTTTGGAAATGCAGCATCTTGTCCATTCAAACTGATGAATCAAGCTATTTCCCTACCCATTCCAAATTGCTCAGGGGGAGAGAGAACAGACAAACGACACTTTCTGCATTAGGACTACATATTTTCTAAAAATCACATGTCTCTCAAAGCTATAAAACTGCTTTACCGTGATAGTTAGACAATTAAGTTTACCAGTTCAGCATTCCTTACTTTTGACTAGCATCGCTTTCCAAGATCTTCACCAAAGGTCTTTTCCAACACAGCTACCTGAGCTCCTTTTGGGTGCATTGTAGCCTGGGCCTCTGATCTACGTAAAGTTGGTGCTAAACTACTAAGCTATATCCTCTACTAAGAGCTGATCCTAAGTCTGCAAAATAAAACAATCTCACACTACTCCTGAAAGAGGAGCATGAAAACATTCCATCTACCAGAATGGGAGCATTCCCAGTGTGTTGGGGCTGCAACTCGCAGAATCAGAACAGGCAGGGACTGCTGGAAGTAGCAGATGCCAAACAGCTGGAGGGTGTCAGGATGGGGAAACCTACATTAGAATCACTCTTTAACTGATGGTGTAGACTTTAGAAAGCAAGGAAATAGCAATGGCAACTTGGTGTGATGCAACTGGTCTTGTTTGCTCATGTATGCACATTGTTTATTCATTCACTGTGCACGTGATCAATGGCAATTGATCAAAGGAATGGATTCTAAGATAAAGTTCTCATTGGCTGCTTTCACGCAATACGCATAGCCTAGTAACTGAATTAATTCATCTTCTAAGTTTGCACAATATACTGAAGCACAAACTAACCGATTGGTCTTAACTTGCCCAATGCTAACCCTAATGAAGGCTGATGCTAATTAAGATTTCTATGTTATGCAAATACAGCTAAAAGCTTAGCTGGGCAGATTCACATAGAGGGAATCCTTTTTCAACCCACAGAGCCTTTCCTTTAGAAAACTACCAGTAACACCTCAGAAGGTGGAAGGGATATCCATTAACTTCAAATATCTGTTAAATCACATCGTTTGCATTCAGTATGCAAATATATTGAAAAGATATAAAAGGTTAATTATGTAATTATGCAAATGACATAAATTACATCAATTCTCTGGACTGATTTGGAAACAACATACTTTGTCTGTAGTTGGGTGAGAAGTCCAAATTAAAATGTCCACTGAATCCAAAATCCACTTAATGGAGGTCCAAGGAATTGAGATTTATCTATAGTGTAGCAAGGGAAGAATTCTGTGATGTGAACAAGCTTAGCCTCCCTCAGGGGAGTTCAGAATAGCCAGAGCAAAAAATGGGAAGGAAAAATGTGAGAGCTAAGTAGCCTATGCTTGTTCATGTCACCACAGGAAGAGTAGCCTGAATATCATTTGACAAAAACCAGATTCATAGTGTCTATGTGGTCAATCAACCATTCCACTAAAAAGAGGATACGGTAGGCCAGGCAGAGCAATAACAGTTGATATTACTGATGGTCTTCTTTCCATCTCACCTGCTTGAGCTGAAAAATGCCACCTGTATGGACATCCTTTGCTGGAATTACTTCTACTGGACAGTATTCTCCATTCTCATTGAGTTCCAGAATCTGAACCCATAGTTCCACTTTGCGGGTGACCTCACTCCACCTGCCAAAACACAATTTCTGGGACAGATGAACTACTCTGCCTTTTGGAAGAGTGCACCAAAGATTTTACTCTGCTTTGGAAACTAAACATCAAGAGAAGAGATGTTTGCAAGTATAAGTGTGTTTGTATGAAAGAGAGGAAGAGGGAGTATATATGTGCAAGAAAGAGAGCAAGGAAGTGAGGATATGTGTGCATGCCTGGGAAAGAAACATCTAAAGGGGAAATAGCTTCAGTGCAGCTTCACTTCAATTGGGAAAACATATTTAAATTTCCCTTGTGGTTATGCCTAAGTTACTTAGAGTATCAAATTTTGCCTACATTGGCATTCACATTTTGAAAAGAGCTGCATTTTTCAAGTAAAAATCACTCAATTTCTAATATAGTTATAACAGAAGCTTGACATTTTAGAAAGGCAGTGATTGAAGTGAAGGGAGAAGGAGTTGTGGCAGAAAACAAACAGGAAGGAGAGACGGTAGCGATGGGTCCCTATGGCCCTTGGTTTCTGAATTCTAAGCAGCAGAGGAATAGATTGGAAGGAAGTGAACAATAATTCATATTTTGCTAATAAATCTGCTCCTCTGACTTCTACACAGTTTTTCCCCACAAGTTTTAAATGTGTTTATCAACTAAGTGCCATCTCTTTTACCTGTCTCGGAGGCTTCGTGTTTTGGCTTGAATTATTCCTAAATCCCACAATGCTGGATTTTTGCGAGGATCACACTGTTTGTGTCCATATACTTCAATGGCTAGGGCACCATCAGAAAGATATTCCATAAAATCTTCAGTAATATTGATAGAGAATTCCTGGTCAGAAAAGGAGAAAAATGATAATGCCATCATTCACTTCCCTCCCTACTATTGTGGATTTTTTAGCATATGGAGGCTGAAATAAGGGGGTAAAAATTTTAGCATCCATTAGTCACAACAGGATATCTGAACTGGAACAGTCAATAGCCGAGATATGCAACCTTAACAGAAAGCTTAAATCACTATGATAAATGGAGTACCAGAAGGATCTAGAGAGCAATTTAGAAAGCTTTATGCTTGGAATCCTGAACCAAACCACAGGGGGAAACACAGCACAAATTAATGGATGGAATTTGCTGCCCTACTTTTGCTGATTTATTATTGCTTTTCATTATGATGAATTCATTTCTCTCTTCCATGTGATATTTCCTGATTGGACAGCTTGGACAGGCAATTAACCAGCAGTCTTTTGGAAAGAGGATTTTTTATATAGAGAGAAATTATTCTTGCAACTTAGACTGCCACATCTTGGAGCTTTCAGTATGTGCAGATAATATTTTTATCAGCTTCAAAGGGTATATCAATATCACCCATCTGTTAATACAAAGGCAACAATGTAGGTCTAGCTTACTGGGCTCTTGTTATTATTAGAGTAGTGTTAGATATGAGCAGCTCTTTAGAAACATTTCCATCTGCTAAATTAGTTTTCGTGAACCTGTTGTCTTCAAGATGGCGTGGTGGAGAATGCAATGCTACACATCCAAAGGGTACCGGGTGGTGGAAGGCCACTGCGACTTCTTTGAGCCTAAGCTACATCAAGAATCACTTTCAACAATCTGAATCTGCTGCGTTTTATGATCAGTGCCAGAAGCAGCTGACATATAGTTGGTCAGCATCAAAAACACGGCTGCTTCGGTGCTGACATTAAAACTGTTTTTAAACAGTATTTTGAAAGTGCTGGAAAAGAGAGCTCACATTGATCAGCAATATACTGAATGAGTAATTTGTTCTTTAATGCTCTGAATTGCTTTTCTATTTTTTCACTAAGGGCTTTTTTAAAGAAGAAAATCGGAATATTTCAATTTCATAAGTCATAAGAATTCATTTTGATTTTAACAGCATGGCACGCATATTTTAGGCTATGCAAAACTATAGGCGGCTTGAAGAACTTGCTTACATTTAAAAATCACTTTTAATGTTGTGAAAAGAGGGAGGGATCTGTTGGTTTGTGATAGGCTTCTCCGGAATAGCCTTTTGTACCTTTAAGAGTCCACAGAAGACAAATGGTCCACGAAAAACACTGTAGCTCAGCAAATAAGAGACAGCAAGCCTGATTCACATCTGATATAGCACACATGTTTTCCAGGGCTAGACATTTGTTAACTGGGATAATCCTATTATCCTACTGCGCTGTCCTTTCCTATTGTTTCTAGTCTGTTCCAAGATCCAGGGCAAAATGCTGGTTCTGATTTCTAAAGCTCTAAATGGTTTGGGACTTAGAGTCACACCCTCTCTCATATTCTATCTGGATTTTGGTCCTTAGCAGAACCCTTGTCCTCGCCCTGTGAAATTCAGAGGATGGCCACTAAAGGCAAAAAGGTTCTTCCTTCCAGTGCTAAAATCTTGGTTATAAAATGCTTTTCCGATACAAGCTCAGCCTACTTGATATTCTTTTCAGTGAACAGCCATTTTTTCCCCTTCGTTTCAGGCTTTTTGAGATTTTTGACATAGACCTTTTTTAAGAACTCTCAAAGCTCTTAAAGATCCTGTTAGTTTTGAATTTCTAGAGCGGCGTTTCTCAACCTTGGCAACTTTAAGATGTGTGGACTTCAACTCTCAGAATTCCCCAGTCAGCAAAGCAAAGCTGGCTGTGGAATTCTGGTGGTCGAAGTCCACACATCTTAGAGTTGCCAAGGTTGAGAAACACTGCTCTAGAGTTTCAAAGCTCTACATGTATGATGAAAATGTAAGGATACTTGCTGATTTTTGAGTTTTAAAAATCTCTGCCACTAGTTAGTTATAGGTAGTGTTTGATTTTTTATTATTCTATTTTAACTCCTGAGGGAAGCCATCCAGAGAATTTCAATTATGTGGCATCCTAGAAATACTCAAAATAAATAGGTAGAGCATATATATCATGGTTAGCCTAGTACATGCTGGAAAAAAAAAAATAAGGAGAGAGTTCTGGAGCAACACAAAGGAGTATGCCACTTTAAGCCAGGAATCCTGGCATAAAACCACAAACAGGAACCAGCTGTATGCTTACTCAGGCCATATTTTCAATCCTGGTTACAGAAACAGGTAAATACATAAACTACCAACAAAACAGTGTGCCATGCAGGATTATAATTCATTATGGCCCCACATGGCAAGATTTATAAGCTAACAACTGGTTTAAAACTGGCTTATGAATCTAGTAAATTCTTTAGGTGCAACAAATCCGTATCCTTCATTTGGATGTTATACTAAGCTATATCTGGTTTGTTTGTTTCAAATGAGGGGGCTGCCAAGTATGTAACTCATTCCCATTTTGTTACAACTAGCAGAATTTCAGGCTTGACGTGAGGCACGTACATAGCACCATTCACATGTAATACCTAGTCAGGATTTTTAAAATCACGAGTTTTTGAACAGCCCATAGTGACCTAGGTCACACACAATGCTACACCATAATATGTGTGTTCACATTACATATCACTCTGTATCTCCCCCCCCCATGCACAAACATTACAACTTAGCGTTATATCTGAATTAGGCTAGTAAGAAAGCACTTTTCACCCCATCCTAGCAAACATTTAATCATGAAACTGAAGTTGTGATCCTGAGATAGCAGTAAAAGCAATAGTACAATTACATTGCAATGATCGAAGACAACCATGCACCGTGGCTCCTTGCTGATGGGAGACAGAGAGGGATCCATTTCAGGGGCCACTATCACAGGTTCCAGTTGGTCCCAGAAAGAATACTTGCAGAACACAAAATTGGAGAGATGCTGAGGCAAACCAGTAGCTTGAAGGATTTTAATCTAGAGGATTGAAAGAGGCACATAACACATACAGAGGTCACTAAAATAAATGAAGTAATTAATAGGTTGCATTCAATAACGATCTGTATATTACTAAAACTCTTGGGTCTGTAACCTTCAACTGGGCAAAACGGTGCATCATAGGGCAACGATTTTTGAACCAAGGTACCTCAAATGGGCTAACTTACCGAATGCGTCCAAAATCCGGGACCCATGACTCCCGTGGGATTGAAATTTGGGGGATTTGTGGCTGCTTCAGCATTGCTGTGCCGCACAGTCAGCAAAGGTCACGTGATTGTCTTGGGCATATCCCTGACCTCTTTTCTGCCTCCCTGTCCCCTGTGCCCAATCAGCTGGCAGCAAGGCCAGATGGACGAGTGGTGATTGGCTGCTTTGGAAACAAGGCAGAAATCTGAAATTTCTTAATGGCTGAGGGCATTGAGGGAAGGATAAGGGAGCGACTTGGAAGCCTGCTGGCGAGGTAGGGCTGGCTGGGGGCATGCCAGTGGTCGATGGGTGAGCCCTCTTCCTCCCTCAAGGGAGGGGTCCCTTGGGGACTGCCAGAAAGGGGAGTGGGGGTGCAGTTTTCCTCACAGTCCGCAGCTCCCTTTGTTCCACCTCCCCCCAGCAAAGTGGCAGGCAGTTCCACTGGTCAGCTGAGGAGGCGGCGGCAGTGGCAGCAGCTTCACTGGGGCTCTCCTGAGGGTCATGAGGGGAGTGCAAATGGCGCAAGCCTATATTATACAGTGGTACCTCGGGTCACGAACTTAATTCATTCTGCGACTCTGGTCGCGACCCGAATTGGTCGCGACCCAAATCAAATTTTCCCATAAGGTTCAATGTAAATATGGTTAATCCGTTCTGACCCCTACGAATTTCGTCGCCAACCAATTTTGGTCACGACCTGAATCAAATTTTCCCATAAGGTTCAATGTAATTATGGTTAATCCATTCTGAACCATATGTTTTTTTTTTTTAAACCACAAAAATATGAAACAAAGTACAGTACAGTACAGTACGAAGAGAGAGAATGCTAACCTTGCTCGAGGCGACTTCTGGTGTGGAGGACAGGAAGGCGGGTGGGGAGGCAGTTATTGTTTGGAGGGAGAGTCCCCCTCCCTACAGGAAGCCATGACCACGTGTCACAGCAGGGAAAATGGCCGCGGATCCTGTTCGTCACCTGATGCGGAGTTCGCGAACGGAAGCAAAATTTTGCGAACGGTGCTGTTCGTGACCCGAATTGGTCGTGAACAGAAGCGTTCGTGACCCAAGGTACCACTGTATTTGGAAATGGAGGGAGGGTGGGAGGAAGGGAGGAAGGATGGATTTCTGACACTCCCTGTCAGCTTCCCACAAGCAAAGTCAATGGGGAACTCAGCAGCCAGTCACAAGTCACTCCCACTCCCACTGCTTTTTTGTTCTTGGTCATTCTGTTTATCTGTTTAGGTAAGGAAATATCTCTGAAACGACCCAATGGGTCATGGGTTGTCTAGTTCATACAAAATGTAGCTGAGCTAGTTTGTTCAGACTAATGTTTATCTTATAAAGCCAGAGGCTTCCACATTTGACAGTATTTAAATAAAATCTGGGGGACGTGGTGGTGCAGCGGCTTAATGACGCTGAAAGTTGCCGGCCAGAAATGGCTGACGCTTCAGTGGTTCGAGTCCAGCCTTCGCGTTAAACAGGGTGAGCTCCTGTTTCCTCCCCAGCTCCTGCCAACCCAGCAGCTCGAAAACTCACGTGAGTAGATAAATGGGTACTCTCACTCCAGTGGGAGGAAAAATGCTGGCGGCGCCTTGGAAAAAGGAATCGGGAGCAGTTGCCGGTAAACGCGAAACCGCATTCGCCCGAAAAGGGCGCGAAGCAACGGAAACCCCACCTCCTGCGCTCGCCAGCTGGGCTCTGCTCTAGGAAGGAGGCTCTGGCAAACCACTTCTGAACCACTTTCGTCCAAGCAGTCACTGCAGAGTCAGTAATGACTGAGCGCAGATTAAAAAAAAAAAATCTGCCTTAAGTGATTTTTTGAAATAAACATCTCCACCAGGGGTCGCTATATGAGCAGATTTGGGAATCTCAAAGATTGCTTCACTACAAAACAGAAACCAAATCAGAAGACTGGATTTGAAGATAGAACCTTGCTCCAAAATAATTAATACAACTGACATATTTGTCTTTGTGACAGTTGAGAAAAACAGTGGAAGGTATGTACCTTGAGCTACCTAAACTCTCTGGTTTAAATACAACTTCCACAATGAGTACACTCAAAAGAGTACAACTGGGCTAAACACAACAGTGACAAATTGCTTTGGCCTCACAGCTCCAACAATAATTAAAACTGATTAAGACCACTCTTCCTCCAGTTGTTGCCCTCCCAATATATTACACAATACCCGCCACTTCTAGCCAGCACACCCAGCAGTCGCAATAGGTTTTTCTGTTTTTGGTGCCTTTGAGTCAGGGTTGACTCCCGGTGACTGCCTGGACAAGTCCCTGCAGTTTTCTTGGCAAGATTTCAGAAGTGGTTTTGCCATCGCTTGCTTCCTAGGGCTGAGAGAGAGTGACTGGCCCAAGGTCACCCAGCTGGCTTCGTGTCCAAGGCAGGACTAGAACTCAGGGCCTCCTGGTTTCTAGCCTGATGTCTTAACCACTACACCAAACTGGCTCTCCAGAATAGCTATAGATAATGAAAATTATAATCCAGAGAGCACCCAGTTCAGGACAGGCAGGCTTTCTCTGCCAAACTGTTCATTCTGGAAAAGCAGAATTAGGGAGGCTCTTCTAGGACTCACCATGCACACTAACTTGTGCTCCTGCAGATCGTTCTCGAAGCAGCCCTCCAAGCCATCGTCACCTCCTGCAATTCTCTCCCCAATGTCTCCACTCACACGTACCACTTCAACATGCAGGCGACCTGCTACCTGATGGGGCAAATCCCACAGATAGGAGAGATAAGGTTTTTGGAAGCAAATAAACTATGTTATTGGAAACGGATACACTACATTAGCAGAACCCTAATCAAGGCACGCTGCCCCAAACAGCAGTATAGATTGTTCAGAGGGATTTAAAATTTTCCACTGTTCTGCCTCAGGAAATACTACGCTTCAATTTTCTTTTTTCTCCAGGGCTTTTTAAGATCTATAATTTAATGTCTGTAATCTAGTTTAAAGTTCTGGGGCTATGGGCTGCTTTTAGCTCCAATAAATTGTGTTGCTATGTATTTATCTGAGCTGTTACTCTGCACTGGGCTTGAAATGACTTATTGTGATGTCTACTGCAGTATTATGTTTTTAAGTGATTGTTTAGTGCTGGGGGAAATCACTCTATCAGGCATTAACATATCCAAGAAATTAAAAGTAAAAATTGAGTGTGTCATCCTTCATGTAGCTTCCCATGCCCTGAGCTGGGAGATGTACCATCAATACAGTAATGTAAATATCCATGCTGTATATATTCCAAGAATAGCAAGGCAATTATCAAGGGATTAATCCTCTGTGTGAGTCCAGTGGAGAGGCAAGTGGCAGTAAACTGGGAAAAGTAACCTCTTCTTTCTTCTAATTCAGCTTCAAGGATCATAGAGCCTAGTGATAACATCAGAGATGTCAAGGGAAATTGTCCTTCAAGGGTGGGGGGTTTAGGTAAAAGGAGTATTAAGCTTAGGAGAAGCTTAACAGTTTGTTTTACAGCATTTCTAAGCTGCTTCACTCCCAATGGACACTGGATAGCAAACAACATGCAGGTAGTCCTCACCTAACAACCACAATTGGGACCAGAATCTTGGTTGCTGAGTGAAGCGTCATTAAGCGAGACACCCAAGTGACTGCTTCGCTCAACAACCACAATCCAGACACTCCTAGTTGTGGTCGTTAAGCAATCTCCTGGGTTGTTAAGCGGATGGAGTGAAAGAGCTGTCTGCTGAAGGATTTCAGCTCGGCGCGCATCTGAAATCCTCCCAGCAGGCAGCTTTTTGAGAGCAAAAGAGCTGCCTGCCAAAGACTTTCAGCTTTGCATAGAGCTGAAATCCTCCTGGCAGGCAGCGCTTTTATTCTCAAACGTTCCTAAAGCCCACCAAAGAGTTTGCCCTCCCTTCTGTAGATGGAAGGGAAATCCTTTCTGGGGCTGGAGGAACGGAGCTCAAATCCTGAAGATTTGAGCTCTGTTCCTTCACATGACTGAGTGGAGAGGGGAAACCTCTCAGTGGTGTGAAGGAATGGTGCTCAAATCTTCAGGATTTGAGCTCCGTTCCTGCACACTGCCGTCTCCCCTCCGCTTGCAACCTTCCCTGCCGGCTTCCAATGGGGAAGCCAGCAGAGAAGATCGCAAACGGCGATCACATGATCACAGGACAGTTGGCAACCAGTCGTAAATGCGAACAAGTTGCCAGGAGCCTGAAATGCGGCTATGCGGCCACGAGGGGGAGAAGCGCAACGTTTTATGATGGCTGGAAGTGCTTTACGCGCCATAAAGCACCCTTTCTAAGGCCATCATAACTTCAAACCATCATTAAATGAATGGTGTTAAGCAAGGACTACTTGTAACAATAACAACACAATTAAAACAAGCCTCCTTTAATACATTAACATTCCTAGTAAAAATCATCATGTGCCCCCACTCAGTCCGGGCCAAAGGCACAATGGAATAAGATTGTTTTAACCTGCTTACGAAAAGCCAGGAGTGGGAGCTACATGTACCTTGGGTAGGGGGGAAGAATTCCATAAAGTGGAAGGCCTGTTGCCTTGTCTATACCCCATGTACCAAAGAAAGAGGGAGACTCTCAGCAGGCACTTTGATGACCATTTTGCAATCTTTCTTTCTCTTTCCACAGAAAAATTAAACTAAACAAAGGAAAAAGTATGCCAGCAAATTTCTGGGCTTTCAGTGCTAAATTTCAGTGGTGCAATCTGGGGGCTGTGGGACTGCATTTGGCCTAGGGGTGGTCCACCCCTACAGCAGACTGTTCATGGGATATCCTTTGCTGCTCAATTCTGCATCTAAGAGCATTGCTAATTTAGAGAACTAGCTTATGTACTGTACATGGCAGAAAGGATCAAGAGTGAAATTTTCTCCATGCACACGTAAATAATAAGACTAGCATGCTGAATTCTATGTGTGAAGTAGTTGTGGAGATGAAGGATTACTCCATCATCTGCATTTCTGCCTGCTGTAGGAAATGGTATCGCTTAGGCACAGGTTTATCAGTTTAATGAGAACTAGTCATACACTAATCTTCTATGATTCTACTTTTCTTATACACTGTTCAGCATGCCTCCTATAGGAAATCTGTGCAGAGGAGAGGAGGTTATCCCAGATTCAAAAATCAGCTTTGTCATGCCTGTTTACACATGTCTATAATTCACATAATTATCAAATCAATTCCGTCCAAGACAAACTCAGGGGAAGAAAATTAGGCAGAACCAAGAAGCAATGAAATGCAATTGCCTGTATTAGAGGCATCTATGTCAAAAGATAGTGAATCAATTGTAACATGCACAGAGCGGTAAGTCTCAAATAAGTAACTAGGTAATTATGTGACTAGGTAATGATTGAATAATTGATCATGTAGAAGCATACTTCTCCTTTCTGATTGATGATGGGCACAGCATACTGCAGCTTCACATCATAAAAGAGAGACTCGAGAAAGACATTGGCCACTCCAATGAGGCTGTGGTTCTTTTGCTCATCATAAAAAGGATCTGCTCGCCGGAAATAAGACCTCATGACCTTGAGCGGAATAGAGACCAAAAAAAAGTGAACAACAAACGTCTACAATTATTAGATCCTCTTACCCCAGAGGTTCAAATTGGCTGGGGGATCATATTGTCCCTTACAACAGACATCTTAATAAGTGAGAAAGACCCATTCCTCATCTTCCCGGTTCTTTTTCAGCCACCTTAGTACGGTGCCTCTGATATGGTTTAATCCAGCCTTGCCCAATGTTGTGCCTTCCAGAACAAAGGCCATGCTAGAGGGGAATTCTGGGAGGACAGCATGTTGGGAAGGCTGGTTTAATCACCTGTGAGCATGCACATGAAAACACATTGAAGGTAGCTGTGTATGTCCCAATAAGTCATGTGATTTGTTTGGTTTTGTCTTAGCACAATCACAACCCAGACACTATTTATAAATCATAACCCAGGCACAACTCAGATGCTGTTTACAACCCAGAACCAGTTTGGTGTAGGTATTTTAAGAAACCAGGTTACGAACCCATCCAGAGAGGACCATACTAGTGTGCAAGAACTCCTTGCTATCTCTTATTCATCAATCAGGCAGTGAATGAACAGAAACAAAAATTCTACCTGAGATTCTGAAAGGTTGCCAGACCAGAAAAAAATATTCAACCAACCCACCCTCCTGTTTCACTTTGCTCAGTAAAGCAGTGGGAAAACAATGATGTAGTAAAGTTGAAAGTCTAAGAAGTTGGCTTAGATCATGGGGAGAAGAGGGAAAATAGAGGAGGAAAAGAAGGGTGTTGGGCTTTCTCTTAAGGTTTGCTTTATGTGTTACTGTGTAATTGTAACTGAAATATATTTAAAGGCATGAGTTCATGGGAGCACTGCAGAATTACCTGGTTAAAAGGAAAAAGTTAAGTCTTCTAATGGCCCTATTTAAAAGCCACAGATAATTTTATTTTGGTTCAATTTATGTAATTACTTCTGGATCTTCAAAGACCCAGCAATTAATTATGAAAAAGCACAATGAGTCTCATAAAACAAAGTCATAGTTTCATTTAGGAAAGTTCTCTTTGTACAATAGAGATGGCAAATTGCCTCACATGGCTTTGAGGCAAGATATGCCACAGATAAATATTTCTTTTGCAAACAGAACATGCCACATGAATGATAAGAAATAATGCTGCAGTGAAAACTATCCTTCTCCCCTCACCTTCTTTTCATTGTCTCACTGGTTGGATTGACAATGTCTATATGCATGTATATTTGTGGTGGCTGGGTGGGTAAGTGGACAGCCACTCTTAAAGGATGGAGTGAAGTTCAAGCCTACAGAACCTTGACATTTTCTCACCTTCAGAGACACCTAATGCCAAGATACAGCATCATTTTCAGGGTATAACTGGGATTTAAACATTGTGGCCAACAGCACAGGAAAACCAAAGAAAATCCAGACTTTCGCACCTTTGAAGTCTGCCCCTGCCCAGAACTACAAAAGAGAAGAGATATTTTTTATCTCCTCTCTTAATTTTGTCATCCTGCCCAACTTTGGGGCAAAAAAAATCTCTCTTAAGGATTTTCAGCCCAGACTTAACTAAAAAGTAGCAGGAAAGGAATAACCTTCTCCAAGGATCTCATATATGGATACATGTTCCTTTACCTACTGTTCTCAACATGGGGCTTCCATATGTGCTGGAGTTTAATTTAGTGTCCTCCAAGGTTTTTGAGAGCAAATTTGGTGTTATGGTTAAGGCACCAGGCTAGAAACTGGAAGACCATGAGTTCTAGTCCCACCTTAGGCACAAAGCCAGCTGGGTTATTTCAGGCGGGTCACTCTCTCTCAGCCCTAAGAAGAAGGCAGTGGCAAACCAATTCCGAAATCTTGCCAAGAAAACTGCAGGGACTTGTCCAGGCAACCTCCAAGAGTCAAAACTGACTCAAAGGCACAAAAACTTCAAACTTCCAAGGCTGTTGGCCAGGTTAGCTGAGGAAGATGGGAGTTGCAATACAACACATTTGGAGAAAGCTAGGCTGACAAACCCTATTTCACTGATTAAGGAAAAGTGTGACCCTAACCCCCAATCCCCACACCTCCTCCACATACCAGGTTGTCCTCCTCACAGTCCTTCCATTCTTGATAGAGGTCTCGCATATCAACCAACCGGTTCTCCAGCTTCTCCAGGGACCAGATTTGTTTGCCTTTCCCTTTTCGTCTCACCTGAATGGCTGGCTCACTAAGCACTGCACCTCGCTACAAAACACCCAGGAGGAGGAAGGAATGCAAAGAGAAAGAAAGAGAAAAGGAAGAGAAAACAGTCAACACAAATAAGGAAAACCCTTTTTGTTACCCACCTATCTTGAGAACTTGAATATAGCTTAAGATTGGCAAGCTTCTCCTTTGGCTTGATTTCATGTATTATCTTCTCACACCGTCCAGGGAAAATATAAAGGCTTTTTTTTCTGTGCAAATTTGTGGTGTTATACGAGGTTAAATAGTCAAATATACCCTTTTGTTCTGTAATTTTTATGTTGGAGTTCATCAAGGAATGATTCCTCACCATTAACTTCATTATCTGACAGGTCTGCCAAATTTTGTTAAATGTTTGTTGATTAACCACATTCCAAGGATGCTATTAAAGTGGGTAAGTTTTTGTCAGTGGCCCTAAGGTAGCAATTACTGTAATGTCAGAGTTATATTAAATTTTTACACTTGGCATACTTTATGTAATATGACCTATTTTCCCTTGTAACCAAGTTTCAGTATCTTGTTTGGGTTTATTCCTGTTCTATTGGCCACAATAAATATTCAGTTCAAAATCAAGACAAATTTTACCCTGGGAATACATTTGAATTCTCTGCCCCCACAATAAAATAAAATTAAAAAATCTTAGGAACAGAATGTGACAAAAAGACCACCATCTGATTTGGAAGAGAATATTTTATTATTATAAATTATATAATCTCCAAGATACACACATTTGGCCATGTATTTTAAATGAACCCAAAGAAAGACTTCTGCAAAATTAATGGCTTAACTAACAGTCACATAAGCAGATTTTTGAATACAAAACAGTAACCCATAAGCAGCAATGGAGAAAACCAAAAGTGAAAATGGAGGGAGATTCCTTTTCTCTGGAGGACAGATTTAATCCAGTCAGCCTACAGTTGCTACACTTACATTTTAAAAGGTGTTTTTTCCACCTTTTAAGAAAATTGTCAATGACAGACTGAACAGAAACATTTAAATTGAACTGATATTATGACTGAATCAGCACTTCACTTATCATAAGATTCATTTAGGGTTTTTTTGATGTCTGATAGGAACATCACATCAGCAAATGATAATATGTACTGTGATATTAAACATTCTCTCCATTTGAGATAATACCCTGCAATTTCTTTCACCATTTTCTCCTCTCTAGCTGAATTTCAGTAGAGACTGTACTGAGGAGGAGAACTGAAGGACACAGACCTTGGCATATTTTCCACATTCTTTTCTTGAAACTTGAGCTTCCTCTCCCCTTTTTAAAACATTGGTAAGTCTGCAGCCTTTTTACTTATATAAATAAAAAGGAATGCCATGCAGGTTACATAGTCACATAGTGAGCCACAGAACGTGCCTAACCAGGTCAGTTAAAAACCTAACAGTTGGTTTGCAAAAATTCAAAGCTTGGTTAACTTTAATTTTGGTTAGTTTTTTACTAGTTTAATGGCTTGTTTGGTTAATTTATCATTCAGTATAATAGGTGAAACCAGAAAAGGATTTAAATAAGTCATTACATTAACTATGTTCCTTTAACCTAGCCTATGAGTAGTAAAACTGCACATCAATAAATGTAGAGCCAGTGCAGACAGTTACATGCATGATTCTAATCACAATAAGTAAATAAATCATTTAATTGCTAGAGTTTTACTGTTCTGAACTGGCTGTGAACTGCCCTTCACCCTGCTGTACACCTACACCCATTTTATGTACATCCCACTAGATCAACAGACAAGAAGGTTTCTATACACTGCTTAAACATCACCTTTGGAACAGAAGGAAATATTGGTCTGGACTGAATACTGGCAGATGACATTTATGTCTGAATAAGCTTAGGTGCCTTACCTTTTTGTTTGCATTAAGGCTTGAGGCTGGGATTTGGAGAGTGACCTTGTATTCAGTTCTTTTGTCCAGCTCTTCTGCAATGAAACTGGCTTCTCTAACATACAAGTTGGCCTTCATAATCTGCTCCCTCAGTTTCCGCAAGCTGTGATTCAACATCTCTTCTCTATTGTAAAACAAGGGAAAGAGACAAAGGGGGATGGAATTTAAAGGAAAATGTTCATTTAAGACACATTCCAATAATCACATTGCTAAGGATGTTTTGTTCTGGTGCAAATCAGTTGACCATTTTTGCACCAGTTTTGAGATTTGTTCTGAGCTAGGGGCCATCTGTGCAATTGGCTGCAATGCAGCATGCATGTGAATTGCTGGCCAGAAAATCTGGAGGTCCACATATCCACTCCAGCTGTAGTAATACAGGACTGGTTAGATGATATGGTTTGTTTAGGGTCTTCCCTCCCTGCAAATTTTCCTCTTCATAATGGCAGACATTCTGTTGCTTCAGCAAATCCTGCAGTGCTTGATAGTGATTTGTATAAATGTTCACAGGGCATGATCATCCCATCTTTGGATGAATAAATCAAATCATACATGCGGAAGGGCTTCCCATTATTATGTAGCACAGAACCACTCCTAGGTCGCCTAGGATTCTCCATTAGATGTGTGGAATTCTCTTCCATCAACCTCAGAATCCTTGTCTGCAATACAATGCACTCAACATCCCATCTTTAGCCCCAAATCCTTTGTTCTTAGAAATCTGTGCAAATAGCCCAAGTGCTTCCTTTCAATGGCAATGTGCTATTCAGAAGCATGCAACAATTTCCTTTTTGCTAATAAGAAAGTTATTTTTATTCAGTGATGTATAAAATCCATCTATTGCCTTAATCCAAACATATGCCAAGACGAATATTCTCCACATCAAAGACGAGAACAGGGAAAGATACCACGCCTTTGAGAACTGGGTTCATTCCCTTCACCCACCTCTCTTCCGCCCATTGCCGTAAACGTTGCTGCGCATTGGGAGAATGGAAGGAAAACCTGTCCATGGTGCGGAAATGCTGCTTCTCTAGAGACAAGCGCCTTCGGAGCTGTTCTAGTTCGTGCTCATACATAAGCCTCTGCCGCTCCAGGGCTGACCGCTTCTCCTCTTCGTGCTGTTGCTCTAGACTTTGTAAAATCGACTGCATTGGATCTAAGCAGAGATGAAGAAAGATGTGAGAAGTTACAAGCCTAGAAGGAATGCCTTTACAATAGATTTAAGTGTAACGCAACAGTTTGAGCAGTAAGAAACACAGGGTGGCAGCTTGGTTTTTAAATGGGGGTAGTCAGAGGAGTACAAATGAGTCTTTGCCCCAGTTTCTGAGAGATTACTGGGGTCAACAGTTACCTGAATCAGTTTAGTTCAGCTTCATTGCACCAGAGCTGGCACAACAGATACCCATTCCTTGGTGTGAGGGTTTTCTTCATCTGGTATAGATCACAAACTCAAAGACTGCATTTGTTTTTCCCCAAAAAACTGTTTTATTATACAAAATTAAACTCCTATTCCTTATTTCTAATCTTAATCCTAATTCTATGGTTGTTTCTATTTTCCTACCTGTCTTATTTTACAGTCTTCCTATTACTATCAAGTTTAGAACTATTTCTTATTTAATTTATAAATTGCTATCTCTATGTCTATGTTCCTATCTCTATGTTTGTAGCACTATATTTTCCTAAATTAACTATTTCTTAGCTCTTTAAGTCTTTTCTTCATCCCCAGGTCTTCAGCTCCTGTAGCCAGTCTCAGTCCATTTGGATGTGAAAACCCTTTCCACTCCTCTATAGACTTGCAAATGGCGTTTTCTCTCCTGCTCCCCCTCCCCAGCACTCACAGTCCTCTCTTTCTGGAGCTGGTCTGTGGAGCTCTGCACCTGGGCCCCTGCATGCAATGAGCCTGCTTTGGTTCGCAGACTCTGGTTGGGCTCTTTTCCTCCCTGTCCCTCAGCTCTGCCCCTCAGCCGGTCTCGCAGCTCCAAGAATTGCAGTTTTCTTTCCCTGTCTGAAAACTGCTGCTGAGGTGCTTCGCTTTTGTGTTGGAGGTTTCTCTTTCCCACTTCCCAGCTGTCTTCCTGGCTTGATTCATTTCTTGCCACATCCACAGGCATGCTTGCTTTCTGTTTCATTTCATGGGACAGACTCCAATTAAGGAGAGGGTGGGGCTGTTTTAACCCAATTTTAAGGAGAACACCACTCACTGCATGATGGCTCTATGATTCCTACTTGCAACATTTTATCTATCTCCCCCTTAAAGATGGCTCTCAAATGTTCTAGCACTCTATAGGGTATTTACCTAATGGGGTGAGAGTCTTGTCTCCATCCACTGCTCAATCAGGTCAGTAGTACTAGGCCTGTTAGTAAATATTTCCTGAAAAATTTCTATAAACTCCTTTAATGTTTTTTTTTTGGAGTGGTTAACTCAGGCTTCACATCCATTTCTGCTTTTTCTTGTCTTCCCCTATTTTCATACTCGTGGTCTAGGTTTTCTTGGTTGGGTTCTGTTGAAACCATCAAGGTAAGGTTGGACATTCTATTACACCATTTTTGTATGATGTTTCTATAGTATATATTTTTTCTATCCCCACCTATATCCACTTGATAGTCTACAGGTCCTGTTTTTTTTACTATTTTGGAGGGTCCCTGCCACTTTGCTTGCAGTTTACATTCTGTGCTTGGCAGAAGTAAAACCTGGTCTCCCTCCTTCAGCATTTTTCTCTTTGCTCTTTTACAGTACCCTACTTGGTTTTCTGGGTTGTCTGAGCTGAAGTTAGTTTGTCCTGACCTGGGTCCTGCAATTTCTCCCTTTGTTCCAGGATGTATTCCACTATGTTCTTTTGGCCTTCTGCTTCTTTTCTCCAGCCTTCCTTTAATTATATCTAATGTCCCTTGAAGTTGTCTACCATATACCAGCTGAAATGGGTTAAACCTTGTTGACGCTTGAGGTACCTCCCTGTATCCCAATGCCTTAACATGGTTTCAAGGGTTTTATTCATTCTCTCCATTAATCCATAGGTTGGATGATGATATGGAATAGTCTGTATCCCTTTTACCCCCAGATTCTCATAAATATGTTTTAAAAGTGATGATTGGACATTTGTGGCTTGATCTGTTAAAAATAGTTTGAGGTATTCCTGTCCTACTAAAGTTTTTAACTAACTCTTGATTAGATAAAAGACACTGAGTAATTTTAATGCTAATTGGAAGACTTTTTTGGACTTTTTGTGCGAAACAAAAAAAATGAAGTTATGTATGGATTTGATGATTAGAAATAATAGTGGACAATAGAAAAAATGAAAGTTATGTAGTAAACAGTAAGAGTTTAGTGTAAATTGATACTTATATCTGTTGTGAGGAAAGTTGGAAGTCATTCTTTTCTGTACTCCTTCCTTCCTTCCTTGCACTTTTGACTTTGTTCTTTCTCTTCTTTTTCATTTTTTCTTTCCTTTTTCATTCTTTATCTTTAATATTAATTTTTGTTGGTTTTTATTCTTATCTTAAAATTCAATAAATTTATTTGAAAAAAAAACTTTTTAAACTAAATCTTCAGCAGTCCTTCTAGTGGTGGTTGTCGTAAGAGGTACAGCCTCAGAGTATCAGGTTGCCTAATCCCATAGGACAAGAATATATTGATATTGGGAAATGGCCCCACAAAATCCACTGCCACTTTTGTAAATGGTATTGGTACTACAGGGACTCTCACTCTGATGCCTAACCTGTGGCCCTTTTTGCTGGACCAGTTGGTACTGGGCATGATTGACAGTGATAACTCATCTGGCTATCCCTGGCCAATAGAATCTCTCTAGGGTCCTGTTCCTATCTATAATGTCCTGACCAGGGGTTCTCATGAGCTAATGGGAGAATCTGCTCTCTCTACCTTTGAAGAACCACTATTTGTTCAAGTTTTTCTTTAGTTAATGGATGTGCTCTAACTCGATATAATATTCCATTTCCTTCTTCGAATATGGATTGTTTCTCCCCATCCTTTCTTTTCTCCCCAGTTCTTTTCCAACAGCCTTTCAATGTAGGGTCCTCTTTTTGTATTGGGCTAATACCTATTTTCCAAGGAAGAGATAAATTCTCTATTGGTTGACCTCTATGCTTATCTGCCTTACGCAGTTTCCTTTCTTTCTGAGGATGTCCAGGGCTTCCTATTAAATCAGGATGGGAAGGAAGTAGTTTTTCCTCTTCATCTACTATCTCTTTTAACCATCATTTTTCTTTCCTCTTCTTGTTGCCTCAGCATCTCTCTCATAATGCCTATTAGGGCCTCAGATGGGTTGGTTTACTCTCAAGGTTGGCCTCTGCCTCCACTGGTTCTGATTTACCCTCTTTTTTAATTTCAAGCTGTCTTCTGGGCATGATTCAAATTGTTGCTTTTCATCTTTAAAGCTCTAAACAGTTTAGTTTAACTACTCAAAGGAGCTCCTTTTTCAGTATTAATCTTTCCTGGGAGAAATATTAGTAGGAGAGGACTTTTAAAATATGGTCCCAATTTCAGAGGTCAGCTTGTTTACAATATGGAATGGAATATGTAGTCTCAGGATTAGTTTCCATTCTTTTGGTTTAGAAAGATAGTCAATACTTTTTTTTTTTTCAAATAACCTTTTGGGATGATGATGATGATGATGATGGTTGGGCACACAGTCAGCCAGATGTTTAGACTGGATTTGGCATTTTTATCCACCTATTGAGTCTTTCCCAAGGACCTGGGATAGGCAGATGTTGTTGTCTGATGGTATTAAAGGTATCATTGTAGGATATAAGCTGTTCCAAGTAAAGCTGCTTTTTGCAATTATTATTATTATTTTGGCTGCCATTTACATATGTTAAAATGGACTTTGTTTCAGTGGGCAGATCACATAACTGAACTTGACTAAGCAGGTTTGAATATGATTATTCTTGGATGGGAAACCACTGAAAAATTCCAGGGCTGTAGAAGAATTGGGAAGTCAACAAAAGCTTGAAAGGAGGCCACAGCAACCCATTTCTTTCTTGTTTCCAAGGAAACAACATGAACATTACCCATGTATCACTCTTAATTTCCTGGTCAAATGGAGAAAGATGTTCAGGTGGGCTCAGTGAATCGGTACCTAAATATGGATTTATTAAACTACAAAAAATATAAGATGATAGGCACATCTTTGTTTAACACTATACTTGCCCTGTACCAATTTAGTAGCAGTTACATGCAGCTTAGCTCATTAGAAATGGGGACAATTGTAGCCAGTATAGAAACAGGTACAAAACATTATATGCCATTTAATACTGTATATTCCTCTCTTGTGTGACACAGCTTTTAAACTCAGTTCAGTATTTGATTCTTGCCTAAAATATCTTAAATAGCTTGGGCTCAAGAGTACATTTTTGCAGTACATCTTCTTTGGCATGAACAGGCCATCTCCATCAAAATCTTGCAAGATATTTTGACCCATGGATACTAGGCCTACATGCAGACTATCTGGTACAACAACTGGTCTTCTGAGTAGCAGCATCTGTGCTATGGAATTTGCTGTACTAGGAGGTTCAATGGGCATCAGTACAAAGAAGCTACTAAGTGAAAGAAAGCATCTCTTTAGGCAATCTGTTGGGAACGGCTAGGATAATTTCAACTGTAACTAATTGTGGGCTCTCATCTTTGTGATTATGTTTTTAGGTTTTTTTTCAACTGTTATTAATGTCTTATAATGCTAATCTTCCTTGATAACATGCAACAGCCAAGCTTTACATTAAACATTCTTAGGGTTTCAAGTCTTATGAAACAAACCAAAGCTACACTCACAATTAGCCTCACTATCTATTATATACATCCATGATACAATTCCTGGAAATTGTACCATACATTTCTTGAAGGGAAGATTACACATATGACTGCCAACAACTCATAGCTATTTGCGGGGGGGGGGGGGGCAGGGGGAGGAAGAATGTAACATGTATGATTTCATCATACAAATGACACAAATTGTGTAATTTTTGCATATATGCACAATGATGCATAACACATGTGACATCAATATGGTATCTACAGTGTTTTAGCCACTGATACTCACCATCCTTGATAACATGCAACCACAGAAGTTCATTGCATATCTTATAGACAAATCAATGTAGAAAAACATTCCCCAGTAAGCTACTGAGAAATAGTATTTTAAATCTTGTCCCTGATATAATGCATCTCACAAAACATTGCATTGCAACCACTTGCTAAATGGCATACCATAAATTGGAAACAGTGCATCCACATTCCTTACCATTTCCACCAAGAGCTTTCATAGTCACCTCCATCTGGGCATATTCATAGTTGAAGCTGATCTCGCTGGATACCTCACTGGAGCTATCTCCATCTAAATCCAGCTGTTCAGAGCTGTTACTTCCTTTCATTGAACTATCTTTGTCTTCATCCTCCGTTTCGACTTTCTTTTTCTTTTTTGGCAAATTCAGCCTTAGAAAAGAAAAATGTTGACGAACACCACCCTTTGAAAACTGATTATGAAAAACAAATGCAGAGATGCCTTGTCCATGAGAGAAGGTAACAGTATTCACTAAGGAAATAAGATTATGGCTGCTATAATGAGACACACAGATCCTGAAGATCAGCTTTTACCCATTATTGGGCATAATGGAAATTGCGTTCTAACATACCTGGAAGATATCTGTTAAGGAAGATGGATCTAGCTAAATTCCTTGCCAGGCTCTACTAAGCTTTTGTCACAGCTCCTGTACATTTCAAAAAGGTTGGTGTAACAAAACTCATGCCCTGAATTAATTTGTGGGAAAGGAGGTACCAATATAATATTTTGTTCAGATGTTAAGTTGCTTCTAGATAACTCCTATTTATTTTGGTTAGGCCTTTGCAGGAAAACATCCTTCAGCATTTGAGCCCTTTGCTGTGCCCATTTTAATTAACAAGACCAAGTGATACTTGGAATTTCCAAATAAAAAATATCTTGGGCAATTACTAACTGATTTGAAATATTCTAAGTATTATATTTGACTATTGTAATGCACTCTACAAGCAGCTACTCTTGAAGACCACCCAGAAACTATAGCTGATCCAGATGCAGTGGTGCAGGCAGTATTGGGCACGCCTTGGTATGCCATGTGACACCACTGTTCCGTGAGCTGCACTGGTTGCCAGTATACTTTCAGGCGCAATTCAAGGTTCTGGTTCTCACCTATAAAGCCTTTCATGACACAGGGCCAGGTTAACTGAAGGGCAGCCTATATCCTATGGTTTCTCCCCATTCAGTAAGATTGGGAGGGCTGGTATGCTTTGGGTTCCTTCAATCAAAAATGCTCTCTATTAGGACTCAGAAAGCATGTCTTCTCTCTTGCGGAACAATGTTACACTCTGCTCTCTGGAATGATAACTCCCTAGAGATCCATGTAGCTCCCACCCTGATGATGTTCTGGAAGTTTTTAAAAATTTGGCTCTTCATCCAAGCCTTGGGGTAAGGTGTTTGTGGAGCCTTGCTGGTTATGTTTTCTGTTTGAGGGAGTGTGTTTGTCCAGACACATGGGATTTTCTTTCTATTGGCTCTTTTTAACTGCTTTTTATTTTTAATGTAAGCTACTCAAAAATCAATTTGGAGTTGGGTGCCCCCCAAATTTCATAAATACATAAATAATACAATATAGCTCTCATACAGGAAAACAGCCAGATAATTGTTCCTTCAGCTGAATATAATTTCACTTTAAAACTTAATAATTTTCTTATGTATCATTTTATTCCATTTATCATTTTCAGGCATTTATCTGTAACCACAGAGATGGAAATAATCCAAGAAATATAGATATGCCATACCAAGAATATTTTAATACCTTCAGTTTAAGCAAGGACTCAGTCTGACAAAAGCAATAAATAGGGAAATATGTTTCTTAACTATTTGTAAGAGGAATTGTAAAATTACCAATATAGTAAAGTTCTTATACCAATCTGTGGTGAGACTGCACTTGGAATACTTGTTCCTCAATAAGAATATTGCAGAGTTGGAAAAGGTACAAATAAAGGTGACCAAACTGGTTAGAGAACAGCTCCCCTACTAGGGAATAGTATAGCTTGTGAGGTTTTGAGAACAAAGACAAGTCAGGAAAGACATGCTAGAGATATATAAAATGACTCAAGATGTGGTAAAGATGGATTAGGAAAAAATTCCATCCTTTCTTACAGAATTAGAGTTTGTGATCATTCAAACTGATAAAAGGAAGTAAATCTGTAAATAACACACACACACGCACAAAGCTTATTTAGATGGTTTTAAAAGGGGACTGGCTAAATTCGTGGAGAATCAGGCTATCAATGGCTATTAGCTTTGATGGCTGTATATTACACAGTATTGAATCACAGGCAATATATCCTGAATATTGGCTGCTGAGGACTAAAAGCAGAAGAAGGTTTCTACTTTCCTCCTTGCTGTATTTGTGTGCTTCCAGAATTGAAGTGATTCCAGTCAGGGATGCAGAAAAATTGTCTAAGGACTCTTTTTACATTCTTATCGTATACTATCTCGGCCCTGAAATGAGGGCATAATAGAGAATCGGGAAATAGAGAGCAGCAGGAGCAGCTATTAAGAATGGCTGTTCATCCCTCCTGAATGCTGGAATTAATTTTCACTTGAAAAACAGCATCTGAACATCAAGAAAAGCCAAAAAGACAACCTTCAAACCATAGAGCAGTGTTTCTCAACCTCAGCAGCTTTAAGATGTGTGGACTTCAACTCCCAGAATTCCCCATCCAGCATGCTGGTTGGAGAATTCTGGGAGTTGAAGTCCACACATCTTAAAGTTGCTGAGGTTGAGAAACACTGCCATACAGGAAAAGTGTGTGGTCCTTAAAGAAAATGTGCAAACCTAGCTCCCTTGTAATTTTAGGCAAATGACATGCTCTTTTTATTGCCTTAAAATATTAAGATGATACCAAGGTGGTCAGCTGCAAAAGATGAGAAAACTGAGTCCTCATTTGCCTCTACTTCCCTTACCTCACATAATACTATAACAAAAACAGAACAAAAACCTGAAATTATAGTCATCCACCATACAAGATTTAACATTTTGCTGCAAAATTATGACCATGACATAAATCAGTAGTTGTGAAAGCCTTGCACAAAGACGGTGGGTTTCCAATTCCTGAAATTCCCAACTAGCATAGCCACTGATCTTGCTGGCTCAAGGAATTCTGGGAGTTGTAATTCCAAAATATCTGGCAGTTGCCTAGTTGAAAAAGGCTAAACTATCTTGACTTTTAAGGGAGGACAAGTCCAGCAGATCCATGCTACAAAGCAGAAGCCCTTATAATTTTGCCAAGGTGAGCCTCCACAGCTAGCTTTCAGAAACTAAATGTTTACCAAAGGCAGTGCAACTCCTATGTCTCAAAGCTAAACCAATTATAGAAGAAAATGAACAAAGAACAAGTAGCAGCTTACCGGAAGAAGTGATTGTTTCCCCACAAAATTCTATCACCGTGGTGTAGTTGTGTGGGACCTACAACAGCCGTACCGTTCACAAATGTCCTGTGTTGGAGGAAAAAAAGTAAATATAGTCATTCCCACATCAAGGAGTTGGCTTGCCCTTAACTCCATATGGCAATGATTAAGGAAAACATAATGTGAGAGAGCCTTGTGTTGATTCCCCTCCTCTGAGCCAGGGCAGCAAAGCAGACATTACATAGCAAAGTAAATTGAAGACAACCCAATGCATCCGAATACTTCCTTTTCCCTTTTACAAGAAAGATATATCAATGTTCCTACAACTGGAGAAGGAAAGTATTTTGGTAGAATCTTCTTTCTGCCTGAAAGAGGCAGTAGTCTTTTCCAGTCCTATTTGTCCCTTTCTGGCAACTGTCCCATCTGCTGTTTAAAAACCATCCCAAACAATCCACTTTTGCACCCACCAGAAATATGCCACCAGGGAACAGAGCACGAGAATTTAGGAGAGGCAGCAGCAGCTGGCCTGAGCAATTTCCTGTGCCACCTTGCTCTCCATTGCCCAAAACTGCAGCTCAGTCCTAGGTATGTTGCTTGTTTCAGGACTTCTCATCAATGCAGCAGGGGGCAGGGATGTTCACTGAGTTTCTCCCTCTCCCTTTACTGAATACATAAACATTCTGAGCCAAGGAAGCCCACAGTTTTGGCACTACTATCTATTCAAATTACGTGCATGCATTTACTCTACTGGAAAAGTATTGGAATGAAAAACAAAACCAAGCAATAGAGGGAAATGTGGGTCCTTTGATTTAACTAAAGGTTCCAAGATCCAACTGTGGAATTTCTTCCACACTTCATTTAACCCTGAAGTAAGAGCAAAACTGCTTGTCTCTATAAGACCTAATACCCAGTTACCTAGTATTCTTCTGAGGTGTCAACATGACTTGTCCATCCACAGTGATATCTATTATACAATGTTCAGGAAGAATCCCCAATCCACAGAGCTGTATATCTTGGGAATTATCAGATCCAATGAGTGTGTGCTCCTGCAAAAGATTTGAGATCAGGTCCACTGAAATCCAACAGAAAATCATATTACTTACTACATATGAAACTGACCCTTCTCACTTCATCTTGTGCAGCTTTCCCAAAGTGCTCCAGAAAACTGCACTGTGTAAAACTATGATTGGTTTCACAGCATAATAAAGCAAAACTAAACAAGCTCTCAGCCATTATCCCTTACACTTACTGTATAAAAGGCACAACGCAGAAAAAATGAACTATGAGGAGGGAGTGGAGGGAAAAAGCAAGCTCAGCCTCCAGTCCTCAGAGTTACAATTATTATCCAACCAGCTGGAATGGAAATAATTTAGGAATGAACTTTCTTTGCATTTACTATAACACAGTGCATCCACTTTCATACATTCTTTCTTTAACAATAGCAAAAGAGGGAAAGTATGATGGAAGGAAATAAACGGGAGGAAAAGAAGAAAAAAAGAAAGAAATCAAACTTCTCATTGAAATAGCTTTGCTTTCTCCCTCCCCTGTATTCTTTTTAAATTGGGGCACAATTCTGATGAAGAACAATGTATCCGGATAAACAATAATCTGAGAAGATGCTGGCTGTACTGCAATGGAAATTGTACTGCCCTTGCCATTAAGCCTACTAATGTTACTCATATCCACTGTCTATCTAGCACACCTGTCTACATGCAACCTGCTGAATGATGAAAGGAAAAGAAGCAAGCTTCATTTGTTTCTTAAAATTCTGTAACCTTAATTTTGTTTTAATTCCTCAAAGCAGCTTACATCAAAACAAATAAAAATCATAGTAAAAACTCAATTACATTTAATAACATTCATCAAAAATCCTCAGAATAGGAAAGCCATGGCACAATAAGCCTGGGAACCTGGGTCCTCCAGAATTGCTAAGCTACAGTTTACAGCATCCCTTACCAATGGGCTTGATCAACAACAACTACCTCCCTACTTCTGAATTAGAGCATCTGACTGAAGGTGAATCAGTTGGAAATGCCTTCCTCAGATCAGAAAGGGGACACTTGGTTGCCTGAATGCTAATAGCCAAGATATCAAGTGAATCTTTTTGTTTTGTGGGTGCAGGGAGGCATCATTCAGAAGTAGTCATGAATCAAAGGGATCCCTTTCTGGATGCTACCTGCCTCATTTCTGAAAGCAGAGAACACAACGATGGTCCTACTGAAGACCATAACAGAAATGCAGAATTGTAAGAGAGGGAAGCAGAGTAGGGGCAGGGAATTCAAGGCCCTCCAGATGCAGCCCAGCAGCATCCCTGTTGAATGACAATGCTTACTAACACTGTTGGGAATGATAACCTTCTATGGGTTTCGGCTTCATAGCCATTTCTATTTCTTTATAGTTTGGCACCTGGAACAGATTCTTCCCACAGCCAATCTGGCATGTGGATCTTTATAAACTTGAACTACACATCTGAACTGAAAGAAGCAGGGGAAGTGCATACTTCTCAAGGATGTGCCTGTCAGAGGCTATGAACCATGCTCACCATGGTAAAAAGCAAAAGAAACAGGTGATATGAAGCTATCCTCTCAATTGTCTCTCTAGAAATGCAAGAACTAGAAGTAGGTTTGATTATTGTTGAAAAGATATATTTCATTATAAAGTAAGATACTAACACTGAGTTCTGTGCTCAACTGATTAGTGCACCGAGCTATTTCTCTAAATCCATTTAAACAAGGCTTATTCAGACAGTAAGATCTCATCTATTCTTCTCAAAAAGGAGGCAAAGGTTCAACAAAATGCAAATGACAGCAGATAAGACCAGGAGAGCTTTCATGATGTTGTAGTGAACATGGGGGCAAATTTTATAAATTTGATCAGCACTGGTAACTCTAGCATATCTGTGCACAGCTTCATAAAGAAATGATTATTCTAGGCTCCTCAAATTATAAAGAAGTCCTTTCTGAACTTACTACAAAAGGAGCTGAAATGACTGCACTCATTTCCTTCCTCCTTCTCCCCCCACTTTCTGAATTCTAAGATACCAGTATTAGGGCACTAAGATGAAATCTTATCATTTTGCAAATAACCAAGGTCACCCTCTAAATGTATTTTGTTGCCAAGACATTCTTTGAAGGCCTTCATGCTGAGTGGAAAAGAAACAGATATGGCATCAGTAACTAGTCGGGAGGGGGGAGTGCCAGCTGACAAAGCCAGACACCTACACTGACTTGAAATTCTCTGAAGCTATTCAAAATCAGCTCTTTTGTTGCTCCAAGGGAACAATGATAACTAAAGATTTCCCCAACCCCCATCCTTACATTCTTCAGGGTGCTAGCCCACTACAGTATAAGCAAGATTACCAGTTCTCCTTAAAGAGGTAGCATTTAAAATAATTTCACTGGCCTGTATAAGTTTAGAAGCAGCTTTCAAATATCTGAAACAATATTATGGGAAAGAGAGCCATTCATTGCATAACTCCCAGAAAAGTCTGCAATAGGTGTACTGTAATGTTGGTCTGCTTTAAACTACAGCCTGTCCATTCAGGAGCCAGTCTCATGATGCTGCATTCCCCACCCGATGCCTCTGTTTTTTGCATTATGACTCGGCATTATACATGCAGTGATGCAAGCCATGATTGTGCAAATCAAGTTCCCTCATAATCATGGCTTGCAACCAGCTAGAAAGTGAGAACTGGGAAATCTCTGTTTCAATTCCATAGCAGCTAGGAAACAGGGCTGTTCCAACCTCCAAGGGGAGCAATAATAATGGCCCACTGGATAAAGCCACTGAGAAGTACTGTAGGGTGTTTTGAGCGCTAAATATTGAAGTATACATTTTCTCCAAGCAGACTATACTCACAGTTGAAGACAGCATGCAAAATATATTTATGGGGGAATTTGATTTGCAACTGCACACATCAAATCATAATGGATACAAATTTTATGCTTTTCAGAATATAAAAACAACTACATGTATCCTAGTGTCTGTTGAAAATAGTTCACAATTAACAATAAAATCTTGTGCCTGAGTACTCTGGCACTGCACAAATAGCTTTATATTCAGAAGAGCTCAGTCTCAAAGAAATAAAGTGTCACAAAATCTGCTTTTGCCCAACAAATCTGTTTTGATCCATAAGAAAAAATATTAAACCCAGAGTGGATTTTGAAATGTTTTTTATGTGACTCTTTTTTAAAGCCAGTGGATCTTACAGGAGGGTTCATGAACAAAATTTGTAGGAGCATCTCACATTCAAGCAATTTTGAAACAACCTCCTGTATCTTCCTAGTATCTCACCTTTAAATAGTAGACCAAAAGTTCATTGAGTGCAGGGTCAGCATTCAAATTCACCAGAAAGCACTTGTTATCACCCACTTTGATCCCAGATGATTGAAGAGAGATGCCAAGACTTTCAAGCTGCTTCTGCCGTTCCTATTTGAGAAGAACACAATTACCATTAGAAAAACAACTTGAATAATATATTCTCCCACATTGTGTGGTTATTCTTCACCCTGGACATAACAGAGAAAGAGGACAAAAGGACAGACGTAGCCAATGATTGGCTACTGTAGCCCTACCCATCTCTTTGAGTGGCTACAGCCATAGCTGCTCTCTTAGTCCCCAGGTTTCATTTTGAATGGGATGGACAACCTGTAACCTTAGGCCCATGCTTAGCCCCTAACCCCCTTTTCACAGATCCAGAATCCCAGAAATTATACTACCAAACCGACTGAAAGAGAGAGGAATGAGTTCCTAACATTTAGGCATAACATGTCAAATAATTATAGGCTACATCTCCAATGTAAAAAAGGAAAGACCCTGAAACCACTGCCCTGTTCAATTCAATGACATGGTAACGTTATTGTCCCACAACTGCAGCCTTTGGCTGTGCACATATGGCCCACCCCACCCCTCCAAGGAGAAAAAAAAGTATTGCTGGTCTGATTTGGAATTTACCCATATGAAACACCACTACCAGGAAAATCTGGGACAACAGTAGCCACTGTCAAAAAAGGAAATGCGTAGGTGGAATGTTAATCCAGAGAAGAGGAGGAGGAGAAAAGAAGATATTCAACCCTCTTGTGGAATTTAGTCTCAAGGGTCACTAATTGAGAAACCAGGGCCTTGGGTATATAAGCCAAAGAGATATGCAGAAATGTAAATAATCATATTTCTCCAACCTGCTTTCCGAAACCAAGGAAAAAGTTGAGACGTGCCTTTCTTTTTATAGTTCCTATGGAGCCATACTGAAAACATACAAATCCCTCTGTTTCCTTTACTTGTGACACTGAAAGCGTGACCAAAAGGCCCAACATCCAGAATGAGATAAGCACATGGAGGACATCTATTTATTTCTGGTACTGGTTTGCCATTACCAGTGAAGTCATAACTGGTATTTTCATTTTGGAGTAGTTGGGTCCAAAGCTGATTCAAGTGCTTCTTGTCAAAGATATTTGTTCTGAATCTGATCCAATCATTCCACCAGCTGAGCAGCTGGAACTAGCCTTGTTCAATAATCTGGTGGGAGCATTGTGGACCAGATTGCTCCCACCAGTTGCCCAGTTGCCTAATGCTTTCCTGGGCCAGCCCAAGCAGAATATGTTGCAGTAGTACAAATAGAATGTGATGAGACACATGTATCTGCAAGATATATACTAGCTTTAGCTGCAAAGAGGCCTTTCTGGGCACTGAAACCACCCAATGTACAATTTAAATTCGCACAAAAGGGCCATCCCATCCCAAATATATTGCACTGCTATCTTCCTTTCAAGAGATCAGAAGGACCTTCATCTTCTCTAGATTAAGCTTCAAAGTATTTGTTCTCATCCAGTTTATTGCAACATGAAAACTTATTTAGGAAAATGGTTCCCACCAGGGACCACTGGTAGTTATAGGGTATAGCTTTATACACATACACAACATCAACTGTTCTGCAGGATTGTGGTGCAATAAACAAACATAAAATGGCCCAAATTGCAGGAGAGAGCTCAATTTCACAAGTGTTTGGCTTTCTTGATAAATCTGTGCAAGGTTTCAAGTGGGAACACCAACATTTCCTAAGATCTTATGAAGTATTTTTCATTCCTTTGGCCTTTTGATTTTTTATTTGATTTTTGGGTCCCATGGAAGCCATCTGAGGGAGTACTTAAAGCAGGGATGGCAATCTATATCCCTTAAATACCTTTTACACACCTCCCCCAGAACCATTTCCATGTTTTCAGTAAAATAAAATTAACATAAAGAACCACCTCTTTCTCCTCCACATCACCACAGCCCCCACTACGTCCCTCAGCCTTCACAAAAATCATTACGTGTTCACCTCTCCTTTAAACTATCAGTAAATCCATCACTGCTTTTGCAACAACAATAATCTCTCTTTGAATTGACCATCGTAGGAATTAAGAAATAACTCATTCATAGGGTCATAAATTGTGCCACTTACCCAGAGGTATCATGAGCTTTCATAAAGGGATCGTTTAAATCAGTGTTGTCCAAACTTGGCCACTTTAAGATGAGTGGACTTCAACTCCCAGAATTCCTCAGCCAGCCATGCTGGCTGGGGAATTCTGGGAGTTGAAGTCCACTCATCTTAAAGTGGCCAAGTTTGGACAACACTGGTTTAAATGGTGACAGTGTTGATTGTTATGTGCTAGCAAACCTCAGTACAAAAATGCAGACCTGTGCAATCTCCTCCGTCTTCCTGAGCTTCTCTTCCCAGGTTACTGTCATCTCCTGGATAAGTTTTTCAGACTCTTCCAAACGTTCCTTCAGTTCTGGAGATTTCATAGCCTAGAAGATTAGGGGTGGGTGGGGAGTGGAGGTGAGAAAGGAAAAGCAGAATGTGGGATTCTCCTTGGAAGGGCTACCAAGTTAATGTTACATGTACTCCTCATTAACTTATCACTATGATCTATCTGACTGAAAAGTATCTACCCTGAATAATACATGCAGGAAACCAACGTTCATGCTGAGTGAAATACTGGGAGAGGACACCTGCATATGGGTGGAAAAAAAAGTCTTAACTTCCAGCTCAGCATTTCCAATGCCGATGAGAGGAAATCCATGTATAACAATTGCATTATTATTAAATTTCACTGACCAGCATTTGGTGCAATTATTATAAAAGGTTACAAGGTTTAAATTAAAGCATAGATGTTTTCTAAAATCAACAGAAGTAAATGAAATAATTCATTTATAATGCCATAAATGCAGATAATAAAATACTAAATATTAAAACTAATTAATGGGATTATAAAGCTATTTTGTGAATAAAAAACTAAAATGCTTACTTTATACTAAATACTAAACTGCTACGCAAGAATGTACGAAGCATGCACGTATGTGCCTGTAGATATATGTATATAAATCTTGTTAGGATTGGTGACTGGTCAAATATAACAGAAGACTAAAATCATAAAACAACATGGAAGAGGGAAAAAAAGTATATTAGTAGAATCCTAAAAGTTAAAGGAGTAGTTTCCTGCGTAAAGTGATGGCAGCTAAAATAAATTTTGTAATTCTAGAGATGTTAGGGTTCCTGTCCAATAGAAAGAAGCAAATGTCCTCAGAACTAGTGAGACTACTGTTAGTGAACAGAGTTATAAAGATAAAGTGCAAGTTACCATAGAAAGGACATCTAAGAAATATGTGGGCTAGAGTTTCAGGTTCCTCCAAATCATTGGGGAAGGTCTGCTCTGCAAAACGGGTATTACAATACCTTGGCTTCAAAACTGCAGAGGGCAATACATTAAAGTGGGCTAAGGAAAAAACTCTGCAGTGCATTGGGCAGGTAAGATTGAATAGATAACCCGCTGGCATGAAAGCTTTCCTATTTATATGTTACCAAATTCACCCTGCTCTACAAGGAGAGCTTTATTAAACACCCACTGACAGATTGAAGCTTGGTAAGCCCATGGCTTGGTAAGCCTATGGCTGGGTGAGCTGTAGTTGACGTAAATCACGCTGGATTCTTGTTTTCCACGAAGAGGAACGTTTATCAAGAAGGATCATGGCAGCCAGGGAGTTACTAGAAAAGTTTGAGTCAAAAATAAAGCCAGCATACACAGCTACAAACCTGTTCATTCTCACAGTGTCAGTAGAGCCCAAGACCTGAGTTTCAGATTACTACTTATATTGCAGTATATGTGAAACCACAGCACATCTAGTCTTTTCTCTTGACCCACCACAGTTCTGCAGAGTTTGGGGGTAATCTATTCCTCCACTGTCAGGAATTCTTGCTTCATCCTGCATCTAATCCATTAGTAGAAATTCTAGCCTCATGTTTGACTGCTGTGTTTCTTTTTTTTTAGGAACTAGTGAATGGAAACTGTGGTAGCATGGAACCAAATGCTACCTTCTCCAACCTAACGAGCTTTAGATACGTTCAGTTTCTGCAAGTTGCATTCAGGCTGACTAGTGATTCTGGGAGTCTTCAGCTTGTGCAAAACCATCTACAATGAGTAAAAAAGGTCCTCTGGAGCCCCCTCCTCTTTGTGGTGCTGGGCACAACCAAATCTGCAACTCTCTTTGGCAATCTTCTCAGGACTTGCCCTGGAATACTTTTGGAGTCTTCAAACTCCCCTCAGCCTAACAGTCTTTCACTAGTGTAACACTGTCTCTCAAGCTCACTGGTCAACATTGTTCTTTACTAAACCATAGATCTTTAACAGCCAACATTGTCTAGATCCATCTTAGATTGCCAGCCATTACCTTCCTCCATCAGAGTTCTCTTTTCCAGAGTTCTGTTTTTCAAGACTCCACCATCCTTTGCCAGCTGAGCAGCCCATATTTTCTCTCTCCTATAAGAAAATCTTCCTATGGAAGAGTAAGCTAACTCCTACTTTCATCTTCTGCTTATTAGCTCACTAGAATAAAGTGTTTGAATGTCTGGGTTGCCTTCATGATGGACTCAGAGAGAAGTATAGCTTCTTGTGGCTGACACGGACCTACACAAAAATAAAATATGTTCCAATATCTTACTTCCATAATGCCAGGCATTTGTTTCTGGTAAGTCTATCTGCAAAGATTATATAGCAAACGGCAATATGAGTATGCCTCTGAATTTTGGAGATCTTATTTAGTTTGTGTGGAATATATGACCTACCTACCTACATGATCTACCTCTGCTTCCAGCAGAACTGGAGGAAAGGGGGAGATAACTCTTTGCACACAGATTCAGAGTTGGCTGCTTGAGGAGAATTACTGAACTACTGATCTGTGTGATGGGAGAAGTAGTTCTGCCATTCTCTTGGTGAACAGGCACAGTAGGATCAGAGGAAGGTTTGAGAGAGACATATAGGCAATCTATAACTTTGCCCTGGCAGCAAACTTACCATTGGATCCTCTCTTTGCAATCTGCACAATCTAAAAAACAAACTCAGTATGCTGGAAGCTACATTATTCCAAGTCAGATTACATTCTTTGCAAAATGTGTTGGAATTTGCCTTAGGGTTGGAGGAGAGGGACAGAATCTATTGACTGATTAAATGAATTACTCCTACTGTTGCCTTTGGTGCAACATCTGAGGTAATTCTAAAGGGCAAGACTTACCTCTGCTTTGGTAAGCTGTTCCCTGAGTTTTTCTACCTCCTCCCTCAGTTCTCGGATGATTCGGGCATTGGGATCTTCATTGACCACAGCATGGTTCACAATGTTCTTGGCCCGGTCTGCGTACCTCAGGGTAGAAAGTGTCTCATCATAATTATCTGCTGCTGGACTGACAGTAGCAACCATAGCAGTCTTACTGTTGCCACCAAGGCTGTCCTGGGAATGTGAAATCAGGAATAAGAATTTGAGGAGTTTTGATTGATGGCTTGATTTAAAGAATTTATAAGGCCACCCATCTCCAAGGTTAACAAGAAATAATCTGTCCATGACAAGGGACTGATGGTTTCATCCTCCAATTCCACATGACCACTGCTCCAGGAGATATCTAATGTGTGACCCCCCACTGTGAGTTGGGTAATCAATATCCTGGATCAGGTCCATGTCTGCCATGGTGGCCATAATGTAAGAGGGACTTCCAAGCTGCTTCAGATTCCAAGCCCAAAGAAGGCAGCTTAAAGTCTCCCAGAACCAGAAGCCTGGAGAACTCCACCACTAACTCAATCATAGCACTGAGGAACTTAGGGAGGGAAGCAGTTATGCAGTGGGGAGTCTGGTAACAATAGCAGCAATCCCATCTTATTCCTAAAGCCCAGCTTTACAAGCAAGGGCTCACATCTGGTTATCTGTGGGACAGTGCCTCTAGTAACCATCAGCTTTTTTTGGATGACAATAGCTGGACCTGAGATTATGGTTGTTACCACACCCAGAACCCAGGAGGGCACATTTCTGCAAGAAAAACACACTCCTCCAGGCCTAACCAGGTTTTGGTAATTTCTCCTTCAATATTGTCAACCCCCTTATACAGCAATGGATGAGGCTACCTTTATTACAGACCAATTCTGATGGCCAATGTACTGATTCCTTGAAGTCAGTACATATTTCTTGGTTTGATTTTACAGCCTACATTAAAACAACCAAAGACATTATTTCTACTTGAGAAGCTATTGTTTACATTAGGCTTCTCCAACATGGGCCCTCCAGTGTTCCCCCTTATAATAGAAGGGTAACTTTCTTACATTACAAGGTATTTTCTCCCTTGCAGCGTAACAAGAACCTTGTTCGGTCATTCCATCTTGTCTAATATCTTTTCCCCAAGAGTGGTTAACCAGCTGCATTTTGGAACCCCATAAGCAAGATGTAGAGACAACAACCATCTTACTATTGTTCCCTGCTAATTGGTACTGAGAATCACGCTGCCTCCAATTTTAGGGGTGATGTATAACCACTGAGACCAGGAGCCACTAATAACTTTATCCTTAATGAAATTGTCCAATCCTTTGTTAAAACATTTTACTGATAGCTTTCAATACAAACAGAGATGATTGTCCTCAATATCATATACTAGTGACCAAAGGGAAGAATGTTTGTCTACATTGGCCTGAACAGTGGTATCTTCTCTAGGAAGCAGTGATTCTTTCAGACAGCTGGGAATCTTGCTTTTTCAGATGTTCTGAATTAAAAATCCTATAAACTTCATCCAGACAGCTTAGCCAATCTGGTCAAACATTCTTGGCGTTACTGGGTTGCTCTAGGTCAGGATGCACAACTTCTAGGCTAAGAATCACATTTGGATTTCAGCTGGTACACCAGGGCCATACTCCAAAATGTTATCACTGGAACCAGGAAAAAATAAATAAATTTGTTGTGTTTTTAATAATTTCTGTCACATTCAAAATTACAAAACGATAACCTCTGGAGAGCTAATGGGGACTACACTTTTGGGGGAGTGCATGTCACCCTAGAACTTCAGATCGGCATGTCTACTCTAAGTTCTTAAGCAGGGAAAGGTTTTTCTTGCTACTTAATTTTTTTCACCAGAGATTATGCTTTGAGCAAAGCAGATGCCAAACCACCTACCTCTGATCCCTCTGACCAGAAAATATCTGTTGATGATATTCTGGGGAATGAAAGGTACTGTAGCCTAAACTACATGCAGACAATAGGTGAGATGTATATACTTTAAGTTAGCCTAACACAACCAGGCACCCTACACAACCTGCCTCTCTTGGATTACAGTTCCAGTCAGATAGCATTCCTAGTGGCTATGATTGCTAGGGAAGATGGGATTATAATCCAAGACATCTAGAAGTCATTAGGTTGTATAAAGTTGGTTTAAGTTGTCTACAAAATGTAGGCCATGCACTGCTGTTGGGTGTCATTCACAGATCTTTTTGCAACACTCCTAATTACTGTGGTGAATTTATGTTTTCATAACAACCCTAGTTAAAAATCAGGTATAATGTCTTGCATGTTTGCTTTAGATGTGGGAAATTCAGCTTTAAACCTGTGGCAAGTAACCATTAACTTTTCCCTGCCTAAGAGGATGGAGATAAATGAAGATAGCCCCATTATAACGCATAACTTTCTAAGCTATAGGAGAAAAGGCTAGATACTGATCAAAGTGCTTACATCTGCAGCAGTAGCAATAATATACAGCACACTCCAAACATATAAAGCCCTTCAAAGGCATTGTCTTAGCCAACCTTCCAAATACCTGAAAGACATATTAGTTTTCATCAGCGGATTATGGGGAAAGGTAAGTGCTAAGGCAGAGAAAGCAGTGATTGGGTCAAGCAACAATCAAATCCTCTGTGCTACAGGAAATACATACATTATGTGCAAAAGAGAACTATTTCTCTTAAGTATATGGCACTGACAGCTGTTCCTAAACAGGTAAACAAAGGAGAGAGAACCTGCACACATCTCTAAATGAGTAACAAATGCTTTGGCCACGAATGCTTAAAATGGCCTGGGCCCAGAATATACTAAGGCAGCCCTTAACAGCCTAGCATCCTCTAGATCTTTGGAATTACTGCTCTCTGAATTCCCAGCCAGCCTGGCCAATCATTCATCCACACTTCTGCTTCTCAGTTGGTTGAAGTTAGTCTGAGCAAAATGAAGCTGCTTTGGTTTAGAGCAGTGTTGTCCAAACTTGGCCACTTTAAGATGAGTGGACTTCAACTCCCAGAATTCCCCAACCAGCATGGCTGGCTGGGGAATTCTGGGAGTTGAAGTCCACTCATCTTAAAGTGGCCAAGTTTGGACAACACTGGTTTAGAGCAACACTTCAACACAAAAAAAGGTACCATTCGGCTTTGATGTCTTCAATCAAAAAGGCTAAGATGGGTCATTGTTTTAAAACCATGCTTGTTATTAGTTTTTAGCATTAAATGTTTAATGTTAACTAAGCTTAAAGTACACAAATTACTACTAAAAGAATAGTAGTATAGTTCAAACCTTTTCACAAGCATTTTACCCATCTTGATATGTAGGAATAAGATGCCTTCATAATTTACCTATGGCTGAGCTTGTGAGTACTAGAAACTTCCCCACAACAAGGCTTAGCTGATGACTAGTTTTATTGTGGACAGAAGCTTCCTTGAAGGTACATTGCAGGTACAAATTCTAAATGAAAGAGGGAGGGAGGGAGGAAGGAAGGAAGGAGCTGTAGAACCAAGGGAGAAATGTAATTCCTAGGCTCCACCACCAAAAGTTGCCTGCAATGTCTCTTAAATAGAGATAAACAGTCAACACAAATTAGACTTTTAAAGCAGATACAGAAGTGAATAACTCTGCAAGATGATTAAATCAAACAACCATGCACTGGCATAGAAACCCTGGCAGAAAGCAAAAGAAATAATAGCTTTTTTCCCCTCCTGCCCTAAAACTGCTGCCAGGATACAAAGAAATAACTCATCATATTTGTTTAGATTTCAAATGTTATGCCAGACCCCGCCAGCTCTGAGCCCAGATTGGGTTCTTTCCCTGTTCCATCACAGTGCTTCGTTAGCCAAGCCCAGGAACTCCACATTCCAAGCCTTCTATTCAGCACAGGGGCAACAGTTGTGCAAAAGCATGACTGAAACCCCAAAGCACACCTCCAAGCACTGGAGCACAGGTTTCAGTGCTTCTTTTCTCTGAAACCATAACACACTCAATAACTAGACTTGGCTGCAGTGTGATGTAGAGTCTTAGACAGATTAGACCTATTCTCAACTATGCCAGTTTCTGCTGCAAAAAGATGATCAGGATGTCTCCCTCCCACCATTTGCATGTCCACAAAAGTCTTGCATCTCCTTATAAAATTAAATCTTTATGCATTTGATTTCTAAGGTCAAACATCAGCTACAGGATAGTTTGGAACAGGCACAAAAGAAAGGAGAAAGAAAAGGCAGATCACTGAATGAGTGCCTGAAGCAATTATCTCTGCCTCTCACAACTCAGCCTGCATGACATAAAGGCATGGAATGCAGCAACCTTGCTTAAGTGAAACCAGTTTAAGCCTTCTTAATGTCTTTATACAAGACTTCTCATAATATTGTTAACTGCCTCCAATGAAGCAAGTTTCAAACCTTACTGAAAATAAAACTGAGTTTCATTTATCTCACATTGTGTATAGGCAGTTTATTTAGCTCTGACATTTGTACAAATAGAACCAAATATGTGTAGCTGAGAGTTGAACTGTGGAGTCCTTGGGTTCTCTGAGCTTGGTTGTTTTCTTGCAAACGTTTCGTTACCTGGCTAGGTAATGTCTTCAGTGCTAGAATGGGATGGGGTTTGCTCTCTGCTTATATACTGTGGCATGCCCTGCCGGTGAGGGTGGGGGTGGGGGGTGGGGTTGTTTTGTTTTATTTTATTTTTTCCCTCTGGTAGTTCCTTGATTAGGGTATTGTTTACTGCTTGATTGTATGTCTGCTGATAATCTTGGTGTTAATCTCTGCTTATCTGCATGATGATTGCTGGTGAGATGTTCTGGTCTCTTGTTTTCCTTTCTATTGTCTCTTTTGAATAGTGTGTAGATGTTGTTTATCTCTATATCCCTGTTGATGGCTGCCTTGTCTGAATACCAAGCTTCCAAGAATTCCCTCACATTTTTGGATTTAGCTTGGTCTAAGATGCTGACAGTTTCCCAGTTAAAATTACGGTTATGTGTTGTGAGGTTAAGGAATTTTCATCATGTCTTCTGATTGCTAGCTGGTGTTCACGGATGCGCTCTGCAAGCCTTCTGCCTGTCTCTTCCTACATAGTGGTTGTTACAGTCATTACACTGTATGTTGTAGATGACTCCTGTTTTAATAATAAAACAAAACAACCCCCCCACCCCCACCAACACTGGCAGGGCAGGCCACTGTATATAAACAGAGAGCAAACCCCATTCCATTCTAGCACTGAAGATGTTACCTAGCCAGGTAACGAAACATTTGCAAGGAAACAACCAAGCTCAGAGAAACTCAAGAACTCTGACATTTGTTATTTGGATCTTTTCTTTCTAATGCTGTTGTTGCTCTTGAAATTCATATTTGTGGCTTGGAAAGAATTAATTGTGGCTCCTAAAGCAGTAATTCATTTTTTTAAGTGGAAGGATGTTGATGGAATTGAAGTTAATTATTTACAGAGACTTTGGAATAATAAGCTTGAATATCCTGTTCAGCAGTAGAAGGTTGCTTTAAAAAATGAAATGAGTTTCTCTTGATCTTAAAATAAGTTTGATATTTTGTTTTGTATATGAGAGCCAGTCTGGTCTAGTGGTTAAGGCTCCAGGCTAGAAACCAGGAGACTGTGAGTTCTAGTCCTGCCTTAGGCATGAAAACTGGCTGGGTGACTTTGGGCCAGTCCTTTTCTCTCAGCCCATGACGTCAGGCTTGGGCAACAAGTCAGTTGGTCAATTTCTGTCGCAACCAATGGATCAACATTTGGTTGATCTGAAAAAGTGGACCCTGCACGTGTGGGAAAAACACTAGAAAGAAAAAAAATTGTTTTGTATACTGGACAACTAAATTTATTAAGGATTATCTGCAGTTGCCTCGCTGCTGGAAACATAGGACTGGATCATTAACTCATAGGTTTATCTTCTATTACCTTATTTGGGGCTGAAATCCACAAATTTGTCAACCTATTGCTGCTTGTCAAGGAGATAAGTAATATTCTTGGCTACCCTGCCTCTATTTGGAATATATTACTGTATCAAGAACTGTGGAGTTTTCCTGCACTGGGATGACTATGAGAACGATTATAGAAGATCTGAAGGATATTCTTCTACCTATTTTCCTGGTATATGTTTTTTGCCAACATTTGAATTGAGAGGCTTTCCTCAACAGAGGAGCAAGGAAAAAGATTTTCAAGCAATTTGATGAAATATTTTGGAATTACTTTATTATATTAATTTTCAAGCCTGTTGCCATTTTTAAAAGATGTTTAATTTTTGCATCACACTGTCATTACTTTTTAATGAGAATCCTCATTTATAATTTATACTGCTCTTGAGTTTCCCTTCCCCAGTGGCTGAAATGTACATGGTATGTATCTCCACCCTTCTCCAAGATACTTAACTGAAGTCTTTTCTAAACTAAGCCTCTCCATATCCAGTTATGGGTTTGCTTAGTGGTACTAATGAGAAAGAAAGAACATTTTCTTCTTTCAGTGATATAAAACCTATTAAGTGAGAAGCAGACTCTTCTCTGTGCTAATACTTATTATACAGAATTGTCTCAGCAGGAAAGGAAGCCAAGTCCTGTCCTGCTTATCACCCTAATGTAAAATCTCTGAAAACCTCATATCACACTGAAAAGAGCATAATCTATGTACATAAGAAAGGGGACAAGGGGATTTTAAAATACTGTTCCTGGGTCTCACATTTTCAGTGGGGTTGGCACAACCTCTTATGTTCAGTTCACAAAAGCTGTCACCTCCAAACGTTGCTACCCAGTTGCAATGTTTAATGTAATAGAAGGTAATAATTATTAAATACATAAGAAATAATCATATCAACATAATTCATGTGTATGATTACGGATGAGTAATTAAATGTAATGCATATTTAATTACATTTTAATTTCTTCTGTCCCCACTTATTCCTTTGTTTTGGCTCTGTCAATTTTGGGGAGTGTGGTCCCTAGCACCCCACCCCTCCCCACAAAGATGACCATCCCTCTGTTAAGCACCAGCTAATGCAGGAAAGAGCAATTAAAACAATGCATAATATTAATAATAACTAAAATTATGAAGGAAGTCTAAAGAACCTGCAATTTGGAAGAACCCTTGAAAGCCAATTTATTAATTTTTATTTTATTTATTTATTTAATCACATTTGTATAGCCGCCCATCTCACATAGTGACAATTACTCCAGATCCCTGACCAATGCAGGGAATCACAGTGTAAAATCTTCTTCCACCCTTTGGTAATTGGGATTTCTTAAAAAAGAAAAACAAAAAGACAATTTCTGTCTTAGAAAACTTGAATATAGTGGAGAGAGAAAGCTTTCACATAATTCTAGCACTCACCAGATGAAATTGGTGACAAATTCAGGATGGAGAACAGCAAACATACTAACAGTGTATTATTCAAAGCAGAATTTATGGAGTCCATTGCCAGCAAGTATAGAAACAGGCTTTTCCAGTGGTAAGACAAACATTACAGAAAAGAGCTAGCAACAGCATTTAGACATAATAGCCAAAAGGAACTATTTATGTTTAAAGGCTATATATGTTTGAAGACCAGTTGGGAAATTCCTTATAACAGTGTTGTCCAAACTTGGCCACTTTAAGATGAGTGGACTTCAACTCCCAGAATTCCCCAGCCAGCATGCTGGGGAATTCTGGGAGTTGAAGTCCACTCATCTTAAAGTGGCCAAGTTTGGACAACACTGCCTTATAAGAAGTCACCAGTAGGGGCTCCATTGGGTTTATTACCATCCATAATGACTGGCAACAGTTTTCAAGAAGAGCAACTGTTTGCTTGTTTTTTCCTCCCAGCTCTGGAGAACCAGGTATTGATATAAAAAGCTGGATTAAAAATTCTCATTGGCACCAACAGGTTTTGGATACATATAGTATCTCTGAATATTTGCATGAATATATTTTATTAGCGCACACACAGAAACGAATAAAATTTAGCAGTAAGTTTGTGTCACTGAATTCTTGCCAGTATTTTGTTCCTGTCTGAAGTTTCTCCAAACTAGTTGCATTCTTCTGCTGTAAACATCAAGCCAGCCTTTTGTGCAGGGCACAATCAATTCTGTATCTCTCTCATCTTGCAAGAGACTGACCTCCCCCAACCCTTTCTCTTGAGCTATAACTGATACGGCCATTGCATTTCACACACATGCTCAATGGATGCAAAATGGCCAACAATTTAAAGCAACATCTCTGAAGTTAGCCATGACACTAACCAAGCATGGGTTAGCCATCATAAAGCTTTTATGGTAGAAGAGCTGTGTATGCGGCTGCCAGTAAATTGATTAAGAGAGTACGCTATTGATTGTGAACAGGCTGGAGCGGGAAGCCACCTAAGAGGATCCAACTCTCTCAGAAAGCAAGGGGATTCTATTCCGGGAGAAAGAGCTTCCTGAGTGAGAATTCACAGAGCTACTGTGGTTTTCCACTGCAGTCAGCTGCTGCAACCCTTTATTTTATTTTCAACAGGTGTCACCTCCAAATAGACCTGAAACAGAGAATGACATGTTGAATAAAGGCTAACTTACTTTGAGTAGCCAAGTGAGCACTGAGTCACGATAAGGAACAAATTTGTTCTTATTTTTGCCAGCAGCTTGATCTGCGAGGGCTGAAATGACCAACCCAAGAGTTGTGAGAGACCTGCATTGGGGAGAAAAAGATTCTGTAATTGTACAATGACTAGAATCAGATATACACTTAGCAATAGCTGGCCTCTCTATTAATTTGCACTTTGCTTTTAGGGGTAAAATTGCCTAATCATTAATTAACATAAACAGGACCCAGGAAAAATAATTCTTAGTTTTTCTCTTTGTTCTAATCTAATAATTTCTGATCTCTCAGAGAAGGAAGGAAAGAAGGATGGACTATTTCTTTTAAGGGAAAGTTGGGGAAAAATGTCAAAGGAAGATGGGACTCTGCTTCTTTCTTTTCTCTTGTCATTCTTCTGAATAAATAAAGAACATTGGGACATATTTACTTTTGCCTTCACCCTCCATTTAAAAACATTTAATCCCTTAAAAAGAAAAAAAACGTTACTTGTTGATGTTGCTTCCTTCCTTCAGCCTATCACCTGCAGCCCCCGTCTTGGTTGCTCTTTCACTGCCTGCAAGGTCAACCAGGCTCAGCTTGCCCACTTTCTCACCAGAGGTCTGCGGAATGAAAACAGCATTAGCCCAAAAACATTTCACCTCCTCAGCATCTCAAAATATCCCTCATTCTCTTTCTCAGTTTGGGGGAAGAAGGGAAAGGAAGAGAAGGGAAAATGACAGCAACAACAAGGGGGATTTATTATACAATAAATGTGCCTACTCGAAAGGGTTTACCGAGAAATTTCTCATGCCTTCTACATAAATTTCAGCTCCCCTAATCTCCAGGCCAGAAGTTAACATCTAGCACAAACGAATGTGTTAAAGCTGATCTAGATCTTACTGGTAGGGGAAACAAAGGGATAAGAGAGATTAGAAGCAAAGATAACAGGATATGAATCACCCAATGCCACTGAAAATAATAAAGCCTATTTTATTTCAGAATGAGGACTAGAGGGTTGAATGTTTTAAGTCAAACTTGCATGTTGGCGACTTTTAATTTTCCAGGTATGGAATGACCAAACCAATTAAGAGAAAAGGCACAAGACTTCACAGGGACATATTCAGACAATAACATTTGCAGATTTTTGCTTATAAGGAGTCATTCCATTACTTAGGGATACAAGCAAATAAAGTGACAGCAGCAGACCTGTATATATCCTCAGGTTCACAAGGGACTTTCAGAGTGCAGAGAAATTGGTCTATGGGCAAAGTTCATATATTATATTTTAGCCGACTTGGGCAAAGACAAAAGAGGTTTGAAAACTATAAGATGCCCCCAAAGTCAACGCAGTTGTTCCCTAAGTTTGTGAAGAGGTGCAGTAAGTGCTACCAAAGAAAACATGCTCTTCCCTTAATCTGTTTGTCAGATATAAGGGAATATAGGAGAGTTCTTTTTAAAACGGAAATGATAGTCCTTAGTAGTGTTGCTGTAAAATTCAAGTGCTCCAGCCACAGGGCTTCAAGTGTACTTTGCTTTCATTGCTTTGGGGGGTTGGGGGAGGAATGGAGAAACACAACAGCCAGTGTGTGACTTTTTAGGGTGTGACTTTTTTCCCTAGAAGGTGAGGGATATATTATCTGTAAGCCCCAAACAACCAAAGGTTGTTAAGGAGTGTCTGGATAACACTGAAACCTCAAGAAGAATCGCTTTTCATAAATAAATAATGTTCTCCTGATTCAGATCCCAAACAACCTTTAGGGAATAGCAACTCTCTCTGACATTATAAGACTCTGTGACAGCAACCTGGAAGCAAGTCCCACACTATTGTAAAAAGGCATTGTTCCCAGAAATGCTATGTTGCCCCTCATGATGAGGCTGGGAATCTGTAATCTTCAGGAAGGCTTTAGTTCCCATCATCTCTGACCTTAGGCCAAAGTGCTGGGGCTAACAGGAGTATGAGATGAAGAACATCTGAGGACCACAGTCTCCCCAGTCTGCCCTAGAGTAACAAGATCTATTCTAAAGCAAGTAAAACAGAAGTAAAATTCTGGTGAACATACTGATTACGGTTTGCCATTTCCATATAGCATTTATAAAACTCCTTTTTCCATTCAGTTTTTATAGTACTCTGTTATTTATCAGTAGTGCAGATTGCAGAACTCACCCCTGACTTTACATCATACAATATGTGTGTGAGGATGATCTTGAAAACTGCATGGGATCGACTGCTCTCTTCATTCATGTTTGTTGCAGCAACTGTACGAGATTTATTGCCTTCGGACATCAAAGACTCTATATCCTAGATAAAAGAATCACAAAACATATTGGTTTTTTTAAAGTGAAGTTCATGCATAACTTGAGATATGAACTAAGCCATGTGGCTTATTCAACAAACCATAATTAAAACAAGCCACAGCTTAATGTGATGTCTTGTCCCGGTCACTAAAGTCTCAGTTTTGTAAAGAGGCTAGAAAGTGCTATGTTTGGTGAGTATGAGCTCTTATTGCTCCACACAAATCATGGTTTTGTATTACATTTTCCCCTGATTTACCCTTAATGCTGCCTGGGCAGAGCAGAGAAATAACACGTTCCTTCTGTTTTGTCAAACTGGCTGGCTAATCAAAGTATTACTTGACAGCAAATAAAACATTTTAGCTATCCTTAATCACAAGACTGTTGATTGAGCTATGAGTTCTACCAATAAATTCTAATCTTTCTCTAGAGGATTTGGGCACGTTGCATTTTGACTGGTATTGGATTTCTAAAATAAATAGTATGAAAGCTCAAACAAACTTGGAATCCTCATGTTCTGTGGCATGGAATTTCTACCCACCCACATCTCTGATAGGGTGCTGGTTCAGTAGAAAAGCACTCTACATATTCTAGAATCACAGAGTTGAAAGAAATCTTAGAGGTCATCTAGTCCAACTATATTCAAAGGCATCTTCTCCTTCTCTTTGAGCACTTCAATATGCTCCAAACAGCACCCTTAGCATTTCTTTAGTAACCTCTAGGAGTAAGGCCTGATGATCCCAGGTTATAATTGTGCTTAGTATTTTCATTAGGACATATTAAAATTTTCAGCTAAAAAGTAAGTATTGCATCTGAACTATTTGGGCCTTGCTTACGTTCACTATGTTTAAGATCCTTACTTGAACAAGAGAAACTGTTCAACTGAAACTGTCCTACTGAAACTGGAGAAGGGTATCAAAAGGCAAGACATGGTGTATTTATGTGCATGGATGTACACTTCACGCATATTCATTCATTAAATCTTACAACAGCTTTATATAGTAGATTAGCATTATTATTACTCTATTGCAGGGCAGGATGGGGGAGACCAAGACAGATGGCCTTAGAAAGTGGTGAACTCTCATTTATTGGAGGCTTTTAAGCAGAGGTCTCTGGAGTACCCGTACCAAAGGCTTCCATTAAATGACCTTTGAGGCCATTTTCAACTGGATGATTTTATGAGATGGCTGGGTTATATTAGACTACCTAGCAAGTTTGCTGCAAAAGTCAACCAATGAAACTTATGTTTTATTTTAAACCTCTGCAAAACTCTTAGCAAAATGGAAAGCAGTATTCAAATTTGAGAATACAAAGAGAACAATGTAATCAAAATACCATATGCAAGTTTGCCCCGAAATTACACTGAAGTTGGGGAAGGGCCATTGGTCTGCAATAGAGTACATGTGCTGGACAGGAGTCATTATTCAAACTCAATGTAATATACCTCCTCATGTTTCTGACTTGGTCTTATTTTCCGACACTTAAGGCTATTGCTAAAGTTCTGCAAATAAACCTAGCATAATTACTTGCTAAACCAGTTTTGCAAGATCTTTCTCTCATTCTTTCTTTAAAAGCAAACATAAAAGTCTCCCTTCAATCAGGTTAGATTCCTGATGACTTCATGAACACATCCATGTAGTTTATTTGGCAATAACATGGAAGTGGTTTACCACTGTCTCCTTCTTGGATGTTTTTTCAGCTAATACTTCCCAGTGGTCTCCCATCCAAATACTAACCAACTCCACCCCTGCTTAACTTTCTAAGACCAGCCAAGTCAATTAGGAGTTGGGATTAGGAAATCAGAACAATTTTTCAAGATTTTATGAACTAGTTCTATAGATACCTTCCCCATTCTGGTTTCCACTAGATGCATCAGACTAAAATTCATTTCACTATCAACTAACATAGCCATGCTGGCTGCAGAGGACAGGAGTTGTAATACTGCAGAAATCTGCTGAATTACAGGGCCTTAATACCTATAGGGCTTATATTGCAGAAGTGAAGATAGGGGGCAAACAAATAATGTTTGTATGCCTCATTAGCTTCAGAGCTATAAACATTCCAAGGATGAGAAGGGCAGTTCATGATTGCAAGTACACTGCTGATGGAAACATACCATTTATGCAGATACAACAGAGAGATTAAAGACAAGGTAATGATAGTTCAAATAACACTTTGACTTTGCTTCTGGAGGTGAATTGTTAAAACTTTGCATTTAGGGAATCTCAAACTTAATCTTAAAATACAACACTAGAGAAGTATCTTTTGTAAAAGGTATGCAGATGACTTCTGCCTGTAATCTTGGAAAGTCAATGCTGATCAAGCACAGGGACTACTAAGCTAGACAGAACAATCTGTCCAAGATCTGATTTAAGAGCACAGAAACCATGAAATTCCCTCTCATCAGTCCTGAACAGACCATGAGGAAGATGGGGAAGGCCTGAGGCTTTCTTTTCTCTGCCACAACTTCATTCCTGCACTTCCCTTCCACAGATCCTATGCCAAATCACTAGTGAGGGGAATTGGCTGGGCCCTTCCTTCCTTCTAGTGATTTTGCTTGCTGAGAAGTCCCAGTTTAACAGACTAGAGTTGCTACATCTTACCTGATTCACTATTATTTTCTCTAATGTACTTAAGCTGCTTTGGACACAGGCTCTTGCAGAAAAGAGGCATATAAATAATTTGGTGATGACAACTATCCCACTAAACGTTATTAGGCAAGCCTATTATAATGGATTTCTTTACCTTGTAACTGGCAACAGCTAGTTTAGAAAGACCATCTACATAAGGTCCATAGACACTGTGTTCTCTGACTTTTAAAGATTGGCGGCTCCTGTTTGGAAACAAACATAGAACAAGATATTACAGTTCCAGAACTCTGGGGAATATTGTCAGTCAGGCACTTCTGAGTCATAGTGATTCATCAAGAAGCACCCAGCACTTGCTCAGGCCTCTCCTCTTAACCTCAAATGATATTTCAACTTTGACTGGACTGTGCCCAGCATATCAAGATGTATTTGGCGGCCAACCTCACTGCCCAGCTTGAGGGAACTAATTCATTTTTTTCAAGGTGATACTCTCAACAACAAAAATGCTATCATACAATGGTAGGAAAAAAGATACAAAAAGTAGAGGCTATGCAGTTTGCATGTTATCAAGTTAACAATCAACATATTTCTCTGTCTTCAGATACATGTAAGATAAACAGCTCTACTGCTCCAGGGAATATTTTAAAAATTAACAGATTTTTGCCCTTAAACTTCCCTCAGATAATTTTGAGATTTAAAAGCCTACTCAAATAGTTAAGATAACTATGTTTTTCCTCTCCCCACATTGCTGGGCATATTTAACAGAAAAGGGACATGATGGCAAACCCCATTCTCCAGCTGTTCAATCTGGGCTCCATCCAAACCTGCCAATAACTTCTTTTTAAAAAGTATAGAAGAGCCTTATCGTGGATCTCCCAGTTACACCATGAGTTCCTGGAAATATAAAAAACACTTAACACTTAGGATCAGCAACATGGTACCAGCAGGCCCCAAGTTGTCCACACCATTTTAAAATGATGTCTGCAGGCCCTTACAAGTAAGTTCAAATTTATTTTAAAAAACTAAATGGTTGAAACCATGCCTGAGAATGCTAGAATCCTGCCAGAATATTGAGAACTTCAGCAAGATTTTAAGAGATTTGGGGGGGGGGGGGGGCAGAGAGCTACTTGGAGCCAGAAAAGGATCCCTGCCATATATTGGGTCATAGTATAGATTCACCTGAGTCCTGGTGGTGAAGCTAAAGAGAGTGGCTCTCTTAAATTCCAGGGAAGACTCTTTCCCAGCCTACTTAGAGAGGCTTGGGATAAAAGCTGGCCCTTTTTGCATGCAAAGCATATGTTTAATTACTGAGAGAAGGCCCATCCCCAGAAACAAAAATTACTGGTTTTGTTCTGGAGGAATGCATGTTGATTAAGCTGGTCCCTGGTGAGGAATGCAGAAGTAGGAGACTTCCACTCCCATCAAATGATTACTTTACCAAGTTGCCTGCAATCTTGGTGTTCCCCAAGACCCTTCCTTACCCCTTTGGGTCCAGCAGATCTCTGACTTTCTCATTATAAATCTCCATGTAGGACACTTCCACCTTAAAACTCTGCTCTTCGCTTTCCTCTTGCTGGGCTCTTTCAAAGAGACTGCTGCAAAGCCGAGGTATTAATCCAGGTTCATCAGCTGTGCCCATCATTGTGTACGATTTTCCAGATCCTACATAAAAGAGAAAGAAAACATGTTGTAAGAAAGGAGGAAAGGTGGAAGTTCCTGAAATCTTGCTGAGATAAATAAGTCTACAAGCAGATTTAGGTAACTCTTCCATTATTACTGATGAAAAGATGAAGAATAATTATTCTGGATTCATGGGAAGGCTTCCTTTACAAATGTGAATGCACTACAGCCCAACATTCCATGCCCTATAGCAGTGTTTCTCAACCTTGGCAACTTCAAGAAGTGTGGACTTCAACTCCCAGAATTTCCCAGCCAGCATTGCTGGCTGGGGAATTCTGGGAGCTGAAGTCCATGCATCTTAAAGATGCCAAGGTTGAGAAACACTGCCCTATAGAGTGTAAATAAATGGTTATAGTTCTATAAACCAAGCTAAATCTAATTAGATTTATAGACAGAGCTGGATTAACAAATTATTGTAACCATCTTGTTTTCTCTGATAACACAGAAAAATGACGTGTACATATATAAAACTGGTTTGTCAAATTAAATAGGTGAGTTGGAGCACTGTAACCGCCTCCTTGTGCTGTTAATTCAAGGTCAGTCATAGGAGAGGCAGGAGATGCTTATCTGGTTAATGTGGAAAAGAACCAAGCCACAGATAAATAAGGGTTATATCTGGCTGCATCCGTACATAACAAATCTTATCCTGGATCTCCAGCTTTTTTGTTTGCTGCATATAAGCTAAAAAAACAATCAAAGAGAGTCAAGAGTGGGAAATTCCTGCCCTGTCCTCAGCCCATATCCACCATAACTATTATCTCACTGCAAATAAATCAGGTAGATGGCTAGTTCACAAATTGCATAAACAAAGACAGAAAAGACTCATTTCTAAAATACAACATGACGGGAAAACTTTAACGGACAATGCAGGCATTCAAGAGGCCTTTTTTTGTTATTATTCATCATTATATAAAAAACAAGATGTTCATCCAGATGATATTGATAAATATCTGTCTAAACAAAAATTACCTATTCTTACTGATCAACAGAGAAAATTACTTAATGATCCCATAACATTAGAGGAAATGTTAACTGCCTTTAAGAAAATTAATTGTGGAAAAGCCCCTGGCCGAGATGGTTTATCAGCGGCCTACTATAAATATTTTGAAGAGGAGCTTCGTCTTCCTTTACAAATGACTATGAATTCCATTTTGGAATAAGGGCTATATCTGGCTGCATCTGTACATAACAAATATTATCCTGGATCTCCAGCTTTTTTGTTTGCTGTATATAAGCTAAAAAAACTATCAAAGAGAGTCAAGAGTGGGAAATTCCTGCCCTGTCCTCAGCCCATATCCACCATAACTATTATCTCACCATTATTCTCTGCCCAATACCAGCCAGTATCTTCAGTAGCTAATGGGAAAGCAAAAAGATGTGCTGTTTTTCCCCATCACCCCCACCCTCTCCCACCTTCCTATTTCTTTAAACCTTACTTTCTTTTATATTACCTTTACCAAGCTAGAGCCCTGAGGAGTGCAGTCAACATTAAAAATAATTGTTTAAAAAAGACGATAAAGCAGCTGGCTCCTAATTATAAGCCCCCATATTGGGTTTTATTCATCTGGCATTCTAAATGAGGAGCGTGCAACTTTTCTGCAGCCAGCAGCAGTGCTTGGTCTCCGAGGGTTGCAGTGATTGTGGCTGGTAATGTCATCCAAGTAGGTGGAGCCAGATTTTTCAGATTTTTTTGGGGGGGGGTGAAGCAGCAAAATTGATGCCTGGAGCTCTGCAGAGACTCAAGGAAATTGTTTTCCTCCTTAACCTTCCCCATGTAGAAATAAATCAACCTGATCCAGAAAGGCTTGGGCTTGATTAATGAGCCTTCCATTTCATTTCTTAAAATCCTTCCCAAACTCTAGCATTTTGGTTTTGCCAATTCCTAGAGTGTTCTAAGGGCTGCAAAAGACTCCCTGAGGGTTTATAGGTTGGGTATCTTTGCTTTAAATTATGACAAAATGTTAGGGGGAAAGGGTAGAATGGTGGGGGATAGCTTTAGAAAATATAACTCATTTGATCTTCAATATGTCTAAAGAACTAAATTCTGAATCAGTCTATCTAAAGGATAGTCTACTCCCCGTACAATCTGCCCATTTTAATTGTTAACTGCTCTGTGGTCGATTCAAATTTGGTAGGTGAATATGGTGGACTAGGACTACAACTTCTTAACTGCAGTTCTCAAACTCCCTCCTTTCATCCCAACCCAATCAGGCCCAAACCTTCCCATTAACTATAAATGTTCTAATGTTAAGAAACTGGTAAAAGTTGTTTTTTCAACTGGCTTTGGTATGTATTGCATAGTTCCCTCTTACGAAAGCCAACTTGGTGTAATGTTTAAAGGAGTGGAGGAATTCGAGTTCTAGTCCTCTCATAGGCATAAAACTAGCTGAGTGATTCTGGCTCAGACACTCTGTCTCAGCGCTAGTGTCAGGCCTAGCCCAAGGAACTCCAGGAGACCATGCAGATTCAGTTCAGCAATGTTTATTAGCTACAACCTCTAGCAAGAATCTTCCCAGACTGAAACTCAGTTCCCAAGGTCAGCCAGTCAACACAGAGTGAATTCCTCAGGGAGGTGCCAGCCTCATCCTCTTATCTCTTCCTCGCCCCTCAGGAGACGAAAAAGGATGCTTCCCTCCCTGAGTCTGGCCTTCATAATTCCATTCCATCACATCTAGGAAGAAAGCAATGGCTACTTCCAAAAACGTTGTCAAATTTTTGGAAGTAATCAGGAATCAGGATTGACACCTGTAATGACAGGGGTCATTACAACAATTTTCTCTATCTATATTGTCCCAGGGTCTGTGTTCTGTTTTCTTTCTTTATTGTAGTTTAGATGTGCATTACTGTACTTAAGGTTACCAATGTTTTTTTTAAATTTTGGTCTATATGCAGAGCCTGGCATGAAGATGATGTGAATATGAGCCATTCAAGACAGATAAGGGAGGAAATAAGGTAATCGCTCTATAGTAGTGAAAAAAGTTGTGTAAGGCTTTAAGAAATCAAAACCAGCATTTGAAATTGAGGGAAGCATGAACAATTAAGTTATAAACTATTGTCTTTTCCCTGACATGTTGTTTGGTACTGTTCCTAATTTGTTCAATAATCAAAACTAACACATTTTCCCCCTTTCCCTCAATTTCCACCTTGCTAATGCTTACCAGTCTGCCCATAGGCAAAAATGCATGCATTGTAACCTTCAAAGGCATTCTGGAGAATGTTCTCACCAAGGCACTTGAAAACAACATCTTGACCTAAAATTAGAACAAAAAGATTCATATTATTGGGGGAGGAAGAGTAAAAAAAAATGCCTTTGTTAAAACTCTCAAAATCTTCAAGCACTTGTAATGTGTGAAAACATTTAATGCTTTTCATGTGTGTCCAAAGTCAACGGAGCCTTCAAAAGTGGAAGGCACCAAGCAGATACTCATCTTGACTACACCAAAGTATCCAGTAACTTCCTTTGGAGTTGTTCTGTGTTTAACCAGCACCGGAAGCATATCTTAACAATTGTTAAGCTGGGGTTTTGTGTGGCAGATACTTGTACTGTTTGAATTCTAAAATCCCAGAGCACTTTAGCTTCTTCATTTTCTATTACTTTGTCTATTTTGTGGTCCCACCAGATCTTGCTTGCAGACAAGTGATATTTCTTGCAGATATTCCAATGCACCATTGTTGCTACTTTGTCATGCCATTGTTTGTAATCTGTGCAATCTTCTTGCAGCAGCTAACTAGGTGGTCCACTGTTTCTTCAGTTTCTTTGCAGATGATGATGATGATGATGATGATGATGATGATGATGATGATGATTATAATTATTATTTGGATTCCAGACCAAAAAAGTTTACCGATCACACACTTTCTTCCAGGAACTATCAGATTTTACATGCTTTCAATCTGTCATGACTTGATATCAGCTTAAGGGCAAAATATCATTTTAAGACTGAAGGGGGGAAGGAGCATTTCAGACAGCCTCAGGCATGGGTTGGAATGAGATGAAAGCAATATCACGAATATAATAGTAATTTTTCCTTGGAGTCAGACTTGACTCCTTGTGGCTTCATGGGTTAAGTCCACGCAGGTTTCTGGAGGACATTTTCAGAAGTCTGCATGTCCCTGCAAAAAGTTGCCAGAACATGTTTGTACCATATTTACACACAAGGAGGGACAGCTGCTCAAATACACTAGCCGGAACCCATATTGACAAATGCCCATCTCTTACATCAGTGTTCCTCAACCTTGGCAGCTTGAAGATATGTGGACTTCAATTCCCAGAATTCCCCAGCCAGCTGGCTGGGGAATTCTGGGAGTTGAAGTCCACACACCTTCAAGCTGCCAAGGTTGAGGAACACTGTCTTACATAAACTCTGCTTTTACAGGGAGGCTCCCAAGTGAATTACATTTGCTCATCCTTTCCTTTTCCCATCATGTACCATGTGAAACTGGGGCTACTTGCACAGTAAGCAGATTTTCTTGACCTCTCCATCAGAAAAGGGAATGGGTAGAAATACCTCACTGATGCATAGCCTAAAGGCTTGGGAATCCCGGAAACATGCTGCGCCAAGATGCCAAAGGCATGGACTACCTGCCTGTTCCTTGGGAAAAGCAAAAATCAAATCCCCAGTGAATGCCACCACAAAGCCTGAGGGGCACCAGGAGGCAGGAACTCTGGGACCATCTTTGAGAGCCTGTTCAAGGAGCATCTCCACAACACCCAGCTATTTTGCTCATCCTTTCCTTCTGTTTTATGGAGAGGAGAACCACAGGGAGAGCAAGAGGTGCCTTGAACTCTCACCCTCAGGCCAGAAAAGGCAACATTCCCCTTCCTTCAATTCTTTCTACCTCAGAATCTACTTCCTCCTTTCCTTAGAGTTAATGACAAAATACGTTATGTAAGACCGTTAAAGCAACACATGCCACATCCTGCAACTGTTCAATATTCAGAACAACAACAATCCTAATGGCCCTATAAATATAGACTGTGGTCCAATCTAGCACCAATACTGGCTCCCAAACCAGTCCTATTTCTAGTTTTCATCTTATGATCAAACTAGGCAGGATGTAGGTGTTTCTTATTTCTTTCTACCAATAGTTGTGTTTTGAACCAAAACGTAGTCTCACAAACAGCAAGAAATATAGAGTAGCGCATCTGCTTAATTTGTCCTTCTTGTTTAATATGTCCACTCAAAACTGCACTTTTGGGAAGCTAGGTAACATCTAGAATAAAAGATAATCTAGAATTAAAACTGAATTCCAGAGAGTTTTCAGACTTCAGTGGAAATCACAATGATAACTCTTCAGAAACAGGGGCCAGGCTCTTTCTTGGGAAGGGGCTCTGCTGCTGGTCCTGAGAATTAAAATATCGTTCTTCTAGAAATGTGTTGGCAATGAGGAAGCTCTCTTAAGTTCAGGAGACTACCTTTGAATCTCTTAGGACCACATCTAACTCTTTTGACAAATGATTACTAGACCAATGCCAATTTTCCTCCCACCAGAGTTGTTCACTGTTACAATGCTACCTGCATATTTTTCTTTGTTAGTTTCATCCATAGACCAGAAGCAGTGATCATAGGCAAACACCTGCAGAGAGATAAGCAAGAAATGCCTTAGAAACATTTATTTTAAAAGCCTATGATAAAGTGAACAATCCAATTAGCTGAGTTCACCATATATAGTTTCTGAAATGCATGCTTGCCCACATGATCTGATTTGATTTCTATGATATTCCATTCTAAGCTCGCTCTGAGGATGCACACAGTTCCTCCCTGCTCAGCAGCTAATTTTCAACAATACAGTCTTCCTCAACCTTGGTCTACCAGATTACAGCTCCCATCATCTCTGGCTTGTACCACCACTTGCTGTGCTGCCCAAGTAAGATGGAAGCTGTAGTCCAACCCACCCATCAAATGCCAAGTTTGAGAAGACTGAAGACTGAGCAACATTAATTCTGCCTCCTTATTTGCTCCCACTCACTGCCTGGAGCAGATTTCTTCTAACTTCTATTTAAACAAGCTTTTAAAGCTTCTAGTTGTCATGGGCTGGAAGAAACCAATGATGATAGTTGCTACTTGCATATTTCTAGTTCATACAATGGTGTGTGTGTATGTATGTATGTGTGTGTATATATATACACACACGCCCCATGAAAGTGACTGAAAATGAGTAGGAATGTGTAAACCCATGACCAAGAGTCATATAGGCTTTAGAAAAGTATTCACTTGGGACCTGTCCCTCACCCCACTCTAACCCTCTGAGTAGGGGATGAGACCAATGCCTGAAGGTATGCTTATTCATGCTAAGAGTCCACTGGTTCTCATAGCCATACATGGCTATTTGTGTCCTTCTGGACCTAGATCTACTTTCTAATTTATAAAAGAAAAAGAAACTTTTGGAGAAAAGTGATGAGAAAGCAGATAAAGTCTTTTGCATTTTATTCTTCCACAAAAAAGAAACTGCTGGGAAATAACAGCTGCAATCTGACACTGTGCAAGGATGAGAAAATGACTCTAAAACCAAAATACAAAAAAACCCTAACACTCTTTTACCACAACCCTCAATCCTCAGTGTGTGCTACTGTTTTCTGACTTGTTCCTCTGACTCATGCCTTGGCTGCCAATGTAATATGTGGCTTGTTTTAAAGAGAGAGAGAGAGAAAAGGAAAAGCAGTTTTAAATGTTTTCCCCTTCCTCTTACAATAGCACTGAATACATCTGGAAAGAAAGTAGAAAATATTCTGGCAAAGAACTGAACATGATTCATTACCCAGGGCTGCAAAGTATTATAAAAATCTTTTACCTTTGGTTGGCTCCTTCAGTTTCATGAGGAAACACAACAGGACATGACAGGAGAAGAGAAGGGTAAGAAAAGAAACTGATTAACACATACACATTTTAAATGCAAAGGAAATAGCAAGTTTAAAATACATTAATCAACATTAACCTCAAGACAACACACATTTGCAATGTATTCTCTTTGAATTTTTGAGGACTGTGAAAAGAAACCTGGCTGGCCTTGAATACAAGAACTTTCTTTGGAAGACAGAAGAGATACAAGCAAAACAAGATCAATGGCCAATAAATTTTTAAAGAAGAAATCCAAAGTCTGTGACAAGATCAACACAATGCTCTAATTCTTATCATTATATCTTAAACAGTAACACTGTCTTCTCCAATTTGATGCCCTTCAGATATGTTGGAATACAACTCAACAGAACTCAGTTCTGCTATGTCTACAAAGAAGTGCTGAATGCCATCTGCTTGCTGTTTATGGAGGCAACCATATTCTGGAAGGCTCTCCCTCACCCCCCAAATTTGAGAGGCACCTACTCTAACATGTTTTAGGTACCTGCTGAAGACTCCATTCTTCACCCAGGCCTTTCTGGTATGTAATTCAAAGAATGATTCTCCACCCCTATTTTCAATAGCAACAATATAAATGCATCTTTATTATTTAATATTGTTTTTAAAACTACTTTAATGTACTGTTTATTATATGTTTTATTTCTGTTTACTGCTTCAAGATGGTTCAGCACAAAAGGGGGCATGTCAATATACTGTGCTAAATAAAAAATAATTTGCAGCTAGTGCAGGCCCAACATATCTACAGGTAATGGATGCAGATAAGGGAAAACTGCATTCATAGACTGAATGAGATAGTAGCTTTTGGTGATTTCAAATTGTGGCTTCATAGGTGTAATAATGATAACATCTATACTTCAATGTTTACACTGGACTTTAGTTTAAGGAGGGTGACTTAAAGAGTCTTGGCTGAATTATATGCCACATCACAGTTTAAAGTAATAAAACTGATTCGTAGGAAGTCCTGACCTCATACGTGCCTCCCATATGGCTTGGAGGAAGAATCTGGAAGCTCCACGTGACATGAGGTTTGCTAAGGTTCATCTTTCTAACAACAATGTGCAAACCAGATTCTTATGTTAATTATATTCATATAAATCTGGTATCATAGATCATTATTGCTCCCACATGTATTTTTTCTCCTTTTTTGATATAATTATTGGCCATCCTTACCCTTGAAACAACTCACAGAAATTCAAATGCAATACTCAGTTTGTATTGGCTGTAAAAGCTGAGAAATCTGGACAAGCAGGAGAGAGAAACCAGGAATGTTGGCAATGAAGCATACTGCCTAGTGTAAGAGAGCACCTCTTATATTCTATTCCTTCTCCCCCCCTATGAGGAGAAACAAGAGGAAAACAGATTCTCCTTTTCTGGTCATTTTTGCTTCAGAAAAAAAGAGACATTTGGCTCACGCTGCGTAATACTAGTCCTGTCTCATCATGTAAAGATATCTTCAACCACTTTGGATCCTTACTTATTGTCCATCACATTAAGTACCTTTCTCCTCTTCACACACACATACACACAGCAGTCAGCATTCTATGCTTACTGAACATGACTATTTAGAGTATCTCCCCTTGATTCATGTAAAGATTCTTATCTAAAGTTTTTTTGTACTTTGACAAACTGGGATTCTATGAACCTGTCCATATTTCCTTTTTGTAGGTGGAAAAGCTATTAGAGAATGAATTTACCATTAGTTTACAGGGCTGCTTAATTAAGACATATAACTAAATTTTATATCACCAAATCAACATATATCACTAAACTGTATGGAGGGCATTCAGAAGTCCAGGGCCTAAAACTATTGAGATGCATTGTCAAGCCTCTGTACAATTGCACACTGAGTTCCTTCATCTTAGCTGCTCAGAGTCATCTAAATCCAAAAAAATGAGGAAATAAATAAACTTCAGTTTCTTATCTGGTCTCTGCCAAAAGATTTATAGCAGAGTTACCAATATATTTTTGCTATTCTATCATAAGCACAGCAGAACATCTGCTTAAAACTCCACCCAAACTGAATTAGCTCTAGCAAGTTGGGGGTGAGATGGAAGGGTGAGCTGATTCTGACAGTTTTTATAGAACCTGGAACTGGAAAAATGTCAGATGACTGGTTTCAGTTAATGGATTGAATGAAGTTTTCTTAGATTATCTCACAACAAGTAAAGTAGAAATTGAACATGGTGCACACGTTGATCTGCTGGACATAATGTTGATCTCAGGGGTACAAGGAAAGAACAAATCTCAGTTATGATACCTAACTGTCCAAGCAAGCACATAAAGCCATAATGACTTTTAGGCCTTACCTACATTCCAAAAAAAGATTTATGTTATTACTTTGCTCTTACATGGTGACATCTCCCCCACGCTCTCATTTAGGGCTGAGATTACAAACAGCAGTAAAAATACAATTCCAGTAAAAATATTATTTTTGTACATGAAGATTTCAAATAAGGGGTTATACTATATACATATCCAATTCAAAAGGCTAATTTCAACTAACCATTGTATTCTTTCTACATCAGTGTGAGCACAGTCTTTATTAAACTTCATTTTAGGACTTCTCTTCTTAAAAATGCTTAAAAATCATAAGAGATTGCAGTGGCAATAACAGTCTGGATAAGTGTCTGACCTAAATAAAAACAAAGGATCAACCAGAGGAGAGAAGCAACCCAAATCATAACTGACACCTATTCTTTCTCATTTGTCTGTTTAGGAAAAATCATTTGTTCATTAGATTTCCATCAGAATTTTCAATATTTTCAGCTGTCCAATTGAATCCTTAGATTAGATAAGGTTTCCTATTTGAAGCTATTATATTATATTGGCCATCTGGCCAATATCTTTTGGCTGGTACAGTTTGGATCCCTTGATTTCAGTCCCCAAGAAAGGGAGCCAACAGGAGCTCTCTGAAAGCATTTATTAGCTTTGTCAGTGATAGTTGAAGTTGGTCTGATTTGGATACTGAATATTGAAGATCTGGCAAAATGTGTCTGCCTTACGAGGTAGACCAGACAGGAAACATGACCAGATGAGCTAATTCTACTTTATTGTAAGGTTACATTAACAGAATCTTGCAAGTCTGAAAGTACTTCTCTCCCCTCATTCCCTTTATAGCCTCCAAAGTAGCGAGGATCTCTTCTAAGCCTCTTGCCCCCCCCCCCCAAAGCCCTGCTGTGGGCTAAGCTGCCTTTTATCTGACTGTTCCCTTGGTTGCATGTTGTTGCCCTGTCTCCCAAGGTCATTTCCACATATCATTACAAAATGTTGGCCTGCATCCTATACCTGATTAAAATATTGGAAAGCTGAATAATTTCTAAATATTGTAGTTCCTTTAGGAATGGCACAATATAAACCACTGAGTATCTGGAGACACTGTAATCATGTTCAGATTTCTTCACTACTCACACTGAAGGCAGCCACTGAGAAATCCAGGATAATATGAGGGACTAATTTTCCCTACTGTCAGTTGCGACTAAGACAACTGTCCCAGTTGTGGCTAAGACAACTGTCCCAGCAATGACTAGCAGCCATTTGGCCTGGTCCCATATGCAAATCCCCACACCCTAGCTTCCATTTCTTGTGTGTTAATGATTAGATCAGATTTTTTGGCTTTTAAAAGATGACAAATATAATCGTTTTAATGAATTATATTTAGCACCTATATACTGTAGGTTTTGTTTTTAGTGCTGAAAATCTTACATATAGTTTTTATTTAATGTTATCCAGATGTAATCAGTCCTGGATGCGTTAAGCGTCCTCTTGGGCAGACAGACAAGATATAAATAAATACCCAAACACAAATTTCTAAGCATAACCTTCTGTATTCCACAGCATCAAAGGGAACTTAATTTTTTAGGCTGAAGAGAAGCAAAGAGGCAAGAAAAGGAACCTTATAATCAGACAAGCACTTTCTAATAATTCTTCTGGTCCAGTGATAAGGAAGAAGATGAATGGATTAAGGGATCAAACAAAAAGGACATAATAAAGGGATTGCTCCCCGTCCCTTTTCAGAAGGATATAGAAGCAGAAGTAGAAATCCAGTATACAATCTAACTTTTGAAAACACCTTGTTCCCTACCATAAATTTGCAAGCTGACATTATTCCATTCTGAGTTGGGAAGGCTTTGGGAGTATTTACTTAGATATATCTAATGTAGAAAATTCGAGAATTAACTTTTCATAATTAGCATTTCTTCACTACAAATATCACTTTAGTATACTGTATAAAAATTGTTGATACTGCAATTTTCCATGTCATCTCTGCAATGCAGCCCAACCTTCCCTATTTCTGTCATTCTGTGTTAGTCAGCTTTTCACTGGTGGGAGAAAAAAGAACTGTGGGAGATGAGCTAATTTAGCAAAAAAAGACAAGCAACAATTCTTGTATGTGTGACAGAAACTGCTAATGAATCCTTTACTTTCGTTACTCTCCTGATCCCTCCTGCTAAAGTCCTGGAGCTATGTAGCCATTTTTGTTTTGCATTTCCAAACCCCTCTGTTGAATAGATGGGTCATTTGAGAAAATGCCAGAAATCTACATACATGAGGCTTATTTTTTAAAAATGGTATGAAATGTTGAAAGATTGGTCAGAGAGGGATGGAGAGAGACAGAGAATGGGAAAAGGAAACAAGCCCAGATATCAGTGATACATGGGCATGAAAACCAGGGAGAAGAAGTAGCTACATTGCAGGGAACGAAGACAGCAAAGCATGAAAAGTATTTGAGTCTCTAAGGAGAATTCAGGCTGTATTTTAGGTATTTCCATTTTCCCTTCCCTACAAGTCCAGTTTTTGAAAAAGTCAACATTTCTACTTAATGTGCGTTCCATCCATCTTCAAAAGCTTCTCTTACTTTTTGTGATCCTTTGGATGGGCTTTCAACATCTGCTGTATTATTCTCCTACCCACCAAGAATAGCTGTACTTTATCTATCAGGGGCTGGCAGTTGTGAATGACTTTAGTTCTCAAATATATAGAAAGGGAGATAAAAGCACTAAATACTTTTATTCTCATATCTTTTTTCTTGAAGCTGGATTTTGACGTCTTGCATTAGTTCACTCCTTCTGTCTTTCCTACCAAGACGTACTCTTTTGCTCTACTCAAATTGAACAATTTTGGCAGGAAGGGGGAGGAAATAGAAAAAACAGAACATATGGCATTGTCAGATTATTTGAATTTGTATCTTGCCTTTCAAAATAATGAGTGTGCTTCTCTTATTTATATTATCTGTACAACCTCCCTTTGCAGTAGGGCATGCCTGTGTGTGTAGACTTCATAGAATTGTATGGCTTGCCACTGCTGTATCCAGCTTGGCTCTGTGTATGAGAGAGAGATGGGTCCAACATCTCTAGCAATGTTATGACTGAAAGATTGGGGATTCTTCCTAGTCAGGTCTAAGACTGACCATTAACTACATTACACTGCCTCTCCGATAGACCTCCTTGCTCAGTCCTATGCCTTGTGATTAGCAACATCGCTCAAGCACCCAAGCAGGCTGTTTCTATAGGCTGTTGGTTATCTTTTATCTAGACACATGGGCATTACAAACAGGTTCAATTAATTAGATTATTGTAACTGTATGTTTATACTGTGCATAATCACCTTAAGAGACCTCTAGAAAAATGGATGCATGTGCACAAATGTGTTAAGTACAAATTCCCCTGCTGAACTGCCTACCTTCCTTCTTCTCCTGTTTTCTGTCATTTACTTTGTGTTTTATCTCATTTCTGTTAGCTTTAGAACCTTGTAATACACTCAAAACCCATCTCACTTTAATCTGGGTTCATAAACCACTCAGTAAGTCTCTTCCTCTTGTTTCTGAGGTCCACCCATCCATTGCCAGATAGTCGTCTTTGCCAAACAATTGTAACGCAATGAGATTCTTACGATCAACAAAGCCAAATTGAATCTCTCATCATTGTCTCCTTGGATGATTAATGTTCTGACATATTTTTAATAATATAAGAGGGGTGGACTTTTCCCTATTCCTTTTCTCTGTACAAAGCATAGTTTTATGCACGCCTATTATATTATCTCCCTCCTATGTTGATACATCACTGTTCAAAGTGGATGGCATGGCTTTGGCATGAATATGTAAAGTCTTTAATCTGAAAGAGAGAATGATGTGACCTGGGAGATGCTAATTATTCTAAACAACTGTGTGTGTATAAGTGCTTCTTTACATTCAAGGAAATAACTGTAGCAAGTAGGGCTGTGCATCCTGTTGGATTTAAAGGCAAATGCTGCTTCAAAGCTGATTGGGGCATTTACACAGCATTTGTCTTCAGCTCCTTAAAGCAACTGTCCCCAGCAGTGTGATCTCCGGAAAAAGATGCAACTGGTCAAAGCAGCTGCAAGGAGGTGCTACAGGTATGCTCAGGTAGGTATAAAAAGGATTACAACTGAAAAATGCTGCCTGATTTATTAGAATTATTAATAAGTTTGTCATGGACACTCCACTGTGCAGATCATGCACCCCAAATGATAGCATTCATATCAGTGTGTATGCAGCAGCAACCTCCAATAGCAGAACTAAAACAAAGGCCTCTTTCTCCATATAAACAATTCTATTTCTTCATTCAAAAACAGTATTGCAGAGTTGTCAACACAAAGGAGGACCCCCAAAAGAATGCCAAAGCAGTGTTTTGCTTTGTTTGAAATACTTATACGCCCCTTTTCGAGAATAAAAGCCTTTCCAAAGCAGCTTCTGCTGTGAGATTTTAAACAAAACAGGATGAAAAAAAAAATCCCCTCTCATCCCTGTGGGTGGTATGTACCTTCTTCAATCATTCTCTCAGGTTTACTGTTGTAGTAGCATTCCATCAATTCCAGGTTCTCTTGTCTCGTCCATGTATGGTATATATATTTAAGAACATTTATTTGTAAAAACGTTTAAGCAGGTGAAAGTGCTCTAAAAAATAGGAAGAGGGGCACAAGAGATTATACTATCTTTATCTGCAAACATGGCTAGCTACAGTATCAGGCGGCAAACATTCTGCAAGTGGGAATCATTAGTTCAACAGATGTTTCCCAGGAAAACTTTCCTATCAAAGCCCTGTAGGAAGCATGGCCAATTTTCTCATCCTCTTCCACCATCTTTGAAAAGCAGAGTGTTAGGCTTTGATTAAAATATCCTCAGCAGATGTAAAATATTAATATCATGCTTTCAGCTCCTCAACCCTGAGTTAGCAAACAAGCTATCTCTTGCTGAGAAAAATCCCAGTTGCTAAAATGTGTGTCAGAGTAAGAAAAAGGAAGGAAATAGATGGAAAGTTAATTATCAGCCATAACAACACCAGCTGACCTCAGGGAGTGAAAGTGGGAGTGGTCCTCATCCATGATCTATCCTTTGGGTTTTACACACCTTGACCTGCCTTCCTGCCTTGGCACAGCAGCTCCACAATTGCCACCATCTAGCTTTAGGGGACAGGAATGCCCTGATCTGGCTTCCTCCTCCTTAACTCTGGCTCGTGAGAGAGAGAGGGTATCCCACAACCTGAGCACTTCCTTGCCAGAAAACTGGTCATAATAGTAATAATGGCGATGATGTAAAAGGAAAATTAAGCACTATAGCATCACCTCCTGGCCCTTGTAGCTTGAGGCACGTGGTCAGAGAAATATATCTTTCCCTTCTTTTTCCAGGAGTTGCAAACAAAACAAGAAAGTATAATTGAAGAAAATAACATTATTTAAAAAATGAGGAAAGGTATAAACTTTCCTTTTAACTGTAGATAGCCAAATGATCAAAACACACGCAAGTGGATGAAATGAAGGGTGGAGTACTGATAAAACCCCAAACAGAACCATAAATATAAATGTGCCATCACATTTATTTTATTTATTTTTACACCTGCTGTGGGGAAAATGGTACAAATCCATAGTGGGTAGGACCTCAGGCTCAAACCTTAAGGCGGAACAAAATTTTAGAAACCAGCTTTGCATAAAATACAATAAACTTCAGATGCAAAGATTACTAGCGACAATTACTAGAAACAATTCAAGGAGACCAGCTCTCAGAAAATAAAGCATAAAATCTTAATGGTGCATCTTAGCGTACTGATCCCTGTCACTCTATAATCCAATGTTTTACACGAATAAACCTTGTTTCTCACATATTTTTAATTTTTAAATACAGTAGGCTTAGGGGCAATTCAATTATATTCTTCTCCCTTCCGGTTCCAATCTAGAGCTCCCTTCCCAACCTCTATTCTTACCATGGATCCAGACAGTTTTATCTCTTCAAAGTCCTGAATAACTATCTTTGGCTTTTTGGAGCTAAGCCTTTCTTTTGTGACTCCCTGGAGGCTTCTGGGGGTCCCAATCCAAGGGTCCCTCCCTCTTTTCTATTCTCCATTTTCTTTTTTCCAGGTTTTCCCATATTTTCCATCAATCTCGACTCCAGCTAGTCTGGCTCACATACAACGCACCACAAGGCTTTGTAAACAGAAAAGGTTGGACTGTGGGAAAAACTCCTTTGTGGCTTATCCGGGCAAACCAACCCATCCCCCCTTCTTAAGGCTAGGATTCCAAAACAATTAAATTTTTACTCTCTCCAGCCAAAGGGGTGGGTGGTGGCTCATCAACCAGTGTATGTATTATTAAGCATGTTCCACTCAGGAAGGAAAGGTGTTGATTCCCTATCTGATAGATTTGCGTTTAGACCAGTGTTTCTCAACCTTGGCAACTTTAAGATGTGTGGATTTCAACTCCCAGAATGTGTGGACTTCAACTCCCAGAATTCTGGGAGTTGAAGTCCACACATCTTAAAGTTGCCAAGGTTGAGAAACACTGGTTTAGACCATCTGGGGTGAGTGTGGGGGCAGCCTGTTTCCTTGGCCTATGTCAGGGAGGTTCTTGAGTGACTGGGGGCTTGCCCCTTCACTACATTAGTGATCTTCAGTTCTTTCAACTTGCCTCATTCCAACTTGGTAATAATTTGAGAGGGGGCTACATTTTTATTCATAAAGATGATGAAGTTCCCAGCTGATTCAGAAAGCCACAAGCATTTCATTTACAGATAGGTTCAGACTGATTCCCCTAACACCAGAGTTTTCTGCAAATCCGTGAAATTTAACTTGATTTCCATGGCTTGTTTTAAAGGGAAACATCTTGTTAATTTCTTGGTTAATTGGCTTTCTCTGCAAATGGGAAGATAATCAACACTGAAACAGAAGTAGTTTTTGAGGAAGTTCACCAAACTGGCTTGTGCAACAGGCAGTCCTCAAAGTTTACACAGAGCATCAGAGCCAAGTTGTTTTTTGGCAAATGCTTGAAGCCCTTATTATTTTTGCAACCTAAGAACAGAAGCAATGGCTTTAGGCAAGCAGGCAGGCCCCTACATTTCCCACCCCCTTACTATTGTTAGGGACAAGCCTAGGACATGAACAATTCTATTCCAAACTCCCAAACTCTTACTATTTATTATAATTCTGCTGCATCTGAAGCCTCCAACCAGCTTCCAATTCTAGGGACAAATACTGTGTTCCATTCTACTCCTGAAGAAGCAGAAATACCAAACCCATAGAACTTGAATACTTCCATGAGGCTACATCCCAGGGATCCTACTAATTGAAAGGATTTTGCATAGACTAAATCTGCCGGTGGCTATTAATCAGCTATTAGCCTTCAAACTTTGTTATGAGATTCCAGGATGCATTTTGTTGGACACAGCAGAAACAGGATGCTTGACTAGCTGAATCTTTAGTTTCATCTGGCAAGACTCCTTCAAACTCTAGATGGCCAGTATGCTGCTACTTACCTATGTCCCAGTCTCCACACCTAAGTAAACCTAGAAAAATCCCCTACAATAATTTCCCAGATTAGTATTCCAAGAAGAAATAATTCCAGAATTCATCATGCATAGTACCTTTCTCTAGAACTACAGGATAAGGACTAAAGCAAAATTTAATCTAGGCAAAAGAAAGATGTTATAAGGAAGGAGAAACTCTGGAAAGGATCCAGCCTCCTTTGGATGGGAAATTATTCTTGAGTAGGTCTGGGGATATTTCTGGTTTTTTTTTTTTGCACTTGGATACCCAACTTTAGGCTAGGGCTAAGAATGTTCTTGCTTAGCTTAGCTTGGTACACATTTCCGAAGCAGTCTGACCCAAAGAGAAGGCTTTCTAAATCATCAACAGGGAGAAAAGGAAATTTCAGAGATTGTTGGACACAACTGTGAATCAGAGTATCATGCTACAGCTGCTTGCCCAAGTGAACAGCAGAGAAGAAAGGAAGCAGAATGCAATTTAAAGTGAGCAAAAATCACATCTCTTTAGTCCCTCCCAAGACACTTAGCAGCCCTGAAGTATGAATGGAGATAATGAATAATTAGAGATAATGAATGGATGGAATAAATAAGCAAGGGAAACAAAAGAAAAGGAGGAAACAGGTGGATCCCAAGAGGATCCCATTTCAAAATAGGACACCTAAATACTTCAAAGAATATCTCTAGCAATTATAACATCAGATTATACGTCCAAAATTTTGCAACTGAATAATGCAGAAATGTTTCTGTAATTGATTCAAGTATCTGAATTTGGTGCAGAGATTGTGGTCCTCATATAAAGCCTTGTTCTAGGTAACTTTGCTGCATGCACTTAAAACAAGAAATGGGCACTCAACTCTAAAAGCTTCAAGGGGTCCAAAATGCTCCTGGGAGCATTTGGAACAGATGCACATTAAAAATCTGTCATGTAGCTGTCATGAGGCTCTCTGGGTATGTTTTGTAATGTGCAGCTTCTGCTTTAGCTGCATTTCTATCAACTTTGTTCACTGCTAATTCTGAAGTTTCTAATTAAGTGTATGACTACAGTTGTTTTAAAATGTTGGACACCCATCTTATCCTAAATCCCCTTGAGAGAAAAATTCAGCTTGGCAATGCAATGCAGTGTTATTTTCTCCTCAGCATGGCAACTGAAGCAATTTCTCTTCTCACCCTGCAATTATTTCCCTTCTCCATGTCTCAGTATTGGCACTCTAATGACTTAATAACAGAATATTCCCAGCGGAAGAATCAGACTGTGCAAATCTAACCCACAGGCTTCCATTAATTGTTTCTGGGGGCAGAAGGGAAATACTGATTCTTTAAAATAAAATGTTTTTTTAAAAAGTAGATGTACCAAAGCTACACTGCGATACTAACATACCCAACTATTTCCTCCAACAAGTAGAACATCATGTTTGAACACCATCATACCAGATAAAATTCCCTTATTAAATCAGAATATCTCATGGTGGTGAGGGGCATATTGGAATAAAGGAGGGTTTTCACTGAGGACAGAATCTTGGCCTAACTCCTTCTAAACAAATGTGTAAGTAGTCGTTTAGGTAGTGCCAACATATTTCCCTCAAGCCTTCGGGAGAATGTAGAAGTCCATGCCCTTCAGCGCCAAAGATGGCCTTAGTTTCCTACACAATATCCTCAAGGCTACTACTTAGATCAGGGACCCCCAAACTCTTCAGCTCATTGACCCCTTCGTGAAGTTTCAGATTGCTCATCAACCCTCAAACATTTATTATATGAAAAATAATTCAATAAATACTACTTTAATAGAACTCTGCATTATACTAATATCAATCCCATGGATAGTCCCACTGACCCTTGGGGGTCGATACTGATCGCTTTGGGGAAGCCTGACTTGTGGAGTCCTTGGGGTCCTCTGAGCTTGTGTGTTTTCTTGCAAATGTTTCATTACCCAGCTAGGTAACATCTTCAGTGCTAGAATGGAGTGGAGTTTGCTCTTTGTTTACATACAGTGGCTTGCCCTGCCTGTGTTGGTGGTCCCCCCCCCCCCCCTCAGTTCCTTGATTAGGGTATTGTTTACTGCTTGATTGTATGTCTGGTGCTAATCTTGGTGTTAATCTCTGCTTATCTGGGTGACGATTGCTGGTGAGGAGACGTTCTGGTCTTTTGTTTCCTTTTTATTGTCTCTTTTCAGTAGTGTGTAGATGTTGTTTATCTCTATGTGCCTGTTGATGGCTACCTTGTCTGAATACCAAGCTTCCAGGAATTCCCTCCTGTTTTTGGATTTAGCTTGGTCTAAGATGCTGACAGTTTCCCAGACTGAAACTATGGTTAAGTCTGTCCATGTGTTGTGAGATTAAGGAGTTTTCATCATGTCTTCTGACTGCTGGTTGGTGTTCATGGATGTGCTCTGCAAGCCTTCTGCCTGTCTGTCCTACATAGTGGTTGTTACAATCCTTACACTACATGTTGTAGATGACTTGTTTTTTCTTCTTGGGCTACTGGGTCTTCTGGTTTGCTTAAGATGTTTTGGAGGGCTTTAGTTGGTTTGTGTGCTACAGAGATGCCATGTGGTTGTAATAGTCTATTGGTAGTTTTTGAGACATTTCTGATGTATGGCAGTGTGAGCCTTTTCATAGCTTGTGTTGGTTGTGTTGTAGAAGGTTGAGAGGTCAAGCAGTTTTTGATAAAATTGCGTGGGTATCCATTTTGTTGGAAGATGTTGTATAGGTGGTCTGTTTCCTTTTTCTGCTGTTCTGGGTTGCTGCAGTGCATTTGCGCTTGTTTGAACAATGTTCTTGCACAGCTCCTCTTGTGGGTTAAGTCTGAGGTGTGCATCCATGATCATTAGTCATATCATTTTATGGCTGCTTTGTTGCACTATTTTCCATCCAGCTGTGCAGTTTATTGGAGGTTTGTATCTGATGCTGGTGGGATGAAAAGGATTACACTGCCATACATCAGAGATGTCTCAGAAACTGTCAACAGACTATTACAACTACATGGCATCTCTATAGCACACAAACCAACTACACACTACTCAAAAGAGACAATAAAAAGGAAACAAAGGACCAGAACATCTCCTCACCAGCAATCATCACCCAGATAAGCAGAGATTAACACCAAGATTAGCACCAGACATACAATCAAGCAGTAAACAATACCCTAATCAAGGAACTACCAGGGGGGTAAAAAAAAAACCCCACCAACACAGGCAGGGCAAGCCACTGTACATAAACAGAGAGCAAACTCCACTCCATTCTCGCACTGAAGATGTACCTAGCTGGATAATGAAACATTTGCAAGAAAACAACCAAGCTCAGAGAACCCCAAGGACTCCACCTGAGCTACACATATTGTCTTCTTTTGGAACCCCGACTTAGATAATGCCTATGTCCATTGTTGCAGAGGCCACTTGGACAACAGAAGAAACAAAAGAAGCAAGCCACAGCCCTCTTCCCGTACTAGATTTTAGAGATCTGTTCAACTGAATCCCTGAACCTGACACAAAGAAATACTCCAAAGCCCTGTACAACTGGGTTTTTGATATTTTACTATTTTATCATTATGTGACTGCTATTTGCTGATCTGGTTATAACTCCTGTAATAGCAATTAAAAAATTGCCACCCCAATTGATCCTAATGCCTGATCCACCTTTTCTCTCCCATCTCAACTCCACAATTTCATTTTTATGAATCTCTAGTTTTAGGATGGATTTCAGAGCTTCCTATCCTTACTTGAAAACAGATGTACATTTGGATTGATTGTCAAGTGTGACATGGAAAAATTGTGCTATTAAAACACATATCAAACAATAGTTTCCCCTTTCAGTAAGAATACAGATATCATTTTACAATGTATTAAATTTTTCCTGGCCCCTTTACAAAGGAGTTCACATAGTAAGCTAAGGTTCAGAGAAACCCGTGTTTGTAAAATTGCTTCTTGAGGCAGAAATTAGAGATAGAATCCAATTGTGTCAGTTTGCCAGTGACACAGATGCCATCAGCAATATAGATTCTCCCTTATTATCCCACATTTCCCAAATGCCTGCTAAATCTGCTCCAGCAGGCTGGCAAATATGAGAGTGCAGAAAGGAAAAATGAAGGGGAAATTTCTTCATAGGATACCGGCTGGAACTTAGGTTAAACTATAAAAAAGTATTTTAAAAAATTCACAAAGCAAGTTAACAAGTTAATGTGACAACAGTTAATCTATTAGTGAATCATTTATACAATTTAGAAATGGACTCTTCCTCAAGTTTTATATTGAACTGGGCTCGTAGACAAGTTCATTTCCTATCCTTTCTTCTATCCCTACTCAGATACTCCTTATCTCCCCACCATGGCCTAAAGTTCTTATACTATATTACTAATTTGTCCGTATAAGAAAGTAAAAAATAACAAAATGAAAGCAATAATGCTGTTATATGTGGCATAATAAAGATATAATAAGACATGAGTTGAGTGTGTGCAACTAATAAACCAACTGCTGCTTAACATTTGTCTAATTTAAATAAAATTCCTAATAGGCAATTTCAATTTATACCCTGTTCCAATTAAAATAGTGACTCATTATATGGTGATCACGTTATCAGGTTTTATATTGTATTATGTCTGTAGAACACCACACTCAAATGAAAAGAAGAAACATTATCCCAGTTCTTGGGAATAAGTCATCCAGTACAAAATATCTTTAGATCAACAAATCAGTTTATCTTATCCCACATCCCATTTCCAATAGGTCCAATAGTAACCAACCAGGAAACCCATAGGCTACAATTGCTATCTTCTATTGCTGCTGGTGTTTGATTGTGAAAGCTCTACTGTGCGGTCCTACTTAGGCAACATTACTAATAGCTATTGGTTGATCTTCTAAGAGCCTCATTCCTTTCTGAAGCCATCCAGGCCAATATCCATTGAGCGAGTAGAAGCAAGTTCCATACATTTATTAGAAGTTGTGTGGAAATATACTTTCCTTCAGCTGCTCCTGAATTTCCTGCCAGTTCATTCCACTGGATGACCTCAAGTTTTCACACAATGGGAAGAGGAAAAGGCTTATCTGTTTTTCACTTTTCCCATACCATATATAATTTTATTAGTCATAATAATATCCTTTCTGCTAAGTAATCTTTTTTTGCCACCAGCCTTCTCCAACTTCATACCCTCCAGATCTGCTGTTCAGTTCTATAATTCTACCTTGATCCTCATGGCTGGGAATTATAGGAATTGGTCCAATACATTCAGAGAGTGCCAGGTTGGGAAAGATTAAGCACGCTATCAGCTTTGTCTGCCCACCCAGACCCTAAACAGTAGAAGGCAACAGCAGAACCACAGGTTTGCACAGCAGAGTACTCAGCCAGGAACCACAGTTGGTCCAAGGCAACACCATGGCAACATGTCAGGCTCATTCCAGGGATAGTTTTTAAGACTCCTGTGAGCTCCCCTTTATATCTGCCACTTGTAGACACAAATCAGATTAGGCGATTTGCCACAACCAATTAAAAATAAACCAATAAAACCCTCAGAAAGAAACAGTGCTGCTGTTATTTTATTGCCATGTTTAGCATACTGTAACAAGGCCCCAAAGCATCTTTTTGCCGCAGGAATCAAAAAGGTACATAATTCCTTGTTCTTTTTCATGAGTCCCCCTAAAACAGAAGGAAAGAGGCACTTTCAAAGACACTTGTACTCATGGCTTTTGCACATACAGGTCTAAACAGTGCCTCAGTGGCTGCCAATTTTTCTTCTTTATCCATGTGGAGGTGGGAACATCCAGAATTTACTGGCACATCAATCATCACTAATTTCCAGTTATCTTTCCTACTTAAAGATAGTACAAGCATGATAAAACAAAACTAGGTTTTGCTCAACTCCCTGACATCTTTTGAAGTACGGGGATAGAGAAATGCAACCTTTTTGTTTTATTTCCTGAGTTCATCCTAATTTCTTTTCCAAACACAAATAGACCAAAAGCTGGGGGAAATACTGAAAGGGACATTCGCTTTCTCTGTCAGCCTGTGGTCTCAACATTGGCTTGCAACACTTATCCACCATTTTCCAGGATAACCCAGCATCTCTTAAATCTCAGTGCACTACGCTGTTGCCTGAACTGCCTAGGGCAGAGATAAGGAAACTCATTCTCTTCAAATATTTTGTATTTCAAGCCTAGAGTTAATGGTCAGGCATTTGAGGAAATGTGATCCTAAATACCTAGAGGTCACCAGCTTGCCTAAACCTCCTCTCCTGGATTGGGGGGATACAAACAGACACCAATCCTGAGCTACACATATTATCTACTATTACAAATATACATATGTTTATAACCCCTACCAGAACCCACTCTTTCTTTTTAAACTAATGCAGCTGAATGCTCTTGAAGAACAAGGAAAGGAGCAAGGCTAAGTGGGGCTCCCTGAAACCTTTTGATTAATTGTTTACGGCACATAAAACATCCTTCTCTGTTAGTGGATACTATAGTGGGTGGAGAGAAATGTGAAAGTGACCAATTTAATATTGGAAGCAACAAAAGGCTGCTGACCCAGCTTGGCAAAACATTCCCGCCATGAAACCTTGCAATATCAGCATAGTTATTGAGTCACTCCATGATTTGCTCTCCTCCAGATGTGAGGTAAAGGTGAAGATTCCCTCAAGTAGATCTCAACTTCTGGTGACTACATAAATATGACCATGTACTTTTCTTGGCAAAACACAGAAGGAGTTTGCTACTGCCTTCTTCTTGGATATATTTCTGACTTCCCAGTCTAACCTATAGTCCTGGGAGTTCCCAATAATCTCTCATCCTAGTACTAATGGCCAATCTCGCTTAGCTTTTTCAAGATCAACCAAGGTTGGCCAGGTATTGCCACTTGAGGCTGTCCAAATGCAAAAGAATCTTCAATAATCTGGTGCTGGAAAAACAGACATCCAGATTGCACAAAACAGCTGAATAATGGGACACAATCAATAAACTCAGGAAGAAAACACCAACAGATTCATAGGTTAGATCGTAAAACTAGCTTTAACAAGGATCACATTATGATGAGTGTCATGCAGTTGCCAAATCAACTTCTGCAGAATTATACTGAAAGAATCACAGCAAAAGAGGGTGGACAGCAATAGGTATTTTTCAATGACACCTCCAACATACATGTATAAAGCTACACCTGGTCACATTTCAGCACATGTATATGCCTAAGAGGAGTTGTTGCAATGTAAGGAAGCCACGTTTCTTGCAAGTCAAAAAGGTACTATGTTTCCTTGCCAGAGTGCTTTGGAGGACAAAGAAGAAGAAATTCTACCAGCTGGTAGAGACTATGCACTTCTGAGGTAAGGTCAAAATGATTCCATGCACACAACTCAATGTAATACATTCAGCTTGCTAGAAACTATCCCTGGCAGATGTGAACACTGTATAGTCAAGCTCTCAACTTGCAATGGAAAAGAACACAGAAGGCTGCTTGCTGTCCTGCTTCTGTGAGCAGCTTCTAATGGAGAAAGTAGGAAAGAAAATTTGCTTTGGAAGATACGTATCATCCAAGTCTCACTTCCTCTCCTTCGACAAGGATCTTCAAATGCCATTTAGTCATGTTAAAGCAGCCTTTCCCACCAAGGTTCCTCCAGTTGTATGAACTTCAACACCCAGAATTCTCTAGCCAGCATTGCTGGAGTTGGACAAGTTTGCTTTGAAGGCTCAAAGAAGGGAAAAGTAATTTTACCCAAGCTTTCTCTAAGCCTCAGTCATGCAAAGGGGTATGTATCTATAAAGAAGAGGAATAGTATGGCCTGGAAGACAGGCTGGTGAGATTAAACCCGATCTTCTACCCACAAAAGATATGACATGTAGCAGCCTTTAGTCATTTCTTGTAGTTGAAGTCCCAGTATATCTAGAAGGCAACCAGAATGTGGAAAGCCGACAAATAGTCAAGTCTCAGAAAGCCTGAACAACAAGGCAAATTCAGTAACGTCCCAAAATTCCAGGTCCCTGTATTAAGTATAATATTTTCCCTCTCCCTCCATTTTTTTTTTTAAAAAGACAATAAATGGAAAGAAAATGGCCATTTTAATCTGGAGTAGCCTTCAAACACCTTTGCATTTTAATCAAAGCAAGAAAGAAAAGTATCCAAGATGCCCAGTGCACGGATACAGGAGTTAAATGTTTTGCTCCTGCCTTCTCCGGAAAGTGGCACCAAGTGTGTGTGTGAGGGTAGGCACATTAAGACCATTTGCAGGAAGAAACTTGAAATCAGAGGAAGCCAAGTCTATCACAGCAGCACAAGCCAACACATGAACAATTTGTGCTGACTCCAAAAACCTCAGGCTAATACGGAGGAATGTGAAATATTTTTCAAGTTCCTTGTGTTAGGATTATAAACATTCTTCTAACAGTTTGAAACTGTAGTCTTTAGGGGGTGGGGGGAGAACTAGGCTCTGAGTTTAATAGTCAACTTTTATAGCAATGAAGAACCAATTGACAGGTTGCCTTTGCTAGTCAAAGGCTTCCAAATGTGAATGTCTCATTCTGTGGGAATGTCAGAGCAGATACAGAATAAGCTGTTGGTTAAAATTATATAGAAGCGCTTATAAATAGAAGGCAGGGGTGAATGCTGGCACACTTGTCTGGATTTTCTGTCAAAAGGGCAGACGTTGCAGCCCAGGAGTAAGGAAGGCTGCCTTCTGGTCAGCCAAGAGCAGATGTTGCCTTTCTGTTAAAACAGACTTATAAAGAGGATAGTGCAATAAAGATGCCTTATAAAATGCTGGATTATATGGAGAAAGAAAATGACCTTCTTTGCCTTTGTCTCTGGCTTGAAGGGACATGGACAGAGATGTCAAGGAAGACAAAGAGAAAAGTATCTTATGCTGTCCCCAAGGATCTCATTAATTAAAAATCTTCCTTTCAACAGAAGCCCTGAGTATATCGGGGTTGGAAGTGAACTCCTGTTTTTTAAAACAGCTGCATCTGTTTCATAGCCATGCAGCTTTCATGAATTCAGAGGGATTCCCTTCACAGCATACTGGCAAAAATCATGGCTGAGTCATACAGAATGATACAAAGGCACCATTCCCAGACTATTTAAGCAACTTCTACTGTAGCTGAGAGACTTCAATTTTCATTAACTTTGCTAAGCTATGGAATACATGGTTAGATAAAGGGAAGATGCCCGGGATTTCAAACAAAGCACTTACTTTCCAGCCATGTCAATTCAAAGGAGCCCAAGAGTACAGGATGCAAGCAACAAATAATAGTACCAATAATGTACTAACAACTGGAGTTCTCTGACACAAAGATATGTATTTAAGGAATGATGCTACACTTCCTGAAAAGGAGAGGGGGCAGGAATGGTCATGGGGAGTCAAAAAAGTCTGAGCCAAATTATTCAGGTCAGGATGCAGTTCTATTTACTTTATTTGTGAAATGCCCCCTAATGCAGCCTTTCCCAAATTGGAACCCCCCACCCACCAGATATGTTACAACACCCAGGGCTCCCAGCTCACCCAACTGCTGTACTCCAACACCCCTGATGAACATCAGGTGGAGAAAGGCAATTTGTTTCTGTTGGATACAGTTGGGTTATCTGAAGAATAAACTACCATATTATGTAGAGCCGGTGTTATACAGTGGTTAAGAAACTGGACCTGGAATGAAGAGATCCAGGTTCAGATCCCCACTTGATTATAGAACTCACTGAGTGTTTTATAGCTACAGCTGCACACTCTTTCTTAGGCCAATCTAACCCCATAAAATTGTTATTGTGGGCATGAGAAGAACCTTCTTCTACTCCACTTTAACTGTACAGAATATAAACACAATGAATAAATGAATAAATAAATATTAACAGCAAGTTTCTAACATTTGCCTGCAAAAGGCCTACCAGTTATAAAAGAAAATGGCAACAAGAATTCAGCTTGCTGACTAAAATTGCCTGTTGGGAACATTTTCTTCATATGTGGTTCCTCCAAAAGAATTTGTCTGTTTACAGAGATTTTATTTTCAAGGTAGCCACACCTTTTAGTTTTTTGTCAAGGTTACTTTAATTGTAAAAGCCTTTATTGTGTGAAAGGCTGGAGTTAATGTGTAATAGAAAGCATTCTGCTTTAATGCAATAATAGAAGGCTTGATATTTACTCAAAGCAAACAATTCCTTGAAAAGGATGAAATAATTAAGAAGCCAATTCAGGAGCAAATGACTGCAGCTACAAAATATAAATTCTGAGGTGTTGGCATGTTGAGAATCATTGGGTTGTTTTTAAATCAGAGAGAGCAATTTTTTCCTCAACCTCAAGGGCTTACATTGCGCGCACACACAGAACCCAAAACACACAAGCAAAGAATGAGCACATTTCTCCTCCAGGCAGCTTGCTGGCAAAACACTAACGTGATCATGTTTGGATGACTACATCTGATATTCAGAGTCCAACAATAGATTATCAGTAGCAACTCAAGGGGAAAATAAAGGGCCATGCTGCTCAGTTATTCAGCAAGATACAGAGAGAGAAAAACTGCCTGAATTTTAGGGACTTGATTTGTATCCTGAAGCATCACACCGCTGCTCTCATTTGTTCTGGGGGGATGGCATTCACCCGAAGCATCCCACCTTCCTGACATTTGAGATTAACTAAGGAGGTCTCATCCACATTCCATAGTTATAGGTGTTACCCACCCCAAGCAGATGTTTCCTGTTGTGGTGGTAGTGTGGTGATGGTGGTGGTGGTTGTAATTACCATGGAATGGTTATTCTTGGAAGTTCACTTGCTCTCTTCTCTAGCAAAAGGTATCCCTATTCTGCCAACCTTGAGCTATATTTGTCTAGGTACTGCAAGAGTTCCTTATATTTTGTCTTTAAAAAAAAAGGGGGGGTACAGTGGTATTTATACAGTGTTGACTGGAGATTATTAACTTAAATCTTTAAAGACAAAAAAAAAAAGAAAGATTACATCAATATTAACTACGACTTCTAAACTGTTAATGTTGGTAAGCATAAGGTTGCTTAAATTTTACATCTAAAGCAGAATGTGGCATTGATAAACGACCACAAAATACATTATTTGCTATATAATAAAGGTTTTTATCTTAAGCTTAATACTTAATACTAAGGCCTCCACTGTATTGTTTCTTATTGTTCTTTGTGCATATTAATAAAAAGAAAAAAAACAAGTTAAAAAAGCTATTTGGTTTCTAACTTCCCCCTTCTTGTGCTTCTACCAATTTGCAGTGTTTATTAGCATTTAGGCCCCCTTAGAAATCACACTGTCAGAGTTTATTGTTGCCATGCTGCATATTTTGTTAACTTCATTTAAATTCTTTTATGATATAAGGCACTATATAAATGATACAAATCATTTTGTTGCATTAGCCCACAACGTACTGGATCGCCCTCCATCCCTCAACTCTACTGCTCAAACATTTTCTTTCATATAACTACTTTTGGTTTTTTTTCCTGCTTATTGACTCTCAGATTTAGAATTTCCTTCCCAAACATCTGTGTAATGATACCCTAATTCCAGGGATATGGAACTTAAACTAGCCCAGTGACTGGACTGTCAAACACTCTTGGTGGACCGGATGATAACGGGATGTAGGGGGAGGGGGCTGACTATGAATTCAGGAAGGGGAAATTCTACCCCTGCCATTCTTTCAGTCTTTCCTCTGCTCAGATGAGGATGGCAGGCATTATTCCCAGCCTCCTTCTGAGTGGAAATTGGCAGGCGTCCTTCTACTCTTAAAATCTCTCCTCAAGACTCACGTTTTCCAACTCTAATCTTTTAAACTGCAATAACACTAGAGTAAGCATTGCAAAAGTCTGTTCAAGCAAACAACAGAGCCTTTTGTGTTCTCTTAAAAACTAAGAAATGTTTTGTAAAGCAAACTTTCATGAGCCAACATCCACTTTGTTAAACACATGTTCTAAGTATAGAAGGAGGAATTATGTTTTGCATCTGGAACAGCAAAATTATTATACACAAGGAATAATTCTATAGTAGTGAAGCTATAACTTTACCCATAACAAAGCATGACTTCTACAAGCATTCTGAGTTTTAGTTATGGGACCAGGGGAGGAGAGAAAAATCCATAATCACTATATATCTTCTATTCTTATCCCAGGAAAATCAATAACTTCAATTTCTACATTATTAATTCATTCATTCATTCATTTATACAGCTGTCCTCTCAAAAAATGCCTTAGGGTAGCGTACTGTTGAAACAAAGATCACCAAAAGCAAACAATCATAAAATAATAAAATTTAGGTAACATACTGTAGTTATTTAATGAACATAGTTTCACAATGCCAATGTACTTGTGAAGTTCTCTTCGAAAGGTTTGCAAAGCTCCAGTAAATGCGAAGATAGGTTATAAATATGAAGGTTACAAATTCCAGATGCAGCTAGGGGACAGGGATAGCAAGGGCAAACCTGACTTCTTGTGATCTGCACAACTGGGTACATTTGAACAGTCTACCAAGGACATATATTGCACCATTGCAAAAGGGGCCTGTCTACTGGTTGATGTACCATTGATGCAACCAACCTCTTAAATATTTTTCTGCAAGGGTGCAAATGAATTCTACTTCACACTTGATCCTGCTGCCTCATCCATGATACAAGGTTTTTAAAAATCTGAATACGTTCTAGATTATGAAATACCACCAAAGCAAAAACCAGAAAAGGATTCACAATTTAGCTGGGAAGTGCATTATTTCCTTTTAGAATCTGGTGCTACAGAAACAGAGTTATCAATTCTTTGGAAAGTAGTCTGCATGGCTGCAATTGTTTATATTTTCGAGGATGTGGAAACTGGTCAGCTGAAAAGCATTGCCCAATATGTAAGGTTCATTTATGACTGACCTGGGCAGGGTTCAGGGTTCCCTGACATCGGTGGAGAGGAAAATGTACAATCCAAGACTTATTGCCCCAACTACTGCACTTCAAAACTTGAGGTAGCAATATGACCATGTACTATAATGGGAAGGAATTCCTGCTCTCCTGCATTTCGTGCCATACGTTTGATCTCTTTCACAATAACAGCAATGTTCCCTGTGGCTTTGCAAATCCACAGTGGAGCTTTCAGGCTATTTACTTAAAAAGTGGGCTGGCTGTCAAAGTTCGAGGCACACAACCAACCTTGTGATCTTGATCTAGATGCATGAACTTTGCTCAGTGCTTAAGTAAGCAGACTGAGCTGACAGAAGTGAAAGTTCTAGTGCAAACATGGCATTACTCAGCTGGACACTCACTCTCCCTGAGCCACGAATTGTAATTACATGTTTTGCCACTGCTGCCAATGGTTCTCATACTAGCAGTTCTGCTTAAACAAACTCAGAAACAGTAATTTTTGTTGTTATGGCTTTATAATAATTGGTCAAGAACTAAACGGTGTTTAGTCTGTCTTGTCTGCCAGAAACTTCCCTTTATTGTTTTGGGGAGCAATACAGGTACACGAAACAGTGATTTCCCAGCAAGAACAGGAATATCCAGTCTAAAACCTAGCAATAAAGAAGTGGAACTTAAGAAGCTCCAAAAAACTGAAGAGAAAGTTTATGGTCCTATTCCTGCCTGCCAATAACTTCTAAAAATGATGTAACTGCTGCCAGCTGTTCACATATTTGCCTCCTTCCTCCATCTTCCTTGACTCTTCACCTGCAACAGAGAGAACCTTTGCTAGGCAGTCATATAATGGCAGTGGCTAGGAAGAACAAAACACATTGGCCATTTCAGAGTAGAAATACCCTTTCGCAGGATTGAAATTTTCCCTATGTAAAAGGGCTTCTCGGAGATTTGGGTAGACTTCTGCTGCCAAAGTGGGCTGCCCAAAGTACAGGATCAGCTTAAGAATTCAGACATGGGAAACACACTCTTCAAGAGTTCTCCATGAGTAAGTTGGATTCAATTCTGTTTGTATTTCATGACTCTCAGTTTCCGGCTACTTTGCCTCCACACTGACACCAAGAGCACCACACAGGCCCCATAAACTTCACATACAAGATTAGAGGTGCCTTCATGTGATAAATGCCATTGTCTGCCAGCAATGCTCCTCCAAATTCTATGAAGGACAAATAAGCCAGGCTCTGCACCAAAGGATCAATGGACACAAATTTGACACCAGGACTCAAAACAAGGACAAAGTAATATCAGAGCATTTTAATCTCCCAGGACATTTCATTACAGTTTTGGTAGGAAGAAATCTTACCAGCACAATAAATCGAGGGAGAGATTTGCCAGCATTAAAAGGTTTCAGGCCATCTCATAAGGTCTCAACACATTTAATGAGTTTTTAACACATTTTTTTTTAATCTGCACTCAGTTGTTACCGACTCTGCAGTGACTGCTTTTTGGACGAGTCCTTTGCAGTTTTCAAGGCAAGGTGTTTCGGAAGTGGTTTGCCAGAGCCTCCTTCCTAGAGCAGAGCCCAGCTGGCAAGCGCAGGAGGTGGGGTTTCCGTTGCTTCGCGCCTTTTTCAGGTGAGCGCGGCTTCCGCGCTACCGGCAACTGCCCCCGACTCCTTTTGCAAGGCGTCGCCAGCATTTTTCCTCCCACCGGAGTGAGAGTCCCCATTTATCTACTCACGTGAGTTTTCAAACTGTTGGGTTGACAGGAACTGGGGGAGGAAGCAGGAGCTCAGTCTGCTACGCGAAGGCTGGGCTCGAACCGCTGAAGTGTCGACCATTTCTGGCTGGCAACTTTCAGCATCATTAAGCCGCTGCGCCACCGCATCCCCTTTTAACACATTACAATTACTAATTAATAAGTCACTTTTAACTGTTTCACATACATCCTGGATCTGCATAACCACCCTGTCTTCCCCCACCATTTTCCCCTTCCAATCTCACTCCAGTTTAAATCCTACATCACTTTGCCCACTCTATGCATTGGATGAACTGAGCTTTAGTTAATGAAAGCTTATGTCTTTTAATAGAATTTGTTAGTTGGAAAAAGTGCTGTCAGACTCCTGATTTTTGGCTGCCTTAGACAAATATGGCTCTCCTCTTATAATGACTATAGCTGTTAGTTTTTATTTCTAAAGGAATTTCATGTGGAAAGATGTATTCCTTAGCCTTCAGAATTATTTATTAAAATCTGCCACTTGATCCACAAGAAGGCATAGTACTGAATTTAGATTACACTACCCCAAAAAAGTGAGAGCCAGTTTGGTGTAGTAGTTAAGGCACCAAGCTAGAAACGGGGAGACTGTGAGTTCTAGTCTTAGGCACAAAGCCAGCTGGATGACTTTGGGGCAGTCACTCTCTCTCAGCCCTAGGAAGGAGGCAATGGCAAACCACTTCTGAAAAACCTTGCCAAGAAAGCTGCAGGGACTTGTGCAGGCAATCACTAGTTGTCAAGACTGACTCGAAGGCACCAAAACAAAACAAAGAAGAATAGCATCAATAGAAATCCTATAGACTGCAAGAATCATACAAATTAAGCATCTATATGGTACCATATTTTACATATTTTATGTGATTCTACATGTTTTATCTGATTCTAAGGTAAGACAAGAATCATATGGGCTTAAAATCTAGATTTAATTAAAAAAAGACTGATACATTAATTTCTGCAAATTTCATACTATTTCAGTTCTACAAAACCACAGTATACACAGGCTTGATTGTAGGTCTTTGTTTTTATTTCTGCCACTACAGATGTACATCATACCTGTCTTCAACTTTCAAAACATCTACTTAGAAAGAAGCTGAAACAGCATTAGTGCACAGCTCAGACATTACCACACTAAAATTGGGCAGCTTACTTCATGAAGGGGCACCTAGGAAATATATCTGTTTTCTTGTATTATACAATTTATTTTTGAGATGCTTTTGTGAGAGGCAGCAGTGAACATTATAAAGTACTGATATGTAAACTGAGGTTCATAACTTGCACTGACCAAAATTCTGTGGAGCTGCCTTATAGAAATGTTTTTCTTGTTGTGTTCCAGTTTTATGGAATAGCCCTCAGAGATCCAGACAGTGTTTTCTTTAATTATAATGGAAAGGGGGTCAAAACCAATTTTTTTCTGCAGAGCTTTTAACTGGTTAAGTATTTATGATTTTTAGAACTGGACATGGTTACCTTTTATGGAAACCATGGGTATTTATATTTATTTGAACTGTTTTTAATGGTTTTATTCCAATTTTATAAACTGCTGGGAGTTCTTTTGGAGTCAGCTGTGCATAAATACAATCAATCAATCAATGCGTAGGTTTAATAAAAGGGCTAAAATGTATGTCAGAAAGTATGAGCCAGTGGCTAGTGATAGTTACATATTGTGCTCAGGTGAATGGTGAGGCTGTAGAAGAGAAAAAAGCCATATAAGATTATGATCACCACAAAAGGATGAAGTGACAATAGCCATGTAAAAGAGTATGCTTCTATTAATTTTGTTATATTTAAATAAAAGTGGCATAAGTCAAGAGAAAAATGAAAATAAACTGAATGTAATGGGAATGGATTATTTAAGAAGTATGTGTGGGAAAAGAAGAGACAGAATCAAGTCAAGCATGAATGGATGCTGAATGAATGTGACCACAAAAGTGACTGACCTATATGAATAAAATATATTGAGTTGGCCTGGTCATATAGAGAAAACAATGATCAAATCACAAAATAAATATATGAAGGGTGAGTGTATGTGTTGAAAGAAAGAAGAGAACTAAGAAAGATATGATTAGATAGAGTTGATGAGATCCTCAAGAGAGAGAAGAGAGATTCAAAGGGCAGAGGAAGATTACGAACTGGTGTATGGACATGCTCCCCAGGGGTTTGTAAAGACAGAAAGATGTGGAGAAGTATAGAAAATTGGTTGGTGTAAAGAAGATTTAGCAGCGTTTCCTTTTGTTCCTTATCTATGACTTTAATTTCTTTGGCTTATCATTTCTTACTTTCTTTCTGCATTTTGCATAAGTTGATTACTCCCAAAGGTAATAGCATGATGTGTGTTTGTTTGTACATGTATGTATATATGTTTTAAAAACTTAAATAGGAAGTGAGCATGCTGTAACAAAGTACCAGCCTTGTGCATCTTATTCATTTCCTAATATGGTTCTGTGTCTCACACAAACCCTATAGCGAACATTCTTCCTTTGGAAGCAGGCCCATCTGCCCAGAGAAAATATAAGTTGAGGTGGGGAGGAACTTCACAATTTCCCTCATGTCAATGGATATTTTGTGACTGGTCATATTCAGTATTGTAGCCATTTTTGAAGCTGCACCAACTGGCCCCAAAAGTTAGGGATCTCTGTTTTACATGTTCTCACTGAACATGAAGAAAGATATATTTAAATGAATAACAATAATTTTATGTTCTATAGTAGTTTTACTATAGTTGTATAATACTCTTCCTCAAAGTAGAACCTTTTACATGTGTTGAATTACAATCTTCTGGTGTAGCCCAAGAAAGCTCAAGTAGAATTTTGTTACTATTTAGAATGGCACATATTAATATTAATATGTGCTAAAGCAGCACATACGTTGTATTACTTTCTTCTCCATTCCTTATCCAGAGTTTGGATCACTTCACTTCATGATCTTCAATACATCTTTGCTACCTCTAACATGTTGTTTTTCCCATTCTTTTCTTCTTCCCTATTTTTTTATTCCCACAGAGTAAGCATGAAGAGCTTGTAACCTGCCAAGCCTTACTGCAATCAAACCACTGCAGAGATCAGTTAGGGATTCAAGATAATATGGTTTCGCTGTAATCTGGAATTAGTTAATCAGCCATTAATGAAGAAATTAATGAATCAATCAATCAATTAGGAGGCCACAATATATGACCAGGAAATTAGTAGTAGATCTAATCAGATATGTTTCACCTGGGTCAGAAGTTATGCCACTTTGCACTAAGCCAAGGAAACAGAACTAAATGCACTCATCACAGTGTTCTAGTTATCTTCCTGTACTCAGAAAATATCTTTATGTCAGAGTCCATAAAAACAACACATTATCCATTGTCTTCCAATGAAACCTATGCCTTGTCCAACCTGCTGCATTCAGCCGTTCAGCATTCAGAGGAACTAATGTGCTTTAATCTTCAAATAAATTACTTTCACATAAGATGGTATGTGAGCCAAGCCTTCTCACACTGAAAAGAGTAATAATGTATGCCTGTGAGTAACTCTGCAGTAGGAAATTCTTAGATAAACAAATCCACAGAAAAGCTATGTTTTGCTGGAATATATTTTCAACTATTTATACAAATAAGAGTGAACACAATGACTCTCATTTTAAATTGTAGTAACCATGTCAATTTACTGGGAAATGAGATTCTTCCCGCAAAAGAGACTCTTCAATTTCCCTACCCACACTTTGTCATAATGTTTCTTTCTTTAAAAACATATTGTCTCTTTCAAAGAAAAGAAAAGAAAAGAAAAGAAAAGAAAAGAAAAGAACTTACCGAGCATCTCCTTTTGAAAGGTTAGTGTTCACAGGATGAAGAATAACTTTGTTTGTATCCACATCTATCACACATTTTGTATGCAGATCTATTTCTATTAGGGAAAAAAGGGAGGGGATAAAAATGTCAATTGCCATTTTTAGAACCACAGAATTTAAATATTCCAACCTGATCATTTCTACTTTGCTAATCAATTTGTCCCCCGTTTATCTATAACTGTATATCAGAATATTCAACTTTATACTTGGCCTAAAGTTTAAAGAATTACAGCAGCCTTCCCAAATCTGGCAGCATTCACATCTGCTGAATTATAACTGCACTCCACTAGAGTGGCTGGGGCTGCAATGGATGGAAATGATGGGAACTTTTGTCTAACAGAAGGAAGGCACTAGATTTTGGGAAACTATTACTGGCCTTTTTCTGTTGCTCTTCCCATCTCTAAACAGGCTAGCAGTATAGAATCTGCAGAGACATTTTGAAGGACTGTGAAGGAACTGGGTAGTCCAGTAACAGAGAGGAAGGAAGACAAGAGCTGTCACATAACTATTTAGGTTAGGTAAGTGGGAAAAAGACTCCTCCCCTCTAGTTTCAATATATTTACTCTTGTCATTGCTACATCCAGAACAAAAAGAGTTCCTTAATGTAGAGCATCTGACTCACTAGCCCAAGAATGAAGCTTTCATGAAATAGCGTAGGAAAACACAGAGCAAAATATGATCTTTTTTCACAGATCTACCACTGATGGTCCAATCAGAGCAGATAAATAATACTGGATTAGACAGACCAACTGTAAAAGACTGGTTACAAGAGTACCTAATAAAAAATGATGTAACATGTCCTCTCTCATATTCTAGACCAGGGTACAAGCTAGTGATACACTCCAAGAAGGATTCTTGGTCCAGACCAGGGTACAAGCTAGTGATACACTCCAAGAAGGATTCTACTTCTCTATCCACATTTTTATCCATACAATCATACATTTTATTTTATCAGTGTCTGCAGACTTGAGGAATGTTCTCCTCGAGCTCTACTGAATGAGGATGGCAGTCCCCTTCATTGTTGCTCAACACTACAAGTTCTCATACTGAATGTGAGCTGAGCCTGCATGCAGGAAAGACACAGAAAGTGAGGACACTGTACACATCTACCACCCTATGTTGACTGCAGCATTCACATTTTCACATCAGTGGCTGAAGAGGGCTTGAACTGATAGACACCAAGAAACATATAGCTTTGTTTCACAACAGAGATGCTGGGAATAGAGCAATACTCCTTCCTGGAATCACAGGAAATTGTTGATAATAGATTTTGATTCTATACCGCAAGTTCAAGTGTGTATCATACTACTTTGCATTTCTATAACTGAACAGCCCAGTTAATTGAAAATCCACTTTTTAAAACATCCATCCACAAGCTAGTTTTACTGGCAAAAAGGAAAAAAAGATGGGAGAACCATGGTCTTCTAGAAAAAATGAAGCATAATCTGGTATTCTAATCATTTTAAGCATACTTTATGTTTGGGCAGCAAATATTCCAAATTAATGGTACCTTTAGCCTATACTAAATAAATCAAATAAATGAGATCCTGCTTTTCCTTCTTTCCAATTTGAACATGAGAGCTATTGAAAGTGAGCAGGAATTAGTTCAGACAAGGAATATAATATTTTCTTATTGCACATAAGATGTAAGGGAGAGGAGGTACTCTAAGACAACACACCACTTCTTTTCAGTAAACATAAAATGCTAGGTCACATGGGAAGCACTCCAGATATAATAATAGCTTCCCAAAATATCCACCCTGGATATCTGTGTGCAGATTCCTTATAAAATAATTACAGTTTTCCTGGACTGAATAGGACAACCAAAAATTATACCTTTTATGCAAACGCTATTAAAATTAAATTGTTTTGAAAAAAATAAGCAACTCTAAATCACATGCAGACACCATGCAAAGTGATTTACAATCTATCCAGGCCTAAGAGCCAACATTTATGAAGGGCTCCATCAAACTAGAAAGGATTCAAGAAAAGCTGACAAGATGATCAGAAGATTGACAAGTGAGCTCTATAAGAAGAGAATGAGACCTGATTATGTTAGTAAGTGATAAGAGAACATACTTGAGTCCTGTACAAGTTTCTGAAGGGAGGTCAGATGAAGAAAAATGCAAACTAATCTGTATCATCCCAGAAAGCATAATGTGATGGTTTTAAATTATTGGAATGAAGATTCCTCTGAGTGTTAGCAAAATGCTCTAACAATAAAAGCAATTTAACAGTGGAATCAATTATCTATGAAGTAGTGTGCTCTGCACTGCTGAATGTATTCAACTAGGGGCTAAACTACCATCTGTCAGGGATGTTTTGATTTAAACACCTGCACTGACAGGAATCGGACTTCACAATCCAAATGGACCCTTCCAATTTTATCAATGGATTCACAGATTGTTTTAAGTCACCATTTGCCTAATTATGGCTATGTGAATAATCAACAGTTGAGTTGAGTTGAATTATGGTTTACAAACCACAGACACACATATACTAAGCCAAACTGAACATATCATGTTAGTGCTCAGCATAACATATAAACATAATTCTACGGCCGTGCTTATTGTCAAAAAGGAGAGGAAATGTTACTACTATGTTTAAGGAACTGAGAGTGAAGAATAATGATACTTCCAAAGATAATTGATCCTAATAATAGGGGTAGTTTTCATTATAAAAACAAGATAACATTTGTGCAATTGGAGTGGTTGTTTTCAAACTTTCTAACATTACAGAACTTCTTCTACATTGCACTGTTTGCTGAAAATACTTTATATCATGATTACAAAGATCATGCACTTTATGGAATATGCTGGGATCCATTCTCAGGTGAACATAACTTCCACTAGTTAAGTTTAACTGCTGTCACAAATTTAATAGATACATACATGAAGCACTCTTCTGCAGCTGTCAATTACAGCAAAGTATGAGTAAATATCTCAGGATCATCAGTCTTCTCACAAATGAGATCTCACCCCCTTTTCAATCACTTTCCAAGAAACTTCAAAATTCCTATGATAGAAAGCTCCAGTGATTCTGGAAATCAATCCTGCAGCTTCAGATATATACCAGTTGGCATTTCAAAAGGAAAAAAAGAGACTTCTAAAAGAGAGATCCCAAATAATACCACTGATTAGAGAAACAAAGTTTGGAAGATAACCATGTCTCTACTCAATTTCCTCTGTGAACGCATGCTACTTTTCAAATATCTTTCCTGTAACACCATCTCTAATTGAAAAGTAAAATTGGATTGACTCCACAGCAGTGGAGCTAGGAAGAAATCCAGAAAAGCCACAGTTTTTATTAAATGTGTTGCCAAGAATGCCAACTAAAAGCATCATCACTGAAGCTTCTTCTGTATACGGTGAATGGAGCTGTACAAGTACTCTAAAAAAAAGAAAAGAAAGGACAAGGGCAGGATGGGGATTCAGAACATTTCTTCTGTAGATTCAATGACTAACTCTACAGTATGGTGCGTACTTTCCTGAGGGTCTCCTATTAAAAATAAATGGACTTATTTCTGAATACCATGTGAAGTCTTGTGCTGCTTGTGACACTGATTTTATCTGAACCAGCAGTCAAAAGAAAAGTTGGGGGAAGAGGGAATTTTAAAAAAAGAGCTTAAAATAGGGTTTATGATCAGCATTTTTTTTAATCACCTTACAAAGGAAGTCCCTGTACAATCCATTAAAATTTCAGACTACAATAGTTTGTTTATTATGTATGAGTACAGCAACTAGAAAACATACAATACTCAGATTTCCAGTGCTAAGTAAGACAGAAATCTAAAAGGTAGTCATGTTCCTACAGTCTCGCTGAAGGAGAGGAATATACTTAGAAACATTATTTGTATGCTTATTTTGAACTCTAAGTGTTTGCAATAGTGTAAAATAAAATCCAAATGAGTAAACATTTCTTCCCATAAATCTATCCTTTAGCTAAGAAAAATTAGTAAGTTTTGAAATGTACTTCAAATGAAAATTATCAGTCATTGGAGGAGTAGCTATATTATGAATATGTTCTTAAAAGTTGTATTCCTATAATCATTACATTAATGTTTTAGGTCATTATTAAATGCATGGGTTAAACAAGAAGGACAAAAACTTTCTAAACTGTGCTGATAATGTCAGGTGGATTGGAATCCAGTTTCAAGTGCTTCACATAAAATAACCTAACTGCTTCCTTTCAAAACAGACATATTTAATTCACTACTGCAAGAGAGCATTGAGACTTTCATAAAAAGAATAGTGCAATTGCAAACTTTTATCACTGTTCTATTTTGAGCATCTTGAAACTATATGGCCACGTGCTTCACTTCTGCAACAGAGTTCCCCCAGATTTTATTATTTCTGCCATGCAACTTATGAGCAGAGGACATTCAGAACCAATTAGCACTATGTGCAAAATCTTCTTGGTTTTGAAAAGGATAATTGAGAACAGAATCCATAGGATTCTCTTACAGTATTTGCCAGCAAACTTGAATGTGCTATTTTGTCAAAAGGATAATTCCTCTAATACGATTTGTCTCCTGTAATTAAAAATTTCAGGTTACAGTCAAACATTTGCCATTTTCTTATTTCAAAAATGTACAACCCAATAGCACTTCAAAAAATTTGCAACCTAATGTTAGCAGAATACACATGAGAAACATGAGTTGTGCAGGAAAGGGTGCAAACCTTGTGTAAACAGGTTCAAAGGGGAATCCAATACACACTGTATAATTAAGGGAGAGAACAGAAACAGAAACAGAAGAGGATCTGACTCATGGAAGACCAACCCCAATTTCATTGTCCCTCTCATAAGTATGGTCCCTTAAGCCAGAAACTGAAAATTAACAATTCAGATCAGAACCTCTAGCCCACACTTCCTCACCACTCTCATCTAAGTTCTGTGTAGCATAGCCTTTTTTGGTGTTGCTCTCCATAATGTTGTTTGGATAGCTCCCACATCCTTAGGCAGCGCATCCAATAGTTAGCGATGATGTGGTTGTAGGGAGGTCCAAAATGCATTGACCTGGAACAGACCATTTTGGGGAAATGCGAAATGTTCCATTTCCCTCCAGACCATGCTAAACTTCCTCTAGACAATGCTGTTCCAGGGAGCAGTTCAGCAATTTAAGTTCTTCTAAACTGATCCTCCAAATGGATGCAGTTTGAGGTGTTCTGAAAGTGACTGAACCCTCAAACAGGCCTGTTTTATCCAGAATATTATATCCAGAATACCGGAAACCACATCCAATCAGAGGATTTACTTCCATGTCACTGTCCCCAAGAATGACATGGAGAAGGGAAATGTAGGAGGTTTGGTATGGTCTGGAGGGAAATGGAATGTTCCAGAGTTTTCTGAGGCAACTCATTCCGAGATCATCACATTTTGCACATCCCTATTTAACAGCACCTGAGGACTGCCCTTGGATATATGTACTCTCTTTTACTGGGCCCTTCATCATGAGAGGGGATTGAAAGACTGTCCTTTAATTTTCTGTGAAATATGATTTGTTGTTATGTCCAAAACTGGATCCATCATTTTTTTTCAACCAAAGCTGTATAGCTTCCACTGGTGACTTACCAAAAAGGGGGCATTAATACTTTTTAGTGTCTGGATTACTAACAATGAGAAGTAAAAAAGGAATGCTATTTTAGCTCAAATAAACCTTACATTAATTTCAGCCGGACTCAAACTCAGCAGAATCCACCCACACACATGACATGGCATGGCTACTTGGAGGGTTGTTGATAACACTGGTATTTCTGCTTTGGGAAACTCTAGTTCCCAGCATAACTCTCAGGAAGTTAATAAGGAAGCTGGCTGATGGTCTTTGATGCAAGAGTATCAATGAATGTAGCCTGAGATCAATGTACTGCCTTAACTTGAAATGCCACTTTTATCTCCTATGTTTTTAAATTATGCATTGTAAGGGGGATTTGAATATGTTTGTCAATTTAGTAGATGGCAGTGTATTAAAGTTTAAGAATCACAAGATTGGCCAAGATCAAAAACTATAGTTTTAAATGGCTTTGTTTTTCTAAATCATAGTTAAGAATGATGCAATTTTTCAGGTTCAGATATAACTCTGTATCATTACTAGTTAAAAATGGAAGGTAATGTTTCCTTGTAACTACACCAGAGGAAAGGATTTATTTATGATAAGCTATAGTTCCATCTTTCAAATGGGAAAACTATGATTTAACATTGTTTTTAAGGAATGAGGATTTTAAATCATCCTTACTATATATTTATGAGAGGAATATAGAGAGATTTCAACATATGGCTCCAGGGAACTGAAGCATTTGTAATCCAGAACAAAGATCATTTAAACCATTTTTCTCTAGATAAGGCTATTGTTAGGGCAGACAATGGCATGCATAAGACATCTTTGCTCCAAAGTGAGAGAGAGCTTTGATATTTGCCACAGTCCAACACAGAGGCACAATTGATACTGGAATCTCAACACATCCCCTCCCCACAAGAGTCAATTTCTCCTTTTAAAATTCAGCTGTCAAATTAATTTTCAAGCTCCACTCAATACTATACGCACATACACAGACACGTTTTGAATGTAAAATATGTCTGTTTTGATAACATGCATAGTTATGAAGTTTGAACAATCTACATTGTAATAAATGTATGTCCATTTATCTTTTGATATTTTTATCTTCACAAGTTTAAATATAAAGGAATTCTACATGCCTCAACTGTGATTTTCTGCAACATAAGGTCTTTACGATATCTCCAAAAATGTCAACAACCATCTTAGAAAGGTTGGAGAAGTTTCTTTCAGGGAGAGCAGAGTGTATAAGTCATTGGTACAAATATAAGAGTACAAATTTAATAAATAAATACATAAATGTAGCTGAAACAGACATTGCCCAGAGTAATGGAGAAGAGCTGGAACAAGTAGGTCCCTTCCTGCCACTAAAATTCCCTGATTGCCCCCTTTCTCTTCACCTTCCCAAGATGTTAGCTGGCAGGTCTTTAGCCAGGCACCAAATCAACACCAACAGTTTATGCTTGGGAACGAAGAGGAGATTTCAGCATCTGTTTGGCTGGAGAGAAGATTCTTAGATCAGAACAGATGGACAATATTCTCCATCTCCCAAAGAAAATGCATTGTGAGTGATATGGTTCTGGTCTATGGATCTCAGCTACACAACAAACACTCAATAAGAGTGAGGGCTTTTTTTTCCCCTACTTTTTCTGAAGAGAAGCCACATACAAGGAAAAGCGGCAGCTGAAATTCTAAATGGTATTATGGCCTTGGGGGTGGGGCAGAGAAAGAATGAAAAAGCTGTTTTGTTCAGGGCTTCATCTAATAATTACTTGAGTGATAATTCTATGAGCTCACGCAAAATGTAAACTATTCAGAAGGATAGTTGCCCTCAAGCAGAAATGTGAAAAGGCAGGGTATCAATAAGTAATAAGGAAACAGATGTGCATGCTTTTCGTTAGGCTTCAAGAAGATTCCAGACCTCATTCTCTTGCTATAATCAGATTATTACAATCCCACAGTAATAAAAAATGGTATTGGGAAGATATTTCAAAACTTTTGTGTCCATCAGGACTGTTGTAGTTGTTGGAAAAAAATGGTTAGTGAAGCATTATGAGGAAGCATTCATGAAACACTGTAAATTTGAAACTCACATTAATAAAACACAATGATTGTGTCCATTTACCATGTTATGCCAAACAAACTATATTATTTGCTTGGATGTAGCATATCATAGCGTGGTTCACACAACCTGTTAGGATAACGGCTGGGTTCTCACAACAGACTGAACCATAAACTACCCAACCCCATTTTAACCTAGCCTAGTGAATTGATTGGGTGAATTACAGGTAGTCCCAAGGTTAAGAACACCTGGGTTACAGATGACCCATAGTTAAGAATGGAGCCTACTGTAGCAAAATTTGAGTTAAATACAGTACACAATGGTTCAAGTTCATTACACAAGACTTCTTATATAGTATTATACAATAATACTGTTCTGGCTTACATACAAATTTGACTTAAGGACAAACCTTGGGAACGGAACTCGTTCTTAAACTGGGGATTTTCATTACACTTTGGAGTGGTTAGGGATCCTTGTATTCACTGTCTTGCCATAAGTCTTTCAATAATTTTGAAACATTATTTCCTGCCTGGTGCAGCAAGTAACCTGAGCAGCTTGATAGGGATGAAAATTCATTGGACAGGACAGGTTTCTCAGTGCAGTCTCTGGCTCTCCAACCCAACAGACAAGAAAGCTCCGTCTACACGTGGTACTTGAACATCTTGTAAAATGCCAAGTTTAGCAATTAGCTTTTTGAAATATTGATTCTCAGATGAGGGGAGGATAAAAATTAAAATATCATACTAGTTTTCAGGACTTGGCTGTACGTGGGGTAGGGGAAAAAGGGATGTTATGTTTAAAAGATGTCAGAAAGTGGCCTACGTTTTTTAAAATATATCCATGAAAATGCCATTTATGTGTTCATCTAAGTAATTTAGCAAGTTTAAGAACGCCAGCAAATTTCCTCCCTCCCTTCAAACATTACCAGAGAATGACTGTTCTATTTAACTTCCCTGACAGGACACACCTCAACCGAAATATTAGGAGACAACCTGCCATAATACCCATGCTTGTATTACCTCACCCAGTGTTGACACCTGCGAAGAAACAGACAGCAAAAGTGCAGCTATAACACCTCACTGGGTGCTTCCCAACCATCAGAGTTGCAGATTTCTTAAGGGTAATATTAGGATTAATATTGCCAGTCTGAATTAAAGCCGATGCCCTTGTGAAACTGCACAAATGTATCTGGTTACAGTGTAAATATAAGTGTTGAGTAGGTGAAAGTTTTCCACACTGTGGAAAAAATATGCAGAAGGGAAAGCTGGAAAAGGATACAAAATCACCCTAAAAGAGGAAAGACAAATTTACAAGAAAGGGGGAAAGGATGAGATGGCATTGACACAACTAACTTAACCAGGTCAGTTAACAACTTGGCAGCCCATTTTCACAACTTGCAAAACTTAGTTATTTTTAACCTTAGATTTTTGCTTTGTCTTGTGGCCATCTGGTGAATTTATAAAGTCGTGTTTTGTGCAAACCCAGAACAATTAAAAAGCAGGTGACACATAATATATGAAGGCAGCCAATCTCTCATTCTCACCTGGCCCCCAAGTTGCTCAAGATCTATTTGGTTCTTTCTGTCCTCCCCATCAAAAGCTTTTCACCGGCCAGAGCACCTTACTGCAGGGAGCTCCTGCCTTCCCCCCAATGTTGCTATCTCTTCGATTGAAGGAAGAGATTTCACTCTAAACTATGCACACACAGAGAGCATGTTTGCTTATTATCGCCTCCTTAATGTTTGAGCCACCCATCTTCAGTAGCTTTCCCTTCCCAGGTGAGGGAAGGACTTCATATCCTGTGAGCACGGGATATTCTGCTCTCCCTCCTGTCCCCGGTGGGGTGGGGACATAGAAAGTTGCCCGAACTCATTTCAGTCCACTTGGTCCTTGCTGCTATTTAGGCAGCAGTGACTGCCAGGCAGGGGCCTTCCCTCAGGTTCCTGACCCTGACCCCTAACCCAGAGCCCTGCACTACCAGGCTGAGGATGCTCCTTCCTTTCTTCTGTGTTTAGGACTCCTGTCACACCTTCACCTTGCAAGGGATTCCTTCACCCTCCACTCCCAACCTTTCAAAGGCAGGGAGGCGGGCACGGCCACACAAACTACGTTTCAGGCTGTGGCTGCTCCTTCTGACTCTTCTGCCCAGTTTCTCCCTCTGCCTCCTGCCCCAGGGCAAAATATTTTCTCCATACAGGACTGCTAGGAGGGGGAAGTGGCCCTTTTCCCCTGGACTTTCTGACAGAGGACTCACCAGACCTTCTCAAATCAGAATGTGGGCTGAGGGTCGGGGTTTTTTTTTCCTTCCACAGCCCTTCAGTTCTGGGGAAGCCACCCTGCCCTCTACCAATATATTTGGGGTGTGTGTGTGTGTGTGTGGCAATGTTACCTCTCTAAATGTTCCCTTCAGCACTGGGGCAGTGGTTTCTCTCCACCACCACCACCACCCTCGCTTTTTCTGCTCTTTGGATGCTTTTCTCCCACTCGGCTGGGGTGGGGGGTGTATTCGTCCTTCCTTCTCCTTGTAGCGCTGGAGGGGGGGGGGGTCTTTCCCGTAGCATTCAGAAGCGTCTTTCGTCCTCCCCGCTTTTAACCTTCTGCAGGGGGTGCACCGCTTTGCCAACATGGGGGCGAGGAGGACCTGTCCACCCACAAAGCCTTGAAAGACGGACCTTTCTCGGCTCCTGCCCCGCGACGTTTGATTCCTTCACAAATGTATTTGCGGGGGGGGGGGGGTCCTTTCATCTGGGCGCTGCTTGGGGAAACCTCCTCTCTCCCTCTATCCACGCTCACTGGAAGGCGCCCGACCCGCTCATCGCCCGGCAACTCACCTCTCCTATTCATGGGTCGGATCCGCACCGCCACCTTCACTTTGGAGTCCCCCATCTCGTCAACTCCGCTCCTCTTCACTTTTCCGCAGGCTTCCGTCTTCGGGGACGAGAGAGAAGCAGGGGGAGGAGGAGGAGGAGGAGGAGGAGGAGCGTGGCTACGGGGAAACCCTCCCACGTGGACTACAACAACCAGCGGTCCCTGCGCCAGCACGCGGGCATTTCCCCCCCTTCTCTGTTGCCTATTGGGAAATGCGGTCTTCTCTCTACAGTCTCCTGACCCATTTCTAATATGGGGAACCGGAGCTCGAGGAGTAGAGCGGGGAGGAGCAGTTTAGCGTTTGGACGTGGGTGATTTGGGGCTCGTAGTTTTGGGACACAGGTGTCTCGAGAACAGGAAATCTCTGCATGTGAACAAATAGCACATCACGGAGACCCCGTCCTCTAAGCCCCTAGATGTATACATACAGTGACATATTATGTTGTACCCTATTGACTCAACATTTCTTCCTCATTTTTAAGTGGGAAGTCCGAAAAAAAAACTGATTGCAACAGAACCTAAACCAAAATTTTGATCAGTGTTTGCGAGGCTTCTGAAAGGGAAGCACATTCCGTGACTTTCACTTGAATCAAATTGGGAGGAAAACCTTATTTTACACCAGATGTGTTGTTTTTCAAAATGTGGAAGACCATGAGTGTACATGTCTATTGTGGCATTAGGAAATGCATCTTAACAACTTCACTGTGTTCATGTTCCGCTGTTGCTACAAATAGTTCAAGTTGAAATATATCTTCTTCCTACTATTGCCATTTTCGTGGCACACCTGTGAACTGCCCTAGGTTAGGCTGAAGGAAGGTGATCTGGGGAAGGAAGATGAGACCCGCACCCAGTCTTCAGTTCATCCCATCTTGTTTCTGGAACAAGATAAGTGCATTAGTAATATTTGTCTGTATTTCATTTGTTTTTTTCTTTCACTCCACAGTGCATATGTAGCTTGGCCCTATTTCAGTTTCTGTGTCATTCTTCATACCACCTGTTACTCTTACAAGTGACCAATGTTCACAAATGTGTTCCATGCCTGTTAAGATACCACACTAAAAGGCATTTTGATGTAATTCCTAAACTTTTTTTTTTCCTGCCCTGTGATTTAATCAACGTGCATATTTGCAGCCCCACAATATTGGAGAAGTGTGATATTTATAAGAGGACAGAATTTAGGACATTATTCTGAGACTTTCTCCAAGCTAGTCTCTTCCAGATGTGTTGGATCTGCAGCTACCACAATTGCAATCCCAGTACATCTGGAATCAGCCAGGCTGGGGAAGTCTACATTAGACAGAGAATAAACAGGGATGGAATATATTTGGAATCCTTTTACTGAACAGGGCAAAATGAATGAATGAATAAAATTACAAAAGAGGAGGCATATTAAAAGGTATATCTTCTTGGTTAAAGAAAATCTGTTAATCAAGTATGATGTATTTGCTTTTGCACTATAAATCCCTTTGATTTTAATACACAATTTCCTAGTTTTTTCCTGAGCTTTCCCTAATTATGCAGTATATCATGTTATGTATATTTTTTCTTGTTAATGAAGAAAAATTCACTGCATCAATCATACACAAAATGAAATGCTATTCCGATTCTTATTTATACCATCTTTTCCAATGCCTGCTTGTATCAGTCCTAACTTGATTTTAGAAAGGCCTCAGATTAAATCAGAGGGAGGATGGAATGTAATTCAGAACAAAATCAATTCAGGTGATAACAACAGAATCATAGAATGTAAAGGTTGAAAGGGATCTTGGAGATATAGTCTACTCTCCTGTTTACTACAACATTGTCAAGAACTGGCCATCCAAACTCTGTTCAAATACAGTACTGTGCAAAAGTTTTAGGCAGGTGTGAAAAAACGCTGTAAAGTAAGAATGTTTTCAAAAATATATATTGTAATTGTTTATGTTTATCAATTTACAAAATGCAAAGTGAGCGAACAGAAGAAAAACCCAAATCAAATCAATATTTCATGTGACCACCCTTTGCCTTCAAAACAGCAATTCTTCTAGGTACACTTGCACACAGTTTTGAAAGAACTTGGCAGGTAGATTGTTTCAAACATCTTGGAGAACTAACCACAGATCTCCTGTGGATGCAGGCTGCCTCAAATCCTTCTGTCTCTTCATGGAATCCCAGACAGACTCAATGATGTTGAGATCAGGGCTCTGTGGGGGCAAAACTATCACTTCCAGGACTCCTTGTTCTTCTTTATGCTGAAGATAGTTCTTAATGACATTGGCTGTGTGTTTGGGCTCCTTGTCCTGCTGCAGAATAAATTTGGGGCCAATCACACACCTCCCTGATGGTATGGCATGATGGATAAGTATCTGCCTATATTTCTCAGCGTTGAGGACACCATTGATCCTGACCAAATCTCCAACTCCATTTGCAGAAATGCAGCCCCAAACTTGCAAGGAACCTCCACCATACTTCACTGTTGCCTGCAGACACTCATTATTGTATCACTCTCCAGCCCTTCTGTGAACAAACTGCCTCCTGCTACAGCCAAATATTTCAAATTTTGACTCATCAGTCCAGAGCACGGCTGCCATTTTTCTGCACCCCAGTTCCTATGTTTTCCTGCATAGTTGAGTCACTTAGCTTTGTTTCCACGTCAGAAGTATGGCTTTTTGGCCGCAGTTCTTCCATGAAGACCACTTCTGGCCAGACTTCTCGGGACAGTAGATGGGTGTGCCTGGGTCCCACTGGTTTCCACCAGTTCTGTGCTGATGGCACTGCTGGACATATTCTGATGTCAAAGAGAAGTAAGCATGATGTGTCTTTCATCTGCTGCATTAAGTTTCCTTGGCCGACCACTGCGTCTACGGTCCTCAGGGTTGCCCATTTCTTTGTGCTTCTTCAAAACAGCTTGAACAGCACATCTTGAAACCCCAGTCTGCTGTGAAATTTTTGCCTGAGAGAGACCTTGCTGATGTAGGATAACTACCTTGTGTCTTGTGTCCTGTACTCAGTCTTGCTATGGTGTATGACCTGTGACATGAAACTCTCTTCCACAACCTCACCTTAGTAGCAGAGTCTGGCTGTTCCTCAACCAGTTTTAAGCCTCCTACACAGCTGTTTCTGTTTCAGTTAATGACTGTGTTTCAACCTACACATGAAATTGATGATCATTAGCACCTGCTTGGTATAATTGGTTAATCATACACCTGACTCTAATCCTACAAGATCCCTGACTTTGTACAAGTGTGCAAGTGTAAGAATTGATGCTGGTTTGAAGCCAAAGGTTAGTCACACCAAATATTGATTTGATTTAGATTTCTTTTCTGTTTGCTCACTTTGCATTTTGTAAATTGATAAACATAAACAATTACAATATATATTTTTGAAAGCATTCATCCTTTAGAGCATTTTTTCACACCTGCCCAAAACGTTTGCACAGTACTGTATCTCCATTAAAGGACAGTCTATCACCTCCTGAGGAAGTCTGTTCCATTGTTGAATTGCTCTTACTGTAAGAATTTTTTCCTGATACCCACCTGAATTTTACTTCCTTGTAATTTAAATCCATTGTTTCTTATACTGTCTTCTGGAACAACTTAGAACCATTCTGCCCCTTTTTCCATATGACCTGAAGATAGATACTTGAAAACAGTATCTGTCTTCTTTTCTCCATGCTAAATATATTCAGTGACTGTTCCTCTTAAGTACTTTCTTTTAGACCTTTTATCATCTTGGTTCCTGTCCTCTGGACACACTTTAATCTGCCAATATCCTTCCTCAAATGTAGTGCCTGAAACATTCTTGATGTGGTCATACCAGTGTAGCACAGAAGGGAATGATGACTTAATACTCCACTTACATATGCAGCCTAGGACTGCATTTGTTTTATTTGCAGCTGCATCACATTTTTGGATCATGTTCAGCTTATGATCCAGCTAGATACTCAGACCCTTTTTGAATGTACTGCTGTCCGTCAGAGTAATCACACTGAATTGATTCAATTTAACTTTAATTACAGGCAATAATTTGTTTTTGCCCTGGTCCCACCCGTTTAATTACCCTGTTCTTTGGAGCACAGTCCCCAGAAAGTCACTCAAAAGACAAGTTCCTTGATCTACAAAAAAAGAAGGGCATCCTTTGAACTTACCCACAGTATGATTTTTTAAATTGTGCCATAGTGTGCTGTGTGAACCCAGCCATTATGGTCTGTACATTATGGTTTATGTCTCAGTGCAGTGTGTGAATCCAGCCATGTGTGTTTTGCAACCAGATGATCTCTGGTTCAATCCTTGGCATCTCCAGTTCAAGAGATCTCAGGCTTCAGCCAGGGAATATCCCAGTTTAAGACTTTGAAGAACAGCTGTTATCTAAAGAAAATAGTTCTAAGGAAGATTAACTAACAACTGAGTCAGCATAAACATGCTTTAAGTATTCATACACATCCAGCAGTGTATTTTCTTAGCTTCATCAGGAGTACCATTGGCTTACTTGGTGCATGCATATATGCATGCGCACAGAAATACACACCCCTTCTCTTATTACTCATTGCACTGAAACTCCCTCCACCCAGCAGATACTTGAAATCCTGCTCCAGAATCACCTTGGTCTGGCTCCACCTTCTGCTTCTCATACAACACCGGTCATTGTCCACACCCGGCCTGGTTGCTCAGATTTCATCAGGCACTGCCCACATTTCCTTTTTCTGTCTTACCGGATAGGAACATTTAAAAATAGTAAGAAGAGATGAGGATACTGAATTTTACTGCTGCATGATACATTTTGGGAGTAGCTGGCTGTGTTCATGCCTACCTATGCCTGTGCCAAACAAAATGGCAAGTCATCTGTCTGTCTGTCTGTCTGTCTGTCTGTCAAGGAACTGAAAAACCGATACAGGACAGATGGATTGCATCCAAGACTTAATTTAAGGCTTGGCTCCTTTGGGCTTGGTCTCAGAATCAGTTTTTATTGCCAAGGTGCAACCTGATTCAGATACATGGCAGAGAGTGCCTTCAATACAGCATCAGCCAAAGCCCCACCACCCCTGCGAAGAATGAGAGGAAAGAATCTGCGGTCAGAAGGATTACTACAGGCCTCACTAAGAGCCTTCAGGCAGCCCAGCTTGTTCTCCCTTAATTCTGTTTTCCATATATTCATTCCTCATAGTCTTCCTTTCTCTGAAATCTTGAGGATGATAATTCCTGAAATGGCAACATTTGTTTCTTGATTTTTTTCCCCCAGTCTTCTGCCATCTTTGGGCATGTTTAATCACCTGGGGCAAGGAAAGGACTCACGTTCACCTGATCATTCCACATAGCTGTCTTTTTAAAGGCAGGCTGCTTTCAGACAATACCCTGGGCTAGCACAAAGATAGACTACCTAGTGCAGTGTTGTCCAAACTTGGCCACTTTAAGATGAGTGGACTTCAACTCCCAGAATTCCCCAGCCACCCATGCTGGCTGGGGAATTCTGGGAGTTGAAGTCCACTCATCTTAAAGTGGCCAAGTTTAGACAACACTGAGCTAATGTTTAGGACAAAGTAGCTTGGAGGTCACCTGTAAAAAATAGCTGACTTTACATGTAAGACAGGCTGACACCTAGTGGTGTGATCGCTCCTCACTCTAAATAAATATTTCACATGAGTATTTTTATTTTGTTAATGGTAACTTTTATTTTGAGAACAAGAATCCTTATAAGCATATAAGAGATGATTACAAATAGACATTCGGCAACAAAGAGAAAAAAGTAGGCACCTTTCCAATGTGTTGGATAGAATGAAAAGTACCCCTTATTACACCAATTTGGACTTAGTTACTTACTCCAAATTCTCCTTACTGCACCAGTACTTTTCAAATCAAAATTTTCTGCAGTGAAAGGACAGCCTCCTCTGTCAGGAAGAACAACAAAGAATCTGGTGGCGTTTTAAAGACTAATATCTTTATTTCTATCTCTCTCACTCTCTCTCCACACACATGCATATATAGCCATACAAACAGCTCACCAGTTCTATTTTGATCCTTAAGACCAGCCTAAATTAACAAATTCAAACCTGAACAAGGCAATCCTTTTGCTGGAGAAACTGAATAGAGGATAGAGTATAAGCTTTAAATTAATCAGGGGTATCAGAGGATGATTTTTTTTTTTTTTTTTGCTTCAAAAGTTGTCAGTAAGTTCAAAGCCGCCATATGTTCAATTAAAACATCTTTTTACAATTATGTGAGTCAACAGCTCTATGTGCTCCAGAGCCCCTGCTATCACTACAGGATTTAACATGTACTTTGCAAAATAATATGTTTAGAATTGCAATTCATAATCAGTTGCTAGTGGGTGTTGATGGGTTTTTGTATTGGGGATTTTACTGTGCAAGCCACTGGGAGTCGCTGTGTGTGAGTTGGGCGGCCATATAAATTTGTTAAATAGATAAATAAATAAAATAAAATATTCAGAAGTATGGAAGAATTTAGAATATTTAGTAGATATACATCAATGAAAAACCTTTTTTTCTGCATCTTTTGATGTAGGCAACACTTTTAGACATTGAGTGCCATCACATTATTTCTCTGATGACATGAGAGCCAAAAAAAGAAAAACAACAACTAATTAAAACAACAGAAAGTGAGCTTGCCCTCTCCTCTTGATTTTCATTTCTTTTCTAGTTTTCTCCTGCCAGTTCTGCTCACAGTGGAGACTGGATGGGAAGTGCCACCCACTCCATCTGCTTAGCCTTGCCCTTCCCACCCCTACTGGGTTCCAAGTTCTTGTCCCAACTCAAAAACAAGGGAGAAAGAGATGCTCACTGGTGAAATGCAACACAATCCCCTTGAGGATCGCAATCTATGAACAAACTGAAAATTCTGGGGTACCAGTTGGAGCCATCCTGGGAGATGCAAAGCAAGCCTGGAAAAAGCTGAAGGGTTCCAAAAGAAGATGCATCTTGCGATGTGACTGTCCAACGTTGCTACAAGAACATGGCAGTCTTCACCCATCCCTGTCAAAATGCAGAAGCATTCTGGAGTCAGGCAGTGCCAAAGTTGAATCAAATAAATGAATAAATAATCAAAATAATAGAAATCTTGTATCTTCAAATCTCATGAAATTTCAGCATTGTCACCACAAAATATTGTGAGATTTTGGCAGCCTTGTCCAAAATCCCATAATATTTAGCAATCTTATGAGATTAAAGATTTATATATGTATGATTCAGAGTATGTATGATTCAGGTATCAGGTGAATGTCATATAAGCATCACATGGCTGGCACTGTTCATATTTCCATAGATCTCTATAAATTTAAAATTAGGATTAGTCCAGCAAAGAGTAACATTTTGTGATATTGGGCAGCTGTGTGTCTTTTTAGGAAGAAATTTGTGATTCAGCTTCTTATCGGAGATGTGGTACTCAAAATGCAACACTGGCTTGATGATATGGTGATGAAAAATAGTGGAGCTACTTCTGCTTATACCATATTGGGGCCCAGATTATGGAACAGATTGCCATTGATATTTCACATCAGTAGCCCAGGCCATTATGGAGATGCTGTGAATGTCTTGTCCCAGTGCCTAGAGGCTGTAATGGTCTGGATGGGATGAAATAAGTTAAACCTGAACACAAGCAAGATGGAGTTGCTCTTGTAGATGGAAGGGAACCCATACCCATGACAAAGCAGATCCATAACTTGAGGATCCTTCTGCACTCACAGATGCTACTCTTAGAGCAGGTGAAGGTTCCAACAGTGGGCCTTTGCCCAGTTTCAGTTCATTTGCCAGTTATGGCCCCACCTGGAGGACCTTTCCAAAATAACTAATGCTATGATTACTACTTAACTGAACTACTGCAAAGCACTTTTCGTGGGACTGAAGACTACCTCAAAGCTGCAGTTAATGTAAAATGCAGTGGCCTGTTTGCTAACCAGTGACTGTATCCAAGAGCACATTATATTATATGGCCTGCTATTGGCTGCCAATAAATTTCTGAGTACAATTCAAAGTACTGGTTTTAACCTATGAAGTGCTATATGGCTTGGTACCTACTTACTTGCATGACTGCATTCCCCAGCCAGAATCAAAGTGGCCCATTCAGTTGTCATGGAGAGGCTGCTTGTAGTACCCCATTTCCATTAAGTAAGGGGGGGTGGTGAGAAGAAAAGTGCTGATGCGGCAACACCTGGTCTTTGGAGTAACCTTTTGGTTGAAGTTAGACTTGCTCCCACCTTGATTTCATTTTGAAAGATGCTCATATCTGAGGTCTTTGGTACAGCATTTGTGGATTGACCAAGGCCATCTGAGTTTGAATGTATCTGATTTTTGCCATTGATTGCTAGTTGTTTTTTTTTTAATTTTTAATTTATTCTTCCTGTGGATGGTTTATAGATTGTTGTCTAATTTACTCAGGACACTTTATTGTTTCATTTACTGGGGATGTGTATATTATGTACATTGTTAACTGCCAGGAGTTCTATGGGACTTGATAATATACAAGTTGAATGAATGAATGAATGAATGAATGAATGAATGAATAAAAAAATAAATGTAATTTTTTACCCTTTCAGTTTTAAACATTTTGTCTTGTTTTAATAAAGTAGGTATGCTGAATCTGTTTCACGAATTATCTTAATAAGTAGTAAATAGATTTAAATATTTATATTATTTTAAATCTATTTACTAATTACATAAATAACAATGCAGAAAATCAACGGTGGATCATTGAATTTCAGTGGCCACATCTGGGATGTAGAGGGACTTTAAGGACTGCAAAACAAGATCTGTGGACTGCAGTACACTGGCTTCAGTTTGTCTACCATTGTATAGCCCAGCACATCTACCTTTTGAAAAAACACATACAAAGTATTATTCAAGAGAAAATAAATGATCAGACATATAGAAGAGTGAGCCTTGCTGAAAAGAGAGCATCATGACCTACAAGGGAGATTCTTGTCTCACTAACTTAGTAGACTTTTGCAGGAGTCAACAAGTACACAAACAGAAGACATCCATCAGAGATGGCATTCTTTGACCTTCAAAAAGTTTTTGACTAAGTCCCCCAGCAACTTGGCAACTGTGGGATAAGGGAGTAGCTGCTATCATGGATTGACTAAAGGAAACAGAGAATAAAATTACATGTGCATTTTTCATTTGGAGAGATTTCCATGCTTGTGAAGGCATCTTTTGAGCCATTCTGTGATACGGTATGTTGAATGGGATAGTCCCTTGCCTGACCTAGTGGGACCAATTCTCTTGTCAATGCCTGAAGAGGTCCAGCTGATTCTACCATCTTATTCTCATCTTGTTCTGATGTGGTAGACCAAGTATAATGTTTCAGCAGAGGACAATTGCCTTTGAGGGATGAAAAAGTTAAAGGCTTTTATTTGTATTACAAAGGGAATGGAATTCACTGTGTGGGTGGAAAACAGTCACATCCACCTCCCCACGCCTCCAGTGTACACACCTGGTATAAAAAGCTTCATGCAAAATAGAGAAGAGTTGCTGGATTTAAAATGGGAGACATTCCATTTAACTCTGTTATTTTGATGCTGGGCACAAGAGGGGGCTCATCACCTTTACCTCAAAATGTAATTGCCTGGAAGCGGTGGGCATCCCCAAAAGAGGGTTTTGCCAGAGAAGTTGTTATATAATATTTTAGGGAAGTGTGGTATATATGGCACAATTACTTGTACAGTACATCTATTAGTCTGTTGCATTTGAACGAGGAGACACCCCTGCCTGTATGAAGCAGGGGCCCTTATGTAGCCACAGATCCAGCAGAACTATACAATATTCTCTCACTTGGCCCCTGAAGAATCTGATGCATGCTTACAAGAACGGGTTCTCTGTGCATACATCTACACTTGAAATGTTGCTGAACCAGGCCCCTCCTCCAGTGTTGGAGTTCTCCGTCAATACATCTATATACACCTAACATTCCTTCTCACAAATATCACAATATCAAAGGAGAGGAAAGCAGCAGCTGGTTTCCATGGTAGGCAAAACTCCCTGATGTGTTGGACTACCAGATCTGGACTCAAAAAATCTGGATGTAAAACTTCTAATTCTGGTGATCATCCAGTTTTTTGCAGCCTAGATATGGGAATCATACAAAGTTGTGCAGATACACAGAAGCATAACATGCAATAATTCTTTCTTTAGAAACTGGGACTCACAAGAAACCAAGGATTTGGCTACAGCACATAAGATACTTCATTGCTGATACAATAATTACAACAAAGATCAACTTTTATCTGTCTCTCTCTTTCTGTGCATATCCCAAGGTTTCAATCCTGAGTTTCTTTTCCCCATCATTTTATTGTAATGGACTGTTTGCAGTCTGTTTTTCATGCTAGCTTGTTGATTATACCTGGCTTGTGTTTACAAAATGGTCTTGCCTGATTCCAGGCCACTCATTTTCCTCCTTGCTAGCTCTAATCCTCATACCTATCTTTGGTATTCTGCTGTTCCTAACAATGCCTTGTTAACAGGAAGGAGGGGTGAAATCACTACCCATTACTTCAATTTCTTCACACATTCCCCAGAGCATCATTTTCTTTAGAGATCCATTAGAGATTTTTTTTTTCCAAGCTGTACTGTTCACTCCCCCAGGAATCAGCAAAAATGAATAATAGTCAGTAAATTGTGAATTGTGTCAGTCTCTCTGTCACATCTGAATCTCCTCCTGAGATCACATGTCATATCTACACACAAGTGCCTCTGTTATTCTCAGTAGGAAACCTCCAAGTCCCCTTTATACCTTTTCCATCTTGATATGCTGCCTGGATTCTTACATTTATGAGAAGGGACTTTTTATCATTCTATGACGGTGTTTCTCAACCTTATCAACTTTAAGATGTGTGGACTTCAACTTCCAGAATTCCCCAGCCAGCATGCTGGCTGGAGAATTCTGGGAGTTGAAGTCCACACATCTTAAAGTTGATAAGGTTGAGAAACACTGTTCTATGAAGAATGGATTGATGTTTCTTCTGTGAAAGACATGGAGTCCACCTTCACCAGAATAATTTATGCAAGGAGTTGTGTGTCATTGAGAAGTATAGACCTACCTATGTTTAAGCTTTTTCTGCAAAGGGAAACAATGAACCAGGAAAACACAGCTAATGGGACATAGTCATAGGGCACATTTTACCTCTGTCCCTCTAGAAATTCTGAACCTACCAACATTGTTCTAGCAAAGATCAGGACAAAGACATAGACTAATGGTCATGTCCCACTTTTTTCAAGGTTTCTCCCTCAACCAAGGGATTATGCCCTGGACATAATAAGTGGAACAGCTTACTATGTGAACTATCAAGCAGTCCTACCATTAAGGGAATAAGATGGTGCCTTAGGTTTCATTTCCTGAGGGTCAAGGAACAGCAGCAAGATGTTGGCAAGAAGACTTTTTGTTTTATACAGTTTTCCCTGTGCCCCTAAGCCAATCTGGCATCTCCAGATGCAGTGAAGGACATGACTTATTGTTGCTCCAATAGGCTTCTGTACAGGGAATGGGAGAGGCATTCTGAATTTATACATCCTTTGGAATGAAAAAAGGGTTACAAAAACAGCAGAACCCACACATCTTAAAACTCTATGCACTGTACTGCATTAAGAATGCAAGAGTTCTGGAGGGGCAAATAATTGTATCAGAGGTTTTATAAAATGTCATTATTTATTTATTTGCTTGCTTATTTATTTAGGCTCATGGGCTGCTTCATTTGCAAATGATTAACATTTTATCTTAAAAAATGTTTGAAAAGTTGTGAAAAACTGAAATAAATATTATGGCAAGTTTAGCTAACTTTGATAGAAAAAACCAGAAATTGACAAAGACAAAAACAATTCATAGAAACATTAAAATATGAAATACTCTTGCTTTCTTGTAGATAGATCACAGAATCCAGTCTTCATTTAGGATGGACTATGTTGTCAATGAATCTTCTAAGATGATATCATTTCTGGTTATTTTATTATATATTTTAATGTTATATTTTGTCATTGGTCATATTTGCACCATATGGTTTTTTTAAAACATAGACCAATTGCTTACAAGCATTCTAAATACATATACAGAATCTAACTTTCTGTAAAAGGAACAAAGCATATGTCAAAGTATCATTTGTAGTTTAGGAGAAACTGTGTGTGTTGGTTGGACAATTACAATTACATAATTTAGGGGCAGAATAGGAGCCCACTTACTGGATTTTGCTTCCTTTTTCAAATAAAATCTGGAAGTTCAATGCTATGAAGCTCTAGGTCTGAACCGTAATTCTGTAATAGCACAAGAACTAACCACAAGAAAGCACCTTCAAGCAACTTGTATCATGCCATACAAACATATCATAGAATGATATTGTTGTATCATTCTATTCTTGACAAGAAGCATTTACACAAAGTTAGTTTTCCATGAAGCAGAGTCACCATGTGTACAGTTGCCTATGCAAGTCAACATTCAGTTGTAGCTGTTGGAATAAATTAGAATAACTGGAGGGCTGCATAGCACTTGAGACCAATGAACTATCCATAAAGATGCATTGCAACGGAGGTCCTGAAATTATCTGGGACTCCTTAGATCTTGCAGGTATGAAATGCCCTGAGATTATAGTAAAAAGACAGAAATAGTTCTGTCAATGAAAATATGAAACTCTGCTATGAGGAATCCCTATGGTCACCTTCACCCTGGGACTCTCCAGATGTGTTGAAATTCCATAATTCCCCATTAGTGTAGAGTTTTGACATCCTGGGGATGATGAGAGTCATACTACAGTGCATATGGAGAACATTTGGAAACCATGAAATAGATGCTAAGCTTGAGAAGGCTCCATTGTGCTAATGGCTGAACTCCTTGTTCAATGTTCTCAATGTTCAAAAATATTTGACTGTTGATTGGCAAAAGACTTCTGATTGGTGAAGGGCAACTGGAAAGGAGCATCTTAATCAATTAACAATGCTTCTGAAACAGAAGCGACCACGTAGAAGGAGGAATACTTTGGGTATGGGTAGAGTATGATTAATTAATAAATTAGACATGATTTATTTTATCTTTCATATCTTTTCCTGCTAGGTGAAGGGAGGGAGAAATGGGGCAGGAAGGAAACAAGGGACAAAACCCCATCTATGTTGCAATTTCCTGCAGAAAAGAGGCTTGCCTTCTTTAAAAGCTTACAGATTCTGCAGAGATGACAAGCAAGGGATAAGAAAGGGAGTAAAATACAGAAAGTAGTAATAACACATATTCTTTTTAAAAAGCAATTCAGAATATGATCTTCTTTCTTCAGGCTTGACTCTGTTTAGCTTTCTGGGGATCAGCCAAGGTTAGCTAGAGGCAGCCACCTGCTATGCAGCCCAAGCAGGCAGAACATCCGCTTAACAGAACTGTACCTAACACATTATTCTCATTTCAAAATTTTAATCTCAGCCATAAAAATAGCTCAGAAAGAAGAGTTAGGTCTGCTTTGTTACTGATTAAAAGTTTGTTAGCAAGCTTAGGCTCTCCACCATTTTATGTATTGCCTTGGCTTGAAGAATCTCCATTTTGCTGGGAAGTGGTATAAAATAGAGGCGTCATCATCTCAGGAAAGTAGGTCACTGTGTACACTTGCTTTCCTCTAATGGTATGAATAGGTGCAGCTTGCACTCTCACTTCAGTAGGCTGGGGACTTTCAGGATGTGCAAATAACTTATTCCCTTCTTATTGCCTAATGCAACTGAATCTCGTGGTGCACCCTAATTAACTGATTAATCTAGCACTTCAGAGAGCAGAAGTACCTTGAAGAAACCACTGCCTTATCACTGATATGGACACTCAGCTATTCCATAGCAACCGTCAGAATTAGGAACCTCGATCCAAAGGATGCACTTGAGACCCTTCTTGAATACTATTTACCTTTACATTTATTACCCATGATAGAAGAAGGAAAGCTAGAATTCTGTCACTTTTAAACTTGGATGCATTATAGCCATTTGAAATAACCAAAAGACACAGGCTGCATAATTCTGAGCAGGAATGGAGACAGTGATTGCTCTTAGAATGTTCAGCCTTCTCTGTATAACGTTCTTTTCCCTCCCTTCAGCTTAGCTGTTGATGTCAGTTATCACATTTAGAAGTTGTGTTATTAAGTTTCGGTAGAAGGGAAGGGGGCAACTGACATCACACACACCATGACATCATTGCCCTTCCAATGGCTGCCTATAGTTATGATACAGAAATGTGTTCAATCTGCTAACTGAACTAACAGTGTAAAGCTTTAGCATATATCTTTTCAATAATGCCTATAAAGTTTAAGTCATGAATTTGGTCTTTGTAATAACATCCATAATAAAAATAATATTTAGTTATCCAGTTCTGCCACTTCCATTTGAACAAAATTACTGTTAACTGTCTAGTGTCCTCTTGTTTCCATATGGCAGCATTAGCATTGCCTTCACTTACCTTGGGCGTGCTGCTCCATCTCTCTTGAATTCTTCCTCTTCTGTGCCCGTTATAGATTTAATCAAATAATTGCTGAGCTAATTTGAATACCCCATATGTTCCCATTCTGTGTGGTTGTAATAAACCAAAGATTAGATTAGATTAGTTTCTAAATTCTGGTTAGTTTTCTAATTCCACATCTTAGAAATTCCATTGTTTTTTATGTCCTTGATTAAAAATTCTGATATCCATCCATCCATCCATCCATCCATCCATCCATCCATCCATGTATCTTGATATATGCATATAGAAGAGGAAAAGTGGTAACTGTTGGTGGGTGTGTATATTTTTCTTTGTGCTTGTGTGTATGTGTGTGCCCAGAGATTCTGTATGACCTGCCTATAATCTGAAGTGGCATAGTTTGAGAAAAGTTGACATCTTCTTGTGCCAAGTTGAAAAGTACAGCCTCTTTTGCAAAAATAAAAGATAGTTTTTATTTAATCTTTGATTAATTATCATTACCCTTAAGAGAAATGGGAATTTTTCCTTCTTTGTCCTCAAAATGGCACTTCTGCTGAAGATTTGCCTAGTTTCTTTGCTTGGGTTTTCTAAAAAAGATGATGAATCAGAATTTAGCCTTACTTATTACTCTAGTCTTTTATTATTTGGAGCCAATTTTTAGAGTTGTCCACTCAGAAAGAACAAGAATGTAATGGAGCTAGCTAATTTTAAATCTTTATTATGTTAATATCCTGACTTGTCTTTGAGGGGGTCAGGATTGAGCTATATAAATTCTTCCTGCTATTTTATCCTAACAACAGTCCTATGAAATAGATTAGGCTGAGAGAGTGTGTCTGGTCCAAATTCCTCTCTGCATTTTTACTGACTTCAAGTTTTAACCAATAACTCTCAAGTCCTGGTTTTGATACTCAAAATTCAGGGATGGCCCAAAATCAGAAGCAGTCTGGGAACACCTTTTATAACTAACAAATGTTATTAAAAGATGCATTGCTCTCAAAAGCTTATGCCTTTTAATAAAATGTGTTAGTTGAAAAAGGTGCTACCAGACTCCTCTTGATTTTGGTTTACATGGGTCTCTTCCTACAAATTCAGGGATGGGAATTTTTCTTCTGTCTTGAGCCGCATCCTTTCTGAGGTAATAGGTGGAAGCCTCATGATGGGTAGGTCTGATTAAAGCAGTAGGTAGGGTGATCAGAGCTGAAAGTAGGGTTGTATGGTTTATCTTTTTTACAACCTTCTTTTTACATAGAAACATAGAAGATATGAGTTGGAAGGAACCTGCAAGAAATGATTACAGTATACCCAGAAAGACTATGTACTGGGAACGATCCCTCCAGCCAAAGCATGTAATCCTTTGAACTGGAAGAGTAACCCTGCCCTATTTTAAAAAGGATGCTTATGTACCGTAAGGGAAGGCAGTTTTGACCCTTCCCATTCTGGATATTTCAGAACACATTTTCATGTCCAGCAATAATTTCCTCAGCTTACCTATTGCCCATTAACTTCTGACATGTCTAATGTCATTGCCATGTTGTATCCTTTCTTGTGATCACTTGAAAAATAAAAATATTGAGCATAAGCAAAATTCAGGATTGACAAACAAAGGAAATATCCCTTTTTCCTGTAACTGTAGCTTCTTGGCTGAAGGGAAAGAGTAGAGTGCCTCTTCACAGAGCCAACTGACTTGGCAAAAAGACAGCAATCTACAAAATCAACAAGAAAAAGAATCAGAGTGCATTAAACTGGACTTTGAGTTAACAGTTGCAAAAATCACCACAGCAAATGTCTAATAAGTCTCAATAAATTGGTATCAACAAAATAATAACAGTTGCAATTGTGACTAGCTACAACTTGATATGGGTATGTATCCTTAAGGGATAGAATGCCAAGTGTACAGGTAGTCTCCAGGTTAAGAATACCCGGGTCACAGATGACCCGTAGTTAAGAACAGAGCCTATTATAGCAAAATTTGAGTTAAATACACAATGATTCAAGTTAAATACACAATGGTTCGAGTTCATTACACAATACTAGTTATATAGCATTATGCAATAATGCTGTTCTGGCTTGCATAGAAATTCAACTTAAGGACAGACCTTGGGAACGGCACTTGTTCTTAAACTGGGGACTACCTGTACTATAATTCACTATAGACCTTAAGTGGGCTATAGACCAGTGGTCAAATGGCCTAAGGTGATTAAATATTTGAGAGTATCTACAGCTAGAATGCAAATGACAGCCATTAGAAAAGAGGAAAGCCTTATATATGTACAGCTGAATAGACTCAAAGAAAGGAAATATGCTTAAAAGCTAGTAAGGCTAATCAACTAAAGACTAAAATTACACTAGGAAGAAAAACAAACCTCAAGTCTGCAAAGCAACATCTAAAATGGATTCACAACCCTAAGCAGTTATAATTGAACTGAAATGAGAGAGTCAACAATGGATCCTTCAGAAAACAGATCAGCTGGTGTGGAGATCTCCAAATATATTGGCTATGACCAAACTGATCATACTATAGTCCCATAAGCTAAGTCAATAAAAACAGAAAGAGCTAGGTGTGCAGAAAGGGCAACTAAATCTAAGAGACTGTATTAGTTATCAAATCCAACACCCTATTCATTGTAGGAATTCATCCCTGATAGGTCCAGCTTCCGTTGAAAACCTCCAGAAATGGGGAGCCTAACACCATTTTAGACAGATTGTTTCACTGTTTAATTGTTCATATCATCAGGAAATTCCTCCTAAAATTCAACCTGAATTTCCTTTCTTTTATTTTCAACACATTCGTCTTTGCTGCACCCTCAGTTTCAGCAATGATCAGGTCTGACCCTCTTGTCTTGTATATGACAACCTTTTAGTATTTGTGGGCTCGTCAGAGGGTACATATATAAGGTTGAAGGATCTGATTGAAAGAGGCAGTGCCACGCAGTATTCCAGTTTTTCTCTTATTTTATTTATCCTCAAAGACGGTGAAAAGCAACTTAATCCAAGCTGTGCAAGTGATTTATGACCCACTAATTGCTGTGCATTCTACAGTGAACAGTTCTCCTTCCTCCCAGCTCAGCAGTCTGTTGTAAAAGTACAGAAGACAAGCAGATTTTCCTCTTGCATCCTATTAGCTCAAGGCAATTCTAAGCATGGATATTTTAGCAAGCTGATATGAGCTTAACATATGTGCATACATTGGTTGCATGCACTCTTCTACATTGCCAAATACCAGAGACACTCATATCTAGGGTTAAGAAATTAATTTACTGGCCATTTTCTTCCATCTGACAGTCAGATGAACTAATAGTTAGCTGGATCTAATGGGTGATCCTCTGACAGGTAAAACCTTTGATTTTTATCTTTTATCTATCTGCTCACAATCTACTGTGCCCTCTGCATTGGTATGATAGGTCCCATGGTGTTTTTCCTCTTTTTCTGGGTCTCACCCATATATGCCTTCTTGAGTTGTGACCACTAGATAATTAATCAGCTTTGAGCTGTCCAATCCAATTTAGGATCACTAGCCACCCTTTCTCTGCCTTAAAATTAATGGGTCACCATCTTCCACAATCACTAACACTGTCCATTTCAGCCATTTGAGCCAGCCTTCTCTTCCATTTCTAAACTTCTTCCTGCCAACTTCCTCAGTGTTTTAAGTCTTTCCTTTCTCAACTTGTCTCCTTCTATGAGCACTATGCCCTATTAGAATCTATACTATCTTCTATTCCCAGCTCCTGATCATCAAAGCTTAGTGAAGAGTTAGTAAGGAGCATTTATTTGAGTATTTGCATGGATGCTGGGATATATGGAGAGCCAGTGAGAAGGTATGGCTGCAGGCAGGCTTATCACAGGGTTGTTATCATTATCTCCCCTTAGTCTTCCCATTTGCAGGTTAAGCACACCCAGCTGCTTTAACCATTTTTTATAGGGCTTAGATTCTGGAACACTTAATCATCTGTGTAGATGTCCTCTGAACCTGCTTAAGCCTCCCCATGTCCCTTTTAAAGTGCACATCCAGAACTGGGGACAGTTCTCCAAGTATGCGCAGAGTGCAATGGAATTATTACCTACCATGATCTGGATTAAATGCTTCTGTTAATCCAGTCCAAGATTGTATTGGGCTTTTAGCTACTACATCATACTGCTCGGTCGTGTTCAGCTAGGGCTCGCTAGTATTTCTAGATCCTTTTCACACACAGTGACAGATCTCAATTCTTGCTAATTTGAAAGTTTTCAGTTCTCTAGGCCCTAGGAGCTATTTTCCAATGTCCCAGGATCTAAGACCAGAAATAAAGGATATAAGTTGCAGGTACTTAAATTTTGCTTAAACTTAAGGAAAAATATCTTGCTGGCAAGATCTATACAATAGCAGAACAATCTGCCTGCAGAGGTTATCGGTTCTCCATCTCTGGAGATTTTTAAGAAGAGGCTGGAGAGCCATCTCTCAAGGAAGGTTTAATTGGTTTACCTGCACATTACAGAGAGTTGGACCAGATTATCTTTGTGGTCACTTTCAACTCCACAATACTATAATTCTATGTAGAACATGTGACAGAATTGTTCTGGAAGGCAGAACAAGAAATAATGGGTTTAAATTACAAGGAAGGAGATTTTAGTTTGTCATCAGAAAAAGGTTCCTAATGGTTTAAGTTGTTCAAATAAATAAATAAATACTGTAGATGGTAGGTCTTGCTCTGTGGTAGATCAAGGAAATTGATGCAAGATTGTTACTGCTTGCACTTCATGGCCTTTTGCCCCTCCCAATTTTATATTATCTATTGAACTCATCTTTGTCACCAACCACCAACCTTATCTCTCCTGCTGTTTTATCAGACAGTAGCAGTATAAATTTGGTGTATCTAATGTAACTAATTTTGCTTGAAAAAAATACATGTTTAGATTATGTAGTCTTTACCAGCCAACATCAATCCCAGTGTCATTGGGGATCAAGATCCATGAATATGACCACTTAACATTTGAACTTGACAATAAGAGATGATTTTAGAGACTAGGAAACCCTATTGTAGTCCTCCACACTACCAGATCTTCTGGACACTGCTCTGACTTTTTCTTCAGAAGGAGGGTGTAAGACATAACAGATCTATTGTACAGCCAGTTAGCCTCTTTGTAGCTAATACTTAAAGCAGTAGGCACACGTCCTTTAAAGTCCAAGAGCTCTCTGGACTAGGCATATGCACACTATTATATGTTTATTTTAAGAGCTCAGATTGCTATGGATCAGTGCTGGCACAACACTGTTGTAGGAGCTCTCACATCTCAGGTCCTGCTTTCCAACCTCTGGTACCTCAGTTTTATGGACTGTTTCCTTAACTTCTGATCCTCTGCTATTCACCCTTACTTCACCTTGGGTAATGCTTTGCACCTGATAACTAACTTTCACATATTTGTAATCTGAACATGACATTGAGTTAATTTGGGCAGCAGCCTTATTCTTGATTGCACACTTCTAAGGGCAAATCCTGAGTAAAATCCCATCCTGATCCTTGGAAGAAAATATGATTAACTTTATGTTACCAAATATGTAAGGATATACACAGGATTGCATACCATGAGCAGTCAAGAAAACAAACAAATGGATCATTGAACAAATCAAGCCAGAGTTTTCACTTGAGGCACAAATGACCAGGCTCAAATTATTCTACTTTAGACACATTATGCGAAGACCTAGCTCTCTGGAGAAGGCTGTAATGCTGGGAAAGGTGGAAGGAAAGAGAAGAGGACAACCAGCAGTAAGGTGGATAGACTCAGTTACCATAACAATGAGTGCACCATTGGAAGAGCTGGAGGACCAGGTTAGGGATGGATCATCATGGAGAAAATCTATATATATGGTCGCTAAGAATCAACAATAACTTCATGGAACATGATCAATCAACTTAAATATGAGAGTCTCAGCATCTTTCAAAGATTGTGTGTTCCATTGTGGATGAAGACTTGTACTGGCAAAAAGTGGAAGAAAGGAAGAAAAGAGCTCTGGACTCTCTCACAAACAAACATAAAAGCAATTTAAAAAGTTGATAACTTTGTGGTAAACCAGGAGAAATTCCTGAAACTCTTTTCCAGATATCTGATTCTTATGTTTTTGCTATGCTACACTTGCTTTAAATGCTTCATGCTTCTTTTTTGATGGATAGGATTTAAAAGGCTTTTAATAGGTTTTAGTGGGGGGTGGGAATCAAGATTTAATTAGTAGTAGTAATAGTGGCATTTATAAATCCATTTCATATCCATTAGGGCCTTCAAAATGATATATTCCTCCAATCCCCATCATCCAAAAGAAATCAGTGCCTACAAAAAATTGGCCTTTTACATGAGAAGCACTTAATAAAATGAGGTTTCCTTCAAGATTATGTTTGCCAGGCTATAACGTTCTACAGGCTAATGCTGCAGTTACTTGTCTGTAGTCTAAGTGCAGGTTTGCTGTCCATGGTCCTGACTAGAATATTCTTGCCTGGTACAGTACTTGCAGCACTGACCATGATTCCACAGTCTATTTTATCTGGCTCTGCTCCAGTTGGCAGCTCCTTGCTGTGCACTGAGAATGGAATCTCTAATGGACTAGAACTGCTCTGTGCCCAGAAAGAGGCTGTTTAGGAGTGGTTGGGCATGAAGATGTTTGTTGATCCTAAAATGGCACCCACAAGATGCATACACATGTGATTGAAATAAAAATATGTTACCAAATGTTGTGTGATGTTACATGAAAGTCCATGAGATATTAGCATTCTGGTAAGAGAGATCATGAGATAACAGCTTTCTTGCATGAGATCTGGCATGTTCTAAAGATGAGATTGCCAGAACCTCAGGAGATTTCTGCCTGCATTTTTTAATTTAAGTTTTGGGAGACACCAGTGTCTGCAAAGGTTCATAGTATCCTAACCCTAACCCCCATTGCAATGTAATGGTTGGGTTCAGACAACATGCAAAACCCTATGCCATGGTTAACAAACGTAATTGCTGTGTCCGCCTATTATGTTCTGTCTAAACAAATATATTGCAGTTTATTGTGATGGTCTGGTTACTAAAACTGATTCCCACAACACATTGGACCATAAATTTTCTAGAACCATTTTAGCTTATCATAGGGTGCTGTGTGAATCCAGTCTAATAACTTGATCCCATAACATGCTTAATCCAGTCAGTGGACAACCCACTCTAATTTCATTGTTGGTGCTTATCCCAATATGCAATTACACTGGCTATGTAAAAGGTCTCAATGTTTGGAATTCAGAATCTCTATCCTATTTCTTCAGAATGTGTCAAATCTTCCAAGAGTCAGGAAAAGACTGGCAAGGCTTCATGGCATCAGTAGTCCCAACCCCATTGACCAGGTAGGTAGCAGTAGTTATGACTTGGCAACTGCAGCAAATCAAGGTTTAGAACATGTGTTTTGTGCTGCCAGGCCTTGGCAGTGAGGGGCATGATTTTTCAGTCACTTTTCACTTTAATTCTTTTTCTTGGAGGACTAGATATATAAAATGAATTAACTGACCGGGTTTAGTTATTCCCACGACACAACTAACAGAAAGGAGTTAGTTTAAACTTGTGCATGACTGAATATGATAGGGATAAATTTAACCTTCTGGAGTTATTTAACAGGGCCAACAAATATCTTATTGGTGTGCCAGGACACATTAATTTGCTCATTTACCCAGTTTTTTAAGCATGCTGTGGGATCAGGGACTAAAAGTTTCAACAAAATTAAACCCTATTCCTAGCATTAAACAAAATCATTTGACCAAATCGTTTTTGGTTGGATATTAAACCAGAAAGAGGAATATCATTAGATGTTTATTTTCCTCTGCTTTTCTACCCTACCATTGCCTTATGTCTTCTTGCTAATTACAACTGAAATATTGGTTTTCCTTGTTTTCTGTCTCCTATTCAAAAAAATATCAACCTACACTAAGACACCTCACAAAGTGCTAATAAGACTAGAGAGTTCCCATGTTACTTAACCTACTTAGATTGTGCAGACATTCACGATTAGGCAGAACCAGAGTCAGCCATAACAGTCAAGCTGATCCTTCCCCTCTCTTTTCATAGTCCCTTTCTTATTTCAGTTGGGACACTAGGCAGATAATTATATATGCTTTCAGGAAGGTTCCCTTTATCAGACCCAGCCAAAAAATCACAATTCATGGCTCTCCCTTTTGCCAGTGATCTGAAAGCCAAGAACCCCTGGGACTCACCTCTTTTATCTTCACCACCTTGGAAACAGGTACTCAAGCAGCAGCCTGTTGTCCAAGCCTCCCAGGTGGGACTTCTTCCCAAGAACTATGTGACCAAACAGAAGGAAAGTTGATTGATAAGAAAGTTTGCAAAAAGGTTGGGTTTTGTAAATATTTTATAGACACATTCAATACATTTTATAAACCAGCCTTTCCCACCTTGTCCCCACCCCCCAAGGGTAGTGGACTACAGTTCCCAGAATTAAATCCTTAACTATATTTGGCTAGTAATTCTATGAGTTTTATGCTAATACATTTGGAAGGCACAAGAATGGAGACAGAGAAAAGTCGACATTTTAAAAAAATAATAGAATATTTCATAAAAGCAGAGTTCATTTGCTTAAAGGAAGTTCTGATGCTCACTGAGTTTTGTTACTTTCTTAATTATTCACCATTGATTTTTCCAGTTTCAAAATGGAAAATTGGTCCCATATCCAAATATCTGAAGTGGGATCTCCTGAGCACAGGTCCAAAGAAGTAGATCTGTATAAATATGATTAAGTTCACAAGAATTGCTTTGCTTTGCTTTGCTTTGCTTCTGGGCCAGCCTTCAACATAAATGTTTTTAGGGAACAGCAATAAAAGAGGAAAAATGAATATAATAACAATAAAGAAGTCTGGGTTAATAGTAGGCTATGAGTTGGATCAAATCTCAACAGAGAATACTTTGGATGATAATAAACTCTTCTCCTACCTGCAACTCTTCAATAAGCAGAAACGAGCGCTTTGGGCACTAAAGTCTTCAAACCAATTGCTAGATCAGTAATCCTTATGGCAGCCCAGCTCTCTTGGCATAGTAGTTTCACCCCATCTTGGCCATCTGTATCAGGTGTTCTGATTCCCAAGCCCAGTGTGTTGTCAGCTTTCTTTCATATCCCTTTTTGCGAACAGATTTTTAGGACAATCTGCCAAGCCATTTTCAGATGTGATTCTTCAGATTTTATTTTTAAAAGGTTAAAACTCAGTGGTGAAGAAAGCATGGAGGGGGGGGAAAAAAGACTTAGACATTTTTAAAAAAATCTATTTATTTATGATATTTTAAAAACCAACCAATAATAAACATTTGACACTGAGTTTAGAGTTCCAGGAAAATATGTAAACCCCACTTGATTAAATGTGAGCTGGAGATGAATGGACAGCACCATACGAAGCCAGGGCTCAGCCTGAGGATCTTTGGGCCATGGCCTCAGATTAATAGGGGGCTGCTGATCCTCTCTTCCTCTTCCAGGAACATGTCTAATGCTTTGTGAAAGCCAAGTGAGCAGCTCAGGCCTGGGAGACCCAATCAAATAAAAACAGATGGCAGCACCCTTGAGCAAGCTGCCCCTGATTAATCACAAAGGGCCCTCTTCACCTTAGGGATTAGCCAGGGCCACAGCAGAAGAGGAAGACAGTTCAAGGCATTGTGGAAAATGTTAATGGGCAGGTGATTCCTAGATCCAGCAGCCACTGCAAAGATCCTGGCCAGTGTCAGGAAACGTCCCTGCTGGAATTATTAGGCCCCAGAAGCTGCTCATCAATATTAGGTCTTGATGCTTGCCTTGGCTTAATGGATAACACTTCCATATCAGAACTTATTGCTGTAAAATAGACTGAAGATCACAGAACTACCATAGAATTTGGCTCTATACCCATTTCAAAAAGCAACTCTCAGCTGAATAGCAGATGCAAGAAAAGATGAGAAAATGTCTATTAAATGCCATCAGTCTGGAAACTAAATATAACTTCTGTCAACAGAGACAGTAGAGCTTTGACTATCAGATACTGGAGAACAAAGCCGAAGATGACCTCTACTTCTGTGCCCTGACAATTAGCTTCCCAGGGATATCTGGTTTGCTAATGTATAAAGCAGGATGCTGGACCTTTCATCTGATCCATCAGGACTCTTCTAATGTTGGACCATCATACCTTTGGGGGTGGATGGAGTAAGTTAATGGCCACTAAGGCTGTTGGCTAATTAGTTATAATGAGCCCATCTGAACCTTCCTTAAACTTGGTCAGACTATTGGTCCATCTAACCCACTTTGATCTTTTGTGGCTGTGTTTACACAACACAGTTAACCAAATCAGTAATGATCTATTTGATTAATTTATAGTTCATGTATTACAAACCAAAAAAATGTCAGTTCAGTAACAATATTAGGCATGTTGTGTGATGGCAGTATATCAGAATTAAAGTTCTTTTGTCAAATATGAGATTATGTGTTTAAACAAAGATGCAGGGAGTTGAACTTGACCCTTTGAAAATTTCAACCACATGCTTTACCACTGATCTATATGCTCTGTTACTGTGTAGAAATACTTCCTTAATTCTTTGCCGCATCCTAGTGCAAGTCCTTTATATAACTTTCTTTATGGGTCTTCCTCTTCCTGCACTGAAAGAAATTAAAGTTTATATAACTATATTGGCTTGTTTCTTCCCTATTGGCTATGTCTTTCTCTTGCCTTCACCCTCTTCTCTTTGCTGTCTCCTCCATTGCTATTTTTTACTGGAATTTCATCTCCATCTCTTTTGACTTGTTGTTCTGAAAGATGTCCAGAAGTCCTCAAGGTATGAAGTCTACTTTGTGTTTTACTGGTATCTCAATGACTTCCAACTGGAGCTATGTGCAGGAAACACCCATTTAGAATCAGGGTGTTTCTTAGCAGGTGCTGAGCACTTGACTACTGCAGTGCAGCTCACAACAATTGTGTACAAAATCCATTCCCAGGTACTGCCCCAAACTTTCTTCAATTCAGCAGACTAATTTTGGAGGAGGAGTGCTCATGTTGCTGTCGCCATTGTGAAATGCTTGGGAGATTAGAAATTCTTGCTAATATCCTGCCAACAATTGACAGAGCTAACAATATATCTTGAATCGTCTTTTGCTCATTTCTGATATACATCAATTATACTATATAATAATAAATAATATTATTGGGAGAAGAAACTTGGACAGATGGTTTGCATTAAGTGAAACACCTGTTAAAGTCCTGAGGGAAATACAGAAAATAATTCCCAGGTTCTCCAATTTCATTTTGAAACTTACAGAATGGGTCATTTCAGAACACAGTCAAAGAGAGAGAGAAAATGGGAGATAACCTTTTTCTGATCCAATCCAAGCTTATATTTAGATTCAGGAAAAAAGAAATAATAATAATAATAATAATAATAATAATAATAATAATAATAGGGGGAAAATGCTAAAAACTGAGGCCTTCTCCATCTGTCATGACAAATGAGAAAATATGTCCACGACAATCCAGCTTCAAAGGAAATATACTTCTCAAGACATTGTATTGATGTCCCACGTACTTTGTTTGCTTTAGCTCCCTGCTGCAGATGTCAGAATTTGAGTACAAGAAGCCAGCATTAGCAATGCCTCCCCTGCTCTAGAGTCAAGCTATTAAGATTAGTTCGTGGCTCAGTGCTGCATTTGTGTATGACACAAAACCTCAGATTTTTAAAAACCGTGCTGTATTGAACAAGCCATAGCAAACGGTTTTATACACTTTGCTAACTGACATTGGGATGTCTTGCATGGATCAAGGAAGTCTTACCAAAGGAGCTAAAATTAAGGAAGAGTTTGTACTTTCAACCAGAACCCAGTATTTGCTGAGTGAAATTTACTTTAGCCAATCTCTATGGAAATTAGGAAATGCTGTGAAACATTTGTTTTTATGTTATTCATTTAGCTATAATGTGGTTGTTGTTGATTTCTGGGGTAATCAATTTTAATCTGATGTTACTTTATTGTACCTTCTAGTTCATGTTCATTGATGAAAACTTTAATGTTTTGAGTTTGAAAAATTATAAATCCCAGTTGCTTCTTTCTAGCCACATCAGACTCTTCAGGATGTTGAAGGTGGAAATAAGTAAATTTAAATAAGCTATGAGAAGAATCAGGCAGAGGTCTCCAGTTTGGATCCCTTTTTGACAACGAAACCTTAAACACGTATTAAATCTATTTTAGACATGTATTTTTGGAATTAAAAGTCCTTGCATTTAATAAAATTTACTTCTAATAAGACGAACCTGCAATCCTTAATGCACTTACCTGGAAATAAAGCCCACTGAATTCAATATGGATTTTGTTCTGAATATGTGGGTATAGCATCTAGCTATGACTGTGCATACTTGCAAGTGGCAGCCTTGCTCTGAAATACTGTAGTCTCCATTCTATCCGACTACATTAAGCTGAATTGTTGGTTCCCTCCACCCCCTGCTTTCGAAGGATATCTATGACGTGGAAGCAAGATTGCAGTGCCATCAAGCATCACTAAATGATCTGATCTGAAGCTGAATATAAGTATACCTTGTTGGATACAAACCCATTTGATCTCAGTGGAAGGCAGGCCGCATTCACGCATTCATTGAGTTATTGCACAGAGGTTAAGTTGAGCGGGACCAAGAGTTCAGTGGTAAATCTACTTTGCATGCAGATGGCCCAGATTCAAATCCCAGCATTTCCAGTTAAAACATTCAATAGCAGGTGATGGGAAAGACCTTTCTCTGCCTGAGACTTTGAAATCATTCTCAGCCAGAGCAGACAGGCCTGAGTCAAAGGGATAAACAGTGTGACCTGGGATAAATCTTTCTGGGTACCTCAAAGACTGAAAAAGCAACTCTGTTAAAAAATGTTGTTGTTAAGGTCCTGTCTGAAACCAGAAGAAAAAACGGAATGGATGTCAAAAATATAGCTCTTTCTATAGCATTGGAAGACACGGCGACATATTTCTAATGGTACATTCATACAATCAAGCAGCCCGTAAGTGAATCAGCCCTTGCATTGAAGCAAGAACATTTTTAATAGGGAGTTCTAGAGTAAGAGTACAATCCACCAGTACGTCCTCTTGGGGAGTAGAAACTTTAAATCAGTTGTGATGGGTGGCTGTCTTAAACAGACCATAGTAAAATGAATAAAAGAAAAAGAAAAGCCTTCCAATTTTATCCGAACCTGATTCAGTTGTTTTCTCCTTGTCCTATAGGAGCTATAAGAAAGCATGGAGGACCTTCACATCCCAGGCCCTCTGTGGAAGGCAACTTCCTTTTTTCCTTCTCATCCTGGCTTTGTCTTACCAAGTCTCTTTCGCTTCATGTCCCTGGGCAATTTTTCATCCCTTATTTACAAGGAGTCAGCTCATGCCTTTTCTTCATCTTTAGACCCCCCTCCTTTTCATTCCTTTTGGCTCGATAGATGATGTGGTCTATTTATACCCCCCACCTTCTCTCCTTGGCTGGGTAGTGGGGGAGGAAGGGGAGGGCTCTGTAACAAATTAAATAGTGGGTGGGGGTCATTTCTGGAGGGTAATTGGTCCCATTATGGAAATGCTGGGGCAGCTGCTGGAGGTGAGGAGATTGTGAGGAGGGATCTATATTACCATACAAAGGAAACAAATGAGTATGTTTATACCAAACAGACTGACATCTCCCCCCACCCGTCTCATGCATACATACATACATACATGGAGCTACCCCTTTCGTTCCAATTTAATTTTTTTTTTCCTTTTTAAAGTCAGGGATAAGAAGAAAGGAAGCATATAGTGACCCGCTGAGCAATATGCACATATACACACACACACTCCATTCTGAGAATTCACTTGCGTTCTTATGATATATTTTATTTTGATCTGAAATAACTAAAATGCAGTTTGTCTCTTTTTTTTCTCTTTACCTACACTCTGAATAATTTGATTGACCCCATTCCACTGAAAAACAAATGCCAGTTAAAGAAAGATATTTGCTTTTGCGGTAGAACTAGCTACATTAATACTGTGGGTGTGCAAGAGAGAAATCACTTGCTAGAAAAGCTCAATCAATATTCCAAATGTCTTTTAAAAAAAAAAAGTTGCAGAAGCATTAGCATTACGTGCTGTTTATGGCACCAGGCAGAACCCATATACATGTATATGTATATGTACATCACTCAAGGACTGCATTTTTACATCTCGCACCAGCATATAATTCCATATATGGAATCCACAACGCAGTACAGCCCTAAATCACATTTAAAGGTTATGGATGGCAGTCATGTAAGTATGTATAATTTGTTTTATAGTTATATTTGAAACTAATAAATGCTGTAGTTATTTTCTCATTTGAGTTTAGTGTCTATGAAATTTGGCCATTGATTGAGATATGATGCAAATTTCATCTCCATCACCACCATCACTAGTATGCATATGTACAGGCACACGTTCTCACTCTGTAACAGAATCGCTTGTCCCATTGCTTTCAGTGATTTAATATTACATTTAACTCTCTAGCTGCAAACACTGGATTAGAGAAGTACTTGTCTCTGGCTCCACTGTGCTCTGACTTAGTAGTTTTATATGTATTCTACGTATGCTAAATATTTATTTATTTAGAATATGATTAGAAATACATATTTATACATCTACATAAAATCTATCGTAATACTTATCTATGTCTCTGCACAGGTATTCACAGATCGACTGTGTGTGATTGGCAAAGGAAGTGATATATTAATAGATAATATAATTTATCTCTTCATCCATCCAGCCATTATCTGTTCTTGGTTGCAAAGGATCTCTCTTTTTCCATTTCCATTGTTTATCTACTACTGCATCATACCTATAATATTCATTTTGGCTTCAAATTTAATCCAAGGGGGACTTACTTTCGTGTAAGATTTGCTGTCCTTTGCAAAATAACCTGGGCTGGCGGGGGGGGGGGGAGGAGTGGGGGTGGTGTGGAAGGGTGCTTATTTCTAGCTGGTGCAGCAACATGCTTGCTTTAATTGTCATCCATTCCTGGCCCATTGGAGTGGATATCATTAAGAATGGAGTGATGCTGAACATTAATAGGTATATCTGGGGATATGGAATCTGATGATTATTGTTGTCATTGTTAAATGCCCAACAATATATCATCACAAGTGTTTTAAAAAAGCAATAAACCTGAGCTCAGTGATAATGTCTCAGGCATATTGAATTTGTGCTCCCATCCTCCACCACAGTGGCAGCAATTGTTAAGCAGGGAGGCCATCGTTCTAGGTTTAAAATATCATGCAGGGGATTGCTCACTGAGAGCCAGAGAGAGCCAGGGAGAATCCTGCAGGGACATTTCCTTGAGAGTAAGGTTTTCCACCTCACTTGGGGCTTGCATCTAAGTAAACGTGCAGAAGCTAACTGCCCCCAGCAGCAAACCTCTACTGCAGCTGCCAATGAAAAGCGCGGGAGGGGGGGAGTGCAGGAAGAGGGGGGGAGTGGGCTTTGGGCCCCAATTAATCCCGACTTTAATATTCCTTCCCCTAATTAAGCCTGCCTATGTCCCAAGGTATGGAAAGAAGGGGCCTATGGCGCATTACACTTACCTGGGATTCAAGTAGGAATTCTTTTTGAGGACGCAGGTCTAGGCTGGGGCTATTGAAATCCAGGTACCAGCCTTTGGCCAAATTGGACCCATTGTGCATCACCCACATACACTCCAGCTCCTATCCATCCTTCCCTGCAGTTCGCCACCCCCAGAATTTCCCCCCTTCCCCGCCGGCCGAAGTTTTTCCAGCCTCGTTCTTAGCATTCACCGCGTGCCTTAATTGTATGGACATTTAAATCAAGGTCCGCTGTGAACACGCAGAGAGGGGCCTTTGCCAGCAGCTGCTGGTCCTGATGCTGACCAGGGTGGGTGGTGGGAGAAAGCGAGAAGGACCCCTTCCTTCCTGGCAGTGCGTGGGCGTGTGGAGGGGGGATCAAAGAGGGGGAGTTGTGGCTGGCAGGCAGGTCAGCCGAGCCTTCATCCTCCCAACCCCACCCGCAAACAAAAGCGGGGAACGAGAGGCGCGGAGGCTGCCTCTGCGAAAGGGCGTCTTTGTTCTTATCAGCCTCCTCGCAGCGCCGCGGAGATCTCCCGCCACTGCAATAGGCGGTGGGGCCTGTTTCTCCGCCCTCCCCACCCCCCCATCCCACAAGAGCTGCTGCAGGTGCCCTAGTCACTCAGCCAGGACGAGAAGCGGGGAACCGGGGTGGGGGGGAAGAGAACATCCAGCTCGGGATGGGCGAGGCGATGGCTGGCGTGCCCTTACCTCCCCCAGACCATCTCTCGGTCTCCACTCCTCTCTTTTATCCCTGCCGGTCCTGATGCTGCGGACGCTGCGGCAGACGCCGCTGTTTGGTCTGCCTGCAAAGATGCTCAGCCAAGGCCAGGGTGGGAAGGAGGAAGGGAGGGGGAGATAGAGAGACGAAGGGAGGAAAGGAAAGAAAGGAGGAGAGAGAGGGAGGGAACTTGGGCTGCTGCATTCGTCTCTTTAATGGTAAGGTACCAAGCGGTCCTCCTTCCCCCAAGGATAAAAAAAAGCAGGGGGAAGGACACGGGCTAAGCGGGGGCCCATCTGGCTTGTGCTCAGCTTTGTCAAGTCTTGCATACGCTAAAATGCTAATGACCTAGATAGCTCATGGAAAATGCAGCAGCAAATAGAGAAGGGGGAGGGGAGGGAGTGGGGAGGGAGGGAGGGAGGGAGGGAGAGGGAGAACCCAGATTCACCCCCACTCGAAAACTCATTCCTGCCCCACCCGAATCCTTCCTAAGTAGATGTGCTTGGTTACAGCATGACCAAAGGTCGCACCACAGTGGATTTTGTGGTGACCATGGGGGGGGGGGGGGAGAGAAGAGAACCTGATTTCAGGGATTACTTGACTGCATTGCGTTCATCTCGTCAAGCTACCCCCCACCCCATTTTTATCAGAGAGGGAAAGGATCACCACGATCTCCTCCCCCCTTCCCTTTTTTTCAACTGCAGGAGGGTAACAACCGCAACACTTTCCCCATTAAATCCAATAACCAGCTCATTGCCTCCAACATCCAGCCCAACAGGCTGGCTCAATTCCGCAAAGTCTCTGTCTTGCACACCACACAAACACCGAGGCGCACAACAGTACAACTCTTTCCCTCCTCCATTTCTTTCATGACCTACCCCATGTCCAAGGTCTCTCTCCACCCTCACCTCTCCTTCCCAAACCCAATGGGAAGGAAAAAGAGAGATGGGGAGAATTCCTCATTTCCCAAACGAGTCTTAAGAGAACCTCACATCTCACCAAGCCTCAGAGCCCAAACATCCAAATGGATCTTCTTGGGTCAGACCAATAGGTCCACGATCCCTGCTTCCAACACTGGTCAGCCAGATGAATCCAGAAAACCCACCAGCAGATTCCCCCAGCTACCAGGCAATAGCCCCCTCCCCCTGAGCTGTTTACCGTCTAGGAGTCGATACTCAGAGATAGATTACCTCTGAATGGAGAGACTCCACTTAACGGTTGGCAGAGCTCTCCTCTATGTCACTCTTAAGAAGTCGCTTCTGACCCCCCACCCCCACCTCCATTCTTCCCAATAAAACCGACCACTCCAGCGCAGAAAGCTGAGCATCTTCTGCCTGTTCTCCGGATTCTCTTCTGGGGGGGCAGGGCGGGCTGCACCCGGCGATCTCTTCCTTTGGGGTAAAGGGGCAGGCTGGAAAGGGGTGGATGCTGTGAGGGATGGAGATGGGAAGGAATGGTGAGAAGGAAGGTTGACCTCGGAGCTGTTTTGAAAAGAATAAAATTGAAAATCCGCTGGCAGGACTGGACCCCTCCATGGCTTGGGCAAGCAAAGATGGTCCATGGGGCAGCCCCTGGAGGGCAAGCGAGGTCAGCCATCTCCAGTGAAGATCCAAGATGTGATGCGCCACGCAGAGGAAGGGAGAAAGGCAGGGAGGCATGCAGCAGCAGCGTTTTTGCTGGTTGCCAGGCACTGCGGGCTGTGCCTCAAGTTGGAGCCCAAGCAAGCTTCAGCAGAGGGACGGGGGTGGGCTGAGGAGCTGGGGATGGATGGGGGAGGAGGCTGCGGATCACCTGAGGAGGGAGGAGGCAGAGGAACCCTTACGGGAGTCCTTCCCAGGCCGAGCCCCTACTCTGAGCATCCCCACTATTCTGGAAGTCCTGCCAGCAGTCTTCTCTCTCCCCACCCTCACCCTTTTCTGATTCTTGGGGGGATTAATCAGCCCTCCCCTAAAACCTACCAGTCAACCCTTGTCTCTCACCCCCATTTCTACTGCCTGCCTGCCTGCCCTGGCAACAGGAAGGTTAGGCTTGTCCCCATTCAGTAACCTGCATATCAGTCATCAACTCCACCTTGAACTAACGTCCGTCCTTCCTTCCTTCCTTCCTTCCTTCCTTCCTTCCTTCCTTCCTTCCTTCCTTCCTTCCATATTGGGGTGGGGGAAACTGTTGAGAAACCAGGCTGGAGGGAGGAGGGAAGAGAAATCAGAAACCATCCATGGCCTAGCTGAAAAGGAGAGGGAACAGGATTAAAAAACAGAGGAAGATCTCCACCACTCCCCACAATCTTTTGAAACAGTAGTGAGCAGCTGATACACCCCCTCCACCTCAAAAATCTTCTGGAATTCCAGAATAGTTATTTGGAGATAAAATCTTGACTGATCCTGCACTGGGGAAAGTAGTTTGAATGTGTTAACTTCAAACCCTTTACCCTCCTCTCTCAATGTATGTAATGACGTGTGCATATAGGTGACACTGAACATCCCCAGTCTGGCACACGTTAGCAGCCATTCATCAATGTGGACGAATACACTTCATTGTATGCATATTTGAAATACATCTGAGGTTGTAATTTTTTTTTAATCTACATATTGTGCCATTGGAAACATACACCACATACAGCATTTTTGGGACACTGCATTATTGCTCAACAGTCAAATTATGGAGACTGTCAGTATGCATCTGTATTCTGAAAATTATGGAAAATATGTTTATGTGTTGTCAACAGTCATGCATGGATTGCCAACCATAGATATGGAGATATTTGTTGCCAGTGTTACTACATGTATATTGTATCAGCATTTCTTTATTTATTTTCAAATCCTGCCTCTTGTAAAAGCTAGTTAGTTTCAGTTTAAAGAGGAAAATTAGATAGATAGATAGATAGATAGATAGATAGATAGATAGATAGATATCGTGTGTGTGCATGTGTGTGTACAGAGAGAGAATAAATTATGTGTGTCTAATTCAAATGACATTTTAGAGCTTTAACCCCATCTCCTAAAATCCATCTCAAGCAAAACATGCATAGATATAAATGCTAGGGGGGTTGAGTAGGGGGTGGTGGTGAGAGAACTGCAGAGATGGGTAGGTTAGGAAGTAGATTTGGGGTCAGTTAAATTGCCTCCAACTTCTCATCACCCTCTCACTGGAATTAATCTCAATCAATGTGTGTCTCTCTATGTGTGCAAGGCAAGTAGAACAGCTACTGCTGAAACTGGGAACATGGGGGGGGGGGGCAAAGAGAGAATGTTGCTAAGGAAGGGAGGGGTAGCCATGTTTGCAGCTGACAGCACTGCAGTGAAAGCAAAATTGACAGTTGGCTGCATGCAGGCTGCAGTGGTTAGGTATTTTTTTTTTATAACACTCTCTTCTTCCCTTCCCCAGCCTTTTTCCCATCAGAGAAGAGAATTATTCCAATCCCCCCTTCCTCCAGCTGCCATTATACCCTTTTGCACTTCCACTCACCTCCTTGCATCCAAGGTGAATTAGAAGCTTCTATGGAGGAAGATGTAGGTAGTGAGGTACGGAGGCAGGCCAAGAATGCAAAAGGCTGGGAAGAAAATTGAGGGAGGAGGGAAAAAAGGGCCTTAAAGGAAGAGGCACATTTCACCAAGAGAAAAGAAGATTAAAAGGGGTGGGTGGGAAGGAGAGAAGGGGAATGTGCTGATAGTTGTGGGATATTTCAGCCAAGCTTGAAAAAGGAATTTTAGTACTGCCATATTCCTCTGCCCATTGATGGATGAGTGTGAGGTAGGGAGAAGAGCGGTTTAATCTTGGAAGAAATAGGGGAAAATTAGTTGGCCTTTCCCAACAAGATGTCTCCATATGTGTGGAAGTCTGACTCTCTTCACCTTTGGTGATGTGAGTTGGGGCTGATGGCAGTTACAACCCATGTGAACTAGTGGGCATCAAGTTAGTAAAGGCTGGATTAAGCAGTAGAATAACCTTAAAGGGGCTGTTTAATTGGCTAACTGAGGGGCCCGCTGTCCCTGAAAATAAAAACTGGAAAGAGGGCTGTCAGAGTACACATGAGTATTTCATGCGTGTCTGAAAGTGAAACTCAGGGAAAATATGTAAACGTGATATTTATGTTAAGATCTTTAAAATTTACACATGTATCTTCTTCTGGAGACCACCCAAATGTATCTATAGGTGGTCTGGACCTTGATCAAACTTCACTCTCTTGCTTGGCATTGTTAATATGGACACTGCTTATGCATACTTTCACACGATAGTCATTTAGCTGAACATACATGAGCACACTGACTTTAAACACGATAACATTCAAGATAGGAATTGCATGAGTTGATGGCAGAGAGATAAATGAGAGACCTCCAGGTAGAAGGGCCACTCTGGAACAACTGAGTACATTTTGTGAGTAAACTCATGCCCCAATTTCTTTGTTAGGTGCAGTGTGACCACTTGGTCCTTTTTTCCAAAACTGAAAATGGGGACTTACTGGAGTAGGTTTTCAGGACAAAGGACAGTACTTTGGCAGTTCAGAAGTTTCTCCACTGATGGAATTCCATCATCACGCTGATTGTAACTGTGTTTCCATATTTGAATACAGAAGCAAATAACAAAACATCTGATTAAAGAGAGACCTTTAACTTGAACTGTGTCTAGTTTCTAGCTTACAAGAAAAAGTCAAAATTAAAAGTGGGATATGAATGTTTCTTTATATCGGATGATAAAGGAGTGATAGAAGAGTTCATAAAGCAAACCAGTAAGATTAATCCAACAAACCAACTGCAGTTGGTATTAACATTGTTGATGGGTACACCAGGAATTATTCATAACAATTATGAACAGAATCAACGACACTATGTTTTCTATCTATGTCCCATGCTTTTGTTTTTTAACTTCTTAAGTTCTGGCCAGAGGGAAGAACTCTGAGAAGACCAACTGTATTATTCAAGATACTTTCCTTCTACCTGTTGGCAAAAGGTATCTTCCCTGACCCTTGTAAATGGCTTCTACAGCAAAGACTGCTTGGTGATTGTTTTGGTCCACAAAGACAAATGTTATTTGACTTAGTTTATCCAGTTTATGAAATTGGATGAATAGTTTAGTGACTTTGTGACAGTTACTTCTGTCTCTTAAATCTTGCAATAAGGATCTGTACCCAGCTTGGATAGTTGTCCTAGATGTTCCAACCAGGAAGTAAACCTAGTCTGGCAGTTTTTGGGATCAACTATAACATGTTGTTACCCTTCCTCCCTTCTTTCCTTGCATGCCTTTAATATCCATTCTGCACCACTGGGTAGGTCAGATCTGGATGGTGATATCACCCTACATCCAGACCTTTCAGAGACATCATTGGAAGTCTAGGAACAGTAATGAATTTGAACTGAATTCCAGATGAGAAATGAATGTCCGGCAACATGGCTTTTCATACTCTTGCTTAATAAAGGCAAGTTGTTCATAATCGAGAGCCAGTGTAGTGTAGTTCTTAAAATGTCAGCCTGGGATCAAAGAGATCCAAGTTCAAGTCCCCATTCAGTGATGGAGCTCACTGGGTGACTTCACCGAGTCACACTATCATAGCTGAACTTCAACCCACCATCTCAGCTCAACTTACATAATAAGATTTCTCTTATGGGGATAAATTGAGGGAGATTTCAAGTATGCCACTTTTGAGATCTCAGAGGAAAAAAAAGGGTTATTAATGCAATGAATTAAATCACCCCCCCTCCCCCAAATAATAACTGATGAGAATTCTTGGGCCCTTCTGATGTTTCAGAAAGGTAAAATAAAATAACCATCTATTTAACTCTGAGACCTATAAAATTCTAACTGACTATTGTATCCCTTCAGATGCTATGAAGATTGTTTTTTTAGTTGCCAGCTTCCTAGCTATCCAATCATCCTGGTTATAAATACCTTGACTGTGAAAATTGTTAGCAGTTGCTGTGTTGGACTACTTCCTTCCATCACTGGTAGATAGGGAGTTGGAGACATGATCTTAGAGTGCATCTTATAATGTGCACCCTAAGACCTTAGGTTACCTTAGAAGACATGTGTACTCTAAAATAGACATGATTTTATAGTGCACCTTACCAAAATGTGCCCATAGTCTTCTCCAATTTGCAGGTCCCTCTGTTAACAATACAATATGCAAGAGCTCCAAAATAGAAGATAGATGTGCTGGATATTCACTTGCTTTCAATAAAAGTTGAAAAAAATGTATTTTCTCCAAGACAACTGTCAATTGCTATTGCAGAAAGTCATGCCCCATTTAGGATCACTACATTATTTTACATTGTAATGGTGATATATCCGTCTATTTAGATACTGAAGAATGGAATCAAATTGTTAAGGAAAGCAAAAGCTACTTCAAAGTAAGGCACTGATCAGATTGTGGGATTGTTTCCATTGGTGACAGCATCTCTAGCAGAGGTGCAGAGGAGACAGTTTTTGCCAATTTCATCCCTGGTACCTGCATCTTCCTGTAGATGCCCTAAGTCTGCTCCTAGAGTCTGAGGAAAACAGCACAAGGAAGTATTACAGAGCAAAACTGGCTTTTCTGTTTCACCTGGGATTGTTCACAGAATCTTCTCCATGAACACAGATTAAAGTTCAAGTTTAAGCCAATATTTATTGCTGTGCAAACCTTGAACTCTCAATGCTAAGTTTTCCTTTTGAAATAGCATTACAAGATTTCTTCAGAGGCATAACCATATTTATGAATAGCAACAATAAAAGCAAGTATAAATATAAATGTTTCCAGGTATTCTATTCTGAGAACACTTCCATTGATTAGAGTGATTTTATATCACATGAACAGTCCAAAGAGAATGGGAGATTTTCATAATCTTTCTATATTTCAATGCCATTTGATAAACCAACCATCCTCCCTCGGGTGACAGCTGTGGGGGGGATTTGGTGTGTGTATGTGTGTGTGGTGTATGGATTGGAGGGTGATTCTGGCCAGCTGGTGAAAGCAGTTGGTGGGGAGGCCATGGCTGATTGGTTGTGGAAGGGAGGGGGTTCTTCTGAGTCCTCCATGGCGCTGAGAGTTTGAGCTGAAGTGCCTGGAGGACTCAGTTCCCTCCTCTCTTTGGACAAATGAATGATTGTAGGGAGGTGATGTGGGGATCCTGTTTTGGGAACTGGAGGGCACGTGGTGGGGTGTGTGGGGAACTCAGGGGTGGTTGGGACAGAATATCACGGTGATGATGGGTATGGGAAGGTTTGGTGGGAGGCCAGGGGCAGGCCACTTTTGGGGAACAGGGGCCTGGTATCTTGTATCAGTTTCATGTTCTGGTCCCCAAACCTCAATCCCAGTTCCTGGTCAGCAGGCCTTCGGAGGCCCTGGCTTTTGGCTGCTGCTATTGAATGCCAGATCAATTTGTAAGAAAGCTTCCCTCATCTATGATTCACAGATGAGAAGGCTGACTTGGCGTGCATTACCGAGACCTGGCTAGGATTGGGGGGTGGGAGTTCCCCTCTCAGAAATGTGTTTAAGGTGTGGAATTAGCCGAGATTCCAGGGCAGGGGTGGAGGTATGGCAGTTGTCATTTGGGAATCTCTTATGGCTTTCAGGGGTGCTGCTCTACGAGTTGCCGGATGTGAGACCCTGTTCCTTAAGTTGGGTTCCAGGGATCATTTGGGACTGTTGCTACTGTACCACCCTCCCTGCTATGTAGCAATCTCCCTGCCTGAGCTCCTTGACTCTGTCTCAGGGTTAGTAGTGGAATTCCCCAAGCTCATGGTCCTGGGAGATTTCAATCTGCCTTCCCTGGGAGTGGGGTCTGAGGTAGCTCAGGAGTTCATAGCCAGCACGACAGCAATGGGTCTATCCCAGGTCATCCAGGATCTGACACAGGACAGTGGTCACACACCTGATCTGGTTTTCTTGTCAGAGCAGTAGCAAAGTGATCTGGAATTGGGAAGCTCTCTGTGGCTCCTCTGTTATGGTCAGACCATGCCCTGATAACCATGAGATTCTCTGGCACTGCTCCCCACCCCAGGAAAGCTGGACCTATTAGATTGGTCCACCCTTGGTGACTGATGGACTCACATAGTTTCCAGAGAGAGCTGGGGGTTGTTCTTGACAGTTTGCTATATGGTCCGGTGGAGGCCTTAGTCGCCACTTGGAACAAGAGGGCAGCTGTGGCCAAGGACTGGGTTGCACCCATGCAACATCTCCCTTCCCATGGATCCTGTCGCTCTCTGTGGTTTGTGGAGGAGCTGAGGGAGATGAGACAGGAGAATAGACATCTAGAGTGCCACTGGAAGTCAGCAAAGGATGAACTTGACCAAACATGGGTAAGGGCCGCTATTAAGGCCTACCTTGTGGCAGTAGAGTGGCGAAGCAACAATTCTTCTCTGCCCTTATTGCGTCCATGGATTGCTACCCAGCAGCCTTATTCTGGGTGTCCTGAGCCCTTTGGGTTGGGGGCACCTGGAGATTCACCTACAAGGCTGCACAGAGGAATTTTCAGAGCATCCGTCGGACAAAATCGCTCAAATTCATTTTCAGTTAAGACTCCAGCCTTGGCGCAGGCCCTGTGGAGATGCCTGGAGCAGTCTTGTTCTGTTATCTGGGAATAGTTTGAATGTGTTGGGTCTGAGGAAGTGGACAGGGTCCTTATGAGTGTGAACTTGGACACCTCCTTTTTAGACCCATGCCCCTCCTGATTGGCCAAGGTTGCCTAGAGGTGACATGTGGGTGGGTTCTAGCAGTGATGAATTCATCCTTGAGAGGGGGGGTTGTCACTTAGCCTCTTAAGGAGGCATTGATCTGCCCCCTCTTAAAGAAGTCATTGTTGGATCCCACCATACTGGACATCTTTCAATCAGTGTCCAATCTCCCTTTTTTAGGGAAGGTTGTGGGTGGTCATGCAGCAGCTTCAGTGGACCCTGGATGAAGAGGATTATTTGGACTCCTTTCAGTCAGGATTCAGGCCTGGACATGGGACAGAAACAGCATTGGTTGTGCTTTTGAATGACCTCTGGTGGGGGCAGGATGGGGGTAGTGCATCCATCCTGGCTCTCCTTGACCTCTCAGCAGCTTTTGATACCACTGACCATGGTATCCTTCTGCATCGGCTTCAGGGATTGAGAGTGGATGGCACTGTATTGTGTTGGTTCACTTCCTTCCTACAGGGCTGATACCAGTTGGTGTTGATTGGAGTGAGAGATCCCACCCTCAGCCCCTACTATGTGGACTGCTGCAGGGTTCAGTGCTCTCTCCACTCCTGTTTAACATCTACATGAAACCACTGGGGGAGATAATCCGTTGCCATGGGGTATTATCAGTATGCTGATGATATTCAATTGCACTTCTCTGCCCCTGGCGAACTAAGTGATGCTGTTGATATTCTGTCCTGGTGCCTGGAGGCTGTGGGGGTCTGGATGGGGAACAAAAGGCTTCAACTGAACCATTGCAAGACTGAGTGGCTTTGGGCTTTTAGGGCCTTCTAATTCTGGCACTTTACCATCTGTGGTACTGGATGGGTTGCACTGCCGCAAACAGACCTGGTGTGCAATTTGGAGGTCCTTCTGGACTCACAACTCCTGCTTGAAGGGCAGGTGGCAGTCATGGCCAGGAGGGCTTTTGTGCAACTTCGTGTTGTGCGCTAGTGCATCCATTCCTGGATCATGAGGCTTTGCTCACAGTTATACCTGTTCATCTCCCAAATGGACTACTGTAACATGCTCTACAAGGGGGTGCCCTTGAAGACTATCTGGAAGCTTCAGCTGGTGGAAAATGCAGTGGCACAGGCAGTTACGGGTGTTCCTAGAAGGACACACATTACACCTCTGCTCTGTGAGCTGCACTGGTTGCCAGTTTTCTTCCAGGTGCAATTCAAAGTGCTGGTTTTGACCTTTAAAGCCATACATGCATGGGGCCAGGTTATCTGAAGGACCACCTCTCCCCAATCCTTATGACTTTTTGTATATATATATTTTTTACTAAGAATTTTGATTAAAATAGTAAAAACTAATACAAACTAAATTTAAAGAAAGAAAAAAGAATATTAAGAAAGAATAAAAAGTACAAATAAGAAAAATAAAAATAAATAGAAAAGAGAAAAGAAAGAATATGATAAAGAAAAAGAAAAGAAATAAATAAAGAAGTGACTTCCAACCTTCATTATAACAAACATAGATACATTTAGTAACTCTTTATACCCTATAAGGCTACAAACTGATATCTCTTCATCCCATATCTCATACCTTATCTATTAGCAAATCCATAAAACATAAACTTTTCAATCCTGGTATCAGCAAAAAGTCCATAAAGATTTGCTAGAAGTTTGCAAATAAATATCTTATTTTAACCTTGATCAAATAAACCAACCTTATATTCCCTCCTTTTACTTCTAACAGTCTTAATCTTTAGTTCATTCAAATATTATTATAGGACTTGATTTCTCTTCAATTCTTCTTTATCTCATTGCACAGATTTCTTCAAGGGTTTAGCAAGCCTCTTTTGTAGATCCAATAAGAAAACATTTTCCAGGTCATTCTCTTGGTTTGTCATTTGTATTTCCCCTTTAATTTTTAAAACTTCCGCCAGTTTCTTTTGTATATCCAATAAAGGGTCTTTTTTCAAATCATTCTCTTGGCCTGTCATTTGTAGTCCCACTTTTGCTACATTCTCTGTCTTGTCAGACAAAATTTGCTCCACATCTGTGATTCCCTTACTGATATCTTTTGGATATAATCTATCCATAGAATCAGACATCATTACTGACACTGTTGATATTGTAGCTACTATTTTCTGACTCCATTCTTCAAAGATCTCCTTTAATATTTCCAATGTTATGAAGTTTTGTGTCATTTTGTAAGTCCGAATTAACCAACACCAAAAGCTGGCTTGTATTTTTTTCCCTTCCACTTAGAATCTTTAGTCCCTTCTAGTGTCCAGTTTCTAAAATCACAAAGTCGCTTATCTTTGTTATGAGCCAAGATAGCAAAAATAACTAGTTCCCATGAGAAGCTATTTATTTTTTATAGTTAATTCCAAAATCTTACCGTAAAAGTCAATATTCCAAATTTAACTGGACCCTTAATCTATTTGTAACTTTCTTAAATCAAAATCTTATTTAGCTTTTTGCTGTTTATTTCAAATTCTTTAAATTCTTAAGCTTGTAATTAATTTTTATTTTGTTCAGAGTTGAAGCTAAACTCAAGCGGCAACTTTTCAAACTTGTTGTTCTGAAGGTCTCTAATAGCTTTAAGATGGTTAATAGGCAATTTCTCAAAGTGATTAGAAAGTGAGGCTTGCAAACTTAGTGTCCTTTAAAAGGGTCTGCTGAGGTTGTGAGCAAGATGGCTAATTCCTTCATCTCACCAAGAGCAGCTGTCCGGAGCATGTGTGGATGATCTCCAGTCCTCTCCTTATCTGGAGAGGTTCCAAAGAATCAGTCTACTCACCAGTTCTTTGGTCTTTGCTGTGGGTGTCAGCTCCACTTTTGTGGAGATGTCTTCAGTTCGCCATGCCTCCCCTGAAAGTCAACTCTTACGGCCTTTCGGAAAGCCCTCAAAATGTGTTTTTTTCATCAGGCCTGGGGATCCCCTAGCAGCAGAGAGCCTGCGTGTTGGTTGCAGCACATATGACATCTTAATTAATTCTTTCACAATCCTATTTTTATTTATGTTAATTGTTTAATTGGTCTAATTGATTTTTATATTCGGTTTTAATAGCTGGCTTTATTATATGCCATCCAGTCACCTTGTGTGAGATGGGCAGCCATATAAATTTGATAAAGAAATAATGCTAGAGCACCAAGTCTCAAAACAACTTCATTGAAATAAATGGAGATATAAGTGTAGGTGTTGTGTATGTTGTGTCAGGGACATGCCTTTGATGAGGATGATTGGCACCCCTTTTCTTCCTTTTCCTTGTTCCCATCTGGGTTTGTTTTCTCTGCCATCCTTGTTTCTTTGTTTTGTGTTTGTTGTATTGTTATTTGTTTTTAAAAGTTTTAACAATTTGTAAACCATCCAGAGTTGCTGGGAGTCAGGCCGCATATTCTTCTTCTTCTTCTTCTTCTTCTTCTTCTTCTTCTTCTTCTTCTTCTTCTTCTTCTTCTTCTTCTTCTTCTTCTTCTTCTTCTTCATCATCATCATCATCATCATCATCATCATCATCTCATCTTCATCTGTCAATGTATGTGAATAAGAATAGGGACCATAATTTAATGATTGAACATTTTTAGAATCCAGTTGCTAGACTTCAAAACTTGAGCGAATGTGAAAAATATCTGATGAAACTTTCAGAGAGCCAGGGAGACAAAAACAAGTCCTCCAGTGCCCATGACAAAATCATCAGTGACCTTGACAGTTTTTGCTTGTTCCTATCTCTATGTCAATATTAAAAAGGGCAAAAATGGTAAGAAATGTGTAATTGCTTTAATAGTACAATGCATATTATGTGTACAATGCATATTATTTGTAGTATTCAGCTTTTCATTTGGGTTATGTTTTTAAAGCATAAAGCATATATTGTCCTGACCATGTTATGTACAGTACTACAGTCCTGTATCTGTCACACGTACACACATCTATGGTATATTACTTAAGCCAGATTAAGAGTCTCCTTGGTGATGATAAAGTAAGATGAGGAGGCAGTTGGCAGTAGTCAGCAGGTACTAGGCAGAAAAGTAATGCTGTTTAGGATCTGAGAGAGCAGCTGGGCAGAAATGATGTTCCTACAGTGGTCTATGCAGCATATAATCTTGTCCAACAACCTCATTTAGTAAGTAATTTTTATAACTGTACTGTGGATGGAGGATATGGGCTGAGAGATAGTATCTTACCTGAGGGTACTTAGACAGTTCTTGGTCCCAGTATGATTTCAGCTAAGAGTTTCCTACCATTCTGTTCACACTTAAGCTCCTTGAGGAGTCATGTAGTCACCTGCTCTCAGTGATACACTAACAATCTAATTCTTCAAGCTCTTGCCTGATTTAAATCTGGCACACCAATCTACCTCCTGAAAAAGTGTTAACCTTAAGTCCCTCCCGTGCCCCATTCTCCCATGTGCTTTTGTAAGTTATTTTGGCTGCAGAATTTATCCTATCACTTGTGCCATCCAAAAATAAGAGAGGGCACCACCCCAAGTGATAGAAATAATGGGGAAAGACTTTGTTTTCTTTGAACAATAAAAGGTTTTTCCTTAAGAATCAAGTAATCTTTGATGTATAGGCAAAGTGCGCATAGAGCTATTGGTTATTCCCAAGAGGCTGTAACATTCAGTGTATTGGAAACATGAGAAAATCAGAGAGATGAGCCCCCAGAAAATCTTACTTTATCAGAAAGAGGGATTTGTTTTAGTTGGAGTGACTGTTTGAGTTTGTTTATTGTTGTGCGGCTCATCAATTAATTGCTTCAAAGGTAAGTGATTAATTAGTCATTCTTGCAACTTTAAGCCTGTTTAAAGTCAATATGTCTGAATCCCTAAGCCAATTCAAATTCATGTTCTTAAGCAATGGACAAGCCTGTCTAAGGTCAAGCTGAGTCCAAGCAATGGATTCCATGTCAACTTTTTCTTGGTCTTCCTTCCTAGAATAAAAATTTTGTAATATATCCAGTGCTAATGGAAAAACAAGGAAGGAGACCTTTAATGAAATATATCAGTCCCATTCCATCAGGGTTTGTTTGTTTATTCTGGCACCTTCAAATCAGTGTTGACTCCTGGTGACTACCTGGCAGGATTTTCAGAAGAGATTTGCTCTAGCTTTATTCCTAGAGCTGACAGAGAGTGATTGGCCTAAGGTCACCCAGTTGGTTTTGTGCTTAAGGCAGGAATCAGTTTTAGCCATCCCATACTTTCCAATAATTATATTTAAACAGTAGCTAAGGAGGCCATCCCAGCCTGGTTATGGAACTTGATCTTTCTTTGTATAATTCAATAACTAAAAATATCCTAATTATGGGATACACTCTTTCAACAATTGTTTTTAGTCTTCTACCCTATTTGTTCAGCTTTCAAGTAAGAAATCACAACTTTCCTCTTCGGTAGGTTTTTGGAGTTGGATGAATAATGATATTAGCTGTTGTTTTGCATTTTATTTTTTATTGTTGGACACTTCAAATGTCTATAGATAGAAAGATGGGGATACCCTGAAATAACAAATGATAAACAGTAAATAAGCCCTACAAAATGATAAGGTTTAACAGCACAAGATTCCAGTGTGAATATATTTTAAGAATTGGTCTATCTAACCAGTATATCTGACCTAGACAATTAGAAAAATTCTAGCAATTGTCTTTTCAATTTCTTCTTACCTCAGCTAGAAAGCTAGAGTTGATATACCACAGATATAAAATATGCTCTAGAGCCTTATTAGTGAGCAAGGCTTTTACAATAAGTCAGTGTTGCTGGAGGCAATTTTCCCCATGTCAGTTTGCATTGTGTTCCTGGACTTGTATGGCATGATAGGATGATGGATTTTCCCCATCACTGCAAGAACAAAACATTTTCTTTGATTTTTTTCCTACACCAAAATTACAGTTAATTTGGTATGCCATATTTAATTAAGTATGGTTTGTATATGCTTAACTAAAACATCATCAGCAAGTTTGTATGTCCTTACTTGTGAAATTTGCATATCAAAAAGAGGACAAGTACTGAGAAACATTATATTCCTATGCCAAGACAAGGGATTTTTAAAATTTCTCTTTTAAGGAAAGATCACATATGGAACAATTACATACATGTGTATGTTGTTTTGACCAGTTAAGCTGGTTGTGATGACAGAAGCCAGCTGGCAGAGAAACCCAACGTAAGTTGCAAGACACAATCAGGTGGTCAGGACCATAGACAGCTCTTTGACAGGCTTTCAGGCAGAACTTGACCACATAACAGCTTTTCTTAATATGGTACCCTTTATGGCTTGGCACCTGTATACCTGGATGACTGCCTTCTCTAGAGAGAAATGGCTACAACTCCTACACTTTGGGGAGGTTCAGGGAGTTGAGAGGAGGAGGTGCTGCTTTTCTGTTGCAATGCTGATGCTGTGGAACAGTCTCCCTGTGGAGATAAGGCTACCTCCCTCTTTGCTGGTCTTCCAGAAGTTCTTAAAGACAGTTGTTTGGAGAACATTCCCCTGATTTGATTTTGCCATCTTTCTTTATTCATTCTTTTCTCTGTATCATTGTATTGCTGTTGTATTTTTATCTTTTGTACTGAATATGTTTTAAATTGCACTTTTTCTGCGTAAGCTGCCAAGAGTCATGTTGATTGTGGCAGCATAGAAACAAACAAACAAACAAACAAACCATGTAGGTAGCAATCATAACTTAATTGTATATACTCTAAAGTCTGGTTACTGTCATGAGCACTTTAGACAAAGCCTCAGGTGAAGGAGATGGGTGGGAGGGGTTGGATAAGAATTGATGGGGCCAGATGGAGGCCTTATCCTTCTACTTCATCATACAACTAGGCCTGATGATACTCTACAATACTTAAGCCAATGAGGATGATGTTGCTGCTAAGTGACAGAACAAAAAACCAAATGGCACAGATGTGTCAAGCTTTAGGGCTCTGCTCTTTAGGAATAATGGCTTACTTCTGAATCAGGAATTTCTTCTGAAGAGACCTAGCTCAATTTAGTGCTAAAGAGCACCAGATGCATTAGAATGGAATCCTTAGCTACCCCTACATCTGAGTCAGAAGCAATAAAATGTTGGAAACAATGCCTTTCCTCATACTTGTGTGCCCAGAACTCTGATTCAGTTTGATGACTGATTCAATCTGATTCAGTTGAATTTCTGAACGTTGATCTATTCCATACGTTCCCTCTGTGCCTGCTCCCCTGGATATACAATATTTCCTTAGCTCAGACAGTTTCAAGAAATACATTTTACACAAAACATTGATCTGATTGCTTTAAAGAGGCATAAAGGCAATCTTAATTTTAAAAGTAAAGTGCTACTGCATGGATTGTGTGTCCTGCTAAATGAATAGAGACTATGTGAAGAAATGTATTTTGCATAAATTTATTCTATCAGCTCCTTTGCTGTCAATTCCCTGCAGATTTCATACTGGCATCTAGATAATCCAAAAGTGGAGTCAGGGAAACTAGTTGTGTAAAATGGGTCCATCTGCCAACATTTATTTATTCTTGCTGCACAACATAATTTTATTTGTTTGATTTATGTTATAAAGTTTGGCTCAGAAATGGCTATGGAAGCTTTAAACCAGAACAGCTCCTCCAAAACTGTAGTAACTTGAAAGATACCAGGTAATTACATCTAGCCAGGTGAACTCTCATGAACTAATATGTTCTCAGTCTTCAGAAGATTTTGGGGCACATTGTGATTGGCAGAGAATGGTAAGCCTGCGGATTGGTCAGGCCTGGTATAAATCAGCCTTTCCCAGATCCAACCCATCTCAAAGGCACCAGCTCCAGACTTCAGTAACTTGGGTGGGGGGTGTAGTGGGTTTGTATTTTGGGTTTTATTTATCAGAGTACAGAAGTTCAGATATAGATTCCAGGGTTTGGCCATGGTGCTAATGTATACATATTATTGCTATGATACAATCTTCTCCATCTTGACCTGACAGCTGTATTGACAAGGAAGTCTTCAGGAAATGGTTGCATTCAAACAAACATTAAATGGAGTGCTACAGTTCAGCGTCAGCCTACTTACCAGTGTAACTTCCCTGTAGGTGGAGAAACTTGAGATCTGACTAGTCCCTAAGCACCTCATGAGAATGAGAGGAACAAATCCTAGCTCACATTTTCTGGAAAGGATTGTTTCTTGGGATAGAGCCCCTAAATTATATGCAGAAATTTCCAAGTGTAATCTGCCATAGCTTGTTAAAAAGATCTAGTAGCAACAGCTACTTTTTCTGCCCAAGATTATGGAAAGCCATCCAATGTGGACAATACTAGGCACCATGGACAAATAATCTAGCCTTGGTTAATGCAGGTTCATATATGTAAATAAATAAGTACCAAACCAGGTAAGCTGAAATTTATCTAGATAAGTATTTTGGCTTCCTTCTTTGGTAATGAGTCATTAGATTTTCAAGCCAGGTACTATGGACTAAGGAGACAGATCTAAGGTTTATTTATCAACGGTTCTTCTTGTGCATATATATAAGAGTGACTGACAACAAGTAAAACCAATGCAATTAAAATGACTGAAATAAAAAACAATCAAAAATCAATCATAAAGAGAAGATTATCTAATAAAAGCAAATAGAGCTGATAACATATTCAAATAGTATATCAACTGAGGAATGAAGGTCTTTGTAAATAAAAAATAGTATTTGTCTGCTCTCCTCAGACAGGAAATTTCATGCTTTAGGTGCAGCCACTGAACAGGCCCTTCCTAATGATGAAAATATGGAGGATGGAAAGAATTCTCAGGAAAACAACATCTGCCATGCAAGGTGGAATAAAAAAGCTCAAATGAAAGTTTCATTATTACCTCAAAGACTTGTTAAGGGTTCATTATAAGTAAATTCAGAACAAAATAAAATTCATATATTTTATTTTATACTGTTGGAAATACCGGCAAGGATGAAGGTTGTGATCGCCTATATTAAAATGTACTGCAAGAGATTGCTCAAGAATTTTAATCATATTGCAAACATGTGATTTGTAATACAGTGTTGTGATCCCAACTTTGTGGCATCCTGTTCGCACTAAATCTATAGATGTGCTGGACTTGAAGGTGGCAGTCCTCTTTAAAGTGACTAGCAAGGTCCATTTATGTTGTTCTGGAAAATGACAATCTTCTGTACCTGCAGCTATTATAATGATTAGGTTCACCTTGATGCCACACAGGGGCATCTGCAAAGGGTGGTCAGGAGTGTCAAAATGGCAAGCAGGCCAGGACTGAAGCCCTGTCTCTCCCTGTTTACATGCCTATGATGCATGCAATGCACATTAAAAAGAAGCAGGACATCAGTCACCTGGTCACACCTGCTATTTTGATGCTGTTGACCCACCCATCCCCAGGGATACCCCGATGCCATGCAGGGCTGATAAGAGATGAATTTAGATCAGTTTCTGCAAGTTCTGTTAATGTAAAAATGGTGGAAAGCAATGAAAGGAGGCCTGAGATAGCTGAATAAGAATATTCTGAATGCATGCCTTAATCCCAAGTTAATTCTTGGAATAGTCTACTAGGCAAATGATATGGTTTTGTACTTAATTTCATGGGAGAAAATAGCATTACAACCACACTGAGGACTCATTAATCTGTTCATCTTCCAATATATAACGGACTATATATAATCCTCCAGCAATTTCTTTCTGTACTTTAGATAGGGCAAACAGATCAGCCTATGACCAACAATATTTTAAAATAAATGGGAGAACATTTCTGCCTCTGTGGAATCTCTGTTACTAATCTTAAAAGGATTGTTCTTGAACAAATTTCAAAGAGAGATGTCCGAGTAGCTCAGCTGAAAACTGTATGAAGAAATTCAATTCTACCATCTTGGACTTGAATATAGATAATGGTTTTCGAACTCGGTGCATGTGTGAATTAAATTTAGAAATCTTAGGATCTGTCTTATCTACAACTCTTGTGGCTGGTCATTACATTTATTACTTATGTACCTTTAAGCTTTAATATAATATAATTGCCATCATCTGTATTTTATTTCCATCTAACTGTTTAATTCCACCCCAACCCCATCAACTGGTAATAAACTTCATACATCAGAAGTAAGTGGACACTAGTCCCTGAAAGCTTTTATACCATAAGAAATTAATCATGAATGTGACCCAAGACTCTTTATTGTTCTTGCGTGTCTTTGTGCAAAAAGCTTACTTAGGTAGCAGACATTTCTGAAGAAGAAATGAAATGAGGAAAATGACTTTGGGAAATGCGCTTTTTATACTTGTGGACCAAAGGAAACAAAAGCAGAGTATAAATCAAACAAATAGGCTGTTCCAGCATATATAATTCTGTAGGTCCAGGGTAACATATTTCAGTCTGTTTTGAAACAAAGTAATTCCAATTTAAATCAACAACTACTAATTTAAAGAACTGTAGATATTTTAATTTGTGGTCTGTTGAGCAGAAAACCACAGAAAACTTATTTTCAAAGATGCTGCTGAGGCATGCAGAATTGATCTAATCTCTGAATTGTCCTCAAGGAGTCATGGAGGTGTCCATAGATCTATCACACCTTATGGATTATCATACATATATGGTATGATTCATAGGTCATACCAAGCATAAGTCTGTCTGTCTGTCTATCTATCTATTATCTGAGTTTTTCGTAAGAACATAAGAGCTGTGCTGGATCCAGTGAAGAGCCCAACATTTGTCTTATACAATGGCTAACCAGATGCACCCAAGAAGCGCATCAATATGGACAGGAAGGAATAGTCCTCTCCCACTGTTGCCGCCAACAGCTGGTATTTAAAGTTTGCTGCCTTGATTTCAGAAGAAAGTATAGAGTTATCAAGACTAATAGCTGTTGATTGCTTAGTACTCCATGCATTTGTCCAGTTGCCTTTTAAAATCATCTAAACTGGCATGTATCACCACAGCTAATGAATGTGGATTCTGCAGTCCAAATTGTTGCAGATAAGAATCAATGTTGCTGAGTGATGATATCCTCTGTGGCAGCTTCACTGAGAATCTGCTTAGAAATTCCATTACAGTCTGAGTATCGCTGTTAAAAAGAGACTGCAATATTACCAGAACGATGTTGATCATTCAACTATTCAATCTTATCTAGACAGTTTTGGAGGTCTTTGATATGCAATGAAAAGTTTCTCAAAATATTTTGTAAATGTAAGATCAAATGACAAAATCAGCCTTTAAGTACCTATATAGTCTGTACATTCTGGTAAAAAAAATAGTCTCTTTCAAGTTGATTTCATATTGATTTCAATTAAACTCAAATCTGCCATGTCTGTGTAGTTTTACGGACAACGGTATGGGGTTCCCTTTCTAGTCTGCAGCCTTGGTATCTCCTACAGCAGTGAAGGCGAACCTATGACGCGCATGTCAAAGGTCACACGCCATGATGTTTTGGGTGACATGCCAGTGTTCACCAACACCTGGCAACAACTATTCTCCCTGTTTGAGTTACCAAAGAAACTGAGTTTGTTTTACTCGTATTTCATTTTTGTAATTACTTGGCATTTCTTTATATAATACATAGCACCACACATGGCTGGACTGTATTTTTTTAAACTGAATGTATAAAGAATTGTTTCTCTTTTGTTTGGCGGGGGGAGGTGACATGCCAGCAGAGTCAAGATAGGCATTTTCCAAATTTTTGACACGCCAAGCCCAAAAGGTTTGCCATCATTGTCCTACAGGTTTCCCATCCAAGTATTAGTAAGAGCTAAACCTGCATAGCTTTTGAGATCAGCCAAGTTTGACTAGTCTTCATGGAAATTTCTAGGATTGTTATGTTATAGAAAAAAAAATATTCTGCCCTTTCTTTATCCTGATAAAAGGTTGTTTAAGAGTTATACAATTAGAATGCATTTTGTTCTCAAGAATAATCTGGTTCCTGGATTCAAAAGAATTTTCTTGACCAGAGGTTCCCATCTATCTGTACAACTGTCCATTCAACAGCTGGAACAAAAAGAATAAACATTTTCACTTCACTGTTATTGCTGCATGGCTAGAATGTGTATTTGTGCTTTGTTTGTTTATGAAAATAAGATTGTCTATTTGAGAATCAGGTTGTGTTGTGATATTGCAATTTTTTAAACTAGCGCCTTCCAGATATTTTGGAATTACAGTTCACAAGATCTCCAACCCTAGCACATGTTGGTGGGGAGTTCTGGATATGGTAGCCCCAACTCATCTGGAAAGCAACAAATGAGTGATTTGAGAGTTTAGTTAGATCTCAGCGCCATTGGAACAACTAGTTTCTCTCCTGAGAACCTGTTCTGAGTCCAGAAATTCCACCTCCCAGTTTGACCTGTTCAGTTGCTTCACATATAGGAATGAAGATTTAAGTAGCCCCTTATATGATCAAAGATAGCACTAAGCTAACTTCTGCTGCACCTTATGTTGGGCCATGGTGTGGAGATATAGTACTTCTTCATCCAAAGGAGAACCCAGGTGGCTGAGTGTATTAAAGTGGCAGATTGAGAAGGAATTGATTTGTACAGCTTTCTTATATATTATCTCATTGCAGGGAAGATGACTGTCTAAATACCCCCACAAGTCTTTGTTCAATTTGTTGTCCAGCCCCTGTCACATAGCAGTTGTCCTCATCAGATCAGGATACACTCATAGACTCACTTGAACTCTATTGCCATTTACTCTTATGGGGCCACAGATTCATTATTTTGGATTCATCCTTAGTTCTGTATCTTTTTCTTGTCCCACCCTTGTTGCCTATTGTTAATGTGAAGCTTGCTGACTTAAGTCTCAAAAGAGAAAAATCTCAGATTCCTACATCTTTTGTTTCTAAATTCAAGCTCACACTTACAGTGTGAGTGGGAGATGTGTGAAAACTGAAGTGAGTTTTACATTCCATTCCCACCCTGAGCATTCAAATTTCAGTTTGCTGTCAGTGTAAGTAACAGTAGAGTAACACTAATATAGATATATCCTTCCCATAAGTGCTTTGCAATACATTGCTGCATGGGTGTAACAAAATCAAAGTAAATTTACATGCTTTACTGTCCAAACTTAGTGCCCTGTAAAGGAGGCTAACGTTATAAATCTCTCAGCTACATTTATACAGCATGCTGAACCTGGTTAGGTTATATGATCTGAGGAGAAACCAGAGTATTTGTTTAGGTTTCTTGGTGGAGGGCTTAGCATGTTGTATGAACTCAGACCATTTAGTTAGTTTATGGTTCAATGGATTGTGCAAACCATTGAGAGCCAGTTTCGTGTAGTGGTTAAGGTGCTGGCCTATGTGAGAAATGCAGTCACGAGTCTCTCTCTAGGTTAGTCAGAAGTAAAGTTTATTGAAGCGTTTGCAAAGGCTGGTGGGCTTCATTGCAAATAAGAAGCCACACCTTCTTACAGATTTCAGCATATTTTATACAATCCTATGCCGACGCCCATCTCTCCCCATTTCCCCATTGGCTGAGGGGTACTCTGAGGTCACAATCTTTGCCGTCCGCCTACTTCCTGTTAACCCCCTTCTACAGACCACTACATACTACATACATCACATGTTTATGGTAAATAGGTGTAGCTATGCAGGGTGTGATTTTTATTAGGCTAATAGCGGTTGGGGGGGCAAGAGTTCATGCATTCCTAAAAGATCTCTGCTAAGTATCACTTTAGACAGGTCAAACTGCTCCAGACTGGTTTTATTGCACCTTGCCTCATCCCAGAGACATCTCCCCCCTCCCCTTTTCCAGCTTCTTGCAGCCCCTTGGAGCCCCTTGGTAACCATGGCGATGCCTCCTTATCTCTCCCTATTTTGAGGTAGTTTCAGAAACTAAAACATAAGGAAGCTAGGTATGCTCAGGAGCTATGGTCAGAAAAGGGAAGTTTTGCCTAAGAGCAGAGTGGGGCAACTTCAAATAATTTTTAACTGCCAACAATAACTTTTGGATTCCTCCTTCCCTCTCACCTAGAAACCAGGAGATTGCGAGTTCTAGGCCTGCCTTAGGTACGAAAGCCAGTTGGGTGACTTTGGTCCAGGTGCTCTCTCTCAGCCCATCCCACTGCACAGGGTTGTTGTGGGGGAAAATAGGAGGTAGGAGTATTAGATGTGTGTGTGCCTGTGTGTGTGGTGGGATAAAAAAACAACTCTAAAAATGGGTTAAAACAGTAACTAAAGGAAGCAAGTTGTGTGAATGCAGCCATACAATATCATTAAAAGTGTTTCTGCAGGATGAACATGAATGTCTACATTTCCACAAAAGGGACAACAGAAGAGAAAGAAGGATAAAGAAAGTACAAGAATGGGAGGCAAAAATGCAGCCAGGTTTTAATTTCTATGGGGAGTGAAGCTAAGAGAAATGCAGATCCACACAATGCAGTGTATAGCCTCTCCCACCTCTACCCCCTGCAATAACTGCATTTTGCTGCTGCATTCAATTCTTGAAATGAAGGTTTTAAACCTCCCCAAATCAGGTTTGGGCTTTTCTTGTTCTTGCTTGGTGGGGCTCTTAAATGAGATGCTTGTGAGTCAGAAAATGGTGCAAGCCTGACTTCATCTCCTACCTCAATTCTGTTCCCCTCCTCCCTGTCCCTTGATTCATTGCCCAAGGCTGCTGCAAGAAAAGTGGAAACGCTGACTGCAGCAAATTGCCATTTTTCTGCCTTTAATGCAGGGAAAACACACCAAGGAACAGAGTGTACAACCTCATTCTCGGACTGTCTCTTGATCAAAGTGATTTGTTGAATCTGCTGCAGAAATATACTGAGAGAAGGGAAGTGGTGGTGGGGATGGGTATAGGTGAGTAGGTGTGATGAGAGAAGGAAAGAAAACGTGTGTGTGTGTGTGTGCGTGTGTATATACCTGTCTCTGCTATGATTCGACAAATTGTGCAAAATCAGAACAAATGGGAAAATGCAGGAAGGTACAGATGCCTTCCTGGAGCTTTAAGCCATGATGGTTGAGAATTCTGGGAATGCATGAATCCTACACATTTGGAAGGGTACAGACTGAGGAACAGGATACAGATTTAAGGCAGGGTTAGGGAATCACCCTTTCAGTGGCCTGAGGTTGCATTTAATTTTTGGGAGAGAAGGGCAAAGGCTGTGATGGGTGAGTATTAATGTAAAATGAGTGCATTACATGTGGGTAAAGCCAGAATTTTACATTATTTGAGTGTGTGTGTGTCTTTCTAAAATTAAGGTAATCCTACTTTGAAGAGATAGGTGAAAAGATCTAGCTGACCTTGAAAAGTTAAGAAGTCAGACATGGCTTGTACTTGGATAGGAGATTACAGGAAAGGCCAAGGTCAGACAAACTTCCTGGAAGAAGACAATGGCAAGTTTCTTCTATCTTGTTGGCAGGAAAACCACATGATACCTCAATAAACTTAGCAGGAATTGAGTTTGTCTTGAGGGACCTTTTACTTTTTCAGCCCAATTTGTTTATATAATGGCTAAATTTATTTGCTGGCCTTTTCTCTAGGAGCTCAAGTTGGCATACATTGCCAGTTCTCCTTAAATTTTTCTCCATGTAACCAATCTGAGGCACTTTAGGCACCAGCCTAAAATTACCCAGTGAGCTTCCATCACTGAGGGTAGATTTCAATCTGAGACCCTAACCCAGTCCCAGTCCAGCACCTTAACCACTACAGTTTATTGGGCTACTACTGCACTTTTGTAGGTTTCTTGCCTCAAAATGGCAGGGAAATGGAATGTCAATTTTTCACAATTATACCGCTGAGTTACAGTGAATAGAGGGGCCACCAAAAAAGGGGGTTGCCTACCATAGGATCCCTTGAGATATTTCCAAAAGGTAGTTTCCTTTCCTTTCATCTCTGAATGTTCCTGCAGGGAGTTAAATGGGGTCACACCAACATTACTGACTTGTACTGGCCATTATAATCTGAGATCTAGAGATATGACTTCATTTCTAGGGTTCTGGCTCTTGAATAAAACTCTGGAATATATTTTGTATCATTTAAATAGTATTAAAGGGTATGCTACATCATTCAGGATAGGGTTAGGACCCTAAAAGATACCTCAGAATAACAGCTTTAATTTATCTAGCCCAGCATTGTTTTCATTGACTAGAAGCAGTTGACCTGTGTTTTGGCAAGAATCTTCCAGTCCTATCAGGAGATGTTTAGGGCTGAACCCAGGACTTTTTCATGTAAAGCAGCAGCTCTATCCCTCAAGCTTCAGACCTCTCTCACTGCAAAATCTGCATTTCTCTAGGGCAACCTTTGACATGTTGGTGCTTTCCAAGTATGCTGGAGTACGTGTCCTGTCACTCCCAGCCAACTGTTGGCTATACTGGTTGGGGTGCTGGGAGTTGTAGTCCAATAAGCCTGGAGGGCTCCAGCTTGAGGAAAGCTGATTTAGGGGCTCTACAAACATTTCTCCAAAGCAAATCCTTTCTCCCCCTCTGGATACATGCTAGCTATACATGTGACAGAAGCCGAAGTCTCCCAGAGAGTCAGTAGCTGTATAGAGAAGCTTGAAAAACTATTTAATAGGGTGATGCCAGAAAGAGACTCAGAGCAGACCTGCACTTAGGAGAGCATATTTGGATTATATGACTTGGATCGGGCTATTTTTCTTGGCACTCATCTGAGCAGAGAAGTATTATAAGGTGGGGGGAAAAAAACCCCACAGCAATTGCCATGCAGAGGAGATTTGACAGACATTTTGGAAGGCTGGAAAATTGTCAGACGTTTCCAGAAAGCAACCAATGTGTTGGGAAGTACCTTCTTATTTAACTGGGGATTTTTCAGGCTTGTGGCTTTACATCTGCCATCTAAAACCCATTGAAAGAGTGAACACCTGTTCAGGGGTAATTGCCACCCATAACAAATTTGCACTGCATTATTTAAGCCCTTATGAAACATAAAAGTGCTGTCCAGTTCACGCAGAGTTTATTGGCTGGTTTCAGATCTCATCATACTGCCACTATGGTCTGCAGCACAGAGGTTAGGTTAATACTGCTCTCACTGAAGTGGATGAAGGAGAATTTCCTTTTGGAAATTACTTCAGAGAAGAATGACGTTTTGGCGAAATTGTCACCAATGGGCATGGTGCAATTGCTTATTTATTTATGGAGTGCCACAAGATGTGTGAGGATATCCTATCTTAGATAGTATCATCATCACTTCAGCAGTCTGAATTCCACCCAGGAGCTTTTTCAGTCTGGGCAAAGTAGATAGTTAGGGATGCTCTGGTGTGACATGATGGAAAAATGAGCAGTACAATAGCCATCTCCAGGGTTAAAATAAGCTTGAAACACCAAAGGAAAATGGAAAGACGTTCTCAAGCCTCCCGAGATTGAAATATAAAATAACAATATAAAAAGTGCTTTTCATGTCATCTTTCTTTTCCTTTTTTAAATGGGGGAAGAAAACATTGCAAGGTTGCGAGGCAGATTTTGGAGATTAAGCTCCTGAGCTGATGGCTGAGAGGCAGGAAGTGCTCAGCCCCATGCTCTCATTTTGGAGCATTGAAATTGATTCAGTGACACCGCTACGTTTGGCGTGGTGTGGGTGGAACACCTAGCGTTAGAGGTTGCAGTTTCCAATCCTTGGCTGGCCTCCTTCTTAGCAAGACACACCAGGGGAGACCACATATGGTAGATAACTGGCCTTACCTAAAAAAAGAGAAGCATCTTAAACTCCTTTTCTGTATATTGCAGAAAACTAAATGATATATTAAAGCAGGGGTGGAATTTGTTTGGAGGCCAGGGGCTGCATCGGCCAAAGACCACCATGAGTCAAGCCGCAACGTTTCAGGTTTGACAGTCACTGCAGTTTTTAGAGTTCCTGCTTCAAAATGGAAGGAAACCATACTGTGGATTTTTGGTTTGAGTGGACTGTGGAGAACATAAAAAATATAATGGGGGGTATACTCTCTGGTGCATCAGATTGCTCACCTTTCTCTGAAACACTAATTCATTTCTGTAGTGCCTGTGTGCCAATACATGCACAAATCAAAATAGTATGTCTCTTAAGAGATTTAAAAAAGGAAGAGAGAAGGAGAATCTAGTATCATATTTCATGATGGAGGCAGTTTGGGAAGGGAGGGACTAGGCCAATGGAAGGGGTCTTGCTGTCTTGTCTCTTCTCTGATGCAGCAGAACAAAATGGCTACTGGTAACAAGTGGTTTTGGAAGGCAGAAGCCCAAAGGAAACTTGCTGGGCCAGTCTGATGAAGGGGACTGTCAAGTGGTGGGTGCAGACATGGACTCTTGCACTGGGGACCACTGTGCATCCCTGGTGATACCGTATCAGGACATAGAAATGTGTGACTCCAGCCTACAAGATCAGCTCTTCATGGACTGAGGGCAGCATATCAACTCTTAGTCTCTGATTGACATCTGATTTTGTGCTCTCTAGAACCAACCTGGTAAAACCATGTAAATCAGCCTTTCCCCTTCTGGCACTCTCCAGGTTTCTTTGGAATATCACTCTCATTGCAAGATGGGATCTGTAATCCATCATGCTGATTGTAGAGGGCTGGTGCAGGGGCTTTGCAACAGTTCCCAATGGAAATTTTCTACCGGATCCTGCTTGTTGTTTGTTTTATAAGAAGTAATCCCAGAGATAGAGTGTGTTTCAACCTGCAGCTCCATTGAGAACAGTTTTTCCTGAAAAAGAAGGTTTGTGCATTAGGGCTTTACATTCAGAAAGGAAGCATTTTGTGATTATCCATTGCAAGAACTGGCCCTCTCAGAAAGAAGCTCATCTATTTTGACTCATGGATGCCATTAATAGATGGACTGTTCTGGCAGAATGGACTAGAACAGAATGGCCCTAATCATTCATTTCCAGTCTTTGACAGAAGGAGTTGCTTTGTTGTATTAATGCCTGCCTGGGCAACTCTGATCCTTTCTGATGCGTATAGTATCAGGACTTTTATACTTTCATCTGTCACTGGCTGTGAAGTTATATAGGAAAAGGGGATTTTACATACACACAATGATATCAATAATATTGTGTATACAAGAAAATGCACATAAGCATACAAAACTGACCAGAAAGTTCTTATTCATCCTGGGCTTGCTGCAAGCACAGCCAGCTTTCCACAACTTAGTGGGGAATGATGAATTGGGACTATAACTCCTTAAACTCCGGTCAGTCACTCATGCCTAGTTATCTCCTGTATGGACTATTGCAATGCACTCCACATGGGGCAACCCTTGAAGAGTATCCGGAAGCTACAGCTGGTTCAAAATCTGACCATGCAGGCAATTTGGGGAGCCCAAGGATGGCACGTGTAACACCTTTGCTGCAGGAGCCAGTTTGCTTCTGGGTCCAATTCAAGGTGTTGGTTATTACCTTTAAAGCCCTACATGGCATGGGATCAGGTTACCTGAGGGACTGTCTTATCCCCATTACATCGACCTGTCTCACCTGGTCAGGCAGAGAAGGTATATTACAGACCCCATCTATGAAAGAATGTTGATTGGCGGGGCCCAGGAGGAGAACCTGCTGTTGCCCCCACCCTATGAAACATTCTCCCCCCAGAGGTGAGGTGGGCCCCAGCTCTCTCAGCCTTCTGGAAAGGAGTGAAGACCTGGCTCTGCCAACCCATGTGGGGCGTGAGGAGGGGTAACCAACCCTGGGGGTGGCTGGCACCTGAAGATGCTCCCATAGGTTAATATTTTTCATTTACCACCAATTCCTTGGCATACATTATTTATTTATGTACATTTTTATTGTAATTTAATTAGTATTTATTCTTGTTTTATTGTAAATCACCCAGAGTTGCTCCTTGAGTGAGATGGGGGGGGGGGTGACTAAATTTGAAATATGAATAAATAAATGAATTCCAAGCCAGCCAAATGTAAGGCTAGCTGGGAATTCTAGCAGTTGCAATTCCAAATATATCTGGAGGCAGAGGCACTGAGGTGGGGGTGGGGGCAGGGTGTCATGAAAATTCCAAACATAATGACTTTTTCATGGACAAAGTGCTTTACTTCTTTAAGCATGCTGGAATTTTCACTGTGGTCCCTTCTCAGCATGCTATTTCTTCTGCTTGACAAAGCAAAGTTCTTTTACCTTTGGAAGGAAACAAAAGATGAGCTGACTGCTTTCCATTCTGGTTCCTAATGTGCCTCCTATGGATACCAGTGTGCCCACAGTCACCTCTCCCATCTGACTTGAAAAAAAAATACTTTATGTTTTTTAAAAAATGAAAAACTGATCTTTTGCAAAGCTTCAGCCTACTTTGAAGGTAAGTAAGAGTATATAGTATTAGTGCCAAAGTTTCCTCTTTTTTGCTCAGTCAGATAAACTGGCACCAGCTTTGATCTGGTGATCCTTTGATAAGTAAGATCTTTGATCTTCTTTTCCATCATCTTCAACCTACCTGAGGTCCTCTGTGACAAGCAAAAAAGATCCTCCTCCTCTTGAGGACTTTTCCCTTGGATTGTGCCCTCAAATTCTTCATGAACTTCAGACTCATGAACTAAAGAGCCTTCGGCAGTGCAAAAATCGTGCCTAATCCATTTTAAGATCACTAGCTTAAAATCTTTTCTCTGGATGGAAACCAACAATTCATATTGGTTCATATTGGTTCATATCCACAATTCAGCCATTATGATGTATGTCCATGTTAGCCATTTTAGCTGCCAGCCATATTCCTCATTTCCAAACTTTTCCTTCCCACAGTCCTTCTGTATGTTTTTTAAGACCTCCTTTTCCACTTCATCTGCTACCCCTTCTTCTCCTGTTAGAACTAGTTCCTATCAGAATCTAAATTGATACTTATTCTCATACCTATCAGCAATGTGTATATAAATTGTTTTGTCTGGGTGTCTATATGGATCCATGGATATTCGAAGAGCCAGCAAGAAAATATGGCTGACAGCAGACTCATCCCATTGCCTGAAAAAACCTTTTGGGCTGACTTAATTTTCCCCCCTTGTACTTTAACTTTGAAAGCATTTTAAGGGAAAATAAAGTGAACATTTTGCAGGTTACACATAAATGATGAAGACTAGAGCAAGTAAATGAATTTGTCTTCCTTGGTAGAACATTAACTAAAGATGGAACAATGAGCACAAATTGGAAGTACAGTGCAGCCTTATGCAGAGCAGACAGTGTGCAGACCAGGTTTTTGCTTTTGAACAGGTTCCTGAAACATGTATGAATACAGTATCAGAAAGAAAGTTTATCGTAAGCTTGTTGATTTAAAGAAAACATACGATTAAATAGGCTTGAATTATGGAATACTCTCACTAACATGGAATGGCTGAATGTGGTAAGACCAGTCCTGAAGAAGGAAAAGTGTGTGTGAGAATTGGGAAGCTTAGCAAATGGTTTAATACTGAGCTAAGGAATAAGGCAAGGATACATGATATCCTCTTGGTTGCTTAACATATTTATGCATAAAGGTATAAGCCACACTGATATTGATGATAGAGATTTTGTTGGCTGGGAACATGAATGCGTACAATTCTTCATGTAATTGATGTCACATTGCTGGCAAAGACTATATGATGTATTGAGGAAAATGGATCTGAAAATTAATGTATTAAACACTAACATGCTTAACAGGAAAAATGGAGCGAACAATTGCAAGTTATACTTAAATAGCCCAAACTACAGCAAATAGATGGATTTATATACCTCAGTAGAATATTTACTAAAAATGGGGAAATAGATTGAGACATGTACAAATGCTGGTATAAAAATGTTGGCTGGTTTGTGGCCTGTTATGTGGAATGTCACTTGGAATGTCACTGCTGGTGACTGATGCCTATAATTTCTTTTCATATATCTGGAGGACTCATGCTTAGAGGACAAGATGTAGAAATCCCTGAACATAGAACTATGAAGCTGATGTCAAAGGTCCATTAGAGGACCTTCAGTATGCCATACCTGGCTCCTAAGCCCTGTCAAGCTCCTGGAGGTGCTATAGTTCAGGGTGCAGAGCCAAAGAGCCAGCAGGCAAACCAGTGATTATCTACAGGAAATAACTTCTAATAAATAACAGCTTTTTTCAGAAATAAGCTATTTCTTTTGAATAACCTTTCTGGTTGCCTGAGTACTAACAGTTGAGTTGGGTAGGTCTCTACAAACAAGGACATAAAAGCTCTTTGTTGGCAACGTATCAATGTTGGAACAGTGTCCTTAGATTATACTTCCATCCTGAGATGTTTCTTCAGAATTAAGCTTCTGTGGACTGACTGTTGCTGGACTGACTTTTGATTTGGATTTCTGTTTGATGGCTTGTTTCAACTTGGAATCCTGTTTTATGCCCTTCATCTACCTTTGACTCTGACTGACCGATGCCTGTGAATACTATACTGACTTCTGTCTTCTGTGCTATTTTTATTGCTTAGGACCATATTGCCCAGAGCAGGACATATTCAGCATTACAGTTTTAAGCCTACATCATGACTTCACAAACGTTTGGATCTGGCAGGACAAAATTTCAAACTATGGAGGAGATTTCTAGGCATAAAATTAGTGATCATCTACTTCTCCTCAGTGAAGACGTTAATCTACAGAAGATCCTTGATGGAGCATAGAAAGTGTAATGATGTATGGAACACAAGTATGGAACTTAAGTGAATGTGGTGGATGCAAGATGGGCCACTAATTTATTATCGAAACTCAAACCTTGAATTATGTTAGAATGGCAATAGAAAACCACTGCAGACCATAGAGTATTGGAGAACATAAACAAAAACCTAATTAAGGAGAATAGCATAGAATAGGGGTGGAGGAAAAGAAAGAAAGAGGAGAGGCCATTTTCCATCCACCCCTCACTGGTAGATGGATTTATTTAGCTGGGGAAAATGAATTATATCAACCTGAACAAGAGCAACCAATGAAGCATTTGTTATGCAAATCTTTTCATTACAGCAAAGCCAGAGTGCTGATCACAGATAAAATTCTTTGTAGCTTCCACCCCCACTCTCCATCCCTGCAAGAAGCAACTACCTAGGCTGATTATCTCTGCAAGAAGGGAGAAGAGGCAGACCTTTGGGTGACACAGTCTCTTCTTAGCTCCTTTATTTTATTCCCAGAAGAATAAAAAGCTGGATGACAGATGAAAAAACTGCTGGGTTCATCAAAGTTTGCTCATTTTAATTTCTCTCTTTCTCTCTATGTCCCCAGCTGGGGTGACATCTGCTCTTGAATGACCTCAAGTGCCTTCTGTCAGTGTATATTCCTTTGGGGATAGCTGGCCATTTTTCATATGCGCATATATTAAGGTGTTGGTTAAAGGCCTCCCTCCTGCTTTCTTGGATCTCTGCAAGTCCTGTCAATAGTCTAAAGTGGTAAGACAGATGAGGGACAGGTCATTTGTGGCTTATGACAGACCTCAAGTCACTTCTTGTAGTTCAAGTAATGCATGGTCTGTTGGCTGAAGCTTTGTCTACAAGAGGGAGATGCTGAACATCAGTACAGTTTCTTATGAAGAACTGGGGCTTTCAAAGGCAAGGGCCAGATCTGATTTCTCTGAGAAATGGGAAAGGCAATATAATCTCATGATCCCTGAGCCCTTAACATCTGGATCTAACTATGAGGATGACTCAGGCTTCAGTGAAGAGACCATTCCACCACCACATCTCTTAGATCAGTCTTCATCAACCTGGGTGCTTTCCAGATGTATGGATTTAAACTCTCAGAATTCCACAATCACAAGGTCCATTATTAGAATCCTGGGAGTTGAACTCCACTCCTGTGGAAGTTGCCCAAATTGGGAAAGACTTCCCTGGACATAGCTTGATCTCTGTTTTCAGACTGAGACACTCAGAGAGGATGAGACACTCCAGATTTCACCTATAGCTCCTTTTGCTGTAACTAGAGCTTGAGGCAAAAGGCATAGGGCTAGAAAGGCCACCCCAGAGCTTTCAGACTAGGCTTGGCTGCATTGCCAGCTGCTCTATTTAAGTCAGAGATGAACAGTCTGAGGCCCAAGGGCTGGGAGTGGCCCCCAGAGCCCTTTTAAAAATTGCCACTGAATTGTAATTTTTTCAATGTGACAGAAGGGGAAAGTTGTTCAATGTGCGGAGAGTAATATTAAATGTATTTAATCAACAATTTAATGTTGATTACATTTAAATGACATCAATGTTATTTTTTTTCCCCTTGGCCTTCCCATAAAAGATGTGTAAACTTTATTTTAAGGCTCTCCTGGCTATGAAACATCACTGTAGAAATCTTATGTCTCCATCTTCTCTAAACTCCAGACATTTCCTTTCACTACAGACTATTTTCTGGCTTCTTGTTACTATCTTTGACATACCATATATTATGGACTTGCTTATTCTCACCACATTTTTGCTCATAACTTACTCAGTTAACAACCCTATTTTCTTGGTTCACTTGACATTCAACTAATTATTTGGGTGGATTTGCACAACATATTAGACTAAAATGTGGTTGGCTAGTTGGTTCTATGGGTTGTGCAAACATAATCACTACTTGGGTTCTGACCCCTTGTTAACATTCCTGACTACAGTTTACATTATGGGCTACTTCTTGGCTTCTGATAAGAAGCCAGCTCTGATTACAACTTTCATAATAGATAACAAATTGTATCCTATATCCCATATACAATATATATTAGCTTAAGAAGTTGGTACAAATCATGTATGAGGCAGGAAACTGGGTTTATGGCTAGATCAAGGAATTTTCCCAATACTTGCTTATAATGATTATTGCCATCTGGAACATGTTCTGTTAATTATTTAAATATATACCCCACTTTTTCCACCAGAGAGTTCTCCAAGTGATTATTGTATTCTAGTTCATGTGCTTTTGCTAATAACACATTCAGGAGGAAAAACAATGCAAGAAAGAAAAAAAATTGCACTGCTTTCTCTGTACGACCATCTTTTCCCACCTTTGTAAAATTATGCTTAATTTTAATTTATCAAAAATTGGCAGCAAATGAGAAGGGCCAGAGGTCCACATAATTTGGGGGAGGGTGATTTATACCAGAGCAGAATAGCAGCTTGCAGACCTATGGCTACCTCAGGTGTCCAGACTCCTTTTTTTATAGCTACTGAATCTGGCTTGAGAGCCAAAATTCCATGGCATGCTTTCCTATTTTGACCTGTAAATACTTGAAAATTGCAGCAAAACCTCTTAAAAATAGGCTTGATGCAGTTTCTAAAAAAGGAAAAAAAGTCTTCAAAAAGACATTAAAAAAAAAGCACCCTAGAAAATACCCATTTGGCATCACCACCCCACTCACTGTGGCCCTAGCTTCCCCCAAAAGGTTAAATGCATGCCCCCTACCTCCTATTATTTCCAAGTGGGTGAACCCCAATCTCTCTGTATTTTCTGTTTGAAATCATTTCCATTATCTTAAACTCTTTCACCAGTCAGGCCAGGACTATTGTATAGCTGGTGGCTACAAATTACAATGTTGTTACACATGTGATATAGTAAGATCATAAGTGACGAAGAGGCATAGACCTTGGTGCATGAATGCATTCAACCTTACCATGGTCCTGAGAAGAAGAATTGTAGCAGGAGCTTTTCTGGCTCCACTTAAAGATGCACCTAGGACATTCAAGGCACCTAAACAATTCTGAGCTAGGCAAGCTGCCTCAGCAATGCCTTGTTGTTGCTATGAGGCATCTTTCCCACCTCGAACATTTCTGTATAACATACATACTTCACACGTGACTCACATTCCTGGCCCATTTGGGGCATGTACATGACATCTGCTGCTTAGAGCATGCTGCCACTGTGTGAAGTGGTTGTAGACAGAGTGAATGATTTCTTTGAGGGAGCTTTGACACGCAGGGAACCTCAGTGATGCATCAGGCCTCCTTTTCTATTAAAAAATAATCAGAATTTAATCTAGCTTGTTTTAAGTACCTAATGGGATCTGTAATTTCTTGCTAATTATATAATGATTATAGTTTGTTATCTAGGGCTGGCAATTAAACATTAAAAAAAAAACCCACATTAGGAAAAACCATTCTTCTGACTATCCATTATGAAAGATGCTCAGTTTGTGATTTCCTTCTCAGTACCATTCAGATGTGTATTTTCCCTGCAGCAGCTCCCACCCACTGGTCTGAATTCAAACAAGGCCTGTTTCACACATTACAGTAATATCCAGTGTAGTTGTTCCTCTTTGGCTTTGTGTGATATGTGATCCTCCATTATGGCTTGAGTGTGAGCCACACCACTACAGTATGTTAATTTACCATTCATCTTGTATGAATATGTTCCGACTGGCATTTTTTTTCTTTATGCCTAAAGCATTGTCCATAATATGTCAAATATATAATGTATAACTACCCTCTCCATTTTTATTGTACTATAAAGATCAGAATTGTGCAAACAATGATGTTCCCAGTGACATTCTATGGAAGTGAAAGTTGGACTTTGAAGAAGCAAGATAGGAAGAGTATTGATGCTTTTGAACTTTGGGTTTGGAGAAGACTCCTGGGAATACCATGGACATCCAAGAAAACAAACACATGGATAATCAAACAAATCAACCCAGAGTTCTCACTCCAGGCACAAATGACCAGACTCAAATTATCCTACTTCAGACACATTATGCAAAGACCTATGTAGCTCTCTCGAAAAAGCTCTGATATTGGGAAAGATGGAAGGAAAAAGAAGAAGAGAACCTCCTTGTGATTCTTCACTTCTGTAAGGTTAGAGCTAAGGAGGCGTGTTGGCACATTTTCTCTTTGGGTGCGCCTACATTTTGGAATAGCCTCCATCCAGAAATTCAATCTGTTCCCATTCTACTTGTTTTACTTAAGTTAAAAATAGTTATATTGGAGTGCCTTGGAGGGATGAGTTGGTGCCATCAGATTGAATAATGGGATGATATTAATTGTATTTATTGCTTTATCATAGATTTTTTACTGTATTTTTATCAATGCATGTCAACTGCTAGGGTCTCTTTTGATTGCAGTGGAATACAATAAATATTTAACAGATAAATAGATAAATAATACAGTCCTTAAAGATGTAATAGTTACTTTTATGTGGCTATGTTACAATATATTCTGTATTACAACTTTGGAAGGAGCTCCATTTCTTCTGGGCTTCTTCCTTTTGTGACCATACTCCATGCTTTTAATTAAGTTTAGGCACCACAGTAGAATTCTAAATGGGCTAATTTAAGGCATTATTCCCTTCTTCCATCTAACGCTTGGCAGATATGCTGGGCTGCAATTGTCATTGCTCCTAGCTAAAATGGCCATTATTAGCCATAATTTGTTGAAAAGACCAAAACATATGTCCTTACATTGTATATTACCCATTGTTAGCTTAACTATAATCTAACTAATTTTCTGGTATTGTACAATATATGAGACACAAACTAGTCAAAATACATTTTAGTTTCTTGTGTCGTGAGCACCCGGCTTGTAAGTCACCAAAGTGTAACATTCCAGGATGACATCATGCTTGTTGAAAAATTTACAGAATGAACTGTATTGCTACCCTTAAACTACTTTCAAACATTTGTTTCAGCAATTAAAATCTCATCAGCTATAAAATGTAACCCAAGAACCAATATAGTTCTGCCCACTGAGGTGGTTAAGCCACTTCAGCTCTGCATTGCTCTTTGTGTTGGACAATATGCCTCTTAGTCACAAGACCTTGACAAATTGACTACTATGTTTATCTAAAGGAAGACTTTCTCTCATTTATTTATTTGTGATATTTATATAATCACCTGATTCCCCAAGACTATAGTGGTTTACACTATAACCAATAAAATAATAAAAACAACACATTAAAAACTGTACTATCCACCCAGCATCTGTTAACTAGTGACAACTTTGTGGCTGAAATTACAGATTAAAAGCTCTGTGAAACAGCTCTGCCTTCATTGCTTTCCTAAATGCCATTAAGAAGGATGGAGGATCTCCAGGTGTAGGCTATTCCACTGTGCTGTAGCCATACTGGAAAAGCACTTTCTTCTGCCCCTCTCCCATTGAACCTCACATAACATTCAGCATCTCTGCTTGAGATGAACAGACTGGGTAGGTTGATCCTACCTAAAGATGGTCCTGGTGATATCTCAATGCAGAACCATGGAAGGATTTATAGTTAATACTAGCACTTTGAGTTGTACTTGGAAGCCTACTGGTAACCCAGGCAGCTCCCACAGAATTTATATTACAGTATGTGATTATAATGACAAATTGGCTGCTGCATTTTGCATCAATAGCATCTTCTTAGTCTTCAAATGCAACTTCTGCAGAACATGTTGCAGTAATCTATCCTGGAGATGGTGGGGGTGTTACACTGGCCACAGCCTCCTACTCCAAGAGAAGTGTTAATTTTTTTTTAAATGGGAGGGCCATATTAAATTAGTTGAGAATAAAGGAGACATTTTTTTCTGTCTGAAAAATTGCATCTTAAATTCAGGATCATCCTACTTTCTAGTAAATATAAAACTTATCTTATATAGTTCCTTATGACAGGGTAATTGCTTATCAAGGCCATAACTCTGGCTTGTCAGCCATTAGCTTGTCTTAGTTAAGGGATAAATAACCAAATAGCTTCTAGATTGATGGAATACCTGCAGTCCCTTGTTACTGGTCATGTTGGGTGGAGAATCGTAACCATTTGTTGCACCCTTTTTAGTAAGGGGTTGTTTTTTTGATGTATCAGCAGATGGCAACACTTAGCTGACCTTTGCTGATTTTGGAAACAAAGCAGGATGGACCCTAGTTAATACTTGGTTGGGGACCACCAGGGAATACCAGGGATGCAAGTAAAAAAAAAAAATCCTGGAAGAAGGCAATTGAAAACCACTTCCATATTGTTGCCAATAAAACTACATGGACCTGTCCATGAAGCCCCTAAGAGTAAAATTCAACTCACAGGAAACTTTACTTTTTTAGTTTTTTCTTTGATAATTTGATCAATTGCTGATTATTTTTCCTCCTGACAATGGCACTAAGGTAGCTGCAGTACTCTTAAGAAGAAGAAATTGGATCTTGGTGGTATCTGCAGTTCATTATTTTGTACCCCTCTTTTAACTAGTCTCTGGAATGTAGTGTCTATTCACTTCTGCCATTTTAGAGGACGACTGCTTGGAAATAACACCCCCACATACACATACACACCTCCTAATGGTCCTTATGTATCATATGCCATTGTTACACTTGTAACCTTGTTAGCTATATCGTTATATGAAATCTTTTATTTGACTGATGAAATCTTCCCCATCAGTCAGGACTACAAATGGTCAAGGTCTAAAATTTAACTTAATAACAGAGGGCCCTTGAAGGTATTGTTCTGACAGCCATTTCTCCCTGCCAATGCTTGATATTCAGCTGGACCCTTTTATTCCTCTATTACTAAGACAGATTTTGAGCCCTGTAGTCAAGGAGGAAAGGCAACTTGTCAATGAGAAGTTGACCTTGTTCTTTTAATCACAATGCTTTTTTCTATTTCTAACACTGATCCCTCTTCATCTTGGGAAATGGAGTACAAGCTCTTGATTGAGTTCTGATCTCCAAGTCTGGCCCTCTCCAACTTGGTGCCCTCCAGATGTATTGGGATTTCTGCCCTCAAGATTCTCAATCATTTGGGAATGATAGTCAGTCTTTGTTATGACCTGAGTTTATTGAGGCTGCAACCCAAATATGTCTGTAGGGTAGAGGGCTGGGGAAGTCTGCCCCAGTGTTTTATATTTTAGTATTTTCAGGGATCTGTATATAAGTAGCTATATGTTTTACTTTACAAAGGACAGCCCTCTTCCCATTTGAAGGTATCTGAAGGGCTGCACAGCTCAATTTTAATTTAAAAATAAAAGAATCTTAAAAAGGAAGAACAGGAACTTTTATTAACTGTTAGCAAATTCTGGACAGTACAATCTCTGCATCATACCAAGAAATAGTTTTTTCTTTATAGTTTAAAGACAAATTAGCTACATTAATGGCTGGCTTTGCACTTCAGAATTAACCAGGTAAAATAGAGCTAGCATTACATCTGCATAATATGCTTAGTTGGTAGTTTTGCCTTGATTTGCTTTTTGGAGCTCAGTATACTCTTTTATCTAACCAGTTGATTACTTTGTAATTCAATGTACCACATGAACCCATAAATAGGTTAATTCAAAATCAAGTTAAACTTGTTGTTAGAACCATATATGCAAATCTATGCCTTTCTGTTTTGGAATTTTAGTGATTGCATAAGTGGTGATCCTTCCTAAACACTGAAGAGTTTTCTCCACGTCTTCTCATGGAGGCACATTTATTTAGCCAAGTTCGGTGGGCTTGTTTGTCATATCATGTGGACAGAGTGCATCCTAGAACTTGCCCAGTATTCCTCTGCAGTTGTGCCTTGCTTGAGATGGTTTATTACAATTGCTTGATCCAACAAGGCTCAGAGTGGCCTACAACAACAAAAACAGCCAAGCTCAGAGAGCATCAAGAACTTCATAAAAACAATTCAACAAATGAAAAAGTTTTTATCAAAAAGAGAAACAGCACCCTGAGGAAAAGCTACAATATCCAATTCCTAGCAGGAGGATCCACTTCATCACTGATCTACAGTATTCCAAGGCAGATTTTAATGGCTTTCCAATAAACTAATAGGTTGGGAGCCAACCTAATTTTGGGATTATTGTAAAGCTCCTTGTCAGAGAAGGCTATCTGCATTTATTCATCTTTTCCTTGATCCTCTCATAACTGAGTAAGGAAGTTCAAGAGTTTCTGGAACAATTCCAGAAAATATGTTTTTCCTGAGATGTCAATTCTCTGCAGGTAGGCTCAAATAATTTTAAGGCACTCAATATTGGAAACGTTTGATTTAGAGAGATGAATTATACTGATAATTTCTGTGATATGGCCTATTAATTGTGAAATTCTGTAAAGTCATGACTATAGCTGGAACTCTCAGACTCTTTATTTGCTGTGGAACAGAAACCTGATTCCAAGACATCCAAGATTCCTGTGACTTCTCTAGTCTGAAGGATACAATGGATGCTTTTATATTTCTCCAGCATATGTGTAATTTCCTAACAACTTTATGTACATTGCAAGTTTTCAGTGACAAATTTAACCTCATAGATTCACCAAAACCAGGCTTCTTCATCTAGTATCCTCCACATGTGTTTGACCAACTATGTTTTCCTAGCTAGCAGAGGATGACCACCAAAATTAGTCCAATACATTTGGAGGGCAATATCTTGGAAAAGGCTGGTCTAACTTCATAAAACCCACAGCTTCAGGTCAGTAAATCTGGTCCATTCCTACTGAATGCCCATGAGCTTCTCCAGCAGCAATAACCCTTATCTCAGTTTCTTTCCATATAATTATACACTGCTGCATATAAAGAAAGGAAATTAAATTGGCAAATGTAAAGGAGAAATATTAGCATATGCCAAGGATGGCTGATCCAATTATTACAGGCCATGTATTACTTGGGATTCATTCAAGATGGAATGGCTTTTTCATATTCTGAGTTGCAACCTTAGTAGCAATCTCCTAGATAATAATTATAAGAAGCAGTTACAGAAGTATTTTTTTTAAAACACATGCGCACACATGGGGTGAACTATGAAAGACAGTGGACACATGCATTATAATAACGATAAAAGAGGGGACCAATCTCTAATTACCTGTAGAGAGGTAACCCCTTTAATTATGCTGAGTAATGCCCACTTAGAAATTGTTGAGCATCCTCAATATGGAATGATGGGAGGGAAACCCCTCCAATATTTTCCACATCAGAGATAATGCATAATTTGTTGGAAAATAAACTATACATACATTAATAAGCCAGAAAAAAATGCAACCCAAAACTAGTTTATATGCTTATATTGGCTGAGGCAATAGAAAGCAAAATATCTAGCTCTACATGCTGGTAATGATGTCCATATTTCTTTTCCATGCTTGAGTCATAACCTTTCTCTATCACAACATTTATTTAAATGATCAGTATTACTTAACTATGAAGAATTATTATCTAAGAGTACTTTGAGATATTTATTTATTCAACTTATATAGCTGCTCATCTCACATACGTGGCTCTGGACAACTTACAAGAATGAAATAAATGTTGCTACTGATTTGCTTGTGTAGGGGGCTGAGCATTGTACAGCTTAATCAACACCACTCACTACTGCTCCTGGAACCAGCTTCTTCCTGCTACAGTTATGAAACTTTGTGCATATAAGAAATTTCTATTCTCAGGCAATGATGATTGTGGATTGTTGCCACATCTGCAGCAACCTTGCCTAAAATAACAGTGCCTTCAACCAGATTCCCCAAAGTTAAACATATTCTTTAGAGGAAATTTCTGTATACACAGTGTTGGTGGCAAGCATGCCAAGCTGGCCATACTACCATGGTAAACATACAAGATACCCACTTTCGTAACTTTTACTTTTTTGGTGACAGGGTGAGGATGCTCATGGTGGATCTCCTTTTCTATGTAAAACTGAGGCCTTTGGTTGTTGTCAATAGTTGGGTACAGATTATCTGAGACTTGTCCTGAGCTATGAACTTCTTAAACCAATTGAAGACATGATTTTATTAGCCGAGAGATCTCTAAGCTAGCTCTGGACTATGGCTTAGTGTGCATCTGCTTCTTTTCTGAGTGTGCCCACACTAAAAAGAGTTGATGACTCTGTCTTGGTATTCTATGCTAAAAACTGGTCTGATTAGAATGGCAACTTCACCATAATTTTAATGAATCTTGTTTAAAAGACATGGTCAGAAATAAACTGGCTATTATTGTCCTTTTGCACTTTTCTTCTTCCCTTGGATGGGCCTGGTTTTAAGCTTTGAAATCCAACTGCTAAAAGCATTTCCTGATGTAAACCGGTAGAGATCTGCAATGCTGCACCTCCTCTGAAAATCCACCAGATGGCTTTGGAGAACTCATGACTAAAACTGAAAACTTCCTAGAAGGAAAATAAACCCCAAAGGGGGAGAAAAACAGTCCATTTAGTAATGTTTAGATACAGAATGGCAAGATAAAGCACATGACTCTGTACATTTATAATCTATTTGTGATGTCTTAGATGTATTAAGAAGTTAGTGTCACATGGATCATAGTTAAGCCTAAGAAAATTCCACTTCAGCCTCTGTTTCATTCATGTTGCAGAAAACATCAATAAGAGTTGTAAAAAACATCTCACTTTACCTTCTATGTGGTAACTGGTTGTTGCATGTACACGGGTGACTACAGCAGTAACAGTTCAACTGAATCTCATGTAATGAGCACATAACAGTAAACCTCAACTAATTGTATGGGGTCTACAGAAAAAAAGTCTGATATTTTATTAGATGAAGTCTACCTGGTCTATGGAAGGTGTCACAAGACTCTGTTGGACTAGCATTTTAAATACTTAATACATTTTCAACACTTGTTTTTATCAGGAAGGCTCTACTATGCCTCCATTACTGATATTTGTGCAAACATGTGCAGGAAATGTAAAATGTTGAGTTCTACATCAAAAATAGCCCGCTTCAAAGAGTTTTCAATGGAGAAACTTGACTTTAGCTAGATTCACATATTAAGTAATAGTTTCAATTGACCAGGTTTATACAGTATGCTAAGCCATAAACTGTTGTTTACAAATCATTGTACCCCAATAATTTGGGGTAGGTAAATCATGTGCCCTGTCATTTTAAGTACCGGACCAGAGTATGAGATGAACCTATCCAGAATGAGCAGTTTCTGAATGGTCCATTTAATGGCTGCCTTTGGTTATTCTGTTATTCATTCTTTTGGTTCTAGTTGCTTGTTGTGGTTTTATAATTACTTTTTAAAATGCTTCTGTCCAACTGTAAGCTACCAGGGTCTCTTTTAGGAATTGGGTGGCCATATCAACCAATCAAACAAATATGTAACCCCCAAAGAGGGCAGGGCTGAACTTTTCAGAACTGCTTTTCATTTTGGGGACCTGAGGAATTGAAAGGGCATTATGTATCAGTACATAATAAACCACAATAGCTGAATCCACATAATCCACAAGCCAAAATCAAGTATTCATGATGGCTTAGAGCTGTATGCAAGCCCAGCCTCTTGCCATAATACTAGCAGCACTATCAGTGGGTATGCAGGGCATTATGTATCAGTACCACCCAATTGGTATTGGTATGTTTCTCAAATTCCCAACCAATGTAATGCTTGGTGATAAACAGAGGTGGAGCAAATAAGGAAAGTCCAGGGTAGTATGAATAGAAGCATTCTAGAAACAAATCAAGGGGAGGAGTGATCTCTTAGGTAACCTGGCCAACAGGCTGCTACAATAATCCAACTATGACATGAGGACATGAATTAAGAGCTTGGCTATCTTAGCAGTGATACTGATAGCACCGAACAAATTTATTTACCTCAATAGTTTTATGTACATGACAGAATGAAGCCTTGAGGAACATTATATAAATAGCTGTAATGGAATGTGAGAATGACCTTGGAAGATGAAGGGAAGAGATGCAGCCTAGGGAACGACCCGGCAAAAGAGGGAAGAGCCTGCAACTAAGTAATGGGCAGAGAAACTTAGAAAAGATCTGCCCTAACTTTCAGGTGGTAAAAAGAGACGGCAGGAGATTTGTACTTCAGACTTACAAGCTTCTGTTAATATAGCCTTACAATAAAGTAGAATTAGTTCATCTTGTCGTGTTTCCTGTCTGGTCCACTTGGGAGGCTGACAATAGCTGCCAGTTCAAGGACCTATTACCTCCAAGCAGAAAATTGGTCCTGGCCAGGTTCACCATGCTATAAACTAGTACTATTAAGGTTTCAAAACTCTGGCTGGAATCATGTTGTTTTAATAATAGTTTAAATAAACCACAATAGCTGAATCCACGTAATACACAAGCCAAAATCAAGTATTCATGATGGCTTAGAGCTGTATGCAAGTCCAGCCTCTGGGAACGCCGTAATTGTCAGTTTTGATAGGAATGTCATAGAAACTGGAACAAATGATAAACTTCAACTGTACTATTTCAAAATGCCTCTTGATGATTAGATTAGCATATGGGAACATTAGGCCATTCCTTATTCACAAAGGAATTCCAATTTCTTTGGTCAGAAAAACTTTCCTGTGGGAAATTAAGGAATGCTATTATGCCATAATATGCTTTGGTCATGGCTTAGTGTTGTGCAAATGATGGCACTGCAATTTATGAACTGTGAATTATGGGTTAGTGCTTATGTTGGCACAAAACACTTTATTAGGATACCAAATTTTAGCTTAGCGTGTGCAAACTAAACCTGTGTAGTTTAAAGTTACATGTTCTGGGTGAATTTCCCAAGTTAGTAAACTATGGCTTAGCGTGTCATGCAGTCACAGCCACTGGGTTGTGCAAAGCCAGCCAGTTATTTCATAAACCAGGCTTAAGTAAAGCTTAGGTTGCTGTCTAATATAATCCAGGTTTTAGAGAGAAAGCAAGACAATAGCAACCTCTGATCCTGATTGGCCAGGGTTCCAACCGTGATGGTGAGTACATAACACCCCCACGGCTGATTTAACTATGGTTTAATTTATTAACTCTATTTTCCGAGGACCCACAACATACTTAACCACAAACTAACGCCCGGGACTTGCCTTCCATGACACACTAGGCTAAACTGCAGTCAGCTATCTTGTGATTTAAAGGGCAAACTATGCCTGTAGCTTCGTCCGTGACAGGAGATCCAGTTACACATACTGTAGGAGTCAAACGAAGGTTGCACAACCAGCAGCAGGATCAGAGGCAACGGCGGTGCAGCGCCAGCGCCTGGACGGTCTCCCGTGTTTTGCTTTCCCACACGGATTGCTAGCCACGTGCCCCAGGTCTCCAGCACACGGATCTGCTGAGCACGTGCCCCGGGTCTCGAGTCCGGCACGTACGCAAGCTACCAGGCGGTTCGTTACCGCCTCTTCGTCCCTTTTGCCCTGGGGCTCAAGAAAAGTGGGAGGGGCAATGCCTTTTGCTGCTGCTGCTGCCTGCCTACTCTTCCGTACTCTCGCAACGATGGGAGAAGCCGCTTCGTCTTCCCTCAAGATTCCCAGCAAAGAAGCAGCCTTGCCTGGCAGAAACCGGAGTCTCGCCCGTATTCCGGGTAGGCAGAAGGAGAAGGAAAATACTATTTAATCCTGTTGGTGTGAGAGAGTTTCCTGCGCATGCGCTTTGAAGATGAAGGAAAACGATCAACGATCTTTCTGAAGCCTGAGGGCGTGCGCTTGCTTTCTTTCGTCTGAGCAGGGCTTGACGCATGCGCCTGAGTACACCTTCCTGTAGCGCGGCTGCTCAAGGGAAGGAAAAGCACGTCAGCCTGTTGCGCATGCTTACTCGTGCTTCTGGTCTTGTTCAGATCGAGTGTTGCGTTTTCGTTGTGTTTTTACTACCGTGCTATTATTTTGCCTTTGCGGTAAATGAGTTATTTATTTGTTCCGAGCTTTGGTTTAATATTATTGCTAAGGGTTTTTTTTTAATAGTTCATGTTTTTAATTTAATTGAAATTTCAAGTCTTTTCCTTTAGACAAAAACAGTGAGAAAAACACCTGGTCTGCTTTTAATACAAGTAACAGCTTCATGCGCAGAACTCAGCATGTAGAGATTTTAGCAGTCAATTTCAGCTCGTGATTTTGCTGTTAAAGACACGGGAATAAACTAGGAGCAAGTCTATTAGAAGGACATTTTGTGTTCCCCAGTTGTATGCCCAGCACTGTAGGGTTCCTGAAATACTACAGCTTATCTCGATTATATATAAAATGTATTATTTTGCTATTTAAAAAAAAATGACAATTTTCAGTTTTATTATGCCTTTTGCTTTTTGTAACTATAGCTGCATTCTTAATTATATTTTATATCTGTGTACAAACAATAGAACCTGGCTATACTAATGACATCTTGAAGTATTCCTGCTTCCATAATTAGGATTGCTAAAGCCAACGTGGTACATGGATGTTAGGGAATTCAGTATAGTACACTCTGTGAATTTTTAAGATACAACAAAGGATCTATGCTAGGATACATGAAGGCTGTATGAAGCCTGCAAAACCTATCAATTAATTTTTTTATTTTATTACATTTCTCATATTTTCTGTGAGAGGTCAAGGGAATATAGATGGTTCTCCAGGGCATGTTTTATCCCCAGCAATCCTTTGAGTTCAAGTGGAAAATGGAAGTGAGCCCAGAGTCAGGCATGAGGCTTCATTCATGTAATCAACCTCCTTGGCCTATCCTTGGAATTAGTTGATTTTTGGACGAATATTAGTTTTATATCTGTATAAACCATTTATTTGTAATAACTAACAGATGACGATAGCCTGTTCTTTAGGATATTTCTTTTTCTAAAGCTTTGTAAGCCATTTATCATGTCTATGCATTTATGACTTGTGGTTGCCAAATTGGCTAGACTCACTACACTACACTAACCTGTTTTTCTTAATTACATGCTTTCAAACAACTACAGTTGGCTGGATTCACACATATTAAATTGTTGGCCACAATAGTAGTAATATCCCCAAAGACCCTGGCAATAAGCCTCCGGGCACAAAAAAGGTCTGTTTAACTGGTTTATTTGGTACCAAACAAAGCGGGGTCCCTCTCCCAAGAGAGGGAAAGCCCATTTGCGCACACAAAACTTTTTATACCTTGTCAGCCTGTTACCTATTGGTTACCTCCTTACATAAGCATTCTGCAGCTTTAGTTATATACGTATTGACTTCCTTCTGACCAAATAAGGTCTTCCCCTCCCTGAGGTGTGGAATTACATAATTGGGGGTGTTGTTTTTACTATGCTAATGGGCCCTTTGGTAACCTTCGGTCAAATATGTCTTCTGCTGCCCTTACTGGTCTAATTCTGTTCCAGAGAGCCTTTTCTACATTGCTGGCAGGTGCAGCACTCACTTCCCATGTCATCGCCCTCAAAATGCCCCCTTTGATTCTGAGAAAGCTCACTTTCGACTGAACCATCCTTCACCAAGATGTTCTGGTAGAATGCTTGCACCTGACTAGGGACTAGACTCTTAAGCGTGCTTAAGCACAGCGGGAACCATTGCATGAAGCAGCAAACCAGCATGCCTACAAACATGATGAATGCCATCCCAGTGATCAAATTTTGGAGCCAGGAGAGGTTTGGGTAGCCATGAGGTGAGCCATGACCATGACCAGCCCCATTCAGGCTCCTCAGTATTTGCTGGGCTGTGATGGCTGCACAATGCCCCTAATCTGTCCTATCACTTATATTTCTTTGGCGTTGTCTGGTATGTATGGTACTGTGCAAAGGTTTTTGGCAGGTGTGAAAAAATGCTGTAAATTAATGCTTTCAAAAATATATATTGTAATTGTTTATGTTTATCAATTTACAAAATGCAAAGTGAGCAGACCAGCATCAGTTCTTACACTTGCACACTTTGTACACTTGCACAAAGTCAGGGATCTTGTAGGATTAGAGTCAGATGTATGATTAACTAATTATACCAAGCAGGTGCTAATGATCATCAATTTCATATGTAGGTTGAAACACAGTCATTAACTGAAACAGAAACAGCTGTGTAGAAGGCTTAGAACTGGGTGAGAAACAGCCAAACTCTGCTACTAAGGTGAGGTTATGGAAGATCCGCCAGAGCATCTGATTCCTGGTGGATGGCCCGATGGAAGGCCCATAAATGGGATGGCCCATTTCTTTGTACTCCTCTAGGTAGAATCACTTTTCCTTCCACTTCCCACCACCCCTTTAGCCCCCTTTTTGCTCCATTCCAGCTCTGGTACCGCCTTTCTTCCTTGTAAGTGTAGACTGGTGTATGTTGAGCCAGATTCATCTCTTGTAGAGGTATTGGGGCAGGCAATGGACCCCTTCTTTAGCTGCCCTCTTCGCAGCTTCATCTGCCCTCCTGTTTCCTTTTGCTACCATTGTATCCTCCTTAGTGTGGGCCCTCACATGCACTACGGCTACTGCCTTAGGCTTATTAACTGCCTCCAAAAGCTTCAATACCTCCTTGGCGTGTTTCATCTCCTTATTGTTAGCCAAGAGTAGTCTCCTCTCCTTCCACAACTCCATCCACTCATCAACCAATGAGCCCCCCGACTCTCTAGTATGGCCGTCACCGCATGAGGAACAACCACTCTCAGTGGTTGCCCCAGCATCAGTTTCTCTGCCTCATTAACCAGCAGGTAGGCTGTGGCCGCTATTCTCAGGCAGGCAGGCCAACCGTGAGCCACCAGGTCCAGCTGTTTGCTAAAATATGCCACTGGCCTGTCCCACAACCCTACCCGTTGGGTTAGGACCCTGCCGCCATACCTTGCCGTTTGTGCATAAACAGCTGAAATCTTTTTCTCAGATCAGGGAGACCCAGGGCTAGCACTTTCCTCAGTTCCTCTTTTATTCCCCTGAAGGCCTTTCTGCATTCCTTGGTCCACCTGAATTCCTCATAATCCCCCCCTTTTATAGCTTCATACAAGGGTTTAGCCAGTATCCCAAAATTAGGAATCCAAATTCTGCAAAACCCTGCCATTCCCAAGAACCCCTGCAACTGCTTTCTATCCTTAGGCCATCCTATCTGAAACACTGCCAGTGACCTTCCTTCCTTTATTTTCCTTTGCCCTTGTGACAGTTCGTATCCCAGGTACCTAACCTCCTCCTGGCAAATTTGGGCCTTTTTCTTTGAGACCTTAAACCCACAACCTGCCAGAAAATTCAGGAACCCTACTCTGTTTTGGAGGCACTCCTCCTCGGTTGGGGACCCTAACAGTAGGTCGTCCACATATTGGAGTAAAGTGGAGGAAGTTCCTGTCTCCGGCCGCCAATTCTCTAAGGCCTTAGCCAAAATGGTTCCAAAAATAGTGGGGCTATTTTTAAATCCCTGAGGCAGCACCGCCCAAAACATTTGTGTCTCCCGCCTTCCCTTTAAGTCTTCCCACTTGAAGGCAAACAAGGGTTGACTTTCTTTTTTTAAAATTTTTTAATTTTTTAATTTTTTAAATATTTTAATCAATAAACACATATACATACATACAAACATAACTTGTTTCCGACTTCTATTACTTTTACATATATTATTAGTAATTACAATTATAAAATGAAACATTAAACGTGCACCCCACCCCCAGACCAATATTGTACTTAATCATTCCTCCTTCCAAAAATATTATAATTTTTGTGTAGGTGTACATCCTTTCCCTTTCAATAAAACAAATTCTATAAATGTATTCCATATCTCTGCAAAGTCATTTCAACTTTGCAACCCCCTTCTAACTTTAATATTACATGCTAACTTATCATTGATTGCCACATCCCACACTTCTTTATACCATTCCTCTATTTGATAATCGCCTTGCGTTTTCCATTTTCTAGCTATCATTAGACTTGCCACCATCATTAAATTTGTAATTAAAACTTTAGTAGCTTGAGTGCATCTAACCTTATCGTATATTGATAACAGTGCTATATCTGGACATACTTCCAAATTTATCCCAATTACCTCATTAATCTTTTTAAATACCTGTTGATAAAACTTCTGTACCTGTTTACAACTCCACCACATATGGAGATAAGTACCCAACTCCTGACATCCCCTCTAACATGTTACTGAGTATTTCCTATCTATTTGGTTTAATCTTACAGGTGTCAGATACCATCTCCAGACCAATTTAAAGTAATTTTTTTTTTAATCCTTACTGACATAGTTTTAAAATACGCATATCCCATATCTTACCCCAACTCTGATTACTTATTTGTTGTGTTAAGTCATATTCCCATACTCATTTGAGATAATCTTGTTGATCTTCAATTTCAAATAATATCTTATAAATTTCACTTGTTTCACCTTTAATAACTATATTGTCGTCTTTGTCTTCTCTCTCTAAAATCATCTTCTCAAATCTTGTGTAACCTCTACATTCTTTATTTTCATTTATCCACTCCCTAGTCCACTTCTCTAATTGTATACAGTTAAGCCATGATATCTTTCTTCCCCTTAACACCTCTCTTATTCTCTCTTTACTATTCATTTCTTTCACCTAATCCTTTATTCGAAATATTTTCTTTTCCCTTAATTCCTTCTCCAATTTCCAGTGGAATGGAAATTGGAAAACGTATTTTTTAATAAACTAAGAAACGACTGGATGGGGTCAAGACCCCCTTTTTAAAAACTGTTTTAAGGATTTGGGGAAAATATAAAGAGAAATTAATGCTAGCTGTCTCCCCATTGACCCTAGTGGTGATGATGGAAAAATTCCCTACAAATTTAAAAAAGGGTTGGCTTTCCTCATGTAAGGGGATACAGAAAAAAGCATCCTTCAGATCCAATACAGCAAACCAGGTATCTCGGGGGCTTAATAAGGTCAAGACGGTATAAGGGTTGGGGATCACCGGGTGTATATCCTCAGTGATCTTATTTATGTGCTGCAAATCCTGGACAAATATGAGCCATCAGGCTTTCTGACTGGCAATATAGGGGTGTTATAGGGTGGTTCCCCTTTCCTAATCAACCCATATTTTAAAAACTTCTGAATGAGTGATGCCAGTCCCTGCCTTGCTTCTAATCAAATCGGATACTGCCGCAATCGTGGGATTGCAGCCCCCTCCTTCACCTTCACTCTTACTGGGCTAGCATTCTTTGCCCTCCCTGGAATGCCCTCGTCCATGCCTCCTGGCTCGGTGGCGCAGTGGCTTAATGATGCTGGAGTTTGCCGGCCAGAAATGGTTGACTCTCCAATGGTTCGAGCCCAGCTCTGCATGATGGAAGTGAGCTCCCGTCATTTCCCTAGCTCCTGCCCACCTAGCAGTTTGAAAGTATACCATCTACAAGTAGATAAATAGGCACCCCCATTTTGGTGGGGGGAAATGCTGGCAGCATGGGGAACAGGAATTGGTGTTGGACCTGCCTGGACGTGATTGGTGAAAGGATCAGTGGAGAAAGAAAATATTCCCGGATGAGCTGACCTCCTTAGGAACGCTGCTGGTCAGCTGATGCAAAGCTAGCTTGCCCTCTTGTGGTGCAGCAGTACAATAAATGAACTAGCAGTTGCTGGCGCCAGAACATCTACCGTGTGTAGGCTCCCTGGCACTGTATGCCATAGGCTGAATGAATGAATGAATGAATGAATGAATGAATGAATGAATGAATGTACTAGGTGTACAATCCTGTCCAGATTGCCCACTGGTCCAAGTGCTTTGGCATAGAATGTGCCCAAACACCAGGCCTCGTGTTGGGGTAATTTCATCACTATGTGGTTTCCCTCAAAGGTCAGGGTAGCTCTGAGTTTGCTCAATATATCCCTCCCTAGCAAGGGCATGGGAGAATCTGGCATATATAGGAAGCGGTGTTTTACTATCTTAGTTCCCACTTGACATTCTGCTTTCTCCAGATAGTTCACCTTTTGCCCTTTTCCTGAAGCCCCCACCACCATAATTGACTTCTTTCGTACTAACAGGCCCATGTTCTTATTCAACACTGATTGTGTAGCTCTGGTATCTACTATAGCTTCACAAGTGTGGTCCCCGATTTGGAGTTTTACCAGGGGTTCAGGGACTGGGAGGCTTTCAGCCTCCTTCCCCTGATTCCATCAATCTTGTTCTTTGGACTGGGCCCATAGGACAGGAGCCAGAGCCAGACCCTGACCCCTTAGGGGTCGCTCGCTGTTTGGACACTCATTTTCCCAATGGCCAAATTCCTTAAACTTGGCACATTGGTTGAGTCCCAGCATGATCCCCCCTTCACTTGGTCTTTCCTTGTTCCTATTCCCCTTCACACCTCCTGAACCCCTCTTCTGTGAGGACCTCTACCTTCCCTTCTAGCATAGCTGTCTCTAATCACCTGAGCTAACAGAATGGCCTTCCGCTTTTGTTTCTCACTCTCAACTCTTGCATTAGCCTTTTGCTAATACTTTAAAGGCTATTTCTAAAAGCTGGGGCATATCCATACCTGCTGCCCCATCTGTCTTCTGGAGTTTTTTACTAATATCTGGGGCTGCCTGCACTATAAACATCATGTTGAACATCTTCCAATTGCCCTGCTCCTCTGGATCCAAATCTGTGTGTTGCCTAAATACCTTGTAAACACACTCCAAGAAATTGCTGGGGCTCTCATGAGATCCCTGCCGGACCTCATAGATCTTTGAAAGATTTTTGGCTTTTGGTACCCCTTCATGGAGTGCCTCTACCACAGTTTGTTGGTATGTTTGGAGCTTCTGCAGGTGGACTTGGTTTTGGGAATCCCAGTTTGGATCTACGATCGGAATCAATTGAGTCACCTGCGCCTGTATGGCCACTGGTCCCTGGGCTCCCGTGTTAGTAGCCCTCTGTTTGGCAATTTTCTGTCCCCTAGTCATAATCATTCTCCTATCCTCACTAGTTAAAAAAACATTCAGTATAGTTTGTAAGTCTCCCCAAGTTGGATTGTGGGTCCGTACAATAGACAGTACCAGTTCGGCTGTTCACTCTGGGGCTTCCTGATATGGGGGCAAGTTATTCTTCCAGTTATATAAGTCAGACGTGGAAAAAGGAGTATACATGAAGACAATGGCGTGCCCCCATTGACGTCAGGTACTGGAGTTTGCTGTAGAGGGGATAAACCCATTGGCTGGGAATGCAAGCTAGGCCTGTATATTTGTTTTCCCCAATATTAAGATTTAATCTCCCAGGTCTCTCCTTCTCTGTGCCACACCCACGACATGTCCTTTTTCCCAAAGTGTGTTGGGAATTATATAGTGGTGGGGCCATTTCATCCTCGTCCTCACAGAGGACCTTCTGTTTCTCTCTTTGACACTTTCCCTTTTCTTTCCCCAACAGGAAAATATGGCAATCCAACCTCATAACATCATCCAATCTAACTTCATTAAACATTTCCAAATACCTCAATTCTAAATCTTTCCCTAAATAGTCCAATTTCCTCCCCAACATGTTGATCACTTCCAATGATAAACTATCAGCTGATGACCATCTTATGCCATCATCCAAGAGGTAGTTTGGCCATTCTGACCAGTGCAAATGACTTAAGACCTGTCTACTTAGATGGTCATCCCCATAGGTCAGGTCATCAAAGTGTTGCAAAACACACTGTAGGGGTGTTGCAGGAATGGGTCTCACTGGTAATTTTTCCTTCTTCCCTTTTTCCTCCCCTTTACCCTTTTTCCCTCTTGACTGAGAGGTTCCCATGGTCGACTCGCTCACCCTTGGAGAAAATCTTCAGTTCCAGTGGTGTCCGGGCCTATCCTGGTCCGATATTTCTGGTCGCTGTTTTCTCTGGCCCTTTTCTGCCGCACGGTATGTTGACCCCAGTGCCTATCGACCTGCCTACAAACCTTTCGTCTTTCTTGGTTTGTTTGTTTTTTCAGAGGCTTCAGGACGTTATAAGGGCCTGGTTTGAGAGGGGTCTGGGAAATTCCCAGGGCACGCCTGCCCTTCTTGGTCAGTAGCCCCTGAGTCTACGAAGTCTCCTGGCTGGCTCACCAAATTTGTTGGCCACAATAGTGGTAATATCCCTGAAGACCCTGCCAATAAGCCTCTAGGCATGAGAAAGGTCCGTTTAACCAGTTTATTTGGTACCAAACAAAGCGGGGTCCCTTTCCCAAGAGAGGGAACCCCTGTTTGCGCGCACAAAACTCCTTATACCTTGTCAGTCTGTTGCCTATTGGTTACTTCCTTGCGCAAGCATTCTGCAGCTTTAGTTATATAAGTATTGACTTTCTTCTGACCTAATAAGGTCTTTCCCCTCCCTGGGGCATGGAATTACATAATTGGGGGCGTTGTTTTTACTGTGCTAATGGGCCCTTTGGTGACCTTCGGTCAAAGATGTCTTCTGCTGCCCTTGCCGGTCTAATTCTGTTCCAGAGAGCCTTTTCTACATTGCTGGCAGGTGCAGCGCTCACTTCCCGTGTCATCGCCCTCAAAATCGTGATTTACAAATACAGTGGGTGGGTTCACACAACACATTAAGACAAAACTGCAGTAAACCACATTATAGCTTAATACAGTATATGAACATGCTTTCTAGCATTCATGTTGTAGGAAATGCCATTTAAAAGATTTCATTCATCTATATGCACTCAATCTTTACATTCTTTTTTCTAAAATAACAAAAATATGTTTGTATTTATGCATTAATAATGCAGACAGAATTTATGACTGGCACTTGGAATTTCTTAATATAAAAGCTTTGAAGAAAGCAACATGTCAAAAACACAATATTTAAACAAAGCTGCAGTTTCTGGAGTAATATTATCTGGATATCTGGCACTTTCTTATTATCTTGCAGCTACAGTATTCATTGGTAAACCTTTCTCATTTGCAATATTCCCTTCCAGTCCCTAGAGTTCTTGAAAAGCTGCTTAATGGTCCTCTCACACTGCTGTTTGCATAATTCTGAAGTTCTGAAGCTGGATTTCCTTTCTGAAAAGGTTTATGATAGGTTTGTAACTAGAGTACAGTTTACTGAGTTGAAGTACCACTTGAGGATAGAGAATTTTATCTGATTCTTGCAATTCCTTGATAGGAAGGAAGTTATAAAAAGGATATATACAGTCCATTGCTTTTTCATTAACTTTAGCAAAAATTGAGATGACTTTTATTTTCTTTCTGTTGTGATCTGGGAAAAAAAAACCCAATCCCCCCAACTGTGTTGAGAATTTATTCTACTTTACAGAATACTTTTTAAAAAATCTTGGAAAGTGAGTGACTTGAAGGGACTATTGAATAGCTAGCTGTATTGGCTTGGAGAGATTCTGAAGTAGATACGATTTTGATTTCACAACTGCTGGGCATTGTATTTTGGATGTTAGCAGTGCAGCTTGTCATATGGGAAAAAAGGTATATCTGCTGGAATTTCATCTTTTGTGGACCGATTAAAGATACAACAGCTTATTCTTCAATCAAAATATTTCAAGATTCATGAACTGAACAACAGAAATCTATAATTTTGAATATTTTCCCTATATTTTCTTAGGGAACTAAGCACATTATAATATAGCACATTAAGTAATATTTCAAATAACATTCATATGGAGTAGATTCTAAATGAGATTTGTCAGTGCTGAGTGAGGAAACCTATGTAATATTGGCTAGGTTCATATGGCATGCTAATTTGCAGTTTGCTTAACCATAATTTTATTTATTTATTTATTTATTTATAAATAATTTTTTTTTCAACTTTCAACTTTATTGATTAGTCTTACAACCATATCAACAAGGATAAGAAACATCAGCAAAGGTGAAACAAATAACTAATACACAAAATCCATGATACAATAAAATATATAATAATAAAATGGGATAGTACAAAGTATAATACTACTATAAAATAATTATGTATTGCTAATATCATAATCCAGATTCATATGAGACTGTCCCCCCTACATGATACTCCAATCTGTTCTATATATCGGGCTCTCAACTGAGCTGCCTTGTCCACAAACTTGGCAGTCCTACTCACAATAAAGATATTTGTGCCCGAAAGAAAATAGGATAATCTGTGTGTGGAGTCCCAGTGGACTGTTCTTTCCAACAGAGGGGAAAAATAATTAAGCCTAAGTGAGTCATAAAGTTTACAGTCGAACAAAACATGGACAATATCTTCTATGGCTGGGTCCTCACAGACACATAGCCTCTCATCATAAGGCACATGATGGAAACGACCATATTTGACCATGGAGTCCAGTAATTCGAACCTAGCTCTAGTGTAGGCCCTTCTTAGGTTTTGAGTTAGACTCATCAATAGATATTTTTTGGAATTAAAGGTAATTTTGTTCTTAGCTAACCATTTTAATGACCCATTTTTAGCCAATTCCTCCATGTCCATTTGGGCACTGATATCCAGGGCTCACTGTTTAAAAAAATCCTTTGCCTGTGAAGAATTTGTGAGTACCTGTTGAGTAGAAAGCCCGTATTGTGAAATAACTTTAGTAAGATGTTTTAGCCAGGATATGGAGAGGTCCATACTTGTTTGTTCCAACAGGCATAATTTGGGAAGCCTATCATAATCCATTAAATGGACTCTCTGCCAATAAGAAAAGACCTTTATTACTGACTGGCTCTGTATAGAATGGGTACCTGTTTCCGCTCTGATTGCAGGGGCTGACGTGTTCTTATCAACTCCCAATATATTTCTTAAAAAACGTGTCTGGACATGTTCAAGTGCGACAGATTTTGCAAGGCCCCACACTTCCATGCCGTAGGTCAACATTGGGACTATTTTTGCTCTAAATACTTTCAGTATAGGGGTCAGCGTGCCAGGATATTTATAATTATACAGTTTGAGTAAACTTTTGGCACAGACCTCAGCCCTCCCTGCTGTCCTTCGAAAGTGATGTTCCCATGCTCCAGTATCAGTAAAAACCACTCCCAAATAGGTAAAAGAACTCACCTGTTCTGTTGGCTCCCCTTTTACCTGCCAATTGTATTTCACTCTCTTTTTGCTAAAAACCATCACTTTAGATTTGAATTTATTTATAGTTAGAGAGTTAGAAACACAGTAATTATTTAGCTTTTTCAAGAGTCATCTCAGACCTATTTGAGAGTATGCCATTAAACCCATGTCATCTGCATATAAAAGCACATTTACAAAGGTACCATGAATTTTTAGCATGTGTGTGTCTGAGGTACACAGGAACCCTGGCATATCATTTATGTAAAGATTAAAAAGCATTGGAGCTAAGATACAACCCTGCCTAACACCTCTATGAGTGGGAATGCTCTTAGTTAAGGAGCCATTTACACCAGTTCGTACTTTTAGATGGGTATTTGAATAAAGGGCCTTTACCAGAAATAAGAGTCTGGGCTCCATATTTAAGTTAATCAATTTCTTCCATAAGATATTTCTATTTATGGAGTCAAAAGCTGCGGTTAGATCTATAAAGGCAGTGAACAGTTTATTGCCTCTAGCCAGTTGTTTTGTAATAAGATATAGGATAAAACAATTATCTGATGTAGAGCGATCTGGTCTGAAACCAGTTTGTTCCTCTACAAGGAGGTTTGTCCTAATTACCCAATCCTCTATTTTGCCCAAGAGGTGTTTAGCATACATTTTTGCTACAATTCTGATAAGACTTATTGGCCTATAATTTTGAGGGTCAGATCTGTCTCCCTTTTTGTGTATAGGGACGACAATTGCAACTTCCCACCCTACTGGAATAAATCCTGTATTGTTTATGTAGGAAAACAGGCCTGCAAGTAATGGGGCCCACCAGTCAATATGAGTTTTAAAGAGTTCTGGAGGTAAAAAATCCTCTCCTGGGGCCTTATTAGGTTTCAAGCATTGGATAATGGATTTAACTTTGGCTACTGAGACAGGGGGCCAAGGAGGGAGGTTTTCAAAATATGTAGGCTCAGTTAGTCTCTTTTGTGGGAGGCTTTGATTTGAGTCTGTAAACATGCTTGTATAAAAATCCTCCCAAGCTAAGGCAGGTATAGGAATATCAAGTTGGAATTTGCGTTCCTTCAATAGACCTGAAACGGAATTCCAGAAAAAAATAGAATTAGTTCCTTTTGCTGAAAGTTCTAAATCTGCCCATAATTTAGCAGTATAAAGGACTTTTTTAGACATAATGAGTTTCTTATATTCACGCCTAGTTCGTAACATTCTAGAATGATTTTTTAAGCTAGGATATTTCTGGGCCAGTCGCATTGCTGTCCTCAAATGTTTTCTGGAATGTAAACAGTCGGAATCAAACCAGTTTATACTGGATTGGTAATGATTTCTAGTAGGAGCTTTATCAATTAGGAATTTCCTCAACGAGGTAGTCAGATAGGCGTATTGTATCAGGATCTTATCTGGGCTTTGGGTAGGGTATAAATCAAATTTATATGCCACCCATCTCACTATCAGTGACTCTAGGCGGCTCACAAATAAAAGACATAAAAACATTTAAAAACTACAGAACACATTAAAAAACTACAAAGTTAAAAGATGGAGAGAGCATTCTCAAGGTGGCTGCCACCCCCAGTGTTGGGAGCCCCCATTGGACTAGTCAGCAGAGTCAGGTGTTAAGGCTATTCTGGAAGGCCAGAAGAGTGGGGGCCAAGATATTCCACAGGGTGGGGATGACAGCAGAAAAGGCTTTCCTCCTAGACCTCGCCGGGTGAAATTGTCTAACCTATGGGGTCCACAACATGCCCTTCCTGCCAGACTGGGTGGGCTGGGCTGATATAACCAGGACAAGGCGGTTCCTCAGGTAACCTGGGTCCATGCCATGAAGGGCTTTAAGGTCATAACCAACACCTTGAATTGGACCCAGAAGCAAACCAGCACCCAATGCAGCTCATGCAGCAGGGGTGTTACATGTGCAGCCCTAGTGGTGCCCAAAACTGCCTGCGTCGCTGCATTCTGTACTAGCTGCAGCTGCCAAATACTTTTCAAGGGTAGCTCCACGCAGAGCACATTGCAGTAGTCCATGTGGGTGATGACCAGGGCATGAGTGATTGAGAGAAGGGCTTCTCTATTTATTGAATAAACTGCAGTTGTTTGAGTACTGAAACACTAAACCTGCAACCGCAACTGGCTGATTCAGAGAGTATGCTCAACCAAAGACAGCCTTTCCCAGAAGTATGTGTTAGTGCAATGTGTACCTGAACCCAGGTACAGATTTATATCTCTGCTGCAATAGAGAACTTTAAAACTGCCAGCAAAAGCAGCATCTTAAAAATATTATTGAAAATACTTATTCATGAATAAAGTGACACTTTAAATGCCAAAGTGGGAGAAAATCTTACAGGCATCTATATTTTTTCCCCCAAATATGTTTACATTTTTTAAAAGGACAGTGTTTCATGCATTGTAACTGGGTGATGAAATGTTGATGTGGCATAACAAACCACACTAAGAGCTTTTGTGATGTTATCAATAGTAAAATAATATACCAGAGATTACATTATATCTTGTCTACAGTGGTTTCTGGGTTTGCTTCTTTCTTTTAATTCATATTGTCTCTAGAGTGTCTCTACTTCTCATGTAACACAGGAATGAAGAAATCTTACCAGTTTGAGCCTAATGTCTGTTGCGAATAAAAGTGCTGCTGCTTAACAATTATGATACATCCAAGTCACTCCTTTAGTTTGTGGTTTATATTGAATAATAATAATATGATTGTATGACTCTTTGCTTCACTGCGTACAAAATACTAGATTCTCCATGACTGAACTCATGTGTGGCTGACATCAGTTGTTAATATGACTCTTGATCAGTCGCTGTCTGTTAAACAAGTGTATGGCCTCTTGGCTGTATTCCCAGTATTTGGAATCTATCAAGAGATCAAAAACTGTGGATTTCTCGGACATGTATTATGTGTTTTATATATATTTATAGTTTTAATTTTTTTTGTAAGTAGCCCAGAGTCCCCTGTTGTGGGGGAGATGGGCGGGGGAGAAATCCAACAAATAAATAAATAAAATAATCACCATACAGTGCTGGAAGAAGAAATCAGTGCCTGATTTGCAGCAATGGATTGTTGATGTAAGTTGTTTGTTAACATTTGAATTAGTTATTTTATGACAATGGAAGAAGACTTGAGAAATACGGGCAATTTTTTGGAGTTCTTGGTTTTCTGCCATGGCACCTGCCTCTTGGAACATAATTTCCTCCCCCCCCCCCAGGTGAGATTAGCTCTGACCCTAGTGACCTTCTGGAAATCTCTCAAAATGTGTTTTTTTCAACAGGCCTGGGGATCCCCTGGTAACAGGGAGCCCATGTGTTGTTTATATTATGTGTAAGATTCTGGCACACTCTCTCGTGATCTTGTTTCTATTTATGTCTAATTGTTTTTAATGTTTTTGAAGAATGTTTTAATTGTTGGTTTATTGTACGCTGCCTAGAGTTACATTTGTGAGATAAGCAGCTATATAAATTTGATAAATAAAGATAAATAGAGAGGGACCACCTCTCCCCGATTTCATGTGCCCGTCCTACCAAATCCAGCAGAGAGGGCATGTTATGGGTTCTGTTGCCACAGGAGCTACATTTGGCAGGCCTCAGGTGGCGGGCCTTTTCTGCTGTGGCACCTGCACTGTGGAATCTTCTCCCCCCCTGAGGTGAAGTTGGCCTTGTCATTGTTAAGCTTCTGGAGGTCCCTTAAGACTTGGTCATGCCAGCAGGCCTGGGGACCCCAGGGGACAGGGGAATTAGTGAGGTGGCTCCCTTATTTTTAACATACTTTTATTCTGTTTTATTTTGCTTTTTATATTTTTAATATATTTATTGATTGTTTTTAGCTTTGTTGTATGCCACCCAGAGTCGCCTGTGGTGAGGTAGGCAGCTGTATAAATTGGTTTAATAAATAAATAAAAAAGAAATTTAAGAAAAAATTGTAAATAAGTATCCTGGGCGTATGTCAATGAATTGCATGCACCTCCAAGGTGATGAGATATGGCCAGCAGTATGCATGCTTCCAAGGTAATCTCTAGATTGAGTCGATTGCTTCTGATGAAAGATTGAGATAATTAATGAAGGTTTCAAGGGTGATGAAAAGGAAAAGAAAGAAACTAGTGTGAAAGTAGAATGACTAGGAAGTGAAAGTATGAGACTTGCATGAAAAAGTATTAGCAGATAGATTAACCTCACAAAAGACAGAATGGAAAGTAGACATAAGGAAGTGGAAACTGCTTGGAACACAGTGAAATGAGTCATATTATAGAATGTTGCAGAAATAATAGCAGGAAACATGGTTCCAAGGGTGGGGTGGAAGGGTTGTCATTATTATATATATATATACAGCTTTCCACAGCTGTAGGGAAATTTGCAGGTTTCAGCGCATGGCCCCATCCAGATATCTACAACCATTGACCTGTGCAGTTGTGACTTGTAGCGGTCGAGACTATTGATGGACATCCCCTAGTGTCAAGCCCTGTGACCAGGATCACCAAATCAGTGATTCTGCATATGCAGAAGGACCATAAGCAGCTCTACCTCTTGGTCACATTGACTTCCAGCTCATCCTGGGGCCTCCATAGTTGTGCTTCCATGACCTGATGTTCTTCTGATCTAAAGGCACATTATTCTTCCCTGCTAAATGATGTTGTGAACATCAGGTGCCTTTGGGCAGCTAATGTGCTTGAGCAACTACTGGCAAAGTATGCAGAGTTCTACAATGTCTTTGACACCAAGGAGTCTAACCATCTTTCCCTGCACCGGCCCTATGCTTATGCAATCAATCTCAGCCCCAGAGTGATCATCCAGTTTTATTTATTTTATTTATTTAAGCAGTTTATATAGCTGCCCAACTCACTCATGGTGACTCCAGGCGGCTTACAAGAATAAAGCAGTTGTCCATAAGCACTCTCTAAATCAGAGATGGAGACTCTTTGACTTCTCTGAGAAAAATCTGCAATGGGTTCATTTGTCAATCTACCTCCCAAGCAAGGCCACCCTTCCTGTTTGTGAAAAAGAAATCTGGGGAGTCCATCCTGGAACACATCAGATTTGTCACCTATAAGCCCAGCTCCACATCTACTGGCTCCATCCTATCTTGCACTGCTCCCTCCTGGTCCTGGATATGCCACCACACCTGGCTCACAACAATCCTGCCTCACCTCCATCAGTTGATAGACAAGTCCAAGAAGCATGAGATCAGATAGATCTTGGACTTCCATCAGTATTGAGGCCATCTACAGTACCTCAGTGACTGGAAAGGGTACAGCCTGGAGGAACACTCTTGGGAGGATACCATGAATGCTGAGGAGACCTCCACTTCCCTAGATGCAGTGTAGTCAGGCCTTCCTCTGTCCATCACAGAGGCCTGCCTAACCAAAGCAGATACCAGAGTGCAGGGCAGACAACCTGGGTTATGCTAGTATGCCCCTTTGTAAGAGCGAGCAGCTTGTAAGTGACAGGCCTCTCCTGGACCAGGCAGATTGGCTGTCCCATCATTGATGCAAGCTGGGTAAAAACAGCTGTAAAAAGGATTTAAGCAATGCTCTTCTCAGTTCTTGGAAGCAGACTTTGAGATCTGTCCCCATGCTCCATGTCTCTGACTCTGGCTATACTTCCATTATTGTCTTTCTTCTTTTTAAATAAATTTTATTAAAAGTTTTAAAGAGAACATAGAAACTAATGTAAACTAATACAAAATAAAAGAAGAAAAGAAAAAGAAGGAAAAAACAAAAAAACAAAAGTGCAGTGCGAAAGAATAAGAAGAAATAGAAGTTTCTGATTTTTTTCCTGCGGCAAATATAAGTAAGATTACAAAATTATCTCTCATTCTATGGTTACAAAAAAACTGACCTTTTTCTATTATCCATTTTTTTTTTTTTGTAATCATCAAAACCACAAGCCATAAGTGGATTTTTTTTCATTTCATGCAAAATGTCTATAAGGGGTTTCTAGTCAACCATAGATGTAGATACTGTCTTTTCTCTGATCGAGGAAGTTAATTTAGCCATCTCTGCAAGCTCCATCATCTTCACCAGCCATTCTTCCATTGTGGATAGTGATGAACCTTTCCATTTTTGAGCATATAATAGTCTCATTGCAGTCGTCATATATAAAAACAAAGATCCATGACTTTTTTCTAGTTGCCTATCCATTAGTCCCAAAAGAAAAATCTCTAGTTTCAGTTGTATTTTAATCCTTAAAATCTTTGGAATTTATGTATGTATTTGTATCCAATTTTTTTTGGCTTTTTTACATGTCCACCAAACATAATAAAATGTCCCTTCATGTTGTTCACATTTCCATCCAAGATTTGAGGCACCTTTATACATTCTAGACAATTTCTCTGGTGACAACCATCCTTGGCTTTCTTCTGACCATGTCTCTAGCTCTCTCCTTGGCATTACAAGGCTTTGTTATACTCTGATCTGATCTGAGACATTGTGGGGTGTGTATGGAATTTTTAAAGGCAGCAATTGATTCCATTTGCATCACAGAGTCCTCTTTATTGATTATGTGCCATCAAATTGGTGTTGATTCTCAGCAGCCACATAGATAGACCTTCTCATGGATGATCTCTCTCTAGTCTGGCCTTTCAGTCTCCCACTGATAAACCCATCACTGCTGTAATCAGGTCCATTCATTTTGTTGCTGGTTGTCCTCTTCTCTTTCCTTCCTCCTTCACAGCATTACAAACTTCTCAAGAAAGCTGGGTCTTCAGATGATTCTAAAATATGATAATTGAAACCTAGTCATTTGTTCCTCAAGTGAGAACTCTGGATTGATTTGTTCTAGGATCCATTTGTTCATTTTTTTTTTTTGGCTATCCATGCTATTCTGAAGAATATTCTCCAGCACCAAAATGAAAAGAGTTAATATTCTTTCTATCCTGCTTTTTCAAATTCCAACTTTTGCTTCTCTAAGGTGTCTCAGAGAAAACCATTGCCTGCACAATTCTGTTCTTTGTAGGTATAGACATGTCACAGTGTGAGTATCTTTTCCAAGGCCTTCATTGCTACTCTACCAGATGTTAGTCTGTGGCATATTTCTTGACTGCTGGTTTCTTTACCGTAGATAGTTGATCCTAAAAAGTAGAAGCTATCTACTGCTTCAGTGTCTTCATTGTTAGTTGTAAAGCTAGTTCTGTACCTATTGTCATTAGTTTAGTCTTAATTATATTTAATCACAGTTCAATTTTTAACTGTGCTCCTTGACTTTCATATTAGAACTTGCAGATCTTACACATTTTCAGCCATTAGAGTAGTGCGATCAGCATAGAGCAGGTTATTGCTGTTTCCTCCTCCAATTTTAAAATTACACTCATTTTCTTCAAATCCAACCTCCCTCGATTTATATCTAGCACATAAGTTGAATAAATGAGGAGAGAGAGTGTACAGCTCTGTCTCATTCCTTAGTGACCTGGACCCAGTCTGTTTCACCATGTTGCATCTGAACTAAGGTGTATAGAATTTGTATCAGGACAATAAGATGTTCTGGGGTTCCCCTTTTCCTAACAACATTCCACAGCTTAACATAGTCTTTCTATAGTCAACAAAGCACCTACTTACTTCTGTTTGTATTTGACTTTTCAGTTATTCAGTGTGCATCAGCAATAATTTCTCACTTGTTTGTTTGTATGTTTTATGTAGCCACTCATCTGACACAAGTCACTGGGTGGGCTACAGGATTAAAACATAAAAACAAAAGTCTGTCCCTCAGCCTTTTCTAAAATGAATTTGAACATCTGGCATCTGCCTTTCTGTGGAGGGCTCTAATTTGACTTGGATGATCCTAAGCATTATTTTGGTAGCATGTGAAATTAGGGATATTGTACGATAGTTTGCACACTGTTAAGTCTCCTTTCTTTGGTATTGGAATGTTGACTAACCTCTTCCAACCTGTGGCCACTATCATTCTCCAGATTTGCTGGCATAGTTTGGTTAGAACCTTTACTGGTTATTCTTCTGTTGCTTGGCATATTTCTGTATATATTCAATCAGTTAATGTAGCCTTCCAACTTGCTGATCTAACTTCATCTTCTAGTACTATTTATTTATTAAATTTATAAGGCTGCCCAACAGCCTATAATAGCAATTCTGAGAGGCATACAGTAAAATCCTTACTAAATACAACTAAAAAACTCCGAATGTCTGGAAGGCGAAATAGGCAAAGTGTATCTTGGATGTTGAAGTTCCTAGTGTACAGAATGTTTGTATACTTTCATCAGTGCAGGAGGTACAGCTTGTATCTCTTTAGAATAGTAACACAACTTTTCAGTAATTACTAAGACATGCTTTAACTTAGTTTAATCACTAATTTATTGAATAAAACAAAAGGTTCACACATAATATTATTCTGCTCACATTACTATAATATGGTTATTACATATTATTATGTAATGGCATAGGGGTTAGTTATCTGAGGGACTGTCTATCTCCAGTTGTTTCTGCCTGTCCAGTATGTTTGGGCAGTGGGTATGCTATAGGTCCCCTCAAAATCATATTGTGGGCCCGAGGAAACATGCCTTCTCTATAGCAGAGCGTGTCCTGGAATCACATCTTCCCAGAGGTATATATATGATGACTAGTCTCCTGGTGTTCTTGGAAGGCCCTTAAGACCTGGCTCATCTCCCAGGCCTGGGTTAATGTGTCTTTGGGGCCCCTGTTGTGTTTTTATGATTTTTTTAAAGTCCAGGCTGTCATGTTTTGTTTTACGTTTTAATTGTGTATTTGGATATTGAAAGCCACCCAGAGTCTATTGGACTGGGCAGCCATAATGAATAATTTTAATTTGTAATAACTTTCATGAACAACAGTTGAATGTTTTGTGTTGCGCTAAGCCATAATGTGATTGGTTTTGGTGATAGAAACCTAACCAGACAGGTGATATTGTAGGTTGGCTTCATTTTGAAAAATACTAGGCTATAATTTGAATTTAAGGTTGTTGCCAGTTTAAATTAATATTTAAACTTAATTTATTTTTCCATTGGTATCAGCCAGTGACAAGAAAATCCTATACAATATTTTGGGTTTCTTTATGCTATAGGAAGTTCCACCTATGAGAAAAGCTTCTCTGCTGACGTTTCTAGGAAAATTTCTTATTGCTAAGTGGTGGTTTGCTTATAGTTCTCCAGACTTACTGAGTAAAGAAAAAAAGTTACTACCCTACAGTGTAAAAAACATGAAGTCTGTAATGCAGTTTGGCAGGAGAATGTAAGCTGCTGCCAGGATATGGTTTCTGACCACCAGTATAGTTGGTCAGAAACCATATCTTGGCAGCAGCATCCATTCATTCGGCCAGATTGTCTTACAGATATCATGGTTTGTATATTGCACAGTGGTAATTGTGCACAATATATGCATAATATATTTATTTGCAAAGGACTTCTATTGGAAACAAGAACTTCTGATAGCCTGGCACAAGCTGGAGCTCTGCCAAGAGTGCTTGGGAAGGTTGCCATGCTGGGAGCGACGAGTAAGCTGAAGAAAAGGGGGAAAAAGGCAAGACTTGGCAAGGTTCAGTCAATCGGCTTCTTTTGTCTATTTTCTCGGCTTGAGCTTCGGGAAAGAAAACCATCTTGGGATAGAGAAAAAATCAGAAGTTTCTGGTATTCAAACTTAGAAGGTTATTCAAGTCGCTTGGGATTTTTAAAAAAGATGATGTTAAATTTGCTCATCAGTGACATGGGAAACAACAGCCTTTTTAAAAAAGAAGTCATCACAGTGTTTGTTCTGTACATGTAGGATAATATGTACGGTATTTGAATTTTGTATGTATAAGATTTCAAAATGGGAGGAGGGGCAGAAATGAAGATTCTAAAAGTGAAAGGATTCTATATAGAAAATAATGTTATTAGTTTGTAAGTTAAAAGTTCTCATTGAGTTTAATTTGTTTTTAAAATCGGGGATGCTTTAAAATTTAGACTAATAGAAATTTTTCTTTTCTGTCTTCATAATATACTGCAAATATTAACTATTAAAGGAGCCCCTTCTGAGATGCATCCCCAGATCTTCTGTGAAGCAAGATTATATTAAACCTGATAGTAAAAGAGTATTTTATTAAAGCAAAAGAATTTCTTTTTTATATTTTCTCCTCTCCTGAGTTACCCTCTCCTTTCAGTATTTATGTCAGTGGGAAAGACCAGAGCATGCAGTTGGAAGGCACCACTTTGTGCTTGAAAAGGAACAAGCAGTTATGAAGATGGCATTTCGGCTATTGCCCATGAGCAGTTTGGCGATTTACCTTTTATAACACAGGTGTGAGATCAGTGGGTTTTTTTTTGTTTTTTTAAAATTTCAGGATCAAAATTGTACTACAGAAAAAGTTACTTCTCTTGTGGTTTGATGGTGGCAGAATTAATCACTTGATGAAGAATGTTTTAGTTTGTGTATCTGTAATTGCTATATCTAGAAGAAAAAGTGCCATAATATAATTATTAGTTTAAATAGCAATTGCTGAAAATCAGATTTGTTGTAATTTTAATTATGGATTTGAATATTTAAGCTGCAGTCTGTATCTGTCAGGAAGTAAGTTCTACTGAACTAAATGGACCTTAACTCTCAGTAAACGTATATATTTAGAAACTCTTTTCAGGACATAAGAGAAGAATAATTTATTTCTAATTTTTCTCCAGCACATGTATGAAATACTTTGTCAATCAAGCCTTGAATTATTTTATTCTTGATTAACTTTTAAAGGATGATAGATATGTCACCATCTATTAAAACGAAGTTTCCTATCTTAAAAACACTTCTCATACAAATCTGTGAGTAGGTGACGTGAAAATATTTATAAATGTGTTCATTCGTATTTGCATATTATTGTTTATATTAATTACAGCTGTAATTCTCAGGACACTTAGGCAGAAGTAAATTCTATAAACAGTGAATGTATAATTTAGAAATTAAGCATTAAAATAGGCAGCACTCTACATTTATATAGCATAAAGGTTGATTTGTTTTATTTGGATTTAAAAAAATTCTAAAAACTTGTTTAGCTGAATTATTCCCAGAAATTATTGCAGCATTATTCTTAAATGGTTCATTGAATAGATAGATTCCATTTATGTTTTTGAAAATGAAACATTTCATGGTCTACTTTATTTTGTAAAACTAATATGTTATCAATGGAGGATTACTGTATTTTATAACACTGAGGAACCATTATGATTAATGTACTTAAGATTTTTGTTAATCCTTCATAATAGAAATTTAACCCAATCCAGTCCATGTCTAGACTTTAAAATCCCATTGATTTGAATGTTTAAACATATGAAATAATTGGGATTGACAGTTCAGTCCTGTGCATTAGATATGTCCTTATATCCAGTGGGGCTCACTCTCTAATAATTACAAAGTTCCGGCTACATTTATAAACCACCTGTCTGAAATTAAAACTGACCACTTGGGAAGTACTACTTGTGAGACCTATATAAGATTGTCCTTACTTGACTTGATTTTGGGGGGGGGGCGGGGGACATTTTTCCCTGTTTTGCATACAAATCCCAAACAAAGACAATGAAATATGTTCGTATTATTTTAAAAACGAATCTAGTTTTATTTACTATTTTACAGCTTAAGAATATATTTTAAACATACTTTGGATAATTAATTTAAAAAGTATTAATGTATTTGTTATCCTTCCAAAACTTTTAAACCACCTTTTAAGCTGAATGATTATTAAGGAGTAATTCTGAGTTTCCAAATGGAAGTAACATAAATGTACTTTATATGTCAACATCCTGGAATTTTGAGTGAATTCTCGAAAATTCAAGGCTCCAGTTGATGGTTTTGATACATACAAAGGACAGATCCTGTAATATGAGAGTAGATTGAACTGCAAGTATCATTTAATGTGAAATGCTTTTTAAATATATTATTTCCAGTGAAATATGTCCAGAATAATTTCTGAGCAAGTCTCATTGAAATCAATAATATTTTCATCACTATTGAGTGTAAAGAGATTGCATAGAAGCAAGTTCCTGACGTAGTATGATTATGGACTAAATAATACATAAGAGTTTTTGAATATTTAAGCTGCACTCTATGTTTGTCAGGAAGTAAGCTGAAGTGAACTAAATGGGATGTAACTTTCAATAAATATGTATATTTAGAAACTGTTTTAAGGACATAAGAGAGGAATAATTTATTCTAATAGAGCCTGCCATTGCTAGCTGTGTTAATGTGCTATGTGAATAAAATTCTTACCATTTGTTTCCTTTATTTTGGGAATGCACGACCTATAGGATAAATCCTTTTTCACAAAAGTAGGAATGCACAATTTGCAGTCTCAGGGTAGTATGTGACCTCAGACGCCTTTGATGCAGCCCTCAGAGCCTGTCCAAAACCTATGGCTGAGTTTTAATTTTTAACATGATAAAAACATGTTTAGAATACTTGAACAATATTCTATTACTTTATATTTAAATAAGGTGTATGTATTTTATTAATGTAATAATTTTATTTAAATTTAAATCAAATGTAATTTTTGCTCTACTTCTGCTCTGTATTTAATATGCATTGCCAAGCATAACCATCATGGAACTACATCATTTCTGAAAAGGGTTCCATTAGAACTAAATTTTATCTGTATCCTGGAACATTTTTTTTTTTTTTGGTGCTTTTGAGTCACCGTTAACTCCAGGTGACTGCTGGACTAGTCCCTGTGGTTTTCTTGGAAAAACTTCAGAAGTGCTTGCTTCCTAGGGCTGAGATAGAGTGACTGCCCAGCATCACCCAGTTAGCTTTGTGCTTAAGGTGGGACTAGAACTCCCGGTCTCCCGATTCCTAGCCTGTTGCCTTAACCACTACACCAAACTGTCTCTCTGTCCTAGAACAATAGAAACATTCAATGCTTTTGCTTTATTTCATTCAGGATGACACTTGTTTCTAGACTTAAACACATGATAACTTTCATGTTAACGATTGATTATAAAAATAAAGTTATTAACAATGACAACTAATAAAACAACTACAGTAATACAATGTATAGCATTTATTAATAGTGTACTAACTGTGATAGAATATATTATACTAAAGAATTAATAACATGGAAAAACCTGCCTGCAGAAATTATTGTGAATTCTGTAATGAATCAAGGCATAAGCATATAAAAAACTCTCATCAAACCCTAATTTTTTTAGAAAAATAATATTCCATGCAATATAACAGCAAACAGCAGAGTTGTCTTTTCACTATTTTCTTTTAGCCTCCATTCCTTTTTTTAATAGTAATTTTATTAAAAGTTGCAGTTAAAAAAAACCTAATACAAACTAAAAAATAAAAGAATAAAAAAAATAGAAAGTGGAGAAATAAAAAAAATAGAAAAGAAAAAAAATAATATAGTAAAGGAAAAGAAATATATAAAGAAATGACTTCCCCTTTCATCACAACAAGTATAAAATTTTTTAATAACTTTATCACCTTCTCTTAAAATACAACAAAAATGATCTCTTCTTCCTTAAAGCCTTGTTGTTCAGTCCTAGTCATGCTATTTACAAAGTGGCAAATATATTTTAATAATTTTCTAGGCAGTTCTTAATTTTAGTGTTTGTATGTAGTTACTTTTCCTTCCACAATAAATTCCAGAGCTGCTAAATCATGTCAATTGCCTTAAATAAATCAAGAAATAGGTTAGTACAACAAAAACATTAACAATAAAAATGCTCTAAGTTTCAACAGGTTATTTAATAGAAATAAATAAAACAATACAAAACTAGTCAATAAAAGTGTAGTCAATAAATTATGGGATAATAAAATGCAACACACTAAAGGAGTGCAAAATACTGTTTTGAAGAATGTTTGGATCTCACAATGAATATGCTGAGTATTCCAAAAGTATTCAAGGCTGAAATAGGGATTTAGGGAGGTTCAAGGAGAGGAGAAAGCATGGTTTAATGAGTTATTTTTTGTGTACGGAATCATTGGATACAACCCAGATTTCCTTCATAATAATCTCAACTATTCTGCTAGCTTGATATTCATAAGACTGAATCAAGAGATAAATCTTTCTTAGAAGCACAGTAGGAAAAAGACTGAATCTTTTTAAGAACAAAGCAGTTTCTTATCTTATTCTCCGGTTTGGGTTCTTTATCAAGGTTCAGCAAAATATTAGTATATCATAATTATAATAACTATTTTAGCATTAGTTCTTGGTAAATTGATTTTTAATATATTTTCTGGCTGTTATTGTCCCTTTCTATCTTACTGTTTATTGCTCTTAGCCTTCGTTAACTGAACTGTGGGATACAGGCAACAATATGCTAGCTTGTGAAGTCGTCTTTAGTTTAGTTTTAGGCTGCATAGAATAGTTTGAGAATACTTAGGGTAATATTGGGCTTTGGCTGTCCTTGTGGCACACTGGCTTGAATGTGCCAGCACTGATCAATGTTGCGTCCTTACAACAAGAGGGGAATGCCAGATTTGACATGGGTACAAGTCAGGCTGGTAATTTTGTCTACTTTTCATCTTACTAGAAAAAATGATGTGAAAGCCTTTGTTGCTGAAAGCCATGATGGGCAGTTGAGGTCAATATTTAATGGGCCTATCTCTTAATGATTATGTAGTAGGAAAAATTATAACTTGGCATGTAAAAAAAATTGTATGGTAAAGAAGTGAACTAATGAATGAATTGAAAGAGAAAATTAAATGCATGCTGTGTTAGTGCAACTCTGAGAAAAGGGAATAATAATCTGATTAACATTCTGTTCTTGTGGAGTAGAGTGGATGACTACATGCACTGAAGTAAAAATATAAGCTTAATTAAGAATGAAAGGCCTAAAGTGTATGTCAGATAGTATAAATTGGTGTCATCTTTATTGTTATGGGTATATATGAAATTTGGAATTCATAAATTGGTGATAATTTTATGTTATGCTCTAAATAAATAGTGTTAATAAGAGAAACAGGAATGAGTTTTGGGAAAAATTGTGCAACATTCTGATTGAAGGTGATCTGGAGGAAAAAGTTGTTTCATGACATGACACAAATAGATGGATGTTGGCTTCCTATAGACAGAAGGAATGGGCAGCATGCAAGCAATGCAAATAAATCAAGAGAATACAGAAAAATTAACTAAGCCATTTGGAGACCCAAGAATAAGAACAATGGACTGTTTGCTGAGTATCTGCTTAGAAAAGGGTGTGTTTGTTTTGAAAATGTAGTTTAAGCATAAGCCTATTCATTCATATGCGTGATAGAGAAATGAATATAAAAGCATGATGGATTTGATCATTTATTATGAAAGACTGAGTTTATTTATTATTATCTATTATGAAAGATTGAGAATATAATGAGGATAAGGGGTTCTGAATGTATGACAGACCACTGTTTGGTGGTGTAAAGTACACATCTTGGGAAAAATTATGATGGAAGGAAAGAAGTAAAAAAAAAAAGAGTAGAATGACTGCAGGAAGAAAAGAAAGAAAAGAAAGTATTAGAAGGTAGATTAATCTTCCGACACAAGGAAGGAAAGTAGATATTTTGTGGAAGTGGCTTGAAACAAGCATGAAAAAAATTATGCTACAAAATGCTTATAGAAATGTATGCTTTTAGGCTAGTGGGAAGTATGAAAAGGAATGTTTGGTGGAATAATGAGATGAAAGAGGCTGTGGATGAGAAAAATGTGTGCATGTGTGCGTGCGCACCCTCCCCCCACATATATATAAGAGTTGCTGTACAGTAAATAATGATAGAAACATATTTTGTAGTAGAGCAAGAAACAGTTAAGGTTAAAAGAGGCAGAGAAAATGCAGAGCAATTTTGACAGAAATATAAAATGGTTTTGGACGTGGATGGAAAGGAACAAATAAAGAGATACTAGCAGAGTCAGTTAAATTAAAAATAAATGTGGTGAAATGATTTGGAATGAAATTCAACTGAGGGATGCTGGAAGGAATATTTTATAGTCAGTTTTGGGGTTGGCTGGTTCTCTAGTCTTACCTTTGACCAATATTATCTGGTCACAGGCTGAAATAATACCACCATCTCTTGGATTTTATTGTATTTAATACTTGCATTTTATATTTGTATTATTTATGTTTTTATTGATTTTAAATTGTTTTGTTGTGAACCGGCCAGAGTCCCTCCTTGTGGGGGAGTTGGGCAGTGATATAAATTTGATAAATAAATAAATAAATAAATATTTTAATTTTTTTTATGGGAATGATAGTGATATGTCAAAGAATGGAATTGAAATGAATACTGCAAATGTTAGTGTCCAAGAAAAAAAAAAGAAACAGGAAGTCATAAATGCTGTGAGAATGTTGAAAGATGGTAAGGCTGCAGGTATAGATGGTATAACTAGAGAAACTTAAAATATGGCTCAGATTTGCTTACTGAGTGGCTGAGCTACTTGTTTAATGCTCATGTAGAGGCTATATCTTATCTCCTGAATGGAAAAATACTATTATTGTTCCCTTATACAAAGGAAGAGGGAACAAGTGAATGCAAAAACTGTTGTCCATGGAAAGGTGTTTGACTGAAACAAGAGGGAACAATCTGCAAAATTTTCAGAGAAACTTTAAGCTAGGCCATAGATATGCAAACTAATTTGTTGCTTTTCAGCAGGTCCCTCAGAAATATGCAAAATGTAAAAGTTTATTGTACATTTGTTAGTTTAAAGTAAATGTATGATAGTGAAAAGGCTTAAATTATGGAATGGTTTGCCTGAATATGGAGTTGAAAGTTAGTTTTTGAATTTGATAAGAGCAATATATATTGGAAATAATATATATTTGTGAAAAAATGGTTTACCAGTGAGTGGAGAGGGAGACAAAAATGTGATGTTCCTTTGGTTAATTGTTTTTTTAGATAAATGTATAGGGGATGCTTATAGTGACATTGAATTGTATAATGCAAGCAAGAATATGGATCTAGTAATTAATCCATAGCAATAGCATAGTATAGCATAGACCACAGTAGTTTGGTCAGGTTTGGTAGTTACGTTTGGAAGGGAAAATGGAACAAATGATTTCAAGTCATAAAAAATTAAGAAAAATTAGAGCAGGTAGGTGAATTTTAGAATGCTTACTAAAGGTGGGGCAGTGGGTGGAAAAAGTTTGATGTGCAAGTACTTACAGAAAGGCAGTGAGTAACATATGGTATGTTGTGGGAAATGAATATTTGTTGAAATAAATGAAAATGGTTATGGATAAAAGCACACTTCTTGCCACTTTATTACATGGAAGTGAGAGTTGAGTGTGTCAGGAGAAACATGAAAGTAATTTGAATGCAATGGAAATTGGTTAAAGAATGCATTTGGTAAAGAAAGAGAGAGTCAAGAATGTATGGATGATGAATGAATGTGGACTGAAAGAGTAAGTGACCAATATGTAAGATGTAAGTTGAACGTATCTATCAAGGAAGGAAGGAAGAATGAATGAGTTGAGTGGATGGAGATGACCAAGAAGGTCATGGCTTGATCTAGCTAAAGTAGAGAATGGGAGATGTGAGACAAGACAATGGATATGGTAGAAGTAATTACGATTTTTCAGGACAGAAAAGTATGGAGAGGAATAGTAAATGTTGGTGTATACTAGATTTAATTAGATTTCCTTTTCTCTTTATTTCATACCTTAATTTTGTTTTTCTCACTATTTCTCACTCCTTGTCTTTGTTTTATTTTTAATTTTGCTTATTCACAAATTTAATAAATTATTAGTAGTAGTAGTAGTATTCAAAAAGGGAATGTCTGATGGATATGCACATCTGTAATCAGCATTTCAATTTTACTGATTTTTCCTTAATTAATTTAAGTAAAACTCCTCAATTGATGGGATTTTGATTCAATAAAAACTCAGAGTACTCAAAGGGTATCTAGAATAATATTCCTATTTGGATCTCTAAGCTTTTTTGAAGTATACATTCTACCACCTTTGACCAATGGTCAAGGTTTATGGGGCTATAGGCCAAAAATCTGTGAGGACTGAAGGTTGGGGAAGGCTGATTTAGAAAAATATATTTAGAAGATATATTTAGAAGATATACTAAAACAGATCCACAATGTTTAGGGGGTTGGGAACTAAAACTCTTCCAATTTTCTGGAAGGCTGCAAGTTGCAATAATATGATGTCACAAGGAGGGGTAAGGTTGAAACAACTTTGTTGTTTCGGTGGGAAGTTTAAGAGTGGGAATTAAAGCAAGAAATGCTCCGGAGGCAAATTGCTTTCCCTGCCACCCTTAAGTCTCTGCATGGACTGAAATGGCTTATTTTTAAGAGGGAATGGGAGAGTTTTATGGATGGGGATGCCTGCTTTTATTCTGATCCTTAAAGCTTCCCAAACACCAAAAATGCTGCAGTCACGGGATGCTGGAGGACTTCCATAAAAACACACGTTATGTTATGTTTTCATATACGTGTGCCAGTCAGTTATCTTAACCTTCAGCTTAGATACACTCCAAGATAAATGCTTATAATGAATGTTATAGTAGGATGTGCCAGTCTTCAATATCAGAATCAATGTCTTTAAGTTCAATATTGTGGATGCGTTGATCTATCCTTGCTGAGGATATTTTATCCTAAATGTCTAGACCACTTATAAACAAACTTGAACTCTGCATGATTGTCACACTGCAGTGCCAGTGTGGTTCAGTGGTATTGGACTAGGATAGGTAGTCAAATTCAAGTCAAGAGTGGTTCCAAATGCAAAGCAGTTTGATTAATTTGTCATGAACATTAACAAAGTGAATCATATAAATTATTCAAGGTTTATTTATAAGCTTAAATATTTGAGAATGCAAGCAAACACACCTCTGAATGTGTATACAAATAAATAAATAAATAGAAGATCAATGTATAGATATCATAATTAATTAAATAGTTGACATTATTTCCTGAAGCTTAATAAATAATCATTTTAAACTTACCCCCCTTTGATCACTGAGAAGGTTCATCTCTTCTATACCAAAGTCAAATGATTTAATTTTTAAAATAATTTTACCTCTAAAACATTTTTATCCATTAACAAGTGTTGCTTTCTTCAGTAGGAATACCCCACTTGGCTTACATTAAGTGGAAGCCATTACACAAGGCAAAAAATAGCAACAGGATATCTGTTGGCTGAAAATTAGTTTTAGACTCCAATACACTCTACAAGGAATAGTTACTCTCCATAACGCTTGGCAAAAACAAGAGATAAAGACTTGTGTAACATTCATTTAGCAGAGTAAAATCAGAGAACAATTAACTTGGATAGCAAGTTCAAAGAAGGAAAGCCAACATTATCAATGATCACAGTGTTTGAGGTTCTTTAGAAAACAAGCATGTAAACAGAATATATAATAGAGGTGCATATGCAGATAGTGATAAGAATACCAGAATTGGGAGTGATTAAAAGGAGCTGAATGTTGGAGATTTCAGAAAATATATGAGGTAATATTTTTTCCATAAAGTGTATAGTTAAAACAATGGAATTCACAGCCATGAACTTGAATATTTTTATTTTATTTTTTGTTTCAATTTCAAAAATTTACATAGTGCCAGTATACAAACAAATGAATCATCGAACAAATCAACCCAAAGTTCTCACTTGAGGCACTAATGACCAGGCTTAAATTATCCTACTTCAGACACTTCATGTGAAGACCTAGCTCTTTGGAGAAGGCTCTAATGCTAGGAACGATGGAAGGAAAGAGAAGAAGAGGATGACCAGCAGCAAGTTGAATGGACTCAGTTACTGTAGTGCACTATTGGAAGACCTGAAGGACCAGCTTAGGAACAGATCGTCATGGAGAAAATCTGTGTGGTCACTAAGAGTTGACAGTGACTTGATGGCACATAATCAATCACAGTTTTGATAAAACAGTTTGATAAAAATTGTTGCATATCTTTTATAGAAACAATGAAATCCCACCAATCCTTGTAAAATAATAATTCACTACTTTGCCTTGTCATACATTGATTTTTTTCAGAAACCTGTTCAAGCAAAGCTACAGACTAGATCTTATGATACCATCTATCCATTGAAATATTATCTGGATATTTCTACTATTTAGCAATAACTAATTTGGCTGATAGAGGAACCTGAACATTTTTATGAGGGATTCACTTATTCATTGGGATTATGAATGGCTGCTAATTGAAATTGCTATATATTTTCTCCCTTTGTCTTGAATTACCAGTAAAATAATATATTACAATATTCTTACATGAATATAAGGCAGAGAATTTTGCATATCATCATAAAATATATATTTTTATTGGATTAATGAGTTGGTAAAATAAGGAAATGACAGTTTTATTAAAAATCATTTTAGTCATTATTACATCTGGCTTGCATAACATGACCCACAAAATTGAATGCAGTCTCCCTGACAAATACTGTTACCTGATTAGAGTATTTTTTTTATTTTTTTAGTTGCCATGGCTCAAGATGGGATTTATTGTGTAATTAATATGTAAAATTCTCAGTGTTTTACACTATAAATGTAACTTAGCTTAATCTTCCTTTTGTTGGAAAAGTTATTTAAAAGCTTTGTCTCTTTCTTTATGAATAACCCCCTCATAAATAAAGAACACTGGGAATGCATGGGAAGAATACAGTATATTCTTACAGGGTGGAGAGTGTGGGAGCCACTAAGGCTGTCCTCATAATTGCATATGGTATGTGCATTTTAGGGGGTAGCATTTACTTGGATGGAGCTGAGTTTTTGGGCTACCCAGGCTGTGTTTGGACTGTTTGTGCTGAAGGAGAGAATGGGAGTGAACTGGAGGATAAACTATGCAGAAGGATGGCTGTGCTTGCTGGCCATGCCTACTGAGCATCCTTGCTGCATCTGTAGACTTGGCAGTGGTTTTTTAAAATTTGGCTGCAGCTGCAGTTGCTTTTGGAGGACCTGTTTGGGCTGCTTCGGAGGACTGCTTGAGTTTTTTGTCGAGTGGGTTGAGGAGTGGGCCAGAGGACAGGCTGGAGGATGGACCATTCCTGAGGATGGGCTGCTCCTGCTCTTCTGTTGCCGCCCTTGTGACTCAGCAGTGTTTTTTCCCTTTCTGCATCATCTGCTCTGTGCTGGATGTCAGAGCTTGGAGGTGTGGGTGGTCGCTGGGTGGGGAGGGAGTGGCAGGCTGCTGTCGACCCCCCTACCCTGCGGAGGCCTTTTGCCTTTCCTCCTGGTAGCCTTAGCTGGAAGAAAGGCTTGGCTTCTATCTGACAACTAAGTGCCTGAGTGCTGGACTGTGGGTTTCCCACTTTGAACTGAGGACTACCTTCTTCCTCTGGGTGAGAACCACAGGAGAAATTGGTTGGGGTGAATGCAAAGGGAACCCTCTTTAAGCTGGTGGGAGCAGCAAGGGAAGGGGTCCTGTGAATGCTAGGGTGTGTGAGTTTTTTGTGTGAGTATGTTAATTCCCTCTGGGTGAGAGCCAGAAGAGGAATTGAGGGAGGGTGAATGGGAAGGGAGCCCTCTACCTGCTGGTGGGAGTAGCAGGGGAGGAGTGCCTATGAATGTTAGTGTGTTGTAGTGAGTAGTGTGTGTGTGTTGTAGTGAGGTAGGGAGGTTGCTGCTGGGTACTCTGATAGCACTGAGAGCTGGTGAAACTAAAGTGCCTTGGGGTGCCTGGCTTCCTCTCCCTGGAATGTTTGGGAAGGATGCTAGGAAAATCCCAGTTTTAGGTCTTTGGGACCTTGGGTGTGGGGATTGGGCTGCTGTTGGGAGGTTGGAGGTGAGCCATAATATAATGGTGGTGATGGGCATGGGAAGATATGGTGGGAGAGAGGGAGCAGGCCATTCCAGGAGAATACGAGACTGATATCTCATATTGGTTACACATTCCAGCTCCTTGATCTCAGCCCTAGTGCCTGGTTAGCTGACCTTTAGTGGCCCTGGCCTCCGGCTGCTGCTGCTGAATGCCAGGTGGGTCTGCAATAAGGCTTCCTTTATTTAATCATTGGTGAGATGGCCGACCTGGCATGTATTACTGAGACCTGGCTGGGTCCGGAAGGGGAGGTAGCCCTTTCTGAGATATGCCCAGTGGGGTTTTGGGGCAGGGGTGGCGGTGTGGCAGTTGTCATCTGGGAATCCCTTACAGCTTTCAGGAGCACTGCCCCACAGGTCCCTGGATGTGAGACTCTCTTCCTTAAGTTGGGCTCTAGGGATCAGTTGGGATTGTTGCTGTTGTACCAGCCTCCCTGCTGCATAGCAACCTTCCTGCTTGAGCTCCTTGACTCCATCTTGAGGTTGGTAGTGGAATTCCCCAGACTTATGGCTCTGGGGGACTTCAGTCTCCCTTCTCTCAGAGTGGGGTTGGAGGTGGCTCGGGAGTTCATGACCACCATGACGGCCATTGGACCTATCCCAGGTCATCCTGAGCCCTACACAGTGCAATGGTCATACTCCAGATTTGGTGTTCCTGTTGGAGCAGTGGCTATGTGATCTGAAATTGGGGGAGCTTTTGGTGTCTCTCTTGTCATGGTCAGATCATGTCCTGATTTCCATGGGATTCTCTAGCACCACTACCCACTGCAGGGAGGCTGGACCCATTAGATTGGTCCATCCCCAGCAACTGATGGCCCTGGATGGGTTTCAGTGGGAGCTGAGGGTTCTTCCTGTTGGTCTGCTGTGCCTTGGTTGTCACTTGGAATAAGGGGACGGCTGAGGCCTTGAATCGGATTGTGCCCATGCGACCTCTCCTCTCCCGTGGATTCTGTCACTCCCTGTGGTTTACGGAGGAGTTGAGGGAGATGAAACAAGAGAAAAGACATCTAGAGCATTGCTGGGGCTCAACCAAGGACGAGCTCTACTGGACACAGGTTACAGGCACTATTAAGGCTTACTTTGTAGCAGTAAGGGTGGTGAAGCAACAGTACTTCTCTGCCCTTTTTGCATCCACAGATTGCCACCCTGCAGCCCTGTTTCTGGTGACACAAACCCTCTTGGGTAAAGGGGGCCTGGAGCACCTTTTGCAGCAGTGTGTGGAGGAATTTACTCAGCATCTGTTGGATAAAATCGCTCGGATTTGCTTGCAGTTGGATGCCAACATTGTTGCAGGTCCAGAGGAGATGCCTGGGGTGGAGTCTTGCCCAGTTATCTGGGAATGGTTTGAACCTGTTGGACCCAAGGAAATGGACAGGGTCCTTCAAACTCTGAGCTTAGCCACTTGCTCTCTAGATCCATGCCCCTACTGGCTTGTGAAAGTGGCCCGGAGGTGTCGTGGAGTGAGCTCTTGGTGGTTAATTCTTCTTTGAGGGAGGGGAGTTGTTCCTTTGCTTCTTAAAGAGGCTTTGGTGCACCCCCTCCTCAGGAAGCCATCTCTGGATCCGACCATACTGGACAACTTTTGTCCAGTATCTAACCTCCCTCTTTTGGGAAAGGTGGTTGAGAAGGTGGTTGCATGAGAGCTTCAGAGGGCCTTGGAAGAAATGGATTATCTGGATCCTTTTCAGTCAGGATTCAGACCTGGATATGAGACAGGAAGAGCATTGGTTGCACTTTTGGACGATCTCTGGCATGAGCAGGATGGAGGTTGTGCATCCATCCTTGCCTTACTTGACCTCTCGACGGCTTTTGATACATGACCATGGTATCCTTCTGGATTGGCTCAGGGAACTGGGGGTGGGTGGCATGGTGCTGTGCTAAGTTTGTCTCCTTTCTCCAGATTGATTCCAATTGGTGAAGATTGGAGAGGAGAGGTCCCGCCTTCAGCCTTATTATGTGGGGTGCCACAGGGTTTAGTGCTCTCCCCCTTACTATTTAATATCTACATGAGGCTGCTGGGTGAGATATTCTGTCGCCATAGGGTGAAGTATCATCAGTATGCTGTTTATACCCAACTATACATCTCTGCCTCTGGCGAATTAAGTGATGCTGTGAACGCCTTATCCTGGTGCCTGGAGGCTGTGAGGGTCTCGATGTGGAAAACATGTCCTATCCCGGTGCCTGGAGGCTATGAGGATCTGGGTGGGGAACAACAGGCTTCAACTGAACCCTGGTAAAACTGAGTGGCTTTGCATTTGGGGTCCTGCTGGTTCTGGGACTATATCATATTTGGTGCTGGATGGGGTGGCACTGCCCTGGACAGACCCGTTGCGCAATCTGGGGGTCCTCCTAGACTCGCAACTCCTGCTCAAAGAGCAGGTGGCAGTCGTGGCTAGGAGGACCTTCGCACAGCTTTGTGTTGTGTGCCAGTTGTACCCCTTCCTGGATTGGGAGGCTCTGCTCACAGTCACTCATGCTCTAGTCATCTCCAGATTGGAGTACTGTAATGGGGCTGCCCTTGAAGAGTATCTAGAAGCTACAACTGGTGCAGAATGCGGTGGCATGGGCAGTTACGTGTGCTCCTAAAAGAGCACATATTACTCCTGTGCTTCGCAACCTGCATTGGGTGCCAGTTTGCTTCCGGGTCCAATTCAAGGTGCTGGTTTTGACCTTAAAGCCCTTCATGGCATGGGGCCAGGTTATTTGAGGGACTGCCTCTCCCTGATTACATCAATCCATCCCATTATCAGGGAAGATATGCTGCGTGTTCCATTGGCCAGGGACTTGCATTTGGTAGGTCCCAGGAGGTGGGCCTTCTCTGTTGTGGCTCAATAGATGCCCTATACTATTATGTAGTTTATTTAACATTTTCGTGAAGATAAGTGTGTGTGTATGTGTGTATGTGCAACTTGAGTTAACTCCTCTCCTCTCCCCCCTCCATTTATACCATGCTACTGTATATAATGCTGGAAGGAGGGCAGGATGATGTTTTTCCTGAAGAGGCCATGCACAATTATTTTAATTGGCTGCAGGAATTGGAAATATATATTTTGAAGAATAGAACTCAAAATAATTAGACAAGGATCTAAAGACAGGTAATGGCTGCACAAGACGTACTGTGTCAGTAATAAGCTGATTAGGTGGTACAATAATCCGTACTTATTTTCTTAATACTATGCTAGATTGAAATACAGGTAGTACTCACTTAATGCCCACAATAGGGACTGGAAAATTGGTAATTAAGTGGAGCAGTCATTAAGCATGTCACTATGTGTCTGGACCCAATTTTACAATTTTTATGATGGTTGTTAAGCGAATCACATGGTTGTTAAATGAATCACATCATTTAATAAATCCAGCTTCTCCAATGGACGTTTTTTGCTATAATTTGCTAATGATCATGTGATTTGCTTAATGGCCACATTATTCACTTAACAAGCGTGGTGATTTGCTTAATGACTGTCATAAAAAAGTTTGTAAATCGCGATCATGTGACTGTGGGGTGGTGCGATGGTTTGTGATGCTTGTAAGTGCGAGTACAAGTTGTAAAGCATTTTTTCTGAGGCCATTGTAACTTTGAACCATCGCTAAATGAATGTTCATGTTGGGTTAGCTCTAATGAATGAACTCACTGACTGACAATGTATATATATGTGTGATGTCAGTAAAGAAATAACCTTTCCCCCACAAATGTTATCATTATCAGTTTTTAGAAAGGCTCTAAACTATAGAGCCATTTAGGACAATTTTGAATCTCCTGTGTTCTCCAATGATTGAGTTTACTCTTCCATTTCTCTCACCTACACAGAATACCGGTCAGCTGGTAAAGCTCTGTGGTTTCCTTGATTGGTTCATTTATTTATCTAACAGATCTCCATACTGCTGCATTTGAAAGACTCCTAGTGGAGGACTTCTAAGAATTATCTTCCAGTTCTAGGAACTGAACCTTACTGAAATGTATTATTTATTAATTAATTTTCTTCCCTGCCTTTCATTTAGGAGTTTAAGGCAGGATCTGTAGTGTTTCCTCTTCATATTTTTCTCTACAACAATAATTCTGTGAGGTAGGTTGGGCTGAAAGAGTGATAGATCCAAAAATATAGGAGTTCCTCTAGAGACTCTAGGAAACTACTCAGAGTTGGATACATTTCCCAGGAAGGGATATTAAAATTGTTATCTCTGTCTTGTGGAGTTATCACTGGCTCCTGCACCCATGTTTGAAGAAGACAAAATAAAATGATAGATAAACCATGGCCTACTTGTTATAACTGGCCATAGCTTAAATCTCACAATCCTGAAGACTAAAATAGTGATGGGTTTTTCATTCCATCTTTCATTAACATCTGTACTCTCCTAGCTTTAAGAAATTTGTTAGGAAGAGAGTTAGTACATTTTTACTTTCGTTCCTCAATACTTGGCAAATGTTTAGAACTGGCTGTTGAGTGGATTTAATGATATGAAAGGTGGAATCCTTATGGTCTGCAGCTACTACTCTTCTATGGAGTAAAGCATTTAGATAAACATCTAAAACATCTAAAAATCCTCTCTGTTGATTTGGTAGTAGATTGATGCATGTCCATCAATTAATGTTTCTTTTTTCCCTTTAAAAGTAAACAAATTGCAAATTAGTCCTATGTTTCCTTGGATGTATACCCAATGTATTCGGCCAGTCTTATTCTTAGTATTCTTAGTACTTTGGAAACTCCTAATTGATTAATTAACTAATGCACTGAATTCTAAAGATTAATTACTTTAGATGTCTTTAACTGACTGTTTGAAATTTATATGATCTGTTACAGTAAGACTGGTTATGAATTAGAATTCATTTTAAAATTATAACTCAAAACAGCAGAATTGTTATAATTACATAATCCTAATAGACTCCATCTGCCTTTCTATGTTCCTATGTCACATTTTGTGGTGTTCCTATGAACTGTAGTCATAACTCGTATAATGTAGATGCCTCTGAAGTGCAGGAATTGCCCATGGGAGTAGAAGAAAAATCAAAAGAAAATTAAATGATTAATTAATGCAATCTAGAGTCTTTTACCAAAGGCATTTCAGGAACGTATTTAACTCTATAAATGATCATGAATTTCAAAAGCAGATTCACAGTGTTTTGAAGGTTATAAAGTACCATTTTGTAGTTACTACAGGGGAAATTATTTTAAAGTTCTGTGCTAAACCTCCCATTGAATGTGGACCTAGAAAGGAGGGATTGAGAATATCTATTATTTTCTTTAAAAAAAAAGGCTTCCATGAGGGGAAGATGAATATTTGGAAGAAAAATATGAATTAATTGGGTCTAATTAAGGAGCATGCACTATGATCTTATAATTTCCTGCATTTATGTGCAGAGAACTAGTGGTAGTTCTGTCAGGATTTATTGTGGATGTATGTGAGGCAACTGAGAGTTTTGGAGGACAACATAGGAACAGGATATGACCTCTGATACTCATAATCCTATGTCTGTTAGTAGTGGAGAGAGTAATTGAGCATAAAGTCTATATTCAGTTTCATAATTATGGCTTCAGATTAGAATTAGTTGTAAATTCTTCTCTGATATGAAGGTTGTACTCTTTAATCTTTGGCCTTTGACTGTCACTTAGCTTAACATACTTCACAAGGCTGTTGTGGGAATACAATAGGCATTGAGCAGGTGAGAAAGTCTAGGTACAGTGGTGCTTAAAAGTTTGTGAGCCGTTTGAATTTTCACTACAGGTAGTCCTTGCTTAATGACCATTCGTTCAGTGACCGCTTGAAGTTATGATGACGCTGAATGAATGGTATTTATGAACGGTCCTGAAAGTTATGGCCGGCGCAGCACCTTCATGGTCATGTGATCAACATCTGGGTGCTTAGCAGCCTGCCTGCATTTATGACCACAGGGTATGCTTCAACTCCCCTCACCCACCTGTCTCCCCTCAGTCTTTGCCCCTTTGGTTGCCCTGCCCTCTGCCACCCCTGCTGGGTGAGGGGAGTTGAAGCTGAGGTGAGCGTGGCAGGGCAGGAAAAGCATGAGGTACTGGCCTAAAGACGGTGTGGTCCTGGCCTGACGACTGCAACTGGGACTACTGGAACAGTCATGTCATGTTTCATCTAACTACAACATTGCTTAGCGATGGAAATTCTGGTCCCAATTAGGGTCTGTTAAGTGTGGACTACCTGTATTTGTTGAGGCAGTTTGCAATGAACTTTCAATAATTTCAGTCAGCTACTTTGTAACAGTGTGTATAGTGACCTTTTGCATGAACACAAGGCTTAAGTCTCATAGATAACACATACAGACAGAATGACTTTGGCAAGTACCTAATATTGTTACCTCCATTGTGGAGCGAATAGGCATCCAACTGCTGTAATTTTAGCAGAAAGTAATTATAGTTAATGCTTTAGACCTAAATTCTGTGCATAGTTATGCACAAATAAGATAACTGAACAGATTGTTATTTCTGAGTACACAGATAGAATTGTTTTGTGAAGTCTGAGGACTGCCTTCATTTTTAAAGCTGCATTTGCCACCTTTTAGCAAGAATGCATCCCAGGTTTCTTTGACTGCATAATAAAGGAGGGAGGAAAGCATGATGAAGAAAATAATCTGGTCTTGAAATCTAGCTGAAACATGAAAGAGTTAATTAAATTTTATCAAGAGGTTTTTTTCTCTGGTTGCTTTCTCACACCTTTTTTAACCTCTCTTCTATTATATACATTTCACAAGGGAAATTAAATTAAAATTACATTTTGTAATGGTTCTATTTAATGACATCACCACTCTATGTGTTTTTTAATGAGCTGGAAGAAATTCTATGGTTTTAGTGAAGATGTAAAACTATATACAGTGGAATCTCGAGTTACGAATTTAATCCGTTCCGTGACTCTGATCGCAACTCGAATTGGTCGCAATGTGAAGCACGTTTTCCCATAGGGTTCAATGTAAATATGGTTAATCCGTTCCGCCCTCCGAATTTGGTCGCGCCGCGAGGCAAATTTCCCCATAAGGTTCAATGTAAATACGGCTAATCTGCCCTCCAAATTTGGTCGCTCCGCGAGGCACATTTCCCCATAAGGTTCAATGTGTCAGCCGGCTTGCACGGCTAGGAAATTCCCCAGGCGTGCTTTAGTCAGTTTCACTGCTTGAGCCCTAGCGCAGAAAGAGGAAGTGCTAATGAAATCTGAGCGCGCGGGGGGGGGGAAGGCTTTTGTCGCGCGCGCACACAGCCGGGAGCGGGAGCTTCCCCCCCCTTCCTCAAATCTTTCCTTTGTCCATAGCCCTTGGCGTGGTGTGTGCGGCAAAAGCGCAGTGAAATCAATCAGCGTGCGGGGGGAAAGGCTTTTGTAGCGCGCAGAGCCGGGAGCGGGAACTTCCCCCCCCCCACTGATTCCTCTTAATTCTGCTCTTTCCTTTGACAAAAGCGCAGTGAAAGCAATCAAATCAGCGCGGGGGTGGGGGGTGGGGGAAAGGCCTTTGTCGCGTGCGCAAAGCCGGGAGCGGGAGCTTCCCCCCCCCACTGATTCCTCTTAATTCCGCTCTTTCCTTTGTCCATAGCCCTTGGCGTAGTCATTGCTTTCCTTGGGCTTTTGTCCTGTACACAGCTGGGAGTGGGAGCTTTCCCGCGTGCGCACGGATTGCTCTTCAATTCCCAGCTCTTTTCTTTGTCCATAGCCCTTGGTGTAGTCATTGCTTTCCTTGGGCTTTTGTCCTCGCGCTCAGATTTCATTAGCACTTCCTCTTTCTGTGCTAGGGCTGATTTGATTGCTTTCACTGCGCTTTTGTCAAAGGAAAGAGCGGAATTAAGAGGAATCAGTGGGGGGGGGAAGCTCCCGCTCCCGGCTGTGCGCGCTACAAAAGCCTTTCCCCCCGCGCGCTGATTGATTTCACTGCGCTTTTGCCGCACGCACCATGCCAAGGGCTATGGACAAAGGAAAGATTTGAGGAAGGGGGGGGGAAGCTCCCGCTCCCGGCTGTGCGCGCGTGACAAAAGCCTCCCCCCCCCCCCCGCACGCTCAGATTTCATTAGCACTTCCTCTTTCTGTGCTAGGGCTCTAGCGGTGAAATTGACTAAAGCACGCCTGGGGAATTTCCTAGCCGTGCAAGCCGGCTGACACATTGAACCTTATGGGGAAATTTGCCTCGTGGAGCAAGCTTCCTTGCTACCGTGATCTCGCCCACAGGAAGCCACGACCACGTGGCAGCAGGGCAAATGGCCGCGGATCCGGTTCGTATCGTGAGGCAGAGGTCGCACGGCGAGGCAAATTTTTGTGGCCAGAGCTGGTCGTATCGTGAAATTTTCATAAGGAGGGGCGTTCGTAACTCGAGGTTCCACTGTACGTGACTTAGCAGATACTCAGAGTGATCAAAACTTTTAATTGATTCCTTCCTAAAGACTTAAAGAGGTTAATGTTTATAAGATAAATTTAAACATTACATGTTTAATTTTTTTAAAGTAAAAGGGTTTTTTTTTAATCGAAAAAATGATGTATTACAATTTCATGGTTTCACCTTGGTATGATGAAGAATTGAAGTTCAATGATTAGTATTCGAATAGTGGAAGATGATTATGGCAAAGCTTAGGTAACAATCTTTCTCTGATTTTGCTTGTACCACAGAAGTTGATATAACTGATCCAAAATGATTTGCCTCAGAAGGTGATGCTGAGAAAACTATGACACCATCCCATAGCCATTGATTTATGACTTGTTGCAAGAATCTCCTGTGCTTTTCAGTATGTTTGGGGAAAGTAATCTGGAGGTTTGGGCTGAGGTATCATCAATATGCAGCTGACAATCACTTCTTCCTTTCACTCTCACCTCCTCATTACAGACAGACTGTGGAATTCTTTGACAGAGTACAAACAAGGTAGAGATGCTATAGATAAGGAAACTACTACTCTGGTTGCAGATTTACAGTTTTAATCCTAAATGGGATTTTACTCTCCTAAAAAGACCAGTGTGTGATTCGGAGATCTTCTGGATATTTCACTGACTGAAAAAGCTCAGATGGTATCAGTACATGCTTAGATTGGTACTATTTGGAGGAGATCGATCTTGGTTCAGTTATCCATCTTCAGGTGACCACATGGTTGGACTATTATATCCTCTACAAGGGACTGTGTTTTAAAGATGATCTGGGAAGTTCAGCTTGCATCAAAGGTGGCTGCTTGCTTAATGACTAGACCATGTTGTATCAGCAACAGTAATTGCAAGTGCATTTCCACAGTCAGTGAGCAGTGCCTCCTGATCCATGAAAGAGCACAAATGGAATATACATTGTAACTGTGCAAATATGGAAATCACTGGATTGGGGGAAGGGGCTAAAACCTAGAGCCACTCGTGCTAGGGTTGAGTTGAAGCCTGTTCTTCATCATCCAGGCCCCTAAAGTCTCCAGACACTGAGAAAATATCTCAACAACATCACTTGGTCAGCCAGGGGTGGGGATGTATAACTGAGTATCAGCATATTGATGATACCACACCCTGTGTGGGCAGATGACCTCACCCAGAGGCTTCATGTAGATGTTAAACAGGAGTGGGGAGAGTATGAGAATTCCGCAAAGGAGAGCTCTTAGGCTAATGTCTCCCCCACCTCAACACTGACTGGAACTGACCTGGAGGAAGAGAGCCACCATAGTACCATGCCCCTCACTCCTAATCTCCTGAGCCAACTAAATGGAAAATTTGCATTAAAACTAGGTATTGTGCATATTTATCTGCCATTGTGGGAACTGATCATACTATATGTTAAAATGATAACCAAGGAACTGTGTGTATAGTCTAGTCTGCATGCATCTTCTTCACATCATGTTAGATGATTTGAGTACTGAACCCATACATTAGTGTTTGTTCACGATCTTTAGCTGGTCCATGTGGCAGAGTATAACCCAACACCATTTAGAGACTATGGATACTGACTAGGCAATATATAAACTCTTTTTCCTTTAGTGACCATTCTCTATGAAAGCTTATGAGTAGAACTATAAGTGAATATGTGAAATTGCTTTATCTTGAGTCAAACGAATGCTGCCCAACTTAAATGATAGCAAGCTATTCAAAATGTCTGGTTGGAGATTTCCCCTTTGATGGAATTAGAAAAATGCCAATTGAGGAAAGCATTATATATAATAGGAACATTATTCAGTAGGCAGTTGAGGTTAACAGTTAGTGTGATGGGCAATTAACTCCTTATGCTGCACACAATAAGTAGGTATTTCTTTGCACATCACAGTAATGTAGTTTATTTTGTTTTTCCTTTTTCTGAAGCCTGATCATTGTATGGTTTGTAAATCATTGGTTATACTTTGTTATTTAAGTTTAGCTAATAATGACGTATCCAATAAATCACAGTTAAACAATGGCTCAAGAGACATGGACAAACCCGGATTCTCATAGTTGAAAAACTGTGTAAAAAGTTGCACAAAGAATGAAAAGAATGAAAAATGAATTTATATAGAAGAAGAAAACAAATCTTGAAATTTTCTGAAACTATAAGAACATTACTACTGACTGCTCACTTAAATGTGCTACAGCTGCCACGCTGTGGCATTTCTGGGTTAAAGTAAGCATGCTAGAAAGTCTTTGGAGGTATTTCCTGTATATAAATCTATTCTTAGCATGGTTAGATTACATACATTTGCAGCCAAGAGCATTTACAAATTGTAGATCATTTGGTCAACTAATTATGTAATTACTGCATTCCTCAATTCTTCCAGTAGTTCTAGAGATTGCCACACATTTAAAGTAGGGTCATCTGTACCTAGGGAAGTGCTGTGCTTGATTTTGATCCTCTGTGTGTTCTTGTTGAATGGATCGTGACATTATATAAATAAATAAAATGCAACATAAATTACCTTCTTAGTTGCATGTATTTTGAGATGTTTGGAATCAGGCACTATGCCTTAATGTAATTTGTTCAGATTTGGCTTAATTGGGATTGTTTTTTTCACCAAAGCAGAAAGGTAAATTGACATTCAGCACCTGTTCATTTTTTTTTTTTATTGAATCCTGGGACATTGTTTGGTATTTAGTCTTTTTTTATTCAGGAGTGTGCTCTCATATAAAAATTTCCCTCTCACCCCTATGGGTGGTATGTGTCTTCCTCAATCTCGGGTCCTCTACCAGAGGCCTGGGAGTTTGAGGGTTCTGCGCAGGATCTTAGCTGTTCCTAGCACTGCACTCTTCTGCACAGAGAGCTCTGATGTTATTCCTGGGATCTGTTGGAGCCACTCTCCCAGCTTAGGAGTCACGGCCCCGAGTGCTCCTACCACCACTGGGACCACTTTGTCCTTGACTTTCCACATCCTCTCGATTTCCTCCTTCAGGCCCTGGTACTTCTCCAGCTTCTCATGCTCCTTCTTCCTGATGTTGCTGTCACTTGGCACTGCTACATCTATCACTACCGCTGTCTTCTGGTCTTTGTCTACTACCACGATGTCTGGTTGATTAGCCAGTACCTGCCTGTCCGTCTGGATCTGGAAGTCCCACAGGAACTTAGCCCTGTTATTCTCCATGACCTTCTGTGGAATCTCCCATCTGGACTTGGGGGGGGTCTAGCCCATACACTGTGCAGATGTTCCTGTATACAATGCCAGCTACTTGGTTGTGCCTTTCAGTGTATGCTGTTCCTGCCTGCATCTTACACCCTGCCACTATGTGTTGGACTGTCTCTGAGGTCTCTTTGCACAATCTGCACCTTGGGTCCTGTCTAGTATGGTAGACCCCTGCTTCTATGGATCTGGTGCTTAGTGCCTGTTCTTGTGCTGCTATGATCAGTGCCTCAGTGCTGTCTTTTAGTCCGGCCCTTTCCAACCACTGATAGGATTTCCCAATGTTAGCCACCTCAGCTATCTGTCAATGGTACATCCCGTGCAGGGGCTTGTCTTGCCGTGGTATTTCCTCCGCTTGAACTTCCTCCTGTGTCTGCTGTTGCCTGAGGCATTCTCTCAGCAGCTCATCTTTGGGTGCCATCTTACTGATGTACTTCTGGATACTTCGGGTTTCGTCCAGGACAGTGGCTTTGACACTCATCAGGCCCCGCCCACCCTCTTTGCGCCTGGTGTACAGTCTCTGGGTGTTGGACTTGGGGTGGAAACCAACATACCTTGTGAGGAGCTTCCAGGTCTTCACATCAGCAGCCTCCATGTCTTCCTTTGGCCAACTCACTATACCGGCAGGGTATCTGATGACTGGCAGGGCATACATGTTGATGGCATGGATCTTGTTCTTCCCATTGAGCTGGCTCTTCAGGACCTGTCTTATCCTTTGGTGGTACTTGGATGTTGCTGTCTTTCTTGCCTCCTCCTCATGGTTCCCATGTGACTGTGGGAAAACCAAGGTATTTATGCAGAACAGCAGTGGGGACAGTGCATCACCTTGGTATATGCCGCACTTGATGGCCACTTGTGCGAGCTGTCTTGACTTGACTTCCAGTGTTGTCTCCCACAGTCCCATTGAGTTCCTGAGGAAGGTCCTTAGTGTCCTGTTGACTTTGTATAGCACCAGGCATTCACAGATCCATGCATGTGGCATCGAGTCGTAGGCTTTCCTGTAGTCAATCCAGGCTGTGCTCAGATTGGTCTGCCTAGACCTTGAGTCTTGGGCGACTGCCCTATCTATGAGTAACTGGTGTTTTGAGCCTCTGGTGTTGTTCCCAATGCCCTTCTGAGCTGTGCTCATGTACTGGACCGTATGGTCATGTAGCTTGGCAGCTATGATGCCTGATAGAACTTTCCATGTTGTGGGGAGGCAGGTTATTGGCCAGTAGTTGGATGGTGCTGTTCCTTTGTGAGGGTCTTTCATGATCAGCACTGTCCTTCCTTGTGTTAGCCAGTCTGGGTGGGAGCCTGCTGCTAGCAGTTGGTTCATGTGTGCTGCTAGGCGTTCATGCACTGCTGTTAGTTTCTTTAGCCAGTAGGTGTGGATCATGTCCGGGCCAGGTGCTGTCCAGCTTTTCATGTTCTTGACCCGCTGTTGGATGTCTGCTACTGTGATGGTGACTGGTTCCTGTTCTGGGAGATTGCTGTGGTCTGCTTTCAGGTCCTGCAGCCACTTTGCACTGGTGTTATGCGTCTTCTCTTTCTCCCATATGTTCTTCCAGTACTGTTCAGTTTCCGCTGCTGGTGGCTCAGCTGCTACTCTGTGGTTGCACTGCAGTTGGGAGTATACTTTGGATGGTTCTTTGGAGAACAGGGCATTTATCTTCTTGGCCTCTGCTTCTCTAGTGTATCTCTTTAGCCTGGTAGCCAGTGCTGTGAGCCTTTGTTTAGCAGTCTCTAGGGCTTCAGATGGAGTCAGGCCCATGTATTTTTTCAGTAGCCGAGTCTTATCCTCAATCTCCACACGCTTCTGTAGTTCCACCAGCTGACTGACTTCTCTCCGAGTTGCCTTGATCTTAGCCTCCAATCTCATTTTCCAGGGTGGGTATGTACTGCTGTTCTTCTTGATCGTGTAGCCAAGCATTTCAGGATTACAGCGGCTGTAGCATATACCAATTCATTGGTTTCAGTTATGGTGGTAGTAGGGATTGTCTGGAGGGCTCTGTTGGCATCTTCTAGCATACTATCTGATGGTACTTCTCCACTGAGCCTTGGTAATCGGACTCGAGGGTTGAGTGTAGCTAGCTTATCCATGATCTTATGCCTCATATCAGCTGCTGTGCTCTGTAATGGAAGGGGTGGCAGTGACATTCCAGCTTCAGGTGTTGGCTGCATATCTGCTTGTTCTTCCAGGTCTGCTTGAGTCCGGGTTGTAATGTAGAGTTGGTCTATCTCGAGTTGTGAGAGCAGCTTCCTCTTTACTCTGTTGAAGTGCTGGGTAACTAGTTGTTTCTCAGTTAGTGTGGATGTAGGCCTTCTGTCTATCCATAGTTCCCTCATACGTTTCCATATCCCCTCTCATTAGGTCTGCTGTTGTAGTAGCATTCCATCAATTCCAAGTTTTCTTGTCTCATCCATGTATGGTTTGTTCCAGGAGCCCACTTAACATCAGATTGTCCTGGTTCCCCAACATCTGACGCGGACCTTGTTAATCCGGGCGACGTCCGAGCCGGCATAACTCTCTTAGTTCGTGTCACTCTCATATTTGAGGTAGGCAGGTGAAGTGTTAGGGGGACTTTGCCCAAGGACCCCTACTGGTAAGGTAGGTGCTAGCCAGGATTTGAACCCTGGTCTCCTGCATCAAAGGCGGTGTTCTAACCACTACGCTATCCAGCCACTGGATGGACACACACACACACACACACACACACACACACACAGCATTCTACCCACTTGGAGATCACAGACCAAAAACAGTCCAGATAGTATGGTAAAATTGTGGCCCAGGCATCACCAAAGACTTTGCCCGTGGAGAGTCAAGAGTAATCAAGACAAAGCATGTCAGTGGCACTTCAGTCATAATTTTATCACAGAACTGGGCAGGAGAAGAAATATCTTGACTTCTGTGACTGGAGTGTTAATTCTGATAGTTTTAGTTGAATCCCAAAGTTCTGGATTGCTCACATTTATTTAACAAATGTATATGGTTGCTTATATTAACCAGGTTACTCTGGGTGGCTAAAAAAACACATGGACAAAATAACACAGTGTAAAAGCTATAAATGAGAGCCAGTTTGGTGTAGGGGTTAAGGCACCATGCTAGAAACCTGGAGACTGTGAGTTCTGCTGTACTCCCTAGGCATGAAGCCAGCTTAGCGATCTTGGGCCAGTCACTCTCTCTCAGCCCTAGGAAGAAGGCAGTGGCAAACCACTTCTGAAAATGCTGCCAGGAAAACTGCAGGAACTAGTCCAGGTAGTCGCCAGGAGTCAACATTGGCTCAAAGGGGCACAAAAAACAAAACAAAACAAAACAACCCTATAAGCAACACAGATTTTTTTTTTTTAATCTAGGTTTGTCACAAAACTCATAACATAGTACAGAAACACATACTGGGCTCCACTAGCATCCTGGCACAAGTGCTTGAGGAAAAAGTCAGGTCTTCAAAACCTTCTAGAAGGCAAACAAGGTTGGGACCATCTAAAACTCAGGGGAGAATCTATTCCATAGGACAGGTGTTATGACAGAGAAGGCACACCTTCTGGGTTCCACTAGATGACATTGTTTCACAGAAGGGACCCAGAGCATGCCCACTCTGCCAGATCTGGTGGGATGGGGAGAAACTATTGGAGATAGGTGGTGCCACAAGTAACCTGGCCCTTTGCCATGCAGGGCTTTAAAGGTGACAACCAGCGCCTTGAATTGCACCCAGAAGCCTACTGGAGTCAGTGCAACTTATGTAGTAATAGTGTTCCATGGACATACTATGGTGTACTGAAAATTGCAAGCTTTGCTGCATTCTGGCACAGTTGCAGCTTCCAGATGCTTTTCAAAAGCAGCCCCATTGCAACAGTCCAACTGGGAAGGACTAAGGCATGAGTGATGATGGAATCTAGGAATGGGTACTATTAGTGCATAAGATGGATTTGTGCAAAGATCCTCCTTACCCATCCTTTGCATGAAAGGACTGTATTTTAAAGATGGTACCATTATTGGGATTATCTTTGCAAGAGTGAACACATTACACTTGTTCCTGGAAAGCAGAAATATGGGTTTAAATGAAAGAGTGAATAAAGAGTAACAGTAAGAAGCTGCTGGGTACAGGCTTAAGTCCTGCAACAGGAGAGTCTCCTCTATGCCTAGATGTTACTGCTTGTCTTAAGATGATATAGGATTCTTAGTCCCACAAGATTTCTGTCTTAGCTATTTGACTGCTGTATGTCTACTTTCCTGCACTTCAAACATCACTACTTCCTCAGACCTGGGGGAAGGAGACATAGGTTGTAGTGAGACATGGAGCTTGGGGTAACTCTACCTCTTTAATGATGCATAGTGATCTCCTTACATTGTTCTTTTATAGCTTTCACCTCCTTGTCTTTGCCCAGGAAATTTAAAATCTGATACTCTAATAATAGTAGTTTTATTTTGTAAGTGTATATATTAAGCATAGTCTAACAACAACAACGCAAATCACAATGTAATATAATCAAATGAGTTATACAACCATTCTCTAACCATAATTCTACCATAGTTCAGCAATATTAAGAAAAATATTAAGAAAAATATTAATAACTTCATAAACATTCTAAAAAAGGAGTGTGCTGTTGAAATATGATTTATGTAGTCAAAATCCCTGAAAAATGCTATATGGCTTTATAGTGCTACTACTACCAACATGTATTTGGTTCTATGGATTATTTAGAGTTGGAACTATCTTATTCTAGTTTATCATTCAGAAAAGTTATGACAAGGAGGAACATTTTTATGACTTCAGATCAGAGAGTTTATCTTTCCTTCTGTGGAGAGGTTCTGTAGTTTATCTTCTTCTGTAGTTATCTTTTTCTTCTGTTCTCCCTGCTGTTCAGTAGCATGATCAAGATATGAAAGAAGATAATACAATTTCCCCCATGTTTCATCAAAGATATTGCCAACATTTTCTTCACAATATTTATGATATATTTTGCATCTTGGCAGAAATATTCATACCTTTTCCATCAAAGGTTGTGGAAGTTAGATTTTCTGGTACAAATGTAAGTCTCTTCAAGCTTTGCTGTGAATTTGTAAAGGATTGGAACACAGTTTCTGCAGAGCTGTGTTCTATGTATGATACCTAAGAAGGGGGGAAAACTTTCCTTTGTTATTGTTAAGTGTTCTCTTGTGCCTTTAGAGACTTCCTCAGTGATTTCTCTGTACATTCGTGAATGTGTCCGCTTCGAACTGAACATTTAAATTTGGTAGAGGATTGTCACAGGTTCATTTAATATCCAAGGGTGACTTACCCAGACTCACCAAGAAGTTCCCAATGAGATACTGCACACTCAGACTTTTTCTCTCCCCTATTTATATTGGGTGTTCTTTTATTTATAAAACCAATATTCACAGTAAAAAAAATGTTTTTTTTCCTACCCAAATGTCCCACTAATACAGTTCTCACCTAACCTATATTTCTGTCTCTACTCCTCCTCCTCTGTTATCCTACCTAATACATGTAGGTGACTAAGCTATGATTGTCAGCTTACTACTATATCACTCTAACTATTAAACACTACTGTTATCCCTACAATATCTGTTACTATTCCCAGATACTACTGCTCCTTTAAAAGGACAATACTCCTGGCCTTTCCATAAACCTTTACTGTTGCTCTCTCTCTTGCTTCCTTCTGCCTCTCCTCTACACACCACACCATCGCTACCACAACTCACCCAGCTGTTCCAAACACGGCTTTTCAACCAGTCTCTCCCCCATCTGGACGCTGAGGTGCTTTAGAATTAAAGGAGAAGGCAGGCAATTCCAGCTGCCTACACTCTTTTTGCCACCCATCCTTTCACAAGGATTTTCTGTGCTACTCTTAGAACTAACATTCTGTCTCTGTTTTCAAAAGTGCTGCAAGGTGCTTGCTTCTTCATCAGCTCTGCTTGTTTTATTGCCAATACCAAAGAAATCATGCTGTGATCTTGTGTGCCAGTTTGCAGTCTTAAATTTTGTAGAATCCCCAATACATTTTTTCCTCCTGCTGTGGCCCTGTTACTTGTCGTATTATTGAGAATCAGTTAACTCATTTAAAGAGAGTTAGTATTGTATTCCAGAAGACGTTGAGTCATCCTTACATCCTTTTCTTCACATTTGTTGATTTTAGGGAATGTATAAGCAACATACATTTAAGCAATCAGAGTAAGTGGAAGAATTGGTGGTATACTATAGTAATCTGTTTTTAATTGGATATCTGTGCCATAAGTATAGTGACCATATGTCCTTTATTATAAAGGACAGTCCTTTATTTCAGAAAGCTGTCCTTTATATTTATTTATTTTTCAAAAACTCACTTTTGTCCTTTTTTTTGGTCATTTAACTTTTATCTCTCAAATGGTACCACTTAATGCACGGTCTTTCACATTTATGTGAAAAATATGGAAATGGAATGGTTTTTTAAAAAATAAATTTATGTGAGAACTAGAGCGGAAAGGGTTAAGCGCGTACTCTTATCCCCAGAACAAAGAGGTAGAGATAAGAGGATGAGACTGGCACCTCCCTGAGGAATGCAGGATGTTTGTGGGGTGACTCTGGGAATTGCTTTCACTCTGAGAAGATTTCTGTAACGGGAATGAAGCCAATAAACCTTGCTGGATAGAATCTGTACTGTCTCCTGGAGTTTCATGGGCTAATCCTGACAATTTACATATACAGTTTGATTATAGCTATTTTTATTAGAATATGCTTTTTGTAAAGTTTTATTTGGTTTTGCTCTTGAATTTTCCTTTGTAAAGTAAAGATATAAATATGAATAATTATTTTTTTTTATCCTTAGGAACCTCTTTCAGATTTGCCCCTTTTTCAGGTTTGTCCTTTATTTTTTTCTAAGAAAATATGGTGATTAAGTGGGAGAAGTCGGTGACTAGTTTCATACATCATGCTAGGTGTTTTATGTTAACCCAGCTATTGTTCTTAAATCATGGTTTATGGCATAGCATGATTTGTGTCTCAGCTATTTTAGCTTATTCTAAGAAATCAATGGTTTAACATGGTGTATAGCAATGGTATGTAGCAATTAATCAGGCTTTGATTTTTTTCAAAAAATGGAATAATTCATTTAAAAATTACTTCCTTATTCTTGGTAATCAGCTATCATATTTAAGATTGCATTAAGATTACAACAGATAAAAGAAAAAATTAAAATGCAAAAAAAAGTATCTTGCAAAAAAGTATTTCAGTGTTTTTGGTAGATAGGCATCTTTTATGGAATAGCTAATACTCTAGAAGACAGAAATGAAATTAAAAATTAGAAAATTAGTTATTGAAATTAAAAATTAGGAATTAGTTATTTTTGACTCTATTAGAAAAAGAGCCAAAAATAACAAAGAAATTTAATAGAGACAATTTCAAATTTCTTCATTTAGGAAATAGAAGTTAAATGTATAGGTAGAGGATATTTGGATTGACAGTATTGTTGTGAAACAGATCTGGATAGATTATGTGCCATCAAGTTGTTTTTGACTCCTGGCGACCACATATATAGATTTTCTCCTAACAATCTCTCCGTAAGCTGGTCTTTCAGATCTTCCAATGGTGCACTCATCACCACTGTAACTGAGTCCATCCATCTTGCTGCTGGTCGTGTTTGTACTGGAAATAGTAGCTGATTACAAACTGAATGTAAATCAGCAGTTTGATGATGCTACCAAAAGAAAAAAGAAAATGCAATTTTAGACTATACCAACACAAGTAATTTCTAATTTACAGGAAGTAATAGGACAAAGCACATTTCATCCTAGAAGGCAGGACATGAAATAATGGTCCTACATTACCAAAGGTAGATTCCAGCTGAACATTAGAGGAAGCTTTTCCAAGCAGTGTGGTAGGCTTTTCTTCACCCAATGTGTTCAAGCAGAGTTGGACAGCTACCTATTGCAGATGATTTATTCAGTTACTACATGGAACAGAAGCTTGAATTATTACTTCCAACTCTATGGTTCTACGTTCATCAAAACGTCTACTCTAAACATAATGTGGCAGCTGATGGGATCTGCTGCTAATCCTTTGTCCTTGGATTTCTCTTGGTTGGCAGAGTTGCTTGATTTTCAGTAGGAGGTCAGAAACTCTAACTATTTCTTCCTCCTCCTACATATGCTTAATTGTCAGTTGAAGCTGATTTAATATTATTATTATATTATTATTGCCTTTGAACTTATTTCTTAATTTGGGGGTGGGGCATTTTTTTCTGGTTACTGCCCTGGTCAAATCTTTGATTTTTGATCAAAATAAAATTAATCAATGTCCATATTTCTTTTGATTTCTAATCTATTTAGTCATGCTCAGAATTGAAAATAACCATCCATGTTAATCTGATATTTATTTGCAATAAAGTAAAATACTTATGAAGTAAACAATGCCAGACTTCTGTATTGCAAAATATGTACTTAAATAAGTGTGTATGGCTTTCCTAGAAGATACTGGGATCATTTTTAGTGGATGTTTTGTGGCAGGGAAACAATAGAGTTTGAGAACAGAAGCTCTTTAATCCCTCTTCGAATGCTGAAATCTTCAGCTTTCATGTATGAAACATACAATTAAGAGGATCTCCCCAGCTGATTAGAAGAGGACATCATTTAATTTCATACAAGAGACTGTTGCCAAGATACGTTGGTCCCAAGATCTTTGAGAATTTTATATGTCAACTGTAATATTTTGCAGAGTGTTTGTAACTTGGGGTTACTGCCCAAGTTCTGAATCCAAAATAATCAAAATCTATCACTCACGTGAACCATATCTGTTCTTTCCATATCAACAACTTCACATCCTTAGGGATTGTGTTTGTAGACATGAAGGTACATGATTTTGCTAAGCTACATGTCACTGCTCCATATATACAGTAAAACCTTGGATTGCGAGTAACTTGTTCTGCGAGTGTTCCACAAGATGAGCAAACATTTCTAATAAATTTTAACTTGATAAACGAGTGATGTCTTGCAATACGAGTAGTACATGATGCCGAATGTCACTTGATCACAACTGAGCCAATGGTTCTTCTCTCTCTCGCTGCAGGATTGTGGGTGATCGCTTTGATATACAAGTGCTTTGGATTACAAGCATGTTTCCAGAACGAATTATGCTCACAAACCAAGGTTTTACTGTATTAATATGGAATTAATTTCTCTCTTTTTTTAAAGCCCTGGATCTCATTGGAGATCTTGACCTGCATTAACATTTAATGAAATTAAAGCTTTAGTTTTCTAACTCTTTCTCCAAAGTATTAATCAGAACCATTGAATTTTGATTCTTTAATGTTAGTAATACAGAATCTTGTTTCTAAATCAGTGTACAGGTAGTCCTTGGCTTATGTCCATTCGTTCAGCCACCGTTCAAAATTATGGTGACGCTGAAAAAATGGGTGTATGACGAAGTTCTGGCCATTGAAGCACCCCCACGGCCACATGATCATGATCTGGGCACTTGGGTGCCCAGCTCATGATTATGACATCACAGGGAGCCGTGGTCATGTGATTGCCATTTGTGACCTCGATAGGCAAGCTCTGTATGCTTTTCAAAAATGATTGTTTCATCATAGAACTACAGGTGAAACTCGAAAAATTAGAATATTGTGCAAATGTTCATTTATGTCAGTATGGCAACTGTACGCCATAATCATCACAATTATACCAAAGTAAGGCTTGACATATCTCGCTTTGCATGTAATGCGTCTATCTCATATATTGGTTTCACCTTTTGAGTTGCCATACTGACATAATTGAACATTTGCACAATATTCTAATTTTTCGAGTTTCACCTGTATTCCCCATTGTGTGCCTGGTAATTCTCTTGTAATCCCTTCCTCTCTAATGAATGTAAATACAAACATTAATTCCCTTCTTGCTAATTATCCCAGCGCCTGGGTGAGCATTCAAAAGGGTGGGGGTGGTGAGGAAAAGGAAAGCTCAGTTGCCATCATGTGATTTCCCACTTACCAACCACTTTGCTTAACGACAGAGCTGCCAGTCCCAATTGTGGTCGCTAAATGAGGACTACCTATAGTGAAGAGACCATGGCTTGCCAGATAGCCTAAAAAAAGGCTATCTGTTAAAGGAAAAAAGCCACTGAAGCAGATCCCAGTGTGTGGGCAAAGGTGTATGGAAGAAAGGGATAATTTATATAATATAGAATTCCAATTATTTAGAGTCTGAGTGCTAATGGAATTAGGATTGGAAAAAGGCAGGTAGCATTCTAGTACCACTATGTCAAGATCTTCAAAGCAGAGTTTCAACTTTTCTTCAGTTTGTGTTCAACTGTAAATGGGGTTGAAATATCTTAGTAGCTTTTAGCCCAAATTCCTCAGGTTAGGTATTTAAAATGTGAGGCCGGATGCATTGGTTTTCCATTTGATGTTGTATTTTTTCTTTACTGAGAGATAACTTGTTACCATTTTTCTCTCATTAAAAGAGAATTAAATGAGAGAATCCCTATTTCTCTGTTGTCATCACCCATTAAGAGAGAAATTGTGTGCCACTTTTGGCCTGTTTTTCTATTGTGAATCTAAATGCCCTTCTAATAATATATTTCTCTTAATTTTTCTGTCTCGTGTTTTTATTACCCAAGGTTGCACGGGAAAAATCACATTAAGTATTCTGAGCTTTGCAAAACAAGGGCACTGTAGTGGCTTCCTCCCCTATGCCTTTCCCCTTGAACTGACCTAGAGCAATTATGTTTCTTCCCTGATGAGATGCAGTTATGTGTTACTGTTCTGTTCCTAGTGTGCTTTTGTTTGTGTTCTCTCATAATTACAGGGAGCAAGATAGGCAAGCTCTGGATGCTTTTCAAAAATGATTGTTTCATCATAGACATCTGTACTCAAGGTCTGCTGGCCATTTTTGGAAGAAAAAATGAATGATCTTTCTTTCACTGTATTTGCACCATAGTTACTTCAGTAAATGCTGATTTATTTTCTGATGCATTCATATTTTTTAATGTTAAAAAATAACTTCCCAGCTTTTTTTACTGGTATTTTTCTTCCTCTTTGGGATAATTCAGATTTGAAAATATGGCTATACTTTCCTGAAGAGGAATGCATTACATGGCAGTGAATATTTTATATGGTGCTAGTCAATTAGGACGCTTCCTATCCTGAATAACTATTATTCCACTGTGTGTGATCTAAAATAAGAAGTAGGGAGGTGTAATACTGTTCTGTTTGCCGTTTGGTGATATGTTTCACTTCCTTCAGGCCAGTAACCAGGCTTATTTAGTCTATATATAAACAAGCTATTTGACTTTTTACTTAGCCTGTTTAGAATTATGTCTTGTAAGTACTGTAGATAGTCATGCCCAAGCTTTGTGATGTACCATATTAAGCCTTTCTAAACTATATCTTGAATTATGGGCCTGGCAGTAGGATACAATAATAGGCAATGTGGACTGAAAAACTGAAAACAAGAGAAGAATTTGAGATCACATGAACACTGCATGCATTGGTGATGCTTTTTTTTATAGGTTTGTGGAAACAGGACATGGCTTACAAGAACTGGATTATTCTAACTTTACTCTGCTCACCACTAGTTAACTCTTGCTTGAAGTATTGTGCTCTAGATGGAATAGTTTCAGAATCACAGTGTCAAGATGCAAGCTACTTAGTGGGATTTGGGATTCTTATAGTCACACTGTAAGTGGCTATATTGTAATGCAATGTGCTTATTTGGTAGATTTATTACTTTCTTCACTACACTGTTGTCTACCTAATTTTAAGCCTTGACATATTCAACTAAAATCTGATGAGTTCTATAAATTAGTGATCAGGTCAGTTATTGATCAAATCAATATCTATATGCTCCTCCTAGAGCGTTCTTCTTCAGAGGAACAATAGATCCCTTTGGACTAGAAATTTAAGCATTTTGCTCTTGGAAACATAAGTATTAATATAAGAAGCTGAAAACTAAATTATTTATTCCTCGGTAGTTGTTAACTTATAAAGTCCTCCTCTTTTGGGTGAGGCTTTAATAATCCAGCTTCAGACAGTCTCTGAAATTGCTGGAGTTTCAGCCCAATATGTTGGTTGATCCCAATCATTATAATTTGAAATTACGATGTGTGCTTAGTATGTTGTAGGACTCCTGTCCATGAGCTTGCTGGCTATCCTGCCAAATCTGTCCTACTCTACATTTCTCTGTTAGATGCTGTTGGAAGGAGCCATTTATTCCATCAAATCCAAATCCCTGCTCAAGGTAGGATTTCACATTAAAGCATCTCCAGTAGATGACTGCTGATTGTCTGTCTGAATGCATTCTGTGAACGGAAACCCACCATCTCTCTGGGTAATGAGTTCCACTGTCAGATGCTTTCATACTTAAGACATTTTTCCTAGCCTTCAATTGGAACCTTGTTTTGGGTAATTTAAAATCATTATTTTGCCATCTGGGATAATATAGAACAGGTCTTGGGCTTCTTCTAGGTCACATACTTTTGCATATTTTAAGAGTACTGATTATCTCCCCCCCTCAGTCTTCTCAAAATGAAATATTCCTTCAGTCTCTTTCATTCCCTGATAATTCATACACCCCAATCATTTTTGCTGACTTCTCTGAACCTATTTCAGTTCTTCTTAAAGTATGGTGCCCAAAACTGGATGCAATACTTGAGGAGAGAGCTGACCAATGCAGAATAAAATGGAATTATAATTTCACATGATTTGCAGCTACAGTATATTCCTCTTAATGTACCCTAAAATTTATAACAGCCACATTGTACTGCTGACCCATAATTTAGTATATAATTCACTGATTCTCTGCTATTTTTTTCTCAAGTATTGTTCTGTTTGAATTCTGATTCCTGTTTGGTTATCCTATCCAAATGAAAACTTTGCATTTATCTCTGTTAAACTTAATTCTATGTCATCGCAGTGTTTTTAACTTTTCAGTAGTGTTTTTCATTTCATTTTTATCTTGTAGAATGTAATAGGATATGCATGTGTTTACATAGGATGTGGCGGCTTAGATCTCTGTTGATTCCCATAAAGGGTCACTAAACCATCCTCCCAAAATTCTTTTGTCCCTGGGGAGGCAGGTGGCAACCCTTTAGTAGCCTGATTTGATGAGAAAGCATTTGCTAAAGGCTAAACCCTTTTTTCCAGAATGAGCACCAATGGGATATTAAGAATTTAAAATTTTGTTATATATAATAAAATCAAAGAGCTGGAATAAAATTTAAAAGAAAATAGAAAGGAAAATGGAATGAACATTTGCTTTCTTGAAGAGATTGATCTCAGACACTGTTAGCTCAGGATCAACTGCTCTCTTAGAGAAATTCACCTTGTTCCTTGTTCCTCTTCCATAACATCTTTTAGACATAGTCTCTCCATAGAGGCAGATATCTCTGTTGACACTATTAATATTAACTTCTGAGTCCATTTTTCAAAAATATATTTCAATATGTCCAATGTTGCAATATTTTGATTCATTCTGTAATTGTAAGTCATATTTGTGCGTTCTTCTCCTCTAATTGTAATCTTTAGTTCCCTCTAGTGTCCAATTTTTAAAATCTTTTCTTATGATGTTTTTTTTAAATTCAAAACAAAAGTATTTTCCCATGGGAAGGTTCTTTATAATTAATTCCAAAATCTTATTTCAAATTTATCTGGACACTTAGCTTGTTTGCAACTTTCTACTCTGCCCTTACTTTGTTTTCTGTCAGCCTCAGAGGTGAAAACACAAATTCCAAAGGATAAAGGCAAAATGGAAGCTGTCCTCTTTTATAAAATATCTGCCTGAGAAGGGATACCCGCCTCCTGATAGGTACTTGGTGTTTAGTTTTCCTGGGCTTCAGTTACCTGCACCCTTAGTGGGATGGACAGGTCAGCTAACTTTCCTTTAATCTTTTCAGTGCCTGGATTTTTTGAAGTGTGATATGCCCACAAAATAACTGTATAGAGTTATCCCAGTTTTGTGTCATCTGCAAATTTCCTCCACTTCTTCATCCAAGCAATTAATAAAAATGTTGAAGAGCACAGGGCTCAAGACAGAATCTTGTGGCAACCCACTTGAAACCTCACTCCAGTCTGATGAGGAAGCACTGTTGAGTACCCACTGAACTTTAAACCTAGTTTCTGGTTAAATATTGCAGTCTGGGCCAATCTTTTGCTAGCCCCTCATTCTTCTCTGATCTGATGCAGTCTATAGTACTCAGCTGAAACTGGAAAAAATGTAACTCTTCACAACATAGATAATAAGCATATGCAGGATTTACAACACAGAATTTCAGCAGGCTGGTTATGACCTACTGCTGTCTTCTGAACTTACCTAAGATGGATCACAGCTTTTGAGGAGGAAAAACAACTTTCTTGGGAAGAAAAGTAAAAACTGTGAGAAAGAGGAATGGGAATACATGAAGTCAAACTAAAACAATATCTAAGATAGAAATACATTCTTACATAAAAATTTAACAACTCTATATATGTTTTAATTTTGTTGTTGCTTTTATTGTGACGTAGCTGCTGAGAGTTGCAAGATTATGGTGGGATAAAAATCAAACAGAGTTTTTATTAATGGTAGTTAGTGTTCTAAATTTGATTCTGGGTCAATTTAAATAATAAGAAATTTCTTTTGTGCATGGTAAACAAGAGGTGTATGATGAGAAATAATGAGAGAAACTAACAGGATACTGATTATAATTTTTGAACTGTGGTGCTTATAGCTGTTATTTTTAATACATTTTATGAAAACTGTATCAAGCTCCTGAACAAATCCCATATATTCATTAGAGTTGTTTGGAACCTGGACATTTTTCACAACAAAAATCAATGAGGAATAGTATCATTTGCTATCATAATTGTGATGCTTCCTATTTGCAATTATTTTACATTTCCAGCATGAAGAGTTAAAAAAATTGTGCTTGAAAAAGATGTTTGAAAGTGAAATATTATAGTCAATGTAATAAAGCAATCTCGGTGACATTACTGAATAAATAGAATCAGAAACGTATTATTTCAAAAGGTTATGTTTCACGTACAGTAGATTTTTTTCTTATCTTGTCTCCAAAAATATTATTAAAAAGAAAAATCAGTATAACACATCAGTTCTGGATATTGTAAGCATGTAAAAGAATAAGAGATCATCTAAACATTAATGCAACTTATGGATGGAAGTTATCTCCTGATATAACCTTGATGTTGTTAGTGTTTGAATGAAAAAGGAAGGTCATCAGACAACCAAAAATATATGCCAGAAGTCAACAGAGATGCATTCTATTATAAATGACTCTTTCTGTTCAGTACTATGTTAATTTGGAACTGACTTTTATTTTGAATGACGGGAAGAATTATTTGCTTGTTTTTTTATACCTGTCTGCCCCAGTCCCAATGCCACTGTATCGCTTGGAAAAATATAATCAGATAATGCAGTGATTAAATCCATAAAAGATATTTAGGCAGTCCTTGACTTTTGACCACCCATTCAGGAACAGTTCAAAGTTACAGTGGTGCTGAAGAAGGAGACTTACAACCGATCCTCAACATTGCAGCTGTCCCAGCACCCCTGTGGTCACATGATTGCAATCTGGATGCTTGGCAACCTGTTCACACTTATGTCCGGTTGCCAAATATCCCATAATCACATGATTGCCATTTGCAGCTTTCCATGCCGGCTTCCCCAGAAAGTCAAAGGGGAAGCTGGCAGGGAAGATCACAAGTCACTGGGGTAAGTCTCCCCCACCTGTGCACCTTCTCCAGCCCCTCTGTGCTTGTGCTGTGCCGGCCACTTGCGCACCCCTGTGCACCTTCCCTGACCCATACCACACCTCCGCTCACCCTCTCTGACCTGCATGGCACCTCTCATACACCCCTGCACACCCTCCCCAACCTACGCTGCACCCCTGTGTACCCTCCATGACCTGCACCGCCGCATACCCTGACCTGTGCAGTGCTGTCAGGCACCCCTGCTCCCCCTACATAAAAGTAAAATACAAAAAAACCAGTAAAACCACCATTTAGATTAAAAACAAAGTAAAAAAAAAGAAAGATACATCAATCATCAAATAAATAAATGAATAAATAAGTAAATAAAGTGTTTGCCATGGAAACCATCTGGGTGGCCGTGAACCTGTCTCTCTCTTGCATCCCAGCCTACCTCAGAGGATTGTTGCAAAGGGAAACCCATATCTAAGCCTTCTTCAGCTTCCTACAATACTGTATTGTTGTACTGTCTACTCTAAGTTGTGACATCAAGCATGCTGAAGGCAATTTCTTCAATATTCAGCACATATATGGTGTTTTTTGAATAGTGTAGGTGTATCTAGCTTTTAGAACCAGTTGACATATTTGGAATTTTAATCAAATGCAGTAGGAGCTGTCCCAACATGGCTGCCATAATAGGCAAGGCCAATTGCATAAAATCCTTTTATTAGAAAGCTGATGCTAAAAAAATGAGTAACTTGCCCCAAAATCTGAATATAAGGCAAAGGTAGGTTTTGAACCTCAGAATGTAGTGTCTCTTAAGAGCACAATTATCTGATTGAAGATCATTCCCCAACCATACCATCCATATTTACTGTCCATACCAACTTCTACTTATCCCATTCACTTGTTTCTTTTTATTTTAGAACCGTAAGTCCAACCCTACCTCCCTCTTGTTACACTCTCATAAATCATTTCCTTCCCTTCCCTTCCATGCTTTTCTTTTCCTTTGTATAGACCTCCCCACTGAACACCAGTCACCATGCATTCTCCTCCTTGCTTGTTGCAGTATTCCAACAAGGTCACTTGTTTTCTTACCCTATAACTTGAGTCCTTATCCATTTCCCTATGGTCAAACTGAGACCTCCTTTTTTAAAATCAGGCAATGACAGTAGGATTCCTTCTTTATTAAACCATTGGTAGCATTCTGTCTTTACTTCCAAAGGATGCTTATGGTCCACTTTGTGCCAAAAAGTATTTGGGTGAACAAGGATGGCTAGTTGTTGGAGGCTAGCACTACACTTTGAAGGGCTCCTAACAACCAGTGTATTCACCCTGCCTGCCTGCCTGCCTACGTAAGTGCCTGCTTGTCCGAAGCACAAATATCAGCAAGGCATATGGAGGGCAAAGGGCAAAATGAGCACTTTGGTTACTGCAGCATTTAACTTCTGCTCTCTGCGAGTTCTGCATTCCTGAAGTTGTAATCATTGCATGGAATGAATGGCCTGCTGGCAGTTCTCCCCTCATTCCACCTGATTCTCAGTTTCAAAGGACTTCTGGAGAAGAACTTCCTGTTTTGTCTACTGCTGACTTTTTATTGTATACTTTTTCATTCTATTATTTTCTCTTTGGGTAAACTGGTTGTTTTCCAGTAGTTGGATTATGATTTCATAATACCGTATTTTTCCGACAATAAGACGCCCCCATGTACAAGACGACCCCCATTTTTCCAACCCCAAATTAAGAAATCAATATTTTAAAGATAGTGCAGAACACATTTCTATTTAGTAATTAGTTAACATTTACCTGATACACTCGGTGGGAGGAGGTCCAAACCGTCTCTCTGCAGCTCTATTTCCAGGCTCTTTTGCATAACTGATTACATTCAAGCACGAGTGAAACTGCCGATAGCTTCTCTCTGCAGACAGCCTTCCTCTAACTGGTTTGTTCAGCATCAGCTGATGTCAGTTACATCAGGCTCGTGATTGGAGGAAGTCTGTTTGGGAGACAAGCTATTTCACTCGTGATTGGAGGCTCGTGATTGGAGGAAGCCTGTTCGCAGAGACAAAGTATGGGCAGTTTTGCCACCGCGCGGTTCTCTCCTCGCTGACTTCCTTGAATAAGACGCCCTTCAATTTTTAGGGTAAGGATTTTAGAAAAAAGTATCGTCTTATAGTCGGAAAAATACGGTACTTTATATGCTGATATAATATATAAATGCTATCACAAGGGACAGAAATAACATGTACAAAGTTGGTAACATTATTGTATTTTCACTTTCATTGGATAATACTTATTTTGTGGTTAGTCAATGGCCTTTGGAACTGGATGGGCTACCTGTTCAAATCTGTTAATCTCTCTTTCACATGTGAAAAGCAAAAGTTGTTACTTAAGGCTCAAGCCATTCTTTAAATTATAGGAAACACAAAGAAAAATTAAATCAAATAGTTCAAAGGTGAGTCTATAGCTTTATCTCATAGTTTGAGCAAAATAAGTGACAGTTTGGAGTTAGGAACAAACCACCTATTTTCATTTGGCCAATTCAGCTTCAGCTAGTTGCATCTTGTGGTTTTCTACATGTATTTTAGAAATGCAGGTCTGAAATATTTGAATTGCAAATGATGATGGCATTTAGCATCTTTCTTGAGAGGTATGGCACAAGCATCTGAAGTAGCACTTGCCAGACTTTTAAGCATCAATGCAGCAGAAAGCCAAATGATTTCTGAAAAAGAAACATTTCACAGAATAATTTATTTGCTATGGCAAAGCCGTAAGTTGTATAATTTCCCCCTGTTGCTATGGAAACCCATTTTAGTGTTGCAGTGATTGTTAATAAGGATTTGTAGTTATATCATTTTCATCACAAGACTCCACATCATTATTGGTTGAACCATGGTTTTCTTGACAGTAGCACAGATCAACCATTGTTGCAAAATATTAAATGGCACCAGTTTTCCTGTCATTTTAAAGTCAATATTCACTTTTCCTGGAAACTCAGGTGTTGTTGCTTGTTCTATAAATGTCCTTAATTCGCAGGATTCTGGTATGAACAGTAGGCGGATGATGTAGGACCTTCACTTCAGAGGAGCATGATTTGAAGGCACAGAATGGCTTGGCTGCTCTGTGTAAGTAGATGAGGTACAGTGCCACTCCACCTGCCTGTTGAAAAATAAACAAGTTTTGAGGGTTTTCCAGAAGGCCATAAGGGTTGGGGCTAACCTCACCTCAGGGGGGATGATGTTCCAAAGGGCAGGGGCCACAACAGAAAAAGCTCATCTTCTAAGTCCCATCAGTTGGAACTCCTTAGCAGATGGGACCCACAACATGCCTTCTCTGTGAGATCTGATGGGGCTGGCTGATATAACTGGGGAGAGGTAGTCCCTTAGATAACCTGGCCCCATGCCATGTAGGGCTTTAAAGGTCAAAACCAGCACCTTGAATTGGACCCAGAAGCAAACTGGTAACCAGTGCAGCTCATGGAGCAGAGGTGTAACATGTGTCCTAGGGGCACACATAACTGCCTGTACCGCTGCATTTCAGATATATATAGCATTTATTCAGTATACCATGGCAAAGAAATAAAGGCTTAACTTAATGTGTTAATCAAATCACAGCACTTACAGTTGGGTGTCTTATTTGAAGTTGAGGTTCATTCTAGATCACCATGGGAAGAACCCATCACTACGATAATATCCCATAGGACTGGGCTCATTCAGTTATCTGTGCTTTTGCTTTGGCTGTTTTTCTTTTGTCACATATGGCTAGTTTTGTTATTGCAAATAAATCTAAGGAAAAATTGGAAACTCAGTAGCATAACATAGCTTTGCATGAAAAAGGTCTATAGTATATTGCTGGGATCTTCAGTTACAAGGGCTAGGACAAGACTGAAAAAAGACCTCCAATTGTAAGTAAGTGTGTGAAGGTGTCCAAGTATATGCAGTTGGAGGAGAGAGGTTATATATGTGTGTATACCTAAATGTGTGACCCCATTGGTGTCTAGGAGGCTATGTCTGTCTGTATATGTGCCCTGGAGGGAGGTTTTGTGTATATATAAGCTGATTTCTGCTCACTCATATGTGTACTAATGAAAGGCCTGATGTACCGTTGGGCTTGAAAACTTTGCCTATTTCTGTCATTATTAAGCACCCTTCAGTTCATGAAACAGCGCAAGGATTACAAGAATGCCGCTGTATTGTTTTAAGGTATAACAACAGAATCTCAAAAGATTGGCAGAGTTTCCCTCTGTATTCACTCCCCCCCCCCCCCCCCCCCGTTCAAGGGGGTTATGATGACCTTCCTTCCTTCTGTCTCCTTTTGCAGGACTGAGTTGTCTCTTATCTTGCCTTAACTGTTCCTGCATACTTTATTTCTACACCACACTAATTTGGCTATATGTAGGCTTCTCATTTAGAAGTAAAGTATCTGCCCAAACTCTTACATGTTACGTGAACTTTTCTTCTAATGATTACAGAATTCTGAGATGGTTGTAACTGCGATTAAGCTGAAACCAGAATCCTGACAAGATTATATAAAATGTTGAACATTCTCTGGGTGCATATGCCATTAATTGCTAGAATCCAAATGAATCTGTCTATGCTCATAAAAATACTCAGATAAGAGGAACAGAATCCTGGTCTGGGTGGATTCTGTAGGGTCAAATTGTCAAAGTTGGGTTATAGTTCAAGTGACCTAGGAAAATGAAGGACAGCTCTATGTGGACTTGAGAAGATTTCAACTAGATACCAGAAGCCAAGTGTTGCAGATTAAAATGGTCTGAAGTCAATGGTTTTAAACTAGTTGTAGACAGATCAAAGTAAAACTTTGGCTCCAGTGAGGCTGCAGGGGCTTCCTCCATTGTGGAGAGGATGCAGATATACTTTCTAAGATGATGCAGTTTAGTAATTTTATTGTATTTGTTTTATTTTAATCAGAAGAAAGGAATTTAAAATGTTTTAATAAAAACAGAATAAAATAAACATACCGATTATGAAAGTTTTGGGGCATTTGTTCTGGAGAGGATTTTTCCAGTATATCCTTCTTTGGTATTATCAGATTCTTGTCCTCATAGTATAAGGCTTGGTATGTGGCAGTGACAAACCGAGAATATTTGGCTGAACGAATCCCAAGTCTGATTCTATTTAAAGAAGGTTGTAATACTTATTTAGCAGAGGCCAAATGTCAGAGCCTTGTATGAGGTCAGGTGTTAGGGTTAGAGCATCATTTCTGATGGGCAGCAGCTCTCAAAGGTCTTGAGCAGAAATCTTGTACCTGCCCTTTTTAACTGGGATGGTAGGATTTGAAGTGGGAATTCTCTGTGTTTCACCTTCCCATATTCCCCTGGGCTAGATTTTTCCTGCATGTCTGGAAACCTTGAGTTGTTTTAGACATCCTATTGCATTACAGCTAAGGAATTTACATTTGCCCACTGTGTGGTTAATATAATGTATCAATAATTACACTTATGCTGTTTAGTTTCTTAGTGATCCCCATTCACAGTTTCTCCAATTTTAGCATGGTTTATAAGAGCCAAGGACCTTTGTAAAATAGTTACATTTTCACTTGGTTGACTTCCAGTTCTAGTGAATGATGAATAATCAAAACATTAGCCAGGCGCAAGTTGCATTTTTGCTTCTGCCTTTCCCATGTATGCTTATCTCTCCCCATCCAGCCTTGCACATGCCCATCCCCCAGCTGTAATTCTGATTGGCTAAATTAATTCTGCAGCATCCTGCTGTGAATAATTATGTTATTCCTGTGTCAGTTCAAATGCCTTCTCCTTCCCCCAACCTTTCCTGAAATTAGAATGTGGCAATTGTAGTTCACAGCTGGCTCCTCAGAGGTGGCCAGTTTAAGAATAGGCACATCTGACTCTGCTTAACTCTCTGCCTTGATTGCTTAAGTCTATACATGTAAACTCTATGATTACTACCATTTTGTATGTTTCAAAAATGTGCTGCTTCACCTGCAAAACTGAGCTGCTTTGAGAGGAGACTTGACAAAAAATTTATTTCTTCTCCAGACCCAGTTGACAAGGAACTCCTTTAGGCTTATATGAAGGCAGACATGACTGGCTTGAACAAGCCAGGTGTTGGCAACATTCTTTTGAACAGATCATAATTAGTAATCTTCTAAAACATCTAATTTTTTGCTTCTGCCAAGGCCAACTAGGTATTTTAGTTGTAGGCCCGTGACTCAGAATGTAAGTCTGGCAGAGTGAAGATAATTTCAGGTAAGGAAGGAGAGGCAGAAGAGAATACTAAGCTACTCCGGTGTCCATTATTTTCCTCCTGCAGCCTTCATTTCAGTTATTTTTCTTTTACACAGGGTCATTTTTGGTCTCCAAATTATCTCAAAATTGGTTGTTCCTTCCTGAGCAACTGACTTTCACATATTACAGAATTGTTACCAAGGGCTGTGAACCTTTGGCTTCAGAGGTATAAGCAGCCCCTGAAGACCCTAGAGCAGTGTTGTCCAAACTTGGCCACTTTAAGATGAGTGGACTTCAACTCCCAGAATTCCCCAGCCAGCATGGCTGGCTGGGGAATTCTGGGAGTTGAAGTCCACTCATCTTAAAGTGGCCAAGTTTGGACAACACTGCCCTAGAGTTCTCTCTGACTGAACTGCAAATGTTGGTAGCATGACCGCATAAAATTACTAGGGTGATTTTCCATTATTTTCAGGCAGGAAATATATGGAAAATGTAGTATATACCCTACAATAGTCTTAATGCAGTGGAAAATGAAACTTTTCAGCTGCATGTCCAAAACTCTTGAAAATGGGAAATCCCATCCCTGTTTATACACATGTGCGGCATTGCTCTTCCTGCACCATTGCTCCATCCACTGTAGTCTTTAGCTACCACATGCAGCTACCAAAAGTTTGTTAACAGCAATATTGGGCTGGCTTTAGGTTTTGAAGGAGTGCCAACCCTAATACCATCTTGTCTCCACAGCCCAGCTGCCTCTCCCATTAGAGTAATGACGATGGTGATTTTTTCATTTCTTTATACTGCAAGGCCAGAAAAAGAATCAAATTCATATACAACTGATATAGTTAAACAAAAACGATACACAATGAAATGAAATAATATTAAATACAGTAATAACAAACTGCAAGATGGCATTTTATATGTGTGTATAATAAAATGTGTAAAAAAGGGCTGAGATTACAATGTTGCACCCACCATCTTGCAGATTTTGATCCTCCCTACTGTGGGTGCTGCTGAATAACATAAAAGAAACTCTTAAGGCTAAATTCGAACCCCGATGGTAACTGCAACAGAATGGAATTGAGCTACTTTGGGACTGATTGTCTAATAGATGACTTCCTCTTCAGGCTGACCTAAACACCTAGTAAGGAGGACAGCTATTAACTCAGAACCCCAGCTGTCATAAAAAGGACAAGGCATCTATACAGGAGGAACTGTTTCAGTAGCTTCATCTGGACATGAACATAAACATTGCAAGAGTGGGGCACTATTGTGTCTTCCATCCAGCATCCAAGGGTAAGACGTCAAGCCTGGCTAGAATAAAGGTTCTCCTGGGAACAACAAATAGAATACTTTTTTAAAAAATGTATAGAAAGGCCTGCAACAGAGATCTCTGGCAGTAAACTATTTTATCTGCCTTTAAAACAAGGCCTTAGAATCTGTTTTTCTGGATATTAAAATCAAGGGTTCTTTGGTGGCCTCTGTAATAGCTTTTTCAGAGCCAAGCATGCCGAGGGATTCAGTTGAATGGCCACAGTAGGCTAAGTCCTTGGCTATATCATTTTCTTATGAAGAGAAATCTATCAACAAACCTACATTGTGGAATTTTTTTCTGAATTTTTTTTCTTCAATCCCCATACCAGCCTCCATGCTGCAGAAAATTTGGTCCTGTTCCTATTTTTTTCATTATCCAAATTTAGATGCCACCCAGCTCCACAATTCTGGGCAGCCTACAAGTAAAAAAGAAAAGCAACATATGGAGATACAAGTAAAAAAACCCCAAACCCTAGCTGACAGGAAGAAACAATACACCAAGCCATTCAGCAAATGTAAAGAAAGGGGGCCCTTTTAGGAGACTTATCCTGCTGGAAGAGACAGTCTCCTGCCCCTTTACACAATTTCTATTATTATTTGTATATAATAATATACTGAGTGTACCTGAGCGATATTTTGGACGTTTAAATGGAAATGTGGGCCTGGCAGCTGCCTTAAGATGCCAGGTGTTGACACTGACCATACAAGTAACCTAAAGCATGAATTATTTTCCAAAACAATTTAACTATGTATATAAATAGTAATTTCACAGTCTAATGTTTGATTAACTAGAGGCAAAATGTTCAGAGTAGTTTTCATTTTTTGTGAAACAATGGAATGTATTAGAAAAGAAAACTATTTTATTTAATTCATTGTAATGCTGGTTAGCTTATTGAGTTTGTGTCTTGTAGTTGAATTTTTCCAAGCTTCACTTAAAAAAACTTTATACCTAATTCAGTTCAACCCGTCAGAATATCCTTTCCGGTGTCCTCTGATGCTTTCTGCTTATTTTCATCCAGTCTGCAGGGCAAGACCCTCTTGTTGTTTTTGTTTGTTGGATTGTTCACAGTTTGTTATGGTGCAAAGATGCTGCTTACTTAGGTTTGTTTGAATATGCTTAGCTTTAGATTCTGGGAATACATTGACCTTTCCATGTCTTTTTAGCAGTTATGGGAGATAAGATAGCAGTTTTATTCATACATTATGATAACAACTTTTGCTTTTCTGAAGCTGGGGTTCAGAAGACAAGTGGCATAAAGAAGTTTGATGTATCTGAGAGTTGCTGTTCATTGATGCTGATGTATGCGTGTATTTCAGTGCTGCAGTCCTTGAATCATGCATTGGACTTTGCAGAAGATTTTATTATTCTGCCATGACAAAAGAGTCCTATTTGCACAGGACACATTCAGCTATCATGGCAATGTTACATGCTAGTTGGTAGTTTGTAGATCACTATTGGCATAACTGATTCACAGGGCTTTAAAATATACCCTGGAAGCTAACCAGAGACAGGGTAGATTGTAAGAAAATAGCCAATGACTGCCTGGATTTCTTGTGAGTAGGAAAGATATCACTTTCAGCATATGCCTTAGAAGCTAGGGCTCCATGTCAGTTTCCTGCAGTTGCTCAAACAGTTCTGTCCACAGCCTTTTAACTATGTATTGGGCTGCTGATTCAGAACAAAAAATGAACAAAAGTAAGAAAAGAAGAGAGCCATTCTGGGCTGGTGATTTGAGGTCATCCAGGTAAAGATAAGCCAGCTGTGCTTCTGCTCCTATTATGATGAAATGGTCCTTTGTGGCACTGGCAAGATGCATTAAAAAGGTTAACTGGGCACTTCCTTATAAGGAAGGTAACCAGGAGGCTAAGAAAACTTGGGGTGGGAGCAGTTAAGAGAGAAAAGAGGCAGCGGAGAGTTCAGTAATCTTGAGAGGGTGAAAAGGAAAGGAAAAGAGAACTGCGAATATATACAAAGCAGAAGTATCTGTTATTAGCTCTTGTGGCAACCTAAACAGACATTCTGTCATTAAGTATGGGGGAGCTTTGTGGATGTCTCTCTTTAAAGAGAAATAACTTGTATCCTATACTATCTGTTCTTACAGTATTATTGTTAATTGTTCATGATCAGCTGATCCTCTCACTAAATGAAAACATCATGAAGGTAGTTCTTGACTTATGACCATTTGTTTAACAAGTGTTCGAAGTTATGGCTCTGAAAAAAATGACCCACGATTGGTCCTCACACTTATAACTGTCGCAACATCCCAGTGGTCATGTGATAAAAATTTGGGCACTTGGCAACTGGTATGTATTTATGACAGTTGCAGCATCCTGGGGTCATGTGATCACCATTTGCGACCTTCCCAGGGGGTTTCCAACAAGCAAAGTCAATGGGGGAAGCTGGATTTGCTTAATGACCGCGTAATTTGCTTAACGACCACGATGATTCTCTTAATTATGACAAAAACGGTCATAAAATCAGGCATGACTCACTTAAAGACAGCATCACTTAACAAAGTTCTGGTCCCAATTGTGGTCGTATGTTGAGGATTATTTGTAGAAGAACATGATTCCTGACCCCCCCTTGCCACTAAGCTGTTAGATTACTTGGAAAATAATTCATAAGAGCAAACCTCAATATAAAAACTGCATTATTATGAGCTGGTGATAGCCAAGTTTTGAAATACATTTATTATTATTATTAGATTTTTATCCCAAATAGAAGAAATTATATCACCTCTGACCAAATAATTTTAGAAAGGAAAGTAATTCAGATTCACATGATGGGATGTAAATTGATTGGATAATTCTACATTTATTTAGTTTTTCACTGCCAGTTTTCCGACTGCAGTTTGGCAAAGATGCAAGACATACAGGTCATATATGTATGTAGCTTTCCACAAGGTTAGATCAAATGTTTTAATAAGAACAAAAGTGTTAACAGGACCACATTCAGAAAGCTCTTCAGAAAAGATCGTCAAGTTTCAAGGACCTTTTTTTGCCTTGGATGAACAATGCAGTACATTTTTAAAGGGGAAAATGAGTTTGGTTCATAGAAAATAATGTTAACTCCTGGATTAAACCATTTTGTTAATTATATGGAGGTCATTTGGAGAAAATTGCTACCAAATGCATTGAAAAGATTTTATATTCTTGCAGAAATAGCGATCTTCTGTTTCTATGGAAACAAGATAAAAGCTTTTTAATGGAGGTTTACAAAAGGTTAACACTGAGAAATTTTGCAACATTTGTTTTTAAAAAAACAACAACAAACAACAATATAGGGCTATTTTTAATGTTGAAGTGATTTCTCTTTAGTAAATTCGAAGATTTATTTAGCTTATTGTGGCTAACATTACAATAACTAATGGTTGTTGTTTCATAATATTTAGATGCTGGTTCCAAAAATGTTTCATGCTCTCATAATTTCTACAACACTTTGAGTGAGATAGGGACATTGTCTCATTATTCTGTTCTTAACACACACAAAAGCTGTGTAAATGAGAGATCAGAAATAGATTGCAAGTTTTCACTTTCAGATACAGGTGAAACTCAAAAAATTAGAATATCGTGCAAATGTTCATTTATGTCAGTATGGCAACTCAAAAGGTGAAACCAATATATGAGATAGATGCATTACATGCAAAGCAAGATATGTCAAGCCTTACTTTGGTATAATTGTGATGATTATGGCGTACAGCTTATGAAAACCCCAAATTCACAATCTCAGAAAATTAGAATATTACATGACATCAATAACACAAGGATTGAAAATAGAACAATATCGGACCTCTGCAAAGTATAAGCATGCATATGTACTCAGTACTTGGTTTGGGCCCCTTTTGCAGCAATGACTGCCGCAATGCGGTGTGGCATGGATGCTATCAGCCTGTGGCACTGCTGAGGTGTTATGGAAGACCAGGATGCTTCAGTAGCGGCCTTCAGCTCCGCTGCATTGTTCGGTCTCATGTCCCTCATTTTTCTCTTGGCAATGCCCCATAGATTCTCTATGGGGTTCAGGTCAGGCGAGTTTGCTGGCCAATCAAGCACAGTAATCCCATGGTCATTGAACCAGGTTTTGGTACTTTTGGCAGTGTGGGCAGGTGCGAAGTCCTGCTGGAAAATGAAGTCAGCATCCCCATAAAGCTCGTCTGCGGAAGGAAGCATGAAGTGCTCCAAAATCTCCTGGTAGACGGCTGCGTTGACCCTGGACTTAATAAAGCACAGTGGACCAACACCAGCAGATGACATGGCTCCCCAAATCAACACAGACTGTGGAAACTTCACACTGGACTTCAAGCATCGTGCATTGTGTGCCCCTCCATTCTTCCTCCAGACTCTGGGTCCTTGGTTCCCGAATGAGATGCAAAGTTGCTCTCATCAGAAAAGAGGACTTTGGACCACTGGGCAACAGACCAGTTCTTTTTTTTTTTTTCTGTAGCCCAGGTAAGACGCTTCTGACGTTGTTTGTTGTTCAGGAGTGGCTTGACAAGAGGAATACGACATTTGAAGCCCATGTCCAGGATCCGTCTGTGTGTGGTGGCTCTTGATGCACTAACTCCAGCCTCAGTCCACTCCTTGTGAAAGTCCCCAACACCTTTGAATGGCCTTTTCCTGACAATCCTCTCCAGGCTGCGGTCATCCCTGCTGCTTGTGCACCTTTTTCTACCACACTTTTCCCTTCCACATAACCTTCTATTGATGTGCTTTGATACAGCACTTTGGGAACATCCAACTTCTTTTGCAATTACCTTTTGGGGCTTTCCCTCCTTATGGAGGGTGTAAGTGATGGTTTTCTGCACAACTGTCAGGTCAGCAGTCTTTCCCATGCTTGTGATTCCTACTGAACCAGCCTGAGAGACCATTGAAAGGCTCAGGAACCCTTTGCAGGTGTTATGGATTCATTAGCTGATTAGAGTGGGACACTTTGAGCCTAGAATATTGAACCTTTTCACACTATTCTAATTTTCTGAGATTGTGAATGTGGGGTTTTCATAAGCTGTACGCCATAATCATCACAATTATACCAAAGTAAGGCTTGACATATCTCGCTTTGCATGTAATGCGTCTATCTCATATATTGGTTTCACCTTTTGAGTTGCCATACTGACATAAATGAACATTTGGACGATATTCTAATTTTTCGAGTTTCACCTGTACATAATCCAAAAGGCAATAGAATGGGGAGGGAGGAGAAAAATCCAATTACGAGATTTTTGAGTAGAAAAGTCCAGCAGCCATAGATGTTCACCTGAGTATAACTGGAAAATGGATGCTTCCTATCAGTCAGTAGCTGGCGTGAGCTGCATCCAATCACAGCATAGAACACCCTTATTTTGTGCCCTTGAGATGGACTCAATGATAGCCGTTAGCTGCCAGTTTATCTAACTCCCAGATATGCGTAAGATTATGTTGTTAAAAGCAGAACTGTATAGTTTTCAACGTATTTCCGTGTTGAAAAAACAACAAAAATTTCCATCCCCTTAATCTAATACCGAGCAAAAAAAGCCCTCCCTCAGTTTTGTGACTTTGGGCTCATAAGTATATTTTGAATTTTGATGGCATGCTATGGTTACCCTCAGTAAGGGCTGAGCTGGCAGGTTTTGACAACTACAAAATACCATTTATCAGAAGGTTAGCTGATGATGTTTTTTTCCCTCCCACCTCATGCCCCAGAGTATTGTCTGGTACTTCAGTTTACTGTTGCTTTTTCTAGTCTGTGGTCCAGTGTTGTCCAAACTTGGCCACTTTAAGATGAGTGGACTTCAACTCCCAGAATTCCCCAGCCAGCCATGCTGGGAATTCTGGGAGTTGAAGTCCACTCATCTTAAAGTGGCCAAGTTTGGACAACATTGTTCTAAAGTGTTCCTGGGAATATATGTTGTGTTTTAATCTGATGCTTTGCAAAACGCTAGTTTCCCATTTTATTTTCTTTTTCAAATCAAATAAATTGGGGAACTTGGTGGGCACTAAGAGAAATATCTGCTGATATATTGCTGTCCATGGGTGCCATGCTGAGGGATTTTCCAAAATGTAGCTAGTTGTGCAAAGTTCACAGCTCAGTGTCATATCAACCTATATTTAATATAGCTTTTTGTTCTTTTTATGTGTCACCTGGAAAGTATGTCAAGGCAATTTCCATTAAAAAGCCAAAGTTGTAATATTAAAATTGCTGCTTTTGCTTATTGGTTAGCTATTTTCAGTGGCACCAATTAGGGTTTGAATGACTGTGCCAATAAATAAACTATTTTTGATATAATTGCGGCAAACTATTATATTCAAGCATAGCTACTGAGGTATGAACTAATATAATCCTTGCCTTCCATATGCCGAATTGCTCTGTTTTCTGTTTCTAAGCTCTGTGTGTAATAGCAGCAATGGCCTGCAGAAATTCTCCAGTTCTGTCTATTATACCATTTTGATTCAAATACGTTGGCTCCAGTGAATGTTGCAGGGAATATTGATATAATTAAGTATGTTTATTAATTTCTAGTTCTCTTCTGAACAGTTTTGCCTTTTCTTTCGGCAGGATTTCTCCATGAAATGTTTAGGAGGCTTGATGTATTTTCTTAACTAAATAGTTATGAGGAATCCCCATATGGGGTCTAATTTGAGAGAAAAGTTACATAGTTTCTCAACTTTTATATATAAAAAAAAAGAAACATGTACAGTATATCAAGCTTAATTTAAATGTGTGACTTCACCTCTTTTGCCTGTTTAAGAAAAACTGCACAGTACAGTTTAAAAATAATAAAATAGCCTTGATTTTGGATTGAAAACCTTAATTAAAATGAAACTTTAAAAAAAAAACCCATCAGTGTTTCCAAATTATAAGCTCCATAATAATCATTTAGCATCCTACTCACAAGTGAATTTATAGAAGATATACAGTACTGTGCAAAAGTTTTAGACAGGTGTGAAAAAATGCTGTAAAGTAAGAATGCTTTCGAAAATATATATTGTAACTGTTTATGTTTGTCAATTTACAAACTGCAAAGTGAGCGAACAGAAGAAAAATCTAAATCAAATCAATATTTGGTGTGACTACCCTTTGGCTTCAAACCAGCATCAATTCTTACACTTGCACACTTTGTACACTTGCACAAAGTCAGGGATCTTGTAGGATTAGAGTCAGGGGTATGATTAACCAATTATACCAAGCAGGTGCTAATGATCATCAATTTCATGTGTAGGTTGAAACACAGTCATTAACAGAAACAGCTGTGTAGGAGGCTTACAACTGGGTGAGGAACAGCCAAACTCTGCTACTAAGGTGAGGTTGTGGAAGACAGTTTCATGTCATAGGTCATACACCATGGCAAGACTGAGCACAGGAACAAGACACAAGGTAGTTCTACTGCATCAGCAAGGTCTCTCCCAGGGAAAGATTTCAAAGCAGACTGGGGTTTCAAGATGTGCTGTTCAAGCTCTTTTGAAGAAGCACAAAGAAATGGGCAACCCTGAGGACCGTAGGTGCAGTGGTCAGCAAAGGAAACTTAATGCAGCAGATGAAAGACACATCATGCTTACTTCCCTTCGACATCGGAAGATGTCCAGCAGTGCCATCAGCACAGAACTGGCAGAAACCAGTGGGACCCAGGTACAGCCATCTACTGGAGAAGTCTGGCCAGAAGTGGTCTTCATGGAAGAATTGCGGCCAAAAAGCCGTACCTCCACTGTGGAAACAATGCTGAGTGACTCAACTATGCATGAAAACATAGGAAGTGGGGTACAGAAAAATGGCAACAGGTGCTCTGGACTGATGAGTCAAAATTTGAAATATTTGGCTGTAGCAGGAGGCAGTTTGTTCGCCGAAGGGCTGGAGAGCGGTACAATAATGAGTGTCTGTAGGCAACAGTAAAGCATGGTGGAAGTTTCTTGCAAGTTTGGGGCTGCATTTCTGCAAATGGAGTTGGAGATTTGGTCAGGATCAATGGTGTCCTCAATGCTGAGAAATACAGGCAGATCCTTATCCATCATGCCATACCATCAAGGAGGCGTGTGATTGGCCCCAAATTTATTCTGCAGCAGAACAACGACCCCAAACACACAGCCAAATGTCATTAAGAACTATCTTCAGCGTAAAGAAGAACAAGGAGTCCTGGAAGTGATGTTCTGGCCCCCACAGAGTCCTTATCTCAACATCATCAAGTCTGTCTGGGATTCCATGAAGAGACAGAAGGATTTGAGGCAGCCTACATCCACAGGAGATCTGTGGTTAGTTCTCCAAGATGTTTGGAAGAACCTACCTGCCGAGTTCCTTCAAAAACTGTGTGCAAGTCTACCTAGAAGAATTGATGCTGTTTTGAAGGCAAAGGGTGGTCACACGAAATATTGATTTGATTTGGATTTCTCTTCTGTTTGCTCACTTTGCATTTTGTAAATTGATAAACATAAACAATTACAATATATATTTTTGAAAGCATTCTTACTTTACAGCATTTTTTCACACCTGCCTAAAACTTTTGCACAGTACTGTACATGTTTTCAAACATTGCATAGTCAGGTTTCTTGTTGCGATAATTGTCTGAAAATGTGTTGCACTGTTTTAATAGTATCAGTAGAGTATTGTTAATAACAGCCATCCTCCCAACAAGGACAGTAAAGCTATAAAAAGTTGGGAAAACACCATTCATAACTCGGTAGTTGAAGAAAGGTTTTTCAAGCTTAGCTTGTTCCTTAATCCAATTTTATCAGTTGATGAAATGTTAGTAATTATATCAATTACTTCTTAGTATCGGGAATTGAATAATAGAACTGTTATTTGACTTCACGTAGTATAGTCTGCAATTTCTGTTGCTTAACTTTATATTAAAAGTTAATATAAGTTAAATTATATTATCAGTTAATATAATTGCTTTTGTTTTAAGTTCATTAATTTTATAGGAGATCGAACAAAATCTATACTTTAATTCAAGTAAATTAAAAAAATAGTTTAATTATCACTAATATGGCCAAATGTATCCTCAACCTATTACTTTCTCTAGCCACTACTATTAAGGCATTTTGCAGATGAGAAAGTATTTTGAATGTGATAAATATTCCTGAATATGTATCAGGCCAATATTTCTACATGGGATAGGGCCTGGTTACTTGAGGGACTGCTTGTCTCCCATAACATCTGCCCAGCTGATCTGATCCGGCAGGTGTGCTTTGGTTTTTTTTGATTGAACAATGTCATCTTTCAGGACCCTGGAAGTGCACCTTCTCTGGAACAAGGTCCCCCTGAGATCTGGCCAGCCTCCACTCTGCTATTGTTTAGAATAGCTGTGAAGACCTGGCTCTTCACCCAGGCCTTTGGTGAGTGAGAGTGAGACCCTTCACTTCATTGTGCTTGCCATCTTTTATCTTTTATCTTTATTTTTTATTGATTTTATTGTAATTTCTTTGTTTTATTGTTGTGAGCTGCCCAGAGTAGTTGAGGGTTGGGCGGCATACAAGTTTAATACATCATTATTATTAAACTGTTGCTGCTGAGATGTCTTAGGACTGCATGTCCAATAATTCCAAGCCAGCATGTAACAAGTTTGCCCCTTGTCCCTGCTGGCATTTCAAAGGGCTTTGAAGACCTGGCTCTTTGTCAAGGCCTTTTAGCGAGGGTGGTGAAAGCCTTCTTGGGTGGTATGGGTCTGCTTTTGCTACTGCCCATTTTTTGCCATCTTTTATTGTTCACTATTGTTTTATTTTTTATGTTTTGTTTTATTCATGTAGAAACTTACGTAGCTGCCTATTTTATACAAAATAATCCTAGGTGGCTCTCAATAATACTAAAAGAAAGAGAATAAATAAAGCAGATCGACCCCATGACAACATCACATATCCAAACACAGAACTGCAACGTCACATATCCTCCCTGTGCTCTTATACTTGCTGGGCTTACTTCTATCCAGCACAAATCCTGTGTGAAGAGCCAGGTCTTCACAGCCTACGTTTACTTGTGAACTGAAGATGTTACTTAGCTGGGTAATGAAACGCTTGCAGGAAAACAACCAAGCTCAGAGAACCCCAAGGTGACTTGTGAACTGTCCAGAGTTGCTGGGAGTTTAGGCAGGGTAAAAAGTAGTACCCTGCCTAAAGTAGTAGTAATAATTGTAGTAGTAGTAGTAATAGTAGTAGTAGTAGTAATAAATCTGTGACAATATCTGTAACACCATCAAACAACATCTGCCTATCCCAGGTCCTTGGGAAGGACTCGATGGGTGGATAAAAATGCCAAATGCAGTCTAAATATCTGGCTGACTGTGCAACCAACCATAATAATAATGCCATCTCTATAGATTTGTATTGTAACAAAATTATGGGAATTTTTGAAAAAAGTATTCCATAGGAACTGGGCTGTGGAGCTCTTTTTCTATTCTAAGTGGGGAAAATCTATCTGTTACTATTGTTAGCTGAAATCTCATTCCATATAGTCATTTTCACATGACAAACACAGAGAATTCTATTAATGCAGCCTCTTGCATTCACATGAGAAGGCCATCTTCAAACCTTTCCCTGACCTGTCCTTACAATACGTCCTCTTTGCCAATATTTCATGTTAAAATATGGTTGCTGGTAGATAATGACTGCAGCATATGATGAAAAACAGTATGTGATAGCACTGACCCAGACCATGTGATAGTTTGGAGAACATCACAGTTTGCTCTATCTTGCAGACTCAGGAGTATTTATACTATTCCTGTGCTTTTCTTTACTGATAAGGTACTTACAGCAGCTATATTGTGTGAGAGTGTAGGACTGGAACATTGGTCTTATTATACCGAGAAGCTTATTTTTAAGTCTCCCTCATTATTTAATACTCGTTTTGCTCAGCCTTTCAGCAAGTATATCCAAGAGTAAGAGTGTTACAGCAACAGATTTGCTATCTCCCCCCACACCCACCCCGTGGTTCTTTCTTGAACTTTAATCAGTGTTCTGCTCTTCATTTATTGTGTCTCCTGAGTCATCGGTATTGGTCTAACGGACTGGAACAGCCTAAGGTGAATGATAATTACTTATTGAGTTGCTGATAGCCAAGATGACAATAGGCTTATTAGATCAGTAATAATGGAAATCTGTATTTAATATAGAAATGTGTTAACCAGTTTGAAACAAAACATAATTATTTTTTTTTTTGGTCTTTTTTCAGAAAACTTTCAAGAGCATTGTAGGAAATTTATAAATTAATAATAAAAATCATGCCAGAAAAAGAGAAAGTATTTTGGCTTTAGTCTTATATTTTTGAAGGCAAGTTCCAATAAAGCCAATGTGATTTGCATCAAAATATATGTATTTGGAGACAAAGTGAGATATTTTATGTTCCTACAGTGTGGAAAATTAAGAACTTTAGTATGTTAAAATTAATTCTATGATCATATTGGCAGCTTCTTAGCAATTTCATGCACTACAGTAGTATAATTATTATTCTAGCTAGCTATCCATTATTTTTTACTTGTTGGTTCTGCCAGTTTTCTATAAATAGTAGTTTATGTATAACTATAAAGAAAATATACATAGCTGCATGGCAACTTGAGGAACAGATGGAGTTCCAAGAAGTGAATTCAGGTTCCAAGGCAGATTTCAGTATTGTAAAAAAGAGCTGCCTTGTGGGCTGAGTTCTTTTCAAGACTAGATCCATTCCATTTCATCTTAATATCTGCCTTGATGGGTTGTTCCTCAAAAAGAGAGCAGGGCAAAGAATAATGCTGTCCATCTGTCTTTCCTGTGTTTGATGGCTGCAATCTAATATGTACATGTGTTAAATCTTTCTAATATTAGGAACAACCCGTCTTTATATAGCTGAAGAATTAGCAAACAAATAGGGAGAAGAAAGCGTGTTCCAGGCCATTAAACAGATGTATAGCTGCATAAAATAAAAAGAACCAAGATTAGGTTCACATATTGCTCTTAGCTACAAGATAGTTTGTCTGGCTTTGGATTAATATGTGGTATGAATCCAGGCACTGTAGTTTATAATACAGCCAGCTAGTTGTGTACTGCTTCACTGAAACTGAGAGGGATATGTTGAAGGTCTGCATACTGACAATTAGACTTGGGCAAATCTGGAAGAAATTTCAATATTTGGACATCATTTTAACAGAACTTCAAAAATATGTGAATATAGTAAAATGATTTTACATATTAACAACTCACCTAGATGTTGCAGAGAGAATGACAGGTTAAGGATTTTTGGTGGGTGTGTCCAGAGCAACATTCCTTCATGGTAACCTGTTGGATGGTGCATGGAGGCTGGGCCAGAGCCCAAAGTAAATGGGGATTCCCATGATCTCTCTGACACCCTCTCCTTTCTTTCCAAATGAGATTGCAGGGAAAGGGCAGATGGCTCTTGCCAGAAGTATGTTTGGGCCATATGCAGTACAGCCTGAAGGTTGTATATGGCTCAAGGGAGGCTGGTTATGCTGCCTCTGTTCTAGATCTATTGAAAGCAGTTGTGAAAAAAATTAGCAGTTGCCTGAAAGTGGCAACCCACCCATTGATTTGCACAGACCTGAATTTTTATCAGAGTTTTATAGCATACAATGCAAGCAATAAAAAAGCCTGAAATTTCCTCCAAATAAAATCTATCTGCTATACTGGTCTAGTAAGGCATAGGCACTTATCTCATCTAGGAGCATCTTTCCCAGACAGATTCTGTTGGCCTGATATGGGTGGCCAGAATACCTGCTGAGAATTCCCTCCAACCAACAGCAGGCGTTTTCTGCGGAAACTCCAGTCCTTTGGAACAGCTTGTCCTTCAAGGCACGTATGAGTCCCACTTTTGTTTCTGAAATCTTGCAAAAACCTGGCAGTTCCCAAAAGTCTTTACTGAGGCTTCTATGCCATGTAATTCCCACAGACTGTGAGTAGCTTTACAAACTACTATCATAGTGTTAAATATGGAGCCATCAGTACTAGTGCCAATTTTTAGATTCTGTATTATTAAGATTTTTACTTTGTAATCTGTTTCAATTTTTCAGTAACTGTACATCCCCAGGTTACTTAGCGTTGGAACTAAGGTGATAGGTAGACAGGTAAATACAGGTAGTCCCCAGGTTAAGAACGCTCAGGTTACGATGACCCACAGTTAAGAATGGAGCCTATTGCAGCAGAATTCAAGTTAAATACACAATGATTTGAGTTAAATACACAATGGTTTGAGTTAATTACACCATACTACTTATACAGTATTATACAATAATACTGTTCCACCTTATGTACAAATTTGATTTAAGGACAGGCCTTGGGTACAGAACTTGTTCTTAAACTGGGGACTACCTGTACATAAATAAATGTCTGAAAAAGTTTCATTGGAGTGATCAAAATCTACAAAGATGTGGGCTTAAATACCACAAGGCAGATAATTCTATATTATAATTTTTGTGGTTGGTCAGAATTTCCTTTCAGATCTATAGAATTGATTGAAGTAGAACTATAGAATTGTAAAAAGAGAGAGCCCCATCACCACCCCCATTCTGGCTGTAGGTTTAGTTAATAGGCTATTACATTCCTTTGCTCATCAAGCAGTCAGAAGTATTGGCCTCAAATTTGATTTATTTATTCATTTAACTGTCTATTAATGTTCTATCTGTGTACTCGCAGAAAAGCCAGCCATGGTATTTAAGTCAGCCATGGTGGTCAAGTGAGGTGGCTGGTTTTGACTCAGTAGTTAGACTTATAGCTAATGTTTTATGTGAATGTCTAGCCAATATCTTGCAAGCAGTAGAGATTTTGTTAGCTGCATTGTGCTACATCAAGACTTTTAATAAATATCTTGAGAAAGTCAAGTGATGTCAAGCAAATGTTTAACTGGATAGAGTATGTATATATATTTATTGGCAACTATAGGTTGTAGCAAAATTTGTATAAAATTACAACAATCCATATCAGTTCAATACATCCCCTATAATATTAACAGCACTGTTTGTCAACATCTGCTTTCTTATCTTCCTTGCAGCCATTGCAAACAATGCAACTTGTTTTGTTACATGTTCATCTATATCAGTGAGCAGAAAATAGATTTTTCTTCTAAACTAGACTGATTCAGTTGGATTAACAAAGGCATGATGAATCTAACTCTAGATTCTTGATACAATTCGCAGTGTAATAAGTAATGGATCAGATCTTCCACCTGTGAGTTATTACAAATGCATAAACTGTGTGTAGTTGGTAATCCTTTATATCTTCCATCCAAATAGGTTGTTGGCATTGTTTGAAAATGGAGTTCTGTGAAAGCTTGTCTCAGTGAATGGGATGTAAGAGACTGTAAATAATATGACATTCCTTCTCCATCTTTAAAAGATCGATACCACTTGGCCAATTTAATCTTACATACCTGCTCTCTATCTTGTCTAAAATCTTTAAAAAATAAGTAGTCTCTCAATAGTGAACTGGATGGAGTATGATTTTTACTAACTGCTGAGACAGAAACTAACTTTTAAACAATTGAATTGGATCTTTGCATATGTCTCCCAGTTCTGTTTCTGAATTTTCACCCCAAAAATACAAATATTTTATGCTGTCCAAAACTGCATAATGGAATAAGTCCTTCAAAAACTTGACTTTTTGCTGTTGCCAGAGAAAATGAAGCTGGATTCTCCCAGAAATTACCTCTAGAGAGCAATGGAGAATGCCTGGTTTGATGGGCCTTTACTGAAATCTGCCTTTTCTAAGTTTTCTAGAGTAGGAAAAATTGAATTTCTAGATTTGAACATTTCCTTATTAAAAGAGAATGTTAATTATATAAAGCAGATATAGGAATATAGGTTATTATTTCCAAATCCTGTATCTGCTTATATATATAGTGATTTTTTTTTCCCTCTTAGAATGCCTGATCTTCCTTTATTTTTTCTGAGAAAATTTGGAAACAGAAGCTCTTTCTTAGAATAGAAATATATACTTATTTGTTGATCAATATACCAGAAACATATTTTCCAGCCATCTGCAAGACTTTCAAGACCTGCTTTCTCCTCGGTATGGCCTACAAAGTATGCCTGAGTTTGTCTGGCTGTAATATTTAGTTTTCTGGATTCACACATTGCAGTGAGTTAGATTTTTTAAAGCATGGTTTCTTGAATAAGCCATAGAAGCCTAGTTCACATATCATGGGTAGGTTCAAACATTGCACATTGCACCACCCCACTTGCCTGGCTTGGAATGACTGGCTTAAGATTTATTATTGAAGGTGTTATTTAGGTTTAAATAAAATTTACCCCTTTTTTGTTGATAAGGCTTCTGTTAGCTTTAGTTGAAATTATTAGTGGATATTAATATTATTATATATTTATTGAGATATTTTGATTCCCTTATTTATTTCAGTTTAGCTGATATGCTGTATAATTATCAGTGAATTATTCTGAAATGTTGTTACATTTTATTATGCAACTGATAGGTCCTCCTTTTTTTGAGAGCGCATTGGCGTGTGGCTGGTAGGAACCGGCTGTTATGAGAGAAGATGCAGTTTGACAACCACAGAGATGTCTACCCTCATGAGGCCCAATAATATTTCAGAATTAAAAAGGTTTCCTTGCCCATTACATCACAAAGTAATCCTTCATTAAGCTCATTTGTGAATGAAATGTGTTGCCAGGCTCCATCAGACTTCTTTTCAGTGAAACCCATCCAGCATATATCAGAGATAATCAGCAGCCAGCTTCTTCCCCTATCAGACAGTGGCAAAAGGAAAAAGAATCGGAGAACAAGAGCTACAGGTAATTTGCCTGGAAGGTTTTGACAATTTGTATAAATACTGTAGAGATGCTTGGTGAGGGCTCCTATGGCAAGGTACAGGGAGCCATTAACTTGCAAAATGGAATAGAATATGCAGTTAAAACAAGTTGGATATTTCGAGAAGTGGAAATATTGTACCAGTGTCAGGGTAATAAGAACTTTTTGGAATTAATAAGGTTTTTTAAAAATATAATGTGAATAAACAATGTGACCCGAACCTCGCCACCCAGATGGCAGAGAAGACATTGGAGTTTTTCTTAGTACTCTCCAACACCGCTCATCAGTATATCAATGTTTTCTGCACAACAAAATATTTTGAAAACAAAAGATTTTATAGTGGAGTGATACAAAGGACACAAAGGTTTTTCTTGCAAATGAAAAAGGTTTAAAAAGTTGATAAATGGCATGCATTGAATTCTGTGAAGTTAGTAGATGAAGATGCTGTCCTTTTACAATGTAGCATAGTTCAGGCAATATTTGCACACAGTCCTCCATAACCAGAGGATAAATCTCTGTCACGAAGCTTTGTGATTAACAGAAATAGAGGTCTTCTATTTTAGTGACTATATTTTATTATGCCAACTTTCCTGTTGTTGGTGTGAATCATTTGGATTCTTGGAAAAGTGGCATACAAATAAACAGAAGATAATGGTGCCCAAAGCTAATGGATCAATGCAAGCTTCAAATCTACCATCTGAAAAGCAGTTGTGAGAAGCAGAAATTCCATTGTATTGAAGAGAGATCTGATCTGCTGAAGTTCAATGCTGCAAAGAACTCCATGTTGAAATGCTTCAGGGGATCAGTAGTGATTAAGTCAGGTGAGGTTAGTCTGAGACATATTGTAAAGGGCAGGCCGGATACCATGAAGCTTATCTGAGCATTCCTTCTGCTCATTTGTCACTGTCAGGTGGCGGGGGGGGGGGGGGGGAGGGCGGGGAAAGTAGAAGAAGCACTGAACCATTGCTGCTCATCTGTTGACTGGCAGTTGAATGAAACTTTAATATAACCTCTAGACAGATAATCTGCCATCAAGGTGTGGGCAGTTGGGCCCTAGTGTGTACATGGAGGGTATTCTATCACAGCCTGCATATTGCTTTCAGCTACTGACATCTTAACAATGGCTTCTTGTGAGATATGTGATTGGGGAGGGTGGGAAGGAGGGGGGCACACCATTTGTGCTGTATTAACAATATAGTGGAAATATGGGCTCAAGTTCTAAAATAATAATGTAGCCAGCAGGTGATCCAGATGAGAAAACATGAATGTTTTTGTCCTACTTTTTTACACAGGGAATCAACTCTGGACAAATGTCAGCAGGTGATATAGACTGCATGGCCTAATGGAAGTATAATGTTGGAAATCCCTAATTGTAGATCTCACCCCTGCTACAAACTTTACCTCATTTCATAAGGCAAGCCCTACTTCTGCCACCTTGATCCCCATCTATAGTACAGGCATGAGTAAACATAGTTTCTTCTTACTTTGAGTATAGCTGTTTAATTTGGTCATTTTGTTTTCACTGTTGCTCCTTTGGTGCTTGTTACTGAATTTTATCTGTTTTCTCTAAGTTGTCAAAGTACAGTGATTAATTGATTTGGTGGACTTGTCCTGGGTCATGGCTACTGTAGCTATGTGGCCAACGATACAGTACTATGCAAAGGTTTTTGGCAGGTGTGAAAAAATGCTGTAAAGTAAGAATGCTTTCAAAGATATATATTGTAACTGTTTATGTTTATCAATTTACAAAATGCAAAGTGAGCGAACAGAAGAAAAATCTAAATCAAATCAATATTTGGTGTGATTATCCTTTGGCTTCAAACTAGCATCAATTCTTACACTTGCACACTTTGTACACTTGCACAAAGTCAGGGATCTTGTAGGATTAGAGTCAGGGGTATGATTAACCAATTATACCAAGCAGGTGCTAATGATCATCAATTTCGTATGTAAGTTGAAACACAGTCATTAACTGAAACAGAAACAGTTGTGTAGGAGGCTTAAAACTGGGTGAGGAACAGCCAAACTCTGCTACTAAGGTGAGGTTGTGGAAGACAGTTTCATGTCACAGGTCATATACCATAGCAAGACTGAGCACGGCAAGAAGACACAAGGTAGTTCTACTGCATCAGCAAGGTCTCTCCCAGGGAAAGATTTCAAAGCAGACTGGGGTTTCAAGATGTGCTGTTCAAGCTCTTTTGAAGAAGCACAAAGAAACGGGCAATGTTGAGGACCGTAGTCGCAGTGGTCGGCCAAGGAAACTTAATGCAGCAGATGAAAGACACATCATGCTTACTACCCTTTGACATCGGAAGATGTCCAGCACAGAACTGGCAGAAACCAATGGGACCCAAGTACAGCCATCTACTGTCCAGAGGAGTCTGGCCAGAAGTGGTCTTCATGGAAGAATTGCGGCCAAAAAGCCATATCTCCAACGTGGAAACAAGGCTAAGTGACTCAACTATGCACGGAAACTTAGGAAGTGGGATACAGAAAAATGGCAGCAGGTGCTCTGGACTGATGAGTCAAAATTTGAAATATTTGGCTGTAGCAGGAGGCAGTTTGTTCACAGAAGGGCTGGAGAGTGGTACAATAATGAGAGTCTGCAGGCAACAGTGAAGCATGGTGGCGGTTCCTTGCAAGTTTGGGGCTGCATTTCTGCAAATGGAGTTGGAGATTTGGTCAGGATCAATGGTGTCCTCAATGCTGAGAAATACAGGCAGATCCTTTTCCATCATGCCATACCATCAGGGAGGTGTGTGATTGGCCCCAAATTTATTCTGCAGCAGGAGAAGGACCCCAAACACACAGCCAATGTCATTAAGAACTATCTTCAGCGTAAAGAAGAACAAGGAGTCCTGGAAGTGATGGTTTTGCCCCCATTGAGCCCTGATCTCAATATCATCAAGTCTGTCTGGGATTCCATGAAGAGACAAAAGGATTTGAGGCAGCCTACATCCACAGGAGATCTGTGGTTAGTTCTCCAAAATGTTTGGAAGAACCTACCTGCCGAGTTCCTTCAAAAACTGTGTGCAAGTGTACCTAGAAGAATTGTTTTGCTGTTTTGAAGGCAAAGGGTGGTCACATGAAATATTGATTTGATTTGGATTTCTCTTCTGTTTGCTCACTTTGCATTTTGTAAATTGATAAACATAAACAATTACAATATATATTTTTGAAAGCATTCTTACTTTACAGCATTTTTTCACACCTGCCTAAAACTTTTGCACACTACTGTGTATATTGTAGATTTTTCTTTCAACAAAACACAAGATCATTTTATTTATCTTTGTAAGTTTCTAAATAATTGTTTTGAGAGACATTCTATACTGCACATTAGGCAGATTTGGTAGCATTCTTGAAAAAGTCAAGTCAGTAAATATAATAAACAGGCGTGTTATTAAAATTGCAATAAGACATTAATAAAAATGTAATTTCAGATATTTTTTTTTAGAAAAACTAACTCATCAGTAAGAGCATGGGTGCACAAATTCTAGCATTCGTTTTGTTAGCCAAGTAAGCAAAATAAGAAAGTAATGTTGGGAGAGGAAGACAAATAGCCAATAATCTTTGATTTAGTATTGCTATGTTTGCAGTTTTCAAATCAATAGAATAGGGATGTGCAGTGCTTCTATTTCTGAAAAGGACTTTAGAGTATAAGAGAACACGAACTTAGCATGTATCTACAATAGCATAAAGCAGCCATGCCTGAATTTCCTGTGTACAATCATGGGTAAAGGTGCAGCTGTTTCAAGGTGTTGGCAGACAGAGATACATTCATGCTCTGAAGCATTTGGAAAGAGTGAATCCAAAATACCGCACAGCCCTATGATGTAATTCCATGATTATGCCTTTTTGCCAGTGGATGGCTCAGTAATTCAGGTTTGTACACAAGCTCCCTTCCTTAGTTCTGTCTCCATTTCCTATCAGTTCTTGTCCATAGTCCATGGTAGTTTAAAATATATCATCAGAGTGCTATCATATTTAAACTAAAAACTCAGGCAGTAGAGCTCAGGTACCTTTCTCTCTCTATCTGAACTCCAGTTCTGAAGTGTTCTCAGTCATGTTGTTTGCCTTTGTTGGCTTTAATGAGAATAAATAATCCTGATACAGTCACATTTATGGATATAACTGTGGCTAGAATCTACGTTGTATGGAATTGATAGAGTGATCTCAAAGGAACCCCCTGCAAATCAATGAATCTGTAAGAAATTGGAAAATCCGCATTGAATCAATGAACTGTTGGAAGGATTCATTCATATTGTGCTTCCCAATTTTGTTCCAACACTTTTAGCACAGTTCCATTAAGAAAAAAAAAAAAACCCTTTCTATTTCTGATTTAGTATCACAGAGTTACTCAGAAACCCATAAAATCTGTGTAGATCATGAAATCAAAGGAAGTTGCTTTCTCTCTGGCTGTATAGTGCGGTGCTAACTGATTAAATGAACTCAAAAGTACAGCATCTAGTGCTTTTCATATCTTGAAGATACCCTTTAGTATATGTGATTTCTCAGTGATCTTCCTTCCTTCCTAGAATCAGATATTTGCTGCACTCAAGATGGGTGGCAGAGAATTTATGAGGCAAATACCCAGTAATCATGCAATGCAGAGGCAAATGTTCATTGAAGAGAGTTTGAAAAACTGTGACTTTCATGTGAAAGTGCTTCAGCTGTCACATGATTTTTCTTTTGTCCAACAAAATGACATACTTAGCTTTGTACTTCTTCTGTGGCTTGTATCAGCTATCCTGAGCCTTTTTAGTCCTGGGACAACTCCTGCATTTGGTGACCTCCTTTTGTTTTCTTAAAATTATATATTTGTATGATGACAGTGCTACATTTGCTATTTACTATTTACTACATTTGCTATTTACTGCCTGTGACATAATAATGTGCTCTGATTATCCCTCTTTAAAAATAGATTTAGGGTTTTTTATTTTTCAGTTGTATAACATAATTTATTTGTACAGTAAAACCTTGGATTGCGAGTAACTTGATCTGCGAGTGTTCCGCAAGACGAGCAAACATTTCTGATAAATTTTAACTTGATAAACGAGCAATGTCTTGCAATACGAGTAGTACGTGACGCCGAATGTCACATGATCACAACTGAGCCAGTGGTGGTTCTCTCTCTCGCTGTGGGATTGTGGGTGATCGTCTCCCATGCTAGTGATAGTGAAAGTCATCCTACACAATAACCCACCTCTCTCTTGTCTCCCTCACACCAGCCATGAAGGTTTTCAAAGGTAAGTGCAGGTTAATTTGTTTTATTTTTCTTTATATTTTGTATTTTCTTTATTATTTTGTATTATATTACAGTATTGTAATCATTTTTATATGAATATTTTTTCGGTTGTGGAATGAATCATCTGAGTTTCCATTATTTCTTATGGGGAAATTCACTTTGATATACAAGTGCATTGGATTACAAGCATGTTTCTGGAACGAATTATGTTCACAAACCAAAGTTTTACTGTAATTTGTATTTCAGACATATTACCTAGAGCAAACTGTGGCTTTCCAGATATTTTTGAACTCCCATTCCCATCACCCTAGATATCTTGGACAATGGTGGAGGTTGATGGGAACTGCAGTCCAATGGAGGAACACTATTTTCATCCTTAGGAGAGAGAATTTTTCATATGCAGCAATATAATTGCTGAACGATTATAAATATAATTCATATATCTATATCTATCTATATATCTATCAATTATATTTAATTCTATCTGTTTTGGGAAAAGAAATGAAAATGCAAGAGTTAAACATAGATGAAGGACTATAAGTTTATATATCTTTATAGCACCACAATATTCTGACTGTGTTTGCACATCATGCTATGCCATGTTAGTTTATCCATGACTTACTGAATAAATCATAGCTGCTGCGTTTGCAGTGTATGCTAAGCCATAAACTAAGCCACATTATGACTTAGTAATATATGAATCTGGCCTTTAGATTTTTTTCCAAAGTAGATCTGAAACCTTACATTATGATAGGTGGTGCTAAGTTCATGAGAAACTTTTCTAGCTGCCCTGGATTTATGAGTGCATGGCTGGAGAAAATAATTGGATAGAGCTTGGGCTACTGTGTGATTGGAGGTAACAGACAATTATTTCTCAATGCGGTTACAACTACTGTATAGTTCCTTTCGGTTTCTTATCTTTTGTCTAGGAAATAAATGGTACAGGAAAAAAGCAAAACAATAGATGAAAACAGAAAAATGTGCAGTAGAATTATGGATTTCAAAGGTTGATTAGAAAGTTGCTTACTGTTTGAAGCATAAATATGTGAGTTGTAGTGTTGTAAAAGAATTGTTGATTTCAGAGAAACAAGAGTAATTTAACAATATTTTATTCTACATTTAGTTTTCCCACTGATAGTGATACAGGTTATTTTTCTTTGGTTTGATAGCTGCTTTAAAACAAACAAACCACAAATCCAAAAGGAATTTGGCTCCATCTTCAACTCATTCTAAAATGAGTTTTGGAATTATCTACAGAAATACCGTGCTGAAATACATCATATTTTGTAATATTGATCAATATGCAGACAGTGCTTACAGCAATGCTTTTGCTGTAATAGATCCAATTGCATGAGAGGTGTCAGATTGTGCTACATTAACTATATGAACAAATTGCTCAAACTGTTTTAAATTACCACAGTGCCCTTTGTCACTGTCAGTTTTAATAACTAAAAATAATTTGTTCTGAAGTATAAATTGAAATCATGTTGTTTTTCATAAGTCTCCATCCAGCTGGATGAAAAGCAGTGAAAGTCACCTGGTTGATATGGAAGTTTTCTCATTCTTTACTTTATGTTATTCATCCCTGAAAACTATAGTAGCTGCACATTTAACTCCTTGTTTGGGACTCCATCTCCAACTCCAAAAGTGGCTGCTGCTGCTTGAGGTACTCTGAAACTATCTCAGTTCTAAGGACAGCCGTTGGTGGCATCATTTAGTTCTAGATAAGATGTAGTGCTTAGATTATATTCTTTGCATTTCTGTTTGTCCTTAGTATTAAATGTTGGTAAAAGGCTTAATGGCTGGGTTCATTCACACATTACATAGAGCCAAATGATTCATTTGGTTTTGGCTTAGCATGTTGTGTGAGTCTAAGCACTGTAGTTTTAAAAACATGCTTTATGGCTTATTGCAAAGAAAGAGCCATGAAGAGTAGTTTATTCAGCAAATCAGGTTTAACCAGTGATTTTTAAAAAATACTGATGAATTGTTTTGTGATGTGCATTTGGGGCAGAAGTCACATTTGTCTGTAATTTACTGGAGTCACCTTGGTGAAAAGAATAATGGGCCAAGAGCCAAACAGAGAGCAGTAGATCCGTTTTAAAAAAATTAAATAGCTCCTTTTCCTACAGATTTCCTTTGATATCATGTACAATTGTAGTGCTGCGTGAAGGGTTGACCGTTGGAGACGTGACGTCCAAAGGCCTATTGAGTGTGCAAAGCTCTTTGGGCAATTATTGGAATCATGGCCACAGGATAGCTACCATTTTCTACCTAGACAGAAGAGTCCAGAGGTTTGTGTTGGGAGGAAAAGTATTCAGTTGGAAAGCAGCAGTAGCAGCAGCAAGTGGGCACAACTTCCTTTTGTTCCTTCTTGTGTTTGCATGTCATTAGTTCTGCTTTCTCAACCACATTGTGAGAATGCTTATCCCTGTTGCTTCATCTTCTGTGTGGATTTGGAGCATAGTTTCTACCCATCCAATTCGGTCTAGCAGGGTGGGCATGCTGCGGGTCCCGTCAGCCAAGGAATATCAGCTGGCAGGGACCAGGAGATGTGCCTTCTCTGCTGTAGCCCCTGCTCTTTGGAACATCCTCCCTTCAGAGATTAGGATGGCCCCGACCCTGTTGGCCTTTCATAAGGTTTTAAAGACCTGGCTATGTGCCAAGGCCTGGGCTCCCAAATGTGTTAAGGGCCCTGTCTCTTGGCTGTACTGATAATTATTATGATAACTTTCTTGGCAGCTGTATTTATTTATTTTTGCATTGTTTTTAATTGTTTTAATTGTTTTAGAATTGTTCGTGCCCAGAGTCACTTGGTTGAGATGGGTGGCTAGAAATTAAATAAATAAATGATTTTTCTCCTGACATTTTAAGACAGATAAATTATTACCTATCTGTTAGAACACTGAAATTGGTTAGCATCTTGTACAAAGCCTGAAAGGTAGCCCACTGGCTTACAGATTTATACTGATATTCACTAATAGCAGTAAAAAATGGTTACATGGAATAGTGGTGAGGGATAAACCCAGAAAGAGGCCAGCAGTTATTTGATGAGGAAATATGGACAAGGAAGTATTGGCAGAGCTCTCACCTTGTTGTTCTGTTCCCCTTTGTGACACTTTTTATTTATTCTATAATCACTTCTCAGAATACTGCTTCTCCCTCTCCACATTAACAACAATCCTCTCAGTAACAGTGGATTATTATTTTCCTTATGTATTTTGAACAGAATTCAAAATAGTTTTAAAAAGAGTTAAAATCAGATAAATATCCCACCCCATTCCTCCACTGAGAGAAAAATGTGCTTTTCTATTAAGTGAACATATTTTTTCTATTAACAGTGGATATGAATGCACAACTAAGTTGTAGTCTCTTGCATGCATGGAGCCACTTCAGTAGAGGTTTCCAAGCCATATGCAGTGAATATCAGATATTATATTATATCTTGACTATTATATTTATACTCTAAATTGATGAGATGTGGGCAACAGTATGTTGGCTTCAAGGTAGTCTCTAGATTAGCGCAGAGAATAAGGAAGATAACATTGATGGATATATGCAAGCTCAGTTGCCAAGATGATAAGGGGTAAAATATTTTTTAAATCCAAAATGTCCAGATAGAGTTCAGAAGCTGCTCAGGCATATATGTCCGTAATTCACTGAGTTATAAGAAGGAGGAGATAAAACATATCAGACATATTATAGCCAGGCTCAATAAAAGTAGTTGTAGCTTTTCTGTGGAGTTGATTTCTTGGTCTGGTCTACCTAGAAATCCTAGCTTGCATAGAATACTGTGAACGTGCTTGGGGTAAAACAGGGCTTTAGTTGCACTTGTGGTATACAGGCTAAAATATACATATTAGCAGAGAATACTACATGTGGCATGACGAAAAGTAAATCTGGTATTCTAATCTACACTTCTTCTGTATTGCTAAAAACATTAGGTGAAACCTTCAACTAACCAAAATTTGGATGGGCAGTGAAGGTCAATATTTGTGAGTCCATCTGGTGCTGACCATGGCATATGGGAGACTGTGACTTAGAATATAAGAGGAATAAATTTTAAAGAGCATGAATTAACATAGGGGTTCTCAGACTGTGTTTTGTAACTCTGCAAGTAAATGTGAAGGGGCTCTCACGTTCCAACCTTTCCAGAACATAGATGGTCTTCATTGATAGCACTAGATTAACCATGTGTGGGATCCAAGTGCCAAATACTGTCCTTCAGTCACCTTTGCATTTGCAGTAATGGCTGTTGTACTTATGTTATTTAAACATAAGACTGTTCATTTATTTACATGGCAAAGAAATTAATTGAAAAGCATGATTGCTTCTTTCTGATGGAAAATAGAAAGAACTAGTGAAGAATATATGGATGATGAGAGGTTCCAAGTGAGGGACAGATAATTTTTTGGTAGTATCAGGAGTGCATTTTGGGAAAAAGTAGACATGGAAGAAAATGAAAGTGAAAGAAACTAGAGAAAAAGAAAAATGATTGCTGGAAGAGAAAGTATGACTCTTGTACAAAAAAGTATTAGATGATAAATTAATTTCTGAACAGAATGAATGGAAAATAGACACAAGGAAAAAATGTGGAAGCTGCTTTGAACACAGTGAAAAGAATTGTATTACAGAGTACTACTGAAGTGCAGAGTTATGCTAATGGGAAGTATAAGACAAGATGCTTGCTTGAATGGCGATGTGAAAGATGCTGTGGATGAGGAAAAAATGTGTGTGAGAGAACTATTGCTGTAGCCAGCGAGAAAGATTGTATGTGTGTACAGAGGAAAAAAAGTTGTAAATCATGTGGTCAAACAGAGCAAGGAACAGCTAAGATTAAAAGAGGCATAGAAAATGCAGAATGGTTTTGATGAAAATAAAAAAAATATTCTGAAGTGGGTAAAGAGGGCTAAAGAAGGAGCCTCCAGAAAAGTGAATGGAATGAAAAATAAAAGTAATTATATGATTTGGGATGAGATTGAAATGAGGGATAATCTTTTCAGCTGAAGAACTCAAGAAATTTCTATACAGCAATAATTCTCTCACATACATTTGAATAGCATCCACCTAAATATTGAATTTATGATGGAAGAGGAAAATTTCCATTTTTGGATGTTTTGATAATTCAAAGAGAAAACCAATTACTGAAAGCCAACACACATGGATTGCCATCTAATAAGAGTTCTAACCATCATTCCTGCCAGAAGAGAAGGATCACCAAAACTCTTAGTGACTATGCTAACATATTTGTGAACCTGAAAGATTTTCGGATGAGTTGAGACTTTCTGACAGTGCTTTACCAAGTAATGGTAAAGAGTCCCCCATTGTGGGGAGATGGGCAGGGACAAATCCACTAAATAAATAAATACATACATACATACATACATACATACATACATACATACAGGATGCTCTGCCAGGGGGATTAGGCAGGCAATGCAATCCAACAATAAAGATGACAATAAATATATAATCTAAGGGCAAACCATACTCAGTGGAAAAGACATTTCTCCCTTATATTGAGAAGGTTACAGGTCAAATTGAAAAATTATTGAAGAAACACAGCTTAGAAATCCACTTCCATCATCAGGGTTTACTGCATCCCCTGCAGTTGTGGACTGTTATTTTTAGAACCACAAAATGTAGTATGAATGCTTGATTAAAGGAATACAAAAGGCATTTCCATCTAGGACAGCCTGAAAAATCAGCAGTAGTGGAACACGGGCTGCTTCATAATGGACATAAGTTCCAATTTGAAGACACATGTAATCATGTCAAACTATTGCATGTGACTGCACAGATAAACTATAGAGATTCATAAACATTCTAACAATTTTAACAAAGGAATAGAATCTGAAGGTCAACAAAGCCCGAACCCCCACTTTATACTATACCAGGATCAAACAGCCTTTAATTAACCAACAACAAAAAGAATCTATAGCAGTTTCACCTGAAAGAACAGCAGTAGCCTATCTCAAAGGCTAATCAGGAATTTCCTCAGATTAGATCAATCAGAAGTTCACTTGAACAAGGTGAACCAATCAGGAACCAACTTTCTTGGATTCCTGTGTAAAGAGTAAGGAAAATGACCTTGATGGAGACAGGTGAGATCTGTTACCAGAACTACAAGGGGAAAAACATATCTTAACTCCAAAACAAGCAGAAAATATATGGAAGTGGCTCAGACAGACACCTCCCTAATTCATATAAGAAGACAAGGTACAGTATAATCAGACTTGCAAGATTCTGTTATTACAGAATAATAACTCAATAAAAGTAGTCTTAGCCTTCCTGTGGAGTTGGTTCCCGGTCTGGTCTACCTGGTGGGGCTGACACCATTACATGAACCAATCAGAGATCAGCTCAGCTGGAAAGTTCAATCAGAGGCTAAATCACCCAGTTACAAATACAAGAGCCCAGTCAGTCCCTGCTTAGTTGCGTGTGAGCTGTTGAGAAGTGTGCTTTGGAGCAGATGACATTGCCTCTGAAGATGCCAGCAACAGTTGCTGGTGAAACCAGGACACCAGAAATGATTGTTGCCATTCAGCCCAGAAGCTCATTACCGTTAGTTCATTGTACTTTCATTAATTTAAAGAAAGTGTATGATACAGTAAATAGGCTTGAATTATGGAATGTTGTGCATAAATATGGAGTTGAAGGTCATTACTAAAAGCAGTCAGAGTCATATGTGACAGGAGTAAAAAATGCATTAGAATAAACAGCTTAAAAATTCAGCACTGAGCTGAGAATAAGACAAGAATATACAATGTCCCTTTTGTTGTTTTAAGGCATTTATGCATATTTGTATAAAGATGCTTTTGGGAATCCCTTATGGACTTTTTGCTGAAAAAAAAATGATTGGATGATTTATGGATTGGATCATTAGAAAGAGTATATTATGGAAAGAAGGAAACTTTGATGTAACCTTAGAGAGAGAGGACAAAATATAAATGTACTTATAATTGCTGTTAAGAAGATTGGAAACTACTTCTTTATTATTCTTTCTTTCTTTTTTTCTTTTTCCTTCTTTTCTACTTCTTTTTCTATACTTTTTCACTTTTCTATTACTTTTCTTCATCTATCAAACTCAAAATCTGGATTGTTTTTACTCTTTTTTATTAAACGTCTTTGTTTTTACTCTTTTTTATTAAACGTCTTTAATATATATATATATAAAATTCCCCTATCACCCCTATGGGTGGTATGTGTCTTCCTCAATCTCAGGTTTGAGGGTTCTGCACAGTATCTTAGCTGTCCCTAGCACTGCACTCTTCTGCACAGAGAGCTCTGATGTTCCTGGGATCTGTTTGAGCCATTCTCCCAGCTTAGGAGTCACGGCCCCGAGAGCTCCTACCACCACTGGGACCACTTTGGCCTTGACTTTCCACATCTTCTCGATTTCCTCCTTCAGGCCCTGGTACTTCTCCAGCTTCTCATGCTCCTTCTTCCTGATGTTGCTGTCACTTGGTTCTGCTACATCTATCACTACCGCTGTCTTCTGGTCTTTGTCTACTACCACGATGTCTGGTTGATTAGCCAGTACTTGCCTGTCCGTCTGGATCTGGAAGTCCCACAGGATCTTAGCCCTGTTATTCTCCATGACCTTCTGTGGAATCTCCCACCTGGACTTGGGGGGGTCTAGCCCATACGGTGTGCAGATGTTCCTGTACACAATGCCACCTACTTGGTTGTGCCGTTCAGTGTATGCTGTTCCTGCCTGCATCTTACACCCTGCCACTATGTGTTGGACTGTCTCTGAGGCCTCTTTGCACAATCTGCACCTTGGATCCTGTCTAGTGTGGTAGGCCCCTGCTTCTATGGATCTGGTGCTTAGTGCCTGTTCTTGTGCTGCTATGATCAGTGCCTCAGTGCTGTCTTTTAGTCCGGCCCTTTCCAGCCACTGATAGGATTTCCCAATGTCACCTCAGCTATCTGTCGATGGTACATCCCATGCAGGGGCTTGTCTTGCCATGACACTTCCTCTGCTTGAACCTCCTGCCTTGTCTGCTGCTGCCTGAGGCATTCTCTCAGCAGCTCATCTTTGGGTGCCATCTTACTGATGTACTCCTGGATACTTCGGGTTTCGTCCAGGACAGTGGCTTTGACACTCATCAGACCCCGCCCGCCCTTTTGTGCCTGGTGTACAGTCTCTGGGTGTTGGACTTGGGGTGGAAACCTCCATACCTTGTGAGGAGCTTCCAGGTCTTCACATCAGCAGCCTCCATGTCTTCCTTTGGCCAACTCACTATACCGGCAGGGTATCTGATGACTGGCAGGGCATACATGTTGATGGCATGGATCTTGTTCTTCCCATTGAGCTGGCTCTTCAGGACCTGTCTTATCCTTTGGTGGTACTTGGATGTTGCTGTCTTTCTTGCCTCCTCCTCATGGTTCCCATGTGACTGTGGGAAAACCAAGGTATTTATGCAGAACAGCAGTGGGGACAGTGCATCACCTTGGTATATGCCGCACTTGATGGCCACTTGTGCGAGCTGTCTTGACTTGACTTCCAGTGTTGTCTCCCACAGTCCCATTGAGTTCCTGAGGAAGGTCCTTAGTGTCCTGTTGACTTTGTATAGCACCAGGCATTCACAGATCCATGCATGTGGCATCGAGTCGTAGGCTTTCCTGTAGTCAATCCAGGCTGTGCTCAGATTGGTCTGCCTAGACCTTGAGTCTTGGGCGACTGCCCTATCTATGAGTAACTGGTGTTTTGAGCCTCTGGTGTTGTTCCCAATGCCCTTCTGAGCTGTGCTCATGTACTGGACCATATGGTCATGTAGCTTGGCAGCTATGATGCCTGATAGAACTTTCCATGTTGTGGGGAGGCAGGTTATTGGCCAGTAGTTGGATGGTGCTGTTCCTTTGTGAGGGTCTTTCATGATCAGCACTGTCCTTCCTTATGTTAGCCAGTCTGGGTGGGAGCCTGCTGCTAGCAGTTGGTTCATGTGTGCTGCTAGGCGTTCATGCACTGCTGTTAGTTTCTTTAGCCAGTAGGTGTGGATCATGTCCGGGCCAGGTGCTGTCCAGCTTTTCATGTTCTTGACCCGCTGTTGGATGTCTGCTACTGTGATGGTGACTGGTTCCTGTTCTGGGAGATTGCTGTGGTCTGCTTTCAGGTCCTGCAGCCACTTTGCACTGGTGTTATGCGTCTTCTCTTTCTCCCATATGTTCTTCCAGTACTGTTCAGTTTCCGCTGCTGGTGGCTCAGCTGCTACTCTGTGGTTGCACTGCAGTTGGGAGTATACTTTGGATGGTTCTTTGGAGAACAGGGCATTTATCTTCTTGGCCTCTGCTTCTCTAGTGTATCTCCTTAGCCTGGCAGCCAGTGCTGTGAGCCTTTGTTTAGCAGTCTCTAGGGCTTCAGATGGAGTCAGGCCCATATATTTTTTCAGTAGCTGAGTCTTATCCCTAATCTCCACATGCTTCTGTAGTTCCACCAGCTGACTGACTTCTCTCCGAGTTGCCTTGATCTTAGCCTCCAATCTCATTTTCCAGGGTGGGTATGTACTGCTGTTCTTCTTGATCGTGTAGCCAAGCATTTCAGGATTACAGCGGCTGTAGCATATACCAATTCATTGGTTTCAGTTATGGTGGTAGTAGGGATTGTCTGGAGGGCTCTGTTGGCATCTTCTAGCATACTATCTGATGGTACTTCTCCACTGAGCCTTGGTAATCGGACTCGAGGGTTGACTGTAGCTAGTTTATCCATGATCTTATGCCTCATATCAGCTGCTGTGCTCTGTAATGGAAGGGGTGGCAGTGACATTCCAGCTTCAGGTGTTGGCTGCACATCTGCTTGTTCTTCCAGGTCTGCTTGAGTCCGGGTTGTAATGTAGAGTTGGTCTATCTCGAGTTGTGAGAGCAGCTTCCTCTTTACTATGTTGAAGCGCTGGGTAACTAGTTGTTTCTCAGTTAGTGTGGATGTAGGCCTTCTGTCTATCCATAGTTCCCTCATACGTTTCATATATCCCCTCTCATTAGGTCTGCTGTTGTAGTAGTATTCCATCATTTCCACGTTCTCTTGTCTCGTCCATGTATGGTTTGTTCCAGGAGCCCACTTAACATCAGATTGTCCTGGTTCCCCAACATCTGACGCGGACCTTGTTAATCTGGGCGACGTCCGAGCCGGCATGACTCTCTTAGTTCATGTCACTCTCATATTTTGAGGTAGGCAGGTGAAGCGTTAGGAGGTCTTTGCCCAGGGACCCCTACTGGTAAGGTAGGTACCAGCCGGGATTTGAACCCTGGTCTCCTGCATCAAAGGCAGTGTTCTAACCACTACGCTATCCAGCTGTGCTCGCTTGCGCGCGCGCATGCACGCACACACACTCTCTCTCTCTCTTTCTCTCTCTCTCTCGAGAGAATGCTTGTGGGTGACAAGCAACATATGTTTGTTGGGGATGTAAATGTACATGTACTTTTATATGCATATAATGTCACATTGTTTGCTAAGAACTCAAATGCTTTGCAACTAATGTTATATAAATAGTATAATGCAACTAGGTGTGTGATTAAAGATCAATTTCCTTTGACAGGGAATTGAAAGGGAAGAAGGAAGCCTACACCAGTATATAATACACATAAAGTTATATAAGTAGGCAATGTACAAATGTGAGTAAATAAATAAATCCCCACCCCACCCCCAAACCATATAGCAAATAGGTGAATTTGTGTACTTTGGTAGAATGTTTACTCGCTGTTAAAGATGAATGTAGAATTTTAAGATGTGCAAGCTGTGGAGAATGGTAATGGGTAATATCTTGTGTGGAATATTGAAAAAAGAGAAAAGGCAGTGTATAGCAGTGTGCTGCTTCCCATTTAATTATATGGAAATGAAAATTGGGTATGTCAGAAGAAACATAAAAGCAAGTTGAATGTGATGGGAATTGATTAAAACAAGTCTGTATGAGAAAACAAGAGGAGAAAGGGTTGAGAATGAATGGGTGCTGAATGAATGTAGATTGAGTACAAAAGTGAATGACCATTATGAAAGAAGTATATTGAGATGGTTTAGTCATATACACCGAGGATTAAATCACAAAGCAAATATACGAAGGAAGAATGAATAGATCTAGAAGAAGAGGAAGATTAAAAAGATTTGATGGAGTTGATGAGAGGTTTAAAGAAGAAAAGGCAGTGTATGAAGTTTGTACAGAAATGGTTTGCAAGGGAAGATATGGAGAGGTATAATGAACAGTATTGGTATATACTGTATTAATCTCTGTTTCCTTTTCTTATGTCACAGTTTCAATATCTTTGGCTTTCTATTTCTTAATTCCATTCTGCATTATGTATAACACTGCTTACTTCAAAAGATAGTAGCATGATGGGAATGTATGTATTTAACAATGCATATCTGAGAGCTGTTGCGCATTTTAATTCTGTGACTTAACAGATAGTGGTTTAAAGAAAGGATAGAGATCCATTAATTTTCTTAGATGTATAGGAAGAACAGAAGAAATTGATTTTGAAATAAAATGTAGATGTGAATTTCATTCCAATATGCATAATTGGAAGTAAGTATTTTAGAAGTCTATTAGTTATACTGTAAATATCAAGTATCTGGGAAAGTAATATTGATTATATATGGTAAAAAGCATGAATAGCTTGCTAGGGTACATTTACCTCTTTCATAAAAGTGAAAAGCTGCAGTGACCAGAGAAATACAAAATTCAGTTCAAAGGTGTGAGTTCCATGTTATCTTTAAAATAATAACCACCACAAAGTACCTTCCTACATCTCTCCAGATGCATTTTACTTCAGTGTCCATCACCACCAAACTGGCTGAAGAACACTGAGAACTGAAATGAAAACTCTTCTGAATGCCAGAATGTCTGCCAGCCAGCTAACTGGTTGAGCTTAGCATGATATATGAATACAGCCACAATGGATTTATAGTTACAATAAAACTTGGTTTTGCTGGATTAAGTGAGGGACAGGGTATCTGTAATTCGCTAAAACTGTTCAGTTGAATAGTATTTCATTGCAGTGACACAGTTGATGGAAATTCGTCATTTGCATCATTTAAGTCATTTGCATGATGAGATTGTTCCTCTCCACTTATTGCATCCACAGACTCTTGCCTGGAAGCCCTGTTCAGTGTTACCAAGACTCTTTTAAGGAAAGATGGGTGAATTTGTGGGTTTCTTGGTAAATAAAGTTGCTTGAATTTGCTCTGCCAATTGGACAGAGTCCACTGTGCTGAATAAGGTGGGGTCTTGTAGTATTATCTGGGATTCCTTTCATACTGTAGAGTTCAAAGAAATGGACAAGATTATCTGTGGTATGAATCCTGCCACCTGTGGGCTAGATCCATGTCTCTCCAGCTTCTTTGGACAGCCACAAGGGTTTGAATAGCTAGATCCAGGAGAGTGTCAGTGCTTCTTTGAGGGGGTGAATAATGCTACCTATCTTGAAGGAAAGGTGGTGGAATAGAAGGTCCTAGAATAAACAGATTATTTGTATTTCTGGTAGTCAGAATTCAGGTCCAATCATGGGACAAAAATGGCATTGATAGCTATAGTGGATGACCTTTGTTGGAACAGATGAGGGAGTATATCCCTCTTAGTCTCTTTGGACTTATTGGTGACATTTGATACCATCAACCATGGCATCTTGCTGAATCATCTGCAAGGCTTGGGAATGGGGGGGGGGCACTGTTTTATGGTGGTTGTGCTCCTACCTGAATTGTGGGGAAGCAGCACTCACATCTTTGGTTGTTTCAGTGTGGTGTGCTACAGGGCTCAGTATTTTCCCCATATTATCCAATATTTATATGAAGCTGGTGGAAAAGGTCATTTGTCAGTTCAATATATTGATGACACTTAACTATATGTTGCCATCCTGGGTCAAGCCAGAGCTGCCATGGAAAGGTTGAACTAGTGTCTGAAGGCTGTTAGGATCTGGATGGGGTGAAGCAAGCTCAGACTAAATTTTACCAAGACCAAGTTACTTTCCATCAATAAACATTGGAGTGATCTGATAACAGTAGTTACTCTAGATATGATCATACTCCCACTAAAGGAGTTGGCTCATGAGTTGGAGGTCTCATGGTTCCTACTTAAACAACAAGTGAAGGCTGTGGCCAAGGGATCTTTACCCAGGAATAGTTGTTATGCCAGTATAACCTTTTCTGCACCAATATTTATTATATTTTAAATATTCTAAATAAAGTAATTTCTGTTGTACCATCATTACACAAATGCTGCAAATTACAACAGGATTTGGTCTGTTGCATCAAAATCCATTGGAGTAAGGTCTGGAAAATTGAAAGTTTTACTGTAATGACTTTTGTCTTAACATAATACATGAATCCATGGTTTATTCTTGATAATGAACAAATCATGGTTAAGCAAGCTATGGCTTAATGTGATGTGTGAACCTAGGCATTGACTTATTATTTATTAACTTTGCTTGCCACCAAATTATCTAGAATTTGTGACTACAGTAAATTGGGTTCTCATTTTGAGAATATATGAAAGGAGTACTTCATTAGCACAAACTATAGCTCATAGAAATGTCTTCCTGTTCTCTGTATGGACACTACTGACAATGGCTCAGTAATGTCAGGTGGTTCAAAATTCAGCCGATTTTTTTTTAACTGAAGTTTAAAGCACAGATTATATGACTCCAATCCTACATCAACTTTATTAGTTATGATTTGTTTATGAACACAGTTTAAAGTGCTGGGTATTAACTTTTAAATCCTTTAAACACACAGGAACAAGATACCGTACAGAATGTTTTCCCCATATTACAGTAACTTTCTTGAGCTTCAAAGACCTTTCTTTTTGTATCTCCTCTTGTAAAGGCCTATTCTGTGAAAGTGCCTAGTCTGCACTTATTTATTTGTTATTTATTTGATTGATTTACATTTCACCTTTCTGACCAGAAGATACTTTGTGGAATGGCATTTGTTTAAAATATCAGTTTGGTTCCTTCCATTTTTTAGAAGGAACCAAACTGATATCTGTGGTTGCTAGGAGTCGAAAATGACTTGATGGCACATAATCAATCAATTCTTCCATTTTTAGATGGTCATTTAAGATCAATTTGTTTGAGAATGTAGTTTTGAGTTTTAGTAGTTGAGGGTTGGATCTTTTGATTAATTGATGCTACTTTGGGGTCTATTATCTTGTGGTTTTATTAATTTCTTAATTGTGAGATTGATCAGTCCTATGTAACTACTGTATATTTAAATGTAAGTGTCATTAAGTTAAATGGAACTTACTTGCAGTAAATTAATGTAGAATTACAGAATATCTTACTTTTTGGATATCTGTTTTGAACAGAATAATAGAAGGAATACAAATTTAAAAAATCTATAGCAGTCCTCTTAGATGATGTGAATGAGTCTCATGACAGAATCCTATAGTAGAGAATAAACATGAGGCTGAATTTAAGTGAGCAGCAGCAGAAGATGAGAAGAACAAGGTAAAGTGATTAAATGAATGAATATCTAATATAACTGCAGATTCTAGAGAAAAAGATAGCTCAGTTCTGATATTGGTTTGAATGCACAAAAGATTGCATTGGGTAGAGGACAGGTTTTTGCATCTTGGTTCTTATGTCTCATTTGCTTATGTGATTTATTTGGTTTTTGTTTAATACTATATGAATTCAGCCATTGTGATTATTCAGTAAACCATGATTAAAACAAACCATGTTTTAGCGTGATGTGCTTAAATCTTCTTTTTCTTGTTGTGCAGATAGCTGTGTTAAGTGTTAAGTGGCAAAGAACAGTGTTAATTCCTGCAAATATTTTATCACATTTTATCTCTATATTTCACAAGACCTAATCTGTACTAAGATAAGAGAGCTCAAATTTTTCTGGAGATCTTTCAGTTGAACTGCTGTAAATAAAAACCTGGGGCATGAATAGGAATACATATAATAAAACAAACCTCTTGATCAATCAAATATAACCTTTAACATCACTGCTACTAATCATTTACTGTACTAGTTGTTAAAGCCTAAGGATTTTAAAAACGGATTAGTTTCTATGTTCTTGAATACCATCCCAAAATTACAACTGGTCCTGAATGCAGTGGTGCACATAGTTTTGGGTGCCTCTTGGTTTGCCTTGATTACATCACTACTATGGGAGCCGCACTGGCTTCCATTTTCTTTCTGGGTGTAATTCAAGGTATTGGTTGCAACGTTTAAATCCCTGAATGGCATGGATCCAGATTATTTGTGGGACTGCTTCTCCCTGAGAGTATGTGCCTGTTAAGCAGGTCAAACAGGGTGGGTATGATACAGGTCTCTTACCTTAAATGTTGCCATCTAGTGGAACCTAGGAAGTGCACCTTTTCAGTAGTGACCCCTGCCCTGTGGAAAACTCCCCCTGAGATCCAGCAGGCCCCCACCCTACTACCCCTCTAGAAAGCCTTGAAAAGCTGGTTCCTGTCCCCCGCAACTTTGGGTTAGGTGAGGCTAAAGCCCAGCCAATGTGATTGTTTATGTATAGGGGAGTGTTGTTTTAGGGCACTGAGAATTGTTTTGGAAGTTAGTTTTAAATTTTATTTTGTTTTTATTGCTGTTTTTGTGAGCTACCCAGGGTTATGGCATGTATGTATTTTCTCAATTTATATGGCCACCCATCTCAATTTTTTAGCCAAGGTAAAAAACAAAATCAACAACAAATCAGCACAGTTGTTGCACAGGCTCTGCCCACAACCAGATCCCTAGGTATATAAGATGAGCAGCCGTATAAATCAATCAAACAAGCTTTCCTACAGGTAGTCCTCGACTTACAACCACAATTGGGACCAGAATTTCCATCGCTAAGTGATGCAGTTGTAAAGTGCGATGTCACATGACTGCATCACTTAGTGATGGCAAACCCAGCACTTCCAGTTGCTATTGTTAACCAAATTCCACTGGTCATTAGCCGAGGACCCACCCCAGTCCAAGCCATTTTGGGCTTGGTCCCTCTCAGCCTCGAGCCTTGGTTCTTCCAAGTAAGGGGCTGCCTCCCCTTCAACTACCCCCAACTGCCTATTCCCCCTACATGTCTACCTTTTTGGCTACCCTGAACCCTGCCTTGTGGGGTAGCAAGCAACCCCAGAACTGCGCAGCTCTGGGGCTGCTTGCCACACTATGGCTCAGGGGCTTCTTGGCATGCTGCAGCTCTGGGACAAGAAGAAGCCACTGAGCTGCAGTGCAGTGTGAAGACCTTGGCAGCACTGTGTGAAGCTGCAGCCATCTCAGTCCAGTCCCAGCCTCAATTGCCCTCACCACTCTGCACTCCGAGGTCTGTGCATGACCTGGGGAAGAAAGCCTATGCGGCCAGCAGCTGCCTTGTGTAGGAAGCAGACCAGACATGCTTGGTCAGCAGCAGGAGCAAGAAGATGGTGGTCAGCTAGGGTGGCAGGGGCCGCGGAGTACAGGGGTCCAAAAGGGCATAGATGGGGGGAGATAGGCGGGTGGGGGGAGTTGAAGCGCCCCTGCAGTTGTAAGTGTAGCTTGGATACGAAGCACCCAAATTTTGACCATGTGACTGCGGGGGTGCTGCAACGGTTGTAACTTCAAATGGTTGCTGAATGAATGGTCGTACGTCGAGGACTACCTATATTTGACAAGTCAATATTGCTTTGATTTTCAGGTAAACATCATGTGAATGGAAACAGTATGGTTGAACCTTTTCCAGAGGGAGTGCACATGACAATATTTGGTAAGTTCAATTTGTCTAGTATTGGGACTTTACTTCTGACTAGACTTATATAAAATTATGCTGTTTTTCTACTATTAATATTAATGAATATCATAATTCTTTACTTCCAGAAACTGTTTATCACTGTTATCCCTTTTTAAAATAATGACTTATCCAAGAATAGATGAATTTGAATTTTTTTATATTCACCTCTGGTATTTTAGACCCATCCTATGCATCCAGATGTGGGTACTGTACATGGGATGAAAAATGACTGAAGATTTATTTATTTATTTCATTTATTTATCATATTTATATAGCCACCCATCTCACACAAGGTGACTCTGGGCAGTGTACAACAACTAAAAAATAAATACATAAAAACAACTAGACATAAAAAAACTGTTAAAACACACAAAATAGGAGGGGATAAAATTGATAAGGGAGCCATTGTAAAATCTCCCTGTCCGCTGGGAGCCCCAGGCCTGATCACATAGTCAGGTCTTGAGGGACTTGTGGAATGTTAAGAGGGATGGAGCTAATCTCACTTCTGGGGGGAGAAGATTCCACAAGGTGGGCGTCACAGCAGAGAAGGCCCGCCTCCTGGGACCCACCAAATGTAATTCTCTAGCAGATGGGATCCACAGCATGCCTTCTCTGCCAAACCTGATGGGATGGGCAGATGTAATTGGGGAGAGGTGGTTCCTCAGGTAACCCGGCCCCATGCCATGAAAGGCTTTAAAGGTCAAAAACAGCACCTTGAATTGGACCCAGGAGCAAACTGGCAACAGTGTAGCTCGCAAAGCAGAGGTGTAACGTGTACCTCCCTAGGGACACACATAACTGTCCACACCACTGCATTTTGCGCCAGCTGAAGGTTCCAGATACTCTTCAAGGGCAGCCCCATGTAGAACGCGTTACAGAAATCCAAATGGGAGGTGACCAGAGCATGAGTGACAGTGATTAGGTCCCTCTGATCTAGGAATGGGTGCAACTGGCACACAACACGAAGCTATGCAAAGGCCCTCCTAGCCACGACTGCTACCTGCTCTTCGAGCAGGAGTCATGAGTCCAGGAGAACCCCCAGATTGCACACAGGATCTGTCTGGGGCAGTGCAGTCCCATTCAGTACCAAAGATGGCATAACTCTAGCACAAGAAGGCCCCGGAACCCACAGTCACTCAGGCTTGCCAGGGTTCAGTTGAAGCCTGTTGTTCCCCATCAAGACCCTCACAGCCTCCAGACACAGGGATAAGACATTCACAGCATCACTTAATTCACCAGGGGCTGAGATGTATAATTGGGTATCATCAGAATACTGATGATACCTCACCCCATGGTGATGGATGAGCTCACCCAGCAGCCTCACGTAGATGTTAAATAGGAAGGGGGAGAGCGCCGAACCCTGTGGCACCCCACATATAGGGGCCAAGGGCGGAATCTCTCCTCCCCAACCACCACTGACTGGAATCGGCTCTGGAGGAAGGAGGTGAACCAGCACAACACAGTGCTGCCCACCCCCAATCCTCTGAGCCAGTCAGAAGGATACCACGGTTGATGGTATTGAAAGCCACTGAGACGTCAAGTAGGGCAAGGATGGATGCACAGTCCCCATCCCACCCTCGCCAGAGATCATCCAAAAGTGCAACCAATGCTGTTTCCATCCCATATACAGGCCTGAATCCTGACTGGAAGGGATCCAGATAATCTGCTTCATCCAAGGTCCTCTGAAGCTGTTGCACAACCACCTTCTCAATCACCTTCCCCAAAAAGGGGAGTTTAGATACTGGATGAAAATTGTCCAGTATAGTGGGGTCTAGCAATGGCCTCTTAAGGAGGGGGCGAACCAAGGCCTCCTTAAGAGGTGAGGGAACAACCCCTTCACTCAAAGATGCATTAACCATCACTAGAACCCACTCACACAACACCCCCTGGGCTGCTTTCACAAGCCAGGAAGGGCATGGATCTAAAGAGCAAGTGGCTGAGCTCACAGCCCCAAGGACCCTGTCCACTCAGGTCCAACAGGTTCAAACTGTTCCCAGATAACAGGGCAAGACTCCTCCCTTGGTACTCCACTGGACCTGCAGTAAAGCCAGCATCCAACTGAGAACGAATCCGAGCAAATTTATCCGACAGATGCCGAGAAAATTCCTCTGCACGTCCCTGCAGAAGGTTCTCCGGGCCATCCTTACCCAGGAGGGCTCGTGTCACCCGAAACAGGGCTGCGGGGCGGCTATCTGCGGATGCAATAAGAGTGGAGGAGTAATGACGCTTCGCCGCCCTTATCGCCACTGAGTAGGTATGAATAGCCGCTCTAACCCATGTTCGGTTGAGTTTGTCCCTTGTCGAGCACCAGCGATGCTCTAGATGTCTCTTCTCTTGCTTCCTCTCCCTTAGCTAACCACAGAGAGTGCCGGGATCCCTGAGAGGAGAGAGATTGCATGGGCGCGATCATATCCAAAGCCTCAGCCGCCCCTTTATTCCAAGTGGCTACCAAGGCTTCAGATGGACCATGCAGTAGACCAACAGGAACACCTCCCAGCTCCCTCTGGAACCCATCCGGGTCCATTAGTTGCCAGGGGTGGACTGATCTAATAGGTCCAGCCTCCCTGCAGTGGATAGTGGTGCTAGGGAATCCCATTGTAATCAGGGTGTGATCTGACCATGACAAGGGGGACACCCAAAGTTCCCCCAATTTCAGATCGCATACCCACTGCTCCGACAGGAACACCAGATCTGGCGTATGACCACTGTTCCGTGTCGGGCTCTGGATGTTTTGGGATAGGCCGATGGCTGTCATGGTGGCCATGAACTGCTGAGCCCCCTCAGACCCCATCCCTAGAGAAGGCAAATTGAAATCTCTGAAGACCATAAGCCTGGGGAACTCCACTGCCAACCCAGAAATGGCATCAAGGAGCTCAGGCAGGGAAGTTGCTGTGCAGCAGGGCGGCCGGTACAACAGTAGCAATCCCAACTGATCCTTAGAGCTCAACTTGATGAATAGGGTCTCACATCCGGTGACCTGTGGTTCAGCGCCCCTGAAAGCTGTAAGAGATTCCTGGATGAAAATTGCCACACTTCCACTCCTGCCCCGGATTCTCGGCTGATGCCACACTCGAAACCTGGCTGGGCACAACTCTGCGATGGCTACCCCCCCCTCCAAATCCAGCGAGGTCTCAGTGATACATGCCAGGTCAGCTCTCTCAACCATGATTAAATCAACACAATTTTACAGACTGACCTGGTGTTTAGAAGCAGCAGCTGGAGACCAGAGCCTCTGAAGTTCTGCTGACAGGGTTCCAGGGCTGAGACTGAGGAGCTGGAACATGAAACTGGCAACAAACCGGTTTTGCCTGGGAAGCCTGGGAATGGCCTGCTCCCCGTCTCCCGCCATATCTCCCCATGCCCATCACCACCATAATATTTTGGCCCACCCCCATCCCCCCAACAGCAGCCCCATCCCTATATCAACGCCCCTCAATTCCCAAAACTGGGGAGCATCTGCTGTCCTTACCAGCCATACCTGAGAGCGGAACTGGGCACCCCGAGGCTCTTTAACTTACTAGCTCTCAGAGCCATCAGAGCCCAGCAGCCACCTCCCCTACTTCATTCCCACAGCCTCACACACAAATGTACACAGGGATCCCTCCCTTGCTGCTCCCACCAGCAGGCAGTGGGCACCCTGCCCATTCACCCTTCAACAATTTCCTCCTCCAACTTTCACCCAGAGAGAGGATCAACACATCCAAATCCACTCACGCTCACACACAACCCACTCAGCATCCAGGACCTCCTACTCCACTGCTCCCACCAGCTGGCAGAGGCTCTAGTCATTCACCCTCCCACCAAGCCCACCTCTGGCTGTCACCCAGAGAAAGGCAAAGAGGGGGAATAACATTCAATTTCCAGTGGGAAGCCCACAGTCCAACTCCCAGGCACTTCACCATTAAATGGGAGTAGTGGTGTTTTCTTCTTCTTCTTGAGGCTACCAGAGGGAAGCAGAAAGGCCTCCGCAGGGGAGGGGGGTCTACAGCTGTCTGCCACTCCACTGCAACCCTCCCATCCTGCCTAGCCCCTCCCCACACCTCCAGAGCCCCAGCATCCAGATGATAAGCCAATGACAGACAGATGGTAAAAGGCTACAACACCCCAGAGCTTCAAGACACAGTTGGAGCAGCTCCTCAGTCCACTCCCTAAAGAAACGGCTTGGGCAGTTCTCCAAAGCAGCGTGAAGAAGTCCCTCCAGCAAGCAGCAGACTCCTCCAGCCAAGCCAGCTAAGCCAGTCCAAGAAAGCTGCTCCCAAATTCAAAAAAGCCACCAAGGTCGCAGATGCGGCAAACACTGCAAACATAGCAACTCCAGCAGCAATCACAGCAGCAGCAGCTGAGCTAATCCCAAAAAATGCTGCCACCGAATTCAAAGGAGCTGCCAAGTTTACAAACGCAGCAAACGCAGTCGGGGCGGTAGGCATGACAAGCGCTGCAAAGCGATAAGCCCTGCCGTTGCACACACTCCTCCAGCCGAAGAAGTCCAAACAAACCCGAGCAGTCCAGCTTCTATATGGGTGAGTGCCAGTCCAGAGCATCCCTCCACACAACAAACACATACACAGCAGACACGTACAAAATTACAAGGACAGCGGCTCCGCAGCTCTCGTTCTCCCCTTCATCTTAACCAGAGGTTTAATATCTTATTAACAATAAGATTGCTATATGGAATAAGGGAGCCAGTTTGATATAGTGGCTAGAAGCTGGGAGACTGAGAGTTCTAGTCCTGCCTTGGGCACAAAGCCAGCTGGGTGACTTTGGGCCAGTCACTCACTCTCAGCCCTAGGAAGAAGACAATGGCAAACCACTTCCAAAACTCTTGCCAAGAAAACTGCAGGGACTTGTCCAGGCAGTCACCAGGAGTCAAAACTGACTTAAAAGCACACATACACAAAATTGAACGAAGGATTCATGTAATGATGGATTAAAGCTCAAACCGGATGCAATAAAGAAAACATTCGCTATCACTCCCAGTTGTTTATTAGAAGGGAATGGCAACTGACAGTTAATCGTTATTGTGTTTAGCCAGAAGCCATTTTAAATATTCCAGGGTACAAATACCACAATTCCAGAACAGAAACTTGAAGTAAACAACACACATCACATTAAAATGTTTGGAGACACTTACAAAGCAGCCATCTTAAACCTTTGGACTTAATTGCATACAGTAACACATTCAACAAGAAAATACAGAAGGTTGCTTCAGTCATGAGTTACATGTATCACAGACCAATTTGCACAGGCTTAATTTTAGTGATCTTTTCTTTTTTTTTTTACTGTTCTTTTCTCTGTCCTTTCAGTCACTGAAACCCAATATAAACTTTACTTAGCTGGGACTTTGACTTCACTTCTTGAAGGGGATAGTGAAATCCAGATATTGATGTGCAGAGTTTTTAGTGACCTTTCTTTCTATCAATTATTAAGTTGTGAACCTTCTGAAAAGTTTTTGAGGATCAGAAGCAATGCTGTTGTAGTTTAGACATATGAGAGCAGTAAAATTCTAGTTTCCTGTTGAGAATTTCTGGTAAAGATAATGAAAGAAAGGGCTCGTATGGCATTTACTGTAGATATAACTGAATGATATTCTGTTATGCTCACTTAGTCTTGATACTCAACAGATATCTTATTCATAGTTATTTCCATCAGTATCATGTGGGAATAAAAGTAAATATTCCTATTTTTGATTTGACATGTTTTCAATTTGCAATAGGTAAATAGTTATGTGAGGCATAGAGAAAGGAAGAAATTGGGCTCCAGATGTCTGCAAAACATTTACAACCACTGTGTCATTATCAAGGACATCCTTTGAAGAACATGGTGCTGTAATAAAGGGAACTGTCCTTGACTGTTATATTAACATTCTTTGATTTCATCTTTATTTTATTTTTATATACTTTCTCCCTTACTTTTTCTTTATGGAGGCTCTGTGGCTTTTAGAACTGTATAGATTTTTAAAAAATCTATCTTTATTTTACAGTTTTTATAGATGTGATAAAAAATAATCAAAATTAAAAAAAACAAGAGTGAGAATAAATTAACAATAATACATTACTCTATTGTCAAGATGTTTATGCCATCTTTTGTAGTGTGTTTCCTGGGATATTATGCTTTCTAGTCTGACAGCATTTTGTATTTTACATGTATTTTTCACCTATTCAACTGTTGTCTTTCCCTTCCTTAATACTCATTGAGTTTAATCTGGTATTAATGCTAGTTGGCTTGCAAGATACTATCTTTATATAATATGCTTAAACATAAATAAGCATAAAATTATTTTCAGATATTCAACATTCTTAAATATTGTCCTTGGATTACTTTGGAAACAAAGCATTTCTTTGGAATCATGGCATGCACAAATAATTGTGTGTGTGTATCTCTTGAGATTTCTGTTTCTATGATGCATTATGGAATATCTTAAACAAAGATAGGATATATTGTTTCGATCTACAGTAAAGCTGCCATTTGGAGTCAAGTAGAAGACTATATATGCTCATATGCTGAAGTAAGTGCTGCCTTCCTCAGTATGAATAAAAAGCCTGCATTGTTTGGTCAAGTTTTCTGAAATTATTTTTTCTGTAGGAAGCCCCTATATTCTTCCTTGGCATCTTGTGGTTGGATGTTATGAGATCTGCACAAAATGTGAACTTTGTAGTCAAATATACATCACCAGCAATTTAGGGGGGTTGCAACCTCCAGTTAAATCGAAATAAGTTTAATTGAGCTTAGTACTTGAATTTTTTTGTGCATCTAAAGGCCTCCTTTGCTAGCATATAAGGTTTGCTTTTTCCCTGTGACTTCCTTGAACAATCCCCCCCACTTTTTTTTTTTTTTACAGGGAGTAAAACCAGGGTTCTCTTAAAACTAACATCCTGTTAAAATTAAGGTTGTATTGCTGTCAGTATTTATAATTTGCTGTTGCATGCCTGTTTAACCAGTTGATGCTCCTGCTTTTTTAAAAATTGTGTGTTAGAATATTTTCTATCCTTATCAGCAGTGAAGGAACCAGCAGTCAAGAAATATGCCACAGACCACCACTTGGTAAAACAGCAGTTAAGGGAAGATTTTCAGATGCTGTGATGTGTCTATAGCTACAAAGGTTAGAATCATTCAGCCAGTGGTTTTCCCTGTAATACTCTGTGAAAGCAAAAGTTGGACTTTGAAGACGCAAGATACAAAGAATATTGATGCTTTTAACTTTAGTGTTGGAGAAGACGTCTGTGGAGAGTAGGGAAGATGACCTCGACAGAGATACACCAGATCTGTTACCAAAGTGATAAGGGGAAGAACGTGGCTTAAGTCCCAAAACAGAAGAAGGCATGTGCAAAGATTCAGGCAGAGACTTCCCTAATTACCTAATACATGAGTATTGGGGTGGGGGGTGGGGAGGCAGGGAGGAAGTAAAGCAGTCATACTTGCAAGATTCTGTTACAATAGCCAATGTTAATAAATATAATTTTAGCCTTCGGGTGGAGTTGATTTCTTGGTTTGGTTTACATAGCGGGGTTGACAACTCTTGAGAATCAGTCTTGAGTTCTCAAATTATCATATTTTGAACATATTATCTGAAGACTTAGCTTTCTGGAGAAGTCTGTAATTCTGAGAAAGGTGGAAGGAATGAAAGAAAGAATAGACCAGCAGCAGGATTGATGCACTTAATTGCAGTGGTGATCAGTGCACCATTGGAAGATCTGAGGGTCTGGGTGTATATGTATATGGCTGCTAAGAGTTGATACTGATTTAGTGGCCTATAATGATTTAATTTTGTTTTCTCAACTCTGTTACTGCTTCTTACTGTACCGTTTTACTATTTTATAGTGTTCTGATTTGTTTTATTTGCTTGTTAACTATCTTTAAATTTGTAAAATGGCAAGTTATAAGTCCATAGGTTAATAATGTTAAAAAAACAGGGAGATTTTAATTGAGCACATTTCCTGCCAGATGGAACTATACAGTGTCAAGAAGATTGTATCACTTTCTTTTTCCGCGCATAAGAATGACCTTCTCTGTTAAAATGCTGAATATCTCTGATAAACTGCATTCTTACAAAGCCAATTTGAAAGTGGCATCATTGACATTTTGGAATTTTCTCTGAGTAAATGGCTTCAGGATTGTGCTCTTAAGCCTGGTATCCATTCAGGTAGAATTGCTGACCTCTACCTTAGGAGAGATAGCAATCCACCTCAGGTAATAGAGTAGGATTTATATGCCTCGTACAGTATAAGGAGATCTGAACATCATGCCTTTTTCTTTTTGCTTGTGACAAATAATGTTAAAAGCCAATTATGTTATATTGTCTCTTGCATAAGGGTAAAAATAGGGGATGGACTGAAATGTTTGTGCTAGTGATTATTAAATATAATGTGATTCTCAGAAATCAGGAGAAATCAGGAGAAATCAAATATACTTTTGTGATTAAGAATTTTTAGTTAATGGTTTGCACTGACTTACCTGTTTCTCAGAAGGAATGTCTGTTCTGTTATTTTGATGGTAATTTACAATCTTGTAAAGAGTTTGTTTATGATAAGGCTTATAGTATAACTAGACAGTTGAATGGAACATTAAAATAACTCTGATTTGTGGAGAACTAAGATTGTGTTCTAGCTGTGTGATTTTCTTTTTGTGTGTTTGGACTCGTCTTGAATACGCAGCATCAAAACATTCCATGCTAGGCTATTGTAATACACTAGAATGGACTTTGAAAATTTTGTGAAAGCTGGCAACATTATGTATTTATTTACAATTTGTTCATTGCCTCAATCATATGACTTTGGGTGAGGTGCAACAAAACAAAAATCATGAGCAGAAATAAAAGAGAATTAGTGAATTCCCCCACCAAAAATCACAAACAAATATACAGATGGATGTTCGCTACCATTCAAGCTGAGGCTAAAGCTTGATAGAATAGAAGGGATTTAACAATCTTCCACTGTGATATTTGGCAAACTACAGTTCAAATAGATCATGGCTTTGTATGAAGTATGAATGGAGAAACTAATCAATGCAAGTTCACTGTATGACTTGGGCAAATGATTGTCTCCCAGCCCAAACTATCTCACACAGGTCTTTTATGGGATGGTGCTATGTACATTATATTTAGCTCTAGAGGAAAGGTGGAATATAAAGGTAAAGAATTTGGTGTACTTCAATTTCCAGCTCATAACAAGGAGACAAGTATACTAAAGTACTGAATCATTTCTGCAGTTATTGAGGTATGTCTTCAATGTCTATTAACCTTACATTATCTTTGGAACTTGAGCCTTTGGTCAGTTACCATGAAAAATGTCCTTTGTCCCTCAGGAAAGTCAAGTATGATTCTTGTTTTAAAATGCAGATTCTTATTGCCTGGATTTGACCCAATGGTGGTGATTCTGTTCATTTTGGAGAAAGAATATTTTTGATATTACCTAGAGAAGACTAAAAGACTCTCTGGAGCTTTAGCTGTCAACTCTTTTTGTGTGCCATCATACTTTTTTTTGGGGGGGGGCATCATGGGCATTGGCACATGAATAAGCAGATTATTAATTCGCTACTTAGGTTGACAGCTCAAATTCTACTTTCTCAGAGGAGGTCTGTGGAAGGGCAGACTGCCTGAGAAGATTATAAGCACCCGTGCTCCTTCCTTCCCCTCCCTTCTCAGCCCTCCCCCAGCATCAGGATGACCCAGTTGCCAATCAAACAGCAGGTCGGGGGGAGGGAGGATGGAGGACAAGATGTCTGCCTGGGAGTTCTGCAGCCTTTTTCTTCCCTCAGACCTGGTGTGAGCTAAAAGTTCTGCTAGTCATTTCCTAAAGTGGAGCCAAGATGCAGAATAGAAGAGTCAACAACCCCAGCCAGGGGGGAAAAAAGGCAGAAAAGGCAAAGAAAAAGTAAAGGTTTTGACAAAACAGAAATAAAACTAAAACAGATAAGACAGATTGAACTCTGTAGAAAAGGAATATAGCTCTAGAGAGAGTGACAATAGGGATATAAAGGGATTAAGAAAAAGAAATAGAGAGATCAGCAATAAACAAATATATAGAATAGAAAGATATGAAAATACAGTGAAATTGAACAGAATATACGGTACATAGCCTATAGAAAATACTTAAAACAGAATGTAGTTTTAGTAATAAAATATTAGTTTCTGAGATAGTTGAATGCATTTATAATTTACAATTCCATTTTTTTTTTTTTTGGTAAGCTTTCCTTGTTTGAAAAATAAAAGTCTCCCCCAGCCTTTGAAGGGAGATACAAGGGAGATACAGAAACCCAATCAACTGTCCAACTTTCCAGTGGTTTGTGTGTTTATTGAGTCTAGATCAATCTATTACTTGAATCTGAAATGCTCATACAGCACCAAGACCATCTAACTAGGGAATATATGTGAACTGTTACTCAGATATGACATGGAGACAAAACAAATTAAAAAAAAAGTGATAAAATGGATGCAAAATTTTAAAGAAATAGTCATAACACAATAATGGGAAGAATTATGGAAGAAATCTATAAAATTTACCTGAAGTTATAACTTAAGGGAAAACTGATATAAAATGTTTTATGTATGGTATACAACTACATCCCCTTCATGGATCACTGCCTTGTCGTGGCGAAGGGGCTTGTGTAACTCAGTGAAGCCATGAGCTATACCGTGCAGGGCCACCCAAGACGGACAGGTCATGACAGAGAGTTCTGACAAAATGTGGTCCACTGGAGAAGGAAATGGCAACCCACTCCAATATCCTTGCCAAGAAAACCCCATGGACAATGTTAAAAGGCTAAAAGATATGACGCCGGAAGATGAGCCCCTCAGGTCGGAAGGTGTCCAATATGCTACTGGGGAAGAGCGGAGGGCAATTCCAAGTAGCTCCAGAAAGAGTGAAGCGGCTGGGCCAAAGCCGAAAGGACGTTCAGCTGTGGATGTATCTGGAAGCAAAAAGAAGGTCCGATGCCATAAAGAACAATATTGTATAGGTACGTGGAATGTAAGATCCATGAACCAAGGCAAGCTGGATGTGGTCAAACATGAGATGACAAGATTGAACGTCGACATGTTGGGAATCAGTGAATTGAAATGGACGGGAATGGGTGAATTTAATTCAGGTGACCATTATATCTACTACTGTGGGCAAGAAACCCTTAGAAGAAATGGAGCTGCACTCATAGTCAGTAAGAGAGTGGGAAAGGCAGTAATGGGGTACAACCTCAAAAACGACAGAATGATCTCAGTGCTTATCCAAGGAAAACCATTCAACATCACGGTAATCCAAGTCTATGCCCCAACCACTGATGCCGAAGAAGCTGAAGTTGACCGGTTCTATGAAGACCTACAAGACCTTCTAGAACTAGCACCAAAAAAAGATGTCCTTTTCATCATAGGGGATTGGAACGCTAAAGTAGGAAGTCAAGGAGTAATCGGAATAACAGGCAAGTTTGGCCTTGGAGTACAAAATGAAGCAGGGCAAAGGCTAATAGAGTTCTGTCAAGAGAACAAGCTAGTCATAGCAAACACTCTTTTCCAACAACACAAGAGACGACTCTACACATGGACATCACCAGATGGTCAATACCGAAACCAGATCGATTACATACTTTGCAGCCAAAGATGGAGAAGCTCTATACAGACGGCAAAAACAAGACCATGAGCTGACTGTGGCTCAGATCATGAGCTTCTTACTGCAAAATTTAGGCTTAAATTGAAGAATGTAGGGAAAACCACTAGACCACTCAGGTATGACTTAGATCATATTCCATGTGAGTACACAGTGAAGGTGATGAATAGATTTAGAGGATTAGATTTGGTAGACAGAGTGCCTGAAGAACTATGGACGGAGGTCTGTTACATTGTACAGGAGGCAGCAACTAAAACCATCCCAAAGAACAAGAAATGCAAGAAAGCAAAATGGCTGTCTGATGAGGCTTTACAAATAGCTGTGGAAAGAAGGAATGCGAAAAGCAAGGGTGAAAGGGAAAGATATAAGCAACTGAATGCAGATTTCCAGAGAATAGCAAGGAGAGATAAGAAGGCCTTCTTAAATGAACAATGCAAAGAAATTGAAGAAAACAATAGAATGGGGAAGACTAGAGATCTCTTCAAGAAAATTGGAGATATCAAAGGAGCGTTTAGTGCAAAGATGGGCATGATAAAGGACAAAAAAGGCAGGGACCTAACAGAAGCAGAAGAGATTAAGAAGAGGTGACAAGAATACACAGAAGAACTATACAAGAAAGATCTTAATGTCCCTGATGTCCATGCTGATGTGGTCACTGACCCTGAGCCAGACATCCTAGAGAGTGAAGTCAAGTGGGCCTTAGGAAGCATTGCTAACAACAAAGCTAGTGGAGGTGACAGTATTCCAGCTGAGTTATTTAAAATACTAAAAGACGATGCTGTTAAAGTGCTGCACTCAATATGCCAGCAAGTTTGGAAAACGCAACAGTGGCCACGGGATTGGAAAAGGTCAGTTTACGTTCCAATTCCAAAGAAGGGCAATGCCAAAGAATGCTCAAACTATCACACAATTGCACTCATTTCACATGCTAGCAAGGTTATGCTCAAAATCCTACAAGCTAGGCTTCAGCAGTACGTGAACCGAGAACTACCGGATGTACAAGCTGGGTTTCGAAGAGGCAGAGGAACTAGAGATCAAATTGCCAACATTCGCTGGATCATGGAGAAAGCACGAGAGTTCCAGAAAAGCATCTACTTCTGCTTCATTGACTATGCAAAAGCCTTTGATTGTGTGGATCACAACAAATTGTGGCAAATTCTTAAAGAGATGGGGATACCAGACCACCTTACCTGTCTCCTGAGAAATTTGTACGCGGGCCAAGAAGCAACAGTTAGAACCGGTCATGGAACAACCGATTGGTTCAAAATAGGGAAAGGAGTACGACAAGGCTGTATACTGTCACCCTGCTTATTTAACCTATATGCAGAGTACATCATGAGAAATGCCAGGCTGGAAGAATCACAAGCCGGAATTAAGATTGCAGGGAGAAACATCAATAACCTCAGATATGCAGACGAATACCACCCTAATGGCAGAAAGTGAAGAAGAACTAAAGAGCCTCTTGATGAGGGTGAAAGAGGAGAGTGCGAAAGCTGGCTTGAAACTCAACATTAAAAAAACTAAGATCATGGCATCTGGACCCATCAATTCCTGGCAAATAGAAGGGGTAGAAATGGAAGCAGTAACAGACTTCATTTATTTGGGCTCCAAGATCACTGCAGACGGAGACTGCAGCCATGAAATTAAAAGACGCTTGCTCCTTGGGAGGAAAGCTATGGCAAACCTAGATAGCATATTAAAAAGCAGAGACGTCACCTTGCCGACAAAGATCCGCGTAGTCAAAGCTATGGTTTTTCCAGTAGTAATGTATGGCTGTGAGAGCTGGACCATAAAGAAGGCTGAACGCCGAAGAATTGATGCCTTTGAACTGTGGTGCTGGAGAAGACTCTTAAGAGTCCCCTGGACTGCTAGGAGGTCAAACCAGTCAATCTTAAAGGAAATCAACTCTGATTGCTCATTGGAAGGATTGATAATGAAGCTCAAGCTCAGATACTTTGGTCACCTAATGCGAAGAGAGGACTCTTTGGAAAAGACCCTGATGCTGGGAAAGATGGAAGGCAAAAGGAGAAGAGGACGGCAGAGGATGAGATGGCTAGATAGCATCACTGAAGCAATGAGCATGAACTTGAGCAAACTCAGGGAGGCAGTGAAAGATAGGAAGGCCTGGCGCAATATGGTTCATGGGGTCACGAAGAGTCGGACACGACTTAACGACTGAACAACAACAACAAATACAACTACATAAATAATTGCCAAATCATAAAGTAATAAATGCTGGAAATGCCATGAGACGTAAGGAACATTTTGCCATATATGGTAGACAAGTAAAAAAACCTCAAAAGTACTAGAAAGAAATACACACTATTATTCAGAGAATTTTAGAAATCAAATTTAAAATGAAACCACAATTCTTATTAGGCATAATTCCAATACATATTAACAAAAAATGGCACAGTTTACTAAGATATATGTTCATGGCTGCAAGGATAAACTTAGCACAACATTGGAAAAGAGTTACTGATGCTAACTCAGAATTTAAACTTAAATAGATTGGGAACTTAAACTTGAAGAATATGCAGTAATGGCAAAATTAACAGCATGTGTTCACAACAGAAGTTTTACCTGATTCAAGCAAGAATGGCTTCCATACATGTTACAAATCGCACAGCAAGGTAAATGTAAGTATTCAGAGTATGGTTTTTAAGGGGAAAAAGAACTGATTAAAGAACTGAAATCAGAAATATACAAAAATTTTAAATGTTTATCAATATTGTACATCAGTGGAGTACAACAAAGGGGAAGTTAGAAACTAAATGTTTTTAAAAAATAGAAAAACGACTAAAACTATTATAAACAACAAATAGTGGAGATTTTGGCACTTAGCTCAATGATTCAAATCCTTTCTCATATTACTTATTTACTTATAGTTCAAATTTAGACACCGCCCATCTAATGTACTTTATTTTTTATGGTTCATTTCTCATCAATGATATACTGAGCACTAAAGAAAAAAAGAGTCAGTTTGGTGTAGTGGTTAAGGCAGCAGGCTTAGGAGACTATGAGTTCTAGTCCCACCATAGGCATGAAGCCAACCAAGTGATTTTGGGCCAGTCACTCTTTCTCAGCCCTAGAAAGGAGGCAATGGCAAACCACTTCTGAAAATGTTGCAGGGATTCAACACTCACTTGAAGGGGAAGGAAGGAAGGAGGGAGGGAGGGAGGGAGGGAAACTGCAAAAAGATCATCTAAAAGTTAAAAGGGGAGCAGTTCTTACCTGCCCAAGAAACTATTCCTGCACTGATAGTGGTGTATATAAAGTAATTCAGCCCATAAATAAATAAAGGCCATTTCAGTTGTGTGATCTATCCTCACTAACTGGTGCATCTGTTCCCTTTGGGCATTGTCTGTTAAACAAAGGCAGAATTTTGGGTCCAGACATACATGTCAATAAGGGAAGAGTTTGGAATCTGTGGAGAAGATTAACTATGTCTATGTCAGGATCTACGCAAGCTAGAAACCATAGTTTCATTTAATTTAGAATAGCAATGCATACTAAACAGTTAAATGGTTAAAGTGTTAATTGCAGGCCCGCTTGCTTGTTCCTGCCATTGAAGTTAGGAGGAGGGGGGAGGCTTGGAGGAAGATGCCAAGGCAGATGCTGCTGTTATCTCTACAGAGGTGCCAACAAGGTCAAGCAACCGTGAGACCAGGAGAAAGGCGCGAGGAATTTCAAGGGGGAAAAGAAAAGAGAAGGGGGGGGGGAAATGGGCTTAAAAAGGGAAGGTTTTGCTTTGTAAGCTTAGACTCAACAAACTATGGATGCTGTGCATTTCTCCTAATAAAGAAATCTTTAATGGAACTAATTAGACTCCAGAAGATTTACTGAACTTTGGGAATCAGTGTGCAGACTCTGACATTCTACATCATACTCTCTGAGTATCCATCTCAAGTTCAAGACCTTTTAATTCTAACCCTTGCATTTGATGTATACTGGTAATGGTTGACGTAGGTTCTCACATTTCTTTTCTGATGAGACACATCCAGAATCTATGTGTTGCTCTAAAATGTGCACCATATTAAACAAGAAATATAAAGATCATCTGCTTTTCATGAGTTCCAGTTCCCATAAGCAGTAAGAATGAATTTAGAATATATGGCACCTTTTACATCTGAGAAGATGATTATATGAAAATAACAGTTCTGTTATTTTCAATTAGCAGCCAAACTGGAAGGTTTTGAGATCCAGAGTGCAATTATATACACTTTTTTTCTTTGTCCTTTTATTCACTGCTGGATAAAGAATATTCTGGTTGTACAATTATTTTTAGACTGTTGTGACACTTTGTTTTTTTAGTACATTTAAACTAATAACATAGATAAGAGCTGGTCAGAGAACATCACTTTAGTTTGGAGTTGGTTTCTGAAGTTTCAAAGGAATGCTATAACTTTGTGATCTATTTGATGGCAGGTTTGCCTTTGTTCTATTAACTGTGTTTCTAAAGAAATGTTGAAAATGACAGGAGGTAGTTGTTCTGATTCACTTCTCAAAAGGACTTGGACTAAAACAAAAGGACTTGGACTAAGAAAAAAAAATCCCTGACTGTCTAGTAGATTTTATTCCCTGAAATAGAGACAGGAAGTATCCTGTATTTCACATACAAACAAATCCCACCAAAGCCAATAAAATTTAAGAGCTTAACTTTAAGAAGTTTATGCATTTTGAAACTAACCTGATGAAAATAGGAAGATGTGAAGCTGCCTTATATTAATTGGAAATAATGGTCTACATATAAACTATACTTTGTTCAATATTTATATGCATAAAGAAGAGTCTGCACGCCAGTTTCCTACATTTGTCACTCCAAGAATTTTTGGTAATGATCCCTTTTATATAAAACAGAGATGGGTGATTTATTTTGTCCAGGAATCATCGTGTTGTTACTTCAATTTTTTTCACTCTGCAGGTGTTATGGCCAGCAGGAGTCATTCTGCCAGTTACTGTTGTAATTAAAGTGGGCAGGGTTGAAATTTTCCCTCTTTTTTATTATTAGGGTGGAGCAACAGAAAAAAGATGCTTTTAAGTCTGAGGAATAATGCACCTATTTTTTAATTTACATTGTGAAAAAGAAGACAGAAATTGTACCATTTTGCTGCCATATTTCAGTGGTGCAATCTTGGAAGGCTTTGTGGTCTGCAGAAATAATATTTGCAGCAGATTGCCCATCAAAATATCAGTTATGATGAAACATGTCAACTTGATAATAATTAAACCAAATGAAAACACACTGATTTTGTTTTAACAAAGCAAATGTCAGTACATCAATTTTAGTTCCTTCGGACAGCTTCTGATTTGAACTGCAAATCCATGCAGAAAATGTGGTCTCTTCAATTCTAATTGCAGATTTTTTTTATACTAGCATGCTATAATGCCTATCACAAAGAATTTCCCCCTTCCCAGTTTTTAGGGTCTTCTCAAGACTTTAAACAAGATTAGGGAGAAAGGGATATCTTGCAAAATGTTGACACAAGTTTTATTTAAGACAACATTCAAGGCAACTTTAATGACTTTTTAAGAAGCTTTATGAAGCCCTTTTTAAGAAGTTTTATGTATTTTCCTAATTGGCATATATTTTCTAGCCAAAAAATGTTAATTATTATCTGTCAATGCAGTGATGGATTCAACATAGCTCTTGATCCCTGCTTGCTGTTTAATTTGTTACCATTTGGGAGATTTCAATTTCATAGGATGAATTCTGAGGCTAGAAGGTCATTATATGGAGGTTATTTGCTAACTTATACCTGCAGATCATTCCAGGTATGGAGTTTTGCCAAGTTGAGGTTTTGACTTTTAAATAGACTGGTCATGTCAGTGAATAAATACTTCATTTTTATGTGCACTTTGTATATTATTTGCATGCATAAATTGACTAGGCTGAGAGGGCTCTTCCCCACCTCCTTCCTGCATGATCTCTAATTTAGTAAATTATTGCTCTGCCACCTTTAAAGATTGCAGATGCCAGGAAGCAGAACATTAAATGAATGTTTGCCATTAATACAGATTATTGTGTTTTGACAGTTTGCTAATCAACTAAAAGAAAATTATGCTGTAAAAATATGTATGATTGCCTTTTAACCTACCATAAAGCTCTTATACGGATAGGGTCTTTTCACTAAAGGTTCTGCATTTTGTAAGCAATTTTTGGTAAAGTGGGAGCATCTAAAATTAGGCAGTATCGGTACTTTTAATATTTGAGTTTATGAAGAACATTTTTTCCCATTCAGTTAGCTTCATATCTCAATCCAGAAATCAAATTTAAATGTAGAGTTGTCAAATTGCTAAGCAGGTAACTGAATTAACTCATTTTCTGACCTTGTATACTAGATTCAGTTCAGTACGTTGGATAATAAGCTAACCAAATTTGTACAACAGCCTCAGCCACAAACATCTAGGTTAATGCTGACCAATTTTTACATGTTATACAACTATCACGTCTTTAACTAGCCTAAGTCCTTTGTATTAAAAACTAAATTATTATTTAAGATCATGAGCATTTGTGAATTACCAAGGAAAGAATGAGTTTGTCAGGCAATAAAAAAAGAGGAAAAGACATCTTACTGAATATATTGGTGCTTTTTCAGAAAATGAGGTTTGCCACTAATGACTTTTGATGTTCAAAGGATGTATTTCAGAAACACCTTTCTGTTACATTTTCATCTGCGTCATTTGAGTTTAGATATTAATTTTTATTGAAATCTTTGAAATTCCATACTGATAAGATTTTAGTTCAACTGAGATGGAAATCCAAACATCACTATTTCCCTAATACAGGAGTCTGTAATCAAATTGTCATAAATGCTTCATGACAGCTTGTTCAATAGCCCAAAAGAGAATACACAAGCCTTTTCATACACTGATACAAAAATCTCTAGTGAGACAAAATGAAAAGTATCATGGTATGCCATTAAGAATACATATATTAAATAATGTTTTTATTGCAAAATAGAGCTATTTTTCATTATTTCACTTTGGTCATTTAGGCCACAGTCATGTTTGTACAGTGATAGTTGAAGTTCTGATTGATACTGAAGCTGGCTGTACGATGGATGGCTCTTGAGTTGAGGCTAGGAGCAACAAAACTATTAGCTCTGTTGAAGATCCAAGAGCCCCATTAAACTGTAAGCATGCTAAAATTCCAGGTGGGGGTATCTCACCCCTACCAGATCCTTCTTCAGGCCATAATCCTGCATGGATCTCTCCACTCCTTCCCTTATGTGGGATATCCTCTCCACCTGAGGTATCCTGGGAAGACAAGGGAGAAAGTACAGCATGTCTGATTCCCTGCAGACCCTGATGGCTGCCCTAGGAGCACAGAGGAGCTGTGTAGTGGCAGTGATTTAGAAAGCAGGCAAGCGGGAAAGAGCAGACTCCAGCCCTAACCCTCACTGTGATGGCATTTTGATATACAAATAGGAGTGGTCCTAGAGTAATAATGGTAATTGGCACTGTTATGATATGAACTTTCTTATCACAGGTTGTCTCTAACTTTGTAAGGAACTATGGAAAGCAACCATGATCCTTGAATAGAATATGATCTTGGGTTTCAGAGCATTTGTTGAATTTATTTCAGGGACACTAATTCAAGAGATAGCATAATGGCCTCCTGATTAAAGCATGTTAGGAAGATTCAAATGGAGTACAAAATTTGGCATTAGTATCTGAAACCCTGCTTTGGTGTCTGAAACTCTATTTGCAATAAAAATATAGGATCATTGAATGGACCTCTTAATGGACACTATTATTCTTTTCAGTAGTGAGATGTCTGTTTAACATATCTTTGCTTTGTTAAAGCAAAACAACTTTGTTGGGGTACTTTGAAAGTTACATATGGATATTGGGAGCCACATGCAGTCCATGAGCTGTGAGCCTTTGCTTTAGGGGACATTGCTGAGTTACTTCAGTATATAGTGAGGGTGGGGGGATTGTCACTGCATTTTTAATTGTTTGTTTAAGCAATATCTGATAAGACCTTAATTTAACTCAAGCATCTTTATTATAATAGTTCTTTCTGTCTATTGCAGGGATGGGCTGTTTCTGGGGGGCAGAGAAGAAATTTTGGAGGCTGAAAGGAGTCTACTCTACTCAAGTAGGCTATGCGGGAGGATATACCCCAAATCCCACATATGAAGAAGTCTGTTCAGGTAAGGTTCATATTTTTATGGACTGAATGTCTCTTACTGACAAAATATAATATAAGAAATAAATCTGCAGAAGATCAAGAAAGAAAATAAGCATATAAGAGGTTAAGAGGAATCTATACAGGTGAGGGTATTTATGAAGTTGCTTTATACTGAGCCATATAATTGATTTGTCTGGCCTCATACTTCCTATTTTGTAGAAACTTTTGGCCCATATAGTTGATTGAATCAGTATCTTCCTCCTTTATGCAAACGATAATCTTTTTAATACCCAGTGTAGCAGGGTTGTACATACTATGCATGAAGGGGTGGGGAATCAAAATACTCCATCAAAGATAAACCATATATTTTGGGAAGAAGTTAAAACATTTAGAACTTGTGTACATTTTGTCAGCTTTTCAAACAACTGAAAAATCTATTTAGCACTCAGTCATTGCCCAATAATTTTTTTCCTATGGATTATACATTAGCATATCTTTCAAGAACAGAATGAAGAAAAAAGGAAAGAAAATGAATGGAAAGTATCTCAGGATGTTCTGGACTCAGTACTGGACTCAGTGTTTGGAAAGAATAATTGTGGAAATATGTAGCTCTAGCCATTCATATTTTGTGTGTAAAATATTTCTAAATGGACAACTTAAATATCTAAATAATTTTGTAAAAATAATATACAGGGACATTAAAAACAAAAACAAAAACCAAACATGAGGTTTCTACCATGTTTAAAAATTTGCTTTATAACTTAATTGGACTGTTTATTTATTTATTTATTTATTTCAATTTATAGGGTCTCCCATCTCAACATTATGACTCTGGCTAACAACCATTAAGATAATGATCTCATGGGCTCTCCTATATGTTCTGACCCCCATGCCCTATAACAGCCAAGTTTTCAAGGCCTTATAAAAGGCAAAATGGGTTCCATCTAATCTAATCTCTGAAGGATGGTGTTTTAAAGAGCAAGTGCCATGACAGGAAAAGCTGTGTTCCTGGGTTCCCCTTTAATGAATGCAGCCTATAGCATGTCCCTCCTGCTGGATCTGATGGGAAGGGTGGATACAGTTGGGGAGAGGTGGTCCCTCAGATAAACCTAGCCCCATGCCATTCTTGCTTTGTAAAAAAAGAAAATATAGAGAAATCCTCCATTAATTAAATGTGTTATGGAGTTAGTCTTCAACCTTTAGAAACCCACTTTTAATCCCAGAGTAGTTAGACTCTTAATTTATCTGCCAGTCTCTCTGTTTCCTTCCAGCATGAATAAATGCAACAAAAGTCTCTTGTACATTTAATTATTGTATAAATGGGGAAGATTTTGTAGAAGCAGTTTATCATGTAAGTGTGAGAAAATCCTTCCGCCTGAGGAAACACTTGGAATTCTGAGAAAGCATCAGGGGCATGACAGGAATGTCAGACCATGCAGAAAATAGCCAGTATTTTTAAAGGAACAAAAAGAGTTAGGACCACAGATGGTGCAAATTTTGAAAACATTGTTTGACTTGTGGCCTTTGAAGCAATTTTATTATTTCCCCTTTGAAGTGCATTAATCTTGTACCCACTGGAATAGATTTTTTTCCTTTGAGGTTCCTTTGATTTTGTATCCATTTGAAATAAATTTACTCCTTTCCCTTTGAAGTATATTGCTTACCCTACCCCATGCCATCACTGAAAAAATCTATTTTCTCTTGCAAGTAGTTATCCAAGTGTTGTTTCCTAACAATAATCAGGATCTTAAAATCATAATAAATTCCTTCACCTGGTGGGCAAAGCTGCAGCCCCTGGTTTTTCCTGTACTTTGAGAAAGTGGGACCTGGCTTGGAATGCTACCCTGTTTCTGTGGAAGCAAAAGTGAGAGTACAATCTAGACTTGCTGTTTTCTGCTCGTCTGCTTCAGTTTGGCTAAGCTAGTTTCTGTACAATTAAGAGTAAAGAAATTTTATATTCCTTTATTTTGTATTCCTTTATGACTGTTCTTTCTCCTCCTTTAACAGCCTTCTAAGCTAACCTCCTCTCCCCGTGGAAATAGAAGTGGTGATAATATATCTCGTTAGTCAGAATGTGACTTCTTTGTGGGTTCTAGGTGGTGATGATGCAACTTTGTATACCCCAATTCAGTGCCTTCTGTAGATACAAGGATTTCATCTTAGCTGGCTTAACTATCCTTGCAGCCCAGGTAATCAGTTACATCGGCAGTATTTGTATTAATCAAGTAGTGTGTAATATAAGAACTGGATTTTAGAAGTCTTTAAAATGTTTAGAAACTTGTGTGCAATTCAGCTTGCTCCTGGCCACATAGTAGCAAGGGATCTCATAATATATATTGCAGCTCATGCAATGCAGTCATTAGGAGCAATGGAGCATCCCAGAATGTGTCTTATCTCATGATATATTTTATTACCAAACTCTCTTAATATAAGATTCTCTGTGCATTAAATGACATCCACAGCAATTTGAATTGTTTCACAGCTTACTTAACTTCTTTTGGATTATAGTATTTTAGTAGCAGAATGTAGGAGCAAACCATTGTGATTTATTATATATGATGCTTTTAAGAATTATCTATCTATCTATCTGTCTGTCTATCTGTCTATCTATCTATCTATCTATCTATCTATCTATCTATCTATCTATCACCTTTTATGTTAACAAGGTACAAACCATGTTGCTCTGAGCTAAAACAGTAATCAGATTGCTCTGACTTCTGAAGATAAGAACCCTGATAGAAAATTATTTTTATATCTCAGTAAATTGTTCTACAGATGCATGTTTGAAAAGATATTTGTAATGGATAAATGTTTTGGGCTATTTCCAGTGCCTTTGACTCAATAGACAAATACACATTTTTTTGGCAAGCATTATGTAAAATTCATGATGTTCATTCATTATGAAATATCTCTTTATAGTTTGCTTACAGATGTTCAGAACAATTTTTTGTTTATTAGTGTATTCAGAGTGTTTTCAGATCTGCACATATAAAGTAGAACTGAGATCTGATGGAGGGAAAAACTTCTTGTTGATTCAACAGCTGCTTTGTGGTAGTTATCAGCCTCTATCCTTACCCCATGTCATTTGCCTGAGATCAAAATGTTTTTACATTATATTTCTGATTCAGACTTGAATATGTAACCATGTAATTATCTGAAATTTTGGTTAGCCTTTCAGAATGTAATTATATGGAGGAACATGAGCTTTGAACATTATTTATTATCTAGATATGTTACCCTAAAAGTTATTTAGTTGGTTTGTATTTGAGTCACCCTGTAATGTTTCTTCCTCAACAGCTGTCAGTTTGTTTTTTAATATGTGTAAGTGATCTTTGAAAATTAATGGCAATTTAAATGCTGCCTGTTTTTAGGTTTGTTGCCATGATACCTACAGTTTTGTTTGACAAATTATGCTTGTCACACAATTTGCTTTTTTAAGAGTTTCCTTCAATTTTAAAATTTTGTGACAGCTGAGAAATGATTTTTTATTCTTATATTATTTTTATTCCATGCCCCCTTCTATCCTGTTGGTTGTCTGAGAGTTCATTGATTGTTGTTTATTTATTAAAAATATGTATATGCTGACTTTTACTTTGTTCAGCATGTAACACTAAAAAACTAAAAGCAGTAAAAGTATAGAGAAAATACATTGAAAGCTAATTAAAACCAGTCCTTATAAAAAATTAACCTACCGAGACCAAACACTGTATAAAGCATATCTGAATTCAACAAGAAAATTTCACAATGTTATTTCAACTCAAAGAGAGTATTTCATGTCAGGGTGTTACCCTGGAGGAGAAATTTATCAGTGTAAATATGGCAATGACGGAGCACAGCTAAGCTGTGTATGCAATCAACTCAGTACAGATTGCACAGTATAAGTCTGTGTACACTTTGCTACAGACAGACTGTGGACTAGTTATTTTGCAATGCTCACGGAGCACCACAATGCGGTGTCTATGCTGATTCCCGACATTTCATAACTTTTTTTTTTTTCGTTTTTTCCTTTTTTTGTTCCTGTACACTTGATGGAAAACCAAGAGATCAGTTATAATTTATTATCTTTTGTACCAGTGGAGGTGAATATGTGTAGCTCAGTGTTGAACTGTGGAGTCCTTGGGGTTCTCTGAGCTTGGTTCTTTTCCTGCAAACATTTCATTACCTGGCTAGGTACATCTTCAGTGCTGGAATGGGATGGGGTTTGCTCTCTGTTTATATACTCTTGCATGCCTTGCCAGTGTTGGTGGGGGTGGGGGGTTTGTTTTGTTCCTCTGGTAGTTCCTTGATTAGGGTATTGTTTGCTGCTTGCTTGTGTGCCCTGTGGTAACCTCTGCTTATCTGGGTGATAATTGCTGGTGAGGAGCTGTTCTGGTCTTTTGTCTCTTTTGAATAGTGTGTAGATGCTATTTATCTCTATGTGTCTGTGAGACCACCTATACAACATCTTCCAACAAAATGGATATCTATGCAACTTTATCAAAAGGTGCCTGACCTCTCAACCTACTGCAACACAAACAACACGAACTATGAAAAGGATCACACTTCCATACATCAGAAACGTCTCAGAAACCACCAACAGACTATTACAACCACATGGCATCTCCGTGGCACACAAACCAACGAAAGCCCTCCAAAATATCTTAAGTAAACCAAAAGACCCAGTAGCACAAGAAGAAAAAACAGGAGTCATCTACAACATACAGTGCAAGGACTGCAACAAACACTATGTAGAACAGACAGGCAGAAGACTGGCAGAGCACATCCATGAACACCAACTGGCAGTCAGAAGACATGATGAAAACTCCTTAATCTCACAACACATGGACAGATATAACCATAATTTTAACTGGGAAACTATCAGCATTTTAGACCAAGCAAAATCCAAAAATGCAAGGGAATTCTTGGAAGCTTGGTATTCAGACAAGGCAGCAATTAACAGACACATAGAGATAAACAGCATCTACACACACAAAAGTCTTATGACTCAGTAAAACCTGCTTTGCTGCAGCTCTGCTTCACTTTTTGTGAGTCTTCTAGCGAGGGCATTTTTGCTTATTTTATTTACTTATTCATTATATGTAACACTGCCTTTTCCTAAAAGATGTATAAAACAGCTAACAAAACAGAATAATCTAAAATTCAATAAGAGCATATCAAAAGAGCAACCTGTTAAAATATAACTAAATTAAAATCCAGAAAATGCCCAGATAAGATTCTTTTTATACCGATATGCAAAGTTTGGAAGCAGTCACTCAGAAAACCTTTGAGTTCCTGTCATGTTTGCAGAACAGAGAAAAGTGCTTTTCTGGAAAATCTCAGCACTTGGCCATTCATACAGAATAAGGCAGCCATTTGCGCAGCATAATCCTAAGGCATTTAAGACTTCATCATCTACGATCAGTGCTTTGAACTGTGCCCATTTATTACTGAAGGAGATGAGCAATTACTGAAGGAGATGGCCAACTACCTTTTATGGGATGTGTTTAAGTAGAGGCTGGCAGCCTTCTGTGGACTTCTGCACTGAGTAGGGGATTGGACTCGATGGCCACGTGATTCTATGATTCCGTATCACTTTTCTTTTTTCTAAAGAAAATGCATAGCAATTCCGTGTGTTGATTGTCTCTTTCTGAACACACTAAAGAAAAAGAGATGCTTGCAAGATTTCTTTTCATTCATCTTGTACATAGTATGTTTTGTCACTAAAATATCCAACTATCAGATGGAGGTATAACTTGAAGGGGAAGAAAGATAACTGTCCTATTAATATAACTGAGATATTATTGCACGTTGACAGATGTGCCTAGATTTCCAAGATGCTTTAGCTGCATTATTAAACTACAAACATTATCTCTGTTTTCTATCACTACTAAGGATACCTGCTGGGTTTGAGAACAAACTATGAGGATTACAGGCTTGAAGTCTTCAGACAGTATGATAACAGTTTAGCATACTTCTTTCTGTTGAACCCATTGTGAAGGGAATGGATTCCTGTTAGGTTTTTGACTATTTGTCTTACAGCCTCTCTTAAAAGAACAGGGTGCAAGGATTTAAATGTGGAGACTTTCTGTATAGAGTGTACCCTTGATCATTTCAAATTCTTCTGCTTGTTTGGCTATATCATTCTCTCACTTTCCTTTGGTTAGCTTAGTTCACGTGGGCTGAAGGAGAGGCAGGTCAGTTTGTCGAAGTATTCTGTATGCTTTGAAAGAATCTTAGGTGGCACTGTACAGAACTGATAGCAGTTCCCATTCTCCATTTTTTTATTGTTGTAAATAAGAGCAATTATTTGAAAGAAAGCATTCATTGCTAGTAGTTTCTATCCTGAATGCTTGGGTTCCTTGGAAGTATTAGGTGTTCTCTTTAATTAAACGATTGGTAAGAGGACAATTTTTGAAAGACAGTTTGCTTAATTCTTTCTGTCATTGCTCAGCAATAGGTAGACATAGGAAAATAAATATGTTCTAAGGTCCTATTTACTTGGGCAAGTTTGAGCTCCTAAGCATTGTCATTACTTTGTCTTCCTAGGATACGGGTGAGAATATATCAGGCTTTCGGGTGTGTTTGTGTGTGTGTGTGGGGGGGTGTTCCTACACTAGATAGATCAAACTCAAGTAGAAAAGGAAAGTTTTTACTATGCTGAATATTATATGTTAGGATTCTTCTGAGCATACATTCAGTCCAAGAATTTGTAATCAGTCATGGATTTGCTCTTGGTTTCCCTGAAGTACTCTTTTTCAGCAATCTATTTGGATTGTACTTGTTATTAATAGGCAACTGTCAGAAACCCTTGTGTATGCAAATCACCCAGAGATCTCTGCTACTCAATTTATTTTCTGCCACTGTTGCCCTACACTTTTTGCAATTTGTAAGTTCTTCAGCAACCAGATGGATCTAGATTATGATATGATTAAAATCCTGATCCTGCTCTGAGTAAATGATATACATTAAATAGTTTTATAAATTTATTTATAAATCTGAATTTTAGCTTGCTAATTTTTTTGAAAAAAATATTGTTTGCCCAGCCACTTCAACCAGAAGTTTGTTAGTTGTTTTAATTTCCCATTAAACATGGCAAATTATATCCACTCTACTTGTGGGAACTTATTTAAAAAAGCCACACAGAATTGAAATATTCATCCTGCCAAATTTTGTGTGATATGCATTTTCCCCCAATAAGGAAATAATGTGCAAAATGAATACTGTTCTGACTTGCTTTTTAAAATGTGATTAAAGAAATGATGGGTGTGAAAAACATAGGGGCAGAACAAGAACCTTGTTTAATCAGACCAAAAGCTACCTTTCCAATGAGCTGCTTACAGCAGAGATGTGCAAACTTTCTTGAGCTGAGGATCACAAGTGACTTTGAATGGCATAGGGTCAGGACAAGTTGCTGGGACTGAAGCAAAATATACTCTTCATTGAACTCTTGATGCAATTCAGATTATTACTCCCCTTACATGATTTAATAATTTTCCCCTTAAGCATTTGCAGACCTTAGCAAGGCTATATTTAAGGTATGGTACAAACCACAGACTAGGAGGCTGAATGCTTCTCTTATATTTACAAGAGGTAGGTTTACTATACAAGCTATATACTGCTAGTGTATTAAGCCTATTATGTACAAACTCACCTACTTATCGGTGCTTAATACTGTAAGTGACAAAGATAATAGTTACAATACTGAACAAGGTTACACATTTCCCTTTTCCCCTGTGCTCTTAATTGCCCACCTTTCTTAGCAATAGAGGCAGTAGTAGCACAGTTCTTTCCCTAACCCTCTCCTTTAGGAATTGAGAATCCTAATTTTTTTTACCCAGTCTTAACATTCTTTTAGCTTACCTAGGGCCCTGTATTTTTCTTGGTCCTCCTACTTCAGTAGGTCCTGCTGCAGGTTGGGATTGCCTGGTAATTGCTCCTTTTTATCAAGTTTTTACTCAGTTTGTAGGAGGGAAGGGGAAGACAATTACTTGTAGCTGGTCTGCATCTTTGAAAGGCTTGTGAGGCTGTTTTCTGTTACTTCTTACTCCAGCTGTGGCAGGTTCAGAGTCTCCTTACTCCACCAGTCTGTTTAGGTTCAGTTTTGCCTTCTCTACAGATGACTGGCTTCTTCTGCAGCTCTGCAACTCATCTCCCTTTCTTTCTTACACTGACACGCTATACATTTTGAATTTCTCTAACTCTCTGCAATATAGATGTGGTCCTCTACTCTTTTAAAATCCCAGGGGACACAAAACCACTTCTTTAGCAGACTTGTTCCCTCTTCCTTTAGTAAGAAGAGTTGCAAAATTTTCATGAGCTCACATTGTTAAACACAAACTAGTAAATAGTAATTGGGACCAATTTGCTGTTGAAGGAAAGCTTGAACTGAGTTCTTTTCATGCTGCAGACTGGTAAGAAGAACAATATCTTTCTACTAGATAAGGTAGGAAAGTAAGGTACACATCCCAGGTTTTTCATGGCTGGATCTGAGAATGTGTTTCTCAGCACAACTTTTGTAAGAGTTTCTGTTTCTTCTGGGAGAGTGCTCTGCCCACAGTGGATTGAACATTTGAACAAATATGCACATGTTATGGAGATGAATGATAAGAATAGGGAGTGGTCCAATAGCCAAATGTAATGGTTTGTCCTGAGTATTCGTACTGAAGGGAGAAATGACCAGCACCGAGCATCTGGAATGATCTATACTGTTATTAAATACAAATTTACAAAAGGCCACAGATGATCTAGATTCTTTCTCATTATTTGTAGTGTTTCATTTGGTTAAATTAATGCTTTTATTTCTCCCTCCCCCTCCCCCATCCCAAAGTCAAAGCTCGGGTTCCTTTAATGACCCATCAGAAAGGAATAATAGTTATAATGATGATGTTTACAGGACACATCCTATTTCCCTGAAATCATGATATTCCTGTAATTACAGTGTGTAATATTATATCCACCATTTATATGCCACTATTCCCAAGGAGCAAAAGCTCCATATGTTTGAGTGCATTTTTTCTCACATTAGGATAATGATTTTGAGTTGTTTTCAAATGAGGGGCCTTCATAGTCTATTTTGTATTTAAATGAAAAAAATTTAATGCTCTGTCTTCATGAGAATGTTAATAAAACTACTCTGGTTTCATGAATTAAAGTAAATGAGAAGGATAAACTCTATGGGTGAATTCTCGGGGTTTCATAGGCCTTTCCCTGCTTATCTGTTGAAGAAATCATCAGGTCCTAAATATAATGCATGTAAACCTGTTTGTTTTTTACATGTTTAAAATGTCATAAAATATAATAACAAAATTCAATATGCCAGCATTATTTCTCTATTTACAGTGTTTATGTGTGGCATGAACTAGATTAGCTAACCCTCAGTCCCTGCTTCATGACAGGTTGGGGGAAGTCCAGCAAGACAGGATTCATCTTCAGGAAGATAAGGCAAGTCAACATCTGGGCATGAGTGAAGGGGTGTCACCACATTAGCTGCCATGGAGAGCACTATCTTGCTTAAGATGCTAGATGGTGGGCAAGAGTCTTACCACTGGGCAAGCATTGCCAAGCCTGGTCAGATCTTTTCACTGATTGTCCAATATTGGAACAGATCCATCCACACATCTTTCGCTGGCTTACTCAGGTACTACAGAATGAAGCATGAGCCAACAGGCAATATCTCCCTGCTCCCTGGCAGTGTGCCTAGTTGTGGTTTGTGCACTTGGATCTACCAGGGAAGACCCTGGCTGCTGTTACTGCTGCTGGAAGGAATGTTTGCTGAACAACTTAATCCCATCCTTCAGGCTGTACCCTAGTCTTCTTTTCACAACCTGGGCAACTTCTACAATCAGAGTCTCTCAGCTGGGGGAAACTGTCAGTGTGGACAATCATCCCTTTCACTCTGGAAGCACTATTCTTTTGCTGGAATTTATTCAAGTTCATTTCTGAGAAGAGAACCAAAGATGTTATAATCAAGGGCTGGAAAGCATTTCTAATGCTACTTGTGCTTTTTCTTTTTTATTCAGAAACTCAGACAATATAAAGAAATGCAGGCCCACAACTTTTAATGTTCATCTTAACAAATCCAAGTAACAACAACAACAACTTATTTAGTTTAGGTGCTGCCCAACTTCAGAGTAACTCTGGGCAGTTTGCAGTGTAACAGAAAAACTAAAGTACAATATAGATAAGAAAAATACCCAGCTTTATATCTCCACCCCTGGCTGCCCAAGTGATGCCGTGGAGATTCTGCCTTGGTGTCTGGAGACCTTTTGGTGGGGTGGGGGTGGGGGGTTGGATGGGGAACAACAGGCTTCAGCTCAACCCTAGCGAAACTGAGTGGCTCTGGGTATTAAGGCCCCTGGGTTCCAAGGACTTTCCATCTTTAGTTCTGGGCGGAGTTGCATTGCCCCAAAGAGAACCAGGGTGCAGTTTGGGGGTTCCACTGGATGGGGTCTAAAGGATCAGGCTTCGGGGTACACGGAGCTCAACCTGGCACTGGTTCAGCATCTGCCTCTTCTTTGTACTCTGGCGGAAATAATCAGTATTCATATGGCACTTGTCCATAAATGCAAAGGTGGCAATCTTAACAAAAGCTGGGATGATTCTGGTGCTGGCCCCCTCCAGATCAAGAGCATCCCACATAATCAGATGTGGATTATAAGTAATGTAGCTGATGCCAATAAGCTGTGCGTGATGTACTTCCCTTTGCATTTTGGGCTCATTGTCCACGACCGTGAAGCTACAGTTGAGATTTGGCTACCCAGGCAGCCGGCTCTTGACCAAGTAGTTCAAGGCCAGGAGAGGGAGGGAGGGATGGCTGTTGTCATCTGTGAGTCATTGGGTCTCTCAGAGGCTCTGCACCACAGATAACCAGAATGAGACACCCAGAAATGGTTGAAGTTAGGCTTTAGGAAACAGTCAGGGTTGCTGCTGTTGTACTGCTTTCCCTGCTGCCTGACAGTCCAGTAACTGATGCTTCACTCCAAAACTCCACCTAGCTTACCAGCTTTCCCCAGCTAAAGCTAATAGCAGGAGGGACTTGAGTGGTTTCTTCTGCTGTACTGGTGGAGACAGAAGAATTCAAAATATAACACCCCAAATGCAAGAAGCAAGACATCTTCCAGTCACATCATCTGAAACATAACAGAACAGTTGAAAAGTTTTCCACTTGAAAGAACCTCTGAGACACCATGCTTGAAACAGTTTGTATCTGAGCTGTTTTGCACATCACTAATTTCAATCATAAGAAGCTTTTCCTAATCCCCAAATGCTTCAGCATTGAAAGCCAGTTCAGTAGGGGTTGTGGAGGTAAGGTAAATGAGAAGAGCTAGGAAGATTCAAAATAAAAAACAAACAAAAACAAACAAAAAACCCTTTTCTATAAGTTTTACTTCTGTGTATCTGATTTCCCAGTTGGCTTAAGACAGTGTTTGCTCACTGAAATGGCAAAATAAGAAATTAATTGTCATTCCTTTCCAAACAGTATCAAATGTTAATTGTGGCTGAAATGCCTTCCAATGATTCTGTTCTAATGTCACATTTCCATAAAGTATATACAGCTGAACTTTCTACAGAATGCACTGTATCAGTCTGACATGCTCGTGTCTAATCTCTCATTTCTATGTAAAATGATCATAAGCAAGTGCAGAGCCATCTTTTGGCACCATGCTTGTGTAGGTTAGCATAGGTGTTACCTACCTCAAGAACTTCACCTGTTTATAGATCCTGGCAGAACTAGGACAGATTAAAAGATATAAATAGAACGGTCAGGCACCACAACTAACTCAGATGCTAACTCTTTCACCATATGTATTCCAAGTTCTGACAAAACTTGATCTAGCTAAGTTAAAGGCTCATTCACTACCTCTTTTTCCAATGCAATATGCCATATTTGCCGGCACATTTTCTCCCCAGAAGACTAGTTGCCCTACGCAGAAAATAAATACAGAAATTAATATACATACAACTGTAGATTATATTAATAGTATATTAGTCTGAAACTTAAAGAAATTGGCATTAAAATTGAATTTAAATAAAAGAATTAAAGAATAGTTCACTAAAAGTGCACATTTTAAAATACTACTCTTTACATTACTCTTCAGTAAGTGCCATGCTGGCTGGATAACTTGGAAATTGAAATTTTAAACAAATCTGGAAGTTGGGGGAAATGGTTATATTGAAATATACAATGTGCAAATTTCTCAACTATTGTTACCTGAAGGATAATCTATTAGCCTGATGTATGGAGCCTGACAAGATGTTAAACAATATTTTATGTTCTCATTTTGTTTTTATTTTAGAATATGTTCTGTCTCTTCACATTTCCCAGCCACCCAATATTGAATGCTTATTGGAAAGAGTATTAAGCATCTCCCAATGATAGCATATGGCTATTTCTTTTATTCTAGAACTTTAAAGTCAGTGTTAACTGTGAGCAAGTGTGCACTTGAGCAAGGATAGGCATTGTATTTATACCAGTCTCTTTAAATAAATCCACTTTAACTGGTAACCTAACTAATGCTTATATGAATATATTCCATGGCAGCAGCTGTTAGCTTTTTAGGGATGATCTTTAAGTATGGTGTGTACTCATTCTATGCATCTCAGTAAGTTAATCATTCTCAATTCATTGAATTGTGGAGTTATGCTCACATGGCAATGGATTGCCTATTAATTGTTGTAACTTTCTCTCTGCATCTTGCTTTTGTCTCAGCTGCAGCAGTCTTGTTTGCCTCCTGCCACCCTTGTCTTTTCTTTCCTCTTAAAGAACTAGCTATTCTTCCTACTGTATAGTGTGAGTTAAATTGGACCAGATGTCGCCTTGTATATTTTCTTACCTGTATTAGAAACATAGAGTCATATGAAGTTAGAAGGGGAAACTTAGGCTATTGAGTCTAATCCCCTATCTTGTACAAGAATCTAAATTAAAGCAACCCAAATAAATAGATATCTACTTTTGTTTGAACACATCCAGTGAAGAAGAGATGAACATTTCTTTGTAACTAGATGTACTATCAAACTATTCTTACTCCTAGAAAGTTTCTAACCTTCAACTGGAATTTGCTTTCCTGTAATTTGAATCCATCATTTTATGTCCTGAACTTTGGAACAATGGACAAAGTTATTCACTAACTTTGTATGATATTTACAAGCATTCGAAGAATACTATTAGGTTCTTCACATCCATAGCATTCTCTTCTCAAAGATAAACTCTGAGAGCTAGTGGGATGTAGTGGTTATGTTGTTGAACTGCGATGAGGAAACCAGGTTCTAGTCTATCCTTAGCCATAGAAATTCCCTTTGTGACTTTTTGTCCATCAGTATCTTTCAGCCCAATATAAGGTTGCTGTTCTGGAGATAAAATGAATAGAGATCTCCATGTGAGCCATCTTGACTTCTGCAGGAAAGCTGGAATATAAATCCAAACGACAAAGATGATGATGATGATGATGATGATGATCACAACGTTCCCTCAATCTCTCTTCATAGGATTTAATATCTGAATCCTGATCATGTTTATTGCTCCTCCTGGAATCTTTTTTTCAATTTGCCCAAATTCTGCTGAATTTTTTAAGAGGCTATAAGAGGACCTGAAATCTTATAATTCTCATACAATCGCACGGTACACACTGTGCATCACTCTGTTTGTGAAAGCTAAACTCTCTGACAAGCTTACCATTTTTGCCCTTGGAATAGTACAACAGTATAATCCATTCAGTTAGCCCCATAGTAAAAATCCTGATTCTTTTTGCAAAAATTATCCTAAAAACCAGAATACCATTACTGAACAAATGTGTGGATCAGGAAAGGCTTCCTATCCTAAGAAATTGCTCAGGCAAGGGACCATTTAAATAGCATATTGACCATAATTCTTCTTATCACCACTCAGTGAGGAGTGGTTCCACCCCTTGATTGTCAGTTAGCTCACACATCCTGCATGATTGGTTGCCCAAGTCTCAAAGGTTTGGCTCACAGCATTTTTGGCTGCCTTATTTTAAACAAAACAACAACAAAACCCATCCTTTTGATGAACAGATGCAGAAGCAGACCTTTCCCCAACTCTTTTCCCTGCACCACCATATACTTTGCACTTCAAAATAAAAGCAGCTGTTTCCCCATGAGCATTTAATTTCCTTTTCTCTCCCAATCACTAGTGGCCTTGATCACAAGAGAGAAAATTAATATGGATGAAGGCAGGTTTTGTATGGATTAAATTGAACTAAATAGAACTTTTTTTAAAAAAAAGTGAATGTGAAAATATAGTGAATATGGAATTGCAAAGAGATAAGCAATCACCATTGAGGATGTTGTCCCTCTGCCTTGTTTTGATGAAAATATAAGATTATAGCAGGGTATGGGAAGCAATCTTCTATTCTAGAAAAGGGGCAGGTAAATAGCAAACTGTTTATCAAAGTTAGATTTAATTAATTCCCTGTATGGTTCAAAACTAACTCTGTCTTATTGGTCCCTTATAGCATAATTAATCATCAGTAATAATTTGTTTTATGTGGATTCCTGAGGTTAAACATGAGCATAGCAATTCATTAAGAAAGGGATGGAAATTAATGACTTCTAAGAGGCTTGTCACAAACAAGTTATACAGATAGTTCTCAGTTTAAGAATGAGTTCTGTTCCCAAGGTCTGTCCTTAAGTCGAATTTGCATGTAAGCCAGAACAGAATTATTATATAATAGTAGTATTGTGTAATTAACTCGAACCATTGTGTAACTCGAACCACTGTGTACTTAACTCAAATTTTGTTACAATAGGCTCTGCTCTTAACTATGGGTTGTCCTTAAACTGGGCATTCTTAACCTGGGGACTACCTATACTGCACACCCCAGCCAATAGTTTAGCCCACAATGTTTTCATTGAACTCTGAGAACTATTTTCTTGTCACTAACTCATCAATTCATTAATGTATAGGTGAAATCTGACTTTTTGTCAACATAGGGAAAAAAAACTGTAAAACTTGTTACAGTGGCCGATAAAAAAATTTGGCCTGGTAAGAGGATGTCTGGTAAGCCCTGCCTTCCCACCCTGAATTGTACTATTTGCTCTTCCCACACTCTAAAACTTTCCCTTCTCTCTCTGCATCAGCCTCATCAGGAAATCATGATGACACTGGAAAGCTGCTAAGAGTATGTGCCGAGGTGGGGCAGACTGGGCTCAGGGTTTAAAGCCTGCTCCCCTATGAACTTCCTTTCTGTTCTATTGGGCTGCAATGAGCAGGATTTCGATTTCTCAGAATGCTCTGACGTCAGACTACTCAGTATTACTCCTTGGACTGCTCAGCCATTCAAGAAAGATTTGCATAATTCCCATAAGGTTGACTTGGGAAAAATGCCAATACCCACAATCAGAGAATATCTTTATTAGGATCAGCAAAATATATCTTACTCTATGAAGAGATCCAGATCTGAAATGCTCTTCCCAATTTGGTGTTAATTGGTTAATTATATTTAAGCTATTGCCTGAACCTAGATTTTTGATCAGAATGGTAGTGATAGTCTTTACATTGTTTTAGGCATAGTTTGGATGCGATAACCTCTGCATTAACATAGATTTAAAAGGTATAAATGTTTCTCAAATTCATTTTTCCTCACGCAGTTTAGGGTTCAGTGGCCTTCCTCAAAGCCATTCCATGATCTCAAAAAAGAAAAAAGAAAAAAAAGAATTGCAACTCACCATGTTTATTGTTTAACATCACATATATCATTAGCAATTGTGCATCATTAAATGACATTTGATGAAATCAGTTTTTAAAACTCCAGTGAGTTCTTAGTCTTCCAAACAAGAGTGCCTTCCTTCACCTTTCCTGCTGGGATATTTTCAGTTCTTAGCTTTTTAAATAACATCGTCTTTGCTGGCATTAGGTGCCAGGGATTAAAATGCATGTAATTCTGACCAGTTTAGTTTATGCCTACCCTATATTCAGGTGTAAATACCTGTTGAATCTTATTCAAATAGAAGTTATTTTCTGTTTCCACATTAACAGTTGTATTATGCTTTGCTTCGGTGCTGCCTGCAAAGCTACCTCAGTTATGTTCCTGTTTGCTATTTTCATTTGTCTTGTGTTCAGTAAGCAAATGTATAGAATGCCACTTTTGCAAAAAGTCCTTTACCCTTTTCTGTCTAGGAATGCTTTCTCTTTTGGAATGAACAACATAAAAATAATACTGTAATTCACAGAAGGAGGAATGGTATTGGGAATTTTTAGCCATGGGAACAGGTGACTCAGGTGGAATAGGATTGTGGTCTTCATATACCAGGAGGGTTATCACACAGAAAAAAGTCAAACCTATTATTTGTTGTTTCAGATGTGAATTAATGGATTTAAAGTAAAGAAAAGCAGATTCTGTTTAAACATTAGAAAAACATTCCTATCAGTAAAAGTAGTTTGACAGTGGAACCAATTACCCGGAAAGTGGTAGGCTTCCCTTCACTGGATGTCCTGAAGCAGAGGTTATGTGGATAAAGACCTGGCTATGCTCCCAAGCCTTGGACTAGGTTGTTGGAACCCCCTTTGCTGGATGTTAGATGTTAGTGGGATGTTTTGGGTTGTTTGCCAGGTTTGCCATCTTGTTCCTGTTCTAGTTTCACATACTTTTTGCCACACACAAATATGTAGCTTTGAATCATTGTCCTCAATCAGTACAAGAACAAATATAATGTTTTTGAGTCATTTGTTTAGGTTTTCTTTATCTAAGGACTTGTATAGAGAGCAGATCACATTTTAGGTCATATTTTTGCAGAAATATTGAAAATGCAAAAGGGTTCACAAACTTTTAAGCACCACTGTAAATGGTTCTTCCCAAATGTATGACTCCATCATCACCATCGTCATTATAATCTTTTTATCCTGGTTTCTTCTGGATCTTGTAGTGGCAAATTAAGACTATATTCTTTGGCAATTGGGGTACATCTAGGACAAATAGCAGTGGAAATGCTTCATTTTGCATTGGGATACTTAATTTATTGTTTAAATCTTTTACAAATGCCGCACTGAAGTTATTAGAAATGTTGCAATATATATATATGAATATCTTCAACTGCCAAGAGCAACAAAATGAATCATATCCTAGGCTTCAGCAACTATAAAATAGATTTAAATCTCTTTTAATAATGTGAATATTGTTGAGCTAATCAAATTGATTAGATTATGTGATGATACCAGTGGAAGAATGATTTATGATTAATCATACCATTTTCCATGTGTTGTTGTTCAGTCGTTAAGTCGTGTCCGACTCTTCGTGACCCCATGAACCATATTGCGCCAGGCCTTCCTATCTCTCACTGCCTCCCTGAGTTTGCTCAATTTCATGCTCATTGCTTCAGTGATGCTATCTAGCCATCTCATCCTCTGCCGTCCCCTTCTCCTTTTGCCTTCCATCTTTCCCAGCATCAGGGTCTTTTCCAAAGAGTCCTCTCTTCGCATTAGGTGACCAAAGTATCTGAGCTTGAGCTTCATTATCAATCCTTCCAATGAGCAATCAGAGTTGATTTCCTTTAAGATTGACTGGTTTGACCTCCTAGCAGTCCAGGGGACTCTTAAGAGTCTTCTCCAGCACCACAGTTCAAAGGCATCAATTCTTCGGCGTTCAGCCTTCTTTATGGTCCAGCTCTCACAGCCATACATTACTACTGGAAAAACCATAGCTTTGACTACGCGGATCTTTGTCGGCAAGGTGACGTCTCTGCTTTTTAATATGCTATCTAGGTTTGCCATAGCTTTCCTCCCAAGGAGCAAGCGTCTTTTAACTTCATGGCTGCAGTCTCCGTCTGCAGTGATCTTGGAGCCCAAATAAATGAAGTCTGTTACTGCTTCCATTTCTACCCCTTCTATTTGCCAGGAATTGATGGGTCCAGATGCCATGATCTTAGTTTTTTTAATGTTGAGTTTCAAGCCAGCTTTCGCACTCTCCTCTTTCACCCTCATCAAGAGGCTCTTTAGTTCTTCTTCACTTTCTGCCATTAGGGTGGTATCGTCTGCATATCTGAGGTTATTGATGTTTCTCCCTGCAATCTTAATTCCGGCTTGTGATTCTTCCAGCCTGGCATTTCTCATGATGTACTCTGCATATAGGTTAAATAAGCAGGGTGACAGTATACAGCCTTGTCGTACTCCTTTCCCTATTTTGAACCAATCGGTTGTTCCATGACCGGTTCTAACTGTTGTTTCTTGGCCCGCATACAAATTTCTCAGGAGACAGGTAAGGTGGTCTGGTATCCCCATCTCTTTAAGAATTTGCCACAATTTGTTGTGATCCACACAATCAAAGGCTTTTGCATAGTCAATGAAGCAGAAGTAGATGCTTTTCTGGAACTCTCGTGCTTTCTCCATGATCCAGCGAATGTTGGCAATTTGATCTCTAGTTCCTCTGCCTCTTCGAAACCCAGCTTGTACATCCGGTAGTTCTCGGTTCACGTACTGCTGAAGCCTAGCTTGTAGGATTTTGAGCATAACCTTGCTAGCATGTGAAATGAGTGCAATTGTGTGATAGTTTGAGCATTCTTTGGCATTGCCCTTCTTTGGAATTGGAACGTAAACTGACCTTTTCCAATCCCGTGGCCACTGTTGCGTTTTCCAAACTTGCTGGCATATTGAGTGCAGCACTTTAACAGCATCGTCTTTTAGTATTTTAAATAACTCAGCTGGAATACTGTCACCTCCACTAGCTTTGTTGTTAGCAATGCTTCCTAAGGCCCACTTGACTTCACTCTCTAGGATGTCTGGCTCAGGGTCAGTGACCACATCAGCATGGACATCAGGGACATTAAGATCTTTCTTGTATAGTTCTTCTGTGTATTCTTGCCACCTCTTCTTAATCTCTTCTGCTTCTGTTAGGTCCCTGCCTTTTTTGTCCTTTATCATGCCCATCTTTGCACTAAACGCTCCTTTGATATCTCCAATTTTCTTGAAGAGATCTCTAGTCTTCCCCATTCTATTGTTTTCTTCAATTTCTTTGCATTGTTCATTTAAGAAGGCCTTCTTATCTCTCCTTGCTATTCTCTGGAAATCTGCATTCAGTTGCTTATATCTTTCCCTTTCACCCTTGCTTTTCGCATTCCTTCTTTCCACAGCTATTTGTAAAGCCTCATCAGACAGCCATTTTGCTTTCTTGCATTTCTTTTTCTTTGGGATGGTTTTAGTTGCTGCCTCCTGTACAATGTTACAGACCTCCGTCCATAGTTCTTCAGGCACTCTGTCTACCAAATCTAATCCTCTAAATCTATTCATCACCTTCACTGTGTACTCACATGGAATATGATCTAAGTCATACCTGAGTGGTCTAGTGGTTTTCCCTACATTCTTCAATTTAAGCCTAAATTTTGCAGTAAGAAGCTCATGATCTGAGCCACAGTCAGCTCCTGGTCTTGTTTTTGCCGTCTGTATAGAGCTTCTCCATCTTTGGCTGCAAAGTATGTAATCGATCTGGTTTCGGTATTGACCGTCTGGTGATGTCCATGTGTAGAGTCGTCTCTTGTGTTTTTGGAAAACAGTGTTTGCTATGACTAGCTTGTTCTCTTGACAGAACTCTATTAGCCTTTGCCCTGCTTCACTTTGTACTCCAAGGCCAAACTTGCCTGTTATTCCGATTACTCCTTGACTTCCTACTTTAGCATTCCAATCCCCTATGATGAAAAGGACATCTTTTTTTGGTGCTAGTTCTAGAAGGTCTTGTAGGTCTTCATAGAACCGGTCAACTTCAGCTTCTTCGGCATCAGTGGTTGGGGCATAGACTTGGATTACCGTGATGTTGAATGGTTTTCCTTGGATACGCACTGAGATCATTCTGTCGTTTTTGAGGTTGTACCCCATTACTGCCTTTCCCACTCTCTTATTGACTATGAGTGCAGCTCCATTTCTTCTAAGGGTTTCTTGCCCACAGTAGTAGATATAATGGTCACCTGAATTAAATTCACCCATTCCCGTCCATTTCAATTCGCTGATTCCCAAGATGTCGACGTTCAATCTTGTCATCTCATGTTTGACCACATCCAGCTTGCCTTGGTTCATGGATCTTACATTCCACGTACCTATACAATATTGTTCTTTACGGCATCGGACCTTCTTTTTGCTTCCAGATACATCCACAGCTGAACGTCCTTTCGGCTTTGGCCCAGCCGCTTCACTCTTTCTGGAGCTACTTGGAATTGCCCTCCGCTCTTCCCCAGTAGCATATTGGACACCTTCCGACCTGAGGGGCTCATCTTCCGGCGTCATATCTTTTAGCCTTTTAACATTGTCCATGGGGTTTTCTTGGCAAGGATACTGGAGTGGGTTGCCATTTCCTTCTCCAGTGGACCACATTTTGTCAGAACTCTCTGTCATGACCTGTCCGTCTTGGGTGGCCCTGCACGGTATAGCTCATGGCTTCACTGAGTTACACAAGCCCCTTCGCCATGACAAGGCAGTGATCCATGAAGGGGATTTTCCATGTATCTTAGTATTAATTCTAGTACTATAGTACAATGGAAGCTATTTAGCTGAAATGCAAATGACTAGCAACTCAGTCATTGAAAAAACAGAAGAATTGGAATGAGTGCACCAGTGCTGAGTCTATCCTCAGAAATGCACATGTGTAGATCTGATCCTTGAACATGGCTCAGTGACTGATTTTTCTACACTGGAAAAATGAGAATACAGCAAAGGGTAGGGCTGAGCATGGCAGCAGATTCCTTGTAATTATTCAAAGAGAAGTACTAGGGGATTTGAAAAGACAGGTAATTATTACAACTAAGGATAGTTAGGGCTCTGTCAAATGTTTCCTAATTTTTGTGTTGACATGGAAATTAGCAAATTTGACATGGACAAACATAGTGCCAAAGAATGAAGGCTTGTGCTGTTTGTACTGCCAAAGGCTTATACTCTTGGATGTCACTGTAGTCCTCTGTTTGATGTATTCTCTCAGTACCATTTTCCTGTGTCCCTCATTACCACTGAATTTGGCCAAGGAAATCCATATTAATTTATTTGCAGGTAATATTAATGTCATTCCATCAGACATAGCATTACAATATCATGAAGAAAATTACATTTGTTTTCATAGTCCACTTCTTTAATCAGAGGTGATACAGCTGAGAACAGTGAGGCCAAGCTAGAAGAAGCAAGAAGCAATAGAAGTTACAAGAAACTTTGCTGAAATAATATGAGTTTTGTATCAAGTGGGTGTTGAAAATGGGAAGCATTTTGATAATAATAAAAGTAAATGTGAAATTATTAAAGTCGTTTCTGCCCACATTCATCCCATGATTCTGATTAGACTTCCTGGCAATTTTCTCCAGCTCAGTCTTCCCTACAGTGAGATTTGCATTATTAGCTTGGAGAATCATTTCATATGGCAAGGATGGGCAACCTTCAGACATATATCACCACTAACTCTTTATATGTGACTTCCAAAAACAGAGAAGATTGTGCTGAGAAAATTTGGCAGAATGCTTTTCTATTTATTTATTTATTTATTTGAGAAGAAACCAGCAAAACATGTGTTAATCTAGATTTATATCTTAGATATAGCATATCAATTTTCCTTTCAAAAATGAATTCACCTGCTCCCTAAAAAGAAGGAGCAGAGCCAGATCAAAAAGGAGGTGAAACTATTCCCCCTGCCCATCACCTGTGTGACCTCATGACTTTATTGCCATGCCCTGCAAGACTGGGAAAAAATGAAGCAAAAAAGTGCAATTTCCCAATGGAATAAAGCATTGCCATTCCTGTGATGAGGTTCTTCTGAAACCACCAGAAAAAGTGGCATGGCCTACAACTGTATAGCAAGTCTTTTTCTTTCCACATATTTTTACTAATTTAATTTATTAGTGAAGAATAAATCCATTCTTTGGGTTGGTTTCAATGATTAATATTCTTGTTTCTTATTATTTTAAGGTAAAACTGGCCATACTGAAGTTGTGCGAGTGGTATTTCAGCCAGAAACCATCAGCTTTGAGAAACTGCTCAAGGTCTTCTGGGAGAATCATGACCCGACACAAGGTAGAGTGATGAGTGAGCCAGTATTTAATTATCTTACTAATTACAGCTGGGATAATTAGTGTTTGAGTTGCTCGGAAGAGATGAACCTTGAAATCGCACCACAGCTCAAGAGTATGATTGCAGGCATTTATTGATGGGATGGGAAGCATGAGGAACTCGAATTTCACAAGCCACCCCCTCCCCCCTGCCACCCAATAGATGGCTGTGCTGTGAAAATTCCCACAGAGAGATATATAAGACAATAGAAATTCTGTTCACCTTTGGATCATTACACCTTCTTCCTTAATGTAATCTCTTGCCTTTCAAATTAAAGGTATAGTTGATCATTTCAGTTATGACTTTGTGAGTTTGGTCTATTTCATTTTTTCAGGTTATCTTTTATGATGAGAAAAAAATGAATAAAATATTGAGGCATGGGGAATAACGAAGTGGTGGGCAGTTCTTTCAGTCAGTATTTTGCTGTGACAAGTCCTTCTTTGAAAGTGTCTGCAGGCTGCATGTAATATGCAGCTAGCATAACAGACTTATGAAAATGTTTTAAAGTAGGCTTTGGTACCTTTTCAGAGGATGAATACTATCATATGATCTCATGATGGCATGAACACACATTTTAAAAAATGGCTAAAATTGTGAAATCTCACACAATTTCATATGAAGTTGCTGAATTCCTACAAGATCTCAGAAAATCTCTTGAGAGATTTTGAAGTAACCGAGCTGCTGGTGAGGATTCATAGTGAACTAGATGTCCCTGGAGGAGTGGGGATGGCATTGCGGTGGAGATCAGCAGCCAGACAGCAAATTCTGGCTGGCAAAGTCTCCCCCGAAAAAGGAGAGATTGTAAGATTGTCCATTTGCACTCCAAACAGATGCTCGTCATGAGTAGACTGCAGGAACTGAGGTTTTTGCAGTTGGCAAAAACTGTTGAGGGATTTCAATCAAGCTCACAGCTGTAATGCAGCCTTTATGGACATAAGATTCACATGAACTTCATTTCTTAACAACTTTTGTACGTAACTAATTTACAGCTGAAGAGAGATTTTCTGAGTGGCAGGATAAGAAAATTCCTCTTGGTGAGTTATTATTTTTTCTGGATTACAAAGGAATAAAGGAAAAAAAGGTTTTAAAGAGTTAAAAACTTTTGATGAACGCTTAACAAGGAAAGTTTAAAACGGATAAAGAAGACAGTTATTTTGAAAGATTATTATTGGTGAAAGTGCTTTTGAACAAATTGGAATTAAATTAGACAAACGAACCAGACCTTCATGGGAATGTTTTTTGCTTACTATTAAAGAGTACAGACAATTGGTAGATTTTATAAAGCAAAACATATAGGTAATATGAGCCAGACTGTGATGCTGACTGTAACTGTGGAGATGTTGATTGTGATGCTGATTGTAACTATGGAGTGCCCTTTGAGACGAAAATATTAAGGGCACAGGAAGACAAAGAGAAAAAAAGGGGAAGCTTGCCTTTTCATTTTCCTTTGTTTGAGACACTTTCATTTTTGGATTATAATATCGTAATGGCAACCAGCAGAAAAGCAGCAAGAATGGAATGGGAGGAGAGGATCTCTAGAGCAACCTGCAGAGAGAGAATTACACCAGATTTGCTTCAGAAAATGTTTGAGCAACCGGGCAATAAGTTAGCTGTATCACTTAATACTAAATTGTCGGCTTTTGAAAAAAGAATGGATGAAAGTCTTGCAAAGATGAAAGAGGAGATGAAAGAATTTAAGAAGATGGAAAGCTCTGTAAAACAAGTGTCTGGAGATGTAAAACAAATTAATGACAAAGTGGAAATTTTGAGGAGTAAGACAGAAGTTATAGACAGAGAGTTGGAAAGTGAACTAACTAATCTGGCTCTATTGGAATTGAGAGAGAAGAGATTTTGTTTGAGGTTTAGAGCAATCCTAGAGGATGCTGCTGAGGATATTAGAGAAAAGATTATTAAAATCTTAGCAAATTTTTTGGATTGGGATGAGGAGGATACAGAGGCAGAAATTGATGAAGTATATAGAATAAATACAAGATTTGCAAAAATAAGAAATGTTCCAAGGGATGTTTTGGGGCACCTTGCTAGGAAGAAGACAAGGGATCAAGTGTTGCAACAGCATTTTAATACAAGACTGAAGATTGATAATACAGATATAATTGTTCTTGAAGAAATTCCTGTTAGAATTTTGTATAAGAGAAAAGAGTATTCTTTTTTGACTGAAAGATTAAAGCAGAAAGAGATCCCATTTCAATGAGACAAATTGCAAGGTGTGATTTTTACTTTTAAACAACAGAAGTTTTGATTGAATTCTGTCCAGAAGGCAAGAGAATTTCTAGAAAAATTCAAAGAGGAATCGGAGGAGATTCATATGGAAGTGACAGAGGAGACTACACAAAAATTCCAACAGGTGCAACAGGAAACTAAAAGGAATGATACTGAACTAGGCACTACAGGTGTCAATTTTTCTAAATTTTTAGCTTGATTACGGATTATAAATGCTTAACATGGAGTATAAATGGAGCAAATTCTCCTCAAAAGAGAAAAAAAATCATTATTTGAAAAAATTAAAACAAGATATAATTTGCCTACAAGAGACACATGTTAGAAAAAAGGACATAAATATTTGATTTATAAAAAATAGGGCAAAAAAATTATTTCAGCTGGAACAAAACATAAAAAAAGGAAATGGAGTTGTTTTATATATAAATCCTCAACTAAAACCAGAACTTGTATTGACTAATGAGCATGGTAGATTTGTTAGGGTGGAAGCTAATATGCACGGGACTAATCCCCAAATGAGGACAAAATATTGTTTTATAAATGACTTACGGAGAGATTAATAGGTTTCTCTTATGAAAATTGGTACTTGATGGGGGATTGGAATGGAGTGATCTCCCCACAACTGGACAGAACTTCTGCAGAAAATATTAAAATCACTCAAAACAAATTACCAAAAGTTTTATTTGATTTGATGGACAATTTAGGGCTAATTGATATATGGAGACAGAAAAATGGCAGTTCAAGAGAGTATACCTACTTTTCTGAAAGACATAGATCCTTTTCAAGAATAGACATGATTTGGACTTCAAAGAACTTGGCTACTAAGTTTTCTAAAGTAGAGCTATTACTAAAGACTTGTTTGGATCATAATCCTGTGAGTTTGGTTTATAAAAGAAAATCTAATTCTTTAAGATGGAGTCTAAATGAAACGTTGCTACAGAAAGAAGCAATAGTGGAGGACTGTAAAAAAAATTAAAAGAATTGTTTGAAAATTATTTAGGTAAAGTCACTGATTAAAGAATGGTTTGGGATGCAAGTAAAGTTTTATTAGTGGTTATTTTATATAACATAATAGTGAACTTAAAACTACAAGTCAAGAGAAAAAACAGGCTATTTTGGATGAAATAAAGACAAAAGAAGAATTAAAGAAATTTCCAGAGATAAGTATTTCTCAACAAATTAAGCTTTTATAACAACAATTATCTATGTTAGCAGTAAGAGAAATGGAAATAAAAATGAATTATGTAAAGCAAAAAAAATTGAGTTTGCAAATAAACCAGGGAAGTGACTAGCATATTAATTATGAAAAGAAAAAGAAAAGAAAATGATATTGAAACTACAAGAGGGAGATACTGTGTTAATGGACAATGTGGCTATACAAAATGCATTTCATCAATATTATTCCAATTTGTATAAGGGAAGTGACATCTCTCTAGAGAAAATAGATTAATATCTAAAGAAACAAAATTTACTGAGGATTACAGGGGAACAGATTACGAACAGACCTATTACAATAATAAGGGAAATTTCTGAAGCTATAAAAAATATTAAACTAGGAAAGGTGCCTGGAGCAGATGGATTATTAGGTTCTTATTATAAATGTGTTGAGGATGAACTTTTACAACCGTTACAAAACATGATGAACCCTGTCCTACAGGGAGGAAAGATGCAGAGAGTTGGAAGGAAGCCAATATAGCATTAATACCCAAAGAGGAACAAGATTTGACTATAACAAGAAACTTGTTTCTATAGGCCAATATCATTATTGAATAATGACTACAAGTTGTTCACAATGATTCTAGCTTACTGACTGAAAATAAATTTGCAAGAATTGAGGATCAATGTGGGTTTTTACCTAAAAGACAGTTAAAAAACAATGATAGAAATATGTTGGACATTTTGGAATATTTGGAGCAATATAAGAGAAGGCTTTTGACAATTTGAACTGGGCTTTCTTGTTCAAGGTTTTGGAAGATAAGAATTTTGGAGAGAACTTTATAAAATGGGTAAGATTGATTTACACTTCACAGAAAGCACAAATAATTGTTAATGGAGATCTAACAAAAACCTGTGAGATACAAGAAGGAACAAGACAGGGATGCCTACTGTCTTCTCTTGTTTATTTTGGTTCTTGAAGTATTGATAGAGATATAAGACAAGATGAGAGGATTGTGGGAGTAAAGATTAAAAAGGAAATTTATAAGTTAAGCACTTTTGAGATGACTTGGTGTTGGTCTTAGAAGATCCTTTAAAGGGAACTGAAATTTGGTGCATTAATAGGTTTCAAGATTAATAAACAGAAGATGATATTAACAAAAATATGAAAATAGAAGATCAAACAGAATTGATGAATAAAACAGGTTTTAAGATTGAGAAGAAGGTAAAATATCTGGGTATCACTATGACAAATATGAATTGTATAGTATTTCAAAATAACTATGTTAAGACATGGAATGAAGTTAAAAAGGATATGTTAAGATAGGAGAAATTACAACTGTCACTGCTGGGGAAAATTTCTGTGATAAAATGAATGTCTTGCCTAGAATGATCTTTTTGTTTCAGATAATACCTGTTTTGACAACTGATGCACCATTTAAACAGTGGCAGAAGGATATATCTAAATTTGTGTGGCAGGAGAAAAAACCACAAGTTAAATATAAGGTGTTACAAGATGGGAGTCAATAAGCAACTTGGAAAGTTTACAGTCAAGAATTGAATATTTTGTGACTAGCCACATCTACCATGGCAACCATTTGGAGAAAGTGCAAGCCTCCCTCAGCAGCCATTTTCTGAGAGTACCCATGATGTGTTCTCAAAATACCAAATGCACTAACTGATCTTATAGGTTTGGGGAGCCCTCAAATAGATTATATGTTTCATTTGGCTGTCATTGAAAGGGGAGAGGAATGCAGTTCCTCTAACTGTAAAGGGTTAAGAATGTAGCTATAGAGAAGATGAAATAGGGAATTAGGAATCAAAGCACTTAAGCAAAATTCCTTTTTTTCTGCCACCTCTTCCCTTTGTCTATCTTTCCCATTGTTCATTTTTAAACTTGCCCATCCCTGCTCCTTTCTTCTGGATGGTTTTTCTTCAAAGTGCTTTCCTTTCTCCAGGAATGCATTGCCTGTCCTGTATTTCTAGGTAGCAACATTTCATGCTGTGCTATTGCTGGTTCAGGATCCTTGAGTCAGGATCTCCAGTGCAGCAAGCATGAGCATAGGATATGCTTTTTGATGAGCCTTTGTTTTCTGCCCAGATAGAACGCAGCTCAAAATCCTGGTACCTACTCCATCAGCACAAGGTTTCATTTGACTCATGACCACAAGCAGGAGGAGAAACAGGGAGAAATAGGTACTTCCCAGCTGCTTGACTGCCTTTGGAATCTGTGGTAATAAATCAGACTTTGGCATCTGTGATAATAAATTATCACTGTTGAAGACTACAAGATTTTGTAAACGAAGCCAAGCATGTGAAACTGCTTTATTTAGGATGCTAATACCAAATAGTACAAAGCCGTTGACCTGATGAATCCTCATTTCTCTTATCGAGATCTAGCTGCCACATTCAACACACAGAGAAGCAGACACAAATTTGTATCAGATCTTCATTGCTTCATTTCATGTTACCTAAAGGCCCTGTTTATTAGTCATTGGGTGGGAAAGGCTGCCTTTTATGGAGGCTGCACAAGGAATCTATCATCTGCAAATAATTAGAATTAGACACTAGAAATTACTTTGTTTTTCTAATGAGCAGATGTGTCTACTTGGAGAAGGAGGACAGCTGTACCCATATAAAAATGTGAAAGCAAGCCTAAACCAACACTGCACATTTTGTGATAACCCTACTATTTCACTTTGACGTTATAAAAAAATGGGTCATTACGTAAGGGATCATTACATAAAGTGTACTGATTTTTTAAAATTGCATTTGTTCAAGATACCTCCTCCAGAACTTTGAAAAAAGATGTATAAAAAACCAGACCTCAGTAATAGTGCTCCTGCTTTGCCTAAGTGAAGCAAATTCAGTTATTGGGATAGCACTTCCTATTTGCAGAGACTTATTGACATGATGTTGAAAGCACACTTTGTCTTCTTTTCTGCTTCAGCTTTAAAAGAGCTGTTCTGGGTCAGATAAAAGATCTCCCTGCACTGTGTTCTTTTCCCACAGTAGTTAAGTGGAGGCTTGTGAGAGGCTTACAGGTAGGACATAAGTGCATGTATGGAATAGCATCCTCCCTTTTATAACCCTATAGTCAGCATCCACGAGACAGGAGAAATAATGAAGGAGGATTTCTTTCAAAGAGACGACTGTTTGTGCTGTGTAGTCTTATTTGTGTATGAAAAGTGGGGAAGTGAAGGATAGGACTTATTTTACCCCTCTTCAGCAAGTCTAACTGAAATTTAAAGGCCTTCAGTAGATTCTGTAATGAGATAAAAAATTATGGGAAGCGTCTGTAGAATCAACAGGGGAATGAGCTGGAAGTTCTAGTCTCCCTACTCTAATTTTTCTTGACAGCAAATGATGTTGTTCCAACAAATTATTCTCTAAAGTTATGTTTATGTGTATGTGTGTTGAGAAATATTCATCAGGACAGAAGAAATATACAAACCATAATCAGAAATCCCACAAAATGAATAGGTAGTAGGGAAGACTGCCCTTAATCATTAGTCATGTCCCATGCCTATGGTATCTGCAAAGTAAAAATATAAAGAACAATTTTATACAATGATATTTGGACCTAGAAGACCTAGCAGCTGCAAAGTGCATGAGTAATGGTCACCTGGAAGACTCCTCTACTGTACTGATGGGCTACGCTCATACATGCTAGACCAAGTTAAAATAGGGTTCACTGATTTGCTGTTCAACATGTAGTGGGAATCCGACCATTATCTTAGCTTGTTGTGTGAACCAGGCCATTGTGTTAAGCCATGATTTAACAAATAAGGTAGTATGTTAGGTAACATAGGAAGTGTTCTATTAACTCAGGTCTAGAGTTTGTCTTATTATTTGAACCCAGCCTATAAATGCTCTATCTTATGCATCTAGCACAGATATTTATTTATTTATTTATTTATTTATTTATTTATTTATTTATTTATTTATTTATTTATTTGCCACCCATCTGACAGAAACGTGACTCTGGGAAGCATACAATAAAACCATAAAACCATAAAAACAATAATTATAACAACTAAAACATAATTTATTATATTATTAAAAAAACTAAAAAAGGAAGGGAGAACATAGGTGTTACATACAATGTAGACACCTCATTAAATTCCCATATCCACAAGCCCCCAAGTCTGTTGACACAACCAAGTTTTAAGGGACTTCCAGAAGGACATCAAAGAGGGAGCCAGTCTCACCTTGGGGGGGGGGTGTGATGTTCCACAGGGCTGATGCCATGGCAGAAAAGGCCCTTTCCCCGTGTCCCACCAAACGTAATTCCATAGCAGACGGAAGTTGGAGCATGCTTCTTCTGCTGGACCTGATGGGATGGGTGGAAGTAATTGAGAAGAGGTGGTCCCTCAAATAACCTAGCCCCATGCCATTAAGTGCTTTAAAAGTCAAAAACAGCACCTTGAATTGGACCCAGAAGCAAACTGGCAGCCAATGAAGGTGTAATGTGCGCTGTTCTAGGGGCACACATAACTGCACATGCTGCTGCATTTTGTACCAGCTGAAGCTTCTGGATACTCTTCAAAGGCCAGCCCCATGTAGAGTGCATTACAGTAGTCTGCCTGGGAGATGACCAGGGCATGAGTGATTGTGAACACAGCCTCTTGATCCAGGAATGGGCACAACTGACACACAACTCAAAGCTGTGCAAAGGCGCTCCTAGCCACGACTGCCACCTGCTCTTTGAGCAGGAGTCATGAGTCCGGGAGGACCCCCAATTTGCGCACCTGGTCTGTCTGGGGCAGTGCAGCCCCATTCAGTACCAAGGATAGTATAGTCCCAGAACAAGAAGGCCCCAAAACCCAGAGCCATTCATTCTTAACAGGGTTCAGTTGAAGCCTGTTGTTCCCCACCCAGATCCCTATAGCCTCCAGGCACCAGGATAGGACATCAACAGCATTGCTTAATCCAGCAGGGGCAGAGATGTATTATTGGGTATCATCAGCAGACTGATATATTAGTATAGTGCAGAGACAGCCCATTGGTGGTTAACAGTCATACTTGTGTGGGGATGGATGTGGTAGTGGGCTGGGCACCATTCACTAGATTTTCACTTAATAATCCTAGGTATTATTATACTTTCCCATAATCTGTGTATTTAGCCATTTTTCCAGTTTAAGCACTTTTATTCTAGTTGTAGTTGATGTTATAGACTGATAGGTTTGAAGGGCAGCAGTTTGAGAAGATTTGTTTTAACTGTTCCTATCCCCATCCTTATATCTCATGTAAGGTTTTTGTTTCCACACTTCCCCTTTCTCCCTAGTTCACCTGCGCTTTGGTCTCTCATCCTTTGCTCCCATTTTTATCTCAGATACCCTGCTCTGCCCTTCTCTTCTTTTCCTCCTGCACATGAGTTGTGCTTCCTCCCAGATCTTCTTTTCACTCAGTGTTCATTATTTTATTTCCTCTGTTCTGCCTTATTGCCGTTGATCATCTGTTGGCCCCCTCTCCCCTGAATGGCACAGTCAGCTGAACTGAATTAGTAGCACTTTTTAGGATCCAAGGAAATGTTTTGCATAGCCAGGCTCTAGACCAGGTGAAGCCTACTGAAAGCTGCCTTTCCATCTTCCCAGTTTCCAACACATTTTGTCACACAAGGTAAGTGGCATCACTACTTTGTACACAGAACACAAGCCAAAGCTTCTTTCAGCATGAGAATTTTTGGATTCTGGGCATAATATGGCTGGTCATTTCAGGCAGGAAATAAAATAGCTGCCTGCAGTCCATAAAATAAAACTCAGCCAGTGTAACCAACAAGCTCCAGCACAGTTTTAGTTTTTAGAAGGTCTTTAGAATAATCTGACCTGCCTTTCACATTATTTTTTTTAGCCAGGGTAATGGGGAAGGATGTGGTACAGTGACTGCATCCAGTACGAAATAAGCCCCTTCATTATTTATGCATTATTCATAGCAGTGTTTGTGAGCACTGCATTCCTTTGGTCAGTTTGATTTACAGTCTGCATTAAAATTCAAGCGTAAATGCTACATGGATTATTAGTAGGCTTTTAATCTTTGATTTCATGTCTAATTAGTTACAAGAGGTCAAACCTGATTTTCTCTTTCTCTTTCTCCTTTTTCCCTGAAACAGCATTTTCAGATGACTGTTTTTCTTCCCTATTACCTAAAGCCTCTACCTTCCCATAATTGTAAGGCAGTAATAACTTGCCTTAATGATAATATAAGAGACTTCCATGAATTTTATATCTTAATCCTCTCTCAATATGCTGTAATCTAGACAAGCTTGAGTGATTCAGTGCATAAGTAAGGCAAAATACTGAGTGCATTAGGAAGCCATATTGTATGAAAGAAGTTTATCCATCTAGCCCCTTGTGTCTGAGTGAACCATGGTTTAGTCAACCCAGTTTTATGGATTTGAATGATACTCTGCATTATAAACTACATAGGCTAGGTTCTCACAATGTACTAGGCTATAATGGTTTGGCTAATTTTGTGGCTTGATGTATTGTGTGAACATCCCTTAACAGATATTGGCTCTCCAGGCAGAGAGAGATCCTTCTCATCACCTGCTAGCTGACACTTTTAATCCTAAAGTTATAGCTGAATCTTAGATATTTTGCTTTTAGTTCAGGGATATTGCCAAACAGGTACAATTTCTCCCCAAAGTTAAAGTGATACTGTCAGCTCTTTAATGTATACCAGGTCTGGAAACAAATAGCACAAGAATGCTGGGAGTTACTTTGTTGATATAGACAATCATAACAGAATCTTGAAAGCCTGTCAAGTTTCTCTTTTTCTCCCTCTTATACCAAAGAGAGTCAGGGCAGGGCAGTCCTGATTTTCTTTTTTGCACCTTCCTATTTTCCCAGGCAAAGTTCATACTTTCCCAGTGGTTGCAGCATATTTCCCTCAAGGCCATCTCTCTACTCCTCTGTGGATACATAAGAATACAAATAAGATAAGCATTATCTGGAGACTTCGCAAACAAGGTCATACAAAACCTAATTTCTTATTTGGAATAATATTAGGGCTTGTAGGCTGGTGAGAAGCTCATAGCATAAAGCAAAGATGGGACCACTAGATCTGTGCTGCAGAAATATGGACACCCACTAGTTAGCAGCAAAGTGTAAAGAAAAAAATTGACTCTTTTCTGCTACCTAGTGGTCATCAGGATTTTTGTAGTTCAATGTACAGTAGTAGTCTGTGGAGAGTAAGGAAGATGATCTTGATGGAAATATGCAGGAGTGTTAACTAGGCAAAAGGGCTGAAACATTTTTAAAATCCAGAGCAATGAGATAACATTCAGAAGTCAGGCAGATGCCTCCCTAATTTACTGGAGTATAAGAAGAAGAAGGAGATAAAACACAATTACACTTGCAAGAGTCTGTTATTATAGCCAATCTCAATAAAAGTACTTTTAGATTTCCTATGGAATTGATTTCCTGGTCTGGTCTACCAAGTGGGGCTGACATAGTCCTACATAAGATGCTTACTGCCCCTTCACTCCTACCCTAATACCAGCTAATTCCATTATAAAGTTTGAAAAAAAAGAAGAAGTAAGCTATCAGCTAAAATTGGCAGGCATCCCTGCAATCCTGTAAAAAGTCATGGTGATGGCCTTGAAGGAAATATTCCAAAGCTGTTTCAGGAGCAACTAGGGAGAAGTGTTTCTTAAACCCTGGGAAAGGAGATAGTGTTAGGAAGAGACTCAGGCTGCTCCTCTCTGACTCAGTGGAGTATAAGAGGGAGGAAAAGCAAAATACAAGGAGAGTTGCAAAACTCTGTTTCTATAGCTTATCTCAATAAAGTATATATATAGTCTTCTTGTGGTTTCTTGATCTGGTCTACCTTGTAGAGCTGACAAGTCCATTGTTTTATTCTTAAATAATGACTTTAAAGCCTAATTTATTCTTAATTATTGATCTCTTACACGTTTACATGTGATAAATACCAGTTCTTGCCACCTATGATTACACTGGCACATGAACCTTGGCTCAGGAGATTTTGATATTCATACATAACTTGTCAACATCCTGAGCATGACTTGCTGGGCCAGGGGGATTCAACAACCCAGGCCTCAACTGGCTACAGCTTCACAGCCTGGGATTGAGTGGGACCAGGTTGCTAGCCTAGTCTGTGACAATGAATCCATATAGACCATCCTAATTTTCTACAGTCTCCATCATTTGCATATTCAAGCAGATATATGCAGGTGGATCTAAACAACTAACAACCCAGGAATATCCATCCCCAAGTTCTGGCCTCCTACACTTTACACTTCATACCAGCACCATTTGCTGTGCCGCTCCATAGCGTTCTGTCCTTGCGAATCATCCTTGCTTCTACCACATCCATACATGGCCTCCAACACTGCCTTTTGTTCTTTAAGCTCATTTCTCTGAGATCTTAAAAGTTTCAATATTGTTACAGTAAAAATATAAGAATATAATACTGAATCCAGATCTTTTTGTTATCAATATGTATTCATAAAAATAGCACTGCTAACTAATTCTGTTCATAAATAGAGTGGCTTCCCATAAATTTATGGTGGTAGAAGAATGTGTCCCCTTCATGGATCACTGCCTTGTCGTGGCGAAGGGGCTTGTGTAACTCAGTGAAGCCATGAGCTATACCGTGCAGGGCCACCCAAGACGGACAGGTCATGACAGAGAGTTCTGACAAAATGTGGTCCACTGGAGAAGGAAATGGCAACCCACTCCAGTATCCTTGCCAAGAAAACCCCATGGAAAATGTTAAAAGGCTAAAAGATATGACGCCGGAAGATGACCCCTCAGGGGAAGATGTCCAATATGCTACTGGGCAATTCCAAGTAGCTCCAGAAAGAGTGAAGCGGCTGGGCCAAAGCCAAAAGGACGTTCAGCTGTGGATGTATCTGGAAGCGAAAAGAAGGTCCGATGCTGTAAAGAACAATATTGTATAGGTACGTGGAATGTAAGATCCATGAACCAAGGCAAGCTGGATGTGGTCAAACATGAGATGACAAGATTGAACGTCGACATCTTGGGAATCAGCGAATTGAAATGGACGGGAATGGGTGAATTTAATTCAGGTGACCATTATATCTACTACTGTGGGCAAGAAACCCTTAGAAGAAATGGAGCTGCACTCATAGTCAGTAAGAGAGTGGGAAAGGCAGTAATGGGGTACAACCTCAAAAACGACAGAATGATCTCAATGCGTATCCAAGGAAAACCATTCAACATCACGGTAATCCAAGTCTATGCCCCAACCACTGATGCCGAAGAAGCTGAAGTTGACCGGTTCTATGAAGACCTACAAGACCTTCTAGAACTAGCACCAAAAAAAGATGTCCTTTTCATCATAGGGGATTGGAACGCTAAAGTAGGAAGTCAAGGAGTAATCGGAATAACAGGCAAGTTTGGCCTTGGAGTACAAAATGAAGCAGGGCAAAGGCTAATAGAGTTCTGTCAAGAGAACAAGCTAGTCATAGCAAACACTGTTTTCCAACAACACAAGAGACGACTCTACACATGGACATCACCAGACGGTCAATACCGAAACCAGATCGATTACATACTTTGCAGCCAAAGATGGAGAAGCTCTATACAGACGGCAAAAACAAGACCAGGAGCTGACTGTGGCTCAGATCATGAGCTTCTTACTGCAAAATTTAGGCTTAAATTGAAGAATGTAGGGAAAACCACTAGACCACTCAGGTATGACTTAGATCATATTCCATGTGAGTACACAGTGAAGGTGATGAATAGTTTTAGAGGATTAGATTTGGTAGACAGAGTGCCTGAAGAACTATGGACGGAGGTCTGTAACATTGTACAGGAGGCAGCAACTAAAACCATCCCAAAGAACAAGAAATGCAAGAAAGCAAAATGGCTGTCTGATGAGGCTTTACAAATAGCTGTGGAAAGAAGGAATGCGAAAAGCAAGGGTGAAAGGGAAAGATATAAGCAACTGAATGCAGATTTCCAGAGAATAGCAAGGAGAGATAAGAAGGCCTTCTTAAATGAACAATGCAAAGAAATGGAAGAAAACAATAGAATGGGGAAGACTAGAGATCTCTTCAAGAAAATTGAAGATATCAAAGGAGCGTTTAGTGCAAAGATGGGCATGATAAAGGACAAAAAAGGCAGGGACCTAACAGAAGCAGAAGAGATTAAGAAGAGGTGGCAAGAATACACAGAAGAACTATACAAGAAAGATCTTAATGTCCCTGATGTCCATGCTGATGTGGTCACTGACCCTGAGCCAGACATCCTAGAGAGTGAAGTCAAGTGGGCCTTAGGAAGCATTGCTAACAACAAAGCTAGTGGAGATGACAGTATTCCAGCTGAGTTATTTAAAATAGTAAAAGACGATGCTGTTAAAGTGCTGCACTCAATATGCCAGCAAGTTTGGAAAACGCAACAGTGGCCACGGGATTGGAAAAGGTCAGTTTACGTTCCAATTCCAAAGAAGGGCAATGCCAAAGAATGCTCAAACTATCGCACAATTGCACTCATTTCACATGCTAGCAAGGTTATGCTCAAAATCCTACAAGCTAGGCTTCAGCAGTACGTGAACCGAGAACTACTGGATGTACAAGCTGGGTTTCAAAGAGGCAGAGGAACTAGAGATCAAATTGCCAACATTGGCTGGATCATGGAGAAAGCACGAGAGTTCCAGAAAAGCATCTACTTCTGCTTCATTGACTATGCAAAAGCCTTTGATTGTGTGGATCACAACAAATTGTGGCAAATTCTTAAAGAGATGGGGATACCAGACCACCTTACCTGTCTCCTGAGAAATTTGTATGCGGGCCAAGAAGCAACAGTTAGAACCGGTCATGGAACAACCGATTGGTTCAAAATAGGGAAAGGAGTACGACAAGGCTGTATACTGTCACCCTGCTTATTTAACCTATATGCAGAGTACATCATGAGAAATGCCAGGCTGGAAGAATCACAAGCCGGAATTAAGATTGCAGGGAGAAACATCAATAACCTCAGATATGCAGACGATACCACCCTAGTGGCAGAAAATGAAGAAGAACTAAAGAGCCTCTTGATGAGGGTGAAAGAGGAGAGTGCGAAAGCTGGCTTGAAACTCAACATTAAAAAAACTAAGATCATGGCATCTGGACCCATCAATCCCTGGCAAATAGAAGGGGTAGAAATGGAAGCAGTAACAGACTTCATTTATTTGGGCTCCAAGATCACTGCAGACGGAGACTGCAGCCATGAAGTTAAAAGACGCTTGCTCCTTGGGAGGAAAGCTATGGCAAACCTAGATAGCATATTAAAAAGCAGAGACGTCACCTTGCCGACAAAGATCCGCGTAGTCAAAGCTATGGTTTTTCCAGTAGTAATGTATGGCTGTGAGAGCTGGACCATAAAGAAGGCTGAACGCCGAAGAATTGATGCCTTTGAACTGTGGTGCTGGAGAAGACTCTTAAGAGTCCCCTGGACTGCTAGGAGGTCAAACCAGTCAATCTTAAAGGAAATCAACTCTGATTGCTCATTGGAAGGATTGATAATGAAGCTCAAGCTCAGATACTTTGGTCACCTAATGCGAAGAGAGGACTGGAGAAGAGGACGGCAGAGGATGAGATGGCTAGATAGCATCACTGAAGCAATGAGCATGAAATTGAGCAAACTCAGGGAGGCAGTGAGAGATAGGAAGGCCTGGCGCAATATGGTTCATGGGGTCACGAAGAGTCGGACACGACTTAACGACTGAACAACAACAACAAGAAGAATGTATCTGCTCCTCAGAATAATTTTTTAAAGTTAGTTGTGCCTGTCCTAAAGTTTGGAGAGGTTTGGCTCCAGTTTTCACACCTCTGTCAATTATTGTTGTTAGTCCTCTTACTAATTCTATTGTGTTTCATTGTGTTAAATGACAAATCCTGTTGGAGAAATTATAAAATCATAGTATGATGGTTCCCTCTTTCACATGTCCCAGCAATCCAGCCAGTGTTGGGAGGCAGCTGACACTGGGTGTTTAGTTGAAGTTTTTTCCTGCCAGTTAGTCTGTGTGTTGCATTTGCCAGACCGGTGGGTTTGCCATAGTACTAGCTCATTTTCATACCATGACCTTCTCTTCAGAGTTCTCTTTTCCCTTGGCAACTCTTAAGCTTTGTTCACAGGATCGTTACAAGTGAGTGATGAGATCAAGCCAGGGTGACACAGTATAAATAACTTTTGCTAAATAATAATACGATGAGCTGCAGGAAAGGTTTTTATTAGTCTTAACTCAGCAGGTATTGATTGGGGGGAGAAGAAAATGGTGGATCAATATATCAGAAAGCAAATGGCAGCTGTAGAAAATGTAAATCAAAGCTGTATTTTTTACAACCCAAGAAACTATGAGCTGCCCTTTACAGTTTCACTACACCACACTAAAGAGAGTTTTAGATTATAGTAATTTGTCTCCATTATTAGCATGATCCTTTGGGAATGAAAGATTAGAAAAGAGAACTATTAGGTTCTTGTCTCTTATGAGAAGGAGATTAGAAATAGTACATGTATGACACTCAAAATACCATTACACATTAGTACTAGAAGGGAGGAAAACCTGATAATTCCACATGGGATGTCCTCAGCATGGAGATTGGCAGACTAAAATAATTCATCTAGATGCAAACTTTATTACAATGTAACATGATTTCTATTTTTCTCTGAGTTGGACCAAAATCTAGTGATTTTTTTTGGCTTGCAAAACATTTTACACATTGCTGGTGGCTTTGTTTAAGAGGTACCTATCTCTTTTGTCATTATTGCAGCTTTCCTTATAATTTTAATGAAATGACAGGATGCCATATATCAGGAATACCTGGTTAGCCCAAACCATAAATGATAAGATATAAGCACAAGGGAGAGACACATATAGAAGAAGCAAGAGAAGAGAGAACTAGGTATTTCAGCAGTGAATACCAGGAAGGACAAATATGAATTCTCTTCCGTGGACTTGGGAAATAGCATAGAAATACCAAATAGCCTGGAAAAATTAAAAATACCAAAAACTACACTGGCCTTGATAATGAATAAAGACCCCCTCACTTGGAGATATTTAACTTTCAATAATGGTGAAAACATTGAATTAATTAAGAGGGATCTTATTCTACATGGGTCAGTCCTCAGCTTATCAACAAATGTGCTTTCCACAATACAGTATTAAAAAGCTTCTTTGTTTTCTCCATACAGACAGTTTCCTTACATTAGGATGAAGGGTATGTAGTATATATCATGGTCTGTATTCTGGCTAGACCCTGGTCCAATTTAAAACATATTGGGGCCTCAGTTTCACTACCAAATTTCAGATAATTCAGATTTGGACAGCATCTTTAGTTCAGAGTTTTCTGTTTTCTTATCTAGTATCTTCAAGTAGCCCACCTATTCCTTAACCAACTCAATTTAAGACCAATTCTATTTAAGAACATTTCTCTGGCAGCATGTTAATGTTACTATGATATTTGCATGATGCCTAAATGAAAAGTAGCATGCCAGGTTAAACAGCTTGTTATCCTTACTAAATTAAGAAAACTAACTTTACCAGTATAATTTGTATAATAGCTCTCACTGGTCCTAACAGTACTCTAAATATCCACTTGCCTCTCTTTTAATCCTGTGGAAAACCCTTCTCCTAAGATTTTAAAATAAAGGGTATGGGGAGCTGTGGAATCCCAAATGATTTTCTGGTCGACTGAAAAATGTTTTATTCTGCCTATTTTTTATGGCTTAGTAATCAGAGATATTCTGCTTTTGATTTTAATGCTCAGCTTTAATGATTGTGGTATTTTGTGGTCCCTTTTTAAGGTCGAAAGGCACTACAGAAATATTTTTAATAAATAAGTAGAAAAGAAATTTTTGGTAAAAACATCAGTTCATACTACCTGCTCGGAGAGCTAATCTCCACAGTTAGTCTCCCTTTCTTCTATCTTCTTTAAAAGATGTATATATTTTTTTTATTTGAAAAGAACGTTAGGGCTCAAGGGAACCATCACCAGATTATAGTTCCACCATTAGCTTTTTATGGCTTAGTTCATATATCATAGGACCCTCTTCTCAAGATAAAGCATGATGGCTGTTTAGCCTGTACTTGAACACATCCAATGAAAGGGCACCCATCACCTCATTGGATAATGTTACTGATCTTACAAGGAATTTTTGGGAATCAGCCTAATCCATTATCTTGTGTCCTGCGCTCTAGGAAAATAAAGTCATTGTCTATCTTTTCATGTATTTGAAGAATGTTAGGGTTATTATATATAGTAGTTTAGTGTAATGGTTAAGGTGCTGGCCTAGAAACCAGGAGACTGTGTGATCTAGATCTCCCTTAGGCATGGAAGACAGTTGGATGACCTTGGACCAGTTGCGCTCTCTCATCCCAACCCACCTCACAGGGTGGTTCTGGGGAAAGGATGCAGGAGTATTAGGTATGTTCACTGCCTTGAGTTGACTAAATATATATACAAAAAATGTGGAATAACTGATGATGATGATGATAATTAGCTATGGGACAACCTAAAGAAATACAACAAGAATGCAGCTTGGATAAAGGAGATGGATAAGAATAAAAAAGAAACTGAAATGAAAGAACTTGTAGTAACAGCAGGAATGGTGGAGATAAGGGCAAGGAAGATCAAGAATTGGTCAGCACCAGGTAAAGATGAACTGCATGGTTTGTGGTTGAAACATCTGACTGGTCCACGCCCATTCATTGCCAAGCAGTTTAACAACATAATGCAAGGAGGTGAAATTGAAGATTGGTTAACATCTGGCAAAACCTACCTGATAATGAAAGATTAAAAAAAAAAGGGCAGCACCAGGCAACTACAGGCCAATTACCTGCTTACGAACAACTTTCAAATTGCTAACTGGTATGGTAGCTGATGCAGTCCAACAGCATCTAGTTGAAAACAAGCTCTTTCCATCAGAGCAGAAAGGAAACTGCCCAAACCGCAGAGGAACAAAAGATCAGCTCCTAATTGACAAGATGATTTTGGAAAACTGCAAGAGAAGGAAGACCAACTTGAATGTAGCTTGGATTGATTACAAAAAGGCATTTGACTCCCTGCCACATGAATGGATAATCAAGTGCCTAGAAATGAGTCAGTAGAAACATCAGAAGCTTTGTGCAAAGATCAATGACACAGTGGAAGACACAGTTGCTGGTCAATGGTGATAGACTGGGAGAGGTTAATCTCAAGAGAGGAATCTTTCAAGGAGTCTCACTATAATCACTACTGTTTGTCATTACATTGATTCCTCTGTCAACAATACTGAACAAGTCAGGCCATGACTATCAAATATCAAAAACATCTGCCAGGCTCTCCCACCTCCTTTACATGGACAATCTGAAGCTGTATGGAAAAACACCATCTGAAATAGAATCACTGCTCAACACTGTCCATATATACAGCCAAGATATTGCAATGGAGTTTGGACTGGACAAATGTGCCATCCTTATCATCAACAAAGGAAGAATAGTGACAACTGAAGGAATGGAAATAACATCATGAGTCTGGATGAAGAAGATCACTACAAATACCTGGGCATCCTTCAAGCTGACAACATCAAGCACACTGAATTCAAGAAGAAGGTTAGTAGTGAATACATCGTGAGAGTGAAGAAGATCTTAATGTCCAAACTCAGTGGAGGAAATACTATCAAGACAATTAACACCCAGGCAATTCCAGTCATTAGATACAGAGCTAGAATAGTGGACTGGACTTAAGCAGAACTGGAGGCCCTGGATAGGAAGACCAGAAAAATAATGACAATGAATCATGCCTTTCATCCACGCAGTAATGTTGACAGACTTTATTTACCAAGGAGCTTAGGTGGGTGTGAAACGTTGCAAGTACACCAGACAGTTGAAGAAGAAAAAAGATCATTGGAAGAATATCTGAAGGACAGTGAAGAAGATGTAATAAAGTGAGTATACCATGAAGGCTTACTGAATACTGAAGAGACCAAACTGGCCTACAAGAAAGTCCAATTGAAGAATAAAAAAGAGACATGGCAAGACAAAGCATTACATGGCTAGTGCATTAAAAAAAACTAGCAGGCAAAGCAGATAACAACAAGACCTGGCATTGGCTAAGAGCAGGAAAGTTGAAGAAAGAGATGGAGGGGTTAATTCTGGCTGCACAAGACCAAGCCTTAAGAACAAATGCATACAAAGCCAGAATTGAGAAGACAGCAACAGACAGCAAATGCCGCCTCTGCAAAGAAGCTGAAGAAACAGCAGACCACCTAGTTAGCTGCTGCAAAAAGATTGCACAGACTGAGTATACATAATGACATGACAAAATAGCAGCAATGGTGCATTGGAATATCTGCAAGAAATACCAGTTGCCTGCAGGCAAGAACTGGTGGGACCAGAAAATAGATAAAGTAATAGAAAATGAAGAAGCCAAAGTGGTCTGGAACATTAGGATTCAGACAGAGAAGCATCTACCACACAACACCGCAGACTTAACAAGTGTTGATAAGAAAGACCAAAAAGTCTGGATAGTGGACATTGCAATACCTGGAGACAGCAGAATAGAAGAGAAAAAAAGGAGAAAATCACAAATAGAAAGGCCTGCAAATAGAACTGGAATGATTATGGCAAAAGAAAGCAAAGATAGTACCAATAGTAATAGGCATCTTGGCTGCAATCCCAAAACACCTGGAGCACCACTTGAAGACTATCAGCATTGACAAAATCACTATCAGTCAATTGCAAAAGGCAGCTTTACTTCGAATAGCTTATATCTTGGGAAGGACTCGATGGGTGGATAAAAATGTCAAATCCAGTCTAAAATCTAGCTGACTGTGTGACTCCTCCTCCTCCTCCTCCTCCTGGAATGCAGAACTCCAGTGTAATGGAATAGCTGAGCCTGTAAGGTAGAAAGCTGCAGACTCAGAATCTCCTCTTCTAGAAGCCTCTGGGTCCCCTTCCCATGGTCGTACTTGGAACAGCTTACATCACCTTTAACAGCTCACATCACCTTTAATACCATCAAATAACAACATCTGCCTATCCCAGGTCCTTGGGAAGGACTTGATAGGTGGATAAAAATGCCAAATCCAGTCTAAACCTCTGGCTGATTGTGCGACCAACAACAATAATGATATACTGAGCCTTTTTTCTCAGGGTTAAACATGACCAGTTCCTTTGTTCTCTCTTTATAGGACTCATTTCTAGTCCTCTGAATCATGGTCATTGGCCTTTTCTGAACTGCTTCTGGCTTGGCTTACTCTTTAATGTGTGTTATCTAGAACTGGATAGGATATTCAAGATGCGGCTGATCAACAAAATAAAGAAGCACACTTACTTCCTGTGATTTGGCAATTATATTTGTGTTGATAAGACGTAAAATTGCATTTGCCTTTTTTGTAGGCACTTTACACTGGTGGCTTGTGATCAATTACAATTCTAAGATACTTTTCACATATACTGTTACCACGCCAGATATCCCCATTCTATATCTGTGCCTTTGATTTCTTTTTCCTGAATGCAGAATTTTGCATTTACTTCATTATAATATTTTTAAGCCACTTTTCTAACTTATCAGAATCAGGTTCACGCATTCTACTACTCCACTCTGATTGGGACAGATCCTGAAGGGAAAGTTCTTTTCTACTTTCTTCACCTTAGAATAGATAAAATGTGCTTTCAAGCCTTTCCCTCTTTAATCTTTTCTTTTTATTTTCCCCATCAGTACTAAAAGATTTAGCTATATTGCTACAGGTCAAGCCATTTCTATTCAAAACTGTCTTAATCCCAGTTAGGTTATTTTATGCCTTTTCCCCCATCCCTCTTCTTCCTAGCATCCTGCTTGTCTATTAATTTGTCTCCTGTTCCCTCTGAATGCTGTTCATACATTTGTTTTCATTATAATAAATGGTTAATTTAGCCAGTCATTTAGGTGGATATCTTAGTAGCTGCATACTATGCCTGGGCTAAAACCCTAATACATATGACTCAATCAAAATTGTATGAGGATACATAATTTCATACTGCTTTATGTACCTGGAAGGATATAGTCAAAACTCAGAAATATGTTGATTTCAGTGGGAATCTTAACTTAGTTGACATGCTAGGACATAGAAGCATTTAACACTGTGTGGATAAATTATCCATGTACTTGTTTTTCTGTGTTAACAATGTAACTAGTTTCATATGGGATTTGAAATCACTAGTAAATCTGAAACTAATTCATGTTTTGCTAAATATTAATACAGCTGCAGGATTAGTGTCAGGTGCAATTCAAACTGTGCTTGTCCTGCAGCCTTAAATGGCCAGGCTCCTGTACACTCTTGAAGGACTTCTGCTCACCATAAGCTTATCGGTCATGGCAGACATTCTGCTTGAAAACTGGTGTTTCCCATCGCTCGCGCAAGCGCCTGAGCTCCGCAGAGCAGAAGGCGAGCGGCGGGCAGGCGAGTGAGTGAAAACTGGCACTCCCCATCGCTCACGTGAGTGAAAACTGGTGCTCCCCATTGCTCACGCAAGCGCCTGAGCTTGTTTGCCCGCTGCTCACCTCCTGCTCTGTGGAGCTCAGGCGCTCGCATGAGCGATGGGGAACACTAGTTTTCGCTCACTCGCCCTCCGTTCACCTCCTGCTCTGCGGAGCTGCCCCAGTTACAGCCCTCACTCAAATGAAGGCTCCACTCTCCCAGCCCTGCCGCTTGAGTATCAGCATATAACACGCAGCTAGGATTTCAGCCCCAAATTTTAAGGAAAAAAGTGCGTGTTATACACCGATAAATACGGTATCTGATTGTGTCTGTATTCTTATTTGGTTAAATGAGATGTTGCTAAGGTTGCTATGAATAAGCTGATTGAGGTATCACTGGGAAGAGCCCTGAAAATAGGATACATGGTGGCATTGTAGAAAGGTAAGATGACATATCTGAGTAGGTATAGTTTGCCTTGTGAAGTTTTGTCCTCAATAAAGAAAGGATCATTAGTACCCTAACCTTCTACTCTTGTTTCCTGCACTGAATGCCTTACCTTATTTATTGTTTATAGGATTGGAGAATTTCAAAAACGTATTGGTATCAGGAAGGGGTTACATAAACTTTGGCTGTTTGTCCAATAAGTTTAACAATCATCTTGATCTCCTTTATCAGTGAGCACTCTCTCTACACCAAAAATTGGGCTGCATAGATGTCTTAGAGAGCTATTAGCCTATTGTGACAGAGAAGGCCTCAAAATAAACCACCCAAAAGTAAAAGTCCTGGTATTTTCCAGAAAATGCCTCAATTTCTTAACTAGATGCATGATAATTGAAGTACTATGAGCAGGTGAAATCTTTCAATACCAATTTTGATAAAATCTTAACAGCATTCAAGCAGAGAGTGTGACTTGGATATTCAGTTGGATAGGGCCAAAATTTTCCTTCTACTGCATATATGCAATGGATATCAGAACTGATAACTTCAGTTATCAGAAATTTTAGTCTCCTTCACGTTTGGAAGATCAGTACTTTCCTTTTAAAATGACCAACTTTTAGATATATTAAGGGCGATGGTGAAATCTCTATTTGAGGCTTTACCTTATAGATATTGACTGGTGCCTTCCTCACAGTTTTGATTGTCTTTGGCTTTCATGTAATTTTACATATGCATCTTAATTGTTATACATGCTTCAGTGTTTAGATCAGCATAGATACAACAGTACCTTGACCACTTTGTATATGGAAGGCAAGGTATGTTTTACTAAGCCATCTGGAACATTATTACTGCTTCCTGATTTTTTTCTCTTTTTTTTTAATTAATCTTTTTTTAAAAAAAAGAAAAAAGAAAAAAAGAAAGAAAAAGAAAATAAAGAAGTCCCAAAAGTTGTACAGTTAGTGCTCAGTGTATTGTTGGTAAAAAAATTAACTTGATGTATTCTGTTGTTACGATTATTTTTGACAAAAAGGAAAAGGATTTTAAATATCTTTTTGAATCTCTGAGCTGAATGCCAATATCTCTACTATGTTATAATTTAACAATAAATCACCTACCAAAAAAGAAAAACACCAACAAGAAACACTACTAAAAACATTAAAGGGGAATATTTAGTATCTAATTTTAGAGTTGGTCTTGCTCTTCCAAACTTCAAATTATATTATAGAGCAAGCTGTCTGTCATGGCTAACAGAATGGATAAAATCCCTGAACAGTAGAACATCAATATTGGAAGGAGTCAGCCTAGCTAGTGGGCTTCACAGATATTTATGGTACAGGGACATCAAAGAGGATAAAAATTTAAAAGAATATATTATAAAACAAAGCTTGATATAAGTATAGAACCTTGTGAGAATAATAAGTCCTGCAATTTCACTGCTAGCCTCTCTCTAAATGCTTTTCATGCTGGAGATAACTATGGTAAGAAAAGTGCAATTACACATGTAGATATGGTCCATTCAGATTCCATGAATAGACTAAAGACACAGCAAGAATTACTTGGAAAAGGCCGGAATATACCATGGCTGATGTACTAACAAATTGTTGGAAGAATAAAAACTGACCTCAAAAATGAAGGAGGGCTTCTAAGAAAAATGACAAAATTTGAAATACTCATATAGAATCAAGACTACCTATTAGGCATATATATAAACTGCTACTTAGATATGATAAGGAGACAGAACAAATCAAAATGATAAAATGGATACAAAACTTCAAAGAAACAGTCACAATACAACAATTAGAAGAACTATGAACAAATCTATAACATTCACCCCAAGTTATAACTTAATAAGAGAAAAGTGGTATAAACTGTTTTATTGGTGGAATACAGCCCTGTCAATAATTGCCAAGATAGACAAATCATATAGTAATAAATGCTGGAAATGCCATGATTCAGAAAAAACATTTTACCATATGTGGTGGACATGTAAAAAAACTCAAAAGTACTGGAATTAATACACAGCACTATTCAGAGAATTATAGAAACCAAATTTGAATTGAAGCCACCTTTTTTTTTTTTTACTAGGCATAATTCCAAGATGTATCAACAAAAAATATCATAATTTGCTAAGATACATGTTTACAACCGTGAGAATAAGCCTAGCACATTTTTGGAAAAGATAGTTACCGATTATATCAGACCAGGCTTAAACTTGGAGAATATGCAGTAATAGCAAAATTAACATTATATCTTCACAACAGAAGTTTAACCAAATTTAAGCAAGAATGGCTTCCATGTATGTTACATATAATGCAGCAAGGCAAACTTAAACATTTAGAGTATGCTTTTTAAGGGAAGAATTGACCTAAGAACTGAAATCAGAAATATATCAAAATGTTAAATGTTTATAAATATTGTATATCGGAATACAACACAAGGGAAGTTGGGAACTAAATATTCACCTTGCATTTTTTTTTCCTTATCCCTTTTTCAGTTATGTTAGGCTTATTAAATTATAAGCTATGAAGTAGTATGTAAACACAGTATATAAATGCAGGGTCTGTAAACGAAAAGAAGACATGACTACCATGGGCATTAAAGAGCTTATAGGATAGTAAGGATGGTGCTTTCACCACTGTTGGCTTTCAGTGCATCTCAAGAGCAAAGTCCCCCAAAGAGTATGGCAGTAATGGTTGTTAGGCGTTCTAATAGCATTATTTTTCTGCTATTAGGTATAATTTGTTTTGCTCACTCACCCCATAATGCCATAGCTTTGGTGGATAAGTCCATACATCCTCCTAATCTTCCTGCTGTAGAAAGCAACATTCTCTCAGCTTCTAGTCTTGTTGTTGTTCAGTCCTTAAGTCGTGTCCGACTCTTCGTGACCCCATGAACCATATTGCGCCAGGCCTTCCTGTCCTTCACTGCCTCCCTGAGTTTGCTCAGTTTCATGCTCATTGCTTCAGTGATGCTATCTAGCCATCTCATCCTCTGCCGTCCCCTTCTCCTTTTGCCTTCCATCTTTCCCAGCATCAGGGTCTTTTCCAAAGAGTCCTCTCTTCGCATCAGCTTCTAGTCTGTTCTGCCCCTAAAGCTGAAACAACAAATTCACTGTAACACACCCATCACTGGGAGCCAATGTGAAGCCCTCTTTTTATTTAAAGCAGATCAAGATTATAGAGAACATAGGCAGTTTTTGTCAGGGTGCAGAACTATCTCTATTGATTACCGCTTTCCATTTATTGGAAGAGATCTGAAAGGTGCCTCTCTAGTTGGATTCTTTGAGTGATGTGCCAAATATTTTAGAAGCCTCTTGGTTTCAGTAAATGAAACCCAACACATAATGTAGTCATTCACATGATTTGCCTTAATGCCTTACTTGGCTGCTGTTGATGCCACTGCAGCATGATATGCATTCAGTTTTCCTCAATTTATGTTGTTAAAGCAAGAGAAAGAGGAACTTGACAAAAATGGCAACTGCAGGCACTTGCTGATCTAAATGAAGAAGAGGCCTAAAATTAGATTGCTTGGTTGATCATAACTCTACTTTCTATACACTCAAGCTAGATGTTATGAAAGTACATCTTTTTGTGCCAGGTCGGCTCAGACACTTAGTACCCACCCATGAGTGAGGCATGGGTTTTGATCGTGTATTTAGAGAGATTATTCCATTTCTTGCCTCTCTTGGAGATAGGAAAGGCATGGTCCTTTTAAAAACAAAGGGCAGAAGAAGCTGGGAACCAAGGCTGGGAAAAACATAGGGCTAACATCCTTCCCCATCACCCTCCAATTATAGTTCCTAGAATTTCCAGGAAAAAGTGAAGTGCAGGTAATTGAAGCAGAGGAAACATCTGTATACAGAAGATTCTGTTTTTTGTAAAAACAGGCAATAAGTCTAGGGAGGAATATGCATTAATGTTTTTATTTTTCTGTGTCGTGCTAAAGCATTTGTCTTTTTGCCTTTATTTCTCTCTGCAAAGTCAGAAATTGTGTGTAACTTCAGCCTTCTATTCAGATCTCAGGTTTCTTTATATAATCAGTTTATATGGCCATTCACTTTCCAGGGCAACTCTGGACAGCTAACAAGGCATTACAAACAATAGTGGAGCAAAAAAAACAAGCATGTAATCTAGCTGTCAGACAAATACCGTATTTTTCCGACAATAAGATGCCCCCAAGTACAAGACGCCCCCCATTTTTCCAACCCCAAATTAAGAAATGAACATTTTAAAGATAGTGCAGAACACATTTTTATTTAGTAATTAGTTAACATTGACCTGATACACTCGGTGGGAGGAGGTCCAAACCATCTCTCTGCAGCTCTATTTCCATGCTCTTTTGCATAACTGATTACATTCAAGCACGAGTGAAACTGCCGATAGCTCGTCTCTGCAGACTTCCTCTAATTGGTTTGTTCAGCATCAGCTGACATCAGTTACATCAGGCTCGTGATTGGAGGAAGTCTGTTTGGGAGACAAGCTATTTCACTCATGATTGGAGGCTAGCAATAGGAGGAAGCCTGCCTGCAGAAACAAAGTACGGGCAGTTTTGCAACCGCGCGATTTTCGGCTGACTTCCTTGAATAAGACGCCCTTCAATTTTTAGGGTAAGGATTTTAGAAAAAAGTATCGTCTTATAGTCAGAAAAATACGGTAATATCATCTTCTGAGATGGGCACATTTAACATCCCAGCCCAAATGTCTGGGGTAAGAACCAGGTTTTTAATGCTTTCCAAAAGGCTAGCAGGATTAGGCCCAATTGTAAAATTTCCAATTCTGAGATCCAAAAGCTACAGCCACTTGGTCTTGATGGGACTGAGTTCAAACCTATTCCTCCCCAACCAGAATTCCACAGCCTCCAGACACTTGGGTCAGCACATTGATAACATCACTTGGTCAGCCCTTGGGGGAGATGTACAGTTGAGTATCATCAGGTAGTCCTCGACTTATGACCATAATTGGGCCTGGAACTTCCGTCGCTAAGCAATGCAGTTAAGTGAGTCGTGCCTGATTTTACAACCTTTTTTGCTGTGGTCGTTAAGTGAATCATTGTGGTTGTTAAGCGAATAACATGGTTGTTAAGCGAATCCAGCTTCCCCCCTTGACTTTACTTGTTGGAAGCCTTTTGGGAAGGTCGCAAATGACGATCGTGTGGCCCTGGGATGCTGCTACCGTCGTAAATACATGCCAGTTGCCAAGCACCCAAATTTTGATCATGTGACCGTGGAGACACTGCGACAGTCGTAAGTGCGAGGGCCAGTCATAAGTCACTTTTTTCAGCACTGTCATAACTTCGAATGATCATAAACAAATGCTCGTAAGTTGAGGACTACCTGTACTGATGATAGTTCATCCCATACTGACACATAACCTTACCCAACAGTTCCACATAGATGTTAAACAAAAGTGGAGAGGATGTAGAGCTCTGAGGTACCCTGCAGGAAGGAGAACCACCACCAAAACACTGTGCCTTCTACTCCCAACCCCCACAGCCAGTCTGGAAGGATACCATGGTCAGTGGATCAAAACCTGCTGAAAGGGCAAGGAGACTAGGATGGAAGCACTCCCCACACCTTGAGCCTAGCCCTCCATTGATGTCAGCCATTCACGGTAGTCCAAACTAGGAAACTAAAGTTAAGAATGCTAATACCATTTATTATTACTACTTACAAGGACTCTGTCCAGCTCAAACTCATCCCAGGTAACTGGCAACATTGTGTCTCAGTCACCTCCATGGCACCCACATAACTGGAGCAACTCAGAGCAAATCTGAATGACTTTATCCACCAGATGTTTAGAACAGTGCACACAGCAGCTCCGTAGGGGCTCCTCTGGCTCCTCCTTAACCAGGAGGGCATAAGTTGCCCCAAACACGACTGTCAGCTAACATTTGGCAGATGCGTTAAGAGCACAGAAACACATTTTGCCACTCTTATTGCCAGAAGGTAATCCTTTAAAAAAGCTCTTACCTGGGCTCAACCAGAGTAACTCTTTGTCTTTTCCAGTGGTGCTCTAAGAGTCTTTTCTGTTGTTTCATCCCCCAGAGGTCATCTGAAAATCAAACGGCTCTCTAGAGATCACAAACAGAGAGAGTTTGCAAAGGTATGATTTGATCTAGGGCCTCAACTGCCCCCCCTCCCCGATTCCAAGTGGCAACCAAAGCCTCAGTCAATGACCCCAAACTCCCTTTGAAACCCTTTGAGGTCCATCAGGTGCTTGGGGCAGCTGATCAAATAGGCCTTGTTTCCCAGTGGATAGGAAGTTATAGTATTTTGATAAAATCTTCATGTAATAATAAAGTTTTTAGCAGAAAACTATTTCTAGCAGACCATTATCAGATTGTGATCTGGCTGCAGAACTGCATTTTCTTCTGTAATTTAACTAAATGGCTAATCATGGTCTTATCAGCTCTGAATTTATCTCCTTCGAGACTTGATATTTGCATTTTGGGTATTTAAAGTTGAATTTTTTTTCCAAGTTTTCTTTACCTTTTTAATAATAAATTTTGATTTTGTTTATTTTCTATAAGATTGGTCTATCTCCCACATGAAGAAAAAAGGGCTAAAACCTATATGTTAAATGGACAGGAGGCTGATCTACTGAAATTATTTTGCTTTTTGCATTTTTACCTTTTAATCACCAGAAAGTCAGCACAGGTTATGAGAGCATCCCTCTCACACAAAAAGGTATGGGGTGGACACCATGTGAGGTGCCCCCTGGAGGATGGATAGTATCAGCTGGAAGTCCCAAAATTCTGGCCTAAAGCAGGAAGTTAGGCCATGGGAAGGGGACCATGAGGGCTTCTAGAAGAGGAGATTCTGAGTGTGCAGCTTTCTACCTTACAGGCTCCGCTGTTCCATTACACTGGAGTTCTGCATGTCGTGATGACAATGATGATGGTGGTGGTGGTAGTTGGTCGCACAGTCAGCCAGATGTTTAGGCTGGATTTGGCATTTTTATCTACCTATCGAGTCCTTTCCAAGGTCCTGGGATAGGCAGATGTTGTTTGATAGTGTTAGAGGTATCATCGCAGGACATAAGCTGTTCCAAGTAAAGCTGCCATTTACAATTGACTGATGGTGATTTTGTCAATGCTGATGGTCTTCAACTGGTGCTCCAGATGTTTTGGGATTGCACCTAAGGCCCCTATAACTATTGGTACTATCTTTGCTTTCTTTTGCCATAGTCATTCTACTTCTATTTGCAGGTCTTTATATATTGTGATTTTCTCCAGTTCTTTTTCATCTATTCTGCTGTCTCCAGACATGAGAGTTCTATAATTAAACTTTTCATCCCTTCCTATATTTTTACCTTTTAGGGATGCGGCAGGGAAATGATGTTGGGACACAATATCGGTCTGCCATCTATACATTCACCTCAGAACAAATGGAGTCTGCCTTGAAATCTAAGAATGATTACCAAAAGGTAAGGTTAAACAAAAGTTACACTTAAAGTACCTTCAGATCTCCTTACAACATTCAGACTGAGAAAAGCCATTATCAGTTTTGTAGCCATTAGCCTGTGCTTTGCTGAAAAGAGTTACGGTTTTTTGGCTCCTTCAAAACTAGCTGCCTATTTTGTTTCCCATCTCACTGTCAAGGGCAGTGCATTTATATCAGATATTCTGTTGGCTTTGCTGTACTTTTTCATGCTATCATTCATAATGAAGAGAAACTCCATCCCAGAACTGTGAATATCTTGCAGTATTGTTTGCTGTCTGTTTGAATAGCTATGGGAGTTGTTGTTGTTGTTGTTCAGTCGTTAAGTCGTGTCCGACTCTTCGTGACCCCATGAACCATATTGCGACAGGCCTTCCTATCTCTCACTGCCTCCCTGAGTTTGCTCAATTTCATGCTCATTGCTTCAGTGATGCTATCTAGCCATCTCATCCTCTGCCGTCCTCTTCTCCTTTTGCCTTCAATCTTTCCCAGCATCAGGGTCTTTTCCAAAGAGTCCTCTCTTCGCATTAGGTGACCAAAGTATCTGAGCTTGAGCTTCATTATCAATCCTTCCAATGAGCAATCAGAGTTGATTTCCTTTAAGATTGACTGGTTTGACCTCCTAGCAGTCCAGGGGACTCTTAAGAGTCTTCTCCAGCACCACAGTTCAAAGGCATCAATTCTTCGGCGTTCAGCCTTCTTTATGGTCCAGCTCTCACAGCCATACATTACTACTGGAAAAACCATAGCTTTGACTACGCGGATCTTTGTCGGCAAGGTGACGTCTCTGCTTTTTAATATGCTATCTAGGTTTGCCATAGCTTTCCTCCCAAGGAGCAAGCGTCTTTTAACTTCATGGCTGCAGTCTCCGTCTGCAGTGATCTTGGAGCCCAAATAAATGAAGTCTGTTACTGCTTCCATTTCTACCCCTTCTATTTGCCAGGGATTGATGGGTCCAGATGCCATGATCTTAGTTTTTTTAATGTTGAGTTTCAAGCCAGCTTTCGCACTCTCCTCTTTCACCCTCATCAAGAGGCTCTTTAGTTCTTCTTCACTTTCTGCCACTAGGGTGGTATCGTCTGCATATCTGAGGTTATTGATGTTTCTCCCTGCAATCTTAATTCCGGCTTGTGATTCTTCCAGCCTGGCATTTCTCATGATGTACTCTGCATATAGGTTAAATAAGCAGGGTGACAGTATACAGCCTTGTCGTACTCCTTTCCCTATTTTGAACCAATCGGTTGTTCCATGACCGGTTCTAACTGTTGCTTCTTGGCCCGCATACAGATTTCTCAAGAGACAGGTAAGGTGGTCTGGTATCCCCATCTCTCCAAGAATTTGCCACAGCTTGTTGTGATCCACACAATCAAAGGCTTTTGCATAGTCAATGAAGCAGAAGTAGATGCTTTTCTGGAACTCTCGTGCTTTCTCCATGATCCAGCGAATGTTGGCAATTTGATCTCTAGTTCCTCTGCCTCTTCGAAACCCAGCTTGTATATCCGGTAGTTCTCGGTTCACGTACTGCTGAAGCCTAGCTTGTAGGATTTTGAGCATAACCTTGCTAGCATGTGAAATGAGTGCAATTGTGTGATAGTTTGAGCATTCTTTGGCATTGCCCTTCTTTGGAATTGGAATGTAAACTGACCTTTTCCAATCCCGTGGCCACTGTTGCGTTTTCCAAACTTGCTGGCATATTGAGTGCAGCACTTTAACAGCATCGTCTTTTAGTATTTTAAATAACTCAGCTGGAATACTGTCATCTCCACTAGCTTTGTTGTTAGCAATGCTTCCTAAGGCCCACTTGACTTCACTCTCTAGGATGTCTGGCTCAGGGTCAGTGACCACACCAGCATGGACATCAGGGACATTAAGATCTTTCTTGTATAGTTCTTCTGTGTATTCTTGCCACCTCTTCTTAATCTCTTCTGCTTCTGTTAGGTCCCTGCCTTTTTTGTCCTTTATCATGCCCATCTTTGCACTAAACGTTCCTTTGATTTCTCCAATTTTCTTGAAGAGATCTCTAGTCTTCCCCATTCTATTGTTTTCTTCCATTTTTTTGCATTGTTCATTTAAGAAGGCCTTCTTATCTCTCCTTGCTATTCTCTGGAAATCTGCATTCAGTTGCTTATATCTTTCCCTTTCACCCTTGCTTTTTGCATTCCTTCTTTCCACAGCTATTTGTAAAGCCTCATCAGACAGCCATTTTGCTTTCTTGCATTTCTTGTTCTTTGGGATGGTTTTAGTTGCTGCCTCCTGTACAATGTTACAGACCTCCGTCCATAGTTCTTCAGGCACTCTGTCTACCAAATCTAATCCTCTAAATCTATTCATCACCTTCACTGTGTACTCACATGGAATATGATCTAAGTCATACCTGAGTGGTCTAGTGGTTTTCCCTACATTCTTCAATTTAAGCCTAAATTTTGCAGTAAGAAGCTCATGATCTGAGCCACAGTCAGCTCCTGGTCTTGTTTTTGCCATCTGTATAGAGCTTCTCCATCTTTGGCTGCAAAGTATGTAATCGATCTGGTTTCGGTAATGACCGTCTGGTGATGTCCATGTGTAGAGTCGTCTCTTGTGTTGTTGGAAAAGAGTGTTTGCTATGACTAGCTTGTTCTCTTGACAGAACTCTCTTAGCCTTTGCCCTGCTTCATTTTGTACTCCAAGGCCAAACTTGCCTGTTATTCCGATTACTCCTTGACTTCCTACTTTAGCATTCCAATCCTCTATGATGAAAAGGACATCTTTTTTTGGTGCTAGTTCTAGAAGGTGTTGTAGGTCTTCATAGAACCAGTCAACTTCAGCTTCTTCGGCATCAGTGGTTGGGGCACAGAGTTGGATTACCGTGACGTTGAATGGTTTTCCTTGGATACGCACTGAGATCATTCTGTCGTTTTTGAGGTTGTACCCCATTACTGCCTTTCCCACTCTCTTATTGACTATGAGTGCAACTCCATTTCTTCTAAGGGTTTCTTGCCCACAGTAGTGTGATGTCTGACATCACTACCTTTGAGTTTTCTTCCTGCAAGGGACAGTCAGCAAAACAGAGTATCAGCAGGGAGATTTGCTGGCTAATGATTTCACATTAGTTAAATATAAATGAAAGAAGAATGGGAGACAGGGACAGACATATAACTCTCATAATTGCAGACTTGAGTTGTTTATTCACTTGGGAACAATTTTACAGTATTTTATATTTGGATAGTCAGGAACTTAGGATATTTCCAAATCAAACTCCTATAGAATTGTATAAATCAAGCCAAGTGACACAATGAACTCTAAACCTCATGTGCTTTTAGTTTTTTGTATTTGTCCTGAGTATATTGACTATATCTGAAATAGTAGCAGTAGCAGCAGTAGTGGCATGGAAAAATGTATGCTGTGCTACTATACTAATGTCCTTCCCTAAAATCTTCTCATCACTTCCCAGTGAACTATAAACTTTATTTTAATGAATGCTTGCGTCATTATTATTCATTCCCCCTCCCAAGAGGGCTAAGGATGGTTCTAATTAATTTATATTATTTCCCCCCACCCTTCAGTTTTATGTGCAGTTTTTGAGAGATGGGTTTAAGGTTGAAAAAGTGTCTTTTTTTTTCCTTGCCCCAGAAAATCTTTCCTGTTGTATACTGAAAGGGAGGTTTAAAAAAAAATGAGGGAAGGCTTACCCTATCTGTAGCCTTACAGATTACCAGCAACATTCTCTTAATAAGTGAAGCATATTAAGTTTGCACATTGCAAACTAGCAGCCTTGATTCTCACTTTAGCACTCACTTAGCTGAGGTTTGGTGTCAGCAACTCTCCCCCACTTCCTACTGTGCTTAGACCACAGCTCATCATGCTGTCGTTGTCTGTCTGCTTTGGCCTGTCAACTTGGAGAGAGAAGTATTGCCCTGTGACTGACTATTATAGGGTCAAATGTGACCATGACAACATGCAGGTATTGGTCCTCTAATCAGAGGTAGCTGCTCAAATTGTGAGCCTTTTTTTTTTTTTTGTCCATTCCTTTGCCTGTTTCCTTTCCTGCTTTTTCATTCTTGACATGTTCGCTTTTCATAAACAAATTTTATGGGTAGGTATCTGACCCATTTAAATGGAGAGAATTAAGATGTTTTCACAAATAGAAAAGGTTAAAGTAGTTCCAGGCATCCTAACCAGACTTTTTCTCAGTATCTCCTTTTCTCAATATAGCTTAATGTTTTGCATTTTAATTTTTCTGATCACACGCAAGGAGTTTGTTAGAAGGTCAGATCACTGAGGATTATTCATATAATTTTTATATCATAAGTTGTGTCTGTCTAATTTAAATAATATGGAGTGCAATTCAGAAATAAGTCTTACTGAGATTGATAGAATTTTGTCTGGGGGATTGACAGTACAGAATTTAAGCTTTAGATGTTTAATTCAAATCAAGTCATCTCTCTGTAATCTGACTGTTTTAAAATCACTTTTATGTATACTTATTCTGTAATATTCTGCAAGCAACTTCTGTAGATAGTTATTTCATTTGGTTGTTGTTTGGTAGATTTGAAAGCAAAATGGTGAACTGTCAATCATTTTATAAGCTTAAATAAAATAAACTGCATGCTGGCATTCTTCCACATTGGTGTAATTTCTTCTACCCTACATCCGGAAACATGGGTCTCCACAGAGTATGGTTAAAAAAAGTAAAGATGCAGGCCACAATGGTGTGATCAAAACTCCACATGTTTTTTATGTGTATTTTGTGTGCGACACACATAAAACATGGGCGGAGCTTCATGTTCACCATCATGGCTGCAATCTTTACTTTTATGACCATATCTTTTGGACACCCCTGTCCAAAAAGCAGTAGAAAGTTGGGGCTTATTTCCTAAAGAGGCAATATATTTTCAGCAAAATGGAGTGAGAATGTTGGTTTATACTTCCTTACAGAGGCCAGTATCAGGAACTTAAACTGATCTCCAATTCTGAATCTGGGACCAAAATGTGTCAGTTTGTTGTGTAGTTGCCCAATGTTGGTCAAAGAAAAGAAATGTAGGAAGTCCAGCCATTTGAGCAGAGAATCTTTTTGTTAAAAAAAGTAAACCAGAGTTGGACATGTGATGCCTCTGTTCAAGAAAAACCTTCTCAGTTTTGCCCTGTGTTTGCTTGTGCACAATTTGGTAGAAGCTCTCTGACAGTTTTACCTCTAATTTTGAAAATGATGGGCCTGATCTTCCATTTATGATGTGCCAGGAAGTGCCAAAAGTTATGCCTTTGGAAAACTTTGGAAAGTATAAATTTGTCACAGATCTGTTTTGGATAGTTCCTACACAGGAAGGCAGGCAACTAGCTATATGTTTCACTGGTGAAGGATTTTGTTTGTTGTTTCACAGGTAGTGTTTAAGTTTTATTTATGTACAGTCTTAATCCTACTCTTCTAATTTTACATCCTACTTATTTTCCTATACACCTATTAATTTATTTACAGAGTTTTTCAGTAATTTCTCATCGTTCACAAATCATACAGTAAGTCCAGCTTGCATACATTCTCTGCATTTGTTTGTAACTCTATTCCTCTAACATCAGTAGAGATTTTTTTCCATTCTCTCTAAACTGTGTTTACCTTCACAGTCCCTTTACACACTGTGCAGTATCTTTTTAGCCTCCCAGCTCATTATATAGGATACTGGTCCCATTCTCTCTCTCTCCCCCCCCCCGCCCCCCCACGACTCTGCTTCTCTTTGTTGATCCCATAACAATTTAGCTCTCCTTCTGGCTATCTCACACTGTTTTCTAATGGACTTGTGTCTTCTCTCTTTCTTGGACAACCTAATATGGTCTAAGCTCAAAAATGTCAGTCCTACCTCCAACATACTCCAGCACCACAATCACTTAGCCACTGAACAATCTAGCCATCAGCAATGTTGCTCTCCAGCCATCTTTCCCTTCTGTCTGAGTTCTTGTTATCAGTTTACAAGTAGGCAGGGAACATAGAGACATTCCTGTTTCTTCTAGAACAGTTGTGAATCTACAATACAGAAAAGAACTTGCATCTTCCAAAAGCTCTCCAAAACACTAAGTAGGGGAAAAATCCTTACATTTTTCCTATTAATTACAACTGTGCTTCTCTTTCTATATACAGTACATAGGAAGGAAGAGTTTGCATTTTCCAGTCTCTTCTATGCAAGCTTTCTAAAAGGTTCAGAGATGGCCTAATTTTGCAGTGTTCCATCAGGATTGCTGCTGTGTGTAAAAGATGCATGGCATATTGCAACAAACAAACAACCCATAGTGGTTTATTATCTGATAGTGGACTATTGCCAAGAGAAAAATACATAGCAGGTGGATGCCAAAAAAGATACAAATTCCAAATCCAAACACATGGTTAGGATAAGCCAGGATTCAATTGCCATAATTGGCTATGGTTTGAGTGGTTATTATACTTACGTTAGGAAATTTCATGGACTCTATCTTTGGTTTAATGTCTTTACAGTTTGTATTCCTAATCAATTCTGCAGTGGCTTTAGTACATGATCAGGCTAATCCAACATTAAATAATCAATTTGTATGTCCATGAGTTATGTGCTACCTTCCCTTTTGTTTATGTTGGTATAATTCTTTCTTTTCCCACTATTTCGGTTATTTAATTATATCTTGACTAACCATCCACCACTCCAAATTCGTCATTGCACTTCCACATGTGCAAATTGGTGTTAGGCATTAACTTACGCAACAAATAATCATTCACATTATTCAGTGGCATTTTATTACTGCAAAGAAGGGAAATACTTCTGTAATTGACTTGCCAGCTCCAAGATACGGTAATTCAGAATTATGGACAAGGCAGAACTTGGTTTATTTCATTGCCCTCTGGTGGCCCTAGCACATGTTTGCAGCATTATTAGAACAGTTCATATTTCTCTCTCTTTTTTTAAGCATAGGGGAAGTTGCCTATGCTCAGTATTGGTGACAATTTTAGAAAGAGAAGCTGTGTAAAAATGTTAACATTATGGGAAATAATGCAAGCCATTTTCTTTCCCTGCATTGAGCATGTTTCATTCTGTAGCAGTGATAATCTGTAAATTTAAATACTCATATGTATCTTATTTCCCCCTATGTTTTAATATGTATTAGGAGCTAAGCCAGTTCCAATTCATCTTGCAATAGAAACTTCCTGCAGAATGTAGAAATGGACAATAGCTCTTTTCAAACAGCAAAAATATATATTTTAAAAAATGATATGTTTTTCTTTACAATTGAGAGATTAAGTAGAAAATCAACATCCAGCTATAGCTCAAATCTAGGGAATGAAGCTAAAAAAAAAGAAGAGTCATTAGGAGTCAGGCACTATAAATTGAATACTTAAATATGATAGTCACAAAAGCTTTAATCTAGCCTGACAGTAGTTTAAAAAAAACACACACACTAGGAAATTATTATTTATTTAATTTATATCCTGCTTTTCTCCCCAATGGTGTTCAAGATTGTGAAGAAAAAAAAACCTGGTGAAAACTAAACAGCCTTAACTCCTTTTTCTGAAAGTAAAAGTAAAGGGGGCTGAGCACAGCTCCCAAAGGAGCTCATTCCATAGCATGAGGAAAGCAAAGGAGAGGCCCTCTCTCATATTTTTTAATTTTGTTATCTGTTTAATTGTTGTTAGCCACCCAAAGTTATTTTATATAATATGAGCAGTCATCAATTCTAATAAATAAATAAATAAATGTGACTGACAGATGGACCTCCTTAATAGGGCTTCTCCTGGCGCACTGGGACATATCAGATAATCCATTGCCAGAAGAGAAACTGCTTATGCAGACATCTAGAGAGAATCTACAGATTGTACCCCCCCTTTGTGAGGTTCATGAGGCATGGAACAGCAACAGCCCTTCTCAGTGATGGCCCACACTCTGTGGAACACTCTTCCCCAGAGATACGAATGGCCTCCAATCCTAGTTATTTATGTCTGGCAGGATAGAAATACTGGAAAATAAAATAGAATAGTAAAATAAAAAGGAAAGAGTGCACCCATTGAAGCTTCTGGACATTCCCTAAAGGTAGTTCTTCATAGAACTACAGGTCAGATAGAGTTGCAGCTGAATCTGAACATCAGAATAAACTGCATTAACCCAAACAAAAACTACACTGAATTTAAGACTACTCCCCATTCCCCATCCCTTACTGTGCACTTACCTTATCTGAAACAAGACTTTTATTTTAAATATAAATTATTGGAGGGTGGGCAGAAATATAGCCGGCTTTTCAAGAAATTTCATAAAAGTTTATAGTTTGCTTGAAAGAAAAAAATGTGGGACAGCATTGGAATTAAAACTGAGTTGTGGGCCTACTGAGGAGCTGTTTTCCTTCCATTAAGTCTTAATCTTAGTTGCCCCTCCTCCCAGTTTTGACTTTACAGGACTGTAAAATTTATAAAAATATAGGGCCAGTTTTTGAAGGGAGATAAAAGCTGTATATAAATGTTAATGGTTGTATATCAGTCTGCCTATTTATATGTTGAACATGATCTAAGACATCACTGCAGGTTAATATAGGACTTGCAAATATAGGCAGCTTATTATTTCATTGTTACAGCACCTAGTCAACCTTGGCTGATCTCAGAAAAGTTAAGCAGGGTTAGATGTAGTTAGTACTTGCATAGTAGATCACAAAGAAATCCCAGGATTATAAACTGAGCTAGAAAATAAAAAAAGATCCCAAAAGAAGGCTACAGCAAACTTTATTTTCTTTATTGTTGCCAAGAAAATAGCATGGTTCCATTAAGACGGAGCTCAACTTGAGGTAGACTTTATTTTTACTATTCATTAAACTTTTTACTGTAGTATTTTAATTGTGATATGCTCATTACTTTACTGTTGGTACTTTTAGTGGAAAAGCAAGTTGTAAATATGATAATAAATTTAATAAGAATCAGCTATCATATTTTGGGGGGCAGTAGTACAAATTGTTTAAAGCTGATTTGCTGACGACAAAATGGATTGTGATTTTTTAGCCTTTCAAGAATACCTTGAAAAAATTGAGATATGTTTTATTCCAAAGATGGGGAATCTGTGTCCTCCAGATGTTCCTTAACCACCTTCAATCATTCTTGAGCGTTAGTCTATGTGGCTAGGTTTGATAGGACTGGAGGGCTATATATTCCCTTCCACAGCTTTATTTAGTATTTAAACAGGGCTGGGGAGAGTAGAAATTTCCAGTGCAGTCCAATGTCTCTCTGATCAAAAATGAGTCTTACTGTGCTGAAATGTATGCTGGAGACTTAGGGAAATAAGTTCTCTGAATTACTGGATCAACTTCACAGAACTTCGATTGAATCACAATTTCACCCCAACTCCAATTGAAACTTGCTTGGAATGCATGCCTTCAGTTACAGAGGCTCTTTATTCAGAGATATTGCTGTTCTTCAAAAATGGCAGAGTTTCAATCTCTTCACATTCAAACATTTTCTTTCCATGTTCCAGGGCTGAGATCTACCCAGATGGCAGATTCTGAACTGTTGTGCTAGTCACCCCTGAGGCAAATTAAACCTGACCTACAACTACTCCAGTTGGGCTTGTAGACGAAAGGTTGACATTTGCAGTGTACATTATTAGCCAAATAACACTGTTGTTATTTGAACAGGCATGGTGGAAATAGTTCTGCTTTTTTTCTTTTTTCTTTTGTGCCTTCGAGTCAGTGTTGACTCCTGACAACTGCCTGGACAAGTCCCTTCAGTTTTCTTGGCAAGGTTTTTCAGAAGTGGGTTGCCATTGCCTCCTTCCTAGGGCTAAGAGAGAGTGACTGGCCCAAAGTCACCCAGCTGGCTTCATGCTTAAGGTGGGACTAGAATTCATGGTCTCCTGGTTTCTAGCCTGATGCCCTAACCACTACACCAAACCACCATAGATGCATTTTAAAATTAGACAGTAACTGTTTTCATAAAGAATAACTATACAATAATGAGGGAAATGTTCCTAAAAGCAGGGAAGAAATTTTGGTTTCAGACATTATTAACTTTTGAAAAGAGATGAGTTCTATATAGTATATTTCTAAAAAAAAACCAGACTGGCATTTTCCCCCTTTCTTCTAAAGAAAAGATCATAGACTTACACTGAATTAACAAATACAATGCCTTTGTTTTGTAAAGAGAGGCTGCACATGCCCTGTTGTAACAGAGATAAATACATTTCTTTTAAAAAATGTGAGTATGTTTGTTGTGTTGGCAGGGTGAAACTTTAAAAAGGAGACAGAAATGGAGCACTTGAACAAGACTTGCTCCTTCTGATGGGAATGTTTAATCCTGAATCTGATCTTCCACTCAGCCTCCCTCTTCTCATTTCTGCCCCCACCCTTACGTGCAACACATTTATCTTCTTCCATGTGACACCTTGAATATGCTGCAGAATCAGCTATAGTTACCATAGTAACCAGCCTAAAAACCATGCCCATTGGATGCATCCTTGGGAGGAGGAAGAAAAAGGCCACCCACCATTGTTCCCTATCAACTCTTAGCCCAGAACCCATTAACAGGCATTGTCAAGAAAGGGCAGCACCCGGAGGTCACTTGAATTGCCAGCTGTATACTCTACTTGCCTTGCTGTGTCACTAAGAGCCCCTTCCCTTCTCCCTCGGTCAATGCCATTAGTTTGACCCTCGGATGTGGATGTTGCCAAAGAACAGGAGTCAAGCAGAGAACTGCAAGCAGGGAACTTCTTTTGTTTAACATCTTGCTACATTTCCTTTTGAACTGTTTAGGATTCAGATGCAGTTGCAAGTGGGGCCTTTCCTCCTGCCAGTTCAAACGGCGGAAATGCAGATGACAGGCCTCAGATATTATAATTAACTTCCATTTACAGCACAGCTGTCATCAGAATTGCTATGACAATTGAGCAACCAAGAGGGCCATTCTGCACCTGGACCAGATTAAATTCTAAACTTGGTTCTCCTTTGATCTTCTCTCCATACTTTGCTCTCTTGCACATACATGTGCACATGCACCCACACATACACACACATTCTGATGGTGTTTTATTTGTAAAATAAATATTTAGGCTTCTCAGCACTTTCTTGATACTTCTAACATTCAGGCTCAGAACAGCTTGAGCTTCTTTGCAGTCTTCACAATAATGCAAAATAGTGAAGATGCAAATGCATTTGGAATATGCAGGAAGCTGTAGGGAGGCAGATGAGAATTGTTCCGCTGAAAGATTCTGTTCTACTAGGAAATGGAAAAAGTTCCATTTCATTTATATGTTTATATGTTTATATGATTTTTATTTTTCCATCTCCAGTTTTGTAACATTTTTAATGTTCACTGTATTTGTATGTGACGATTCTACAATACTATGCTATCAAGGTGTTTTACAAGAATGAAAATTTTGGGGCCAATATTTAGCAGTTAGATATAATTCAGTGAAGGATTTTCTCACAATTTTTTATACCATTTTATAGTTATTTATAGTTATTGTATAGACAGTCTTTTTTCTTGTGTTTGGTCTTGGACGAAAGTAAATTTTGACTGATTTTTTTTAAAGGTGTTTTGCAAGTCTAAAATTGTTAGGGCAATATCTAGCAGTTTTATGTAATTCAGTTAAGCCCCATCCCTTGTGACTGTATTAAGAAATGCTCATCATTTCAGTTTGTTTCTAGTGATAATTTATAACTGTGATTTCAGTGATTTCAGGCTATTTCAGTGATCTCTTTGATTCCACCCATCCACCCATTGTCTTCTGCTTCTACTTCCCTCAACCTTGTCAAGTATTATCATCTCACATCATGTGCCCAAAGTATGTGAGTTTCTGCTTGTTGATCATTGCTTCAAGACAGCAGTCAATTTTTATTTCATCCAGGATCAAGTGATTGGTTCTTCTTATAGTCCATGATTCTCTTAGTAACTATCTCAAAATACCTAATTCAAAGGTAGTTATCTTATGCTTCTTGCTCACAGTGTCCAGCTTTCACAGTCATACATTATCACTGGGGGAAAAAAAAGTCCTATTTCCATCTTTGTTAACACAAAAGTATTCTTCAGGACTTTGTCTAGGCTTTTCATTGCTTTCCTCCCTTGGACTAATTTTGTTTCATTTTTCCAAAATGCTGTCCATCTATCTGTTCTTGAGTCCAAGAAAATGAAACTAATACTATGTCACCATCAGCAATAAATTCACTGAGCCTGCTGGTTGACATTACCTTTATTTTAATATTTAATATTAACTCAGATTTCCATATTTACTTTCATAATGGTATCTATGTCTTCTTTACTTTCGGTTAATCAAGTGGTATTTTCATATTTCAAATTGTTAGTGTTCTGGCCTCCAATTTTGATTCTGTATGTCACCTTTTCTAATCCCACCATTCTTACAGTAATTCCTTGTTAAGTATAAAGCATCCTTAGAAGAATAAACAGATTCCTGATGCAGCCATTAGCGTTAACATTTGAGTATGAACTACAGAATCAAAGGCCTTTGTTGTGTGAGGACTAAGTGCAATGTTTCTGTAATCTGCACATTCACGTGCATCTCTTTTATATAGGCATGTATGCTGATCCTTTTCAATCTCTAGGCAAATAGTTCCGTATTAGCTGAGAGAACTGTTAGCTTTTAATAGTCTTTTCTCTTGCAGCTTTAAATAGTTCAGTGGGTATTTCCTCAGAGCTTGGAGTTTTCCTATTTTACAGCTGGTTCAGTGCTTTTGGTACCTTTCTTGTGAAATCAGTTCCCTAACCCCCATAAGATCAACCAGACTTGCCCGGCACACTGGTTTCTGCACCAGCCATCAGCCCTGACTCTGAGAGGACTCTTTGTGGTATTATAGGGGAGGAGGTCATGTTTCTACTACTCAAAGAGAGGTAAAGATTACCCTGCCCAAGACTAGATGGGAAGGGAGAAGCTGCTGCTGAAGATACAGGTATAGAGGTTTTCCCTTGCCTGTAGTCGGGGGTGAAGAGGAGGTGGGCAAAAACAAATCCAGTAAAAGGAGAAGCTTCTCCTATTGCAACCAATTAAGTTATTGAAGTTCCCACCACTTCCCCATTGTGCCCATGTTGAAGAGATATAGATTGGTGAAAAAATAATGGACATTAACAACTACCAACACCCAGCTAAGAGGAGAGATAATAGTGCCATTGAAGGGAGAGAAACATGTAGTCAAAGGACAGATGAAAAGAGGAAGAGGGTGAAAATCTCCTGACACCTCTAGATCTAAAGAAGGAGGGGAGGATGAAGTTGGAAAAGAAAGTAATGTCAGGATTGAAGTTAGCAAGCCAGGAATAACAAAATTCATCATGAAAACCTATACAGTTGCTGTAACGTAAGAGTGAGAAGAGAGTGGTTACCCCTTGTTTGCGACATCAGAGTTAGAGAATGAAACCCAGAATTAACCTGTGAGGCCAGATCCTTTAGCTTGGTAGAAGTTCCTCTTTGTCCCATTTAGTTTGGTATCACTGCAGTAATGAGCTGAATGAATTATCTTGCCTTATCCATTTTTGTTTTATGTTCAAAGTCTGTATAGTTCTTATATATCCTTCTTGTTGTTGCCCAGGGCTTTCATTGTCCATCTTTCTCTAGTCATTATGATAGTTTGTTTTGAAAAACACTTTGATTTTTTCGTCTTTGAAATTTCGGAATATTTTTTCCAGTTCATTTTTTATAGTGTCTCTTTCCTCTTTCCATAATTTCTTCTTTTTTTAAAATAATAATTTTATTGAAATTTTCAGATACAAAGATAAAAAAACTAATATAAACTAAGAAAAATATAAAAAGAAAAAAGAAAGTGCAGAGAAAAAAAGAAAAGAAAAAGAAATATATAAAGAAATGACTTCCCCTTTCATGAAGACAAGTACAAACAATTTCAGTAACTTTTCACCTTCTCTGCTACTTCAACAAAATTTTTCTTCTTCCCATATCTTATCTATAAACAAATTTTAAAGTCTCGTTCACACCTAGTCAGCAGAAGTCCATTAAGAGTTACCACAAATAGCAACATATATATTTTAACCTTAATCAAATAACCCAGTTTTATATTCCTTTCCTTTCAACACAGTAACTAATCACTTTCTCTAAAAATACAGCAAAAGATCTCTTTTTCCCATATCTTATCTCTTAACTATAAACAAATCTTTAAAGCCTCATAATTTGGTCCTAGTCAAGAAAAGCCCATTAAGACTAATCAAAAATATTTTTCTATGGGAAGGTTTTTTACATTTAATTTCAAAATTTTCATATTTTTTAAATAAAATTTTAAACAACCCACAGGAACAATTCTTGTGATTCATTTCAAAATCTGATTTCAAGTCCCTCTGGCCCATTAGTCGATTTATAACTTTCCAAAATCAACATTCTAATCACCCTTTTGCTGTTTATTCCAAAATAAGATTTTTTAAAGTCCTTAAACTTACATAAAACTTGTTTCATCAAGGATAGAAGGAAACTCACCCGGTGTAATGAAACTTGCTTTTCTGAAGGTTCTTAATATCCAAAAAGCCGCTAACAAGCAATTTCCAGAATGATCAAAAAAGGAAGTATGCGAACCCAGTGAATGTTCCGAACTGCAGCTTGGGCAAAGCTTACTTTCCCTTGGCTCCCAGAGCTCTAAAACATGCTAGAGATTGCTGTCTTATGGTCTCCTTGCAGGGAGCCACTGTATGAAGTGCTTGTGGGCAATCCTGATCCTCTCCTTGCTCCAATTCTCTATGTATAACTTCTGTTTACTCTCTTATCATTGATTTATTTTATATCTCTAGATATAATTTCTCAAATTTCTTGCACAAGTGTACTGAATCTGCTCCATATGTTACACTTATATTCTGATAATACAGTGGAACCTTGGTTCACAAACTTAATTCATTCCGCGACTCTGGTCGCGACCCAAAATGGTCGTGACCCGAATCAAATTTTCCCATAAGGTTCAATGTAAATAAGGTTAATCCGTTCAGACCCCAAATTTGGTCGCCAACTGATTTCTGGTCGCGACCCAAGTCAAATTTCCCCATAAGGTTCAATGTAAATAAGGTTAATCCATTCTGAACCAGTGAAAGCAATGGGGGGGAAGGCTTATGTAGCACGCACAGCAGAGCGGGAGCTTCCCCCCCCCCACTGATTCCTCCGCGCTCTTTCCTTTCTCCATAGCGACAAAAGCACAGTGAAAGCAATCAGTGTGCTGGGGGGAAAGGCTTATGTCGCGCCCACGCACAGCCGGGAGTGGGAGCTTCCCCCCCCCACTGATTCCTCCGCACTCTTTCCTTTCTCCATAGCGACAAAAGCACAGTGAAAGCAATCAGCACGCTGGGGGGAAAGGCTTATGTCGCGCGCACGCACAGCAGAGCGGGAGCTTCCCCCCCCCCGTTTCCTCTGCGCTCTTTCCTTTCTCCATAGCGACAAAAGCACAGTGAAAGCAATCACCAGGCCAAGGGCTATGGCCAAAGGAAAGAGCAAATTTCCCCATAAGGTTCAATGTAAATACAAACAGTTCTGAAACATATGCATTTTATTTTTAAACCACAAAAACATGAAAAAAAGCACAGTATGAAGAGGGAGAATGGGGTGGGGAGGCAGTTAGTGTTTGGAGGGAGAGTCCCCTCCCTACAGGAAGCTGCGACCACATGACACGGGAGGGAAAATGGCCGCGGATCCTGTTTGTCACCCGATCCGGCGTTCGCGACCGGAGGTAAATTTTTGCGGCCGGAGCTGGTCATGACCCGAATTGTTCATGAACAGATGCGTTCGTGAACCGAGGTACCACTGTATGTCTTCTAAGCCAAATTTACAGGCACACCTGATCTCTTTAATTTTCTAAGTTTAACCTCTATATTTGACATTAATAATTCATGTTCTGTTTTATAATCAGCATCTGGAAATTTCCTTGCTGATTAGATTTCACTTCTTTATCTTCTGTTTCCAGTAGATAGTTTGATTCTGATGTTGTCCATCTGCTGATGCCTGAATGTAGAGTCCACATTTATATTGCAATAAACAGAAAATAAATTCTGTCTGCAAAGCTCAACCTATCTCCGTTGTTGAATTTACCCAACACAAGTCTTCTTACAAATCCAGGTTCCTCCATTTTTCCAACTTTTACATTCCAATTATCTATTAGTTAGTTGTTTTAGATGTTGTACATTACTACATTGTTTTTAGATGTTAGATGTTACTGCAAGTTGCCATAGCATTCCTCAGTGTCCTCCATCCATTGCATTTAATAGGTGCATACATTAGTATTACATGGATGTTTACTGAATACACTAAATTTAATGGATATGATCTTGTCACTTATTGAATTATAGCCAACTACATATTTAGCAGTGTCCTTTTTAAATTTCATTGCCACTCCACTCCTTCGTCTGGTCTCATGCCCTAAATAGTATATAATCTAATTATCTATTTAAAGTGGCTTCTCCAGTAACTAAAGGAGTACTTTCTGACCTAAGATCTCATTATTTGGCACCCAAACCTGTATAACATTACAGCCTTCTTCATACTATTTTGTTGGCAACAATATAGAAATGGCTTGTCATTGTTTTCTTCTGTGTTTGATTTTAGAATTCCTTCTTCTAGATAGGTTAGCTTCCCACATGCTTTCAGAATCTCACTTACTGTTGTATTCTGATTATCCTTAGCTTATTCCTCCCCTTTTGACCTTACCTTATCAGCAAGGATGACTCTACTGGAAGCTCACAGTCCTGCTGGCATTATTAAGGGTCATTGAAACTACTGAGCCTTCCCACTACATCAGAGGAATATCTAGCAAATACCACTTTTTAAAAGTTCCATGGGACATTTCTATCTTCCTTGCTTGAATAGTTTGAATTCAGTAGTACAATGTTTTTAGTCAGGCTTTCTAGGAAAAAGCCATTTCACAAAGCATCAGACTAAATTTAGTCACTGGCATGTTATGTTCAAGACTGGAGACTTGTATTTCTCTGCCAATTCAGATATAGAAAGAAGAAGAAGGAGGACTTACGATACTTCTCCTTCCATCTCTGATATTGGCAATACAAATGGGGATGAATCAGAGGCTGGGCTGTACCTCTTATCTGATAAATGGTTGAGGTGGCTGGCAGCAAGCATAGGAACAGCAGGAAGTTTTATAACAGTTAGCTAATAAACAGATTTACCTGCTAGAACAAATTTTTACTACACAGCAGAAATTTCAGAGGGATTTAATAAAACAAATGTCAGTTCAAGGCCCCTCAAATTAAATCATGGGGCTAATAAAATAAAACCTTTATTATTGCAGTTCAAGAGCAGTATACATACAAAAATAAGACTAACCTAAGACTGTGATAGGGCAAGACCAGTACAGAGTGCACTAGAAGCATAAGAACTAAAGGTGAACAATATAAAACTATACAAATCAAGAAATGTGCAAAAGAAGTAAAAAGCAACTAAGAACATAAAATCCTGAACCATAAATAGCTGAAATTAGCCCTAAATCTAAGGGATGGAATATCTAACTAATTTGGAAATAGAGATTAACATTTAGAAGTTAAAAAGATAGAGTTTAAAAGGTGGGGAATTAGAATAGCTGTTTCAAATCACACTACTTAAAATGTGTTTAAGTCTGAACATGGACATACCTATCTAACACCATCAGGATGGTCACATATGCATACGTGCATATATAACACCATTCCAGACCCTGGTTAGGTGTGTGGGGCTATGAAGCCTAAGACTATCAACAGCTAGAAGTTGGCACAGGATTAGCTACAGGCTACAAGGATGCAGATAATGGTCTACTTGAGCCAGATTTAGAATCTATCAGTGTCTGCCATATTCTAGATGCAGTTGTGCAGAATTCTGCAATACTGTATATAATGGCAGGGTTCTCAACTGAAAGTAAGCAAGAAATGTAGAAATGGCTTGTGTGGCTGAGATACTTGTGCAGGAGCAGAGTAATAAAAATCATATAAACATATAAACATGCAAGCCCTTCTATGGCTTGGAATTGTTGCAGGGGGGAATGGAGACTGTACCAAAATCTTTCTGGATGGAAAAAATTGGAGCACTGCTCAAATCTGTCTGTCACTCTGTGCTTATTATCCTTTGTTTGATGACAAGTTTTGCCTGATTATATCCCATAGACAATAGGGCATGAGAAGAAAAATCCAGTGCTAAGATCTTACACCGTAGAGCTTTTTTCCATGGGGACTGGTAATTGTCCTGCAAGGTCAGAGGGGTCAAGCTATAAGGGTATAGATATAGTTTAAACCAGTAGTGGCCAATGGCCATTTAATATTCCTGTCTCAAGGCATAGAATAGCATTAGAGACATATCACAGAATTTGGAGGGCTGAGCAAAAAAAACTAGGAACGGACCAATTCCAGTGGGACAAAGCTGGGAAGAAGTCCCTGCTGCACATTGTAGAGGAGCTCAGCTAAATGCTTGGCATCAAATAATCTAAGTGCTGCTGGGATGTATCAACTACCTCTTGATGTCAAGAATTTGAGAACAGCAGAGAAGTTCCTCTGTGCAATCTGTATGACATGATCAGTGTTGGGTTTTCTGGAGCTGGAGGCATGAAGAACCACCCCTAAGTTTTTAAAGTGCAAGACATGTTTGATCCCTTGTCCCTCAATATTCCAGGAATAGGGCTTAAACCTCTTGGTGAAGACCATCACTTTAGTTTTCTGACAGTTTAATTGGTTTGTCTTACAGTGATTGCCAAAGGCAGCCAATGCTCTTTTAAGGCCTATTGGAGTCATAAATGAGGACTACCTGTAGTTGGCATGGTCATTCTTGACCTTTTAAAATATCAACACTACGATTGCTGTCCCCCAGTTCTTGGTGATGGATCCATGTGAATTAATATAGGTAAACAGCGTGGTGAAAGCTGGGGTCCACCATTCAGAATTGTTCTTTATCAGCTCTGGGGGAATTAAATCTTCCCTAGGAGCCTTTCCAGCTGTCAGCTGAGTGATGTGATTCTTAATCTCCATTGAAGACATAGGAGCAGATCCTCCAGTTCCTGTGTAATGCATTCATTCTCTGTAGAGTCTACAGAGGTTGTGAAAGTGCTTTTCCCAGGCCCTTGGGGGTATGTGAGTGTCTAGTTGTGACTGACCACTATTACAAGCACCATGCATTTTATGCCAAAATGTGACAGAATCCTTTGTCCTGACCACATGAATCAGGCATGACCATGCTGCTCTGATATAATCACTCTTCTTATATGCCAGAAGCTGTTTATATTTCTTCTTCAGTTGGAGTAACTCTGTTGTATTTTCTGGAGGACATGATGGCTTTTTTGGCAATAATACAGTCCTTATTAAATCAAGGCTTGGAGGGATGTGTGGCCACCTTGGGGAAGGACATTTCTTTAAGTGTAAGATGTTTTCGGAGCTTTCATGTTAGGGCTTAATAGATCCCTAAGGGATTATGGGGAGACTCCTAAGACATTAGGACATTGCAGTAGCTCAGAATAGGTTCTGCTGCCAACCACTCTGTAAGCACCTTGTCTAACTGGGAAGTCCATTTAGCAAATCTGTCTTTACTAGTAGGTAAAATGAAAGATTGAAAACAGCCCTCTGTCTGGAGCTGTTGAAATAGAGATGCTAGACTGAGAAATGGTCACTAGAAACCTGAAGAATTATTCTATGGCTCTCTACAAGGGGGAACAGGTTCTCTGAGGTGATCATATAGTCAATTACCCTCATTTGGAGCCAGTTAAAAAACATGAACTCCCCAAGATGGAGTTCCTTCAGTGGTTATCTGTGGGATTTAGTTCTGCCAAGCTCAATTTCTTCTGTCTGCATAGAAGTGGGTTTATGAAAAGATGACTCTGACATACTCTCTTAGGAGGTTAAGGGAGAGGCCCTTCTTGGTCCTCGAATAATGATCTCTAAAATGGGGCCAGGAGATGATCCAGATGCATTCATAAATATGAAGGGCCCTTGGCTGCAGGTTAGCCAGAGTTGCAGTGGGTTTTGATATTGACTCTTTGTTTCTTTGGTCCAGCACAAGAAGCAGATTTTTTTCCTCTGTCAATAGGCTTTCTGTGCCTGCCTTGAGATGAGAAGATATATGATATGGTCGCAGCGTTTTCAGATTTCAGCAGCATAACTGATAGTTTAGTTATAGCTGCAAAGGAAGGGTAGCAGCAAGCTGAGGGTATAATCTGTATACAAGATGAGTGGTCATTGGGAAAAGGAGGATGAAAGAGCCTGGACTGTTGGAGGCAACTAGACCAAGGATTCCTGCTGAAGCAAGTAATAAAGAAGAAGCCCAGAGAATCTGGCTATACTGGCTGTTGACAACTCACATCTAGGGGATATATAAGACTGTTGGCTAGTAGGAAAGAAGGTTCTGTGTTCCAGAGATTCTTATCAGTTAAGCAGGCAGCTGAATAGCTTCTGGAGGGATGGGAAAGGAGGGAGGAAACATTGTAAAAAGCTGTAATTCATGGGCCTCCAGCCAGCATGGACTTTCACTATTGTAATTAAAAGAAACATGGTTTGTTTTGCTCCATTAGAACAAGGGCATTATGCTATGCAAGTTACTGGAGAAAAGTGTTCATGCAAGCATTGGCTGAAATAAAAAATACTTTGGAAGAGATCAGGTGTCCTCATTCCGACACTATGGAATATGAGTAGGAAGGAGGATTTATCATACCACCTCCTCCATCTCCAATATAAGGTAGTTGCTTTAAAAACAAAATAAAACAAACCCTCATGGTTTTTTTCAGCTGTTGGTGAATAGGAGCCCTGTTTTCATGAAATGATGTTTTGGCACAGCAGCTTTTCCTTGTGTTGAATGAGACAGAAATGTTTGCTAAAAGTAGGCAGTTGGTAAGAATTGAGATAGGGGAGTGGGAAGCCACTGAAGAAACTTAGGGGCTTGTTCATGTAAGCTGAGTTTGAATATGCTAATGGAACATTCTAAATCCGAAGCAGAATAAATGCATCCCTGCTAAAATGTCAATCTCTTGCTCCTTATTTGTTAAATGGGTTCTGGATTTGTCAGAAGAAACCATAACTTCCTTGGTGAGAAATAGGGATCGAAAAGTACCATATCAGCAAATCTGGAAATCTTTTAACAACTTTTAGAAGGTAATTTATATAAAAGAGGAGAAAACTAGGAGGAAAGTAATTAGAATTCTCTAGATTGGACTGTAACTCTTAGAAGGCCTAGTTAGCATTCCAGGATTGTGGGAATTGTAGTTCAAAAGATTTGGAGAGCACCAGGTTGCCTACAATAGGCCTATAAAGGCAACCTAATCAAGGGTGTCCACTGGTATGCTGAAAAAAAAAAACTTTTTGCACTGTGTCTTCAGTCTTTCTTCCTCTGCTTTTAAGCACCTACCTCTCATGCATTTTAAACTCTTCACTTAGAATCTGGGAATTGGTGTTTGGTGTTATCCATCAAAGCATTTCAGTACCTGTTTAAGTTAAACCACCAGCATAAATGGAGGTACCTTTGCTTCGAATCAGCTAAGCAGCTTCCATTCCCATTCCTCTCTCCTCTCCTCTCCTCTCCTCTCCTCTCCTCTCCTCTCCTCTCCTCTCCTCTCCTCTCCTCTCCTCTCCCCTCCCCTCCCCTCCCCTCCCCTCCCTACCCCACCCCACCACCAAATAACACTGCCAGCATTTATGCTTATTATACCCTCCTCCCCAGGATGTGTGCATGATGAAAGAAAGAAATGGATGAGATGCAAATTTCTAGGAAAGAATTACAGAATTTTTAAAAGAACAGTAAGCAGGAAAGGCTTGGTTGCTAGGATTTAAAGGAAATAAAAAGGCTCTTTTTGTTCGGCCTGGTCCTGCTGTGGAACAACAGCTATGAATAAACTGGTGCTGCCCAGTTAATGGGCTTCCCAACTAAATCTCATCAAACTACATCTAGAAAAATCAATGACTGTTACTCCCCCCCCCCCATTTATAAAAATAGCCAGTTGAGTACAAGTATAGCTGAGTTTCTCTTCTACTCATTCTATTGTTTTCTAAGGAGATAGCTTTAAAACAATACACATGTATTCATTTTAGAAAACAATGTTCTGATTTTGTGACTTTTTTGTAGTAATTTTATTAAAGATTACAATTTCCAACAATAAAAATGAGTACAAAGTAACAAAAATAAAAGAATACAAAGAAGAACTAGAAGGTGCAGAAAAGAAAAAAAAGAAAACAGAAAAATAGAAAAGAAAGAAAAAATAAGAATATAATAAAGAAAAAGTAAAGAAATATATAAAGAAGTGACTTCTCCCTTCATCACAAGTATAAACAACTTTAGTAACTTATCACCTTCTCTTAAAGTACAACAAATGATCTCTTCTTCCCATATCCAATCCTTATCCATAAACAAATCCATAAAACCTTGTAATTTCAGTCCTGATGTCAACAAAAGTCCATTTAGGATTACCAGAGATAACAACATATCTATTGAATAAGTCTGTTATTACATCTTAATATGGACAAATATACTTCGCTCTGGTCTCGGCATATTATGTCTAAACTGAAGCAAACTGGGATTGTGATTGATGATTTATATTTATCAGATGAAACTTATGTATTTAGAATAATCAAACAGAGATTCTTAGATCTAGAGTACCACAAACTCAGACCTGCTCAACTCCATGTTTGTTCATCTGCCATGCTTGGTATTAAAACTTATTTGGGTAAGGGCACATTATTTGTATGATCTTGAGGTTCCATCTCAGCGTAGGGCCTTCTTTTTGGCCAGAGTAAATTCTTTTCCTTCCGAGGTACTTTCGGAAGATATAAACACATCCCCAATCACGAGAGGCTCTGTTCTTGCGGCACTCCTGATACAATCCACCATATAATTTTTGACTGCCACTTAGTTGAGACTCTCTGCTACGAACTGCTTTTAAAACCTTTTCACGGTATATACCCACTAAACACTGTCTCATCCTGCCAAACTTTATTGAGAGACACCGTGCCTGCAATTACCAGACTTGTTGCCAAATTCCTGGAGGAAGTACTCAAAAGTAAATGCAAACAATTCCCACAATGAGTATGGCTACCCCTTTGATTAATTCTCAATATGTAACTGTGTGCTTTTATACTTTTGTTTGTCCTTTTAATGCCAATAAAGGTTTGATTGATTGATTGATTGAGCTATTTTAATGTTGATCAAATAAACCAACTTTATATTCCTTTCTTTTACTTCTAACAATCTTGATCTTTAGTCCCTTGAAATAATGTCCTAGAATTTGATTTCTTTTCATTTTTTTTCCTTTGTCCTTTCTCACAAACTTCTTCAAAGCTTTAACAAGCCTCTTTTATAAATCCAGTATAGGAAACTTATCCAAGTCACTTTTTTGGTTTGTTATCTCTATATCCCTTTTAATTATTAAGACATCAGCCAGTTTCTTTTGTATGTCCAGTGTAACATCTTTTTCCATATTTTTCTGGTAGCCTGTCATTTTTAAATCCACTTTCAAATCAGTCTTGATCATGTCAGGTAATATTTGTTCCTCTTCAATAGCATCTTTTAAATATAGTGCAGATACCCTTAAAATTAATTTCTGGGTCCATTGTTCAAAAATATCCTTTAATATGTCCAATGTTAAAATATTTTGCTTCATTCTGTATTAGTAAGTCAAGTTTGAGTGTTCTTTAATTGTAATCTTAGTTCCTTCTAGTTCCCTCTAGTGTCCAATTTTTAAAGTCTTATTTTTTTAAAAGGATTCAAAACAAAAGCATTTTCCCATGGGATGGATTCTTTATAATTAATTCCAGAATCTTATTTCAAATTTATCTGGGCCCTTAGTCCATTTGTAACTTTCTAAAATCAAAGTTTTAATCACCCTTTTGCTGTTTATTCCAAAAAAAATTTTTTTAAGTCCTTAAACTTGTATTTAAAAATTCTTTAGCTAAGGATTGAAGGAAACTTGTGTGGTGCTGTAAAACTTGTTTATTCCATCATCTCCCAGAGCTCTAAACCTGCTGGAGACCACTGTCTTGTGGACTCCTTGCGAGGAGCAACTGTCTGGAGCACTTGTGGGTGATCTCAAGTCCTCTCCTTGTCTGGAGAGGAATTACAAAGAGCCGGTCTACTCATTGGCTCTTCATTCCACCTCAGTCGCTGGCTCTGCATCTTCAGTTCACTGTCTCTTCTCCTGAAGTCAACATTTCTGGTTTTTTGATATATTGATTTACTACAAATATTACAATAATAAGCTTTTTATATTTGTGTATTATAGTACAGATTCTGTTTGAAATTTCCAAATATTCTGTCAAGATGATTGGAACATAAAAATAAATTTGTGTCTTTTCTAGAATTATATTCTTCTCCAAAATAAACCCTGACTTTAATTTTTGCCTGCATATATGCATTGGGATTTGGCTATTTGATAGATCATATTATCCTACATGAGACTACTCTGGCTGTAATGTGTGTAAGAGAAATCCTTCTCTTAGTCCCATAGTGGCAGAAGCATGTCTGCGAGAAAACTTGGGCCACCTCCACATGGCACCATTTCCACTCCCCAATCCCTTTCACAAAATTTTGTAGCTGCCAATCTAATTTTCTTCACTCCTGCCAGTTTTTGAATGCTGAAAACAGGCAGGCAGTACCATGAGCCAGTCAGTGCTCTTTCCAGTCAACCTGCAGGAGAATGCAAGAATAATCATACTGTAGTGCCCCACCCTCTGAGAAAAATCCCTTCACTTTCATTGCACATAGGTGAGAAAAATGAATGGCTAGCCTTCCCTCCTCCATGCTCTGATCTGGCTGTTTTACAAAAAAATGGGAGTTGTTAGTATGAGGGAAAATCAGCCTAGCTGTCAAGTCATCATTCTTCCTGTGTATCAGTTCCCACTGAAAGCTATTGTGATGGCACCACACCACAGTTTTTCAGCCAGGTACTTTTCCTATGACCTATAGTAATGGCTGTAGCTTGTGGTATAGAACCTCTATGATATTTCTGTAGATGGGAGAGAGAGTAACAGCTATCTTAAGCCCAAAAGCTGGGGAGCCCAGAGGCTGGCTGCCAAGCAGATTTTTACAGAGATTGTAAGCTGCCTAAAAGGACTAATAATGCTGATCACGTTGTGTGTGTAGTGTAATAGAGATCTCGTAACGCAGGAGCTGGAAAGTGGGGTGAGAAAAAAATTCCTGCAAATTAAAAAATGGTCTGACCCAAGTCTCATAGAACTCTAACATTGTAACAGAGAAATTTTGCCATTTGAACGGGCCACCACTGAGCTAGAAGAACATTTGTTCAATTGTCCAAGGAGAGTGACACTATAGGAACACAAGAGCAAGATACCAAAGCAGTTGATACAGTGCCAGATGCAGAGAGGTCCAGTGATTGCTGTTAGATTTTGGAGTTACTTATCAAGGAACTCTACCACTCTGTCATCTTACTGGCAGGCAAAACCTTTTCTAGATTAACCTGTTCAAGTTTTGAAAGGAAAGTTGGCCATTTGTTTATTAGATCTGGGTTTCTATCATACAAAATGGCTCTCCAGGCATCTTAACTAATCTGTTAACAATGAATGGAGCACTCAGTAGGTGCTGTTTGTCTTATTATAATGTTTTTAATAATGTTCTAAATGGAGTGTCTAATGGTTTTTAATTAATTATTTTTATTTTAGTTCTTGTCAGCCACTTTGATTGCTATTTATTGTTGAAAAGATGGGAGCTATGTAGAAAGAACAATCAGTGTACTAGAATGGCTTATTATCATAGTGTGCCAAACACTATTCTTCAACAGAGTTTGCTGTTATTTTTTTCCATTTTTGCAGTCAATATTCCCAGAGTTCCAACAAACTTTCTGTTGTTGTTTATCACACCTCTTTAAGAAACATAATTTATGCCTAAATATAGTTCAGCTTCTATTGTTTCTTGAACTGTGTTCTTCAAAACTTACAGAAGGCTATTTCTGCAGTATAAGGCTGTTCTCTCTTTATGCGTGTGTGTGTCTATGTAAGTATGTATGTATGTATGTATGTGTATATATATACACACACACATACTATATTTTTCTCTTTAGTCATCTGAACTAATTATTTAACTTGCACAACTTGCAGTTAAAGAAACTGAACTTAAGAAAAAGTTCTACCACTTTCCATTAAAAATAAATAACGAACTAAACCTCACCCCTGAGACTCACTTATTACTATGACTTGTCTGGTGAAAGAGCAAGATCACAGAATTCCAACTTGTGCAAAGGGATCATTCTCACATGCAGCACAATTGTGCTAATGAAGCACACCAACTAAAGCAGAATCCACCAGGAAGTTTTGAAATGGGAGTGAGGGAGACATAGAAGAAAGGGGCTTGTGGCATTCATACTTAGCCAGGTCAGTTAAAGACTTTCTGCATTTGCCCAAGGATTGCTTTCTTGTGAGTTTTGTGTCACATGAACTTAGCCCATTTGGTTAGTTTATAATTCAGGATCCAGAAAATGTGTTAATTTGGTAACCAGGATCAGTAATGTTGTGAAAAGCCTGCTGATTTATCTTTCCTTGAAATCCATCTATTTGTCTCTTACGTAATTTCAAAGAATTTGCTTTGAGGTTTTATCTAAATCAACATAACATCCTGTTTAAGCATAGTATTGGGATGACAACTTGGAAACTTGCTCTTTTATTTCTTTATCTCAGGGTATATAAAACTAGAGGTTTTACTGCCAACTTTTTCAGAAACTTATTTGATTGGACTGAAATCCTTGGGATATTTACTTGCTCAAAGCTTGTTACAGTTAATAGTAATGGAAGGACTTATTGTGTTCTACTATGTTTGTAAGTTGAAGGCAAAATAAAAAGACAAACTCCTCATTTCCCTTGGAAAATCAGGAATTATATTTAAAAAATCCATGGAAAATTGAGGGAGACGAATGACAAATATTTATGGGAATAAGTGGGAAAAACCCCAGTCATTCTGGCCCCATTTTTATTTGAGGGAATGACTCTTTGGTCCTTCAGAAGCTTACCTATTCCTCAGTGAGAAGATCAGAAATGATAGATAAGCTTCCTGGAAAGGAGACTTTTTGGTTCGCTTATTTAGCTTTGACTTAATGTGCTAAGCCAGCCTTTTTGATTTGAGCCAATAAAACTAAAGAAACAACAGATCAGAACTTAATGTGATATGTGAACCCAGCTCTCTCTCTCTCTCTCTCTCTCTCTCTCTGTGTGTGTGTGTGTGTGTGTGTGTGTGTAGAGAGAGAGAGAGATGGAGACAGAAATATGGTTTAATAGAACACATTACCTTTCCTTGTACTTCATAATTTCATGGCTTGGAAGAGGTTGAATAGAAACTGACTGGGCTTACTCTACAATTTTTCTTTTTTTTTTTTTTTTTTTGGAAGCAAGAGGGCAATGCAGAAAGGGAGGGAGTTACACAGTGCTGGCAGCACAACACAGTGTTATTGCTGCCAGCCATGTTGTATGAGGTTACATCTGAATTTAGTCACAGGGATGTATTGGCCAGCATCTTGCTAGGTAAATGAAAGAATATCTTCCCTTGCATTAGCTACAAGACAAACATCAGTAGAAGTGTGACTTGCAAATAGCATAAGTACAAAGGAACAGAATTTGGTGAAGATTCCTAGATAATTATTAAGTGTTTAAAATATATCTGTGTGATATAATAGCTATTCACAACATTTTAAATTGGATAGAATCATTTGTGTTTTCCTTTTCTCTCCCTAGTATTGGGGGTCATCTGAGGAAAATGATCCAAACATTGACCTGCCTCACACACCAGGACCAGAACCATTGGGTTGTAATTAAAAGGAAGGTAGTTCAGCTAAATAACAGGAGGAACTTCCTGATTGTACAAGCTGTCAGCCAATGGAACAGATTGCCACATGATGGTGAACTCTCCATCACCAGAGGCCATCAAACAGAATCTCGATAGTCATCCTTCAGAGAGGTTGCACCAAGCAGGCAATCCTGCACTGAACAGTGGGTTGGATTAGATGATATCCAAGATCTCTTCCAACTCTGATTCTATTATTTTTAGCTCCTCTTGGTCTAAAGTAGTGCTTTCTGTTTCCTTCTGACATGATTTTTGTTGTAAACATGGTCTAGCATGTTTCATTGATGATGGAGTTAATGATGGAGTCAAGCTGAGATCTGCCCTGCTATTGCCAAGTTTAGGACTCTACAGTCAGCTCTTTTTCTTGGTTGGCTTGGATTGCTGGAGAGACTAATACATCTGGCTTCTGCAGAAGCATTTACCTGTGTAATGCCTGGCTGGAGTTTTGTCAGGTCCTCGGAAACACAGGTTTAGTGGTCTTTTGGAAGAGCACTAGACCTGTTTTTTAAAGTACTCTTCTGCTTCATGGAAGGTCTATTTAAACTAGGAAAGAAAATCAGGTCCTGACAGCTATGAATGGCTAATTCTATGATCTATGAGTGCATTACTGGTTTTCCATTACTTCTGTTGAAAAGGCATTTCACGTAGCCATAATTTTTACTATTTTTATTAGTAGATAGGTGGAATTTTGCCTCCATGACCTACTTCTTGGTTCTGCCATTCATAGCCATTTGCTGCTAGCACTGCTATTCTTTGCAGCACTGGTCAAGGACAAAGCTTGTTCATTACTGATTGTTCTCTTCTCTTCCCTTCACCTCACATCCCCTTCAACCTGCTAGTTCAACTGACAGGTCACAGGGGTGAAGGAAGGATGTGGGTGAAGCAGGAGGGGGCATCCCAGTGCTCCTTGCAGCTCCTCCACATCTGTGACCTGTCAGTTTCCTTGTTTAGTGACCACAATTGGGACCAGCAACTCCATCGTTAAGCAAAGTGGTCGCTAAGTAGGATATCAGGTGACCTCAACTGTGCTTTCCTTTTCCCCATTCCCCCACCCTTTGGAATGTTCACTCCAGCACTAAGATAGCCAGCTTAAAACTGACAAGATTAATCAATTTCACACCTCCTGCTTCTGTCTGCCTCCTAAACACTCCCCCACTCTTTGGAATGCTCACCCCAGTGCTGAGATGGTTAGCAAGATGGGAATTAATGTTTTTATTACATTTATTGGAGAGGAAAGGATTCCAAGAGAGTAAGCAGGCACACAATGGGGAATACACCGGCCATTTGTGTAGCACACTTGCGGCTCCCAGCCCCAAGTGCACTCCTTTTGATGTGTATTGTGTGCCTGCTTAATCTCTTGGAATCCCTTCCTCTCCAATCTCTCCACTCTGCAAGGGGAGGAAAAAAGAAAAATGGCGATCACATGACTGACATTACGTGTGGAGGTCGTAATTGTGGGCATTGGTTGTAAAGTTATTTTCCAGCACTATTGTAACTTTGAATAGTCACTGAACGAGGCAGTCGGTAAGCAAGGACTACCTGTATTTCTAAACACAGTTTTACTGCTCTTTCAAAAGAGCACTAGACCCGTGTTCTGAAACAGCTCTACAGAAAGGTCAGGAATGGATCATTTTCATGCCTTGAGATCTCTTAAGCAATTTGACATGTGGCTGAACCAGCTGCTCCAAGCACCCACCTATACTTGCCTAGTCCTATTCCACTACATATCAAAGGAACGTTTAATGCAAAGATGGGCACGATAAAGGACAAAAAAGGCAGGGACCTAACAGAAGCAGAAGAGATTAAGAAGAGGTGGCAAGAATACACAGAAGAACTATACAAGAAAGATCTTAATGTCCCTGATGTCCATGCTGGTGTGGTCACTGACCCTGAGCCAGACATCCTAGAGACTGAAGTCAAGTGGGCCTTAGGAAGCATTGCTAACAACAAAGCTAGTGGAGATGACAGTATTCCAGCTGAGTTATTTAAAATACTAAAAGACGATGCTGTTAAAGTGCTGCACTCAATATGCCAGCAAGTTTGGAAAACGCAACAGTGGCCACGGGATTGGAAAAGGTCAGTTTACGTTCCAATTCCAAAGAAGGGCAATGCCAAAGAATGCTCAAACTATCGCACAATTGCACTCATTTCACATGCTAGCAAGGTTATGCTCAAAATCCTACAAGCTAGGCTTCAGCAGTACGTGAACCGAGAACTACCGGATGTACAAGCTGGGTTTCAAAGAGGCAGAGGAACTAGAGATCAAATTGCCAACATTCGCTGGATCATGGAGAAAGCACGAGAGTTCCAGAAAAGCATCTACTTCTGCTTCATTGACTATGCAAAAGCCTTTGATTGTGTGGATCACAACAAACTGTGGCAAATTCTTAAAGAGATGGGGATACCAGACCACCTTACCTGTCTCCTGAGAAATCTGTATGCGGGCCAAGAAGCAACAGTTAGAACTGGTCATGGAACAACCGATTGGTTCAAAATAGGGAAAGGAGTACGACAAGGCTGTATACTGTCACCCTGCTTATTTAACCTATATGCAGAGTACATCATGAGAAATGCCAGGCTGGAAGAATCACAAGCCGGAATTAAGATTGCAGGGAGAAACATCAATAACCTCAGATATGCAGACGATACCACCCTAGTGGCAGAAAGTGAAGAAGAACTAAAGAGCCTCTTGATGAGGGTGAAAGAGGAGAGTGCGAAAGCTGGCTTGAAACTCAACATTAAAAAAACTAAGATCATGGCATCTGGACCCATCAATCCCTGGCAAATAGAAGGGGTAGAAATGGAAGCAGTAACAGACTTCATTTATTTGGGCTCCAAGATCACCGCAGACGGAGACTGCAGCCATGAAATTAAAAGACGCTTGCTCCTTGGGAGGAAAGCTATGGCAAACCTAGATAGCATATTAAAAAGCAGAGACGTCACCTTGCCGACAAAGATCCGCATAGTCAAAGCTATGGTTTTTCCAGTAGTAATGTATGGCTGTGAGAGCTGGACCATAAAGAAGGCTGAACGCCGAAGAATTGATGCCTTTGAACTGTGGTGCTGGAGAAGACTCTTAAGAGTCCCCTGGACTGCTAGGAGGTCAAACCAGTCAATCTTAAAGGAAATCAACTCTGATTGCTCATTGGAAGGATTGATAATGAAGCTCAAGCTCAGATACTTTGGTCACCTAATGCGAAGAGAGGACTCTTTGGAAAAGACCCTGATGCTGGGAAAGATGGAAGGCAAAAGGAGAAGAGGACGGCAGAGGATGAGATGGCTAGATAGCATCACTGAAGCAATGAGCATGAAATTGAGCAAACTCAGGGAGGCAGTGAAAGATAGGAAGGCCTGGCGCAATATGGTTCATGGGGTCACGAAGAGTCGGACACGACTTAACGACTAAACAACAACAAATTCCACTACATGTTAAAAGAGAGCAACTGTGTGCCTGTTTTTCCTTCTGGATGGAGTGACACTTAGTTGGAAAGAAAACAAAATCAGGGAATCCCCATTCACTTTCTTTAACTTCTACTGCATTAAAATGCTAATGGTCTCACTGCTGAGGCAGATTAATATTTGGCCATTGTAGCTTATGCCAGCATTTCTGCCAGGACAAGGACTGGTGGACTATACTTTACTACAGCCAGCTGGCTGTGCCCAAATTCCTGTCCACAGATACCAATGAGATGGATCTCAGAAATGGGCAACATTTGTTACTTTTTTTGCTGCTAGCATATACTTGCAGAAAATGCAAACTTGGTGCAGTATCAGAGGATTAGAGTTGCAAGTAGCCAAAGTTCAACTGATGAGTGAAGATGAATATTTTCAAATCAGGCAATGGAAACACTAAGGCACGGACAGAGGAAGCGACTCTCCATAAGGAAGACAATCAAGCAGAAGCAAAGATAATGGATGAGAATGACAACCAGAAGCAAGAAACATGGAAGATTTGCTTCTCTGCTCCAACTGAGAAATACTTTTTAGGCCCTTGTACAAGAAACAGGCTGTGAGCCTTCAAGAAAAGAAAAAGAGACACCGCATAACTGGAAATCTAAATGGAATAGATCCCTGAAAGTCTGAGAGATATACCTGTGTCCTGCAAGGAGATAAAGGGAAGAGTTACAGCAATTGATGTCTCACTACTATGAAGAACCAAAAGTGTGCCAAGCAAAAACACTGGCTCATGAAATGTGCTGTTCGTAAGAAACAGGGCGATGCTAGAATAGGTTTGAAGATTTATCAAGTCCATTGACAATTATCCTTTCCTGTTAATCCATTTAGGCAAATTATACTGTAAAGAGCAGCTAGAAGTGGATCACCATGGACACTAAAGATCTAGGAAGAAAGTTCATGTGACTTATCATTAGTTCTTCTATTCCATGGAAAAATACTGGAAAGGGAAAAATAATATTGCAAGTGAATGACTGGCTACATGCATAGTCTGGGACCATAGTTTTCTAGTCTGATCTACCTTTAAGGGCTGACGTGTACAGAGCATCTGGGTTAAAATGAGTAATATAAAAAAGGTGTACTGTTATTGGTGCCTATAGTTGTCCATCCAGCCAGCCAAAGAAAGATGAAGGTAATATTTTTTAAAGCACATTGCAGATTGTTACTAGTCATGCTGGGGGGAGCCATTGTCCTCCAAAGAGACAAAGTGGTTTGCCAGTCCTGGACTTCATTAGAGGAAGGAGAATAAAAGTCTTCACTGCCTATTCTTTAATGAAATGTGACAATAGGGGATCAACAAGGGGAAATTGAAAACTCTAGCAGCAGCGTTTTATTCACGTCTGCCACTAGATGAAATTAACTCAAAGTCAAGAGAGAGAGAGGGAGGGACAGGAAAAACTTTATTTTTAGGCTAACAAGGAATTTCTTAAGCAGTAGTTCCAAGATTATTGCCATCTTGGTCAGGTATGCCAAGAGACTCATCTGAGTTGGCGGTCTCTCCACATTAACTTAGCCAAAACCAACCTGCTCCTTTGAAATTAGGTTTCTTTATTTTTTCCTATTCAATCACTGTAACATAGTACTACCTGTCCCTTCTTTTGAATACAGTTATAGGTTTAAGTAATTTATTAATCAATACTGCAAATATTTGCTTTTGTATCTGTTAACTTGCAATGACTAGGGTTAAAAGATGTGTATAGTATTTCCTGCTATACATATCTTCCCAAAAGTCATGTAGTAATAGTGATGGGGGACTTTAATTACCTTAACACCTGTTGGGAGAAAAACTGCCAAGCATGGTCCTTCCATGAATTTCCTTACCTGCACTGTCGACAACTTTCTTCTTCAGAGGCTGGAGGAAAGCACAGTTGATACAAGCCAACTTTGATCTATCATTGATACAAACCAATTGAAAATATTTAATTGTGAGACTAGAAGCTAAGTCCTATAAAGAGAGGTTTGGAACTAGTAGATGAGCATATAATAGCTCTTTTCAGATACTCACACAGCAAAAGGTCAAGACCTGTTCTCTATTGTTTCATAGGAAAGGAGCTTCTGATGAATGGTAAAAATTAACTTCTTAATACTAAGAGTAATGTAACAGTGGTGGGCTCCCCTTCACTTGGGATGGTCAAGGAAAAGTTAGATGGTCATCTGTCAGAGATGCTTTCATTAGGGTTCCAGCAGTGAAACAGGTAGTTGGACTATAATTTAAATGGCTCCTTCAAACTTTGTAATTCTGTAAATGCCCCATATTGTCTTTGTCCTCAGTAATTTTGTTTAACATATAAAAATGATCACATTTATTCACTTGTGCCCCAAGGATTTTCCTGTTTACTTAGGTGCTGTATATAATTTAATTAGTACATTATTGAATACTGCTATGTATGTAGAGGTATCTGATTTTAATTGTTGATTTCTTTTTCTTTTTTCTTTTTAAATTGCATTACATTTTGTTGTGTATGACCTTGAAAAACATTGTTCTGAAAGGAGGGGCATTAAATATTTGAATGAATTTATCAGTGAATCAAGAAACAAATGCAACAACTTCCCCCACATTTGTGGGATTCCCTCGTCTGTAAATGATCTAGGTGGCCTCTATAATGCCTGTTCTGAGAGCTCCCATACACCCAAAACAGATGCAAGGAAATTGATTCTCTTTGCATAGTGATACTTTTAAAAAATGGCAAATTTTAACATTGACATATCATAATTAACCCACAAGCAGTACATGTTTTTGAGAAAAAAACCCCTCTCAAACTATTGATGTGAAACATATTGGCAACATTATTTCTTTACCTGGAATCTGAGAAGCTCATGAAGAACGGGTCATTTAATGGCATCACAGAAATAAAAGTATAGCAAGTGGAAAGGAGACTAACAAAATGAAACAAAGAGAGCCTTTCGTCTCTGACATAAGATTGTTTATGGCAAACTTGTTTGGCTGAATTGTACATTTGCCTATTATCTTAACGTGTTATATGTATGCAAATTGCATTCTTTGCTTATTGTGCAGCATACATACTGTTAACACAGCCACAAGGGTGCTAGAATAGCATTACTTAAGCATCATTAGTATGCAACAAGGTACCTTGCTTCCCACTTAATCCCTTTGCAAAGTGGGCCTACAAGCTCTCTGTCTCTTTGTTATGACAGTGCTAGTCTTTGTGCTTCTAATGCAATACTAATAAGACTTTAAACTAGAGAGCTATATTAGGTAGACAGGAAATTGAGAGGAGAGAATAAATCCCAAGAATGGGGAGTTGGGAGGAAGAAAAGGAAAGGAGGGGAGACACTATTTGTGAGCGCAATGAAGATGGGGTAGAGAAGTACAGAGATACTCTGGAGAATTTAGCTAAAACAGCCTTGCAGAAGGAAATATAAATGGAAAATGAAGCTTGTTAAAATTGTTTCCTTCCGCAGTGTCATGAGGTTGAGATCCAAATGTAGATTTCAAAGGCTATTTGAACTTAGGTTCCCCAAAATCAGGCTCTTTGATGGTTTTTCTCCTGAGTTCTTGGTGCCCTGCTGGTTTGCAATCCTGTCCACTATAAAGCATGGTGTCAGCCCTTTGAGGTAGGGAAGGTCAAATAATAGAGACAGGAGGGATTCCAGGAAGGCTACTTTACTGCTATAGGGTATATTAACAGAGTCATGAAAGCCTCTCCAAAACCTTCTCTGTCTCTTTTAAGGACAACAAAGTCAAGGCAGAGTTGTTCTGAATCTCTTTCTCAGGCTTTCTACTTTCCAGGGCTGAGCAGCTGTGTTCCCTCTCTAGCTTCCTTCTCCAGACTAGAGTTAAATTCCTCTACATGTGGCCTCAGAATTTGCTTTTCAGTGGCGAAGCTGGACAACCCAGGTATGTGTGTGAGATGCTGTACCTTCCTTGCCCCCTTGTAGAATCAAATAGCTGAAATTATGCTTGATTTTTCAGTGTTGCAAATCACTGAATAGTACAGTATGATTTCCCACTAAAATCAGAAATGAAAATATGCATTTGATTTCCAGTAGCTCTGATGTAGCTAAAAACATATATCAAGGTTATAAAGAATTTATAATCCCTCTTCCAAGAAGAGGAAAGAGGAACTAGACCTTCCCTCCTTTATCTATCCCTCCTTTTTTCCAGGGAGGGAAATTTCTGCCTTTGCCACTATGTATTTGCTTTGGGGAGTAATCTGTACACCTTGGAGAAGGAGGAAAAGTAGGAGGAAGCAGCCTTAATTTCATGTTTAGTTTCACCTGATCCCTTATAAGGTCTGTTAGTGGCTTTTTTGCATTGCTAACCTTTAAAAATACACTCTGCTCAGCATAGTTTTTTTGTGTAAACTATACTGAGTAGGACTTGTGGAAGAGCATAGATTACATCTATGTAATGAGTCATAATGGCCCAGGATAACAATTCAGCTACAGCATCAAGCCATACATGTAATTTCCTTCAAATGAAAAAGAAAGGGACATTCAAATTAGAAAATATGCAGAAAGAGTAGGCTTCTGTTCTGATATGGGCACAGTAAGCCACAAACTAACCAGCAGTGGCCCTTGCAGCATGACCATATTACATGAGCAAGCCTGGCATGTGTTGCCAGTGAATGGTGGTTACAACTATAAATCTATAAGCAGGCTGCTGCATTTTCTATCAATTGCAGCATCCAAGTCATCCTCAAAGGTGGTGCCTTTGTGTGACTATGCCCCTAGTACAGCACAGATGTACTGTATTTTGTGCACATATTTCCCTGCGTTATATTTTCTTAGACTCAATTTCTCCAATATGTTCATTGATAATACATGTTTGTATTGTACAATTTTTTGAGCCAATAATTATTTTCTGATGAATGCAAACATATATTACATGTCAATCTGTACTGCAATAGATCCTGTTTGGAACAATGTAGAATTAGAATATTTCATCTGAAAATAATTCAGTGATGGTATCTTCTGTATCCCTAGGAATACATGTGTGCTGTAGCACTTACTCTGCCAATGTATTTTTCACTCACCAAATATTGTCACCCTTAAGGTAAAGCTGATTCTGTTTTAATGGTGAAAGAGTATAGCTCTGTAGCAAAGACTACCAGGTTTAATACATGACATCTTTAGTTTAAAAGGCCAGATAATAGAAGATTTGAAGCTGTGATGAAAGGCACTGCAGATGAAGCAGATAATTCTGTGTTAGACAAAGAATCACATTTCTTAATATGCTCACATTTCAGCATGTAATGGGAAAGAACAGCTCTTTGTGGTTCTGTCAGAAGGCCTGTACAGGGTTATCCAATTTTGTTCTTATCCCACTCCTGAACTGTAGCTTTGAATGGGGTTAACACAATGCCTAATACCATTGTGTGATTTTGCATACTAGGCAAGCTTCACTTTTCCAGTAATTGAAATTCCTGCCAAATCTTCCAATATGTGATGATCTGATCTCAACACTGGGTACAGGAAGGTCAGAATATTGGGAGATTTGGCATTCTTACCATGAGATTTCATATTTGAATGTCAATATTTCTAATTAAGATCTTACACAAAGACACTGAACTGGCAGAAAACATGGCAATCTTAGCAAGAATGTTGGTCTTTTCTTTTATCTATAAATGGGGGTGGGTAGGTTGCTACTGCCATTTTAGGGTTCAACAGATGCACAGTGTCTGCGGTTGCCACATTGTTGAATGTTGGTTTGGATGAACAAGTGACTTGCTCAAGGTCATTCTGTGAGAATCATGTCTGAAAAAGAGATTTTTTCAAAAAATAAATAATTAATTAAAATTCTTATTTAAAAAATGTTTGGAAAAGAGGAGCTCATTACTCGATCCTTGTATTGTCCACCCTCATTCTTGCAGTTACTTATATTTAGAAAAAGAAGGCAGGCACAGAGAACTCCGATACGAAAACAAATACAGAGGAAATTTCAAATAGCAAAATAATCATTTTAGGCCTACTCTCAAAGCACAGTCATATATCATGTATTTAATAATTTAATGATGAGACAGTTGTAATAATTCATATTTTAAAAATGTAGATGTATCATAAGAATGAGTAAAACCACATTAAATAAATGGCATAGTGCCTGCATGAAATTGTGTCACCTTTGATTTGCTAAATAGATAATGCATAGCTTTATTTTCATAGTTATAATTTAAAAAGCATAGCAAGATGTGAGATGCATTGAGCACTGTGTTCTACATCTTCTAGGTCTTTTAAAGATTATTTATTTATTTAAGGAATTTAAATGGCTTCCTATTTTCTGAAAGACAGCGTATAAGAAATTAAAATTATTAAAAGAAATGTAATATTAAAAACAACTTCAATTAGAACATTATATGTATAAAACATGAAAAAGAGGGAAAGGAAGAAGAAAAAAGTAATCACCGTTTATAAATTTTTTAAGAAAATAAACTACATATTTAGCACTCATACAAGGAAAGCCTCAGGCAAGAGATATGTCTTAAGCAGGTGTTTAAGGCAGTACAAAGCTGAAATTTCCTAAATGCCACTGAAAGAGATTGAAGATTTCAAAGAGTTGGTTCTACACAGATAGGGCTCACTTACATGTAAATGTGAGTTACCAAATATTCATAATGAGTCATTATATTAAGTTATATTCATAATCCAATGTTATGACATTAATAATCAGGAAAGCTGCCTCCAAAAATCAGGTTTATAGCCATCACTCAGTTTTATAACAGGGAAGATAATTTGGTCCCAAGTGGTTCTGGGCTTTAGATACCAGCAATAAGACTTTGAACATGATTTAGTAGCTAATTTGCAGTGATGTGATACCTGTATGTCTGTACCCCCCACTCAGGATTCTGTATATGTTTCTTAAGAACTCAACCATTTTTCCCATTGGTAACGTGTTTCTAATTCTATATGTCCAACGTAGATGAATTTACCAGCTAGATAAATTTGAACCAGGCAAGATCCAATATAAATAATATCAATATAACAATGTAATATCAGTATTGTATTCATTCATTCAATACATATGCTTTTCTGCTGCTTCAATCAAGAAACAAATCTAAGTGGCTTACCAGATTGATATACAATGATTTATACAATGCATATCATTTTAATAAACAACACACTATAAAACCACCACAGCGTCATTATTAGGAACACCAATATACATCCTAGGTTCATATATCCACTATATCAACCCCCAAATGCCTGTTTAAAAGCCAAGCCTTCACAAATCTTCTAAATATTAGCAACAAGGAAGTGGATCTTATTTGATGGGGAAGGGCATTCACAGAAGGGGAGTTCTGGCAGAGAATGCTCAGTTTCAGGTCCCTCCTCACTGGACCTCAGGGAGGGCGGAGACTTTCTGCCAGAGATGGGTAGATAATGAAACGTTTGCAAGAAAAGAACCAAGCTCAGAGAACCCCAAGGACTCCAGAGATGGGTAGATTCTACTTGGAATAAATAGCCCCACAGATGTCCATGTCCCAAGCTATGTAGTTGTTACTAGCACTTTGAATTTACCTAGAAATAAACCAGTAGCCAATGTGGGCTATGGGGTACTGGTGCTATATGGCAGTATTGGGAAGTTTCCATTAGTATAGAGGCAACTGCATCCTGCACCAGCTTTAGAGTGATTTTCAGAGATAGTCCCAGGTAGAGCGCATTACAGCAGTCCATTTGAGAATGATAAAAGTGTGAGTAAATGCTGGCAGTGCCTCCCATTACAGGAATGGTGTAACAGGCACATCAGCTGGAGCTGAACAAAGGCCCTCCTAGCCACAGCTTCCCCCTGCTGTTTCAGCAGGAGCTGTGAATCCAAGAGAACCACCAGATTAGGAACCAGCTCCTGAGAGAAGCGGAGTATGGAGCTAAATTCATCTAGCTAGAAAGAGAGGGGTGATGGAAGTGTATTAAAAGATGCATACAGTCTAAGGATGGTCTATTAGATAAATCTTCCCCCTCCCCCCCCCGCCTTAATGAGTGAGCTGATAAAAGTGTAATGTAAGATGGGTAGTGAAACAAAGTGTTAATACATATATTCCCTGCCACAGGAAGAATGCTACTCCTCTCCAGTCCATTTCACATATGGGTTAATTTTCTGTTTACATCCTCCAGAGGGCAACTCTGGCATATCTGACTTGAATAGCTTCATCTTTAATTCCAATATTGTAAATTAAAATGGTCCACTCTGCACAACGAGATATGGAAGATGTGTGTGACTTTGGATAGAGATAGAGAAAAAGAGATACAGATACAGATGTCTAGATAACATTCCCTGGGTACTGATATGGTAATTTCACGGTGTATTTGGAGCTCTTTAGTAGGTTTACCTTCCTTCCTTGCAAAATTATTTCAAAACAGAAATAATTGAAATGCTTTGCTTTTTTACTTTTCCTTTTGGGGAATATTCCTCAACAAGATAAACTAAATTCCATGTTGTGTGTTTGCTTTCACCGTTGTCTGTATATGAAAAAAGGCACTTCAGAGTAATATTTGCCTGGCATGACTCCCTCCTGATGGAGGGAAACGAAGAATGTGCTTTTCCTATATATATTGGTTTGGCACAGGCTGCTTGCTGGTGTGATTCTGGCAGCTGTGAGGCCCAGCTGCCCAGTTCCAACTAATCTCTTCTCTCAGAATATTAGCAAACCTTCTTTTAGTACTGCATTGCCAAGAATCAAATTGAATATTGTGTTTGGCTGGTTTAATGTTTGTGCAGTACACTCCTAACTATCGGGTATGTGTGGGTGAGGGACTGATTTTCCTCCTTTTTAAAGTAACGTTTGCTTTTTTATTGTTTTTAACCTTGTAAGCCACCAGGAGTCATATGACAAGCAGGAGGCCTTAGAAATCTATGAAAGAAATAAAAGAATTTGGAGTAGTGTAATGCTTAAGTTATTGAGCTAGGACTGGTGAGACCCAGGTTCAAGTCTACACTTCTGTAATTTTAGACCAGTCACACTTACAAAGTAGGTGTTCATGTTCATGTAGCATGGAATGCTATGAGCTCCTGGAAGAAAAGTGAGATATTATTTTTTGTATGTGTGTATGTATGTATGTATTTATTTATGTATTATTGGATTTATATGGCTACCCATCTCAAATACATGACTCTGGGCAGCTGACAATATTAAAAATTATAAAAGCATATACAATACCCCCAAAACACACAATAGCCTGGAAAAATTACAAAAACATCAATCAATCACTCAACACAGCCAAGAAAAGGGCTCCATCACACATCCAGGGCCCCATGCTCAAGCACAGAGTCAAGTCTTCAAGGCCTTATGGAAGGCCAGTGGGGACAAGGACAGTCACCCCAGAGGGGTGATATTCCAAAGGGCAGTACCATGACAGAAAAGGCTCTTCTCCTGGGCCCCACTAGCTGATACTCCTTTGCAGATGGGACCCGGATCATGCCCCTCCTGCCATACTGGATGGAACGGGTAGAAACAACCAGAGAGAGACAGTCCTGTAAGTAACCCGGCCCCAAGCCATAAAGGGCTTTAAAGGTGACTACCAATAATTTGGTATAAGTAAATAGATAAGTCCCATTATCTTCTGTAGGTTTTCTACCAGGTACAGATATAAGCTCCTTCAAATGCTTCAGCTGGAAAGAAACAGAAGTCTGTCTAGTCCTGGATCCCTATTATACTTCCAGGTGGGTATCAGTGGAGTGGATCTCTCCTTTGGGACCTTCCAGATTCTCTCTCTATCTGATTTCTTTTTTTTTGAGACTGGTCCTGCGACCATTGTATCCATTTTGTGTGTTGACAAGGTTTACTTGCCACCAAGGAGCCTGAAGGATTACAGCCTGCCTTCAAAATTTCAAATGAACACACTAACCAAAAAAAGTTGGGAACCCTGATTTAATCCAATCTCCTATGGCAAGATGAAATCCATCAACACTATGTGTACCTTAGGCAGAAAGTACATGGCAAGAATATACTTATGGGATTATATTAGTTGATTCGATCCTTTCAAGTGGTGTTTCTTCTCCAAATTTAGCTAACACAGTTGGCTACTAAATTATCCCAAGTTTTTGGGTTTACACAATATATTGAATTGTAAACTTCCCAAACAGGCTGACTTCACACAACTTGCTAAACCAAAAAAACTAACCAAGATTAATAATAACTAGGCCTTATATATATGCTAGGTCTTTTCCTGACCTTATTAATTTATGTTAAGTGAACATAGCCAAACTTTTTTTTTTCCTCCAGAGATTCTACTACATTTTGGCCACTCCTTCTAGCCTATATCCATCATTCCACTTGCCCAGCCCTTTTCTCTTCCTGAGCTTCTTAAGTGAATGCCAGGAAAATGTTTTCCTTTGAACCTCACAGGGAGAGCAGGACATGAAGTTGGCAGGATGTGTGGATAAAGTGGAAGAAGACAGCATGGTTTCAAGTCTTCATACATTGAGTTGAATATCTGAAGAGGTGATCATCAAATCTGGAGAAGGAAGAACTTAAGATCATCATGATATATGAATGAAAACTCTGTAAAAAGCTACAGTGATGTATGCATTATCCTTCATGAGGAAGAAAAAGTAATTAGATTGTTGGGTTTGGCTCATAAACGGACAGACTAAAATAAGATTGAATAGCTTGTTGTTCGGTGTGTTCAGTGTTGCTCAGGAACCTAACCATTGTCTTAATGTGTTATATGAACCAGACAATCACAGTCATGATATGGCAACTCATTTACTATGTTCAGTCTTTCTGCTTAATTCCATGAAGCTGTAAAACAAATGATTTAAAGAAATCCAACTACTAGGAATAATATGTAATATGCATCATGCTTTATTCCTTCATGCTCTAGGGATATTACTTCAATAGTTCTTTAATGTGAGAGGGAAGGCAGCATGTCTAGACCTTCCACTTGAATTAATGGCTGTGGGAAGATTTGAATGAGAGGCTTCTTATTTCACAGTTCATTTTCTTAATCTCTAGTCTTGCTACATTATTTCTTCTGCAGTATGTCTACTATAGAGGTAAGAAGATTGCTTAATGACATTTTCACTAATACAAACTTTAGGTAAAGCAGTACAATACATTATGCTGCTTTTCATTCATTTATTCATTTAAAAGATTTATATGGCTGTCCATCTCATACAACATAACCCCGGGAGGCTCACAACAACATACCAAAATAACAAAACTCGGGAAAATTAAAACACTGCACACAACCAGCATCATAGCACTCCTACACCAAATGCAGTGCACTGGGCTTAGGTCCCATCTTGGACCCATGGCTCTTGCTCAAGGAGCCCTGCTTATGGTCATTCACACTTTAGTCATTTCTCGATTGGAGCTTGTAGCAGAGAGCTCTACAAGGGATTGACCTTGAAGACTACCCAGAAGCTTTAACTGGCCCAGAATGCAGTGTTTTAGGGAAAATGGCAGGTACAATGAAGGAGCCATGATGCATAATGTCTGGAGTTGGCATAGCCAGGGCTTGGGGAGTTTCTGTGTTTTTGTTTCTTAAAATCTGGTCAGCTACTTTCCTGTATTTCCCTCCTTGAAGTGGCAAGAAACCACACTGCTTTTTTTCAGGAGGGCACTTGGAAGGGATGGGCAAAGCCTTGGAGGCTGTGTACTGCTTGTGGATGTGGCTTGCCAGTCCCTGACTTAAATAAAAAAATCATGCAACATGACTTGCCTGATTAGACTCAGGTCTCTCCCTTAATTGCTTCATTTCTAGTGGAAGGACTCTTGCCTTGTACAGTGGAATAGCTGCACAGAGAAAGTTTGTAACCTGGGCATGATGTACTGACAGAAATTAGTAACTTCATTTCTATGGCACCTTTTAACCTTAAAATAGTAGACGCTGGTCTTCATGAACCCAAATTGCAAAGAGAAACTTTCCAGGCTGTTTCATATAGCAACTTCCATAGTCTGTCTTGGTCCAATTTGACTGGGGATTTTTGGGATATGCCACGTATCTCAGAGAGATATTTGAAAAAGATTGCTCTAGTATTAAACTGAAAGTAGAAGAAATTAGGACAACTTGTTTTATGTCTTCTCTCCCCCTTTTCTTTACTGGGATTAATGCAAAATTCATTACAGGTGCTCAAATCTTTATAGCTTGAGTTGAAATGGATCTTCTGTGGATCTGCCAATACAGTTTGATTCTCTTATTGGATAATTTTTTAAAAAATAAGGTTTTCCTAACTTGAAGTTGAATTAGGTAAATATCAGTGAGTTTTAAGATCATAATGTCCCTGATGTCCATACTGGTGTGGTCACTGACCTTGAGCCGGACATCCTAGAGAGTGAAGTCAAGTGGGCCTTAGGAAGCATTGCTAACAACAAAGCTAGTGGAGATGACAGTATTCCAGCTGAGTTATTTAAAATACTAAAAGACGATGCTGTTAAAGTGCTGCACTCAATATGCCAGCAAGTTTGGAAAACGCAACAGTGGCCACAGGATTGGAAAAGGTCAGTTTATGTTCCAATTCCAAAGAAGGGCAATGCCAAAGAATGCTCAAACTATCGCACAATTGCACTCATTTCACATGCTAGCAAGGTTATGCTCAAAATCCTACAAGCTAGGCTTCAGCAGTACGTGAACCAAGAACTACCGGATGTACAAGCTGGGTTTCGAAGAGGCAGAGGAACTAGAGATCAAATTGCCAACATTCGCTGGATCATGGAGAAAGCACGAGAGTTCCAGAAAAACATCTACTTCTGCTTCATTGACTATGCAAAAGCCTTTGATTGTGTGGATCACAACAAACTGTGGCAAATTCTTAAAGAGATGGGGGTACCAGACCACCTTACCTGTCTCCTGAGAAATCTGTACGTGGGCCAAGAAGCAACAGTTAGAACCGGTCATGGAACAACCGATTGGTTCAAAATAGGGAAAGGAGTACGACAAGGCTGTATACTGTCACCCTGCTTATTTAACCTATATGCAGAGTACATCATGAGAAATGCCAGGCTGGAAGAATCACAAGCCGGAATAAAGATTGCAGGGAGAAATATCAACAACCTCAGATATGCAGATGATACCACCCTAATGGCAGAAAGTGAAGAAGAACTAAAGAGCCTCTTGATGAGGGTGAAAGAGGAGAGTGCAAAAGCTGGCTTGAAACTCAACATTAAAAAAACTAAGATCATGGCATCTGGGCCCATCAATTCCTGGCAAATAGAAGGGGTAGAAATGGAAGCAGTAACAGACTTCATTTATTTGGGCTCGAAGATCACCGCAGATGGACACTGCAGCCATGAAATTAAGAGACGCTTGCTCCTTGGGAGGAAAGCTATGGCAAACCTAGATAGCATATTAAAAAGCAGAGATGTCACCTTGCCGACAAAGATCCGCATAGTCAAAGCTATGGTTTTTCCAGTAGTAATGTATGGCTGTGAGAGCTGGACCATAAAGAAGGCTGAGCGCCGAAGAATTGATGCCTTTGAACTGTGGTGCTGGAGAAGACTCTTAAGAGTCCCCTGGACTGCTAGGAGGTCAAACCAGTCAATCTTAAAGGAAATCAACCCTGATTGCTCATTGGAAGGATTGATAATGAAGCTCAAGCTCAGATACTTTGGTCACCTAATGCGAAGAGAGGACTCTTTGGAAAAGACCCTGATGCTGGGAAAGATTGAAGGCAAAAGGAGAAGAGGACGGCAGAGGATGAGATGGTTAGATAGCATCACTGAAGCAATGAGCATGAAATTGAGCAAACTCAGGGAGGCAGTGAAGGACAGGAAGGCCTGGCGCAATATGGTTCATGGGGTCACGAAGAGTCGGACACGACTTAACGACTGAACAACAACAACAACTCCCAGTGAGAATTTTACTGCTATGGCAGCCTTCTCTAACCTACTGCTGTCAGATGTGCTGGAATATGAGTTCCATCATCCTCAGCCAACACAGCCAGTGGTCCATATGATTCTTATTATGGTAGGGCACATGTTCAGACAGGTTTTTCAGACTTGAGCACTTCCAAAAAAAAAAAAAAAACCTAATCAAAAGCCAGCTCTCCAGCACAGCCATAATGTGAACATGTTGCATAAGCATGCCACGTCCTTTTTAACACTTTCCTCTCAAGCAGTACCTTTTAACAATAAAATGCTTCCTAAAAATACTCTGATATTTTTAGCCATCATGTATGAATCAGGTTGTATTGCACATTTCCCTGGTGAACAAAAGAGATGAGTTTGTGTTCATTAACTCTGGGCCATCTGGTACAAACATGATGCAGTCTGTGAATCAAAACATGGACCAAACTCCAGGGATGGGGAGAGGTGCCAGGCCCTGTACTGAGGACTTGGGGTGGGGTAGACAGCAGTTAATTGCATAGATATTTTTCTTTCTCTCCCTCTCTTAATTATCTTCTTTTATAGCATATCTGAGCTGTAGCTACTATCTCATAAATCTGTCTTCTTTTCACAGAGAATGTGAATGGTTTTACAGTCCAACTTTATATTTGGTAGGTTAAAACTGAGCTGAATCAGAGTGACTTTTGCGCTTTCAAAAAGGAGACTCCTCAGTCTCGAAAGAAATAGTCCCTGTACTACAGCAGAGAAAACCACTCTATGTACAAAGTCATCCTACACTGATTTAGTGTTTTGTGTGTTTATATTGGTTTAGCCATTGTTCAGTTGCCCTTCCTCAATGAAATTTTTTAAACTATACATATACATAGGCTGTGTTTGTATGGTCACACTAATTGCAAAAGTGCCATTATCACATCTATGCTCACCTTTTTTTTAAACAGTCGTCTTTTCAACAAGCCATTGTGATTGGATTCATATAACACACTAAGCTAGAAACCATGGTTTCCTAATCACAGTAGTAAATTTAGTAACTGCCTGGAACTTTGAAACAAAACATTCCCTACAACCTACATTTTGTTGCAGGTCTAATTTATTTGAACTAATTTCCAATTTTGCAATATAGTAAGGCTAGTTATACAAACCTACTGTATTCTGAATAATATTGACTTTGTTGACCTTGGTGGGAGGCAGGGAGAACCACACTGGAATAGTTGTCTGGAGGATCAGAATTTTCCCTCCTTCCCCCATCAGTCATTCCTACGGTAGTTAATTGTGATCTCATGATCAGAAGACTGTAATTATAGGTGTGGGGAACAAGAAGCATAAGTTAATCTGTTCTGGAGAGCCAAGATGCAGTTTCCATGCCAATATACTTAGCATAGCCATTTTAATAGTCCTGATTTCCTAGGTATGTGTGGGAAAGGCATTAGCAGCAAAATGATAGACAAAACTACAGCAAGAAAATACTTTGGGAAAAGAAAAAAAAATTGTATAGTTCAGCAGCTATTCAGAATAATTTCTTATATTAATGGGATCCATTCTGCAGCATCAGCCTTCATACATCTAAACTACCACCATGGGTCAAGCAATAATCCAGTGTTGTAAGAGTAGCTAGATACCATTTCAGCCATTGCAAAATGCATCGTGAGCAAGATGATGGCATTAATTGTCTTGTTAATTCTAACTAGCCATAGCAGCAGTATGATGACGGTCCTTTTCCTTTTCTTCCTCAGTGTTGCTCCTGAAAACCAAGAAGCTGCGCATATTACAATAGATGTCAAAAAAGAGCCATTGAAAATGACAGAATTACACAGAAGGGCGTTTGAGAATACCAGGAGAGGGAGGCTTCCTATCCCAGAATTTCTCTGATCTGTGTTATGAAATAGTTGGTTTCTTTCTGAAATGCAGGCAACAATTTCTCAAGTCTCCTCAAATGGCAGATAGCTATGCTCTTCTATCATCAAAATTCCGTAGTTGGAAAATTTTTAGAAATGCTTCTGAATATATGCGGTAACTAACCACAGCCCTTTTAGTCCAATATTGCACTTTTAGTTGGGTTCCATGAAATGCTAAGAACTTTTTGCCAAAACTCCACTGTTGGACCATGACCCTATCTATCACCCTCCTCCTCCTCCTTATTTATACAGTTTATATCTCTCCTTTCTGCCCATGATGGCTAAAAATAAAAATAGTATTTTTAAAAAGTTAAAATCACAATGAACTCATTCAGACTGAAAAGGCTTGGCAAAAGAACTCCTTCCTTATAACTCCTTATAAACTCCTTCCTTATAAACAGAAATTGGAAGCAGAGAGCAACTCCTTAGAGGATGAACTACAGAGTCTGAGAGCAACAAATATTGTACCATTAGCCTCCCTCACCTGACCATTTTCAAGCAATACTTTCCAAACATAATAGTTAGGGCAGCCTCCACCAATGTCAGTAATTCAGCTGGGTATTCCAAAACTTATACCTGCAAGTCTGCAGACTAGAGAAGGCTGAGCTAGGGCTGTCTTCCTTCCCTCCTTCCTTCCTTCCTTCCCTCCTTCTTCGGAATTCCATATTCTGTTTTTACTTGTATATAACACTGAGCGTTTGCAACAAAATAAAAGTTATTGAAGGCCTTATTTGATTAAAGCCATGAGGAACGGCTGAAGTCAATATCTATGGCCCCATCTCATGACAACACAGAATATGGAAGATTTCAGTTTGGAATATAAGAGGAGTACATGATAATGAACATTTATTAGCAAATGAAGTAAAAGTCAGAAAAATTAATATGCTGAGTAGAACTAAGAACAGGAAAGGAAGTGGTTGATCTAAATGAAGATGGTCTGATTACATGAAGGTGAGTTGACTATATAGGGAAGTGAAGGTGTAGGTTCGGTTACTTATCAATGAAGGGGTTGTAATGTGTGTCAGAAAATACAGATTAATGTAATCTACGTAGATGTATGTTTGAGAGAAGGAATCCATACGTTTGTGACAGCTGCATATTATGCTCCAGTAAATAACAATGGAAGGATCACTACTGCACATTGGAAAAACTGTGCAGTATTCTGAATGAATATGATCCAAGGGAAAATCTATTAATATGCAGTTATGGCAAATGAGTGAATTGAAAAGCATGACCTTGGGTTTATTTCTGATTAAAGATTAAGAGAATTAGTGTAGGATACAGGGGAGAATGTTCTGAATGTGGGACGGGCCATTATTTGGTAGTGTCAGGAGTAGATCTTGAGAAAAAAATGAATGTGGAAGAAAAGAAAATAAGTAAAAGAACATATGAGTCCTGCATTAAAAGAAACAGGGAACAAATTAAGGATATGTGATGTCCTTTTTTATTTAATGTATTTATAGATAAAATACAAAAATGCTTGTAATGATATTAAAGATGTATAGGTTGACAGCATGAACATATATGAAGTTATGTGTGTAGAGAGCCTGAATGTTCAAATATTTCATACTGACTGCAAAATGATTTGCGATGAATATTTAATAGGTTGTGTGATGCAGACAACAGGAGATGGAGTGAACAACTGCAAATTGCACATAACTGGCAAAAAAAAAAAAAAAAAAAGGAGCAAATAGATGAATTTGTGCACCTTGGTAGAATATTTACTGAAGTTTGGAAAATGGTAGAGAAGTTTTAAGATCTGCAAATGCTGGTAGAAAGCTTGTGGCTAGTGCATGATCAGTGTTTGTTAAAGGAAGCAAAAATGGCAGTGTATGCTTCTGTCCACTCTGTTATATGAAGTGAGAGTTAGGTATGCCAGAATAAACACAAAGATAAATATAGTGGGGATTTGTGTGTTTAAGAAGCTTGTGTGATGAAACAAGAAGAAATAGGTCAATAACAAATGAGTGCTGAATTAATTTTGATTGAATATGAAGTGAGTGGCCAGTACAGAAATACACTTTAATCATATATGACAAAAGTATGAAGATCAAATTAACAAGAAGGAAGAGTGAATGGACTGAGAAGAGAAAGACTGGTTTGTAAGGACAGGGAGATATGAACAACTACAGTGAATGTTAGTTAAACTGTTTCAGCTGGGCTTTCTTTTCTTTTTTATCTCCTGCCTTTAATTTCATTGGCTTTACTGTCTTTTCCCCTTTTTATATTCTGCATAATATTGCTTATCCCAAAATGAGAATGCATGTATGTATATATGAGAAATAATAGTTGGCACGGTCCATTTGTGCCTGGTATGCAACCTAATACCCATTTATGTTTGGAATTCAAACCCTACCAGCTCCGGGCAGCATGTGGAAATTGTAGCCCTAAACAACTGGAGAACATCAGTTTGCTCATTACTGCTCTGACAATGGAATTCCTGGGCTTTTCCCTGTTCAAATATCCTTTGATGGCAGAACCAAGAAATAAATCTTACAAATCTATAGACTTGAGATATTCATGCTTTATTAACTGAATTGCATATCTTAGTATGGCAATTGCTGGTATTTATAATTCTGGAGTCAGTTGGTTTGAACTCTAGAGTCTGATAACCATTACTAAGATATTATACCTGGTCCTAAAAGACAATGATTAAGGCTTGATACCTTAACATTTAACATTTAAAAGCTCTGAATTCTATATACTACTTTCTCAGGGACAAATACCTTTTCAACATAATTAATGGTGACATCAGTTTCTGTCTGGGTGGTATTTGCCTGTTCAAAGCAGAATTTTTTTCTGAAACTTTCCGATTCATTTTTTTCTCTGAAGACATATCTCTAGTTATTGACCACGAACATCTTTTTTTCTTTTAAATTAATATTAATTCAACATTCAGTTAACACAGAGATTTCTGTTCTTTTTTAATAAAAAGGCTAGTGTCATAACTTGAATCAAACTGCCATATGAGTTTTCTTGAATCTGTTCCTTTCACTCAAAGCTGGAAGCTTTAAAAAAGGCAGACGTTGCTTTAAATAAATTATTACCCCCTTCTCTAAATGATTTTTCTTAAAATGAAGAAACCCAGAACTGATTTGAATTCCCAAATTTTCCTTCTAACAGAATAAATACTTTTTTGATAAAGAAGATGCTTTTGCCCAAGAAAAAGGATTTTTATATCCGGTGTCCTCAATTTTGAAAGAAGCAATCTGCCAACGGCACTTCCTAACTGAGAGGAACAATCTGCCTTTGATATTACATTAGTAAAGAACAGATAGGCTTTTCCTGATAGGAAAGTGGATTAGCAATAGAGGTAAGTGAAGGAGTGCATTGATGGGAAACACTGGTCACCCTTGTGAGATGATTTAGAGACAGACCTATATATTTAACTCCAGCAAGCAGCACTTGAGCAAACCTAATATGAACATAGACTGTTGACATTAGTGAGGCTACACAAAAAAACTACTTTCAATGGGCCTTCATTATACTGTTCAGTGTGTCTCTCAGCCTTTGCAAGAAGTGTGAATTCTGATTATTTCTCTGCAGTCTTATGAAGTGACATCTTTGTGAATTTTCTGTTAATCTTTTGTAGTTTTAGAGTGGAAACTCTGAGATTAAAACTGTCCAAAGCCACTCAAAAGATGTATATTGGAAATGACACTCATACAGCAGAAACTTAATATGCAATCTGAAAGTCCACAATTGCCATATAACTTCTGGAATTTGGTGATGTTTCAGATTTATATTTTGATTATTGATAAATAATCCATAGTTTTAACAGTCTTTCACAACAATGCTTTGAATTTATTCCACATTTCTTAATTATTTGTCCTATTTTGCTGTGATTAATGGTTTTTATACTCAAATCCCTAACCCATGCTTTCCAAATACAGAACTTAGGAAATCACGGGAAAATGCAGAACATACTGGGAATTGTGGCTTTGCAGTGAAGAAGTCATAGTTGCACTGCATTTATTTCTGGCCCTTGTTACTTTGCCAGCTGTATGTCCAATTATTCCAGGATTGGTACCTTATAGGAATGGGAGGAAAACTATAATTTATTTTAAAAAATACTTTTATCCTGTTCATTCTGTGTGGCAGGTTATTTGCAATTGGGAATGATCCACTGTAGAAACAGGACCTTGGCATTGGGTGTAGAGAGGGTACTTTTCAGCCTGTACTGAAGAGATTCAAAACATTTAAACATCCATAAACTATAAACAGAAGGAGCCATGTCCTATGCATTGTGGCTTTAAATGCAGTCTTGGCAGTAGCTTAATAAGTTCAGTGGTTAAACGCTTTTCCAGTAGAAGAGAATATATGTAGCTCAGGGTTGAATTGTGGAGCCCTTGGTACTCTTTGAGCTTGTTCGCTTGCAGACATTTCATTACCTAACTAGGTAACATCATCAGTGCTAGTGAGTGTGGGGTTTGCTCCCTGTTTATATACAGTAGCTTGCCCAGCCAGAGTTGGTGGGAGTGTGGTTTTCTCCTTGGTAGTTCCTTGATTAGAGCATTGTTTTCTTCTTGATTGCTTGTCTGGTGTTACTCTTTGCTCATCTGGGTATTGGTTGCTGGAGAGGATGTGTTCTGGTCTTTTTGTTTCTTTCTTAGCTTTTTTATTGTCTCTTTTGAATGGTGTGTAAATGTGGTTTATATCTATGTGCCTACTGATTTGTCTGAATGCCAAGCTTCCAGGAATTCCCTCATGTTTTTGGATTTAGCTTGGTCTAGGATGCTCACAGTTTCCTAGTTGTAACCATGGTTGAGTCTGTCCACGTGTTGTGAGATTCAGGAGTTTTCACCGTGTCTTCTGACTGCTAGTTGGTGTTCATGGATGCGCTTTGCTAGCCTTCTGCCTATCTGTCCTGCATAGTGGCTGTTACAGTCCTTACACTGTATGTTATACATGACTCCTGTTTTTCCTTCCTGGACTATTGGGTTCTTTGGCTTACTTAAGATGTTTTGGAGGGCTTTAGTTGGTTTGTGTGCTACGGTGATGCCGTGTGGTTGTAATACTCTGTTGGTTGTTTCTGAGATTTTTTTATGTATGGCAGTGTTATCCTTTTCATAGCTTGTGCTGCAGTGGGTTGAGTTGTCAGGCACTTTTTGATAAAGTTGCATGGGTACCCATTTTGTTGGAAGATGCGGTCTGTTTCCTTTTTCTGGTGTTCTGGGTTACTGCAGTGTATTTATACTCTATGGATTTAAAGAGTGCTATGACATCAAATGAAACCATAATTTCATCTTTTATTTTTAGGTCTTTGATTTTCTGGAGGTACTGTACCTCCACCAACACTGGCAGGGCAAGCTACTGTTTATAAACAGGGAGCAAACCCCATACTCACTTGTACTGATAATGTTACCTAGTCAGGTAATGAAACACCTGCATGCAAAAAACCAAGCTCAGAGAGCACCAAGGACTCCACAAAATGATTTTCTTACCAATAGCCTCAGATTCAATTCCTAATGTTTTCAAATAAGACTGGAGAAGATTTCTCTGAAACTCTGGAGGTCTCTGCCATTCAATGGAGGCAAGACTGAGACAAAAGGGCCAATAAATTTTCTTGATCCAATGTTTCCTATCTTCTAAAAAAGATGCTTGTTAAATATTTCTGATGAAAGTATTCCATGAACAGGATATTGCTACTGGAAAAAAATTAGTTTATTTGGGCTTTGAAATTAATCAGTATTAAATTATTTCAATCCTAGCTTTAATATTTTAGTTTTAACTAATGCATGTGTTTTTGCTGTAAACTACTGATTGGTTTTGGTAGCTGTGATCTAAAAATCTCAACAAATAAACACCAGCCTTTCCCTGTCTTTTCTGTAAGCATAATAAGAAACGGCTGAGGGGCTGTCCAGGGTACTGGAGCTTCCACCTCTTCATCTTCTGGAAGCCTTTTCTGGGCACTTTTCTCTCATTTCTCACTCAAAAATGGATAGTTAAAACCAGACTTGAAAAGCAATTTACAGCATCCTGAGCCAGGTTCCATACTTGTGCTAACTTTTATGTCAGTGCAATGGCAATAAAACAGAAAATAGAGATTTAATTCTCACAATATAAAACATTGTGCATTGATTCACAAGAAAAAAGGAATCCAGCACCCACAATATGACAATATTGTCATTGTGATTAATTAATTATGGCACAAAAGGCACAAAAATTCAAGTTCTGCAGAACTTTTCATCAAACAAGAAAGCAGAGAATGGAGAAGAAAATCCAAAAGTTACAGAATGAATTCTGCAGTTCAATTTCAGTATCAAAGAGATTTTAGATTGAAAGTATTAATCAGAGGTAAGTATTGTCAGTGCCTAGCATTCAGAAACAAAAAATAATGCCTGAGAAGTTGCCCTATTCCTCTCCAGATTTAAAAACACAAAGGTTATAATGCCAAATCTGTCCCCTGCCTTGAATGTTGGGAAATCTTTGTACTGGGACAAAATGAGATTTACGGTTCCTGTAATTTTATCAGTATTTGGGAGGGAAATGAACTTACATTTAAACATTTACAGAAGAAATACAGTGGTACCTCCGTTCACGAACGCTTCTGTTCACGAACAATTCGGCTCACGAACAACTCCGGTCGCAAAATTTTGCCTCCGTTCGCGAACGCCGGATCGGGTTACGAACAGGATCTGCGGCCATTTTTCCTCCCGTGACACGTGGTCGCAGCTTCCTGTAGGGAGGGGGACTCTCCCTCCAAGCAGTAACTGCCTCCCCACCCGCCTTCCTGTCCTCCACGCCAGAAGTCGCCTCGAACAAGGTTAGCTTTCTCTCTTCGTACTGTACTTTGTGTCATATTTTTGCGGTTTAAAAAAACAACAACATATGGTTCAGAACGGATTAACCGTAATTACATTGAACCTTATAGGGAAATTTGATTCGGGACGCGATCAAAAATCGGTTGGCAACTGAATTCGGGGTCAGAACGGATTAACCGTATTTACATTGAACCTTATGGGAAAATTTGATTCGGTTCACAACCAATTCGGTTCGCGACCAGAGTTGCGGAACGAATTAAGTTCGTGAACCGAGGTACCACTGTATATAAATTGACCCCCACTGCCAATAGAAATATTCCCATCCACTTGCATTCTTTTCAAAAGATCTGTTTAAATCTGATTTAGGAGGTACTCAAATTATCCTCATGTTAAATTGGATCCTGTTAGAATCAAGATGGCCTCCAGTCCAAATTGTGCTTTTGGTATTTGGACACCTTCAGTCTGCTACCATCAAGATGTCCATTGTCCTAACCCTAACTCTTCCCTAATGTCCTAAACTATACGTGAAAAGAAAGCTTCCAGGAACTGCTCCAACACATCCTCAGGGCTGCTGGGAGTGTATGCAGCAGCATGGTGAGAAGTGTTACCCTACCTCTCTGTGCTTCCTAAAACTCTGTTTGCCATCTTCGTTTTCCCACCATATATAGTGTTGTACTTGAGACACCTGGGAATCTTTGTGGACAAAGCAGATTTGCAGCAAATACAACTGGATTCAGTGAGAAAAGGGTCTTAAGAGATAAGAGGTTGACCTCAGAAATGTTTCCAAATTCATCCCCATTATTTATCTATTAATTGTTCAAAACATTTCCATCCCTGATGCTAGTACCATCCTTTTAAGGCAAGGCTGCCCAGTATGCATAGACCTCAGACTTCTAGGAGTAACTTGGCAACCAAAGGACTCAAAGGAGGTCTGATTTCCCTCATCCTGCCCACGTTTCTGCATATGCACACTTTTGAAAAAGAAAGTGCTGACTGAGGAAAGAAACTTTCAGCTAATGATGGTCCCTCTTTCCCCCTATGAGCCTCACTACTGTTCTCAATTTCCTGACCAGCTTGTGCCCCTCCCCCGCTCCTTTCCTGGCATCTGTGATTGTTTCGAATGGAGCTGCACTACCTGCTGCTCCGACTTTCTAGCACAGAATACATGTTGCACTGCCAAGCAGTGAACTGCCAGCCATCTGCCATCCCAATCAAAATTTGCATTGTTTCTTCTTAAAATAACGCCTTCAGAATACAAAGTAACTCTCTGCATCAGGCTTCAATATTGAAAGTCAGCCAGAATTTAAAAGGGGGAAGGGGAAGGGGGAGCGTGACAGAGAAATAGCCCTATCAAATATGCTTCAAAGAGGAACACTTGTGGACGCCTTTAGAGAGCTGAAAGGTCTGTTTCTCTCTCTCTCCCTCCCTCCCTCCCTCCCTCCTTGCAGTCTGATTATATATTTATAGAAACCCAGAATAAGAAAAGATAGCAGAAAGTCCAGGGATGCAGGACTCCCTCCCCCTACTCCTAGTTTGTATATCCCACAAAATCGGGACCATAACATTGACAGACAAAGAGCAGATGCACTGCAGAGACTCATGCAAGCAAGCCAGTCGATATCTAAATAGGTAGGAGAGAAATATTATATGATACAGTATTTATAGCTACTGATGCTTTTATATTTTGGGTACAGTGTCTTTGCCAAATTCCTCTTTCTATCTTCACTGCAACCTGCAAGATGGGTTGCTATGCATTTCACTTTGCAATTGAGAAGAAGAGAAGAGAAGATGTGACTTATCTTGCCTTCTCAAAAAATTTACGTGCAAGCAGAGATTTGACCCCCACATTCAAGCATCCTATCTCTCAAAGATAGCAGTATTTTAGCCTCCACCTGCATTGTTCAACTCTGCCCTGCCAAAGCAGCAACAAAGAATGGAAGTGAGCAATGAGAGAGTCCATGTTTTGAAGATTTGCAATGATATGGTGGAAAGACAACTCAGCATCAACCATCCTCCAGAAGAACGTACAGATTCTGGAACAGTAAGCATAGCAGGGACTGCAGTAGATTTCAGTATAGATCAAATCTAGGACACATCCAAGATAAGTTACCAATGTGCAGATTAGTGTTAATGTGTAGGTTCTGCAAGCTAGTTGCAATGTTTAGCGATTGTCTTTGGTTACTTCTTTCTGTACTTGGTCTAGGCTGACAGTTTATCCTTCATAATGCTGCTTTTCTACCTATTGGTTTTATAAATTTTGGGTTTAAAAACAAAAATAGGTTTAGTTGGTCATCTGTATGCAAAATTATAACTGAAAGTACAAGTTCATGAGTGATTGAAATAATTCCTGTAAAACAGGTTGAGCAACCTGTGACTCCCACATCTGTTCTTATGGCTTATGGAACCCTCTCTGACCACTGTTGACTAAAATTGTTGGTGCCATTTCCCTCCATTTGGGGGTGGAAAGCACCTGTAAAACAGTATCAGAAGCTGTATAATAGATTTAACAAAGAATCATCAATAGACTTTTCCCCTAAACCACCCACTTTGCATCATTGCCCCACCCACTGTGGCCCTCCATTTCTCTAAAATATCAAGTGTGATCATGGCCATTAAAAATTGCTCACTATTGCTGTAGACAGTGGATACTATAATTGATTAAACTGTTCCATAATTAATTTCTGTTTTCTTACTTATGACACAGGTCAGTGAAAGGAATAAGCCACATATAAATTGAGAACCATTGTGTCATTTTATATTACATGTGTTCCCTTGCACCTTTACTCTTGTAAGTTTGCTGAGTACTCTTTTGACCTTAACCAGAGAAATCTACTAATATCAGTTAACATTAGAACTCATAGTTGCAAAGCAACGTCAGCTTCTTTTGAGTGGTAACTCTTTATTTTTTACTGTGACATGCATGAAAGCACCTGTCACAGATAGCATAGGAGCAAATGCAGTTCAGCAACTGAATCCATCTACAAATCTGAAGAATAGTCAACTAGGCTATCTAGGATACTCCTTTAGGCACTGTGTCCACCAATTACATGAACAGCTTGATATGGTTCTAGCAGAACAGTGACTGTGTAGTGCTAGAAACGTGCATGAAAATGTGGAATCCACTTACTGTTTTGTGAGCCCCATTGTAATTCTTGAAAGTTAAGAACATGTAGGATGGCTCCACCCAATGTGCTTTTTTTCTTGTTAGAATATGTTTACAATTTATTTTATTTATTTATTATTTTTTATTTATTATCAAACTTGTATGCTGCCCATCTCCCCCAACAGGTGACTCTGGGTGGCTCACAATAATAAAAAAGGAAAAAGCACGAGTCCCTCCAACAATGGGTAAAATCTATTAATAATTAAAAAGAAACATACATTAAAAATGTCCTTAAAACCTCCTAATTTTTAGCCCTAAAAACCTGCAAGATGCTGGGGGGGGGGGCAAACCCATCACCCCGCCAGCCATCTCCACAGGTGTGGGCCCCCCTCCGGCCCCCAAGCCTTCCGGCAAAGCCAGGATTTAATCCCTTTCCTGAAGGCCATGAGGGAGGGGGCACACCGGACCTCAGGAGGCAGGATGTTCCATAGGGCAGGAGCTGCAGCAGAAAAGGCTCTCTGCCTAGACCCCACCAATCGAAATTCCTTGACCAGTGGGGTCTGCAACCTGCCCCTTCTGCTGGACTGAGTGGGGCGGGCTGAAATGACCGGGGCGAGGTGGTTCCTCAGATAACCTGGTCCTGTGCCGTGAAGGTCTTTAAAGGTGATGACCAACACCTTGAATTGGACCCGGAAACAAACTGGCAACCAATGCAGCTCACGCAACAGTGGTGTTATACGTGCCCTCCTAGGGGCATTGAGAACTGTCCGCACCACCGCATTCTGCACCAGCTGTAGCTTCCGGATACTCTTCAAGGGTAGACCCATGTAGAGCGCATTACAGTAGTCCAACCCAGAGGTGACCAGGGCATGAGTGACCATGCGGAGGTCCTCCTGATCCAGGAAGGGGCGTAACTGCCACACAACACGAAGTCGTGCAAAGGCCCACCTAACCACGACTGCCACCTGCTCTTCGAGCAGGAGTCATGAGTCCAGGAGAACCCCCAGATTACGCACTGGGTCTGTCTGGGGTAGTGCAACCCTGTCAAGAACCAAAGATGACAAGCTCCTAGATCTTGAGGCTCCCCGTATCCACAGCCACTCCATCTTACCAGGGTTCAGTTGAAGCCTGTTGTCCCCCATCCAGGCCCCCACAGCCTCCAGGCACCGCGAGAGGGCAGTCACAGCGTCACTTAAGGCACCTGGGATGGAGATGTATAATTGGGTATCATCAGCATACTGATGATACCTCACCCCATGGTGCCGGATGATCTCACCCAGCGGTTTCATGTAGATGTTAAATAGGAGCGGCGAAAGCACTGACCCCTGCGGCACCCCACAAAGTAGGGGCTGGATCTCTCGCTCCCTATCAACACCGACTGGGTTCAGCCTTGGGGAAAGGAGCTGAACCAGCACAACACTGTGCCACCCAACCCCAACTCCTGCAGCCGACCCAAAAGGATACCATGGTCGATGGTATCGAAAGCCGACCATTAGTTAATGTGGTCAATTTATGACCACATTAATTAATGAACTATTTCTGAAGTGCTTTCTGGCTCTTCAGTGTGACATACTCGGTTCAGTTAGTCAAATTTGTATCACATCCTTTCCTAAATTAGCAGGCTGGTCATTTATTATGCTTATATAAATGGCTTCTGTGTCAGGGACCTCTTTATGCAGTCTTCAGCTCTGCAGGAAAATAGCCATGTTCTTATAGTATAATGACCTGAGACCACTTATTTTTTAAAAAAATCACATGCTCATTTTTTTTTTAACCTCTTTCCTGCACATTCTGTATCAGGATCATGATTGTATACACAGAGGTTATCTTTCTGCCTATTCTAGAAAGGATGGGCAAGGGATTTCCTGGGGCTCTGGGGGGTCGTTCACATCCATAACTGCTTTCCCTTAATTTAGGTTTAACTGATTGGGAACCCTTATATAAATGTTATTTCAGGCAGGATATAATCAGGTTATGTTTAAAGTGGCATTCTTGATTCAGATCACATCAGTTTGCCATGTAAGTGAAGTTGGATATTGAGGGCTGACTTCTCTATCTTCAGTTTCACAAGGTTAAGGTTGTCCTTCATCCAGATACGCTCTTTCTCCTGAAAGTCATGTTTGATTTCCATATAAATTAATCTATTACATGTTCAAGTTTATTTCCTCAACTTATTGATTACTCTTGAGTGCTCCCTTATTTCTCAGAACCTTGGCTTTCTACACTTACAGGACTGATTCCTTTCCTGTTTGTGGCACATTTTTCTCTACTATCAAGGCACTAAGACAGGCCTCCCAGTTTCACCATAAGAAATTGATAATGGGTTACAGAAACTATCCAGTTGTCATATGAATTATCCCACGGTAATCTGTCTCATCAGGTCAGAATTCATTATGCCAGATCTTTGGTCTTCTTACAGTCTTATTAACAAGTGTCTTTTTTGCCTGGCTTTTGTAAAACTGCCGCCCAGTCTCAGCCCTTGATATTTATTAAACACTATTTTCTGGATATCTGAGCAAAATTAGATGCATTCTTTGGCAGGACTATAGTGTAATCTAACACTTTTGGGCATCTGCCATTCCACCATTGAGATACATTTGCTAGTTGCTACTCACCTGTATGTGTGTTGCACAGAAATCATAAAGAAAACAGACTGTCTACCTGTAACTGTTTCTTTAAGTGGTTGTCTATGTATTCATATGACTCCTCACCACTATCACCAGTCTTCTCCTCTACAGGTGACTGGTTTAAGATAACCTGTGTTTGATACTACAAGGATATATGGGAGCTCTGCCCAGGGCAAGTGCATTAAGGAGTGGGGAAATCCTCTGCAGCTCTAGAAAAATCATATGTTCATTCTGGGCAGGGACATCACCCATAAATGAAAATGCACAGATATTCACTCAAAGAATGGCAATTATAGGTAAGCATACTATCTATTTCAGAATAGGGATCAATCAGATTTTCAGGCCCCACAGAGGTATAGATAGGTCCTACTGCAAAACTTGATTTGACAGCACAGTGAAAAAAACCTGCTTGCTTTAACAGTGATGTAGGGAACAGGCCATACACATTCCAAAAGAACATTTCTTGGAGCAGCTTTGATGCCATGGAGATGAAGAACTGGCTGAAAGCAGAAGGATCTGTACTTTAAGGTGGCATACAGAGCTACTCTGATAGGAAAAAAGGCTTCTCTGTTTTCAGCTCCTGTGCTTCACCCATTGCTTTCCCCAATCTAGAAACATTGCCTGACTCATGAAATATATTATCATATCACACCACTGTAGCAATATCTTTCCATAAAAAAAACCATGAGTTTGGAGAGTTCTGTGTGAGAATTTGTTACATTATTAATATTTTCCCTGACAAAGGGACACACTTTCCCCTGGCTTTCTTCCAAATCATTTTGCTCTCTTTTCTAACTTTCCAATTTTGGGATGGATACATATTTTCTAGTTGAATTTTCTTTCTAGTTCAATGCAAAATAAAAAGAGAGACCAAATGTTACATAAAGAGGTGAAGAAGGACTGTGTAGAGTGGTCTTATTCTCCAGTATGCACATCAGTGCCTTCAAACACCATGCTAAGTTATCTGTGGAATTGTGATTACCTGATATTTAGTTACACACTCAGGCTTGATTCAGATGTTCAGGTTTCAGTATTGAATTTAGTTCAACTGCTTACTTACTAGCCTACTTGTGTTCCTGTTTCGAGATGCCTGTAGTAAATAGTAGATAGCCAACAAGTGTCATTGTGCTCAATTTGCCACAGAATGTAGCAAGGTCAGGAGACAAATTGCCCGCATCCTAAAAGATGACATCATAATAGAGGGGAAAGGAAGGGTGAAGTAAGTTGTCAACTGAATAATGGCCTCTTCTAAATATTTAACCACTGTTAATCATAATGAAATATTTGACAGTCAGTTGACTAGCATATCAGTGCTAAGATGTACTTCGTAGCTTTGTGTCCAAAATATTCTGTAGCTTCATAAATATTTAGCTCAGCCGTCACCTACAGTATATGCAACAGATCAGTCATTAAGCTTCATCTGAGGAACTGAGGTTCAAAATATGTGGTGGGCATCCGACTTCTTATTCTTTATCTACAGTATGCAATTGTCAGTTGCATTCCAAGAATGATAACAGAAGTTGGTGATCAATATATTTCTGTGTCTTCCACAAAGACTAGAGGTGTGATTGACAGGTGCAGATTACCCCATGTCTATTTTTGCAAGTCCTGGGGAGGCATTTTATTTCAGCAGGATTTTGTCTACTACATGCAGAAGTTTTGATTTGTGGTTTTTATCTTCATAATTTTCTCTGCTTTTTTATTTCTTTTTTATTGAATGCATTGTTTTATATTGTATCACAGTTTTAAATTGTTACAAAATGTTCTGAATGGTGCAAAATCATTAGGAATGGCAGGATAGGATTCTCTAATAAATAAAAATAAATTTTAAAATATCTTCAAATATTAATATATTTTCTGCCTTCACAACACAGTTTTTATGAAACAAGGCAACAAAGAATGAGTTAGAAGGGATAATGGGAATGTAATCTACATTCCTTTTGCTTTACATTCAGCCCATCAAAAAGAGGAGAATGCAATGTATAGGAGCAATTGAGGTCCTATGAATTAGGTGTAGAAGTCTCATTTTTATCCTTTTGAGTAAGCTGCCATCTTTATATTTCTGCATCTATTCTTTATGGTTTGCAGGGTGGATGCTAGGGGTCACAAGTCTTTGTTTGTATTCACTGCCAGCACTAAAAAAAAATTATTAGAAGGAGTGCTATGTTTTAATCTTGTTATTCAGTTCAAGGAGACGTTAATAAAGGAACTTCGGAGCCCTTGAGAATATCTCATCTCTACCATTTTGAAAGGGGTGTGTGTGTGAAACTTTGCTGTTATTCATATGTTCATCAGTGACAATCTGAGCCTCCATTTAAGCATCAAAATGGATTATTCTGTCAAGGCCATTCCCATATTCCAAGTCTGATCAGGATGAGGAAGGTGGGCTGGCTCTCTGGGCAACATGATGGGACCCATTGTTTGTACCATTCTTTGTCTCTCCATCTCTCCATATTTTTATTACCTTATTTTATTAGACATATTTATTTTACCAGATAATAATAACAGTGTATATTGCCTTGTCTGACATCAGATTTTTAAAAGTTACTGAGTTTCATTTCCCCGAAAAGCGTAATCCTTTGCATCTTTCAGTTGAAATATCATCTGTCCACCAACTGAAAGTCTGTTGCAAATAGGAAGGAAGTGTTATGGGAGGCAAAGCCCTGAAGGGCTTGTTTGTTTGAATATAAATGAAAGAAATCATATTCATGTTATCCTCATTTTATTTTATTTTTCTCAACTTACCCAATTCTTGGAAAACATGCAACATAAAAAATGATGAATGTGTCAGGTCAGTAAATGAATCCTTATGCCTTCTGGGCTACATTCTGTAGCTCACCAATGCTTTGATCCCTTAAAGTAAATCTGAGAGAGATTCCTGGCTGGAATCTTGTAGAAGAGGTTTCCAAATAATCTAAACTAAGATTTATTTTAAATATAAAAATAAGCCATAATGGCCTGGTTCATATAACATGAAAAGCTATCAATTCTGTTTTACAAATCATAGTGGCTGCATTCATACATAATGTTAAGCCAAAATGAAGCAAATTGTATTATAGACGACTGTGATATGTTGATACCAATTGCTTTCTTCCTAACATGGTTTCCATCATATTCATTTACAAAACTTAAGGTTGAAATTATGTGTATTTCTCTCTTTCTCTGTCTCAGATTTTGGTATATTTATATAAAATTTCTAGTCTTTTATTATTAGAAACTATCCCATTAGGATTGTAGTAGCTTGTTCAAATGTAAAAATATTGTTCTCCCAAGTTCTTGTTACCTACTAACAATTTTTCCATCTTTTTTTCTTTTTCTCTTCCTATGCATATGGATTAAAAAAGGAACATTGGGAGGCAGAGCTGGTGGTAGGAGGTTAAGGTTAGCTTGTACATAAAATCTAAACATTGCTCCATGTAGCTATTGTTAGCTCTGACTGGTGGTAGTTCTCATAAATCTTAAGCAGATGTTTTTCTCAGCCTGAATTCTGAAATAATTTAACTGGAAATGTGAGGTATTGAACTTGGGATCTTATGCATGTGCTGTTTTTCTGAGCTATGGATCCTTCCATTTATGCCTCTGCTCTTCATGAACTGACCCAACCCACAACTCAGCTGAGTACCACTTCTCTATGTTTGTCCTCTTGGATACCTCTTGTAGTTATTCTGAATGAGCAGCAGAGAGAGAGATGCTCTCACTTCAATGTGATAAATTTTATAGACAGCATTTTCTCTATTATTAAGTCAGGCTATGATTTTCTCCTACTTCAATGCTTGTTGCATTGCTGAAGAGAAAGGATTCTTTATAGAAAGAATCATTATTAAAAGAGTGGGGTTGGTTAAATCATAGGATTGGAAAGGGCCATTTAGGCCATCAAGTCCAACCATCTGCTTAAAGCAAGAATCTAAATGAAAGCATCCATGAGAAACGGTTGTCCAATCTCTGCTTGAACACATTCAATGAAATGGAGCTCACCATCTGTCTCTGTAACCGGTTTTTGCAGTAGAATCTGTTTTCCTGTAACTTAAATCCATTATTCTATGTCCTTCCTACTTAAATAATAGTGCAAATTCTTGGCCTTGCTTCTGCATCAAGATTTCACAGAAATATGATGGAAATGAAAGTATCTCAAAGAATGAGATTGAAACAAATGCTACACAAAATTTATAATTTTATAATTTATGTATTTTTCCTTAGTAAATTCTGAGAAAAAATGCTAAAAAGGACATTATAAATGCTGTGAGAATGTTGAGAAATGGTAAAGCTGCAGGTGTAGTTGGAGAAATGTTCAAATATGGATATTGTACTCTAATGGACTGGCTGTGTGACTTGTTTAGCATGTATGTAAATCTGTGCCTAACAATTGGAAGAATGCCATTATTATTCCCTCTACAACAGGATAAGTAGCAAGAATAATGCAACACCTATAGGGGAATTACTTTTGCACAGATATGGAGTTGAAGGTGGATTGCTGAATGTAGTAAGGCTGGTATAAGATGAAAACAAAACAGATGTGAAAATTGGAAACTGTAGCTAATGGTTTGGCATTGAACAGTGAGTAAGAGAAAGATATGATGTTTTCTTGCTTGTTCAATGTATTATGAATAAATGTATAAGGAATCCTTATAGTATTGTTTGAGGTGTGTTGATTGGGGATCAAAATGTATGTAAACTTTTATATACAAATGATATTGTTTGCTTGAAAACCCAAATGATTTCCATTGAATGTGAGGTTGTATGATGCGTTGAGAAACATGGATCTGAAAATTAATGTATCAAAGATTAACATACTTGTGTTTGCCAGGGAAAATGAAGTTAATTGTTGCAAGTTATAAATATATGCTGAAAAAATAGAGCAAGTCGATTAATTTGTATACCTCCATAGAATATTGACTAAAGATGGGAAAATAGTTGGAGAAGTTTTAAGAAGATTTCTTGCTGATAGAAAGAAAGTGGGTAGTAAGGTAGTTTGTTGCAAGGAAGTAATGTCTGTTAATGTTTGTTAAAAGAAAATGGCTATATATAAGAACATGTATCTGCCCATTTTATTCTGTGAAAGTGAGTATTGGCTAGATCAGGAAAAAAAACATAAAAGTAAGTTAAATGGAGTGGAAATGTAATACGTAAGTGTGTGTGGTAAAATGAGAAGTTATAGACTCAAGATAATGTGTACTGGATGAATATTGATTGAATATAAAAGTGAGTAACCAGTATGAAATAAGTATGTTGAGAAACTGAATGAGGTGCAAATCATAAACTCATTGAAGGAAAAGGCAACAGTTTGATAGGAGAGAGAAAACTGAAAAAGTGGTGATTGAATGGCGTTAACGAGATCCTCAAAAAGAGAGAGATGAGAAGTTTAAAGAAGACGATGTATAAAATGATGAATGGATGCGGTGAAAGCAAGGATAGTTTGCAAGGAGAGAAAGTTATGGAAAGATATAATGAATGACGTTGGTATAAAGTATTTCTAGCTGTTTCCTTTTCTTATCCCATGCCTTTAATGCCCTTTGTTTATTATTTCTTACTCCTTTTCTGGGCTGTGCATAATGCTGCTTACTTCGAAAGGGAATAGCATGATGGATATGTATCTAGATATGCATATACTGAAGTGAATAGGAGGTTGGGAAAGCTCTTCCAGACCACCCACATCTTCTTCTATGCAACTGTACTTCAGAACCATCTGCAGTCTCTAGGGAGTCTTGGGGGCAGCCCCCATATGCCCTCCAAAAGTTGCCATTACTGCTTGAGGGAGAATCATGGTAACTTCATTAATTTAATTGTAAGTTAATTAATGTTAAATTGCACGCCATGGCCCTGAATTTTTGTACTGTATTATCAACACAATATTTACAGATCAAGGGCAGCCTTTAGCATGGAAAATGTGCACATCTCTGCTACACAACAGCATAGGATCCCAATTACAGTGTGAATGGTAGTTGCTACCTTGGCATCAATATTAACATCAGTCCACAGCTCTCTTAAATTCTTTTCAGAAGGCAAGGAATTTCAAAAGAAAAAGAAGAAAAAAACAGCAGGAAGCAACAGAAATAAACAATTGCTGGGCTTCTCTGCCTCCACTGGATGATGTGGGTGGTAAGATGTGGGGGGAACGTGTCAACAGCACTGCTGTTTTTAATGAAGCAGGGAGCTAATTTGAAACTTGGCAGCATCCAGCATCACTTTCTTCTGGAGACTGTTGCCATATTGCATCATCTGGATATGTGCTGCTTTGATTCATCCTGTTTTTTCCCCCTTTCTGCAGCTGCAGTGCAGCAGAATCTTCAAAGTGCAGTGCAAAGGACCTGCTTTGAAATGTTAAGCTAGAGATTTTATAAAGAGAAAGTATGGGTGGTAAAGTGTGGGTCTGCACCTGGGGTGACCCAGGCTGAAATCCACCTTCAGCCATAGAATTTCACTGGGTGGCTTTGGGCTAGTCATTCTCTCTCAGCCCCACTTATCTTGCAGGCTGTTGTAGTGGGGAAAAATTGAGGAGGGAGCACTCTGTATGCTAGCTTGAGCTCATGGAAGATTAGATTTATAAATCTAATAAATAGATAAGCAAATAAATAGATGTTCACTGGCATAATTTGCATATTATCTTGAGGCTAATCATCCACAACCTCATTGTTTTCAGAAAAATGCCTTTTCTTTCTATAGATTAATTAGGTTTTGGTCTATGTAGAAAATAGGCTGTCTGGACATTAGCCTGGCCTTTCTGTGTTTTGTTGTTCTGACTGTAAGCTCTCTGAGGTAACAGACTAGCATTCTCTCTGTATGTTCTACAGGGAATAGCCCTACACATGACAGGTAGAACAAATGGCATGGCATAACTCAATTGCCATGAACTCGACAGCACAGGCATCAAAATGCTAGTTTTATGTGTACAGGTAGTCCTAGCTTAATGACTGTAATTGGGATTGGAATTTCCATTGTGAAGTGATGCAGTCATAAAGCGCAATGTCACGTGACCACACTGCTTAGGGATGGCAATTCTGGCAGCCCCCGGTTACCGTTGTTAAACAAGGACTGCACAGGTCATTAAGCGAGGACCTCACATGACTGTGACTTCCGACTTCCTACTGGCTTCCCCATTGACTTTGCTTGTGGGAAGCTGGTAGGGAAGGTCGCAAATTGTGATCACGTCACCATGAGATGCTGCAATGGTCAGAAATCTGGGCCGGTTGCCAAGCAACCAGATCGTGATCATATGATTACAGGGGCACTGCAATGGCCAGAACTTTGAGGACCGGTCGTAAGTACCATTTGTTCATCACTTTCATAAGTTTGAACAGTTGCTGAGCAAGTGGTCGTTAAACAAGAACCACCTGTATCAGCATTTGCTTCAAAAGTTATGACAAACCTCTTTAAGTATAGCAACTTTTTTATTTTAATCCACACTCAATTGTTACCGATTCTGCGGCGACTGCCTGGACAAGTCCCTGCAGTTTTCAAGGCAAGGTGTTTCAGAAGTGGTTTGCCAGTGCCTCCTTCCTAGAGCAGAGCCCAGCTGGCAAGCGCAGGAGGCGGGATTTCTGTTGCTTCATGCCTTTTTCGGGCGTGCGCGCCTTCTGCGTTACCGGCAACTTGGTCTCATCTCCCATGCAAGCGCCGCCAGCATTTTTCCTCCCACCGGGGTGAGAGTCCCCATTTATCTACTCATGTAAGTTTTCGAGCTGCAGGGTTGGCAGGAGCTGGGAAGGAAGCAGGAGCTCACTCTGCTGCGCGGAGCTGGACTCAAACCGCTGAAGTGTCGACCATTTCTGGCCGGCAACTTTCAGCGTCATTAAGCCGCTGCACCACCGCGTCCCTCAAGTATAGCAACACCTACCGGGTAAGCTGCAAAGAGGAAAGAGTTGTAACACATACCTAAGCAATTTGTTCTCCTTTTTTCTCCATCGCTCCCTTAAACAGTGTTTTCAACTGGAGTTACCTTATCTGGCCTTTTAGATGCCAGCAGATAAGTAAAACATTCTTACTCGTTTATGATGTTTTTAAAAATGATGTTTAAGCTTTTTGACAAGGTCAGGTGCTTCAGAGGAGGTAGGGATAAATAGATGAAATGTAAATAATGCCTCAGACACCTTCAGGTTCTGCATAAGGTTGGAATGGTTGGTTGCAGGATTTTGATGTGTGTCTGTGCTTGTGTGCGTGACTTGATATTTCTTTAAAATAGTCACTGGTGAGATACGCCAGTAGGGAAAGAAGCTCAATTACCAATCTGTGGCTTTTCTCTTCCAGTAAGGATATCCTGTCCTATTTTGATGTTCATTAAAACACATTATATTTCATTCCACACACTGCTGTTGCTGGGTTAGGAGGTATTTTACTTTCAGCTTCTTTGCAGTAGATTTGTTGAGTTCAGTCACAGAATGCCTTGTTGTCTGTCTTCCTATTGTCAACAAGAAGTCCTGCCTGGCCTTAAAGCTTTTGATAAATTATATTTGTCCTTCTGCTCAGGTTGCCTTAACGCAGAGACACCATAAAGCTCTTGAGGGGTAGGGCAGCCCATTGCTACAGCAGTCATCCTCTGCATCTGGCCACAGGATCTCACATGTCATTCCCCCCAGTGTGTTTTTCTCCCCATTCTTCCTCTCCTCTGTCTCCTCTAGCAACAACACTAGCATTTTTTTTTCTTTCTCTTGGTTCTTTATCTATCTGAATATGGAGGACCTTTGCTTTTTTAAAAAGAAGTGTGCTGAATGGTAGATTGCAAGTACTGGATGTATAATCAGTGGTGCAGTTCTAGCACTTTCCTCATAATGTCTTCCCTTGGGAGGCTGCAGGGGGTAAAAAAAGTATGGTTTGAGGGATTTTTTACCCCCTCTGGAGACACCACTGAGCTGCATGCAGGACCCAGGTTCAGTCTTTGGGATATCCAGGTAAAATTGGGCAGGATTCCTGCCTGATATCTTGGGGAATGTTTACCAATTAGTATCAACAATGCCAAGCTAGATGGCCCAATAATCAAACCTGATACAGTGCCTTTCGTATGTACATATATACGGGCTAGCAGCTGTCCTTGATCTGTTACCGTCTCTTAGGTGAAAATGAGAATAGAGGCTTTGTTGTCACTTCCCCTATCAATGTTAAGTTAGTTCTGAATGAGCTTTTTTAGTAATGAAAGCTTCATATATTTATTGACTCTTATATATTTCAGTGATTTAGATAGCACTCCCAAATGGCTTAACTAGTAGGCTTACAGTATTCTGAAGCTTCAAAAAGTTTGCTTTCACTGGTTCATTAAATAGAATTTAACCTGAAACCTACTATGAAAACAAACCGGCTTTCTCTACATTACAAGACATCTCAAGGACATTAATTTTTGGGGTCTGATGTTATTTCTGTCCTAACCTTTTACCCCCCACTTCTCCCGTAGCTAGTCCCAGTGCTTTGTTGATAAGCAAGTGACAAGAATCTTGTCATCTTCTCCAGAAATGTTTTATTCTTTGGCAAAATGCCATGGCAGTCTATTCACCATTACACAGCAAACACTTCAGTCTCCACGATTAGTCATCCCTATCCACAAGAACTTGTATTTATAAGGTGGCATTTCTTTAACTGTTGCTTGAGTTACATTGCTTTGAATCCAGTTAAACTGCCTGGGAAAATTCTCTCATTTGCCCCCATTGACTATGTCCTTGATATAAGTGGTGCATCTCCAAGAGACAGGATTTTCATTTTATCGGCTAACACTATCATACTTCACACCCTTAGTTCTGTTTGTGTGCATAAGAGTTACATTGCTGAGTCTCAGAATAAAATTGGAGCACTTTTGTTTACTCCATTCTTTGCTTCTTGAAAATGGTCATCCAGCAAAAGCTTTGATTGTCGATAGCAACACAATGATTAAAAGCCTAGGAAATATTATGGGAAAAATTAACTTTCAAAATAACATAATAATTTTTGCAGTATTCAGTTTTATGAAAAACCTTTAACAGAATACAGTTCTTCAGTTGCCTGTTTGACAATAAGGTTTAGGGGGACATTTCTTTCAGCAAATCTTACTGTTAAACCCCATTATTTGCCCCCTGAACTTATATATTTCCCTTCTAAAACATACCCTTGTATCTTAAAACCTGTCCATTGTTTCCTCCCTGGAAAGCAGGGGAAAAGAAGTGGATAGGAAAAGGGAATTTATTTTTTCTTGCCACAATTCCACTGCTCCTTAGCTGTGGTTCTTGGCTGGGTAGTCTCCTTTGAGCCAAGGTCAGCTTTTGATGATTCCATGGACACAGGTTTTCTTGGCAGTGACATAGACTCTTATTGTTTCCTCATTCCAGGTTGTTGCTGTTATTAATATTATTAGATGTTTACCCTGCTTTTTTTTTTCTATATTTGGTCAACTCAAGGCGGCAAACATACTTAATACTCCTGTCTCCTATTTTCCCCACAAAAACAGCCTGATGAGGTAGGTTGGGCTGAGAGAGAGTGACTGGCCCAAAGTTACCCAACCAGCTTTCATTTCATGTCGTGTCACTTCCCAGTCTAGCCTACATCCCTTATATTCCATACTGGTCTCCCATATAAATGCTAAGCAGGGCTGATCCTGCTTATTTTCCAAGCCCTGATAAGATTGGCCAAGTGCACAGTGGTCTTGCAAAACTATATACCATGAAAGACAAGACACAAGCATTCTCTCTCTCTTTCTATCTCTCTCTCTCTCTCTCTCTCTCACACACACACACACACACATCATATCCAACCTAAGAACATTTCTCTAAAATGTTCTTTGAAATTATGTTTAAAACAGTTTCTCTTTGCTCAAGTTGAGAGATGCCAGGAAAAATGAACCAAACATTATATGTCCAGGATTATTGCTGGCCAAGGTTTGTGATACAAACAGTTCTGGAATGTGATCATGATGATAGAGTATTTGAAGGAAAAAATTCAGCATACTTCCTGCCTACCCATGGTCTCTAGAAATTTCCCTCTTCCGACACCACTTTGTTGACATGCAGCAGGCTAGATCTGAAGATACAAAGCTGGAAGAACAGTGTGATTTCATCCTTCTTCTGCACAATTGGCACAAATCTTTCCAGATCAAAACAAAGGCATTCGTTTGTTTGGAATCAGGAACTGTGACTGTTACGTCATTTATTTTATCCAAATTCCTCAGAATGACTCATATCCTTAGATATCCATGCATATGAATTACTTTCATGTTCTCTACATGTTTATATAGGCTTTCATTGTTGTTGTTGTTGGCCTTATGTTCCTTGTTGGGAGATAAAGTATTTTATTGTCAGCAAATTAAGGGAAGCAAATTCTGTAATATTTAGAGATCAAAAGTTTTCATGTACTGTTTGGTATTCAGCTGATGGCAGTGAGACATGTGGGTGAGGGATAAGTTAGAGTATGGTTACCATATCTGTATTGGAGAAATCCAAACAACAACAGGATGGGAGCAAAGAGATACAGAAAACAGTCATTATCTAGATCTTTGCAGCCCAGATTTGATACCCCTCTCTTTTCAGTTGCAGCATTATTAAAAGCCTTATTGCATTGTGATTTCTCTCCATTGTTGTCTTCAGCTTATATCTTGACTTTCAAGAGTTTGTTAGTAGCTCTTTGATCTTCCCTCCAAATTTGTGAAAAGCTTATTTTGTGAGGAAATGCATACAAGTTGAGTTGATTCAGCGTGGGGACTTTTAGATCCCATATTGTTCTGTTGTAACCTGTTGTTATTTTACTCTGGTTTTAGTGTAATCAATTGATTATGTTTCTAAAAAATTGGATTTTTATTATATTTGGAAGCTGCCTGAAATGCAGGACGGAGTGGGGTGAGACTAAAAACAATATGAACAAACGCCATGACAGCCTTCCCAAACTTGCTGCTTTTGGAGGGTCTTGAATTACAACTCTCATCACCTCCAGACAGCCATGAGCCATTGGTGTAATGGGGATTGTAGTCCAACACATCCAGACCACAGCGGTTGGAAAAGGCTGCTCAAAGAGGAAGACCAACCTAGAGAAGCAGGGCTTTCTTGCAGTGGCCAGCAGCCTGTTTTTGTTTCTGTTGTGTTTTGTAAGTGGAGGAACTTTCCCAGCTTCACACTGTTAGAAAGGAGTGTGATAAGAAAACTTTCCAGCAACAAACCTAACCCACTTTCATGTTCTCTTTTTCATTATTTTTTTCATCCTGTCATTTCAAATGCCAAGATTTTTTGAAAGACGATAACTTTTCAGCGTCAGTAATCACTCTTCCATCTGGTCCAGCCTGCTGCTTCCAAATCTGCGTGTTCTCAGCTGTGGAGCATTCAACTTCCTGCTTGTCTTCCTCTTGGAAACAGAGATGCCAGCAGAAGTTAAATTGTAACAGCCTGGTGGGGAAGCATCTTTCAGTTCAGCTGAAGCTTTAGAAGAGACAATATTTAGCACTCCACCATCTTTTTTAAAAATAAACCATAGGTTCTTCCCTGTAACAGAAAGACTGCCTCCCCCCCCCCCACTTGATTTTCTGTACAAAAAGGGGGGAAAAAGACAAAACAAAACTCTGTTCTATTGCTGGTTACTTGAATCACTTGATCACTGCAGTCCTTCATACTTCACCATATACAAGTCTGGTGTGGGGGACAAATAATATTCCATTCTTACATTCCTGACTGCTGTGAGGGATTTCGAATTGCACAGCACTAGGAGCAGGCAAACTGAAACTGCCTGATGACCCTGGAGGGGAAGGAGACAGATAAAAGAAACCAGGTTGTTACCTTTTTCTTGGTATGAAAGGACATTGCTTATGTTAGAAGGTGCTAGTATCAGTAGAAAGGGCGGGCTTGGAGCCTCCTTAGAAACACAGAATTTAGAGGCACTTGTTCAGCCCATACTAAGGTCACCTTATGTTCTTATCAAATGCTATATTCCAGCTGTAAAAAATTTACAGTGCTTTTGTAAGTCTTACATACCATTTCAGAGGATATATAACTTGCAACCTTGTGGATTTGGGGATTCTTCTGCATTCCTTTGTTGAGGAGCCCAGTCATCTCTGTAGTTGTACATGCCAATAAAAGGTACTTTGTTGCATCTTTCTCCAATTTCTTTGGTTCCTAATTTAAGTGGTCATTTTCCCCGCAACACTGGTTTCCATCTCCTTTGTGAAACGAAGCATAGATTCCTACGTTTTAGTACCTAAACTGTGCCATGTTTATTCCAGCAGACAGTTATATGCAGAAGGTTGCCCCACAGAGTTTAATGTCACTCCTGGAGGGTTGTGTATACAATAGCAGCCTAACAGTACAATTGTGTATATTTCTGTTGAGAAGTCTTAAACATTTTTACTTTAACAGTATATGTTATTGAAGACTATAAGGTTTACTTCTCATTCCTCATGCAGAGAATGATGCTGCTAAAGATGTGGCCAAAAGTATTGGTACCCCTCGACTTTTTCCCAGAGAATCTCAATTTCCCATAAAATAAGTTGAAACTGACACAAGTAAATAGCACCCACCGTTCTTTATTCCGTAGTCCATGGAGCAGACACTTTGGTTCTGATGTATGACTTAACATATTCTTGTAAATAATAAAACAAATGAAAATGGCATGGACATAATTATTGGTACCCCTTAGAAGTTAAAATACATTATTGGATTTAGTGATCTCTCAAGCAAATTGTTTAGTTTAATTGGTGTCACAGGTATCTTCAATCTCATAATCAGAGATTTGAATAAAGAAAAGTACTCGCTTAGGCATTTTGTGTCATTGTGTGCAGCACAGTGAACATGGACAAGAGAAAGATAAGCAAAGAGTTGTTTGAGGAGAAAAGGAAGAAGGCCAAGCATTGTAAAGGTAAAGGATACAAAACCATCTCCAAAAAGCTTCATGTTACTTTGACTATGATTGGTAATATTATCAAGAAGTTTAAGGTCCATGGGATTATACCCAACCTCCCTGAACATGGCCACAAGAGGAAAATTGACACCAGATGGAACAGAAGGATAATTTGAATGATGGAGAAAGAAACAAGGAAACCTTCAAAAGAGATCTGGCTGACCTCCAAGATCAAGGAACAGCAGTATCAAGTTGCACCATCCGTGGCTGTCTGACTGAAAGTGGCCTCCATGGTAGAAGACCCAGGAACATTCCACTTCTGAAAGCCAGACACAAAAAAGCCACACTGGGGGTTGCTAAAATGCATGTTGACAAGCCCTTCTGGGAGAATGTCCTTTGGACAGATGAAACAATATTAGAGCTTTTTGGTAAGTTGCAGCAGTTTTATCTTCACAGAAGAAAAAAATGATGTTTTTAAAGAAAAGAACACCATCCTTACAGTGAAATATGGAGGAGGCTCCATAATGTTATGAGATTGCTTTGCGGTCTCTGGCACTAGGTGCTTTTAATCTGTGCAGGGCACAGTGAAAGCTGAAGATTATCAAGGCATTCTGGAATGAAACATAATGCCCAGTGTTAGAAAGCTCTGTCTCAGTCTCAGGTGGTGGGTCTTCCGGCAAAACAAAACCTACATCTAGGAGAACACAAGAATGATTGAAAAGCAAACATTGGACCATTCTGAAGTGGCCTGCTATGAATCCTGATCTGAATCCAATAGAACATCTATGGAAAGAGCTGAAATTCACAGTTGGGAGAAGGAGCCTAAGATAACTGAAGCAGTTTGCTCAAAAAGAGTGGGACAGATTAACAGTTGACAAATATAGAAGTTTTATTCAGAGCTACAGAAAGCATTTTATTGCAGTTACTGCCTCAAAAGGTGTGCTATGAAATATTTGGTTAGGGATACCAATAATTATGGAATAAAGAATAGTGGATGTCATTTACTTATGTCAGTTTCAACTTTTTTCACGGCAAATTGGGATTCTTTGGGGGAAAGTGGAGGGGTACTTTTGGCCACATCTGTACATCACAATCCTATGCTTTTTAGAAATGAGTGCCAGGTAAGTGTGTATAATATGGGTAGGAAACCAGTGGCCTAAACTGGGATTCATGCAAGCCCTTGCTCTATTTTCATATATTTGGGAAGCAACTAGAAGAAAAGGAGGGCAAAGACTGATTTTGATTATGTGCCATCAAGTCAGTGTCACTCTTACTGACACATAGATAGATAGTCCATCCATCTGGCTGTTGGTTGTCCTCTTCTTCTCTTTCCTTTCACCTTTCCCAGCGTTATAGACTTCTGAAGTGCCTGAAGTGTTTGTTTTTTTCCAGCTTGGTCATTTGTGCCTTGAGTGAGAACTCTGAATTTATTTGTTCAGTGATCCATTTGTTTGGTTTGTTGGCTGTCTGTGATATTTTCAGGAGTCTTCTCCAGCACCAAAGTTCAAAAGCATCAATGCTCTATCCTGCTTCTTCAAAATCTCTTTTGCTTCTATAGAGTGTCACAGAGGAAACCATTGCCTGAACAATCCTGATTTTTATAGGTATCGACACATCCCAGGATCTAAATATCTTTTCCAAGGTCATCATTGCTAATCTACCAAGTGCTAGTCTGTAGTGTATTTCTTGACTACTAGTTCATTTATTGTTCATCCTAAAAGGCAGAAGCTATCCACCACTTCAGTATTTTCATTGTTAATTATAAGTCTGGTTCCTGTACGTGTTGTCATTAATTTGGTTTTTATATTTAATCTTAGTCCCATTTTTTCACTGTGTTCCTTGACTTTCATTACTAGAGCTTGCAGATCCTTTGCATTTTTAGCTATTAGTGTCAGTAGCATAGCACAAGTTATTGATGTTTCTTCCTCTAATTGTAAAACCATGCTCATCCTCTTCCAATCCAGCTTCCCTCAATATATGTTCCTCATATAGGTTGAAGGGGAAGTGTATACAGCCTTATCTCATTCCTTTGCCAACCTGTAGTTAGTCTGTTTCCTTATATTCAGTCTGTATTGTGGCTTCCTGATCTGTGTATAGGTTTTGCATGGGGACAATTTTTTGGGATTCCCATTCTTTTAAGTACATTCACAAATTGACATGATCGACACAATTGAAGGCCTTTGTATAATCAATGAAGCACTAATTTCTTTTTGGTATTCTTTGGCTTTCTCAATTTTCAGTATACATCAGCAATAGTGCCTCATGTTTCTCAGCCTTTTCTAAAGCTAGCTTGAACATCTGACATCTCCTCTTCCTTATAGGGATCTAATTTGCACTGGGTGATCCTAAGCATTATTTTGCTAGCAAATGAAATTAAAGATATTATGCAATAGTTTGCACACTCTGTTAAGTATCCTTTCTTTAGCTGTGGCATGTAGATTGACCTCTTCCAATCTGTTGGCTACTGTGTTGTTCTCCAGATTTGCTGGCATAATTTGGTTATAACTTGGTTATAATTTGACAGAATCTTCTTCTATTGCTTGCCATGTTTTTGTAGATATTCAACTGCAGTGCTGATCTAACTTAATCTAGTACTAGAGCTTCTTCTAAGTATAGAATATCTTCTAAGGTATCTTGGATGTTGGCATCTCTGCAGAATTTCACTATACTCCTTCTACCTTTCTTTGATCTTCTTTGAATCAATTACTATTTGGCCACTGTCATCATTTAGCATACCAATTTCATGTTGGAACCTCCTTCTGAGTTCAGAGATCTTTTGGAAGACTTTCATTGTTTTTTCATTCTTTGCTCACACAGTTCTGTAGTATTATAGCCCCATTTCCCACAGTTTGGACTGCTGTGTAGACTAGGTTATTTGGAAGGAGTCAGGTTGTCAGCCTTGTGACATTATCTGTAGTCCAGACAAGAAGTACACCCAGATGAACTAATTCTACATTATTGTAAAGTTACATTAACAGAATCTTGCAAGTCTGAAAGTACATTTCTCCCCCATTGCCTTTACAGCCCAAGAAACCAGAGAGAGTCCCTTCTAGATGTTTGCCATGCTCACATTCCTGATGTGGGCTAAGCTGCCTTTTATGTGACTGTTGCCTGGCTGCAACTCCTCCCCCTGTCTCTCAAGGTCATTCCCACATACCATTACATAGCTATAGGATGTGGCTTGTTTCTGCTAAGTAAAAAAGTTGACTGTTATTGGAGTGGAGTATCGTCTGTCTGAAGGCAATGCAGCTCTATAATTGTGAAGAATTGACTTTTTCCACCAAGATAATGGGGGAGGGGGGGGGTTGGAATTTCTTTCCTAAGATGTTCCTGGAAAATGTTGTTCAGACATATGCTACGTGTGTTTCAGCTATTAATATTTCCTTTTTTAGAACCAGTAGCATTACTTATTAAGAGTATTTATTCAGGCTATGCAATGCTTTGGATTTGAAGTATCTGGAGGTTGAGTCATGGCAACTGAATTTCTTTTCTTTTGGTTTAATACATTTCGCTGCTTGTCCAAGCAGCTTCTTCAGTCTAGAAAGTTGGTAAGGGAGGACCCCATAAATGTCTTCCAGTGTGGCTGCGTTTCTCACTAACATGATGGGCTCATTGAAGAGACAATAGGAGATGTGATTAGCAGAGTCTTTGGGATATGGATGTCTTACTCCTAATCCCTCACTCATCCCCAAGTGGGTCGTTAAGTGCTGCCTCCCTGGTGAATTTGTGAATTGGTCTTAATCTTCCTGGGGACTGATGAAAGAGCAGCATGAAAAATGGGAGACAAGTTGTGTCTGAGGCCTCCACCTCTATTGAGGGAAGGATTTTCCACTTTGGCATAAATGGATTCCTTCACTCCTCTCTCAAACCACCTCTGTCCAAAATGTGAACATGTATCAAACCAAAAGAAAAGTCCAGTTGCCATGACTCAACCTCCAGATAATTCCACCTGGATGACTGAGAATCTTCATCATGAACATTTTGGATTTGAAGGCAAAAATGTGCTTTGGAGCATGTAGGGGCACTCATACATCACTTGTCTGCAATTCCCTGAATGCTTCTTTTTCTGGGTTCATATTGCAGCTGTGAAAGGCAGCTCTGCAGTCTTGAGAAAAGATGCAGTAGCTTTAGATAATTGCAGATAAGTGTTCTGTGAGTGTCCTTGTGTACTCAGAAGCTCTCCTTTGCCATCAGACACGACGTTCTGCACAGCCCTAGGTTTATACCTGGTCTCCCAGTCATGATCACTGAGATACTGTTCGACATAATTCAGCTGGCAACACATAAATGCAATCAGGAGGAAGATGGGAAACCCAATGGAAAAAAATCATCAACCACTTAAAAAAATCAAAGGTAGTAAAAGGCTTTTAGTATGCCCTGCCAAAAAATCTGTACAAAGACCATATTCTATAATACACACACACACACACACACACACACACACACTATCATCATCAAGTTAAATACTGAGACAGCATGGGCAAAGGGTGGCCCTTCATATGATATTAGGTTGTGGCTACCATTATCCTTCAGCACTGGTACTGCTGGCTAAGGCAGATGGGAGTTGAGGTTCAGCAGCATCTGGAAAGCCACACATTGCCCAACCCTGCACTACTAGAATGGATCCAGAGATGGTGAGCCAAGGTGAGGCACCATGAACCAAAAAGCCTCTTTCCTCTTCATTCATCTTGACTCAGGCAGCTGTGACCGTCCATGAAGGATGACAGTGGCTGTGGTTAGATATGGTAGCCCCAATTCATGTTGCAAAACAAGGAGATTTCTCTTTATGTCAGTACAGCTCCCTCCCTGCTGTTATATTGCCTGCACACTTCAGTGAAGGGAATCTTTTTCATGTATGCCAGGTAGTCCTAGAGAAATAATAGAGTTGGCTTGAAAAGCATGAACAATGTTGGGCAGAGCTATGTGGTCCTGAGGTCAGAAGCAAAGAAATGGCCAAGCCCTTGTGGAGCAAACTTTGGGACTTTCAGGCTCAGATAAATGAGACGGGGGAGGGGGGAGGAGAGGAATCTGTGTGGAGAGAGAGGTTCCTGCTGTGTTGATTTCCACACACATACACTCCTTTTCTAGGGCTATCAGGTCTGGGCTATAATAGCATGGATGACCACTAGAAAGCAGCTAGGATCATCTGGAATAGTCCACAGTGGATTCTGCTCCTTCTTGTTCCCACAACCATCTATTTTCTCAGAGAAGGCAATAAATAGGAAGTAGCTGCAGATTGGAAGAATAGCAAAACTGGAAGTCTTTGTAAGAGTTTCTCTTCCAGCTATATAGGACTTGGCTTCTGTCTACATCACTGGCCTCTGAGGTCATGTCCTGAGATATGCATATTGTGGCATCAGCAGCCAGTTTTCCCATCCCTCCTTATGTCAATATTAATGTGCAGTCCTTCCATCCTTGTGTCAGCAGAAAACAACATTGTGCTGATCTTTTGCTAGATTGATATTTCTGTGTCAAAAACAAACAAAGTACCCACCATGCAGGCCAGGTATCTGGTGTCTCTCTCAGTCCAAGTCATAGAGGGTAGCTTCCAATGACCAGATGGAGCAAATCACGTTCACAGTAAATGTTAGTAACCAAAAGGAGCTGGGTAGATCCCTGCCCTGCACTGTGGTATCACCTGCCTTATCACAGAGGTGTCATAGATCATTTATATAGCATGACGTGTGCGGGATGGAGAGGAAAACACCATTTTAGTAGTGGACAATTAAAGACAACTTCAGGCTGCCACCACAGCAGGCTGGGAATGGAACGGTTAGCAAGGCATCTTCATACCATGTTAAGTGGAATGTGAGAATGAGACTAATTGTTTACACGCAACAACAGTATGGATCACACCTTGTGGAGGTAGCCTGTTTTCTGATCTTCTGTCCTCTTTCTGCTTTGTTTCAGTGATAAAGGAAAGTGAAACTTCAAGGTATGGCTAGGGATTTTCATTGGACTGACTGGTCATCATATGCTTCATGTGGAGCCATTAGATGATGCTCTTCCCACCACTGTGCAGCTGGGAAACAGCCATCTGCCATTTATTTTGAACTTAGCAAGTCATCCACAGGTTCCTTCTATTCACAGCTAACCTAAAGAGCATTTATAGAAATGAACTATGGGGATGTTCTCTGGTGAACAGATTCCATCAGAGTCTACTCATCAGATGACGCAGGAAGTTTAATTTCCATGCGGTGCTGCCTAGGGGCAGGAGCCTGTAGATGGATTCACATGAATCCTTGATTTAATGCAGCAGGGTACTTCTTATGTTCTTGTTCTTCTGGTTTTTGTGGGTGGTGAGAAAGCCTTTTCTGTTCCTTCAGGAATTTAGGTATCTGGCAGTGCTGGCTATATGTTTTGTTTAAAACCTCATCTTCTAAAAGGTAGTGGAAATGTCTTCTTTGAAAGGGGGAGATCCTAGTTTTAATATCTAATGGAAGTATCATATGATGCAAGGGAGCTGCTTGTGATTGAAAAGAGTGGGGAACTTGTTATGTTTTAATGGCTGAAAAAGAACAATAAGGAGGGAAGCTGCCCCACGGAGGAAAAAAAAAAAGAGGTGTAGATTGGGACACCTTTTCCCAGCTGCAGAGTGATGGGAAGAGCATCATCCAATGCCTTCCTGATGGGTTGGACTAGAATACCCACAATTCCTAGTCCACGTGACAAGTGATGGGAATAGTCATCCATCACCAGGTTAAGACAGGCTCAATTAAAGGACGGAAAGAGAAAAATTAGGCTGCTCGTTTAATTTCCCTGCTTACCCCCACTTCTAGAGTACTTTGGTATTTTGATGAAAGGAAACAACTGAACCTGACATTAAGGAGAGGGAGGAAACTTCCTGTTTCTGGAAACTTCCTGTAATAATGTAACTGAACAGTTTTGAGATTTCACAATGCTTTCCGTTTCCTAATTAGGACAAGCTTAAAAGGGAACAGTTGGCATTCCCGTTGGTGAGGGCCATGTGTTACCTGCAGCCGGCCAAGTCGAGAATGAGCCTGATTTTTCTCTTACCTACGTTCTGCAATCGGCAGCTGCTCTGAACAGGTGCTCGCTCTCTTTAGAGCAGATGGCACCAAAAGTGAGTTTGTTGGCAAGTGTCTTTGCAAAGCAACCCTTCTTCTCACACATATTGATGTGTATACAATGTGTCACACTCAATCAGACCCCTGTTTTTTGTTATAAAGCACTTCAGTTTGTGATAGAAGGTAAGTGAGAGGAAGATCTCTGGTTTGGCCTGATGATTATTGTGATCTAAGAACAGTTGTAGTTTAAGGGCCAGACCAAATGCTTTCAGGCTTTTCCTAGTGTGATACCCACTCCATTTAAAGAAACATGCATTAATAGTCACTTAATAAGCAGTCAAATATCTTCAGATTTAAATTGAATCTTGGGTATTTTGATTTTTTTTAAAGAGGTCATTATGCAGATTATTCCAATTTAAGAAATTTTGTTCAGCAAACAGACATAAGAATTGTGGTCCACTGGGTTTGGTTCCTGGAGTGAAGTGGGCAACTCAACCTGGGTAATATTGATTGTAGCTTACTTGATTCACCTCTTTCCCTCTTTCCCATATTTCCTTTTAAATGACACATGCCTCTCCCTTTGTCTACACTCTAAAAGCAAGATACTTGATCAAGTAAAAAAAATGGTGTATTAATTTCTGTGATCAATCTGTGGTTTCTGTCTCTTGACACCTATTAGTGGGGATTTTACAGAATTCAGTCTTTGTGAATTGTGATGTGAACTGACTTGTTGTATGAAGCTAGAACTACCATATCTGAAATTTTCATGTCTTCAAATTTTACAGTGCAGTTCTTGGTTCAAGAAACATTCTGAAAGTTTGTGTATTTTAGTATTAAATGTATTTACAAATTTGTGCATTTAGATAAAATATGCTCAGAAATATGTTTTTGGTGAGAAAATAGATACAGAAATAACATACCATGTACAGATTTTTGTGCTGAATCCTTTTTCAAATCCCACATTACAGTGGAAATTGGATAGAATTAACTTCAGATTGAACAGATGTGAAAGTGACGCAACCCATAAATAGCCATAAAGAGACTGATTTGCCCATCCTTGGCTGTCAGTCACTTTCTCCCCTCAATGAGAGAATTTGAACCTGGCAAAGGAGACTAAAGGATAATTGGTTGCACATTCAAGTATCTGTTTATGCCATTTATTAGTAGTCAGCAGTAGTAAGTAGTACAGGAAAACCTTGATTCTTCAGACCTCCATTCTGTAGACTTTCAGTGCAATGGGCAAAATTTTATATTGAACTTCAACCCCAAATAATGGACAGTTTGTTTTTGTTTTTTTCAAAGGAGACAAATGATGTAAACTGTAACAATTTACCTCATTTGAATAATTACATAAATGATATTTTATGTCATTTGTGCCAGTTCATTTACATATGCAAATGACAGATTGATGCTATTGATGTAAGCACATCAGATACATAATTATACAAATGGTGTAAATATTTCAGTAACATAAATTGGGATGTAATGAATGCTCAGATTTAAAAAATAGCCCATGCCCCCCCAAATGGTATTAAATCAAGGTTTTACTGTACTGCTACTTCTAGTCATTAGCAGGGGTGGGAGGAGCAGAGGAAGGCTAGGCAAATGATGAAATAAGCATTGTGACATTACAATGCAAGCCCCGCCCTTTTTGTATATGTGCATTGGAATGGGAGACCAGCAGGAAATTCCAGGAGGGTAAGCTAGACTGGGGAATTGAAGAAACATCCCAGAAGATAACAGTGGCAAACCAGGAGTCACGTTCAGCTTGAAGCAGGTTAATCTGTTATCCCACAACTTTTAAAAAACAGCCACACTGCTTTATAATGAAAACACTCAAGGAAACAAATAAAACAATAACCACAAAAGAAAAGAAAGCATAGCCCACAGACACATGTGAGATTTCTGTTCACTCACATGGTGCTGAATTTTTTGTTGAATGAATAGTTTTGACTGAGCTATGTGTGGGCTGGCTTTGGTCAATTCTGTTCTTATTTCTGCTATTCTGTTGTTCTATTGTTATTTTCTTTCTGTTAAAAATGTTTATAATATTATATTGTATTTTTAATTCCTTATTTTCATATTTCTACAAATTGTAACTTGCCCTAAGTTACTCAATGAGTTGAACAGAATATGTTTCTAATAAATGAATCTGATTACTTAATTAATCCACTTTTTGAGTTCATAGACTGTACCGAATCAGAGACTAACCTATACAATTTGATTTAACATGCTAAGCTACAAAGAAACCAGCCAAAGTTAGTGCTATTCAATTTAATGTATTGTGCAAATGCATCTGTTCAATCTTTGACCATGTTAAATGGGTTGTATAAATAGAGCTGACTTTCTGCTTCCATAAATATGCCTGTTGCAGTGGCACAGAGTGTGGCATGTACTGACCTTTCCATAGCAGAATCCTATGAAATGACAAACAGTCTAAAGCACAACCTTTGTGACACAATTACAGTCCCTTTGTAACACATTCAGGATAGAGTTCAAATATAGAGGTACCGTATCAACTCATCAACCATAGAAGGTATGTGAATTTTTGCTTGCTGATCATCATCTCAAGGGAACACTCAGCATTTTCAGGTGTTCTGGCATAACCATTAGCTTTAATGTGTTCACCGTAGCATGATCTAAACATTCAAAGGCATTGCTGTAGTCAATGAAGCATGGATAAACCACCATCTTACAGCAGCCATCTGATCTCGTGTCCCTTTTTTTAAAACTTACCTGTTCATTTAGTATTTCTCTCTCCATATCTGGCTTTATTGTTCTTTGTAAGATCCTGAACAAATTGTTTATAAGATGAATTAGTGCAATTGTTAGTAATTTATCTGTTCTCTTGTATCTTTTTTCTTTGGTACAGATATGTAGACCAATTTTTTTCTAATATCTGGGCCATGCGGTTTTGCTCCATAGCTACCTCTTGGCATAGAACTGTTAACACTTTAGCTACCTCTTCTCATGCAGCTTCAAACAATTCAGTAGTGATTTCTGCTTGACAGCTGGTCTATTGCTTTTCATACCTCACTTTCTAGTAGTCAGTTCCCAAATATATCCTCTCTCTACAAAAGTTTCTATCATTCTACAATCTTGCTTGTAAAAAGTTTCAGTATACAGATAGTCCCTGGGTTAAGAACACCTGGTTTAAGGATGACCCGTAGTTAAGAATGGAGCCTATTGTAGCAAAATTTGAGTTAAATTATTTGAGTTAAATACACTATGGTCACAATACTACTTATACAGTATTATACAATAATACTTTTCCAGCTTACATACAAATTCAACTTAAGGACAGACCTTGGGAACAGAACTTGTTCTTAAACTGGGGATTACGTGTATTATCTTTTTCTGCAATTAAATGGTGTTTATTCCCAACTACACTGTTTTGAGTTTTAGTGCCTAATTTATCCTGGAATAATGGCTTTTATATATATTTTATTTGTATCTTTTTTTGTATTATTTAGAAATACATTGTATTTCTTTTTACATTTTTAGTATTGGTACTTTTAATATTTTAGATTGTTTTACAATCCACCCAGGGAAACTCTGGCCATTGGGTTGGTGAAAATTATTTTTCATGTGGTCCTGTTAGGTGCATGCTCTGCAAAGTGCAGAAATGGAGAGAATAACAATATCTTTTGTTCATTTGTTTAAACTGAAGCAGTTGTAAACATGAGATGCATGGGGAAGGGAAGTATTAATTGTGTCAATTGAAGCAGTTGTACACATGGCCATCTAACGAGGGAATTCCTCTATCGCTTTGTAATATGTGAGGGAATGAAGTTGAGGTTTTCTGTGCTTGGGAAAAGGAGCCGCAGCCAGGCAGAAACGCTTCTCACCCCATTTCCCTCATTTCCCTAACTCAACCTTTACCCACAAGCATCCAAGCCGGCGTTCCAGCTGCCTGTGATAGTTGAGCCACACCCAGGCATTTTCAAGGACCTGCTGATGTCCAGAGGCAGCCTCACCTCACCCAGGCTCTTAGCTTAGAGAAGCAAATGCTAAGACAGTAGAGGTGTGTGTGTAGGAGGAAAGGTGATAGGCAAATGGCATACAGACGGGAAACAGTACACTTTTGTTTGAACTGAGTATTAAAGAACTGAGTATTAAAGACATATTTACATGGCAATATCACCTTGCAAATCCTAGAAGGGTGGAGAGCAATAGTCTGTTGTTGGGGAAGATGTGTGCTGCAATAAAGTATTGTGTACAGATTTACTACATTATGGTGTGTCCTGTCCTTGGAAAGTAAAGAACCCTCACATAATATACGTGTAAGATGAACCCCTCACTTCCCTCTTACTAGTTTCATACATCACAATAGGCTCTTCTTTCATGAGCCTGTCTCTCTGAAGTCATGGGTATTTTAAACCAATGGCTCCAGTTCATGTTAAAAGGCCTCAGTTAGCACCTCCAGGGAGTCAATACCTGAGCTCTGGAATGTGCTAAAAAACACTATCTCTTCACACCATCAGATAAAGGTAATGATTCTCAAGCTGAACTCTATTCCTTTGACTACATGGGCATACCCATGCAGTTTCTTGGCAAAAGTAGAGAAGTGGCTTGCTTTTGCCTTCTTTGGAGATTTTTTTCCCCCAATTTCTCAGTTTAGTTTACATCCCTGGGATTTCCTGGTAGTCCCTCATTCAGATATTAACCAGATCTGACCCTGCTTAGCTTTACTGAGGTCAGTCAAGTTGTGTTAGCCCTTTGAGGTAATTCAGATAAGAAGCACAACCAGGAGCATCAGCACTAACTTTATTGTAAGGATACATTAAACAGAATCTTGCAAGACTGAAAGTATTTCTCCCCTCCTCTCTTTTTAGTCTCTGGAAAACTAGGAAGGGTCCCTTCTAAAACACTTCCCATGCTTTTCCTCCACCTGCGGACTGAGCTACCTCTTAGCAGACTGTTGCCCTGGCTGTGGTTCTTCCTCCTGTCTCCCAAGGTCATTCCCACATACCATCACAAGTTGCCTAAGTGCTGATACATTCTGAAATGCTTGCAATCAAGTGTACCCTAATCTTCTTTGTTTAAGCTTAGATTCCTGTTTTTTCTCCATGGCTACATCAAATTCATTCAAGCCAGAGGCAAAAGAACTGACCAGAAGGGGTTTGTGCATTTCCTTTCTCCCTGGGCACCAAGACCCCCATACTAGCTTGGCTTTACTGTTCATTTTAAACAAACAACTGGAGTCGAGGCAACCAGATGAGACTGACATCTGCTTCTTCAACTCTTGCCAAGTCATTGCTGTTCCATGGCTAGTATGGATGAGAGAGGCTACAGATGCCAAGTTCTCTTGGAAAGGCACAGTGCATTCTTTACATTTCTCTCCCTCTTCCATTGGTTTTGTTCCTTTCTTCCAGTATACTAAGGAGTGCACCTGAGATGGATATGATGCTGCTTGAAAGACTGCAAAGAAGAACTTCTCAAACAGCTTGTCTTGTTTAGTGGGGAAAAAAAGAGCCCAAGGGGTGATCTAACAGCCCTCATGAGGAGATAATGCCACAAAAGAAAATCATTTAGGACAAAGGAGGCAGTATCTGTAAGAACTGAAGGACAAATAAGAATCAAATGAAGGGCTTAAAATCATAAGAATGGTAGCATTCTGGGAACATGGCCCTTAAACAGTTGCTGACGCACAATCTCTCCCTACAAATTCAAAAAGTCATTTTGTGTCCAGCACTTTTTTACAAACAGACACACTCACATTTCAGAGAACACAGGAAGCTGCTTCACCATAATGAGACCAGTGACCCAAGTAGTACAGTGATGCTCCTCAGACAGGCAGAGGCACTCCCACCTCTACTTGGAAAGGCCATCGCAGAACTGAGGTCTACCCTGTTGAGCTTTTCCTTTTGTGGAGAACAGAAACTGATTCATGGACAGATTGGGAGGGCATGCAGACTCTAGGAGAAAAAGGAAATCTCCAACAGTTTCTCAGGGAGAAGACGTCCTGTAGTAGTGATTGCAGGACTGCTGTTGAAAAACTCCAATGGAAGGAATTATTTCAAAATATCCTTTTTTGGCGGGGAGGGGGGGATTTAAGTGAAGTGTGGAAAGCCAGGGAGACCACAGAAAAATTATTGTACAATGGAGGATTAGACATTCACATGTACCCCATGGCTACCTTATAGCTAAATTAATTTAGGAATCATACACCCTACCCATGGGAATTGTTTCAACATACTGTTTTCCTTTTAAATATTTTTAAAATAAATTATCTATCATCAAATTTAATAAGAATCCTAGTTGTTTGGAGGCACTATTTATGCTTTGAGTGCTATAGATTATTCTTAATTTTTGATAGCTGAAAAAAAGTTGTGTAGTGTGGACTTTAATTCTCTCCTTAAAGAGTTGTCTGAAGTTCTGAATGGCCCATGGAAACAGTAATCTAATGCAAATATTTTAGTAACTGTTTTGCTAGCAGATTAATGTGAGGAGGAGCATGGAATTAGTTCTTAGGCTTCTTCCCAGGTTTAGTAGATGCCAAGAGCATATTTGTAAAGTAAGATTGAAAGTTGGTCTTACAGCATGGGGACTGGTGGGCTTTTATCTGTTCGGAAAATTATAAGATGACGGAATCTTTTCTGCCAGCTGGATCTGGACAATGGACCAAATTGCATCTCCAATCTTAAATGATGAGTCCCTAAAGAGAGGGACTTTGAACTTTCCAAAACCATATTATATTATTCCAGGTAATACTCAAAAGTTTGAGTGCAACCCAGCTTCAAGCAAACTGTACTGTATAACACCCTGATCCACTGAGATCAGGTATCAAATGCACAAACTCATTTAATTGGTATCAAAATTAAATCTAGGCTGCCAATATAGGCACTACTGAGAATCTGGAAGTTGACATCTACGTATCTCGAGGACACTCAGCTGGGGAAGGTTGCCCTAATATTTGTGCTTTTTTCATGATAAAAGGCTATTATCAGATCTTCTTCTGCTCCTTCTAGAGGAAGCAAATACATCATACATACCCAGAATTCATCCAGATTTTCTAATTATCTCAAAACTTTGGGTGCACATCACCCCATCTCTTGTTTTTGTAAGCTGGCATAATGGGTTGAATGAAAAGTAATGCCTTCAGTGTTATACATTGCCAACAGATGGCAGTAGTAATGCATTAGAAGCTCTGACATTTTCTTTAGCATATGTTCTGTCACTTCAGTTCAGAGGGAGTTGCTGTGAGAAACTTCTGTCTTTTCCCAAAATTGAAGGAATGCCTTCATGAGCATCTGTTTGATGCAAATGAAAAGGTGGAAATAACTGTCAGGATCTGACTGAAGAGACAAAATGTTGAGTTCTTTCAGGATTGCTTTAAGAAGCTTGTCTATTGTAAACAGAAGTATGAAGTGAATTGTAATAATTATGCAGAAAAGTAACAGGTAACAAAAGAGCTTATTCCAAGGATTATTTTCCTATTTCATTTATTAAAATATCCCTGTTTAAACTAAAGTTATGGAGATGAACGCTTTACTTTTCATTCAGCCCTCATATATAGGAAAATACCTCACTGTGGGTGATCTTTTATTATTAGCAATACGAAAATTTGCCTAATACTCTCCCCATTTTTATCTTGAGTCTCTTTGCAAGATCTCTGTGAAGACTATAATTCTCCTATAGTAAGTTAAGACTATGACAAAGTCCTGTACAGGTAGTCCCTGGGTTAAGAATGCCAGGTTTAAGGATGACCCATAGTTAAGAACAGAGCCTATTGTAGCAAAATTTGAGTTAAATATACAATGGTTCAAGTTAATTACACAATACTGCTTATACAGTATTATACAATAATACTGCTCTGGCTTACATACAAGTTTGACTTAAGGACGGACCTTGGGAATGGAACTCATTCTTAAATTGGGGACTACCTGTATTTGGTTGTTTTGGCCATTGTCTTTAGATCCTTCCTTTTGTCCAAGAAGTTATAGATAGATATGTAGTATTCATCTTTCTCCAGTTGTATCCACAGTTACTTGCAGAAGTTTGGGCTGAGGGATACTGATTAGATTGATAATCTGAAGGAGTCTAGGAACACCTTTTCAGATTAATTAATCTCCTGATTTTTTACTGCCATAGAGTAGCATGGCTCACCTTCTACAATGACTAGACCAGTGTCACTGAGGGAGCTTTTAATGAGTGTGGATTTGAATCTGGGTTGCCCACTCAGATTAATCCTTTACCCACCATGCTACACTTGCCCAAATTCACATTAATCCTAGATTTAGAGCCAAACGCTTTCTCTATTAAACAATATTTTATCTTTCTTATCTAGTTGAATGATCTATTAGTAATCATGCATGTGACTTCTTATAAAGGAGCAAACAATTCCTAATAAGACTCTTTCCTTCCTTTCCTTTGTCTTTGGCAGGTATTGACAGAGAATGGTTTTGGTGTCATCACAACTGAAATCCGCGAGGCTCCAGAGTTCTATTACGCTGAAGAATATCATCAGCAGTACCTAAGCAAGCACCCTAATGGTTACTGTGGACTTGGAGGCACAGGGGTTTCCTGCCCTGTTGGTATTAAAGTATGATCCTTACTCACAGAGCAACAATTCCTTAAGCAACATATCAGATGTAAAGAAATATGCTTTGGATTTTTACTGCAGACTTCAGTGTAGCTTTCACAAATGTCATGAAATCAGTGGCATTTATTTTCAAGGAAAGGCATAGGACCAAGTTATGCACGAATTAACTATAGAATCCTCCTTGGACTATATCATTTTGACTTTAGAAAGGAAAAAATGCATTTTTAAATAGAAACAAATTCATTACATTTAGAAAATCTGCACATTGGAGGAGGGTTTTTTACTTAAGCACAGGTCTCTCTGCCTTTTCAGAGGATGAATGGCCCCCTAAAACTGGAGAGAGCCACACTTAAAAATATAGGAACATCTGAAATGGCACAATCCATGATGGTTTATATCAGAGATCTGCAATTTCTAAAGACATGAAGGCCACATTGGTCTTTCTATGCCATGTTGAGGGCTAAACTCCAAATAGCAATGTCCATTGGTACAATGTTTAGAGGAGCTGTATTTTTTAAATGAATGAATGCCATTGCAAGGGTTAAGGTTAAGGAAATGTTGCTTAACCCTCCCACAGTCCAAAAATGAGGGGGGGGAAGTTTGAATTTTTAGCCCTACCCATGCTGGGGGCTGCAAACATGGTGCTGGTAGATTGTATGTGACCTCTAGGCTTCATTTTTTGCACACTTTTAATCTTGCTGAATATATATGCATATTCAGAATCCCATTACAGCCATGTGGAGTGATATGCTTTGAGTAGGATTCAGTGGGGTTTTGTATCATATATGCTAAGATAACTTTTTACATTAATAATAAAAGCTGAAGAATTAAGGCAAAAGTATGCATTTCAGGTTTAAGTAACAAGAAAGAATATTAGCAAAATTATTGGTGGGGGGTGCTTCCTGGGGTTGAATTGGAGTTGAGAAACAGGAGGCGAGGGCAGGGCTAGCATCCTCACACCTCTCCCATTTCTTCACTCAAAATAACCAATCTTGCAATTCACTTCATAAATTAGTACCAGAGATACAATATTAAAAGCTAGCCATTAGCTATTAGCCTGATACTTCTGTTCCAGGTTTGTGGTACCATTGTATATATGCTTCTTGAAGTTAACTGCTAAATAAATTTCAAGTGAGAACATTATGTAGCTGTAACTACCCTTAATAACTATAGCATTATACTTGAAATGGGATATTTCCTGAAAGTAAGTGAGGGATGTGAGAACATTAATACTAAGTTTCTTAACTGATTTCTCAGCTTGATTTCTGAAATGCAAAAGGGACGTTTTATGAGGTCTTCCACTCACAGATTTCTTTCATGCCCCAAATATTGTTTTATACAAGCATGTTTAAGAATGTGTTCTCTAATTCTTCCAACCAGTCCCCAACCTCTTACACCAATGCACACATAGAGTTTCTCAATAGTGAGAGTGGATCGCATGGAAAAGAACCAAAGTAGGTTCTGTTGACCTGAGAATTAGTCTGAATTGGTAGGGAGATTGTATTAAAAATATAACAATAAAGAGCTGCAAATATAGCTGATGGTCCATGTGTGCTTTGTGCTATTATCTCAAGTACATGAAATCCAGGTCTAGGAGTTGACTTTTGGCTCACAGCTTGGTAACTACAGATCAGATACTCCTTCCTGGAGGTCTCTTGAATTCCACATAGCCATAAATATCTACCCTCAATCTTTGTGGTGCATGTTCATCTCTCTTCCAAATGCTCTGCTGTAACAAAGAAGTATGGGTGGAATCGTGAACTGGCCACATCCTTTAAGCCACACTCACACAACCACTTCCAGCTATTTGCTTTTCACCCCGTTGTGCATTTCAATGTCAGCCATTGGCTAGGTCTTAACATGTGACTCTGTCTTCCCTCTTGGATTCCCCTCCCCCTTGAAATGCCTGGTTCCTATAGTAACAGAATGTATTGTATTGAGCATTATACCTCTGAATTGTTCTATTGTTCACTGTCAAGGAAACCAGCACTATCTATAATTTCCCAGCCACTTGGTGAAAAGGAAATGAAAGGGAGAACAGGGTATAATAATGATGTTGGTACCTTACTCCTGCTGTCCTTGCTCCTGGCTATAATATTGGTTGATGTGGGTGGGGGTATTCTACTGGGTGGGACCTCTCTGGCAAAACAATGTTCATTGCCAAGGAGCAATCACAAATTACAGCTTTAGAATCACCACTGTTTAAGATGAAAAGTGCTGTTGGAGTTTGTATTCATTAGCACATCTGATGCTAGATTTGATTTTGGGTTTAGCAAAGCATCAAGAGGGGTTTTCTCATACCAGAAAATTTATTTCTCATGGTGGTTGCTTAATGTTATGCTTTTGGGTCATCATTCCAAACAGGTCCTTCCCAGCCTGACTGGAGATTGTATTCATTTGTGTACTGCCCAGAAATGCAACTGATCTACTCATTGCTGTTGGTTTCTTGGCCTTTGGGCCCATTGTACAGAGGTAACAAATAATTTGCCTCCTTGGTCATAATATGGTGATGTGATCTAACCAATCCAAACATAGGATGAATATATTTTCAGAGGGGCTGTTGCATTTGCCTCCTGCAAGAAAAATAGGAGAGTCTTCTGGTACCTTAAAGAATCATGGCCTGTCTCAATTTCTTCCTAATCACAGCATAATCATATTTGGCAACATGGTTTTCCAACCATGTCCCTATGATGTTGCCTTCATCTTATCTCAAACCATGAGTGAAATAGCTTAAGTAGCCCCTAGCCCTACCAGTGTTAAAATAGTATTTTCCATCCCTATTTCAACACCATCCAAGGTATAAAATGGTATAAAATCTATTGGGATTTGTCTCAGTGACTGAGAATAGAGCCAGGTTAGAGTTTGGCAATGGAAACAACAAATTGCAACCTGGTATTGTTTTCTGCCACCTCAAGGATGGCTAAGTAGCACTTCAGCTCATCAGTGGGGAAAGATCCTCTGTATAACATAACCATTTACAAATGAGAATATCAAATACATGAAAAATATTGCTCTAGTGCTGGAGTGGGCAATCCACAGCCTGCATACATCTGCAGTCAGCTTCCCAAATCTCCCTAGGTGGATTTGTAATTATTTTTTTTCACATTTGAGACTTAGGGAAGCTAAGAGGCAAAATTTGTACCATAGCCTTGCAGAGATGTAAGGCCCCCATTACTCCTTTTAAAAAACCCATCTCCTCCAAAAATTGGAATCATTTTTTTCCCCTCTTCTGGATTAGATTAAAGGGTATAATGGGTGGCTTAAACTGTAGCCTCTTACCAGCCTTCCCCTAAAATTAAAAAGGGGAGGGGCTTGACATTTTTGGGGTCTGCCGATTCCCAGTAGTTATAAAGCCATCTCAGAAAAAACAAGGTGCTGCTTTGCTTAAAGAATAGCTGTGTTGTTCTATTGATAGTTGCCCTTGTCTGGTGCTGTTCATAGAGATTATCTGGCATTTCAACTCCATAATCGGCCATGTAGAAACTTAACTGCACACTGTTTACAAACAAATACTTGCCTTCCTGCCTTCCTTCCCACTCCCAAAAGGATCTGGGTGACACTCTCTGTCCTCCCTCTATACATACATACCTGTAGAGCAGTATAATGACTGTAAACCTCACCTCCCAGACAGGTGCCTGCCTCAGTCCCAATAAGCGCTTGTTCCATAATAATTGCACAATGACAGAAAAAAACAGGATTTGCCATCAAGAATCCACAGTCTGGGAAGCAGTGGGGTTCAAAGCCAGTGTCACTAGATACCCAATCCCTGCTGCCTTCATGGTGGATGCATGTCTGGATAGTGCCTAATTCTCAGCCAAAGGCATGATGGCTGCCAATATCAGATCCCTTCAAAGGGGCCAAGGTGCTCGTAGATCGAGATCTTAAGTGGAACCAAGGACAAAAAGAAAGCCCTGCTCATATTGTACCACAAACTGATGCTGGGACTAAAAGGGACATGGATCATCCTAGGGGTATGTGGCATGACCTTTGAACAAATCACACCAGCATCAGCCTGAGTCTAGAGGAAACACATTCCCCTGCTGACAAAAAGAGAGGATGCAAATAACAAGTGTTTCTCCTGCCAGGTTTGATCTTTGCCCACATATATAATATCAGATACATACAGGTGAAACTCGAAAAATTAGAATATCGTGCAAATCTTCATTTATGTCAGTATGGCAACTCAAAAGGTGAAACCAATATATGAGATAGACGCATTACATGCAAAGCGAGATATGTCAAGCCTTACTTTGGTATAATTGTGATGATTATGGCGTACAGCTTATGAAAACCCCAAATTCACAATCTCAGAAAATTAGAATAGTGTGAAAAGGTTCAATATTCTAGGCTCAGAGTGTCCCACTCTAATCAGCTAATGAATCCGTAACACCTGCAAAGGGTTCCTGAGCCTTTAAATGGTCTCTCAGGCTGGTTCAGTAGGAATCACAAGCATGGGAAAGACTGCTGACCTGACAGTTGTGCAGAAAACCATCACTTACACCCTCCATAAGGAGGGAAAGCCCCAAAAGGTAATTGCAAAAGAAGTTGGATGTTCCCAAAGTGCTGTATCAAAGCACATCAATAGAAGGTTATGTGGAAGGGAAAAGTGTGGTAAAAAAAGGTGCACAAGCAGCAGGGATGACTGCAGCCTGGAGAGGATTGTCAGGAAAAGGCCATTCAAAGTGTTGGGGACTTTCACAAGGAGTGGACTGAGGCTGGAGTTAGTGCATCAAGAGCCACCACACACAGACGGATCCTGGACATGGGCTTCAAATGTCATATTCCTCTTGTCAAGCCGCTCCTGAACAACAAACAATGTCAGAAGCGTCTTACCTGGGCTACAGAAAAAAAAGAACTGGTCTGTTGCCCAGTGGTCCAAAGTCCTCTTTTCTGATGAGAGTAACTTTTGCATCTCATTTGGGAACCAAGGACCCAGAGTCTGGAGGACGAATGGAGAGGCACACAATGCACGATGCTTGAAGTCCAGTGTGAAGTTTCCACAGTCTGTGTTGATTTGGGGAGCCATGTCATCTGCTGGTGTTGGTCCACTGTGCTTCATTAAGTCCAGGGTCAACGCAGCCATCTACCAGGAGATTTTGGAGCACTTCATGCTTCCTTCCACAGACGAGCTTTATGGGGATGCTGACTTCATTTTCCAGCAGGACTTGGCACCTGCCCACACTGTCAAAAGTACCAAAACCTGGTTCAATGACCATGGGATTACTGTGCTTGATTGGCCAGCAAACTCGCCTGACCTGAACCCCATAGAGAATCTATGGGGCATTGCCAAGAGAAAGATGAGGGACATGAGACCGAACAATGCAGCGGAGCTGAAGGCTGCTATTGAAGCATCCTAGTCTTCCATAACACCTCAGCAGTGCCACAGGCTGATAGCATCCATGCCACGCCACATTGCGGCAGTCATTGCTGCAAAAGGGGCCCAAACCAAGTACTGAGTACATATGCATGCTTATACTTTGCAGAGGTCCGATATTGTTCTATTTCCAATCCTTGTGTTATTGATGCCATGTAATATTCTAATTTTCTGAGATTGTGAATTTGGGGTTTTCATAAGCTGTCCGCCATAATCATCACAATTATACCAAAGTAAGGCTTGAGATATCTCGCTTTGCATGTAATGCGTCTATCTCATATATTGGTTTCACCTTTTGAGTTGCCATACTGACATAAATGAACATTTGCACGATATTCTAATTTTTCGAGTTTCACCTGTAGACCCTAAAGATGGTATCACATGGTCACATCATCAATTTCATCACCCCTTTGGACACACAAGGTGACCAAAAAGCCAAAAAAAAAAAAATTTTTTTTCCTGAAGGCCATCAATCACCTTATCTAACAAGTGATTAAGCAGGTGCCTTTGGGCCAGAGATTCTTGGGCTTACATTCCATATTTTTCATTGTTGCAAGAAAAACAAGATATGGTGCAGCATCCTGACTGGAGCAAGTGAACTATTGCACCAGATACTGCCAGTTCTGGATGCAGACTCTGAGATACATCATAGAATGTCTCCAGAAAAATAATATTGAAGTCTCACTGAAGTTACAGAAGATCTACGTACATAGTCATAACCACCCATCCCACTGGTAGTTCCTGAGGCTTGAATGCAAGAGTGTTTGCTAGCAACTGAAAGCCCTTCCATCTGCCCTGTGGTCAGCTCCTAGAATAGTGATGGCGAACCTATAACATGCATGTCAAAGGTGACACGCTACGACATTTGGGGTGACACACCCGTGTTCACCAACACCCGACAACAACTATTCTTCCTGTTTGAGTTACCAAAGAAACTGAATTTGTTTTACTCGTATTTAATTTTTGTAATTATTTGACATGTCTTTATATAATACATAGCACCACACATGGCTGGACTGTACTTTTTTAAATAAATGAATAAAGAGAATTGTTTCTTTTTTGTTCGGGATGTGTGTGTGTGACACGCCAGCAGAGTCAAGTTGGGCATTTTCCAAATTTTTGACACGGTGCGCCCAAAAGGTTCGCCATCACTGTCCTAGAATGTTCGTAGAGGTGATTGTGATTGTGATTGTGATTGTTGTAGCCATCTCAAATCCCAGGGAATATGTCTGTACCTCTTTTCTATATGACTTGTTTTTTTGTGATCTGCATTTATCAAGGAAGGCAAAACGAACTACAGTGCAGTCCATCAAGGGCTGAGGTTTCCTAAATCAGTGAAGAAAAGGGCATCCTTTAACTGGCATACAGCCTACAACACCTCAGTACCATTCTCAACACTAAGACGGTGTCTTCTTAATGAGCTAGAATTTTGAACCAACTTTTATTCTTGGCTTCTGGTTCACAGCAACCCAGGAAGTCTACTTCAATTGTAACAAGAACCGAACTATCAGTAACGGTTTCCTGATCAGTTTAACTATTTCCGTTATATGGAACAGGCAAATAGGAGTGATCAGACAGCACACCCTAGTATCTTGCTTAAGAATGATAACTCACAGCATTTTCTGTGAAATGGGCTATTATTTTGTGTTTCTTACACTTTAGTGATAATTGCTTATCCTGCCAATAGAATTCATGCCATATCTAGACTAGACTTACAATTCAAATTTTCATTGATTTTGTGGTGGGAATTTTATTTAACTTTTACTAATGGATGCATGATTTATATATTTTTCAAGAATATGGACCCTCACCCCACAAAGTGACTTGGAGGTCAGGGAGGACTTTTTTTTTACAAAATGGGCATTTTAAAAGTTAGCTGAATGCATTATGATCAATCTGTTATGTGAATCAGTTCACTGAAGCAAGATAAAGTCATAAGGAAGTTGCTGAGCCCTTTGAGTTGAGATTATTTTGTAGATGTCTCATCTTGAATAATAATTTAGACCTAAGGAAGTGTGTGGGACCTGAAAATGGAGCATACTCACTTTTTATTACTAGTTTCCTCAGAAAATTTGGCACTCTTCCTCTGAACAAAGGGCAATCTTAAGTGTATATTTTGGCCTAGGTTTAGAGACCTTCTCTTCTAAGGAGTAATTTATTGGCCTAACCGTGTGTGTGTGTGTGTGTGTGTGTGTGTGTGTGTGTGGCATCATTAGTGTCCGAATCATTAAGTAAGAGAGATGACAGAATGGCAAAATGTCAGTATCCATTTCATGCCATTTTGCTTCATGTATGTCAAAGAGATGGGAGACTTGCTTGTTAGCTCAACTGTGGCAAATAGCAATAATTTAAGGTTTGGGGAAAAGGGTTCATTCAGAAAACAGCTTGTGGAGAGAAGGTCAGACCTTTTTCTTCATACAAAGGGCTTCCAATCCATATTATCCCCTATAACTGCTATTTTCTTAAAACACACACACAAGCCCAGGGATAAAATGTTTTTTTCTATTCTGGGCCTTTCTTCTTAATTATTGGCACTTATGAATATAATCTGATTTGTAGCCAGAATATATCTGGCTGTAATATATGAACTAGAATATATCTATTTATACCCATCAGCTTTCAATGAGAATTATAGATCCAATCCTTCTCATTCAGATTGTTTCTTTGAGTGTCACAGTTGCTTCCAGGAAAATGATACCTTTTCTTCTACACTTCCTTCTTTGACATCACTCTGGTGCCAGTTGAGTTTTTCAACACTGTCAGAGGAGATTCTGGTGTATTTATTTAGAAGTCCCTTCTCTTGATATAAGAAGGCATGGCCAAATCTCTCTATGAGACATATGAAAAATAACCCCATCCTCTAGACCTGCATTATCTAAGGTTCAGTAGAGCACAGTCATAAGAACATAAAGACCATGCGGGATTAAACCAAAGACCTCTTTAATCCAACATCCTTCTTCCCATATTGGCCAACCATATATCACTGGGAAGACTGCCAGCAGGATATGAGTGCAATTTTAGAGTACTGAGAAAAATATCCCTGTGATCTAATAGCCATTGATAGTTTTACCCTCCATGAATTTGGTTTGCCCTTGGAGACTGGTGTAGATAGATGGCTGTCAATTCTGCCAACACCCTGCTTAATTAATGGAATCTGGAAATGAGCCAAGCAATTTTTACATGTACTCATAAGCATTTATTCTTCATTGCAGAGCTCATAAGCATGCACACCCCAATTAATTAGGGAGCTGGGAGTAATGAAGCAAGTAAAAAGACAACTAGAGCAACAGTGGAAAAAGCTTGAGTTTCACCGAGGACAAATGAGATCTCATATTTGGGGGTGATGATGGCAGCAAAAATAGTCTTAATTTTCTACCACTGTTGCATCTCTGCAAAACCATTCAGAGAGCTATTATTTTGGGTGAAAAGAGAATAAATTGCCTCTCAGACAAGACTGGAGGATTTCTCAAAAGATCCCCATGACTTGACTACAAAGCATTATGAGGATAAAGATCAATGTGTGATAATCTGTTGGTAAACAGACCATAGTATTCAGAAATGTAAGATTAGAGCAGGAATTACAGATGTCCAGTATGTAAATTTAAATGTCAGAAATGATTTAAAATGGATCTCTTTAACTTTTATCATGCATCTTTCCATCTTTTCAAATGATGAAGAAACACTCCCAGTAGTTCCTCTCAATAGGGGGCTTAATTTTGACAGTGTAATTGCTGAATTTTTAAAATCATTTTGAGATGGGAAATACACACACACACACACACACACACACCAAATGTGTCACCAATCATCTCATTAAAAAGCAACATAATAGTGCAGGGTAAATACTAAGATAGGCTTAACACAGTTTTAAAAATAAAGCCATCAATCCTCACCCCGCAACACATGCAAACATAATATCCTGGGTCTTGCTTGTGTGTGTAATACGGACTTGACTGCTTCTCAACATCACCACACATATTGCATCCTCCTGCCTCCACTTACTTTTAGGTTCCACCCACTCTTTTCTGGTGCCATCTATTTTTTGAATGGGCTTTTAGAAGACCCCCTACCCCATGAATGAAAGCACCTTGCCCAGTCCCTGTTCCTCCAATTTTTGTTGAAGAACAGTGATGCAGGAATGAAGGATAATAGCTAAACTTATTACTTAACCTTTGCATTATCTTTCATTTGACTAGGTGTCTCTGTTTTTGTTTCTGCTGAGATTAGGCCTGGAGAGTGTAACAGCTGGTTTATTATTATTACTATTAATAATAAGTTATCTTCCTCCAAATGAATATCACAGTCTAATTGGGTATTAACCAAGGAACTAAGAGGGGTTGCTATAAAATTTTGCTGTTCTGAGTAGGATAATTTTAGCAAAATTAGTTGTTTGAGGTCCAGTACGTTTAAACTTTCTAAGTATTTAATGAATCCAAATATTGAACACCAAAAGCAACAATTATGATTTGTATGATGTTTGACCTTTCTCTTCACAATGTTGATCTCAATTTGTAAATCACAATATTTTATTTTTTCCAGTTATTTTTCATCAACTTAGCTGTCTCTGATATTGCCACATCGATGAATCACACCTTTTCTGTAACAGTAACATACGGTGTATTGTGTTTTAAGTTCCTATCAATTTCAGTTTTGAAATCCCACAAAATTTTTATTTTCTCATTTTGCAAAACTTTTTTAGTTCCTAGTGATCTATACAAACAGTAAAGCCAAGTTTTCTACATAAATTCCAGGGGACAATTTTCATGGCACTGTATCAAGGCACTATAGTATGTCCACTCTATTCAGTGATTTTATTACAACCCCTAATGAGATTGTCTACTGGTTTATTTTACATAATTGCATTTTTGGCTTTGATGGTATTGGTTTGCAGGGCATGTTCTTAAGCTGCTATGATTGTTCCCTCAATTTCTTTTTTATATGTTCCAGGTTTCAACTAGAGTCATGTTAGATTTTGATCTGCTTTTCTTTCAGCATCTTACATATTCTGGCCATAGAATGGTTTGCTTTTCCAGGTGTTAATCTGACTTTGAATTACTTCAAATTTAGTTTTTGTTGTCTCCAAGAGCTTTTCCTTACAAATTTTCATAAGCAGAGCCTGTTTACTTTTTGTCTGTAATCATTCAGACTATGTTTTTCTTCTTGCAGTAGTCTTTTATCAGCACTATTAATAGTGCTTTAACCAGCACTATTTCTGGATATGTATAATCTGTGAATGTCACTTCTTGGGTAAAAAGCATGATGTACGGTCATTAGTTTTCTTGTTTTCCTATCCAGTTTGTCTAATTCAGGTTGGGGCCAGTCAATTATCCCTGCCATTTAGCTAATTACATGGACTGACCAAGTGTTCATTGCTTTAACAATATTTCCGTGAGGTAATTTAGATTTTAAAATATTTTGGACTCATTTGATATAATTTAAACTAGTAGCCTTTTTAACTTGGTCATACAGTAAATCAGAGGCTTCCATTAACCCTAAATTTTATTATTATTTCATTTAAAAAAATAGCTTTATATAGAAGCCCTTCTAAAATTGCTGCCAAACTATAATCAAATCAAAATTATTTTTTCCTTGATTCTGCCTACCTCTTTGTCCTAGCCTCTACTTTTTAGAATGTGACCCCTGGAACTCCTCTTAAAGATCAGATACTGCCTTCAGCCTCAAACCTGCACAGGCCTTTTCTTTACTGGAATAGCTGCCCTTTTCCTGGGTACTTGCAACACTTGACTCTTTCGCCATTCAAAAAACCGAACCCTTGGAAATTTCAGAAGCAGAAACTTGGACACACATTCACCCCCTTGTTGCTGGGCTTGCAAATACCAAGCAAACCCCAGGATTCCATTATGACATCATCCCAGGTGACCTAGCTAGTGCATGAGGTCACATGGGGCAGGGGAAATGTGGGCCGTGCCACTTCTAGGCAAACACATTTGTTCTGACCTACACAATGAGGATTGTAGAAAGTACTTTGTTCAGTGTTTAGTTTAAAAGTGGAGGACTCCTTTAGAAAGAGGGTAAAATGCTGCTGCTTGTGCTTCTGTTTCTGGCCTTCTCAATGAAAGTCTGTTATGCAAGTAGGTGGAATCTTTTTTTAATGTATTTTTTCCATACATCCCGTGAGAAAAATATGACAATCTTGGAGCTGTCTAGGTCCTATTATCACAGAGTCTGGCTAAAATATATAGTTCCAACCAGCTCACACTCAACCTTCTCACACTTTGAAAAGGGGCACAAATTTAGAGGAATGAATTCCATTTTTTTTAAACAGAATTAAGTACATTGCCTACCGTTCCAATTTCTTCATGTGGCCTGAGTCCCAAATTCAGAGCCACTTCATGGACAGTACCAAGACTCAAAGAGGGAACCCCAGCAAGTGCATCTGAAACCCTACCCTGGCAGGTCAGCATCCAGACCAAAGATAAGCTTATCTGCAGAGGGGCAATTCTGAGCAGCTGGTGGATCCTGTCTGCAGCTCACTGCTTCATGGAGGATCTGTAAGTATTGCAAAGAAGATATAAGACAGATGTCAATAGATTCGAGGGAAGTGCAAGCATCTTTAGGAAAATAAAGGGTGATAACACAGTCTCATAACAACTGAGTAAGGACTGAGGCATGCTAAATTGATATGGATGCCACTAATGGCAGGGGAGAACTAGCAAACTGCATGAGGAAGGAATAGAACTTTGAACAGGAACATCCACGTGGTAACAATGAAAACACTCCTCTTTCATAGTCCCACCACCAGTCCCCCACAGCAGGCTAATTCAACTTATCCTGGCTGCTCTACTTCGTTGGTTGTAGGATCCCCATTCACTGTTTACCCAGCCAGTTGGAATGAGGCAGTCTTAGCTAATGCTTTGGCCTCTTTTTCTCTGTCCAAGCTCCCAGGTACACCAATCCATACCTTACAGTTCAGGCCATTCCAAGCTGGGAATTCAAGGGATTTTTTTAAAAAATGGGTAATTTGTAGCTTATGTATAGGTTCAGTTCAAAAGATATACTCATCCTTTATAACATTTTTGCACTAAATATACCATTGGTTCAACTGAACAGTATATCTTACTTCTTGATTCCTCAGGCCAGCTCTTAGGGTCATAGATACATTTCGTTAATGTGTTGATGCTATCTTCTTTTTTCCCAAGTTCTTCAGATCTCCCCATAGTGGTCAGCTTGCACGGGGAGCTTTCAGAGAAAAAGAAGTTGGACAGGGTGATCATCCATGAAGATTTCGACAGTACAAGTCTGAGAAACAACATTGCTTTGATCTTGTTGGATTCTCCCATCAACTTCAGTGAAAAAACGACACCAATTTGCTTGCCCTTGTTGCAAGACCTCAGCATATGGCAAGACTGCTGGGTTGCCACATGGAAGACCATAATGGCTGGTACTGCATTTTCTAATCCAAGACTGAGCCAAATGCTCTCCCCCTAAATTTGTCAGTTTATCTACAATCTCAAGTTAGGGAGGCATTTCAGAAATAGAGAAATCTAGGTGGGGTGACATTTTTCAGCCTTACTACTGATAACTTCAGTTTTCCCACTGCTCCTGCACGTGCTTTTGAAAAGATCTTTTGTTTTCTTGTCCTTTCCAGTAGGAAAAACTTTCTAACTCTGCCTTCTATTTCATAATGGCCACCTTGAAATCAAATCACAGGGAGGGCAAAAAGAATTGCATCCTAGTTCTTATTCTAATTTTTTATTATGTATTATTTATTTATTGTTAAATTTATATGCCACCCATCTCCCCCAGAGGGTGGCTCTGGGCAGCTTACAATTAAAAACCAAGACAATAAAAACAATAAAAATATAAATACGCCCGATTAAAACACAAATAACAAATCTATAAAAGCCATATAGAAATCAAGAAGATGGGGGAAGCAGTATCAACCATCCCACGAGCCAGTTCCAGCAGTAATTTGGCTTTGAGACAAATTAGTCAGCCTTGAGTCAGCCCTTCAGGGTAGACCAGGTCAGGAAATAGACACTGCATGAACTATTGGAACTCTATTATTATAGGGTATAGTGTCAGACACCTGATAGAAAGCCTGATAGAGATTATTTCTCTCCCCTCTTATGCTAAAGAGAATCGAGATGGGGAAATTTTTGAATTGTTTTCCTCACCCAGCCACCTCCTCCCCCCCCCCCCCCCCGGGCAAATCTATCCAGGCTAAGGTGATGTTTACATAACGGTTGTTGAATTCCTTCTTCAAGGCCATCTCCTACCTCCTTTCAAAATCAAGGGAATATTAAGAAGCAAGGGTTTCCTACCTAAAGAGGAAGAGGGGTAAAAAGAGTCTTTACAAAAAATATAGTCCATAGCAGCAGGGAAGGGGAATGAATTAGCACCTTCAGAAGCAAAAACCAGAAGAGGGGATGGAATGCTTTCACGGACAGTCCCCCTCTCCTGCATGAATTCAAACTAGAAATGAAATCTTGAAAACTTCTGACACACCCCTGCTTTTAAACATCGATTGTTGCTATTACTACTATGAGGGATAACAATTGGCATTGGTGGGTTCTTGGGATCTGAAAGTTTCAGATAAAGGGAAGGGAATAAAGCAGTAACCAACTTCCCTTCTCCTTCCCAGCTTAGGTTGCAGACAAGATTAGAGAGGGTTCCCTATCATGGCTCCCTTAATCAGCTATTAATCAGGGCAGACCATTTTTATGGCTGGGGAAGGTGCATATGTATGTGTGAATGTGTGTGTGTGTGAGTGTGTGTATGTGTGTGTATACTGTATATAAGGGTATGTGTACATATTCATGTAGTTATATGCAAATGATTAGGCACCCCTGGTCAAACTATGTTTCTGTGAATCTCTAAGTGACAAGAAGCTGACACAATCTCTATGTAGTGCAAAGTAAAGAAATGACATCTTTCTACCAGTCTGAATGCATACATATCATTTATGGGCAATTACATACAGATTCAAAATAAGAAAACAGTGTATATGGCAGGTGCAGTTTGGACCCTTCCTTTGGCAAAAATAGGTTTTCCTGGAGCCAGCTAAGAATCTTCCTTGTTTACTTTTGGAACATTTCCCACTCTTCTGTGCAAAATTCTTTCACCTCAGAAATATTCTTAGGGAATTTTTATAAAGTCTGTAATCTGGGGATTGTGAAGGCCTTTTCAAAACCTTTATTTTCTTCCCCGCAAGTACTTCATAATTAATTTGTAGGCATGTTTTGGATTGTTGTCTTACTGAAATAGCTGATTGCTTTTCAGTTTTAAGTTCTTCACTGACTGTGGGACACCAGTTTGAAGACAAAGAAAAATCTCTACTCGAACTACTCGAACTATTATAGGATGCAGCTGTGCATATATATGTACATATACATATACTTTCAACAGGCCCAAAAGTGAGGTTTATTTTAAGGCGTTTTCAAGGATTTCTACAGATGAGTTTATCTAATAGCTCATATGCATTACTTATTTTTTCTCTAGAGCGGTGTTTCTCAACCCTGGCAACTTTAAGATGTGTAGACTTCAACTCTTAGAATTCCCCAGCCAGCTTGCGAGTAGAATTCTGGGAGTTGAAGTCCACACATCTTAAAGTTGCCAAGGTTGAGAAACCTGGTGGAAATGGTGGAAAGTCTCTCCTACTGGCCACCAAATTTCAGCAGCATAGTCTTGTGGATCTGCAAGGGCCATAGAAAAAGGGATCAGGGCAACATGCTGCCGACCCACCTCAAGTTGAGCATCCATGCCTATTTCTCCCTTCCCTTCCCTTCCCTTCCCTTCCCTTCCCTTCCCTTCCCTTCCCTTCCCTTCCCTTCCCTTCCCTTCCCTTCCCTTCCCTCATAGTTTATGAGACCAGGATCTCTTTCCATCACATGGGAACAAAGCTGGGCTTTCTCTGACATCATCCCATGAGATTGGCAGGGCTGCTCCTTGTTTATGGTGACAGGATAGTCCTGTTTCCTTAATGTATTCTGTCCCTATCTTTATTCCAGCATCTTCTGCATCTATCTGAAACAAATACATTGATATTTTTATTTTGCCAGAACATAGAGCAAATGGCTACAATCCTTCCCAATCCAGATACCATCCAGATGTTTTTGACTAAGGTGAAATCCTTCCCAATTCAAGCAGAGAAGGAAATAGAAGTACCATGGCCCTTTTTGGTTGGGTGATATACCACATTGAATAGACTTAATATAAATATAGGGAGTCTGCTATTTTCCTCTTGACCTAGTTGACAAAGCAACAACTTTATTAGTTTCTATTTCCAGATCCAGCAGCTGACCCCTCTCCTGCAGATGCCAGGCTTTTTTTTGCTGAATTTCCAGAATAGTGGTTTTGTTCTGGATAGACACAGCCATGAGGCTGAGGTGAAGCACCATATGGTTGATTCCTGTCCACTACTGATTGATTCTAAACTGCTCCTAGGCCTTCACCCTTTCCTCTGTGCCTGCAGGTGATGATGATGATGATGAGAAATTAACCAACATATTAATGAAGATAGAAGTGACTCTACTTGGCAGAGACATATGTTCCAAGGAAATCCAGGGACTGACCGAGAATGTCTTATGTGCTATTTCTAAGGAAGGCATGGAGGAGACCTGCAAGGTACACTTAATTTCATCTTGAGCTATTAGAAGACCCCAATATGTCTTCCACAGCAGACTGAGGCTACCAATGTCCATGTTTTGTTACTCAACTTTCGAACAGCTAGGGAAGATCTTTTAGGAAAGTATCAAGCTAAATCTGTTCCTTATTCTACAGGGACATACTAAATTCAAGTCGTAATATTGGAGACTGGATATGCAGAAAAGGGGAAAAGACGTGTTATTATTTTCTTTGCTTTTTATTATTTTCTTTACTTTGCCCTTCCTTTCTTTTCTCTTTCTTCTTTGATATCTTTGTGCCCCTTTGATTTGTTTGTTAGTCCTTTAAGTATCAAAAATGGGAGGAAGGGTTTTGCTACAACAGACTAATCTCTTGTGTATTTTATGTGGGGGAGGAAGAATACAGAAAAGTTTCAGAAGAAGATCTGTTTTTTTTTTTAATAGAAAGGTTATTTGGTGGGCAGTTGGAAGCATAAAGAAAAGTATGAAGGGAAGGGGAGGGCAGTGGCTGGAGGATTAAACTATGTTTTAAAGCATTTTTATTATTTACGTAGTACCATCCTATTGATACATATTAGAAAATGCAAATCTATGCCTTTTGGTGTTTACAATCCAAAATCCAAGCCAGGAGAAATAAGACATGGAAATTAAAATGGAGGCTGGGGTAAGTAGAGGAAAAATGCTCATTTCTTTTGGGTAAAAATTCATAAAAAAACTTTGACAGGTTTGTATTAAAAAGGAGGAGAAAGCTGATCCTTGCCAGGGGGGGCATAGCTGAGATCACCTACATTCAGGACGCCAAAGGTGCATTTGATTGTCTGTCCACCATTAATATATTCTCTTGAACCATTCAAAACCTGTTGCTTGTAGGAGTTTGGGCTATTTCAGCTGTACTTTTATTTCACCAGGTTGAGAGTGGGAGTCCCTTGGTCTGTGATTCTGGAAGCAACATGAAATGGTTTGTGGTTGGCATAGCAAGCTGGGGGGGTAACTGTGACCAAGAGGCAAGCCCCACAGTCTACACTGCAGTCTTCAGCTACCTTGACTGGATCCAAAAGGCAACAGCTCAAGAAGGAAAGCCATTTATTCCTGAAGGAGTGGATGACATTGGATCTTACACTGAAGTCTTTATTCCTGATTCTGTTTACGGTTCTCCCCGCCTTTCAACAGCCTGCACAATTGCTCCAGTTTTGCTACTGATAGATTCAGTTTATACTGAACATCTTTCTGTTAAAAAATTCTGATCTTGTAAATTGGTCTGCCCCCAATCTAGCACCTTCCAAATGTGTTGGACGAAGATTCCCATTCTGATTGGAGCGTGACTTGTCTGACATTTTTGGAAAGCAAAGATTGGAGAAGGCTGCTGGAAGCTGCTCTAACTCTCAGCAGAGCCTCCTCCGATTAAACCTTATTTATGTGTAATAAATAGGTTTTTTTTAAGAATTAAAGCTTTTTGTGCTGAAGTAAGAATACTTCCTGCACAGTTCCTAGCACTGTCTTTATTACCTATTGAAAAGGACCTGTGTGTAGATTTTGTGCAAGACAGGGAGACATCCTGTGGCCACACTGGATACTGCAAGACATTAAAAGTATCTCCTCAAAGGATACTGTGCATATAAAAATAGCTAGTGGTGATAGTTTAAGGTAGTCCTACACCTCTGTTCTTCCTTTGAATATCACTTCTGGGAAGCCTTCCAGAACTTACTAGGCTTGGTCTCCTACAGAACAGCACTATCATAATTGATATCCTAGACCAGAATCAATCCTTCTGGTCTTTGTTATTGTAGCATCATAGATATCCCAGTCAGGGTGGGCCCAAGATGTTTTGCTATTGGAGTGGTAGGGCAAGATGGTAGTCTTTTCCCAAATTGTGTACAGAAGTAGGCCAGCATGGTTGTAAAAATCTGATTTCAACATTGTTGATAAGATAGCACCCTCTGGTGAGGTTGGTTTAAGGGGTCCTAAACTAGCCTTTATTGGCATAGTAAAGGTAATGGCTGGTGTTAATGATCAAGGCAGCTACCAGAGCCCCATTGCCAGTCTGGCCACCAAACCCTGACCTTCTCATAGAACACTAGCAGTGAAAAGATGTGCTGCTGGGATGAGAAATACTGCAAATTGGAAAAAAAAAAGGGGGGGGCTTCAGTCAAAGATACTTCTTTATTGGAAAGCAACCCTGTAGTCCTGACCATGGCTTTCTTCCCAAAATGCATACAGACAGTGGAATTCCTACAAGTATTTGGCACCATTGTGGGTATCAGAGGGTGATTTGGATTCCTAGCCCCAAGACATTGCAGTCCGTAAAAATCTGCCTTAAGCTGAAGGGAAAGTCAGTTTCTTTAAATAACTCTCTGAAGGACCTCTCAGGGGAAATCCAACATCCAGTCTCATGCAAAAGCCTGTTGTTCCAGGGACCTCCTGCAGATAGTTGTTGGGCTTCCTGAAAACCCTTAAAAATGAGGCTAGAAAAAGAGACTCCCCTCCCCCTGCCTATGTTGCTGTGTGGATTTGTGTGGAGGAAATATTTGCTGCCCTGTTACAAACTATAGGAATGTTGGTTTTGTCTTTTGTGGGATAGAGACAATTGTGACATCGGTCCACTGACAGTAGTTTCTTTAAAAGTCTGGAGAAAACAGAAGGGGTATTCCCACACATCTGGAGGGCACTGGGTTGGAAAAGGCTGCTCTAAAGAGCTTGTTCTGCTCTGAATATTCTTTTGTGTTTCAGATAGTTTTTATATATGGCAGCTTGTCATCTCAGCTGTAGGGGAGCCATGCTTTCCTGTAGGTCAGGTTTTCGTCCATAGGCTCTTTGCTTGCCTCTCTAATTGATAATGCATTTATTAACCTTCTGCTGAATGGTATTTTCCTATATCTGTGACTAAAAACAATTCTTGTACAAAAAGAATAGGTTTTAACTGAAGGAAGAATCGCTTCTTCACGTGTCTTCTTCCTTGCCCTTTATATGAGTGTACCTTTTTGGACAGCCCTGTTTTTTCTACTAAGGCTAATCCTGCGTTTGAGAAACTATACCCCAAGAGAAACTCCCAGAAGTGGGGCTCCCTGCTGTTTCCTATCCAATTCCTAGCCTCATCAGCAGGACACCTGCCCAAATCCAGTAAGATTCAAGACATTCTTTTTCCTTTACTCTCAGCTAACTTTTCACTATAAATAGTTACAAACACTTTAATTTCTTGCTCTCAGAGTCAAAGACGGTTGCTTAAAGCAAGTAGTAAAACAGAGCTCTTCTTGGTCTCACAGATCTACAACAAGATTTACACAAATATAAGAATAACTTTACAGAGCAGCAGCAATGGAACTCAATCAGTCCTGAGGGGCATGCTAAGAGAATGCAATCCCTCTGCCTCTCTTGCTCTCTGTTACCCAAGAGTTAGGAAGGGTATTTTTCAAAACCCATTAGCTTTAAAACACCCAAAAGTCAATTTTAGTTGACTTGCAAAAGTTTTGTTTCCTTTACCCTCCTCCTGGCCCTTCTTGATTCCTCTTGTGCCTCCTCCCTCCTGGCCCTGTTCCAAATCCAGATTGTCAGGTCATTGTTTCTTCCAATCTTCCAGTCATCATACACCAAGCTATTCCTCACTCTCTTAGTCTCAGCCCTGTCCCCGGCATGCATGATGCATATAAAAAGGGCAGGGCTTTAATTCTGGCCACCATCTTGACACAAGTACCTTTGCTGATGTCCCAGCCGGGCACATTGGGTTGATTCTCCTCACAGTGGAAACTTGCCCACTTATCCAGCTCCCTTAAATCCCTCTTGTGCCTGAATTACCTTTCTTTGCTCACCTAACACCTTGACGGCATTATCCCTTCTCTCTTCTTTTGTCTTATGCTGCCTGACTCATGAGAAATCTTCCCCTCGTTCACCTTCTTTTTCCTTTACTCTCAGCTAACTTTTCACTTTAAATTTCTGACTCCTTTTTATTTCCTCAACTTGTTTTCCTAAGCTAACTACTTCCTTTTTTCCCCTAGCTACTTCATTCAGACTTGGTCTCTCTCTGGGTCAAACCTTGTTTTTGTCACAGTCCCTAGATTTGTTCCTCTGAATCCAAAACTTTATACATTTTATCTATTTCCTGGACTCTAAGTTTCATTTCTTCCTGTCCGCTCTTGGGTAACTTCCTGCTCCCATTAGAAGGTTCCAATTCAGGTTTCTTTGTGGGCTTCCCAGTATCTGTTGAGAACCTCTTTATTTCATCCTATGATTGGGTTACCTGTTGCCTGTTGTTTACCCACATACTCAGTTTCCTCTGTTCTAGGCACCCAGATTTCTAACACCCAGGTTATTTCCTTGCTTTTCATGACAACCCCCATATCAATTTGCACCAACTTTATTCATTTCCTTAACTTTACTGCAGCCTTCTGGGTTATATCGGTTTGGGCAATATTTTCCCCCTTTGGAAAATGACTTCTTTGGAAATGTATGTTTTTAGATTATGAAGCTCAGGGTTCCTTTTTCTCTTCCCTTTCCACTTAATTTCTTTAATGGCTCCTAGGATGTATTAAATATCCTTAACAATAGGAATGATGTTGCTGAAGGGAACACAATAGCAAAAGAAGACACTGTTGCTTTGCACATTTTGTGGCCTTCTCCAACCCCTGAAATATACATCAGCTGAATTTTATCTCTTCTGTTTCTGAAGGCCAGACCTCAGGGACCCATCCTCTGGAGCTTCCAGGATCTCATGTTAGGATCTTATCATCCCAACCAGGGGAGGTCAGGTCTATTGAATTCATTTCAGTTTTTCAGTAGCCATGTGTCACAATGACTAATTGTAGCCTTAGTGTTAAGAGACACAAATATCCCTGAATACCAGTTGCTGGGCTGGTTGCTTTGACACCCTGCTATGGAGGCCCATGTGTTTTCCTTGACAAAGGAAAGCCCTGTATTTGAGGGCATCCTCCATCTCTCAACTTTCCCCAACATGTTACCATCCTGATGAGTTAGATTGCAACCTCATTTGCCTGAAAGGCTGCCGGAATCAGGTCTCTCTGTCAAGGTCAAGGCTAGCTGAAAGATAAAGAGCTGTGAGGCAAGAAGACAGCTGAAGCTGTCCATCTGCAACTGATGCCTGGACTGGCTGGGAGTCTGAAGAGAGCCAGGAACAGTTTCCAACATGTGTAAGCTAAAAGAAGAAGCAGATGATTTAACACGTTGAAGTGAGAGGTTAGTTCAGCCTGACATGCGAGCCCAAAAATGTGGGTTAATTCAGTAAACAAAATAACCATGGATAACTGTGTTGTATGAACACAATGAAAGAATATCATCACATTTCCCTCAGTTATCTTCTCAAAGCTAATCCTAACCAGATTCCTCAATCATTCAGAGCAGAACCTAGTTTCTAGATGAGTTGCCCACTCCATTATTTATTGCCTTCATTGAAGGATTTGTCTGAATCCTTAAAATGTAATGCTCTGGAACTTTAAGTTTAGATACCAGCCCTTCTAAAGTTGCATCTGAATATATAAATTAGCAAATGCCCATTTTAAGCAAATCTGTGTCCTCTTTTGCCCTTTTGGGGGCAGGTGAAATTAAGACACTACCCTATTTTGCTTGGGGATTTCTGGAGGCATACCAGGGTGATGCACCAGACTGACTTTTGATCTGATCCATCAAGCACAGCTAGGTTTCCAGGATTGCCTAGAAGAAGCTTGAAGCTACTGAAGAATCATTTTTGGTTCTGCCAAAATATGAAAGCTGAGCCTTGATTTTGTTGTTTTAAGGATGAAATAAATCTACACATGATTCCTTTTTTTTTTTTTTGGTGCCTTTGAGTCAGTGTTGACTCCTGGCGACTGCTTAGACAAGACCCTGCAGTTTTCTTGGCAAGACTTCAGAAGTGGTTTTGCCATTGCCTGCTTCCTAGGGCTGAGAGAGGGTGACTGGATGGTCATCCTTGTTCAGCTTGTGCAAAAGTTTCTTTTAAGTACCTTGGGACTAATTCTGCTCTGGACGAAGGGAAGTGTTTTTGCTTAGCAGCTCCTTAATTTACTAAGTTTTCTAGCTCTTTTAAATGGATATTGGTTTGGGAGCTAGCATTATATAACTGGATGACGGAAGTGTACAGAATTCTTATAGGTGAAGAAACATAGACCAAAAAAAAAAAAAAAAAAAGAATAGGTAGGAAAGCCAAATGCATGGAGCGGGATGAGTTAAGCTGGAAGGGTTGGTTTATTCTCTAGCCAAGACTTTGGCTGAAGATTTCAGTGACCTAAGAGGTGAGGCAGCAATTCCTTAGCGAGGCCTCTGAGTGGCAGAATTGCTTTCTTTTCTCATACCTCCTGCATTGACTCACATATGGGCTATCTTTTGTGAGCTCCTCAAATGTAATCCAGACATCTTTGATTCCAGCTAGAAGACAACTATTTCAATTACGTTAAAAACTGAGAACCAAAAGAGTTGGATGAATCCCTGAATCAATTGTCTTGGAATAATTTCTTCAAAACCAAGTTGTTTCTGCAGATGCTTTTTCTTTAAACATGTCTAATGGAGCAGACATCACAAACAAGGTGACATTTCACCTTTTATACTTTCCTGGGACCTGGATAGGGCTAATGTCTGTCAAAGTGGCATTTTAGGAAAGATTGTGGCTTATGGAGCACAGCAATACAAGATGTCAGATCTGAGCTGTCAGTGCCCTGTTTTTGGTGCAGGCTTAAGAGCTCTTCCAATAAATGTAGCCAAATTATCATTTTAACATGCCAGGCAGAAGAAATCATTTCAACCTTTCAATCTGGTGTACACTTCTGGGTTTTTCTGGTGATCTCCCGTCTAAGTATTAACCAGGTCTGTCTCTCCTTAGATTTTTTGAGAACAGCCAATCTGCTGCTACCTTCTACAGCATTATATTACCTATATATTTATTTGATTTTGATCTCAAATTCAGATCTTATTGAAATCAAATTTAGTTGCAATCCAGGGTCTGCCAACTTTTTGGAGGGTGGTTATTCCCTATCATGTCACTCAAGGACTGCTAGGGTCTCTGACTCATAAAAGATATTAGCCAGAGACAGACACATCCACAATGATGGTCACTGGCTTCAAATAGCAGGTACAACCAGATGATCAAAGTTTCATCCCTGTTTTATGTGTGTGCAATGCACGCAGCACATATTAAAAAAGAAAGGGGCTTTGATCACCAAGTCAAGCTTGCCATTCTGAAGCCAGTGATTGTCACTGCAGACGCCTCTGGCAACGATGATCTACTTCTTTGTAAGATGAACATAAGTTAATTTCATGAACACTGTAACACAAAAATAGAAAACTACTGAGAGTCATCTTGCCCTGGTTTTCTTAAGCCTCCACTTGATTAGTCTTCTTGGGCATGATGGAGATAACCAGAGACAAAATATCAGGGAGCTTCCTAGTGGTAAGACCTTGGCATCTCCAGTAAAAAGATACCAAGGTTACTGAAGCAATTGGCAGCCATACTGGTTATACAGTACACAATTGGTTTAATCCAGGAGCTCCTGGGTGGGTGGAATTTTGAGAACTTGTTTTGGATAATGTGGCAAAATGGCTGCTTGAGAGGTCTCACCATGGTGGCATAACCAATTACAAAGCATTGGTTTACCAGAATGCCACCTGCCACCCCCTCTAGCCCCTCCACTCAGGATGCTCTATTACTAGCGCTGAAGTGCAACATATCTGGAGGACACCAGGGACACCAAGTTGGAGAAGGTAGCACACTGCATAAAGCTAGCCAGTGTGGTTTCCTTGTGGCCTGCGTGCCTTGTCTGTTTCCATCAGAGGATCCTCCTCAACAGTGTTGTATGTGGGTGCTTCACCAAAGAAGCCATTGAGCATTTCTTCATCAGGTTCTCATTTTATGGATGGGTAGATGGGAATGAAGGCAGGGGACATTCACTAGGGTCCTTTGGCTGAATTCAGAAGGAGCTGAGGTTTGAACCCAGGGTTTCCAGGGTGATAGCAACATTCATCTTGGAAAGTAGTTCTTAAGAATTTCCTGCTTTGAGATTTGGAGATGGATGGAGAAAGGGATCTATTTCTCACTTTGGCAATAATACGAACGAGAAGAAAGAAGAAGTTGTGAATTAACAATCATAAAGGCGTGCTCCCCCCCATCTCACACCTTGCTCTCCATTCAGGCTTCGGACAATAAACAAGGTCATTTCATTCATTCAGTTCATGGAGTAAACAAAGTCTTACAATAATAAATTTCCCCCCTTCCGCTCACCCCGTTCTGCCTCCCCTCCTCTTTTCTCTAAGAATAGCCGGGCCTCCCCAGCTCCCTTTTACCTTCATCTCTGCCTCTGAGAATCTGACTTGCTGCAACTTCCTCAAACAGAGTTCAGGGTTCCACAAAAGAAGCAGCATTTCCTACCCAGTGTGGGAATCTCACCTTCCCGGGTAACATCTGCATGGATACCCCCTCCCCATCCTTTCTTGTGTTTGTCCGTCATTCTTTTTCTTTTCTTTCCCCCCCCCCCCCCTTCTCTGTTGCAAAATAGAAAACAAATTAAAACATCATACCAGTAATTATTAAAGCAATACATATTGGCATAGCTGGTGCGCCCTTCAAGTGTGCCATGCTATAACACCTACCACCCCAATCCAGGGGCTTGGGGGCTGGGATTGATGGAAGGCATGCTCAACATATCAAAACAAAACAAAACAAAACACAGGCCTGCCTGTAATTATTTCGACTTCAAGACAGTCTTATTGTGCTAACAGGCCAGTTGTAGCCTGCTAGTAACCAAGCCAACAGAGAGATGGGGGGTGTTTGCCATTTTCAGTACCTTCACTGGGGAATGGGAAGTGAATGTATTTGAGGAGAGATTGGGGAGTGGAGGCCTCAGGGAGGGTGGCAGCTAGAGGGTCCTCCTTTTATTTGGACACGGATTAAGTAGGAGAAGATGCCCGAGAACCCCTTTGCTGTCCTGCTTGCCCCAGCATCAAGACACCCTGCTAACTCTCGAAGACATGAATGTGCAACATTGTCCTCAAAATACCCCAGGCCCACTGTGAAAACAGCTGCCATTCAGGGGTGTCCCCAGGGGCCAGGGTTGTGGTAAAAAAAAAAATGCCGAAAAGGCAGCCAGAACTATACAATCTCCTAATGGCTGTCCTCTCGGCTTTTTTGACTCCCCTGTGGCTGCCCCGTCTCTATCTGTTTTTTTCTTGCTCTGCTGCAAAAGTGGTCTTTTTCCATACTTGCCGATACAAGCCACACTGAGCAATCAGTCCAAGGTAAGTTTGGGCGCAGGGACCCCCATGGAAGGGGAAAAGGGGAAGCAGATCTGCTGCTGCCAGTTCCTTAATCTCCATGGGACAAGAAAATCAGCAGCAAAGGAGCCATTCTCCCCCATTTCTCCCCACTCTTCTTGGATATGTGTTATCATGAGTCATGGTTACCGGTGGATCACTGACCTATGTCAAGAATGGCCATTCTAAATATAGTGCAGGTGCATCAAAGCCAGATGGGGGTTGCATGTCTACTGTGGGGCTGCTCACTGAGGCTCTTCTGGCAGCGTTGCAGGGAAGTACCACGTTACCATTTTACTACTCCACTATGCGGTGGGCAGTGGAAGGGCTGCAACTAGCAGCTCCATGGTTAGGCTGCTTAGAGCTTCACTGTGGAGCTCCTGGCTGCAGCTTCTGTTGGCAGCCTTGAAGTCATCGGCATCCCAGTGCGCTATTGGTAGAAGAACTACAAAGTCCCACAGTGAAGATGAACTGTGTGCAGCTTCACTCTAGGGCTGCCAGCTGCAGTTCGGCGCAGCTTCAATGTGGGAATACAGCTCTTCTTGCTTTCCCTCCTTCTCTGCGTTGGAGGTTGAAGCATGCCGTGTGTGCTTGTGAGAGTTTCTGAGAGCAGAACCTGAACAAGGATTTTAGTGAGGCAGATGTTAGAAATACAACAGCAAGGAGATTTATTTACAGGAAATACATTTATTTACAGGAAAGCCTAGCATCTAACTACATCCTACCAATAGAAGAAACTATATGTTGCTCAGGGTTAACTGTGGAGCCCTTGGTGCTCTCTGAGCTTGGTTGTTTGCTTGGAGACATTTCATTACCTGACTAGGTAACATCATGAGTGCTAGTGAGTGTGGGTTTTTCTCCCTGTCTATATACAGTAGCTTGCCCTGCCAGTGTTGGTGGGGGGGTGGTTTTCTCCTTGGTAGTTCCTTGATTAGGGCATTGTTTTCCGCTTGCTTGTCTGCTTGCTTGTTTGTCTCCTTGGTAGTTCAAGCAGTAACTACATCCTTCCAGGAGAACACGTGGTCCATGCATGTGTGCCTGGGAAGAAAGGCAGAAGAAAGTGATTTAAGATTAACCATATTCTAGACAAAAGTGCAGGCAGAGTGATAGAAAGAACATAAAGTAAGCAGTTAACTATCTACTCCATACTGCCTCCTTGTGGTCAGTAGGTCATGAGATGCTGAAGTCCGTGCTGCAGGATTTGGATCTCCAGTACTTAACCGTTGCTTTACCTACCACGCATGAGTAACAGGAGAAGATGATGGCAAAGACACGGCAGAGACTGGGTTCTTTGCTTGCAGTGCTGATGTAGACAGAAGCCCTAGTCTTCTTCAGTGCTAAGACAGAGTAAGGATCGGAAGTGCATTTAGTGCTTCTTTAAGCCAGCATATTTAATTATTGACTTCCACACTGAATAGCAGCATGCAGAATAAACGATTCTATCATGCAGAATAAACTAGAGGTCACACATTGTGTAAAGCTGTGAAATGGTTGTTTGGCTTTGGCTAAACTTATTGAGTGAATCAAGTTAGTGTGGTTTGCAAACCATAGTGTATGGCTCAGGGTGTTGTGAGAATCCATCCCATTGTGGTTTATTCAATAAACTGGTTAAGTAAACATAGTTTAACAATGTAGAAACAGTGAGCCCTAGAAAACCCACCTCTGCTTGACTTGGGAGGTCTTGATTCTGTTAATGCCACTGCTTGCTTGGTATACCCCTCCCCAACCTCGCTTTTAAGAGCCTCTAAGGATTCTAACTTGTCAATGATCATTATTTTCCTTTTCAAGTGGAGTTTCCCAGTACCTTAAAGGAGGCAGTGAAAAGACCCTTGGTTGAGAAAGCTTCACTGGCAGTGCTGCTTTCAACACCTACACCAGTAGCCAATATTCCATGTTTATTCAAGCTTGTGAAGCATATAGTGGCACTATAACTGCAGGAAAGTGATTATTTTGATCTTTTCCTATTCAGATGTAGATCTGAATTTGGCATGCAGACATCTTGTCATCTTGTTGGATGATCTGTATAGGTAGTCCTTGCTTAATAACCACAACTGGGACTGGCAACTCTGTCGCTAAGTGATGCGATCGTTAAGCAAGACATGTGACTGTGACTTGCGATTTTACGGCCAGCTTCTCCATTGACTCTTCTTATTGGAATCTGGCTATGAAGTGCACAAATGGTGATCATGTGACTGTGGAAGCTGCGACAGTCATAAATGCCTGATTATGTGACCGCAGGGAAACTGTGATGGTTGTAAGTGCAAGGACTGGTCATAAAGTTACTTTTTCAGCACCACTGTAACTTGGCATGGTTGCTAAACAAGGCAGTCATTAAGCAAGGACTACCTGTAGTGGAAAAGAGACGTGGGAAATATAATCCTGGGAGTTCTACTTTTGATACCACAGGCCAAATTGTATGTCTTATTAGAACACTGGGAGGAACTGGGGCTGGAAGTGCTGCTACTAGGAAGCTTTGCCAAATGCCTTTGAAACTGTCCCCAGGGTTCCTGCAAAGCTCACCTCTACATTAAGCCACTGGGAATAATGCTTTGCCAGTTTGGACCTAGTTGTGACCAGTATGTTGAAGGTGCTCAGCTGTTTCTTTCCTTTCCTTTCCTTTCCTTTCCCATACCATGGGATTGAATGTCACTAAAGTCTCCATATTTATACCAGCAGTGAAGAATTGGTTGTGGAAGAATAAGTTGAATTTCATGCTAGATAGAGCTGTTACTGGTTCTGAGTGCTAGATTTCAGGACTCAGGAGAATATATGTTCTGGAGGGGCTCATAAAAGGTTTGCATCTGAAGATACTTTCATAACAGCTGTGGCAAAGGAGAACTTTTCATCAACTTCAACTAATAAAGCAGGTGAATCCCTAACTGGAAAAGAGAAATCTAGCTTTGATGAGTCATATGTTGGAAACTTCAAGGCTAAGCTATTATTATGTCTCTGTGTGGGTCAGCTCTTGAAGATGATCTGAAAACTGTAGCTAGATGAGAATTCAGAAGCACCAATACTGAATGAGACTTTCAAAACCAGTACTGGTGTTATTTCATGCACCAATACTGAATGAGACTTTCAACACATAACTCCTGTACTGAAACAGGTTCATTGGTTACCAGTTGCCTTCCAAGCCCAATTCATAGTGGTCACAATGGTGTATAAAGCTTTACATAGCTACTTACATGACTGTTACAGTCTGTTACATGCTACTAGGCTATCAATGGGGAATATTTTTAGTGGGTTCATATTATGGAAGGAATAGCCATGAGTAGCCTGCACAATCTGAATCCAATTTCAGAGGAAGCTCAAAATGTATTTATTTTCCCAGGACATGCCACTGTTTCAACTTTGGTGTCATATATATATTATTGTTTTTAAAAACTTATTTTTAATGGGAATTATTAGTAAGGTATCCAAAGAGCGTGAGCCACATCAATAAATAAATGCGTAATAAATCAATCTAATTCTACAGCCTAAAGCCTTACATCTAGAACCAACTCTTATGTACTGCAGCTCTTATATCAGGGGTGGGCAAGTTGCATATGGGCCTCACAGACTGCCTGTGAAGCCTATTGGACCTCCTGCACCTCATTCCTTTACTGCAGACTGATCTGTGCATTGCTGGTAACTAGATTCATTGGGCTTCCCCTTTCATCCCAGTTCATGAGCAACAGGAACAGGTCCTATTGTCATTTTGTGCAGGGCCTACAAAAAGAAGCCTTGAGCAGCATAAACCATTTTCATTCCAAGAGACAAATCAGTTCTACTCCAGAGCACTCTAGATCAGAAGTAACCTAGAGATTAATAACATCTATTAACATCAAGAAAAACTCAGGGGGTTGTCAAGGATGAGCTGGAGATGACGGCAAAGATGGAGACAGAAGAGAAGGTTCGCTGTCAGGCTCTTGGGTTCAGGTCATGGGTCAATTCTTAGAAACTCAGGTACAACCTGGTGTCACAGATTTAACCAGAAGGAGGAAAACAATTACTGGCCCAAACAATAACCTTTTACAGCTTTCTTGTTAAGGAGAACCAGTGAGCTGCCTGGAGGGAACCAATCCAGAACTGGCACTCCACCAAATATGGCTGTTCTCTGCAGAGGGAACCCTTATAGAGCTGTCAGTTCTACATGTGGTGGTTAGAAGCATGGTCTATGAAGGGAGGAGTTTAATCTTCACACCCTAAATTAAACTATGCATTCAGAGGGCTTTCAAACATGTACAGTCACTATCAAGGAAATGATATGTTTGGAGGCCTCTCTAAGTGCTAGACACAATGACAGTGCCTTTAAGACTACAAAATACATAATGCAGTGCACTCTGTTGCCTACTCTGCATGCACTCAAACATTAAAAGGCACACCTAAGGATGCGTGCCTTTGAAGGAAGGGAGAGGAAGGGAGAGGATGCTCCAAGTGGAGTTCTATTCATATTATTAAACATTCACACTTCAATAGGTTCTCTGTTAAAGTTGGTAGAGAGGCTGTCACTGACCCCCTGAACAAAGGACTTTTTTCCCCTCACCCTCTGGCCAGTGCAATAGGTCTTGCCTGAAAGAACAATCTTGGCAGTCTGTGGCTACCTATCTTATGAATGAATAGAAGGGCCAAAGGAAGCACCTGCTGGGAGAGGAAATCCAGGACAACTTTTATTATCCCCTTTCACAGGTCTATTCAGAACTCCATTAGGGGTTTCCTTTTCCCCTCGTGGGTAGCTTCTGCATTCACTGGTGGCAAAAAAAAAGGCTGTGTCCCTTCTAGCCTGATGCCAACAGAGAACAGCCAGGACTCCAAATTCTCAACCAAAGGGCTATTTTCAATAAACTAGATTCCCCGGTGACTCATTATTACCGTTGTGGTTTGCATATAAAAGATGTTGCAATTGTGTGAGCCTATTCTAATTTCTAGCTTGTTTGTGTTGGGTTCTTTTTCTCAGAGCTCTCTGCTTCCCTTCTGAAAACACAAATGCCATTTCAGTAGATTACGCAGATCCTTTTTTACGCTTTACGTGACAATTGGGATTCACCGGTGTTTCCTATGGCAGGTTGGTTGTTTGCCACATGTTTTTAGAAAGTTGCCTAATCAGCATAATTAGCAGGGTGAGAGACAAATGAATTCAAATCATAAAAAACAAAACCAAGATAGTAAACAACACAGAATCAAACTTTACTCGCAGCAAATGATTAAAAAAATGTCATGGTGTGAAAACAGTGGTTTTTAAACATTCCTGGAAAAATCATAAACAGGAAGCCATTGCCTTGTGCTGAAAAGACTATAAAGGTCCCCATGCTGATTGGGAAATTCTGGGAGGTGAAGTCCACACATCTTAAAGTTGTCAAGTTTGAAAAACACTGAAGTAGACAATCTAGGCGAGACTTTTGGAGGGACTTTCTATAGCTGGCCATTCCTCATCCTCTGAGAAAAACTGTTCTTTATTAATCCCCTGCTTCTTGACTCATTGAATGAGAACCCTACCAGCCCCAAGACATAGCCCGTCTGGGTTAGCCATTATAGAAAGGGCAAATAAAATTGCCAATACCACACTACCTAGAACAACCAGATTGGGCTACAAATCCAAAGCTCACTTAGCTTCAACTGATTTCAGTGGGAACGAATTCCTTTAAAAAAATGGCTGGAGTGGGAAGGCAGAATTCTAGTTTCTTTGATTATTAGATTGCTAGCTCATCCTCCCTTTGAGAATTTAAAATGGCATATTTTATCCTCAGGAGATGAGAGTTGTTAGGCTGTGAGAGAGTGACTGGCCCAAAACATCCCATAAGTACCAGGATCAAATGAAGGTTTAAACCTGACTGCTTCCACTCCAAGTCCAACATTTTAACCATTATACTACACATTGGCCATACTATACCATGCTTACCTTAGTTAACTTAACAATTGTTTCCTCAATCAACTCAATTTTCTGGATTAGCACAACATGCCGTAAACTAACACATAGACTGGGTTTGCACATCACCTCAGGCTAAAATGTGGTTGGTAAGTTTGTAGAATGGTGTATTATTCAAATAGTCTGGTTTTCCAATGGTGAGAGGACCATAATGGGTTAAATTTCCTCCTTCAGCATTAAGGTTGCAACCTTAGAACATTAGTTTATGTGTTGTGTCTTTCTACTGACAAGGCACAAATGACTAGGCTCAAATTTGGACACATTATGCAAAGGCCTAGCTCTCTGAAAAGGCGTTAATGCTGGGAAAGGTGGAAGGAAAGAAAAGAGGACAACCAGCAGCAAGGTGGATGGACCCAGTTAAGGTGGTGATGAGTTTAGGGACAGATTGTCATGGAGAAAATCTATCCATGTAGAGTCAAGGACAACTTCATGGCATGTAATCAATCAATCAATCAATCAATCAATCAATGTTTCTCTTGATAGTAGAAATACAAGTAGATGCCCCTAGAGTCAGGACCAGACTTTTCTGCTGCTCACTTTATTAAAATTTCTAGAAGAACTAATCCCAGTGAGTATGTCAGAGTTACAACATGTACAGACAGCTGAAGACACCTGAGCAACAATATAAGATTGCAGTCATTCTGTGTTGCCACCTGGTGGCCAGTCAGGAGATAGCAGGTCCTTTGGGATTCTAAGACTACAGGCTCAGACCAAGGTGAAATGTCAAAAAGCGTTTTCAAGAGAGTTACTGAGAAAGACATACCTATTTTAATCTTTTCAGCTTGCCAGGAAACCTGAGAAATGGCAGAAGATGCACTACTGGAGCTGGCCAATGGTTGCACAGCACCTCTTCTTCCCAGGCCTTTAGGTCTCTGCCGAGGTTTCAAATATCTGGGGACATTTGCCACCTTTTTATACTTCTCTTAAGAAACAGTTTATATAATAACACCTGGAGATGGCCTGATAGCATATCTTATCAGTGACTTGGTCACAACTACAGTCAGTGGACTCTCTGCCAGAGATATTTTTAAGTAAGACAGGGTCCCTAGCAGAAAGCACCTGGGGATAGTTTGAATGACAACTCTGGCCAATAACCTGGGAACCCAGATAACTGATTCTATGGCAACGATGAGGCATCATTTCTAACAGACAACACATGGAGGTAGTCTGGTCAATAACATGGGAACCCACATAAGTGACCCTTTGCTAAGAATATTCTTATGGGGAGCATTTCTAGCGTGCAGCCATTGCTCTTCCTCCCCTTAGTAGGTGTTCAACTGGGGAGCTCGTATTGTTCTCTTTATTTCAATTGTTATAAGTAAGAATACAGACAAAGGCTCATGAGTGAGAGTGATTTACAGTATAATGATACAATCCACAGTTTGCTAAGTAACCTTTTCTAAGTTTACATGTGGAGGAATGTACAGTACAAGCTTGTTAAGTTAAATTACACACACGTTGCCTTAGCTGGCTAAATCTTATATGTACAAAAAGGAAAAAGAGGTCCACACCAGCATCTCCTCACCAATCTTCCACTGGCGAATAAATATACCTAATTCACTATAGCCCTCCCAACTCCAAATTCTAAAAAAGAATTATGAGAACCAGTTTGGTGTAGTGGTTAAGGCGCCAGGGTAGAAACCAGGAGACCATGAGTTCTAATCCTGCCTTGGGCACGAAGCCAACTGGGTGATCTTGGCCAGTCACTCTCTTTCATCCCTAGGAAGAAGAAGGGAAGGCAATGGCAAATCACTTCTGAAATTCTTGCCAAGAAAACTGCAGGGATTAGTCCAGGCAGTCACCAGGAGTCAAAAACTGACTCAGAGGCACAAACAAACAAAAAACTGCCCAGAGTCACTTTTTGTGAGATAGACAGTGTGTGTGTGTGTGTGTGTGTGTGTGTGTGTATGTGTGTATATCTGTGACACATTTGAGGCATTCATAAGTGCTTGAATTCTGTCTACATTCTTGTGTAGGGCTTATGCATCAGCGATGTGACATAATATGTAGTGCTGGTTTGAAAAGACTCGTGATGTGTAATGCTAAAATCCCTCAATCTCTCCAGTGCTGCTTCGAGGTTTTGCAGAAGCACCTCAGCTCAAAGTGCTGGTTCTGATGCTGCTCCATAAATAAGGCTGTTATAACTATATAACCCCTTATGTGTCATTATGGTAAGAAACATTTTGGAAACTTTTGGAATCTTCCTCCATTTCCATCTGTAAATAAGCCTCTGCTAGGGCTATTTCACTGAAATGCTGTCTCTCAATGAGATTAGAAAAAAAAATGTCCTCAGTTCTAGATAAGGGATTTGCTCAGCCTGTAATAGTGGATTCATGGTAAATCACCAGAAATCCTGATAGTTCTAGTCTTCCATCCTGAGGCTGGTTGGTCATCTTCAAAGATACTTTAATGTATCCTGCACTAAGGTACTTTCCAATTCTCTGATTCTTAGCTATGGGAACCTAAGTGTAATATGAGCTCCAATCAACTTTGAAAGAATTTCCTCCTTCCATCTGATCCATCTCAGTTTCTACTTTTTTGTGTATGACATATGGAACTGAACTTGCTTTGTGAAACTTGGGTATGGCATTTTTCTGTAAAACTATTTTATTTTTGATGTGCTTGAGTATACCAGGGCCATCTATGAAAATGGCACAGCATCATCGAATACATTTTTTTTAGTTTATTTTTAGTTTACTCTTGCTGATCTCAGTGACAGGAAATATAGTGCACAGGTTGTTGATGGAATTCCAATTCAGCAGCAGCTTCCCCAGCCATTCGCGACTCCAGAGTGCTAGTCCACCTGTTTTCACAACATATAAATCCCATATGCCTTGCTGTTTATTGTATTTTACAGGTATACCAGGAGAAATGGCCTTTCTGGTCCCAAAAGAGGTGTTCAAGAGGTATAATTATTGTCCATTGCTGTAAACAATGGTTGTGGAGTGTCCATGCGCTTGGGGTCACTCCAAGTGCTGCTCCTTCTCATTGATAGGGGGGATGTGATACTAAGTGCATTTTTTTCCTGCAGATCTTAATCTGTATTGTTTCTTGAGCCAATGCTCAGATAGACCTTCTGAATGTCAGGCTTTTGGCTGTGTTTTCATAACAGGAAGCGGCCTGCTCCCTCTTGCAGTATAAAGGAACTCCATTGTATGTGAGAGAATCCGTACCAGAAATCGGAAATCTATTAGCTGCAATCTTGTTGCCAAGTTTCTGAGTATTCCCTCTAAACCAAAATAAGAAGTGAGGCAGGTCTGCTTACTCTCCAGAACAACTTTCTCCAACCCAGTGCCCACCATATATGCTGAACTATGCTCACTTTTCTGGGCCAATCAGAAGGTAGCACACAGGAGGCCAGTTGGCTAAGAACAATTCTCCATTTGAGACAGATAAGCTGTCAGGTTCAGCCCAAGAACAACAACAAGACAGTCCAGAATCAGTTCAGCTCCTTTATTAGCTTACACCTAATAGACAGAGTCTCACCAGACTAATTCTAATCCCCAACAACAGCAGCTATAACCATGATGCCCTTAGGGAGGGGCCAGTCTCCTTCTCTTGACTTTCCCACACTCCGGCTGGGGGCTGGGGAGGTGCTTTCCCTTGAACCTCTCTTCCCCCTCCCGGCAACCTTGAAGCTCTGTTCCAGAATCCTCCCTGCTCATGTCTTCTATCACATAAGCAGAGTTTTTGCAGTTAGATAATGGACTTAGTTACCATGTGATGAAAGCATGGTCACCAATGTAATGGCTTCAAAGGGCCCTTTCCTCACTTGCACTTAATTGTAGCGCAAACATGCCCTAACGAACTTATTTTTCTACTGTGTCTTTATAACATTCCCTCCATCTGATCCCCAGACCATACCAGAAGCAGCATTAAGTTGTTCCTAGCTGTACCACTGTCAAAGTTGTGTTTTCCTACTTATGAAGGCACAGGTTTTCACCTACCATTCTGTTAGTGATGGAGTCAGGTGACCCACACTGGGTAGAATCAGCACAGTATATATTGCTCTCTTTAAGCTAGTGTGGACATACCTCTTCCAGAGCCATTTTGCTTTGGGTCCCCATTGAATGTATCCATACAAAATATTTGTGCAAAACTAAGGTGAGTTTTGACAGATGGTTAAGCCTACTAGTTTACCTATTTGTCAAAACTCATATTCAACCCAGCTCCATGTTACAAAGAGTGATTGGTAGACGTGTTCCTGCTGGCTGGTGGTGTTTGGTGGGAGGGGAAGGAAACAAAGCTGGGGAACCCCCCAATTCCTATCTTAAGCATGCCTTGTACACTGTAAATGTACCTTTTGTTGGCATTGTGCAAAATAGGGTTCCCCAGGAGGGACATCACATTTTATACAGTGTAGTTTTCTCTCAACTCAAGGGCTGGTAGATAAGCACTAACTCAGCCATGTGGAAGAGCCCTTAGACAAAAATCAAGGAGGATAAGACTAGTCATATTTATTTATATTTATATTTTTATTTTATTTTAGTTAAAAGATTTGTATGGCCACCCATCGCAGAGCACAACTCTGGGCAGCTCATGATAGCCAAATGCCACTTTCAGAATTAGAGACAGCTTGTGCTTTTACAAGCTGCTAAGGAACAATCTTATAAGAGACTGAATATACACATCATTTTTTAAAAATTATTTCTGTTTTAATGCGGGGAAGAGAAACAGAGGTCACATACTGATAAAATGGCTAAAGTGCTATGAATCAGGATGGCCCATGTTCCCACTAAATAAACTGAGTTCTTCTAGCTGCATGTGGCTTCCAGATTGAGGCCATAAGCAAGATTTTGCATCTTATTTATTTTTATTTATTATTAAATTTATATGCTGCCCATCTCCCCCAGATTTATATGCCATCAACTTGCAGAATGCCTTCTGTTGATATTTTTCCCAGAATTTTTCTCTTAACATTTGGACTTTAGAGAAGATGTTAAGGATGTGAATGGGAACATTTAGCCTCAGAGAGACCTTACATTCTCATTCCTATCTTTAAATCTGTCCCAAATCCCTACATCAAACAAAGATAATTCCACTGAAAATCAGTCATTTTGCTGTCAAATTTTGATAGTATGATCTTAGGCTGCTTTAGTGGCTGCAAATAGGGTGCTGGGGTCTCATGAAGCTCATGGCCTCTAAGTTCCACTCACGGCTGGCATATTTGTTAGGATCATAATACGATAATTCAGTGGCAGTCAGCTCAGTGCTTATGGACACCAAGATACTTCTAGATACTTTTTGGGTGCCTGTCAAATTCCTGGTCCCATGTGGCTGTGCATTCTTCGGATAACCATTTTATATATATTTGTACATATGTATTAGTAGCTGGGATACTGAAAAGCAAAGCACCCACTCAGTGCCATTTTTATTATTAAGGATTCTTACAGACTAAACTTGGCAGCTGTCCCAGTCCAGGTTTTTGTTTGGAAGTACATCACTTACCCAGGAGAAAAGATAAAAGGGAAGGGGAAAGTGGTTAGAAAAGTTTTAATTTGATCTGTTAAAAAATGAACCACATTGCTAAACAAGAAAGTTTCAGTGCCACGTGAATGGACACATGCAACCTCTTCCAGTTGTGTTAATCCAACTGCAGTTCCATAGATCACTTGCAGCATAAGAACAACATACTGGCTGGTGCCAAATTTGCTGCAGATGCAAAGGCTGCTGCAATATGTTACTTTCTTGGGAACTGCAACTAGGGGGCATCAAGCTACCACTTTATCCTGTTAATTGGGTGATTATCTGATAGCTGTACCAGGAAAGATTCATCACTGGCCTATATGTACAGCCTGAACATATGAAATGGCTCTTGATTCCAGCTGCCATTTTAGAAACAGGAAGCCAATTTGTACCAAGCTGATGGGAGATAGGAGTGTGTTTGCACAGCTGGTGCCTCAACTGTGCCCATTCCTGGTCATCTCCGGTCTGGTCACAGTGACTCACACTTTTGTCTGGCCACCTCGACTAAGCTGTCTTTGCAACATTTTAAAAGATGTTTAAGTTGGTGCAGAAGGCATCTTCTATGCTATTGAGCAGGCTGGATACACACAGAATATAGGGCTTCCATGTCACAGTGGTGACATTGCCTACCTGTCTGTTTCTCAGCACAACGACATTTGCTGATTGACTCATGAATGATGGCGAACATGAATCTGCCATTCTTCCTCCTGATCTTCCAGAGGGATGCAAGAGGCCATCTGGTGATAGGATGAGGCCACTAGAAGGGGGAGGGCGGATATAAATTTGCTGCCTTGAGTTGACCAATAGGTGAGATAAAAATATAATAGTAATAATAATAACAGCAGCCATAATAATATTTTACAGCCCCATTTGGGGCGTATTTTCAGGGTTTTTAGTTTTAAGAGTGGGAGTGGAAGGCCTCTGGGAGGCAGGCAATCTTTGTGGCAAGCAGTTTTGGACTATTAAGGATGCTTACTGCTTCCTAGAGGCCACCCCTCTCCCATTTTCACCTTTAATTTGAAAGGGAGGGGGAAATGAAGAATTCACCTGGCTCAAATTCAGCTATTATGCCACCAGAAGTTAGTGGTGCGATATCAGGGTGCAAAGAGGATGTTTAGAGGCCCTTTCCTGCTGGAAATAAATATGATGGCAATCCTCCCTCTTGAAAGGAAACTGATGAGTCCCTCCCCCTCAAAAAACAAAATCTGATTTAATAAGATGCCAATCTGCAGTCAGGTTTTGCAGTCGCCCCGCGAGGAAAGAATAATGCAGGCAAGCCCACAAGGAACACAAAGAGGAGGCAAAAAAAAGAGCAGAATTTGATTCAGAATCAAGTTTGCATATTCTTGAGGAGTGACAGTATCAGCTTGTATATCATCAAAAATTATTAAGATGATAATCATGATGATTTATCATTTTTGGTAAAGCACCATCAATATATGTGTTCTTTTCTGCCTTTAAAAGGACATATATTTGCAAGCTGAAGTTTAACACTGGGACCTCAGAAAAAGTTAGAAAGGAAAGCACCACAAAGTTACTACAGTTTACTATTATCCAGTTTTGTAAAGGTACTTGTGAAAAAAGATCTTGAAAAGTACTTAACACAATTGAATCTGAGCCATCAATGTAAAGTGGCTGCAGAAAAGGCAAACACTGTTTTGATCTGCAGCAACTGAAATATAATTTCCAAATTATGGGAAGTAACTGTTTCACTTTATCCTGCTTTAGTTCAAATCCATCTCAAGCATTATGTCCCACCCTGGGCATCACACTTAAGAAGGATTAAGAGAAATTGGAACAGATTCAGAGAATGGCAACAAGGATGATCAGGAACTAATAACCAAGTCCTATGAACTGAGGTGGAAAGAGCTAGATATGTTTAGTCTTGAGAAAATATGACTTGTATGCCAAACACGATAGCACACTTCAAATATCTACAACATAATTGTCACACAGGAGAAGATAAAGACCTATTCTCTTTTGTTCCAAAGGACAGGACATGCAATAGTGAATTTAAGTGATAAGAAGGCAGAATCCAATTGAATGCTACAAAAATATTTTGATACTAAGAGCAGGTCAACAATGGAACCTATTACCTTGAGACTAGTGGGCTTCCCTTTTTTGGACGTGTTCAAGTAGAGGCTACACAGCCATCAGTTTAAGATGCTTTACTTTAGATTTCTGTACTGAGCAGGGAATTGGCCTTGATGGCCTAAATAGTCACTTCCCATGTCATAATTCTGGGATTCTGAGTTGCATGCAACTTATTTTGAATTCAGGCTATGTTACTGCAGAGTATGGGGACTCAGGTGCCTCATGGAAAAGATGGGCTTGATGGTGAGAGATGACTTCATGCAAGTCTTTTGGAGTAGGGCGGCAAGGAACAAGGCTGAAGTCTTTTCCAAGAGCAGGAAGCCTTTAGACTATGTTGAGTAGAGCTGGAGCAGTAAAGATCACAACTCTGGATTTATGGCCTTCTAAGAGCAGAGAGTTATGGGAAAGGTACCTGGTTCTTAACACAGAGAAATGTGGGGAAGGGAAACTCCGGAGGATTTTGATGGTCAAAATCAGGAGACTATGCTGGACATGAGGACAAACAGGAACCCAGTGTGGAGACTTAGAAAGGACATCATGTCAGCACAATGTCAAGGAAAGTGAGTGATTTGAGCAAGAAAATGCTGGATGGCGCCAAGGGTACTGGGATGAGTCAGTAGAAGAACAGAGATACTTTTCAATTTCACTTTCAATTTCTGCAAAAGGGACATAATGGAAGGGCAATTCTGCAATGAAGCCAAAACACAATTTAGCTTCAGAATAAGATAGCACCCAATTTGTGTGCTTTGTCCAGATAAATTCCTTTTCAGCATTTAGGATCTCCTGCTCAACATTTTTCTGAGTACTGTATCTGCCTCAGTTGACCCTAAGGAGGTCAGGGTGTACAGGGACTGTGAGATGGAGTGGGATGTATTGGTTAAAGATTTTAGGTAGGGAGCTCACAAAAATACTTTCATATATAAAAAAAAAAAACAAGCACGTCATACTAGATTTCTACATGGAGTGCTATTTTTGTGTGAAGTCCAAAGTGATGGAAACAGGGTAATTTTCTCAGAGAGAATTGTAAAAAAATCTGGAATCTGCCTTTTCATATGTGTTGCATTTACTGTGGAGTTTCCTCCATTCCAAACATTGTCTATTCTGAACTTATTTTCAGGAAAATAATGAAGAAGGATGTTCCAAGAAATACCTTCAAGATGTATACAAAGCACATGGCAGGGGAAGTACCACCAGCCCTGCATGCAGGAACCACGATCTCCCACAGGCCCACATTTGGTGTGATGTCCAAAAAGAGGCATATGTTTAGTTGCCTGTGCAAAGATAAGTCTCTGGATCAGGAACCCTGGTAATATAGGGATTCCAACTGGGTGTATTGCCTATGCATATACATGTAGCTATGTTGGTGCTACTTTCAAAAGCTATGCTAAATGTATGCACGTTGAGGGCAAAGCTGGGTGGGAAATTTACTTGGTCACTCCAGGAAAAAACTTTGGTCACAGGGCCACTTCCCTCTCTAGGTATGCTAGAAGATACTCATTTTTGCAAACCCTACATCTTTATCATTTATGACTTGCTACTCTGAAATTTTTATTTTGAATATAAATCCATGAAATTGTTTCCTAGCTGTACCACCAGATTCCCCTTTGACTAAGGAGCTCAGGGGCTGAGCCTGGACTCTTCTGGGGGTGGAGTCATTTGCCTGTCACTATGCTGTGGCTGTTTCCCTCCAGGGAATGCTAGGACCTCAGTGTTAACCTGAGTTTTGTTATTTCAATGTGTGGATGGTGTATCTTCCATCAATTGTACATTTTCTTGAGGTTTCCTCCCTAAGAGTGTATGGTAGGTGTCGGCTGAATTGTTCAATTCAAGCCTTTTCAGACAGGATACCAGCTGAATGCCAGGTGCTGAAATATTTTCCTGTGCAGTGGTGCAGTGCATGTGAATTGCTGATAACACAAACAATGCAGCAAAGGAAAAAGTGGTAACAATTAGACTCTGGAAGCTCTTGGGACATAACCCATCTGCCCACCCCCACCTACAATGTTTATGCGGCCTTCCAAATGCAGCAAGGTAAGATACAAAGAAACGCATAAAGTAAATTTGTTCCAAAAGATTGATCTCAAAATTATGTTCTATAAATATACTTGTAAATGCATTTTGAACAAGAGCAGGTAATATTAAATGATGTATCAGGAGTAACCACGGACAGATGTTAACTACCTGCAGTAGCATGTCTGGCAGTAGATAACTTAAAACTGTTAATACTTGACAGTACTATCAAAATTAACTTGTAGGAATATCTTATGGAATCCATTAGTTAGCATCCTGATGTAATCTGATGGGTTGCAGACAGTGTTTGAAAGAACAGACAGCTAACATGCAATAGCAATCAATACTTGATAGCATCTGTTGGGTAACAGTGTTTGGCAGTATCAGACAGGTAATATTGTTGTGCAGTAAAGAATTATGTCCTACTTCAGGCACATCAGGGGAAGACCCAGCTCTCTGGAAAAGGCTCTAATGCTGGGAAAGGTGGAAGGAAAGGGAAGAAGAGGATGACCAGCAGCAAGGTGGATGGACTCAGTTACGGTGGCAATGAGTGCACTATTGGAAGGACTAGGTTAGGGAGAGATCATCATGGAGAAATTCTATCTATGTGGTTACCAAGAGTTGACAACAACTTTATGGCACATAATCAAAGTAAATAATTAATATTTGACCAGCAAGTGACATACAATTTCTGTCATTCAGCTGCTTCTGCCTCTTTATGTTCCAACAGATATACATAATTTTACCAGGATTGCCTGCCAGAAACTGCTTCTTTGAATTCTCTTAACACAATTTTTGTGTTATCAGTGGTAGTCTTCTAGCCACCTTGTCATCTGTTGGCCTCTTTTTTTATTGCCTTCAATTCTTCGAAGCTTCAGGGTCTTCTCCAAAGACTCTTGCCTTTTCTTTTGTGTGTCTAAAATATTTTTGCTCCATTATTAGGGCTCCCAGTAAGCCATCTGGTTTTACTTCTTCCAGTATTGAATAGCTTGTTCTTCTGTTGCTCTGCTGATGAATATTAAAAAAAAAACAACCTCTAACATTATATCAACAACACAGTGTAAATAGGTGGAGAAGGATGTAAGTTAGTAACTATCTTCCTAGGCTCAAAAATATATAGGGATGGGGACTGTAGCCATGAAATAAGTATATTTCTGTGGCTTGGGATAAATGTATGACAGTTCTAGACAAAACATTGAGGTGCAGAGATATCAAACTGACATCAATGGTATATAGTGTCAAGACCGTGGTTTTCCTATTTGTAGCATATGGCTATGAAAGCTTGGCCATCCAAAAGACTGAATGAAGAAAACTTAATGGCTTTGAATTGTGATGCTGGAGAAAGTTGGTGAGAATCCTTTGGAGTGCAAGAAGAACACATAATTCAATCCTAAATGAAGTAAAACCAGACTGCTCCCCTGGAAGCCTTGTAGCATCTACTAAGCCTTATTTTCCATAACATTAGTTATTTAACTTATTAGAAATACCCTCTTAAATGAAAGAGAAGGAATTATATAGCATCCGATTTTGATGTCAAATTTCATCTCAGACTTTTACACATTGAATTGTGACACTGTATTTTGAAAGCAATATTTAGCCAAGTTTAAATCAAATCTTTGATCATTTTAATGGTTTATCCATGCTCAAATGTTTTAATTTTATTCATTCAATCATTGGTCATCAGATGCACTCTAACAAATGGGACATGGCAGCAACATCTGGTAAAGTATTTCCGTTTATTGTTTCAGTTAGTCACCCAGGGCTGCCTTTACAACATGCCATGCCGTGCCAATCTCAATTTTCTGTTTTCTCCCCAGTAATCAGTCATCATTTGATATGCTCAGTCTTCATTGGGCTGTTTGCTTTTTCTCCTTCACCTTAGGGTTTCCTCTCCCCCACCCAAATACTTCTGCAAAGCTTCAGAAGTTGTGGAAGCAGCTGTTATGCTTAGGTGGGGTGGTTTTTTTTCACTGCATAACATCAGCCCTCTCTGCTGAACAATCACCACAGAAAGGCTGTGTAGAGAAATCAAATGATGGGATGTGAATAAGTAAAGCAACCCTCCAGCACAAAACGTTTCAGAAAACAATTCAAGAATTTACCAGCCGGTCTACTACAGACCATCTGCTGCTGTTTTTACCACATGTTGATCAAAACCACAAGGATTGCACCATTTCCAACCTTAAGCAGGAGACCTATCTTACAAAAACATTTTTTAAAATCCTCTGTGAGTATTAAAAAAACTTTTTCTAAAAGTCTGGCTTTGGTCTGAAGTTTTGAAGTAGAGGGCTGGATCTCTGCTTATCATGGAACCTTGAGCAGCTTCTGTCCTGTATTAGCAGGGGATGGGCTAGATGACCTTTGATCTCCTTTTCAGACATATGGTTTTATGATATGCCTTACACCTGAGCACACTGGGCTGTCTAGTAAACTGAGGCAACATCAGGATTCCAAACCAGGATTTCCTCCCACTGTACATACATTATGGCCAGTTCAGCCATATTCCTTTGGACAAACTGTTTTGTCAGCATTTGCCACAGGGCTCTGTGAAACAACACCAATTAGGTTTGTCAGGCCTTCTTTGGAAGCCTGAAGATGTATGAAATCGAACTGGGGAAATGATCCATCAAGCCCCAGAGAGGGTCCAAGGCTTGTCACGGTGGCTCGGTATTGAGTGAACCTGCAGTCTCTCTGGACAGTCAGGTTATGGAGAACATTATATCATCCCAAGTCAATCCTGAAGCAGAAGGGAGTGAAAAATGAGACAGAAGGGTTGTTGCTTTGGGATATTGACCAGGAAGAGTCTGCACTAAGATGCAGCATATTGCACAGAAGCTCCTAGAGACATTGCTGGGGTCGCAGATTCAGGTGAGTAATGATTAATGAGCATCAAGGAAGATAGCTTCCAAAGACAGAAATAGCCCTTCTGAATTAGTCAGGAGTCCATCTTGTCCAGCATTCTCCCTCCTGAAGCAGCCAATCAAATGGGAAACTGGGAAACTCACGGAGAAGAGAGAAAGAGCCTGTAGCTTAGCAGGTGTCATACTTGCTTTGCCTCTCCTGCTAGGGCTGGAAATACTCGTGTCTTAAACCCAAGATTGCTGGTGATCTTCAGTATTGACAGTATTGGAGTAGGTGAACCTGTGGCCCATCTTGCCTTCCTAGGTTCGCCTTTGGCACTCAGAGATACACTACTTTTGGACACAGAGGTGCTCTTTGGCTAATTGCCAACATCCATAAATGTTTCCACCATGAATCTTTAACGTAACTCCTCCACCTGCCAGCATCAAGCCATCCCTGTAGTCTGAATGAGAACAACCTCCCAGATGCATAGAGGCTATTTTTCTTATGCAAATAGAAAATACAAAGGCTATGCTTTGGATTCAGACCAAGGGATGGAAAAGTTAGAACTTCCCTGCTCCTGCCCCCATACCATGCTGGGGTCCCAAACTGTGTCTCCCATATTTTCTTTTAAATGATACACATCACAAGGAATCAGAAACAACCAACAGCTGAACAACATTGCTGATTGCAGTCTGAATATATCTGGAAAACTCCAGGTTAGAGAAATTAGCCTTATGGAATTGGAGTCTGTATGTTACAGCACATTGGTAAAGTAATAATTTCTTTAACCAGTCAAGGGGTGGGGGATGGGGGTGGAAGTTGCTTATACTGCATCTGATCCTGGTTTCTTCTAGCCATGAGACTAGTCTGTCAAGTTCTTTGGGGGCTAAGGTAAATTCTTGGGTCAACACCAAGGTTAATCTAATCTAATAAGGCTCTTAAAACACTTTTTTTTTTCAAATTAGAGCTACATTTCCATGCACGTTGGATAAGACTGTAATACAGTTACAATCCTGAATCCATTGGTACAAAAGGACTTCTTGGAAGCCAGCAAAAGTCCTTGTGAGTATGCAGGTAGTAAATGCACATGCAAATATGGATTAAAGAGTTAATTAAAGACTCAAGATCTAGCTATAACCCTCATCTGCTGCAGAAATTCTGAGCAAATATTCTTACCTCGTCTATAGATCATAGACCCAGAGCAGTGACATAATAAATAATCCACTCTAAGTTTTTAAAGGTAAGCCTTGGAAGACCATTAATAACAGCTCTGGTGCCATATATCAAAGTGAAGCCTTCCCATTATAGCTGATGTCTGCTCTCCAGTCCCCTCCTGCTCCTGTTGATAGTTTGGTTTGGGGCTGCAAACCGTACTGCTCAATATTTCTGTTCTCTGAAAGCCCATGTTATCTTTTCATGGAATTTCATGCCAACTAGCCCAACTATTTTGTCTAGCAATTATACTGCAGAATGAGAGCCAAATAAAGACTTGGAATTATCCAGAGCAGAGATGAGGTAAAACAGGAGGTCAAATAGAAGTGGGAGAGCCAGTATGAAGTGGTGACTAGGAGGCTGGACTAGGACTGGGAAGACCCAGATTCAAGTCTACTAATGCCTAAGAAGACTTTGAGCCAATGTCTTTCTCTCTCTCTCTGTCCAGCTACCACACAGAATGTTATTGTGGGGCACAATTGAAGGAGCAAATGCTACCTATGTTGCTCTGAGAAGAAAGGTAAGATATACATTTAATGAATAAATAAAATGCAAAATAATATATACAGTATGTGGCAACCAGCCTGAGCTAAGTCTCCAATTCTCTTTCAGCACCACAATTTATCTTAACCAAATCCAATCCTAGATAAATTTTAAGTTTGAGTTTAAACAACAGAAACTGTGGAGTTAAAGAAGGTATAACATGAGGATAATCAAGTTGGTCTAATGAACAAAGACTATCTCCATATTTATTATTTATTATTTTGTTATTTCTTGATTTATTAGAGTTATACAGCACCTTTTCTACCAAAGCCCAAGGTGACATTTATCACATTCCCTCCTCCAATTTTCCCCAGAGCAAAAATCCCGTGAGCCAGGTTGGGCTGAAAGAGTGTTAAAAAGAATTGTCATATTAAAATGACAAATTGTAATGGCTGGAATATTTAATTCATCCCAAATTATGACTAGATCTGGAAGCCCTCAGTATTCATTGATTATCAATTAAACCAGCTGAATTAATTGAAAAATCTAATTAACCAGCTGGTTGAAGGAGGGGAGTACAAGGCCTTCCAACCAGCTGGTAGAACCCCATTTCTAAACAAATGCTTCTTACCTTTGTATCATGAGATCAGGAACAATCAAATCCTTTTCTCTTCTTCCTTATATAAATCCTTTGACTTCTTCATGTTCTTGGGGTAACAGGTTGCCCTTACTGGAAATGGTACCCTCAGTTCCACAGACTCATTCAGAAGCATGAGTAGAACATGGGGAGAGGGAATTTTAAGCTCCCAAAGAGGTGGATTATCCCGTTCAATTGGGATGAGGGTTATCTAGAACATTATTTCTTGCATGCCATTTTTTTTTTATAAAACGTCCTTAGACTAAACAACAACCTTGTATTTAGAATTTTCAAAAAATATTTAAAAGACATGCTTCAGAAGTTGCACAACATCAGCACATCTTTTCTGTTCATTAAGGTAGCCTTACTTTTTTTAGGCTTCCCTGAAAGAGATGCTGCTGTATAAGGAGTCCACTCATGAAAGTTAATGTAACTCCTTAAAGCACCACCATTCTTTTTTCATGCTTTCAAGGAAGCTTGAAAAAGGTAAAGTTTCAATGCACAGCCCATAAACATGCATGGTGTGTGTGTGTCTCTTAAAAATAGTGAAGAAGGCAGCCAGAACTGCACAGTTGAAGACCTGCCTCCTTTTAGGGTGTTGCACATGCAGGGCTTCAATTGTGCAGTTGTGGCCACCATCTTGACTTACTTTTAGCTCTCCTCTGGATGCTCTAACACAGCCCTAATCTCTCACTGTCCCCCCACTGAAATTCCTGTTTCAGTTTTTTTTCAGTTCTACCTTTCCACATACATTTTTGTCCCCTCTCTCTCTGCTATTTAGTGATAAGAATTACAGGTCACTGAATTTTGTTCCTTCCATCTTTAGTCCCATGCATTGAAATTACAGTGGCCTGGTGCACCAGAGAGGTCACCAATGGCTGTTTTCCATCAAACACAGTGCAAGTCATACATCTGATCATCTTGTATAAATGCAGCATTAGAATTTTTGCATAGGAAGAAAATGTTTTCCCTGCTATCTCTTTTGCCTGGAAGGTATTTTTCCCCCCTAGTCAGAAGTGGGTATTATTTCAAAGACAAGCAGTGGTGGTCTCTGGGGAAACACAGCTAAATTTCCAATTCAGTACTTGCAATCGATAGTGTGCTCTTGGGAGTCAATTAGCACAGTCTCAGATTATAACTGTAGGGACCTTTCCCCCCTTATGTTTCTATTATTTCCTGTGGCTCCCTCCCTGCCCGCTCTGGGAACTGGTTTCATTCAGGGCTTTGTTTCCCATTGAACCTGGCACTGCTGTTAAAGATACACACAGATCCCGTCATCAGTCAAATTATTTTGTGGAAGAAAGCAGTCTGGATATGAAGAAGAGAGTCCTGTGGCTCTAGTGTTGGGCAGAGAAATTCTCCTGCAATTTCCCCCCCCCCCCCCATTCTCATTCAGTTTGATGAAAAAGAGTTTGAGTGACACTGTCACTGTGGAGTGTGATGTTTCTGCAGTGATTTAGAGCTCTTCCTCACTTTCCCCTAACTACAGCAAGAACATACCCCAACAATGTTTTATTCTGCCATGCTTTCATGATGTTGCCTTCATCTCATCCCCAGCACAAAACTGAGGGAGCTTAAAATCATTCTTAGCCATTCTCTTACGACACAATTTCTGTCATGGATACGATCTGGCAGACTTCACCAATCGTTTGATCAGGAGGTGGCATCAGTGAGAGGCTGTGGGAAGTTGAGGGGGGAAGAGGAGTTTAGTTGATGTGAGAAAAGGTAACACAGCCCAGAGACGTGGGCCATGAGAAGGAAGCACTTCAAAGAGACTTCCCTTAACTGACTTACTATAAGTCCACCTAAGAATTTAATCTTGTGGTTTTCAAGATTATGTTCTAACTCAATCGCCATTAAAATTGCTTTCCTGAAATCGATGCAGTTCTTGTTTCTTTGGTTTGCCAGCTACATGGGGCTTGACAGGATCTACCCATTTTGGATTGGGCCACAGGAGATACTGAACTTCTGCAGAGGCATCTGACGACATAACGCCTGACAAATACTTTGCATTGTGTTAATCGGGTCTTATGCAGCCTCATTATCAACGTGTGTTTAGCTCTCTTTTGAAAGAGTGTTAGTCCTATGCTACATAGAAGGTTGATTGTGCTGCACAGGTTAATTGAAACTGGGAAAGAGGGTGGGTTTGCTACATGCGTTTTGCTATTTCTGTCACTACTGGGTTCGCTGCAGCTTTTCCATTGTTTTGACCAGCACAGGGTTTTGCATGGCCATATTTTTTGTTCTTTTTATTATTTTTATTTCTCTGAGGTTTCACACAAGAGCATTGCGTCTGTCCTCCTGACTGTCCTCCTGACTGTCCTCCTGATTCTTTAGACCAGTATTATGCACCTGCAGTTCCCAAACTGTTTGTGCACTGCCCTACAGTTAGTTATGTCCACCTTGTCCACACCATTCCAGATTTGATGACACTGGGTGCCATGCTCCTAATTCTTGTTATTGTGATAGAGACAATTACGGCAGGATTAAGGAAGCCTGCTGTTGTGGACATTGTTCTCCCTAGTCGCTCTCAGGCTACTTCCTGGTACTGCTGGTCATGACATCAGAACTACACTACTTGGTCACTCTACGTCAACACTAGCACTCCCTTGTAGTTCTAGCTGGGGATGGAACGCATTATGAATCATGTCTGCTATGTACCTTCCTTTTCTTTCTTGCTTTATCCTGAGCCTCCTGCAAGACTGTTATTCAAATTATTTTTGAACACAGATTTAATGCTCTTTCAGAAAAGGACTATACCTGTGTTCAGAAACAACTCTATTAACAGGGGTAGGGAGGAAGGGTTGTGAGGAGAAGTAGGAGACTCATGAATCATGTGTGAATCAACCTTGATTTCTTGCTCTGGAAGACCTCTTTACAGTCATCACTCAGACTGTTCCATTTCTTTCTTGTCTAACGTAGATCTCTGTGACAGGAATTGACCAGCATCACATTAGTGCTGAAGTTATGTTGCAGGCTTATGCCTTTTTAGATGCAGAATCTTACATGATTGAAGTTTCATAGGTTTAAACGTTTAGTAAAGAGTAGACCACACATGAAATCAAAGGGCTGGAAGTAGCTTCAGAGCTGATTTAGTCCAGCTCTCTTCCATTTATTATTATTATCATCATCAGGTTTCTTCTTTTTCACCTCTCCTCTGAGCTAAGCATAGCCAACCTCTCTCTTTCCTTGCAGGGCATTATTCCAGGTCCCTCTCCATCTTTGCCACCATCCTCTGGAGGTATTCATTTTTCTCAACAGATTTCTTAAATCGTATTGTCAAGTATCTTAGCAAAACAAGTCTATGAATTACATGATTTAACCAGGAAAAAAACAACAACCTCTCCTGCTTTGTATTTACATTTTTGTTTTAAAAAGTAACTGTGATGAAAGCTACCGCATTAATAATACTGAACACTCTTATTCAGAAGACTCACTAACCCTATTGTACTTAACGAGATTACTCCCTAAAGCAGTGTTTCTCAACCTTGGCAACTTTAAGATATGTGGACTACAACTCCCAGAATTCCCCAGCCAGCCCCAGTTGAAGTCCACATATCTTAAAGTTGCCAAGGTTGAGAAACACTGCCCTAAAGAGTGTTTAGAATTGGCTACTGTTACTTTCAGATTTTATAAGGCATGAAAACCTGTCATAATACCAGATTGAAGTATCTGTTCATCTCAATTAGCACCATCAATTTTGATTAACACTAGAATTATGACTTCAGGGAGAGATCTTTCCCATAATTTCCTACCTGATCATTTATTCCAGATTAATTTAGTTTAGGTTTGTGAATGTCACCATTCACCATTCAGCATACCCAACAGACATATACTGGAAAATTCATTGGGGGAAAATATATCAATACTTAGTAGAAAAAAATGGCACTTTCTATTACAGCTCCCATAACCCCTGGATAGAAAGTCGAATTATTAGGGATTATGGGAATTGTAATCCAAAATATCTGGATGACCCAGGTTACTTTCCCCCAGCTCTACTATCTCTTTTTTAACATTGAAATAATAACCTGGGATTATCAAATTTTGCTGTATGTCATGCACCTTGATATTAATCTTGAAGTGTGAATTAGAAGAAGGCATCAACTTTTCAGGGCACAGGCTAAAAAGAAAACATGCACTGCTTGTTATCATGTCCATGACTCAATGTGTAATATATATAATCCTTAGCAGTGAATCAGAGAGTGTAAGAACAAGAAGTGTGAAAGTTTGCTCAAAACACAGTAGCCATATTTAACAGAAGGATTTTGCTACAGGAAACCTCTATCCTACAGGCCTCCAACTTCCACGTATGAGAAGGAACACATTTTGTTTTATGCAGAATTCATACTGGAATATATCAGATTATGTTTTTCCTTAAAGTCTGATTTAATAGGCTGAGAAAAATCCAAGTATGTCAAATACACCAAAGTCATCAATGATTCATTTTAAAAGTCCAGATCCTCTTGATCAATAGCCTTTGAGTTCTGCTCCTTCTTTTTAGAGAATTGATCACTATCTTCATTTTCTTCATTTTGGGGATCTTCTCCCATCACAATGCTTGCCTGAGATGATAGATCTTCTTCCTCCTCTTCATTACTGTCAGGATACATCTTTGTATGCCTACTCTCTGCAACCAATTTAGCTTCCCCATCACTTCCACAATCACCATCCTCATTGCCAATATTCTCCTTTTCCTTAGATACATCTCCATCACTTCTACATTCAGATCCTTTTCTGAGAATCTCTGGTCCTTCAGTGTCCCCATTCTGTTCTGTTCCTCTGTCATCTTCTGTGTTCTGTACAGATTCATTGCTATCTGCTTGCTCTGCTTCATTCTCTACAGCTTCATCACCCTCCTTGTTTTCATCCTCTTCTTCAACTTCTGTGGTTTCTGAACATACTTCACATCTTGTCTCTATACTGGCATTGTTCTCAAATTTCTCTCCACTACTAGCAGGAATTTCTTCCTCAATAATGGTCTGAGATTCATCAACATTTTCTGTAGGTTCATCTCCTTGGCTTTCTCTTTCACCCATTTCTACTGCACTATTAGTTTTATCTCTCATGTTAGGTTCAGCTTCAGCTTCTTGATCTTCCTTTTGTGTTTCTTTCTGTTCCTCATCCATCTCCTCTTCACCATTCAATTCTTTGTCTCCTTCACTTTTGGCTTCCATTTCCTGATTATTTTCTTCAAATATTACATCATTTTCTCCCTGTTTTACGGCCTGTTCTTCTTTCACTTCCTTCTCCTGTTTTTCATCCTTTTTTTCTTTCTTAGATTCCCCTAACTTTTTGTCCTGTTCTGTTTCTTTCTCCTCCTCCTCCTCCTCCTCCTCCTCCTCCTCCTCCTCCTCCTCCTCCTCTTCTTCTTTCACAGATTTCTTCTCATTTTTTTCTTCTTTTGTTTCTTCACCTTCTTGTTTTGCTGCTTCCTCTTTTTCATCTTCTTTCACAGACTCCCATTCCCTTTTTTCGTCTACTACTTTTTCCTCCTCTTTGTGCTCTTCCTCTTCTTCTTTCACAGACTCCCCCTCCTCCTTGTCCTCTTCAAGTTCCTCACAGTTCTGATTTTTAAATACCCTCTCACTGTCTGCCAGAGTTTCATCTTCATTTGCTTCCTGCACTTTTTGTTCTTTGATGCCATCTGCTTCTTTTGCTTCATCATATTTTGCTTCCTGCTCTGCTTTGCATTCAACTGTTTTCTTTGTTGTTTGTTTGGCTTCTTCCTCCTGACCCAGTTCACTAATATCATGTTCTGCTTTCCTATGAACAACATTGGTTGTCTTCATCCTCAGGAGTTCTTGTAGATCAAAAGCCTTCATAACTGGGGTTGGAGCCCTAGCCATCACTACAACTGTACGTTGTGCAGCCTTGGCCACAATTTTTTTCCTGATGCATACATCGCAGGGGCAATACTCTTCATCTGTTAGCTGATCATCATATCTATCATCATCTTGAATTGTACTATAAAGGAAGTCATCTTTGTCAATGTCATAAGATAAGCCCCTAGGTTCCAATTCGTTATTCAAATTTGTACTCTGCTCATTGATATTACTGAGTGATAACATACTTGTCAAACGGCGCCTCCGGTTTTCTAGATTTGGGGTAGATTCATGTCTTAATTCATTTGCTGGAGGTTTTGGAATCTTCTTGCCTGCTCTGCTTCTGATTTTATTTAATTCTTTCTCCACAGTCTTTTGTATCCTCCTGTTCACTTCTTCTTTCAATTCTGCAATCATCAAATCCAGCTCTTCACTGTTTGGCAGGTTCCATTTCACTTTGAACTCATTCATGGCACTGACATAATGTGTCATGAATTCCTTCTCAATCTTCTTCAGAAGTTTTAGCACCCAAACTGGGTCAGGGCTGATAGATCTTTGTTGGATCATTGGAGAAACTGCAGGAGAGATCACTGCAGTTTGATGAGATATGTTGCTAGATTCTGTATCATCTTTATTCACAAACTGCTTTTCTGAATTGATCTTGGGCTCTTTCTCATCAATAGTCTCATTTATACTTGAGTCAGGTTCTGTCTCATTGTTGCCTGCCTCTTCAATATCTTCTTCACTGAGATTTTTTTCTACTTCCTTGGCCATAGTGCCTGTCTGAGCCTCCATCAGGACATTATCTGCATTAGAGTCATTCTCTGCACCATCCACATTTTGATCATCACATTTACAATTTTTGTCCAATTCTTTTTCTTTACTGTTCTCATGATGCTGGTCTACTGTTGCTTGTATTAGCTCCTGTACTCCAGCAAGCTTTGGTTGTTTTTCACTTTCCAATTTTGAACAAAGTGTTGTTGGCTGAGAATTTTCCTCTGACTCTTTCACATTACCATCTTCTTCCCCTGGCTTTCCTTCTTCAGGGAATTTGGCTTTATCTCTTTTCACTTTTAACAAGGCACAAACATGGGCACCAACACCACTTTCTTCTCCTGAACCTCCATCACCACTACTTACATCAATCCCTGAAGAGGTCATTGGTGTGAAGTCACCATCTTTTGAATTAGGACCCTTGAAACCTGAGGATGCTTTCATTTGGCCTTTTCCTCGTAGCCCTGAATTTGTACCCCCTTTTTCAGATGTGTTTCCAAACCATTCAGCCTGGAAAATGTTCAAGAGTTCTTTGTATCTGAACCAGTTCAGGCATTTATTTTGTTTATTGGATGGATCCCACTCTTCATCAAGGAGTTGTAAGCTAGCAAGGCATTGTATCAAAATATTGGCTGAGTTGCTGAGTTTTCTTCCCAATGTAGGGGACATTTCAGGCAAACTGTATGAACGATCCGATTTTGCTTCATGTTTGGAAGCCAGCAGTGTTTTCATGATCTGCACAGAGATCTGAATAGCGTTGGGCAAGTCTTTTTTGTGATTGTTTTGGCCGTGAATGACAGAAGAATGGCACTCTCCTTCATTAGTTTCAGGTCCTTCTGATATCATTTCAGATGCCTTCTCCTCCTGGGGATACTCCTTTTCTGCTAGCTTTTCACAATCTTCTGTGTCTTCCTTCTCACTGCATTTCTCTTCCAATGACTCCTGGTTGTTTGAACAGCTTGGAACTTCAGCATGTAATTCTATTTTCTCCTCATCTTTCTGCATCTCACATTTCATCAGCAGAGACTCTGAAGGAATCTTTCTCAGCCACTCATGCACAACTTCTTCTGGAGAGGCATTGGGAAGTGAAGATGGGATGATTTGGTCATAATTTTCTGAAGCAGCTTCTGCTCTGGCCACTGCCTCTTCCTCTACTTGCCTTTTCTCTTGCCAGGAGCCTTCGTTTTCCTTCCATATATCCAAATTATTCTCTGCATCATTTACTGTGTCCATTTCAGGCAGCTGTGAACCAGCCATTTCTTTCTGCAATTCATCTTCAGCTGGCTCCAATTCAGTGCACACAAGGGCACTGTTGATGTTCATCAGTAGAGACTGACTGTTCTTGCTGCTGGGTCTTTCTCGGGGGGGGACAGGGGAGTGGAAATTGTACAGTGTTGCAGATGCTGTGTCTGAAACCTGGCTACAATATTTCAGGCTAGCATGAACATTGCTTCTCTTCTTTTGTCTTGGTTTGGAAGATTGTGCTATGCTTGATTGTGAGCTGACATCATTATTCTCTGAGGCTTGCATCTCTGAACAAGTACTTTTAGCATCAGAATATAACAAGATCTTTGAACTAGCACACTGAAGATAATTGTTTCTGGTTTCTGCTATGTGACCACATTTAGAGCACATAAATTCTGCGATATTTCCTTGCCTGGAAGTGTTTGCCTGAGTACTGATTTTGGCAGTACCAGCCCCATTTTTCCTATCAGATTCTAAGAAGTTGGAAACAGAGGATGATAGCTTGTTGGTGTCTTCTAACTGGCTCCTCTTATGACTACTTTTGGAGGACTTACTATAGCATTTAGATATCCTGCTGGCATTCTCCTCATTGCTGGCAGCTGCTTCACTTAAAGACGACACATTTGACTGAGGAGAGTTTGAGTTATCAGATGTTTGACCTTCTTTGTCTCTTTTCCCTACTTTCTTTGAGTTTTCTGAATAATAGGTTGTCTTGCTGCTTGATCTTCCATCTTCTACATGTAAAGGTCCTTTGGTTTTCTTTTTCTTGATAGTGGATTCTCTACTTGATCCACCAGATACTTTGGAATCTCCTTTTGAGTAATTTTGGTTGCATTTGCTTCTGTTGAAAATTCTGGAGGCAGATAAAGCAACACTAGGCATATCCATTTCACTGCTATCACTCCTATCATCTTCATTACAAACTTTGGACTGGAAGAATCTGTTCCTGGAATTTCTGCCACACTTACTGACTTCATCCTTGATAAGATGATTGGACATCCTATTTTCTGAAATGGAATTTATTTCATTATTATCCTCATCTTCCTTTTCAACCTCTACCTGTGAGACAATTTTAGGGGAGCAGTCATCACTGGAAAGAGAAGATGGTATTTGATAATAAGAAGATGCTATATGATTATTATCTGAAATCTTTCCTAGCTTGTCTTTTGTTCCAAATATGCTACATTTACTGGATTTGCTACAAGCACTATTCGCAGAAGAAGAACAGCCAATAATTTCTTCTCTTTCCTTAATGCTATGGGATGAAATGGTCCTTATCACACTACTTGTTTCCTCTAACACTTTTATCTGGCTTTCTATAGAATATTGAAATTCTGATTTGTTACTCCTAGCTCTATTTCCTTTACTTTCATCTCTTTCTTTCCTCACTATGGACTCATCTTCATTTTCTGAACTGGTCAAGCTAGCTACACCATTCATTTCCTCTGGTGCCTCCTTTTGGCTTGTGTTTGTTTGGTCATGTAGACAGCAGCAATTTTCAACTCCACCATTCTCTATCTTATTCCCTAGAACCTCTGAGTAATCATAAATCTTTTGTATGATGTGTTCAGAATGTTTCCTTTCATTTGATAAAGTGTGGATACTGTCAGTGGAAGCCTTCTTTTTATGGACAATTCTCTGATGCGATGAAGTGCTTGAGCAAGAAGAATGTGTGTACCAAGTGTTTGTTATCCCTGGCTCTTTTTTTTGAGAAACATGCATGGGATTCTTCCAAATATCGTAGTTGCTGTGTGGCTTACTGCAAATATGGCAATAAGTCTCCTCAATTTCAGATTCACCGAGATTTGAGATGTAAGAGTCAGTGTCACAGGGATATAAAGAGTCATCAATTTCAAAGCTAGTCTCTTGGTTAATTTTCTCTCTTGGCTCTATTTGATTACCTTCCCTGACATCTGACTCTTCACAGGGTGTCTCATTCATCAAGTTGGACTTCTTGATTTGTGTGGACCACTGAAGAGTCTCATCAGTGAGCAGGTGGAAGCGGACTTTCATTTCAACCGATAGGCTGCCATCTTTATTCATATACACTTTCTTTTCTATGTCATCATTGACTAAAGAAGGGACCAAATCTGCTCCTTTAGAATGCAGACAATTGTTTAAAGAGGGGATTCCATTTTCTGGTGAGGTGGCTGGACCATTTATATAGGATTTTTCAGATGATAACGAAAACCTCATAGACCGATTGCTCAAGGACGATCTTGGGTGAATTACACTCTTTTTGGCTTTCAGCCCAAAATTCACTGCAGTTTGCAGCAGTGGGGGAGGAAGGTAATGAGGAAACAAAGGAGAGAAATGAGAAAAATGTATGCCTAATATCTTGAACTGATAATAATAAACTATAGCAGTTGCTTTAACCACACAAAGAATCTGGTTCAGCTTTTAGAACCTCAGCAAAGGTAAGCAAGTCTATCACAAATCTATTTTCAAGGGGACTAAAGTCCGTCCCTTGTCTTTTTCTGGTGTGATCTCTCAAGGGCTTCACATCGTGCCAAGAGGAGAGAAAAATAGATTATAGGATGCATCCATCCCCAACCCCAAAATAACCAGTTGCAAATGAAATGTACTAAGCTGTATTCCAAATCACCCCAAGCTTTTAAAAATATCAGTACTCTAATTCAGGAAATGAAGTCATGTTGCTAGAATCATAGAGCTGGAAGGGACCTTGGAGGTCCTAGGCCAACCTTCTAGTCCTCATACCATCTTGGGCAAATGGTTGTCCAATCTTTTCTTGAAAACTTCCAGCGATGGAGCAATATTGAAAGACAGGGAACTACTCAAACAGCCTTTCCTAACTTAGAGAATTCCAAATTTCTTGAAATTATAAATGCCAGAATTCCCAGCCAGGGCAATCAAGCTGATGCAGTGACTATCAATCTGCTACAGGCTGACTGTTATTAGTACAGTAATATATTATTACTCCTACAGGGTGAATATGAATATTATTTTCCAAATAGTATTAATTCTCAGAAGCAGCTTATGGCAAGTTTCCAGATGTGTTGGCATACAACTTTAGCCATCATCAGCCATCAGGCCAATCTGAGGTTTATCAAAATTATAATAAACACATATGGGGAAGGTTGATATGTGGGATCCACCACAACTGGGATGGGCTGCATTGCCTGGCTCCATCACCACTGATGTTTGGATTTCAGGTGACCAGATGATCAGATTATTGGCTAAAGCAATTTTATTGCCACTTTCTGCTATTGTTGTCATCTCTTGCCCTAAACTCTGGAAATTAAATTGTTCACAGTAAACCTTATGAATGCCTATTGCTAGTGTTATTATGTTCTTTTTTTAAAAAATGCTGGTTTTAATGGATGGATGGCTAACAGCTTTTGATTCAAACAGCTGAATTAATTAAATAAAAAATTTAGAAAGTAGAAGTCTGAAGCCAGATGGCAGGAGAACAGGAACTCTTGCTCTAATCTAGAAGACCATTTCCCCCTCTTCATCTTATTACCCCCCCTATTACTTTCAGGAAGGCTTCATTCCTTTCCCCTCCCTCCTCCAAATCTAGAAACAAAGAGCACCAGCCCAAATCCAGGCACTTGTTCTTACTTTCATTCTTTTTGCCTATGGGGTTACTGCTGGAGTGGGAAGCTAGGCCAGGTAATTTCTCTGAAGAGTGCTTCTTTGGATTTTGCATCATGACTGGCTTGAAGGGTTCTTGGCCAACACAGATGAGCACATCTGGGCAAAGCAGCAGACCTTGCACACTGTCAATCTGGAGAGGAGGCAAACACAGTAGCAGTCAATAGAGGTAAAGCAGGGAACAGTACATTGAAGGTGCAATGGTTGACTGGGGCTAACTTACACCTCTGTCCAAATCTAGAGTGGTCACTTTACTGCCTTTACAGCTTTTTATGTGCATGTCTTCTATTCTATGTTTCTGAGGAGTTGAAGAGAGTAGCAGGTGGGGTGATGATGCAAAGTGGACAGAGTTGCATCGTGCATATGGGTGGAATGGAGATTTTCCATTTTGTTTATTTGGGTTTCCTGTCTCAAAATGGCAGGAAGCCACAATATTTGGTGGCACAACTCACAGGAGAACCGAGGAGTGCAAAAAATGATTTCAAGAGGCATATGTTGCTCAAGAGCTGCATGTTGCCTACTCTTCCCTATTTAAAGAGCTGTCCAGTCTACATCAACTTTAAAGATCAAGAATTGCAAGAAGAGAGAGAGAGCAAATGCCCTGGAACTTTTCAATAGTTAGCAGCCTCTGGGCGGTCGCCTGGGCAGCAAACACAGTCAGATGACCAGCCAAAGCAAGATAACAGGCAGAAATGACCCTTTCAGGTTTTATTTATATAAGCAAATCAGATTAACCAAGGACACTCAACTGAATACAGGACACACATTTGCAGGACTGAAAATTACATCAGCTTACTCTGTATTAAGGGTGATTTCTTATGTACCAGCATAAATCTGAAGGCTCTCCTTTGCCTCCCCACTGGGTCACTGGGATTGAGTTATAGGATGAATGGACCAGAAGTACTGACAAAAAGATAATATATAGATGTGTGGAAGTGTGTGAGAGAGTGTGGAGGTATATCTTACTCACTAGATGTTTAACACATCATCCAGCTGTGGCTATGTTGGTAAAAAGAACTGCCATCATTAATTGGGTTGCCTGGTTTGTGGCCTCCTTCCTGGGTTCCCGATGCCTTGCTAACTAAAAACTTGCACTCAGGGATTCTATGCCAATAAATGCTGCCATGTTGTTTTCTCCTCTCCTAAGAAGAGTCCTTATGAGGGTTTCAGCAAATCACACATTTAATTTTTCTCCTCTCTCCAATTTTCCTTTTCTGGCTTATAGTTAACATTCCATGGCTATTATGCTTGATCCTCAGCTATTTTGATTATGGCTCTGCTGCCTCCTTATTTTACTTGTGGTTTTAAAACATTTGCAGTTCTGTATACCTGTTAGCCAGCACTTTCCCAGATAAGCATATTGATACCTGCCTTTAGATTCTCACTCCTCTTTGGCTCCACTTCCATTTTTACTCATCACTTGAGTTCACTAGTAAAGGAAGGACCACATCCTGAAATTTCTCTTTAGGCCTTGAAAATTACCAGTTCCCGAAGTCAATTTAGCATTTTTGGGCCTGGAACTATGTGTTTCTAGAGATTAATGGTGCAATCCCTCTTTGGTTTTGAGCTAATATCTAAATAGAAAATCTGGTTTTCATGTAAATATAATTGTCATGCACTATGAACATGCATACTTAGAAGTTCAGATTAGGCTTATTAAATAAATGGTCCAACTTTGCTTTTGCATCTAGTGCTATGCAGCACCAAGACTCAAGACTCACCCTCTTCCCATCCACTGTGTAGAGCTTCCTCACTGTGAACTGCATGATTTCTGAAATTTCATCCAAGAGAACTTTGAAGCTCTGTGCATTTCGACGGTTCAGAATAATTGGCAACTGTGTTGCAATATCTCCATTTTTGATTAGAGTGATTTTCTTGGGTATCCTTGGACCTTGCTGGGTGAAAGCCATTGGGTAATCTTCTTGTTTGATATCTTGTGCTACCCTCTTGAAAGCACTGGTTGGTCGTCTAATCTTTTGGGGACCCAACCTCCGGCTGGCAACACCAATGTTAAGAGGTGTGACATATTTCTTATCTGAACAAAGATAGCATCCTCCATCTTCCAGCTGATCCAATGTGCTGATGAAGTGTATTCCCCGTGGGGTTGTGATGGCCCGCACCCCAAAAGGCAGGGGGACCTTGTTGGAGAGGTCATCCATGAGAGCATTGAAACTTTTGAAACTGCGTTGATTGATGGCCATCTTGATTCCTCCAAACTGGGGGTCCCCACTCTTGTAGAAAGTTATCTTCTTGGCTGGAGGTACCTGGGTGACAGCATTTGTACGAACCATAGGAGGAAGGGGCTGCTCATAGCTATAGGAACTGGTGGAGTGATAATCAACAGGTGGAAGGCTCATCCTACTGAATGTTTAGAGGTAACTGTGATGCAAGAAAAAAAATATAATTACCTACAGATGAAACACACATACATATAGCCCAATAATTCAGTGACACCAGAAGTCCAGCAAACAAATAACCTAGCTGGAAATTCATCTAGTCCATGTATTTTATATCCCATTCTACCACCTGCTTTATTACTGCATCAGTAGGATTAGGCTGCAGAGTTAATTAAATAATTTGTGCAATGCCAACCTGACAATTGTCCCACAATTTTGAGAGTGCAGTTTTCCACAGTTGCTTGGAAACCCTCATGTTCCAGCTTTGCCTCCATTTATGCCACGTTTACCTTCCTTAAAGTTTCTTATTTGTATGTGTACCTTCTAGGATCCAAACTTGATGTCTGAGGCTTTAAAAATTGTTTATACCTATATGCATGCACATATTTTGCCCAAGTGCTGTATTGATTTTTCTATATTAAATAAAGCAAGTTGCACTACAACTCACCACAATTGATCCTTGGAATCCTGAGAGTACATCTGGGAATGAGGGAAATGGGGTTGGGACTGGTTGACCTAGATCACGCTTGAGGATATTTATGGAAACACATTTCTTGGTACCTATGTTCCAATTGTCCAAATCTTGAAAAGTATGTCAGAGCTAATCAGAAGCAATATTAAAGGAGGACAAGTCAGAATTTTTGAGGAACAGAGTATACCACTTGTGGAATTCAATTGGGTTAGTAGTTTGAGAAAGACAAAATGTTATGCTTCCTCATGCATTCTCTAGAACCACTATTCCAGATTTTCTAATGCAAAGCACAGGAAGGACAAACACCATCATTTCTCTACTCTTATTGCATCCTCAGAGTGTCACCCAGCGGCCCTGTTCAGGGTCAGCCAGTCCCTCCTGGGTAAAGAGGGTTCTGAGGACCACCTACAGGGTCACACAGAGGAATTTGCTGAACACCTGATGGATAAAATCGCTCAGATCTGCTTGCAGTTGGAGGCTAAGCATGATGCAGGTCCAGTGGAGATGCCCAGGGAGCAGACTTACCTGGTTATCTGGGAATGGTTTGATCCTGTTGGACCTGAGGAAGTGGACAAGGTCCTCAGGGCTACTAGTGTGGCTACCTGTGCATTAGATCCTTGTCCCTCCTGGCTGGTTAAAGCCACCAGAGAGGTGACACTGGGTGGGTACCAGTGGTGGTTAATTCATTCTTGCAGGAGGGGCTGTTCCTGACACCTTTTAAAAAGGCCCTGGTCCACCCCCTCCTCAAGAAGCTGTCACTAGATCCCACCCTTTTGGACAATTTTTGTCCAGTTTCCCACCTTCCCTTTTTAGGAATAGTTGTGGAAAAGGTGGTTGCACGACAGCTTCAGAGGATCCTGGAGGAAACAGATTATCTGGACCCCTTTCAATCAGGTTTCAGGCCTGTTTATGGGACAGAAATAGCATTGGTCACAGTTTTAGATGATCTCCAAAGAGAGAAGGATGGGGGTAGTGCGTCCATCCTTAATCTTCTTGACCTCTCAGCAGCTTTTGATACCATCCTTTTGAGTCAGCTGAAGGAGTTGGGGCTGGGAGGCACAGTTTTGTGCTGGTTCAGTTCCTTCCTCCAAGGCTGATTCCAATCAGTGTTGATAGGGAGTGAGAGGTCCAACCTGGGGCCCCTACTTTGTGGGGTGTCTCAGGGTTTGGTGCTCTCGCTGCTCCTATTTAACATCTACATGAAACCGTTGGATGAGATCATCCAGCATCATGGTATGAGGTATCATCAGTATGCTGATGATACTCAACTATATATCTCCATCCCTGGTGACCTAAGCGATGCTGTGGTTATGATTTCGCAGTGCCTGGAGGCTGTAGGGGCCTGGATGGGGGACAACAGGCTTCAACTGAATCTTGGTAAGATGGAATGGCTGTGGGTATGGGGAACCTCAAGATCTAGTAGCTTATCATCCTTGGTTCTGGGTAGGGTTGTACTACCCCAGACAGACCCAGTGCATAATCTGGGGGTCCTCCTAGACTCACAACTCCTATTTGAAGAGCAGGTGGCAGTTGTGGCTAGGAGGGCCTTTGCGCAACTTCGTGTTGTGTGTCAGTTACACCCCTTCCTGGATCAGGAGGACCTCCATGAGGTCACTCATGCCCTGGTCACCTCCTGTCTGGATTACTGCAATGTGCTCTACATGGGGCTACCCTTGAAGAGTATTCAGAAGCTACAGCTGGTGCACAATGCAGTGGGGCAGACAGTTTTAAATGCCCCTAGGGTGGCACATATAATACCTCATTTACGCGAGCTGCATTGGTTGCCGGTTTGCTTCCAGGTCCAATTCAAGGTGTTGGTTATTACCTTTAAAGCCCTTCATGGCACAGGACTAGGTTATCTGAGGAGCCATCTTGCCCCCATTATATTAGCCTGCCCCACTCGGTCCAGCAGAAGGGGCATGTTGCGGACCCCACCAATCAAAGAATTTTGGCTGGCGGGTTTTAGGAAGAGGGCCTTTTTTGCCATGGCCCCCGCTGTGTGAAACAGCTTGCCTCCTGCAGTGTGGTCCACCCCTACTCTCTTGGCCTTCTGAAAAAGTGTGAAAACATGGCTATGCCAGATAGCCTGAGGGCCTGATGGGGGCTCGCGTTGTTGGAATTGGCTGGTGGGGTAATCGACACTGCTCCGCCCCCATCACCTTGAATTGTTTTTTATATAGAATTGTTATTAGTTAATTGTAATATGGATATTTATATTTTTATTGTTTTTACTGTTTTGGATTTTAATTGTGAGCCTCCCAGAGATGCCCTCTGGGGGAGATGGGCAGCATATAAATTTAATAAATAAATAAATAAAATAATAAATGTTCCAAAATAATTAGAAAACTTTGATCCCAGAATTAGGTTTGCTTTTTCTGCCTGGACATGCTGGAACTACAACCCAGGAATGTTCTAAGTGCAAAACATGTGCTCTACCCAGACCTATAGACATAAAGGCCTTTCATGCTAGATAGCACATGTGGGCCACAGCTTCTCAGTTATGTAAGGAATTTTGGTGCCATCCACAGAGGTAAGTTTCATCGACACGGAAGTAGTGATTTTCTTCTTCTGGAAATGCCTTCTTCTAATCTTAGCTTTTTTAACACTGGCTGAAATTATGATGTGGTAGGGGTACTGTGCATGTTATTGAAGATATTGTCTTTTTTTTTTTTGACACACTGACAGTCAAAATAGAAGTAAAATGGGCCAAGAAATATAAAGACCTGGAATCAGCTTTATAGAGAGCAAGATAACCTAGTTTTTGAACAGAATGACTTACATTTAATTATATTTGCATAGCCATCCCCTTCTTTCCTATTTATTAACACTGATTCCCAAGCCTTTGCCCACAAAGGTCTTTGTTGAAGTTTCCAAAAAGTGTCTAGACCAGTGTTTCTCAACCTTGGCAACTTTAAGATGTGTGGACTTCAGTTCCCATGCTGGCTGGGGGATTCTGGGAGCTGAAGTCCACACATCTTAAAGTTGTCAAGGTTGAGAAACACTGGTCTAGGCCTTTGGGGTCAACTGTAGGAAACCAATATTTGGGGGATGGGGAATCAAATGCTCAGCTTCTTCAGCATGAGGCTCTACATTCCTCACATCATTCCTCTACATTCTTCACATTACACACATGGAAATGCTCAGGCTGTGAGTGCATTTTACCTCATACACATGCTCTTGAGCCCTACTAAAGCAAATGGAGAGGGTTGCTTCAATTTGTATAACAGGTGTCCCACTTTCCATGACACACTTCAGGGGAACCTAGCTGTGTACCATGTCTCCTGGGTAGAGACTGTTTTGGTTTCACACATTCCAGAGTTATTATAAATCTGCTGTTGGCTTAGATCAGTGTTGTCCAAACTTGGCCACTTTAAGATGAGTGGACTTCAACTCCCAGAATTCCCCAGCCAGCCATTGAAGTCCACTCATCTTAAAGTGGCCAAGTTTGGACAACACTGGCTTAGATCAAAACCTGTTAAAGCTGACTCGGGGCTTTTTTGCAGTATGGCCTTCAGCTGCTTGACTCTTATGCATCAACTGCCTGGAAATGAAGCCACCTTAAGAAATTCCTTTCCATATTTCACCCCCTTACTCTACTTTGGCCACAGTGATGGCTTATGTTCTGTCCAGACCATGGCCTCCTCTGCTGCTGCATCTTGCTTCCTACCCATGCTTTCCTTTCTGTGGCCATGTGGGAAAAAAAAAAAAAGAACAAGAGAGGTACAGTTCTTCCTCTCACTTGGGCTAAAAGAAGAAACTTGGCAGAACTCTTGTCAATGTCACCCACTCAGAAGAAAAAAGAAAAAAAAATGAACAAAGAAAGAAGAATGGGCCAGCTCTTCACCCTTCCTATGCTAAAGCTGTTCAAGACAAACAAAAACAAAGGAATTGCTAGCATTTCCCTGTTCCACTGCAGTTCCTGTAAAAACATAGCAACAAGCTAACACTCCCGCAACCCCACAACCAAAGGCCCAGCTTTTCATGGCAAGCAGCTCAGCATGAAATGGCTGTTGAGAGACCAGAGAGCAAGGACTGGGGAAGCTTGCCCCAAATCACACAACAGTGAACTAGAAGAGAGGCATTTGTGTAAAATGGAATGAAGGGGAGCAGGGGAGTGGAAGGGGAAAAAAACTTTTGATGTAGAATAAGAACATTCAGGAAGAGGTCAAATTCCCAGAGGCTACAGGCAGGCTGAGGACAACCTCACCTGATGCTGCCCTCCTGCAAGTGTAGATGGCCTGTGCTACATATAGGAATCTTTATTCGGTCAATGACCAGCACAAAATAAACAAGAGATAAAGAGAAAATGCAAAGCTACAACATCTCAAGCAGGAGAAGGGAGTACCGTAATAATGTGTTATGACACAGATATTCTAGGACCAGAGTTACATGCAAGAATATAGTATTTTTAACTTCAAAATTATAATTTATAAGACTAGAGCACAATGAAACTAAAACCAATACAAGATGGTTCCTAGAACTCAAAATATCGTATTTTAATAGTAGAACTATAACCTATAAAACCTATAACTCTACGGAACTGAAAAAAGTCAGATAAAATTATCTCTATACCAGCGTTTGACTTACTTCCATTATGGTAACACACAATGTAGCTACTGAGAAAGTGATGGAAGGTTTCAGATCTTCTAAAAGGAACTTCAGAAACTGCTTCCCTGATCTTCCAGCATGTTTGTAAGATAAGATTGGTCCAAAAGGCCCTGTAAAATTTACAGTGTGGCAATACATGGGTGATTGTTTCCATCTCATTAATGCCACATGGGGAGATGCGCTCAGTGAATGGAATTTTAGCAAACCTGCCTTGCAGCAATGCAGAGGGAAGGATGTTATGTCTAGCTTTAAAAAATGTTTTTCTCAGCTTGGGGAGATGGCCTGTGCTCACATCAGGGCAAATGGGAAGTGTGGGTCAGTCTTCAGAGAGATAGGACTGTGTGAGAAACACAGCTTCAAATTATATTTTTGACTGAATTGTTAATGAATCCAATCAAGAGGATGTCGGGGTAGCCCCAGATTTTCTTGGGACAAGAGATCTGCTGTAAGTACCCTCCATTCTTCTGGCTGAATACCTGCTCCTCCTATTAATAGTGTTGTCTTTATTTGTAAATGTTGTTGTTCTCTTCACATCTCTTTGTGGATTTATTTGGAGTATTACATTCTGCTCATCAACTCCTCCATTACTCTGAGAATCCTCTCTAGAAGAACTGAAGACTCCAATGCTGAAGATACTTTCTAGAGAGATTAAGTACAGTACTAAAACAGAATGAAAAGATCTGTACATGTAAAGCATTCAGCCACTGCCCCATGACATAAACAAAATGAAATCCTCACAACTGGCCTTTGGTAGCCCTTTTCACAATCTGGCCCCCAATAAATTCCTCCTTTTCAGACAGGGCACAGGACAAGACAAGCTATTCATTTCAGTGGCCAAGTGTGCTTGAACACAACTGGACAGCAGCCTGGCAAACAGCAGCCTGGCAAACAGCAGCCTGGTAAACAGCAATTCTGCTGTAGCAACTAATTAAACTGCCCTGGAAGTGCCTGAACATGTGGCTTGTAGGATTCAGTACAGAAGTGAATAAACAGAAAGGAAGAAGTATGTTTGAGCAGTTTGGTTATAGAGAGAATGAAAGAGGATTAAATCAGAAAAGCAAATATGTAAAGGAAGAGTGAATGGGTCAAGAGGAAGGAGAAGATGAGAAAGCTATGTTTGGATGGAGCTGATGAGATCCTAAAAAAAAGGGAGAGATGAGATGTTTAAAGTATACTGTAAGAAGTGGTGTACAGATGTGGTGGAAGCCAGGATGATTTTACAAGGATAGAAACCTATCAAGTATTGTTAAAAACTAGTTTTAGCTGTTATTTCTTTTTCCTTTTATTCTCATGCCTTTGATTTCTTTGGCATTACTACTTCTTTCTGTTCTTCTGCATTCTGTATAAGGTTTCTTGTCTCAAAAAGAAATAATATAATGGGTGTAAATGCATGTGAAATATCCAACACAACAAATCCATGTTGTATGTACACTAAACATCCAACACAACAAATAAACACAATGAACACAAATAATAAATAATTTTTTAAAAAAATATCTAATTCTTTCAACCATTCTTTGTAGGAGTTCCTAGACCCCTTAGGGATTGGGTCACTCTGCTGAATGCACTTTCCTTTTTAATGTGTGATACTTAGAATTCAATACTATATTCCAGACATAGCCTGACCAACACAAAATATAAAATGACTTGCCTCATAGTGGATTGAGTTAGGGTATTGGTGGAACTCTCTGCAGTTGTTCTGATTCCATATGCCCCAGGATGAATAATATTACAGCCAATGGAAAGTACAGAACAATTAGCAATTGCCAGATTAATTGTATGTATGGATTTGGCTACATTTTGATATTTAAGGAATCTCAAAACATCCTCTCTATGATTGAACTGTAATATTCTAAATATGCTGTAATACTCAGCATGTGGGAAAACTTATAAATGATTATCTTAGCACAGGAAACATCTGGAAATGAACTTGAGCCAAAACATGTCCAAGAATCAGCTCTCACATTTAATATTTCCATATATTTGATCTTCTTGTGGGATTCCCAGGAGTTATTCATTTTGCATATTGCTGTTTCCTCACTTACATACTTAACATCAGTCCCTGTGTCCTAAAAACCCAAATGCTGACACTAAAATCAATAAAATTACAATATAATTTGTTTGATTACTACCTTTTCAGTGACCCAAGATATCTTTTCTAAAATGCACTTCTTAAATTTAAAAGAATTGGGAATGATATAGCAAGACGATTCATTTGGAAGGTGTTTTCAAGGTGTTTGATACAACTATGAGCTCTAGAAAAACAAATACCGAGTTTCCCAGGCTGCTGGATATCCAGATAGATAGAAGGTGTTTCTCTTCCTTTCCATTGGAAGATTAACCAATAACTCAGTTAAGTGCCAGTTAAGATCTAAACCAGTCTAAGCTTTAAGCTCCTGCATGCTTATCTTATATTTTAAATTTAATAGGGCTTTTCTAGTCAATGACCTAATAGTTAGAACCCTAATCCCATCAATATCAATACATCAGGATCTAAACCCAAGTTCTTTGAGGAAAGCAACTTGCAGATTGGCTTGCAGCACAATGACAAATGACATTTATTTAATTAAATTTGGATGCCACCTGACTCCAACTGACTCTGAATTTAAAATAAGACTTACCAGAGTGAAGACAGACCAAAGGCATCACTTTGTTCCACTCTCCAACTCAAAGCAGGGCCTCTTTCCTCATCTGGGCAGCTCTATAGGAAATGTTGAGACCTCTTAGCAAAGACGGTATTCAAACTCAAAAGATAGCTGCAATTTCTGCCTGATCATCCAGTTGTAGTCCATGGGCCTGATAAGAGGAAATCTCTTCAAGACTTTGAAATTAATCAGCTTGTCCCCTTTGGAAACTAGGCTTCCGCTGCGGCATCAAACTGTGTGAAAGAAGACCCATATTTCTTGCAATATGAAAAGAAAGTGGTAAGCTGTTGTTCTTATTTAATGGCTAATCCGAATAGGATTATGATGGGCAGCAAAGCTACTTAGGTGGCAAGTGCCATCTGCCCAGGCAAAAATAATGAGGCACAGCTGATGATGGGAGGGTCCTTACTGCAAAAGATTGAGCCCCTGTAGCCCACCGAAGAATGCACTGTTATGGTCCAGCAAGAGCATGATCTAATCCAGTGTTTTTCTCAACCTTAACAATTTTAAGATATGTGGACTGGCTGGGGTATTTTGGGAGTTGAAGTCCACATATCTTAAAGTTGCTAAGGTTGAGAAACACTGATCTAAACTGTCTTAAGCTCTCTTCCTTGATAAGGAAGAGGTAAGCCTCATAGGTAAACCATACTGCAATGACTCACTCCTAAAAACATGATTATTAGAAGACTGCAGCCTTTGAGGGTCTCCACACTGGTATGGTATAGTCCTATCCATCCACTCTACTTTATTGGTAGAGTACTCCATACTGTACCAATATGAACTCCGCTGTCTCCATTGCTGATCTATCTTCTGCCTGTATTCCCAGCAACTTGACTTCCAGTCAGCCCCCCTAGGTAGACCAGAGTAGGATGTCAACTCTACGGGAAGGCTAAAACCACTTTTATTGAGACTGCCTATAATAACAGGATCTTGCAAGTCCCTCTGTTGTACCTCCTCCCTGTTCTTATACTCCAGCGAATCGGGGAGAAGTCCGCCTGAGTTGTTTCTGAATGTGATCTCATAGTTTTGGGCTTTAAAAATGCTACAGTCTCATAATGGTTCCTGCATATTTCCATCAAGTTCATCTTCCTTACTCTCTACACTACCCTTCAGGACAAGGAGTGCAAAGCCTAACAGATCTTAGACACCTTAAGGCTGTCCTTGGATGGTGTGAGAATAAGGGTAAAAACACTACACAGCCTCCTCCTTGCTAACTTTTGGAAGCTTTTAAAGACTGTGTTGTTCTGGACAGACTTCTCCTGGTTTTATTAAGTCATCTGATTCTCTATGTATGTTTGCAGTGTTTGTTTGGATGGGGTTGTGGTTTTTTTGTTTATTGATTTTTATTTGGTTTTATATTTTATGTAAGCCACCAGGAGTCTCTGAATTGCGATGAGGCAGAAATGTGGCAAATCAATAAATAAGTAAATATTAAAATCACATTAACCAAGGCAGTGGACTGCATCTTCTGAAATACTTGGTTTCGCTGCTGAATATTTCATACTATCAGGATCCCTTTTCTGTTTAGCTACAATTTTCATCTCCTGGTTCTATTCCTGGCCCTTCATCAATAGAAAATGTCTGTGTCATCTCCATTATCTTTCAGATATCTCAATGCAGCAAGCCAAGACTGTAACTGAAAGAATGAGTAATGAATCCCCAAATCCCTCTTCCTGCTTAGCAATGACATGATTTGATGGCTTAGCCCCTCCATTTAGGAGCAAAAATGTGACCTATTTTACAAAGTGTTGTAAGGCTTACTGATTATATATGTGAAATGCTCAGATACCAGGCCTTATTATTAAATCCCCTGCTCTCCAGAAGATAGTCCCACCTTCTTTTATTATAAGTACCCATTTTTACCTGTGGAATGCTTTTTCCAAGTATTGAAACTAGCCAACTAATTTGCATGGTGCAAAAACAGCTCCCTATGTTCTTAATTGTGTAGCAAATTAGCTGGCTAGAAGGGGAACAACCTTTTCAGTCACGGTACTCACTCTTAGAATATCTCCCTAGGGAAATTTACTTGGCACCAAGCATCTTTCCAGTACCACCATATAAATGTGTGTCTGTATGTGTGTATCTCTTCAGTATTGTAATTTTATCCAACTCTCTCTCTCTCTTTTCTTCTTGCTGTTGATCTGATCTGCAGATTCTTTAATTAAGACTGTGTTTTTGAATCATCTTTATAGGCATACTGCTGTCAATATTTAGTGCAAATATGGACTAGAAACCTTTTTAGTTTAATTGTTGTGGGCTTCCTTAAGTGATACCCTTCCTCATGTCTAAGCTTTCCTTGGTTCCTGCTTGTATTTTCCTTGCACAGATACACTAGGAGGAGCCAAGGAGATGTAGGGGGCAGGAGGAAAAGGATAAGTCTTTCATAATCAGAGATACTTAGATTCCAGGAATAGCAGGAGGGAGCCAGTACTGTTGATTGGATTTTCAGCTTCAGCATTTTGCCTCCTCGAATGACATTGGCTGCAGTTGCAGAATATATTAACCCATGGTTCACTTAACCTTGGTTACTCAATCCAGTTTTCTGGGTTCACATGACACACTGAACCATAAACTAAGCACACATTGATTGGGTTCATATATGATCTGGATTAAAATATGATTGTCTACTTTGCGACTTATGTCATATGAACACAGTTACTATATCTTAGAAAAAAGGTTTATAGGGCATACCCATATTCACTTGTTGTGCATATACTGTATGTTCTGATGTTTAGCTATGAACATAAATGGGTATTTAATTATTGTTATATTTATATCTCACCTTTCTTTTGGAAACCCAGGGCAGCAAAAATGGGCAATGTTCCTTATTTTATTCTCTCAGCAATAACTCTGTGAGGTAGGTTGGACTGATAGGGCCCAAACTCACCAAGTCAACTCCATGTCAAAGTGAGGATCTGAATCTGAGTCTCCCATGTCCAATGTCTTATCCACTGCAGCAAATACTGTAGGAACTTTTTAAAAAAAGAAAGTAATTGAATTTGGAGGATACCAGACCACCCCCAATTTTTCATGAAAGCAAGACTTTGAGATGGGAAAGGTAACCCATGGAAGATTAGATAGATAGATAGACAGACAGACAGACAGACAGACAGACACACACACACACACACACACACACACACATATTCCGGGACAGAACTCACTAATGCAGGAGAATCACTTTTGAATGGAAATGCAGAGAAGCAGCCTTTTCAAGCAATATCCTTATGTAGATCTGAGTAGGCAAACAGAAAGGTGAAGGCAGTCAATGTCCTTCTTTTGGAAGCCGCATCAAATTGAAATATGATCCACAAATTCTTTCCCAGAACTATGCTGTTAAAGGTTCTCTACCCCCATGTAAGCATAATGAAGTGAATAAGCATAAATAAATTCTGACTTGGATGTGTTGTTTTCTGGAACCTCTATGAAGACACTCCTTTAGGGCTTGGGAAGATGGATAGACATACTGTATAGCTTATTGAGCATAAGCACCTTTAGTTATTGGGGGGGGGGGGGGGGAAGTATAAAGTAAAATATAATTAAATGTCCAGCTGCCTATACCTGGTCACTACATTTAAAAAAAAAAAATAATAACACTCTGGCAATTGGATAGATTAAATAATTCAGAAAGCAAGTAAAAATAAGAAAGAATGCAGTATTATCCCTGGTGGGAAGCAGCATTTTGTGGCCATATCAAGTAGCGATGCCCTGTTTGCTGCAACTCTTATTGTATACCACCGGGCAGGGTCTGGGTGGTTATCTAGGGGCAATTATGGCTTCAGGGCTTGGATTTGGCCCTGAAGGCCAACCTGGGCTGTGCTGCTGGTCATATCTTTTATGGTTGCTTCGGCATTGCTCAAGACCCCGGTTTCTCCTTACCAATGAAAATTAGCTTGCTTAATCTGAAATCCTGCTTAGCCAGGAGACTTTAGACCTGTCTGTTTAGCAAGCAAAGCTGCAGTTTGTAGGACCTGAAGAAGATCCCATGCAGCTCTCTGTTGAAGTTAGCATAGGAAAGTAATAGTAGCAATAATAGTAGTAGTGGTAGTGGTAGTGGTAAAATAATGCTGTTGATTTGTTGATGCCAAATGATATACACTCTGATTCTAGGGGGAAAAAAACATATTTTTAGTTGTATAAGAAAAAGAAAAATATTCTTACATATATAGTTAAATTTAGTTATATATATAATAATGTAGATTTTTAAAGTACTATTTCTTAGAATTCTTGAGTATTGGCCAAGCATTGTACCTCATTATTGCAGATGGAGGGTTTAGGCCAAGAGATGTTACAAGGCTACCTTGAATTTCATGGTCAGGATGAGGTTATTTTTAAACTGTTAATTCACAAGTTGTGATTCTTGAAAGAGCACAGGGTGGGCGAAGAGAGCATTTGTGATGAAGAATCAATGGGTAAGAACAATGATGTCTGGTAAAGGCCACAGTGATGCCATATGTTGTGACATCATCACATAAACTATGTCATTTGTGTGATGATGTCATATCATACATGACCTTACTTAGCTTTTCCTGTACCTGCTTTCCCTCCCTCCTCACGTCATCATATTTCGCCTCCTCTGCTCAATCCCCCCTAAACTGGGGGTGGGGAATGAGTAAAATAATAGGAAAGGAAATGTGTAGCTAGGGAAGGGTTAAGCAGCCTCTCCTGTTTTCTTGTTCTCCCTCACAGATGACCCCTTCCTGCCATCTATTAGAGTCACAAGGTACCCACAAAAGATTTTCCACTGCTGTGATTGTTTCATGACTTAGCTACCACTATTTAGGGCTTTTCCCTATTTGCACATGGCATGAACATGCCTTCTGATAACTCCTTTTTTCTGACATATTGTGATGTTGTCTTCATTTCTTCCCTGACCCATAACACTGGAACAGCTAAGTTGTCCTTAGCTGTTCCAGTGTTAAAATAGTGTGCTTTCCTTTTAAGCAGACAACAAACAATGGCTAGTTTGTGTAACTGCAATTTGTTCAGCTTCACCAACCAATCAGTATCACAGTCAGATGATGCGTGGGGGCTGGATAAGCTCAGCACTACTGACCATTTAGGTTGGTGTGTGGGAATGCCCACTTCAGTCTCTGAGCACTGTCTTTCAGGGTCACGCCATAGTAGTAGAATCCAGTTCTTTCAAACTAGACTCTGCCCATGTAATGGCCCAGATAAGGAGCCCATCGCCAGCTTGGAGGCCTGGATAGCAGCTCACAAGCAGTGGTGATGGTGGGGATGGCTGCACTGTGAAGCAGGAGAGTTCTCTTTCAGTTGCTTCATGGTGCAGCTCTTCCCAGACCTGGCTGCTGCTGTTCAGGCTCCTTCTGAGCATGGCTTTAATGCTTTTCTGTAATAAACCTGTGTCCAAAAGAATCCCAACAATCAGTCTGGTGGGCCAAATATTTTGGGTGGGGCCCTTCAAAGGTAGCCTGTCAGCTATTGTGGAATAAGTACTTTTTAACCAAATTTGACCAAAACACTCTCCAAAAAGAGTCTCACTAGTATCTGATAACTGTTCTGCTCCTTTTGAATGCACCTATGCAAAATTCTTGCACCAAAACAGTGCAGGTTTTGACAGAGGCCAAACCTGCTGGTCTAGCCAATCTATCAAAATGTGACTCTTTCCCCAGCCCCAGCCTATGTTAGTCATTGGTGGATGCTTCCCATTGGCTGATGATTTTTGGGGGGAAAACAAAACCTGAGGAATCCTTTGTAAATTAGGACAGCTGTTTGATGGGCATCTTGCCTTTGGTAGAATAGCAATTGTGAGTGTGGGCAGCAAATTGCATCAAAAGTGATACAGTTTTCTGCCAGTTCAAAAAACAGTTGATAGTATTTTAATTTAGCCAAGAGGAAGACCCCCTAATAACATATTTTAGCATTACCCAGCCATTGCCGAAGCTATATACAGCCTGTCCTTGTTAGTGTTATATCTGCTCAACATTTGAGTGACTCTCACTAATGGGGATATTGCAAAATTGAATCCTTAAATGGCAAGATGCCCTTTTTAGCAACAGGATCAGAAGGTACTCAGTGCCACTGGAGCTTAGCAACCAATATCAGGCTTTTGCTGTAGCAAATAGTCCACAGGAACCAAAGCTGCAGTGTGCAGAATTGATAATGACATTGTGGGAGATATGTTGTTCTCCAGGTGCCCATATTTGGGATGTAATGAACAGGCTGCCAAGATTCTTCAGACCTTTCAGTAACTATCCCTTTCTCCTGATTCATGTGGGGACAAATTACGCTGCCAGAAAAAACCTTGAATGGATCTCTGGAGGCCTGAGCAGGAATGTTAATAAGATGGGAGGGGAAAGGTACTTTCAGACTTGCAAGATTGATGTCAGACCTTCGAGGTAGTCCTGACAAGGTGCACCAACCATGAGCACTAACACTACCTTTATTGTAAGGTTACAGTAAGAGAATCTTGCAAGTGTGAAAGTACCTCTCCTCTCCCTTACTTTTACTCTGCCAACAACTAGGGAGGGTCCCTTCTGAGATGCTTTCTCTACCCCCACCCCTCCTTCAGACTTGGATTTCATTTATCAAACCATTGTCTGGGCTGCGGCTCTTCCTCCTGTCTCCCAAGGTCATTCCCACATACCATTACAGCTATATCAGAAACAAAAGGAAAAGCAAAGAGGCTGTACATCTGTTGTAAGGAGAAGGGGTAAATTCGTAACAGGTGTTGGACAGAAGGCAGAATGTCTTAACTTATTGTACGTCTGTCTTCCATCAGAAAGGAAATGAAGCCCTGGCCGGTCATTGTTTTACCCCTAGTGGAGCAGAAGGAGAAAGAAAAAGAGAGGAGAAAAGAACACTTGGTTAATTTAAATGCATTCAAGTCTCCAGGGCCAGATGAATTACATTGCAAGGTACTGACTGAATCACTAACAGCAATCTTTTGAGAATTCGTGGAGGCCTAGAGAGGTCCCAGAAGACTGGAAGAAAGCAAATGCTGTCTCTATCTTCAAAAAAAGGAAGAAGATGAACTCAGGAAATTACAGACCTGTTGGTTTGATATTTCAATTGGGAAAGATCTCCAAGCAGATTGCTATACTGCATATTCATAAATATAGTATGTTCATACTTGGGTAGGAATGCAGCAACTAACAAGAGCCAGCATGACTGTATCACAAAGAAGTCATGGCAGACTTATTTTAGCTCCTTTTTCTTGGCACAGTTACTAACTTAATAGATTGGTGGAATGAGGTGAACATAGTGTACCTTGATGTTACAAAACATTCAGCAATATAGGTCATTATATTCTCATTAATAATATGGTAAAGGATGGGCTAGATGATACAACAGTTAGATGGATTTATTACTGGCTGAAGTTGTACCCAGAGAGTACCTGTATGTGGCCCCACATCAGTGGGTTGTTGTTCAACTTGTTAATGAATGACTTGGATGAAGAGGTTGAGGGGACAATGATCAAATCTGCAAAATTAGGAGGAGCGACTAATACTGTAAAAGAGAAATAGAAGATTAAAAAAAAAACCTCTAAACAGGTTTGAACAGTGGGCCAAAACAAACAGGATGGAAATTAACAGGGAGAATGTGAAGTCTGTCATCTGGGGAGGAAAAAAGAAAAGAGAAAATTACAAGACAGGTAGGGGATAGGAGACAGGGGAGACATGGCTTGGCAGTAATACATGTGAAAAAGATGTGAGTGTTCTAATAGTTCACCAGCCGAACAAGAGCCAACTCTGTGTGCAGCTGCTAAAAAGGGAAATGCTATTTTGAGGAGAAATAACAGAAACATCGAATTGAGATCATGGGTTGAAATGACATAGATTCAAGTTAGATACTATGAGGAATTTCCTGACAGTAATTGCTGTCAAGCAATTGCCTTATGAAATGGCATGTTCTCCTTCCCTGGAGATCTTCAATCAGAGGCTGGCTAGCCATTTGTCCAAAAGGCTTTAGCAGTTCCTTCATGAGCAGTGGGCTGGACTAAATGATCTCCTAAGAATGCTTTTGACACTATGATTCTATGACTCTTGTACCTAACAAGATACAAGAACCTTGCTCAGTTGTTTGCCTTTTACTTTAAAAGTATAGAGATGTTAAGAAGTATAATCATAGGGCTATATTCAACATTATGTGAGTGCAGTGCTACTTTTCTGGATCAGTTGCAAAGCTGCTGTGAGACCAATGTGTGCATAAGGAAAATGAAATATATCAATACTAATTTTGTCACAAAAGACAGTTTAGTTGGTGCTCATGTTGTCTAATTATGCACACTTTCCAAATTGTTTGAGGCCTAATTGTCAATGGGAAACCTTTATCTGGACCTGAAGGTGGAGCTCACATTATTTTACTTATTAATTTTATTTTATTTGTTCAATTTATATGGCTGCCCATCTCACATACATAACTCTGGGCTGCTAACAATAAATAAAAACAAGATAAAAACATTATAATAAATAACATATACAGCACCTAAGATAAGAAGCCAATCAACAACAATTAATACAGCCATGATACAAGCTCCATACCTAGCCAGGGCCCCAGGCTCGGTAACAAAAGCAGGTCTTCAAGGCTTTGCAAAAAGCCAGCAGGGTTGGGGCAAGTCTAATCTCGAGGGAATGATGTTCCAGAGGGCAGGTGCCCCAACAGAAAAGGCTCTTTTCTGGGTCCCACCAGGTGACACTCCCTAATGGAGAGGACCCAGAGCATGCCTCTCCTCTTGGATCTGACAGGACAGGTAGATACAACCAGGGAGAGACAGTCTTGCAAGTAACGCAGCTCCAAACCCTGAAGGGCTTTAAAGGTGACAACCAGCACCTTGAATTGAACTCAGAAGCATCCTGGCAACCAATGCAGCTTGCAGAGCAGTTCTGCCTTTTGGAATATAGTAGAATATTCCTCTACATAAAACTAATATAAACTCCGTGGCCTCAAACCCTAGATTACATTCTTGTTTTCTGATCTGATGTTGCATTTTGTTTGTTGTTTAGTGGGAGGATTTGTTTTTATGTAGGAGATCACTGAGGAGTCTAGGCTTCTCCACAATCTGAAGTGCTGCAGACCCAGGTCAGCCGTTCCAGTAACCGAGATGGGGCTTTACCAGTCTTCCGTTTGGTGAATCAGAACGTTCTCTGTTTAATTGAGTGGGAATTATGCCCAAATCCTGCAAAAGCAATTAACAAGAGACATGGAATAATTCTCCTACAATGCTCAGAGACTGCAGTGAATCTTTAAAATAGAAATTTGGAGTTGAAGTCAGAAGTGGCATTTCTGGTCAAGAGCCACAAAATCAGCTTCTGTGCATGTTTCTCAAACCCTGTACAATCTGGGCCAGCATTCAAACCCTGTCTGAAGCTACCAGGAGTGCTGTGACATGCAGTTGTGGCTTTTCAGATGCCTTAAGATAGCTGCCCTCAACTGGTGGCATGTGTACCATGGATGGGGCTCATAAATCGCACCCATGGGACACTAGGTAAGTCACTAAAACTTTAAATCTCTACCATACATTTGTATCTGAGCATTTAAACTGATCATAAATGCATAACTATCTATCCAAAAAAGTGGGGGTTTTATCTCCACTGGATCTTTTGATAGGCCGATGGACATAAGATACAAAGGTGAAGACTCGCTGCCATTAAGAGCCATACTCTGGAAGGGAGTGAGTGTGTCGCTGTAGCAGAACCTTTCCCTCCATGGTTTGTATCGTAAGCCAGAGTCTCCTAGCAACCAATCCCGAGAAGGATGGCCAATTTATCTGCAGAGGGTGCTAAGGCTGTCCTTGAGCTACAGGTAAATAAAAGACAGGAAAAAGTTGAAGGTGATCATGGCAGAGGGGAAGGGATAGCCCCAGAAAATCTTGGCGAAATATAATATCTGAAGCTGTTTGCCGTTTCCATTCCCATGGAAACCAGGAGGACTTCTAAAGAAAGCTTCAGAAGCCTTCCTGCCTTCTCCTGGAGAAATCTTGGAGGCTTGTGTTCGTAAACTTTCTGTTTTTCCTCACTGCTTTTTCAACTTTTTTCCTAGCCTAGAAAATGTGGTCAGGAAAATGCTGCTGCACAGTGTCTGTTGATTTTAAAAGTACCAGGAGACACATTGCTTACAATAGCCTCAGATGCCTCAACCGAATTCTGACTGTGCAGTTGAATGGTTAGGGTTCGCTCTGATATAAAATTTTAAATCCAGGGAGGGGTTTTTCACAGTGGATTTTGGGTGTTTGTGCGTGAGAAAGAGAGGTTGAACCTGATGGCAGAGGTTTCTCTTTTTTAAGAACAATGAAATTAACTACTGGATTCTTGGATTGTTTTGATATTTGACTTCCTAACCTTTATCCACTTATTTATTACATGTTCATCATTCATCAGCTCAGGCTGGTGTAAGGGATTGTCCAGACAGACAAAGAATGTGAGTGGCCCAAAGTCACTCCACTTACTCGGCGGCAAAGTGGAGATTTAAACCTGTGTTTGTCTACTAAAGTTGCCCATATATATTTTGCTCTGTGTTAATTTTTTTTCAAAAATCACAATGGTAAAAATATAATTATACTGCTGTGACACATCACTAGAAAAAAAAAGTACAATTGCTTTTGAACAGTCCCAGTTTGATTACGATTTTGATGGTGTATATTCTATATAATTAAAAAAAATGATTATTATTGTCCATGGTCTGGAGCGGTTCAACTCAAGCAGAATAAAACAAATGAATTAGCATTATAGGCAAGATTTTCAAATTTGGTTATTTATTTATAAATTGCACTAATCCATAATATGTTTTTTGTTAAATACTGTGTTGTGTGATCCCAGCTATTGTGTTTTGCAAACCATGGTTTGTGGCTGATTATAGGGTATGAGCCAGGCCACTATGGCTGGTTCAGAAAACTCAGGTTAAAACAATAATGTTTTAATGTGAAGTGTGAAGCCAGCCACAGAATTAGAATTTTATAACTGGCAGAGATTTTAAAAGTTAATCTAGTTCATCCCTCTGATTAAAGCAGAGTCTACAATTCAGAATGCAACTTCAGCATCGCTTAAACCCTTTGCAGGCTGAACTCTTCTACAGACTATGTAGCCAGATGAAACATCCCGGTTGTGATGGAATGGAATTATGAAGGCCAAACGCAGGGAGGGAAGCATCCTCTTTCGTCTCCTGAGGGGCAAGGAAGAGATAAGAGGATGAGGCTGGCACCTCCCTGAGGAATTCACTCTGTTTTGACTGGCTGGCCTTGGGAACTGAGGTTTCAGTCTGGGAAGATTCTTGCTAGACGTTGTAGCTAATAAACATTGCTGAACTGAATCTGCATGGTCTCCTGGAGTTCCTTGGGCTAGCCCTGACACCGGTGTCATCTGCATTTTTAGAACTGTATAAAAGGAAATACTCTCAGGCAGATTCTTTTCCCACTAGACTGTTTCAGAATTGAGAGCAAAACTCAGTCGGATGACAGAGTTCTTTTTTATGTAGCTCCTTTATTCCTTTCAGTGTCTTTTGAAGGAACATATTTGACCACATTCACAGAACTAAAATTTTATCTTGGCTTAACAAAACCTAGTTATGATGTTCATATAACATATTCTGTTATATTGTGGTTTAATGTGATGATCTGTTAAAGCTAACAGATTCGTCCTACAAAAATCTGGGTGACCACCAGATTGCAATAAAGAGTTTTCTGTGTTTCTTTGATAAGTGAATGGTTGAGTTCTGTAACATGTTGAAAAGCAAATGTCCCACCCTCATTTTAGCTTAATTAAACCTGTTTGTTGAACATAGTCCCATAGTCAAGACCTTTGCCCCTTGTAGAAAGTCCACATCTAAAACAAACAAAAGCCTGCATGTTTGACTATGAAAAGAAAGCAGATGCTCAGCTGGAAGGAACACTGGAGACCATTTAGTTCAACCCCCTGCCCAGTGCAGCGGTTGACTAGTATAGCATCCTGACTGATTACTATCCAGCCTCCGTTTAAACCCTTCCAGTGAAGGAGAGGTTTTTGAACAGCTTTTACCATTACATTTTTTTTCTTGACGTCCAACTGAAATCCACTTCTTTGTAATTTAAACTCATGGTTTCCTGCCCTGTTTTCTGGATCAACGCTGAACAATTCTGCCCCATCTCCTTCATGACCAGTTATACAGATACTTGAAGGCATCCATCATCTCTTTGCAGCCTTCTAACTTCCATACTAAACATATCTGGTACCTCCAACCATTCCTCTTCATTTTTCCGTCCATGCTCTATTGTCTTGGTTGATTCCCTCTGGACTGAATCTAGTTTGTCTATGTTCTTCCAATGTTGTGGTGCTTAGAACTGGATGCAATATTCTAAGTGTGGTCTAACATTAGACTATAACCAACCCAGAATTGAGAGAAATAGTGACTTTTCTTGATTTTGGCACTGTACTTCCATTGATGCAGCCTAGCATTTGCTTTTTTTACAGCTGCATCACATTGCTGATACATGTTCTGCTTGTGATCCACCAAGACAACCACATCCTTTTTTGTACTTACTGCTGCCTAGTATGGTCCTCACTATCCTGTATTCATGCCTTTAATTTTTCCTACACAAATGTAAAACTTTGCATTTCTTCTTTGTCAAGTTCCTCCTGAATGTCCTCCAAGGTGTTTGATATCCCATATATGTTTGTGTTGTCTGTATAACTGATAATCATAGTTTCTCACCACTCATCCAAGTCATTTCTATATATGTTAAGCAGTACAGGGCCTATAAGGAAGCACTGCAGTAAGCCAGCTTGATACAGAACCATTGGCCTCACTTGCTGGGGATGATTGTTCAACCAGCTCTGCATCTATCTAATGGTAGCATAGTCCAGCCCACATTTTGCTGTCTCCTCTGCTAGAATCTCATGGGAGACTTTGCTGAATAATTAACTGAAGTCAAAGTACACTGTGTCCACCCCATTCCCAGGGTCACTATCAAAACTGGTGAACAGTTTAGTTTAGCATGTCTTGTTCTCAATAGTTCATGCTGGCTCTTACTAAGCAATGCATTATTTTCTAAATGCTCACAAACCAATAAATGCTCACAAACCAACCATTTAATCATCTGTTACAGAGTTTTGCTTAGTATTGTTATTAAGTTGACCAAACTTTAGTTACACCAGTGCTCTTTTTCCCCTTTTGGAAAATTGGAGCAACATTTGCTCTACTCCAATCCTCTAGGCCATCCACCATGATTTCTGAAAGCTCAAAGAAGGAGGCTCCGAGATGACATCAGAAAACTCCTAGACTCTTGGATGTAATTGGTTTGTTCCCAGAGACTTAAACTCATGCATGGTAACCAGATGCTCCCTAACTATCTTTACTTACTTTAAATACATATTTTTTTATTTCTGCGCTTCTTCATTGATGTGTGTGTGTGTATAGATGTATGATTAATTGTATAGCAATTTGAGAGGAGTAGTAAGCTGTCCTTGGCTGAATGCCATCAGATGGTATTGCTTTAGCAATGGGACCCAGAGCATGTCAACTCTGTTGGATCTTACAAGATAGGCTGAAGCAATGGGAGACAGGTGTCCCTCAGATAACCAGGCCCTGTACCATGAAGGGCTGAATAAGTAATAGCCAGCATCCTGAATTGCACTTGGAAGCTTACTGGTAACCAATGCAGCTCATGTGTTACAGTTATGTCTGGATAAGCACAACCCATTCAAAACTAAAGGGGGAAAATCCACAACACCAGAAGAACTATGAGCAACCACTCAGTTTTGTCAGGTTGAGTCTAAGCCTGTTCCTCTCCACTGAGACCCCAATAGCTCCAGACCCTGAGACAGGCCCTTGTCAGCATCAGTTGGTTGTCATAGAATTGAAATATACAACTGATGATACCTGACTCTGTGTGGATGGGTGACCTCACCTAGTAGCTTTATATAGATGTTAAATAGGGGTGAGAGTGTTGACCCTTTGGGACCTCACAAATCATGGGCTTAGGCTTGACCTCTTCCCCCTGTCAACACCAACAGTCCAGCAGGCAGACAAGCAGAAAGTCCAGCAAGCAGTCCAGTAGATAGTCCCACAGGCAAGCCTGGTAGCTGGCTAATAGATAATCCTCCAAAGTAAACTGGCCAGGTAGAACATTGGCTGTAAATGCAGAAGTCCAGTGCCCAAGCAACTGTGGGGCTCAAGCACTTGCACTTCCACCAAACCCCATCTAGCTACCCTAGCTCCTCATCGCAATGCCACCATAAGGAAGGCCTCTCTTGCTGAAGGACTGGTGCTTAACAGTCACCAATTGTCCTGCTGCAATAACTCCACCCATCCCACTGCAATCTTCAAAATGGCGGACTTTCCACTGGACCTTTTCTGCTGCTGTGCCAGAATGAGTGTGTCCATTGTGGGACATCTTTCAACTCTTTACTATGAGCAGGCCACAGTCTTCTATTCTATGTCTTGCCACAGTACATTATCTTACCTTGCCTTGCATCGAACATCAGCTCCTGACCAGAGCACATTCAAAACCTCCTTCAACATTCCATACAGCTGGTTTGACAAACCTCATCACCCATTGACTAAAGGAACACAAGCACACACCACCACCTTCTGTGCCACTAACAACAAGCACTTCTCCATGCACCATTTAAAAAAAAAAACCTCTGCAGAATCACAGGAAAGTTGAGTTTCAAGAATACTTCAAATGTAAGTTGCCTGCTGATAACATTTTGAAACTTGAAATTTATGTTCTTACATTTCCAAATACATTCCTTGTACCTAAAAAAAATTGCTTAATCTTGAGCTAGTGTTATGTGTGAACCATGACGATATGGCTTAGTCAGGAAGCCATGATTGGTTTAATGCAATACCTGAACCCAACCAGATATAAGCATGCTTAGTTTTGTGCTGGATTGGGAACCTATCTCCAGTACTGTCTCTTCACAAACAAGCCAGACCTGTAAAAAGGAAAGTTAGAATAATGCAGCATCACTGGCTATTACTCATTATAGTTACAGGGCATTCCCACACTAGTGATTTAGCACATTTTGTAACATCATTGCTTTGATGATATAAAGGCTGTCTTCATTGCTGATCTATTGGTACAGCAATGGCTGGCTGAAATTGAAGATGCTGTAAATCATCAGTGTGGAAATAGCCATGTAGGAGCTGTTGAATTTGTAAGCTTCCCAGAGCAAACTAATTGACCACTGTGGGGGCAGAAGGCTGGGCAAATTTGATCCTGCATATTGGTTTGTGTTTTCTTAACTTCTTCCATGGTGCACATGGAACAGTGCCACATACTAACAACTTTTCTTGTTCGGTGCTTTCTTCAGCAGAAAAATGGTCGCCTGTCTCTAAGAGATTTGCTGGGGTGGAGGAAGTTTGATGAAATTCGGGAAGTACGGCAAAGCATCCAACTTGATGCCTGTTACCACAGCCTGGTGTTTGCTGCTGAGAAGGGCTTGTCCTGGCCAGCTGTAGCAGAAGTGGGAAAGTTGACAGGGGAGCTATTGGAGGAAACCCAAGGTGAGCCAAGATTGCATTTGTCACAAAAAGTGTACACTGCAAGAGTTTCAGCTGTGAAGGAAACATTTGGGCTGTGGTGAGTCAATTTTGCACCTCCTTTTATAGGCAACAAATGTGTGGTCTTTAGGGGCTCAGGGCTGTTTGTGGAATATGTCAGTGCCTGATGTGGAAGAAACGAGGGGGGAGTGGGAGTAGTAAAATCAATGGAGAAAATGAGGCCAGTCCAGGTGAAACTCCTTAAATACCAAAAACATTTTTTGTGAGTTAATTTCCTTCCTTCCTTCCTTCCTTCCTTCCTTCCTTCCTTCCTTCCTTCCTTCCTTCCTTCCTTCCTTCCTTCCTTCCTTCCTTCCTCCCTCCCTCCCTCCCTCTCCCTCTCCCTCTCCCTCTCCCTCTCCCTCTCCCTCTCCCTTCCTTTCTTCCTTTCTTCCTCCCTCCTCCTCCTCTTCCTCCTCCTCCTCCTCCTGTTTACCTTATGGTTGGTTGCATAGTCAGCCAGATGTTTAGACTGGATTTGGCATTTTTGTCCACCTGTTAAGTCCTTCCCAATGACCTGGGATAGGCAGATGTTGTTGTTTGATGGTGTTAAAGGTGGTGTTGCAGGATATAAGCTGTTCCAAGTAAAGCTGCCTTTTGAAATTGTCTGATGGTGATTTTGTCAATGCTGATGGTCTTCAAGTGGTGCTCCAGATATTTTGGGATTGCACCCAAGGAGCTTATAACTATTGGCACTATCTTTGCTTTCTTTTCCCATAGTTGTTCTACTTCTATTTGCAGGTCTTTGTATTTTGTGATTTTCTCCAGTTCTTTCTCTTCTCTTCTGCTGTCTCCAGGTATTGTAATGTCCACTATCCAGACTTTTTTTTCTTTCTTATCAACAATTGTTAAGTCTGCAGTGTTGTGTTGCAGATGTTTATCTGTCTGAATTCTAAAGTTGCAGAGCACTTTGGCTTCTTCATTTTCTATTACTCTGTCTATTTTCTGGTCCCACCAGTTCTTGCCTGCAGGCAACTGGTATTTCTTGCAGATATTTCAATGCACCATTGTTGCTACTTTGTCATTGCTATTGTTTGTAATTAGTGTTTGTGATCTTCTTGCAGCAGCTAACTAGGTGGTCCATTGTGTCTTCTGCTTCTTTGCAGAGGCAGCATTTGCTATCTGTTGCTGTCTTCTCAATTCTGGCTTTATATGCATTTGTTAAGACTTGGTCTTGTGCAGCCAGAATTAGCCTCTCCGTCTCTTTCTTCAACTTTCCTGCTCTTAGTCATTGCCAGGTCTTGTTGTTATCTGCTTTGCCTGCTAGTTGTTTTTTTTTAATGTACTGGCCATGTAATTCTTTGCCTTGCCATGTCTCTTTTCTATTCTTCATTGGGTCTTTCTTGTAGGCCAGTTTAGTCTCTTCAGTATTCAGTAAGCCATCATGGTGTAATAGCTTCAGTGCATCTTCTTCACCGTCCTTCAGATATTCTTCCAATGCCCTTTTTTTCTTTTTCTTCAATTGTCTGGTGTACTTGCAACTTTCTACACTCACCTTTGCTCCTTGGTAAGTAGAGTCTGTCAATATCACTGTGTGGATGAAGGACATGATTATTATTATTTTTCTGGTCTTCCTATCCAGGGCTTCTAGTTCTGCTTTAGTCCAGTCCACTAATGACTGGAATTGCCCAGGTGTTAATTGCCTTGATAGTATTTCCTCCACTGAGTTTGGACTTTAAGATCTTCTTCGCTCTTCACTCGTTAAGATATATTTACTACTAACCTTCTTCTTGACTTCAGTGTGCTTGATGTTTTCAGCTTGAAGGGTGCCCAGATATTTGTAGTGATTTTCTTCATCCAGACTCTTGATGTTATTTCCATTTCTTCAGTTTTCACTATTTCCCCCCTGTTGGTGGTAAGGGTGGCACATTTGCCCAGTCCAAACTCCATTGCAATATCTTGGCTGTATATTTGGACAGGGTTGAGCAGCGATTCCATTTCAGATGGTGTTTTTCTATACAGCTTCAGATCATCCATGTAAAGGAGGTGGGATAGCCTGGCAGATGTTTTTGATGTTTGATAGCCATGGCCTGACTTGTTCAGTATTGTTGACAGAGGAATCAATGTAATGACAAACAGTAGTGGTGATAGTAAGTCTCCTTGAAAGATTCCTATCTTGATGTTAACCTCTCCCAGTCTATCATAATTGATCAGCAACTGTGTCTTCCATTGTGCCATTAATCTTTGCACAAAGCTTCTGATATTTTTATTGACTCCTGTTATTTCTAGGCACTTGATTATCCAATCATGTGGCAGGGAGTAGAATGTCTTCTTGTAATCAATCCAAGCTACATTCAAGTTGGTCTTCCTTCTCTCACAGTTTTCGAAAATCATCTTGCCAATTAAATGCTGTTCTTTTGTTCCTCTGCTGTTTGGGCAGTTTCCTTTCTGCTCAGATGGCAAAAGCTTGTTATCAACTAGATGCTGTTGGACTGCATCAGCTACCATGCCAGTTAGCAATTTGAAAGTTGTTGGTAAGCAGGTAATTGGCCCATAGTTGTCTGTTGCTGCCACTTTTATTGGATCTTTCATTATCAGGTAGGTTTTGTCAGATGTTAACCAATCTTCAATTTCACCTCCTTGTAATATGTTGTTAAACTGCTTGGCAATGAGTGGGTGCAGACCAGTCAGATGTTTCAACCAAAAACCATGCTTCACCTGGTGCTAACCAGTTCTTGATCTTCCTTGTCCTTTTCTCCACCATTTCTGCTGTTATTACAAGTTCTTTCATTTCAGCATCTTTTTTTTTCTTCTCCACTCCTTTATCCAAGCTGCATTCTTGTTGTATTTCTTTGGGTTGTCCCATAGCTGTGCCTAGAACTGCACTGTTTCTTCTTTGTCAGGTGTTGGCTGGTTCACTGCAGTCTCTCCATTGATGGATTGGTAGAAACTTTTCTAATTTGACTGAAATTGGAGATTCTGCCTATAGTGTGCAATTTGAGCTTCGTATCTGCTGATCTTGGTTATGGCTGTGATTTGCAGCTTTATTATTTCCAGTGCTTCCTTGGTCTTCCTTGTTTCTAGGTGATATTTCTTGATCAGGTATTGTTTGGTTTTCTTGTTCTTCAGCTTCTTTTCTTTCATCTGTTCTAACTTGCTTGCTTCTGATCTTAGCATGCTGATCTTATTTTCTGACCTGATCTTCCATTTTGGTGATGCACTGTTTGACTTCTTGTCTTCTTTGTTGATTTTGCATCAAAGATCTTCAGTTATAACTGCAGCTGTACATCAGTTGGTTTGTTGCAGTGAGCTGATGCTTATATTTGATATTATAGTATTGGCATCTTTTAATACTTGTGCCAGCTGTTTTTTTGTAACAAACTTCAATGCAGGCAACCTTATTCTGTTGTTTTTGTGCTATTTTAGATGCTCAGTTATTCTTTGTTTCAGTTTCTCTTGTTTTTCAGTTAGAAGACTTTGCTCTTTCTAAGGAGAAGACAGAGGAGAGGGTGCCTGGTTTGGGAATGAAAACAGTTTAATAGCAATGTTGGCTTCCTCTACTACTGACTCCCCCTGGTTTCTCTCTACTATCTGAGCTACTTCTGGCAAAGCTTTAATTTCTTTGCCCTGGATAGACCTTTGCAGTTCTTCTAATTCTACTTCTGTGAATACTTTATTTCATATTATAAATTGATGTTGATCTGCTAGCCTCTGTTCTGTTATTTCTGATTCTGGATGTTGTTCTTTCCAGAACTGGTGAATTCTTTTCAGATATCTTCTCCTTGTTGGACTTGATTTGTAACAGCAGATAATTATTTCTTTGCTTTCAGTCTTCATACATTTGCAATGGGTAAACACGTTTTCTTCTAGTAGTCCTACAGCTGCTGGCCCCGGTTGCTCAGCCAGTCCTGAGTCCTGCAGCACACTTGTCACCAGATGTCCAGGAACTCCAACACCTAGTGCCGTCCTTGTTGACCCAGGCAACAACTGATCTGGTATAGGTTTCTGTAAGTTACGTCTTACCATACTGTTTATGGGAGAGATGATGATGATGATGATGATGATGATGATTTTATCTTCTTATTAGTCTTAATACCATTTTTGAACTTTACATTGATTGATTGATTGAACAGTATTTATAAACTGCCCCAGTCAGTTGAGATTGTGGGCAGCATAGATTAAAACAAAGTAACAATCAACAAGATCTTTGCAATAAAAATAATCCTTAAATAGACTATTGTAGATGTCCTACTATTTATGTTTTGAAAATTAACATCAGCTGAGGCTGGGGTTGGAGGGAGCAGAAAAATTCTTAAAGGTGGCTGCATACAGTACTTAAGCTCCCAGTTGTCCATCAGAGTCATGTTGGAATTTAGGGAAATTTGAGTTACTGAGAAGTGCAAACAGGGAGGAGATCCAGATGATCCCACATTCCTCACTGCTGGTAGATTCTATTTTGTTTGCTCAAAAGGTTGCCACTTTTTTGTTCTGCTCCTGAGCCATTGAGAACAGTTTAACATGCAGAAAATTGATGAATAAACCTTTTTCTATCCAGAGTAATTATGTGAAACGTGATTTTTATAACATAGTATACTATATTTTATGTGGTTTCATACAAGGCACAAAACAATTTTTAGAATTATGTATAACTGTAAACAGTTTAGGACTGGATTAATAATTCAATATAAACAAAAGCAAGATGGAGGCAAATTTGAAACATTATTTCGATGCCTTGCAACTAAGACATCAATGTATATAATTAGGAATTCAAATAATATTCAGTGGTACAAGTTGAATTAGCACTGGACTCCTCTTGATTAGGATAGAACCATTCTTCCCTGACATTAATGAATGAATATCTACTATCTCAAAACTGTACTTCAGGAATTTGGATAAAGTGGAAACAATCTTTGCTTCTTGAACTGTCTCCTCATTTTCCTTTCCTAGGTCATTCATTTTTAAAGCATGACGTTACATATGTCAATCCCAGGAAAGATAGAAGATTTTATAAAATTAGAGATTTAGTTACTGATGAAAATCACACTATTACTGAATATGTTATGCAAAACAATTGCTCACAAATTGGAACTTGGTTTCAGAGGAATCAGGCTCAATGGTTCCTTTGTAAACTATTTTCATCACATCAATTAAGGTAATTAACGTTTGAAGAGTGGTGGATATCACTCTTTTTAAAGCAAAGCAATGTCATTAATATTACATTAAGAATATTAACCAGAATTGATTGACTGAATGACTGACTGATTCATTATGTGCCATCAGGTCAGTGTCAAATGTTAGTGACCACATAGACAGACCTTCTCCAGAATGATCTGTTCCCAATTTGGTGCTACAGGTCTCCCAGTGGTGTACCCATTGCCACTGTAATCAAGTCTATCCACCTTGCTTCTGCTTCTGCTTCTGCTTCTGCTTCTGCTTCTGCTTCTGCTTCTGCTTCTGCTTCTGCTTCTGCTCCTGCTTCTGCTTCTGCTCCTTCTCCTCTCCTCTTTTCTTCCACCTTCCCCAGCATTATGGACTTCTTCAAAAGTCCAACTATCACTTCCATAGAACATCACAGGGAAAACTATTGCCTGCATGATTCTGATCTTCGTAGCTGTAGACATGACCCAGCAACCAAATATCTCTTCCAAGGACTTCATGGCTACTCTACTAAGTGCTAGTCTGCAGCACTGTTGATAGTTGATCCTAAAAGGCAGAAGCTATCCAACACTTCCATATCTTCATTGTCAGTTCTAAGATTGGTTGCTGTACCTGTTGTCATTAGTTTGGTCTTCTTTATATTTCATCTTAGTCCCATTTTTTCACTAAGCTCCTTGGCTTTCATCACTAAAAGAGCTATTAGTTTTAAAAAAATAACAAAATGTGATTTTATTTATCTTTGTGAGATTGATCTGTCTCCCAATGAAGGGTTGAAACCTCTAGTCACACTATTTCTTTTAAATGCTATTTCTTTTAAATTCTCATTATCTTAATTATACTGGTTATTTTATTTATTCTATGCTGTTGCTGAGCAGCATTTTGTTGTATTTGTTTTATGCTTGTCAGATTCTTTCTTGGAAATACTATGGAATCCTTATGTTAAGGCATGGAATGAAGTTTAAAAAGATAGGTTAAGATGGGAAAAATTACATTTGTCATTGTTGGGGAGAATCTCTGTGATTAAGATGAATGTTTTGCCTGGAATGTTATTTTTGTTTCAGACACAGCTGTTTTGACAACTGATGTACCAATTAAGTAATGGCAGAAAGACACATCTAAACTCGTGTGGCAGGGGAACAAACCATGTGTCAAATATAAGGTGTTACAAGATGTTAAAGAAAGAGGAGGTTTGGGGTACCTGATTTGAAATTATACCTTAGTTCGGATGAAAGACTGGGTGCTGCTGAGAAATAGAAGATCGTTGGAGTTAGAAGGACACAATTTGAGGTTTGGGTGGCATGGTTATTTATGGTATGATAAAGCTAAAGTTAATGTAGATTTTAAAAATCATTCTGTCAAATGTGTCATACTGAGAATATGGAATAAATATAAATTTGGGTTGTGTCCAAAAATACCTTTGTGGCTTTCACCATAAGAAGCATATTATAGAAGAGAAATGATAACTAAACATAAATGGTTAATTTATGGTGACACATTAGAAGTTTCCCAGGGAAAATCCAAAAAAAAATCAAGAGAAGATTTGACATTAGAGGGATACACGTGTCAATGGTCTTCCTATGTACAATTATTAGAAAGATTTAAAGTAGATAAAGGACTTTTGCTTTTGAATGTTTTAAGACTGAATTTAAAACAGAATTATGTACAAATGATGATCATCTTATTGCTAAAATGTACAAACTTTTATTGAAATTTGAAACAGAAGAACAAGTGAAAGAATGTATGATAAAATGGGCTAAAAAATTTGGTTATAATATACAAATGGAATAATGGGAAATATGTGGATGAAAGGACTGAAATTTATATTATGTTTTAATCTTAAAGAGAATTTATATAAAATGATGTATCATTGGTATTTGTCACCAGAAAAAATGTCTAAAATGTATAAAGGTACCTTGAATTTATGCTGGAAATGTGAACAATAAGAGGGGATGTTTGTTGTGCCTGGTGGACATGTGTTTGTTATGGAATGCCTGCTCAATTATTAGGAAGGTTTAGATTTCATCATTATGAAATTGATTGATCTGTTTTATTTGCTGCTATCAATGAAATTTGGTTAAACCCTGATGATATGGCATCTGCTGTAGTCCTTTCACAAGGCAAGATCCAGTTAGAACATGCTCTCAGATGCTCAGGATGGCCTGGTGGCCTGGCTTCATTACATACCCAGTTTTGCAAATTTCTGTCTATATCTTCAGTAGCTATTAATAGTTCCTTTGAATTCTTAGCTATTGAAATGAAATTTTCAGTACACTGCTTAATTCCAATTATATATTCTCCATCTGGTGTTAATAGTTTATTTGTTGAAGAACTTTCCTCATATATTTTATCTTTGTTAGAGCTAGATGTTCTATTACTTCTGCTTGGGGATTTCAATATTCATGGGATTTCCCCTAACTTGGTAAGGATGTTCCTTCTTTTGACCTGAAGTTGTGAGGGGCTCTTCTTACATGTTCTCATGATAGCATTATCTTAATTTGGGCTAAGGATTGGTACCCCAAATTTCACGATTTATTCATAGAAACCTGATGTGACCACTTCATTTTACATTTTCCTTTTCAAGGTATGCCCCTTTCTCCTCTAACATATCAACATGTTTTGACTAGACCTATCCACACTAAGTTGCTTAGCTCATTTTCTGATACTGTGTTGGCTGTTTTTTATTCTCACTGGCCTTCATATGAATTTGAATCTCCTGAGGCATTGACAGTGGCCTTTAATTTTGCCACTGCAAACTGCAGTTGACTTTTTGACTCCAGCCGTTGCATAGTCTTAAAAAGGAGTCCCCATCAATGACTGTCTCTGGACATATGGAACATTCAAATTGATGTTTGGACATTAGAATGGAAATATGAAAAGGACCCCTCCACTGGCAATAAGGATTCCATTCATAAAGCTCTTATCCATTTCTTTGCATTGCTGAAACAAGCCAAAGAATGTTATTAGCAAAATTTAAATTCTGCTCAAGCTGAGTTCCCTAGACAACTTTGTGTTACATTCCAGTCTCTTTATTTCCACCACCCGTTGCTATTGAAAGTCTTCTTTCCTTACATCTGAGGACTCTGGGAGATATATTTTGTCAAAAATTGAAATGCTCCAGGCATCTGCCTCTATTCAGGACTTGCAAACTGTTTCTATTGGCCTAAGTTGTTCTTCATCTAGTCTTTTTTATTTTTGTCCAATTATGAAAGTAATGGTAGCCAAAATAGCTTCTGAAGTTCCATATATTACATGCCCTTTACTTCTTTTTTTTAACATATCTCTTTCTTTTTCCTGTTCTTCACTAGACAGGCCAGTGGTTGTTTTGTACCAAGCATTTTTCCAGACTTTCTGAGATACACCTAACCTCACCCTCTTTTGTTTTTGTTTAAACTTATTGAGCAAGAAACTGATCCCTTTCCATCTTTTCTGATTAGCCAGTAAATAATCTTATTGGCCCATTTGAATCATGGTTTCTTGTGAGTCATTCTACTGATTAAGCACTGGCTCATGTTGGTCATGATTTGCTAGTAGTAAAGACAAACTATTAGTCATCAGCACTGGTGCTGCTGGATTAGCCTCAGGCATTTAACACCCTTGATCATCATATTTTACTAGCTTCTTTTGCTCATTAGATGTTGATTTGGCTTTTCATTGCTTTCAGGCCCATATTTCTCATAATACTTTTCTGGTCACATGGAAGAGTTTTGCTCTTAGACCTTCCCTTTATCTGTAAGAGTTCCTCAAGGTTCAATTTTGGGTCCACTTTTGTTCACTTTCTATACTTTGGTGCTGGATCCTCTGATTTCTCTCTTTCAGTTCAATTATCAATATATATAGATAGTTGAATAATAATATATATTCTGGTGACATCCATTTCTCTGCCCTAGTTTTGGATGATGTGGTGCAGTTGCTTTGCTAGGATTTGTTCCTACTACCTTAATCTAAATTTGGACAAGACAGAGCTTATTGTATTGTATCCTGATCACCCTTATTTTTCCTTGTCCCATTTTTTTTTTTATGAATTTCTTAAGAATGTCTGCAGCCAATGTTGCTGCCAGTGTGAAATTTGGGAGTTTTTTTTAATCAATGAGAGATTTACTGTAAAGATTTTCATCAATAAAGCCGTAAGAAACTTACCACTTTTATCTGCTGAATATATAAAGCATTCAACCATTTCTTATCATTGACACAGCCATGTAGTTAGTTCCTGCCTCCTGGTGTCTTGTTTGGACTATTAGTAGTTTGTTGGTAGGCCTTCCTGACTCTGCTCTCTGCTCTTTCTTTGAGATCCAGAATAGTGCAATTTGTGTGGTCCCTGACCTTTCCCAATTTATCCCTCTTTCTTCCTTCTGCCAATCTTTGTGTTGGCTGGGTCTTTGGAAGTATTACCAGTTCCAATTGCTGGTGCTGACTCTTTGGGCTGGGCATACAGGAAAGACCGCTTACTTGAACTGTTTGCTTGTAATTTATGTTCCTGTCTACTTAGCTCTATTGTGCAGTCAGGGCTGCTTAGTTTTCCACATGTCAGAATAGCTACCTCATGTTTTGAAGGTACATTTGGAATCTTGTTTCCCAAGATTTGGAAAGGCTTTAAAATTCTTTGTTCAGGATCTTTATGAAGTTAGAATACTCTTTGTTTTTCAGGTGTAGTACCTGACATCAATTTAAATTATGGTAGTGCTATGTTGTGAATTTTATTGTTATTTATTTATTATGTATCTATTTAAAAGACTCATACAGCCACTCATTTATGCACTATAACTCTGGATGGCTTATAAACAGCAATAAAAACAGCAAAAAACACACCAGTGTCCAAAAACTCTCAGCATCTCCCAAAATAACATACCCCACACATCAACAAGCAACTTTACTGGGGTCCAATCTTACCTTACCCCAATACTTGTTGGAAAAGCCAGCTCTTCAAACCTTTCCAGAAGGCTAGGAGGATAGGGGCCTGCTGAATTTCAGAGGGAAGAGTGTTCCATAGGGCACCGGCAGCCACCGAGAAGGCATGCTGCCTAGGTCCCACTAGATGGCATCATTTACAGGAAGGGATTTGGAACATGCCTACCCTATCTGAGCTGATGGAACAGTGTTACATATAAATGCATACCAAATAAAAATACTATTCCTATCTACCTTGACACTATAAAACCAGCATTCTTAAAAAAAAGAGTCACAGGTTCCCCCATTTACAAAGTAGGTTGAAGCCATGAATCATAGTTAGGAGACTCCGACTTCACCCTGTCCCATGATGATATCTCAATTGACATGTGGGTCAACCTTACACAATCCAAGACTCCCTAGTAGTCAGATTTGTAATTTGCATCTTGATTTCCAGTGACCTTATTTTGGGAGGCAGAGACATTGTGTATGTCAGTTTGTGAAAGAAAGAAATGCCAAATTTGTTTGTGTAGACATCTGCGACAGTGTGGCATTTTATATCTGGTGGCCTAGCTTGCTTATGTGAGTCACTTAGTTCAAGGCCTCTTTGTTGCCCCTCACCTCATTTGAGACGTTTCTTAGTAGTGTGAAGCCTATGCCTTCCTTGACGCTGAAAGTGCCGGCCAGAAATGGCTGAAAGCTTCAGCGGTTCGAGTCCAGCCTCGCGTTAACAAGGTGAGCTCTTGTTTCTATACCCGCAGCTTCTGCCAACTCAGCAGATCGAAAACATACGTGAGTAGATAAATGAGCACTCTCACTCCGGTGGGAGGAAAAATGCTGGCAGCGGCTCAACAGAGAGACGGGACAAGTTGCCGGTAAAAGCGCGAAACCGCGCTCGTCCGAAAAAGGGGCGTGAAGCAACGGAAATCCCGCCTCCTGCGCTGCCAGCTGGGCTGACGCTCTAGGAATTAGGCTCTGGCAAAGTCTAATTCCGAAACTAGAAAGATGCAATTGCCTTGAAAACCGCAAGGGGGCGGTCACTGCAGGGTCAGTAATGACTGTTAAGCAGATTAAAAAAAAAAAAAATGCTGGTTGAACACATTCCCCTCCATTTGTTTTGCTGTACGCACATTCACTTTCTTCTTGACTCTAGTGGGAACAATAGTGTTGTAACCTCTTTAATATGCTAGGCTTCACTCAGGCCACCTTTTTAATGACAAGATGTTTTTAGGATTTTTGTTGTCATGTTTACACTACAGAACATTCCACTTCAAGAGAACCATTGTGCCACGATGTTTTTTTCACCTGCAGCTGATGTAATCATGTTCTTATTTTTATTTATTTACTTAGTTGATTAATATATCTGCCCATCTCGCGAATGTGACTCTGGGCAGCTAGCAACCTGTTAAAACAGTAAAAAAACAATATTAACGAAGGGTAAAAACCTACAGCGGTCACAGTGTACAAAAACCTCTCAGTGGGTGATCTAACCTCCTGACTCCCAGGCCCTGGAGCACATTCAGGTCTTCAGTGCTTTACAAAAGGCTGGCAGGGTTGGGGTCAATCTAATCTTGGGGGTATGGTGTTCCAGTGGGCAGACACTGTGACAGAAAAGGCACACTTCTGAGGTCCCATAAGAAGACACTCTTTAATTGAAGGGACCCAGATCATTCCTCTCCCGTCAGACATAGTGGGAAGGGTAGGAAAAAAACGGGAGATATGGTCCCACAAATAACCTGGCCCCATGCCGTGGAGGGTTTTATAGATGAAACAAGCACTTTGAATTCCACCCGTGAGTGCACTAGGAGCCACTGCAGCTCTCAGAGCACAGATGTAACATACCTAGATGCACCTGTAACTGCCTGCACCACTGCATTCTGAACCAGCTGCAGCTTCTGGATGGTCTTCAAGGGCAGCCCCATGTAGAGAATAAGCATTCTTATGCACATAGCTCAGTTTGCGTTGGATTTATAATGTGATCAGCTATCACCCGTCAAGGGGTTACTATGGAAGAGTGGATGTGCATTTACAGCAGAGACACATGCTACAAGCTGTAAATCATAGTGCTCCAAATGTGTGAGAAGTGGATGATCATTACGACAACTTTCCCCAACATAGCATCTTGCATTGGAACTATAATTCTCATTATTCCCAGGAAAAGTGGCATGATGGGAGTTTCAGCGCATCATATCTGAAAGCCACCAAGCTGGATCAGAGCTGTAAGAGATCTAATGCCATTTGCCCTCCAGTTTGCTCCCACTTCCACCTTAATTGGTGGAAGAACATAAGACATAAGAACATACTTGGAATAGGACCTTTTTTGCATTGTCACTATTTAGTTTGATTTATTCCCAAGCCCTATAAAGGATTCCCAGAGGAAAAAAGGTAAATACAAATTGAAACAACAAAAACATTACAATTAAAGCCATTTAAATATTGCCACTGGTGTCTTCAGATGATTTATTTTATGTCAGCATGTGTTCTGGCTGATACATATTTGCTAAACTGCAGGTTTTTCCCAGCTTTAAAACCTGGCTCCTGTTTTTAAACATCTTCTGATGTTATTCCTGTTTTCTATGTATTTTGTATTGCAAATAGACTCTTAACAAAGGCAAGAAAATATTGCATCCTCTGTGTGTGTGTGTGTGTGTGTGTGTGTGTGCATGGCTATCTAGCTATCAACTTTTTAAAGCAACTTTATATGGGTTTTAATAGAAAAAATGAATAATAATAATAATAATGACAGCCAAGAAACTAGTACTTTAAAAGCCTAATAATTTATGATGTATAAGCTTTCATGGGCTTGCTTACAAAAGTTTATGCCATAATAAACTGCTTATCTGTAAGGAGATGACTGATTAATATTGCTGCAACTAATTAAGATGGTTACCTTTCTAGAAACAAAAGTCTAATATTAACAATAATAACAATGTCTTCTAAGTTTGGCCAACTGCTTTGCTGATCTTTTCCTGCTTAATTTTCATAACAGCCTTGATAAGTAGTTAATTTCTGCATAAATCTGTGTCACATCTCCCTCTTGTGGCTGGGATAGAGCAGGAATCCCCTTTAAAAACTGATTAGTAAAAAAAAAAGTGCCTCCTTGAATAATCAGCCCTGACAGCTTATTCATTCCCCAGTAATTATTTGCATGACGATGAAGGGGGTTTGTGCACCAACTCACGCAACTTTCTAAATGCAGGTTTAGAAGAAAACACAACTGATGTGCTCACTGCAGTGTGGAAATAAATGGTACTGTAGTTAAAAGTGATGTCCTGGTTCTATGACATGCTGTGACAATAGCTAGACTCCCACAACAGTCTGAATTATAAACTACCCAAACCCACTGCAGCCAAGTTGAACATGTTATACTAACTCAATCTGCATGGAGCCAGACCTAGATTATATGCATGGATAGAGCAAACACAGCCTCAAAGTTGGTTGACCTCCTTTCCTCTCCTCTCCCTTTTCTCTGTTCTACTTATAGTACTTATTTCAAACTGGAAGCGTCTCAGGGCAGAGACCTGTCCTCTTGCATTCTGTGAGGCATCATCTCTACTGATGCTTCTTTACAACAATACAAGCAATAATAAAATCATCTCAGGAGACAGCCTTATCTAGAAACATGTATGTGGTAATGTACACGTGCGTGGGTACTTGTATGTGCGTGCAAGGCATCCTCCACCATTGTCTGCAATGAGCATGGCCAGTATTAGAATGGGGACTGCTGTGTACATATACATTTAGATACCCCCCCCCCGCCCGCCCGCCAATCTGCCGAGTTGGAGAAGGTGGTTATTAAGGGAAATCAATGTAGAGGCTGAATGGTTGCATTGACCAAGTAGGTTGTGGGGGATCAGAATTGTCAGCAATAGACTCTGTACATTAGGACAAGATAGATTTATTAGCAGCTCCTTATCTGGGCCTTTTGTTTTGAGAAGAAGGGATATTAAATGGGGTGACTATTTCATATTGAAATGTTAAACTCAAATCTATATTTTATGTTTGAAAAGTAGGTCAGGTCCGCTTGGCTGAATTCTCCTTTATGCAAATGCCCATAATGAATATCTATACAGAAATTTAACATAGCAACGTAATAGCCTGAAGTTCAGCTTTGCCCCAATATGCTTGCTTTCAATATACAGGGATTTATATTTTTTGTACAGCGGGCCATTGAAGTATAATCACTCCCACCTACAACCTGAAGTAGCACAGCCCTGACACAGGCTGTGTCTCCACTTGCACCTAACCTTGTACAAGCATGTCCTGGCAATGATTGTTTTCTGTCATGTCACCATGATGTTGCTTTCATCTTGTCCCCAGCCTGAGACAGGCTTATGTCGTCCTTAGCTGTACTTATGCTAAAGTAATGTTTTCATCCTTATTCTGATACTATCCAAAGGTAGCCTCAAAGTGCGTAAAATCTGTTGAGCTTTGTTATCTCGGTGAGTCCATTCAATGAGAATCCAGCAATTAGTTGATATCAGCTACTTCAGAAGAGCACTAAACCCATGCTTAAGAGGAGCTGAACGCTAGTTCAGTGCTATTCCAGAAGACAAGGAGCCTGAACATCAGCTGATAGGAGTGTGTGTGTGTGTGTGTGTGTGGGGGTGTTGCACTGTGAAGCAGCAGAGGAGACATCTCTTCCATTTCATTGTGAAGCCTCCCCACTTCTCCCAGCATCACTACTCAGTTGCTGTTTGGACCCATTCAAGCTTCTGAGCCAGAGAGTAACTCAGAGGATGGGTGGGCACAGTGAGAGATCCAGGTCTGAAAGAACTGGACTCTGCTACTGCCAAAGCAAAATAGCCCTGGAAGACAGTGTCCAGGGACCAAGTAGGCAAAAAGGATGCCTGTAGCAGTCTAAATTGGCCAATAGGTGCCAGGCTGATTCCAATCCCTAGTCATCACCAACTTTACCACTACCAGAATACTCCAAGTGTATTCATGGTGGAACCTTTGAAGAGATAAAGGGAAAAACACTACTTTGAAAGCAGCACAGCTATGAACAACTCAAGCTCCCGCGGGTATGGGCTGGAGATCAGATGAGCCAACATCATGAGGGTGGAGCAGAAACAAGAGGCTGCCAGGGGTTGTTTGTGTTGCACTTAAGTGCAAGTGAGGAAAGGCTCTCACTCCACTCTGGAGTACAGTTGGCTGATTACATCAGGCACAATTACCATAATCATCATTCCTTTTTAAAAAAATTTAACTGTATAGCCTGATGAAAGGTTTTAATAAATCCAAAAGCCTGCAACTATTAAAAAATGATTGGCCTAATTAAAAGTATTGCCTCTTTGGAATGCTTTATTTTGACTCCTTTTTACATTGTAAAAGGTGGTTGGGGAATATTAATGCAGTAAGGCATTTTTTCCCCCTATTCCAGTGGTTCAGATCCAACTTTATGTCTATGGATTCCCCAGTCAGTGCGTTGGAAGTAGCAGTATACTTGGTAAAGGGGGGTACTGGCAGGTAGCAATGGGAAAATCTGTGAAATTCGTTTTATTCAATTTCTCAGTCCAAAAAAAAAAAAAAAATGCAATTTATGCATTTTTGTATAGATTTCCTAATGTAGGCATTTTCCCATATTTCCCTTATATGTATTTTTATGCACACTTTCCCCCCATAGTGCAATTTGATGGCACTTTTTACCTAATGCACAATTTTCAAATATTTCCTTAAAGTTGGAAAGGAGGTTGTTACATTTGGAAAAAAGCAGATTTTTCTTGCAAACACGTCTCTCTGATCTCAAGCCATTTGCTTCTGACTTTGCCAGCACTGTCCTTGGGTAGCTGCAACAATTCTATTCTCAAATCATAAAACTTCACTTGAGCTCCATGTGACTTTGGGCGAACAGACTTCCCATTGACTATTCCCCCTACTCATCCTCAAAGCAATGGTGGGATGAAGAAAGAATGGGGATAGATACATGGTACTGACTGCTGATCATGTTTTGCACTCCCACATTGGTCAGGAGAAGACACAGATCATCTTATCCTGAGTTGATAGAAAGGCTGTATGGGGATTATTGCAAGTTTTTCTGGAATTGCTTCTGAGGGTGAGAGGGAAGGTCAAAATGCTGTTGATGCAAAAGGGCCCTATGAACAAGATAAAAACAGAAAGGAGCTGCCATGTTAACTAATTAATATAACATCTAGTTTGATTCAGTTGCTGGGGACAACAACAGCTTGCATATAAAAGGGAAGGTCACCCCACCCTGGGCCAGTAGCTGTCTAAAATAAAATGTGAATGGAACTCCATAGAAGACTCTCTTTTTTCTCCATTGTTTCATCTAAGTGAAACTGAATATAATTTAGAGATATTGGAAACTGTTTCCAATTGGAATCTAAATTAAGATGTTTTTCTTAAAGCAACCAAGTTACGATTTTGAAGCAAGTCATCTTCCAGTTGCTGTAAGACAGTGTTTCCCAACCTTGGCAACTTTAAGATGTGTGGACTTCAACTCCCAGAAATCCCCAGCCAGCCATGAGGAGTTGAAGTCCACACATCTTAAAGTTGCCAAGGTTGGAAAACACTGCTCTAAGGTTTGTTTCACATACCTCCCTCAGCAGGCTTTTCTCACTGGTGAATTAATTCAGACAGCTCTGACCCTGCCATTTCCCACTATTTTTTTCAGACTAGTTCCTACAAGATATTTGAATTGCTAACCCCTATCCCATTTCTGGCTCACTTTTGATATCTATTTATTCAGTCCCATTAACAGCTTGGCATTTAACATGCAGATGCATGCATTTTTTCCAAGCTGCCTTGGGCTGTTCTGTACCTTCTGATAAACATACACATTTCCCCTGACCTCCAAATCCTAAGAGGATTTTGTATTGCTTGTGTATTTTCTCCCCCCTCCCCACCTCCTTGGTTTTGCCCCTGTGTTGCTGCCAAGAAGCAAATTACAGCTAATCAAGCCACCCTTGTTTGCTTATGAGATAATACCTTCTTCAGTTCATGCCATCAAGGTGTGGCATATGTTTACTCAACCCAGGTTTTAAGGAGTGATGGACTTCAGAGGCGCTCTCAGCTGTGTCTTGTGGTGAATCATCTCCCTGAAGACTGTCAGCTCTGATTTTTTGGGAGCTGGATGTCCAAGATACAACTGAACTTCTACTTGGGGAAAACGTCTATATCAGCCTCCTTCACAATGGTGTCTTGCATGTATGCTTGACCTCAGCCACTATTATCCCCTAGCCGTGTCAGCTAGGAGGATGGTGGGAGTCTGGGGAAGGCCATCATGTAAGATCCTTGTGGTGTTCCAGTTCCTTTAAACTTTATCTCCAAGCAATGTGATAAGAATCCACCCATAGGGAGTCTCTGATAAAACAGATTAGCCTACTATCAATGATAGATTAACCCGCTACTACTGTGATGGTGCCTAGGTGGAGAAGTTAGAGCCTACCATAGTCACATTGCATTTCACAATGCTCATCTCTTGCTTATCTGCCCCACCTCTCTGCATGCATGCATGCACACACCCACACACACCCATACCCAACACTTTGCTATTTGCGCCACTAAATGACTCGGCAATTGATACATGAGAGTGACAGCTTTATAGAGGCAAATCGGCATAGCTATTCCCATGAGAAGCTAGTTTTTTATTGTTTGGGGAATGGAGGGGAAGTAGTCACCAAGATGCCTTGTTGCTATCAGGAATGAATTGATGGAGAGTGTGTGGCACTCTATCCACTTTAGCTATGGTTATTTATGAGCCACAAGTCATTTTACCAATTTTCGAGAAATCAGAATATAAACTGCCTAATACAGACTTCAAAAGCCAGATATTCTGAACAAACTTTTATCTTGTGCATTTGAACAAACTCATTCCTTCACTTGAAGAAAATTCTTAAATATTAAGTCCTGCTGGGTTAAAGCAAGGACTCAACTAATCCAGCAATCTGTATCCTATTGCTGCCAGTGAGATGCCTCTAAGAAACCCACAAGAAAGACTGTTTGCAACTAGTATACAGAAATATACCAACTAGGACTGGGGAAAAGCCATTGGGACTAACATGTGATAGTAGTTTTTCTCTTTCTTTTCCATGAATTAGTGCAGTATTTGAGGATGGACAAAAAAGAAGGTAGAGAATAATCTCTGTTTGCAGTACAGTATTGAGTAGACATAAGTTCCCAAACATACCATGGGTCACTGGGGTGTGTTCTGCATTTAGGCTCCATGTTTCCCTACACCAGACTTCTCCAACCTGGCTGACACGTTCCAGATGTATTAGGATGGCAGTTCCCAGTTCCTAAAATGTCCTGTTAGCATGGCTCTTAGAGAAGCCTTGCATCTCACAACCAAACTATTGTTGTGACATTAGGAAGATTTGGAGAAGTTGAGACTTTTTTTTTTTTTTTATAATCTACTCATTCAGAAAAAAATCTTGCTCAGCTGACTTAGCTCCATGATGGTGGGTGGAGATGTCCAACTGAATGTTTTCCAGATTGAAAAATAAACAAGGCAACTCATTGCACTTAGAAACTAGCATGACCCTGAGAAGGCCAGGCTCCTGAATTGTTTAGCCATTAAGTTACTTCTGACAAGGTCAGTGCAGGTTAAGGGATGGGATTGTCTGATATCAATAATAGAAGAATCCAGTTGTCACCACAACTCTCATCCCCCCAAAATTAAATATGTATTCTTGTGGGCTAATTATTTAAGATACTTAAATATAATTAATACTGCAACCTGTTGTGGAATCAGTAAAATTCTATGGCTCTTAATGTGCCAATATTTGAGTCTTTTTCTTCTGTTTCAATCTGTGTGTAGTAAGAAAACATAATTTGAATTTCATTGAACAGAATTTCTTCAGATCCTCCAGCCTCATTCTCCTTACTCCCTCATTTATCATAGAACGGACAACCCCGCTACTCATATGCATTCAGGAAAAGGATGAGGGAGACAGGATCATACCAATTATTTGTGCTTTGTGATTCTGACATGTGCTTTGGCTCTGACATGTGAACATGTGCAGCCCAGCACTCTGTTAGTGAAACTGCTTGCATGAGAATTTTTTCCGTACAAGCAGAACCCCAGATGGCCCAGGTACAAAGACGACTGCCTAGCTGTGTATGGATATATGTGATATATCTGTTGCTACAATGCTGTATATTATGCATCAGCATGGGGGTTGGTGTTGTTCCCTGGTGCAAAATAGGTAAAGCCTCACGAAGGCTTAATGCACCTCTTTAGCACCGTTTCCCCTTAGAAAACGCCCCTCCCAAGTCCCACCCAAACTGTTATGCTCTGAGAGTATAAAAATGGGATTGGGGGACTATGTGTGGCCCATGTATTACCAGCCCCCTCATCAATTTTATGATGAAGTTCTTATTGATGTGGTCACCAGGCAAGCTGAAACAGTAGCAAAGAAAAAAGTAGCTCTTTCCTAACATTGCCAAAAATTTGGTCTTTTGTTCTTCTGCCTTCTTTTACCATTTCCAGTGAATGAGAAGATTGAAGAGGCAGAGTGTGCCAGGAGTTAATCTCCAGAAATAGAACTTGGCAAGGGGAAAAAACAAACAAAAATCCATTTTAGCTTAAGCATGAAAATTTTACAAATGTAAGACAACATTTTGTAGGGATTAAAAAACACATTGATGGGGCTTTTGATGCACAGCTGTGCAGTGATCCGCCACCCAAAGACAGGCTCACTTGGCTTAGGGCCAGATGAGATGTTACACACAGATGTGTGCAGTAGTCCTCCAGCAGCCTTTTCTTTCAAACCAAAACTAGTTTGGAAAGAGATGATTGGAACATGAGGAATGGGGGCTTACTCCATCCCGCCCCCCCCCCAGCTTCTTGCTTCAAATAGACTCAAGGCTACAGCTTCCTTCAATTCCACATGGATCTCTAAAACAGTCTTAACAAATAGCAGTGGTGAGTCATGGGGCTTTCCCAGGGGCTTGTATGGAGAGATGCTTACTTGCACAGAAAAAAGGCAGAGACTAGGTTCACAGGACATGTTAAGTTGCTTGGTTGGTTGTGGCTTAGCATGTTCTATAATCCGGGCCAATTGTGGTTCATTTAGCAAGCTAAACTCAGGGTATAACATATTGTGTAAGTATAGCCAAAGATAAGCAGGGTTGATAAGGCAGAATCCTGTGCCCATCACAACAGCCATTTTGTGGTAGTCATTCTGAGAGTGCATACAACATATTTTCAGAATTCCAGATGTGCCCAGAGGCTCCAGAGCAAGCAAGCAAAATGCCAGGATTAGATCATAATACATTCCATCTCTCTATATTTTTCTCACCTCTCACTTTCATTATAGAAACTGCACTGCTTGTCAAATTTCTACTGCTGGTGGCTTCCCCCCTGCACCCAGTGCTGGCTCAAGGATATATGGCACTCCTAGGCCACACTGACTGATGGCACCACCTCCCACTGATGTGAAGATTAAAATTTTTAGAATGATTTGGAGGAGGGTGGCGTTGGCACCCCTAAGCTTTGGTGCCCTAGGCTAGTGCCTACTCAGCCTTAGCTTAAAGTTGGCCCTGCCTGCACCCATTAACTAGAACATTCATGAACAAACCATCATATTTTATTATTCTTTTTTTCATCACAAGTTTGATGGTCCTTTTTCAAGATAGGGCGATGTCTAAGGAGGAGGAGGCAGTAATAATAAGACCTGCTTTCTTAATTCTCCGCTTCAGCCAAACACCCATTAGTAGAATCTTGTTTCTAAGCTGGGAAATGTGAAGGCTTGTTTGTTTGCATTCATCTGCAGAGTCTTAGAACTGCACTTGCAAACAGAGAGGGAGAATGTGTACAAGGGAGAGGTGAGATAAGGGGCATCGCCCTGCCACAGGGAGTGTTGCAAAATCACACTCGTGTCCTCTAAGTGCTGCAAGGAGTACCTTCTACAGATCCATTGCCCTTACGTGCCTTTTGCTCTACAGAAAGCTGAAAATCTGTATCTGCAGAAGGAGGGAATAAGGTGATAGAACCCTGAAGTGGAAAAAAGGCAGCAATCATTTTGGGCTACAATACTGCCACCCTTTTTTGTTTGAGTGAAAAATATTTTTCCCCTTTGCCTTTGCCCTCCAGATGTTTTGGACTTCCAATAGCCCAAGACCTAAACATCTGAAAAACATTAGCTTGGGGAAAATTGTGAGGGGGTTGATTGGAAAGGAAAATTATATGTAAAATGGTAACCGCAGTACATAGGCTGTTATATCAGCCTGCCTCACTCAGTCCGGCAGAAGGGGCATATTGCAGACCCCACCAGTCAAGGGATTTTGACTGGTGGAGCCTAGGAAGAGGGCCTTTTTTGCCGTGGCCCCTACCCTGTGAAACAGCTTACCATCTGAGGTGCGGTGTGCCCCCACTCTCATGGCCTTCAGGAAGAGTGTGAAATCTTGGCTACGCCAGATGGCCTGGAAGTCGGATGGGGGCTCGCACCATTGGAATTGGCTTGTGGGGTAATTGACTCTACCCGTCCCCCATCACCCTGAATGTTTTTAGTTTTTTTTATGTATATGTTTTTATATATATATAGTTGACTTTTTAACTAAATTAATGTGGATATTTATATTTTTTAACTGTTTTCAGTTTTTACCTTAATTGTGAGCCGCCCAGAGTCACCCTCTGGGGGAGATGGGCAGCATATAAATTAAATAAGTAAGTAAATAAATAAATAAATAAATGAGGCACTTCTGTCAGTCCATCCCTTTGTCCCTGTGAGAGAATTCCTCATAGGCTACATCGCTCATCCAAAAAAGCCTTCTTATATTGAAGCCAAGGAAAGCAGGAAAGAAGCTGAAATTCACATGTAACAAAATGGACGATGAGAAGGTAGGGTTGGTTCTCTGCATAATCTTGACAACAGACCTTTCTCCAGTACTGAGTTGAAATGCTCTCCACTTGTCACTGAGTTGGGAGAAAACTCTGCCTGTGTGAAGTTTACTGTTTCCATTGCCAGTCTCCTGTCCTGCTTCAGGTCACTTCAGTCACCTGACTTCCCTCCAAAGTAGTGGGTGACAAAGCATAACAGATTTTCCACACCTTGAAGCTACCTTTGGACAGTGTAAGAATAATAGAGAGAAATACTACTTTAATACTGGTACTTGGACTTTAAAGAAAGAATAGGAAGAGTATTGACATCTTTGAACTTTGGTGGTGGAAAAGACTCCTGAGAATGCCGTGGACAGCCAAGAAAACAAATAAATGGATCATTGAACAAATCAACTCAGAGTTCTCACTTGAGGCACAAATGACCAGGCTCAAATTACCCTACTTCAGATACATCATGTGAAGACCCAACTCTCTGGAAAAGGCTCTAATGCTAAGAGAGGTGGAAGGAAAGAGAAGAAGGAGACAACCAGCAGCAAGGTGGAAGGACTCATAACAGTGGTGATGAATGCACCATTGGCAGACTTGAAAGAACAAGTTTGTTTATTTATTTATTTATTAAATTTGTATGCCGCCTATTTCCCCCGGCAGGTGACTCCGGGCAGCTCACAATTAAAGTAAAACCCAAAAACAGTTAAAAATACAAATACCTACATCAGTGTTGTCCAGACTTGGCCACTTTAAGATGAGTGGACTTCAACTCCCAGAATTCCCCAGCCAGCATGGCTGGCTGGGGAATTCTGGCAGTTGAAGACCACTCATCTTAAAGTGCCCAAGTTTGGACAACACTGACCTACATTAATTAACAAGTTAGGGATAGACTGTCATGGAAAAAATCTATGTGATCGCTAGGAGTCGAAAGTGACTTGATAGCACATAAACAATCAATCCTGGTACTGTTAAGGACAATTTAAGCCAGTCTCACTGATGAGCTAGGAATGAGATAAAGGCCATGTCATGGGATATGGCAGAAAGGAAAGGTTTCCATGGCATGTTTGAGCCATGATTAGATGCAAATGGGGAAAGAAACCAATGAGTGCTGACACACAGGGAACATTTGTGAAGAATCCTTCCTCACAAAATCTGCATAGGAATTTCAAGAACCCTGAAGGATCTCAAAGGCCTCTTCTGGTGAGACAGCTTCCTTTTTATTTTTCTCCTTCTGATGCTGCTTCTTAGCAACTGGTAGGGGAAATGATGTTGTTCTTGAAGATCCCACCTATATAGCCATTGGACCAACTGACCTGTTGGAATTTGCCTAATTCCCTTTAAGGCTATCTAAACTAGAGGCCATCATCACATTCCATCACAGTGAATTCCACCTCCATTCCATAGTGTATGAAAAAGTCCTTTCTTCTTCTCTGGCCTGACTCCTCTGCTAGTCAGTTGCATTGGGTTCTCCAGTTCTGGTATGACAAAAATAGCTTTTTTCTCCCTTATTGCTTTTCTGCTATACTATGCATATGCCTGTAAACCTCTCTCTGGTATGTCTACAGGCCTTCTTCTCATTGCATTTTACTTACTGTAACCCTGCAACATCTTCATTCTGCCATGCTGCCATTCTACTGCCTTGATCTTACATGTGAGGTTGCCTTAAGTCAGGGTTAGCTGCACTGGTGTGAAAGTACTATTTTCCCCTTATGCTTGCAGCAACCAATGGCAGTGAAAAGGTGAAAACCGGCTTTGACCACACTGGCAGCAGCTCAGTCGGGGGACCTGTTGGTAACTTGAGCTGTTGCTGTGTGTGCCTCTACCCTGGAGTCCAAGGTATTGTCATCTGGCCCCGTTCCTTTTTTTTTTCCTGGGCAGGAAAGAGCAGGGCATAGCTTCCAGCTGCTGTGGCATGGACAGCTCCCTGAAGCTGTAAGCAACTGATCCAGGATGAGGGAACTGCAAGGTAAATAGGACATTTGTCCTGCGGTTTGTTTTGAATATAGGCTTAGTGCTATTTCAAAAGGTGTCTGATGTTGTAGATCAAAGGAACTGACTTTATTCCAGGGAGCTGTGACATGTATCTGCTAAGAGATGTGGGCTGATCTATAGAACTAATGGAATAAGATGTTGAAGCAGAATGTACAAATTTATACTCTAGTTAAAGGAATTCAAAATGTTGAATTCTTCCTGATTTAAGCCTTCTCTGTAAGCAGGAAAGGAGCACAAGAAATGTATACATTAGAACCTTTCTCCCTAGTTTTCTAGCTTTCAGTTTGCAAGAGACTGTCTTGGAAACATTCAAAGTAATATCTTGTACCTATAGATGAAGTGGTGCTGTCTATTCCTATTGCCTTATTTTCCTGCACGCACTAATCTGATGATGTCTGACTCACAGGCTCCTTTCCAGGCGTGGCCTACATCTCCTCTCACAAGCAATGCTGAGGTGCATCCCGGGTTCCTACAGTGTGTTGTGTAGAATGCTTGTGTCCATAACTTTACATGCACAAAGTTCAGTCAGGAGCACCTGCAGCTCAACATTATTTCAGGAGACTAGAATGAGGGTAAAACCTTTGTCTAATATAGAAGTGGTTAATCTGTGGCCGTTGCTTCATTTTTAAGCATAGCAATCAGCACCGGGGGATGGTGTGTGGGGGAGGATGTTTGAGTGTGGAGTAAGAAGCTGGCAGGTATCCCAAGCTTATGGGTGCTGAATGCTATGAAAAAGCTCTCAGATTTTTTGGGTGTGTATGTATGTGTGTGTGTGTGTATGTGTGTACCAGCTGTATCCCACCTGTTAATGGAGTGTGTTAGTGTGGTTGCGATGGGGCTCTTTGGGGACAGGAAGACATGGGTCCAGGGTGAGGGGTTAGAGGGCAGGCAGGGATATCCAGTGGTTTCAACCCATGTTACCCAATCCAGTAGGATGGAAATGATCCAGGTACCCTCTCTGAAATAATGTCATTGTGTGAGACCCAGGAGACGTGCCTTCTCTGTAATAATGCCCATCCTTTGGAACAGCCTTGCCCTTGAGATCTGGATGGCCCTGACCCTATTGGTCTTCTAGAAGGCTGCAAAGTTCTGACTCTTCTCAAGTGTTAGGCCCAAGTTATTTGTGGAGCCTGATTTGCCTGTTAGTATGTGAACTGTTTTGAGGCAACTTGGGGTTTTAATTTGATGATCATTCTTAATTGTATTTTGCACTGTTTTAAATTAATTTCTTATTAACATGATTTTAATGTATTGTTTGTTAGCTGCCCAGAGTTACTTGTTTAAAATGGGTGGCCATATAAAATTTCCAAACAAACAAACAAATGAAAATACCTGCCCACCTACCTACTGGAAGTAATCAGTTCAAAATGCTGGTCCACTTCCCAGTCAAATCCAAACAAGAGTATTTCCTACAGTTAGAATATTTCCCTGGTGTCTACCTTAAGACCTGCTGCAAGGAACAATGCTTTCCTTCTTCCAGTGAATTCCGTCCATTAGCAAAATGATCTTACAAGTGTCTCAAGATACTTCTCCTAGTTTAACCAACATCTTCTGTTCTCCAATGCAAGCTTTTTAACTTGTTTTGGATTAAAGTCTGGTATTCTGAGTCATCAGCCATTGTCAAGGATGTCCATTATTACTTCTCATATTTAATTTGTCTTTGGAACCTCTGCCTGTTTTATTAAATATTGGAAGACTGCTTTAGATGTTGAGGTGGCTGACACTGAACACAATTTATTATTATGTGCTAGTAATACTTTATGTTGTATTGATAACCGTTAGTGTTCTATTTATGGATTTAGTACAATAGTTTGGTAAGTTATCAGGTTATTCAAGTAATTGGAATAAGTCTACTGTATATCCTATAGGTTCTAAGTATCTGTGGAAATTTGTAAATAATGGGGAAATGCATCTTGTTTGAATCCTTTTAAATAGCTTGAAATATTATATTCCAAGGAACACTTCCTCATTTGTAGAGGCAAATGTTTTGAACTGTTTATCTTAACCATCTTATTAATGGCTGGTTAAGAATCCCTGAGTCTGTGGGGAAGAATCAACTTTGTTAAAATGAATGTTACTGCAAGACAGATAGATATTCTTAGAGGAATGCTTATATTATCACCTGCCAGGTATTTTAAACAGATTTATAAAATATTGAGAAAGTTTGTATGGAATGGACAAACATCCAGGTTTTCTTTATCTAAATTATTACTTCTTTTTCATGATAAGGTTTTAACTTTCCCAATTTTCAGCTCTCTCATTGGGCTTACACATTGACCTCTGTTTCCTTGTGGGAGTTAAGCAAGACATTCTAAAGACTTCCATGGGAACAGCTAGAAAGTTATTATTTGTCCTCTTTCACTTCTTGGCTGGGGCTTGGCTCATGCATCTCACTCCAAGTCCAGCAACATAACCACTATATTGTTATATAGATCTGGATCCAAGGACTTCATATCTTTGGTTCTGAATGTGGTAGACAGAGCTGGTATGCAATTTGGGAGTCCTCCTAAATTCTCAGCTGGCAGGTGGCAGCCATGACTAGGAAAGCCTTCACACAGATTCATCTTGTGCACCAATTGCACCCATTCCTAGAGCAGCAGGCCTTACTTACTGTCACTCATGCTTTAGTCACTTCTCATCTGGAGGTGCAATACACTTTACATGGGGCTACTTTTGAAAGCCACTTGGAAGCTACAGCTGGTTCAGAATGCAGCAGTGTGGGCAATTATAAGCATGCCTCAGTATACCCATGTAACATCTCTACTTCGCAAGCTGCACTAGCTTCCAGTGGGCTTCTGAATGGACTTCAAGGTGCTGGTTATAACCTATGAAGTGGAATAGGTCCATGTTGGACTGCCTGGTGCATGGTATAGTCCATGTTAGACTACCTATCTCCAATAATTTCTGGTCATTCCATGAGGTCTGACAGGGGTGGGCATACTGCGGGCCTCCTGAATAAAACAATTCTATCTAATGGGACCCAGAAAATGTGCCTTCTCTGTTGTGACACCACCACACACCCCATTGAACAACATACACCATGAGATTCAGATAGCCCACCTTTACTGGCTTTTTGTAAGGCATTGTGGGCCTGGTTCTTCCTGCAGGCAGTGGGCCAGGCATTGGTGAGCCTGTCTTGGTGTTCTTGATGGTGTGTTGTTGAACTGCTCTGAGCACATTGTATTGTTTAAACTGTTTTTTAAAATTGTTTTTCTTTCATGTTGATGTTTAAAATGAATTCTTAGCCACCCAGAGTCATGTGTTGAGTAGGTGGCTATATGAAGAAAGGAAGGAAGGAAGGAAGGAAGGAAGGAAGGAAGGAAGGAAGGAAGGAAGGAAGGAAGGAAGGAAGGAAGGAAGGAAGAGAAAGAAAGAAAGAAAGAAAGAAAGAAAGAAAGAAAGAAAGAAAGAAAGAAAAAGAAAGAGAAAAGAGAGACAGACAGACAGACAGACTAAATAGGTAGAAGGTCTTCAGTGCATCTTAGGATGTAGGCAGGTTATTTTGATCAGAGCAGATGAACCTAAGAAACTGTACTTTTTAGGACTTCAAAGGCATATATCAGTTTTTTGAATTGTTCCCAGAAAAGGAACAAGAGTTATTGTTTGGGGTGCATGGCTTAGTGCTATAAGGCTGCATACCTCCCCCCCACCAGACTATGTTTAAAAGTTGTTATGAATTGGAGTTTTAATATGGCGGACAAGGGGAATTATTAAATTCCTGGCTAGTGATATAAAATAAATATATTTAAACACAAAATACATAAATTAAAACCTATTTTTGGCTAGAACCCACCATTACTTTTTATTCTTTTAAACCCACTGGAATGTTGGAAAGTAATTAAGGGGCTCAGGATTCATTGGTTAGCCAAATATCTCTCCATATGGTGAACAGAATGGACCAAATTTAGGGTGGGGGGAAAAGCTGGCAAAAGAAAGATTGAGCTTAAAGATGGGCCCGATCTAAGCCTGAGGTGGTGGAGAAAAACGTCGGAAAAAAGTGTGCCTAACACACTCCTATGAGTGAGGCAGCTGTCTCTTCCCTCTTTCTGGCCACATGACCCAGAGTGAAGGATTTTGTTCGTTCATTTGTTTACTTACTGACTTACTTATTGAATGCATACCCTGCCACAATCAATAGTGCTGTCTTCATTGCTGGGTGTGCCCTTCCTCCTTTCTGCATCTCCCCTCTGCTGTTGTTTCCCTTCCCCTTTTCCTATACGACCTGCTCGAGAGAAAGATGCCCACATAAAGCTGTTGTAGTGAAGAACAGGACTTACAGCCTCTATCCTAGACCCCATTTTTGTTTTGCACCAGTTCAGCTTTGTGCAAACCAGGGTCTCTATTCTACCCTCCCCTCTTTTTATTTTTAGCCGCTCCAGGTATTTTACCCAGGACCAAAAGACTTAACATTTGGCTGGAAAATAAATGGATAAGATTGAGTGAAGGATAGCCACTGACATGGACAAAGAATCTTTCAGCATTTGGAAATGCTTCTCTCTCCCTTTGTGGGTTCAGTGAACAGCAGAGAGGAACTCCAAAAGTTGCATTTTTATTTATTTATTTATCAAATGTATATGTATTATTGCTTCCCCCCCCCCCCCTCCTTTCAGGTTTGCCCGTGCTACAGGCCATCAGAATCCTTCAAGAGAAACTGACTGCTTTTCGGGTACAGCTCTCCTCTTTCCAGCAGGCTGCCATGTATGATTACTTCTCAAACACATTCCTCAAGCATTATTGGCTGTACCAGTTTGTGCTGACTCGGGAGAGAGACCGCAATCAGACATTTGCCATTCTTGAGGTCTGTGCTCCCCCCAGGCCCCCTCCTTTGACTGAAGGCATAGATATTGAAACGTGGAAGTACCAGCAGCAGTTAGTTGCCCTCTGTGCAGCTGAAGAAGAAAAACGGGCCAGTGTATTGCATATCCGAGAAACTTTACATGCAGAGCGGGAAAATCTGCTCAGAGAAGTGTACCAAAAGGTCAGAAGGCAAACACAGAGCCTTAACACAGAGGTAAATGAAGAATGTAGCATATTCTATGATATTATTCATTTAGCACAGTGTATTATACATAGGTAGTTGACCATCACTGGATTTCATTTAATCTCTCTAAGGAACTTTGGTTTGGTATGGGCCTAGCCATCAAGGAGTCTCAGCTTCTGACCAGTGGACACGTTTGAAATGTCGAAAGCGTGCTATGGGCATTGGGGTTGCTATGGAATGGGGGTTGGGAATTGCCCTTTCACAAAGTGAGCTGGAGCATGGAGACTATTGATTCCCAAAGTAGAAGTGATGTCCAGAGGCTCCACACTGGGCACTGTAGCTGTAAATTCTTTATTTTAGATGATCTAGCCTTCCAGCTATAAAGAATGGACGTGCCTCGGGGTAGAAATGTTCACTAACTCCACCAGTGAGCTTAGCTGGTGACAACAGGATTGTAAACAAAATGTTGCTGTTGAAAAATACAAGGGGAGTATGTATGAGGTCCCAATTACAGCACCAAAAACTAAACAAGCCATGCTCATAGAACAGATCCTGTGCTTGGTTTTTAGGCTGACCCCTCAAGAACATGTCAAATACTTGCCATAAAGTAGAAACCTTCATTTCTTTGCTCTTGGCTTCTCTTCTTGTACCAAAGATGAAGTCAGCCTAGCCAACTCATACTGTACCCATAGGTACAATAATGCACTAAAAGGAAGGTGCTTATGAACCAGGATTTGTTCTTGCAGATTTACTTCTGAGCTCAAGTTTAAAGTTCTGGGGTGATTTTTAAACCACAGATTGTTTGGGATCAGGATTTTAGAGGATTGCTTGAATCCATGTAATTTTGGGGGGGCCTTAAATTCCCAAGGCCAAGTGTCCCCAAAATACTTGCACTTTTCCATATAGGAATGATGTTCCTCAGCCTCCCTCCTACTGGTTGCCCTTTTATTTATTTTACTTTGTTCTAATGTTTTTATGTTGCTGTTTAAAGTTCTCTTCAGGCATGTCACAATCAAACACATTTAAAATGTGTGACAGGGAACATAAGAAAATAGGCCAACAGCATAAAGCATATCCAATAATATGTTTGAAAATAGAAAATAAAAAAACCTAATATCTGCAGCTAATACAGTAATGATTTAAAATAAAAAGATTGATAGGAATGCCCACATGAGAAAAGTTCACCAAGATAGGCTCAGTATTGAAACGGACCTAATTCTGATTAAATCTGATAAACCAGGATGAAGAGACCTATAACTGGGGATTTACGGCCCCCTCAAAATTACATGGATTCAACAAATGATACAACAGAGGTTTATAACGTGCATGATATATAGATAATTTACAATGCGAGAAACTTTTTTCTGCCCCTTGCAATGGGAACACAGATCAAAGAATGCACTTCTGAGCAGAGCACTTGATTCTTCTGTGGACTTGTTTCTGCTGGATAAGGCAATGGCCAGTGGATGCTCCGAAAAGGGAACTAAACAAATTTATGGAGGAGGAGAATGAATGCGATAAATGGAACATTCAGTGTCAAAGGCCTTTTGCTGTTGAATACCTGTTTGGGGGGAAGGGAAATAAACTGAGAGCTACTATGTCTGGCTTGCAAAAATCCAGCTGAATTTTAGATAGCAGTAAACAGATATTTCTGTATCCCTTCACTGCCCCTCTTGCTTTCTTGTTTTGCCAGTGATCTTTGAGGAATCTGTCTGACTCCTATAAGGATTAGGACACTGGATTTGGTGGAGGCTCTTGTGTTCTTATGTAACACAACATTTAGTAACAAAAATGGAAGCTTTAGGCCTGACTCTCATTTCCGAAGTCTTGCGGCTTGCTCTCAAAATGTCTTCAAAGGCTCCGCCTCTCCCTCACTCTCTTTCTTCATCTGTTACTCTGGTAATCACACACTGGCAGTGTTCATGCAACATGCTTAACAACCAGTAGTAGGATGGCTGCATTCACAAAATATATAAATTTTGGTCAATTTTAATCTTGGTTGGGTTTTTCTGGCTTAGCATCTTGTGCAAACGCCGTTTATTTGATTAGTTAATGATTTAATATATTGTGCAAACGCAGAAAGTGAATTAATTAAGCAACCAGATAAAGCATATGTTGTGTGAATCCAGCTATTTTGTTCACCTCAGCAGTCAACTGACCCACAACCCTTCTTCTCAGGCCAGGAAGAGCTGATTGGCTACCTATAGGAGGACATCATGTCTTCCCGATGATCTAGAAAGAGCTGGAGAGGTTGAGCAGTTTATGCTCATCTACTTGTTCAGTAAAATAACATGGTTGGCAGGAAATAGTGCAAGTTGAAATCCAACACACCTGCGTGACATCTAGTTGGGGGAGAGTTTATCACGTTCCAGATTGAAAATTCCCACCTGCCTGGGCTTGCTTTTCTGGTTCTTCTCTGCCCTGTAGCAGATTGTTTAGGGAAGTGAGAGGCAATTTTTTTACTTGTCAGCCCATCTGTGGAGTGAAATGAATGGCCCATTAATGCTTGTGCATTTGTGTCTCATTGGGCTGCCAGCAATGGCAAGTACATTCAAATGAACAGAGAGAATATCACCTTTTGAACTCAAGCAGAGATTGCTGGGGTATAATTCCCTGAGCATTTTTTTGTTCAGTACTGTTCTGTATGTAGAGAAGAAACTCCAAATTTTGCTATTCCCAATTCTCTGCCAGTCCTAGATTTGGCTCATCATCACTGAGGTCTGGTGGATCTCCTCTAAACTCAACAGCTTCTGGGACACTGACTAAAGGAATGTTACTACAGCTGCCTGTTGGCTTCTTTTGACAACTATCATTCACACATATTGCCAGCTGCCACCCTGACCTAAATGATATTCTGGGTCCCTACTCTGTTTTGTTGGCTCCTTCCCAGCTTTATAGTCAAATTGAAATTATGTTCCCAAGCCGCACCCTTCATCAGGTGTGTGTGTGTGTGTTTGTGTGTGTACACACCTACCTACCTACCTAGTCAATGAGGATGTGTTTGGCTAATATCAGAGCTGAGAACCAAAATAGGACTAAATAGGACTCCAGCCTGAGCTGGCTTATGGACCCCATCTCATTCCATGACAATGTATATCATAGCACACACTCCAAAATGTGATTATAGCACCCTGCTGTGTTTGAATACCTCTCCTGCTATTCTGCCAGGTGGGACCTGGGACATCTATCTCCTAGTCCTCCTTGGAGGCTAATGTCTCTGGCTGTCATGTTTGTGTGTGATCCATTGTAAAACATGCATTTACCACCTCACTGCTTCCTCTGTCCTTCCATATTAATTTATCCTCCTATTACTTTGGCATAACTTTAATCTTTTTCCCAGGGAGGTGTATACATTTTTAAATGCATTTCTAGACTACAGCTCCCTACTATTTTTATTGTCTAGTTATGCCTGTAAGGATTAAGTGAGGCCCAGAAAAAAAGCATTCTTGTAAATAAAGATGAGATGGGAGGCTGGTTGTTTGGTTTTCAGCTGGCTGTCTCATCTCCACTTAAACAAAAATTAATGAATAGATAAAATAAAGTTAGGTAGGCAAGAAGTTACCCATGCTTTCTCAATAGTAAGTTATAGTACTCTTCAACCACTGGTGTGCTGATTTATGAAAACAATGATATGCTGTGTATGCCCCAAAGATAATTAAGCAATGCTATAAAATACTATATACTCCCCAATGAGTAAATGGCCTTAGACATTTTGCTTTCACCTCACTGAAAAGCTATAAGCAATGGACTTAAGGGGGTCAAGTTCAAATCTCATCCTACACATCTTTTCAGTTTAGAATTAGACACCCCTTCCCACTCCTTGTATACACGAGCAAGGCAGACAACATCTGTCAAATGCAGTTGCTGTTGATATAGCTATGACCTCTTCCTCATGTTTTTCTGTTATCCTTTCACTGGGCTTCAGAGAATCATGTAACTATTTACCAGGTGATGAATTATGATGCTATGCAAGTGGTAACTGATTTAGAAGGCCATCCTTCTAAGCAATGAGGGATTTTTTTTTCATCTAATCAAAGGACCAATAAGGTTCTAATGATTTAGCAAGACATTGTAAATTGCACCCCTTCCCAAATGCTTTCATACTCAAGTCTCCTCAATCAAGCCTTATATGGTGTAGCACCAGAATACATTAGACAATGTTTTGCCAGAACTGAATTTCCTGTTCAATCTGACCATCTAGAGAGAATCTGTTGAAAGTCCCCATTCTTCATAATAGGATATAGAGGAAATGTTAGGCATTCTGTGGTAGTCCCCACTCTCTGGACCTCTCTCCTCATGGAGGTGAATGTGGTTCAGGTGTCCTTGCTTTTTGCAATCAAATAAAATTAGTACTATTCCAATGTGCCCCAACTGACTGTAGGTGTCTTCATAGGTAATTCTGACTGTATTAGTGGTTTTTATTTTTATATTATTCTTGTAATGTCTATTTCCCTATGTGTTGTTCACCACCCAGTCTGTTTTTTTTTTTTAGATTTTTTTATCCTGCCTTTATTATTTTTTATAAATAACTCAAGATACTGAACATACCTAATATTCCTTCCTCCTCCTATTTTCCCAACAACACTGTGAGGTGAGTTGGGCTGAGAGAGAGTGATTGGCCCAAAGTCACCCAGCCGGCTTGCGTGCCTAAGGCGGGACCAGAACTCACAATCTCCTGGTTTTTAGCCTGCTGCCTTAACCACTAGACCAAACTAGCTCTCACCAGTTTGATGAGCAGGTTATAATCTTGTTAAAGCAATCAATCAATCAGTAGCCAACCATATTAATTGTTAAATATATCAGAAACATCAGATATATTACTCTTGTCTTCCAGACACTAATATCTCTAGTCAATGAAGCAATTAAAACCCAGATCCAGAGGCTGCATGATATTATTCAGCATGAGATCCAGATGACCTTTGAAATCCTGCAACTGAAGCTTCAGAAAAAGGCCTTGGTGCTCAATCCACCTGTTCCTCACCCCCCTCCATTCACTTCTGAGTTGCGAGGAAAAAAAACAAACAAAATTCAGAAGGATACACAGGACAAACCTTTAGAAAACAAAGACAAAAAGGAGAAGAAGGACCAAATGAAGAAAAAGAAATGAAGATTGCTTTGGGGTTCTGTTGTGCATCCCTCAATGAAGAAGCAATCCACATATCTCCTTACAAGTGTACTTCCTTATCCCAGGCATTCTAACTACTTTGCCTTTCAAGCTGATTCTCCAGAGTGATACCACCTCTGACTGCATGTAGGGCTCAGGTGTCTGCATGTTAAAAAGAAAGGATTCTTTTATAGCCTTGCACTGACATACTCAATTTGCTATGGAAGGCATTATGAATAGTTTGAGACACATCATACACCCATTATTTGAAACTTCTACTACTTTTAGTTGAAATGACATAATTTAGAAATAGAGTACCATTTCAGGAGAAGAAAACTTAACGCTTTTTATCTACAGAGGATAGAAATAGGCAAACAAATTCAAATTGACATTCGTAAATGTGTCAGTATCTGAGTATCAGCAAGCATTGCTTAGCAGTGGAATCCAGTGACCTACTCTGTACCTCTGAAGAAATTTTCCTTTGGGCCTTTGCATGGATAGTGCCCCATGTTGGGTGGGGAAATTGATTTGACACCATGCCATATGCACAGAAGACCACATTCTTATATCCGGCAGGATACACATGCATGTTTAGTCACCTGCGTCGGACCAGTGGTTTGTATGTGTTGTAATCCTGAACATTCAAGCATCATTTTAAAATTCAAATAAATATAATACAATTGGTAGGAGAGTGAATGATTTGTATTTATTTTTAAATCTGGATATTTTAAGCCAAAGCAATGGCTGTCAAGATACCATTTGCCCTGTTCTCCTGCCAGACACTTCCTCTTTGGGGATCTCTTGGTTTTGATCTTTCGTCAACAAATTAAACAGGAATGCAGTTATGTTTCAGGGCTCCGCCCTCCAGTTGCTTTTAGGTTTCTCAGTTGTCCTCATTTTAAGCTTACATACACTCTCTCTCAGGCTTTAAGGGAAGATCAAATATTATTTGGGGTCATACCCATCATCTAAGCAGATAATGGAATTTCCTTCCTGAAAGAGACCATAATAACAGGACTAATGTCCTGATTGCCTCAGTGCTCTCAGAAATGTGTTGCAGTACAATAAACCCCTAGAAATTACTGTAAATTAAAGGAAAAGGCATGGATGGGAAGAGGACAAGATGGCGAAGACATCTGAGATGAAAGAAGTCCTAGTCTCATGGGACCACATTAAAACAAAATGGCTTCCTCAAAGCGACTCTATGCTTGTGCTGCCAGTCAGTAGTAACCCCTGTGATTTAGACAGCATTGCTCATAGACATGAGGCATATTCAAAGGGAAGCATTTTCCTCTTAAGAAATTAACCACTTATTCCGCAAGAGGGCAGTTCTTTACAATGGCATGCTTCATGTCAGTCTTCCCTAGCTTATTTTGTTATTTCTATTCTACTCCCCACTATATTTTCAATATACCAAGTGAGACTGCAGACCTAGAATCTCTTAGCACCTTCTGTAAAGAAATCCTGAAAGTTAAGGCAGCAGTTTCCTGTAGCCTTTCAGAAGTGGAAGGCTATAATGCCATCGTAGTTGGCATGCGTGGACCTGCAGAGCTACTCTAAAACTTGTCACCGAACTCTAATCTTGAACATGATAGGAGAAATTATTCAGCCCATGAGACGCAATCATATTAATTCAGTTCAATTAATATAATTTTAATTGGATTTACATTAAATCCAATTTAGATTTTATCACTAGTAGTAGTATGAATGTTATTTGCATATAACATTGAAATAAAGATAAATTTAATATATTAGAGCAAAGAGTGCTGTCCTGCTGCCAAAACTGGAGTAGGATTCAACTACCTGCCCAGTCAGCTTGAGTTTGTGGATTAAAGAGGACTGCTGTTTTGTCCGTCTCAAGCAGCAAAATGCCTTTTGCCAGGTAGGAGAGCTCTATTTTCAGTCTCAGTAAATTACCTTTAAGGAATGTGCACCTGAAAGTTGCCTTTTTACACAAGTGGTAGCGGTGATGATGTATTTCTTAAAAGCTGATTTTTATAGTCTCGTTTTGTGTATATTGTGATCCCCCTTGGCTTCTTTTCTGATAAAAGGAGGTTTATACAGTGAGGCGTTGTCTATACACATAAAGTTTGATCTGATGGAAAGTTATTTCAGGGATGGCCCCTGCCTTAGATACCCTTCCATCAGGTGAAGAAGCAAGCAAAAGGAAATGAGACATGGGTGTCTAAAGTTAAAAAAAAAAAAAGAGGCTGTAATCTATATCGGGTCTTCTAGCGCCCCCCCCCCCCCCCCATATGTCTACTATGGGATGTAGGACATTGTGCTTTCTTTATGTTATTCTTTCAGGGAGCCATCTATATGTGTTCACGGAGAGCAAGAAAACGACGTTATTTTTCTTGAAGTATAAACAATTCGTGATTTTTCCTCATCCCTTTGCTTAAATATAAAGGTAGCCCCAGGACGCATAACATCCGGTTGGAGGGACTGGCTACTGTTATCAGGCAGGAAACAGAGCTGGACACATCCTCTCCTTCGTCTCAGCAGCCTAAAGCCACCTCCAGTGGCCTGATTTGGCAGGAAAAGACAGAGCTGCGTGTCTTACTCCTTCTCCTTTGCACACAGCAGGAGCCTCCCTCTACAGCTCTGGGAAAATGAATCCTTTTCCTCCTCTAACAGATCAGAGTGGGAGAACATTTTTTTCTGCCTGAGAAAGCAGCAGAGTTTGTAATGTTGGAATGTGAGGTAATACAGGCCAACCTTCCACCGCTGGGTACCAAGAAAAAAAAAAGGTCTCCTTTTATTGAAGGGCTCCACGACAAAACCATCCTCCTCCTCCTCTTCTTCCTCATTATCATCAATTTCCACTCAGGATTTCCAAACATCGACCATTTTCTTATTTAAGGCAAACCCGTTGAAGGCAGTAACCATTTTGGCTTTAGCAGACGCCAAAGTTAAATTGAGTGAGAAGAACCAGAGTGAATGGAAGGAGTTTAGAACTTCTTAGAGGTTAATAATTAAGAAAACAGCCATGAGAGGAGTGTGTCATGGGGTGTGTTCTATATGACCCTTTTTCCTAATGCCATTTTCCAAATTAAAACAATGCTGTCACTTTCTCTGAAGGATGGGGCAAATTAAAGGAGAAAGTATTTTAATTAAGAAAAGGTTAGGAGGTTCCATCCTCTTCTCCCAACATTACGATCCTGACCTAAAGTGCTTCTTGTGCTGCCTTGAATTTTGGCAGGGGAGGGAGAAAGATCCTGATCACACATCTTCTGCCATGGCAGCTGAGAAATGGGTAACCTACGCAGGGAGATCTCTTGGCCTGTCAAGAGCTGCATTCAGATTCCTTCAGGGGTAATTGGTTGAGAGATACAAGCCAGCATCCCTTTCTCTCCCTTCTCTGTCACCCTTTTCTCTCATGCTTTTCCCTTTCTCTCTGATGTCTTCTACTTTCTTTCACTCTCCTCCTCATCTCCCAAGAAGCTGTCAGCTGAGGTCAAATAATTACTGTCAATGTTCCCTTCCTGGAAAATCTGACCAAAGCCCTGTCTGTTGCTAATTGTACTGGGAAGCAGAGAATGTTAATGTGTGTACGTATTGCATGGAAAAAGGGAGATTGCGATGAATAATACAAAGGGGAAGGTGTACCTTTCAAGTAAGGAAGAATTTTTCAAGACAGCACAACTCCTTAACAAACTTTGCAAGAAACTTAGCTCATTTGAAGTTAAATCTAAACTAAAGTCTTTATGTGAACAAACTTTTTGTCAAATCTTTCATGGCTGCAGAAATATAGAATAGCATCCATGGTATTTCATTTCTCTGATGATAAATTATCAATTATAAATCTTGAAGTTGGTGATCAAAAGGAGGGGGAAAAATGCACCTCCCCTTTCTTCAGTTTCATGGAAAATTGCCCCAGGTCACAAACATGCAGACATTGGCAGGATTCCCATGGCTATCCAGAAAGGGTGAGATGATGCTGCCTGATGTATGCTATGTGCATGGATGTAAGATCCTACTTCTATTCTTTTCATACCTTGTTTGCTTGTCAACATGCTGCCCTCCTTGCTTCATAACATCACAAGCAGTGTCCATAAAATGTGCCAAAGAACTTTTCTTTCTCTTTTCTGACCGTGGATGCCAAAGACACACACACGTTTCACCATACACAGCAATGTAAAGTTAAGCAGGAACATAGTCATGGAGAAACAGATATCCAGCAGTTCAGGTTTGGACTGCAAATTTGGCCTTTTTGTCATTGTGCCATCTGGACTGTTGTCAAATTTCTCAGGCTCAGTGTTGGAATAGTCACAATGCTATCTGGCTTATCCCCTACATCTAGAAGATTCTTAAACCTAAGAATCAACCAAATATGGGGAATTGGTGATGAATTCTTCTGTCATGTTTTGTTTTGACTCATAAGCAGCTGTATCATTTTCACACACCACTAACATTTTATTAATGTTTCACCAAAGGTTGATTCTTTGCCATTTTCAATCACCTATGTTAGTCTTAGCCGCTGGAATAATCAAAAACCAGTATTTTCTGCTGAATGACTGTGCTGCGGGTATTTCATAATTGCTGCAATGTCTCCCCAGATTAATTTCCAGTTCTCCTCATCAGGCTGTTCACTTACCTCTGGACAGGATCCAGTTTTTCATTTTGTTTTTAAATGTGGTACTGAAAACAGATTTCATTTTTCAGGATGGTTGTTTTTATTAATTTCCTAAATTTCATAGGATTATTCTAATCTGCTTTACAATTCTTATTAAAGTTAATAAATACTGTTGCATTATTTATTAAGTGGCTGATCTCAAAAAAAAAAAAAAAAAAAGGGCTAAGCAAAGTGAGATCTGGTTACTACTTGGATAAGAGGCCATCAGCAGGTCCCAAAGCTGCTGATTAGCCTGGGAGGCTCCAATGGTAGACACTTGGCTTCATTCAAGTGAAAGGGTTGTTTTGCCCTTACTCCAGTGTTGTCCAAACTTGGCCACTTTAAGATGAGTGGACTTCAACTCCCAGAATTCCCCAGCCAGCCATGCTGGCTGGGGAATTCTGGGAGTTGAAGTCCACTCATCTTAAAGTGGCCAAGTTTGGGCAACACTGCCTTACTCTGTCACAGAACACCACCAAGTTCTTCCAGAACTCCAGGGTTCTATGGAACACAGTTTGAAAAACTCTCTTCCGGTCCATCCTGTTATATTAAAGTATAAATCCAAGCAGCATTAGCTTTCCCATTTTACTTACAGTGGCTCTGGATTAACTGAGACATCCCCTGGATAGAATTGATACCAAGTACTGTATATCAGCTGTAGCACATTCTTTGGGAACTACAAAAATGGGGATGGGGGCTCCCTGCAGCCTGTAGGCTAGGGCTTTCCCTGTTTTATATGGCCGTATCAAGTGTCTTTCCTTTGTGCAAAAAGGAAACTAATACTCACTGCTCAAGGTTCTCTCCAAAATGGTAGCATGCCTACTCCTTGGAATTTGTACTTTTTTAAAAAGAAAGGCAGGGTAGTTACCTGCCAGGAAGGTTGTAGTAATACAGCAGAGAGGGGTAACCTTTCTCAGCATGGGAGCTTTAACTCATTCTCCTTACCAGATGGGAGGTGTGGGAGATCTTCTGAGGATGCAGGTCCCTCACTGGGAGGGATGAGGCCAAACCTGTCCAATATTTTTAAGGAGCTTGCACAGGGGGAGCATTAAAGAGAAAAGACGGGAAGCCATGCATTCCTATATCCACTCTTATTTTCCTTTCTTTTACCTAAACACCATACTGCCAAAATCAGTGATATACTTTTGTACCACCTACAGGGCTGGGAGGTAAACAAAGTCACGATAGCAAGGCTCCACACCTTTGTTATAGCCACTGCATGCATGATACAGATAAAAAGAGATGCAACTCTGTCACGTGGCCATGGCCTTCTCGACTTTTCTAACCCTCTCCCTGCAGATGCCCCTGTTTGGTAGCACAATCTCAGGGTGCTTCAAAGGCTGCACATGGGATACTATCGCTTGCCTTGGGGATATTCTCAGACTCTACCATTCCAAAAAGAGAGCACACTTCTCTTCAAGAGTAGAATTCTGGCAAGATGCTGTAGAAGGCACAGAGAACGGCCTTGAAGGACAGTGGGAAGATCCATTACCAAGGCAATGATCAGACAAGCAAGACTTGAGTCCATTCCAAGAAACAAACTTAAGAAAACCCCTCAGACAAGCCTCTCCCTAATTCACATGAAGATACAGTGCTGGAAGAGGGAAACACATTTAGATTTGCAAGATTCTGTTACTATGTTGTTGTTGTTCAGTCCTTAAGTCGTGTCCGACTCTTCGTGACCCCATGAACCATATTGCACCAGGCCTTCCTATCTTTCACTGCCTCCCTGAGTTTGCTCAATTTCATGCTCATTGCTTCAGTGATGCTATCTAGCCATCTCATCCTCTGCCGTCCTCTTCTCCTTTTGCCTTCCATCTTTCCCAGCATCAGGGTCTTTTCCAAAGAGTCTTTTCCAAAGAGTCCTCTCTTCGCTGTTACTATCTGTTACTATAGCTGTTCTAATAAAAGTAATGTCACTGGTTTCCTAGTCTGGTCTTATAGGGCTGACAGATGGTAACTCTCCTTTGTTTCTAGTATTTGGGTGAGAACTTGCTGGAGACATTGAATTCTCTGAAGCATTAATTCTTTAAATGCAGAGCTGCATCTAGCTTTAATAGTGGAATGCTGGATTAAGGGTAAAACATCCCTGATACCTGGGGCTCATTTTTTATACACACACATACGTGGGGAATACACAGAGCTTTCCACTACTTCTTCCAATATGAACATATAAAGAGTTCAGTCTACTTCAAACTGCTTATGCCCATCATTGCAAATGTCGTACCAGATGTAATAAACACTCACTTTAGTACTGTAAAAAAAAGTGAGCGATCACAAGGATTCACTTAAATGTATTAAGCATTGAGGAACAATTCAAAGCCAGGACTATTTATGACCACTTAAAGAGTACGACCAGACAACCCTGCAATCCCCAGCAGCTATTTCCCAACAGCAATCATCCGAATATGCCTTTATGATACAAAAATCCTGCCCTGTTCTCTGCATCATGCTTTCAGGTACACTGAAGTTCCAGGTGTTGTGTATCTTGTTGTACCTGGCATCAGCTTTGCTTGAGCTGTACTTTGTAAAGTCTACGTTAACTTCAAATTATGAATCCATTGAACTAGATATATTGTAAAGTAATCAGAAAAAAATAACTTTAATAGAAGATATTGAAATCTGGGTGAAAATAGTAAAGAAATGATCATAGATGGCATTCCTCCATTATTCTATAGCCTTCATGTATCTGAAAAGACCATCTTTACATAACATTTTAAAATACGATATATCAGATAAAATTATCAAGTGCACAGAGTTACACATAAAAGAATTATTTATCTTAACGTCTCGTGTTTAATTCATTTATTCTTTAATATATATAAAAACATTATTTGTAGATTAAACCACACATTCGAGGAACAAAATTAGAAAAACAGTATGATATAAACTAGCTAATTAATCATTACATTACCATTAATTCTGTTAAATAACTGATTAACAAAGAAACAGTTGATTTCCATCAATATAAGGAAGTTCTACCAATAAAAATGCATGGTAGGGAGGAGGGATAATCTGTAAAACATACATATGTACAGTGCTATTCCAGGCAAAAATAGGACACAGAAAAGAGGATAAACTTTACTTTTAAACACTAAAGTATCTTTCTTCAAGGACGATTTGATAAGAATAGAGCATTACTAATATGAATCCTTTCAAACAAAACTCTGCAGATCTTTTGCCAGCAGTGTGGATGAAGCTAGCTGATAGAAGGGGGAGAACAAAGTTTAAAAAGTGAGAAGATGGGAGAGGCCTGGCTGTTAATTTAAGCTCATACAACAATTCAGTTGCTTCAAGACTTAATTGGAGTCAAGAGATAGTCCTCAGGTCGGATCCTTGTAACAATGCTTATGAACAATGACTCTACGATCTTTCCCTTTCGCACTGAATAACTACAGGCAGCCTTTGAAATCAATCACCAAAATCTTTCCTTATAATTATTTTCCTACCAAACTGATGCTAGCATTTCAGTAGTACAGCATTCATTCCATTTTGCCACGTTAGACCAGCGTAGCAATTGACAAATCACCTGCACAAGTTTTAATAGCTAGGACATCTATCATTTACATCCTGGCGTAATCCCATTAACATCAATGAGATTGTAACAATGGAAACAGTTACTGGATCACTGAATATAATCTTTCCATTTTCCAAAATGGCAAAACATATGGAGTAATTTACCATACAAAAGCTATACAATCTGCTTATATGGAAAGACTTTCTCTTAGAGACGTAAGTTAATGACCCACCTTAATTTTCACTGAATCCCTGATACAGACAGTTTAAAGCACAGTATGAGGAATATAAGGAATATGCAGGTTCACTCTACAAGCAGGAATTGGCTGAAGCAGCTCTCAGTCAAATGAACTTCTTGGAAATGAATCTGGGTTTCCTGCTAGAGAACTGAGCTCCAGAGAAGAGCAAGAAACCTGAGAGTTTTATTGATCTTTTTGACAAATCCAGAATGTGCAGCAATTGGAGCTAGTCTGTGGTTGGCCAAAAATGAGCAGAGCCCAATGCAGCAGATCAGGCAGCAACTTGTCACATAACAATTTAACCAATACTGGCCAAAAGGCAAAGAAATGGAGGAAGTACAGTAGATGACTGAGCACTGAGGGTAATAAGAGAGCATTTTTCAAGTATATAAAGGAGTTATAAACAGGAGATTTGGAATAATAATCTTAAATTACAGAAAAATTCCAGTTGAATACAGGTAGCCCTCGTTTAACAAACACAACTGGGACCAGCAACTTGGTCATTAAGCAAAGTGGTCACTAAGTAAAACTGCAACTGTGCATATGATCTTACTTCAGCTTTCCTTTGCTTTACAGACCTGCAAAGGTCATAAATGCAAGGATTGGTGGTAAAGTTACTTTTTCATCACCATCGTAACTGAAAATGGTTGCTGTACGAGGCAGTCACTAAATGAGGACTACCTGTATAAGGAAACATTTCCTAACACTAAGAAAAGTTCAGTAGTAGAATCAAATACCCAGAGAAATGGTGGGTACCCTTCACTGGACATGTTCATACAGAGGCAAAGCTCCCATTTGTCAGGAATGTTTTAAGATGCAGTTTTGCATTAAATAGAGAGCTGAATGCAATGGCTGAAATTGTCCCTACCGATAAAGACACCATATCATCAAGATTGGTTTACTTAAAACTACTGCATTTTTAGAAATGCTGCACTGGCTGTTATACTTCTCTGAAGCCAAAAATAAATCTGGGGATCAATAACATCTTCCACAATGTATATTTCTTACCACTTATAAAATAACCATTAGAGGATGAGAAGGGAACCAGCTTTTTCTAAATTATAGGTTGTTCATAAGCTTGCGAGAGGCCAAAAAACCAGAGGAGAGCATTGTACGTGGACTTTTAAACTCAAAAGCAGCTTCATGGATGGGATAAAGCAGATGTAGGCAGGGGCATCAAGAAAGGGGTTTTTAATAATTAGCCTAATCTAGATTACCCATTTCTTTGACATTCTTTGTTGTCAGTTTAGAACATGGAGAGGCCAAAACACATTTCCAAATGGTTAGACTACTAGCCCTCATATGTAACCAGTTTGGGTGATGATGGCTGTCAGCCAACTTATTTGGAAGCAGCTTATTATGGAAGATGCCTGGCTCCTGTTCTTCCCCACCCAGTATTCCCTTGATCCATTTAAGTTAGAATTAAAAGTACAGCATATAAAACAAGCGAACCATCCTCACCCTGAAATGTCCAGTTCTGACCTTGAAATGTTTTGCACACCTCTTGTTAAAATGTTATTAAGATGAACTTCACTTGCCCCTTGCCTATTTTGACACTTGAAATGCATACTCAAATGTTCATTATTTGCATCTGATGCTTCTTTCTTGGTTGTTCCCAAACACAAACACTGTACCAACCTCTATTACATCCATTTCCACAGACAAGGAGAAAAGAAGATCCTGAAAGAAGCAAAGGGCAACATCCAAACTGAGGCTGCTTTTTTCTTTTCTACAGGACAGAAAGGTAGCCCAACATACACTGTGATTGTTAGACCCTTCCCAGAAATTGCATTACTGTACAGGGTACTTAAGAGGCCACACTGGGCATTAGCAAACTGATGTCCAAAGCCACATGTAATTCTTCAGACCTACATTTCGTGATGAGATTACACAGCCACATTTGCCATTGATTATGATAAGGTCCCACCCGGTTTGACCCATTTTGCCCTACAGCCATAGCCAATGCTCAGTTGGCCAAAGTGTGCCAAACTGAAAAGGGATGATAGGACCCAGGTGGTTGGCAGCATGAGGCCCTTGTAGAATTTGGGAGCTGCAGGAGTTGGTAGGAGAGGGACACCACTTTCCAAGAGCTATATATCTAATTACACTTATTTAAGCATATTTCACTGATTTTAAGACAAAATCTGTTTGGCCAGAGGCAACAGGAAGATAAGATGATAAGTGGCCCATTCACCAAGGATAATGATGCCTCGGTGGTACCACTTTTGATATTGTTACATATTCTGCTTCCGCTTTGGCAGGGAAAAATCTCCTATGCAAGTCCATGGAAACAAATGGGAATTGTGCAAAGAGCAAAAACACTTGAGAAAAGACATCCTGCATAATGAATTGAATTTGTACAGGCACACAGTTAAACTTTTGCACCCTTCCCATTCATCTGAGTCTGCTTAGCAGCAGTTTCTCTGGGGAATGCACTCAAGGGCATCTTTGGTTGAAGGACTGCATAAGTGGTCCTGTATATTTCCTGATGTCATGCCTTTGTAGGTAGACCAGATTTTTTATTATTATTATTATGCTATCCCAGCTCAGACTGGGCCCTTTAGTCTGATGAAAGAATAAGGATTCTTAGTCTAAGTCAACACACTAAGGTGCCTTGATGCATCAGTGGAGATGTATCCTTTTAATTGGGATACAAAGACCCTTCTGAGGACAGCTTCTCAGTAGTTAGATTGGGTACAGAGAATGTTGGGAAACTGGAGTAATTACCTAGAAAGTGAACTCCAAAGTTATTTCAGTTCAGAGTGGGAAACCCTGAGAAAGGGAAACCTTCTGTCCAGTAAACTGCTTGGTTGGTCCACCGGGGAGATCTCACTCTCTGACCTAAGAAATGCTGTAATTATTGTAGTAAGTAGCTGTTGCATCTGCAAGGACAGAAATTAGACTGGTCTCAGAGGAGTGTGAGCTGCTTGCTGTCTGCGAGACCTGGACATGTCCGTTGATGGTTAGCCCACTAGGCTCTGGATGTCCAGGGGCACTGAGATACTGATCAAACTCGTTGCGGTCCATCTCCTCTAGAAGATCTGCTTGACTCAATTGATCCAGGCTATCAAAGTTCTGATGCTCAGGGGGAGGTGAGAGCTGGCCAAGATGTGTGTGGAGGCTGGGGGCTTGGAGAGTAGGAGGGAAAGCTGGGGAGTAATAATTTCCTGTGGGAGGTGCTGCGCAACTGGAGGAAGCAGAGTGGATAGTGGAGGTTGACTGAGAGACTGGCATGTGACCCAGAGAGTGGTTACATTGGAGAGGACTGGTGGCATATTCCAGAGAATAGGTGTCTCCAGACATGTGGGGGCGGCGAGGGTCTTCAGGACAGGGGGAGGAGAAGAAACTCTGCTCAGGATCTATCACATCCAAAGGTGACATCTCAGGAGGAGTAGGCAGCCCATATGGATAGGTGTCCATTGGAGTACCTGTGTTACTGCTCTGGACCTCCTGGTATCTCCTGAGGTTTGGTATTACTGAAGCAGTTGAATATTCAGCCTGCCCATCTTTCTCACCCAGTGCTCGGCTGCACACCCTCTTCTCAGGCACGTGGTCCTGGTCCCTGGAGAGGCTACCCAGAAGGAAGCCTGGCTCCACCCGCTTACAGATCCGCTTGACCTGCTTCTTTCTTCTGGGCCGATATTTGTAGTTGGGGTAATCTTGCATGTGTTGAACCCTCAGCCTTTCTGCCTCTTCAACATAAGGCCTTTTCTGGGATGGGGTTAAAGACTTCCAGGACTTGCCTGCAAGGAAAAAGAGAAGTTTCCCTTTTCATATCAGAAAGGATGAATTAAGCCCTCCCCCCACATCAGTTGGTGAATTAAGCTGACATTCATTTGCTGTTCTCCACTAAACCTCTTCATGCTGTTTCAATCTAGAAACAGGAATATGCATTCAATAATAATAACACCAACAACTCCTGTTGTTCTCACCTTGTGTGAGATAGGCGGCTATATAAATATGATAAATCAATCAATCAATCAATCATCATACACATAGCAAATCCTAATATTCTGACTCTTGGGGAATGGTGGAAGAATTGTTCCCTGTGCAAAATTCATGCAGACTCCTTGGAGTTGGGTGGCTAATAGATTTAAATAAATAAAGAATGCAGGAAATAGGGCTTGCAGAAGAGAACTCTCCACTAGATCATACCAAATTGAGCCTTGCCCTTATTTCCTCATTTGTTTCATGCAGGCTCATCTTCTTCCCCTCGAGAAGACAAGGGTGTGCACATGACTTTGCCCTTGCCATTTTATCTTGCAAAACCATGGAAGGTAAGCTGTTGGATCAAGTGAGAAACTGTTCCAAAGTTTCTTGGTGAGCCAACCATTTTCTCCATAAAGAGCATAAAAGTAAAGGTCTTCCTGGATCCAAGATCCCAGGTTCATTCCACACAAGACTGCCCAAAGAGTAAAGTCAATGCCAGAGGTCCTTTTCTCCCCTCCAAAATAAATCAATAGTTTACAGAGATGGGGCCTTCTGAACAGCGGCTCTTGAATGAGTAATGTTCAGGACAATGCATTTAGCACCAGACACAATTACTGTGTCTGGCACTATCTCTTCTTTTAAATCTTAGACTTTTAAAAATGTTACTTGTTGGATTTATTCATGTTTAGTTACTCTGCTTAATTTTTAGTGTCCTGATCTATTTTTGTATACGATTCACACTTTTAGGCACTATAGCATGGATAAGTTATTAGTGGGCCACAAGAGTGAGCAAAACCGGTCATTTTCAAAAACCCTCCCCCAAATAATTTTAAAACCATGGAAAACCTATTCCAAGTACTATAGTTTTACTCTGTTTCCTAGCTCAAATGCAGGGAAGTAAAGTGTGCTTTGTTTTCTGAAACTGTGGCCAGAAGGGGCTGCCTGGGATCCAGTGGGCTGCAGGGTATCCCTTCCTATTTAAAGAATCAAGTATGCAGCCATGACCAGCTTCATTTCTTGCGGCTACAAAACAGCAATCCCACTTCACAGAAATGTTGCAGAAATAAAGCAAAGACTGTAAATTCTGCATATGGAATTTGCGGCATAAATCATAATAAACATACCAGCTCATGGGAATCTGAAAGCACATGAAAACCCTACTGGACAGCAAAGGGGTCTTAACAGTCTTACATTCCACACTGGCTAATCTAGTGCTTCAGGGAGGTCAGAGCACAAAATAAAAAAGCATTGTGCAGGATAACCTCAGCACTTAGAACGTGCAGGTATCTTGCTTCTAAACATGGAATTTCTACTTGGCTATTAGCTGCAACAGCCTGAAAACATCTATCCCATCATAACTTTATCTATCCCTTTTTAAAAAGCCATCTAAACAAACGGCCGTGACCAAATTTAAGGCTAAGGAATTTCTTTAGTTAATGATGCTCTGGATGACCTTTATCTTCCATGCACTGAAACCGTCGCCAGTCAGTTGCATTGGACCAGCTTTCCCAAATCTAGACATCTTCCCTGATGTGTGAACTTCAATACAAAGAATTATCCAGCCACCACTGCCACAGCTAAGAATTCTGGGAAGTCCACACATCTGGAGGGCCCCAAGCTTTGGGAAAACAGGATGGGACATTCCTCACAAACTATAAAATACAAGACAATATAAGTTATTGATAAAATTTTAAATCTTTTATTTATGAAAGAGGTAGCATGTTTCTCAAATAATTCTTTATCTTCATTTGAGGACAGAATAATTGCATGAAGAGTAAAATTTAGAAAATAAACACTGGAGTCTCATTGGCATGTAATATTCCCCATGTAATATGTGGAAATTTTTGTTTCCAAAATGTTAAAAAGTACCACCAAATCCCTATTGGGACAATATAGATTTTGGAATTTTTCATATTTTTTTGCTTCTTATCAAAACATAATTTAACTTTGAAAATGTGGTTCACATTTAAATGCCAAATATTCTCAGCAGCTAAGTATATTTAGCACATTAAGCAAAGCCCTTCAAGGCAGAGAAATTGTACACTAAATACAGGCAATGAAACTTTAAAATGAAAAATTTCTAGTATTAAATAAAAGTTGTATAGAAAAAAATGCGGCGAGAAAGTATATACACTATCAAAAATTAATCAGGAGTTTCATTTTCAAGACTTCTCTATGACACTTAGCTAGAATCGGAGGTCAAAATGGTGACATAAATACTGTACTTTGCAATAATAAAAATGTAAAGGGGCTATCGGGCAATCTGAATCTGGGTTGTTCCCTCTCCCCACCAGTCAACATGGATCAACAACAGAATACATGTTAATTGGTCAATAAAAGCCATTTTAATTTGCAGGAAAAAAAATACATCACTGCTTCTGGAAACTAACAGCTTTTTTGTTTCTAGAATGTTAGACTGAAATTCTATTATTGTTCACTTGGGAAAATGCCCAGCCAGATAAAACAGGGCTTGCTTCTGAGTGGGAATGTATAGGATTGCGCTGGTAATGTGCTGTGGGATGTAAAGGAGCCAAGAGACGTTTCCTCCTCCTAACACTGAATGATAGTTTTGGTTGATTAAGTCATCCACATTCTCAAATGCTTCTTTCAAGGTAGCGGCAATATACACTTTTAACTTGGAAAAATCAAACTAAATTTACATGTGAGATTTCCAACATCTCATCTAATTATATTTTGAATATCAGTTCGGAGACCACTCATCGCAAAATAAAGTCTTACATTTTGTTGGCCAGTTCAAAATATAACAGTCTTAGCCATTCATGTGGCAAAAGCAACAATTCACAACTGCTCCTGTTCTGGAGAGGGGGGAAAAACACGGGGGGGGGGGGAGAATCAAAACCTAGTAAAAGCCCAGCATTTATCTCTTTTTTTGGTGTTACATATTAACACAGTTAACTCTTCTTGAATCTGCTGCTCAAGGATGCAAATGAGGTAATTTATGCAGATAAGACTGGAATGCATCATTTATCATCGGTGCAGCATCTCTGGCTATAGCTTATTTATTTATTTTAGCTGAAAAAAAATCTCAGCATTCCATGATAGTCTTATTAAATTAAATCTTATTAATTGCCTTTAGATGTAGACTTTGGTATATCCTACAAAAACAATAACCTGAATTTCATCACATGCAAAAGATAAATTTGCAATCCATGTCCAATTTTTTAGGAGGATGGGACCTGCAGCAAAGTTCAAGAACTCCAGAAGGAAATAGGCTACTGTGTGGAAATGAGATTCAGTGGTATTAATTATAAAATTCTGCCTATTGAGTTAAAGCTTCATAACACTGTATTAAACATTAAGGTGAGTTGAATAGGCAATGATTACATAGAAAAAATCTTGGTGTCACTGTGGAGAATTTAATGAATGTTTATGGCGTTCGGCAGCTGTGGGGAATAAAATACAAATTCCACATTGGAAAATATTAGGAATGGCACTGAAATCTCCAATACAGAGTGATCCTTTTTGCAAATCTCTAGTGCAGTCACTTTTGCAATACTGTGCTGTTTACATCTGTAGGATATTGCCTTGAAAGAAAGTATTGTCAAGAAAAAAATGCAAAACTGTACAACTAAAGTTATATAGGAACTGAATGCCTACCTCCCCATAGGAAAGAATTTTTACTTAGAGGGAAATATAAGGAGATAGATGTGATAAAACTAACCTTCCTAACACTGGTGAGATAATGTGTATGACGTAACACTGAGAAAGCATTTAGAATATTTTACAGCAAGAACAAAGTTTTAAAACACAGAAGTTCCTCAAATACTCACACCACCACGACTACATCACACTGTGCAAACCTACGCATACTAACTTGGAAAGAAATCCCATCAGTATTATTCAGATTTCTTTCCAAGTGACGATAGTTAAGTTCAGGTAGCGCAAACCCAAGATAGTGATGCCTGTATTGGAAATCTGCGGTAAAGTCTCCCTTTAAAAGGACAACACTGACTGAGGGAGCCATGCAACTTTTAGAAATGCTGGAAGATGCAGAAGCTCTAATGCTGTGCTCCTTACCGCAGAGAAAGTCTCAGTGAATTTAATGAAGTTTATTCCTATGTAGCACCCTAGAGGATTTCACCACCATGATACAGTCCTATAAAAACCTGATCAGAGAGAAGACTTACTTGAATTCAGTGAGGTTTATTCCCTGGTAAATAAATGGGCATGAGATTGCAGTTTAAAAGACATAACAACTCAGCGTTGAAACCAAAATAGGAGCGCTGTATTAGGATAGAAATCCCTGCTCCCTAAGTTTAAATCACTTCCAGGATGTTACTAAATTGCTTTATGATTAGCAAGTTCCATCTGGTAACTTTATGTTGGTTTTGAAAAGTAATTCTATCCTTATTGATTTTTATCTTTTTTTTTTGTTTTACAAAAATATTTTTGCACTGAATTTTGATTTTGATGCCTTTTTACAGAGAACGCTGCTTGTAAGATTAAAAAAATGTTAAAAAGTGCTGCCAAAGTCCCTTACAAATGCTTGGAGATGCATTCTAAAGAGATTCAAAAGAATATATTTTAAAGATTTACATTATTATTTTTTTAAAAATCCCCAAAAGTAGATTGGCAGAGCGTTCTTCTTAGTGTAGCTACTACAGCATCCAAATTAAAACACTGAGAATTTTTGAAAAAACACTAAGGTCAATTTATATCTTAAAATTCCTGGATATATATATAAAAAATATCCTATGCAATATAGGATGATTTTTAAAAAAATAGGAAAAAGAAAATATATTTCTCTGTACTTGCCTGCAATGTTCATATTATTCTCACCTTATTCATATTATTCTCACCTACTAGCATGTTAGAAAACTTATCAAAATTCTTAGCACTATCCCAAGTGATCTTGAACACATTGAATTTAAATTTGCGCATTTGTAGTTCATCAGATTTGCAGTACATGGTGGAATTATTTTGCTTTCCTCAAAGAAAATTAATTTTGCCCAATGAGTTCTGTGCAATTCGAATACTTAATACCAATAACAGTAATAAAATGAACAATGGCATCGTTGTTTTAGAAAAATAGCACTTTTTAAACTTAGATACCCAAGTACATTCTCAAGAAAGAGAAGTTTTCAAAAGCACCCTTAAAAAAAGCCACCGCTTCAGAATTTTTCCGGTTACAAATAATTATGTAAGATAACTTCAGCTAATGATGCTTTAAATTTAAATATCCTGGACCCAATTCTCTGAGAGGAGCGCTCTTGGAGAGCAGTTGACAGGGAAACCCGTTGGGTTGCAACCCAACTGATAGCGAACAATTCTAAGGACAAGGTTTTGAAAGCCGTGCTATTTCTCCCCCCCAAATCTCTTCGCCCACTTACTCCAACGCGAGAGCGAAATAGAGCGCATTTCACCAAGTAACTGCAAGAGAACAACTGTAGGCACCGCACCGCTCCCCAAAGCAAGGAGGCTGTAGAAGGGCCGGCTCTACCCCGTAATTTTGTTTTTACAGGCGAAAGGCACAAGCAGAAGAGTCACCCTAAACTGAAACCTTTCCACTCGGGGCATTCGGAGTTTGGCACGGCGAGCGACTTCTACAGCAGGAGGGGCGCAAAGGCGCGGAGTCCCGCTCCGCGCGCTCCGGCGGGCTCGGCTCACCCAGCATCTTGCTCAGCTCGGCGTTGTGCAGATCCGGGTTCTGGACGGCGAGGCGCTTCCTCTCGTCCTTGGCCCACACCATGAAGGCGTTCATGGGGCGTCGGATGCGGCTTTCGGGGCTTCCCTTCTCCGTCCGGGGCCCCGCGGAGGCTGGGGTCCCGCCGCCCCCGTCGGGCAACTCCAGAGCGGAGCAGTCCAGCCTCTCCGCCCACGCGAAGGAGCCCAGCAGCGAAGCCATGCCGTCGAGGCACGCGGGACTCGAGCCGGGCGCCCCTCTCGCCCACCGCCCGCCCTGCGGCCACGCAGCCTCGCCCTGCCGCCCCAGCAAGCGCCTTTCCCTCGGCCGCGCTCTATTTATGAGCTTCTATGAGCTTCCTCCGGTGCCGTCTGGGAAGTGTCCGGCCCCGCCTTGAGCGCGCCCTCGGTCCCTCCCTCGCCTCTTGCCTCTTGCCTCTTGCCTGTCACCGGAGGGAGAGACGCGAGGTCGCGGGAAGGCGAAGGAGAGGCGCGGGCAGAGCAAGCGGGCCGCCTTCTCTTCGGCTCCGACGTCCCTCTTGCCACCCCGGGGCTCGGCTCCGAGCATGGGTGGAAGCAGAAGACCGTGCCTCTGAGCAGGCGCCGAGTGTTGCTTGTCTCAGCAAAGGCAGGGCTCATCTTGCAATCCGGGATAGCCACCGACACCGTCCCCGGGCAGTTACCACGCGCAGTAACAGCCTTCCTGTTGCTTCCCGCTCCCGCCTTGCAACCTGGCGCCCACCAGTCATGAAGGGCTAGGGCTTAAGGGCACGGTGAAGCCCATCACGAGCACTTCGGTCTCTCTTTTAATAGAAGTGACTCCCAGGGGGCTGCTACCGTCCCCCAGCAGCTCACACCAACGGTATCCCTTCATTTGTTTCAAGATGATAATGATGATAATTATAACATAATCACCCAAGAAAGAGGGGCAGAAGGACATGTAGGACCCAACCCCTAAGGAAAACATTGCACAATCCTTGCTTTTCCTCTACTTCCATCTGAGCAAGAATCACCAGATTTCTCTGGTTCAGCAACACATCTCAGCTCCCTAACCTGAGAAAGACTCTGGGCATATATGCAGGAATTTTCCATCAGTATGTCGCATAACTGTTCCTAGCTCATTCATTCTTATTCCAGGTGGGGTTTTGTATGTGTGTGCTTGTACCTATGTACCCATGTGGACTGCATGCACACAACATACTCACCCAGGTTGCTAAATTAATCCGTTAACTGGATTTGCACAATACACTGACTCATAAACTAGGGCTGGGTTAGGGTTCAAAAACTCTCTTGCTGTCATCCTGTGGTTGTCCAGGTTTCTGCAGCTCAGAGCTGGTAGCCCTACCTTAAATTAACCGAACAGCTGGGTTTACACAACAGGCAAGCCACAAAAAATCAAACTAAGGTCAACCCTAACCAAAGCTAGCATACTGTATGGAGAGAAGCAGTAGGTAGTTATAACCTGACCTGATTATGCGTGCTGCAGAAATGTTGAATTTATGAGTTTATGAAAACAGAATAGAAATAAGAAGTGGGAAACACAGTTCCTTTCTTCCTCCCTCTTATTGCTTTAGACTGAAGAGGCATATTACTGTAGATGAAACCTGTCTGGCCGACATGTGATATAAATTTATCCATCTACAAAGGCCCCTCCAAACCCGTTCAATTGTGTCTGATTCTCAGAGGCTGCCTGGGTAAGTCCCTGCAGCTTTCTTGGCAAGGTTTTTCGGAAGTGGTCTGCCCTTGCCTCCTTCCTAGAACTGAGAGAGAGTGACTGGCCCAGGGTCACCCAGCTGGCTTTGTGTCTAAGGTGGGACTAGAACTCAGAGTCTCCTGGTTTCTAGGCTGGTGCCTTAATCACTACACCAAACTGGCTCTCTCCTTAGGAATACCTGGAGCTAAACAACTTGCTCACATCGAGCCATTGATCTATGTAGCTCAGTGTATGTGGCTGGCTGTGGCTCCACAGAAATCTTTTGAAGTCCTTCCAGACAGTTGTAAGGGATGAGCCTGAGACATGATTCTTTCCCAAATATAGTTTAACCATCAAGTTTAAATCTCAAACTCAGTATCTTTTATATATCAAAGGAGTTATACTCTTTCCAAACTGAAGCAAACTATTGCAATAATATAATTCAAGTTGCATACATTCATTCCTTGTTGGTGTGAGCTACTGCTAATAGTGAGAGATGTTAAAAACTACCTTAAAACAATTTGGTTTTATTGGACAAATGATCAAACTTACTGGACAAATTATCACATTTTCCTGGTTATGTGTGTCTTCTGGGGACTCAAACACACAGAATTTATACTATCATCTGGGCTGATCTCATTAAAAGCTAAGCAGAGGCAGACTTGGTTAGTACTTGGATGGGAGACCACCAGGAAATCCCTTGGCTGTGGCTTAGACTGGGAAGCTGAAAAAACATCCCAGGAGGAGGCAGAAGGAAACCACTTTGGTATCGCTGCCAAACAATGTAATCACCAGGAATCAAACTATATTTGTATTTTAAAATATATTCCATTAATCTTTAAGTTATATTCTTGAGCACCATATCTTTTTGTTACCCTACTGCAGATTAATATAAGCTGATACAGTATAAAAGATTTACAAAGATAATTTTTAACAAAGTTTTACAAAGTAGAGCATGCTGTATAATTCATGTAATTAAATCATTAATACATTTCTCTATTAAGCTTTATAGAAGTAACAGTTTATTGGAGTAATCTGAGGCACAAACAAGAGAATTGGAGCGTTTAGATAACTGAAATGGCTTCTGCATAAGTTGTCTGTTTCTACTTTTCTCAGTCTAATTATGTACTTAATACTTTATGTTTCATGTCTGACAGATAACCTTAGAATACTATCTTCTTTCCCAAATTGTAAAATCTCATTGTATCAAACATTTTAATAAATTTATACATTATTGAGGTAAATGAATATAGATAAAATCATGCTCCCAAATTCTGAGATCTATGAACATTTTTCCTAACATTCTGCTCTGACAACATTCAGTCTCTTTCTAGATCTCTAGTCTTCAAGAAACTCAAGCGTGTTCGGAACATGCCTAGCTGGGTCAGTTAAAGACCTGCTAGATGAATTTGCATATACAATACACACTAATCTTGGTTAGGGTTAACCTTAGAAGGTGTGTGTGTGTGTGTGTGGACTTAGTAAGTTATGCAAGCCCAGCCTGTTTGGTTAGTTTATGGTCCCATACTTCTTGCAAACCCAGAAAATGGATTAATTTCATAACCAAGTTAAATATATTGTGTGAATGCAGCTTATCTTATATTTTTGGTCCTTTCCAGTTCTGGTCTCATTGACAGGTACCAGGCAAAGGATGTAGGGTGGCTTCTGTTGAGTTGGGTGCTACTGTCTTGCCAGAAGCCTTTCAATCTCTCATTTGGCCTGTAGGATCAAGTGCTAGGAAATTATGATGAAGATCGGTATTTGATTCACTGATGTTCTCTTCCAAATCAGAAGGGGTCAGTCACCTTACCTCTCTGTTCCCCTCTTCTAACTTTAGATTTCTAAGTTATTTGGGACAGAAACTTGCATGAGCAGAAGAGTGCCATCGCATTCATGTCCTGCTCTCCACTAGCAGTTGGTTGCCAACTACAGAGAGAGAGTATAAGACTTCAGTTTTTAAATTTGCCTCCAAACTAGACATTCGGAACAAACTGGACACTCTCGCTCAGCCCAACTCATCTCACAGGGTTGTTGTTATGAGGAAAATAGGAGGAGGAAGGAATATTAGGTATGTTCGCCACCTTGAGTTATATAAAAATAATGAAGGCAGGATAAAAAAAATCTAAAAAAATAAAATTAAGTCCGCCATTCAATGTAGCTAGTTATAATGGTTAGGGCTGCAGTCTCTAACTGTTTGATGGGGCATACTGAGATTGATGAGGACATACCTGTTTACTTTGGCAACTTAAGTTCAAGTCTCTGTTGTAACCGAGAAAAATGAAGTTTAGAAAACAACTATTTCCTTCAGTAGGAAGTAACTTTTGGATGATTTAATCACATAAATGCCTCCCTCAACTTCTTTGAAGACCATTAAAGGATGAGAGTATGGTACTAAAATTAGTGTTTGATACCATCAATTAAAACTCCTTTTACCAGTGGCCAGCTGTGATTTTTAGCCTAAAAGGCTTAATTATGCTGCCCTTAAATGTAAGGACAGGTGCTTCCCGCTTCTTCCTTGTTGATGACTTTGCTGTGACCAGTAAGTACAAAAACTGCAATGTTTACAGATCTTATATTTCCTTGCTCAGACATTACATTGCACTTGGGGTAGGGGGTGGGGGTTAGTCTTATGTTAAGTGTGCACAGGATTGGAACCTTCAAGAGATTACTGTACACACAGACAGAGGGAGGGAGAGAGAGTCTTGAACCATGAAGTTCAAGAAATGAAGTGCAATCATTTATTTTTTAAAAAATAAAGTACAGTTGGCAAGAAAAGTAAAATAAAGTTGCCTTCAATTTCAGCTTGAGTGCTGGTGACTTACACAGACACATCTGCCCTTGTCTTGGCATGTTATGGAAGTGGTTGTTTTGACTCCTTGCTCCAGCCCACAGCACTGGTCTTCCAAAATAGTCTCCCGTCCAAGTACCATCCAGACTGTGCTTAGTCTCCTAGAAGAGTCAAGTTTAGCCAGATTTCGCCACCAGCTGAGGCAAGTGCCCCAAGGAAGGAATGTCTCTTCAAAGATGGTGCCAGTAGAGTACGAGGTACATTAGATCAAAAGAGAATTTCCTTTCGGTTCTGTATTAGTTTTACTCAGCTGCCTATTTAATAGAGTAAGATTTTATTTGCTAACAGCCTCAGAACTCTGCTTATATTAATCTCCTTTCAGAGAGATAAACTATGTTAGTTTGGTTACAGAAATGATTGTAATGAAGTATAAAAAAGCTTCCGGCCAGACAGGTAAGGTACAAAAAGACAGAAAATGTAGTCCAAGACAGTTTTAGGTTACCTGGTCGGGGAAGGCTGGATCTGTTAGTCTTTTAAGATGCAGGCCTCTTGGTTTATATTAGGTTGTTGTTACTATATCGCCTTTGCTCAAAACATCCAAGGTGATGTTGTAGTCTTAAGAGAATCTAAAAGGAGATGCAAAGCAAGAAATGGAGGTGTGTAGCCCTGTGCAAAAATTAAGGTCTTGCATTTTCCTGCACATCTCCCTGAGCACCATTTGCACAGGCAAAGCGGCCCAGTGTTTGGCTGCCACACTTGCATGCATTATTGCTGAGAAAAACAAGCTCCATCTGAGGCTTTGCTGGATCAGAGGTTACTTGTGCTGCAGCAGAGTGCATGTGGAAGCTCAAATGGACCACTCAGCATGGAAGCAGGATGTAAAGTCCTGAAGTGGTCCTTGAGGTAGAAGAGAGTAGGCTCCCTCATGGCCATTTCACCCTTTCCGATTCTTATTGCCAAAATGTACGTAATAAACTCTTTGGGCCAGGGGACTTGAACTTTATTGGCTGCTGTATAAGACCATCCCTCAAGAAACACAGAAGATCCCCCGTTATGCAAGACTGGGCACCTAATAAATGTACATTTTTGTGTTTTGAAAGAAAGCTACACCAAATAAACTTGGGGCCAAATTGGGGGAAAGGAAAGATCTGAAGAATTCATAGATCAGAGCAGAATAAAGCATCCTGTACCTGACATGTGAAAGATGATCTCCCAATCTTTTCCAAAAGAAGCAGCAGGTTTATTACCTACTTATTCATACTAAATCTGTTTACCTTTTTGGCCTGGCACCTGATTTTCCATCAAGATTGGAACTCTTTGTTAAAATGATTGTGCTTTGTAGTTTTTGTTTTTTACTTTGCAGATACGAGAGAGCAACTGAAGCAGAAAAAGAGCAGAAAAAGTTAGTATTTCTAAACTTATACAAACATATCAATTTTGTTTAATAAGGCTTTTATCCCTAGTTTTATTTTATCCTTTGGAATACCGTAAGGGAAAAAGAATCCATAGGCACCAAACAGCCAACATGAGTTAGAAATTCAGGTCAAGGGGCATTAACAGGCAATGATCCACCACTTCTTCAGGAATAATTCATAAATGTTTATTTTTTATTGTTGATTTAATTTTCCTTTTTTCTATTACGTGCTGCCCAGAGTCACATTGTTTGAGTTGGGAAGCCATATAAATGCTTTAAATAAACTACCATGTTTTTTTGAAGTGTGTCAAGAAAACATAAGGAAGATGGATATTACAAACCATGAATTAACCACTACATCTTCTCCACTCCCAGAACAATCTCTGCCATGAATTTATTAGGAACTCCACTGATGCTTGTCACTGGCAAGCAAGCCCACAGAAATGCACCAACTAGAGAGGACCATGAGAAGATGCTCTGTCCAGGATCTTCCAACCAACTTCCCCAAAATCCTACTTTTCAATGAACCTTCCAAAAGATGGGAATGGTAGGGGACGGGACAAGGACAACAAATATCCACATGGTCCCCACTCTGATTGTTAAAACCTGGCTTTTCCCCCACTCCTTGGTTAGGGTGGATGGCAAGCCTTTTATGGTTTTTTTTCTTTTGTTAATTTGAATATTGCCTCTTTTGGACGTACAGTATATAATTCTTGTTGTATTATCCTTGCTTTTTTTTTAATGTTGTATGCTGCCCAGAGTCTTTATGGAGTTACTGGCCTTCTAAATTTGACAAAGAAATCAGTAAACAAATAAGGACCATGACCATTTTATAAAATGTTGTGTATTTATTTCGGTAAATTTGGACACCTAGGTAATACATTTGTACACAAAAAGGTTAACAATTTCACTGAAATTAATCAGGAATTATTTTAACTAGAACATTTATTCTTTGGCTTTATGAATTCAGCATCCTCAGATACATCCCAGTCTACTTTTTTGCTCTTTCTCTTACCCTTTCTCTTTGAAGTTTGCTCTCCTAAACCATTATTTTCTTCCTTAGATGTTTCAAAGGAACACTGTCTTGCCTTTTGAGAACCAATTTGAGATCCATTGTAAATAAGATCGCTATTAGTGTCCAGATGCTTAGATTTCTTTTTCCTTCTCTTCTTCTGTGTATCCAGTTCATCCACTTCATCTCTACTTGAACCAAGTATCCCAGTGCAGATTATCCCACCCTCATCCTGTGCATATTTGTGGCTTTTCTTCCTCTTTGTCTGGGGTTCCAAACACTCCAACTTCTCAGCCATCACTGGAGGAGAATTAGCTGATTCTGTTTTGATGTAATGTTGGGTTTTCTTCAGTTTTGTCATGCACTTGGCAAAATATTCCTGCACAGTAAGAGTGCTGGTCACAGTATTGCTCCTGTCTACTTGGTCAGGTGGCACGATCACTTCTTTTGAATCCTCTAGAGAGCCTGCACCATCAGCATCAACCTGAAAAGTGAAAGAAGTGAGGATAGAGATCAGGGGAGTAAACTGAACAAGTGCTTTTAAAAAAATATTTTACAAACTGCCTGATACTGGATTAGATAGGGTTTTCAGATGATCCAACACAGCTTCATCCTATGTTTTAAGATGGAATGCATGTATCTTAACCCAATCCTGCTTTGTTTCCTGAAATAAAACAGTCCTACTTAGCTCAGCTGAGCACATGCCAAATCAGATGAAACCCACAAGCCATGCATGATGTACAGAAACGACTTGTCAAATCTTCTACTTCTGCTGCCTATTTAGGAAAGCAAAATCTAAGGGGTTTGTTGAAGACCCAGTTGGTAGGCCACAATGTCTTTTTAAGCAACAAGTTATACACCCAGTAGAAACGGGACAGCCTTTTATTTCACAGAGCAAACTTGGTAAAAATAAACACAGTAATCCTGTAAAGACTGACCAACTCAAGAGCTGGAATACTCAACACTGCAAATCACTTTAAAAAAATTCTTAAGGAGAATTTACCCAGAGATTTTTAAGTGCTCCAAGAATCACTAATGGAATCTCAAGAGCAACATTATTTTTGTTCCACTGGACTTGGCCCCTGGAGTGCATATCCATCAGGAAGTTGCCTTTTCATGCAACTCCTGATCAGGCAGATCTGCACATTCTCCCTTAGTCGGATCATGGTTAAATACACTTGAAAGCCTCCAGTGATGTACCTGAAGGGCAGATTGCAGTGGGCCATAAGATGTGAATTTTAAACAATTCAACATTTTGATGAACTCCCAAAGATAATATGAATCACATTCAACAGAGGAAGTACTTGATTTCAGGTAAACTATATGGAGTTCCCAGTATGGCATGGACTTGAAAACATTTTACTCCAAATACTTGGATATCCTGTATTATTGTCTCACATTACCCTGAAAAGGAAGAGAGTGACAGGTATGTATGTATGAATGAATGAAGGATATGCTTCCTCAGCCATTATCCAAAATGGCTACCTCTCCTCACATCTCTCACTATGTGAGAGATCATCCTGTGTATATTACAAGAAGACATGCACTGGTTTTCTCTGCACTGGTTGTTATGTGTTCCCATTTCACTGACAAAAGCAATCACATTTCCCCTGACATTCTACAATTGCCCTGATGTATTAACAATTCATACTTGAATTACATATCCTAATCTACATCTTTGATTGAGAAAATGCAACTGGAGACTGAGTTATTCCTGAGGCAACATGTACATTCTTGGTATCACAGATCAAAGATGTCATCTTATGATGCCTGGTTGAATCCTGAGGTCCCTGCTGCTTTCATGGTTAGGATGCTATGAATTTACACTGCACTGACATAACACCACATAGGATCACCCTCTCCTCTAAAAAACAAAACAGTATGCATATATGTATGAAGGCACTTGTCTTTTTCTACATCTCTTTTCCATGGCAGGCCTAAGTAGGCCAAAGTGAAGATTATTTGGAAGTTAGAACTTGTATATGCCACTTTCTACATCTCCATTCACACTGGAACAGAAGGGGGAGATCTTCTCAATCTTCTCAGAGAAGAAATTGGCTAGTAACAGAGCAAGGTCTTTCCTGTTACGATTCCTTCAGAACAGAATTTGTATCTTAGAAAGTTTCGTCTAGCCACTTCCTTATCCTTTCTCCTCTGACACACACTATTTTAAAAGAAAAAAAACACACAAAAAATCTTCCAATACTTTATTTTGCTGTTGTTTTCATCTTGTGAGCTTGAATAAAGTGCCCCGTTTTCTTTTAAAAGTTGTCTGCCATGATCCAACCAAAATTAAGTACTCCTTAGTTTCAGCAGGAAAGAATTATCTGTGTTGCTGTTGAAATCAACCAATTTAACTTTTTAATAAAAATATGGGCAATATTTGCAAAGTAAGCTTCCTTGACTTCTTTCTCTAGTATATTTATGCAAAGAAGAAGAATCAATTTGGGATGCATCTTTTGGACAAACATGGGTATGCGAGCAGGCACAAGAAAAATGTTTACTACTTTATGCCTTTTTTCATTATACTCTGACTACAGAAAAAGTTCATCAATGTCTGTCACTAAAGTTTGCTTCCCCTGGGTAAAGCAACCTATAGCATTTTACAAATTAAAGTTTTCTTTTAAACTAGCTTTGTGAATCCCATCATAACTGAGTATAGGTGAAAGTTCTAGAGACAAGAATATTAAACTAGAAACACAAAATATTAAAGCAGTTCTAAGCAATCAGGCACAGGCACTGGACTGACTGTTGCCTAAAATGGAGAAGTTCAGAGAAACCCATGATGCCTAAAGACAAGAACGCAGGCCAAACCACTCCTGTACTGACAGGAATTTTAATAACCACGGGCCACTGAACACAAAGTTAGCAGGGCATGGAGACAGGTAAAGGCAGTGTCAGCCCCAAAGCAAACTCACACCCCACATTTCAGGGACACTGATGGAGGACCGTTAATCATTTGGAAAAGGTAGATGCCAGGAACGCTCCCAACTGCTTCGCATGACCAACTTTCTCTTCAGAACCCTGGAAACCAGGGAAAAACAATGATGGTGATCCGAACAGTGCTGCCAGATTAAATCAGCTGCTATTTACATCAGGAAAAATGTACTACTTGGAAGCTACCATCAAATGGTGAGCAAAAAGGAGGAGTGGCCCCCTATTCATTGGGATGTCCCTCCTCTATCCTCAAACTTAGCTACACCTTCAGTGCTACCTCCTGACACCTGATCATTAAGATCTGGGGCCTCTTTCTGTGTGGTTGCCATTCAGAGGCAGCAGCTCAGAGGGAGTATCTCCAACCCCCATTTTTTGGTGCTCAAATGGCAAGAACAAATCCTAAATGCTCTTTTAGGACTTGAATATGCTAGTTTCTGAAGAGAAGGGCAGCTACAAGGAGCAGGGGAGCATCTGTTGAATTTGAAATGACTAAGTGGGTTCATAAAAGTTGTAGCTGATAATGAAAATGATAGATTTGCATGGAGGTATGGGGAATTGTTGCAGAGAGGAGCCAAAAGGATGAGGAGATTCAGTTTCCTGCTGAAAAGTAGAAATCTCTTTTTAGATAAGCAACAGTTTCCTTTTGTGTGGTTATTATAGAAAGTCGCTGTAAGATTTCAATGATACCAGCTTTCTAGAAAGATACAAAAAAAATCTATAAATCAAATACTCAAAATCATCAAAGAGCAATACTGATATATCTGATTTTAGACAGAAGTGGTAGGGTGCATAATTTCATTAACTTGTGGAGCTACTCCTTGATATTGTCAAACAGTTTATCTTGAAATATGGAATTTACAATTAGTGGGAAATGCTTTTAAATAGTAATAATTCAATTTGCCATTATACAAAAACCAGAGAGTTTCCTTCCCATGTTAACAGATCAGTATTATAAACTACGGTATTAAAACCAAATAGAACTTGATGCATTTTACATATAACAGGCTCTCTTTGTCTTAAGTAGTAGGGGAATGCATTTACCATAATAGTTGAACCAGTATTACAATATTTTTGGAGAGGATTGCATGTTTTTTTTTTTCAAAGTTTCAAATATTTCTCTGAATATCTGCACATGCATGTAAAAACTAAACTTCCCTCAATACAAATGGCAAACTACAATGAGCACAACCCTATGAAAATTAAGCATTTGTATGGCCCCTATATTAGATAAAAATTTGAATTGCACGTCTCCTATATTAAGAGCAACGAAAGATGACTAATTAAAGCAAGTGCATTTTAATCATTCCTTAATAATATGTGGGTGAGTTTTTAGCTCTCATGAATACTTCACAGAGTTCGGTGGGGTAGGTGGCAGAACAGATTTCAAAACTGAATGTACACTTTGCTCCCTTAAATTATTTTTTTAAGAAATTCACATCCAGCTATAAGTGTGATATCCCACAATACAAATTTATAAAATGTTCAGGTTTTTTAGAACTGCATTTAAAAGTCCAAGCAGCAAGAAAATAAATAAAAGCAAGGTACTATGCTGTGCAGCAGAAATAAGTTGTTACTTATAATCTAGAAATTAGATTCCAACTCTCCATATTCAGAAATGATGGAAACTGCAATGCAACAATAGCTGAATAGCCCCAGATGCCTCCCCCCCTTCTTTGCAAAAGGACGTCAGCTGAGAGAAGTAAATAAGAAAAGCATCTAATAGCGCTTGGCTTAAAAAGAAGCAAGATATGATGATTCCCAAGCCTCCATAGCCCAGAGGTTCTGTATTTTAATTCAAAAAATGTTGGTGAAAACAGATGGGGAAAGGACCATAACTCTAGTCAAATAAGGTGAAAAGAATAAAAATTGGGGGAAAATAATCCCAGTCAGGCCAGCCATGGGTTGTGGATTGAGAATAGGGTGTAAAAGTAGATCGTCGAGATAAAATGGCTTGGAAAAGATGATGCCATCATGAGCTTGGAAAAACCCTGAAGACGGAAAAGGATTCCAGCAGAGATTATAGGAGGAAGCTGTGTCAACAAGTGAAAGGGCCGGGCTTCTCAGAGATGAGGAAACGATGGTGCTTTTGAAACTGGGAATAACTGGCACTTACGGGAACCTTCATTTGTTATGTTTAAGAGTTGGGGTGGGGAAGTAAAAATATAATTTAGTGATTGGGGGAGTAATGAATTGTTACTTTTCTACCTTTTTTCTGCGTGTACGCCAAATAAGCTTTTTTTTTTTTTTTTTTTTTAAAGAAACAGGGTTCACTGCAGAATTAACATCACAGATTTGTAGGTGGGAAAGGGTGTAATTAATAATGTCATATAGTCCAATCAATCTGACTCCAGGTTAGAAACAGAAACAGGTAGTTCCTGCTTTGCAGACAATGAGGGAAAAGAGGTCAGGCTTATGAGAAAATCCCAGGTAACCAATAGCTTACCTATAAATGTAGAAATAGTCCCAATTTGTTCAAGAGTGAATTGGGAACTACAAACCAGCTCCAAATAGCCAAAATGAAAGCCAGTTCACCCAAATCTGCAGTTTTTCTCTCTCTGGCACACTAGTTATCCAATAAACAAATCTATTTACCAAATGTGGAGTTACAATTTATAATAGCAGCCACATGTCAATGGAAATTCTGGTAAAGGTTATTTTGCCTCCTTGTAAGAATTCCCACATTGGACCAGCCTCATCTACTCCAAGCCTGCTTCCCAATGTGGCTGACCAACTGATAAAGGGAAGTGCAAAAGCAGAATGGGAAGGCAAGAGTTCTTTCCTGCAATCATGGTCTCTAAACCTGGGAATTACATCCATCAGACTAATACATAGGAATAGCCCTTATCTCCACCATGTTTTTTTTTTAACTCCCTTTGCCTCCAACTGAAAGACATCCTGCATCAACAAGTTCCTTAAATTATGTGCTGTGTGAAGATATCCTTGTTTTTGTTTGTCCTGGATCTCTTGCCAAACAGATTCACTGGACAACTTCAGGTTCTAATACTACAGGCAAGAGAAGAAGAAGAAAAGTATATCCACGCATTTTATAGATCTCTATTATATTCATTCCCTTGACTGCTTATCCTAACATCTGACTTCATAATTATGTGATTTGTTACTCTGTTTCCCCTATGGCAACCAATCATGGCAACCAGGACAACTCAATGAAGCACAGCGTAATGGAATGAGTTAAGCTTCCTGGATTGTTCCAAAGGAGGCCTCAACATGAGGGACATTTTGATTGCAGAAGGCTTAGAGAGCACCATTACAATGCACCTTTTTAGGGAATCTAAAATACAGAGCCCACATGGCCCACCTGGACAAGTAAGTCCAAAACGGGCAGAAGACCTGCCCAGCAGAATGCCAGGAGCATTACCCCTTTGTTAAAGGTGGCTAACAAATCAATTAAACAAGAGTAACAAAGCACAGAATAACAGGAAATACAAGATGCTATTAAACATACACATGCATTCACACATGTGATTTAAAACAACTGTGTAAGAAGTCTTAAAAAACAATTCATGGTGCTCAAAGAGAAGTAGACAACTTGTGGCTCTCTCATTTCCGGCTGAAGTTTGGTAACACAGCCAACAGGCTTCTTATAAAGGTTTCAGACTGCTTGATGGTAACTTCATCTATCACTCTATGTATGAACTGTGCCTACAAATAGAAAATTGGGATGCAGGAAAGGTTCTGTGTGCCATCTGTATAGAAAAGACCCAAGGTTAAATCCTTTGCATCTCCAGGAAAAGCTAGAACAGACTCTTGCTCAAAAGCTAATCCCCATCAGGATTTTAAAAAATGTGCCTGGATGGACTAATGGTCTGACTCGGGCTTAGCATATATATATTTAAATCATTAAAGGTTTCCTTCTGATTTTCACTCCAAATACATTGTTGCTAGATTAATTGATTCCCTCCCCTTTTGCCAAATTAGATGTTCATCTGCATGCAGAATGTGGAAAGCACATTTAATTCTGCAGAATACACTGGCCAGAAACTGCCTACTTACGTTGGAAATTTTGAGAAGTACCCATGACCTGTGGAACTGCATGCAGCAGCTATGAAAGTGAAGGGGAAAGCTCTCATCCCTTTCAAAGAGTACTTAGTACATATAAAAGCCATACCTCAAATGTCTATGGCATCTGGGAGCAAGGGCCATGTCTACCTCCCTGTTCTGCTCAACCTGTCACAAGTAAGTTATTAGCAGTAAGAATATAAGCATGAGATGAGAACAAGCACCATCCTTCTCAGTTGGTCAACTGCTTCAAATGATTTTAGAGAGGGATATATATTAAAATAAATGACTCTACAAACAGGGTACAAAGGATCTAAAAGTACACTACTTTTGAACCTGGAAATTCTGCATAGCTACCATAGTTAATAGCTACTGAAGGCTGATCTATCAATACATTTCTGCAATACAGTCTAAGTCATGAACGAAACATCACCAGATATGATGGCAGTGGATGCTGTAAATTGGCTGCCAACCAATTTTGCTACATGATCTAGAGGCAGATCAGTGTTACAGGACATATACATGCTGTAGCTTTAAGTGACAACATTCTGCTCACAAATGATAGCTCCAAAGAGAAGGAAGAAGCCAGCCTTCCTATTTGCTCCATTATAAAATATTACAGGCATCCCTTGCCAAAAGGAAGTTGCACCTTCTGGCAATACTTGCCCAAAGGGACGGCTTGGTAAGGGAGTCAGCTGTAAATCTAAGTCAAGCAGATTCTGTTTGTTCAAGGCAGAGAGCATGCCGGGACATGCAATTCCTTTGGGATATTCATCTCTGGGAGGGCAATGCCATTTCCATTTAGAACTCTGCCCTGCAGCACTAACTTGGATAACTGTAAGCGATGAGCCTTCAACAGCTGATCCATGGATAGGGAGGAAAAACACCCCAAATTTTACTAATTTGTGGATAGGGATAGAGAAAGACTGTGCCTTCTCCTGTGCTAATATTGCGAGACATAAATAGGGATAGGGATAGGGAAAGACTATGTATAGGGAAAGATACCCCACATTTTCCTAATTTGCTCTTTTGGTCTGGTAAGCTTTTCATTAGAGAAATTTGGATGGGAGAGACATAATTGCAGACTTGACAGCTGTGTAGAAGATCTAAGGTTCAATCCTGAGAATCTCCAGTTTATCAGGCGGTGACCCTGGAGCGCCACTGCCAATCAGAGTATACTGGGTTGATCTGACTGGAATCAGGCAATTTGTCAGCAAGGTACGCATGTTTTAGAAAAGCTGGTCAAAATGTTTCAATTTGGACGTCTTCCAGATGTGTGAACTTTAGCTACCACAATTCCTGAGAAATGTGAGGATGGGACCACGCATCTGCCAGGCAATCAGGCGGGGAAAGCTGCAGAAGATAGCAAATGGTAACAGTGGATTACCTCAGAACCTGCTATAGCAGTTCTTTTTGCAGGATGAAGGATTATGGGGTAGGATGTAATTACTCCAATCAGGTAGGGATCATTGGAAATGGCTTACATAGAAAACAGGCTAAGATTTGCTCAATGGAAAAGGATGTTCCATCACAAGAATTATGATGGAAGAGAAGGAAGGCCCATTGTATTAAACTGTAGGTGACACAAAGCAGCTATTGACAAATTTGGATAGGCTTCCAAATGCCGTAAGTATCACCTGAACAATGCCATCTTGTAATTTGTTAAAGTCTAGCTGACTTGCCACTCTCAGATTCTGAGCTTAGCCGTAAAAAGAGAACAATTTAGGATTCAGCAGGAGAATGACAAATGATATCAAACTTGCAACCCTATATTTATATAATATTACTCTATATATTTATATAGAGTCTCTCCCTCTATTACAACACTGCAACACATCTGGTTGATAAAAGGTGGGGAAAGGTGGGCTGTCAAAGATGCCTGAAAACAAACTGGCAGTTCTGTGCAGGCATACCACATAACTATATACTTTTCCCAAAACTGAAACCATTCAACTAATAAGGGATATTGGTTTGATAACTGCTGGCCTTTGGGAATCTGGAAAAAGGCACAGAAAAGTAATGGAACAGCAGAAGTGACCAAATATTCTGACAGAAAGACGAACTAAATCCAACAGCCTATAAATCATTCTGGACTAATCTCCCTTAATCTGGCACCCTCCAGATATGTTAGGACATCTACCTCTTCCTGTGACCTTGGAGAGCAGCTGCCATACATGTAAACAATACTGGGTCACCATAACATGGCTTCAGATGTTTAGTACTAACTACTCACCATTCTAGAGAACCAATGTGATGTAGTGATTAAGGTATCAGGCTAGAAACCAGGAGACTGTGAGTTCTAATCCTGCCTTAGGCACAAAACCAGCTGGGTGACCTTGGGCCAGCCATTCTCTCTGTCAGCCTTAGGAAGGAGGCAATGGCAAATCACTTCCGAAAAACCTTGCCAAGAAAATTGCAGGGACTTGTCCAGGCAATTGCCAGAAGTCATCACTGACTTGAAGGCACCAAGGAAAAAAAAAAAAAAAAAAAAAAAAGAAAGCAAAGCAAAGCAAAGCAAAGCAAAGCAAAGCAAAGCAAAGCAAAGCAAAGCAAAGCAAAGCAAAGCAAAGCAAAGCAAAGCAAAGCAAAGCAAAGCAAAGCAAAGCAAAGCAAAGCAAAGCAAAGCAAAGCAAAGCAAAGCAAAGCAAAGCAAAGCAAAGCAAAGCAAAGCAAAGCAAAGCAAAGCAAAACTAAACTAAACTAAACTAAACTAAACTAAACTAAACTAAACTAAACTAAACTAAACTAAACTAAACTAAACTAAACTAAACTAAACAAAACAAAACAAAACAAAACAAAACAAAACAAAACAAAACAAAACAAAACAAAACAAAACAAAACAAAACAAAACAAAAAACTCACCCTTCTGGTAACAGTTTCTTCCCATCTTATCCCTCCGCACTGTGAGTGTGGACAAAGAAGTGACCCTCCAGCTGGGTTGTACTTTCAAGAATTCGTATCACTCTCTTTACTCAAGGAGTTATTTAATATTTAAATTCAGTGTGAATAGTGCAGAGGGAGGGAGGGAGAGCGAGAAGAATGTGCCTTTCCCTGTTTAACTTTCTTTTAACAAAGAAACTGGAGATGCATGCTGAAATTACACTGGTTTAAAATAAAATATTCATACAGAGGTTTTTAGCTGCCCCCCAGCTGCTATCAGAAATTTTCATGCACAAAATCCAAAACAAAATCCAAAACACCCCCACCCCATTTCCTGAATAAGGAGTGCCCCACTTTCACCTCCCCAGCTTCTGAAGTTGCACAGGAGAAGGCTCTTGCCCTGTAGACGGCATGGCCCCCTGTTTGAAGTCCTGGCTGTTGGGAGATGGTCAGTTTACGTCTCCTGATACTAGCACAGGAAAAGGATGCACTCTCAGCAGCCCATGTGCTCCACCGAGATAAGCACAGAGCTTTCTGTCCCGGGAGCCTTATCGGCTTTTCCGGCTACTCTCCAGCACAGACATCGCACCAAAACTGGCAAGCCAAGCTTTTGCTCATACAAACTGAGGAGGGGAGGAGGGAAGAGGTGGAAAGAGATCTCACCAATCAAAAGCATGCATGCATGCATGTGCACATATGAATGTGCACACACACATACAAACACACACACACACAGACTTTGTGATTTCTCAGGCTAATGAACAGAGGAGATGGCCTTCCTCCAACCCACGGTGACTTGTTCTGACCTCTCTACACCTGAGTTTCTACCTCCTTCAATGGCTTCCATCTGCTTGAAGATACAGGTCCCATTCACAACACCTACCCCTTAAACTTGTAACTAACTAAAACAGTATTCAGTCCTAGAATACAACTCCCACAACCTCTTGCTATTAGCCATGATCACTGGGAATGAAATCCCCCCTACTGAGGCAACACTTCAGGCAGAGCTCAGTACATGCTGGGTCAGTCATATACAGATATAAATGTGTGGTCTTCTAATTCAATATGGTATTATTTGTGGGATGGTGGTAGGCTGATATGCATGTATGTACAGATTCCCTAAATCCCAGTGTTCATTACTGAAGAACTAGTGTCTGAAACAAATCTTAGTATTGTCTAGATAACATTTCTCCAACCCAGTGCCAACTCCAGGATGGTACCATTCTTCAAACTGCTATGAGTAGACAGCATTATGCGTTATTGTGCAAGAGAGGAGAAATGGACACATACTCCTGGATTTTAGTTCTCTTAATACTATAAGGACTGCACACTAAATGTGCATGTAGAAAGCACTTTCTATGCACAGGATGGCATCCTTAGAGTCACCCACTGCATTTGAGTTGCTGCAGAGCAATGTGAAGGACATTGTGTCAACTAGTCTTTGATGATTCCTTTGGCCACGTTTCTCACTGTGTTACAATAGTCAATGAGTGCCAGGTATGCTCATGAGCCAGCAGCAAGTCCTTCCTGAAAATTCAATTCTCCACAGCAAAGCTACGTCTTATTTGACCGTACCAGCCATGTCACTTTGTTCCTGATTCCCTTATCATTCAAATCATCCAAGAGAGAGAAGAAGAGAATGTGTATTTGGCAAGATATTCTGTCTTTGTATGTGTGCATTCACATGTATGGCCTCCAATACACCACCTGACAAACTATGTGCCTCTTTGGATCAGATAATTTATCTATCCATGGCCCAAAACTTTGGAGGCATGTTCCACTACTGTTAAGAGCATAAGAAACTTCTAATGAAAATCTATTTATTGATCATTATTCATAACTGCAATTATCTTTTGCTAGCACCCCTTGATTTAGGACTCTAATTCCTGGAATGATTAATTTTTGTAATGTTCCCTCCCAAATGCAAATACTCAAAACAATACACACAGCACCAAATCAAAGGGCAAATATTTGGCTTCACAACAGCAATTCTGCAGTAACATGCAGAGAAAAAAAAAGAAAGAATGAAAATAAAAGAAATCTTGTCTAAAATTAACACACAGACACACCCGCTGTCCCCAACATCTATCAGCATATATTTTTAGATACAAACCACACACTAATCTTTGGGATAATGTTTTTGAATGGATGCATTGCAAATGAGCTTTCTTTTCCTCTCTGCATTTCTCATCAACAGCTTAAAGCTCCCTACCCTCTTCCTTTGGGCTATATGTGAATGTTCTCCTTTCCTGATCTTTGCTACCAAGGCAGCTTTTCAATTACACTATTTTGTGTGTAAGGCTTGACAACTAGCAAGCCCTGCCTGTACCTAGACTTCATTTTTCTGAACCAAACCAACTTTCTGCTCCCATGTGTACTAGTTTTCATTTTCAGGGGTTGAAATTTTCAGGAGCTGGGATGTCAAATAATCAGGCTCAAAACTGATATATGCTATATCCAATTACAAATACCTTTAACTGTAAGAGAAAGAGAGACTTTTGTACAAGACCTGCAAGATGTATTGTAACAATAGATAATATTGGACTAGGCAGGCCCATTGTCTTACTGAACGTAACAGCAACTTTGGGGTTACAAACTGCTTGATCCCTGAATATGGAATACTTATGGATATACTATGACATCCCAGCATTATAGCAATGGCTAGAAAAACTCACCCACAAAGGGCCAGAAGCCGACTTATAAATAAACAATTTAATATTGCCAATTTTCTATTTCTAAGCTTGTCCATTCATGTGCTGCACTGGGGTGCTATCACAGAATACCCATCAATTACATATACAATAGATGACATTAACCACCTGCTCCTATGCATGCTGATTTAGGAGTAAGGTCTTCTGGATCCAACAGGGATCTTGCCCAACCTAAGCCATGAATTTAATAATTTTTTGCACCCCATACAAGCAGTTACTTCACAGGAACAAAGGGGCACACCACAACTTAAAAGAAATTAGAAAAATACTTTTTTCCCTGTCAATGAAGAGAAATAAAGAATGCAGGACTGTGATTTTTTTTTTTCTGAAATGAATCCAGTATGTTTACTTCTAGATATTAAGAGATCAGGACAGGAAAAGTTTGGAACATCAGCCAAGAAAGAGTTCCAAAGAGGAGCCAGCCAATTTTTAAAGACATTCTTTGCAAGCAATAGCAGCAGGAGCTAGCAAAGCATTTGTCTCTGGGGAGCTACAAAATAAACACAAGAGGGTGCAATTTGGCTGTGGCAGCCAAGCAAGCTTCTATGCCTATGTGCATATGTGGGAAAGTGCACACACGTGTATCATAGTTATTCCTTCAGCTGAAGAACATTCTTGACATTAGGCCCTCTCAAGGGGGAAAAAAAATCCAACAATTCTGTTCCTGGCTCATTTAGTGGGAATTGGTTCAGCAAGTTAATCAGGCTTTCAGGCATCGGCTAAACATGAAATCGAACTCTGAATGAACTTCATAATGAGATTGTGCCAAATGCTGATCTACTTTTAAAACAGAGGCCAGAAAGAAAAACACCCTCTTCTCTGTCCCCCACAAACATCCTTCAGTGAGCTGATCTGTTTTGGAACACCTACTCTGTAGGCAGAAAACCCCAGGCTCTACCTTCAGTGTTTTTGATTTGACTCTGAGATTTTAGAGAGCCACTGCCAGCTGGGCAGAAAATACCAAATCGGATGGACCCATTTGTCCAAAGTCCTTCCTAGGATTTTAAGAGGAAAAACCACCACCAGTCCCCCATTTTTAAGAGGGAAAACCACCACCAGTCCCTCAACTATCAAGATCTACTGAAGCTCTCCAGTCCAATCGGTGGTCCAAAGTGACGTGAGAATACAGTCAGAGTGTCAAACATAAATTTAAATACACAGGCACATTTTCTTATGTACTGAATATGGGTACTACCTTTGTTAAATATCAAACATGCTTTGTTCAGTTCTGGGAGACATGACATGGTAATTCTTTAACAGAAACATAGATTGATGTGCTATCTAATGAAAAATACTGTGATCATCCTCATCCTCATTATGATATGACAAAGAAAGAAACAAGTAAACAATGGATAAAATCTTGTAAGGTCTTACATAAGATCTCATAAGATTTTGGCCATTTTAACCATTTTTAGCTTTTCAATTTTTTTTTTTAATTTTGCCCATGAGATATGAAATCAGCAATGGTGTTCACTGTTTAAAAAATTGCTGATCCCCAGTATAGTCTTTGTTCTATGTGAAATTAAGAAAACAAAGCTTAGAGGAGGGGTTTTGGTTTTGCTGAAGTCCACCTCTTCTTTCTCTTACTTTCAACTACAAGCTATCTCCAGCAGTGACTTTCTTGATTCCAGCACAATGGCCTTCGAGTACGTGAGCAGTGTGGCTTTTACTCCTGCCACAGAGGTCAGCCAGCTTCACTCTCCATTTCATTTCTTTTCCAAGTCTCAGCCTTTTGCTTACCGAAACGTTAAAAAAAGCTAACAGCTACAAACATCAAAGTCCTCCCTATTATTATCTCTCCCTTGTGAAGTATGACAATATAAATCTCAGGCTGACAACCTAGGGAGATTTTTTTTTTAAAAAAAGATGCCAAACGTCATACCAATGCCTGTGCCTGGCAGCTAATCTGGAAGAAAGGTGTCCAAAATTTCTCCTGAAGGAACAGAAACCCAATTTATCCAGGGCAAGTGTCCTTCTTCATACCAAGAGGGGTGGGGGAGGCAGTTGGGGGAGAGGGAAGGCAAGGAGAGAACTATGCCAAGAAATAATTGACAAGCGAAAAGTGTTGGAGGGTGGTTTTTCTCCCACCACCAATGATTAATGCGAATTTTGTGTTCCCAACAACTTAGTCAAGAGACAGAGTAATGTGCCTTCCTTTAAAAAAAACTTCTGGGCAACGATACCAAAAAGGGGCGGGGGGTGGAGAACGCTTGACCAGGCACATAAATTATAAAGCATTAACATTCTACTGCCAGCCGGATCTCCTGACGCATGAAAAGTGACAATCCGCTTGGCACTCCCAAGATTTGCGTAACTTAGTTGGCTAAGTTGAATTTTACCTCTGACATGTAGCAGCCTGGTTCTCTCATTACCCTTGGCTTTCCAGTATGGCCAAAACCAACACTGACCAAGTTAGGTGGATTTAACTCCCTGCACTGATGTGTTGCTGAACCCTCCGCTTCCTAAAGGACAATCTCATTAATTTGAACTTTTGAGAGTAGGCAGCCATATAAATAAAGTAAAATAAAATAAAGTAACATGAATGAATGAATAAATAAATATAATTGCTACATTGTCAAGATATTTAGAAGATTACCATCAGCTGCTCCTGCCTTTGGGAGTTAGATGGGTTGAAATGGGCAGGGGCCTTTCTCCTCCAAGTTGCTTAGTATGGTGCAGCAACACATATCTCACCAGCGCTGGCAAAACTGCTATTTGCTAAACGCTACCAATCAACTAGGGCGGTTGATCAAGTATTTCAATCCAGTCCCTTTCTGGTCCAGATATTCACTGTTTTTTAAATTCATGGCTTAGGTTGGGCAAGGTCCCTGTTGGATCCAGAAGACCTTACTCCTAAATCAGCATGCATAGGAGCAGGTGGTTAATGTGGATATTCACTGTACATTGCTTTTGTACACAATTGTAGAGCTATTTACTGCAACCTTCCCCAGCCTGGTGCCATTTAGATATACTGGACTAGACCTCTAAAATTTTCAGCCAGTGTGGCCATGTAAACTGGGAATTAAGAATTTTAATCCAACATGTAAATCTATTGTACAGTCTCGATTTAGATAGTGAATAGGCTTGAATAAATTAAATACCACAGCATTACATTGGGAGATGCCAATTGTTTTACACCTGAGTTTTGTTAAGTACAACTTAGTGCTTTCCCCTTTCTTAATTCCTCCTTTCCTCACACCATGAAAGGAGAGAGAGGGAGAGAAAATTACTTTGCTGTCTGCAAAGGCTGACTAGAGGAGCCTGAGCTGCAATGAATATATGTCACAGTCAACAGCTCAAATGATGCATTAAGTACAAACTGTCAAAACTGGAGTTGCTACTTCACTTTACAAGCAGCAACTGATTTGCACAGGCAAATTCCACTCCTTCACCTGCTTTCTGACCTCAGCTTCCTGAGACACAAAAATCCACTTCGAAATTCTTCTCACACTCTGACATACGCAGCTTAGTGCTCTTCAAATAGAATCAGCTTTCCCCTAACAACTATTTTCTAAAATGATTCCATCTCTCTTGCCCCTTAAACTTTTGACTTTTAGGGGGAATCCCACACCCACCTTTCTCTGGAGGAAACCCTGCAGTATCTGTCAGTCTGGGACATGTTCATTTGTGGGGCCTCCTCCCTATATCACAAGAACTGGGAAAGTGACCTCCAAAGCAGATGATCATGATCTAAGGGCAGGTCTTCTGGGTGACTTGTGAGGCTTCAAAATAATCTGATTCCCAACCTTTTGAAATAACAAGTTTTTAAAAAAACTTGCTAGGCATTGTGCAAACTTAGAATGGATAGTTCTTTTCAGCCTGACCTGCTGGTAGATTGCAGGAAGCCTTCCATATGTGGTAACATCTCAGGAGGAGAAAGGATCATAAAGAAATAATACTATCTTGTTTTTGAGGATTCTAAAGCTTTCTAAAGGTGAAAAGGAATGGGTTTTGCCTCAGAGACAGTTAGTGCACTAATTTCCAGCTTCATTTTGACATTATTCCCACAAAAATTATGCAGCCAACGATCAGCAGTTTTGCCACTGACCTTGTGGTGCGCTGCCTCACCCTGTTTCTGGTAGGCAAGACAGGGAGGTAGAGCAGTTTCACCACCACATTCACAATGGAGTAACTCAGTCTATTTTCAGCAGGAAAGTGATGGAGGTGGGTAGTGAGTCTGCAGGGGGAATCAAACTTGGCCAGTCTGATAAAAGCAGCCCTGCCCCTTTTGCACATGCACTGTGATGTAGCACACACATCCAAAAGGGGCAGCAGTTGTGGCACAGTACTGCTTTTGTCATTTTGATCAAAGCAGTGAGAGCTGTGGACACCCAAAGAGATGGAGGGAGGTCAGTAGGTGGAAAGAGAGCTTGTTTTATTTTGGGGAGACTCAGCACTTCATTTCCCCTTGTATTTCAGCATTTTTGCACTGCACCAAAAATTGCCCAGTTTGGCACTGAGTTTTAGCAGCACAGTCTCTGGGTACTTTGGGATCCATAGATGAGGAGGGGAAGAGCTGTATGCAGGCTGTGGAGATAATTACTTCTCTCTTTGCCAAAGTAATAATAAATAGTAATATATATTGGCTGCCTTTGACCTGGTCCTTCTGTAAACATTGATTTGAGCTGATTATTGTAATTTACTTCCAGGGCCATAGAAGAAAATTACTCCCAGAATGGCTACCTGAGAACCTCTTTAAATGGAGATACTGGAACTGAATCTGGGACTCTGCATCTGAAGCATGAGCTTCCTCACTGAGCTTTGGCGCCTCCAACCTTATTACGAAGATGACCAGAAGTAATGGGTCATCTGACTTTTTTAGGAAGCCTGTTGAACCTTAATCACTTTTCAGCTTCAGAAGCCCTAAGAAAAGAATTTACAAAACAGTGTCTAATCACAAAAAAACAGGAGTAAAGATTGTAATTCTGAATACTGAGGAAAAGTCACCCTGAATGTGATCAAAACTATTGTTCTAGACTGCTATTTTAAAAATTATCGCTGAGGAAGAGCAATAAAAATAGGCTCAGGGATACAGAGCCACAGCACTCAGATCAGTTTCTTTCAAATCTGATACCCTTCAATAAATGTGTTGGGACTACAACATGCTGGCTGGGAATTGCGGAGTTGTGATAATTCCAGCTCGTCAGAGTGGGGAAGATGACCTCAGTTCACTGCCTGCTTTCCCAGCTTAGCCATAATGCAACATTGGCCTCCTGAAGTCATAGCTTGAAAGGGAGGTCAATGTTTTGTTGCAAGGGATCAAATCTATTGTACTGCAGCATTATCTGGAGAAAGTCTCTTAGTGGTAGGTGGTAGCTGCCTGCAACTTTCCTAATTAGACAATTTCTTCAAGGTTCTTCACTGAATGTAATTATGCTCTCTGTTGCTTCACCTGCACTTTTGCTTCACCTGCACTCAAGGTGAGAAGACATCAACTCTCAAAGATGCCTCTCAGTTACTTAAACATGGTTATTAAGGTGCAACTCTACTATGTAGTGGGGATGGGGCAATTCATGGTAGAGGAACTGCTTTATTTAAAGTTAATAAAACAGCTTTTCCTTCTTCCTGCGCTAGTTTCTGCTAGCTTGCTTGTTTTTTGATAAATTAACTCCCACTAGAAGCAACAGGTGGAAAATTATATATTGGAACTCCAGAATCAGCATGCTTTTTGTTATGTCAGGAATATATGTATATATTGAGCAAACTTTGCCCTGACACACCTCAAAAGCACTAAGCCCCTTCCATTCTAGAGATCCACAAAAGCTTACCTCTGCACAAATTTCACAAGTAGTATAATATGATGGGTCTGTCTTGTAGCGGTCAGAGTTGAACAAGAGCTGATTTTTAAAGCTTTATTTTTTACTTGTCTTACTGGTGATTCTTTTACATAGTAATGAATTTCTCCCTCACAAACAATGGGATTGGGAAAGCTAAGCATACAGAGAGATTCACAAGTAGCCACTATTATTCAGGAACATAGGCCTCTATATAGCCAGTTTGGTTCTATCCTGCATGAATTTAAAACTTCCCAAACCAACACGGTTGCTTCTTACTTAGGTCTGCTTATTCTCACTGCTTAGCAAGCTGTTAATTGTTGCTCAGGAGTAAGGCAACACTCTGGAACATGCTTGGGGATGCTTCACTGGTGCCGGGCTGAGACCTGCCCCTGCAAACAGCCCTGGAGACAGTTTAGGGAGCCAGCTCCCATTAAGAACCTGACAGCAACCTCTAGTCATCGTCACCATGGAGGTGCCTGCTCCTCTCCATACTTTTCACTGTGTCCCAAATATTGTAAAAAGCAAAGCCAGCAGAATTAAAAAAAAGAAAAAGAAAAAACAACAGGAATGGAGAAAATTGTGGAAGACAAGTAATCCTGCTTTCAGCCAAAGTACAGTTAAAAAATGACTTAAGTTTTCTTGATATATGAATTTGCGAAGAGACCATTTATCAACACGGCTGTTTACCTCTGCAGCAGAGTCCCTCAAGCCGAAGAGTCGTGTCATTCCCCTTTGACTGATTAATTAGCCAATCAGGGGACATTTTTCACTGTGAGGCATGATGGGTTATCCCAGCTAATGTTCGGTCTCTAATGGCGATGCATTAAAGCCAACTCGGCTCTTTTAGCCTATCGAAGTGACCGAATGAGAAGGCCAGATAATAAATCAAAACCAAATTTCCTCCCCGCTCTTGGTATTGCATTGGGCCCTAACAAACCCCCCAAGGAATCAATGGCTAGAGAAGAGATTCTTCACCAATGAAGGAATTGGCAGGGGAAGGGGTGAAACTGCAAATTCTATCGTAGCTCTAAGCTTGATTCTGTGTGGCTGCCTTATCTTTGGTTTTTATTAATTTTATTATTATTATTATTTATATAACCCCCCCCCCCCCAAAATTTGGTTACAAGAGCACCAATGTAAGAGGCAATTGAGCATCATTTGACATGTATCACCTATTTATACAGATACACCAAAAAGCGTATATATCCTAAGCAAGTCCTCAATACATTTTAGAATGATTATGGGCATTTAAAAACACCATTTCTGAAACTCCAGACTGCTGGAAAAGTTTATATTATACCAAAGTAAGGCAAGTACTAGTTTAACTTTTTCCTCATCCACTTATATTAGCCTTCTCCAACCTGGGGCCATCTAGATGTGTGAACATCAACTTCTGGAATTCTGAGCAATGGCCCACCTGGCTGGGAACTCTGGGGGTTAAATCTACACAGTAAGAGGGTCCTCAGGTTGAAGAATGCTGACTCACATTATGGGAGGAATGAATGCAGGCACAGAAGTCAATAAGAAATGTTTTTGCAGTTAACATTTAAGGGCCCATCTCAATTTTTTCCCCCCAATGCTGTCCTGTGAGAAGGGTCGACACTTCCCTCCCCCAAAAAATCAAACATAAAATAGCTCTTTCTTACTGACCCTGAAACTCCATATAGGTGCCATGAATATTATCCACGGAACACAAGAACAATGCTAGGTCAGACCAAAAATCTACCTAGCTTAAGAGTCTGTCAGCACAGAGACCAACCAGATCAGATGCCTTTGAGAAACCCATGCCATATGTTTTGCAGGAGCTGGTGGGCCATACTGCCTTCATTACTGGAAGTAACATATATACTTGTCATGATGGGTAAACACCAATAACTTTACTCCCCTTTTAAAGCAATTTAAATTAGTGGCCATCATCACAACTACTGTATATGCAATAGTCTGATGATTCACTATCTGAATAAGTACTTCCTTTGGCCTATCCTGAATTTCTCATAGGTCAGTCACAGGATTTAGTACTCTGAGATGGAAAAATCCTTTACCTAAACCACATTCTCCACAGTATGCAAGAAGAAAAAATCCAGAAGCAACCATACTGATCTATTACAGACATTTCATAGACAGAAAATCCACCCCTTTATTATATATGAAGAGTGATTCTCCATTTGTTTCTACCCATAGAGTTAATATGATTGGTAATCAAGAAGGCGGCCTTCTTGACCAGGACTTCCCAATTATGAAACAATTTCTCCAGAAAGGTTCACCTGGTCCCTAAGCCAATGTCATTTTTGCAGCTATCAGTCTTGCTATCAGTGTTTTTATTTTCCCAGAACAAGCTTTTCAACTGAAGATTTCACTCCTGTGCTGTCTAGTTCCTTTTGTGATTTTGATCTGTAATTTACAGATTGTATTGCTTTCATTGTTTCATTTGCTTTGTAAATCATCCTAGAAAGCTGCTTTCCCCCATCATTTAACCTTTGTGAAAGACAGCATATAAACCTAGAACCTAATATGTAAAGAGCTTCCCGGACCAACTCTGACTAAACACACCGCAAACAGATGTTCCAACTCCCATTTACATCCTGTACTTTCTCACTTCAAGATCTTTAAATACTTTTCTTAAATACTTTCCTGCAGTGTACTCCGTGCTCTCTGTGCTATATAGCGGTCAAGAATGGGGAAGCTGATCTGTGGATGATTAGTAGATGGACAAATGGCCATTAAAACAGCTCAGATTATTTGTCCACTTAGTTCAGTCACTATTTAGTCTGACTTCTATTAGATTTTTAGCATCTCTGGTAGATAAATTCATCTATTTTCTAAAGTTGGAAATACCAGGCCTTGAATAGAGAACCCTCTCCTTGCAAAGTCATGATAAACTAGGATTGGGCAGAGTTCAACCTGCTGGATTGGTTTTGTTCTTTAATAGTACCTTAAGAGCCACTAAAAATATCAGGTGCAAAAGTGGATCAGAACAGCATAAACTCCTGTTCTGTTGAGTTCAGTCAACAGAACAGGAGGGGATAGAAAAAGGTAGATCAGGATTTACTAGAAGATCACTTGGTCATTTCCAATAGATCAATTTGTTAAAAACAGCCACAAAAATTTCCAGTCTCTAAACTAGGTATTAAAATGATACTGAAAAAATTCTTCAAATGAACAGTTTGCTCAGAGGGATTCTTTTTCTTTTCCCTCTGAGCAAACTGTTCATTTGAAGAATTTTTTCAGTATCATTTTAATACCTAGTTTAGAGACTGGAAATTTTTGTGGCTGTTTTTTAAACAAATTGATCTATTGGAAATGACCAAGTGATCTTCTAGTAAATCCTGATCTACCTTTTTCTATCCCCTCCTGTTCTATTGACCGAGCTCAATCACAGGGTCTTTTAGCTTATCCAGTTCTATGTAGCTAAGGGGGAAAATGAGAAATCTCTCATAAGGTTAAATGGCCAATGGCTAACACTGCCAACACTGTTTCAAGTCTTGAACACGCAGCCCACCCCCTTCATTCAATTCATCTGATGATCATCAGGAAATGTGTGCATCAGGAAAGGGAAACTTTGAGCAGAAAAATGTGTTAGTAATCAGGAAATTGTCTTAAGAGAGTAACATCACCCAGAAGGACTGTAATTTGACATGACCAAACAAGGGAAAGGATCGGAAGGTGGAGATGTCACTTTTCCAACTTCTAATGTGTTGAAACGGCATGTCTGAAAGGAAGGCTCTTACTAATCAAGACAGCTCAGTAATCAGTATGTGGATGTGCATAATGCTCTTTTCTGTGTCCAAAGTGTGACTCTCTAATTTTACACCATTCTTGTGAATGCATGTTCCCAACCCCATCACAATGAAAACAAATTTTATGTCTCTTTCAGGAACACACTCCTTAGTGATAAAGCTTTGCCACAAAATACAACTGGATGGGGGAAGGAAACATAGAGGAAAGCATGCTTGTGTGTGTTATGCAGGGAGTTTAATCACATAGGAACTAACAAAATGTTATTTTTTTCTATCTTACAAGTAAAGAGATTTAAAAGGAGACAGGCATAAGAAGAAACTATTTAATTCCATATTAAAGGTACAAACCTATACAGGAGTGAAAGAATGATTAAATTAGTCTGATGTAGGCACCTGATGAATCCAGATGTTTTCCTGAATGTGCTAGGAGAGTTTCCCATCTTGTCTACTGGTGAAAGGAATGAAGCAATGGCTGATCTGTGGAACAGAGGCAGCCCTGGGGATTGATACAATCATTCCTAAATGCTATCTTCCCCCTTGCAGATCTAAGCAGCTCCTTTGGTTATTACAGAGCCGAGTACAATGAAACAGACAGGAAGAGAACTGAAATATAAATGGAGGAAATCAGATCAGGTATGGACTAAAGAGACAGCCGGTTTGGTATAGTGGTTAAAATAACAGCTACAAACTGAAAGATAGTGAATTATAATCCTGCCTTAGGCAAGAAGCCAGCTGGGTGACTTTGGGCCAGTCACTGTCTCTCAGTCCTAAAGTGAAGGCAATGGCAAACCATGTCTGAAAAAATGTTGCCAAGAAAATTGCATGGAATTGTCCATGTAGTTGCCAGGAGTTAAGAATGACTCAAAGGCACAAAAACATTAAAAAAAAATGTAGTAAAGAACTTCAGGATTTTTCCCCTGTATCACCGAAGGCTTGCTTCTTTCCCTCTACATCATCCACACTAAATAAACAGGCACCATGGTTAATAGGAGTGATTAGGGGTTCGTTGTAGGAGCCACACATTCCATTGCCTAAAAGATCAAATTATAAGACCTCCACTGAAAAAAAAATACCTTTCTTGACTGGGCAGATCTGTATAATTATAGGCCAGTCCCAAAGATTCAATTTCTTGGAAAAGTGACCAAGATGGGGGCCTTGCAACTCCAGATGCAGCCAGTATATAGTATTGGGCTTGCTTTGTCTTGGTTGTTGACCTATGGTAGAAAATGGATAGGAGAAATGCAGTCCCACTAGTTTTCCTGAATCTCATAGCCACCTTTGATACAATTGACTGCCATGGTACCTTTTCAGACTGTTCTGGGAGACTAGATATTAAGACAGTCTTTTGCAATGGTTCCAGAAGATGGTGCTTGAGGACTACTATTTTGCCCCAGGGCACTTATGGTATCTCAAAGGGTTCAATTTTGTCTCGTGTGCAATGCAACATTTTACATGAGATTGCTGGGGATGTTACTTAGAATATAATCAGGTGCCATCAGTATGCTGATAACATCCAGCTCTTTTGCTCCTTCCTCTCAAACCCCACAGAAGCAATTATACTTGAACAATTATTGTGTTTGAAAATGAACTAAATAAAGGGGGAAAACATGAAATTAGATCCAGTTTTTATCTTCTTGTTGAAAAGCTTTAATAAAAAAATTATTTAAAAAATTAGATCCAGAAAAGATATAAGTGCTGTTGGTCACTTGGAAATGAGCAGTATGTTTTGGACAGGACTGTACTTGCTCTGAAAATGCAGGTTCACAGTCTATGAATATTTCTTCATCTCTACAGTCACTGCAGATTTGCAGATGGCATGATGAGGAATAATTTCACATAATTATGCCCAGGGTGCCAGTTGTGACCTTTCCTTTGCTGGTCAGAGTGAGTGACAGTTATCTATGCTTTGGCAACATCCCATGTTTATGTAAGTATATGTGGTCCAGAAGTTGCAACAGGACACATACATACCCTCTACTAAAAGATCTGTGCCGGAGATGTTGCTTGGTGAAGAGTTGATGACTACTTGTCTCCATAATTTTCTGCCTACCATCACTCTTGATCATAGTTTATCACAGATTACAGAACCATGAGACAGAACTGCAGCCTACTGCTGGAATTCCAGCTGGAAAACTGCATCAAGGACCTCAAATCTCTATTATGCAAGAGGTAGCTGAAAAAGCAGAGCAGCCTAATAAGGAAGCGCATCTAAGCCTGACACAGAACTACAACAAGCCAAAGTATACCTCTATTTTCACCTATCTCTTTAAATGGCCCTAACTAGGCCGCAGCGGATGGTTCTTCTGCCCTACAGAGAAGTAGGACCTTCCATCTGCTGAAGAAAGTCCTGAAATAATCTTTTCATGCTAACCAAGTGTTCTGAGGTTCACTTACTGATTGGGAAATCGCTCTCTTTCTGTTCTGCACCACTGGCTGCTGAAAATGGAGCTTCCAGGTTCCAAGGTGGCTCAGTCATGTTTCATCTTGTGGTCCTGGGCAGCACTAAAATATATTCCAGGCATGGCCACAGGAGACAAGCAAAAGGTTCCTGAAAAATTACACTAAATGGGACTTTTCAAACCATGACCCTCATTCTTCAAGCTGTAGTTTATGTATACTTGACATGATCACAGCTTTCCTGTGCTTAAGCTACTGTTGTTTCTAATACTATGAAACACAAATAGACATTGTTCCAATGAATTAGATAAGTGCCATTACAATAATTACATTAAATTATGGAGAAGCCACTTCATTATTTTTCTTGACAGATGTTACAGTTTCCTGCCAATAAAATGCCATTTTATAACTAAAAATCAAACAAGACCAAAATAAAAGTAAAAAAACAAAAAACCCTGCACTGATTGCCAACCGATTACTGGACACAGTTTAAGGTGTTGATATTGAAGTTTAAAGCTCTAAACCTAGGGCTTGACCATCTGAGGAACCATCTCTTCCATTATGAACTTGTCTCACAAAGATTTGCAGAAGAGACCTTTCTAAACATACTTCCACTGTCCAATGTTTGTTTACCTGGCAGATGGGGGAACACTTTCTCTTTTACCACTCCCAGGCTAGAACACAATCACCCTAAGGACATATTTTGAATCCTCACTCTTCCTTCAGAAAATCTACAAAGATGCATCTCTTTCAATGGGCCTTTATTATAGTATTATTTTTTTGTATTCTGTATTTTACAGAATCATAGTTGGAAGGGGTAGTTTAGGCCAATGAGTTCAATCCCCTTTCAGTAAAAGAATCCAAATTAAAGCATTCCAGACAGATGGCTGTCTAATCTCTGCTTGAATACATCCAATGAAAGGAAGCCTACCACCTTTCTGGGTAATTGGTTTCTGCTGGGATATCTGGGATGTTTTTTTCTAACATTCAGTTGGAATCTGCCTTCTTGTAACTTAAGCCTGTGCCCTGTTCTGTAGTATGAGACAGAATATGCCCTGATCTTCTTCTATGTGACATCCTTTTGGGTACATCTGAAAAATGCTTAATATCCAACCCTCCATCATATTTTCTCAAGGTTAAACATACTCAGTTCTTTCTATTTACAGAATTTAGTTTCTAGCCCTCCAATCATCCTCCTTGCCCTTCTCTGATCCTGTTCCAATTTTTCTGAATCCTTAAAACAAACTGTACACAGCATTTGACCAAAGCATAATAAAGTGGAATGATTACTTCCCAAAATTATACTTTGATTGATGCAGCCATTCAATCTAAGCTATGAAGCTATACATTCACTTAAGTGTTACACTATTCCTTTACTTTATTACAGTCAAGATGTGTTTACTGTATTCCACAATCTTTTATGGAAGTTACCAGATGAAAAATGAGATAAAGTTAATCTGGCAAGATTTGTTCTTGACAAATCCACACACTCATTTGGTAATGCTGTTTTTAAGGTGCTTCCAGATTATGTTCTCTAGAATCTTTCCAGGTGTTGATGTTGGACTGATTGCCCTGCAGTTCATGGATCTTCCTCCCACCTTCTTTTCTAAAGATAGGGATATTTGTTGTCTTTTAATCACCTGGCTCTTCACCAGTTCACCAGGATTTTAATTAGTTGACTTGAGAACTTGTGCTCAGTACAATAAAAAAGCAAGCACCTGAACAATTGGCCCCTTGCTAAAGGTTCCTTGGTAGAAGTCTATTCAGTAACTCCAATTGTTCCACCATCTCCCTGAGAAAAGCACTAACAATCTGAATTAAGGCATGCTCAGGTAGGCAACTGTTTTGTTGTGATTTGTATATAACAAGGACATCAAGGATGACAGAAATTCCCTCTAACTAGTTATGTACAACAGTATTGCTTAGCCTTATAATTTGTTGTAAAGGAAATAAACTGTCAACTCACAAGGAGGCCAAATGCTTGTCTGCAGCTAAGTCAAGACAAGAAGGGGGAGTTTATCTCACACAGGGGAAGAAACAGACACTCAAAAGTTATTTTGCCACTTGCAGATTTAGCTGGAAGTTGGCAGAATGTAAATATTTGCCTCCATGGAAAAAATTTAAGAGTCAGGCTCAGAAGTCCAGTTTTAGAGGATACGCAACCCAGGAAGTCAATGATGTGAGATATAAAAATATTATTGTTACTGACAAGCTTATCTCACTCTTCCAAAGGAGGCTGTGCTAATCCAATGCATCTGGAGGGCACCAGATCAGGAAAGCCCGGTAGAAATGATCATGCTTGACATAAGAATCCCCTTTAGGAAGTCAGAGAAAGCCTGTACTCAGTTGCTGGCCCTTCTTTTAAAGAGTTCACTTCAAAAAAGCAATGCTGGTTTGGCATGTCTGAAACTCAGTGGAACTGAAAAACAATCACAGGAGTTTTTGGTATTATGGAACCAGTGAAAGAGCTGGTGCATACACAAAGAAGAGAAAAGGCATAGTGGAGCTTCTTGAGGACATGAAATATTCAACAAGGCAGAAGTGAGATCTATTTAAACAAGGCAGCAAGAAATATGGGCTGAAAACTATATTAGCAAAGGAACATTCCTCACCTGAACCATCTGGCTTAGATACTCAAGTTGAAAAGGTTGGATGTGCTAGTCTCTGACTGACAACAGAACTCTAGAACTTGATGAACACCAGGACTCTTCCTATCTAGGCAGGAAGAGATACAGGGATGCTCTCATCTAGCATTTCCTTGTTCTTTTAAGCATGACACTCATATATGCCAAGATTTTGAAATCAAGGGCATGTGTTTAGAGCCAATCTTCCAAAGAATACAAGCCTTAAACCACATCCTAAAGACATACCAAGAGCTCAAGGGCACCCTGTAATACCATGTTCTATGATTCCTAGCCAATCCCACACGCCAGACTAGATAAAGAGAAGAGCTTTATATGCGTCTACATAGTAAAGTCAGCTTGAAATTCAGTTTTTGGATGAAACAAGCTTTCCTATCACTATACAACCTCAGCTTCTAAGTCATAAAGCGGGAGCCAGGAAGGCAGTCTGGGAGTAGGCAGCTAACAATTTATATGATTTATATAGTTGAAATGACCCAAGTAATATTTTTTAAAAATCCATTCACTTCCCTCAGGTAGTTATTCTGAAGCAGCCCCTCAGAGGGACATGGCTGTCTTACAAGCAGAAAAAGAGCTAAAACAGCTAAGACCAAAGGAATCTTTAGTTTGGTATTCAATTTCTAGCAGAGGCCAGCTATTTATTTCTGAGCATTTCAAAAGCAGGTTCTGAAGGCTCTTTCCTACTGTTTATACTCACCAGAAGGTAGAGTCAAAAGGGCTTAAACTTTAAGGCTCCTTAGAATCTTTGTATTACACTAGAGGTCAAAGAAAATTGTGCTCTTCCACATGTTAGATTTCATTCCCCATCATTCTTGGCTTAAGTTGAATGGGGATTATGGGGGCTGGATATCTGGAAGGCTGCAATTTCCACATATTTTCCAGGATTTTATATTTTTCCCAAAGGCATTAGTTCAGAACAAATACTTAACAAATCAATAAGTAGATAAAACATGAGAGTTCTTATAAAAATAAACAAACAAAACTTTAAAAATTGCCTAATTTCTAGTCTTGTCTGTTAAACACTGACACTTTTCACAGCTGATTTTTAATCACCTTATCCCTATTATTAATTCATACTAATTCCTCAACAAGTTATTCTGTTTCCAAATTCCACTATCAAGGGAATATCATCTACATTTCCAGAGAATTTACAACACTGTTCCCAAGCTTGAGTTCTCCAGATGTGTTGGACACATATTCCCACAATTTCCAATCAATTGGTTATGAAGTATGGTATTTGTGGCCAAACATACCTGTACAGCTCCTTGTAGTACAAGGTTTGTTTACAGGAACAGAAAATGCAGTTTCATTGAGATCTATGCTTCCTAAGCCTTTTTTGTTTTGATGCAAAAGGTGGAATGCTGTGCCTAACATTTTATAAATGGGCACTAATAATCTACTTGCAAGTCTTCAATCTGAAACAGTCACAGGAGCACCCATTTCCTTTGTCAGAGTTTCATGTGGCTAGGTTCATTTATCAGCCATGGGTTACACCTCTGATGACTCTCCCAACTAGAATCAGTGAATGGTCTAGCTTCTGGCTAAGCAAAAGATGAACCTTTTCCTAGGAGCTCACATTTGCCATTATTCACCCCCTTCCTATTCAGTCCTACCTAGCTGGTTTCCTCGGCCCAGATAACTCAGATTGTCTTGATCCTTCCATTGTCTCCTCCCTTCCCTCCCAGAATTAACCGAATATGAACATGCAGCAGAGCAACCTATATAATACTCAAACTGATGCACAGTGGAAGGGAAGTAATTAGAATGAACCACTGTTTAAACATACAGTCCAGTGCATATCTACAATGTCAAATAAAATCACATACTTGCATTTTCTTGATTTTGCGCTTCCCAAAAATACAGGATAGGTCATCTTCACTTCGTGAAGAAAGATCTTTTCCTGGGAAGAATAGCAGGAAAAACAACAAAACATTTATTGCCATGTTGTAGAATAAGAGTTAGGTCAATGTGCCTGAACAAGAAGAAAATGAAGTTTTCTCCATATACTCTTTTAAAAAATTTGATTCATTTCAATGGGGCCTAAACCAGAGAAATTTCTACTAGACTGTTATCTTATTTGGAGGAAACACTGAAAACTTGCTGCCTTTAACTGAAAGCTGCAATGTGCATCAAAATCAAATTTGTATCCAATATCCTACAGCCACAATATTGAAACACACATGCCTCAACTTCTAATTTAACCCTTCCCAAGCTCCACATTCTCCATCAAATACTCTAACTCTCAACAATATTTTTATATATTTAAATTAAGACAAGAGACCTTTTTTCAGTGTGGCTTATCAGTCAAACACACTACAGTACTGAACACATTATAAACATTTTAATGGAGTTTTTCATATCCTTTACTGATAGGAATGACACGATTCATTTAGTTTCATTTGAGTTTACCTTTGGCAAATTTCACATAGTGAACTCGTTTTCTAGAGATCTTGGATTTTTCCTCAAGGCTAAATTTCTTCTTTCTACCTTTGCAAGTAGTTTCTAGAATACAAACAGAAAAGGCAATTACACGAGGTCAACATCTGCACTGTTCTCCTGAGAGGCTGAATTCTAATGTGGAATATCCTCCCTGTATTTCTTGTTTTCCCAGTGCACTTCTACTGGTTCTTACAAATATCAACAGCTTGCTGCCAGCCTAACTGCTTCCACACTATACACATGACCATTATGGCAGAAATGAAATTGTTGCTCTTCCCTGAGTTTCTCCACAAGGTATAAAAGTCTTGCCTTCAAGTTCCATCAGTGAATAACTTGTGTAAAGGATGTTTGTTCTTCTCACCCTTGCTGCCAGTCAGCCAGAGAACCAACAATTCATTTTTTGCTTTTGAATTAGTATAAACAGGAAGAATGGGTGCTTAGGAATGGCAACTTTCCCTGTGTGTGTCATGATGTGGGATGTTCTCTCAGGAACCTTCAGAAATGTATGTGAATGTACACTAAGATGCAAAGACAATCAAGATGTCAAAAGCCAAATTCAGACGCAATCAAAGTCATGTTGGTGGTCATAAAGAGGAAAATCTGTATCAGGATAAGGATCTCAGAATGATCATTCTCCAGAGTACAAGCAACCCCTTGCACCACTGTTTTGGTAAAGCTATCAGCAGAGTGTGAGAATAAAGCTCACTCATCCAAGGGTCATAACCCGAATCCCACCAAATTCTAAACGTTCGGCAAGCCTGACTGGGTAGGAGGTGGCTTTGATTTCACATGCTTGCACTCAAACACCAATAGTGACCTCATGTGGTCAACATATGTAATTTTACATGAAGAGTTTCATTGCCAGACACCCTCAAGGTTGAATCTTGTTACCTGGAACATCTTGTGCATAACAATTATTCAGCTCTGCCAAAAGCTGGTTGAAGTCATCCTGATGAGCAATCCAGTTGTCCTGCACCCAACACACAAACAGAATGCTTAAATGTAAACTGACTGGGAATTATTTCCATGACTATCAATGTTCCTTCCATGTCCTAATGATTCAAATTCAGACACTAAATCACAATTGTCATAAATTTGGAAACCAAACCATGGCCTCCACTCCCAAATGTACAGGAGAACCATGATTCAGAGCTGCTTTAATTTGTGGTTCACTACATGCCAGAAATCCTTTATGTGATATAGCAGCCTCCAGAAGCTTTGGGGTTTAGCAATTCAGAAAAACTATGGGTAGCACTTGGAAGCACATACAAATTGTAATGCTTCCATTTCAACTTTGGTTTACTGTGTAAACTGAATAAACGTCTTGCACTGAAATTATCAACATTCTTAATAATTATAAGCAACAAACCTTTCAGTCCCTTATGAAAATTTATACCAAACCAAACAAAAATGCACTGTAGTTGTTTTTTGTGCCCTTCCAAATCAAATTAAGCTTAACTTTGCATCTGCTAAATTTGTATAATTAATTGTACTTCTGTAAAACCTAAGAAAAGTTCCTGGGTTCACCATAACTAACTAACTAACTAACTATAAAATCTGAATGTAAGTGCTTGAGCTACAAGCCTGCGTAGCATCAATTCTATTAGCTCCACTTACCTCCTGGCTGACAGAAGCTCCTAATCCCAAAGTGTTGTTCTTCACTTGAACCTTAATATGCTCTGTGCTGCCCTGCTCTTGAGCCCCAAGCCCCTAGTGGAAACAAATGACAAACTGAAAGATCTGTTCTGGGGAATCTCATTTGTTTTAGTGTGCAGAAGGGTGTCAGTTTCATTTGGTTGGTTTTTTTCAATCCAGTTATTCTCAACAGGTTGCAATAATTAGAAAACAAAATAAACTCTCACACATTCAAGCAACTAGCAACCAGAACTCAAGCATCCATACTTGCAGAGAAAGGGAAGCAAGTCCCCGAGGCTGCTCCTTTTGTCTGAGAGATGGAAGCTTTCTCTTACTAATCTGAAAACTCTGAGGTATAACTTCTCAGTGGTTCTTGATTCCTTAGCCCAGGGTTCCTCAACCTTGGCAACCTGAAGATGTGTCAGCTGGCTGGGGAATTCTGGGAGTTGAAGTCCACACATCTTCAAGTCGCCATGGTTGAGGAACCCTGCCTTAGCCAACAAATGGGACTAGAAGGTGCTTCTACTTCCATCAGCTCTGCAATCATAAGGCAATACAAATATAATAATTTACAGGCATTCCTGTAATGAAAGTCCAAGACACTTCTTTAAGGTTTAACTCAACCAGACTCAGGACAGTCACTTCAGGAAGTTTGGAATAAACTTCCAAAGTGTGTCCTTATGCCAAGGGAAATAAATCAGTTTGCATTAAAAAGTACAGTAATGTTTCAGCCTAACTTCAGATTTTATTTGAAAAGTAATCTATCCCAGATTAATGTAAGAGGTTCCCTGTTAGGAAGGCCAAAGGGGTATATGATCCCCATTCCATTTCTTATTCTGGCCATTATATTTATTTTATTTTATTTTATTTCATAAACATTTTTATTTTATAATTAACCTTGAAAATACTAAAGAAAATGTAAGCCATTATTTTCTTCCATACGGATTTACCTTGCCTTTTGACCATCCCATTTTTTCCAACATCTTCTGGCCAAATTTTGATTCATCTTTACTCCAAGCACTGTTCCGGGGATCCACAGACCATTTCAGTTTGCGACGTGCTGTAAGAGAAAATGGAGTGAGATCTAGTTACATTTTCAGAATTGAAACAGGAAGCCTTTCCTCTTGAGAACAGTGCTTCTTCTAACCAAAACACTTGTTTCTGTAAAGACTTTTAAATAACATTTTAGGGAATGAGCAAACAAGGCACTGGGAATCTCAGCAGGAAGCACTCAACTCTGTGAAAAGAGAAAGACAGATTAGGAAAAGGCTCCAAAAGGTGGGAGAAAACAGATTGACCAAGCCAATAACCACAATGTTTCCTAATATAAAGAATGTTGTAAATCATTTCCTATATATTCAGTTATAGGATAGGGGAGATAAATGAGTTAAGTAATTTTAAATTTCATGCTTAAAAATTGGAGAACCATACACTTCCATTTTTCATCATAAATTATTTTAAAAATACATATTTCCATGTTTGGATTGTGCTCAGAGAAGCAAGTTTATTTATAAAGAAATGAAGGAAAAGTTGGCAATAAATCCTGTTCTAAATGGCTTTGTAAGAAAAACAGTCAATATTCTAAGATACTGGGTGAATGACTGACAAGCACTTTTTAAGCACTGTATTGACAAATGTTTAATGCAACTAATGCTGCATTCAAGTCTGCCATTTTGTAGTAATTTTGTGAATCCGTGCATGCACACATTCATTTGCAGCATTCCCTAAATCTGTTCAAAGAAAAGAAAAAAGAAAAAGGGAATAATGATTGACCAAAAACAAGGGCCAGGAAATAGGAACTGCCTCTGATAAATAGTTGTAATTGAAATGTATATGATAGATCTCAAACACACAAATACGATTTATTTCAGTATTAACTTAGCATCCTCCAGATGTATTGGATTGCAATGCCCATGAACATTAGACATTTTTTAATGTTCTCTAATTGACATAACTTGTCTCACAAATAGTTGACTAACTGCACTTTTTTTTCTTTTTAGTAGGATGCCCAGAGAAAATGTATAGAAGAGAGATTGATAAGGAGGTGCTTTGGGGGCAGCAGCTAAAGTAGCCTTATTTTTAATAATATTTTTTGCTGATTAAAAATAGTTGTTTATCAATTGTTGATTAATTATCAGAGTTTCCTCAGTCTATCAAATCTTCAAGTGGAAATAACTTGAAAACAAATATTACGCATAATACTTACAAATCTACTCTACTCTTCTTCAAACAAAACTACAGCAATTTCCAATATAAATACAAGAAAAATGCAACAATAATTTAATATCTAGAATTACTGGTAATAAAGTGACAACATTAAACAGCAGTAATAGATTATCAAATCAAGAGATGTTAATTTATCTTATTAAAGCATTCACTGCTCCAAAATGAATTATTTTAGATATTTTCATAAAATAATTGTTTATTTATTTATAGTATTGGTAAACTGCCCCAATCAACTGAGATTCTGCATAGTGAACAAGGCAGAATAAGGCAACAAGAAATAATCAGAAAATATAACATACCAAGTATAAAATAATACAGTAGTTAACACAAAGGATGTCCTCTACCATTCTGGGTCAAAGGCACTCCAGAATAGGATGGTTTTCAGGGCCTTACAGAATGCCAGATGGTGTGGGGCCAATTATACCTCTGGGGGAAAGGGTTTTCCAGAATGTGGGGGTTATTACTGAAGAGGCCTGACACTTGGCCCACATCTTGTGCACGTCTTGAAGGGATGGGGCCCTCAGTAGGCCCTTCTAGATGTTCAGACTGGACAGGTAGTTAATTCTGGCAAAATGGTTCTTACTATCTCCTGATGCTACATCACACAATGCTACACCACACAGGATTTTACTGATAACCAGGGCAACAACTTTTGTTGTCTGCATTAGTGGTTTTGCCCCACCAGCAGTCCAGCTGCCACATTCTGTGCCAGCTGCAGTTCCTAACTCATTTCCAAAGGCAGTTGCACACAGAGTACCTTATAATAATCCAGTTGAGCTACACCTGTCAAGGCATCCCAGTCAAAGTAGGGTTGTAACTAATGGACCAGTGAAAGCTGGGCAAAGGGTATAACTTCTACCTGCTGTTTAAGCATAAGCCATGAGCCAAGGATGGTCCATCTCCTTCAGGGGGAGTGTGACTCCACTGAGTAATGGGATATTAGTGGGACTAATATCACAGATAAATTTGACAACAAGATTTAATCTGAGCTTCTTTCCCCCCCATCCATTCCTCAACAGCTTCCAGGCACTTTCTATGGCCTCTCCAGCTCAGCCTTTTAAAATGCACTTGGGTGCTTACACGTAAGTTACGAAGGTGACGCCTCCCTCCCTCCCATCTCAATATTGTTTCTAGCTCCTCTGATACCATTTGGGGGCAGCATAAGCACTTGAAGTGGTTTTAAAAATAATTTGCTTTAATGCACAGCACAAAAGTCTAAGTTCTATGGCTATGAAAATCTGGAATACTACTAAATGGAGCAAAGATACAAAGAACTCCCTGTGCTGCCACCTAATAGTCACCTGGGGTTTGCAGCCCAGATCAGTGTTTTTCAACCTTGGCAAACTGAAGATGTATGAAATTCTGGGAGGTGAAGTCCACACATATTAACGTTGCCAAGGTTGAGAAACACTGCTTTAGATCTTCAACTAGAACCAAATAAAAATTCGGAGACTGAATGCTTTTGAAACCTAGCAGCTAGAAGAATTAAAATGAAGTAGCTGCTACTTCCATGCTTTGTTTATGGGCCTCCCTTCCGTATCTAATCGTCCTGTCGTGGAAAGAGGACCCTGGGTCGATAGAAGTTTAGATCTCACTTAATTCAGCTCTTCTACTGTTTTCTACCTCTTCCGTTTCAACCGGCTTCATACTCACGTTCTGCCAACATCGCCATCTTGCGGGAAAAGAGGGGGCCTTTCACTACCACGGGCGCGCAACGACATCCGCGGCCGCCGCTTTATAGGCGGCCAAACTAAATGCCTGATAAAAGAAGGCGAAGAAAAGAACTGAGGGGACTGTTCATATCGATTAGGAAAATCCGAAGGAGCGGCCAAGAAAGAGACGGAGCATTTTCCTTCTTTGATCAGGCAGCAGAATAGATGATCTCAGCCAAAGCTAGAACCTCTTCTCTCCGTAGAAGGAGGGTGTTGGAGAGTTTCTCGCGGTGTTTTAACTTTTGGGGCGGGGAAGAGCCTTGGGTTTTAAAGCAATACTGTAGCTCAGCGCCAAACCCATTTTTATGTATCGCAATTTTTTTCTCAGCCTTGTAATTGATATCCAAAGGCGCAACTTCCTTCCCGCTGCTGAAATCCATGTAAGGACAACTCCGCTAGCTGTGCATTTGAAGTCCCAGACAAGGGAAGCTTTCGATCACTACAGCTGACGTATCTGCAACCCTTAAAATACTAATGCTTTCATGAAGTGTAATGAAAACAATATATTAAAATAGTGCAATAAGACAACTAGCACAAATAAACTATTCATGACAATTTTTTTTTTTTGTCTTTGAGTCAGTGTTGACTTCTAGCGACTGCCTGGACAAGTTCCTGCAATTTTCTTAGCAAGATTTCAGAAGTGGTTTGCCATTGCCTTCTTCCTAGGGCTCAGAGAGAGTGACTGGCCCAAAGTTACCCAACTGGTTTTGTGCCCAAGGTGGGACTAGAATTCAAGGTCTCCTGCCTGATGCCTTAACCACTATACCAAACTAGCTCTATTAATGACAATTATAGCTTAATAATTACAATATTGGGATTTTTTAAAGCATTGGTTACCAAAAAGCTGGTAACGTAGGAGTCAGATTTGCACCCCTGGAGAAAGAATTCAATATGTGGGGTGACCCTAGTTGCTTTCATAAGTCAGGGACAGACAGTGGAGAGCCTCTCAGCTTCTGGGCAGGCTGATATGAAGATAGGTCAGAGCCTGAAGAGTGCTATTTGGTGTTGCAACTAGATGACAGCAAAGCACTAGAGTTTTCTATATCTATTGCCAACTAGTGGTCATCTGATGTTTTGTGGCTCAGATGTGGTATCCGTGCTCTCAGAAGTTAGATTATAAAAAGCCTCTAGTCTTTTCGTGGGATTTGCCCAGAAGGCAGAGTGAGGGGGACGTTCATTCAACCACCATCCTTAGGCACTTTTTAAAAGTATGCATTGCTTCCATGCATTCCTAGAACATGTGGAGGGGGATCTGAGCTATCCAGGGTACCTCAATTCCTAAAGATTTATAGCTTGAAACATGAGACCTCCACACACTGAATGCGAAGGTTTGGATGGGGATTCTTCGTGTGTTCAATTACATGTCCAAAGAAACCTTAATGCAAGTGGAGTTGCACTTTCAAACCATTCTGCTCCATGCACTAAGATCTGAAGCTGCAGCAGCCAGTAGGGATGAGTTAATGGGAACAGGGCTACCATGACTGGTCCTGCACATTCTAAAAATACCTGGTGGCAACATCTAAACACAGAACTAGAACAGGGTATGCAACTTCCAGTGGCCTGAGCGTTGCACCAGGTTTTAATGGAATATCAAGGACCATACTCTGAGAGTGGATAGGGCCAAAACCATTACAGGGAAGGGTTTTAGAAATCTTAAGGAGTGATGGGATCCTTATGTACATGGAAGGCTTAAGATACCTATTTTGCAAATTAACTCTCCAACGATAAAATGCAACAAAACAAAAAAACCCACTCAATTTCTTTCCTTTGGGGGCTATAAAAAGAATAATAGGTTACATGTCCCCCCTCCCGCCTTTTCACACCCCTGGATTAGAATTTGAATGTAAGCAAGAGATTAATTTTCTTTTCAAGAGGCATAAGGAGCTGTCTGTCTTTGAAGATCTGAAGTAGGAGCAAACTTTGGTTTGCCTGCTGAGATGTCAATGACAGCATTTTCAGAGCAAGTAAGCTAGGGAAATACTAAATCAATGAAAACTCAAGCATGTAAAACAATAGAAAGATAAGAGGTTTGATTTCTGCTTGGAAACAGACTTGCCATCAAGAATATATTTAAGAACCAATGAAATAAAGTTCCATCAGTTCATCCTGATCAAAATTTTGAAGCAGAGGAATTTTTCAAATTATTGTTAATTTTCTTGTGAAATTCTTATAAATTTCAGCATATAAAGTTTCTTTAGCTCAATTGTCTCTCCGTGTAAGGACTTACTTCTTTTTATACCTCTTCAGTTAAACACCTGTTAAATAAGATACAGTATATTTAATAAGAGTCACTTACCATAGTAAAGGCCTTGATCTGCCTGTCTTGAATTATCTGGGTTACTGCACTCCTCCCGAGGGTATTCCAGTGAATGGTGCCAAAGAGGAATCTATTATTTCCTAGTACCTACTCCCTCCGAATGTCAAGAATATTCAGCATATGGAGGGATTTGCTAATTTTTTTCCACCAATTTATCCCTGATTTTGTAGAATTCTAAAACAGCTTGAGGGCCAGTTTGGTGTAGTGGTTAAGGCACCAGCTTAGAAACTGGGAGACTATGAGTTCTAGTCCTGCCTTGAGCACAAAGCCAGCTGGATGACTTTGGGCCAGTCACTCTCTCTCAGCCCTAGGAAGGAGGGAAGGGCAAACCACTTCCAAAAATCTTCTCAAGAGAACTGCATGGGCTTGTCTAGGTAGTTATCAGGAGTCAAGACTGAAGTAAAGCCACACACACAGAAAAAAGCCCTGAAACCTCAAACCACAGCTTACCCAAATTAGAGCCTCAATCAAGTGTGATTCCAGCACTCAACCAGCTTTTGCATCACTCAGATGGATTTCTGCCTCCCAGCCCCTCTTCTGCTACCCAGATCCCACACAACCTTTTGTTATTCAAATGGATGCTTCTGGTTTTGTGTTTGGAGGGACCCTTCTCTAGAGAGAAGACAGCCAGTATATATCTAGACCTTTCTTATCTCTAAAGTAGGATGTAAATAGAACTTAGATTAATTAGAAATAACCATAGACACATACTCATGAGAAATGCCAGGCTGGAAGAATCACAAGCTGGAATTAAGATTGCAGGGAGAAACATCAATAACCTCAGATATGCAGACGATACCACCCTAATGGCAGAAAGTGAAGAAGAACTAAAGAGCCTCTTGATGAGGGTGAAAGAGGAGAGTGCGAAAGCTGGCTTGAAACTCAACATTAAAAAAACTAAGATCATGGCATCTGGACCCATCAATCCCTGGCAAATAGAAGGGGTAGAAATGGAAGCAGTAACAGACTTCATTTATTTGGGCTCCAAGATCACTGCAGACGGAGACTGCAGCCATGAAATTAAAAGACGCTTGCTCCTTGGGAGGAAAGCTATGGTAAACCTAGATAGCATATTAAAAAGCAGAGACGTCACCTTGCCGACAAAGATCCGCATAGTCAAAGCTATGGTTTTTCCAGTAGTAATGTATGGCTGTGAGAGCTGGACCATAAAGAAGGCTGAACGCCGAAGAATTGATGCCTTTGAACTGTGGTGCTGGAGAAGACTCTTAAGAGTCCCCTGGACTGCTAGGAGGTCAAACCAGTCAATCTTAAAGGAAATCAACTCTGATTGCTCATTGGAAGGATTGATAATGAAGCTCAAGCTCAGATACTTTGGTCACCTAATGCGAAGAGAGGACTCTTTGGAAAAGACCCTGATGCTGGGAAAGATGGAAGGCAAAAGGAGAAGAGGACGGCAGAGGATGAGATGGCTAGATAGCATCACTGAAGCAATGAGCATGAAATTGAGCAAACTCAGGGAGGCAGTGAAAGATAGGAAGGCCTGGCGCAATATGGTTCATGGGGTCACGAAGAGTCGGACACGACTTAACAACTGAACAACAACAACAACAAATAGACACATACATGTTGAAGTAACATTACAGCTTGCAAATATATGTGCATATAGAGACGTCTTCGGTTGTGATATTCAGTAGAAGAGAGAAAAATAGTATTTTCTACAAGACAGCTTAAAAAGTCAAGCCTCTGTCTTATCAGGAGGTGAAGAAGAGAAGAAGTGGGCATTTGCTAGCTGTAAATTCTGCTTACAGAGCTGGACTGGACAAGACAAGACTAATGGATGCTGTTAGATTTGATGTATGTTTTTAATAAATGAAGGGAGAAAGAGAGAGAGACAGAGCTCTGTTTCTAACTATCCTAGTATGGATTTTGGAATAAAATATTTTGAGACTAAACTTGTATTTTGCTGCCATATGGAGAGAAAGTATCAAGTCAGAGCCATTACTTGGGGAACGATCTATGGATGCTTCCCGATGAAGCTTTTTATTGCACAACTGCCCTGCTTCATTTGAAGAACTTTATGGGGCTGTTCAGACAAAATTGTTTTCCATTTATTTCCCCCATCTTTTTACCTTACAACAACAGAAGAAAAAGCCCATTAAGGAAAGAAATGCAGAATAAGTGCTCCATGCCTTTTGAGTGACAATTCACCCACCCATTTGGCCCATACTGATTCATACACCTTTGTCCAAAGCTATGGACCTTCTTATAAGACAACAGTAATCATGGTTTTAATTTCATTTTACACAAGAGGGGTCTGCAACAAAATGTCGCAGAGTGCAGTGTTCTTGTTCAGGGTTTTAGCTAGCCAATTTTCGGAGTAGACAATTCTATCTTCCTTCCTTTTCCATATTGAGTCCAACTATTGGATAGCATGCCATGTGCACTTAGCAACCCCAGTCCTTGCTGACATGTTTTTGGCACTTCTCCTCCTTGTAAATTTTTTCCCCTCTTTAAACTTCTGCAGCATTGCTGGTATTTCACTCCTGCGCACAGGTGGTACCAGTATCTCACTATTAGGCGTAAATGTTTGCTTCCCAGGCAGAACATATATTTGTAATGCAATCCTGTGTAATTTTATTTGAAATAAGCACCACTTACTTTTCTTTAAACATGTATCATAATGCATTGTTAATGTCAATATATTCTTTTAAAGTCTAAAATATATTATAGAGTTGATATTTTGGACTCAGGAAATGGATGCTCATATTCATTAATGACAGCTTTTCTGTTCCTAGGAAATACCCTTTTAATTCTTCTGAGTTTCGTGAGGGAAATATAGATGAGAAGTATTATTTATTTATTTATTTATTTATTTATTTATTTCTAAGCTTATGCCTTTTAATAAATTTGTTAGTCAGAAAAGGTGCTACCAGACTCCTGGTTTTTTGCCTCCATAGTCGAACACGGATCTCCTCTTACAGTTTCTACAAGAAACACCAAATTCAGCCTGACATCTGATGAAGTGAGTTGCAGGTTATGCTTTTTAATAAAATGTGTTAATTAGAAAAGGTGCAACCAAACTCCAGATGTTTTGTGAACCATTCTGATTTTTTATTTATTCTTAGCATAACAAGGGTAAAAGAACATCTTCTAGTCAGATAATTAAGGAAGTGTAATTCACCTAATGTATAGAAACATGGCATATCATTCTTCTCTTCCTTTATATCTGTTTTCAGTGGAGGTTGGAATGTAGCAAATTACTTTATCAACCTAACTGTTCTACACTTTAGAGATGAACTGTCTCTCAGCTCACCATAATACTGCTTCTGCTAAAATGACAGCATGCCTATCTTAAAAATAGCTGCTATTAAATTCTCCAAAGAGTTAATCAAGGCTCCAGTTAAAACTTAGCTGACCACCTGTCACAGCTAGCAAAACTAGGATCTTCTTTCATGTGTCTTGAGATCCTCTTCTACTTCTGGTATCTTCACAGGGTAAGGAGTGGATCTTCTTCTCCTTCTGGATATCTGTGTAGGGTAGACAAATCCCTTGTTGCATTGTCCTCTTAGCACAGTGATCACCATTCCAATTCATTTTGGAACCTTCATCCCTTTAGCAGTTTTAGACTGTCTGGATTGGGGCAATGGAAATGTTATCCATGTGATTTCATATTATTGTTCTATAGAGATAGTCAGATTAGGTATATTACTCTAGTTCTGATTAAATTTGGACCAATTTTATTCTTTTATATTTTTATCAGATAAGGTTGAGTACATTATCCACCATGTGGCAAAAGTTTGTGTAATGCTATGTAATGGCTACTCAAGCTGTCATCAGTTAGCGCATGTTAGTGGAATATATCTTACTTTTTTAAAAAATAGGATTGATTGGTGTTAAGAAGTTTTATTTTGTTCGCTAATAATTAATATGGTTGGCTTTGGTCTGTAATAAAGATTAACTTGGGCATCTTTGCTTGTTAACCATTTTTTCTTCTTCCCTTCTCTCTTTCTCCAACTTCATCTCTACCCTAACCCTTCCCACTAACTTAGTCCATTTCAGCTTTTTCTATCCTCTAAGACTGTATGTGAAACTGCTTATCTCGTGCTCTTGCCAACTGTTTCTCAGATTCAAGAAGCAGATTGCACTCCCCTTTCCCCCAAAAAGAGAAAATAGGAAACAAACAGAATATACAGGTAATAGCTTGAGGTGTATTCAGTCTTGGAGAAATCTCCTGCTGTAAATCCAGCTGACCTGATGAGTTGGCATGACCATCATAGTCTCAAGGTAGTGAAAACCAGTTCTTTTCTGCTCTCAAGGTAAATATGTTTATGTAGTTAGAAAGTGCAAGGAATTTTCTAGATGAATATTGCACATATGACCATGATGTAATCTTGCTTAGGATATATATGTATGTATGTATGTGTGTATGTATGTATGTATGTATGTATGTACAGTGGTACCTCGGTTCACGAACGCTTCTGTTTACGAACAATTCGGTTCATGAACAGCTCCGGTCGCAAAATTTTGCCTCCGCGAACTCTGCATCAGGTTACGAACAGGATCCGCAGCCATTTTCCCTCCTGTGACACGTGGTCGCGGCTTCCTGTAGGGAAGGGGACTCTCCCTCCAAGCAGTAACCGCCTCCCCACCCGCCTTCCTGTCCTCCACGCCAGAAGTCGCGTTGAGCAAGGTTAGCTTTGTCTCTCTTCGTGCTGTACTTTGTGTCATATTTTTGCGGTTTAAAAAAAAAAAACATATAGTTCAGAACGGATTAACCGTAATTACATTGAACCTTATAGGGAAATTTGATTCGGGACGCGATCAAAAATCGGTTGGCGACCAAATTCGTAGGGGTCAGAACGGATTAACCGTATTTACATTGAACCTTATGGGAAAATTTGATTCGGTTCACAACCAATTTGGTTCGCGACCAGAGTCGCGGAACGAATTAAGTTCGTGAACCGAGGTACCACTGTATGTATGTATGTATGTGTATATTAGCAGCTGGATAGTGTAGTGGTTAGAATACCGCTTTTGATGCAGGAGACCAGGGTTCAAATCCCAGCTGGTATCCACCTTACCAGTAGGGGTCCTTGGGCAAAGACCCCTAACGCTTCACCTGCCTACCTCAAATATGAGAGTGACACGAACTAAGAGAATCATGCCGGCTCGGACATTGCCTGGATTAACAAGGTCCGCATCAGATGTTGGGGAACCAGGACAATCTGATGTTAAGTGGGCTACTGGAACAAACCATACATGGATGAGACAAGAGAACTTGGAATTGATGGAATGCTACTACAACAGCAGACCTAATGAGAGGGGATATATGAAATGTATGAGGGAACTATGGATAGACAGAAGGCCTTCATCCACACTAACTGAGAAACAACTAGTCAGCCAGCACTTCAACATAGTGAAGAGGAAGCTGCTCTCACAACTTGAGATAGACCAACTCCACATTACAACCTGGACTCAAGCAGACCTGGAAGAACAACTGGATGTGCAGCCAGGAGCTGGAACGTCATTGCCACCCCCTCCATTACAAAGCACAGCAGCTGATATGAGGCATAAGATCATGGATAAACTAGCTACAGTCAACCCTCGAGACTGATTACCAAGGCTCAGTAGAGAAGTACCATTGGATAGTATGCTAGAAGGTACTAATAGAGCCCTCCAGACAATCCCTACTACCACCATAACTCAAACCAATGAACTGATATATGTTACAGCTGCTGTAATCCTGGAAATGCTTGGCTACACGATCAAGAAGAACAGCAGTACATACCCCCTCCCCCCCAGAAAATGAGATTGGAGGCTAAGATCAAGGCAACTCAAAGAGAAGTCAGTCAGCTGGTGGAACTACAGAACGGTGTGGAGATTAAGGATAAGACTCAGCTACTGAAAAAATATATGGGTGTGACTCCATCTGAAGCCCTAGAGACTGCTAAACAAAGGCTCACAGCACTGGCTGCCAGGCTAAGGAGATACACTAGAGAAGCAGAGGCCAAGAAGATAAATGCCCTGTTCTCCAAAGAACCATCCAAGGTGTACTCCCAACTGCAGTGCAACCACACAGTAACAGCAGAGCCACCGGCAGCAGAAACTGAACAGTACTGGAAGAACATATGGGAGAAAGAGAAGACACATAACACCAATGCAAAGTGGCTGCAGGACCTGAGAGCAGACCACAGCAATCTCCCAGAACAGGAACCAGTCACCATCACAGAAGCAGACATCCAACAGCAGGTCAAGAAAATGAAGAGCTGGACAGCACCTGGCCCAGACATGATCCACACCTACTGGCTAAAGAAACTAACAGCAGTGCATGAATGCCTAGCAGCATAGATGAAGCAGCTGCTAACAGCAGGCTCCCACCCAGACTGGCTAACAAAAGGAAGGACAGTGCTGATCATGAAAGACCCCCACAAGTGAACAGCACCATCCAACTACCGACCAATAACCTGCCTCCCCACAACATGGAAAGTTCTGTCAGGCATCATAGCTGCCAAGCTGCAAGACCACATGGGCCAGTACATGAGCACAGCTCAGAAGGGCATTGGGAGCAACACCAGAGGCTCAAAACACCAGTTGCTCTATCTATATAGAATAGTTGCCCGAGACTCAAGGTTTAGGCAGACCATCTGAGCACAGCCTGGATTGACTACAGGAAAGCCTACAACTTGATGCCACATGCATGGATCTGTGAATGCCTGGTGCTATACAAAGTCAACAGGACACTAAGGACCTTCCTCAGGAACTCAATGGGACTGTGGAAGACAACACTGGAAGTCAAGTCAAGACAGCTCGCACAAGTGGCCATCAAGTGCAGCATATACCAAGGTGATGCACTGTCTCCGCTGCTGTTCTGCATAGGCTTAAACCCCCTCAGCCAGATAATCACAAGGTCTGGATACAAGTTCAAGAGTGGAATCACCATCAGCCACCTCCTCTACATGGATGGCATCAAGTATGCTAAGAGTGAATGAGATATCGACTCACTGATCCACCTGACACGGATCTACAGTGAGGACATTGGGATGTCATTTGGACTGGAGAAGTGTGGCAGGATGATAGTAAAGAGAGGGAAGGTAGTTAAGACCGATGGAGTGGAACTACCAGCGGGCCACATAGCAGACGTAGAGACTAGCTATAAATACCTTGGTGTCCCTCAGTCACATGGGAACCATGATGAGGAGGCAAGGAAGACAGCAACATCCAAGTACCACCAAAGGATAAGACATGTCCTGAAGAGCCAGTTCAATGGGAAGAACAAGATCCATGCCATCAACATGTATGCCCTGCCAGTCATCAGATACCCTGCTGGTATAGTGAGCTGGCCAAAGAAAGACATGGAGGCTGCTGATGTGAAGACCCGGAAGCTCCTCACAATGTATGGAGGTTTCCACCCCAAGTCCAACACCCAGAGACTGTACACCAGGCGCAAAGAGGGCGGGCAGGGTCTGATGAGTGTCAAAGCCACTGTCCTGGACGAAACCCGAAGTATCCAGGAATACATCAGTAAGATGGCACCCAAAGATGAGCTGCTGAGAGAATGCCTCAGGCAGCAGCAGACAAGGCAGGAGGTTCAAGCAGAGAAAGTGCCATGGCAGGACAAGCCCCTGCATGGGATGTACCATCGACAGATAGCTGAGGTGGCTGACACTGGGAAATACTATCAGTGGCTGGAAAGGGCTGGACTAAAAGACAGCACTGAGGCACTGATCATAGCAGCACAAGAACAGGCACTAAGCACCAGATCCATAGAAGCAGGGGTCTACCACACTAGACAGGATCCAAGGTGCAGATTGTGCAAAGAGGCCTCAGAGACAGTCCAACACATAGTGGCAGGGTGTAAGATGCAGGCAGGAACAGCATACACTGAATGGCACAACCAAGTAGGTGGCATTGTGTACAGGAACATCTGCACAGCGTATGGGCTAGACCCCCCCCAAGTCCAGATGGGAGATTCCACAGAAGGTCGTGGAGAATAACAGGGCTAAGATCCTGTGGGACTTCCAGATCCAGATGGATAGGCAGGTATTGGCTAATCAACCAGACATTGTGGTAGTAGACAAAGACCAGAAGACGGCGGTAGTGATAGATGTAGCAGTGCCAAGTGACAGCAACATCAGGAAGAAGGAGCATGAGAAGCTGGAGAAGTACCAGGGCCTGAAGGAGGAAATCGAGAGGATGTGGAAAGTAAAGGCCAAAGTGGTCCCAGTGGTGGTAGGAGCACTCGGGGCCGTGACTCCTAAGCTGGGAGAGTGGCTCCAACAGATCCCAGGAACAACATCAGAGCTCTCTGTGCAGAAGAGTGCAGTGCTAGGAACAGCTAAGATCCTGCGCAGAACCCTCAAACTCCCAGGCCTCTGGTAGAGGATCTGAGATTGAGGAAGACACATACCACCCATAGGGGTGAGAGGGGATTTTAAAAAATTTTTTAATTTTATTTTTCTGTCCATGTTTTCTCTTAAGTGGCATTTCCTCTTGTGGAGAAATGCCCAGCGATCATTGTTAAAATAAAATCAGCTTAATCCTTACAGAGTGTTTTATTTTTCCTTGAAAGAAGCTACTTATCTCCCTGACAGTTATCACCCACAAGTACAATTTCTAGGTTGAAGCAGTCACATTATAGGATAGCAGACGGTATTTGCCTCCCCTGATCTGTCACAGAATTTAGTAAAACTTTGGTATATTCTTGCATAAAGCTACTTAGCTGCAGCATGCCAATATGAGTGCAGAAGTATATCCAGTTTTGTTCCATAAAATTAGTATACAATAGATTGCAGCATTAATTTTTGTAGACTCCCTATAACATTGGCAATATGCCATTTTTATACAGAAAATGTACTTGCTATTCAATTCCACAGGCCTTTCCTTGTAGACCAGTGTTGTCCAAACTTGGCCACTTTAAGATGAGAGGACTTCAACTCCCAGAATTCCCCAGCCAGCCATGCTGGCTGGGGAATTCTGGGAGTTGAAGTCCACTCATCTTAAAGTGGCCAAGTTTGGACAACACTGTTGTAGACCCATGAAGGATGATTGGGGCATGTATCTACAAGTTCTCACATACAGTCATATGGGAGCTCTGAGATTCTCTTGATGCATATTCAGGATTTAAAGTCACAGGGTTACTAACACTTTATATAACCTTCTCTAACTTGGCATATTTCAGCAGTGGTGATTACAACTCCCATAATCACCTGCCAGCAATACATTTGGAGGACACTGTGTTTGCGAAGGCTGTTCTGTAGTTTACAAAATCTATGGATCTATGCATCTGAATCTCAAAACACAAATCATGTAAAATTTAGAAGTCAACATTATCTAAGAAAATGGGGACTGAAGTCAGACTTTCTTTTTCAAACCCCTGTTACCCCTTCTTTTGGGCTTTTAACCTGCCCTTCATTTCCCCCAATCCCTGGATCAATGCTGCTCATTTGATAGCAGCCGGCAACTTGTATGACTGCAGTTTAGGCAATCACAGGCAAATAATAATATTAGGAACAGTGTAAATCTGTGAATGGCAGACTTGTAAGTGCTCAACCTTTCTGTGACAGCCAGTCAAGTAATGCAGTTATTGACAAAGGCTCTATCTCATTTATACATGCAGAAGGGGGGAATAAAATAGTGAAGATACTTGCAAGGTAGATAGAAAGCCAGAAGCACAGAATTAGTTTAAGTTACCTTAATTACTTTAAAAAAAAAATCCAAAGGCAAAATATTGTGGTGATCATTGGCTGAATTTTGCAATAGGAAACATGTGATCAATCCAGACAATGCAACTGCGGGACTTCAAGAATTACAGCAGTGTTATGAAGTTAACTGGTACGCATGTACAATTAAAAAGTTGCCACACTATATTATCATAGTGTTCCAGAATTCAGCTGGCTAAGATTCACTTAAATGGAATGGAAGCAAATTGGACTTCTACCTTCATCCACCTGAATTGCAGTGGGAAAGTGTGTTCCACACTAGTGACATGCAGGAGCATATCCTGTGACCTTCCCATGAGAAAATCCTGATATATCCATACTAGCCAAACAGTATTTAACATTGCTTAAATTGTTTTTTGCATTGGGTAATCATATCTCTAGATTATGCAAATCTTAAATTATTCCTTACGGCAATTTATATCTTTTCTTTTAGGTCAGTGCAACACAGTTCTTGGATCACTGGTTGGGATTAGAAAATACATTTGCAGTGATTCCCCTCTAATACTCTTGGCTTCTAATTATTTCAGCTGCAGGTATCCCCTTCATAGACCTCTAAGCAACTGGTGTTTCAAAATCTATATTGCTTTTATCACTACCTGTGACCTCTCTCTCTCTCTCTCTCTCTCTCTTTTCTTTCTTTCTTTCTTTCTTTCTTTCTTTCTTTCTTTCTTTCTTTCTTTCTTTCTTTCTTTCTTTCTGGAAGGGGCATCAATCCAGCTTCATTTATTTTTGCGATGAGCAATTTTATATCAGATCTGTGAAACTATAGTACTACAAAGAACTGGAGAACTGCAGGCAAACTGGTGTTTTGTACTTTTTGTATTTAAATCAGAATGAGCCCTTTTGGCTAAGATCAAGTGTAGTGTTTTGTGGTATCGTCTTAATGTAGGCAGCTGTGAACAAACACATTCCGTGATAGGGGATTGAAATTAAAACTGCCAATGTCATAATGCCTTTCTAAAAATCTAATGTTTCAAAGGAAGCATACATGGTTCTATCTGTAATTTTGTTGACATTTCCATTCATATCTTACCTCAAAAATCCAATTTTTGCTTAGAAAAGGCAGCAGAAGTAGACACCTAAGGCTATCATGGGTAAGAAACATGGCCCAGATCACTGTAAATGGGCTGGAGTCTAAATGTTTATTGGTTTTCTCCATTGATTAAATTAACCTACAGTGTATTTAGTTTAAATAGAGGCTGATATCCCTCCTGGGAAAAAAGATGAGGAGGCTAGAGGTGAACTTGTCCATCTTCTAGTTGATGAAAGAAGACAAGGAATTATTGAACTGGACACAGGCAGCACTTGCAGATGGATAACTGTACTAAGAAGCCTCCTAGAAGATAAAAGAAAGACAGGTGGAGGGGATGGAGGGATGAAATTTCAAAACAGATTCCAGAGACTTTCCTTAAATAATTTTTTTGGACTCCCGGATAGAGAGCAGTGCCACAACCTCAGGAACTGAAGAAAAGAAATCTACAGGCTGTATGAGGAGATAGCAGTGGATAATAGTGATTGGAGAAGGGGATTAAAACCCCACATTTCTTGGCCAGATATGTGTCATGCTACTTTCCCAGAGCTTATATTTTGGAAGTAACAGAAAGGCTCCCAAGACTGCTGAAACCCACTGACAAATATCCTTTTCTACTAATCTGTGTGAGAACAAATGACACATCTAGAGACATCCTTGAAGACACTGCAAGGGGCAATGAAACACTGGGCAGAGGGGGAAGAATTTGGGGCACAGGTAATGTTTTTTTCATTCCTTTCAGTTGGATACGGCCCACAAAGAGAGAGAAGAATACTGGAAGAAAACAATTGGCTACACAGATGATTTCAGTTGGTAGAGTTTGGAGTCTTCAATCACAGAATATGTTTCCATGATGGAGGAACACATTTGCAAGAGATGGGCTGCATTGTGCAAGAACTGAGAAGAATGTATTTGAAAGGCACCTTGTAAACCTGGTCCAAAGGACTTTAAACTGAATATTGGAAAGAGAGAAAAGAGAGCCCAAGAAACTTAAATATCTAGGATTGAGACTGGGACTGATACACAGGATGTGGAGGCACTCAACAATAAGCTCACAAAAACAGGAAGAAATCGGTCAAGGTATATGACCCAAAGTTTCTAGTATCTCTGTACAAGTATGGCTATCAATAGGAAGAATTAGAAGTCTAAATATAGGAAGGCTAATATGATTTAGTAAGTATAACATAAACTTGGGGAGAGGTGAAACTCATGAGTGGAATGTGAGAAGTGAAGGATACAACCATTTCAAAAGGTATAGGCTAGACAAAAGAGGAGGAGTGGCATGAGATATGAAGGAAGTGCACGTATGTGCACAGAACCAGGAATCTGAGCATGAGGATCCAGTCAAAAGCATTTAGATAAAAATACAAGAAAGGAAAAGCAATAATGATGTTATTGTGGGAAACGTGCTATAGACTGCCAAGCCAGGCAGAAGATCTGAGTAACGCCCCTGGACCAAATTACAAAGCTTTCAGAAAAGAGAGATATAGTAATAATGGGCAACTTCAACTACCTGGACTTCTGCTGAAGAACCAACTCAGCCAACATTGCAGGTTCTCCAAATTAAAAGCAGAAATGGGGAGCAACTTAAGAAAGTATTATGGATGCAATAGGGATCATTTGACTGAACTAAGAGTTAAAAGAAACATGTATAGAAAATAGCAGATAGGTGTCACCAAGGATATGTACTAGCAAGTGGCTAATATCTGCAGAAAGAAATGCAGAAAAGCTGAAGTGAACTTATTCTCACAAGGAATGCTCAAAGCAACAAAAGGGCTTTTGGGATTATGTTAGGAAAAAAAAGGAGTGTGTGGCGCCACTGCTTGGAGAAGATGGTAGAATGATAATAGGAAAGGGCTCCTATCTCACTGTCTCCTTTGCTTTGGTCTCCTCTACAGTGGAGAACTGTGTTCAGATGGACACAAGCAGATGAACTGACACAAGGAGGGAATGGCAACTCAAGTTAAGTAAAGAGATTGTTAGGGAAGATCTGGCTCCTATGAAAGAGTTTAAGTCTCCAGGACCACATCAATTATATCAAAGAGACTTGAAGGTGACTGCAGATCTCAAATTGGAGCCCTTTTTGTATTGTTGAGAAATGGAGAATAAATATAGTGCCAGAGGATTAGAGAAGGGCAAATATTTTTCTTATCTTCAAAAAGTTGGGAGAAAGAAAACAGATAACTATGATCAGCTTGACATCACTACCCAGCAAAATTTGAACAAATTTATTAAGCAGCTGGTTTGTGAGCATTTAGAAAAGAATATATTGTTCAGCAGGAGCCAGCATGGGTTTATCAAAAACAAGTTATGCCTAATCAACCTGTTCTCTTTTTCTGATGGTTCATTTAAATTGACCATGGGAATACAGAGGACATAGTGCCTTGACTTCAGCAAAGCAACTGACAAGTTTCCCATAAATCCTAATAAAGTTGCAAAATATGGCCTGGATTATACGATCGTTAGAGCTGGTTGAAAATTGTTCCCCATAAGTATATGCCATTGGCTCTGCATCGAGCCTTGTCCCCCGCAAAAAACCCTTGAGTGGCATACCAGTACATGGAAAAGAATCTGGATGAGTTGCAGGCTTAGTGGATCATGAGCCAACAGTGTGATGCAGCTGCAAGAAACAAACACAGTTCATGACTGCATCAACAGAAGCACAGTGTCAAGATCAAGGTCAAGATTTATTCTTTTGGTGAGACTACATTTTGAATATTTCATCTCATTCTTGGAAGATATAGACAAATTGGAGCATGTGCAGAGGAAAGCAGCCAATATGATAAAGGTCCTGGAAAGAAAACTTCAGGGGGAACAATCAAAGGCATTGGGTAATTAGCCTGGAAAAGAGAAGATTGCAGTGAGATGTGATAGGTTGTTTTAAGTATGTAGAAGATGGATAGTTTTGTTCAAGGTTGGTTCAGAAAACAAGACAGGAAGCAATGGAAGCAAACTGTGAGAAATTGTGGGGAGACTGGGAAAGTAATGAAGAGCAGACATAAAGCATCAAGAGACAGAAGGCAAGTCTATTGTTAGTTTTCTTATAAACAGCAATTTGGTCCAGGTGGTAAGAAGAGTTTCCACCTTAATGAACTTACTATAAATGAGGGATGGAAATTCTTCTTGCAGTTTCCAAGATTCTGTACTTACCCTAAGACTAAAATTAAATATGCCCTACTAGAATCTATATAATTCCTACTTTCTTGATCTTGCCTTGCTGTGTGGGGCTTGACACAGATTCTGACTGGACATCTAGAAGAATTTCCTAATAATGGGAGTTGTTCACCAATAGAAGATACTTTCATGAAAGGTGCTGGATTCTCTTTCACTGGAAATATTTAAGCAGAGGCTGGATAGCCATCTGTTGAGGATGCTATAGTAATTGACTCCTGCACTGGGCAGGGGATTGAAGCAGATGAACCCCATGGTTTCTTCCAGTGTGTACATTCTGTGATTCGCTCCCATAATATTGTGGATTCAAGTGAATGCTTACCTGCCTGTCAAGTCACTACCTCTCTGGCTGAATATGTGTAACCTGGCCAATTCAGAGCACTAGTGGAAAAAAGTGGCCCAATTGTGAAACATTCCCACTCCCATGAGAAAACATCTGACCAGAGTATCACTTAGGCACCCATCACAATACCCTATGCTTTGAATATGAATGAATGACAATGGCTTTTTGCCTTCCACAACATCTTTTGTATTGTTCACTAATTAAGTCAGTCAAGTAGCCAGATAATCCCATTCCATCTCAATCAGAGTCCAGCCTTAGGGTCAATAAGTCATGTACTCTTTATCCTAAAACTTATAACTTAGGGATGGACAATGTTTCTGGGTTTTTTTTTTCCTACCCAGGGGATTTTATTGGTTTGTTTTGTTCATTAGGCCATTAAGAATTGCAATGAGTATTTCCCATAAAATGATATCAGCAGGGGATAGCCCAAAGATTTTAAGCAGTTTTTTTGTGTATTTTTTTATTTGTATTTTTTTGTATGTATTTTTTTAAAGTGCAAAAATAGATGCATTTTCCCTTGTTTGGATGAAAAATTATGAAAAATTGCATTTGTGAAAATTAATGGTTTCACTTCCCATTCACTTTCAGCAGTGCAACCTAGAGGCATAAAATATGGGCTTCGGCTGTACAACCTGGGGCTATAAAATATGGCTTGAGAAATGTATATTATTTTTCAGGGGAGGGGCTTGGGACCTCACTATATTTGGGAGCTTAATACTAAATTTAATGCAAGGTGGCCAAGGCACTTTTCTGTGGCCCTTTCCTAGCATTATACCATTCCATTTTAGTCCCTGGCCTGTATTCCCAGGGTTAGAAACCCTTTTTTCTTTTCTTGAACCACTTTGTTCCTGACCCATGTTGCTTTATATATAAAGGGAGAAAGGTTGACTTCTTGGCAAAAAGCCCCCTGAATTCAAATACCTGGTTCCAGTCATGATGTAGCTTATCCATGAATTGCCTCTTTCCATTTCTGATGTCTTAAAAAGAATAACATTGCTTAAGTAAATGTTGGTTAAATAGGGAATTGAGAACAATTTTCTAATAGAGGTAATCAGTGTCTCTCAGTGACAGGGATGGGTTTCCTTTTGTCTAAAAGAGGCAATAATAAGACACTTGAATTGTTATATCTGAACAATCACAGGGCACTCTGAAACATCAAATTTCTGGGGAAAATAACCAAGAAGGTAATAACCTCATAACTCTAGGCACATCTGAATGATACTGATTTTCTGGACCCATTTCAATCAGGATTTTTGGCTGGGATCTTGGCCTTTAAAACCATTAACCATTGTATCCTTCTGGATTGTCTGGTAGGATTTGGCCTAGGGAACCAGTAGTACTAGTCCTTCTAGTTAGGCCTAGATCTGAAGGTGTTCCAAAGGAACCCCCCCCCACTTTTTTTTTAAAAATATTCTGGCCTTTGACAAGCTTCTAACTCATCCCCCATGCCATTCAACATCTACATGAAATTGTTTTGCTGCTCCCTAACATCCAACTTCAAATCAGCAATCAGTGAAACAAGTTTTCACTAAAGCCAGACAATATAGAGGTTTCAATGGTAAATAGGACTCAGGAAGTAAGGTTAAGTCTGTTTTGATTGGGGTTGCATGCCCTCTGAAAGAGATTTGCAATCTGAAAATATTTCTTGATCCCAATCGTGATTGGATTTGCAGGTGACAATTGTTCTGAGGAGTGCCCTTGCACAACTGCATCAATGCACCAGCAACTGATTTCTTGAACTGCTAGATTTAATTATAATAATCCATGCCTTGATTATTTACATCCCATTTTGACTACTGTAATGCACTAACCTTGAAAAGAGTCCAGAAATTGCAACTGATGAAAAATGGAACAACGTATAGGCATCATATGTTTCTACTGAAAGATCTGCAAAATTACTAGTGGCTTGCCAGGAAACTTAAAGGCATTCATACTATCCTTTTAAAGTCCTAAACAGGTTAGGGACTGACTTTCAAAACTAATGTCTCTCCAGTTCCAAATGGAGATTCCCCTTTGAAGAGTTCCCAACGTTCTAAGGTCTAAAGTGTTTTAAAGACTGTTAATGTTACTAATTAAAGATCTAACAATTAGAAATCTGTTGACAAAGATGTGGCTTTACAGATTTTCTAAATGCAAAGAATGGAGGCCATCTGTCCTTAACTTTTTATATTTGATTTTTTATTAGCTGACTTGAGTAGAAAGGCAAGATATAAATAAAATAAACATAAATATATTTTAGTCATTGTAAATGTAGAGGAACACGGAGATAGTCTTGAAGATATGCAATAGCCATTATGAAAACATTGGCTTAGCCTGATGAGACAGGAGAGGGCAAGGAAGAAAATCAAGCTTGCTCTACCTTGATTTTTTTGGTATAAGAAGGAGGGAGAGAAAAACTGTCAGACTTTCAAGGTTCTGTTACGGTATTAAATGCTATAACAACAGAGTTCCAGTAGCTCTTATAGTGGCTGTTTCCTGACCTGGCCTACCTTGAAAATCTAATATTAACTCTAAGCTGAAGCCTTAGTTTTAAGGCTAACCATCTTAAATTTACCTTTGTGCCAAACATTTGACAAAATTGTTAGAATTCCACAACGTCGATCTGTTTGGACACCTGTATTGTTCTAAGCAGCTTCTGGCTTATACCATTTTGAATTCATACTCAGTATATGTGAAATCTAACAATATGCATCCATATAACCAATTAGCGTGCACATTGTGTGCACATGAACACTGTATATAGCCTCCCTGAATTGGGTATCTTTGACCATAATGGCAAAGAATTACGGAACTAACGTATCTAGAAGATGTCATTTTAGAGAAAGCTATTTAAGAACTGGAGCTGAGCTGTCCCTTCCCAGAAAGTAAAGTATTATTAGACTGAAGCCTGAATGAATGAAGTTAAGGAAAAATAGCGCACTGTGGATAATCACAAATAACAACAGAAGGTAGAAGCACAGCGTGCTTCCCTCTCATATAAATAGGGCTGAATCTTTCTAGTTTTCTTAGTTGACCTATATATTTTATCTTGCAATTGTTAGTGAAGCGTCATGCAGTACTGTTGTTATTATCTTGTACCACAACCATTTGAAGCTTGGCTTATCATGGAAAAGTGGCTTTCAGATAAAGATGATGGCAGAGATTCCATGCTGAAGTCCAGTTGTACTAAATAATTGTAGATCAATTTCTCCAACAGCTTAATTAAGCATGGGCTTAATTCATTAATTCATTCATCCATATGTTTATGAAATGTGCCTGATCAATAATTAGTACCTACCGAGATTTGTTTCTGACTGAAGCTGCTAAAGCTCATCACGTTTGTGTAAAGAATCAGTCAGGGAGCAATAATCAACAACACACAACCATTATTATTAAAATGAACTGTTTATATTATCTCAGTTGAGTCAATACAGTATAATGTATTAAAATGGAAAGGTACAAAATTGAAATAAATACTTTCTGAGTCATGTATAAATCTTTTGTCAAGATGACATTTTGTTTTTGTGTTTTTTGTGTTTTTTTTTGTTTCTTTTCATCAATACATGTTTCAGTAAAACATTTAAAATGACATTTAAAGTATCAACAAAATATGGTTTGTGGAAGAAAGACACTCAATTCAAACAAATTTGGCTAGTTTTGGCATGAGATTGTGACATAATCTGGGTTCCCCAAAACCACGTAAATGGTGGTAAAAATATTAAATACTTCAACTCATTTTAAAAAAATAAACAGGCTTTACAAAATCCCCTCTGATCCTTAACTCAGCCACTCTCCTGTGTTTTCTGCACTTAACAATATATACATTCATTAGTGTCCAAGGGAAGACAGCCACTGACTTTCATTGCAAATAGCTTGGTGGAGGAAAAAATGACAATAAATGAACATTATGCAACTGGACAGGAACAATGCATACTTTTTTTAAATAAAACAAAAATCAGCCTCAGCACTGCAGAAAAATTGAACAAAGGAAACAAGAAGATTATATATGAAATAGGGAAAGAGGCAATTATTGGCAAAATTAGGTCTGAAGCAAAAAGCTATTGCCACATAAAGGAGTGGATATTTAAAAACTGAATAGAAGGAAATCTCACTCTGTAGAGATGAGATTCTGATCCTAAGCCCATACTACTGGAAACAGGTAGGATCCATATTAAGACAACTGCATTTAGTTCTCATTGAAACCTTGCAATTTAACTACAGTCACCGCCACTCTTAAGTTTAACTATTCTAAGTTCAACTAATTTATTTTAGAGCCAATTCAGCTTACTTTCAATAATACACTGAGGAATAGGGTTCTACATATGTAGCAGAACTTTCGTGCTAATCTCCATCAAGACCACGAACATGGCTTTCCGTTGAGTCAATTTACAATAGATTTGGTCATACTGTTCAACAAAGCAAAACACTGGTTTTGCTACTAAGTGTAAACTCAGCACTGAGTTCCAACAACTTCTGTGTCTCTTCTAAGAATCCCTGTTCCATACATACCCCTTAAGAAGTTTTTATCTCATTCATTCCTGCACATTTCAGTGAGAGAGAAAGCTTGAAATCAGTTCAGATATTATAAGTTAGTTCTTTTCTATTTGCAGCAGAAGATGGGAGGAGGTCCTAGGATGTCACACACTTTCTACATATTTTAAGTTTTGTTTAAGGCAACTGCTTTGAACACTTGAAATAATAATAATAATAATAATAATAATAATAATAATAATTATTATTATTATTATTATTTTTGAGCAATAAGTATGGTTTACCTTTTTAAAATTTCCCCTCATCACCCATTTTTTAAAAGATGATTGTTGAAATAAGATTAGCTGTGTGGACATCTAGTACACACATAAATTCTTGCATGAGATAAAGACTGCACATAAATCTTCTGTTCAATTGTGTACAAGTTTTTTTTTAAGCAGACTTATCAGCATTTGAATCAAGCTATAGAAGGGATGGATTTGATGAAGTTAAGAATTTCAGAATCACTTCAATAAGTGTCTCTGAAGAGGTCAGGTCAATAATTCCCTAACATAAGGGTAATTCTTCATAGCTAAAACCTGAGCTCATTAATGTTACAGATGATGCCAATAATGCAATTTATTTTGATGAAAAAAATTATATCTGAATGATGTGCAAATGTGGCTCAGTGTTTTAGATACATCAGCAAATGCTCAAGAAGTTGTGGGATTCCCTTCCAAATCCCCCCTATTTTTTTCTTGTTTCTTGTTTCTTGCAGGGCTTTAGCTCCTATCCCTCCTCATATATTTATTATATTTGAGTACATTCTTAAAACATCAAAACATATACCTTGTAATTGGTTTGAACACTATTTTTAGAGGAAAGAGCAGATACACATTGAATGCATAAATAATACTTCTGCATACTGTTTAATAATAAAAAAAAATCCCCTATTCAGCTGGGGCCTGCACTTTTTAATGTGAAATTGAAGTATAATTTGGTGTGGCCTAATAAATGCTATTAATTAGAGCTTTTAGATTCTTGTTCCTTGGCGTAACTTTTCCACTCTAGACGGGAGTGGGAAGTGGGCAGAGGGAAGTCTGATACTGTGAAATAAGAATGCACTTCAGCTAAGTTTTGGTGGAAACTAGATTTTGGACTACAATTTTAGTCTCACTAAGGAGGAGGTCTTATGTCTATGATATAAGAAATGTAAAAGAAATCAGAGGTTCCTTTCTTTCCACGCTGAGATGATGATGATGATGATGATGATAGACTTTTCATTCATATTTCAAAAACAAAGAATTAGGCTTTGACTGGGAATTCAGAGATGATGATTTAAGATATCCACATTCTTCTGGTCCTTAAAACTGGAAAAGTGCTCTGCTCTGCTGCTGTAAGCACATCTTGAATAAAGATTCACCCTTGTTAGAGAGGGTCGGGGGTCTCTACTCTCTCTTGGTTGGTAGAATACAAAAGAAAGAATGATTTGAAAGATATATGCGATTCTGATTTCTTTAAAAGGTATGTCTATTTGAAAAAAATATGCAAAATTCTGTACTTCTCATATCTAGTGTGATTCCTCACGCCACTGAGGGAATTTAGCACCTTCTTTGGCTTACCTTCTTCTGCAGAGTCTACTGAAGCTGATAATTCTCTGAAGAGGACTATTGCTGTCACTTATGCAAGCATTTCTTCTTAGGTATTGCTTTATATTTATATATCTCTTTATCTGTTTATCTTTTTATCTATCTCTTTATCTATCTTTTTATTTTTTTTATCTATCTCTTTTATCTATCTTTATCTTTTTATCTATCTCTTTATCTTATTCTATCTCTTTATCTGTTTCCGCTAGATGGATACATCTCCATAAACTCTAGCCTGCCTAAACTAACTTAAATTAAAAGGCAATACCAGATTAAGAAAGGACTGGGCTTGGACAAAGAACAGAAGCAGAAATTTCCCCATTCTTGATAGTCTGTTGCACTGACAAAGCTCAAAAAGAAGAAAAAGAAATAATAAAGGAGAAGGCAAAGCAAGGGGAATACCTTAATAATCATGATGTCTACAAGGAATTCTGATAGGCCTTCAATCTGATCCAGAAAGTTAATTCATATGTTTTTATAAGTTTTATGAAGCTGCTGAAATCCAGGTAGCCCCTTGGTTAATAGTGTCTCAAAGAGACCCCTTTTCAATACTAATTTAGAAATAAATTGTCCAGCTGCTTATAAGGGGTGAAAGTGATAAGGGTAGAGAAATTTTATGTAACTATCTGCTCGATTCTGATAAATGACACAGATGGTTTATCCAGAGGTTTAGGTCTTCACGTACAAAGGAGGCTTGCCAGTTGCGGAAATGCAGGGACCCTTAAGTTTCAACTTCTATGGCCAGAGAGAAGAGATCATTGCACAGTGCAAGCCTCAGATTTGCTGCCATTTATGAAATCCCTTCTTTGAGGTTTCATACATAGAGTTTTCAACTTCATTTCAGTTCTTTTGATATACATAGACTGTTAATAGGTGAGCAATCTGTGGTTCAAATGGATCTAAAAGTATGTTAAATGGCTTGCTCTCCTAAGATTGCTTAAATAAATGAGTCCATCGATTTTTTGGTCTGTAGCAGTAAGAAATGGAGTTTGGATTCCAGTAAATGCTGAGATAATTTTCTGGAATGAGTGGTGATGGAAGAAAGGACTTTATCACTGGTAGAAGCATTTGTGGAATGCTTTCTCTAGGGGTTTGGCTGATAATTCCTTTAATATGTTTTCCAAAAAGACTTTTTTAATTTTCCAGACTTTTTAAAGTTCCAGTTATATCTACAATGGTTATCCTGTTTTTATTAGCTATTTTTCAGTTATTGTGTCCTTTATTCATTGGTATGTTGCCCTGAAAATTTTTTATTAAACAGTGACACCTATATGCTTTTAAACAAATAAAGTAACTTGAAAATCATCCATATTAGCAAACAGGATTCTGTTCCAAGTGAACAATTTATCTAACTTAATCATGCAAACATGAGTGAACACGAGAAAATTAATCACTCTTGTCCAAACATTTTCCATAGCCTTGTAATCAATAATAAAATCTATCCATACCTGACCTCCCAAACTAAGCCATTTCTGGAAATCAAGAAATCCTAGGGAAATTCAGGAAGTGTAGTTTTCCTGTGTTACTTTTAATTTTTTTATCAAAAGATTCTCAAATAATTATAGATTCTCTGGGGAAAGGGAGAAGATCATGACTATTCAGTTTTAGGGTGTCTTATTTAAATCTGTAGTTTAGATAAAGCTGCTTATAACTTTATGCAAAATGTTTTCAGCTAAGTTCCAAAGAGAATTGCTGGGTTACTCTGAAAACACTTAATAATTGGATTTGGGCACTCATTTCAGATCATGTAGGACTGATGTGTACATAGAATGAATTCATAGCAGGTTCAGTGCAGCTCAGAATCTCTAAGGCTCTCATGGAAGATTCTAGAATCATAGAGTTAGGAAGCGCCATTTAAGCCACAGTCCAACTCCCTGTTCACTGTAAGAATCTAAATTAAATCATCCAGGACAGATAGCTCTTCTGCTTCTGCTTGAACACATCCAGTGAAGGAGAACCCATCACTTACAGGGACAGTTGATTCCACTTTTCAACTGCTCTTACTGTAAGGAACTTTTTCCTAACTTTCAAGCAGTCCTGTGGCTTAATTCATTATTCTGTGCCCTATGCTCTGGAACAACACAGAACAAGTATTGGACATTTTATGCATGGTGTTCTTTCAATTATCTGAAGAGTTCTATCATATCCTTCCTCAGTATTCTCCTCTCAAGGATAAACCATGCTCATTTTTTTCATAGCTTTTTGTTTCTAGTTACCTGTTCATCCTTGCTGTCCTCTAAATTTGTTCAAGTTTCTCTTAAAACTTTTTCCAGTTTCTTTCCTTCTTAAAGTCAATTGGCCAGAATTACACACAGTACTCAAGGTGGGGCCTGACCAAGGAAGAATAAAGGGAACAGATTATTTCACTTGATTTGAAAGCCCTGCTTCTATTAATGCAGCTTGAATGATATTTGCTTCCTTGCAAACACATCACACTGCTGATTTCACATTCAGTTTGCAGTCAACTACTATTCTAAGATCTTTATATCAGGTACCATTACTAAACTTGATACTACATCCACCTTCCTATTGTGCATTTCATTTTTATTTCCTAAACAAAGAACATTACATTTGGGCCTGTTATTTCAGCCTATTTCTTTAACCTATCAAGATCCACCCAATTTTATGTCATCTGCAAAAAGAAAATTCTGTCCACATCTTTATCCAAGTCATTAATTAAAGTTTTGAAAGTAGAAGGCCCAAGACAAAATCTTATAGACCCTGCTCAGTTCCATTCTCCAGTTTAACTCTGAGTCCAATTTTCAAGTCAGCTATGTAACCATTTACTTTCATGCCATCTACTTCATACTTTACTCACTTTGCTAATCAAAATGCCATGGGGTACTTTGTCAAATGCTTTGCTGAAATCAAGATATATTATACCTACAGCTTTTCCACAATCTATTAAGGAAGTTATCCAGCCAAAAAATTACTTGAGGTTAGTCTGGCAAGATTTTTTTTTCTTGAAAATTTCATCCTGACTTCTGATTCTGAACCCAGAAATTTAAACACACTTAAGGTAAATAGAAATTCCCTGATTGTGTTTCTATTAATTTCAAGTTTCAACCCTGCCCCTTCATCCTGCTGTTTACAATTTTGTGATGGAACACAGACTCTCTTGTTGGAAAAGGCAATGTGAAGGAATGGTTTGATGAAGGCCGCGCTCGAGGAGATAAGCATTCCCTTAGCCCTCAACAGGAGCGTGGGAAGTTTAAGAAGATGAGACTGGCACCACCCTAAGGAATTCACGGTGTTTTGGCTCGCTGGCTTGGGAAGTTAGATTCAGTCTGGAGAGATTTCTGTCTTGAGGTGGAAGCTAATAAACGCAACAGAACTGTATCCGCACTGTCTCAGGGAGTTCTTTGGGCTGAACCTGACAGGCAATCAATACAGGAGTTGAGAATCAATACAGGAGTTGAGCACATCTGCATTTGTTTTTGTTACTTAGCATTTTGCCAACTTCACTGAGCAGCCGTATGCTAATTCTTTTCTCTTACTTTTATTTTAAATGTGTTTAAAGCACTTTCTGTTGTTTTAGCATCCTTTGCCAACTTCAGCACATTCTGAACTTCAGCTTTCCTGACACCCCATCTATAGTTCTAGGCTATCTGTAGTTACTGTACTTTGGTTAACTGACTCTCTTTCCATTTTCTTTTGTTTGTCACATTTTCACTAAAGTTTTTGTGTAGCCGTATGGACTGCTTTTAACAAAGTTAAACAAAAGATAACTTCTTTTGTTATCCTCTATTTTTCCTCCTTTTGGGAATTGCGCTTTTATTATTTCCTTCTGCAGGAACTTCCACCTATCTTAAACTCCTCCTGCTATGGGATCCTACTTATCATTACTCTGAGTTTATTAAAATCTGCTTTTTGAAGTCCCAGGGACCTGTTTGATTTTCTTAAAATTTTTTAAAAAATGACATTTATTACACGGTCATTTTCCCCAATGTTCCACTTCCTTAAATAAGTCTTCCCTATTCATGAGTATAAAGTCAAGGCAGCTGACCCTCTTGTGCTTTCCTCCACACTCAGGAGAAAATTATCATCAAGACAAATCAGGAATTTCCTGGAAGGGCCATGTTTGGCAGAGTTTGTTTCCCACAGATGTTGAAGTAATAGAAATCTCCCATAACTACAACTTCAAGCCTTTTTTAAAAAAAATCTGCGATTTATTTTTGGAGGGCATCACCACATCCACTGTCTGGTTGGGAGGATGACAGTAGTTACCAGCAACAGTATTGCTTTTATTTATTCATCCACTTATTTTAATCCAGATGCTCTCTATAGCACTGCCAGGTTCATTCGGTGGATTTCTGAGCAGGAATGGATATTTTTAACAAACAGTGGAACATCTCCTTTCCTACTTCTGTTACCATTGAACAAATGATATCTTTCAACTGCTATATTCCATTCATAAAGGTCATGTCAACAGATCCCTGTTATATCTTTTCAATCGTATTTTTTGTTTTGTACTAAGACCTGAAGCTTATTGCATTTATTTCTCATACTTCCAAGCATTAATGTATGGACAGTGAAGGCCATGGACTTTGTGAGCTAATGTTCTTTGTGATTTTTCTTTGAGTTGCTTAAGAGGCCCCATTTAAGTAACACTTCCACTTTTTACAATGAACAAGTTTTTATGTGAGGTATTTGGTATTTGGTTTAGTGTTTCTGATGCCACCTCCCACAGTATCCAATTTAAACACCTCTTGATCAACCTTGCCATGCTTTGGCTTAATACGGATTTACTAGTCCTTGTGAACTGTAGTCTATCCATCATCTAGAGCAGTGTTTTTCAACCTTGGCAACTTTAAGAAGTGTAGCTGGGGAATTCTGGGAGTTGAAGTCCACACACCTTAAAGTTGCTAAGGTTGAAAAACACTGCTCTAGATATCTCAGAGCATGATCCCAAATTTGAAACCAAATTTATCCTGTTGACACCATTTATGCAAGCAATCACTGACTCCATGGACTTGAGGCATGGGTATCTACAGGATCTTGCTGCTTTCATCAAAATATGAAAGGAGCATTGTACTTTTAAGTCCCACTGCTTTTGTACCTGCATGTGATATCAGGGTACACATACAAAAGGGGTGGGGCTTGCATCATAATGCTGAGACATTGCTTTTGTCATTCTGCCCCCCTCCCTTCCCCTGGATACCACTGACTTGTAGGTTGGATGAGAATACTACTTGAGCCCCAGGGCCTTCAGTCTACGGTGATATGGTTGTAGATTTTTTTGCAGAATCATTTGTCCCGCATGTATCAGCAGGAAGGGATAAATTGTCTTCAGATTTGATAAGTCTTGGCAGTTGTTCTGTCATATCCTTGATCTGGCAGACTGCAAACTTCATGAGTTGATGGATCCAGTCAACATATGTTTGTTTCAATTCCTCATAGAAATTAATCACCAGTTACTAAGATTCTTCTGTTTGTCTTCTTATACAGTGCAGTTTATAAGGCTTCTCTCCTGACATGACTGTACATCTAGGCCTTTCAGATTCTGAATGTATTATTTAAGATGTTGCTTACTCTGTGGAAGGCTCACAGACATAACAAAAAAAAACCTAGTTCAGTTATTTTATTGCAGCCTAGAAAGATGCTATATAGAATGGAAGATCTTTCTTCTACAATTCACAGAAATTGAAGCCTCTCTTTAGGTCTTCACTACAAGGTTGAAATTCTAGGCTTTTTCCTCCTATCTTTCCACATCAATGGGTATTTTCTTGTTCTTTTCAAAGCCTCAGGAAGCAACTAAGATTTGTTGATATAATGGTTTTCTTAAGTCTGAGAACCATTGGTTCCTATCTCCCCAGCTTCATTTTTAATATAGTTACCATTTCTCTGCTTTTAGGCATTTATCATCCTGTCTCCCATTCTGGGGTGCCTCTTAAAGCATGTTTAATCTATGAAAGTTTAAAATCTGTTTTTGAGTTTCAGTGGTGCAGAATATGTTCCCCATCTCTTGCTTTTGTTTGTTACTCTCATCCACTGTAGTTGCTCCTCTATTTTGTTTCAGGCAGGAAGACAACAATAGCAGAAAAATTGCCACATATTCCTATTTGTTCATTTTCACTTTTTCTTCTTAGAGTCAGAAGGTTTATTTTCTTCTTATCATTCCTTACTTAGGCACTCACATTAGCCAGGTACACAGCTCTTGCCTTAGAGGGGAAATTTGATATGGAGGTCCTCTTAAACTCCTCTGCTTAATTCCCAGCAAGCTCCTATTATAGGTCCCTATTCACTTGGTAAGTGAGCTTGGTCCCTGGACCTACACTGTCTTATGTTCACTGTTTCCTCAGCAGGAAGTGGTCAGTCAATCACCTGCAATAGGTAATCAGCAGCTCTCCAGATACACCTCTTGCAATCAGCAGCTATTCTGATGACTTTTCACCTATCATATCTGCATACACAGTTCCTCAGGGTACACAGCTTCTCTGGTCACTCTTATCTACTTGTTAAGCTCCCCTTAGCTTTCTCTATTCTTCACTTAGGTTTTTATGTAGTCACATCAACTTCTTCTGCTATCCATTTTTTCTTCTCTGGAATTGTTTGCAATTGTGATTTAAATATCTTCCTTTTTAGGCCCTCTCATGCATATTGAGCTCTTTCTGCCCTGGAATTCATTGCTGTGAATGTATTAAAATCTGCTGTTTTAAGTCCAAAATGTACACGTTTCCTTTAACATCAGGAACTCCAGCACTGATTGCTTTATGATCTATGATGATGTCATCTCCTTCAGCCATGCATGCCTATATTTAGGTCCAGAGATTCTGCTGCGGCTTGCATGACAAGAACAGCATGAAAAGAGCTGGGTGTATTTAGCCTGGAGAAATGAAAAACAGGGAGAAGCATGATAGCTGTTTTCAAATACAGGAAAGGCTACTCTGCAGAAGACATCTTTTCCTGTTGCTCCAGAGGGAAAGACAAGAATTAATGAGTGTAAATTGCAAGGAAGCATATTGTAACTAAATACAAGGGGAGAATTTCTAGTGAGTTCAACAACGCAAAAGACTTTCTTAGGAAATAGATTTATCCTTCGTTGGAAGTATTTAAGCAGAGCCTGAACAGCCATCTCACAGGAATGCTATAGCTGCCTAATTCCTGCACTGGGCTAGGGGTTCTCCAAGATATCTCCCAACTACATTATGAGTCTCCATATACTTCAGAAAGCTCAGCTTAGGCATCTACAATGATTTAATGGATCTTATTAAAATAGCTAGATGCTTCAGACCTTAATCTCTGTAGCAGGGGGGGAAAAAAAACACCGAATGCAAACCATGACGTGAAACATTTTTTTCCCAGACGAAACGTTTCCACAACCTGGTTTTAAGGAACAGTATTACATATATATATATAATAGATAACACTATGCTAATCTTGAGGGAAACAAAACTAAATAAAGGGGGAAGATGTAAAATAAAGCAAGACGTACATTATAGGGGATACTCTGGTCAACAAACCAATCACCATTAGAATCAAAAAGCAAACCATCCTTCACCGAGGAACTCAACAACATTTCTCAATGCACTAAGTACATTTTAAACCATGCAATTTTACACAAACATCTTAACTAGGTTTTTAAAACTTTTTAAAACACCAACATTATGCATTTCTTTGTTAATTATATTGGTTAAAGTTGCAGTCAGAAGCTGCCAAATATCAGATACATCATCATATACATATTTTTTGTTTTTATACAGAATCTGGACAACACAACATTACACATCCTAGAGAGAGAGAGAAAGAGAGAGTGAGAGAGAGAGAAAAGAAAAAGAGTATTTTCCTTTGTTTTATATATATATATATATTCTTTGTAAAAAATATGGAATGACATGAGGAAGGAGGGAAGCAGGCCGAGAGAGGAAAACCAATATCTTCCACCAAATAAGAAATACCATGTGAAAATAATTTCTAAATCATAATAGGACAAATAATAGTAGTAGTAGTAGTAGTAGTAATAGTAGTAATAATAGAGAGAGAGTTTTTTTAAAATTAGCTCCATGTCAATAATTCTCTTCAGTACAATACAAGATGTTTGGATGTAGAGTGTATTGGCCTTGAAAATCAGGAAGAACTGGGACTTTATGATGATTCCAAGTTCATTTTATTCAAAAATCAAAATTGGGTCGGGAAGACAAGGAAAATTGATTTGTGATTATATATAATTTCAAACATCTCTTATTGGCTTGCATGTTCTGTGTACCGATGATGGACTGTCAGGAAATGTAACTGGACAACACCACGCTGATAGGGAGCTGAAAATATAATACGTCTTTATTATGGTTGTTTTTTTTCTTCAGATGTATGTTGCTTGAACCAGCATGTGGCTTGGTTTTTTTTCTTTTTCTTTTTAACGGATACATTAGGTAACCTTTAAATGAGTGTCTTTACCCATCTCCCACCCACCCATATCTGAAAATAATGCATGCATTAGATTGGACAAAGGAAAATCTATTGTGTCAAATGCTTTCCCCCCCTCCCATTTATCATGGCAAGTATACAAATATGTTAAAATTTCAGATATAATCAAAGATACAAAATCATTTCTGACAAGAGTTTTTTAAACAATAACCATTACAGTGCAAGGTTTTCTATTACAGTAAAAGGTGTATTTCTAGGTTTACAGTAACTGTAGATTGTAGCTGTTTGTTTTTTTATGTACAGTAGGTCCCTGATGTTTAGAGTGTATGCACCAGTCAGAGATAAAAACCCAGCACAGAATGGGTATCCAACTTTACATTTTTTCTTAAACATTTACAAAATAACAGCAATATCACAAATTCACAAGCACATTGTTTTGCCTTAATAAAAAGCATTTTTTTTTAGTTTTTAAAATTTTAACACTGAAAGAAATAAGTTGGAAACATAGGAGGACACGGTCATGTATGTAATTTGATTCAAGAGCTTTGCCATTCCACCAGATTCCTTGAAAATTATTAAGCACCACTTTGTAAAGCAATGTACTGTACGTTTATGTCCACGGGGCACTTGCTTGAATGGGGCATCAATTAATTAGGAATCAAACTGCAATAGATGCTCCATTGCCAAACTCTAAATTCTTCTAGAGCAAAGCATAATTGTTAACAGGAACATCTAGTGGGGAGGGAGTGCAGCACCAAGACTTTTTAGAGCAGAAGCAATTATGTCCTCTGCTGAGCACCCAGGCAATTGGCGGACCCTCCTTGCCCTAGCAACTGAATGATTCACTACCAATTTAAATGACAACATTTCTTTGAAGGTTGTCTGCATTTTTAATTCAAAGTCAGAATTAAGCATTACCACTGGATCAATGGAGCTGATTACCAAGTAGCATTGTGTAGGATTAACTTATGCCCCATAAATTTAATAGTGAGGTTTTGTTATTATTCATTTTATTATTTGTTTGCTCTGGGTGTCTATGTTTTAGGACTGAGTGTGAGTTCCTTTGAGAATAGCTATTAAAAAAGCAAAATATAAACATAAAAATCTTGAAGGGAGGGGTATATAAATTTTCCTTGATTCTGAGATTATGATCAGCTCTTGCAGTTTGCATTTTATTACCATGCCATTAATAATACCAATTTATACTAATGCCACATGATTGGTTTTTGCTCGGTCAAGGTTAGGTATTCATTATGTGATCTAACTCAGACTACTTCCATTGCTGACACTGCTCTCTCCAAGGGATGTTTTAAAGCTCCAACAGTATATGGTGAAATGTTTATAGCACAAGATGGTTGAGGTGATGCAAATAATTGCATACAAGATTGGGAAGAAGACATTTTGGGGTTAGGTGAAGGGAAGAAAATCCAAGAAGGGCTTTGCTGAAAGTGGTGAAGGAAATGAGTGATGAGCAGTTTCAATGGAAATAATCCGAGGTATAACTTCAGCAGGACTAAATTAAGGAAGAGAGATGCAAAAGTGAACCTTTAGATTTTGAGGGGGTGCACATAGCATGCTAAGCCCTAGTGTTTAGTCATACTTTACTGCATAAAACATAGCTGCCTGGGTTCATATGAGAAACTAAACCAAACCAAAAACCCCCTCCTCCTTATGACTTAGTATGTTATATGAAGCCAATCACTGCCTACTCATAAACTGTATGTGTTAAATTGTTCTGAGATTACCTTTTTAAAAAGGGTATGTATGTATATATATGGGGGTGGAGGAATATGTGTGTATGTGTGCACACATATTCCTCCACACATATATGCACACATATATTTTTCAGAGCCCAAATAGTTTGTTTAAAAATATTTAAATAATCAGGGAATGGGGTCAACACTGGGGAAAAATACAAACCCATCTAAACTCCTTAATGTTTAACGGGTAAAAGCCTTCTTAAAAATGGGAACTGCCTCTCTAAATAAGCAACACTATCAAGTATTGATGTGTTCCACAAATGCAGGACAATAGCAGGTGCATTATATCAGCCTTAAGGGACAAACCTGTTTGTTTCCGCATTTGTGATTTCTAGCGTCTTCTACCATCGTCCAATCATTACTGAATGACTGATCTAACGGTTAATGAAGACAGGTTTTATATTGACACAATGATGCTGGTGGATGCTAGAAGTTTCTCTAAATTACTGGTGAGGAAATGTTTTTAGTCTCTAAAAGTAGCTAAGGATGCATTTAACTAAACTTCAGTGATCAGAGAGATTGTTATGGAATAAAAGCCATTCTGGTACTAAGCTATGTAGGATTTTAAAGACAAATAGCCTAGAAACAAATTGACAGCTTTAGCTTGAAAAGAGGATAGATGCACTGCTGGAAACTTTATTCCTATGAAAAAAACTAACACCTTGAATATACTGTATGTTTAAAAAATGGCTGAGTCTTCTCCCTTAGCATCTAGTTTTTATGAATGGAGCTACCTCCACTTCTATATAGGGAACCTCTAAACAAACAATTCTCTTATTTGGAGGTCAGGAACATTTCTATCATATAAGGAGACGTTTATCTTCAACAGGCGACTCTCAAAGGTAGAGGTATAAAGAATTTCAAATTGTTAACTTTCAAAAGGAGAGACAAGAGATAGTCATATTAAAAATCTGTGGCTGTTTCAATCACCCTAGACAGAATGTTCATAACACTATTTAGTATTAACTAAATTGAGTGGGCAGCTGGAATCACGATGCATTGGATGGACTAGTGATCTGTGAATTGATTCAATACTCTATCCGTAAAAGATGATAGAATTCAGAAGACTTCTCTGAGATCAGCTAGTTCAAATCCTTATTTATGTCAACATCAGCTATCAACTCTCTCAGCATCTAAAAGGAATAACATCATATTAAAGATGGCAATTGTTTTAACTGAAACACAGAAGCAGGACCATGTATTGTCATACGAAGATCTGCTGGGGGGTCCTAAATCTGGAACTGACAACTTTCCATCCTGAGTAGCTGTCCTATGTGGTGAACTGTTAGAACTACAGCTTGGAAAAACATTTGCCTGCCAGTGGTGTATCTTCAAACTTGGAAGTTACTCTGCCCAATCAGGGTAGAATTTGGGCTTTCCTAAAGGAGAGGGATCTTAAAGAATTTTTGAATACACTGAGGTCTTGAATGAACAACAGTGCTCTTTCTAGTTCTGGTAAGTTTCTCTGTGTTCTTTGGCTCTGGCATTTGATTCAGGTTACAGAAAGCTGCCTATTATGTCAGAAGATTGATTCTCCTACCTCAACTTTGTTTAAACTGACAAGCAATGAACTGCTCCAGTTTCAGGTAGAGGCCTTTGTGCTGGGGATTGTATCTGGGAACTTCTGCAAACAAACGATATCTAGCATGAGCAATGATATTCATATCTGTTAGCTACCCAAGGTTAGCTTGGTAGGACCTGGTAAGTGTGGATGTCCTCACTCTTCTCAGCTCTTTCATTCTTTCTTAAGTCTGTACCCTTGCATCTATCCTACAGATTAGCTATACATCTCCCAATCTGATCTAGAAATGCTTAGAAAGTGAAGTTACCTAGCACCAATAGCTCCAGTTCTTCCTAGACACAGACAGGGGCTGAACCTTGTAAAGGACAACGGCCCCATCATTCTTAAGTTTGAACCAATCTTGATGACCCAAATTTACAGGAGAAAAGAACTGGAAGTCCCTGACAGGTACATTTCAAGTCAATTTAGGTAAGATCTAAGCCCTTTAAGAAATGTGATTATATTAGCAATCAGGAGTGGTTATACAGATATGTGGGCCAGATTATTGTTAACATGTAGATTACATAGTTCTGTCTCTCCTTTTCTTAATATCCAAGTGATGCAATGGATGTTCTGAAATATGGAATGAATCTGTTGGAACACCTCTAAAGCTTATACTACATGATCTCCTGCCAACATATCTGTTGTTAGCCTATGTCATTTCAGATTGGAGATGGGGAATCAATTGTTTAAAAATTTTCCCCATATTTTAAAATCTTCTGCCCAACCTTGTTTTCAGTTTATGCTATTTTTTCTACATGGTGAAGCATTCAAATATTTGGTTCTTCCCCTGCAATCTGAAATGTTACAACCAAAGTAGTATTGTACCATATGACTGTCTATAGATCCTGAGTCTTCTGCTTCCCATATTTGCATTTCAACTGGTATGAACTAACATAGCTAATCAGAGCCAAAACTGATATCAATTTGTAGTGAAGATATGTTTTGAAAAAGTAAGTCAGGAGTACCCCAATAAAATTAATTGAATATAAGTACATGAAAGAGAAGGCTGTTTTACTTACTTGAAGAACCCTCAAATGAACAAGAATATCCTCAGAAAACTTGGTGGAGTGACAAAACCTTCAAATTCAAATACAATTTCTTGGCAAACCCCACCCCCCGCAAATCTTTGTCATCATTTAAAGAAACCCTTTGCCCCTTGAATTCCATTCCCAACTTGAAACAGATAATGTCTCATATTAAATATGGTTCCCACATTTTAATCCATTAGATCAGAAACAAAAATATCATCCTTTTTTTGGGGGCGGGGGGAATATGTAAGAATAAGCAACAGTAATGAATCAAGCCAGAATTGCACAGATATTGGATCAAAACATGGAGAAAGGAGGTTTTACCTATGCTGAATCACTGCATAAATTGCAAAGTAATTAGTTTTTGAACAGTATACGCCACTTTATGGACAAAAGTTATTTTTCCCATTAACATTTTGTAAAGCGCTTAATATACTTTCAGGCACCATGGTTGCAATCCTGCAGTCAGGCTGCTTAAATCAAGCTGAAGTAATGAGATTTAAACAACCTTAAAACTGCCTGGGATTAAAACCTATATAATAAAAGAATGTTGATTGGGCCAAGTAACCCTGTGAAATTGAGTCTAAAATAATGCAGTCCTGGTGTACATGTCACAGAATAATTGATAATACAATAGTGGTCCTCTTATCTAAATCCTATAATGCTTTCATTCTGGATTCTATTTTCCTTTGTATTTTAATCCAGCAACTGCCAATCAGGTTGAGGTCTTGAAATCCCACCTCCAGCATGGATTTTCCATGTGGCCATACCCAAGTCACTAGCAGCAGTTGTCCTTGCAAGCTTTTATGAGGGCAAAGACAATGGAAGTTTGTAAAGCCCTTTACAAATTCAAAGATGGATATCAGTGATAAGGAGTTTCAATGTTTTAAGTCTACGCTTTACCAAGAGTTCAAGAAATGTAGGATTTTAAGCTAATAATTATCAATTTTCTTGTAAACTTATTTTCTTTTCTATAAAACAGGAACAACACAAATAGCCCTCCTCAAAGAATATTGAGATAAACTTTGGACATCCTGCAAATTGTCTTGGATGCCATTCAAGATCCTGACTCTAAACGAGCAGCTGAGTCCTCAACTTGCATTATTCTCTGAGCAGAAAGTCCACAATACTCATTACATGTGGCAGAGTGGCTATTTGGGGGATTGTTGTGACAAGAAAATCTGCTTCCCTCTTCAGTGTAATTAATGGATTGGCATTTGGATCATTTTCAACTGTGCAAGTGCTCTGAATACATAGCATTAATATCACCACTTTAGTTTTCAATGGTATGTACTTCCAAGGAAATTAGGTCTATCTACACATTACAATCATTCAGGGGCTATATCACTTTCAGATAAAAATAATGAATATCACAAAAAATCTTGAGCTGAATGCAACAAGCATTTTAGGAAGTGGGAGAGACTCTGTACTACTATTCTTCCTGACATGGTGTCCTCCCTCCCTTTCTTTGTGATATACGCTTAGAAAGGCTGCAACATCCCTTTTTCTGAACCTGTTGCAATTATTCCATGGAAATTAGTCACACTGGGAACAGCCCTGAAAATACATTTAGGTTAGTAGCACAAAGTCCAGCAAGTTAATGGAAATTACATTAGATTTCTCTCTCTCTCTCTCTCTCTCTCTCTTTCTTTCTTTCCTCTCTCTCTCTCCCCCTTCCTCCCTTCTTTCCTTTCTTATGTTACTCAGTTTAATTGGGCTGCTTATTATATTCCAGATAGCCACTAGATGATCAGGACTGCAAAATTATTCCCTTTCAATTTCACAACTTCTTTTCATGGCATGAAGTAAAATGCTATTAATTTCAACATTACACCAACTCTCTTCCCCATAATGTTAAAACTATAGTGTCTATCCAAAATCCCTAAATGCAATATCATTTTGACAGAGGAATTTGACAGAGTGAAAACAAAAAACAAAAAAACTGTGATATATAGGAATAAAATGTTAACTTTTTACAATGAAGTAGGACATTGTGACAATAAAATTTATGACATCTGATGAATATTTCTGTGTTATAGCTTTGAGTTTTATTGCAAAACAAAAATATATCTCTCTATGTGTATAATATCATCTACAGGTTACCTCCAACATTTTATGCCACATAAAACCGCAAGGAAACAAAATAAATCATATTGAGGTAGATACAAAAGATTGGGATGTCAAGGAACTTCCTGGCACAAAAGTTGGCTTAACGTAAGTGGCATTTAATGTATTTAAGATGAAGAAAATTTGTGACTGGAGCTTATGGGGGTGGATACCAATTTCTCTTTCCCCCGCCCCCACCCTACCTTCTGTATCTTGATGGGATGCTGTTTGTAGGAGTTTATTTGATGAGCATCAACAAGCCAGTGATAAAATATCTGAGGATTTCAAAGGATTGTGGGATATCTTCTCAGGCTAGCTGTTTATACTGAAGTTTGGCAAACTTGTTAAGCTTCTAATTATGGCCTTGCCTAAACTGAACTTCAAGAACATACTCAGCATTTTCCTTGTTTGACTTCAGGGAGAAATGGCAAGCTGCTATTCAGGGGGTAATGGAAGGAAATGTGTCAGAATTGAAATATTCCTTTAAACTCAGTTTGGAAATAACTGGCTGATCATAATTTAAATCAGTGAGCAACTATCACACTCAGAAGAGAGATACATCAGCTTAACATTATTTCATTTACCTGGCAACTTTCTATTATCAGAAGGGCATTTTTAGGAAATCTGGAAATATTCTTAGAAATTTAAAATATCTCTTTGTCTAGCTAATTTAAGTACCAATCACTATGTTGTGCAAACTAAATTACAGAATTTGGAACTGTACCACTTTGGACAAAACTGACTTTTGCTCTCTCTCTCTCTTTTTTAACAATTTCCTGCATTCAGATAAAACCCTTATGTTATGAATGCATAAGAATTGACTTTGCACCTATTATACCCCCTTATATGTTAGTTTACTATACACAGGACATCTTCCTTTTAATGTAAACATGCAAAAACGCTCCTTCCATTGGTAAAGCTTATAATTCTATTACCTCTACTTATTTACCTTATTATACACGATGTGTAGACAATTACAATTAGTCTGGAGAGCCAAAAGTATAAACTGCAGACCTCAATGATCCAAAATACAGGAAAAATCGTTGGGTTTGGATATGTGAATTCATGTGGAGTATAACAATGCTTCCATGCCTTTCCGTCGAAGCTACCAGGGATAAGAAATAATTGAGAACAATTGAGAAAAGTTTTCCCCACCCTCCAAGAACTTAATAATTATTTTCATTTATTAATTTTAGGCATGAAAAATGGAGGATCGATATGAATTTATGATGTGCATGTCTGGGGGCAGAATTTCTTAAAGCAAATTTGCATGCAACACAAGAACCAAATTTTACATTTCATATAATGGGAATTTTTCACACCATTCCACTTAACAGGGCAGTTGGCAGATGACTGTTTAGGTTATTGGATCAAGGTATTCCACCTTTAAAATATCATCTGAAACAAATCTAAGTGGGCTGAAAGGGTGAAGTAGATGCACCAAATGCAATCTGACATGTTGAGAGCATGCTGTGGGCATTTTTACAAAATGGCAGCCAATAGGGGCATGACCAGTCATAAAAAAACTGTTTATCAAAAACACATCTATGGTGGTGTTCCTCATCAACCTGACCACCAGCCTCCTTTCCCCGAACGCTACCACTTAGCTTACTTTTATTTTTATTTTTTTTCTGGCACACTTCCAAAACACTGAGCTACCATCATTCACTATGTCTATTTTCAAAGAACATTCCTCAAGTCTATGGGTAAGACCCAACAGCATTCTTATAAATAAAGGTATTTTATTTTTAAATATTAAAATTACCTAAAGAAAATTAAAACTTCAAGAACTGAGGTGATGTATAGGGTGATGTGCAAACCTTTTTAGGCTGGAAATCATATGTGATCTTTTGAAGGGCATAGTGGATATCCCCAGTGCAGTAAACATTATACTGTATCCACCATATCGTTAATAATCTTGGGTTCTATCATATAAAACATTATAATTCAGAGTCAACTTTTGTAGCAATCTGGGGGATCACAGCTCAGGCTTTTGGGGGCAGCATATGGCTCTGTAGCTTTAAGTTGTGAATGTCTGATAGAGAATGTAAGTATGACCTCCTCAACTATGGATTGACTTTCCCTCCCTCCCTTGATATTTATGAACAAGGAAAACAGATAAGAATCTTTCCCATCAATTTCAATATCTTTTAAAATTTGTAATCAAATTTTGTAATCAAAATTTTATAACCACAATGCAATAGGTGCGCAGCCTACATTTTAAAAAATGCAGATACGGTTACTGTCCATCAGCATAAGCAATACTGGCTAGATGTACTAGTGGTTTGACTCAACCTTAGGGCAGCTTTAAGTTAAAAATTAACCAGTTTACAGTAATTTTTGCTTTAGCAATAGTACTGCAACTTCCTAGACAGGATGTCCTACTTATACCCAACCAAAAACAAGCAGCTTCTTATCTCTTTTTAAGGCTGTGTATTTCCAGTCAAAGCCTTCTTTTGTCTTCGAGTGCATAAATATGATACAGTGGACTGTGCAGCCCCACTGTCTGTGATTGGCCTTGACAGCTGTAAGGCAGCCTGAGAGATTAGAATAGCTATATTATTTACTAATATTCTGGGCAACTTCTGGCATGGAGAGATTGAACTATCTGGTAAGGCCCCAGATGCGCCAAGGCCTTTTCCCCTTCCCTCTGCACAATGTCTTTACCTGCCATTGTGTAACTATTCTGCTTTCCCGTACTGCCTTGATATAAGTACTATCTGGGGGCATACCAAACGTGTGATTAAATTTTTAGTAACGGTCTAGAAGAAGGCTCCATTAGGGCATTTTGTGAAATTAAAATAACCACCACTGCAGTCCCCAGATTTATTTAGTGTGTGTGTGTCTGTGTGTGTTATTGTGGATTTATTGTTTTGTGTGTTGTGTGTAATTTAGGTTTTTTTTTTTTTTTTAAATTGCATTGGTTGTGTTGTACATATTCTTAGCTAATGTAGCTTCTTTTTTGAATGGAAGGTGAGTTACAAATAAAGCATGACTTAAATGGCCTTTTATGGCTGAGAGCAGCATTCTCAGATTTTTGAGAGACTTAAGATTCTTTAGAGTTCGATAACCTATAGCTGCAGGCCACATGCTGTCCAGATCCCCCTTTATATGCCTCTCCCCAAATGACACTCCAAAATAGTTGCATTAAGTGCACCCATTTCTTTGAAACTGAGATGCTGGCATCTGATACTAGAATTTTCTGTCTGAAAAATAAATCTACTATATGTTGCCTTACTGCAGAAGAAAGAGGACAATAACCAAGGGAATGCTATAGAACTCGCTCACATCAAAACTGTCCGCCTGTCCATCACTTGCCCTGAGCCAGTCTTACACAGGATACGAATGCCTTCATTCCTTTAAAGCAAATATTACTATCTATGACTTATAGTCAAGAGGGAAGAGGAGAATTTTGAAAGCAAACTCTCTTACTATCTCAAAGCTATCTTGTCTGAGCAAGGAGACATCTGTTACCTCCCTGACCAGAAGGCAGAATTGAGCAATTTGAATGGATGGATCCATATTTTGTGTAAGTCATTCAAAAATGCCCCTTTTTGCAAATTAAGATTGTATATGAATGGATGAGGATATGGGTGGAAATCACGGATTCTATTTCTGCTGCCTTGGATTTTGTTGAGAGTATGGCTGCTCAACAAATTTATTTTGCTGAAAATGCAGTAGCAAAAAGGCTGCTTTCTTCTGCTGTAAATATTACATCCATGTTTGTTGCTAACCAACCTTGACATTTTAGGTTAGGAGCCAAACTGAGCCTCAAGGAACAAACACATAGAAAGTGAAGTGGCTTGGTAAGAGAAGGAAGAAAACAGAGAATTTGAAGACAACTCAAAGAAAAGTAAGATTCGAACCGACATGTTCCAGAAAGGAAACTCTTAGGAAAGCACACTAAGGAATAAAGATGGCAATGATTATGGTGATATTAATTGTAGGTTGTGGTAAAAATGACCAGCTTGAGAATTTAATCAAAGTGCAGGCTTATGGAAGTTTGATATCTGAAGTACATGGGTGGAGACAGCCCCTACCCGCAGTGGGATCTCATTCCCCACTGAGAGGTTTGTTTCAAGAAGATAAGCACTCAGCGGACTCTTTTTTGCCCTTGAAAGCTCTATGGTTGCTTGGGACTTGAGAAAATGGACATTGTAAACACAGGATCACACCGCATGTACGTTGTTCTTTCTGGCTCTGATTTCATGTGGCTGTTAGAGTTCCAGTGAGAAAAAGGAACTCCCTTTCCAACAAGAGTGCATCTGTTCACTTCAATGGAGCCCACAGAGTTGTCATCTTCCACTGGAGTGAATGAGGCACTATAAATGTACATGAGTTCGGAGCATGCATAGGAACAGAGAAGGGGCTTTAGATCAGTGTTTCTCAACGTCTGGGGAATTCTGGGTGTTGAAGTCCACATATTGTAAAGTTGCAGAGGTTGAGAAACACTACTTTAGACTAAAGTATCAATTTAAAGTATCACATACATAGGTACCCAGGTTGGATCAGCAAGTATGTAAAGTTTACTTAACAAAACTATGAAGTTCAGCTAATATAACTATAGGGAGGTATATTTTATGTCAACATGTTTTAAAATGTGAGCTATAAAGTGCATCTTGAAGGATGTAATATCTTACTATCTACTAAAAACCATGCACGTAATACAGATTTTAAAGTTAAGCCAAATTTTGCCCAAGTGTTCACATCCCCAATATCTACAATGCAAAATCAGATTGTTGTTGTAGTTGAAAAATATATTTTCCAGAAATCAAAATGAAACCAAATGATAAAAATGAATGATACAAAATAATGTATATTGAAACACACTCAACTGAAATTAAGACATCAAACAGAATATAAAGAGAAGCATTTCAAATCTCATTTTTTTCTGCTTAAAAACACCCAACAGAAAATAAAACCTTTTTGTTTTATCTGTTTATTTGTTAGCTCTTATATTTTGAAAAAAGTCACTGTAGCACTCTCACCTTGAACCAATGTTTGGAACTTTTTTGTGTTTTCTGTATACAAAAAAGGAAAAAAAAACTTTCTCCCTATGTGTTGTTTTTTTAAATTCAGAAAATTATTTGGACAGTTAAAGTTGGAGAAAGAAAAAACACCTGGAAAGATTGCATAGTTGCGAACAGTGGCTTTTCGTCAAGGTGAAAAAGTGCATTTTCTGATAAAATACTATCCGAATTTCTTTTTGTCATTGTTCGGTTCCATACACATATATATCTATATATCTATATATTTTTCAATCAGCTGCTACATATCACACATGAAAAGATATTTACAGCACATACCCACACGTACCATACAGCCACACATGCTCAGTAATTAACATCTGACACTGATAACAGCCATTCTTATATGTTCCACCTTGGGATTTCACCCTCCCCCCCCCATGCAAATCTGTATTCTTTTAAATATATTTTTGTTTCATATTCTCCAAGACTTGAAGGAAAAGAATATATATCAGACTCCTCAGGTAATGTTGATTTTAGCAACATCACAGAAATAAGAAACACGTGTTAGGGAAAGGTCAGAAGTAAGCACCAAAAATGGTTTGGTGTCATTGTCATACCTCAAGGTTTGCTTGTCCCCCTTGCTCATCCGTGGCTATGTTGAAAACAAACAAACCAACACACACACACACACAAACAGAAATGGGGCATTTGGGAAAAACAGAAAAAAAGTCTAAAAGTGCAAGCTTTGTTGAAATAAGAGTTATATGTGAAACACTCAGGCTTTTAAAGGCACTGAGCTATTAAAGCCGAGGAACAACTTAACACCTTCACGTACTCATAAGTATGAAAGTCCCCCTTCCCGAAACAGACTGCTCCTCCATTCTTACTTCCACCCTGGCTGGGTAGCTTGTTGGCTAAGGTTTCTTTCCCTTTCTGCCACAATGGAATAAAAGATAATACATATATACTCCCCCCTCCACCCCAGTCTTATGTGAAAATAAAGAACAATTCTTGGATTTAAAAAAATACTTTCAGGATCTTTTTATGTCTTGTTGCCTGCTTGAAATATATTTGCGTGTTAGTCCAATCATTTACATTTCTATAGGAAGCACCTTCTCTTTCTTTGTTACATGTTGTTACATTTTAACAGGGGCTCTTTTCAAACTTTTGCTTTTTAAAAATATATATTTGTTAATTTTTGGATAAATATTTATAACTATCTATAGTAAGGCTACATGGGAAGAATTCTATGTAATTTTTGTTTGTTTGTTTCTATGAACCAAAGTATATAAAATTATTCTAGCACCTTTTATATAGAATAACTATGGATGTTCCTCCATTTAGTATAAAATACGGCTCAACACTCTCTCAAACTCCATTTCATTTGATATGTCAGTATAACAACTCTTAAAAAAAAAAACTATACGGCAGGTTGGGGGTATAAAAGCAACTTGAAATGGGAGGGGAAAATTAACCTTGGTCATATACTAGTGTCATTTGATTAAAGGTAAGATGGCTGAACTTTTCTCTTCCAGAGGACCAAAATACTTGCATTTCTCAATAAAGAAATAGAACACAGTATCCGAGGTTGCTGAGTGTGGTCCAGAATAGGTCCACGTTGAAACAGTTGCATTCTATGGCTTTAACAAAAATTCAAAGCCAACAGATCAAGGCCACCGATTACCTGCCTGCTGACCATAAACACATCCTATATCAGTCCAACAGTGAAATACATGTCATCATATTCTTATGAGTCCTGTTCTCAGGGAACAGGTACTCTTGGTGTCTGAACCTGAATGACCAGGATTCAAACTGTACCTCATTCATTGGCTCAATGTTGCCTTGGGTGAGTGACTTGTCTGGCGGGGAATCCATAGCGGCTTTCCTCACAGAATCATTAGGAGGCAGTCATGGTGAAGATCTCAAAGTGCTTCTAGAATTAAAAGTACTTAAAAAAGTTGTTGTTGTTAAAATTAATTAGGTATTGATTTGGCTGACTTACCCCTGGCGAGAACACATGAGGTACGTAACAGTATAACACTGGGCTTCTTATTTTGAATTGATAATCTATGGAAACATCCAAACGTTTCTGGGATTGCAGTCTTTTTAAGAGCTCATCTACAGGAGAAATGCTTTTAAATCTGCTTAACTACTGGGCATAGAGGAGATGAGGGCAGAAATGTCTCTTTCTCCACAATCTCTACTCCCTCACAAAAATTTAATACTGATGTCTCTTCAGAGGAAGCCATGAGAATTCAGACTTTTTCTTGAGATTTGAATTGTCTTTTTGGAATGAACGGGGTTCTGAATAACCTTAAAGGAAAATGATGTAAAGAAATGTGTGAGTGATGGAAAGTAAATTGGTAATGGAGCTCCATGCTATAATGTATCCTCCTTCCCCATATAGCAGGATTAATGAGTCTTCTGACATTTACTTTCCTGCTGGCATTTTCCTCTCAGAGAGTATACATGCATATACTGTGAAAAGAAGAGTATTCTGTTTAAAGGTAATCATGATGGATAATGTTTTGCCAAACAGCCAACATTTGGGGGAACCACCAAAAGAAAGGGAACACAACTGCAAAAACTCAGAAGTGTTATTACTCTTAACTGCTGTGCTTTTGCTTCCTCCAACCTAAGTTTTCCAGACCATTTATTGGAGTACAGCTCCGACCAGCTTGGGCAAGGCTGGGATTTTTTTCTTTTCAAATGCAATGGCAGAAGGAGGAAGGAAAGAATCTCACCCACAAATTGATGGATGGGAACTGACTGTGATATTCTAGAGGTGAAACCTGTGTCTCTAGAGAAATCTCTCTCTCTCTCTCTCTCTCTCTCTCTCTCTCTCTCTCTCTCTCTCTCTCTCTCTCTCTCTCTATTGCTGACACATACTATATCAAAGAATTACTGCCATAACCTTGGCTATTGCTATCTGAACAGGGAGAAGACCTGCCTTGGCATTAGCCTTCTCATCCTGCTCAGATGAAATGGACCAAAGGCATTGAAAGCCTATGACAGTGTTGTCCAAACTTGGCCACTTTAAGATGAGTGGACTTCAACTCCCATGGCTGGCTGGGGAATTCTGGGAGTTGAAGTCCACTCATCTTAAAGTGGCCAAGTTTGGACAACACTGGCCTATGAGGATAGTTCAGGGACAGCTAAAATTCAGGTCAAGCTGAGTTTCACTTCAGCCTAAATGGATCTGTAAGCCATTTCTACCAAAAACATAGTACTATAACAATCTAGCGATCATGGCTTTCTCCAAAGAATTATTCAACCAACAAGGAAAATTATATGTTAGCTTATACTCTTCTACTCACAGAACTACTGTTTCCATGTTTCCTTAAGAAGAGAGAATTAAGTCAATGTATGTCTATAATTAAAATCTTACAATGAATGTCCAAAATTTGCTGAATGTCCCTATTTTCAAATGAATTCTGTGAATACCAGAAGACAGATAATATGGAGGATTTCAGTATGTATGTATGTATGTATGTATATGTATGTATGTATGTGTGTGTGTATGTATGTGTATATTTGTGAGGGTTGTTTTTCTTAACTGCCTGATGCTTTTAATGTTTTAAATATCTTTCATTGTGGTTGTTGCTTTGTGTAATTCTGCTGATTTGGGTTTTATAATTTTGTCCATTTAAAGCAATATTTATTTAATATTTTTGTAAGCTGTCTAGAACTTTTTTTAGGAAGGATGGATGGATGGATGGATGGATGGATGGATGGAAGGAAGGAAGGAAGGAAGGAAGGAAGGAGCAAAATTTTCAAATGTACTAGTCCATGTTGATCATTGAAATAGTCACTTCTGAACATTCAAAAACAGGTCTGGAACCATTATCATTTTCATATGAATGTCAATTATTATTGAATGTAACAGTGTAACATAGATGTGCTCTTAAACTTTGGTAACAGTGTATTCAGGTTGTTCCCAGTGAAAAAAAGTTGGCATGAGCAGAAAGAACTCAAAAATACCACTTAGCACCATCGTAGGAAAAGGGTGAAACTCAACATTTGCTGTGAGTTGGGCATGAAGGGGGGAAGAGAGAACATCATAAAATGCAATAGCTGTGTTTTCTTTTACACATTGTAGGAGGAGAGCCATGTTAGCCTACGGTGGCAAAAAATCAGGAGTCTGGTAGCACCTTTTTTGATTAGCAAATTTTATTAAAAGGCATAAACTTTCATGAGCTGCAACTCACTTCATCTGATTTTTGGATGATAGACACAATTGATAGAACAACAACGTAATAGCACTGCTGAAATTTGGCAGTGTGTCTAGAGGGAGGCTACAAAAAAAACTTTGGAATTATTGCAGCCCAATATAGAATCCTTCTATATTTATTTATAAATGGTAAACGAATAGCTTTATGATCTCAGTTCCTACTGGAGTTCAAAAGGAACTTTAAGATCTGCATAATCCTTCAATTTCTCTTAGATTGTCCTGCTAATGTCATCTCTATTGAATGTCTCACTTTCTCTTTCCCATAAAACATGAGATTGTTACTTCATAATTTTTTCTGCCCTCAGTCAGGTTCCTCTAGAGCAGTGTTGTCTAAACTTGGCCACTTTAAGTTGAGTGGACTTCAACTCCCAGCATTCCCCAGCCAGCCATGCTGGCTGGGGAATTCTGGGAGTTGAACTCCACTCATCTTAAAGCGGCCAAGTTTGGACAACACTGCTCTAGAGTGATCATTTGAAAGTCATGGCAATCTGTCCAGTAGATACTGTACAAGCTTTCTGGTTTGCTTCTCAGCAAATTCAGCAGTTAGAAAATGCATTTCTTTTACTAAAAAGGAATACTAAGTGTAGAGGAAGGAAATTCAGAAGTGGATCTCCTACATATTCATGGTATGTTCTATACAGATTGTAAATTGAGCAGCCAATTTATGAATAGAAGCTTGGAGTTGGCTTTGCAATCCCACTCCACTGCCTTCAAGTTCAGTATCTATATTTGATCATGGAAACTATTTTGTTGTATTTAAGATTTCCTTTGCATATTGTTAGTTCAAAAATAAAGAAAAGGGGGTTCAAAGTAATTGAACAACAACCTTCTTTCTAATTTTAAACTAGATGAGAAGGACTGCTTCCTACCTCATTTTTTTACCAAGTATTACAAGTAGTTATTTCTTTATATTGCAGGTCAGTGGAAGTAGGCAAAGGAAGTTCTACAATTAGGAATGAATCAGAAGTCTGGTAAACAGGAATAACATTCTGGAATTAGACCAAGGTTTATCAGGGCCAATCCATGTCTTATGTTAAAGAAGTACCTTTTTTTTTTTTAGTGTTTTTGCAAAGGTTGTTGGCTGATAACAACTAATCACATTAATTAAAATAGACTTTCAGACAATCTTCCTTCCTTCCTTCCTTCTTAAATTAATCTCTAAAATCTCTTAATATTTTAAAATCAGCACTATAGCAGGATCCCTACTAGTGTCTTCTACAGATATCCAACCATTGTTGTTCCAGTGTCAATGATCAATGCTTGATCATTTACAAAGACACTCATATCCTGGCTTAATATGAAAAATAAAATTTAGCCTGCATTCTTCTACCTTGGGGTAAGCCCTGTTGAATTCAGTGGACACGTTTGAGTTTACATGCATAGGATCAGGTAGCACATCAGACTCAGTTCAATAACACAGAGAATGCACTCAGCACCCTGCAGTGAAATATGCAAAATAATATGCACACCACAATTATTTATGTGAGATGTGTAAAAATAGCTGCTTTCAAAATATTTTGCATCGTTGTTTTTTTAAAAATAGTAAAGTTATAAGTTTCACTGTGCTAAGAAATAGCACCCATTGTTTGGTGTTTGTTACTTTATTCCATCCCAAAAACGTAACTTCAACAATTTTGGCTCAGATTAAGGGGATCTTTCTTCCTCAGCCTTATTCTATTTTCAGTGACATAGCCCTCTTGAAATCAGTGTCATGACACTCTGGGATGGGAATAACAAGAAGGATGTATTCTGGAATCATGTCTGGGCTACCTCAAAAATCAATCACATCAATTATTGTTATAATCCACAAATAAGCACCAATATTATCCAGTCAGAGTTTTTTAAAAAATCAGAAAATTCAGATCTAAATAGGTCAACATGGAAATGGCTGAGATGGAGCTTTAGAATTTGCCTACTTTCATAAGTTGAGTTGGGCTTCTATTTCTGTTTCCAATTTAATATTTCCTTGTCCAGTGAGGTACACTTCATGGAGTATGGGAATGATTAAACTGGAACTAAGTATGAGTGTAGGTGTGTGCAATGAAATACAAAGTAAAAATAATTCATAGGCTATGATTCACAGTAAGAGCTGCCTGTTTATAAATAAAGACATCTTTGCATGATGAATTTGCTACATGACGATGATGTCTGTGGAAAACTGTATATATTGGGTAAGTATACTACTGCATATTATTTCCATATGTAGACTGCATTGTCCTCTATGAAATCTTCCACATCCAGCATTAAGACTGTTGATGAAGCCTCACTCTAATGTCCATCCTTTGAAAAGTCAATTAGGAGCAGGAGCATCTCTTAATGACCCAATGTTGTGAAATTTTCTACCATAAGAAATCTGTTTGGCCTCCTTCTTGCTAATTTTCAAAAAATGGCAAAATAATTTGTATTTGGAAGTAAATTATTTTCTTTTATTGTACATGTATGAATTAGCTTGCTTATTTATTTTGTTCAGTCTATTTAGATTGTATTACTGTATGTATTCTTTAAAAGTCTGTGTATGGCTTTTTAACAAAAATGCAGTATAAACGCATTTTAAAATATATATAGACAATCAATAATGGTACTTCGGTGGAGCATATCACCAAGTTGGAACTTCACACTGTGTTATATAGAACATATGTACATTCATCACAAAGGACTGTCCATGGACTCTCCTTCTATATAAAAGACATATATGGAATTATTTTCCCATGTAAAGAAGTTTCATTATGACTTCAGAGAGTAAAATAAAGAAGAATGTTTATGTACTGACATACAAAGGACCCTTAGGATCCAGCTGACTTCCTCTACCACATATGGCAGGGTTCCTCAACCTTGGCAACTTTAAGATGGGTGGACTTCAACTCCCAGAATTCCCCAGCCAACCTTGCTGGCTGGGGAATTCTGGAAGTTGAAGCCCATTCATCTTAAAGTTGCCAAGGTTGAGGAACCCTGATATATGGCAATGCTGTCATATTCATTTTTATTTGGAATAAGTCTCATTGAATTTAATAGGACTTACTCCTAAATAACTAAGATAGTCTTTGATAGCAGGTCATTCAGCATTTCAATTATCTCCATGCCATCAAAGTATACAGGGAAAGTTATGAAACAATGATGAATACTTTCTCTGTTTGGAATATTTGTAGCGCTTGATCTTGCCGCTTTCGGTATTCAAATTCTTATTGGCAGATTGCATCTTTCCATACCTGCGGACAGTAGGCAATGAATGCTATGATTTTGGGTGGGTGGGTGTGGGAGGGGTTGTGTTTCTGTGTATGGTCAAACTGTTCACTGAAGTTAATGTTCTTTGCAATAAGCTTGCACAGAAATAAATTAGTGGTGAATTGTACCCTCAAGTGTATGTAATGCACTCTCCCTTCCTACTTCCCAAAGTAGATTTCAGGTTTGAGGAAGCCTTTGGTACTGCACTGGTTTCTGTACCAGAGCCCCTCTTCAGCTTACCTGAAGATGGCAGTGGGGAAGGAAGGGCATGTGCCAGCAGATGTAGTGGATTCTACTGAAATCCCAACAACTGCCTAAGAATGATGCCAAACTAGTCTCTCCTTCCTTCTGCAGTTGTCTCATGCGATTTAAACTGGTATGAATGGATAGAAAATAGTACAATCTTGTTACCAAATTCTTGAAATGGTTACTTTTATTATATAACCCCCTAGAGCAATGCTTCTTCAATTGTGGTTATGGAAAGAGAGACATGGAATCAGTGGCCACTTCAGTGCACATTCTGGTGGTACCTAATAAAAACAGAAGATTGTTTGATCCACTGCATGCTGAAAAGACTTTCCAAAGAAGTCTTCCAATCAACCTACAGCATGATCGTAAGAACATACAAACAAGCCAATGCTCATCTGTACAACACAGTTTAAGAACCACTGCCCAGAAACCTCAATATGGAGTTCCTATACGTATTTTGGTGTTCAGAGAGGGAAATTGGTACATAGCCTCTCTGGGTAAAACACTCTTTTTCTTTAAACTATACTGCCATCCTTTCATTTCCCTCCATTTGCAACTCTGTAGCTCATCATCCCTCTCTTCTCTAGACCATGATTCTCCTAACATCCATAGCAAGTATCCACAATGAACCAGCTCATAGAATTTCCTATACTGGTAGCTCTCAATTCTTTCATTCAATGTTGATCTAAAACACAACAAGGTGATAAGCCTGTGTCTAGGTTGCAATGTTTCAGACTGCAGGCAAAGAAGCTCACACAGCTAAATTTTCCTCCATATGGAAACGTTCCATCCAAAAAAACACCATCAAGACAGAATTAAGATTTTAGCTTAGCATTCTCCCTGCCATGCTAATTTTCTTTGTGCAAGAATTCTTTTGTATAGAGGACCATTAAATAAAGTTAGACTAGAAGACTAGTTCTCTCAAGAAGAATGTTTACAACTAGAAGTGAGTAGATTTTCTTTAGTCTGTACCTGCTAAGCACCATTTCATTATACAGCCTGCACCTCAAAATTGCTCAGCCAAGGCCATGCTTTTTAATAGCACCACTGTTTAACAAGAGCAATGAGACAGGAATTTGTAGGTAAGTACAGGGATTCCAGTAGCTCACTTTTAAGCATGGGAGTGGACCAAGTGTTACTCAGGTTGTAACTTCAATAATATTGATATGCAAACCTATTTTGCATAACGTGTGACACTAGGCTGGAGTTGATAAGATGTTGAAAGTGCAGCCGAGTTGTGCAACAGGTACTGCAGCTGGACTATGGTCACAACTATTGTTATGATTAAAATGTTTATATTCGTACGCCGTCAGGTACAGAGTGAGATCTTCCACGCTGTACTGTTATAGCCAACGCTTGGTGACCAGTATTTTCTTTTCATGAAAAGATTGAAATAGGCACCAGCACAGACTTTGCTTTGGAAATAATGACATAGATTCTCATAGTATTCAACATTCAGAAATACTCAGGTATAGCATCTTGGGGCTTTTGTTCCTTTTTGGTTTGCCACTAGTGTTACAATCTCATGTCCGAAAAGTTTTTGCTTGCTGTGGACATAATCAATTGATGCAGTATCCTTGCTGGGATTACCAGACGGATACATCAATTCACAGAGATAATTGTCAACCATTGACCAAGAATCCTAACCCTAACCCATTGGGTGGGGAAAAATCATGAGGCAGCCGAAATAAGTGGACAGAATCAATTGGACAAAAACTTTTAGGTGGGCAAAAAAGGAACAAGAGCCTATCCTGGTGTCAGACACAAACCTCATGAGAGATCTGAACACAGCAGGAAATTCTGGAAGAAAGGTAGAGATTAAAAGACAGCCTGGACACGGTGACTGATCATATACTATTCATAAACAAATAATTTATCTGTAATAAGGAGAGTTCTAGTTTTCAGAGTCTAAGAGGATGGCATTCTGACAGCATTGAGTTACTAAAATTATGAATTATTTTTAATTCTTACCTCTTTTTTTCTGCCACAATGAAATCATGACCTTACACTATAGGAAAATTTTAGAGACTTTAAACTGAGCAAAGATGAAAAGACAGTTTCCCCATGGCAACCATCTTTGAACTATAATAACCAAGTTCTTGCATAAACAAAAACAGGTGCTCTTACGAATATCACCGTTTCCATGACCAGAAGGGTTCCTTGTGAGTCAGGGGTGAGCAACCTTTTTTGGCATAGGAGATACTTGCTACACTCTAACATTTTGCCCTCTCTGAGGCCATAGGAGTTTGGTCATTGATGCTGTGATCTCGCTGAAGGGGCTGACGTTTTTGGATCCATTTCTGTGAGTTTTTTTTGGGGGGGGGGGACCAGTTCAAATGGCAAAATAATTCTTTAATGCTGAAATCACGAATTTTGCCTCTTAACGCTTCCTGAGGGAAACACTGGTCCAATTTTAGGGGTTTTAAGGGTGTATCAAACCTCTGTGACAGTTAAAGTTACCCATTTGCCCCTTCACTCCCCTCCATCAAAATTGCTCTCATATGTTTTACGAGGTTCTGAGTAGTACGAGTGGGGTGCTGGGGGCTTCATGTGGCCTACAGGTTGCCCACCCCTGCTATACAAGGCTTTAAAAATAATGTCATACAGGAAATTTTGGAAGGCACCACTTTTCTTACCCTTGCCAAGGAAAACCAGAATTCCCTTTTCTTTATATCAGAATTATTTAACACTTTTTTAAATCCCATCCTTCTTTTAAGGAGGGCAGAGTTATCTCTCTTGCTTTAAAAGGGTGACATTCGCTAAAGGATAATGAATGGCCCACAGTCACCAGTGGAGCTTTATGGTTAGGCAAGGATTTGAACTTAGATCTTGCCGGGCCCTGTTCATACAGTATATTATGTAAATATGATCCTTAGTGATTCCCTGAAAAGAAAATCTTACATACAGAACTACTTCCTGTTAGATGAACATTGGATCAATGTAAAACCATTGATCTGATTGCTGCATACAATTCTAAATGTTCTACATGTCCTTTGCACGGGTAAATGTGATCACATTATTCTTTGGACAACTAATGCTTCTTTGAATTAAACCTGCAAGAGTCAAGACCGCCCAATATCTTCCTTTTCCAATATTCAAAGATTAATTATTTCTCCTCATTAATCTCCAGAGTAGTGTTATATAAACAGTATTAGCTAGATGGGCAAAATATAATCCAGAAAAAAGAGGAAAAATAAACATGTTGGAAATACTTTTTGTTCTCTTCCTGTTTTCCCTCCCCCACCTCATTTATCTTTGTATATTTTCATAGCAGATTTTAAACAGTTACTAAGGGCAACCATTAACTGAATTAATCCCAGAGATTGGACATGTTCCACTGCAACCCTGGGCTCTGCTTATTTCAACAGATCAAACCAAGGTTTTCCACTGGATCTCTAACATAAAACCACCGCTCTTTGCCTCTATTTGGTTAAAGACACCTCTGAACATTGACATGAACACTGCATGATGAGAAAGGTGGACCTGCTGATATAACACAGAACAGCTTGTCCCGCCCAGTCCTGTTAATTGCACAGTTTGCTGGGTTGAATCTCTGATGACTTTTGACATCTCTTTTGTTCTTCCATTGTCACCACTGCCACCAGTCTTTGCATAAGGTCATACAGTTAAAATAATAGTAAGAACAAATTACAGCTGTACACACTGGAAAAAAAATCTCCCTAAGTAACAAATTCCATTTGTGATTCATAGGTTAGGCAGTCAGGAAACTCAAAGGCAATCAAATGAACCCATTTGACTCAAGCAAAAAGAAGTTTTTCCGTAGCATACAACTGTCGGCTGTTTCCCCCATTGAATCAAGGCTATTCCCCAAAGTATGAGCAAGCATTTCACTGTATTTAACAAGAAGATTGCTAGCGTTAAGTATAACACCACTGACGCTGCTCAGATTGGTCAGATGGTGATAACAGGTGAAAGTTGAGGTTCGATAAAAGATTGGTTCACACATGCATTTTTACCACAAGAAGTGGAGCAAGGGATGGCCTATGTATGTGAACATGCTATCAAAAATCACAAATGAAAATGTATTTCCTCAACCTAAGGTTTTTCACTGAAGCCTGTTCACACAATCAGATGAGTTATCAGGTGAATCTGTTTACATACATATGTGTGAACCAGCCTCATGACACACTTGTGCCTCAACTTTGTGCAGAGGAATAGGCTATTTTTTAGACCATTTATGAAGGAGATTGGCCTCTATTATTAGCAGAGAACATTTTTTCTCTTCCAGATTAACTAAACACTCTCACAGCTAGTGATAATATAAAACTAAACAATAAATTCATTAACACTTGTTTAGCACTTTTTGTCCATCAGCTTGTGAGATGGTTAGCTGGGCCTCACAACATCCCTGTGAGGTAGGTCAAGATAATCACAAATAATTTACAAATAGATAAGTTGAAGACACAAAAAACCTATTACGGAGGGATTTCACATTGTTCAAAGACTACAACAGAAATAGAAACCACAGTTTCCCAGTGAACAGTCTTCATCACAACCCCAACATCACAACCCCATTATCACTGGCAGCAAACAGAACCTGAAATCTATATATATACCAAAGCAGTTAGTCCTTTTTATGTTAAAAAAAAATACAATGGCATAATAAAACTGTAATTGGAAAATACAAAATTATCCTTGGTGTTGTTAAATTCATTCTCCCCTCTTTTCTCACTCACTCACTCATTCACTCCCTCACTCGTATCTTTCCTTTTGCCAGATTCACAACATATATGGGGGAACAAAGACAATTTCACGGCTAGATTGCTGTCAGCCCATAAATGTTTCTTTCCCACATGCTACAATTATTCTACCCCACAGACTGCTTCACTTACGCAGACCATCATTTGAAGATTACAGCACCAAATGATGACATACATCTTGCACATGAATGTAAGTATCTTTTCCTATTGCCCACTTTCATACCAACACAATGCTTTTTAGTGAAATCTTTCCTCCCATTCAGCTTTGACTCTTCCACTGAAATGAATCACATGGCCATCAAGAGACTTCCATGAGTAAACTAGCCTGTGGTTCAAAGAAGATCCAGTGGAAACATATACACTTGTCATTTCCATCTCCTAGAGTTCTTGTCGGATGGCACAGAATCTTCTAGTACAAAATAGTACTTTGGTATCTGGTTAAGATTTAGTGGTGATTCTGTAGGAGGGGTCTTCACTTTTTTTAACCCTGCTTCTAGAAGAAACCAGTGATTGTATTGTAAACTTTTATTCAGACTCATCAACAATACTGAAACAGTTTGTGGCAGAATGCCTCAATGAAACATTTGCCCACATTCCTTTGGGGGTAGCCTTGAGATGTCCTAACAATTAGCTGAGCTTCCCTGCACCAGAATATACCTGAGATACAAAGTCAAATACTGATCTTTCCTTTAGCCTCCATGCACTGAACAGTCATAGGCCATCCTGAAAATGTCTAAGGCAGCAGACAAATATGGAAACATTTCACACAATTTTCTGAAACAGAAATGCTTTTCCTTAGCTTTGTGTGGAACTTTCCAAGCAGGCTACCATGGTTTAATTTTGTAAAATGTTGGAATTGGGGTGTATGTGCAGAACCACCAGTGTGTAATTTTTTTACTGGCTCACTGATAGAAGTCTGAGGCCTTGTGCCAAAAATGGCACAACAAAACAGGCACAAGAAGGCTTTTGCAGGAGAATAAGTTGCAAACTAGCAAGTCACCAACTCCAAAATAAGTTTGCAGGTATATGAATGGTAGTAATGTCTTGGTGCTTGCAGCCTTGAGATTTCTTTTTATTCCAAGCCCCTCTGGGATTCTGTTGAAATATGCCAGGAGAAATGTTGCTTTAGCACCAGAGTTTTAAACTTTCCACACTTGAGTTATGGTTTTCCTATCTGAGGATTATCTGTTAGATGTGGTATAATAGAACCATATAAATATTTCACATTTATAGAGCTGATGATGTCTATGTAGGGCTTTGGTGGAAGTGGCCACCCGACTCTTGACATTTGCTGGGAATAGGGAGATAGACCTTCCACAAAAATTGTGCCACAACTGATCTCAGTTGAGTTCCAGTTAAAGCACACTTTTTTTTCTCAGAAAACCTGATGAATTTGAATGAGGGGTAGCATTCCCTTACTAAAAACAGGGACTTAAGGCACAAGCATCATAGTTTTGCTTAAGACTAATGTGTTTGTGTCAGAGGCAACATTACAACTGGGGATCATTCTTCTCCTAATTGATAAAGTATGGTAGCATTCAAAAGCTGTTTTTAGTGCAGACAAATTATATGCAAATGCATGTTAATGGAGCCCTGGTGTTTCCCCTACATTTTATTCATAGCCTTCTCTTGTTATTTACTATGAAAGTAAGGCTGAATCCTGCACAGTTTCCATCAGTATTCTTTGATATAGGGGTGAGGTAGATGTCTGCAAAAGAGATAATCAGCTCAAAGGGACGCTATTGGGTATAGGAGAGCAGATCCAAATCTCTATTTGTTCATCAGTTATATTAGGTAGCTGTGAGTTATTCAATACCATCTTCATGCCTGTCCTTTCCCACAGCACTGTTGGGAATGAAATTAAAAGAGGAACATTCCAGACATGCTGAAAACAATGCTAATAAAGATTATAGCCATAAGTAAAAAAAAAAAAAGAGGGGATTAAAATGTCTGAGAGCTGAGACTGAGGAATTTCAGATATATAGTGTTAACTCTCCATCAATGCCCAGCTTTACTGATGAGCATAAAACAGGGTGGAGAAGAACCATGAAGGATGAATAGCTGTGTGAGCTCCTAAGAGTGGAGGAAAAAATACTCTGCCAGTTATACTAATCATAATCTATTTAGGTTAATTTAATGATTATTTCAATCCCATGCTGATCGCTTAAGTATAAAACGTAACCAAATATGAAGTGCCAAAGATCAATTTAAAATGTAAAATTCAATAGACCAAAAAGAAACTAACAACCAAACCAAACCAAACCAAACCAATCAACCAAAAAATAATAATAATTATAAAAGAAAAACAGAAAAAGGAATGTAAAGGATTTTTCTACTTGTTCAGCAATAGCATTAATTCCTACATTTTTTTTCAACAAGTTTCTTTTTCTTAACAATAATCATATGAGATGGGCTAAGAACTAGTGACTCATGACCATTTAATAAATATCATGAATTTAACTCTGGTATTTTACCCTGTATACAACTGAAGCAGACTTTTAAAATTTAACTCAGATTTTGGTGAGTTTCCAGAATGAAGAAATGTCATAATTAGAATTCATTATTGATTTATTAAATGTATATCCTACCTTTCAACTAAAGATAGAACTAAAAGTTAATATAGATATATGTGGGCTATACAGGCTTTGAAAGTGGATTGGAAGAAGTGTTTTGGATTTCATACAAGTGTAAGCATGCCGTCTCTTTGCTCTTCATTAAAACAGTCACTTCTTTTTTACAGGCTTCCATGTAGAAGCATGAATAAAATTGTGTCTGCTTCAAGGAGGAGTGCTGTGCTGTTGGATGGTCTCAAGCACATCTTCATTTTCAAATTATGCACAGTTTTAATATTTATTACATTTATATTCCAAAACTCCTTCAAGGAGCTCAGAACAGGGTATCCCATTTCTCCATCCCCCATACACACAATATGATCTTCAAAACTGTCTTTAATATGTTAGGCTGAGAGAAGGTAACTGTTCCAATGTCACTCAATCAGCTTCATAAGAATGTAGGCATTTGACCCTGAATCTCCCCAGTCCTAATCTGACATTAACTACTATACCCAACTTGAACAATTAATCATGGAAACAAGAAATGAGACATTTTGGCCCATATTTTCAAGGAAGAGTGGGAATCATATTAGCTGCTGAGAAGCTAATGGAAATTGCTTTCCCATAGTGAATGGGCTATAATGGGGTGGCCGATGGCTTATTTGGAATTGTGAGAGATTGTGGGTATTCTGACAAGCTGCTACAAGAAGCGTCATGCCTAATCCTAAAATAGCTGTCATAATGGGCCTAGCTTGTCACAAAACAGCCATTTATTGGAAGGTAACATTACTACTTCCTCTAGTGCTTAGGAAATCCAGCTCCCTACCATCTTAAGGTTTTGATCTGTTTGTTTGTTTTACTTTTTCTCTGGACCAGAGGCTCACTTTGAAACTGAATAGTGGGCAAGAGCCTTCTGTCGTTTATATTTTGGCAAGAACGTCATGGGGCCTCTGTGGTGCTGAATAAAGAAGATATCAGATGCTGAATGCTTTGCCTTGTAGCATGCCAGCTTCTCTTTTCATGTTAATTCTAATGGAAAACAAATAAGACAGGTCGGCCAGGGAGCATTGGGCATTAAGGAAAATGTCTGTAGCAACACACTAGTGCCTGTAGATATGACACTGCCACCCCTCCATTAGAATGACCTAGTGAGTGCCTAATTGTCATCACCTAAAAGTAGCTTGGAAGCTCTTGCATATAGATGACAGATAAAGTCTGACACAGTGCTAATACATTTTATACAATGACAACATCAATAATAATAAACCAGAAGCTTCTCTTCCACCTTGGTTGTTATAAGCATTTCTCCGTTAAGGCTGAACTCCTATAGTGTTACTTGAGAATAAGTAAGGCTTACTTCTGTCTAGACTTGTACAGTATAGGTTTGTGCTCTAAGCAAGCTTTTCATCTTCCATAGGAACAACTTTTTAAGAGTATATGTTACTTTACTTTTATTAGGCATCAAATATTTCTTCTTCATTGCACTGATTAATATTTGGAAAGCTACCCTGGTTTCTTGAGGAAGGGAAGGCCATCAATATTTAAGGAACATGCTTTTATTTATTTGTTTCTTTGTTTAAAGAGACTAAAATATCCAACATGAACATCTCAGATTTTTCAAAAACTCTGCAGCTGAAGGTCTCCTTAGTGCACTAGGCTGCTTAGTGAAATTCCTGAATTAGTCAAAGGGTGAGACTTTGGGGACTTAGTAACCGAGTGCAGATATGGTTACCTAGCTAAGCAACTGATTTGTGAAGGCAAGGTTTGTAACTTTTAAAGGTTGAGAAGTGCTCTATTAAATAATTGGCTGGAGGAACTAGAATCCCTCAGATTTTAGATGCTGAGTCTGTGAGACATTACACTTGCATAGATTATTTAGTATGTTAGTATAACAGTTCCCATGCAATTGCATCTCAAAGTGATTTACAATAAAATTATAAAATGCCACAACAATAAAAATTTTAAAAATAAATCAGTATCAAAACATATGTATTTAATAGATGGGTAGAAAAGCCATATAAAACAAAACAGAACCACTCATCTAATATTCACATATGGAAGGCCTGGGTGATACACTGGATTTTCACAGAAACTCTCCAAATGTTGTTGTCAAATTGCAGTTTTATAGACAAGGATTTATAATAGATTTATAAGCTGTGCATCACACTTTTTTTCTTTCTTTCCTGATTTCTAGGTTTTAAATACATAGTATTTTTAACTTTGGCATCGTACTGGCCAGTATCAGCTCTTATGCTTTTACATTACCGAGAGTAAAACACAGGGTTTTAGTAGTTTTCCTGACAGGAGTGTGTCGTGAAAGACCTTAGCTAAGCAAAAAATCCATCCAGAGAAAGCTTGACACAAACTATTCCACCCTTTCACAATGTAGCATCATTGAGTCATACTGGACTAACATAGCTCAGGATGGTAAAGGGTTCTGCACAGTAACTGTAATTCTTTGTAGCCAGCTATGGATGCACAGGAATTATTGTCTTCTTCAGAAATTTTAAAAGCACACAAATATCCTAAGGCTTTGCAAGAGTTTTTTTTACAATTGAGCCAATTAATCTTCCTATCACTAATTAAATAGCTGAACAATTAATTGATTTTCAGATTATCAACCGGTTGACTATTCTAAATGTACCAACTTCTCTGCCACATTCTTAGCATCTGTCAGGCCTTGGCCATTCAGTTTTCATCCCCCTCATTTACTTCAACTCTCCTGGCCAACTTGGTTTCAAGACCAATCTTGTTTTGAAGTTATTTTTTCCTCCACCACTTACTTTGTTTCTCTTTAGGATCAGAGTAACTCAGCTGAAGGTACCTCTCTTTGAAGACAAAACTGTGGAACTGGGAAATGGAAGAAGCTTTCTAAGGGTTCAGAAGAGTTCACCAAGCATACATTGACAGAGGTGGAACCATTCTAACAAATCTGGAGAGCTCTAAGTTACAAAAGGCTACCTAAGCATATTGGTTTAGTAGTACATTCAAGTTTGCAATGGTAATAGCAGCAGTGCTTGTCTGTATGGCTACCAACTTCTTCTCACAATTCCCTCAATGGTACATTGTTAGATAGCTGAGAGTTTTTTGGGGGGAAATACCACTACAATAAAAACTGATATGGCAAAACAGACGAGCCTTTCTTGAAGTGACTCCATTTTAAGGGCTTTTCCTGACTTGCATCTGACCACAGCAAAGACATGCCATGGCAACCTCTTTTTTCTACTCTGTTCCCATGATATTGCCTTCATCTTGCCCATGTATAAGACAGATTTAAGTTGTCCTTAAGTCTGAGGCAGGTTGGTATAGTGGTTAAATCTGAGCCAGTTTGATGTTATGGTTAAGGCATCAGGCTAGAAACTGGGAGACTGTGAGATCTAGTCCTGCCTAAGGCACAAAGCCAGCTGGGAGACCTTGGGCCAGTCACTCTCTCTCAGCCCTAGGAAGGAGGCAATGGCAGACCACTTCTGAAAAATCTTGCCAAGAAAATTATCCAGGCAATCGCCAGGAGTCAAAAAACTCGAAGGCACCCCCCCCCCCCCAAAAAAAGCCCTTAGCTATGTTAAGGTGTGCTTTACTTCTTATTCTGACATCCCTTAAGGGCAAGCTCAAGGTGTAAAAGGTCTGTTAAACTTTCTTACTCATTGCCTTGGAGAGGATTCAAGTCACTGCAGTGGCTTGAAACAGTCAACAGAGACATGATAGAAGTCTCCAATGGGGACAGCAAATGTTATGCTGGTATAATTTTCTGCCAGCTCACAGATGGGCAAAAAGCACTTTAACTGAGCGGTGGTGAAAGGTCCTAAACTGCAATTAATGGGGAGTTTTAACTACCTTCCTGCAGCCAGAAAATAAACACATCAGTGACTTACTCTGCTATACTCTTTTCAGTTTAGAAGTAGTTTGTCATGGGATGGGGGAAGATAATTAAAGAATGTGCAAAAGAGAGAAAAAGATGGAGGGAGAATTATCTGAAGCCTTCTAGATCAATACTTGTCATGACAGAGAGACCTTCGTTAGCATGATGCATCGCCTACAGCAGTAGAGGGCTGAAGTCCATGATATGCAGATTTTTCTACTCACTGAATTTTTCATTGTTTTTTTTTAACGTTTAGCTGGTTTCAGACAGTAGCTGCTATCTAACTTGAAGTCTAACATAGCACAGTCCCATAATGACTGTGAAAGGGCTGAACCACTTTTATTGTGATAAATTAATCAACCGATAGAGGGATTCATCTTCATGTAGAAGAATGTACTGTTATGGTTGATGGCATGAACTACGGTGTCTTACATTAGAACTGTGGGATATAAACATATATTCTACAATACTGTAGTTGAAAATTGAAGCACTACTGCATACAGTATGTAAGACACATATGCACTTTCTTCTCTATTCCTTTAATTTTCTGTATAATACGATATCCTAAAAAGAAGCAGCATTAATAAAACAGGTTTATTAAAATAAAAAAGTAATCAAAAATACTCACAGTATTCCTATACACAGACATAGGTCCTACTGAGTTCAAGGAAGTTACTTCCAAGTAAGAAGATATAGAATTGTAGCTTTAGCCTCAGAATTGGTCACAATTGCAAGTCAAACTTGCTGCATGGCAAATTTTGTCAGTCTTATTTGCTATTTATTATTTGGATGCAGAGTTAATGGAGAAGAAATTTAAAAATAGGGCTCTGGCAGCATTTTGTCACAGACAAATCATTTGTAGAATTATTTATACACAACCAGTACTTCTACCAAGAGCCTTCATTTTTAATCTTTACAGGTAAAATGTTGTGTCTATCATTTTGCATTTCTATGGAAAAAAGCCAATATCTATTTTGCACTGAAAGTCAGAAAGGGAGACCATGTTCAGTGTTAGATTAGGACTGCCAATAAGGATCGTACTGTTATGTTGATCTAAATCTTTTGCATTTCTTTGCATTTTATGACTCCGTGTGCAAATATTTTTTCTACTACCAAGCAGGTATCTGTTACATATATTTAAATATCCAGGGTTCTGGGTGGATGCATGAAATTTGAAGAACTTTAGTACCTGCCTGCCCTCCAATAAAAAATGGATACAGTGTTTTATTAAAGGTGGGGGGCCTGAAATAGGGCTATCCTCAGTAAACCAGAACAAATGAAAAATATGACTGTGGTTAAAAAGATGGCCACGTGACAAGTTTCAACAAGAAGCCCAGAGATGCTAAGTCTAAAAGAATTATTAATTGCCCTGAGACTAGTAAACATTTGGCTTTTTTTTAATAATAAGACCTTTGTGCATTTGGAGTTTACGCTAATAAATCCTCAACCCTTTTCTGAAGCAGATTGATAATAATAATGATAATGATGCCTGCATCACGGCAAAATGTATTACTGTCAGGTATATTCAGGTGAAAAGAACTTTCAGCTTAAAAATATACAATTAGTATGACTTTTTCAAATGCTCCCACCAGTTTAATTTGTAAGGTCTCCATCATTACACCCATTCTCCCTTGTTGGATTTCTGTTCTGCAGATATCTATTTGGCTTGGGTCGCTATGCATGTCTTTTAAAATTTCACCTCAACCCAAAAATGGCATTGGTTTCTGATGGTTCACTTGTTCCCTTTTGTCCCTCGGTATTGGTGACAAGGGACTGAAACCTTAGATGCCCTGGACAAGAGAAAAATAATTTTAACAAAGCAATTCTTGAATGGAAATATTGTACACACAGTCTGCTATTCCAGCTGAGAGCCAAAGAAGAAAATAAGCAAAATGTTAACCTTCAGACATCAAATATGTTTTATGCAGAGTCTAGCTGTAGAGTTTTCCTGTGAGCAGGTATCTGAAACGTTGAGGTTGAAATTCTATACTAATCTGTCCTGTTGTTGCTTGGATGGTGGTTTCCTTTCTACATACATTCAGCGGAGGACACCATCAGAACAAGTCTGTGTTTGTAGTTCCCCAGAAATGCTATTAGAGTCAAATGATTCTTGGCTAAATCATGACAACTATAGAAACAATAGAAATATTAAGCACCAAATTTTCACCAGAAACACATCAGTAATGAGTTATTTCCATACAGAGATTCAATCCTCCATTTTCATTTTTTGTTTTCCTTTTTTCCTTAGAAAATAGAAAAACATAAACAAACCAGAGAATGCCATAAGATCACTTTAAGGCTCACACAAAAAGAAGCTGCATCACTGGAAATTCAATTCATATGTCCCTCTTCATAGCCTTAAAATGATGCCTGTACTGTAGTCAAAAGCCCAATTACCAATCGAAGCACGTACCTTTAAATGGACTTTCTTTTTGCTACTATGCTGAGTTTTATTAAGACTGAGAATGATTGGGAGAGGGGAGCAGAGAAATTGTTATGGAATTTCAAAATACCTTATAAACTCCTTCTTCAAATACTACTTCTCTCTCATGCTTGTTTTTGGTACTTAGTTTAAAATTAAAGGCCATCTAAAACGTGTTCCCAGAAATCAAATAGACCAGTTATGCTCTGAAGTTTATAGATACTAATAACCATTGCAATGAAAACCAATGAAATAACTTGCGTTTGGAGACTTGCACCTCAGTTCAACTATTTTAGAGATGTAAAGGGATATAATGCCTTCCCTCTTCAATTCCATGGGAAAAAATAGTCTGTACATGAACTTTTTTTAACACCTCCCATTTCAAAGAACTGGGCAGGCTCTATGCCAGAAGAGACATCTTTGTGCTTCTGAGCCATGCTAATTGTTGGGTCATTTTACAACAGATGCAAGTCAAAAGCTGGGTTTTCATTGCTTTTGGAAAAAAAAAAGAGGATTATACCCTGAGATTCAAGCTTAATACAGTGAATCATAAAGAATCACCCCCTTTTTTCTGCATCAGGGATGCAGTTAATGTACAGTTCCATTCAAAACGGCACGAGGAAATGGAACTTAAGTATATCAAATCAAAGTAACATTTATGCCAAATCAAAACACAGCCATGATCCCTCTTCAAACTTAGCTTGGCATTTCCTTCACTGGGGTGGGGGGTGGGGGGGGGGGGGAGAGGGGGTAATCATTTTCACCAGTGTTGTGCCAATCTAATAAAAGCAATGGCATTTCCTTTTTACCTGATTCTTTTGTATAATTTCATATTATGTATAAACACACACACACACACACACGTGTGTGTGTGTCACTATATCTATCTATCTATTTATCTATCTATCTATTTATATGTCATTAAAATAATCAAAATCCTTTGCATGAGGAAGGTGACAGTACGTAATGAAACTCAGCACCTAAGGGCATAAGGCAGTTGTAGGTTTTTTGTTTGTTTGTTTTATTTTTTTTATTATTAGTATTATTATTTTCAATCAGCACCAATCCCTATGATAATGTCCTACACTTGGTGTAAGATATAAAACTCAGAGGTGAAGTGATTAATTTTTCTCCAACCTCTGAAGCGTGGAAGTTTGCAATACTGGTTGGTTTGTGTTGTTGTTCTTGTTTTCTCCTGTGTGTAAAAAACAAAAGAAAACCTTTCCATTTCATTTTTACTTATAAAACATAGAGGATCTCTCTTTCCTTTAAATACATACAGCAACCAGAAAGAAAACTTATTGGAAGGTTATTTCAGAGCTGTCTTGACCATAAACAGTTAACCCACCTCTTTCCCCCCATCAAATCCCCTCTTTTAATTGGTGGGTGTTTATTTGTAATAGTGTGCATGTCTGTGTGTGTGTGGAGGGGCATTTGCATTTAAAGGAGCTTTTAAAGTGAAGATTCATACTGTAGCAATTCATACAAGAGAGGTCCATCTCTATACCTAATGCCTACAGCGGTGGGGGTGACATACTGGAGAATGTTTATAGTCCTTCTCAACCTTCGGTCTACAAAATGAGCATCCCAAGCTGGGTACCTCTTTCTTGGGATGTCTATCTTAATGAGAGGGCCTTCTGGGTGGAATGGTCTCCCAGACGGAGTTGATGGCACCATAGCTCTCACTTGGAAAACTGGTAAGCACGTGTCAGCTGTGAGTTCCTCCTGTTGCTCCGTGGCCGCTCTGGGTGGCGTAGCCTGGGCCACCCTATACCCAGGGGTTTGAGGAGCCATGGGTTCAATGTCAGGGGGCAAAGGAATGCCCCAGAGCAGCTCGGCGCAACAGGAGCTGGCAAAAATCTTAGCTCTCGGCCCCATGGGATGCAGGACACCGTAATATAAGAGCATCAGCGCTATCCCAGCAGCGAAGCTAAGAAAGACGCAACAAAGCGCTGGCACAGCATATGAGTCAGTAGTGTCGGGATCTCTGTAACAATACCAAAGGAGCGTCAAGGCAGCATTTTCTGTCAAGACTATGGTGTAATAGGCAAACATTCGGTATCGGGTCCGCCCTTCCTTGACATTAAACCAACAAAAAATGTACACAATCCCTACCACCATGTTGAAGAGAATCTCTTCCCATTTAGACATGCAGAAATCTGTCCCACCATGGATGATCCAGAAGGCCATGGCGCACCAGTGGACCACGACAAAGATCCCAAAATAGAGCTGGAAGATGGAAGCAAAGAGGGCAAAAGAGATAACTCTGGATGAGATGGTGAAGAGACGCCAGAAGAGATGGATAAGGGCTCCTCTGTAGCTCATGCTCTTCTTGTCATCCCTAGAGTCCCGGAGAAGCTTGTGATAGGAGGCTAGCACCCAAGCCAGGGACATCAGGGAGGCCACAGAGGATACACCTGCCGGGAGAACACACACAAATCCACAGAGTTAAACTGGAGACCCAGGAGAAAGGACGCAGTTGCTTACATCATCCTCCTGAGGGGCAGGTGTGAAGCATGATTATAATGCGGGTCAGGTTAGCGAAAAAGATCTAGAGGAGGAAGAGAGAGAGAGAGAAAATAAGCACAAACATGATCTCACCTGTAATAAATACCGACTACCATTTGCATAATTTTATCACCTATAGAGGCAGCAACTGTAATTTACATGCAGCGGTGGTTTATGATGATGGATCTCATTGCCTATCAGTAAAATGTCTTCATTCTTAAACTGGTAATCTCCTCTCTGTGACATCACAAGTAAGCTAGTAATGGCCTAAGGGACTATGATTTCTGACTTCTTGAATTAACTACCATTCTAAAAGTTTTCCAGAAAAAATGAACTTTTCCCACTCTTATTTGAAGTCCCGCCATTGAGGGACACTCATTTAATTAATCTGTGCACAACACAGGCACAGTATCTCCCATCTGGTATGTCATGACATTTGCTCTCAGATATGTATCTGAGCTTAGTTTATATTCTGATGCATGCATGATAAGGAATCTTTGTGAGTGGCAGTAGTGTCATTTTATCCAATAGCCACAGGTCCAACAGTTCATTTCAAAAGGGAATTAGAGAAACATGTACATGTACAAAGTGCTATTTATTGAGATCAGTCCACAACAAAGGGGTTAAATTTCAAAGATTAGGTCATTAGTCTACCCAGGTATATGCACTGCTGCTGAGTTATGGCCCTTTAACAAATAGCTTGTAATTGATCCTTGAGAGATAAGTAACCTTGATCTCTCCTTTTCTCTATCTTAACATAATCTAGCCTACCTTTTACAGATTGTCATCCTGCATATGGACTATAACACTTGAGATAGATTGATTGGGAAATCAGGACACCTGGCTATAAAGACAGGAACCTAGTCAATCCGTGCTCACGTTACTTCTGAAGTTGCCAGCCAAGGTTGCCAGTGAAACGTCAGGATATCTCTTGTCTAGGCCACAGTCAGTAAATCCTAAAGCCCAACAGTGTCTAAACTTTTCCTTAAGTAGGGCTACTATATCTGGGTGGCAAAACTCCAGAAGACCACTAGATGGTGGCACAGAGATAGAGAAACCACTAACTTTGTGTTGCCATCTAGTGATTGTTCAGATGTTTGCAGCCCAGTTATGGTAGCCCTATTTTAACATGTCGATTTCTATATGAAAAAACTTCTTGTGAATGGGGGCACTTTCTGTCCTGCTATTTTGCATCTGGAATCTGAATTAATACACTTCATGCATAGGTTTACTGCCTCAGCAAATTCATGTATGTGAGATGGGTGGCTATATAAATTGAACAAATAAGTAAAATGAGGGCTTTTACCCTCTTATCATTTAAAATAGCTTAAGAGCCACACCAGACTTTGGATGACATGTTGAGTACTGCACTCCAAAAGGGGATGGGATCAGTGATTCACTGATCCACTGATTTTGGAAGGGGTTTCAGGAATTTTGAAGATAAAATGGCTGCCTTAAATACCGGCAAAGCCCCTTAAAACCTTAAAACCCCTTCCCCCCAGTACATAAAAGGGTCTATGCATTTGGTCCCATCCACTCCAGGAGCCATAAAAGAGAAGGCGGTAAGCCACATGTGGCCAATGGACTGCACTTTTGCCCCCCCCCCTTATTCTGTGCTACACTTCCCCCCCACCCTTTCACTCTGTACTACACTAAATAACTGCCAACTTTTTCTACTTTTGTATTGTCGAAGGCTTTCACGGCCGGCATACGAAGGCTGGTGTGGATCTTCCGGGTTGTGTGGCCGTGGTCTGGAAGTTCTGTTTCCTAACGTTTCGCCAGCATCTGTGACCGGCATCTTCAGAGTACAGGAGCACAGACAGGAGCAGTGAGAAATACAGCCTGAGAAATACAGCCTGAGAAATACAGCCTGCAAAAGGTCAACGAACTCAGCTCAGCCACCAGGACATGCAAACAACTCACACAATGAACATGCTAATCACCCTCAACAGCCACTCATTAACAACTCAATAGAAGAAGGGACCCTGCCTGGCCCACAGGAAGATACACAGATCTCCTGACACCTGGGCAAGCAGCCACTCATTAACACCCCATACCCCCCCCCACATCTCTATAAATACCCACAAAAGGGTCACACCATCCTGGGCACAGAGAGAACTGCTCCTGTCTGTGCTCCTGTACTCTGAAGATGCCGGTCACAGATGCTGGCGAAACGTTAGGAAACAGAACTTCCAGACCACGGCCACACAACCCGGAAGATCCACACCAGCCTTTTTCTACTTTTCTCAACAATCCTTTGAATTTTCTTTGTTGGGGGCAGGATTCCTAAGAAAGATAAACCAAATTATTACTCTAATATGGACATGTTTAAGGTATTTCTAGTCTCAGTTCTGTATTTGTGGACCATGGAAGCTTACAAACATTGTAGGAGGCCTCATCAAAGTAGAATCAGACTCATCAAGTTGAAAACTCTCCAAGTTGTCTCTAAAAGAAGAGATCATTGTCATTTACTCTTTGCTGGATATAAGGACAATGCATAGGAAAATATGAAACAAATGTATGGTCTGGACTAACATTTTGAACCTTCTCCATCAGTTGCTGTCTGATAATTGTTTAACTGGTCCATCCTAGCTGCCATCTGGAGACTCAAAAATATTAATTACAGAGAGCTCCTCCGTTCATTCTGTAATGGGAAGTAGAAATAACCTTGAGGAACAGGAAGAAGAACCACAACCAAGGCAAAGATGGGATAAGAGAGATTTGAGTCCAAAGCAGAAATGTAATTTGAGAAAGTGTTTCAGATATGACCTTCCCTAGTTCTCATGAAGATAAAGGGAGGGAAGGGGGAAGTGCAGTCAGACTTGCAAGATTCTGTTACTGTAACCTTATAATAAAGTAGCATTAGCATTAATAGTGTGATTCTGGCATCCTAGCCTGGTCCACCTTGAAGAGCCGACACATTCCAACCTCCAGTGCAGAACTCCCTATATCTGAGATGCCCCACAAACTGCTATCATATACTGAGTTACAACGGTATATAGCCTTCTTATCATCTATTGCAGGGGCATCCATTGGGTGGGGGTCCAAAAAGTCAAGATGGCAGTTGTGACCATGTGAGTGAAGCCCCACACCCTTTTTATGTGCCATCTTGCCACTTTTGACTCCTCAAGTGCAGATGCCCTGGTCCACTGAGTTATGGGGGAAGATTAAATGGGGACCCTCAAGCAAGTGCTCTGCTGCCGAGTTAATTAATTCTCTCTGAAGGGTGGATAAAGCAGAAATAAAGACCCTGAGAGCTCTTAAGATGTCTTGAGGGTAAGGACATTAGAATGCTTTAAATCTTAAGGAGGATGGTCCCTTATGAGATAATAGTGTTATTCCCCCAGTTTAGAGCAATAACAAGAAATTGAAATAGTAGATAAACATGTCCTCCTATTATATGTTAGTTTATGTGTGTGTGTGTGCGTGCGCATGTGTGAGAGAGATAGGGAGAGAAAGAGAACGAACATAATTTGGTTCCTTGCTCGCTGGCACCATCTAGACCATCTAGACTAGCTGGGGAATTCTGGGGGTTGAAGTCCGCACATCTTAAAGTTGCCAAGTTTGAAAAACATTGATCTAAACTCAGAAAACTGCAAAACATTTAAGGATAATTCAATATCCATTGCAAAAGGTGCAAAATAAGAAATTGTCAGAGATTTGGGGATCTAAATCAAAGGCCTCAGGGTCTGAAGCTAGAAGCTAGCCTAGCTCACAATTCTCTGGAGTCTGTGAATTCTTCCAAATCCTTTTGAAGCATAGGAGAAAAAATAGCAGTGCCATATCAGCAGTTATTTTAGAATCAGAATTTTCCATGAGTTTGTAGAAGAAAGTCCAGGATTGAAGGACTGGGGTTAACCCTTGTTCTCTGCCAACTATGGGTAAGAGAGATAGCATCTTACCAGCCATTATTAATGGCCAACATTCACTGCAGGGTATGTTTAAGTTTTCTCTCTCACTGTACTGTATCCAGTTAGAATCATTCTGAAACACTTGTCTTCTACTGTTACCTTCCTTCAAATTTACATACAGTAATTTACGTGCAAAAAAAAAAAAAAATCCATTGTTGAAATGGCACTGTTATTGTTAAATCACTTTGACTGTGGTTTTCCAATTCCTAGAAAACCTCCATGTCTTCCCTTCCTAGAAAATCAATATCTGGGACCGAAAGAGCGAATGCTAGACTTGACAATTTGCCTTCCTCTCTAATGTTCCACAAGGATGTTCACCACAAAGTGGGCAGGGGAGAGTATACTGAGATCCTGCAAAAGTGGGAATGGAAACCATCTCACAGACCTTAGGAAATGCCTTTTGGCCTTCAGAAATGGTGAGCTACTGTGTATCTTCTTTAATCTTAAGGAAGTTCAGGGATTGGGGGAACTGTGGAGTCCTCGGTGCTCTCTGTGCTTGGTTGTTTGCTTGCAGACATTTCATTCCCTGACTAGGTAACATCATCAGTGCTAGTGAGTGTGGGGTTTGATCTCTGTTTATATACAGTAGCTTGCCCAGCCAGTGTTGGTGGGGGTGTGGTTTTCTCCTTGGTAGTTCCTTGATTAGGGCATTGTTTCCTGCTTGATTATTTGTCTGGTGTTCATCCCTGCTTATCTGGGTGTTGGATGTGTTCCGGTCTTTTTGTTTCCTTCTTAGCTTTTTTATTGTCTCTTTTGAATGGTGTGTAAATGTGGTTTATCTCTATGTGTCTATTGATGGCTGATGTGTCTGAATGCCAAGCTTCCAGGAATTTCCTAGCATTTTTGGATTTAGCTTGGTCTGGGATGCTCACAGTTTCCCAGCTGAAACTATGGTTAAGTCTGTCCATGTGTTGTGAGTAGTAGTAATAGTTTATTAATTGATTAGTCTTATGACAATATTAAAGAAAATAAAATAAAGGTAAAATACAGGGTCTAATTCAAGGGTAAAATAGGTAAAAGAAAATACAATAATAAAATGCACATGTGGTAAATACAAAGAATCAGTGTTCAGATAAATACATCACCTTTACATGATACTGTATATAAATAGGGAGCAAACCCCACATTCACTAGCACTAATGATGTTATCTAGTCTGATAATGAAACGTCTGCAAGCAAACAACCAAGCTCAGAGAGCGCCAAGGGCTCCACAGTTCAATCCTGAGCTACAGATATTTTCTTCTTTTGGATGTTACCTAGTTGGGCAATGAAATGTCTGCAAGCAATCAACCAAGCTCAGAGAGCACCAAAAACTCCATAGTTCTACCCTGAGATACATATATTTTCTTCAGTTCAGGGAACTGCCCTTGACAAATGTGGAGGGCCCTATAGAGCACTGAACCTTATACTTGGGTGATGAATCCAAAGATGAAAACGAGCACTTCCAGTCAGATCACTTACACGGTAAAGCTTCTGCACGGTTCTTCTGGATCATTATGCAGAGTTGTAGCACCAATTGTGGGGCGCTCTCGAGAAAGGTCTCTAAGAGGCGCAGCATGTTGACATCTGCATACTCGTACATCATAGCCCAGTAAAAGCGCCGCTGGTGTTCCTTTTGCCTCTGGCTTTGGATCCCCAGATACATGGTTCGGATATACCTGGAGACCAGGAAGAAAGAATGGGCAAAATATGAAGTGATGACAGGATCAGGTAAAAGGTAATTCCTTCATCCATATTAGTCCATTGTCCCCCTGACCCCAGTCCCCATGTTTCCCTGTTAGGTCTATCATTCTTATAAACTAAATTGCACAGCCTGAGATAGTAATTCTTTGCTCAGTGAACTAAACTTTCATACATTTTCCTGAATGAAAATTTAAGCACGATTTCTTGTATTAGGAGAATGCAAGTAATGTATTGCAACAAAGAATCAATTTAAAGCAGTATATCCTGTTCTCCCATGATCAGAAAGGTGTTCCTTCTCTAAAATGGGGGGAAAAAATACAAGTTCTTTTTTATATGGGAAATAATTCATGCAGTTCAATTAAAGAGGAGCAGCTGCTTATTTTATCAAAATCCTTGAAACTGACTGTCATAGTAATTAATGGACTATGATGGCAAACTGTACATACTCTGACTTAGAAGTAAGTCATCTATTCTAACTGGGACCTTTTTGAGTATACACATATAAGATTGCACTGTGAATGTTGTTGGCTGACTATATACATAGGGAAGATTAGCACTATAGCATTTTCATCTGTTTAATATGACTGACAATCACACCTCAATATCATCATCTTCATTTCCTTCTTACAAAATTGATTGATTTAAAGTATTTATAGCTTGCCATCCTGTTGTCAGCATCCAAAGCAATATTCTTTCAAAGCAAGTCTTCTCCAACACCAAAGTTCAAATGCACTGATAATGTGTACTTTAGCCCAGTGTATTGTACAAACCTAGGCTGTTTACTTAGTTTAAGGTTAGTGCATCATTTTCTTAGGAGATGGAGTTAACTCCATAAATCATGCCTAAGTTAAAAATGGATAAATGTGCCATGCGTAAGTGAAGGAGACCATTCTGGCCAGTTAACCAATGCTTCCTCCCTCAGAAACCAGTTGAGAATAAATGATTGAGGAATGAATGAAAGTAATACATAAAAGATTTCTTCAATGTGCAATGTGAGGACTGGTATCCATACAAATATCCAGCCACCCAGAGTCTTTTGGAGTGTGTGGCCATAATAAATTTAATGAAATAAATAAAATAAATAAGCAGATAACCTTGATTAGAGAGCTGGGGTAGAGCAACAGTGTCCCTCTGGCAGAGCTCTAGGAGGGGCTACTGCTCCATGACAGAGTTTATACTTTGCAATCTCTCCCAGAGAGCCACCATCAATCAGAGTGAACAACAGTGATAGAAATGGACAGAGGTCCTGTACAAGGCAAATTCTTACGTTCTCATTTTCAGCTGTGAAAATGCTGGAGAGTGTCCTTCACATATGGCAGGATGGCATTTTGGCACCAAGAATACCTTTGGTACAGCTCGAAAATCTCATCCTACCTTGTATAACAGCAGCAAAACAAGGTCAACTGGGGATGGAGCAGGATGGGCTGGAAAACTTTTGGAGTTTTTCTAAAAGAATAAGCAGGAAGTGACTCCTGTTTGCCACTAGGTGGCACTATGCTCTAATTATACCGCATTTTGACATTTAGGCTGTAAACCTATACCTTGGAAGAAAACACTATTCCACTTTCCATTCCACTTTCATGCTACTTTAAAAAAAAAAAAAACGATTTCACTGGACAAGTTGCCATGGGAGCAGGCGGGAGTATCTGAAGAATTCCCACTTCTTTTTACACTTTGTGTAAAGCAATTGTTCCCAAACTGCATAGAAGAAATATTTTCTTAAAAACTTGAAATCCCATTTTCACCTTATGATCTTTGTGGATCAGAATTGACATTGTGAGCATGAATTCATCACAGTGCATATAGCCCGTCACACTCATCTGAGTGACATCACTAAGGGCAAAGAAAAGCCATCACTTTACCTTTTCCCCTTTCTTTTTTATGTTTTATTGTAATTTCTTTGATTGTTGTGAGCTGCCCAGTGTCATTGAGAGTCAAGCAGCATACAAGTTTAATAAATTATTATTATTATTATTATTATTATTATTATTATTATTATTATTATTATTATTATTATTGTTCACTCTGGGGTAAGAGGAAGAAGGTATAGACCCCATTACCCAGATAGTTTAGGTAACCCTGATGGTTTTACTGCACAGTGCTGATGTTTTTTATGCAATTATGTCCTTTAGGTCATATAGTTAAGCCACTCTGCCCAGGTTCAGCCTATTCAGATGTATATGATACAGATAGATGGCTAATTAATGCATCAAATTAATACTAGTGCAGTGAGACATAATTACAGCTGCAGCTGGAAGCATATCTAGGTGCGTGGCTCTGTTGTGTGAGCCTTTACAAATCTGTACATTCTTATCTAGCCACTCTGAATCCCAGCTAGTGAACTGTGGGCCCCTGGAGAAGACTAAGAACCAGCCTGTTTATTAACTTGTATTAGGCACCAAGAAGAAACTACACCCAAACTGGTTGCTAACAGGTTTCGGGTACAATTCAAAGTACTGGTTTTAACTTTAAAGCATTCTCCCACTGGCATCAGTCTGTCCAATATCTTACCCCAAGAGAAACTCTTGGTGTCTCCTCACTTTTGTAAAATAAGGGGGACTGAGACCAGGAGGCTTCTCCATTATGGCCCTGATATCGTGCAGTAGTCTGTTCCATTCGGGATCACATTCTGGAAGTTGGCAAAGACCAAGTTCTTTCATCGAACTTTCAGGGACTGAGAAGATGCTGCTGCCTGTTGTATTATGATGCTCTGGTTTTTATTTATGGTTTTAATTATTATTAGTATTATTGCAGATGTTTTAATTTAATTACTTAATTATTAATTTATTGTGGATGTTTTATTGTATTGTTCTGTTGCTAACCACCAGGAGTTGTTCTGAAATATGGGAGCATATAAGATTGAGAAAGCAAGCAAGCAAGCAAGAAAAATATTGCCTTGGTTACTTGGACAGTGGGGGAAGACTGTAGTTGATAGTTGCAGAGGAGTGCCAAATATTGCCAAAAAAATAGCAAAATTATTTGCTAATGGGTTTCTCAGCATTTAGCTGCAGCTCTCTTTGGAGTGCAAATACTCCAGAGTCACGGGTCTCCATTATAATAAATAGGTGCCAATGAATGCCAGATTTGCAGCCTCTGAACAAATTCACTTGGCTCTCTCTTGGTACAGCTGAAGTATAAATCAAACTAGATAAAGATAATGATATTTGCAGAGCTGTCAACCGTGTTTGATGACTCCAAGTATTGGGGCACCGTGGCTGCTTGAACAGGAATAGGGAACATGACCAATCTTAAGCTTCTGGAGAACTTTTCTCCATATGAAGGTAGTTAGGGAACAATAAACATCAGGAAGCTGATGACAATCTCTAAAATGTGAATGTATTTTGAGACTTGATCACAGAATCTTTGCAAGATATCAGCTACAGAAAGCAAAGTTTGCAGAGAACTAAAGGGATGGGCTGGGGCTGGACAGAGCAATGGAAAAAAATATGTAGTCAGGAGAATAAATCTAGAGTTGGTGAACTGCAAGCAGCCTCTGAGTTAAGAAGCTGGAACAGGGATGTCAGGAGACATATGGAGAAAGAAGGTGGCAGCCTGTGAATAGAACGAGTGGGCAGAAAGTCAGGGATACTTGGAAGCACTCGGTAAAAAAGCAAAGTCTCAAACTGACTCAGGAAGGCGTGTAGTAAAATGAAGTCTGAAGGAATAAAGGGGATGTCTGGAGGGGAACAGGAGGCACTTGGGAGAATAATAGAGCCACTTCATTTTTACTACTCTTCAGCATTGGATGGTTCACTATAAAGTGGAACCATTGCATGAAGCGCAGCTGGTCGTGGCCCAAACGGTCCTTTGAAAACTCACCAGGTTTGTCAGGAGAAACACTGGACGAATACATTCTCCAATAATTTCTCACAGGCGGAGTTCCCTCTAAGTGGAGATCATAGCCCCACTACTAAAACCAAAACCATGGCAAACGGTCCCCCATGATGTCTTTCCCCGGGGTTTAGTTAAACTGAAAGACAGAGCAGAGGGCCTTTCCCTATTTGTACCGAACCTTGGCATCAGCATGCCCTGGCAACATTTTTTTCCATGTTGCTATTATCTCATCCCCAGTGTGATGGAATGGACTTATGAAGGCCAGGTTCAGGGAGTTAAGCATGTTCTTAGCCCCCAGCAGGAGCGTGGGAAGTTCAAGAAGATGAGGCTGGCACCTCCCTAAGGAATTCACGGTGTTGTGGCTGGCTGGCTTGGGAACTAGGGTTCAGTCTGGGGAGATTTTCTTGATGTCAGGTTCAGCCCAAAGAACTCCAAGAGACAGCACAAATACAGTTCTGTTGCGTTTATTAGCTACAACCTCCAGACAGAAAATCTCCCCAGACTGAACCCTAGTTCCCAAGCCAGCCAGCCACAACACCGTGAATTCCTTAGGGAGGTGCCAGCCTCATCTTCTTGAACTTCCCACGCTCCTGCTGGGGGCTAAGAACACGCTTATATTCCTGAGCCTGGCCTTCATAAGTCCATTCCATCACACCCAGTCCCTGAATGAGACAGACTTAAGTCATCTTTAGCTTCCCCAGGGCTGAAGCAGTCTTTCCCCTCTTGTTTTGACACCCTCTGAGAGCAAAATCCAGGCTTATAAAATCCGAAGTCAGATGACTGCAGTGACCTGAAACAAACGATAGGAGCATGAGAGGGACTGGCAGTAGGAACAGCAAATTTCATGTTGAGGCTTCTGTCAACTCAAAGATGAGTGGAGAATATTGTAATCAGAGAAAAATATACTTGTTGGCCATCCAGTAACTAAATGCAAGAATGCCATATTCCACCCACAAGAATTTCCTTGTAATTTTATTCTCTGAATGAATTTCTAAAACTTCTCTTTCATCAAACTTGATGGGATTTAGAAGAAAAAATGCAGAAAAATTTCTTTGCCAGAAATAAGCAGAAGTGTCCTCATTTGTGTCTGGGCCAGCCCCAACATGGAAAAGAGCTGGCAGAATGAGTTCAAACCAAAAACTAGCTATGTCCAGGTGAACAGAGCAGACAAGAAGAAACAGATGTTGAGCCTGGCAGGTACATAGGAAGGGTGGGGGGGGGGAATCATTATTTTCATTTAAAGCAGTGTTTCTTAACCATAGCAACTTTAGCTGGCTGGGGAATTCTGAGAGTTGAAGTCCACACATCCTAAAGTTGCTGAAGATGGGAAACACTGACCTAAAACACCTTTCTCCAGTTTTTAACTATCTTTACAACGGTTTATAATCTTCAAAGTAATATTTTGTAAAATTAACAATTGTGATGGTGTCAATCCTTCTTATGACTTCATTGACTAAAAACTGAAAGGGGGGAGCAAGCTCTTTTTCACCCAGGGAAAAAGCAGAATAATAACTGTTCATAGGGCAACTGTTTTTCTTTTCCCTTGTCCCAGTAAGCCCAAACTAGTGCCGATTCCCTCTTTTCATAAACGTACATTTGATTAGAAAATAAAATAAGCTTGGACAGGTATTTTTCCTGGTTTGTACTTTTTATGCTCTTTCAGAGAAGTTTCTCTATGACTTCTCTATTAGAGTTCAGAAAGGCTGAGCTAATTCCTGTGCAAGCCATGGAAACATTTTCCCATCATCCGTTTCTTAGCAACTACAGCACCTTTCAAACAAAAGTAGAGATATGAATTGTCAGAAAATGGGAAAACAGGGAGAAGATTCAGGGCAAAAAGAGATGAACATCGGACATTTCACATAATTGATCAAGTTTTGTAACTGCATACAGCAAGGAAAGAGATAGGCCAGAATGTTCTCCGTTTTAGCTAGAAATGGTGTAGTCCTTCTCTACTTGAGGACTGTATCAACACATTTCCCCCTTTTTGTGCTACATGCGTTGTTCCCTTCTTTAGGGGTATTTTAGCTGTTTTTTTCTATCTCCGTTTGCACTTGGATTAATTAATGGGTGATTAACTTGAGTTAGCTAATGTGTTTCTAAATGTTAGCTAACCTTGTTCCTCAGCAGTTTGCAGTAAATGGCAAATGTTTGTGTCCCGGAACAAATGTTTGCCGAGTGTCTAGACTCGGCTTGACAAATGTGTCCGTAAACTCAAGTGGATTGGTTCACATTCAATGCAAGAGGAAAAACTGCATGTGGGGTTCAAGTAAGGCATTAAGAAGAAATAGAACTCTTGTCCAGTATACAGGCAGCTTAATGCAATTCTGACAAAGCTTTATCAACACTTCCAGCTAACATGCTGCCATTATTTACTGAAAGTGTGTCATCTAATCTTGCATGTCTCTGAGCATATGTAAAATTCTTTTCCTTCTTCATAAGAGTCAAACTGGAATACCTTTCTTAGATTTGAAAAGGTGATTAGGAAAATCAGTTGAGCAAATGTCAAACCAGTATTAGAAGGAAGTTATAGTTGCTATAATTCCAGGCAAAAAGTTAATCTTGTTAATAACAGGTGATTTCAAAGAGATTTACCTGCCTAGCTCTAGGAAAGTTTCCATCCCACAACTTTATGGTGTATGATTTATTCTCGGTTGCAATGTATTTTAATTTTCGTATTGTTATAATTGTTTTTACTTTATATTTAATTCTGTTCACCACCCAGAGTCACTTGTTGAGGTGGGTAGCCATACATATTGAATACCTACATACATACCCATCATGATATTCCCTTTCAGGGAATATGCAAAGCACAGAAAGAGAGTAAAGAATAATAAGCAAAAGAAATTAAAGCATGAGATAAAAGAAAAGAAAGGTAGCCAACTTTAGCTTTCTATCCTTGCAAACCATCCTTACTTCCATTACATCCCTAAATCACTTCATCCATTGCCCTTTTTCTTGAAACATTTTACTTCTCTTTGTTTGGGGGTTTCATCAAGCCACCTAACCACAACTGTCTTGGTCCTTCCTCTCAGTCTAGTTACTCTTCTGTCATATATTTGTTTTGTGATTTGATCCTCATTCATTCTATGTGACCAAACCAACTCAGTTTCTTTCCTTCACATTGGTCACTCACTTTTGTGCTCAATCCACCTTCATTCATCAATCATTCTTTCTTGACCTACGACTTCTTGTTTTATTACATATGCATACCCCTTAACTCATTCCAACTGCATTCAATTTGCTTTTATGTTTTTCCTGACAAACCCAACTTTGATTCTCCTGTAATAAATTAGGCAGAAGCATATTCCTATAGGCGGCCACTTAGGCTTCTATTGACAAACTTTCATTCCCCATAATAGACCACATATTACCCACTACTTTTTAACCGGCAGTTGTATATCTTAAAATTTGTCCATCTGTTTCCCCTTTTTAGTAAATATTCTACCAAGGTATACAGGTTTAAGTATTTGCTTTAGTATTTTGCTATACATGTACGCCTGGCAATAATTCATTCTATTTTCCTTGTCAGAAACTACTACCTGTGTCTTTGATACATTATTTTTTGAATCCATACTCCTTGTTGCATCATACAATCTATCTACTGTACTGTTTACTACAAATCGTTCATATGTTCAGCCAGCAACATAGCATTGTCTGCATAAAAAGGTGCAGGTACATTCATGTCCCCAGCTACAACATCAGGATAAATGTTCCTTATACATTTATTCAAAAATACATTTAAGAAAATCACAAATCCTTGTCTTTCTCCCTGCTGAATCCTCTGTTTATTCTCATGATGCTTTATTGCCATCATATAGTCCTCATTAGTCCTCATATTGCATTCAGCAACTAATATTTATTTATTTTATTAGATTTGGAGGCTACCCTACTTCAGAACAAGTCTGGATGGTTTACAATTTAAAGTAGAAAAAGTTTTTTTTTTTTTTAATCTGAAAAATCTGGAACGGTCCAATTATTTTCTTTCTGTGCTCTCTCATCTTGTTCTTACCCATTTATTTTTATAACTTAATGGAATAATTCCTGTCCTCCTGCTCCCACTTCTTGATTTCATTCATTCAGTTTAATCTGCCCTTCCAGGCCCATCCCATCTGGTCACTGATGGGATCTAAGGAGTGGGTTTCAATTAGCAAAGGAGTCAGCACTTTCACTGTTCCAAATAAGGTATTTATCTTGCCACATTGCTGTTAGTAAGAATAACAGAATCAATTAGGCAGCATTTTGCATATTTTATTTATGCGGCTCAGTTTGGACCTTTTTGCCCTAAATTGGCCTCCTTCTCTTCTTTCCTTCTGAATTCCTGCCTCCAAAAACAGTAACATCAGTCCCAACAGCTACAAAATGTGATAGAGATACACCAGAAAACAAATGCATCTGTAGGATGTGTTGATCAGCCTCCATTTGAGGAAGCAGAAAAAAACTACTGAATTTTTAAGTTAGAAGGCTACTAGAATCTGTTTGTCTGAAATCCACTAGAGGGCACTGGAATTATTTATCATCTTTCTTCTCCAGGTTCCCATGGTGGTTTCCACCAACAGGGATGAGAGAAATGGTAACCTCAGAGTTCAGATAACAAGCACAGTGCATTGACGGATGGGTGCACCAAGCCACAGATAATGATGTTGAGAACATCCTGCCACAAGGTAGACTTATTTTAGCTTAAGCCACCCTTCCTGATTCTGGATTTGGTGCCACCACCATCACCCCATCCTCAGGATGTATGAGCAAACTTCCATATAAGCCTCAAATATATGTATTCTGGGAATCTAGAAGGATACAATCTTGGGACCAGATCAGTTTCTACTGCACAGACCTCCCTGGATCACCAGGTTATTCTCAGAGACCCTTTCTATGTGTGAGGCATGGCTTCTGAAAAAAGTATCTTTCTAGTGGCAGCCCCTTGTCCCTGGAATGCGGACTGCAGAGAATTTGGATGTGTAATTTACTCAAATTATATCTCGTTCTATGTGCAAACCAGAATGCAGTGATAATACATTCCTGTATTTTAAAATGCATGCAAAATGCATTATATTAAGGACAAACTGTGAGCAAGAAATATATAAATTAGGAAAATTAAGTACAAAAATGCCTAGTAGGGAAAAGTGCCTGCATAAATGTGCATATTAATGCTAACATGGACATTTAAAAACCCTGCAAACTGAAATGGGATTAAATAAATAATGCTGAAAAAAGAAATTAAGCAAAATCAAAATTGGCAGATTTGGCCACCCGTACTACAGAAGCTGAACTGCTGCCTATTTTATAATCTGCGTTACCAGATTAAGACTTTTTTTTTAACTTCCCAAGGCAAATTTTGAACTCATTTTTAAAATTGAAGTTGAATTTAAAATCAGTATAGTTTACTGCTTTTCTGATGTGACAAAAAGGCATTATACTTTTTTTCAGGGTCAGTAACACTGTGGCTGGGTTCATACAATACATTAAACTGTAACTCAGGTAAAGACAAGCTCTGGGCTTACATATCATTTTCTGCCCAAAACCAGTAAACCATTTTATTGCTTAAGATGTTGGTAGTCCAATTCATATATGCGAAGACAAGGGCTGAGTTCCCATAGTTTACTTAGGCACAAAATGTTACCACATTCCATTTTAGCTTTGGGTTCATGCTTTGTGAACCAAGCCTATAAACAACTAAGGAAAGAATATGTTGAGGTTACTGAAAGACTTAAAATGGAACCATATTGCTTATACCTACCCTGACTGTATTCATGGGCATCATCAGAGGATGGCAAAATCTGCAAGATGGTGATTGTGATGTTGTACTTGCCAGCTTACATGTTTTGACACCCACCCCACCCATCCACTCCCAAAAACTACTGCCTGTATTACTCATTTGTTAACAGTTGGGAAGGCTTTGGCCTTCTCTCGCCACCTAAAATGGAGTCTTAATTTTTGCTGAAATTTGGAGGAGCTTGCCACAAAAAGGATGCCAAGGGGCTACCAATTATCCCCCTCTTGGTGTAGAAAACAGGAGTGATGTATAATCCCCAAGAGCCATTTTTTTTTTTTGGCAACCAAAGCCACCTCCAAGTACATTAACAAATGTGAAGGGCACCATTGTCTACAAAGATTAGCCATCACCCAGTACCCAATCTGAGCCAACCAGAGAAATACCTGAAGAAGGTTAATGGGATGTATGCTTGCAAATGTATGGAAGCCACAGTGTGCTTCCAGGACCAGAAACATGGTGATAATATCACTGTCATTCTATAGGGTCTGAAAGCACCAGTGCTTCCATCAAGGCCAATCTTAATTCTTTAATAATTTTCCAAAAGCTAAGTAGGATCATTCAGATTATTTCCAGGGTAGACTATGGTAAGTTTGTTCAACTCCAGTTAATTATTTTCAAAAACTGTTGTCTAAACTTAAATAACTGTTTTTGTGATTTTAAAACACCCTTGTATTTTTGATGTCAAAATTCAGAAGCCACACTGAGGATTCTCAACTCCATAGGGAAGTAGCATGATTTAATTAATAAATTAAAGGCCAAAAGAGAAAGAGAGAGAAAGGAACATTTGAGTAATGCTACATGAATGTCTGTGGGAAGCTGAAGTCATTTATTTGTATAGAATTTTGTTGAAGATTTGCATGGACCTTGTTCATGTACAACCATATATCCAAAAAGCATTAGGCAACCCATGTAAAAATAAGTAAACATCATCTATGATGTCATACTTGCTAAGGGATTTCTGATAGGTTGGCCAGAAGGAACCAACAGTTGTTATTAGTGTTCAATGGTACCAAATTTGCAGCTTGTTAAAGTTCAGAATTGGAGAACATGATGTGGGGGAGGTTCAGGGAACAATTTGATCCCTGTGGTTGTTTTAGGTCCCAGAGAGTTTAATATTAGAGCCAGCCAGTCCTTTTTGCAGGAAAGGGATGTTCAGTGTGTTCAGAAACATAAGGGAGGCGAATGACAAACAGACTTTAGAAAGAGGAGAAACAACTGTGAACTCACAACCAGATCAGAGCGAGAGAACAGAAGAATAAACAGGAACAAAGGAGTTTTTGTGAGGGAGCTGGTGAGTTATAGAGCTGATATGCTGGAGCTGTGAGGTTTCTTTGGCTGAGGGTGTTTTTGCCTGTTTGCCAAGCAGACAATCAGCACGTGGTCTGAAGGGAAGAGGATTAAAGCCGCAGATGACTTCTTGATCGGGTGGAGCTGTATTCCATGGCTATCACTTAACCTTAAAAAAAGGACAGGGAGCAATCTGTGCAAGTCAGCAGAGAGTTGTGTGAAGGGAACAACAAGCCAGCCTTAGGCTCTGCCAAAAGGATGGACACTCAGGGTGTAGCTAATTATGCCTGCTGACAATGCAGGTGTCCCTCTTTGCTGGAGGCTACTCTTTCTTCTTTAAGATTCTTCAGGGAAAATGAAGAACACACAGATATCACATAGAGACCTCTCCATGAAAGACAGCAGAATGAGATCCCCAAGGACGGAGGAGCAGCAGAGAAGACATAAAGATGGACCCGCAGAGGCAGAAGGCATTCCAGTGGGAGTAGTGAATATTGGATTTGGAGCTGAGTGCAAAAGTAATATTTTTGTGCATTTTTCCTATTGGTAATCAGTGGACAAGAAGGAAAAGTAGGATCCTGGAAGTGAATAAATTGAAAGATGATGTCATCAAGAAGATGGCTGGAGGCTAATTTCTCCCTATGCAGGAAGCAGGAAAAGATATCTGGGGATCCTCAACACACAGGTATAGGGAGACCAATTAACACTGACATCTCCAGGCTTTGTACACCAATGAATAAACTATGGGGAACAAACAGAAGCAGAGGCTACTTGCTAAGCAGAGGATGTGGGTGATGCCTTTCTGAATTCATACAGTTCTCAAGAAGGCAGGTTATGGTAATAATGGAAGCCTGCCTTAATATCGGTTGAAAAAAATTACTCAGCTAGAAATGTTCAATAGATTTTTTTAAATCTTTCTTGTTAATCATTTTTTTTCCAGAAGGTAGAGGAGGAAACAAGGAAGGTCAGGTATCCTGAATCTCATTTTGATCAATGAGATTGACCATTTGACAAGAGGCATTGTCAACCAAGAGGCATGAAGATGTTAGATTCCTTGAGGGAAACTATGCCATTTTAGAGTGCAGGGTAATTAGGGAAAAGCAAAAACAGCAATGTGATAAATTAATTTTGTAAATAGGACATTATGAAGCAGATCTTAGTGAGCTTTGGCAAAAGGTGAGCATTCTATTATAGATTAAAATCTTAAAGGATAAACAGACACTAGAAGGATAAAATATTCTAAAAATGAGATATTGAAAGCAAAAACGCAAATTATCCCAGTGAGAAGGCTCACTAAGAAGCAAAAAGGAGATAGGAAACAGAAGCATGTACAGTACTGGCAAGTAAGGAAAAGTTGGTATAAAATTGGTAGCCAAGTTTATAAGGAGGGAGTCAGGAAGGCTAAAAAACTGAATGAGATAAGACTAATAAGCAAAGAAAAGAAATAAGGGTATTTTTTTGTGGGTGGAGGGAGATAAGTCCTAGGTAAGAGTTAAGGAAGCTGTTGGTGTGCTGCATGGGGAAGATGAAGAAATAAAAATGAGGAATGGGGGAGGTGGAACTGATCAGATTTGTTTGTGTCTGTCTTCTTTCAGAAGAAGGGGGGGGGCCCTTCCTAACACCTTGAGGAATGGAGAGAAATGCAGTTTAATATAGGCTTACTTTGCTATTTTACATTAATTCAAGTTTCCAGGGCCTGATGAATTATCTCCAGAATACTGAAGGAACTGAGAGACATAATCTCAGAGTAGGTGACTGTAATTTTTGAAAACTTCTGGAGAACTGGTAAGGTGCTGAAGACTGAAGAACAGCCAACATAATCCCAATATTCAAAAAAGGAAAGAGGGGGAATCTTAGAAACTACAGACTCACTAGAAACTAACTAATTCATCTAACTGTTACCATTACCAAGAGCAAACATGGGTTTGTTCAGAAAGCATTGTCAGACTAAACTTGGTTCTTTTTATGACAGAAAGACTAGTTTATGGATCAAGGGTATGCTATGGATGTATTGTATCTTGATCTTAGTAAAGTCTCTTATGATATCCTTATGGACCAGATGGATAAAGATAGGTTAGAAGTTACAGTGCTGTGTTAGATTTACTGCTGGTTGAGTAATCATGACAAAAGGGTGCTCATAAATAGTTGAGTCATCCTGGGGAGAAGAATCAAATGGGACTCCTAAGGCTCCCTTCTTGGCCCAATGCTATTTAACATTCTTATGATGGAATGGAAGAAATACATATCAAATTTGCATATGATACCAAGTTAGGGGGATTGAGTAATATTTTAGAGGATAAAATCACAATTAAAAATAGCATCAACAGGCTTGATGATTGGACCAAATTTATCTATGTAATTTTGAACTGTGGCAGGTGTGAGGTCCTCCATCTGAGTTGTAAAAATGAAATGCACAGATACAGAGTTCAGGAAATCTGGCATGCTAGCACACTGGCAATGCATATAAGGAGGAACTAGGAATACTACTGCATCACCAGCTGAACATGAATAAGTAGTGTGATGCAGCAACTAAAAAGGTCAGTGCAATCTTTGGCTGCATTAACAAAAGCACTGCATTCAGGTTAAAGGAGGTAATTGCTCCATTGTAGGCAATTAGACCATGCTTGCATTATTTTATCTAGTTCTGGCACTGCACTTTGAAAGAGGTATAGGAATGTGGAGCAGGACAGCTACCAGGATGGTACGTTTTCTGGAAATCAAGCTGCATGAGAACAATTAAGAGAGCTAGACAAGTTTAGCTTCTAAAAGAAAGAACTAAAGAGTGACTTGATAGCTGTTTACCAACATTGACACAGCTGTCAACTTAACCCTAATCTTCCAAAGGGGTTGGACCTGTCCCTGCTGAAACCAAGAATAAGACAAGGCTTGAAATTAAAAGAAAGGAGATCTGAGCTGAATATTAGGAGGAATTTCCTGACAGTATGAACTGTTGAACAATGGAACAGTCTTCCTAAAACAATAGTGGATTCCACCTCACCAGAAGTTTTCAGTAGGGGTACAAGAACCACTATTGCCATTGCTTTAGTGGATTTCTGCAGTGAGTGGGAGGTAGATCAGGTGACCTATTAGGTCCATCCCAATCCATACACACTGTATACTAAGAAGATTCTAAAGATGAATGAAATTACAGGAATAATTTTCTGTCCTTCAAATGATAAATGAATTCAGGCAATCAATTTATTTCTAACTCAGCTATGATGTATTTGAAACAGCTGCAAAGCTAGTGTTTTGTGGGGAGGGGGACTCTGTACCTCTGGAGAACATATGCTTGAGCCCCTTCCCTGTTTAATGCCTCACTCACTTCTCAGCTAGGTCTTCCAAGGGGAAAGATGGTTAGGCAACTTCTCAGTTCCTCTCCTAGGAACTGCCTCCTGTTACTTTCAGACTCACTCAATGGTGGCATGCAGATGGTAGTGTTTTCCTAAGAGGCTAACAGTGGAGTTTAGCGCCCCTATGTGTGAAAATTAAGAATGCTGTGAGAAATGAACATTTTTCCATTTGTATGAAAAGAGGGTTGGTTGATGTTTTTAAATTGGGAGGATGGCATTCAAAGAGGGGGCAGACTTCTACTTCCCGAAGTGACTTAATTCTCAATAAGGCAGTTTTGAACTGGCTTTCTGCCCCTTCCCCAAAGGAGGGGGAGGATGAGTTATTCTGCTTTACAGGTTGTTGTGATCAAGCAAGGAACCAGGAATATACAATTGGTGTCCTTTTTAAACATAGGAATGGGTTTTCAAACAAGAAATTATTTCTGTGATTGAATCCCTCCCTATGCCATTAAAATTAATTCTGCCCTAGGTACAGAAATAACTGTCAGGGAAGTAACTGTGTGAAATCTGGACAGTGCAGCCTGTGATAACTGCTATTTTTAGTTCAGGAGCACTGCATCTCTTAGCAAGGGGCCATCTTCCTTCTACACTCACAGAGAGCACACCGGCATCAAAGACCATCATTTCTAGAGAGGCAAAAAGGGATCCTCTTTCCCATCTCCATTTTTTTCTGGCTGCTTTTTAGAGAATGGCTTCATGGAAAGAGGGGGAGGCAAGATGATGCCTACATGTTCAACAGAATTTGTTTTTGCAGTCCTTGTATCTTGGATGCTTAGATCTTGATGCAAACATACCAGCACATTTAAGGACTGATTGAAACTTGGAAATGGTGTCTTCTTGGTGCTATGTATGTATGTATGTACAGGTATGTATGTATGTATGTAGACAGACTGCATTCATTTTCTGCTGAAGGGGCTGAAATAGTCCCATGCCCGAAGGCCCTCTTTTTTACTGTTTCTCACAATAGTGTTGAAGAGAGTGCCTCTAAATCTGTAATGAAAGTTTTTTTCACTGACATCTTGACATAGGCCAACACCTCCTGCCCCTCTGTCTCCATCATCAGTACTATGTATCAGGTAAAGACAAGAGTATGAGATTTGGGGGAAGCTTCACTGACTTCTCTCATTTTAGAAATCTAGCCTCTCAGTTCATTCTCTGAGGCAAAGGGAATAAAAGCAGAACCCTGCTCAAGCTGTAAAAATTGGCTGATGGATCTGAGGGCCATTATCAGCCACTGAGGCCTTCTGAATATCAGGGAAGAACATTCTAGAACACGGCCCTGCCATTGAGAAATCTTGTCTGTAAGCAGCCATGGGGTGGCATTCAGCAATATTCAGTATTTGTTGCAGGATCTCCCATAATTGATTGACCAACTGGGTCTATAATGGCGAAGGCAATCTGATAGGACTTGTGATCCTGAGTTGTTTGGGCCTTATAATCAAAACTTTAATCTGGACCAGTGTGAAGGAATGGCCTTGAGAATGAAGAAAGAAAGCAGACTGTTAAAGAAGTCTTTGAGGAAAGATTACACAGTCCTGAGAGGAAAGCATGAGAAAAAAACCACCTAAATAATCCCACCTTGATTTTGTTTGTTTTAAGATGGGGCAGAGATAAACTCAGACACGCTTTCAAGATCCTGCTATTCTACCCTACAGTAATAGAGTGCTCCTGGGATCTCTGCTGTAACTGTTTCTTGATCTTGCCTATCTTGGTCACTAAGAATTGACAACAACTTGATGGCACATAATCAATCAATCAATAGATGCGTCAATAAATATGTAATATGTGTATATTTAGATGTCTCATTCAGAATCAACCACAGTCATCCTGATAGATGCACTCTTGCAGGGAAAAGAGAGAGGAAGTGCAACTCTGTGAATTCTGTGGGATTCTCAATGGCTTTCAATTCCTTTGACCACAGTACTTTCCTGGATCATCTCCATGAATTGGGATTTGGAGGCACTATATTACAGTGGTTCCAATCTTACTTGCTGGGATGGTATCAATATGTAGTAATAGTTGACTATACCTCTACAAGGTGATAGGTATGCTATGAGGTACCACAAGGGACTATTTCGTCCATGGAGTTATTGAACATCTATATGAAATCTTTGGGGGTGGTCATCTGGGGTTTTGGAGTTGGTATCACCAATATGAAGATGACATTTATCTCTACTTCTCTATAACATTTGAATCAAAAGAATCTGTGCACATTTCAAACCAGTGCTTGGATGTAGTAATGGAGTGGATGAGGACAAACAAAACTGAATCCTGGCAATCCTTGTGGGGGGGGGTGGCTCCTAGATTTGAGAATTGGGGAAATTTTCTGCTCTAAATAAGGTTGCATTGCATATAAAAGAACAAATACATAGTTTGGGGATGCTCTTGGAGTCATTATTATCATGGAAAGCCTAAGTAATCTCCATGACCTGGAATGCCAATTACCAGTTTTCTGTTAGACCAAATACATCCATTCTTGGACAGAGATAGTCTAGCTACAGCAGTTCATACACTGGTAACTTCAAGTTTACATTATAGTTCAAAATATATTAAAAAGAGGCTTGTTTCACCAGATAGAACACTGAGCAGGAACATCCTTGTTAGAGTGTAAAGGCATACTGCAGTATTTTGTTGTAGAGCCCTCAACTGATAAGCAGCAAAGTGCCCAGACTTGTGAATGACAATTGATTCTGCAGGATGAGTGAGAATTATTATTTTTACCACAATCGTATGACTTTGAGCACTGTGCAAGAAAGTATAAAAATAGGCAAAAATGATATAAAAGAAATCCAACATAACCTACCAAAAATATACAGATGTATGCCCATAACCAATCATCTGGCACTGAGCACTGAGAGGAATAGGAAGATTTTAATAATCTGCTGCAATATGAGGAAGGAAGATGCTGCTTGAGCCTCCAGGGAAAACATGTATCATAGTATATGGGCCACCAAAGAAGCCTATCATCTCATCCAGATCCCTTGAATCTCACAAGGAGGAGGCACTCTTCACAGACCTTCTCAAGATGCTCACATCAAACAAGTAGAATCAACTCTGGCAAGATAAGTTTGATATTATCTGGGGCTGCACCATAAAGGTCTGTATAAATAATAAATAGTACTTTGACTTGGATGTGGAAGCTAGTAAGAAGCCATACAGAAATTTCAGGATCAGTATTGCTCTGCAGTGGTGGGATTTTCTCACCAATAGTCTGGTTGTTGTGTTCTGGTCTAACTGAAGCTTCTCCTTTGTCTTCCAAAACTGCTTCACAAAGAATGTGTGACAAAGCAACCAATGTTGTTTCCATACCATGACTGGCCCTGAAATCTGACTGGCATGGATTTAGATAATCTGTTCCTTTCTAGAATCCTCCATAATTGAACACTCACCACCTTCTCTACTTCCTTCCCTAAAACAGAGATATTGGAGAATAGGTGGAAGTTTTCAGAAGTTCAGTTAGTTAAGCTGACTGAAAAAAGCTTCAAACAAGAGCTCTAATCATGTAGCTTCAAACTATGTGATGAGACGGCAAAATGGACAATACAGTACACTATAGTGGTCATGTTAAAATGTGGGACTGTGACTGAAGTTCTGGACCAAACTCTCTCAAACCAATCTATCTCACAAGGTCATTGTTATGGGAGATACGTGAAGAGGTACACCTCTCCTCCATGTATGTTACTTTGTGTTCCCAGAAGAGAGATGGACTCTGCATTTAACAAATCTTATCTATATGCCAAAGGATCTTGACTAACAAGGAAAGAAAATTTGGGATTTCTGTGAAAGCTCAACATTTTGGTGGAAGTAAAAACAGCCAACGACATGGTGGTAAGGGGGTGAAAATAAAGAAACTGGTATATTAATTTTGTGTTGATTTGTAAAATTTCTTTATACTACATAAGATAGTTTGTTCCCTCCCTCCAACAGAGACTACTCAGTGAAATTAGCAAATGAAGAAGTTCTAATGCACTAATTAAAAAAAAGCAAAACAATGTAAAAGTAAATAAAAGTGAGTGGTAAACACTGAATAACCTATGCCCTAGGAAAAGCTACTCAGATAAACAAAGGAAATATTATGATCCTTCCTGGCCAAGAGTGCCATTTATATGACTTGAACAGAGAAAGTTGTCTTGCACATGGCCAACATACACATACATTTTTGCGGGGGGAGGCCTTTGAGTCAGTGTTGAATCCTGGCAACTGCCTGGACAAGTCCCTGCAGTTTTCTTTGGCAAGGCTTTTCGGAAGTGGTCTGCCATTGCCTCCTTCCTAGGGCTAAGAGAGAGTGACTGGCCCAAAGTCATCCAGCTGGCTTGTACCTAAAGCAGGACTAGAACTCAGTCTTCTGGTTTCTAGCCTGGTACCTTAACCACTAGACCAAACTGGCTCTCCACACATACTTTAGATGCTGCAAACAGACTTTATCATTTGAACTTAAAAACAGATTCACATGGGAGGAAACAACTCCTTAAACTGTTTTATGCCAAGCTGTAATGGTAATAAACGGTACCTTGACTTGTGCACAGAAAGGATAAGATCATTTCAATAGGCCATTTAAATTTATGAGGCAGCAACATTTGGAATAAGCACGTGTTTGCCTTCACCAGCTTTTGTCCCATCCTGCCAGATTTTCCACCATATAGATCATCACCCTTATTTCTCACATCTAAGGAGAAGCTGACTGGAAACTCCAATGCCATGTGATAGTATTTCCAACCCTCAGTAAGAAAGGTTGCTGGCATGACAAGTTTCTCCACACTAGCGTTACCAGATATCTGAGCAGGTAAAGGAGGACATGGACAACTGGAAAGGAGGATGGGCTTCCAGGAAGAGAAAATGGTGGATTAACATGCTTTCACATTGTGGGGACAACACTGAGGTGGAGATTAGCAGCTGAGCAGTGAGCCTGGACCTGCAAAGCTTTCCCAGACAAGGAGAAGCCATGAGATCACTCATCTGTGCTCCAGAAGGCAGCTTCTCATGAGTAAACCTGCAGGATTACACTGTGGGCAACTTGTGAGTAGAGTGCTAGGACCTGAGGAAGAAAGACCAAGCTTATGGCCTCAAGTAGAGCCTGCTTAAAGGACACTATGTTCACCCACTCCACTTTCTAGTGCACTTTAGAGTGGGAAAAAATTTGAAAGTCATAGAGATCTTCCAAGCAGCAGAGCAATCATACCACCCAGTGAGTGATCCCTCAACTTGAATTACAGTTAAAAGTAAAGAGACAATTACAAGGATTTAAAAATACTTAAAAACAAAATGCTTGCCACAAATTTGAACTAAGAAAGTTTAAAATGAATTAAGAGGACAGCTGAATTTGAAATATTATTTACTTTAAAATATTTGGAATTAATTAAATAATACATATAATAAATAATACCTCTGTGGTATCATTATAATATAATAAATAATACCTCTATGGGAAAGAGAACTGTTTCGATTTGCTGAAGGGGACGATTGGACAGCTTCACTGAACAAAGAGATAAGGGAAAGACCATGTGACTATTAAAATGTGGAGTGCCAAATGGGACTAAAGAATTAAGTAAGGTTACAGAGAAAGTGGGGGGGGGGGAGCCTCTCTTTTCCTTTTCCTTTCTGGATTACAAATTAAAGAAGGCAAATGGCTACTAGTAGGAAAGTAGTGAAACTTTCAGAAGGGAGGAGAGGGTTGTTAACAGAGCAAATGATAGAGAAAGAAATTATGCCAGAAATTTTACAAAAGATGTTTGAAGAAATGAGAAAGAGTTTCAGCACCAGGGACAGCAACAGTGACTGTGACTGTAACTGCAGCAGTGACTGCATCAGTTAAAAGAGATCTGACTTCATCAGAAGGGAGAATGGAGGAAAGACTTGCACATATGGAAGAAAAGAAGAATAAAAAACTTGAGGAATCTGTAATACAGATGTGATGTGATGGAAGGCATGAGTGGGGAAGGTTCTGGAATGGAGCTTCAAGGGTGCCAGGAGAGGGAGAGACATTCCAGGGGAAGCACCTCCTCAGTCCCCATCTGGAGTGTGGGAAAGCCAAGAGAATGAGACTGGCACCTCCCTAGGGCCTCATGGTTATAGTAACTGTTGTTGTGGTGTAGATTTAGTCTGGCGAGATTCTGTCTATTAGGTGTAAGCTAATAAAGGAGCTTAACTGTTCTGGACTGTCTCGCTGTTGTTCTTAGGCTGGACCTGACAAGTGGAGAGGTTAAACAATTTAAAGGAAAAATGGAAATTTTGGAAAACAAGACAGAAATTATAAACAGAATAATGGAAACAGATTTGGATAATTTGGCACTACTGGAATTAAGAGAGAAAGAATTTTGTTCAAGGCTGAGAGAGGTTCCAGAGGAACCTGGTGAAGATATCAGGGAGAGGGTTGTTGAATCCTTAACAAAATATTTGGAATGGGATGAAGAATATATGGATATAGAAGTGGACAAGGTGTACAGAATTAACACAAGATATGAAAAGTTAAGAAATGTACCAAGAGATATACTTGTACAGCTATTCAAGAAGAAAGGAGACCAGAGGATTAATAATTCAGAAGTAATTGTGCTCAAAGAAATACCTATCAGAATTCTGCAGAAGAGAATATACCATTTTGACTGACAATTTCAAACAGAAAAAGATATCTTTTCATTGGGACAAACTTGAAGGAGTAATTTGAACTTTTGAACTTTTAAGCAGCAGAGGTTCTGACTTAGGTCAGTTCAAAAAGCTTGAGACTTTTTTGGAAAGGTTTAAAGAGGAATTGGAGGAAATGCAAGTGGATTCAAAAGAAGGAGCTATCCAGCAAGCACAGCAAGAGACTGAAGAAGAGACTACTACGTTGGTCACCACAGGTATAGACTTTTCAGCATAACTATGTATTTCAAATGCCTAATGTGGATTATAAATGGGGCAAAGGTTCCCCAATAAAGAAAAGATGGAAATATACTGAAATGGAGGAGTGGATTGTGAAGATGGCAGAACTTGCGGAAATGGCAAAATTGAGCTGTTTGATCAAGGATAAGACAAGAGTACTTTTATAAAAGACTGGAAACTTCTAATGGATTTTTTGCTAAAAATGGGAAAAAATTAATCTGTGATTTATGGATTTGCTGATTAAAAATGGTTTGAGTATGGGAAGAAGAGAACCATCTTGTAATCTGAAAGAGGGAAGAGAGATAATGAATCTGTTTATAACTGCTGTAAAGACGATCAGAAGTCACTTCCTTATATCTTTTCTCTTCTCTTCTCTTCTCTTCTCTTCTCTTCTCTTCTCTTCTCTTCTCTTCTCTACATACACTGTCTTTTCTACTTTTTCTTTATCATTCTTTTTAATTTTACTCTATATAATTTCATGTTTTATTTATGTGAAAAACTTTAATAAAAATTATTTAAAAAAAACAATTGGAAAGGAAGACAAATGGGGGTAAGGAGGACATGTTGTTTAACTTTCTAAGCATCCACAATAAAAATTACAGTGAAAAACAGCAAAAAAATGTATGTAGGCCTACATGAAATTACTTTTTCCAGCATCAGAAAGACTGGTTTTTCAATTGCAATATTTTTCCAACAAATCTTTATTTTCAATATGCTAGCGAAAATACAGAATCAATGACCACACTTTTTAAAATTCACCACAGAATCATATGATAGGTCATGGGATCTACAAACTACAGTAATCATAGATTTGAAGGGGCTGGACTGAAGCTGATTGCTGGAATCAGGAAATAAATTAAATAATGTAAATCTAGGCTGTTGAGTCTGTCGATGGACAAGGGAAAGAAAAAAGCAAATAATTTACAAGGTCATAATATACAAAAGTTTGAATAACTACTGTTGTGAAAAGAGTCCAAAAAACCCACCAACGCGCTCAAAAAGCTGAACAATATTTGATTTTAAGGCTATTCCTGCTGGACAGAGGACATGAGGACAAACAAAAAGGAGGACAGGTGCTCCTTTTGCCAGGTGTCTGGTAATCCTACTCCATGCCCACCATCTTGACAAATTGCAGGAGTCTAGTAAGCCTTATAGGAAAACGTAATTTCAGCAGGGAGTTGCTATTTGCCCCATGTGGGGCACAAACCCCATCTGGTCCTTAAGACAAGGATCAAAGATCAAAATGTCACTTTTTCCAATAGTTAACTTAAGCCAGGCCTTGAAGGTGAGTTTGAGAAGCAAAAGAATAAAGGTCTGCCACTGTCCTCTTTCTAGTAGAATTCAAATCTCTTCCTCCCCTCTCCTCTCTTCATTTTATGTTCGCTTCTGGGATTCCTTTTTTTTTTTACATTAAGTATCAAAGGTGAACTCATTTTTTTGCCTAACAATACATAATACAAAAGCGCAAAACACCTCTACTCTATAGCCAGGAGTCATTAGCAAGTTCTACTTTCCAGTCTCACTTTAATGAGCAGCTTGTAGAATTTATTTTTGGCACAGGAGAGTTGAGATGAAACTCTCCTATTCATGGGGGAACTCTTTTCTTTCTTCCAGAACTCCCATTGTCTTGATCAAAACACACGATGGTAGAGTTGAACCCCAATAAAATGGTAAGGTGAGTCAAATGCTAGCTTGTGGCCAGCTCATGCAGGGTTGGAGGGATGCAATTTAGAGTTTAAAGAGCATAAAGACTTGTGTTGCTCTGTGTGTGAGACAGTGTTTCATCCACTCAAACTGATTATCATAGAATTACAAAGCAAAACCAGACAGGATATCAAGGGAAACAGGGCCAGATCTGCCATGTGTGCATCCAAGGCAGTATTATGAAAGTAGATAGAAGAAACTGGTGCCTGAATGATGCACCAAGACTCAATGGCTTGGAATAATGGGAGTTGTAGTCCCAGACATCTGGGAAATGGTGTACAGCATGCAAAACATCTGAATCAGGATGGCAGCTCTTGAGTATATAATTTCCCTTAGTTTATTTCCTTTCTTACTGCCTCTCCAACCCTTTCGTAATATTAAAATTGAATAGGGTGTGAAATTTTCTACGGCTAGCTGTGCAACTATACTGTCTTTTTCTTCTTAATGGGTTTATTTGTGGAAGGGGAAAGAAAAGGAAGTGGTGAAAAACCATGGGTGGAAGTTGACAATCTCTGAATCCATGTGAAATCCCACTAATGAGACAAGGTGATTGCATAATATAAACCTGGAAAGACTATAAGGGAGTTGCACTCCTGTGTGACAGAATCATGAGGACTATCTTCAATGCATATACATTGGCGTTTGCATCTTCCACAGTGGAGTAGGCACAGGCAAGAATAAGTAGTAGGTTGCACACTGTAACTTGCATTTCTACTCCCTTGCCCTCCAGACACACTCATATACACTCCTTTACTTTTAGCTTGCCTGTAGCACTGAGAGGCTGTCTCTGAATGCAGAAAAATTTGCTTTGACAAGCGTGACTCTAAGAAAAATTGTAGACAGGGGAAGGTAAAATATAAAGAATTGGAATACTTCTAATCCAATCTGCTAGTGTTGTCTGCCTGTGTATAATAAAATCACTAAACAATAGACCAAAAAAAAAAAAAAGTGGGGGGAGAGGAGCAACCACCCATTGGTGTGAGTTGTTCTGATGGGATACTCTCAGAGTCTTCTACTCTCTCCTATGTAACTGTGAATTTCTTTGTTCCTTCCTCAATTCTGCAAAAACATCACTTTGATATTTACTACACTTAAGATATTGAGATATATATATACTAGAGAGCCAGTGTATTGTAGCAGTTAAAGTGCTAGACTAGGAATGGTGAGATCCAGGGTTTAGTCTACCCTCAGATCTAGAAGCACACTGGGTGTACTATGGGCTAGTTATGCTCCCTCATTCTAACCTACCACACAGGGTTGTTTTTGTATGGAACTAGGAGGAAGAAGCCCTATATATGCTGTCGTGAGCTCCAGAATGAAAGGTGGGATATAAATCTAATAAATATTGGCACAAGCTATTAGCATAGGTAGCAATGGCCTGGGCCCCCACTTTAGATGGTCAATCACCTATTCAACAGAGTGTTATTAGAAAGCCAAAAGCTTCAGCAACATTGGCTTTAAAGAAAAGAAGAGAAACCCTAAATTTTACCTCCCTTTTTGTAGTGACATGTGTTCTTTTCTTGCCATGTATTTACTTCAGGAAATAAATCATAAAGGCCAATGTTTTCTTAGCAGTCATATGGGTTGTGAACAGAAATGTTGTGAAAAGGAGGGGCTGGGAAGGAAAGCAGGCACTTGGAGTTCACACCATCCAGCAGTTGGCAAACAAAGGGGATGCTGTGAACCACTTCTTACGGGAGTGCTTCAAGTGCTAAGTGGGAGTACCAAGTGCAAAGGTGGCTGACAGCCGTTTTGTGTTAAAGATTGAAAAAGAAACAGAATACTTATGAGAAGCTATTTAAACTGATGCTTTGCCACCAAAGTTATCCATGCTGGAGAAAAACAAAAAACCAACATCTACATCTTAACGAAGCCCAGTCAAAATTTCACAAACATGCAGCTTTCCAACTTCTCTCAGTTTCCAGGTTTGTCAAGCTAAGAGGTCACAGTGGCCATTTTGACTTTGGATAATGGGAGTTGTAACCCAACACATCCACAAGACCAGGTTGGGGAGGGAGGGCAGTTGTAAGGAATAAAGCATGGACAAATAGTGTGTAATTTTATTCAGGGAATTTTACATGAATCCAAATGTCATTGTTAATTTCTAACCCTCTTATCTGTTCCACCACTTTTCTGATATTTTCTTCTTCCAGAGAATGTCTGTTAAGGAAGAAAGATGGGTCAGAGATGAGAAGCCTTAGCTGAAAGTCCTGGTAATGGTCTTCCCAAGGACCTGTGTCTTTGAGCCTAAAAACTTCCATATCCTCTTGTCAAAAAGACCCACACATACATGCATGTCTACACATACACGTGTGCATATGCTTATTAAGAATGCAATTCTGTTTTGTATTTACTAGGCTTGTGTAACCAAGGCAAAATGCCCATTATTGCTATAGCCTGTACAAGCTACCAGCTCAGATACAAATACACAATTCCATAGGCACAGATCTATAATCCACATTCCTGTAAGACATGGCTCACCTACAGAGCCAAATAACTCCAGCCCCTACCTCTGCTGGAAATAAAAAAACTTTAAAGGTAGGGTCACACTCTGAGGTAATGGTTTGGATAGAGGATAGAAAAGAGTGGGGATTACCATCTCCCCATAGCATCTGATTAAAACTGAGAAGCCCAGGTGATTGAAACAGATGGGATGTCTGTTTCGAGGTGATTCTATTATGGTAGAAATAGGTAACAAGTCTAACAGAGAGTTTGTGTTAGGATTTTGATTTTTTGTTTTTTGGTACCATGTTACTGTCTCATTATCTCATTGTTTTTAATTTTCTGTGTAAGAAACAAAGCTGGGGTTTTATGTAATCTTTCTTTTGTGCATATATTAGGCATCTGCATGAAAATACGATTTTTAATAGTATTATTTATTTATTTATCAAATTTGTTACTGCCCATGTCGTGAAATGACATTATGATTTGGAATAATAATGTTTGCAGAATTTCTTCTAAAATCCTACCAGAAAGCAGTCATTTGTATCAGGACAGTGCCATCCCATAGTCTGGCTGGAGTTTTATATTTTCTTTAGGGTTTTTTTTTTTTAATTATTATAGTGTCTTTTAAATCTGTCTGTGATTTGAAAAGCTTTGTATTTTACCTCCTTTACCATCAACTCTGCATTTTAATTTTTATAGTAAAAAAGAAGTATTATATTTTTTAAAAAAGTTTGTTTTCTTTATCTCTTGTAAGATTTACCTATTTCCCAATCCTTTAGCCTTTATGCTACATGGCCAGAATGTGGCATTATAGAAATTATTTCACTTTTTGTATTTTCATCTTTTAATTGCTGGATAGGTAGCACAGGTTGTGATAGCCTCTCTCTTTCAAATACTGGCGTAAGAGGAAACAAGTTAGCTAACATACTCCCTGGAAGACAGATGGTGATATTACTCTAAGACAATGTTGTCCAAACTTGGCCACTTTAAGATGAGTGGACTTCAACTCCCAGAATTCCCCAGCCAGCATGGGAGTTGAAGTCCACTCATCTTAAAGTGGCCAAGTTTGGACAACACTGCTCTAAGACATTGCCCCAAAGCATGTTTTTTCAGATAACTTACTGAAAGTGTTTTCTGGGTACACAGAGTTGTAGTTTAGTGGCTACAAGTCTCCCATCCTTCTTGTAAAGGATACAAGTCTCCCATCCTTCTTGTAAATCCAGCATGACTCAATGTACTGGTTTTGTACACCTGTGTTGTTGAACTTTCTGCTTTTTTCCCTAGCCATTTGCTGAACATGCATACCCAGAAGACCTCAGGAGGGCCTCAAAGCAGCCATGCCAATCTTAGAGTGCCTTATTAAATTATTTAAACAGACCCAATAATTAAGAAACAGTTTCAATCAGCTGAGGCTTTATATCATCATGCTTGCCATTAATAACTTCTTCTGGTGGAAGAGAAAAAGGGCAGATCCAGAAAACACCTTCCCTCCCTGTCACCAGAAAGATTCTTTATGTACATGGAAGGCAATTCAAATACCGAGACATAATTATTAATGTTATCAGCGGGTCTCTGTTCTAATCAAGGATACACACACTGATGTTCAAAACGCAAAGAATTCAGAGCAGTTGTGCCTTGATCCAGGAAAGAGAATTTATGTTCAAAAGCAGCCTCAAAAGCAGAATATTTACAATATAGCTGAGAATCTTTAATACCCTGCAGATGTGGCTCAACTACAGCTTTCCACAGGTCCAGCTGGTTTAGCCAGTGGTGAGGGATCCTGGACATTTTTACTTATTTCTTTAACATTAATAACATTTATTATTATTTATTAATAATGTTTTTGCCCTTTTTTATTAGAATCTCAAAGCAGGAGAGTTGTAATTCAGATACATCTGAAGAGACAAGTTTCCTAACCTTTTATAAAATAAACTGTCTCCAGTATTGTCACCAAAAGTAAGTGAGGTAAATCTTCGGGAGATTCTTTAATTTTCTCTTCTCCCTTTTCATACCCAATTTGTCTCCCTACTGAAGCTGAAGTCTCTTTTCAAATAGAAACAGTAGCTTTAGGGTTTGCTTCACTTAAAATCCCTGAACTATCATCAAGTCTACTATGGAGCCTTTGGTAAGTCATTTATATTCAGCCTACCTATCTCACAGAGTTGTTCAGATGATAAAATGGAATAAGCCTTGTTTGTTGCCCTGCTGAAAATATGTCAAGTAAATAGAATCCTGTTTGGTTAGAGCAGGAACAAAGATGATAGCATTTGCCAGTCTGTGCTGATACCAGAGTTATTCCACATTCTCTATGATCCCTCCCAAATCTATAATTCTATTATTTTTGTATATACAGAACCAGATGAGTTCGAATGGTACTAGTCCATAGGCATAAATCAAATGCACAGCACACAACGTATCTTCAGGCCATTGCACACTTGGTCATTTGAACAACAATATTAATTTGCAGAAATCTGAAGAATTTTTTTAACAGGTAATAGTATGAAATTATAACAGAATTTTTAAGGGGAAAGACATTTTGGAGGTCATGTACACCAACCCTCTGCTTACTATAGGGTCTTGCAAATGAGTATCCTTGATTGATGGCCATGCATGGAGTCTCTCCAATGAAAGAAAGTCCATCACCACCCATTCCAGTCAGTTCCATTTTCAAATAGTTGTTACTCCTAGGAAATTCTTCTAGCCCACCTTTCTTTCAGTTTCTATCCATTAATTCTTATCCTGTCCTCTGGAGCAGCAAACAACATGATTTTCTTCATCTTCTCCCTTTCATAGTTAGTTGAAGACCACTCCCAATTGCAATCTTCTCTTCCTTGTGATAAGTATACCCAGTCCTTTCAACCATTAATTGATAGGACCTCTTACTAATATAACTGCCCTCCTCAGGGTGTCCTCCAGTACTTTTCCAGTTCTTCTCTCTATTGATAATTTATTTAAAACAAAGCAACATGGGACCCCTCCCCCCCATCCCATTTTTTGTAGCCATCAGTATTACTTCTGAAAACAGAAACCAGTTTCCCACTATTTTGAGATGGGAAACAGATGAAAGTCATTTTGTAAGACCTAAAATAGGCATATAACAATTAAGAAAAAGGAGTAACTCATACAACTCCTCCCCACCTAGTCCACCCATATGTGGTGTGGCCCCACCCACTTTGCAGCCTTCAGTCCTCCCACCCAAATATTAAGTATGGCCTTTGGTGGGCAAAGGACTGCCTATCCCTGCCTTAAATAAAGGACAAAATCAGACACAGCCAAACTAAAATCTCCACGTATCCACATCCCAGACTGATTTCTCTTATAAATCAGCCTTGTACCAAAATGATAACCTTAGAAATCACCTGGAAGTCCCCTGTCAAGTCAACCAAGCTACTGATTAGAGAGTTTGAATTTTACTTCTTTCCAACTATTCCTACCCCCCTAGAAACCTGTTTGGTGAACATTTGCTTTGTCTTCAAGCAGCTGGCAAAAGGTAAAACCCTAACCATGTTGTAAAATCCAAGGAAATTACCTGAGGATCTGCCTCAGAAATTCCTGATAAGTTTAGCTAGCCAAGCATGAAAAAGTTTTAGTTAGCAAAGGTTTACTTGGATTTATCCTAAATAGCAACTGATCATGTTTGACTCCCTTCTGCTGGTTTCTTTAATAAACATACTGAAATGGGAATTGGGAATTGGAATTAAGTCTTCTTTTCTTAGCCATGTGGATTCTTATCCATGTTCAGATGGGTATACAGCCTTCTCTGTTCTTAAGAAGAGCAAAGGAAAACTAGAGAAAAGGGCCTTTCCTTCCCTACATGTGCAGTCTTTTTTTAAAATATAATTTTATTGGAAGTTTTAAAAACAAGAGTAAAAATTAATACAAACTGATATAGAATAAGAAATAAAAAAGAAAAAGGAAGAAATAAAAAAGAAAGCTAAAGGGCAAAAAGAAGAAAAGAAGAAAAGAAAAAAAGGTAGAAGAAAAATAGAAAAGAATACAGATATGAAAAAGTGGCTTCCAATCTTCTTTACAGCAGTTATAAGTACAACTGTAAATTTGACTCTTTTTCTAAAGTTACATCATGACTCTCTTTTTTCTATAATCTATCCTATCTAATCGTCAAAACCATAGATCATAAGTTCATTTTTTTCTGCTTTACACAAGAAGTCCATAAGGGGTTTCCAGTCAGCAATAAACTGATATTGTCTTTTCTCTAATCAAACAGGTCAATTTGGCCATCTCAGCAAGTTCCATCATCTTCACCAACCATTCCTCCATTGTAATAGCAACCCATGCCAAGAAAATTACATGCACACGGGAGTCATACTTGAGAAAGTCTTTATCTTTTTAGCGTACTTGTGTGTTCTTGTGTGTTCAGTCTGTGATTTATTAAGTATTGAAAAAAATCACATGAGGGGTGATGATGTATCAGGTCATCTTCAGGGAGGGTATAGGACTATAGGATAGTTTCAGCGCTTTATATAGCCATGAAGTAGTTCAAAATACGTATTCATCTTTTGAGAAACTGTGCTGTACCGTCTATCTCTTTAATCATTCCCATTAGCAAAAGAGCAAAAGATTTATATGATCTGAAAAGAAACCAGCACAGGAAAATATAGGAAAATACCCTAAAACGTCCCAGTTTAATAATACTGTAACAACAACAACATAACATCCCAGACTTAACCATTGTTGTTAAGAAAAACAAAGAAGTCTGGATAGTGGACACTGCAATACCTGGAAACAGCAGAATAGAAGAGAAAGAACTGGAGGCAATTACAAAATACAAAACCTGCAAATAGAAGTAGAATGACTGTGGCAAAAGAAGGCAAAGATAGTACCAATAGTAATAGGTGCCTTGGGTACAATTCCAAAACATCTGGAATACTACTTGAAGACCATCGGCATTGACAAAATCACCACCAGTCAATTGCAAAAGGCAGCTTTCCTTGGAACAGCTTACATCCTGCGACGATACCTCTAACACCATCAAACAACAACATCTGCCTATCCCAGATCCTTGGGAAGGACTCAATAGGTGGATAAAAATGCCAAATCCAGCCTAAACATCTGGCTGACTCTGTGACCAACAATAGTAATACAAATCTGGTTAAGAAACAAAGCAAAACAAAAAGCTGGCACAGCTCTAATAAAATGTAATTCCCCCTCAATTCTTCTTTGAGCATTGTTTTCTATTGAGTCAATGGGATACACCATATTCTACCTGATAGCACAAATCAGAGAGGAGAAAGGAACAGATAATTCAGTGTGGCTTCTGAATTCTGACATCAAAAATTCAAGGGAGAAAGGAATTCAAAGGAATCTCCTGCGAGCCGGCACTTGGTACACTGCATTACAAAGGAGATGATCCAGTCAACATTTCCCGCAAATCCCATTCAGTAGAGTTAAGCTGAGCATTAAATGAGTTAATTGGATGGAAACGGAGCTGACCACATGCAGAGAAGTTACTGTCTGGCGTCCTGAGATGACAGCAAGTGCTGCAGCCCTGCACTCTTCCAGGCTTCGTCATCCAGAACCTTGGTTCTGACTTTCCACTGACAGCTTGGTTTTCAGATAGGACAAGTGTAAGCAATTTCTTTTGGCAGAGGTCCTGGTGATGATTTGGTGACATTGTTATACAGGATAGGACTATATTTTGGGGCATGGGTGAGTTGTCCATTTTTAAAAAAAATCAAAATAGATAAGATACATTAAGTCAACTCAAGGTTTAGTTCCTTTTTTAAAAAAATATGCTGCCTAAAATTATCATGTTAACTTTCAACTTCAGTGATGCAACTTTCATGGGCTCTGTGGCCTGCACACATCCTACAGGCTACCCACCTCTGAAATAGGAGAAGGCATTCTAAAGCTAGTTGGGGATATCCATGCCTTGGCCACAGAGTGGATGATTTGAGTAAAGAAGGCCTCTGATTGAGCCTTTGACTTCTGCACAGAGTCTGCTTGATGTCTTTAATCTGTTTTGGGGTTTGTTTTGTTCTGCCAAACTTTGAAGCCAATGAAAACTTCTAGCAGTCAGATTGGAGGGAGGAAATGATAGGCACTTAAATATGCCAATCAGTACAGCTTCAAAATTCTCTTTCAGTAATTATACTCTATTCCTGAAGTTATTTTGAAATATAAATTTTCTAACAGGCAATCATTAAAGGACACCTAATCAAGAATGGAGGCCCTTTTTACCTGCACAATTTTGAAGATTAAGTAAGGTAGGACAAAAGACCTTTTCTGCAGTAGCCTTACTTATGCATGGCCCATTTGGGATCTTTCAGGATCCATCACTGCCGGGTTTCGAGAAAGCTCTAACAGCCAATTTAGTATCTCAAGTCTTTCCTTGAATGGGTTGGAATTGCTTTCTTCTGGATTTTCAGTATAGCCACACTTGACTTGACATTGTGGCAGAAAATTTTAATCACTGCTGTTCATGGATTTTTGTTAACAGTAATGTATATGGTTTTATTCTTGCTATCTGCCTTAAAAGAAGCTTAGAAATATAAATAAAATAATTGAAATTATTGACTTGTTTAGTACCCTGGCAGCTCTTGGTGAACTGGCATAAGCACTCTATGCATGTTCAAAGGTTTTGTTTCTTCTCCTCATTCACTTTAAACAGTTCGTGTCATCTATCCTGTTGTCCCCTCTCTTTCCTCATGCAGTGTTCTTCTTGGCTTTTTCTACAAGACATCACTGAGAATTTTATGTGACCCAAAAGCTCCTGAACACTGGTTGGTTCTAAAGATGAAGCATTTCATTTGAACACCTATGAATTTTGTTCCAAGAGGTAACTGATCTTTGCTACTGTAGAGAGTAAAGAAGATGACCTTGGTGGAAGTACATAGGAACTGTTAACTAGACAAAAGGGGCTGAAACATTTTTAACGTCCAGAATGAGATAACATTTGGAAGGGGCTTAGACAGCACCTCCCTAATTTACTGAAGTATAAGAAGAAGGAGGAGGTACAGCACAATCAGATTCACAAGATTATGTTATTATAGCCAATCTCAATAAAAGTAGATTTAGCCTTAATGCGGAGTTGATTTTCTGGTCTGGTCTACCTAGTGGGGCTGATAGCTACAGAGAGATATGTATTTGCTGCCCTTCAGACTTTTCCTTATCTTGAGGGTCCTACTGTAGCCAGAAATAGCCTCAACTTTTCTAAAGAATACAGCTGTCTCAGTTGATACTGAAATGGAAATGCAATATACGATCTGGCAGACTTGAAACATTTGATGGCCATGATGATACTGGTGGATCTCTATTACATTGCACTGTGTCAATCATTACTGTAGCTTAACAGTTGACTGTATGCTTTGCATGCAGAAGGTCCTAGATTCCATCTTTGGTTTTCCCAGGTGGAACAACTCTTTGCTGTCACCTAGTGGCCACCTGGATTTTCCAATCCAGATATAATAGCCTTATTTTTCAGAAAGCCTTGAACCTCAGCAGAACTGAACTAGATGGTCGACACAGTCTGGCACAGTGAAAAAAACAGCCTCTGACTTCACTACTCAGCTAGATGCTGAGATGTCTTAAGATATGAACCGCCGAATCCTATGCTGAAGCATCAGTCCCTGAATTCATTGATCTGCAGCTATTCCCTGAAGGCATTTGTAGGAATAACTATAATAATTCTGGTTACCCTCTCTTAACAGCAACAACTCAGTTAGAAAATAGAGAGAGAAGACCCTCCAGACTTGATCATATTTTAAAGTCATGCTTGCCTCTCTCAGCATTACAAAAGTGGTGCTATAATTCACCACAGCTCAAGTTTAACTGGCAGCATTGCCAGTTGGAAGGCGAAATATTGGGGAAGGCTAAACAATCAAGAGGAGGAGTCAATGATCTAACCTGGAGTACTTCCTGCCAAGTTTTGTTTTTTAATTATGAAACTCTTGGTTCAGTTATGGATTTTATGTCTTCCATCTTCCAATCTTTTCATACTATAGTGCCCACATTTGATTTTACATACACTCCACACCCAAACACCTGTTATAGAGGGAGAGTTATAAAAGCTACTCATTACAAAGCCTTCTGATTATGGTGCTATTAGGAACTATCAGTTGGGAAGGGCTTTCTGCAAGGCAATGGAATGAATAACCAGTGGACCTCCAAATGTTCAGTTTCTGTCATCTCTGACCACCAGTCAGGCTGGCGAAGCTGAGGGGAGCTGGCAATCTCAAAAACATCTGGAAGAGAAGCACAGATTCTCTCCTTCTGAAATTCTTTTACACTGATGACAACAGTGGACCATTTAGGTAGCAATCACTCTCTTGAAGGCCTTTCCCAGATGTGACTCCTTGAGAAGGCTTTAAATAAATATGCCAAAAATAAACCTGGGGCTTTTTAAAGCAAGGCATCTGTTCCAGTACAGAGTTATGACTCTTGTACTCTGGTTTTGCTGAAGTGAAAGAGCATACACTTTTTCTTTTATGTATGTATGTAGGTACGTATGTATGTATGTGTGTATGTGTATGTGTATGTATATATAAACATAATTTCTATGGAAACATTTTAATATTCCAGATGAGAATGGGATCACAAAATCCAGACAAGAATCCCAATCTGCAAAGTGCTTCAGGATGTGTACATTTGGTTGGTTTGCCTGTAAATGGTAATGAAATAAAATTCTTTGACATTCCTAATTCAGAACCAGTATGCTTCCAGAATATTAGATAAACTATGGTAGAAGCCCTTTACTCCCATGTACAGCTTCTAAGAAAGTGTGATTCTCACCGCTGAAAACAGGATCCTGGGCTAGTAGTTAGCCTTAGATTAATTACTAGCAGGTCCCTTTATGTTCACTGTCCAACCAAAAGAATTCAGATGATGACTTGTGCCCAACCAGATTTCATGCAGCGATTGCTTTGGACTTGTATTTAATACTGGCGTGGGAAAAAACTGGCTAGGAATGAAGAGAGTCAAAGTCTCACACTCTTGTAGGTATTGCTGAGGAAGGCTGAAGATAGACCTGGTAAATTGGGCACCTCAAATGAGAATTAAGAAGAAGTCTCTTTGTGCAAATAAATGACTATGTGTGAAAGGCCCCAAGCTAGGATAGCTAAACCAGAGGCACAATGCAGTTAGGGAGAAATGAGAGAAACCCCTGATGGGAGGTTAACAAGGCTGACAATAAGCCCAACAAACAAGATCATCTATTACACAATTAGCTGCCCGAATCCATGCTGTGAACAGGCAGTAAACAGCTGACAGGGGGAATGACAAGGACTGGAGTGGAACAGAAAGTTGGATTTTTTTTTTTCTGCTTGCAGAACATGAAGACCTTCGGGGCCGAATTGGGACTTTTTAAGGCCCAAATCATTCCAAAAGAACAAATATGAGGAGCAGTTTTTAGAAAAGTAAGGGGAAAGAGGCTATATTTATTTAAAATATACATATAATTTATGCCCACATGACATTCAAAGTGGATAAAACAAACATTTAAAATGTCATTAAAAGCTGTTAAAATCACTATTAAGCTAGTTCAAATTTCAAAGACCTTGCTAAAGAGGAAACTCTTGACTCTTTTCCTAAAAACAGAAAGAGTTTGGGGCCTGAGCACAACTCCTGAAGGAGCATATTCCATAACTTGGGAATATCATAAGAGAAGACTCTCTCCTGTGTGCCTGATAGATGGACCTTGAAAAATGAGGGAATCTTTTTGCAGGGATTTTCCTGCTGACCTTAATGTCTCTACAGACTCATACCAAGGTCAATCATCCCTCAGATAACCAAGCCTAAATCTATTTAGGACTTTTGAAGATAAAAAAGCATATCTTAAATTTCTGTATGCTGAGAAAAAATGGGCAACCACTGCAAGTTTTCCAGGCACAGACACAGTACACTCTCAATACTGGGCACCAGTTAGCAGCCTGCTTGCTGTATTTAGCTACAACTGAGGCTTCCAGACATCCTCAAGGACAGCCCACATGGAGTACCATTTTCAGTTGCACTTTCTTTCTCCCTATAGTCCTTCTCTCCCAACTCTCAACTTTATTGGACCTGGCAAACACATGCCTCACATCCTGTCTGGTAAGAAAGCATCATCATCACTATCATCACCACTACCACCACTGTACCACCTTTCTACCCATAGGGCAGTCAACGTGGCTATGGGTGTGAGAAGGTGGGTTGGAGAAAAAGAGGCAAATGAGGAAAGGGACACCTGTTCTCTTTTGCCACAACTCACCTCCACTTGTCCTCCTGTACATGTTGGTCCTGTATTTTGTCTGCTTCCCATTAAGAATGTGATAATGGTTTGGGCTTTTTAGCTTAGGAAGAAGAGGCAAGGAAGGAAGGACATGATAGAGATATATACAATTATACTTGGTGTAGAGCAAGTAGCTGGAGAAAGCAGAACCTGGAATTATTCCATGTAACAGAATGATAGGAAATGTAGGGCAGATAAGTTGTTTTCTCAGAGAAGGCATAGGGAAACTATGGAAACTAACACATGGTGACATTCACCAATTTGGATTAAGCTAATGGAGGAGAAGGCTATTAATGATTACACACGGACTATACACTATATACTACATACTATACACTATACGCCTCATGAATTAATGAGGTAGCACATTTTGAATATCAGTTGCAGAGGAACGTAAGCAGGAATGTGCTATTGCTCTCATAACCCAGAGGCCAGACTCTCTGGGAATAGAATAGTGTTCTAAATAAGTTAGATGTCCCCAGTCTTCTGGGGACAGCGGGAGCAGCTGGACTTGTGAGAAGCTGATATAGGCATTCCAGAAAGTAAAGAGGTTGGTTTGCTCCTCATTACCTCTCTAGCCAGCCAAGAAGCTCAGCTCTGCCTTTGTCTGGGTGATGGGCACACTTCAAAACAAAGCACTGGGCTGCAACCCTCTACTGTTTTCATGTTCTTAGAATGCCTTTGTATGCAAGGCCAAATGCATTGTTGGAAATAAAGATGTGTGAAGCTGGGGCTTTGCTTTGTAGCATACTAACTTCCCATTTATTTTTCTTTTTTAATTGAAGGAATTGAAACACAAAAACTGAGTAGATCACAGGACCTAAGAGGCACCAAGGGAAGCATCTGTGGGCTGCATGTTAGGGAGCCAGGAGATAGACCTTTGATCAATTCTGTAACTGTTTTGTCATGTGTTCTGTTTTGTTTTGTATTAGAGTTATTGACCCCTTCCTTCTGCATTCTTCTGCATGGAGAACAGAGCCAAGAGGCAAACATAAATGCAACAAATGTGCATGTTTTAAAAGCATTACACAGCAGAAAGTGTGCTTGGATTCCCACTGTATGAGAAGGAGTTAAAGCAAATAACAGAAAACTCATAACTGACATGCGAGATGATAATGGCCACCACCTTAAGTGGATTTCACACATTCAGGGTGGAACCACCAGCTTCAGAGGTAATGTAATATTGAATGCAGGGAGCATACAAACAAGGGTCGATTTGTGGGCTTCCCAAGGGCATCTTGTTGGTCAAAGTGAAAAAATGATGCTAGAATAAGGCCTTTCACCTGATCCAGTCTTCTTACAAGTGACTCTGTAGCAGCCCAACAGTACGGCTGCAATCACAGAAGGACGGGCAACTAGATAAAGGCAAAGCTAGATGGAAAGTCCATGTTCAAAAGCCATGTTTCTTTAGATACCACATCTTGGGAATAAACCACTATGGAAAATTGTTGCCTTCATGCCCTCAGTCTAAGCTGGGTTTTCTCATGAGCGTTCCTCAATTGTGGTTTTTGGATAAGTTGCCCTTTCTCTAGAAATTTACCCAAGGATTTTTTTTTTTTTTTTTTTTTGTCTGCTCTCAGTCATTACTGACCCTGCAGTGACCGCCCCCTAGCGGTTTTCAAGGCAATTGTATCTTTTTGTTTTTCGGAAGTAGTCTTTGCCAGAGCCTCCTTCCTAGAGCATAGCCCAGCTGGCGAACACAGGAGCCGGGATTTCCGTTGCTTTGCGCCCCGTTTTTCGGGCGAGCGCGGTTTCGCGCTTTACCGGCCACTGGTCCCGTCTCTCTGTGCAAGGCGCTGCCAGCATTTTTCCTCCCACTGGAGTGAGAGTACCCATTTATCTACTCACGTAAGTTTTCGATCTGTTGGGTTGACAGAAGCTGGTGGTACTAGCTGATGTTTGGCCACTTTAAACTTTGAAAGCTAGGCATCCTATTATATATGCTGTACTTATTATTGTGTGTGAATGCTTTAAACGTACCCACATTGCTTAAAACCTGTAACACACCTGAAGTATTAGGGACAGAGCAGCTAGTAATGGAATCCATGGAGTGAAACAATCCATTTCTAAGTGGCAATTCTGCAGCTGGCTGAAAATGTCAATGCACACAAGAGGATCCACGTGCTGTTAGGTCTGCTATCAGTGTAGGCACACGCAGACACAGACACAGACACACACACAGACACTCTTCATCCAATTTCCTTACTCAGCCATGAGCATTTTGGAAACAGATGCATATGGGGGAAGGTGGGGGGGGGGGAATTGGAATTGCCCTACATCAAGTGTTTCCTTGGCACCGGGCCACTGTCTGAACGGCAGCTTTGCAAAAGGCAGATTGCCAAGGTAGCAGCGGCATGAGCACAGCAGGGCAGTAACACAGCCAAGTCTCAAGTGCTGCTTCTTTATTTAAGTTCAAGCTTCTCTTGAATGCATCCTTATTGCACACGAAAGCACAAGGAATGGCCCTTGCAATCGGGTTCAGGGCATGCGTTATGCATAGAGAGAGAGGTGGGTCAGAGCACACCTCAGCCAGAGTGGTTTGTTCTGACTGCCAGCCGCTCTCCAGGGTTTCAGACAGGAAGTAGGTTTTTCCCTTCATTAATCCTGTCAATAGCCAATGCCAGGAAGGAAATCATTATGCAAAGATTGTCTTCCAGTGCCAAACTGCCTCTTTCTAAATGGACAACCTTTGATGAGTTTGGAGAGTATACCAGCAGCTGAAACTCGTGACTGAGGAGTACCCGAAATTCCGCTTTAGCTGGACCTACTTGGAAAGTCAGCACTCCCCTCTTTCTCTTGGGTGGTTCCTATCCTTCTCATTCTTGTATGTATCTTATTCTGTGTTATAGTTAGGACTGTGTTTTCTACTGTAATTTGATTTTTAAGGAAGAAGCTAAGGATCTCAAGGCTAGAGATTGTGAATGTGAAAGAAATGTCCAGCGTTACCTGTGCCATGGAAAAAAAGAGGGGGTGTGGGTTAAACATCAAAACCTCCACACACAGAGCTAGGCAGGGGCAGGGAGGTTGGGCACTCTCTAAACTTCCTCCACCTCTTTTTTTTCCCCTAGTTAAACAGTATGGCTCAGGCTGGTTCAAGCAAGAAGGGTGCCCCAATTATTTCTTGACCCTCCTAGTCTTTGAGCTAGCTATGGGTCTGAAACCACACCCCCACCCCAGATATAATGGGTTTCCATGTATTTATTCTCAGAATCAGTTTTGGAGACAGCCATCTGCTTAAGAAAAAGCAAATGTCAAAGAACATAGTGTACAGATTCCTATCATCTTGCTATGTTCTCCTTACATAAAAACTCTTATGCCAAACAAGCAAGTCAAACCATTTGGTATGCTGCATATCTGAAAAAGGAGCTTACAAACAGTTTATCCTGCAAAGCCTTTTCTAAACTATGTTAAACTCCCCTTTTATGAATTTGATGCTGGCATGTGGTTCTTTTCAGCATGAGTGAGTTTTCACAAAGTAGGTCATTCACTGGATCAGATGTTCCCAGCACCTATCTATCGAAAGTAGAACTCAGATTTATGGAAAGGTTGGTATTGAGCTCTTTCTCAAGTGGATTTCAATTTCTGCATTCCAATTTGGACCAATCAGCGTCCAGGGCTTGTTGATCATGGGGGGCCCTGGGAATATCCTATGTAGCATAGAATTGTGTTACATTGCTCCCATATTCAGGTGGGTCTGTTATGTTCAGTAACCTAGGACCTTTGGAAGGAAAAAAGGGCAATATGACAGCCCCACATAAATGTGGGAGCCTCTTTTAAAAAATTAGTGATCTGAAATCCACAAAAGGGAAGGTGAACTGAGGAAAGAGTATTTCACAAAAATCCTAATAAAATCTTATAAAGTGTGAATGGCTTACTTGGAACAGGAGTTAGAGAGCATCGGTGAGCAAACAGTACATCCAACTCATGCTCCAGATGGTCTCTATGGTCATAAAGACATAGAGGTCTCGTGCCTGAAAGGCTTATGAAGTCATCAGTAGCACAATTCAGGATGGTTTTCCTGAAGCACTGTGAGCAAATGGTGGCTACCTCCACATTCCTTCCACTGGTATCAGAAGGTATCAGAATTTCTTATCCTACAGTGCCCCGAGTGCACTCTCTCAGGCACAGGAAGAAACAAACAGCCTTGCTGCTAAGAAAAGAGAGTTGCTAGCAGGAAAAAAAGGAAAAAACAAAACAGTGATTACTGCAGACAAGAATTTTGCACACATCCCCCAGTTGCTTTGGCCACCCAAATTTCACCTATTTGCCTCTTATATCTGAACCAGCATTTTCCAGAGAGAAGTTTCTGTCTACCCTGCTTCTAATCATGGCATTTGTCCCAGTGATTTCCACTCAAAGCAATGGGGTACATTATCTTGCAGGCAAACTCTTTAGAACTGGAGTGCAAAAAATTTGAGGGAGTTAATTACCTGGTGTGCCTGTTTAATGATCCTTGGACATAGTTTAATAAATACATGAGTATTAGCAGCATTTAATGTTACTCATTAATTTATAAGCCTTTTTAAAAAGTCAGATATTTTAAGATTCAGGAATGCCCTGTAACATTCTGTGCAATTTTGCTGAGACTGAGAATTCACTAGGGCAGATTGGTATGGTTTGAACCAACGGAATAAAGTATGTAGAACTCACTTGTTAAAGGAGAGTGAGAATTTATTAAGCTTTAATTTAATGGAAAATAGGTGTGCTAAATCACTTGAGTAGTTTATAGTATTGCATGAAAGATTTTCCTTGCATTTGTTCTCCCAAGCTGTCAGTTTATTATGGTGAAGGACTGAACATTATAAACTGGAACAATCCACTCACTGATGGCAATAAATTCAGGAGAACTGAGAGCTGCCTCTAGGTTTTTTTATGTGCCAGATTCTGAGACATTTCCCTTCTTCATGCTAGAAATTAATATAATATGTAAAGCCTTAGTGTCTGGTTACCTGCAGGACTGCTAACTTTCAAGATACTAGTGCATTCATCTCAATGGGCATTCTGAGAATCCTCCCCTTATGAGATCAAGCTATTTCTCTGAGGTTGCCCCATTATTATGGAACAGTTTACCTCCAAAGCTCCAGGTGGCACTCTCCCAATAATATTTCAAAAGGCAGTCCAATGGAGCCTTTCTGTAGGGCTTTTATGATGATTAACTGGGGAGTTGCTTAAATGAATGCTGGGTTGAGGGGGGAGTCAGGTTATTGTTTTGGCTGTTTTTAAAGGATTTTATGTTTCAGTTTTTTTGCAAACTATTGGGAGTCCTTGTGGAGTTGGTGGTATACAAATGCTGTAAATAAAAAAAAAATGGCAGAGAGGAAAAACAGAATTGTAACTGGCATAGATAAGACACTGTTGTTATATTTAAAACATTAGCTCCATATTGGAGAGGATACAATTAAAATTCTGGTTATGCACAAAACCCACTTTGCATATTAATTTAAGTTTCCTTCAAGTCAAGCTCAACTCTTGGTGACTCAATAAACTTGTTGGGGTTATTTTCTTGGCAACAATATGGAAATAGTTTGTTACTGACTTCTAGGATTTTGGGAATGCCTGTTTGGGAAGTTTTTATTCAATGTGAACCAGATGAATTTTTGTCTTATCCTTAGACTACGGCAATGTGGGATGAGTCTTTGCAATATAGGCAATGGGAAAATGTGGTTTCTGGGTCTTCACTGGAGGCTCAAATCCAGCATTTCACTTATTATTTGCTCTATCTGTGAACTTCTGAACTTTTCCCCCCTTTTTCCCCTTATACTTTCAGTTTCCCTTTAAAAGAAGTTCTATGGAATGATTGAGTAGCTCATAAACCATAGCAGTAAAATAAGGGGTATTTCCACTCAGTCCTTCAAAAAGTAGTTTGACTCTGCTTTACAACAGACTTCACAGTTGCTGACTTTGAAATGGAGAGAAAAAAACAAAAACAGGAGATGGAGTGTAGTGAGATCTCCATTCACAACAATTCTGCACATAGATTAGGCTGAGAGCATAAATGAGATAAATACTTGCCCAAAGTTGCTAACGACCACTATGCCTGATTGGAGACTTGAACCTAGGTCTCTCCAGTCCCAGTATGACACAGGCCCCACCATGGTTCTCAAGATCAGTAATGAGAGGAACATGAAAAAAGAGGCTACTTGCCAATAGACATCTTTCTCTGATACCCAGCAATAAGTGTGTATCTCTGAAAAAGGGTGAGCAGAAACTAACAGCTATTTCAGTGGAAAATTAGAAGTTAACCTCCCATGCCTGTTTTGTAACGACCTTGGATTTCTCTATGGAAGCATCACTCCCTAAAGCAGGAAGGACAGTGTTTGAAGCTTCAAGAGGAGTCTGAAAGCCCAAAAAATGCCTTCTGAAGATGTTGTGACCTCATTGCAAGGGGTTGCTGAAATTTTTAGGCAACTTTTGACTTTGAGGGATGGGAGGGGGGATATGGGAGCAGAAGACCTCCCAGAGAGAAAACCTTTCCCATTCTTTCTCCCCAAAACCTGAAAAATAAGTTAAAATCATAGTTTCCAAATTTAGCCATCTTGCTGCTAAATTTCAGAAGCATGAATTTGCTGTGCTGGAGGGTCATACATGTGATACTGGGCCACGTAAGGCCCATGGACCAGTTTGTTTATTCCTGGACTAAAGATACCTAGGCAATGGAGAGATAGACCTCATGTCTAGGAAGCCTCTAGAAACATTCGTTGTATCAAAGTAGGCATGTATATCGGTGGGAGTGGGAAGAGGAGAAGCACCATATTCTGAAAACTTTCCTAGAGCAGCAATCTTAAAACTGTTTTCTGGAATTAATTTCCATTGAAGCTAACAGGGCTTTGTTCTAAATAATAATTCTTAAAAAGATAGGATTGGACTGTAGATAATAAAAGAGAGGAGAGGGGAAATGAAGAAGAGGAAGGTTGCTACTTTTAAGGACAAGTTGTACTAGTTTGGAAATTGTCTTCTGAGCAAAGCTATTTTCTGGCTTTGTGCCTCTAAGCCAACCACAAGCTGCTATGTTTTTTTTTATTCTGTTCACACTGGATGTCTTTTACCAACCTATCCAGCTTAATAAGAGAAGACCATTTCTAGAAGTACCATCAAAGACTTGACAGTTCTTAGGAAAAGAGTTTGAGGACGGGTAGAGAATGTGTTGCTTTTCTTTTCCTGATCCTAATGATTATTTTTCCACAACGAAAGTAAAAGAATGGCAATGAAAAGCAGAATGCATCATACCAGAGTTTTTTTCAATATGCAGAGGAGAAAGTAAGGATGCACAGCAAGCAAGATGGGCTGTCATGACATGTTATGGCAGCAAACTCTTGCTAGCTAGGGCCTTTCTGCTACATGTTCCCTTATTCTTGTCACAAACAAAACCACACCTATGCTATTTATTTCCATAGCATACTTTTTATATTTGTTTTACTGATGCTGCCCTTCACCAATACCACCTATCCAGTAAATGGTGTTGTAAGTTATATGTCTTCTATAAGATTTAAAGAGAGATGGCTCCAAATTAACAGAAGAACATTAGCAAACTGCCTTCTGATTTGTCTCCTCCCCAATTTTGAATTCCTGGTCAAATCTCAGAGCTGCCATTCCAACAGTACTCCTGCTGTTGTGTTGTTCAAGAGAATGGCAGATTTCATGGCAGATTTCAGACCAAAGTGTCTCAGAACACCAGTGAGGATATGGTAGACAGATAAGATGGTGGCTCGCAGACCTGACTTCTTGGCATTACACTATGGCAGTTGGGATGCTAGCGGGCTCCCATCATGCTAGGGTCTGACAACTACCAAAGGTACCACAGATAGATGTCAATCTTGAAATAAGAAATTCAATCTTTCATGAGGAAAGCATAACATTTCACAGTTGATCTTCACCAACTGGAATGGCAGAGTATAACAGAGGGTGGGAAAAGGATGAAACATAGACATTACTGGGGCAAGGGATGAAACATGCATTGAAACTTTATAATGCAGACTTTGCCCCTTATGTATTTATGTGCAACACCATGATTCAAGAATGAAAAGGCAGACATGATACATGTTTCATTATTTTAGTGTCATTGTGATTAAGATTAGCACAATAGTTATAATATCGGTCTTGTGATGGGAGGATATGAGTAAACAGTAATACCCTCCATATCTATCCTCCAAAACAGTTGCTGGCCCATTCCAGTGACACGGAAAGGGGCAGTTATGCAAATAAAAATTAGCATTAGAGGATCCAGCCAGCTTATCTCTTGAAGTTATCTATTTGGACTGGCTGCACCTAAGAAGGCCCTTTCCCAATCTTGCTATCAGATAATCTTTTAAAGTGGACATACCAGAGACTGAACATTCTGTTTGCAAGGCTGATGCTCCACGCTTATCTCAGCCACCCCGATTTATCCACTTCAAGACAGCAGTGTGATATCTCTGTGCCTGGATACTGATGGTTGCAGTCCAGTTGGAGTACCTTTCATACAAGAAAATCCAGCTCCCAACAACTCCTGGAGAAACCAAGTTTTCCTCTGTCCCAGAGGCAGTTGGAGCATGAGTTCCCACATCTTATCCTGCCTTTCACATTTTAGTTGGAGAAAATGACTGCCTGCTATGCCCCCTGCTTCATCGCTGAGCAAGGAGTTGAACTCTGGATGCCTTTGGGATCTGTTTGTGGGAGGAAGGCATTTGGCAGCTAGGATGCACTGGGAATGCTTTCAAGGTAGGACAGGTGACTTGTATAGCAGGGCTCTTTTAAGCTATCTGCAGTAGTACTACTGAAATAATGCAATGGCTACTGTAGCTGCAATATTACAGAAGTATTAAATTAAATGGAAGTAATAAAACTATATATGTTAAGGTAAGGAGGAAATCCCCAGAGAACCAAGGGCAGCTTTTTAATTGGACATGTCCTCTAGAACAGCTGCCAGGCAGACAACCTAGCTTTGAAGGGCCCTGTAGGGCAAAAACAAACATGGCATCAAACTTGTGCCACTTGAACAAGTCAAGCTGAAATTTGGCTCCAGCACACCAAGCCCAGTGGAAGATGGCAATGCTGTTTCTTCACTGTGTAAGAGGACAAAAAGAAAATACAAATATTGATCATAATATATTCCAAACACTAACTTAACAAAATTATAACTTTTGAACACAATGATATGTCAGATATTAAACTTGGATTAACAACTGATGTTTTCACATAGCATCTTATAATCCATACTATGAATGAACACCTGGATCCCTAATAGTGGGACGCAGTGGCGCAGGGCTTAATGACGCTGGAGTTTGCCGGTCAGAAATGGTCAGCACTCCCGTGGTTCGGGCCCAGCCCCGCATGACAGGGTGAGTTCCCGTCACTCGTCTCAGCTTCCTCCAACCTAGCAGTTCGAAAGCAATTCCATCTGTGAGTAGATAAATAGGTACTCCCATTTTATTTATGAGGATTTTACTTCAAAAATATGAATGGGAAGTTAGCGTTCTGCAAAGGAAAGCATTCACCAGTAGCATGACGTGTCTTTTCAGCAATGTTTCTGGGTCTTCTCTGCCTCTCCTCTCCACAAGATACACAAAGAAGTAGCTGGCTCCAACTCAGTGCTTTGGTTACCTTCTGATAAGTGTCTTATGGATGGGCACACTGTCCATTTTGTGAGCATGGCCATAACATGCTCTCATAATGCCTAATATGTCCCTTAGTTCACAAAGGTTGGGAGATCTTGGGGTATAATGACTTGATTCATTTAACCTGCTAAGACAATTGCTGGGATTTGTCCAATCCTACTTCCTTCTAGCCTAGCACATTATGAAAACCCAGCCATTATGTAATGCAACACAGGAGTATCTGCAGGGGTGGGGGTGGGGGGTGTTGGAAGTGACAAAATGGTGGCCACCATCATGTGATGAAAGCCTTGCCCTTTTATTACAAGTTTTGCATGACACATCTTAAAAAAAAAAAAAAAAAAATGGAACTTCAAACTCATAGTTGGCAGCCGTCATCTTGACATTTCTTTTCTTTTTCTTTTTGCTCCCCTGAATGTCTTTCCTGAAACTTATAACTGAAGCATGGGGGGGGGGGGGGGGACTCTTAAAAGCATATAATCATTGACTAAATACTACAGAAAAAATAATGAACTAGTTTGGAAAACCTCTTCCTTCCCTCTCTGTTGAAGAAGGACCAACTCAGGTGTTGACAAAGGACTGACATCAATAGCCTGTTGTTTGTTTTTCCAATGCTGATTAAGTTCCTCCTATTTTTTTCAAACCTCTTTTGCCCATACCAGCTTACTGAGCCTAGAAACAGATAAAAGGAGTGGAAAGAAAACCCTACTAAGGTTTAGAAGTCCATTTTCTTGACAGTTTTGGTCCCAGGTTTTAACCTGCTATCTCGTTTTTTCCACGTGCTCGTGCCATTGTGAAAGTTCTGCTAGTTAAGAATTCAAATCTAGTCTATTTCAGTTTTAGTAGCACATAGGTTTTGTTACAGTTTCTGTTGCAATAGGGCATATAAAAATAAACAAATTCTTTTTTTTTTCCCCCAACAAGGCAACCATTTTTGCACAAACAGCAATTATTTACATTTCCTTGCTCTTTGCTTTCTTTCTCTGTGGTTTTCATAATGGGAGGAGGAGGACCAGGGCAATTTGTTTTTAGCCTATTAAATAAAATTTCATAACTAGAGACCCCAGGACCCTGTTCCAAAGAATTTCCCTTTCTTTTTTCATGCTTATACTGATTTATAATGTAAAGTGCCCAGAGTTGTTGGGAGTCTTTACATTTATCTAAATAAATAGTTTTCAGTTTCAATAAATAAATGTTAAAATAACAACCAGATAGTAAAGAAAATGTAATTACTCAATCAACATAAGTTTAAAATCCAGCATTCATCCTCTCATAATGAACAACCAGATGGTTCTGAGAAGTCTCAGAAGCTACTCAAGACATGAAATCAATAGTGTGTCCCACAAACAATTCGTATTCAGTATTAACTCCCACTGACGATGGAGGTTACTCTTATCTATCCTAATAGCCTCTTCTCTATCCACTCCATTCAGAAAACTAAAATTTATCTTTTATTGGATCAGCAGAATTTAAAAGTGTGAGAAATTGCAGCCTGAAAAATTAAAAACCCTATAATGAAAGATAATCATACACAGCTGTACATTTCTACCCTGGGTTGACCAAATGATGCCATCAGTCTTTCCTAGTGTCTTGAGGCTATGGGGGTCTAGAGGGGCCTGAGCAGACTTCAGCTCAGCCCAAGCAAGACCAAGTGGCTGTAGGTTTCAAAGCCCCTCAAATATGGAGATTTTCCATCTTTGGTTCTTGATGGGTTGGCATTCTTCCAGGCAGAACCAGTGCATGATTTGGGGGTCCTCTTCAATTCAACAGCTTCTGCTTTTGAAGCTGCTAGAGCAGGTAGTAACTGTGGCCAAGAGGGCCTTTGCACAACTCCATTCTGTATGCCAGTTGCACCCATTTCTGGATCAGGAGGCCCTGCTTACAGTCACTCATACCTCGGTCACTGTAAAAGGCAAAAGTAATGACCTTGAAGGACAGAGGGAAGAGCCACTACCAAGGCATGCTTCAGGTTCCCTCTATGACCAGTGTCATCTAACAGGACCCAGGAGATGTGCCTTCTCTGTTGCAGCCCCTGCCCTTTGGAATACCATACCTCCCCCCCGCCCCCAAGTTTCAGATGGCCCTGACTTTGTTGGCTTTCATAAATCATTAAACACTTGGATTTTCCTTTGGGCCTGGGAGAGGACATTGGATGAACCTACCTGGTAAATGATTGGGAATGTTGAACATGTTGTGTTTAGACTGACTTCCTTCCTGCTGTGGTTATAGCATGCATTCTGCAGCCCAAGTGCTATGTGCTTCAGAGATTAAAATGATGGGTCTCCATCACTAAAAGTGTTATTGATCATGTCTGCATTATGCTGCACTCTCCTTGGCTACATGGGATGTCCTGATGTAAAGAGGGCATATAGGTTATGAGTCCGTTCCTCTGACAAGGGATCTGTGTTTGGAGAGCAGAAGCCCCCGGTGAGATAAGCCTAGATACCAAATTCTTCAGCATTGTGCTGTGAAACTAAACTGAATAATTATCAAGGTAACAGCAAATTGCAATTCCCTCCCTGAGTCAATGCTCTGTCTGACTGCAAGGTGACCTAAAAGCAGAACCCAGTAGGTGGAGCTATGCAGAGGAAAGGTGGAGCTATGCATAGCTTTGATTCTCAATTGCTAGGATCCTTACCCTGCTGCCAATGAACTGAGCACCACCTTCACTTATTCCTGTATAAAAGAATGCTTACTTTATGGAAGGAAGTACAAGGGGAAAAGTAAAGCTAGGTGTTTTGGATTTTACTGACATTTCAGCCAGTGTAGCATAGTAGTTAAAGTACTGGATTAGGATCAGGACGAAATAGACCCAGGTTTAATCCTCAGCCATAGAAGTTCACTGGTTGGCTTTGGGTAGACATATCATGAAGCCCAGTCTCTGAAGGTCTCTCCTATAGGAAAAAGTGGGAAGAAGGTAGCATATACATTACCTTGAATTCCTGGAGAAAAGTGGGCTATAAATCTAACAAGCACACATGTCAATACATAAATAAATGTATTGTCTAGGAAACGTGGACATGTGCCTCTCCAGAGAGCTTTGCTCTCTTTCTGCTTATATTTCACCCATCACAATGTTAAACACTTTAATAACCATACCTACAAAGCTGGACTTTGCCAGGATTCTTCCAGTATGAGAAAGTAAATCAAATAGGGTACCAAAGCTGCCTGCAATTCATTTTCTGGGTGACACTACTCCTGATATATCCCTTTGGAGCCAGTCACCAAGAACACATTAGTTGTTGCTGGTGGCATCAAAATCCTGGTATGACATGTTTCTGCAGAATACGGAGCAGAAATGTAAGGGTGCAATCACCTTGTAAAGGGATCTGAATGTTTCTCGTCTACATGTAAGCTTTCGTACAGGTGAAACCTAATCTGCAGTCTGAGAGGAGATATATTTCCTGAGATGCTTCTTTAAAAAGGAAGACACTGTGTTTCTAGTCCTCATTGCTAAGGGCACTGTCATCTCCCCCTATCTGCTAAAGAAATCCATTTTAAAGACTGAAAGCATTCACATTGTGAGCAGACTGCTATAAACATTTGGGTTACAGTTTGAGCGTAGAATTAGCCTTTTCCTGGAGCAATATATGGGCTGCTCAGTTTCCTGTGGATATCAGGCCTCAGTATCACTTCATGAAGTATCGAGGAAGAGGAAGGGAAGACTCAAAAGCCTGTAGCTGTCACTTGGCGTGACTACAGAAAAAACATGGCAGAGAATAAATGATTTCCCACTCCCATGCACAGCACAACACTCTTGCATCCTCCTTTAATGGTTGCACAGTTGCCATGGCAACCAATGCTCTATGTAGGCCTCCACAATGCAAAATATTCCCCTGCACCCAGCCCAAAAGCAGATCAAGGGAGTCTTTTGCAGCGTTTTGTAGTATCTCAACAGGAAAGACTGACACCTTCTGAAGAGATGGCATCTGATCACAAAGGTCTATGGCTCAAAGACAACCAACATCCCACCTGCACACCTACAGCACTGGGGGAATGAATGGGCAGGAGAAGCATCATCAGTTTATCAAGGATAAAGCTTGACCTTAATACATAAGGGATAGCCAGGGGATGAGATTAAAACTCGAGGCAGAGAGACCAAATCCACAGGGGTAAGGAACTTCCGCAAAGCTCATCTCGCTTCCCCCATTTTCCATAACCTGATTCTCTTTTTCTAAACTTGCCTATATATTTAGAAACCAATTAGAGACCAATGCAAATGTAATAATATAAATTTCATACCATAACTGAATGGAATAATAATGTTAGTCTCTTTAGCTTGTATCCCACTGTGTCAACCTGCCAATGGAATAATATCAGTCTGCAGAGTAAGCGTCATTTCTTCCCCATAATCTTCTGCTCTTGCTAAATCGATTCCAGAAGGCTGGGGACTCTATAGCAGTAAGAATTGAGGGCCCCAAGGTGTTGAGGGAGGGAGAGAGAGAAAAAAGCACCAGGAGCTCCTTGGATGTGTGAATTTAACCTCTATTGTTATTTTTTGAAAAATGCATGTGTCAGCAGATTCTGTCTCCTAATCCATCAGGCACCATCCCTGAGTGCTTGTGCGGTATTTCTTAGGTGTACTGGAGCAGAAGTTTCAGAAGATATAATAACCTGCTTAATCCATGGTTGAAATGAGGGAGAACTGGAAGTTCTGATCCCCTATTCATAATGGAGAATATGAATCCACAGTATTATGTGGAATAGCCTTCTCCAACCTGGGGCCCCTCAGAGGTATGGAACATCACATTGGCAGGGAGTGATGGGAATGAAGGACCAATACATCTCAAAAACACAATTTGGGGGATGGCAAATGTAGAAAATTAAGCCATGTTGTGGCATATAGAGATTAGAAGGTGCTGTTGGCAATTACCACTTCATGCACCAATGAATGGAAAAAGAGGAGGGTATTGCGTCTCCCCTTTCACCAATATTCAAGCTCAAACTGTTCAAAGAATTTAAATCCCATTCAGACTGAAAAAATGCCTTCTTTTTTGACAATTGTAAAACAATGTTTATTTTTCAGATTTCACCGATGAAAAGAACGACTTATAACAAGTTTGGGAAACGTAACATAGGATATTTAGAAACATAAGCTTCACTTGCCTCTTGTGAGATCAGCAAAATAAGGAAAGGCTGCTGAGAACAGGGAGGACACAGAAATATCCTCAGCGGGGTCTGTGGTTTCTACCTTTTCTCTATCACCATTTCTTTTAGGTTTCCATCTCAGTCACCTCCAAGGACTCCAGATGAGACAGCCTCTTCTCTGTCAGTAGTTAAGCTGTCTGTGGGGCCATGGGAGAACAGGTATCAGCCTCTCCCAAGGGCCCTGTTGATATGATCATTTCATAGCACTGTGCTGCACCAACAGCTCAGATGCTGCAGTCCAGGTGAGCTTATTGAAAAACCCAACTCGTGCCCTTGATCAGAGCCAAGTGCAGGGAAAGCAGGAAATGTCTGCATTTAATAATGCAGCATATTTATAGAGAGGGAGATGTAAAATAAAGACCTCCCCTCTTTTTTTTCATCCTCATTAAAATTGCATTACAAAGACGGGTATAACAGGAATAACTATTATCAATTATGTATCACGTATAGACTTGTGCTAAAAACACAGCGATGGCTCCAGGTTTGGCTCCACTGGCAAACTATTCTCAGCTGCAGGATCTGAAGACCAGCAATATGGGGACAAGAGTCTGAAGCCATCTGCAGAGCATCGTGGGTCCTCTCCAGACTAGTCCATTTGAATTAATTTGAAAAGCATTATTGAACATGGTATGATTTGGTTTGTTGGAAGATGTTTCCCATTCTCCTCCATGCACCCTAATATGTGAGGTAAGATAGCCATGTCCAACCTTATCCTGTCCAGGTGTGTTAGAATTACAGCTCCCAGAACAGCCTTGCTGTTTTTCACATATGGAAAATGAGAAAAATAATCTCTCCTTGCAAAGGGAATGAAATGAGAACATCTGTGATGCAACTGAGCATATCTTTAGCTTATTTCCAATGGATTCTGGCTCCCCCCCCCCCCCAGCATCTTGAAGGTGTTAGAGTTAAAATATACAGGGGGGGTTTAGGACATTTTTAATGTATGTTTGTATTTTAATTATTTATGGATTTTAGCCACTATTGGAGTGATTGGTGTGTCTGCTCTTTTTTGTTATTGTGAGCTGCCCAGAGTCACCCGTTGGGGGAGATGGGCAGCATACAAGTTTAATAATAAATAATAAATAAATAAATAAACCAAAGCCAAACCCAGGTGGTCTGTCCCCTGAAAAATGAAGGTGGAAGTGGAAAATGTCAATACTATTTGTGGGGGTCCAAAATTCAAATGGAGAATCCCTTCATCTTTGTTTCATATGATATTTTCCCTAGTCAAAAGCTTCTCCAAAGTTATGCCCAGCAGGTTAAAGTTCCTGCAACACCTGTAAATTATCTATATGCTTTGTCCTGAGTGGGAAATAGAAGTTTGTGGGAAGACTGTAACTGAGAATAATCCTTTACACCTTTGCCCTCGATTCTATTTATTTTTAAAACTGCTAGGAGAACCTATTCACACCATGTTTAACCAGATTCTAAATTAGAAGTATATAACATCCCCCATAAAGATCTAATGCTACACAATAGCCAGCATAGTGCTGGAGATACAGTATTGGACTGGACCTGGGAGGCCTTCAAGTCCTAAGGAGTCATGGTGACTTTGGGTCAGTCATTAACTCTTCTGTACGGAAGCCGGGTTTTAAATGTAATGAAAATACCAGATGGGCTCAACTGGTTTGGGGTCAAGGGCCAAACCTGGCTATTGAGTGACATGCTACAACCCAAAAAGTAGAGGAAAAAATGAATCTGATTTCTCTTACAATTTAATTTAATGTTTTAAATATAGTTAACATTTAATTTGATTATTCATGGTAGAATATTCTCCCGTCATGCAGTTAATAATTTTCCCTTTCTGACACATTCAACATTACAATTTAGTAACAATTTTCAAATATTTCTGGAAATTCACTCAAGACTTTTGCCATGGAACCACTTGACTGTAGAACTTTGGAATAAACAAATGTAGTAAATGCTAGGATATCTGTATTCCTCTATTCTTCTCTTACTACCTGATACATATGGTCTTGCTCTGTGAGGTTTGGGAAACTTACAATGCAAATAAAAAAACCCTCCAGAATATCCCTCCAACCCATTTTTTCCTTTTAAGGCCTTCTTCTGACACCAGTTCCAGCCTTCTTTATTAAGTAGTGAAATTTCCCTGCCTCCTGAGAGATGCCTCATAATAATGTGAGATAATGACAGGATCGCTAGGCTGTAATAGTGTGGATGGGAGGGGTTATATGACTCAGATCTTAATATTGGCACAGTGATATGTTAATCTAATTAGTATCCCTGTTTTGGGTGATGTAACAGCTTGTCACAAAGGCCCATATGCACAGTTTGGAAAAATAGGGAGGCTGGTCCATTGGTGAAGCAACAGCCCCCTGGAGTATAGTGTGCTTTATCTTAGGGAATTTGGGAAGTGTTAACATTTTACATTTCAAAAGAAAGGGGGAAAAAGGAGAATCACAAAGTCATCCAGTAGAGCTCTGTATTATCTGAACGCAAGGAAGGAACTTGCCTGGTGGAGTAAGCTGAAGGGAACAAGCTTGGCTAAGTGGGCTTCTTGTGAGCGGTGGCTTTATTTTTTAAATTCTTTCCAGCTCAGCATAATGTTGGAAAAAAGTATGCATAGGGTCAGAATGATAACTCTCTGAAAACTGAACAGAATAGAACCAAATTTGGTGTGGCAGGAGAGGCGGGGAAAAGAAAAATTGAGATAAAAAATGGATTGGATCCAGCTGGGTGTGGGGCAGAGAAAGATCCCCCATTGTATCCTAATTAGAGAGACAATTTGGTAACTGCTGGGAATATTGCCATTGATCTATTCTAAGCCCTCCTTTCTGGCCACGTGACGGCTATTAAGGTGTTGGGCGGGGGGGGGGGGGGGGTCCAGAAACCATGTTTTGCACTTCATGTTTTCCCTAACGTAGTTTTATTTTTTCTAAAGCAAGGATGGACTGGAAAGGTGCCCTGTAAGGGTGACAACAAAATGGAATGGAAGACACAAGAGGCAATTGCTAATCCTTGCTTGAGATACAGTGTGTGGTTTGGAGGGGAAAAAAATGTAAGAAGTGGAATTATATAGATGTATCTGTGTTCCAAACTTGGATTTCTCTTATTGAAAATCTTCTTCTAAAGCCAACTTAAACACCACAATCAATCTTATTCTTCAAGAAGCAACCACATAAATTTTTGGGTAGAATGCTGCATTGCAGCCCCAGTCAATGAGCCTTAAAAAAACAAAACATTTGCTGGATAGGCCTGGCCATTACCAGTCTCCCTCCACATTCGCGATAGCCTTTTCCAACCTGTTGCCTTCTAGATGTGTTGGAATTAGGAATTCTGGGAGATGTAGTTCCAACATGTCTAAAGGGCACCAGATTGCAGAAGGCTTCCCTACAACATGCCCTCATAGGTCCCTCAGCAGATGGGTTAATTTAGAAAAGCTTTGCTTAAAAATATGAAGAAAGAAACACACAGATCTACTCTACTTGCATCTAATGAATGAACTGTGATCCACAATCCTAAATGCAGTGTGCCATATATGAATATGTGGAAAATATAAAAACATTTAAGCCTAGAGATTATGTCCCTTAAATCGCAATTACAGATAACCTGCCAAGGGCTAATTTACTCTGCTCTTTATGCCCTCTTTTGTTCCACTAAGCACTGAGAGGAAAATGTGAACACAACTCTTCACCTAATGAGAAAGGTGGAGAAGCACCAAGGATTGTTGATTTTCCTTAACATATGGCAACAATGCAGATAACCAGCTTGCCAAGTAGCACCTGGTTGAGAATGAAATACCCCCCTCCATCTTTTCTTTCTGCCCTCAAAACTGCATTTTTTCTATACAGATTCCAAGACTTTGGGCAGAATATCCAACATAGCTTTGACATTAGTTGATCACAGGTTGTTCCGGTCTTTAAAGCGGTCAATCTAAAGAGCTTGAATTGTGTCCTGAAAAAACATAACAATGCAGCAACCAGTATAATTGTGAAGGCATTGGTGTCTTTATATTACAGTAGCTATAAGCTTCCACAAGCCAGGGAGACATATTCTGGATCAGGAGCAGTTTCCAAATAGTATTCAGGGACAGCCCTGTGGTGAGAACTTCACTGTGCTTTGTTCTCAGTTTTATATAGTATAGGTGACAAGGTCAATCTTTCTTTTTCTATCCATGTTAATATTGTATAAATGGTATCTTTCACTCAGACCATCAAAGGCAAAACCCCAGGAGCTGAATTTCTCACTTTGCACAAATGATCAATTCTGGCTGAGAGACTGTTTTATCCCTTCTTTGTTGCTAGTCACCCTTCCCTGCAGTTGTAGCCTATCCTGCACTGTCTTTTGAAACAAGATGTTAGCAAAGTATCACAACAGGTTTTCTTAAACTCCTCAATAGCATTTAATAGAACATTATGTGCCAATGCAATTTAAATCACATTCTAGACATATATACCATTGTTCCAAGGCATGAGAGAGAAGAGAGAAGAAATATACCGCTGTTATATGTCCACCTGAGCTTACAGCTGAAATTGTACATACACTTAAAAAAACCTTTATTGTGTCAAACTAGGATGATTAATTAGAATGATCCTAGAAAATGAGTTCAATACCGTGAGCTACATAAAATCTAAAGGGAATTCATGCTTTGCAAAATCTTTGACATTTAAAGCTGTTGGCTTACACTCTAGATCCCCAATGTGATGCCCATATGCACCTCTGTGCCTAGAGGTCTCTCTGTTGGCCTGCTCCAGACTCTGCCTGAACTGATCTTTGGGAAAGAAAAAACTAAAAGGAAGTGGAAGGCTAGCATGCTACAGGACATAGCACTAGCCTTAAACATACTAGGTATTAGGGCATAATTCAGATTCAAAGGGGAAAAAGTGATTTGGAACACAAGATGCCAGTCATGTAACACCTGCTAATGAATCCTGAAATAAGCAGCATACGTTCCTGGGCTCACACAACTGCCTTTTGCAGCTGCAATGCAATGCCAGGAAAAATTGTGTTTGGGGAATCCATGGGGGAGATGGGTGTCAAAAAAGTCAAGTTGGCAGATACAACTGTGCAATTTTGACAATGTTCCTGCAGATGCCCCTGTGCTGATAGGCGCTGCATGCATGATCTCCCACACTCCAAATCAGCTTTCCTCCTTTAAATCTGGATCACTGCACAGCCCTGGTATTGATGTCTAAGAATGCTTTGGGCTTTGCATAAACGCTAGAGGCATTCTTAGAAAATAAACATTTTAAAAGTCTTTATTTGGAAATGTGCCAGTGTGATAAATGACTGTTTTGAGAGTGGCTGTATTATAGAGTATCCACAATATGCCCCCAAATTTTGAAATGTTCCTACTGGCCCAAACATACACAATTTTATGGCAACATTTGCTATTTAAGGAGGCCAGATGTGTTAAATTATTGTCCTCTTTCTGCACTGAGCATGTTCTATTTAGGTGAGAAGAAAAATGTGATTGATTCCTCCAGTCCCAGATATTTCATAGCGGTGACACTGTATTTGATACAGTCAACAATGGTTTAGTGGCAAAGACCTATAATTCCTTACTGATTTAAGTAGCAGGTATTTTTTTTTATTTTTGATTCTCTCTTAAAGCCAAGTTAGTTGTGATGGGAGTGACCAAAAGAAGAACAAATGGAATTGATTAATGAATCAGTTGCAGTTTCACTGTGGTGGAGAAATTTGCACAAACAATCCCCCTTCCTTAGTTTCCTCATTTTCAACTGCTGAAATATGATAATTTTAAAAAGTATCACCAGAAATATTATGGAAGTACAAGTGCCCTCCATGCTATCTAGATATGCTACTGCTTTCTGCCAAAATTATTCATTTTTGCACCAAGATCCATCTAATGTAATAACAATATAATTCATAATTTATAATAATATAATAATGTCAGAAGAGAATTGGACCTGGAACACTTGATTATCCTATTGGTTTCTGGAGGACCATCTATTTGAGGACTAAATTCTCTCTGGATTATTACTTTGCACACAGAAGCCTGGTGCAAAAGTCTCGTGTAGACTAAAGTTCACTCCAGCCATTTCTTCTGACTACAGGAACTGAATTGCATTCACAGATAGGGTGGCTTTTTTTGTGGTATCATTAACAATCCTTAATTACCTCCGCAACTCGTCCAGAAGTCTACCACTTGATCCAGATTCACCTTCTGCCCACTACCTCTGGTTTGGAAGTGTCTGACCCAGGAGGTTAGATAAGAACTTTGTCATAAAGAAGAACAAATATTCTTTACTCCAGCTGGATACTGATCAGTCCCGTGCCCTATAGTGATTTCACCATATCATATGAACCCCATTTTTCTCTCACTAATCAGCATCATTGAACTATTTCATAGCCCAGGATTTCAACCATTTATCTTTACATTTTGAATACTTCCAGGTAATCCAGTGAGAATGAATTACAGCTTGAGTAGTATCATTGTTGACAGTTTGGGAAGATGGTTCTGGTAGAATCTCATGAGATATTTACTATTTATGCAGTTCGCACTGTACCTCCTCAGAGTGGAAAAATAGACTATTGTTTTCTGTCAAGAATTTCTATGATCAGACTGAACAGCAGACAATCTGAGCAAGCATGTCCATGCACACATAGACTTTTTTTTCCTAATCTTCTGTAACTTTTCTCCATCAGCTTTTCTGTAATCTAAATGGCAGCTTAGATCAGGTTACTCTGGAAAGAGGTTCTTGGATCACAGGTTTAGAATAGTGTTTCTCCACCCAATCCTGCTGGGCTATATTCAGTACCTGGAGGAATTGACAGGATGTGATGCTTTTGTCAAAATGATAAAAACAGCATTGTGCTATAAAGCACCAACCTTTTCATATGTTATCATAATGCATCATAATGGTGTAATACTGCTTTCAATATTTGCTACCCCTATCGATGTCTGTTCCAGGAGCTCTTGGTGGTATTAGCATGTAGTTTGAAAGAACAGTTGTGGGCCAATCCACCTCAGGGTTTCTTTGGTATCCAGTACTACACTGACTCCCCCAACTTGCCTGGAGATAGTAAAAACAAACTGTGATATGGTAAAAGTGAAACTTCAGAACTTGTTATCCTCTAGTTGCTTTCCCTCCCCCCCACCCCCGGTTCTTGCTTATTGGATATTGAATCTTGAATGCCAAGACTTCTGGAAGGTAGCCTTATGGGTTAGGTAAGAGCTCTGCCAGCCTGGGATCCTGAACTGATGCTGCTAGAAGGACAAGCACTTTATCTAGTAGAATGCAACTTCTCTTATTCCTAAAAGATTGCTTGCAGAAGGCTGTAATTTGGTGATGGAGTGCAAACAGAAAATCCCTTATTCAGTCCTTAAAATCTCCAGGGAGAGTGAAGTAAGCTTGGACTGAAATGTCTGCCACTTGCTATAGATAGCATTGGGCTTGATGGGCCACTGGCACAGCACAGGAAACAATGGCTTCCTGTGGCTTCTAGGGATATGGAAAGGCACTTCCCAACATGAGGCACTTCCAGATATATTGAACAACAATCACAGGATTCTCACCCAACACAGCTCTTGATAGTGCTGGTCATTATGGGAATTATAGTCCAACAGATCCAGAGGACACCACATTGGAGAACGCTATATTACACACAGAGAGACAGGCCGACTAAAGAGACTATTATCAAGCATTTAGGCAGAGCCTTGTGATTGTCTCCTGAATCTAAGCAAAGAGCTTGGCAACCTCTGAGCCAGGTGACCGCTGCAATCCAAGGCATTCACGAGAAGTAATAGGACCTTTCCATGACTCATCATTGCTGCTGATCTGACAAACTGTTGATTCCATTGATAAAAGCTTTTAGGCACTCAGCCAAATCTGTTTGGTTCATTCATAGAAAGCAGGGCTGGAGAAAAAAGAAATCGACTAGGCAGCAGGCCAGAAAACAGAATCGGAGCCAGTCTCTGGTGATCAGACAAAGCTTTTGGTTATCCAGGCAGGGACCTGGAGGGGCTGTAGCTCAATGATGAAACACCTGCTTTGCACGCAAAAGGCCCCAGATGTGATTCTCAGCCTCTCCAGTTAAAAAGTCCTTGTACCGCAGGCCTGGGGAAGACAATGCTTTCAGATGAGACACAGCAGGACAGCCTGAGGAAGATTTATTAGCAACTGGAAAGAATTTCTCACATCTAATTGCTGCAAATATACAAAAGCCACTCACCCCCCCCATTCCTTTCTCTTACACAAATTAGGCTGCTGAAATCAAGAAAGTCTGGGGAGAAACTGCAAGTAAGTTTTTTTTTCTGTGAGGACTCTGAACTCAGCTCTGTTACTGTGAAAAATGATAAAAGTTTTCATCTGCAGTACCTCACACAAGATTTGTACCAGCACATCAATATTTAGTATGGTACTAAATAACCTTTAGTATGGTTTATGAGTACTACAGAGATTGGCTTTTCCACAAACCACCATCCTGCCCATCTCTGTTTAGGTTGAAATCAAGTTCCAATATAGGTAGTCCTCGCTTGCCAACCATTTATTCAGTGACCATTCAAAGTTACAACAGTGCCGAAAAAGGAGACTTACGATGGGCCCTTGAAATTGTAGCCATTGCAGCATCCCACAGTCACATGATTGCCATTTGTGACCTTCACAGCCGGCTTCTGACAAAGTCAATGGGGAAGCTGGCAGGAAATCACAAGTCTCAGTTAGATGACATCGTGCTTAACAACTGCAGCCATAACTGACATCGTAAGTTGGCTCAGTTATGTGACGCTGCACAAGAACTGTGCTGCTTAGCAATGGAGTTGCGGGTCCCAATTGTGGTCAGTGAGGACTACCTGTAAAAAACAAAGTAGCATCCACAAACCTGAATTCTGCCTCTTCCTGTCCTACAGAGGTGCTACCAGTCAGGGGAGGAAATGCTGAACTGTGCATTAGGCTGTCTCTACATTACTACAGAACTCTTAAGGCAGAGAAGAGATAGACGAGACAGTGGGTTATTGGTTGTCAGACTGAACATTAGCAGGGCTGTATCCGTCCAGCAGGAAACTAAAACCAAGAAGTACTAAACCTTTAAATAAAATAGCACTCCTAAAATAGAGGCCAGGAGAGGCCAGAAGGTCTAGAACTGACTGTTCAATAATATTCTCCCTGTGTTTTATTTTATGTTTGTGTTGATTCTTATGATTTTTTTTGTTATGGATTTTATTATATTGTTATGAACCACCCAATGTTGATGATGAAGATGGCACTTAAACACTGTGAAATAAATGAATAAATCAGTTTATGGTCCTGAGATCATGCTGCCAAAATTTGATGGCCAAATGGCCAAATGTTAGTGGTACAATTTTTCATTTCCTCTCCAAAATAAAAGGTGGTATGGAAACCCTTAAAACTCTTCCACAAACTCCACAAAATTGCCTGAAACCAAAATATTTTGGAGAGCTTGTGGGTGGGTTTAATGGTTCCCATTCTGATCCTTAAGATCCCCCCAAAACAGGGTCCAAATTTCATTTCCATCTTTTCTGGTGCTGTTAGCATGTTATCAGGCAGCCTCCTGCAGCCCTCTGGATGGCTAGGAGGCTGAATTGCAGCCCCCACCCCTCAAAGACTGTCCTAACTTTGTATTGACTGGTGGTAAGTATGTATGTGAACTGCATACAGACACCTGTTATCCCAGGATATTATCTTTGCTCTTCTATAGAAAATCTTGATATTCATTATATGGTCTCCGTGTCACCCCATCTTCAATAAGAGAGGCAGCTCTAACCTCCTTAAATTCTTAAAAGACTCTTTCCCTAAATAGGAATCTTTCTCAGACCCACTTTTCCTCCACACCAGTTTATGGACTTTCAACTTTTTGAGCAAGAATTAGAGTATATAATTTTCCTTTTAATAAAATCAGGCAGCCCTCAATGAAAGTGGTTTATGAGTTAACCCACCCAAGAAGGTAAAAACTTGATTAACAATGGATTCTGACAAGTGTTGGGAGTCATTCTGGTGACATTCATGGAATCCTACACTTAAATTTTAAAAAGAACCAAAATCTTGTAAGGGTTTCAAATCTTTCAGGATTTAGGTATAAGATCTCATGAGATTTTAGGTCCGAATGCCAAAATATTGGCATTTTCACATGAAATTTTGCAAGATCTCATGAGTGAGAGTAAGCAATTTTATGAAATGTTGGCCAATTTTAAAGTTTATTTTTATTTTTTGGAACCTATGCCATTATACAAGACTGGATAAGTGGTACCATACAAACCCTATAACATAAGAAAATCTGTTAGATCAGGCCAAGGTACATTTTATTCTAGTATTTGTTCCTCACAGCAGCCAACCAATTGCCTTTTGGGTGCTCACAAGCAGGAGAGGGATACAGACCCCCCTTCTGCTGTTGTTCCCCTGCAATTGATATTTCGTATCTGGACCTCAACCCAGAGGCAATGTTAAGTCTTCAAGACTGATAGTACTTGATAGACTTGTCTTCCATCAATTGATCCAATCTCATTTTAAACCTATCCAAGTTTGTGACCATCACCCCATCCCATAAAGTGTATTTTTCATTACAAATATACTGATTATAACCCTTCAAGAGTCAACTGACTGACTTGGACTAAAATTGAATGAAGAAACAAATCTTATGGAAATGTATTCAACAGATTAATTAAGGCTTTGTGGTGAATTAGTTTCTTTTGTCTGTTCTAAACCTCTTTCTGACCACCTTCATTGGATATCCTAGTGTTTTGTGAGAAGAAAAAAACTTTTCCCTGTTCCCTTTCTCCATGTTATGCATAATTTTAAACACTTCAGCTATGACACCTTAGCCACCTTTTTTTCCAAACTAAAAAGTCCCAAGTAATCTAGCTTTTTCTGTGACAAGGTGTTTTAGCCTCCAATCATTTCATTTGCCCTCTTTTGCCCTCTTCCTAGTTCAATTACATCTTTTTTCAAATGTTTCAGGCAGAACTGTAGCTAGATCCAGACATACGATAGATTTTATAAGGACATGATAATTTTCAGTTTTATTTTCACTTAATTTCCTAATGAACCCTAGCATGGCATTGACCTTTGGTGCCATTGCCATATACAGAATCAAAATAGGCACAATACCCTAAATTGCAATCCAAGCTAGAGAAGAAGTCAACTCCCTCACCTCCAATCCCCTTTTACTTGTTAAAGGTAGGAGTGATGGAGAGGAAAAAAGGAGATCTTTCTTTTCTTCGCCCATCACTTGAGAATTACCTGAAAAATCACATGCTGGGAACCTTGGAAAATTCTTTCTCTTTTCACATCCTTCTAGGCACCAGGGAAGAAGGGAGTGATTTTTCTTGCAGGACTCAGTGATCTCATGAGATTTTGGCTACTTTAATTTTTTTCAGTATTATTTTGGCACCAGGCCCCAACTGCAGTCTTCTTGTGGACTATCAGTAATCATCAATAAGTGGGGAACCATTGGTTCAGTTCACTATATCCAGTTGCAAAATAATTAAGGGTGTGTTCCTTAAGGTTGTTACTTTAGGGATTATGTCTTTATAAAATGTCCATTTTATTAGTCAACTTGTATATCCTCATTGAAAAGCAGGACATAAATTAAGCAACCTTCTGTTAGCCAGAGGCCACAATTAATGGTTTTTGAGGAGACCAAGGTCTGCAATGTGTACAGCAATGACACAAATGGGTAGAGCCATTATATATATATTTGTTGGACTTGGATTTTCTGGGTTTTCCCTGTTCTGGAATGTGGGATTCTTAAAGAAACATTGTTTACTTTAGGTTTAGTTTTTATTTGCTCCCCACTTCAAAACTGTAGAAAGCCAAGACACAATAGTGCAGTCCAAGGATAAGGTGTGGAATCAGGAAGCTGCTGGGCAGCAATTTACCCATGCCCAATGTGCATACCATGGATACACAATTAATTAAAAATACTTCAGCAAAGGTTCAGACTGGCCATGGTAATGAATGGATTTAAGTCACTGGACTGAGGGTTCATTACCCCCTTCTACTGTAGAGTATTGATTATTGCCAATTGCTGACCACTTCTTTTCCTTTAACATTCCCTTTTATGAATTAAAAAAAAAAGAGTCAGAGAGGCAAAAGCAATGGAGAAAAATAATGAGGAGTTGTAATTGTAGACGAGGTATGTAATTGGGGGAGGGGGGAGGAGGCAGCTGTATTAACCATCTGCCAGACTGCTAAAAACACCCACTTAAATATCTGTTTACAAAACTGCACGATCTGTGATAGTCGAAACACAGACGCTTTCAGTGGAGCAGACCATGAGATGCTAACGAGGATCTGGGAAAGGGGAAAGCATATTCTTTTAGGAATAATGTCCTTCTGAACTACAGGATTTCCTGCATGGTTCTATTAGTTACTGAAATAAATTTAAATAGTCAGTAGTTTTTGAAATTTTGATGGTAATCAAATGTAGAAGAACCTGATCTTGTTGTGGATTTCCTGGGTCCTGCAATTCATATAAGGGAGGAATTGGCTGAAGATAGGTTAGCATTAATGGTTGACTTCTGAGTGACTTGCAGTACATCAACAAGGGTTTCTGACTCCCAATCATTTCACAATATTAAGTAAAATTACAAAGAAAACAATATTCTTTGACATGCCTGGCTAGGCACATTCCTCAGCCTCAGTATTCATCAATGAATTCCATAATTGTCTTTGCCCAGATGATTCTGCTGGCTCTCATTTGAGCTATAATCTATACTAAGACAGATATGGATTTGTCCTTCTCCATCCAGGTTGTTCCAGTGCACAGTTTGTAGGGCAAAATAGGAAAGTGGCTCTACTTCCTGAGTTATCATGTTGCCTCTGTCTTCATACCAGCTCTTATTTCATTTTTGCCTTCACTTGATAGATCACTTGAGGTCTAATAAGAAAACAAGTAGATATTGTAACCTTGATAACCTTCCTAGTTCTATCATAAACTGAAAGCACATCTGAGCATTTTCTCAATGCATTCTCAATAACCCCATCTACATTAAGAAAATAGGGTTGCACTCCCTACCCCTTAGAACAGAGCCTATGAGTTTAGAATGGGAGCAGGAATCTGCTTTCTAAACCAGTCCTGGATGTTCTTACTACCCTGGAAATCCCTGCAAAGTAGAAACCTGTTGTGCCAAGCAGCCTACAGGTTTACATTGTCCCTCTTTGCCTCTACGGACTATATGGACTGACTTTCTTGCCCTGTTGAAATCAAAAACCTTAAAAGGAGGTGGGGCCCATTACCTGAAGAGGCTCCTCTTTACTGAAAACAGAGTTATATCTAGATGGCTCTGTGGAACTTAACTCTGTGATGGCCTGAAACAACATTTGAGCTGCAAGGGCAAGTAACCTGTAGCATTATGGATGTTATTGAATTACAATACCCAATACCCCACCTCACTACTTCTTAAGGCTCTGGGAGCTGTACTGCAGCAATATATGCAATGTCACATATTGCTTATACCTGCCATTATTTACTAGTGGAGATATTAAAAGAGGATGCCAAGGAATGAACTTGAGACCTACATGGAAACCTTAAACTCAGCCTTAATAATGGCAACTTATCCTCCAAAGACCCTCTTAAACCACCAGCCTTGGAGATCTTGGGCTGCAGAACACACCAATTCTGTATCTGAGTTGGGTCATCCTTTGCCCAGTTCTTATGGAGCTATTCATCTGAGAAGTCCATTTGAGAGCCAGTTAGATGTAGTGGTTAAGATGCTGGACTAGAACCCTGGAGACCAGGAGTTCTGGCCCTCCCTTAGGCATTTATGAGTGAGCTGCCTAGAGTCACTTGTATAGTGAGATGGGCAGTATATAAATTTAATTTATAAATAAATAATAAATAAATAGAAGTTGGCTGGGTGACTTTGGGCCAAACAGAGTAAACTAAGAATTCAAATAAAAAAAGATGGCAAAAATGATTGCCCTACAACTATCTAGTGAAGAAAATTATTTCTGATCCTTGTTCAGTCAAAAGTATGTGTGATGTCATAACCTTCCTTCAAAGGTAAGATAATTAAATAAAACAAATATCTCCCCCACTTCTGATATTTTATTAGAAGCCAGACAATGATAAACCACTGTGACCACGTGCAGCTACATGAATATGTGTAACTATATACAAATCTAAATGCAATTTTAAAGACCTATTATTGACTTCTCCATAATGACAGGTATTTTCCCCCAACATCTTTCAAACATCAAGACTAATTAGCTGTTCAATATGTCTGTACTGATATATCTGGCTAATCTGGGTTTTAACACTTTAAAGGTATTGTAATGAATCCAGTACTGAGGTCCAGAGCCTACTGGCAATGCAAGATGTACTATTCCAACTAATTTCCTTTTTATTTATTGTGATTACTCCCAAGGGCACATCTTTATGGAGTCACAACCCTTGCAGAAGTGACATGTATCAAACGGTGTGGGAGAGCCCATGTTTTTCTAAAATACAAAAACAGGGATGAATCTAAAACAATCCAATGAAGATTAAATGTATTTAGCAGTAGCAGCAAATGCACAAGGAAAGAAAGTCTTGTCTGGAAGCATTCAACAAGAGCTGATGAGCATGAAGAGTTTACTCCCAGAGCTATTATATTAGAGTAGTGAACAGACAAAATTGAGAAGCAGAAAATCTCTCTACCTCAAACCAAACTTTGGCAAAAAGAACTTTGCCCTGCCCAAGAGAATTGTTACAAATGGTCATTGAACGAATGGTCATTATCTTGCCTTGATGTGATGGTGGCAGTTGGGGGGAAAGGTGCAACTTAATTGCATGAAATAAACAGGTTAGCACCCAACAGGGCCATAGATCTAGTTTGATAGTTCCATTACTGCTTTGAAACAAATTGAAAGCTACTATGCTTTACGAGTTTAATTCGGTATTCCATTGCTGCTGCTACCTCCTTTTTCTTCCCTTTCAGCAACAAGACATTCCAGTGCTACTTGCCTAAAACATAGGGAGGACACAGTTTGTTTGTTTGTTTTATTTACTGGATACAATTTGTATGGCCACCCATCTCAAACAAGTGACTCTGGGTGGCGAACAATCATAAAATCAATTAAAAAATGAATTACAATCACAATACTAAAAATTAAATACATACTGCAGCTGAGAAAAAATGTTACAATCCATGGATGTTAATATAACCAGGAAACGGGGCCGGCCCTTCACACACTCAGGACCCCAGACCTGGGCACATAACCAGGTCTTCAAGGCTTTACAAAAGTCCAACAGGGTTGGGGCCATCCTAATCCCCAGAGGGAGGATGTTTCAGAGGGCAGGTGCTATTGCAAAAAAGGCATGCCCCCTGGTCCCCCCCAGCTGACATTCCTTGGCTGATGGTACCAGGACCATGCCCATCATGCCAGACTGGATTGGATGGGTAGAAACAACTGTGAGAAGATGGTCCCTCATGTAACCTTATCCCAAGCCATGAAGGGCTTTAAAGGTGACAACCAGCACCTTAAATTGCACTCAGAAACATACTGGCAACCAATGCAGCTCACGAAGCAGTGGTGTTGCATGTGCTGAGTAACCGACACTATTTACTACCCATGCCATTGCATTCTGCACCAACTGAAGCTTTCAAATGCTCTTCGAGGGCAGCCCCATATGGAGCGCATTGCAGTAATCCAGACAGGAGGTCACGAGGGCATGAGTGACAGTGAGCAGAGCCTCCCAGTCCAGGAATTGGTGCAACTGGTGCACAACCTGAAGATGTGCAAAGGCCCTCTTAGCTTGGGTTGGCCTCAGTTCATTGCACCCCATCCTACAGCCTCCAGGTACTTGGACAGGATGTCCACAGCATCACTCAGGCAGTCTGGGGTGGAGATATAAAGCTGGGTGATACCTCACCCCAAACTGTCAGGTCACCTCACCCAGCAGCCTCATGTACATAAGAGGGGAGAAAGGACCGAGCCTTACAGCACTCCACAAAGTAGGGGCCGTGGGCTGGACCTTTCCCCCCATCAACACTGACTGGAACTGACCGTGGAGGAAGGAGGAGAACCAGTACAACAGAGCCTGCCCACCCACAACTCCCAAAGCCGTCCTGATACCCTGGCCTGAATCCTGACTGAAAGGGGTCCAGATAATCCGCTTCATCCAGAGTCCTTTGCAGCTACCGTTTGACTATTTTCTCTACAACCTTCCCTAAAAAGGGAAGGTTGGAGACTGGATGAAAGCTGTCAAGATTAGTTGGATCAAATGATGGCCCCTTGAGGAGGGGGTGCACCACTGTCTCCTTAAATGCTGGTGGGACCACCCCCTCCCTCAAGGAAGAATTAACGACTGCCCAGACCCAATCACGCATCCTCTCTGGGCAGCCTTGATCAGATAGGAGGGGCATGGACCTAACACAGAAGTGGCCACACTAACAGCTACAAGAACCCTGTCCGCTTCCTCAGGTTCAGCAAGATCGAACTCCTCCCAGATAACCATGCCCCCTTAACCTCCACTGGCCCTGACCCAAGGCTAGAGTCCAACGCAGAGCAAATCCAAGTGACTTTCTCAGCTAGATGTGCAGCATATTCCTCACAGTGACCCTGGAGGTGAAACCCAGAATTAATCCCTCCAAGGAGGGTCTGGGTCACCCAAAAGAGGGCTCCTGGATGCCTATCTGTGGACACAATAAGGATGGAGAAATAATTACATTTCACTACCCTTGCCACCATGAGGTAGGCTCTAATAGCGGCTCTAGCTCACTTTTGATTGTCTGCACTCTTTGTTGTTTGCCAGTGGCACTTTAGGCATCTCTTTGCCCTCTTCATCTCCCTTAGCTCCTCCATAAACCACAGAGAGTGCCACAATCTATGGGTGTGGAGAGGCCACTCAGGTGCAATTCAGTCCAAGCTGCAGCTGCTCTCCCATTCCGGGCAGCCACCAAGGATTCAGACAGACCATATAACAGACCTTCTGGAACTACCCCAAGCTCACTCTGGAACCCAACTGCGTCCATCAATCATCTGGGCAGGCCAATCTAATAGGCCCAGCCTCCCTGCAGAGGAGGGTGGGTCCAGAGAACTGGAGGCTCACCAGGGAGTTATCTGACCATGATAGGGAGAAACCAATATCTTCCCCAAATCCAGAACACCCCGCCACTGCTCTGACAGAAAAAACAGGTCAGGCATATGACTCCTATTATGCCTCAGGCCTTGGATGACTTGGGACAGGCCCATGGCTATCATGGTGGCCATGAACTCCTGAGCTACCTCAGACCTTGCCCCCAGAGAAGGCAAGATGAAGTCCTCCAAGACCATAAGCTTGGGGAACTCCACCGCCAACCCAGCCATGGAGTCAAGAAGCTGAGGCAGGGAGGTTGCTATGCAGCAGGGAGGCTGGTACAATAGTAACAGTCCCAACTGATCCCTAGAGCCCAGCTTAACAAATAGGGTCTTGCACCCACAGTCTGTGGAGCAGCGCCTCTGGATGGCTCCCAAGTATCTCAGATGATCACCACCACCCCTATCCTAGGGTCTTGGCTGGTGCCACACCTGTAAATCAGCTGGGCACATCTCAGAAAGGGGAACCCCCTTCTGGTCCCAGCCAGGTCTCGGTAATACACATCAGGCCAGTCTTCTCATTGACAATCAAGTCATGAACGAGGGTGGCCTTATATGTTCAGCAGCAGCAACCAACAACCCAGGGCCTTGAGATTCTGCCATCCGGGGCCCAGGAATGAGCATGAGGGGCTGGAATGTGCCACAGGAACAATATACCTGTGGCACAGTCCCTGAGAGCAGTCTGCCCCCTGTCTCCTGTCATATCTCCATATATCCATCACTACTGGGATGTTATAGCCTGTCCCTGCCCTTCCAGAGCCTTCCCCGCCCCTGTCCATAGTAGCCATGCCCAAGCCTAAAGCCCGCCCCCCCCCCCCACCATACATATACATACCCATCCACAACCTCGTCCAGGTCCATCAAACCCAAGGTGCTTCTACATAGCACTCAGCACCTCTAGATAAATGGCCCGACTCAACCCTATACTCTCACTCCCCACCATCAGTCCTCTCGCACTAGACTGGCAGGAGGCCCATAGATCCAGCAACCAGAGTCCTGAGAGTGAATCAATCACCTCCCCCTGGTTCTCACCTGTAGGAAGGCAAACAAACCCCTATTCAGGGGAAGAGACACCCTCTCCCACCACAAACCCCAGCCCATCCATCAATGGAGTCTGTGAATTTGCAGCCCCTCTGTTCTCCAGCCAGGGAAGGAGGCAAAATGGCTACCCAGGTAAATGGGGGGAGGGTAGATGCAGCCACAAGGACCGAGCTGAAAGCAATGCTTCAGCCTGTCCTTGCATCCACTGCAGCCCACTCCCTACCCCCCAAATGCCCCTCGATGTCGACTCTCAAATCACCTCTGTCTCCACCACTCTAGCACTCACCACCTCCACACCAGCCAGCTAAAGGCCTCCTCTGTCGCTGCTGTCACACCCCGGTCCATTGCTGCACAGCTGAACTCTGCTCAGTGTGCTGTAGCTGATCCATACACCCGGTACACCCAGAAATCCAGTCATCTGACTGCCAGCACCAACACCAGCCCCAGGGAGAAGATGGTCCAGCCAACATTCCAGCTAGCAATCCAAATAGGAAGGTACCTATTTGGCACCACGTGCAGTTCTGCCCCAAGCCACTACGCAGCCTAACAAGGGATATGAATCACACAGGCTCAGCAAGAAACAGCATCAACCCAGTTCGGTAGAAGGAAAATCCAAATCTACAGGAACTCCATCACCTCTTAGTCCAAATCTCCATACCACCAACCTGCTGCAACATATTAAAAACCAACTACCACTGGTAGCTCCACAAACATACCTGACCTTGGTGCCATCTTAACTTCTTATCTCTATGACCAGTTATGGGTGCTTCTTTTGGCAGGAGCAAAGGATGCCAGAAGGGATGGGCAACCTCTGGCCTCGGGCTTCTACAATGCTCCATCTTGATGCTGAGACCTCCAGAACAACCTCTGATTGCTCTTACTGAAAACCACTTAGAAGTAGGAAACACCACAAAAATATACTATAGCCTCAAACAAAGCTTACCATAGTTTATATTAAAGCAAAGCAAACTATTGAAGTTCTCCCACTGTGACCCTAGTTCCCCCCAAAAGTTTGATGCGGCCACCAAAGGATCATTCCTCCTTGCTCTATGCAAAGGGAGGATAGAACGTGCACGTAGCTCACTCACTTAGCCATGCACCACAGGTGTTGCTCCTACCTCTTGCCTCCTGAAGCAAAAAAATTCCCAGAGCCCTAGATCTTCTCACACACATGATATGTCTTGACAATTTGGCATCACTTCCTTGCCTGCTCTGGCTCTTCCTTCCCCAATATTAAACATTAGCCCCTGGCCTCCAAAATGGGGCTCATCCCTGATATATGTAGAGGGGGTTCACTCATCCACCAAGCCCCATGTCCACTTGCTAAGAACAAACCCATTCTCTTGCTGAATCCTTTTGTCTCAGCATGAAATGGGTGGCAGTGGCAGGAGAGAAGCAACCAGTAAAACAGCTGTAAAAGAGCAGCTTTCAGGTTGCTCTATCCCACAAACAGAGGGTTAAAAGTGATATTTAATCAGTTCAGTAGGATTTTTTAAAACTGTTTTTCAACAACTTTTATCATATTCCATAATAAATGTTAAATAAATAAATAATAATAAATTTAAAAAAACTGTCATGTTAAAATGTTAACACAAGGTTTAAGGAAAGCAAAAATTTTCTTAATGTGAAACTACAGGCTGGAATCATTTCACTGTATTTTGGGAGCTTTCTGCTCATACCAATATCAGAAAGAAAGGATTCATCAGAGTTCAGTGGAAATACTATAGTAAAGATTTGTATACTACATTGACTACTAACTCTTACTAACAAAGAATTCCTGGATTTCTATTACAGAAGGCCATCCTCCTTGACTTCACTGGAGGATATGTGCAATAGCAGCTTCCCCTCTTTCCTCCGCTGCAATTTTCACAAAACAGAATTGTTCTCTGTGAACTACACTGTTGCTCTTACAAAGTTACTGTAACCTCAGAAGAGATGGGCTGGGCATTCCATCAGAGTAGAGGAAACCCTTTTAACTTCTCTTATGAAATATGAACAATGATCAGCAGTTGTCTCCCACACACCTGCAATATGACTCACAGGCCTATTATTAAAGAGAAATCCAGCCTCCCTGCAGCTGGCTGGCTATTCATCCTTCGTCAAAGAGGATATCCCTTTGTTTTGTGCAAAAGAATGTTCACATTCATGATGGAAGTGGAAAGTTTTAGTCTTGAGGAAATCCACACTTAACACTGACATGATTATGCTAAAAGATGACCAGTGAAAAGGAGTCTCAGGGAGAATCAATGCCCAAGAGACATTTTTCATCTGACTCCATAGCTTTATCCATCTTCTACACTCATAGTGATCTACCCCAACCCTGCTACCCCTACTCACCCAGTTTGCTTCTGACCCTTGTGACTCATGATCCACAGTGTGATTTATTGAGTTCCTGGGCTTATAAGTTCAGACAAATGTCCCTATAAATGGGGACAAGTACTATCAACTGGTTTGCAAATACCTGAATCGGTGGAGGCTGGACAGTTCTCTTTGGAAGATGGTTCAACTGATTTTCCTGCATTCTGCAGAGGGTTGGCCTAGATGAACACTGTGTTCCCTTCCAACTCCAGAATTCTATGAGTCTATGATTTTATGATTTTGAAGTATAGATGAAGAGGAAGGTATTTCTTTCAAGATATTGCAAAAATAAAATTAAAGATTAGCAGTATCTTAGTAAGTTTTTATTTATTTATCTAATATATATATATATATGGGGGGACGCGGTGGCGCAGCGGCTTAATGACGCTGAAAGTTGCCGGCCAGAAATGGCTGACGCTTCGGCGGTTCGAGTCCAGCCTTCGCGTTAACAGGGTGAGCTCCTGTTTCCTCCCCAGCTCCTGTCAACCCAACAGGTCGAAAACTCACGTGAGTAGATAAATGGGGACTCTCACTCCGGTGGGAGGAAAAATGCTGGCAGCGCCTTGCACAAAGAGACGGGACCAGTTGCCGGTAAGCGCAAAACCGCGCTCGCCCGAAAAGGGCACGAAGCAATGGAAACCCCGCCTCCTGCGCTCGCCAGCTGGGCTCTGCTCTAGGAAGGAGGCCATGGCAAACCACTTCCGAAAAACAATTGCCTTGAAAACTGCAAGGATTCGTCCAGGCAGTCACTGCAGGGTCAGTAATGACTGAGCGCAGACTATATATATATATATATATATATATATATATATATATATATACACACATACATACATACATACATACACACACATACATACATACATACATACATACATATATAGTCACCCATCTCACAAAGCCATTGACTCTGGGCAGTGTACAACAGAACTAAAACAATTAATAAATACCTAAAACCTTTATAATTATTATTAAAAACATTAAAAACTATAAAAACAGAGCTAATACAAATATATCAGGCCTGCTGATATAACCAGATCTTGAGGGAACCTTCAGAAGCTCAGAAATGACAAGGCCATCCTCACCTCAGGGGGGAAAAGATTCCACAACGTGGATGCCACAGCAGAAAAGGCCTGCCAAATGTACTCTCTAGATGACGGAACCCGTAACATGTCCTCTCTGCTGGATCTGGTGGGATGGGCAGATGAAACTGGGGAGAGGCAGTCCCTCAAATGACCCAGTCCCACGCCATGAAGGGCTTTAAAGGTCAACCCCAGCACCTTGAATTGGACCTGGAAACAAACTGGTAACCAATGCAGCTCACGAAGCAGAAATGTTGTGTGTGTTCTACCAGAAACACACATAACTGCTTGCAGGGCTACATTTTGCACCAGCTGAAGTTTCTGGATACTCTCCAAGGACAGCCCCATTGAGTGCATTGCAGCAGTCCAACTGGGAGGTGACCAGGGCATGAATGGCCATCAGTAGGGTCCCTCGATCTAGGAATGGGCACAACTGGCACACAATACAAAGTTGTGCAAAGGCCCTCATAGGCACAACTGCCACCTGCTCATTGGGCAGGTGTTCTGAATCCAGGAGGACCCTCAGATTGTGCAGAGTCTCTTTGGGGCAGTGCAACCCCACCCAGCAGCAAAGATGGTATAGTCCTAGAACTGGAGGGCCTCAAAACCCAAAGCCACTCAGTCTTGCCAGGGTTCAGTTGAAGCCTGTTGTACCCCATCCAGACCCTCGCAACCTCCAGACACCAGGAAAAGACATCCATAGAATCACTTAATTCACCAGGAGTGGAGATGTACAATTGGGTATCATCAGCGTACTGTTGATACGTCACCCCATGGTGACAGATGAGCTCACCCAGTGGTCTCATGTAGATGTTGAATAGGAGAGAAGAGAGCACTGACTCCTGCGGCACCCCACATAGTAGGGACCAAGGGTGGGATCTCTCCTCCCCAATTACCACCAACTGGAATTGACCCTGGAGAAAGAAGGTAAACCAGCACAACACCATGCTGCCAACCCCCAATCCTCTGAGTCAATCCAGAAGGATACCATGGTCGATGGTAGCAAAAGCCACCGAAGGTCAAGTAAGACAAGGATGGACACACTGCTACCATTCCGCCCACACCAGAGATCATCCAAAAGCACGACCGATGCCGTTTCTGTTCCATACCCAGGTCTGAATCCCGACTGAAAAGGATCCAGATAATCCGCTTCATCCAAGGTCCTCTGCAGCTGTTGTGCAGCCATCTTCTCAATCACCCTCCCCAGAAAAGGGAGGTTAGATACTGGATGAAAATTGTCCAGTATCATGGGGTTCAGTGATGGCTTCCTGAGGAGGGGGCGAACCAAGGCCTCCTTAAGAGGTAAAGGAACAATCCCCTTACTCAAAGAAGAATTCACCACTGCTAGAACCCACTCACATGACACCCCTCGGGCTGCCCCACTACTGAACTGTGATTGCATCGCAAAATAGATTCCAAAATGAACTGAGGAGAATATTGGGCAAAGGATTTCATCTTTAAGAAAGCCCTTTTTTCATTACCACCTAACCACAGTAGTGGAGGCATACCCAAAGGAAGGCCAATCATAGATCTTCAAAGAAAATCTGAGATTCTGAAATGGAGATCGTGGATCCTTCCAGTACAATTTATACTACAGTTCATACTATAAACTGTTTTTTTGGAAAAAGTACATGTCGAGGTCTTTATGCTACACCTCAAAATATCTGGGAGGCTTTAAATCAAAGCTAAGAACATGTTTATTTCTAATGGCTTTTCCTGTTTTTATTTTTAATTTCACTTCTTTGGATTGTAGAGAGCTTGGGGACAGTGAACATGAAAATAATCTATTTAGTTGAGGGGGATTAACTGACATACAATTAGCATTTTTACAGGGTGTCAGGGGCCACCCACTTAGTGCAGATCTTCTCAGAGCCTTGGTTTTAGAGGGGCAAATCCTGGCTCTTGAAACAACAAAAGATGCAAAAAGGAACAGGCAAGTGTTTTCAATGGCGAGCATCTCTCTAACCAATAATACCTTCCCGTATTATTCTTTAGTTTACTGCTATTAATAGGTCTATTATTGTTTTAGTTCATTAAGGTTTATACCCTGAAGCATCAGTGCCAAATACTTACACAAAAAATAAAAATAAAATAAGCACCTGGTAGTAAAACAAGATAATATGTAACAACAGCAGGCTTCTACTGCAGGGGGGAAAAAAATCTTCCAACTAGTATTAAAACATGATTACAGTTTTACAGCACTGATTTCAAATGGTGTATACTCCCATGTGTATTACAGGCCTGTAGCCTAAAACCCTAGGGATTCTTAGTTTGCACCCTACACATTGGTGACAGGGAGTTTCTTTGGGGAAGACACTTTGGAGGCAGAATCCACACGGGAAGCATAACACGATGTTAGATGAATCAAAAGGCCGTCTGAGAGAGAGGAAAGATTATTGGGGCTGATAGGTGCGTTTGGCATTCTGAGACCAAAGCCCAGGCACTTTCACCAAGAGACTGCTATAGGGGAAAAGCTGGCTGTTCTACTACATGGGAGTGGCCAGTCACAAAATACCCAGAAGGCAGCTCTGTACCACTTCAACTAGTCAGGCAGGGCAAGGACCCAAAGAGAAGCCAAGGGAGTTATCTGGGAAAAATGAGTGGCCACAGGCACAACATTGCCGCTGGCCTATCAAGTTCCCAGAGTTTCCAGCAAGCTATCTCTGGAAAACCTCTATAAGACATGACTGGATAGCAGGAGCTGCTCTTATGTTCCCCAAAGCAACTGGTCTCTGACACTGATCGTAATAGATAGGCATCATGAGTAAGAGCCACTGATAACTTTTGCTCTTCATGGATTTCTCTAATTCCCTTAAAAGCTGCACCAAGGATCAGTGAACACTACGTGGTAGTGAATTCCACAGTTTGACACCAGCCTAGAAACCGGGAGACTGTGAGTTCTAGTCCCGCTTTAGGCATGAAGCCAGCTGGATGATCTTGGCCAGTCACTCTCTCTCAGCCCTAGGAAGAAGGCAATGGCAAACCACTTCTGAAATCTTGCCAAGAAAAGTGCAGGGACTTGTCCTGGCAGTCGCCAGGAGTTAACAGTGATGTGAAAGCACCAAAAAATAAAAAGTGTGATGTAGTACTTTCTTTTGTCTGTCCTGAATCTCCTGCCATTTGACTTTGTAGGATGAGCCCAGCTTCTACTATTGTGAACGAGGGAGAAAACACCTTCTTTACACCAGACATAATTGTATCTCTCTCTTCTTGCCCCTAACTAGTCTTTTTCTCTAAACAATTTTCTATACCATGTTATTCTTTATAAAATACTTAGAGTACCTTCCCCATCCCCACATTACAGATCTACTTAAATTAATGCCATACTATAAAATTAAAAGCAGGATAAAAAAAATTCAAGAGTCAAAGCAGGGAGACAGAGAAAACTGGGGTTACAAAATCCAATACTACAGGGTTTTAAGGGACTCTCCACAGTATCCTTTGAGAAATTATAAGATGCCAGAAGAAAGTTGAGAATTTTAGAGACACCAGCTAATTCTCGGCTCATCACTATAGTGAGTTGAAATAATGTACAGTAATGTGGTGACTAGGGAGCAATCAATGACCGATCTCTATTAATCTGCACATGTTATAGCTGAAAAACTAAACAAGCTGTACTTCAGCTACAAGTGTTTTCAATGCCATTGTCTTCTGCAGATAGCAGAATCATTTTAATCTCTCATTTGATTTATAAGTATTTTTCATCCAGTTTTATCCTGCTCCTCCATTTTACCCAAACAGGAGCTTTATATGGTAGGCTAAACTAGCAGAGTATAACTCATGTAAAGTCAGCCAACAAATAGTATAGTTAAGCCAGAATAAAATAGTTATTTGTACCATGCTAGTTCTTATGCCCAAACTTTACCTTAGTCTTGCCAAATCTATATATTTTTGCTCTTACACCCGTATCATCTCTGACTCCTAGTGACTTCATGGGTACAACCAAGCCTAGAAAAGTTTGTTAAAGTACAGACAAGTTCAAATTTGTATTTCCCAAACTTATACACACATGTAGCCTATATGAAATGTATTCATGTCAAGTTTTGCACTTTCATAAATTTGATGATCAAAAACATGCATACAAAAAGGTGTATGTTAGGAGAGACTATGGCAAAGGCTTTATCTGTCTGGTATGAAGACATTTGCTGAATAAAAGTTCTCCTATCCCTGTCAGTAAGTCTGCTGAATATTTTCCAAGATCCTGACTTACTGAGATTCAGACCATTTTTTATTCTAAAATGGGGTACAAGTAAACTTCAACATTCTCCAGCACATTTGTTGGTGGAGGAATTGAATGGACAATTTCTTTGAAGGAAAGAAGAACGTCTCCAAAATGTCTCAAGAGCATGAGTACCTCTTAGAGGTGGCAATGGCACTGGTGCTAGAAAAGCCAAAAAGGAGGTTCAATTTGTATTCTGCCAAATCATGAGATTTACAGGAATCCAACAAAACAAACAGCTAATTAAAACATCCATTATAAATGTAATAAAATAAAAATTGTGCATCTCCTGGTCTCCAGGAGATGATTAACGAGATAAAGAAATATTAATGTCCCTCACTTGGGATTTGGTTTCACCCTAGTAATCCCATTTCCTGGGATTAGAGTTCTTGCTATCTGAAAAAAAAGAGAGAGAGAGAGAGAGAATTGAAGAATAATTTTAACATAGTAGTAGAATGTGGGATTGGGATTGGAGACATCATAAAAACTTAGTCAAATTTGGGCCAGTCACTATCTCTCAGTCTGAACTCATAGACTTCTGAGGATTAAATGGGGTTGGGGAAGCATGAAAATAACTTTGAACTCCAAGAGAAAAGATAGGATATAAATGTAATGAAAAAAATAAAGAACCATCAGTGCTAGGAGGTTTTCCCAAAGTAACATCCAGCTTCTATCTGTGGGACACAAGGGCACTCTTAACATGAAGCCTGACCCATCAATCACAATTACAGTGGAATAAGTCAGACTTCCTTTATGTTAGTGCAACAGTCTAGCAGCTGAATCTATGAACCAATTAATCCAAAGTTCTCACTTATCCTTTCCTTAACCCATCAAACCCAGTAGCCTAGTTGAATACTGAAAGAATTGGGCATTCCACTCCGTATACCCACAAGGCTGTGTGAAATTAATTGAATTTGAAGTTCACTGTGAATACTCAGTTCATCTCTAAGAATGAAAGCTCACACTGTGTAAATCTGTAGGGGAGAAAGAAGAAAATCCATGTCCAAAGAGATTTTTTTTTTCAAGAAATAAATAATCAGGGACCAGAATGTTTGGTAAAATGCTAACCCAGGTAAACTATCAGCTGACACATTGAGTCACTCAATTCTGCAAGTAACATAATAAGGCTAAATAATATTTTAACTGTTAATGATGCCCTTGTGTTTGGGCACAGTTGACCTTAAAGAGGTTCACACATTACATGAAAAGAACTCAGTTTTCTAAACATGCCCCAAGTGGCCCTAGGACACATATCTGGGCAAAGTTGCTTGGATTCTGCAGAACAACACATACATGGGTGTTATGGGGGAAAAAAGACAAGATATATATCAGCTGCACCTGGCTGGACTAGAGTCCTCTTCTCCAAATCTCTTGGATGACAACTTCCACAGCTCTGGATGACAGAGCAAGATGGGAATGAGAATTCTTATCCAATACCTCCAAGAGACACTACATTAGTGAAGACAAGTCTACATGATGAGATGGGCAAGCAACCTTCTTTTTCCCATTGAGCAGAAGGGGGAACCATCTCCTTTGTGTGCTGAATTTGGACACTGAAATCCTTCCTCGGGAAGATTTTAGCAAAGAAAAGAAGGCTGAAGCACCCAATTCCTTTCATTGACTCTACTCTCTTCTCCATTCCCAAGGAAAACCAATTTGAGGGACCAGGATGGAGAAGCAGGCGGTGGTGACTCCATAGGAAACAGGAAACTTCATGAGTCATCTTTTCCTTTCTCCATAAGCAAAGATTCCCTTCAGTCAAGTGCAGTTCCTGAAGACTTTTATTTTGTTATTTTCTGTGTTCTGTGTTATTTTCTTGGCAATAACACAGAAGTGGTTTGCCACTGTCTTCTTGCAGGATACTTTTTTCCCTTCCAAGCCTAGGCTAGAACTGTAGGATTTCTTGGTACTCTTTCATCCAATTATTATCCCGTCGTGCCCTGTTCAGCTTTTTGGAGGCTGGTCAAGGTCAACTAAGTGCTGTCACCTATTGGGTCCTTTCTCAGATTGATGATCTATTCCAGATGAGACAAAGCAATGATGCTTCCCTGGTTGGACACCATGAGGGCTGAACTACAACCTCCTCCCCATCATCCATACTGAAAAAAGATGCTGCCAGTGTTGTCCTTATTTCATAGTCAGTGAAGGGAATTGTGCATAGGGCCTGCCTGTTGGTTTATGATTGCAGAAATCTAATCATGGGTATCATCTATTAATACAAACATAATTGCTGCTAGTTCAGACCAAAGGAATTTACAACAAGATGCTGTCATATGGGCACCTATAAATTGCTCCTGTTTATTATCTAGCCAGCCATGAAGTTTGATTCCATCTCTCTCCCTGCCCCCCATCATCATTTTTCTCCCCCCCCCCTCCAATTTTCATTGGATTGTTTTGGGAACACCACTCAAGTCTACTGATACCTCTCTCTGGGGTGTGGATGATGTCTTTTGACTCCATGATGTTCCATGTACTGCAGAAAAGAAAGGAAAAGGTAGAGGAAAAACAAGAGACTTTGTTTGACTCAGCTTGATACTCCCTAGGAATACCCCTGTATGCTCTTAGATGCTTTCTTTTCCTTTTTAATAAGTGTCTCTGATGTGGATTTCTTGGCAATGTTCCCCTAATGAGACACACCTCTGTCTAATCAGTATCTCAAAGAGGTGATCTGGCAAATACAGTTTTATTCATAGCTATAGCACTAGAGGTGAGAAGCAGCAGCTAAGGAAATATTCCCCTTGTTTTCCTTTTAATATTTAATTTCAAGTCAGAGCTTTCTTAACACATGAAGTCAGAGAATTGCAAAGCAATAAGCAAAGGATTTGTTTCAAATAAAAAGCCCTTGATGATAGAAGCTAAAAAGCACAGACACCTCCAAAGAGAGGGATGTAATCTTACTTCCCATGTAATAATGCAAGAAAGGCATGGTATTCAATAGCTGCATTTCCATAACATGCTTAGCCTATTCATGGCATTAACCCATTTGATGGATTCATACAACCCATTGAACCATAAGCTAACAAAATGGGTTGGGTTTTTACAACATGCTAAGCCACAAGAACCTAGTTAAGACTAACCAAGCTTAGCATATTGTGTGAAAGTATCTGCTGTATTTTTACCTAGCCTGGTTAAGCATGAGGGTTGGACAGAGCTGAAAGGTGGTGCTCTAGGACCTTTTCTTCCTGCATGAAATCAACCTCCTAAATGACCTCAAGGCCACACTAAACTTACAGAGACATTTGGGACTTCCAGTGAGGATTCATGGTGAACTAGTTGTCTCCAAAGGAGCAGAGACAGCATTGTGGTGAGATCAGCAGCCAGGAGGTGATTTCTGGCTGGCTTAAATCTCTCCAGATAAAGGAGAGATCATGAGATTGCCCTCTTGTACTCCCTGAGTCAACTGCAGGAATTAAAGTTTCTGCAATGTTCATGAGTTGAGCAGCTGGGAGTTGAGGGATTTCCACTAAGCTCACAGCTGCAATGTGAGCCTACATAGCCTATATAGACATAAAGTTCTGCCGAACCTTATTTCTTAATCACATTTGCAATTTGCCTTTTAATTGAATTTTTAGCTATGAAGAACCTTTCAATTGACAAAAATCCTTCCCATGGGAAAATGCCATTGTTTTGAATACTTAAAAAAAATATGGTAAGATGGGATTTTGAAGGTTGGACAGTAGAGGAAACCAGAAGTAACTAAAGATTACAATCAAAGGAGAAGAACATTTTTTACTAATACAGAATGGAGTAAAATGCTTTAACGTTGAATGTATTGGAGGATATTTGTGAACAATGGACTCAGAAGTTAATCTTAAAAGTGGCTATTATAGATAGACTGCTTTTAAAATATGTTTTGGAAGAGGAACAAATTCTACTGGACAAGACTGAGATTGATCTAAAAGTGGATTTAAAAATGATGAGTTACAAGAACGATATGGAAAAAGATGCTATACTGGATATATAAATGAAACTGGCTGATGTCTTAATAATTACATGACAAACCAAAAGAGTGATTTGGATAACTTTCTTATATTGGATTTACAAAAGAGTCCTGTTAAAGTTCTGAAGGTTTTTCTGAGACAAAAAAAATGAAAAGAAAACAAGCTCTAGGATATTATTTGAAGGGATTAAAGATCAAGATTGTTAAAATTAAAAGGAAGGAATATAAAGTGGGTATATTTGATCAAGGTTAAAATAGATATGTTGTTATTTCTCATAATCCTTAATGGACTTTGCTGATTAGGATTGAATGATGAGGTTTTAAGAATTTGTTTATAGATAAGAGATGAGATATGGGATGAAGAGATCATTTGTTGTTTTTCAAGGGAAGGTAGTAAGCTGCTAAAATTGCTTATACTTGTGACGAAGGGGAAAGTTACTTCTTTATATATTTCTTTTCTTTTTCTTTGCTATATTCTTATTTTTTCTTTCTTTTCTGTTTTTCTTTTTCTATTGTTCTATGTTCTATTTTTTTTTTTCTTGCATTTTCTGTTTTTTCTTTCTATTCTTTTATCTTTTGTATTTTGTATTACTTTTTATCTGTACAACTGTAATGTCTAATAAAATTATTACTATAAAAAAAAACTTGAGACATTTCACAGAGCAGCCACAAGCTTATTAAACAAATATGCCCCCTCCCCCATTTATGTCAGAGGTAGGGAAATTTTATTTTATTTTTTTTGTTAATGGTTGAGGTCTTTCAGGATCAGTAAGTCAGAGCAAATAATGAGCAGGAGAAAATCAGGTGGGACAAGCCCTTCTCCCTCCCTTTTGGACACTAATTTTCTCTCTGCTCCTTCTTAGAGAATAGACTACTATGGAGGGGCAAGTCAGAAATCTGAATCAACACTTGTACAGAGCTTTTGACATCTGAACAAGGATTGGAGTTGCTAACCCCTGGCATGTAGGCTTTCAATCCTATGTACTGTTCTACTTCCTTCTAGCTCAGAAAATGTATATACATACCCCCCATGCATAAAAAAAATCTATCTATCTATCTATCTATGCATGCATGCATGCATGCACGCACACATGCAGACATGCTTTTATAATGCATTAATCCTCTATCTTTATTTTCTATTCTCCCTTCAATTTGTCCCCACAAACATTTTAAAAACATTTGCTAAGTTGCTCTAGAAATTGTACCCACGTAATTTAGTGCCTTCTCTATGATGGCACCTGCCCTATGGAATGATCTCTCCTTCCCACCCCACCCCACCCGAGATTCAACTGACCCTAACCCTGCTAGCCTTCAGGAAGGCTCTGAAGACCTGACTTGTTCCCTTGAGCATTGGGGCTAGGATATTAGATAAGATCATCCTGTGATGTAGTATATTTGGTGCACCCTGACTGATTGTATGTTTCTTTGTTTTTTAGTTGCCTTTTGACTCTAATGTAATTCTGTTTTTATTGATGTATGCTATCCAGAGTCACAGTTTTATGGGTTGAGTGGCCATATAAATCAAATAAATAAATAAATAAATATACAAGCATTGGCCAGTATATGCTGAGCATGGACCAGACACCTTTTTCATCCATGACTCCAGTTCCAAGGAATTTCACATACACACACTGTTTTCAAATGTTCTTAGGGAAAAATATATGTGTAAGCACTATCAGATAACCCACCCTTCTAGAAAAGTGATCCCCAGCTCAATTATAGATTCTGGATGAGGGCTTAAAAATGAAAAAGGTAGTAGAAAGCTGAGACTGGATATTCCTGATCTCTCTCTCCAGAGGGTCATCAAAGAATCCAGCGAGCTTTTCTGAAATTAGAAATTTAACAATGAACAAGCTTCACATACAACTTGCCTGTTTGGTAACCATGGAAACAGCTACAAATCTGTGTCAGCTGCAATGCGCTCTCAAGTCACCACAATTGAAAAGAGAAGGAGGGGAACCCTCTTGTACCTTTGGCTGCTCAGCTGGTTTTCTGGAGCACAAGGGGTTTTCCACAGCACGTGAGAGAAAGGAGGCATGTGGTGGCTCTGTGAAACTGCCACATGCAGCGCCAGGGGTTGTCAGACAGATATGGCTCCTTTTCACTGAGGGCTAGTACATGCATGTGTACCCTTTATACCATGTTCAGCACAGCTGAAATGGCACCACAGCCACAGTGCCATTTATCAACTGCTGTACTAGTAATCCACGTTTTGTTATCTCAGGTGGCGTGGATATTACATTCTGCTCAATCATTTGGGCTAGGAGTTCATGATTACATAGTTTCTGGGTCACCTGGCCTTAAAGGGTGGCATGGAAATTATATTTTCCAGGCTCCCAAGCATTTAATTCAATGGATTCTAGTTTTCAGCAAAGGAGACCTCACACAGATGACTCTAGACTGATCATCTCATTGCCCATCATCAAAACCACAGCAGCAAGCATAACGGGGAACTGAGGCCATAGTAGCATCTGAATTTAGAACTGAGCTTGGGATAAAGAACTATTCTCTGATTAAAGATGTCAGTTTTCCAAGCTCATCTCAAAATGGATTTGAAGAGTTTACCTCATCATTACCTTATATAGGGAACCTAATATTTTCCCCAAAAACTGTAATTCTCACAGAACAGCTCAGTAGGGCTCCTAATTATTTCCCATATGGTCAATGCCTATTCAGTTGCAAGAACACTTCTAAACCATTATGTAAAACTACCAATGGGGAATGACAAGAGCTCAGGAGCTACAGAAAACCTGGATGTGATTCCAGAAACTGTTGCTTCCTAAGACACCAGAAAGGTCCTGCCATTCTGAACAGGTAACATAGAATGCTATTCTAACTCAGTGGAAGGTAATTGTATAAGTTTTATGGAAACACGGTGTCTTATTTTGGGGGGGGAGCAACATCCTCTAGGAAGAACACATAAGATCTACTTCAAATTAAAATAATTAGGTAGAAAGCAATGGAGTACCACCTGCCCAAACACTGTCAAAGACAACGTTGGAATAACTGTATAATTAGTCTGACCTGATATAAGGCAGCTTTCTGCATTCCTGTAAGTAAAAGACAGGCTCAAAATTATTCACATCCTGTAGAATTCAACTGGAGAACAACAGTTGCAATCCCCATGATCAGTAGAGCCTTAACATCAAAAAGAGACATCTCCCATGTCTCCGTTGCCCCGAATAGTTTGTTCATTTTGAAGAGCTCAGTGATAAATCATCCGTAGATATGCTGTGGGAGAGGAGGACAATATAAATCATGGGAGGCTGTGCTGGAGATTCAAGGACTCAGCTGCCACCATCCATGACTCATTCCAACGATTTGTTCCCTTTAGAGGAGGTCTGGGTGATTTCAGGATCATGTTACTGATACGTCATGACTGGAAGTCTACTTTTGATTTGCATAAGGCTTTCCACATTCATTGGTATTTTCAAATTTATTGAATATATTTTAGGCTGCTTTTGGTGGTGTAAATATTTATTAAACACATTTCTATACCATCTAGTACCTTTAGGTAGTTTACAAAGAACAGTATGATGAAAACAAACAATAACATCAATAATGATAATACCTAAATTTATTTAAAATTGTATAGGCATATCTACCACCTAAGGGAACAGTGCTTAGCAGGGATGTATTCTCAAATTTGCAAAGAAGTGATAGATACCACTGAGGCCGTATGTCCAATCAAGTGAATGCTATGGCCTGAATGATCAAAATGGTAGAAGGTGCTAAATGTGTCCACTGGAATAAATTCACCTGTGCCAGACAGATGCTGATGAATTGTAGCTCTGGGAGTGAAGTAGATGGATTTTTTTGTGTTGATGAAAAGACCCACTGATTTCAGTACTGATTAAATTAAGGATAAATAACAATCAAGGCATTCTCTTGAGAGAGTAATAATAAGCCAGATGTTTAGCTGGGGGTATGTCATGATCCTCCTCATTTATTTATTTTATTTACTTAATTAAAATATTTATAGCCCATCTCATGGGGGGTTACAAGTTGAAGTTGCCACAACAGCTGCCATATATTTAATAAAAAGAGAATGGTAGGATGGTTTTAACAGCAAACATTCTGAATCTGGAAGTAGAAATATATGAAACCTGGTACCAATCTTGTAGGATGGAACTAGCTTTATAGTCACTGAAAGAGCTTCTTGACGCAAAGCATGAATTGGTGCCGGTATCTAAGCAAAAAGGAAGAACTTGATATAATATTGTCTCTCCACTCCACAACAATGACTACCCAAAAGTCTGTAGTGTTACAAGCCAAATTCATGAAGTAGTGCTAAGGCAATTTCGAAACTGGAGTGCCGAGTGCCATAATGGTCTTGCAGTCAAAGTCCCCTGTGGTAGCTGCAGGACTAGCACTTACAAAGTTGTTGGTCCTGCAGACAAAAGGGAAAGGCTATAAGGAATGTTGCTGTTGTCCCAGAGAAGGGCACTGGCATTAATACAGTGTTTGCTTCAAAACTGGAATCTGTAAATTCACTACTAATGTGACCAAAGCCTCATTCTCTTGGCCACAGTCTTAAGCTCTGAACCATTTCTTAGATGTTGTCATTAGAGAGTCCTTTCCCTTTGAAGGGGAGGTCTTCAGTTTTGGCCCTGAGCTTCTCAATTCAGGTCCCAGGATCTGACTCAAGCATGACTTTGAATTGCAAGAGCTGCAGCAGTTATTTCCATTCTCCATTATGCCTGGCCATGTTGTTGTTTGGCCACCCTGAAGATGAGGGCCACTCTTGTGCCTTGGAAAGCTAGCTTTTCCACAAGGAAGTTCAGATATTCATAAGCATGCCTGGTGGTTGAATATGGCAGGATCAATAACTGATCTAAGAATGTTCAAGGCCAAGTTCAGGCCTGGGTTTCCCAAGCTTCATCTGACATCTCATAATCTTCAGCAAGCACTTCTACTGGTCATACACATTTAGAATGATGGAGATCCAAAATATGTGAAAAACAGCAGTTAGGAGACAAGTTTACTTGTTTGGGTGATTATAGTATATTGCAGATGAGCTGCTATGCAACTCAATTTGTCCAATAGCTACTACAAGATTAGGACATTTATTATTTTAACCCCCCCCCCCCAACCTACAATTACAGTTACAATTAATGATCACATTTTTTGAGACCCGGAGGCCAAAACTGTTTAGTCAGCAATTAATTCATGTATTTCCCTGAGAAGATGTATTAATATACTCTATTGTTGAATCTCACCGGGAATTCATTAAGACCAACTGGCCTGTTCTTTTTTAAGCTTGGAGAGCATCCAAAATTTACTCATTAGTTAAGCTTCCATCCAACTTTACTTTTTTATTTTATTTTATTTTTGTTCTTCAATTATTGGTGGGAGCATGATCTCCTGAAAGAAACTTGTATTCCATGTCTGTTCTATTATTATCCTTGCTGTTAAAATTTCTGAAGTGAACTTTTAAAATTCACTGATTCCTTCTTTTACCTACATCCAGCATATTATCAGTCCATTGATTCCTTCGGTGAGCTTTAGGTAAGGCAGTCCCTGAAGATAACTTAGAAGCCTGACCAATCCAAGAATTACAAGAAGCCAGGAGAAAGTAATATAGGGAAATCTGAAGAATTAGAAAGGAGTTCCTTGATTAAACTGTCGATCAAAACTCAGTTATCCACCTGCTTCCAGACTGTTGAAAGGTTTGACCAGTCATGGAATCCAAAAAATATGAAAAAACAAAACAGAAGTGTAAAATACAAATTTTGAGCGTTTAGTTAAATCTTCACGGTAGATTGGACATGCATAATCTGTGGCCTATCAAAGCTCTGGATATGACTTCCAGAATACCTCCCAAAGTTGGCATCAAAATGTCATTTTTAAAACACAATTAAAGGGGAACCTCCCCAAGTCATGCCATACTGCCTCATCATGGTGGGGGGGGGGGATGTTCCTGGGAGGGATGAGTGAAGAATGCTGGGGGCGTATGCCTATATACTGTTGTGCAGAGTGCAGCAAAGCTCCCAAAAAACTCTGCTCTCAGAAAAAAAAATACACATCAGCATGAGAGCTTGCAAAATGCAATGTCCATATTTTGTTCTTCCAAGAAATCCAGTCAGAAAATATATACTAACTGGTTTTATTGATAAAAATGCAAAACTCCATAAAATACAAGTTACATACAAAATATAGGAAACAACAACAAGGAAACTTCTTGTCATAAACTTAGCATCCAAGACTATCCAAAGTCTCTAGCTAAAGAAACTCTCAGAGAAGAGGTACACTACTTGGTTATAGTTACAACTACATAACCCATAAAACCTAACTACATGGTGGATAAAACTACTGTATACTGAAAGGCTGGGCATATAGCCCTCCCATTATATTGCCAACATGTACCCCCCCACACTGAATAACTAGCATACACACACCAATAGGTGGCAGTAAATAGCAGTATATGTGCACATCACACAATAACAGGTTTTGTTTACATGAACTACATAAGCTAGACATAATAATGTTGTACAGATAACGAGATGAATTTCTTCCCATGAGAAAATCGTGACATATACTCCCAGCAAGGTCACCCAATGCATGATTGTCATCCAAGCTTCCTAGCTAAAACAAAAAGGTATCTATATTGAGCAGCACCAATATAGGAAGATTCTAGAGGTGGATGATCACTTTAGTGACAACAGCAAAGATACAGTATCATACTGCATGGGAAAATGCATTGGGAAACCACTCCAGTATTTTACCAAGAAAATTACATGGATAGAAAATATAAAATGATTGACAATACAGTGCCAGATGATGGGCCCATCAGGTTGGATGGTAATCAATATGCTACTGAGGAAGGCATGAGGATCTTTCAGAGTACTAATAGTGTTTATGATGTGAATAGATTAAAGCCTCTAGTTGCTGGTGTTGCCATGCAGAAAAAAAATCTGAAGCTTCAAAGTCAGAATTACAGTGGGAACATGGAATATAAGAAGCATGAACATGGGAAAGGCCAATACAGTGAAAAATGAGATGAATTGACTACACATTAACATCTTAGGCATCAGAGAATTGAGATGGACTGGAATTGGACACTTTCTGTCAGAAGATCACGCTGTTTACCATTCAGGACATGAAGATCAAAGAAGCAAAGGTGTGCTTTCATAGTTAGGAAGGATATAGCAATAACAGTACTTGGCTTCAGTACAATGACAGAATAATATAAACTAGACTTTGTGGGCAACCTTTAATATAATTATCCAAGTTTATGTTCCAACCACTGATGCAGAAGAAGAATGGGCTGAAGAGTTTTTTAATCAAGTCTGAAATTGACAGAACATACAAGCAAGATATGCTGCTTGTTGTTGGAGACTGGAATGCCATGGAAATATTAAGGAGGAAAATGTGTCTGGACTGTATTGCTTATGAAACTGAAATTAAGCAGGAGAATGCCTTATCAATTTCTGCAAATCCAATTATTTCTTCATTGTTAACACAGTTTTCAAACAACCACAACAACACCTACATACATGCATATCACTAGATGGAATACACAGAAATCTAATTGTCTAATTATTGCTAAAAAGAGGTAGAAGAACTCAGTAATAACAGTAAAGAAATGGCCTGGGGCTGACTGTGGAACAGATTATGAACTGCTCATGTGAAGGCTTCAAGTTAAGCTAAAGCAGCAGAAGAAAGCCAATCAGTTTCCATGATATGATCTTGATCATATATCCCTCATTTTCAAGGAGAAATCAGGAATCATGTTGAATTCCTGAACCACCTTGACAGTGAACCAGAGGAACTGTGGAATGAACTTAAAGAAATTGTTACGGATAAATGTGAAAAAGACTGCCAAAGATCAATAAACAAAAGAAAGCAAACTAGATGTCAGAACAGATGGTGGAAATTGCCAAGAGAAGAGAAGCCAACACCCAGAAAGACAAAGATATCAGGACGGAACTTAACAAAGAATTTCAGAGAGCTGCTAGAAGAGACAAGAGCAACATCTGTAAATATGAAAACAGACATGGGAAAATAAGGGAAGTTCTTCCCAAAGTTCTCTGAACTTAGAAGGAGGTTCCAACCTCAAATTGGCATGCTAAAGGACTCCAGTGAGCAGATAATGATTCAAAAAAGATCAAAGAAAGATGGAAGGAGTATACTGAAATTCTGTACAGTAGACATGTCAACATCCAAAATACCTTAGAAGACATTCCCTAATTACAGAAGCCTTTAGTATGGAAAAAAGGAAATTATGATGTAACCTTAGAGAGAGAGGGTAAAATATAAATGTACTTATAACTGCTGTTAAGTAGATCAGAAGCCATTTCTTTATTATTTTTTCTTTTTCTCTCTTTTTCTTTTTTTTTTTTTTTTGTTTCTTTTTTGCTTTCTCATTACTTTTATCTATTCTTTTTCTCTTCAATTCAAAATGTGGATTGTTTTTATTCTGTTGAAAATTTATTTAATTAAAATTATTAAATACAAAATATATTAAAACAACAACACAATGTTAGTATTCAAATAATGAGCTGTGAGGGGGACGCGGTGGCGCAGCGGCTTAATAACGCTGAAAGCGCCGGCCAGAAATGGCTGAAAGCTTCAGCGGTTCGAGTCCAGCCTCGCGTTAACAAGGTGAGCTCTTGTTTCTATACCCGCAGCTTCTGCCAACTCAGCAGATCGAAAACGTACGTGAGTAGATAAATGAGCACTCTCACTCCGGTGGGAGGAAAATGCTGGCAGCGACTCCACAGAGAGACGGGACAGTTGCCGGCGTCGGAAAAAGGGGCGCGAAGCAACGGAAATCCCGCCTCCTGTGCTGCCAGCTGGGCTGACGCTCTAGGAATTAGGCTCTGGCAAAGTCTAATTCCGAAACTAGAAAGATGCAATTGCCTTGAAAACCGCTAGGGGGCGGTCACTGCAGGGTCAGTAATGACTGTTAAGCAGATAAAAAAAAAAAAATGAGCTGTGACCAAACAAATCAACCATATGATGACTTGATGTGATAACTGGGTTTCCGCAACATGCTGAATGGCAAAACACCCAATCTCATCTTATTCTAGTCTAGTGTGTTATGGGATCAAAAATAGCTAAGCCAATCAGGAGATAAAAAACCCAAACCAGACTGAGGCTTAGTCAAGGTTAGGGTTAGGGTTAGAAGCAATGTATTTGATTCTCAAGGTATTCTCCCTCGAAAGGAAACATTCTGGCACTTCCTGCCTTTGACAATCATCCTGGTGCCATTGTTACTCACCTTGGCTGGGTTGTGCAAGCCTGGATGAGAATCTTAGGCAAGGGGACCCAAATTAATGAGGATTAATTCTAGTTCAGTTCCTGTGCAGTTAGGGTCTTGCTAAGTGGAAGGGAGGGGCAATTCCATTCCCCACAAGCTCCAACAATCTGCTCTGTAGAAATAGGGGACCTCTGGTCCTGATTCCAGAGGTTTCAAAGGAAAGCAAAAATCTTGACTCAGAAGTAAACTTGCACTTGCTTGATCTTAGATTCCACACCCTATTTTTAGAGCACTTTGTATCTTAAGAACTGCATAGCTCAGGGATGCTGTTGGGTTATGGCTGCTCTTGAAGACAAACAATCTGGAAACCTCAGTTGGTACAAAATATGGGAGCAAGAGTATTTCCTGGAGCTGAGACTATGATCATATTAGACCAGAATTACAGAAACCTCATTGGCTCCCTCTGTTTCTAATCCCAGCATGCAAAAGAAGTCTTGTAAGAACAAGCTTCAGATGAGCAAAAGCACACTATAGTAAGCCAGAATTATATTTCCACAAAGCATAAATAGACTATCTATATCAGTGTTTCTCAACCTCAGCAACTATAGGAATTCCCTAGCCACCATGCTTACCTCTTTCTGGTTCTAGTAGAACCTTCAAACCATTTTGGAAGGATATACTTGGACAATCTGTTCCAAAGGGAAAAAGAGGAATGGTGGATGGCAACACAGGGCTGCCATTTTTATAACAGCTTGGAATGTTTGATCAAGAAGCATTTGGTCCTGGAGGGTGCTGAGCTTCACAGCATTAACTGCTTCTTCCTAAAGAATGAGAAATGCAAAGAAGCTGCCTTGGAGAAGTTCCCAGTGGGTTGTGCTGCCTATATTTAGAAGAAGAAATGCATTAAATAATAAACACAGAAAATGGAATCTCTTACCCTGTGGCCCAAATTCAGTAAAACCGCCAACAGGCTCTAACTAGGAGGAAAAAAGAAAGAAAGAAAAAAGAAAGAAACATCCTTTGAAATCAATTTTGATTCTACAAAAACATACTTTTCTGATGGGGATAACATATGAACAGGTTTTCCTAGGCATACACCTGCCTTTGATTTAGCCTATAGATGCATCACACAGTAACATGTGCCAAAACAGATTTGGCAAGTCCCAAAACTTTCCCAAAGGAAAACAAAGTTGTTATTTATTATAGTTCCTGTCTGCCGTGTCCATGTTAAGAATGAGAGGGGAAGTGAGCTTCTACATTTTATTTATTGCTTATTATAATCATCTATTTATAGTTACCTTATAATTTAAAAACAGAATGAATTATAAATGACTGGTTAATTATGCAAATGAACTTTATTTGTATCACAATTTAACTATTTTAAATTAACAATTTAAGCAATTGTCATTATTTGAATCAGAATTCATATTATTAATTCTAAGGGCAGAATCTGGGATGCTTTTATTCTTTCCAATCCAACAGAAAGTTGCAAAGATGTTATGCCAAGTCTGTCTATCGGCAAGATAACTCTCCAAAAACAAAATTGAATGGGACTAAATTTGATGTTGGGGAACAAGCCAACAAAGAAAACATTTGAGTTCCAAAATGGATCATCTAGGGCTGTGGAGAAAAATATTCCAGAAAAAAACTTCATTGCATCCTTATGGGAGAGGCAGTCAGACAGTGGTTTCTCCTGATTATGTGACCCAGAACAGAGTTTATGCAGGTGGCCCTGTGATTACTAGTGCACACATACCAACAAAACGCATAGATGCAACCCAATACTTCATTACATAGAAGAAAATCAAGGCATCTCCTATGGCCCCTGGTGGTAAGGTGGCTGAAAAGAATCCCAGAAGTGATGTTCTTCACACTTTCCTTATCTTGTTGATAAACACTCAGACATTCCCTCTTCTCAGCACAGCACCACTTCAGAACACAAATAGAAAAGCTGCAGGTACCCTCTATCCATTCTCCATCAAAGAAAATGGGGAGCGGAAAAACTAATCTAGCATGTCAAGGAGAAAACTAGGCAAAGCTCGAGGCTTTTCTTTTTGTGTGCTGGCTTCTGACTGGCAAGAGGATAAATCACGGTAAGAATAAAACTATCAATGGCTACTAATCATAATTACTATATTATCTCAGCATTGGAGATAGTTTGCCTTTCAATATCTCTTGTTGGGAAATACATGCAGAAAGAAATGTCACTGCTGTTATATCTAATGTGGCCTCATATTCAGTGTCTTCTTAGAGCTATCTAGCTGGGCATTATAGAAACACAAGACTGGATTCTTAGCTCTTGAAGAACATCCCCATATCACCTTTTCTTGCCTCTGACATTTTTGTTAAGCCATTTTGTAGCACTGAGCATCATTAAAGCAAGATTGGGATTGAAGAATTGCATTTAAAATATTGTAGCTAAGACTGAGGAAGTTGACACAGGATGAATCTGACAAGAGTCCAATCATCAACAGTTATTTCCTGGGATATTCTAGTGACTCTTCCAGAAGAAATGAAATTATCAACATCAGATAAAAGGACAGTTGTCACACTCTGCTTATCCACTTACAGAAGCATCCACCTAGCCATTGTTATTAACTGATAGTTGGAATCAGCATATAATAGTCAGAGGTTCACACACTGTGCTAACTCATAACAAAGTTTGTTTGGTTGTGGATTTGTATGATGTATGAACCCAATCACTATGATTAGTAAATGGTATTTATAAGCATAATGTGTGAATCAGGCCACTATAGTTTGTTTGGTATGATTGGTGAACCCTGATAGAGAACTGGAAGGTTTACTACTTGAACTTGGTCATCTAGACTTCTCCTCAACTCAGTGTGAGAATCAGAGTTAGGACACTCTAAGTGGGCAGCTCAAGCAGCTCTAGCAAGAAAGAGCTCACCACCTCAAGGGCAACCTGCAATCCTCTGAATGTTTTGGATTAAATTTCCCCCAATCCCTGACTATTAAGCCCTGCTTGGTATGCTGATAGAGGTATGATTAAGAACAACCTGGAGGGCACCAACTTGCTATCCCTAAATTGTTGTTACTGTTCAGAAGTATCCCATACGTTTCAACTGAAATCTATCCTCCTGTATCTTAACACTTATTAGATTTAGCCCTTTTCCTCTCTATCGCTGTTGTAAAGCGTGTTAGCATTTTTCACAATATCTTCAACCTTTCCTCATAACATTGACAGTCTTGTTGCCTTCTTTTAGTATCATCCCTCAAAGCAATTTTTAACTTAGAAAATTGGCAATATAAACACAACATATGAAAGCTTTAAAACCCAGGGAAGAGACCTGGCACAATGGGAATGGGAGAGCAAGAATCTGCAGAAAATTCAGCTCAATATATTTTACAGCCTTGACAAGGGCTTTTATTGTGTTGAAAGCTAGGACCCCCCCCCCCCCAATTATCTTCCATTCAAGCAAACAAATAAACATTATTCAAAAGAGGGTAATTTGGACTACTGATTATCCAAGGAAGGGTGGAATTCAGCTGACCTTTTCCTCCCTTTCATTTGCCTATTCTGAGCTGGGGCTATACCCTCTGAAGTCTAATTAACTTGCATTATTATTCTTAACATGCAGAACAACTTATTGAAAGCAGTGAAGTTATTCCACAGGGAGCATCTATCGAGCAACTTGGCCACCTCGCTTTGCAAGTAAAGTTGATACTGTGGTGGAGAGGATGAAACACACACACACACACCAAGCACATTTAGTGACTCCTGGATGAATCCTCATTCAAAAACCTGGGTAATTACAGCTAGGAGGAATGAAAGCAACCCATAAATATAGATTAATGCATAAGTGATCCTGTTTGCAAATGGTTTATCTATCAAGTTGCTAACAAATGGATTTTTACATTTCATTACAGAAAATTACAAAGCAGGTAATAATTCCCTAAAGGACCGTGAAAATAATTTTACTTTAAGGATAAATGCAATTTAAAAAGACACCAAAATCAACAAAAATAAAGTTTTATTAATATTTGAGCAGCCTCATGCCACTTTTATGAAACAAGAGACTTGATTTTGAGCTACTGGTCTGACTGGTATTAAGGTTTAAATGTGGATATGAGAACTGAATGAAAGATCAAATGCATTCAGATGTATTAAGGTTCAACACATCTTCAGTTTAACCATGTGCAGATATCAGAGGATGGGGGGGGAGGTGTAACAACATCCTATTGAAACTTGAAGCACTATGGTTTCCTAGGGTATAATTCTTCCTGGTACAAGGCAGGTCTCGAAGGCTAAAGCTGAAATTAAAATAAAGAGTTTGGACTGTATTTCCCAAAAAATTGTTAAAGGAAGTGTGGACTATTAAAGTTGAAAGACCCTAACATGCCAAACCTTGAAATGTATCTCAAAGACAAATAACTTTTTCACTTTGTCATTTTTAAACCACTTTTAGGTCACACATGATTGACATAGGTCTGTATTCACTAAAAAAAATTGCAATATGTATTCTTAATATATTTTTTGTAGTTAATTTCCTGGTAATAAATTTCCTTTTATAAAACAAGATCCTAAACGAGGGTAGCTTGGAGGATGTCCTAGTCAGGACTGTGGGATTTTATTTTATTTTATTTTATTATTAAATTTATATGCTGCCCATCTCCCCCAAAGAGTGACTCTGGGCAGCTTACAGTTAAAATCCAAGGCAATAAAAACAATAAAAATATAAACATCCACAATTAAAATAACAAGTAACAATTCTATATAAAAAGCCAACATACAATTCAAGATGATGGGGGGAGCAGTATCAATCATCTCACCCGCCAATTCCAGCAATGTGAGCCCCCATCAGGCCCCCAGGCCCTCATCTGGCATAGCCATGTTTTTACACCTTTTCGGAAGGCCAGGAGAGTGGGGGCAGCCCGCAGCTCAGATGGCAAGCTGTTCCACAGGGCAGGGGACATAGCAGAAAAGGCCCTCTGCCAGAATTCTTTGACTGGTGGGGTCCGCAACTTGCCCCTTCTGCTGGACCGAGTGGGGCGGGCAGATATAACGGGGGCGAGATGGCTTCTCAGATAACCTAGTCCTGTGCCATGAAGGTGATGATAACCAACACCTGGAATTGGACCTGGAAGCAAACCGGTAGCCAATGCAGCTCGCGTAACAGAAGTGTTATATGTGCCACCCTAGGGGTGTTTAAAACTATATGTGCTGCTGCATTTTGTGCCAGCTGTAGCTTCCAAATATTCTTCAAGGGCAGTCCCATGTAGAGTACATTGCAGTAAACCAAACGGGAGGTGACCAGGGCCTGAGTGACTATGTGGAGGGCCTCCTGATCCAGGAAGGGGCATAACTGATGCACAACACAAAGATGCATGAAGGCCCTCCTAGCCATGACTGCTACCTGCTCTTCAAACAGGAGTTGTGAGTCTAGGATTGCCTTATTTATATAAGTTTACATATACGTTTGTACACAGAAAATGCCATATATCCTGATCAACTAGAATGAGGTATGGAATATTATTATTATTATTATTATTATTATTATTATTATTATTATTTTCCCTTGATTAACATAAAATTTGACAACAAAATTCTCACAAATCAGAGACTATGACTTCCATACTCAACCTCTCCCTCTCCGTTAAAAGCATGGACACAGAATCCAAGAATTTGAAAAATACTGTACTTGTAGGATTGAACTATAACATCTCTGAGAGATGACTGTCCAACCTTGGTTTAAGTAGCTCCAATAGAAAAAGTCTACTGCCTCTCAGCATCTGTTCTATTGCCACAAATTTAGGATGTTTCTTGAACTGCTAAGTTGAAATACGTTTCCCTAAAAGGTCCCCCATTTTTTTAAATGTTTTTTTATATTCTGGTGTATTGTTGGAGATGGTACTGGTGTTGTTGTTTTCTGTATACATCTTTTCATCACCCTGAAACCCCCCTGGTTCCCATACGTCCCAATATGAAAGAGCTCCATGGGAATAATTTCCCCTTGATGTCTTTCCTTGGGATTTTGTTCAAGCAGGACGTGGTGCACAGCACTGGAGAGATGATCATATAATAGCAGACAGGATATTCACATGCATCTCTTGGCCTCTGATAACTAAATAAGTGCAAGAACACAATAGTCCATTCATAAGAATTTCACCAAAATTCTCTTTTGAAATAAATTTGGAAAACAAGTGATCTTGGATTGAACTAAACGAGAACTAATATAAAAAAAATATTGAACTTCTAAAATTAATTCATAAAATGTTTGGGATGGACATCTGAGGCAAAGTTGTGGAAAGCAGGCATTCGCGCAGAATGCATTCAACACTATTTTCAAAGTCATCATATGCTTTAAGTGTGTTTATGAGCACTGATTCCCTTCATAGTTACGGAATTGGGGTTGATGGTATGGAAAAAGGTGGAACTCAGGTGGAAAGATGGGACTCATTCCCAATTCCTATCATCTTTCATTTTCTCCTGTGGATCTCAGACTCAGCAAGGAGTAACACCAACTCACACATTGCCCTCAAGATAGAAGAAAGCACGCCAATCCTTGGAATTCAGCCTTTGGACATGTTCAATAAATTCCTTGGCAGCAAGTCTCATAAAATACAATTCAGTGGGGCCACTGTAAATGAATGTTCACTTTACAAGAACTTTTATTAACTATCATTTAAGAACTACTCTCCTGTGGTTTGCCAATCTGTTTCAGAATTGCAGGTGAGTTTAGCTTTGGAAAGACTATTCTTAAAATGAAAGAAAGGAACAAACAATAATAAGATCCTTCTTTCTGTAACGGGAGTTCGGGTTCATGTGCAATTAGAAATGGAAGGTTTTGTTCTATGGTAAAGTATATATCCTTTGCATGCAATATTCTCACTTTTAGTCCCGGATCTGAAAAGAACCCAGGATCAGTCCAATGCAGCATCTTCAAATGAAAATAAATTTAATTCGCTCCTTTTCCCATTACTTGAAAAGAGGCAGAATTCTATTTCTGTACCACCCAATAGCCAGAGCTCTCTGGTTGGTTCAAACTGCAACAACAATATTTTTTACATTGTCCCTAATTTCACAAACTGACCCCATTAAGAGAGAGCATGCTTATGTCAGCATGAGCATTTCCACTAAAAAAAAAAAAAAAAGGTCACTGCAACTTTAATTTTTGTATTTGTTTTCCCAAGATCAAAAGCGCTTTTCCATGTCTCCTCCTTCAAAGCAAATATTGAATGGCCAGCCTGGGACTTAATCTGAGGCAGGAGGGCTTGCTATGACTATCAGCATTTAGAACACTGAGTCATATTATTGGCCCATGAGGCTCAGTATTGTCTACACTGCTGGCCAAAGTTTGCATCTGTAGTAGTCCTTCTCAAGACTACCATACCTGAACTGCAACAATCCAGATGGCTGCTAGATGGTAGGAGAGAGAAAGGTGGCCATGTAGCCCTCATACAGATATTGCAACCCAAATCTGGTAGTCCTCAAAAAGAGAAGGGAGCTGTGACTCTCCCACTAATGTCGTTCCCATCTATATTTATCAGGCAAGCCCCTGTTGCTATTGGCTGAGCGTATCACTTTAGAACTCAGTTTGTGTAAAGAAGCCTTTAAGGTACCACCACAGGACTAATCTGTTGTGGCACAATTTTTCATTGGACACAGCATGTCATAGGCTCGATGTAGTTTCCTGAAACTGGATACAGACAGAAAAGTCAATTTGCAAATCCTGAGTACAAATACAAGGGGGATGCAAAGGAATATCATGGTCTGATCCAGCTTAGACAAGGTCCATGGGAAAGTGGACAGGTGTGGATGCCCTTCTTAATCTCAGGCTTATTTCACAGTGGTGACACTACCAGGCAGCTGCTGCATTTTGGTCTATGCTGACCAGCCAGATCTGAGAGCATTGTGAGCATTTCTAATAACAGGTCTCAGATTTTTCAGGGAGCACTGTTTTAATTTCCCATGGTACCCTGAAGCAATGACAGAGTAGTGTTATTTTGGGGAATTAGGAAGGGCAGCCTCCAATTGCAATGACTGAGTGCTAATTATAGTTCTGGATACCTCTTGAGTAGAGTCCTGGTTGCAGCCTCTGGATGCCAAATCTGCATTCTTGGCCTGGCAAGTACATTCTCACTTAGCCATGTTAAACAGATATGTCTATTGGGCAGAATAAAAAGTACTTAATTAGTTAAAATGACAGCTGTCAAATTGTGGGATTCATTACCATAAGAGGTAATGATGGTTATTCACTGGGAAATCTTTGAGTTAAGAATTCACAGAGATTACGGCTATCAATGGCTACAGGTGTTTATGACTTTATATTGTAGTATCTCAAATACCAGTTGGGGAACAACATCAGCAGCAGGAATGGTATCATAAGTATTCTATATGAGCGAGCTTCCTGAAACTTTCTGGATTTCCAATCTGGAAACAGGAATAAATGGACTCTTGATCTGGTTCCTTTTCTTCAACTCACACAAATATAGTTGAATCAGAAAGCCTGCATTCAACCTCAGTAGGAATCAGTGGTGATATAAAGTGAAGACAGCAAGATGATCAGTATGAACTGAATCAGCCAGATATCATGGTTAAGGTTGATGGGAGTTGTAGTCTAATGCATCTGGAAGAAGCCAGGTAGGAGAAGGCTAGTAGAACTAAACATGAAGGACAATTGCTGATTGTTCACTGGCCACTCCTGGGTTCTATGGAGTCCAAACATTTGCTGATGAATTCCAGCTCGGCAGTTTATCTTAAAGACATTCTTTGAAATGTTTGTTGCTGTCAAAGGATGGCTGCTTCAACAGGCTGAACAGAATGTCCCCTAGAAGCTGAAACTGCCTTGCTTTCCTGAAGTTGCCATTTCATTGCTTAATCTGTATCCATTTAGACAGATGGGAAATGGCCTTATACTTAAACCATCTGTTTTGTCCGTCTAGCCCAGAACTGTTTACTCTAGCTGGCAGCAGCTCTCCTGGGGCTCCAATACAGGTCCCCCATATATCCCCACCACATGAGAGATCCCTGTTTAACTTGGAAACAGCAGGAATTGGACTTTCTGCAAGTAAAGAATGTACTCTGGCAGCAAGTTACAGTTCCACTACAAGGCATTGCCACAGCCTACAGAAATGACTGATCATCTGCTCCACAACATCATTCTGAAAGTAAAGGACTCTAGAGGTTGGCCCACAGTTTTCCTGTGGTCCCAGCTATCTCTTGGGGTCCCACTGGGCTTTCATAGGAATGTCTTTCATCAGATTCCCAGATCTGTGCATGTTTTTCTAAGTGTAATCCCAGTCCTATGCATCTCTGTATTTTAAGACTCTTGGTTACCACTTTTGGAATTGATCCATTTATACTGTTTGTGACATATTCCTTCCTTGGTATTGGATTGGATTTTAAAAATGCTCTGAAGCTAGCATGGATTAGTCATCCCAGAATCCATACTAGCTTAAGAAATATAAGGATTTGATTGTTTTGTGACAGTAAGTATGAAAAACAGTAACAACAAAATAAAACACCATTCCTATCTAGGGAGATGATCTTGCAGGGGTGTAGCACCATTTAGCTTCAGGACACATTTATCCTGTTCTGCAGAGAGCTGGAGAAATATGTCTGATGTGTCTGGCCCATGTTAATCATTAGAGGGGCGCTGTTAGCAGATGGAGGACTGCCTTGTGGTCCTTCAAAGCCAGGTAGAACATTCTATACATTTGTAAAAGTAGCATGTCATGCTGAAGCTGGGCAAATGAATGAGCCTTTGATGGTGTGGCAGATATTATTTGATCTTGTAACAGTACAGTTCAAAAGCATACAAGGACACAGTTGATGTCATATATGGAGCTGGTTTAATATCTGCCTATCATTTTACAGTATCAGATTGACCTATTTCTGACACACTTTTAGATTGACATAAATAGTAGCTATCTTCAGGTCAGTGAAAAACAACTGCTTGATAAGAATTGAAGAAACCTGCATAGAGGAGTCCAAAGTCACAGCATTAGTTTGTATCTGTTGTTAACAATCTCTTGCAAGGTGGCCAAATTCCATGGAAGCAAATACTGTAGAACTTGAAAACAGAGCTCTGTGAGTCATGCACACACTAAACATATGCTTCACCACATCTGGAACTAAGTGCTTGTGCGTGTTCCTTTTTTTCCCTTGTTTTTCCTGTTACAACTTGAATAAACCCTCTTTTCATTCTATTAAATTCAATTAATTTAAAAATACTTCTAACATTCCAACGTAAACATCTCAGTTTGCAGAAAAGAATTTCTAAGAGCTTTGTTAGAGTTCAAGCTAGACCAAAATCTGTCTGCTAGTTTTGCAGGTCTGGGGTGTGTGTGTGTGTGTGTGTGTGTGTGTGTGTGTGAAAAGGAGGATAGGGAATTCCATTGCTTTGGGGATTTGGGCTGACTTAAAGATAAAATTATCTCTTTTTTCCCTTTCCATTTTCTTAACAAGATAAAACAGCTTTGCCACTTTTTAAAGCGCCTTCAACAGCCTGCCAGCACTCCCTTTTGAAATTTGGGACAAAGTGCCTAAAGGGAATAATACTATGTCACAACTTGATATTATTTCTGGTGTGACAGCTATCTTTTTTACTTCTCATGCTTTATTTATTTATTGGATGTACCATTCCCTACCTTTCTGCCCAAACTGTAGCTTATAGTAGTACTTGTAATGAGGTTATCTCATAATATAGTATTGTTACCTTGTGGTATTATGTCTCCAATTTCAAAAAGGATACTCCAGATTGTTGAGAACATCTCTACTGTCACTTAAGGAAGCAATAAAGCTATTTTTCTTCTTCTGTTCAAAAAGAAGAAAAAGAGGCTGCAGCTGCTTCATCTTTAAAGATAACTTTACCTCCAAATGAATGTGCCATAATTTTATTTCCTGGAGGGGAATCCAATTTTCATGGGGCATTCTGTCTCACTGCTCCCTCCTCAAATTATCAAGAATTGTGGGGCAAAAGTAGATAGGACAGAAACAAATTGCTAAATGAATATACTCATGAGAAAACTTCACAAGAGCTGCTCATATGATACAACACTTAGCTGACTTTAGCTGACCTTGAAAAGCTATAGTACTTGCTTAGGAGCCCACCGTGAAATCCCACAGCTGTAAGATAGACTGGCAAGTTGGGGGGGGACCCCAGCCTGGAAGAAAGCAGAGGCAAATCATTGCCATAATTCTATCAAGAAAACGATATGTGTGTCCATGGAAAGACCAAGTTATGCACGTTTCAAAGGATATTTTACTTTTTTATGATATAGCACAGGAGCTGTGATGAACAGAGCTACACCCTCCTTATACCCAGCCAGAAGAAAAAGGAAGATTACACCTCTGTCTCCTGGGAAGAACACCAAGAAGAAGAGCTATATTTCCTTTTCATTCCTTCCTGTGATAAAGAACACTCTGTCTTGAACACTAGAGGCCTTAGTAGTGAGGTGCTGGTGAGTGAACTTTCAGAATGGTAGATATGTTAATCACCCATGCAAGAAGAACAAAAAGTCTTGTGACGCCTTAAAGTCTAACCAACTTATTACTGGAAAGGTTTTTGTGGATATCATTCCCCTTCATCAAGTCTATGAAGTGGAGTTCTGAGGAAGGAAATATACATATGTTCATACATATCTGTTGTTGGGTGAGAGGAAGGAATTAATGGTAAAAATAGGTGTGAGATAATTACCTATAGATAGTAGCTGTGCAAAACAGACATTCTTGCATGGGGCAGCCGGTTAATGTATACAGTATAATTAGAAATCTTAGTCTCTCTTTAATCTATGAGAAATGGTAGTAAATCTAATTAATTCGGAAATGTATCTAAAAATAAATGTGGGGGGGTTTCATGTTCCCCAGAGATTCTGTTATTGACCTCACAATAATCACTGCTGAGGATTATTGTAATTCTAAGGAATTACAAAGAACACCTCATTAGGAAATAGCTCAACTATTCATGTCCTCCAGTCTCATCAAACTATCAGTTTCCTGGCCAACCTCTAGTTTTCTTCTTTACTGTTTATCACCTGACTGCCAGCTGACTGACTTCTGCTTGCTTTTCTCCTCCAAGGTACCAGCGTTCTGAGATGTCTTAATATGTTTCCATTTTTATTCTGGTCTTCCTCCAAGGAACTTGGGAAAGCACATATGGTTTCTTTCCTCCTTTATTCTCCCAACCACCCTAGGAAGTAGGGGACCAGAGGGACATGGAAAGTGGTTCTGGTTTTACAGCTGAGCAAAACATGAAGTCTTTGTAATCTAATTATAACCTACAGCCATCTCAAATAAATTGTTATGTTACATTCTGTTATATGTATTACATTCCATTAAACGTGTTTTCAAAAGACATGTAAACCAGAATTGTCTGGCTCTTTGTAATATCAGAATAAATAACTCTCCAAGCATTAGAGTGATATGATATGAATCATAAAAAAGACTGGGGATAAAATTGCAGAGTTGGAAGAAATCCCCAAAGTCATCTAGTCTTAGCCTGTATTCATGCATCAGCATCTTTGGCAGGTAACCATCAAAACTGCTTGAAAGTCTCTAATTAAAAACAAAGATCTTTCTAAAGTTAATCAAGATTATTTTCCTTAACATTTGATTCCATTGGTTTGGGTTCAACTTCTAGAGTAACAAAAAATAAATATGTCCTATCAATTACATGGGATCTTTGACTACTTGAAGATGGCCACCTTATTAACTCTTAAATTTAGAAGTCATCCACACCTGTTTCTGTGACATTACAATAAATCAAAATGTTTCTTCTGTTTAAAAGCCTACCTCAAAGTTTCACAAAAGTATTTTTGAGCAGTTATGACCATTGCCATGCCTGAAAGAGGTCCATACATAATAGGCAGACAATATGAATATTTCAAAGATAAATAATTTTTAATACCACTGAACTTTGATCTGGACATGCTTATCACCATAAAATAAAATTCTGCTCACTATTAACTGATGTGGATTTGATGATGCTACCCATCTGTCTTCCTCCTTCAACAAAGGGATTCACATATTTTAACAGGGGGAAGTCAGAGTGTTCTTAAGTACAGAAACACCAACAATGTTCCAGAATCCTCCAGAGACCAACTCAATATCAGTATCATATATTTCTCCTGGATGATGAAAGCACATTACAGCCTGATAAAAGGCAATCACAGTTCATTTTTACACGTCTCTGCTGATGAACGATTTATTAGATGCTCAGGAAAATTGGAGAGGAAAAAGGGAAACTGGCAACTGCGCACTCCATCAAGCCATGCTGGATTCACCTTCTGTTCCAACAATTACCAGGGTTTATCATACAGTTATTCTGTACTAATTGGTATTAGTCAGTATCACTCAGAAAAAAAGAAATTCTACACATTGGATAATGCAGAATGGGGGGAGGGAGGGACAATGCAAGGAACAGAATGGATAGAAATCCCATGAAATTGTTATTGCCTCTGTTGTTAAATGGCTTGAGTAGAATGCCCAGGCTTTGGGAATTATTGTGCACAGGCTGATCCTATGCATAACTACTTAGAAGTAAAACTTGCAGAGTTCAGAGTGGTTTACTGCAGAGTCAGAGAGCAGAAGACTTTTAACAACAATACTGATCATTACCGTACCCACAGTCAACCCACCACCCTGATAACATTAAATATTTAGATCAACTTTCCCCAGGCTGGTGCCCTCCAAATGTGTTGGCCAGTGGCCACATCTGCTGGAGATGACAAAAGCTGTAGTTCAGCACCACCAGAGAGCCTTCCTTCAGGAAAGTGATCTAAACATAGAGATGAGTCAATTACCTAAAATACTTCCAGTTCTGCTACTCTAATCTTCCCAAATGTCCATGCTAACTTGAAATATTTCAGAGGGTAAAAACATTTTGCCTACTACTTCTGGGACACCTGAGCCTGTGCATCTTAAAGTATATGTGGGTAGTTCATAAATAAGTGCTCCTCTGACATCCACACTCCATACTTTGATCAGTAGCTGATTTATGATCATTGAATCATCTCTCCTTGTGTCTAGCTTAGCTCACTCCCTGATATTATTTTGTTCTTAAAGGGGAAACAGGCAGTACTAGCAAGCAATTGCTGTGGGGAAACAAAGAGGGAAAACAATTCCTGTATTCAATAAGCTTCTTCTCTTCTGTCTACTTTGCAGGCTGTTGGTTTCCCAGCACTCAGGTTTTTTTTTTTTTTTAATATGACTGCAAGCAATGGTTGGAATTGGGAGAATTTCATTACCCATGCTGACCGGATGATTCCCCCTTCAATGCAAGATAAAATGTTTTATCAATTAAAGAAATCCCATGAAGTCAACCAACGCAGAGTTTGGCATCCTAAATGGCTGGTGGCTGGAATTTAGGCTTGCAGGATCCAGTTTGTTTGTTACCAGAACTCTAAATCTGTCAACAAGGGCCTAGTCCACAAGATATACACTTAGGGCCTTTCCCTACAGGTGAGTTTAAGTGCTATCCTCCCAAACCTGAGTCAGCAAAAACTATGCCAGCATGAAATGTGCTGGCCCCTTTACTGATCCCTGTCCTGCCTCTACTGGGTCTCTTCTGATTCACTGCTGAAAGGTGCTGTCTTGATTTTGTGTGTTCAGTTTCCTCCCGCTTTGCTATTCACCCTTTCTTTTTCGCCTGTGACTGGATGGTGGGAAAAAAAACAACTACGACTACCAGTCACAGAATTGCAGCAGATCTGATTGCAGGCGTCTGCCCATCACCTCTAAACTTCTTCCTAGGTTCCTTTTTCTACCCCCACCCCCATTATAATCTGACCTGAATAAACTTTCAAAAATACAAAACAGGGAGCAGACTCATAAAAAATACTTTTAGCTAGGATTTCTCTCCATTTCTTTCTTTTTTATATCAAGGTCACAAACACTGATATCCTGAGCAATGGGGGTGATAGTGCAGTCCGTTCATTCCATTGTTTCAGCCTTCTACTCATCTGTTAGTGGCCACAGAGTTCAAGCATGTATTGTAGTGGGGAGCTGCTGGCCCTTTAAATCACAAGCTGGCCTGATGTGCCCAGAGGGAGTCAACTGACCTCTGAGGGCCAATAAAGGAAAAGAAGGGGGGGGTCTGTCAGGTTTTGGTGGGAAGCATTTGTGAGGGAGTTGGCTGGATGAGCAGGTTACCTCAGGCAAGGTTGAAAGTTTAATTAGAATTGTGTTAGGGCTTTTTGTATTTAAACAGTATGTTGTGTCTAGTGTGGGTCTTCCGGGCTGTGTGGCCATGTTCTGGAAGTTTTGTTTCCTAACGTTTGTGACATGATGCCAGTCACAGATGCTGGTGAAACGTTAGGAAACAAAACTTCCAGAACACAGCCACACAGCCCTGAAGACCCACACCAGCCATTGTATTCCGGCCGTGAAAGCCTTCGACAATACAGTATGTTGTGTCATAGAAGCTTATCTTCTTTTGGTAGCTTTAACAAAGTTGATTTTTTTGCTTCAGTCCTGACTGGTTGCCTTTTATCACCTGCCTCAGTTTGGCTGAGCTACAGACTCCCAAAGTTTTCATTTGGTTTCCCCTTCAGTATTTAGCCAGACCCAGGTGGAGTGAGGATTTCCCCTTCAATCCTCTCCTGCTTCCCCAAAGGGCTGGTGTGGAAGGGAGCAACCGGTTTATAGTGAAGGGGTGGTAGCAGCAAGGAGACCTAACTGACTGGTCGCTTTTCACTCACAGGTGTGGTTACCCCAGAACAGAAGGACCTCAGAGAAGAGGTTGGTTTGACCCTCAGAGTGCCTTTCCCCCCTCATTATGATAGTATTGCCAGCTGAGCTGTGTAGTACTATTCCACAACTCTGACAGAGCGCTGTAGAGAGGCCACAGCAGAACACTGACAGGTGAGGCTCTCAGGAACCAGAGAGGAAGAAGCATGCTTGTATCAGCCAGAAAGAGCTTCACTTGCCTCTAACCAAATATGAAGCAAAGGTTTTAGATGCTTTGCAACTGCTGTTGAACGTTGCCAAGTTAAGGGGGGAAATAAAGGCCGTCTCATGGGGTCATGGCAGAAAAAGACTATTGCTAGGACATGTTTGTACTGTAGTTAGGCGGAAGTGGGGAATGGCATTTTGAGCAGAAACACTGAGTGCAGGGATTAAATCTGAGTACTAGAATTTTTAAAAAAAATTGCTACTTGTTCACCCCAAGCTTATTTTATTGTAATTTTGTAACTTATGTTTGGAGAAGAAAATTTTATTGCTTCTGTTTCAAAGTACTATCATTAATAGTTTAAACAATGATAATAATGCAGTATTTCTGTATTGGTTTTCACTGGAAACATTTCAAAGTCTTTTACAATAGCAACAAACTATAATATGTTAAATTATATATAAATAATGATATATAAATATTATACACACACACACACAAATTATATAAACTTGTTAGATGAACAAACCCCAGGACAAAAACAACAAAAAACCAGAAACACAAAAACAAAGGCATCCTCCCCAACCATATATTACACAAGCAATTAGTAAGACAACTATTAGAGTATTAGTGGGCTCAGAAAGGCCAAAATAAAATTTGTGTTTTCAGAAAGAGGCCAAACCTACAGGACAGTGCAAACTGCAGAGAAAATGCCATCCTATAGGCCAGCTGCCATTGCAGAGAAAGCCCTTCCTCGGTTGCCACCAAGTGACAATCCACAAGCCAGGACATAGACTGCAGGATCACCAAGATCATCAGTGCCTGTAGGATTGGTGTAACTGAGGAAGTTCTTTAAACAAGTTTATTTACTTAAAGATTTATTAACAAATATATCTTCCTCTTCTGAAGACTAACATCTATTTAGAAAATAATACAAACATCAAGCATCTTTGTATGCTAAGAACCATTTCTTGAATGTAGCTCAGCCATAGTTTGTCAACCAGTGCAGTACAATTGAAGGTAAGCCGACAGCCTCATTGCTGAATTAGGTGTAGCTTCAAAACCAGCCCAAGAGCAGCCCCTGCTTCTGACAACTGGGAGTCAGAAATCCCTATTGGTCATTTGCAGATCACCTACATGCTAATAGGTAGATTCAGATCTACCTTCTGCCCAACTCTGCTCTAAGTTATTAAGATACTGAGAAGACCCTATAAGCTTCAATGTTGACTATAGTTTGGGGTAAATATCTGTTAAGATACAAAGTTGACACAAGAGTATAAGAAGATACTTGCTAGAGCCAACCAAAGGCTTCTCATGTTCTGTCTCCACATGCACATGGAAAGCTTGCAGGTTGAACATGACCAATATTAGGCATATATAGGGGTAATGGCACCCTCCAGATCAACAACAGTTGATGAAGCAACTCTTGCTGATAAAAGTCCTAGAATGCAAGGACAGTCAGAACAAATATATTATACAGACCGACAACATGGTTTAAGTCAGCTTTTTCATTGCTCCCAGTGCTTGTAATCATAGAAGTATAAGACTCAATATTTTTTTAGTGTTACATATATATCTGGTTTTTCCTCTTGAACCTCAAGGCAACACACATGGGGATTTCCTATAATTTAATTCTCACACCAAGCCTGTATGTACCCCAACATACATGAATGACTGATCCAAAGTCAACCAATGAGTTTAATGTGGAAAAGAAAAACTGACCTACACCATCCCACAACAGCTCAGATCCAACTTTTTAATCACTTTATTACACCAGTGCTTTATGAAGCTGATTTTATTTTTCCCTCTGTCTTTGCTTCAGGGGATAGTAATGACTCCCTGACTCTTTTCTATAGTGCAAAGATAGGCCAATAATAAGAGTGTGCACAAAATGGAAAACATGTTTTGTTTTGAGCTCAGAAAACAACAATCCTATTGGCTCATGCATTCCAAAACATCATTCAAACAGCTTGAGTGTTCTATATTCCATCAGAACAGTTGAAATGTTCCATAGGAAACAATGCAAACTTAAAGCAAATCTATTGTTCCCTTGTTTTTCACCCCAGTATCAAAAGAGAAGATGAGGAAGCAATTCATGCTGATAGCTATCAAACTCCCAACTTACCAAAAAAAAAAAAAGACCATCGGATGATTTTAAGAACAATTTGAAAATTTTAAAAATCCCCTAAAAATCAAATTTATTAAAGCAGTGATTTAAAACTTCCTCCCTTCTTGTCAACAGTATTTCATTTTGTTTAGTAAACCACAGAGGTGCTCAACCAACACATTAATACGGAAAACCTAATTTCTCTCACAACATACCTTGTATTAACATTTAAAATAAGGAACTTAGGAGTATCAGGTATACTATATCCCTTCCTGGAAAGAGAAAGCAGCCCAATTTTTTCTCTCTGTATTTTTTCTGTATTTTTTTAAGATTAAACATCAGTTTACACTGCAAATGTGCCACTTAATGCAACTCATTAATTGTTAATTATTAATGCAAGTTATTAACTTATTAATGCAACTGTTGCATTAATTAAACTTTACACCACAATATGATAGTATAACATACATACTGTATTATAGCCAACAAACAAAATAAGTTCCAAAGTGTGTGACTGCTTTCACATGAAGCAATCACACACTTCCAGAGCTGAATCAATACAGCACAAGACAAAAGAGCAGCACTAGAACTCTGACAATCCCAGGTAACACAGATCCATCAATCTTATCAGTTTTAAAGGTACCCTGAAAGTTCAGTAATAGGGTACAAAACCATGCAGCATATACATACATATACACTAAAGATGAACAAATAAGCCCAAACCAACACAGAGACTTTGCACCTTTAAATGAATCTTGGAACTCAACATCATCAGGACACAGAGTATACTCGCACCCCAAAGCTCAACAAAGCAATCAGGTTTACATTGTACTAGTAGTATTTGCACTTATACAAGTTCAACAGATGTAGCAACAGGTACATGATGCAGTCTTACATATATGCATAATATACATCTTTGCATTATCTACCTACAAATAAAATACAGCAAGTGCCATTTCTCACCCACCAACATGTAATCTAACTTTTCTAGAGCAATGGTCTTTGTGTTTGTTCCGCCAAACAACAGTAACTTACCTGGCAGGCAGATAGGCAGCGCAAGAAGTCTTCTGTCTGGCCATATATGGAACTTCTGCCTTTCTGTCAACCCTCTACTCTCAAATTACCCTAGAGTCTGAACCAAGAGCAGCAGAGAGATGACTGCTCCCTCCTGTTGTACTAGTTAGTCAGGAAAGCTTGAAAGAAGGTAGTCTAGTCATAAACCACAAAACAAGAGCCTAATGAGAATACTTAGACAGAGGCATGGGGGATGGAGTGTCAAAAACAGCAAGATTGTGGCCATGCCTACACAATTGAATCTCCACCCCTTTTAATGTGTCACAGCAGGGCTTCAATTGCATATCTGCTAACTTTTGACCCCCTCCTGCACTTGCAACAATCAAAACAGTGCTGCTTAACATGACCAAGTTTTGTTTCACCCTCAGAAAAAAACTTGGAAAGCATAGCTATTTTGCTTTGAACAAAATGCTCAAAATCAGCTGTATTTCAAGATGCAAACATTCTGCATATCCTTCCTCAGTGAAACTGTCAACAGTTCAGTTCAAAGGATTATGTTCTCCTGCCTTAGAGGTGTTAAACTTCCATTCCCCTCATTCAAATGCACCCAGCTGGATGACACTGGAGTGGAGCTGTCTGGGATATGTGAACCATTTTGAATATTTGCAGTTGTTATGCAAATGCTAAATGGCAATATTATGGTTGTATGCTAATATTATTTATACTGGTCACAAGGAATCACTTTTGCTTTTTTCATGATTTATAATCTTTTAAAAACTAATATATCCACATTTTCAGATCTGAGATTTATCATTTCTTTAGGACTAAAAAAAGGGAAAAGGAAAAGGTATGTAAAGTGAGATTAGGTAGGCTTCACATGATAAAGGAGAAAAAGGAGGAGAAATGGCCAAGATGTTTTTGTCCCTATGGTGGAAAACTGAAATGTCAGGTTTTACTTCTCTAGCACAAACACACTGCACAATACACCTGCATAGAAGTTGTAACTTGCATGAAACTTACACACGCCAGAACTGGAATTCAGTGATCAGTATAGCAAATACAAGTTGAGGGGGAAATGGGGGAGAGAGGGAAAAGCCAGAATCATCTCATAAGAATTAGAGCTGCTTCCTTGGAGAACTGCTTATCCTTGATTTTAATGCTATGTAAATTACATTTGCCTCAGCAATTAAATCCTCTTTTCGTTACCTCACCACTGCTATACTTCCAATATAATTGACACAGTAGCTTGCCAGGCTAAGCAAGTCTGATTTGTAAAAGTAGGCTTGCATTCTCTCCTATACTTGCCCCTTTGCTTTTATTGATTAGGTTAATGAGGTCATCCCAAATTCCTTTGTTCCAAGAATCCCCAACTACAATACACAAAGGCTTTTAATGACTGTTCTCCAATCCCAAGATTCCCACAATTCTAGGTCCCCAGTAATTTGCTGTTCAAAAGGGGACTAAAGGAATGGAGGATAAAGCTATCAATGGGTACTAGCTTGCAGCTGAATACCACCTGATGGGGAACAATAGCTGTAGAGAGCTATTGCCTTCAGGCCTAGCTTCTGGGCTTCCCGAAGGCATCTGATTTGACTACAGTCTAGTCACTAGATTGACCTTTTATCTAATCCAGCACAGCTCTCTTACTTTTTATAGCAATATGATGGGGGTGGGGGTGGGGGTCTTGTGTCAAGCCCTTCAAGATTGGGAAGCTCACAAAACAAGGACCACTTGGATTTCTGGAACAATCTTGATTGCTAGTAGGGTAACATAATGTGACAGAGTCTTGAAAGCCTGCCAAAGCAATTCTCCAGATCAACTCATACCTGGCATAATTAAGGCAGAGTTACTCTCTTTCTCACATTTTACTCCTCCTCTGTGTGCCCTGGGTCTACTAAACATTCAATCACGCTCTGCATGTATGCCAATACTTATACCCATATGCTCTACTCACAGTTATTCATGCCCTGGTTACCTCTAGAGTGGATTACAGTAATATGCTCCACCTGAGGCTGCCCTTGAAGAGCATCCAGAAGCTTCAACTGGTGCAGAGCGCAGCTGCATGGACAGTATGTGCACCCGTAGGATCGCACATATTACACCTTTGCTCTGTGAGCTGCATTGGCTGCCAGTCTGCTTCTGGGTACAATTCAAGATGCTGGTTTTGACCTTTAAAGCCCCACATGGCATGGGACCAGGTTATTTAAGGGACTGCCTCTTCCTGATTACATCTACCTGTCCCATCAGGTCCAGCAGGAGGGGTATGTTGTGGGTCCCATCTGCTAAAGTGTTCCATGTGATGGGACCCAGATGACGTGCCTTTTCTGCTGTGGCTCCCACCCTCCGGAACATAATTCTCCCTGAGGTGAGGTTAGCCCCATCCCTGCTAGCCTTCCAGAAAGTCCTTAAATGTGGTTTTTCCAACAACCTTGGGGGTCTCATGGGGAACCTGCGAGTTGACTGCATTGTGTTTAGGTGATTGTTATTCTCCTACAATCTTGGTTTTCATTTATGTTTTGTTTTTAATGGTTGCTATTTTGTTTTAAAGTGCTGGTTGTGCACTGCCCAGAGTCACATTTAGTGAGATGGGTGGCTATATAACTTTGTTAAATGAAAATAATTTTTAAAAAAAAAAAAATCATTTCATCTGGAACCAAGTTATGTGAGAACCCATAGACTTGAGTTTATGGGTAGCTTGTTGATGTCCTGAGCAGCAGTCCATTTTCTAATATTGCAAGGCAGGTCAGAGGATGCTATAGCCACATTGTACAGTACAAATGGGGCCTATGTCACTTTGGCTGCATATCAGGACATGCTTTGCATTTCACCTACCTGTATACTTGCTGATGGTGGCTCTAAATTAGAGATGGAGAACTTGTAGCTGAACTACAATTCCCAGCACCCCTTCACCATTGGCCACACTGGCTGATGCTATAGGGAATTGTAATTTAGCAATAACTGAAGAGGGACAGTTACTTACTCTTGTTGTAGATCCAGTATGAGTGACTGCTTTTGCAAAGTCCCCTTTGCCAGATGATTTGTTTTGAACTTCAATATATACATTCCTTGGTGGAGCAAAAAGTCACTTATTACATTAATTACTGTGGCTTGGTACCTCAGTTGTCTTCCATGTATCAAAGGAACTTTGATCCAAGATAGCTCCTTTGGGTGGTAGGAGCAGTCTCTAGTGCCACTTCTCTGGCTATTTTTGAACTGCTTGTCCCTCCTTCCTCCAGAAGAATACATGATGAGCAGTTTCATCCCAAGATATTTCAGATAATGATGACATGAATAATAACAATAATGCAAAGTGCTATCTGAGTGAGATTGTCTCTTAGATAAATATTAATGAAGACTGCATCTTCTAGCTCCTGGTGCAATTATAGTGGCAAACTGGAAGCCCAACAACATAGACTTTACTGGTGTAAAGTTATGGCTTACAAACAATTATGTACAATGAACACAGATTTTTCCAAAACTTTCATAATTCAAATAAAACCTAAACAAAAGCAAAACCCTAAACTCCACATTTTGTGGACTGGTGGCTTTTAATAAGATCTCCACAAAAAGAAGGTTCACAAATATATCAGTAATAATATCTACATTTATGGTTGACTGGAAACCTCTTATAGACTTTTTGCGTGAAACAGGAAAAAAAGCACTTATGATTTGTGGTTTTAATGATTAGAAAAAAATGGATAATAGAAAAAAGTGAGCTTTTTTTATAATCATAGAGATAATTTTGCAGATGTACTTATATTTGCTGCGAAGGAAATCGGAAGCTTTTATTTATTTTTTTTTACTCTTTTTCTCTGCACTTTTGCTTTCTCTCTCTCTTCTTTCCTTTCTTCTTTACTGTGTCTACTCTTTATTAGTTTTTGTTAATTTTTACATGCTTTGTAAAACTTTTAATAAAAAATTAAAAAAAAATACATTACTAATAAGCTATGGAAACAAACAACATCATATAACTGGCAAAAGCAGACACCTCAGCCAAAACCCAAACAGACATTATCATATTTTACAAAAAACACATTATTAACCATTTGAGGGAAGGAGAAAAAAAGAATGTGAGAAACCCCTCAAGTCACGTCCAACATAATTGTAAAATTATATAATGAAATACTGTTATATTTTAAAGCAATAACTAAATACAATCAACATTTTCAGCAAAGCAAAATAAAATCTAATGATAACAGTAGAAACCAAAGATGTTACATGTTAAAACTCGTAATAATAAAGCAAGAGTGCTACATATTAAAAGCTACACAAATTAAACTATTATAAGTATCTGGTGAAACAGTTGCAAAAGGAAGGCTGATCAGTTTCAGACAGAAGGACATTTCAGTCTCTTGACACCACCACAGAGAAGACCCTCACTGAACTTTCTGGGGTGCCTCTGAGAATATGGCTGCTGACATAGGCTTTAATTTCCAAACAAGCAGTTTCTAAGGTAACCTGGTCCTAAGCCACTTAACTTTAAAACTTCAACTTTATTCCAAAATGGAAAGCTATTGGGAGTTTCTCTTAAGATGGGAGTTAGATGCTGTGAGGTTTGTCAGATAAAAATGTGCTTGCTTCATTTTAGATCTACTGAAGCTCCCAGCATTTCTTCAAAACCAGCCCCATACAAAGTATGTTACAATAACTGAAGCATAGAAGATGATGCTAAATTTGTTCTCTGCTGGAAAAGGTGAAGGTGTAATATCTGCCAAAGCTGATAAAAGACACTCTTAGCAACTACAGCCATCTAAGCATTCAGAGAAAGTGATGAGTTAAGGAGTCAAAAAGTCAGATAAACGTTCTTCCAGGGATCTATAGTTTATAGTACTTCACCTAGATAATTAAGGTGCTTTAACTTGTCTGAATTAAGTTTCAGTATTCTGGCCTCCATCCATTCCTCAAAAAATTATGAGTCAATCCATATCCTGGCACATTTAAGCCCTCTGGATGGCTTCACCCAAACAGTTTTATATGGTTGAATCTGGTGGCCTCCCAATACAATGGGCATCAGCTTTCAGAATCCCCAGCTAGCATGCCCAAAGGCCAAATAATGACAACTGAAGTCTAACACACCTGAAAGTCATTACATCAGGTATGGTTCATGTACATATGAGTTCTCTGATCTCCGGCTGGCTTTTAGATTATTATCAATGTTGTAGCAGTGAAACAGTTAACAGCACCATTCCTTTCCCCCTGGAGCACCTAACCTCAGCAAAAATGCTTACCTGCTCCTTAGCCTAGCTATTCAGCTTTGCTTCCTTTAGTGCCTACTTCCAGTGGCAGCTCAATATTTTAATCACAGGGATTAAAAACATTAAGCAAACCCAAAAACAACTGTGTGTATCTATGTGTGTCAGCAGGGGCAGCTGGGGGATATAATCAGAGTCTCTTATCACCAAGGCTGTCTCACCAACCCATCCTTATTCATGGGAGGTGGGTAATAATTATCCATCCTGAAACATAGGCCCAAACACTGATCTGCCAACTTTTTCTGTCAGTTTCTCAGTTTGTCATAACTGTGCCTTGTTTTTTCCTATGCAGAAGGAACCTGGATGATTCTGGCTGTTACAGCCAAGTTCTGGCATCTTTGGGTTCAGGGCTAAATGGAACAAGTGTCCTGAGTAGGGAGGAAAATGGAAGGAAATTAGACAAGCAGGCAGAGGCTGAGGATGTCATCTCCTGTGTTAACCCTTTCAGAATCAGAAACTTCTGGGGAATCTGGTAACCCTTGGATGTAGTTGTAAGACAATAGGATGTGTCATCTCCTGCAGTATGAATTTTCTGAATTAGAAGTAGGTCCTGGGGAGGGAACTGTAGTGAAGGGGCCAGAGGGTGGGGAGAAGAAAGGAGAGGAAGAATTTCATTGCAATGAAGCTTTTGGGAAGGTATCACTATAGTTTTGAATTATAATTTGAGAGTCAGGTATAAAAGAGAGTGCAATGGACAAAAAAAAAAAAAAAGGGTACAGGGTCATCATGGAATTTTCAAGTTTTATGGTGCAGTCATTATTATTATTATTATTATTATTATTATTATTATTATTATTAAATTAAATTTCTCACCCGCCCATCTCCCCCCAATGGGGGAACTCTGGGTGACTCACACCGAACCCTAAAAACATAAATAGATATAAATACATAAAACATCAGTTTAAAAACATTTCTAAAAAAGGGGAAGGAGAGTCCAAGAAAATGAAAAATCTGAGGCTGAAGACAGAAGGCCTCTATGGGGCTAGCCATCCCCATGCTTGAGGTATTCCCTCCCCACCCCAGGCCAATACATTTGCTCAGAAAGGGGTTCCCATTAATTGACTCCTTATAAACATGCCTAATGCTTGTTTCTCAGGGTCTTTTGAGGGGGAGGCTGAATTTCAGGGTGTTTACCCTTCTTAAGGTGTACCTGGCTGTTCCTTGAAGGTGAGATCTCATCCTCTTCATCTTCAGCTTTATTTCTGGGTATTGGAACCAGAGGACAAAATGTCTGCCCTAAGAATGGCTCTTTGCTCATCCCACGGTGTCTATGCTTGGTTTTGAGCAGTCCAAAAGAGACAAAGAGAGACTGAGAGAAAGTCAGTCTGGAATGGACAAGAGTGGGATGTCAGTGAGTGGGAACCAAGGTAGAAAACTGTCTTAATGCACAGCCTAAAATTTAATCAATCCTTTCCCATCCTTCATTGCAATCTTGAGGGGAAGAATGAGAAAGCTGTGCCATTTGGGATAAGTGGTTTGGGGCTGGCCGTTTCTGGTAGACTCCAATTTAAGAGGTCCCATATTACTGGATTTGTGAGGAAGTTCAGTTTCAGGGCTTTTGATCCAGCACACCTGCAGCTTGCATTATAAGTTTTCATTCTGCAAAACTTTTCTGTTGATGCTGTCCAAGCTATAGTGATTTTCTGACCCTCTCCCTGTTAAATAGCTATCTATTCTGCTTCTGGTTCTTGTGAGAGATTTCAGAGATATCTTTTGAAAAAGAAAAGAAATCTCATTTGATAGAGCTGTCTTTCTTCAGAAGTTCATTTTGAAATGTTAATAACCAGGACAATCTGATATTCTTGTAGTTCTTTATTTGATTACATCCTTAATCAAAAGAACAAAATGTATTGAGGTTTTTCAGTTCAGGCAGGAGAGGTTATTAAAAAGTAAATACATACAGACTAAGGTCGCCCAATGTGTTAAGCATAAACCAAAATTCCACAAATCACATTATGACTTAGTGTAATGTAATGACAGCTGTTCACAGGGTGTAAGGAAGAGTGCTTACACAAACTTTGGTGTACAAATAGGCATGTCAGAAGGAGTTGGAGTCAATCCTATGCCCCCTTGGTCTGTCCCAGATCACAGTAATAAAAATACCCCTCCACCTTTTTCATTCTGAATCTCTTGCCACTCAACCACAGGCTTGCAAATGCATTTTCAGCACTGATGAAACAATCAGGCACTGTTACAGTGAATCTCCACATTATTAATTTAAATGAGCTGATTTGCTTCAATTGTGATTGTCTCTGCAGACCAAAAGCTTCCCACCTCATCCATTTTATTTCTAACAATTTTTATTAATATCTCCACTTATTCAGTGGGACAGCTTAACTCATTACAGATCATTCTGGGGCAGCTTCAACCAAGATATGTAAAATAGCTTCAGGTTACTTGAAAAAACGAATAGAACCAAGCAAGAAAGTTTTCCTGGTCTGGACTCTTTTAAACTACAGGACTGGGGAGACAGCTTGCAAATATGAATGAAAACTTATAATGCAAGATGCAGGTGTGCTGGATCAAAAGCCCTGAAACTGAACTTCCTCACAAACCCAGTAATATGGGACCTCTTAAATTGGAGTCTACCAGAAACGGCCAGCCTTTACCAAAAAAGAAAATAACATATTTCCTGCAAGTAGAAATGTAACACGATAGACAGAAAAATAAGTTTCATTCTTTCTCCTCACATGACTGTATATAATTAAAAGCCTGCTCAGAAATAGACAAATAGGGACTGCAATTTGTGTAAGAATCGGGAGATGAGGTCCTTCACGCCCCCACCCACCTAGAAAACTCCTAAGGTACTTTCTACTATTTGAACTCACAATAGTCTTCAAGGGCAGCTACTGCATGATATATTACTGTTGTCCAAAACATGCTCCAATATACAAATGAATGCACCTACATAACTTGTAAAAGAAATATTCTGGTGCTTATTAAAGACAGGGGGTCATGAGATAATTATGACTTTCATGGAATGAGATTTTTTTTCCCCAAATCACAGAGGATATATTTAACCATAAGGTAAACAAAATAATCCCTGTCCGTTTTTCCATTCACTTAGAATTATGAGATCGATGACATTAAAAGAGAATAACACTTGGATTTTTTGTGGGAAACAGAAAAAAACTGAAATTACGATATATGGATTTGATGATTAGTAAAATTAACCGATTCTAGAAAAAATGGATGTTAAGTTGTAATCCTAGAGTTTAATGTATGCTTTACTTATATCTGCTGTAAAAGAAGTCAGAAGTCATTGTTTTTTTATATTTGTTTCTTTTTCTTCACTTCTGCTTTCCTTCTTTCTCTTTATTCTTTCTTTTCTTCTATTCTTTTTCCTGATTATTAGTTCTTGTTAGTTTTTATCTTTCTGTTTTTAAAATTTAATAAAGTTATGTAAAAAAAAGCGAACAACACATACACTGTGTTCTGTGAGCAGCAAAGTTTGTGGCTTTGAGATCTTGTTAAAGAATGATTAGTATATAAAGCAGAGTTCATGCACAAATTGTGCCTGTTCCTAGAAACACCAGAGTTGGCCATTATGACACATGCTTGAGTTACATCTCATTTATATTATCGTTATACACTTCATGTGAGACAGCTTTTCAAGGACATTTAGAAGCTTCATCAGTTTCTAGATACTGAAATCAGATTACTGATTGAAGTTAAATACCAGATTCCTGTTTTTATGCAGCTATACTGGCTGCTCGTGTTTTTCCAGACACAATTCAAATTGCTGACCTAAAAGTGGTTTTATGGTTTTTGGAATTTTTTTAACTGATGATTTAACTGCCTTGTTTTTACATATTTTGTCTTTTATTTAAGTGTTATTGTATTTCATTATACCATTTATATTATTATTACCAACCCTGAGCAACAGTTGGCAGAAAGGTAGGGTGCCAATTTAGCAAACAGTTAAGCCATAAATAATAATTGATAGGCAAAAAGTGATCATACTATGATGAAGAAAAAAATTAATAAAAAACTCTCATATCAAATTAAATTTACAAAACAAGTGACAAACTTAGGAAATCCCAAGAAGCATGAACACTATTTATGAATTTTGCAGAAAATACCAAATATATTTGGATGAATAAACTGCTATTTTCTGCCTATTTTGATATTTGCAGGTTTCACACCTTCAAAATACAGTGAAAAGAAAGGGTGATTGTTTAGTGGTGGAGCACTAAATTCCAGCCAGCTCTAAACCCTGAGTTCTCCAGATGGTCTGCTAAAGGTGTCTGCTGGTGACAGACACTACAAATTAGCCTTCCAGAATCTATCACTCTCCAGACATGTTGGGTTACATTATTCCCAGCTGTAGTAGCTGGGGGTGATAGAAACTGTAGACCAGTATAACTGAAAGGTGCTAGGCTGAGGAAGGCTGGTATAAGTGGAGCTTAAGTAGATGAACCAATGTTGTTTAAGGTGATGTCCCAAGATCCCTACTGAGGATGTGCTGTATATGGCCCTATGCATATTCTTGTATTGCAATTTTCATTATCCTTCATCTCGACCATGATGGCTAGTAATAATGGGGTTGAAGTTCAACAATATCCTCACATTGGCCTTCTACATTCTGCATCAGTGCAGGCAGAAGATTATCCATGTCTACTATATGGCCTCTGAATTTTATTTTATATAAAAGCTATGAACATTTCATTGGAACAGTTGTCCATTACTTTGTTTGTCTGAAATTGTAGGATTTGAATCTACTCATAGATCTAAATAAAAATGGTTTTAGTGAATCTAATAAAGTTTTTATCAAGGGTAGAGTGCAGGGGTGTTCACAGGGTATGGTCAGAGTAGTCAAGAGGGCAGCTGTACAGTGCAGTCCAAGCTTCATCAATTTTTGTGTGTCACCTTGACTTTTGACCATACCCTGTGGACACTCCAGCAGAGTGTATCAGTGGAAAAACTAGGGACTTCTAAAATAAAGCTGAGATCCTCAGAATTCCTAAGAGAGCTAATGAGATCCATGAGATTTTTAAAACTTTTAAAATATGTATCTTTGCCTAGATCTATGATGAAAATAAGTTATGTTAATAATGATCTATGTTGAACTATTCAAGAGAAGCAGGGTTAATATCTTTTAAATAAGTATATTGTAATCTGATCAATGATATACATTAACATTAGCCTCTGCATCAAAACTTGTATTTATTTGCTTGATTAAAATTGGAGGTGAGTAACCTGCAGCTATTCAGATGTTCTTGGACTATCCTCAACTCCATTCAGAATGGCCAATGGTAAGGAATCATGAAAGTTGTAGACCAACAGCATCCAGACAGCAAAATCTTATTTCTCTACTCCAAAAGTCAATGGAGTAATGCAAAATGTTAATACTGATGAATGTGCTGTTGAACACCTCATACTGTATCAAAAATTATGCTGCCTCCAAGAAGTGGCAGTAAGGAATGGAGATTTCTCTGTATAAAAAAGATCACTTGCAGCTTGAACATCTAATAGTAAAATTCAATTTTTTAACAATAAAAATGCTTCTTGAAAAATAAAGTTTGTTCTAGCAGATGAACAGATGTTTCCACTAAGGATTTAGGACAGAAAGAATATAAATGCAATGATAATGGCAGCTTAATGAAATTTAGTCCACAATTAATTCACATATCCAATTAATGGCATTCCCAAAGGAGAGTCTATTACCAAGATAGGAAACCTTTTGTTGATGACAAGGTACACTGTAAAGAAAAGATTCAAATATGAAAATAGATTTTTACACTCCTTGGATTACAGTCAATGTTCCTAAGATATTTAATAAGGATTCAAATCGAAGCCATATAACAATTATTCATACTCCATTTTCAGGAGTCTTAAATTGTATTTCTAGAAGAAAATAAAAATTGTAAACATATAATTGAGTTCATTTTCTTATTCTGCATCAATTCTAAAGATATGTTAGGTATCTTTGCCTATGCTTCAGTGATGCAAAAAAAAGCATACTCATACTTATCAAAACAGACTGATTCAAAGCACAATTTGACATCATCCTCTGTTAACCATCTTCAATCAGCAAGCTGCAAACAAAGTACTATCTTTCCCAACAGTTCAAAAGTGTGCATACTAATGTTCTTCACCAAAGGCCCAACAGGGTATAAATGAAACATCAGTGCAAAGAAAGAAGCAAATCAAGAAAAGTCTAAAATTGCTTCACTAGTCATGTCACAGTATGTTTCATACAGATTTCGGTTTGCAGCAATGGCCAGCCAGATGATTCTGAATAATACAATGGCCATCTCCTGTGGTCTACTTTGTCCAAATCATTCATAATTTTATAAACCTCCAGAATATGTTTTTCCAGGAAATATGTCTTTACTTATTTTAACTGTAATTCCCTCATCATGCATAGTACATTCACAGGTCTGTGCCATTTTAAAAGGAGCTTCCAGTTGTGTTTGAGCACTGAATTACTTTATTTCTAGCTTAGTTGCAATATACAGTAGTTAAAATGGCAGCCCTTCATTTAAATCTTTTTTTTTTTTTTTTGTTTAAAAGCTACTATGGAGTTGTGAGCTTTTAAACAGTTGTTCCTCCACTTGCAAAAACTCCAGCCTCACTACATCCCCTGGTTTCTGGCTTCAGCTCTTTCAGAGGGAGTGGTATTTTGTTATAATTAGCATTTTTACCGCTTGAATAATTTGGTAATCTACCTGTTTAGGTAGAGCAAGTTAGAATATATTAAATAATATATATAATCATAACAACTGGACATAAACCATAGTTACAAACCATAAAAATTTCAGTTTATACTTCATGCAAAGCCAAAACCAAACAAATTACATTATGGCTTATTGCAATGTCTGAATCTAGGTAAAAATGGATGGACCAAAAGGCTACACTGGTATGAATTTCTCAAATCTGGCACTGACACAGCACAACCAATATAAAACTGGAAGTGAGAATGAAGTGCTCCCTGCGCTATGTTAGTTTCTGATTCATATTCATAATCTGCCCACAATTTCACACCTTCAAGTAATCCAAGTTAGGTAAAATAAGTATTTATGGATCACAGAGAGAAAAAATCATATATTCTGAAGGGGAGATGTCAGTAAAAAAAATAAATCAGAATGCAACATCATTGGGATATGCTGGCAATGAATATCAGCAAACCATTCTCTGCTGAACTTCCAGTTTCATGTGAGAGCTCGCAATATAATTATTATGTTAATTTATCTGAATTTCCTGTCTGCATGTTCCTCGGCATGAACTTGCCTCTTTAAAAGCTCAGAAAGGCTAAAAGAAATAGAGAGTCACCTCAAATCAATTTTTTCTTGAAATCTAGGAATTGGAAAAGAAAAAAATATCACTAGCCACAGAAAACATGACACGTGGACTGTACAGAACTAGGCCATTACTGTACTGAGGAACTGGTTTATGCTTTTGTTTCTAGCTTAGCTTTCTTTATATCCAACCATAAAGGACTGCTGAAGGAGCACACTTAGGGCTTTTCTACACTGCAGCTTTACGCTGCTGACCCTTGTGTGTAAATTGGCTGGAAATGAAGCCAGCTTAAGAAAACTCTCTCTGGATTTCCACCCCTCCCTTTCCTTTGGTGTCAGTGATGGCCTAATCTTCTGTCCAAAGTGCATTCAAACAGAATTCTCCTGTTTCTTTACTCCTCCTAGACTGGCAGGCAGGAAGGAAACATCACAGTTTTGTCATTTTTTCCTATCACTTGGGCTAGAAGGGGAATTAATAACAGGTCCATCATCTTACTGTTCCATCAATGAACTTGTTAAAAAAAAAAAGGCAAGTCCATTGTTTCTTTGGTGAACTTGAAAAAAATATAGCTATAGAGAGAAGTAACTATTGACTAGAAAGTAGGGGGTATTACTTCTACATACACAGTACTCAATAGGACTGGAGTAGTTTGCCTACAATGAAATGGAGCTCAGTAAGCAAAATGCACAGCATAACGTGATCTGACATAAGTCAGGAAACATGGCTAATGTGCAGCAGAAAAATGGTAGACATTGCCTTCCTGGTGGTCTGGGAATGAGTAGAGGCCAACATTGTGCATTCCTTCTCTCAAGAATTGGTCAGTGGCTAGGGCAAGTTGGTCACATAGATAAGCCGTTACCTACATTCTGTTGAGTCTTTGGAAAGCATTGCAGTTTGTTTCCAGTAGGTTAAAAGACAGGAAGTGAGTGTGCTATTTTACATAGTTTTGGGTTCACACATGATCTGCTGACTTTGCAAACAATCAGATTGAATCAGGACACTTTATTGATTGATGAACTAATTGTTTGGTTGCTTGGTTGGATTCATGACAATGTGCAGAGAACTCCTCTGTCTTAATCCCACTAGAATTTTGCAAGTTAAATTAGACTGAAAGCTAGTGATTGGCTCAAAGTTGCCATTAGAGCTTTACGGCTGATGATGGTTTAAAAACCAAGCCACCCCAGTTCTCATCCAGTACTCTTACCACTACATCACACTGGTTGCCATATTCCATTTTTAGCCTGAGATACTAATGAAGGAAGGAAGAAGAGGAAATACCAAGCAAAATACCAAGAAAACTTTTATCTTGTTTCTTCATTCCAGAGCAGGATCTACATGGCAAACTGAATATGTATCTACTATAAAAAAATTATTCCAGTGATTTTTGCAGTGTGAGACCTCCTCCAGAACAAAACAGGCTCTAACTCTCTAAACCATAGAAAGTTCTAAACACCTAATGGAGGAGTAATGGAGTGAGTTAAATATTCTGTACATCCAACCTTCTCTTAAGTAATGCTGTTTTTTTCTGGAAAATTTTGTACTGGAAATGTTCATATAAAAATTATTTTATATAAGAAATGATACAGTTTGCATCAGAATATCTGCAGAGTTGCTCCTATCTTACTTGCAGTTGGCATCCATTTGTAATTACTAATGTACTTGCAAAGCAAACGTTTTCTACCAAAAAAATTAAGCACGGGATTTTTTTTTCATTTTTTTTTTTCCATATCACTATTCCCTAGAGATTCAGAATCTAACAAGAGTAAGGCTGGAGTGATAATCGCCAGAAAGCTACCGTGGTGCAAAATCTAGGTTGCTGGTTTGGGATATAAGGAACCCAGGTTAATATTTTCACCACGAACCCAAATATCTATAATGGGTATTCAAAACATTATTTTCTCCTAAAAAAAGAAAAAAGCAACCATGCAAGGAGAAGAACAATTTAGAACCCCTAAAAACTACATAAAAATAATTCTGCCTTACATAAAGGCAACATTTTACAAAATTCTTGTAAACAGAATAGATTAGGTGAATTAAACAAAAAACATGCATATGATTTATTATTTTCCTTGCAGGGGGTTCCAAATGACAGCTGGCAGGAAACAGTTTTGTCTGGAAGCATCTAAAGCAGGGCTGCACAAATTTTTTTTAGGCAAAGGGATACAGGTGTCTACAGGGATGTGTGTGTCAAAATCTGAAAGACTGCAGGTGTGACATCATGATCAAAGTCCTGCCCATTTTGCACATGTGTGTGCCACACATACAAAAAGGGAGGAGCTTTGATTGCAATGCCATCCCTGCCATCTTGCAGTCTCTGGGCCCCCTTTCATGCTACTGCCAATGGATGCTTTGAGATGCATGCTGGGGGCCCTCCAAAACCTGACTTTTTAAGCAGGCAGGTCCAGGACAAAGAAGTGGCTAAGGATAGATTAAAATCCAAGGTTGATGTATCCTGATCTCCATTTTAACTTAAATTGAATTAAGCAGAGTTTATTTGATTGATTGATTGATTGATTGGATTGATTGATTATCCCTATTTATTTCACTCTTCTACTGCATGTTAAACTAGAGCTCAACAGCAACTTTGGGGGAGGTGCTGGGAAAGGGTTGTGCAGGCAGTGAGACTGCAGGTGGTGTGTCCCTAATATAAAACATCTGCATTTCTTTTTTTGTTTGCTGAATTTGTTATCTGCTATAAACTATCCCTGAAGCTGGGTATAATATAAAATAACCAAATAAAATTACATCTGATGAAAACAAGAAGCCCAAAACCGCAGGAAAGGGTATGGAATGCAGGAGCCTCACATTCAATCCAAGCCTGATGGGACAAATTTACACCAACAGCTTCTTTCATGATGTTGAAAGTTCACAAGACACAACACCAATCACCTCCAAAGTATTTTATCTCCTCAGAGCGCGAAAGGGTTACTGGACCTGTCTGAACTGTTCCTTTCCTCACTGACACTCAGAGTCAAATGGAAGCCAACAGTTTCTTTCTTCATGACGTCAAATGCTTGTGGGACCAAATATATCAAAACTGTTTATTTCTTTGTAACATCAAAAGCTTATGAGACTTGGGGCCTACTGCATCTAAATAATTTCTTTCCTTGGGACACAGAAAGCTTCCCGGACTTGGTAACTCCCCTAGCTGAATTGTTTCTTTCCATGTGATATCAAAAGCTTGTGGAACTTGGTATCAACTATATCTAAACTGTTTCTTTTCTTGTAACACTGATAGCTCACACAACTCAGCACTAATCTTATCCAAATCTTTTCTATCCTAATGAAACGCTCTGAATCTTGAATTGTTGCTTTTAAATGGGTATTCGCACCCAGGCACTGTTTGCAAGCAGAAGATCTGATATTCTAGCCCCATGATCTCCATCAAGATATCCTAGACTTGACAATTCAAGGCAATGGCTGCTGGTTAGACCCTGTGGCTCTTCATAGATTCAACCGGAATTGAAATATCAACTGATTTCAGTTGGATCTCACTCTATTTTTCAAAGTTACTTTATACTTTATTCTTGGAACAACTCCCACTTCTTCGTTTGCGTCAGACTGTGTGTACATTTTGTCAAAAGCTTTCTGTTTATAAACAATCTGTTGAGTGTTTCCTCGGCTTGGAAAGAACTGGGATAGCATCCAAGCTGAGCCTAAAGACATCCATAGTTGGGTACGGCTGCCGTTTTGTGGGCTGGTTGTGTTTCTAACACTGCTAGCTAACTTGATGGAGGTGCTACAGAGGGCAAATCTGATTGCTTTCTGTTCTCAGCAGTGGGCGTCAGGCATATAAACACTCATACACACACACCCACACACTCAAAAATCCAAAATGCTGAGCCCTTGTGTGTCTCAATTTTTTGTTAATCAAAGTACATTTTACTGTGATTTTAAATGAGGGGCATATTCCACTCCTATACCATCCCAATATATTTGTAGGGTACTGTGTTGGAGAAGGCTGGGAGAGAGTATATAATTAACTACATTTAACAGTTACTGAATTAATCAATTGGGTGGGTGGATGGGTGCAATATATTGAACCATAAACTAACCAAACAGATTATATTCATGTAGCATGCTAAGCCATGCTCTCTCTCTCACACCCACACATAAATCCTATTCAAGATTAATAGCAACCAGGCTTTGCACATTGCCTTTAATTGATGCGATTAAGCATGTGTGTTGTGTCCTAGAGGAACACATGCACATCCAGTGAAACCACAAAGAAAAAGGCAGTGTTATTAATACATACGTATGAGACAACTATCATCCCTTAAGTCCTGCTATGCTGCCTCATTGTGGTGATGATAGTGTATTCCTGGGAGAGATGAGCAAAGAATACCAGGAGTATATGCCAAGAGTATATACTCCCAGCAGGGTCACTCAAGGTGTGAAGGTCATCCAATCTGCCCAGCTAAAGCAGATAGGCACCTACATTGGACAGGGAGATGCTAAAGGCAGTTGATCTTTAGCAACAATGGCAAACGGATCATTTCATGCTATGTGGGAGAAGGCAATGGGAAAACACTCCAGTATTTTACCAAGGAAACCACGTGGCTAGAGAAGATTGGTGACATAGTGCTGGATGGTGACACTCATCGTGCTACTGAGGAAGAGCTGAGGATCTCTCAAAGTAGTAATGGTGTTTATGACACAACTAGATTAAAGACTTGCTGATGTATCTATGCAGGAAAAGAAAATCTGAAGCTGTAAAGACAGAATTAAAATGGGGATATGGAATGTAAGAAGAATGAAAATGGGAAAGTTCAACACAGTGAAAGATGAAATGAATTGACCACACAATGACATCAGATTAACCCTCTACATGGAAAAGGAGATATTCAATCTGATTTTAGAAAAGGCCAAGAAACAAGAGACATTATTGGTGATGCACACTGGATAATTTAAAAACCCAAAGCATTCTAGAAAGAAGTCAGCATATGCTTTATTGATTATAGAAAGGCCTTCAGTTATGTTGACCATGTCAAGCTGTGGAATGTGCTTAGAAAAATGGGAATCCCAGGGCATTTCATTGTCCTCATGTGTAACCTGTACACAGGACAGGGAGCCACATTCCAGATAGAACACAGCAAAACAGACTGGCTCCCAGTCAGCAAATGAATGAGACTAAGCTGTATCCTCTCTCCTTATTTCTTCTATTTATATGTTGAATATATATTTAGGAAGCCTGGATTGGAAAAAGATTAGTGTGGTTTTAAAATCAGCGGAAGAAACATCAATAACCTGCACTATGTTGATGACATTACTCTGATAGCTGAAAATGATCTGGAAACCCTAGTGAACAAAGTCAAGTGAAAAAATGCGACTAAGTTTAAATATAAAAAAGAAAAGTAATGACAACAGGTACCACAACCAGCCTTAGCATTGACACTGAAAATGCTGAAGTGGTGGATATCTTCTGCCTTTTAGGGTCAATCATCAACAGTAAAGGAACCAGCAGTCAAGAAATACACTGTAGATCATCACTGGGTAGGGTAGTGATGAAGGCCTTGGAAAAGATATTTAAATGTTGTGTTGTGTTTAAACCTACAAAGATCAGACTTGTGCAGGAAATAGTTTTCTGTGTGACACAATGGAAGTGAAAGTTGAGATTTGAAGAAACAGGAAAGAAAAAACTTCAATGCTTTTGAGCTTTCATGTTGGAGAAAACTCCTGAGATTATCATGGATAACCAAGGAAACAAGACAAATGAGTTCTAGAACAAATCAATCCAGAGTCTCATGTGAAGCACAAATGACCAGGCTCAAGTTATCTTATTTTGGATACATAAAGTAAAGACCCAGCTCCCTTGAGAAGTCCATAATGATGGGAAAGGTGGAAGGGAAGAGAAAAAGAAGATGAGCAGCAGCAACTTGGATGATCTCATTTACAGTAGCAATGAGCAGTGAGTGAACCATTGGAAGACCTGAAAAGCCAGGCTGGAGGCAGATCATCCTGGAGAAGGTCTATTTATGTGGTCACTAAAAGGCAAAACTGACTTAATGGCCATAATGGAAAGCCTCCTTTGCATGAAGAAAGGCTCAAACTATCTCAACAGATTTTTACAGCAGAAATTTTACAGCAGCCTTTCCCAATCTAGGTGCCCTTTAGATGTGTGCATTTTAGCTCCCAGAATTCCCTAGCCAGCAAGACCATTGCTGAGAATTTTGGATTGGTCCACCCATTGGAAAGCAAGCTGGGAAGGCTGTTTTAGACAGTGACTACCCATCAGAGTGTAATTTTAGCAGCTTCATCAATCAAACTGAAAGTCTACCTAATGCAGGGGTGGGCAACTGTTTTGCATTTTCATAACTGTCCTTTGGTGGAGCAAGAGATGTGTGTGGTATCATAGGTGTATCACTGGTAATCTGATGATATCCCCAGGTAGGTGTGGCCACCTTAGGAGGAGTTGGAATAGAAATCAAACACCCATTTCCAGCCATTTTTGCTAAGATTATAAAAAATTAATGCAGCTGAAATTTCAGCAGAATGATCTGCAGGTGCTCTATGTTCTGAAATATGGAAAGTGGGGAATCTCATGGAGAATGTAGGTTCCCCAGCACAGATAATAGCAGTTCCATTTTAGCCCATGCAGATTTCAAGTACATAATAACTCTCATCCATTCTTACTTTTCCCATTAATTGGATGATCAACAAATGGCCCATAGCAAATGGATCACTGATTTCAAATCATCATTAATTAGCCAATTTCTTCATACAGTGGGAGTAAAGGTCTTCAAATAATAAACAAACAAACAAATGAATAACTGAACGTGGGAGAACATGACATTGATAATTCTGCCCATTCCTAGATTTCTAATCTTGCGAATTATAATACTGCAGACTTGAATAGGTGAGTTGGATTTATACATGCAATGGAGGATGGGTTAATGTTTTTATTTATTTGTTTATTCAATTTATATAGCCATCCATCTCACACACATGACTCTAGGCTGTTTACAATAAAACAGATAAAATAAGTAGTATAAAAAAATAAAACACATAGCAGCCAAGCAACAACAACAACAACAACAAAACCCCATCTACACAGCCAGGAGATGGGCTCTGTTGAATACCCAGGGCCTCAGGTTCAGGCACAAAACCAAGGTTTCAGGGCCTTGCAGAAGGCCAGCAAGGAAGGGGCTAATCTAGCCTCAGAGGGGATGATGTTCCAAAGGGCAGGTGCTCCTTCTGGGTCCCACTAGCCGATACTCCTTAGCCAGTGGTACCCAGAGCATTTCCCTCCTGCCAGATTGGGTAGGATGAGTAGAGACAACTGGGGAGAGACAGTCCCATAAGTAACCCAGTCCCAAGCCATGAGGGGTTTTAAAGATGACAACCAGCAACTTTCTAAGAATAATATGGGGATTTATTGTGCAGATCTGCCGTAAAAGGCCATTTGACACAATCATGCAATAGAACCACCAACTCATGACTCTCACTTGCAAATCTCCTTCACCTCAGAAAAGCATGTTGAAAAATAGATTATTCCAGATATAAGGAGCTACTCCCACTTCAGTCAGATTCATACTCTGCCAAGGCCACCATTAGAAAATGGATTCTCCATGTTCAGATTTTAGTGACATGTGGCTACCAATCATCTGAGTTTATCTTGATTATCATCTTCCTGGGGTACTGAAGCTGGACAGGCTTCTCCCTGTAAAGCTAACACATTGCCCATGATTAAGCTCCACCTCACTGGGGCTTGCTCACTTGACTCTAATAACACAGCAGCTGTGTGTTGCTCCTTCTATTATGTTGGGTGCATCACAGGTTTTCCACTGCTTCTCCCAAGAGATTTCAAGTGGCCTTACTATTTACTATTCTAATATTTTTATTAATTCTGCAAGGATGCTCTAACTGTCTCCCAAGGACGAGGCTCATGCAGCTGCAGTTTCTATAGCTGTTTTTACAACAAACCATAATTACTTATGGGGCACCATTTTGTCCAGTCCATCCAGCTTTGGCAGCACTAGGTGCCATGATGATGACTACTAGTTTTACAGGTCCACCAATCACAAATTGTGCAATTGCAGAAGTTTGTTCTAGGGTGGATGTTCTCCATGGTTCTTCTCTTGCTATTTCTGAGGGCTGCTGGCCATGAGTTCAGGACTGGCCTCTGATCACTCATTGCCAGCACCACCATTCCCTGCAATATTAGGCAGGGTTGGAGCTCGCCCATTATTGATTGCACCTTCCTGCTTCACCTTGCTTCTTTCAGAAGAGCACTCTACCCATGTTCAGAAATAACCTTAATGACAAGTAACAGGGGCAGAGGAAATGCAAGTGACAAGGAACAGGGGCTGAATAATAGGTGGCAGATGCTGAGCAGGAGGGCTGCACCTGTACCAACTGCCATCTATTCCTCAGGTAATTTGACAGGTAGTTAAATGGGCCATCTTAAACATTCACTTATACTTGTCCAGTGCTCCCTCATGCAAGGGAGAGGGATTGTTGGTTGTTTTCTCACCAATAGGTGAAGCTGATGGGAAAGGAGGGGAAGCCAGGAGAATCCACCATCTCCTTTTCTTACATGGCCTGCAGTACGTAAGGAGAACACATTTTCCATCCTTGTTACTGGGTCAGGGTGGAGCAGCACACTTTATGCTAGCATACCTTGCTGTTGACTCAAGGATTAAATTAGCCTGAGGGACAGCCTATAACTGGATGTTACATTTATATGAAGCATATGCTCTTCTCGGACACACAGCTCTGCATTACTGAAGACTGATCCTCTGTCTCTTTCAAGGTCCAAGGTCCCTTCCAACCCTATGATTTCTTCCACACATCCCTTTTTCAAAAGAAAGGTATACAACAACTAAAATGGTGAGCAATTTACTACAGCTGGCCTAAGGAGAGGGGAAGAGCAGCAGTAGCCAGTGACAGAGCATGTGAGTTGGAAGGAGATGCTGGCTGGGGAATTCTGGGAGTTGAGGTCCACACTTCTTAAAGTTGCCAAGTTTGAGAAACACTGCTCTAGAAGGTCAAAACAGAAAGACTGGTATTAGAAGGAGCAAAGATCTGAATTGGGGGTAGTTGTATTTATGTTGTATTTCTGGGAACCAATGTCTTACTGCTCTTTGCCCAACTCTGATGTTATTTTTAAAATGTTATTAATATTCTTGGAAAGAAAATGAAAGCAGAAGCTGATACCGTATCAGATGCAGGGGCTTTGAAGTATCATTATCCAGAAGAATGCCTCCAGGCCCAAAGGAACACCATCAACCTTCCTCAGAAACAACACTAGGCAGTACTTCAGGTATACCCATCTATCCAGGAAGAAAAAAGCTGGGTGGGAAGAATGAATATCTGGGGGGCAGGAAGGCTAGAAGGAACGGTGGGAGTAGCCTCATCAGTTTGCCTTCTGATAAATGGGTGATGTATAGCCTTTTTATAAATTAGTATCTCTCTGTCTCCCCTGCAACCATTTCGTGAGAGTTCTCAAGTGCTCTCAGAATTCTCAGTATGCCTATAAGCTCCAAAACTTTGCCAAGGAGTTGGATTATTTCATGGCTCAGCATGTGGTAGGAACCAAATCCTGGCCTAGCACATAGCATGAACCAGATCATCATGGTAATATGATGTATTTCTTTGTTTTGTTGGAAAATATGATCAGGAAACAAACAATTGCCCATCAGCATTAGCCCCTTTTGCCCAGATTTAGGAATTAAATGGGCAAGAGAGCCAGTTTGGTGCAGTAGTTCAAAGTGTTGGATTGGAACCCGGACACAGTGAGTTCTAGTCCTGCTTTAGGCAGGAAGCCATCTGGGTGACTTTGAGCCAATACTCAGCCCCACGAAGAAGGCAATGACAAACCACATCCAAAACTACTGCCAGGAAAACTGCATGGATTTGTCCATGTAGTTGCCAGAAGTCTAGACTGACCCAAAGGAACACATTTACATGAGCCAGGTAGTTTAACCAACAGGAAAGGGCTGCAACTAACCTTCGGTGCAAAAGTCTATAAATTCAGTTCCTCAGATCTACTGTATGACTAAACAGATCTTACATTACAAATAACCTCTGCCCTGGGCCACTTTCAATCTGTCGTGCTATAACCTGGGTTAAACATAGCCCCATTCTCTGCAGTTTTGGCTGTTACCTTCATCAGAATAAAATACAACTGATCACCTATCACCTAACAAGGCTTAGATGCAAAACAGGCAGACAAACAGGCAAGCAAGCCTTTAGAAAATGCAGTTCCAAAGCCACTAAACATGATCTTTACCATGCATTTTTCCCTTTTCAAAACAAATTCCCACTTCATTTATCAACACGAAGTTGGAAGAGACTGTTAGGTAATACAGTATCTGAATGCCATCTCTAAGCTGTGCCTTAAGCTGCAAACCACATCACACATCTCTCATGCATACAGAGCTTAATTCATGTTACTCAGATTATAATAAGAACTACAAGTGTCCTGCCTACTTGCAAGAGGGCTGGACAAGAACTGGGGAAACCCATGTTCAAATCCCCACTCAGTTATGAAGGTCTGCTACTATCTGTCAACCTAACTTACTTCAGAGGCTTGGTGTGAAGATAAAATGTGGGTAAGAGGCATATACTGTATGTTGGCTTGAACTCCCGGAGGAAAAGCTTGCTGTAAATCAAGTGAAGAAAAATAAAATAAATAAATTATTCAGCTTCCTTTACCAAAATAAAGGCCAGCTTATTTTTGCGTTGTCTTTATATCAGAGGTATAAAAGTCCAGATATATGGGGGAAAGAAAGTGAGACTTAAGTTACCTATAGCAACTGTCTGAGTTCAACAAGTGAAGTAATGAAGTAATAACCTTGAAAAGAGCAAAATCTAAGAATTTCTGTACATTGAACAAAAAATATTAGACAGTGTTAACAAGGTAAGCAGGTTTATTCCTCATAATGCTATAAACTCTGATCAAGCTCCTGGATATCTTTGATAAGGAATTCACAAATGATGGGTGTTATAGCACCCAGATTAGCAAAACCAATCTTAAAGCAATGGTGGGACGGTACCAAGGGAGAAACTATTAAAACATGACTGTGGCAACCATGTTTTACTGGTATAACTACTGATACAGCCCATTGTGATGGCACATGGTGATGTACGGTCCTGGAGTATTTTGAGATACTTCTGGAAGGCAGCTGTTTTTCATCTCTTCCAAGCCACTGTATAATTGTTGAAGGAAAATTATAACAGATCTTAAAGCAACTCTCAAACCACCTATTAAAACCTATTAAAAGTCAGAAAAAGCACCATTTGTCAGCCTGAAGGCCACACTTGATACCCTAATTATATGCTGGGGCTACACTCCCCAAAGTGGATAGGATAAGAGTCTATGGGACAAGGACAAATATTAGATTTGATTATTTGATACTGAAATGGAATTTGAATTAAAGTGTAGTGGTTAAAGTTTCGCATTAGGACTGAAAAGACCCAGATTCAAGGTGGCATTCAACTGTGGAGGATCCTTGGTTGACTCTGAGCCACTCACTATCTTTCAGTCCAACCTACCTCATCAGGTTCTATTTCTCTGAAAAGAAAAAGGAATTGGAGGAAGGAATGCTATGCACATTGCCTTGAGCTCCCAGAACCCTGTTCTATCCAGGGATACACATGGCCCCCACCCTGGCCTTGTTTAAGTGAACCTTTAAAATCTGGGTCTGTCCTCAGACCGTGGATTAGAATGGATGGTAGACCCCTTATGGGATATTTCGGTTGTTTAACTTATGGTTGTTTTTCTCTGGACTCTCTTTTGGATTATATATTCTGTTTCTATTGTTTTTCACTGTTGTACACTGTAAGCTGTCTAGAGCAGTGTTTCTCAGCCTCAGCAACTTTAAGATGTGTGGACTTCAACTCCCAGAATTCTCCCATACTGGCTGGGGGAATTCTGGGAGTTGAAGTCCACACAACGTATTGGTCTAGAGTCATGACAATTGGGGTGGCCTATAAATTTAATAAATAAATAATCTAACAATGAAGAGACAAATAAGTCACTCCATAGTGGGATGGGCAGTGACAAATCTGAGAAATAAATAAATAAATAAATAAGATTATATCAGGCAATCACAAGATTGTATCTGAAGACAATCACAGTTTGGAGGTGGTCATCCTGCTACCCAAAAATCTGCTCTGGAAAATCCTGGTTTTTTTTCTTAGTGAAGATGAAATGACAATAGAATAGCTCCATCAATTAGCAAAAACAACTCTCCAGCTAGGATTTGGTGTGAGCCAGAAGTGGAGCGAAGCACCCCAGTTCAAGGGGATGCAGCCTCCAAGCTGCTCACTTGCTGTACGATGCCATTGCTGGCTGCACTGGGCCTCATGTGAATGATTGGCTGCAGCTGCTATGGATGCAGCCGGGGTGGGCAGGCCACAGCCCCAGAGTGAGAGAAGCCATCTCAACAGAAGTATGAGTAAGAAAGCAAGTAGAGAGAAGCCATGGCTAATAAGCCATTTGTAAGACAGCCATCCAAGGTGCTCAAGGCCTTCTAATATGCCTGCAGAGTTCTAGCCCAGAGCATTAAGTTCTTCAAGTCACAGCTCAGGGCAAGTCAAATTAAATGTGCTTTCCTCAAGATGGGGGAGGGCTGAAGGGGGAAAAGCCAGGGAGATTCTTCTGCATGGTCACTTTCTACCTTTTTTCAGGCACTCCATCCAATGCAGATGGGCACAGACGGCTGGGGTCACCCTGAAATTTTAAAATAGGGCTATTGGGTCGAAACTCTCTTACATGTTGAAAGAGGTCTTGTCTTTCACAGTTAATTAGAAAAGAGGATTCCTCCAAGTATGGGAGAACAATTTTCTTTGGGCTACAGAGGTAAAACAGATGGGAAGATGGAGGTGATAACTTCAGTTCTAGCTTCCATTAGGCAAAATGGTATTCCATTTACAGTATAATCAGAAAATCTCCTACCGTGTTGTAACTTTCACATGACTTTACTTCACATGACATGACTTGTTATGCCATAGTCTGTTTATGGTTTACTGAATAAACTTTAATTGTCTGGGATCACATCAAATGCAAAGTCATGAAATTTGGTTTACAAACCACAGTGTCTGGGTTCATACAACATGCTGAGTAAAAACCAAATAAATCTCATTGTAGTGGTATGTGATATGGGAATCCAGCCAGTATCTGGAGTTGGCACCCTTTGATTTGAACAGCTCTGGCCTTAGTTTTGGAATCCCAGAAAAAAAAAAGGGCATTTGTATTACAAGGCAGTTCTCCAAGGGAATGGATAACAGACATTCCCCACTCCACCCTGAAGTTCTGCATTTTGTTTGTGGTTGGAGTTTGAACTCACTGAGGGATCAGTTAGTTAACTTTAAATGAGATCTGAAAAAAGCTATTTTTATGCCCAGAGAAAGCATTTCATTCTTGAAAGCAAGCTGACTGGTTTTGGCACAACTCAAGTGTGGTTCAAAAATAAGTTGTTCCATTCTAGCACAGATCTCAGAATCAGTTATACAATTATCAGAACCAAGATACAAAATTATTGAAATATATTTATCAGGAACCGTGACCTAGAGAAAGAGATCAAAAGGAGAAAAAGTGTTTATTTTTTCCTGATCTCCTAATAAAAATGCCATATAGCAATAGTATGTTATCCATATAAAAGAATGTAAACAATTAGTGTGCCATTTACACCATATGTTGGAAGAATGGTGCCATCTTTGTCTCTTGATGGAGCTGTGTTCCCCCAGAGAGAGCAGGTTTGCAATCTGTGGGCCTTACGGGACTTACAGCTCTCGGTCAAGGAAGAGAATCAATGACCAAGGGGGTCATTGCCCAGCTTTTGGCTGATATGCCACTTGCAACCTTACCTGGAAGAAAATGCATGTCTTTGTAATTCGCTCTACATGGTGCTGCCCTGTAAGACCACCTGAACATTTCAGTTGATCTTGAATGCAGCGGCCTGCATGCTTGCTAGGCACTCAGAGAATTGGCATATCACACATCTGTACAAAAAACTGCATTTTGTACTATTGGTGGTGGTGATAGTTAAATGCAAGTGGCTAATATATCTATTTTAATATTATTCTCTAAAGAATTTATTCTCATTAATGAGACTTATGTTATTTCCCAACTGTAAAGGTGTTGGTATCCACCCTTTCTTCAGTTAACAGAAAACTGTCCTGGCATGAAATTTGCTGTCCACTTTGCCGATCCCTACCCTACCATTGTTACCTCTGTATCAAGTCATTGCAGTCATCTGATTTCCCTCCAATGTAATAAATGATAAAGCCTAGCAGATATACACCTTGAAGCTGTCCTTATTCCTACTGGAATAAAGAGGAAAGTGCTATTTTAATGCAGAAAAAACTAAAGATGACTAAAGTCTATTTCAGTCATAGGGGACAAAATGAAAGCAACAGCATGAGGAGACTGCAGAAAAAAAAGATGTTGCCACATGTTTATACTGTGATTAGATGCTAGATGGGGAAGGTGCATTCTTGGGTTTCTGGATTAGTTTAGGAATATAGAAAGTTACCATTCATTATTTAGATGTATTACTTGGTGTGGACTTAGAGTAAGACTACTCCACCAGGGGCAAACACAGCTTTATCTGTGAGTTGCCAAGACCACTATTAATGTTTTGTTTGGTTGGGTCTACCCCTTTAGGTCTTGAGCATTCATGTTATGAAATGGAAGCCACCCCCCTTTTTTTTTTGCAAGCCAAGCTACACATGGTGCATCATAGCACCAGTGTAGTGATTTCTGATCTGACATATTTACATGTAGGTAAAATACAGTTAATATGGTTATACATTATGTTTCTTAATTTTCCCCCTTCTGTCATATTAAAAATCACAGATTAATAACAGATTTTGGACAGACTCTGAGGATTTACCCAAGTGTTGTTGGTCACTTGCAGCCCTGGGGCTTTAAGTTATATAATGTAAATAGTTGAAGCATTTACAGAAAGTTCAAAGAATTGTGGACTAATGTCTGTGTATCTACTTTCTTATTTTCAAACACGTTAGAATCAGCTAACTTCACTCCAGATGAAATGCAATTCTCAAGCATGTTAACCTACACTTTTGCTTCTGATCTGAACACTTGTTGTGATATAGGTCAACCCCTAATCACCTGGCTTTTAGCTGGTTATCTGATCTGAAGTTGCAATTCCTTCTATTATGTTACCCAAGTTGTCCATTCAAGGACCTTTCAGCTTCTGCTCTGTGATGTAGGGTAGAAAAATTCTGGAATTGTATTTAATGCTTAATTTTTCCACTAGGGTAGAGGGAGTGGGAACAGTCTCATAAATTTATTCATTTCAATGTAAATGAAATTATTAGGAAATTTGGTAGTTTCAATGCAATTTGGGAGCTGGGTACTGCCTAAATCAAAACAATAACAACAGCAACAAATGTTTTTCTAGTGATTATCCCTAGAAAGCATGTGAGAAAAAGATATGCTCCATTATTCAGATTTTTTTTTTTCTCTAATGCATTTAAGCCAGTGAAAAAAATTCAACCTGAATCTCATGCCAATGGTGAAATAAATTAAGGTAGCTAATAAATCCATTGTGGATTCAGGGACTTAGCATCAAATAATACAGATGGAAGGAGGCCTTGTTAGCCATTTGGTCAAATTTCCCATTTGATCCAGTGATTGAAATGATCACCAGCAGACACCCATTGTGTTATTGTTGTTAAGAACTGGTTAAATGATCCTTTTTCTGAACCTGTTGCTTCTGCATCTCTTGAAAGCTCAATGTAGTCACTTTGCTGTGGCAACAGTCCCAGTGGAAATGCTTCCTATGTACACACCTGTAGGCTCAGAAGATTAGAAAAGGCCTTAAAGCAGCCACACAGAGAATTCAAAAGTCTCTACAGAAAAACAGTATTCAGATGGGTTCTGTGATTGCTTCTCCAAATTCTTTGCGTAGACCTAATCAGCTTCTAAAAAAGACTTCTTCGTGCCAAACTAGTAGTCCACTCAACTCAGAATTCTGTCTCCAAGAATGGCAGGCAAAATTCAAGCAAAAGTTCATAGGAAGTGCAGGTAGTGACAACTGTCCTATTAATCAATAACATCTGGCAGTCAGAGCTCCAAAATCTCTCAACATGAAGGCTGCACTTTTGCCAGTCATGGCTAGTAGCCATCCATATATAACTAGCTGGCCAAGAAACCTAATTATTTTCCAAAGCAATTCATACTGTTGGCAGTCCTACAGTTTAATTATGTATCTTACTTGGTCCATTGATACACTATTAAAATTTACACAAGAATGAATAAAAATGCTAAATACCGCATAGGAAAATTTTATACCTCTGTCATAATTTTTAGTTATAAAAATATTTGTTAATGATTTGAAGTGGGAACAAATATTTATTTGGTTCTTCTATAGCAACATTTTAAGTATATGCTATCCCATTTTAAGAATGAATCACTTTTCCTTATTCACCCTCTTCAAATCCATTTTATAAACCTTTTGTAATGTTTCATTCATTTTCCCCCCTTCCCATTATAACCATCAACCATCATTTTGATTTAGCCATATAAGACAACTTTTATACTTTCTTCTCACCCACCAGAACAAATGGACATCTCCAAATTGAGTATCTCTCAACTGGACTACTGCAATATGTCTTTTGCAGTGTTGTTCTTGTAGGGAGTTTGAGGGCTTCAGCTAACACAAATTGTTACAGGTCATCAATCAACAAGGATTACTGACAGAAAGCACATTGTACTGATCCTGATTCATCTACACTGGCTTCAAATTTATACTCAGGCCCAGTTGAAAGGGCTGATTATTATCTCTAAAATCATGAAGAGACTAGGCTCTGCTTTGTTCCTTAGGAAACATTTTTTCCTATACAATGCCTTAGATTAGTTAATATTGACTCCATGGTTCTTTAACAAAATTACATCCATAATATATTTTATGCCATATCTATACTTCAGATCTTCTTCATCTGTGTGTAAATCATGCAGAATATGAATTTTCATAATGCAACTTTTTATATTTATATCTGTACATTTCCATATATCATGAACGTTATTGGATCAGAAAGCAAACTTGTAAAGACAGAGGTGCAAAAAAGTCTACAGGTGGAATGGGATACTGTATAACATACAGATACATTATAATCTCATCTGCCTAAAAACCTGTAAATTATTTGCAATCTAATCCTACATTGGAAGACTTCTGCTGAATCAGAGTGAAAGTGCAGCACCTCACCGTCGCTGAGAGGCACACAATTTGGGTTTGAAGCCAAGCAGTGCTCCTCTGTTCAGAGGTACACTGCCTCAGAACCTGAAGGTTCATTTAATCATCATAACTGCTCCCACTTTAAGCCCATATGTGTAGCCATAAACGTCTTGTAACAAGGAGTTCCACAAGTTAATATTGCACTGCACGGAAAGATACTATTACAGTTTATAAGTCTTTCTAAACATCTGTCAGCAAGGAAGAAACAATTTATGAGAAAAGGCAACTAGAATAACTGTACAAGTTTCTGCTTGCCCACATTTGAAAGCATAGATAAATTATTTGCTCCTGCATGTAAATAGCTGGTAAGACAATCAAACGGGCCCAACACATGATCCTGATTTCAATTTGGAACTGTATTTGAGCACACAAGGTGTGTGCGTATAAGAACTTTACAGCATTTCAACATGAACTTGCATGATTGTTTCCCATGTTTGCACCAGAGTGACAGCTAGGAACCTCTGTAATTCCAGATGTGCCATACTGCCATCCATCTCCAACAAGGATTACATTATATAACCTTGGTTCCTAGCTAAACTTTTTACATTTTTCAGGAAGCAGATTACAACCCACTAATCTACTTGTGGTTACACCTTAACCAAAAGCTATACCCAAGAAAGAAACAAAGAAGCTTTTTGCCTCGTCCTTAATTGTCCAATATATGACATGTTCACCTTTGTGCAAATAAATGGAGACTGGCAATAGAAACCACACAAAGCCCAAAACACTACTGCTTATTACTCTCTAGTGCTCATAAGAAACTGTTACACTCATCTTTCATATCAAAGGTGGGCAATCCAAGTCCCTAAAGTTGTATGTGGTCCCAGGTCCCTTTGCTCCAGTCCCAAGACGCAAAGCTACTATAACCACCCAGCTGAATTTTGGTCCATGACTGCCAGCAATTGAGAGTATAATTTCTTATCATGCTGATACCGAAGCACCTAAAAATGTTACTATGAATCTTTGAATAGGCCAAACACCAGTATCAAACAAAACTCTCAAACTCTCAGGCCACTCATACAGTTTTGTGGTGGCAGCTGGCCATCCTTTACCTTAGTAAGCTGAATACGACCCTCCTCTAAAAGCAGAATTCAGAACTTACATTTCCTTGATCATTTCTGGTATCTTTGGCTCCAGCTTCCCAGCAGCCTGCTAAAAAGGAAGTAGAGAAAGGCTGCTGACAGGCCAATCAATAGTCTGTATTCCTGTTTGAACTCCCTTACTAGAAGAACCAATTCATGCTCATCTACCCTCTGCTGTCCTGGCTGAACCTTAAGACAGCTTAACTTTGCCTGGTATGCTGTCTGCCAGTTTGTCCTTAATTTTTCTAGTTCTGCTTCAGCATATCTACTTCATTTTGATCTAGCTAGGCCCCCTTGGCCATTCCAGCTTGCCATGTTTTACTGCTGAACAAGGCCAGCTCTACAGCTAAGACAGAATGAAGCACTGCACCAGGGGCAAACACTGGGGAGAGTGTGATGGTGGTGATGCCCTGGAAAACTGAGTAGTCCTGCCACACCACCTGTTCAGGGTACTCCAAGCTAACCTCCTTCCTTTAGATTTAGTGGAGATTGCTTTCCCATGTTGAAGTAAAAATTGTGTTGATCAATTTTTGTAATGGAATTGATCCAAGCAGAAGGGGGAGAAATATTTTGCCTGCATCAGACAGGAAAATGACTTGACTTATCCAGCAGTCAGTGGCCCTGCTCCTTCAAAGACCCTTGAAACCTAATCCCTTTGGAAAATATGCTGACAAAGTTGCTCCCCAAGTTACCATCTATGTATCAACAGGACCCAAAATAGCACACATACACCCACCCACACACCTTCTTGCTTTGTTTCACTTCATGTGATTGGCCATAGTGCTCTCTTAACTCTGCAGTAACTTCCTCCTCCTATTTCTATGTTAGTCTGGGGAACCTTCATAGGGGTGATGAATATCCAAAGAGCCTTTGGTCTCAATAAGTATGTGTCAATAAACAAGAAGCAGATATCCCAATTAGCTCATGATCCAGAAAAAGTAAACAGAATTTCCCTTGTGACCCCTTATAATTCCATCTTTGTTTAGACTTTGGAGCACTCATTCTTAAAATGCCTGAATTGTCTGGATGGGTGCCTCCTATCCATTTTTGAAAAACACTTGAAACAGGTACACAAGTAAGATAGGCCACCAATCTTCAGAGTATTCCACTACTGTATAGGATTTTTTTTAAAAAGTTCCAACATGGAAAAGCAGAAAATTTCTTTTTCAAAAGTAGAACTAGGTTGAGTCAAGAATTTTAGTCATAGTTCTGTAGTTGAACATGTGTTTGTAAGGAAAAGATCCCAGATTCAGTTAGTAGCATTTCCAGTTCAGGCCAGGAAAGACTTCAATTTGAGCACTACTTGGACTGATCTTCACTCATGTGGTGTCTTGCAAAGTTTTGAACCACATCCCTGTGTTCATGTTCCCTGGAAATGATGGAAGTTACAGCCCAACATATTTGGATAAGCCTAGGGAAGCAGCACATACTGTATACAACACTATGTTACTGGGCCAATGATTTGATTCAAAATAAGGTAACTTCCTATATCTGGAATCGGCTGTAGCTCACTGATAAAGAAGCTGAAATCTATGCAAATGATCCAAAATTCAGTTCCTAGGATTTCATGGGAAAGCTATGTAAAATACTTTTTCAGTCAATGTATACAGTACAAGCCTCAGCTTGATATATCTATGGTCTAATCTTTAATAAAATAGCATAACATTTGTGTCATCATTTTTAAGAAGGATTATATGGAATGTAGGAACTGCACATTCCTGCCACCTACCCTTTGTAAAGCCCTCTTTACTAAGGGAAATTTCCATTTGCCTCTGGGGAGCAGGACACAAAACTGCAAAAACTTGCATATGATTATTTGAAACAGCTGCTGGTGACCAAAATACGTCCTCAGGATTGCAGCAAAATGATAGAATCATAGGGATAGAAGGAAACTAAAGTCCATCAAATTCATTAGGATCATCATGAGCCAAGGTTGACATCTTGCCTCTCAGCTGTCCCTTTCCATCTATTCATCCAAAGTCAACTGGACTCTTCCAATAAGGAGACTGATGGACAAAGTGCCAAGTTGTTGCATATCTCAGACACACCAGGATTACAGCATCATTCAGTATCCCATTCCTGACTCTTATTGGCTAGGATTACCAGAGATACAGAATACCCTAATCTTTGCTGTCATCTAGTAGTTGTCCAGATGTTGGTGCTCATGCCTTTCTATTGTTGTTGTTCAGTCGTTAAGTCGTGTCCAACTCTTCATGACCCCATGAACCATACTGCACCAAGACCTCTTCTCCTTCACTGCCTCCCTGAGTTGCTCAGTTTCATGCTCATTGCTTCAGTGATGCTGTCTAACCATCTCATCCTCTGCCGTCCCCTTCTCCTTTTGCCTTCAATCTTTCCCAGCATCAGGGTCTTTCTATACATATACAAAAAATTGTTCCCATAATCAGTAGGTGATGTATTGTAAGGGTTCCAGATTCTACTGCAAAAAGTGGTTCCACACACCAAATATATATCTGCAGTTACCTAAAATTGGTGAAAGATGCTTGTATTTCCAGAACCTTAAAAAAGAACTTTAACTAAATCAAGCAGTTGACAAAACAATGAAAAATCACTTTATCCAGTCAGGGATAAGTTTCATAAAATAAAATGTAATTATTTTCAAATTTCTCCAGACACTCTAGCCAAGATCTTTTCATTTGCATAAATGTGTCCACCCCACTCCAAATGAAATGACTTGCCAAAAGTAAGCAGTCACAATGCTTCAACTATATGAGAAATATTCAGTTGTATTTCACACTCACAAATGCTGTATTCACATTTTATACCTAAATAAACCTTATTATGACCTAACATGACAGCCTGCTTCACACAGCATTGTAAAACAATAGCTGAGTTTCCCAAAATATATTGAAATACAAACTATCCAACCTAACTTTAGCATTGTATGGCATGTTGTGCAAAGCCATCTTTCTCTTCCCCATGTCTTTCCTTGAAAATGGCCTCATGCAATTAAATTTATCAGTGTCAGATAATGGGAAATATTTTCAGTACCATTCTATTATTTTTTTTTTTGCATTTGCCGAACCAATAAATAAACCAAAGTCAAATTGGAAGGTTCCATTAGTATATCTAACATCATTTAAGTAAGGTCACTTTTGAGCTAACTCGACCCTGGGAACTGGGATGTGTCCAATTAATTTTTTGTGGCAACAGTACAGAAATGGTTTGCCACTATTTTATTCCAAGACATTTTTTCAACTTCCCCATATAGTCTACAGGCCTGGTATTGTTTGGTGGTTTCCCATCTGAGTACTAACGAGGTCTTACTCTGCTTAGTTTTTTGAGATCAGTTATGGTCAGCTAGATGCTGCCACCTAGTTGGGCCACTATCACATGCTTCATTTTTTTGTTTGTTTCTTTTAAATGATTCCTTTTCAAAAATTTTACAGACCAGAGGACATATTCCATAAAAGTATTACTATAACATCCACATCCATGTCCATTCTTATGAAGGGAAGCCAACTTGATATGGGCCATTTTACAGTGAGTCAGTTCCCCCTTCCAATAAATCCTTCCAAACGTAAACATTTCACCAGTCCAACAAGCAATAATTCAGCTGCTGGCATGCTGTCTTTCTGGATTAGTCCCACCATAGCATTCAGGAGTAATTCAAATGACGGCCATAGCAGCAGGAGGAACAGTGTTTTATTTTTTATTTTAAGCAGAATATATGAAAAGACACCCCCAAAGGTTGTTGGTGATTAAGTATTTGTTCAATAGACTTGACTGCTGCATGAGGCCCCCAAACAGATGTTCTTGTCCTAACCCTTAAGGAAATGTTCAACATACCCCAATTTTAAATACAAATCCTCATTACAGAGAGAAACATTTGGCAAAGCCTTTTCTTTGGTAGATTCCACTTGGCTGCAAGGAACATTTAGAGCTTCAGAGATGAGCAAGGAATAAGTGAGACCCTACCTTTCTTCTGTCTTGGCAGAATAAGACTTGTACAATCTTATTTCTCAAATACAATCAGTTGCTTCTTTCCATCCCAAGACCACTTTTCCCAATGATTTACCTTCTTCCAGGACGTCAGCGATTTTTATTTGGTGGTAGTGTGAGTATAAGAATTCCCCACCCCCTAGAAAATACACTCTAATTCCCATATCAATACACAGCTGCCAAAAGAGATGGGTAAACTGCCAGGCACACATGTATTTTCCTCCAACAGCTGCCTCAGCTTATATGGTTGATACTTGGGTGTATAAGGGAAGGAGGGAGAGAAATGATTTGGGCACAAATCCATCTTTCATGGTACAGGCAAAACTGAAATCTCTTGTTACAACCTTGCCCTGCTTGCATACATCTTGTTCTATGCTAGAACATGCGAGAGAGACAGAGAGAGGAGACTGCCTGCCATAAAGCAGTGCAAATGACATTTTGAAAAAGCAAGAAATTTATTCTGTTGCAGTGTATGACTTCACCAGCGTATTTCCCAGGTTGCAGTTTCATACAAGCTACCCACACATGCTTAGGCGGGTACTTTCCTCCCCTTATTCCCCCCTCCCTGATCTTTCCTGTGTATCTCAATTTTTTCCTTGAATGTTTTTTTCCCACCAGCATCAAGCTGGCTTCACCCCCAGCCTCTCAAATAGGTTGCCTCCATTTTAAATTGGTTCAAAGCAAATTCCTCAGGAACTGCTTTAACCCTTCCAGCTCATCTGAACATCATCTTTCATCAGAGTGATGCCTTTTCCCCCTCCCCAATTTCAGAGGTAGAAAACTGATCCAGCCCATGTGCAGTTTAACCCCACCTGACTTATTTTACCCTCATGATTTCCCTGAAAAGGGTAATCATTAAGTGACTATATCTCTTCACACTCCATTTAATTTCTAGCCCCTCACAACCACTACTCCCATCACATTGCAAAGATCCAGTTTATTCCAGTTGCTAATTTCACAGAGATAAACATACCTTTTCATACATGTACATGGACACATGCACATGCACACACACACACACATTTCCATCTTCAAAAGGGGATTTCAAATCCTTTCATCTCCCAAACTTTATTTTATCCTGTTTGATTAGCTTACATAAGCCAATCCACTCTTTGGATTGATGCCATCCCCGAGGCATCTTGTGCACTTTGATGGCTTCACAACAATTTAAGAAAAATACTCATTCATCTTGGTATCCTGCTGTGACCCTTTTTGCAAAACCCCATGTATCCATCTATGCACACGTGTGCATGCTTATAGGTGCACATGCATGCAAATCAAGCAGGCTCAGAGGCAGCTAAGGGCTCTTCTAGCCGCCTTTTTTCTGCAAAGGTTTCCTCTCTTAGCAAAGGTCTCTCCAGGACACCTTCTGCATCTTTTCCCAGAGTTCCTTTCTTGAAAAAGAAACCAGAGTTATTCTAGAGCTCCCCCTCTGCCAGGCAAGGGCATCAGCCTTCTTTCCAATACTATACCTTCAGGAAGCCATGCCATGCGGGTGGAAGGGAAGGGAGGAGGGAGTCTAATGCCATATCTACAACATCTCTCATCCATTTATACAGGACAGTTGTCCTGTAAGAACAACCTGACCATCATCTGATAGGCACTGGGAAAGTGATATATAAATCTTGCATATTTGACCCAACCCTAAAACCATTCCCTTTTTGCCAGTCCTATGTGTATAGCAGGTGAAAAGATATTTCCTCTGTCATTAAACAATACTGCTTTGGGGAAACAAGTTCATCAGTGGCTCTACTTTGTTATCCATGTATTGTGGAGGTAACTGCTTTTCCCCTTCACTTGGCCCTATGTTAGGTCAGAGGATTAATCTAGCCACCTCAGGTTTTATGGATCCTTTTGAGGAAGACTGCCCCTGCCACCACTCCGCTTATTGCTCTTCATTTTTATTTTTAGAAGTGCAAACACCTTTCTACACTATCTCTTTCTCTCCCTGTCCTCCAGTATCGAGGTCTAGAATTGTTGTCCTCTGGAGTGAAAAATCCTCCCCTTTGCATCCCTAATTACTGCGCTCATTTATTCAGCAAATACAAATCAGATTGTGTTCAATGGGACTTACTCTCAAGGAAGGAAGTTTGCATGGCATCTCATCTCCATGGTGCCTTCTTGGTAGAGCAGGAAAAAGAGAAATTGCTTTTTTCCCACATACTCTAGGATGATTGATTTTCAACAGCTCAATCTAATGTGTAACCTCTCCAGCCTTCCATGTATGTTGGGATTGCAACTCTTGGAAATCATGGCAGTTCCAATCCCAACATATCTGGAGGACACCAGTCTGAAGAATGCTATGCCACTGGGTCTCCGTCTTATCTCAGTTGACATCAGCACTGGCACCATGCAAGTCTACAATTTGAAAAGATAAGACCTGGTCCCAAATACATATTTCTGTTAAAGGTGATTCAGAGTTAAAGATTACTGTCCTATGAGATGTAATCCTATGAGATCTTCCTAGATCACCTAAGGAAGAAATGTAAGATGTTGATGTTTTTGTTTCTCAACTATAAAGAGTTTAAGGTTATGTTCTCTTAATGCATTTCATTCAATGCTATCTTCTCATCCCAGAGTCTGGAGAACATTCAGATTTTCTACCTCATGGTTATCTTAGCAGAACAAAGCCAACTAAGAAGGTAATTTTAGAATGAAGTAGGTGGTGAACCAAAACATCTGGAGATATCAGGCTGGAGAAAAGTACTCTAATTTGAAGGAGAGTTCAGCACATCTGGAAGGTATCAGATGAACCAAATCTATTTTAGAGGATAACCAGAGGATCATTTCTCACTAAAATATAATCCTTGGCCAAATATCTCAGTGTTGTGATTTCTTTTTTGGCAATGCCTTTGAGCATCTCAGTTATTCCAGATTGGAGCTTTTCTCCATATTAGTTTAAGGGCATTCTGTCCACAGGCTTTCTTTGAGGGGGTGACTTCAGACTTTACAGGGGGATGGAAAATATTTCAAGAGCCAAAAAGACTATACAAGAGCATAACACTGTTTCTTCTTTAAATGTCCCAACTGCAGTGGTGCATTTTGAGAGGTGATCTTAGTTTCCTAGGAGGGTAGGCAAGATCAGGCTGGGCAAACATCTTCAAGATGGGTTGCTTTGAAAGCACCCTTTTTTCTGCTGCATCCTGTTGGCTGGTGTGTGTGTGTGTGCTTCCTTTGCCAAAATAGGGACAACACAACTGCATTCTTGGAGGTGACTACAAGTTATTCCTCTCTATTTGAGACTCCCTAACCCAGACTATTGGATTATATCACACACACACACACACACACACACAGAGGGAGAGAGAGAGAGAGAGAGAGATTAGCCAGTAAATCCCAATTCTCTGGGAATTATGGGGGATGAAGTCCAACAAATCCAAAGAGCTCCAGACTGGAAAAAACTGTTCTATTTCTTCCATGTGTGTACGGAAAGCACGTACCTGCATGCATACACATGTAATGTTGCTCCCCCAACATACTAAATTTTAAGAGCAATCCTGTCCTGGCCTCAGTGGCTGGCTCTGTGCTTCACGCAACTGAGCATTCCCTTACGTCACTTGGCATAAGCTTTTGAATAAGAATATGAGATTGCCTAGCTATGCCTGAGATTTGGGAGGCTGGAAGCGTTCTTCGTCTTCCCCTCCCCGGCCATTCCTGCATATGCATTAAGTCTTTCTGGAGGTTGGAGAGAGGGTGCCACTCTCATAAGAATCCTCCTCCCTCACGGGGCATCTGGAATGATTCGCCTGCCCCTGATCTCCCCCTCCCTCCGCAAAATCTCTGTACAGAAATAGGAGTGCAGAATCCAGAAAAGGGGACATCTCCCCACCAGGCAGCCACACATACGATTCTTCTTTGCAAATTGGGGACGGGGGCCTTGCACCTTTCCAGCAGCCATGCATTACTTGAGTGTGCTCAGTCAGCCTTGGAGGTCACCCTTCCGCCGCCTGGGGCGCGCCAGGGCCGTAGACCTCCCTACCCGCTCCCCCCTCGGAGGCAGCCCCCCTGCCCCGTTTCTCGCTCCCGCTGCCTTCCGCCGCCCCCGCCCCCCCTTACCTCCAGACCTGTCCCATCTGCAGCAGGTGGATAACAGTCTGCCAGATCCAGACGGAAAGCCTGCAGAGGCGCTGTGCGCCGGGGGGAGCGGCGTGGTGTCCCGGGCCAGCCCGACGGCCCCCTCCGACCGAGCCCATCATGGGAGGGCCGCGGCTGGTGAGGCCCTGCACGGCCCCCAGGCCTCCGCCGGTGTAGTCTTGCACGAACCATCGGAAGCTGAGGATCTGCACCAGGACAGAAGGCAGGAGGACGAAGGCCAGAGTCAGGCCGCACCACAGGTAGTCCCGCCGGCCGTAGTGGTCCAGGGCCAGCCAGAGGTCGGTGCCCACATCGCCCAACAGCACCAGCAGCGCCAGCACGATCCACAGACAGTCCAACCACGGCCGCTCCACCGCCAGCGCCACGACCGCCGCCGAGGGCGAGGGCGGTTGCCCGTCGGCCGGTTCCAGCGGGTCGGTGCCGCCTCCCGGGGCCCCCGAGGCCGACCCCCCGGCCCGGCCCAGCAGGCTCCGTAGGCAGGCGCTCCGGCAGCCCCAATAGCACGATGACGTGTTGCAGCAATGGCAGATGTGCATGGAGCTGCTGCCCCCGGCCTCGTCCCCCGCGCCGCCGCAGCCGCCCGGGCCGGCCGCGCTGGCGGCTGCGGCGGCGTGGTGCGGATGATGGTGCGGGAGGTCGTCCAGGTTGTGCAGCTGCGAGAAGCCGCTGCCGTCCGACTTGGCCGCCATCACCTCCGCCGCCTGCCGCCGCCGCCGCCGCCGCCTCCGCCTCCGCCGCCACCGCCACCACCAGGCTCCCCCCTTGCTGCCCGGCCCGGCAGCCCGCTTCCCGCCCGCCCGCTTCCCGCCGCCCTCCCGTCCGTCCTCCCTTCCTTCTTGCCTGCCCTCCTCCCGCCCGCCCTCCTCCCGCCCTCCTCCCGGGCCCCTCCGGCCGCAGGGCTCGGGATGCCCTCCCCACCACCCACCGCCACCTCCTCCTCCTTTCCCCTCCGCTTCCGGGGGAGGAGGGAGGCGCTAAAGACCAACCGGGGCCCCCATTCCCTCCTCCTCCTCCTCCTCCTCCCCTCCTCCTTCCAGACCCGCAAGCAGCCGCCGCCGCCGCCGCCGCCGCCGCCGCACAGGAAGGATGGGGCTGGGGGACCCCTAGTGCCAGCGCCGGGAAAGAGCCAGCGCTCCACCGAGGGGGAAGGAGAAGGAGAAGGAGACCACCCCGCACGTCCGCCCACGCCGCCGCGGCTGGCATTGAAGGAGGAGGGGGGACACCCTCGCCTGGCTGGCTGGCTGGCTTGGACCAGATCGGCCCGGCCTCCCCCTGCCAAGGTCCAGCATCCCCGGCTCATCCCCCCACTTCCCGAGCTCCCCTCCCCAGCTCACACGGGCGCTGGCTCAGCTCGGAATCTACCGAACTGGAGGCTTCCTGCAAGCGTAGCCTCTATTGCCTGGCGATGGGGGAGAGGCTCCCTTCCACCTGCACATAGCCCCGCGTCTGCTTTTTAGCCTCCATCCGCCATCCTTAGTCTCAGCATGAACCCCCTCCCTGAGGTGTCCCCATTGCTTCCCTTGGAGGTGATGCGCCTGGGCGACTTTCACGCCTGTGAGCTGTGTCACACCTCCGCCTGCCCGCCCTTGTCTTCCCCTGCCTACGATGGTAGTGGGCAAAAACTACACTGTCTCCTTATCATACTAGCCTCTCAGGCTTGAGCTCTTCTGCAGCAAAAGCAGCAACCCTCTTCCTTCCTTCCTTCCTTCCTTCCTTCCTTCCTTCCTTCCTTCCTTCCTTCCTTCCTTCCTTCCTTCCTTTCTTCTTTCCTTCTCCTCCTCCTTCTCTCTCTTTCTCTCTCCCTCCCCCTCTCTCTCTCTCTCTCACACACACACACCTATTCCAGCTGCAAATTATCATCCCAGTTTAAAACTGGTTGGGTGGGACATAAATCCCAAGGCTTTAGGATAAGGTTGTATTGGCTCCCTGCCTCTTTTAAAACACTCCTACAATTCTGCATTTGCATTCTTAGATCACTCTCATAGAATGCTTCCAGATTCCTATCCCTCCTATTCCAAAAGCCCAGCCACTTTTCCTCTGCAACAGAATAATGCATTCATGACTTCCCTGCAACTGCCCCAGTCTAGATTTCTGATAAGATCTTACCACCCTTACTAGGTCTCACGTTTCTGCTCATCAGTCAAGTCTGATGACCTCCTATAATGAATCCAACATCTCAGGTTATTTGAAGTTGGGTGGAGTGGTGGATGGGGACAGTTGTGACACTTGAGCTGGAATAATATTATTTCTAAAGTGTTTATAAAAATGAGGTGCTTTGTCTCATGCAAACACAAGATGCCAGCTCTGCCTGAGGCATACCATCTGAATAAGGCAAAGTGTTCAAGGATGGCGGGGGAGTGGAGGAGAAAAAAGAAAGAAAGAAAGAAAGAAAGAAAGAAAGAAAGAAAGAAAGAAAGAAAGAAAGAAAGAAAGAAAGAAAGAAAGAAAGAGGTGTCAGATCAATTAGAAGATGCTAGTGTGAAGGGGGCAAGCTTTTATCAGGAATTTCAGTGTAGCACTAAAAGGAGCCAGACAGATGCTAGGAGAGAGACTGCCAAGGATGGAAAGGCAGGACACTGAGTTGAGAAATGGAGGATGCAATTCAGGGTTTAGAAGGGATTAGGGTACTGAGGGAAACCCAAGAGGTCCAGCTATAGAGACAAGAGTGGAAAGATAAGTGAAAAGAAGAGGAAGAGTCTCCTTTGCATAAACCTACCCAGTGTTTCTGAAAGACATCTCCTTTCTCACCCTGGGTCCTTCATTCACATTTTTCTTGGCTTTATCTCTCAGAGCAATACTCCCCTCCACACCCCCGTGCATAGTTTCCGTCCCTGGCTATTTTGCTTTCTTGCATGCTTTATCTTGCTCTGACACCGTCCATCAAAAACTGTGGTAAAGGGACTCGTCATCACAGTGATGTATAAGCTATGTCCCTTTCTTTGCCCCAGCCACATCTTGGCCTTCTGCAAGGATACCCCACTTTCCCTTTATACAACTTATGTATTTACTGCAATAGTCACTAAGAAATATCATGGAGTACATAAATCAACAAGGACATCGATGAAAAGAAACTTGCAACTCCGCGTTGCAATGGAATCACCTGTTGCTGCACTTCCTGCCTTAGTTTCAGCACTGCATCGTTTGCCTACCTCAGCCCGCATTCAGTTCCTTTGACCTCTGTCCATGGTGCTGAAGTCTAGCCTGCCATTTCCAGATTCTGGCCTGAATTGCTGCTTCATTTTGCTTGCTTGCACACTTATTTCTGGTACGCCCTGCCCTCCCTTTGAGTCATCCATGAAGCTGGCTTCTAAACTAGATATGGCTGGCTGATTAAACTATAAAACCAATTCCAAGTAAGAACCTGGAACATTTGTAAGAGCATACACATATACAGTATGTGTGAAGTTAATTTGTTTCCCCCCCTATTTTAGAAAAAGCTTTTCACAAGCAAGTGGTGAGGAAATGGAAACTGATGTGCAATAGGGATAGGTATCTTAATTTTTCCCCACTGAATTAGTTCCCACTCAAAAACTGCCTGTCCAAGCAGTTTTCCCTGGCAAATAGCATTTCAAATCTGTACACAGATTTGAAAAACCAATTATAGCAGAAAATGTTTGGGTGGCTCCACAGAGAAGATGGAGAGTTGCCTGCTACCAACAGTACCAGCAGCCTGCTAGACCTCTCCCTGAGATCTCCAATCTGTCTACCTGAATCTCTCTGAATGTGGCAATTCTCTCAAAAGAAAAGTTTGTATGGGGCAGATAGTTATGCTGCCACTACCTGTTCTTAAATGAGCAGTTGTCCCCTCACCTGGAATATGGATGGGGTAGAAGACAGAATCCCCTTTCCTAGAATAAGCTTTTAAATTATTGGCTCTAGTTGTCCATTTTTTAACTAGGATGATGATGATGATGATGATGATGATGATGATGATGATGATGCAGCAGATAATTATTTTTTTATTTTCAGTTTGTGTATATTTGCAACAGGTAAATAACTTTTCTTCCAGTTGTCCTGCAGCTGCTGGCCCTGGTTGCTGAGCCAGCAGTCCTGAGTCCTGTAGCCAACTTGTCACCAGATGTCCAGGAACTAGAACACCTATCTGAAAATAATGCACCAGTTCTGGAAAGAACAACATCCAGCATCAGAAATAACAGAACAGAGGCTAGCAGATCAATGTCAATTTATAATATGAAATAAAGTATTCACAGAAGTAGAATTGGAAGAACTGTAAAGGTATACCCAGGACAAAGAAACTGAAGTCTTGCCAGTAGTAGCTCAGACTGTAGAGGCAAACCAGGGAGAGTCAGTAGTAGAGGAAGCCAGCATTGCTATTGAACCATTTCATTCCCAAACCACAGAGAAGATGGAGATGATGATGATGATGATGATGCAGCAGATAATTATCTCCTTTGCCTTCTCCTCAGAAAGAACAAAGCCCTCTAACTGAAAAACAAGAGGAACTGAAACAAAGAATAACTGAGCATCTAGAATAGCACCCCCCCCAAAAAAAACCAGAATAAGGTTACTAGCATTGAAGCTTGTTACAAATAAACAGAACAAGTATTAAAAGGTGCCAATGCTGTAATATGAAATATAAGGACCATCTCACTGCAAGAAACAAACCAACTAATGTACAGCACAGCTGCAGTTATAACTGAATACCTTGGGTGCAAAATCAACAAACAAGAAAAAAAGCCAAACAGCACACCACCAAAACGGAAGATTAGATTAGATTGGAAAATAAAATCAGCATGCTAAGATCAGATGCAAGCAAGCTAGAACAGATGAAAGGAAAGAAGCTGAAGAACAAGACCAAAGAATACCTGATCAAGAAATATCACCTAGAAACAAGGAAGACCAAGGAAGCACTGGAAATACTAAAGCAGCAAATAACAGTCATAGCCAAGAAGATCAGCAAATACGAAGCTCGAATTGCAAACTATAGGCAGAATCTCCAATTTCAGTAGAATCAGAAGCGTTTCAACCAATCCATCAATGGAGAGACTGTAATGAACCAGTCAGCACCTGACAAAAAAGAAACAGTGCAATTCTGGGCGCAGCTATAGGACAACCCAAAGAAATACAACAAGAATGCAGCTTGGATAAAGGAGGTGGGTAAGAATAAACAAGAAGCTGAAATGAAGGAACTTGTAATAACAGCAGAATGGAGAAGAAAAGGGCAAGGAAGATCAAGATTGGTCAGCACCAGGTGAAGATGAACTGCATGGGTTTTGGTTGAAACATCTGACTGGTCTGCACCCACTCATTGCCAAGCAGTTTAACAACATACTGCAAGGAGGTGAAATTGAAGATTGGTTAACAAATCTGGCAAAACCTACCTAATAATGAAAGATCCAATAAAAGGGGCAGCACCAGGCAACTACAAGCCAACTAACTTTCAGATTGCTAACTGGTGTGGTAGCTGATGCAGTCCAACAGCATCTAGTTGAAAACAAGCTCTTTCCATCAGAGCAGAAAGGAAACCGCCCAAACCGCAGAGGAATAAAAGATCAGCTCCTAATTGACAAGATGAATTTTGGAAAACTGTAAGAGAAGGAAGACCAACCTGAATGTAGCTTGGATTGATTACAAGAAGGCATTTGACTCCCTGACACATGATTGGATAATCAAGTGCCTAGAAATAACAGAAGTCAGTAAAAACATCAGAAGATTTGTGCAAAGATTAATGGCACAGTTGAAGACATAGTTGCTGGTCAATGGCAATAGACTGGGAGAGGTTAATCTCAAGAGAGGAATCTTTCAAGGAGACTCTCTATCACCACTACTGTGTCATTGCATTGATTCCTCTGTCAACAGTACTGGACAAGTCAGGCTATGACTATCAAACATCAAAAACATCTACCAGGCCATCCCACCTCCTTTACATGGAAGATCTGAAGCTGTATGGAAAAACACAATCTGAAATTGAATTGCTGCTCAACACTGTCCAAATATACAGCCAAGATATTGCAATGGAGTTTGGACTGGACAAATGTGCCACCCTTACCATCAACAGGGGAAAAATAGTGTGAAACCGAAGGAATCAAGACGCCCCATGGAAATAACATCTGGAGTCTGGATGAAGAAAGCCACTACAAATACCTGGGTATCCTTCAAGCTGACAACATCAAGCACATTGAAGTCAAGAAGAAGGTTAGTAGTGAATACATCAGAAGAGTAAAGAAGATCTTAAAGTCCAAACTCAGTGGAATTAACACCTGGGCAATTGAAGTCAAGAAGAAGGTTAGTAGTGAATACATCAGAAGAGTAAAGAAGATCTTAAAGTCCAAACTCAAGGCAATTAACACCTGGGCAATTCCAGTCATTAGATATACAGCTGGAATAGTGGACTGGACTCAAGCAGAACTAGAAGCCCTGGATAGGAAGACCAGAAAAATAATGACAGTGAATCATGCCCTTCATCCATGCAGCGATGTTGACAGACTCTACTTACCAAAGAGCTTAGGTGGGCATGGAATGTTGCAAGTACATCAGACAGTTGAAGAAGAAAAAAAGGTCATTGGAAGAATATTTTAAGAACAGTGAAGAAGATGCACTGAAGCTAATACACCATGAAGGCTTATTGAATACTGAAGAGACCAAACTGGCCTACAAGAAAGACCAAATGAAGAATAGAAAAGAGGTATGGCAAGGTAAAGTATTACATGGCCAGTACACACACACACACACACACACACACACAAATACCAGGCAAAGCAGAAAACAACAAGAACTGGCAATGGTTAAGAGCAGGAAAGTTGAAAAAAGAGATAGAGGGGCTAATTCTGGCTGCACAAGACCAAGCCTTAAGAACAAATGCGTACAAAGCAAGAATCAAGAAGACAGCAACAGTCAGCAAATACCATTTCTGCAAGGAAGCTGAAGAAACAGTGGACCAACTAGTTAGCTGCTGCAAGAAGATTGCACAGACTGACTACAAACAATGGCATGACGAAGTAGCAACAATGGTGCACTGGAATATTTGCAAGAAATACCATTTGCCTGCAAGCAAGAACTGGTGGGACCACAAAACAGGCCAATAGAATGACTGTGGCAAAAGAAAGCAAAGATAGAGAAGGATTCTATAGGAGGATAAAAATGCCAAATCCAGTCTAAACATCTGGCTGACTGTGCGACCAACAATAATATAGCAGAATAGAAAGAGAAAATACAAAGACCTGCAAATAGAAGTAGAACGACTGTGGCAAAAGAAAGCAAAGGTAATACTAATAGCAACAGACACCTTGGGTGCAATCCCAAAATATCTGGAGCACCACTTGAGCACCATTGGCATTGACAAAATCACCATCAGTCAATTTCAAAGGGCAGCTTTACTTGGAACAGCTTATATCCTGCAACACCACCTTTAACACCATCAAACAGCAACATCTGCCTATCCCAGGTCCTTGGGAAGGACTCGATAGGTGGACAAAAATGCCAAATCCAGCCTAAACATCTGGCTGACTGTACAACCAACAATAATAATAATTTTATATGCCATCCAAGTCCCAGTGACTCTGGATGGTTCTGGAGTGCAGAGTGCTAGATTATAAAGTAACACTGGAATAATCCAGAAAATGGAGGTATTTATTTTAATAAAGATGTTGTGGGAATTGACTTTTCCCAATCAGAATAATACACAACCTGAGAGAATCAGTCTGCAGATATATTTACTTCATCAGTGATCAAAATCAACCTCTTACAAAACGGACAATTGAAAGACTTAGTAAACTGTGTCTCTCTTATAGAGTTACTAGCTGTTCTGCCCTCAGCTACTCTATTTAGATATGCAGTCCATCCCTACCTACTTCATTAAGCCTGCTCACTAGCCTGGTTATAAGAACAGGTAGGCATGCTTATTCAGTCACATATACATTCTTCAGAACCAGATCAAACCTGCCCTAACTACTTTTGGCTAGCTGCCAGATGTAAGTTGAAAAGTTCAGAGTAAGTTGAGAAATCTACTTGCCCCTTCGCTGTTCATTTAATGGAGTGAAGTTTACTTTAGTAATCAAACAGAATATTTGACCAGAGAAAACTACATTTTACACACACACACACACACACACAGTGTCAGAGTGTAAGATGCAGGCAGGAACAGCATACACCGAACAGCAGAACCAAGTAGCTGGCATTATATACAGGAACATCTGCACAATGTATGGGCTAGACCCTCCCAAGTCGAGATGGGAGATTCCACAGAATGTTGTGGAGAAAAACAGGGCTAAGATCCTGTGGGACTTCCAGATCCAGATGGACAGGCAGGTACTGGCCAATCGACCAGACATCAAGTTAGTAGACCGGGACCAGAAGACAGCAGTGGTGATCGATGTAGTAGTCCCAGTGGTGGTAGGAGCACTTGGGGCTGTGACTCTAAGCTGAGAGAGTGGCTCCAACAGATCCCAGGAACAACATCAGAGCTCTGTGTCCAGAAGAGTGCAGTGCTAGGAACAACTAAGATACTGCGCAGAACCCTCAAACTTCCAGGCCTCTGGTAGAGGGCCTGAGACTGAGGAAGACACATACCACCCACAGGGGTGAGAGGGGATTTTTTTTAATATATGTGAAACATACATGATTCTGCCACAACAAAGGCAACCAGAAAGGATTTGAGACAGTAGTTTAACTGACAGAAGTTATATGAAGCTGATACCTGCAGATCAAGACTTGCACCAATAATCTGTAAGTTGTCTGAGCAAATGGACAAAAATAAGGAGACAGAAAATTGGACCAGATATAAAACTATACAAAACTGAGCAAGCAGCACTGAAAAAAAATCAGCAATCTCTCAGATAGTGTAATGGTATGTGGGAAAGACCTTGGGAGACTAGGCAAGGAGATGCTGCCAAGGGAATGGTCAGATAAGAGACAGCATAGCCCGCAACCGGATAGTGGGCCAGGCAAGAGGCTCAGAAGAGACCCTCCCTAGTTTGTCAGACTGTAAAGGAGATGTTGGGGTGGGGAGAATTTTACTTTCAGACTTCTGTTAATGTAGCTTTACAATAAAGTAGAATTAGCTCATCTGGTCATGTTTCCTGTCTGGTCTACCTCATAAGGCTGACAGATAGCTAATCTGATTTTCCCTGCTAACTTTGCCTTACATCATCATCATATTTATTTCAGTCATTGACCAATAAAAATACATACAATAAAACAGACAACAATATTACCCCTTTCATCACTAACTATTGGCAACCATTTGCGGGCAAAGCTTACACATTATGTAGCAAAATTTTGCAACTTTTAAGGAAATAGATTTCCTTAAATAGATTAAATATGATGATGATGACTTTGCCTTACTGTTCTTCCAGTTCTTCCAGGGTTTGGGGGCACTGGGTCTGCATTCCTCAGCCCAATCCCATGAAATCTCTTTTGTTACCTGCTTCAGACAGGGCCTCTTATTTTAGAGGGGATAGTGGCAATGTTTTGAGAATCCTTTGAAGTCTCCCAGCCCCTCAGCAGGCTGCTCAAGATTTAGAGTCCCCAGTCACAGATAGGCATCAGGCCATTCAAAAATAGTCTTTTTAATCCAGTGGCAATTTAGAGGGACATAGGCAGTGTTTGGGCAAAGTGTTAAGCACTTCTTCGCCATCTGCTGCTTCGCCACTCTCAGTTCCTATGGATGTTATGTTTCTTCTTCAGAAACGGCCAGCAAATTAACCTTGCATTGTTCTTAAGTACAAGCTCATGAAAGGAGAAAAGATTTGCCAATAGATAGACCTTTCTCACATCCTTCATGTCTTTTCAACAATAAGAAAGGAAAAGTGTTCTGAAGAGACAAAGCATTGGGATCTAAAAAATCCTTAATTAAAAGAATTAACAAGAAAATCCATGAATGGGAAGGAGAAAAGAGACCATTCTAGATGATCACAATGTATGTTTGTGTCTACATTATAGAATAGAATCATAAGATAATAAAATAATAGAGTTCTAACTCTATTTCGGCCATCAAATCCAATCTCCTGCCCAATACAGAGATCCAGGTTAAACTGCCTCTGATAGATGGCTGTCTAGCCTGCACTTGAACACACCCGGTGAAGAGGAACCATTTCTATCTCTGTTCTTTTTCTGTTTTTAATCTTCATTATGCCTTTTGTACAGCTAGATTGGCTTCTTCTGATGACCTCCATTTTTTTCTCATTGAAATCATTCATAACTCAGCCTTTCCCACACTTCTTGAGCTCCTTTTCCCATTAGCTTCTGCTGCCATGGGATTCTGCTTATTATTGTTCTGAGTTGACTAAAATCTGCTTTTTTATGTGCAAAATACATGTTTGCCTATACTCCACTTTAGTTTCCCTTCAAATCAAGTACTCTAGCATTACATTATCACTTTTCCCCTGTGTTTCTACTGCTTCAATTTCCTGGATGAAATCTTCTCTATTAGTTAGTATTAAGTCATAATGGATTCTCTTGTGCCTTACCCCATCCGCTAGAAGGAGCATGCTTGGCAGAGTTGGTCTCCCAACAGATGTTGGGGTAATTAAAATTCCCAATCACTACTACTTCATACTTCTTTGAAAGATCAACAATTTGCTTTTCAAATGCATCATCCACATCTTCTCCTTGGTTGGTTGGGTGATAGTAGACATCAACAATGGTAATGTTTTTTATTTGTTTCTTCACTTATTATAACCCAGATATTCTCTCCATTATCACTAAGTCCATTCACTCAGATTTTTGAGCAGGAGTGAAGACAGTAAACTCCTCCTTCCTATCTATTGCATCTGTTCCTCTTGAACAAACTGTATAGTTCAACTGCTATTTTACTATTATTGGAGTCATCTGCCCAGGTCTCTGTTATACCCATTAAATCATATTTGCCTTCTTGTACTAAGAGATTGTTTTAATTTATTTATGAGATTTATATCCTTTATATCCTTCATTTCCTTCAGAAGCTCAATGTGATGTACACAATATTCCCTCCTCAAATTTCCCCTAGAACAACAACTCTGTGAGGTAGGTTGGACTGAGAGAGAACAGCCCCAAGGTCACCTGATGAGCTTCCATGACCAAGGGCAGATCTAAACCTGGCTCTTCCTTGTTCTAATGCAACGTTCCATTTTTTCACTGACTGATTTAATAGGCGTTATTATGACAATATTTTCACTCCTTTCTACAGTCCCCAGATTTGTATCTGAAGTCCTTACTCTACAGGGTCCAGCACCAACCAACACAAAATTTACTTTAAATCCTAATAAACAAATTTTTAACACTTCTTTGGGGTGTTATTCATCTTGTGCTAGCAGTCCTTCATCTAGATAACTTGGTCTATAGTCCTGGAGTAAACCTATTTTGTTGACACAATTTGTGTATCAGTTATTCACTTGCTCTATTCTTCTGTTTTCATTTCTGATCTCTTCTATGGACTGGAAGAATGGATAGGAATACCTGTTGAGCACCAGGGTCTTCAACTTCCTTCCTAGAACTCCAAAGCCCATGGTGATATTGATATAGCTGTTCTTTGCAGTGTCGTTTGTCCTCATGTGAGTTAGCAGAATGGGATAGTAGCCAGTAGATTTGATCAATTCTGAAAGTTCTTTTCACATCCCTAATTTCTGCTTCTGGCAGGCAGTATATTTCATTTGCCAACAGGTCTGGCTGGTATACAGTTGTTTGGTTCCTCATTATTGTAAGTCATCAACTACTTCTTCCCTTCATTTTTTGCAGGGTAAAGTTTCTTCGCCTCTTCCTTTTAGTGATCCTTTTGTATCCTGTTGCCTATTCCACAGTATTGCTTTTTCTTCACTAAATTATCAGGCCTAAATGCTGTTTCTGAGTTTCAGTGGTGCAAACTATCTTGTCTTGTTTCTAGCTGTTGCTCCCATTCACTGAGATTGCTTCTTTCTTTCCTTATGGTGTTCCTTATGGTGAGTTACTTCTGCTACATCTTTTATGATCAACATTTCAACCTTATATGTTCTTCCTTTGCTCCATCATCAGAATCAGTCTTCATTCTAGAAAAGTTTTCATGCTTATAATTTCAACAAAGGCAACAAATGTTTAGCCTATGTGAACCACCTTAGCATGAGGACAATATGCTTCTTCCAGAACTAGTCATTATATCTTTGCATAACAGCTATGGGTGAAACGGAGAGGAAAAGATTATTGCCTTGTGCCCTACTTTTGGGTATTTTGGTGGCATCTGGTTGGCTAGAGTGAGAAGCAAATGATATAATAAATAGAACCAGCAAGGTTCTTATCTTCTTAATATGTGTTCAGGAAGCTAAAATATACTCTCTCATATAGTTACTATCTGAACTTGATAATATCATTATTAAATATGATGACAAGCTCTAGATGGTGAGTCCTCAAGAGTTTTTATCACTGTTGCAATGACAAACCTTCTGAGGGGGCACAATAAATCAATACCAGTGGAATCAGAAAGCACAATATTTAAAACAATTCTGTAATATTACTTTGCTGCTAATAGGCAGAATAAGCAAAAAGGAAGGGATCTGTTCCAGACAATGCTAGACTTTAACACTTATTGTTTGGAGTCATTCAACATGCCACATACACAATAATGTATGTGAACCAGCATCATAAAGGCATTATACAGGGATGTCTGTCTTTCCTTCCTTCCTTCCTTCCTTCCTTCCTTCCTTCCTTCCTTCCTTCCTTCCTTCCTTCCTTCCTTCCTTCTCTTTGACATACCATATCAAAGTAGATATTGAGCTATGTTAATCCAGGCTTAATGTTTTGTGTAAATCCAGCCCCTCAGTCATTGCTGTTCCTGCCCAAACCAAAAAATATATAAACTGCTCCTTCCTCAGCAGCCTGAAAATAGTTTTGGTCTCTAACACTGACTGCACTTTAGGCATCATGACAATTGAGAAGGGAAAGAGGCTCCTCCAGCTGATGAGGAGATTGGCCTGACTGCTCTCCCATTGTATTGTAATGTTCTTCCTGGAGATCAGGCATAGCAGCCTCCTAATATCCTTTTGTTCTTTGGTCAATGATCAAAGCCAGTATGATGCTACCCTTTGTCCCTGTAATCCTAATTTAAACAGATAGTTCTTCTACCATAGGTAGATCATGATCTAAGCTGCAATGTGGCTGGTAGCTATAACACCACTATTGGCCACCAACTCTCTAAAGCAGAAGAAGCATGTTTATTTATTTTCTGTATTTATATAGCCGCCCATCTCACACAAGGTGACTCTGGGCAGCGTACAACAATTAAAAGAATAAATACATAAAAAACAACTACATATTAAAAAACTATAAAAATGCATATTCTATTCATAAGTACCACAACAGAACACCTTAGAGACGCTATGGGAATGTTTTCCCTAAATGCAACATTCCCTTCCAGACTATATTAAAACAAAAGATACCTCAGCCAGAAGATCTCAGCTGTGGATTCCCACCCAACGTACTGGTCAGATTTTCCATTTTTAGCACAACTAACTACACAAATTCCACATTCAAGCCATGGCTCAAATTCAGCCATACCCAAGGAAGGCAAAAAAAAAAAACCCTGAAAGAAGGCAGACAAAAGAACCAACATGAGAAGTAGTGTCTGAACTGCATGGAGGAGAGGCCTTTAACAAATGGTTTGCAGGGAGTTCAAAAGTTCTGTGAAGTTTTAAAAGGAGCAGCAGTAGCTGTTGAAATACTTCACTTTCTGAGTTCTACTTCTGAGAGTAAGAAGTTCACACAGAAGCAAACGACTTCTACATTAGCTGGGAATGTTGTTTCTGATGAGTGAGATTTATCTCACCAGTTCAGAGGTTACTGAATCCTGAGAATCTACTATGACTGTTTTCTCTTCTCCTGTGTTATGGGGTACCTGGGACTGCCAAACAGGATTGAGTACTAATACTCTACCCAGCCACCTTTTTAAAATAAAACCCTACTAAGTGATGACATTGAGATTTATTAAAAGTTATGCATGGGCTTGTGACAGTGCAGCGGTTCGTATCTGTATATCTCATCCACTCACCAATCCGTAATGCTAGAATTTGAGATCCTTCCATTGAAACTGATTCAGATTAAAAGGAAGAAAATGATGCTGATCTCTGACAGGGGTGAACTTCCTTTTGGTGGGAAGGGTCTCCACTTATCATTTTTTGGGGAAGGATGTGGGCTGCAGTGGGCAGAATGAGCAACAGGCAAAATGAGCAGGGGCTTAAACATGAAAAGGGACAGCATTTTCTGTTTTTCCTGGAGTTTTCTAAGCTTTGATAAATTCCAAGGTGCTCAGATCTGATGCTTGATCTAGACACAATAATAATTATACCTCGGTTGGAATTGCATAATGTACTTTTATGTGAGGCAGAGGGTGATTATAGGGAGAATAGATTTCAGTGACTTTGATGTCCTGGAACTATGAATGTTGAGTGGGTTAAGGACAGACAGACGCACAATTAATTGATCAGCTATATCTATAAATCTCTATTATTGTTTGGGGACTAGGTTGTTTGGAAAACCACAGCCTACCACATGAACCTGCCTGAGTTTAAAGTGCTGGGAGAGGCATTTCCCTCTATTAGCAAACAAAGGCATTGCTTTTCCAGAAAGGTTAACTCATATGGGTATGTTTAACCCATTTTAATTACAACAGTTTAAATGCACCTGTATTTTATTCCTAGGCCTTTAGACCCTATATTTAATATAAAAACTGGCTACCAAGTAAATAAATAAATTTAATTAGCCCAACAGTCCATCCCTTAAAGTGTTGCATCAAGTTCCAGATTACTTTTCTCAAATCCAGGGAGATAAGTGTGAGCATTCTGCATAATCAAAGGACATGTTTATAGCAATATTTTGGTTCCAGGAAACAGACTGATTGACTGGCTGATTGATTGACTGATTGATTGAATAGGGTTGCTTATGTATTGGCAGTGTGTACGAGGCAGGAAAAAAACAAACGATACAAACATCTCTGCTGCTGTCCTTAGTACTGGATTCACTGACCTGGACTCTCTCCATTACCCTGAAATCACCATGAAGCAGCAGAATCTGTGCAAAAGCTATCTTTCTTGTTGCAATCACCCTGGTGCAGTGTTTTAAAATGCACTTCTTGTAATTGACTAGGTACCTCCACACCCTATAGCAGTGTTTCTCAACCTCAGCAGCTTTCAAATGTGTGGCGTTATAATCCCATACATATGAAGGGCACCTGTGAGTGTCCTCATGGCTAGCTGCTGAAGAGCATCATTAAAGGTGGGATTAATAAATGATCAGTTGGCTAGTACTTCATGCAGCTAGGGAGCACAAGAAGAGGCACTCCAGTCATTCTCTACTGCACCCTGTCCTCATCCATCTCTTGCCTTGCCTCATTCGTATGGGATTGTAATTCTCAAAACTTCTAGTTCATAAGGGCCATGAGATGAACAAGGATCACATTCAAAAAGTAGATATGGCCAGGAAAAGAAATATATATATATATATATTTGGACAAAAGAAGGAAGTGAGTGGGACCAGAGAAAAAATAAAAGAAAGCAAAATAAAAAGGATATACATTCACATTTAATAAATATAATATATGAATATTCAAATATTGCATTTCTGACAATAGCCAGTCAGAAGTTTTGAAAAAGGATCACCATTCTTTAAGAGATAGAATCTATCTATCTATCTATCTATCTATCTATCTATCTATCTATCTATCTATCTAAAGATACAGTGTTCTCTACCAATTATGTGTGTGTGGTGAAGTGCTGTTCTGAACTAATTATATATCTATATCAAGAGAAACATAATACAGAGAGACTTCCTGCAAGTGCCACGGTGAGCTGATGTCCTGCTCATTAGCAGGACAGCTTTGTGGGGGAATCACGCCTGGATGCTGGATCTGAACTGGCAACATTTCTCTGGAAGAAGGAGAAATTGTTGAGATTATCCACATGACTCTGGACAGCCACTACTTGTGAGTAGACCACGGAAACTGTTGTTTTGCAGTTGGCTTATGAGTGGAGAGGCTGGGAGGTGGAATTTCATCAAGCTCACACTTGCAAAGCATCCTTTTATGGACATTAAGCTCAACTGAGCCTTATTTCTTAATCAATTTTTTGAATTTGGATTATTCATTTTTTGTTTGTTTGTTTGTTTACTGGAGAGATTAAGACCCTTTGGACCAGCAAGGTTTTGCTGTATTCATTGGGTGAGTTTCTTCTTCCTTAGAGGACAATGGTGTAAATTCGATTTTAAAAGTTTTGAAAAACTATGATTGCTTGGACTATACAGCAAAAGGATGCTTAGTGTATGGATTTTGGAAAATTAACAATGGGTTAAGGGGCCAGAGGGGTTTGGAATTATAGCTTTGAATTAATTAGAAGATATTTTCTTGTGAGAAAATGTTAACTGTTGTGGCTTTTTTACAATAAGAAGAATGTTTTGGCTGTTTTTACCATGAGGAGACCTTGAAGGGTGGACACTAGAGGGAGCTAGAGGATAAAGAATATGGACCAAATAACAATACGGAGCAGAAATCTATATTGCAAACTTTTGAATATCTCTCTATTAAGCTTCTTAATAGAATGGATCAATTGCTTGACAAGATGGACAGAACGTTCTAGAATAAGAACAAATTGCAATAGATGTCTATGAAATTACTTGGAAGGGAGACTTAAAAGTAACACAAATGGATCTGATGGATGGCTTATTCTCTAAAGGACATGTACAGATATTAAACCAGGAAATTGATTTGGATTTTTTTTTTTTTATTGGATATACAAACGAGTTCTGTTAAGGTTTTAAGGACATTGTTGCAAGCTACCAAAAAAAAAAAAAAAAGGATAAACTTTACTTATCGGATATACAAAAAAACCTTGTTAAAGTTCTGAAAGATTTTTGCCTTGAAACACAGATGACTAACAAACTACCTCTGGGACTCTCTTTGAAGGGGTGGAAGAATATTTTTAAAAGCTCTAGGAAGGAATACAGGGTTGGCTTTTTTGATCAGGGCTAAAAGAGTAAAATACAGTGGTACCTCGGGTTACGAACGCCCCTCCTTACACATTTTTCAAGATACGACCAGCTCCGGCCCCAAAAATTTACCTCGACATGCGAACTCCGCCTCAAGCTATGAACCGGATCCGCGGCCATTTGCCCTGCTGCCACGCGGTCGCGGCTTCCTGTGGGCGAGATCGCGGTAGCAAGGAGACGTTTGGTGAGGCTTGTGGTGTGTTTTGTGGCGTTTGGAAGGTTTTTGGTGCGCAGGAAAAAACAACTGACTTTAGACAGGTTTTTCCCCAGAACTAAGCCTGCAGCTAAGAGGCAAAGAAGAGAGGAAACCCCTGAAGGAGATCTCCCCGATGTCCCTTTGGAGGGGGACTCTCCCTCCAAACAATAACTGCCTCCCCACCCCATTCTCCCTCTTCATACTGTGCTGTACTGTACTTTTTTTCATGTTTTTGTGGTTTAAAAATAAAATGCACTGTTTAACCATATGTATTTACATTGAACCTTATGGGGAAATTTACCTCGAGTTGCGACCAACTGGAGTTGCGATCAGAGTCACGGAATGGATTAAGTTCATAACTCGAGGTACCACTGTAGTTATATTTGATTGCTCTTACTGGACTTTTGCTGACAAAGAACGATTGATGAAGCATCTGGATTTTGTTTTTTTATTTAAGACATGAGCTATGGGGAGAAGAGAGATTATGTTGTATTTAGAGATGGTGATAGGCTATTAAATTTGTCTTTACTTGCTGGAATGAAGGGGAAATTTACTTCTATTTTCTTCTTTCTCTTTCTTTTTTCCTTTTCATACCCCTCCCTTCTTTTCTTTTTCTTTTTCTTTTGTATTTTTCTGTTTGTATTTTTTGTATCATTTATTTATTTATTTATTTATTTATTTATTTATTTATTTATTTATTATTAAATTTTTATGCTGCCCATCTCCCCCAGAGGGTGACTCTGGGTGGCTCACAATTAAAAACCAAGACAATAAAACAATAAAAATATAAATACCCCCTGATTAAAACACAAATAACAAATCTATAAAAGCAATACACAAATCAGGAAGATGGGGAAGCAGTATCAATCATCCCATGAGCCAGCTCCAGCAATGCGAGCCCCCTTCATGCCCCCAGGCCATCTGGCATAACCATGTTTTTACACCTTTTCAGAAGGTCAGGAGAGTGGGGGAGGACCACATCTCAGGTGGCAAGCTGTTCCTCAGGGCGGGGGCTGTGGCAGAAAAGGCCCTCTTCCTAGACTCCGTCAGTCATAATTCCTTGTCTGGTGGGGTCTGCAACATGCCCTTCCTGCCAGACTGAGTGGGGTGGGCTAATATAATGGGGGTGAGATGGCTCCTCAGATAACCTAGTCCTGTGTCATGAAGGGCTTTAAAGGTAATAACCAACACCTTGAATTGGACCTGGAAGCAAACCGGCAACCAATTAAGCTCATGTAATAGAGGTGTTATATGTGCCACTCTAAGGGCATTCAAAACTGTCCGCACTGCTGCATTTTGCACCAGCTGTAGCTCCCAAATACTCTTCAAGGGTAGTCCCATGTAGAGCACATTGCAGTAATCCAAATGGGATGCATGAGTGACCCCTCATTTGTATTGGCTTTTATTCTTTCCATTTATAAATAAAATTATTTGGAAAAAAAAGACGTGATACAAACACACAAAGCACATATTCATCCATGCACATACCTATTTGTCCTCAAGTAAGGCACTTGAAATGAAGAAAAGGGCATTTAAAAACAGATCCATTCCAAAATATTTTGTAAATTCATCCATAAGTCTTAAATATGAATCTTCTGAATACTTCTCATCATTTCTCAGATTTTTTTCTTAACTTTAACCGTTTGAAATAACTAGAGACTACTTCCATCTCTTTACCACTAGACCACTCAGGTATGACTTAGATCATATTCCATGTGAGTACACAGTGAAGGTGATGAATAGATTTAGAGGATTAGATTTGGTAGACAGAGTGCCTGAAGAACTATGGACGGAGGTCTGTAACATTGTACAAGAGGCAGCAACTAAAACCATCCCAAAGAAAAAGAAATGCAAGAAAGCAAAATGGCTGTCTGATGAGGCTTTACAAATAGCTGTGGAAAGAAGGAATGTGAAAAGCAAGGGTGAAAGGGAAAGATATAAGCAACTGAATGCAGATTTCCAGAGAATAGCAAGGAGAGATAAGAAGGCCTTCTTAAATGAACAATGCAAAGAAATTGAAGAAAACAATAGAATGGGGAAGACTAGAGATCTCTTCAAGAAAATTGGAGATATCAAAGGAACGTTTAGTGCAAAGATGGGCACGATAAAGGACAAAAAAGGCAGGGACCTAACAGAAGCAGAAGAGATTAAGAAGAGGTGGCAAGAATACACAGAAGAACTATACAAGAAAGATCTTAATGTCCCTGATGTCCATGCTGGTGTGGTCACTGACCCTGAGCCAGACATCCTAGAGAGTGAAGTCAAGTGGGCCTTAGGAAGCATTGCTAACAACAAAGCTAGTGGAGATGACAGTATTCCAGCTGAGTTATTTAAAATACTAAAAGACGATGCTGTTAAAGTGCGGCACTCAATATGCCAGCAAGTTTGGAAAACGCAACAGTGGCAACGGGATTGGAAAAGGTCAGTTTATGTTCCAATTCCAAAGAAGGGCAATGCCAAAGAATGCTCAAACTATCGCACAATTGCACTCATTTCACATGCTAGCAAGGTTATGCTCAAAATCCTACAAGCTAGGCTTCAGCAGTACGTGAACCGAGAACTACCGGATGTACAAGCTGGGTTTCGAAGAGGCAGAGGAACTAGAGATCAAATTGCCAACATTCGCTGGATCATGGAGAAAGCACGAGAGTTCCAGAAAAGCATCTACTTCTGCTTCATTGACTATGCAAAAGCCTTTGATTGTGTGGATCACAACAAACTGTGGCAAATTCTTAAAGAGATGGGGATACCAGACCACCTTACCTGTCTCCTGAGAAATCTGTATGCGGGCCAAGAAGCAACAGTTAGAACCGGTCATGGAACAACCGATTGGTTCAAAATAGGGAAAGGAGTACGACAAGGCTGTATACTGTCACCCTGCTTATTTAACCTATATGCAGAGTACATCATGAGAAATGCCAGGCTGGAAGAATCACAAGCCGGAATTAAGATTGCAGGGAGAATCATCAATAACCTCAGATATGCAGCGATACCACCCTAATGGCGGAAAGTGAAGAAGAACTAAAGAGCCTCTTGATGAGGGTGAAAGAGGAGAGTGCGAAAGCTGGCTTGAAACTCAACATTAAAAAAACTAAGATCATGGCATCTGGACCCATCAATGCCTGGCAAATAGAAGGGGTAGAAATGGAAGCAGTAACAGACTTCATTTATTTGGGCTCCAAGATCACCGCAGACGGAGACTGCAGCCATGAAATTAAAAGACGCTTGCTCCTTGGGAGGAAAGCTATGGCAAACCTAGATAGCATATTAAAAAGCAGAGACGTCACCTTGCCGACAAAGATCCGCACAGTCAAAGCTATGGCTTTTCCAGTAGTAATGTATGGCTGTGAGAGCTGGACCATAAAGAAGGCTGAACGCCGAAGAATTGATGCCTTTGAACTGTGGTGCTGGAGAAGACTCTTAAGAGTCCCCTGGACTGCTAGGAGGTCAAACCAGTCAATCTCAACTCTGATTGCTCATTGGAAGGATTGATAATGAAGCTCAAGCTCAGATACTTTGGTCACCTAATGCAAAGAGAGGACTCTTTGGAAAAGACCCTGATGCTGGGAAAGATGGAAGGCAAAAGCAGAAGAGGACGGCAGAGGATGAGATGGCTAGATAGCATTACTGAAGCAATGAGCATGAAATTGAGCAAACTCAGGGAGGCAGTGAAAGATAGGAAGGCCTGGCACAATATGGTTCATTGGGTCACGAAGAGTCGGACACGACTTAACGACTGAACAACAACAACAACTTCCATCTCTTTAACCACCAAATGTCCATGTTACAATCAACTATTGAATTTCAGCAGGAATTGTACCATTGAAATTTGATGTCAAATTAAAAAAAGGCTCTTCAACAAAGAATCAAAGGAATTATGCAGCTCATAAGTTGCCGTTATGTTCTAATGTTTCTTCAGTATACCGGAATAAAGGTAGTGATTGTAGACGTGTGTGAAGAGCAGAATTTTAAATGATGAGAAAGGGAATTACATTTCTAGATCTGGTTCTAAATGGAGCCCAACATTCATGAAGATTTTTTTTCATCAGCTTTAACAATATTCCACTACTGTCTTCTTTCCTCTACATGCATCTGCTTCCACACTTATCCCACTATTCCAAAGCAAGAGTTTTATACAGATTCATAGGGACATTCTTTTGTAATATGAAAGCAGCCATGTGATCACCTGTGGGTTGAGAAGAGTGGCCTTCAAACCAAAGATTTAGTAAGGTAAACAATGTTACTGGAAAATCTAAGACTAGAAATATATCCATATAACCCAAACATAACAACAGCCTATAAAACTTAGCCCTATTTTCTAACCATTTTCCTAGATTAATTTATTCCTACACTAATTCCAAGTCAACTAATTATCTACAACTTGTATTCTCTAAATGTACCCTATTCAAACGATATTTTCTCTGTATTTAGTTTGCAATCTAAACAGAGAGTGCTTTCAGGTTTATGCAAACCCTTCCCAACCTATTGCTTTCTGGCCATTTCCCAACATTGAAGAAAGTATGGCTGAAATGGGTTGTCCCACATTTAAACCTCAATGGCCTTGCAAGATAAAACTTCCTAGAAAACATGTAATTGCATATTTTAAATGTGGGACCTCCTGCTTTGGTTGTTTTCTGAAGAGAATTAAGCTCCTGGGTACAGTGTACAATCATAACAGGGCCAGATGAAAAATGTAGGACCATCTAATCAGGTCTGTAATGGTTTCCTCTGATGAATTCTCATCAGGGAAGGAGGAAAGAGGAAGAACCCATGAAGCCAGGGGAATACCAATTTTTTCCTGAAGTCTCAGAACAAAGTGGGGGATTAAAGAGAAAGCTATCTCTTTCTACCCCTTTGGAACACATATCCCCATCATTTGTTCCCGAAGTTATTCCACATCATTAAGTCCACAAGAATGGCATCGCTACAGAGTGATGTCAAGAGTGACAAAATATGTACAGTTTAAGGCTTATTCAGAATTTCTTGGAGCAAATTTGAATCCTAATTAATTATTTAGTCACTAATTAATATTGACTAAGTTTGGGTGGAGTTTTCTACTGACTCTGTATAAAAATACTGAGTTAGGCCAGCAACAATATCACTTACAGCCATCTTTTTTACTTACATGTTCAGACTTTAAGCAAGTTTTTTTTTACCCAGAAGTTTGGATTCTGGCCTGCTCCTTGACTATATTTTACACATATTCTTTTGATAATGCAATACTGCTTCAACTGTTTTTGATCCCTGGACAGCCCTTTGACTCTCTTGCTCCTTTTCCTCAGTGTGAGTATCTCTTGTATCATGATCTTGGGCTTACATGCTACGGTTCTTACTTGTATCTTCATCAGACAAAAGAGGATGCTTGGTTCTGACAGAAGCCAAACCTACATCATCTGGAGCAAATTTTGAATTGGTGCAGAATCCTTATCTGGAAGTGCTTATAGCCAAATTAAAAATCTAGAACTGTCAGCTAAACCCATTACTTTTTGGAAAAATCCAATCCAATCTGGCTCTTGAATAGTGTTAACTCTATCATGTTTGGATTTCCCTTTGAAAGTTGTAAGAAAACCGTCCAAGAACTATTGGTACTGCTGCAATGTACTTTTGAAAGACAATTGCCGAAAAAGAAAAAAAAGTGTTGTTGTATTTTAGGGCCCCATGGGGCAATCAGTTTAGAACACAAGTGCTTAAGACCCTACTCCACCTGACAGCAGAAAGAGAGAATCTCCACAGAGCCAGAAGAGCTATCATGGCTAATAAGGGTGCCTCCAGTTGATTGGCCTTCAGCCAGCCAGTTTCTGAGTCCAAATACAATACAGAGAGCAACCCTTTTTACTCATCTACCAAGATGCCTGCCCTGCCTTTCTATTCAAAGAACATTCAGGACAGATAACAAAATAACCTTAAAAACATAATAAGGAAGTTAAACAGAAGTTAAAAGAGAAACAGAAATGCAAAGCTTGCAACAGAAGATCAGGAGAGAGATGGGAAAAGGGAATCAAAACATCCAGGGAACATAATATCCTCAGCAATACTCTAGGTCAGGGAAAAAAATCTTCATGTGATGATGAAAAAAGTCATCATAGAAAGCATTAGCTCTTCTTTTTTTTGCAAGAAAATTGACAACCTAAGGGCACAGATGAGGGCTTTATGGGATGAGATTAAGCTTTGGATGAACAGGCCACTCATTTTGTACCTTAACCCTGCAATGAGAAGACTGGCTCATTTTGGGAGGAGATGGTCACTGTATGAAATCTAGTTCATACATCACATGAAACCATCATGTTGCATTGTTCATAAGCCATGGTTATGGCTTAGAGTATGTGACCCCAGCCCAGCCAATTATGGCTTAATCAATAGCCATGATTAAGTAAATCACAATTTAATGCAGTGTGCAAACTGAACCTGTAATCCACACACCATGCTTAGGAATTGTGTTGGCCAACATTCATATGCAGGCAGTGATAGATCTGTTCCTATATCATTCTCCATATCTTCTCGCAATGCATGGAGAAGAAATACTGAAGTGGCCCACATTGTTCCATACTTTGTTAGAGTGTTTAGATTGTTTCCTACTGTTCTTAATGTTGTACGCTGCCCAGAGTCTTTATGGAGTTGGGCAGCCTTATTAATTTGATAGATAAATTATAGAAGGTCTCCAGGCCAAAACTGGCATCCATTCTCCAGGACATTGTGGGATTAGACCTTGACTGCATTCACACAATGCACTAAACCAGGTTACCTAATCAGTCCATTTTCTGGGTGTATGCAATGCATTGAAAATGAAACTAATGGGTCAGGCTGAGTTAGAACAACACAGTAAGCTCCAAAAAACACCCCTTACCTAACCAAGGTTGATACCACCCCAAACTGTGCATATCGTACAAATGAAGCTGCTAGTTCTTCAAGTGACTTGGTTCAGGATATCACCTCCCGGCATCCTTCTGTGCCTCCAGTCTTGTTCATCACCCCACCCTTCCTCCTCCTCTTCCTCACTTATTGCTCAGATTTGTCTCTTAATTCCAGGGCAAATTGTTCTTAGAAGTCCGTTCCCTGGGGAACAAGGAATCGCCAGCCTCTCATTTCTCTTCGGTCTTGTCCCCATTACCCCTTCCTTTAGAAACCATCCCTGGGTTGCTGGCGCAGGAGACGACTGTCTTTAGCCGCGGGCCACCCAAGTGAGGCGAATCGCAGCCCGCCGCTCCTCCGCTGGCGTGAGGGGCTGGGGCGAGGGAGGCAGCCGAGCGCTTCCAGCTTGGCACACGTGTTTGTTTAGCGGGTGGCAAGTTTGTAAACTCGCGCTTGGCGCCGCTCGCCCCCTAATTAAAAACGGCTGGTAATTAGCTAGTCATTAAAAATAGGGGCTGACTGTTTTCGTGCTGCGTCAACACTCACCAGCCTACTGTCTCTTCACTGCTAATTTGGGCGTCTTCAGCTCTTAAGAATCTGGGTTTGTTTATCGTGAGACACGCGGAAGAGTCTTTTACATTTACTTATTGATTTTACCAATGTAGAAGACGCGACAGAGCTCGAATCAGTGTTGCTTTGCTTTGCTTTGCTTTCCTTGTTTTTAAAAACCACTTAGGCAGGGAAAAAAAAGTTTAGCTTTACTGCTGCCGACGTAGCGGTAGCAGAAGGAAGAAAAGTGAATGAGAGGTGAGCTTTGCACTTCTGTACGTTTCCAGCAAAATTAAGTCTTGGCCATCAAAGACCAATATTTGTGTCAGGATGAGACAGGATAGGAAAAATGTTGGACATTTCAGGAGTTCCTCATGTATATTGTAAGTAGACAGAGATTACCACAGCCTAGAGATATAATCCTTTAGTAATCTGAAAGATTAAAAAATGCATATAACTAAAATTTAAAATATCTTAATGCTCTTAGTACTCATAATTCTGCTAAACTCCTCTGAACTTTCTTTCTTTCTTTCTTTCTTTCTTTCTTTCTTTCTTTCTTTCTTTCTTTCTTTCTTTCTTTCTTTCTTTCTTCATTTAACAATCTCTTGGATGAATCACTGCGAAGTGTTGTATCTTGATGAAGATTCCTGCATAGGCCCTTTTAATCACATAGATGAGAAATGTTGGGCAATGGTTGATTGGATGGAAGACAATTCTCCCTCTCTCTCTCTCTCTCTCTCACACACACACACACACACACAACACACACACAGAGTGCCTAAAGGTAGCACACAGGAGACATCAGTTGAATGAAACATACTCAAGCTGTTGGTTAGAGCAATGGAGCATTTTTGCAGGCACTCATAGGGTGCTAATGAACACCCCCATAACAAGTCTCTGTTTGTAATGTCCCTGAAATAATTTCTTAGCCTTTCCACAAACAAAACCCTCCAGCAGAGACATGTTGGGACACAACAGTATAATTTTATGACAGATATGGTGAGCTGCCAATACAAATTCATTCTGTTATATGGAAAAGACCCTTTCATTTAGTCTGGTCTCAAAACAGATGCTGAAAACCTGGCTGTTAGGTATAGAAAAATGGACTTTGGGTCTAGAAAAAAGCCTTCCCAACTCTGCTTAATTTGGCTTGCTCCTCTCTGTCTCTTATTTTGGGTGAACCATGATACAGAACTTCAATGGCCCACAAGAAATGTATTTTATCCAAAGGCTATTGCTAATTACATTTCCCAAGACTTCTGAGGCTTTGTGTCTCTCTAGTTTCTTGTCCTAGACTTCCCTCTGCTATTAACCTCTTTAATTCCAACTTATAGAGGGCATAGGGAATGGCATTGAAGGACAGGGGGAAGAGGTGCTACCAAGGCAATGGTCAGATAAGCGGGGCTTGAGCCCGTTCCAAGAAATTAACTTGACTAAACACCTCAGACAGGCCCCTCTCTAATTCACACAATGATAAAATGAAGGAGGGGAAGCACATTCAGACTTGCGTGATTCTGTTACTATAGCTGTTCCAATAGAAGTAGTCCTGACCCATATGGCATTGGTTTCTCAGTCTGGTCTACCTTGTAGTGCTGACACTGTTGTTGGTTGATAGCCCCATTGCCTCAAGCAGAAGTAAAATTAGCTCCATGATGAACTTATGAGTGCAGTATGAAGACACGTATGTATGAGTGCACTGTGTAGCCATCCACTCTCTCCCATGATGATCTTACAAAAGTGGAGAAGCCAATCTCATCAGGACTGTGTTGTGCTAACTGGAGTGAGCCTTAGTATCTTTTTCTGTCAGCCTAGTATCTGGAAGAGGAGGTGGGCAAATTGTTCTTTTGATTAAAAAAACAAAAAACAAAGAGAGGAAGATGAAAGAAGATAGGGAAAAAACTGAATTCTGCTTTTTGTTTATTTGCTTTTATGGAGTTCATTCTCTTAGGAAAAACAGTTCTTCCAAAGAATGTATTAATGGGACAATATGAATAAGGATCTTTTATGGAAACTATTCTTCCATCCTTTTTAGCCCTTTTTTACGGATCTGCTTCTCCACTGTTTATTCATACACACACACACCCAAAGAGCTGCAGTGTAAGAAGAAGACTCAGATATAGCCTCTTGAGCATGAATCCATTCTGATAGGAAATCTGTCAACCTGAATAAAATAAGGTTGAGGTCTTTAAAGTTTTGAGAAAGCAATCTAATTGAATTCTAAATACTCTGTCCAGAAATGATTCAGATTCACAAGACTTGCTTCCTTCACCTCATGTTCACTTGCCACCCCCACTCAATGCTCACCAGAGAAGTATGGCTCAGAGACAGAGCACTGCCTTTGTAGATTGGAGTAAATGAGGTGGAACAGTTCTTAGGGAGTGCAGGAACTAACCCTGAGTAACAAAGCCAAATCTGAATTGAATCTGAAATTTGTTAACCCAGTCCCCAGTCTGGAGAACGTCTTAGTATTTCTGAGTGAATGGATATGAAAGGGAATTTACCCATCTTTACTTCCACAGTTGTATTAAGAGTCAGGTGATAGTACCTGTTATACAGGTAAAGTGTCCCAGTTTTTTGTTTAAAAAGAAGGGCCATTGTTCTCATTTGTGAACTATTGTGAAATAGTTCTCATTTGTGAACTATTGAGAAAATAGAGTAAAGACTTGACTTTGGAAGAAGAATCCCTCAAAGACAGGACCTTCACTGCTCCTTGCTCATGATGGCAAGGAATTACTGTTGTGGGAAATTCTTATGTGAATTACTTCTTCTGAAACAGTGATAATTTTGATGAAGTTTGAAGAATAAAAAGGGGAATTTTTGGGGGGGGGGAAGTACAGAATAACTTCAAGGAGGGGAGGAGGTAGCAATGAGCAGCAGAACAATGCTAAGGTTCCAAGATGTGAGAGCATAACAAAGGTTGGCAGTTTCAGATCAGGAGAAACAAGGAGGTGGGGTGGTTGAAATGACAAAAGAAAGATAGCCATACAACTCAACATCACAGCTTATTAGCCGAGGTTGTTATCCAACTGACATACAGAAGCAATTTGCTCCAGCTGTGAGTGTCCATGAAGAAAGGAATTTGGTGAAAGGTTGAGAGCATGGATCCAGAAATACCTAGGTTTTGCTTCTGGGCCATTTTTTACAGTACTTATTATATGCCCTGGGCATTAAGTAGGCTATGTGCATTAATAGGAAAATGCCAGGAATGACTTCTTGTTAGCACTGGATATTCTCAAAGTTGGCCTAGCTAGAAATGACAGCCATGAGATCTTTTTGAATATGAAGAGCCTCAAACAGATTTGTCCACAGAGATTTATTCATGGCACTCTATTGCAGTCACATGAAATTATCTTGATTTGTAATTTGTGACTCTTAGCACTGTATAACTCCCTAAACTTGCCTATAATAAAATAAACCAAGCCTAGTCTTGTCCTCAGATTTGCATAATAAAATAGCTCCCACTATCCCAAAGCTAATACCCCTGACTGTGGGGTTATCCGAAGCCCTTACAAGACATTTGTTGATTATCAGTATCACCACACTCTCTCTTTGGACCATCCCATAGAGTCATGGAATCATGTAGTTAGAAAGGACCACTTAGGCCAATGGTCCAATCCCTGCTCAGATCTGGAATCCAATTAAAGCATTTCTGAGAGATGAATATGTAGTCTCTACCTGAACTCATCCCAGCAAAGAGTGGCTCGTCACCTCACTAGGTAATAAGTTCTTCTTTTGACCTACTCTTATTACAAGGAAGTTTGAACAGTTTGATATTATCCAAACTCCTCTCTACATTAATCATCTCCCTCCTCCTCCTCCTCACATTTTATCCCTCCATTGCTTGTGTTGGCATGCACATATGGCAATTTCAAACAGATTCGTGCACTCATGTGAGAAAGTCAATGAGTCCATGGCTGAGGAGAGAAACTACTGGCCCTTTACCTCAGGCAAAGACAAGCTGGTGTCCTCCTCAAGTTTTATGTTAGGATAGTCCCTTGCCATTGGCCATGTGGCTGATCAAAGCTGAGCCAAACATCAGATGATAACAGGTTGCTTATCCATGTTCCACCTTGTTCTGGTTTAAAGGTGGTGGATTTCTTAGTAAAAGAAAAACAAAGAAGTTTCTATCAACTGCCTACTGTGATATGTGTGCCCGAGCCATGTTCTCTGAACAAATGCTAACAAGGAAGGCAGTCCAACAAGCAAATATTTGGACCTCTGGGTGATCAGTCTTTTTGGCTTATGTTACATCCAGAAGGATGGTTTGCATCCTCACCAAGAATCTGGATCAGTGCCCTGTCTCTTGCTACAGCAATACTTTTTAGCAAGCTCACACAGAAGAGTGGGTGGGCTTGTGGGTGGTGGTAGATTTTCAACCCTGTTGGAAACAGCCATATGCTACACAAAGTATTTGTTATTGAAAGAACAGAGTAAGAACATATTTCTTCAAATCAAAACACAACACATCTGATCTTAGCTCCTGCATATTGGATGCACTTCAGTGAGCTGATGGAGAGATGGAAGATGGTGCTATGCTTTCAGGTGCATTCCACCATTAGGTGGAATGAAGCAGCTACTTCACTTGGTAGACTGGGATGGGTAAGGCATTGGGGCCAAGTCCCTACCAAATCTCCTCAATCTGATGTAAGGAGTAGCCATTTTGTTGTGCTTATGACTTGCAGTTCTCCAGAATAGATTCTTGTCTAGCCAGCTGGGGAAGGCTGTCTAGGAAGAGGAGAGTTCAGAGGGAGTACAGAAAGCAAACCTCACCCAATTCTAGCACCGAAGATGTTACCTAGCCGGGTAATGAAATGTTTGCAAGAAAAGAACCAAGCTCAGAGAGCCCCAAGGACTCGCCAGTACCACTTTCTGTTATGCATGTTGGTGCTCATACAAGGATTGTGATGGGGGAGATCCTTGGTATTTATTCCAGTTCCCCTGTTTCAGCCAGGAAATCAAAGCTGGAATGTTCCTTGCAGGTGGCACAAGCTTCTGCTTGAAGACAGGGGAGAGAGAGAGAGAACCACCATCTTGGTAAAATTAGTCCATTCTCAAACTGTCCTTACAAATATAAATTTCTCCTATTATCCACCCCGAACCTTCTAGTTTAAACCTATTGGGTCTAATCACATTCTTTGGGGCAAGAAGAATTTTCTATAGCAGCATTTTTTACACTTTTCAGTGTCATGAAATACAAAACAATATATGATTTATGGGGAATTTAGGACTACTATTTTGTAAAAAAAAAAGGGGGGGGGGAGGCCAGCTACAGTTTTAATATTTTGGTTTTTGAAAGTGAAGGGTCACAGGGGACAGAGCTAACAAAGCTATTGTTAGAACAGGACTAGAGTCTTCCCTCACCCACATTTGACAGCATATAAGGGAGACAACCCAGAAGAAGACAATGGCAAATCAGTTCTGAGTTATTGTCAATAAAATCACATGGTTCTATCCCCAAAGTCACAGGAATCAAGCCTGGCTCAAAGGAGACTTCACTTTTGCCTTCTGAAAAACTAATACATTTCCGTTTCCGTTTATTTGTTTCCCAGACCAGCCCAAAATTAGTAGAAAACTGTGCCATCAGGTTTTAATGGCATGATCTTGGGAAGTTCAGGAGATGTTGAAAAGAGTCAGGAGGGTGCCCATGTCTCATAGACCTTGGATTGCTTACCCTGATGTAATGTAAAGTGGCAGTCATGGGCTTCTCAGCCAGTCCTCCATCCAGTTACTTGATCAAAGTACTTGCTGAAATTTTGGTCTGCAGATCATACTTTTCCTCCTGAATGAATGCTGCCCTGTTCACCCATCCTTCTTTCATTAGATTCATATCCCCCTTTCCTCTAGGAACTCAAGATGAAATACATATCACTCCTTCCTCCAGTTTTTCCACAACTCTTTGAGATAGCATGGGCCAAGAGAAACCATAATTGTCATACAATGAGAACTGTAGTTGATATATTGCATTTTGGTTATTATTTTAGTTTCAAAAATGTTTTATTTTATTATTTTAATGTGCATTGTATGAAATCCTAGGAAAAGTTGGTTTTGAAGGGTGGCAGGCAATTTGTTTTTAATATAATAAATATAGCTTAGGTCTTCCTAGACCAAGTTCAGCCTTAGGATGTCAGGTCGGTCTTTCCCTCTTTTACCCAATCAGGTAATTCAACTTGGAAAGCATTTCGGATTATAACTCTATGTATGGGCTGATACCATATCCAAATTTTGGGTTTCTCTTGACATAAATTCTTTAATTGTTCAAATAGAAATCACTGTAATTCTTATCTCATTTTATGACATTTGCTGTGCTGTCTATTGATATTGATATTAGCATTCTAATATCATTCTAGGATGTTTGTAAATTCCCTATATATCTACTTTGTACTTTATTTTTCCTATTTTTGTTTTTTGTGTATCATTTTTATTTTTCATTTCTTAAAAATGCTTCATAAAAATATAATTAGAAAAAAAAAGAGAGGAATCAGCAATAGGGACAGCAAAGTTCACAAAAAATAGTTGTCTGCTGACTCAAAGATAGGTGGAAAAGCTTGTTAATTTAGTATCGAATATAGGAGAAAAGGCTTACATTTGATGCCTGATTTCATATTAAAAAGATATACTTACAAGGAAGGCCCCATGCTGTTTAATATCCTTTAAAAAAAAGCCAGTACAAATGCCCTCCATTTATCAGCCTGCCAGCAGATCTCTCTGGCAGGAAAGGCCATGATGAAACCTGCCACGCTGGGGAGATCATCTCCTGACCTCAATTGACTCTGTTGTTTTCCAGGTACATCCTTTTTTCTTGCAATTTGACATTGTGATTCCCTGAATAAAAAATACCAATGCAAAAACCTCCTGTGTTTTATCTACTGTACAGAATGTGCAGGTATCAGTTGGGAACCCCAGTGCTTAGCACTCATTTTCAGGGATAAAGCTGAAACTGCTTTCTTCAGTTTCTGCACAGCAGAGGGGGCCATGATGCAGTAGCATGGAGACTTCATGACATCACTTGTTTAAAGCAACACTTTGCTGTCTCACACTCTCTGCATCCCTGATGAATGGTGCAAGATCAACAGACAGCTTTTTACAGAGCTGGGATCCTTGGGAGAGGAGATTATAGGGCAACTGAAACTACTCACAGAGTCTTTCCCCTAATATATTTAGCAGAGTTGAATGAAAGCATCTTTAAAAGAATATGTTAGCATTCCTTGCAGGGATTTTGCTTGTATCCTGCTTTTATACTTCTTTTTAGAGACAAGGGAGCACAATTTGGCTAAATGCACATACTTTGAATGCAGATGGCCCTGGGTTCAAGCCCTGGCATTCCCAGCTGAAAAGGATCAGATAACAAATAATAGGGAAGACTTTTGCCTGAGATTATGAAAGTCACTGCCAGTTAATATAAATATGCTGTGCCCAGCTCAGCGTCATCCTATGAATACACATGTGCCTGATGCGATCTCCTTTAGTGCCTGCCAGGCTGCCTTGTTCCTCCTGCGTTTTTTGGGGGAGGGGGGCAGGAAGGGAGTCTTTTAATTTTTTTTTAAGTAGAAAGCCAATAGATTGCAAAGCAAGTGCCAACTTTCAACATTTCCTCTATTTCCAAGAATACCTCTGTCCTCCCCGCCACTGATAGGTTTCACAGCTATTTGTAAAATGTCACTGAAGGAAGATGAAGAGTGAATCTGCCAAACATGAGTAAGAGCCCATATTCAGGATTACATCATGGCAATAAGGGCTGCAAAATGTTGTAATTTCTCTGCCTTTAAATACATCTACTGAAAGTTGCCCAATGACACTGTTTAAGGGACTCATTTCCTGCTGGAGAGGGACAAGCCACAGGAACATCTTTGGGGGCATTGTGAGGACTATTCTTGCTTTCTAGCAGATAAAGTTACTTAAATTTGCTTGGAGTTGGACTCCAGTTGGACAGGTCCAGTTAGAGGTGCCTGGGACAGTCTTGTAGGGTTATCTGGTGCAAGTTTGTGGATGTGACCCCTTCCTGAGGAAGTGGACAGGGTCAGGGTCCTCCAGACTTTGAACTCAGCCACCTGTTAGATCCCAGTCCCTCCTGGTTGGTCAGGATTGCCTGGGAGGTGACCTGTTATTGGGTCCGTGCAGTGATATCTTTTTATGTATGTATATGTACGTACATATACATACATAAAATGGAATGTCAAAGTGGAATAAGATGTTATAGATGAAGACTGAAAATTAAGCTCACGCTTAAATTAAACAAAATAAACAGACAAATGATTCACAAAAAAAAGGAAGTTGGAGCAAAATCAAGTTTAGGGAGTAGGGATTGTATCTTGGAGGCAAAGCACCTGATTGGTATTCAGCAGGCCTAACGTTTCCAAACAGGGGTGGAAAACTCCTGGATGAGGTCAACCTACAGACCTGACTAAATAAAAGGCAGTAAAGCAGCTTCTTCGACCATCTGAGCTGCATCTCTGTCTGCAACGCAATTATTTCCGCAGAGAAACATCTTGTAGTCTGAGTGCATATCTAGCTTCAATTAATCTTATAAACATGTCTCTCTTTTTTTAAAGAAACAATTGTGGTGGATGAGGCCACAAATGACTATAATTTGTTTTAAAAATGTTGTTTGTGTTTTACTACTATATACAAATCTGAAAAGAAAAACAACAGAAAACCACCCCAATGCAAAGTGTAACCGTTCTCACACTATCAGTTCTGTGACACATAATGACAATCTCTTCAAGTGAGAGCTGGCTCATTTGTTTTACACCATCCTGTCAAAACATAGAAAACAAAGTGCTATGTTGTGTAAAGCAAAAGAAGACAACTTGGTCTCTTCCAGAATTTTGGGATTGTAACACTCATAATTTAATTCTGATCAGAGAAATCTGTGTTTGCCGGTAGTGTAGAGTCACTCAGATGTTTTCCCATTCTCATCAATTGTTCTGTCTTGATAATGGAAGACTTGACATGCAATCATATATGATAGACATGTCACATAACATGAACATAAGGAACATATGTATGTCCACATCAAAACAGATTCTTTTTTCAGGAATTGAGGGGGGGCCCTGCATGATTTCTAAGGTCTCATTGCACTACAGTGGATACTCCGAGAAGTCTCTGAATTTGTGTGTAATGTGTTTCCCTTGTTAGGAGTAATCAAAGAATCGTACTGCAGCACTCTTTCATCTGGAATTATACTGTGTTGGTCCATTTATGGCCTCCTAGAGCAAGACAAGCCGCTTTTTTAGTCCTCAGAATCTCCTCTCACAATGATTGTTAAAAAGTTGTGCAGTGGTTCCACAAAGCCTTGACTCATCCTTTTCTTACATCCTCCTTTCTAATCCCAGCTATATGTCTTGATCCAGTGAGATATTGTTTCTAACTGAACTTTGCTGAAGCGTACTTGAAAATCTGTATCCACTATTTTCTGTAAGGACAAGAAAGTTCAGTCCGTAACCAGCTCCTCCCTCTCCTCCTCCCCCTCCTCTTTCCAAACACCAATAATACACCCACATACTATATGATGCTATGCTCCTGATCTTTAGATGTCATTGTGTGTATTATATCTGCTACATGCTGATAAGCTATAGCAGTGGGACACCATTAAAAGTATATTGAACTCAAGGAAGGTAAAAACAAACTATTCTTGTGATTCTGGAATTAAGGGAATAACAAAGAAATAGTTGGCTGAAGACCAGTTACTGAGAACTGTTTGCTTCTTACTTGAACCTGCCTTGAACATTAGATGTCAGAGAATGGGTGAATCTAAAATGTTGCAGTCCAAAAGAAACTTGAAAGAAGAATAAAATGTTTGATTGTTTACATACTTTTATTCAACAAGAGGAAAGAAACTTTTTTTTCCAAGGGTTGAAAAAACAGCTCTTGAATATGATGATACTCTTCTTTTGGTCTTGTGGAGCTCAGGGTTTATAGTGGGCCCTCCAATGATATTTTGGAGGTGGAGGTGGGGGTGGAGGTGGGGGTGGAGGAGGAGGTGGGGGTGGGGGTGGTGGGGGTGGAGGAGGGGGAGGAGGAGGAGGAGGAGGAGGAGGAGGAGGTGGTAGATGGTGCCATTTAGGAGGAGGTAGTGGAAGTGGCAGTGGAGGTGGAGGAGGTGGAGGTGGAGGTGGTGGAGGAGGTGGAGGAGGTGGAGGTGGTGGAGGAGGCGGTGGAGGTGGAGGTAGGTAATGCCATTTAGGAATAGGAGCTGGGGGTGGTGGTGGTGGAGGGGGAGGAGGGGGAGGAGGCGGTGGTGGCGGCGGTGGTGGCGGCGGCGGTGGTGGTGGTGGCGGCGGCGGTGGTGGTGAAGGTGGAAGACAGCAAATATTTGATGTACGCGAGCAGGCACAGTTTGATGTAGGAATCCAGCCTACTGGACATCTTTTAAGACATTGCCCATAGCAGTAATCATCACACCGTTGTGTAAAAGCTGTAGAAAAGAAAGTCTGAGGTCAGGCTAAACACAGGTTTGGATCATTATGAAAGGGAGGAAGGATCTGGGGCAACTGTACTCCACATGAAGTGGGCTATAGCCACTGTGTGGTTCAGTATTCAATGTGATCAAATGGATTTATACTTCCCATTCAAGGCATCTAATCAGGTACAATATAATCTCATCACTTTGAAATTATTTCCACACAGAGAAACCCATTTGGCTTCAATGAAAAACAAGAACAAAATGGAAAAAATAATTATTTAGGATAAAATTAACATTTTGCCCCCAAGCATCCCAATCTCTTTAAAATTCCTACTCTTTAGGAAGAGCAGCAATAGATGAAGTCCCTTCTCATGTTAAGCTTGACTTCTAATCACTACATGGGCACATCCATGCACCTATCTTGGCAGCAATAAGGAAATTATTTATTACTCCATTTTTTAAAAGATAGATAGATAGATAGATAGATAGATAGATAGATAGATAGATAGATAGATAGAAAGAATTCCTGGTCTCGTTTATAGCCCTGGCTTTTCTTGATTGTCTGCTTAGCTTCCTAGGCCAGATAGGCCAGCTAGGTGCTGCCACCTGCTGTGACATGTTCAGAATCAAAACATTTTAGGAAAGAAAAAAAAAGAATGGATTGATAATTCACCCATTAGTCATTTTATTGAGCAATGAAGTGACTTGGCTGGTCTCAGTCATTAAGCAGTAAGCAAAGTGAGCCTTTGCAGAAAGGATCATGGTGAGTTTTTCTCCCAAATCTCAGTCCCTGAGCTGCTTAGAGGTCCAGTCTGAGAGAGCCCCCCTGCTTTCTAGCAAAAGGTAGAGAACCTGATGGTGGACCTGCCTAGTTTTTTTATATAGGAGCCAAATCCCCATCTTCAGTATCTCTTGTCATCCCAAGGATCTTCAGTCTCTTCTAATAATCTCACAGAGATTACAAAGGGACTGCCCTGGAATGAAGTGCATGATCCTTGTTAATTCCATACCATGTCATGGCTCTGTTCCTTTAAATTATTCATAATTGTCAGCTAAGAAGAGAATTGCTCACAGCAGAATGGAGAATCAATGAACAGGGAGACCCCTGAAAGGCAACCCCTTCAGATTGCATTATTGAGAAATCTCATTTCTGAATCCTCCTGAATATACTTGAAAATTTCCTCACAAGTAAGGAACTAGAAGAATATAAAATTAAATTACTTGGGAAAATCTTGCAGGAAATTTTCTGCACATGGAGGAGCACTCAAGACTGTTATCTATTTAAGTAACCTTAAAGGTCAACTCAGCCAATTTAGAACTGTAACCATCTCATTCAGCTGCATGTGTAGATCAGACTTAGCAGAGCTGAACTGCTTTGGAGCTGTCCCAGATCCTTCAAATATCAATCTCACCCCATTCTCCAGCTTCAGCACTTTGGATTCAAGACAAGACTGATATTTGTTCTGGACCAACATGGCCCTCCCTGTGTTCCCAATTCAAGACTCTGCCTCATCGCTGTATTTCTCTTTGGCTAATTTTGAAGACTGTGTATCTCTATCTCCATCTCTAGACTTCCAAACCCTGGCTTCTCCTTCCAGAAAAATCCTAGCAAGGTGACAAAATTAGTTATAGAAGAATGTAGTAATTTTCTTCCATCTTCTTAGAGATAAGCCTGTAGCTATAATGCTATTCCTGCCTCCAAAGGAAGTAGAGTAATCATTTAGTAATCTTTGAATCAAAAGGTAACAGAGTAATTTAATCCAAGGATGGAGAACTTTTGTCCCTTCAGATGTTTTCAGCAATTTTAACCAACATAATCACTTGTGAGGAATTTGGTCATTACAATTCAATAACATCTAGGAGAATTAAAGTACCCCATCCCTGATCTAATCCTACCCATCTATTTTCCAAAGACACATAGTTGAATTCCCTTGTCATTACCTTCAGAAGTTATGGCAAAAAGTAACAGCACATCCAAGGCAAGGAGAATGGTCCTCATTGTCAGAGTCTGGTTCAGACCTCAGTTAATGAGAGATGATCTGATGAAGGCAATGATGCCTGCTAAGTCAGATGAAGAATGCGGTCAGGAACTCCAGCATTTATGGAAGATCTGATGAAATGGGGGAGGAGGAGCTCATAGGTAGATGATGCTTGAACTATTGTCTTGGAACACCTCTGTGTCATCCTGACCTTGACAGACTGTCTATTCATTTCTCCCATTATGATATCTTGGATGCAGGAAGAACGGCTACCATTTTGTACTAATTTCCACATGAAAGCTGTGTGGCACCAAATGCCGGAACTTGCTATTCTCCTAAGCCGGATCTCTAGTTTTAAACAGATGAAACAGATAAATAGTGTCTTAACAGTTTGTGAGACAAAAATGTCAAACACAACTTGAAAAGAATAAACGCAGAAAAGATTGAAATAAAGATTAAGCTCTTTGAAGGCCACTGAGCCAGAAGGACCTGAACAGAAGTTTCATGTAAAACAAAAGAATATTTTGAAGTTTTGTACATCTCCTTTGCCCTAATGCTTATCAGCCATCAAAATATCAGTCAGAATCAGACCAGGAATAAATTTTTTCACAAGCCAAGTGTTTGACATGGCTTAAATTAGGCCCACTGGAGAAGGCCTTTTCCTGTATTACTTCCCATATTTTTGAGTGCATGCTCTGAAAAGTTGTGCTCAGTCCCTGCAAATTCTGCTGTTAAGAAAGGGGTTGAATTTTCCTCTTAAACTAAGCCTTTTCAGTTTGAGTTAGTTATAACAGTGGTTTTAACTGTGTTTATAATACTTCAACTGTTTTTTTAATTGTTAGTTGCCTTGAATTCCTAATGTTTAAAAACACAGGATATAAATAATAAAAATAAAATATATACATACATGCATGCAAAAATCCATATGTACACCGCATCTTTTGGGGTCCAATCTGATCAAGATTTGCAGTGATATTTGAAACCAACAGACATGCACATCCCAACTCCTAAGTCAGGACATGAGTGAATGCCAAAGGAATTCACCCAAAGAGCCAAGCAGCTAGGCACAATGGCATTTTGACGTTGTGATTCCTAGAGAATTGAGGTTCAAAACTGAGATGGAGACCAAAAAAAAAGACATATGCCCAAATACTGCTACTATCATTGTCCTGAATTATAGACCTTAGTTTCTGGCTATGGTGCATTTCCAATCCTAGGAAACCATGGTTAGCAGATCCCTTTTACACATCTGCTCATTGCCTTCCTCAGAATACCTGGATATATAGATTGGGATTTTGGGTGCTATCAGCATCAAGGTATGAAGAAATGGGAATTTTGTGAACAGGGATCAATCCAAGACAGTTCATCTGCCCTATCCTGAAATAAAATGATTTTTCAAATTTTGAAATCTCATGAGATTTTGCTAATCTCACTTGACACTTGTGAGATTTCAGGGTGAGAAGAGGATGAGGTGTCTAGGCCCTTCATACCTAAGTATGAATCATCACACTCTTGGATCTTGGTGTTCTAGACTGGTTAATGTTTGGCTTTCAGGTTTTGGAGCCAAGACTCTTCCCCCTAGCATGAGAAAATCACAACGTTCTGATGGTACTCTCTTTTGAACAATAGGTAGATTACTGCAAATAGACTGATTAGGTGGGATTTCCCTTCCACTGAAGGCCTAACAAATTTATAGAAACCTATTTTACTCATTTTCTCTTTATTATTGTACTTTAACTTTGTTCCATCATGGCACATTAAACATTATGAAAGTTGCAAAGATGGCCTGCCTTGTGCTGATTTCAGACTCAATTTGAACTATAAAATCAACAGTGTCCTACTCCATAAAACAGTCTAGAAGGAAAAAGGGTTTTACACCATTCTGCTCCATAAATGTGTCTATTTCAGGATACTTTTAATTCCCCAAGGAAGGAATGAGGTTGAAGATGATGATGATGATGATGATGATGATGATGATGATGATGATGATGCAAGAAAGATCAAGAACTGGTCAGCACCAGGTGAAGATGAACTGCATGATTTTTGGTTGAAACATCTGACTGGTCTGCACCCACTCTTGGAAGGAGGTGGAATTGAGATTGGTTAACATCTGGCAAAACCTACCTGATAACGAAAGACCCAACAAAAGGGGCAGCCTCAAGCACCTACAGGCCAATTACCTGCTTACTGACAACTTTCAAATTGCTAACTGGTGTGGTAGCTGACGCAGTCCAACAGCATCTAGTTGAAAACAAGCTCTTTCCATCAGAGCAGAAAGGAAACTGCCCAAACCGCAGAGGAACAAAAGATCAGCTCCTAATTTGCAAGATGATTTTGGAAAACTGTAAGAGAAGGAAGACCAACCTGAATGTAGCTTGGATTGATTACAAGAAGGCATTTGACTCCCTGACACATGATTGGATAATCAAGTGCCTAGAAATAACAGGAGTCAGTAGAAACATCAGAAGCTTTGTGCAAAGATCAATGGCACAGTTGAAGACATAGTTGCTGGTCAATGGTGATAGACTGGGAGAGGTTAATCTCAAGAGAGGAATCTTTCAAGGAGACTCTCTATCACCACTACTGTGTCATTGCATTGATTCCTCTGTCAACAGTACTGAACAAGTCAGGCCATGGCTATCAAACATCAAAAACATCTGCCAGGCTATCCCACCTCCTTTACATGGATGATCTGAAGCTGTATAGAAAAACACCATCTGAAATGGAATTGCTGCTCAACCCTGTCCAAATATACAGCCAAGATATTGCAATGGAGTTTGGACTGGGCAAATGTGCCACCCATACCATCAACAGGGGGGAAATAGTGAAAACTGAAGGAATGGAAATAACATCAAGAGTCTGGATGAAGAAGATCACTACAAATACCTGGGCACCCTTCAAGCTGACAACATCAAGCACATTGAAGTCAAGAAGAAGGTTAGTAGTGAATACATCAGAAGAGTAAAGAAGATTTTAAAGTCCAAAATCAGTGGTGGAAATACCACCAAGGCAATTAACACCTGGGCAATTCCAGTCATTAGATACACAGCTGGAATAGTGGACTGGACTCAAGCAGAATAGAACCCTGGATAGGAAGACCAGAAAAATAATGACAATGAATCATGCCATTCATCCACACAGCAATGTTGACAGACTCTACTTACCAAGGAGCATAGGTGGGCATGGAATGTTAGAAGTACACCAGACAGTTGAAGAGGAAAAAAGGGCATTGGAAGAATATCTGAAGGACAGTGAAGAAGATGCACTGAAGCTAGTACACCATGAAGGCTTACTGAATACCAAAAAACCAAACTGGCCTATAAGAAAGACCCAATGAAGAATAGAAAAGAGACATGGCAAGGCAAAGTATTACATGGCCAGTGCACAAAAAAACTAGTAGGCAAAGCAGATAACAACAAGACCAGGCAATGGCTAAGAGCAGGAAAGTTGAAGAAAGAGACAGAGAGGCTAATTCTGGCTGCACAAGACCAAGCTTTAAGAACAAATGCATATACAGTAAAGCTAGAATTGAGAAGACAGCAACAGACAGCAAATGCCACCTCTGTAAAGAAGCTGAAGAAACAGTGGACCACCTAGTTAGCTGCTGCAAGAAGATTGCACAGACTGACTGCAAATGATGGCATGGCAAAGTAGCAACAATGGTGCTTTGGAATATCTGCAAGAAATACCATTGGCTTGCAAGCAAGAACTGGTAGGACCACAAAACAAACGAAGTAATAGAAAATGAAAAAGCTAAAGTGCTCTGAGACTTTAGAATTCAAACAGACTTCTGCCTTCCACATAACACTCCGGACTTAACAACTCTTGATAAGAAAAACAAAAAAGTCTGAATAGTGGACATTGCAATACTTGGAGACAACAGAATAGATGAGGAAGAACTGGAGAAAATCACAAAATACAAAGTCCTGCAAATGGAAATAGAATGGCTGTGGCAAAAGAAAGCAAAGGTAGTGCCAATAGTAATAAACACCTTGGAGTACCAAGACGTCTGGAGTTGGAGTACCAAAACATCTGGAGCACCACTTGAAGACCATTGGCATTGACAAAATCACCATCAGTCAATTGCAAAAGGCAGCTTTACTCAGAACAGTTTACATCCTGTGACGATACCGTTAACACCATCAAACAACAACATCTGCCTACCCCAGGTCCTTGGGAAGAACTCGATAGGTGGATAAAAATGCCAAATGCAGTCTAAACATCTGGCTGACTGTGTGACCAACAACAATAATAATCACCATCAGTCAATTGCAAAAGCCGCTTTACTTGGAACAGCTTACATCCTACAACAATACCTTTTATATTATTAAACAACATCTGCCTATCCCAGGTCCTTGGGAAGGACTCAATAGGTGGACAAAAATGCCAAATCCAGTCTAAACATCTGGCTGACTGTGCAACCAACCATAATAATTATTATTTATCATCATCATCATCCTATTTATGGGATTGTTTACAGACCAGGCCTTGCCAGTTATCTTTTATAAAAATGACAAAATAGCCATGGGATGTGGTGGTTCTTGCTTTAACTTTTAAAAATACATCTTTCTGCCACTGTGTGGTGCTCCATAGCTTTCTGTCATTCTAAGAATTGAAAATGGAGCAGAAGGTTGCTTATAAATTGTTCCACCTCCATGTATTCTTTTAAAGTTAATTTTAATTATTTCTGTTTTTACCGTAGCAATCCCTTGTCAGACCACAAAAAAAGAAAAATATTGCAATCACGTTCCAAATACTTGGAAGTCATACCCTGCTTAAACACCATTTCAGGATTTCCACTGCTCATAGTTGATGTTAAAAAAGCATGAGGAAAACACAGAGGGTTACTTTGATAACAAGGAATCTGTGCATCTACAAAAATCATAATGCGTATTTCTCCCAAATTCTTAGATTTACAAATGGTTGCGGGTAATAGGTAACCCTCATTAAAAGTTCTTCTTTCTCCTCACTATGAAGGGAGACAGAGAAGGATCTGGACAGAGAAATTGACAGTGGTGTGAATGGACTGCTGGCTGCTGGAAAAGGTTGGCGGTGGTTGATGAAGGAAAAAGAGCAGATCCGGCTCTAGCTGAGAGATGGGTTTTTAATCTCTGGGGAGGGGAAAGTCTATAAGAATAATTACTGTAGAGAAGAGGCAGTATTAGGCAGTCTTGCTAAATTATCGATTCCTATATACATGCATGCATACATACATACATGCATAACCATCATGCTATTCTCGTTTGAGGTAAGCAACATTGTGCAGAGTGTAGAAAAGGAATAAGGAATAATAAATAAAATAAAGGAATAATAGTAAACTGAAGAAATTTAAGACATGTGATAAGAAAAGGAAACATGGCTAAATCTACACAAGAGCATTCGCTATACTTCTCCATACTTCATGAGCTTTGTCTCCACCATGTTCATGTGCCCCTTCACATATTGTCTAATTCTTTTAAACTTCTTGCTAGATCTTGTCACCTCTATTCAACCGTGACTTTCTCAGACCATCTCCTTGATCCATTCACTTTTCATATATTTCCTTTGTGATTTCATCCTCATACATTCTCTCTACCAAACCCCATCAGCATATTTCATTTGCACTGGTCACCCACTTTTTGAATTTAATCCACAATTCATTCAACACCCATTCGTTCTCAAGCTTACCTCTTCTTGTTGTACCATATTCACTTCTTAAGTACCCTGCTGCATGCAGTTTCTTCTGATATATCCAATTGTCAATGCAGGTAGTCCTCACTTAACAAGTGCCCTGTTTAGTGACCGTTCAAAGTTACAGCGGTGCTGAAAAAGTAGCTTTATAACCAGTCCTCATACTTATGACCATCATAACATCCTCACAGTCATGTGATTGACATTCAGGTGCTTTGCAACTGGCAGGCATTTATGACTGTCGCAGCATCCCACAGTCATATGATTGCCATTTGCGCACTTCACAGCCAGCTTCCAACAACCAGAGTCAAAGGAGAAGCTGGCAGTGAAATCACAAGTTGCGGTCATGTAATGTCTCACTCAATGACCACATCACTTAACAACAGGGTTGCTGGTCCCAATTGTGGTCATTAAGCAAGGACTACCTGTAGTTTCATATAATGGGCAGAAGCACATTCTTATACGTAACCATTCCAGCTTCGTTCAACATTGAGGTCCTCACTTCAAACCACATACAGTGCTACCCACTATCTTTCCACCATCTAAATTTCTCCAGCTGTTTTCCCATCTTTAGTAAACATTCCAGCAAGTTACACCAACTTATCTACTTGCTGTGAGGTTTGTTTGTTTTTTGCCATTTATGCCATTTGTCATTCTTCATTTTCAAATGCTACCTTTGCCTTTGTTACATTAATTTTCAGATCCATATTCCCCATTGCATCATACAAATGAATACTATATGCCAATCATTCGGGTTCTTAGCCAACAACAAATTTTCATATGCATATAGAAGTACATGTGTATTCACATCTCCAGCCATCACAAGCATTCCTGACATATTTGTTCAACATTGCATTAAATAATTAAAGGGACTTCTTATATCCAAGGCTACTCCCTGCTCAATACTGAATCACTTACTATGTATTCCATTTATTATCATGCATGCTTTACTTCCATCATATATTGTTTTTATTTATTTATTTATTTGTTCAATTTGTATGGCATTATCACATTCAGCAGCCAACCTCAGTTCCATATTTGTGCAAGATATTCCATAATTCAATCCTATTCATTTTACCAGAAGTTGTTTCTAACTCAGCATGTACAATAAACTGGAATATACAATTATCACCAACGTTATGTTGCAACAGCCTATTTTCATGTACGCCAGCAGCAACCTAGATGACATCAATTCATATGCTGTGACACATTTTAGACCTTTGGTTCATAACTTTTTTCTCATTGCATTGTATTCCAGTGTAATATATTTTGCCTTGATGTTTTTGCCCATTGAAATCAATTAAGGATTGTCCAAAAATCCCAGGTAGTTTTAGGTTCATACCAGGTAGTTTTAGGTACAGCATCCCAGGTAGTTTTAGGTGCACCAAGGAGCTGCACTGAGTGCCAGTTAGCTACTCGGTGCAATTCAAACTACTTCTCATCACCTTATGAGCACATGACTCAGGGCCTGGATGTAGCCATGGCCACCTTTCCTGTGTTGAATCTGCCCATTTAGTAAGATCTGGGAGAAAGGGCTTGTGAAGGACCCAACACCAAGAGAATGCAGCCTTCTTAGTGTTGCCCCTCCCTAAGTTCAGGTTAATTACACAGTACTACTTATATGGTATACTGTTCTGGCTTACATGCAAATTCAACTTAAGGACAGACCTTGGGAACAGAATTTGTTCTTAAACTGGGGACTACCTGTAGTATAAAAAGACTGACTTGATGGAAGGCTCATCATTTGAATGATACACAGGAGTGCATTACTCTTAAATTCGTATAGAGATCTGGAAATTGGGTAAGCAAAAATGGGGGCATAAAATGCTGTGCTAAGGCAGGATGGGAGTTGGTGAAAAGAAACCTGATTAAGAGAAAAGAAGAAAATAAATACTGTAAGGCAGGGCAGGCAAAAAGGGGAGAGGAGAGTATGAACCAATCATCTACAACGTGGAGCCCGCCAAATGGGTACTGATATGGTACAATGAATCTGAATGGATTTTCTTGTGACAGAGAAAGGAGTCCAAATGAGCAACATATAACCCAAATTTCCACCTGGCTAGCTGTGGTTTGAGGTCAGGTTCATTGTGATTGTGCTTCTTTGTTGCTATCTTTCATTGTTGTTTTATCTGCTTCAGTTCCTAGTGTAAGAATATATTGTTCAAGCCCCAGTTTAAACCTAATTGCCCCTTGGCTTCAACAAGACCTGTGTATATTACACTGAAGAGCAAACAAGCAATTGTTGGTTTAAAATGAGATGGGAGGGTGTAAAGACGTGTGGATTGATGTGGAGCACAGCAGTAGCTTTATTTCTTTTTACTTCTGATTAGGGGATCTTCTGCCTGGCAGCATTAAAATGCTATCCTTTGGCACAGGAGCATGGGAGTGAGTCAGAGCAGAGGTTTTGTCCTCATGAGAAGCATCAAGGGACAGAGATGCACAGTGGGGAATGGCTGGTGTCGGTGCCAGTTATTAGTAGCAGAAGGCCCATAGGTGATGGCTCCCTCAGGCTGCAGAACTGGCAGCAAAAGAGCCATGCTCCCCTGCTGGTCACCTATGCCAAAGGAAATGGAGGGAGGAGAAAATGTGGAAAGCAGGTAATCTGCTGGGAAGTGTGAGCAGCACGTTTTTACACTAACATATCTTCATGCCAACTCCTGCACTGGAGAGTAGCACGCTCACGTGGCTGTGCAGATGACCCTTCTGATTGTTTTCACTCATTTCTGTACAAGTGATTTATAGCATCATCTAGAGCAGTGTTTCTCAACCTTGGCAACTTGAAGATGTGTGGGCTTCAACTCCCAGAATTCCCCAGCCAGCCATGGCTGGAGAATTCTGGGAGTTGAAGCCCACACATCTTCAAGTTGCCAAGGTTGAGAAACACTGCTCTAGAATCATCCAACCTTTGCTGCACCAAAGTTACAGTAATGTGGACAGGTTTTCTATCACATCAACAATGGCTAGGTAAAGCTAGGAAGACTGTTTCAATCTGATTGCAAGGAGTGCTCCTTCCCCTTTCTTTCTGAGCATTTGGAATAGGGAGGGGTAATGAATTACTGATACATCTCCCTAAAAGTGTACAGCTTTGGAGGAGAGCTTTTTAAGGCAGAAGTGAGACATATATAACTGTTTTTAAAAAATATTTTTATTAAGAATGTTTTCAAGCAGCAAAAGGCAAATCTAAAAGAAAAAATAGAAGAAAGAATAAGGGGAGAGAGAGAGAGGAAGGAAGGAAGGAAGGAAGGAAGGAAGGAAGGAAGGAAGGAAGGAAGGAAGGAAGGAAGGAAGGAAGGAAGGAAGGAAGGAAGGAAGGAAGGAAGGAAGGAAAGGGAAGGGAAGGGAAGGGAAGGGAAGGGAAGGGAAGGGAAGGGAAGGGAAGGGAAGGGAAGGGAAGGGAAGGGAAGGGAAGGGAAGGAAAGGAAAGGAAAGGAAAGGAAAGGAAAGGAAAGGAAAGGAAAGGAAAGGAAAGGAAAGGAAAAAGAAAAGTAACTAAAGAAACAAAAATCAGAAAAATAAATGACTTCCGACCTTTGCCACAGGAATTTACAAACTCATTATCCAACCTCCCTCCTTAGTATTACAAAAATCCCTTCAGCCCCTTGTTTAATTTTTTTTCAAACGTCAAAGCCATAAATCAGAGACACATATAACTGTTAATGAGAAAGCCTGTTGGTAGTGGAACAACCTTGCAGAAAAGCCTTCCCTAGTGTTATCTTGATGGTCTTTCCATTTTAAGTGAAGACTTCTATAGTCATCCAGGAGTTTAAAATATCTCACAGCCTAAATTTCTCAGCTTTAAAATTTGTGTTTAATTTGTGTTTTAGGGTTTAATTGTGGGTGTTTTTTTGGTTATATTTTATTGCTGGGGTTGATGTGTGCGCGCGTGTTTGTGTGTGCACGCGCGTGTTTGTGTGCATGTGCACGTGTGTGTGCATGGGCAATCTGTATAAATATATTGAAGAACATCTTAAACACTTAAAACTTATTATAGCATCCTTTATGGCATATCTTTACTACTTTATGCCATAGTCAATAAGGTCCTTTAGCCTTTTGCTCCATAAACTTAGCTAACTATCTTTCTGGGAAATAAGGCACTCTTGGGTGTCAATTTGGTTGGTCCTAGTAACAGTATTACTCAATTAGGGAATTTGATTTCTTCTTTCTTTAATGAACCAACATGATTAAGGAAGGCATGCACAGAGGAGTGGAAATAATTCATTTATAAAACTGTGCATGGTGTAGAGTAAAAGGAAATCATCCATTGAAGCTGATGGATAAGGGATTAAAGGCAGACAAAAGCAAGTATTTCTTCCCAGCATGCATTTGACTTGTGAAATTCTTGGCTCAACATGCAATCAGGGTCAATAGTATAGATGACTTTCATGAAATACAGGCGTGAGCATCTTGGAGAGGTGGGGGGGACAAGTGGTATTATGTGCATTGTGATGGAAATGATGAAAATGACAGACTTACATTATTTTGTGTCATTAAACAATTTACATAATTTGCATCAAGAAGCACATATTGTCATTTTATTGTCATCATAGCTTCTACTGGATGTTTATGATAGCTATGGTACTACCAGTCATGAAGTTCCCTGGAGATGAGTTCAACTCAAAAGACACTGCACTTTTTATGAGAGGCAGTATTTCTCTGCTAAGGAACTTACCAAATAGATTTTCTATTTTTTTCTGGAAAAATAGGATTGAATGCTTTGCTTAAAAAAAAAAAATAGTGATCTATCACACACACATACCTATACTTTGGAATTTCAAATATAGTTGTTGAGGACAATCAAGGGGTTTTAGTCAGATTCAACAACATTGTTTTTAAATCCCATGTACTGTAATTCCTGTATGTTTTTTCCTTTCGCTCCCAAGCCAGTCTCTGCTCCTTTGCAAAAAAAAACAAAAAAACTATTATTCAAAAGATGGACTACAGACAACTACAAATTCCAGGCAGGAATTATGCTTCTGTACATGTTCAAACATTTCAGATTCAAGGTTAAGGGCAGGAAGGCTTGTCCTCCTCTTTGCCTTTGCAAAAAAAGACTTTTTCCCTCCTTGAAAAGGAGCACTATCAGGTTGCTCCATCTGAAAAAGATCCAGACTTAGATCAGTGTAAGCATGACCAGTAAGCATGACCCTGCTCTCAGCATGTATCATTACACCTAATCACAGCATTCACTTGCCTTGGCAATTATTTTCAGCCATGTCCCATGAAACTGCTTGCATTGTCACCCAGTCCATGAGTAAGGCAGGTTTAAATAATTCCTGGGAGTATCTGTATTGAGGTTGAGTTTTCCCCCCAATCCAAGATAATCCAAGGGCAGCCTGAAGATGTACAAAATCTATTAGGCTTTGTCACCCATTTTTTTGGAAGGAAGACAGATAATTGACAGTGACTGGAAACAGAGGCTATAAAGGCAGGAGAGGAATTGGCAATGGGGATAGTCAATTTCATGCCAGTATAATTTTATGCCAGCTCAAGGATGGTTGGACAGTACTCAATTCAGCAGTAGGGAAAGGCCTTCAAACTATTGTCATAGCTCTCTCTCTCTCTCTGGAACAACCTTACCCTGATGAGGATGTGTCTACCTTTCTTGAGGATTGTTAAAAAAAAATGCGGGGTAGTCCAAACTGAGCTGCTAGATGGGCTGCTAGATTATTAGCTGTGAGTATGCATGAGTGAGACCAATGTACCATCAATTGCATTAGCACACTGTGTACTTCTGGCCCCAATCAAAAGTGTGGCATTGATCTATAAAGCCCTGAGCATCACCCAAGTTCTTCCTCTGGGTTTCATCAGCTGAAGAAGTTAGGTAAATGATCACAAGAGAGAGAACCTTGTCATTTGTGACTCTCAACTATGGGATGCTCTCCCTGAAGAATCTACTCTCTTGCCTTCACACCATTATGGTTTTGGCTCCAGCCCACCACAATCTTCTTCACAGAAAGATCTTAAATTTTAGTGGGTCATTTTGAAATTTATTGAGGGCCTGTGCTAGGCTGTAGTGGCAACTTTTGAATATTTTCTATTGTGGTTCCTCTCCCTCAGCAGTTTTTGGCCATTTAGAAAAGGAAAACACTTGAAAACTAATGAAAACTCTAAAATAAGCTTCTCACAGTTAAAGGAAAAAATCTCAGTTTCTTTCTCCCCTCCCCCTCAAACAGAAGGAAAATGGAAAATTCTGGCCAGTCTCACCCATTTAGATCACTATCCTGCCCATTGCAACACTCAGCTACCCCAAAGCCATTAATATGCTCCCTAGTAACCAAACATTTGCCCACTCAGTTCTATAACAAGCTTTCCCAACTAGATAGTCTCTGAATATGAGTGACCCTACCTCTATTCATTCTAGCCAGGGTAGCTACTGGCCATGCTGAAAAGAAATACTGAGACTTGTACTCCAACATTTCCAGGGTATAACATATTGGAGTGGTAAAATTAAATAAAAGAAAAATAGTTAAAAAAAACAGCCGCTGCATTCCAAAGACTGAAATTTCAGCACTTTTTTATTTAACAAGAGGAGACCAGAAACTTTTGCTTTTCAAGCTCTAAAGAAAAGGGTTGTAAATTTGAAGCTCCTCTTCTCTTCTTCTCTGGACACTCAGCCCTTTTTGTGGTGTGGTCTCCAGTATTTTGGTGGAGGTGGAGGAGGAGGCGGTGGTGGTGGAGGAGGTGGTGGAGGCGGAGGCGGCGGAGGTGGCGGTGGTGGTGGAGGTGGTGGCGGTGGTGGAGGTGCATGGCAGCAAACAAATCCTCTCCCATATGAACTACAGGCACAGTTTGCAGCGTAGTTCACGCCATACGAGCAGTGTTTTCCGCAGCCACCAGAACAATAAGTGTTGCAATGAGTTTTAAAACCTGTATAAGAGAAATTCTAGAGTTAACTAGTGATAGATCTTATGAAAGGTTTGCAAGAAAGGATATGAGTAGTCCTCTGTTAATCTGTGAACTGACATAAAGGGATTTATATCACAACCACCATATTGAAATCCCAGAGTGGTGGGAATGTCTCAAATTTTCAACCGACTTGCTGTTGTTACCTTCTGTTGGCCAGTCAAAGGAAGAGAACCTGATGGTTAGATCCTCCCTAAGTTCTTAAGCAAAGACTTCAGCACATTGCCAATATTCAAAGCTCTCAATCTCTTCTAAACTCAGTCCCTCCTCCTGGATGAGAATATGAACAGCCTCACCTAGAGTTCATCCCTGATCCTGAAGTGTTAGCTTCATGTCAGGCTCGGCTCCTTTACATGATTGCTAGCTGAGCTATGATAGATAGGTTTTGGGCATCTAAGGCTATAAAGAATTGCCTCACAAGAATCCAGAGCCTAAAATAATCTATTATCACCATCGCCCAGGGCACTTCAAGACAACATCCAGCTGTCCAGGATTCTGCCAGGCCGTATAAAATTCAGCATCTCTCCACTCTTTATATCCAGCTGCTTGGAACCTTAACATTTGTTGCTTTCTGAGCAACGGAGTACCACTTAGTTTTCCCTTGTTAGTATATAGACTCCATCCAGGAAATAATGGAAGTTGTAGTCCAACTTGTAAGGAGGAAATACAGGCTGGAAAGGCTGGCCTTTGGCTTTAACTATGCATAAAAGTCTTCCACATCTCAGCTGTTGAGTAAAATAGAAAAGTCCTTAGAAATTCTTTCTCTCTCCCCAGTGTTCCCATTGTTGTTCCAAGCTTCTCTGGGAGGAAGAATAGGCCTTTTTTTCTCCCAAAAACAAAATGTAGGAAAAATGGTTAAAATGTTTGACTGTCAAAGATTTTATTTCATATAGTCAATATTCCCAAAGTTCACTAAGGGGAAAACCTTAAAACCGAGGGAAAATCCTAAACTAGTTATAATCTATAGTGGACATCACATCCAAAGATATTCAGGATATGCACATAGTATGTAGTTCTTCAGTTATGGGCTCCCATTAGCTAGTACAATGACAACAACACAGCACACTGCTCTCTTTCCTTTACCTCATGGTTTCAAATTCTTTTAGAAAGCTATTAATTGCTAAGGGTAAAGGCTGGCTGTTGTTAATGATAAGCACATAAGCTGGAATTACACAAGTTGTAAACTTCAGTTAAAAAAACACAATTCTGTGTTCACATAGAATGCTAGGCCCAACTATATATACACCATATTGTGGTTTAACATGATGGTCTGATTTACACAACAAATTAAGACAATAGCTGGATTCCCTACAGTATGTTAAATCAAACTCCCAATTCCATAACAGTCTAATCTTGCATGTTGTGCAAACCCATTCCTACCTTGGTACCTTGGCATTTCTTTCTCATTAGCTAATTTAAAGCACTATTCTATTCTACAGTCAGCATCATAAACAGTTTCCCTACCTCCAAAAGTATTAATGTAATAACAAGGCTGTAAAAAAATAACAATATTTTTTGCAGGACTTTGTCTTCCCTTCATTACATTTCTATATGACTATAGCACTATGGGAGAACCAACTTCTATTCCTCAAGGAAATAATCCCTGCTACATAATTTTTAGTCAGAAATCATTTTAGGATCATCTAGTCAAGCTCTCAACCCTTCTTCCCCAACCATGTCTGTCACTTCCCCTTCGTTATTACCTTCAGCAACCACAGCAGCCAGAAGAAGCACTGCCAAGGCAAGGAGAACAGCCCTCATGATGAGCCTGGTCTGGATCTCACTTAGTGAGTCCTGGGATCAGATGTTCCAATGGAAGAGAAGCTCCTTGGAAGATCAGATGAGGAGTGTGGTCTGAAGCCCAGTATTTATAGAAGGTTCAATAAATTGAGGGGGAGGTACTTGCTGGGGTGTGATGCACAACTATTGTCTTGGAACACCATTGTGTCATCCTGACCCTCAAAGGACACAAGAATGGTTCATCTCTTCTTGCCATTTTCCATGTAGAAATTATTTGGTGCCAGAGGCCGTAATACATCTCTTTCCAGATCCGGGTCTATGGATACAAAGAGATGAAGTTGATAAGTGACACCATTACAACTTTTTAAATCAAATATGTCAAGCACACCTCAGAAGAGAATAATAAGAGGTAGAACTATCAAGATTAAGATCTCTAAAGAGAAGATTAGTACATTCCCAGGTGGCTTACATCTTGTGAAGATCAGCACCTGTAACAGTAAAGGCATTTGATGGTGGGCAAAGAGCAACCCCCCAAAGTCTATGAATATTTTGGTCAAGGATTTTCAACTCAGTCTATATTTTTTAGACTTTCACTTCAGGTTTTCCTTGGTATTATCTTACAATTAATTTCCTCAACAACAGAAAGTGTCATTCTGAAAGTTACTTTTGTAAATGTTGAAAACGGATCCTTATAAATGCAAAACTGATTCTTAAATGTCTCACTTCCAAAGCCACAATTTGCACATTTGAATTCTGAATTCATAAGTCTACACATATTACACTACTGGTATGTAGCAATTGGTACATCTTTCAAAGAGGCACAGAGTAGTCAGGATGGGGGACTTTAATTACCCTGAGATCTGCCAAGCAGATGGTCCTTCCAGGAAATTCTTGACCTGCCTTGCTGAAAACACTGTCCTTCAGAGAGGAAGGTCAGGAGTATCAGCTGTCCTTGACTTGATGCTAACCAACAGGAAAGATATTATCTGTTAAGTGGAAATAGCAGGGGCACTGGAACAAAGTGACCACTTAATGCTGGAATTCTTGATTTTAAGGGAAGCTAAAACTATAATTGAATACTATCTTTGACTTCAAAAAAAGTCTATGGCATGAAAAGCTAATGGAAAAAGGAATTCAAATAAATTCTTAAAAAAGAGATATTAAAAGCACAATTGTAAACAATTCCAATGAGCAGAAAAATGAAGGGTAGAAGAAAAAAACAATATGGCTACACAAAAAGCTTAATGAATATGTGAAAACAAAAAAGGATACATATAAGATGTAGAAAGAGAGACAGTTCACCAAGGCATAATATATATAGGTAGTTCAGATTTGTAGAGATGGTGTTCAGAGTTTGGTGAAGGATGCTAACAACAAAAAGGACTTTAGATATTTTCTGAATAAAAGGAAAAGAATCAACAGTGTAATTACTAAGTGAAAATGACAAAATGCTAACAGAAAACAAAGAAAGCACAAACCTACTTAAGTTCTATTCTGACTCTCTGTTTGCCAGTGGTAGCCTATATGTCCCAGCGGCCTATTGTGAAGAACAGTTTGAACATGTAGGACTGCAGCTTCAGGTTGATAGAAATGTACCTATAGGACTATCTATCTCCTATTTACTGCTTTATATTCAAGGTGTTAGATCAACTCCTTTATGGTCTTCTCCAGAATCTTCGCATGCACAAATATTAGACTTACTAGTCTGTAGTTCCCTTTGCTGAAAATAAGGATAGCGTTTTTGGTCATTCAGTCATATACTACTTCACATTATCCAGGATTTCTCAAACACAGATACCCAGAGCTTCAGTCAAAGCATTGAAAAAAACCTGCATTCTTGGTAGTGAAATAACTAGTTGATTCTCTAGTTTGCAGATGCTTTTACCTGGTCCTCTACTCTTCAACATTTTTTCTTAATAATTTGGATGATGAGGTAGAGGGTCTGCTTATGAAATTTGCAGATGACATAAAATTGGAGGGGTTTGTTTGTTTATTTATTTAAATGTATACAGCTGCAATACAGAAGGGCAATGCCAAAGAATGCTCAAACTATCGCACAATTGCACTCATTTCACATGCTAGCAAGGTTATGCTCAAAATCCTACAAGCTAGGCTTCAGCAGTACGTGAACCAAGAACTACCGGATGTACAAGCTGGGTTTCGAAGAGGCAGAGGAACTAGAGATCAAATTGCCAACATTCGCTGGATCATGGAGAAAGCACGAGAGTTCCAGAAAAACATCTACTTCTGCTTCATTGACTATGCAAAAGCCTTTGATTGTGTGGATCACAACAAACTGTGGCAAATTCTTAAAGAGATGGGGGTACCAGACCACCTTACCTGTCTCCTGAGAAATCTGTACGCGGGCCAAGAAGCAACAGTTAGAACCGGTCATGGAACAACCGATTGGTTCAAAATAGGGAAAGGAGTACGACAAGGCTGTATACTGTCACCCTGCTTATTTAACCTATATGCAGAGTACATCATGAGAAATGCCAGGCTGGAAGAATCAAAAGCCGGAATAAAGATTGCAGGGAGAAATATCAACAACCTCAGATATGCAGATGATACCACCCTAATGGCAGAAAGTGAAGAAGAACTAAAGAGCCTCTTGATGAGGGTGAAAGAGGAGAGTGCAAAAGCTGGCTTGAAACTCAACATTAAAAAAACTAAGATCATGGCATCTGGGCCCATCAATTCCTGGCAAATAGAAGGGGTAGAAATGGAAGCAGTAACAGACTTCATTTATTTGGGCTCGAAGATCACCGCAGATGGAGACTGCAGCCATGAAATTAAGAGACGCTTGCTCCTTGGGAGGAAAGCTATGGCAAACCTAGATAGCATATTAAAAAGCAGAGACGTCACCTTGCCGACAAAGATCCGCATAGTCAAAGCTATGGTTTTTCCAGTAGTAATGTATGGCTGTGAGAGCTGGACCATAAAGAAGGCTGAACGCCGAAGAATTGATGCCTTTGAACTGTGGTGCTGGAGAAGACCCTGGACTGCTAGGAGGTCAAACCAGTCAATCTTAAAGGAAATCAACCCTGATTGCTCATTGGAAGGATTGATAATGAAGCTCAAGCTCAGATACTTTGGTCACCTAATGCGAAGAGAGGACTCTTTGGAAAAGACCCTGATGCTGGGAAAGATGGAAGGCAAAAGGAGAAGAGGACGGCAGAGGATGAGATGGTTAGATAGCATCACTGAAGCAATGAGCATGAAACTGAGCAAACTCAGGGAGGCAGTGAAGGACAGGAAGGCCTGGCGCAATATGGTTCATGGGGTCACAAAGAGTCGGACACGACTTAACGACTGAACAACAACAAATACAGCTGCATTGTCATGACTCTGAGCAGCTAACAATTTAAAAATTACAACCTAAACAGCATAACAACTACATAATCAGCATATTATGTATACCTAGATTATTAGTAGATTATGTATACCTAGAAGACAGAAACAAAATTCTAAATTAACATGAAAATTTAGACATAGGCTAAAGCTAGCAATGATTTTTAAGGGTTGAAAATAACAATTTAAAAGGGACAAATGCAGTCCTACATTCACGGAAAAATGGATCAAATGCACAATTTAGAATAGGAAAGATCTGGCTTGGTAATTAAAATTGTGAAGAAGATTTTCATGTTACAGTTGATCATAAACTGAACGTGAATTAGCAATAAACCATGGCTGTAAAAAAGGCAGATACAATTTTAGGTTGCATCAGCAGAAATACAGATTCCAAATCTCAGAAAGTAATAATTTTCCTCTATATGCTGGGAAAGGTGGAAGGAAAAAGAAGAAGAGGGTGACCAACAGCAAAGTGGATGGACTCCGTTATAGTGGCAATGAGTGCACCATTGGAAGACCTGAAGGACCAGGTTAGGAACAAATCGTCCTGGAGAAAATCCATCTATGTGGTCACTAAGATTTGATGCCAACTTAACAGCACACAATCAATCAATCAATCAATCCAATATACTGTGTTGCTCAAACATCGATCTCAAGAATTTTGTCCGTTTCTGGGCACTACATTTTATAGTGAGAAAAAGGACAATAAGGAAAATTGGGAACTAGAAATTCAGTTTGTAGAGGAATACAGAGTTAACACTGACAAAGGAATGAAAAAACCATTAGCAGAACCATTAAGAGATAATAAACGGCAACTCAGTGCTCGGAAAGGAAGTAATGTGAGAAAGAGATGTAAAATAACCATACATTGAATCTGTATGTTATAAGAGCGGGCAGGGGGAAACTCTGGAGGTTTTCAAGATTGCTGTCAGCCCTTCAAAGTAGGCCAGATTAGGAAATGGACACTGCAAGCTTTACTGGAATTCTGTTGCTGTAGGGCATAATAACAAAATTATTTCACATATCTTAGTTCTGCTAAGGGTTCTTGAAATCCTTCATCAGTGTTAACTCTGTATTCCTCTACAAACGTAGTTTCTAGTTCCCAATTTTCCTCATTGTCCTTTCTCTGACTGTAAAATGTGGCATCTTGGCATTCTGTGACGCGAGCTGCATTGGTTGCCGGCTTGCTTCCGGGTCCAATTCAAGGTGTTAGTTATTATCTTTAAAGCCCTTCATGGACAGGACTAGGTTATCTGAGGAGCCATCCCACCCCTATTATATCAGCCTGCCCACTTGGTCCAGCAGAATAGGCATGTTGTGGACCCCACCAGTCAAAGAATTTTGGCTGGCAGGGTCTCGGAAAAGGGCCTTTTCTGCTGTGGCCCCCGCCCTGTGGAACAACTTACCACTTGAAGTGCGGTCCGCCCCCACTCTCCTGGACTTCCGGAAGAGTGTGAAACCATGGCTATGCCTGATGGCCTGAGGGCCTAATGGGGGCTCGCAGTGTTGGAACTGGCTCATGGGGTAATTGATTCTATTCCCCCCTGCCCGTCATCTTGAATTGTATACAGTATTTTTATATAGTATTATATATATTTTTAGCTATTTTAATGTGGATATTTATATTTTTACTGTTTTAATGTTTGATTTTAATTGTGAGCCACCCAGAGTCACCCTCTGGGGAAGATGGGCAGCATATAAATTTAACAAATAAATAAATAAATAAATAAATTTCTGTACAAAGTCTTATGAAGAGACATTGAAGGAACTGGATTTGTTTTGCCTTTAGAAAAGGTAACTGTGTGCTATTTAAGTACCTGAACGGTTGTCACATAGATGAAGCTGAAGACAGGATGTCTTCCATTCCACAAAACAGGACCAGAAAATAAGTTACAGGAAGGCAGACTCTAACTGAATGTAAGAAAAAAAACTTCCTAATAATAAGAGCAGTTTAACAGTGGACCCAATTACCCAATTAGATGGTGATCTCCCCTTCACTGGATGGTTCAGATAGGAGCTAGACAACCATCTTTCATGGATGCTTTAATTAGGATTCTGCTGTAAGAAGGGGATTGGCTTGAATGCCTAAATTTCTCTTTCCAGCTCTATGATTCCATTCAGCCACTGGGTACCAAACTTTGTACTTCTACTGATGTTATGTGTTGCTGTCATATCTATTTTGAATCCTGCCCATTTCTGAATGCAGTTTGTATGAAATGATATTTTCCAAGGGAAAAAAATCCAAGGAAAATAGGGAATAGCACAATCCTTTTCAGCCTTGTGTTTCTGATCCTAGAGAGAACACACATAAAAATTCCCCAATATACATGTAGTACAGTCCCAGAAGAATACATCCCTCTGTATGCATTCTGAATGTCCAAATATAATAATGTGATCAGGTGCCAGCAATAACTTTTTTGTTTTAAGAGGCAGTCTGTTCCATTACACTAAACAGTTCATCAATGCTGATGCATTTCTTTCAGGTTGTATGCTACATTCTGTACCTGTTTGACAATTGCTAGATGAACCACTTGGGCAAATTACCCTCAGATGCAACCTTTGCTTTGTAAAGATGAATACACTTTCGTAGGCTCCTTCTGGAACACTGACGTTCTTTGTTCATTTCCTTTATGATATAAATCAGTACCATTTACAGTTGATCTGTTCTGATCAAATGGCAAACCTAAGTCATAAGTCTATCACTCATGGCCGAAGGACCACAAGCAGCGACCTGATATCCCAGGATCCATTTTGTAGCTCAAAACACCCCTGGAAAAACTAGGGACCATATTTTTGGCCTTTTTTATTCTGAGGAGATTTAAAGTGGCAAAATGTGTGCCTTAAGCATTGCAGACATTTAAGGCATCAATTTTACTACAACGACCTTGGAAATCCTTCAGATCAAACACATTTTTCTCATTTGGGGAGTGTTAAAGGATAAAAATACCCCTAGACTTCTTTGACACACTATTTTGGCTTTGGAGGTCAGATATTTTTAACCTCTACCTATAAGATAGTTTACATCCTTGATGTGGGTGATGGTTCATCATATGAAAGCATGTACTATAGAGAAATACTTAAGTTCTTATTGTTGGACTAGAGGAAATTGTGTTATAAGCCTCAAGGTTGTCTTCTCTGAAACTCAACACTACATCTTCCAACATAAGGTGTGCCTGCCTGTCACTGAGATTTGGTATGTTATGAGAATACAGCTCTTCCTGCATTCTAATTGTCATTATGATGTAGCATTCCCCAGTCAGATAACCTCCAGATGAGTTAGGAATACAGTTTCCAGATTTTTAACCCACCATAGTTTATCTTATTTTTCTCAATAAGCAATTTAAGCTTAATCAGGCCTGAGATGGAATGTGCTTTGAATTAGCTTCAAGGGACATATTTGTCTTGGAGTTTGGTGGGATTTGCACGTGATATTGTGATGAAATACTATGGGGCAAATGCATCAAGATGTGAGTTGGGGCTTTCACGTGTACATTCACATGTACATGGGGGATGGAGGACACATTCAGACTTGCAAGATTCTGTTACTATAGCTGTTGCAATAAAAGTAGTCCTGACCTATATGGCATTGGTTTCTTAGTCTAGTCTACCATATATGGCTGACAGGAACTTTTTCCTTTTATTTAAGTGAAATCTAGATAGCTGCAACCTACGGACATTATTTCTGAGTCTAGTTTCTGTCACAGTGGAAAATAGTTCTTGAACATCTTTCCTATGACACCTTTTAGGTACCTCAACATTGATATCATATCTTCCTTAGCATTCTTTCCTCCAGACTGAAGATTTCCCAGTTCTTTCAGACTATCTTACAGAGCATGTCCTCAAGTCCCCGTATCATCTTTGTTGCCCTCCTTTGAACCTGTTCTAACCTATCAATATCCTTTTGGAAATGTGATGCCCAGAATCATACACTGTACTCCAGGTGTGGTCTCCATAGTGCAGAGTAGAAGGGAATAAGAACTCCATACATCTTTGATACAATGGTTCTTGTAATGCACCTTAGAATTGTGTTAGCCCTTCTAGCAAATGTCTCATATTGCTGGCTTATATTCAGCTTGTTGCTAATGATCATATCCTAGTCCTTTTCTGAGCTAGAGCCATGAATCACCCACCTTATACATGTGCACTACAATTTTCTTCCCTAAATATATTACCTTGAGACCCAGTTTGGTGTAGTGGTTAAGGCACCAGGCTAGAAATTGAGAGACTGTGAATTCTAGTCCTTCCTTAGACATGAAGCCAGCTAGGTGACCTTGGGCCAGTCACTGTCTCTCAGCCCTAGGAAGGAGGCAGTGGCAATCCACTTCCAACAACTTGCCAAGAAAACTGCAGGAACTAGCCCAGGCAGTCACCAAGAGTCAACACTGATTCGAAGGCGCGCGCGCGCACGCACACACACACACACAAGTAATATCTTACATTTCTCCCTGTTGAAGAATATTTTATTCCTTTGAGCTCACCCCTCCAAACTGTCAAGATTAGACTGCAGTCTTGTTCTGTCATCTTGTGTGTTGGCCAATGCTCTCAATTTAGTTTTATCCACAGTTTGATAAGCAGACCATCAATCCCATTGTTGAAGTCATTCATAGAAATGTTGAATAACACTGGCCTGAAGACGGATCTCTGTGGAATGCCACTGGTTGCTGCTCTCTAACTCAATGTGGAGCCATTAATGCTGAATCTCTGAGTGCAATTAGCTAGCCAGTTGTGGACTGACCTTACTGTAGTACTGTCCAAATCACACTTCAACAACCTATCAATGAGAATGTCTTGTGGACTCTGTGAAAAGCTTTGCTGAAATTGGGGTAGACTAGATCCACAGCATTCTCTTTCTCCAACACCTTTCAAAAGAGACAATAAAAAGGCTAAGAAGGAAACAAAAAGACCAGAACACATCCTCTCCAGCAACCAACACCCAGATAAGCAGGGATTAACACCAGGCAAACAATCAAGCAGAAAACAATACCCTACTCAAAGAACTTCCAAGGAGAAAACCACCACTCCCCCAACACTAGCAGGGACCAAACCTCACACTCACTCACATGATGATATTACCTAGTTGGGTAATGAAATGTTTGCAAGCAAACAACCAAGCTCAGAGAGCACCACGGATTCCACAGTTCAACCCTGAGCTACATATATTCTCTTCTACTGGAGTTTCAGTTAAGTCATTAGTTTCAGTTAGGCATTTTCAGTTATTTTTCACTTTACATTTCATGACAAGATATTGCCTGGGGAGAAATGAGTTAGCAATTTTTCAGACTCTTCCTAACATTGCCAATAAAAAGGTTAAAATGTCTCTTGGCGTAAATAGTTGGATACTTTGAATCATGTAAAAAGTAAATGTATATAATGTTACTTCTCTGATAAACTTAATGCAATTACCTGCGTGAAAAATCATAACACTTATGCCACGGGCTCATCACTATACTACAGGAGCTGCCTTTTTATTGCCTGAAATGCTCATTCCAGCCCCAGAATTACAGTCTCATTTCCAGAGGCCATCATTGCAGATCTAGGCCTGTCATTCTTTCTCAAGAGCAATCCATTTTAAGACTCAGATGCCTCAGGACCAAGTGTGTTCCTGAGACTTCCATCTCATTTTGTTCAAAGTGCATCCTTGCTGAAGTATTGTTTTCTCCACTTATTTTGCCCATTGACTTAATGTCCTGGTAGTAGAGTATATGAAGAAACCCAAAGAACTCTTATTGTTTTTAACTTACTAATTTCACTGGCTCAGATGAAAAGTATCTATCCATCTGCTCTCTTTAAACACTGAGCCATATTTTGGATGGGGTCACCCACTCATATATCTGGTCCAAGGCAATTATCTCCATTATCCCCTCAAAAAGGCCTTGCCTGGGATGTGTTGTATCAGCCCTACATTTGTCCTTCTACTCCTTGTGCTATCATTCTAGTTACAAGACTGAGTACAGGAACTTTTTACCAAACTGCTCTGATATCTTGGAAAGTTCTCCCAACATTTGATTGGAATGAATCTGTCATTCTGGGAATTAAATCTGTCTTGTACTCTGTGACAATAGAGAACAGGTCCTGAACTTCTGTGTACTCAGGCAACTGGAAAATTTTCTCATATCCCACTTATTTATCTTTTGTCCAGACTATATGGGTGCCTTTGTGTCAATTTTGACTCCTGGCGACTACCTGGGCTAGTCCTTGAAGTTTGCTTCGCAAGGTTTTTTCCTAGTGGTTTGCCACTGTCTTCCTTGGGCTGAGAGAGAATGACTGGTCCAAGGTCACCTAGCTAGTTTTATGCCTAAGGCAGAACTAAAACTCATGGTCTCCCTAGCCTGTGTCTTAACCACTACACCAAACTGGCTCTGTGAAGTCTAGCCCAGTCTAAACATACCAAATTCCCATCTTTGTCCTTACAAGAATTCATTTCTACTCCAGTCCTATATGCCCTTCTCTGTGTCCATTCATTTTTCTGAATCTCACTTAAAATATTGTACCCAGAATTGAACATGATACTCACTTGGTAGGGAATAGAATGGAACTATTCCTTCTAATGATTGGAAACTATGCTTCTATTAAAGCTGATTCACATTCAGCTTATAATCAATACAGTTTTCAAGAGGCTTTCCACATGTAGTATTATTTCTAGAATAGCAATCACTCATAGACCAGGCTCTTTTCAACTGATTCTTCTTTTCTCCCCTTTTTAAAAAATAACTTTGTTTTAATTTTTTAATATGTACTGTTTTTAAACTCTTTTATTGTGATAGTTTTATTTAAGACAGATTTTGTTGTTCTCTTCTAGTCTGCTCTGGGCTCCTTTGGAAAGAAAGTTTGTAGAAATTAAAACAATAACCAATAAATAGCAAGCTAGGTAACTCCCTTCTTATTCTTATGCGTTTGATTTATGTTGTGTTAATGAAGAACTCCGCATCTGGCTTTGTTACATTATTTTCAGCCCACTTCTTTAAGCTATCAAAATAATTTTGAATGTTGTTTCTGTCTTCTAGTTTATAAAGCATTCAACACAATTTATGTTATCACTGATTCTGGTAAGTAACTGAAGTTTAATTTGCATTGATTTCTGCTAAACCCAGTTGTGTCAATAGATATTTTCAGTTCCTTTTATGTCTTATGGGTCTTCTGAGAGTTCCCATTATTTCTTCCTGGCCTTCTTGCCTACACTGTAGATTAAGACAGAGTTTTTGTTTGTTTTAGAGATGGTGTGTTATTGCAAGGACAGTGTATTAAACAATGGAGAGTTCATTGTCAGTGTAGTACAAACGTCAAAAAGCCCATCAGAATTTTGCATACATTTAAAATGGATCAATTTAGGATCCTGAAATAAAATTTCCATGTTGATTGCAACATATTGATAACGATCTATTAATTTATTCTGATACAATATATTGCCACTTCAGCTGAAATAAGTATTGTGAAATAGCTGTATTGCTTGCTAGTTCATTTATTTTTCTTTTAATAATAGTGAAATACAAGCAATTACCACATCAGCAGAAAAAATACATGTAAAAAAACCATATAGTGGTTATATAGTGAGAAAGGACCAAGATACATTTCATGGTTAAAATAAGCATAGAAAAAAAAGGGCAAAAATAATCAAAGAATAAATTGGGTTCATATAATATCCTTTTACAATCAGTATGGAATTAATTCAGTCCTTAAATTTAAATCACATGGAAAGATATTGCTTCATCTTCTCGTGCTTAAAACATAAAGACTTTTCCTAAAGCAGTGTTGTCCAAACTTGGCCACTGTAAGATGAGTGGACTTCAACTCCCAGAATTCCCCAGCCAGCCATGCTGGGAATTCTGGGAGTTGAAGTCCACTCATCTTACAGTGGCCAAGTTTGGACAACACTGTCCTAAAGAAATAACCCATTCCTTAACATCAGGAAAATTCTTTAAATAATATTATCCTCTTTGCTGAACTCAAGGCTTGAGAGAGCCAGAGCCCTGCACAAAATGGCAAGTTCCATATTTTAGAAATATAGTTTACTTTTACATTTTTAATTGTTATTTTTTCCCAATGTTGTATGAATATATGCTATGAGCTGAAACTAAAGTAAAACTATGAATAGACAAGACCAAATCATATGAATTAAACAACCCTCAAATCTCTTACCCCCTCCCCAAAGTCCTGCTGTACTGCAGCATTGGGGTGGTGTGTGTGCGGGCGTGCATGTGCGTTACTAGTAGAGATGAGTGAAGAACACTGGGAGTGAATGCCAACTTGTTGAATATATAATCCCACAGGGTCACCCGAGGTGGGAATGTCATCCCAGCTAAAGCAAGCAGGCATTTATATTGGGCAGCAGCAATATAGGAAGATGCTGGAGGCAGAAGATCACTTTAGTGGCAACAGCAAAGGCTTCATTTCATACCACACTGGAGAAGGAAATGGTAAACTCCACTTGTTTTTTTACTAAGAAACCCCTATGGATGGAAAATATAAATTATTGATGGTAAAGTGCTAGATGATGGGCCTCTCAGGATGGATGGAACTCAACATGCTACTGAAGAAGACCTGAGGATCTTTGGGAGTACTATTGGTATTTATGATGTGGCTAGATTAAAGCCTTTGAGACTTCTGGTAGCTAATGTTGCCATGCAGGAAAAGAAATTCTGAAGCTGCAAAGACAGAATTACAGTAGAAACATGGGATGTAAGCAGCATGAGCATGGGAAAGTTCAACACAGTGAAAGATTAAATGAATCAACCACACATTGATATCTTAGGCATCAGCAAATCAAGATGGACTGGAATTGGACATTTTCAGTCAGAAAATGATTAGAGTCCTACATGGAAAGGGAAATGCCAGTTGTTCAAGCTAATTTAGAAAAGTCCAAGGGACAAGAGACATTACTGCTGAGGCATGCTAGATAATTGCGAAAGTCAAAGAATAAAAAAAAAAAAAAAAGTATGTGCTTTATTGAGAATAGAATAGAATAGAATAGAATAGAATAGAATAGAATAGAATAGAATAGAATAGAAGCTGTATTGGAAGAAGATGAGCATGATTTTTAAATTGGACGAAGAAACATAAATAACCTGCACTGTGCTAATGACATTATTCTGACAGCTGAAAATGAAAATTATCTACATGTTCTACTAATGAAAGTCAAGGAGCACAGTGAAAACTGGGACTAAGATTAAATATAAAGGCCAAACTAATGACAACAGGTATACCAACCAGACTTAGAAATGACAACCAAGATATTGAAGTGGTGAATAGTTTCTGCCTTTCAGGCTCATCTATCAACAGTAAAGGAACCAGCAGTCAAGAAATATGCCACAAACTAGCATTTGATAAAATGCCAATGAAAGCCTTGGAAATTATATTCAAATGCTAGTATGTGTCTATACTTACTAAGATTAGAAGTATGCAGGCAATGCTTTTCCCAGTGACACTCTACTGAAGTGAAAATTGAAAAAGCAGGGGGGAAAAAGAGTATTGGCACTTTGAACTTTTGTGTTGGAGTAGACTCCTGAGAATACCATGGACAGCCAAGAAAACAAGCAAATGAATCATCAAACAAATCAACCCAGATTTCTCACTAGAGACACAAATGACCAGGTTCAAATTATCCTACTTATGCAAAGACCAGCTCTCTGGAGAGGGCTCTAATGCTGGGAAAGATGAAAGGAAAGAGAAGAGGAGGACAACCCTCAGAAAGATGGATGGACAAAATTACAGAGGCAATGGGTGCAATGTTGGAAGATCTGAAGGAGTTGGGGACAGATCCTCCTGAAGGAAGTCTATATGATTGCTAAAAGTTGACATTGACTTGATTGCACATTATCAGTCAGTCAATCAAATTTCCTACAGCACCAGCACAAAAAACTCTGATGTCCAACCCTCTGTAAACATTCTTTGCTGATAAATTAATTTCATTCTTAAATCACAAGAACTATGATTTATACTCCTTATAAAATGTAATTGTTCATTTCACTTCAACTGCTCTATCTCCTAAGATTGCAGGTAATTCTGAAGTGCTAAAGCATCTGGACCATATCACTTAGTCAATACATGTTTCAGTTGTATATATTGCCAGACAGATGTTGTAGGCAAATTATATTCAAAACACAAAGTCTTTAAATCAGCCATTATAACCAAGTGATTTAAGGTATTTATCTCTTCTTTGGCTTAGGCAGTCCAAGAGAACATCTTCCCTGCTATTGAGATATTCCACATATCAATTTCTCATGTGATTCTGGATCAAAACCTAATTGCTTACCTATTAACAATCAAGTATATCTAATGGATTTCAAGGCTGGAAATGAAGATCCTTGTTTAATATACTTGGACCCTGAAACTTGCCAAATTTCAGAGGGCTTGAGATCTAAGGAAGCCCAAGACGAAAATATTTTTTAAAATTCTTCTTCCAGAAAAAAATGTAAATGTTAAAATGAAATCCTATTGGTACAGCTGAAAATCTGTTTAAAGCCACCTTCATCATAAGGCAAACTCAGTTTGGCCAAAGATATTCAAGGGTTTTGGCCTCTCATAAAAAAGTCATTAACACAGGAATCCCTCTTGAAATATGCATTAGTTTCAATGAAATATTCATTTTAATTACATTAATATTGCCTCAGGGATTTTTTGGAAGTTTTTGCCATCAAGCCACACTTAAACACATCTAATTCAACATATTGTGAAATATTTTTAAAGAAAAATATACAGTAAAACTGTGTATTTTACGGGGTCTCTATAAATTGTAACTCCTATTTTTTCTGCAGTTGGCTATAGTTGTATATCCCGAGGGCAGCAAATTAGACTTTTCCAAATTGATAGTGTAACAGAGTTTAAACCATAAGCTTTGGTAATGACACTGTATAATTATCCAGAATGCTGTGATATTGTCATTTCTGATCTCAATTAAAAATATGCTTTTGCCCTTTAGGGCTGTAAACAGCCTTAACCTGTTTTTTTTTTTTAATCTTATTCCATATCTCATCTATCACAGCAATTGAAGGCCTTTCACTATCTGCACCTAACTATGGCACAAATGCACTGGCAACATCTTTCTTCTGCCATATCCCCATGATGTTACCTTTATATTGTTACCAGTTCATGAGTGAGTCAGGTTTAAGTTAGTGATTTACAGATGTTTTCCCACTACTTGGTTATGTACCAAAGAGAGATATTAGCAAACTGGAGGAATCAGCCAATCATTTTGCATGAAATCCACCCTTGGATGAAATCAGTCACATGGTGCCTCCTGGTGGCCAATATACTTGAAAACACCACACAGGATATACTTTGGATAAAAATAGAAGAAAAAAAACCTTCAAGGGAGGGGGGTTTGGAAGTCATGTAAAACCCCATACACAGGGCCATGACATAATGTAATATCTGCATCTCTCTGCTCTGAGAACTTAAGGGAGAGTAGATTGTATATACCGTTCTGCTGGATTCTGCATGTCGCCTCCTGTAACCACTGAGTGCCAGGATCTGGATAACTCCTCAAGCTAATGCACTGCATATAGTCATCTAAAATGCAAAGGTCTGTGAGTTTAATACCAGGTAGAGGATAAGCCCCACAAAATAACATCTGGCTACCCATATCTGAAGAGTCCTCATAGGATGAAACTGGTCATGTGGTGCCTCCTGGTGGTCAAGGAACTGAAAACACCTGTCATTTTCTTATCATGTGAAGCACACACAAAATCAGGAGAGATTATTTGGCAGTAGTCAGTAGAACAGAGACAACAGAGGCAAGATAGAGATGGACAAAGGAAGCAGCAAATTCTTTATCATTATAGTTTTCTGGTGACTCAGAATGCATGGATACACTTTAACTCAACCATGGAGATGCGATGTCCTGGTGTCATTCCATTTTATGTGGAGGCTACTTTGACCTTCATAAAGGCCAGAGCCAATTCAAGTGGGAGTATAAAAAGACTGCAGCCAGCTAGAGCTGTATTCATTACCAATATCCTATGAAACACTGCAACCATGTTCAGTTAAATAACATTATATTTCCATTGCAAGACTTCTCACTGAAAATGTTTAGCACTGCAAATCCCTATTGTATTTGACCCACTGGCTATTATTGCTCAGCAGAGATATGGAGGGGTACCTTACCTTTCATCTTTACCCTCTTTGTTTAAGGAGCATTTTGGAAAGTATGTATGAAAATGTAAACATCAAAGGAAAGTTGCAATACAAGGAGAATCAAATGCTGAGAGCTGAGCTGAGTTGGATTACTGCAGATATAGCATATATTCAATACTAGCTTCCCCAGCAAAACATAATAGGAAAGTAGCATCTGTTGGCTTGTTAATCCTTGGAGACTCCAGTTATGTTCAGTCTGTGTGTACGGCTAAGGAAACTATATCACACAAAAACACAGCGAACCTCCTTTCATGAAAAACAAAACCCTGGATAACGGTTATATCTCTGATTTTCTTCCCTCTTATCACCTATAGGACTGGAATGCAAACCATATATATAGAGAGAGGATCTGAGATTGTGGTCATATTCTTTATGATACTATTCCCACACAAAATATGGAAATCAGCAGGCTTGGGAGAGCCCGAAGCTTGGAGATTCAAAATATGTGTAAGGAAGAGAATGCAAAAGGGAGAAAAATCCCAAAACAGCCCACTGAAAATTGGGCATGTTCCAAGAGGACAGAACAATGACTGCATGCATGGTGGGGGGGGGGGGACCAAGGGGGAAACAAAAAAGACTTGGAATCCTAAACAGGACCACTCCAAGCTGCTACATTTTGTCATCATTATTACATGTACACACAAGGGAAGATTCCAATAGAAGATAATATTTATAGCTCAGAGTTGAACTGTGGAATTCTTGGTGCTGTCTGAGCTTGGTTGTTGGCTTGCACTGATGACAACACTGATGACAACACCGATGATGTTGCCTAGTTGGGTGATGAATCTTCCACAAGGGAAGATTCTCCTAATATCTGTTTTGGATATTCTTTACAGAAAAGGGTGGTATGGACCATAAAAGTAATATCTTTATGGCACTTACAGAATATCCTTATGTTCAACCATTTGATTGTACCACTTACTGCAGCCTTGTCTAACTTGGTATCCTCCAAATTTGTTTGGATCACAGCTCACAGAATTCTCACGAAGCAAAGACAATGAGGCTTTATGTCATTGCTGCAAAGCCTCAGGATACCTACCCTGAATAATCTGTGGTCATCTTCCCAGACTAGTTATAGATGAGATAAATATTTATGTTTGTCAATGTATTGGATAAATGTACATAAAACAAACACACACACACACACACACACACACACACAGAGGAAGTGATTGCATAATCTCTGCAATGAGGATTATATGAAGGTGTTGCTACCATACAGCAATTCTGAAGAAAAAGGAAAGAAAGTCTGGCACATTATCAAGGATTGGCCAAAGTTGATTTATTTAGCAAGAGATGCAAACAATATATTTTTCTTAATGAATAAGGCAATAGCGTTTGCAGATGAAGCTTCTCTTGTTTGGTTCTTTAGCCTTTGTGGTGGGGTCTCCAGTATGGCCACTTATGATGTCCATGTGGAGCAGGAGGAAGAGGAAGTGGAGCAGGAACAGGAACAGGAGCAGGGAGTGGGACTGGGAGTGGGAGTGGGGCTGGGGCTGGGGCTGGGGCAAGAATAGGTACTGGCACTGGACGAGGATGACGTAAAGGGTGAGGGCCAATGCAGCAAACACCACCATATCTTGAACAGGCACAGTTTGCTTGAGAAATCTGAGTATGGTGACAGCTGTAAGAACACTGACCACTACAGTAATGGCTGCAGTGTGTTTTGTAGCCTGCAAAAGAACAAGGGCAGCATTAGCAGGTGGTGATATATGGGATACATACTTTAATTGATTGGAGTTACTGATGGGTCTTGCATCTTCATTGTAAACTGTAATGATCTGGGAGAGCAGGAATTTCTCAAAATTATTTGGTCAATGTTTTAATCAACATGTTAAAGAGCTAGTTTAGTTTAGGTGTTGGAATAGAAACCATGAGATTGTAAGTTCTAGTCCTCCCCTAGACATGAAAACTGGCTGGGTGACTTTGGGCCAGTCACTTTCTCTCAGCCCAACTCACCTCACAGAGTTGTTGTGGGAAAAGTAGAAGACAAGGGCATTAGATGCATTAACTTGAATTGTACAAAATAAAGACAGGATATAAATCTAACAACACCACCCTTTATCTTCCTTCATATACAATACTCCCACCCAGCATTTCTAATGACAGATGCTATAGTATATTTTGATGAGAATCAAAACCTTTCAGATTCAGAGTTTTATGGACTGAGATTTTCCAGTTTTTAAAAAATGAATGACTGCTAATTTCAAATTTAAAGGCTCAATACTTTCTTTGTCTGGAGAAAAGTTTCTTTCAGAGTCATACTTCAAATGCAAAATTTGAAAGTATTAACAATCCTAGACAACCCTTCATAAAATTATAGTTCCAAAATGACTCACAAATTAGTAAAAAAAATTTATTCATATATATCCTTCACAAAATCTTCAGACAAAAAAATCTAAACAGAGGGGTGCATGCATTGTTATTATTCTATTCTATTATTCTAATGTTATGGACACATACTGGCCAGTATCTGTATCATCTTGGGAATAGTCTCCCATCTCTCTACCATAAAAGTAAAGCAACATCTCCTTCAGATCAAGCTCAGCTCCAGATGATGATATGGACATCTCCATGTAGTATTTTTGGCAACAGTAGCAACATGGCAACAGTGGCAACATGGTTGGCCACTGTCTTCTTCTTCCAGGATATTTTGTCAACTTCAGCAGCCTTGGTATTTTCAGGTCCTCTCTCATTTAAATATAAACCACGTTAGGCAATGGTTAGCTTTCTGAAATCAGCTAAGATTGGCTAGGTGCTACTACTCCCTACTATGCATGATTTTTAAAATATTAATTTTCAAGGAATTATGGTTTATTTATTTGCATTTGTTAGATTTATATCCTGTTTCTCTTTCAAGAGTCAAGGCATAATATATAGCACTTCCTCCAAGTTTTCCTGACAAAATAACCCTGTGAGATACACTTTGCTGAGAGAAAGAGACTGGTTGAAAGTCATCTGGGGAGCTTCCATGGTTGAAGTTGAACCTGAACATGTCACTTTGCTTTGTGAATGCTAACCAAGAAGTATAGAATACTAGCTCCCCAAACCCACAGCCTATGTGCTCCATTTCATTTTCTTTCATTTTTTAAACTAATTTTTGAAAATTATGCAATTCCTATTTCTACACTAAAGAAAATGTTTTTAAATGTTCATAACCTCAAAGATGTTAATTAAATTCATGAGATTATTCTCTCTCCCCACAGGCATTTTCTTTCCTTTTGCCCTTTCATTCATGTACCAATCACCTTCTTTTGCCATGATCTGATGGGCTAATGCTACTGCTACTGTACTAGAAATCAACCAATTATTCCTGGTATATGTTTCTACAATATACTAGGTCAAAGATAAAAGGAAGCTGGGTAGTTTGTGATTCAGCATCCCTTAGAAACCCTTGTTTTAGTATGCTGCGTGAGGCCGTCATGTTAAACCATAATGTAATTTCTTTGGGCTTTGCCTGTTATGTTACTTAGTAATTATGTTTAGTTAACCCAGGATTATAACTGAAAGCATTGTGTGAACCAGCCTTAGAATTTAAAAAGCATGGTAAATTTCATCTATTCTAATTCCTCTTCCCCCCCCCCCCCCCAATAAATGGGAAATCTTCCATCATTACCTGCAGAGGCCATGGCAACAAGCAAGAACATAGCAAAGGCAAGTAAGACGGCCCTCATGATGAAAGCCTGGATCGGATCTCGCCTGGTGAGTCAAGATGGCAGACAATGGCTGAAGGAGAATTTGTGCAGAAGATCTGATGAGGAATAAGAGCTGAAGCCCAAGTATTTATGGAGGTCTCACTGAATCAAGAAGGAGGAACTTGGAAGAGCATGATATTTGGATTGTTCTCTTAGAACATTGTGTCGTCTTGACCTGAACAAGACCTTCTGATCACGTCCTCATCTCAATGTATGTTTTAGTTTACATAAAAAGAACTGTTCACTACTTATGTCCCCTGTCCTAAACGGAACTTATGCAGTGTCAGGTGTCAGAACTCTTCATTCTGATCTGGCTATCTAGGTTCCAGCAGATTTATAAGGGTAATCACTTGAGAAAACAGAAACATGGAGCACATCTCAGAAAAGTGTAAGAGAACAGATCATGGCATTTGATAAAGATTATAGCACAAGAAACAGCTGAACCAAATATCCTCAAGAGATGCGACCTTCCCCAACCTAGTGCACTTATGTAGGAATTCTGGAAGTTGAAGTCCCAATGTAGAAGGCACTATGTTTAATAAGATTATAACGACAAATTTTGCCAGTAAGGGATTAGTAGTGGAAGTGATGATGCTATGGGGCTGCATACTCAAATCATAAGAATATAAGGTGAATTCTGCTCATTCTAACTAAAAATCAATCTATCCAGCTTCTTACTCCTCCAAGTGATGTACCACTTGAGCTCCATTGTCTGGTTCTTCAGCATTCAGACCAACCCCCTACCTACACATCTTATTGTTGAAAAAAATCATGTTGACTCTAGGTAACCAGTGCATTATTTTTTAGATGGCCATAGACTCATTGCATAATAATCCCTAGATTTTCTAGAACTTTTCTAGGTACTAATGTTAGGCTGATTGGTCTGTGATTTTTCTGGCTTTCTTGCCTTTAAAAAAAAAGAGAGATAACATACACACATCTCCATTCCTATTCTTTTGGCACCTCTGTTATTACCAAGATTTCTCAAATTTATTGAGTGTGTTGTTCTGGAAGAATGTTGGCCACATATTTTATCATCCTGGGATGTAATTCATCTGGCCTTAGAAATTTAGGTTTCTTTTTTCATCTCCTTATCTTCCCAAGAATGCAAGTTCCTCCTTATAGTAATGTGGTGCCGAAATCTGCCATACATTTTATTGTTGAAAGTGGCTACTATTGGAGTTGTGATTCTCTGTTACATATCTTTTCATCAGACTGAAGTCCCCTTGGCTGCCCATGCTTTCCAAGCTAGAAAAGCCCCATGGGTTTCTAATTCTGTTATTGTATCTTTCCTTGGGATTTAACCAAAGCTTTGTGGACTGTATGATGAAAGATAGGACATTTGTATTTACTCTATGACCACTGTGTAACTGAATAAGTGCAAGAACATGCTACTCCCCCATTAAAATGTCTTTTTTTAATTGAAAAGTATATTGGAAAGCAAATTTTCTCTCATCGAATTGCAAAAATGCAAGAGATTATTTTTTTCTTCATGGTACTATTTTTTTATCGTGTGTTTCAATTGGCCCACGTTGAACGTAACTCCTCTTCTGAGAGAAAAGGAATGCAAAAGAGATATTAAATAATTTCTTATTGTCTCCATCACTTGCTAACATTTCACCATCTTCCCTTAGAAGCAGATTTCCTTTTCTTTTCTTTTTATCTTTAGCATCCTGCTATAGTCTTCTATTAGCATATTCTCTCTCTCCATGGGGTTTGTATTTTTTAAAAACGTTTAAACTTTTTGATGATGTTGTATTTTAATAATCATTTTTATCTTTTATAATGATTTTTATCTATTTGTTATTTTATTTAATTGTTGTACACTACCCAGAGTTGCTCTGTGTGAGATGGGCAGTTATATAAATGTGATATATTAAATAAATAAATACATACATACATACATACATACATAGATAAATCCTTCATAAGCCTCAGTTCATTCTGGACTTTTGCTTTGTGGATGTAATCCTTATACATTTGATTTACTTTATTGCACTCTACCTTGGTTATATGGTCTTCCTCCATCATTCATCCTTTTTACATATTGATTTACCAGAGAAATGCCTGAGAATTTGCTGTGGCTTCTTCAAATCTCTCCCATTCTTTGGGAGGTGCTTGGCATTGCACTGTCAGTTTTAGTTTTCAGGACCCTCTGCTCTTGCACATTTTCTTCTTCAGAATTTGCAGGCATGGGATCCTGCCCCACCATCCTCTGAGATTATGAAGTAAGTTTTCCAGTTCCAAGATCCTTGTCCAACTAAATCCAACCTTTACAGCTCTCGCTTTAAAAGTTCCAAGTTTATGCAATCATTTTCTTGCAACTTACACTTCATCTCCTTTTTTTGGGTCAAGATTATGGCCATGATGGCAGAGGATCCTCTGCCTATGGTATCCTTCTGGATTGGCTCAGAGGATTGGGGGTGGGTGGCAGGGTGTTGTGCTGGTTCACTTCCTTCCTTCAGGGCTGATTCCAGTCGGTGATGGTTGGGGAGGAAAGATCCTGCCCTTGGCCCCTACTATATGGCGTCCTGCAGGGTTCGGTACTGTCCCCTCTCCTGTTTAACATCTACATGAGGCCACTGGGTTAGCTCATCCATTACCATGGGGTGAGGTATCATCAATATACTGATGACACCCAACTATAAATCTCTGCCCTTGGCGAATTAAGCAATGCTATGAATGTCTAATCCCAGTGCCTGGAGGCTGTGAGGGTCTCAACGGGGAACAACAAGCTTCAGCTGAACCCTGGCAAGACTGAGTAGCTCTGGGATTTGGGACCTTCTGATTCTAGGATTATGCCATCTTTGGCACTGGATGGGGTGGTACTGCCCCAAACAGACCCTCTGAGCAATCTGGGGGTCTTCCTGGACTCAATGACTCCTGCTCAAAGAGCAGGTAGCAGTTGTGGCTAGGAGACCCTTTGCACAGCTTGAGGCTGTGTGCCAGTTGCACCCATTCCTGGATCAGGGCTCTACTCACTGTCACTCATGCCCTGGTCATCTCCCGTCGGGACTTCTGTAATGAGCTTTACATGAGGCTGGCCTTGAAGAGTATCTGGAAGTTTCAGCTGGTGCAAAATGAAGCGACGCAGGCATTTTTGTGTGCCCCTAGAAGGGTACATGTTACACCTCTGCTCCATGAGCTGCATTGGTTGCCAGTTTGCTTCTGGATCCAATTCAAGGTGCTGTGTTTGACCTTTAAAGTCCTTCATGGCATGGGGCCAGGTTATTTGAAGGACCACCTCTCCCCAATTATATCTGCCCATCCCATCAGGTCTGGCAGAGTGGGCATGGTGCAGGTCCTGCCTGCCAGGGAATTCCATTTGGTGGGTCCCAGGAGGTGGGCCTTCTCTGCCATGGCATTTGCCTTATGGAATCTTCTCCCCTTGGAAGTGAGATTAGCCCCATTCGTCTTAACATTCTGCAAGTCCCTCAAGACCTGGCTATGTGATGAGGTCTTGGGGTCCCAGGGCACTGGGGAGATTTTGTGACGGCTCCCTTACTACGATTAACATCATTCTCTCCAGTTCTGTGTGTTTTTATAGTTTTTATAGTTTTAATGATTGTTTGATATGTATTTATGTTTTTTTAATTGAGTGTTGTATGTCACCCAGAGTCACTTTTTTTGTGAGAAGGGGAGCTATATAAATATGATAAATAAATAAATAAATAATTCTTCTTCCTCCTTTTGAGGGAGGAGATGTCAGTAAGTGTATGGGATATTCCATTTATTAACACAGTTTTCCCTCTAACAGATGCTAGGATAGTTCTCTTTCTTTTTCTATCTCTTTCTCACGCATGCACATATAAAAATAAAATCACTCAGCTCTGTAAAATTTTTCAGAAAGTAACCATCTACTGGCTAGCTGGTCAGTCTTTACAATACAACCACAGCAATATAATTTTAATTTCTATTTTCTTCCATTGTTCCCTGACACCTTCCACTCAGAATCATAGCTCTCTATATAATGCTATTCCCCTTCTCTTTCTTTTGTGTCTTTCTATGGAATAAGATATGCCCTTCAACCATTGAATACAAGTCACAAGTTTCATCCCTGCAAAATGTGTCTATCCAGGTCTTTGCATTTGTACAGAATCAGCGCAGATCAGTGTGATCCATTGTTGGAACAGGACTGGGAGAGACCCAGGTTCAAGCCCACCTTCAGCCATGGAAATTCATGGAAGGATTTTGAGCCTGTCACCGTCTCTCAACCCAGCTGACCCCACTGGGGTGTTGCAGCGAAAACTGGGGGAGGGATGTTATATATACCTATATGCCACTTTAAACTCCTGGTGGGAAAGTGGGATATAAATTTAACAAATAAGTATATATCAGGCCATTATCTGTCCTTGATAGCTGAGGGGGGGGGGTTCCATAATGCTCTGGTGGGTGGACCCTCTCCCCTTTGGTTTGAATGCTAGCCTTACTCTACTTCCTGCCTTCAGAGAACATCTGGTAAGCTTCGACAGCTGCCTCCTCCATAGCAACCACTCTATTTTCGGGGGATAAAAAGCCTGAATGGGGCGAAAGCATAATGTATTTTCTTTCCATTTTGTGCATAGGGTGTGGATGGGGAGACTTTTGTGGCCCCAAGATAGTGGTGGCTGGGACAGGACACCAACTGCCATTTGCTGTCCAATATATAATCAGCTCTTGAATTAGCACATCACATATCCTATTGCAGACCTCACTCCAAGTTAATAAACCATCACTCAAATTCACCCTGTTATTTGCCCCATCTTGGAGACATTCTAGTATCAGTAATTGAGCTAAGTAGGGGGAGAAGAAGCTGTAACAAATTACAAGCAGAAAGTAAGGGAAAGAGACATAAGAGGGAGGAAAATTAAGTAGGTGGAGACTTGGTTTATTATATTTCTCATATTATTCTGTACATACATAGAAACACATACTGGTTTTGTAAATAATACTTAAACTTGTACATATTAGTAGGTCACACTACTTCATTAGTATAGTGTCCAGAATAAAATTCACCATTTGTTTAACTACTGGCTCTGTGTGTGTGATGTATTAGCTCCTATCCTTAGCCACCCTCTGACATGTACACTTATATATATGGTAGAATGGTGTCACTTACTCTCTTTTGACATTTCCTTAAGTTCCGTACTTTTGAGTTTCAGTAAAGATAGCTATATATAATATGCCCTCCAAAGTGAAACCTTCATGTTTTCCATAGTCAGGCTTCTAAGTAATCTTTGATTGTAACCAAATTTGAAATACAGTTTTTCATTTAGACTGGAATACTACTACTACTACTACTACTTGTCAGAATCCTCGCAATATTTTATAATAGATTATTATATGGCTAGTTTAAAAAAATGGCTTTTTACATGCTGCGGTTCTGCCATTGTAAAAGGGGGGGGGGAGGAGAAGGAATGAGAAACCGTTTAAAGCAGATGGCTCCTTATCACAGGCTCTGGCATGATCAAGGCCATGCCAGCAAGGGAATCAGAAGACCAAGAACTAAGGGCGATGTAAGGGGGGGGGGGGAGTAAGAAAAACTGCTTTTGGCGTGCTTTTGCTCAGTCTTAGCAATGCTTTGGATCTGTACACTTATTCTCAATAAATGAACTTTCTTTTGAATCAATATTGGTTGCAAGGAAAGTTACTGGATTTGGGATCAACAGGTGGCAGTTCGTTACATTTTGCTAAGACTCCCAGTGCAGACTTCCACCAGGGAGATTGCCCTGCGGGGAGTCCAAAGCCTCACGTTGACTGGGACCAACCGAGCAGCGGGATGGCTGACGATGTAATTGAGGAAGAAGAAGAGAGACCAGTCCCTCCTCCATTGGAAGTGAAGGTGATAACCCAGGAGGAGCCGGTGCAATCATCACGCCAAGCCCAAGCGGGGCAAAGGCAATGGCGACGAAGGGATGGGGTCCTTCGATGAAATTGGAAGGGCAGATGGGGTCCCTATCCGATGATATGCGAGCGCTAAAGGCAGCGGTAGATCAACTGCTTGGAGGGGGATTTACACCCCCCACGCGAGAGTCAGCAGCCACACCGGGAGGTACAGAGGCGGCAGAGCAGTCAGCCGAAGGTGAGACCTCCAGCGAGGAGGAGGAGGATCTCACACCTAGCAGAGCCAAGAAGAGCCCGATGCAGCAGCGGGGCATCTCCATGAAATTCGGGGGAGATGCTGAGCAGTTTGCTTGCTTTATCACCCAGGTTTGGATCTACATGGAGGGCTATGGAGGTCTGTTCCGCAGTGAGGAGGAGAAGGTCTCCTATGTGTCCAGTTTTTTTTGAAGGTATGGCTGCAGAATGGGTGGTTGGCCTGCATAGGGTGAAGGACTGGGCTTTAAGGAGATTAGAGGATTTCATGGCGGCTCTCTGCGCGTGCTTTGAAGACCCGTGCATGGCGCTTAAAGCACGACGTGACCTGGAAAGGCTGAAGCAGGGGTCCAAGTCAGTATCAGAGTATGCCTACGAATTTCAGGGGTTGACTCAAAGGCTGCCTCATGTGCCTGAGGAGCTCCTGATCGAGTTCTTCCAGAGAGGCTTGCAACCTGAATTGTTGCAGCGCGTGGTGTGCCGGGGTTTCCCCAAAACCTTTAATGGATGGGTCGCTATGGCCGGCGAAGTGGAGGAGCAATGGCGCACCATAGAAGCAAGAACCTGACTTCCACCCTTACCCGGCACAAAGAAGGCGGCGCCCAAGGCGAAGACCAGTGCGCTGGAAAGTAGCAGGAGCCGGCGCATCTGTTTCAACTGTGGGGAGCCGGGGCACTTTGCCGCTGCGTGCCCTAAAGCGAAGACGGAGCAAGGAGGCAAGAAGACGGAGCAGAAGGGGCCAAAGTCTTCGAAGCCCGGCAAGAAGGAGTCAGAGGCAGTAGGCAGCGAGACGGGAGTTAGAGCGGCAACACGCAGTGGTGGCAAAACCCGGAAGTTGTTACCTCCGCTCTCTCTCTGACAGGCGGCTGCTGTTCCAGAGAAAGAAAGCAGATCACGGGAGGACTCGGAGAGTGAAGAGATGGGGGTGAGTCCCATTAAAATTTGGGTGGAACTAAGGGTGGTGAGGACTAATCAAAGGGCAGAGATACGGGCGCTGATAGACTCTGGCTGCTCCCAAAATCTGATTAACCCTGCCCTTGCCCGGGGTTTGGGACTGCACTGAAAGAGACTCAAAACCCCTGTGATTTTTACCCAGCTGGACGGATCCCCAGTGGGGGGAGGGCCGGTGGAATATCGTACTGAAGAGCTTGAGCTAACTATGGGGGACCATAGAGAGACTATTAAATTCCTAGTGACTCCCATGGCATGCAACCCAGTGCTTCTGGGCATGAACTGGTTAAAAAGGAAGAACCCAGAAGTGAACTGGGAGGAGAAGATCTTACATTTCCCAAAGGAGGGGGGAGTGGAAGTTGAAGGAATTACCGAAACGTTGGCAGATGGAGAGATGGGCTCTGTGAGTGGGGAAAAGGCAGTGGAGGCTGCAACTCAGATTCCCAAGCAATACCACGACCTGCAGGAGGTGTTTAGTGAAAGGGAGTCATATCAGCTACCCCCCCATCGTGCCAGTGACTGTGCCATAGAGATTGAGCCTGGGGCTAAATTTCCAAGGAAGAAAATGTATCCAATGACACCCAAAGAGTTGGAAGCATTGCGGGAATTCATTGATAAGAATCTAAAGAGGGGCTTTATTGTACCTACGCATTCTCAAATTGCTGCACCGGTGCTATTTAGGGAAAAGAAAGATGGCTCCCTACGTTTGTGCACAGATTATAGAGGGCTAAATGCCATTTCTGCTGACAACCGGTACCCACTCCCCTTGATGAAAGACCTGTTGGCCCATTTATCCAAAGGGAAAATTTTCACAAAGCTGGATTTAAGGGAGGCGTACTTCAGGGTGCGAATCCGGGAAGGAGATCAATGGAAATCTGCCTTTAACACGCCCCTGGGGTGTTTCCGTTATGAAATAATGCCGTTCGGATTAAAAGGAGCAGCGGGGGTGTTTATGCAACTTATAAATGAGGTGTTACAAGAGCATTTATACCAGGGGGTGTTGGTTTATCTGGACGATATCCTGATTTACACTGAGACCATGGAGCAACATGTACAATTGGTCAGGAAGGTACTAAAAAAGCTACTGGAGGCTCAATTGTATGCCAAGCTCTCCAAATGTGAATTTCATAAACAGCAAATTGACTATTTGGGGTATAGAATTTCGCATCAGGGAATTGAAATGGACCCGGTCAAGGTGAGGGACGTCACGGGTTGGGAGGCTCCCAAAACCAGGTGTCAGCTTCAAAGTTTCCTGGGCTTTGCTAACTTCTATCGGCAATTCATACCCAACTTTGCCCAAGTAGCACTCCCACTCACCGATTTGTTGAAAACCAAGGGCAAGGACAAAGTGAAGGCATCAAAACCTGGAGCCCCCTTGGCCTGGACTAAGGAGTGCCAGGAAGCTTTTCAAAGTTTAAAGCATCTGTTTACGGCTGAACCAATCTTAAAGCACCCTGATCCAGAACAGCCATTTGTCATACAGGCAGACGCTTCGGATGTGGCAGTGGGAGCTGTGTTGTTACAGAAGGGGGCAGGGGGGGAGCCGTTTCTGTGTGCGTACATATCCCGGAAATTTTCAGAAACTGAGACGCTGGTTGGTGTGGGGAAGGGAAGCATTCGCAGTACGCTGGGCATTAGTTTGCTGGAGACACTTGTTAGAGGGATCACCCCATCCCTTTGAAATTTGGACTGATCACAAAAATCTAGAAGCTTTGACTGCACCAAGGAAGCTGTCACCCAAGCAAATGAGATGGGCACAATATTTTCATTGATTTAACTTCTCCCTGAAGTATATTCCTGGGGGAAAAAATTTTCTGGCAGACGCCCTGTCTTGATTGCCTCAACACAACAGCAAGCGGGAGGAAGTAGTCGCTCCTGTAATTCCATGTACCCAAGCAGCCCTAAGAGTGGTCACTAGAGCTCAGAAAAAAAGGGGTGAAGAACAACCAGAAGGAAAGTTGTTGGAAAAATTAAATGCCCAGATTGCTCAGGATGATTGGTTTAAAAGCAACAGCCAATTGCTAGTGAACAAACAAGGGGCATGGTGGTAGCAAGATAAGCTGTATGTCCCTGCAGACGCTAGAAAGTGGGTCTTGCAAAGAAGTCACGACAGCAAAACAGCTGGGCACTTTGGTTTTGTGAAAACATTACATCTACTCAGGCATCAATTTTGGTGGCCAACAATGAGAAACGATGTAGGGGAATATGTAGCTACATGCCGCACGTGTGCAATGGCCAAAAAGAGAGGGGGCAAACCAATGGGGCTTCTACAGACAGTAGCAAACCCAGGGGCTCCTTAGAAGCAAATTTGCATGGACTTTATTGTAGACCTGCCTGAAAGCAACAAAAAGACAGTTATTTGGGTAGTTACAGACCTTTTTTCCAAACAAGCACATTTTGTGGCATGTCAATCCCTTCCATCAGCCCCCAAACTGGCTAAGTTATTTATACAACACGTCTACCGAGCTCATGATGTCCCAGAACGAATAATTTCAGATCGCGGGGTCCAGTTTACTGCCAAGTTCTGGAGGGCGTTCCTAAAACTACTGGGGGCATCGCAAGGCTTGAGTTCGGGGTACCACCCCCAGACGGCAGGATCATGCGAACGTCTAAACTCAGTGTTGGAACAATATTTGAGATGTTTCATTAACTACCAACAAGACAATTGGGATGAACTGTTACCATTTGCTGAAGTAGCTTATAATAATGCAGTGCACCAAAGCACTGGCCTCACCCTTTTTAAAATAGCTACAGGACAAGACTTTGTACCCATCCCAGAACTACCTAAACAAACCACTCAAGTCACTTCAGTTGATGAATGGGTCCAACAAATGACAAAAGTGTGGCCTCAGATTGCTGCATAGTTGAAGGAGGCCAGAGCAATGTACAAGAAATTTGCAGATGCTAAGAGAACCCCAGAAAAAGACTGGAAAGTAGGAGATAAGGTTCTTTTATCTACCAAGCATCTTAAATCATTACAACCTTCCAGAAAGCTTGCTCCAAAATTCGTAGGGCCTTTTGTTATAGATAAAGTAATTAATCCAGTTTCACTACGATTACAGATGCCTGCTACCTTTAAAAGAATCCATCCAGTGTTCCACTGCAACCTGCTTAAACCCTATAAAGAGTCATCTCAATGGCATCCCTCCCCAGTACCTCCTAAACCAATGATGGTTGAAGGAGAACAACATTTTGAAGTTAAAGAGATACTGGACAGTAGAAAGCACGGGGGAGGGGGTTTCAATTTTTAATTCAGTGGAAACATTTTCCCAAATCAGTGGCTGAATGGGTTGACAAGAAACATGTAAAGGCTTCACATTTAGTTAAAAAATTTTATGATGTTTATCCTACAAAGCTTTAACAATTAGAATGGTTATTGTATTATGTTTCTCTTTGCTTTTTCTCTTTTAGAGTGAAGAAAAGGAATCATCTGACTGACATCCTCTTTTGTGGAGGGGCAGCATGTCAGAATCCTCGCAAGATTTTATAATAGATTATTATATGGCTAGTTTAAAAAATGGCTTTTTACATGCTGCGGTTCTGCCATTGTAAAAAGGGGGGGGGACAAGGAATGAGAAACCGTTTAAAGCAGATGGCTCCTTATCACAGGCTCTGGCATGATCAAGGCCATGCCAGCAAGGGAATCAGAAGACCAAGAACTAAGGGCGATGTAGGGGGGGGGGGGAGTAAGAAAAACAGCTTTTGGAGCGCTTTTGCTCAGTCTTAGCAATGCTTTGGATCTGTACACTTATTCTCAATAAATGAACTTTCTTTTGAATCAATATTGGTTGCAAGGAAAGTTACTGGATTTGGGATCAACAGGTGGCAGTTCGTCACACTACTACTACTACTACTACTACTACTACTACTATTATTATTATTATTATTATTATTATTATTACAAACTCACTAATCATGTGACACAGCTATGTTGGCCAGTTTTCTTCTTCATGATTCTAGCCTTAGCCAGGAGCTTGGGAATTGTAAAGGTAGTACCTAACTATGTATGAGGCACCCAGCAGTGCTATTGTTTGTAGCTGGGCAAACTACATACATAATTGTTCCATATTTAGGCAACCCAAATTCTTTCTAAGTCCTCCTGGTATTACACCTACTGTCCTAATAACACTGGTGACTTCTTCCAAACTTTTGCAATCTCTATTTGCAAATCTTTATATTTTGTAGTTTTTTCTAATCCCTTGTCTTCAATATTACTCTCTCTGGGAATGGTTACATCAATAAATCAAAGATGGTTCCTTTCAATGACAGTATGTCTGGAATGGTATGCTCCAGGTGTCAATCAATTTGAATTTTAAAATCCCATTTTTTTCCCTTTGTTGTCTTCAATACTTTTATCTGTGATTTCATGTTTCCAGTAATTCATATTGACTGTAAATCTGTACATTTTGTATAAATGTCAGTGTATTTCTTCCCTGGCTTTTTTTGTAATCAGACTGTGTAATTTTGCTGCATCCAGTTATTATGGTCAACTGTTTCATTTTTATCTTGGCACAGTTGTTGTTTACTATTGACCTACAGGTATTTTTGCATCGATGAACATTGGTGTGTAGTGCTTGTCCTTGGGCAGCAAAATGCATTCCTTTGGTGTCCTTTCCTTAATTTACTATTCTTAAGCCACCACCAATTTTCCTTCAGTATCTTTCAAAAAAAATGCCCATACAGTGCTTTGGTTTTCCAATTTTCTAATACCGTTTCAAGGTGCTGCTTTCCATAGTGATGTTTAGATTCCAGTTCTGCAAATAGCCCTTTTTTCTGAGGTTCATTCAATAAGTTTCTTTACTTGTCTTGATGGAATCATTAAATCCTAATTTTTCTTCCTCTACAGTTTGTTTTACTTGTAAAAGTCCCTGTCTACAAGTCTTCCTTGGAAGATGTAATCTATCGACATCACTGAGAGGGTATAGAGTATTATTCAGTCAGCAATTTTCTGGTTTGCTCTCAAAATTATCAAGATCCATCTGAATGCAGATTACTATTCCTGCAGTATGTTGAATTATTAGTATTGCCCATGAGTTGATGGCTCTGACTATATTTCCACCATTTGATCTAGACTTTAGGATTTTCCTTAATCACTTGCAATATTTTGAGCTTATTTCTCTCTTTATCTCATTGTGTAAAATATTTGATGTTTTCAAGATTCCTAAATATTTATAAGCTTGCTCAGGTGCTAGACCTTGGATGGTTCCTCCATTTGTTTGTTGAAGTTGAAAATCTTCTTGGGAGTTAACGATGTCCTTTGTAATATTCCAGTCTGGCAGATAATTTTAAGTCATCCATGTAAAAAAATACTGATTTTTAAAATTTTGCTTCGAAAATTGGTAACCATGTGTTGCGTTATTTAGCAGCCTTGTCAATGGGATCATTTCCAAACTGAATAATAAAGTTGGTTATTATTAATTGTTATGGTTGTTATTATTATTACTATATAAAGCTGAATGCTGAAGGCACAAATATGGCCTTCTCTTCGTTGTTGTCTGCTTGTTGCTGTATGTCAAGGCAGTGCTCAAGAATTGCCCCAATGTCTACTGCCTTTGCCAAGTTACAAAACATTTGCTACACAATAACAGGCTCCTCGCTCCAGAGAACTCAGACAGTATGGAGCCAGCCACAGGATACTCTTGGCAGGCACATCCCAATATCAGTACACTCCAGCAACTACTACACATTATGAAAAAAAAAAGATACTGTACCAATTCCAAAAGGTATGACCTTAATAATGCAAAAAAAAAAAAAAAAAACTTTTGACATTCAGAAGTGAGTTCAGAATCTAAGCCAGCAGCCAGTGGTTTTGCTGTGGCTGCTGTCCATTATGGACATTAAATGTGTTTATTATGTCAAAATCGACTAAAATCAGATGCTAAAAAGAATACTTTCAAAAAGAATTGTGTGCAGAAGAGTAGACAAGAAGTCATAATCAGCAATCAGGCAGGAAAGAACATGAATCAAAGCAGTTTTTACAGAATATTACCTAGCTGAGAAGCGTAAGGATAGGACTTGCAGATTTCCAGAGAATCAAACAGATGAATGATTATGAATGAGCTACGATTATTATGAACTACACACAGTCTGCAATTCTATACTGGGTGTAAATCCTAAGCAAGTGTAGTGAAGTAGTAGAGTTTGGAGTAGTGGATAAGGCACCAAGCTGGAAATTGGAAGACCATGAGTTCTACTTCTGCCTTAGACATGAAGCCAACTGGGTGACCTTGGGCCAATCACTCTCTCTCAGCCCTAAGGAGGCAATGGCAAACCATTTCTGAAAATGTTGCCAAGAAAACTGTGGATTTGTCCAGGTAGTTGCCAAGAGTCAACACTGATTTGAAGGTGTCCGTGCATACACACACCCACGCACATAAATCCAAATGGTTTTAAAGAAACTTACTTTAAGTGACCTGCATAGGATTCTCTTTCAGAAACTGGAATTTTGCTGAGAGCCACTTAAACCTTTGCCTTTAGCCATTGTTTTTGAGGCTGTATGTTGCTGATTACCCCAACTTTTCTGAGCTGGGCACCATCCAGAGGTTTGGCCTACAACTTGTATCACAAACCCTGCCCTTTGGCTTGAAATGATTATTCAGTCCAATACAAGCTGAAGGCTATAAGAGCAAAAATTCTTGCTTCCAGTAAGCCTACAAAAACATGTAGGCAAGCAAGATGAGGGGGATTCAAATGCATGTTCTGCCCTTTCCCACCTGTTGTTACTGTTGTTATAACAGTGTATCCCATCAGATTGGACAGAGTGGGCATGCTCCAGGTCCCATCGGCGAAGCAGTGTCACTCGGTGGGAGCTAGAAAGGGTGCCTGCTCTATCATGGCACCTGACTTGTGGAAGAGACACTCCCTGAGAAAAGGACAGCCCTGACCCTGCTGGCATTCAGGAAGGCCATGAAGACTTGACTATTCCCCCAGGCCCTGGGGCCAAGGATGAGGGTGTGTTTGTTATACTGTCACTGAGATTTTTAAGGGGGCCTTAAAAAAGACCTGGATTTTCTTCAATGGATTGTGAAATTGGTTTTGTTTTTGCCACCCAGGGTGCCTTTGGTAGATGGGTGGCCATATAAATACGTTAAACAAATAAATCACAACGCAAAATCAGGGAGTGCAATGCTTTACCAACAGAACAGGTCTGTATCTCCAAGAAGCGTACAATAAAACATTGTACATAGAAGAAATAACAGAGACTGAAGAATGACAAAAGCGTCTCTCTGCCCAACCTGTCCTGTCCTGTTGTGAAGAACAAATTAGAAGAATCCTGAGAGCTATTTTCCTTATGGCTAAAAGCAAAGGCTTTAAAAAAAAAAAACAGTCTCCAGGGCCCACTAGATGTATTATTGGTGAAATAACAGAATGGGCAAGTCCCCAAATGTCAGCTGTTTGGGGAGAATGGTGGCAGGGGGGACGAGGACAAGGGACAAAAATTTACTTTACAGTCTTCCTCAATGGGAAAAAAATAAGCTAGATTTCTTGAAGTTCAGAGGATATTTTTAAAGGGATGAAATGGTTGCTTAAACTTCCCCAACCACCCAAGGTTTCTTTTAACCCCCCCCAACAAACTATGGGGGTGCTCTTGCTCCAACAAAAGGGTACTGGAGGCCACGTTGCCAACCCCTGACCTAGAAGAAATGCAAGGTAAAATATCTAGCAAAGAAATTTTTAAAACATGATGGAAAAAGGATGGGTAGGCCAATCAAACTTGCATTGTCTCAGAAATAAGCAATCCCAGTTTGAGGGAAAATCTCAGCCGAATATTTTACTGGAGGTTCAGTTGTTTTAGTTTCACCAGGCCCTTTTAATACATTGTTCCTCCATAAGCTGGTTTCATCAGAGGCTTGATTTTAAAAGAGCTGCACACATAACTGATAAAAAAAAAAGGAGATGAGAAAAGGCAATGAACAATGGCCACCAAAAATCCAATTAGTGCTCATTGTTCTAGGCATATTCAAATAAGTAACAAACAGGGAAGCTTCTACGTAAGCCAAATGATGACGCATGTATGACCATCTCCATCACATTCTTTTCAGGCATATTCTCTATAAAATAAGTAAGCCTCTGATCAACTGGTCACCACTGAGTTCCCAACTCATCTACTTCTCTTCAGTTTCCCTTTGGAGAATCATATTGGCACTCATTATGAGGGCTCTTTACCTTGTCATGGTTGTTATGCTGTTGGCTGCCACTGCAATGGCTGAACCAGGTATGTAACAAACTTTTATTGGTTAGGAAACAAGGCATAAGGGCAGAACTCAATAAAATTAATGTTAGGGATTAAGGATCCAAGACAAAATAAACCACCAGTAACATAATGCAGTTATCCCCACCCAGTGGCCTCCAGATGTATTAAATTGCAACTCGCCCTATTCATGGTCAGCATGACCGACACTTGTATTGGCTAAGAATTATGAGATTTACAATATAACACATTTGCAGGATACCAACATGGAATATTATCATAAGGGTTTGATACAAAGCTATGATGTGGGCACATTTAGAAAGCAGAGTACATTTTGGTTACAGTATTACAAAAGGTATGTTGTAGATCTGAATGAAAGGTGGGAATTCCAACCAAAATTATCAGTGGCTGAAGTAAGTTCACTATTAGGAAATTCTACAATGTTGGAGGTGGGTTAGGAAAAAGGCCAGCAAAATTGACGTGATAGAGGAGTATAAACATATAAAGAAATGGATACTTTTCACCATCATAACGCTAAAAATACAAGGTTATTCAATGAAATTGAATTGTGGGAGATTCAAAGTACATACAAGGAAGTTGTACAAACAATACATAGCTAACATGTAGAATTTAGTTCCATAAGCTATAGTCATGGTCACCATGACCATCTTGGATGGTCTTAAAAGGGATTTAGACTAAATCCAAAGGAGAACACCAGAAAACCTCAAGGCTGTAGACCGGATTGAGAGGTTTTTTTAAAAAAAACAACCCAAAGACAATGGGAAATACTTCCATAATGTTACCAAGATCACTATGAGGATTTCCAAGTATCACCAAGAGTCAAGTTTAAAATGAGTGAGCCTTTACTTTTTAACAATATCAGTAACTACACATACGGAAGGCTTCAAACAACCTCTGGTGTCCGAGATAATACTAGTTGCTGGCAAATCACACAGGAAGATGCTTTTCTCTTGCCATCAAATCCTCTTGTTGGACTTCCTAGAAGGAGTTGGGTGGCCTCTAGTTGAAGGTTGAAAAGATGGGCCTTTGGTCTGATCCAGTAGGATTTTGTATGTTCTAAAAATTTTCTTCTCTTTGGCTATGCTGGGGAGAAAGGTGTGTGACTTGTGGAAGCCCTTGTCTTTGGGGAGAAGTGAGGGAGACAGCTGATCTGCATACCAAATAGAAAACCTTCTGGAACTCAAAACTATATTTCTAAGCTAGCTAGTGAACAGCCATGAAGCTACCTCTACTCTTACCAGGTCTTTTCACTTGTACCAATACCTTCTTTTACTGTTTCTATCATTTCCAAATCTACTGTGATATAAAAAAGCAAACCTAGGATTCAGGCCCACTGCCCTATTAACTGGCATGGCAATTTGCTATAGGATGAGGCTGCTGGCTTTTAAAATTGCCAGTGGGCTGTACAAATGGGGTAGAATGGTAGTGGTTGTCTCAGCTGGTAACAGATAACGCAAAGGGCCAACAGCATTCCATCTGGACATATTAAGTTTCTGAACATCAAAAGGAGTCTAGAAATCAACCTTAGGCTGAGCAACTGAGACTTTTTTTTTCTTAATAGCCTGTTTTTCTGCTTCAGCTCTTTGATTAGTAAATAGCTGATTACCAGTAGATGCATGCCAATCCTTAAGTGTAGCTCTGACTGCTTTCCATCTGTGCATGTCTTCTTCTCTATGGTCCCTGTGTCTCTTTTCCAAATGTTCAAACAACCACAAGGTAATTTTTCCACCTATTTCCAAAAGGATCCTCAGCTTCCACTGTGGACAGTGCCAACTCTTCATTACCATATATGCTTGAAATAATTTCAGCTTGGATTGCGTCCTGTTTTCTCCTCTTCAGCCCATCCCATTCCATTTCTAGGTAGTCTCCGAATTATGCTGTTTTTACACATTCTGGAAAGCAAAAGAAATTAAAAAGTCACAGAGATAATGCATATGTAAAACTTATGTAAATCATAATGATACAACTATATTCAGCATGATAGACAGCACCAAATCAAGCATGTTCTGGGTATTTCTCAGACATGCAGAGGTTGAGGACTTCAAAGGAAGAATCTGTCATTTGACACATGGGTGAAGCCTGTTTGAAATTCTTTACCAATTTTAAGGGTTGAACAATTCAAACAGATATAGTGGACTTCAGAAAAATTGCAAATACATTATCTTTGCCTTTTTTCCAATTCTGACATAAAACCCTTGAAGGCACAGCTTATGAAACTGGGTGTCAAACTGGGGAAGGAGCCAAGATGGCAACAAACTAGCAGCTCCTGAAATAAGCACCCGGGTTGTGACTGAACTCACCCCTTCTGGCTTAGTCCTATAGCCCAAAAATGCCATCCAGAGGCAAGAAAAGAACCTGGACCAGCCCCAGTAATGATACTGAGGCCCACAAATCCAATAAAGCAGAGAAACAGATGAGGCTTGACTCCTACTTCCACACCGCAGAGACAACAAAAATGTGACTAAGAGATCTACAGCTTCAGGATCCCTTTCATCTCCCAAAAATACCACAACACAGAAGCCAGTAACAAGACAGGCCTCCTCCCCAACCCTCCAAAGTTTCAGCTCACGTCAACCCCTAGAGCATGGAGGTAGCAGACATAACCCCCTGGAACAAGTCTCCTGCACACCCCACAACTACATTACTCAACCTTTCCATGAGGTCTGCCTCATTGCCAAATTGAAGCCGAGTATTTACAATATCCAGATTTTCTGTCCAAAATTTAATTATGAAAGATGTTGAAATACACTACATTTGAAACATGTTATTTTTTTTTAAAAAAGGAAGACTGAATGAAAAATTGCCTAAATCCATATTTATCATGCTAAAACTGCAATCACTGATGGCAGGGAATTCAGTAGACAAGCAAAAGATTATGTAATTAATTACACCAACTGCAATATCCAGTTAATTACAAAATGGGGTAAGAAAGTATATATGTGTGTCTGTATGTGTGAACCTACCCCATTTGTACAGCCCACTGGCAATTTTAAAAGCCATTTGATCTTTGCTGCCTTATTTATTAACATTATTTCTGTAGCGACCAGCTACATTACAAAAGCACTCAAGACATCTTACATGAAATATCATTGTAAAGATGCAGTCAAAAAGTAAAACAAAATTAAAGACCACATTAGAGGTTAGCTTTAAAAAAGCAGCAGAATAAATCTGTTTCATGTTTTAAAAGCAAAACTTCAGCCACTACTCGCCTAAAACAAAGAATAAAGGGATATCTGACAATAATGTTTATGTAGCTATAAAAATAATCCAATTTTATCCTCATAATGATAAAATGGATTATTATTTCATTATTGACTGATAGACTGTATGCTGTCCATGCAAGGTCATCAGATACTGCCTGCAGCATATTCAGTTGAAAGCATGTCAGAAAGCACTGAGAGGTTTATTACCCCACGCATGAAGGGGCAACTCCCGAGCCTTTTTGCAGTGAGATGAGTGCCAGCAACGTAGTCAGCCTGATGCATGATAGGGTCTGTCTGTATGGAGCCACTTCCATGTACACAAGCTTTCTCCTTCATGCAGACAGGCATGCTAACAAAGCAGAGGCCTATCCAGGAAAGGCTGGGTTGAGAGAACTCTTCTCTACTTAGGTAGGGGCCACACCTGTTGGGGGCCAAGCTGTGGTGGGGTTAGAGCCCAAACTGGAATATCCCCATTGCACTGCTTTCTACCCCTTAGCTTTTCTAACTTTTTCTCTCCTTTTTTCTCCTGACACAGCAGGCTGCCAGAGAAGAGACTGATTGCTTTGCCAGAGGACTGAATGGCTTGCTTACGAGGAGCTTTTACATTAGTCTAATACAGTGTTGTCCAAACTTGGCCACTTTAAGATGAGTGGACTTCAACTCCCAGAATTCCCCAGCCAGCATGGGAGTTGAAGTCCACTCATCTTAAAGTGGCCAAGTTTGGACAACATTGGTCTAATACCTACATAAAATAGGTGGAGAACTGCATGTGGTCATAGGGTTACAGGTTGCCCATCTCTCTTATACTTCTTTAACATCATTTGTTAAAGTCTCAGATTGAAATTTTCTGACCTCCAATGAGCTTTTTAAGGCAAAATGGGTGCAGTAAGTTCACTAAGCCTGGGGGGAAAAAATCATGCTGCTGGAAGTTAGCTGTTTTGCTGCCAAATGAGGTGCTCTGGGAGGAATGCAAAAATGGGACTGGATGCTACATGTGGCCCATACGGCTGATGGGCCAAGAGTTGCTTATGTATTATAGAGATAAGCCAAGTATATTGACCAATGTCTCATTCAATATAAGGCAGCTTCATGTCTTTCCTTAAAATTCCTGAGGAGAGATTTGATTGTGTTTATCCATCTGTTAAGTCAAAATAGGGTTTCTTGTTTATGGCTTAGCATGCTGTATGAACCCAGCCACTGTGATTTGTAAATTATGGTTTAGCGTATTGTGAAAACCCAGCCAATGGTGGTTTATTCAATTAACCATGGATAAATAGTGACTTGAACAGTCTATGACTCTGAAGAATATATGTATTGTTCATTGAGAAGACCCAAAAGATCATTCTGTGAGAGCTTATTTAAAATGATTCCAGCTGCTAGAGTGGTAAACTGGTTAATATGCACCATGAGACCCTCACACTGGCAAAGTCTACCTGGTTTAAGCTAGGATTATTGTGGGTGGCAAGAAAAGAACCATATCTGGTTGCCTTTGAGAAAATAATGGGATAAACATTTAATGAATGAAAGAGATACCAGGTTGTGTAAAACGGAAAGTGCAGAAAGGGATATTTTATAATGGGATCAAATATTAAATTATCCATGACCCCAGACAAGAACCATCAAACAATGGATCTTGTCTCAGATCATGGCTAATTTAATACTTTTTAAAATAAGACATATCAGAAAAATGAGATTGCCTGTAACACAGAATGCACTAATGTGCATTCCAACTGTACTATCTGCATAGTTAGAGAATTTCTAAAAATCAATAAAATACAATCAAATTATTCAAAGGAAAATGACAGAGTAGAACCTCAGCTATTTAAATCTCAAGAAAGGGAGAGAAAGAACCTTCTCTCCTAGCCACAAGGGGGACTCAAGAGCATTAAGTGAAAGAAGGCAGGACCTCCACCAGACTTATTTTTTTAACTCTTCCAGTGCAGTTCAGTCTTAAGAGGCCAGCATGGTCATTGGCCTGATAAGATGGGAATCTAGCCTAGTAGTATTTGCTGATGGTAGAGAAAAGAAACCTTAAAAATGTTTTGATGAACGCTAAAATTATTTTCCAGTTACTACTTATGGAGGTCAGTTCTACACTTCTCCCTAAAAGTTTCCTGACTGACCATGTCACCTTGTTTGAAACTGAAAAAGCAGTTAAAGAACTACAGAGAAGGATGGGTCATAAAACTTTCTGGGGAACTTAGAATTTTTTTTAAAAAAAGGGTCAAAGAAAAATTAGAGAAAAAAATCTGGGTCATGAGTAAGGTTTGGGGGAAATCACCCTGGCCTAGCAGAGAGACTAAAATCAGAGTCAAAGACCCCAAAATTTGTTGTTTCTGAGAGTGAAGCTCTACCACAGGAAGAAAGTTGAAGAAGCTACATTTTTTGTTTTATGTCCTAGTAGCTGAGCATCTTCCACAGATGATAGAGAGGTTCATATAGATGAAGGTGTTTCTGTTTCACTTCAGCATTTTTTTCCCCCCATCTCTTTGCAGGATGCAGCAGACATCAGTCTTGTAAACGCCTGGGAGGCTTCTGTCGCAAATCCTGTGTGGGATATCATGCCTACCATACCTGTGACTGCAGCAGACAGGGACTGCATTGCTGTGTGGCTCACAAGAAGGGCTAAAAAAGAGAGTGGCCAATCCCTTGAGATGGGGCAAGAGGAGCTCCTTCCAATGCTTGGCTGTTTAGAAGGCATCATCATGTCTGCTCCTCTTCAATAAACCCACATCAATATCTTGAGTGTATCTTGTGTGCTTCCTTAGTGGATATGTTTGTGAAGAGAGAGGTGGATGAGAAGTTGAGGGAGGAAAAGCCCCACGATCTTTGTTACAGTTCCCAGAACACAAGACTTTTTATATTTCTGATTTCTAACATCCTCACAGTACAGATATGACAGCTGAGCTGTTGGATGCAATATGTTCATCTGTGCAAATAAAAAAAAGGGGGGTGAGTTTTATCAGGGTTGAAATAGCATACCTGTGGAAGAGCACAAAGCATATTAATAAGCATCTTCACTTCTCTGCTTCACTTGGAGAGTCTACATAAATTCCACTCCCTGGTTTACCCCATTCATACATGTCCTTGCTTCATCTGATGTACATTTGACAAAAACGTCAGACTGCTTATTATGGAGGGACTTGTCAAGCTACCTTTTCCCTTTAAAATCCAGAGTATAATATCAAAGAAACCCATGATACATACTGAAGCTCTTGAAACTCAGTGAGAAATCAGAGAAAATCAACAAACGTTTCTCACCATTTAAAAAATAAACAACAAATACATTCTGTGCTTTAAACTTCTTGAGAGGTACAGTATAACATACTTAATATATGTTCAAAAAAAATTCAAAACTTCTGGAAATTATTTTTTAAAAATGGAATATAATTCCATATCTATTCACTCCAGGACATTATGAATAACCATTAGACCCACTAAGGACCTCAAAGCTGGAAAACGTATAAAACAATTTTGCAGCTCAAAAAGGTTGTGAAAGGCTCCCAGCTACAGAAAGAATGTTTCTCTTGTCTGAGTTGGGTTACCGGGGTACATCCTCAATTTGCCTATCATATCTCCCACCAAAGGAAAACTCCTGATCTGAAGCACTGTCAGAACCTACAAGTATTTCAGCAGCCATTGAAGCAGGGGGTCAGCAACCTTTTGGTGGCAGGGGACCACACTTACATTAGGGGGAGGGGTGGTCTATAGTGAGCAGGGCAGTTATCCAAGAAGGCAGAAGTGCACTTTGTGTGAATTTCCCTTTTTTCCTGGTTTGGGGCAGGTTCTTTACACTCAGAGCCCTGTTGGATTGGAGTGGCTTGTCAGCCCCAGGAAGCAAGCCACATACTGTTTAGTTATGGATCCATGGGGAATGCTAAGCTTGGCATTGCCTATCTTGCTGTTCCAAACATTTGTCAGAAAAAAGTCTAGTTAAGGGACTTGTAGGTGGGTGGGGGGTTACTTATCCCGAGACTCCTACCATACAGGGGCTCCTGGTGCAAAGGACCTTGTTATCCCAGGCATCCCCAAAGGAAGAACTCCTTTCCCCTCATTCTAGGAAGGATATTTTGGGGGTTTCACTTTTCCTACTTTATTTTCAATCTGTGTTATTTCTATCCTACCATTTGTTGCCTTCCTTGAATGCTTCTACACTATACTGTTTCCATCCCCTATCTCACACAAAGAAAGTTGAAACCAACCCAGTGACTGGCTTCATTTCTGCAGACCTCAACATACTGAGAGGTCTGGACAATCTTCACTCTCCAGCTAACTAAAAAAACAATGTTTAGTTCTGAGTATAAAAACAATTCAGAGTTCTGCCACCTTAGCTACTACAGATCCTGGATGACAAAATTCCTCTCAGCTGGACTCCACACAAGGGGTAAATAAAACTATTTGCCAGCAACCTCCCCCACCATCTACATTTTAAAGTTTTCAGTATATGGTACATTGTGTACTATATTGTTTTTTCACCCTTTCCACTGCTTTTAAAAGTCTCTTCCAACTCTTTTATGGGTGAAACTTATTTTATGTATTGTGTATGTATGTATGTATGTATGTATGTATGTATGTATTTATTTCAAGATTTATAAGGCCACCCAACTCAGACAGTATGACTCTAGGCAGCGTACAACATAAACACACAATAATAATGATAATAATAAAACTAACAACAAACAACCAATATCTAAATACAAAAGCTAAAATGCAAAATGGCTACCAAGCACAGAAGAAAAGAAATCTTAGAGGGGGAACTCCCACTCAACTGACCCCCAACAGCTGGGGGAGAGAAATAAAATGATAGCATACCAGCAGTTTTGCATCCAGGTGCTTTTTCAAATGGCTGTACCCATGGTGGAAGCAATGGCTGGAATGTGGAAGAAGGTGAGACATGCCTTCAACAGTGCCTACTGACTAGCACTATGATCAGAAAAGCGAAGTTCTGCTTTGAGTCAAGGAGCCTTGACGGGGATGAAGCAAGAGTTTTTTGCCAATGGGAAAAAAGGCCAATCACAAGCTCTGCAGAGCTGCAGCATCGTAAGGGAGAAATCAGCTTTGCTCCAGTTTCCAGTGTATTGGCCCAATGTCAGAAATATGGCAACACAGTCCCCAATTTAGCCGATATCATGAAATCAGACATGTCCACAGTAGCTCCTGAATTGACATAAAGTTGTAGTTGAAATTGATGTCACATCCCCACTTTCCATCCTCATAAGCACAGGCAATAATCTAGACAGAGAGTCAACATTTGGCCTCATATGAGCACCAGTTATACTGGGAAACCTTGGGAGAAACCAGAACTGCTCACCCACCCCACCCCACCCTACCCCAGAGCCAGAATTCCTGGTATTTGACTGGTCTCCTCTGACTATGAGAAGAAGCAGAGCTAGAGGGACATCTTTGCCTATTGGAATATTAAAGTATGATTGTAGAAAGTTGTTGAAGCAACATCCTCAGTTAAGGCTTTATATGCCTGACATCCTGCCTCTAATATATTCTGCTGTACACAAGGAGCTGACCAGTGATCTGAACACCTATCCTATTGTTAAGGCCCAAACTACTACAATAGTAAACACATATTTTCAAAATATATCCTTCACTTTTCACAAAGTGAATTTAACCTTTCTTTCTTAAGAAAACCAAATCTGGGCAACAACTAAATGGCATCAGAGAGATACAGAAAAATCTTTGCTACCACCTGTTGCTTATGCAGATGTTTGCAGCCCAGATATAGTATGCCTACCCCAACAGCTATTAATAGCCCACTGGTGAAAATCATTTTTTTTCAAAGCTAGTCATTATATAGAAGGAGACTTTTCATTGGGGCTGCTGCTTAAGAAGTGAGGCTTAAGTCTTCCCTATGCCCCACAGATCTAATGAAAATTGTCCCATACCTTCTGTTAAAGTCTCTCTTGAGCTGAGCTCAACTTCAGTGGCTAGATGGCAATATTCATGTAGTTTTTGGCATAATATGGTAATATAATGCCCTTTGGGGATTATCATTTTTCACTTCCCAGTCTAGTATATAACTCTGAATTTCCTGATGGCTTCCTATCTACAGAGTAACAAGACTAAACCCTTCTTAGCTTTTCTGAGATCAGCCAAGGTTGGCTAAATGTTGTACACCGCCCAGAGTCACTTTGTGTGAGATGGGCAGCTATAAAAATGTGATACATAAATAAATGAATTAATTAAAAAATGCTGCCATCTGCTGTGCCTAGGCCTACTACTGCTGCTACTAGTAGTAACCTATGGGTTTCTAAAGATGCAATTAGTGTTATGTGCATATCTCATCAGTATTCCTATAGGTTTCCAATCCAGAGTAAGACAATGCTCCACCTGAAGTCTTCCTGAAGGCACTGGAGTGCTTATTATCATAAGTTGCTGCAACAGATAAGCCTTTGTCTAATCTAGCTAGATTTTTCTGTATGCACTTGTCAGTATCTCCTTCCACAGAGTTAAACCTCTAAGCTAATATATCCTATTAAATTAAGTTGTTTTAATTAGGGGTGTGCAAAATGTTCAGTCGTGGAAGTTCCAACCACAGAGCATAGCTATTCTGACCATTGAACATTCTGAGGTCAAACTAATTGCAGTACATTCAGAATATCCTGTTTCAAGGTTGGAATATTCACTTAACAAAACACTATGCATCTCCCTGGTTCTTGTAATCAGGTTGTCCCTTAAAAGAACTTAAAAATCATAGTTGAGATAGGATCTTTGGAATTTTCTACACATTCAGTAAATAATACTTCCTCTGACTCTTAAGGAGTGGTATGGTACTTATCTGATATCAGATCAACACATCTGATTTCATTTACCATGCAAAAAGACCTGGGGAGGGGAATATACAAATCAGAAGAATCTTCTCCACCAGAAATGGACCATCCATCATATTGTTCTTTATCCCAATATGTATCTCCAATAACTGCTCCAATGTTTTTCATGTTCTTCCGGAGACTACTGATAACATCCTATAGTCTTAAGAGATGGTCATATTGAGAATGAAGAAAGTTAATTCAAAGCAATAGCAAGGCTTCACCTATTCCTTTGCGCTTCCCTTACTCTGAATAGCAATAGCAAATGGTGCCCAAAATTCATGAAAGGGACACTACTCTTTTTACGTTCAGTTATGGTACTACTGTGTGAGCTGAGAAATGTTAAAAGCTTTGTGGTGTGGAAAATGCTATAGAAATAATGAGCCCCTTTTCTCCCTCAAGATTTTATATCCCCTTCACCAAGAAAGCACACAAGATACATCCAAGATATTGATATGGGTTTATTGAAGAGAAGCAGACATGATGTTGTCTTCTAAACAGCCAAGAACTGGAAATAACTCCTCTTGCCCCATCTCAGAGGATTGGTCATCCTCCTCTTTAGACTTTCTTGCCAGGCACGCAGCAATGCAGGCCCTGTCTGCTGCAGTCACAGGTATAGTGGGTGTAATACCCACCACAGGATTTGCGACAGGTGCCTCCCAGTTGTGCGCAAGTCGTGCGTCCTTTGCAAGCTGCAAAGAGATGGGAAAAGCAATGCTGAAGGAAAACAGAAACATCTTCATCCACCTTCAGGAAGACATAAGGGGAAATGTAGAGCTGACAACTAAGAAATAGGAATCAGCAGGAATTCAGAGTTTCATTTTAAAACAATCATGCATTTAACCTTTCTGGATCATCTTTACCTGACTATTTTCTAAATTCATCACATACCAGTAGGTATCTCCATGGATCTTACAGGATCCACCATCTGATCTGTCTGAGAAACCAAGTCCACTTGTCTCTCTTCTCCCTGGATTGTTTCTATTCCAGCAGATAATCATGATAACAAAAATAACTATTTAACTACAAAGTAGCTATTTAACTTAATAGCTTTTTAAATTTTTTTTCTCCTCCACATTTGTTCTGCTTTAGTGTCATGTCTTTTAGACTGTAAGTATGAACTGTCTGTCTATTATATGAAAATCATCATCATCGTCGTCATCATCTTCATCATCATTTATTAAAATTTCTCTGGAATATCAAAACCAGCATTGGCAGATATTAATTCTAAAATGGAACCTAAAATCATCCAAATCTGACCAAATAATTATATAAAACAAATCTTCAGATTATTCCTGAAAGTCAGTAGAGGGCAAGAAGCACACTATTTTCCCTGGCTCCAAAAGGAAGCAACATTGTATTTACCATATGTCATAAAAGCATAATATTCAGAAATGAATGAATGTGTCTATTTTTGTATGTGTGTCTATATACAGAAAGAGAGCCAGTTTGGTGTAGTGGTTAAAGGCACCAGGTTAGAAACCCAGAGTCTGTAAGTTCTAGTCTTGCCTTTGGCACAAAGCCAGTTGGGTGACCTTGAGCCAGTCACTCTCAGCCCTAGGAAGAAGAAGGCAACAGCAACCCACTTCTGAAAAATGTTGCCAGGCAGTTGCCAGGGGCCATCATTGACTCAAAGGCACCAAATACGTTTATATACAGGAAATGACCACTGAAATTTGAAATGTCAGTCAGTTATTTGCTTTGTTCTTATCCACACAAACTAAATATATGTACTGTATCTTAGTCCAGCATTCCATTTTTCACCAGGGCCAGGGATGCTTGCAAGCAAGAACTGGAGACACACCATTTCCGTCATTGTTCCCCTGCAACTGGTATTTTGAAGCAGGCTGCTTGCAATCTGAAAGTAGCACTGAATTTTCAAGGATGAAAGCTCTTGATAGACCTTTCCTCCAGGAATATACCAAACTCCTTTAAAGCCACCACCACATTATATGGCAATGAATTCTACAGGTTAAGCGGGCACTGTGTAAAGTGTTTCATTTTGTCTATTTTAAATTCCCTTCCAATAATTGCATGGCCCCTGGTTGTAATGCTTTGAGAGGAAAGAAAAAAAATCCCTGTCCTTTTTCTCTGTGCCTTGAAGGATGTTATACACCTCAGTCATCTCTCTTTCAACCTCCCTTTTTCCCAGGTAAGAAGTCAATCTTTTGTCTTTTACCAAGCCTAATGCATCCATGCTGCCATCTGAGATCTTTGAAGCTTACAAAGCATCATTCTCTTTAACCACAACTTCAGCTGGTAAGTGCCATCAGTACTCTAGGGAAAATTGAGCTTCTTGGAAATGATATGGCATGATCACCATTCATAGTCTAATTGCAAGGTTTGGGGAAGCACAGAAAATTCTTCAAAAAAGAAAAAAAAATTAAAAACCTCTCTCCCATTGTGGTGATGCTTAGTATTCAGAAGTCATAGGATGTTGAACATCAGCTGAAAAAGGAAGAAGGAGAAGGGAAATAAAATTGAGTTGGCCATAGCAGGTTGGCTTGAACCTTGATTATTGTGATGAGACTAAACTACAACATTGTGTTGTAGGTTCCATTTATGTGATCTACCAACTAGCTCTAGCCTATCTATAGAAATTTCTGCAGACCCAGAACCTTTTTTCATAAAACCTTATTTCCCTATCCCATACTCATACCTGGGTCAGCCATGGCAGTGACAACCAACAGCATGACAACCATAGCAAGGTAAAGAACCTTCATGGCGATAAAGGGCTGCTTCGGTCCTCCAAAAGTCTGGGAAACAGAAGCAAAGTCGATGTGCTGGGTACTCAGTGGTAGTTGCAGCTAGGGTCTTGGTACTTTTATAGAAAATTTGTGCAAAGAAAATATGTGAATAGTTGTTTAATTACTTGCAAACGTCATGTAATCATTGTCAGCTTACGTAAATTATGTCTTATTTGTAAATACTTTTCTTGCTGTCTCATGCCCCCAACAATGCATGCTAATTGGATTTTCAATAGGCATTGTTGTCTTCTCTCATTGTATGTTGCCATTTTTTGTGATAGCACTGGTTGGCCAACCTCAGCCAACTGTATACACAAGAATCAACTTTCTGCTCCCAGACACTAGTGTTGGATTGCCAAGTCAGAGCCAATGAAGGAGAAGAAAGTTCCTCTCATCTGGCTTTGTACTGAGAAATGTGAATGTGCAGTCCATGAAGGCCAAACAACAGCTACTCACCTTTCACAATGGCCATTTTCTCAAACACACTTAGTGGAAGTGAAAAAGCAGGCCTAAAGCAACTAATGCTTCTGAGGAATATATGTGGTGTGATTATTTAGTGTCATAGATGTACAAGGCATTCTTCAAAGTAGAAGAGGAAAGGTCCACTGCCCACTCATATTCCTCAGCCTTTTCTAAAGGCAGCTGGAACATCTGGCATCTCTTTTTCCATGTAGGGCTGTAATCTACCTTGGATGATCCTAAGCTTTAGGGATTCAGATCCTTGATTCAAATTGGGAGATTCTTCAAGCTCCCAAATATTTGGGGAGAATATAATTCTCAGACACATGCAATTCCCAGCATAGAGTTAGAAAGCGCAAGGTCCTTCAGATGTGATTCTCCCGTAGCAGAAAGTTCATCTTAAAGAAGATATACTCAGCAAGGCTTAAGCATTTGGCTGCACTGCTGCGTGCCAATGATGGAACAGTCCTTTCACTTACCCAGGTGGGCCTCAGGAGAAGTCTGCAGGCCTTGGTGGAACTCAGAAACATCAATGGTACCACAAACATCAAACATCATAAACACTATTTTGATGATGTCCCATCAAGTCGTTTTCAACTCCTAGCAACTACATAGTTAAATTTTATATTTTATATCCATGTGGTTTTCTTGGTAGGAATACAGGAGTGGTGACCATTGCCTTCTCCTGCACAGTATGAATTGATGCCTTTGCCATTGTTACTAAAGTGATCATCTGCCTCTGGTATCTTCTTATATCACTGCTGCCCAATATAAATGCCTGCTTGCTTTAACTGGGCAGCTGGGATGACCTTCATGCCTTGGGTGATCCTGTTGGGAGTATATAAACTTGGCATACGCTCCCAACATTCTTCGCTCATCCCTCCCAGGAGCAACTCCTCACCACAATGAGGCAGCACAGTGGGACTTGGGGAGGGACATGCAGACATATTTCTGACAAAAAACCCAATAAAGGTGGGGCAGTTTGTTTTCTCCTCACAGAATGGAACCATCACAAATAGGGTTGCTAAGTTTCCATCTACAGCAATTTCCATAAAAAGGCATAAAATGTCTTAATTTGGGAATGATGACATGAAGTTTTCTTTTTCTTTTTTCTTTTATTGTATTCCTTATTTATTTCCATTTTATCTTATGTTTTATACTGTTTTACTGCATTTTATTCAGTTTCTCCTTTCTCTGGTTTCTTGTCTTACTTTTCTAGGTTTAAATGACTTACACTGTCTTTACTGTATTTGGCCATTGTTTCTGAGGGGTGTTTGTTTGTTTGTTTGCTTTGCTGGTCAGAGACCTAATTAAATAAATTTGAGGTCAGCAGGGATCTTTGCCTTATTTCCAGTTTATATTGGCAGTGAATCCTCTGCCAGCCTCACCATGTGGGATTTATTTTGTACTGAACCTTCCTATTTCAGAAAACAATTATTTTTTACCTGCTTAAACTGACAGGACCTTGCCACAGGAAAAAAAAAAAGTATGGAAAAACAACTTGTCTTCTGCACCCCTTTCTCAGGAAGGCAAGGTCACAATCTTTCATGAGGTGGAACTACTTATCAGTTGGGTCTGTGGAAGGTATGGTGAGGCCAGTTCCTTAGGGTTCTGGCTGGAAGAATATACCAGCCATGCCTTGAACAATCAACACCCTGAAAATATAGGCATCCAACCCCAGAAGACAAGTTTGGGGGCAAATTGCTCTGAACACAGGATGGAGGCCCCAATCCAGAAACCCAATTAATGGCAACCTTCTTTTTCCCAAACCAGCATGGGCTGTATCTACTGGTGGCTGCTCCTCAGAGCAGTAAGGAGTTTTCTTTTGGACTCTACTTGCCCACAGTGCTTTCTGAGTTCAGATGAATCTCTGCAAAAATGAAAAGCAGCAAGAGAAGCTAGAGGAAAGGAGACTGCTTGAATAGTTTCCTTCTACTCCAGAGGGAGCTGCTGGAGGGATCAAGTTTACTGTCTCACTTCAGTGAAGCTGAAAGAGTCATGGCTCAGCACAGCAGCTTGTTCAGAGAAGAGAGATCCAGTGAAACACTGAATCCAATTATAATCATGCTATACATGAAGGTTGATCTTCCTTGGGTTGGAAATGAAGAGCTCTGATGTAGTGATCAACTGGAAGTAAAATCACTCTTGAGATTAACAGGAAGAGATGACTTTTTAATCCTTTATGTTAATTATTACATATTCATTTCTTTTGAAAATCACATTGTATCAACATGTATTCATTGTTGGCACCTCAGGGCAGTCAATAATGATCTAGGAAGGTATTTCAGCTAGGAATAGACAATGTTATTTAGCTACCACAAGTATCACATTGAGTTTTTTACATTATTTTTAACTACTAGTTCCTATCAAGATCTTCTTAATACTCTGAAAGACTTGGGGCAAAATGTTCATTTGAATCTAGGGTTACCAGACATCCGGCATTACTCCTAACTGGCTCTAGCACATTCCTGCAGTTGAAAATCCAGTCTTTCTGATACTGGAAAAAGTAATTTCATATACATGTAGGCCTAAGTACTATTTTTTTCCAGTTTTTCACTGTAATTTTTATTGTAGATGCCAAGAAAGGTAAACAGATAGTGTGTCCACCTTTCCGCCCAGTTGCCCTCCTTTCCAATTGTCCATGTCCTTCTTTGCCTATTCAGATATCTGGTAACTCTGTTTGAGTCCCTACCCTTCTACCATTCTTTTTCTCAGTATTTCCTAAATCATCATCATCCCCCCCGCCCCCATTTATCCCCTGCAAAATGGAGTATATGGGAAATCCAGAACATTGATAGAACTCCTGGGACTGTATTTTAACTAATTGTTTTTATGGCCTTCCATCTGATTATTTCAAAATCTGGAATACTTTGAATGGGGCCTTCTCTATGTATGGGGCTCAAGGAGCTGCTAGCATTGCTGTCCCCAGGTAGGTCCTGTTTAGTGTACAACTGAAACAACTGCAGATAGTTTCAAGATGGCAGCCACAGCCATGCAATGAAAGCCCCATCCTTTTCTACATGTCTCGTGTGGGGCTTTATGGTTGTGGCTGCCATCTTGTCTTTTTTCACCCTGTCCCTGTCCCAGGTCAAACTTTGGAATGCAAGTGCCTTTGGGTAGGAACCTCTTGTGTTGTACTGGCTTCCTACTGTGGTTTTTATTTGTCTGCTTGCTTAAAACACAAGATATCTCTGTGTAAAAAATAAATAAAAACTTTTGAGCAAAACTAATGTTAAAAAAAGCAAAAAGATAAAAAGTGGAAGTGTTTTAAAAGAAAGAGACAGCAGAAATATACGTTTAAAAAACCAACAAGGAGCATGTAAAAAAAATCAGCAATTCAGTAACCCAAAAGCCTCCTGAAAATAAAAATTGTTTTTAATGTAGCTGTTTTTCAGGTTACTCAGAATGGGAAGGCAGAAAAAAAATGGTTTACACAACATTGAAAACCAACTTTGTGATAAGTCCTATGTGACAACTGAATCCAGATCATGGATTCAATACTGGTGAATGGGGAGTCCATCACCTCAGCGTGAAACTCTGATTTGTCATTAGCATATTTGCCTAAATCCCATGTAGCTGGTGTCTACTCTAGACTTTGAGTAGGAGACTAATTTGTGGCTGACTCTGTTTTCTAGCCTCTGAATAGACAAGGGCAAAGCTACACAAGGTAAAAAAACAAGCACTGGACTCTTCATTCTCTGAGCAGGTGCATTGGGGTGGAATGACATTCAAAAGATAGAGGAGCAAACTTTGCCTGACTGAAGATGGATTATTTTGCACTCTTTTGCACCTGTCCTGCGCTTTGCTCAAAAACTTAATCAAAGGCTGGTTCTTTCATTCAAACACTTTGTCACCTGAACTGACTCATGCAGCCCAAACAATTCTCACCCATGAAGCTTTCTGTAGTTCTTGTCCTTCTCGTAATCTTCCTGTTCTCTATTGTTCTAACAAGTAAAAGGCCATCAGGTAAGAACAATCCTGTTTTCTCTCTTATGTCCATGTTTGGCGATTAGGCTTGCAAGCTGAGAAGCCTTCTTTTTGAAGACAAGACTTTCAGGTTTGAAGAGAGAACCCGATGGTTATTCTGTTGGAGTTTCTCACTAGAGAAGGAAATGAAAGACTGGCTGTGTTTGGATAATTCCAAGCCAAAAGGCCTGGTTAACAAATGCCTCTGTATCACTATTTTACTCACTGTTGTTCAAAACTTTTTAACCAGAGCCTTATACTTACTGTGTTGTCAGAGCCTGGAACAGCTGCAATTTTGGATTAAGAGAAATCAAATTGTACCCAAGGCACGTTACAGATTTATAGTCCAGGAGAGAACCAAGATGTGTGGAAGGAAAGAATTACGGAATGGTTGGGGGTGATAGATATGCTTGTCTTGGAAAGGAGAAGACTGAAGGAGGATATGATAGCTCCCTTCAAGTATCTGAAAGGCCCTCATGTAAAAGGGCAAAATTGTTCAAGACAGAGCAAGGAACAACAGGTTTAAATTAGAAGAAGCAGATTTCATTTGAACTTTAGGAAAATTTTCTTAACAGTAAGAGCTATCGAAAATGGAACAGAGTTCCTTAAAAGGTGGTGGCTTCTCCTTTGCTAGAGATATTTAAACAGATGGTGGATAGCTATTTGTTAGAGATGACATAGTAGTGGATTCTGGCACTGGGCAAGGGGTTTGACTAGATTATCTCCAATACCCCATCCAGCCCGCACATTCACCTATGTAATAATTCCATAAAGTGAAAATGGAGGTGACTCTAGCTTCAAAAAGCCCAGTAAACTGCTAAGTGAAAAAGCCCAATTAGCAAATGTAGTGCACCCTGTTTTATCTCTGTCGTATGTGGTTTTTATGCAAATATTTGCATAAAAACCACATACGACAGAGATAAAACAGGGTGCACTACATTTGCTAATTGGGCTTTTTCACTTAGCATAATGAACGTAGCCAGGGAATCAACTTATAATACTCCAGCCTGATAGAAGTCAACTGACACCAGTGGCTCATCATATAACACCACTAACTGATACAAAGCTGATAGATCTTTTCAGTGATGTCTGCAACAAACCATGATGATGCCAAAATAATGACATACAATGATGTCATCATGCAATTTATTTATTTATCAAAACTGTATGGCCGCCCATCTCGCACAAGGTGACTGTGGGTGGCGTAATTGCCCAATGTCTAATGCAAGTTCATACATTTCAACCCTTCCACAGTACATTCATTATACAGTATACATATCATTATTTGTCCTGAGGTTTTTGTCTATCTCCTGTGGAAACCCATGGATCTTTTGTCATTGTTAAATTTTTGCAAAATCCCTGTTGGATTAAGCTAAGCCTCATATATCTGCTTTTATACTGTCAAGAGGTTAGAAGCTGGAACACAACCCAAAAAGGAACACATGAAGGTCCAGCATAGATATAGGTGACCTGGTATTTATGACTGATGTGCCCGTGGGCAACTTTCAGTGGCTACCCAGCTTCCTGTCCTACTTGACTATGTGACTGCCATTTGAAGTTAATTAATTAAATAGCTAGGAAGCTGACATGTTGCAAATCAAAGAAATAATCACCACCATAACCATTGTTTCCAAAAATGCCTCAAGGCCGCACACAGGCCCCAGGTGCATTGTTAGAAAATAAAAACAGTTAGTGGCTACATACAGGTACCTTGTTTGTGCCCACTTTTCTAAAATAGAACCAAAGGTAAGCTGGGATGCTAAGGAGCATCCGGGAAGCAGGCAAGAGGGCTGGTGAGAAGCAGCAGTGGGGTGGCCTTGTTTCCCCCTCTATTACAGCCCTTCTGGGAATGTACAAGCTCCCCATGGCAACTCTCATAAACATTCCCATAATATATTCTCAAATGTGCCTATGCTACCTACCTTGTTCTAGTGACAACCCCAAGTCAAGCAAAGGTACAAAACAGCGGTCCAACATTTCAAAAAGTTATAAGTCAGGCTGTTGTGGGAACTGATTTCATCTTTGGGATTGGTTGGCTGATGCTAAGGCATCCTGGATTTGCAAACTGTAGGTATCCTTGAAGTACCAGTCTGCCAGCTTGTAATGAACCCAGAGCCAGGATGACACAGAAATGCCTTCACTCCTGTCCCAGTAACTGTCCCTTAACTACAGAGTCTCAAAACCTGATGCCAACAACCTTTTCCAGGACGCAACAGGACTTCAGACACACAGACTTGCATCTTGCAAGAGGGTGTTTGCAAGGCCAAGTGCAATGAGATCAGGGACCTGCTAGAACTGGATCTTGGAACCTGCAAAAATGGGGAACAGAGATGTTGCCATCCTCAGAATTTGGTAAGGAAAATAGCAACTGTAGCAAAGTACATCTTGTCCCTGTAGTGAAGCAAGGCCAAAATAAGCCTGGTACCACCCCCTACTATACAAATCATGGTGCTACTTAATTACAATGATCACATATTTTATTATATTGTAAACACTTCTTTTAAGAAACTTAAGGCTGTGCCCCAAACATTTCCTGATGTCAGAAGTCATACCTAATGAAGGAGCTCCAATATTTAATTCAGATAATTTACAAAGTAGTAGAAGTTCCATTCTTCTACCAACTCTGAAAAACCAGACAAAAATGGTGGGAGCAGTGTCCTAATATTATTTTGTTTTTAGGTTGTATAAAGCTAATGTATTAAGTAGAATAGGTTGGGGAATACAGGTAGTCCTCATTTAACGACACTAATTGGGATCAGAAACTTCATCATTAAGTGACACAGTCATAAGTTGAAAAACCACATGACTGCACCATTTAGTGACGGCAGATCTGGCTGTCCCAGTTGCAGTCATTAAGCAAGGACCACATGGGTCATTAAACGAGGACCTCACGTGACCGCGACTTCCTACTTCCTGCTTGCTGGCTTCCTAACTGACACTGCTTGTAGGAAGCAAGCAGGAAAGGTCACAAATTTCAATCATGTGACTGCAGGGATGCTGTGACAGCCTTAACTACAAGGTCCACTCATAACTACTACTCATTCAGGGTTGTCATAAGTTTGAATAGTCGCTGAACAAGTGGTCATTAAACGAGGACCACCTGTACACCTCTCTAACTTTGCAGCAGAAGTGAAAGTGTCCATAACTGAATTCCCATATGGCCTAAGCAAGCAAGCTCTAATGCCATGTATAAAACACAGCTATTGTAGTTTGCAAAGCAGTTTATGGCTTACTGTAGTGTGTGAATCCAGTATATAATCCAGCTATACATCCAGCTATATAAATGTGATGAATAAATAAATAAATAAAAATATGGCTCTTCTATATTGACATGAAATTTGCTATCCTATTGATGATCCCTATCTGGCATCTATTGCCTCTGTTTCAAGTCACTGCCAATCATTTGACTTCCCTCCAGAGAAATGGGTGACAAATCCTAGCATATTTTATACCCTTGGAGGCTACCCTTGCTGTGCTGAATCAGGGAGAAAACACTTCTGTAACTCATATAGGTAAGGATGCCTTAAGATTGTCTCACTCACAGGCTGAGGATGGATGAACCTCAGGGGGACATGGCAGAAATAAGATGTTGCCAGGACATACACATGCTGATGTTTGGTATAGGTAAGGAAAAGCCCATGAAGCTCAAATCCAACAGGGTCAATTAATCCCCACACATTTGCATTCTTCTTTGTCAAGGGAAATCTTGATGCCTTCATAGTTTTATATGTTATTCCTTAGCTTTTGGGTCACAAGGAGATCTCCAACTGATGCCACTGTGAAGATTGCTTCCCTTTCCTTGGGTTTGTGCTTCCGTTCAGGTAAGAGAGAACAGATTTTAACTCAGGCAGAATACCTGTTCTGTAGGCAAAAAGTTCCAAGTTCAGTGCCAAGCATTTCAGGTTGGACTATGCCATCATCATTACTCCAAGAAAACAGATCAGCTAGTGGTGCCTCTCTTCTGGTCTTATTCCCTGAAAGTGTTGCTTTATCTCACTTGAATGCTAGTCTCACCTCACCCCCTTCCACCTAGTAGAGTGGCTGAAGGTTTACTCTAATTCGCAAGTAACAACTACTGAAAAATTTCCTTAAAAAAAGAAAAGATGCTTGAACATCAAATTAATATACAGTAATAGCAATCTTGTTTTTTTCACCTCCTCTTGACCAACTCCCACTCATCCACTTACAAGGCAGGGCACATCACACCATGGATGATCAGGTGCTGCACCATGGTGTGTACCTGATCATGGCTTGGGACCAGGTTACTTACAGGATCATCTCTCCCCAATAGTCTCTAGCCATCCTACCAATCCGGCAGGAAAGGCATGCTCTAGATACCACGGGCTAGGGAGTGCCGGCTGGTAGAACCTAGAAGGAGAGGCTTTTCTGCCACGGTCCCCATTTTTTAGAATATTATCCCTTTTGAGATTAGATTAGCCCTGCCCCAGCTGGCCTTCCATAAAGCCTTAAAAACTTGGTTTTGTCCCTGAGCCTGGGGCCCTGGGGCCTCAGGGTCCTGAAGTCCATCTCCTGGCTGTGTGGATAATTGGTTGGATGATGCCCAGCTGCTATGTCCTTTATTTTTATTTTTTATTTTTTTAAGTATTTTACTTATTGTAAGCCGCCTAGAGTCACATATGTGAGATGGGCAGCTATATAAATTGAATACGTACGAACATACATACATACATATACACATATGTACATTTGCAGGACGTAGATGAACAGCTTTACAGGTGGATGGGATGACTGCCTGCTTTAGTGGACAGAATGTGCCCCTCCTGCAGTAAAGCTGCCCAACCATGCCTGTTTGCAGATCAGGCACTGGAAGTCCTCATACTGTGGAGGACAGGGGATTCATTCTACTTGACAGAGCAGATGATGACCTGCTTTACAGGACAGAATGCATCCAGCCCTCCTGAGAGAAAAGATGTCCTCCCCCTGCAGATCAGGTACTGCAGCACTGCTCCAGCAAGAAGCGTGAAGGGCATTTTGCCTGGTAAAGTATGAACCCCCATCCTCAGCCCAGGCAGCTTTACTGCTGCAGCACCGAAACCTGTGAGAAGAGACTCATTGTGCAGGGCAGGGGTGATTGATTCTGCTTGGTAAAAGAGAAGAGCATCAATGGTCGTACTGGGCAGAATCCCACATATGCCCATACAGGGACACATACGTAACCACAGATGAGCCAGTTCAGGACCAGGTTTTGATAGATGGTTTAGATAGCTTTCAAAACATACCTCTTCCCTTAGGAAGTATAACTGAGTTGCTTTTCCCACCAGCAGGAGATGCCAGAGGAATCCATCAATTGGTTTCCTAAAGTCAAGGGTCTGACATAGTTACATATGCCATAAAAACACTAATTTATGAACTCAAGGGCTGAAACACTGAAGCTTTTCATGCACCGATTCATAATTGCCTAGTGGCCAAAAATGAAGTGGGTCATGATGCCATTAAACATGAACATGCTGAATAGAATCTCATTCTAAAGGCATTGTCAAACAAAGGTACTTTTTGGTCATTTCATTTTGGCTGGATATCTGGCAGTTTTTTATTAACCAGAACACCAATGTTTAGTTTGGCTGTTGTTGAATATCAACCCAAAACCCTTGAACTGAAACTTGGCAGGATTTTTCTCTTCAAAAGGGGCAACTATGCCTGAAAATTATAGCTGATTCTGCCAAGAAATAAAAATGATATTGGCAGCAATCTTTAAAGGAAAAAAAAAATAATGCTTTGTTTTCAGTTTGGCAGGATCACCATCACAGAAGAGGCTATAATTCCAGAAAATTTAGCTCAATTTCAGATTACTGTACTTTTAATGGAAAGCTAGAAGTGATTAAATAAATATATTCTGTCACATAGAAAATAGCAATTGTCATTTGGTATTTTCCAATTATAATTAATAAGGAAGCATGGAAGTTGGAAATTTGAACCAACTTTAAGATTTGAGCCTAAAGTGAAGATTTGGGCTCTGAATTGTCTAATCTTCCCCCCGCCCCACCAATCACCTAATCATGATCCGAGCCTCCAACAATCCATTTTCTCAGATAACCATCCCGGTCAGGACATTTCGATTTCTTGCCAATATATTGCTTTGATAGCCTTGCCCTTTCGCAGATCAAGAGAAAACAGAAGTGTGTCTTCAGAGATGAGTGACCGATGGAGAAAAGGGGGAAAGGAAAAAGAGGGCGCCAGCTTGCCAGAGACCAAGAACACTAATTATCATCTCATTCACTGCACAAGCATCAGGAAACTGATGCTGGAAGTAGGCAGTAGCTTGCTGACCTCACCAGGGTCTACAGATCCAAGACTGGGAAGAAATGGCTCCCATCCCCAGGCAGGGAAGCCAAGTGGGGCTTCACCACTACCCTGTATTAAAGCATTACCACACATGAAGCCAGGATGGAGCCTGCTCCCGCTGCCATCACAACCACCACAGCTCCTCCTTGTTAAGCTTTAGGATGAGAAGCAGGCCAAGGGAGGCAGCTGCACTCCTAGCCCTGCACTGAGGCTCACTGGCACTGTCACCATCTCTCAGCCTCACCCACCCAGGCAGGGAGCCCTCCTTTCTTCTTACCCTGAGGGAGGATCCATTGCACTGAGATGAGATGGGACAGCTGCTACCCCATTTTCAGCCATCACTGTCCTGCTGTATATGTGAGACGGAAGGAGGGATGGGCTACACAAAATGACCTGGAGGAGGTCTGCAAGTTTCAGACCTCTTGGCTGGACTGAGAAGTCAAAAGCCGAAGAGGCTATGGCAAACCACTTCCATGTTGTTGCTAAGAGAATGGAGTGGATGTATCTATGCAATAGTTCCCTCCCCCTCCCAAAACTCTTCCACTTGACAGTCTTTGTGAATTGTGCTACCCACAGCAGAATGTAGGCAAATTTCCTCAGCCCATGTACAGTATATTGCACTGTGCTGAATATGGGACAGCATTGTAGCCTCCTGGAATGTGCCTCTGACAATTCTTGATGCAGCCAGTGCCCAATTCCCCTGGGCTGAGCATCTCATAATTTATCAAATTACCTGCACACTGATAAAAAAGAGTTGCCAGGTACCTCATAAAATTAAGTGGCTATGTTGTAACCTCACCCTGAAGAAGGTCTATCTAAGTGGTCGCTAGACATCCATTTGAGGACACGTAATCAGTCAATTTTGTAACCAAACTATGTGGCCTACCAGTGAGCTATAATGCTTCTCTCCCCTGCTTCCAAACTTCCTCACCTGTATGCATGAATTGTGCAGTTGTTATACTGACATCTGCAGGACATGTGGCTAATACTTAATTCAAACATCAGATTCCCAGACAGTGAGCCCAGGAAGTGGCTCACATTTGAGTCTGGCAGAGAGATGAAGTCTGGTGAAATCTGGTGAACCTGATCTATTCATCTTTGCAAACAGCAGTAGGCTGTACCAATACAATAATGAGTCAGATTTAGCATAATGGTGTCTACAGTACTGTGCAAAAGTTTTAGGCAGGTGTGAAAAAATGCTGTAAAGTAAGAATGCTTTCAAAAATATATATTGTAATTGTTTATGTTTATCAATGTACAAAATGCATAGTGAGCGAGCAGAAGAGAAATCCAAATCAAATCAATATTTGGACGACCACCCTTTGGCTTCAAACCAGCATCAATTCTTACACTTGCACACTTTGTACACTTGCACAAAGTCAGGGATCTTGTAGGATTAGAGTCAGGTGTACGATTAACCAATTATACCAAGCAGGTGCTAATGATCATCAATTTTGTATGTAGGTTGAAACACAGTCATTAACTGAAACAGAAACAGCTGTGTAGGAGGCTTAAAACTGGGTGAGGAACAGCCAAACTCTGCTACTAAGGTGAGGTTGTGAAAGACAGTTCCACATGTCACAGGTCACACACCATGGCAAGACTGAGCACAGCAACAAGACACAAGGTAGTTCTACTGCATCAGCAAGGTCTCTCCCAGGCAAAAATTTCAAAGCAGACTGGGGTTTCAAGATGTGCTGTTCAAGTTCTTTTGAAGAAACAGAAAGAAATGGGCAATGTTGAGGACCGCAGATGCAGTGATCAGCCAAGGAAACAATGCAGCAGATGAAAGACATATCATGCTTACTTCCCTTTGACATCAGAAGATATCCAGCAGTGCCATCAGCACAGAACTGGCAGAAACCAGTGAGACCCAGGTATACCCATCTACTGTCTGGAGAAGTCTGGCCAGAAGTGGTCTTCATGGAAGAAATGTGGCCAAAAAGCCATACCTCTGATGTGGAAACAAGGCTAAGTGACTCAACTATGCACGAAAACATAGGAACTGGGGTGCAGAAAAATGGCAGCAGGTGCTCTGGACTGATGAGTCAAAATCTGAAATATTTGGCTGTAGCAGGAGACAGTTTGTTTGCCGAAGGGCTGGAGAGCGGTACAATAATGAGTCTCTGCAGGCAACAGTGAAGCATGGTGGAGGTTCCTTGCAAGTTTGGGGCTGCATTTCTGCAAACGGAGTTGGAGATTTGGTCAGGATCAATGGTGTCCTCAATGCTGAGAAATACAAGCAGATACTTATCCATCATGCCATACCATCAGGGAGGTATGTGATTGGCCCCAAATTTATTCTGCAGCAGGACAATGACCCCAAACATACAGCCAATGTCATTAAGAACTATCTTCAGCGTAAAGAAGAACAAGGAGTCCTGGAAGTGATGTTCAGGCCCCCATAGAGCCCTGATCTCAACATCATTGAGTCTGTCTGGGATTCCATGAAGAGACAGAAGGATCTCAGGCAGCCTACATCCACAGGAGATCTGTGGTTAGTTCTCCAAGATGTTTGGAACAACCTACCTGCCGAGTTCCTTCAAAAATTCTGTGCAAGTGTACCTAGAGGAATTGATGCTGTTTTGAAGGCAAAGGGTGGTCACACCAAATATTGATTTGATTTGGATTTCTCTTCTGTTTGCTCACTTTGCATTTTGTAAATTGATAAACATAAACAATTACAATATATATTTTTGAAAGCATTCTTACTTTACAGCATTTTTTCACACCTGCCTAAAACTTTTGCACAGTACTATATGTCTTCTAATATAAAAATAATGTACTGGGTTGGGTCTCTTTCCTGAAAGGTATTTCCTGGAAAAGAGGAAGAAATTCTGGTATTTGCTCAGAGGAATTTGTTCTTAGGAGCCAGATCTTTTTCAAACTAAGACCCAACAGCCTACGGTAGCTTGATCTCCTTATGTGCTACTTTGATAATAGGATTATTTTAAACTTTCTCATACAGAGAATGTTTGCATCTTTCCATGTTTTTGGATCAGCTAACTACAAGCCGTATCTGCATAGGCAAGTTAGTTCTATGTAATTAATTCTATAGCTACTATTTTCCCAAACAGAGGATGAAAAAGTGTTGATGCAGAACATCAATTCCAGTCCCAAATACATGATTTTTAATCAAAGGGGGCAAAAGTCAGCATTAGTCAATGCAGTAATTAAATAACAACATGAACCTATGCATGCATATTTAGAAAAAATGTGAATTTCAATCAGTGGATCTTATTCCTAGATGTGTATAAAATTGAAGACTTATAATATCCACTTAGGAGTAAATATTTTTGCATCCTGATCCGGTATCCTCTAGATGTGTTGGATTACTTCTGTCTTGTCTGACAGCCAGCAGTAGTCTAATACATCTACAGCTTACCAGATTGGAAGGCTGTTTTAAGGCCACTGCTTCAGTTAATTTACTTGTTGTTTAAAGTGCATTGTAACTTGATGTTATTTCAAATGTTTAAAATGTGGCCAATCATTTCAAATATCTTGTATTTTTCTTATGTAACTATGCAAATACATCATAGCAGGTGGCAGTATCTAAGTCACCTTGGATGATCCCCAAAAAGCCAAACACAGTAAGACACTGTTAGCACAGGTAGTCCTCATTTATCAATTGCCTCATTTCATCACTGTCAGCAGTTACAATGGAGATGAAAAAGTAACTTTACAATCAATCCTCGCATTTATGACCTTCACAGGTCTGTAAGGCAAAGGAAAGCTGAAGTAAGATCATAAGCACAGTCACAGTTTCACTTAGCAATCGCTTCACTTAATGACTTAGTTGCTGGTCCCAATTGTGGTAGCTAAACAAGGACTACCTGTACTTGGATGGGTGATCCCACAAAAAACCATGATGACCGCTAGGTGGCAGGAGAAGAGTCAGTATAGGCTGGGTTGACATGATATATTCAGCTAAAATGGAGTGGGCTAGTTTGTGGTTTCATGTGTTGTGGCCTTCTCAGGTACTTCTCACCCTCTCTTTACTAGCTACACTAAAGCCATTGATTCTAATTTCCCAGGGAAGAAAAGAACAGCAACATGGGCTGAGGAACTATTATTTCCATTAATTGACGGTCTTACCTTCAGTAAGAAGAAGCTAGAAGCTTCCAGCAAAGCCCACCATTCAACAGCAACCACTTTGGATTAGGGTTTCTCAATCTGGGCTGCAAAAATTCAGACAACCATCAAGCATTTATTCAAAGTGTACTTAAGCTTCTTTTTAACATGTCAGTAACTTGTTTCTGTCATACCTGGTGCCATCCAACTTTGAATATTCACAGCTAAGTTTTCTTCTTTTCCTTTCCCTATTTCACAATGCTGTTTGAATTTTGGGGGAAAAAAACCTTAAAAATAAGGACCAGAGGATTATTAACTTGAAACCCAGACCTTTGGGAGCCTTTCTAGTTGAAAAGCAGAGCATAATTCTTTAACTAAAGTATTTCTTCCTCCACCACTTTTATCCCCAGAACCATTCGGTGAGATAACTTGCAGGTCTTATTAAACAGATTGGTTTTATTTGTGATACTGCTGCTTTATTTTGGCTACCTACATTTTTATATTGGGATACTGTTTCACATTTTATAGTATATTTTATTGTTATTCTCCTTGAGCAAAATTTGGTGGAAAGCAGAACAAATGTTAACATTGGATGGAAATTAATTTTAGATAGATGGCCGAGTTCCTTCCGGACTACTTTAGGATTGGTGGAGGGGCTACCACCCTAACCAGAAGCATTCAACCTTCCTCATCCTTTCCTGGAGCGCTTGGTCTTTCTGACATGCACTGCCTTCACAAATAATCTCACACACATATGCAGACACCTGAAAATGTGTGCCTCCTACAATCAGAGCAAAGCCTAAAGGATAGTTTTTATCCAGAAATTTGTAAACCAAGAAAAGTCAGAAGCATAGATCTCCTATTCTTAACCTGATGGTTTGGTAAGCACAACAAAACTAAGCTACAGGGTAGGAACCTGATTCCAAAAGCGTTGCACCCGACTCTTCCCCTAACTCGAGGCTCTCCAGGTTCATGGCCCGGCTGTCCCAAGGGGATGGAGGCTGTGGTTCCTCACCCCTGGGATGCTACAGGTCCCGCACACCCCATCCCCATATATCCCCACTGAGACCAATTTATTGGCACAGGAGCCACTCTCACAGTCCCACAAGGCAGGACTGGGGCTCTAGAAGAAGCGTTCTCCCCTTCTCAATTGTACAGGGATTGGCAGTATTTATTTTTGGGTTGCAAAAATCCGGACGGCCACGAGGTGGAAGCAAAAATATGCAAAAAAAATTCTCCCACTCCTTGCTGCCATCTAAGGGTCGTCCGGATTTTTACAGCCCAGATCAGGAAGCCCTAATGTTTCATGCCCCCTATGTTCTCCACCATAGTTGCCTGAAGGAAGATGATCATGATATTGAAATAGGACATGATTTCAAGCGGAAAAGAATATAGATTCATTTTTTAAAAAAATACATGCACGGGGACTGTACAAATGTAATAAGTAACGGTAAAAATAATATGGTGTTGGAAACGCGTTTCTAGTCGGCAGTTTTCCGACGAGGACACTTCCGGTAAGGGCAAGGGCAAAAGAACCGGCTGGCAAGGGATTTTCATCCTCATCGCCGGGCGAAGTCGGATTGGCCAGGGGCGCTTGTCACGTGGGCGAGGCGGCTTGGACTGGGCAGTGTTTGCCCCGCCTCTCGGTTGTGATAGTCCCGATGTGGTGCATGTGTGGATGTTTTCCCCCCTCCTTCCCCTCCATATCCGGGGTACAGGTTGGGAGCTCTTCCTGTCGGCTGAAACTGCGGGAGGCTCCGCGCGGAGACCGGGAAGAGAGCGAAGGAAAGGCTGCGCTAGGATGGGAGTGGGGGCGCGGAGGAAGGAGCTCTCTCCCCTACTCAACTAGCGCCTCTTTTAAGAAGAGCGGCCCGTTAGCCCAACTGCACCGGCTGCCTTTCCATCTCTGCCTCTTCCCCATCCTCCTCAACACGCTGCGATCGGATGCCTCGCTCTGGGTCCAAAAGGTGGGTCTTAATTAAGCCTTTCTGCCCCCCCCCCGCCTGTCCTTTGCAGTTAAGAGGTCTCCAGCCACCCCAAATTCCTCCCCGCCCTAGGAGCCCCACCTTCCTCCTGATTGGTGATGGGGGAATGTTAATCCACCGAGTAGTCATGGCTTCTTGTGGTTCTCTTAAGAAAGGGGAAGCTGGTGTCCTTTCCTCACCCCGTTTTTCTTGAGAATAGGAAGTCATGACCTGCTTCGTGTTACCTAGCTGAATTGTTCTAATACACTATTTGCTCCCCAGTAATCCTGAACTGGGATTCTTACCCTGCCCAATTGCTTCTGCCCCTGCCAAGTTAGTGGGCGCGAAACTCCGAAATACCCACTTTGGGTTTCTGGGCTTAAATATTCTAGTCATGCAGGTTGCTGTGGTTTGTTCCTGAGAGTCAGAATAGAAAAGTCTCCAGATTTTTCTAAGGTCCTTAGGCTCCTTCTTGTTACCTTACTGATTTAATCTCTTTACCCATGCATACCTGACTCCTTCCTACGTGCTGAAAAAGCTGCAATTGTGACATCCCAGAATCATGCTTCAGTGTCTCCTTGGATTGTGACATCTCTCCACTCTTACCCCAACTTTTCTGCCCTGGGGCTTTAAGTCATAGTTTGATCCTTTCCTAAACCTTTGCCATATCTTTAAGCAAGCCTGCCCTTTCTTTAATGATCATTTATCTTATTTTAAATAATCTTCCCTTGTGAAAATTAGGAATGATTGATGTTTGCTTTGTTTTATTTTCTTCCCCCATCCAGTAAGAATTTGGATCTTGCTATGATGACCTCTGCCAGATGGTTAACTCTCAGCTAGTACTGCGATCTTGAGAGTTGTAGCTGCCTGTAGAGGCTACCAAAGAGTTGAAACTGCATCTGGCCATTGGGTTAGGATTGGCATTGGCTTGCCTGGAAGGACAATTGTGCTGGATTTGGAGGAGCTATGGAATTTGCTGAGCTTATCAAGACACCACGGGCTGACAATGTAGTCCTTCACCGCCCATTCTATCCAGCAGTGGAGGGGACCCTGTGCTTAACAGGACACCACCTCATCTTCTCCTCACGACGGCAAGACAATGTTGAGGAGCTTTGGCTTTTGCATTCCAACATTGATTCCATTGAAAAACGGTGAGGATATTTTAGTTTGCGAATTGGTTGGGCGGGGGGGGGGGGGAATGGATGGATGAAGGGAGGAGCAATGAGCTAGATATAGTCCAAGAAACATAATTCTCCTCCATGGTAAAAATTTTGCAGGTGCTAGATGCAGGAATGGCCTGGATTAAGGATAGTAAACAGAATTGAATCCTGGCTAGATAGGAGTGCTATCATCATCACATTATTAAAATAAAGTATCTATACTGTATTTTACTGTTTTTAGCTGATTTGCACAACTGTTCCACAGATGATAAGAGCTTAGTTATAGCTATATGCTAATTGTGGAGCTCCCTTTGACAAAAACTCAGAAGCTTCACTTAGTCAGAATTCAGTGGATATAATTCTGAATACTATAATTACAACAGCACACTGGTTATTAAGCAATCTGTAAAATTCCCTTATCAGCTTCCAAGCACTATTCAGGATGTTGAACATAGGCCCTTAGCCTGTTGGGATCAAATATGTGAAGAAACATCTCTTCCCATGCTACTCCTTCACATGGAGTGGGAAGGGAACGGTGGTTCTGTTTTTATCCTTGCTTTTATTGCTTGTTGTGAACCTCCTAGAATCATTATATGAGATGGGTGGCCATATATTTTCTGTAAATAAATACATTAATAAATATCATAGATTAATATCTTCAGTTTGAAGTCTTAAGTACAGTCAGTTGATGTAGAGCAATGTGTACCAAGGATAGGGAGAGGCCTGTTCTGTACTGTACTGGTAGCCTGGTTCCAAAATAGTCTCTTTCGGGAAGCTTAACTGGTGCTGATAGTAAAACCTTGTCAGCACCAGACCTAATTGTTTCTCACTGATTCAAGCATTTTTCATTGATTTTATTTCCTCAGTTCTGCTTTGAGTTCTCACGAAAATAGAAAGGCAGAATATAAGTTGCATAAAATAAATTAATTTGTGATCTTACTGCTTCATAGTTTATTGCCATTTGAAGGCTAAACATTCTGCTGCATTATTTTTCAATTGCCTTGGACTTTTATTGTTGAATGCTTTCTGTAAGCTGATGGGGAGGGTATGAATATTTAAAATGAATTATTATGATTACTTAAACATTCACTTAAAATATACTTTCTATTTTTAAACATTTGAAATATCTGTTCTTAACTTATTATGTGAGCTTTAAATGAATGGCACTATGGATTTAAATTAAATGTGTATATTGCAAAAACAGAAGTCCTGAAGCAATGACATACTTTATTTTCAAATGGTGGCTCTTTTAGGAGGCATTTTCTTAAAAAGGCATTCCTTCTTATGGAAGAAATTAGAGGGAACATCCAGTGGAGCTTGTCTTCTGCAACTTTAATAAATACATGCACTAAAAAGAAGCTGCTTAACTGAAAATCATTAGTAGAAGCTTTTCCTACACTTTGCATTTTTGTGCCAGAAAAGGCTTCATCCTTTGATTTCTGACCATCCATTAAATAGTTATTGAAGACTTAGACTTAAGTCTCCTGTTTGAATCATCTGGATTGATCCTCTCTGAAAACGCTGCTTGCAAGGTAGTGCAGTCTCTTTCCTTGCTCTCTGCTTCTGTAATTTCTTAGAATCTAAAAACTAGAGTTGTTGGATTTCTGGCCCAGCATCCTGCTTTGAACAGAAGCTTCCCGGAAGCTTGTAAGTAGAGTTTGTTCAATATTTCTTTCCCTCTGTTGCCCATGCATTAGAAATATTCAGAGATACGCTGTCTCTAAATATGGAGCACTATTCAGCTGAGTCATCAATCAACTTCCATAAATGATCTAAATCAGTGTTTTTCAAACTTGCAACTTTAAAATGTTCTGGGAATTCTGGGAGTTGAACTCCACAGCTGTTAAAGTTGCCAAGTTTGAAAAACACTGATCTAAATCAATATTCTTCCACAACTGCATCTAAATCTTTTATTTATTGTTCAAGCCAACTCAGTTGCATTATGTTGTCCTTTCCCAATTTTTTTTTTTTTTTGGTTGGGATGACATGTATAGTGGACCAACACATCTGCAGGACCACATCAGAGAAGGCTGCTTTAAATAATTGTGAAATATTTAGTTTTTCCTGTTTGTTAGATTAAGAGGTGAAATGCATCCTATTTTGGGGAAAGCATTGAACTGTTATTTAGACTTTGAGAGTTTCACCATTTCCAACTCCAAGGAATCAAGGGGGTAGCTATTAACTAACAAGTGTTCAAAACTGCTTTTATTTTAAAAGGATTGTAGAGAGATACAGCGTAACCCACATAACCTTCATTTTGTTCTTGTAGCCAACTCTTTCACATAATACTGCTTTCTTCAACACTAAAAAACAGCAAATGATTTGGAGCTATATTAAAATGAGACAATTAACCTGCTTTGTTCTCTCCTGCTCTCCCTGATGCCCTGATATTTTGCAATTTTCTTGAACGTGCATAACTGTTAAAATAATAACAATAGAGCTTCTCCTTGTATAACGGCACCAGTGGGTTGCTACATTTCACAAATGTGGCTTGTGTTATTCAGATTTGATGAAAAGGGAGTGTAATTAGCCAGTCATTTCCATGAAGATAGGTTATCTTGATGAAGAACAATTTTGATGTATTTGTGAATGAGTATTTCTTTAGAAAAGAGAAAAATAAACCCTTGCATTTCTATTTCTATAGAAAGTTCTCAATAAAACAACGTATTTACTATTGAACCAACCATGTCTGCTCCATTAAATGGAATATACCCATATTTTTATCATACTGATAGTTGAATGCCAGCCCTGAATTTTTATTGCTCTTTTAAAATATATATTAATCTGATGCAGAATCACTGACCAGCCTGACTTCAGGAGGACAGCATTCCAATGACAGGGTGCCCCAACAGAGAAGGCTGTCACCCACATTTCCACTTAACAAAAAGTGCTTCTTTCAGTGATCTCTGTCACTGTAAGCATACAGCAGCCCAGAAAAGTTATCACATTTCACTGTAAACCAGAAGGATTGGGAATGTGTTGTATAGCCTTGTCTGCTCTTGCTTGTTCTTGTTCATATGCAGTTTATCTCCTGATTACCTTTAGCCACAGTTGCTATGGCATCTAGATCAGGGCAGGGTTATTATTGTTAACTCTGAAGTTAATTATAATACAGTTTTGAATGGGAGTTTGGAAGACATTCTGGTTAGTGTTGTCCAGTTTGGACATTACAGTCAATTATGGAGGGAATTAAGTGACATAACAGCATGTCTCTGTGTTGGATGACTATCTGAACTGAGCTGCAGTGCATTCAGTTTTTATAAAACTCTGGTTTATTCTCATACAAATGCAGGAGGTTCGTTAAATTTCTCTTATTTTCTTTTCTTCTAGACTGTGAAGAAAAGCAATGTCTGTGTCCCCCATTCACCTGCACTGAGCAGAAGGCATTCTATTGAACAATTTCATTACAGAAGGAAAAATGATAGTTTTTGCTATTTGCTTCATCATTTGCATTTGGTTTTTAAAAGTATCATAGCACCTTAGTTAGCAACTAATTATTTCCCTCCCAAGATTAAGGTGAAAATGAGCTGAGATTTGCATAAGAGGAAACCTGAATCATAAGTCCTATAGTCAAAAATGCCATTTCTCACCCCCCTCTCCCTTGTTTCTTATTTAACCATGAAGGAAGAAAGATGGGGACTTAGATGAGTTCCTCTTGATCTTCCTAGGATTGGCCTTGGGATTTCAGCAACATTACTGGAATTATTTACTAGCAACATACAGCTATAAAGAAATAGTAAGCTGCTAATATGGTGCTTTTTAATATGATGTTTCTTCCGTTTGAAGGCTTTCAGATTATGTTCATAGCTCTTCAATATTCATGTTTTTATATCACTGCAGTTTTATTGGCTTCTTGGGCACCATCATTATCAAATGCAAAGACCTGCGAATTATCCAGCTTGACATTCCTGGCATGGAGGAATCTTTGAACATTGCTAGCTCCATTGAGGTAAAGTTATTTAGAGAAATTAGAAGAACCCAGCAAAAATCTGACTCTGTTTTGCAGATACTTGTGGAAGGCCAGGGTTGGAGTGGTGTCTCCTTCTTAGATGTATTAGGATATTTTGGGGATGGGAAGCTTTCTGGAGAAGGCATCTGAACATTGATAACAAAACTGCTAAGGGAAATGGAGGTGAAATAAATCTTGGTGAAGAATCCTCTTCTTATGTATGTAGGACACATATTCCATATCTGCAGATGTAGTCAGCCATCCTGATGGATTTCTGCCTATCTAAGCTGGACCTCTGCAGAAATTTAGAAATATCATGCTTACTCTGGGAAAAGCTGTCGACAGTTGCCAAATGATGTATGTTCCATAAAGCAAGATCAGCTTGATTGATAGAACAAACTTGTAATTTAAAAAAAGAACTCTCTTAGTGTTTGTGATACTGTTCATCATTAGTGGCTCTGTTCAAGACTTGGCCTGTGCAAGCTGCATCTGTCTTCTCAGTGTACTTTTGTCTCTGCTGTGTTTCCTTTGAGCATGCCCACATGGTGTGCTTGTGCTTTATCAAACGGGAACATAGCATACAGAAGTGGGGGGCTCATAGATACTTTTTGTTGCAGAACCTCTAGCAGTAGATGGTTAAGTAGAGAAAAGCAGCCTCTGGCTTATTAGGTTGTCCTGTTAAAGAAAGGGAGGCCCATCATACCATTAGGCGAAATGAAACAACAGCTTTGAATGCCAGGCCAAGCCAGATAAGGAACTGGCATTGTACTCTCACTCATTGCTCTCCAAATCTATTGCTTTGTGGTGTCTAAAGGCAGCATATTGTTTGGGCAACTAGCACAGTTGCTTCAGGAGGCAATGTTCATTGGTGCTGCCCCAGGAAAGGTTATTCTTTAAATTGTAACATTGTGTGCATTTTCTCCTTCCTGTAGGCACTGTCTACTTTGGATTCCATCACACTCATGTATCCTTTCTTTTATCGACCCATGTTTGAAGTAATTGAAGATGGCTGGCACTCATTCTTGCCCGAGTGTGAATTTGAACTTCTCAATTCGCTTGTAAGTTCCTGGTGGTTCTAGTGGTTCTTTGAGCTCAGGTGGAAATCTTGTTTCAACCATTTTCTACACAAAGGGAGAACTTGGTTCTTGGTTCTCTAAGGCCTGCCAGAAGGAAAGTCTTTTTTCTTTTTTCTAATATGCATAAACAACAATAAGCAACAATACAGTGAAGACCTTAATATTAAGTATTAACCTCAAGATAGATACCTTTATTATATAACATAATTAAACATTTTTCAGTTATTATCAATGCTACACTCAGCTGTAGGTGTAAAATTTAAGCAACCTCATGCTTATCAACAATAACATTTTAGAAATTATAGTTAATATTGACATAACCCCTTTTTTAATCCTTAAAGGTTTAAGTTATCTAAATAATCAGAGTGTTAATAATCTTTAGTCAATACTGTATAAGTACCACTGTACATAGATAATATAATGTACTACTTGTGTTTTATTATAATACAATAAAACAATAGTAATTTTGTCAGGTGGGGGGAGAAGGGAGGAGGCTTCTACAGGAAGGCCAACTTGGTCATATCACTGGGAGACATATGGTATGGAGTGGGAATCTCTCTTCTCCAGACATTTTAAATGGCTGTAATAGCTTTATTACAGATAGTAGTTCTTGTCTCTAGGATTGCATTGCTGCTATGGCATGTATCTCACATTGAATGTCCTGGGGATCAGGCCATCATGTTACCCCAAAATAAAATTAATGGGTTTGGGCAAAGTGCTTTATGTGAACATGGCAATTGAATTTTACTACCCAGGTTTAGGGTACAGCATATTGTGAGAATGAAGCCACAGCTTGGAAAAAGGGGAGATGATGGAAGTTTTGGATGGCCCACTTTAACCACAGTTCAGGTGTTGCATTGGTTCCATTCAGCTTCCAGGTGCAGCTTAAGGTGCTGGATGTCTCCTATAAAGCCCTACATGGATGGCATAGGGCCTGATTATCTGAGAGATGGCCTCTCCTCAGTTTCTGCCCTACTGGTACATTCAGGCAGAGTGGATACACTCCAGATCCCTTCTATGAAATGCTGCCATCTTGTGGGACCAAGGAAGTATGCCTTCTCTGTTGCAGCCCCTGCCCTCTGTAATGCATCCCCCCAGAGATACTTATAATTCCCACTCTCCAAAAGTTCCAGAAGTCCCTTAAGTCCCTGTTTCCAGGGTTAAAATGCATAACTACTGACTAGGTTGACTGAGGGATTCTGGGAATGAAGACAAGTTTGGGGGAAATTATTTTCAAATGTTGATGTAGCTAAAGTTTGGTTAGAGTTGGGCAGTATCAAAATCAAAGTAATAAATATTCTCAGCTTTCTGAATTTCTCATGTAGTTCTTAAAGAATATGTTCAAGATTTTGAGTAGGCTAAATTAAATATACAAAATATAATTTTAGGCAATATGTGAATGAATGTTCATGTAAAGTTTTATTTTGTAAAATTGCAAAGTGATGCCAAAGCCAAATTAATTTATGATGAGAAAAAAGAGAAAATAGGTCAGACTGAGCTTGGTGGATTCTTACGAACATACCATTAGCATATTATTCTTTCCTAGACAAATGAATGGCGGTTGAGCTACATCAACAAAGATTTCTCAGTCTGCTCTTCTTATCCATCTGTTGTCACTGTCCCTAAATCAATTGATGATGAATCTCTACGGAAGGTTGCCACTTTTCGCTATGGTGGACGCTTCCCAGTACTCAGCTATTATCACAAGAAAAATGGGATGGTGAGTTGGACACTTGGATTACAAGGCATGTGCTTTCTTTGTAATAACCTAAATATTTTAAAAAGTATGTATGTTGCAGTACTTAACTGGTATGATTGAGATTGTTCTTCTTGTACTGGAAGCTTGAGCATTTGGGGGTAGCAGTAAGAGAACCAGATTGCAAATTATCTGAATAGGTTTATATATGATAAGGAAGGGACTTGAGGAACCAATTAGCAGCCTGAGAATTTAATGGTTATATTAACTAAATGCTCACAGTCATATAAACAATCCCTGAAGATGTGGAAACTATCTCTCCCTTTTACAACAGGCTGTAGTTGGCTCTTGTATTTTTCTTTTAAATGTCTCTGATTGTTTAATATTAATAGAGAGTGTGGCTACACATTCAATAGCTTTTTGGAAGCTGGGCAAGCATCATTCAGTTTTCCTGTCATAACATAAATTCCAAAGGAACATGCCTTTTTGGGAGGGCATGTTAAGAATCTCCAAAGAGTTGTGTGGGTGAATTCTTATAGGACAGCATGAAGCTTGACAAACTGGTGGTCCTTCATGAGACGCTTGACCTTCACAATCAGAACTCCCCTGTTGTGTGGTTCCTAGAGGTTGTCTATTAGTTATATTCAAACAAGAATGATTGTTGTAGCTAAACTTATGTGATGTATTTTGTGATACATTGTTCCTGAAGAAAGACCTGCTTTGGAAACGGGATGGAAATGATGTCACACTTAGACATAAAAGCTAGTTTTTATTCTGCTGTCTTAATCTTTACAGAAAATATTGTATTACTTTTTGTATTGCCATTTTTCTCTTACCTCTTTGAAATAGGCATAAAATTGTTCTCACTTGAAACACAGAATTATATCCTGGATATATATGTACCAGATTTCATTCCATTCTTGTTAAGGGAAATGTGTTTTCACACTGATATTGAACATTTGGATTGGTAGGTGAAATGTAAGAGCCCTCTTTACTCTGTCAGTTATTCCAGGATAGTGAACACTTTTCCCCACAGAGATCACAGCAACCCTTTTATACTACAGAAGACTTATCTGGGATACATTCTTTTACTTGAGTTTGTTGGTCCTTCTAGGTGATAATGCGCAGTAGCCAACCACTCACAGGTACTAATGGGAGGCGTTGCAAAGAGGATGAGAAGCTGATCAATGCCACCCTGAGGGTGGGCAAGCGTGGATATATCATTGACACACGATCTCTGAATGTCGCTCAGCAAGCCCGGGCCAAAGGTGGAGGTTTTGAACAGGAAGTTCATTATCCTCAGTGGAGAAGGATTCACAAATCCATTGAGCGGTAAGTTTCTGTATGAGAAATACTTGTTTTCAAGAAACTTAATTTAGAAGTTCTTTTTAAAGTTTAGAACAAGGGAAGTAGGAGGTTTGAGACACACAGATGAACCAGTTGCCCATCAGAATAAACGATACCAGGTTAGGCTCCAGAGGGGCTGTATGCTCAGCACTGTCTACCCCTGCTAGACAATGTTACTTTTGAACTTTCCTGTCTCCAGGTTCTTGGACAGTCTTGTATATAATTTGCTGCTTTTTAACCAACTGTTTTTGCAGGAGAGGCAAGGAAACCTTGAGCCTACAGAGTAGATACTCCTCAAATATTGGGTGGTACACCATTGGACAGCAACAGTTTTTGATTCTCAGCTGTTCAGGATTAGGGCAACAGAAAGGCTTCCACACCCTTAAAATTAGGACTTGGATCTGTAGCAGAGGTGTCTGCAGGGGGTGGTCCAAAATGTCAAGATGACAGCCACAAAGGTGCAGTGGAACCTTCTTCTGTTTTTATGTGCATCGTGACACATAAGAAACAGGCGGATTATTACAGTTGCCATCTTGACTTTTTGATCACACCCTGCAGACACCTCTGATCGGTAGTGATTGTGATGCCAGCCTGTATTTGTCCAGTGTATTCTGACTGTCCTGGTGTACATCTTGGGGGACCAGTAAGTATTGATTTCAGTTTCATAAACCACGTTGAATTACTTCAACCTGTTTCTCCCAGCACACCCACCCTGCTAGTGGGTTTGAGAGGTGGTGGGGAATTTCCACAAGCTCAAAAGCTCCCCCACTTTTTCAGATCAAAGAATTAATCAAGTTAATTAATTTCTAGCAGCACAAGAAAGGGTGGGAATAGAGCAGAATAGACTTTTTTATATTGGGGATATAAGAAATCTGAAGATTCTTTAACTCATATAATTTGATCCTGTTCTGCTAGTGCTTTATTTTGGTTTCAAATTAGTATGTATATGACCATAATTTTGGGAAGAAATATTGTATTTAAGGATCCCAATGTGGTGGTGTATTATATTTCTAACATGTGGAATTTATTATTTTATGAAGAACTTTGACTTCATCAAGCCTGGGGTCCAGCAGAGGATAATTTTACATCACTGGGAAGGAAGTCATTCTTCCAATTTTAAGGAATGGATCCAAAATATCAGTGTATCTATTCTTTAAAATCTTTGTTCTCTAAAAATGAGAAGATAGCACATTATGCTGCTATGTGGTCCAGATTTAATTATAAACTTAACAATTGAATTCATACAGATGTTTATACCCATCACATGGATCTTTAATTTTTGCTCACTGGCTTTTTTGTTATGTTTAGTTCATTTAACTATTATAATATACTTTACTTTCTCACTTTATTATATTCATTGTAGACTCCTTTTTTCAATTTTTAACATTTAAAAAGGAAGAGAAAAAATGGTGCAAATAGCCTTTTTTTCTTTTTAATTCCTTGTGCATAACAATAAATAGGCAGATGACAAAATCCAGGCAATGTAAAAATCAATGTATTTGGAAATGAATCATTTTTTTCAGAAAAGTCCCAGTCTTTTTCTGTTCCATTTTATGTGAGTTCAAAAGAATGAGGGTCCTGAATTTAATTCACTGTTATAATTAAAAGGCTATCAGTAAGAGGTGTTCAAATTGCCATTTAAAAAGCCCAGTATCTCCTGCAACTTTCTCCTACTTCGGTTCTAAGTAGCTTTAACAGGGAGGAAAAGAAAAAAAAAGATTTCCATTAAAATCCTGGATTTATAGCATTTGGAATCCTCTTGACTATCCTGCATATCTAAGGAGGAGGTTTGCATCTCTGCTGTTCTGCTGCTATATTTGTCCCTCTCTTCCTGCTGCCCTTTTGCAGTACTATAGTGCCTGTAGCTGCAATCAAGTTGCATTTTTCTGAATTTGGCATCCCTATTACGTATTGGTTCCTTGAAGGGCAATCTGGGATCCATGGTGAGATTGCTGGGTCACAGTGTTTCAACTGTAATATAGCTTCTGTCTGTCCTGTTGAGAAGCAACATGCATTGTGCCTTCAAAATATTTTGAGCAACAGTGACGTTCAGAGCAACAGAACAATTTTGACATTTAGTGCAATGTACAGTGATAAAAAGTAACTGCATGCTGACACAAATGTAAAAAAATAAGACCAACAAAAATCAAACAAAAGTGCACAGGGGTTAATCTCAAAATGGAAAAATAGTCAGAGTGTTTTAATTCGCCACTATAATGGTAATAATATTGGAATCTCCCACATCTTTTGGTATGGAAAAGTTGTTCCATTGATGAACTGCTCGTTCTGCCCCCCAGAGAAGAATTTTGTATCAGCCAAGCTACATGTACAATGAAAAAATGGGTACTTCAACTGCCACATCAACTTTTATTTGATTTTGTATTGTTCTCTCTGGTGTCCTTTAGCAGGATATGAGGCTTGGCTCATGGTTTGCGAAAGTTCTAATATTGGAATTGCATGGTACTTAGAGACCCACATCTATTCCTTAAAATTAAACACTGAATGTTTGAACTACAGAAGGTGTTCCCACTGTAATAATAAAACTGTCAGTGTGCATCATGGATGTAAGGTTGTTTTCATATTTGTCCCGCTTCCTTCCCAATGTGGCTATAGATACAATATTCTGCAAGAGAGTCTCATCAAACTTGTGGAGGCCTGTAATGACCAGTCTCATAATATGGATCGCTGGTTAAGTAAGTTAGAGGCTTCAAACTGGCTGACCCACATCAAGGAAATCCTAACCACAGCTTGCTTGGCTGCCCAGTGCATTGATAGGTAAATATTTGGGCATATGTTTCAGTTTATTTATTTATTTAAAACATTTATATGGCTGTCTATCTTAAAACCAAATTCTGGGTGGCTCACAACCAAAGGATAAAACAATATCTACAAACAATAAGAACAGTAAACAATAAAATACAAAACAGAAAAATCTGGCACCACAATCAAACTTCCCCAATGTGGCCCACAACACTCTCCTCCCACTCTGATTTCCCATCAGTTGGTCTGGAGTAGACTTTTTATGGAGTGCCCTTCAGGAAAAGATTGCAACACATAAGAAAAGAAACTCTGCTGGATCAGATCAGGGTCCCCCCTAGTACTGGTAGCATTGGCTAACTAGTTGTCTCTGGGAAGTTCCCAGAAAAAACTCTATACCTTGTGATGGATGGATGGATGGATGGATGGATGGATGGATGGATGGATGGATGGAGAGAGAGTTTGAAGGTCTCAGTCCTTGAGCTTTGAGGCAGAGTCATGAGCTGAGCCTGGTTCTCCCCTAGATAAGCTCTCTTTGCTGTATGGATGATACATGATAACCCCAGTAAGCTGTTCCTTTTCTTGAAACATATTTTCTCCCTTAGGGAAGGAGCATCTGTCTTGATTCATGGGACAGAAGGCACTGATTCAACACTACAGGTGACTTCTCTGGCTCAAATCATTCTGGATCCCAGATGCAGGACCATTCGTGGCTTTGAAGCTCTGATTGAGAGAGAGTGGCGTCAGGTATGAGCTGCTGTGTTTTCACCAGCAAAACTTTGTGCTGTGTCTTCATCTCTGAAATGCTGAACATCTTTCATCTGCTAATTTATTCAAAGAATAACATCTTACCAGGAATCACTCATGGGCAAACGATATAGATGGTTTTAGATAAATTCCAGTGCACAGATTTGTTATACTTGAAAAAATCTCCTCCCACTTTTACTTCTGGTGAAGTAGAGCCTATCAACTGGTTCTTGGGTGGAAAATATGATTCATGATTAATGTTCTTGTTTTTCAATCAAGTATGTCTAATTCAGCTTGTGTTAGCCAATTATACCTGCAGTATATCAATAAATTGGATCAACCCAAGTATTTATAGCTTTAATTATGTTCCCTGCATTTAATGTTGTTTTCAACATTTTTAAAATTCATTTTATATAATTAGACCTAGTATTCTTTTCAACTTGCTCATGTAGTAAGCCAGAAGCTTCCATTAATCTTAAGTAATGGAATTCTTCTGGTGCCAATTGTTTTGTGGCATTTCCACTCATTAGCTGTAGTCCATCAACAACTTTGCCTCCTTTAACCACTGAAGTTGCATATTTGTGTTGACCGAATTGCATTCCTGTGTCCTCACTGAATACATGAACAGCATTCAGTAGAAATTCAAGTTCTGCTTTTGATTTTACTAGTAATTTTAGGTTTTAGGCCATCCGTCTATAGCAAATAGGCTATTTTTGCACCTTGTTTTGGAGCAGGGGTGAAAAACCTAATCCTTAAAGTGCTTCACAAACCTATCACAAGTTTCTGACTGGTCAGCTGAATCTGCTGACTGGTGCAGTCCATCCCCCTAACCAGGAAAACTGTGCTGGGCCTTTACTGATGTTATAGTGATGGCAGAAAACAAAGCTGTGCCATCATTGCCACGTAGAGAGATTGTGCTCACTTGTATTTGCTGCTAGATTTAACCACCTGTGCTACAGTTGTCTACTAGTTTGTATCATTGCCATAGACACCAGAGTAAACTAAGATGCTTCCTGTAAGCAGAGAGGACGCTCAGGAGCAATCATGCAGTGGTTTTTCTCATCTTACCATTTCACAGGGCCTCAGCAGAATTGCTAACCATTGTGCCTTGAAAATTGTCCAGAGCATTTAAGAATCCCTCAGATTCCCAAAGTCTCTGAGGGGGATCATTTAACTGGAATATATAATAACATTTCTTTACGAGTCCATCTTTGCCTTTCCCCGATGGAGACAATTAGGTCTGTTTCTCATGCTTTACTGTGGTGTCTGTTCTATCAAGGATAGCACCTTGACTTAATAACCCCTCTGTTAAGTCATCATCTGGATAGGTCAGATGAGAAGGATGTAATATGAGGAGGAGCTCATATTTCATTCTTTAATTAACAGTTATCTGAAAGTTTCTGGCCAGCCAAACCAGAGCTTACTAAATCATATCCATAAGAAAATAGGAATAGTAGGAACTTGTGTCCGTGCATATTTCTATGGTTACAGCTATCCCTCTCCTGCACGCTTGGAAGTTTTGCACAGACTGCCTCTCTGGTGCACTTACTCAGTATAGTATACTGTGAGGTCATACTTGGTTTGAGTATACTGTGACTCAAGTATGAGTTCATGTGCTGGCTTCCTTTCAAACATAACTGCCTATGTGTTACCATTGGCGTGAAGCCTCACTGCAGCTTGTAGAGAGACCCATGCAAGACACATTCGAATGTCTGTCCTATTTATATAATCTGTCAAATGTTACCAGGAAAAACAGGTGGACAATTAACTCACAAATATGCAAAGCGTGCCACAAAAGTGGAAGAGGAAAAGTGACTTACAACTGTAAGCCGTGATAGCATAAATAGGCAGGACTGACAACCTAAGACTAAGAACAACTCTATTGGATCAGATCACTTCAGCATCTTATTTTCAAATGCTCTGATCCTCTGAAACTTATGCCTCTGAGAAACCCACAGGAAGGGTGTAAAGGAAAAAAGAATCCTGCTTTGTTTGCCCAGAGCAATATGTATATGTTGATTTCATTTACTACTACATCCTGATAGCAGTGTCTTCCATGAATCTGTATACTGTATTTTCTAATCATCTGGTAATGAAGCTGATGTTAGTAATAAGGTACATTTTCAGTAGATGAACAACAATTTCACATCTGTGCTGTCCTCCTTTGAATTCTTGGCTAAAAGCCATGTGCAGCTGGTGACACATTCATTTTTTACATTAACAGCCTGCTCTGGGAGTTTGTCTCCTATTACTTCTGTTTGATTTAATGTTGCAGGAATCAATGGTGCAAAAAAGGGCAGAGTCTTCACTTGCTAGGCAGTGAAGGGAACCCTGGTGATCAACAAGTTGCCTCCATATCTGCATAGTTATTTAGTTTTTCTGGGAGTGGAAGATTAGATTAAGTAGTACCTTAATCTAGCCTTCCTCAATCTGGTGCCTTCCAATTGCGTGTTGACTGAAGATGATGGAAGCTATGCTTCAATGTTACCTTGAGACCATTTGTTTGGAGAAGCCAGTCCTAATCTCTAATATGCTTAGTTGTTAATTTTACAGTGTAACTTTTCTGCCAATGTTAGATTTTTGTTTAAGACAATGTACTGTGTGCAGTTTGGGTCACTGCATCCCAAAATGTTTATTGTACAGCTGGAAAAAGTCATGAAAAATCCACTAAATAATCAGAAGGCTAGAAGAAGGCTTGTGAAAAGAAATGATGCATTTAGAGCATTGAAAGCTAATTTGTTTGTTAGTTTATGTCCTACCTTTCCTTGTATGAGCTCATCAATATAAATAGCATTCCTGCCTCCATGGCTTTTTTTCCCACAGTAATACTGTGGAAGTAGGGTACTTGGAAATAGTGACTGGCCCCAAATCATCCCTTGAGTTTCTGTGATAGAGGCTGAACTTGGACATAGAGTTCTCCAATCCTAATTCAGCTCCTTAATCATTACAGTATAATGGTAGAGCTTGATGCAGGGGAGAGTAAGAGATGATATAATAGAGATATAGAAAGGCATGCATGAAACAGATTTTTTTCCCTCTCTGTCATAATGTTGGAATTCAGGGTCATATATTGAAACTAAATGGAGGAAAATTGATAAATTGATAAAAAGAAATCTTTCTTTAGATAACATAATGAAATTGTGGACTCCCTCTATCATTGGATTGATGATGGCCACCAGTTTAAACTTTAAAAGAAAACTAGACAAATGGAGCTATCAATGGCTACTAATTTTGAGTGTTACTTACCACATCCTAAATCTCAGACACTCTACCAAGTATTGGGACGCAATAGAAGAACAGTGTTATAGCTTTCCTGTACCTGTTTGTGAGTTTCTTGGGGACTTTATTCATTAATTCCCTAATTACTTTTCCTAAGTGTATCATTTATTACTTACTTAAACATTGTCTGACCAAGAGTTTGGGTTGCTGGAACAGGCTGATTCCAAAAGTGCCTCTTAACATTTTGCAAAGATCTTTCTGCAATTATCTAAAGGTTCTTCTGGACTTGTAGCTACTGCTCAAAGAGCTTGTACACCTTGTGCACCAGTTGCACCCTTTCCTCAACCAGAGGGCCCTTCAGACAGTTACTCATGCCCTGGTCACCTCACAATTGGATTATTGCAATATGCTGTACATGGGGCTGCCCTTGAAGACCACCCAGAAGCTACAGCTGGTTCAAAATGCAGCAGCGCAAGCAGTATCAGGTGCCTCTTGCCCATGTATCACCACTGCTATGTGAACTGTATTTGCTGCTAGTCGGCTTCAGAGTGCAATTCAAGGTGCTGGTTATTGCCTATACTGTAAAGCCCTATATGGCATAGGCCCTGGATATCTGAGAGACCACTTGTCTCCAATCATTTCTGCCCGCCCAGTATGTTCCAGCAGAGTGGGTGCACTCCAGGTCCCCTCCATTAAACATTGTCATCTTGTGGGACTGAGGAAGCATGCCTTCTCTGTGGCAGCCCCCACCCTCTGGAACAGCATCCCCCCAGAGATGGCACCCTCTCTCCTAGATTTCTGGAAAGCTTTGAAAACCTGGCTTTGGCCCCAGGCCTGGGGTTGATGTATGTTGTCTAAGGCCCTTGTTTTGTTTTGTTGACTTTGTTGTTTATTAGATCATTTTAGTCTAGGCCAGTGTTTCTCAACCTTGGCAACTTTAAGATGTGTGGACTTCTGGCTAGGGAATTCTGGGAGTTGAAATCCACACATCTTAAAGTTGCTAAGGTTGAGAAACACTGGTCTAGGCTATCTGGCTGATTTAATATTTTAGCTTTTTTTTTCGCCCTAGTTTTGTATGTCGCCCAGAGTCCACTGGAGTTGCACAGCCAATAAATTTAAATGAACCTAACCCTAATATCTTAATGGAGTTAAGAAGAAGGCAGCTTCCACTGAATACTTAAGGAAAAAAAAACACTTTCTAATAGTAAAAGCAGTTCAACAGTTATCAGTGTCTCCTTTTTACTAGATGCTTCACACAGAAGCTTTGGGTTTCTATACTAAGCAGGAGTTGAACTTGATGCCCTAGCTAGCCCCTTCCAACCCTATGATCCTGTAATATGTTTTACGCAACCCAGTAGAAATCTTAGCGTTATTTGCATAAAAGGAGAATTTGGATCCAAAAAGATTGCTATAATAGAAATATTTAATATTTCTTTTAACCAGGTGCATTATTATTTTGTCTAAATATATATCTATATTTCTGTGCTGTTACATTACAGGCTGGTCACCCATTTCAGCAGCGCTGCGCCCAATCAGCTTATTCAAATAGCAAGCAGAAATGGGAGGCTCCTGTATTCCTCCTCTTCTTGGATTGCGTCTGGCAGATCCTTCGCCAGTTCCCTTGCTCCTTTGAGTTCAACTCTCATTTTCTAATCATGCTATTTGAACATTCTTACGCCTCTCAGTTTGGAACTTTCCTGGGCAACAGTGAAAACGAAAGGTAGATAAATGTTTTGTCCTGAGTTTCTTGGAGGCTAAGCAATATTGTGGTTCATAGAAGGCAGTATTAATGACATTTATATCAAGATTATGGGACTCTTGGCTATTAATTTAAAAGACTTCAAGTTTGCGGTTGAGTTATGCCATTTATCAAATCAGGGGATTAGTTCATCTATTCCAAAAATGGTTGTGCTGGGCCTCCTGAAGTCTTCCCATTCCTCAAGTCCATCCCTCATAGGCATCCATGCGCCAGAATGGCACATGGCACAAATATGTCAGAACATGCCACTCTGTGGATGAAGGATGGGGTTTTGAAAGACAATGAGGATCTTTTCTGAGCTTTCAAAGGCCTGGTAGAGCTTTTGCAGGTCACCTATTCCCTAAGTAGGCTCCCAAAGGAGGCAGTAGCCAAAATGGTAATTCCGGCACTATTTTGAACACAATTGCAGTTCAGCCATGCAACCTGCAGCCCATAATAGTTTCCAGTACCACACAGCTGGAATTTGGATGTGAAACAACCAAATTTTAGAGATACAGTTTCCTGCTGATAGACATAATATGCAGAGCAAGCAAAAAATGAAGTAGAACCACAACCCCAAAACACAGAAACAAATTTGTAAAAATCTAGGCCTCCTCCATTTGCTGTCAGGGCAGTGTTTCATAAGCTTGCCCACAGCAGCTTCTGGGGGAACTGTAGCCCCTAATACTAAAAAGTTATCCAACTTTGAATTAAAGCATATTGTGGGTATCAGGGTTTAGAAAGATAGCCTGAATATTTGAAGGTCTAAGGACTACAGTTGATGAACTGGTGATCTGATCAACATAGGACATATCTTTATCTTCCTTACTCTAGCATATAGGTTTGCCCTCTAATCAGCAGTGGTGTCTCTGTGCTTACTTTGAATTTCCTGCAAATATTGCAGGGTTGTATTTCAGAGATCAGTTTGGAATCCTATAGTGTGTGAATGTTTCTGGCCACAAGGGGGATCTTGAATCTTATATTGCTGGAACTTAACTGAAAGCAGAGTTTATATTTTCAGGGAGTACCAAGAAGACACGTACTAAATGCCAAATGCTTTTTTTTTCCTTTGACTTTCTCTGTTTACTCTCATATATTTGCCAAATACCTGCTGTTTTTTGTTTTTGTTTATGTTTTGCAATATACAAAATGTCCTGCACATTTTGTTTAAATGTTTCAATGCAGGAGCACCTACCTTACAGTTTCTCTAGGACTGAGTTTACTAGCTAGGATTTTATTTGATGTCATCTTGTTTCTCTTCTCTCATGCTGCTACTTGCAAGTTGGAAAAGCATGGTTTCTTGTGTTACAGAAGTAGCATAGCTTTCTTTTTTAAAATTCAGTTTTCTTCCACTTAGGGAGAAGAGCTCCCTTCCTCCAGGTTCCCCTGCAAATGTGGTGAATGGAACTGCTGATTCTGCTGGCTTTTTCAAATTAGGAGCACTTGTATTTACTTCTGATTTCTCTGCCAGGTCTAAGCTTAAGCTGTCTCAGAAGACAATGTCCTTGTGGTCCTGGGTGAACCGGCCAGAAGAGCTCAATCGATTTAAGAATCCTCTCTTTGAAGCCAACAGCCTAGTCATCTGGCCTTCTGTTGCACCACAAAGTCTGCAGCTCTGGGAAGGTACATTGTCTCCAAACAGGTCTGGAGGCATTAGGACATTCTGATCTGCTCTCTTCCTTATTGGTGGCATTGGCTACCTGCCACTTGACTGAGTCCAAACAGATGTGTTAGACAGGTTGGGCTACTGTCACATGTTCTCCATGATAGCTACTTATGGAAAGTGTCCAGAAATATGAATATCAAGTAGAGCTGTCTGGCTGGAATATATATATCTCTATCATTATTCCACTATGATCAGAAAATCTGAAGGGCCTCCCCTCCTGTACATACCTTCTCCTGCTCTGATTAGCATTAGAAGGCCTGCTTTGTGGCTCCTGCCATTTGAGAAATAGCAGAGGAGGGATGAATCTTTTCAGGCCTTGCAAATTTGAATAACTTGCTTAAATCCATCTTGGTAGTAATCATTAGATGGACTTAAGTAAGCCAGGTACTTTTCCAAATCCTGCTCTCAGGAAAAATACACATCAGCATGAGAGCTTGCAAGTAGCAATGTCCATATTTTGTTCCCCAAAGAAAATCCAGTCAGAAGATATAAACTAACTGGTCTTTATTGATAAAAATGCAAAACTTCACAAAATACAAGTTGCATACAAAATATAGAATATAACAAAGACTTCTTCTCATATTAGCTTCCAAGACTTATCACTGCAAAGCCTCTAGCTAAAAACACTCTCAGAGAAGAGGTTCACTACTTGGTTACTAGTTAGGACTACATAACCCATAAAAACCTACATGGTTAACTGTTCAAAGCAAAACACACTCTCTAACTTACTGGGCATTTCACTCTCATATATTGCTAGTATAACACCCCCACTGAATAACTAACACACACACATACAGTAGGTGGCAGTGAAAATCATAACTAAATCACAAGATACTTTTAGTCTCAACATCTGGTGTTGTATAGCGAACGGGGTGACCTTCCCATGAGAAAATCCTGATAACCCCTATCTAGTATTACCCTATAGTAATATTTGAATTGCTCCTCCCTCAGAATCTTTGCAAAGCCAGAAAGGGAGGCTGTGACCCACAGGCTGGAAACAGCCGTCCCTTTCCCCTCGGCCTCTTTTTGTAGCCTACAGAATTTCTTCAGATCACATTGCCAGAATTTGTCAGTGTGTTTTTTCAGTGGGAATTGTTTTGTTTCCTTTTTTCTTTTTTGAAAATAATAAGCAACATAGTTGTGCTAAACCTCCACTAGGCTTAAGACCTATTTTATTTGAAGGGGTGTGTGTGTGTGTGCATGCAATCGTCTTCTCACTCCTGCCACCCTTCTATAGACCTAAGAGGTCCAATTTTTTTGAGAAAGGATTCTTTAACGGTATTGGGTAATATGGTGTCATGTTTGCAGAGCTGTTGAACTAACAGTTATTCCTGCCTTCATCACTGAAAACTGTTCCACAGAGAGCTGCATAGTTGTATAACATTTCCTCTTTAGACCACTCACAGCTACCTAACTCCAGGAAAGAAAGCTGGTAGAAATTCACAGCTGATGTGATCTTCTTACTGCGCCTAATTCTTAGAGGAGCTACTAGACAGCCAGCTTGCATTGCTTGGAGTTTTTCTTGGGAGTGGAGGGAAAAACAATGCTGAAATGATTGACAAGCTTTTCTGGTTTGTTGAAAGGGAGCCTCTAATCATCAGGTCATAGGTGAATGTTCTTTGTGACTCAGAATCAGGTGAATGTTCTGTGTGACTTAGTTCTTGTACCTTGCTAGAATGGAGAGTTTCCTCCACCAATTTGCCTGGCATCGATAGCCATTTGAGATCATAGAGTGAGAAGTCATTCAATGACTGGTTTCATCTGAAGGAGGGGAAGCAGCAAAGCTACCTCTGACTGTTTCTTAGGTGACTTGCTCTTCCCAATAGTATGCCCTTATTCTAGACCCTACTATTCAGTGCTTTGATAGAAATGAAGGCATTGCACAAACACCGTTAAATGAAATCACTTTCCCAAAGATGAGAAACAGGCTAAGCTACTCTCTTTTATGGAGATACAAGGCATTTTTAAAAGTGTTTTCTTTTTGCTGCCCCAGGAGTTTTTCTTCGCTGGAACAGATCCTCCAAATTTGTAGACGAATCCTATGAAGAAATGATCAACATCATCAAGTATAACAAGGAACTCCAAGTGAAAGTCAACATGCTGAGACGGCAGCTGGCGGAGCTGGAGATCAATGACAGCGCCCAGGATGACGGGATGCCAGAGAGTCCCTGAAATCTGGCAGAATTCAGGGCCAGATTGTTCCTCCCTGGTTAAGCGAGTCACTTCTACACACTAAGCACTAAACACATAAGACTTGCATGCGCTCAAGCTCCTTTTTGGTGCAATCGGGTTGAACTTTTTTTTTTTGCTTCAGAGTTCCTCACTCGGCACTGTAGTCATCCACCGCCATTTAGAAAGGTGGTGCTTGTTTTTGTTTACATGACCAAAAATGTAATTTAGCTGGTTGTTGTCCCTCCCCATACCCCCAGGGAAGTGTCTCATCTTTAATAAATTGTGTGTTCAGTTACAGTGTCACTCAGGTTTTTAACCAATACTGAGCATCAATGAAGTTTACGATAAGGGTGCCCTTAGCTTTGCGGAAATTTTCATTCTGCATCTGGCAAATGCTGTCAGAAGTTTTCATGGTTTGTAAAACATGATCTTTAAGATCCCTGTGGTAAGGGGAAGTATAAATTCTTCCTTTCTTCCCCAAAACAAACCTTTTTGTTCTTGGTTAAGACACTGTAACTTTGGCTTGGTTAGGGCCTTCAGTCCCAGACTGAAACAGCATTTTTCTGTGCTCCTTATTCCACACCACAACTTGCAGCAAGGAAAGGTAGAAAGTGTCCAATAAAAAGCAAGGTATTTTCTCTAGCCTCCACACTAGGTGACTCAGGCAGTGCTGATCATATCTTCATTTTTCATATCTTGGTTCAACATGAAGTAGATTCTGCACAGCTGGTAGGGAGGTGCATGTTGGAATGCTGTCCATAAAGATGTGGGTACTTCACTATTTTTGTTTGTTAGCCTATCTGTGGAAAAGCTATCATAATATTCTAACTTGCCAGAATCAGAATATGTCTGCTGTAGAGGAAATATACAAGCTTTTCTCATATGTAACCAATTCTGGCATAATGTTTTGGTAGTTGTGCTGTATCACTGAATCACTTCCCAGTTGGGGAGACTACATAGTTCTGCTAATGTATTCTCTGGATATTTATGCTAAAACATGGATCCATGTTCCTTAACAAGAATGCACTATTAGACAGAAAGTATGATTTGGCTGATGGTTGATGACAAATAATACATATAGCACCAACAGCATGAAACCTAAGTAACTTTGATCTATAGGCTGTTACCACTAAGACAATGAAATGACCTTGCCCAACATGGAAGCTTCTTATTATTGGCTTTGTGCTAGTCTGCTAAGCTGAAGGTGGGAGGAGAATTTAAATGCCATATCCAGTTCATAATCTGCATTCAGCTTGGCTTGCAGGTTAAGTCAATTTGGCCTGGGGGTTGATCTGTCCTGTTCCCATGGAACTGAAGCATATTCACAACACCTTTGAAGAGGGAGTATCTGTGTATGCATGCTCACACTTGTTCAACCCTTTGAGACAAGTGTCTAATATTGGATGTACTTATTAGAGCTGCATTCTATTGTAGAGTTTCCTCTGGGTCAAAGGCTTTTGGAGAATATTGCTATGTTCTCATTTTTTAACATAATATCAACAAGTAAGAGTCCCCTGCTTTTTATTTTGGTTTGTTTCTCTTGAATGTTCAGTAACACTTCATTCTCTTTTCCATTTAAAAGAGATCACTGCCTGTTTTTATTCCATTTCCTGTAGATAATCTTTCTCACTAGACATGTCTCTCTCCTATTCCTGATCCCAGGAACTTACAGCCCTTTTTGATCTAATGTGGAATTGCTTTAAATTCCCCATTCTGATCACTAGCTTTTTCTTAGAGGCAGTCCTTCTTGAACTAACAAATTTTATTCTCTGCCACCCCATCAACTTAGCTGACACTATCAGAAGTTCCCCTCCTGCAACTGCAACATAATATAGATGATTGCTCAAACAGCAGAACATTCAGCATTTTATTGTGAACGTGAAATGCATTGTCCCTTTTATTGAATGTTACTAATTTCTGGGGTAGGAACTTCTTCCTCCTCCTCCTCCTCCTCCTCCTCCTCCTCCTCTTCTTCTTCTTCTTCTTCTTCTTCTTCTTCTTCTTCTTCTTCTCCTTCTCCTTCTCCTTCTCCTTCTCCTTCTCCTTCTCCTTCTCCTTCTCCTTCTCCTTCTCCTTCTCCTTCTCCTTCTCCTTCTCCTTCTCCTTCTCCTTCTCCTCCTCCTCCTCCTCCTCCTCCTCCTCCTCCTCCTCCTCCTCCTCCTCCTCCTCCTCCTCCTCCTCCTCCTCCTCCTCCTCCTCCTCCTCCTCCTCCTCCTCCTCCTCCTCCTCTTCTTCTTCTTCTTCTTCTTCTTCTTCTTCTTCTTCTTCTTCTTCTTCTTCTTCTTCTTCTTCTTCTTCTTCTTCTTCTTCTTCTTCTTCTTCTTCTTCTTCTTCTTCTTTTTGTCGGGTGGATGGCTTGGAATTGTGGATAATTGTGTCTAACCTGCTGATAACCCCCTTCCGCCTCCCCCCAAATCCTTTTGGAGGAGCCAGGAATGTACAGTATTCATTTTCTTCAGGAAATGCTGCTCAGAATTAGTACTGTCTGTAACTTGTGATTTTCACTAAGATACATTTCTTTCCAAGTATAGTGATATCTTGCTCTGCACACTAGATTGGAAGCTGCAAGCCTGTTCCAGGAATTTACAAATAATGGTTTGGCTTACCAGACATTCTGCATGTGTACTTGCCACTAGAAGGCTGGAGGGACAAAGGTGCATTTTCAAATTTGCTTGGGTATCACACAAAGGCACTCAAGCAGAGGGAAAATTGGGAGTAGGGATTTTTCTGTTGCTATCCTTTTTCTCAGTAGCCAGGACAATACCCAATTGAACTAGCTAAGAGATGTGTGTTAACCTCACCCCACACTTGCCTTTGTGTGACTTTGCAGTTGTTGGAAATTGTTGCACACTATAGGGTTGTTTGATTTAAGGGACTGACTGGAAGTTTTAGGGGGATGTTACATCGATTGAATTTCCAGGAAAAAGGGTAAAATATCAGGGATGAAGATTCAGAATCTTCATTCTGAGTTCTTTTCTGCTTAGTTTGGCAGCTTTTACATGGATTTCATTCTATGTTCATTAAGCATCACCGTAACCTTTTCAGCATAATCAAATTCTATCCTCAAATAGACTCCTAAATGGCACCACTCTAAAATATTGGGATGAACAGACTCCTTCCATATCTATTTATTTCAAAATTATTTTCTTGTTAAGTTTAGCTGTGATAGATTTTTGCATATGATATTTAACCATGTTCATTATCTTCAAAAATTGGTTGTAAACAATTCATAATCTTGATGGCTAATTTTTGATAGTTTGATAGTTTTTAAAAGGTGTGTTTGATTAAAGGGAATTGTAAATAATATTTACAATGCAGTATTTATTATTTGCATGAAGTAGACATTAGTAAAATTGTGTTAATTTCAGTTGTAAAATATGCCATTTCATGTGGTTTCATAACAGTCTTAAGATTGGTTAACATTTCAGCCTTCTCCAGAAAATTTTTCAATTGCATTTTCATACTGCTATGAATTCTGGAACTTTTTTCCTCATTAAAAGTTAGGTCCTTTATAACAATGTAAAGATGGCCCACTTGGTTTGGCTGTTTGATTACAACAAAGCAATCAGCCCAAACATCAAAATTTCTTGCAATGGGTGTTACAAAATTATGCTGAGGGTTTTTTTATTCTCCAAAATGTCTAAATCTTTTGTCTTTTTCCCTCCTAATGGCTGCAAATGAGGCAGAAAGTTGAGGTAAATTCTGTATACTATTATTGGGATTGTATGTATTATAATAGTGAACATGTGTAGAAAAGAGTAACCTGGTTTAATTATTTCTACAGCCAATCATTTCATATGACTAGGATCTCCTTCCATTCTCTCTTGGGCTCTGCAGATCTAATGAAATTACTGTGTTCTGTGGATAGATGCAAGCTCTTCCCCACCTTATCAATTTTCTCTGGGTAGAATCTGCCTGCTGTAATTATTTGAAGTTGCTGCCTCAGCATTCATGAAGTCTTCATTTTTAAAAATCAAAATAAATTTGAGAAGTTACTGTTTTATTGGATGGCTAACATTCTTCTAGCATCTGATTGTCTCATAATTTATCCTACAATAAGTGTCTTACATGTTGCCTGTTTTTCAGAGTACCAAATTTGCTGAACAGGAAGCTGAGCCCCCACCCCTCAAATAACTACCAGTGAATTGGCAGGCCAGTCAGACTGCCTGATAAGAATAAAAGCTGCTGCTGTCTGGGAGTGCCTGGCCCTTTTTGTAGCACCTGAGTAAGGGCTACCTCATCACTTCCCTTTCCTCCTCTTCCTTCCCCTTCCCTCCCTATTTCTCCTAGAAGGAAGAAGGGAAAAGGGAAATGTATATGTGCTTCCATGTTTTTGCATGGGAGAAAAGAAAAATTGGTAGATGCTTTTGGAAGAACAACTAATGTTATGACTAGAGATTATTAATTTACAGGCAATTAATATCAATTATTTATTTACTTATTTTGTCCTGGCCTACCCTTTTGGAGGGGTGGGTGGGTGGGTAGATGGATGGATAGATCTACATTCATACATACCTGCATAAGTGTAACACATTTACATATTTATTATGGGGAGGGGGATGGATGGATGGATGGATGGATGGATGGATGGATGGATGGATGGATATAGATTTCTGCTACTCTCCCTTTGGCAGTGGGATGTTTTTATATTCAGAGTCATCTTCCATTCAGATAAATATAAATATGGTACAATTCACAAAGGAGTGGTTTGGCATTTGAGGATACCAGTTCTACCCTTTAATTCATCTACTTAAGAGAAATCCTTCTGGTCTTCAGTTATGACCATATGGCCAAGAATATGTTAGTTTTATGCATCCCCTTTTCAGTGATTGAAAACAGAAATCAGTCAGGCCAAGGAAATTTCAGAATTCAAAAATTTATGAAATGTCCACCAAGTGAATTACTTACTGGTTCCACTCTATAGCCCTGCTGGGCTTCTAGAACAATATTAATGAGATTGATTAATGAGAGAACAGAAAGCTGAGCATCCCTTTCATTTTGTGCCCCTCCATTTATCCTGTTGAGGAGGCTCTTTGATGGGTATGCTTAAACATGAAAACAGCACTGGGCTGTTTACAGGTATGAGTCTTCTCAGTGAAGAATACAGAAAGTCAGTTAACCTGACAAAAGAATTATAACGCCTCTTGATTTTATGTTGAACGTCGCACATTTCTGATTGTATCCTGATTTATTCCCTCACTCCCATAAATCCATGTTGCCTTGCCCTATGACTTGGATGCCTGATACATTGACTCTGCACTCCAGCAAAATGTATTTATTTTATTTATTTATTAAATTTGTCCCCCGCCCATCTCCCAGCTCTACAATTGTCTTCATAGATTGCCAAGAATAACATGCATGTATTGTATATTTATTTACTTTACAGTTTCCACAGCCCACACAAATCAAAATAATTTGGGTGGGTTACAACATATTAGAAATTATAAAAACCACAATAACAATATATAATGTCTGACCCAAGATGTCAATAATATTTAACTAGAGTTGAAGGCTTGGTGCATAACACTGCCTTCAATAGTGCTCTAAATGCCATGCAAGGGAGGGGGGGATTTGCATATTAGTGAACATACAAAACTGAATATTGTGATTTTGAGGCCAACTATCGTCTGATTATTTTTGGGATTGTATGTTTGCTTGAATGTGGCAGTCTGCTTTTAAGTGCACTATTGTCTGCATAGTCTGTCGTATTTAACTGGTACCTTGGCATCTTGACATTTTCTTAAGACTTTCAAAAGAAGGTAAGAAAAGTGCTTTTCCTATAGAACTGTTGTATATTTTCAGACTTTTGTACAGTGAAGTATTATCATCTATAATGTCCTGTTGCACTCCATATCCATTAACTATTAACAAATAATGTGGTCACTGCATCTTGGTCCTATATCTGGATTTGCTGCTGCTTTGAAGTTTAATTTTTAAGTGAGCCAATTCAGAAACATTCTTGGAACCTTTGTGGTGGTATGTTGGAGAACATTTGCCATTGCTGTATCAAAATCCTAAATATTGCTACATAGCCTTTATCAGAAAAATCAATAAACATGAGGAGGAAAAATGTGCTTGAAGTTTATTAATCTGTGCTAGACATATTGCACTGAAAAACAGTTGTAAACTCAGTTTTTATATTTGCTGGGCTAGTATAAACTCTGTTAAAATCTTTTAGAATTGTGTATTTACTCCAGTTGAATCTTGTCAATGTTTTCAGTTTATTTATTTTGTGAACTGAGTGAGGGATTCTTATGGAAACTACTATGTGCATAGAAATTAAATTGAAGCTTGTAAAACTGTTTGAGAATGCCCCCTTCAAAATGATCTATGTTCTGGATACATCCAATAGAGGACAAATCATTGCATTAATTAACTTTACAACTGGATTTATCTGGATTGCTGGTAAGAGAATCAGTGTCTCTGTTCAGGTCTAACAGATTCTGCTAAGATTCCAGTGTAACAGAGTGGCTTCAGAAGCTTGAGCAATGAACAAAAGACCTGAATTTAAATATTGCCATGTCCTAAAAATTAAACAGTTGGCCTTGGGGCATGGGTGGGCAGCTGGCTGCAGACACAACCCTCCCACCCAAGCTCCATTTAGGTTTAAAGCATCCATTTGACCCTTTAACCTCCCCCAAAACAGACTGAAAATTTAATTCCCAGTCACTCCCATCATGTCATCAGCCATCCCGCTTGCAGTACCTAGGCAGAAAACAGGCAAAATATGACCTCCTAAATTAAAAAAGATTGTCTACACCCTTCCTAGCCTCGGTTGCCCTACCTGCAATAAAAATGAAAGAAAACTGATTAATTGTATGATACTGTGAAGACAGCCACAGGATAATGTCTGTAAAACACCTATTATTTTATTTTAAAGTGTGTGTGTGTGTGTGTGTGTATCATATTTGTAGAGCATTTACAGTTCTTAAAAATGCTACAGGGATGTTACATCAACAGCTATTATGGAATTATTCTGGCTAGATTTTAGTTTACTGTTGGAGTTCAGCTGGACATGGCCAATATCAACATCTGTATACCTGACTTTTTTCCTCATAATATCTAGAATAACTTATTTATTAGTTACATGTTTAAATGACCATAATTTTGCAACAGTTGTCAGCTTACAAGGAAAAACATCCATCACACATAAATGCTAAAATAATTTTTTAAAAATCTTAACATTTATTTAAATTTCTTAAAACCGGAGCACATAAACAATCTGGAGGCTATCTTAACTAAGCCCTTTTAAAGAGCCCCATTTAAACCTGTTTACAAAAGGTCAATGAGGCTGGAGCAAACCTGATCTCTGGTGGCGAACCTTTCCACACCAAGAGCCCCTTAATGGAGGAGCCTCTTCTTCTAGTCCGCCCCCCCCCCCCCGTGGGGCACCAGTAGTGGGGCACTATCAACAGTTTTTCCTGAGTTGTTGGTCAGATGACTTAACTGACTGACAGAAGTGGTCCTGCGAGTGCCACAGTGCCAATACATACAGCTTTATAATAAAAACCAGCATTTTAAATTGCTCTTGGAAAATTACTGGCAGCCAACAGAGGGTTTTCTCCCCAGGCACAATACATTTGTGGCACCTAATATTAGTTAGCACATGAGCTTCTGCATTTTGTACCAACTACAGTTTCCAAATACCCTTAAAGGCAGTCCCATGTAGATCGCATTGCAATAGTCCAATCTGGTGGTAGTAAGAGCATCTGTTACTGTTTTAGGTCCTCCTGCTCCAGCTAGGGCTGAAACTGGTACACTATCTGGAACTGGCCAAAGGCCCTCTGGTCACAGCTTCCACCTGCCCATCCAGCAGCAACTGAAAATCCAGCAGGCCCTCCCTATCACAGACATACTTTCTCAGAAGTGCCATTGCCTCAAGAGGCACTACAGGAGCTGAAGAGAAGCTTGATGTACAAACAGCAGCTTTGCTTTGCTTTGCTTTGCTTGGGCTCAATTTAAGTCTCTTTCTTCCCATCCTGACCCTAAAAGACTCTGGATGCTGGGACAACTTCCACATAATATGATGGAATCATATCCATAAGCACTGCTATCTCCATGTAGACTAAAAAAAAGTTGCCAGTCATTGTGACCAACCTTCCCAATCTGAATCTCACAGTATACTGTAGTTTGATTGTTGTCATCCCTGGCCATGTAAAAATACGTCAGCTGTATCTGGCAGGAGTTGTAGTACAAAATATCTAAATTTTAGAGGAAGTATATTAGGAAAGACGGATGAAGACAACATTGAACCAGTTGTCTGGTTGTATTCAAGGCAACCTCTTATGCTCGTAACTCTATTTTACAATATTTGATGTATTGATTCACTTAAGGCTGGCTGCTTGGCAAAGTTTTCTGGTACCTAAAATACAATTTAATGGACTAGTTTGGTCTAGTGGTTAAGGCACCAGGCTAGAAGCCAGGAGACCATGAGTTCTAGTCCCACCTTAGGCATAAAGCCAGCTGGGTGACCTTGGGCCAGTCACTCTCTCTCAGCCCTAGGAAGGAGGTAATGGCAGACCACATCTGAAAAAGCTTGCCAAGAAAAGTGCAAGGACTTGTCCAGGCAGTTGCCAGGAGTCAACACTGACTTGCAGGCACAACAATAAATAAAATGCAGTTAAAGATACTATAAGAAAGAAATTACAATTTCAATCAACTTTATCAGGTTCTGTTAGACTAAAAATAACTTTTGGAATAGAATCTATGCAGAAAGCAGTAGTTCTATTCCAGAAGTAGATCTGAAGCAAAATGGGAGCCAAAAAGCTACTATATAAAATCATCTTTTTCCTGTCCACAGCAACCTAGCAGAAATATTATTCAGCATTGTTTTGTATTCTAGCAGCCCTTTTTACTGATTATATCAGCAACTAACTGAACAAACTTGCAAAACTACAACCTTATAGTTTGCTTGGTTCAAAACCCCCAGGAGGCTAATTGCAGAGGGGTAGCCATGCTGCAACAGACTGTGGGATGGGGAGGAAAGACTCCTTTTTCAAAGTTAACCAGTGAAAGAAAGAGTTACCGTGCAGAGCACAAAACCAATGAAATCCAATCAAGAGGATAAAAGCTCTCCTCCCAGAGAATGTGACCTATTCCTGTTTGATAAGGAACTGGCAGGGGTGAATTATGTATGGACTCTAAGAAAGGGCCATTACTTTTCTGTAATGTGCAAGCCACTTCTCTTTCAAATGAAACTATCCCATTTAGCCTGTGGCAGTGGCAAAAGTAACTGTTGGCACATAATGGCACAGAGCACTTTTCAAGATGTGCAGATGAACAAGCCCTTGTTGGCATGGTTGGTTAAACTAATTAGATCTTGCAGTGAGCTTGCTCCTGTTCTTGTGAATTAAAAGTAGTGTTTCATTTCTGAAGAGAACAAAGAGTTTCTTGGCAGGTCTTTCTTTCACTACCTGTAATTACTGGAGCTTCAAGTTCTGGATGAATCTAATTGATCTGCAAACAAAATGGCAATATATATTTTGTAGGAGAGATCAAATATTTGTTTTGCAAAGCATTTACCTTCTGATTACATAATTATTAACTAGCCAGCAGCAGCTGCAGCAGCTTTCTTGACCAACATTTTCCATATCCAGAAGAACTAACTCCAATTAATTCAATTTTTTTCACTTGTACGTTTTAGTTTTGCTTCTTTTTCTGTGTATCTTTTCTTTGGTGCCTCTGTTAGATAAGATGTGTATTTGAAGGGCAGATTTTATTTGTTATTTATTTATTTGATATATATCCTGCCTGTATTTTGTTCATCTCAAAGTGAGATACACAATGCTTCCTCCTCCTGTTTTCCCCACAGGAAGCCTATGAGGTGGGTTGGACTGAGAGAGAGAGCGACTGGCCCAAAGTCACCCAGCCGGCTTCCTTACCTAAGGGAGGACTGGAACTTTCTTAGTCTCCTAGTCTGTAGCCCAGCATTTTAATCACTACACCAAACTGGGTCTCAATCTAAGCTTCAATCATGACTTAGTATGGTAAGTGAAATCTGTCACTAGGCCAGCAGGGGACAAACAAAACATAACATATTAATGACATACATGTACGGAGGCAGTGCAGAGGTAGGTCCTGACATTACTTTTTATTTATTTATTTGTTTATTGGATTTCTCCCCCACCCATCTCCCCCACAATGGGGGCTTAATAAACTTAATAATAAAAGTTTCATATATCATGTCAGCACAATCTCAATCAACCTAATTTCCTTTCTTGAAATTTCATGACACAAGAGCTTTACTGAATACACAGTCTTCAGTATCACTGAATGGTCACTGAATGGATTGGTCAGTAGGTACCCAGTTTATGAAAATTTGAATTCTGTTACCAAAAAAAAAATAATAACAACTTGGGGTCTTCATAGATAGCTTATCTTTTTATCATACCTTGACAGTTTAATTCTTGAACTGAAATTCAACTTTACCACAAGAAAATGTTTCATTTAGCTTTGTAGCTGAGTCATTAGGTTGTTGGACATGCATACTGAAAAAAAAGAGAGTGGCACAGAGCACTGAAGAAGTGAAACTTCTCTTCAACAAGGATGGAGAGCCAAAGGTTGGAAAATCACTAGATGAAAAAATAGAAGTTGGAGTTGTTGCGGCAAGCTGTAATTTCTCATCAAGCTCCTGATTGAAGAAAATGCTTGTACTTTACATCAGGGATTGTGATAAAGCAGGTGGATTAGATTTACAATATTGTTATGTATACCCAATTTGTTATTTTGGTCTAAGATTTCCCGGTAAGTGTTCTCTTTTATAGTAATGAACACACTGCATTGCATAAAACGCATGCCGGGAGGCTTTGCTCATGGTGACTCATGCCTTAGTTACCTCCCATTTGGATTACTGTAACATGCTTTACACAGGGCTGCCTCTGAAAAGCATTCAGAAGGTGCAGCTGGGTTTTGGCAGTTTTTTTTGGCATTCCTCGTTCACTTGTGTAACACTGCTGCTCCATGAGCTGCACTGGCTCCCAGTAGGCTTCCAGGTGCAATTCAAGGTGCTGGTCATTACCTATAAAACACTTCATGGCATAGGGCCAGATTACTTGCAGGACCACCTCTGTCCCCTTGTTTTCGCCTGCTCCATCACATCTAGCAGAGAGGGCATGCTCTGGATCCCTTCTATTAAACAATGTCATCTTGTTGGACCCCAAAGTCATGCCTTCTCAGTGGCAGCATCTGTCCTATGGAACACCATCCCCCCAGGGATTCAGATGGCCCCAGCCTTTTGTAAGCCATTGAAGACCTGGCTGTTCCACCAGGCATTTGGGCCAGCGGATAGATGAGGTCTGCCGTTGTTGGTGAGTTGAGTCAACAGTTTTCTTAAGTGCTGGGGGTTGTCTGGGAAGGTTGTTTGTTTTACTCTTGTAAGCCGCCCAAAATCACTTCTGTGAGATGGGTAGCTACATAAACTAAGTAACAAACAAGTGAAGCAGTACCCTGCTGGATCAGACCCCTGGCCCATCTAGTCCAGTAGTCTTTTCTCATGGTGGCCAACCAACTGTACAAGGAAACCTATTTGTCTCCCAGCAGATGGCCAGAGGCAATCACATTGTCATCAAGGCTAATAACTATTGAACCCCATGACTTCTATGAATTGGTCCAATCCTGGCAGCCAGCACCATGTCTCATGGCAGCAAATTCCAAAGTTTAACTACGCATTGTGTTGGTCTTTTTTTAGATCAGCTGTGCCAACCCCTTCATTGAACTGTTTACCATTACTCCAAGATCTCTTTCCTCATCAGTTAATGCTAGCTCTGATCCCTTGTTTGTATGAGCAGTTAGGATTTTTGCACCAGTGTGTATCACTCTACATTTACTCACATTGAATGACATCTGCAATTTTGACACCCACTCCCCTAATGTGCAGAGATTGCTGTCAGAGATTCCTGCTGACTTGTTCTTTTAAAGCTAGTCCCTTTTTATATGTATGTACTGCTCTACTGTGATGTGAAGAAAACCATGTGGTACATAGTTACAAGTGATGATGAGGACAAAAAGAGTTTTCCTTTTTCATTTGAAACGAGGAGGGACAGAAAATCCCAAAATAAGTAGGTAGTGGCTTGGGCCTGGCTATCTATGAGATCGCTTTTTTCAAATAGAATCTACTACAGATGCTGAAGATTCCCTTTGCTGTGAAGGGTGGTGAGGAGGAATGTAGAGGCTGGCATTTCTTGTTTTAGCTCCCCTCCTGTGGAATAACACCCCCATAAATAAGATCCCCATTCTGATGCTCAGGAAGCTAGATGAGATTTTTTTTGGGAGAGCATTTGGAGATTTATCAGTTCAGCACTTCAATTATGTACTTGAGATGGGCGATGGGTACTAGTAATAATGGCTGTTTTATTGAATTATGGCTATATATTTGGTATTTGCTTTTTTTTGTAATGTAGAATCCCTTTTTATAATATAGATATCTGATTCTGTAAGCCACATAGATTCAATTGACCTAAGTGCATAGAAGCACTTGTAACAAATAGATGAATAAAAAGCATACCAAATAAGAAAAAAAAGAAAACACTTATTAGCGCTCTTGAATGACTAGTGTTGTGAGTGAACTGGAGAGAGCAAGATTCACTAAAAATCTCTTGACTGCAGAGGCATGGAAATTTCAAGATTCTTTATCTGTTATTCTTTAATGATATCGCATTGTATGTCATCTGCCAGGTGCAATTTGAGCACAATGTATCTTATGCTGTCAATATAATATATAAATACCCACACACACACAAATCCATTAAATAAAAATAAATAAAATAAAATACTGACTAGCATTTTATGTTCACAGTCGGAAATCAATGAAAATATTAAATATTCATAGAGAATTTTAAGGTGGAATTTGGGGAGCAAATATTTTTTAGATGTATTTATATTTCTGCTGAGAACAAATAGCTGGGCAACATTCACTTTTTGAATAGAAAATTAGTATAGTGTAGAACATGAATAGACATCCTATAGTACTCCAAATGCTAGTGAATTACAACTCCCAGAAAGTGAGATCAATAGCAAGGGATACTATAGTTCAGCAACATCTGGAATACGTAAGTATAGTCCTCTTCATAGGTCTGAAAAAAAAAACAGATAAAAATGAGAATTAATTAGTTGTAAAGTGAGGGGGAGTTTAAATTATCTCAAATAAGGAATTATTTTTTTAAAAAAAGACTTGCATTCTGGGATGATTCTGTAGCATTATCTTAAGTCTGGCTAAAAAAAAAATTCTTAGTAAATAAATTCCCATTTGTTTTTGATTTTGACTTGGATTTGTTGTACTCCTTGATAAAGCCAATGCTGATTAATTCTTGCTCTTCTGTACACATCATTCCTACTGTTTATCAAATATATCTAGTTTGAATGCACTTTTTGTGAATAAAATTGTAATGCTCAGCTTTTCTGGCTGTAGATTGCAAACTCAGTTGTTCTCACACAAAATAACCAGCTTTCTATGAGTATTTCATTATTATAATTAATCCCACTGTTGATGACTCTTTCATTTGTAATAACTTCCAGAAGGGTAGCCATGCTCATCTGCTCTAACAGTTCCTACCTCCAAAGAATTACTTCTATGCAAAGCTTAAACATATACAAAATAACACAGTGCCCATTCACAACAGTAGGTCATTACTGAATGCATACTTTGTATACATTTAAGCTTTGTTATAAATGCCACAAACCCTACAGATTATATATTTTTGCATTTCATGGCCAGTTGCTCCAGCTGCTTGCATTCTCCCCCTCCCATCTACCTCTTGTAATACATAGGGTTTCAAGCTTTTCATTGCACCCACTGATCAATGTAATATTTTAATTAACAAAAGATATACAGAGAACAAGCCCCATTTAGAAGAAACATTCCCACACTGCTGTTAGAGGAGATGCTTCTTTAAGATGTTTTGCTTCAGCACAACTGTTTCACTATTTATGCACTTGAATTAAAATGATAGATTTCTTTGAGCGACAGCTCTGTTTCAAATTCTACCAAACAGGAATAAGAGTTCAAGCATCTCTTGAATCACATCAACCCGCCCCATTAGATCCGGCAGGGAAGGTACGCTACGCATTCCACCGGCCAGGGACTTGCACTTGGTGGGTCCCAGGAAGTGGGCTTTCTCTGCTGTGGCTTCCTCCTTGTGGAACATTCTCCCCACTGAAATGAGGCTCGCCCCTTCCCTGCTGTTGTTTAGGAAGTCCCTCAAGACCTGGTTGTGTCATCGGCCTGGGGGGCTTTGGGAACCGGAGACATTCTTAGTTGGCTCCACTGTAATGAATATTCTGCTCCCTCCATGGGGTTTGTATATTTTAATTCTTTAAAAAAAAATTTTTTTTTTGTAAATTGTGATACTGTTTTTATTCTAATAATAATGTTTTATCTTTTTTATAATGCCTGTTTTTATTCACTTATTTTATTTTAATTGTATGCCACCCAGAGTCACTTTGTAAGATGGGCAGTGTGATAGGTAGCATGAGCGGGGAAGATTCTGGAATGGAGCTTCAAGGTTGTCAGGCCGGGGGAGAGACATTCCAGGGCAAGTGCCTCCTCAGCCCACAACAAGACTGTGGGAAAACGAAGAGGATGAGGCTGGCTCCTCCCTAGAGCCTCACGGAGTATATTCTCTAGTAGCTGTAGATAAGTTTAGCCTGGCAAGATTCTGTCTATTAGGTAATTCATTAGCCATAGCCCTACTAGACTTTTTTTTTCCCTCCCCTTCATCACTCTGGGACTTGAAGTTCCAATCTTGTGAATCAGGCCCATTGAAGTCAATGGAAATGAGTTCTTAGCAGACACTAGGCTCAAGAGTCATGAATCTAAAAGTCCCAAGTTTAAATTTTCCCTATGCTTATAGTCTCACTAGCTCAGCTAAGCAAACTCCTATTAGTCTCCTTCTATCCATTATCCCATCTGCAGCATGGAGATACCAGTATCATTCTATCTTAGAGATTCTTCATTAGAAATTTGTGCAGTTATTTGAGCACCAAAATACTACATCAGTTTGAAGTAATTTTCTTAGTATTTCCAGATTCTGGGCATTTGTCTATGGCAGTGTTGTCCAAACGTGGCCACTTTAAGATGAGTGGACTTCAACTCCCAAAATTCCCCAGCTGGCTGGGGAATTCTGGGAGTTGAAGTCCACTCATCTTAAAGTGGCCACGTTTGGACAACACTGGTCTATGGTAACCTTAGAAGCTGGCAGAACCCATTTTCAAAAAGATTTCTTTACTTTTTTAGTTTCATTTCTTTTAAAAAATAGTTTATTTTTTAAGAGTAAAGTACAAACAACTGTAACACCAACAGAATATGCATATACAGTATAGTGGTTATGAGAGTCAGTGTACTATAGTGCTTAAGATGCTGGATGAGCAGCAGGGAGACCCAGGTTCTAGTTCTGCCTTGGGCATAGAAACTGGTTGGGTGACTTTGGGCCAGGTGCACTCTCTTAGCCCTAAACCTGGAAGTCAAAAAACATCTATCAGTCTGCACTGAGCCAGCACGGTAGATTAAAGTTCACAACCTTCAGTGAAGAGACCTTTATGTTGCAGTGAGTTGACTTAGGAGAAGGATGATGATGAGGCTATATGATAAGATAGATAAGATAAGATAAGAACCTGATATTAATTAGAATAAACAAAAAAGGAAAATGAATTATAAAAAACAAAAAAGATCAATTTAATGATTATTTAGTAAGTATCAATTTGGAATTCAATTGTTGAGCTTATAATTAAATCTAGATCATATGGAAACATGTTGCTTCATCTTCTCATTTTTAGAACATAAAGATTTCTGAAAAATGGGTAACACATGCAGAGGTTGGATCCATTTCTTAATATTAAGATGGTTAAATTTCTTTCCATTTACGTAGAGTTATCCTTTCACTGTGTCCCAGGCTTGGTAGAATCAAAGACTTTCATAAAGTAATAAATTCCATATTTTAGGAATATGGTTCAGCATGTTTATGTCTTTAGCTATTATATTTCTTTCCAAAATTCTATTAATATATACTATGATTTGAAACCAAAACAAAATTATAGCTAGACAAGACCAAGTTAGAGTCCTCAAATTTCTTACAGTGCCCCCACAAAAGAAATCTAATACCCAACTTTTTAAGCCATTTTTGGAGGGATTCAATACTATAGATAGAGGGTCCTTGTTATTAGCCTCCCAGAGTTGCTATAATGAGATGGGGGGGGCATATACATCAAATAAATAAATATGCAATAATATTTTCAAATGAATTAATTTCATTCTTAAAATATTAGAAGTATGTCTACATTTCTTAAAACTTTGATCCATTGATTTTCCAAGATTGGATATTCCAATTCTTCATTTCATAGTTATATACTTGAAGTAATGTTAACTTCCATTCTGCTTTTCAGTTCCTTATAAAATTGGATACTTGGTTTCAGTTCAAGCATTGCATCTCTTAAGGTTCCTAATGTTGCAAGTCAGCTCCCAGGCTGTTAGAGCACCTGGGGTATACTGTTTAGTCAGTACATATTTCAGTTGTATGCATTGCCAAGCGGAAGTTATAAATAAATTATATTCATAGTGCAAGACTTAAAAAAAAACCCATTATAAATCAACTGTTTAAGGTTCTTATCCTTTGTTTGGGCCAAGCATTCCAGTAAAACATACACACTGCTATTTTCAAATTAGGGTTATTCCACAATGTCAGTTTCTCATGTGATTTGGGATCAAAATGTGGCCACATATTTATTAATAACCGCCTTCAAGACTGAAAACAAATGCCCGTATTTAATATGCTTGGAATATAAAAACTTCCAAGATTTCAGAGGGGTTACGCACTTGCTGCCTAGGCAAGCCCAAAGAAGGGAATATTCATAAACTCATTCCTAGATAGATAAATAGATAGATAGATGTTAAAAAGAAGGCTCTGTAATAAAGGTGAAAATCTGGTAAGTTAAAGCTGCCTTTATCATAAAGCAACTGCAGATTGGCCAAAGATATTCAGGAGCTTTGGTCTGCCATAAGATTGTTTCTCATAAACTTATTTATTTGTGCAAAGTTATCTAGTAGGAATTAACCTTGGAATCCTTCTAAACATATCCATGCATTTCAATGTAAAATGCATTTCAATTATATTAATCTTGCCCTAAAGACTTAACAGAAATTTTAGCCATGGAGTTACACCTCTTGAAATTGCATCTATGCATTTAGATGTATTTAATTCAACATATCGTGCTACCTTTTCAGAAAAACATAAACCCAAGTCTTTCAGAGTCTGTACAAATTGTAAATCCTAGTTTCTTGCAGAAATCTATTGACACTGCAAATCCCAAAGGCAACAAATTATAGACTATTGCCAATGAATAGTGTAGCTAAAGTATGGGCCATATTGTTGCACAATCTCAATAAGCTGTGGTGATGACTATTATGTCGAAGGGCGTCAAAATACCTGCAGTTAGAAGCTGCGAGGCTGCTACCTCAAGCGTTACGCCCACGTCTCACTTGTTTTATAGCTGCCGAGCAAACCCACCAACCGAAATGAAGTGTTCTATTTGATGTTATCCCCCCTTTGTAAAAACACCGGGATCACTCGACCTGCGCTGTTCCTTTATTAATTAACGACAAAACGACGAAGCCACATTTACCTATAAATAGAAGTGACGTCACATCGGGTCACCGGCTTCGTTTCCTATACGTCACTCCCTTTCCGCCGCCTGTTCTTTCCCGGAACGAGCCGTTCAGCGCAGTTCAAGGGTTCCCATGGTAACCGCGGAAAGTGCGAGTCGCCCCCTGCCCCCAAGAGGGTCAATGGCGGGGTGCCGTTTCCCCCGGTCAGGGGCCGGTGCATCGTGGAAAACTGCCAGAGCTGCTCGCTGGTGCCCAATCTGAGGGCAGAGTGGAGGCGAAGGTGGGAGGGATTTGCAGGCAGCTGCCGGCGCCGAAGTATAAAAGGAGGACGGCGAGCGTCGCGTGGGACTCCGCGGTGGGTGACTGGCGCTCTGGTGTGCCGCCTGGAAGAAGGAGTTGAAGGTGAGCAACCGAGGGCTATTCCGCCTTTTTCTCTCTGAAATTCGTTTCCTATAGTTCAGTGGCTCGTTATTTAATATATTTATTCATTTACTTATTCATTTTCTCGATCGGAAGAGGGTGATGCTCAGAAGCGCCCTTGGCTGCAACACCAGTTCCTCCAGTACTGTAGCATGTCTGGGAAGTCGGTTATGGGTGAGGACTGGTTGGAATGCCGTTTGCATATTTTCAGAAACAGCCTTGGCTGCTTGTCTGACTCTTAACTTTTTTTAAGCTCTGTCGTCACTTTTGCGGCTTTCCAGTTTTTCATCGATCTTGTACTGTCACAAATACTCCGAGGTGGCTAATAATCAAAATGGCTGCAAAACTGGTCATAGTCATATTGTTAAAAAGATTGATAGGGGTACCTTTTCCTCAAAGAAACATCCATTCTTGAAATACTTGTAGCCATCTTAGCCAAGAGTGGTCAGAGTTAGGGGCACCTGGAGCACATCTGGGGGCGCACCATGTTGAGCCAAACTGGCTTAGGGATTCTTTCCTTATTTCTTCTCCCGATGTTTCCAGTGTACTAGTTCCAAACACCATAGATCTTCAAGTTTATTTTAAGATACATCCATGCAAGTAACTAAAGTCTGAAGTTCCACCCTGCAGCATTTTTATTTCTTCTCAGAATGAATGAAACTGATCCAGTGCTTTCTTTTGAAGCATATGTAGCTGTTCTGGGGTGTGTGTGTATGTGTAAAGAGGTATATGCCTTGCTTTAGAAGCGTTTAGTGAGGGTGCATAATGTGGGTTTTGTCTGGGGTTGGTAGAGTCTTTGTATATATGTGCCTGGTAGTTTGCCCACAATGAGCAATAAGATTCATTTACAAAATTCCAGATTTACCTCCCAATCCAGGAAGATTTAATAACTTGCTATAATCTTTTTTAAAATCTTTTCCCCCCTTCCTTGACTGTTACATTAACTCCTTGTACTCCTATTTATGAATTTTTTATCCTGCTTTTTTACTTTGACGCATATTGCGTTTAGTTCATTTCCTGTGAAATTCTCCCTAGTAGTGTTAGGCACCTAGTCTAGCACTTTTGGTTTGCAGAGCATGGTCCCTCTCTTTCTTCACAGATAGGGTGGAATTTGAAGAAAGCAAGAGGTATTTCTGCTAGCTTTCTTGGAAGTATTGAAAAAATCTTTTAAAAGCCTACAACTATTTAAAATAAATTTCCTCTTTCATTGCCTTCTGTAATAATACTGCTTGCTTCATGGTCTCCTCCTATGCTTGCTTTGTCATATTATATAAATCTTTTCCTTTTTGCATGCTGTATGTAAAAGAATATGTCTCTGCAAATAGATCTCTGTGTATTTGCATTTCATGGGTCACATACATACATCGCTAATGGACGTAGGAATATAAAAACTGCCTTATGCCAACTGTGGTCATGTGTCTATCTAGCTCAGGTTAATGTAGGCTGACTTCTAGAGGCTGTGTGGGGCTTTGGAAAGAAATCTTTCCCAGTCTGGCTTGGTGTCTTCTCATGCACCTGTTCTATCACAATTCTCCATTTAGTATTCTTACCCCAACTGTATTATTTTTATTTATTCCTCACTTCCCTCTACCAGCTCACTACCTCTTCATTCTAAATTCCTTGACTTTATATTTTCCTTGCCTTGATTTCTTCCACCTCTGTGTTGTGACATCACTTTTTTTTTTTTTTTTTGGTGCCTAAGAAAAAATGCTGATTCATCCTACCAGTGCATTCTTGAATCAGCTTCTTGTTTTCTCCAACACTGCTTTGGTCTGGTTGAGCCATAAAACTGAACTCTTCAGCATCCTTTTCCAAGACTGATCCTCTGTGAATCTGGTCTGGGATTCTTTTCTGCTTATTTCTAATTACTGCATTGAAGTTCACCAGCATCACTAAGCATTTGTTACATCTATATCCTACCTGAAGCATCTTATGATTACACACCCATTGCAAAGTAATTATCTTGTCCATCTTCCCTAAAAACAAATGATTCTTCCACTGTCCACAGTGCTGTTTGGCTCAGTTACAAAGGATAGATTTCATTCGTGGCAATCAAGTAGTTTGCCATCTGGTGGTGTTTTCAGTATATGTTCTGCTTCTATGTTGAATTTGTATTAACCCTTTTAGAAGATTTCAGAGTACCTTGTAATGATGAACTGAATGCATTCTGAAAGCAGTATTAAAATATAGATAAACTACAGGTGAAATGTAGTACGATTTGAAAGAAATGGGTTACATATGTGTGGATTTTTTGTTTTTAAAAAATGAGTTTTTATGAAGAATTCTAATGTAAAAAATAATTTATTATTATTAGCGCTGTGCTGACATCAGTATTATGAGTGAGTTTTCTTCTGTGTCCTGGATTCATGGTGAAAGTTTGCAAGGAAAGCGATCAGTAATTAGTAGTAAAATAGGTTGGAGTACTGTTTTTTTTTAATTAAAAACAAGATGTACGTTTAATAAATGACTTTCCATTCATTTTACTAGGATCTATGACTGTCCCATGATAGGGTTATGCTTTGAGACAACTTGGAATCCTTGTAAGGGCCAGGATTCTTTGATTCTTACAGAGCAGGGTTGAATAGGGCCTTCCAGCCAGCATGGCCAGTTGTAAGAAGCAGTGGGAATTGCAGTCCAACAGCATCTAGTGGCCATTTGTTACCCATCCCATTATTGCGGTTTCTAACAGAAAAGTGGTATAATCTCTAAAGCAAATATAGTAGTTAATGTGATCCATTAAATAAATTCTTACGACTCTAACATTTTTGGTGGAAAGTACCACTTTAGGAATGTCTAACACAATGATTTTTAAAATCCACATTAACCATTTTTATCATACCACAGATACCCATGCCACCCAAATCTCAGTTCATGTCCTTCTAACTCCAAGCACCCACTTTTTCATTCAAACCAAACAGCAAACTGCAAAGTACAATTTCAAATCAGGTAGACCCAATCCTCCTCTTTCCTTTTCATCTTATAACACCTTATATTTAACGTGGTTTTTCCCCCGGCACACAAATTTAGATATATCCTTTTGCCACTGTTTAAATTGTGCATCAGTTATCAAAACAGGTATTGTCTGAAACAAAAACATCCTTGTAGGCAAGACATTAATTTTTATCATAGAAATTCTCCCCAGCAATGACATTTGTAGTTTCTCCAAACTTAACATGTCTCTTTTTAACTTCATTCCATGTCTTAACATAGTTATTTTGAAATAATATATAATTCATATTTGTCATGGTGATATCCAGATATTCTACTTTCTTCTCAATCTTAAAACCAATTTTATTCATCAGTTCTGTCTGATCTTCTGTTTTCATGTTTTTTGTTAACATCTTTGTCTTTTGTTTGTTGATCTTAAAACCTGCTATTGCATGGAATTCTTTTAGTTTTCCCACTAATGTTTCAATTCCCTTTAAAGGATCTTCCAAACCAACACCAAGTCATCTGAAAAGCCCTAAACTTATAAGTTTCTTTTTTAATCTTTACTCCCACAATGCTCTCATCTTGTCTTATATCTCTATTCAGTATTTCAAGAACCAAAATAAACAAAAGAGGAGACAGTGGGCGTCCCTATCTTGTTCCTTTTTGTACCTCACAAGTTAGATCTCTATTAACAATTATTTGTGCTTTCAGTGAAGTATAAATCAGTCTTACCCATTTTATGAAGTTCTCTCCAAAGTTCATATCTTCCAAAACTTTGAACAAGAAAGCCCAGCTCAAACAGTCAAAGGCCTTCTCTGCATCTAATGCAGCTTGTTTTTCATTATGTTGCTCCAAATATTCCAAAATGTCCAACATATTTCTGATATTGTCCTTTAACTATCTTTTAGGTAAAAACCCACATTGGTCCTCATGAATAAATTCTTCCATTTCTGATCTAATTGCTGAAAGATTGTGCCATGATTTCCTACCATTTTTAAGAGGGAAGTGTTCAGCTATAGTGTAAACCTTAAACAGGCCTAACATTGTTTTTTAAAAGCATATACACACACCCTATAAGCTCCCAAAATCCCCCCCCACAAAAAAAACCCTCTTTGAATATTATGGTCCTGTCTACTCAGTATCATTCTCCTGCCCATTGAGACTGCCGCTTTTGCAAAAAGTGTTACGTGCTGTACTCAGCTTCTAAAGCATGCCCATCCTCTCCTGGTGAGCGGGGGCTCATATGGCTGCCAAACAGAGAGAGAAATGAAATCCTTATCACAGCAGTTTCTTTTTCATTCTGACCATTGTCTGTCTGCTTACTTTGCAGCCAGAACATGCAGTGTTTGCGTGGAAATATTTAGTTTACAGAAAAATGCCTTACAGTAGGCTTCAGAACTGGAAAAGTGACAGTTACACAAGCAGCTGTCACAAGAAGAGCTTGTAAGCGGCATCCACTACAATAAGGGTGGATCCGTGCTTTGTCTTTCCTATCTAGCTGCCAAGGAGAGGAGGAGGAAAGGAAACTCAGAATTCCACTAATTATGACTAAGCTCATAATAATAATTCTGCTACATTTTATATAGTGTTTTCACCATTCTCACAACAGCCCTATAAGAAATTATAGGGTGAGTGCCATTTTTCTGGGAAGACACTAACAGCTGAAGCTGTGTGGGGCTTGAAGTTTAATTTATTTGCTATTTCCTACTTTCCTACTTTTGTCATTTAATGTCAGCCCTTCAAGATAGTCAAGACAAGAAAGCAAACTATGAGTACTAACACTACATTTATTATAAGGTTACAGTACCAGAATCTTGCAAGTCTGAAAGAACATCTCTTCCTCCCCACCACTCCCGCCTCTACTTTCCAGGTATCTAGGGAGGGAGTTCCAGGAAACTAGGGATGGATACACTCAAAGGCCTTTCTATAATCAATGAAGCACATAGTGACTTCTTTTTGGTATTCTTTGGCTTTCTCAATTATCCAGCATGCATCATCAATAATGTGCATTCCTTGGCCTTTTCTAAAGCCAGCTTGAACATCTGGTATCTCTTTATCCATGCAGGGCTCTAATACATACTCTGGTATGTACACTAACATAGTAAATCCTCCCAGGGGATATATTTGTCCTCCCCCAGCCAACATGCCCTTACAGGTAGTCCTCGCTTAACAACCGTTTGTTTAATGATGGTTCTAAGTTACAATGGCCTTGGAAAAAGTGCTTTACAACCTGTACTCACACTTACAACCGTTGCAAACCATCATACCACCCTCCACAGTCACATGATTGCAAAAAACATCCATTGGGGAATCTGGATTCACTTAATGACCATGTGATTCGCTTAACGGCCATAGTGATTCACTTAATGACCATAGTAAAATGGTCGTAAAATTGGTCCAGTCATGTGGTGACTCACTTAACGACCACTCTGCTTAACAACTGATTTTTATGGTCCTTATTGTGGTCATTAGGTAAGGACTACCGATATATTTAAATGCATCACATAGGAAGTAATATTGCATTTGGTTGGTTCCCTTCTCTTTAAAATCTTCATATACTAATTGAAATCTCAGTTCTGAGTATGGATCCGATCTAAGCAAAGTGGCACACAAAGGAGATACTAAGAGGACTCCCAAGACTTGCAGAAGTAAAAAACAGAAATTTAAAAGGTACCATACTCTGTTCAGCAGTCAAATGAGGGCTGGGAATTTATGGAACAGGAATGTGGGGTGGTAGGGAGACAGAGATGGAAGAGCCTCTGAGGCAAGTAAGTAGTCTGGAATAGGGTACCACTGACCAAATGATCAATTCTGGCCTCTCTATGGTGCAATATTTTCTTATATCTGGAGAGCCTAATTAAGTAGGATTTGGCAATAATTTGCTTTTCTCTATAGAAGGAATCCAAAATAGCCTTGTCAGCTATAAAAAAGATATTGAAGACCTTGTTAGGTTAATACATAATACAGATACTGCATAGTTTTGGAACTATAATAATAACTAATAATTACAATTGGTTAAAAAATATGCTTAACACTGCCACTTTGATTTTGAAAGAAACCAGTATATTCCTAACTGGGCTCTTTATTAGCTTTCTGCTAAAGATGGTCTTCCCTTACTACAAACAGAAGCTCTATGACCAATGTCCAAAGAGGAGGCAACCTTTGAGGAGAAACTAGCATCAGCTAAGGCATCAGTTACGCCTTTTCCTGGATCGGGAAGCCCTTCGAACAGTCACTCATGCCCTTGTTATCTCCCAGATAGACTACTGCAATGCGCTCTACATGGGGCTACCCTTGAAGAGTATCTGGAAGCTACAGCTGGTCTAGAATGCAGCCGCGCAGGCTATTTTTGGAGCCCCGAGAAGGGCCCATGTAACACCATTGCTCCGCAAGCTGCATTGGGTACCAGTTTGCTTCCGGGTCCAATTCAAGGTGTTGGTTATTACCTTTAAAGCCCTACATGGCATGGGGCCAGGTTACCTAAGGGACCCCCTCTCCCCTATGACTTCAACCCATCCCACCCGGTCACACAGAGAGGGCATGCTTCGGACCCCCTCAGTAAAAGAACTCCATCTAGCGGGGTCCAGAAGGCGGGCCTTCTCTGCGGTAGCCCCCGCTCTTTGGAACATTCTGCCCCCGGAGGTGCAATTGGCCCCCTCACTCCTGGCCTTCCAAAGGACCTTGAAGACGTGGTTCTGCCACTTGGCCTGGGGTGGGGAGGGAACAGCTCAAGCAGGGGGATGGCTAGCCCCATAGTGGCTGGCTGTCCCCGCCCTGATTTTCCATCTGCTTGGATTTTTTGTTTCTAGTATTGTTTTAATTGTATATATGGTATACATTTTATATATATTTATAGTTTTAATGTTTTTGTAACCCGCCCAGAGTCCCCTATTGTAGGGGAGATGGGCGGGAGAGAAATCCAATAAATAAATAAATAAATAAAATAAAGTCTGCCCTTGAGTGACCACGTATAACGTGAACAGTCCTATCATGCTGAAGAAGTTTATTCATTTTAGTTTCTGTTTGTAACAAAATTATTTAATGTGTTTGTGCAGCCTTATACTGTACTTTCTGTTCTAAAACCTCAAAGCCACAATGTCCTTTATCATTTTTTTAAGGATTATTAACTTTCTATAAATAGTTCTATTGATACTGAAAGGTGGCAGTATCTGATTTATATCAACATGTTTTTTATTCTCCTACAGAACAGGTGTTTCTGGTTATTTTGTTATGCTAGTAATGTGTCACATGGTAGCATGATATTAATTTATTAGCTGCCTGTAACACAGGCTTACATAAGTCTGATATGATATTTTGTGTTTTTTGAGTGCCGTATTAATAGTACTCTAAATAAAAGGGCCTCTTCCACTGATATCAGCTACATTAACACCACTAATTTCTTCACACGGTGATGCTTTATCCAAACAACTAGAAACCAGCAGTATTTGAGGGTTTATCGTGTTTCTGAATTTAAAATACATTTGCACTAATAGCCCATATGGCTTTGAACATGTGCCTTGATTACAGCTGGTGATACAGAAAAGTATTTTCCAAAATGGAAATTTTTCCAATGCTTTATTTTTCTGTAGGAAACTTTCTACCTCGCATCACTGGTGATTCACCTTTTCTTGTGCCAATTAGACCAAGTTTCATAGGGTGATTTCTTTTGAAACATTTTTGGGTGCAAAATGAACTTTTGGATATAAATTTAAGTACGCAAATTCGTCTAAACTGCACTTTGAAATCATATCATCCCCATGTCGTTCTGTAACTGCAGTTCTCATAATAATCATGCTGAGTTAATTCAACCTCCCTGATTAGGGAAAGGAAAAATACAACTCAGTACCCCTGGTCCAAAGAAAAAGAGCAGTCCTGTAATGTATTTTCTTTAAATTTCCTTGCCTGGTCTGAGGTCATGTCCTTTGAAATTGAAAAAGAGCAGTATGATGTGTCCACTTTTTGCTGATGCCACATGCACAGAACACACCCTTTTCTATGTAGTGAACAACTCCCAGTACCTCAGGAATTCTGATTGGCTTAGCAGAGAGGCTGTGCCCTATAAATATACCTCTTTTGCTTTGCAGAGCCACTTGCACAAAAGACGGTAAGCTGATACATGTGGCATCACCTGTCTTGCACGGGGAGCAGAAAAAGTTTGCAGCTTTTTTTTTTTTTGCACTGAATTGAAAGCAAATATTTTTTCCTGTCTGTAATATAAAACCTTATATGTTAAGTGAGGCAGAAAGAAAATGTAACTAGGAGAGCTTTAGTCGTTTTCCTGAAACAGTTTAGGCTTGGTTCTTTTATTGATTTGCAAGATGCTACATTAATATTAAAGTTAGCTAAGTGCTTTGTGTGTATTTTGGGGGATATTCTAAACTTAATGAATTCTGACCAAAATTCTAGTTATAGTGTCTAAAGATGGTTGGTTGTATTTTTTTTTCTTTTTCTTTTTAACCTGTGAATTGTAACCCATCCAGAGATGCTGTGGAGACAGGAGTCTCCAAATTGAATTATTATGTTTATAATTATGGTTATGATTATTAGCCTTTCAAATGTTAGAAAGTGATTTCTTTGGGTTTTTTGTTTCATTAGCCAAGGAGGGAGAAAAATTCTGTACTTTCATCAATAGCTGGAGTTTGTAATTGAACTTCCTAACTTCTGTGTTAGCTTGACAAAGAATAGCTAGGACAATCTTAATTCTGGCTGATTCTAAATAGCTAGAAATAACGTGGCATACTTAGTCACCAAAACAGTGAATAATATAGTATTCTGTTTTTAGAGCTCTCTTACAGTGAAATCAATACTAAATTGTGCTAAAGTTCTATGTTTGGTTGTGAGCTGAATAGCAGGATTTAATTTTGGTTTGTGGTATCTGGAAGATTATGTACTTTCGCAGCGCTGAATTGGAGACTATATGAATTTAGTGGGTTGGTTTTACCATTTATATATATATTTATTTGAACAGATGCAACACTTTCACAGAAGTTATGTGAATATTTGGCAGTCTTAATAGGATGGCTGTAATTTATGGAAATTGCCTGTGGAACATACCACATTAATTGGTATCACTGAGTGCTGCTCTGTAGAATTAATTATCATTGCAGGGAACTTTCAGTATTATCTGCATTGGATCAGTCATACCTCAAATAATCCGTGATGTGCTTTGGCCACCAAGGGTAATTTTGCTGAAATTCAGCAATGCGGTTTCTGGGATTTACAATTAAGGGTCTTGCTCATCTCTAATCTACAGTTACCTTTCCTAATCTGGTCTTTTTCAGATGGGCTGCAAGGGTAATTCCCATCATCCCCAGCCAACTCAGCAGTGGCTTTGTAGTTGAAGATTATGGGAATTATTGCTGAATGTGTCTGAACAGCTTCAAATTGGGAAGGGTTCATCAACACCAAGAGTAGGCAATCTTTTGTGCCAGGGCACATCTGAAGTTTGGGGAGTGTGAGGTTGACCCATATAAAATAACAGCAAGGGTGCCATGGCTATTTACAACCTTCCCATATATTAGGAGAACTAGTTTCTAAATATGCTCAAATGTCATTCTAGTGAGAACATTGTGAATCCTAAAGACATTGCAGGTAATAAATAGGATTTTAGATACTGGTTTACATTTGGAGTTTGCCAGCATCCCATTTATTTATTTAGATTATATTTTTAAAAATCAAGAGGGGCAGGGCATCTGGTAGCATCAGAGGAGATGGCTGGAGGGCATATTATGTGCTGCAGCTGACAGAGCTGCTGTTTATGTTCTATCACTTTTTATCAGGGGAATTATTGGTAGCTTCCTAGAATTTCAGAAACCAAACTGGGCATTTTGCATTGATGAAACAACTACTCAAGGACTTCCTTTCTTTTTCTTTTCCAGACACTTGAAAAATGCCTGCGATCAGGAATTTGAGCCATGCTTTCAAGCATCTGTTGAACAAACCTGGCTGTGGTTGTCAGGTTGCTCTTGTGCCTGTCAGATGTCTTGGTATTTCACCCCGGCAGGTGCCATCAGATGCCAGCTTTCATTCAGTATCTTTTTCAGAAACTGATCATCCACGGGTATTAATTACAGGTCAGCCCAATTTTTAGATGCTACTTCAGAATTGTTTTCATGTGTGGTTTTTTAATTTATTTTTTACTAATTGTATACAACCATGTGAGTTGATATTCATTTGATTTCTATTTAAACACTAGATTTGTGTGGCACTTAAATGAGTTGGAGCCCAATTTTTTTCATGCTGTGGTTCAGCACTTCCGCTTAATCCAGGCTATAGCAATTCCATAACTAAAGAACAGAAGCTTTGCTCCCAAAGCACTTCTAGATAACAATAGGGCTTTGGAAACAGAGAATCTAGTTCCCATCTGGTTCTTGTGCATTACAGATCATTTTCTCCTAGAGCCAGAGACCTAGAAAATAAGGATGCTTGTCTTTTATAAGGTGGTTGCTACTCTTATCACTCACAATTCACAGTGGTGTCTTGCGTAGCCCCTGTAGCAACACTTTCACATGGGTTTAAAACAATCTCTTTTCAAGCTGCCTTTCCATAACTATTTCTGTACACTTGACACTGTGATTCAGGGCTTGTTCTATTTACTGGAATCCTTATAACTTACTTCCCCAATTTGATCCCCTTCAAATATTTTGGACTTCAGTTTCCATCAGCCCAAGCTAATGTATGATGGGCATCATATGCCTACAGTACTAAATGTTGCCTCATAGTATAGACAGATGACCCTGAAAGGCATCTTATATATAAAAAAGGTAATTCAGTTCAGCCATTTTCAATAATTTAGATCTGTTAAAGTGCTAAGGTTTAATCAGTCTACTAAACTTTTCTGTGAAAAGTTTTCTAGAAACATCAACATCTCCTGTACCCACTCCATCATCTTAGATGGTCCTTATAAATGAGTTTTAAATAAAAAAAGATTTCCAACTATAACTTACATACATTATATTCTTGCTTTTCAGGGGGACTAGGCCAGCTTGGAGTAGGACTTGCTAAGCTACTAAGGTAAGCATTAATTTTCATTGCTTCTATTAATAATAAGAAGCTCTGGTATCTTTTAAAAAAGGTTATAGGGTTTCCTGTGCATTTTCATGTTTCCTTGCATCTATGATGAGCAGATAGAGATGAGGCATTGGTTTGGTAATATATCATGTTGACCCTATTTTGGGGGAGGTGGGGTGGAAGAAGAAAATAATACAATAGGTTTATCATAGAAAATGGTAAGTGAATCTATGCCTAGTTGGCTATGCTTATTTTGGGGGGTGATGGGGGAAGGGTTGACAACATCAGTATTATGGAGTGCAGAAAGTATGGATTAAAAGGTGCATCTCATATACCAGAATAGGTTTATTCTAAGAGCTGAGTTCAAAATCAATATGCAACATTAATTGTGGTGTTTTCTCTAGAAAACGCTTTGGAAAGAACAATGTGATTTTGTCAGATATTAGAAAGCCCCCTGATAGTGTCTTCTATAGTGGTAAGTACCATATTAAACTGAGAGAAATATTCAGTGTTTATATTCTAGGAGTTTTTGTTCTTTTCTACAAGGAGATTTTCTTTCAGTTAAACCTTGGGCTTTTGGATATTAATCCTTACAATCGTCCTTGAAGTATATGATGCAAGTTTGTAAGTTTCTCCCCAGCTTTTCCCCCTCTTTCAGGCAGTAGTGTTGCCCACAATGAAAGATGAATTGAGTCCATGATATTTTTAGCATTCCCAAAATATTCTCTTGAGGTTGCTGCAATAGCAGTTAAACTGGTTCCGTTATTTATGTGATAAACCAGCCATAAGAAATGAGAACAGGAAACATAATGTTATATACACTGTTTAACTGGTTCTGTGCTGGGGAGGCAACAATATGATAGAGTACATTATGGCTTGGCAGCAGTAGAGCATCATGAGACACAATTTGATCATACTACTATTGTTTTTGTCTCTGGGTTCTTGCACTTCTTCAGAAACCTTGCAAAAATTGCTTGATGGGAGATTAGTGTGTATGTTAAAGAAGACAAACCTGTCATTATCTTAAGTGATTAATTTGACCTAACCTAATTGGGGTGTTGCTAACTCATTGCCTGAGTTTTAAATATGACAGAGGACATGTAAAGGAAAATTCTGTGACATTCCACGCAGCAAATACATATTTAAAGCAGTATTTCAATCACTGTGTCAACCTCAGTTTTGGCCAACCAGCTTGATACTATCTCCACCATGCCTCCTTTGAATGCTATAACTCACTGAAATGAGCTCTCTACCCCAAGTGTTGTATGCTCTATAAAGTGATGTGTTGTGCAATTTTTTAAAATATATGTCTGAAATTCTGTTTAAGGATGGTATAAGTGGTCTGACATAGTAATATTCTTCTGGAAGCAAAGAAATTAAAGCAAAAGCTGTTCTTTGAAACAAGCATAATCTTTGCATTGGGTAAGATCTGTCTTTCTAAGGTCCCTCTCACACCGTGACAATGCATAGCTTTTTCAGAGGGTTATGGATGCTCTTGTTCTTGTTGTATATGCTAAATGCCTTCTTTATCTTGTCATGGTTTTTGGTTGAAATAGTTTTGCAGATGTTCATAGGTCTTCAAACTATGTATATGCCCTAGATAAAATGAAATTAATTCCAAATGTATCAAAGTCCTGCTGCAACTGAAGTGTGTCCATGAATACACACATCATGCATTTTGCACATCCTACATATTTGTACACACTACTGTATTACAAATGTAGTGATCCATAAAGAACATGGAATTGGAAATTCTTGAGATCATAATGCATTCAGCAAAATCCTTCTCAAAATAAAGATGCCATTAACTGAATCTACAAGCTGTTGACATCTTCATCACAGCTCATATGGTTTTAAGCCTTCTTTTTCTCCTTAGGTCCTTTCATCTACTCTGATATTTTGGATTACAAGAATCTTCGTGAGATAGTGGTGAACAACAGGATTACTTGGCTATTTCATTACAGTGCTTTGCTCAGTGCAGTTGGAGAAGCCAACGTCCCTTTGGCAAGATCTGTGAATATCACTGGTATGTCTCAACGTATTTAGCATTTTTGTTTAGGTATTCCTACTTCACTCTAGAAGTCTTGTTTTTTGGTTGAGGGTTTAACAACTCTGTTTGCTATCCCCAGGACTGCACAACATTCTTGATACAGCTGCCGAGCATAGTTTGAGACTCTTTGTTCCCAGCACAATTGGGGCTTTTGGACCAACTTCCCCTAGGAATCCAACTCCTGATCTTTGCATCCAAAGGCCAAGGACAATCTATGGAGTCTCTAAGGTTCATGCTGAACTCATGGGAGAGGTAAGAATAAGCATTTTGTTACAAGAATTGCCTTGTTTTTTTCATGTTTACGCATATAAATAGGAAATGCTACAAAAGCCCCTAGCTGAATTTTTCTTTCATTTTTCTTCTCATAACTAGGTTTTGAGTTTTCCTGTACCATTGAAATATTAGCCTAAAACCATAAATTAAATAAACAAATATTGGATGTTTCTTATGGCTTCATGTTCTTGGTTTTGCACTGATGCTCTCTTAACTTTAGCCTTTGCGGATGTGTTTCAGTTACAAGAGAAATTAAACAGCAGCAAGTACCTTAAAAATTAGTAGGCATATTAAGAAGTGAGCTTTTAGTAGCCATAGTGCCAAAAGGCTTAGTATGTTGAGCAAAACTGGTAAATACTGAAGAACAATATATTTTTTCAGCATTGTTGGTCATTAGATTCTGTCTAGATTCAAGTGGATAGGAGTCAGCATACTGTATAAAATAATATCAAAATGTGAATTACTGGATTTCTTAAATCTGGACGTAATCCCTAACAGTCTGGCAAAAATGCCACACACATGTGCCAATTGATATCCCACTGAACTTTCAAGCTATCAGTTAGTCCTCTGTTACAGTAAACAGAAGAAAGATTGGTAGCGAAATCCATTTCAGACCCTTGAATTTTTATTGCCATCTTAAATAACTGAAGTAAACCTTCAGCACACATGAACACAGCTATAATATGCATCAGCATTATTGTAGCAAGTTAGTGTGTTCTAGAAATGGAAAGAACATATCCTTACTTTGTATTAATATGTTTTTATTCTATAGTATCACTTTGAGGCTAGTTTGGTGTCATGGTTAAAGGCACCAGGCTAGGAACTGGGGGACCATGAGTTCTAGTCCTGCCTGAGGCACAAAGCCAGCTGCATGATTCTGAGCCAGTCACGCATTCTCTTCCAGTCCCTGGCAAGCCATAAATGTTGCCAAGAAAACCACAGGGACATTAACCAGTTCATTTTCTTAAATAAAATGCATGTGCTACAACTCTATTTCAGTTAGCTTTTTTAGAACGACCCAGAGGGTAGAAACAGGTTTTCTGGTGTTACTGAAAAGATGCTAAGTAGTCTTTCTCCAGTATCACAATGAATCCGTGGCTTCTTGAGACTGAAGATCCTTCCCTGGCAAGCCATTGCAGTTTCCACTAGACCAGGGTTTTTCAACCTTGGCAACTTTAAGATGTGCGTACTTCAACTCTTAACGTTGCCAAGATTGAGAAACCCTGCACTAGATTCTTTCCTTGGATTTGGAGATCAGAATGCAGCCAAGAAGACATCACATAACGGCCTCCGCAGTATTCCTGCTCTCCAAAGCCAATTCTCTTCCACTACCCCTTTGGCCAGAAACAATCCTCCCTTCTGCTCGCTAGCTTTCATGCTTCTGGTTTCATTTAATGTGGTTTGCCCTCTGCCTCTTTCTGGGTGCATTTTTAACTGCTGCATGTATGTTTGCTTCCACATAAATCAAGGCCCTTTTTTATTAAGGTCCTGGATCCCATGGAAGCTAATACAGATTTTCTGAAGATGTAAGCAATGAAATGTGCAGTTTATTTATTCATTCAAGCAATCAATTTATATGACCACAAATGCCTGCAGGGAAGCTAACATGACTGGGAGCAAAGTTTTATCTGGAGCTCTTGGATACTAGAGATTCACATCGTATCAGGTTTTAATGAGAGCTGAACCGTTCACTATGAATGGTTATTTTTTTACAGTGAATGTTGTCTCTTAAAATATACTATTTTATATTAGCAATCAGTCTCAAAAATATAGCATATAAAGCTTTGATTTGCAACAAGTAATTATGTTTACCTTGGCACTGATCACAATTAATGGTGCCTCTTATTTCTTTCTCTCTTCTCCTTTTAATTGTTTGTGTGTGTGTGTTAGTACTATCATTATAGGTATGGGCTAGATTTCCGGTGTCTAAGGTATCCTGGCATTATCTCAGCTGATTCCCAGCCGGGGGGAGGAACAACTGGTAAGGAAGCTGCTGCAATTTAATATTTTATTTTTATATTGGCAGGGGACTAATTTAGCCAGTAAAATATAAAGGCAGAGCCACAGGAAAAGTAAGGAGTTCTGCTTACGTTTGTGACTGCGTTCATTTTTCATGCAAAAGCCATTCTCTTGCTGAGAGCTCTGTAGGTCCTTGACAGGCAGTCAGAGAAACTGGGCAGGGGGTGGGGGGCAAAAAGACTACTAATGCAGAGGAGGAGTTACTGGGTGCTTCTCAAATTATTTCTGTAACACACGGCGGTAATTGGCTGTATCAGGTGCTTCCAGATGCCCTGTTGATGTCACAGGGCAGGCTGCCGGAATGCCAAGGCGGGCAGCTTCTGCCATTTTAACCCTCTGATTGCCATGGAAGATTTGCAGATTAAGGGCTTGTTGGAAGCTGTCTACCTTGACTGCAATGTCATTTAGCCGTTGCAGTATAATGATCAGAGTTTCTGCAGGCAAAAGGCAGACCTCATGGAAAGGTGGAATAATATAGTTGTGAGGAGTGCAGGATACTTGTTCCAGGAGCTTATCTCTGCAACCCCCCTGCTCTGGGGAGTGATTGGACTGAAGTTTTGGAGGCTCAGGAGGGAGGTCTGTCTTGTTACTGGCTTCTTTGTTGTCATATTCTTTGGGGGTGAAGGCGATCCTGAAGCTGTAGATCTGTGACTCGCATTTTGTTTTGTCTCTGTGGTGTTGAGATAGGAGTCAATCCTCATCTGTTTCTCTGCTTTATTGGATTTATGGGCCACAGCATCATTACTGTGGCTGGTCTGGTTTCTCCTCTTGCCTCTGGATGGCATTTTTGGGCTGTAGGGTTGAGCCAGAAGGGGTGAGGCCAGTCACAAGCCGGGAGCTTATTTCAGGAGCTGCTAGTTTGTTGCCATCTTGGCTTTTCCCCCTTTCTCAAATTATTTTTTAGTTAGTCCTTATTTCTCTCTCTGGTGGCTATCTTTAATCTTCATTTCTCAACTCCTGGGAATGAAAACTTGCTGGTAGAGGCCACCAGGATGCTCAGATTTTGATGAGGAATCTATTCCAGACCAGGGACTAAAGTGACAGTTTTTCTTCAACATACTTTTATGCATTTTTCTTTTAAAAACTACATGAATAATGTAAATAGATGTAGTTTGGCCTTGGGCCACAAAAGGCACACTGAAAGACTCACCTCTATTTTAATTATGTTAGTTCCTTTTAAATTTTCTATGTGTATCATATTAAACTACTCCTCTAAGCATCATCCTTTCATTTTACCTTTTGTTGGTACATATTGATAGTCTGCTCTTTTATACATGACTGGGGTTTCAGCTAGTGTTATATCAACTGAACCAGGTGTGCTGCCATCTTTTCTTCTGCTAGATTATGCCGTCCAAATTTTCCATGATGCTATCAAGACTGGAAAGTTCCAATGTAATCTTAAACCAGATACCCGCTTGCCAATGATGTATATTGATGACTGCCTTAGAGCTTCTTTGGAGATCATGGAAACACCTGCCGAGCAGCTGAGCATGAGGACTTACAACATCAGTGCCATGAGTTTTACACCTGAGGAGCTGGTTCAAGAGGTCCAGAAGCATATTCCAGAACTTGAAGTTGTCTACAATGTAGATCCTGTTAGGCAAGCCATTGGTTAGTACCTGGCTTTGGGCTTTTACAATGTTGTATGTTTTCATCCTGTATTTTCATACAATATGACAATGGGCTGGGTGGATTGGGTACCAGTTTGTTCTTTGAATCTGGTTCAGAGATTTTTTTTTTTTAACAAGGTGTATAAGATGTGAGGAATTCTAATGCTAGGCCTAGCAAAGACTTTAAGCTGTTTAATTGCACCAGTTAGCATAGATGGGCCTCAGCTACTGTAAATATTTTTCTATTTTAAAAAAAAGAATCCTAAGCTGCAACAAGCCAGCTTTTGCCTTTTGTTTTAAGGGTTTCTCTTTTATACATTTTCAGGAGTTCATATAAGATATAAGCTCAATATTTGTGCCAAAGTGTATATTTAAAACTTAGCTGGATTTTCTACTTAATAACTTGACAAGGGGGTGACTTTCAAATGGGATTGTAATGGTTGGGTTCTAAAAGCTCATAAATATACATGCAGATACCTTAAACAATATATTCTATCTCCAATGAGGAAGAAATTCTTGCAGCAGAAGTTGCTTTTTTTGCACAGTGTATTAGAAGAGAGTTTGGCATCTCTTCCTTCCCTTTCCAAACATCTCTATTTGAAGATTGCTGCTTCCTGAAGTTACTCTTCCTAAGTGGGAAAAAGGGGGAATTCTTGGATTGGACTTTAAAAGCCCAAGGACCTTGTTTTTGATTTAATCTATGTGTTTTTCTTTCTTTTTTTGTCATAGCTGACAGTTGGCCAATGATTTTGGACGACAACAGTGCTCGTGAAGATTGGGGATGGAAACATGATTTTGATCTTCCAGACCTGGTGACCACCATGTTCAACTTTCTTAGCTCTGTCGGTTCCATTTCCAGAGTTGCTCAAGTCAACTAAGTCTTTATGTGATGCAACCTCCAGATGTCTCATAGCTCTTCATCTACTAAGATTTGAAGCAGCCTGCTATTTGAACAGGATTGCTGATCTCTCAATTTGCTTTTCTTTTTGCTAAAGAAATATATATGCACACATACATACATATATATTTGCTAAAGATTTACACACAGACACATACATGCATACATTGAGAAGAAGTTCGTATGCACTTCTGAAAGCTATGTGGCTATTGGGACCCTCAGGAAATACTTGTTCATAAGCTGCAGTTTGCTTGCTCTCCTAATTCTAAATGTTTGTCTGGAATATTCTTTTGTTGTTTCATTTAGTCTTCATATGCCAATATATTATTTGGCTGTTGGATAATATGTTTTAGGGCTATGCATGCTTCAGTAAGGATTTGGAAGAAGTACTTTGGAACTCACAAGAACACAGCACCTCTTTGCTATTCATTAAGGCAGCCACTTCTTTTTTTTCAGGATTCTATTTAAGCCTAACCAAAAATGCTTCTGCAGAAGGCTGAAAAAAATTGGGCTAGTATAATGAATTAGAGAAGTGCTGAGCTTGTTGAAGGACTAAAGCATCTCTTATTATTTTGAAGTGTGCACAGCATTAATAGCTATAACTAAAACTAAATTATGTCCCACCTTGAATTTCCTGGGCTAGAGAAAGTAGATGGCATGGGAAGAGGGAGCATTAAAGAGAGACTTTGCAGAAGAGAAGCATGATTCTCAGCTCCTGGTTGGAACTGTGATTCTCTGACAGTTTGTTCCACCCTGAACTTCCTGCTCTCACGTTCATGAAAAACTGAACACAACTGCATAGTCCCCTGAAAGGATTAAGTATTAAGTCTTATGTTTGTAATATTTGTAAGCTCTTTGTCCACTAGGGCCCTCCCATAGCTTCACAAAGTTAAACTTGTTTCAGGATGCTATATTTTCTAAGAGAATACACTTGTACATTGTTGCAAGTATCCCCCAAGTCTGCAAGTCTGCAGCATCAGGAAGCAAATGACAGGAAAAACTTGAGGGATACTTGCAACAGTGATAACAGATAGCTGGAAAATGGTGCTGTAAAGGTTTTTCTTGTCATTTTGCCTCTTTCCATTGAATGTCATGGAAATTCAAACCAGATTACATAAAATTCAGATTAAATCTATGAATGTATTTATAAATTATGGTGTTTTGGGATATGCTTCTGTGTTTCTGCTTTTAGATATTCTGATATCACTGAAAATATAAAACATTAAAAAATGCAGTTTAATTCCTTCCCCAATCTACTATAAATGTGCTCATATGCTTATGAAAGGTATTTTTTTCTTCTTCTCTGCCTTTGTTTTATGTTGATGCCTTCAACATTCCATAGCTCAGATTAATTTATAGATAGATGCTGTTTGCTCAACTTTGGACTCTTTCATTCTGCACTGTATGTCAAAGTAAAAATAGGACCAGTCTATAGGAAACCTTGGAGAAAGCTGATATTTTAGCTTAGTCTTGAATTGGGCAAGAATATGTCCTTCTCTTAGAGCAGAGGAATTAAATATGAATCCAGGTATTTCCTCTTCAGGTAATGAAATGTGTTACATTTTAGACTTACTCCTGTGCTCTCAACTTTCCTAAAGCCTTGGACTTTCTCTTAAATACTTGTGGAGTCCCTCAAGCTGGTGGTCATTTTTTAGCAACCCTGGGTCAATTCCCAACTGAAAAGCCCTAGACCAGCAACGTTTCCTTTGACAAGGTATAAACATATTTAATTTATCTCTTTATTGTGAATTATATGCCCCTCAGTTCCAAAAAGGCTCTGAGAAGCTTACAAATGATACAAAAATAGAAGAATTAAAAGAAAACATAACCAAACCCAATCATAATACAGTAATCACTGACACCAAGGAAAACAGTTCTGGCAACAATGTTCACCTATTGCAGGAAGGGGACCTGCTGCACCATAGGTCCCCAAAGACTTTCCAGAACAACCAGGGTTTGGCAGTTTTCCTGAACACAAACAGGGTTGGCACTGTCCTGACCATCTAGGTTCAGGGTCACTTTGTGATAACAGGTGATTGTTTTCATGCCATTGCTGTGGGCTTCCTGAAGACATGTTTTGGACATTGTTGGAGGGGGATACATGACCAGTGTGGCCTGCTCAGTGGCCTACTGATGTTCTACAACCATGGTGCGTGGTTGTCTTCTATAGCTTCTTTCCTTACTGCCCTTTGAATTCTCAGGAGATAGAGGTTGTACTCATATATTTTAATTTTTACATCGCTGTGCATGCCTGAAGCACTTACGCTGCAATACAATAGACATCTTGCCTAGGTTTAGCATTTCTCTTGGAATTTTAGCTCTGAGAGAGGATTTGAACTTTTGGTCACTGCTGTCACCACCAGCACAGTTCAGATTACAATATTTGGCCCAATGGGTCTGCTAAGCAAAACCCAATCAAGTAAGTTTACAATGTTAAGAACTTATTAAAAATAATTTCCACATGGGGGTCACTTTGATCTTGAAAAACAGTCTCAAGTATTTTCTTTATTAAATACAAATGTCTTGAGTGAATTACATAACTGTCCTTTTTTCTGTGATATGAAATAATTCATAAGCAAGATTTTTTTCCCAGTCTGATTTATTCTAAAATGGTGAAAGACAACTGAGGCTGCTCTGGTAAGACCAGGATATTAAAATCAAAATTCTCATATTTGGGCAAAGTTTTGGACTGCGAGTTTTAGTTACTGTTTTATGAAGATATTTAAGGATTGTGTTTCCCTTGTGGAATATATTGTAATCAAACCTTTGTATTAGTCTGTATGCCCATTTAATGGGATTTAGCATTCATAAATTTTGTCAGTTCTGAATTGCAGTTTCTTTTATCAGGAAGGAATATTTGTCTCCAGAATAAGAGTCTGTATGTATGTATGTATGTATGTATATGTGTGTGTGTGTGTGTGTGTGTGTGTGTGTATTTAGGAGTTTTCTCTCCTTCCCCTGCCACCTCACTGAAAGTTATCAGTACTATTTGAATAAAGTCCTAAATGCATAGATCTGTGTTGTTTTTGTCTGCCTACTATATGTGAGTATCAATTGCAATTGCTTGGCAACAGTGCTACTCTTACAAAAAGAAAGTGGCTGGTATCTATTTCCACCTTCCTCTTGTCTTAAAAAAGGCATAAATTTTTGCATCAAAAATAGCAACATTCAGAAATGCGTAAGAAAATATTTTAGGAAGTTCTACTTGTGACCTGAATATAGGTACATTGTTAAACATCAAAGCGATACTAAGGTGTGAATGGCTAAACTAGATTTTATTCAGTTTAACGGGAATGACGCTGGAATGAAGATTTGTTCCGTAAGTATGAAATTATTCAGACAAATTGGAACAGATTTAGAGAAGGACAGTGAGGATGATGAGGGGACTAGAAATTAACTCCTATAAAGAGAGATTGAAGGAGCTTGACTATGTTGAGTGTTGAGAAGATTGGGGAACAGAATAGCATTCTTCAAGTACTTAAAAGGCTGTCACTCAGATGGTCAATATTCTGTATTGTTCCAAACAGCAGGACACAAAATAATGGTTCTTGTTGACAGTTAGGAAAAACCTCCCAGCAGTAAGAAGAGTTCACTGTGAAACCAATTATCCAGTGAAATGGTGGACTCCCCTTCACTGGATGAGTTCAGGTGGACGCTAGACAACTCTCTGCTGGGATGCTTTAGTTTGGATTTCTGCAGTGAGCAAGAAATGGCCCCTTCCAGTTCTTAAACATAGATCAGAAGAACTATGTCATGTAGGACAATCATTTAAATTTCTTTTTGCTCAGATAAAATTTTACTTTGCAAAAAACATGACAACACATTATCTATAGCAGGATTCAAACGTTCATAGTGCTTTATGTCCAATAGCTTAGTAATGCAACAACATTACATAGAAGAACAGCGTTTTCCTTCTCGGTTGTGGCAGAATCTCCAACCTGCAAACAGGATGGAGAAAATTCTGCCTGTGGCTCAGATTAAACCAGGCCAGTGAGTTTGTTTTTCACTTAACATTAAGCGTAGTTTGCATCTATGCATATAAAGATGAGTATTGAAGCCATCCGTCATGGATTCCCTTGCAAAGGAAGATACCGTGACCATACTGTTGTCAGCAGCTGCTTGGCAACTGGGGGGGGGGGGTAGTTCTTTCCTCAGAAATCCAATCTTGCTATTGCATCATTACTTTCAGAGAACTGTTGGAGATAGATAATGGGTCACAAGATCTAGAGTATGGGGACAACAGACAATTTCCCTGTAAGTAGTTATGGCATTTTCTAGTACTTGAAAACTACTACAGGGAAGTGTAACCAATGAGCCAATTGTGTGGTTTTTTTTCAAATCTGTCTTATTTTTAAGGAAAAAAGTAGTAAAAGCATACTGTTTCTAGAAAAAGAACCACTCAAGCAACCATGTGCAATATCAAAATTCAAGATCATTTAAGTAACATCTTTCCCAAATGCAGTGACCTCATGGGAGAAGAACAACTCTCATAGATTTCTGATCATTAAAATCTTATAGGCCTTGGCTGAGATCCCTTTTGACTGCAAACTGATGTCTATACATTCTTTCTTAAAAGGCATAAGGAAGGGTAAATTATGGATTTCAAATAATGTAATGGCTAAAGTTTGAAACTAAGCCAACTGAAGTTAGCTTTGTGAAGCAACCCAGTTTCTAAACTCCTTTATTGTATGTGAAAGGGAAAAGAACAAACCCCTTACCCTTTCTGGTGAGTGGCGACTAAACTCTCTGCTTTGAGCCAAGTTTCCTGTAACTGCACAGGAGGAAAGTGCAAGATTTTGCCCGCTAATGAGGGGCAAGGCAAAAGCTTATATAGTGATCCTGTTAACATGAGTCAGGGCAGCCCCACAGCAATGAAATCCCCCTCCCTAGCAACCCAAATTCCCTTTTTCATTAATATCCATAATTCAGCAAGCATTGGCAGGTTCAGGGGTCGAGTTCCCTGTTCTCACAAGTGTTCCCAGAGGTTTCACTTTGCTTTATTGAGCTGCAGAAGCTGTAGTGCTTTTTAACTGGCTGAAGCCATTTTACTAGGCCAAGCTCCCTGTCAAGTCAGGTTTTCTCCTTCATATGTCAGGCTGACCATGAACTATCAGGCTTGCAGCCAATTTTTTTTTTTTTTAACCATTTTATTAATACTTCTTGTCATTGCTAACCAATGCTCAAAGTAGCACCTAAATTAGATTTAATTAAATGGGTCAGCAAGTGTAAGATTATAATTTGAAAGGGGAAGGGCTTATTGTAATGATATCCAGGCTAAGTCCATTTATATGTAAGTGATGTTGCAAATTGCTTATGGACTGTTAATTTAACAAGATTTGGAGTAACAATTCAGCCTGTTATTCCCACTCCCACTCCCATAGTAAAATACAAACCCGTACGCTACCTGTCTTAATTGAAGTCCTTTCCCTGTGTGTGTGTGTGCGCACGCGCACACGCATGGATGCCTCTAACCAGTATTTAAACCACTGGTTTAAGGGAGGGGGAGCAATGCCAACATGTCTGAAACAAAAACAGTAATTTAGGTAATCATGGCAACTGAAACGCTGCTATTCTACCAAGCCAAGATAAATATAGTTGCCTCCATAAATACAGTTTATGTATACTAATTTTCCCCAAAGGTCAATATTCCGTTTCTTTACTGAAGGTTGATCTTAATAGCATTGGATAGAGACTACCATATACTGCAGGAATTCATGATATTAAAGGAAATTAAAATGAATGTAGTCAAGCACCTATCTTTGGGCTTCCCAAAAGGAAATCTTAATACACTCAGAGCAGTGATAAATAGTATTTCATGCCAAAAGAAGTTAATGGAAAAAAGAGCTCCTGCTGCAAGGGAATTCCTAAAAGGGGTGTATTGAAAGCATAATTGCAAATGAATTCAGTAAGGGGTGGGGGAATGAAAGACACCAGAAGAAATGGGATTACACAAAAAACTTTGTGTAGATATGAACATTGAGTACAATTACCCCAGAATTGTAAAGATAGTGTCAAGAAGGCTAAAGAATGCTGAGACTGGTGCTAAGAACAACAAAAAGGACTTCTTAAGATACAGTATATTCAGAGTAAAAAGAAAAGAATCTGTATATGTGCAGCTCAATGAAGCTGGAAAAATCAGTGGCACCCTTGGAGGGGAAGGATGGTCAAAAAAGATGGTGGAAGCAGCATCGCAAATCCTGCCTTTTTTGTATGCACAGTACATGCAGCACCTCTTCCTCCAGGTTGCTTTTATTCACACACATACACACCCCATTTCCCCCAAGAATGCCACTAGACAAAATGTTAACAGATAAGAAAGAAAAAGTGGAATGACTCATTCTCTGAAAAGAGGATACAGTATATGCTCCATCAGTCAATTAAATTTAGATGGGCAAAATCATATTCATTAATACAAGTGTGTCATCAGCAAATACTTTAAGAGATATGTAATATTTATTTGATATCTCCATTTTACTGCAATTATTGCTCAAAATGTACATGACAAAATCAAACAATAGAGGAGATAAAGGGAAACCCTGCTTTCTACCTCTTACAGTCACAAATGGTTCTGTACCCCAAACATTAGTACCTATTACAGCAAGGAAAAATAATACACATATTGATTTGCACATCTCTTAATACTAAAACCATGAGCTGTCCAGGATCAGATGAGCCAAAATGGGCAGGGCTGGTTAACTTTTTTCATTCTATTTTTGGTGGGAAAGTTTAAATTATTAAAATGTAGGAAGCCTAGAAAAGGCTCAGACTACAACGTTTTATGCAGTTTGAGGGCTGAAAAGGCAGAAAGCCATGCTGCCAATTTTCAGCAATTTTGCTACTGGTTTTAGTAGGGGATTCTGGGGCCACAAGAAAGAATGCTGAGGGCTGCCATATACCCCATTAGAACTTCTTGCTAACTGAAAACTGGTAATGAGAAAATGACAAAGACATCACAGAAATTCAGTGACTACCTTTTTAATTTTTGTTGTTATTGTTGTTAAGACAAGGGAGAACAGCCTTTTATCTGAAACTATTTCCCAGTTGCAGAGAGATTGGGATTGGTAAGTAGTCTTGCTCACTTTTTAGCAGTGGTTTCATCTTGTTTAGTAGCATAGTATTAGAGGGACCTCCAAGTCCCTCTACTAGTGGAGGGAAGGTGGGTCTCAACAAAGGAGAGTCTTTTCTGTGGTGGCACCCCATTTATAGAATGTCCTCCTCAATGGATGCATAATTAGCATAATTATCCATTATCCATTAGCATAATTTCAGTGCCAGGAGAAGACCTTTTGATTTTCACAGGCTTTTTAATCATATTTGAGTCATATTCTAATCATAAATTAATTCATATTGTTTTAGAGGACCGCCTTGTCTCTGCCTAGTTTGTACAGTGTCTTTTTATTTATTTATTTATTTAAATGATTTATATGGCTACCCATCTCACAACAGTGACTCTGGGCAGCATACAAACATTAAAACTCAAAAATTAAAACAATAGCCCCAGATAAATGACACTTTCCAATCATAAAAAACACATCAACTATAGGGCTGGCCTAGCCTAACCTCCTGACCCAAATGCCTGGGGAAACAACCAGGTCTTCACATCCATGTGAAAGGCCAATAGCATCAGGGCCATCCAGATCTCTGGAGGAATGCTGTTCTGCAAGGCAGGCACTGCCATGGAGAAGGCACGTTGCCGACAACATTGTTTAATGGAGGGGACCCGGAGTATGCTCACTCTGCTAGCTCTGGTGGCTTGAGCAGAAACGATGGGAGAAAGTACTTGATTTTTATTGGATGTGTTTTAACTCATTTTTTAAAATTTCTTTTCCTTTGTGTGTGTATGTGTGTTTGCTTTTCCATATGTGTATGTTTGTGTGTTTATTGTAAACTGCCTGAGAGCTTCAGCTATTGGGCAGTTTTAAATAAATAAATAAATAAATAAATAAATGGCACGTATGGAAAGCAAATGAGAAATGTTGCACTCTTAAAAATTAAGCAGGTTAGACTTAATTAGGACGTGGCTGGGAAACCACCAGGAGATCCCAGGACTACATTCGAGACTGGGAAGTTAAACTAAATCCTAGAAGAAGGCAATGGCAAATCACTTTCATACTGTTGCTAAAAAAACTATATGAATGTGTCCAAGAGATCACCAGCTTGACCTGAAGGACAATTTACTTCAGTCAGTTCTTTACGTTCACTTGAGAAAACCTGGGGTTACCTTATTCATATTCATAGCCATTTCCATTGAATATTTAGCCCCTCCCCATTCCCCAGAAATATCAAGGCTCATCTTAGGTTTACACTGCTGGGAGAACATAGGAAAACGTTTAGAGACTGTTCTTTTCTGAATTAAATGCTTTTGTGAAGGGTTGGAAAAATGACTCCTTCGCTCTTGTTTTCTAATCATTGCTGTTCTCTCTCGACTAGTCTGCTGTTTGAGAAGATCGAACATGTGGTGAGTGGTACAAAATTCTCTTAGGATGTGCCATCAGGAGTGTCTAACACATCATGCATTGTTTATTATTAGCAACGGGACGTGCCTGTAGTGACTTTCTAGACCTCGGGACCTCGTACTGTCCAGGAAGTTCAAGGGGAGAAGAAGAGGTGGGAATGGATTATTAATGTTGCTTCAGCTCTCCCTTTTGTTGGTCTGGGAGTCTGACACATTCATTTTCATTTATAATACATGTCGGCTTCTTTTTAGCAAACATTGGAAGGGGGAAGAGGAAAAAGAGAGAGACATCTTTATCAAAAGCAAAGTAATAATGTGAAATAAATAGCCTGAACTTAAAATGTGTGAGCTGTGCAAATGGAAAACCTCCCCAAATGAACCTTCTCATTTTTAGATTTCTGCTATATCTTGGTTAGTCTCTATTGGTCCTAAAGTCATGATCGTTATATTGCACTTCTCCAAAAACTCTTTAGATTCTACCTTCAGTTTTTCACTTATTGACATTTGTTCAAAAATTGGGGATGCAAAGCGAATTATTGCTGAGCCTAAAATACTTCTCTTTTCCCTACAAAATCCAGTTGTTGGATTTCACCCATCCAACAATGGAAAAAGCTGGACTACCTTGTCAGGTGAGTGTGTATGTGTCACTTTCTAAGAGTTTTTTCCTCAGAAGCAAAAGTTAGACTTTTCCCACATAGTAGTATGGGAGAGGGGAAAATGTTGCCCTTCACCAGTCAGTGAAAAGGTGGTGGGTACAGTATTCCCTTTGGCCACTGCATGGAAAATCTGCTTTAGATTGGACTTTAACTACTTCACACAGTCCCTGAAGGAACAAATAGCCCATGAGATAAAAAAACGAGGCCTTGAGTGAAGGGTGAGAGAATAAACCTGGTCAATTAAGAAGAAGAAAGACTTGAAATGCATTCTTTTCTTTGGCATGAAGAAACCTTGTGATGAATTTTTCAGAGTGTACAAGATTCTGGATGCAAGAGAGAAGTTGCTGGACACACTGAGAAGAAAGATAGTCATTTGCCAAATGAACATGCAAAAAATTGAAAAAAATGTAATGATGATAAATCTATATTAAACTATACTGTATGTTGAAATTGAAAATAAGTTGGTTTTCTCTAAGTTGAACTGTGATGTCTTTTCCTTAAAAACTTGTCTGTTACTCAGAAAACTAGAGCCACAGTCATGGGACAGGGAAGGAATGTGCTACCCATTTAAAAGAACTGAAGCTCTCCTTAAACTGGTCCATAATTTTCATGGGTTTCCCTGGTGAAAAAAGAGGCAGAGGTGTCTGCATAGGAAGTAAAAAAAAACTAAGATGGCACTTGCATTCACACAATCAAATATCTGCCCCTTTTTTATATGTACCACATGTGCAATACATGTAAAAAGGGGTGGGGCTTCAGTTGTGCAGATGCAGCCAACATCTTGACCTTTTTGACCTCCCATGGGTATTCCTGAAAAGAAGGGAAAACTAGAAAAAAACATTAGGCCAAATCCAAGGGTTCAGAGAGATGCTGTATCCTGCCACATCACATCAACACATTCCCCGCTTCTCTAACTTCCTCATTTTGTTATGCACTTTTCTTTCTAGGGATCTTTTAAAGCAGAGGCCGCAGCAAGTTCCCAAGCCCTTTTGTGCAGCCCACCCATTTGCTCCCTTTGACCGTGTTGCTGAGTATGAGGGATGCTGTTTCCACATCTCTGGGGCAAGAAACAGCCCAAAAATAATTGGTAAACCCTACGATGAAATAAAGCAAAACTACATTCCACCCTTTCCTGAGAAAATTCTGGCTAGATATACATGTGATACAGCCATTCCTTTTGCCTCCATGTCTAGCCTTCTGTGGCCTTCAGTTTCTCAAATGTAAAGTGTGGTCCCCAGCCCCTAAAAGTTTATCCATCCCTTTGACTTAGAGGTGCAAGAGAGGAGTCATGTCCTTCAGCTGAACTTGCTGTAATTCCCTTCCTGAACAACTGTTTTTTGCTTTAAGTCTGGCTGTGGGGAAGGAGTGTCAGTTTCCACCAATGGCTAGGCAGAAATGGCTCACACCCCCAGACAGCTGGATTTCCTGGCAGGATGGGCTGGGCCTCAGATTTCATCAGTTCCTGGCAGAACTGGGACATGTCGGGCAGATAAAAACCAGGGGAACAGCTGCAAGTCAGCTCAGAACAGTAACACTCCTTTGTAGGCGGGACTTTGGCTTTTGACAGGTCTTGCCAATGTTCTTTCATCATAAAGATGAGTCATTGGACAGTCCTTCCTTCAGCAATGTCTGCAGTGCCCTCTCTCCCCTCCCATCTCCTCCCCTCTGGATACACACGCTGTTATTCAGCAGCTGTTGTTTTTTGCTTACATAGACAAGAAGTGGATTTCAGTGTCCCTGTGTGAAAAGTCCAGGTAAGATCATGGAAGAAGCAGCTTTGTTACAAGCTGCCCTGGTATTCAGTAGCAACAGCCGAAGTCCAGGGCCACTAAGGATCCTATAGCCAGGCCCTGGGGGTGGAAGCCAAGGGCCAGACAGTGGAACCATTTTCAAACAGGGATCCAGTGTCCTTGAGTGAAGCCCACCCCCAGCCTCCCTCCATACCTCCTCCTGCCCGTCACCATCAAGATGGTCCTGCCAGCTCCCCCCATTTCACTCCCACCCCTTGCATCCCCCTCCCAGGCCAAAGGACACATAAACCATCACTGTTGGGTTTCTGGAAGTCCCTCAAAACCTGGTTGTGTCAGCAGGCCTGGGGACCCCAGGGGACGGGTGATCTAGTGAAGTGGCTCCATTATTTTTAACATCCCTTCATTTATTACTTTCTGTTTCACTTGTTTTTTAATTTTTTTGTACTTTTTAATTATTTATCAATTGTTTTTAACCTTGCATACCACCTAGAGTCACTTGGATAAAGGGAGATAGGTGGCTAATAAATTGAGTAAACAAATAAATAAACATAGTCTCTCCCCACCACCACACACAGACTAAACCCAAAGCCCCAGCAGCCCACCCTGGCCCACAGGGAACTTGACCAATCCTGGCCACACCTGCCCAAGCACTTGGCAGCCTTGCAAGCCCCTGTGGGCAAAAGAGAACCCAGTAGATGGGGCAGATCACCCCATAAATTAGAAGTGGCCCAGGAGCCAGCACCTGTGGACCTTACACCAACCAACACAGGTCAGGAAGCCCAGGTCAGCTTTAAAATGTAATCAATAGGAGAAGGTCTTAAACCAACTCAGTGGGAGAATTCTCCAGGGAAATCACTGCTGATAGATCCATTCTACAGATGTAATCTACTAACTGCTTGCTTAACAGCCTCTTTTAATCCCTTTTTGAACCTTTAAATTTTCAAGTTAATAAAGGGGGAATTATAACTAGTTCTGAAGGATATTGGTGGGATTAAGTGAAGAATGCTTTATTGTTTTCCCTCACCCTTATGTTTAGATCACCAGAAACTATTACATAAGCAGAGGTGCTATTAAACATAAGGGTACTTAAGTATGCTTCAGTTTTGGTTCATAAGCTGTTAAATTGGGACCTATTTTGTGAAGGTGGAAAATAAACATTGTCCAATAATAATAGAGCATTATTAAATTTTAGCAGCACGGGACATTTTGGGCTGGATGTTCTATCTATGGACATTAAAATATATTTTAAGTAAATTAGAAAAAAAATTGACATGGAAGAGAAGGAAAGAAACAAACAAAAAGAACTGAAAGAAAGTAGTATGAAAGTAGAACTGCAGGAAGAAATTGTATGAGTAACGTCTGTGAAAGCCTTCAAAGAAAGATTCCTCTGAATCTTCCAACAGAATGAATGGAAAATAACCCTTAGGAAGGAGATGTGGAAGCTGTTTGGAAGATAGTGAAAAGAATTAGGCTCCAGGATGTCACAGAAGTATGTGGAGTTAAACTAATGGAAAATAAGGAAAAGGAGCTTGGTGGAAGAGGGGGAAAGGAAGAGGATGAAGGGAAAAAATTGCTGCAAATAATGAGAATGGGAAAAATATATTGTATCATGTGTACCAAGACAACCAGATACCTGCAATAATATAGTCAAGGAGAGCAAGGAATAATTAACATAAAAAGAGGCAGAAATATACAGGGCAATTTTGATGAAAATCAAAACCTGTCTTTGAAGTGGGTGAAAAGGTTTAAAACAGTGAGTTCGTGGAAAATGAATGGAATTACCAATAAAACGGAAAAATGATATGTCAATTGTCATGAATGTTGTAAATGGTATCTCCAAAAATGGTGAAAAGGAATTCATAAATTCTGTGAGTACTTAGGTGTTGGCAGGAAGGACAAGCTGGAGTGATGTAAATGATGAAATCAGGTTGAATAGCTGAGAGAAGTGATAGGGAGTGAAGTTTGAGAAGTAGTGTGCATTATACCAGGCCGAGGCATGTGCAAATCAGAGCTTTGCTCTTCTACATGTCACTGAGAAATATATGAATGGGAAAAAGAAAATCTATTGTATATTTGTGTGTTTGCTTCTCATTTTTCTATGCCAATAGGATAACAAAGACTTTAAAGAAAGCATCTGATACAGTAAGAAGACTTGAATTACAGAACATTTTCTCTGAATACTGTTGGCTTGATTAATGTGATGAAGAGTAATGTCCATAGTATTCTCAGGAGTCTTCTCTGACACCAAAGGCGTCAATAATCTTCCTATCCTGCTTTTTCAAAGTCCAACTTTTGCTTCCATAAAGTGTCAACCAGAAGTACCATGGCTTGCATGATTCTGATCTTTATAGGTATAGGCACATGATGACAATTGAATGTCTTTTCTAAGGCCTTCATGGCTGCTCTACCAAGTGCTAATCTGCAGTGTATTTCTTGACTGATTGTTCCTTTATTGTTGATCATTGACCCTAAAAGGCAGAAACTATCCACTACTTCAGTATCTTCATTGCCAATTCTAAGGCAGGTTGTTCTGTCTGTTGTCATTAGTTTGGTCTTTATATTTAATTTTAGTCCCATTTTTTCACTGTGATCTTGACTTTTAGTACTAGGGCTTGCAGATCCTTTGCATTTTCAGCTGTTAGGGTAGTGTCATCAGCATAGCACAGATTATTGATATTTCTTTCTCCGATTTTAAAACCATTTTCTTCTAATCCAACATATAGGTTGAATGAATAAGGGGAGAGAATACAGCCTTGTCTCACTCCTTTGCCAACTTGAAGCCAGTCTGTTTCACCATGTTCTTTCTGGAATGTGGCTTCCTGACCTGTATATATGTTTCTCATGAAGACAATGAGATGTTCTAGGATTTCCATTTTTCTGAGCACATTCCACAGCTTGACATGATTGACACAATCAAAGTCCCTTCTATAATCAATAAAGCACAAAGTGACTTCTTTCTGGTATTCTTTGGCTTCCTCAATTATCCAACGTGCATCAGCAATAAAGTCTCGTGTTCCTCGGCCTTTTCAAAAGCCAGCTTGAACATCTGTTAACTTTTTTTCCATATAGGATTATTATCTGCATTGGATGATCCTAAGCATTATTTTGCTAGCATATGAAATTAAGAACATTGTATGATAGTTTGCACAGTCTATTAAGTCTCCTTTTTTTGGTGTTGGAATGTAGAGTGACCTCATCCAATCGGCTGGCTACTGTGTCATTCTCTAGATTTGCTTGGTTGGTTAGAACCTTGACTGATTCTTCTTCTGTTGCTTGCCATATCTCAGTGGGTATTCCATCATTTCCTGTAGCCTTCCGACTTGGCAATGACTGGAGTGCTGATCTAACTTCATCTTCTAGTACTAAAGGTTCTTGTAAATAGAGAATATTTTTTTGGATGTTGATATCTCTGCTGAACAGTATTTCAGTATATACACTTTCCATCTTCCTTTGATCTCTTCTGTCCATTGGTGTCCTTTAGCATGCCAATTTGAGTTTGGAACCTCCTTTTGAGTTCAGAGATATTTTGAAAGACTTCCCTTGTTTTTCCATGTCTGTTTCCATCTTCTATGTCTTTAAAGATGTTGTAATACTGCTTCTTGTCTCTTCTAACAGCTTTGTGAAACTCTTTGTTAAGCTCCTTTTTGAGATTTTTGTCTTTCTTGGTTTTGGCTTCTCTTCTCTTCTTGGCAATTCCCATGGCTTGTCTGACATCAGTTTACTTTCTTCTTTTTCTTCATTTTTCAATATCTCTTTTCACATTCATCCTTAATGACTTTAAGTTAATTCCATAATTCCTCTGGTTCTCTATCAGTGAGGTTCAGGACTTCAAAGTGATTCCTGATGTTCTCCTTGAAAATGTTGGGTATATGTTCAAGATTATATTGTGGAAACTGACTGCGTTTCTTCTTCTTTAGCTTAACTTGGAATTTGCACATGAGCAGTTCATGATCTGTTCCACATTCAGCGCCTGGCCATGTCTGCAATGCTATAATTCTCCTCCACCTCTTTTTAGCAATAATATAATCAATTTGATTTCTATATACTCCATCCAGTGATGTCCATGTATAGAGGCATCATTTTGGTTGTTTGAAGATAGTGTTAACTGTGAAGAATTCATTAGAGTGGCAGAAATTGATGACAGTCTCCTGCTTCATTTGATTTCCTAAGCCATACAATCCAACTACATTTTCCTCTTTAAAGTTTCCAGCTTTGGCATTCCAGTCTTCAGTTACAAGCAGCACATGTTTTTCATGTGCTGAGTAATAAACAATGTGATCTTCTGATTGAAAATGTCCAATCCCAGTCCATCTCAATTTGCTAATGCCTAAGATGTCAATTTATAGTTGTTTCATTTCATCTTTCAATGTGTTGAGCTTTCTCATGTTTATAATTCTATTGTTCCATATTCCCACTGTAATTCTGTCTTTGCAGCTTTAGATTTTCTTTTCCTGTATGGCAACATCAGCAACTAGATATCTTGAAGGCTTTAATCTAGCCACCTGATAAACACTGTTATTATTCCAAATGATCCTCAGCTCTTCCTCAGTAGCATGTAGAGTGTCATCCAACCTGAGGGGCCCATCATCCAGCACTATATAGTCAATCATTTTATATTTTCTATCCATGTGATTTTCTTGGTAAAAATACAGGAGTGGTTTACCATTGCCTTCTCCTGCACAGTATGAACTGATGCCTTTGCCATTGTCAGTAACATGATCATCCACCTCCAGCATCTTCCTATATTGTTGCTGCCCAGTACAGGTGCTTGCTTGCTTTAGCTAGGCAGCTGGGATGAACTTCACACATTGGGCGATCCTGCTGGGAATATATACTCTTGGCATATGCTCCCAATGTTCTTCACTCATCCCTCCTTGGAACACCCACCACCACCATGATGAGGCAGCACAGCAGGACTCAGGGGAGACTGTTCTGTCTAGACACTGTTTATGTTTTCTTTACTCATGCTGCGGCCCTCCTTGCATTCTGTTTTTCAATTCTTTCATGCAGCCAACTGTTTAACTTTCTGGTCAGTGATTGTAATAAATATTATCTATCTATCTATCTATCTATCTATCTATCTATCTATCTATCTATCTATCAAAGGCCAAGTTATCATATTGATATAGAATGATAATAAGTAATATATAAATAGCAAAACACTATGGCAAATAGATGAATCTCAGTACCTTGGTAGAATGTTTACTAAAAAATAGCAAAATGGATATGGGAAAGTCAAGATGTTCAAATGCTAGTAAAAAGTTCTAGATATTATGTAGCCTTTCCAAGGAATTAATGTTTATCAAAAGAAGGCAAGATGGCTTTATATAAGAGCGTGGTTCTGGAAGTGAGAGCTGGGTATGTCAGGAGAAATATAAAAGTACGTGGAATGCAGGGGAAATAGGTTGCTTAAGAAGTGTGTATGATAAAACAAGAAAGAAGAGAATCAAGAATGAATGGGTGCTGATGAATGTGAATATGAAAATGAGTGATCAGTAAGAGACACCTACCAATGGTTGGTTTGGTCATACAGAGAGAAGGAATGAATGAGGATTAAATCCCAAAACAAATATATAACAGAAGAATGAATGAGCAGAGAAGGTGAAGACAAAGAACATTCTGGTTGGATGGAATTGATGAAATCCTTAAAAGGTGAGGTGGAGAAGGAATACATTTAAAGAAGAAAAGGGAATGTGTGGTGTGGCGTATGGACAGTGCAGTCAAAGATGGTTTTCAGGAACAGAAAAGTCTACCGGGTAGTTTCCTTTCATGTCCTTCATTACCTGGGGTTACTACTTCTTACTTTCTTTCTGTGCTTATTCTGAAAGGCCGTAGTGTGAGTACGTTTGTGCACCTATGCTTTTGCATTGGTTTTAGATAATATCCTCCAGACTTTCATGAACTGGCACCCAATATGCTGGCCTACAATTCCCAGAATTCACAAACAGTCCTTCCAGTGGCATATTGTGAACATTGGGCCCCAGGTTGTGGAAAGCTTTTATATGGATGCCTTGAGAAATAGCTACAATACTCAGTTGATTGGATGGTGTGAAAATGCCACACAATTTGTCACAGTGGTCCTCCAGATGATTTCAGGAAGTTAAACAACAAATGTAGTCTCCGTAGTGTCAAGGAAAGCAAATGTCTGATGCCCTCTTCTGGAGGAAATGAACAAGTATTATTTCCTTTTTTTAAAATAATAATTTTATTAATTTTCAAACAAGAATAAAATACACAAAAATATCAAAAGAAAAGTAGAAAATAAAGAAATAGATAAAGAAGTGTGGGGAAGAAAAGAAAAAAAGGCTGGGAAGAAAAAGAGAGAGAATAAGAAAAGAACAACTTCCCACTTCCTTTGGTACAGTTATAAGTAAAATAATACATTAACTTCTTACTCTGTCAATAAAAAAACATTATTTCTATAGCAAAAACAATCCTAGATATCAAATCTCAAAGTCAAATTTTCATGTTACAAGCAAAAATCCCAAGAGTAATTTCTAAATAGACACAAAGTTTAAAAAATGTATACGGACATGTTATCCTAAGGTCCTTGCCAACGTCTGAAGTATCAGTTAATCTATCATTATTAAACACCTAAGTCTATTTATTTTCTGTAACGATCAAATCCATAATGATCATACAATCCCAGTCCAAAAATAAATTCCAGTATTACCAATCCAAAATCATAACTTGTACATTTTAACGTTGGTCCCATAAGTCCACTTTAAATTCTTTTTTCTTCTTTTCAGGAAGCTTGATAGTTAGTCCTTTCTTCAAGTGAGATCTCAAGTAGTAGTTTCTTGTCACTTGGTCCTTTTTTACTATCAGGTATCTTCAAAGATTTAATAAGTCCTTCCTGCACATCCAGAAAAAGAAAAATACCTAACATGCTCCTCTGCTTTATGATCTGGATATTGTAAAAAAAAAAAAAAAATCTGTTGTGAATTTGGCTTTATAAAGAACTCATTGTCTCCAGGCTCAAGATAAACTAAATCATTTAGAGCTCCAGCCAAATCTAGATCTCTTATTGCAGTTTTATGTTCTGAAGATTACCTTACTTCACACTGTATAACATCATCAATATTCTTATTTTCAATATCCAATTTTATTTAGAAATCAATCTCACTATCAAATCTGTCAAATTTTTTCTCAAAGGCTTCAAATTTAGTTTCTATCACTTGTAGAATTCTAGTAGTGAAATCTTCCAGTAAATGTGTAAATCTCTCTTTAAATTCCTTTTGCTGGACTCCGACCTTAACAAGCAGTGCGGGGGGGGGGGGGGGGGGGGGGGAGGGTAAAAAGCAAGGTCTCAAAGTACTTCTGTTCCACCAATCAGCATCGCAGCAAAATAAAAAAAAGCAGCTTTCCCACAGAGATCTTTAACCAGCAATCTTAAGCTCCAATCATACAAGTACAGATTCAACAAAATGAACTTTTTAAAATAAAATAAAAAATTCACTTGTTTCATAAAAACAACCAGTAATTCAGCCCTTCAACTTTTTGCTCAATATATAAATCCCAAAGTCCAAATCAGATTTCTTTTTTATTTTTAAATAAGCATTGAAAATACAAAAAACATCAAGAAGATAGACTTATCTGTTCCCCAAAAAAAGCCTGTCTTCATCTAAAACAGTAATAAACCATTTAAAATGTGTTTTAGAAATGGGGAGGTCAGTTTTAGTGTCCTAAATTTCAGCTATGCCACAGCCTCAAACAGGATGGAAAAGCCCCATCTCCCAGCTGTTCACCACAAATCAATCACAAAGACTTCTGCTCCAGGGTCTCCTTGCAAGAAACCGCTGTCTGGAGAGCATCTGGGTTGATTTCATGGATTCTCTACAGGGATCCTGCCCTAGCCCCAGTGACTGTGGTGTCGATTCCCAGACAAAGCAATCGGTCAAGCTGCTATTAATCCCCCACTGGAAGCCCCAAAACTATTATTTCCCATGTAAATATAGTGCTTTTTCTTCATGAAAAAGATCTGAAAAATTACTGAACTGTTTTTGTTTATACTTTGCATTTCTAATCTTTGCATGTTTTTTATTTGTTTAAAGAATAAATATCTTTTAGCTTTAACATTGTTTCCATATTGCCCTTTGCTTTAACTGCTCTTTTTGTTAGGAATTTTCTCCTGACGTACAACTGGAATTTGCCTTGCTGTATCTGAAATTCGTTGCTCGACATCTTCCACTCCAAGGTGAGACAGAACTGATCTCAGTTTTCTTTTATGTGTCACCCTTTCAGTTCCCTGAAGAGACTTCCCTCCCACTTCTCAAAGCTAAACACGCCCAGGTCCTTCCATCACTCTTCACACAACTTTGTTAATAATCCTCATTGCCCTTCTTTTAACATTTTCTATTCTGAATTCTGCCTTGATGGCAGTGCCTATAAATGCATGTTAACAAAAGACTTTAATTCTGGAATTAGAAAGAATTGTTTATTATTATGATTAGTTTGTTTGTTTTAAATGCAAAAGTTCATAGAAATAATTACAAATGGTGCAAATTTCTTTGCTGGCCAAGGCATTTTGAAGACAGATGTATGTTCCCTACAACATACGTACTACTGTATGCTGGTATGGAAAAGGCAGGATTCAGTAGCTCTCAAACAAGAAGACATCTCCCATGTTTCAAAAGACAGATGGTGATCTGGCTGTAATATTATTTCCTTCTTGGAAGTGTGAACTGAGGGATGCAAGCAAATTAAAACAATAAATAGAAAGTCAAACAAGGGACACATTATGTTCATAGCATGACATAACTTTTAAGAGTGGCTTCAGATGCTTTAACATGATGGCCTAAATATTTCTTTTCTAACTTGCTAAGGACTATACTTTCAAATAGGTTGATCCAAGGAACTACATTTAATGGAAACACTCTCTTTAGTTCCCAGATACATACATACTGGCCTATCTCAGTTGACCTCTTTGTCCAATCCCCAGAAGTATAGCCACTGTCCAGGAATGTGGAGAGTGCTGGGAAGTACAAATCTGGGAAAGCTGGGGCTGGAGTTTGAGATTGTACTATGAATTGAAGTCCTGGTTTGATCTCTCTCCACTCAGCTGGTGGAATATGAGAGTAAACCAGCTTTACTCCTTCCAAAATAACCATCCTGATTTACCTTGGAAGATTCTCATAAGAATTCCAAAGCTCTTGAGAATTTGGAAAACTATACCATGCCTGGAAATCAGGAGCTGATAGAAAGTAGATAAAGTTCTACTGATAGACCTTTAGGTAGTTCATGTCATTTCAATTACTGTCACCGATGTACTGAACAGAGGTTTTGTGTTCTTTCCTTTTATGCATGTATTTGTATATAATGTGCACTTTTTGTGCAATCTTTTCTAAAACATCAAATGCACGCAAACTCTTTCTTCCAAAAATAATGTATATTTGCATCTGACGTATGCATGGTTTGTACCAGGTGTATGCATCACTGTGGCTTTTTCTTTTTTTACTGGATTAAAGCCTCATAAAATCTGACAAAGTGAAAATCTCAGTCTATGTAACCATTTTGGTTACAGAAGCACATAACCAGTAAATATGCATTAACTTTCAAAGATGACAAATTTCTCATATAGCATAGATGTAAGGATGGAAGCCATATATCTGCCCTCTCATGAGGATACACTAGTCCCAAGAGGTTTGGGGAAAAACCTTTCTGTCCCTGGCAACTCATAGGATCCATCAGTTGATCAGAAAAAGTTACCTGACACAACAATATTGTGCATGATTACATGTTCCATATGGTGTTCTGGGAAGTCTGCACATATGGCTGTAAATTCCGTGTATAAGCACTCCTTTGCATTCAATGGTGGTTCTCCAAGGACAAGTCTTGCACAGGAATGCAGAGAAACATTTAAGAAGGATCTCTTCCTGTTCATTTGATAGAACAAAGCCCAGGAGGAGTGAGAAGAAAGGAATATGTTTGTTTGTTTGTTTGTTTGTTTGTTTGTTTGTTTGTTTGATTGATTGACTGAATGCCCAAAATAACAAGGTAGAGTACTTCCAATCAGCAGCCCAGTGAACAATACCCTCTGCCAAGATGCTCCATTCTACCCCTCTTCCTCCCTTGTTTTTCCATTTTCTCTCCTCTCCCCCAACTGACATATTTAGCATTTTGTTGCCACTGAGCCTGGTCCCTCCTCTTGAGATTAAATGGTGTCAGAGGTTCCCTTTGGGATATTACTCCCAAGGATTTTTTAACCATGTACAAATCTTAGTATTGCCAAAGCCAGCTGACAAACTCCCTTTTCCATAAGGATGGCATTGTTTCAGTCGAATAAGGGAAAGGATTCTTCTATTCTTTTATGGCATAAAATTGGAGGGCTCTGCTGAGTGATCTAGTTCAGCCCAGAAGTGATGCCAAGGGAGCCACCGACAGGATGGTCCAAAGTGTTTTCAGGTGAAAGCTGCTGCCCCCAATTTATAGCATTCTTGGAAAGTTGTAACATAGTGACAGTTGAAGCAAAATTGGGTAGAAAGTAACATTGGAAAGTTTTTGCTGCAGTGTCCCAATCTAACTATTCTTTTTGAAGCAATAAAGGGTTATGAAGCGACATACGTACCCATATACTTAGACATATTCTACTTCTCACGATTTTTCTATTCTGGACTCTTTTTTTGGTGGCAATGATAGTCGTGGGAAAAATACTTTGGTAAATGTGCTGGCCTTTTTATTACCCTTGTTAAAGCAAACCATCTTGTGACCACATAGTAGATTACAATACATTTTTAAATTAAAAGATACTTATGCACTTAGAAGGTGAAGGCCTAAAGTACACTTTTGTTTGCATGAAAGTATCTTCACCTAAGCTCTTTTCATATCAGTGTTTTCCCAAACAAGCTCAGAGTGTTCTGCAAATTGGTTCCAAGATCCCAGAGAAGATTTTTGTATATTTGCAAGTATTCAATTCCAATAGCCAAACAAATCTCACTAACCATGAATGAAGAGGACCTGTTAGCAGATCTCTACAAATGAAACAAATGAACAAAACTGCATCATAGAATGTTGGTGAAAATGCACTTAGAAAAAGGTTGTTTTTTTCTAAGCACCAAGAAACAGCCACAATACTTGGTTGATTGGATGGTGTGAAAATGCCAGACAATTTGTCACAGTGGTCCTCCAGATGATTTCAGAAAGTTAAACAACAAACCTAGTCCCGGTAATGTCAAGGAAACCAAATGTTTGATGCCATCTTCTGGAGGAAATGAACAACTATTATTTCCCATGTAAATATAGTGCTTTTTTTTTTTCCATTCCCAGTTCTATTTCTGAAAAACTCCCAACAGTTTTTTTTGATACCTTGTGTATCTAAGTTTTATGTTGTTGGGTTTTTTTGCTTCTTTAAAGAATGGGTATCTTCTCGTTATAAAATTGTTTCCATATTGCCTGTTGGTGAAACTGCTCTTTTTGTTACTAAATTTTTCCTAACATAGAACCAGAAATTTGCCTTCCAGCAACTGAAATTCATTGCTCAACGTCCTCCCCTCTGAGGTGAGACAGAACAGGCTCAGTTTTCTCTTCTTCCCTTTCAGTTCCCTGAAGAGACCTCCCTGCCACTTCTCAAAGCTAAACACGCCCAGGTCCTTCCATCACTCTTCACGCAACTTAGTCGATCATCCTCATTTCCCTTCTTGGAACCGGTTCTACTCTGTTGCCTCAAGGGCTGTGCCTTTAAATACATATTAGCAACAACCTTTAATTTTGAATGCTGGAAATAGCAAGAATGATTTATTTATTTATTTGTTTATTTTGGCTTCAAATGCAAGAGCTCATAGAAATCATTGCGAATGATGCAACCTTTCATTGTAGGCCAAGAGGCTTTGGAGACAGGGCAGTATACTATGCAGGCAGAGAAAAGGCAGGATTCAGTGGCTCTCAGACAAGAAGACATCTCCCATGTTTCAAAGGATAGATGGTGATATGGCTGTAATATCATTTCCTTCTTGGAATTGTGAACTGAGGGATGCAAGCAAATTAAAACAATAAACCGAAAGTCAAACAAGAGACACTTTAAGTACATAGCATGACATAACTTCTAAGAGTGGCTTCAGAGGCGCTAACCTAGAGGTCCAAGCAGTTGTTTTCTAGTCTGATGAGGACCACACTTTCAAAATCGGCTGAGGAGAAAAACTGCATCTAATGGGAATACTCTTCTTCTTTAATCCCCAAATACACATATACTGTCCTATCTCAGTTGACCTCTCTGTCCAATCCCCAGAAGCATAGCCATTGTCCAACCAGGCCAGGAATGTGGGGGTCTCTTGGAAGTGCCAGTCTAGGGAAGGCAGGGCAGAGACTGAGACTGAACTATCAATGGAAGTCCTGGTTTGATCCCTTTCCACTCAGCCTGTGGAACATGAGAGTAAACCAGCTTTACTGTTTCCAAAACAGCCATCCTGGTTTACTCCAGATTCTCATAAGAATTCCAAAACTCTTGACAAGTTGGAAAAGTATACCAAGTCTGGAAATCAGGAGCCGATAGAAAGTAATTGTGTTCTACCCTTAGAGTTTTTTCCATTACTCTCATTGATGTGCTGAACAGAGGTTTCATGTTCTTTCATTCTGTGTACATGTTTGTACATACTGTGCACTTTTTTGAGATCTTCCCTAAAATATCAAATGCATGCATACTCTTTCCTCTAAAAATCAAGTCTATTTGAATGTTAGTTTTTCTGACATATGCATCACTGTGGCTTTTTCTTTTTTTACTGGACTAAAGCCTCATAACTTCTGAGAAAGTGAAGATCTCAGACTATGTAACTGCACTTTGGTTAAGAAAGCACATAACTGGCACATATGCATTAACATTCCAAGGTAAAAAAATTCTCATGTAACAAAGATGTAAGGATGGCAGCCATACATTTCACCTCTCTGGGGCATCATCATCATCATCATCATCATCATCATCACCACCACCACCACCACCACCACCACCACCTGTTTTTATTAAATGTATCTGCCGCCTGACTCCCAGCAACTCTGGGCATAAGCATATGGTGGTCCCAAGAGGTTTGAGTAGAGACTCTAAGTCCCTGGCAACTCATAGGATCTGTCAGCTGACAAGATAAAATTACCTGATGCAACAATGTTGCAGCCAACCACATTTTCCATATTGTCTTAGGGGAAACCGGCACCTCAACCTGCAAGTACCATTTTGACGGTAGCATTCTCTCCTAGACTTTGGTTTCCTGGAAGCAAATCCTGCACAGGAATGGAGAGACACATTTAAACAGAATCCTTTGTTGCGTAATTGATAGAACAAGGCCACGGAAAGGTAAGAAGCAAGGAGGGTATGTATTAACATGCGTTAGAATCAGAAAAGTCATCAGTGAGACTTGCCACAGAAGGCAAGGTGGAGTACTTACAGTCAGTGAATCCTGCCCTCCACCAAAATGCTCCGTAGTATTCCTCTTCTCCCCATTTTTCCATTTTCTCTCCTGTCCCCCAACTGATATACTCAGCATTTTGTGGCCATTCAGCCTGGTCACTCCTCTAGAGATTAAATGGATCTAGGGCTTCCCATTGGGACATTGTTCCTAAAGGTTTGTTAACCACCTATAAATCTTAGTTTTGCCAAGCCAGCTGATAGCTCTCCGTTGTGTGAGGAGGGCATTGTTTCAGATGGATAAGAGAAAGGATTTCTCTATTCTCGTGTGGCATAAAGTTGGAGGGCTCTGCTGAGTGATCTAGTTCAACCCTCTGCTTAATGCAGGGAATCCAGAGCTAGAGGGTCCCCAAGAGATGGCTAATGACTCTGTGCTTAAACTGTTCTAATGCAGTTTCTGTGTCCTTCAGGAAACAGCTTTAACTGTTGAAGTACTCATCAGCCATTGCCAGCCAAGTGCTCTCCAAAGTCCCAGAATTCCTAGCCAGCCCAGCCATGTTGGGAATTGTTCATCCAACACTCATATGACTTTGAGGCACCAGGTCGAGAGAGACTCTTCCCAGTCTTCCCTGTCTGCCCCTTACAGGATGCAGGCCATGTGTAGCTCCCCACATGCCATTGACACCCCCCAAGGCCCCCATCTACAGTGGGAGGGGATCAACCCTGAGGATCAGCAACTGGCAACCGAGGTCTGTTTTGCACATCGGTTAGATCTGTGGTGGAAAAAGTATTCTGCCACCTGCCCAGCTGGTTCCCTCCCTTGAGGTTGCTGTGGACTGCAGGGCTTCCTGCTGTCTTGAAGCTTTGTAAAAACTCTCCCCTGGCAGACTAAGGCAGGCTGGCCAGTGAATATTGCCCCCACCCCTGCCAGTCAAACAGGAAATGCCTCTTTCTCCCTCTCTCAAAAAAAGACAATTAATTCTCCACGCAATTTTCCTGGTCATTGATAGGATGATAGTGAGACGCCGAGTGAAATAGAATTCTTACAATTTAAATAGAAAGAGAAATATAATAAATCTCTACCTAGCCGAGGACTATGACGAAGGAACACCCACTTGGTTTGCCATCTATGCGTTGATAACTGTAGAGGGACCATTTCACCCTCCTTTTTCACCTGACTTGGCAGCCTTCAAAGACAGAAGGATATTCCCTGTCAAGCAGGGCACAAGGCATCCGAAGTTTTCTTGAGGAAAATAGGATGTGTGGACACCCTGTTCCAGAAGGACACCCCCTTTCCGATGGGGAGAGGCAACATGTCATGGCCCAGGGCTCAGACCCTGACTTTGAAGAAGCTGCTCCAGCTGAACCTGTGGAATGTCTGCCTCATGGGGAGACCCTGGAGACCCTGTTCTAGAAAAGACCTGGAGACCCTCTCCAGAATGCCCAGAGGACATTGGCATGCCCGATCCACTTACCCTTGAAACAGATCCTAAAAACACATCGTTCCTACCCCAGTCTGGCTTCAGTAAAAGAAAGCAGGGTTGTGCTCTAAGACCCCATTCTCATCCAAGGATTACTCCTCCTTTTCTATATTGTGGAAGATATGCTTGCAGGGATAGCAACCTGGGACATTGCTAAGTAAGGACCAAAGACCAAAGAAGATGGGGAGACCCTGCCCCAGATCTGGAGGATGCTTTCATTCCAGGGCCAGAGCAGAAAAGGGACTTCCGCTCCAAGGCCATAGAACAAGTCCCAGGAGTTTCCTTCCTTCCTTCCTTCCTTCCTTCCTTCCTTCCTTCCTTCCTTCCTTCCTTCCTTCCTTCCTTCCTTCCTTCCTCCTCTTTCTCCTTATTCCTTACCTGCAGACACCAGGAGGAGCACAGATAGAACAGCCAAGAAGAAATGAAGGATCTTCATGGTTTAATGAGGAGGGCCGAATACAGAAGTGATGCCAAGGGAGCCACCGACAGGATGGTCCAAAGTGTTTTCAGGTGAAAGCTGCTGCCCCCAATTTATAGCATTCTTGGGAAGTTGTAACATAGTGGCAGTTGAACCAAAATCAGGTAGAAACCTAGTACCATTGGAAAGTTCTTGCTGCAGTTTCCCAATCTAACTTTTCATTTAAACGGTTATGAAGCAAGATACGTACCCATTTACTTAGATGCGTTCTACTTCCTATGATTTCTCCATTTTGGACTCCTTTATGAGTCACAGTGAGAGCAATGGGAGAAAACCCTATAAAAAAATGCTGGCCTTTTTATTACCCTTGTTAAAGCAAACAATCTGGTGACCACATAGAAGATAACAATATGTTTTTAAATTAAAAGATACTTATGCACTTAGAAGGTGAAGGCCTAAAGTACACTTTTGTTTGCAAGAAGGTTTCTTCACCTCAGCTTTTGCAGCTCAGTGCTTTTCTGAGAGAAGCGTAAAGTATTCTGCAAATTGGTTTCAAGATCCCAGAGAAGATTTTGGTGCATTTGCGGGTCAATTCCAGTAGCCAAACAAATCTCACTGACCATGCATGAAGAAGACCTGTTAGCAGATCTCTTCAAATGAAACAAATGAACAAAACTGCATCATAGAAGAGGTATAGATAAATGTTCACAGTCAGTGTGAGCTTTTAGGTGAAAACGTATTGAAGGTCCTACTTTTCCTTTCAATATTTCTTTGTGGAACAGGATTTTTAATACATGTTGCAACCAAGGCCAAAAGTCAAACAGACTGAATGTTCTGCTGAGTGCAAGGGTTTCCTCAGGAAAACTCACTCCAGACATTGATGAAATATGCACACTTACATTCCATGAAGATTTATACTGAATGAGTTAAATGAAAGAGAAAGGAAAGAGCATCATTGCAAGATGTTTTACATCAATATTCCATGTTTAAAAATATACATAATGTTCCTCATTATAAAAAAATACTGCTTTGTCCTCCACGGTCTTGAAAAAACAAAAATCTATATTTCATACTTGTAGAATGCTCTAATCAAACACACACACACACACACACACCCTCCACAAACACAAAGATACACACTTCAAACATCAGGCTTAATTATCTCATGGAGGAATGAATACTGTATGAAATACTAACCTTTCTGATATTATCTTATCCTACATCTGAAAATGTAGATCTATTTGAAGAGAGATATTCAAGAACGTATGGAAGCAAAGTGGGTATTTTCTGCCTCTCCTTTTCACTAGGAATGTCCCAGATTTACAAGAGTAAACTACTGAAATTCTGAACAGTCCTTTTTACAAAGTCCAGAGAGAATAAGGAGATGCTGGCTGAACATCCATCCCACGGTTCTTCCAGAGGTTGGAATTCTGAATTAACTTGCTTTGAACTTGAAACAGAATGGAGATTCTGCAATCTTTATGATAGTAATGAAAGAACAGGTGGCATGATTCCTCAAGACATTTTTCAGTCTCTTACGGGCCAGTGCTGGCTTGGGTCTGTATGTGGCTGTGTGTGTGTGTTTTTTATGGGGAATGGAAGGGCCAAACAGGAGAATCGCAGTGGAAATGAATGAGGGAAAGGGGCAGGGGGTCACCAGCACCTGGGCAGAGGAATTGGCAAGAATCTCCAGATACAGGGTCTGAATTGTTATTTCAGGGCCAAAGAGGGTGGGCAGATTCAGAGTGGCTGTGGAGGCCAATGCTGCTGGTTGTGGCACATGTGTGTATACAGCTTTGGGGAAGAGGAGGGGAGGACCCCTGCCACCCCCTTGGATTGGCAAGAGCAGCTGTTCCCAAGAGACATTGGGGCAAGGATGTAGCCCCTAGCAGACCTTCTAAGCATAACTGCAGAAAACCCAACAGCAGAGTTACTCACCATTTGGACCCAGAACACACACACACACCCACACACACACACACACACACACATTTCCACCTGTGCCATATGGTTTTAGTGGCCTAGTATGGCCACTGTTGTGCTAGCATGTGTCAGCAAAAGGAGGGAGAAAAGGGGAGAAGAAGCTCAGTTCTGGCCTTGAAGGGCAGCTGTGCTGTCCTGAGGGCTGGTGAGCTGACTTTGGTGCTAGTTAGGGCTGCTGTGGGGAGAAGTAGAGACACATTCCCACTGGTCCAGCCTTTTATATAGCTGTTGGGGACTAGAGCCCTGGGGGACACCCACCTGCTCAGTTGCAGGGGACATACTGCCAGTGTGACCCCAAACTGAAGAGATGGAGAGAGAGAGAGAAAGAGAGAAGGATAGGAGAGAAAAGACTGTGTAAAACAGAGTGGCTGTAGAGAAAGACTGGAGAGTAAGCTTACAGCAGTGTGCAGAGGAGTTGTTGGTTCCAGGTTGGAGAGGGAGAGGAAAAGTCCATGGGTGGCTTCCCTGGAGGAAGGGAAGTGCAGCCCCAGAGAAGAACCATCTTCATCCAAGACCCAAGATGGGAAAGAGGGAGATGGCTGACTTTGGTGAAACCCTGGTCTCTTTCCCCAGTGAAGGACACCCAGATGGTTATGGCTGAGCAGATCCAAGAAAGGAGACAAGTGGCAGGGAGCACACCGGCCTTAAATCCAGTGTATTCCTTTCTTTTCACTCTTTCTTGATAAGCCCAGAGAGAGACAAAGAGAAGGGAAAGGAAGCGAAGCAGTTAGCAGGAGACGTAGAGGGGGATAGTCTCTGGGAGAGAGACTTAGCGGTAAACTTGACCCCATGTAAAAGCCGGGGTCATGTTGCATATACTGTAAATGCCTATTGAAAATAACTTCACTGTATATAGTAAAAACCATAAAAGTCTCCACTGTCTTGGTCTTCTGTGTCAATTGCTATCCTTGCAAACCAAAATACACATCCAATTCTAAAAGAACCTAGTCACACTGTGACACCACTTCTCCCCCAAAAAAACTCCACCAAGGGGGGGAAAGGGAGCTAGAAAGAGAAAATCTTACTCCTTTCCACATGCATGGCACGACTTGAAACAGTGGGTGCTTTCAGAGGACTATAAACCTCCATCAAAAAATGTATCCTCTGTGAAATAAGATGCCTATCCTAGTGCCAAGGATGGACAACTTCCAGAGCATCGTAGATTGCAGCCAAGGCTCCTGATCTGCAAGAGGATCTCAGGATCTCAGGGTTGGGGCAAGTGTTTTAGGACCATTTTTTTTTTTTTTTTTTTGCCTTTGGGACCCTCAAGGATTTAAAGACACAGATGGGAGCAAAAGACCATTTTATCACTGGCTCATTTGGCTGATTTTTCCAGGTTTGGGGAGTGATTTGAGGGTGCAGATGAGAATATTATGGATCCCACTCACATTTCCAGTTTGACTTTTGAGGAAAAAGGAAAAAGTGGCCAAAAGTTGGAAATCTTTGCGTTGAATTTGGATAGGCCGATCTCAAAGATTACACATAGGAGTATATGTGGTGCTGGACCAATGGTTGCCTGCTCCATCTCAGTCAATAGTCTACTAGTAGTACTCCAGGGAAGTATCATCAGGAATCATATCCTTCCTGGGGGCTTGTCGCCTCTGAATACCCACTACAGGCAAACTAGTCTTCTATTGACATCACGTTACACTTCGTGTCAGAGGTTCACAGAGGAAGCCTAGACTACATAAGAAGAAGAATGAGATGGAAGAAAAGAGAGGCTTGTGGATGATGTGCTGGCAAAGGACACTTCAGGTGCCATGGACTCCACAACAAATCAACTAATTGATATTGGAGGAAGTCAAGCCTAAATTTTCTTTAAAGAACCAATGACAAGACTACAACTTTCACATCATGGCCACATCATGCAAAGAGAAATATCAGTACAGGAAAATAATGGGCTTGGCAAAGTTGAAGAAACATCCACATGAGGAAGCGTGGCAATGCAAAGGACGGATACAATGAGAACAGGCATGGACGCAGCTCTAGCAAGGATTAGTCACTGGACTGAAGACCAAACACAGTTCAGGATGTCATGAGTTGGCATCAACTTGACAGAAACTGACCATAACAACAGCAACAAGGTGGACAAGATGTCTGCTGGAACTGAACTGTGTCACTTCAGAAGTTTTAACATCATTCTTTTGTTTCAGAAATTTGAAATCACTACTAGTACAAAGCTGTAGGTTCTAGCATTGCTCAGGTGTTCCATGTTCATATGGAAGACTTTAGACAAATATAGAGGGGGAACCTTAAGATCGCAAACTCTCTCATGAGCATTTTGAAGTGGCATTTTTGATTTTAAAATAGATAGTTAAGAAAAGCATGCCATGGCCAGTTTTGGGATCAGATTATCAGATCAACATTAAGATGAGCATGTGAGCTTGGCACCACCTCCCCCATTATTGTTCAAGGAAAGAATATTTTAACATGCAGGGATAGTTGGCCTCAGATGATTTGGGTTGGTATTCTGCAACCGGGAACATTTTTCCCTTTTCTCAAAAAGCGGTAATGCCTAATTACAAAATCAGCGAGTCCCAAAGCTGGCAAGTGCTGTTGCAATGGAGTGTCAAAACTGTTGTGCTTTCATTCTGTCCTGTCCTGTCCTGTCCTGTGTGCTTATTATTCTTATTCTTATTATTCTTATTATTCTTATTTCCTGGGAGAACAAAAATCCATCCACCATCTTTTGAGCATTGAAGCTCCCCCAATTTCCCCTTCATTTGAAAGACATCAACAAAGTAAAGTTAGCCTATTTGCATATTATTAAAGCAACGGTGTGTTGATGATACTCAGCTTTACATCTCTGCCCCAGGTTGCCTGAGTGATGCCATGGAGGTTCTGAGTCAGTGCCCAGGGACTGTGTGGGCCTGGATGGGGCACAACAGGCTTCAGCTCAACCCAAAGAAGACTGAGTGGCACTAGGTTTTTAGACCTCCCCTGATTTTGGGGACTTTCCAACTGTGGTTCTGGATACGGAGGCACTGTCTTAGGAGATGGGATGCCTGCCCTTTGGAACATCATTCCCCAAGAGATTAGATTGGCCCCATCTTTGCTGGCCTTAAAAACTTGGCTTTTTGCCCAAGCCTAGGGCCCTGGGTGTGTGACAGAGCCCATCTTCTGGCTGTGTTGATTGCTGTTTGGAAGATGCCCATCTGCTATGCATTTTGTTTTTGATATTTGGTATTTTATGCATTTTATCTATTTTACTGCAAGCCACCTAAAGTCATGTATGTGAGATGGGTGGCTATTACGAATAATAATAATAATAATAATAATAATAATAATAATAATAATAATAATAAAAAAAAAAATGATGGGGGGATCTTCCCCACTTCTTGGAACCCCTGTTGCTTAAAGAGGGATCAGTGCTGGCTGAGGAGGGACCTGAGAGGGGTTTGATTCAGTGGCTGTTCAATCTGTAGGCACAGACCCTGGTGGAACCTGATCCACCACATCTTGGAGCCTGGCTCTGAGGCCATGACAGTAAAGGAGGCCCAGATGAGACCCTCATAAATTCTGGAGTGTCACCACTGGGAAAAGTCACTCTGACAGGCACCCATTCATTCCATGGGAGTGGGACACATCAGAGCAGGCTCCTAGAGATGAAGCAGGGGCTCAGATAGGGCTGTTCAAGCAGAGGCAATTCTTTAGTTCCCAAAGCTTTCACCTCATTCCTATTACTCCCACTGATGTGCTGAACAGAACTTTCATGTTCTTTCATTCTATGCACATGTTTGTACATGCTGTGATTGAACTTTTTGTTCAATCTTCCGTAATACATCAGATGCACGCACACTCTTCCCTCAGATATAATGTGTGTTTGTACATTAGTTTCCCTAACATATGCATGGTTTGTACATTTCCCCAGGTGTATGTATCACTTTTTCTTTTCGTACTGAATTAAAGCTTCCTAAAATCTGAGAAATGGAAAGTATCAGAATATGTAACTGCATTTTTGTTCAGGAAGCATAAACCTGGTACAAAGGCATTACTATTCCAAGATAACAAATTTCTCATACAACAAAGATGTTAGGATGGCAGACGTACGTCTCTCTGCCCACTTTTGGGCAAGAGGATAGGCTGCTCCTAAAGGGTTTGGGGAAAAAAACTTTCTGTCCCTGGCAGCTCATAGGATTTGTCAATGGATCAGATAAAATTACCTGGTGCAACAAGTGGTGAAAGCTGCTGTCCCCAGTTTATAGCATTCTTGGGAAGTTGTGACACAGTGGCAGTTGAAGCAAAATTGGGTAGAAACCTAATGTCATTGGAAAGTTCTTGCTGCAATTTGCCAATCTAACGAACGATTCTTTTTGAAGCAACAAACGGTTATGGAGCAAGATATGTTCCAATTTGCTTAGATGTTTTTCCACTCCCAGGATCTCTCTATTCTGGACTCTTTTGGACTTCTGGACTTTTTTGGTGGGGGTGAGAGTGGTGGGAGATATACCTTTGTAAAAATGCTGGCCTTTTTATTACCCATGTTAAAGCAAACAATCTTTTGACTACATGGTAGATAACAATACATGTTTAAATTAAAAGATACATTCACAGTGTATATTTTGCACATTCACAATATACGTACACACTTAGAAGGTGAAGGCCTACTGTCCACCTTTATTTGCAACAGGTTTTCGTCACCTCAGCTCTTTGCATATCAGTGTTTTCCCAAACAAGCTTAAAGTATTCTTCAAATTGGTTCCAAGAACCAAACGAAGATTTTGTGTATATGCAGGTCTCTTCAATTTCAGTAGCCATACAAATCCCACTAACCACAAATTAGAAGGACCTGTTAGCTGATCTCTCCTCAAATGAAAGAAATAAACAAGAATACATCACTAGATGTATAGTTAAAAGTTCACAGACAATGTGAACTTTTAAGTGAAAACCTATTGAAGGTCCTAATTTTTCCTTCAATGTTTCTGCCGAGTGCAAAAGTTTTCTTAGCAAAACTCATCGAGACATTGATGAACAATGCACACCTACATTCCATTAAAGTTTATACTGAATGAATGATAAAGAAAAGAAAGAACATCATTTTAACCTGCTTTATATCAATAATCCTTGTTTAAAAGATATATGTAATATTCCATAATAATATAAAGTACTGCTTTGGTCTCTGTGGTGTTGAAAAAATATAAAAACACTACCCTAGTAAGTGGTCAAAAAGAAATATCTATAACTGGTACCTGTAGAAGGCTCTAATCCTTTTCAGGACACCAATGTTATTTAACAAGAATGTTGTAGCCAAAACCTGGCTCACCTAAAGCAACCAAATCCTTTTGAAGATACAACGTAATTTTATTTGCATCCGTACAAGCAATAATACAGTATATACTGGATGCCCAGCAAAACTTTGATACTTTGCTGAGTGGCCATGAGCAAAAGCAGAACCAGAGCTTACAAACCTTTGGTCCACTACATTGCAAAGACAAAGGAAAAGGCAGACACAGTGGAAATTACAGCATGATGTTGGAATATTTTAATGCAGCTGTATCTGGAGAGGTGACTGCCCCCCTTCTTCCTGCTGTGTTGCCCATTCTTCGTCTTCCTGATCAGAAAGCTGCCGCCCACCCACCCACCCCGGCAAGTCCTGATGCGGATGGAGCTGAGGCACTTTCTCTGCCCTCTATTTGAGCTCTAGTTTGCCCTGTTGCTCCCTCCACCCCATCGAAGACAGGTTCTTGCTCATTTTGGGCAGCCCCGCTCTCATGCAATGGCACTAGTTGTCGAGGATGGGGTTTGTTGGAATTCTTGCCATGAAAGTGCTGCACCAACTGTGGAGCACATACATCCCTCCCACGATCTCTCTGACTCTGGGTAGACCTTCCAGTGGATCAGGTATTCTAAGCATTTCTGTTTATGTCTACAGTCCAGCACTGCTGTGACATCGTATTCTTCTTCCCCATTTATCAGTTAAAGGGGAGGTAGAGCTGTCTTCATCTGCGAGTGCGGGGGGGGGGGGGTGCCTGTCTCACCACCAAAACCAAAGGAATACTCAATAAACCTTCATTGATGCTGGCAGTTGCAAATGGAAGGCCACAGGATTTATTTGTTTAATCACCGGGAAGGGGCCAATAAACTTTTAATCCAGCTTTCTGAAGGTTGCGCCAATGTCAAACATTTTGTAGAAAGCCACCCCAAATCCCCCTTGGCAATTGGAGCCCCCTCTTGCCTTGTGTATCTGGGCCCCGTCTGTACATAGCTTTTGCTAGTTCCAGCTGTCCTTTAAGAGGCCTTGGGCTGCTTGCCTCTTGTGCAGGAAACCTGAGGTGTGGGGAACTATGGATTCTCGAGTCGTGGAGGGCAACACATGGAAGTAGTAGTGATCAGTTGCTTGGAACGGGGACATACTGATAGAAGAGTGCACTGAATTGTTGTAGGTAAATTTTGCAAGGGATAGTCCAGTTGTCTTTTGATAGGAAATGTAGTGTCCTAAATATTGATGCAACATTCTAAATATTGCTGTTAATGTTCTCAGCTTCTCTGTTAGATGCTGGATGAGGTGAGGATGACAAATGAATTGTCATTTCATTCAATTGGGTTCAGTGACTGAACACAAGTTAGAGCCACTATGAGGGCCTACCTTGTGGCAGGAAGGGAGTCAAAGTATCAATATTTCTCTGCCCTTTTTGCATCTGTGGATAGCTGCCTGACTGCCTTCTTTTGGATGACCTCCGATCTCCTGTGTGGGGATGGCTTAGAGGCCTACCTGCAAGGTCATACTGAGGAATTTGCAAGGCATCTGATGGATAAAGTGGATCCAATTCACACCATGATGGACTCTGGTCTTGTAGCAGGTACTGTGGAAGTGACTGGGGCAAGGTCTAGCTTGGTTATCTGGGAGGAGTTTGATCCTGTTGGGCCTGAGGAAGTTGACAGGGTTCTGATGGCTATTAGCTCAGCCACCTCCCTATTATATCCATGTACCTCCTGATTGGCTAAGGCCTCCCAGGAGTTGATGTGTGGTTGGGTCCTGATGGTGGTTAATTTGTCTTTGAAAGAGGTGGGGGGGGGGTCCTCCATCTCTGAAGGAGGAGCTAAACGCAATGTCCCTGGACAATTTTTTTTCAGTTTCTAGTCTTCCCTTTTTGGAAAGGATTGTTGAGAAAGTGGTTGCATAGCAGTGTCAAAGAACTCTGGAAGAAGCAGATTAATTGGACCCATTTCAGTTAGGATTAAGGTCCAGAGATGGGACTGAGATGGTATTGATTGCACTCTTGGATGACCTCTGGTGGGAGTGGGATGGGGGTAGTGCTTCCATCCTTCCTCTTCTTGACCCCTCAGTGGCTTTCAATACCATCAGTCATGGTATCCTTCTGGACCAGCTTCGGGAATTGGGGGTGAGTGGCTCCGTGTTGTTCTGGTTCTGCTCCTTCCTCTGGGGCCTGTTCCAGTCAGTGCTGATAGAGGAGGAGAGGCACAGCCCATGGCCCCAATTATGTGGGATACCACAGGGCTCGGTGCTCTCTCCTCTCTTATTTAACATCTACATGAAAACTCTGGGTGAGGTCATCTGTGGCTTCAGGGTGAGGTCTCATCAGTGTGCAGATTATATATCTGCATTGTCCCAGACAGAGCCAGTGGGAAATCTGGGGGTTCCCCTGGACTTCCAGCTCCTCAAAGAGCAGGTGGTAGCTGTGGCTAGGAGGGCCTTTGCACAACTTCATGTTGTGTGCCAGCCCTGCCTGTTCCTGGACTGGCAGGCCCTGCTCACAGTCATGTATGCCTTAGTCACCTCCCAGTTGTATTTCTGCAATGTGCTGTACATGGGGCTGTCTTTGAAAGATATTTGGAAGCTTCAGTTGGTGGAAAATGAGGCGGTACAGGCAGTTATGGATGCCGATCCTTTGACACGTGTGATACCTCTACTCTGTGAGCTGAACTGGCTACCAGTATGCTTCTGGGTACAACTCAAGGGGCTGGTGGCTTCTTTTAAAGCCCTTAAGGGCTTGGAGCTAGGTTGCTTATGAAGCCATCTCTCCCCAGTGGTATCTACCTGTCCTGTTAGATCTGGCAGGAGAGGCGTGCTCCAGGTCCCATCGGCAAAGAGTTCCATCTGGCAGAACCCAGGAAGAGAGCTTTTTCTGCTGTGGCACCCAATCTCTGGAATATCCTCTCCCCTGAGATTCGATTCGCCCTGACGCGGCTGGCCTTTCATAAGGCATTCAAAATCTGGCTTTGCCTTCTAGCCTGGGGCTCTGGCAGTATGGGTGAATCCTTTCCATGGTCAGTTTGAATCTGGGATGTTATGAATGTTTTCAGCTGCTATTTTATGTTATTTATGTTTTTTTTTTTTTATTGGCTGTTTTTACCCTGTTTTTATTTTGTTTTTGTTAGCCGCCCAGAGTCATGCATATGAGAAGGGCAGCCATATAAATTTATGAAATAAACAAATACACAGTGTGCCGGGGGAATAGAAGCCTGGAAAGGACAGTACAGTAGAGGAGGCCCAGATGAGACCCTCATAAGGAGGCATTCCACAGCTGAAGTGTCATCTCTGGGAAAAGCCACTCCTGGACAGACACCCATTCATTCCACGGGAGCGGGACACAGAGCAGGCTCCTAGAGATGAACCAGGGGCTTAGAGAGGGCTGTGCAAGCAGAGGCATTTTTTCCGTTCCCAAGCCTCAAGCAGCTCTGCAGGTTAACAGCAGCACCTTGAAGTGGTTGAAATGGAATGAGGAATTTCTGAAGATAATTTACTCCTCATATAAGAGGATCACAATGGCTAGTTCCCAAAGAAAACTGAAAGCTACCAGGTGGACGACTGCAAATCCCAAAGCCACAGGAGCCTGGAATTATTAGTTTACAGTCTCCTGAGTGGTCTCTGACCAACTGGCTAAGAATTGGTGATATTGTTTCCTAACATTTTGTTTCCTAACGTTTAGAGGCAGGAAACACATACAAATTGTACTGTGAGCTAAAAGAGGCTTAATGTTGCTTTTAAGAGACCAGAGACTCCTCAAGATGAAACAATCCCCTACAACGAGCATCCAACCCAGGAGACAGAGACTCTTGCTTCTCCTTTTGGAGAAAGGAGATGTGGTCTTGCTCACTTAATATTTGGGAGATGTGGTCTTGCTCACTTAATCACCCCTTGCTCATCCCCTCTCTGAGAAGTTGAGTGTGGTCCCTGAGAAGTTCTCTACTTCTGTCCTACAGCATCCTTTGCAGAATAAGATGAGGTGGGTGCCAGTGAGTTTGCTCCCCAGAAAGACTCCCTACTATGGGATCTTCTCTACTCTAGGAAGAGTCGTTTCTATTTCCCCAGGCATATCAAATTAAGCTGTGTGTTTTAGGTCTGATGCTTAATGTGCAAACGAGTGAGGCTGCAGATTTAATTAGGAATGACAAGACTCAGATGTATATCAAAGAGTATGAGTTGTAATCATCTGAATTGTAGTAGATGTGTAATATGCAGGAAATTGGGAATGCATAGGTACTGATAGTGGCATGTTGCACTCTAGTGAACAGTGACAATGGAAGAAGCAAAGCTGTGTTTTGGGTAAAGTCGGCAACACTTAGAACGAATGTGATTCAGGAGAAAATATTCTCCTCGGTGACGTGAATGGTTGGAATTAGAGAGTAAAGAAAGCGATTGGGCCATCTGGAGACCAAGAATGAATGAGAACTCTGAATGTCGGTGAAAATGCACTTAGAAAAAGGTTGTTTTTTTCTAAGCACCAAGAAACAGCCACAATACTTGGTTGATTGGATGGTGTGAAAATGCCAGACAATTTGTCACAGTGGTCCTCCAGATGATTTCAGAAAGTTAAACAACAAACCTAGTCCCCGTAGTGTCAAGGAAACCAAATGTTTGATGCCATCTTCTGGAGGAAATGAACAACTATTATTTCCCATGTAAATATAGTGCTTTTTTTTTTTTCCATTCCCAGTTCTATTTCTGAAAAACTCCCAACAGTTTTTTTTGATACCTTGTGTATCTAAGTTTTATGTTGTTGTTTTTTATTTGCTTCTTTAAAGAATGGGTATCTTCTCGTTATAAAATTGTTTCCATATTGCCTGTTGGTGAAACTGCTCTTTTTGTTACTAAATTTTTCCTAACATAGAACCAGAAATTTGCCTTCCAGCAACTGAAATTCATTGCTCAACGTCCTCCCCTCTGAGGTGAGACAGAACAGGCTCAGTTTTCTCTTCTTCCCTTTCAGTTCCCTGAAGAGACCTCCCTGCCACTTCTCAAAGCTAAACACGCCCAGGTCCTTCCATCACTCTTCACGCAACTTAGTCGATCATCCTCATTTCCCTTCTTGGAACCGGTTCTACTCTGTTGCCTCAAGGGCTGTGCCTTTAAATACATATTAGCAACAACCTTTAATTTTGAATGCTGGAAATAGCAAGAATGATTTATTTATTTATTTGTTTATTTTGGCTTCAAATGCAAGAGCTCATAGAAATCATTGCGAATGATGCAACCTTTCATTGTAGGCCAAGAGGCTTTGGAGACAGGGCAGTATACTATGCAGGCAGAGAAAAGGCAGGATTCAGTGGCTCTCAGACAAGAAGACATCTCCCATGTTTCAAAGGATAGATGGTGATATGGCTGTAATATCATTTCCTTCTTGGAATTGTGAACTGAGGGATGCAAGCAAATTAAAACAATAAACCGAAAGTCAAACAAGAGACACTTTAAGTACATAGCATGACATAACTTCTAAGAGTGGCTTCAGAGGCGCTAACCTAGAGGTCCAAGCAGTTGTTTTCTAGTCTGATGAGGACCACACTTTCAAAATCGGCTGAGGAGAAAAACTGCATCTAATGGGAATACTCTTCTTCTCTAATCCCCAAATACACATATACTGTCCTATCTCAGTTGACCTCTCTGTCCAATCCCCAGAAGCATAGCCATTGTCCAACCAGGCCAGGAATGTGGGGGTCTCTTGGAAGTGCCAGTCTAGGGAAGGCAGGGCAGAGACTGAGACTGAACTATCAATGGAAGTCCTGGTTTGATCCCTTTCCACTCAGCCTGTGGAACATGAGAGTAAACCAGCTTTACTGTTTCCAAAACAGCCATCCTGGTTTACTCCAGATTCTCATAAGAATTCCAAAACTCTTGACAAGTTGGAAAAGTATACCAAGTCTGGAAATCAGGAGCCGATAGAAAGTAATTGTGTTCTACCCTTAGAGTTTTTTCCATTACTCTCATTGATGTGCTGAACAGAGGTTTCATGTTCTTTCATTCTGTGTACATGTTTGTACATACTGTGCACTTTTTTGAGATCTTCCCTAAAATATCAAATGCATGCATACTCTTTCCTCTAAAAATCAAGTCTATTTGAATGTTAGTTTTTCTGACATATGCATCACTGTGGCTTTTTCTTTTTTTACTGGACTAAAGCCTCATAACTTCTGAGAAAGTGAAGATCTCAGACTATGTAACTGCACTTTGGTTAAGAAAGCACATAACTGGCACATATGCATTAACATTCCAAGATAAAAAAATTCTCATGTAACAAAGATGTAAGGATGGCAGCCATACATTTCACCTCTCTGGGGCATCATCATCATCATCATCATCATCATCATCATCATCACCACCACCACCACCACCACCACCACCACCTGTTTTTATTAAATGTATCTGCCGCCTGACTCCCAGCAACTCTGGGCATAAGCATATGGTGGTCCCAAGAGGTTTGAGTAGAGACTCTAAGTCCCTGGCAACTCATAGGATCTGTCAGCTGACAAGATAAAATTACCTGATGCAACAATGTTGCAGCCAACCACATTTTCCATATTGTCTTAGGGGAAACCGGCACCTCAACCTGCAAGTACCATTTTGACGGTAGCATTCTCTCCTAGACTTTGGTTTCCTGGAAGCAAATCCTGCACAGGAATGGAGAGACACATTTAAACAGAATCCTTTGTTGCGTAATTGATAGAACAAGGCCACGGAAAGGTAAGAAGCAAGGAGGGTATGTATTAACATGCGTTAGAATCAGAAAAGTCATCAGTGAGACTTGCCACAGAAGGCAAGGTGGAGTACTTACAGTCAGTGAATCCTGCCCTCCACCAAAATGCTCCGTAGTATTCCTCTTCTCCCCATTTTTCCATTTTCTCTCCTGTCCCCCAACTGATATACTCAGCATTTTGTGGCCATTCAGCCTGGTCACTCCTCTAGAGATTAAATGGATCTAGGGCTTCCCATTGGGACATTGTTCCTAAAGGTTTGTTAACCACCTATAAATCTTAGTTTTGCCAAGCCAGCTGATAGCTCTCCGTTGTGTGAGGAGGGCATTGTTTCAGATGGATAAGAGAAAGGATTTCTCTATTCTCGTGTGGCATAAAGTTGGAGGGCTCTGCTGAGTGATCTAGTTCAACCCTCTGCTTAATGCAGGGAATCCAGAGCTAGAGGGTCCCCAAGAGATGGCTAATGACTCTGTGCTTAAACTGTTCTAATGCAGTTTCTGTGTCCTTCAGGAAACAGCTTTAACTGTTGAAGTACTCATCAGCCATTGCCAGCCAAGTGCTCTCCAAAGTCCCAGAATTCCTAGCCAGCCCAGCCATGTTGGGAATTGTTCATCCAACACTCATATGACTTTGAGGCACCAGGTCGAGAGAGACTCTTCCCAGTCTTCCCTGTCTGCCCCTTACAGGATGCAGGCCATGTGTAGCTCCCCACATGCCATTGACACCCCCCAAGGCCCCCATCTACAGTGGGAGGGGATCAACCCTGAGGATCAGCAACTGGCAACCGAGGTCTGTTTTGCACATCGGTTAGATCTGTGGTGGAAAAAGTATTCTGCCACCTGCCCAGCTGGTTCCCTCCCTTGAGGTTGCTGTGGACTGCAGGGCTTCCTGCTGTCTTGAAGCTTTGTAAAAACTCTCCCCTGGCAGACTAAGGCAGGCTGGCCAGTGAATATTGCCCCCACCCCTGCCAGTCAAACAGGAAATGCCTCTTTCTCCCTCTCTCAAAAAAAGACAATTAATTCTCCACGCAATTTTCCTGGTCATTGATAGGATGATAGTGAGACGCCGAGTGAAATAGAATTCTTACAATTTAAATAGAAAGAGAAATATAATAAATCTCTACCTAGCCGAGGACTATGACGAAGGGACACCCACTTGGTTTGCCATCTATGCGTTGATAACTGTAGAGGGACCATTTCACCCTCCTTTTTCACCTGACTTGGCAGCCTTCAAAGACAGAAGGATATTCCCTGTCAAGCAGGGCACAAGGCATCCGAAGTTTTCTTGAGGAAAATAGGATGTGTGGACACCCTGTTCCAGAAGGACACCCCCTTTCCGATGGGGAGAGGCAACATGTCATGGCCCAGGGCTCAGACCCTGACTTTGAAGAAGCTGCTCCAGCTGAACCTGTGGAATGTCTGCCTCATGGGGAGACCCTGGAGACCCTGTTCTAGAAAAGACCTGGAGACCCTCTCCAGAATGCCCAGAGGACATTGGCATGCCCGATCCACTTACCCTTGAAACAGATCCTAAAAACACATCGTTCCTACCCCAGTCTGGCTTCAGTAAAAGAAAGCAGGGTTGTGCTCTAAGACCCCATTCTCATCCAAGGATTACTCCTCCTTTTCTATATTGTGGAAGATATGCTTGCAGGGATAGCAACCTGGGACATTGCTAAGTAAGGACCAAAGACCAAAGAAGATGGGGAGACCCTGCCCCAGATCTGGAGGATGCTTTCATTCCAGGGCCAGAGCAGAAAAGGGACTTCCGCTCCAAGGCCATAGAACAAGTCCCAGGAGTTTCCTTCCTTCCTTCCTTCCTTCCTTCCTTCCTTCCTTCCTTCCTTCCTTCCTTCCTTCCTTCCTTCCTTCCTTCCTTCCTTCCTTCCTCCTCTTTCTCCTTATTCCTTACCTGCAGACACCAGGAGGAGCACAGATAGAACAGCCAAGAAGAAATGAAGGATCTTCATGGTTTAATGAGGAGGGCCGAATACAGAAGTGATGCCAAGGGAGCCACCGACAGGATGGTCCAAAGTGTTTTCAGGTGAAAGCTGCTGCCCCCAATTTATAGCATTCTTGGGAAGTTGTAACATAGTGGCAGTTGAACCAAAATCAGGTAGAAACCTAGTACCATTGGAAAGTTCTTGCTGCAGTTTCCCAATCTAACTTTTCATTTAAACGGTTATGAAGCAAGATACGTACCCATTTACTTAGATGCGTTCTACTTCCTATGATTTCTCCATTTTGGACTCCTTTATGAGTCACAGTGAGAGCAATGGGAGAAAACCCTATAAAAAAATGCTGGCCTTTTTATTACCCTTGTTAAAGCAAACAATCTGGTGACCACATAGAAGATAACAATATGTTTTTAAATTAAAAGATACTTATGCACTTAGAAGGTGAAGGCCTAAAGTACACTTTTGTTTGCAAGAAGGTTTCTTCACCTCAGCTTTTGCAGCTCAGTGCTTTTCTGAGAGAAGCGTAAAGTATTCTGCAAATTGGTTTCAAGATCCCAGAGAAGATTTTGGTGCATTTGCGGGTCAATTCCAGTAGCCAAACAAATCTCACTGACCATGCATGAAGAAGACCTGTTAGCAGATCTCTTCAAATGAAACAAATGAACAAAACTGCATCATAGAAGAGGTATAGATAAATGTTCACAGTCAGTGTGAGCTTTTAGGTGAAAACGTATTGAAGGTCCTACTTTTCCTTTCAATATTTCTTTGTGGAACAGGATTTTTAATACATGTTGCAACCAAGGCCAAAAGTCAAACAGACTGAATGTTCTGCTGAGTGCAAGGGTTTCCTCAGGAAAACTCACTCCAGACATTGATGAAATATGCACACTTACATTCCATGAAGATTTATACTGAATGAGTTAAATGAAAGAGAAAGGAAAGAGCATCATTGCAAGATGTTTTACATCAATATTCCATGTTTAAAAATATACATAATGTTCCTCATTATAAAAAAATACTGCTTTGTCCTCCACGGTCTTGAAAAAACAAAAATCTATATTTCATACTTGTAGAATGCTCTAATCAAACACACACACACACACACACACCCTCCACAAACACAAAGATACACACTTCAAACATCAGGCTTAATTATCTCATGGAGGAATGAATACTGTATGAAATACTAACCTTTCTGATATTATCTTATCCTACATCTGAAAATGTAGATCTATTTGAAGAGAGATATTCAAGAACGTATGGAAGCAAAGTGGGTATTTTCTGCCTCTCCTTTTCACTAGGAATGTCCCAGATTTACAAGAGTAAACTACTGAAATTCTGAACAGTCCTTTTTACAAAGTCCAGAGAGAATAAGGAGATGCTGGCTGAACATCCATCCCACGGTTCTTCCAGAGGTTGGAATTCTGAATTAACTTGCTTTGAACTTGAAACAGAATGGAGATTCTGCAATCTTTATGATAGTAATGAAAGAACAGGTGGCATGATTCCTCAAGACATTTTTCAGTCTCTTACGGGCCAGTGCTGGCTTGGGTCTGTATGTGGCTGTGTGTGTGTGTTTTTTATGGGGAATGGAAGGGCCAAACAGGAGAATCGCAGTGGAAATGAATGAGGGAAAGGGGCAGGGGGTCACCAGCACCTGGGCAGAGGAATTGGCAAGAATCTCCAGATACAGGGTCTGAATTGTTATTTCAGGGCCAAAGAGGGTGGGCAGATTCAGAGTGGCTGTGGAGGCCAATGCTGCTGGTTGTGGCACATGTGTGTATACAGCTTTGGGGAAGAGGAGGGGAGGACCCCTGCCACCCCCTTGGATTGGCAAGAGCAGCTGTTCCCAAGAGACATTGGGGCAAGGATGTAGCCCCTAGCAGACCTTCTAAGCATAACTGCAGAAAACCCAACAGCAGAGTTACTCACCATTTGGACCCAGAACACACACACACACCCACACACACACACACACACACACATTTCCACCTGTGCCATATGGTTTTAGTGGCCTAGTATGGCCACTGTTGTGCTAGCATGTGTCAGCAAAAGGAGGGAGAAAAGGGGAGAAGAAGCTCAGTTCTGGCCTTGAAGGGCAGCTGTGCTGTCCTGAGGGCTGGTGAGCTGACTTTGGTGCTAGTTAGGGCTGCTGTGGGGAGAAGTAGAGACACATTCCCACTGGTCCAGCCTTTTATATAGCTGTTGGGGACTAGAGCCCTGGGGGACACCCACCTGCTCAGTTGCAGGGGACATACTGCCAGTGTGACCCCAAACTGAAGAGATGGAGAGAGAGAGAGAAAGAGAGAAGGATAGGAGAGAAAAGACTGTGTAAAACAGAGTGGCTGTAGAGAAAGACTGGAGAGTAAGCTTACAGCAGTGTGCAGAGGAGTTGTTGGTTCCAGGTTGGAGAGGGAGAGGAAAAGTCCATGGGTGGCTTCCCTGGAGGAAGGGAAGTGCAGCCCCAGAGAAGAACCATCTTCATCCAAGACCCAAGATGGGAAAGAGGGAGATGGCTGACTTTGGTGAAACCCTGGTCTCTTTCCCCAGTGAAGGACACCCAGATGGTTATGGCTGAGCAGATCCAAGAAAGGAGACAAGTGGCAGGGAGCACACCGGCCTTAAATCCAGTGTATTCCTTTCTTTTCACTCTTTCTTGATAAGCCCAGAGAGAGACAAAGAGAAGGGAAAGGAAGCGAAGCAGTTAGCAGGAGACGTAGAGGGGGATAGTCTCTGGGAGAGAGACTTAGCGGTAAACTTGACCCCATGTAAAAGCCGGGGTCATGTTGCATATACTGTAAATGCCTATTGAAAATAACTTCACTGTATATAGTAAAAACCATAAAAGTCTCCACTGTCTTGGTCTTCTGTGTCAATTGCTATCCTTGCAAACCAAAATACACATCCAATTCTAAAAGAACCTAGTCACACTGTGACACCACTTCTCCCCCAAAAAAACTCCACCAAGGGGGGGAAAGGGAGCTAGAAAGAGAAAATCTTACTCCTTTCCACATGCATGGCACGACTTGAAACAGTGGGTGCTTTCAGAGGACTATAAACCTCCATCAAAAAATGTATCCTCTGTGAAATAAGATGCCTATCCTAGTGCCAAGGATGGACAACTTCCAGAGCATCGTAGATTGCAGCCAAGGCTCCTGATCTGCAAGAGGATCTCAGGATCTCAGGGTTGGGGCAAGTGTTTTAGGACCATTTTTTTTTTTTTTTTTTTGCCTTTGGGACCCTCAAGGATTTAAAGACACAGATGGGAGCAAAAGACCATTTTATCACTGGCTCATTTGGCTGATTTTTCCAGGTTTGGGGAGTGATTTGAGGGTGCAGATGAGAATATTATGGATCCCACTCACATTTCCAGTTTGACTTTTGAGGAAAAAGGAAAAAGTGGCCAAAAGTTGGAAATCTTTGCGTTGAATTTGGATAGGCCGATCTCAAAGATTACACATAGGAGTATATGTGGTGCTGGACCAATGGTTGCCTGCTCCATCTCAGTCAATAGTCTACTAGTAGTACTCCAGGGAAGTATCATCAGGAATCATATCCTTCCTGGGGGCTTGTCGCCTCTGAATACCCACTACAGGCAAACTAGTCTTCTATTGACATCACGTTACACTTCGTGTCAGAGGTTCACAGAGGAAGCCTAGACTACATAAGAAGAAGAATGAGATGGAAGAAAAGAGAGGCTTGTGGATGATGTGCTGGCAAAGGACACTTCAGGTGCCATGGACTCCACAACAAATCAACTAATTGATATTGGAGGAAGTCAAGCCTAAATTTTCTTTAAAGAACCAATGACAAGACTACAACTTTCACATCATGGCCACATCATGCAAAGAGAAATATCAGTACAGGAAAATAATGGGCTTGGCAAAGTTGAAGAAACATCCACATGAGGAAGCGTGGCAATGCAAAGGACGGATACAATGAGAACAGGCATGGACGCAGCTCTAGCAAGGATTAGTCACTGGACTGAAGACCAAACACAGTTCAGGATGTCATGAGTTGGCATCAACTTGACAGAAACTGACCATAACAACAGCAACAAGGTGGACAAGATGTCTGCTGGAACTGAACTGTGTCACTTCAGAAGTTTTAACATCATTCTTTTGTTTCAGAAATTTGAAATCACTACTAGTACAAAGCTGTAGGTTCTAGCATTGCTCAGGTGTTCCATGTTCATATGGAAGACTTTAGACAAATATAGAGGGGGAACCTTAAGATCGCAAACTCTCTCATGAGCATTTTGAAGTGGCATTTTTGATTTTAAAATAGATAGTTAAGAAAAGCATGCCATGGCCAGTTTTGGGATCAGATTATCAGATCAACATTAAGATGAGCATGTGAGCTTGGCACCACCTCCCCCATTATTGTTCAAGGAAAGAATATTTTAACATGCAGGGATAGTTGGCCTCAGATGATTTGGGTTGGTATTCTGCAACCGGGAACATTTTTCCCTTTTCTCAAAAAGCGGTAATGCCTAATTACAAAATCAGCGAGTCCCAAAGCTGGCAAGTGCTGTTGCAATGGAGTGTCAAAACTGTTGTGCTTTCATTCTGTCCTGTCCTGTCCTGTCCTGTGTGCTTATTATTCTTATTCTTATTATTCTTATTATTCTTATTTCCTGGGAGAACAAAAATCCATCCACCATCTTTTGAGCATTGAAGCTCCCCCAATTTCCCCTTCATTTGAAAGACATCAACAAAGTAAAGTTAGCCTATTTGCATATTATTAAAGCAACGGTGTGTTGATGATACTCAGCTTTACATCTCTGCCCCAGGTTGCCTGAGTGATGCCATGGAGGTTCTGAGTCAGTGCCCAGGGACTGTGTGGGCCTGGATGGGGCACAACAGGCTTCAGCTCAACCCAAAGAAGACTGAGTGGCACTAGGTTTTTAGACCTCCCCTGATTTTGGGGACTTTCCAACTGTGGTTCTGGATACGGAGGCACTGTCTTAGGAGATGGGATGCCTGCCCTTTGGAACATCATTCCCCAAGAGATTAGATTGGCCCCATCTTTGCTGGCCTTAAAAACTTGGCTTTTTGCCCAAGCCTAGGGCCCTGGGTGTGTGACAGAGCCCATCTTCTGGCTGTGTTGATTGCTGTTTGGAAGATGCCCATCTGCTATGCATTTTGTTTTTGATATTTGGTATTTTATGCATTTTATCTATTTTACTGCAAGCCACCTAAAGTCATGTATGTGAGATGGGTGGCTATTACGAATAATAATAATAATAATAATAATAATAATAATAATAATAATAATAAAAAAAAAAAATGATGGGGGGATCTTCCCCACTTCTTGGAACCCCTGTTGCTTAAAGAGGGATCAGTGCTGGCTGAGGAGGGACCTGAGAGGGGTTTGATTCAGTGGCTGTTCAATCTGTAGGCACAGACCCTGGTGGAACCTGATCCACCACATCTTGGAGCCTGGCTCTGAGGCCATGACAGTAAAGGAGGCCCAGATGAGACCCTCATAAATTCTGGAGTGTCACCACTGGGAAAAGTCACTCTGACAGGCACCCATTCATTCCATGGGAGTGGGACACATCAGAGCAGGCTCCTAGAGATGAAGCAGGGGCTCAGATAGGGCTGTTCAAGCAGAGGCAATTCTTTAGTTCCCAAAGCTTTCACCTCATTCCTATTACTCCCACTGATGTGCTGAACAGAACTTTCATGTTCTTTCATTCTATGCACATGTTTGTACATGCTGTGATTGAACTTTTTGTTCAATCTTCCGTAATACATCAGATGCACGCACACTCTTCCCTCAGATATAATGTGTGTTTGTACATTAGTTTCCCTAACATATGCATGGTTTGTACATTTCCCCAGGTGTATGTATCACTTTTTCTTTTCGTACTGAATTAAAGCTTCCTAAAATCTGAGAAATGGAAAGTATCAGAATATGTAACTGCATTTTTGTTCAGGAAGCATAAACCTGGTACAAAGGCATTACTATTCCAAGATAACAAATTTCTCATACAACAAAGATGTTAGGATGGCAGACGTACGTCTCTCTGCCCACTTTTGGGCAAGAGGATAGGCTGCTCCTAAAGGGTTTGGGGAAAAAAACTTTCTGTCCCTGGCAGCTCATAGGATTTGTCAATGGATCAGATAAAATTACCTGGTGCAACAAGTGGTGAAAGCTGCTGTCCCCAGTTTATAGCATTCTTGGGAAGTTGTGACACAGTGGCAGTTGAAGCAAAATTGGGTAGAAACCTAATGTCATTGGAAAGTTCTTGCTGCAATTTGCCAATCTAACGAACGATTCTTTTTGAAGCAACAAACGGTTATGGAGCAAGATATGTTCCAATTTGCTTAGATGTTTTTCCACTCCCAGGATCTCTCTATTCTGGACTCTTTTGGACTTCTGGACTTTTTTGGTGGGGGTGAGAGTGGTGGGAGATATACCTTTGTAAAAATGCTGGCCTTTTTATTACCCATGTTAAAGCAAACAATCTTTTGACTACATGGTAGATAACAATACATGTTTAAATTAAAAGATACATTCACAGTGTATATTTTGCACATTCACAATATACGTACACACTTAGAAGGTGAAGGCCTACTGTCCACCTTTATTTGCAACAGGTTTTCGTCACCTCAGCTCTTTGCATATCAGTGTTTTCCCAAACAAGCTTAAAGTATTCTTCAAATTGGTTCCAAGAACCAAACGAAGATTTTGTGTATATGCAGGTCTCTTCAATTTCAGTAGCCATACAAATCCCACTAACCACAAATTAGAAGGACCTGTTAGCTGATCTCTCCTCAAATGAAAGAAATAAACAAGAATACATCACTAGATGTATAGTTAAAAGTTCACAGACAATGTGAACTTTTAAGTGAAAACCTATTGAAGGTCCTAATTTTTCCTTCAATGTTTCTGCCGAGTGCAAAAGTTTTCTTAGCAAAACTCATCGAGACATTGATGAACAATGCACACCTACATTCCATTAAAGTTTATACTGAATGAATGATAAAGAAAAGAAAGAACATCATTTTAACCTGCTTTATATCAATAATCCTTGTTTAAAAGATATATGTAATATTCCATAATAATATAAAGTACTGCTTTGGTCTCTGTGGTGTTGAAAAAATATAAAAACACTACCCTAGTAAGTGGTCAAAAAGAAATATCTATAACTGGTACCTGTAGAAGGCTCTAATCCTTTTCAGGACACCAATGTTATTTAACAAGAATGTTGTAGCCAAAACCTGGCTCACCTAAAGCAACCAAATCCCTTTGAAGATACAACGTAATTTTATTTGCATCCGTACAAGCAATAATACAGTATATACTGGATGCCCAGCAAAACTTTGATACTTTGCCGAGTGGCCATGAGCAAAAGCAGAACCAGAGCTTACAAACCTTTGGTCCACTACATTGCAAAGACAAAGGAAAAGGCAGACACAGTGGAAATTACAGCATGATGTTGGAATATTTTAATGCAGCTGTATCTGGAGAGGTGACTGCCCCCCTTCTTCCTGCTGTGTTGCCCATTCTTCGTCTTCCTGATCAGAAAGCTGCCGCCCACCCACCCACCCCGGCAAGTCCTGATGCGGATGGAGCTGAGGCACTTTCTCTGCCCTCTATTTGAGCTCTAGTTTGCCCTGTTGCTCCCTCCACCCCATCGAAGACAGGTTCTTGCTCATTTTGGGCAGCCCCGCTCTCATGCAATGGCACTAGTTGTCGAGGATGGGGTTTGTTGGAATTCTTGCCATGAAAGTGCTGCACCAACTGTGGAGCACATACATCCCTCCCACGATCTCTCTGACTCTGGGTAGACCTTCCAGTGGATCAGGTATTCTAAGCATTTCTGTTTATGTCTACAGTCCAGCACTGCTGTGACATCGTATTCTTCTTCCCCATTTATCAGTTAAAGGGGAGGTAGAGCTGTCTTCATCTGCGAGTGCGGGGGGGGGGGGGGGTGCCTGTCTCACCACCAAAACCAAAGGAATACTCAATAAACCTTCATTGATGCTGGCAGTTGCAAATGGAAGGCCACAGGATTTATTTGTTTAATCACCGGGAAGGGGCCAATAAACTTTTAATCCAGCTTTCTGAAGGTTGCGCCAATGTCAAACATTTTGTAGAAAGCCACCCCAAATCCCCCTTGGCAATTGGAGCCCCCTCTTGCCTTGTGTATCTGGGCCCCGTCTGTACATAGCTTTTGCTAGTTCCAGCTGTCCTTTAAGAGGCCTTGGGCTGCTTGCCTCTTGTGCAGGAAACCTGAGGTGTGGGGAACTATGGATTCTCGAGTCGTGGAGGGCAACACATGGAAGTAGTAGTGATCAGTTGCTTGGAACGGGGACATACTGATAGAAGAGTGCACTGAATTGTTGTAGGTAAATTTTGCAAGGGATAGTCCAGTTGTCTTTTGATAGGAAATGTAGTGTCCTAAATATTGATGCAACATTCTAAATATTGCTGTTAATGTTCTCAGCTTCTCTGTTAGATGCTGGATGAGGTGAGGATGACAAATGAATTGTCATTTCATTCAATTGGGTTCAGTGACTGAACACAAGTTAGAGCCACTATGAGGGCCTACCTTGTGGCAGGAAGGGAGTCAAAGTATCAATATTTCTCTGCCCTTTTTGCATCTGTGGATAGCTGCCTGACTGCCTTCTTTTGGATGACCTCCGATCTCCTGTGTGGGGATGGCTCAGAGGCCTACCTGCAAGGTCATACTGAGGAATTTGCAAGGCATCTGATGGATAAAGTGGATCCAATTCACACCATGATGGACTCTGGTCTTGTAGCAGGTACTGTGGAAGTGACTGGGGCAAGGTCTAGCTTGGTTATCTGGGAGGAGTTTGATCCTGTTGGGCCTGAAGAAGTTGACAGGGTTCTGATGGCTATTAGCTCAGCCACCTCCCTATTATATCCATGTACCTCCTGATTGGCTAAGGCCTCCCAGGAGTTGATGTGTGGTTGGGTCCTGATGGTGGTTAATTTGTCTTTGAAAGAGGTGGGGGGGGGGTCCTCCATCTCTGAAGGAGGAGCTAAACACAATGTCCCTGGACAATTTTTTTTCAGTTTCTAGTCTTCCCTTTTTGGAAAGGATTGTTGAGAAAGTGGTTGCGTAGCAGTGTCAAAGAACTCTGGAAGAAGCAGATTAATTGGACCCATTTCAGTTAGGATTAAGGTCCAGAGATGGGACTGAGATGGTATTGATTGCACTCTTGGATGACCTCTGGTGGGAGTGGGATGGGGGTAGTGCTTCCATCCTTCCTCTTCTTGACCCCTCAGTGGCTTTCAATACCATCAGTCATGGTATCCTTCTGGACCAGCTTCGGGAATTGGGGGTGAGTGGCTCCGTGTTGTTCTGGTTCTGCTCCTTCCTCTGGGGCCTGTTCCAGTCAGTGCTGATAGAGGAGGAGAGGCACAGCCCATGGCCCCAATTATGTGGGATACCACAGGGCTCGGTGCTCTCTCCTCTCTTATTTAACATCTACATGAAAACTCTGGGTGAGGTCATCTGTGGCTTCAGGGTGAGGTCTCATCAGTGTGCAGATTATATATCTGCATTGTCCCAGACAGAGCCAGTGGGAAATCTGGGGGTTCCCCTGGACTTCCAGCTCCTCAAAGAGCAGGTGGTAGCTGTGGCTAGGAGGGCCTTTGCACAACTTCATGTTGTGTGCCAGCCCTGCCTGTTCCTGGACTGGCAGGCCCTGCTCACAGTCATGTATGCCTTAGTCACCTCCCAGTTGTATTTCTGCAATGTGCTGTACATGGGGCTGTCTTTGAAAGATATTTGGAAGCTTCAGTTGGTGGAAAATGAGGCGGTACAGGCAGTTATGGATGCCGATCCTTTGACACGTGTGATACCTCTACTCTGTGAGCTGAACTGGCTACCAGTATGCTTCTGGGTACAACTCAAGGGGCTGGTGGCTTCTTTTAAAGCCCTTAAGGGCTTGGAGCTAGGTTGCTTATGAAGCCATCTCTCCCCAGTGGTATCTACCTGTCCTGTTAGATCTGGCAGGAGAGGCGTGCTCCAGGTCCCATCGGCAAAGAGTTCCATCTGGCAGAACCCAGGAAGAGAGCTTTTTCTGCTGTGGCACCCAATCTCTGGAATATCCTCTCCCCTGAGATTCGATTCGCCCTGACGCGGCTGGCCTTTCATAAGGCATTCAAAATCTGGCTTTGCCTTCTAGCCTGGGGCTCTGGCAGTATGGGTGAATCCTTTCCATGGTCAGTTTGAATCTGGGATGTTATGAATGTTTTCAGCTGCTATTTTATGTTATTTATGTTTTTTTTTTTTTATTGGCTGTTTTTACCCTGTTTTTATTTTGTTTTTGTTAGCCGCCCAGAGTCATGCATATGAGAAGGGCAGCCATATAAATTTATGAAATAAACAAATACACAGTGTGCCGGGGGAATAGAAGCCTGGAAAGGACAGTACAGTAGAGGAGGCCCAGATGAGACCCTCATAAGGAGGCATTCCACAGCTGAAGTGTCATCTCTGGGAAAAGCCACTCCTGGACAGACACCCATTCATTCCACGGGAGCGGGACACAGAGCAGGCTCCTAGAGATGAACCAGGGGCTTAGAGAGGGCTGTGCAAGCAGAGGCATTTTTTCCGTTCCCAAGCCTCAAGCAGCTCTGCAGGTTAACAGCAGCACCTTGAAGTGGTTGAAATGGAATGAGGAATTTCTGAAGATAATTTACTCCTCATATAAGAGGATCACAATGGCTAGTTCCCAAAGAAAACTGAAAGCTACCAGGTGGACGACTGCAAATCCCAAAGCCACAGGAGCCTGGAATTATTAGTTTACAGTCTCCTGAGCGGTCTCTGACCAACTGGCTAAGAATTGGTGATATTGTTTCCTAACATTTTGTTTCCTAACGTTTAGAGGCAGGAAACACATACAAATTGTACTGTGAGCTAAAAGAGGCTTAATGTTGCTTTTAAGAGACCAGAGACTCCTCAAGATGAAACAATCCCCTACAACGAGCATCCAACCCAGGAGACAGAGACTCTTGCTTCTCCTTTTGGAGAAAGGAGATGTGGTCTTGCTCACTTAATATTTGGGAGATGTGGTCTTGCTCACTTAATCACCCCTTGCTCATCCCCTCTCTGAGAAGTTGAGTGTGGTCCCTGAGAAGTTCTCTACTTCTGTCCTACAGCATCCTTTGCAGAATAAGATGAGGTGGGTGCCAGTGAGTTTGCTCCCCAGAAAGACTCCCTACTATGGGATCTTCTCTACTCTAGGAAGAGTCGTTTCTATTTCCCCAGGCATATCAAATTAAGCTGTGTGTTTTAGGTCTGATGCTTAATGTGCAAACGAGTGAGGCTGCAGATTTAATTAGGAATGACAAGACTCAGATGTATATCAAAGAGTATGAGTTGTAATCATCTGAATTGTAGTAGATGTGTAATATGCAGGAAATTGGGAATGCATAGGTACTGATAGTGGCATGTTGCACTCTAGTGAACAGTGACAATGGAAGAAGCAAAGCTGTGTTTTGGGTAAAGTCGGCAACACTTAGAACGAATGTGATTCAGGAGAAAATATTCTCCTCGGTGACGTAAATGGTTGGAATTAGAGAGTAAAGAAAGCGATTGGGCCATCTGGAGACCAAGAATGAATGAGAACTCTGAATGTCGGTGAAAATGCACTTAGAAAAAGGTTGTTTTTTTCTAAGCACCAAGAAACAGCCACAATACTTGGTTGATTGGATGGTGTGAAAATGCCAGACAATTTGTCACAGTGGTCCTCCAGATGATTTCAGAAAGTTAAACAACAAACCTAGTCCCCGTAGTGTCAAGGAAACCAAATGTTTGATGCCATCTTCTGGAGGAAATGAACAACTATTATTTCCCATGTAAATATAGTGCTTTTTTTTTTTTTCCATTCCCAGTTCTATTTCTGAAAAACTCCCAACAGTTTTTTTTGATACCTTGTGTATCTAAGTTTTATGTTGTTGTTTTTTATTTGCTTCTTTAAAGAATGGGTATCTTCTCGTTATAAAATTGTTTCCATATTGTCTGTTGGTGAAACTGCTCTTTTTGTTACTAAATTTTTCCTAACATAGAACCAGAAATTTGCCTTCCAGCAACTGAAATTCATTGCTCAACGTCCTCCCCTCTGAGGTGAGACAGAACAGGCTCAGTTTTCTCTTCTTCCCTTTCAGTTCCCTGAAGAGACCTCCCTGCCACTTCTCAAAGCTAAACACGCCCAGGTCCTTCCATCACTCTTCACGCAACTTAGTCGATCATCCTCATTTCCCTTCTTGGAACCGGTTCTACTCTGTTGCCTCAAGGGCTGTGCCTTTAAATACATATTAGCAACAACCTTTAATTTTGAATGCTGGAAATAGCAAGAATGATTTATTTATTTATTTGTTTATTTTGGCTTCAAATGCAAGAGCTCATAGAAATCATTGCGAATGATGCAACCTTTCATTGCAGGCCAAGAGGCTTTGGAGACAGGGCAGTATACTATGCAGGCAGAGAAAAGGCAGGATTCAGTGGCTCTCAGACAAGAAGACATCTCCCATGTTTCAAAGGATAGATGGTGATATGGCTGTAATATCATTTCCTTCTTGGAATTGTGAACTGAGGGATGCAAGCAAATTAAAACAATAAACCGAAAGTCAAACAAGAGACATTTTAAGTACATAGCATGACATAACTTCTAAGAGTGGCTTCAGAGGCGCTAACCTAGAGGTCCAAGCAGTTGTTTTCTAGTCTGATGAGGACCACACTTTCAAAATCGGCTGAGGAGAAAAACTGCATCTAGTGGGAATACTCTTCTTCTTTAATCCCCAAATACACATATACTGTCCTATCTCAGTTGACCTCTCTGTCCAATCCCCAGAAGCATAGCCATTGTCCAACCAGGCCAGGAATGTGGGGGTCTCTTGGAAGTGCCAGTCTAGGGAAGGCAGGGCAGAGACTGAGACTGACCTATCAATGGAAGTCCTGGTTTGATCCCTTTCCACTCAGCCTGTGGAACATGAGAGTAAACCAGCTTTACTGTTTCCAAAACAGCCATCCTGGTTTACTCCAGATTCTCATAAGAATTCCAAAACTCTTGACAAGTTGGAAAAGTATACCAAGTCTGGAAATCAGGAGCCGACAGAAAGTAATTGTGTTCTACCCTTAGAGTTTTTTCCATTACTCTCATTGATGTGCTGAACAGAGGTTTCATGTTCTTTCATTCTGTGTACATGTTTGTACATACTGTGCACTTTTTTGAGATCTTCCCTAAAATATCAAATGCATGCATACTCTTTCCTCTAAAAATCAAGTCTATTTGAATGTTAGTTTTTCTGACATATGCATCACTGTGGCTTTTTCTTTTTTTACTGGACTAAAGCCTCATAACTTCTGAGAAAGTGAAGATCTCAGACTATGTAACTGCACTTTGGTTAAGAAAGCACATAACTGGCACATATGCATTAACATTCCAAGGTAAAAAAATTCTCATGTAACAAAGATGTAAGGATGGCAGCCATACATTTCACCTCTCTGGGGCATCATCATCATCATCATCGTCGTCGTCGTCGTCGTCATCACCACCTGTTTTTATTAAATGTATCTGCCGCCTGACTCCCAGCAACTCTGGGCATGAGCATATGGTGGTCCCAAGAGGTTTGAGAAGAGAGACTCTCTGTCCCTGGCAACTCATAGGATCTGTCAGCTGATGAGACAAAATTACCTGATGCAACAACGTCGCAGCCAACCACATTTTCCATACCGTCTTAGGGGAAACCGGCACCTGAACCTGCAAGTACCATTTTGACGGTAGCATTCTCTCCTAGACTTTGGTTTCCTGGAAGCAAATCCTGCACAGGAATGGAGAGACACATTTAAACAGAATCCTTTGTTGCGTAATTGATAGAACAAGGCCACGGAAAGGTAAGAAGCAAGGAGGGTATGTATTAACATGCGTTAGAATCAGAAAAGTCATCAGTGAGACTTGCCACAGAAGGCAAGGTGGAGTACTTACAGTCAGTGAATCCTGCCCTCCACCAAAATGCTCCATGGTATTCTTCTTCTTCCCATTTTTCCATTTTCTCTCCTGCCCCCCAACTGACATACTCAGCATTTTGTGGCCATTCAGCCTGGTCACTCCTCTAGAGATTAAATGGATCTAGGGGTTCACCTGGGGATATTGTTCCTAAAGGTTTTTGAACACCTATAAATCTTAGTATGGCCAAAGCCAGCTGATAGCTCTCTGTTGTGTGAGGAGGGCATTGTTTCAGATGGATAAGAGAAAGGATTTCTCTATTCTCATGTGGCATAAAATTGGAGGGCTCTGCTGAGCGATCTAGTTCAACCCTCTGCTTAATGCAGGAAATCCAGAGCTAGAGGGTCCCCAAGAGATGGCTAACAGCCCTGTGCTTAAACTGTTCTCATACAGGAACTCCTCTGTTCTTCAGGAAACAGCTTTAATTGACAAGATACTCATCAGCCATTGCCAGCCAATGTTGTGCAGAGTGCAGCAAAGCTCTCAAAATTTCTGCTCTCAGGAAAAATACACATCAGCATGAGAGCTTGCAAAATGCAATGTCCATATTTTGCTCTCCAAAGAAAATTCCAGTCAGAAAATATATACTAACTGGTTTTTATTGATAAAAATGCAAAACTTCATAAAATACAAGTTGCATACAAAATATAGGAAATGACAAAGACTTCTTCTCATCTTAGCATCCAAGACTTATCCACAACAAAGTCTCTAGCTAAAAACTCTCAGAGAAGAGGTACACTACTTGGTTATTAGTTACAACTACATAACCCATAAAACTACATGATAGATGAAATTATACACGACTGATAGGCTAGGCATCTAGCCCTCCCATTATATTGCTAGCATGTACCCCCCCACTGAATAACTAGCATACAAATGCCAATAGGTGGTAGTAAATAGCACAACACAGTCACAAGATGCTTTGTTTACATTAAGTAACATACAGTAGACATGGCAATATTGTTGTACAGATAACGGGATGACTTTCTTCCCATGAGAAAATCCTGACAGCCAAGTGGTCTTCAAATAGGTTAGACCACAACCCCCAGAATGCCTAGCCAGCCTGGCCATGTTGGGAATTGTCGATCCAACACCCATATGACTTTGAGGGGGCCTTCACTGGGATAGACTCTTCTCAGTCTTTCCTGTCTGCCCCTCACAGGATGCAGGTCATGTGCAGCTGCGCATATGCCATTGGCAGCCTCCGAAGCCCCATCCTTAGTGGGAGGGGATGACATATTCCCATCTCTTTTGGTATTTGTGAGATTTAGGAGGGCAGAGTCTTACACTTTTTGGAGAATGATAGAGAAATTCAAGCTTTGCAGTATTAAGACCATGATGTTTTGTTTTCAAATGAAGTGCAGGTCCATATTTGCAAAGTGTTTTAGCCCTAATCATGGCTCTAAAGGGTATGTAGCAAAGGAGAAGTAGAATTCTCAGGGAACGGGAGCCTCCCTCTATGAAATAATTTAGGCGTGGTGGTAAGTTTAGAAAATCAGACTAGAAGAGGTATGACAGATGTTTATAGTATTGATTAAAATGTGCAAGACGGAGACTGAAAGCTTCAGGCTGAGAACGGTTGCAAACAGGTTCATCTCAGGAGGAAAAACAAATAATTTCATCTCCAGTTTCCATTCCAGGTTGTTGGAACAAAAACCCAAGCCTATTGTCCCATGGAAGCTTCAACTGAGCGGAAACCCTTTGGAAAAATATGTGGGTCTAAAGTGTATGGCCCTTCCTCCAGCTTGTGGTCTGCCACTAAGAATCAGCATTGGCAACTGAGGTCTGCTTTGCACAGTGGTTAGGTTTGTGGTGGAAAAACAGTTTGCTGCCTTCCCAGCCTGGTTCCCTTCATTGAGGTTGCTGTGGACTGCAGGGCTTCCTGCTCTCTTGAAGCTTTGTAAAAATGCTCCTCTTGCAGACTAAGGCAGGCTGGCCACTGCACATAGCAACTCCCCACCACCAGTCAAACAGGAAATGCCTCTCAAAAGCAAAAAAAAAAAAGACAGATTATTGTCCAAACAGTTCTCCCAGTCATTGATAAGAAGATAGAGGGAGGTAGAATGAAATAGAATTCTTGTACAGTAATTTAAATAGAAAGAGAAATAAAGTAAATCTCAGCTTAGCAGGTGGACCTTGAGGAGGTGAAACCCATGTGGTTTGCAGCCAAAGTGTTGCTAACTGTACATAGACCATTTCACTCTCCTTTTGATCTAACTTAGCAGCCCTCAAAGACAGAAGGATATTCTCTATGAAGCAGTTCACAAGGCATCCAAGGTTTTCTTGAGGAAAACAGGATGTGTGGACACCCTGTTCCAGAACAGCCCTGTAGATGGGGGATGCAACGGGTTAAAGGCCCTCTCATCCCCTGTGACTCCACAATCTCTTTAGATTGACACATCATCTTCCTCCACCCACCCCACCCTGGCTTCAGTAAAAGAAAGCAGGGCTGTGGTCTAAGACCTCATTCTCCTGCCCAGCATTTCTCCCCCTTTTCCATGTTGCTGAATGTTTGCTTGCAGAGGTGGCTGCCCAGGATGTTCCCAAAGACAGAGCAGAGGCTGAAGAAGATAGAGAGGCCCTGCCCCAGATCTCAAAGATGCTTTCATTCCAGGGCCAGAGCAGAATAAGGACTTCCACTCCAAGGCCATAGAACAAGTCTCAGAAGTTTCCTTCCTTCCTTCCTCCTCTTTCTCTTTATTCCTTACCTGCAGACACCAGGAGGAGCACAGACAGAACAGCCAAGAAGAAATGAAGGGTCTTCATGGTTCAATCAGGAGGGCAGAACCCAGAGAGGATTCCAATGGAGCCACAGACAGGATGGTCCAAAGTGTTTTCACACAAAAGCTGCCATCCCCAATTTATAGTTTTCTTGGGAAGTTGTGACACAGTGGCAGTTGAAGCAAAATAGGGTAGAAACCTAATGCCATTGGAAAGTTCTTCCTGAAATTTGTCAATCTAATCATTGTTTTTGAAGAAACAAAACGGTTATGGAGTAAGATACGTTCCAATTCAGTTAGATGTGTTCTAATTCCAAGATTTCTTTATTTTGGACAACTTTTTTGGTGGGGGTGAGATGGTGGGGTGGGAGAAATATCTGTATAAAAATGCTGGTCTTTTTATTACATCTTTACATAGTAAAGAATAATACATATTTAAATGAAAAGATAAATTCACAATATACATACACACTTAGAAGATGAAGGCCTAAAGTACAACTTTGTTTGTAACAGGGTTTCTTCACCTAAGCTCTTTGTGTATCAGTGTTTTCCAAAACAAGCTTGAAGTATTCTCCAAATTGGTTCCAAGATCCAAGAGAAGGTTTTTGTATGTTTGGGGGTCTGTTCAATTTCAGCAGCCAAGCAAACCCCACTAACCACAAATGAAGAGGACCTGTCAGCAGACCTCTCCTCAGATGAAACAAATGAATCACTACATGTACATCGATACATCACTAGAAGATGTATCGATAAAGGTTCAGAGAGAATATGAACTTTTAAGTGAAAATTTATTGAAGGTTATATCTTTTTCTTCATTATATATTTTTGAAAGTAGATTTTTAATATATATATTGCAACCAGGTCCAAAAATCAAAATAGCCTGAATGTTCTGCTGACTCCTGAGCAAGTGTCACTCCAGACATTGATGAACTATGTACACTTACATTCCATTAAGATTTATACTGAATGAATTAAATGGAAGAGAAAGTAAAGTGCATCATTTCAACATATTTTATATCCATGTATTTATATTAGGTAAAAAGATATACCTAATGTTCCTCCTTAAAAGAATACTATTTTGTGTTCCATAGTCTTGAAAAATATAAGAAATTCTACCCTAGTATGTGATCAAAAAGAAATAGCTATAATTGGTACCTGTAGAATACTCTAATCCTTTTCAAGGGACCAATGTTACTTAACCCAAATCAGATACACACAGAGACACACACCCCAATTAACAGTATTCAAGTTTCCTGCCCTTTCTGTTCTTACTGTATTGTGAATTGTCAAATCAGTGCTGGAAAGGTTTCCATTCTTGAGCTGAAAGGATTCAACCTCTCCTCCAACTCATGCCAGTGCCAGTTACTATCTCCCTATGCTTGCAATTAAAACTCTGACCTTGTGGCAGTGCCATGTTGGAAGAAAGATAATTGAACCAAAGATAATTGATAAGTGGAACTAGTTGCATCTTGGCCTGTTACACTATTTCCTAACCCACAATTACCTTCAACTTTTATCTTCTTAACAGCCAATTTTGCTAAGAATCTGTCAGTAGCTGAGCAGATTGGCAAAAACAAATATAACCAGGTACTCTGTAATTCCTGAGTTACTGAAATACTCTTTTGAATTTTTCTGTATTTAGGAGGCCAGGTGTATCTTCAGGGCTATCAGCAAATTTTGAAAACCCCACTTTCTACTCCTAACCTGAGATTTTGTGCAATGGCAAGAAAAGTGGGTCAAAGAAATAGGAAATAGAGTGACCTGAATGCTAGGATTTAAATGTTTCCACTCATCAGCATTCAGGAACATGAGAATATACCATTATTAGAGAAATATGCATAGCGTTAAGTGCCTCTAAGCATCTGTAGATAATGTATTTTTACCAGGATCATGTCCTAAAGAGGGGTAGGGTGAGTAAACCAAAACTGTGTCAAAACCATGATCACACTTTGATTAAAATTATATATAAGTTAAAGGTTATTAATATAATTGCCAGCCATGTCACATTAAAAGTGATAATTTGATGGCAGAAAAGGAGCTATACAGACCTTATTAAATATTTGGGTGGGTCTAAAACTGAGATCCACCACATTAACCTAAGGATTAGTGTTAGTGAGGATGGAATGATGTTGAGTTGATAGGGCTTGCAATCCGGGAATTATCACAAGAAATCATTCTCACCCTGAAGTTTCTCTTTCTTTCCTCTGGAGTCAAGCAATGGCCAGTTAACACACTCTGTTATCAAAGATAAATTGCGAAGAACACACATAGCAACAGCTTTGTATTTTAGCAGCCAACCAGATGCCTCTCAGATGCTCACATACGAGAGATGCAGACATGCCCCTCTCTTGTTCTTCTTCCCCATAACTGGAATTTGCAAACATGCTGATCCCAACTGGAGATAAGACTGAGTCTTCAAGAAAGATAGCCCTTGATAGACCACTCCTCTATGAATGTATCCAATCCCATTTTAAAGCCATTCAGATTAGTGGCCAGCCCCATATCTTATGAAAACAAATTTCCCAGGTCAATTGTGCATAGTGTGAAGGAATACTTTGTCTATTTTAAATCCTCTTCCAATCAGTTTCATTGGATGAGCCCTGGTTCTAGGAGTCTGAGAGAAAAAGAAAATCACATTTTGCATCTCATTCATGATTTTATATACTCAATCATGTCTTCTTCTTGCTGCCTTTTTTCCTAGAGCTTCAAGTGTGTTTCTCATAACAAAGCTGCTCCTGATCATTTTGGTTGCTCTCTTCTGCACTCTATGATGCCTGTTTTCAAATGTGGCAATCAAAACTGTACATGGTATTTCAGGTGTGGATTTGTATAAGGGCATTACTACAATAATTTATTTTTTTTATTTTATTAAACCAATTTATATAGCCTTTGTGTTTCTGTTTTGCATGCCTCCATAATTTCCTTTCTCCTCTCAAAATCACCCTTAGCAATTTTATGAGGTGGGCAATAGTTAATCTCTAAATGTAATTTACATTTGTAACCAGTTATTAACATTCAACAAGATTCTGTGGTGGAATCCAATTGGCCAAAGTTTTCTAGTAATCTCTACTGCCATGTCACTGAAACTGGACAGAGGACAATACTACAGATTGTCTTCTGCCCCTTGGTTCAAAAATAGCAGTATTTTTCAGGCAGTTGCTATGGGAAAATAGGCCAGTTGCTTTCTTTGCTTTGACATAATGAGAAAAAAAATGGAAGCAAAGTTAATATAAGAATTAAGAACAACCTACTGGATCAGACCAAACCAAAAATTCCTTCCTATCTACTGACATCTTTCTCCAAACCTCCCCCCACCAAAAAAAACCCAAATAGTGGTTTATGGAAGCTGCAGTTTTAGACCCCAGCTGTCCTCTTTTCAGGGTCAAATGCCTTCTAATTATTGCAATTCTCATGCCTGTTTATACATGATAAATAGCACTGTCCAGGCTTCCTTTGCTCTTAAAGGAGGTTACAGAGTTAGCAAATCTTGGCAGAGAGAGGGGGAGAAGTTGCTTAAGTCATCCAGGTTGGAACTGAGCAATCAAATAATTACTTGGTTGCTTTGTTGCTGTAATTATCCTGCAGCTCTCCTTAATTTGCCCAGCCAAATGGCGGCACAGCACTGATCCTGGAATATTTCAAAAAGATAAGCACAGTCCAACCATTTATTACTTAGATCAGAGAACATTGAGAAGTATAATTGTAGGCTAAAATGGAAAGTTGAAAAGCTTCCAGAAAAATGCAGGGGCAAACCACTTCTGAATTGTCTTCATGAACTCACTACAAATCAAGATTAACTCATAGAAGACTCTATCTGTACCTCCTCCTAAATTAGTTAGCTGTGTTCTGTTCAATGTTTCAGTGGGATGATCACCTGGGTTTCTGGACTCATACTAACATTTGGGAGACATGAGCTGATTCACACATCATGCTTAACTTGATTACAATACTGAATCTACCCATTTTCTGGATTTGCACAATACGCTAAACTAATCAAGTGAGGTAGGTTTGCATCACAACATAAAACACAAAAAAACCTAGCCAAGGTGAACATTAACTATCCTTAGCATGTTGTATAAATGCATCTTGTACATCTTTATTGCACGTGACCTGAATAAGTATGTTGTGTTAAAATGATCCTGCAGGAGCTTTAACTTCAGTTCCAGTTTAATTCTTTTATCAATTAGGCTATAAGACCACATGAATACAGAGTTTCATATTACAACTCCAGAGTCACAATATGGTGGTCAGTGATAAACTCACATGAATGCTTGAGTGCAGTGAATCAGATTTCGCTATCACTTAATTAAGGTAACAACCAGAAAAAATGAAGTCAGGATTTCTCCCTCCTTTGAAATATTCAAAGGTACATGTCATAGGGCTACTAAGAGTTGCTTGAATAACACTGATGATTATGATTAGCAGGTTAAATCTTAAGCGTCATCAAGAGGGTGCAGTTTTTTTAGGGAGCATTTGATCTTTGAGCAGAACAGCACCAATTATTCATTGTATGGATTTGGAAAGCATTTATTTCACATATATGCTGCCCATCTTAAACAAGTCACTTTTGTAAAACTAATACAATAAACTAATACGACTAATTAACATCTCAGCTCAGTGTCTGTCTGGACTGGTTCCTATCCTTGCCCATCTTCTAACAGATGCATTTCAAAAAGTTGGCAGGGCCAGAAAAAAGTATAAGTGGCCCAGGACATTTTATTTAAAATAAATTAATTCCATTCATATGATTACTTTCCATTCATTTAATAAATGTTCTCTTCTCTCCTAAAATCCCAATTTTTTAGCAAATTTTGGAGAAACACTGGAGACAGTTTCCAGGACTACATGTGTCCCTGATCTTTGCATTCTCTATTTCTTCTATTCCCCTTCCAAGGATTTTACAGCTGTCGACAGCGGTTCTCCTCCCCTCCCAACCAAAAGAAGTTGACTAAGTAAAGTTGAGGTAATACGGCAAGTCCAAGTTCAACTATTGATCTTCAAAACTGGGAGAGGATTTGAACCCGAGTTTCCCCCATCCTAATGTGACATACTAGCCACTATTTTAAGATTATTCTACCTCTAACCATTTACTTCATTTCCTTTCAAAGGAATCCCAAAATGGGAAACAAAGAAGCAAACCAAGAAAAACCATACAAAATTATAAAAGTTAATACTAGGATGGTGTAGTAGCTAAGATACTGGGTTAGGAGGAGACCCAAATCTACCTGCATGGAAGCTAATTTATTACTTTAAGCTTGTCGCTGTCTTTCAGCACAACCTACCTCACAGGGTTGATGCTGTCAGGAGAAACTGGAGAAGAGGATCCTTTTCTATCTTTTTATTTATATGTCAAATTCTCAATAAATATACATTTTTTTTAAAAAAGAGAAGAGGAGTTCTATACGGTATGCTGCTCAAAACTCTTGGAGGAAATCTAGCAAATAAAAAAAGGAGCAGACAATGACAGCAACAACCCTAAACAACACAACAGCAACTGTGCAGCCAAGCAGCTGAAGTCCAACACATCTGGAGGGTATTAGATGCTGTAAGCCCATCAAGGGAGTCCAGACAAGAAGAATGACAATGAATACTAGTTCTACCTTTATTGTAAGGTTACATTAACCGAATCTTGAGAACCTGAGAGTACCTCTCCCATCCCTAACATTTACTCTCTCTAAAACTAGGGAGAGTCCCTTCTGAGATACCTTCTCTACCCCCACCCCTCCTTTCGACTCAGATTTCATCGATCAGACCACTGTCTAGGCAGCGGTCCTTTGTCCTGTCTCCCAAGATTATTCCTACATACCATTACAGATGCCAGAAGGTTGTCTTAGAAACTTGGAGCCAAGAGAGAATCTGAAACCTTATTGGAGGGTTAACACTATTGTATTAATTGAGTTCAAGCTCATTGCAAATGAGTTTTTAATGCAGTAATGTGGATAAATAAAAATGGCACCTTTCTCCCTCCACCCCCACCATCTTAGATGCTGTCATCCATTCTGCTGTCTCAATATTCTTGGGTAGGTTTTGGTTACACAATATACTTACAAGTAAGTATTTACTTCATTTCCTTTCAAAGGAATCCCAAAATGGGAAACAAAGAAGCAAACAAAGAAAAACTGAACAGTTAACTGAACCGTAGTTTACTCAACCTCATTTCCTTTGTTTGCACAGCACATTAAACCACAAACAAGCTGGACATGCTGAATCTGCTTAGCATACGAGGCTAAAATGTGGCTGACTAGTTCGTAGCTCTTTCTCTTTTACAACATGAACTCAAAAATCAAGGGAAAATCTGCAGACTTGGAAGGAGCTGCTCTATCTCACCCATTCGGACCATTTCCCCACCCCTTGGGGCTACATGTTTCAGAAGGGGGGGCGTGGACATTTTACTCACTAGTAGTGTTGTCCAAACTTGGCCACTTTAAGATGAGTGGACTTCAACTCCCAGAATTCATGAGAGCCACTTTAGTGTAGTGGTTAAAAGTACCAGGCTAGAAACTGGGAGACTCTGAGTTCTAGTCCTGCCCTAGACAGGAAGCCAGCTGGTTGTCCTTGGGCCAGTCACTCTCTCTCAGCCCTAGGAGGGAGGCAATGGCAAACCACTTCTGAGAAAACCTTGCCAAGAAAACTGCAGGGACTTAGTCCAGGCAATTGCCAGGAGTCAAAACTGACTCAAAGGTGTGTGTGCACACACACGCAAGGCATACCTTGCTTTGGGGAGTGGAGGGTTGAAGACTGTACGTAGCCTTTTGGTGACCTGCTGGGCCAGCAAGTAGGTCCAAGAATGACAAAGTAGAGTGGGCCATGACAGAAATTAAACTTGATTGATTTAATATATTTCATGTATATGAACATTACAATGTAATTACAGCTGTAATTAATGAAGTACAGTTAATATGATTAGTATAGTGTCCTTGAGGTTCTCTGAGCCTGGTTGTTTTTTTGCAGACGTTTCATTACCCGACTAGGTAACATCTTCAGTGCTTCAGTGCACTGAAGATGTTACCTAGTCGGGTAATGAAACGTCTGCAAGAAAACAACCAAGCTCAGAGAACCCCAAGGACTCCACAGTTCAATCCTGAGCTACATATATTCTCTTCTGTTCATATGATTACTTGCCATATACTTAATCGTCCTTCCCTTCAGTCGAATTTTTAAAAATGCAGTTCTGTGGCAATGTTTAGAGAGGCTCTGAGTTTTTTTGTGGAGATCCTCATGCATTCTTGTGAGGCCTCAGATTGTGCATCTTTAGTGTGAACTTCAAACCTTTCTTCATACAGTTTCTCTAAACTGGATCCCTGTAAGGTATGAAACAATCTTTGGAAGTATTATGTAGTGCTTTGGTTATTTCTTTTCTTGTGCTATATTATTTTAATTGGCTCAGGTTTATTGTTTTTGTACATATTGTTCACCACCCAGAGTTAGGTATTTAAGATGGGGAGCTATATAAATGTTCTCAAATAAGACGGAAAGAAGGAAGGAAGGAAGGAAGGAAGGAAGGAAGGAAGGAAGGAAGGAAGGAAGGAAGGAAGGAAGGAAGGAAGGAAGAAAGAAAGAAAGAAAGAAAGAAAGAAAGAAAGAAAGAAAGAAAGAAAGAAAGAAAGAAATGATGGCCTACAAAAGACTGATGGGATTCCAGCGCATATGGATCGTGCTGGTTTGAGTCCATAGGAGATGAAAGCTCAAACATTTCAAAGGGACTAGTTTCAGGAAAGCTGATTTAACACAAGGAATGTTCTACTAAGTTAATCTGTTTCGCATGTGACCTGCATCTATTTAACCTTCCCTTTTCCCCCTCCCTTCCCCTCACCTCACCCCAATTTAAATCCTACATCAGTCTAGACCAGGGTTCCTCAAACTTTTTAAACAGGGGGCCAGTTCACGGTCCCTCAGAATGTTGGGGGGCCGGACTATAGTTTGAAAAAAATGGAGTCCAGCTCTGCGATCTCCCTCCTCGTGCATCGCCTGCAGCTCCCCGACACTTCCGCTTCTGACAGACAGCAGCGGTGGCCAATCAGGCGGGTGGGCCGGATAAATGATCCTGGCGGGCCGTATCCAAGGCTGGCTGGGCAATTCTGAGAGTTGAAGCCCACAGGTCTTAAAGGGGCCAAGGTTGAGAAACACTGGTCTAGCTACTCAGTGCATCTGATGAAGTGGGCTGCAACTCACAAAATCTTTTGCCTTTTAATGAAATTTGTTTGTCAGAAAAGATGCTATCAGGCTTTTGTTTTTGTGCTACCATAGACTAACATGGTGCTCCTCCTATAATGTCCTTCGCGGCAATATATCTCTTTATTGATTTTATCCCTGGTTGCCCAGGGTCCTTTTTTACTTGTTTCTCTATACATTGTTCTTTTTTATTTGTAAGCCACCCAGAGTTGCTAAGGAGTCGGATGGCCTCTAAGTGTGCATGAATAAATAAATAATATAGACAACAAAGGAGTTCGCTTGAATAAAATACTTTTTATACTCAAATTTTGCAAATTTACATAAATCAGTTCATGCATAGCAATTCCACTAAGTGGCATACAACAATAATAAGGCTTTATGGAGTGCAACAATACAAGCAACCTATCTGATACAAATATATTAAATAATAAAATAGATACTGCCACCCAACACATATAGTTGCATGCCAATTTAGATACAAAAAAGTTTCAAAAGTGCTGAGCTGGCACAGAAAAGATAAGGATATATAAAATTGTAACTGTTTATGGCTATAATGATATATTAATACTTTTTTCCTCTTTGCTGTATTTTTTTCACGTTTTTGTTAAAGCACTTTTATGTTTTTTTCCTTTTGTAATCAAAATTTAAAAAAAAAAACATGCTACATTTGTGAAATGTTAGGGCTATGCAACATTTCCGATTCCATTTCCTTCCACAATGGTGTTTCAGAGTACATAGGAGTCCAGAGAGGTTTACAATTCTTTAAGACAGCTGTTCCTTTTTCTGGGATTGTAAGATATTTTTCTTTCTAATTGTCACTGAATTGGAACATCTCCATATCTGCTTTGTTTCCTTCCAACTAATTGGACCAGTGTTTCTCAACCTTAGCAACTTTAAGATGAGTGGACTTCAACTCCCAGAATTCCCTAGCCAGCCATGCTGGCTGGGGAATTCTGGGAGTTGAAGTCCACTCATCTTAAAGTTGCTAAGGTTGAGAAAAACTGAATTGGACAGTTTTATTACTGCAGTAGCACCAAACTGTAATGGCTTAGTGCTCGAAGCAAAACTTCCTGGCTTTTGGACAGACTCTTGCTTTTCTACTGGGAAAATCAAAGAAATGTAAAGCAGAGATATTTATTCTTCACTCATTAGCAATTAGTGAATCAAATAGATTCACCAAATTGGTTGGTTCCTAGAGTCATCTAAAAAGAAACTTCAGTCTGCACATGAAAATGTTTCACCTATGCTTCCTCGGGGCCCTCATGCTGGTAATTCTACTTATAGACCTCTTGTTGGAAGACCGATCGCGCATGCTATTGAGCTATGCTGGGAAATCGTGGCGTGGTAAGGACTGCATCACAGCCTCATGTGATTAGCAGAGGCTCAGCTTGCTCCCCTATCAGAGGTGCATTTAATCTGAAAGAGCATTTAGCCTCCTCCCTGAGTGCTTGCTTTTTATATACCAAACTTAAAGGGGAGACGGGAACTTTTCATCATGTGAGTTGCCCCTCCCATTCTGTCAGCCTTACCAGTAGACCAGACAGGAGACACGACCAGACAAACTAATTCCACTTTATTGTAAAGCTAAATTGACAGAATCTTACAAGTCTGAAAATACAATTCTCCCCCCGCCCCATCTCCTTTACAGCCTGAGAAACTAGGGAGGGTCTCTTCTGAGCCTCTTGCCCTGCCCACTATTCAGCTGCGGGCTATGCTGTCTCTTATCTAACCGTTCCCTAGGCGGTATCTCTTAACCCCATCTCCCAACATCTTTCCCACATGCCATTACACATTCTGAAGTGTTACAATTCTTGCCCAGGTTTCCCAATGTGATGAAAGACAAGCCGGAGATTTCCAGACTGAAATAAAATTGCCCCTGGCTAAAACATGATGATACATCATCAGCCAATCAACAGCTTTTTTGCACAGCCCTTATTGAACAATAATCTCTTAAACTCCAGCATCTGAAACCTTTTTGATCATCTGCCCACTCCCTCGATCTTGGAGTTACTGGAGGAGCAGTCTGCTACTGGCACATCTTGAAGCTGCCTTTGGCTTGTTCGACCACTTGTCAGGTAGAGGATGCCAAGATGTTGCTTGCCACAGCTTGCCCAGCAGGAAGTCCTCTCCACAGACAGCCCTTGCATAAGTGAGAGAAGTCTTATTTCAAAAATGTGCATCTAGGCTCTCTGACTCTTGAGAGGAAACATGGCAATTATTAAAATAAAAATACAATGCAGCTGCAAATCTCATATACCCATTGCCCTGGAAGGAAGTCCTGGGGCTTCTACAGGACGTAAGTCTGAAAAGAAACCTACCGAATCAATTTGTCAAACATCAGAAGCAAATCTAGTCTACAGCAATGTTTTGCTGATCTTAAACCAGTTCCAAATCAAAAAGGGAAGAATGAAAAAAGCCTACTTCTGGCAGACACAAAGCAGCAGTGATGCCATTCACCCCTATTAACAATATCTCCTTGAAGGATAATTCAAGATTATTTACACCCATTTGACTTCTATTCTTTCCCTTTAGTGTAACAGCAGATTGAAATAATTGGGGTGGGGATTCAAAGACTTTATTGCCCGTATAATAGAGTCCCAATTCAGTTTGGGTCCCTTGCGTTTGCATTTCCCTTTTTAAAATTGCTACTTGCCAGAACAATATTGTTCTAAACCACCCATGGCTGGCTGGGGAATTCTGGGTGTTGAAGTCCACATATCTTAAAGTTGCTAAGGTTGCCCTGGTAACTGCTTTTTTGTGTCATGTCCTTGTGACATTGCCTTTGTCTCATTCCTAGCTCACTGCTGAGGCAATGTAATGTCTTCCTTAGCTGTTCCAGTTTTAAAGTAATGTCTTCCTTCTTCTGACACAATTCTGGCTGTGGATATTAGCTAACAGAGTTCTTGGAAATGATGGCTGGTGGGATCAAAGATGGGTTCTACTCACCTCCTAGTGGCCATTCTAGGCTGCTGCAGGCAAGTGCCCTCCCTCCCTCCCTCCACTTACAAGGAACTGCCCTTCATGGCCGTTTTAGCCTGGCAATAAATTGGTTGCATGAGAGACCAAGCATCTGTTATCTGCAAAGGCCCTGCCTGCATAATGCCTAACCAGTGCTTTCCATAACCCTGCAGTAGTTGGGATGGTCATGAGAATACAGCAAAGACATACAGAATTTTGCAGCCCAGATCTGACAGCCCTACCAAAGGTGCAATGCTGCAATTTCAGTTATGGGATCCTGCTATTTACAGAAGCAGAGAAAGTAAATGCCAGGGAATTTTCCAACCTTGTGAAATTGATTTGAAGGGATTAAGATGGGATCATTGATAAGGTTGGTTGTGAAACTGACTAGAGATCTGACAGTAGCCAAGGGGAAGATGAGTGGGAAAGATGATCTGACTTCTCCTTTCTGCAATAAACCAGAGGTCGCTGTGGTTGTTTTTCTTTTCTTTTTTAAACTTACAAGATCAGTGCTGGAATGTCTTAAGGTTCACATCTACTGTATGTATGTGCATACGGAGAAAGAGACAACTGTAGTCTTCAAATCACTGTAATTGGTTGCCCTAAATGTTACCTTTCTACTATCTCCTGCTTCTCCCATTGTGGTTCTTATTATTGTAATTACTGCTGCTGTTGTTGTTTGCTTTATACCCCCTTTTCTCTGAGAATTGAGGGGAGCTTCTATGACGTAGATGGAGCTGAAAAAGAGTGATCCAGTGAGACCCAGGGTCACTTGAACCTGGATCTTCTTAGACCACCAAGCCCAAGCCTTTAGCAGTCACCTGAAATGATATTGCTATTTTAAAGGGCTTAACTTTAGCTGGACGGATCCTGTTATTTCAACCTCCCCCACTGTCCTCTTTTACAAAAAGAAAAAAATGGCACCATACCCAGGGCGTTGGTCAACTTTCCTGTTGGGCAGTCCAGAATTCCTCAAATCCCTAGCCCGAATTCTGAAAATAACCACTGCTAAGAAATCTGGGAGTTAGACATATCTGGAGGGCATCCGTAGTGGGGATGGCTGCTCCGACTATTCTGGGAGAAATGGCAAATGCTAGTGAGAAGGAAAAAGAAAATGCTGTTTTTCCAAGAATGCCTTGTAGTGGTGCTGCAGAGAGGGGAATGTTTTCCTTTAGAAGTGAGATGACCAGCATAAGGATATTTTCAGCTGTTATGTAAGAAAAATGTCTCCCAAGAAATTTACCTACCACTGATGTCTTGGCAATCCCAGGTGAGGATCTATTCAATTATTCTGCCCTTTTAACCTCCTAGATTCCAAACCCACAGATAAACTTATTTATGTAGTTGTATCGCCATCATTCTGATTTTACATTTTGATAAAGAGATGATTTAAAATGATTTGGATCCTGATCTGTTCTCCACAAAAGAAAAACATCATCTGGAGAATAAATGGAAGAAAGGTCTTACTGATTCTCCCTTCCTTAGGACAACAGTGCAGCCATCAAAAAGCACACTGTGTTATAAAGTCCTCATTGCCTGGAACAGCTTCTGGGATGCTGAGAGGAGAAAGAACTGGCAAAATGTCAGTCTGCCAGCAGGAATGCCTGTATTTTAAGCCACACTATTTTTATTTAAGTCAACCTGAAAGTTTCTACTAAACAGCTTGGTATTGAATGTTTTAAACAAAGAATTATTAATTTAAAAACTAAAAACTAAGCAGGGGGCAGAAAGTGAAAAAGAATTAAAGCAAGGTAAAAAAGTCATGAATAATAATAATATGAAGGTGAGAATGAGGATGATGAGGATGATGCTTTGGACATACTGGATCTCCTGGATAGGATCCTAACTTAATCAGATGTATATGGATAAACTCTGTACCTTTCCTGAAAATTGAGACAGGATCTGCCATGCAGTTCTAATCTCCTTCTGTTTACTGATTGGACCTTATGACTTATAACACCTACACAATTTTTTTCTTGCTACAACAGTCATAGACACAATATGGTGAATTTCCAGAAAAGATGATTTAATCTATTTTTAATCTCTTTATTGAATGTTCCACTTCGGTCTTCTCCCTTTGTTCCAACCCCCCAAACCAAAACAAAAAATATACAAACGCCTCCAAATAATACAAAATAATTAAATCATTTATTTGAATAGAAAAGGAAAATATCATTAAAAAATGGATCCCATCAATACGCCAATGGACACAATATTCTCCTTACACCTCAGAGGTGGACCAACCTCCAAACGCCTCAAGAAAAAATGGGCATGCACAATGGGAGGCAACACATGCAAACGTGAATATGCACGTAAGCACGTGCGTGCCTGGATAGTTGTCTTCATCACGCAGGAATGAAAAGGTCCAAGTTTCCCATCCCTGCACATTTTCGGCTTAAGCGAAAAATTTGTTGCGAATGAGGATATCCTAGAAACCGTGTGAATAAGTAGAATGAACCTTCTCTTTCGGTCCAGCTCTCCAACAGAACCACCCTTCTTATTTTTGGTAAACAGGTTTTGTTTTCCTATTTTAAACATGGACTCAGCGAGGAGATGCCTGCTGGCAACTATTCAGAAGCTGGCCTAGAAAGCCATGTGCTAACTCTTGGATTTTTTTTTTATTTTTAAGTGGCTGCTTATGTAAGATTTTGGGGTGTAGCTTTCTGAGCTAGAACAGGAGCCAGAATGTATGTGAGCCTAGGTGGAGTCCAATTATGTTCTGCAGCTTTAGTAAGAGGACCATGACTGGCCTTGGTCCAACTGGCATCAGATATAAGACAGGGAACCTGGGAAGAGGCCTTCTTCGTAGCAGCCCCTGCTTATGGCATTCTCTATCCTGGAAGAGTAGCTTAAATGCCCATTTTTGCACTTTTGTGTCAAGTTTTTTTTTTTTTTTTGGTAATTTCATGAGGAGTAGAGTGGAAACAAATCAGTACACTGGAATAAGACCATATGACTTTTTGGGAAGTGGGAGGTAGCTGTCTTATATTAATGCAAGGAGCCTAAGAGGTTTTCTTTACATTTCCTTTATAAACAAAGCAAATCAATCTTTGGGGCCCTCTAATTTGGCCATGTTGGCTGTGATAATGGGAGATGCATTCAACACACACGAAGGGCACCAGCCTGGAAACCTTTGCAAGACCATCTTGTATAAATTATCATTATCCTGTATCTTTCTGGTGGTAGCTGAAGAGCTTCTGTATCCCCTCTGGCTTTGAAAATCCTCTTCCAATGTTGCCTTTGTGCTGTCATTTTAACTGACATTTTGTTCTGTACAGTATATTCTTATTGCTGTTGATATATGGGTGAGCGTTCCTTCATTTTTGTCATTCAGTTACTCCTGGCAGAATTATGTCCTTCAGATCACAAAGAATCAGAAATGACTGAACAACTGAAACAACAAAGCCAGTTTGGCACAACTAGCAGAGAAGAGCAGGATATAAATAACTAAACTGCTGGATCAGATCAAAATTCTATATAGCCTACTCTTGGGCTTCCCACAGTGGCCCATCAGCTGCTTCCCAGAAGCACACAAAGAGGCTCAGATGTGATCCCTTCCCATTTGTCCCAGTGGTGCAAATTTGTGTCTGAGCCCTAGAAAAGATGGTTCCATTTCTCAGTGATCAGAGCTGCTGTTTCTCATCTTACATCCTGTGGCAATGAACTCCACTAAGTCATGGAAATAATGTGTGCAAAAAACAAAACAAAAAACCTTCATTTTTTGTTTACTCTGATCCCACTATTTCTGGAATATCCTGGTATCTTTGTGCTTAAGCTTGTATTTATAGATAGTTTTAACTGATGTGCTCAAAAGTGCTAGGTCAGCTGCTAGGCTTCATCAAATGATAGGAAGATGAGGCCTACTAAAACCTAATTTTCATCTAGCTGATTAGCTTGCTTTTAGACCATACAGCTTGAGAATGGCAAGAAGCAGAACAGCTGTTCAAGTCTTATAAAGGCCATTGCCTGGACTGAGCTCCATTGCCAACCCCTGCATTCTAGATTGGAATTCTGAAGTTGGCTTGAGAAACACCATCAACGTGGGACACCAGCTGCTTAAACTGCAGTATAAAATTGACCCTGATTAGTCCAGTCCAGAAACCAAATCTCACAATAAGCAGGCCTTAGTCATAGAAGCAAACCAACAACTGTATCTAAACATTACCCGCATCCCACTGACAAAAACTAAACTGAAATGGTTTTATAGATAGTATTTCATACTTTCTGTCTAGTTTTCAACATCCTGGATAGCTCCTCTCCACTAGAGACTGGTCTTTCTTCCTTGTAGCAACATGGATTCTTCATCTCTGTCATTATTCAATTTGAATAGGGCCAAAAGGCTTCACTAATTGTTTTCAGCTATATTTTTCCTGTACTGTTTTCAGTTATGGAGCCTCCCAGTTACCACATGGTTTAGGATAATTTTGTTCTAACCATTGAAAAGAGGGGATGCTTCTGCCTGTATGAGTTAGATTTGGATGTTGTCTACTTCCTGTCCTGGGCAGCCTCATTGTTCTTATTCTCCACCTGTCTGCAAAGCCTTCTGGGACACCATCTTTACTGGCACCACAGCCCAGTCATATTAGATCAGTGGAAGAGCACCTGGTTTCTCTCTTCTCCCTCCTTGTGCCTCACTCCCAACCAGGCATCGGGAGCTTTTTATTCTAGGTCTTGAAGATATCTCCCATCACATGCACTTCCTGTGCCCATTCCCCCCCCCCCCCCCATCCTAACAAAGTGAGAAGCGGCGGGAATTGATGTTCATTTTTGTCACGCCAATGAGCTTGAGTGGAGTGGAGAGGCTGAAGGAGGACGTGAGGGGGCAATCACAGAGGAGGTCAGAGAGCTCGTCCCTCTCTTCCAGCTCGTAGGTGGCATCATTCAGCATCCGCCGGTGGAGGTGGCACGTCTGCTCGATCTTGAGTTTGTTGATATCACTGCGCAGGTGCATCAGCTGCCGAGCCAGCTGCTGGTCCTGGAGACGCATTTCTACCTGGAACACAAAGAAGGAAGGGCGTGACATGATGGCAGAGGAGCATCACACCCCGGAGAAGATGCAGAGATTTCAGATTGCAACTTATACCTCTTTTGACAGAAAATAAAATGGCTTTTTCATTGTCACTGCTGCTGTAATTAAAATTCCCTACGTACAGGTCTAGGAAAGCCTTTGGCCCAAGTCCCCTGACAAGTTCCTGCTTCAAGACAGGTAAACCATTAATATAATTAATTTAGGACTTGTTTAGAATGGGTAGATCTGCAAAATGGGACCTGAGAAACACATGTAGTAGGACCAAGCAATAACCTTAACTATGAGTAGCCATGTGGTAAGGATCACATCTCATGGTCAAGTATCCATCTCCTGCATATAAAGGATGCCATTTGCTAAGTGCCTAAAGACACACACACACACACACACATACACACACTTAAATTATTCCAGTACAGCAGTATCTGCATTGATGTGTGTGTGTGTGTTTCAAAAAAACTAGGATGGCAATTGCAGCAACATGACCAAACCCCAGGCCATTTTGTATATGTTATGTTACATGCACGTAAAAGGGGTGAGGCTTCAATTGCTTTGACATGACCACTATTTTAACACTTCTAACCTCCCTGCAGATACTGCTGCCCCCATATATCTAATCTGAAAGATATATTTTCTGTGCTGCTTAATCCCATGGACAACAACCCATAAACATTAAGTTGTATCTTAATGCTAGCTTTAATTAATTAATTAAACAAAACCAACCATTGAAGAGGTCACCCTTCTACAAAGTTCTATCCTACCCAAACACCTTCATAAAACTCTGGATAATGGTGATTGCAATACTGTATACACATTACAATATTTGGTTTACAAGTGTACTATTTACCTCCGTTGGACGTCTGCCACCTAGTGGCCACCAATGGTAGTTATTGATGGATTTAATTGCTGTTCCTGTTGCCTCTTTCACATAATCCCAGTCTTTCCCCATAGCTGAAACTTTGGAGAAGCTTTTGGGAAATATTCCTTTACTGAGGGCACTTTATGTGCATTTCCAAAATGCTGTTCCTGAAACTATTTGAACAATGCACATTAATATCAGTAAAGAGATATTTTCCAAAATGTGTCAGGCCAGCAGTAGAATAATTTTTATTGGTGCCTGGGAACCTCTCTCTTTCGTTTTGCCTGTGCCTGCCCTTGCTCTGGGAAACTCTTGGCAAAGATGACAGAGAGGATGACAGAGATAAACAAAAAGGGTCTCATGCACAATTGCCAAAGATCCAAAAGAAAATCAATTAAGAGACAATGAACAGCGAAGTTTTTCAGGACCGGGATGCAACTGAGTGGATGGGGCTAATACAAATCTGATTGCATTGACTTGATTAAAATTAAATAACCTTGAATAAATATAATTAATATGATTAAAACTGATGTATTTAATTATTTCCCTCTTCTGTCAATGAAAAATTCCTTGGCAGAAAAATTTGGAGACACTCTCAGGACAGGGAAGGGCCCTTGGCACCATGGAACTGTAAGATTACCCACCCTGCTTTTAAAAACCAAATAGGAGCCCCTTCCCTGAGGAAAAAGATAGAGACTACCGTTATTGCAGTTCACAACAGAAAGTGACTATTTTGTTTGCACGATCAGATTCTAGGTGGCCAACAATGTTTAATTTGCCCTTCGCAGAGGGAAAGTCTACCAAGGTCTGCCAGTCACAAGAATGGCGGCAAAGGGTTCAGACAGGTCTTTGCCTTATAAAGTGGTACATTATGGTGGTTGTAAATGATTAACCTAACTTTTCTTTAACTGCTACCCTCCACATATGTTGGAAATAAAACTCTCAGAACTGACCATGTTAGCTGAGAGTTCTCAGAACTGTAGTTCTAGTTCATCTGGAGAAAAGATGATTTATTCATGTCATTTGGTCATCTTTATTGGCTTGGTTGATGTTTTCTGCCTGCCTTGCCCTTAAAGTTATCTTTAATTCATATTCTCCCAATTTAGTTCTGTATTTTCCCTGAGCACCATTTGTTATAAAACCAGTATGAGAGTTGATTCTCAGATTGATAAAGGTTCTGGAAACTGTTATGTAAGTAGCCAGTTGCAATCTTCCCCATGATCAGTGAAGGGACCTGACTCCACAGCAGATCACAAGCAGGCTATTAGGGGAAAAAAATTAGAAAGTCTCCATCTTAACATACATGGCTATATATTGGTTCAAAACTGAAAATAGTTCAGCTGCTGGAATACTTTAACCCCAAGCTATTCATCTTAATACATCTTGCTAAGGAGAACTTCATGAGAATCGTGCTTGGAAAAGAATCATTTTTAGTTTTAGGTGACTGCTAAAGAATCTGATAACTGAGTTAGAGATTTAACAAATAATAAATAAATATAATTACATAGAAGCATGTTTCAAAGACAGTCTCATGAAATGCTAAACATAATTAGTTTGGTAGCTATCCTTTCTTCTTGCTATTAACTGGTTGCTGTTAAAAGCAGAATGTCAAATTAGATCAACGTTGATCTATATTGTCAAGCCATTTCTGTGTCCTGGAGGCTTTACAACATGGTTTTTATTTTTAGATCTTTTTTACTGTTCCCCCCGCCCCCTTTTCTTATAAGGATCCCCAGCTATAGTTCAATAGCATCAAACTTTTCCCAGGGAGATAAAGCTTCTTGCTGTCAAGCATTTTCTGCTTTCAGGGTGAGAAGAGACTTTTTTGTGCTCTTGTAAAATAAAAATGGAGAGATTGGAAGTGGGAGGGAGGAGACTGGCATTTTGCTGATAAAGGGCACAGGAGAAAGCTCGGGATGGTTGACAGAAGAATTACATGGACAATGAGGAGAAAGGTGGCATTGCTAGATCTTATTCCATGTTCAGTACTTGTGTTTAGTTTCTGGTGGCCTGGATAACTAGCAAGCTTCTTGCATAGCAAAATCTTCTTTGGGAATGCAGAAATATCCAGGGGTAGAAAAAGAATGGCTCGAACTCCACAGGAATATATTGTGGATCTCTGAAGGTGGCTAATGTATAACATTTTCTCTGATCTCTTTCTGTCTTTCTAACTCAGGAAAGATTCTTTAGATGAAGAGATGTAAAAAGCGGAATGAATGTACCCCCATGTTTCCTTTTCATTCCTTTTCCTTGCTACCATTTTTTCCAGATCAACTTCTTCCTCTGCTTACATGATCTAGAGTGCTTCCAACAGACAGTTCCTGGCATTCTCAGTCAAAAGCGTTTGTATAAGCTATTCTATCTTTCTATAGTAAGACAAAGATGGAAGCAGTGATGAGAAAGCATGGGAGGATTTCATGTTGAAAATTACATTGTCTTTATCTCCCCTGATAAAATTCCACTGAATGGGAGGAGCAAAGCTTCTCCCAGAAACAGCCTATGCTAAACATTACCCAGTCAAACTCAAGTAATCTTTCTGTATCCCACTGATTTCTTTGTGAGGAGTTAAACATCTCCTCCTATGATTAACACCATTTCAAAGTACCTAATTTCTTATGGAACAAGATATTCACAGCGGAGATGTACTAAGTTGTTTCTGTTGCACTGATCGATGCTATGGGAAATAGGAAGACGAGATCTAGTCCCCTGACCCAATCAAACTGCATGAAAATAAAATGGAAAACAAGCTTCGATGAATGTTTGTGTTGTTTTTCTTTATCCTTAACATTCAGTCTGGTGCACTTTTACATGAGAAGAACTGATTGCTAAACTGAAACTATGTTTGTCCAGTACAGCTAATTTTATTCATTGTTTAATGTAATACATTTGCTAGATCGATAGCCTTGTCTGTCATCCAAGAGCTTCAGACGTTGCACGTAATGTTTCTCCAACTTTTTCTCACAACCCTTTGGCACAATCGGACTAAGAAAGTGCCTGACCTTAAGTCACCCAGTGAACTTTCATAATTGAGGGTAGATCTGAACTTGGGTCTCTCCAGTTCCAACTCAGCTGCACAAAATTACATTCTAAATGTTTTTATCAGGCATCAGGAGAACACTAAGGCAGTAACCCTGTTCCTAGGTTTTCCCTACAGCATCTGGTATTCAAAGATGCTCATCTTTTAAACATGTACATTCTATTTAGCTCCAATGACTTAAAGGAATTAGCTTCCTTTCTTCTATTAATTTTTCCCCAGACAGCTGTTTAAAGTTGTCTCCATGATGACTATATCCACATTTTGAGACAATAGCATAATGCTGAGTACCCTTGCTAGGGAGTAAGCCCCTGCTCGCCATGAGACTGCTGTCAACAGATAGGATTGCATGGCACTTTATATACTATGAGAACTTGGAGCCACCCAGCAAAACAGATGCAGTACAAACTACAGAAAGAAGTTTATTTTATTCATTTATTTATTTGATTTGATTTGTCCCCACCCATCTCCCCCTACTCCGTTGTAGGGGAGATGGGCGGGGAAAAACAAACAAACAAACAAATAAATAAAATAAACTTCTTTCTGTAGTTTGTACTGCATCCGTTTTGCTGGGTGGTTCCAAGTTCAAGGAAGAAAAGCAATAAACATACCTATTTCCCTCTATTTTTTCTGTCTCTTTCTAGTTTTTCTAGGCTATATTTAATTTGGCAGAACTCTATTATGACTTCTCACCCCATCTGGGCAGTAACCACCACTTTAAAAAAAAGAAAAGAAAAAGAAAATGACTTTTGGAGCTATTGGGATATGATTCTGCAATGCATTAGCTCTTTTTTAAAAATAACTCTAAGATGTGGCCCTGGTCATTTCTCTATCTCATTGATTCCAGGATTAAGACCATTGTAATCTCAGACCCAGTGCTTCCCTTCAGCTTTACAGAATCATCTCTCATCTTGGGGTGCAGAACAGTTGTATATACTGTATGCAGAAATTCAAAAGTATTTTGCTTATTCTTCCTCTTTTTTCCTAGTTCAGCTAATGGCCCTACTAAGCATTTCCATCAAAACTAGGGAAGCTAGCATTTTAATCACAATCTCTATATCCTATCTGATGATCAAGTGGTCTTGTACCATTGTGGTAGATATTATCATTTATAGGTATGCAGAGAAATAATATTGCTGAAGAGGTAGAAGGCATTTTTGCTCAGGCAGGAACAGCTGTTCACTCCTGGAATTGGGTGGTTTTATTAAAGCTGTATGAACAGATTTCTCCTTCCCATCTGGAGTGGGGAAGTTCATGGTGGGGTGCAATCTATTAATTCATCAGCCTGAAGCATCACTGTATATGCATGTCTTACCATGCTGCTATACTGCCCACCAGGTGATTAAAAGCAGCACTTGGATAATGGGAGAAAAGAGAAATATGCCTTAACAAAATGAAGCTTCTCCTTGACTGTTTCACATGGGTCCAAATAATATCTTTCCCCACTTCCTCATTTTATTAAAAAAAAAAAATCTAAGGAAGGCATATACATGTGTGTATCCTGCTCTTGCTTTTCAGTAACGTGAATACTGAGCCACAAAACGCATGTAAGCTACAGTGGGTCCATTAAAATATATCCCTTGTCCAAACCATCTGAAAGTCAATCAAGTCTGTAGAATGAGGGCAGCTACATACAGTAAATACTGCCATGGTCTGCCTCACAACTATGATTCTCCTACTGATGTCTTGTTGAAGACATCTTCATCTGAAGACTATTAATCTTCCAGAAGCCTTGTAAAACCATATAGAAGGCTGCCTTATGCCTTTGGGGAAGGAGTCAAAAGAGAAGCAGAACTAGAAGAAAGAGGAAAGGAAAGGACAGAAAGGCTTTTTTAAATCATTATTGTGGAGTCTTTGGGGTTCTCTGAACTTGGTTCTTTTCTTGCAAACATTTCATTACCCGGCTAGGTAACATCGAATATCTAATAGGTAATAGGTTACCTAGCCGGGTAATGAAATGTTTGCAAGAAAAGAATCAAGCTCAGAGAACCCTGAGCTACACATATTCAGCTCTATTAAAATCATTATTGCTGGAAATATGTGTCATTTTTGTCCTGTCAGATGCAATCCTAAAACATGCTTAGGCTTCTGCTGATAAAAAGTTTTAAAAAACAATAGGAAAGTACTTACCAGCTCTTTCCTGAGCCAATTTAATGCTTCATCCATGTTTCCAAAGCCACACACTTTCTCTGGGGCAAGCAACATCTGCTGTCTGGAAGAATTTCCATTGATATGAACTTGCACCTCTCTCAAAGAAATATTTTCCTCTGTTAGTTTCTTCTCTTGCCTCCCCATGTCCTCCTCAGAAGGTTTGGGATGGCTCTTCCATGTCAGCCCCTCCAACTGAGCTTTCCACTCCAAATAAGAAGGCCTCCTTGTCTCCAGCCTCAGTTTCTCTGTCAAGGCTTTCAGATTCCGCAGATGATCATCAAATGGAGGGCCACCTTCAGCCTTATCATCCACACTATCCAGCAGTTCTTCTATCTGGATTTTTGGCATGGATGCCATCCTTTCTGGTGGAAAATCAGAAACATCCACTGAAAAGTTTGCAGTGGAGTCCCAGATGTAGGCAGCACCATTCAGACTATGATTTGCTCCTCAGAACTTCCTGGGCACTCAATTCAAGACACTCCTTTCAAGATAGGGAAAACCATCTAAGCAGAAACACAAAGACATATTGTTTGATTCAGCCAGGGACCATTAAAAAAAAAAAAGAACAAACATGCAGCCAGAGCTTCCTTCTATGTCCTGACTTGAGAAGAAATGGAAGTTGAATCTTTCAGCTTAAAAAAACATCCAGCTAAGAGATTTTGCACAGCTATCTGGTGATGTTTTGGGGCAAGAGCAAACAAGCTTTTCAGAGAAATATTTTGCTGCAATGAGACCTGTCAAGAGCTATGCTTCAGGCCATAAAGTGGATTACTAAGGATGAAGTCAGACAAAAAGAAGATATGCAATGGTAGGGTGTTGCACAATTAATAAACTCTGATCTTCATATTGTGCATAACAAGTTCTGAGCTTTTCACTATCATTCTTTACAATGCAAGAGGAAAACAGGGGTGGAGTAAAGATGGAAAAGCTGGCTCACTTCAGGTTACCCTTATGGAGGGGCAAGTTAGGCATCACACAAATCGTGTATGTAGCAGTCTCCTGGCATGTTTTAAACTGAAAAGGAAGCTTGGAGATTGTAACCATCAATGAAAGAGTAGCCTGCAGAGGAAAGACTTAATCCTTTCTCTTACAGCTGTCTTTTCACTCACAACTGGATCCACCAGATGCTTCTCCTTTTGGACAGATACAGAGATTAGTAGTTTGGGGAGTTCACTTTTGAGGGGCAAAGAAAGGGTTACATGTTGCCACTACTCCCTCCAAATTCTCCACTTGGACCCAGCTGTTTTCTAGTTACAAGGACACATTTGGAGGCTTTTTGCATATTTTACCTGTAGCATCTCAGGTGCTCAGAAATTATCCAAGATTACCCCTGTTGTGATTGATATGAGCTTCCAGGTTCTCAGCACAACTAAAATTTAGTCACAATGAATGATAAATTCAGTTGCTAACTGAAAAAGTGAAATGGGTTTTAGCAGAGCTGAGTTCAAATCTCACCTGCAGTATGATCCTTTACAAATCAACTTCCCATGAAACTCCTGTTTATTACAAAGTCACATAGTTCTGAATTTGAAGCCTCTTGTTCGAAAGTCCAATGTAAAGCAAAACCAACTCTTTGTCCACCCAAGGTCATAGAGAGAAAGGAGCCCTCGGACATGCACATTAACAAGTAATCCGAGTAATTGGGTAATTCTGCTTGCTGAATGCTTCCTGGGCCTCCTGTAATTTAAACACTAAATCTGTAATTATTCCAATGGAATCTTTTCACAGAAAGAATTCAATAGAAAGAATCACCATGAAGAATATATGGCTACCTTCCCATCCTCTTCATCATTTGGATAGATGACCTAAACTGAATATTAAAATTTCTTTATTTCACATGTTGGTTTTAGTAATACCAAAATAAAATAGCTTTAATTTAAAAAATAACTATATACAATGGATTAACACAGCAAGTAAATCTTATTACACCAAGTATAGTCAGTAGAGAAATGGAATAATGCTTCCTTAAAGGGGCTCAGAATGGCTGATGGGATTTACACCTGTAAGCTGCATAAATTGAGGCAAATTCACTTAGCTTGAAAAAGCTAATTTAAGGTGTTTCCCCACTTTCCCCTAAGTATGAGACACACATGCCCTGGCAACATCTTTCTTCTGCAAAGTCCCCATGAAGTCTTCATCTCATCCCCAGCCCATGACTGAGATACCTATCAGTTGTCCTTAGCTGAACTGGTCTTAGTGTTTTCCCCTTCATTCTGACACCAGCCAAGAGCAGCTGCAAGGGGCATAAAATCTAGGTTTTGTCACCCATTATCTATGAAGGAAGCCAGGGAATTTAGCAGTGATTGTAATTACAGGCCAGGGTCTATCTGATCTGGGCTGCAAAAGACCACTAGATGACAGCAAAGAGATACAGCAAACTCTGATGATTGTCTGTCATTTAGTGGCCATCCAGAGTTTTGCACTCCAAATCTAGTAACCCTAAAAGATGTAGTAAATTTCACGGCTAGTTTAGTTTTCTGCCAACTCAAGGATGACTTAGCAGGGGGGAAAGCCCTAAGTCATGAGGTTCTGTTCTATCTATTTCTCACTTGTGGCATTTATAGGTTGTGCTCCCCCCTGAGAAGCTCAAGTAGCACATTGGATGTTCTCCAGAGTATTATCCTGTGTAAGGTAGTTTGGCTAAGAGATAAGACAAGGTAATTTAGTATATGGTTTTATTTGTTCTAAAATATCAGACAGTGCTATCAGCTAGAAACAGGAGATGTGGGGCTTGAAACAGTCCTGATATAACCATTGCTCTACCATTAGAGCTCATCTTTTAGTCAACGGGATTCATGCAATCCTAAACAGATTTTTGCAAAAATAAGTTCCATTCTGATGAGTTGTAGTGAGGGTAGAAAAGCATATACTACAGGTAGAAATCTAACTGTCAGGGCTTGCTAGGTTCACACAACATTTAAACTTGAATTAACAAAGTACAACTGCTATCTTCACTTAACATGCTCTTCCGAAGAAATAAAGGTTATTGTGGTTTAAAACAATGGCCTAGTTACTACAATGTACTCAACCATTTTAGCTTCTTCTAGTATGTTGGCAAACCCAGCCACAGGGCGAAAGTTGTAATATTTAAAATGCAAGTAACAGTTGGCACAATTTAATGATTATCTGCCAACATACATAGAAATGTAGCCTGTCAAAACGTTCTTCTCTTTCATGGTTTTCCAGAATCTTTTCTCAATGTAAGAACATGTTTCCAGACCATTTTTGTTATGCTGCTATTATGAGTCCTTAGAAGGGGAACAAATATTTGTCATTTTAGATGTTTATAACCCACCTTAAGAGCAAACAAACAGGAAACCTCTAAAATTCTATTTCCCCTAAATAAAGATTTAGGCTGTGCATTGCATCAAAACCACAATAGTGCTGATGTCAGGCCTTGACCGAAGGATATCTGTCTCCATGGTTACAACGACCCTTTTGTCCTTACATTAGGAAGATCTGTTTAATCTAGGGGAGTGACTCAACCAGGCCTACTAATCAAAATGGTTGTTCATGCAGAATGAGGAAATGTTTCTCTCATTCTCCTTCATTTATTCTCTGAAATAGCAGTAAATGAGACCCGTCCAGCCTTGTGCTGATTTTTTTTTAGGAATGTACGAAAACAGATGAAATTCTCTTCAAGAAATCCAGACTGATAGCAACCAGACTCCAAAGACTCACCAACCACAAGAGGGTTTACCTGCTTGCATACAAAGCAATCAGTCAGTCAAGGAAGGGAAGGCAATATTTTTGGGTGTGGCCACATAAGAAATATTTACAGGAAGTTGTGGTTGCTTCAGAAAAATCCTAGGTAGGAGATGCCCTTCACAGAATGGTTCCACTCTGGAAATTTATTTAAGAGAAAAGAAACTGGTGAAGTTACTCCCAGTCACCCCTTCTCATTCCCTGAGATGATGGTGACGACGATGACAATAATGATGATGATTATTAAAAGATGCTCCCTATTCCTCCCTTCGGGAGGTAGGTTGACATGCTTCTAAAGAAAGACCTGCCATGTTTCTTTTCAAAGAATGCCTGTGGGGCCCAGAGGCATTTTCCATAAATCAGGATGATACTAGAGACTTGGCTTTGCAGAACATCTGCTTCCTATTTAGTCATTTATTTGGTAATTAAGGAATCTTTAAAAATAATGCCTAGCAGGGTAGGGAATCTTGCAAGCAGCAAGAAAGGCTGCTGCAGGCACTAAAGGATAAGCTAATTGGCTGACAGTTTGAGGGCACCTGACATGCTGATATGTGGAAATCAAACAGCTTTGGATAAAGCATTTTTTTCATCATACTGCCTCCTATTTGCTTTGCTGTGGCACTGTCAGTCTGTATTTGGGAGCATACCAAGGTAATTATATAACAGCTTTGCTACCCCAAGTAAGGTTACCAGACATGCAGCAAAAGGAGGACATGTGCTCCTTTTTGTCCTTATGTCCTCCATCTGGCAGGCGTAGCCTTAAAATCAATAGAAGAGAATATGTGTAGCTCAGGGTTGAACTGTGGAGTCCTTGGGGTTCTCTGAGCTTGGTTGTTTTCTTGCAAACGTTATATACAACATTATATTACAGTAAAAAGGAAAACAAAAGACCAGAACATCTCCTCACGAGCAATCATCACTCAGATAAGCAGAGATTAACACCAAGATTATCAGCAGACATACAATCAAGCAGTAAACAATACCCTAATCAAGGAACTACCAGAGGGAAAAAATAAAATAAAACAAAACCTACACCCCCACCAACACAGGCAGTGCATGCCACAGTATATAAGCAGAGAGCAAACCCCATTCCATTCTAGCACTGAAGATGTTACCTAGCCCGGTAATGAAACGTTTGCAAGAAAACGACCAAGCTCAGAGAACCCCAAGGACTCCATAGCCTTAAAATCAAATATTGTCAGGCTTTTTGACTATCACTTCCAGCTCAGCATTTTTCCCTGGCACAGCATTTCCCTAAATTCCCTAATTCCCGTGCTGACTGCAAGTTAACAAGCTGGTTCTGTGACTTTAGTTAATTGATTAGAACCCTCCCAGGACTGGCCCAGCTGCCTGAAATTGACAAGACCTTGCTCAGTTACCACTTTTGCCTCCTAACCTGCTCTAGCACATTCCTGCAATTGAAAAACCAGTCTTTCTGATGCTGGAAAAACTAATTTCATATACATGTAGGCCTAAGTACATTCTTCTTTACCATTTTTTTTGCAGGTTTTCACTGTAATTTTTGTCGCGGATGCCAAAAACGTTAAATAGTTAGGCTGGTGTGGATCTTCCGGGTTGTGTGGCCGTGGTCTGGAAGTTCTGTTTCCTTACGTTTCGCCAGCATCTGTGACCGGCATCTTCAGAGTACAGGAGCACAGACAGGAGCAGTTCTCTCTGTGCCCAGGATGGTGTGTACTCTGAAGATGCCGGTCACAGATGCTGGCGAAACGTAAGGAAACAGAACTTCCAGACCACGGCCACACAACCCGGAAGATCCACACCAGCCTTCGTATGCCGGCCGTGAAAGCCTTCAACAATACGTTAAATAGTTAGTGTGTCCTTCTCCCCCCCCCCCCCCCCAATTTGTTCTCCTTTCCAATTGTCCTTTGCCTGTTCAGATATCTGGTAACACTAAGCCCAAGGGCTATTAGAGTTCAAAAGGATAATGTGATAAAGTGTTTCTGAGTCTGATCATTTCATTATAAAGGTTTCAATGTTTTTCTCATTTAAACACTCACTCATAGGCATAGTACATGTAGTCCTTGCTTAATGACCACAATTGGGACCGGCAACCCTGTTGCTAAGTGATGCAGTCATTAAACAAAACATTGCATGACCATGACAGACTTATGACCTCGCTTCCACCGCAATCGTTAAGTGAGAGGTCACAGGACTGCAACTTGCGATTTCATGCTGGCTTCTCCATTGACTCTGCTTGTCAGAAGCCAGTTGTGAAGTATGCAAATGGTGATCATGTGAGTGCGGAGACTGCAATGGTTGTAAATGCCAGGACCAGTTGTAAAGTTACTTTTTCAGTGCCGTTGTAACTTGGAATGGTTGCTAAACAAGGCAGTCATTAAACAAGGACTACCTATAGTGCAGGGAGAAAGTTAAGTCTACAATACTTCTTGCTGACAGCTTTCTGCATGAAGGGAAGTTTTGTGTCTAAGAAATAGTCAATCTTTGGCCTTCACTCTGCCTGCACTCCAAGGGATTCTATCTCTTGACTTTACTGAATGAATACGTTTCTAGTGTGGAAACACAATTCTGGCCCTGAAAATTATATGTCAATCTTAGTGGAAGAAACTGTATTTTTAGCTTTACTATTTTTTTTTCATTTTTTCAGAAAAGCATAAAAAGAGTTCAGCCGGATGACACCAAAAGCCTCCCTAATCTTGTGCTGTTTTCCAACAAGGTGCCATTGGAAGGACCTTGCCAAGCATGAAAGCCATGATCGTGATCCCCAGGTTGTCTCTGATCCCAAAGAGCAGTCACAACTATGGTTAGCATTTTTAAGATGAAACTTACACATTTAACATGACATTGCATGCAAACCACAGGAAATCCTGATCATCTATTCACAGCATACGTGTTCAATATGTATGATTAAAAAGCACACACACCCCTTTAGTATTTCTGAAATGAGTGAAATTTTGGCCCTTTTTTTTTCAAGCATTTTGGACTTGAAGTTTCTATGGTGCGGGGTACTTTTAATCATTTTTCATGACAGGTAATTAAAGCCTGGGTTAATTTATTCTTTTGCCCACTGTTTTTAGATTTAATTTTACGTGAGCCTCCTAGGGTCTGTTCATTCAGGGTATATAAATGATGTAAATAAATAAATACGTGGCTCAGCAGGATGTAGAAAATGCAACACTGGACCTACTTTCCACCCTCTTGTACTGAGTAAAGTGGAGGGCAACATTGTTTGTAAATTATCCAGATACAATCCCTAATTCTCTTTCTATAGAAATCTGAGACCACCTGGGATTTTAACTACTTTGTTCCCTATAACATTTCCCAGACCATCTATTGATTTTGTTTATAAAATTATCCTAGAGAGGCACTTGGGTATGTACTTAAGCAATTAGCATTCCTTTAGATCTTAAAGGATCTCTTCTTACATAATTAACCTATCTACACAAAGTAAAAAAGAAAAAAACATCATCTACTAACCAGGAAATGTTCAATGAAATATACCTATAAAGTACAGACATTTACAAGGTGTGGTTGCCTTAGTTGTTGATTAGAAGTACTTAATGGAATTTCTTGTTGGCAGATCTCAGTTTGGCAGATTTCAAGATGTTCTCTGGCTAAAGAAGGAGAAATAGTGACTGGCATAGTTCCAAGTTCCGTGGTGATAATTTCTTCTCCCACCCTAGAGAAATTTTCCCCCTTAAGGGAGTTGACTAGAATTTCTGAAGTAGTGCCACGCATTGCTTTTGCGTTGTTTCTACTTCTTTTGAGTACAGTGAGACCACTAGCCAAAGGCATGTTTGACTACTGGGTTCTGTAAAATGTAGCATTTTACCTGCATAGTCACACACATCATGGATGATAAGAATAGGTAGGAGGAGTACAAGCCAGGTAATCAGATTATTATCTTTGTTTGTTTGTTTAAATTTATTAGCCACCCAACCCCAGTGGATCACACACATAAAATTATTAGTGAGACTCAAAGCATTTCAATGCTGAAGAAAAGCTGCACTTTTTAAAATTTATTTATACATATGCACAACCAAACACCAAGAGAAGAAGAACAAAAAGGCAGAGAGTCAGAAAAAAGATCAGGAATAGACAGATCTTGCTGGTGACAGAGTTTCAAACTATAATGTTGTTAAATAATGCTAGATTCTGGGCATAACGGTCTCCCCCTCAACTTCCTTTCCTTTCCTTTCCTTTCCTTTCCTTTCCTTTCCTTTCCTTCCCCTCCCCCCCTCCCCCCTCCCTCCCTTCCCCTCTTTCTTTCTTTCTTTCTTTCTTTCTTTCTTTCTTTCTTTCTTTCTTTCTTTCTTTCTTTCTTTCTTTCTTTCTTTCTTTCTTTTTTCTCTATGGCTGCCCATCTCAGCAAATAACTCTGGACAGTGAACAATCTTAAATTAAAAATAAGTTTCCATCATAAGTATGAAAATTAAAATACACCAGCAGCTGAGGAGAATGTTACAATTTATGGTTGTTAACACAACCAGGAGATGGAACTCTTCACACACTCGGGCCCGGGCATATAACTAGGCCTTTAGGGCTTTACAAAAGGCCAGCAATCTATAATTTAGATGGCAATCTGTAGTTCTCCACTTGTTTTCAAATGTAATAAACCAACCTTAGGCTGCATTTGGGGATGCTGCATTTTATTCTGCTCAGAAGAACCTGAGATTTCGGCCCTCAAGTCCTGCCCCTGATGGCCCTATTGTTCCTAAGATGGGGAGGCCAAACCATGTCAGCTGCAGAATTTCTTTACATTATTATTCTTGCAGTTGCATTTTTATCCTACCTTTCCACATTTGAACTTAAGAGAGCCAATGTCAGCTGCAAGGTTTGGGGAAATGGTTTGAGTACCCTCACTACTGCCTCTCCTTTCACTGTGGTCACCCTACTTTTAAACACAGTGGGACAAAGAAAGCCATTGGGAGCTTACACACACACACACAGACTCAAAGCAGGGGAAGGATTTTGGTTAGAAGCACTGCAAGAGATGATTGAATTAAGTGAGTGTGGAATTTTGAATAAGTTCTTATGACAGTTACTAATTAAAAAAAAACATGGGGAAGCAGATGCAGAAGCAAGGAAGGATGTTATTGGGCTTTCTACTTAGTGGCTTGGACCAAGTACCCCGGTCTGATGCTTTCTAGAAATTTCTGGACTACAATTCCTATCATCTTTAGGTAATCATCATTAAGTAAGCGTTCATGATTTATTTTATTTATAGGCCACCCGACTCCAAAACAACTCTTTGCGGCTTACAATTAAAAACTAACTTAAAGAAAAATGCAACAGACCGGAGGGCAAAGTACAAAAACAAAGCAAAGCAAAACCAAAAAGGGATTCCACAATCTGCCTGTCCCCAAGGCCTGGGAGGACCATTTCTTCAACAATCTGGGAGCCACCCAAATCTCGGGGCGTGTGGGGAGGTTATTCCAGAGGACAGGAATTGCAACAGAAGTTTTGCTATTTGCATTTTCATTGTTCTGTTTTTATCATCCATATTGCTCTGCTGTTATTCTTCTCTGTTTCTTTTGTGGGCTTGTTGTTTGCTTGCTGGGTTTCTGTTATGAGTGAGATTTTTCAACAGAAAAAAAAAACAAGGATATAATCCAAGGAAATAAGTAAAACCCCACTCTCCTGGGAATGAAGTGAGTGGTAGGTCATTCACATAAGAAAATTTGACTTGGATTGGGAAGGCCAAGTTAGACTTCGGTTGATATTGATTTGATTAGGAAGATACAAACCCATATTTCAGATAAATCTTTCATCAAGTACTAAATTCTTCCTTCCTTTCCTTGTTTGGTTGCTGAGAAACAGTGGCTTTAGGCCACTGTTTCTCCGTGTGTGGAATTCAACTCCCAGAATTCCCCAGCCCCAGCATGCTGGCTGGGGATTTCTGGGATTTGAAGTCCACATATCTTGGCTGGGGGATTCTGGGAGTTGACGTCCACATATTTTAAAGTTACTGAGATTGAGAAACACCATTTAGACTATGATGTTGGTCACTGATTTCATTACAAAAACTGCAGCTGAGAGGCCATCTATTAGGTAACTTTGCTGTTATCGATGTTGCTATAGAGATTAGAGGGAAAAGGAGAGGTAGTGAGCAATCACAAGAGCCAGTGATGGGCCAAGAGATTTTTCTCCTCCTTCATTCTGCAGTGTTCTGTAAATTAGATTGGGAGCTGGTTTAAAAAAGGGATTTTTGTAGCATGGAAATTGGATTTGGATGAAATTTCTACTTTCCAGAATAATTTCCTGCTTTTTAAAAACACTACTAAAGAAACGTGCGTAACACTGGGGCTGCATGTCCCAACCTAGTTGCCATATAATGTCTTGGGCTACAGATAACATTACATCATCCCTACCAATGCTGACTGAGGGAAGATTGGTTTAGAGTCTGTATGCAACCGTCATTTACCAAGACCAACATCACCTTCACATGGTCCCTGGGATTGTTGGCCCCCTTCCAATTCTGCCATGAGTCCCTCTTTTATTATAGCCAGTTTGGTGTCATGGTTAAGGTGCTGGCCTGGAAACCAGGAGACTGTGAGTTCTAGGCCTCCCTTAGGCGTGAAAGCTGGCTGGGTGACTTTGCGCCAGTTGCTCCCTCTCCACCCAACCCACTTCACAGGGTGGTTGTTGCGGAGAAAATAAGAGGAGGAAGGAGCATTAGGTATGTTTACTACCTTAAGTTGACCAAAAATACATACATACATACATACATACACATACATACATAGGATAAAATAATGATAATGTAAAATAAAGTAGATAAGAAATAAAATTAAAAACGAAGTCTGTAGCTCCTCCAGTCTGTGTCATGAGACTGCCATTTAAATTTCCCATCATGTCCTAACATGCTTTGGCACATTGTGGGCAACGCCTGACAGTGTTTGGAAATGTGCTAATGCTGCGTAATCCTGCTGGAGCCATCTACTAGAACAGAGATGGGCAACTTTTCAGTAGCCCATGGGCTGCACTTACCATTGGGGGCTGCAAGAAAGAAAGTGGGCAAGGCCACATCAGAGAGACGTAGCACAGATGTATTTGGGGAGGTGTTGGGGAACTTTGTTTTTTAGTATGAAATTCTCAATTGTTTCCTCTGTTTTTGTTGTTGATAGATGATGGAGGGAAGAGGCATCTTTCCCTCTGGGAATAGTCTTTACAACCCCTTGGTTGCCATATCTCAGGAGCTCTTGATGTCCCTGCTGCTGGAAAAGGGCTGTAGGAAAAACTCTAGTTTGTGAGCAAAAAAGCTGCTATGGAAGCTGAGCCCCAGCCTTTTACTGCAAGTGCACAAGTGATGTCAGAAGGAACGGCCTTTTTTCTCTACTGCCTGGCTGGCAATGTTAAGTCAATCAAACACACATATTCTTCATGTGTTAATTTTGTATGCACATGGTATTATTGGTGTAGAAGTGGTTTACAGAGCAACTATGAAGAGAAAGATCCCTCTGTTGAAGTCTTTTCTATTCAAAATTCATCCCAGGAGAAGGCTATAAAATAAGGTAAGGAAGGTGGAGAAGTAAACCAAGAGAAGATGAGAATGCGGTTTATTCGCTCACACCAACCAGTTTCTGTAGGGAAAGAGGTCTTAAGGGGCTAAGTCAAGTGCTTCCCAAACAGTGGAATTTTGAGGAGGTATTTGAAGAAGCAGGGAGAGGTACATAAGTATTCTGGGAGGAGCTCCAATTTCAGTCCAGTGCCACTTTCCCTACCCTACAAGATGAAGCAAATACACAGATGCACAGATTGGGGCAAGAGTGGCTTGCAATGCAGCGACATCACAGGATACATACACACACACACACACTTTAATTCAAAAGAACAAACCAACCATCACTTGCAGCAAAATTGCTAGCTTAGTTGTTAGAAACTTAAAATGCAGTATTTCAAAGGTAACATTCCAGTTTTTAATGTGAAATTTCATTTTAAAGTTAATATTAGTGATTTAGATTTGCTGGCATATTTGATTGTTTTGGTTCTGGTAAGTGTTAAAACACATAAACTATGTTGTATCATATGCTGCCAATTAATATTATCAGATGGGGAAAATTATAAACCTTATTGGATGTCATCTTTATCTAATACTGTTAGATCCTATGTTAATTATCATACTGTAGAAATAATAATAGTGAAATTTTGTCTATGTTCATTCAAAAGAATGCTTGAATTTAATGGGACTTTTTCCCAAGTAAGCAGATAGAAGAATGAATTCCCCTTATCCATTGTAGTGGGAAAAAATAAACCTAACAAACAAAATGGAGATTGTACCCTTCCCTCCATCTTTTGGATATGACCAAGGTCAGACTCAATTCATCTCTTTATCTAATCCCATCAGACCCAAATTGACTCTCCCTGCCCAGACATAGCCACCCTGCAGTCCCATCTAAACCGAAGAATAGAAACCTCACCAACTCACAGCCCAGCCCAAGGGCAACCCTTACAAGGGAATTGCAACCTAGAAAAACCCCAACTTTCCATCTTCTTATCAGCTGATGACTTCAGCATTCCATGTCCTTAACAATGAACTTCCCCAGCTTTGCTTCCCTCCTGAAAGGCCCATTTTGCCTAACAATAGAACTCACCCCAGGTACATTGACAAGGACCTGCCTAGTTCCCTAAACTGGCCAACCAATGAGATCCCTAGGATTTCCTGCCTTGTAGCCCTCAACTTCTACACAAATCTTTGCTTTTCCATTGTTCAGGGTCTCTCTTTCTTGTAAAGCAGGCACCCAACGGTTGTTGCAATAAACATGGTTCTTCTCCTCAGTGTTGTCCTCCTTACTTTGGCAAAATTCCACAACATCTATGATTTGATTATGGATGAGAGGGCTGACATAACCTGTATCACTGAAACCTGGTTGAACACAGAGGGTAAGGTCCTCTTTCAGAAATGTGCTCTTCTGGGTTTCAAGTGTGACACCAGTCATGACTCCAGGGCAGAAGTGGGGATGTGGCTGTTGTCTCTAGGCACTGCCCAGACATAGCTAAATATGACACCCTCTTTGTGAAATTGGACTATGAAAATCAGTTGGGCTTTCTACCCACTTACCTTCCTCCTTCTGGTGTGGCAGCAGCCCTCCCTGAGCTCCTGGACTCTGTGGCTGAGTTGGCCATGGACTTCCCCAGGCTGATGGTCTTGGAGGACTTCAGTCTGCCTTCTTTGGGCCTGGAGTCAGAGGTAGCTTGGGAATTCATGACCACCATGGATCTAATCCAACTTGTTACGGACCCAACTTACAGCAGGGATCACACATTAAATCTGGCTTCTGTCTTGGGGCAGTGGCAACATGATCTGGGGTTCAGGAATATGAACATTACTCCCTTGCCATGTACAGATCACTCTGTTTTGGCCCTAGAGTTTCCTGTAACCACCCCCTACTGCAGGAAGATGGGGCTTATTTGACTGGCCCACCCCAGGTACTGGTGGACCCAATAGTTTCAGGGGGAGTTTGGTGTTATTCCCAAGGCTCTAAGGCATGGTCTGGCTGAGGTCTTGGTCATGGCTTAGAATGACCATGTGACAAGAACCTTGGACTGAATCATGCCTATGTGGACTCTCTGTGATTGTGGATCCTATAGAGCTCACTGGTTTACAGAGCAGCTATGGGAGAGGGAGTGACACAAGTGATGCCTAGAGCACTGCTGGAGGAAGTCTAGAAGGGAAGCCAACTAAGCACAGGTGAGAACTTTTGTTAGGACTTACCTTGTAGTAGTTAGAGTGGTAAAAAAAAAAGGCTTACTTCTCCACTTTTATGGCATGTGCAGATAGCCAGCCAATGATTCTGTTTTGGGTCACCAGGTCCCTTATGGCTAAGGAAGCCTGGGGAAGAAAGCCCCTGCAGATCCACTGTGAGAACTATACCTGTCAGATAAAGTCTCTTGGATTCTGTCTGAGTTGGAGTTCAGCTGGGAAGGTCCTATATAGGTGCCCAAGACACCTTAGCTTGGTTATCTGGGAGGAGTTCAAGACAATCAATCCTAAGGAAGTAGACAGGGTCCTTGTCTCTGAGAGTTCTGCCACCTATATTCTGGACTATTTCATGGTTGGTTAAGGCCTACTGGGAGATTGCATGTGGTTCAGTCCAGGTGGTGATTAATGCCTTTTTGTGGGAGGGGGTGGTTCTGTCTGCTTTGAAGGAGGCAGTGGTGGTGGTGTGCCCTCTTCTCAAGATGCCATCTTTGGACCCAATCATATTGGAAAACTTTTGCCCAGTCTCCAACCTACTTTTTATGAAAGGTTGTAGGGAGGGTGGTGGGATCTCAGCTTTAGAGGGCCCTGGATGAAGCAGATTATCTGGACCCTTTTCAGTCAGGGTTCAGGCTGGGTTATAGTGCTGAGACAGCATTAGTCACACTTGGGGTGACCTTTGGAGGGATTGGGATTCGGGTGGTATGTCCATCCTGGCCTTTCTGGATCTCTTGATAACTTTCAATACCATCGACCATAGTATCATTCTAGACTGGCACTGGGGGTTGGGAGTGGGGGACACTGTTTTGCAGTGGTTCTCCCCCTTCCTCCATGGCTGATTCCATTTGGTGTTGGTGGGGGCGGGGGGGAAGAGGTTTCTTTCTTTTATGTAGGGTGCCTCAGGGTTCTGGTCTTTCCCTTCTCCTACTTAACATCTACATGAGGTCGCTGAGTGAGATCTTTTGATAGCATGGGGTGTGGATGATAGCATCATCAATATGTGGATGATACTCAGTTTTTACATCTCCACCCCATGCCAGGCAGGTGATGCCATTCAGGTGCTTACCCAGTGCCTAAAAGCTGTGAAGGCCTGGAAGTGGTTGAACTGGTTTACTCAACCCTGGCAAGATGGAGTGGCTTTGGGATCCCCCCACCCCACCCGGGTCCAGTTAGTTGTCATCTTTGACTCTTTGATCACTCTCCTAGACAGAGTTGATGCACAATTTGGAGATCCTCCTGAACCTGCAGCTCCTGCTTGAGAAGCTGGTGGTAGCAATGGCTAAGGGGGCCTTTGCACAGGTTTGTCTTGTACACCAATTGCATCCTTTCCTGGGCCAGGAGGTCTTGCTCACAGTTGCTCACACTTTAATCACCCCTCAGTTAGATTACTATAATGCACTCTACATGGGATTGCCCTTGAAGACTACTTGGAAGTTATAATTAGTCCAGCATGCAGCGGCACACACAATTCTGGGTGCTTCATATTTTTCCTGTCTTACGCTGCTGCTGTGTGAACTTCTTTGGCTTCCAGTTGCTTCCTGGGTGCAACTCAGCCTTATGTGGCATGGGGCCAGGTTATTTGTGGGACTGCCTCTCCCTGAGGGTATCTGCCTGTCCTGCCTGGTTAAAAGGGTGGGGATGCTCCAGATCTCTTCCCTTAAAAATTATCATCTGGAAGTACCTTGGAAGGGCACCTTTTCCATGGCTGCCCTGACCTTTTGGAACAGCCTCCGCCACGGAGATTCGCAGGGCCCCCAAACAATTAACCTTCTGGAGGTCTGTGAAGAAGCTTTGGGCTATGATGGAAGTGAGCCCAGCAAATGCTAATGTGAAGTTGATGGGAGATGGTGGCACTGTGATGGGATATGTGATGTTGTTGTGAGATTTCATGGGTTTTATTTATTTTGATTTTATGGAAAGTTGTAAACTGCTTAGGATTATTCAGTATAAGATAGGCATTCGTATATGTTTTCTAACATATTATTTAAATATATGTTAATATAATCATTATTATTATATTTTTATCTTGTCTCACACACACACACACACATGGCAAACGTACCTAGTACACCTGCCTCCTATTTTCCCCTTTTCCCAACAACAACCCGGTGAGTTGGGTTAGGCTGGCCTTCATGCTTAAGGGAGGCTGAGAACTCACAGTCTCCCGGTTTCTAGCCCAGCACCTTAACTATAATAGTAAGATGAAATAACCATACAGGGGTATGTCATCCATCAAGCTTTAAATGCCATGTTACCACAATATTTTCAAGCATTTCACATCACCAGATCACCAGAATCTGTGACTGAGCTACAGATTCTAAGCACAGTTGCATGAAAATAATCAGATGTGCTTCTACACTTGAAACAATTATCTACTGCTACAAATCAAAACTGAAATAAAAATGTCACAGCTTTATATGTAATGCACATGAACATTAGATAAAACCATAAGATATTTGATGAATAGTCAGACAATTTCTGTTACATATTTGCAACAAAGCTATCAGTGGGAGAAGGAGAAATTCATTTCATTGCAATGAAGGCAAGGCCACATATTAGAGCTTCTGCAGTTTACAGATGATAGCTGGGAAATTGATGAATGGCTTTTCTTTCTTTCTTTTTTGCCCAAAGTTTTGTATTGAAAAATCTGTAAACCCCTTCTCCTGGAAATGGATGCGTAGACAAAAGCTCAGAAAGGAATACATAAATATAGAAACTTATTCCAGTGAATAATAAATGTGCACGCATTGTGACTGTGCTTACTTTATGCCTGTGGGGAAATCTACCCTGGCTTTTACTTGTTTGACCCTGCAGGCATTCATTTTTTTTTATTTACTCATGCATGCATGCTTTATGGTCCAAAGATTGCTATTTTTCCCCCCAGAAATCCAGCAACTCTGTATGGTGGGAAGAGCATGGAAAGCAAGCTGATGAAACTCACAGCCAACGCCTCAGAGTCTCATAGCTTATTGAGGGACGGGGGGGGGGGGGCAGAGTCACTCTCTCACTCTGGCTCAGGAAGATGGAGCTGTTCCGAGGAAACAGTGGGGGCAACCAGAGGGTAGACCCAGGAATTGCCTCTGAACTGCTGTAAAGGAAAGACGGGCTGTAAGTATGAAAATACCAGTGCTGCTGCTACTGTTACCACTCATAACTGTGTACAAAGTCCTTCAACTTTTTGCCATGTCTTGTAGCATTTAAAAACCTAACAAATTGTGCATCACAGGCTACCGGCAGGGTATATGATCAGAAGTGTGTTAGCTTTTAAGGTGCTAGAAGATGTTGTTATTTTTGGTGTAAAAGGCAAACATACCTCAACATGTGGGAACTGTTAGGGGAAGGGGGTGTACAGTTACACAACATACTATACTGAGATTTGGTATTATGGTTTCAGTACATCATCCAAACACAGCCTTGGGGTATCATGATAGGCACAGAGCTCTTCTCTTTATTCCATCTAGTCATCTTATATCCATAATTTTCCACTTGGCTGTATTTTCCAAGGAACCATGAAAGCCTTGGAAAGTTTTTCAGGAACCCTCAGTAAAAACCATAACTATCTTGAAAGACAAGTTCCACCATTAGCGATCTTCCCTGGCTGCCACAGAGAAGTATCGAGTCATGAAGAACACATGAAGCTGCCTTGTACTGAATGAGACCATTGCTCAGTATTGTATACTGTGACTCCAGTGTTCTGTCAGTGTCCCAGCCAGAAACCTTTCCAAGTAGTATAATTCGAGATTCTGGAGACTGAAAGAGACAATCTTCTTTGGGCAAATCAATAGTTGTACCATCAGTGCATCCAATAAAAAAATATTGAGGAGGGGGTGGGGGAGGATAATAGAGGACATATGAAGCCCCTTCCTACTGTATATACTCACATATAAGCCCATCCATAGATAAACTGAACCCAATTTTGGGGGTATATTTTGGAACCTAAAATTCTCAGCTTATCTGCAAGTATATATGGTATTTTAAATTAGTAGTTTTAAATGTACTTTACTGTTGGTCCATCTAGTACCTTTGCATCTATTTCAGCTAGCAGGGGTTCTCCAGAGAATCAGGCAGCAACCATGGTCTTTCCAATTACCAGTTATCTGATACTTTTAAGATGCCATGGATTGATGAGAGCATAGATGGTTTAGTATTCACTCTAGAACTACCTTTCCTACCCTGATACTCTTCAGGTGTATTAGGATTACAAGAAGGTCTAAGTCCCAAGACACTGCTGAGCACAAAAAGGTAGCCTTGAAACATTCTCCAGAAGTCTGCAAATATGCATGGCAGTATAGTAAACAAATCTAAGAAGAAAAGATTCTTCAGATGGTCAGGGGCTGCCATCAAAGTATAGACTCAAATTTGTGATTTATACGATTCTATCTTGCCATAAATCTCATTCATGTTTCCAGCTTATCATTTGGATACAGGAACGAGATGATTGAGAAAAGGCAACAAGGTTCTCCCCCATCCCCAGTGGACACAGACCATATTGTGAAACAACAGAGGAGCTCTCCCTTTTCAAAATATCACTGAGCCAGAGAATCTTCACTTTTATGTATGCACATGTGTGCATGCATGTACACACATATTAAAAACAAGGTGTTTGCACCATCACCACCAACAAAAAAAGATTTGATTTAGTATTGCTCTCCAGATAGTCAACCAATTATTTTTTTCATAATTCACTAACTTTTTCTTAATCTTACAATACATTTTTAAAAAGTGGGCATAGTAGAGACAAAGCAAGCAAAATCTGATCCCTCTTCCATTGTGCTAGTTTACAACATATACTGTAGGTGTTACCAGAAAACCTCTGCTTCACTTCACTTCATCTCATTTTCTGCTTTCTTTCTTGCCCATCAGTGGAAACTACCATTATGATAATCAAGGGGAGGGAGGTTTAAAATCAGACTAATCCTTCTGTATGCGGTCAGAAAAGCTAATGATTCTCTATTATGCCGAGATTACAATCATCTGTTGCTACTGAAGTTCCATTCATGAGCTGTTCTTGTTATTTTCTTAACAGGAAGTAAACTGCAAACAAATGGAGATGAATGGAGAGCCCCCCCCCCCCATCAAAAAGAAATGCAAAGGGTGTAGAACTTAAATATTTGGAGAAAAGCCTTTACAAAATGAGGTGAAGTCTACCTAACAAAATGTGAGTTTACACCAAGGATGTAACTGTCCTTAAATATTTCTTACTACCCCATTCAACCATGTAATGTGCATAATACATATCAAAACCTTCACTGTCTTAATAATAATCACTTGCCACACACCTGCAGCCACAGGCTTGTTATTCCGGAGTTGTCCCTGGATTTCATGTTAGGAGCATAGACTCAAGAGGCTTTCAGAAAATGCTTTTATTTGCCATTTCAGAATACTATTTTCTATTGGGGATTCCTCTAGTGTTTTTCACCATCTCTTCCTTCCTTTCTATTTTCATATGTACATACACCAACAATCTATTTCACAGGGCAGTTGTAGAAAGAAAATGAGGGAAGACTCCCCATTCACGCCATCTTGGGCTCTCAGAGAAAAGGTGGGTTATAAATGCAAAGAGAGGGAGAGATGGAAGAGCTGCAGAGTGCCTTTTCAACAGGAGGGCTAGGAGCCTCCATAGAAATACCTCTGGAACATACTTCAGTAAGTTGAACTATGAGTTCTGCGCATAACAACATCTGTGGCTCAAGGGAGGAAGAGTCCTCCTGTGAAATCAGCCTGACACCCCCATTAAAAGCATCTCCTTTTCCCAAAGGGCACTCCTCAATTCAGACACCCTAGAACTGAGTTGCATTTATTCTTATCTCATTCTCCATTGTCCTTTTAATATAAACCCCCCATCTTTATAACAGCACTCAGTTTTCAATTAAAAAAAAAACACACCTTAGTTCACCCATACACCCTTTAAAGCTTTTTGTTTGGGGGGGGGGATCAGAAGTGCTATTGTGCTTCTCACACATATCCTTTGCCCCTGCCTTACTCTCTGGGAGGTGGTGAATGTTGATGCTTAATAGAGGGTGTTTTCAGCATCCTCTCCCTTTAATATTGTTTTCATTCTGCTTTCAGCATTTTATTTTTGTTGCGCATATATTTTTTATTATTAGTTTTACACTATCCAAAGAATGTCATTTACTGGACAACTAATGATGCAACATGTAAAAAAAATAAACAAATAGACAGATACATGAGGCAAAAAGAAACCCTATCTGAGATAGAGAGTTCTCCACCCTAATCCAAGCCATATTTTGTGGAAATAAAATGTGTTCTATTAAATGGAACTCTCAGAGCTGTCCTTAAAATTGCAGCTTTGCTATAATAAAACATTGCGAATTGCCCACCTCAACATGATGCACAAATGTCAAAATCTCCACTTGGGGAGAAGAACCCTGGGCTATGCTTGACTGTGTGTAGGAACACTCTTAGACTCAATGCTAGCAGCTTTCATAGAAAGCTCTTGATTTGCCGCTTTCTTTGTGAATGGGCAAATGGGATAAAAATAAAAGAAACTCACCAGGTTTTCTGGGGCAGGGAGGGTTTCCCCATTAAAATCTGAGAGATGCATCTTCATGTCTTGGTCTGCATCTCGTTCTTTTTCCAACTAGAATCTCTGCCCAGCTGCAGTTGTAGTCTTATTTCACCTTCTTCTCTTCCTCTGCACCTTCACTGTCTGTGTCTGCCTCAGCTTTGAAAAATGTGTGTGCATTTTTTTTCAAAGGGACTTCTCTCTCCCCCTTCATGTGTGTATATGTGATTGCGTCAAGCCCGTTGCTTAGATACCACAGTACTATTCCAGTTTGAGGCTTTTCACTCTAGAATTACTGTCTGTCTCTTCTCTCATTCATGCCAGTCAGTTAGCCCTGGATGCTACCTCCCACTAAGTCATCACCCTGAAAAGACCTGAAAAAGAAGATGCTTTGAACAAGGCTGGGTCCTAAACCCTGCCAGATTTCACTCTGCTTCCCACAAATAAAATTTCAGGTGTGAGAAGGCAGGAAAAGTTCTCCCTGGATAGTCTGCACATCCTCCGACACTATTTAGATAAATAGACAGACTGCTCTGTCACATTTGGATTTCCATGTCAAGGTTCAGTTCAACTCTTCCCTAGCCATACTCAAGTTATTTTGATTTCTGAATGCTCTAGTTATATTTGTTCGATCTGCAAAAGGTGGTTTTTTAATAGTTTTGCAACTGGAATGGCATTTGCACTTTTGGTGAAAGATATGCCTGAAAAAACATGAGCAGTTGTTTTCAGCAAGCTAAAATATAGGTTATCAGTTACATTTTGCATGAAATGGCAGGCAATTCACTAACTGGCATTTTAGTCATCTATGTATATGCATCAATAGGGATCTTTACCTGAGGCAAGATATTAAGTCCTGGAAACCCTGAGGAAAGGTTTTGAAAAGTAACCACAGGGTCACAGAATGTTAAATTTAGGGAAGGGGCTTAGAGGTCATTGAGTCCAGATCTCTACTCAGTACAAGATCTGCAGTACAAGATTCTACCACAATACCTTCTGCAACCCAGTGCTTGTATATGTCTTAGGTTGCTATCATCTTCAACCAAGCTGGATAACATTCATGATGACTAGTGAAGGACGGGATTGGTACTACAGTAATCCAATATATCAGAGGATACCAACTTTGAACAAGTTGAACTATGGTGTTCCCAGACAATGAGCATTCAGCCTCTGCTTAAAAGGGAAATCCCAGAGCCACCAAAGACAGTCTGTTCCACTGTCTAAGTCTGAAGTTTTTCTTATTGTTTAACAGAAATCTACTTCCTTGAGTTTTTTATTCCTTAGTTTTCTTTCTAGAACAACATAGAACACGTTTGGTGCAGGACAGTCCTTTTGTTATGCTTCTTGTTAATCTCCTCTTCTCTGGGCTGAAACCTAGCAATGTAACACAAAAGATGTTAACAAGGCAATGATGTGTTATCAAAAGGTCCAAAATGAGGGAAATTAGAGAAGGTAATTTACCAGGACAGAGGCAAGGAGTTATTATTCCTGGTATGCATAGTATTTACAATTGAACATTTAAGAGTAACCCTCACAATTACTGGCACAATCAGTTCCTACAACCATTAAGCCACATGAACTATATGAACAGAACCCATATGCCTATCCCTGAGCATCTCCTGTAGCAGATACTGAGAAAAATCCCTGACTGAAACCTCCAGGAGCTGTAATCAGCCAGAGAACTTGGCTTGATGGCCAGTAGTCTAACTCTTTATAATGTTATTTCATATGAAAACCAACAAACTGTCTGGATGAGCCCAATTCTGAACAAAGCTGAGCTGTGACAAACTGAGTAGCTTTGTAAATCTTTTCCATTACGAGTCAGCTAATGGTCTCTCGAGTATGTTGACAATACATCTTTTGCATGTCAAACAGCCTAAATAAATTCCAGGAAATAAGCTAGATAGTTCAATTTGCGAGATCAGCTGATATATAGGAGGGATTCTTCTATTTTGGTGCTGTATTTATGTGAGAGCATAATGTTCACGAAGCCATGAAACATAACACATGCACTTCAGCAATTTATTTAGGAGTGACTTGACATGATTGGATGGCATTTAACATGGGAATTCAATGGGTAAAAAGCATTTCAATTTGTCAGGATGTTCCATTTCTGACCTTTAGGTTGCTGTAGTTAGACACATTTTAAAAGGCAACCAAAGCAGGAGGTTGAAGGATTGGAATTTAAGAATGCTGACTGAGTTTCTCACGCTCCGAGAAAAGGGGGCAGGGATGCTCCACTAGAGAACATGATCGCCTTCCACTTGACAAGTATTGATGTTTACTGCTTCATCTGTGGCTTTGGGGCCTGGAGGACAACATCTGGAGCTGGCTGTACTTCCACTGATACAATATACGCTCACAATGTGTAAAACTCTCAAGGTAACCATTTGCTCTCTGCCTGGCAGAGTGGCAGACTCAGTTGGCAAAGAACCAGGTAAGAACATCTGAGACAGGCACAATTAGCACTCACTAGCACTCAGCTGTAGGCAGGTATTCACCCTCTGAGTGAATTCATCTCAAATCATCCCTCTGATTTGTGTGTCTGAAGATCTTCAGTGGAAGCTGTTTTGCTAGAAATGTAGCAGCAAGAGAGAGGTGACACCCTACTTAGAAACATCCTCTCCATAGCTCAGCTGGTGCTGATGTTACTATAGTCCAGTGTTTCTCAACCTTGGCAGCTTGAAGATGTGTGGACTTCAGCTCCTAGAATTCCCCAGCCACCAAGCTGGCTGGGGAATTCTGGGATTTGAAGTCCACATATTTTGGCTGGGGAATTCTGAGAGTTGAAGTCCACTCACCTGAAAGTTGCTGAGATTTAGAAACACTGCTCTTGCCTGCTCCTCTGTTTGTTTGTTTGTTTTTTTGCGACTCTAAGATGTCATTTATGTTTTTATGTCTTGCATTTGTAACATGCATTAATTTTTTCCCCTCTGCATGCCACCCTGTTTTTGTTAACATGAAGAGTGGCTTAAAAATACTTGACTGGGTAACTAATTGAGGGCTAGATGAGGAAGGGGCAGAAAAGAACAATCATCAGCATTTCATGCCTCTGACCAATGGCAGCCGTAAACAACGAAGCCAGCCTGGCCAAGCCAGCAGAACAAGGGGCAGCCTTATGAACCTGACAGTAAAAGGGACAGAACCAGTCCAGCAGTGCCAGGGGCAGTGCCAGCACAACAGAAGAACCCCCCCCCAACCCACCCACCCCCCAACCCTGGCCAAAGAGACCAGAGCAGTACAGTAAGCTCAACTGAGCAGCAGCCAGATGCACCAAGCAAGGGTCACAGTCTCTGCAGCAACAAGCCAGCAGTGCCAGTGACCGAAAGGGGCTCTGTAGAAACAGAAAAGCTCAGAAGAGCCCAGTAGGAAGGAAAGTCAAAGAAAAGTTGGTTGGAAGCACCTGGGACTGGGGCAGGGAGGAAAAGGATTCAATTCCTCCCCACTTCCAATGTTTGGGGTGTATGAGCAAGTTAGTGATGGTGGGAACAAGGAAAGGGGAAGGGGAACTTTTTGGGAATGGCCACTGGTTGGCCTCTGATGACTGTCAGTGTTGTTGGGCTGGTGTTGCTGGGCTTTTCTGACTTTTGTGGCCCTGCCAAGCTTGTTTCTGCCACTGGCATTGCTGGGTGTTAGGTTGCTGTTGCTGCAGGAGCTGCTAGAGTTGGCTGGTGCTTCTGGCTGCCGCTGGACTGGGGCCGCTCCGTTGCTGGGCTTCCCTGCCGGGGATTGTGGAGGTTTGGTTGCTGGGCTGCTGCAATGGCCCCTGCCACTTTTTCGTCCTTTCCCTCCTTCCACCCTCTTCTGTGCACCCCTTCTTCCCTCCATGCTGCCTTCCTGAAGCCCCTCCTTGCACTCCCTCCTGTGCTCTCCTCTTTCTTACTCACCATCCCTCTCTCCAGCACTTTCTCAGGTTTCCTGGACTCTTCCCCACTGATGCTCCATATCATCATCAGTCCTCTGAGATATATAGAAATGGGAAAAGGCGTAAAAAGAAGTGGTGACCTAGAAGACACCAAAACAAAATACTCATTGGAATGGAGAAGAAGAAATACGGGCATTTTTCCAATCGTGTTCCCTTCCTTCTGCAGGCACACCTAGCTGGATTACTGCATTCCCTTTATATGGAGCTGCTTTTGAAAACTGTTTGAAAAGAACATCTGCTGATTCAAAAAGTTACTGCCACGCTGTTGACAGATGGCTTTATTTAGAACATATCACTCCATTGTTATTCAGTTGACATCCATTCTCATTCTATAAGTCCAGCCCTACTTCCCCAACATGGTGACCTTCAGCTGTATTGGATTACATCCCCTAACATTTCCTGGTAGTGTCTGGGAGAAAGAAGAGTTGTAGTTTAGCATATCAGGATGAGACCAAGTGGGACAAGGTTCACAGATAAAGGTTGGGCACATGATCTTTCAATTGGAACTATCCACCTGTTAAGACTTTGTTAGATGTCTTGCTTCCCAAAATGGAACTTGCTTCTCTCAACTTTTGAGGGCAAAGTATATTTTCCTTATAGGTGAAACTTCTTTTGTTGGTTTATTTGTTTTGTATTTTACCACAACATAATTTCTTGCGTAGAGCCAGGAACTCAGACAAAAACGATTTCTTGGATGTTGTCCCTGAAGAAAAAATTAATTTATGTGAGGGGAAATGAGGAAAAGGTAAATACTGAGCTATATAAAATAGAATTTGGCCTGGAAACATAAAAACAACTTATTCTAGTCCTTTGAGCTTTCTTCCTGGGGACACTTTGTTTTCCACTAAAGTAGCCACAAGTCTAAGATTAGCTCAAAGTGAGCTATCTAGTTGATTTGCTGGTCTTAGGGCTCTAGACAGCAGCAGCCCTCTCTCACTTTGTTATTCCGATGGTGTTGGCAGGAAACCACTAACAGAAGTCAACTGACAAAGCTGAGTTACTTTATTAGAGCACTTCTCCAGTTGCATGAGTTCTTATCAAGAAGAGCAAACTTCATTAGAAGAAGACCTGGTTTGTTTTTGCTTTTGGCAACTCTGAAGGATTTCTGGAATTTCATGAGATATGCTTTGAGCCACACACAAGGAACTCTCAGGTGAGAAACTGAATTAAATGCTAACCATTGGCACTGCTTATTCATTGGTACTGCATTTGAAGGCACTGAGTGTGATCCAAAGAACTGAGCATTGGAGAGAAGAGTCCGTTCAGCTCTTGATTTAGTGTTCAGAAATCTGTTCAGGGGCTAAGCTTATGCCATTCACTTAAACTTAGTTTCCCATCTGTAAAGTGGGAATAATTTTAACAGATGTTATCAATAACTAGGGGAAACAGGTTACCTAGCCAGGTAATGAAATGTTTGCAAGAAAACAACCAAGCTCAGAGAACCCTAAGATATATTTAAATATTTGTTGGTGATTTAAACATTTAAGTTTAAAATATATTTATTTGAATTTTATTTGTGGGTGATTTATGATATTTTAAAGGCCTGGGGTTAAATTAATCAAATATTAAATCTCATGGGATGCTTACTATGATATGATATGATATGATATGATGATATGATATGATTATATTATATTATATTAAATATAATGACATTTAGCATTTTTATTATTCTTGTATTGAAAGCTCTATTAATTTGCTTGTCAAAAAAGTTGATGAAGTTTTAGAAGATGTTTTACATTGTATGCTGAAGAGATGATACTCTCTTGTTCATTGGATGGATTATTTAAAAAATACAGGGAGAGAAGTGCTATAGAATTAAGACTAGAATGTAATCCTTTCTCTAGAGGAGTTATGAATTATCTGGGTTACTTTTTATTCTTGTGTGACTAAATGTTCATACATTCACCCTTTTCTTTTCTTTTTTTAATGAATTTTTATTGAAGTTCCAAGTACATAATTAAAAGACAGAAGCAAAAAGAAAGTAGAGATACAACTTTAAGAAACACACAACTATAATAGATCAGTAGAACAGAAAGGGTATAGAAAACAAATAACCTCCAATCTATCTCTAGCCTTGAAAACGTAAATTTCTAAATGCTAGTTTTTCATATAGTATATGAAGATAATTCTTTGCTTAATATGTCATTGTATTTATAATCTAGTCTTCGAATCCCAATGTAAGCTTTGCCCCTCCTGCATTTCGTAAATAATCCATCAATGGTTTCCACTCTTTTAGATAGTGACTGCTTATGTTTTCTTTCAATAGACAAGTCAGTTTATCGTTTTCTGCCATATCCATCAGTTATACATTCACCCTTTTCAATTCACCTGAGTGTTAGACCACATCATCCCCAAGTGTCCCATTTTCCCCATACCTTTGAAAATTGCTAATAATGCATATTAGACCTAAAGTGGTGATCCTATCTAAGTATTTATCCATAATTAATTCCCTCTGAATTGTTTGGTCTTGACTACATTGGTGCAGACATTTATCGTTGATCTTTCTAGCCTGTTGAGTTTGCACAAGCTGCTTTTTTTGTATTGGCTATGGCAGATTGAGAAGACCTACTCACCAACATTTATCCAACTTTGCAGCTGAGTATTTCTCTCTTTCTCCCTCTGCTTATGTCTTTTTCTCCTTAAAATAAAATTATTCATAAACGGGAATCCACTACTAACTTCCGCATTGCCCTGGCCTCCTCCCCTTATTTTTTCTACTTTTTTCATCCCATTCCAGCCTTCAAGTAGCAATAAGATGAAGGAGAAATAATAGATGCCTCTACTTCCCTTTATAAATCTTTCTGAACAGCGGTGGATAGATCCCAGACGGAGACAGCCATTAAACAGAGAGCAGTTGCTGTGATGAGATAGTGATAGGCCAGGTAAGGAGAAGGATCCCACTGAGGACCCTTGGACTCAGTCCTGACCTAGTGCTGTTATTAGGAAGAGAAAATGAATTTGCTGAATTCATATTTTCATGAAACCTACTTTCCCACTCTCAGATCAGTTCTTGAATTGAAACTTGGTAATCTTCTGAAAATTGGACTTGAGTTTTGAGATACAGTTCTCCAATTAAAGGTATTTAGAGAAAAATCGGTACATAGCATGATGAATTTCTATGAAAGTAGCATGAAACAGTGCATTTATCTGAGAACAAAGATGTGCATACTGTTCAAAATTGCATACCCAATTTGGTGGACTAGGAGAAATGCACACAGAATAATGTGAACACCCTGTTGATTTTTGTTCAGACTTGTAGTATTAAGGGTAAGCTGTGAGAGGACCATGTTGATCAATAATACGAAATAATTTATGGTGGTTAAAGTAAAATGAGACCACAGAGATGCCATAAAGGATAACGTTTTGCAGGCCTGGAAAAAAACAAAAAATGTGTAAAAAATAGTATTTATCTTTTTGGTCATTTTTTGTTTGTTTTATCAAAACATTGAAAAAAGAATTATAAAATGTTCCTGACATTTTCATTTTCAATTATTCATAAAATGATTAAGATGTGAAAGAAATTGATCTAAGTTTGTAACTATCACCATATAAAGTAGCATGGAAGAAAGGAAGAGCCATTTATTTCAAACAGGCAAAATTTCGATGTTTAGACATTCACGATAATGATCAAGTGATGAAAATAAAAGATCTTAAGAAGAACTGCTAATATTTCAGGTGTAAAAAATGAATCCTATTAGAGAACGTCTCATGGGACAAATGATATAGTGTAAACTGTCCACTCCACCAATCTTATTCTTTTGTTAGCTTTTTTCTTGAAATTATTTATTTTTGTATCTGTCTGGTACAGTGGAGGTCAAAATCCTGAATCTATAACTCTCTTTGCTTTAACTCAAAGTTACTGGTTTCTTCTGTTCCCAATATTAACTTTGTGCCTGCCTGCTTTTCTTAGAGCTCATCTTCACATCCCCTAACAATGGCATGAACATGCTCTAATAACCATTCTGATATGACTTGTTTTCATGAAGTTGCCTTCAGCTCATTCTCAGCCGTCATGGAGGTAGCTTATCCTTTGACTATTATAATTTAAAGTAGTGCTTTCCCCCTTCGTCAACAGTGTAGTTAATATTGTTGGGGTTGGGATCTCCCCAGCTGCTATTGGCCACCTGCTGTGATTTTTTAAAAAAATTAAATTAATACAGTTAATATAATAATTCAATGTATGTTTTAATTCCCTTCTTCTGGAACATTAAGAATTGCAGTTCCACGGCACATAGCAAAAGATTTCATGGATTTGTGTGCCTCTGTTTTAAAAGGAGATGCAGACAACAAACTCAGCTGATCAGAAGTAAGGAATAAATCACGGATCTTCAGACAGCTCATAGCCTCTCTTTGGTCCTTGGCTAGGCAGTCTCAATTTGATAATGATTATTGTTGCAAATTGATGTGAAGTCATACAAATGGTTGATTGCCCACTACCAGTGAGATGGAGTAACTGCCTCTGAAAATTGTCGTGGTTGAAATGCATGGTTAATGCGTGGGATGGTAAGAAAAAGAATCAGACTCTTGAAGTAGTGGTTGTTGTCTGTATGTTGGTTTATTTATAGTTTTATGTGACCCATCCCAAGATGGAGTTTTTCAGCACCATATTTGGGGGGGGGGGGGGTAGGGAACTCATGTAAAGCTTAACTGCTGATGACTTTATAGATTTCTTGGTAGCAATACAGAAGTATTTTAAGTATTTTGCTTAGATTTATTAAGAATTTTGCATGAAATAAAAGACAATGAAAGGGAAGGGAAGGGAAGGGAAGGGAAGGGAAGGGAAGGGAAGGGAAGGGAAGGGAAGGGAAGGGAGGGAGGGAGGGAGGAAGTTAGTTTATGAAATATAATGATTTCTGACCTTCTCTTCAACAGATAATTACAATCTTATAATCCCTCCTCCCTCTTAGATGTTATTCAAATGTCTTCAGCTCCTCACTTAATCCACATCTTTTTAAATATTTGAACCCATAAATCATCATATTTTTTTTTCTTGTTTCAGCAAAAAGTCCATATAAGCTTCACAGTCTTTGAGAAAAGTTTTTTTTTTTTTTTTTTTTTTTTGACCAAACAGGTCAGCTTTGCCATCTCAACAAATTCTGACATTTTCACAATCCATTCCTCCACTGTGGGAGTTTCACTGTTCTTCCATCATTGAGCATACAATAATATTGCTGTAGTTACCATATACAAAATCAATCTGCTGAAGGTCTTTTCTAATTCATTGTCCGTAAGTCCCAATAAAAAGAATTCTGGTTTCTTCACAATATTTATCTTTAAAATTCTTTGCATCATTGTATGAATTCATATCCAAAATTTCTTAGCTTTCTCACAAGTCCACCATGTATGATAAAATGTCCCCTTATGTTTTTCACGTTTACAACACTGGTTTGAAATACCTTTGTACATTTCTGATAATTACTTTGGTGTCATATACCAACGACACATCATTTTATGGAAGTTTTCTCTTAAATTATTACAAAATGTGCATTTAATACCAGTTATCCACATTCTTTCCAAATGTCTATCTGTATATTGTATCCAAAGTTAATAGCCCATTTTGTCATGCAATCTTTAACCTGCAGAAGTATTTAGCTATTCACTCCTTGAAGAATGTTTTTTTTTTTTTTTTCAGCTTCCAGTCTAACCTATAGTTTTGGTATTTCCTGACGATCTCCCATCAGAGTTCAATCTAGGCCTGACCCTGCTTAGCTTTTTAGAAACTGCCCATCATGGGCAGGTGCTGCCATCTATTAGGGATTTACATAATTATAAGGAGAAGAAAACATGGCAAGTTGCAGCAAGAATTAACAGGGAGATGCACTGGTGAGATTTGTGTCTTCTGCCATTTTCACAATCTTCAAACAGAACCATGAAAGGCTAGAGCTTTTTGCTCAAACTTAGTGGCAGCAAATGATCAGTTTTGATACAAGGAACATAAGCCCAATGCTATCTTCCACAACGTGGTAGCAACCTGTAGTTCAGTATTTCTTAACTCTGGTAGCTTGAAAATGTGTGGACTTCAACTCCCAGAATTCTGGCTAGGAATTCTGAGAGTTACATTCCTTATCTACCTGGCAAGTTCCAGGTTGGAGCAAGCTAACCTAATCAATCAATTTGTAAGCATGATGACAGGACACCCTCCCCTCCCCTCCACTTGTTTGTCTTTTTGATTCATTTGATATTATAATTTTAAGTATTTTTAGCTACCTGAACATTGTTTGCAGGAAAATGATCTTAAAACGGTGAAGATGGGCAGATCAATGTTCACTTAGGGTTTCAAGTGTTTGTTTCATGTGCCACATGGAGATGAGCAAAATCCCTTTCACATGAACTGAAATTTTCCTGTGATTGAAAAGCACATCGCTCTCACCCCTGCCTCAAACATAGTCAGACTTTATAGAATACAGAGAATGGAAGAACAGTTCATCACAAAATGGCACAGATTCCAGTCACGTATCTTGGAATGTCTTCTACTGGCCTACAAACACCCAGATTTGTTTTTAAAGAGTAATTTTTATTTTTATTTTTGGTATGTATCTGCAAGCACGGATTTATTGAAATAGAAATGCTGTCCCTTAAGAGAACAGAAAAAAAATGTCTCATTATCCTATGCAGGAAACTATTTTTTTAATTTTCTGATTTTCTTTTATTCTTCTAAGTTCCTTACATTACATCTAGTTTTATTTTCTGTCACATGTTTCTGACCAATATACCATTTTATTTAAACACATTTACATACATACAAACTCTACATAGTCACTCATAAGGTAAAATGTTAATATTTTACTTTTAAAAGTATTTTTATTAATTAATTTAGTCATTTTGTTTTTATTACTTAGGTTCTACTTTTAATATCTATAGTTATTGTACTGTAATAAATGTCATATGCACTTCTGTAGATGTCTTAGAAACATTTTAGACTTTAAAACATTTTTATTGTTCTTTCTAGGTAAGATTTATGCTTTCTTTCCTGTATCATAGCTACTCATGCTTTGTTCTTTTATTCTTTTTATGAAGCCAACTGTCTAATTCGTTGGTCAGTGATCATAATAAAGATTATCTATCTGTCTCTCATCATTACCTTCAGGACAAAAATAGGATGTAGTAAGTTAAACAGTCCATGCTTTAAAAAAAATGACTGTAAATTTGAATTTGGTTAATTAAGGATGGGCAAACTTTGATGGCTGATGCCGCACTTTTTTAAAATGGTTGTTTGATTGATTATTGTGCTGATATACTGATGAATCCAGGAAATTACTTGTGTTATTTTTTTCATAGCTAGGGAAGGGGCACTGACTGATTAAGTTTCCCCACAGAGGACAGAGGAATTTTTAGTTACCCTCTTTACTTTCTGTTTGAAAAAAGTGCATTTTTGTAGCTTAAGGAACATTAAAATGTATTTTTTTAAAAAATTAAATAGGTATGTATTAATACCTTACATAACTTATTTTATTACCACAGAAATACCTTCAGTATTGTGCCTCTGATATTCTGTGATGCAATCACAGGAGAGGGGAGTCAAAACAGGCAAGACGATGCTTACCACCATGCCATGGAATTCCTACATCTTTTTATGCCCATACGAAAGGGTGGGAATTCAGTCACAGGGTTGCAATTGCCATCTTGCTTTTTTTTCTTTTTTACTTCACCCCAGGTGCCACTAGTACAATCAAGGGAGGTTCTAGCTAAACGAGAATGGAACTGGGAGACTGCAGGTAGGCCATGGGCTTCAGCTTGTCCATCTTTTTATTACACCATACATGTTATTTCTAAATGTCAGCTGGGGGTAAGTCAAATCAACATCAAGTTAAGTTCATCATCTGGTGGCAAACACAATGGACATATTCATGAAGTTTTCTTGGCATATAGAAATGGTCAACCACTGCCTTCTTCTAAGATGTCTTTTCAGCCTCCTAATCCAGTCTACAACTCTGAACTTCCCAGAAAGTTTCTCAACCAAGATCAAACCAAGGTCTTCCTGCTTACCTTTCTACATTAGCCAAGGACAGCTAGGGGCTGTGAAAACCTGAAAGAGGAGCCCTGCACTTTTTAGGGGCATCATCACAATCAGCAATGACCACCTCTTCAGAAGGTTAGCGGTCAGAATTGTGGTCCCTGTTATCTCAAAGACTGTCCACTTGTGACGTAGTTGCCTTGTCCTTTTTCCTGGGCAGGTGGCACACTTCTGCAACTCCTGCTCTTTTTATTTTCTATAAATATCTGTGGCTCTCCTATGGGACCATAAAAACATAAGCAGTGCCCCCTGCTGCATCAGACCCCTGACCATCTACTCTAGCAGTCTGTTCTCACAGTGGCCAACCAACTGCACAAGGAATCCAAAGGCGTTCTTGAAAACAGCATATAGCTGAGGCTGATACTTTGCTATGCATGTCATTAGCTTCCCATTTAATTTATTTTAATTAAAAGACTACTGGATCTCATGGGATAGAAACTCGGCAAATGCCAAGGAAGATCCACAGCACCATATTGAGGCCCTAAAATAAAGCCCATGTTTACCGCATACCTAGTTTTTTTGAAGATAGTTTAATCTGTCATCCCATGTGTCTTCATGTGACTCATGTCAACATTTTATGTAGTGAGATATGCTTTTCGTTTCCTGTCTTTCTCAGGAAAGGTTGATAACAGCCTGATTTGCCCCATTTCTGTCAAATCTGGTCCAGATGAACTGATATGAGCTTTTTATCAAAGCTGATCGCTTTTTATTTTATCATCATTTCACATGAACTTCCCCTAATTAATATGCAGGCAGAAAAATTTCAACACAGTTTGCATGGTGTGAGGATAGATTCCGATAGGTCTATCACACTAACAGAGCTCAGCAAAAAACTAAACCAGACTTAATTACAAGCTTAATACATGTGTTAATCTAATAATAAATAATATTCATTTAATATTTATTATTATTTATTAAATTATTTAGTATTAATATTTAATTTTATTAAAAGATTTCTGTATGAATGAGTCTTTGTATATATGAACCAATGTGGTATAATAGTGCTGGACTACATTAAGCTACTAATGACTTGTACTAACTTCTAGCTTCCCCCAGCCATCACTGAGGAAATATAAAATCTGTGCTCATTACTGATACAGGGAGTATTCACTTACTGACCACAATTAGGACTGGCAACTCTGTCTCTAAGTGACACTGTCATAAAGTGAAACGTCATGTGACCACACCCGACTTGCAATGTCAGTTCGTCAGTTCTGGCTGCAGTCATTAAATGAATCACTGCAGGTCATTAAGTGCAACATCACATGACCATAATTTGTGACTTCCTTGACTTTGCTTGTCAGAAGCCAGCTATGAAGGTTGCAAATGGCGATCACATGACTGCAGGATGTTGTGACTATGATAAATGCACACCAGTTGCCAAGTGCCCAAATCATGATCATGTGGCTGCAGGGATGCTGCAATGGCTGCAACTTCAAGGACCAGTCATAGGTCTTCTTTTTCAGTGCAGTCATAACTTTGAATGGTCACTGAACAAGTGGTCGGTAAATGAGGACTACCTGTATCACATCACAATAATGTTTGGATGATTCTAAAGGATGCTGTGGTCATCCCCCCTCCCCCTGCAGCAACTTTCTAGAGTCTTCCAATCATTGTTATGCTGAAATAACAGTAATGAGACCAGTCTTTGCATCACTTCAGTGAAGGCTATATGATGCTAGGAAATAATGCTAGGAGAATGCCATAACACTAGTGGAAAAATGACCTGTAAGTGATCAGTAAGAAAATGGCTTATGACTGGGGAGACTGAGGTTCAAGCCCAAAGTCAGCCATGGAAGCTTGCTGGGTAATTTTGGGTCAAGCTGATTTCTTGGTCCAGAATAGATTAGTTACTTGTTGGGGGTTAAAACAAAGGAGGGAATGTATACTGCTTTCCTGAAGGAAAAGCAGGACTTAAATTGAAATAAATAAATATGTACAGACATATATGCCTCTGAAGTTGAAAATGTGGGCCTGTATTTATGCATACGTATAGTGTAGCCCATATTTCTGTGCAGTGTTACTTAGGATTGTAAGCAGCCCTCGGTTGACTTTTCCTTACCACCTTATCTTTGGATTTTATATCAGGTTCAAAACCCTTTTAGGCATTGGACACTGTTTAGTGATTTTCCATGATACTGTGGACACTCAATAAATAACTTTTTAATTAAAAAAAATTCAAGTTGGCATTCTCACTTAAAATCTCATGAGATTTAGCAATCTTATGAAATTTCAGTGATTTTTAGAGGCAATGTTGTATTTAATTTTGGAGTCCTGGCAATGCATTTGGTAATGTCAATTTTGTTACCAACTCCCAGCTTTTATGTTTAGGAATAAGCTATAGAACTGATAACATGTTATGGGGTTGGGACCTGGCTCAAAATAATAAATGCTATATTTCAGAGTAAAGCATAAAGTGTATATTTCTTGAACATACAAGAACTCATGCACACTAAAACTTAGAAAATTCATGTGATCTCAACTCCGCCCCCCCAAAAAATAAAACAAAAAGCAGATTTGTGTTAAGCAAATGCATTGCACCACTGCACACTAATTTTCCACTAAGAAGATGAATATTGACTATTCTCAGTTGCACATTCAATAATATTGGCTTTTCACTCTTGATACTTGACTTGAATATCTAATTGCAGTATGTGTCAATTGATAACCTCACAGTGTTTGAACAGCACATAATGGAGTTTTCAACATTTGTACTTGCTGTCACCATGTCACAGAAAGCACCGGGCAGAAGAAGAGCTATATTCTAAATTAATTGGTATTCCTTTATTTCTGTTCTAGGCTTAGTTATTAAGCACAATATAAATGTATTGAAATTATTAAATTGAAATAATATAAATAATATAATTTATAATTAATTATTAAATTTAATATAATATAATTTGTATAATGATTTCTCTACGTTTGATACTTAGCAGCTTAGAACATTTCATAGAAAAAGGGAAAAATACAGGAAGACTGAAAGACTCACTCTGATTAAATCTGAATGGCAAAATCTGACATTTTAGAATCTTTTCTTTCAGCTGAAAAAGAACACATTTGAATACAAACAAATGAGCATGGTTTCAGTAACTAAAACAAGTTTAATAACTGTAAAACAAGTGGTATTTATTATCCTTTTTATTTGTTCAGATTCATGATGTGGATTAATCCGACAATATTTACTTGAAGAGCAGATTATGAATTACTGTTGTTGTATTGTTGTTATGCTATAGCTCATCTAGGTTCATAACCTTTAACTAGACTGGCTACAAGACAGCTGACACAGCAACGTTTTATAATCCTTTCTCAAAGTTAACTAAGGAGCTGCAACCTGAACAAGATTATTTCACAGCCTTGACCATGATTGGAATAGTATTACTAAAGTAATGGCATCTGGTCATGTTTAAAATATTGGGGCATAGTCCAGCCCTGGAGAATAGTCAGATCTTAAGGATAACCAAAGGCATTCATGAAATGATCCCATTTTAATTGACATGAAGTCACATTACTAACATTTAAAGCCAGCCTTGCTTGCATTTATTTCAGCACAGGATGGGCATATGCGAAAGCAGAAACAAGAGCAGTCGGGAAGAAAAGAATAATTCTCTGTATAGACAGAAAGAAAGAAGAACCCCGAAAAAGAAAGTTCCTCCACCACCGGTAAGCAATAATCTTCAAGAAAGAGTAGTGCTTACAGTGTAAGAACTGAAATTCTGCACCCAGGCAAGGGGATCTCTGCAAACTGGTGCATATCTTTGAGAGGTGAATCCAGCTGCCAATCTGGCCACAAAAAAGCATTTTCCATCTGGCTACCAACACTGACCTCCACCCATTAGTTACGAATTTCACCTCATTTCCTCTAGCAAGATTTCTCATATACTTCTCAATCCATATCATATAGAATTCATGCAGGCATAAGTCCTACTGGGTTGGATCAAAGGTCCATCTAATTCAGCATCTTGATCATAATAATCAAGCAGGTGCCATAAGACAGGAAAGAAATTAGCCTCCCTCTCAGCTGGTAATCAGTGGCAGCCAAGGCCCATGATATGTGTAGAATTCAGCTAGAGCCTCTGCTGTTGTTCACAAGGCATGAAGGGGATCAATTTTTGATTACTGTTCCTTCAGCTTTTAGTTGGTATCCAAAGATCTGAAGGCCCCTGATGTGACAAAACTGCTGAAGCTAATTATGCCATCTGAATAGCATTGAATGGGAGTCCCCTCCCACCAGACATCTCTGGCTGTGCTTCTTGAGCATCAGAAAAACAAATCAGGATATCAGTGTCACACTACGATGGTGAAACTGTGAGTCCAGACACTGTTGCTTAAAATGTCTGTAATTTCTGAACAACCCTGGGACTGAAGCAAGTTGGAGCCAAGGAGATCTGGAACAGAGAAAGAAAATGTCCAAATGTCCAGCTGTCCAGAAATTTTGGATTGGAATACCCATCTTCCCTTACCACTGACCCTGCGGCAAAGGCTAATGAATTAAATTAATAGATTTTGATACTATCTCACCATCTTTGATCACTGGTAAATAATATAATGGCTTCTGTTTAATACAGTTTGCTGATCATGGCTAGATTCCAGCATAATGTAATATTTCAAGTGGGAAGAACCTGTAGTCTTCCAGATGTTACTGAATATGAACTCCCATCAGCTTCAACTGGCCAGGTCAGTGGTGAGGGATACTGGAAATGGTAATTCAGCCATTTCTGAAGGGGCACAATTTGCTCAATCCAGATAAACAGATGGCTTGAATGAGTAAATTCTCAGTGCGCTGAATTTTGCTCCCAGGACAACATTTGGTAATAGAAGTATTTACAAGTGTATCCTTGGCATCAGGAAGGATGGATTTGAATGCAATGAAGTAATGCTTGGCTTCTCTTTTTATTTCTTCCAAAGGGCAAGAATGTACCCATAACTTCTGGTGACCAACTTGATAAAGGTAAAAGGATTTATTTCTTTGCTTCTAGAGAAAGTGAATATATCGTAAACAGCCAATAGACAACAAGTGAAAAAACACCATTAGCAACATGGTGCTATGGCTTAAGGAGAGGAAGAATGTTGACCAGTGTTTCTCAACCTCAGCAACTTTTAAGATGTGTGGAATTCTGGGAGCTGAAGTCCACACATCTTAAAGTTGCTGAGGTTGAGAAACACTGACGTACACATTAGCCTCACATAGGCAAATATGTGAGTACTTTTGTTTACAAAATGCTGGTGAGTCTAATATCAAAGTACCCTCCTTCCCCTGTGCAACATCTTGGCTTGCAAAATGACATGATTCTGTCCATAAATCCAAAAGAAGAAATAACTAGTCTCTGTTCTCACAGAACTATATATTGTTCCAGAAACATGTGACCTTGCATTGAAAAGGAGGAAGCTTGTAAATGTTTTTATTTGAAAAGGTCAGACAAAGTGAGATTTAGAAGTATCTGTCTCATGAGTGCCTATATTTAGAAAAAAATATCTTGCTCACCATCCATTAATTAACCAGCAAGTGCTTGAATCATAAAACCTTTTTTTCTCTGTTGCGGGAGAGCAGGGAATACAGGGAAATCAAGTGTAATGGGATCAAGTCTGTATTGAACAATCACAACTAAAGGGACAGAGGTGATGCGTGTGATGATGTTGCTGCCACTCTCTCATCACAAGCTGGGTCACACTCAAGAATGTCAGTAGAGGAGGAGGTTTATAAGACTGCAATTATCTGTTGAAGAGAAGGTTGGAAGTCATTATATTTCATAACTTCAGGGGTTTTTTTTCTTTTCTATTTTTTCTTTTCTTGCATTTCTTTCTTTCTTTCCTTTCTTTCTTTTTCTTTAGATCTGTCTTTTACTTTATGTAAAAGTCTTAATAAATTCTTAATAAATTTTAAAAAAGAAAGATTGTGACAATAGAAAGCAGAGCATAAATGATATGGTGATCTTGATAATCCCCAACATGGAGGACATATGGTTGGGGAAGGCCAAAAGCATGGGGAGAAGCCATTTTAGTAAGCAAAAGACTGATTCCAGTGTACCTTTTATATCTTTATATATCTCAACTTATGACTATTTGCCCAGAAATCTCCAGGCCCTTCTTCCTAGCTGCCCCATATAACTGGAGCCTCCCTTACACCCTCTTTCTCAATGTTTTCTGTAACACTTTGTGTCCTTGTATCTTATTGAGCAAACTCAGGGAGGCAGTGAAAGACAGGAAGGCCTGGCGCAATATGGTTCATGGGGTCACGAAGAGTCGGACACGACTTAACGACTAAACAACAACAAATCTTATTGCAGAGATGGGTAGCCTGTAGACCTCCAAGATACTGCAATTCCCAGCAGCCCCAACCAGCAAAGCCAGTGATGGGGAAAGCTGGAGGTTGCAGCTGAGCAACATCTGGAGGGTCATAGGTTACACATTCCTGCCCTGGTATAACTAAGCCTAAATATTCTGAAATGACTGACTAGTGAGTCCTCTTCTTGCCTTCATTTCCTCCCCTTTCTCTGTCTAGATTTAGGTAATATCCTTAAACATCCTTTCTTTCTTTGAAAGCCCTTTGTACAATGATGTTATGATACTGATTATGATTTCCATCATTCAGCATCTCATCATAATTATTGCAACAAGATGCAGCATCTCAATGTAGAATAATTTCAGAAATGATTAGTGTTGGAAGGAAGGAAGGAAGGAAGGAAGGAAGGAAGGAAGGAAGGAAGGAAGGAAGGAAGGAAGGAAGGAAGGAAGGAAGGAAGGAAGGAAGGAAGGAAATTATATATTCATTTGGCAGAATATTATATGCTCAAAATGCTTCACAATCCTTTCTGTAGGTAACTAAATGTATTCCTATCTTAGATCATCCTTTTTGTTCAACATGTGCAGATATTTGTTTGGCATTTAAATAATCATAGAAAAGGAGAAACTGGATTAAGTACATCAAATCACTCTTTTTAGACTACAGACTGGGGCCAGTAGGCATAAATCTAACCCCCTTTCCTGTGATTTGTACTATAATGTAAAATCTACAGAGAAGATACACATGTAGTATTTATTGGCTTGTCCAGAATTTATATCTCTTAGCTAGCTGCTGGTCCCAGCTGTGAAACACTGAAGGGCAATTACTCCTTTTATCAATGTTTTTCTTGTTAATAATTATGATTACTTTTTTAAAAGGTGATGCTAAATTGCTCTGGATGCAAAAAAGAATTAAAGTACGACTTCCTGGAACTAGCTATATAGGGACTGGTTTCAAGAATGTTATAATCAAGTGAAAGCTATTATTAAAAGGCTATTGAGCCTTAGTCATTCAGGCCCCATTCTGTTTTTGTCTAATAAGGAATAGGATCAGAAAACTCTCCTGTTCTAACGGAAGCTTTGAGCCACAGGGCCAGTTCTATATACATAGGATCTAGACCCAATCAATGCTTCTGCTTTTCTCATGCTATAGGCAAGCAATATGTAATTGCACAGTATGATTTTACCTCTACAAATGACCGTGATCTGCCTCTCACTGTAGGAGAGAAGTTTGAAGTCATCTGCAGGTAGGTGATCTTACCCAGCTTTTGACTGGTTGCATCATGCTCCTTTTGCTATCAATGCATAAACATACTACTCAAATAGGAAACATCCCCTTTAGAAAACTCCTGTATTATGCTTGTTTTGCTCATCTGCATCTGACCTGGGAACCGCCTCTTAGGAAATGTTCAGAAGAGTCTCTAAGAAACTGTTCAATGTTCATTCCTTCCAGTGCTAGTCAGCCATAATGCCATAATAGCCATTGTGAGATTGCATTTTTCAAAGATCATAATGCCTTTGTCCTGTATTTAAGTGTATTTATCTTCAGAGTGGATGAAACATTGCTTTGTTCAGTCTACCTTGTTTATTTGTTCATTTATTTATTTTTACTGTACTTTGTTCACAGCAATGGGGAGTGGTGGTTAGCAAAATCCCTTACTACTGGAAAGAAGGGCTACATTCCTAGCAATTTTGTGGCCTACGTCAACAGCCTGGAAGAAGAAAAGTAAGCATGAGAAAGCCAGGAGGCTTAGAGATGGAAGGCTCTTGATATTTTTGTGATGCATGCAAAGAATCTGTCATCTAACTTTGACATCATGTGGAAATCCTAGGTGATATTTAAGCATGTTTCTTGCCATCATGATCTGCCACAAGCAATTAGCGGGTCCATGTGTGTATGCATATAGGTTTGTGTGTCTGTGTCTGTGCGTATTGATTGTGTGCCTTCTCTGGGATGATGCATTCCCAGCCTGGCCTTTCAGATCTTCCAACAATGCACCCATTGTCTCTGTAATTGAATCCACCCTTATATACACACATATGATAGCCAGTGTGGGGTAGTGGTTGAGGTGCTGGATGTCAGCCTTCAAGGTAGGCCAGGCCAGGAAACAGATCCACAAGGACTGGTGGAATTCTACTTTATTGTTATAAGGTATAATAACAGAACCTTGAAAGCCAGAATTAAGAATATCTTTCTTTCTTCCTTCCTCTTCCTTCCTGGGGCTAATTTATGTTTACTTAACCACTCTTGCATTTCTTCTTCAAAAAGTGAAGCTAATTTATGTTTACTTAACCACTCATTACATTGGACTAGGAGCAGGGAGACCCAGGTACTAGTCCTCCCTTAGGCACAGGAAGTGGCTGGTGATTTTGGCCACTCATATTCTCTCAGCCCTAAAGTGGGAAATCAAAATTGTCTATCTACCAACCTGCACCAGATCAGCATGGCAGATTACAGTCTATAACCTTGAGTGAAGAGGCCTTCACCCCACAGTGGATTGATTCAGGCTGATAGGAGATCTTACATCCTTGTTCATTTCCCACAGCTAATATACCTGTCTATTGTACAATCTTGTGTGTGTGTGTGCACCTTTGAGTCAGTTTTGACTCCTAGAGACTGCCTGGATTAGTCCCTGCAGTTTTCTTGGCAAGATTTCAGAACTGGTCTGCCATTGCCTGCTTCCTAGGGCTGAGAGAGAGTGACTGGCCCAAAGTCACCCAGCTGGCTTCATGCCTAAGGCAGGACTAGAACTCCCGGTCTCCCAGTTTCTAGCTTGGTGCCTTAACCACTACACCAAACTGGCTCTCACAAACAGCTAGTTTGTGCAAACTAGCTGTTCAATTTATCTGTTTGCATATTATTATATATTTATATTTAAATACTGTATGCAGCACTTTTCATTTTCACAGAATATAATGACAAATTTAAGACCAAAATCACAGTTAAATTCAATAAAAGCAATCAATACAAAGTTAAAGCAATAAGGTACTTCCCCTTCTCCACTTATATCTGTCCTCCTGTTATTGCTAAACAGTGACAAGTTGAGTGGATGGATAATTTTAAAACTACACTGGAAGACCCCTTCTCCCAAGGGTTGGCCAAGAAAATATAATTTTTAGTGGCTGCCACCAGTGAGACTGTATTTCCTGACACCCCCTACTGTGTCCAGCCCAGTCTTTGGAAAAATGGAAAAGAAAGTGCTTATGATCTTCCTGCCCAAAAACCAGAAGTGTAAACAAATTTGTGCCAATTCACAAGTTACTTGAAAGAGTGTTGAATCTGTAAGACAAATCCAATGGTTTTTTTCTCTACAGGTTAGATTCATATGATATTTTATTTGGATTGTGATGGTCTGTGATTGGGTTTGTTTTATCATGTTGTTTTATGTTTGTAAACTGCTAAAAGCAGGGGCTCAAAGTCAAATTGTCACAAGTGCCACATGAGAACTAGTTATTTAGCCTGAAGACCATAACACTAAAGCCTTTACATTGGTACAAAAACATTTAGCAAATCAAAAATGAAGAATACTATGGCATGCCATTAAACGTATATACGAATTAATAAAAAGTATTGTGCAGCAGAATTACTTGCAAACACAGAGCTGTGATACAGAGCCATTTCACTTTGGCTCCTTAACTGGCAGCATCTTTCACTGATCAGGACATTAATATTTCCCCCCCACTGGGCTGATGTGTGATATTTTTCCAAGATCATAGGTGGGTGATATAATCTAGGAAACTTGTTTCAGAATCCTGCTTTTTATTTTCTGTCTTCTTCTTCTTGCCAGAGAGAAAGATCTCACTTTCCTTTGGTCTTTCTCCCACTCATTTTCCCTTCCCTTCTCTCTCCTTTCTACTTGGGGTCCATATTTCCTTCCTTTGTCTAACCAAGATATCTTGCTTGCTTCCTCTGTTCACTGTCTTTCCTACTCCTTGGCCAGCAGAGGGGCCCTTCTGATGAGGTGTCCAGACCCAGACCCAGCCTTCATCCTCAGTCCCCTCCTCCTCCTCTTCCTCAGGCAGTCCCAGCCCCCCAGGAGATGTTGACCTCTGCACTGCTCCCCAGGGACCCTAGGGCCACGTCAGAAGCAGTGCCCACCATGGAGAGCAGGAGTGGGTGGGTGCAGGTTCTGTGACAGCAACATTGCCCAAGGCAAGAAACTGTGCTGTTGGCAGGAGACCCACCAGGTCAGACTGAGGCAAGCTGCTAGGCCTCCACTACCAGGCTGCTCCATTTCCTACATGGCATTCAACACCCTGCCCTTACTGGGCAGCATACTCAGCAAATGATCATTGTATGTCACATGGAGCTCACGCACCACGAGTTTAAAACCTCTGACCTAGACTCTTTGGAGTGGGAGTTATGTAAATTGTTGTGCAAATAAATGAAATAATTAATTACTCAAGCCTTCTTTTACTAAGGCCCCTATAATTTTCTTTTAATTAAGGAATGTCACCTTATATTTCTTAATTTTTGTCCCCTTACTTGGTAGCTTCCAACTGACACCATAAAAAGCTAGCTATAAGATTAACTGGTCTGTTGGGAAGGAAGAAATGAAAGTGTCAGCCACAGTCCCTGAATTATTAACGGCTGATTCAGGAATGTGGTTGACCACATAAGGGACAGGGACCAATTAACAAAAGCAATCATATGGGTATTTACTGTGGAATCACTTAGCTTAATAGAGCTTATTCCAGGAAAATGTGTGTAGGCTGTATGACTGCAGACTTAAAGGACAAACACTAGGAAGCAAAAGTGAGTAAGAATGAAAGTAAAGAGGAAGCTGTTAATTAAAGAGATGGAGAATTTTCAGCAGCCATTTTCTATATTCCCCTGAACAAACCAGTGCAATTGCCTATTAAGTTTTAAAAATTCAGTACAAAGTGTATCAGAAATATGTTGGTAAGATAACATAACATTAGATGCTGTTTTTGAACTTCTGAATTCATGATAAAGCTGAATGAAAAGTTAGGGCAAAAGCAAATGTAATTTGCAAATCTGGATCTCCAGGTTTTGTTTTGTTTTTTAATCATTGCTCCAGCTCAGTGCTTTTCAAACTTGGTCACTTTAAGATGCATGGACATCAACTCCCAGAATTCCCCAGCCAAGTCTGAGGTTGCCACGTTTGAAAAACACTGCTCTAGCTGTAGTTGTTGAATAAAAAACTTGCTCTTTCTTTTTTCAGATGGTTCTTCAAAGGCCTTAACAGAAAAGATGCTGAACGCCTTTTAATGATACCAGGCAACAGAGTAGGCTCATTCTTGATAAGGGAAAGTGAATCTGATCCAGGTAAGAAGTTAGAAAATTGTTTTGTATATAAAAGTAAAACTTGCATGAGTTACCCACGTTAGGGATTACATCAGGGTAATAAAAGCAGCAAAAAGAAGTTATTTTTTCATTTCTGATCATCTCCACAGATAGCAGTCCAGAGGCTGTTTAAGGTGACTGGGGAGGGGCAGGTTGGAAGATCATATGCAGGGCTTCTATGAGGAATCTTCTAGCTATCTGGAGGGTAAAGTCACTTTGATTCTTTTAGAGTTAGACTTTGGGCAAGTCCCACTGATGTGACTGAGGCAAGGCCTTATGTGATTAGCTGGGATGAAATTGAACCTGTCATTCCTGAGGGTACTTAAGGCTGGAAACGCAAGCAACTGCTATTAAATCCTTGCTCCTCCTGACTGGTGAAGGCCACCCACGAGGTGACATTTGGTTGGGTCCATGCTGTAGCATCAGGCAGGGGGTGGTCCCACCTTCCTTGAAGATGATGGCACACCCCTCCTTAAGACATTATCACTGGACCTAAGAGTTCTAGACAATTTTCATCCAATCTCCAATCTTTTCTTTCTAGAGAAGGTTGTTGAGAAGATGGTCAGGCTGTGGCTGCAGAGGGCTCTGGAGGAAATGAATTATCTAAACCCTTTTTAGTTAGGTTTCAGACTGGGAAACAGTACAGAGGCAGCATTGATCATGCCTGTTGATGACTTCTGACAGAGCCAAGCCAAGGATGATGCAACTGTCCTAGCTCTCTCTGATCTCTTAGTGGTTTTGATGTTTTCAATCATGGTGTCCTTCTGGACCACCTATGAGGGTTAGGAGTGATGGGCATTGTGCTCTGGTGGTTCTCGTCCCATCTCTGTGGGCAGTTCCAGTCAGTGTTGGCAGGATGGGGGGGAGGGAGATCTGACTCAAAACTCCTAATGTAGGATACCATAGGGGTTATGTGAGAAAAACTTTGAGGAAGAAAAGGAAGAGCTGCAGCCAAGGCAATAGTCAGATAAGAGAAATCTCAGCCCAAAGCAGGAATGGAATTTAAGAAGCATCTCAGAATTGACCCTCCCTAGTTCTGTTTAGGATAAATGCAGGGAGGGGAGAGGCACATTCAGAGTTGCAAAATTCTGTTACTATAACCCTAAAATAAAGTACTATAGCCCCATAATTTAGTACTCATGACTTTGGGCTGAGGTTTTTCTTATCTGACCATTGCCTTGGGTGCGGCACTTCTTCCTCAAGATTATTCTCACAACCCTTTACAGGTTGGCACACTCTCTCACACACACACCCATTTAATATCTACATGAGGCCATTGGAAGAAGTTATCCATCAGTATCTTGATGATACCCAGCTATATATCTTAACCCAGGCCAACCAAGTGATGCTGTCAAGGTCTGGAAGCTGTGAGGGTCTGAACAGAGAAGAAGAGACTCAGGCTCAATTCTACCAGACTGTGGGTGTTTTGACTCCTCCATCCCAGAATTCCAGATAGGGTAGCAGTTTCCCATTCAGGACTGGTGCACAATTTGGGGTTTTTCCTTGACTTGCAGGTCCTGTGCAAAGAGCAGGTGGCAGCTGGGACTAAAAAGGTATTTGCACAGGTTTATCTTGGGCAGCAGTTGCTCCCATTCCGGGCCTGGGAGGCTCTGCAGAGAGTCACTCATGCTCTGGTCAGCTCATGAATGAATCATTGCAATGTGCTGTACATGGAGCTGCCCTTGCACTGGGAAGCTTTAGTTGGTCCAGAATGCAGGAGCATGGGCAGTAATGGGCATGTCATAGCATGCCCAGGGAACACTTCTGCTTTGTGAGCTGCAATGGTTGTCAGTTAGCTTCCAGGTCCAATTCAAGCTGCCGGTTGCCACCTATAAAACCCGTCATTTGAGGGACCATCTGTCTCCAGAACTTTCTGCTCATCCTGTTTGATCTGATTAAGTTGGCATGCTCCTGGTCCCATCAATCAAGCAATGTCACCCAGGAAGTCACGGTGCCTGACTTCTGAAACAGCATTCTCCCAGAGCTTTGTATGGTTACTACTTGCCTTTGTTTAAAAAGTTGTTAAAAATATGGGTCTTCTCCCAGGACTTGTTATAGTGGGTGGTGAGCTTCTTATAGGACTTTTGTTGTTGATTTGGATGGTTGCCTCTTTTGGATGTCTTTTGTCTCTTTTCTGCTTTGCTTATAGTTTTGTATTGTTTTTATTGTTGTAAGCTACCCAGAGTTGGCAGGGAGTCGGACAGCCTTATAAATCTATTTCTCTCTCTCTCTCTCTCTCCCTCCCTCCCTCCCTCCCTCCCTCTCTCTTTGAGAGAAACAAGCATCTATGTTGTGGTAAAATATAGAATGGGTCACTTCTTGATTAACCACTTTCACTTATAATCATAGAATTATAGAGTTGGATCTCAGAGATCATCTGGTTCAACTCCCTGCTTAGTGCAGGATCCATCTGAGCACATCTGGCAGATGACCATCCAGCCTCTCTTTGATCTCAGACATGGCAGCCTGCTCCATTGGGTGACAGCTCATCCTGCCAGGAGGCTTCTCCTGATGTCCCAGACCTCCTTTCTTCTAATCTGAACCCTCAGTTCCAGTCCCGCCTTCTGGAGCCATAGAGAATAAGTCCACTCCTTTTTCTGTGTAATAATCAGGGGTATGCTGCTAAATGCTTAAGAACTGGCTCTGCCAGCTCCATTGCTACCCCAGTGCCACTCGCCATGGAACAGCTGATTGGCGCACTAGTCATTGAGGCTCACCTCTGCTGTCAGTCAGCTTGCAAAATTCCAGAAAATTTAACAATTGGCTTTAATGATTTGGTGCAAGCTGGCTCTAGCACACCAGTAGTTATAACCCTTCAGATATTTGAAGATTGCTTGTGATTTCTTCCCCCAGTTGTATTTCATGTATTGCTAAATATACCTAAATCTTTTAACCATTCTTCATAGGACTTGGTTTCCAGACCTACCACCATCCCTCCTTTGAACTTGCTCCATTTGTCACTGTTCTTTTTATAAATGTGATGCTCAGAATTTAACATGGAGTCTGATCAGGGCAGAGTAAAATGAAACAAGTACTTCCTATGATCTGGACTCTGTGCTTCTGTTAATTTGCCTTTTCAGTAGCTGCATCACACTGCTGGCTCATGTTTAATGTGGTCAACAAGGACACCTAGATTCCTTTCACATGTACTCTTTCCAAACCAACCTTCCCCATGTAATATTATGCCTTACATTTTTCCTACTCAGATACTGAAGTTCACACTTCTCCCTTTTAAATTCCATCCTATTCATTTCAGCCCACTGGTCATGCCTGTCTAGATCTTGAAGCTTTTGTAATAACCTAAACTAAATCTGATGACTGACATAAATAATTTTTTAAAAAATAATTCTGGCTTAAAAAGTCGTCTGAAATCTTGCAAGATAATCTCACAAAATAAAGTGTCCGCATGTTATGTCTGTAACCTGCTGTAAACAAGGTCCTAAATGCTGGATTTGAGAGTCTGGAGAGTTGAGATTTAGTTCCATTCCTGGTATGAAGCCTGATGCGAGGTACTTAAGATTGTGGCATTCTTGCATGACAGCTTGGAGGGAGATTGTCAAAATCTTGCAAGTTTTGATAACAGTAAAATGGTGATAAGGCACCCTGCTGCCTTGACCTGAAATGGGGAGAAAAAGAGCCATTCGGTTTAAAAATAACACCATGAAATGGTGGCAAGGTGCATGATGGGATGAGGTGAGTGATCCCACCTGTGAGAAACTGCCGCCTCTCCGATTGAACATTAATAGGGCAACTGCAGAATAGCTACAAAAAGCTCAAATGCCAGGAGAACACAGGAGCATGGCTCCAATCCCACTTCAGCTCAAATACTGTGTATAGGGGAACCCTCCTGACTCTTCTCTTAACAAAATGGCTGCTCAAAGGAACAACTGCAGTTAAAACAGCTGAAGCGGACTAGGGAATGTTTGTCCCCTGTTGATTAACTGACCTGAATAATCTCTGATGCTACCTTCTCTTCCCTGCACAGTGATAATGGCTCAGAAATTACCTCCCTCCTTCTGAAAGAAATAAAGCAGTGGAAATGTTACCCAATATACAGCATCTGTATGTTGTAAATAAACATGCACTGGATTTGGCTCAGGTTGGCCACACCAGGCATTTATTGAGGCCAATACTTAAGCATTCATCCTATCACCAATCCCTAGATCAGTGTTTCTCAACCTTAGCAACTTTAAGGTGAGTGGACTTCAACTTCCAGAATTCTCACTGGAGTGGCTTTAAGGCCACTCATCTTAAAGTTGTCAAGGTTGAGAAACACTGCCCTAGATGATCCCTCACTTTCATTGCTGTCCCTTGTTGTGGACAGCATCTTCTGGCTCTCAACTAGCAAGCAGTGACAGAAGAAAAGGAAGAAACCCTAAACTCTGCACCTCTTTTATAAGTTGGGCTCTGAGGGAATCATAGCAGTAACAATTGCAAAGAGCAGCAGAAGTCTGGTAGCCCCTTTTTCAACTTAATTTTTTTTATTAAAAGGCATAAGTTTTTGTGAGCTACAGCTCACTTCATCAGATGTATGGAATGACGTCTCCTTCCCTTCTCCCTCCTTCCCCTTCACCACTCCATGCTTCTGATAAAGTCAGCTGTAGCTCACAAAAGCTTACGTCTTTTAACACAATTTGTTAAATTAGAAAGGGGACTACTAGACTCCATCTGATTTTCGGCTACCATAGTTAATATCTTCCTACAACATCCAGGAGAGGAAAGAAGAAAAGTTTGCAAAGCTCACTTGACCATAAAGTGTGTTGTTCTCCAAAGGGAGCTGAACTGAAATGGTCAGGAGTAGAGGGATTCTGTGTCTTGCGTAGCAACAATCCATCCCTGGCCAGCAGTGATTAATTGAGTATTCACATTAAATGACACAAATCAGCATATAGGTGCACATTTGGGTGGGCTGTATAATGGAGTTGGGCTTCAGGAGAATTTGGCAGATCTCTGGTCTTTCCTTTTCATTGTTCAGTGCTTTGACCCTAGTAATATGAAATCACATCCTGTAGTCTGATGTGGCTAAAAATTCAAGAGCAGTTTCCCCTGTCTGGCATCTTCCAAACAAGTTGGGACTGGACTTCCCAAAATGCCGCACTTACTGGGAGTTCTAAAATTTGCTGCCCCAGCCTATCTGGAAGGTGCATGTTGGAATAGCCAACTCTATGATAGACTGCTCCTTCTGATGGCACAACTTCAGCACTAACAAATAATTCCCATTCTTGTTTTTTCTTGTTCCAGGTACCTTTTCACTTTCCATTAGAGACATCTCTTCCCAAGGGGATGTTGTCAAGCATTACAAAATCTGCACTATGGACCAAGGGGGATACTACATCTGCCCCTGGATTACATTTCCTTCTCTGCAGAAGCTTGTCAAGCATTATTCCAGTAAGAATACTTCTGAAATGTGTCAGGTTCATATTTAACAAGACATAAAGCAGAGACTATCCCACAGAAGCAGAACAACTCAGCTTAAGTTCTGTGGGTTCTTTGTAACACAAGAAGAAAGCAGAACAGTTTGCAATACAAGCCAGCTCAGATTTTCCAAAATCAATGAATTCAAGAGTTGAGATGGCCAATTTCAGCACATAAAAAAAAATAAAATTGTATGGATGTTATTATTTTTAAAATTGCCTTTTATTAGATATTTAAAAACACAATCAATAAAAAAAACAGAAAAAGATAAATAGCACATAAAATTGAATAAAATTCAGTAAAAAAAATCTGTTTGTAATTTAGGTCTACCTAGTTAAGTGATCAATATAATATGAATTATAAATCAAAATAAGAGATTGCAGTAAATTCTGTCTAATCTAAGAAATCTATCCTTGTTTAACAAATCAAACCAGGACTTAAATGTTAAAATCTTATGTTAAGAGAAACCCAAATTTTATATGCAGTAGAAGCCTATACATAGAATTATAGTCCAAAAATAATTTCATCTTGTACTGAATTCTGTATCAGATTTGTTTTTCAGATTCCAGGTTATTTTTAACATTGTCCCGTACTCCCAAAACTTACTTTGCTATTCTGCTTCCACCACTATCAACGGTGGTGGAGATCCAAACCCATCAGTGTTGTCCCAAACACAGTGCTTGTTATTACAAAGACTGCAGTGAGGATAGGACTGAGAAGCTGATATGGTTGGCATTGGTGTCCTTCACATATGCATCCTACCTGCATGAGTAAGGTCACTAGAGAGCAGCAGACTTGAACAATTCCTGTCCCCATGGTATACAGCATGGAGCAAGTGATCTCTCATGATGATGATGCTTCCATGCATTCCATGCATTTTTCCCCATTATATACTATTTGGGTACCAGGGTACTACCATTAACATTTCTGAGAGGATCAAACGCTTTAGTGGGCAAGATGATGATGCAAAATGTAAAATTCTCTGCTTGTCTTGATTTTTCCCCTACCTTCAGGAAAAGAATCTGGAGGTTCCCTTCTTTCTTAACTTGGGGAGAGAGGAGGCTTTTCCAACCTCAAAATAACAGGAAACTGTGCAACTGATTTTTGTTATCTCATTCTCTGAAAATGTACCTTTGGTTTGTTCTACTTCCCCTTTGTGTCACCCTGCCTAGTTAATGAGAATGGTTTGCACCAGAGGCTAAGATATCCATGCAAGTCTGTGACTCCACAAATACCCTGGGCTGCCGATGAATGGGAAATCCCACGAGACTCCATAAAACTCATCAAGCAGTTAGGAGCAGGCCAGTTTGGTGAGGTGTGGATGGGTAAGTCAAGCTGGATACTTAACCTCCATGACTTTTTTAGATCCCTTATTTGCTCATTTGTATTTTATACTTACTCCTTTTACTGCTACACTTTCTCTAAAACATCTAATTAAAAGAGAAAGAAAAAAACTTGGTATTGCCCATCCCAGGGAAACATAAATCACTCCGTATGTGAACTTTTGCCTTGCAGCTGAAGGCTATGGTATGCAAAGAGGAAGTAATGTACTGTATGAAGATAGAGATAATTAGTTTCCATTCAGTTTCAACTTTATAAAGCCCTTACAAAAAAATGGCAAAATTATGACATTCAAATGCAATCCATTTAAGAACATTAAAAGAATACTACTGGATCAGGCCAAGGCCCCTTCTAATCCACCTTCTACATCACACAGGCCAGTCAGCTACACTTAAGAAGCTTACAGAGAAAATCGATAATCCTCTTCTGGTGTTGCTCCCTATCAGTTGTATTTAAGGCCTGCTTTCTTTGATTTTGGAAGTACTGCATAGTTTCTTTTGAATCTGAGTATTTTTAGGACTTTTCCCCACTTGTAAGTCACAAGGATATCTGGGCGGGAGTTAACAAGTCAAAATGGCAGAAATACCTGTATAGTTGAAACCACACTTCTTTTCTGCATATGTCACATGTGCAACACATTTTAAAAAGGCTGCATAATCACAAACACCATTTTCACTATTTTTACCACCACCACACTGGTGGACACCTCTGGCATGCTTTTTTTTCCTACTGTGCCCCCATGATTTTGTGTCCTCTTCCCCCAACCCATGTGTAAGACAGCTTCAAATCATCTTTAGCTGTTCTAGTGTTAAAGTGTGTTAGACATTTTCTTCCAACAATACTCAAGGGCAGCCAAGGTGTATATAATATGTTAGGATTTGTCACCCAAATCCTTCTTTGGAGGAAGTCAAGTAATTACAGTGACTTGAATGAGAGAATGAGAAGGTCAATTTTGCACTGGTGTAATGGTCAGGGGCCTGAAGGATGGATGGAGAACTCTTCAGCTCATCAGTGGGAAAAAGTGCTTAGTATTGGCTATGTCCCTGCAAGCTGTGGCAAATAGGGAGGGATCATCATCCATTGTGGTAGAACTGAAGGCAGAACTGATGTGATGGAGTGATTAAGATATCGGAATGGGATCAGGGAATCCTAGTTCAAGTCCATTTTCAGCAGTGGAAGCTAAATGGGTGACTTTGGGCCAACCTATCTCATAGGATTGCAGTTATGAAAACAAGTGGGGTAGGAGGGTGATGTATACCACAAGTTATTTGTGGGACCACTCTCCCTGAAGGTATCTGCCCTTTCTACCAAACTGGATAGAGTAGGCATGCTCCAGGTCCCTTCCCTTAAATGTTGCCATCAAGTGCCTTTTCCATGGCAGTCCTTGCCCTATGGAAACCCTCCCCTTGAGATCCAGCAAGCCCCACCCTCTTAACTTCCAGAAGCCCATAAAGAGCTGTCTCTTCTCCCAAGCACTGGGATAAGGTGTGGTTGGAGCTTGAAGATAGTGGTGTTGGTTACATCAAAGGAGATTGGTTGTGGCACCAGGTTTTTATTTTTGCTTTAATTGCTTTTTGCTTTTATTGTTTTTATATTGTTTGGTTTTATACAACTGTTGTGAGCCATCCAGGGTTCTGTTTCTTAAGATGGGTTGCCATTTAAATCTTTTCAATAAATAGATCATCCTGAATTTCTTGAGGAAAGGTGGGATATAAATCTAACAAGCAAACAAAATAAGGCCCCAGTTTCAATCCTTAGCATTTTTGGTTAAAGAAAAGAGAATCAGATAGTAAGTGGTGGGAAAGATCCTGATCAGCCACAGCCAGTCGTAATAAATATCGCTATGCTAAAGTAACAAGCAGTCAGGCCTGATATACGGTCACACCCTCAATTCCAGAACCTTGCCGCACATTCAAAAGAAAGGTTCCTAATGAGGCAAATGTAGCCCACAGGGTCCTTTCCTGTTTGGGGAGTGTATGATTCCCTGTCCACTTTTAAAACTACCCATGGTTTAAAAAGTCCTTCCCCTTCCCCAGTTTTTCTTCTGTTTCCCATGAAAACTTGACAGAAGCTATGCCACTCTTTATTCAGTGGTTTGCTCCCAAGTGGTGGCAGTGCAGATTTGGGGTGTTCTGGGACCTGCTGATTCTAGGTTTGTGGGCCACCATTTGCCCACAGACTTAGTTGTGTTTTACAGAACATTACCTGATAGTCATTAATTTCCCCGCAAATGTTCTCCTGCAGGCTATTACAAGAATAACGTAAAGGTGGCAGTCAAGACTTTAAAAGAAGGCAGCATGTCCCCTGAGGCGTTTTTGGCAGAGGCCAACTTGATGAAGAGACTTCAACATAACAAGTTGGTTCAGTTGCATGCCGTGGTGACCCAGGAGCCAATTTACATCATAACGGAATACATGGCCAACGGTAAATATGTCTTCTTAATCATTCTGATGGATCTCTATCAATGCTAAAGATCTGAACTAAGCAGGCCAAATCTGATTGTAGGGGGGTCTTTTTGCCAAGCATTTGTGATTTGCTTCAGGAGCCTCAAATATTTGGACTAGTCTTCTTTCCAGCTCTTTCAGCAAACGATCACAATAAAAGCAACTATCAAGGTAAATCTATATGCTGTTGTTGCAGAGGGAAAATTGCCACAAAGAGAACATGGCTGTAATTCTTCCATCCTTACTTTTCTTAGGTTGTACTTTGGGTACAGGAACTCTGATGCTAATAGAGCTTCTCTCTGGGGAAGGCAGCAAGTCCTTCCTCCTCGAACTTTTCTCCTTTTTTTTCCTCCTCCAGCCATTTCCTGGAATTTGGGGGCATTTCTTGAGGGAGGGGCTGAGTAATATTGACAATATATTACTGTAGCTAACCCAAGGCTCTGCCATAGGCAGGCTGCACTGACAGTAAATCCATTCACATATATACACAAAATCTAATTGAAAAATCACTGAATTTGAAAGTATTCTAAGAGGTCATCCAGCCCAATTCCCAATCTAGTAATATGGTAAAGCAACTGTTACAAAATCACATAAAATCTGATTTAAAAAATCACTGATTAAGTTATATGATTCTTCCCTTGGCAAGAATCACAGCCTAAAGCTGAACACAGATATCAGCTGAAAACTGATTAGACTAATAAAGTATTCTTACATCCACCTTTATGATTATTTGTTTGAATTTTTTAATTTTTTTTCTTTTGGACAGGATGCCTGCTGGATTTCTTGACCACCAAGCAAGGGAAGAATCTGTCTGTTCCAAAATTGATAGATTTCTCTGCTCAGGTAAATTATTTAATACCCTAAAACCATGATGGTGCAAAGTCTTGGCATTTTCTCAACCTGAAAGTTATATTGTATTAGGATCCCCAGTCATCGTCAATCTACTTTTTTCAAAAGAGGGAAAAGAGATGTGTGAGGCAGCAGGGAAAAAAGGTAGCACAGAGAGAAGCAGAAGGGCAGCAGACAGAGGGGAGGGGAGGAGAGGAGAGGAGAGGAGAAGAGAGGAGAAGAGGAGGCAGAAACAGATGGGATAACAGGAACTGAAGAGGTAGCAGAGAAAACCAAACCAGAGGCAAAAAGGGTGTCAGAGAAAAGCCAAAGAAAGAAGAAAAGAAGAGGTATCTGAGAGACAAAGAAACAGAGAGACTGAAGGGGTGGCTGAGAATGACACTGCCAAATTAAAGCACTGCTCTTGGGTAGGCAGGAACTATACTGGCATAGAATTTGCTATCCCCTGTGTCAATCCTTATCCTTATCCTGTCCATCCTGTGTTTGGGCAGGCTGCTGAATGGTGGAAAAATGACTTCATGAAAGCAAGGCATGTTAAGCAAAATGGTGGCTTTGCTGCCCTCTCCTTTTCCAAGTGTCACAAATCATACAAATTTAATAATTTGTATAAAAATAAATAAAATCATCTACCAGTCATGACTATACTGCAGGGATGAGGCTTGGGGAAGTGGCAGGTTTTGACCAGTGGCTTCACTTGTGCTGTCTGCTGGACCACCCACTAAGAGAACACATGTGCTCTTTCAAAACTCTGCACTTCCACAAGCCTGCTGGAGAAATTTGTGGAGATGCAGAGTTTTGAAAGCGTGCTAAATCCATACTGTTGGACAACTCAGTACCTCCTCTAGCCCACTAAACATAACATTTCTCCTGATCTACCATGCTCTCACCAGAATCTAGGTCTTTTAAAACACAAAAGCTCTTCAGTGGGCTTGCTGAGGTGTTGGATTTTCAAAGACCATAGTCTTCTATTTTACTATGTTTAATTCTCTTGGCATCTCTATAAGTCTGCTGAACACAAATAGCTGCCTCACAGCTGCACATAGCTGTTTCAGTGGGAAGGGGGAAAGGAATGTGGAGGAAAGTGCCTGGGGACTGAAGGGAAGAAAGCATGGGAGCACCAGTCTAAAGCGCCAACAGAGACTAAATTGATCCCCCCTGTACTGCCAACATGATGAGCAGCAAAGCATGTCAGATTTGACATAACTTGAAACTACCACAAGTTGCTCTTGGCTTAAGGAGAAAACACTGCCTCTGGTACAACCAAGGAGAACTTAAGGGTGTCACTTGGAAGAGCTGAAGACAAGATGAATGCAACATCTTGAGGATATGGAAGAGTAAAGATGATGCCACAGGATGTTTGTAGTATGATTAGATGCAGGTGGGGAATAGCCCAAAGACAGAAGTGACAGACATACGGAACAGATGGTAGAGAAAGAGAAAGAGAGAAATGGAAAGAGTTGCCAAGAGAGTCAAAATGAGAGAATGTGAAGGAGTAACTGAGGAAGACAAAAAAAGCAGAAGAAGAGAGAGAGAGAAAAACAGCAGGAGTAATAAAAAGAGACACAGAGAGGCAACAGATGCAAGCCTCTACTTCTTCTGGCTTGTTTCCTGACCACCACTGCCATGTAATTCCCAGCAGATAATCCCTGAGGGAATGTGACTGTCAGCCCCCCAAAAAGGTTCCCTGGCTATGGTGTCATATTTGAAGATTCAGGCTCAATTTTCTCCCTACCCTACCATGACACTCACTGAATGGCCATGGAGAGGTCACTATTTCAAAGCCTGACGTGCCTGACAGCGTTGTGGTGAAGACTGAATGTAGAAGAAGCCCACCCAACACCTTGAGCCCTTTGCGTGAAATATCAAAATATATATTGGTTGTGCTGCCAGTTCATCTCAAATTGTTTCACAAAATACCTACATCATAAACGCAGCACACAGCAGGAGCATCTGGCCACCAAACATAGGTTAAGTAGAAAACGTCATCACAACAGTATTGTTTGTATAAACAGGCCCCAGGCACATCCATTGATGACCCCTTATTTCTACATGAAAGTTAAAATTAGAAAGCATTTTGTCCTGTGGTCAACCCCACTAGCACATTCAGGGGAAACCAGAGTGTTGCCTTGATCACGAAGACATCAGGACAGGAAATGACACCCTTCTGGTGGCTTCATTTTCCACTGAGGTGAGCAGCATTTGAACTAAAAGCAAATCAGCTTAAGCATATCACATAGTTATGGAAAGTATGTTTTCATATCCTTTTTGAAACTGTGAAAGTTAAGAAGTGGAAAAAAAACCCCTAACAAATCTCTATGGAAAAGAAAATGTAGTGTCCCTTTAGTCAGAAGAAAATAAAACAAGATAGCCATGAAGGTGAGCAGAACATCTGGGCTATACACTTTGTTTACTGGCAGGAAAGTCCGGGATTGCATCTTAGTTGCTGATACAGTAGGAGAGAGTCACTCAAGAGCTCACTTTCAATAAGATGCCTAGCTTAGCAAGAGCAAAAAATGACTAGGATTGTACCTAATGTTCATTTCCAGAAGCAGCAAGCAAAGCGAAAAGGTTGTTACTTTTTGGAATTCACTGTTACAATGCAACTTTCCAATTTTTTAAAAGAAGCGTTTTCCCCAAATGAGTCGGTTAAGGACAATGGCACTCAAAAATGTATGTTAGGGAATGCAATGAAAGGAAGGGGGAAGGGCTTGCAAAACTGCATGAGAAAAAAATGGGTATAAAAATACATCCCTTAGTCACAACAACGGGTTTGAATTTTCATACGGACTTTGTAATGGCAAATTTGGAAGCTGATGAAGAAATGTAATGGAACCAACTTGCAAAAAATAAAAAACTGCCAGAAACAGAAATGTGTGGCTTTCTTTATCCCTTACCAAACTCAGAAACTCTGCCCTCCCATTGAGCAGGACAATCTTTGATCACTTCACCACCAGGTATGTTCAGCTGTTGTCCTTATCTCTCCTAGATTGCTGAAGGGATGGCATACATTGAGAGAATGAACTCCATCCACAGAGACCTCAGAGCAGCCAACATTCTGGTCTCAGAGTCCCTTTGCTGCAAAGTTGCTGATTTTGGCCTGGCTAGAATCATAGAAAATGAATATCTTGCACAAGAAGGTCAGTGAAGCTTTGTGGTAAGAGAGATAGAATTGTGGGTCATCTTCCACTGAACAAGAGAAGTCTGGAGATAAAAGATGTGCTCCTTCACGCACAAAAATTATTACCTCGGTAGTATTTTCATGGTTCAGGCTCCGTACCCTTAGCAATATAACTGCACTTTTGACCTCAGACAGTCTGCAAAAGAATACTGTCCAGTTCCAATCACAGGAAAACAGTACAAATAAAGGGCTATTGTTCTCTACTCCCCAAATTCATTGATGTATATATGCACACATTCATTCATTCTGGAATTTTTGAACATACAAACACATGCACACCTAATTTTCTGAAGCTTCTCATTTTCTTCCATGTGTCCTTCTCTCCCTGTGCTTTAAGATGAGCTCTGAGGCCTGGTTTTGTATTAGGACTGTGCTCCAGCTTGGATCATGCCCATACGTGGTGTGGAATGGAGCAACGTCTTCTCTTATTCAAGCAGGACAGGAGTATCTAATTTGAACTCTCCTCAATGCAAATTTTTCCATAGGGCTCTGCCTCTAATATGGAGTTTAAAGCTGCTAAAATGAAGGGCTGGGGATAGAGTGATTTTTAAAGCATGTTGGGTTTGCTCAAAAAGCATGTCTTGAGGGGAAGGGAATTGATTTATAAACTGTCTCATTCCAAAGCTCTGTGAGGTGTACAAAAAAATCACAATACAATTCCAATAATAATTCAATAAAATACAAAATAAATCACTAAAGTATATTATCAGTGGGACAGATTTTACTTTGGCTGTTAATCTCCAAAGTCCTACCAAACAGCCAGGTGTTAACCATTCTCCAGAAGGCTGTAAGAGTGGGGAGATTCTTCCCTTGGTGGGTAAACTGTTCCAAAGGAGGAGAAAGCCGCTGAGAAGGCTCACCTCTGGGCTCCTTCCCATCATATCTGTGAAAGAGCAGGTTGCAACCTGGGAATCCTCCCAGATTCATGGCTTCTGCTGGAACAACAGATGGGCAGAGGTCTCAGTCAAGAGAGCTTTGCCAATTGCCCTTCAATCTTACCTAGAACTTGATGCACTGAATGTGATCACCCACACTTAAGTCAACCTTGCAATTGAATTATTACAATTTCCTCTACATGGGACTGCCCTTGAATACCACCTGGAAATTTCAGCTGGTACAGAATGGAGCTGCCCGGGTACTCACTGGACAATCATGGCATTGTCACAAAATGCCATTGCTATGGGAGCTGCCCTGGCTACCAGTTTATTTCTGAGTGTAAGTCAAGGTGCTGGTTATCTGTATAAAGCCCTACGTGGCTTAGAACCTGGATATCTTAAATAAAGTCTGCCCCCCTCCCTGCCCCAGAGAATTTCTGTCCCATTTTTGTCCCACTAATAGGCAGGGTGTACCTTTTAGTAACTTAGTTAATCTGAAAAAGATTATAGGAGAGGGGAAGTGGGGCTTGATCAAATTGCTATGGCAAAGGATTACTGGAAGCTCTGTGAATGCTTAGAAATAGTCTGAGTGTTTGTTATAGTCAAAAGACATTGAAACAGCCTAGATATGTAGACAGAAAGTCAAACTCTTTCTATTTATCCATCCCTCCATCTGTCCTATCCTATCCTATCCTATCCTATCCTATCCTATCCTATCCTATCCTATCCTATCCATTATTATTATATACTGCTTAGATATCTGGTACATGAGAGGCAATATTCAAATATGCTAGTAAATAAAATCGGATATTTCTTAGCCCAACTGTTCCCCTATCCATAGTGTTTGAAATAGTTGAGATTTGAAAAAAGAATATCTCCCCCTTTATCTGATGCACTGTACCTATCCCTCTTCCTGCAGGCCAATAATGCAATATTACTTGAGGAGTAACATTTGGATAGAATGTAGATATGCCAGATCTAATGCATATAACCTCAACTTAAGTTAAGCTCAACTTAACTCCTAAATTTTATCTGAGACAGACAGAAAGACAGACAGACAGATAGATAGATGGATGATAGATAGATGATAGAAGAAAGAAAGAAAGAGAGAGAGAGAGAGAGAGAGAGAGAGAGAGAGAGAGAGAGCGCCTTTGAGTCAGTGTTGACTCCTGGCGACTGCCTGGACAAGTCCCTGCAGTTTTCTTGGCAATATTTTAGAAGTAGTCCACCATTGCCTGCTTCCTAGGGCTGAGAGAGAGTGACTGGCCCAAGGTCACCCAGCTGGCTTTGTCCCTAAGGCAGGACTAGAAGTCACAGTCTCCTGGTTTCTAGCCTGATGCCTTAACCACTACACCAACCTGGCTCTGTTATATTGACTGAACTAAATAGGCCAATGCGTAAATAAAATTACCACCTAGGACCACTTTCAATGCTGAACTTCTCCACACCCACAAGTAGTAGTTAGTGTCAGGGAACTGGGTCCAGTGTTCCTGGTCTAACATATTTACTGTATGTTCTTCTTTGTACTCCCACACCATGGAGGAATCTACCTTATCCAGTTTAAGCAAAGAGACTCAAAAGTGATATTCAGAGCTTCCAACGTTTGTTGGAAATGTAACCAACAAGAGGGGTCGTTTTACCATATGTGGTGGACATGTAAAATTGCAAAGAAATTTTGGACTCAAATACAAACCTTGATGCAGAGCATACTACAAATACAGATTCCATTTAAACCAGAACTATTCCTGTTGGGGATAATGGACTTTCAAATAGGAAAACATCTTATTAGAATTACTCAGTACATGATTACCGCAGCAAGACTTCTTTATGCACAATTTTGGAAAACCCAGACACTACCAACAATACAAGAATGGTTGTTAAAACTGATGGAAATGGCAGAAAATGATAAACTGACTTGCTTATTAAAAGAAAATTCAAATAACTATTACCTTAAAGAATGGAAACCACTGATGGACTATTTGCAAAATGCAGGTGGGTTGAAGCTTACATGGGGATTTGAAGATTAGATTATAAATGTAATGGGATATGTTTAGACAAAGAATTATTCCTACTTAATGTATTAAAAACTAGCACTTATGATAGCCTTATTATTCCTAAGACCAGAGATAGCTTGGAAGTTATCTATTTTTCATATCTTTTTTTTTCTTTCCTTTTTCTTTTTTTTTTGTATTTCCAATTTTCTTTTTCCTTTCTAACTTTTAAATTTGTAACTTTAAAATTTCAATAAAATATTATTTAAAAAAAAGTGATATTCAGAGCCAAATCCTGCTGGGAGGTTGTTTTTCATTTTAAATGTCTTTTTTAACGGCAGGTGCCAAATTTCCTATCAAATGGACAGCACCAGAGGCAATTAACTATGGACTTTTCACAATTAAATCTGATGTCTGGTCCTTTGGAATTCTTCTCACTGAAATTATCACCTATGGACAGGCTCCCTATCCAGGTAAGGCAGGCAGCAATCTAACACCCTTCACTGCATTGAGCCAATGCTTCTCTCTGATTCTTCCAGTAAGGGTGAAACCTCAAAAGGGACATTATTAGGCCAATTGTTCAGCCCCAGTACTGGGCAGCTTCTCATCACTGTATGTACACTTCAAGTGAGTCAAATTTACTAATTTACTAATTCAGACTCAACTGTGTTTGAGTTTGACTCCATCAGGTTCTTATTCTTTATTTTTAAGCAGTTCATTGGCTTCTTTTTTTCATGAAGCAGGTGGGATATGCATGCATTTGCAAAGTTGAATGGGAAACAGAAGCAGGAGAAGTTAATAAATAACTGTAACTATCACCACCACCAGCACACACACACACTGAAACCTTAACGCTGCCTTATATGTTGTCCAGATTTTTAAAAAAGGCATGGGATTTGCTAGATATGCCACAATCTTATGTGGAATTGAAACTGATTTAGGGGAAAGAATGTATACTTCCTATGCCATACATTCTATAGAAAACCCATATAAAGATTTCACAGATGAATCTGAGGCCTAATCATATACTGCAACCAGCCTTCCCCAATCTAATGCACTCAGATGTATTGTGTTCCAAGCTTTGTTAATCCTAGTCACCCTGGCCAATGGCACTTCATACTGGCTAATGCAAAATGTTTATACCCAAATAGTATCCATTTCATAGAAACTGTGAAAATGTGAATCTGCCTTATTGCAAATTGTTGATAAGTCCATCTACTTTGCTACTGCTCGTTTCAAAGGACAGGAGCTGTGCAGAATTCCGGCCAGATTCCAGATGGAATTTTGGACCTTCAGCACAGAAGGCCAATGTATTCCCAGAGAACTTTAGTTTTTCCCCAAAGATCTTATTGAATTTCATTTCCTAGCCCATTTTTCAAACAGTGACTTCCTACTAACTGAGTTGCCAAAACTGAGTTGTTGACAGTTTACTGGAAAGATTCACACCAAATCAGAAGGTCTAGGCTTGCGCTAGCAAAATCTCAATCTAAGTTGAAAGCCTATTTCATCCTTTCTTTTGAGTTTGATGGGCAGCATCACTCTAGTCTCTGGATAACTGAAACTTTTTACTGCCCAACAAGATGCAGCAATTGGTAACAGTTTTCAGAAACCTACAGAGAAGTTGTTCACAGAGTTCTTGCTCAAGCAGCTCTAGACAATCTTATTTCCTCTTCTAGTTGACTGCTGTTCTCTTCCCACCTGAAGGTGTATCTTCTTGAACATGTATATGGTTTATATATGGTTTAATTTTTTTCCTTTTCTTCCCCATAGCTATGATGAATCATGATGTTATCAGACATCTAGAACAGGGCTACAGGATGCCCCGTCCAGAATCCTGCCCCTTTGAACTCTATGCAATAATGTTAAAATGTTGGAAGAACCACCCAGAAGAAAGGCCTACGTTTGAATACCTCCAGTTTGCTCTTGAAGACTTTTATACAGCCACAGAAAGACAGTATGAACCTGAGCCCACTACTACCTGACCCATGTTCATCAAAGCTGAAGGCATTTTTCTTTTTTTTTAATCACAGCATGAAATAGTTGGGGAGAATTTCCTCTTAGTTGGACTTTGCAAAGTTGTTCCCAGTCATCTGAGAAGGAAAGACATATCCATCTCTGAAGCCATATTCACTGCTTGTCCTTGCCTGGCTCTGGTTTCCCCCCCAGTGAACAATGTAAGCCATGAAGGCTAGGGTTAGAATCAAGAAAAAGAAAGAATGTGTGACAAGGAGCAGGGTCTCACTCTTTTACCCATGCTTCCCAAACCCATGTCCATGTCCACATCAATTTATCTCAAACTGTATGTTCTGCACTATGAGAAAGAATCCAAAGTAATAGTGTAAGGATTGTTCAGTCCAGTTAAAATCATTGTTTCCATTCAGATTGTCCCTGGAAACAGAATTGACCATTCAAATCAAATTGGAAAATCAAACTTATTTATTTCAATGTTGCAGCTCATTCACCAGATGCATGGAGTGGCTAAACTGATGTAGGACTGAAATTGGAATGAGGTGGGGGGGGGGGGAGAGTGGGGGAGACAGGTGATTAGGCATATGAGATTACATGTGAGACAGATTATAAATGCCATATCAATGAACAATTGCAATGTCTTTAAAAAATCTGTGTCCATTAATTATTTTCTGCAAAGTCTGGCCTGTTTGTCCTACACAGAATCTAGAGGGGCGCTGCTGGCAGAAACCAGAACCTCTAGGCCAAAGCTTTGCACGGCCCTAGTCCTAAGCAAATGTATCTATGTCCAGGGAGATGTCTTCTATTTGACTCAAATGTGTCCATAAACAGTGCATTCCTGCTAGTACCAGAGCTGCTGCGGAATGTGTTTAGCAGATCACATCAGCTTTGGGAGCATTTATTTTTATTTATTTCAAGATTTATAACATAAACACACAATAAATCAAAAGAAATTAAAAACAAAGCATACCCAATGGGCAAGGTCCTGGTTGGTATTAAGATCCCAAACAGGACACCATTGTAATGAGATGGATAATTCTCGGAAGAGTTTATAGCGTTTGGATCCAGATTTAGTTTATACATAAGGTAAATATATTATGACTCACTGTACTTCATAGATCCAAGAAACCCCAAACAATGTCTTTAGGCATATGCTATTGGCAGTAATCTATTAATGTACAATTGTACTTCATTAGTTTCATTTGCTCTATTGGAATTTAGTCAAACTGAAATATTTTGCTGTGTGATTCCCACCATTATATAGCATTGAAAGTTAAAGTGCTTGTGGATTGTAAGTGTGACGTGGCATGGAAATCTACTTAGCAGGGACTGTGATGCCTCTGAGAATGAGTGAAAAAGCTCTTTTTTCCTCTTCCTTTTGTTCCCCACCTATGGATGCCAACAATTTCAGGGAAGAGAGTCAGGAATGAAGGCATGGAAAGATGGAGAGCTGTTTCTTATTAAGTCAAAACCTTGGTCTATCTAATCTATATTGCCTGGTGCCTAGTTTTCTTTTGCAGGAGTGTCAGGGAGAAATGGACAGTCTTTGTATCATATGGAAATGTTAAAGGCAGAACCTGAGACATGCATATAATACATCTGTTCTCTCACTGAGCGCAGCCTCCTCTTTTCCTCTATGGCTGGGAAACCCCTGTCCAGGAATCAATCCAGTAGCTTCATGAAATCAGAATGTTCTCTCCATGGGTAGCCTCCATCTGGCAGATTCCAGTGCAGATTTGCTGCTCCTGCACCTTCTGCCAGCTGGTTAACTGGCTGAGTTGGTGTTCAGGTTGTCATGCAAATTCAAAGAGCCATGTGTGCAAGTGGGTGTACAAACAGCTGCCGATGCCCAATTCAACACAATCTGTGTGGGCTGTAGCTAAGGAGGAAGTACAGTCATGTGTAGCTGCTCATGCACCAAGGTGTGAAATTGAGACTTGGGAATGAGCATAACGAATATGGGTGGCTGAGTGGTTAGCCCATCGATTTCAGACCCACAAATGAAAGTGCTGAAGTTTAATGGTATGCTCTTTCCCTACAAGCCCATGTAGCTCACAGCATATTAAATAAACCGCAGTGAACGCCATGTAGCAATTGAAAAATGTTGGTCTGGTTGTCATCTCTCAGGCTAACCTGCCTCACAGGTTATTAGGAGCAAAGCATTGGCTTAAGATGCAATTGTGATAACTAGTGAATAATTTACTTGATGCATTTAAACTCTCCCTTTAAAGAATTACAACATATGAAAAGTAGACATAAAATATGCACAAAAGCATGTGTCAATAATATGTTGGTGATGAAAGGTTAGGAAGCAGCACTGATGAGCAGGAAAATGAAATGTAGAATTGGAAGGGTCTTGGGTAAGACTATTATGTCCTCACCCCATTGCTGAGTGGCAGTGTGCTCCACCCATCCTTCAGCTGGCATAAAACTATATTGGCATGGAATTGGCTGTCCCATTGCTGGTTCCTCTCCTGCCTGCATTCCCCAGTCATTGCAATTCCCTGATATCCCTCCCAATGGGAGACAAAGACTAATACATTTTATACTTCCTGAGACTGCTCTCGGACAGTGTCAGAATATAGGGCAAAATGACCCCTTAAGGACTTTTTGTGTAAAAGTTAAAAAAAAATGAACATGTGATGTATGGTTTTGATGATTAGACATGCTAGATTATAGAAAGAAGAGAGTTATGATGTAATTTTAGAGAGAGAGGTTAAAATATAATTGTATTTATAACTGCTGTGAAGAATATTGGAAGCTACTTCTTCATACCTTTATATTTTTCTTTATATATTTTTCTTTTCTTTTTCTGCTTTATTCTATTTTCTTTTTTATTGCACTTTTAAGTTTTTCTGTTATTTCTCTTTCTCTTTTTCATTTTCTCTGTTCTGATTTAGTTTGTATTAGTTCTTATTATTGTTTGTATGTATGTATGTATGTATGTATGTATGTGTATATGTATATGTATATGTATATGTATATGTATATTATTTATTTGACTTGTCCCCGCCCATCTCCCCACACCGGGGGACTCTGGGTGGCTTACAACAAACTAAAATCAGAAATACATAATTAAAAGATTATAAAAACCAAAGTTACAAAGAGAAGATAAAAAGGCTAAAAAATCCAAGAGGCTGATAGAGGCCACACCAGGCTGCTAAGGGGCCAGCCAACCCCATTTTTTATATCCTCCCTCCCCGCCCCAGGCCAGATGGCAGAGCCAGGTCTTCAGATCCCTCTGAAAGGCCTGGAGTGAGGGGGCCTGTCTCACCCCTGGGGGCAAGATGTTCCAAAATATATATGTGTGTGTATGTGTGTATGTGTATATGTGTATATGTGTATATGTGTGTGTGTGTATGTGTATGTATGTATGTATGTGTATATATATATATATATATATATATATATATATATATATATATATAAAAAAAATAAATAAATAAAGAATATGGGGCAAAATGCAATACAACTAGGGTTAGCTTAGGCTGAGTCACTCATGGGCTGGGAATTAGATGAAGACAATCTGACTTGTACAACACATTAGCCTGAGATAAAATGGACTGAGGTTGCTGGTAGTTCAACATGTAGGAATTCAGCCATTGTCTTAGCCTGTTGTATGAAACAGGCTATCATATTTATCTGAGCATAACAAGTCATGGGAACACAGCAATTCTGTTTTGCTAACCTGAGTCTAGACTTTAATCTGTTGTATGTCTCTAGCTATTTGTGATTACTGATAGAGGAAATAGATTATTTCGAACAATAAGTAGGTATTATTGGTTACAATGCGCTAATACATGATTTATTTTTTTAAGAAGTACCAAAATATTCAGACTTTTTCTACACTTTCTGTCAATTGTATCGTATATCCACCTCTCCCCTTGGGTTCCAATGCTACTGAATCTTATTTTGGGTTGATTTACAGAGAGAGAAGGATCTACTCCATGCCTGCTAAGAGTATATTCTCTCTGCTTACTATGATTTTTGGAGGAAGGGGGTTGATCCTAAATTGGAGCCGTCCCCTCCCCAAAACTAACATTTCATGATATACCTCAAGGTTTCCTCCAAACATTGTCAAATGCCTCCCCAGCTATCCAGATGCATCTTGGTTTACATAATTAATGAAAGATTTAAGAATAGTGACCGGTCACTTGATCAGAAGACAATACTTTGGAGAATGGAGTTGGGAACAGAAGTGACAGAGCTGCCGGGTGGCTAAAGATTGCTGGCAGGAGAACATGACATGGCATTTCATGCACTGAGTGATGGACCATATAGTTTTGAAGGCTATGATTTGCTGTAATGACATTATGCCACTAAATATTAGGGTCCTTCTTGGGCCAAAACACCCTTAAAACCAAATGATTAAATCAAAGTGGTCGGTGCTTTCCATCAAAACACCAGTTCAGAGCAACTGTACCTCTCTGAAGCAGAAAGTCAAAGGGATTTCTTTGAGCACAGAGGCCCACTTCCAATAGACTAAAACAGCCATTTGGATCAAATCAGCCCATTCTGATATTGCAATTTGAGCCATCAAGGTGGAATAACTCAATTTTCTACAACCATCCAGATAAGGCAATCCCTTGAGATGCAGCAGCGTCATTTTGCACACGTAGGCGGATTAAATTCCACATCTAAAGGATTATTTCAGCATTTTGACCTTCTCTGATTTCCCTTCAGTATTTTGAAAGACAACAGATAAATTGAGCCTAAATATACAAACACAGCATCCCTGTCATCCTGATCCCCACCGTTATTTATTACTGAATATCAGTATTTATTAGGTGGATACAGAGGGCAAAGAACTGGATAGACCCTGCCTGCAGGATTAGGGTTTTTGTTTTTGTTTCATTTTTTTGTTTTTATTTTATTTTTTGTGATACCAAATAAAAAAAATAACAAGCAAGGAAAGGGAAAGCAAGTGAATTCAGGTTCCAATGACTGATGTTATCTGATCTTAATGGGTTACTGATTTATTTAAACTATTTAAAGTGACAAGTGACTCCCTTGTCATTACATTCACACATACCTCCACAAACTATAGTTCTGCTATCCTGGGCAACTGGCAACTGCAGCCAAGTGTTCTTTCTCGTGGGTAAGGTCAAAAGCCATTTTTCTGCATCTTTTCCTGCTGTGGACGTTGACGGGTCATCTCACAATTGGCTGAAATGGAAACATTCTGTTCGGTCATTGATGGTACGTGTGAGTACCTGTAACTGTAATATAGGCAAATGGTCCACCAGTTAATCCACCAAAGATGGATTTAGTGGATTCATCTCTGAATTAAACCGATTCAAACTCACAAATCTGCTTTTGTACTTTCCTGTTGCAGAACTTGGGAGAGGCTTCCCAAGGAAGGAGGGATAAGGCAAAAAGATTGTGTTGTTCTTCCAGCTGACCACGTGGTGTCTCCCTCCTCTCAATTACCTGGCTTGGACGAAAGGAACGCTAAAATGGCCTTTTAGAAAGAACATTAAATAGATGGTGTGTAAAAGACGTTCAAGTCCCCTCCAAAAAGCAGTTCTTTCATGCATTAAATGTTTAAGAACTTTTAAAATATGTGTTACTTTTCCGTTTGAAAAGGAAATGTCTTTTTCAACTATTAAAATGTATAAATGTGAAGTTAGCAATAATAGTGTCTACTTCTTACTCTCTGTAATTATTTTGTGTCCTGAACTGATAAGGCTAAGACTAGGAAATTGAAAAAAACAAAACAAACAACAGTGTTGAAAAAGGTAACGGCAAACCATATCCATATGATTGGTAGGAAAACTACACGGAGATGTCAATTTTATCACCAGGAGCTGAGCTCACTTTGAAGGAGATTTTAAGTGAAAGCCAAACAGCCATTAAGATTCCCATAGCAAACAATCTAATACTAATAAAAAGAGTGGCAATTAATATAATCTAAACCGTGAGTGGATGGATTCACACACTGTGATAGGCTAAGCTAAAATGGGTTTAGGTAGATTGTGGTCTTTAAAGGTTTTTCAAAAATAGATAACAAGCTGGGGTTTTCTCATCACAGATTAACATTGATATAAATGCCAATATGTTTATGGGGAAGATAAATGCAAAAATTATTATTATGTCAAGATGTTATTAGAGGGTTTTGCAAATGAATACCTTCAACGTGCTTTGTCTTCATTGAGCTAGGGGTGCAGCAAAGAGGATAACTCTACATAACTGAAAAAAAAGTCACTCTCCTGATTTTAAGCAATGGCTCCATGATACGAGTTTGTTATCTATTTTTGAAGTCTTTGTGGTCTAAAGTGAGAAGGCGACAGATTATGTTTCTATATGGGCTAGTGTAAAATATAAGCTCACTGACTTCAGTTTTATATGGATCTTTTCTTTTTTGTTAATTGGGGGTCTTGTATGCTTTGTTTATTTAACCACTATAATATACTTTGGGGTATTTTTATTATCACTATTCAGTGTAGACTTTTTTCTTTTGTATTTCACTATTTTAACAATGACATAGATATATAGATATAGATATAGATACAGATATAGATAGATATAGATAGATACACACATATACCTTCAAGATATTTCAAGCAGATTGATAGATTATTAAGAGCATTTTTATGGAAAAGACAAATCCTTAGATCAGTGTTTCTCCGTCTTGGCAACTTTAAGATGTGCGGACTTCATGCTGGCTGGGGAATTCTGGGAGTTGAAGTCCACACATCTTAAAGATGCTGAGGTTGAGAAACTCTGCCGTAGATGTTTCATATGGGTGTGTGAGATGTCATGATTTAGAGGGGGAAAGGTAGCACATGTCACAATGTCACAATCCTGCTTTCATCATTCTGCCCCTCTCCCCCCCACCGCCCCACAGATGCCACTATTCATGGACTATTAGGGTTATTAATATTTTGACAATCAAGTTTTTAATTCATTGGAGTGATTGCAAGACGAATATGGATTTCCTAAAACTGTGGAATGGCACCATTTGATCCAGATGTCATAGTGGCATCTAAAACTTACTAAACTTACTAAAAGTTACTGTCAATACTAAAATATGTTTTGGACAATTCCACACTGATGGTATTTTTAATAGGCAATTAAAGAGTATTATTAAGGTGGATAAGGATATTTAGTATGTTTCCTACAATTCTGAGATTAATCTAACAAGGATTTTTTTTATGTTTATCAGACACCTCTGAATGTTTAAAAAGGGTTGGTCATCAACTTCATAATGCAGAAGTAAAAATGATGCAAAGGCGTTTACACATTCTGATGTAGTATCCGTAAGTTTCCTAATACGGTTCTGGGAACAGTTTTAAAGGTGTGAATGTGGTTTTGAATTATATACTAAATATTAGACTTTCCCATCATATAAAAAACCATGAATTACTGAGGAAGAGGCATAGCAAAACATATTTTTGGAAACACAGTGCTACTCCAGATATAAAGGCTTGGATTGATTCTACATCTTCAGTTTCTGTTTATGAACTGGCTCTATCAGTGTAATGGAAAGGCCGAACTTCATTACTCCTTGTGGACAAGGTTTAATGCTTTATTTAAAAAGCGAGTGGTGTCTTTTTGTTTTGTTTTGTTTTGGCCCTTAGGTGTTTTTTTTTTCCCTATTTCTTTTTCTTTTCTATACATCTTTTTCCCCTTGGGGATAGTCCTGGAAGTATACCAACCATTCTGGGTTCCATATAGTGAACTCTGGCTTTTGGATACAGAATTACAAAGATCTCCATCTAGGCTTTTGACCCAATCACATTGCCTCAGATCATGCATATGTATATATTAAATTCCAGCTTTCATGTCTGGCTAGGAATAGCTGACTAGCTTAAGTATTTGTGGAGTGCATTAATGAATTCCCCATTATGAAGAAGAGGCGTGTGTAATTCCAGATTGTTTAATAGCCTGATTGTATTTGGCTATAAAGATATCACATTTCAAGGCTCTGGGATTAGGACTGGGAATCACGTGTGGCTCTCCAGATAGCGCTCCGTTCCAAGCATATCTCATCCTCATTCACATTGGCTGAGACTGCTGGGAAATGTAGTTCAGCAAAATGTGAAGGCCCAATTGTTCATCACACCTGCCCCAGAAGTTCAAGAATTATTCTGATATTTTCATACCTCTTCTCATGAACAAGTAAGTACCCAACAATTTTATTGGAAGCATGGTAACAAGGATGGCAACCTAATGCCTTCCAGATATTTTCAGGTGAAAACTTATACAAGATCTTCTCATTGATCAAGCTGAATGGAACTCAAGAAGGCTGTATCCCACAGGATGTGGAAAGCACCAGATCACCTACTCCCCACCCCACCCCACCCCACCCCACCCCACCCTGCATTGTCATATTCCCTTATGTTTCTATCTTTTGAACTCTCGCAACCAGCTAATATTTTACATTCATTCCCCTTCCTTGTATCCTTCAGACTGCATACTAGGTGGTCCTCAGGGCCATCACAGGATTTGCTTCCCTTTTGATAAAGCAGAGGTTGAAGAGGTCACTTGGAGGTCAAACCCTGGGTATATATTACCCATCTCTGGACACAATGGACTTCAGGAGTAGGTACATCCAAGGCCAGTTACATTCTGATCTTTCATAACCTGGTGGCAGCTTGTATAAACTGTCTTCTCCTTGATGTGACTGTGATTTCACCTTGTAACTGATTACCTCCTCCCCCACCAATGTCGTGGACTTCCTCTCTTTCCTTTGGGTTTTCACTCCATCCAGCTTCATCAACCTTCTGAGAGACAAACTAACGAATAGCAATGTTAGGCTCTGTGCCTGAGACTGCATATCCTTGTGCTAAACTGAAAGGTGTAGTGTGATGGTACGCAACTTCCAACAGCTTGAAGCCTATACCCAGTCCTGCATGGCATGCCATGGCTGCAGTCTAAAAGGTGGTAGGCCAAGGACCCCAATTTTTTAGTTTTTTCAGCATTCTTTAGGATACGATGGTGCCTTATATTTCTGCAGAACTTAAGGCATCCTTTTTGCCCTGCAACCTCTCCCCCTACAAATCTTCCACAACAACAACAAAGGCCATATTTGAACAAAAGGCCACTTGGGGAGAGGAGCAAAAGGATTAATAGGAGCCCATACTTTTTGTACCCAGAATATCCTGTATAGTTGTCATCACTTGAACAGAAATGGTTTATAAGAATTCTCCAAGTTAAAGTCTTGCACGATTATCAATCTTGGACAGGGCAGGTGGGTGAAGAAAAATCTTGAGGTATGTTCAGTATGTTTTCCATATATCCATCATCATATTTCCCAATAGGATTTTTTTCTAGGAAAGCCCAAAACAGTTTCCCTGAAGAAATCTTTTGATTTATCCCCAGCAATTGAAATAAAAAATATACTGCATTCAAGCAAGAGGGTAATTTTCTCTAAGAGACCTACATCCCATGAAACTTCAGTGGATTTCACAGCTTTTGTATTAAGAATAAGCACTAGAACGCTGTTCATTCTCTCCCACGCCAAACACAGCAGCAACTATTTCATATTCTTTTGATCTTGTTTGGATTGTCTTTTTTTTTTTTGGCTAATGGTCACGGAGATCATTTAGTCATCTAAAATAAAAATGTATGGCTACACATTGTTTGGCTGCAGAATAGGGAAGAAAGCCAGATAAAGTCAGTGACATCATCAGTACCAGCCAATTGGAGAGGCTGACAATCTGCTACTACCTCTGGAACTTGTAGAGAATGGCCTTTCCCAAGCTGGAGCCCTCTGGATATGTTGGGACTTCAGTTCCCAGAATTCCCAGTCAGCCTGATCATGCTAGCTGCCAGCCCCAGCACATCTGGAGGGCATCAGATTGGGGAAGCGTGGTACAGAATAACAAGGCAAGACACAAAGCTATGCCTCCATTGCAGCCATGCCACTCATTGTCTGTAGATTTGGGGAATGCTCCCATCTGTGCAAAGCTGTCTTTTACAAGGTTGCCAGGCTCTGATTAGCTTCAGCAGAAGCTAAGCAGGTTGTTTTTGTTTTATAACCTGGAAAGGCCTAACTAAATCTCGAAGGCCACCCTCCCTGCCTTTTCAGCTCCAAGGCAAGGTGAAGGCCATGGGATCTGGCCATCTGTGTGCATCAGCACCCCAGAAGCCTCCTCCCTTCAGCGTTCCTCCTCCAGCTCTTGGACAACTCCTGTGTGCCTTGGAGAGAAAACAAGCTGACCGCATCCAAATCATAAAAGAGAAAGAAGGCTCTCTGAAGCTCAAGGTAACAACAAGGAACAGCTGCACCCAGTTCCCATGTCTGCCCTCCTCTTCTGGCGGGAATGTCCTGTACCCAGCGGCAGGAGAGGAATGCTGAAGCAAGGAGGGGAGGGCAGTAACCTGCGTCAGTCAGCACCAGCTAAGGGGCCTTGAGTCCTTGCATGGGAGAGAGAAGGACCATCAAGTGTTGCATTCAATGAAGGGCATGTTACAAATCTTATTTACAAAGGCAAATAGAACATCTGGGAAATTAAATCCATACTGATGCATGCATACACAGCCATTGGTGAATGAACGTCAGTCCACTGATGAACAAGATCAATAGACAACTATGTCTTAGAGCTCTAACAGGGTCGGCTGCCAGCTGGTGACAGATTTACTGCTTTGTACTGAGTCAGAGTATTGGTTCATCTAGGCCAGGATTACCTACACAGACTGGCAGTCACTGCCTGGATTTCTGGAGGAGGGACTGAACCTGGGCTCATTTGTTTCTATAGCATATACTCTAACATTGTGTTATTACCTGGAAACCAACTGTGATGAGGAACATGTGAAACAGCTGGCTGGATTTATGCTGCTGAAGGGCTGTCATGCAGAAGATGTTGGCAGGGGAATTCTGAGAGTTGAAGTCCATACATCTTCAAGCTGCCAAGGTTGAGAAACACTGCTATAGACTAATATATTGTGAAATAATTGAATCTCTTTTAAAACGTTTAAGCTAGTAATTGTCAGCACATCTTGTGATAGTGAATTCCATAGGTTTTTTTTTTTAAGGTGAAGTGACTTATGAAAGTGAAGTGGCATACTAAGATTATAAAATACATTATAGCTTATATTTCTGTGGCCTACACCCATTGTAGAAAAGGCAGATGCAGAAAATGTTTTATGGATTGCTACCATCAATCTTCTATCTTTTGCAGGTTTTGATGAACTACAGAAACAAATCAAATCAAACCTCACAGGGAGCATGTAGAGATGAAAATAATGAAAAATAAACAACTTGCCAAGGTGAATAAAACAGGCCAGAGGAATTGCTTTATTATTGGAAATGAATGAATGAATAAATAACTATAAATGGTAGGGAAATTGGGCAAGTAAAGCAATACCAAGTGGTCTGTTACCGCATAAATAGTAAGCCGTTGGCTGAAATGCAGGAGTGGAGAAATGCGATGGCTTCTCTGCAAATTAACCTTTAATTTAATTCCAACAACAATAAGAATTCTCTGCTTGAACAACAGACATTTGGAGATTATTGAAATAACTGCATTTCTGTGTGCTAGGCAAAAAATGCTGAGCTTGGCTGAAGCAGCAGAAAGCCTGGCAGAATTTTGCTGGCCATGGGTTTCCTCCAATTGAGTTAAGGATTCCCCCTCAGAAGCCACTCATGAGGTGAATTAATCTCCTTATTACAACATCCTGTCAAGAGTGTGGCCATTTGTTTCTGACTGGTGATGGGGCAGGTTCCAATTTGTCTCACTGGTGACAGGAGCAGCACTTCATGGTGGGGGACATGGTACGAAAATTTGAGCGAAAGCCTCCCACCCCTGTTCTTCTTGTGTTAGACAGAGATTTTTTTTAAAAAAAATAATGTATTTGCAAGCTTTTTTAGAAATGCCCAACATTAACCAAAAGTTACCTAGGTAGCATGTAAAAAGCACTTTGAACCACCAGCTATAAAAACATGTAACTATGAAATGGAAAACAGGCTAAAAGAGCAGAGTAAGAAACTTAGAAGCACTCACATGTTTTTAACATGGAAAAATCCACGGAAATGTTTTCAAAAAGTCTTTGCCTGGCACTGAAAAGATTGCAGCACACACCTGCCAGGCCTTTCACCTACAATCAGTCCCACTGGTGAAAAACCTATCTGGAGTGGGCTGTACCTTGAGGTTTGCATTTAATTTCCAGTCCCAACAGGTGGCAGCATCTGGCCAAACATGGCTGATCTCACAACCAGCTAAGCCAGCTTAGACTTAGTCAGTCCTGGAATGAGAGACCATCAGGAAATCTTAAAGCTGTAGGCTAGACTGGGAAGTCCAGAAAACATTCCAGGGGCTGGTGATGGCAAACCACCTTCATACAGAACAATAAATAACAAAGTAATAAAACATAATAACAGTTTTATTATTTTGTACATAGCACAGAGTTCTTTGGGACAGTTAATTAACCTTAAAGTAAATAAATGTGTTGCCATGGATGTGTCCATGTTATTACCAGGAGTCAAGCTTGAATCAAGGGTGTCTTTACTATATTTAATCTTTATTATTACTTCATTTAAAGTTTTCTGGAAAATGCCATAAAAGCCTTCCAAAATGCTAAACATAGACATATGTGTGTATGCAATTTTACAAAATCTGAGAAGCATCAGTCACTGGAAGAATAAGTTATTATGATTCACAACTGATCACAGGAAGGGTAGTGAACTGGCAGAGTAAACAAGCCGAGAAGTAGGACGTCAGCAATGTGGTGGAGAAGTCAACAGAAACATGCAGGGTGTTGATGTAGAACAAGAGCTCAGAAACAAAGTGGCTCGGACTGGACTGTTTGGATGATTGCCCTGAATCTTTCATAGCTCTTAGTTTTATGACAGTTTCTTCCCTTTTTGTATGTTTAGTTTAAATACCAGAAATGAAATACACCAGCCCTGTAAGGAGTTTAAAAGTCTGATAATATGAGAATGCATTTTTAAACAATGTGTGGAATAACGTCCATCCCTGAGCCTGTATGGTCTATCACAGCCTGACTGGCAATGATGCTGCCTTTGTGGGGTTCTGCCATTTCAGGCTGCAGTTGGGCTCAACGCAGGTTTGTTTCCCCCCACATTAAAAAAAAGAAAAGAAAAGAAAACCAAGCATTGAACGTGAGACTTCTCCATAAGTATGAAGCCAGTATTTAAGAACAAAAGGCTTAAAGATTGTTCCATGCAGGAACAGCATTGCTCACCATCCATGGATTGTCCAATAGCATCAGAGTCTATAGACTGCTAGAATCTGGAAGCAGAATAGAAACAAGTTCTAGATGGTGTCAGAATATGATCTGATGTACATCTGCTTTGTTTTAACACAGGCTTCAACCACTTTTTGACTTTGAAAATGTTGGACTACAGTGTTCATCAAAAGCATCCAGTACAGCAGGGTTCCTCAACCTTGGCAACTTTAAGATGGGTGGACCTTGCTGGCTGGGGAATTCTGGGAATTGAAGTCCACCCATCTTAAAGTTGCCACGGTTGAGGAACCCTGCAGTACAGTCAATGACCTCTTAGGAAAGCATCTATTCAAGTTTTTTTCAACCTTGGCTACTTTAAGATGTTTGGGCTTTAACTCCCAGAATTCAACTTCAATTCCCAGCATGCTGGCTGAGGAATTCTGGGAGTTGAAGTCCACGCATCTTAAAGTTGCCAAGGTTGAAAAACACTGATCTATTCCAACACCTTCAGAGATTACCAGGTTGAGGAAGATGGCCCCAAAAGTACAATCCTCCCCAACTGTAATAAATCAGCATTATTTTTCTTTCTCAAATCATATGAAAAAGTTATAGCTTCCGATATACAGCTGGATATGCTTCTGTAATATGTAGAGCTTCTATCTAGTTTCTGAGGTCATACGTAGCTGTCTCTGCTGCTAATTTGTTACTGATCTATGTTCTCTGTGCTTCTATTGACATACAATAAAGCTGTCTATGGTTTAGGACTTGGATACCTAATTAATCTGAATAATTTTCTCCCTTGTGCATCAGACCCGTCATTAAGATGGGGTTGCCATCTTGATGGCGCCACTGAAACTTGGTCAGTGCTCAGCGTCTGTGGCAACCTAAAAGGAAGCATTTTTTTTTTTACTCTGGCACCTGCAAATGGAATTCCCTCCCAGCCCAGTTGCAAATGATGCCAAGCCTTATAAACTTTAGTGCCTGCTGAAAATTTAATTGTTTATCCAACTGGATCTATACCTTTGGGTCTCATGTTATCTCTTCTTGTTATCTTGATCTTCAGATGTTGCAATGTTATGGTTTTATCATTTTAACAATGCTGCCTTTTTACAGTTTTATGGTGTTAATCCTATTTTGTATTGCCTCTTTGGAATCATAGTGGTTATCATGAAAAACAATTTGTACATTTACAGATATATACATATGTACATAAATACATACATATGATGGAATTATTACTGACAAATAAGTTCGTTGCCATGACCACTATAATTTGATTACGGCTTAATTATGCCTAGTATGAATATGTCTTTTTTTTTTCTTTTCAGCCTATCTGAACTATTCCAAATAAATTTCAGGGAGTGACCAATTGTAAATGAGGAAGGAAAAATAAACCCAGAAACATAATGATATGGATTTCATTCTCTGTGTATCATGGTATACTGTTCTGACTTGCCATGTTAAGTTTGAAGGATTCAGCCTTAAGTAGCACTCTTGCAAAGCTGAAGATTCCCTCTAGAAGTTTTCTAAAAATACCCCCAAATTCCCTACTGTGATCTTCCCTCCTCTCTCTTCCCCACATGACCCTTCCCTTGACAGGAACCATGCCTCCCTACAATGTCCATCAAAGCAAACTTGGCCAGTGTCAGCCACAGTTCCCCATAATCTCCCAGGAGGTATAGTGGTGCCAGAAGTGACAGAACTCTTTATCCACATCTCTGAGATATAAACAATATTCCAGAATAATGACAGAAGCTGCATTAGCAACCAATACCCTTTAACCACTGTGGTCCAGATAACATTAAGGAGAAAAATGCTTTCATTAATACCTGGCTTGGGGTCTTCAACACATCTTTATCCTTATCTACTGTAGCAAAGTACCTCAGCAAAAGGCAAATTTCAGACTGCTTCTCTTTTTTGTCTTTCAGAGGGACAGGAAATCTTTTCTGTAAGTTTCATGTTTCTACAAAAAGGCAAGATCAAAGATCCTGCTGGATTTAGGATGGAAAGTCTGGAGATCAGTTCAAATGGCATGTAAACAGTGTCAGATTCTTGCAGAAAATGTCTATGGTTGTCAAGTCATTTCAAAAAAATAAGAAAAGCAAAATGGATGAACTGCCTGACTTTTAATTTGTTCCCCCAATTAATCCATGAAATGCATGTGCATGTTGCAGGGACATTAGGATAGATGCCTTTTAAGGATTTTGAAGAATAGATGGAAAGTGGTTTGGCTGATGTGGGTCTTCCAGGCTGTGTGGCCATGTTCTGGAAGTTTTGGTTCCTAACGTGAAAGTGGTTTCTTTCACTAGCTTCCTGGAAATTTAATTTGAATGGAAGATGGGCTTCCTAGAGAAGACAGACCTGCTATTGGCACTCATGCCCCAGCTTTTCCCAACCTAGTTCTCATCAGTAATGTTGGACAACCAAATATATAGGCAAATGTTGGGGAGGACTGGTGCAATACATCACTCATAACTTCCTACTATTGCTAAATATGGCTATGCTAATGCACAATGGATTCCAGGCTACGCCAGTAATATACATATACTTAGATTTGAATAGGTAAAGATGATTCTAAAGGCAGGAGCGGAGGTGGAGATGGTATTCCAATGAGCAATCAAATTTGGCAGAAAAAGTGTAGGAAACATATTGGAAGAATAAGGATTAGCAAGAGTAGGAACTAGCCTTGCATCTCAAGAATTATGTAGCCAAGGCATCTATTGTTGCCATTGCTAGATTTAAACATCCAGAATTGTCTGTTTTTGAAGTACTAGTGTATGGACAGATGTTTGTTGTTAGCTTCTACAAGAGAAGAGATTGGAAGCCCAACTGAAGTTGAAGCCAGCAACTATTAAGTCAGGTCACTTGCAAAATGTAGTAACACTCATCACTGGCAGAGTTCCATTTCTCATCACCAACAAGGTGTATGCCTGAACCAGCAGACCAGACCACACTCTCTGCAATCCTGGGGAAAGTCTGAATCAGCCAGGCTTGCAGTAAGCACAAGACCTTCCTGACCAACACTGAAACTTACTGGACTTGCACCAGTGCACAAAGTCAGACTCAGTTAAAGTTAGTTGGGTTCACAAATATTGTTTTGAACTCTTCAATTCCATGAGCCAATTCTTCACCCTGTTTTATTCAATGTGTTGTCTAATGCCCAGCAAACACAAATCAAATTTTTAGCCTTCAAACATGATACACATTAGTTCTGGAGGAGAGGAACCATTTAAAAGACTTTGGCTTGAACTGGAGAGAAAGAGAGAGGAAAGGAGATCTAGTTGAAGGATTTTAGAGGGCTTATAGTGGGCCTAAGATCTGCTCTAGAACTGCATATCTAAAAGCACTGCTTACATTGGGGATGTCTAACTAAATACCGATAACATTTTATCTCACTCAAAGCCAAAAAAATTGTTTCACTCCATAATAAATTATAATGCACTTCACAATACAAGTATTCACATCAGAGTAATTTAAAAAAAAATGTTCATGTCATCTAAAAAAGAATTGGTTTGATTTCCAGTTCTGAATCAAAACTTACTTTTTCCAGGAAAGGGAAATTACAGTTCTGCTTGGCTTCTTGAGATGCAGAATCCTCATCTGGCAACAGCAACACATTCATACACCTTATTTTTCTTCTTTGTCATCTTCTCCCACTCATCATCTGTGCCAGAAACTTTTTCCAGGGTCTGGAATCTGGTACAAATAAACTAGGAGAAACAATAGATTTCAAATCTCTAACTGAAATTCAGTTTAAGTTAAAACATAGCAAGAAACACTCATACATGTGTCTGCCTTATACCTCAAAAATTTAAATCAGATTGATTATGACTCCATCCCATACCACTCCCTAGGAAATCCAACTTGCATAGAATAAGCTAATGGTGCTTGTTAAAGATGTTCAAACAAAGGTTTGGGTGGCTTGCAAGAGAAGGGGGGTATTCTATCGCTGTACATACATGTAGCCTGAGCATGGTGCATAGATGTTGGCAATGCAGTGTTCTGGCATAGATTTTGATATCTCAGTGGATGTGGATGATCAACTACCCCAAGTTTTACACACCTAGAGAGAGTACCATTATCTCAGCTGGTTGCCAGAATTAGAGGAAACAGGCAGAAAAGATTTCCCTTGTTTTCACTAATACAGTACAATGCATACATGCTGACTTAAGTGTCTTTTAAAGAGTATCCATATTGTTTCCTTACTGCCTTAGTTTACTGTTAGGGGATGTCAAGCTTTGTAAAAACTTCAGCTGCTAAATAGGAACACAGAAAATTAGGAGCAGTTACTTTTCACAAGCAGTATAACTTGCACCTCTGCTTATTTTGGTGGCTTGTTTTTCTTTTTAAGCATTATAGCTCATATTTTCTCATCAGCATGTATGTAGGCACTCTGAAGGGTGAATCACAATGACTGTGCAACCAAAACCTTGTACTATAGTTATGGCATCTAAATAGCAAGTAACCAAACAGGAGCAATTTTGTGACTCTAAGAAAGCACTGTACCTTCTTAGAAAACAGAGTATATTTGTGCAATGTATTGCCACGTTGCCACCTTTATCAGCCATACTGGTTGGGGAAGGTAGGAATCAGAGCTCAGTAATATTAGGACATCAAATGAGGAAAAGTTGCTGTAAAAATAAATAGAAGATAACATTCAAGAATGCGAATATAACTTTAACAATTAAATGGATCCTCAATGTTTGGAAATAGTCTGCCTACTTAATAAAAGTTCCTGGAGAACTATACAAAGAGAGATTGTGGCTTTCGAACCCTACATGGAACCAGGAGGTTAGTCACTAGGAGAAGCAGGATACTATACCTAGCTGGACCTCTCATTAATCCAACTTCTTGCATTCCTTATTAGGCTCATTTAAAATATGTATATAACCCAAATTTGGATCTGTTCCATGGGGAATATTTTGCATGTGAACAGAGACATTCAACCAGTGAAGTTAGAATATCTAAAAACAAATACTGGTCTTTCTTACCAATGAAACAAAGAGATTTCAGTATTTTTCATTCGGATTGGCTACCCCAAACCCAACTCTAATCCCTAAATAAAAATATGGTAGTAATAAATCCTGCAGCTTCCCCTAGACTCCACTCCAAATGACATGAAATGGAGTCAATCATAATAGAGTATTTATCAGAGGCTCACACTTCAGAAGCCTCTGGCACAGCTCGAGATGTTGGACGCCAGCCAAGGCTCAGCCAAGGATAACAAAACAGCTTTCATTCAAGTATTCTGAGCCAATTAAAAAAGACAAATTAGCAGTGTCCTTATCTCTACCTCCTTCTCCCCTTTCCACTCCAGAGGAGTTCTTGGGAAGGAATGTTTCTCATTCCGAATTGCTGGGCCCCTCTGAACTTCTCCAAGGTCTGTGATGGATGGAAATCTGTTCTTGTGTGCATCAAACATCATATGGCTGCATTGAGTCAAAATGATGGTAAAGCTGGGGACCTGCAAATAGAAGGGAAAACTGAGGTGCTTTAAGAAGAAGGTACCCCACGTGTTGTGCCTCTCTCATACCGTTTGGCTGAGAGCCATTAATGATGCTGCCCTATGAGGCTAACTCATAGGGTTACACTTTAATTAAGCAGGTAAGAACTCTACTAGACCAATCCAGAATCCTGTTTTCAACAGTGGGCAACAGATGCCTCCTAGAAGCACACGAGAAAGGCCTGAAGAGAATAATCTCAGTTGTGTGTGCTCCTCAGCTGCTATTTCAGTAATTCTAGCTTGTTATACAAAAATAGCTTGAGATCTCTTCCAAATCATTTTAAAAAACAACAACATAACGTATTCTGGTTCATGAGTAGGAGGACCATATTTGTTTCCTAGCATGAAAATGATAACTCAGCAATCTGGAAATAGTTGCTGTACTTGCTATTTTTGGTACACAATGGTTTAGAGATGGCTTAGAATCACACTCATCCTTGCTGAAAAACACTGTGTTTGTAAGCTAATCTAACCAGCATCAAAGATGGCTGTTCTGCCTTTGCTTGAAAGACTTCCAGTTATTTTCCTACATAATTGGTTTCATTACAAAGTTACCTACAGTAAATAACTGAAATCCTATTGTTCAACAAATCACCCTCTTATAATGAATGCCCAATTAGTTTTGTTGTCTTCTATTCAAGAGGATTTCAGGTCATCCCTCCTCCAAGCTAAACACCCCCACTGTAGGGCAGGAAGGAAGTTCTAGAACTAAGGATAGATCCATCCTAACTCAAATAAAGCTTCCACCCAACAAGTTATCAATTTAGGGTTCAGGGTTAGGGTTAAGATGTTTAGTATAGCATGTTTACTATTTTTAAAAAAGTCACATTCAAGGGATTCAAATGACATTGGTGCATTATGGATCTAGAGTGTTGTTAGAGTGCTAAATTCAGTACACAATCATAGAGCTATAAACAACCATTTAAATCAGCATTTTTCATTGATTTAGATCCTGGCTTTCTTTTGCTGCAGGCAGAAGGCTCAATTCACTATCTACATGGATTTGAGACCATGTCTGGTAATGCTGTTAGTTTCCAGTCCCATGATGATCCACTTTGTCTTTCTCTTCACTTGCTTCTATTTCTCTGAATCTTTTTTAAATATTATGTTCAGAACTGGACGTATTTCTTGAGGCACCTGACCAATGCAAAATACAGTAGTTTTATTACTTCTCATGATTTGGAAGCTATATAATCTAAAGTTGCATTTGCCTTTTTAACTGTCATAAAACAGTGCTGACTTTTATTACTCTATTTTCTTTCCATTGACATGGCGCCTCTGATTCCTTGTATCTTGGAAATAGGAAGAATTATAAAGTCCTGAGCACAATATCATAAGGACTGCTTTCCTCTGTGTATCATCATCAGTTCTTACACTATGACTACTAAGTGGTTAAGGAACAGTGTGATATCACTGCAAAAAATACTATATTTCAATCAAAGTGTAATCCCTAAATTACAGGAAATAACAGTTCCATTATATTCCACAATAGTCAGGCCCCATCTCAAGTACCATATCCAATAGTGGGTATCATGGATTCAGAGAAGCTGAAACAGTTTTCTTAGACTTTGGAAGCTTACAAGACTGAAAGAAGTAATATATTGTGCAAAGACAAGAGGGATTTTAATACCTGAAGCGCTATCACTTCGTTTGTCAAGGAACAAGGAATTCTGATGTTGATGTTAGATATTTAGCCAGATCTGCATCACAGATAGCAATCTATCAGAACCTTGGCTTAGTATCTTATACTATAGAACTCAAGATATTGAACTAAGAACAAGAAACTCGGGTTTATGCACCTCCCCTCAGCTTGGTGAATTTGGGATGGTCACTGTCTCTTAATCCAATAAACCTCACAGAATTGTGGCTATGGGGGAAATGGAGAGAGGACTTTTTGGTATTTTATGCTCCAGAAGAAAAAGCAAGCTGTAAAGCTAATGTATAGATTAATAAATAAATAATATGCCAAAACCAAAGGCTTCAATCTAGTTCTCTAATTAAAAGGTTAGCATTACAGTTGCTTCAGCCCCAGTATAATACTTGCATGTTTCCCACAGACAGGAATCCTGATCTTTAGTAACCCCTTTCTTGTCCCCTGAGGTTTTGGTGGCTGTGTCACAAGGGCTTTCTGCTCAAGGAAACCAGAAGCCCTTCATTCTTAAACAGCTGGTTGGAACTCTAACGGCCTTGAAAGACAGTTGTTCAAAAAGAAAAGTTTAAAGAATTCCAGCCCTTGCAAAAACCTCCCCCAAGCTGATGAGCTGAAGTGGCCTTGGAGGAGAGTGACTGCTCTAAGATCTGAGGTGAGCTGGGTGCAGACCAAAATGTGGGATCAAAATATTCCTCTTGATAAGCCATCTGGCTCAACCAAGTGTCAAAAGAGGTTCAAAAGATAATTTGATGATTTGGAAATATGAAGGGAAATATCTAAGAAGTTTTCCATTATTCACTTCTTACCTGTCCCTTTCAATTAGCACCAGAATGAAAATTACTGTGGTCCTGGAAAAGTCTCTGCATGGTCACAAATGACTCCCTTTGCTTATGTTGGATCTCAGGTTGTTGAGCTCTGGCCTGAAATTCAGGGAGATGCTATTTCCTGAGCAATGATAAAAGAAAAGAAAAAGATTTCTCCTCTTCCTGGGGATCTGCTGAATCATTGCATACAACTGGATCTCCTTGGACATCTTCCTGAAGGGATTTTTGCCATTGTGTCACTTGACATCCAAATGTGCACCTATACTAGTGTCAAGCTTTTTTCCTGGTCCAATGTTGTCTCTGTTCTTGAGGCATGGGCAACAGATAAAGAATTGGGGATCAAAAGACTTCCAGTTGAGTCAATGATTATTCAAGGCATGTTAATCCTGCTTTTGCAATATATTTTCTCTTCAAAGTCTAATGCTTTTTTATTTCAAGCAATTTACTCCCAGACTGGCTGAAAATACTGCAGATCAATTCCAACAGTTTGACATAAGAATTACAGGCCTCTGTCTTATTAAATGGGGATGGGGCAAAGCCCATGACCAAAGGGGATATGGTAAGAGGGTGTGCTTTCCCAATTTACTCCTTTTATTCCCAGGTATTTTTATTCCTAGTGGTGTGTGATGACCAGAAGTAAATTCTCACGAAGAGAAAAGAAATTGGGGTGAGGGAATTTGAGGGAGAAGAGCTTGAGCAGCAAAGAGTGTATTCCTTCTCCTGCCCACTCTCTCTGAGACTTAAGCTTCTCTTGTCCATGCCAAGCTTCACAGAAGCTTTCCCACTTGGATTCTTCTAGCTGACCACTCCGGCTAGGGTTGATGGAATTGCAGTTCAACACAGTTGGTGAGCACCAGATTGGGGCAAACTGCTTTTTAAGTATTTAGCACAAGTCATCTTATGTGAGGGGTGGAATGGATTGGGTCTGGCCCCATTCCTCTCCACATTCTTTTCTCCCTTCTAATTATCTTTCTCTTATAGTGAGCACAACAACTGGGGCGATCCATCCTATAGTATTTTGTTGTTTCCAGTTGAAGTGTGATCATTCCCTGGGTCAAACACTTGCAAGTCCTGATAGCTTTGCAGCTGACTATTTCAAAAGGAGGTTCTGTGAAAGAGAAGCTGGACTTCAGAGACAAAAACACACACCCAGACAAAGGGAAATGAGAGCAAAAGGGGAAAGGGAAGTGTCCAATTTGTTAAATGCTGTTTGGCTTTTGTCTTGTTGATGGAGGAAGAAGATGAGGATCTGCTGAAGAAGAGGGAGAAGGAAGACTCCTTCCTGGTCCAGCTCGGAAAGAGCCCAAGAAAGAACAAATAACAATGGAAATGATGACCAGAGACAAAAACAAATCTATCCTACTGACAGACAGCTACTTTGGAATAAATTAATAGCAGGGGAAAGAAAGAAATCAGTAGTTCCATTCTGGGCACTCCATTTATTGTGTGTGTGTGTGTGTCCTTTTCCAAGAGCTGCCCATCCGCATTATTTCATCTCCTAGGTAAAACCCATACCTCCCCTACTCTCACCAGCTTTCTCTGTGTTACTTCTGGGCTTGAATTAAAGCTCTGTAGAAAAAAGAAATGAAACTCTCAGAAGAAAGGATGAAAGTGAAGTAAAAGCCAGGTTAGGGGTGTATTGTCTGAGCACCTGGCTGGGCAATGAAGCCAAACAGGGTAAGACCTGGTTCATATGTGGATGGAGACCTCCAAAAAGTCCCAAGACTGAAGGCAATGGCAAACTATTGTTGTATTGTCAAGAAAAATGCACCAACATGTTAAAAGCTCATGTAAAGCTCATATTTTCATATCAAGATTGATTTGAGAGCATCTTTACCTTGCTCCCATTCCCTCATCCAAATATTTTCCTCAAGTTCAACTTATTGAACAAAATGGGGTTGGAAACTCCAGATCTATAACATTACTCATAACACAGATAAAAATATGAAGGAAGGAGATTGCTATTGTTTACCAAGGTAGGATATGGGAAGCACTCCACCATGAGCCTGGAAAAGGACACTAGGCAGGAACAGGAGCTGGCTTCCCAAAATATGCTAAAACCTAAACTTTGGTTAACAAAATACCAACTGCTGTGTCCATATAACCTGGTATACCCAACAATATGGCTTAAAATGATGGTCTGATTTATGCAACAAGTTGCTACCCAATTTCATTTTTGCTACTTATTTGACAAAGACTCTGTTAGAATAGGAAGACTTCTAATATGTGTTTCCTGAAGGATCTAATGTCTAGTTTGGTGAGAAGCTGTCATCTGCAATTCAGTATCTCACACATGGGACAGATGTCCAAGATTCCAACAGCTCTTGATACCTGTCCTTAGAGGTTGTCATGTACCCTATAACCATAGGGACAGTTGTGTGCACTCTGTGAAACTAGGAAGCCTGTGCAATTATCCCACTGAATTTGAGCATCAAGGCACACTTTGTGACTAGCAGGACCCAGTGACACTGGAATCTTGGTGTATTTGTTGAATAACCCAACACCTCACAGCACTAACTACATTTCCCAAATCATTCAATATAATGAAGAAGAATATAACAACATTAAAATATACAATAAACCTAGCAATCCAATAGAAGGGAATATCTGTAGCTTAGGACTGAACTAGAGATTTCTTAGTGCTCTCTGAGTTTGGTTGTTTGCTTGCAGACATTTCATTACTCAACTAGGTAACATCATCAGTGCAAGTGAGTGCGGGGTTTGCTGCCTGTTTACTCCCACACTCACTTGCACTGGTGATGTTACCTAGTTGGGTAATGAAACATCTGCAAGGAAACAACCAAGCTCACAGAATACCAAGAACCCCAAATCTAATAATCATTTAATATACACCATCAACGGGCACAGTAGCTGGTACTTGTGTGTCTGCACTATGTCTGCAGTTATCTTTAGAATAGAAAAGAAAAGAAAAGAAAAATTGGAAGTTGGGATCCTGCAAAGCAAAGCACCAGCCTCTTCCAACCTCTTTATTTACAGAAATGCCTCTGGACCTAGGCAGACCAACAGGTATGCTCAGAAAATGAAAAAGGTGGTGGCTGCACTCTGATGCTTTCTTTGGAAGTGTAATAATATGCCCAGGAATAAAAAGTCAAAATCTGCTATTTAGGTATGAGCTGTTGATAACATTTCTTAAACAAGAGACTAAGCTAAATAGTTTTGAAATAAGGGAATGCCTACAGATGGGTAACCTGCAAAGCCTGAGGCCCCAGTGCTAAATGTGGCCTCCAAAATCTTTGGATGTATCCCTCAAAAACCTCCAAAAAATGTATTAGTAATTTTTAAGATGAAAGAAGAGGAAAATTTGCTGAAGAAGTATTGTGGTATCTAAAATTAATTCAATTAACTTTACATGCCAATGAATCAAATCAAGTTTTGTTTTTCTCCTGCACTAGGTTTTTGGATTTTGTCCCATGACATCACATTAAAAAGTCAGTTGTGGCCTTTGTCCAAGTTGCATATCCCTGAGATAAACGATGCTTTCAATAGAGGCTTCGAATACAAGGCTGTTAAAAAAGAAAGACTTTTGGACTTCCTACTGCAGTCTGAAATGGAATTATCAGCTCTAGTTTTTGTTGTCTCTTCTGCAGGCATAGACTCAGCCTTAGTAGTCATTAATCAGGTAAGACTTCTGACTATAGAGAGGAAAGCCCAGGTCAGGTTCTGATATGGAAAGCTGGCAGACAGCCTATTCTAAGGATAGAAAATTCTGCTCATCCAGCTGAATTTGCCAGAATGAGGATCTCTGCCCTGGCTGAGTGAAGAGTTTGAGCATGCAATCTGAGACTTATTGATCTAGAATATTGGTCTGGAAATGTCTTTCAGTTGGATCCGCTCCCTGTGAATCAATCAATCCATCAGTGTCTCCATCTCAAATGTAACTAGCAGAGGTTCTCTTCCCACACAGGTTTTGACCCTTCCATTGCCTGTTGCTTCTGGAATCCCCTATCGCTCAGTGACTCAGCTGACAGCATGAGAGACAATAGTTTTTTACCTCATCCCAGGCTGTCAGGAGCCTCTCTTATCCAGGCAATGTTTTTCTATTAGTCTAACACTCCATTGTGCTTCCCTGTTATCAGCTACAGTGATGATGTAATACCCTGGGCTTGGAAGTAGCTCTTCCACCAGGACAGTCCCATTTTACTTGGGAGGAGAAAGAAGCAGGAGGATTCTTTTATCACTAGCCCCAGGAGGTTGGATCTTTTGGACAACCATTCCCAGCCCAAAGGTCAAAACTGCATTTAAGTTTCTCTTTGAAAGAATCCATGTGCTTGAACTTTGTTGATCTTGGGCAACCCATTTAACTGATTTTTCCCCTCTTTTGCAGAAAAAAAATATATATGTATTTTCACATAAATTAATAGACTAAATATGCAGAATTTTATTTAGGCATAGGCAAAAGAACAGTATGAATTCCACATCCAAGCAAAAGTGTCTTTTATTCCAGCCTTATCATGAAGCAAAATGAAACTTTGGTGCCATTAAAAAAGGAATATGATTTAAAATTTTAAAGCCTTAAAGCCTTAACCAGCAGGAAAGGCTCTTCCACATGCTTCCCAGCAGATCACAACCTATATGAGTGAGGTAAAAGGAGACATGTAAATCTTCTGCTGTGGGGTACCAAGTGACCTTGAACTAGTCCTAGGGCTAAAGCCATGTTTTTCAAACCCTGAGTTCAACAGAAACTTATCAGAATCTCCTCCACAGGAAAATCATGAATGAACAACACATTTCCTTGACATGTAAGAACACAATGACATTGGGACCTATTTTATGTAGGATCACTTTTTTTTGGGGGGGGGGGGTCTCCATTAATCAAGTGATCACATGGACACTGAACATTTTCAATCCTCAGACTGCTTTTGAACTTCCACTCCTAAATGTTAGAATTTTTTCCCTAAACATATTTCTACAAACCTAGTTCCTACAGGCTTCCTGATACCTTCCTTTTATATGTGAGTGGTTCTGGTTTGGCTACATAAGTTTTCTGTACACAGAAAACAGTACCCGATAATAGTAGTTTCCTACTGATATACAGGAGAGAAAGAACTCCAAGAACTGTTGGATGAAAAATTCATCTAATAGAGTAATAGCCTTCAATTGCAACTTTTAAGAAAAACTTTTTTAGAATTGTTCATCATTTACTGTATTACAGCTTTAGTGCACATTGACCAGTGTTTCTCTAGTGAGCACATTAAATAAGAGCTGTTGGAGGACTTACATTCCAACAATTTCTTCCAGGTGGAGTTGGGAGCCTTTCAGTCAACTAAGCAAAAAAAGTGCTATCGATTAGTGTGTGAAAGAACACGAGTTGCTGAGCAACAGTTTGGAAAGCCTGAAGGCTTTATATTAATAACTACTCCATTGGGAGGCTCTGTTTGTCCTCTTGGCCCAGTGCAAGAGGACTTTGGCCTCCCCTTATCATGGAGGGAAAACCAAAAGACCCAGGAATGCAAATGGTCAGGCTCACAGTGCCGTCTATTAATCAAGCAGTGCTACCACCCCTTAACCCTTTTGTGGGGCAAGTGAGGTAAACATGGCACAGTGCTCACACGGAATGTACTAGAGGGGCTGCATCTTTGGAAGGAAAAATGCCTCTACAACAAAGGAAGCTGTTTTTTATTGGGCCAGACCAGGGCTAGATTTGTACTGGCAACACTGGCCAGCAATGGTTTTCCAGGAATTCAAACAGACTCTTTCTCAGCCAAGCTGGAGCTTTCAAGGATTAAATCTAGAAACTTTTTGGGAAGGAAACTTATGCTGCACAATCATTAGACAGGTGTTTACCTTGATGCCACCAAGGTTATCCTTCTCAGAGGTCTCAAGGCAAAGGTAAAGTACAGTTTAGGATAAATTACTAAATTTATCCTAAATTTAAATTACTAAAATCAAAGCACTTGGAGGACACCATTTTTTTCCATCTCATTCTATGGTTATCAAAGTTCCCTATACAACTTTTCTTGGCTGAAGAAAAACAGGCTTTGCCCAACATGCTGAAGCTCCACTCCAAAAACAAAGTTTGGTTTTTAAAATAAAATTTTTAAAAGGCTGAAAATTTGACACTGGGAATCTCCAATGATATTAGGGGAGCAACTTTTTGAGGATGAAAGATTGACCTTTGAGAGGCATATCATAAGTGGGGCCAAACACAAAATAGTTTGATTATATTTGATTTTTTTATACTCCTGTAATTTTTATGCTAACACACTAAAAATACAAATCAGTTATTCAAAAATGAAAGTCTTATAGGACTGTATCCAAGGCTTTGGGGAACCGGAAGTAATCTTGAACCTCTGACACATATGAACAATAATGCAGGGGCATCCATGAAGGCAGGGTCAAAAGATGAAGATGGTAACCACAACTCCTCAATCAAAGCCCTGCCACTTGTGTTTGTGTTGCATGCATAATGCATATAAAAAAGGGGCGAGGCTTCAATCACAAGGTTGCAGCCACCATCTTGATTTTTTTGACATACACATCCCAGCATCATCAAAGATAAGTGACATAAAAGACTATTTACAGCATTTTTCAAATGAATTGTATTCTAAAATTGTTGATAACTCAAACATTTGATAAAAATACTAACATTCGATGTTGGAATCACCTCAAAGGGTGACAAGGTATTACTGCATTAATAATTTTTGCAGCAGTGTTCACAACTGTTACTGATGCATAATTGAGCAACTTAAGCAATATTCATTTATTTAAATGTTATCTAACTCTAGTATGTTTGGGGGACCTGGAAGAGAGTGTATCTGCAGTTACAGTTTAAGCCGCTTCTGTCTGTTGCTCATGCTGGATTGACTCTAATCTGGTCTAAGAAAATCCTGTACAGACAGAGGATTTGCAAAGCATTCAGTCCAGAGTGCAAGCTACCATATCCTTCCACTAGACAATTCCTTTGCAGCTGTGCCATCCCACCCTTCTGTTCCTGGAATGCAGCAGCCAATCGCTTTCTTTCCTGTGGGTGGGTTTTCATGGGCATATGTACTTTTATATGTCTGATACACACACATACACACACACACAAACATATCTATACAAATAAAGTTACATTTATAAAGTTAAAACATCAAAATGCACATATATGCAAGCACACACAGCCACCATCTTGAAAATAAACATTCCTTTCCTACCAGCCCTTTTGAACTCTAATACATTTCAAACCTTTCATTTATCCTTACTCATAAGATAGCACTGTGATTGAAAGCTTTGCCTCCTGTGTAAGAGGTTGCTGGTTTACCATCCAGCAGAAACTTCGTAAAATTGCTTTTTAATTCTTTTTCTTTCAGCAACATATATGAACATACAGGATGCCAGCATTTCATCCTTTATCTAGTCACTTGAGGTAATATTAGAGAAGTCTACTTTCAAACTGCAGCAGGACAACACATAGGGAGGTTAAATTTGCAATGTGAGGGAGGTGAAATAAAAGTTGACATTGTCCATTACTGCCTTCAAAAAATAGTCACTGCCTTATTCTGTAAATGGGGTAACTAAGCAAGCTGTCAGACTGTCTGATAGTATTAAAAATATTTTTCTCAAATTCTTAAAGTACCAAAGTTCTAAAGGAAACATATTTTACTTTGTTATGGTCAGACCTATTTTTCTAATATTATGCACTAGTTTTGCTAAAATATTTTATCTGAAATGATAAGTATTTATCTATTTAAATTATTTTTAGGATTTCTAAGGGCAGAATTCTAAAGATCCCTTCTCTTCAGACCTTTCCCTCAGGACTTGAATTCTCCCAATGGAAACTCATTCCAGTGGCGTAAGCCCACTACGAAAAAGTCCACAGAAAGGCTTGATGGATGACTTTGAAGTACAAACAGTCTGGTAGAGGTAAAGTCACCCTACAAATTGTTTGGAATCAAATTGTTGGAGACTTTAAAAAGTTAAAATCAACATTTTAAACTGCTTCTTATTTTTATTATGTAAATTTTGCCAGTCCAGTTGATTTTAGGCAGTCAAATACATTTCATAAATAAATAAAATAAACTGGGCTCAGAAAAATGCTGGAAGTCATTGCAGCTAGCGCAATACTAGGGTCTGACCCACTCATCACCACTAACACCCACAACCATATTCTGCACTAGTGGAAGCTTCCCAACTGCCTTTACAGGCAGCCCCTCATGGAACACAAATTAATAATTTAGTCAAGTCATACAGATAAGCACCTAAGAACATATAAGGCTCTGAATCAATATACTTGCCATCTAATTTGCATTTAAAGGGTGTTTCCACTTTGTCCGAAGTTAACTTTTTTTCTTTCTCTCTAGCAGAGCTGCTGTTCCCTCAATATTTTCCATGATACACTGCAACTTAATCGCTGAAACCTTCCCTAGCAGATGTTAAAAGCCACAAGAAGAACTGACAGAGTATCTCCACCATGAAAACTGGAATTGGAGAATATTACAGTAGAACATATACAGGCTCACAACAAAACATCACAGTGTATCCTCACCCACTTGCAGAAGTATTCCTATTCTGGGTTTTTATGAGGCAGATATGCTTGCTTCAAGGCAGGGGACAGCAGTGTGGTATCATGGGCAACCATGCAAGAGTTGCCCTCTACAGTTTACAGAAATAGAATGCCCAAATCTTCAAAGCACTTGTAGAAGACAGCTGAAGTTTCACTGGATTTCACCAGTCTCCTACCATATAAGATCTCAATCATCTGGTGCTGAAATCTTGTGAGATTTTGAAGATGTGGGTGCATAAGCCAGCATATGCAATCACACAATATCTCACAAAGCCCCAAAAGATTCAGACCTTTGTTATAAAATTAGAAACTCGAGCAATCCACAAACTACTCCATTCCACTCCTTCACTCTCCTTTTGTTTTTCCTTAACTGAGCCCAGAACACATGGTTACGGAACAAATTCAGATCCCATTGGCCAGTTTGGGCATAGTTTTATCTCTTAAATGTTTTAAAACATTCTACAAATCTTGAAGTTCCTCTAAAGCTGGCACCTTTCTCTTCATCCTCAGTGACCCATTTTGATTCTATTCCAGTGGGTACATCCCCTGAGTTTTCTTTTAGCGGAAGCCAGTTTTTGTATAATTAAGTGAAATAGGCTAATACTGAGAACATTTGTCGTGAGGCAACGTATGAGAGCTCTGAATGCAAAATAGCATTTTGTTTACTTTGAATTGTTTCATTTAGTGCTTTATTTCCCATATTAGTAATTAGTAGTGCTAATATGGGAAATCCAGTTCCGTATCTGTAGAAATCCAGTCAATCACTAGATGGTACTATAGAGCGGGATGCATTTTTTTGTCTCCCTCTAGAAGTTGTACAGATATTTGCAGCCTAAATCCAGTAGTAAGAGCCCCTAATCTTGTGGAGAAAGATTAACAGCCCCAGCTCTTTCAATGGGCCATAAATAATGGGTGCCCTGAGCTCAGTTAAAAGCTAGAACAGATTCTTTTTCAGCTGCCTGTTTGGAACAGGCCTCTTGCCAGGGCCCCTCCCTAATTTCCTTGTAACATGCGACCAACAAAGGTCAATAGAGCAGAAATCCTTCTAAAAGGCCAATCTGTATTTGAATTATTTAAACAATGTCGAACAAGCAAGTTAAATGGAGCTTATCAAACGTCACACCTCTCAAAGCACAATCAGAGATGGCAGGATATTAACTGGCAAACTCTCCCGGGCTGCCTGGGATGAGAAAAGCAAAGGGGTGAGTTTTCCCCCTCCACCTCCCTCTCTTTAAGAAGAGAAAAGAAGGCCCACACAACACCAGGCTCGTGGGTAGAAAAACACAGGTGTCTGTGGTTTTGCTGCATGTTGCCAAGGATGGGTGGTGTGGATGGTAGCCATGTTGTGCCTCTCCCCTCATTACCCACCATCCTTGGCGAGGCTGCTAAGCAGCATCTTGGGGGCTTTAGAGGTGGAGGGGCAGCTTTCTTACCCGAGCCTTGAAGTTCAAACCAAACACAAAGCAGTTCAAATTCTGGCTCAGGCTTTTCCACCCATTCAAAGGAGGGAGAAACTGGAAATAGCCCCCAAGGATAAAAACAGCATGTTTGAGGTTGTCTGAATTCTGTTCTTTTTTTGGACAGAGGGGTTTTTCCATTAAGAGGAGGCCGCTGAAAAGAGGTTGTCCTTTCCTCTCCACCCCAAGTCACTTTTCATCTGGATGTTAATGTCAAGAGTGAAGGGAATAAAGGCTACAGGGAATTCACTGGAGGACGAGGACAGCTTTGCACTGCTTTTGCCTTTTTTGACACTATGTGATCATGGCAAATCTGGATTTGGAAAACATAGATCTGGGCTGCCACCAAAACACCTTTTGGGCCCTAAGATTCGTCAACAGTGATTTGCTTTAAAGCCATGTTTTTCAAGCTTGGCAACTTCAACTCCCAGAATGCCCCAGCCAGCATGGGAGTTAAACTCCACACATCTTAAAGTTGCCAAGTTTGCAAAATACTGCTTTAAACTCTCACCAAATTCTGAAGCAAAAACAAATCCCAAAAGTTGATGGGTCCTACCATGTGTGGAGCAAAATTTGGTAGAATTCAGAGGTGAGAAGAATTGTTCATTAAAGTAACAGTGGGAATCATATTTTAATATCACCTCTAAATTAAAAAAATAAAACTCTGCAAGCAGCAAATGAACACATTCATTCATTTGACCATATTCTAGGGTGCCCCAATCTAAGCAGACTCTGGCTAGTGTATAATAGTTTGAAAAATAATGTAATTTTAAAAAGTTAATATTAACACTCAGCTATGTGGGTCACCCAAAGTTTTGACCCAAATTTTGCTGATGGGAAGGAAAAGCTGAGCTAGCATCTTTATCATGGTACATACTATTAGTATTACTGATTTTTTATCACCGTTCTGCAGAGCAACCAGGATGGTGCATAGCAATTTAAAAAATCAGTACCATAAAAACCAGCATTCACTGTATCAATAAATATTTAAAAAACAACAACAATGCCATCCCTAAAAACCTCTTAAAATACTAATTGGTATTAGTTTCTAAAGTGGTTTTCTTGTTTGGGAGTTGAACATGCACAGCCGCTCCAACATGGCATCCCCTTACTTACAACGTGGAGTAGTACAGCCTGCTTCATCCCTTCAGGATTCTTGCACTTTGTTATGATGCATATACTGTATAGACCAGGTCGTGTGAACCCGTGTGTTGCAGTACCCTGAAAATGGTGAAGGAACGGAAAAGATATATTTGCAAGATCCTTCTCTTTTCTGAGATAAGAATGTACATAGATAAGACACTACACCAGAGAGGGAGTTGATGTAGCAAGTGAACGAGTTGCAAATCAGGACATTCCCTCCACCTTTCAAATCTCCCATCAAGGCAATTAGTTACCCTCTCAAAACTTCATCGATATTGGGATAATAATGAAACCATTCTAACTGTACACATTTTAAATGAGTAAATTTAAATTTAAATTAGCCAGTCTGGCTAGTGGTTAACACACCAGGCTAGAAAGCAGGAGACTATGAGTTCTAGTCCCACCTTAGGCATGAAAGCCGGCTGGGTGACTTTGGGCCAGTCCTTCTCTCTGAGCCCAACACCCTCACAGGGTTGTTGTTATGGGAAAATAGGAGGAGGAAGGAATATTAGGTATGTTTGCCGCCTTGAATTTATAAAAATAATAAAGGCAGGATAAAAAAATCATATAAAAATTCCCTCTCACCCCTATGGGTGGTATGTGTCTTCCTCAATCTCGGGTCCTCTACCAGAGGCCTGGGAGTTTGAGGGTTCTGCGCAGTATCTTAGCTGTTCCTAGCACTGCACTCTTCTGCACAGAGAGCTCTGATGTTTTCCTGGGATCTGTTGGAGCCACTCTCCCAGCTTAGGAGTCATGGCCCTGAGTGCTCCTACCACCACTGGGACCACTTTGGCCATTACTTTCCACATCCTCTCTATTTCCTCCTTCAGGCCCTGGTACTTCTCCAGCTTCTCATGCTCCTTCTTCCTGATGTTGCTGTCACTTGGCACTGCTACATCTATCACTACCACTGTCTTCTGCTCTTTGTCTACTACCACGATGTCTGGTTGATTGGCCAGTACCTGCCTGTCCGTCTGGATCTGGAAGTCCCACAGGATCTTAGCCCTTTTATTCTCCACGACCTTCTGTGGAATCTCCCATCTGAACTTGGGGGGGTCTAGCTCATATGCTGTGCAGATGTTCCTGTACATAATGCCAGCTACTTGGTTGTGCCGTTCAGTGTACGCTGTTCCTGCCTGCATCTTACACCCTGCCACTATGTGTTGGACTGTCTCTGAGGCCTCTTTGCACAATCTACACCTTGGGTCCTGTCTAGTGTGGTAGACCCCTGCTTCTATGGATCTGGTGCTTAGTGCCTGTTCTTGTGCTGCTATGATCAGTGCCTCAGTGCTGTCTTTTAGTCCGGCCCTTTCCAGCCACTGATAGGATTTCCCAATGTCAGCCACCTCAGCTATCTGTCGATCGTACATGCAGGGGCTTTTCTTGCCATGGTAGTTCCTCCGCTTGAACTTCCTCCCATGTCTGCTGCTGCCTGAAGCATTCTCTCAGCAGCTCATCTTTGGGTGCCATCTTACTGATGTACTCCTGGATACTCCGGGTTTCATCCAGGACAGTGGCTTTGACACTCATCAGACCCCGCCCGCCCTCTTTGCGGCTGGTGTACAGTCTCTGGGTGTTGGACTTGGGGTGGAAACCTCCGTACACTGTGAGGAGCTTCCGGGTCTTCACATCGGCAGCCTCCATGTCTTCCTTTGGCCAGCTCACTATACCGGCAGGGTATCTGATGACTGGCAGGGCATACATGTTGATGGCATGGATCTTGTTCTTCTCATTGAGCTGGCTCTTCAGGACCTGTCTTATCCTTTGGTGGTACTTGGATGTTGCTGTCTTCCTTGCCTCCTCCTCATGGTTCCCATGTGACTGTGGGACACCAAGGTATTTATAGCTGGTTTCTATGTCTGCTATATGGCCCACTGGTAGTTCCACTCCATCGGTCTTAACTACCTTCCCTCTCTTTACTATCATCCTGCCACACTTCTGCAGTCCGAATGACATCCCAATGTCCTCGCTGTAGATCTGTGTCAGGTGGATCAGTGAGTCGATGTCTCGTTCACTCTTAGCATACAGCTTGATGTCATCCATGTAGAGGAGGTGGCTGATGGTGACTCCACTCTTGAACTTGTACCCATATCCAGACCTTGTGATTATCTGGCTGAGGGGGTTTAAGCCTATGCAGAACAGCAGTGGGGACAGTGCATCACCTTGGTATATGCTGCACTTGATGGCCACTTGTGTGAGCTGTCTTGAGTTCACTTCCAGTGTTGTCTTCCACAGTCCCATTGAGTTCTTGAGGAAGGTCCTTAGTGTCCTGTTGACTTTGTATAGTGCCAGGTATTCACAGATCCATGTGTGTGGCATTGAGTCATAGGCTTTCCTGTAGTCAATCCAGGCTGTGCTCAGATTGGTCTGCCTAGACCCTGAGTCTCGGGCAACTGCTCTATCTATGAGTAATTGGTGTTTTGAGCCTCTGGTGTTGTTCCCAATGCCCTTCTGAACTGTGCTCAAGTACTGGCCCATATGGTCTTGTAGCTTGGCAGCTAGGATGCCTGATAGAACTTTCCATGTTGTGGGGAGGCAGGTTATTGGCCGGTAGTTGCATGGTGCTGTTCCCTTGTGGGGGTCTTTCATGATCAGCACTGTCCTACCTTGTGTTAGCCAGTCCGGGTGGGAGCCTGCTGCTAGCAGTTGGTTCATCTGTGCTGCTAGGCGTCACTGCTGTTAGTTTCTTTAGCCAGTAGGTGTGGATCATGTCCGGGCCAGGTGCTGTCCAGCTTTTCATGTTCTTGACCCACTGTTGCATGTCTGCTACTGTGATGGTGACTGGTTCCTGTTCTGGGAGATTGCTGTGGTCTGCTTTCAGGTCCTGCAGCCACTTTGCACTGGTGTTATGCGTCTTCTCTTTCTCCCATATGTTCTTCCAGTACTGTTCAGTTTCCGCTGCTGGTGGCTCAGCTGATACTCTGTGGTTGCACTGCAGTTGGGAGTACACTTTGGATGGTTCTTTGGAGAACAGGGCACTTATCTTCTTGGCCTCTGCTTCTCTAGTGTATCTCCTTAGCCTGGCAGCCAGTGCTGTGAGCCTTTGTTTAGCAGTCTCTAGGGCTTCAGATGGAGTCAGGCCCATATATTTTTTCAGTAGCTGAGTCTTATCCCTAATCTCCACACGCTTCTGTAGTTCTACCAGCTGACTGACTTCTCTCCGAATTGCCTTGATCTTAGCCTCCAATCTCATTTTCCAGGGTGGGTATGTACTGCTGTTCTTCTTGATCGTGTAGCCAAGCATTTCCAGGATTACAGCGGCTGTAGCATATACCAATTCATTGGTTTCAGTTATGGTGGTAGTAGGGATTGTCTGGAGGGCTCTGTTGGCATCTTCTAGCATACTATCTGATGGTACTTCTCCACTGGGCCTTGTTAATCGGACTCGAGGGTTGACTGTAGCTAGTTTATCCATGATCTTATGCCTCATATCAGCTGCTGTGCTGTGTAATGGAAGGGGTGGCAGTGACATTCCAGCTTCAGGTGTTGACTGCACATCTGCTTGTTCTTCTAGGTCTGCTTGAGTCCGGGTTGTAATGTGGAGTTGGTCTATCTCAAGTTGTGAGAGCAGCTTCCTCTTCACTATGTTGAAGCACTGGGTAACTAGTTGTTTCTCAGTTAGTGTGGATGTAGGCCTTCTGTCTATCCATAGTTCCCTCATACGTTTCATATATCCCCTCTCATTATGTCTGCTGTTGTAGTAGCATTCCATCAATTCCAAGTTCTCTTGTCTCGTCCATGTATGGTTTGTTCCAGTAGCCCACTTAACATCAGATTGTCCTGGTTCCCCAACATCTGACGCGGACCTTGTTAATCCAGGCGACGTCCGAGCCGGCATGACTCTCTTAGTTTGTGTCACTCTCATATTTGAGGTAGGCAGGTGAAGCGTTAGGGGGTCTTTGCCCAAGGACCCCTACTGGTAAGGTAGGTACCAGCCAGGATTTGAACCCCAGTCTCCTGCATCAAAGGCGGTGTTCTAACCACTACGCTATCCAGCTGCTATATATATCCTCCTTCTCCTTCTCCTTCTCCTCCTCCTTCTCCATCATCATCATCATCATCATCGTAATTTATTGATTAGCGATGAGGCCATATCAGAATACAAAATACAAAACAATATTAAGACCATATATAACAAAATACAGCAAAAGGCAAAACTAAAAGAAAATACAAGTCATACTTCTGCATCATCCCTATAATTTAACCTAATCAGATCCACATATACAGTTCTGAATTGTATTGTTTTATTCAGATAAAAGGCAGTATTATATTTATTTATTTATTTACGTATACATCACATTTATATATCCGTCCAGCTCACAAAACGACTTTGGGCAGCCATATAACTGTGATGTATAAGTAAATAAATAAATATAATACTGCCTTTTATCTGAATAAAGCAATACAATTCAGAACTGTATGGGTGGATCTGATGTAATATTTGGGTTCTGACCACACATAAAATATGATGTGCTGAGGTATGGATCAATATCCTTAATTTCACATGCTAGCAAAATAATGCCTGGGATCATCCAGCACAGATTAGAGCCCTACATGAAAAAAGAGATGCCAGATGTTCAAGCTGGCTTTAGAAAAGGCCAAGGAACACAAGACATTATTGCTGATGCACACTGGATAATTGAGGAAGCCAAAGAATACCGAAAAGAAGGCACTATGTGCTTCATTGATTAATAGAAAGGCTTTCAATTGTGTCAATCATCTCAAGCTGTGAAAAGCGCTCAGGAAAATGGGAATCCCAGAACATCTCATTGTCCTCACAAGAAACCTATATTCAGTTCAGGAAGTCACAATATGGACAGAACATGGTGAAACAGACTGGCTCCAGGTTGGCAAAGGAGTGCGACAAGGCTGTATACTCACCCCTTATTTATTCATCCTGTATGCTAAATATATACATTAAGGGAAGCTGGATCGGAAAAAGATTAACATGATTTTAAAACTGGAGAAAGAAACAGCAAGCCATGGTATTCCCTGTGACACTCTATGGAAGCAAAAGTTGGAATTTGAAGAAGCAAGATAGGAAGAGTATTGATGCTTTTGAACATGAGTGTTCGAGAAGACTCCTGAGAGTATAGACAGCCGAGAAAACAAACAAATGGATCATTGAATAAATCAACCCAAAGTTCAAATGACCAGGTTCAAATTATCCTACTTCGAACACATTATGCGAAGACTTAGCTCTCTAGAGAAGGCTGTAATGCTGGGAAAGGAGGAAGGAAAGAAAAGAAGAGGACGACCAGCAGCAAGATGAATGGACTCAGTTACAGTGGTGATGGGTGCATGCTGGAAGATCTGAAAGACCAGGTTAGGGATAGACTGTCACAGAAAAAAACCTACGTGGTTACTAAGAGTCGACAATAACTTGATGGCACATAGTCAATCAATCAATGTATGGAACCAAATGGGCTATTCGTCTAATGTGTGATTCAAGATACTTGACTCTCACTTTACTATACTTGGTTCTTAAAATGAAAATTGTAATATTGGTATAAACCTGTCAGTTCATAACTTTATTTTTTTACATGTGTTTTTGATTCCTATTTAATTTCTCTATCTTCCTCTTCCCTCAAAACAACTTAACACATTTGTAAACAAGTAGCTATTTACTCCCCTTTTCCTGGGTTTGCCCAACATTTTGAACTATAAAAAGCCTAACTAAAGTTAAAACTAAGTTTTGTAGTCTGTACACATGCAGCTACTTGATCTTCAACTAACATGGTAAATGAGTTACACAACAGCCATAATATTCTTGATCATTTTTCCTCACTATTCTCACTTAATTATTATGTTGTATTATAATGAATAGAGATGAACAGACAAATCAATTTTTCCTTTCAAAGAATAAAAGTATCCAGTTGTTAAAAGCAAGTTTGCAACTTCTAATTGGCTCTGTCTATTAATTGCTATGAATTGTCCTTAGCGTGAATAGCTTTCTGTTTGCAACTGCCTTCTGTCTGAGAGTTTGGATCCAATCTAGTTTAAAGACTATGGTGGTGGCAGGTGTCCATGCAGAATTAACATTTGGGCAGCAGACTGAAAAGGTATATGTCATCTATTCACCATCTTCCCCGTAGTATTTTAATTTAAATGATAGTTATACAGGTGAAACTCGAAAAATTAGAATATCGTGCAAATGTTCATTTATGTCAGTATGGCAACTCAAAAGGTGAAACCAATATATGAGATAGACGCATTACATGCAAAGCGAGATATGTCAAGCCTTACTTTGGTATAATTGTGATGATTATGGCGTACAGCTTATGAAAACCCCAAATTCACAATCTCAGAAAATTAGAATAGTGTGAAAAGGTTCAATATTCTAGGCTCAGAGTGTCCCACTCTAATCAGCTAATGAATCCATAACACCTGCAAAGGGTTCCTGAGCCTTTAAATGGTCTCTCAGGCTGGTTCAGTAGGAATCACAAGCATGGGAAAGACTGCTGACCTGACAGCTGCGCAGAAAACCATCATTGACACCCTCCATAAGGAGGGAAAGCCCCAAAAGGTAATTGCAAAAGAAGTTGGATGTTCCCAAAGTGCTGTATCAAAGCACATCAATAGAAGGTTATGTAGAAGGAAAACGTGTGGTAGAAAAAGGTGCACAAGCAGCAGGGATGACCGCAGCCTGGAGAGGATTGTCAGGAAAAGGCCATTCCAAAGTGTTGGGGACTTTCACAAGGAGTGGACTGAGGCTGGAGTTAGTGCATCAAGAGCCACCACACAGACGGATCCTGGACATGGGCTTCAAATGTCGTATTCCTCTTGTCAAGCCGCTCCTGAACAACAAACAATGTCAGAAGCGTCTTACCTGGGCTACAGAAAAAAAGAACTGGTCTGTTGCCCAGTGGTCCAAAGTCCTCTTTTCTGATGAGAGCAACTTTTGCATCTCATTTGGGAACCAAGGACCCAGAGTCTGGAGGAAGAATGGAGAGGCACACAATGCACGATGCTTGAAGTCCAGTATGAAGTTTCCACAGTCTGTGTTGATTTGGGGAGCCATGGCATCTGCTGGTATTGGTCCACTGTGCTTCATTAAGTCCAGGGTCAACGCAGCCGTCTACCAGGAGATTTTGGAGCACTTCATGCTTCCTTCCGCAGACGAGCTTTATGGGGATGCTGACGTCATTTTCCAGCAGGACCTGGCACCTGCCCACACTGCCAAAAGTACCAAAACCTGGTTCAATGACCATGGGATTACTGTGCTTGACTGGCCAGCAAACTCGCCTGACCTGAACCCCATAGAGAATCTATGGGGCATTGCCAAGAGAAAGATGAGGGACATGAGACTGAACAATGCAGCGGAGCTGAAGGCCGCTATGGAAGCATCCTGGTCTTCCGTAACACCTCAGCAGTGCCACAGGCTGATAGCATCCATGCCACGCCGCATTGCGGCAGTCATTGCTGCAAAAGGGGCCCAAACCAAGTACTGAGTACATATGCATGCTTATACTTTGCAGAGGTCCGATATTGTTCTATTTCCAATCCTTGTGTTATTGATGTCATGTAATATTCTAATTTTCTGAGATTGTGAATTTGGGGTTTTCATAAGCTGTACGCCATAATCATCACAATTATACCAAAGTAAGGCTTGACATATCTCGCTTTGCATGTAATACGTCTATCTCATATATTGGTTTCAACTTTTGAGTTGCCATACTGACATAAATGAACATTTGCATGATATTCTAATTTTTTGAGTTTCACCTGTAGATTCTTATCAATTAGCAACTCTTATGCAAATCTGTGTTCTCGTGTCTTTGCATAAGCTACTCTCCCTAGTAGTTTGCATTTTACTTTTCAAAATTAGAATCTCAGTAGTTTGCCGAAAGACTTCAAATGACAAACCAAAAATGTATTCACTTGATAATTTTATTGGAATTAAGTGATGCTGAGTATGCATTGTCATAAAAATAGGAAGTGGTTCCAAACATTTTTCTAAGATAATCATTCTCACATATTGTTTTTCAGAGATTTTGATACTAGTAGGTACAATTCACCCTATCTAAAGCATACCAGGTTGGGGAGGGCTCACCTAATCCAATCTTCCTTCCAAGGATCCGGAAAATGATAGTTACAAATGAGCCAGAGGCCCAGTGGTCTACAAATCAACCAGCTGTCTGACCTAGCTATAAATGAAAGGTTTTATTTTTGCAAACCACCTTTTGCACAAAAATTCTGAGAGATAGTCAAAACTATTTTTAGTCTTTTTTCTTTAAATCAAATAACTTTGATTTAACAGATATATTTGGTAGTGGTGGAAAATCCTAAATGAATATTGGCATGAATCTTTTTGAGTATAGATGATTTGTTAGTTTAGTTTGATGTGAGCCAATCAAAAAATTGCCTTCTTGTTAAACTATATGCTGAGAAATAGATTTTAAAATTTGAACTACTTTCTAGTTCTTTAGTGGTTAATGCATATTCTTGGCTTTTTCCCACAGATTTGGACTATCTTTTATCTTTAAATGTTGATGCTGCAAAATCTCTGTGTAAGCAAAGATTATATGAAAGTGCATACAGGTCAGAGGGTCCCCCCCCCCCCCCCCACTTACTGCTACTTTAGCTCAGCACCTACAAACACCCTTTACTCCTCAAATGGTACACATGTATGTTTCCAAATCTGATATTTGCCTTCTTCTTTTCTTCTCCCCTCCTATTATTTAACCCTCATAAAATGCATCTGATCAAACATTTGATTATATTTTCTATATTGTTGCCAAAAATACCACAAGTCACTAGGAGTCCAGCCTGGCTCCAAGGGGACTTTATGTATAAATTTAAAATCAAGTTTTCAAACCAAAATTGTACAGTACTTTTCTGGCTGAAGATTGTTGTAAGCAGCAAATCAGGGAGACCATTTCCAATAGTGGACAGAACCACGAGAAAGAATTGACTAGGACAAATATTTAAATTGATTTTATGTCAAATTTATTTTAAAATGAATCAGTTACAACAGTTAATATGAATACTCCTCATGCATTTATTAAGTTTCCTCTTTGGTCATATTACAAAATTCAATTTTGTGGCAACTTTTGAGGAAGACTTAGGGGACTGCAACCAAGTTTTGAGGGGGGCTTGCACCACTCCAGGATTATCCTTGCTTTAAAACTGGAACAGCTACTTTGGGGTAGCTGTATAGCTATTTCCTTATTTTTGCCATTATTTTTGTTTTTTACAATTATATCACTTATGGATCTTTCCTACCAGTAAAAAAATGCTACTTGTATGTCTAATTTTTTTAAAAGTTGGATTTTTTTATTACAAATTATGTTTTACTTAAATTATTTAATTAGAGGATAAAATGACAGAAGCTTATTTTTCAGGAAAGAAGATTACTTAAACCTATCCACAGTTTTTCCCTCAGATCAGAAGATTTCTTTTTCAGGGTTTTTTTTTCAGCCTTCATTTTGAAGGCTAGACAGAAAAAACTGTAAAAAACATTTAGATAGTCTTTTCCTTGGAAAAGGAACAGTAAAGAAAAAAGTTAATGCCAAACTTGCATGTAAATGGCAGAAGAATTATTGTCATGGTTTAAAATAATAAAAAACAAGTATTTCTAAAATTATCCCCTTCATCTCAGATCAATATGCCTCCAGTGACAATGATATAATATATCTGCCTGGTGTTCTTGATCTTTATAATGCTAAATAAAAGCTGGATGAAATTTGTAGAAATAATTTTTATATATTTCATGCTGTTTTACTTTTTTTTAAAATGCTTTACATAGACTGTTATTAAAGAAATCTTATTTGATGGGAACATGAACTTATTCAGAGATAGTTAGAGAGGCCATAAGGAAAAACACCTCACTAGAGGCACAATGGATCTAAAACAGATAGTAATACTTTATCAGTCCACAGTGGACAATCTATTACTATAATTGCATTTTAACTGGACAGAGAGAAAATCACCATAAACTGGATCAGAAAGTAGATAGAAGTGCAGCACACGAAACATGGCAAAGCAGATGTTTAGTGATGCTGTCATCCCTGTTCACTGCCAAAATTTAGTAAATAAAGATTGGTAATTTCAGACTGACTGGGATGGAAGAATGTACTAGGATAGAATACACAATTGCATATGTATTTATTTATTCAATTCAATTTCAGCAATTTATTTATTTATTTATTTATTTGGTTTGAATTCAGTGCCGCCCAATTCTAACTAACTCTGAGTGTTCACAATGTAAAAAAATGAAATACAAATGCAATAAAGCAAACAAGTACAATAAAAGAAATAAACAAGATGGCACATTCAGACAACTATCATCAAAACGTATGCAACATACGTCAAACACAGGGTTTTATACACCCTACCCCAAGGCCTGGGAGGACAGCCAAGGTTTTAAGGCCTTTTGGAATGCCATCAAACAGTTTTCTAGGAATTTACACTTGACTGTTTACATGTACAGCAACCTGCCACGATAATTTTAGGGTATGCTTCTGCTCATTGCCTAGCCAAATGTGTGAGTCCAGCATCAAAGTCTAAAAGATAACACAAGGTTATCTTACCATGAGACTTTCTATGGAAGAGTCACAGTCCTGTTTTGGCCATACATTTCAGGACCAGAGGATTTGGCAGGCATCATTTGGATGGGGACCATCATCAGGGCAAATTACTAATGAGGAACAGCAGACAAAGCAGCACAATGTAAACCAACTGTTCCCTGCCACGCTTACCAATCCTACTCTGCCTCTCCTTCACCCAGCTCTCTGTAATTCAGCCCTGGTCTTCCTTTTCAATAGGTTTCACAAGACAACCTTTCTCCCAACTGCTCTGAATGAAGGGGAGGACACTTATCTTTTAGATTAGATCCTGTAAAATACAAACCCATAGCTTGTGATGCTTTCAAGGTTTCCAGCATAAACTAAAAATAGCTGTGTAGTCACTGTGGTGGGTTTTTCAGTTTTCTGGACATTTGCCCATTCTGGACACTTACTACCACCGGAGAAGGAGAAGGAGAAGGAGAAGGAGTCTATGATAGCTTCTGGCTGATACCCACATTATTAGGAGGAGTCTAATAGCACCTTTCCAAACATAAAAGACATATGCTTTAAAAGACATGTGCTTTCATGGGCTACAGCTCACTTCACCAGATGCATACTGATCTTGCTAATATCAGGTTTTGGAATACTAAAGAGATCATATTAGGTCTACCTGATTTGAGCTTCAAAAGTATGGATGACCACTAGAAAGCCGTAAATAATTTGCAATGTCTATCTCTTTGCTACCATATATAAAAGGCAGCCAGATTTTTGCAGCCCAAATCTCATAGCCATACATAACATTGGGCTAGCTGGATCCATAATCTGGCAACCTAGTAGTTTGACATATCAAAAGTCAGATTCATATTTTAGATGTACAACATTCCTCCATATGTTTTATATTAGAAGTGTGAAAACAGTACACCTTCATCACTTATTCATTCACTGTTGCTGCTTCCTTGCAACATGAACTGACTGGAGTTCATTCTTCATTAATCGTTTTAATAAAATACAACTATTTTGTGTTATTCTCCCCCACCTCTTTGCTCTGCTCTGCTCATTCTTACTGTTTTTCAGCATCTCCTTCTTTGTCAAATAAGGCATCTTTAACATGCATGTGGAAATCACATATTTTATAGTAATACTCCTAAAAGTCAGAGCATTTGTAGACATGTTTTAATACATAGGATTTTAAGTATAAAATCAGCCTGCATAAAACTAGCTTTTCCAATGACCTTCAAGCTTTTTTCCCCCCATAAAATCCAGAGGCTTTATCTTTGGGGAATTCTATAATTTTTCTTTCTTTTAATCCAAAATATAACAACTCTTGGAAAATAGCCAGTATATTGCTTTGAAGGATGACTACAGTCTGTAGCCACCTGGTTGCATGCACAAAGGAGAAAAAGAACAGCTGAAGAAGAAAAAAAAAGAACTTTCCTAGTCAGGCTGACATAGATGTTAACATTTCTGATGCTCTATACACTTTTGTTAGAGCAATAAGAAAAGATTGGCAATCCTTACTTAATAGAAATTAGATAAAGGCATCTCTGTTTCTAAGGCAGCTTTCTATAGCAGGATGCCCTCCAAATGTGTTGAACTGCAGCTCCCTGGCTAGAGATGAAGGAAGCCATATGCCCACACTTCTGCAAGTCAGCTATTTGAGGAAGATGGAAGACTATGACAAACCATTTCCATGTTGTGCCAAGAAAATTACATGATACCCATGTCATCGGCAGCAGTTCAGTTTGACTCAAACATGAGTTTACTTTTATGCTAGGCCCACTGACATCCATTGTGATTTATTCACAAGGGAGCCCTGATACCACTGATTTCTCTTATGCCACAAAACATTGCTGTAAAACTTAACAGAAGACCTACAGCTGAAGAATTTTCAGGCACATATAGTTTGGCCATATTTCTGGATGCTTAAGGATAGAATATAAGGTATAATTTTATGGCAGTGGGCTTCATTGAATTCAATGACATTCCCTCCAATAACCCCCCCCCCCCCCCCAAATGCATACAATCAGATTTTTTTCATAGATCTGTGAAGAAAGCAACATTTCTGGCTACACTCCTTGGGTCAAGAAAGGAAAAAAAGGATGCATGATATCATTAGGGACCAAAGTAATCTATGAGTAGATATATAAAGGGAAGCAGGTCTAGGAAAGACCAGCAAAGAACTGCCACTAAACTCTGAAAGATAAGTGAGATATAAATGTTTTATATAAATAAGAAATTTAGGCTGGCAGACATGCTGTAGTTAGTTATTGGAACAGTTTACAATGGACTTGCTCTGGGGGTTTCATTCAGCCCAGTTCCTGCCCTGGAAAGCATGTGAAGAGATAGTTTGCCTCCTGGGAGGTTGGAGAAAATCCTACCTACTTGGCTGCATTTATTGAAGTGTGAGTGATTGAGACTTCTTTTTAAACAAAAGCATTGGGGAACAGCTGATTTGTGCTAGATATTATTGTGATTATAATGCCTGATTCTTTGCTATGACATTTCAATCACTGGGATTGGGGAGTGAGATGTTTGAGGAGTGGGGAGATCCCAAAGGTAACTGCTACATATTTATAATTTCAGGGTGGATTTTTGCAGTAATTTTGGAATATTCTCACTTTTCTTTTAAAAAATAAAATTTTCTGAGTTGAGTTCTGTATTCTTTCCATAGTCTTGCTTATCTGGAAATGTGTAAATGCAGCCACTGGGCTCACCTGCATAGGTGTTCATAAAATATCTCTGCAACTCAAAATGTAAAAGCGGGAAACACCAGCAGGACACTAGAGAAGTTACTTTCAAGAGCAAAGTGATTGCACAGAACTTTATCACAGAAGTGAAAATTTTGCTATTTTAATATTTAGAGAGATAAGATAATAAATGCTATTTCAGTCCATTTATGAATGGAGATCTCAGAACAAGATTTTTCTTGGTGTCCATGATACCTAATAACCCAGTTAATTGTCATGTGGCTTCTCAGGTTTTAGCAAAGCAAATTCTCCTGTGGTTTTTTATTGTTTGTTTTTGCACATCATTGGATAATGTGGAAGACATGGTGGCTCGCTTAATGCTTTTCTCTGAGGCATTTTGTTTCACAAAAAGTCTGTAATTGTCAAATTGTTTAATGTGTTCAGATTTATTGAGAAAATGAGCCAAATGTTATCTTAGAAAATATTGGATAGGTTCAGATATCATGCTTAAAATAATAATGTGGTTTGTTTGTGGCACAGTGTAAGGTGAGAACCAGCCATTAAGGTTTATCAACCATGGTTTTGGTTTAGCACAATGCAAACATTATTTGCATGACCATATTTTACTGAAAAAAACTACAGTTAGCTAGTTTAACACAACGTATTAGGCAGAAACCAAACAAACTACATTATGTGTGAACCCCACCAGCTGCTGCTTTGTGAATCAGACTAAGCCTTCCTATATGTTTTCTGAGTTAATTTGTTTTCTTCTGCCCAAGAACTCTGGTAAGAAAGGCTAAGGTGGGGCTGGGGGAAAAATGGCAGGATGCAATCCATATTCATCACCAGAACTCCTTGAGAGTCTCTTTCACTTACACCTAACCCAGGTGGGGGCAGGGGAAGGTCGTGGATTTTGTGTTCCAGTTGTTGAATGCTTTTGTCCAGAGCAAAAGGTCATGAGATAAAAATGGTCGATTCTTGCTTTTTGTGTTGCTAAGAGATGGTGATATCTGTCCCTTTTGCCCTGTATTTGCTCACCTGCTAAATGCCAGCACTCACCAAAAAATCCAGCAAAATTAACTATTTGTTAGCTACATGAACTATCCTGTACCCCTCAATATGAAAGTTCATATTATGAATCTTTAGGTTTTAGATTATTTTCTCTCCTCATTAATCTCATTTAGTATTCAATCTCATTAGGTTGGAAGGATTCCTTCCCAAACAGCATCAAGGCCAACAATTCTCTACCACACAACTATGGCAGTAACTACTAGTACTAGAATGGAAAGAGCAGTGGAACTGTAAAACATTCAAGGGTGGGTAAGGTCAGAGACTACCTCTCAAATGAAAAAGAGACTACTGGCACTATTGTATAGTATTTTTGTTTAAAAAATTTTGAGGGGGGAAAAACTAAGGATACAAGGATTGGATGCAGAGCAATAGTACTTTGGTCAAAAGGACATAATTATTAATAATTTGGATGGCGAACAATTTAGAACAACTGTTTTTATGTAAGTAGAATGTATTGTTTGCTACAAAATCCGTATGGACTTGATTGATTGATTTGGATTTATGAGCTGCCCAACTCCAATGGACTCTTCCATTGTTTGATCTGTGATCTTCAACCATTGTGTACCCTTAACCATGGAAGTTCATTGGACAACTCTGAGCCAGTCAGTCTCTCTCAATGCAGTGTAAGAATACTGTTATGGGGGAAATAGAAGGAGCAAGTGATACACATGCTGCCTTGAGCTTTTGAACACAAGGTGGGATATACAGTGGTACCTCGGTTCACGAACTTAATTGGTTCCATGACTCTGGTTGCGAACCAAATTGGTTGCGAACCGAATCAAATTTTCCCATAAAGTTCAATGTAAATACGGTTAATCTGTTCTAAACCATATGCAATTTTTTTTTAAAACCACAAAAATATGACACAAAGTACAGTACAGTACAGTATGAAGAGAGAGAACACTAATCTTGCTTGAGTCGACTTCTGGCGTGGAGGACAGGAAGGCGGGTGGGGAGGCAGTTATTGTTTGGAGGGAGAGTCCCCCTCCCTACAGGAAGCCATGACCACGTGTCACAGCATGGAAAATGGCCGCGGGTCATGTTCGTCACCCCATGCGGAGTTTGCGAATGGAAGCAAAATTTTGCGAACGGTGCTGTTCGTGACCCGAATTGTTCGTGAACAGAAGCGTTTGTGAACCGAGGTATTACTGTACATCTGACAAATAAATAAAAAAGAATCCATGCTGGAAGCAAGACCTGTGCTCCAATAACTCTAGAAGTGGCTACTAAACTGTGATTCTCCAGCTCAGAGGCAGTCTTTTCCTGAATACCAGCTTTAGGCCCAGTGGTCAAAGAGGACTGTTGCCTTACTGTCCTCTTACGTAGTTTGGTGCACTATTGTGAGAAATAAGATGGGTCTGTAGAGTGGTCCATCAGAGCTCCTTTTATGTTTCTTGTATGTAAGTGCAATTCATATTGTTACAGCTAAGTGTGTGCATGTCTCTGTGTGTATATACACACATACATACTGATATGCATGCATTCCCTCATTTGTTTATTTATTTAAAAGGGTTACATGGCTGCCCACCTTAAGAAACACAACTCTGGGTGGCTCACAACAGTTCTATAAAACCAAACATCGTAAGAACAATATATGCATATACATACACGGCTGGTAGTTCTCTGTTTGCTATGGTGAGTTACAAGCTGCTCAGAAGTGTTCCACATATTTCTAAATATTGCTCTCTCCCTCCCCTTTTACTGCTATGGCAAATTCCAATTTAGAAAGCATTTTGCAAGGTGGACTTTCTAAATGTACAGGTCCAGCTCCCACTGGGACCACATTAGGAACACAGCTTGTGCTCCTGGTCACTACTGGAATGAAAGTGCCTTTTAATCCTGCTTGTTTCTCTCCTTCAAGCCTAGTCTAAACAGACATCTTAAGAAAGAGACTGCTTAATTGCCAAGACAACTTGTGATAACACTTTTTTTCCTCCCTCCCTTTCAAACTTAAACCCCAAAAAATGGTCCCAGGAGGCTGATTCCAGGACTGGAGCAGCCCCTAATGAACACTCAGGGAATTAGAAGTCACTGATAAGGCCCTGCCTTTTATAGTTTTAATTTCATAGCAATAGTCACAGCTTCCTGATAAGGAAAGCATACATTGGATTGTACTGCACTCCCTGCTTCATAGCTTAGAGGCCTTGGGTGAATTGGCATCCATCAAAATGCTTTTTGCAATTTACATGAATACGCTGATGCCTGTTGATAAGGAAAAGTGTAAGTCAACAGAGTTGCGGCTGTAATTGGGTGTTACCTGTTTAGATATTCTGGGCTGTTATCTCAGGATCATTTCACTGGCTCTGCTGAACTTCAGCTTCACCCTTGCAAGGGTTGAAAAGCTTTGCAACCTGTGTACCGTTCCAGCTCCCTGTAAAGGGCGCTTGGCAGTCTTCATATAACATTCCATGCCTCAGCCATTTCCTGGAATTCTCAGAGCTGGCATTCCCAGGGGCCAACTGGGGAAGGCTCTTGTAGAATTATGGAATCCCAGAGTTAAAGGAGGCCTTTTAAGGCCTTCCAATTGACTCAGATGCTCAGTGCAAAAAAACTTCTGAATTCAAGCCTCCTCAAGAGGGCTGTGTACAAACATTCTCCTTAGGACAAAGCTTGTCAAACTGCTCTTATTCTCAGGATGTGTTTCCTAAAGTTGGATCTCTTGGACCTTAAACCCATTTGACTTAGTCTTGGAGGACAGCAGAGAGAGAGAGGGGGAAATAATGCTATTACTTAAGAGCCATTCAGGTATTTGTCATGATGATGATGATGTATAATATTATTTATTTGAATTTATTCGCTGTCCAATTCCAACGGATTCTGGGCAGTGTATGATAGTAAGTGTTCACACCTGGCTTTGTAAATCTGTTACATATTCATAATTTGTCAATTGCTCTACTATTTGTTTCAGCTGTAGAAACAATATCTGAACACAATAAGTAATGCCAGAGGTGGCCCCAAGACCAGCTCCTATTGATTCCTAGTTACCTGAATCATAATCAGGAATGGGAGGGGAAGACTGAATATTTAAAGCTTGTAGAAAAGACAACTGAGTGGGATATGACAGCATTCATCGAGGCTCTGAAGGGTATTACAAAGAAAGTGGCTACATCTGTTCTCCCCAATCTCAGAGACAAAATACAGAACAGTGGTCTTGAGTTACAGGAAGGCAGATTCTGACTAAATGTAAGGAAAAACATCCTAACAGTGGGAGTTGTTTAAACTAGAACCAGTTACTTAGGGATACTGTGGGGTCCCCTTCATTGGCTGCATCCAAGTGGAAGCTAGACAGCCATCTGCTCTGGATGCTTTAATTTGGATTCCTATGCTGAGCAAGGGGCTGGACTTGATGGCCTTGCCAAAATGGCTCTTTCCAACTCAGTTTCCATAGTTTTTTTTTCTTCTTCCTTTTGTTATGTTCAAACTGAAGCTGGATAAATACTTATCAGGGGTGCTTTCACGTAGATGCACTGTAGCAGAGAGTTGGATTTAGTCTAAATAGCCTATCCCAACGTTTCAAATTTTGCAGAGTTGCTTTCAGCCAGTTACTGGGATAGGCATACTAACTCCAGATGTTTGGGAACCATACCTCCCATTATCCTTTACCACTAAACATGCTGCCTGAGGCTGATGATGATTGAAGTGCAAAGCATCTGCAGATTTTATTCCTGGTGTCTTCCATACTAAGCTGGTTTTCTAATGATCTGAATGTTGTTGCTGCTGCTGGTATCAACAACAACAATATCCTCCACTTCCACCTAAACAATGTTGAAGATGGCTAAAGATACGGTTCTTAAAAGGGTGAATTGATAGCACCTTGGGCAGGAGATCTCAAGGAACTTTCAGATCCAGATTGGCAGGCGGCAAAAGAGTAATATGCAGGCCCTCACACTCTGCCTAGGTTGGGTGGTCTGTTCCTGCAGAGGGGGTGGAATGCACTGGTACTAAGAGGAGAAGGAACCATTCTGACTGCCAGGGAGAAGACTTGCTCCCCACTCCATCATGCCATCAGCCGCTACGGGGAAAATAGCACTGTGTGTGAGCTGGGGAGAAAATGTATGTGCCTAAACTCATCTAATAGTTTTGTCCACTTCTGTGCCCCTAAAGGATTCTATAGAACCAACCCAGGGCTACCCATCCAAAACGTTTTCCCTTTTGCAGGGTAAATGATATGACCACATTGAGAAGAACCTCATTCAATAACATTGAAAGGTAGGAAACAATCAAGCTCATGCTGACTCGTGATATGGAAAAAGGAATCTGTTAAGCAAGTTCTTATGTCAAACCATATTATTGCAAGGACACTGACTCATTTCATAATGAAACTGTAAACATTCAAATTCAAACAGTTTTAGTATCTAATCCCCTCCCTTGACTGCTGCTGTTGTTTTAATTCTGTGTTGTTGCTTTCTTTGGTATATTTATTCTTAAGAGTGCAGCTCTAGACTTCTTTATTAAGTAGTATTTCCCACTATATACCCAGTCCCTTGTAAATTGGTTAAAAAAAAAAACACCCTCCCTTTGATTTATTTTAAAAATCATTAGTAGAAATTTCTTCTCCAGCCTTTCCTATCCTGAACTATGTAATTTTTCTACTTCCAAAGAGTTACTGTTTAATTTTACATGGGGCAGGGGGACTCAAAAAGTTAGTTTCCCGTCTATAGTCCAAATTCAGTCCATTTTATCACCTTAGGACTCTACCACTTCATTTTGCTTCATGTGTAACCTAAACCAAAAATGCAAAGGATAATTAACGTGTTCAGTTCTAACACAGCTCTTTTTTGTGGAAGTCATCCAAATATATTATCTCTGCTGCAGAATGCTCACAGCCCAGACATCATTATGTTTCTTTCGTTCCTAGGGCAAGAGAAGTTGAAAATGAAAATGACCAGACCCTAGTCTATAATTAAACTAGGAGACTCAAACCGATTTGCAAAAAGTCAATGGCATCCTGTCCACTCTGCAGCATTTTTATTAGATTCTTATAATTTTTATTTCAGTTCTCATAATCTAAGGTATCAACATTTTGCAGATAAAGAGAATCATATGTCTTATAAAAGATACGTGTTTATTCCCTGAGTTTTGTCAGCACAGAGTTGCAAACATGGCTAAATGGAATGGAGAGACCCATTGCTCAGTGATGAAATGCCTGGGTTGCATGCATAAGATCCCTGGGTTTATTTCAGGCAAATAAAATCTCAGAGTAGAAGGACTAGAGAAGAAAGAGCATCTCAGGTTAGAAGAGCTGTAGCCAGTTAAATAATATTGGCACAAGAAGTTGGTACCACATGCTTCTTTCAAAATATAACTGAATATCATGCCATGATCTCTTTTTTGGCTGCACCAGAGGCATGGCTTTTAGGGGAATCATTAGTCACACAGTAGCATGACAACAAGGAGGTGGAACCAGGACAAATATAAATGTTTGAATTGTAATTTAATTACAGAGTTAATAAGTTTACTTAATAAATTTAAGTTAGTAAATTTAGTTAATAAATTTACTTACCAATAAATTTAAATAAATAAATAAATAAATTACTTTCTAGGCTTGCGATAATTTCTTTCTTCTGTTACATTAAAAAAATACAATATGGCAGAAAGTTTTGGAGGAACTCCAGGGATGCAGCCAACTTTAGAGGGGCACCATCAGTCCCCTGATCTACACAAATATATGTTTCTACTCTCCAACATATCTGACAATCCACAGAAGTGCCATGCTTGAGTTTCAAATAGGTGCATGTAAGAAAACATTCTTGATGGAATGTATGGCTTGCCTGTTGATCCAGCAATTTGTTATTTTTTATTCTTTTTCCAAGAAGGCCAGGGAAACCCTTTGTTCAGTCCAGCCTTACATCTTCCCATTCTGTATCTACAACAGGCCTCTGAAATGTTGGGATGCTCAGTGGAGCCTTTATAAATAAGATTTATACATGGTTTTCCAAAGTCCTTAACATATGTGAAAAGGAAAGAAGGATGAAGCTGACTTATGGACTTCACTGAAATAAGATGAATTACTATCTTGGAAAATTTGTAGCTCTTAGGTATGCTTACTAAAATGGAATGTGGAGCAGAGTCTACTGTATATCTGCTGTTGGTAATAGACATTTGTTTGTTTGTTTTTATTTATTAAATTTATATGCCGCCCATCTCTCCCAGAGGGTAACTTTAGGCAACTCAGAATTAAAATCAAACATTAAAAATAGTAAGAATATAAATATCTATATTAAATTAGCTAAACAGTAATACTATACAAGTATATATTAAAAAACTATATACAATTCAAGATGATGGGGGGACAGAATCGATTACCCCACCAGCCAAATCCAACAATGAGAGCTCCCATCAGGACATCTGGCATGATGACATGAAGAAAGGGCACTTCCTGGAGCCATGTTGTAAATGAAATTGGACCTGATAAAATGATGCTGCAATCCAGACATGAAGGAATTAAGCTCTTTACATTGCTGATGTACCAAGAAAGAAGTAGAGGCACCCACCAAATCACCACTGTTGAGAATTATGGGAGTTGAAGTCTATGCATGTGGAAATTAACAGGTTGGGGAAGGCCAGTATAAAACAGTCTTCTGAATCTTACATTCTTCTGATGTATGTATTGAAACTACATAGTCTACACTGACTGTGAATTCTGAGACTTATAGCTGCAATGCATCTGGAAGATACCAGGCCAGGCAAGCCAAGTTCAGGACCAATGGGAAGGAAAGAAGGGAAAGAGGCCAATATTTCCTGGGTAGAAGATTGGCAAGATTCTCCTTCCATTCATTACTTCCCTGGTAATTCACATAGATCTCATCTAGCTTCTTCCAGGAGCTTGCCACGGTTGTTCAGTCATCTTGAAGTCTCTGATAACTCCCTCTGCTGCTTTCTTACTATCTAATCTGTACAACCCTAACAATCAATTAGACAACTCTGGACTTTCTTCTCTTTTTTGTTCTTAAGCTTCTAGGAGGGCACCAATCACTAACCACCGATAGAGATATCTCTGGATGGCTATTGACTATGGGTGGGGTTTGTTGTAATCAATTGTTTATCCTTTGTTTGGACTGTCTGAACAAGCAAAGGGTCACAGATGATAGGGTGGGTTCCATCCTCCCCATGCATTGAGGAGGATTTACATTTAATTAAAAATGTTGCAACCCGCCACTGTAGAATTTGCAAATCATCCTGTCTAGACAAAGAGACCATTGCGGAGGGGGAAAGTAATAAGACAAACCTGGCAGAAAAGCAGAGCTATTGGACTTGCTCTTCCCAAGGCCATACTCCTCAAGGTCTCCTGAGGGAGACACATTTGGGGGTTGAATAAAGATGAATGAATAAGCCAAAGATGGGCATGGATAAAGAATTTATTTGGCTCTCTGACTGAAGCAGCTATAAGAAGAATCAGCTTGTTTCATGAGACAAAGTAGCTTTGATGCCATGTCTTTTCTATAGCTACAGCAGGCTATGATATCAGAGTGTCAGAATAGTGAAAATCTACTCAATTATCAAGCATGCTGGAAACCCAGGCCAATTGCCACTTTCTAGCCTGAGAATGGATGGGTGAAATCACGTCTGCCTAAAAGGAAAATGCAAGCAATAATGCAAATGATTTATAGTGAAACTTCTGAAAGCTGCTGTGATTAAAAAAAAAAAACACTACTCCCAAAATCACAAATTTTTACTGGTTATGCGGAGCTGAGACCTGGCATCTAACTGAGCTAGCTACAATCAAATGTTGGAGATTTTTTCCTTTCAAAAATAGCCAGCAGAATTATGAATCTGAATATGTTTTATTATGCTAGGTTGCAGACAAAGAATATTTAGGTTATTATAAGCCAGGGAAAGGGAATTTATGGCCCTCTAAATCTTGCTAGGCTACAACTCCCAGCATTCTTTATCACTGATTGGTGACACTGGGAGTTGTAGTTCAGCAGCATCTAGAATGCCAATGATACCCCGCCCTTGATATATAGTGATTTTGGGGGTTGTATGTTTTCAGCTAATAATAAAGTGGGAGAAGCTGACATTCTGAGTTTAGGAATAACAGTACCTACAAAATCTTGAAAGTTACTAATATAGCGCTACAGAATACAGAAGTAGGTTTGTATGTTGGCTTTTATATTGCAGACAATCCCTTCAAGATTCTACACCAAATGGTGCACAAAGTACAGAATAACTTTGGCACCCTTTCCTCACCATTCATTTGAGCTGTGAATGCCTTGAAGTTTTCACTGCATTCATAATCCATTTTCCAATAAAACATAGATCCATCATATGAGAAGATCAGTTTGCAACCGGGAACCTGATTACAACCACGTGGGATAATGCATATTCCAGCATTATAAATGCTCCTGCAAATCAGGAGCAACATGAACATAATGGCCATAAAGTCAACAATATTGCTCTGCAGAAAGAAGCAGGCATCTTTATTGGGGGATTGGTTTCAACTGAATACACCCCCAGATATACCCCATCTGCCCAGAAGTACCGCAGCTCCCAAACATGGTGTGATAACTGGTCATCCACCCCTAAATCCAGCCTGGAAAAAGTGCCAGAAAAGGATCCTGGTGCTTAGAAGGAGAAGCAAACGTCTTTATGGCTGTGTTCATGAAATACACTTAACCTAGTTCTTGAATGAATCCATTTTCTGGGTTTGCGCAGGACATTATTATTATTATGGTTGGTCGCACAGTCAGCCAGATGTTTAGACAGGATTTGGCATTTTTATCCACCTATCAAGTCCTTCCCAAGGACCTGGGATAGGCAAATGTTGTTGTTTGTTGGTGTTCAAGGTATTGTTGCAGGACATAAGTTGTTCCAAGTAAAGCTGCCTTTTGCAATTGACTGATGGTAATTTTGTCCATGCTGATGGTCTTCAAGTGGTGTTCCAGATGTTTTGGGATTGCACCCAAGGCGCCTATACCTATTAATACTATATTTGCTTTCTTTTACCATAGTCATTCTACTTCTATTTGCAGGTCTTTATATTTTGTGATTTTCTCCAGTTCTTCCTCTTCTATTCTGCCGTCTCCAGGTATTGCAATGTCTACTATCCAGGCTTTTTTGTCTTTCTTATCAACAATTGTGAAGACTAGGGTGTTGTGTTGTTGCTTTTATTATAATTATATTTGAACTCTAAATGAACTAAATGAGATGATATATTGATGAAGGCTTTCACAGCCAACGTAAATCCAATGGTGATGAGGCTCTAGGCTAACAGGCCATGGTCTGGTATTCCAACGTTTCGCCAGCGTCTGTGGCTGGCATCTTCAGAGGTGAAGCGATCTGCTCTGTACTGCATTTCTTGGCAGCTCACAGACAACTAAGCAGATCACTTTACCTCTCAGTTCCTGGCAAAACATCAGAATTCCAGATAATTAAGACCATGGCCTCTTGGTATACAAGCTCATAGGATTGTGAAGTTGCACAACTGGAAGGGACCTAAGAGGTCATCAATTCCAACACACTGCAGGATTCACAACATCCCCCATAGATGACTATCCATAGCCTCTGTTTGAAAACCTCATCACCATTGGATAAATGAGTTGCAGAACATGCTAAGCTACCAGGGTTAACAATAATCAGGCTTAATATATTGTGCAGATGCCACTGTCAAGTCTTCAACTGAGCTGGTTAAGAGAGTTGTGTGAACAGCACAGTCTACAGGTGAAACTTGAAAAATTAGAATATCATGCAAATGTTCATTTATGTCAGTATGGCAACTCAAAAGGTGAAACCAATATATGAGATAGACGCATTACATGCAAAGTGAGATATGTCAAGCCTTACTTTGGTATAATTGTGATGATTATGGCGTACAGCTTATGAAAACCCCAAATTCACAATCTCAGAAAATTAGAATAGTGTGAAAAGGTTCAATATTCTAGGCTCAAAGTGTCGCACTCTAATCAGCTAATGAATCCATAACACCTGCAAAGGGTTCCTGAGCCTTTAAATGGTCTCTCAGGCTGGTTCAGTAGGAATCACAAGCATGGGAAAGACTGCTGACCTGACAGCTGTGCAGAAAACCATCATTGACACCCTCCATAAGGAGGGAAAGCCCCAAAAGGTAATTGCAAAAGACGCTGGATGTTCCCAAGTGCTGTATCAAAGCACATCAATAGAAGGTTATGTGGAAGGGAAAAGTGTGGTAGAAAAAGGTGCACAAGCAGCAGGGATGACTGCAGCCTGGAGAGGATTGTCAGGAAAAGGCCATTCCAAAGTGTTGGGGACTTTCACAAGGAGTGGACTGAGGCTGGAGTTAGTGCATCAAGAGCCACCACACACAGACGGATCCTGGACATGGGCTTCAAATGTCGTCTTCCTCTTGTCAAGCCGCTCCTGAACAACAAACAACGTCAGAAGCGTCTTACCTGGGCTACAGAAAAAAGAACTGGTCTGTTGCCCAGTGGTCCAAAGTCCTCTTTTCTGATGAGAGCAACTTTTGCATCTCATTTGGGAACCAAGGACCCAGAGTCTGGAGGAAGAATGGAGAGGCACACAATGCACGATGCTTGAAGTCCAGTGTGAAGTTTCCACAGTCTGTGTTGATTTGGGGAGCCATGTCATCTGCTGGTGTTGGTCCACTGTGCTTCATTAAGTCCAGGGTCAACGCAGCCGTCTACCAGGAGATTTTGGAGCACTTCCTGCTTCCTTCTGCAGACGAGCTTTATGGGGATGCTGACTTCATTTTCCAGCAGGACCTGGCACCTGCCCACACTGCCAAAAGTACCAAAACCTGGTTCAATGACCATGGGATTACTGTGCTTGATTGGCCAGCAAACTCGCCTGACCTGAACCCCATAGAGAATCTATGGGGCATTGCCAAGAGAAAGATGAGGGACATGAGACCGAACAATGCAGCGGAGCTGAAGGCCGCTATGGAAGCATCCTGGTCTTCCGTAACACCTCAGCAGTGCCACAGGCTGATAGCATCCATGCCACGCCCATGTCACAATTATACCAAAGTAAGGCTTGACATATCTCGCTTTGCATGTAATACGTCTATCTCATATATTGGTTTCAACTTTTGAGTTGCCATACTGACATAAATGAACATTTGCACGATATTCTAATTTTTTGAGTTTCACCTGTAGTCTCAGGTGAATTGTGATGCAGATTAATTGCATCACAATTCACCAGCAGAGCTACTGCAACTGTGTGGTGTTAGTCTCCAAATACCTCACTTTCCTACCTTCTATTTCATGGTCACACCAGAGTGTGATGGGATTATGCAGCCTGTCTTTCTATATGCAGATAAAGGAGGAAGCGTTGCTCAATCCTTGTGAGGCGGCTGGGTTCCCACCCCACACCAGCCCTGAGCCCAAACAAGGACTCCTACAGGCAGCAGCCAGGAACACGACTGGGAATATAAGGACTGTGCAATCTCCATACTTTAGCATATTCCAAATTCCTGAAAAGCTGAGATCACCGGCAGAAGGTTGAAAAGAAAAGACCCGCAGTCACGATGTTTTCTTTGCTCTGCATTGTTTTTCCTTGCAGAACCTTTTGTTTGTATTTGGGGAGGTGAAATAAAGGGGTTTGGGTAGGTATGTGCCAATTTGTTCCCCTGCAACTTCAAACGAACTGGTTGGATTCACCCGTGGCCTTGACACGCGGCATACCCCCCTTTCCCAACCTGGCGCCCTCCACACGGACGATGGCTCCTTTCTCCCCAGATCGCACGATAAACCCCTTGTTAGCTGGGGATGACAGGAGTCGTGGTCCCCTGCTCGGAAGCCGTGAAGCGGGTTGGAAAGGCGCTCAGCACAGGCTCAGGGTCTCGCTCTCAACTGACACGTTCCCGACAGAGGGGTCTGTTAGGCGGACCGCCCTGGCGTTTCAGGCCCATCTGCTCTGCCCGCCAAAAATGGAGCGGATCCGGCCCAGCCATGCCCGCTTCCTTTCCCTGTTCCTTCCCTCGCTACTGTAATCTGCGGAGAAACAAGGGCTCGCAGGGAGCGATCGGGGTCCGCCGGCTTCTGCCCTTACCCAGCGCCGGGGAGTCTACGCCCGAGCAGCAGAGACAGGCCGGCGGCGACCCTGCAGAGCTCCCTATCAGCGGACACCTCATTAATATCCCGGGAGGCGCAACGCTCCGGCGCAGCAGGGGAATCGGCGCAGCAGGCGCCGTTTACACGGGCGGAAGGACGTCGAAGCCAATAAATAGGAGGGCGAAAGAGCATCGGGGTCGGCTTCCACGGGAAGGGGGATCTGGGATCTGTATAACCGCTCCACACCATGGCTTGGAAGCAATGTCAGTGGAGAAGGGCGGTGGGAAGAGTTTCACTCCGCCGACGCTGAAATAGGCATAATTGTAGAGATAAAGAAATAATACTAAGCGTGTTGTAGGCTACCAACAGCCGCCGGGAGTGGGTGGTATATAAGCGAGATAAATAAATTATATAGCTATGTGCATACAGAACGGTAAAAATAAAATAGCAACCATCCTCTCATAATCAAACGTTGATTTTAAGATAATCGTTTATGGAATTCATAAAAGGTGTGTATGCATCTTATAATCCTCATGAATTTTCAGTCAATATGGACTAAAAGTAGAACTTGTGTTGCTTTCAGAAAATAACTTAATGCTGAGTGATTGCGTGACATGTGAGCAAAACTAAAATAGGACAAACATGAGTCACTCCACCTTCCAGCCCCCTTCATCAGAAGCCACTTAAGAGACCAGGCACGGCCAAATTTATGGCTGTTATTTTATATTGGTTAAACTGAGTATTTTTTAATAAGGGTTGGGGAATAAGGAGGATTACTGTAATCAATCATGATTTGCACACGTGCACACACACGTGTGCTGTCACAAGATGAATTACAAGAGCCCACTGTGCAAAATAATTTGCTGAGCCCGAATGGTTATGGGCAGTAATCAAAATGTACTTTTGCAGCAATACTCTCAACACAGATTTTCTTTCCCATATTCATAGTAGGCTTGAAAAGTGATAACCCCTGGGAGTGATACAGAATGACAGATGGCCATATAAGCAATCATCTGAAAACAAAATCAAGGAGTAGAGTTTTTTTTAATTTTCATTTGGTGCTATCAATACATGCATAACCATTAGAGTAGTAAACACTGGAGAGAGCATAGGATTCTACCATCAGAGCTCATATTCAGGACTCAGAAAGCGAGAGCATTTAAACAAAGCCAGATTTCATTCCCCCCAAGTTTCCTTCCAACTTGCCAGTAGACGCCCCCACCCCGGCCCCCCCCACTAGTTTTTAAGTACCTGTCTAGGCCAATGCCCACTTCCTGCTTCCTCCCCAGCTGATGCTTACTTCCTGTCTCTTTCCCCAATCAGCATGGGGAGGGTTGACACAGTTCTCCCTCCAAGGGCAAGGAGACTAGGGAGAAATGAAGCTTGGAAACCTGGCTTCCAAGTCTTACCTTTCTTCACTTGTTGGTGTATTTATTTATTTATGTATTTGTTCTCTTTCTCATCTGTCCCAATGACTTCCCAACTCCCCAAGAATAACTGAAAAACAGGAAGGCCCAGAGCAGAAGAGCCAACGCTTGAAAGGTAGCAGTGCAACACCCACCGGCCCTAAAATCTGACCTAATCAAAAGGACTTAACTCTTTTTTCTTCTACTAACCATATTAATCCTGTTGCACAGGGGTTACTGAACTGAAGAAAAACTGTTGCTGTCCCATCCATTAGCGAAGGGAACAAGGGCCGTTCAAGATTGTACTCCCCCCACCCAGTTCCCTGAAATAAGATAAGGACCAGGTAGAGAGGACTGTCATCTTATTCAGTGGTTACAACAGCAGCAGCTGGTATCCAGTGTTTACTTTCATCTTCCTTCCCGGTTCTTTTTTACCTTTTTGCCTGTGCCTAAAAGATTATGATCCTGTGAGTAGACATTCCTTTTTGAGAGATGACAGTTACTTTCTCCTCCTTGGTCAATACGCATGCAGGAATCCAGGAGCCAGTTCACACATATAATCTCAAGTTAAAACTGGCCTCTAGAAAATGGTGCATGGGCAGGTTTAATAATAACCTACCATTATTCAACTATTATTTGAAGCTATCAGTGCCCTTAAAGTGATGTGCCCTATACCAGGGTGCCTCAACCTTGGCAACTTTAAGACGGGTGGACTTCAACTCCCAGAATTCCCCAGCTAGCAAGTCCACCCGTCTTAGGGTTGCCACGGTTGAGGAACCCTGGTATAGGCTGGCTGGCTGGGAAATTCTGGGAGTTGAAGTCCACCTGTCTTAAAGTTGCCGAGGTTGATGAATCTTGCCCTATACTATAGGATCCCTGTTTCTTTATGCAAAATTTGGATGTGGGTTTATCTTTGTTTGGCAAGTGCCTTACTCAGACTTGCTAGGAAGACCCATTAGCAGGATTAATTGATTGCAGCAAAGCCATCTGAATCCTAAGGGGGTGCCTTTGATCCTCTCCAGAAAGATGACTTTTTCTTTTTGGGGAATTATATTTTCTGGAGAGAAAAGGATCAAAGGCACACATTTAGGATACAGATGGCTTGAACAGTCCCAGCGTTCAAATGCCGAGGCCATGCTAAACTCACTTAAATATTTCTCTGCTGAGGTCAGGGGCTTTGTTGGTTGGCCAGAATTAAAATATCTGAGTGAAACATGTATCAGATGTTCCAAAGCCTTGAAAGATTAGTACAGCCTTCCGCAAGCTGGAGCCCTCCAGATATGTTAGACTACACTTCCTATCCTCTTTAGGAAGAATTAGTTTAATTTGTTGGCTGAGGATGAAGGGATTTGTAGTGTACCATTTCTGGAGGACCCAGACTAGGTAAGCTGGGCTAGATGTTAAGAGTGGACTCTGATGATGTGCAAGGACATAAACTCTCAAACTGCATAGAATTCTTCAATAAGAAGAATTGGGGGGTCTTTTGGGGGGGAATTGGTGGGTCTTTTGCATGTATTTTTCTTGATCTAATTGGTCATTTGAGCAATCAAACCTTCTACCAGTATGAATGAGGTACAAAGTTCTTTATCCTACTCTATTAATTTTGAAGATAAATTTATCTATTGCCCATTCCTGATGTACTCTTACAGTAATTCTCCCAAACCTTAGTAGATATCTGGAGTGTGGAAAATCCAGCTCAGGTTAGCAAACTTCATGTTCCACAATGAGGAATTGAAACTTAACTGAAAAATTAGTTCAGAGTGAATCAGACAATATGGATTAATTGCAGTGCTAGAGTATCCTACTTTTCCTCCAAAGACTTTGGGGCAAACCAAGAGAGTTGCTTTTCCATTTTACAATTTATGATTCAGTGAGCTGGATTCATGTACAGTAATGGCCTGAAAGTCATTTTCTGGTCACCAACTGGAAATTCACTGATTTTGCTCTAGCATAATCTACTGTAAAAGATAAAAGACTTCCTATATCCATTATAATATTTAATTTTCAAAATGGGGTAAGTAATGCCTTCCAGGTAAGGTAGATTACAAATCCTGTCACCCCAATCAGCATAGCTAGAGATGACAGGGTTATTTTTCCAAAGCATCTGGAGGACATCAGCTCAGTGGAGATTGTTCTGGAGGGTCACCTTCATCCCTTCCTGTCACATTTGAACAGGGTCAAAACTTAACCATATCATTTCTGTAATTTCCTCTGCTGTGTCCAGTGAATCCTCATAGCCAGGTATGTGAACTGGCTGGCTCCATTCTAAGAGGTGGTCTGAGGGTCCCTGTTATGTGAGGAGGAGGTATCTCTCTCCTCACCCATTTTGAATTCAGACTCCCAAACTATTCATATCAATTGCCTTTATTTTTATGGTTAGCCTGGAAATGTTTCCCAGCCTTCAGCTAAGAAGTTCTGCCAGTCCTGGAAAGAGCTGGGAGATACAATTCCACATAGAAAAGTTCTTGAAATGATCTCTCCTGCTCTTAGCAACCAGAGGATTAGGTTGTTCAGAAAAGAAAAGGCAAGGACAGCAGAAAGGAAAGGAAGAAAATGGAAATGGGAGGAAGGATGGAAGAAAATCCAGGAATGACAGAGAAAGAAAAATGAAAAAAAAGGTAGGAAACTATATCACTAATATGAGTTGAAAGAAAAGATGGGCAGAATGGGTCTAGGAATATATATTTCTTGTACTGAGAACTGAGAGATATATCAAGGAAAAGAAGCCACCTATTTAATGTGAAAGAAAAAGAAACTAAAGAAAACAGGATTAGAAATTCTTTTAGCTATTCAAAATGAATGGTGCAGAAGGGGTTGCATATGAAAGTCTGGCCTTAGAATTAAGTGATTTAGTCAACGTAAACTCAGATGAAGTTGAACCCCAGGCAACCCCCTAGATGGTTGAGGGACCTTTTGTATCAGGAGGAACATCCATCTGTTTTTACTAGCAGTTTTGAATGTGGCTCCATTGACTCGAATAGGATTCTTCTTGAGAAAACAGACTCGAAGGTTGTATCCACTGGTTTGTTCATGACTAGAGTTTGGGGATGCTTTCAGTCACAACCTTCACACTTGATCTAGTTTCTGGTGAACTTGGCTGATCCAAAGAAATGAGATGCTTCCAAAGCAATGAACAAAGGGATCCATTTAGAATAGAGAGGTGGATGATGGCGTCAGCTGAAAAAGAGTCCCATTTCATTCTTCCTACTGTCTCTTTAGGTAGATTCTTCTGCAGCGCCTTGCTGCAATCAACAGAAATAACCAAATAAATATTGAAGCCTAACAGTGTGTTTAACACAACGGTACTTGAACACCTAGCTTATATTTTTAGAGGTTTTGAATTTAAAGCCTTTTCATCATTTGATATTGCTTTTCTCCGATGTGGGTGCAGACTGCAACTTCAGGTTGCTATCTTACATGCTTACCTGGGAGTAAGTCTCCCGGAGCTTAGTAGGCTTTCTGACTAGCTGAATCCTGAATTGCACTCTTACGAGAAAACTGGTATCAGTATTAACCAAAAATGTTTTACACTCACTGCAACACATTTAACAGAGCTACCCTTCAAAAAATCGTACTGCCATTACAACTAGGGAATAAAGAACTATAAGTTATATTGAAATTAAGAAATTAACGGGGTCTGTTGCTCAGCAAAGCTATAAGCTATTCCCTAGTTTAGGAACAGAGGGTTTTAACTATTTTATTATTGAAATGTTGTCTTGTAAAGAACCTCTGTTTGAAAAGAGGTGTATAAGACCGTAAAGAAACAGAAACCAATAAAAGATGTCCGAGGGGGAGAGCAGATCGCGATGCCTTCTTGGTCTTTCGGGCTGGGAAAATGTTGCTAAAGAGTGCGGCTTTATCTCCCGGGCCCTAAGATTTGGCGGTGTGACACCCAGTTTGTCAGGACATTGTCTTAAATGGGGTTTCTTGTTAGGTAACTAGGGATGGGACTGAGCTTCAGGCTTGGTTCTGGTTAACTTGAAACCAATGAAGAGAAGCTCCAGGGAGAAAGGCACTCAACCCAGCCTCCCCTTGTCTTTACTGGGTGTTTATAGTTGAAACTCACCAGCTCAAAAATTGGTGCATGTGTGCACACGCACGCACACACACACACACGTAGAAAGATGGACAAATACACAACAACAAATTCTACAACAGCTAGTTCAGGCAAGAGCCCTTTTACTTTGAATCATATGGCTAAAGACAAAGATTTTTTTACACCCTGTGCTAAATATTTGATCATGGAAGGTAACTGTGTCCAAAGTGAACATCTCAGCTAATCGGAGGATTACTAAAATGAAATCAATCTAGCAGAGGTCAGCAGCAGCTGCTGTGAGATCTCCACTGATTCCCTTTCGATAGTTGAGGCAGCTCATTCTGGCTGGGTGTAAAATGGCGCTGCAGAGAAGTGCGGGGTGGATCAAGGCCTGATCTTGCCATCCTAAGCATTTCTCCGCACAGATCAATCCTACACCTCTTCAAAGGACCTTCTCCAAATCAGATCCACCCCAAGGATTTAGAGAGTGAACTAGTAAAGCCTCTGGCGGCACCCGCGCTTCCTCACGAGTAAGCCCCGTCTTGCTCAGGGGTCCACCCGTGACCTATGGATGTAGTCTAGAGACTTCTAGGAATTTATCACCCAGTTGTGACTTGAATTTAAGGCCCGTGGAAGGTAAGTGGCTTTGCTTCCGATTCCACGGACAACAGTTCAAAGCGAGCAGGCAGCTCTCACCGAAGGTGGCAGAAACAATGGGCCAATTTCCAAACCTGATCCTATGCTGGCTTATTCGAAGGCAACAAGCCTCGGGGCAGGAAAAAATGTCAGGGGGGGAGTGGGAAGAAGGAGCAAAGGCGATCTGCGGCTGAGCAAGCCATGTCTCATGTTTTAGCTACTGGAAAAAAATAACACGATATTTCCCTTGATAACTGAGTGGGGAGAAGATCAGTTTCTTTTTGGAAGCAGTGTCGCTTTCAGTATCACCTGATCGGAACTCCCCCAACTCTCTTTTCCACCGCATTACCCTCGAACAGGAATTCAGTTTTGCTCCGAAAGGGTCCTGATGGACTCTACTTCTCTATGTCCTTCTTGAGTCACTATGTTAGCGGTTTGCAATGTTTGTTCTACGCCAACTGTCTTGCCAAGTTCCTCTGCTCGGGGAATAACATTGACACTGGTCCTCTGCTGTTTCAAAGGCAACAAGCCATGTTAACACCGGTTAAATCGTGTCAACAAGCCAGGAGCAGGGAGAAGTGGAGCAGCGGAAGAGGCCTAACACCAGTGTGAATTTGAACGGCAGGATCGCCCTGCCTTTCCTTTGGAATTTTGAAACACAACTAAACCGAATAGCTGCCTTGAAACTTGTCATATTTTAATGTACCTTATTATACATAAATATTTAATATATATGTATATAATAAAATGTATTCTATTATATATATTATATAATTATATTGCATATATATATATTATAAATTATTATATATATATATATATAGGAAAAAGAGGATGAAACGTTGCTTTTATTATATATATTTCACCCTTTTTTCCATCAGAGCACTACTAAATCCCCCCTCGTTGGTCCCGAAGGGAGGGGTATAAGCCGGCTTTTAAGGTCCCCCTTCATCTGGGGAGGAGGGTTGCGGGCGGGCGCCTTGCCCGTCTTCGCTTGGGAAGAAGCCGAGTTCCCGCGACTCTTTCCAGCCGGCCCCGCTTCCCGAAGAAACGCGGCGGAAGCGGCCTTCGGCGCGTCCTCTGCAGCCTCCTCTGCTTCCTTGGAACGGCAGCTCCAGAGAACTCCATTAGGCGCCTTCCAAGTTAAAAGTCTGGCTCCACTGATTCCTTCCTTCCTTCCTTCCTTCCTTCCTTCCTTCCTCAGCAGTTGCCGTTTAATTCTTTTTCCTATCAGAATTTCACTCCCTTCGAATGGGGGTGGGGGGGACAGATATATTTCCACACCTTTTTCGTAAAAGCATGAGAATCTTCTCTCTGTTCATTACAAGACCTTTTTAAAACACGCGACCATCGTGGGCCAGATGTACAATACTGTTTCTTTCCTGATGCACTTTTAAAAAAACTTACTGTTAAACGAAGCAGCAGCCTGCCAGAGAATATCATTTCTTAAATAAAAATTGTAAGGAGGTTTTGCAATGGGGAAGGACTAAAGGATTTTGTCTTTTTTAAAAAAATTACACTGAAATATAAAACATAGAATAAATGTTTTATATATTTGCACAGAAGCAAACAAGTGTTCTTTACTTGAATAAAAGGCATATCCATATTTAAGAAGATACATTATATTTCACATGAAACCGTTTATTTTTTATTTATTTATTTATCGAATTAGAGCTAATAATAATTTGTTCCTATTAGAAAATGTATAGTCTTATACAAGTAAAACATACATAATGGCTCTTACTTACCTGGGAGTGAGTCCCACTGAATTCATTAGTTGTACTTTTAACATGTAGTAGAAGTAAAAAAAATACACAGCGATGGTGGGATACGCATCTCTACGAGAAAATAGAGCCACATTGATAACATTTTCCAATGGTATGAATTCGGTGGAAGCATTAAACCAATTTCTAGGTGGGAGGGGTGTTAGTTAATAATGAATTTTTAGCAACAACCATCCTATTTCTGTCGTGGAAGTAGCGTTTTAGCTTGCGGTCTCTTCCGCATTTTCACGGGCGAAATCTCTCATTCGCTCCGTGGAATTAACTTGCAAGTAGCGCTCAAACGGGCAAACTGGGTTTAAAACACAGACCCACGATTATATTCTTCTAGAAACGCCCGACATACATTCCTGGTATTCGTGTGTGTGTCTATTTCATACTTCTACGACAATCTCGCCTCCTAATTTAAGAAAGAGGAAAAACAAATATCACTTCTTCACACAGCTTAAGCAATCTATAACTGAGAGGAAATCCACCCATTTCCTGGGGGTGAGAAGCGCTTCCTCGCCCTGTTCAGTTACCTCGGTCAATTGCGACGCTGAGATTCAGTCGCTGTTTCGACACGTCGCTCGGCCAAGATCTCCCGCAAGAAAAACATGTGTAGAAAATCTCCCTTGATTGTGGAAAGCGCCACGTCGAATTAATCCGAGAGTCTTTCCATTCTTCTTGGCTGCTAACAAAAGTCTGCCTCAATATCTCGGCCGACTCGCTCGCTCGCTCGCTCGTTCTCTGCCTGTTTATCTCGAAAAGATTGTAACACGGGTTTTTTTTTCTACCCATGCTAACTTCATATATAACAGGCACCGACCACCCCTATCACGGAGCGCGCTTTTCCACCTATTAAAAGCTTTAAAAATATTCTGCATGCCTTGATACTGTCGTATTAAAGGACCGCAGCCCCAAGAAACAACAGAGACATTAATTCTCCTTTCGAATTGTAATTCCCTCAAAAAACTACGTTGTTGGTAATAAGGACAGCTGTAAGTATAAAAACGATTTCCATAAGGTCGTAATAAATGTAGCAACTACAAGTAAGGTGTATTTTAAAACCAGAATTAGGCATTCCCAATTATTTCCATTTTACAGGCAGATAAATTAAGGCTAAGGATGACTATTGAAAGCCCTGGATGGTCTCATATTTGAACTCAGTTCTGAGTCCCAAGTAGAGTCACTGAATTTTCCTGATTGTTTTTGCATGTTTTCCTTTGGAATTATTTAAGATTTTCACCCACTACAAACAAAAGCTTGTGCGTGCGTGCGAGTGTGTGCACATACAAATAAACTGATTTGATTTTTGTTTGAAGGAGTAAAACAAATAATATTGAAAAGGAATTTATGGGAAGTATAGTAAGCCATAATGATCATGTGTGAAATGTTTGTATGTAATTTGCAACATATCATTTATATTTAATTTTAATTTGATGAATTTCTGGACCCCAGTCAAAAATACTTCTCCTGTAAATCAATCCTGTTTGCTTCAGAGGAAACTTACTTTCAGGTAGGAAGATAATGATACTGTATACAATGACTAGATTAGTTTTGTCCAAATACAGATCATGCCATCCAGCCTAAGTTATGCACTTTTAAGAACCTTCAACTTCAAAGGAGAAGAATTAAAAGCAGTCTAGACCACCTATGTGCTCCCATTTAAATGAATCAAATTGCAAAGTGTTTTACTTTGGCTCCTGATGCTGAGAACATCAATTGATCAACATATAGCATCCGGAAATGAATGATACTCTCATACAGAGAGAATCCTGCTTAATGTGCAGGTCAGCGTTATGTGTATTCATTTACTTAGAAGTATGTCTGGGGCTCTTTACCCAATACAGTATGCAAAAACATTGCAGCCTTAAACTCTGCTCTTAAATACATCTCCATTTAGATAAGAGCCTCTGGCCACATGAAATAAAGTCCAGATACTATGCTACTTGTGTAAACATACCTAATAATACTTGGCAGTTCTATCATGTTTTATAAGGGTTCCAAGCACTCATATGCATCATCTGAGTCATCCTCACAAGAACTCATGTTGCAGTGGAAGGGAGGGTTGTAAGACCGGTGGTGCCTTGCCCAAGACCACCTCCTTGGTCCATGGCAGAGGCAAATCAGAAACCAGACGTTTCCACAACTTTTCCACTGTTCTACAATAGCTTGAGAGGAAGCCCCATTAAACTCAAGGGTGGTTTGAGAAAGGTTATCTAGGAACAGCAAAAACTTCTTACAACCGAAAGCAACTTAAACAGCTAATCTTTCTGTTTCATTTCACTTTTCATGTAAGTTTTTATTTAAATAAACTGTGCATCAATCAAAGGCACTAGGGCAAATATTTTTTAAAAACACATTGTTTTAAGACATGAACTCTTAAACAGGCTTATTCAAATTTCAGACCAAAAAGACATTTGTATAGATGGAGGTAATTTATTAAGAACTGCTTTGTTAATGCAAGTAAAAAGATGTATGTAAAACATTCTGATTAAAAAATAATAAGATGTAAAATATTTTGATTAATGTCTTTATGTGGCCACTGACCAACCATTCATTACTGGCAGCTGAATATTAGACTCTGTTGTTAACTATATCTGATATCCTTTTCCAATGGTTTTGTGTGAGCTAATACCTTGCTCACCCCACTTTTTTTTTTTATCTGCACAACAACCTTGTGGGATAGACTAGCTTGAGAAATAGAAGCTAAATTTCAACAGCATGCTAGATTAAAATAAAATGGGATTGGGTAATTCATTAGAACTGTGCAGTGATTTAGATTCAGAAGCAAAAAAAAACAAAACTCTTAGAGTACAAGGGAGCACATGGCTTTTGCAGTTGTTCTTTGCTTCCAAATCACTGCTTAACTTTATGGCTGATAGATTCAGTAAGTTGTGAGAACCTAACCATTGTCTCAACTTCTTGAGTGGACCAGGCCATTAACCACAGTAAGTTTATTTGATCATTCTATGTCGTCTGAATACAGCAGTTGTGTTCTAATAATCCAGGTTCAATATTTTTTGTGTTGTGTGAACAAAGCTTATGACTGGCCCAGAATAATTCCAGGAATCTCTCAATTGCCAGGAGATATTACCTCTAATCCTAGCTTCACACACTGGCTATTGCACTTTGGACTGGAAATTAAATATTTGGGGGGCACTGTTGAAAGGTATAGAGAAGGGCTAAGGTTCACTCACTGCTTGGGTTCATGTAACAGTCACAAAAGGCTAAAATGAAAAGAGATGATTTGAGATTTAACCTATTGTAGGAGTCCAGTTATTATCTTAACATTTTGTGTGAACCAGGACATCATGTTAAGTCATAATCAGGTTTGTTTGTGTTAGCAAGTATGTGACCACAGCAATTTTTTTTGTTAACTGAGGTTTAATGCTTAGTGCACTGTGTAGCCCCAGCTATGGCTTTGTGCTTTTGTGTGTCAGTTGTTCCAATTGTATCTTTTTCGTATTACAAGGCTCAATTCTGTTTCTGATTTATATAGAAATTCAATTCACATAGGATGGCCTTCAGTATGGGGCTGACCCTGCCTCATTCCCTAATTCCATGTTGGTGTGATATGGTGGATGATGTTTAGGGAAGGCTGTGTTAGAGGTATATTAAACATAATGATATTTCATTCTCTATAGATTTATTCTCTTCCTTCTTTCCTTGAGATTCACAACTTGTCCTTATCTGCTGCAAGCCTTTGCAAGAGGACAAGCTATACATTGTTCATTCACCACTCAGTACAGCAGAGAACATGTCATTGTCATAAATAGATTATCTCATAGTCCTTCCCTTTTAATTCCTGCTGCCATCGTTTCCCTCTCTTCCCTCTGTTGCTTCTGTTGTGTCAAATTTTAGATTATAAGTTCTTTGGGGCAGGGAAAAATACTGTTCTGGTACATGTGAACTAGACAGGGCTGTCAAGTTGGTTTGCTTTATTTATTTATTTAGATTTAGGTGCCGCCCGACTCCAGAATGACTCTGGGTCGCTCACAATATCAAACAAACAAGATAAAAAACACAATACAAAATAAATAAACAAGATAGCTTTCATACAATCAATACATTCCACGTACAAAGACTCATCTAAGGTCGGGGGGAGCATGTGCCCTACCCCAAGGCCTAGGAGAAATATGTAAGTTTCTTGACTATACAGTATATGAACTCTAAGCAATAACGCAGGAACTAATATATCGCAGGCACTATCTGAATATTAGCAGTGGCACAGGCAGGTTTTTATCGCTTTACACTGCACAATTCCTTCCACATATAATAACTTTTTTAGAAAGTGAAAATGGTGCTTGTAATAGCTATTATCTATCTATCTATCTATCTATCTATCTATCTATCTATCTATCTACCTATCTACCTACCTACCTACCTACCTACCTACCTACCTACCTACCTACCTATCTATGGTAGATCCTGGGCTAAAGAAAAAAGAGATCCAACGTTGTGCAGAATGTTGGTACAGGATTGCCAGGAGATCCATTGGGTGACCTTAGATCGGTCATTACTGTCTTGCAACAGTCATGGTGGATGCTCACCCTTCCTTCCCTCCTTCCCTCCTTCCCTCCTTCCCTCCCTCCCTCCCTTGTCAGTTTTAATGCAGGGGTAGGCAGTTCAAAGCCCACATGTGAGAAATAGTCCATCTCTGCCACTAAAAAGTTGCTCCTTCCAGTTTTGATCAAAATGGCTGAAATTTTGCTATGTTTTATTTTTATGCTTGCCTTACAGATTTTGATTTTATTTTCCATGGGTTAACCCAAAATCTTTCTTGAAACTAACTACCTTAGGCACCTTCTTGTATGAGCCATCTTCACTATTATTTTTAATAGGGAGAATAAACCAACAATGTTGAGGCTGTAAGTCTATACTTTACCTTGAGCAGGATATAAATGTAACAATGAAATAAAGTAAAATTAATGAATATGACTATATGCCATCCACCTAATTTTTCCAGCTTTCATCACAAACAAGGTCTGCTTCCTTTTAAAACTTGGGGCAAGAACTTATTTTTTCTACATATGAGAAGCCAGTGCAGGTAGGCTCCCTTTCTTCCATGAAGGGAAGAAGCTGCCCATTTGGGTGGGGAAGCACTATTCTCAGTTCTTCCACCTTTTAGCAAAATACTCAGAGAGTACATCCACCATCTCCTTTTTATTATGGGCAGGATGTCCTTCAAGCCCCTACGCTAAAATAACAGCTATTTTTAATGTTGCCTTTTGCACAAAAGACCTCTAAGACTCATAAACTTAACATGCAAAATGAAATGTATTAACATCAAAGGACAAAAAATTGTACTAAAACAATGCTGAACAGGAAACATATCTAAAGGCAGTAAATAGATGGCATCTGGAACTGACTAACCACCACCACCACCACCAAAGGTAAAAGATGACCTTCATCATTTGGCAAAAGGAGATGGAAGAGATCAAACTCCAAGGGAGGGGATTCCAGGGTCTGAGCAATGCTGCAGAAAAAAGGTTTTGTAGCATGGACCCAGTAATTGGACTGCAGAGAAAGAAAGGAAGCAAGGTGAAGACACCAAAAACTTCAACTGATGGGCAATGTCCACATGGAAGGAGGTAGCTTTTATAGGATGCTGAATCAAGCTGTTTTATCAGCCATAACAACACATTTTGAACTTCTCCCTCTGTATTCATGTCACTTTTTTAAGGCATTTTACACATTTTTCCTAAGAAAATTCTACTGAACTCAGTAGGGCATATTGCTGTGGAAACGTACATCACAGCTACATGGTTAATTATTTATTCTTTCAGTTTGTCACCCACACTTCTCTCTGTAGGGTGTTCTGTCAGCTGAAAGGGAACCAGATATGGAAGATTACAATACCATCCTAAGGAGATGGAAGAGGTGGTCATTTTGTTTTACAGTATTTTACTGTCCATATTTTGGAAATGAATGATAGAAAACCAGTAGATCTTGGAGGCCCAACATCTGTGCCTGCTTGCCTGTTATCATCCTTGAAGGCTACATGGTAATGGGTTATTATTATTATTTTATATAGTGATACTGTTCTCTTATTGCCCTATTAACCTTTAAATCTTCCCGTTGCATTGACATCTCATCACATGTCCAGTTCCAGGCAAGGCCACTGAAGAATGGCTCAGGGCAAAGAACCAAGTTGCTCCTTTTCCAAAACAAAATGGCTGCCTGGGATTTTGGGATTCCTCTACTGGAGCAGCATGCAGCGAATTCACATAAAAATACATTGTTAATGTTTTAAAAATTGTATGCCCTAATAATGAATTCAGCTCTCTGAATAATAATCCTTAAATAGCAACATCCAACATCACCCAGTTGAGGGGAATCCCCAAAGCAAGTAAGAACAATCCAGGGAGAACTGAGTAGGAAGCATGGATTGCTAGCTGTCCCTTGGACATCAGAGGCAACAGAGGGGAGGGAGAATGGCATGGAGGATCTTGGAAGGGGTATAACCGGCTAGCTCCTCAAATATGATTGTTTCATGCTGCAAGGTATATGTAGACCCTGCCTTTTGTGATGAATTGTCACAGCATTTGTGTTTGATAAATAAAAACAAAACTGCTCTAAGGGTCCTGGCAGAATAAATTAGGAATAAAGAGGAAGCAGCAGTTTTGAGGGATGTGGGAATGACATAAGTGTGGAACAAAGGCATTCAGCAGCCTGGAAGTGGCCCTGGAACACCTTTGCTACATGAGTGCTAGGTTCAGCTTGAATATTTTGGCTGGGAAGTCTGTCTGTTTCTACAAGCTCATCTGCCTCAAATAGTCCAGTTCCTCTGGATTCTCTCCTCCTTGGAAGTTCCAAATTCACCAAATTTGTGAGTAGCATGGCTGATTCTGATGTACCCATTGACTAAGCAGACTTTATGTATAAACCAATCATCATGGCCAAGGCTGGCCCCAGACCAAATGGCGCCCCAGCACAAAGGGTCTTTGGTAGCCCCCTCTCCATTTGTTCAGTGTTTGTATAGCTTGTTTATTTAATTTCATTTGTCATCCCTTGCACAACTTTGATGTGTGCCTGATTAGTTACATGCACACTTTTGGTGATAGGACACCAGTTTTGCATGTTTTGTGCTTCGTAAAGATATTTTTAAAAGGAAACAAAAAACAGAGCAGCAATGTCAGCCTCAACAAAGGAAAAGATGTTGGTTTGGGCCACTGAACAGGAAATTGAAAGAATGCTCAGCACCAGCTATCCCCCCTCCCCCTAATTGTAGTACATTCCAAGTCCAGTAATCCAGGCTTTTGCTGAGAACCTTTGCCCTTATATGTAGCCCTAATCACAGTACATGGTTAATTGTTTGGTTATGTCAGACTGAGAGATGAGACAATAATGTTGCAATGGAGTGCTCCTAGGGAGCTGTTAGGGCTACCAGATCTGGGCTGTAAAAATCCAGATAACCTTAGGTGGCAGCAAAGAGGTCCAGAAAATTCTATGCAGCCATCCAGTGGTTGTTTGGAATTTTGCAGCCCAGTTCTTACAGTCCTACAAGCTCTACCCAATGAGCCATTGACCCATGTCAATGCGTGTGCATGTGTACTGTTGGTAGAAATAGCTTTGCTTATAGGTACAATCAACATGAAGGCCTATTGGAATAACAAGTAAGCATGTCAGTGGAAAGAAGTCTGTGGAAAGAAGAGATCCTGCATCCTTCTACATGGGTGCATGTATTATTTCAGATATGGAATTTGGGATCTTTTCGAGCCTTTCTGTCACACAAAATGGCCATTTTATTTCGATGCATTCATCCATTTAATGTATTTGTAGAATGTCCTAATCATGGGACTCTGGGCTGTGTACAACAAAGCAGAACAAAGGCAAAGAACAAATAAAAAAAAATAAACAAGACAGACATATGCATATCATGATGGAAGATGCACAATCGGTCAATTAAGGCCAAAGGCATGATGGAAAACAATATGTTAAGTACTTTGTGTAATGTACCTCCAGGGGAGGCATATTCCAGGCCAGGGGGGCCACTTCTGAGAAGGCTGATGCCTGACCCAAATCTGATGTACTTCTTTTGAACAGGGGAGGCTTAGCAGGTAGTCTCAAGTGGTCAGACTAGCTGGCCAGAAAAAATTCTGACCAGCTAGTTAATATTTGTTTTCTTACAGCAACCTATGCTGTTCATGCAAAACAGTCAATTGCTGATTGATTCCCCCCCCCCCCCGCCCCCAACTTGAAGAGGTAAAGTGCAGCTTTATGGGTAATGGATGGGTCCATTTTCATAAGCCCACATTTTAGGGCAAAATGTGAAACATTTGGTGGAGTTGCAGCTGAGACAAAGCCATGAAATGAAAGACCTGTAAAAAAATACTTAGATGCACTTCAAAAGTTGAAAGGTGTGGCTATTTCAGAATTCCTCAAGTAGATTTCATTAGAAGTGTTGGACTACAACTCCCATCTCCTTCAATCAGCATGGCCAATGGCATCAAGCTGCAGAAGGCCAGTCTATTGTAATGATGTATTTTCTCCTGACAAAAACAATATAGTGAAGATATTTAGGAGCACTGAGTGATCCACAGTACACAAATTGTCTTTCATCAATGACAGTGCAGGAAATGGGAGGGCAATCCTGGACTCCATCACTGATTATTACATTTCCTCAATGTCCCTTCTGATCAGACGTATTCCATAACCTCATTTTAAAAAAAGAAAAAAATGATTGCATACAACCAGCTCCCTAGAACGAAGTAATACACATAAATGGTCATACAGGGCTTTATTTTTGTCCATAGCACAGAAATAATTCTTTGGAAATCCACAGCTTGCATCTCCTTCAGCAGTGTGTCAAACAAGGCCACAAGTGGCTCCTGACTTGGCTGTGACTCTCAAGGCAACTCCAGAAATGTCATTAATTAATGTGATAGATGTAGAACATTAATACATGCATAGTGAATACTTAGTTGCACATAAGGAAGCACACTTACTTTTAGAATTAAATTTAATTAATTAAATTATAGTTAGTTTTTCTTCCGCCTGCACCTACTTTTTGGAGCACAGCCAAAATGTGCATGCTGTTCAAAGGCTACACATTCCTGCCCTTGAGGATAATCTGCTACTGGAAGTGTCCTGGTGGGTGCAGGGACAGAGCTAGTGGTGGGTGGGATCACAGCAAAGAATTAGTGAGACCACCCCTCCCCCTTCTCCCTCCCTCCTTCTTTCTCTCAGGCCTTTCTGCTATAGCTTCCTTCTCATCTTCTCCTTTTCTCTGCTACTGCTCCCCTCTCTGGCTGGGTTCGCATAGCATGCTAGGCTAAAATGAGATTGGCTAGTTTGTGGCTCAGTGCTTTGTGCCAACCCACAAAATGAGCTTCTGTAAGCCATGGTTTAGTTAACCATGGGTTACTGAATTGAATGAATATAGTCTCTCTTTTCCTCTTACTGTCTGTCTTCCTCTCCATCCAGTGGTTTGCCAAGCAATAGAGAGATCCCTCTCACCAAAGGTTTTCACTGACCATTTGTAAAAGTGGTTGCCCACTTTTGCCACAAAGCCAATGGTGGCTCCAACTGAGTCATGGCACATACTGCCTTCTTTACATTACAGTGGGCACTCAATATAGTGCATACTGCAGCCACCAGGCTCCTTGTCCCCCTAATATTTATTTATCATTACTTTGTTTTTTCTCTTTTACATTTTTGCCTCTCTCTTCCCCCTTGCCCCAAACTGTCCGTCTGGCATGTTGCAAAGCAAAGTAATGGGTTCCAATGCCCTTTTTATCTAAGAATGTCACTGGATTCCATATGCGCCCTGGAGGCATTCAAAACAATAGTAGGTGGCTGCCACCCAGTGAGTCAGACAGGAGAGTGCCCAAGTACCCAGAGAAAAAGAAAAAGGTGATGCCAGGAGGCTAGCAAGTGATAAGGGCCTGTTTTGCCTGCAGAGGATGGGTATCTTTCGCCTGCTGATTTTTAATGTTGTGTCTGCATGGGAAAGCGTCTCACCGAATTATTTTGGAGTTGTCTTTGATACAGATATGGGACTTTTACATCCCTGGAAATGGATCTCTTGCAGCTGGCACCCCACTGCCAATAGGCAAACCTCCCCATGGCAGCCATTTTCTGAGGTGGCTTTTGACAATTTCCCAACATTTTAAATATGTCCTTTGGCTCAGAATAGCTGCAGTCCCACAAACCAGCTCTTCTCTGAATGCCATCTACATCTCACCTCCACCACTTTGTCTGATATTTACCTATGGCATTGTGCTCTGTGGCAGTGAGTTCCAGAAGTTGTTTATAGCTTGGATCCAAATAATTCCATTCTATGAACAGAGTTTGTGTAACATGCTTCACTTGGTTGATTACTTAATTCAATGTATTTTGAGCATTTGCATTTTACTGGGCAATGAATCAGGAACCAGGTTATGTTCACAGAACACATTATCAAAACAAAAGAAACAAAACACAACCAGTACTCACACAGAATACTAAGCTTGATTAGTTTTAACTCTTTTTTTAAGTAGTGTTTATCTAGTAGAGAATGTATAACATTTATGGTGAATCTGCATAATGTACTAGATTAGACTCACTGCCTTGCAGCTCTTTCTATTTGGAAGCAGCTGTGGTTCCTCCTCCAGCTATCTCTTAATTAAAATCTCTATCTTTATTATGTTAATGAATAGAGTGAGGTCCCAACCTGATGCTTAGCAGACATTTTGGACTGTATCTTCCATCATCCCTGAGATTTGGCCATAATGGCTGGGGCTGATGGGAGTCATTAAAAATGGAGGACATCAAGTTGGGAAAGAATTAGGTGCTCTCTAACCAAGCTGCCCTTCTAGGGATGGCCTCCAAGCAGAGATAAACCATAACAACCAGACTAATCTGGATGACTCAAGGAAGAGGGCCAAGATCTATTCTGTAGGGAAGGGTCAAGGACAGCTAGTGTGGGTAGCATTGTAGTGTACTGCAACTGAAGTGAACTGACCTTGGGAGTTCTGTGTTTAGTCCCCCTCAGTCATGTAACTTAGTGACTGAATTCTGACAGTGTTATATTCTGTAAATCCAGATTAACAAAATATGCCCATGTACTGTATGCTATATACACACCAGGGAACCATAGTATGGTTTAATACAATTGGCCTAGTTCATTTCTCAGAATATGCTGAACCTCAAAATTGTCTAACCCCATTTTAGCCCAGTCTGGTACATTATATGAATGCAATCAGTGAGTGATTCTGAGCCACCAGACTTTCCATTAACAGAGGAGATTCCTTCCTTCTTAAGTTCACCTTCCCATTCACAAGTGGGGGGATGCAAATGGAGAGAAGGCAGAGATCCTGGGGGGGAGGGGACCGGGAACAGAATGGCTCAATCTCTCCTGTCATAAGGACAGCAAGGCCCACAGAGGGCTAAATAGCGTGATGTAGGATTCAGAAAGTTGGGCTGCAGCTGAGAACATCAACTTCTCCCACCCAGCCATGAAGCTCGCTGGTTGACTTTCAGCTAAGCCAAGGGGGTCACTTCTGGTGGCAGTGAACATTTCTGGGGAAGGTGGGGACTGCAGCAATGAAAGCAATACTGCAAAGTGGATGGGATCATATCACACACCTGGCTGGGTCAGGATTTTCTGGTTTTCCTGAGATTGGGAGGGAGGAGAAGGGAATTTTTGTTTTGGTTGTTGTTTGAACCCATTAAACCTGTTTTACACCATATACTATGGTTTTTAAGTGTTTTCTGCCTCAGAATAGTGGGAAGCTGGTTTGGCAGTTGTGAACTGAGGAGGCTGTACAAAAGTGATTCAGCAGCTGCCCTCCACTCAGAGTTATTCAGTTGCCTCACAGGGTTGAAGAAGGAATGAAATGAGAAGAGAAGAGTGGATAGGCTGCTTTCAGAGCTTTGAAGGAAAGCCTGGGACATATGGAAGAAAAGTCACTAACTTAAAGGAGCCATAAATGTTATGTCATCCAATCTCTCCCCTGTTCCTTGAGGCAGCATCCCCAAGAGCTGCTGTCTAGCTGGTATGAAGAACTCCAGCAAGGGAGAATTCACCATTGCCTTGTTGAATTGGTTCCATTACCAAACTCTTCTTCTGAGGCTTCTCAGAACGCTCCACCACAATTTGCTTTCCTTCCTTCCCTTAAATCCAGCAGTCCTATATTCCCAAACACAACTTGCAAAATGGAGTTCGCTTCCATGCACTTCTACCCACTTGATCATTTGATCACATGCGAGAGCTTCTCGCAACAGTAAATCACCTGACAAAACCTTACACAGTGACTTGAATTGCCCCTACGAGCAATCTTGTTTTGCAGAGCCTGAAGCTCTACATGCCTACATGAAGAGAGGACATGCCTGCATGGGGTGGAGGTTTTTTTCTCTTTCATCCTCCTCAATGAAATGGACCAGAAAGAGATTCCAGAAGAAATCTGCATAATTGCAGAAATCACTGCTAGAAGATATGTAAAACAAAACTCCCTGGCTTGGAAGTGATTAAGGGTATGCCTATGATAATTTAGGGAAGAACTTGCCTTTCTGTAAGGACTCCTGCTGCATCCTTCTCTGACATGGAGCCTGCCTGACAGAATGGACTACAACTCCCATGACCCACAGCCAGCAAGACCATTGACTGGGATTGTGTGGCAGGACGATGGCAGTTGAATGCAACACATCTGGAGGGTGCCAAATCAGGAAAGGAGGCTGAAGCAGAAGTAGCTAAAGCCCTCCTCATGTTTAGAGGTTTGGGGGCACCAGTTGAAGGTTGTTCTCTCTTGGGTTTTGCCTGCTCTGAGCTGACAGCTGCATCCATTCGCCCACCAACACAGTACCTACTAGAGGGTTCTCTCTCTACACACACACACACACACACACAGTCGGTCTGTGTCTGTCTGTCTTTGTGCGCGAGCATGAGTGTGAGTATATGTGTGTGTGTTTGTGTATGTATGTGTGTGTGTATATATATATATGTGTGTATGTGTGTGTGTATGTATGCCTGTATATATATATATATGTGTGTGTATGCGTGTGTATGTATGTGTATGTATATATATATATGTATGTGTGTATGTATATACATACATATATATATATATATATACACATATACATACATACATACATACATACATATATATATATATATATAGCGCTAGCCCCACAGGAATGAAGCTTGGCGCCGGCTGATGGTGCAACAGATACCCCCGGCCCCCCCCGCCCCCCCGTTCACCTCGTCCCTCGCCACGTGGTGTGGAGAGGCCAGTCACCAGGGTGGAGACAAGAAAGGAAGAGTAGGGAAAGAGGGACGAAGAGGGGGGTGGGGGAGAGAGAGAAAAGCCGGGGGAGGAAAAGGAAAGCGCCCCATCGGTGGCTGCCCAGACCCAGAGCAGCGGCGTCACCGGGCGCGAGGCGGGCCAGGGAGCGCACCGCCTCATCCTGCCCGCTCCCCAGGCGTCCAGGCAGGGCTGCAGAGGAGGCAAGGCGGACTCTGCTCCGCGCCCCGGGCACCCAGGAGGCCCGGCCTCGGTGAGCGGGGGCGCTTTCGCTCCCGGCGTCTCCGTGGCCTAGAGGTGGCGGCGGGCGGACGCGCGGGCAGCTGTGCTGAGCTTCAGTGAGCAGCCGTCCGGGCTCTCCTTCCCACCGCCACGCTGCTCCTGCTTCTGACAGGCGCGCTCCCAGAGTTCAGTCGGGCTCCGGCGGGGCAGCAAATCGCGAAGAAGCCAAAGGCGGCGAGCGGAGGCGTTTGAAGCAGGTCGGTTTGGCTGTCCAGGAAACTTGAGGTGATTCTCGGCTCCCTTGTGTTCCGGAACTCCAACGCACCTTTGGCAGCCCTTTCCGTCACTGCTTTCCTTCTTCGTCCTCCCGGCTCCCCGTGTTTATCCGAAGTTGTTCTCCGAGCAAACTTACCCGGGAGTAATCTCGCGAGGCGGCTTGCCCCGGATCGCGGGTGGGCTTTCTTGTTCGTTTCATTCCGGGCGCAGCCTTTCCCCTACCCGCTGGATAGATTCCCGTGAGACCTACGCGGAATAGATCGGTCCGAGCGAGCCTCGCATATGTTCTTGCCACAAGTTTTCCTCTCCCCCCCACATCGTTCCTTCCTTGACTGCCGGGTTCTCCCTTCTGGGTACTGACACCCCAAAAAGCCCTTTAGTTTTCAGCATAAGAAATCATAACGAATTCAGTTTTAGGAAGAAAAAAAAGGATTGGGCGTAGCGTTCAACATCCCTTTACTGAACTTTAATAATAATGATGATGATGATGATGACGATGATGATGATGCAAGAAATACTGTTTTCCCGATAGTTTTAGTAATCTTCCTGGCTGGAGTCCTATACTGTATTCCAGACTTTAGGTGTGTTAATAATTGTGTTTTGTTTTAATAGCGTTAGTTGTTTTTGAAGTAGTATTTACAATTCAGTCAAAGGTAAGAACATTTTAAATTTCACTGATCTCAATTCGATTTCTTTTTGTACTAAATTGGTAAGAAGAAACAGTACCTAACTTTGTCTGGGTATATTATTACTACTACTACTACTACTACTACTACTACTACTACTACTTTTCTACCATTGATTACTTCAAGTCTGCAAGATATTTTGGGAGAAAAATTGCTTTTCTTTCCTGTTTATCTCAGTTAAAAGGGGATTCATCTACTGAGGGCTTTTTTCCGTTTGTTTTTTTCTGAAGAGAATCAAGGGGGTTGCTCAGGGAAAATCGGTAGGCCCGCATATTCTTCCCATTCAAAAACAAAAGAATTCCTGTTTTCAGAAGGGGTTGAAAAAAGATTAGAAACATTAAAAACAGGAGAGATTCCAAATATAGGCCTTCAGTTTTTTTGTATTGCCCCTTACAGAATGGGTGAACGTACTGTGCCATAATATTATTATTTTATCATGTCCTTTCTTATTTTGTTGTGATTATTTTAAAACACTATAGGGAAGTAATATATTATTTTAACCTGAGCAGGTAAAAACCAGCAGAGGGAAATAATGCATTTGAGGATCTGTTTCAACTATTTATTACAATCAATTATTTCTACCTGTAATAGTTACACATAATAATATACTTATCTCTTACTTCTCTTCAAATCTGCTTTGAAAGTACATCAGTAAAATGGTTGCATATTATGTTGTAAATATTTCTGTTCTAGAAAACAGTGAATGGAAGTAATGCCTTTTTGTGTAATTCTGGTATTTTTATGTTACTTGGACTTTATTTTAAAAATAATTTATTCTTCTCTCTCTACTATTTGCTTATAACAGAGATAATGAAATTAGTAGAGTTAAGAGTTTATATTTGCATTCATTACATCTGCATTTTGAGTTAATTGAATTCCATTATCCAGTAGAAATCGCTTTCAAGTCCATTGATTTTGATGGGAAGATTAATATGCACTAGCTAGGAAGTAAGTAAACTGTGTGTAACTTAAAACATGCTCATCCTTGGGTGGATCGTGTCCACATTTCAGGAGTGGTGGCTACTTTGTAAAAATATATGCCTCTGAAAGATGTAAATACTGCCTAAATAGTTTTTTTTAATAGATTAGTATTTTACAAATGTTTTTCCAACTTGTCTTGAACAATTGCTTTATAGGCACCCCTGTCCCACTTAAGATTTGCTTGCTTGTTATCAAATCATTTCACTGGAATATAAAAAAAGACATATATTGTCCCAAGGAACTGTGAAAAAAATATTGTAGTAGGTAATACGAATATTTATATCAAGATGCAGGGTATGGTTTTGTTTTTAAGGCACTCAGGTTAGGTGATTTTTTAATTACTTCCATTTCACTGGAAATAAATCAGAAATTGCCAGGGAAAAACTAGCTTTTTGACTTTTTTTTTTTTTTGGTGGAGATTTCTTCCGACAGTTTTCTTTTATAATTTCTTTCGTTAGTTTCACATTTTGACTTCCTTCCTTCCTTCCTTCCTTCCTTCCTTCCTTCCTTCCTTCCTTCCTTCCTTCCTTCCTTCTTTCTTTCTTTCTTTCTTTCTTTCTTTCTTTCTTTCTTTCTTTCCCCCCTCCCCCTCCCCCTCCCCCTCCCTCCTGGTATACAAGATAGGGCCTGATGAATTTGGTTTTGCCTGAGGCAGTGAAGAGTGGGGTGGGAAAGGAAGGGAAGGGGGAAGAGGAGGCAATCCGAATTCACACTTAAAACCACAGCTGAGATCACGCACCCAATTGTGGTGTAGAACTCCATCGGGCAACTCCAGCCCAACAGTTTTCCGTCCGCATTTCACTTTTACAAAAAGCAGCAAGCTTCTGGTAGGTAGTCCGGAGAAAGAGTGAGAGGTTGGCAACCTTACTCCTTAAAACGCATCCCTTTTGAAAGAACAAGTCCTTCTTTGAAGTGGAGTTCAAGCGGCGCAGGAGGTTTTCTCCTTTGGAAAAACTGGTGAGTCCTGAAGGCGGCGGCCCGTGGCCAGCTTCCTAGAGTTACTCTCTTGTTGAATGTCGCGGGATTGCCCTCAGACTAGACACGCACAGGCTGGCTCTTTGGACAGAAAACATTGGGAAGATTCTTTGTAGAGCCATGCAACCCTTGGTCTCCTCTGCGATCCTTGATGGAGAGCACCGCTTCCTACCTTCAAATGCTCTTGATGGCTTGTGGAAAAGGTTTCCCAGCCAGCCTCCAACATTAACGCTCTTTGCTGCAAAATGGCTTCATCTTCCAGTCTTGTTAGTTCAGATTGTTTAATCTGAGCTGGGTCTGCTGGGGTCTGGAAGAGGATGGGGAGAGGAATGATCTGGGGAAGGATGGCAATCTGCATAGGTTGAACGTGGTGCAACCTGGGGTCTTCAGAAGCATAGGATTTAACGGTTTCAATTTATCTGGAAGGGAAAGATTGGTGCATTTAGGAAGCTGATAGCCCCTGTATCTCACTCTGGCTTCTGTTGTTGGGTGAGTAGGAATTTTGTCCGGTCATACAGTATATGCATAGCTCAGTCAAATTCTTGGTTTGATCATAGATCCTTTTTCCAAGCCATGAGTCTATCTTGAAAAATGGAAGTAATAAACAGAAGAGAAACTTCTGAGGTTCTTTGGCACAGAGTGGCCAAAGTCTGTCTGTACACATTTGATTTATAGGTCCCCAGGTAGATATACTCTAGGTACATTTGAGTTTTTCTCTTGCATTTTCTCTCTCTCTGGCCTGATCCCCAAACTATATTACGCGTGGATTCACATAAGACTACACTAAAGCAGGATTAAGCATTTTATGAAGTAGTGTGTTGTGGGAACTCAGCCATAGTTTTAGCATAGTTATATAAAGCAGACCATTTTGTTAAGCATATATTTTGTTTCGTTAACCTGGGTTTAGTATATTGTGTGAATATAGCCCATAAGCAACAACTGTTATTTGCTTTAAAAGTAGTAGTTTAAAAATGGTTAAACTGGGGCGTCCCTATGGCTGTTTTAAACCACCATTGTTTTATATAAAATTGTCCCATACTGCAGTGACTAAGAAACAGGATCACAAATAGAGTTTTATGGCTGAGTGGCCAGGCTAGATCAGGATAATGAGAGTTGTACTTCAGTACCTCTGGAGGGCATACATCTGGGGAATGTGGGATTTAAATCAAGAATAGGCTTGAGATATTAACTGTTGTGTGATCACTAAGAATAGGGAGAAATTTTAAATATTCCTGTAATGGCAGCTCTGATGGAAGTGAAGGGTTGCCATTTTAGTCCTATTTAAAATATTTCACTTGGTGACAATGTTATGTGTGTGCACATCCATGCAATGTATCTCTACCTGTAGAGCTAGCCCATGCATCGTACACCTAAGAGATGCTTGCAAACAACACTCAATTCTTCCCATTCTTCATCTTTTACTGAGAATAGTCACAAACTGCTAAGTGTGATCAACTGATGGCCATATAGATTGTATGTCTCGAGCGTTCTTGGCAAAATGTTGAATACTAAAATTTTGGGGTGTGCAACTAAATGTATATTCAGCAAAGTGACTGTTTTGTGTTTTGTTAAATTGGGCCAGCCTCAATTAATGATAGGATATAAAAATTTTCCAGTTACTTTGAATAATTTTTCATGACAACTGAAAAGGCAAGTCTTGTATTCAACTGGAAATGAACAAGATCACCTTGCTCCTGCATCAACAGACATTAGAAGAGCCTTCCCCAACCTGCTGCTCTCCAGATATGATTATGTCAACTGAATATTTGTTTAATTGAAATCCCATACATCTAGTGAGTTTCAGTTGGGAAAGGTTGTGTTGAACAATGAACCAAGCTGTTTTCCTTCTGTTTTTGTGGGTACAAGCATTTCTGCCTTTTCTGATTTTTTTAATATGTTTATGAATTCATTTGGTGAGAACTTTCATTGATATGTATGTGTGTGTGTGTGAAAATTAATACTCCTGTGTGTAAGTGTTGCAAGCATTTGCATGCAGTAGTTCATCCTATAAATCATTCCTGAATACAGTTTTGCAGGAATCCAGATCTGAAATGGTCAGTCTTAGCCCACTAGAACCTACAGTATATTTATGGTGTAAATTCCTGTATTTTGAATCTCTTGAATTTTTTTTTAAATTTTGAACTAAAAGCATTTTTGGAGAGGAAAATACTTCTGATCATTTGTAGAATTTCTTTCCTTTATTCCTGATCACCATGGATCTTACATGACTATGATTAGGGTTCCTGACCTCCAGAAAGGATTTGGCTTCTCTGAAGTTTATTTTCCCTTTTTTAGCAGTACCAAGTATCATGTCACCTGGGATTTCTGGGAGTTGTAGTCCAGCATATCTGGAACGCACCAAGCTGGAAAAAGCAACAGTAGTATACAATCTGACTTCACAATTACTCATCCCCATGCCCAACATTTTTCATTTACCTCCATGAATAAGATGTCCATATCACTCCTGCCTCTAAAAGGTCCTTTTGATTTTCTCTCCTTTTCTGCTTAGCAGGTAGCAAAATGAACCTTACCTTAGAAGCTAAGAAGGATTGGAGATGATTAACCGGATGATTGTGTCCATGTAGTCACTAGGACCTCAGCCCCTTTTAAGTGCAGCTTCACATTTCCTATGTCCAAATCCAGATTTTGAGTCTCCTAGCGTGATGTGATTTTAGATCAAATAACAGCTCTGGGTTTAACTAACAAGGCAAAAGGGGCAAGTTACCTGAGGGCCAAGAATTGCTTCAAAAGAGGCATTTGGTTAGGGAGTATCTCTCTCTCACCTTCTCTAAACTCCTGGAGTCTTCCCTAACCTTACTGCAAGTGCCGTTAGGGAAAAGGTCTTTCTACTTTCTGCCTTCTTTTTCTTTTTCTCTTTTCCATCCTATATACAATCTCATTTTATTCTTGCCTCTGTTATAGGTGTGAGGTGTCTGAAGACTCCACCAGCCCCAATGGCTCAAATAAGTCAGGAAAGATCTAAAGTGGAACACAGACAGTTCTGTTAGGGATTTCCTGGATCATCCTGGAAACCGTCGTCACTGGATCTGAGTTGGAACTGCATGGTCCATCCTGCCCCTTCGTGGAGGAAGGTGCCTTTACTTGTCCCCAAACTTGGATCTCTGGAGATAACTTGCCTGTGTGGTTGGGTTGCAGTTCAAGGCCCAGTCTGCTCCTTCAGAGATGTACCAGAGTTTAGCAATGGCAGCCAACCATGGCCCACCAGCATATGAAGGGACCAGTAGTTTTATGCACACCACAGCTGCTGCTTCTCCTGTCTACATACCCACCACAAGGGTCACTACCATGATCCCCAGCCTGCCTTATCTCCAAGGGAGTGGTTCATCCCAGCAAGGCAGCCCAGTCTCCAGCCACTCCATTTGGACTCAGCCTGGAGCTGAGAGTGTTGCTTACAACCCTGGATCTTCTCATCCATCGGTATCCCCAAGATTCTCCTTTGCTACCAGCACCCCCATCCCTGCAACTACTTCTAGAGAAGCATCTGCTTATAGCAGCTCTCTTAGCATCTCAGCCAACAATAGGGACCAATATGCTCGGAGTTTCAGTGGGTCCTATTCCAGTCCATATCCAGCAAGTTATATGACCCCAGAATTGGGCACCACCTGGACTTCATCTCCCTTTGATAGCCCCATGCTCCACAACCTTCAGAATCGGGGAACTCCAGGAGCTTCAAGGCACAGCAACCTAGGTAAGAATGAATCTTCTGAATTTTATTATACCCAGAAAGGGAACATTCCTTTCAATCCAAGATGGATTACATGAAATTGATTAAATTTAAATGATAATAAATACTAGGCAGCTCATCAGTGAATTTAGTAGTTGCGCATATAGATTATCAGTAAAATTTATTTTTCACATTTTATCAGCAAGGTACTTTTTTGAGGAGCCTTTCTTTCAGAAGTGGCATGTGACAGTTCCTTACTCTCTTGAGTGGGAATTAATTTAACAGTTATCATAAACCAAAGAACTCAAGGAGATAGTATCTATATTTTCTTATCCATCAGCTTTAGGAGCCTGGAATAGTGGCCCCAATAATAGAAATATTAATTATGTCTTTAAAAAAAAAAAGTCCAAGAATCAACAGTATAGTGATGGAGCTGCATCTTAAAAAGTGCAGCTGAGATCAACGTCACAGAAATTCTGTAACTTCCAATTCTACATAGTTCTTGTTTTCACCCTATTTATATTTTACTGCACTGGTGTGTCAGCTGCTTCCTATTAGCTTCATCTCATTTCAATTGCAGTCCTGTCACATTGATCTGGGAGGAAGTCCTTATGATTGCATTGGGACTTGTTTCTGGGTAGGTCCTGCTGTCCCCATGAGCCATCCTATAATTCTGAAGTGAAAAAGTCCTGCTATTTGCTTAGCTTAGGGTACAAAAAACAAACGATTCATGGCTAAGTTTATTACTTTGTACCATTTCATGTGGGAAGGAGGGTGTTGGCTTACCTTTGAGGTCTTTGCAACATTAAGCAATTTTTAATTTACTATTAAAAGTGTATTGCATAAAAACTGTAACTTTAAAGCATTAGTTCATGTGGATTAAACAATTAAGGCACAAATTACTAACCTGTATACTTTCTAGCACTACAAATGTTGCAGGTTATTTTGAGAAAGGCAGATCCTTTGAGAGATACAAGGATGGGTACTGCCTCTTATGAACAAAATTAATCCTAGATCAGCCACTGCTTGTTCAGCTGTAAATAAAGTGCCTCGTGTACATTTAATGCCCAGTAATCTTTTTCTTAAATTAAATTAGAAATTATTATCCTTACATGTTCAGTGATGAATTGGTAACTTACGGACTGTTGGAAATGCTACCATTTTAATCTTCCAGTCAGCCAGAGTCTGTGGTGTTTCTTTAGTTGGTTTTTGACCATCTAGAATGTTGACACCCAGTAATATGTTTTTCTGCAGAAATCCATTAAACTGATGTTTTAAAAAATGAATAGGATGTGTGTAAGAACCTTCTCAGAACAAGCTGGCCACAGTTATGCATTCCCTGGAAAAATAAATTGGGGGTTCTGAGTGATCCATTATTTGGTGTGATGTGCTCGGTGTAATGCAGGGGCTTGGTTATCCTTTTGATCTAGGCACAATTTGAATTGGTTGACAAGTTCAACTTATATGTATATTTGGGCACGTAGGTGGTATCTGTGAAATGTTGGTGTAATCTAATTTCAGCACTGCTTCAGTTACGAGAGGAGTTATTTCACTTTGGTTTCAGTTCAGACTAATAAAGATTTGCTTGCTGATTAAGCACAACTCTAGAGCAGAGGGAGTAAATGTAAATCTGAAGTTTAAATTGACCCATGGTCCACGAGGACCATGAAATCTACATGAATTAGAACAGAGTTTTTCAAATTGTGTTCTGCAGAATCCTTGAGTTCCATTACAGCAGTGTTTCTCAACCTTAGGAACTTTAAGATACGTGGACTTCAACTCCCAGAATTCCCTAGGCAGCATGGGTGGCTGGGGAATTCTGGGAGTTGAGGTCCACAATTCTTAAAGTTCCTAAGGTTGAGAAACACTGCATTAGAGAGTAAGGGAGAAAAAGATAGTTCACTCAGACGCAGCCAAGGGTGGTCATAGCAATTTTTCTAAGGTACAGTGGAAAAGGTAGGACTTGTCATCTGACATTCAGAAGCCTCACCCCCAGGGTATTTGTGGCTCAGGATGACACATCACTCTGTATGTGCCTGAGAGGCAGGCAGTAGCAGAGCGAAGATAATGGCCACAATTTTTCCTTAGGAAAATGCCTCAGCCGTGCAACTATGGCCATCTTTTGGTGAATGTCTGCCCTGCCTTCTGCAAAGTCATCCTGCCCCAGCCCAGCTTCCCTCATTCCCCTGAGAAAGGTCAAACGGAAAGTTTGGGGTAAATCCATAAGATTTAGATAACTTCAGTATCTAAATATGCATGCATCAATTACAATGAGCACAAGTTTAATTTTATTGCTCATTTCCTATCACTAGAGGTTTGCTTCTTGATCAGAGGTTCAGGGAATTTTTTTTTTTTTAATTGACAGGTTCCATGGCCTAAACAAGTTTGAAAACCCCTGAATTAGAACACTATGTAGTAAATTTGTGACATATTTTATCTTTGTATTATTTAATTAATATGAGTGGCACGTTTACACTTTTGCTTTGCTGGTGTAGTACACTTATAAAACAATGAAATCCTCCTGGACTTTCACTTTATAGACTAGCAATTTATTATCACTAGGGCTAAAAAATGAATCAATCACCATACCTTTTCATCTCTCTCTCTTTCTCTCTTTTCTGCTTAGGGTTCAAGTGTTTATTAATGTTTCTGCTCCCATTCATAGACAGGGAGAGAGGGAAGTGGGGAGAGAGAAAAAGGAAGTTAGGATTTTAACATCATTTGTTTGTTTAGGTTACCTTCCTATAAAGTAGTTTTTCCCAGCCTTCCAGATGTATTGGACTTTGATTTCCATAATCCTCTTCCATCCTGAGGGCACCAGAATGGGAAAGCCTTCTAGAAACACTTTCTTGGGATGATGTGTGCAACTCCCCTGTTAGTTTGTTTTTCTTCTGTTTTTCTTCTAAGAAGCTCAGGACACAAGATACTTAATTGCCTTCCTGCTTTTTAAATTGTTATAATAACCCTAAGAGGAGGTGGGTTAGATTGAAACAGAAATAGCTAAGCATGGTTCAGGGTTAACCAAAGTTTCTCATCACCAGGTGGAAAGTTTAGTTTATTATTATTATTGATTAGCCATTAGACCATATCAAGATCAAGGTGGAAAGTTGAATCTTAGTTTCCTGAGCTTGGCCTGTTATTCTGATCACTAGACCACACTGGCATAGGATATGAGCTCGGTTGAACCATCCTCTTGATTGCTAGTTTTATACACCTCCAAATCTCGTTGCCTTAGGGACTATTTTTTTTTCATCCAGGCTCGCTTGTAGAACTGGAGCCAAACTGAGGACCTAAAGTTGGGAGAAAATGATTATTGAAATGGAGGAGGGGATAATCCTAAAAGGTGGAGAGGAAGGAAAAGATTCAGCTCTCATTTTCCTTGTGCCCCTTTTGATCTTCCATAACTCTGTTTTTACATGAATAAACAAACTACACTAATCTTCTGTTACATTTACCTTATTTTTAAAGATTTCATTTGTTTAATTAAGTTAGTTTTCTTAAATGTTTTTAGCTTATTTTTTGGCAGAAGGAAGAATTAGGATGATATACGGAACAATAGGTTGGTATAAAACCATAATTTCAAAATAAAAGCAGAAACAAATGGGCAGCTTAATAAAACTCAGTATAAAGAAGCATACATTGTCAGCAGTCAAAGTGTACTGACAGTTGCTTAAATCTACATGCTGGCATGCCTGTCTGGGCAAGGAAAGATAATGTGGATAGTACCAAATGGACCTTACAGTTGGCCCCAAAGGTGAACCCTTTGAAAGCACACATGCTCTAAATTGGGAGGGACGGAGGGGGGTCAGGGCCAAGTTTTCTCTGACTCTTCTCCCTCCATTCGAATTTCAGATAGTGGATTGGAGAACTTTAGTCTGAGACTAAACTACAATTTCAGCTTTCAGTCAGGCTGGTGTTATAGGTGGTGCTTTTTTAGGTGTCAGAGGCAGCACAATACTCAGTGGGGAACATAAACATTGGGGTGGATATAATGAGTTCATTTCCTACTTGTGGGCTTCCTAAAAGCATCTGGTTGGCCACCCTGGGAACAGGAAGCTAGTTTAGATAAGCCTTTGATTTGATCCAGCATGCTGTTCTTTGTGTTCAGTGATTCTGTGCCCAAAGCTGCCGATAGTGTTGTAGATTTGGATGAATAGTAATCAAGGGTTGTGTTTAGCTCAAATAAATCTGGTTCTGATGGGATTTGGGTCCAGAATCAAATGCAACAGGCAGAAACAAACGACTTTTTGAATGGGAGATTTTCAATGAATACTACAATTGTAGGCTAAATTGGAAAAAACAAAAAAAACAGAAGTAGACAGTCACTTTTGTATTGCTACCAAGAAAACGACATGGCTGTGTCCACAAAGTCACCAGGAGTTGAACTCAATTTGAAGGAGACTTTATTTTTTCTCACCTTACTATTGCTTGTTCCTAGGTCTGCCTCCAAACAGCAGGTAATACCTGTGACTTTGTACTTTGCTGTGTGATGTATTAGGTCAAACTTTCCATTCACACCCAACACAGGGACCTGTATTCACATCTACACCAGCAAATTGTCTTTTGTTGGGACTGGGGCACTGTGTTGGCCTGCAAATGAGGCTGAGCTTTGCAAAAGTTACACACGTGTGTTTGCTTTTGCAAGCTGAGAAGAATAGGGGCCTTTCTGGGAAACGCCTTCCTTTCTTCCCCACTTATACATATTTAAATGAAAACCAGGAGCCCCTGGGCAACCAGGCGGAGGTGTTACTTGCAAATAAGATCATGGGCTTTTCTTCAGTAAGGATTTAAGGGGTGGGGAAGAAAATAAGATTAGGGTTTTGATTTGTTTTATATGGGAAGCCATTGATAAAAAAATCAAGGTCATGCATTGCTCAAGATTTAAATGGTGTTTTAATTAGATAGGATTGGCACTACTTTGCAATTTTATGGATTCTTTGCATTTTCAGAGATTTATCAGTCATAATGAGAACCCTCATTCTGGATAGAATTTGGTCTCCCTCTTCCACCTTGAAGGCTGCATTATTAGGTCACATTAAATTTGAGATTATCTCCTTCAGATATTTTTTTTTATATATTTAACATGCTGGTAGTGGTGAATTTTCTGGGAGCAGCAATGAAAAATAAAGCTATGTTTCTTTTTTAAAAGGAATTAAGAACTAGGTCCATTTCGGTGATTAATAGCTTGTTTTTTTGCCAATTAATTGCTTAAATATATTTACATATTAGCAAAACCTTATTGTAAGTGTCCTTTATATGACATAACTTACAATTTAATAAAAAAGCTATTGCTACCATTCAAAGAAAAGGCTAAATTTTGATTTTCTGCCCGAATTCCTACAGCAGTTATGCACTGGAATCAACATACCTTCGTTATATAAAATAGTCCAATAGAATATGAACTCTTACCATTCATACTTGCGTGTTAGATCTCACTCCAGCCAAACTAAACTGGAACACAACATTGCTCCGCATATAAGCTCCATAAAATTTACTTCATTAAAATATGTACATAGGATTTCTTTCCTTCAGTATTGATTTTTGCAGTGTCCTGCTGTATTTATTTATACAAACTATAGTGTTGGCCAGCAGTGTTTGGTTTAAACAGCTGCATACTATTGCAATCATTGGGCATAGATACATTATTTTAGATCATATTTTTAAAAATTAAAAAGAAAAACAATTTATTGTTATCTTGTAGTTACAATTAAACCTTTGGCTGTCCTATTCATGTTGCTCCATCCATGGCCATAAATGTCCAGCCTGGTTTATAATTTAGAATTTAAAGATGGTACATCAAAATCTTGTGGATAGTTTAGTGAAGGACATTCTGATTTTTATAGTTTCAATGACGATGAGTGTCAGGGTACTCAGAACTTCCTTGTGTGCATAATTCACAGTGCAGTAAGTTAAATCATGGTGAAGCTGATGCTAATTGATTTCTTTTAGGTCAGAACGATACTTGCTTGAAGCCTCCACAAAAACATTTAACATTTAAAACTGTCAAATTTGCATCCTCTGAACTAGCTACCATACAGAATGAACCAGAATGTTAGGCTTCAGTTGCTATTGACAATGATCTGAAATCATGCTGCCTGCTCATGGAGGCCTTGGAAGAATCTCCTGTCATCCCTTGATGGTGGCGCAATGGCTTCATGATCTCAGACATGACTGTTCTCGTGTACTGCTCAGCTCATATGAATGTTTTTCTCTGAAATCAGATCCCTCTGTACATGATCCAGAGAAAAAAACAAATAGGAGATGAAGAATTCCTTAAAATGAAAAACGTTCAGTAAGGATCTGAGTTTGCTTCAAGGTGTTGTTCTTTGTCTTGGAGATCTAATTCTTAATCCCAGACATTTTGGGCTAGTGAGTGAGTGGAGAATGCATTCCGTACCTGAGGTACTACCTCATTTTATTCCTCTTTTCCTGGCATTCCAAAGTAGAGTAAAACAGACCCAATTCAGATCATGTATAAAGTATATTTCAGATCAATGTTTGAATTTATTTCCAAAAAGAAGAACTGTTTCTAGGGGAGTAGCATTTAACATATAGGATTGTATCTTACAAAAACATGTGCTTTAAAAAATTATTAATTTTTAATCTTAATCCAAGTGCCATTTAATTTGGATTTTACATTTTATTTAAATGTATTATACAGATATTTTATATGTACTTTCATTTTTTATTTCTGAAATTGCTGTTTAACTTTATGAAGTCTGTGGTAAAATCTGTGGGTTTTTAGGTGAAGGTAAAATAAGCTGTTTCTTAATAGCATTTCTCAGTTGGTTTTCTTCTTTTTCTTTTTTTAGAATGCTAATGTTATGTTAAAAGACACCGCCCAATGAATCTTGTGTGTGAATAATCTCCTGTTGAAATAATACTTCCAGACAACTGACAACATTAAAAAAAAGCAGTCATGCAGAAACCTTTAAAATTAGCTGATAAAAATAAGAATAAAAACACCAGAATAATTCCAACCAAGACAATTCCAAAAACACCAGGAACCAGGATAATTCAAGAGAAGAATTAGACATGAAAGAAACAAATGTTCATGAGAACAGGATAGAATTGCCTGGTGGTGGTTCTTAGTTTGGGATATGGGAGTGTTTTCCAGATTTTGTATGGGCATCAGGAAAGGATTTTGAGAGAGGGGCATCCTGAGAGAAGTTTCCACAACAGGATAAAATTTGGGCAGAAAAAAATATTAATATAAATGTGTATTAATATAAAACAGCTGCTCACCATCTGGTCTTCGTTACTTAGACTATAGCTCTCATTGTCTTCATCAAGAGGAAGGGAGCTGAATGCCTTGTGCTAATGATGGGTCAGTTCAAGCATAGCATTCTTCCAGATTTCTATACAGGAATTAAATGAGCAGAAAACGGTACGAAGCTACATAGCATGGGGAAGTAACATGAGGAAGATGGGTGTCCAGCTCTTCTTACCTAAGTATTCCTTTCTTGCTAAAGGAAGAAGCGCGCACACAATAGGAGAACAATGAAATTGCATACTCATGATTAAAGTTAAATTATTTAAGTCAGCATGGCAGCCCTCCAGCCTCCGTCTGAGTCATATGCAGCAGACTTCCCAAACCTGGTGCCCTTTAGAAGTGTTGGGCGATGGCTGGAGATGATGGGATTGAAGTCCAATATAACTGGAGGACATCAGGTTAGGGAATAAATGCACATGATCTAGGAGGGCAAAGTTTAGGATACATGCTTGATCTGATTCCTTTTGGTCTTGGTCTTGGTTTTTGATTTAGTTTTTTTTTTTAATGCTCTTCTAGTCAGCTGCAGTTCTTTTAATCTGTCGCTTGTTGTAAACTGCCCAAAGTTGTTTAGGAGTCAGGCAACCATAAAACAAGCAAACAAATACAGTAAATAAATAAATTGGCCTACATACAGTATCCCTCAGAGACTTCTGTTTGTATCTGCTCCATAGATCCTTAGTACGACAGACTCAGCTCCACTTTTGCTTGTTTGCAAACAAGTGGGTTTCTCTACAGTACTCCTTATGGTTGGAAGTTGTTTCTTTTAGGAGTGTTCAGTCCTGCTGATAATGGAAACAAAGTGCTCTCTCTCTGTTGCAAATGCCTGATTTTTTGCAGTTACCATTTTTTTAAAACCTAATATGTGAAAGCAAAACTGCACTAGAAGCAAACAATACAAAGCAAATCGAGGAGGATACAAAAATATCCTTGTTAATGTTAAATCCCTACATTCATACAAGGCTGATCCCTTTGAAACTATCTCACATTCTATGTAGTCTGAATTTGCCAGTGACTTTTCAAAATGATTGCTCTTTTTAAAGGGATAATAGTTCATATACTTGTATCAATACTGTAGTGTTTTGGGTTTTTTTGAGCACATGTTATCATATTTACAGCAGCATCAGTTTTCAGAATTATATTTGTACACAAAGGACATATTCTTTTTTACCTTGTAAAATGTATAGTTTTATATTTGACAGTAAATAGGCCCTCCACTATTCAAAGTGTTGCTATAAGATGGATTTTGAATGTCTTTTGGGGGGGGGGTGTTTTGCCCCCTTTATTGCTGCCAATTTTGCTTTGATACTGTTTTAAAAGCTGATGTATCAGTTATTCCCTTATATTGATATCATGTATCAGTGTGTATTGTGTGTTCTGACTGCATTTAAGAGACTACAAATAATGGCATAATTAGCTAAATAGCTCCTTAATCCTGTGCAAATTTATTTGGAAATTAATTTCATAGCAAGCAAGTAGTGGAATACAACTGAAATACTATAAACCAAATCCTTCATGTTTCATCATCCTTCTACCCCAATTTCTTAAAAAAATAAATTTCTGGGCTGAAAGAAAGGGTATTGTTTACCACTGCATTAGATTCATGCAGTGTAAAGGAAGGAGAAATTAACTTTTAGTATTTTTTAATTGCAACAGGAGTGACAGCAGGAGTGAATAAGGCCAAGAATCTTGATATGAGAACAATACCGAAAGTGTTGGCGTTTTAATTATGTGAAAAGTTTGGACTGTATAATGTGCAAACCATACTTGCCCACATATCACTGGAAGGATGTGCTCTTTCAAATGTTAATTATGATTTCCAAATTAAGAATTACCTTAAAATAGGGTAACCTTTTTCCCAGGTGAAGGACATGCTTTCCAAAAAATAATAGCTAGAGTGAAGATAAGATATACTCATCAGATTTAAAATATACTTTACTGAACAGGATATTTTTAAAACAACTTAGCTGTTTTGTGACTCCAGGTGGTTCAGAAACACAAAACAAAAAACAGCCAGCCTCTGTGGATTAAAATTCTGCCTTTTAGTTTGTAGTTTCATTTTCCTGGAACTGTTATAAGCATTGCTACATATTCCAACCCCTAAGGGCTTTTACAACTGAGTCTCAAGATATTGCATTGGAACACATCAAACAGAGGAAGAAAGGTAAAATGAGAGAATGTAGCAGCTATTCTGAATGAAGGGGGCAAGCACTTCCCCAAAAATGTCAGGAAGTCCAGTGCAGAAAATATATGGAGAGAAATGCTTTCATTTAACATATTATTTATTTTCCCCAAAATTGTCTTAAGTCACCATGATGAAAATATAAATTAGTTTGCCAGTTCAACGGATAAATTTAGTGGCTACATATAACAGGGCCTTAAAGCCTGATTGTAAATTTATAGCAAAGGTTGGGAGAGAACCTATGTTCATGGAAGCCTATACATACAAGGTCAGTTATCCCAATGGAAAAATCCCCCAGAAGCACAACTCCTATCTGTATTGTAATGATATAATTTGCTTATTCTATTTCTTCCCTGTCTCTTTTTCTTTTTTGCATTTTTCCTTTTTTAAAAATTTATTTATTATTAAATTTGTATGCTGCCCCCATCCGGCCCCCAGGCCTTCTGGCACAGCCAGAATTTCACTTCTTTCCTGAAGGCCATGAGAGTGGGGACACACTGGACCTCAGGAAGCAGATTGTTCCATAGGGCGGGGGCCACAACAGAAAAGGCCCTCTGCCTAGACCCCACCAGTTGAAATTCCTTGACTGGTGGGGTCTGCAACATGCCCCTTCTGCTGGACCGAGTGGGGCAGGCTGAAGTAACCGGGGTGAGACCACTCCTCAGATAACCTGGTCCTGTGCCATGAAGGGCTTTAAAGGTGATGACCAACACCTTGAATTGGACCCAGAAACAAACTGGCAACCAATGCAGCTCGTGTAACAGCGGTGTTTCTAATCCATAATTTATTTCACTTATATACTGTAAAGAGTGTGTTGTGTTCCCTGGCTTCTTTGTCACTTACAACTACTCCATAAAATAGATTAGTCCATAGCAATTAGATGCCTAGAATCATTGTAGGGCTATGAGATGAAGGGCTTTAAGAAACCAATGATATGTTAATCTGACATCTTAAATGGGTTACACCGATTTTAGGTTAGTATGTCCCAACCTAGTGCTCTTTGGATGGGTTGGACTATACTCCTGTCATCCACCAACAGCATGATTATTTGGGAGTTGTAATCCAACATTTTTGAAAACCTCAGATTGGGAGGAGGGGGTTGGCTTAGATTGGTAGCTCTTTTCCATTGTACCAGAAGAGCAACAGTGTATATATAAGGTTGGAAAACCTAACACCAAACATTCTAGCTTTCTTTTGGTATGCCCTACATGAGAGCCTGCTCTGCTGTGGCACCCAGAAGTTGTAACTTAGGGCTCCAGGCCCTGCCTGCCAAAAGTCTCTCCTTAGTCAAGATGTTTTGATGAAAGAGTTTTCTTGTTGACTAACTAATTTATTTAATCTGCACTTTTTAGTTTGCTCAATTTATTTTTATTTTTCAAAAGGTTCACTTCCCATTTTCTAATCCATAATTTATTTCACTTATATACTGTAAAGAGTGCGTCATATTCCCTGGCTTATTTATCGCTTACAACTACTCCATAAAATAGATTAATCCATAGCAGTTAGATGCCTAGAATCATTGTAGGGCTATGAGATGAAGGACTTTAAGAAACCAATGATATGTTAATCTGACATCTTAAATGGGTTACATTGATATGTATATAGGATGGTATAGAAGTGATTCAAATAAGCTGATCCTCTGGTAGGTGACTAAAGTTTGGAAAAAGCTAGCAAGCATTTGTATCAATTGACTTCAGAAGTAAGGATCCTGAGAGCTGTGCCTTTCAAGGAAGATCTTTAATCTGAGTCACTTAGACAAGAGCAGTGTCTTACAAGAAACAAGGAATTGCTGTAACAGTCTGTCTGGTTCAGGCACTCTACAGCACCAGTTGAGTTTGGTCACATTAGTTTTTTGACCCATCTTTCCTGGGGATTTCAAGGTGCCTATGTAGAATTCCCTTATTCAGTTTTATTCCAGCAATGAAAAATTTGTGAGATGGTTTGGCCAGAAAAAAAGTAGACTAGCCTGATAAATTACCCAGGGAGAATTTCTAAGTCTCACTGTTCCTATTCCAACACACTCTTAACATCAACTGGCTCTCAGAAATGCTCAGGAGCTTCTTAGCTATCCTTTTTTTCATTCATTTTCTATTGCTGTTCAAGACACACACACCCCAAACAGGTTACCAGGCATTTCAAAATCATAGTTTAAAACTTAGGCTAAAAACAGGAGTTATAAATACCAATATATAAATCATATTCATTCCTTAGCAGTGAAATTACAGAGATAACATTAACAAGGAAGTCCACATATTTGTGGGAGTTAATATTATAATATCAACATTTTGGTAATGGAAAGTCTCCTTTGAGTTGAGAGTGATTCCTTGTGACATCACAACCACTTCGGGAACAATACCAAAGTAGTTTGCCATTACTTTCTTCTGATGCTCTGTGTATGTATGCATGCGTATGTGATTTGTCCTCTGTTCCCAATAATGACAGGTATAGTACCATGACGCACAAAGTCTCCAAATGTAGCTTTCATGGTAAGTTCCATACTGCCAAAGCAGTTTTAAGGGGGAGAGATTAGAAAGCTAGACATGTGATGACCTTCTCCTCAAGGTCTTGAAAAACATGGTGCCAATTTTTACTGTATTTCCACATGCTGTTGTTTCTCCTGTTTGTTAAGCAGTCTCCCCTCTTCATTTCCCAGCATGTCTCTGCTCCTTTTTTTACCATGTTGGTGCACTCCTACAGCCATTCTACAAGCAGCAGGGGAGCAGTGACTCCTTTAGCTTGTATTTCCCTGGGTTGTGACATTTATATGGCTTCAGCCCTTTGCCATACACCAGCCGACAATGGGAGGGATTTTGACACTGTGTTAATAGTTGGGCCTGATTTCTCCAGTGTTAATGACCGGTTGAACCTTAAGCTTTATGGAACCAAGCGTGGAAGTTTGAGATCAAGGTGCCAGCCAGATTTAATACCCAGCTGCCAATTGTTCTGAGTCCTGCTTCATTTGCATCCTTTCACCTAGGAGTCCTAAAAGTAAACTGCTAATGAGTACACAGTAAGTTTCCATCTGTAAAAAGAGAGAGTGCTGGGACTTCTATTCTTCCTTTGGTTGTGTACGTTGCCTGAGTGAATGGCTTATTGGTGAAAGAAAGGCCCTCTGTGCATACTTTCTTACACCTTTAGTTTTATTTATAGTGACTGTTTAGTTTCCTGAGTTAAATCTTGGTATTGAAAATAGATTTGGGAGGGGATAAATCCTCTTGAGCTGTAGCTCAAACTTAATGTTGGAAATTGGCCACAGGAAGCTAGACCTGATGGAGGGACCCATACTGTGATCCAGTATACTCACCCATGGTGAAAAAATGGGGTGGTGGTGGTGGTTCTCATGTCAAGTGAACAGTGCCCACTGCTGCTCAGGGCAAAAACACATCTCCATCTTAGGATAACATGGGAAAAGATTCTTCACCCACATTGATGCATGACTATTGAGCTCCTGTATGCAAGAATGGTCACTGTGGAAATCTTGCCTCTTCTTGCATGGAGATGCTTTAGTCTACACATGAATGTTGGCATGATGCAAATTCTGTATCCCAAATATGCAGATAGTAGAGAAGTTTGCACTAAATGTTGGCTGTGTAACAGTGGAATGGAATGGTGGAGAATAGGAATAACTTCTGTTCCTACATTCCCTTGGCTTTTTTTTTTTTTTTTGGATACATGAAAAATGAACATGCTAACCATTCCTATTTTTACTCATGATTGCTGAATGTGTTCCTGTTCAGGGATAATATGTTTTTGGGTTGGGTTGAGGCTTGGGACCAACAGGGAATGGCCCTCTCTTCATGCCCTTTTTGTGATCTTCCTGGAATATTTTGATAGACTTTGTCTAGACCCAGCAGGCTCTTCTTCTGTTCTTATAGAAAGCAGACACTGACTTGCAAATGGAAAGTCTTATCTTAGCAGTTCAAGGGAGCTTCAGAATTTACACCTCCCAGCCAGGATTTCAAAAAGTCCCTTCCAAAGGAGCTTTTGGGAGTCTTGCTGCAACCTTTTCAGCTTTTCCAATCTCCACTCCCCCCTCCCTTATTGAAAGATCTGTTTTCTCCATACTTTTTTAGAAATTGCCTTTAAAGGTCTTAAAACAGCATTCTAGTTGAAGTGGGTGTGGGAACCTTTGAAATGACCTCAAAGGTACATTAAGAGAAAGGCCCATCTTAGGGAACATTAACAAGGAGTTTAAAGAATATAAAACTGAAGGGAGGAGTAAATTCGAAGTTCCAGCATCTGAGCTGAATGCTATCAACTATGCATAGAAGCTTTCTGGCCCCAAGGCAAACCTCCCAGATGAAGTTACCAAGAGTGAGAAGACAGAGGTACTAATGATGGAATGGTGAGGTTTGGGACAACACCAAGATCCCGCTCTGGGTTGTGGCAATTAATGGGGGGAGGGGTAGAAAGAGGAGAGTCACACTAGACAGCTTCTTCTCAACTGTCCCAGCAATAGCCACACAAGGATCCCTCCTCCTCAGTCATCCAAAGCATCTCTTCCTTGTTCCCATTCCACTATCACCTGGATGGCTCAACTGGGGAGCAGTGGAGGTGGCTTTTCCCTCCCTTGGTCCATTCTTTCTTCATGCTGCTGTTTTGATGCACCTCCTATTAGGGTTCTGTGCTTGACCTACAATGCCTGTGTTGCAAAAATCTGGACAACTACTGACTATGCAGCAAAGAGATACAGAGCACCTCAACTCTGCTGCCATCCAGCAGAAATGGATGTGGATTTTTGCAGGCCAGATAGGGTAGCCCTAACCCTGATCTCAACCTACACAAGCAGGTTTTGTCAAGGCTCAGTGGTAAGCGTGAGCCTAGTGCTTGTGGACCCCACGGCTGTTGTTTCCTTGCCGTCACTATATTTATGTCACTTCCTTCCATGTAGCATTGCCCCCCCCCCCCCCCCCCGATTTCTGGAATGGAAGCCCTGGGGAAATCTGTCCTGCATTTTCACTGCCTTTATTAAGATGCTTGGCTTAGTCCTTCCTCTTTCAGTAAGCATTTAGCAATAATACTTAATTTTAACATTAATGTTTGACTATTAATATTAAACTTAATACTTAAATATTTGTATTAAGCAAAACATGTTTATGTTATTTGAGATTATTACTATTGTTACTGATTATTGCTTAACATTTAATATTAGTGCTATAGTATTAATACTGTTGCCTGCTGACCAGTAAACTTTTATATTGGTTTTATTATTGACTTGGTTCCTATAAATGGTGCTTAGTTTTATATTTGTAAATTACTCACAGGACAGTTGCCAGTTGAGTGGTATATAAATTAACTAAGATATAAATAAATCTATAGGCAGCAGTGAGATCTCCAAGGATCTGAACTGGAATAAGTTCAGTTTAATTGATTTCCAGTGAGTTAAAAGTAACAGCAAATTATATTCCATTATGTAAGAAGAAGCAGCCCTTAAGGACTTCCCAGCCAAATGGTCAGTGAAGTTCATTGTAACATCAGATGTAACTGATACCCTTTGAAATGGATGTTAGGGACCAGGAAAAACAAGTGGGGGATAGCAAATAGCCCCACTAAAACAATGTGGGATATTGGAAACTTGATTCCATGTTCAGGATTGGAAACTGGAACATAATGTTGGGATAACTACCTTAGTAGTAAGAGAAATTTGATAATGGGACTAATTGCTTGAAGGGTGAACATTTTTCTTTGGAAGCTTATAAGTTGAGACGACACAACCAGATCAGTTATCTGATTGTGTTGTTCCATGTCTATGAATTCCTGGATTAGCAAAGGTTGAAAATCATGAGAACTAAAGGAATCTCCAAATGCAGTGGGAGTATACCTTTGAATGTTGAGTGTCAAGGACTGACTGCTTTGGAAACAGGGTGCTGGATTTGATGGCCATTAGTCTCATCCAGCCAGGCAGATCTTACATCCTTAGGTTCTGACTTGCCACAACATGTTTCTGTGTACTGTAATATTCCTTGTATCAAATTAGCATTGGAGAAGATTTGATCTCCGATCTCCACCTAGCCACAACCTTTTCTGAGTGACCTTGGGTCAGTCGCCACTTATCATCCAAAATTATCTCTCAGAGTTGTTGTGAAGGTAGATCAGCAGTGAGAGGAGCATGACTGCTCCTTGGATAGGTGAGATATGAATAAATCAAACAGTAAAATTTGATGAGTTGCATGTAGTTAAATCAGCAGTCACAACAACCATGCAAAGCTGTCTCCGATTCACACAGACAAATCCAGCCACCTCCAGATTTGCAAGGGCACAAATATTGAACCCACCCACTTGCCTGCTCTGCATACTTGCTGCCTGGCATAGTAATTCATGTTATCTCCATTTCCAAGTTATTGGCATGCCAGTTTATATGTGGCCCAGAGTTGCACTAAAATGGCTTTTAAAATGTGCAGAGCAGCCTTGACAAAAAATAACCTTGGCTAACAGTGAGTGTTTCTTCCCAGGATATCTGCTGGTGTTGCTATTTAAAGACTCAGGGACACCTTGATGGTGGGTAGGGACATGCTGGAAAATGTTAAAGGCTGTGATACATTTTAAACAACATTATTGAATGAATTTATTATTCATTATTAGTGAATTTGTGGATGGCTCATGCTAACCAATGGAATTCCTGAAAAGGGAATTGATTTTCCAAAATACTGCTTTATGGTCTCTCTCTCTCTTCTTCTCTTTCTTTTTACCTGAGCTGGGCAAACCCTTGGCCATTATTTTGGGTTATATAGAGCAGTTGGCTGGATTTGTTCATGAAATATATATGCATGCATGCTGTGGAAAACATAGGGCTGATGCTAATATTTCCCACAGCAGGCTTATTGCTTGGGAGGGCTTGAAGAAGGTAATATGATCACGTTTTTCCAAATTGCCTCCATTTCTGCCAGTTGAGCATCTTACGCAAGACTGTGCTACAGTTTCCATCACTCTAGATAATATGACTCGGATATTGGTTAACATGACTGGGATGGGAACAATATTCCCCCTACATCTAGAGGTTGCCAGATTTGGAAAACTTGCTCAGACTCCCCCAATCTTGTTTTTTTTGCATGCTAAACATGTGCTTAATAGCAAGCTATAGATGTTCCCATGGTTTTTAAAAAAGGCTATTTTGTATAGTTAATTTTCAACAAAAATGTTTTGCCAATCCTATGTGCATATTTCAGCCTAGACATTTAAAGATCTATGTATACCTTTTCTGCAAGAACAATACTGGTATAACACTAGAATTGTCTTGCAGAGATTGGGCTGTGTGGGAAACCATCCAGAGAGGAGATAGACAATCAAGTTGTCTTCTGAAGAATCATTGATCAGTTTCTGAGAACACCTGAAATGTCCCTGTAGTCACTATAGAGCAGGGATGATCTTGAAAGGTTGTATTCCACCTATGTGCCTTGCATGTTCTTAGGGAAGCTAAACATGCAACCTTAGTTTGAATTTTTGATAGCCTTATGTTCATGCAATTGTCAAAAAGGAAAGCACAATATGAAACATTTTCCATATATAAAAGGTGATACAAATACAGATATATCATGAGATTTGCAACCAAAAATCTATTGTGTTCTTCAAAATACTGCCTGCTTTTTAATTGTGCAACTTCTAGAATTAGCCAACTCTACTTCCTGCCAATTTTCTGTCCCAGGCAGTTATCTTTCTCCTCCTAAGCTACTGCCTTTAGCCTTTTCATGTCATTTCACCATTCAGTTCCTTCTTCCAAACTGTAGTTCCTCTGGCCTTAGCTTCCAATGGGTAATGTATAGAGGGATCACTTGAGTTTCAGGTGTTCATTCATAAATCTCTTCCTTTCCATATCATTTCTGCATCAGTCATCTTGCGAGAGTCTACAACTGATTGTCATGACAATGAGTCAGCTATCACTCTTGGCCATTTATTTCAGTGAGATTTCATGCTTTCATTGATCAACCCTATGCTTCACTGCTTTCCATCATATTTTCTCCTCTCTTCCCTCTCCATCTCAGCTGTTTTTCTTTCCTCTAAACTATTCAAACTTTGTCACTTCCAATCTGAGCCTTGATCAATAGACACTGGCTTACCAAGTTAATGATAATCACAAAATAAACTCTGAGGTTTCAAAGTTCATCCAGCTTTAAACCGCCCCCCTCCCATCCTGGGACCATGTCAGGAGGCTTTCATTAATTGTTGTGGAGGGACAGCAGGAGTTTGAACCTGGCCTCTCTCCTCTCACCAATCTGATCTGGATTCAAGACTGCTTCAATTCTCTTCCTTATCTGGACCTTTTTGCCTATCTTATAATGTCTGTTATTTTAGATAAAAAGCCCAATCAATTGAGTTAGAAACCGGGCAAGTTCTATTCCCCTCTGATAACTTTGCTCCCTGCTATTTTATCAGATAGGTCAGGGTTTTTGTGTGACTCTGCTGAGTTTTGGAAGTGACCTCTGCAGATACTTTATCAATGGCTGTTAAAAATCTCTGGTCATGGTAGTGATGGTGGTAATAATGCTTCTCTGTGAACTGTGACCTGCGTTATAGTTTCTGCCACATCCAGCTTTTGATTTTCAGCTCCAAACAGGCAGCAGAAATGGTGGTATATGTGTATATGAATGTGATCACCTTTTGATCACCTAACGGACCTCCACACAACTGTGTTTTGCTTGGAGATCCCTTATGCAAGCTCAACAAGAGTGTTGAATGTATTGCTACTTATGATAGTTCATGTGATTTAGGACACTACTCATTCATTGTTATTTAAAGGAAGTAAAAGCACTACCCAAATAGAAAAGCCACAGGGTCTGCCTTACAGAGAATAACTTTGGAAAAATACATGGACTCCATGGATAGAAAGCATCATCTGTTTAGGAATTCCAAAGTTTTTCTATGGTCCTTGCTCTCAATGAGGCAGACAAACAACACAGCAGTGGTTTCTCCCTTTCAGTTGGGTTGGAAATAAATTACCCAGAACTGATTTTAAGCTCAGGATCTTTGTGTGTATTTTTTTCTTTTTTTCTATGTAATTTTTCTAGTTTACGATAATCACCTTTAGGCTCATCTTCCTTTTGGATAAATATATATTTAAGTGGGAAAGCAACATTTTTAGTTAACATTTCACTTGACTTCAGGAAAAAAAAATACTGAAGGGGAAGTAAAAAAATAATCCTGTACTGTACATGAAGTGTAACAGAAATGTGTTGAGATGGACTTCAGTTACAAAGAAGATAGAAAATTCATGTGCAATCCAGCCAAAGTGAAGACCCCTGTGAAAGATATTTTAAATTTGTTTGAATTCTTCCATCAATGATGCTTAAAGGATTTTAGCATTTTTATATAATAATATGTGGCATTATAGCTCAGTGATACAACCTTTATATCAACCCAGCAAGGCAGGCCAGTATTACGAGCTGTTTATTTCAAATGTGGGGCCAGGCAGAGAAATTTGCCTGTCTATCTCTGGTGAATTTACTATAGGAGCAAGATATGTACAGCAAAATTCCTGAGTAGATCTGCCTCCAAGAAACTTTAGTAAACTGCCCTAAAGATCTCTGTCTTCATGATCCTCTTGATGGATTGGTGAAATCATTTAAATGTTCCTCAGTGCCTCCAACTGGTATGTTGTGCCAATGCATTCTGGCTGGTCTCAACGTTAGCCACTGGTAGCAGGGTCTCAGAGCAAGTTAGTGCTTATGAGTTATACCAAAGTACTAAGATCCAGGCTGGTGCCTGAAGATGCCAATTACTCATGGCATGCTTGATCCTGCATAACAATTCGGTTTTATAGCTACATACTACACAATAGCTGCTGTCCTAATGTCCCTATATCTGGAACATATCCATATTCATTTAGGCCATCAACTGGAATATCATAGGGTAATTGCCAGAGCCTCTGTGACTGTAAAAAAGGATTAGAAACATTTGAGGAAAGAACATAATCTGTGAGACTCTAGTGAAATCTCCACATTCAGAAGAAGTGTATTGTTGAATGTTGGAAGCAATGGCAGAACAGGATTATTGTCTCCAAGTGCTGCTGTGGGAAGTACAGTATTGACCAAGTCAACAACCTGTGGTCTAATTCAGCAGGACTCTTGTATTCTGTCTTTAAAAACAGCCTTTAGACTTTGCATTCCCAGGATTCTGGTAAAAATAGGTACAGGTTGAGCAGAAGAATGGAAAAAGCAAAGGATGACCATGGGAGATGGGCATGCCACTTTATGAACCTTGAAGCACCTAGCTGCAAAATTCTTTCAGTCTGGTTTAGATACATCACTCAAGCAACCATATGAAAATAGTAAGAAAGCAATTTAAAATGTTGGGAGCTAGGCAGATTGCATTCCCCTGTAGTACTGCATGGCCACTTTCTCTGCAAGTCCTACCTAAGTTCTGGGGTATAAAACATCTTTTATTATTTATTCCAAGCCTTACACAGGAAATGCTCCAGCAAAGCTGTCAGAGTTCATGGGCAGACACAAGAGGGATTTCCTTGAAAATGTTTTTTCCTCCCATTCTAGGAAGTCAACAGGATGTGTCTTTTGCCTTGATATGTAAGACGTAGTTCCTCAACTCTGCATTGTAGGAACAATTTTGCATATCTTTGTATTTTGATGTTGCCCACCATCTTGTAAAAGATGGAGATACTTGCAACCATGGCACCATTGACTGGTATCAGTGTAGTTAAGGCAGCTACATACTCACTACCCAAAAACAGGGACACAGATTTGCTGAACATTTCAGTATACTAATGTATATGCAAGTATTGAAATTTGATTGAAATTCAGTCCATTGCAGAATAGTAGGGACAAACTTCCTGATCCTTTCACTGTCCTTGGTTGTTAACTGGGTGGGTGGCTTCAAACTCCCTCCTTTCTTTTCTTATAGTTCTTTATCTTTAAATCAGACTTCAGCTGATCAGCCTTTTAAAAAGAGGACTGCTCTTTGTAAAGCATGAGATATGATCACTCTATCAATAACACTTCTAAATAAACATTAATCTGCATAAAATGTTCAGTACCAATCCCAGACAAACTCACTGGGGAATAAATTCCACTAAGTTGTCCAAATTGAATTAAATACATACAGTGGGACATCTCAGATTTATCTTAAAGAACTCAAAAAGTACACTCAATCATTCTAGCTGTATATTAAAAAAAATAAATTTAATGCAAATATAAATATTGCAAATGGCAAGTGCTACTCCTACGTCATTTTGCTTTTTATCTTAAGAAGGAAATATCTAAAATGAGATCCTATTGCATTGAACTTAGATCATTCACTATCAGTAAAAACTTGTAGTGCTTTTAGCTTCAGAAAAATTGCTCTGAACCATGCCCATTAAGATTTCCTTAATTATTTGAACTATTTAATTGTAAAATGGAGAGAACTCATAGATTCTTCTACTGACTGAGCAGAGGGTTGGAATCAATGGAGTGAAATACTGTCATCCATTGAGGCCATCAAATGCAGCGAGTGAGAGAGAGAGAGAGAGAGATCTCATATGGTTGTGAGACATATGCAGAGTGCCTCAAGAGATACTGGGCTTTTCTTTGCTGGAGATAATTTAAGCAGTGGCTAGACAGTCATTTGAAGATACTTGCCTGAATGAAGATTGGATTAGATGACCTCAAAAAACTTTTCAAACTGTGAAATTCTGGGTTTTAATGGATTAACCTCTAATGTATCCTCGTGAGTGGGCAGCAGTGCATGCTAGAACTAAATATTTTAACTATTCCTGATAAGACAGAACCTGCTGAAAATAATTCTGTTTGTTTTACATACAAAGGCTGAAGAACCTTCCAGAAATGTTGCTATCAAAGAGCTCTCATATGGAGCCAAGTTTTTCTCTTATTGTTCCTGAGCCAGTGACTTTGATAGGTTCTCGCTTATGGAGGGAATCACATTTGTTGCTCTTAGTTAAATTTCAACTGCTGCAGCCTCCAAACCGTAGTCTGAGCTTTCAACCTCTGCTATCCCCTGGACCCTGCCCCATTGATTGGTAGGAATCTGGCCAAGGAGCTTTGCATAAGCAGTTGATTTGGATAAAGTGCTCCTCACTTGAAATGCTGTCCTACAACCTTTTCAGATGCTAGTCTCTTACTCAACCCACCCCCAGCCAAAGTCCCATGATTACATGATTGCATTGTTGCTTTCATCTATTTTTTTCCACTCTGCAGTCGAAGAACAAAGCTAAAGGATGGCTTAAAACCTATTGACTTAGAAACTTAAAAGCATTCTTTAAATAAAAAACAACTCATGATTTGAAAGCCCGGCTGAGGACTTTTTGAATACCTGTGTTGGAAATTAATGGATAATTGGTATGTGCTACTGGCCTCTGTGAGATGAAGCCATATCAGTTAAACTTGGGTGCTTTCAATTAGAGCAAAAACAAATGAGATTCTTGAAATGTTAGTTGGCAAATGTTGCAGATGAACCAGGGGCTTTTAAAAAGATTATGAAGATAGCAGAGAAAGTATGAGTTTACCCAGTGAACCTGAAACTTTAAATTACTTTGATGGTGGTTTCCAATATATATTTCTTCTATGTATTCAAACAGATTTATTTCACTTTTTCATTTATTTAATTTATTTTCATTTTTTACATAATGTTCATATTGAAAACAGTCTCTTATGCTATACTTGCATTATGTAATCCAGTAATGGGGTTATTTTTAGTAAGTGAAACATCTAGAAACTTATTTTAGAGTTTCTGTTTCATTAACAATTTTATTAATTCTTTAAAATATTTATATCTCATTTTTCTACTTCTAAGCCATCAGACGGCTTTTCTTTATTTCTTTACTTTACAGTTACATGCCACCTTTCAACTTAAAATGTATTTCTAAAACAGATCACAATAAAGATTCGTAAAATAAATTTAAATCCTAATTCCTCATTTGCAAGATTTTGTAAGAGTTGCACTGGAAGCTATATTGATAACAACGCTTTCAAACTGTCAGCAAGCGAAGGCAGGGTCCTGCCTCTGATGGCCTTTGGTGCTTCTGTATAACCACTGGATTGCACTAAAGTAGTATTCCCCATCTCTTTGCTGCTATCTGTTAGCCTTCCAGGTTTTTGTAGCTCATATAACAGTAGCCGTAGTTGTATTACTCCATGATTTGTGTAAGAACCTTTAGATATCTGCAAAACATAAGAAGAAGCCTGATGAATCAGGCCAATGGCCCACCTAGTTCAGCATTCTTTGTCAAACCGTAATCAGTGAGATGCATTCTGGAAGCTCCAACATGGAGCAACATCTTATTCCACTATAAATACTACCTTAGCAGTAGGTATTTAAGGCAAGTCAGTAGCATACAAATGTTTGCAAATAAATACATAAATGTGGAGTCCTTGGGGGTCTCTGACCAAGCTCAGAGAACCCCAAGGACTCCACAGTTCAACCCTAAACTACATATATTCTCTTCTATAAATATATAATATAAATTCTAGAAGTAGATACTTCCATCCAGTCTAGAAGGTACTGATAAGCCTCTCTTCAGTGAATTTAAGTCTTTTAAATTGGTAAATATCACCACTTATAATGGCAATAAACGCCAGAATTCAACTATGTGATATGTGAAGAAGTACTTATATCAGTTCTCAATCTCCTTGCACTTCAGTTTAGTGAATAGCCTCAAGTTCTAATTCTATTAGCAAGAGGGAGAAACTTCTTTGTCTTCAACTTTTTTCTGCTTCTAAGAAACCATCATGTTCTCTCATTAATTATAATCTGCCTAACATTTTAAGATGAAGGCACCCAGGAAGGACATCTGACAAAAATCTTGATACTTGAATGGATTTTATGGCTATATGTAATTATAATAATTGTACATCAGGGTGTGCTATAAGTATCTTGAGAAGTTTACGTTCTAATAATTGACACAGGAACATTCATTGACGGAAATATAAATAAACTTAGGCTTAGGTTGCATGCAATGTGCCACAAAATTAGTGCATGGTTTCAGATCAAGGCTCTGGATAGAACTTTTATTTATTTATTTATTCATTGGCACATAATCTATTTTATTTTTGAATAAATGTGACTTTCTAGAGAAAAACTCTTGAGATTCCTTTGGGTTTTTTGGTATCAAATCCCTGAACAGGTGACCTGGAGACACAGGGCATTTATCTTGCCATATAAAACTGTGACGCCAGTGACTAGATTCAGGGTCTCTTGAAAAAATAATGGGGCCTTACTTTCAGTGTAGATACACCTTTCCTTCTTGCAATTGCTGTTTCCATCCCTTTTCTAGCACTTCCTTGTCAGGCACAGAACTGGTGCATATATAGTAGGAGAGAGAGTTGTGGTAAATCCTCCTGTTTGTCAGCAGAGGAGGTTGACAGGTGAACAAGCAGGAAGAGAACAGCAAGTTGAGGAAGCTTCTGAGATGGGCTCCCTTTCTTAGGGACACATCTTGTTAGATACCCAACTATGACCATAAGTAACTTTGTAAGGAATTATTACCTGATAGTGACTTTCCCTTTTAAAAACTCTGCACACTCACAACTGTACATAATCTACATTTGTAAAATGTAAAACATGACTTGTACTGCAACCCAGCTGAGGTTAACAATTTTAGTACTGCACCTTAATGGATGCTTTAAAGCCCATATGAGATTTTTTTAATGTCAGAATCAGAGCAGAGCCTGAGATTCAAAAGGAAACTGGTTGGCTCCTTTCTCTATCACTCACACAGACCAAATTTATCATGCATTAGAGACACACTTTAACATATTTCCAAACACACCCATATCAAAAGAAGAATGCACCCTAGATTTTCTGTGACAGGTGTTTGGACTCAGTTCTACAGAATAGTAGAGGCAAAATTTGAAATCCTAGTAATACCTAAGAAAGTTATTGATTATCTGGTCCCATCCTGAGTGTAGGTACTTGTTTGGTGAAGCAGATCAAGGTTATTTCAGCTTATTATCATACCACTAAAAGGGGACCAAGGCAGTTGCCATGGTCCCGGAGGTCAGCAAGCAGGACATATTAGGTGATCACAGCTGTTACATCTTTATTCTGAAGCATATTGCAATGTCATTTTTGTTTGTAGCACTTTTAGGGTTTTTAGCAATACTTGGCCTTCCTTAGCAACTATTGTTACCTCACTTAGGTTTTAAAAGAGTTCCCCACCATGGTAGCTAAATAGCACTGGGTTGGGGAAGGCAATGATACATAAAGAAGTGGTGATATCTGTTATAAATATATTATTACAATCAACATTTCATAAAGGAAAAAAAGATATAGTTGACATTTTGTTCTTATGCCAAGGATTGCCATCCAAGGCCTTCTACCGTCACTACTGTTACATAATCTAATTCTCTGGCCACCTTAAGTTGTCATCCAGTTTTCCTTATTGGGTGCCCTCCAGATGTTTTGGTTTTCAATTCTCACAATCCTCGGCTACTATGAGTAGAGGTCGGAGAATAGTGGAGCAAAAGTCCAATACATCTGAAAGTTAACAGATTGAAAAGAAAGTGACTGTACTTTCATATTTTGTCACAAAATGTTTTGGAGCTGCCTCCAATGTGCATCAGTTTATATACATGTATACTACACAGGAAAAAAATACTGCAATTTAAATACTAAAAGGAAAGGGGTTAAGATTGAACAATACTGCAATAAAGACTTTTTGTTTATAAAATTTATTTATTACTTGTAGTTTACCCTCCACAATTTTTTCCCCAGTGTGACATTCAAATTAAGCATATTAAACATTTTTTAAAAAAAAATATGCAATATAATTTACACAGGATTTAATTCCTATTACATGCAATTATATTCTGTTTTTAAGAATGTTATTTTTTTTTCCTATCTAAATGCTGCAGTGTTAAACAGAAGAGAAATTGATCAATTGCTGTAGGAGGAAGTTGCAGGATCTGAGTGCTGCTCCAGAGAAAGTCATTCCATGCTCCAAACCTACAGTATGCCATAGGATCTCCAAAACAATTCTTAAATTATAGGTACTTACTTATGAGAAGGCAGATATTTTGTCCCCTAATCATTTAATGTTGAATTGTCTTTCCAAACTACTGGAAAACAATAGAGTTGCTGAAGCATAAAATGTGGTTTATAGTGCCTCTGTAAAGCAGCTAGGTGATTTAAGTTTAGGCTCACGTGTGGAAGTTGTGGGTGCTTTTAATGTGATGCTGTGTTTGTGCTCCTGTGTATTTCCAAGCTCCTCTTCTGTATCATTTTTGAAGCAGGCACAGCCCTAAAACACAGTGTGTTTGATATTTAATTGGCAAAATGTAGTTAGCAAAGTACACACCATCAAGCATGTTAGCTGCTAATGCATTTTGTGGTAGCAGTGGCTAGACAACTGTCTATAGGCATATCCTTGTATTGTGAAAATGAGTATGGTATACTGGTTAAAGTGCTGAACTGGGACTGGGGACATCCAGATTCAAGTCACCATTAGACCATGAAGCTCAGTGGATAACTTTGGGGCAAGTCTCAGTCCTATTTACCTCATGGGGTTTTTGTTGTGAGGATAACAATTATCCATATATGCCCCCTTGAGTTTGTTAAAGGAAAAAGTGGCACATTAAGTGTAAGAAATAAATAAAAATTCTGAAGTGAGCAATGAGTTGGATTAGATTCAGCTGTACAACTCTGTGAAAATAAAAATTCAAAGCAGGAACATAGACAAAATAAAGAATGATAAATAGGGATAGTTGAAATATACAATTTAAATGTTAGGATTTTGCCACCAAAGCTGTATTTTCCATTATCATCATCATCATCATCATCATCATCATCTTAGTTTGCCTCAGGAGGAGGAGGAGGAGGAGGAGGATTATTATCTGCATATATAGTCTTACCTCTGTGGAGTTTATAGTAGTCCACTGCTCCATTTTTATCTTCACAACAATGCTACAAAGTAGGTTAGACTAGCCCAGCACCATCCAGGTGTTGTAAATATTTGAGCCAGTGTTCCCATTTTATCCTTGCAGCAAAATCTTAGGAATTCTTTTTAATGTACAAGTGTTCAATAATAATATGATGATAATAAGATGAGCCTTTCCTGCTCATCTGCACTTTGAAGTGGTATAGTTCATAGATGTTGATCACCACAGTGAGGACTAATGAGCTGAGATACAGTTGCTTTCCTTCATGTAATTATTAGTTATTTCATACCTTTGTACAGAAATTAGTATAATTCACTTTAAACATGTAGTTTAAATTATAGATTTATTTACAATTACTAATTGCCTTTATTGCTGAAGCAGGAGCTAGAGGGAAAAAAACCCTAGGTGTGGCAAAGTGGAATGACTCACAGGCTTCCTCCTTGCATTAATAGGGTTTTCCTTTCTTTCCCCATGGATGATGATCCTCATTCATCTTTGTAGAATTTCACATGATCAATTTCAGTGTGGTACACTGATTTATCAAAGCCGTCTCTTATCATAACAAATTGTTTTAGAAAACCTATGTTCTGCAGGTGTGTGTGTGTGTGTCAGGCTTTCTCTTGAGTTTTGTTTAGAGCCTCTAAGTGCCTGCCCAGAGCACAGATTTTCCTTTGCAGAGGTGCTTCAGCAATCTGACAAGCTGCTTTGCAAGCTCTAGGAATGTTGATATTAAATTTCCCTCTGTCTGTAAACAGAGCACTAGGACAGGATGACTGAGAACCCATTGCCATCTGGCAAACAGGAGAATGAAGATAAAAGGAGCTGGGATGATAAAAGGAAAGCAAGATGGAAAGCTGATGGAACTGGCAGGTTACGCCAAACATGTCTCAACTGGGTAGCAGAGGGCAGCTCCTTATCCCACTTTGGTGGCTGGCCAGTGGAGTTCTATTTACAAATACAATTTGGCTTTAGTTGGTACATGGTAGATTTTTTTTTTCCTGTTAGGAAATTGTAATGAACAATAGCAGCAGCAATACCTGGATGTAGTAGCAAATGCTGTAGTAGTATGGCCTGCTCCTGTTCAGGTTTCCAGGCTGTCAGCTAATTGTGACTTTTTGCAAGATACTCAGTCTATTCCATTCCACCATCAAGAGTTTTCCATTTCTCCACAACAGGGAAACCTCTAATCAGGATAACTGTTGATGAATATTAACCTTTAAGCTATCTTGATCAGAATTCTTATGATGATTTTGCTGTAACACAGGCATTGTGGTATTATTGTTGTATTTATATGAGAATGCTTAAGACATTCTAGCCATGCCCATCAAGGGATAAGCTTCACTGAACTGCGTAGAACTTACTTCAAAAGTGTAGCACATAGAAGAGTTTTAACAATGCAAATCTAGGCATTTCTGTCCAGGGGTATGGCTGACTGAATACATTCGGAGTTACTTCTAGATAAGTGTGAAGGAATTGCTGCTTAAAAGATTACATACAGTTTGTCGTTTGAGGATTTGTAACTTAATAAATTCTCAAAAAGTGGAGAATAAAACCAATATATCATGAAAACACTCAAAGAACAATACAAACTAAATCCAGCTTCTTACATTTCTTGTTACTGTGTTTGTGCTCTGGAGATCCCAATACTTGGGATGACTTTTCATTTTATCCTTATCAAACAACCCTATGAGGTAGGCTGGACTGGGAGAAAGCAACAGGTCAAAAGCTACCCAGGGAGCCCTGTGCTTGAGTAGGGGCATAAACCTGGATCTCTCCAATCCCAGTCCAGTTCTCTTAACCAATATACTTTATTGCAGCAGAAGACAGAACAAGAAATGCATACCAAACCAAGTTCCCATTACACCTAACAGTATTAAAAAAAAAAAGTATTAAAAAAAAGTCATTACCTGTCAAAACTGGCCAAGTTATCTTTATTTTATGTTCTGCTCTTTCAATCCATGAGTTCCTCAAACAGACAGACATTAAACATGATCATCAAATGCAATGAGCTAAGAAGCAGTTAAAAATATTACATCCAAATTAAACAGTTCAGGAAAATGAAGTCCAAAATACAATGAGTCAAAGATAGGTAAAATATTACCCAGGAAATAGGCCTTCTGAAGTAAAATAAACTTCCACAGCATTGAAACATCACCGGTGTTGGAGCCAAGTGGACCTTTGCCTAGCAAGTAGGAGCTGGCAGGAGAAGAAAGCGTCATGGCTGAATATGGCAATGGGAATGTGGGCTCACACAAAGAAAGGATATTTTGTCCAGGGAATGCAGGAACCCGGGGCCACCTGTGGAGATTTGATTTTGTTTGTAATATCTTAAGTCATTCAATACACATTTTATTATTTATTTTCTTATATGAAATATTTTGGTTCAATTGCTTTTGGCGTGGGAAAGCCACAAGTCACGGATGAAAAAAATTAACAGAACATAGTCTTTCATTGGGTTAATTGTGAGCGAACACAGTGTGCTACATCAGATTTAAAGCCTTGGGGGGGGGGGGTATCTCTAATTTTTGTTTTCAAATTTTTCTAGAAAACTCACATTTCTGTCTGTGCGTATTCCTTTAAGCAGTTATGGTAAAATTGCAAGTACATTTCTGATTCTGAGAAACATAGCCTATTTTGAAAAGCAAATCCCTCTAACCCAGTGTTTCTCAACTTTAGCAACTTTAAGATATGTGGACTTCAACTCAGCTGGGGAACTCAGACTTTAATTGCCCAGCTGGGGAATTCTGGGAGTTGAAGTCCACATATCTTAAAGTTCCTAAGGTTGAGAAATACTGCTCTAACCCCTGTAACTGGGCAGCCCAGCAAATCTGCAGAAATCCAAGTGAGGTATGAGTAAATTTTGAGTATAGCACCAATCTCACAAATAGCAGAACAAAAAGAACATACAAAACCAGCAATTGTACACAGACATTTTAATTAGTATAATTAGTGCATAATTACTGGATTCACTTTTTGTGGTGCAGAATTTTTGCCATCTGTTTTCTTGTTACTTTAATCCACAATTTTATTTCGTGTTTTAGTACATATCCATAACCTTCAATCTTTTGGATTGCAAATCCCATGCTGGGAGTACACGGGCATCATGTTGTGGGAAGAACATTTTTACAGTCAGAAAGTTCTGGACCGTTTCTACCACAGCTAAACTTCTATGAAAATGAAAGTGTGTCTGAAGCTTTTCTGACAGTTTTCAGAATATGATTTTCAAGACAAAACATGACTCAGTCTCTAACAACTCCAGATAAAGCTGGGAAATCCTTAGAGCAATAGGAGTGTAATAAGTCCTGGGTCTACTCTGTTTAAAGTCTGGTGTGGCTGTTCAGCCAACAAAAGATTTTTATTTATTATCATATTTATATAGCCACCCATCTCACACAAGGTGACTCTGGGTGGTGCACAACAATTAAAAAGAATAAATACATAAAAGCAATTACAAATAAAACACTGTAAAAACACACAGAACAGGAGGGGATAAAATTAATAAGGGAGCCATCGCAAAATCTTCCCGGTCCCCTGGGAGCCCCAGGCCTGATCACATAACCAGGCCTTGAGGGACTTGCAGAATGTTAAGAGGGATGGGGCTAATCTCACTTCTGGGGGGAGAAGATTCCACAAGGTGGGCGCCATGGCAGAGAAGGCCCATCTCCTGGGAACCACCAAATATAATTCTCTAGCAGATGGGACCCGCAGCATGTCTTCTCTGCCACACCTGATGGGAGATGCACACTCCTGCTGTACAACTACAGTCAGCTCCAATGGTTCTGAGGTTGATGCGCCAAGAGCCTGATTTTATATAAAGCAACATCCTATGTCAAACAAGATTGACAGCCTAAAGCACCATATGCATTTGGAGTGAATATAAATATCCCCTGAAGTGGCCAAAAAGAATTTTTCAAAAGCATTATCAGAAATGCATAAATCTTTCCTGAATGGGATGTAGTGGCTTGCTGACCTATTGTTCTGACTCCAGGCAGGAGCTGCTGAGGCCTTTTGCTGCCTCAATAACTATTTCCTTTCCAAATCGCTGGGATGCCCACAGGAAAGAATCAGTGTCAAAAGGCCCTATAATGGCAGAATATAGAGCAGCTGCTGCTGGAGGCAGAAAGCTGTAAATCAAGATGCTTTCAGCAGTTGTGCTCCAGAATAAGCATGGGCAATAATTTAGCACTTCTCAACATCCATTCCTTTAATAGATTTATTATTTATTTATCACATTTGTATTCCATTTACTGAGAGCTGAAAGCAGCATACATGAGGGTCTTCCTTCATTTTATCCTTCCTTTTATGTCCTTGCTGAACAAGAATGACTGTCCCCAAGTGCCCCAGCACACTTCATAATCAAGTTGGGCTTGGATCTTGGTTTCCCTGGTCCAAGTCTAACATTTCAGCCACTGCAGCAGCTGTCTGAATCTGGGCAATTTGTATTCAGCATTGTGTACTGCATCTCTTCACTGTCTATAGAGTAAACTATTCCAAAAGAGAGAAGTGCTGGGCAAACTATTAAAAAAAAGTTGGTGACTGTTGGGGGAACCAACTTTATGCAAGAAGCATCTCATAGCATGTGACACTGGTAGTGCCAGCAGTTATTACATCTTGATGCGTTGGGGTCATACTCACTGGTGAAAGCTAATGTAATAAAGAGGTTAAAGTGGTGGACTTAATGGTCCATCTTCAGCTATGGAAACTCCTGGAATGACTTTGGGCCAATCTCTCTCTCACCCAACTGATGTTACAGTAGAGGGTTGTTGTGAGGATAAAAGGGAGGTTCCCATGTAAACCACCTTGAGCATCTAGAGAAAAGTGGTGATATAAATTATACAAAATTAATAGGGTTGGCATCTCTTGGAATGAAAAATGTTTCTACCTCAGAGCTCTTCGGGTATGTTACTCAGAATCAGATGGAAGCAGAACAGACCTTAGTGCAAAATTACTACGTTCACTTAAAAATGATGAGAGAGGAGGAAGAGGGAACACCGTCGTAGTGAACTAAATTAATGGCCCATGCAGACCAAAGTAATCTGTTCCAAGTGACCGTAATTCTCTACAGGATTAGACAGATGCCTTTCCCAGACTAAAGAAAATGCCCAACCTTTTCTGGTACAGAATTTTTACAAGCTGTTTTCTTCTTACTTTAATCTGGAGTTTTATTATGTGCTTTAGTGCATATGTCAGCCCAAAAGGTAGTCCAGATCAGGAAACTGACTCCATAGGAAGACTGGAACTATACTTTGAGGTAGGCTACAGTAACAGGATCTTGCAAGTTTGCTTCTATTTGACCTATCCTTCCTCTGACTCGAGGAGGAGCCAGTTTGAGTCTCTTCCTAACATTATCTTCTTTCTTGGGGCTTAAGGAATGCTTAAGTCCTTGTTTCTGTAACAGCTTCTGAATATTCCCTTCAAAGCCATCTCCATGGCTCTCTCGACATCCATCTTCTTCAATCTCATTCTCTTGGATTGCAAGTCCGCTGCTGAGAGTGGATGAGCATCATGTTCTGAAAAGAACATTTCAATGTGCCTGTTCAGGCCTGTTTCTGCTACTGCTAAACTTCTATTAAAATGAAAATGTGACTAAAGCTTTACTGACAGTCTTCAAAATGTAAATTTCAAGAAGAATCGTAACTATGCATGCAGAAGTGTTCTGGAGTCAGTTTCTAACAATTCCAGGTAAGGTTGGGAAATCTGGTAGGGCAGGAGTGCAAAACATATGGCTTGATGATAGCATGTGGCCCGCAAGTATCCCTTTTATGGCTTACCAGTCTTTTTCCAGAGTTGGTGCACACTCCTGCTGTAGAACTATTGCCAGTTAGGCAGTATAGTTGTCTGATAATATGGCAAGACTATAATTTACAGCTTTTCTTTTCCATGCATACATGTTTATATAGGGCTTCTGTAAAATTATCTCATATAGTTATAGCAACAGCCATCTAGTGTATAATTCTCAGATGTGGGCTGCAGAAGCAAGCTGATAATATGTGATAAATGCTACTGTACCAGTTATCATTGATCCCCCATTTCAGGAAGAGCAGCATTGTTTTTATATACAGCCCTTCTTCGTGAAGGATTTCAAGAAAGTGCATGTCATAATAAAAGTTCAGCATTATGGTATTACAAAAAAGTATAATCTATCTTTTGCAAAGTGTTGGGTATGGTCCTAAGAGCTCTTCCAAAAGTCCCCTCTAAACTGTCATTTTTAATGTGAGAGATACAGGAAATGATTAGAATCTTGTGAAATGACCATATGAAATGTGTTGAAACTAATTTTAATTAAATGTAAATTAAATCAAATTTAATTTTTTTCTTGGCTCAGCTCATTGTTTGGAGTGTGCCTTCCCCAACACCTTCAAAGTACAGGTTTGCATGAAGCCTGAAAATGGTTGCACGCTCATACTATAACAGCTAAAAACCTTCAGTATGTAAAACTAATAGAAAAGCAACAGTTGTAATACAATATGTGTCCAGTATGGCTGTGCATGTTTTCAACATGATTTAGAAGTAGTTATTTAGACCTCAGACAAGTAAAGCATCCCCCTACTGTTGATTAAATTTGCCACATAAGCCTGAAAAAAGAGTTATTTTATGAGTTGCTTTAATGAGTTGACTTCTTAAGGCAGCTGCATTTTTATCCAGGTACATGCCAAAAAAAGATGTAACTGTTTAGTAAATATTAAAGAGATGAGGTTCTCAAGGTCCAAAGGCATTCTTCTGAATCATTATTGAAGTGTGCAAAATTAGCCTATTCCAGCATACTCAGGGGAAAAAAGATATAAACTATTAGAGACTCCCCAAACCAAGCTTTGTTTTCTAAAAAGCCTCCAGGCAGTTTTTCTAATGTCTACTTTGCAAGCTATTCCAGCTTCTATCTGGCACAGCCAAGGTTGAACTTCTTCCAAAAAAATGCACTGCTTATCTACCCAGGCCTGGACATTATGTATATTCTGTCTCGATATTCCAGTATTCAGCACAAACGGCCCTGTGTTCCCACATGATAAATCCCAGGCAGCCCCAGCATGTGCCACATATAAATTCAGGACAATGCACACTGCAAGGACATTTCTCCTCCCACCCTTGCTCTTCTCTGCCCTCCTCCAAATTTCACTTGGGATAGTTCTCTTCCACTAATTCATATATAAATTGTTTGTGTTTTACAGTCCCTGCTCCTAATAAGCAGAAGATTAATTATGGACAGACTGTACCTGTGTGTGTGTGTGTGAGAGAGAGACGGGGAGAGAGAGAGGGAGAGAGAGAACTGTATATCTGAACCAATTTCAATTGGTATTACCTAAAGTATAGTTATTTTGTTTGCTTGTTATACTTTATCCTTCTTGGCACTGAGAAGTTCCAGGAGTCACATTACCACCAAGTTTCATTTTTTGTGGAACAGGGAGGAGGATTACAGCACCTTTATAGTATGTGCTTTATTCACAATTATGCAAGCTATATTTGGAAGCACAGAGGTACCTCCTATGGTTCTCCCTCCTTCCAAACAAAATAACCACAACTTAAACAGTGCTCTGAGTTTTTTGATCAGGGTTCCCAACATTGTTCTTAACTTAGAAACAGCTGCTTGGGAGGTGTTAGGGTTGGCACCCTACTTTGATCAGAGCAATGGTGCCCTGGGGGTGTATGTGTGTAAGTTTTTTATCTGAAATCACCCTCCAAACTTCTATTAGACCTTCAGGGGGAAAACTCACATGTCTGTATTGTGTCTCTTTTCCCTTATGCAAGCTTAATACCCTTGTTCAAGGAGCACCATTCTGACATCGGTGGCAGATTCAGTTTCTTCAGTATGCAAATTCTTCCTTCTAAGAGTCCAAGGTCCCCTAAACATATTTAGTGCAGATACTATAAAATGACGTTTTTAAAAAAGTTGTTCGCTTCACAATATCAACTAATGCCAAATGCAAATTATCTTGCTCTTCCTTTTGCAAAATGTCTTTTTAATGTCATTCACACATGACAGTACTGACTCTCCCTCCCCCCAAAACACACAGTAAATGCCTACTGGGTGGGTGTATTTACAATTGGTGACTGGGTGCAAAGCAATCTGAACTCCTCAGCCACTGTGGTTAATTCAGTAAATCTCAGCCAACCATTTAGTATTCTAGGTCAGTGTTTCTCAACCTTGGCAACTTGAAGATGTGTGGACTTCAACTCCCAGAATTACCCAGCCAGCATGCTGGCTGGGGAATTCTGGGAGTTGAAGTCCACACATCTTCAAGTTGTCAAGGTTGAGAAACAGTGCTCTTGGTGAATCAAATTGTTTGGTCAAGTTTCTGCTGATATCCATTTTAGATAAAGTTGTTACTGAAATAAAGATGGATTCTAATAAGAAGAGCACTGAAATTGCTATGCGGGGGAAAATGAGCTGTGATGACTCCCAGGATTTCTGTAGAAGGAGTGATGTGCATAGACAGTCATAAATGTGAGTTGAGGATGAACACCTGGATCAAATCTCATTTCAGCCACAAGTATTACACCAGATGGGATTGTGATACGCATAAATTTGTGTATATATAATGCCAAACTAGCAATAATGCTGACCTTCCTTTAAAAATACCCTTTTTGTTAAAGATTTTGCTGAATTAAAATACCACATGAGCGTCTACCTCTATTTTAAAAGTGTAGTATCTTTTTTAGAAGTTTCCACACTTCTACCTTTCAAAGCCCTCCATCAAAATGCTTAAGCAGGTCAGGGTATAGGTGAGAGGAGAGAGAAAACAGTGAACTGATCCCACAACTGTCTTCAGGTGCAGCTGAGTCACCTTCCTCAAGAATATAAAGGAGATGATGCTGTGTCAGACCAAGGGCTTTTCTTGGGCCAGTTCAACTCTTGTGACATTCTGGAAATATCCATGTAGTTTTCTTCTGGCAATACAGTAACAGTTTCCATTGCTTTCTTCAGGGATGTTTTTTTGATGTCCCAGTCTAGCCTATAGCCCTGGGATAATTCTGGGTGTCTCTCAGGAAAATAACCAGGTCTAACCTTGCATATAATTTCAACATTGGCCAGGATTATCTAGAGGAGAGGCAGGTTAGATTACAAGAAAAAGAATAAAGTGTAATGAGTTTTTCTGTTTTATCATTGTAATAACCTAATGAGGTAGGTTATGTGCAGAGAGAGTGAGTTAGCCTAAGATCACCCAGTGTCTGGATTCACACAATATACTAGTCTCTGAATTAAAATGAGATTGGGCATTTGGTATTTGTGGGTCAGTTTGTCATGGAAATCCAGTTATTGTCCTAACAGGTTGTGTGAACCCAGCTATTATGTTAAGCCATATGTTTTTTGTTTGTTTGGACATAGTTTAGTTACACAACTCATGCAGTTGTGTTTTGTTAGCAGGTTTAATGTGTTGTGTGCGAACCTGGTGACCAAGTTTCAGACTTGAACAAGGAGATGACCACTCCTATATAAGCATTTCATTCTATCTGCCACACTGGGTTTTGTCAAACTGTGGAAGGACAATGTTATTGTGAAGGTAGATCAATGCCTATTATGTTCTAGTGGCCAGACTGAGTGGTCCATTCAGAAACTCACCATCTGCAATTGACAGAGAAATAAAATAGTGCATCTGGCACAGAGAAGCCACTTCTTGCAGGAGGCACTTGGACATTCTAAGTACAGCAGATCTTTAAATAGTTTGATAAATGCATTTCTGGCCATCCCACTCTTCCCTTTCTGTAGAGGTTACCAGTGAAATAATACCCGTCTGTGTCATTAGTTCTGGCAAAGGTTGAGATGAGATCTCCCTCTACTGTTCAGTTTTAGGAACTTGCTTTTTGCCTTCCCCAACCTGATGGCTTCTGTATGTGTTGGATTTAAACACCCTTAATCCCATAGCCACCATGGCCACTGCTTGGGCTAGCTGGCAGGGATAGTTGTTGTCCAACACATACAAAGGTACAAGATGGTGCAGAGCTATTCACTGTAATAGGTCACTTGCAGATTCCTAGTATAAATAATTTATGAAATTGACATACATTGTCTTTTTATGTGAAATGTCTTAGAAAGGCTTTATCTCCTGAAAGACAGCCTAGAAATACTTGAAATAAATAGAGATAACAACCTGATTGTCCTTCAGCTTTTTGCACTATTTTGGTTGACTGAGGAAGGGCATTCAATCCGCTCAAGATTTTACTTAGGAATTATGAAATAGCTACATGAAAAATGCTTTTAGACAGATCTTTGATGACTTACTTCATTTCGTCCTCTTGTGCCTGCAGAGTTTTTTGATGATTACTCCGAAGGTCGGGAATGTGTCAACTGTGGTGCTATGTCCACCCCACTGTGGCGAAGAGATGGCACCGGCCACTATCTTTGTAATGCATGTGGACTCTACCACAAGATGAATGGCATTAACCGGCCATTGATCAAGCCCCAGAGGAGGCTGGTAAGGAACATGGTGCAAATCCTCACAGACTGTTATACCCTTAGTGAGTCAATCCCACCTGCCCATTATTAATCCTGACCTGTAAAAAGCAAGATAGCCAGATTTATACCATTTATAAGGGTCACTTAACAGAGTTTCTATATGGCCCTGAATCTTATTGATATTTTATAAGTAGGTTATGATAATTAGTAAAAAGGCAAGAATATCTAATTGATTGATCGATAGATAAGTTCACTAGTGAATTAATAATCAATTGTTTTTGCTTTGGACTCTTGTTCCTACAGTCAGCCTCCCGTCGGATTGGGCTGTCATGTGCAAACTGCCATACATCTACGACCACACTGTGGCGCCGGAATGCCGAAGGAGAGCCAGTCTGCAATGCTTGTGGTTTATACATGAAGCTCCATGGGGTGAGAGCAGAAAACAAAGCAGAACCTATCTATGGCAGCTTTCCCCAGTTTGAAAGTGATGCTGGATGGGAATTCTGAGAATTGTAATCAAAAAACAGTTTGAGGAAGACTGCTTTGTAAGAAATAGGTCAAACATGTGACATCAGGACATTTCTCCCTGTGTATGGCTTTCTATTAGTGAAGAGTGCTGAGAACTTGCCCCTTCTGGCCACTACTCGCAAGCCAGATGAGGGCAAGGGCAGAGGAGGGAAATGGACAGAAGATCCAACCATCCTGTTTGGGAGTTTATAGATGTTGCTCTCGTAAATCTGGAGGGCATCTTGTTGGGGAAGACTGGATTTGGTATTCAGTAGAGATGTGCACAGAGCAACCCTTCTAGGAATATTCACCCAGGGTGTTTTGATTTGGTTGTCAAAACAAAACTCAGGATGCTCTGAATGTTCTCTTTTTCCAACAGAACAAGAACGTTAAGTTCTCCATAAGAAACAATGGGAACTGAAAACAGTTTTTGCCTTATTGCTGCAAAAGTAGGCGAAAAAGTAGTTCATGCTAAGTATGGTCTATCTCCCGACCCACAGAAAAATTTCCAAAGGAAATAATTTTAGAAAATTTTAAAAAAAATGTTTTAAATTTGTATATGAAGCAATGAAGAGGAACTATAAGCTTTTGGCAGCACAATGGCCACAGTGAGCCCATTCAGAAGCAAAAGCTATTAACAAACTGTCCATGAACAACAGAAACCAAAAAATACACTTCTATTTTTAGCTTGAAAGAGGCTTCTTCCTAATACAGTACATTGCACACCTTACATTATGAATTTGACTTGCCTGTCAAAAGGTAGTAGAAATACAGGTTGGCAATTTGTTGTGTTTTTGTAAACTGCCTACAAGAAAAACTCTTGAGCAGCACACTTTTTTTTTTTTTGCATTTGTTGTGTCAACATGCCAAAGCTTAACACAAATCACAATTAAGAAAACAGTAAGGTAGTCAGGGTTTTGAACATTCAAAAATAATCCTGTTTTGCCCTTGAAAAATGTGCATTTTCTTCTGAGCTTGGAACCCTAAAAATGGCTATTCCCAATTTATAGCATTTTGAGTTCAGAACATTTGCACCCCCTTAGAATTTGAGCCACATAAACCCACAGCATATCCTTAAGGTTTAGGGCCAGTAGCAATATTTTTAGGTGTCCTTATTCCTTGCAACAAAAACTGAGATGCCTAGATCTATTCCAACTGCTGGATTTGCAGATCTTTCTAGGGGATTAATGTTGATCTCTAATGCATCTTCATAGGTCCCAAGGCCTTTAGCTATGAGAAAAGAAGGGATCCAAACCAGAAAGCGTAAACCAAAGAATTTAAGCAAATCCAAGACATCAGCAGGTGAGTACAATTAGAAAAAACAATCTCATACAATATGACCCATTGGTAATTACAGTTTAAGCTTAAGGCCTGCTAAAGCTGAAAAAAGTATTATTCAGTACCAAAATCAAATATGGGCCTTCTGTGGTCCTTCAGAGGACGATAAACCATTGATAATTAATTAATTAATTAATTCTCCTTTTGTACCACCAATTCAAAACAGACTTTGTGACAGTTTACAAAACAATCAACAAAATCTTCCAAATATCAACTTATATACAAATACTTATAAGTAATCCAAAATAAAATAAATTCAAGTTGGTGAGAACCAAGTATTCGACCAAGTGCTTTTTGGAATAGTTCCACCTTGTAAAAACCTTAGAAAGAAGCAAGCCTGCATTCTAAGGGGAAGGTATTCCCCAAGGCCAAGCAGCAACTGAGAAACAGCACCTCTTGCCCTCCATTCCCCTTACTTCACTGGTGGAGTATTACCAAAGCTTCTCCCCAGTAAGAGTGTACTGGACAGGCCAATTCCATTAGGAGAAGGGGGTCCTACAGGTACCTTGGCATCAACTCATATGGAGTCATTACTTATCACGCTGACTAGAGCTTCTAAGAGTTGAATGTCAACACGTTCTGGCATGCCACAGCAAGGTACTTGTATTTTTCTTCCAAGTAAAAAGCCTTAACAGAGTATGTTACTCCATAAGTGCATTAAAATAGTCCTGCTTAGTCCAGATCAGCCTTGTCCAACATCCTGTTTCTGACAGAGGCTAGATAGCGTCTTCAGCAAAGCTCATAAGCAGGGCATTTTGTTTCCCTCCTCCTGGTCCCAAACAGCTAACATTCAGCAATGCAATTATCTTGGAACCCAGAGGCAAAGTCAGTTATTATGACTAATACTTGTGATACACCTGTTTTCCACGCATTACACAGTTATAACTGCTATCATCCCTCAGCTGGAGCTGATAGGAAATATAATTCACAGCAACTTTTTCCCTCTTCTATTGTCATGATGTTCTAGCTCTGAAAACCCTTCTGATGAAGATCCATTTGGCCTTTTCTTATATAATGTGCCTTTTTATCTCAGCAGCAACAGTAGCCAACAGTTCAGTTTTTGGGTAAAGTCTCAGGACAGACCTGGTTTAACAGTTTTTCTCTCCCCTTTCCACCTCCCATCCTAGGATCAGCCAGCAATGAAAGCCTTCCCTCTGCCATTAGCTCAGCCACCTGCACCAGCACAACTACCACTACTACTGCTGAAGAAATGCGCCCCATCAAGACAGAACCAGGGATCTCATCTCATTATGGACACCCAAGCCCTATTTCTCAGGTGAAGTTTTTTGTTATGCAAAAGAATACAGTGACATTTTGTCATTGTTTATTGACATTGCATTTGTATTCTGTCTTTCCATCAAGGAATTCAAAGTCAAATACACGTGGTTTCCTCTCTGGTTTCCTAGTTTCTTAACAGTCCTGTACTAAGGATTACAACAGACAGAGTTGAGCTAAAGCTTCAGCATTCCATGGCATGCTTGTTGGTAGAACTCCCGCACTCACCTGCATATTTTAAAGTTGTAAAGAAATGGTTGCATAATCAGAGTCCTTCAACATTAAGGTAACTTTCCCTATTCTGCATCTCACCAGATGCAAGATATCTCTCTCTAATGGAGAAAACTGACCAGATGATTTGCATACATCCTCAAGTTATCCAGGAGCTATAATTATTGATGGGCCATTTCAAAGTCCCTCTTGTCCCTTCTTGGGGTTCTTTATTTTTAAAATAAACTTGGGGCAAAAAGCTCTTCAGATGTTTTACTGATTGATTAGTTAAGATTTATATTTCATCTTTTATCCAGAAATAGACAATAGCATATATAGCACACCTTACTTTAAATTCTATCCACATCAACACCCTTCTAAGGCTGAGAGATAGCAACTGACCCAAAGTTACAGTGAGTTTCCAGGCTGAGGGTGGATCTGCTTAAACCTGAATCTGGATCTCCCCAGTCCAACACCTTAAATGCTATGCCATACTGGTTCTGATAGCCTTTTCATTTTATTCATATGCTGTGTATGCTGGTGGAAAGAAAGAAGAGATATCTGTATTTTCTCCCACCTTTCCCTGTTCCTATCATCCTCCCCACCTGTTGTAATGATCAGTATTCCAGATGTGAATACAGAAGGTGGGGCAAGAGAGGGCAGCAGACAACTATATAGATTTGCCCACAATGGAATTTTAGTAAATTTCTGAAGCTTAAGGGAATTCAAGTAACCACTATGTCAGCCTTCCCCATCCCCAACTGTTTGCCTTCCACATGTGGCAGATCACAGTTTCTATCATCCCCACCCAGCATGGGTAACCATAGGTTGCTTGATTGGGGAAGGGTCCACTATATCATGTTTGGTAAGCTGATGGAGTAGAGAGACAGATTGTAGAACAGCCATCCCCAACTGGATGGCAATGTGGCTGGGAATTCTGAAAATTTATTGATTTTTTTTCAATTTATTTAGAGTATTTGCATGCTACTGACAGCTCACTGTTACAGAAATACAGCTACAATAGCAGAAATACAATTAAGACAAATCTAAACAACACATTTTGAAATAGTTAAAAGAAGTGACACAGCTGAAACTGTTAAAAGGCCTTGATAAACAAGTATATTTTGAGCCCCCTCCTAAATTGTAATAAGGCTTTAGCTCCATTGGCAATTTTTTTAGCAGCATGGGGCCTGCCATGGTGAAGGCAGAATTAACCATAGATCACAAATATACCTCCAATGAGACTTGCAAAAGATGCTCTTTTGATAATTTAATAATGTAGGGCAAACCATATAAGTATAGGCAGTAGTTTAGTCCTAAGGCATGTATACACCATCGTAACCCATGTAGAATAGTCTTGGAAGAAACCTGTGAAGTTACTTTAACATGGACGTTATACGTTAAGTTTGAGACATCCTACTTGCTACTTGTACTGTCACATTATGTCTCACAAAGAGCATATAACAATAATTGAGCGCTGAGATTGCCAGTGTACAAGTCACTGAAATCTGGATACTCTCCCATAGGTAAGGATGCTGTTGGTTTATCAAAGGAAGTTAATGAAAGGCCTTCTTTGTCACTGATTTTATGTGGCTGCCAGCATCAGTGCTAGATACAGAAGGACCCAGATATCAAGCCTTTAAATTAGGCAGGAATGTAACTTCAACCAAAACAGGCATTTCTCCTAATTCCTGAAATTCAACCCCTGGAATGAGTAACAACTCCTCCTACTATATTAATTATTTCAGTGATGATTGGCAAATACCAAGCATGGGATGATCCAATACACAAGTAGTGGTACAAATAGTTCCAAGAACTTTACCCATTTCTTCAGGAGACAAACCATGAACTAATCTGAATGTTATTAAATGATAGTGTGGATACCCTAGGCATAGTATCACTTTCAAGCCCTACATGAATCTGAGCAATTCTGTTCTGAAAAACTACTCACATTGCTCACGGTGGAACTCAGATGGAAGCTAGAGCCACTGAAGGCTCAGTGATCTGCCCAGCAACCTGAAAGAGCGATCTCAGGCTTTTGGCTATAGGTGCAATAAGAGAGGAGATCCAGTGCTGCTTCTATTCTCTGTTTGCTTCATAGCTCTTAAGATAATTCTGCTGATTATGCTCTTGGGCCTAAGCCTTAAGCGCTTAGGCCACCTGTGATTTCATTTCATTGCTTGTAGCTGTTTTATAAAACATGGCATACTACGTGCTCCAACACAGGTCAGGGGACACTTAGGAGCCACATATCAAGAACCAGCAAGACTTAGTATTCCATGTCTCAACCAAGTTGCTGACAGAATGGCTGGCCAGGTTAAAAAAAAAATATCCCCCAGAACTGCTTGGGCTCCAATAGGATACATCACCTTCTGTGTATGTCCCAATACACTTTAGTCCTTGCCCTTGAAATGGGAAATGTGCTGCAGCAGACCAAATCTTACAGTTAGTGGTTCATCCATGGAAGAATATTATTGCTAGGCTCCTTGAATTTGGACTACTCCCTTTCAAATAGAAGACAGTTTGAAGTTATGAGCTGCCTCATTGGTTGGCACTGAAATAACCTGTATGGAGTCCATGGAAGCTATAAAATCCTAAGTGGCACCTGTTAAAGCAACCGCAGTAGTAATGTTGAAGTCTGCCCAAGACCTAAAGGTATGGGAACTCCATTACTACCTCTGAGTCCACTTATATCAGCTTTAGTTAGGGATTTTGTGAGGTGTGGGTGGGGGGGCAGCCAGTCACCAGCAGAATCTCTGCTTTCATTTGACTACATATTCAAAACAAGGTACATATACCATCAAAGCTAGTAAGGTCCCAGATGTGGACCTGGAAAGGAAAATGTTACCCTTATGAACTATCATAACATGCTTCTTTGACTAATGGAACTGTGCTACTCCTCTATGGCATAGCCAGCTGGCAGTAAATGGACCCAAATAGGCCCCTCTGCTATAACCTGCTGTGACTCTACAACCACAGATAAAAGGCCCTTCATAAATGGCCACAAATGTTATCATGTTTTATTAGAAATGGACCCCATTTCAACAAGATCAGTGCCAAGAACTCTGGTAATTTGATCTGGCTTCCCAAACTACCCTAGGAGAAGGAAGGAACCAACCAACCATTATCTTTGAATGGGTGTTACCTTTCTTCACAGTTATGCCTCTTCCCCTTCCATTGTATCTCCCTCTTCTCCATACTGCTGGAAGAAAGGCACCAGGACAACTAGAGGAAGATAAAACACACATACCCATTAATAAATTCCTTCTCCTAATACAAACTGGTACAAAATGTGGTGCAGACTGGGGAAGGGAAATGGGACAAACAGAGCCACATAAAAAAGCAAATTAACAAACAAAAAAGATGCTAAATGAGGGAAATCCTCAATCTTAGACCTTATTTATAACTTTAGAAACCAAACCATAGTCACCTCACTGTCTCACTAAACTCTTATGGATGGATAGATCCACCCATCTATCTGGGTGGATAGACTACTTATCCACCCAGTCCATCTGTACAGAGGTGAGTGGTACCCACAGCTCTGGTAAGCATTTGCTCTAGTCCATTCATCCAACCAGCCATCCCCTACAGGACGGATTAAAAAACAACTTTTGCCAGCTATCTCAAGCTCTCAGCCTGGGACAGCCCAGCTATCCCTACTATTAAGTTTAGCTTACTGCCTGCTCCACACTTCAGCTGTATATCTTACCCTCCATTTCAGAGATCTTCAGGAAAAGTAATAAAAATTTTCAGGGTGTATGTTTTTTTTACCCAGTTCTCTGATGGACTGAAATTGTAGTCCATACATTCTGGAAGACACCAGTTTGTAGGAGTCTGCTACAGACAAATGATGAGATAGCATCGTTGTTTGACCTTTCCCTTCCCCATTATTATCTCTTATGGATTTTTTTCTCTTTTCCCTCTCCCCACTAGGCATTCTCTGTTGCGGCAATGTCTGGGCATGGACCTGCTCTTCACTCCACTGTGTCTACTCTCAAACTTTCCCCACAGGCTTACCAAGCAGCCATCAATCAGTCTCCCCAGCCTAGCTCCAAGCAAGATTCCTGGAACAGCCTAGTCTTAGGGGAAACACATGGAGACATCATCACAGCTTAACCATCTTCTGCCCCCTTCACCCCCTTCTAAGGGGGTTACCAGGCCTGGGACTCAAAGGCTATGGGCAACAGTCAAGCAATGCCATTTGTTCTTTATTTTTTTTTTCTTGTTTCTCCCTCCCACCCTTTGTTTTGTCCAGTTCTGGTCTTAGAAGAACCATTCCAAATTGCTTTGGCCTGCTCCTGGCCTAGAATCACAGCTGCCTTAAATACTGTCATCAAAACTGCCAAGTTCTCTTTAAGAAATGCTCTAGATAACTTGGACATCAATATTACATGTTTATACATAATCCTGGAGAAATGTAATATCACATGGTATGTTTGTATACGTGTGTGTAAATGTGAAGGGTGTGTATGAGTGTGAATGCAAATTTGCAATGGCAGCTTTCCACATGTTCAGTCTTCAGTCATCTTTTGAAAAATGGAGGAATGAACATATGTGTATGAGCCAACCCATAAAAAATAGAATGGAGATTTTAAAAAAAGAGAGAGAAAAAAAGTAAAACAAAAGACTGGTCATATATAAACCAGCAATATCCCTAAACTTTGTATCATAGGGATCAACAGCTGGTGGCCTTTATGCAAGATCTGATTTCCTGGGATGTGATAGCTATCCATCCAATTGCTAACTTAAAGCGTCAAGAGAAAGATGACTAGCATCCTGGGAAAGAAGAATGAAAAACAGTCTAGTTGCAGGCATAGGCTTGGATTTTGGTTCTCTGTTTCCCATTTTGATTATAAAAAATATCCTTCCCCACAGAAACCGATGACCAAAATTTAATATCTTTGATAGTAAGAAACTCAAATGAATTTACTCTAGTTCAAGGACAGTGGCCCATAAGAAGTTAGAAGAAAAAGGAGGTGCTATGGTTGGCAAATTCTGCAATCAATGCTGAACTGAAGGCTTCAGAAAAAGATCTAGGGAAGACTACAGTGTTTTTCTAAGCGTGGAACAGAAGCAACAAGTTTTGTCTTCAAACATAGCTGTAATCATGGCTGGTGGATTTTAGGAGGAATTTTGTGGATCCAGCAATTTTATGACTGCCAGCAGTACATTAGTGTTAATTTAATTGCTTTTCTGTCAACTTGATTAACCCCCTTCCTTTGCTATTAATAAATCTATTTTTCCTTTCGAAGCAACCATCTCATAGTGTTTCCCCTGGCATCCAGTTGAAAGAAGGATTCTCTGTGATTCATACAATCTTACAGATAGATTGTTGTCAAGTACAGCTGGAATTGTGACCACAGATTAGTAGGCACCCATTTCAGAATATTGCAGGGGTAATGGGCAAGCAAATAATTTGAACTGAAGCTCTGCTTTCTGTCTAATATTAAGCATGGTGCCAGTATTAAATAAAAATTAAACAAAAGATTTTGTATTTATGACCAAGTTGAACATGACCCAGTGGCAGGATTGACACTTGTTTTCATTCAATCTCACTCTTTTAATACTCTTTTACTTTTAATAGCTGCTTTGAATCCAGATGCTGCTAATGCTCATCTTTACTATGCCTAGAAAAAAATGTTTCAGATAAAAGCACTATTAATGGTACAAGAAAGGACATGCCATCTTTTTCTGATCAGTTGGCAACTTTGCCCATCCCATTTTCCATGGATGGTGAATTCCCAGATAATCTGACATTCCCAAGGGAAATAAACAGTTTAGCTGGCTTTTCAGATTCAGGCTCTACCATCTCCAAAAACAAAAGGAGTATCAATAATGGATTTCTGCTTGAAAGACAGGAGAGTTGCAGTTAACCAGAGCAGACTATATTGGGCTAGATGGACAAACCATTTGAGTGAATATGTAAGACTATTTCTAACAGTTCCTGAGATTCTGGATGGTGGACTGGTACTGTTTTTTTAGGCCATAAGTGGTGCAGACCTGGATTAGGCAACAACTTATCTTTTCAAAGCAGGGAGAGTAGTAATCCGTGTGTTTTAACATTTTGATTATTGTCATTGTTCAGTATTGGTGTTGAAAGAAGTTAAGTTATACCTGCCATGAAATAATTAAACTACTGCAAAATACAGAGGAATTCTAAAGCTCCTTATCTGGTTTAACAGAAATAAAGCTTTGCATGTAATCATCAGTAAAATTGTAATGTTCACCCTCAGAACTTTTGTGTTTTGGACATGATTGCCCCTTCAGGTGTAGTTTGGAAATGTTTAGAACAAGCAGCAGTCAATGAATGAATTTGGATTTATGACTAAATCTTCCATAGCAATTTAAAACTGTTGGGTCATAAATGACATGCAGAAGGTCCCTGGCTTGATCCCAAGCATCTCAACTTTAGAAGTTATGGGGATGATGGAAAAGATACGGATTGGGGCCTTTACAAAAAGTTTTCTAAATCTCTTTGCTACCATCCAGTGGATGTTTAGATCTTTAAGCCCAGATATGGCAGCCCTAGCCTGACAGATTTTGAGTATTCATTTTGATTATTTTGTTCAGATTGTGCTGCTTGTATACCAAAACTCGTCTAAAATATCATATACATCCCTTATACAGCTAGTCCTCACTAAATGACCATTTGTGTAGCGACCGTTCGAAGTTACGATGGCACTAAAAAGTGACTTATGACCAGTGCCCGAAGTTATGACAGTCACAGCACTCCCATAGTCACATGATCTTGATCCAGGCGCTTGGCAAGGAGCTTGCACTTACGACAGATACAGTGTCCCAGGGTCACACAATCACCATTTGTGACCTTCCCAGCCAGCTTCTGGCAAGCAAAATGAATGGGGAACTGCATGATTCACTTAATGACTGCAGTGATTCACTTAACAACCACCGCAAAAATGGTCCTAAAATTGGGTCTGGTCATGTAATGATTTGCTTAATGACTGCATCACTTAGCAAGTTAAACTGTGAAACATTCATGTGCAAAACTGTCTTCTCTGGCACTATCCTATTCCAAATACACATATATTCCACTTTTAATTCTCCTACTTGTAGTAAGGATTGGGCTCCAGCAGCAGGGAGTAGAAGATAGCAACATTAGAATTACCAGTTCTACCTCTGAACAATATCTTCAGGATTGAATAATACATTGGTATCCAACAATAAACATACAAAATTAATTGAAAATATAATTTAAACATACAGCCCAGCAATCCTTTCCAAACAAGATTGTGTCACCTGCATGCCTACATAAATTATCTTATTTTGCTAATTTGTACACAGTACTTCTGCTTGGTAATCTGTTGTCTCTGATTTGCTCCCAAAGCATCAATAAATTGCTACAGGGCTATCTGAAGCTGATTATTAGGGAGTAAGCCCTACTGAGCATAAAGCATAAATGCTGGCTGGGGAATTCTGGGAGTTGAAGTCCACTCATCTTAAAGTGGCCAGGTTTGGACAACACTGGCATAAAGCAACTGGCTTCTAAATAAAAATGCATAGGATTTTGCTATTGGAACTGAAACCTGTGGTTTGCTGCAGGGGAAGCAAATTCTACCACTGTAGTGTGGTAAGAAATCTGATAGCATAACGTAAGAAGGCGGAGCTCCAGTAGGTGAGAACATCTGGCTAACATCTGCACCTGGGAACTTAGCAAGTTCAGTCTGGATTGCTATTTGAAAGGGAGACCATCAGGAAATCCCAGAGCAGTAGGCTGGAGTGGGAAGCCAGCAAACATCCCAGAAGGCAAAAGACCAATTCCATAGTGTTTCCAAGAAAATTGCTTAGACTTGACTGGAAGGAGTTGACCGTTACAAGAGTCTTTCCTGATCATACCAAAGGCCCTTCTAGTCCATAGTTCTGCTCACACAGACAGCAACTAGTGGAAAGGGCATAAGCATGACATCAGAGCAATGGCACCTATCTATAATGACTAATAGTCACTCACTATTTCATACCACACTCATAGTAGACCCTTGCGGCATTCCAATTGTTGCGGAAATACAACTTCCAACAGCCCTGCCTCATACAGCAGGTGCTGAAGAATGTTGAGACCCTTGGCTCAGCAACATTTGAAGCTGTGTAGGTTGCCTCCTCTTACTCTAAACCATAGCCAATTATAGTGGCTAGGATCACAAAAGGCAAGGGAGCATTTTGGCATCACTGTGGTTAGAAACAGACACCTGTGCTAGTAAGTCCAAGATAACAAATCATAGGTTGATATGATCTCATGGTTTACTCAACATGCTAAGGCATAACATGCTCTGTCTGGTTTTATCTTAGCCATTTGTAATATGGTTTATAATTTGTGTGTCGTTTGAATACAGCCACTAATAGCCTGATGTTCTATACATTTGCCCAGTCCCTTTTTAAGGCTGTCCAAAACTAATCCTGATCTATTTTCTCTGTGCTTTCATCACAGGGGACTTGCTCCAACCCCCTTCACCATTCTTCTCACACTTTCTAGCACCTCCTTGGTGAAGTGTGGTGATCTGAATTTTACTCTCAGTTCTCAACACAGAATTGCACACTTGGGGGAGGATGGAACTTTCACTGAGAATACACATTCATTGATTTCTCCAGTTCATGGTAGCCTGAAATGCAACAGATGAAACAATCTGTGTATTGAGTTTCAGTGAAGAGAAAACTTCACTTGCTTACCTGTCTGTCTAAAGGCTGTAAAATGCTGAAAGAAAAAGAAGACACAAAACCTCCAAGGTTCAAAGTTCAGCGATTTTGATCCTTCCAAATTAATTATGTGCCATCAAGTTGGTGTCAACCTTTAGCAACCACATAGATAGCTTTTCTCCATGATGATCTATCTCTAGCAATGGAGGCGAATATGTGTAGCTCAGGGTTGAACTGTGGAGTCCTTGGGGTTCTCTGAGCTTGGTTCTTTTCATGCAAACGTTTCATTACCCGGCTAGGTAACACCTTCAGTGCACAGTGGCAAGATGTTACCTAGCCGGGTAATGAAACATTTGCATGAAAAGAACCAAGCTCAGAGAACCCCAAGGACTCCACAGATCTATCTCTAACCTGGTCCTTCAGGTCTTCCAATGGTGCACCAATCACCGTTGTAACTTGAGTCCATCCACCTTGCTGCTGGTTGTCCTCTTCCACCTTTCCCAGCATTGAAGCCTTCTCCATAAGTGTCCAAAGTAGGATGATTTGAGCCTAGTCGTCTGTGCCTCGAATGAGAATTGGGTTGATTTGTTTGATGATCCAATTGTTTTGCTCGCTGTCCAGGGTAGTCTTAAGAGCCTTCTCCAACATGATCCTTCCAAAACTCTCTTGTGTGTTCTTTTTTTAAAGGCAGCTTTGGCACGGGCATATTGTGCACACCCTGAAGCCTTCTTCATCTTAAAAGAATGCTTCCTGTGAGACAGGAAAATCTGCACATGCTAGTAAATAAGTTAGCACTTTTTTTTTTTAAAGAAGAGTTTTGTCCATTTAAGGAAAAGATAGATTTGCCAATCAGAGAGATTCAGTCTGATTTGCCAGCATTTTTGAACACAAAGGTTATCAACCAGAAAAAAAAAAATCTCTCATTGCGGCTACATTCACACAACCTGCAAAACTAACCAAAGTTCATGCTAACCAAGTGTTGCTTCTTGTGCAAATGTATCTGCACCTTGCCACTTAGCGAGTTGTGAGAACACGATGATGCACGATTACACTGATTACCTTCTAACACATCTATGCCTCGCTTTTTCTCTCGCAGTTCAAGAAAGCGAACGAGGAACTGGGGAGCGTAAGTAGGTTTCCAGGGCTCTCGCCCAGCCCCACTGAAATGGTTCCTCGCAGGTAGGATGGGCTGCGGAGAGATCGATGGAGAGGGGCCGCTCGGCTCTCTGCTGAAAAGGTCTGCCGAGAAGACGGGAAGCGGGTGGAAGAAAGTCCGCTTGGTAAGGAAGGAGGAAGGAAGGAAGGAAGCAAGCGAACAGAACCAAGCAAGGTTTGGCAGCTCCAGGTCCCCCTACTTTAAAATAAATCTTACAGAGGGAAATAACTTTCTTTTATCGTTGATTGTACCAATTTCATTTTCTTCCAACCAGACGTGCGCGCGCGCCTATGTATATGCGCCTTTGTTCTTCTGTTACAACTTTCAGGTGCCTTCAGTTTAAGACATATGTATTTACATTTGTGTTGCAGGCACCCCTCTTCCGCTGTAATGCTCCAAATATGTACTGAAAGTGAACTGTATTCCACAAGAGCTTATACCAAAGGAAATGTATTTTCGATCCGCTCTTGGTTGATAAAGAAGAATCTTTGGTGTCGGCGGCGTGCCAGTGCCTATCAATAAGGGTCAACCAGCAACCTAGGATAGTTGTTTGTACTATAGGCTGGCACGCATTTCTGTTAAAAATGTTATGGGCCACACCAAAACCAGATGTTTTCCATGTTTGGAGGCGGGGCATGGTACCATTCTTGTACGCTCAGTGAGGAAAAGCATCTTTGTTGAGGCTGTCGCTGCTCAAGATGGGCGTATTGGTCATGCAGGCTGGGGAATTCTGGGAATTGAAGTCCACCGCTAAGGTTGAGAGACACTGAGATAGACTAACCCTCTCAGAAGCTGTGCAAAACTCCCAAAATGCAACGGTTCACTGTTTATTATGATCTGGTATTTTCATTTTTATCCTCTAGCTTTAGCAATCTTTCTTGGCTGAATGTACTTTCTGTGTTAGAAGACAGAGAATTAGTGAGGGAGTGCCAGCAATATTGCCATTTCTGCCTCTCCAGGCATCTCACTGAAGCGTCTGATGAAATTGGTGGCTTGGCTTCCCATCTTGAAAAACACTTGTTCTAAACTGGGGGGGGGGGGGGGGGGGGGGAGCGGGGGGAATCACACAATTGTGCGGGTTGGTTCCAGGCTTAATCATACTTAAAAGTGGATTAGTACAAATTAATGGGACTTATATTAGTCAAGGGAAATCCAACTGATTTGAACAGGCTTTAAAAAAAGTTTAATTTCTTGTTATTTTAGGGACTGCCACTTTATTGCAAGTCCTTGTGTTGTGTAGGACATTCTTGTTCAGGCCACAAGCTTGGAGGCCGTCCTGGGAGGAGACATTCTGTTGCACAGAATGGCATTTTTAACCACTTTTTTCCAACACTCTTTCAGCCTTGAGCTTGACTGCCTGGAGTCTCAGGAACTCAGCTGTCATCCCCAGTTTTTGTACTCCTGCAGCAATGCCAGAAGGCCCATCTGTAAAGAAGTTCCAGCTTCTATGTTCTCCCTTTGTAGGGCAGATGGTATCCAGAGTGGGAGGAAGCACTAAACAGATCAATCCAGATGATTTGAAAACACTGACACTGTGGGATACCCAAGTGAGTCTTTCTATATAATAAATATTTAACTCTTTTTTATAGTACACTCCATTTATTTTTTTATTAATGCTGTTTTGCCAACATTGTCATTAAAAGTTTATGTAGCATATGACATCATTAACATATACAAAATATTACAACTCAGCAAAGATACAAGGGGCACCTCTTTGCTCCAGGGAAATTAGAGACTTGATTATTATCCCCACACTTCATGTATGGTTTTGGCAAAAATAGTTAATATAACAGTTGGTCACCTTTTGGGGACTGCACCCCCAATTTTTTTAAAAAATTGACCGAAGTCTTGGCAAGATTTCAGCGTCTGTGTGCAAGATCTCATGTTGGAATATGTAAATCCCAAGAGATTTGGTGCTCTTTCAAGATGCCAGATATTTTTGAAATGTAATGAAAAAATAATACTTTGGGATGTCCATGACTGTCATGTAAGGATGCTATGTACATTCTGCTGCTTCTGGGTGCTGTGTTGCTGACCTTTGGTTTAAGAAATCCTAACAAGAATTATGTGCTGGGCTTATTTTATGGGAGCCCTAGTAGGTGGACTCTCCCAGCCTGAATACCTGCTTCACAGCTCAAAACATGCCCAAACACTTCTGTTAGTTAAAGGTTTCATCTGGTTTTTTCTCTCTCTTTTTTCTTCACTTTTATTAAACATTAAAGAAGATATATAAACAAACATAAAAAGAAGCCAAGAAGAAGGAATAAAAAGGAAGGAAGGAATGCAAGAAGGAATAAAATACAAATAAATGAGTCTCATATCTCTAGATTTTTAAACAACACCGAACTTGTTCCCATTAGTACTTTCTGTGTTAGAAGACAGAGAATTAGCGAGAGAGTGCCAGCAATATTGCCATTTCTGCCTCTCCAGGTGTCTCACTGAAGCTTCTGATGAAATTGGTGGCTTGGCTTCCCATCCTGAAAAACACTTCAAAAAAGTACAGAAAGTACTTCCAGTCTAATATAACTGGTGCCAAAATTAGGTTCAGTCTTGTTACGTATTCACATCAACCATTACCCCAGCCTACACATGATGCCATCTCCTTTAAACAAGTTCTGCCAGGGTTACTAACCTGGAGAAGATGGAATAGAATATGATGTTTTAAATGAATTTTTTTTCCAGGTCCATGGGAAGAACTTGTTTTTGGCCTTTGGCACCAAGGAGGAATTAACGCCCAGCCAGGACAGTATACCCTTGGATTTGTCTGAACGCAGGTCTGCCACTCAAAGGCTGGCCATGCCTGGAAGCAGTTCCTTTCTCCAGGGCCTGAAAGAAAATGAAGCTGAAATCTGCAGTCCTCAATGCTATCAACAAGAAGAGTCAGCAAGTTGGTTGGCGTCTGATATGGATAATAATAATGGGCACACTTGGAAATGGCTCCGTTTCCACTTTGGTCTGTTTGGAAGCATCCGAGCTGATGAGTTTGCAAGGGCTAATAAGGCAAACAAAAAAGGCGACTGGAAAGATCCAATTCCCAGGTTAGCACTTTGGAGGTTTACAAAGGGAGTCATATGCTATTGCTATAGCTGGACTTTTTCTTCTGGAAGTAGGCCAACAGGGCTCAATTGCTTTTGTAAAGCAAAAACATGCACCTTTTTCCGGGGTAAGAATTACATTTTATTTTAAATGGTATGCTGCCCTCTAAAATGGTGGCTGCAACCAGAAGAAAAGTAAACTCGACTCCCTTTGCATTTAGTCAATCAATTAACTAATTTTAAGTTATTAAGAAATCAGTTAAAGACTATCGTGCATTTACTATTTTTCTTATTCTGTTACACTAAAACCTACAATTTAGTAAGGCTTTGGGGGTAATACCCCAAGCTTTCACGGTCGCATAGGGCGCACGAGATTCAGGCTGTGCTCATCTGCTTGTGTTTGTTTTCATTTTGGATATTTAGGCTGGTTCTGCATTTTGATGCTGGGGGCTTTCTGGTATTTTATAATTGCCGCATTCAACAGTGCTCTTCTCCTACCACTGAGCCAGCGACTGATATCCTGAGCCTGGAGTTTGACCGGGAACGGGCTTTGGAGGTCCTTGCAAAAGATATTCCTGTGTGTTATGTGCTCCTGAACCAAAGTTATTTCTCAGGAATAGGTAGGTTCAAAATTGCATCTGTTAATTTCTGATACCAAGATAAACTTTTGCATAATGCTTAACTTTGGGATATATAATGGGAGAAAAATATGCAGGGATTGTAATCCAGTAGGGCAGCAGAGGCTATTCCATTGAAGAAGATTGAATTTTGCAAATGAATTGACTTAAAAAGGGAGCTTTAACAGCTATTTAAGCATTACATTGAGGGTCAATAATGGAGCGGGGGCCATACCACATGCGGAAATGGCACCCACATCTCTACTATTTATCAAAAAATGAGAATTACATGTTTTATTTTTTTACATTTTTTACATCCAGAATAATGAATGGATTTATTTATTAAGCTTATACCCCGCCACAATCTGATGACTCTCAGTGGCTTACAAGGATACAGTACAGGAAATCATGCATGGTACAATTAAAAGGAATTATAATTTCATAAAACCCCTAATGAAGACAGCAAGGATGTGTGAAATCACATAATGATGCCCACTGCCTAAAAAGTTTTCTAATTGCCCTGCAGCTTCCCCAAGTAGCTCACAGCAGTGTATGCTTTTATGCGTCTGTCTGTCTGTCTATCTGCAAGTTCCCGGACCAAACAAAATGAGAACAAGGAACATATTCATATTATCCTCTTGATAACCCCTCTGAGATAGGACAAGCTAGAGAGAACAACTGATCTAAGGTTAACCATGAAGGTTCATGACAGAGTTCAGATCAGAACCTGGATTTTTCTAGTTTTAGGTTTTCACCCTGCCCTGCAGCAGCCTTTCTTAACTATATATAGTTCCTGTGATTCCCAGCCCTCTTGACAATTTGTTAGGAATGATGGGAGTTGTAATCAAAGATGCCTGTAAGATTGCGAAGGTTGACCCTTAGCATTAGGATTGCTTTTTTCACTTCCATTATACTCTCTCCAGTGTCCACTTTCTCCTGAATTCTTCTCTCCTCCAGGAAATGTCATTAAAAATGAGGCCCTGTATCTGGCAAGGATCCATCCACTTTCCTTTGGCTCCTCTTTGGAATCCTCAGACCTCAAATCTTTGCTTGATCATGCTGTTCAGTTCAGCTTGGCGTGGCTTCACAACAAGCTGCAAAGACAAAGATTGCAGTTACAGATTTATATGAAAGATAAATGCCCCGAGGGGCATGAGGTAAGGAAGGCAACATTTGGACCACCAGATGGGTTGAAAAGACTTACCTGGTGGTGTCCACAATGCCAGCCTCGAGTGCCACCTGAAGAGATGGATATGCCTCTTGCACAAGGCACCTGAGTTGCTCAGTCTCTGATTGTATAACTTCAAGAGATGATGTGGGAACCAGGGAATAAGCCCACAATTGCAACAGAGAACTTGCAAGCCCAGCAGTCCCTTACAGGGATTTAAGATGTGCAACTATGTACCTTATGGCTTGTCCTACTCAAGTCATTAGGTTTGCTTTTCACAATCCCAGTAGCTGTTTAAGATGATTCAAGATCTGCAAATGCAGCACCTAAGATGAAGCTCGCTACCAATGATGAAGTTATTTGGAGAGAGGGGGAATGGCTGCCACCAACCTAGTGACAGGAATGCCCTCTATGTTTGGGCCATGCTTGTCTTTGATTTATACAAAGCCAAGTGTTGTTTTTTTCCCCCAGATTATCATTTTATTATAGGAATGCCTCATTTCAAATATATTTCTTTGTTACCAATATTGTAATGAGACGATAGTTTGCATCACATGTAATGGTGTAACATAGGATTAGGGATCAAGATTATGCCAAGGAGTTTGGATTTGTAAAATGAGGAATCCATTTATAGTTGGCCCAAAATATTGGTATGCCATAAAAAAAAAAAAGAAAAGAAAGATAGGATTTGGCTGTGAGGAATGGGAAGGTAGAACCTGATTCCAGAATCTGATTTGTTTAGTGTTAAGTGTTAAGATCAAAATAAACCAAAGATCTGAAGTTACTAATAACACAGTGACAGTATTTTGAAAGCTCAATTTTCTCAGTTATTCAATGTATATCTAGATTTAGTAGGGAGAAGAGGTTTAGAGTCTTGCTTATTTGAAAGCTGAGCGCTCCCGTGTACATTGAAGTTCCTGGATTTCATTAAAGTATGGCTTGTTGGTTGGAATGAAATGTTTCTTGTGCAGATTTTTACATGTTTGGAGTAGTGACAATGCAGCAACAATCAGGTCTCTAACAAAGCATTTGCCATATATTGTGAGACTATAATTTCCAAAATTCTTTTGGGAAAATTTCTGACACTTAAAATAATTTCAAACTGATATTTGTGTATACCATAGGTAAGTCCTTTTGTGTTCATCATCACTTAAACAAGAATTGAGAAGAAAGGACGTATTTATTTTTGTCCAGGAAAATGTAATATTCTGTATGTCAAAGAGTTCCTGGTGTCTAGTCTAACCCAGTGGCTCCAAACATTTCTTTTAAGAGACTTAACATCATGAAGCATTTATGACCCAAAGATTGGCAAAGAAATATTTGAGAGTCCCCATGGCACCCATATGTCCCCTATCACACAGCAGGCTCCCCAATTAAAATGACCAAAATCTCATGAGATTGCAAAATCTCACCAGACGTTGATATTCTTGCCTGAAACCTTATGAGATTGTAAATCATAAAGCCAAAAACTGGTGAAATTTGGCAGTTTTCAAAATGTAGACCCAAATTACAGTGTTCTGCTTTTACTTTGGCACCTGCAGCTAGGGTGCAGCACTGCTACTAGTCTCTGGAGCAGAATCAAATAGTAATTTAGAAGTCAGACCTCCATTTCAAGAAGTTTGCTGAAGAAAGATGCTGGGATGGTAAACCAGGAGTTTGTTTGTTTGTTTGTAAACAGATTACAGATTTCCAGGAGAGACTGAAAAGAGCCCTGTTTTTTAATTTTTATTACATATCCTATTCCTTTGTCTATGCCACCTTTCTCTTAGGAGCTTACGGTAGTTATACAGCCACACAATCTACTTCTACGATGTAGTTGCTCTCCACACTGTTCTCGGTTTCATTCTTCAAAATCTCAGAATCTATATCAAACTAAGCCACCGTCATCCTCATTGCCATTGGCCTTGAAATACAGAGAACCCTGTTCATTGCTGACTGGAAACCCCTTATGGACTTTTTTTATAAAACAGAAAAATGAACTTATGATCTGTGGTTTTGACAATTAGATAGGATAGATTAAAGAAAAAGCTGCCCAGAGTCACCTTTATGTGAGATGGGCGGCTAGATAAATATGACAAATAAATAAATACAATAAATAAAAAGAGAATCAGAGAAAGAAACAAATCTACAATTGTACTTATAATTGCTATAAACAAGATTGGAAGCCACTTTATATCTTTTTTCTTTTCTATTTTTCTTCTACTTTCTTCTTTTTTTTGCACATTAGCCTTTTCTTTTATTTCTTCCTTTTTCTTTTTTTCCTTCTTTCTTTCTTTTAGTTTGTATTAATTTTTACTCTTGTTTTTAAAACTTTCAATAAAATTATATTTAAAAAAAAGAAATACAGAGAATACCATGAGATAATTAGAGCAGACTCCATTGACTAAGAAGGCTAAATAAATTGCATTTTTGTTTCATTTAGGATGTGGTGCTTCTTAAATAATCTGAACATTCACAATAGGAAGAAATGGGATGTGCCAACCTGCCCAAACATCAGGCCTCTGTTCAATTTAAAACAACAGAGAACTGCTAGTATGAATTAACTGCACAAGGAGGGGAAGAGCCCAGAAGCCAAGATGTAAAGTGAAGCCTACTCAGTTGAGCCAATAATATAAAATAGGTTGAGTTGTTCCATGCATGAAGGTAGGTCAGAATGTATTTGTTGTGTTCTGAGAAGGCTATCTTTAATTTATTTAATGCCTATATTAGTCTTATGCTACAGTTTTTGTGTTTTTCCCATTCCCAAGTGTCAAGGCACCATTGTTTAGCAATGTAATCAGAAGACTCTAGGGCTACTAGGGTGCATGAAGAAATGTTCCCAGACTGTAGAGGAACGTCAGCCCTCGAAGGTGCCTGTTAGGATTTCCTGACATAATTGAATGATAAAGGTTTGCAGTAAGTAGCTACACAGGGCAATGTAATGGGCAGACAGCAATGAGTGCAAATCAGACTGAATGTGTGGCAATTTTCCAAAATGAATTTCATCAAATCCATGAAATGGAAGGTTTAAGTGATGCAAAGGAGTCCTCCGTGTAATGCTCTGGTGGCATTCAAGCTTGGAAATTATGGAAGCATGAAGAGCATGGTAAGACTTCACCTTTTCTGAGACTGTCTTCCTCTTTTCAGGTAAGTTAACCCAATTAGGTTCAATCTAAATTAACACACTACAACTACGATTTCTTTTAACCACAATTGTGATCAAACCACACTATCTCGATTCACACAGTGGAAACCATGGTTTACAGATTACAACAGCTGAGTTCGCACATCAAATTAAGGCCAAACCAAACAAACTATATTATGGCTTAGTGCTATGTATGACTCCATCCAATGTGACAATACAGGATTGCCCTGTAGTATGGGAAGTCACTTTCTTATCTGAAGATAAAAGGAACAACGTATTTTTTGTACCAGTTGCGCTGTTCTGCTTTTCACCATGGCTTGACTGGCAGAAGTTTCAACAGATGACAGCACTGGACTTACTTTGGGATTGGAAGCTAAATGGTATTAGGTCTGGTTAGTATCTGGATGGGAAACTGAGAATCATAGGACTCTAAGCTATACATGGAAGTTGAAAAAAAAATCGAGGAAGAAAACAATGGCAAACCACTTCCTTAGTGTTGTCAAGAAAGCTACATGATGTGACCACAAAGTCACCAGGAGTCACTCACCAGAAACTTTATTTTTTAAAATTTTTTTGAAGGAAACTCTACCCAATGTCTCTTTGCCTGTTACACAAATGTTACAAGAGGCCTGGCACCAGACAAATACAGAAACTACTCTGTATGGGGACAGCCCTATCGCATTCCTGTGTTCCACTGGTAAGGGAAATGCTACAATTGCATACTTCTGGACTCTTCATATATTGCAGCACAATAGGCAGAAATCTGACTACTGTGGTTTCTTTCAGCAAGGAGGTAAGCTGAGAACTTTGGGGTATGATGGAATGGGATGAATTTGGGCATAGGATCAAAAATATAAATGTGTAGAATGTCTAGACAGGAATGCAGAACTTGTTGGTATATTTGTCTTCTCCTGTGAAGAGGTCAAATGGTTTGAAGAAGGGGAATTTATTGGATGAGTCTATGAGGATGCAACTAAGTCCTTAAAGGGGTTGCCTGGAGGAACAAACTGATGTTAGGTGATTCAAGCATATTTTAGGGGGAAAAAAAGACTATCTGTGAAATCAGGTTGTCCTTTCTAGCCTTGGGGGAAGCAAGTGAAAGGTTTTTCAATGACTACAAAAGAGCAGTTATAATCTGCCTCACATGTTTCTGCCAAACACAAGAGCTCCTTGAGGAACTGGGGGCTTTTGATAAAGTTTATTTTTCTTGACCATTTTATTTATGTTTTCTAAATTTTCAGTGATAAGAGTTGGGTGTATGAAGAGGATTCTAAATGACTTTGTAACTGGAGAGGGTCACATGGCCAGCTTCCAGAGGTAGAAATAAAATGAAGGCTGTCTATAAATAGGTTCACACATAGCACTAAGTTGTGGCTTCATTAACTATAGTTTATTGTATAAACCACAATTGCTTAGCTTCATACAATATTCTGGTCCACAAGCAAGAAAACAAACTAGTGCTTAGGATAAATTCAGTCTATTTACCATAATCAGCACCCTTACACCTTACTACAAGTAATGGCCAAAAGAGATGTCCTCCCCAGCCTGTTGCAGTCCGAACTGAGGAAGAGGATCAATCTATTGAGGGCTCTAATGTGGAACTTCCATCTCCAGCAACAGAATGCCACTGAACATTGAATGGAGAGCAGCAGTGGAAATTGTTTTTTTCTTTCCAAGACTCTTGATGTAAGTGCTAAATATTTATAACTGATTTCACAACTATTTATGAAATCAAATTGGGATCTCTCTTGCTGTGGAAACTTGATCCTGGTAGGTGTGAGGTAAAGTACAGTATGTAGCCTAGCAAGCCCAGTTGCCTGTTCTTCTGGTAGCCTGTGGCCAAAGTCAAGATGATAAATCAATGTAATTGAAAACAGTGTGGGTCTAACATATGACATAAATAGACATATATTCTGCCGACTGTCTGGATGGCTTTGGAAACAATGGATTTTGTCATTTGGGTATCAGATCCAAACTAAAATATTGTCCCTATCATTCAAAGTCCATTGAATGGGGGTCTGTGAAATCCAAGTTTTTGCTGCAATATCCAGTGACCCTATTCTCATAACACATTTAACAGTCAGTGGGGAATTAGTGTGTAACCAAAACAGGGTCAATTGACAGAGTCTGAAGAAGTTAGATTTACCTTCAAACAACTCAACCTGGCATAGAATTAAACAAACTCTATGTAGCCACTCACCCTTTCTGGATTACTGAACTTTCTGGTTCACTGTTCCTTTTGACAACTGTAACTGAGATGAAATCCTAGAACAGATCCGTGAAAACAGGGCTTCTCTAGGCAATCTATGGCTGCTTTGGCTTTTACTCTCCTGTAGTTGTAAGCAAGCGGGTGCTAAAAGGAATAAGAAAGGTGTAAAGAACCTCAGGCCCTAAGTCTATCAGCCATAGCACTGACTCTGATTATGCCACTGGAATTTGTTAAAAATACCAAAATGTGGGAAAAGAACCACCAAAACTTCTTTGTAGCAGCCGAGTCCTCCAAGGCATTCCAGCTTTATGCAGTGAGAACTGATAGAGCTTGCATTTCCGGTGGTGTGGCAAAACCCTGGCATATTTGCTGCCTATGCTTTGGGTTATTGACCACCCAGCTTCCTTTACTCGGCTGAATAAAAAGCTGTTTTTTTTCTAAGAGCCTCCTCCTGAATTCTTGGCATTGGATTTCTCTGAGATTCAGGGTTACAAACCTTACATTATAAATCCAAATATCACATACACACAGTGTTTAATCAAAACAAAACGAAGTGGCTAGCTGTTTAGCATTTGCTCAAAAGCATATGGATCATGAAAATCATGAGAGTCCATTTGTTCAGTGTTTTGCTTCTCAAATGAAATAAGTTTGCTGCAGCTCAGATTCTGCTTTTATAGATGTTCACACAGTGAAAATCAAGTACCTATAAACAACTATAACCAGAGCAAAAAAACAGCTTCTAAGAAATGTCTGTAAAATAAATTGACAGTAAATTGCCATGTGAAAAAGTGTATTGTATTTCAAATATTGTTTTTTTTTTAAGAGGTTGGCTGAGGCTGCTTGTACGTGAGGGTGAATCCATCATTCTGGTCATGGGAACAGTCCCAAAATAAAGCAACTGCCAAAACCTGAGCTCTTCCAGTTGCTTTCATTATCACTACCATCCTTAAATGCCATGCTTGCTGAAAATTATAGGCCACAGATCTGGAGTTCACCAAGCTGGGGAAGCTGCCATAAACTAACTAAACAGTTGCAGAAATAGAATCTCAACAGATCAGGCCAGAAAGGACTTCAGAGCCTCCCATTAGGGCATCTTTGAAAAAGCTCCATTTTAAGGAAGTGGCGAAAGACCACGGATGGGGTGGGGTGATTATCCTTGAAAAGAATGCTGCATTGCATTGGCGCTGCCATTCAAAGGGCCCTGCCTCAGGAATTTAGCCACTGATTCTTAAACAACAGAATCTGATGCAAGACCTCAAATAACAAGATTACAAACAAGGTATTGATGGCTAGGTGGGTTTACTTTATGTTAAGCCATAATATGTTTATAAATAATGATTAATGACAACTGTGATGTTTAAACAACAATCCTTGATTAAAACAAATGGCTTAGTGAGATTTCTACTATTAAGTTCAATAGAATGTATTCCCAGGAAAATTTGCAATAGGTTTTTCATTATCCATTAACTAATTCCAGGAAGATAAAGTCTATTGTTACTTTAACTTCTCCATCTATTTGCATTGGATTGGCATTGCCTTTTGACACAATCTTAAGGGTTGTTTGAATATGGAGCAGCAGACCAGCTTTTATGCTCCCTTATCATACTTTCAATATCCCAGTCCTTAAGCTTTCCCTCCATCAAAGCGTCATCACAACATTTGAGGTGACTGATGCTTTTCCCAGTAATTTTAATTTCAATTTCCAGTCCAGTCTGGCATTTCTCATTACTGGTTAAATAAATAAGGTTAAATAAATAAGAAATAATCAGTTCATCTGCCCCCTGTGGGGCGCAGTGAGCGGCAGGGAGCCTAGATGAACCGCAAACTCCGAGTGTGGCAAACTCTAGTAGAATGCAACGAACTCTGGCGGGGCCCGATACGGCATTCTCCACCCCAGGCCCAGCGGGCCTATTGACCCAGCGGACTCTGGGCCGATTAAGACCAGTAGCCCCCAACGAGCCTCCGACGGTGCGGCGAACGACAGCAAGCCCCGTTGCAAGGCGGCTGCCTAACTGCAGAGGAAGATCCCTCGGTTGGAGGAACAGTGGGGCAACAGGGGGGGTGCAAGACAGCATCCCAATTGTCCTTGCTTTAAGAGGGGCGAATTGGGGCTCCAAGATCCAGCCACCCCTATTCAACCCCACCCAGTGCCAGTGCAGAGCCGTGGGGTCCCTCCAGTGGGTTATTTGGGACTCCCCCCTGGTAGTGAGAGTCTGGGGGGGACTCTAGGAGCGTATGGGGGATGCGAGGCTCCACCTGCTGGGTGAGAGCCAGGAGGTGTGAGCGTGTGTATGGGATGCCCGCCCTGCTGACTAGTGAGAGGGGTTGTGCAGGGGGGCAGAATGTGATTGTGATGTGAGGTTGGTGGGGGGTGGGTCTCAGCCTGCGCCGAGAGCGTGAGCTGGTGCGTGGGTGAGATCTCCCCTCGTGGGAGTGACTGGTTTTGAATGGAGATGTATGATTGGATGGAGGGATCTCTACCCCAGAATAGGAACTCCGAGGGCCTGGGACTGGAGGTATTTGGGCCTGGTACCCCCGGGGATGATGGGGGGGGCTACAGTATCGAGGTGGTGATGGGTAGGGGACGTTATGGCGGGAGCAGGGGGGCAGGCCATCTTCGGGGAAGACGCCCCCGGTGCGTGTTGCCGGTGGCGTGTTTTGGCCCTCCTTGCTCACTCCCAGGTCCTGGCCAGCAGGTTCATAGGGGCCCTGGCCTCCGGCTGTTGCTGCTTAATGCCAGGTCAGTTAAAAACAAGGCCCCCATCATAGGTGATTTAATCACTGAGGAGGGGGCAGACCTGGCATGTATTACCGAGACCTGGCTGGGGCCTGAGGGGGGGTGCCCCTCTCGGAAATGTGCCCAGCTGGGTTTACGGTGTGGCACCAGCTGACATACCAGGGCAGGGGAGGAGGGGTGGCTGTTGTCATCCGAGACTCTCTAGTGGCCTTCAGGGGCATTGCTCCACAAGTGTCTGGCTGTGAGACACTGTTTCTTAGGTTGGGCGCCCGCGAACAGTTGGGAGTGCTGCTACTGTACCAGCCTCCCTGCTGCGTGGCGGCCTCCCTGCCTGAGCTGCTGGAGGCCTTCTCGGGGTTGGCGGTGGAGTTCCCCAGGCTTATGGTTCTGGGGGACTTCAACCTGCCATCCCTGGGACGGTCCTCGGAGGCAGCTCGGGAGTTCATGGCTACCATGGCAGCCATGGGCCTGTCTCAAATTGTGTGGGACCCAACCCGAGATAGTGGCCACATGCCGGATTTAGTTTTCTTGTCTGAGCAATGGCAAAGTGATCTGAGGGGAGATGTACAGCTTTCCCCGGTGTCATGGTCAGATCACGCCCTGGTGACCCTGAGTTTCTCCTATGCCATCCCCCTCTGCAGGGAGGCTGGACCCATGCGATTGGTCTGCCCCTGGTGCCTGATGGACCCGTCAGGGTTTCAGAGGGAGCTGGGGGATATTCCCGTGGACCTGCTGCACGGTCTAGCGGAGGCCCTGGCTGCTGCCTGGAATAGAGAGGCGGCCGGGGCCTTGGATAGGATCGTGCCTTTGCGGCCTCTCTTGCCACGTCGGCCCCGACACTCCCCGTGGTTTATGGAGGAGCTGAGGGAGCTGAAGAGGGTTAAGAGATGCCTAGAGCGCCGCTGGAGGAAGACAAGGATGGAATCCGACCGAACACGTGTTAGAGCTGCTATTAAGGCCTACATTGTGGCGATAAGGGCGGCGAAGCGGCAATACTTCTCCGCCCTTATTGCGTCTGCAGAGTGCCGCCTGGCGGCCCTGTTTGGAATCACCAGGTCCCTCCTTGGTAAGGGGGATCTGGGGGTTTACTTGCAGGGCCGCACGGAGGAATTCGCAGAGCACCTGCAGGATAAAATCGCTCGGATTCATTCCAAGTTGGACTCCGAGCGTGGTGCAGGGTCTGGGGAGATACCGGGGGATCGTTCTTGCCTTGTTATCTGGGAACGGTTTGATCCTGTGGTTCCTGAGGAAGTGGACAGGATCCTCCGGACTGTGAGGGCCACCACTTGTCATCTGGACCCATGCCCCTCCTGGCTTGTGAAAGCAGCTTGGGAGGTGACATGTGGTTGGATCCAGGCGATGGTTAATGCATCCTTGCAGGAGGGAGTGTTTCTGGCGCCCTTTAAAGAGGCGTTGGTGCACCCCCTCCTCAAGAAGCCCTCCCTGGATCCTACTGTACTGGACAACTTTTGCCCAGTCTCCCACCTCCCCTTTTTGGGGAAGGTGGTGGAGAAAGTGGTGGCTTCGCAGCTCCAAAGGGTCCTGGAGGAAACGGATTATCTGGACCCCTATCAGTCAGGTTTCAGGCCCGGCTATGGAACGGAAACGGCATTGGTCGCACTTATGGATGATCTCTGGCGGGAGCGGGATGGTGGAAGTGCGACCATCCTTGCTCTCCTTGATTTCTCGGCGGCGTTCGATACCGTCGACCACAGTATCCTATTGGGACGGCTCAGGGATATGGGGGTGGGCGGCATGGTTTTGTGCTGGTTCACCTCCTTTCTCCGGGGCCGATCCCAATCGGTGGTGATAGGGAGCGAGAGGTCCCATCCTCGGCCCCTCCATTGTGGGGTGCCGCAGGATTCGGTTCTCTCTCCACTCCTTTTCAACATCTATATGAAACCGCTGGGCGAGATCATCCCCCATCATGGGATGAGGTATCATCAGTATGCTGATGATACTCAATTATATATCTCCATCCCTGGTGAGGTAAGTGATGCCGTGACCGCCCTCTCTCGGTGCCTGGAGGCTGTGAGGGTCTGGATGGGGAACAACAGGCTTTGGCTGAACCCTGGCAAGACGGAGTGGCTATGGGTTAATGGCTCCTCTGTATCCGGGACGTTGTCATCGTTGGTTCTGGATGGGGTGGCACTGCCCCAGACAGACCCAGTGCGTAATTTGGGGGTCCTCCTGGACTCACGGCTCCTGCTCAAAGAGCAGGTGGCAGCTGTGGCCAGGAGGGCTTTTGCACAGCTTCGGGTTGTGCACCAGTTACGCCCTTTCCTGGATCGGGATGCCCTACGGACAGTCACTCATGCCCTTGTTATCTCCCAGATAGACTACTGCAATGCGCTCTACATTGGGCTACCCTTGAAGAGTATCCGGAAGCTTCAGCTGGTCCAGAATGCAGCCGTGCGGGCAATTTTTGGGGCCCGAAGAAGGACCCATATAACACCTTTGCTCCGCGAGCTGCATTGGGTACCGGTTTGCTTCCGGGTCCAATTCAAGGTGTTGGTTATCACCTTTAAAGCCCTACATGGCATGGGGCCAGGTTACCTGAAGGACCGCCTCGCCCCCACGACTTCAACCCATCCCACCCGATCTCATAGAGAGGGCGTGCTCCGGATCCCCGCGGTAAAAGAACTTCAACTAGCGGGGTCCAGAAGGCGGGCCTTCTCTGCTGTAGCTCCCGCCCTTTGGAACATCTTGCCCCTGGGGGTGAGACAGGCCCCCTCACTCCAGGCCTTTCGGAGGGATTTGAAGACCTGGCTCTGCCATCTGGCCTGGGGCAGGGAGGGAGGATATCAGAAATGGGGTTGGCTGGCCCCTTAGCGGCCGGGTGGGGCCCTATTGCCCTCTTGGAGTTTTTAGCTTTTTATCTCTGTAAATTTCTAGTTTTATAATGTGTATAATTTTTAAACTTTTTAAATTTAATTGTGATTTTAGTGATTGTAAGCCGCCCAGAGTCCCCCATTGTAGGGGAGATGGGCGGGGACAAATCAAATAAATAATAATAATAAATAATAATCAATCTTTTGTCATAGAGAAAATCTATCTATATGGTTGCTAGGAGTCCAAAACGACTTGATGGCACATGATCAATCAATCTTAGTATACTCCTTGCATAATCTTGAACTCCTTAGTTGCTCCAGCTTCCATTCTGTGACTAGTTCTCGGTCATTATGCAAATTCTTCAGTAGACAGATGTGGCTTTACACTACATTCTGAGTTCTATCCACAAAGTTAAACAGTAAAGAAAAAAGAATTGGAATGATCTGGCCTGCTTGATTTTCCATTGGATGTTTGCAATATGAGCTCTTAGGACCCTGCCTCTTCCGAAGCCTCCTTGGCAGTTCTTGTTCCATGTACAGTATTATGTAAATCTGGACTGCATAACCTTGAGCTTTATTTTACCAGCTTGGGATATAAGTGCTATCACTGCAGTAGTAACCAAACTGGATTTAGAATTAACATCCCTTGAGTGCTCCCCCGCGCTTGCACAAAGAAAAGGTCGCCCGGCCCCTTTAAGAAACCCGGCGACTTCGAAATTAGGCCGGCCATATTCTACGCCGCCTATGGCCGAGCGCTGACCAACCAAGAGATAGCGACGGATCGTCACACCAGTCCCGAAATGGTCTCATTGGCTGCCGTCTTCCTGGTGCGAGCACCGCGCGGCTACTAAGCTCCCTATCATGGTACTGAGTCGGGGCCGCTGCCTGCTGATTGGCTGCTGCCAGGGGACAAACGCAGGGAGAGAGAAAATGAGCTGGAACCGGTGTGGGGTGGAAGATGTCCTTGGGCTGGAGAATCCCCACGGCCAAAGAAGCGGAATAGAAGTGCAGGTGGCGTGTGGGGGGAGGGCTTGTCGCGCTTCTGGAAACCACTAGGCGGGGAAAGAGAACCCGGGTGAAACGGGGAGCAGCTAAGTCAGGAGAGGGGGAGGAAAAAATTGAGGGGGGACGGAGACGAAGGAAATCGGAAGTGGGGGCGAGAAGAGGGAATTACTGGAAAAGCAAAGGCAGGCGGGGCAGGTGACGAGTTAGAAAAAAGGGGGAAGGATAAGGGGAGAAGGAAGGAGAGAGAATGGGAAGCAGGACCTTCTGCCCGTGAAGTTCTTCCTTAAACAGCAGCACCGTCCTGCCTTGCCAGGTGAGCGCGGAAGTCAATGGAGCTGCTAAAGAAATGGCTGGGTCACCCAGAGGAGATCTACAATCTGGTGAAGTTTAAAATGGGCGGCTACAAGACGGTGATGCCCAAGATGGACCAAGTGAGTGGGGCTTCTTACTACATATTTTGGTCCTTTGGTTATTTCTTTCTTTTGTTTTCTGCTGAGAAACAAGGGCAGGAGGCTTCTTTTTTTTATGGATAAGGCAGATGGATAAGAGAGAGAGAGAAAAAATAAAATAAAGCAGAATGGTAACAGATGATAAATTGCTGACTGGGGGGGGGCAGCTGTTGTTATTTTGTATAATTTTCTATTGCTTCATTATTAAAAACAATCCCAAAGCAGGTTTCTCCCCATTCGTAAACATTATCAATAGATAATGCTGGGAAAAAAAATGAGACGAGGAACACGCTTTCAAGTGGAACATGACTTCCATGACTCGGAATGTTATTTTAGGTATATTTAATGAATGTCTTAGCTTACATAAACCTCTTCAAGAAACAATATTAAACACTGATTTTCAAATCCCCTTATCTAGTGAATATGTGTTTTCTAGGGCATAGCCCTGAAAAGGTGCATGAATATCTATTGATTATAACAATGTCTTGTTGAATGAATGTAACGTGTAGGATGTAGAATGGGAAGTACAGGTAAGGTAAATTAAATACAATTCTGTATTAGGAAGCCTAACTCATAGATGTATCTGCTAGGATACATTCTATTATAAAGTGTTTCTATAATAGAATTACTGAAATGTACATGTAACACAAATCATTGCCTGCAACAACTTATAGACAATGCCATCTGTTTATAAAACCTTCTATAAATGAAAAAATAAAATTTGTGAAAATTCTTGTGGTAAAAGACTGATTGCATTGGTTATTTATTAAGTGTTGATACTGACCAGCCTTTTAATATTCTTGAATTATTTGTATCAAAAGTTCATTTGCTTGTCAGTATCTTTTGAAGCATATTTTATGGGAAACAAATATTAGACAACTTTGTTTATCCTTGGTGAACATGTGTGTGCGTGTCTCCACAAGAATTACATGATATTGGAACTCTGGTTCCCAATGTATTTTTTTCTTTTTGCTAAAAAAAGTAGTTGAGGGGAGCAAGAATAAAATCCATGGAAGAATGGGATCTACTTCTTCTTGTCCCACTCAACCATGTCTCTGATCAAGGTTGCCCTCACCCAATGATGCTGTTATCCAGAACAAGAAATAAATGGCGTTTTAAAAATGAAAGTTGATTAAATAATCTCTGGTAGTGGTGGCTACTGTTATTGGAATATGTGTTTCTCTAGGTACGTCTACAGAAATGATACATTACAGAGAATTAGAGGACGGTATCAGTCAGTAGTTTTCCTCCCCAGATCATTTAATAGCAATAATGGAAACCTGATCTGCAAAGCCATTATACCATATATTATAGTTTCTGTGGATTACAATCCATGCCATTTCTCATTTTTTTCCCACTAAGCTCCAGATAAATACACACTGAATGTTGCAATGTATTGTGGGAAAGGTACTGGTTTTAAGTTTGTTTTCAAATTAAACAACTATACTGTTCCTAGGAAAAAGTGGCTAAGGAAGTAGGAAGATCAGGGTAGGAAGTTCACTTCATAGCTGTGTTCACACAATACACTTATTGCTTTTTTGGGGTTAATTCACCTAGAATTCAGTAACCACAGCAAAGCTAACCAAGGTTAACATTAATCATGCTTGGCATGTTAATGAAGTGCTTGATCTTGTTAAGCATGTTATGGCAACCCAAGCGTCAGTACTACTTGGATAATGATGTGACATGGGACCCAGTGGGGTGTTTGAGTCCTAGCATAAAATCAGAGAATTATGAGTTGGGAGCTATAGACCTCTTAGTACAACCCACTGCTCAGTACAGACCCAGTTTGAAAATCTCCATCAAGGTAGACTGTTCCGTGGCTTAACTGTAAAATGTTCTGAAAATTCCTCCCAACACCCAGTGTTAATATTCTTTCTTTTAATTTCAACCCATTACATTTTGTTCTGCTGTCAGTTTCAACAGAAAACAGCTCATCCTCTTGCACCTGACAGCCTATTAGATGCCGGTACACTATTACTGTATCTCCCCTTAGTCTTCACCTTTACAAGCAGTTCTTCAAGGAGGATGATCTCTGTCCTAGGCCTGCTGATCAGTCCTTTCCCACTTTGGATGGCCAGGTTCACAAATGATGCTAAACTGTGGCCTTTTCAACCAGGAATAAAAGAAACCATAATGGCTGGTTTCACACCCCACACCAAGTAGTGTAAACAAAGCATATTATAGCTTAGCATGATGTGTAATTCCGGTATTCATCATACGAGGCGCTGGCATTGTGGTTTGCAAACCACGCTTTATGACTGAGCGCAGACAAAAAAAAAAAAAATGTGATGCGCGCTCGGCAGGCGGTAAGGCCTGTTTCCCCGGCGCTGAGCCTCTTTGAATTTAGCGGGATACGCCCCGAAAGGAACGGATAAAAGCGCGCCTCGAGGCTCCCCTCCCGATGCACTTATATTCGTTCCTCGCGTATCCCTCGCGGGCCTTCCCCCTCCTCGCGCTGCCTGCTGGGCGGGGCTATGCGCGGGGAGGGGAAAACGTTCAGGATCTGAAAGCGGGGCGGTGGGTGTGTCTCGCCTCGGGGGCGCCCCGGAACCACTTCCCTGCTCCTCAGGCCTCAGGGGGGCCTTGCGAGGGGCGTAGGGGGCGGCCGGCCAGCCGTGCGCCTCTCCGGCCGTGCGTGCGTTTTCCATGGCCAGCTGCAGCTCCAAGGCCGCCGCGTCCCTTTTCAAGCGCACTTTGGCCTTTTCTCCGCCCCGTGCGGGTGGCGGCGGGTCGGGTTCCTGCTTGATTGGCGGTGGCCGGCTGCGGACCTGCGGCGGCACCTCCCGCCTCCCGCAGTGGTCGCGGCCTCGCTTTCTGACCGCTCAGGCTGCCCCTCCGCCTGTGCTCCTTTTGCAGGACTCGCTCAGCGACAGCCTCCGGGTATGTTACAAGTACTTGAACCAAACCAGCCGGAGTTTCGCCGCCGTTATCCAAGCCCTGGACGGGGAGTTGCGGTGAGTTTGCGTGGTTCCGATTTGCCTGCTGAGGAAAGGGCATAACGGAATGACTTTAGAGAGTTTTGGACAGCATTCACCAACCTGATACCGCAGATCCCATCAGCTAACTCTTATAATCCCCGGCCGAGGAGGAAAACTGTAAACCAGTTGCAGTTTTGAAAACCACCTGGAAAGTTTTAATTGCAATTGGGAGAGATGGCAGCAAAAAGCGAAATAGATCTACTTTTTACAGGGTCAGGGCATTCTCATTTGTACCAGCTTTGTTTTTGCTAACTGGTGTTGTTTAGCTTCAACTGGAGATGCTAGAGCTCTTGCCTAGGATAGGAGTGAGAAACCTGAGCTACATGCATCCCCTGGAGTTACCTCTGGCTATAGTTATTATCCATTGACTTTGTGCTTTCTCACTACTGTATGCCCTAAAATAAAATTAGTTTATCCTTTTCCCCATAACCCCACACTTCTACACTTAAGAAGAAAAGCCCTTTTAAAATATTGGGGCCTCCCCTGCTTTGCATCATCATCATCATCAACTGCAGCCTTTGGATGCTCAAAAAATGCCAGGTGCAAAGAATAGACTATAGGCCAGCCCTTCCCAATTCTTTTGGGTTGGGAATGTTGGCACATAATTCATAGAAAGCTAGTTCAGGATTACTATTATTATTGAAATGTTCACATTTTATTACAATGCTGTATTATTTTATAGTATGTACAATATACTGTCCTTGCATTTTTTATAGTTTGGGATATGATCCTCAGAAGTTTAAAGAAGGGATTCACTGTAGAGACTGCATTCTTTTGGTGCATAATCTGTTAGCAGTGGGAGTAGCTGAAGTTAGCAGGAACACAGCCAAATACTAGCAGGGTCATTTCTTTCGTTTTCTTTCATTCCCAGTGAACTGCTCTGGAAAGAGCATATGTCTCTTGCTATAAATCCTTTGTGGAAGTGGGAGCTGATGCTCTTCATCCAGTATAAGTGTGTTGTGTTTTTTCCTGCTAACAAATGAGCCATGGAGTTTTATGCTGATTAAAGTTGAACAAGACAATTTACTTTTCTCTTTCCTCTGGCATCTGAGTCACAGACATTTTCCTTTTCTCTGTAGCCATGCAGTGTGCATCTTCTACTTGGTTCTCCGTGCTTTAGATACTGTTGAGGATGACATGACAATCAGCCTTGAAGCGAAGATCCCCATGTTACACAATTTTCACTCCTATTTGTACCAGCCAGACTGGAAATTTATGGACAGCAAAGAGAAGGACAGACAGGTGCTGGAAGACTTTCCAACGGTGAGCGGTGCCTCTCCAAATCTCATGTGTTTATGCAATTAAGACAGCTAGGTATCTCTGCTCTAAGGGAGCACTTGCTAGAGAGAGGGATGGGATCAGTCCCTTAACCATGGAGATATTAACCTGTCATCTGTTCGGAAGTGTGAAGGTTCCCTATCCTAAAGGATACAGAGGTGCCGGTTCAGACAGGAGGCAACAATTGAAGCGCATGTTTGTTCTTAGGAGCTTCCTGAATGTTTCTGGCTGGTCACTGGGTGACATATGGCTGGACTAAATGGGTTTTTAGCCTGATCCTGCCAGATCTTACATTCACAGCAGTAACTGCCAAGAATATGCTATGCAGATGTTAAATTAGTTACGTGTTCTATGCAAGTTAAATACTCACACTCATTTAATCTCCAGAACAATTATTCTTTTAAATAATTGGAGCCTTTTTAGAAGGTAGTCAGGCTTTGGATGTGTTGGGCTCAGGAGGGAGGTATCAACAATTAAGGAATAGCCATCAAATATACCTGTGTGTATTGTCGAAGGCTTTCACGGCCGGAATACGGTGGCTGGTGTGGGACTTCCGGGCTGTGTGGCCATGTTCTGGAAACAAAACTTCCAGAACACGGCCACACAGCCCGGAAGTCCCACACCAGCCATACCTGTGTGTCCTTGCTAATGAAGTTTGGTGAACTAATTACATGAGCAAGAAGAGTCCCATCAGCATTTTGCCATTGTTTCTTCTGGAAGTAGTATAACCTGCTCTAAAGTTGAGTGTGCTGATTTTGGTTCTCCTGGATGGAAACAACTTGGCCAAGTATCCTTTTCTAAGGATATTTCCCATATTGCTCAGAGGAAGTGTATATAACATTTCATTGTTGTAAATTCAAGATTAAAGGACTGCTGAAATCATATTTTTAACTTTACATGCATGGAACCTGAAATGTGCTAGCGTTCCTGGGCTCATCAGTTCAGGGTTTTTTTTGTGGGAGAAGGGGAGGGGGTCAGGAAGAGACACATGTATCATTTTTTGTGATCCTGTTTCTTTTATTACTTTATGTTTGTCCTTGCCTTTAGATTTCCTTGGAGTTTCGGAACCTGGCAAAAGTCTATCAGGATGTGATTTCTGACATTTGTCACAAGATGGGTCTTGGTATGGCTGAATTTTTGGAAAAGAAGGTGAATTCTAACAAGGAGTGGGACCAGGTGAGTGAGTTGGGCGGGGGAGTATGAATGATTCCAGCAAGTTTGCATGTTAGCTATAACCATGAAGCTTACAATACAGAGACCATCAAAGTCTCATATTCAGTAAGGCTTCTAATGCATAGTGCCCATCAGCATGGGGCAGAGTACTGTTTAAGGAGGAACAAAAAAGCTTCCACAGGATAAGGAAAAAGTGGTACTTGGGCTGATGTTGGGGATGCTACTGTGGCCCAGAGGAGATGATCCCTGTTTTTCTGCTAATCTTTGCTGCTTTCTCAGCAAGTAACTACATAATAGCAACAAGTAGGAGGGATTACTATGACCTTTTGAAAATCCAAGCAGAGTAGGGAATGAGGAACTAGTTGTGTCGCAGAGGAGGAGGAAGATGCAATGTGAATACCTTGTTAAGGAGTCTTGAAACTGGAGCTAGTTTTAGCAGATATAGATTTAGTTCACTCATTATATTAAGGCTGGCATGAAGAACTTCCATCACTCAAGGTCTGTTGCAGACTTTGTGTGGCATATCATAGTCACATGCTCTAAAAATGAACAGGCCCAATATTTGAATTGGCAAGATTCTGGGATTTTAAAGGCTGAACTTTTGGCCCTTAATCCCACTCCCCAACTTTAAAAAATGCAAAAGGGATTTTTGACTGCATGGGAGAAGAAAGTCCTCTAGGACAGGGTTTTTCAAACTGTGTTGAAGCATTTGTTCACCTTAATGCAGACAAAGAGGTGGTGAAGTTTCTTCCTTGGCATTGCTTTGGACAAAGTATTTGTGTGTATTTCCACTGTGGTGGGGTGAGGACCTGGATAAAAAGCAACTTGGCCTTTCTCTATATCAGACCCACTAGATGGACCAGGCCGGGAAATCAACTCCATAGGAAGGCTAAAGCTAGTTTTTCTGAGATTGACTGATAACAGGATTTTGCAAGTCTGATTGTGTTATACCTCTTCCTCTTCTTTATAGTTCAGCTAATTAGGGACACTCCTGCATATCTCAGTCAAGGTCATCTTCCTTATTCCCTATGCTCTGTGACCTGGGCTCGTCATGCTTACTTGAGTCCTTTAGAAAGATCAGTTTGCAGTCTCTTACATGATATATTTCCTCTGTCCACTGAGAATTCAGTGAACTGTAGCTTCTAGTTATCCTAATATAGCTGCCCTTGAAGAGTATCCGGAAGCTTCAGCTGGTGCAAAATGTAGCAGCGCAGGCAGTTATGTGTGCCCCTAGGGTGGTACACGTTACACCTCTGCTTCACGAGCTGCACTGGCTGCCCGTTTGTTTCCTGGTCCTGGCTTTGACCTTTAAAGTCCTTTATGGCATTGGGCCAAGTTACCTGAGGGACTGCCTCTCCCCGATTGCATCTGCCCATCCCACAAGATCTGGTAGAGAAGGCATGCTGCAGATCCTGTCTGCTAGAGAATTACATCTGGTGGGCCCCAGGAGGCGGGCCTTCTCTGCTGTGGCACCTGCCTTGTAGAATCTCCTCCCCCCAGAAGTGAGATTAGCTCCATCCCTCTTAACATTCCGTAAGTCCCTCAAGACCTGGCTATGTGATCAGGCCTGGGGCTCCCAGGGGGCCAGGTAGATTTTACGATGGCTCCCTTGTTAATTTTATCCCATCCTGTTTTTGTGTGTTTTTACTGTTTTTATATATAGTTTTTTTATGTATTTATTTTTTTAATTGTTGTACACCGCCCAGAGTCACCTTGTGTGAGATGGGCAGCTATATAAATATGATAAATAAATAATATAGGAAGGGTCACATCCTGGGTGGGAGGTAGATATATTTGTTTCTTATCTCCTCTGGACTTAGGTTTGTTTAGATGAATTGCACTGGGCTGCTGCTTTTTCATGATAGTATCACATCTAAGTATTCATGATTTCATGCTTGTAGTATCTTATAAGGTCTTGTGAAACATAGCTGCAACCCCATTTGTAAATGTGGCTATATAAATGTTCCTGACCACTTGCGGTGTTTTTTTTCTTTTCTTTCATGCTATACACTGCTTGAGCAAAAGTAATTCAAGGAAGGAGATTGTAAAATTCAGTAGTTGCAGCTTTTATGGTCTAAACTAGATTTTTAAACACATCTTGATAAAGCTTTGAATGTTCTAACCTCTAGTATTGCCACTACGTTGCTGGCCTGGTGGGAATTGGCCTCTCCCGGCTCTTCTCTGCCTCAGAATTGGAAGATCCTCTTGTCGGCCAAGATGTAGAACTGGCCAACTCCATGGGACTCTTTCTTCAGAAAACCAACATCATTAGGGACTATCTGGAGGACCAACTTGAGGGCAGAGAATTCTGGCCCAGAGAGGTAAGAGTATGATAGATGTGAGGAAGAGGAGATCTTAGCTCAGTGGCATGAATGTGTACTGCATGCAAAGGGTGCTAGGTTACATCCCAGTTGTCACTGTTTAATTGATGCAAAATGTGTGGGCAACTTTTTCTGCCCAAGGATCTTATGCACTGTCAACTTGTGGATTTGAGGCTGCATATATGTACACATAGGAAGGTCTCATTCACCTCTTAGAGGCCCTAGTGGTGCCCAAGATTGGTGGGGTAAGATTGAATTCTGTCTCTTGCAATTGAGGCTAATGCTTCCCTACTGCTAACTACAGCAAGGAAACGTCATCCTCTGCCTCTGTTTATACCTATTGTTACTGCTGTTTCTGTTATTAAATTATGGCTGCTAATAGGCTTGTTTAGTCCCTGAGATGGGCAGCTACCATACTGACAGCTGCTTTGACAGTCTGATAGATCATAGAGTCTTCTCTGAAGATTTGGTAACAGTCACAGGGTCAACCTTTTTCAGTAGCTGCTCTGGCAGCCACTTGGTGAAAGCTCAGTAATCAATCATATTCTTTTCCTAATACCTCCCAGAATAACTGCTAATCCTTTAAAGGCCAAGGTAGAGGAGAAAAAATAGCGAGCAGTCTGGCATTTGAGAACTACAGAAACAAGAAAGAGGGGAGAAATATGAATTGGTGTACTTATTTTAAAATATAAGAAAAGGACTGCTTCCGGATCATTCACAGTTGGTGTGGGAAGGTAACTATTTGAAGCAGTGTTTCTCAATCTCAGCAGCTTTAAGAAGGGTGGACTTCAACTTCCAGAATTCCCCAGCCAGCTGGGGAGTTGAAGTCCACACATTTTAAATTGCTGAAATTGAGAAACATTGAGTTAGAGCATGCAGGCTTTAGGGGGTAAACAAAAGAGCCAGTAATTTTGCTCATGGGCTGAGCAGAACTTTTTGAGGCTCAGTTGAGTGGAATAGCTAATTAGACATTGCAAGGATGATTTGGTGTGGCCCTAATCTAATCTTGTTATATTTTACATAATGGTGGGACATTGTTGAAAATCTTCATTGCTTGTTGGTAGCATCAGTTGTTTGCTCAAACAGCCTTCTGGACAGGTGGAAAGCAAGATCCCTGCCAAAGCAATATGTAAAAACCAGCAAATCTCAGCTGCTCAGTAACAGTGTGGCCTCAGCAACCTTGACCTCTTGGTATTCCTAGGTTTGGAGCAAGTATGTGAAGAAACTATCAGATCTGGCTAAGCCAGAGAACATTGACAAAGCCGTCCAGTGTATGAATGAGCTCATTACCAATGCTCTTCATCATGTTCCTGATGTCTTGACATATTTGTCCCGCTTGAAGAATCAAAGCGTGTTCAATTTCTGTGCTATTCCACAGGTAAATTGAATAGTCTTTTTATTTTTGTGTACTTATTACATTTATATCCTGCCAAATCTGCCAAGGACTCCTGACAGTTTGCAATTAACGAAGCAGCCAGAGTTAAAAAATACAGTTAAAACATCCACAGTAAATAAAATAATAACTAGGAGTAGGAGTAATGGCAAAGTTAATTACCAAATGCCTTCTGGAAGAGCTCTGTCTTAACTATTTTCTGGAACATCAATAAAAAAGGGGCCGGTATGATTTTCAAATGATTGCGTCCCAATCAACAAACAACGCCTCCTAGTATGACAGACCTAGTCTAACTTGGCTGATCTTAAAAAGCTAAACAACTTCAAACTTGGTTAATATATTTTGGGTGGGAGACTGCCAGAAAGTCCTAGGGCTGTAGACTAGACTAATAAATCAAGAAAACATCCTGGAAAAAGGCAATAACTAACTAGGAAGGCTACATGGACATAGTTGTGCTTAATTATGCTTTTGACTTGTGGGAGGCCATTATATTTTACTCTGATAAGCATAAATGAAGCAGATAGTAGATAATGAGCTTGTTATTGCTCATCACTTGGATTAGACAACAAATTAGGCTATTTTAAAATTGAATTGGGTAGCGTGAGATTCATCATGTGGTGGATACCCATTGTCTTAGCACTTGTGTCAGCAAGGCCATCACATTAAGCTATAATGTGGTTTGGTTTTGTTAACTTAGGTTTAAGGTATCACATGCTGTTGGAAACAAACCATAGGTTTATTCATTCCTCCTCAGTACATTTTTGAGTGCCCAGCCCAAAACATTAATGAAACAGGATAGAGAAAATGCATTGTGCATACATCTTTCCTGTGGCATTTGCAGATAGTCTTTTCTGCTTTGCTTTATTGCTGGGTTTACCCCACTCTAAACTCAAGTTAATTAAAAAATAGTTGCTGTGTACATAAAACCTTCTAGGCCAAAATGTTCTTATGGCATAATATAATGGCTTGTTTCATGTAACTTGCTTAGAAAATGGCTAGACTACTACATGTTGAAAAACACTTGGTTTAGCCTTACCTAGTATGTGATATCAAAACAGTCTGTAAGACTAAGACTTTTATAGGCTTCTGGTTTGTTATATTGTAAGAACTCTCAAAGGTGGATTCCTCTTGAGGTGCATGATGAGATACCATGTCCATGCAGGCCTTATGGAATCCATCCAGGAACCCACTGTTTGCTTCTGCAGGTGTTGCTGTTGAACATCTGTGCCATTTATCATTCAGTTCACTGTTTGGCCATGGCTATTGTATGTATTTATTGATCAAATGTATATAGCCACCCATCTCATATATGTGACTTAAATATTTTCTAGACTATTCAGCAGCAAATTAATCTTCATAAATAACAGTGCATTTTTTAAAATAGTTCTGTTTTTCTTTGGAGGCTGCTTGTACACAAATACATAAATACCTGCTGCTCTTGATTATGATTCCTTTATCTCCTCATTTTTGCCCAGGTGATGGCTATAGCTACCTTGGCAGCCTGCTACAACAACCAGCAGATCTTCAAAGGGGTGGTGAAGATTCGAAAGGGACAAGCAGTTACATTGATGATGGATGCTACTAACATACAGGCTGTCAAAGCCATCATGTACCAGTATGTGGAAGAGGTGAGTTGGGAGAGTCTAGATGCTCAGTTCTTGATGTAAATGCCTTTTAGTAAGAGCAATTACTTGGGTTGGCACACATTCACTTACAAAAGTATGGCAGTTGCAAGCATCTGCCTTTTCACTTTGAAACTCTGTAAAGTGGGAGGGCGACTTTGTATAGCGTGGTGTAAAGCTTAGAAGGCTGGATTTGGTCTAAGGTGACCTAGCTTTGAAATTCAGGGGGTAAGTCTGGGTTTGCATAATATGCTAAACTGAATGCAGGATAGCGGAAGATAATTGTTGTGTTCATACAGCATGCTCTCTCTAAACAAATAAACCATATTATGGATTGGCATGATGCCTGGTTGACAGTAACTGGATTCCCTGTAACACACCAAACTGCAAATAACTTCATTTTAGCCTAGTTTAGTGTATTATGCAAACTCAGTCTCAGTCTACCCTATTTGATGAGGTGGTTGTAAGAATAAGTTTGGTTGTGGTGCCAGGCTTTTCTGTTCTCGGTTTCATTGGTCTCTGTTTTTAATGTTTGTATATTTTGTTTTATTCTCTGGTTGTAAGCTGCCCAGAGTTTGGTTTTAAGATGAGTGGCTGTACAAATGTTTTAAATAAATAAACTGGTAGTCCTCACTTAATGACGGTAATTGAGGCTGGAATTTCCATCGCTAAGCAACACAGTTGTAAAGCACAGCATCACAACCATGCCACTTAGCAACAGAAATTCAGGACTTCCAGGTGCTGCTATTAAGCAAATCACTGCAGGTTGTTAAGCGAGGATGTCATGTGGTCGCAATTTGTGACCTCCTGCCAGTTTCCCCATTGACTTTGCTTGTAGGAAACTGGCAAAGAAGGTTGCAAATGGTGATCATGTGACTGCAGGGAAACTGTGACCGACATAAGGACCAGTCATAACTTCCACTCATTCAGAACTGTCATAAGTTTGAACAGTTGCTGAACAAGTGGTGGTTAAGGAGGATCACCTGTAGGGCAATTCCATATATTTGTTGCTGTGAACACCTTCAAAGGAAAAAATTTAAATGTGTAGTATTGGGTGGAGAGCACATGGGATTTGGAAGGGTCACTGAGCAAAAATGACAGTTGGTGTAATGAACTCTTCTCTCCCATACATCCTCTCCATGCTATCTCCCCGTTCCTTCCCTGTACAGCTTCTCGTTGTTTTCACTAGCTAATAAGGAGAGGAGGGGAAAAAAGAACAGGAATGGAAAAGGGTTGCTTGTTGTTTCTCATGGGAATTGTTTGTAAGGAGGAGGGAGGGGAGTGCCTGTTTTACAGGCATGTAATGGAAACATAGCAAAAACTCTGACCTGGCAAAAAACTCTGGAGGAGCACAAATTTACAGCATCCTGTGTACAGTCTTGCTTAACTACTGCTTTCTTCCTTCACCTAGTAGTGCGATTTCCTTGCCTGGGTTTTCCTTCTCTTTAACAAAATTACAGATATGACAAAGTCTTCCTATGGAAACCCGAAGTAGGACTCTAATGATCATCTAAAAAGCCCAAACTTGACATTTCGCTACTCCTGTGTTGCAGGTTGGATTGTGAGATGGCACTAACTGGCAGAGAGACAATCAATCTATAAATGTGTTTTTATTAGAAAAGCCACATGGAATATTTCCACCAAATTGTGAACTGTTCTCTTATTTGTAGCAGGTGTATTTGAAGTCTTATTGAAATTCTTATTTCTTTTCTTAACTTAGCTATTAGTCTATTTTATTTATGATTTCTATTACCTTTCTGCAACTGTGGTATCTTAATGGATTTTTCTCTCTCACTAGATCTACCAGAAGATCCCAAGCACAGACCCTTCCTCCACCAAAACTCAACAGATTGTCACCACTGTCCAATCCATGAGCTTACCCAGTGGTACCCTGGTCTCCCGGACCCATTATTCACCCATCTATTTCTCCTGCATTATGATTTTAGCTGCCTTGAGCTGGCAGTATCTGAACACTGTCTCAAAAGCAGCAGAGGAATATGTGCACACTGGTGAGAACTGAGAGTGGAGCTCTTTTGTGCTGTGGTTGGAAGGGGAATATTTTGAAATGGGAGAACTTTTTGGAGTCCCAGGAATGTAAGGAGCAGGACTGTGAATGTTTCATTGCAAGCTGGTTGAACTGGAAGCCTTCACTTAAAAGCATCTGCTGCTGGTTTTGAAGCCTCTAACAGTTTACCATGGAGACTTCTGCTTTTTTTTCCAGCTAAACTAGCTATGGTCAATTTTGGTTGAGTCTTAATATTTTCTTTTCTGCAGTTTGATCTGCATTTGTTTTTGATGTGTTTTTTTAACTCTGTTTCAAAGTGTGTGTGAATTTTGACAGTAAAAATGTGATAAAACCACTTCTCTATTTCCTGCTGTAATTCAAGCACTGCATCTTCTGATCAAAGCCCATACTATGTCTTTTGTTGTTGTTGTTGTTCAGTCGTTAAGTCATGTCCGACTCTTCATGACCCCATGAACCATATTGCGCCAGGCCTTCCTATCTTTCACTGCCTCCCTGAGTTTTCTCAATTTCATGCTCATTGCTTCAGTGACGCTATCTAGCCATCTCATCCTCTGCCGTCCTCTTCTCCTTTTGCCTTCCATCTTTCCCAGCATCAGGGTCTTTTCCAAAGAGTCCTCTCTTCGCATTAGGTGACCAAAGTATCTGAGCTTGAGCTTCATTATCAGTCCTTCCAATGAGCAATCAGAGTTGATTTCCTTTAAGATTGACTGGTTTGACCTCCTAGCAGTCCAGGGGACCCGTAAGAGTCTTCTCCAGTACCACAGTTCAAAGGCATCAATTCTTCGGCGTTCAGCCTTCTTTATGGTCCAGCTCTCACAACCATACATTACTACTGGAAAAACCATAGCTTTGACTATGCCGATCTTTGTCGGCAAGGTGACGTCTCTGCTTTTTAATATGCTATCTAGGTTTGCCATAGCTTTCCTCCCAAGGAGCAAGCGTCTTTTAATTTCATGGCTGCAGTCTCCGTCTGCGGTGATCTTGGAGCCCAAATAAATGAAGTCTGTTACTGCTTCCATTTCTACCCCTTCTATTTGCCAGGCATTGATGGGTCCAGATGCCATGATCTTAGTTTTTTTAATGTTGAGTTTCAAGCCAGCTTTCGCACTCTCCTCTTTCACCCTCATCAAGAGGCTCTTTAGTTCTTCTTCACTTTCTGCCATTAGGATGGTATCGTCTGCATATCTGAGGTTTTTGATGTTTCTCCCTGCAATCTTAATTCCGGCTTGTGATTCTTCCAGCCTGGCATTTCTCATGATGTACTCTGCATATAGGTTAAATAAGCAGGGTGACAGTATACAGCCTTGTTGCACTAATTTAGGAATTAGTCCTTGCGTTAACTTTGGAGATAGAGATTTGTTTTATTGGATGGTTATTTTTCCTTTTCCATAAACTTTATTGTGGCTATTGGAAAGGTTTCTGTATTGTAATATGCAAGGAATTTTGAGGACAGATAGGGAAGGAAGTTGTATAAGCCTGTGAAGCCCACACCTGAAGTAGGGATCAGTGCTGAGTATCAGAATACTTTTAACATCTTCTGTAGCTTTGGAGAAGTCCTAGTCTGGGATGGCATGCAGAGTAGGGCTGTGAGAAGATTGGAAGTACAGGCCAGGCATCCTCCCAATACATTCAAGTAGCAGCTTCCTTTTGTAAGCAAATCCCAGGTATCTGCATGGCCTGCACAGCTGTTCCCAGCAGAGCTGCTGCTGTCTCCCCGCAAGCACTAAAACCCCCACCCAAAGCAGCTCAAGGAGGGCACTTTACAAAGTATCTGTTCAAATGCTTTAGAGAATGAGATCCACTACATACATGAGGTTAAATCTCAAAAATGAAAACATTAATTCAGAAAAGCATATGCCCATGAATTAAAATTACATAATTGTAGGAATAAGCTCCTGCTGTTATTGGCATATATTCCAGTAACCAGTAAAGACTCCACACACACACACACACAACACTCCATCATGACTTGGTAGGATTTGCTCATTTGGAGGCGTTGGCAGTGAGGAATAGACATGTGGCCTAGTGTGGAGCTTTTACAAGTGCTGATAAAAGACTCCAAGTTGAGCTGTACTCCTGGTGTCACTAGGAATATGTCCATTTGCTTTCCTGGCAACAAAATCAATTTGGTTTACTATTGCCTTCTCCCAGGATGGTTGACTCCTAATCCAAAGCCCCAGTACTTCCAAGTGGTCTCGTCCAAGTGCCAACCAAGATCAACCAGATGTTGCCACCTACTGTGGCATTAGCACACAGTACTTGCTTTCTTTGCAACCTGAGGCCCCTCATTCTGTAAAGGGGGCTCACAGTCTATGTATACACTGGACATCTTAATGTACATTTCAGTTTCTGTATTTTTGTACCCTTTGAAGTACAGCAGTGAATCACAGAAGTGCCTTTTTAAGCAATAGACCATGAAAAGCAAATTCTCGTTCTGCCCTAAACTGAAGCAATACATCCTTGTAAACAATCTTTGAGTCATGAGCCATAGCGATTTTTGGAGAGAGCCAAGGACTACCATGTAATTTCCACAAGGTTTAGTTTTTTTTTTTTTTAAAGTGCTTTGTAGTAGTTTAAGGTATGTAAGCTTAACCAAAAACATAATGCAAATTATTTACCAGTCAAAAAATCAGAATTGGAGAGAAACTAGAGGTTGAGAAAGAAAGATCTGCACGCTGTACGGAACTCAAGATTTTCTACCGTGTGATATGTGCATAAAGCCATACATTGTTTCAAATAGTCATGACGTACAGGAGTTTAGTCCGGATACTGTAGCCCAGGATCCAAACCAAAAAGCTATAATCAAAGCCATTATGCTTGATCTCAGCAACCCACACTATCCTCATGAGTTCATACAGAAAGCTTGCAAAGAATACAGAACCTCAAGAATCAATAATTGGATAGGCATGTGAAACAACCACCTGCTAAGGTCTGGTCAGTTAGCTATGACACCAGATGCACTGGGGCTATTTTCCAACCTGGAATGGGCAGTAGGGGTGAAGATACCCTGTACAATATACAGGATTAAGTAAACAAGTTGCCCCCAAAAAACAGAAATACACTCCTTTCTGTCCAGCAGGGGGAAGAATGAGAGCACACATTCCAGAAAAGTGAGGAGAGACGCTTTACTGGAGATAGGAATTGGAACCACTTTAATGAATTTTTGGTCACAAGATTAGTCCTAAGTGTACAAGATATTCTGCATTTAACAAAAACCATGTATTTGAAGCCAGAAGCCAGTCAATTAGAGCCTATGGGTCAGATTCAATTTTAGGTTAGGTTCAAACAATAAGCCATGGTTTTTAAATAATTTGCTGAAACAGACTGGTCGCTCACCTAGGCAAAACAAACCATTTTATGGCTTCTCATAATAGCAAATCCAGTTCTATCATAACTACGCTAGACCCATGAACTCAGTAAAACTAATGATGGCTAACAGAAGTTCCTTTAATTTGAAGTTGATTTAGTATTGAGCCATTTTCACAGTCCCCTTTACATGCCTGTTTCCTCATCAACATTTACAATTGTAAAAAAAATAATGAAATAATTCATGCATATGTGCAAGACCAGCTAGTGCAATTGCCCAAATAGTTTCAGGAATCAAGCTTAAATGACACAGTCACCAATAAAACTTTGGGGGCGGGGGCTATTTTGTTTTTAAGGCCAGGAATCTTTTGTTTCTGCTTCTGCAATTATTTGGTACACTCACAAGAGAAACTCCTATAATCCCATATAGCCAAGTTCATCAAGGAACTGAAGTTCAATGCATAGAGAGTTACAACAGACTCAGGAGTTTTGTCTATTTGACTATTTGGTCAGTTTCAGAAAGACCCTCCCTCTACTTTTTTGTCTTCTCACTATTGAGGCACATATTGAAAACAGGAATTTATAAAGAAAAGAGTCAGGACTGCTGCCACCATGATGACAGCCTCTTAAAAGTTTCTTTGCCCATGCAGTAAATAAGGTACTATTTCAGCCTATTTTTTATTTCCCTGAAAGTGAGTCTGTGTGCATGAGAGAGAGGGGAGGGGGAGGGAGAATCCTCTTTACTACTTTACACAATACTATTGTTTACTAAGGATTTAACCCAAAGCAGTCTAACCACCCCTGGGACTCCATGATCCTGCAGTCTATCTGATGAATGTGCCATCAGTATGTGGAAGGTTACGTTAAAACCTCATCCTCATCATCTTATCCAGGGGGAAAGGAGGGTTGTTTCCAATCATGCCCTTCTGCTGGTGAAACATGTTTTGATTCCTTTAGAGGTACTTCATTTAATATAACCAGTTCCATCTCAATAACTTGCTTGCCATTCTGCCTTGCCAGTCATGTTGAGCAAAAATTAGAAAGCCTCATGCTTCAGACACAGAGACAGCCGGGTAGAGACATCTGTACTGTACATTTTTTTAAAAAAGAAAAATTGTAAAGGCTTAAAAAAAGCTGAAGTCTAAAATGTCTTAGAGCATAGGATTGCAACCACGTCTTCTATCTTCACAAGCATGATTATGTGCCACTCAACTGGCAGGATTATCCCAGTAGTTTCCAGTATTGGCTTGTGCGAGGGGTTCCAGCTACAACCTCAGACTCAATTCCACAGTGATCTTGCCCACGAAGAATTCGGAAGAAGCCTAGGAGATATTGAGAGAAAAACCTTACAAAAAATTCTCAAGACTAAATGAAATAAAACAAACCCTGCACAACCCGCTTGCCCCCTTGTCATATTTATTTTTGTGTGTGCTGGTATGCATGACAAAGAATCAAGATGGCGGCTCAGGTCACATGTCAACTAAAAAATGTCCTAGCAGCATGATGTTAGCCTTCCAGATGTTGCGGAACCACAGCTCCCAGCAGCCCTACGGCAAAGGCATTCTGGAAGATCTTATTCACCAGTAGCTGGAGCTCCATACTTGAAGTATACAAACTGCAAAGGCCAGGATTACACAAACCTAAAGGCAAAACTTAAAGATGGTAGCTTGATGAGCCAGCTACAGAATCTAAGCAACAAATGAAATATATTCAAATTTCAGGACATCCCTGAGGGATAATCTCTACAAATGCAGAGAGATCACCTACCGTTTTCACCCCAGTCTGTGTTCCAGGAATTAGCCACCAACCAGTAAGGTGTGCCACTGTCAACACCCCAGCCAAGAATTCGGATTGCATGGCCACCAACTGCTTCACCAGAGACATGCTGGTAGACACCTGCAGGGGAAAAATGTTACTCTATTCCCAAATATAAATGCTATGATTTCCCTGCTAAGTTCACAACTCAATTAAGGGATACATTCTGCTTGGAATTTAAACTTGTGAAGAAACCAAAGATGTCACCACTTGTGAGAGCCTCCTGCCTGGCAACTAGAAAAACCTCTGAATCCCAACTCTCACATTTCAGGCTCGTGTACCCTGTGAGATGCAGCATGCAGAACATTTCAAGCTCAAAAATATATTTCAAGTTCAGAATGGGCTGCTTCAAAAGAGCTAATTTAAGCTTGAAAATTTCAGGAACTGTCATATCACTCTGTTCTGAATTCAAAATAACTGGTTTTCATTTAATTTCATTTACTTCATTTCATTTCATATCCCTAGTTTTTACACAGTCATGGGAATATCACGAACATGAGCCAACAGGGTCATGCGACCACTAAGAAGGCAAATGCAATCTGGGGATGTGTTGAGCGGAGTATGACTCACAGGAAGTAATTATCCTACTCTACTTTGCCTTGGTCAGGCCCCACCTGGAATGAGAGCAGGCACAACTACAGGATAGTAGATTCAGATTAGTATTTGAGGAACTTTCCTGATGGCAAGTGAATGGAACAGGTTATCTCATAAAGTGATATACTGTCCTTCATTGAAAGTCTTCAAACAGAGGTTGGACAATCGTTTGTCCAATATTCTTAGCAAATCCTGCGCTAAGGAATACTTGGAATACTTAATACTTAGAATACAAGGAATACTTGGAATACTTAATCTCCAATAATTCTATGAAAGGGAAAGCATGAATTCAATAAATACCAACTAGAGATAAACTTAACAAGTTCACAGACATGAACTAAGAAGATATAAACTTAATAAAGGCAAGTTGGGTTTCATTCATCCATGACAAAATGTTGCTGACACTTTCATGATACAAAAAAAGTATTTTTAATTTTTTTTCCAGGTGTTTCCCAAATCATGCTCTGAATGCCAACTTTGGGAATACTTGAGATCTCAAGCCTTACTTTGAGGCATTAAGTCTTGCAAGTATTAAGCCAAATTCAGCAACTTTTATGCCTGAACCATTCCAAATATCACAGAATTTAATCAGAAGCAATGCCTGTGCTATCAGAAGATTAAGCCAAAATCATTGTAACTGCAATTGAAGCAAAATCACACAATTTTAACTCACTTGGCTACTCAAGAGTTAAAAAACATGAACGTTGCTCTTTTTAAAAATATGGCTATTTTAAAAAGTTACGCAAAAACCACTTACCTGATTTGTACATGAGGAAGTCAGAATAAACAGTAAACGCTGCCTCCACTGGTCCATTTTTATAAATCTCAGACATTATTTCTTTCTCATTACCAGGGACACTGTATGAAGACATTCCTGAAAAGGGGAAAGTGATCACTAAATTAGAGAGCATTCAAATCATTTACTTCAGACTTGAGTTTTCACCTCATTATTTTTACTATGATCCTCTGCTGCTCATGATTGTAACTGAGAGGAAGTGCATCAGCTGGGTTTTTTTACATACACTCTTTAGACTTTCATTACAAAGATTAGAAACATGTTATCACAAAGTTCAGATCTGATGCTATCCCCCATTCACTGAACCTGAGAAGAACAGGTTTAAAATAATCATTAATTTGTAACAGGAATATAATCCATCTGATTTAGTGTGTTATATGAAGGGACCCAAGTTGTCTGAAAGCCAACTGTCACTTACTTTAAGAAACAAAATCTTGGCAGTGCCATGTATGAATCCAGCCTCTACAGCACATTGTATTTTTTATGCTACATCTGATTTTTGTAGACGTACAGGTAGTTCTTGACTTACAACTATAATTGGGACTGGAATTTCCATTGCTAAGCAATGTGGTTGTAAAGCGAGGTATCACATGACTGCATTGCTTAGGAACGGCAACCCCAGCACTCCACACTGCCATTGTTAAGTGAATTCCAATGGTTGTTAGCTGAGGACCCACCCCAATCCAAGCCATTCTGAGCTTGGTTCCTCCCAGCCTTGAGCCACAGTAAGGTAAAGGACTGCCTCCAACTCCCCCCACCTGCCTATCTCCCCCCCATCTCTGCCCTTTTGGCTGCCCTGCACTGTGCCTTGAGGAGTGGCAAGCAGCCCCAGAATCGCACTGCTCTGGGGCTGATTGCCACACTGCGTTTTAGGGGCTTCTTAGCCCTCCTTTCCCTTTCGCTCACTCACACATGCCCTCCTTTGCTCACTTGCATGTGGCAGCACCCTCCTTCCCTCTTTGCTCGCTCACATGCACCGTGCCCCCCCTTCCCTCCTTCGCTCACTCGAGGACTCTCCAGGAGCGCTTGCAGCTCTGAAGGAGCACTCCAGGGGCACTTCTGGGTGCTCAAGGACTCTCCAGGGGTGCTTCCAGTGTGCGCTCTGTAGCTCACACTGGAAGCTGCTGGCCATTTGTGAAGCTTTCTCCTTCCTCCTGCAAAGCCCCAGAGCCACAGTGCAGCATGAAGGGGGCATAGTGCATGAGACAGTGAAGGGGGAAGGAGGGCACAATGCAAGCATGCGAGTGAGTGAAGAGGGAAGGACAGTGCAGTGCGTGCAAGCAAAGAAAGGCCGGGGTAGGTGGGGGAGACTTACCCAAGCGATTTGTGACCTCCCCTGCTGGCTTCCCCACTGGCTTTGCTTGTGGGAAGCTGGCAGGGAAGGTTGAAAATCATGATTGTGTGACTGTGGGGTGCTTGGCAACCGGTCCTAAGTACGAATGGGTTGCCAAGCACCCAGATCATGATCACATGACTGCAGGGGCACTGCAATGGACTTAACTTTGGGGACCAGTGATAAGTCCTTTTTTCCAGCAATGTTGTAACTTCAAACAGTCATTGAATGAGTGAATAGTCGTAACTCGAGGACTACCTATATTGATTTGTAATTTTACTCTCCTACACCAACCTAGAGTGGCAATGGGGAATCTTTAACTCAGCTGCAAAACTTTTAACTAGCTATAAACAATTACACTCTCTAGCCAGGGCTTTACAGCTTTCAGCCTAATCACCACACACAAAAGCCTTGAGTACCTCCCTGTCCAGACACCTTGAAAAGGCTGCAGAATTGTAACTATTAATATGACAGAAGGGGGAAATTACTAAGTACCCGGAGAGCAGTGTACAAATAATTTTACTTTCTGAGTGTACAAATGTACAAATAATTTTACCCCTGCCCACTTATGCTGAAAGGCCAAATGCAACACTTGGCTTGAAGAGGGTTCTACATCCTGGCTGCCAACATTGCCCAGAATATCCATACGCAAGGCCATATGCGAGGCTATGCCCCAAAGAAATAGAAGCCATTTTAAGTTTTTCCTCTTACAAATAACAACAACAATAGCAATTCATACTAATCCTCTCAATTTGTTTGCATTGCTATTTTTTATTTATTTTTCTAACATGTTAATGCTGCATCTGCTTTGGAAATCTATTGTATCTAAAAGAGAATGTGAAATCTTTATCATTTAAACATTCTGAACTTAAAGCCTGTGTGTTTCTTATAAACCTGAATATGTAGTTTAAGCATATGTATTACCATAATGTTTGTCTTCCTGGTATGATGGAAAGTAACCAGCTTCACAACTTCTGACACATTCAGGGGTATCACCACCTTCTCCAGTGCATGGGGGCCGAGTCCCATTGGTGTGATGTTCACAGGGTGGGATAGAGTATGGCCTACAGCCTATTGGGTACAATACAGAGTGAAATGCCATTTGAAAATAATTTTTTAGCAGGCAGTTGGCTAAAGTCCCTGCTCTAGCTCAAATCAGAGTAAATCATGCCCAGCTACAGAAATTTACTTCACTTACACTCAAAAGTATTTCATTTTGCAGTTCCCTGCAATCCTCTACTGTATATTACAAACTACTAATTTAGATAGCAGCTCATCCTGCTTTCCCCTGAGGAACTCCATTTATATTGCCCATTTTATCTTCACAGCAACCTTCTGAGACCAAATATGTCGCAAGAACTGGTGACCTGCCCCAAATCACCTGTGAGTACCAAGGTTGACTGGGAACCTGAACCAGGGTCTCTGCACTCTCGGTCTAAAATGTGAACTAGTATACTACACTGGGATTCCCATCTCCAACCCCTGGGTTGTCTTTCTTGTACTTCCAGTTCTTCCACTGGTCATCAACTGGCTCCCCTTTCTCATTATTCTAGTGAGGATCCTTTGAATAAATCCAGGCTGGAGATAGATAGCACTAATTACTGAGTCCAGATGAGCAGCAAATTGCAAGGTGGGAGTCAAGAGCAATATGTCACTCAAGGGAGACTTTCATCATCCAGTGCTGGCCACAAGGCATTCCACTCTGGAAGAAAACTCACCAACATGTGAGTCGTAAAGGCCACCAGACACCAGGCCCTTTTCAGTCCAGTATCTCCATGCTCCTGAGGGGTAACCTCCATTGCAACTGCAAGAAAACAATGCACAGCTATCACAAAAAACTGCTTTGGTGAAACACATTTTAACTGGGGATAACAGTCTGGAAGGTTGAAGAGTCTTTTGAGTGACTAATGATTATCCATGTGATGCCCAAAGAGGTACAGGTAGTCCCTGGGTTAAGAACGTCCAGTTTACTGACAACCCATAATTAATAACAGAGCCCATTGTAGCAAAATTCGAGTTAAATACACAATGAGTCAAGTTAAATACACAATGGTTCAAGTTCATTTCACAATACTACTTATACAATACTGTTCTGGCTTACATAAAATTTAACTTAAGGACAGACCTTGGGAATGGAACTCGTTCTTAAACTGGGGACTACCTGTATTTAATAGAGATGGGAAAGGTAACTTCTTCAACATTTTGGGAACATATTGTAATGTAAAAACTATCAGAAAGGGCTACCATGAAGTAACACAGTAGACATGGCCATTCACAAAATACCCACCTCCCAGAAAGTAAATGGTGAGACTGCTCTCATTTCTAGTTCCCACCTCTTTTTGTTCTACACTGATTTCTCAACAAAGCACTGTGTGGCAGCCACCCATTATTTTTACTTTCTATATGGCCTAGAAGCATTCTTGAAATAAAAATAATGATGAAGGCTAACACTAGACAGCAAGCCAGCTTTCTGCCATTGCTTTAATTAAAGGATTTTTTTTTTGGGTAGAAAACAGCCAGATAGGAAAGAAATTTGACAGGGACCAAAGTGTTCATGGTCATCTTGGTGCTCATGGCTACCATGCAGCCTCAAAAAAAGTACACTTTCCTTCAAGTTGAGCTTGACTCCTGATTACTTCAAGGACACATCTGTGTAGTCTTGTTGGCTACTATGAAGTGCAAGACAAACTGTGCTGGGAATAGAATGGTCTGACAAATACTCAGACATTCCTTTTTAATCTCAGACCACCCTGTTTCAGCCAGTGTGAGGGCTTTCTAGAAATCAATCTTCCAGAACAAAAAGCCTTCTGATCCTAGCATGTTTGGGTGTTCCCACTAAACTCCTCAGTGTTATTCTTGAATATGTGAACCTCTCCAGCAGGAGAAAAAGCTGTTCCCTTAAAGACAAGTGACAAAGCAGGAAGTGACTTACCCCATCCCACATTCAAAGTGGCAGCAAGAAAGCAGATCTTCAGCAGAAACCTCCACATTCACCTTGCCATTAGTATGGACACAAATCCGATCCGACATGGCTTCGACTGCACCAAATGCCTACAGAGGACAATCCAAAAGTTCTGGCAGGAGCACTCTGAGACATATAGACCGTCCCCACCCCCATGTCCAACCACCACCAAGCAAATGCACTGTAGCCCCCCTGCCCCATTACATTAATCTCTCTTTCTCACTGAAAGCTCTTCTGGATTTCTTTGGGCGTATGTACACTGATGCTTCATAATGGAAGGAGGTCCCAACACAAATTGACCATTTTTAAGCCCCAGTTCTTCACAGTGCTGGAAAGAGCAATTTAGGCCTAGGAATCTAAATTAAAGCATCCCTCACGGATGGCCCTGTAACTTTTATTGGGCCCATCTACAGAAAGGAGCCCACAAACTCTTCAGATACTTGGCTTTGTTGCTGCACTGCTCACACTGTTTATGAAGTATTGGAGAAATGCTTAATGTCATTCCCGGTCATCTGGGTTAGAGGAACTTGAAAGAACTTCACTCTGGCACAACTGTACCCACCCTGATTACAGTTATATGGGGGCTGCTTTTTTAATAGTCCAATGGTACCTATGATCCATAGTGACAAAGTACAAAAGTAGCCATATCCTATGCTTATCCTTGGTTTATGCCCCCTTTTTTTACAGCAGCAGCAGCCACTTTTATTGCCCATGTTTTCGGAGTAGGTTATGGCAAGTACATGTAAGGTTTCACCCAGAAATTTGAAAAAGCCTATACAATCAGAAGTTAAATAGGCCAATAGATAGTCATACTTATAGGGCTGAATAAGAACTCATATATACATTGGCTGTGTTAACCATAATACTAAGCAATGGTTTCTTTTAGCCATAATTTACTGAGTATGCCACAATAGCTGTGTCCACCCAAATGGATTAGTGTCATGCATGAATTTAGCCAATATGCACTTTCTTCAAGCATTGGATGCTTCTGTTAAAGCTGGAGGACTGGATGTCAACCACCAGATCTCCTGCTGAATTCTGGCATGTGGTAAAGGTACTATGCACCTACCCGTCTTGTATCAATTTCTAGATTTAGGAAAGGAACTTACCCAGCAGGAACCACAAGAGCCTTGGTCTCTGATTTCACCAATGGTTGGGCAGTTTGGCCATTGTTGCCTTGAGTCAAAACTGTCTGGCAAGACCAAATCAGCAGCAAATTCAAACCTTTCAAAAAATAGGGAAGACGTTGAGTGAAAAAGAGACAGAATCGTGCTCTAAACTAATTGAGATCCTTTCAACAAATGTCTTTGGATTTAATCTCTTATGCCAGATCTTGGTTTTTGCTTCCAGCATGTTGACAAATTACTAGAACACTCATGATTCAGAGTCTACAATGTATATAGATGGGATCTATTTAATACTTCAAACATTAGTCCTCATGGACATAGAAATATTTTGATCTGGAACTACATCTGTCCAGATTAATTCATTCCAGTAAGAACCAAGACTATCAACATCACTATTATAGCCATCAAAAGTTTTGAAAAGTGTGTGTGTGTATACACATACACACAAATGCAACTAGCTATTACAGGCACTTAAACATAGTGCTTGAAATCACTGCCACATGTGTTATATCCTGTTCCTAGCTCTTTTATTAAAAAAAAAAAGATAAAAACATAGGAAAGCTGTCTAATATCAACTCATGCTGCTGGGTCTACCTAGCTCAATATTTAAATATAAAAGTAGCAACAACAGTTCTGAATTTCAGCAGTGGTGTCTCCCAGCCCAACTGAGAGATGATAGCTATTGAATTAAGACATTCTACATTAAAAGCGGTTGTTTATCACTGAGTTAAGCTCTTTCTTTTATCTCCAGTGGCAGCTTTAGTACAACTGCAGTCAAGAAACCATTCCTGAGAGCAGAAAGCAAGACAGTCCCTATCTGGAGCGTCCATATGTAGCAGGATTATAAGCAGAGAATATAAACACACCTTTCTGGCAGTTTGGGGCCATGCAAGAAGGTGCCACACAATGTCTTCACGTAACTCATGTCAGCATCACGAAAGTTGTGTCCAGCCTTTAAGAAAGAAAAAATAACAGTAAAACATAATGGAATCCAGATCTTCCACCCCACCTGCACCTACCATTCACTAATCAAAAACATGACTATGCAACTCTGTGTACAAATGAACTGACGGTTTCATAATCAACATACACCATTTCTTTATGGCAGGCAGAGATAAATATATGTTTGATAAATACTGTCTTCAGTAAATACTGCTTTTATTTGAATGAAAGACTAGTTTCTCTTTCTCTGCCCCTGCTAGTAATTTACCTTTAAAGCAGGAAGTTTGCTTTAGATTTATGAAAATACGTTAACAGAAAAAGTTCAGTTTTTTTCCTTAACTAACTTTGGGACTTGCCTTAAACTCAGGATAACCTTTTGGGGTAAATATGGTATTTGCCAGTCAACTGGCAGTTTAAAAATCTTGCTTACTGTTCTCAATGAGAGGTTATTGACCACAACAGAAACTGAAGCTGATGACCAAGACCAAGAGATAGTGTCCCAAGGAGATGACAACAGAACAACTCAGCAAGCAGCATCTGGATTGTACCAGCTCAACTAGGGGTCTTGTTTCTTTAACCACTAGTATGGTAAGGGGTGGGGAAGAGGGAGTTAATAAGCTTGGGTAACAAAGAATAAGATGCTTTATAGGCCAGAAAGGAAAATGTCACAGGTTTTCCACTCCATGCCAGGTCAATAAATGGCCTCTGTAAGTGAGATCAGCCCACTAATACTAAGTCTGCCGAGCTCTATCTCAGAAGGCAGCTAGACGCCAATTCCCACCACCCTATGTAGCTGATCTCTACCCAAAAATTTACTCACCTTCCATGTAGTATTGAGCTTATTGATGTAGTTCACTAAGTCATGAGAGAGGGGAGGGAAGTGGGGAATGTTACGGGCACTTGTGAGGACCACCAACAGGCCCAGAGTTACTACAGAGCACCACATTTTGATAATGGATGCTTAAGATGCTACCTGGAAAAGAGAGAGAGAGAGAGAGAGAGATTAGCTATTTACACAGTTGTGATGTTACCAAATGTTAGTCCCATAAAGAGATCCAAATGTGGAACATGAGCAAAGCAGCCTTGTCTTTTCCTGGGCTTCCGCAGCTGCTCTCTGCACCTGACAGCTGATCCTGTGAAAACAGGTATCTGATTTAAGGTATTCCTGACAGATGCTGCATGCACTCCAAATCCAGCTCTCTGCAAGCACTGCCAGACTTATATGAACAGGAAAGTTGCCAAGCTTTCTGCACGGAATGAATGAATCTATGAAGAGAATTTTATACACAACAAACAATCTAAAGAGGGTGATCTATGAACTCATGGAAATGTCCAATTCCATGGCACTCTACAGTTCATAATGAAAGGTCTTCCTCTCAATGGGAAAAACTTAGCCAAGAGGGAAATACAGTCTGCTATACGTGATGCAACTGTTTGCCCAACCAGAAAACTGAGGTTAATTAGTCATAAGAGAAAATACTCCTACGTTCACTCTTGAAGTGACTCAGGATGGGGAGAAATGCAAGCCTATTCCTTTCTAGGGTCAAACCACAGCATCTGAAACAGAATCATGCAGTACACTGCACCAATTAGATTGTCCTCTCCCTGGAAGTCAGTGACAATGGTTTTTACTTCGGAAAGGTAGAACATTCATGCCATGGCAGTACACCAAGAACTTACTGAAAGTTGCATCTCATTCAAACTGTGAAACCAAACTTGCCTCTTTATGGCCTACATGTTATACAAACCCAGCCAGTGTACTTTGTAAACCATGGCTCATGGGTTTGTATGCTGTGAGAATACAGCCATTTGTAATCTGTTCAGTAAATAATGGTTATTTAACTCATGGCTTTGCATGTTGCATGACCTGTCATCTTTAAACACTGTTACTCCATTGTTTAATAAAAACGATGGAGCATTATAGTATCAGGGCATTATAAAGTTATATCAATCTTCATTTGTATAGCATATGATCCACGTTTTAGCTCCCTCTGAAGCAGACAGCCTGTTTCAGATGGTACAGCAGAAGACAAATGTCACCTAGCTGATCCCAAAGCTATCCTAAGCAACTCTGCCCAACTCAAAACCTTACTGCAGGGAGATAAATGTTCTCAACTCTTCCCTTTTTCTTCTTTTATAGAATTTCAAGTAGTTACGCCAGCTGTTTGACCCAGAAAATCATGAAACCGCTACCAAATTCCTGCATTTCAAAGACACTGGTCAGCTGATGCAAAGAAACAAACAAAGAAACCCCAAACCCTCCCAAAATAAAATCCTTCCAACAGTTAAGTAAACAAAAGTCATGGATCACAAACTGGAGAATGCTACAGTACTGCTACAATGCTTACTTCCTTCACTTCTTCTTTTGCAGACAAAATGCCTGTTTTCCACTTATTGTTTGTTGTTTCTTGAATTCTTTCAGGATAGATTCAACAGTTCATAACTAATACTGAAGTGTGTGTGTGGTGGGGAGGGAGCATGAAAGAAAACCAGATGCCACAGCAAGTCCTTCAACTAGTTCATTTAAAACAACAGCAGAAAAGAGCCTCCCATTTCTGCAAACTATTGCATAATTACCAAAGCTCTACTGTTAGCCATCTCACCCACTCACACCCTTGAGAGGGCTAGAGTCTCGTAACCAAAACCAAACTAATAAGACATGCCTAGATGTACCTGCATCTTAGAGAAATTCAAATCCTTATTCAGCCACAAAGCTCACTGTGTAGCCCATGCCCAGTTCTGTATCGAGAGAAGGACCTCCATACATAAAACAGTGAGCTAATCTGAGAAAGGATAGGATACAGGTGTGACATACAGCCATTTTACATCACAAATGTCCACGGGATATGGGGAGGGGAGCTTCCTTGGACATTCATTTGATGCATCACAAAACTACAAAAAGTGCTAGTTGCGTCATTATTAATAGGATGGAGAGGGGAAGACAAGACAAAAGGCCAACTTAGATAAACAGAAAGAAAACTGGTTGTGCCTCTTTCCCCTTCCAATATAAAACAGTAGCTGCCAACTAATAAAAGACTTTTGAAACAAATTAACCATAAACATGTCCAAAGTTGCGGGGCTCATTAATCTCACCCAGCAAGAGGCAGTTGGAACTTGCCATTCATTAAAGTGTCACTTCTTTCCTGTCCATTGTACAACTTGCATAAAGCTTTCTAGAAACACAAAATGTCCCAACCCTTCAAAAACAGGACAAACTGGAAGCTGCCCAGGTCAGAGGCCCCTGTAACCTGTCATATTTCTTTTGTCTTTTATGCATCAAAATTGAACTTCCAAGAACCTGGTTTCCTTTAACAAGGGAAACTAGGTTCTTTAACTGAGGTGCAGCTTCCAGCAGCTTCACCCAACTTGGTCAATTCTGGTCCTTGCATGTTAGCTGAAGATTCTGGGAGCCACAATCCCAAAACATCTGGGGACAAGGGCCGGTTTGAGGTCTGCCCACTGTGCCTTTTAGGATAGCTTTGTTGTCATTGTAAACTATTGGGGAATTCTGGGAGTAGAGTCCACATGTCTTAAGTTGTCAAGTTTGAGAAACACTGTTGCAAACATTCTGTGGGCGGCTATGGACAGGGTGATGATAAGAAACTGGTGCAACCAGGATTTTCTGATTTTTAAAAACTGGCTTTTGGGGGAGTTTACAGTTTTCTGTTTTATAAATTATGATAAATCAAGTTAGGGTATATTTTATATTTTTGGGGTCTGTCCTACCTCAAAATGGGAAGAAAATATGCTACTTGTTTCTGGCCAAGTGTAATCAGGCATGGCTCCAGGTACCAGATGTGGCATGTAAGTTGTCCATCACTGCTGTACCCTTTCTTACTGAAAGATTCCTCCTCTACTTCTTGAAGTCAAACTCTAAAGTTATTCTAGAAGACTAATAATTGCTGCAGAGGTCCTACAAATGGGAATTAGCCAAAATTCATAGCCACCAGGGCCTGGATCCAGCAAGAGAGAAGAAACAAAAGTAAATTCTGGTATTATGTTAAGCATTCTAAGATTACTATTTCTTTTGCAGACCATAAGGAAGAAACCAACATTTCAGATCTTACCCCAAGACTTGGAGGCCTTGGCCCCACACAACCCAAAGCAGGATTGACACTGCAAGAAGGTTAACACACTTCAACACTAGATTTTTTTTTAAATACTGAGCTTGGTTAGTAATCTAAAAAAAGGTGCTAAGTTCCTAAATTCCCTACCCTCCACACTACATTTCTTCTTTGGGAGAACATTCCCTTAGAGATGCATAAGTCTAGCCAGATTTTAACTCTTACAGCCTGAGTACTGAACATTCCCATCAAATTTCCCCATATTTTACCACACCTAAAACCACCTAGATCAATTTCCCCTTATTCGCCCACTCAGTAGGAGATCTGCAGCCATATTCTACCTTCTACAAGGCTGCTAAAGGTCAACATCTACATTATACAAGTCATTCTTCATTTTAAAGTAGGAACATGCTAGCATATATTAACAGGAGACCACTTGAACAAGAAACACTTGTTAAAACATCCAGATTGTCTTTTGGTTGTTGCTGACTTTCCTGTTTCAGGGAAATTGCATCACAGCTCGCTTACAAGGCAAAGCACTAGTTCTGTCTCTAATTCAAGTCTCTGTAGAAAGGCAAAATACTAGAAAATCTCTTTCTGTTATCAAACTCATGCTAAGGGCTTTTCCTTACAGTTCTTCCACCTAACCAAAGCACAAACATGCCCAAGCAACCTCTTTTTTTTCCTGCACATCCTCATGACATTGTCCATCTCATCCTCAGCCCATACTTGAAGGAGCTTTAAGTTCCAGCATTGAAGTAATCTTTTCCCTCTTACCCTAACATAGTATTTACACCTAATAAAAACTGACACACTTCCCTGTTTTGTCAGTGGCACAGTCAGGTGATCCCTGGAAGGAGTGGTGGGGGTGGAATCAATTCAGCTTCCATCTGCTTGGGGCAGAAGAGTCCAACTCTTGTAAACCAGACTCACTCTCTGCACCAAATCTTTGACTCAGAAATAAACCGAACAGAGGCTGACCAGCACTCATTCTCTCTGCTGCTCCAAGGTTCAGCTTTCTTCCTACTTGAGCTGATCAGCTGCTATTCAAGCTCCTTGTGAATGTGGCTTTGGCACTCTTTTCTCCATTGAAAGAAAAAGGCTGCATCTTAACATGTCCCCCATTCCCTTCAATGAAAATGCTAAATCCATGTTCAAAAGGAGTCTGAATAACAAATGAGGGGGCTGTTTAGTTCTTCCTTCCCCACTTCACCATGCAGTCCCCCACCTGCCAGTTATTTGTTTAATTGGCCTCCTTCTGAATGTATCCCTGCAAAATACTTGTTCAGAACCAGGAGCTGGTTTAGTCATCAGTCCAAACTCTCATCTAGCCCAGCCCCAGCCCTCATTAAGGAGAATGACTGATGCATTGTTTCCCACTGGCTGGTGACCTTTGATGGGAAGGAAGGGCAGGAAAGCAAAGCCAGGCCCAGGGCATCCATCTAGTCTTTGATGTGTTCTGCACACATAGTAAATACAGGTGAAACTTAAAAATTAGAATATCGTGCAAATGTTCAATTATGTCAGTATGGCAACTCAGAAGGTGAAACCAATATATGAGATAGACGCATTACATGCAAAGCGAGATATGTCAAGCCTTACTTTGGTATAATTGTGATGATTATGGCGTACAGCTTATGAAAACCCCAAATTCACAATCTCAGAAAATTAGAATAGTGTGAAAAGGTTCAATATTCTAGGCTCAAAGTGTCCCACTCTAATCAGCTAATGAATCCATAACACCTGCAGCAAAGGGTTCCTGAGCCTTTCAATGGTCTCTCAGGCTGGTTCAGTAGGAATCACAAGCATGGGAAAGACTGCTGACCTGACAGTTGTGCAGAAAACCATCATTGACACCCTCCATAAGGAGGGAAAGCCCCAAAAGGTAATTGCAAAAGAAGTTGGATGTTCCCAAAGTGCTGTATCAAAGCACATCAATAGAAGGTTATGTGGAAGGGAAAAGTGTGGTAGAAAAAGGTGCACAAGCAGCAGGGATGACCGCAGCCTGAAGAGGATTGTCAGGAAAAGGCCATTCAAAAGTGTTGGGGACTTTCACAAGGTGGACTGAGGCTGGAGTTAGTGCATCAAGAGCCACCACACACAGACGGATCCTGGACATGGGCTTCAAATGTCGTATTCCTCTTGTCAAGCCGCTCCTGAACAACAAACAACGTCAGAAGCGTCTTACCTGGGCTACAGACAAAAAGAACTGGTCTGTTGGCCCAATGGTCCAAAGTCCTCTTTTCTGATGACAGCAACTTTTGCATCTCATTTGGGAACCAAGGACCCAGAGTCTGGAGGAAGAATGGAGAGGCACACAATGCACGATGCTTGAAGTCCAGTGTGAAGTTTCCACAGTCTGTGTTGATTTGGGGAGCCATGTCATCTGCTGGGGTTGGTCCACTGTGCTTCATTAAGTCCAGGGTCAACACAGCCGTCTACCAGGAGATTTTGGAGCACTTCCTGCTTCCTTCTGCAGACGAGCTTTATGGGGATGCTGACTTCATTTTCCAGCAGGACTTGGCACCTGCCCACACTGCCAAAAGTACCAAAAGCTGGTTCAATGACCATGGGATTACTGTGCTTGATTGGCCAGCAAACTCGCCTGACCTGAACCCCATAGAGAATCTATGGGGCATTGCCAAGAGAAAGATGAGGGACATGAGACCGAACAATGCAGCGGAGCTGAAGGCCGCTACTGAAGCATCCTGGTCTTCCATAACACCTCAGCAGTGCCACAGGCTGATAGCATCCATGCCACGCCGCATTGCGGCAGTCATTGCTGCAAAAGGGGCCCAAACCAAGTACTGAGTACATATGCATGCTTATACTTTGCAGAGGTCCGATATTGTTCTATTTCTAATCCTTGTGTTATTGATGTCATGTAATATTCTAATTTTCTGAGATTGTGAATTTGGGGTTTTCATAAGCTGTATGCCATAATCATCACAATTATACCAAAGTAAGGCTTGACATATCTCGCTTTGCATGTAATGCGTCTATCTCATATATTGGTTTCACCTTTTGAGTTGCCATACTGACATAAATGAACATTTGCACAATATTCTAATTTTTTGAGTTTCACCTGTAAAGATGATCCCATTTGGTACCAATTCTGAACAAGCAGGATAAGGATCAGCAGTGAGGAAGCAAATTCTCCTCCCAGTACAGTTTTCTGCCAGTTCAACAAGGTGTGGATAGGATTCAGCATCCAAAGCCTCCCCAGGAAGGGGGTCAACCCTTTCTGAAATGCCATGAAAAGATGATGCCATCTCCCCTTCCCTTTTGGTGGTTTGCTGTACTGGTCTTTCCAAAGTTATCTTCCTGCAGGAATAGCAAGCAATAGATATCATTCTTTTTAGCTGGCATGCATTTTGATTTTTTAAAAAGTTTGGAAACCTCAGGATTAGCATGCCTACTTTCCTTTTAGGCATTCAATTCAAGAGTGGAGACTTGCACATCTGCAGTGCTAATCACTTTATAATCCTACAAGAATGCAAAATCTTGATTAAGCAAAGGTAACAAAGAGATCCAGAGTGTCTTGAATAAATGAGGCATCTTACACCATTCAGCTAATGTAAATTAAGTTAATTTACCTGTAAATTAAGTTAATTTACCAGCATACAAACGTCATTGGGCAGCTCCTTGTGAATAGGCTTGGCTGGGAGCAGATGCCTGGTGCTGATTTCAACTTCAAGTCCAATACAGCAATGAACTCACTCCTCCTTCATTCCCACATTGGTCCCCCACAGACCAATTACTGTGCTGGCTGGAGGTAACAGGAGTTCCACTCCTATCATATCTGAAGAGGAGAGGATGGGGGATGGTTATCCTAAACTGAAAATCCCTGGATGAGTCACTCCATATTGTGGAAATAATTTGAGCACAGCACAAAGGATAGAAAAGCTACTTGAAACTCATACCCAGAGAGATAAAGCAACCGGCCAAGGCCCATTAACTGGAACTCGGGGCAAAACTGGTGGAAAAACAGGCTGCTGCTGAGAATATGATTCTGGCCAAGCGTTTGCCGGATCATAATTGATCTCATCTGCACGTCAACCAAACAGTCTAATCGCTCTGCTCCTCTTTCGTCAGCGAGGCAGGAACAGGAAACCTTTTCCTAATTATTCCTGTTAAGCGGAAATCAGAGACCTTCCTCTGATATTTAGAGCTAATTATCCAGAAAACGGGTCTATTCGTACAACAGCCACCCATTTTTAGCCGCGAGCGTCACGCAAACGAAACCTCCGTCTTTAGCGGGGTAGATCGTGAGAATCATAATCACAACGATTTTAACAAGCCAGGGAAGCGCGACGTGCGAACCCAGCCCATCCCTTGGGCACCCCCTTGAAGATCAGCGGCGACAACACCTGGCTATGCACGATAACGGGGCTCTATCCCCCAACGTATCTCGGAGACACCAGATTGGGAAAAAAGCCACCGAATCGGCCGCGGCCCCTCTCTTCAATAACGTGAGAGCCTTCGCTCCCGATTGTAAGCAAACCTACCTTGGATTCCGGCTTCCCCGGAAAGCAAAACCCTTCCTTACCTGCAGCAGCACTGGCGGAGTTACAAAGGCCTCAGCAACTCGCCCGCCCGCCCGCTCCGCTCGCCTTATCTACGCCCCCCCCTCCACGAAAGCCCAGTCTTGGCAGCCCTGCCCTCAGTCGCCCCTCCCCGCGCTGACTCACCCCACGTGGCTGCTCCGCTCCGCCAGAGACAGCAGCAACCGAGGCGCCTGACCCTGGGGCACGTGATTCCCTGCCCCCCACCCCCCAATCACCTGATCCCTTTCACCCGGTGCCTGCGACCTTTGGCGTCGCCCTTCGCTTTTCAACCCGGTAAATCTGTGCGCGGGAGGTTCGCATGGAGGCAGGGGATAGTGAACTTACCCTGGACAGTCGCGCTTCTTTCCCCCTTGTCTAGCTGGGAGGAATGCAAGTCAAGAGGTAGCGCCCTGGGAGTAAATCCCACTGCGCTCGGCAGGACGTCCCCGTATGCGCGCCTGAGATCGGGCCCCTGTTTACGCAGAAGCAAAGCTCCTGCAGTTTACTGAGACTCGGTCCTCAGAAGCGAGCCTACGATTGTCGATTTAACGTCCTTTTTAAGGAAGGATGCCTGAGTTATCCTTAGTCTGTGTTGCTCTGCCCATTCGTGCCGTGGTTTCTCTGAACTTGCGATCCTGTCAACATCTGCATGGGAATAAACTCTGGAGTAGGATTTTTGGTGTCCTCTTTTTTTAACAAGAGGGGGACAATTTGCGACTCGTGCAGCCTGCATTATAAATGTGTGTGGCCACCGGAACCTCTCTCTGATTTCTGCTAAATGTTGGCATGTTGTCAAAAACAGTTCCATCTTAAATGAAAATCCCACAAACACCCAAACGGTTTTGTGAGCATCTGAACAAACATGTTCTTCAAAAATCTCAAAATCCCTAAAAAGAATGCAAGAAAAACCCCACATAGGTATTGAAGCTCCATCTGCTCAATCTTATTGCTCTGACCATTGCCCTTCTTGACAACCCTCTCCCCCCAAGACTCCTCCTCCTATAAATATACGCTCTTATCTTCCTGCAATAAATGCATAAAATTTCTTCTAAGTTAAGCTTCAGACTATGTATTTTCCCTAGGAATAAGCATTGTTGAACTCAACTGGATTCCTGAATTTACATGTCCTTGTCAAAGTACAGTTCTAAGCAGATCAGTTCAGACATGATACCAGTTGAATTTAGCATACAGTAATACATTCCTAGGTAAACATGAATGGGACTGCTGTTTCACAACAATCTTATAAAATTGGGCCGTGAGACAATGGCTTCCCAATGTCATCCTGTCTGTTGCCCAGCTGAAAAGAGCAGTGTTTCTCAACCTTGGCAACTTTAAGATGTGTGGACTTCAACTCCCAGAATTCCCCAGCCAGCCTTGGGAGTTGAAGTCCACACATCTTAAAGTTGCCAAGGTTGAGAAACACTGGAATAGAGGATTAGATCCCAGATCTTTTGAGTTCTAGTCCAACCATATTGGAGGCTTCCTAAATTCAGTGGTCCATTACCTGTTGAAGGTGTTTTTGTGCACTTAGGCCCCTTTTATTAGGACTAACCAACATGTCACAAAAGAAAAAAAAGTTCCTAATTAGACCTTTCTTCATCAGACTGAATGTTGCCCCAGGCACAGCTTCGGTCTTTACACCACTGCTGAGTGAAGCTTTCATTGCACAATTGCCTTGCCTGAAACATGAGATTTTACAAGGACCTGAACAACTTCCTTCTACTGCAAAGGAAAACTTGGGGAGTGGCATACGATTTGGATAATATAAGGAGCAGTTTTCTATACTTTAGCCTTTTCTGCCTAACCGAGGAGAACATGTGGTTTTGTTTAAGGCTAGAGCAGAGATGCCCAGCCTGAGGTTTCAGGGGGCTCCTAAAGATGCCACCTACTTAAAATTATGATAGACGGGGAATTATTAAATGCAACAGCAATAAGCAAGTTAACTATTAAATTCATTTAATTTAAATTAAAATGTAATAACATTTAGTTTTTGTCCTAATCACAACCACTTTTATGTCCTGGCTCCTCCTAGTTTTTGGAGTGTAGTCTCTGGGTTGCTACCTAACAGATAAGTGAAAGGTCCTTAGATTATTACTTTAAAAACAAAACAACACATGGAGTCAGCTGTTGTTCCTTTGTCCCAAAATCTTAGGTATAACCCAATGCCTGCAAAAACCTTGTACAAGTTCATTCAGCTTGCAGTCTGCATCTCCCTACAGTTTGAGGGAACTTCAAATGATGCTTGCTCAGTGGCCTGGTTCATGCATCCTGTTGTGCCATCATGCACTGTCTGCTTTTACTTTAGCATGATGTGTGAACCACAAGGACACTATGGCTTTGTTCCATCAATGATGCAAAAGCATGAGTGTGGATTTTGTAATATTATCCCCCAATCCATTTGCCTGGTGCCTCTTCTATTAACTATTAAGATCCAGATTCAATCAACTCTGCCTTCCTTTGACTGGGAATTGCTTTATTGTTTCTTTTTTCTTTTTGCTGCTCTCTGTGATGCTGTTTGGTTTCCTCTTATCTTCTTGTTATCTTATAGTTTTACAACATCAGCCACCTTGTGAGATTGATACTCTAAAAGACACCGTATCAGATAAGCATATAAGCCAGCCAAAGGGCAGCATGGCTTGTGATCCCTTAGACCCTGTTTATGATTTCCCAGAGGCTGAGTCATCCAGAAGTTTGCTACCAAGCTGTAATTTTTCATGTGGCTGAAGGAAAAGTATATTGAACACAGGGAGTAATCATGGGAATTATATTTAGTTGAATTTAAATGAAATTAAATTAAAAATACTTTTTGTCCTGGCTTTGTACCCATTTTGTAGTAAGGCCACCAGCATGCCTGTCAAAATGCAGATGTAGCCAGTGGTTTGAGGAAATGCATCTTTTAAAATAAAATATGGTTTAATTCTAAATAGACGTGTTGTGTGGGGTAATAATGGTGCTAAGCCACAATGTAGCTTGTTTAGATCTAGCTTAGCAATTTATGTCAACATGTTAAATTATACCTTTATGATGTGGAAGCTATGAATTAAAGCTTAGCATGTTGTATGAACCTAGCCAATTGTGGTTTATTCAGATGAGGGACACTGTGGCTTTGCACAGTATCAAAATCCAAGTTTGATATATGGAAACTCATCTGCATGATTTCATGAGGAACAGCTGTTGGGTTGCTTCTGAACTCCTAGCATTTCTAGCTACCTTTTAAAAACAAATTATGTTTTGTTTGCTTGCAAAGCTGGTTCCCATGAGAAGGCAAAGTCACTGCAAACTTGTTTAGAAGTATTCCATCTTTGGCTCCATATATATATTTCAGTGGGAACATGTTCTGAGCAGGGCCCCACCTTTTATCTATTTGGTTTTGGCTTAGCGTGTTGTATGAACCCAGCTAATCTTGGGTTATAAGACCATGGCTAAATAAATGAACATCCTATCTGCACTTGTAATATATGGCATCTTGTGGCATCATTTAACCATCACATCAATAAGACAGAATTTATGTTGCCACAACAATGGGTGGGTGACAGTTTCCTCCTATTCTTGAGATGAGACAGGAAGAACATGTGTTGATATAAATAGCACTGAATCCACAGCCTACCTTTTTCTGGACCTCAGCAATGAGGATGGACATACTGCTGTCCCCACACCATACAATGTGGAGTAGGTTCAGGGCAGTCATTTGTGGCTTCCCTCCCATCCTTGTCATCTACCTGTGGGAAAGCCAATGACCAATCACTCCCCGAACGAGCGTGGGGTTGGCTTGGCTGTTCAAGCCATCATTTTTATTATTTATTTAATTTTGCCTTACTTTGCAACTAGACTTTCATTGTAGATAAATTGTTGACTTTGGTTTTGCTGGCAAGGGAGGCTTACAGCCTCTGAACTGATGGGACCCATGAGTCACATGGGGAGTAGGTGACCTATTGCACTGAGCATCTTCTCTTCCAAGGGAAAAAGCAGCTCTTTGTGTGGACTGTCCCCCGTCTCAGACCAGCCCTGAACTGGGAGGCTGTGCTGCTGGAATAGTCCCTTCTTTTCCTCTGGAAGCTGGAAATATCATGGGTTTTTTAAAGTTCTATTTAAAATCTAAAAAAAAAAAAATCTATTCTGTGATTTCCAGCCCCCAGAGAACAGAATTGTCACAGTGAAAGTAACCACTGGTGAATTATGAGGAAGGAGAAGTGCCACATGGGAGCCTCTGAGGGCTTCCCCAGTTGTCAAAGGCCTGGTGTCTGTCCTTGTCAAATGGTTGGTAGGGTTGTCTTCACCCTGCAGCAAGCCAAATGTATGGATGAGCCATTAATGGAGGGATCCCCAACCTTTTCCAACAGTGGCTACATTTGGGATTTTGGGAGATTGTTGTGGGTGCTTTTGCTATCACAGGGAGAGGGGTTGTCCATTGAAAAAAACATGGCCAGTCATAAAAAGAAAGCAAGGTGGGGCATAGAGCCAGCAGAGAGAAGTCCATGAGCACTTCATTGGGGAATCCAGTTTAGTGCAATGCACCAGGCCTATTTTCTTACTTTGCTTTGGAGTCTTTATATTTCATACATATTTTTTGCCAACTTTTATGAACTCCTGAACCTGTAGGTAATCATTGTCCAATATGTAAGAATGTAAATTGGATCCTAAGTATCAAACAAGGGTCTCTGATTTCACTGGATAAGATGAAGGAGGCTTCTAGTTAGCCTGGGACAGGACTACAGGGCCACTTTCATACTCATATTCATATGAACTGAAGCAGCCCAAGAAAGATGTCGTGCAAGTATGCATGTCCTGTTAACCCCACCCAACATCTGCAGAACATTTGAAACAGGAATAGAGCTGGTATGACATGTCCAAGCAGCTGTTCCTACCAGTTACTTCTGCAAAAATGTATTAGGCATGATTGGGCTCTAGATAAAGGATCAAGGGAAGACAGATTCCCAAGCGATAACTCAATTAGGTTGTTTTTAAAGCAGAATTTGGATTTTAAAACACAGTAAAACCATTTTGAACTTTCATGCCTTTTTAGTTAATTGTCCTGACACCATGCTTCTATAGGAACTGGTTTTGCTTTCAAATTGCTAATGGATCATATGATTTCTTGACAAGGTGACTAATTAGGCAGGGGGCCCATGGCAGCCAAATCATACTGGATAATGGTTTATTTTCAGTCTATAAACAGTGTCAGCTGCTGATCTATGCAGATGTTAAATAGGAATGGAGAGAGAGTCAATAATGTGGAGAGCCCAGGCTGGTTGCTCGTTTTGCTCTGCAGCTGGTAACCTAGTTTTAGACCAAGCAATTGTATTGCTGATGCTGGTTCACATTTTCAATATTAGAAAGAAGAACTGCACTAATAGAAGTTGATTAGTTATTTTAGGTAGTTCACTTAAATTTGGTACAGAGAGTGAGTCTGGTTTGCAATAGCTGGACTCTTCTTGCTGCCCTAGGCAGATGGGAGCTAATTCCATTGCCTAGAGTTTAGATTGGGATTTTGTGAAATGATATGGTTGTGAGTTGTCTCCTAGACCTAAAATGGATGATTTTATTAACCCAAGGATTTGATCTATTAATCCATGGGATGCATGTGGCCCAGATTTTCTTTCCTTTTTGACAGTTTTCAGAACTTTTTTAAAAAATGGAGATATAATTTTTCAATGACTTATGGCAAAAAACGGAACAAAAGGTTTGCAAGGCTCAAAAACAGTTTAAAAACAACTACCCTAAACATACCTAATATTTGAAAACAGCTCCCTAGAACAATGTTTCTTAACCTTGACAACTTTAAGATGTGTGGACTTCAACTCCCAGAATTCCCAGCCAACATCTTAAAGTTGTCAAGGTTGAGGAATGCTGCCCTAGAAACTCCAGCCCCACCCGTTTGGGTGATGTCATTGCATCATGGCATACCCACAATGGCCCACCATTACTTCCCCAAAAGTGCTGCCTTGTACCCCTAAAGATTGTCTACCCTAATGATACCCTTGACTTATTCATTCCCCAGTAGGCTGTTGGTAACATAAAAAAGTTCACAGCTATTGTTACATTTTCTTTTAAGTTGTACAGTTTTGAACTTAGGCTGCAGTGTTTCAGAGTATTACAAGTCAAAACAAGTAACACCACACCAATATCTTAGTCTTCAGAAGTAAGACCTAGTAACTAGTTCACATATCACTCCAAGCTGTAGTGTGGTTTGTCTGAGTTTGGCTAAGCCACTGCAGCTTGAAAACCAGCCAGATGTTGAGAAAAAATATTCTAAGTAAACCAAAAGACCCAGTTACCCAAGAAGAAAAAACAGGAGTCATCTACAACATACAGTGTAAGGACTGTACAAACACTACGTAGGACAAACAGGCAGAAGACTAGCAGAACGCATCCCTGAGCAGTCAGAAGACATGATGAAAATTCCTTAATTGCACAACACATGGACAGACTCAACCACAGTTTTAACTGGGAAACTGTCAGCATTTTAGACCAAGCCAAATCCAAACATGCAAGAGAATTCTTGGAAGCCTGGTATTCAGACAAGGCAGCAATCAACAGACACATAGAGATAAACAGCACCTACATACTATTCAAAAGAGACAAAAGACCACAGAAGACCGCCTCACCAGCATTCAGTCACCAGCAATCACCTCCAGCAATCAATCACCCAGATAAGCAAAGGTCACCACCAGGCACACAATCAAGCAGTCAACATACACTAATCAATGAACTACCAGAAGAGCAAAACAGAACCTCCACCCCCACCAGCACTGGCAAGGCAGGCCACAGCAGATAAATAGAGAGCAAACCTCATCCCATTTTAGCACTGAAGATGTTACCTAGCCAGGTAATGAAACGTTTGCAAGAAAAGAACCAAGCTCAGAGAACCCCAAGGACTCCACAGTTCAACCCTGAGCTACACATATTCGCCTTCATTGTTGAGAATTATGTCAGACATTTTGGATTTTTTAAAGTTTGCCTTCTGTCCACTTCCTTTCTCTGGTGGACTCACTTCTTTCCTACCTTTTTTAATTTGCTAGGCTTCTGTTTCCTCTTCTGTAGAGTTACTATATCTGGAACTACAAAACTCATATAGCATCACTAGATGACAGTGAAGAATTAGGGCTTCTGTTTGTGCCATCTTGTGATCGTATGGATTTTTGCAATCCAGATATGGTAGCCTATTAATGTGGTCCTGTCACTGTTATCATTCACCCTTTACCCCTGTGCTTTGTCTGAATCAATGGGCAGCCTGGGCCAGGAAGTTTTTTTGGGTCAAACTCAGGAGTAGACCATTTCATATTAAAGTTAGGCCAGGTCAAGAAAAAGATCCTTTGGGGATTTCAGGAATGCTATTTTATTGTATGGTACAATAACAGAATCTTGAAAATCTGTCCAAGTTTCTTTCTGTCTCATTTTCTCATCTCATCTATTTCAATTCTGAAATAGTATCCTACTGTTAAATTGGAGAGCACTTTGTAGCAGCTTGCTTAATAATCTTGTAAGCAGGTTACTATATGGCTGTTTGTAGCACATATTGTAAAAAAATAATCCTGCTCTCTTCCTACCTTAAAACATAGGGGGCGAAGGGGTATGAACAAATGTCATGTGAAATTATAGGAAACAACACAATGAACAGTAGAAAAATAATCATAAATCCTATAAATATTAGCTCTGGGAAGTATTTGCTCTATAAACTGTAGAGTATCACTGCTAATTTTATAAACAAAAGGAATGGGAAGCAATGCACATACTGAGAAGGTGAAGGCTTGTTGGTATTTTGAAATATTTGTATTGGATCCAACATGGCATTTATTACTGTAGACCCACTGAATGAATGGAACTGAAGTTAGTAGTTGAATCCTATTGATTTCAGAAAGTCTACTTGAAGCACAGCTAAGATACTTTCCAACACTGTGTTTATCCACCAAATCACAAGTTGAAGATTGGTCAAAACACAAATTAAACATTGAACAGACAGCCAAAGTTCAGTGTCCCTACAGCATATCTCAAAGGAGGGAACTGGGGAATTCAAAAATCCTGTTAGTTGAGATAATTCAAAAGCTCCACTCTTTCTCCCCAAACCTTAGAGTCTCTCAAACTGCATCCTTATCCTTTGGATTTCTTTTAAGAGCACTTGACCCCTTCTCCTGGTTAAGGGATGGAGATGGAAAACGTTCACCCTTTAATCAATATGAATTAAGAATTTTAATTAAAAGGTGTAAGCTTTTTGTGAGCTACAACTCACTTCATCAGTTGCAAGTGAACTGTAGCTCAAGAAAGCTTATATATTTTAATAAAATTAGTCAGCTTGAAAAAAGTGCTCCCAGATTCCTTCTGATTTTTAGCTACCATAATGTCACATATGAGAGATGGGTGGCTATATAAATTTAACAAACAAACAAATGAAAGCAAAACACGGCTCTCCTCCAACAATGCTTTTAACAATATGCTGGTTGGGGAATTCTGGGAGTTAAAGTCCACACGTCTTCAAGTTGCCAAGGTTGAGAAATGCTGCTGTAGGTACTCTAGCTGTCCATAATTTCATCTAGATTCTGAGTTTGGACATCAGACTAAGCCTTAACATGCCATGATTTACCAAGTTGTGTGAATTAAATCTCTTCCATTTCAACTGATCTCTTAGTTAAAGGAGATAGATACTGAGATTGCTCTTAAAATTTCTACTGAAATCAAATTCTTGCAGAAACAGGTAAGGCCAGCTGCAGACTTTTCATAGAAGCCATGATGATGTCATATGCATTATGATGTCATTGCACAGATGGTAGGAATTATATGATTGTGTCAGTCACATTATGCACAGTATGTAATTTGCAACATTTGTGTGGTGACATGATGCACATGACAAATGCCCCCCTTGCCCTCTTCAATTGGCAGTTGCAGGTTCAATCCTGGAGAAAACACATTTCAGGCCACTGAATAGTACATTTAATTCTGGTTTCAATTATGACTTAGCTTCTGGAAAAATAAAGGAAATGTGTCTAATTTACCTCCCTTCTCTTTTATTATCTTTATGATTTTTATTTCCATCTTCAACAAATATTAAGAGAATTTAAAAGAGAACTGAAAAAAATGTATTTTGCACATTTTCTACTTGGTACCTCTGTTTATTTAGACCCAGCCCTAACTGTCACTCTCTTCTCTTTACTCTGTCTCCTCTTCCCTTTGTATAAAAAACCTGAGGCGAGGCCTTGTAGGTCACTTCCTCTCAGCCCAGTTTATTCACAGGGTTGTTGTTCTGGGAATAAAATTCAGGGTATCCCCACGGGGGTAAAAGAGAGATAGATCCCCATGCAAACTGCTTTGAGCAACTACAGAAGAGGTAAAATGCAAATCAGGCCTATTGTCAGTAATCTGACTCCAGGAAATTTGTGAATGTCAAGAAATTGCTTGAATCATGAAACTGGAGAAGGAAAAGTTCAAGCTCTTTGAAAAGAAAACCGGAAAATTCCTTTGAAGTGCAACAAAGTGAGAAGCAAGTTGACTGTTGTCAGCTCAAGAACACAGGCCAGGCAAGAAGGCAAAGCGTAATGTCTCTCAGCATGAAAATGCCTCCTAGAGAGCTAACATGGCATTCAGTAGTTATGGCCTGCACTGAAATCATGTATGTTGCATTTCTGAGTGATCTTTATTGGTATGTGAGGAGAGAAATGCTGATAATCCTGCTTCCTTTTTCTTTTGGTGACTAAGCAGATCTCCGTGGGGAGTCTGCAGAGAGGAACTGAGAGCAAGAAATCTTGAGCACAAGGCACCCTCAGCTGATAAAGGTTCAGCAGAAGACTCCTATGTTGCTGACTTGTTCTTTAGATCTTGCTCAACTGTGAATAATTAACACTTGCAACGTTGCTGCACTCAGTGCTGACACAGCTGTCCTAAGAGTTTTTTGGGTAGGTGGGCAGCCATGGAAATCAGAAAAATAAATAAATAACCAAAGTATACATCCATCACAAACTGTGAGCAAATATTTATGACCAGTATCACAGATGGATACAAACATGGATTACTGCATTAATCATACTTTTCAGTCATGCACAGTACAGAGAGCAGTCAGATATGATTGATAAGAAAACCAATCAGCATGCTCTGTTTTAGTCTCTCAATGGAGAGCAAGAGAAAGACTAGCCCAATGTAAAGATAATAGAATGAGGTGTGTGCACACACCCACTTTTCCCATGCAAGGTGAAATCTAGGAGCAGTGTACAGGATTTGATATTTTTCTTATTTATTTATTTATTTGATTGATTGATTGATTGATTGAGATTAGATTCTGCTTTTTCTCCAGGAGCTCAAGGTGTCATACATGGCACCATTGTTTTCCATACTGACTGGGTGATCAGCTCAAAGTCACCCAGTGATCTTTTCTGGTTGAGAATGAATTCAAGCCCCAGACTGCTTGGTTCTAAGTCCAACATCTTAACCCTATACCACAGTAACAAATAGCACTGGATATATGTGTCTCTAATACATATTGGGAGGGAAGAGGAACCCAAAGAGCCACAATTCCATGTTAAAACATTCAGCTTTTACTCTGCATACCTCAAAGTCCAGTGACTGCCTGTCCAAAGTCTGTTCAGATTTCAGGCTTGTCTTCTTTCCTTTTACTTCCTTTCTCAAGACCCCAATCTCTGACCCTGATGTTAATGACGCATGCCTAGACTTCTAAAAGTCTGAGCCCAGGAATTTGAATTTGAAAACCAGATCTGGATGGACATCATGGCCTTACTAGTATAGTAGGTATGATATTTTATTGCAGAACATTTGAAAGTTTGAAAGCTGTTGATCTACTGCCCATCTCTGTTCTAGCCTTCCTCCTTCAAACCACTGGGTTGAGAGGCTGCAAAGATATTCCAGATCATTAAAGCTCTTCTATTAAGTCACTGTTAAGGGATTGGCTGAGTGGGGCCAATCTTAGTGATATAACCATTCACAAAATATTAAGACAGTCAAATGCAATATGGCTCTGTTCACAAATCTCACTTAACTATAATATGGATTGATCAGGTTTTGCTTGTGGTGTGAACCCAACAATTGTGTTTAGGTGATGCAAACTACACAATTAGAGTTTGCTCAGCAAGTCATGGATTAAAAATATCCTATTTTAAAATAAAAAATGCAGCCAATATATGGCACTAAGGTCTCTTCAATCCAGCCTCAGTTATTTGCTGACTGTTATGTTTCTGCCTACCTGGCAGACCTCACCACTAGATAGGAAAGGCAAGAAGTTTTCTTCCAGGAGCTTAATAAAATAGTGATAGACCCTTGATTGGCAAATAAGATGTAGTAGAGTGCATTAAGCAGAGCAGAGGGATGGTATAGGAGAGACAAACTGTCACACTGAGCTAAAGTTCTATGTGTTTAAGAATTTACTTGGAGCATTATCATTGTGTTTATAATTTTCAGCTAATAAATTTTCATCCTTACAATTTTGAAGTTACATGGTTACCTATATACCAGTGAGGAAGGCAACTTCCTGTTCTGCTTGGGGAAGAAATCAGTATACACCTTGAAAACATAGACACACATATACATGCATGAATGACTTGGAGCTGCAAATGGTAGCTGAGTACCTCTTGTGGACATTAAAGCTGTAATATCATTTTCTTTCAGATTAATAAGTTAGTGACATCTAGTGGTCAGTTAGACTTTGACCGTTGTGATTCATTCTCCATTACCATCACAGTTGTTGCAAATGATCACATAGTGTGCATGTATGCTTGTGCGTAGAGCAGCCTCTCCCAAGTTAGGCACCCTCCAGATATGTGGATTTCCTCTCCCAGAATTCCCCATCCAGAATTCTGGAAATTGGTCTGTACATCTGCAGGCATTCAATGCAGGAAATGGGTGAATTATCATCAAGGTAACACTTCTTGTCCCTTTGTGTTCCTAATGAAATCTATGAGTTGATTATATGTGTGCATAGAGATACATTCACATGGATTCCAAATCGATGAGGCTACAACACCATCCAGCAAAGGGCTTGGTACAAATTGTTCAGCTGAAGCCTGCACATTTTTTTCTCATCTGCATTGTGGAGGCTGTGAATATATGAGCATTAGGCTCAACATGGGGCTAGGCCTGCAGCCATGATTGCAGTCTACTGTCTCCCATACTGAACATCTGCATAGAATTGTGTTAGCTTAGTTTGGTAGCTGCAACTCTGATTATGGTATTCCTGCAGAAGTCTTAGTATGGTTGCTAAGAGTTGACACCAATCTGATGGCGCACAATGACTCATTTCTTCAGTCAGAATGCGGTGTCCTGCAATCATCTGCACAAAAAACACTCATAAAAGTGAGTTCATACACTGTGAAACTATGAAGTTACCACAACCATCTTATGACTATCTGGGAATAATTTTCCTGGAAGAGGCTTTAGTTATTTACATTGTCACTAGAACTACCTGGTAACCACAATTTTACACCTCACTTCATCCCCAGGTCATGATTTACATAGAGGTAACTTGTTTCCATATTGCAACCCACCCATGAGATGCAGAATGCACTGGGTGGCCCAGAGACCCAAGGCAATGCAACATTATGTTGGCAAGTCTGTGGTCAAAGCAAGAGTGGATTTAAGCTCCACTTTTCAGGAAAGGCATATAGCCCACCTAATAATAATCCATGTTGGACTCTGCCACCATGGCAAATGAGATAGCCACAGATCTATTAATTTAAGCCAGACTGATTCAGGAGCAGGGAGCAATGTTATCTTCAGAAACCAGCATAAGGATTCATATCCTTTCTAGAGTCCATCATTTTCTACCCTAAATCCTGTACTCCCTATCTCTTTTCCAATACAATATATTTCAAAAGGAAATAATTACTTAGCACAACCTGGTCAGAAGCATATCTCCTGCAGAATATATGACCTATGGAAAAAGAAATGGACCATATGGAGTCAAAAGATGAACAAACAGCTGAAGTTAACTCTCCAGTGTTCCCCAAATTGTGGTGTTTGTCCACTGTTACTTATCTCCACATACTGTACATATATTTTTGTATACTATTTGCTTTTCTGCAGGGATATTCTAGACTTCCCAAACCTTTGACCTCATCTATTTGGCTTTCCTATTGATGTATCCCTTGGCCATATCCCATTTCCTTCAAGGCTCTGTCAGTGGCCAATGGGATGTTGATGGAGGAATCACTGGAACTTTGTCCTCAGACTGCCTGTCGGTGTGCCTGTATCAGGGAATTCATTCATCCCTAGAGGAAATGTGTTGGCTGGAGCCAATGAGAGCCCTTTGTACAGCTTAAGGGTGACTGGTTAGGAAGGAAAACAGGAAAGTGAGAGGAGATAAGGAAAAGTGCCTGGAAAGGATAGTTTACAATGAAGAGAGACACCAAGATTCCTGTGTTTTACAGAGCAGACATAGCGGTGTTGGAGGAAACAGTCAAGACAACTTACAAATGAGACTTGTTGTTGGGTCAAGGAAATATATCCTCCCAACCCCACCTGTATCTGCAGAATGAGATTCATGTGGACAATTTCAAAAGGGTCTTACAGCACAGTCCTAAACATGCATGTGCACATGTGTGTGCATGCACCTCCCCCCCCCAGTGCACTCCAAGTGGGGTTGCTCTTGAAGGCCTCACAGAAGCTGCAGTTGGCTTAGAACACAGCATCTTAGGGCGTTGTGGGCATGCCTTGACATGCCCACGTAACACCTTGTTCTGGAGGCTACATTGGTTACCAGCAGGCTTCCAGGTGCAATTCAGGGTGCTGGTTATCACCTTTAATGGCATAGGTCCTGGTTACTTGAGGGACTGCCTGTCTTCCAGAATTGCTGTCTGTCCTGTACAATCTGATAAAGTTGGCATGCTCTGGGTCCCATTGATTAAACAATGCCACCTGCTGGGACCCAGGGAATGGACCTTCTCTGTTGTAGCGCCTGCCCTCTGGAATGACATTCCTCCAGAGATCTGTAAGTCCCCATGCTGACCTTGTTTTGATGATCCCTTATGATCTGGCTCTTTTCCTGCACTTTGGACTAGAGTGGTGGTAAGACCCTTGGGAGTTGTCTGGTGTATGAGATGGTAGCTTTTTTTCCTGGCATTCTTTTGTACTCTCTGTATTGTTTTATTTAATTTTTTTTATACTGTACACCACCTAGAATTGTAATGGAGTCAGGTAGTGTAATTATCAACGTAATAAAATGAAAATAAAATGTAGAATAGCAACCTTAATAATAGTCCTATGGGTATATTAATGTTATTAATTCACATTACAACTGTAGTAATTGAGACTGGTGGTTTGTGAGTGAGATAAGAATATGATATCTCCCTTACTGATATCTTGTACACATTTTTGACAACTTGCCTTCCTGGTAGAGTTCTATCATACCTAATCTAGCCATTTTTGTAAAAACAGAATGAAAACAATATGTGCCACTGGAAATTATCAATTTGATGCTAAATTTGAAGGTATGATCTTGGACAGCCGGGTGAGTCACCCAAATGGTGTTGGGGGCTGTGTGCAATAGGATTATTAAAAAAATATATTTGCAACATTTCCTTTTTGGATAAAATGTCTCCTTTATTCAGGAGGGACAAAAAAGGCTTTCTTCAAACTATCTCTGGTTTAAATGTAAAACACATGCATCGGTTTCCTGGGTTCATTGCAGAATGGCTTTTAAACGATGTTGTGAGTTTGCCTTAACTAGTCTAGAAAGATGGTTTAGGTTTTTTAAAGAACAAATTTACTGAAGCAGCATGCTCAATTGAAAAAAACATAGTTACGCTTTCAATGCATAATTTTGATGTATTTTTTTTGAAAGCCACATTAAGAAAGGTGTTTGAATTAGACTTTGTAGATCAGTAATACTATGTTGTAGATAATGCTGCCCACAGACTCATTTGTCCATGTCATCTGGACAACACAGCAATGCCAAAAGAGGCCGTGGGAGTTTGGCTACCCTTTCCCATTCTTATCTTTACTGAAGTGTAACTTTTCACCCATCCTGCTCAACCCAGGGACTGAAGTAGAACCAGTAGGTCAAAACTGACTCCTATCTTTGTGACCCTCCAGGATACTGGCAGGAATCCCAGTTTTCTGACGGCAGAGACCTCCCCCTCCCACTGCCCCCCCAGTCTTCCACCTCCCTTTTTCCCTCCCCATCCAGTCCCTTAGTGTTTGGCAAGGATTCAGGGGAGGCTCCCCTCTTACTTACTGAAATAGCAATGCTGATAACTGAATGCCCTAGACAGGAACATGCTGATAAATTTCCATTCAGAAAATACTTCTGTACCGCCCCACTCTTCCATTCCCCCATTCCCACCCCTGCACCCCGCTGTCAAATTTACACCATCTGTGTTCCCTTCTTGGCCATGGAGTCAGGCAGGCTGCTATAACCAGAAGTGGGGTGATGGTGGTGAGGTTCAGGGGTCAGGTCACTGGAAATCAAGGCAGAATAGAAGCCTTCCAAATAAGTGGCTGAATGTGTTCAAAGCTACTTCATGTCTTGATTATTTTCCATAAAATAAACTCTCTATATGCATAATGTTTTATAGTACTCAATAGCAACAGTTTGCATGGTTTTCCATGGAGTTCTATATTAAATTAAAATGCAACTTGGTGTTATAAGGCAAATTCAGGATAAGAATCATAGACTTTGTTTGTATGATACATTGAACCACAGAGAGGACAACCACATTTTAGTCTAGCATGTTGGGCAAATCCCATGTGTCAGGTGTTCAGTGTGTTGTACAAATTGAGACAATGGGGCTAACACCATAAACCATATTTCAGTTAATTCTGGATAAACACATTAAGAAAACATACCCATAGAATTGGAAGAGATTTCAAAGGTTAATTTTTGCAGTTCCTTGACAATGCAAGATTTTGCTACTGAACTCCTGAGAGCTTCCCATGCAAATAGATAACGTGTTATGTAGGAGAGACTACTGCCCGCTGAAGAAACCTATTCAATTGTCAAATAACTCATGTAATAAGAAAAAATGCCTAATGTTTAGTCAAAATATCTCATCTTGACATTTGAATCTCTGAAGTAACAGAGGACAATTTGTTTGGACAGGTGTGCTGCAACCCTTCAGATATCACATGTATCTTCAGGCTATATATAGCCAATTTCCTATCCTCATGAGTTCCTTCCTCTGAGTATACAGTAAACTGTGAAGCCCATAATAGGCATATTACATCTGAATAAAGCAGAACTTTCTAGTCTTGACTTTCACTTATGATACAAAAGCAACATCTGGTAGTTTTGAAGGTGGAGACACTGAAGGGAGGATCTGAAATGGGAATTCTACCTTTCCCAAACCAGTCAAAAACCCTTCCCAAATCCACTCTTTTCTATTTTCTCCAGCTGATCTCTGAGGCAAAGATATGCTGGTGGGGGAAAGACCTCTTGGGGGGATTTGTTTTCAGGAGAGAAGTACCATGGCCAAAAAAGTTTCAACATCTCTTTCTATAAACAGTCTCTCCTAAAGATAATTGAATTCTCTTTTTGAGAATTCTTTGCAGTGGAAATGGACCTACAGAACTTAATCATGGATGTTATGTGTGACTGGCTGGAATGTAATATGTAGGTTGTTCCTTAGAGTCTATCCACAAATATAAAGTTTCCTTAAAAGTCAGGCTCCTAGTGATTTCACTTAGTTTTCTTTTGTACCTGACTTAATGACTGCCCTGTTTAGCAACCATTTGAAGTTACAATGGTGCTGAAAAAATAACTTTATGACCAGTCCTCGGATTTACAACCGCCACAGTGTCCTGCAGTCACGTGATCACCATTTGTGTGCTTCACAACTGGCTTCCAACAAGCAGAGTCAATAGAGAAGCTGGCAGTAAAATCTCAAGTTGCAGTCATGTGATGTCTTGCTTAATGACCAAATGGGAAGTGACATTGTAAGTCCGTTGCAATCACATGATGTTTCACTTAACAACTGCATCACTTAGTGATATAGTTGCTAGTCCCAATTGTGGTCGCTAACTGAGGACTACCTGTATTTCCTTGGATGGAGCTCTCCCATCTAAGTACTACCCAGGCCTGACCCTGTATAGCTTCTGAGCCCATATGAGGTTGTCCAGATACTCTCACCTGATGAGCTAGATCTACCACATCTGGGCTCAAAAATCCAGATGACCACTAGATGGCAACATAGAGTTTTCTGTATGTTATGTTGCCATCTAGTGGTTACCAAACTTTTGCAAATATGGTAGACTTAGCTTTCCAATTTTAAGAGATTTATTGGACTTCATTCAAAAGAAAGAAAACAAAGCAATCAAATACAAGTTTGTTTAGTTTTTTTAAGATAATAGACATGATATTAAAATGACATGATATTAAAACAGAGTAGTTTAAAATGATCTTTGAAATTAATCAACCTAATTCAAGAATGTTGTCCTAGATAAGGGGTACATGGCAAATGTTTGGTAGATCTGAGGGTTAAGCCATGACATTTTTGGACAGACATACGGCATGATGGAGGAGGTTTTGAGTGTTTCTAAGAATAGTTCTTGGAAGTTTATGGTCTGTTGGGTATGGAGGTTGAAGGACTTTGGGCCTCAAGGATGGAGGATGGAGGTTTATGGCCATCCACTGGTTGGAGCTTAATGAGTCAATAGGCAAGGATCAGAGACTTTATCCTGGAACGTTATTTATGGTGAGATGAAAATATTGCAAGAAACAGGGAAGTGAATAAATATGGATATCCCAACAGACTACATGCCTGATATGAACACTGAATAAGAAATTGGTGTAGGTAAAATACTTGGTAGATGTCAATCCTAGAAAAGACCAGACAACATATCAGGCTTCTATGACAATGATAAGAGATGGATCACTACCACAATATCTCTGTGAGGAAGATCAATTGCTTGTCTGTGACAATACAAATGACCTGTGTATGATGCCCTTCAACTATGGAGAGGCAAGTCTTCTCAGAAGAAGGGTCAGTGCAGGCCTTTGCTGTTTTCTCTAGGTTTTCAGGCAAGATACCAGAACAGCATTTATTAATCAAACCCACCATTAATCACTTAGCTGAGGGTGTCATCCTATAGCCTTCCAGCTGTCATATAGCAATCGCATGTAACCCAGTAAGAATAGCCATTTTTATCTGACAAAGGCTTCAGAAATGACATGCTTTAATTTCCACATGTTCAGAGGGAAGAGATATCTACAGCTATGTTGGCAGCCAACATAATATGTAAAAGATTTCCTTCTTACACAATGTGATATACACTTATAATTGGCATTTTTTCTGGCCTCTCTACCAGTTTGCAAAGAAGAGAGACTAATTTGTAACTGTCCTCCTCAGGAGAGATAATCTATTAAGATTCCAGCAAGTGGTGATATTTCAGCTCTTGTCTGTATTTGAAGAGGAATTACTTTCTGTAATTTTCTCCAAATTTATCCCCCATACAGTTAAAAAAAAAAGAAAAGCCGATCAGCAACCCTAATATAAATTTAATGTACAATTTCACTGTAGAATTAACACCTTTATAAACAAAAATCCCTTAAAGAATAGGCTACTAGAAATAAACAAATCCTGTGCCATTCAAGAAACAACTCAAAAAGTCAAAACATCAAGTCTAGAAGTAGCCTTATGCATCTATTACTTCTCAGCTGAATGTTTAACCTTGCGTGAGAATACAAGATTTGCATGCAGGGTCAGATGAAAGGTTCAGCAAACAAAGCATTCATTTTTGATGGTGGACACAGATGCCCTTTCAAAAAATTTAAACAAACAAGGTAGTTGGGAGACTGCCAATCCATCTTATTCTTGCTTGAAAGAACTGGTTTCCATGAAGTTATCATGTTCTTTCAAACAGTCATCAAGACAAATGAACTTCACAAGTCATCAAGACTGGCCAATGAGCCATACAGCAAATCCATGAGGTAATCAACTTTTGTTTTCATTTTACAGTTGGCAAGAGCACAGACACCCCAAGAAGATCAGTTACTTTTGGCAGTAGGGCCAGTACTTCACAGCAGAACATGTGGAGAGCAACTCAGGAGAGCCCTCAAGGTGAAGCACTGGGACAACCATTTTGGAAGGTAGGTTGAGAAGGCAGTGAATGGCCCTTATCCACGTTCTGAACAGATTGCTCAGTCTGCCTAATGGTAGGCTGATGGATGGGGGATGGGAAAGCAGGAATATTTTGGGAGAAAAATATTTGGTTTGTGTAAGACTACCTAGTGAGTTCATGAATGAGAAAGATTTGAAGCTGGCTCATCACTCACTCTGAAACAACTATAACATACCAGATAATATGGCTATTATTTACATGTATATCCAGTTCTTTATTTTCTAAAGAGGTGACATTAATAGTTTGCCCCCACTTTTTACTTTCACCCTGAGAGGTACATTTTACTGAGGGTGAACCTCCCAAAGTCACCCAGACTAACTTATGGCTGAGCAAGGAATTTGAACGTAGGCCTCATTGGGTAAAGACCATCTATCTCACAGTGCTGAAAGCTTGTTAGCGTAACGCTATGACGGCTATTTCTACTGGATTCTGGTAGTCAGTGAGTGATACACAGTCATGTGTGAAAGCCTCAGATATTCTTTTGGGTTAGCAATGAAAAATTCCATCCGTTCTTCCTTTCAGGCCAAGCCTAGGCATCTCTTCTCATACCATGCTGAGATGGTATCATTCATTCCTGCTGCCTCCAGTTTATTGACATCTAACCTTGCCACCATCTCTCCATGATCTAGCAATGTGGCACTGAGTAAAATGGAGGATGCTTTAGGCAGGTGTCCCTCAAACCTGTCCAGCAACTCCCCTGTTAGCATTTGGGTTCATATTTTGTAAATAGTGGCATCTAGTGGAAAATACAGGTGGCTGCATCCCTGACCAATGTATTTTTGACAAGAGAGTTCTTTGACTTTAGTGGTTGGTTTCATTTGAACCGTTGGGTGTCAGACATTACAAGTGCTCTACAGTTAACAGAAAAAAGTACCTTGCAGTCTGGCCTCAGGTAGAGGAATCATACTGGAAAATTAGATTTTCTATTTTCCCTCCATTTGAGGGCTCCATCTAGAATGAAAAGTGGGAGCTTTGGGTAGCCTATAAGGGATTCCTATGTTCAAATCCATACTGAGCTACTGCAAGTCCAGTGGTTGGAAACATTGGACAAAGCCTAATTTGTCAGCCTAACCTGCCTCCCAGGTATATTGAGGTCGAACCATAACTCTGACTTCCTGGAATAAGAGATCCAAGTGAGGGCATAGTATGAAGACACAGAGTGTGACTTCTCAACTAAGATGTGGAAAAATCTTTATACCCCTTCTTACCCTCTGATTCTGAATAATCTTAAACCAGGGATGTAGAACAGCCCCTTCTAGATTGGGGGGGGGGGGTTCCAGTTTTTTTCCAGGTTTCTTTTTTGCATTTGTTTTTAGTTTTGGGGTTAAGGAGCAAATGTACATCTTAAAATTCTCCAAACTTCCCACAAAATGAGCCTGGCCTCATCCACCTTTGTGGCGTGACTGTTGACATGCTACAAAAACCCCCAAACAAACAACAACAAAAAACAAATGAAAACCAAAATCCACCACTGTAATGTAGTCCTCAAGCCAAGGGGACTGCATGTTCCTATCTTAAAGGAATGGGCTGCTGAAAAGGTTAAAATAGTTTGACCAATCCTGTCTTGAACTGGGGAGACTCCTTACCTCCAGATACCTCCTTTGATAAAGAGCTGATCACAATAGATGGCCTACAAGGGTTTGCAAGTGGCCAAAGATTAGTCTTAAAAATGAGTCATTTGGGAGAAGAGATATGTTTTCCCTCCTCACCTCTATGTCCTTCTTTTCCATTTTGTCTCTCAAGATGTAAAGCCATTAACTTTATGTGCATGCTAAAACATAGATAGCAATCATTTAGTGAGAAAAAAGTCCAAGGTCTGTTTTTTAGGAGACCTTGAGAGTATTTGAGGATGTGGGAACAATGAATTCCAGGACCTTTGTTAGAGTGGTTAATGATGTACCTCCACTTAGGCTCAGCCTGCCTGTATATATATTAATCTAAATGCTACAAATGGTATACGTATGTAGCCTCATTGTAGAGGAAACAAAAATTAGGCACATGCTATACCTCTGGCAATTCTTGCTGCTTAAATAGGTGGAATGTGTAAAAGGGGATCATCTTTCTTTACCCTTCAGAGCCATCATAGGAATTTGCACTAGTGCTAAAGCTCAAACCTTAGCTCTGCAGGGTTATGCTTGGCCAGCCCTGATTCTGAACTGGAAATGAGACAGTCAACCCAGAGGGCGATTCCCCAGCCTGCCACAGTGCTTATGGGACTATTGGGAAAGAGGCTACACAATGGGGCAGATTGACTTTAATCTCCACTACTGGAGTAAAAACTCAATGAAATCCCCAGCCACGTCTGATATTTCATTGAATCGTCCTGTAATAGACCCTCCCTCCTCTCCCTCCTCCCCCAACGCCAATATAGGTTTGTTTCCATTCATATATGCTGGGTATTTCTATGCAGATTTCTTTTTGTGTGGAGTAGGACATTTTGCAGGGTGGATGTCCCTGCAGTGACTGCCTTCCTCATCTGTGGGTGGGAAAACGTTGTCACAAGTGATCTCATTTCCTGTATTTGGGAGCCATTGATAAGAAAAGGCAGATATGAACAGTGACAAATCTCCAGTTTTCATATCAGCCTCTGGAGAGATGAAGATGGGGATAAACATGAAGGAAAATAAACAAGAATCCTGGTTCCCTGAGATTCTCTACTGCTAAACATTTAATATCAGAAACAGGAGTGTTGTCTCTGATAACTGTTACCAAGTGTCAAAATCCACTGAGTGCTTCTTCTCCACAATTGTTAATATCATGATCTTGTATATTCATATCCATTTCAGTGTGCTTGTACTGCCAATTGTCAATGGAACCTATCTCAGGATTTTTCACATTGCTGCTGGCAGAAACTAGGAACTGAGCCTGGACATTTCAGCATGTGAAGCATGGCCTGTCCTGGTGAAGACCTTCTTCCCATGTTTCATAATGGGTATGAATGCAGCAAAAACCAACCATGTTCTGTGTTTGTTGCACAAAATGTGGTTCACTGGTGAGTTGCAATTTCCCTAAAACAATGTTGACCTTCCCCCATAACACCTCAATTGTCTCACCCTCTGTCCAAAATTCTGTATCACAAATAATTCATCCTCTCATCACTCAGAGCCTCCTGGATTTCCTGGGCTATGAGGAGTGCTGAATGCCTTCAACCATAGTGAACATAATCACTAAACAGAAATGTTGGGAACTCGTGTCAAAAAAACTTCCATAGAGCTACAGTAGTGTCCATATGTACATAAGAAAGAGGAGTCGGTTGCATATGGACATAAAACAATGCTGGACAATTAGAAATCAACATTGCAAACTCATTTTTGTTCCATTTTATGGATGAATTTATCTTGTTATAATACCATTTAGTATTACTGGAAAATTTATCCTGTTCTTGTTTAATGCCAGTAATATACTTCAGGTCTGCTTCCCTTAGAATCTGCTCCCTGCTATGGGTTTCTCCATCAGGTCTCTCAGGTTTTTTGTAAGTTGCCCAGAGTCCCTTATTGTGGGGGAGATGGGCGGCGGAGAAATCCAATAAAATACAAGTTGAATAAATAAATAAATAAATAAAATAAATAAATAAACAAACAAACAAGCAAACAAACATTCACATATTCCCAACTTTGTTGTGGTTCTGAGCTCTTCCTGGGCTCCTCCAGACAGCTGAGTTAAAGTGCTATCCACCAGTTCTAGAGCTGGCAGAAGAACATGCTGGTGTAAATTGTGCTATCCCCACTGCTGATCCCTACTCTGCAACAGTAACACGACAGGCCAGAAATGCTGTCCATATGTTCCTGTTGTGGACCAAATTATGTGGTGGTCTTTCATAAAAGCACCAAACCTGTATTTATAAGGAGTGGGCATCAGGCCTGATAAGCACTTTGGAGAGCGCTGGTCAGGCATTACACGAACAGATGCCTCTGCAGAAAACTGGCCTCTTACCTGCAGCCCAAATAAAATGACCATGAACTGATGGAGAGGGTAGTACCCACAGCAACCTAAAGTAGCCAGTAAGAGTTTGACACATCTCAGCCCCAACCATATCATCAGGGAAGCATGCCTGCTCATATTTATGGCAAATACCGAGTCAGGGATAGAGAGAAAATATAACTTTAAAACTGGAGGAGCAAATGATGATTTAAGCTGTCTAACGATGGGCTAGATATGAGATGAAAGCAAGGTCATGAGGGCATAACAGAAAAAGCAGGCTATCAGGTCATGTTTGTATCAAGGATTGGGGGGAAGTGAGAAACAGCCCTCTGTCTCTTACCCATTCCCATTTTGCTTGCTGACCAATCGGAATCAGTCAGGGCTTTGGTGATAAGGCTTAGAAGAGTCTGCACAAGACTAAACCTTTTTATTTGCTCCTGCTGCAAAGCCAGTGTCTAATCTTTCTCTCATCTCCCCCACCTCGCATTTGATGGAGGCACTTTTCGTTTGCATCACTGAAATCCCATGACATTACATGTGTGCCCTTCTCCATGGCAAACATTGATATCACTTAAGATCACACCTAGAGGTGTGATCTTAAGTGAAAGTTAGCACAGCAAAGCTGGAAGAAACAAGCTGGAGATTTGGTTACTTTGGCAAGAATGTTCTGCTCTGCAGAACATCACCAGCCCAGACTTCAAGATGGAAAATCTCAAAGTTGCTTTTTCAGCAGTTCCTTGTTTTCCAACAGGAGGCTTATCTCTACTGCTGACCTTGGTGCGATCCCAGCATGTCGTAATGGTGGCTGGCTCTGTGGCTAGCGTCATTCATTTGTTCTCTCTTGCTCTGCCAAACTCCTGAGGGAGAGTGCTGGCCAATGAAAGAAAAGGCCAGAATGTCGTATGTGTGAAGAAAACTCTGGACCTCTTTGATGAGGCTTCAGCTGAATGCTGGCCAAGAGGGCCACAAAATGATTCCAAACTTAGCTTAGCAGAAAGTTGTCAATTTGCCATGCTACTGATCTCATGTCCTGCTTGGGGGCTTCCCAAAGACATCTGTTTTAACAGTGTGGGAACAGAAGGTAGACTAGGAGGCCTTTTGGTCTGGTCTAGCAGAGCTCTTATCTTCTGGCTGAACAAATCAAGCAGGCTGGTTTGTAAAGGTGTCTCCTAACATCTACCTGATAGTACAAATTCTCTCCTGGAGTCTTGTATCTCACAGTCATAGGAGCAACCTCTAGGGGTGAGAAGAAGAACATTATTCTCTCAGTATCTTCTAGTGTCCTTTGTTTCCTCCCCAAGATAATGATTCTTAGAATGCATGTACATGCTTCAGATGTATCTGTATCCTTACAGCTTCTCTAAGTCAAGACAAGTCAGTTAATGCCATATTGCAGGTGGGGAGAAAGGCTGAGACAGACATACAGGGAAAGGACTTGAACCATGTGGCTAGATTTGTAGCTCAGTATACACACAGCTACTGATATTTATGCTACAGAAGTGGGAAAGGCATCCCTAATACAATTGGGAAAACTCTGCCTTAGGTGCGTCATAATCCTTGAGGCTGTATTTCCAATGAGTGTTGATTGCTCCTGCTGTAATAGTTCATACTTCAAGACCGAGATAATCCTCGTTTAAATTGCTCCTTGAGACTAAGTTAGCTGTTTCTGTTGGGATGTTTGAAAAAGGCATCAGAGTCTTCCTCATGGCTGAGTCTTTAACTCAGTGTTTCTCAACCTTGGCAACTTTAAGATGTGTGGACTTCAACTCCCAGAATAAAGTTGCCAAGAATGAGTAACCCTGCTTTAACTACTATCCACTTATCCTCCTTCAGGCAGAAAATTATATCAGCATAACATTTACTGCCTCCATTAGCAATCCCTATTCTATCACAGTGCTGTCCTTACTTGCAGTACACAAGGTGTGTTAAGGACAAGTACTGATAAATTTTCTAGCTTTGTTTCTCTCCTTACTCACAAAACTCCATCAACTGATGAGAAAATATTCACAGTCAGTATCCTTAACATGGAATGAAGGTGGGAATGGGAAGGAGGCTCATTCATTCATCGTCAATCATCAGTCATCATCAATCCAGGAGACTATGAGTTCTAGTCCCACCTTAAGCATGAAAGCCAGCTGGGTGACTTTGGCCCAGTCACTCTCTCTCAGCCCAACTCACCTCACAGGGGTGTTGTGGGGAAAATAGGAGGAGGAAGGAGTATTAGGTATGCTTGCTACCTTGAGTTGTTTATAAAAATAATACAGGCAAGATAAAAAAAATCAAATATAAAGAGGCAAGTGTTGACAAATGGCATTAGGAGAAGCCTTTTGTCAAAATTCACTTTACTGTAGTTTGAAGCATGTGCTTTGTAAGTGTATTCAAAGGGACATGGCTATCAGTTGATGTCCTATCCTTTTGGATGGGGATTAGTGCTGTTTTGGAATAGTATTATTCTGGTATAGCATTTATACCCTATCCCAAAGAAGCCTGCAAGCCTACACAAAATTCTGAACCACAACCAATTCTAGGGTTCCTTTTGGACACAGGTTTAGCATTATTCCATAAGAGGGCTAAACCTACGTTCAAAAGCTGTCTGATCAATACTTGAACCATGAAAGAGTAGAGATAGCTGGCTTTCTTTTGCTTCAATCCGTAGCACACCCCTTCCCTCCACTGGGTCAGCTGGTGTTCAGCCTGAGACTGGCTTGGAGACTTGGTAGGTACTGCCCAAAGTAGAATGGCCCTGGAAGATAGTGATCTGGTCTGGAAAGGAGGAGGTATGCCTGTGTCAGCCCATTGGCCAGTTGGTGCCAAGTGGATCTCATCCCCCTGAGGTCATGTTTGTAACACTGAGTGGTCTTAGAAGAGATTGCTTCAGGTATGGGTCTGGGGGAGATGGGCGACATATAAATTTAATAATAAACAAAAATAGATAAAAATAAAAATAAATAAATAAAATAAATGGGTTGGGGATGAGATTGGGGGAAGACCTTTTGTGAATATTATACAACTGCACTATTCTTTTGGACAGAAATCACTGGCCTATAGTCTCATCACCCATATCTGCTGCTGGATACAATCTCCCACTCCTACAGCACTGGCTATAAAGCAACATTGAGATGAACAGAATTGGGTCCTGTTCCCTACCTAGAACATCCATTTCTTCTCTGTATCCCTATCCCAGATGTTCACCACCTGTTTGACCTCTCCTCTTATCCTTCGTTCTCCAATTGCAGGAGTAGCTGACTGTGTGCCTCCTGCTCCATTTGCTAAGTAAGAAAATAAGCTGTTTTGTTTCTCGGACGTATATGGAAACTGCCAGTAGTAAGGACATATTGGGGGAAAGTAGTTGGGGTTTGGAACGTGTTGGGACTTTGAAGATGGGATGCAGGGCAGATATCCAAGAAGGAATCCCAGTCCTCCATTACTTATTGCAAATTGCTATGAGATAGACATTTGGCTCCCCTGGTAATGAAGTCAGATGGGAGAAAAACCTGGCTGGTTGGAATCTTGAATCTGAGTTCACCATAGAGCAGTGAATTCTGGGAGCTGAAGTCCACTCATCTTAAAGCGGCCAAGTTTGGACAACACTGCCATAGAGCAACATTGGACCTTGCTCTTAAGCAATATTGTATACAGTGGGACCTTCCTTCTCAGTAAATAGATTTTTTTTTTTTGTAATTTGGCAGTATATAAACATTGGGAAATAAACTAAAATCAATAAATAGCCCCAGAACCAAACTACACTGCTTATGTTTATCTGCCGAGATTGTAGTACAAGCTTGGAGTGTTAGATTTCTGCTCAGTTCCAAAGTCCAACCCTTGTGGGTCTTACTAGTCCTACCTCAATATGGGAGTGAGCTCAGAACAGCAGCCTCTTACTTCCCATCAAAGGGGTGGGGTGAATAATGTATTTTCAAAAAGCCACTGGTGACTTCATGGGTAGGTCCGTGTAATTGTAAATGCCAAAGTACAGAAGTGGGTTTGCCATTGCCTTCTTCCAGGGCAATGTTCTTTTTAAATCTTCCCAGCATTGGTATCCCCAGGAGGACTAACCAGGGCCAATCTGGTTTAGCTTCTAAGCCCAGAAAAGATTAGCCAGTTTTTGTCACCCGTACAACAACATTTGATTGCTAAAGTGATTTCTTGAATAAACTACTGCTGTTTAAAATTGTATAGCTGAAAGATATTGTTGAAGGGTAGGAATAATTGTTGCTACGCGAAAGCATCTCTTCTCCCACTCCCCAAAATAGACAATTTAAAATAGAAAATCTAGAGTACAATACACAATTTAGAGTAGGAAGGTTGGGGAAGAGAGACTGGAAAGGGGGTGGGTGGGGTGGGGAGGCATCATAAAAATAAAGACAGTGGTATAACCATGTCATTGAAGTTCCACACTTTTTAAGGTGGGTTGTATGTGTGACACAAGGTGCATGTAGAAAAACAGCAGGGCTTCAAATAACTCAAAGGCACACACACACACCTTGTTATATTAAAATGTTGTTCATTCTGGTTAATGCTTTTGATTTTTATTAAAGGTACTGTTTTCCAAAAAAAGAATTTCAGCTGAACACAGAACTGTGCATTAAAAAATAGACTTGGAACAGTTTTTTAACCGGGAGATGGCTAAAATAAACTGGGTGAATGCTGCCACCTGCTGGTTCCAAATTCTGCCTGAAAATAACTTGATGGAAAGTCAGAGAGGCACAAAACCTTTCCCATCCTGTTCTGTACAAATATAAACAAGTATATTTGAGGAGCAGTGGCTAGTTTTCCAAAAATTCACACACAGTTCACTTAACGGTAGCAAACCATCATGATTTTCCTGTTCCATTGGGTGTGCCAAATTTAATAAGGCCATATTTCAGTGGCAATGCCCACCCAGCTTCTGCAGTATTCCTGCTGCTTTAGTTCATCATTCCATCTGCTTCTTTGTAATTCCACAGCCTCACAGAGTTCCTTTCATTTGCAGCAGTGTTGCCGGCCGTTGGTGCAAGTGCCGATTATCTGTTCACGGTGGAAACACAGTCTCCGGCAGTGTCCATGATTGTTGTGGCACACGAGGCTGTCATAAAGGTCCCCCTTTGCTATTCAGAGAAAGCGGTTTTTAATTAGTTTGGAAAGGAGACTTGCAGGAGAACTGGGAAAATGATTGTTCCTAGATTGCTGCTAGTACTGGCGCAGACCCTAGATTTAATGCCTCCCGATACAAAATAAACTTGACTGGTAATGGTATTCCCTGTGACACTCTATGGGAGCAAAAGTTGGACTTTAAAGAAGCAGGATAGGAAGACTATTGATGCCTTTGAACTTTGGTGTTGGAGAAGACTCCTGGGAATACCTTTGACAGCCAAGAAAACAAACTAATGAATCATCAACCAAATCAATTCAGAGTTCTCACTCAAGGCATACCTGCATCCTTTTTTTAAATTTCTGGCACATTGCCCTGAGTTGAAAACAAAGGAACAAGAGTTCCATAATGGTGGCTTAAGGTACTTAGCACATTTTAGTCAATGATATGAAATCCATCAGGGAGATCTGCTGGGAGAAGAGTAAAAAAAGTCAAGATGGCAGCCACAACTGCACAATTGAAGCCTGGTGCCTAAATAGCAGTAGGGCTTCAACCACACAGTCACAGTCACTGTCTTGACTGTTCTGATCCTGTCCCCCAAGGATACCCCGAATGCAACAAGAGAGATGGGTATGCAGGATTCTTCCTTCATGGCAATTGATAGGCTTGTTCCGTTTAGTCTTTCTTTCTCTCAATTGTCTTTCAGCATCAGCTATCCCACATAGTTATAGCAGAGAGTGGGGAAGCAGGGGAAAGTCCGGTGGGCTTTCTCTTCCCCTCAATTGATCATTATACATCCTTTGTGACTTTAAGGAGCAGTTAACTGAATTTTCTTATTCTTAGCTTCCCTCAATTTCCTTTTTCACAAGTGAAACCCAAAGCAACTAACTGAGCATCTGACTTAACACCCCCTATAATGAAACTAATAAAATAAGAAAGCCCACAATCATCATTAGTAATGAATAAAAGTGTAATTTCAATACATTTAACTTGGCTGTGCCCACCTACTGTTTGTCATTCCACGCTAGGCATACCATATCCTGCAAAAATCTAGAGGGCCAGTAGATGACAAAGAGCTGAGAATTTGCTACATTTTCTGAAGCTCAGCTACAGAAGGTTTACTTTATATGGCATCTGATTAAGCTGGGGGAATAAATTAGAAAGAATGTTTCTCATGCTTATTTTGTCTCTGGTTGAGCTTCTGTTTCTCACCTGGAACAGACTGGCAGAGAAAGAGGAGGAGGGCCCAAAGGATATAAATGATCCTCATGATGGTTTGGATGAATAAGCTCAGATGGTCTTAGCAGGAAGAGTCACATGGAATGTAACAGTTGAGAGCCACAAGAATCAGGCTGAGCCTCTGCATTTATATATGATGCTTGGGAAACTTTTCCAGTGATAAATGAGGAAGGTGGCCAATAGGCTAATCATTTCCACTTGGATTCATGCAAACATAACCTTTTGTGGGGTGGTTTCATCTAAGGTCATGAAAAGTTGGTTGGAGAAATAAGAAGGTCTGTTATGGCAAAGTTTAAAGCAATCTTAGCATGGATCCATGCTAGAAGTCTTTCCCCACTTCCGGCTCTGTTTTGATCCATGTAAAACTCTAGATTCAGCAGCTGAGTGATGATGCAATGGGAACATTTATGAGGGTCCCTGAAGCCTCCTTTGTGATATATGGGTTCTTTTCCTTTGTTCCCGTCTGGTTTTGTCATCCTGCCCTCTTTACCCTTCTTTTTGTCTCTTGTTTTTCTTATTTTAGTGTTTAAACAATTTGTAAACTTCCCAAACTCATTGAGAGTTAGGTGGCCTCTAAATATACAACCTGAATCTACTTCCCTGTAATTTCAGCTCTTGGTTCTGGTCCTGCTCTCTGGATGACAAAGAACAATTCACTTCCTCCTCTTTATGACATCCCTTTAGATATGTGAAGACTGTGATCATGTCTTCTTTCAGTCTTCTCTCTGCAGGCTAAACATACCTATTCCTTTAACTGTTCCTCCAGGGATTTAAGTTTCCAGTCCCTTCATCATCTTGGTAGCCTTATTCTGAAATCTTTAGACTGCTTGTCCAGAATTGGACACAGTGTTCTAAATGGGGCCTGACCAAGGCAAAGTCAAGTGCAACAATTATTTCCTGTTATCTGGACTCTGTGCTCCTGTTAATAAATACCCAAATCACATCATTTGCTTTTTTAGAAGCTGCATCACACTGTTGGCTGATATTCAGCTTGTGATCTACAATAGTTTGTTTTCATATGTACTATTACCAAGTGAGGTCTCCCCCACCCTATACTTGTGCCTTTTCAGTTTTAACTGCAGATTCAGGGCTTTATATTTCTCCATGAATGTTCATCTTGTTCAGTTTGGTCTACTATATAAATCTTTTTACTCTTCTCTCTTCCAAAGTGTTAGCCACTTCTAGTTTTGGGTCATCAGCAGGAGGCATTTGGACAATTCTTAGGTTTTGGGATAAAGCTTGAATTAACCCCAAATTACAAGCATTTGCTGAATATTCTACAGAAAAGGAATGCTGCTGTTGGTGCTGCTGCTGATAGACAGCCCAGGACAAAGCCTGATGACACTCCACTTGATACAACTCTTCAATCTCATATGGAACTATTTATGTGTACAGGTAGTCCCCAGGTTAAGAACACCCATTACAGATGACCCATAGTTAAGAATGGAGCCTATTAAGCCTGTTGAGTTAAATACACAATGATTTGAGCTAAATACACAATGGTTTGAGTTAATTATACAATAATATTTATACAGTATTATACAATAATACTGTTCTGGCTTCCATACAAATTTGACTTAAGGACAAACCTTGGGAACAGAACTCATTCTTAAACTGGGGACTACCTGTATTCTCTGAATGTGGTCATTTAGCCAGTTATGAATCCATCCGGCAACAGTACCACTCAATTGTTTTACCATTTTACCATTTTATTAATAGGATATCATGAGAAATGTTGTCAAATGCTTTAGTGAGGTCAAGATGTGCTACATCCATTGCATTTCATGGATCTATTAAATTAGTAACTCTGTTAAAAAACCAAATCATGTTAGTATGGCAGGACTTGTTGGTGACAAACACATGCTGGTTTTATTAGTTGCTGCATTCCCATCCAAGTGCTTACAAATATCCTGCTTAATAATCTGCTCCAGAAACTTGTCCAATATAGACAAGTTGACAGGTCTGTAATTTCCCAGGTTCTCCTTCCCTTTCTTAAAGACTCGGCATTTGCTCTCCTCCCCTTTTCTGGGATCTTATGAGTTTGCAGGAGTTCTCAAACACAACAGTTAGCAATTCTGTGATCACCTCTGCAAGTTCCTTTAGATCCTATATTATCAGTTTGATTTTGGTGTTGTCCAGCTGGTGATATAAGTAAACAGTATTTCAGTGGTTGTTTTTTGAATAATCTAACAGCACTGCAGACTGGGAAATCCATTATTGAGCTTGGAGTTCATATTGCAAGAGATGGGAGGAAGTGAGAGTTCCTGAATGGGAAAATGGCCTTTCCAAATGCTTCAGACCTCCAGGGTCACAAATCTGTGAGCTACACTCATATCCAGGTCAGAAGAAAATCAGTTCAGCTACCCAGGTGCAAATATTGGAGTGGTGTCAAAGCCCCATATTCTGAACCAACTCATTTCTAGCCCACCGTTTCTCATCTTCGTGCTCCCCAGGTGTTGGATCATAACTCCTATCATCTCCAGTGAGCACAGAATTTCTATCCCCCCTCCAAAGGTGAAAGGGATAAACAAAGTAATCTCTAGTCTTTGGAGTTAAGGCATGACCCATACACAGTTTGACACAGGAAAGTAATAAGAACACACTTTAAACTACCTCTCCTATGGAAATACACACGTGTGTGCATGTGCGTACACACACACACACACACACACACACACACACACATATATATATATATATATAATATTGTCTTTGTAGAAGTGCTCAGGTCAATGCCATGAGCAGAGTGAGCAACTGACAAAAAGTACAGTCCTTCCCCATACCAGGCACATGTTGTCCTTGTTTCCCTCGTGACTCAGCTGAGATTAGATAAGAACATAAGACAAGTCCAACAATTAAGCCAAAGGTCCTTCAATTCCAAGGTACTTTGGGCTAGTGACCAAAATTCATGTGCAAGACAGGAGGGCAAGATTGGGCTGGTGTTCACCTAGGCAAAGGCAATACCTTTTTATAGAGCCCTTGTCAGCTTTCCCTGCTGAATGGGGATTAGCTGCCTGGAGAAAATCATTAGGAAATGAATAAAAATAATGAGATTGCCAGTATTATGATACCTACCTAAAAAGGGCATTGTAGAACTGAAAGAGGTGAAAAACCCACCAAACAGTAATAGAGAACGTAATAGGGAAATAAAAATAAAGAAGCAGTTCATATGACTAACTCTTCTGGGAGGAGAAGATACAATATTTTGAGTTTTTTAACTTAGGAAAACCTCACTAGGGGATGACAGAGATGTCTAAAGCTGTCTAAATGATGGGGAGAAAGTGGGGAGGATGTTTTTGTCCCTTTTATAGCACTGGAAGCTGGGCTCAAGAAATGAAAGTGAAGTATGGGAAACACAGGACAGTGAAAAGAATATTTTTCTTCACATGATGTCTAGTTAACGGGGAATTTGTTACTATAAGAATTAGAATTATGTTTCAAAATGTGTGGGAACAGGAATAAAGCACTTTTTTTCCAATCATTAAAGCAGACACGTGTGCATGCACCACACCACACCCACACACATCAAAGCAGAGAAAGCAGGAAGCAGCTTCTGAAGCAGCTGCCTGATCTTTACAAGAGATGTGACTCCTTTAATGATTTGGAAAATCATGTTTCCTTCACACTCCTGCACAGGGGCGTCTTCAGGGAGAGGAGTCAAAGAAGTCAAGATGGTGACCACAACTAAGCAATCAAAACCCTGTCCTTTTTTTGAGACACACTCTTTAAATACAAGGCTTCATTGAGCTATCATGGCTGGAAGGGAGCCAATTATATTTACAACTGAAATAAATGTTATTGTGGCAGAGGTCGGATGAATGTGTTGAATCACTGGTGATATTATCAGTGAATAAGGCTGAAATAGTAATATTAATAATAATATAATTTGCAGTATAAAGGGGAGCAGTAATAAATGAAGGAACCTTTAACAAATGGTTGTTTTAACTATTTTTATTTGTATAAGTTTGTTTTTGTTGTTTCAACTTCTTGTTGTTTTGTTGTTTTAACTTATAAGCTACCCAGTCACATATGTGAGATGGGTGGTTATATACATTGAATGAAATAAATAAAATAAAATACAATGAAAGTTAAGAAAGAGGACAAAGCAGTTGGTAACTATTGGTGGATGAGAAGGGAAAGGAGAAGCAGAGAAGCTGAACCTTTTCTCAGTGGATAATAAAAACAAGGACAAATAGGCTGAAGAATAGCTTTTATCTCAGAGCTGCAACTATACTGAACTCTATTGTATAGTGCAATATTGGTGTGGCATCAGGGGTTGTGCAGTGGTGAATGGAATGTGAAGGATGTGGGTTTTTTTTTTTTATTATTCTATGGTTTTTATATTTATAAGTGCACTGGGGATGGGATGGCATTTAATTTCGTTGTACGAGAAGTACAATGACAATAAAGATTACTTTGACTTTGACTCTGACTTTTATATTGAGAGATCTGGTGTCAGGCTGGGCTTAATCCTTGATAGAAAATCTAAATATTTGTCCCCTAGATTGACTAGGGTATGTCAGAGGGTTCAGATCAGTAGCAGCCATCATAATTATTTTTCACTGGGGAGTCCTCCAAAGAAGGGATCTGCCAGCGAGGTTTCAAATTATCTCTTCTCCCATCTTGCAACTTAGAACAACCTGAAAGCAGAGTCAACAGAACTGACAGAAGCCTGGAGTTACACAAACCTTCTCGGTCAATGGACTGGAAGTCATGGGAAGAACAAAACCAGAGGGTGGGGAGGATGGATTCTGTGCTGTCTGGAAGGAGATAAAGTAATAATTAAGAGGTATGTTAAGAGAGTCAATATAGTGAAGTAAGTAAGTATGGAGCTTCAGAAAGGAGATTGAGGTTCAAGTCTCCACTTGCCCAGAGAGCTCACTAGATATCTCTGCACCAATAACTCTTTCTCCTCCTACCCAAGTTATTGGAAAGGGCTGTTGTGGGCATAAAATTAGGGAAAACCCTTATGGAAACCAATGTGAGTTTTCAGAAGAAGATGGAGTATAAATGCAATATATGCATTAATGAAAAAATTAAAGGGATGTTCAAATCCTTTCTCAAAAAGGAATTATATTGAGCACCAGATGTTCTGAAAAAATGAATCAGAGTCCTGTGGCATCTTAAAAACTAACACATATATTGTGATGCCAGCTTTCATAGACTATATTCTCATTATCATCTTATAATCGCTAAACTAGACTCCAGTCCAGGAAGGTTTATGTCATAGTCAATTTCTCTATTATTACAGTGTGCTGAAGCTTTCAGGGTGTGTGTGTGTTGGGGGGGGGGCAGCACAGACTAAGGGTTCTCCTACAAAGCTGTGTTAATTACTTTCCTCCAGTCCCTGAGGCAGCCCCACAGTATGTCAGCATATGTTGTCCTGCAACTGGCACTGTCCTAGCAGATTTAATGTGTGGCAACTTAAATTTAATGTGGATCTCATGGTGTCACCTGCTGGGGGCAAAACAACCATCAATATCGACAGATAGCTACACCCTCTATCAAAAAGTGGTCCTGAGCTAGCTGATCCTTGGAGCTGTATGTGTGATTCTGCTCAGTAAAACAGGCACTGCTATCCTGCTTTACCAGACAGGGTCCATCCACTCAACCTCTGCAGATCAGTGCTGTTTTCCTGGGCTGAAACCACCATTTTTGTAGATCAGGCACTGTAGCACCAGAATCATGGATGCTGATGGTGTTTTTTCCCAGTAAAGCAAGCAATATTCTTTTGTGTTACTGGGCAGAAGCCACCCCCCCCCCCCCGCTGACACTGCTTTATCAAGCAGAACCTACCCTCCCCCTGTAAATTAAACACTGCACTAAATGTGAGATGGAGTTTGCCTGATGAAGTAGTGCTAGATCAGCAGGGAGAGTAGGTGCTATCCAGTACCAACCCATCCTGAGATCAGCCTGAAGACTGCTGACATGTGTCAAAGATGCTTCCATTCTTAGGATGGCAAGAAAAGTGGAGGAGGTGGGTTAACCACCAGTTTTCTGAGCCTAAGGAGCTAATATGTTGGATGAAAGAACTGGTAGCTAAAGAAATGCTTCCCCCTTGTCACTTGTCACCTCTTCAAACCCTGGCCACCTGGGGATCCACTGCCAGATCTAGTGGAGGAAATGGGAAGAGATAGCTTTCGGTCTGTCTCCTCCTGTTTTCCCCACACCAACAATCCTGTGAGGTGGGTTGGGCTGACAGAGAATGAGTGGCCCCAAAACACCCAGCTGGTTTGCATGTCTAAGGGAGGACCAGAACTCACAGTCTTCCAGTTTCTAGTAAAGCACTGTAACCACTACATCACACTGGGAAGCAGTGACCAGTGACCAGAGGGGAGTGCATGGGTCCACAGCAGACTCGTGGAACCCATAGGAGATGGGCAGCACCCAGCCCTGACTGCATTATCACCAGCTTCATTGTTGAGGTATCAAGATCATTCATAAGGGAAGTCTTGTGCCAGGAAAACACAAAAGTGCTATTACTCAATTGGGATAGCTAAATTCAAATGTACTCTGCCTCTGCAGCAAGGGTAGGAGGAGACAAAGGTGATGTTCTGAGAACATGACCTACCGAAATTTTCATACCATGATTAGTAGATCTTATGCATTTTTCTTACTTTGATAGGAGGAAAAATAAAGTTGGGGGAATCCATCAATTTCATTAATATGTCCTGCATGAATTCTTTAAGGATAGTGCCACTCTCTGGGGTCATTACTGTGGCAGAATAGGACACAACAGTAGAGAAACACATTTGTATGCCAGTATATTTTTCTGTTGGCTCAAGGACTGGCTGGTAGAATAATAATGTGGCCATCTGGTTTTGCCCTTTGCTTGCAATTCATCCACATTTTCCTAGGTGTTGGTTTCTTTTAAAGCCATGGGAATTAATTTGCATGAACAAAGATTAGCTTGCATTATTTCCTCCACCACTAAGAAATGTGTTAGTGCAAGAGGGTAGGGGGAGAACTGAAAAACATTAGGCTGCTGTATCTGGCAGTAAAAATCCAGAGGGTTCTACATGGTAGCAAAGAGGTGCAAAAACTCTTTCACTGCTATCTACCAGTTACCTGGATTTTTGGAACCTGGATATGGTCAAATATTATGTCTTCATTTTAAAGGAAATGGTGTATGCAAGAAACAAAACTGTACCAAAACATGCTAGTGAAGTCATCACTTATCTATCTGTCCATGTATCTAGTGTTCATTTCTCCAGGTGAATGTTCTGTGGGATGCAGAGTAGCCTTTTATTTCGGTTTCTTACAACATAATTTTTCAGTGTGGGAGCAATTCCCAATCTGTATTTCATTTTCCTTGCAGATATCAGTTTCACAGGTCCCACCTCGGAAAAGGCAGCCCAGTGTGACAAAATCTCCTTTGCCTGCATGGAAAGACAACACAAATATTATCCATGTCAGATAAATTCCCAGCCGCCACCAATGTTCCCTTCCCAGAATATCCCTGGAATGATGCCTCCTCAAATAGTACCCTTGAGTCTCTTGTGATTCCAATTCCTAGTATTTCCAGGGCTTCTCAATTCATCAACGTTGGCTGGTAATTCTTGAAGTTTTAGTCCCAGTACATTTGGAAGGGGCTCAGTTAGGAATAGCTATGTTATGATCCCGGTTTTCTTGGGAAAACTGCGGGTGTGCTGAATTGGATTTAAGAAGCCTCCTTGTCCTCTAATTGAAAGGTAGTAGACTGAAATGTTAGGAGTTTCTTGAAAAGATTAGTGATATCATCCCTTGGTTGAGGATGCATGATTGTTGTTGTTTTTTTTCCTCACCTGAACTGGCCAGGAAGGACAAGATGACACTGGCCAAGAGAATGCAACCCATCTTCATGGCTCTCAGCCTCTCAGCCTGATTAGAATTTTATAATCTAAAAATTGAAAAGTAAAACACACTTTTACAACATGAACTTGGATGACCCAAAGCCAAATGTTACTGTTCATTTCTAGGACTAAGTAATCTTATTTCATTAGTGTCGATTATTATAGAATGTTAAGTAGGCCTTTGAAAAAATTGACTTGGACCAGTAAAACTGGTTCAGAAATGTGTATGTACATTTTCTGTGTCACCTACAAAAGTGTCTTTTAATGTAAATATCATGCAAATTATGGAGTGATAAAGCCAATGGAAAGAGGACAGGCAAGAAGCTGTTTCAATATATACTTTAAAGAGTATGTTTGTTTAGTGCAAATAGCTTGAGATGTAATTGTCTTTTGCAAGTAATGCCCATTCATGAGTAAATGCCATTGCTAATTGCCACATATTCATGTGTTGATGGATTTATTCTGTTTAGTGCAATTCTGAACTAATAAAATCTCTATGTAGACCAATATATCTACTGTAGGCACCTGAACAATATTTTTAAAATGCTTTATGGTTAAAAAAAACTATTATAAGTATGGAGGTGGAGAAGAGGTATACTTCAGTTTTAGTTCTTATTTATTCTTCAAGTAAAACAGCAAACTCATAGTAGACATCTGTTAATGTATAGTGACTATTGACTTGGCATTAGTGTCCAAGATAATTGAGAAGTTGTATTAAGTCATTATTTTGAATGTAGTACCATCAGGGCACAAGTTGTTTCTCTAGAAACAATGAATAAATGTCTTTAGGAGCTTCCAGTCTAAACATCTGACAATAGAAAGACAGAGAGGTGTGAAAGTGCATGAATTTAAGCTGTCTCATGTCATGTTGACTGAGATCTGAGGGTTTAAGCCAAAAGCCTTGTTTCAGGATTTTGCTGCAGGGGCAGGCAAAGATATGTTTAGGGAGGGAGTTCTAAGCATCAAGGGCAGCAGCAGAGAATGGACAGAGTTAAAAGGCATACTTTGGGGGGAACAAGGAAAGCAAATCCTCTCCAGGGCTCTGTGGTATTGGAGCCTGTAGGAAGGATTCAACACTTCATCCAGTTCTGAGTTCTAAGTTCTACTATGTCATAATAGGTAAGTCAAGAAAAAATCTAGGCAGAAGGTCTAAACCAGTGTTTCTCAACCTTGGCAACTTTAAGATGTGTGGACTTCAGCTTCATAGCTGGCTGGGGAATTCTGGGAGTTGAAGTCCACACATTTTAAAGTTGCCAAGGTTGAGAAACACTGGTCTAAACTTAACTTACTACTCAAAGTAAATACTAGAAATCAGTTACAGAGGGTGAGAATTAATTAATTACTTTCCATGCTACCTTTTGGAGAATACTTTCCAGTTCTGACTGAAGCAAGAGAACTTGTACCTACTCCGGTCTACTTCCTTTCATGTTTCTTGCTCTGCTGTCCAGCCTTTGGTACATCTGAGCTTGCCAAAATGGGATGGATGACAGAAGCAGGCCATGGGAGCCTGGCTAAAACTGAAAAGAGTGGCCTAATGCTAATAAACCAATAAGGCTTTCTTTTACATCCAGTAATCTGTTATTGTTTTGGGTGTCATAAATATTTATTTATTTATTTATTTATCTGTCTATCTAATTTATATAGCCACCCATCTCACAAACGTGGCTCTGGGCGGTGTACAATAATTTTCCAGTGGTAAGATTATCACATAAAACCCAAATCAAGCTCAACCTTTTCTCTCTTTTGATTAGCCCCTTTGTTGTTGCTGCTACTTATTCATCACACATACATTTTGACTGCTTCAGTAAGTCTGTTCTTAACAATGAGAAACATTATTTTTGCTCTTCTTCACCATAATGGGGTTCCTGTCTATGGGCTAAAATGCACAAGTGGTAGCAGGTCTCAGCAGGGTATCAGCTTCCCTTAGTCTAGAGAAACACAGAGGGTGGGAGGTACATGTATAAGTATGAGTTCCTCCTCAAACAGATGTATTGAACATACACATGCATACACACCATTTGCAGAGGGTGCCAAGGAAGGTGCACTTTTAAGAATTTGCTGTCATCACTGTTGTTGGTGAAGTGATATCCACAGGGCAGGATGTGTGTCTCAAATTTCAGAAAGGGGATATTTCCTGCATATGGTAGAACATCTCAGTCTTCTTTTGTTGGATCTATCCCTTAAGGGCTTAAATGCATCTTGGGTAAAAGGAGCAAAACAGGTTTGTGCATTGCACTTTGTATGGGATAGTGCACAAACCATGGCCTTGTTATGTTGGCAAGATCAAAATCTTGACATACATGTACTCACATTCAGGCAGAATGCTAGAGATAGTAGCTGTGGCCTGCATTCCAAGTTCCAGGAATACAAATGGATTCTTGGTGATCATTTGAAGACGCCTTTTGCTATTAAGCAGTGCCAAGATCTAACCAGAGATCCCTGTTTTGCATAACCTGCAGTCATGGACCTTCATTCCATGGTGTTTCAGGATTATGCTTCAGTGAAAAGGCTAGACAGCACTGATAAAATAAGGTTTTCATAAGACACAAACATGACAACCTAATATTGCTCTGAGTGAACATTTAGCTGAAATCTCTTTTTCTTCCTTCTCAGAGCTGAATTTGTTCATTTCTCCCTCCAGTCTGTTTTTTTTTTTTCCATAGCCCACTGCCCAGACTACCAGTTGACATCTAGTTATCTCAGAACTGTCCTCCTGCCTTCATGACTAGAGAGCGAAGGTTAACCTTTCTGGGCTGTCAGTCATTACCCTCCTATTTAACAGGAGGCTAGAAGGTAAAATAGACTTCTGTCCTTATGTTGAAATGGGTTGGCTTTCACAGATGCAAGCTTGACAATATAAATAGAATTTAACATTTTGAAATTATCTCTGTACCCACGGTTTTCCAATAACATTAGCTTCAAAGGGACCTCTTGATAATCACACATCTGTAATAGTGTTTGTTTTTCCTGAATGAGCACCATATTGGAATCATAATTCTGTCATTCTAGACTCCAGTGTACACATTTCTTTCTCTTATGTTGGGACTGTCATAGTCACCAGAGTGTCATACATTCTGTTTGTGACTTTATTCTAGATTGTAGCGTGGTTTATTAAAGGCACTGACTGATACATGCACTCCTCAGGTACAGGCCAATAAATTCTCTTACTGTCAATTTCTTGCTTAAGAAGGTAACTGGGTGGGGTACCTTGTCTGCACCCAACTGCATTAGCCTTGCCCCAGATCCCACTGAAATGTGCCCCTATTCTGTAATCCATCAATCCTTTTAAGTTTGTTGGTGTTCAACCTTTCACTTAGAACACTAGATAAAAGTTATTTAGTATGAGTGGTGTGGCTATCTTACTGTAACATGGTTCAAATTCCTGACAATTTATTGCCTAACCTAAAACAAGAAAATATGTTTCCCTTTAGGCTTAGTTCATAATTATACTGTACCTACTATAGCTTCTAACCTATTTTATACCTTAGATAAAGGATCTGATCCAGCTAATCTGGTCTCATGTTTTCTTTTGTAGCTGATTATTTATTTATTAAATCAATTTATATAGCCACCCATGTCAGTACATGACTCTGGGCAGCTCACAACATTAAAGATACACACACACACACACACACACAAATATAAAATAAACAAGAAATAAAGCACATAGCAGCTGGAGAATTATAAACCCAATACTCAACACAACCAGGAAAAGGGCTCTGTCACACACCTGGGCCCCAGGCTCAAGCACAGAACCAGGTCTTCAAGGTCCTATGGAAGGCCAGCAGGGTCGGGGCCAACCTAATTTCTGGAGGGATGATGTTCCAGAGGGTGAGTGCCACTCCTACGGGTTCCTGCCAGCTGACACTGCTTGGCTGATGATACTCCTTGGCTGATGCCTCTCCTGCCAGATTGGATAGGGTGGGTAGAGGCAACTGGGAAGAGATGGTCCCTTAAGCAACACATCCTCAAGCCATGAAGGGCTTTAAAGGTGACAACCAGCAAGCTGGCACCCAATGCAGTTCATGTAGCAGCGATGTCACATGCGCTGAATAACTGGCACCATTAACTGCCCATGCCACCACATTTTGTACTAGCTGCAGTTATAACTGAATACCTTGGATGCAAAATCATCAAACAAGAAAAAAAGCCAAACAAAAATAGAAGATCAGGTCAGAAAATAAGATCAGCATGCTAAGATCAGATGCAAGCAAGTCAGAACAGATGAAATAAAAGAAGCTGAAGAAGAAGAAGACCAAAGAATACTGATCAAGAAATATCATCTAGAAACAAGGAAGATCAAAGAAACACTGGAAATAATAAAGCAGCAAATAACAGCCATAGCCCCAAAGATCAGCAGATATGAAGCTCGAATTGCACACTACAGGCAGAATCTCCAATTTCAGCTGAATCAGAAATGTTTCTACCAATACATCAGTGAAGAGACTGCAGTTAACCAGTCAAGAAGAAACAGTGCACTTCTGGGCACAGCTATGGGACAACCTAAAGAAATACAACAAGAATGCAGCTTGGATAAAGGAGGTAGATAAGATTAAAAAAGAAGCTGAAATGAAAGAACTTGTAATAACAGTAGAAATGATGGAGAAAAGGGCAAGGAAGATCAAGAACTGTTCAACATCAGGTGAAGATGAACTGCATGGGTTTTGGTTGAAACATCTGACTGCTCTGCACTCACTCATTGCCAAGCAGTTTAACAACATACTACAAGGAGGTGAAATTGAAGATTGGCTAACATCTAGCAAAACCCACCTGATAGTGAAAGATCCAACAAAAGGGCCTAGAAATAACAGGAGTCAGTAGAAACATCAGAAGCTTTGTGAAAAGATCAATGGCACAATGGAAGACACAGTTGCTGGTCAATGGTGATAGACTAGGAGAGGTTAATATCAGCAAGGAGACTCACTATTACTGCTATTGTTTGCCATTGCATTGATTCCTCTGTCAACAATACTGAACAAGTCAGGCCATGGCTATCAAACATCAGAAACATCTGCCAGGCTATCCCACATGGATGATCTGAAGCTGTATGGAAAAACACCACCTGAAATAGAATTGGTGCTCAACACTGTCCGAATATACAGTCACAATATTGCAGTGGAGTTTGGACTGGACAAATGTGCCAAAAGGGCAAAAATAGTGAAAATTGAAGGAATCAAGATGCCCAATGGAAATAACAGCAAGTGTCTGGATTAAGAAGATCACTATAAATAACCTGGCCATCTTTCAAGCTGACAACATCAAGCACATTGAAGTCAAGAAGTAGGTTAGTAGTGAATACATCATGGGAGTGAAGATCTTAAAGTCCAAACTCAATGGAGGAAATACCATCAAGGCGATTAACACCTGGGAAATTCCAGTCATTAGATATACAGCTGGAATAATGGGCTGGACTCAAGCAGAACTAGAAGCCCTGGATAGAAAGATGAGAAAAATAATGACAATGAATCATGCCCTTCATCCACACAGGGATGTTGACAGACTCTATTTACCAAGAAGCATAAGTGGGCATGGAATGTTGCAAGTACACAAGATAGTTGAAGAAGAAAAAAGAGCATTAGAAGAATATCTGAAGGACAGTGAAGAAGAGGCACTGAAGCTAGTACACCATGAAGGCTTACTGAATACTGAAGAGACCAAACTGGCCTACACGAAAGACCAAATGAAAAATAGAAAAGAGACATGACAAGGCAAAGTATTACATGGCCAGTACACACACACACACAAAACAGTAGGCAAAACAGATAACTACAAGACCTGGCAATGGCTAAGAGCAGGAAAGTTGAAGAAAGAGACAGAGGGGCTAATTCTGGCTGCACAAGACCAAGCCTTAAGAGCAAATGCACTCAAAGCCAGAATTGAGAAGACAGAAACAGACAGGAAATGCTGCCTCTGTAAAGAAGCTGAAGAAACAGTGGACCACCTAGTTAACTGCTGCAAGAAGATTGCACAGACTGACTGCAAATGATGGCATGGCAAAGTAGCAACAATGGTGCTTTGGAATATCTGCAAGAAATACCACTGGCTTGCAAGCAAGAACTGATGGGGCCACAAAATAGACAAAGTAATAGGAAATGAAGAAGCTAAAGTCCTCTGGGACTTTAGAATTCAAAAAGACAAGCATCTGCCACATAACACCCCAGACTTAACAATTGTTGATAAGAAAGACAAAAAAGTCTGAATACTGGACATTGCAATATCTGGAGACAGCAGAATAGAAGAGAAAGAACTGGAGAAAATCACAAAATACAAATACTTACAAATAGAAGAAGAAGGACTGTGGCAAAGGAAAGCAAAGATAGTACCTATAGTAATAGGTACCTTGGGTGCAATCCCAAAATTTCTGGAGCACCACTTGAACACCATTGGAATTGACAAAATCACCATCAGTCAAAAGGCAGCTTTACTTGGAACAGCTTCCATCCTGCGACGATACCTTTAACACCATCAAACAACAACATCTGCCTATCCCAGGTCCTTGGAAAGGACTCAATAGGTGGATAAAAATGCCAAATCCAGTCTAAACATCTGGCTGACTGTGCAAACAACAATAATAAAAATTATTGACTCCCGGTCCAAGAATGGGTGCAACTGATGCCTAACATGTCAGTTAGCCATGCATCCAGGTGTTTCAGTTGTTACTTATTGGAGAAATATTTACATTGTCAAAGTAAAGCATGATAAAGTCACTTGGCTCTTGAGGAACTCCTTAACTGATCTTTAGAACATAGCTGGATATAAGCCAAAGGGCAGAATCTATGTAACACATGATGTATGGTAAATGTTTTTATTTTGTTCTTCAAATGATACCTGCCTCTAGGCCATGATCAAATGTGGCTTGGAGGTGACTGCGGCCTCTCAACCATTTAAAAAAATCATCAACTGTAAAGTTCCACTTTATTGTTCAGCTCTCTATAAGTAACAGAAAAATAGATTCCCACCTCCCACCACCAGGTTTGGTGACCAAAATTATAAGGAACATCCATTTACTGTGCACAGCCAAATCTCCTCAAACTCTTCTTCAATTACTTTATATTACTAAATGGAAATACAGAACCAACAGACTGCTTACTATCCCCCATTTCTATGGAATGGGTAGCTGATGTGTAGGACCTGGCAGGTATCAACTGGTTTGGATACTGTTTGCTAACCAGTGATAAAGAAGTTCGTCTGACCTAATGTTATTCTCCCCATGTTTTTCATGGAGGCAATTTACATTGCAGCCTTTTTTGGGCAGAACACTTAAATAAGGATTTAGCCAGAGAAACACTGCTCTAACCAGTCTCATCCTTCCACTGATTAGACAGGCTAGGTACAGTGGGGATCTGCTTTCCAATCTTACATTCTTTAGGTATGTTGGACTCTAAGCATTTGCAGAAAGTACAGCTGTTGCTGGATGGGATGAAGGCAGTTATAAGAGGTGTGTGCAGCTTTTCACCTAGGAGTGCATTCCCACCCCTTTCTATTAGCCCCTTGGCACCCCACTCTTTATTCCCAGCCAGGTTGCCAACCAAAAGTACCCAATAGGCATTTCTCTGGAACAACGGTCTCTTCTTAAGAAAGTTAACACCAACTTTTTTAGGATGTGTAGGAATACCTCTTCTACGGAGTAAAATAAGTCACCTCTTTCATTTTTAATATTTTATATCAGGATTGAGTTCTGTGGATAAAGTGTGGGCCTGAGTTATGTGGTTTTAAACAGCTGTCCTCCCCTCAAGGGGGAGGTTAGGCATTGTAAATCAAATCCTGTCTGCATATCACAAGACAAAAAAAAAAAAAAAATCAATATTATGGTTTAAGTTCTAACCCAACCACTGCCTTGCATGCCATCCTGTAAAAGTTACTACTTTGCTATGAGCACATTTTACCACCAAGTTGCAGGAAAAAATGTTCCTGTTGCAGCTAATACAGAAATCAAGTTGACTTGAAAAAGAGAGGTGGAGCAATCAAACTCTCTTCCACCAACTTATTCTACTCACTGATGTTCATAGATTCCAGGATATCTAGGGCAACCAAGCCAGTTGTTAAATACAATGCTGTGCTAATATAATTCTGTATGAACTTGCCTTGTGCTCCAGAATTGCCTCGTGGTTCTTTCTCTACTAGAGATATATGCTTGATTTGTACATCATGGTAAGCCATATTAGGATATTGGTTAATTGGTTAGGTAAACTCAACCTCTGTGACTTAAAAACCATGTTTATGGCTTCGCATATTGAATAAACCCAGCTAATTATGGTTCATTGGATAAAACAAAGCATGGTTTAATATTTAATATTTTAACCATGAAGCACACCATTTCTAAGAGTAGCACCAAAACTGAAGAGGTTCCTCAAGCTTGTTGCCTTCTTGCATTAAGAACCCAATTTTGTCCTGATTTCTTGGAAGATATTGGGCTGTTATAGATATTGGGGCTTATAGATTTTCCAGGCATATTTGGGGTTGAAAGGCTGTGAAAACTTACAAAGCAACTCCTAATGATGTGTCTTCTTCTCAGACCATTCCACTAACATTTGCTGTGCATTGGTTATTATCATTTCTTGAATTCCATGTTTTACAAAATCTGTTTCAGTGGTTAGTGAATTGCTGCTTGTATATTAGTTGCTTATACATCCTTGTAAGCCATTTGAATATTGAATACAATAGCAAAGCAGGTTTATATGTGGATCAAATAAATACATGGCAGTGTAAACTTCATTGTGTGTGCTTGAACTTGGCAAACTGTAGAATTGTTGGAACAAAATGCCAGGAGTTAGTGTTGGGGTAGGCCTAATACTGACATCTGCTAAAGTCAGTTTAAACTGGAAAATGGCATTCACGAAGAATACGTGTAAGTTCAAGAGCAAAAAATAGCTTTTATTAGGAAGGAGATGTATTTTTTAGCCAGGGGAAAAGGGGACAGAAAAATCCTCCCTTATTTTTTTTTATCTTGCCAGTTTGCCTCTCTTAATTACACTACTTCATCTCGGCAACAGATCATAGTGTGGTGGTAACAGGTCCCAATCTGTTCTTCACCCTCACTGCAGTCATCATACCGGCAAATCCCACCTCTTCGGAGGCAGTGACTCACAAATCGGACCACACGTTCACCATTTCCTGCAGAAAAGAGAAGATCTCATGAATTACATTTTTGCCTTCTCCTCAAAGCGTGGATATCTGAAAGCAGTTAATGCATCGTGACCTTTCCTGTTTCTTTTATCCCCAGCATTTGACATCCAGAGGTAGATTGTCTTTCTCTATGGAAGTCCCATGTTGTTTTTTATGGCTATTTTTTAATTTTTTGGCTAGATTTCTTATTCATGCATTTGCCTATTTCTATTTAGTAGAAAACTTCAGAAAAATTGATAGTCACTGGCTCTTGCAGTGATGAATTCCATCAGCTAATTTTATATGTGGTGTGGGGTAGCACTTTTTAAAGCACTCAACACTTTTGAAGAGAAGTCTGGAGCTTCCAGCATGTAAATAGTATTAACGACCTCATAAAGGACACAATGCTCACGTTATTGTGTGTGTGTGTGTGTGTGTGTAAATAAAACACAAAACCCTCTCCTTCATTTCTTTTTCAGTGAAGTGCCAGATGCTTTGCCAAGATTTAAACCAGGAATCTGGAAAAGTACAAGTGGACTGGTGAGTGAAGAAAGAAATGTCATGGTTTCTAGAATACCTAAATCCCTAACTCTGTTTAGTCTCTGCAGTGTAGTTTTAATGGAAAACCACTGATCACTTTTACAAATTCTGCTGGATTCTCCATCAATGCTCCTTCAATGGACAATGAAGTCCAGGCTGACGTGCTGTTTTATGAAAGAATTGTCTTTACCATGCATTTATACCTTACGATCATTATGTCCCACTATCACCTAGAATTCAAAACATTTTTAAAGCACATTTTCCTTGTAGCTTGATGGTAAATCACTGCTCTAGGGCAACAAAGGTGACCTCTGAGCAGAAGCCAGGGGTTGCATTTTGCTAGAATCTAAGTTTCAAAGCTGGGAAATTGATTCTGGGGCTGGTTTCCTGCAGTGATAATATTTGACTTCCGAGACATGCCATGTGGCTTTGTGACTGCATCTTACCTGGGCTCACTAAGAGCATTACAAAGAAAAGGGCAATTGCGAGGTGGCAGATCCTCATGGCTGGGTCAGACTCAGTCTTCAAGGTAACTGGGAGGATCAAATAAAGAAGATAATCATCATAAGCGCTTTATATGTTGACAATTATCCACTAAGTGATACACTGTAATTGTGATTACAGAAATGTAGAATAAGTTTGGGGGTTGGCAATAGAGCAGGATAAATTGCTTCAGATGATCCTGATTACAACTGCCATAATCACCAATCATCATGGCTTGATGGCCATTGTGGTATATATGAAGAAGGCATCAGATTGATGAAGGCTAGAATCTGTAATTCTTTCTTCCTCTCTCTCTATACCAGACTATCTACTTCTTTTGTTTTTTCTTCTCTTAGATCAAATCTTTGTGGACAACAATCAAAGCTTTTCCTAAAATCTTTCTGAATTATATAGATACATGTTAATATGGAAATAAGTTGCAGCTTTAAATCCCTTGTAAAAATACCATGTGGCTTATCTTATTATAAAGTATTTATCTTATTTTTTTTTATAGTAAGTCACTATAAGTTGCTTAAGTAGGTGGCATATAAATGCTGTTTATTAGTAATTGAATGAATAAATACTTTTATTACTGTTTATTTTTTATATTTCTTGCCCACAAGTGTGTTTCACTGTGAAGGTATTTATTCTACCATTCATGATTTGAAAAGCCATTATTTTACCCACTTTAAAAAGGCTAACAAGTTCAAGTTACCAAAATATTTAAATCACACTGTATCTTATTTTGTCCTATTTTGATAATAGGTAATTAGATTTAATTCACTGCGATCAGTGATATGAAGAATAAACTGTATATAGATGTTTTCACAACATTTTATATAACTAGAGAGATAATAATATCATTCTAAAAGAAAAATAGAAAATTGTGATATTTAGCTAGAAGATAAAAGGGCTACAATGATAGGAAGATGTTCTTTAATTTGTTTTTACATATAAAAAAGGGAGAATCAGTTCCAGAAAAGTGTCTTCCAAAATCACAAGTCCCTGAATCTTTTGGAGTTATCTGGAAGAGAATCACTGATCCCATATTCTGATATTTATTTTACCAGACAAATACATACAGTATTGTGGAGTCCTTGGGGTTCTCTGAGCTTGGTTCTTTTCTTATACAGTATAGATGAACCTATTGACTAAATATAATATGATTTACATTAATTAGGACCTCTCACTTAACCTGTCTTCTAAATCCACCTTCCCCAACATGACATCCTTTGAATTTGTCTACAGTTTCCATCATTCCTGACCAGCACAAAGGTGGCTGGTGTGGATGGAGACTGTAGTTAAACGCATCCACATAATAGCAGATTGGGAAATCCTATTCAGCATCAGTAGATCTCCTCCAAAAACTTTGGCTTTCTGGAATTATTTTGAATTGGAGTAGAGGTGGGAAAAGTCTATGCATTAAAACTATATAGAATAACTCAACATTTCTACCATGCTGTAGCATAATGACTCTTATGACCCAAGAGGTCTTACCTCTTTCTCCCTTTAGTACTTCTCTCTCTGTGATTCTAACCAACTCATGCTTGGAACTCCTAGTATGACATAAGATAATGAAAACCTCTTTTGCTATAGGCTGAATAAAGTCTCAGTTCCAGAGCAACATGAGCCAATCAGAGCACACATGTAAATAGCTCATTTTCCGTTATTGGCAGAGAAGGAGCTTTGTCTTTTCTAATCCAGATTTGCTCTGGATTCTGGAGTTGGTTTAATACCAGTAACTGAAAAATTGTGCAATTTTACTAGGATGCTTAATGTGGAACTTGGGCCATGACTCTGAACCACTGCAGGTTAAATATCAGCACTTGCCTTACTTTAAATATTTGTATGGTAGCTGGAGATGGAGAATAAATGTGGAAAAATGGATAATCAAAATGGCTCAGTAGGACTAAAACAAGTACTAAGTGACAGCAGAGTGCTGACCTTGATTGATTGATTGATTGATTGATTGATTGATTGATTGATTATGTAGTGTGGTGAGATTATTATATGCACAGTGATGGAAAGATTCGACACTACTCACTATGGAGGAATGGTTGGTGAAATTGACAGATCTTGCTGAGATGGATAAACTAACTTCTTCGATGAGAGAAAAGACACTACATTTAGTGGTGACTGGAAACCTCTTATGGACTTTTTGTGTAAAAATGAAAATAATGAACTTGTGATTTATGGTTTTGATGATTAGACAGGGTAGAGTATAGAAAGAAGAGAGTTATGATGTAACTTTAGAGAGATTAAAATATAATTGTACTTATAACTGCTGTGAAGAATATCAGAAGTCTCTGCTTTGTATCTTTTTTCTTTCTTTTCTATTTTCTTTAACTTTTTTCTTTATATTACTTTGTATTAGTTTTTATCTTCTTTTTTAGAAGTTTTAACAAATTATATTTTAAAAAAGATTGATTGATTTATTATCAAGCCAGTTTCAACTCTTAGGGACCACATAGATATATTTCCTCCAGTAGGATCTCTCCCCAGTCTGGTCCTTCCGGTCTTCCAATGGTGCACCCATCACCATTGTAACTGAATCCATCCACCCTTTTCTTCTCTTTCCTTCTACCTTTCCCAACATTATAGACTTCTCCAGAGGGTTAGGTCTTTACGAATGTCTCGGAAGCATAATATTTGAGCTTGATCATTTGTGGCTTGAGTGAGAACTCCGTGTTGATTTGTTCAAAGGTCCATTTGTTTTCCTGGCTTCCATGCTATTCTCAGAAGTCTTCTCCAACACCAGTTAAAAAGCATCAATATTCTTTCTACCCTGCTTCTTCAAAGTCCAACTTTTTCTTCCATAGAATGTCACAGGGAAAAGTTGCTTGCACAGTTCTGATCTTTGTAGGTATATATACATCCTGACATCTGAGTATCTTTTCCAGTCACTTCATTGCTACTCAACCAAATGGTAGTATTAGCATATTTCTTGTATTAGCTGTTTCCTGGGCTCAAATCCCTAAGTAGGGTCAGACATAGCTATTCGTTGGATGGGAGACCATTGTGGAATCAAAGGTTGTAGATTAGACTGAGAAGCTAAACAAATAAATAAGTCACTAATGTACTGTTTCCAAGAAAGTACAAAGAACTATCCATGAACTCACTAGGAACTGAGTTTAACTCTAAAAAGACATTCCGTTGTAGCATAGGGAAAAGATGAGCAGGTAGGTTATGATAGAGATGATGAATTATTCAGAGTAGGCAAACATGTATTAATCTCCCATTAGAACCCAGAATCAAGTAAAAAAGCTGAATAATAAGAAATTCAAGACCACTCAAAGAAAGCCCTTCACACAGGCAAAAACGTGAATCCAGGACACTGATCTTCATGGGACTACATTAATTTACTTTGGATACACATGAAGCCACAATCATAAACAGAACACATCTATCTTCACAAAATGTAGCATAACAATCACAGGCAAATGCTCTAGATTAAAAATTCCTATTGCATCAAGAACAGTGAAATTTTGATTTCGCAGACCTGTGTGTGTGTGTGTGTGTGTGTGTGTGTGTGTGTGTGTGTGTGGCATTCATTACCCCAAAAGCCATTTACATAGAAGTCCTTTCATTTGCAATGATTTATCTAACTCATGTAATTGTTGCAATTGAAGTAAATTAAGCAAATGTTTTAAATTGCCACAAATGACATTCATGTAAAATAGCATAAAACTATTAACATTAAAATGAACAAAACTTGTCTTGGACAAAACTTGGACTTGTATTTAGTTCACAGGGATGTCTGGATAGAAATCTGGTCCTTTGCACCCAAAGTCTGCTAAATGGAGGTTCATTAGATCAAGGTTTCACTGCATACCATTGCTTCCCTTGTGGCTAGTAGTTTGGAGTTTTAAAACACATAATATAATTAAATAATTCTCTGGGGCAAAAAGTGCCATTTTACTAGAAATCTAGTACATGGTAAAACAGGCTACAACAGTACCAAAGGATTGGTTTATTATAGGGCAAACTTGGTTTATTATAATTTGGTTTATGATAGGGCAGTGTTCATGCAGTCAAATCACCAATGCATTTTAAACACTTGGCTTGTAATAGATTTGTATAGCAGGTTTATCTAAAGTACATCAAATCACGAATCACATTCTTCTATGCAGAATAGCTATCATTATCATAGATGCAAAGTTTTGGGGCAGTGCCATTCCACAAGATATCATGTGGATTCACATGAAAGCACTGTCGAAACCCAAATCTTATCTACAGTACTGAGATTGAGCCATAACAGTCACGCACCTGACAAATGTTGGCATCACCTATATTGGAGCATGCCCTCCTCCATGTTAAGAACACTTTTTTAATACAGTGTTAAAGCTCCCAAGGTATCAAAGAAGGATAGGCCAATGCAGTGAATAGTTTTATGATATTCATACACATTTAGCAAGATTTAGTATTCAAATAGGGTTGGACAGAGTGTGGTGAAGACATAGAATGAAAGGGAAATGATAAATGCACTAGCAAATTCTGCATCTATATTTGTGCCTAGGCTATCAGATACAGAGAGCTATTGCCCAGCTCATCATTCAGAGAACTGGGAAACAGAGTAGTCATTTATGGAAAATCTTCAAACAAATTTCAAGATTAAATTGAATGCCTTATTTCATTTTTTAAAAAGTGTCTACAATATATCCAAAATGAATTTAAGATAAAAATTGAAGATAGTCCCATTATAAGACCCTATAGCTGATTTTTAATTCAAATGACAATTTATAAGAGTGTGCACAAGTAGACATCCCTTAATCCACTCAACTTGTCCAGTTGACAATACATTCACATGTATCAACTATGAAGACATTTATATCAAGCCTTACTCTGAAGGTGCTCAATGGTCTGTCTATACTTCTGTCATATTCCATTTCATCTTAACAATAGCCTTGGGAGGAAGATGATATACAGACAATGACTGTTTCCTGGTGCTGATTTAAGGTGCAGGATTTAAACTTGATTTTCCACAATCCTATTCAATGCTATGAGTCTTCCCCTGCTAGATACTCTTTAGATGTGTTGGATTTTAATCATTCCCAATGGCCATGTTGAGTGGAAATGATGGGAGTGTACTTCAAAGCAGCTGGAGTGAATCAGACTGGGGAAGGCCCGTTTGACTATTACACTAGGCTGGTTGTTTTCAGCACCAGTACCTACAATGCCATCTTTACTTCAAAAGTTAAAGATGCCCTAGAATGGATCATGGTTCCTGGTGACGACATGGCTACACCTGTGTGGTTTCCTTGGTCGCAGTACAGAAGTGGCATGATTCTCTTTACTGAAACAAAGAGGCTTAGCATTGCTGTTGCATTTTATCTCTCATTACTTGCAAAAGCCCGAAGCCTCTTCTAATATGTGCGTGTGCTGGAGGACACAGAGGAGCTGTTCAGCAGAGCAAAGTGAAATAACTACTTGCTCTTAGATGCAAAGGGGCAGTGTTGCACTGTGATGCAGCTCTGGGAAGGCTTGAACCTTCCTTGAAGCAAAGCACACCTCTAATTATACACAGCAATCACAACTAAGGATGTATCTTTTTTATTTGTTAAACCACCTGAAATACCTAACAGCAATTTGCATAGTTTACATTACACACTTTATGTATTTCTCTCTTATCAGGGCTGAATTTCTCATCACTCTGGTTCCTTGGACACCTCTGAATAATAACAATACATGCAACAGTGAAAACACCCTCTATGCTTTATTTACACCATGAATAATAATATAATATTATATATTATATAATTGAGCATGAAATTGAGCAAACTCAGGGAGGCAGTGAAAAATAGGAAGGCCTGGAGCAATATGGTTCATGGGGTCACGAAGAGTCGGACACGACTTAACGACTGAACAACAAAAATTATATAATTATTATATTATATATTATTATATTATATTATATATTATATAATACCACTAATAATTATATAAACAGTTTTTATCCTATTTCCTGTTGCTTTTTCTTGTAAGCGAAACGCCTCCTTTCCCCATAATATACCTGTTCCAGCTCATTTAGGTCATCCTCTTCTACATTTCCCACATCTACAAGATCCTTTTATAGTGCAGTGTCCAGAACTATCAACAGTATTTCAAGAGTTGCTCAGCTCTGATTTTAAGACAGTTTGGCCATCATTTTGCATTCAGCTCTTTTCCTAAGGACACTTTATTCAGACTGAAGTCAACCAAATCTCTGAGATTATAAAGGAAATAGCATTTGGGTTATATGAGTTGATTCAGCACATCCCAATTTCTGATGTTCATGCAGTCAGCTGGGAGATTCGAAGGAGACCAAGTCCTCGCATGTTCAGATGAATGCCCGAATTTGTTTTTTCCACGCAATTATGTCCCTGCAGCATTTGAACTATATAAAGCAATGGTTCTGGACTTGTTGCTATATGATGCATAGCTTCGTGTTTGTAAAGATGCCCCTAGTTTAGAAGCTGTTCATTCTAAGTTTCTGAAAGCCATATTTTGTGTCCCTCACTCAATTTCAAATGCCCTTGTTTGGTTTCAGCTTGGCTACATTTCTCTTGGGACCCACCTGAGACTTTGGCACTCAGATTTTGGCAAAAACGAACCTTTTGGGGTGAGTCTCTGGTTCACCTCACCCTATTGAATAGGTTTCCTTTATTCCCAAGGAGGCAGATTGATTCTGATCTGGCATATTGTGACTTCTCTCTCCTGGCAATATTGTCACTTGGTCCAGAAAAAGACTTAGTTGAATTTAAAGAGAGGATTTGGGATTTAGAATTACAAAATGAGAAGGCCAAAATCACTCAGCCTTATTACGGTATAATTGCATATTCTCCATGGATGACTCCTAGTTATATCTATAAGATCTTACAAGTTCCACACAGGAGGTTTTTTTTTACAATGGCTTGAACTGGCAGGCTACCTATTGTAGACACTCTAGCCAAATGTCTCCCGTACAATAACTGTATGTGCATTTGCTCAGATACAGAGCTTCAGTCACTAATCCATCAGATGTTACACTGCCCACTGTACCATCCATAATGTCTGGCACTAATTAACCTGATTGTCAGAAATTTCAGTTGTCTCTCTCTAATGAAGAAATTATAGCCTTCCTTCAGCAAGACTTAACTTGGGCAAATCTGCCAAGTTTCGAGCAATAGCTATGACTTGTAGAAAATGGTTGAAACCCTTTTCTCATAATTGTTTCAAGTTTGGTTTTTTTGTATTTTAAATTTTGCAGTTGTGTTTTATTGGTCTGGGTCAATCAATCAACCAATCAAGGCTTTTTCCATAGTAGTGAGAGTTTGCATGTATTTTGTCATCCAACTACTTATTTATCATATTTATATGCCACCCATCTCACAGAAATGCGAAGCTAATACAATACCAAGATCCACTTTCTTCATCAATCACTTTTCATCAGCATATATATGAGATTTTGAGCCATATGCTAATAGCAGGAAGCAGCATCCAGGTGATCTTGGCCAATTTTGAAAAAAACTAAGTAAGCTTAGACATAATTAATATTGGATGAAAGACCACCAGAAAATCTCAGCAGTGTAGGCTAGACTGGGAAGTAAAAAATAAATAGGTACTTCAACTGAACCAAATTTGATTGAATTTGTATTTTAATACTTATTACTTCAGTTTAGAGAAATCTGTTAAGAGTTCTTTACAACTCCATATGTAACTCTAGTTATATATATACATTACATTTAGTAGCAAAGTGATAAGTATTTTGATTGGTTCAACAATATACACAATTTGAATGATTAAATCCAAAGTCACGTAAGTCATTTAGTGTCTAAAAAATTAATCTCTGCCATGGCCACATCATGGACTTTTCCAGTAGAGGAGCGAAGACAGAAAAACAAAACAAAACCCAACAGAGCATTCCAGAGTTGTCATGTGACTTGCTTTGGCCAATCGAGAGACAGAATGTTTACTCTTGGTTAAGATGAGTTTGTGGGTTTATTCTGATTGGAGACTAACATATTCTTTCTCCATATCATTACAGATGAAGCAAATTATGAGCAGAATTGGCATTCTCTGACCCATTTTCCCCCTTTCTGGATAGCCACTGAAGAACTTTATTTCCCATTCATTTACTGTTGTTGTTGTTTGTCTGTTACAGTTAATCGACGATTACAGGTGATGACCCACCCCTCCAGCCATGAGTTCCTGTAAGCTGTTAGTTGTTGCTCTTTTTGCTGCCTTCCTTATCTCTCTAGGTAAGATGTGTAAAAGAGTTGCTGCTGTGCAGGATACCTTTCAAGGGTTGTCCCCCTTGAAAAAATAAGGACAAGTTGCTCAATACATATTGCATAAGAGAAAGGGATGTCTATAGTGTCATGTTGAGCTCAATATCTTCAGTATAATTTGATTTTTTGGGGGGGTCCCTTCGAGTCAGTGTTGATTCCTGGTGACTGCCTGGACAAGTCCCTGCAGTTTTCTTGGCAATATTTCAGAAGTAGTCTGCCATTGCCTCCCTCCTAAGGCTGAGAGGGAGTGACTGGCCCAAGGTCACCCAGCTGGCTTTGTGCCTAAGGCGGGACTAGAATTCATAGTCTCTCAGTTTCTAGCCTGATGCCTTAACCACTGCATCAAACTAGCTCTCACCAATATAATTTGTAGGCTCATTTATTTTAGTCATGCTGCTCAGAAGGGACCATGTGGATACTCAATGCTTGGAGGGACAAATGGGTTATATCTATCAGTGCTTCCTCCCTGTCTCAGCCCCTGATTTGGAAGAGGCATGCTGGATCAGACCACAAAAGCATCCTGTTTTGCTTAAAGGCCCCCCATTGTTCCCAGTTACTAGAACTGATGTGGGCTGCCTTTAGTTCTGGATATGGTACATAGCAATCATAACCAGCAGCCATAGATAGTCTTATTTTCTTCAAGAATTTTTCTAATCCCATTTTAAAATCCTCACATCAGTGACCATCAACACTTCTTAGACCTGGGAAGAAAATATTCCATTTCACAGATCCAGAATCCGATACTGCTTTATACTGTGGGCTTTTCTGCAGCTGCTTATCTCCCATGCATAAGCCAGCTGGAAATAAAGCTGATTTAACAAATCCCATTTTGGATTTCAGCCTCTTCTTTTGTTTTGACCATTGTGATGGCTTGATGTTTTGTCTGGACTGTGTCTACCATGACTTCTGTTTGGTAGATTCCCCTGCTTTAGCCCTTCTGGATAAAAAGGAAGGAAGGAAGGAAGGAAGGAAGGAAGGAAGGAAGGAAGGAAGGAAGGAAGGAAGGAGGGAGGGAGGGAGGGAGGGAGGGAGGGAGGGAGGGAGGAAGGAAGGAAGGAAGGAAGGAAGGAAGGAAGGAAGGAAGGAAGGAAGGAAGGAAGGAAGGAAGGAAGGAAGGAAGGAAGGAAACCAGTTTTACAACCAATTTTACCCTTGTTCCTGTCACTTGGGCTAGAAGGTGAAAGCGGCAGAATTCTTGTCAATTTCATTTCACCTGGTTAAAACAAACAGCAGGTCCTTCCATCATTGAACTTGTTAAAAAAATGCATCAAGGAACTATCAATGAACTTGTAGAAAGCAAAAGAAAACCCAACCCCTTACCTTTTCAGTGTTCCCCTGGTGAAATAGTGACGGAGGATAAAAGGAAGAGGTGTTCCTGCCACAGGCTAAGGTAGCCAAATGGAATGGAGGGTGTTGTTTATAAGGAGTTGAAGTGCAGCACACAAAGCAGAGAGTATGGGTTGATGCTTGTCATCCAGTGCAAGATGAAAAACATCATTTCTAACATAGAGCCAGAAAACACAGGCAGAGTTTGTGTTAGCTGTTGGCTGGGAGTGGGTTAAGGAATGATGTCATGTGAATCTGCGCTCCAAAAATGGTAGCTGCTTAGGCTTACCCTGGGGCAAACTGGAATGCTGATCTGCCTTCAGATCATCAACCGTTTAATCCACCACTGTCTTCTTTAATTTCTACTTGCAACACTTGCCAGACCTCTGGCAAGTTTTTTTTTTTTTTAGCTCCAATACTTGCAATCTTTTACTTGAAGATATCGGGTTGAATTGAAAATCTGTTGCATGCAGAGCAGGTGTTTGGCCACTGAGTGACAGCTCCTCCTGACCACAAATGGTTTTCATCCTATTTCTTATTCATTTTGCATGAGTGTCAAGTGATTTTGATTGTAATTCTTCTTTGGTTAAGGATCCAGTCTGAACCTATCTGCGAGACTCTGTTGGCAAAGAGGAGGAAGGTGCCGCCGGAACAATCAGTGTTACTACAATGAAATTGAGATTGGAACGTGTTACCATTCCCGACTGAAATGTTGCCGAGATAAGAGCTAAGAGGAAACACCAGTATAAATGTTGCAAAATTATGAACCAGAATATCTGAAGCAGTGCAATTTCCATCTTCATTTAATGCTTCTTAAGGCTCAGCAGTTCAGTCAGGAAACAGGACTGTTATATGGATGGTATACCAATCATTTACTCCAATACTGTTAGAAAATTACTCCTGCTCCTCACTTGAAAAAAAAAATTGTACAGTCTTTCCAACCTGTGGAGTCATTATTGAACCCTGGTACAAGTATGTTGAGACACAAAGCTCGCTTTAGCATTTAAAACATGTAATTTAGTTTAGCCTGATTAATATACAAAGTTTCCTTATACTGAATTGGCCCTGCACTGTTTGCTCAGATGGTAGAGACTTCTTGCAAGCTTGTCACAAAGCTCTTCCAAATGGCGAGGTCATTGTCTGAATATGGGATCTCTTACATGCAAAGCATGTGCCCTGCCATTGAGCTATGGCAGTGCAGAGCATCACAAAGTGGTCTCCATGGGCACCTAGTGCTTCTAATGAGCGTGGGCTTTTCATTCCCCTCAGTGCTGGTAGACAGGTAGATCTACGGACTTTTTCATCTAAGGTGTGATACCTGTATTGCATAATAATAATAATAACAACCCTACTACAACCAGAAGGTCCTTCCAGATCAGTAATAAAAATATCAGTAATAATAATAACAACCCTACCACAACCAGAAGGTCCTTCTATCCTATCTAATATTACAAAAGGCTCCAGCATTCAGAGAGGATAACTTGCTTGAGTTCATTGCAATTTTTGAGCACATCCCAAAGCAGCATTTTTTCAGACCATGCTGGACCCAAATTGCTCCCAATGGCTCTGCTGGATGGAATTGACAAAAGTTATCCCGTTACTGGTATACCTGTTCATGCCATATATAGCTATGAAATCCAGCAGAGGTTTCTTTTTCCCCAAATTTGTTGAAGACAGTTTGGAAGAGACATGGCTGCTTGCAGCATGCATACCGTTTCCCAGTCTACCTTTGAACTTTTTCAGTGTTTCTTAAACTTGCCCAACCCATTTACCAAAAGACAAAGAAATGTGTTCTTATGTAGACATGAAGGAAGCTAATACCTCTATCAAATCCCCTTTCAGTAAAAGTGGTTGTGTGAGTGTCAGAACCATTTTTGCTTTTTTTAAAAAAAATCAGGTTTCTAGCCTTTGTGTCTACAAAGACACTTACAGATCAAATCACAGAAAATGATGATAAATTATTGTTTATTTTATGATAGGTGTTTTTGCTCATCCTTTCTAGTCCTCCATAATACCAACCCAGCTTATCTTTGTCTGCCTTCAGGGAAAGTGGACACATTTTCAAAACAAGCAAGAGGTGGGCTCCACTTACCATTCTAATTTCCTGAGAATGGCTGTGAAGTCTCATAGAATGAAGGGATATTTTGAGCAATAAAAATGATGCTTACGGCCGATGTTTGTTTTGCAGCTTCCCATTTCAATTCCTTTAATTAAAGAATTTAAAATGTGAAATACAGTGAGGCACAGCACCTGGTAACACCAAAGGAGGCATTCAGATGTATTTCAGTGTTTACACCAGTTATAACAAGAGATAGATGGGTGTATACACCATGATATTTTGTATTTATTCATAACACATTTAAGCCACTTTCCAATTAAAAGCATGCATACATGGAAGAGAGACAATCAGTTAAAACAGTTGAGAAGAAACAACAAAAGAAAATGTTTAGAATTCATTCATAATTATGACGCCCTAGAATTTTCAGACCATGGTTGGTTAAACAAGCTATTATGGATGGGCCTAGACTTCATGCTAAATCATAAGACCATAAACCACATTATGGTCTAGCATAAGATCATCCCTGTCATCCAATCAGGGTAAGAAATAGGGGTATGATGTATTCAATGCACTATGTATAACTCACTGGAATGTGTGTGCGTGTATGTGTGTGTGTGTGTACCCAACTCTAGCTCACAGTGTCTCTCAGACCCTCAAGGGATAGCTCCATCACAGCAAGATGTTAGTAATTAGGGAGTAATAACTTTTGGAGTACTCTTACCCTAAACCCAAGTTACGAAATACAGTCAAGCAGTGAACGAGAGCAAACTGCTGATTGTTTACTAAAATTGTCATTTATCACAAATGAAAAAAAAATGCTGTCAGTTAAAAAAAGAACCTGGAAAGATAGTTTTGCATTCATTGCTGTGTCAGTCACTGGATTATTGGATTGGGTTGAGAGAATTTTAATTTTTTTTGTCTTTCTACATTTGTCCTATGCTTGACAGTACCTATATTTCCCTTTAAATCATAACTCCCACCAAAGAGTATTGAGGACTCACAAGCACATGCTGTACAAAAGGCAAAGATCCCTGTGTTTGAATGTTTCTTCTGTGGATGAGCTCTTGGTGGAGCTGTGAAGTCACTGATGCTAGCCTCGTTACTTTTTTGGATCAAATTTGTTTTCTTTTCTTGAGGATCAGTAGTGTTACTGTTTTGTCCCTGGTGGGCCTTAGATCTGCTTCTCATCTTTCATCTTCGCCTTATAATTTCCCACAACAAAGGCTAGAAAGAAGAGAAGTGCATAGGCCAAATCTGGGCAGACAGTGGTCACCATTGCCCTGTAAGAGAGAAAATGTGAGGGCAGTCTAGGGAGAAAGAGAGAATTAGAGAAATAATCTTGCAAGCTCAATCCTTTCTAGGCTACAAGGAAAATTAGCACTTTACTTTTTCACCATTAGATAATTCAGGTTCATATGAATGCTCTATCACATTAGTTCTAGAGAAAACCTTCCATAGTTTAGGACCTGGGTACAAATATGTACGCGGTCCACATTGTTGACCAGAGGAGAGGGTCAGAGTAGCCAGCATTTGCTCAGCATTTAGAAACCTTGGAAGGAGGTCGCTGGAGACTGATGGAATTACAATGGTATACGATTTATCTAGACAGTCATTCAAAACTGGCATAAGATGAGGGATTCACAGTAGCAACAGCCAAGCATTTTCCTTTTTCCCTATGAACCCACCAACTTAACAGGAGGCAGTTACGCCTAAAAGGTAATCCTTCATCTAATCTGATCCCAAATGGGATAGCCAGGTGGAACCCCAGAGAAACCACTTCCTGAGGTGGGAGGAGGATCCACTGCTTTCTCTAAATGTGTCTTCCCTCCTGTGGATCACTCTGTCACAGCAAGCCCACAATATGTGACTTCGAGGACATCCTTAGAACATTGCATGCAGAGCAAGCATCTGCGGTTGCAAGAGCTGTGTCTCTATGTGTAATTAAGTGCTGCTCTGACTGGCAGATGGGAAAGGCAGTGGGTGAAGAACTGACTTCCATTTGCCACTTGAGGAAACTACTGAATTTCATCTCTTGGTAATTCTGATAGGACTGCAAAGAGGTAGATATTTGTCACTCCAAAGGCTCCAAATGAAGTCACAGCATAATGCAGAAATAACAATACTATAAGATTAGAAAAAAAAATCATGGAGCAATATTACCTTAGTCCAACCCAAGCTGGTGCCCTCCAGATGTACTGGACCAACTCATAGAACTCCAACTACTACAAGCTTGGGATTCCTTCAACTTCAAATCCATCTCATTTGGAGGACTCCATGCTGGGGAAGCCTCTATTGTCATTGCAAGGATATACCTAATAATAAGGTTAATAGTAAGGCACATTCTGAGTTTCAGCTTCCTACAAGGGCCTTGTTGGCCACTGTTCAAAAGAAGGCCAGAGGAATTAAATTAGAACTTCTATGCAGATCAGTGAGACCATTCATGCATTTGTCAAGCACAATTCAGCATAAGAGTAAAGCTTGTTTTTCCAAGCTTGCCACTTCCACTACAGAACCATCAAGTTTTCACCTACATAATTCAGTTGTTCACTGCCTTGTTTTTTCTTTTCATTCTAATTGTCTCATTTCCCATGGTAAGTACACATACACAGACTTTTATATAACATTTTCTGTCATGGAAGTTGGATGTAAAACTGGATTTAGTTCCTTCATATTCAGGATATGGAAGCAGAGTTCAAGTGATGTTTTCCCATCTTCTCCTCTATGAGCTTTTGGTAAACAAAGAGAATGTGTAGAGTATTGGTATTCTTGAACTTCTTTTAGTTTGCTTTGGGGGGGGGGGGAGTTTGTCTCAGCTGTATTTACAGCTAGTCATTTCAATTTGGCATGTGTCGGCACCTAAAGCTGCTAAGTTAAATCCTGGCATCTGCAGGCACCACTAGGAAAAAAAACCCAGTACTGTTTTTTTCCCAGTGTTTTTCAGAACTGCCCTCAAAGAATGATTGATGGCAATTGGGACCAGAATTGCTGTCGCTAAGTGACGCAGTCATAAAGCCCAATGTCACATGACTGCACCACTTAGTGATGGCAATTCCAGCACTCCCAGTTGCTGTCATTAAGTGAATCACTGTGGATCGTTAACTGAGAACATCATGTGGTTGCCATTTATGACTTCCTGCCGGCTTTCCTGTTGACTTTGCTTGTTGGAAACCAGCAAAAAAGGTTGCAAATGGTGACCAGGTGACCACGGGGATGCTGCAACAGCAGGAACTCTGAGGACCAGTTGTAAGCACCACTTATTCAGCATTGTCACACGTCTGAATGAGTGAGTGGTTGTTAACCGAGGACGACCTGTAGATCAATCATGGATGCTTGTAATAAATCATGGCCTCAATGTATTGATATATGTATGTCTGTAAATATATATTTTGTATTTTTGTACATTTTGTTTCTTTTTTCAGTTTTTTTTTCTTATTTTATAATTTTATTTATTATTTTTGGGGGTTTTTTTGTATTTAGTTAATAATAAAAAAGAAAGAAAGCCTGGGAGAGGAAATCTAGTAGATCTAATAGATCTGGACTATAAAAATCAGCATGACCCCTAGATGGAGGCCAAAGGTCATGGTTTCCTGTATTTCTTTGCTGTCATCTAAGGAGATCTCAGGATTTTTGTAGTCCAGATCTGTTAATCCTATTATCTAGAGATCTGACATGAAGTATCACCACATCTGAGTATTTTATACCCTCACTAGCCATAGAAGATTTTTACTGGTAACATAACTTTCTCTGCCATGTTAAAACAAAATAAAAGGAAAGTATCCTTTGCCATCTCACAAAAACTAAACCTCTCACCTCCAGATACCAAATTCTCCTCCTTCTGGATAAATAGCTTTAATTACACTAGATGGCAGCAAAGATAGGATTGTCAGTACTCATGGTTGTAACTAATTCTGAGGCCCAGTGATGGTAGGTCTAATGCTGTTAAGAGTGGTCTAGCATGATAGCTCTTCTTCTTCCCTCCAAATTTAGAAATCAGAACCAGAACAATGTTAAATGCTTCTAAATAGCATTAGAGAAGCTCTGGGCATAAACATGCCTTTTTAGACACTAATGTAAGTTCATAATGTTCTCTGAAAATGTGCTTGCACTCATTTGGCCTCTTTAGAACTGTAAGTGGATATTACTGGAATGGAATGATGTAAGAGATGAGCTTACAACAAAGCACAGCTAATTCTGTTTTTCTGAGGCTGATGCAGGATTTCAGCATGATCTTCAGGAGTACCAGAACTCTGTTTCTCATATATTAGCAATTATGCAATGGAAATAGGCAACATGTTGATGAGATTCTCAGTCCGATTAGAAGCTCCATTTCTGTCTACCTGTATCTGTGGCCAACCTGTCCTGCAGAACCGTATTTCAGCAGTGACAGAATATTCTATTTCTTTTGTACACTAAGAGTCATAATGATGGACATATGACCAGATTAAGAGGTTACCACCACTTGCCACTCTGAAATCTTGTGACTGTGGTGATATTGACCCACTAATTTTATTACTGATTAAAATCTTTGCAGTCTCTTTCATCAACGGCAGCAGTGCAACCTCAGGGCAATTCAGTAACTCATTAAACATGGAGTAAACATTTACATTTGACATTGTGTTTTGAAAATGCCTGCTGCAAATAATGATCTGGTTTTGTAGAAAAAGACCCAGTTTGGTGTACTGGTTAGGCTAGAAACTAGATACAGGGCTAGAAACCAGAAACTGTGAGCTCTAATCCTGCCTTAGGCATAAGGCCAGCTGGGTGATCTTGGGCCAGTCACTTTCTCTCAGCCCTAGAAAGGAGGCAATGGCAAACCACTTCTGAAATCTTGCCAAGAAAACTGCAGGGACTTGTCCAGGCAGTCGCCAGGAGTCAACAATGACTCAAAGGCATGCGCGCACACACAAAAGCAGCATTCTCATTCATGTCAGGTAGTGACCCTTTGCAGCCATAAACATTCAGCTTTCTATAGGCACAACTAGAGAGGAACATGAACATGCTGTCAACCAGTAGTTGAGATGGTGGAAAAGTATGTTTGTGTAAAATTTGATCCTCTTCCTTTTAACTTGGGGCTAAATAAGGAAAGGAATTGGTGGGTTCCCTTGACTTTGTTTCCCCACCCATCACACATTGCTTGCCAGCAAGAAAGCAACCATCAATCACTTTCCCAAATGTGGGGTGGGCAAGTCGAAGTGGGTCCTTGAAATAGACCTGCCAATAGTCTGTCTCACAGAGGTGTTCCAAGCCCTTCATCTGTTGGACCCATTTCCTATCATGTAATTACTACTCTTGCTTAGAAAAGAGTGAGTAGTCACTTGCTTCTCCTCCATTTTCCTATGAGAAAAAAAAATAAGTAAGTCAGGTTTTCTTTGAGATGAGCTTGGGCTGATTAAACCTAGGAGAATATAAGCAGAATGGGAAAAAGAGAAAGCATGACAGAAATTATTGTTACAGGTTGACAGGAGAGTCTGTTTCTAAGGAGAGTTGACTAATTCTTCCCAAGAACATATTGGTACATCTGTCTTGCCCCTTCTTTCTCCCAGTTTCTCTTCCCTTCTGGTTCTCTTTCATGCTGCTCTTCTTCAATTCCCATAATTCCACAGCATTAGGGCTGGACAGTTGGTGCAGGTCCTGCTTGATGTTCTACTCCATTTTCAGTGTCTGAAAAATTTACTACTTACTTATTAGATTTTTCTACTGCTGCAGTTGTTACAGGCTCCTTCTTCATTGCTCAGCAGCCAATCTTTCACCTTCCCATCAGGAAATGGGACATTATCCCAGAGCCCCTCAAGTGTTTGCAGAAAAGTTAGGGTCATTATTCCATTTCTCACAAGAAATTTGTTGTTGTTGTTGTTTAGTCGTTAAGTCGTGTCCGACTCTTCGTGACCCCATGAACCATATTGCGCCAAAGTGGAAAGAAGACTTCACCCTCCACTACTGCTCACTCTTGCACTATATCATTGTCCCAGGTGGGTCTGCAAAGACCCAGAGAGCTTCCATTGCTCTCTCCATCTATGCATTGAGGAAAGAAACAATAGCTGTGAACTTCATTAGGAGGAAGAGCTACTTTGCATGATGTTAGCTTAACCTGCTCCACTTTCTGAACAAATGCAGAACGAGCAATGCCAGGAATGCCAAAAGTGGAAAGTGAACCACAGCTTCTCTTCAGCAAGCCTTCTTCCAATAGGAAATGCTTTGTTATGTGACTTCATTTCTCATTTGCACAGAAGCCAGTCTCAGGTACATGGTGCAGGCTAACATGGAACCAGAATGTGGCTAAAGTCTTGATATGGCCCACAGATTGCCTGTTGGCCACACCTTCCTTTTAGCTTGTCCAGATTTTCACACTGGTTTGCCAAAGTCTATGTTGCTTCTCTAGCCCCTTCAGGACCATATTCTAGGAGTAGGCATTGTGGTACCCACAATATAAAGATCTCCCAGACAGCCCCCTTGTGGCTCCTTAATCTGCCTGAATTTTTATTGAAAGAAAAAGATTAATTCAGAAGACAACATGTCGCCAAGCAAAGTTTCATCCTTTATCCAAAGATTTCTTTACAGCAATGATTTTTCACTCCACAAATGTTTCACTTGGACGGTATATTGCAGCTCTAGTTCACTTAGACAATTGATTTTATGAGATTGGCTAAGCCGATGGTGTCTGCAGGGATAGGCCAGATGGAACAGACTGATCAAAGCAGCATCTCCTTTCTATGTGCATTTTTTTTTTTTTTTTTTAACTGCTTAACAGTCATTACTGACCCTGCAGTGACCGCCCCCTAGCGGTTTTCAAGGCAATTGCATCTTTCTAGTTTCGGAATTAGACTTTGCCAGAGCCTAATTCCTAGAGCGTCAGCCCAGCTGGCAGCACAGGAGGCGGGATTTCCGTTGCTTCGCGCCCCTTTTTCGGGGGATTTACCGGCAACTGTCCCGTCTCTCTGTTGAGCCGCTGCCAGCATTTTTCCTCCCACCGGAGTGAGAGTGCTCATTTATCTACTCACGTACGTTTTCGATCTGCTGAGTTGGCAGAAGCTGCGGGTATAGAAACAAGAGCTCACCTTGTTAACGCGAGGCTGGACTCGAACCGCTGAAGCTTTCAGCCATTTCTGGCCGGCGCTTTCAGCGTCATTAAGCCGCTTTGGAAAATGTATTGTGATATTGCATGCATATACAAAAGGGGTAGGACTTGTTTCACATCAGCGTGATGCTGCTTTCAGTCCTGCAGATGCCTTTGGGATCTTTCCACTGATCTGTTACAGGATTATTTTAAGGGGTGCAACTGGATAATGCCATCAAATATTTGGAAGACCTGCAAGAGCTAAGCAGCTACGAAATATGCTGGCTAAATGGGGTCAGTCAAATCAGGCTTTCTTCTTCATTCTTATCAGTTTATCCGTGAAAGTCACGACCATGGTACTTTGATGAAAATTGTTCACTCAAAGGATAACATTTTGTTTTATTTAAGAGTTTAATGTAATGGATATAGGCTTTCTTTAAATCGCAGAGGAGACCATGTGGGTGTTTAAAAACAAACGAAGGCAGGTTGTTTCTCCAGCGTGGTCAGTGTGTCTCTGCCTCATAAACATAACAGGTTAACATCTTTATTGGAGGACACATATACACAACAAATATACCCTGGGATTGTAAGGAAGGAGCCTGGAAAGTTTCCAGGAAATACAAAGATGTTATTCTCTGTGATTTTCTATAATTTGCCTTCTCCCACAAATATACGTGACTGTATAAATGATTTTGAATATTGGAGAGTCACAAGATAGCTAAGAGTTACATATGTGTCCATGTTCATTGTTATTCCAAACATACTTATCAAATCTGCAAACATTGCACATGTTCTAATCCTAATATTACCTCCATCCCTGTATAATTATAATCACTCATGCCATGTCATGCCTTATTTGTTTAAATGTTTAAATTAAATAATCTTTTAAATTAAATTAAGTTTATTTCCTGATGGGAAGGTGTAAGATTGGCCGCTGAGCAACGCAGACAGAGCCTGTAACAATTGTAGCAGTAATTTATTTAAACATTTAAACTTTTAATTCATTTAAAACGAAATGAATTGTTCCACACATTTTATTGCAGCAAACCTTCTGACTGCTTTACACTCTTTAGAAAAGTTGCAAGCAACATTTGAAGATTCATTAATGTGCAATTGATGAAAACCACAAATCTGCGCCTCTTACAAGAAGTATCCAGTGAACACAATGAGGTGCATTGATAAAAGGGATGGGAAGGGGAGTAGAGTTTTAGAAGGAGAGTAACAGGAAAGACGTGTCTGCAATGTTTGCCACATCATTGATCTACTCTACGTTTTCATATTCTTATGACATCATAACTTGTTATAAATAGACAGATCTGCTGGGCTTTATGTGGAGTCCTTCTAATTCTTCTTCAGTTCTACTTCCTTGAACTAGTTGGAGAGATTTCGGAGGCAACTTCAGTCATGAGGTTTCTTTTACTAACCTTTGCATTGCTCCTTCTCTTCTCTGTTTCTTCAGGTAAGAGGGGGATGAGTAAATGCAGGGGAATAGAAGCAGAAGGGGAAAAAGAGAAAGCATGACAGAAATTAGCTAAAAAAAAAAGCATTCCCACTTTCGAGCGAAGTCTAGGAAGCACTTCCGAAGAACATGTATGGACAGCCCTACAATTCAGATCAGTGCTTTAACCAGACCAGCTGTCCTTCTCCACCAGTCTTTCCACTGATGGACCCTCTCAGCTACTAGGCTCAAGATTTTAGCGATTATCAGGTGATGAAAGGATTAATACAACAGTAGATTTATTATGTGGAGCTGGACTCATGCAACATATCAGAGTATGCTAAAATGAGATACAGTTGTTTGTGGAAAACCAGTTCTTAGTGTGTTGTGCAAACCTGACCTTATTTATTTATTGAATTACTTATTTTTGGTGCCTTCAAGTCAGTGTTGACTCCTAGCAACTGCCTGGACAAGTCCCTGCAGTTTTCCTGGCAAGGTTTCAGAAGTGGTTTGCCATTGTCTGCTTCCTAGGGCTGAGAGAGAGTGACTGGCCCAAGGTCACCCACCTGGCTTTGTGCCTAAGGTGGGACTAAAACTAGGGTCTCCCAGTTTCTAACCTGGTGCCTTAACCACTACACCAAACTGGCTGTCATTGACCTTATGTACTGACCTTATACATTCAGTCGCAGGGTGTTAAGTGAACACAATCATTATGTTTTTTTAACAGGGGTACCTGGAGGGGGGGAGGGAGGTGGTTGAGAAAGGGTCAAAATGGTAACAACAACAATGTGATCAAAACCCTGTTTCTTTTTTATGCGTGTTTTGCATGCCACTGAGCCTCCCCCCCCCTCCCAAAGGTGCCCATGTTTGTTATCCTGGGCTTGGAGTGAAGTGCGTTATAAAAAACAAGCCTACGTGCTGCTGTAGGGCAGCTGATTTTCTTGTTGCAGGTCGACATCAGTGTCTGTGTCTAAAGAGAGTTGACTGGTTCTTCCCAGGAAGAGATTGGTACATCTCTCTTGCCTCTTCTTTCTCCCAGTTTCGCTTCCCTTCCGGTTCTCTTTCATGCTGCCCTTCTTCAATTCCCTTAATTCCACGGCATCAGGGCTGGCCAGTTGGTGCAGGTCCTGCTTGGTGTTCTACTCTGTTTTCAGTCTCTGAAAAATGTACTGATTAGTTTTTTCTACCACTGGGATTGTTACAGGCTCTCTTTCCATTGCTTGGCAGCCAATTTTATATATTCCGATCAGGAAACGGGACATTATCCCTGAGCCCCTCAATTGTTTCCAGAAAACTCAGGGTCAGCTGATTTTCTTGCTGCAGGTTGATAGCAGTGTCACTTGCAAGAGGGAAACAGCTATGAAATATGCTGGCTAAATGCGGTCAGTCAAATCACGCTTTCTTCTGCATTTTCTTCAATTTATATGTGAAATATGTGACGTTTGTGTTTTGATGACAACTGCTTACTCAAGTAACATTTTTTCATAAATATAGGGCAATTGTTTTCCTGCATGAAGGATGGTGGTTTCTGTCAGACTGGCCTCCAAAAGCGATGCGAGTTTGGAAGTCTTCCATACAACTGTGGCATTAATGCCAAGTGCTGCAAGTCTAAGCCGGTGAGATCCATTTCTTTCTCAGTTACGAAATGAGAAATGTGTGGGCATAGAGTCTCTCTGCCTTAAAACTCTGAATAAGCACTAGATGTCTGCAGGGTAGTAAGAGTTTCCTTTATCTGTTTGCTACCACCTACTGGACATCTGGATTTTTACAGCCCAGATCTGGTAAGCCCAGCTGAGAGGCCACATCTGCAATTTAAGAGAAAGGAATCCGACTTCTTTATTAACAAGCCTCTGTTTCCTTATTTCATGTATGCTTACCTGAACCATGAGACCTTTTTCAGAGGATCCATTTTTTAATTTACATTTATTGAGGATTTTACATAAAATAAAATACAAATGTAAAGAAAAAGATAGAACAGAAAGAAAAAAGCAGAAAGAAGTGCAAGAAAAAAAATAGAAAAAAACTAGTTATGAAATGTAATGATTTCCAAACTTCTCTTCAACAGTTATTAAAAAACCTATCATCTCCCCTCCCTCTTAACTCTTCCAGAAATCCATTCAATCTCTTAGTTAATTCTCATCTATTTCAATTGTTAAATCCATAAATCATAATTTCACCTTTTCCTTCTTTTAGCAAAAAGCCCATAAATGGTTTCCAGTCTTTTAAAAAAGCACTTCTTGTTTTTTCTCTGATCAAACGGATCAGTTTTGCCATTTCTGCTAGTTCTGACATTTTTACTATTGATTCCTCTATTGTGGGAATGTCAGTACTATTCCATCTTCATCAGAACTTTTTCAAAGAACTTTTCATATCCAAAGATCCTGGCAAATGAAGTGAGGCAGAGGGCCGATAGAATAAGGGTCCTTTCATTCATCAGTCATTCCCTGTTGTGGAATACCTATGCTGGACAGACAGCATTAATACACTCACACTGGAAGTGGGAATTATAGATATTCCCACATTATTCAGTTCAGTTCTGCTGATTTCCGTGCAGGCAAACACCTGCAAAAATCTTTTGTCATACATACTGTATGTGAGTTTCAGCAGCACAAAGTAATCCTCCACTTCCTTAATTGTTGAGTGTTTATCCTCCAGGGTCCCATTGTTTTAGGTGTCAGGAAACACTGATGCCTCAGCTTTAACAGCTATACTTACTAGCCGTCCTCAGGGATGAGACTGTCAGTAGGTGATACAGCACATAAAAGCAGCTACATTAAGAAATGAGTGACTTTCTCCATGTTTACCACAGGTAAGCTGAGTAGCTCAATTTATCGATGAACTGAATTTCACCCAAGCAAGGCATCATCAAGGTCATTTAGCTGTCTTCCTTCCTCCCAGTTTTGGGAGTCAGATCAGATTCAGAATAAATGGTGTTTTAAATAATGAGACCAACGGCTTGTGGGTCTCCCGTTGCACCTGCTACTGGGCACACCATTGTTAATTTTATGGTGCCAGCTGCAAACCAATGCTGGTATATTGGAAGTGTGAAAAAAACCAAACCTGCTGTTTTGTAACCTCGAGAAACCAGCTTTTTTCTCCTTTCCCGCACCTCTGAATCAGGTGGAACACACATTCCAGGGTGTTTCTCTTCTGCTTTGTTTCTTCATTGGAGAGGAGGTTCACACTAGTACTCCTTTTCTCAGCTCATATTTCACATTCACTCAACTGGCAGTACCAAGCTCCAAACTGGAGGTGAACTAGGTTTGGTTTAGAATATGTTGGGAATGACTTGCTAGCTGAAGAGTGATGGCGTGACTGGGGTCCACATTGTAAATGCTATGAGATAAAAGGGCCGTCTCCTGTTTCCCGGAGCTCCACAGTGTTCTTAAAGGTGTGTTTTCTTGCCTGTAGGCTTCTCTGGGACATGTGACTGGCTGTTGTTGGGTACTGGATGATGAGCTAGTTGAACCTTTTTTTCTCTGATCAAGAAAGATTAAACCAGAACTTCAGCGTGACCTTCAGAAGGACCAGGCATAGCTTGTCACATTTATGAACTGAAGAATAGAACCAATAAGCAATTAATGGACCAGATACACCATTGCATCTGAAAGTGTGCCCTTTCCCCTGCCTGTACCTGTACCTGTAGCCATCATTTTGGGCAAGACAAAGTCACTTCAGTAATAAAATGTTCTGTTTCTTTTCTGCAGTGAAACCACCAACGACATTCCCTTGTGAGACACTGGGAGGTGATTGCCATGTTGCATAAGAAGAACCTTGCCCCTCTCAGGTCGAATATTCAGCCAATTGTGGCATTAAGGGAAGATGCTGCAAACTGCTTTGTAACAGCAAGCACTGGAACCACAGTATAATTAAATGATTTAATGAATTTGCATGAAACATTTATATTTGATACTTTATTTTGAAGGCGCCTGCAGCAAATGATGATCTGAATCTGATTACTGTGCTTGGAATTTTGGGAGACCTTTTGGCCACGTTGCTATTCTTACTAAGCAATCAGCAATTGCACCTATAAACTGTTCTCTGTATATCAGCTCATGAGATTGCCTTCATCTTGTCTCATCTCCCAGTCATGCCTGAGGGAGCTGACCTCTGTCTTTAGCAATCTGTGGTTTTCCCCATTAAGGAGCCAACAAGCCATTGTAGTTTTGCTATGGGTATAATCTTGTTCAGTTTCACAGATCATTCAGATGGTATCCTGGTCAGTTGATTGCTGGGTGTGGGATCAGCCCTGTACCTATTGCCCACTTTAGGATGGGGCCTCCCCTCCTCTCCTCTCCAGTCCTTGGACACTGCCTTCAATATCTGCCATGTGAAAAAGAGGTAGGGGTTTGATCATGGGTGCCATCTTGGTTTTTTACCCCATACTCAGGAATGCCAGTTGGAGGGCAGCGGGTGTTATGCTGGTATAGTTTTGTGTTGGGCAGTGAGTGGTAGATTACACTTTAACTTGACCATAAGTAAGGGCCATATGTTACATTCCAATTATGCCATCACAGGCTAAATTGTTCCTGCGAATGCCTACAGTATATATCTGAGGTTTCAACCCAGGAGCCGTGCTGAGTTCAAGAAGCTGACTTCTGTAAGCTCTCCCAAGCAGAAGCTCTCCAGCTCTTTTGTACTTCATTGTAAACAACTCCAGTGCAGTTTGGGGGCTCCAAAGAGATCATTTCCCCCCTCTCCTCCTTTGCAATAAGAAGAATACTAGGTGGTGGCCACACGAGAAGAACTCCATAGCTTATAAAGAAACATCATACATACACACAGATTGTATGATATACGGTAGTGCAGGAATTTAACCACCACTAAACTAGTGAAACTCAGTCGTAGCCCTGAGGGAGGGCTTGCTGAAAAACTAACAGACCTTCCCCAGCTCTATTTCCCACTTCTCCACAACAGACTAAGCAGTCTCCTTAAGGTATAGTATGTGTCAGAGGAACTGTATATATTTCAAGAGATCTGTTCTCTGCTGCGTTCACTTTTCCCAATGGCCAAAGACCTGCCCAGCTGGGATACGTAGCAGTTTTCTTTCTGTGCTCAGCATAGCTGCTTGGTCCTTCTTTTGGGGTTTGTCCCTCTTCCAGGCCCATTGGATCCACTTTCCTTCTCTTCTTGGTCTTGAAACTTTGATCCTTTCCCAGCCGATTCATTAGGCATTTTCCTGGTGGTCAAGCTATGACCTTCCCTCTTCCCTGTGGGCCAAGTATTGCCCTCCAATATCCCTGACAGTTTTTGCACCTCTGAGATGCTCCTCTTCCCTTGTTAACTGCAGGAAGTATTGCAATCTGCAATTGATGAAAACCACAAATCTATACCTCTTACAAGAAGTATCCAGTGAACACAATGGGGTGCACTGATGCCAATATTACCTCCATCCCTGTATAATTACAATCACTCATGTCATGTCATGCCTTATTTGTTTAAATGTTTAAATTAAATAATCTTTTAAATTAAATTAATTTAAATTAATTTCCTGATGGGAAGGTGTAAGATTAGTTGCTAAGCAACGAAGAGGGTGCCTGTAACAATTGTATCAGTAATTTAATTTAAATATTTAACTTATTTAAATTCATTTAAAATGAAATGAATTGTTTCACACATTTCATTGCAGCAAACCTTTTGACTGCTTTACACTCTTTAGCAAAGTTGCAAGCAACATCTGAAGATTCATCAATGTGCAATTGATGAAAACCACAAACCTCTTACAAGAAGTATCCAGTGAACACAATGACGTGCATTGATAAAAGGGATGGGAAGGGGAGTAGAGTTTTAGAAGGAGAGTAACAGGAAAGACGTGTCTGCAATGTTTGCCACATCAGCGTTTTCATATTCTTACGACATCATAACTTGTTATAAATAGACAGAACTGCTAGGTTTTATGTGGAATCCTCCTGATTCTTCTTCAATTCTACCTCCCTGAAGTAGTTGGAGAGATTTTGGAGGCAACTTCAGTCATGAGGTTTCTTTTACTAACCTTTGCATTGCTCCTTCTCTTCTCTGTTTCTTCAGGTAAGAGGGGGATGAGTAAACGTAGGGGAATAGAAGCAGAAGGGGAAAAAGAGAAAGTATGACAGAAATTAGCTAAAAAAAAAAAAGCATTTCCACTTCAAGGGGAGTCTTGGAAGCACTTCTGAAGAACATATGGACAGCCCTACAATTCAGATCAGTGCTTTAACCAGACCAGCTGTCCTTCTCCACCAGTCTTTCCACTGATGGACCCTCTCAGCTACTAGGCTCAAGATTTTAGTGATTGTCAGGTGATGAAAGGGTTAATACAACAGTAGATTTATTATGTGGAGCTGGACTCATGCAACATATCAGAGTATGCTAAAATGAGATACAGTTGTTTGTGGAAAACCAGTTCTTAGTGTGTTGTGCAAACCTGACCTTATTTATTTATTGAATTACTTATTTTTGGTGCCTTCAAGTCAGTGCTGACTCCTGGCAACTGCCTGGACAAGTCCCTGCAGTTTTCCTGGCAAGGTTTCAGAAGTGGTTTGCCATTGTCTGCTTCCTAGGGCTGAGAGAGAGTGACTGGCCCAAGGTCACCCACCTGGCTTTGTGCCTAAGGTGGGACTAAAACTCAGGGTCTCCCGGTTTCTAACCTGGTGCCTTAACCACTACACCAAACTGGCTGTCATTGACCTTATGTACTGACCTTATATATTTAGTTGCAGGATGTTAAGTGAACACAATCATTATGTTTTTTTAACAGGGGTACTGGCGGGGGGAGGGAGTTGGTCCAGAAAAGGTCAAAATGATAACAACAACAATGTGATCAAAACCCTGTTTCTTTTTTATGCATGTTTTTCATGCCACTGAGCCTCCCCCCATCCTCCAAAGGTGCCCATGTTTGTTATCCTGGGCTTAGAGTGAAGTGCGTTATAAAAAAGAAGGCTACATGCTGCTATAGGGCAGCTGATTTTCTTGTTGCAGGTCGACAACAGTGTCTGTGTCTAAAGAGAGTTGACTGATTCTTCCCAGGAAAAGATTGGTTCATGTCTCTTGCCCCTTCTTTCTCCCAGTTTCGCTTCCCTTCTGGTTCTCTTTCATGCTGCCCTTCTTCAATTCCCTTAATTCCACAGTATCAGGGCTGGCCAGTTGGTGCAGTCCCTGCTTGGTGTTCTACACCATTTTCAACGTCTGAAAAATGTACTGATTAGTTTTTTCTACCACTGGAATTGTTACAGGCTCTCTTTCCATTGCTCAGCAGCCAATTTTTTGCATTCCCATCAGAAAATGGGACATCCCAAAATCCCAGAGCCCCTCAAGTGTTTGGAGAAACGTCAGGGTCAGTATTCCATTTCTCATAAGAAGTGGAACCTCCCAAACAAAGTGGAAAGAAGACTTCACCCTCCACTACTGCTCACTCTTGCACTATATCATTGTCTCAGGTGTCAGATTCAGCCTAGAAAGCACACACTGCTAGCACAGAGCCATTGGTCAGTTTCACCACCTCAGGCAATAGGTGATCAGGGCAAGGAAACAATGTAACTGCAAGTTAACTGTGGACAGGGGGTGGGCAGTTAACTCACAGCAGGGAGTTAATGTGAAGCGGCAACACTGTAGCACAGCCGGCTCCCCAGGCGCCCCAGGCAACTCTGGCTTACAATACACCAGGAGCGCAGCAATCCAGAGGCAATCAGTGGGCAATTCAAAACCAGATTAAAACAGCCACTCCAACTCACCATAAGAAAAGGTCAAGGAATGCAAGGGCAAGGCAGACAAAGGAAGAAGATTATAACACAATAGAAACTAGCTGAAGGGAAAGGAAGATTGCAATGGACAGATGGGTAGCCCAGGGCAAGGGCAAGGGGCGGAACAAGGGGTAACTACGGGTCAGAGGCGTAACCCTATAAAACTCCTGTAAGAAACTGTGCCAAGCCAATCCTGGCTTTGTCTGTAACTGCTACATATTACGCCTGAATAAACTAGCTTTTGCCTGAGCCTGTGCCTTATGAGGTTTCAATTCAGTGCTGAATGCAGTGAACCTTACATAAAGCCAGGATTGCCTTTGAGCTCTACCAGGAGTAACCCTACCGAGGAGCGTTCATGTTCTTTCTTTCGACCTACCAAACCCATTCAACTTCGCGGAGCGATGGCAAGTGACAGCCAGGGTGCAAGTGGGTGAGACAGCATGGAATCTGGACCAGAGACCCTGGAAGGGAAGGAGACTGTCTGAAGGAAGAGGAGGATGGAGCCCACCCTGCCAACACCTGGCAACACAAGGTAGTCAACAGGTGTAGGGTTAGGGCCCAGGGACCTGCTGAGATGCAAAGTCACAATGCAGCAGGGAGCAAGCTCCCAGAGGAGGGAGCTGGAGGACTGGACGTCCCGAATGGAGGATGACTTCAGATGCCAGTTGGCGACCATGCAAGGGGTGCTGCAGTCACTGCTTTGCGGCCCTGAAGCCCTGCCTGGGGGAGTCCAGGAAGGCAACGAGGGAGCAGGAGTCAGTGCAGAGCCCACACCTGGACTGGCAGCAACAGCTAGACCCGTGGGATGTGCGGCGGATGACCAACGGTCAGCGGAGGTGCTCAGGTTTAGGAACCTGAAAAGCAATTTCTCAGGGTACCCTGAGCAACTGCCCTGTTTCCTCACTCAGGTGAGGAATTTCATGGGCAGCAGTGGGCACCTGTTCGACAGGGAGTGGGTTGCCTACATGGCCGACCTGCTGGAGGGGCGGGTGGCCAGGTGGGTCATCTGCCTGTACGATGCCAATGCCAGAACTAGGGAATTTCCCTGAGTTCATGCAAGCATTCAGGGACAGATTCGAGGACACACTGAGTGCCAGGTGAGCCAGGGACAAGATTCGCCAACTGTACCAAGGGGAAAGATCAGTATCCGAATATGCCCTGGAATTCAGGTGCCTTGTGGAGAAGCTGCCTGACTGGCCGGAGTCCCTGAACGTGGACTATTTCCAACATGGGCTCCACCCAGATATCCTAGAGAAAGCACTTAGCCAGGATGACCCAGAGACCCTAAAGGAATGGATCTGGCTGGCAGGGACAGTGGAAACTGCCTGGGACTGGATCAAGCAGAGGACCTGAGCCCAGAAACCAGCCATACCCAACCATGGCAAGGCGAACCCAAAGGTGAGGCATGGGAGCCAATGGCGGGGACCCGATGATAGAGAAGCCCAGCGGAAGGCAGGTCTATGTTACTGATGTAGAGGGAAGGGGCACAGGGCAGCACAATGCCCCTCGGAGCAGGACTTCCTGACGCACCACATGGAGGATGGGGCTCAGTGATCTCCGGTAGCCAGACCCCCTAACCTGCTCTGAAAGGGGGCAGTGGCCAGTGGAGCAGGGTGCAGCGGAACTGGGTGGTCCACTTCTGAGTCCAGTTCCTCAGGGGAAGAGAGCAAGCCAGCGGGAAATGACAGTCGCCTGCACTGAAGCACGCCCCAGTGCAGGTAGAGGAGTTGTGGCATGAAGACCCGCTGGTAAGCAGGGATTGCTCACCCATGCGGGTGAGGGTCCATCTCAAGGGGGTGAGATCAGGAGTGGAGGTGAACTTCGAGGCCGTGCTGGACTTGGGGTGTACCTGCTGCCCCATCCACCCAGTGCTGGTGTCAGGACTGGGGCTCCGGGTGAGGAAACTCAGGGATCCCATTGTGTTTAGCCAGCTGGATGGATTGATAGTGGTGGGAGGGGGACCGGCACAGTATTATACTGAGCCAGTCATAATGATGATCAGAACCCATCGGGAGGAGCTGTGGTTCATAGTTACCCCAATGGCCGACTACACACTGGTGCTGGGCCTGGCATGGCTCAAGCACCAGAATCCGCGCATCGACTGAGCATCCAAGGCCCTGTGATTTGGTGACACTAACAGACAGAAGGGGTCGGACCACGGAGGGGACTTGATGGCAGAGAACCCAGCGGGACTTGAAGTGCCGGTGATGGAAGGGGCAGCCAAGGCATGGCATGCTGCGGTGATGGCTGGAGCAGTGGCAGCAAGACCTGGGCAACCAACCATGGGCAAGGTGAGAGCAGTGACGAGGCCAAGGGTGGCCGGAGAGCGAGGGGGATGACGGCAATGGCTGCGACTGAGGTGACCATGGTGGCAGAGACATCGGCACCAAGACCCGAGGGGCCCGCAACAAACCAGGCGAGGGCAGCAGCGGTGCTGAAAGTGGCAGCAGCAGCAGTGGTGGAGCCGGTGGCAGTGGGAGCCGACCGGTCAGCACCAGGTAAGCAGAGAGAGACCAGCAGTATACCGGGTCCCTACCATGACCTGGAGGCAGTTTTCAGCGAGGCAGAATCGGACCAACTACCCCCCACTGACCCACAGACTGTGCTATCGACCTGGAACCCGGGGCCAAACTACCTAAGCCCAAAATGTACTCCATGTCAGGGAAAGAGATGGCCGCCCTGAGGGAGTTTATTGACAAGAACTTGGGCAGAGGCTTCATCCAGCCAGCAAAATCCCTGATGGCAGCCTCGGTGCTCTTCTGGGAGAAGGACGGCTCGCTGAGGCTGTGTGTAGACTACCGGGGGCTGAATGCCATCAGCACGGAAAACAAGTACCCCCTCCCCCTCATAAAAGACTTGCTGTCACACCTATCCAAAGGGAAGGATTTCACCAAATGACCTGAGAGAAGGGTATTTCAGGGTTTGAATAGATGAGGGCGATGAATGGAAAACTGCCTTTAATTGCCCCTTGGGTAGTTTCCAGTACAGTGTGATGCTGTTTGGGTTAAGGGGAGCTGCAGGAATATTCATACAGCTGATTAATGAGGTGCTGCATGATTTCCTCTACCAGGGGGACCTGGTCTACCTGGACGACATCCTCATATACTCAGAGACGCTGGAGGAGCATGTGAAACTGGTCAAAGTACTGCTTGAGAGACTGCTGGAGGCACAACTGTACGTGAAGCTCTCCAAATGCAAATTTCACCAGGAGACCTTGGACTACCTGGAGTACAGAATATCCAGCCGCGGCATGGAGATGGACCCAGCAAAGGTAAAGGACGTGCTGGGGTGGGAGGCACCATGGACCCACAGGCAGCTCCAAAGCTTCCTGGGCTTCACGAACTTCTACTGCCAGTTCATCCCCAACTTAACCCAAGTCGCTCTCCTCCTAATGGACCTGCTAAAGACCCAAGGGAGTGGAAGACCCCCTAAACTGAGCATGACCCTTGCATGGACTCAGGAATGCCAAGAGGCATTCAAGGACTTGAAATGGCAGTTCACCGCGGAACCCATTTTGTGGCACCCCAACCCAGACAAACAATTCATCATCCAAGCTGATGCCTCAGATGTGGTGACAGGCACAGTCCTCCTGCAGCCAGGACCAGGGGGGGGTCATCCATCCATGTGCGTATGCCTCTCGGAAGTTCAGCAAGACAGAGCATAGGTGGATGGTCTGGGAGAAAGAAGCCTTCATGATAAAGTGGGCACTTTTCACCTGGAGGCATCTGCTGGAGGAAGTGAACCACCCGTTCAAAGTTTGGACCAACCATAAGAATCTGGAGGCGCTTAGGACCCTGTGGAAGCTGTCACCTAAGCAAGTGTGCTGGTTGCAGTACTTCACCTGGTTCAATTTTGCACTTAAACACATACCAGGGAAAAGGAACTTCCTGGCGGATGGCCTGTCCCACCTACCCCAGCATAACAGCCAGAGGGAGGAAGTGGTGGACTCAATTATCCCTGCGACCCAGATGGTGGCGAAAGCTGTAACCTGAGCCCAGGCAGAGAAGCAGAAGTGGGAGGTGGAACCAGAGCTAAGGCAAGCCTTCTTGGAAGCTGGCAAAAGGACTCTTGGTTGGTGCTAAATAAAGAATTAGTGAGGGGGAAAGGGGGCTTGCGGTGGCATGAGCAGAAAATCTACGTGCCATAGGGGTGCCATAGGGAGGTGCTGGAGAGGGGGCATGACAACAAGAATGCGGGGCATTACAGCTTTGTGAAAACCCTCCACCTCCTGCACAGGCAGTTCTTGTAGCTATCACTCCAAAAAGACATGGAGGTGTACATAGCCAGCTGCCCATCCTGTGCAATGGCTAAAGGGAACAATGGGAAACCCCAGGGACTCCTCCAGCCAGTGACAAACCCTGAAAACCCATGGCAGGAGATTGCCATGGACTTCATTGTTGAGCTGCTGGAGAGCAGGGGTATCACAGACCTTTTTTTTCCAAACAGGCACACTTTGTGGAGTGCAGGCAGGTCCCAACAGCTGAGAAGCTGGCACGGCTATTCATACAGCATGTATACTGTCTGCATGGGGCGCCCAGGCGGATAGTGAGCGACCGGGGTGGGAACTTCATTGCGAAGTTTTGGAGAGAGTTCCTGAAGTGGGTGGGGACCCATCAGGCATTGTCCTCTGGGGCACATCCAGAAACAGATGGGGCCACTGAACGCCTTAACCTGGGGTTGGAGCAATACTTGAGATGTTATGTGAGCTACTAGCAGGATGATTGGGCAGAGTTGCTGCCATTCACGGAGGTAGCTTACAATAATGCGGTACACCAGAGCACTGGTTTCACCCCGTTCAAGGTAGTGATGGGGCAGGAATTCGTGGCCATGCCAGAGCTGCCCCAGCCACTGTCCCAGATAGGCTCCCTGGACAAATGGATGGCCCAAATTGGTGACACATGGCGGGTGAACCAGGTGGTGCTAGAAGGAACCAAAGCGGAGAACAAGAACTACGTGGACCGCAAATGGCAACCCAGAAATGGGAGATAAGGGAAAAGGTATATCTGTCGACAAAAAACTTGAAAACTCACCAGGCGTCCAAGAAGTTGGGTCCCAAATTTGTGGGCCCATTCCCCATTAAGGAAATAATAAACCCGGTTATGGTAAAATTAGAGCTCCCCAAGGCATTAGGGAAGGTCCACCTGATCTTCCACTGCAGCTTGCTCAAGCCATACAAATCCTTACCCGATTGGCATGACGAAGCGCCTGCACCTGCCCTGGTTATGGTAGATGGGGAGCAGCACTTCAAAGTTAAGCAAATCCTGGATGCCAGGAAGTGCAGGGGCCAGCTGCAATTCCTGGTACAGTGGAAGCACTTCCCCAAATCCCACAGCAAGTGGGTCAACAAAGCCCATGTCAAGGCACCCAGGTTAGCCAAGGAGTTCTATGACAAACACCCCGGCGAGCCCAAATAGAGGGAGGGAGTCTCTCTTCAGGGGGTCGGTATGTCAGATTCAGCCTAGAAAGCGCACACTGCTAGTGCAGAGCTGTTGGTCAGTTTCACCACCTCAGGCAATAGGTGATCAGGGCAAGGAAACAATGTAACCGCAAGTTAACTACCGACGGGGCAGGCAGTTAACTCGCAGCAGGGAGTCAATGTGAAGCAGCAACACTGTAGCACAGCCAGCTCCCTAGGTGCCCCGGGCAGCTCCGGCTTATAATACACCAGGAGCGCAGCAATCCAGAGGCAATCAGTGGGCAATTCAAAACCAGATCAAAACAGCCACTCCAGCTCACCATAAGAAAAGGTCAAGGAATGCAAGGGCAAGGCAGACAAAGGAAGAAGATTGTAACACAACAGAAACCAGCTGAATTTGCCATCAAGGCGAGGGGAAGGAATATCACAACGGACAGATGGGTGGCCCAGGGCAAGGGCAAGGGGCGGAACCAAGGGGTAACTACAGGTCAAGGGGAGAACCCTATAAAACTCCTGTAAGAAACTGTGCCAAGCCAATCCTGGCTTTGTCTGTAACCACTACATATTATGCCTGAATAAACTAGCTTTCATCCGAGCCTGTGCCTCACAAGGCTTCTGTTTGGTGCTGAATGCAGCAAACCTTATACCAGGTGGGTCTGCAAAGACCCAGAGAGCTTCCATTGCTCTCTCCATCTATGTGTTGAGGAAAGCAACAGTAGCTATGAACTTCATTAGGAGGAAGAGCTACTTTGCATGATGTGTAGCTTAACCTGCTCCACTTTCTGAACAAACTCAGAAGAAGCAATGCCAGGAATGCTAAGAGCAGAAAGTGAACACAGCTTCTCTTCAGCAAGCCTTCTTCCAATAGGAAATGCTTTGTTACGTGTCCCCAGACAGCCCCCTTGTGGACTTCTGGGTCCTTAACCCGCCTGAATTTTTATTGAAAGAAAAACATGAATTCAGAAGACAACATGCTACCAAGCAAAGTTTCATCCTTCATCCTAAGATTTCTTTGCAGCAATGACTTTCCACCCCACAAGTGTTTCACTTGGATGATAACAGTATACTGAAACTCTAGTTCACCTAGTAAATTGATTTTAGGTGACTGGCTAAGCCAGGGGTCTCTGCAGGTAGGGGCCAGGTAGGGCAGACTGATGAAAGGAGTGTCCCCTTACTATGTGCATTGCAATGTTGCATGTATCCCCACAGGGACAGAGCTTGTGGTGTGAGCTCTGATGAAAGCAGCAAGATCCTGCAGATGCCACTGGGCTAAGCTCAGCATAGGAGGCACTTTTTTCAGTCAAGCAAGACTTCTATTTTGTGAATTCAACCCTTCTGGCTATGCATGCATGCAATGCTCTCAAAATTTCAAAAATGTCCTTCTACAGGTAGTTCTCGTTTAGCAACTGCCTTGTTCAGCAACCATTCACAGTTACAATGGTGATGAAAAAGTAACTTTGTAACTAATTCTTGCATTTATGACCTTTGCAGGGTGAAAAGCAAAGGAAAGCTGCAGTAAGATCACAAGCAGAGTTGCAGTTTCACTTAGCGACAGCTTTGCTTAATGATCAAGTTGCTGGTCCCAATTTTGGTTGCTAAATGAGGACTACTTGTAGTTTATAACCCCTCCATCAAATTTGTCTGGGACTTGTGTACATTCATACAACACACACACACACACACACACAAACAAAAGGGTTGGAGCTTGCTTCACATCAGCATGATGCTGCTTTCAGTCATGCAGATGCCTCTGGAATCTTTCTACTGATCTGCCACAGGATTACTTTAAAGAGTGCAACTGGATGATCCCATAAAGTATTTGGAATACTTGCAACAACTAAATAGCTATGAAATATGCTGGCTAAATACGGTCAGTCCAATCAGCCTTTCTTCTCCATTTATATCTAAAATCTATAACCATTGTGTTTTGATGACAACTGTTCACTCAAATACTATTTTTTTCATAAATACAGGAAGACCTGACACCTGCCAACAGGCTGGTGGTTTCTGTCAGATAGACATCCGAAAGAAATGCAAGTTTGGAAGTCTTCCATACAACTGTGGCATTAATGCCAAGTGCTGCAAGCCTGGTCTGGTGAGATCCATTTCTTTCTCAGTTACGAAATGAGAAATGTGTGGGCATAGAGTCTCTCTGCCTTAAAACTCTGAATAGGCACTATATGTCTGCAGGAAAGTAAGAGTTTCCTTTATCTGTTTGCTACCACCTACTGGACATCTGGATTTTTACAGCCCAGATCTGGTAAGCCCAGTTGAGAGGCCCCATCTGCAATTTAAGAAAAAGGAATCTGAGTTCTTTATTAGCTAGCCTGTTTTGTTATTTCATGTATGCTTACCTGAACCATGACAACTTTTTCAGAGGATCCATTTTTTAATTTATATTTATTGAGGATTTTACATACAGTAAAATTTATATTTATTGAGGATTTTACATACAGTAAAAGACAAATGTAAAGAAGAAGATAGAAAAGAAAGGAAAAAGCAGAAAGAAGTGCAAAAAAAAAGAAAGAAAGAAAAAAACTAAAATTATGAACTATAATGTCTTCCAACCTTCTCTTCCAGAGTTATTAACAAACCTATCATCTCCCCTCCCTCTTAACTCTTCCAGAAATCCATTCAATTCCTTATTTAATTCTCATCTATTTCAATCATTAAATCCATAAATCATAATTTCACTTTTTTCTTCTTTTAGCAAAAAGTCATCATGGTTTCCAGTCTTTTAAAAAAGCACTTCTTGTTTTTTCTCTGATCAAACGGATCAGTTTTGCCATTTCTGCTAGTTCTGACATTTTTACTATTGATTCCTCTATTGTGGGAATGTCAGTACTATTCCATCTTCATCAGAACTTTTTCAAAGAACTTTTCATATCCAAAGATCCTGGCAAATGAAGTGAGGCAGAGGGCCGATAGAATAAGGGTCCTTTCATTCATCAATCGTTCCCTATTGTGGAATACCTATGCTGGACAGACAGCATTAATACACTCACACTGGAAGTGGGAATTATAGATATTCCCACATTATTCAGTTCAGTTCTGCTGATTTCCGTGCAGGCAAACACCTGCAAAAATCTTTTGTCATACATACTGTATGTGAGTTTCAGCAGCACAAAGTAATCCTCCACTTCCTTAATTGTTGAGTGTTTATCCTCCAGGGTCCCATTGTTTTAGGTGTCAGGAAACACTGATGCCTCAGCTTTAACAGCTATACTTACTAGCCGTCCTCAGGGATGAGACTGTCAGTAGGTGATACAGCACATAAAAGCAGCTACATTAAGAAATGAGTAACTTTCTCCATGTTTACCACATGGTAAGCTGAGTAGCTCAATTTATCGATGAACTGAATTTCACCCAAGCAAGGCATCATCAAGGTCATTTAGCTGTCTTCCTTCCTCCCAGTTTTGGGAGTCAGATCAGATTCAGAATAAATGGTGTTTTAAATAATGAGACCAACGGCTTGTGGGTCTCCCGTTGCACCTGCTACTGGGCACACCATTGTTAATTTTATGGTGCCAGCTGCAAACCAATGCTGGTATATTGGAAGTGTGAAAAAAACCAAACCTGCTGTTTTGTAACCTCGAGAAACCAGCTTTTTTCTCCTTTCCCGCACCTCTGAATCAGGTGGAACACACATTCCAGGGTGTTTCTCTTCTGCTTTGTTTCTTCATTGGAGAGGAGGTTCACACTAGTACTCCTTTTCTCAGCTCATATTCACTCAACTGGCAGTACCAAGCTCCAAATTGGAGGTGAACTAGGTTTGGTTTAGAATATGTTGGGAATGACTTGCTAGCTGAAGAGTGATGGCGTGACTGGGGTCCACATTGTAAATGCTATGAGATAAAAGGGCCGTCTCCTGTTTCCCGGAGCTCCACAGTGTTCTTAAAGGTGTGTTTTCTTGCCTGTAGGCTTCTCTGGGACACGTGGCTGGCTGTTGTTGGGTACTGGATGATGAGCTAGTTGAACCTTTTTTTCTCTGATCAAGAGAGATTAAAGCAGAACTTCAGCGTGACCTTCAGAAGAACCAGGCATAGCTTGTCACATTTATGAACTGAAGAATAGAACCAATAAGCAATTAATGGACCAGATACACCATTGCATCTGAAAGTGTGCCTTTTCCCCTGCCTGTACCTGTACCTGTAGCCATCATTTTGGGCAAGACAAAGTCACTTCAGTAATAAAATGTTCTGTTTCTTTTCTGCAGTGAAACCACCAACGACATTCCCTTGTGAGACACTGGGAGGTGATTGCCATGTTGCATAAGAAGAACCTTGCCCCTCTCAGGTCGAATATTCAGCCAGCTGTGGCATTAATAGAAGATGCTGCAAACTGCTTTGTAACAGCAAGCACTGGAACCACAGTATAATTAAATGATTTAATGAATTTGCATGAAACATTTATATTTGATACTTTATTTTGAAGGTGCCTGCAGGAAATGATGATCTGAATCTGATTACTGTATTTGGAATTTTGGGAGACCTTTTGGCCATGTTGCTATTCTTACTAAGCAATCAGCAATTGCACCTATAAACTGTTCTCTGTATATCAGCTCATGAGATTGCCTTCATCTCGTCTCATCTCCCATTCATACCTGAGGGAGTTTACACCTGTCTTTAGCAATCTGTGGTTTTCCCCATTAAGGAGCCAACAAGCCATTGTAGTTTTGCTATGGGTATAATCTTGTTCATTTTCACAGATCGTTCAGATGGTATCCTAGTCAGTTGATTGCTGGGTGTGGGATCAGCCCTGTACCTATTGCCCACTTTAGGATGGGGCCTCCCCTCCTCTCCTCTCCAGTCCTTGGACACTGCCTTCAATATCTGCCATGTGAAAAAGAGGTAGGGGTTTGATCATGGGTGCCATCTTGGTTTTTTACCCCATACTCAGGAATGCCAGTTGGGCAGTGAGTGGTAGATTACACTTTAACTTGACCATAAGTAAGGGCCATATGTTACATTCCAATTATGCCATCACAGGCTAAATTGTTCCTGCGAATGCCTACAGTATATATCTGAGGTTTCAACCCAGGAGCCGTGCTGAGTTCAAGAAGCTGACTTCTGTAAGCTCTCCCAAGCAGAAGCTCTCCAGCTCTTTTGTACTTCATTGTAAACAACTCCAGTGCAGTTTGGGGGCTCCAAAGAGATCATTTCCCCCCTCTCCTCCTTTGCAATAAGAAGAATACTAGGTGGTGGCCACATGAGAAGAACTCCATAGCTTATAAAGAAACTTCAGCCATACATATACACAGATTGTATGATATACGGTAGTGCAGGAATTTAACCACCACTAAACTAGTGAAACTCAGTCGTAGCCCTGAGGGAGGGCTTGCTGAAAAACTAACAGACCTTCCCCAGCTCTATTTCCCACTTCTCCACAACAGACTAAGCAGTCTCCTTAAGGTATAGTATGTGTCAGAGGAACTGTATATATTTCAAGAGATCTGTTCTCTGCTGCGTTCACTTTTCCCAATGGCCAAAGACCTGCCCAGCTGGGATACATAGCAGTTTTCTTTCTGTGCTCAGCATAGCTGCTTGGTCCTTCTTTTGGGGTTTGTCCCTCTTCCAGGCCCATTGGATCCACTTTCCTTCTCTTCTTGGTCTTGAAACTTTGATCCTTTCCCAGCCGATTCATTAGGCATTTTCCTGGTGGTCAAGCTATGACCTTCCCTCTTCCCTGTGGGCCAAGTATTGCCCTCCAATATTCCTGACAGTTTTTGTACCTCTGAGATGCTCATCTTCCCTTGTTAACTGCAGGAAGTACTGCAATCTGCAATTGATGAAAACCACAAATCTACACAATACAATGAAGAGGGAGTCTGTAACAACTGTCACGATGACTCAGTGGATCATGGGTTATCAAGTTATCATTAAAATCAGTAAAATGAGTGCAAGATCAGAGTTACTTGGCAGTAGGGATGTCTAGCTAGCAGTTTTTGACACTGTGTTCTATATCAGTTACAGCATCTGTGTCTTCTTCAGAGTCAGTCCCATAATACAGTGCATTAGAGTAGTCCAACTGTATTGCTGCCAAGGTCTCCTGGTCCATGAAAACTATAACTCATGGACCAGTAGAAAAATGGCCAGAAGATTTAATTTGCAAGAAATAGGGAACGTTCTGCCCTAGAATCATGAAGGATCTATACGTGCTTCTAAAAAAGGAAACTCATTTTTTTCAAATTACTCCATATCTATCTATACTTACATAGTAAATATTGTGACTATACATAATAATCAAAGCAATCTCCCAAGTATCATAAATTTGCAAACACATTGAAAATACTCCCCCCCCCCCCCCTTTTACACCAAACTTTCAGCTCAAGAGCTGATCTGCACTTTCTGCTAGGTGCATCACCAGCACAGGCTACTCCCCACTTCCTGGGTGCATTAGTGGATGACATCCTACTTCTATTCCTAGGCCATTGCAAATGTCCCTCCTGCCCATGTTTTTCAGCTTCAATTCAAAACTGCTATTTTCTGACCTGAGACAACCTAAGCCCTTCAGAGCACAAGCTCTATTTGGGGACTGTGCCTGGCATGTTCCATGCCTCCAGTGCTGGTCTTTTCATCCCAGCCTGCCAAGAGGTAACGTTCTCGGCCGGTCATCAGTTGCTGGTTCTTAAAATAATCTTGTGGTGGCTACTTTGTTTCTATGAAGCTGAACTATCAGTTCTTCCTTGCAATAATATTTCCATGGACTTCAAGAGAAACAGAGAAACAAAAAGAACAACCAATTTCCTGTTGCTTTGATCCTTGTAGCATCAGAGCTCTAATGGTACCATATGAGGGGGAAAAAGGGGAAAAAATGTCAGAGTTAGTGGGAAGTAGAGTGAAGACAACCACATACACAACCATCTCATAGAGTAAAGGAAAGGCATGGAGACTAGCAAGGAGTGAACAGTCCCTAAAGGAAAAGGCAGGCACCAGAAGACCAGTCCGCACAGAAGCCAGAGAGTGATGCTTGCCTTCTCTGCATGGATGGGAAGGGCAGGAAGCAGAGAATGACCATTCAGGTCTTTTGGTGGCTGTTGCCCAGAATGAGCAGCAGCCTGGCTACAAAGCCAACTCACTGCAGTCTGGACTGGAATTTCTAAAGTAGGCTTAAGAAACAGCCATGAGCAACATGGCAGACAAACCATTTGGATCCACTCTAGAGTTGCCCTGAACCCACAGGCTTCTCTGAGTCCCTGCCTACGTCTTCTAACTTCCTAAGCAACTGCAGACACTTGTATTAAAATAAGTCTTCATATTCAATGGGAATGCTTTCTGAGTAAACACTGTAAGATTGCACTGGCTGGCTGTTGAACTCTAAGCTTTCTTGTAAAGGGAAATGTTGGTCTTCCTGAAGGCAAGAAGGAAGTTCATCTTTACCAAGATATTTTGTATGTGATGCAAACTTTCTGTTTTTTTAAAATTCTACTGATAATGTATTTTGAATATTTTCAACATTTAACAAATTATTAACAATTTTAAACCATAATTTTGTTCCAAGAACTTTTGTCAGACCAATAAGGAACTAACAGTTGACATGTCCATAGCACATGCACTGAAGTTCCTTGGCATTTATTACATCTCCAGCATATAAAGAGAGACAGCCAATCAACATTCAAAAATATCTTTTCTAACAATAAGAGCAGTTAGACAATAGAACCAGATGCCCAGGGAGGTGGGGGCAAAAATCCGTTTAAGAAAAATAGTTTTCCTCAAATTCTACCAAAAAAAAAAAAATCTTACTGGCTGTTGTGAGTCAGTCCTTTTTATTGTCTTAAAGCAATAAGGATTGTAAAACTATGCTCTTAAATTTCTAGCTAGGATCACAATATCACAAAATCACAATAACTGGGGATCACAGTGAGGGAGATCATGTAGGCTATTGCTTGCCTAACCATGTTTTAGATTGTTTGGTAACAGATAATTTCTAATTCAATATGAAAGTGCAAAAAAGCAGAGTGCAAAAGCAGAGAGAAGGCACTGAAGAGGGCCTTTGCACGTTCTCCTAGCAATAACGAGGTTGAAAACTGTCCTGTTTAAACCAAAGGAGTACTTACAAATGTAACCACTTGCCAAGAAAATCGGTGTGCAAAAACACCAGCAGATGATTGCTAATTATGGGAACTGTAGTCCAATACAAAGGAGGACACCAAGATTAGAAAAGGCTTCTCTGAAATCTCAAGGAGGATCTAGGAGTGACTCATCCTGGAGAACATCCAAACATCACACCTGCATCTCAAAGAGTGCCATTTTAAACCCTTCCCTTTCAGACTCAACTGAACTTATCTCTAGCTATCTGGAGGACCACTTGGACTGCTTCTATTTGTTTGCCTGCTGTATTCATCACTGTTTCAGAGCTCAGCGGTGCTGGGGAGGCAGACCTCTTTCTTACCATCTTTACCATCTGCCTTGCTGCTGGACGCTGGGGATTTGGAGGTGTGGGCAGTGGCTGGGTGAGGTGGGGGGGGGGCTGCAATAGTGTGGCAGACTACTGTGGACCCCCCTGCCTGCAAAGGCCTTTCTGCCTTCTCTCCTATAGCCTTGAGAGGAAAAAGTGCTGCAGCTCCTGTGTAATAGTGAAGTGCCTGAGAGTTGGACTATGGGTTTCCCACTGTGAACTATGTATTGATCCCTTCCTCTTTTTCCTTCCTCTAGGTGAGAGCCAGGGGGTGGATTTGGTGTGGGGTGAATGGGATGGGGGCCTCCACCAGCTGCTGGAAGCAGCAGGGTGAGTGCCTTGCATGTTAGTGGGGTGTGAGAGTGTGAATGTGTTGATTCCTTCTTCTGGGTGACAGTCAGAGGAGGAACTGACAGAGGGTGAATGTGAAGGGAGCCCTCTACCCATGGGTGGGAGCAACAGGGAGGGTGCATATGAACGTTTGGGTGTATGACTGTGTTGCAGTGAAGTAGGGAGGTGGTTGCTAGGTACCTCAAAGGCACTGAGTGAAGCTAAAGTGCCTTGGGGTGCCCAGCTTCCCCTCCGAGGGATGACTGGTGAGGACAGTAGATGCTTCCCCATCTTGGGAACTGAGGGGCTTGGATAAGAGATGAGGCTCCCATTGAGGGGATGGGGCAGGCTGAAGTTTTATGGTGGTGATGGGCATGGGGAGATATGGTGGGAGACGGGGAGTGGGCCATTCCTGGGGAACACGGGACCATTGTTTGATTCTGGTCTTGCGTTCCAGCTCCTCAGTCTCAGTCCCAGTACCCTGTTAGCAGACCTTCAGAGGCCCTGGCTTCTGGCCCTGGCTTCTTAATTCCAGGTTGGTCTGTAATGAGGCTGCCCTCGTCAGTGATTTAGTCCTTGATGAGAGGGCTGACTTGGCATGTATCACTGAGACCTGGCTAGATCTGGAAGGGCGGGGGGTGTCCTTTCAGAGTTATCCAGTTGGGGTTTGGGTGTGGCATCGGCCGAGATCCTGGGGCAGGGTGGGTGTGTGGCAACTGTCATCCAGGAATTCCCTATGGCTTTCAGGAGCGCTGCCCCACAGGTCCCTGGATGTGAGACTCTGTTCCTTCAGTTGGGCTCTAGGGATCAGTTGGGATTGCTGCTGTTGTACCAGCCTCTCTGCTCCACAGCAACCTCCCTGCCTGAGCCCCTTGACTCCATTTCTGGATTGGCAGTGGAATTCCCCAGACTTACAGTTTTGGGGGATTTCAATCTGCCTTCTCTAGGAGTGAGGTCTGAGGTGGCTCAGGGTGTTCATGGACACCATGATGGCCATGGGCCTATCCCAGATCATCCAGAGCCCAACAAAGGACAGTGGCCATACACCAGATCTGACGTTCCTGTCGGAGCAGTGGCTATGTGATCTGAAATTGGGGGAGCTTTTAGTGTCCCCCTTGTCATGGTCAGATCATGCCCTGATTACCATGGGATTCTCCAGTGCCACTATCCACTGCAGGGAGGCTGGACCCATTAGATTGGTCAGCCCCTGGTGACTAATGGACCTGTCTGGATTCCAGAGGGAGCTGGGGGTTGTTCCTGCTGGTCTGTTGCAAGGTCCATCTGAAGCCCTGGTTGCCACTTAGAATAAGGGAGTGGCTGAGGCCTTGGATTGGATTGTACCCATGCAACCTCTCCACTCCCATGGATCCTGTCACTCTGGTGAATTAAGCGATGCTATGAATGTCTTATCCTGGTGCCTGGAGGCTGTGAGGGTCTGGACTGGGAACAACAGGCTTCAACTGAACTCTGGCAAGCCTGAGTGGCTTTGGGTTTTGGGGCCTTCCAGTTCTAGGACTGTGCCATCTTTGGTGATGAATGGGGTGGCACTGCCCCAGACAGACCATGTGCACAATCTGGGGGTCCTCCTGGACGTAATGACTCCCGCTCGAAGAGTGGGTGGCAGTCATGGCTAGGAGGGCCTTTGCACAGCTTCAGGTTGTGTGCCAGTTGTGCCCTTTCCTGGATCAGGAGGCTCTGCTCATTGTCACTTGTGCCCTGGCAACCTTCTGTTTGGACCTCTGTAATGCACTCTACATGGGGCTGGCCTTTGAAGAGTATCCAGAAGCTTCAGCCGCTGCAAAATGTGGTGGCGTGGGCAGTTATGTGTGCCCCCAGAAGGGCACATGTTATACCTCTGCACTGCAAGCTGGATTGCTTGCCAGTTTACTTCTGGGTGCAATTCAAGGTGCTGGTTTTGACCTTTAAAGTCCTTCATGACATGGGGCCAGGTTATTTGAGGAACCACCTCTCCCCGACTACATCTGCCCATGCCATCAGGTCTGGCAGAGAAAGCATGGTGTGGGTTCTGCCTGCCAGGGAATTCTATTTGGTGGGTCCCAGGAGGTGGGCCTTCTCTGCTGTGGCCCCTGCCTTGTAGAATCTTCTCCCCCAGAAGCAAGACTAGCCCCATCCCTCTTAACATTCTACAAGTCCCTCAAGACCTGGCTATGTGAACAGGTCTGGGTGTCCCAGGGGACTGGGGATATTTTGCAGTGGCTCCTTTACTATGGTTAACATTACCCTTTCCTGTTGTGTGTGTTTTTATAGTTTTTATAGCTTTAATTATTGTTTTATATTTATTTATGTTTTTTTAAATTGAGTGTTGTACGCCGCCCAGAGTCACTTTTTTTATGAAATTGGCAGCTATATAAATATGATCAATCAATCAGTAGATAAATAGAGTGTCAGATGGTTTCTGCTGTTTCATGTTAGAAATGTATCCTGCACAATTTGCACGTAAAGCTCTGCAGACCACATGCTGGCTCCGTTGTCTCCACATTTTTGTAAACAGAGGAACACCTTTTGAGATGTGGATCTAGATCTTTGGTGTGGCTTTGTTCCAGTAACTGTAAGAGTTCAAAGAAAAGTTCAGCAATGAGGTTGTTTCCTTTTCTCTTTCCTCTGCTCTCCCCTCTTCCACATTGCTGCAGGTAAGAGAATACTGTTGAATGATAAAGAAATACAGCATTTAAATTTGAGACATTTCACTGAAATAGAAAGCTCTTGCTAGATTTCATTCTGCACTGATGTGGCAAGTGAGGACATGATGGAGACCTTATTCCATTTACAATTTCATATATAGAAGCTGACTGGCTATTGAATCACTTAATCTTATTTTAATCTTTCTGACAAGAAAGCATTCTGTACCATGTTGGAGATCAGCAGGCTAGTTTAAAGAGCAGAAAAGACACCACTGTAGCCCCACAACTCTGAATTTCTTTGGCTGCCCACTGCTACCTACCACACACACCGTTGTTACTTGACGTACCTGCTTCACTCTAGTAGGATGGGCCCCTGCAACATGAGACATTCCAATCTTTTGAGTAAATGTATTTAAGCTCCAGGTGCCTGTCATATCTGAGAATGAATTAAGAAAACAATAGTAGTGGCTGGAGCAGATGTATTTTCCTGAAGATATTTAAGTGGTTGGGTGATGGTGCCATCAATAAGGAGTTAAATTAAATACTTTGGGGCTGTTTGCAAATATGCTAGTGTTTCTTTGCAAAACGCTTGCTAGAGAGGAATAATGACCAAAGGCTTTGCACACAGAGGGGTAGGTCCCAGTGAATAGCTTTCTCGATTGCAGACCCTCACCCTGGAAAATATGGGTGGCCCCAGCCAGTTAATCTTCAGGAAGGCTCTGAAAGCAGCACTCTTCACAAGGCCTTTGGTGAAGTGATAGCTTTTGTGACTTGCATGTGATTTTGAATCCAGGGAGAAGATGGCTTATAAAAATAAATAAAATAAATGCACGGTAAAGGATTTTCCTGAACTTTCAGCTGACCAATGGATCAATAATATCAGACAGCTATGGCCTCTAATCGTTAAATCACTGCAAAATGCCTGAGAACAACATAAGAAATGTGCTGATAGGAAACGTTCTGCAACCCCTCCTTGGAAAGTGGGCGACAAAGTCTGGCTCTCTACCAAGAACTTAAAAAGTACTCAACCCTCCAAAAAACTTGGCCTGAAATTCTCTGGGCCCTTCCCGATTGGAAAGGTCATCAGTCCTGTTGCTTTTAAATTAACTCTTCCAAAGCATTACAAAAACATACATCCAGTTTTTCATGCTAATCTTCTAAAATCTTTCAAAGACTCAAGTACATGGCATCCAACCAAACAACCTCCTAACCCAATTATGATTGAAGGAAAAAGTCATTTTGAAATACAAGCCATATTAGATTCTAGGAAATATAAAGGCAACCTTCAATATTTGGTACAATGGAAACATTTCCCAAAAACACACCCTGAATGGGTGGATAGTGCAAATGTAAAAGCACCAAGACTCATTGCAGACTTTTATGCCAAATATCCAAACAAACCTAAATGATAGTATGTGAAATATCATTGTATATGTATGTTTTTTTTTCTTTCAGATTCTGTTCAGAATGTGAAGACATTCGTCTTGTTGGAGGGCGGCATGTCAGGATCTACGCAAGCTAGAAATCATAGTTTTATTTAATTTAGACTAGCAATGCATACTTGACAGTTAATTGTTTAAATTGTTAATTGGAGGCCCGTTTGCTTGTTCCTTCCATCAAAGTTAGGAGAAGGGGGGAGGAAGCTGCCAAGCCAGGTGCTGCCGTTATCTCTGCAGAGGCGCCAACAAGGTCAAGCAACCATGAGACCAGGAGAAAGGCGTGAGGAATTTCAAGTGGGAAAAGAAAGTAGAAGGGGGGGGGGGGGGAAGGGCTTAAAAGGGAAGGTTTTGCTTAGCAATACTTAGACTCAACAACCTATAGATGCTGTACCTTTCTCTTAATAAAGAAATCTTTAATGGAACTAATTAGACTCCAGAAGATTTACTGAACTTTGGGAATGAGTGTGCAGACTCTGACAATTTCACTCCAAGAACAGAATCCTTTTCTGTATCTTCTCTGCCTGCCTGCTTAGCCTCTTTTCACAATTTATTTCACTCAGCCAGTTTCCTACATTCTGAATTTATCTTCTTCCCTTTATTCCTTCTTGATGTCCTGATTGCCCCACCCCATGAAGTAGCTAGGGATATGACGGGTATCTTCAGAGAATTCAGGATCTCAAATCTGAACTGATCTGGTTTCTACCTGCCTGAAGCTGGATCCCCATCAGAAAACGGGTGGTTTTTTTAGAAGCATCTAAATTTTTATAGTACTAGCTTGAGGTGATCCAAATACCTCATACATATCTCTGTTGTACCCATTGCACAACCTGTATTCAGAGTGTAATTAACTCTTCTTTAGAAAGTGTACTTCTAATTGGGAAACATGAGGTTGTTTTTCATTTTGTTGTTTGAGGAACATGACAGAGAAACTATAAACTAAGGATGAACGTGGCCTACAGTTGTCAATAGTTCATTACTAATTTGGATTACTTAAACAGTTTTCCTTGTTTTCTCCCTTAACCTGTTGGGCTCTCCTCTCCTCTCCTCTCCTCTCCTCTCCTCTCCTCTCCTCTCCTCTCCTCTCCTCTCCTCTCCTCTCCTCTCCTCTCCTCTCCCCTTCCCTTCCCTTCCCTTCATTTGGGAGCCCTGCTGCTTCTTCCCTTCCCCTTCCTTCCCCTTTTGAATTTCCCTTTAGGACAGGGGGCACAGCTACTTCTGACAAAGAGCTGCACTTCATCTTTGAATGACAAGCCAGGGGCTGAAGTACAAAAGCAGTGGGTGTCATCAGGGCAAATGCTACCTGAGATTTCAATTTATTTTTAAACAGTTTAAGTTAAATATAATTAATATGATGGCTCTCTGGGCCCCATGTGGCTTTGCACATGTTTTAGGAGTTGATCAACTCAGTCAATACTAAATACTAAAGCACTTCTGCTTTCACTATTAGAATCAAATGCTTTTGTGCATAAATTATTGTAGATTAATTTGCTTTTGGCATGTTTATAAAGCATCAGATCTATAAGCTAGTTTTGGTGTGAGATATAATGAGGCAATTAAATCAGGGCTCTTTTTTTACATTTATGGCAGTGAAAGCTCTCTTCCCAATAAGAACATTGTTTTTTGCACAAGGCAAGATGATTAAACTTGCTCAGAAATGGGATACTCCAGAAAGTTCTTCTAGTGAAGAACTTCCAGGCATTTGTGATAATAGTAATGCAACATGCTGCAAAGGTAAATCTCTCACAACTCTTAAAATGCGAATATTTAACTAGTGCTGAATAACATTCATCACTTCACCCATTCAGCCACAGACTTTATCCTTCATAAACCAAATTAAAAAGGGCTTCAGGTTTTTCAATCTCTAGGCTGCTGAAGAGAAAACTCATCTGCTCAACAATAGTTCCCTTAAAAATGGTCTCAACTTTAAAGCTGTCCACATGACAGCTTCAATAGCAATCGTAGTTGAAAGAACAGGAAGAGGGTTTTTTTCCCCTAATTTTTTAAATAATAATAATAATAAAAACCTTCAGCCATTTCTCTCTTGGAATTCTAAGAAAAGAACTTTATGTGCTCATTGCAAAGTATGTTTACCCGCAGTTCTCTCTGAAGCCTTTCATTTGTTCTTCGGGTACATATTGACACCTGATTATTGGGTAATATCTGTAGTATAATATTTACATTGCTAGTCTGTGTTATTTATTTGGAAGCCATCAGTGGTCAGCGGGCTTACTTCCAAGCCAGGTCACCTATCATTTCAATAATAAACTGGCTTTGCATTCTGTGAGGAATGTTAATTTTCTGAGCATAGTCTTTCTCTTTCTTTCACAGGAATATTGTATAATTCTCTGGACTTTGTTGTGAGGAAGAATGTGAACTGATGATATTAAAGGGGAAAGGGTAGAATTCAAAGTGCAGGCCAGTTGCTTGTTTAGAAAATGGTTATAGAATATATATTATTTTAATGGGTGGAACTGCTGGAGGAATATTGACTTATATTTTGCAAATTTGTCTAGAAGGCATATTTGCTTGATAGCTAAGAGCTAGACTGTAGCAAAAAGGATGCATTCTCACTGAAATAGTGACCTCAGGTATAGTGCTTTACTTTTCCTTACCAGTATACTTTACAATAATTCATTCATTTATATGGAAGCAGATAATGTTTAGGCAGTAAAGCCAACTAGAGAGATATAAAGATGCTCCTTCTATCACCCCGTAAGTCACACACCTCAGAGAGAGCACCTGTAAGGTCTTGGGAAATACACAGAGGCTATTAAAAACTGGGTCTTCCCTCTCAGTGTGCAGAAAGATGGATCCACTGCTGGAGGTCTCCTTGTGGCTGTGGGTCTCTAATGGGTTGTGTTCCAGCAGCAGGAGCCTGGAAATAGGATATATTGGAGGAGGGTTGGAAAGAGCCTGAGGAGGTAATGGACTTACAGGATCACAGTTGGAGGAGGAGAGTTTTAAAAAAGCAGCCTGCCCCCCACCCCTTTGGATTTGATGGTAAATACATCATAACATTCTGCTGTATGAGTTTTGCTGTGCCCGTGTATTGCAGTATAGGTAATCCTAAATAAAAGAAGCATTATCTGTGGGTGAGTGGATGGGTGTGGAAAGGTAGTTAGGTTTCAGAGATATAGTGACAACATTGGTTAGAATTTGAACTGGAGGGGGGATTTCTTCTTTATTATCTGTCCTTTTTAGCCATACATTTTTGCAGGCCAAGTTTCAAATGTGACTTGATCATCCATGTTTTTTCTGCAGGGCCACTTAAACCATGTGCAGAGTTTCAGGGTTCCTGCTTTCAGGAATGTTCCTCTGGGCTTCTTCCAGGCACATGTGACACTGAGTTTGAAAGGAAATGCTGCAGGCAGGAATGATCTTTTGAGATCCACTGGTATAAATATTTTTGGTCCTTAACTCAGTTTGATGATTAAACAAGAGACAACTCCTCCATGAGATTTATCTGCTTTAATGCATATTTAAACATTATATTTCAAATTCTATTTAAAACTATTTACTCTATCAGTCTGAAGACTAATTCAGGCATAAACAAATCAAAATAAAAACTTACACAATCGTGGAAATGCATAAAATTAACAAAACAAAGGGAAATTACAACGATAAGCAAGGCTGTACACTTGAACATCAATTATGATTTTTATAGAAATTGAGAAAAAGACAAGTTGCTAACTAATCTATCACACTATCGTTTTCTGTTTCCTAATAATTACTACACTTAATTATAACAGCAAAGTAGCAAGAAAAACAAAACAGCATTTAGCGTTCCCAAAGACAGATTTTTTTTCCTGCCCTGAAATTTGCAGCTGCCTTGTTTCCTTTTCTTTTGTCATAACAGCAAAATCCCATGAATTTCAAGATTACCAAATCTTACAGTCTGCATTCTGTTTAAGCACAACAATGCAGGATTTATCTGCAAAAATACAATACTAATCTCTATCTTGTGCATTCTTTAATCCAGGATTTTTCAGACCGTGTTCTGTGGAACTCTAGGGTTCTCTGAAATGCTATGGGGGGGGGGGGATCCCACAAACCCAAATAAAAAACCAAAAAGTTCATTCAAATACAGCTGGGGGTGTCCATAACAATTTTCCTAAGGCACAGTGGAAAGGATGGGTCTTGTCAGCTGACATTCAGAAGCCCCACAATTTCAGGGGGCATTTGGGCTCATGACTACTGCCACTCTGTGTGTATCTGAGAGACAGGCAGCAGGGGTTCTGGGAAATGCCTATATCAAGAAAAAATAATAGCAGATGTTGACAAATTGAAAGGCATAATGTTTTTTTTTTTAATTTTCCCCTAAATATTATTAAGTTAAAACGAATTGCATCACACTGTAAGGAAAGTATGTTTTTCCCCTTGGTCCTTCTACCTTTGTATTATATGTAATATAACTTTTATATATTAACTTCTGGAGTAATGCAACATCTTAAAGTGGGGGGGGGGCATGAGCACACAAGAAAGTGAAAACGACTAATTGAGAATCATTCCATTAATTTTTAAAGTGCTGTAGAGGGTCTGTTAGATTGTAATGAGCAAACCCAGTTGTTATATTGGATTGTATCATCAGGATTAGGCAGTCTGGTAACTGCCACGTTCTTGTAACTACAATAGCCTTTTACCTTGCTGATAAAAGTGATGGAAATTGCAGTGTAAAAATTGTAAAAAATAAAAGTTTCTAAATGCATCGCAATGCATATAAAAAAGAAGGTGAGGCTTTGATCACATGGTTGTGGTTGCCATATTGAGTTTTTTGACCTTCGTTGGACGCCCCTCACTCTCATTATCTCAGTTAGTAAACAATTTGTTCTCTCCACTGCACAATTCTGTTCTGGAAGTTTAGGCCACCTTGGGTTGATGTGTAATATACATATACATATATATATATATATATATATATATATACACATACACAAACACACACACACACACACACACACACACACACACACACATATATATATATATATATATATATATATATATATATATGAGTCACATATGTGAGATGGGTGGCTATATAATAAATAATAATAATAATAATAATAATAATAATAATAATAATCCTTTGCTCTTTCAGAAATCTTTGCATTTTACCTTCTATATATTCACTTCCATTGTCTAAGTGCAGTACTTGAGGCTTCCTCCCAAAATGATTGCTTACTAAAGCCACAAATTCTTCAAATTTTTCCAGTCCAGTCCTTGACTCTTTACTGAGCAAGCAGCAACATTTGAATCTTGCTGAATGAATGTTTGGATATATTTATTTCTAGCTGATGCAGTGACATGCATTGGACCACAAATATCATTCCACACCTGCTCTAATAGTTTTTTTGTATCCTTTGCTCTCCTTTTTGCATTTCTTGATGTAGCACCTTTGGCACAGCTTTACACAAGGCAGCAACTTTAGTTCTTGGTCTAAACCCTCCAATGTGTTTATTTAATTCATTTATTCTAGGAATGCACAAGGATGTTCAACTCTACAATGGCACTGGCTAGTGCACAGTAAGACACTAAATTAGAAGGTGATCGGTAGTCTTTTGTAATTTAAAACAACATATTTTGTAACAAAACATTGTCCAAGTAGAAGTGATGTGTGTGCTTCCTTCTTGAGATGTGTACCGTCCTGAATCTGGATAGTCTCCTGAGATGCTGCTGGTCTTGATTTATGAGCAGGCTGAAGCAATCCTCCATCAAAGGATACTGGACAGGGAATCCATATATCAATGTGTTGTCATTGCTGAACACTGATTTCCTTTTTCGGGCCAATATTGTTCAATAATGGCAATGTGACTGGTGATCACATTAAGCAACTGCCAGTTCCACAATGCAACTGTTTTTCCTTGCTCTTCTTATGTAAGACTTCAAACCAACAAGCAGTTTGTGGTTTAACAGTAGCACCTCTGTAACCACTGTCTTACTAATGAATTGTTGAAGGTATGAAACAGGAAAACCTCTCTTATAGGCTTGCAAGCATTAAATTTAGATGTATTAGAAATATCCGTTCCTGTGGAAGAACTAGGTGAAGTTAACAAGCACTACTTTACTCTCTTGTTAAAAATGCACTTTTACCTTTGGATGACAAAAAGAATACAGGAATGGAAACAGTTTTTCTGGCAACAATATAATTGGCAATACTTTGAATGGAAACTCAGCTGCACATCACATGGAGAATCATTGATTTGATAATGGAAGATAATCTATATGTGGCAGGATGAACTTGATTTTCCTTTGTAGAACTGTACACATCCAGGTTAAAAATGTTATTTGCTGAGAGATCTCACAGGTCAGTGCAAGGAGATGGGCAGTTAGCAGGGAGAAAAGAACAACTAAACTTTCTGGAGGTACATGCAAGCTAGCAACTAAACAGGTTAGATATGAGGTATGTAAGACACAGAGGAAGAAAGCCAGAAGGGAGGAGAGTTTTCAGGTTCTGCAGGAGATACTGCCGGCGAGCAAGTCCACCAGACCAGACATGGATCAAGAAGAAGAGAGGGGACCTGGGGACCAGGGAGCCCAGGTGATACACAACTGAGGAACAAGGAGTAATCGGGAGATGCCTGCAGCAAACAGTAAAAGAACCAACACAGGGCAGACAAAGGCAGCCTTGGCCTGAGTACCACTGCAATGCAAAACCCAGATGGTTCAGGTGATGTTGCCAGAGAGAGTTTGAGTCAAAGGGGTGTAGTCTCTTTCTTTTTCCTTTTGGGAGAGGAAATTTCCAGGAGCAACAACAGCCAGGCTAGTAAAGGAAAAAGATTAGCATTGGGAGGAGAAGATAAAAGAAACTTGCAATTTAAGAACATCTGAGGTTTTCTTTAGGACTTCATTTTTGCACTTAGTTGTAAATACAGAGTTCTTTGTTATTACTTTTGCACTCACTTGTACATAAGCTCAAGCTATATCACCTCAATACTGTAAATAATAATAATAATAATAATAATAATTAATAATAATACTGTGAATCTAACTATAGATTACTACTACTACTGATGATGATGATGATGATGATGATGATAATAATAATAATAATAATTATTATTATTATTATTCAGTTGTTTTTTTGGCTCTGTGTGTGCCTGTATCTGTTCCTATTCTTCTGTACCCTTTGACAATATGTTCTGCTCTTCCTGGGGGAGGGGGGTGGGGCTGTTCCTGGCCTCTGCAATGCCTTTTCCAAGGAAACTGATGTGGTCCCTTTGCTGACACCATGAAGGCATCAGGCAAAGAAATGGGCCTTCTCTCTCCTCCTTTTTGAAATAGGAATAATATTTGTCTTTACCCATCCTCTGACATGATGTCTGCCCCACATTAATGCCTCCAAAATCACAGAAAGGGGCTTCAAGGTGACATCTACAAGCTATTTCAGGATTCTAGAAGGTACTTGGTCCTGGAGACATGACATTGTTCATAATAGCAAGGGACTTACAAACTAGCACTTTTGTTACTTTGGGTTACTTTTTGGTCAACTGTTTAGTTTTCCATTTGAACTCAGTTCTCCTTTGGGGAGAAATCAAAAGCTAAGTAGGAACTGAGGTGCTCTGCTCATTACCCATCACCTGTTACTATTTTACTATCTTCTCCAAGCAGCAGACCCACCCCTTCCTTCTTCTTCCCTTTAGTACTGACATAGCCCAAGAAAATACCATTTACTACTTTTACCTTCCTTGCATGTGTAAGATAATTTTCTGGTTTAGCCTTCCTAACATTCTTTTGGCAGGTATTACCTCCTTCCTACATCTATCCTCCATTTCTTGCACATGTCCCTTTTCATGCAGTCGAATCCACCTATGCATCTGCAATGGTTTCTAAAGCTACCTCTCTTCTCTGAAAAAGGGCAGGTATGTATTTTGGGAATGCTTCTGAAATCTCTCTTTGATTACCAAGACCGAGGGAACAAGCTTCTCTGATATAACAATTGCTTCCCTTCCTGGAGTCGATCTATTTATGTGATGTGTCCTTGTGTCCAGTCTGGGAAAATCAGTCCAGAATTCAGCAGCAGCCAAAGGGGTCTCTGCAAGAGGAAGCCACATGTCAGCTCTGCTAAAACCAGTGGTATAACTCAATATTATTTCCTGGGTGAAATACAAAGTGTTGCTTAATACCTTTGAGGCCCCAGATATCGTAGGTCCTGTCTTCTTGGGAGAAACCTATTTGATCCCCTCCCTCATTGAGATCAATAAGGAAGTTGGTTTACAGTAACTATGAGCTCAACATGGAGCAATTCAATCCTGAGCACACACCCTAAAGCCTCTGCCCTGCTCAGATATTCTCAGAAGTTGGCCAGCGCCAGCTGAATTCTGGAAAATCCTTGCTGCGCATGTAGGAGAGGCCTAGCCTAATATCTCCTCATGGTAGCCCAGGCTAGCTAGACAAGACCCTTAGGAACTCCAGGCTAACCAGTCTGCGATCCACCCCTCCCTCCCTGAGAAGATCTTTATGGTCCAAAGGCCCCTGAGCAACTGCTCCTTGACTGACTCTTTCTCTGTCTAAATACTTGCAAACTGATGGTTTAATAATCTCATCATGAATGTGTAAGCTGCAACTCTGTCACATTAACTGCCAGCCCCTCACACTAGACAGCCTCTGACTTGAATGTACACCTTTTCTAAGCATGGGTTTTTGGCAAACGTACAACAGGCAAATTCCCTCAATTCCCCCTAGAAATGAGGGAGATCTCTGGAGCGAATGAATAGAAAAAGCCAAGTGGAGAAAGGGCATTAATATCATGCTCCTCCACACTCAGGTTAAAATGGAATTTTCATGAAAAACGAATTTTGAGATATGGGAACTTGATTCAAGGCTGGCTTGTTTTCTAGAGAAATAGGGAAAAGTTGTCTAACAACTGTGTAGAGAATTCTGTGTAGTCCCAGGTTTATTACTCCTAGATCAGACCTGGTCCAAGACACACATTTTCTCTATTAAATTCTTATGAGCTCCTTATAGTACCTTGTGTTCTCACTGGAACTTTGCATCTTATTGTAGTTGTTTCTCTTCTAACTTATATGAAAACAACAATGGGAGAAAGGCAGCTCTGTATTTGTAGCCTTCAACTGTAAATGTTTTGCTGTTAGTATACAACAGTGTTGTCCAAACTTGGCCACTTTAAGATGAGTGGACTTCAACTCCCAGAATTCCCCAGCCAGCATGGCTGGCTGGGGAATTCTGGGAGTTGAAGTCCACTCATCTTAAAGTGGCCAAGTTTGGACAACACTGGTATACAGTGTTCTCCTAGAAGCAACCCATCTCTTCCTTCTTGCACTTGCTACTGATACCACCGAAGGAAATGTTTTTCATTGCTTTTAGCTTCCCTTGCAGGTCTAAAATCCTTTTGTGCTTTCTAACACACTTTCTGGAAATGCTATCTACTTGTGGGTACACCTCCCTGGTGGATCTACCCATCCTGTATTTTCTACACAAGTCTATTTTAACTCTTAGCTCAGTTGAATGCTCTCTCTGTAGAGACAGTGGTTTTCTAAACTACCACCCAACTTCTCCATGAAAGAGCAGGTATGCATTTGGGGTCTCTTTCTGAATTCTCTCTTTTGGTTTCCAAACTGAGGGAAGAATCAGGACCAACTTTAATCAAATACAGGTGCCTCACTCTTGGGAGACCTGAAAGACCAGGTTAGGGATAGATCGTCATGGAGAAAATCTATCTCTCTGGTGACTAGGAGTCAAAAATGACTTGATGGCACATTATCAATCAATCACTTTCTGGAAGAAAATGATTTTCTTATTGTGGTGCAGTTGCTGGTAATGTTCAAGCCTGAATGTTGTAACATGATTTATGTGAATCTACCTTTTTGTCCAGTCTAGAATAGTCAATCACTATAGAACTCAGTAGCACCCAAACCCTGTAGTGTCTGAGGGTTGTCTGAAGTTGGCCAGCTTGGGCCTAGGCTGTGGAGCATTGTTTTCATTGTGGGACAGACTAGCCCTTCAGGGCACTTGGGAACTCCAAGTCAGTATGTCCCTCTGTGATAGGATCATCATGATCCAAAGGCCCCTGAGCAATTGACTCTCTGTTGCATCTGCTGACCAAAACTCCTGGCCACTGGGATCTGGAGAGTGACGCAGGTGGGCAACCTGTCCCAGGATGCCCTGACCAGGATGGCCATCTGATTCAGGACATAACTGAATTACTGACATGATTTCTTCTACTACCCTCTGTCCTCCTGCTCTTCCTTGGTAGTCACATGGGCTGCTATGACTGGGAAAAATGGCAATCGAGGCCGGCCAAAGATGGGAAATGGGAACAGACAATTTCAGGCCAGTATATTTTTTTGCAGACTCAAGGATGCATGGATAATGCATCAGTTCAGCGGTGGGGAAAGGTATACTGAGAGCAGAGTTATGTGGAAAGAAAGAAGAGTGGACATCAAGGGGAACAAGTTCTGTGAAGGAGAAGGCTGAAAACTCTCCTTCTCCAAGAGCGTTAGCGGTAGAATTAGAGAATGGAAATTTGCTCCCCTCTAGGTAAGGGATAAAATTAATTTTCTAATATTATTTTGTTTCTCATTCTTTTTGTTGTTGTATTGTATTTAACCAGTCAGGCAAATACTATGGGAGATAGGCAGTCTCCTATCTGCTCCTAGTATCTGCCCGACCAGTTCGATCTGGCAGGGTTGTTGTGCTCTGGGTTCCATTGATTAAACAATGCCTCCTCTTCGGACCCCAGAAGCGCACCTTCTCTGCATCAGTGCCTGCTCTCTGCCCCCCAGAATTTGAATGGTTCCCACCCTACTGGTATTTCAAAGAGCTTTAAGGACCTGGCTCGTTGCCTAGGCCATTGGAGAGGACAACTGATGTCCCTTTCTTCCTTTCTGTTCCTCCCTGGGTTTATTTTCTTTGCCATTGTTGTTCCTTTGTCTTGTGCTGTTTTTGTGTTTTTTGTATTTTCATAAACTGCCCAGAGTCATTGGGAGCTGGGGGGCATATAATTTTTATTATTATTATTATTATTATTATTATTATTATTATTCCTTTTCCCTCCCCCACAAGCAAAACCCTCACACACACTTTTGAGATCCCCTTAAATAAATAACTAGCACACATTCATTGCAAGTTTGCTTGTATTCAAAAGCAGCAAAAGTTAGGGAAAATTGATTTTTCAACCTCTCTGTTAAATTTTACTTTGGCAAAAAAGGTGTTCTGAAGCTTGATGAAAAACAGTTTGGATGGGAAAAAAAGAAGAAGAAGAAGGCAGAATTGCAAGAAGCAAGAGGTAACCATATCCTTTGGCCCAATTTCTCAATCCTGGAGGAAGAAGCCAGAAATTGCATCGTCACCTATAGAAAGTTAATGAAATCAGTAAGTTACAATTGTATAATATATTCAAAATATGGAAAGATCTTGATTGCATTAACTTCATAATCCAGTTTGTAAAATGGTCCAGAATTACATTATACACTGTAATGTTAGAAAGTTAGGCCTGTTAATGCATTTGATGGTGAAATCCTTGTGGAATGTGAGCTTAAATGGTGGACCTTGGGATGCTCACTTCTCTTGAGTCAACCTAACTGACAGGTGTAGTATCAGGTTAAGAAGTTTTGGTATTGCGGGGCCTATAAAAAATATGGAATACATTGTGTTGAAAACAGCCTTGTTTGTCAGATCAATACTACTATTGTGATATTGTTTATATGAAGAACCAGGCTTATTGCCCCTCCTGAAGTTAGGAATTATGTAAATCAAAAAACTGAAATACAGAAAAAGCATCTCAGCCTGTTCCTAATAGGATCTTTGTTGGAACTGCATGGGAAGGCTAAGACATTCTCTTCCTTGACATCTACAACTTGCATTTACCTATCACCTCCTGTTTGCACTGAAAAAATGGCTCCCAGTTATGGCAATGGAAACTTCCCCAAATGCAAATAACAGGACCTCAGTCTCCATCCATTCGTCACCAGAGATTTCTGTTCATGCATGAAACTCACCATCTACAGCACAGATGTGGATGTTCATGATGTCAAACTTGACAGGTGCCTCTAGAACAGCGTACAAAGTGGCAACATCCACCTCTTCTCCTACATTCTCTTAACACTTGTGTTGTACCTGATATAAAAAAGTGTGGGTTCAGTTGAAGACAATATCTGGATGCCTCCTCCTCATATTGCTAGTTTTCCCTTTCCAGGATCAAGAAGCAATTCCTCTTCTCCTTCTCTTCCTGCGGGCAGTCTATGCCATTTTAAACGTATCAACATGCATATGCTGATAATCTATGGTAGCCCAAAAGACACGCAATGAAGGCAACACTGGTAGCTGGGCCGTTCTTCAATTGACTCCTATGTGTATCTGCCTATTATAGCAGTTGGGAGGGCCAGGGAAAACCAGCTGATATCCAAAATAAAAATCAATTGATTTATTTAACCCATCTTGTAGGTGAATAAAGTAGGACAATATGAGAGCCATGGGATGTAATGTGCATCTGCTACAGAACAAGGTGTGTATGTTTTTGTGTCCGAGTTTATGTGTATAAATAAATATGAAGAAAGGACGGGAAAGAGAGCTATGGCCAGTCCTTTGTTTGCTTGCAGTGCCCACCCTGACTTCCTCATTTCTGCCTCCTTTTCTTTCATCTAAAGCAAAAGGAAACTCCTTGAACAATAAAGAGGCACGAAGAGGCAAAACCCCAAGTGCCACCCCCCACTCATTCATTGCCTTTGATACTTGGATTTAAGCTGCCAATTCATCTGTTATGGTTGTGTGATATGATCTGTGTAAGCAGAGGCACTGGAATTGAATTGAGAGTTTCTGGACTGACTGCATATTAATAATAGGGCTGGGGGAGACCGAGATCAGGATGCTGGCAAGGAAAAGAGAAGACTAGAAATTCCCTGGCCCAAATCATTCCCGTTGCCTGCTATTTTCAATAGAAGGGAAATTCTCGTGGTCTCCAGCAGAAGGTGGGTCTTTATGAAGCTGGTGAAGAAAGGGAAGTGTTACAATCACATCCATCTAGGTTCCTGGTTATATTCTCCCTCTTTCCTCTTCCATCTCTTGACTCTGAAGAAGTGTCAGGTCTAGCCTTTCCCTTAATATTTGTGTTGCCATCGCGGTTATTTAAAAAGGATTGCTTTGTCCCCTTTTTACCTCTTTTATTCTGACAATTCAGCATGCAAGATCTATCCATTTCTGTCTCATGTTTCTTTTCCTAATCTAGAGGCATTTACCTTCAGAGGAAAGAAGTGATCTAAAATGACCTTTGCTGATTGAGGGTTTCCTTCCATTTTTTCCCCTGATCCCTCTCTGATCCCCTCTACTACATTGGATCTCCAGTTTCAGTGTAGAAATAAACCTCAGTAAGTGAAAATTTAGCAGATGCTTTACAACTAAAAATGAAAACAGAACACACGGCAGTGAACTATTGTTTTTTTCAGGAAAAATAAGGACTGAGAAATGTTGCTAACTTTGGGGGTGACATCTGAGCAAGAAATTCCCAAGGCCTGTTCTTCAAGCAACCAATAGGTATTTTCTCTGTATTTTATGCAGGTATTGAGATATACAGAAGAATCATGGTGGCCCAGACTGCTCTAGAGTTATTAGAAAGGAAAAAGTGTGTATCTTACCTGGCAGAGGTAGATAGGCAAGAAGAACGATTCCCAAGAACAGGTAAAGGATCTTCATCTCCAGACTAGTTTGGGAGCCAGTATTAGTGCTGGATTGGACCACAGTCTGTATTTATAGGGCCATTAGGATTGTGTTGTTGTTCCAATAAAAGTGAATATGTGCAGCTCAGGGTTGAACTGTGGAGTCCTTGGGGTTCTCTGAGCTTGGTTGTTTTCTTGCAAACGTTTCATTCCCTGGCTAGGTAACATCTTCAGTGCTAAAATGGGATGGGGTTTGCTCTCTATTTATATACTGTGGACTGCCTTGCCAGTGCTGGTGGGGGTGGGGGGTTTGTTTTGCTTCTCTGTAGTTCCTTGATTAGGGTATTGTTTACTGCTTGCTTGTGTGCCTAGTGGTAACCTTTGCTTATCTGGGTGATGATTGCTGGTCTTTTGTCTCTTTTGAATAGTATGTAGATACTGTTTATCTCTATGTGTCTGTTAATTGCTGCCTTGACTGAATACCAAGTTTCCAAGAATTCTCTTGCATTTTTGGATTTAGCTTGGTCTAAAATGCTGACAGTTTCCGAGTTGAAACTATGGTTAAGTCTGTCCATGTGTTGTGAGATTAAGGAGTTTTCATCATGTCTTCTGACTGCTAGTTGGTGTTCATGGATGCACTTTGCTAGCCTTCTGCTTGTCTGTCCTACGTAGTGGTTGTTACCGTCCTTACACTGTATGTTGTAGATGACTCTTGTTTTTTCTTCTTGGGCTACTGGGTCTTTTGGTTTGCTTAAGATGTTTTGGAGGTCTTTAGTTGGTTTGTGTGCTATGGAGATGCCATGTGGTTATAATAGTCTGTTGGTAGTTTCTGAGATGTTTCTGATGTATGGCAGTGCTATCCTTTTCATAGCTTGTGTTGGTTGTGTTGTAATAGGTTGAGTGGTCAGGCACTTTTTGATAAAGTTGCGTGGATATCCATTTTGTTGGAAGAGGTATAGGTGGTCTGTTTCCTTTTTCTGCTGTTCTGGGCTGCTGCAATGTGTTTGTGCTCATTTGAATAATGTTCTTATACAGCTCTTCTTGTGGGAGGTTGGATTGTTACTTTGGTAATGGAATATTTGATTAGTGTGGGTTGTCTTCCAATAGACTTGGGTTTCTAATTTTCTGTTGTTTCCTCTGCTGATGAGGATATCCAGGAAGAGTAGCATGTTGTTGTTTTCCTCCTCTCTGGTGAATTTTATTCCTTTGAAGATGTTGTTGATGGTTTCATGTGTCTTCTCTAGTTGTTCTTTTTTTATTACAACAAAAGTGTCATCTACATACCTGATCCATACTTTAGGTTATATGTGTGGAAGTGCTATAGTTTCTAGGCATTACATTACAATCTCTGCTATGGGTCCTGACAGTGGTGATCCCATGGGTGTGCCTCTGATTTGTTGGTATATTTGTCCATCAAACTGAAAATAGGTAGTGAGGCAGAGGTTGATGAGGTCCATGATTCTGGGTATTTCCATCAGGGTGTATTTGGTTAGGTCAGGTGTGCTGCGTAGTACTGCTGATATGGATTCTTTCGCTAGTTCTGAATTTATGGATGTAAAGAGTGCTGTGACATTGAATGAGACCATGATTTCATCTTCATCTATGTGTACATATTTGATTTTCTGGAGGCACTGTAGTGAGGAGCTGATAGAATATTCACTCTTCTCTGTGAGATGTCCAAGCTTTTATGTCAGTTCTTTTGCTATGTTGTATGTTGGAGTCCCTGGTAAAGATACAATTGTGTTCTTGTTCTAAGCATTGAAAGGTTGAAGGATGTGGTATACATTGCTTTAACAGGGCTTACATAAGACATTTTGACATTAACTCGAATGCAAGGAGGAAGTAGATCCTGAGGTAGAAAGAATTGAGGGAGGGGGAATGTTGTCTTTTCTGGCCTTCTAGGACACCCAGGGTGAGAATTCAAGGCACCTCTTGCTCTCCCTGTGGTTCTCTCTCCATAAAACAGAAGGAAAGGATGAACAAACTAGCTGGGTGTTGTGGAGATGCTCCTTGAACAGGCTTTCAAAGATGGCCCCAGAGTTCCTGCCTCCTGGTGCCCCTCAGGCTTTGTGGTGGCGTTCACTGGGGATTTGGTTTTTGCTTTTCCCAGGGAACAGGCAGGTAATCCATGCCTTTGGCATCTTGGCACAGCATGTTTCTGGGATTCCCAAGCCTTTAGGCTATGCATCACTGATGTATTTCTACCCATTCCTTTTTCTGATGGAGAGGTCAAGAAAACCTGCTTACTGTGCAAGTAGCCCCAGTTTTACCCAGGGGTCTTTTCCCTTCATGGTACATGATGGGAAAAGGAAAGGATGAGCAAATGTAATTCACTTGGGAGCCTCCCTGTAAAAGCCGAGTTTATGTAAGACAGTGTTCCTCAACCTTGGCAGCTGGCTGGGGAATTCTGGGAGTTGAAGTCCACACATCTTCAAGCTGCCAAGGTTGAGGAATACTGATGTAAGAGATGGCCATTTGTCAATATGGGTTTTGGCTAGTGTATTTGAGCAGCTGTCCCTGCTTGTGTGTAAATATGGTATAAACGTGTTCTGGCAACTTTTTGCAGGCACATGCGGACTTCTGAAAATGTCCTCCAGAATCCTGCATGGACTTAACCCATGTAGCCACAAGGAGTCAAGTCTGACTTCAAGGAAAAATTACTATTATATTCATGATATTGCTTTCATTTCATTCCAACCCATACCTGAGGCTGTCTGAAATTCTCCTTTTCCCCCTTCAGTCTTCAATTGGTATTTGGCCCTTAAGCCAGTATCAAGTCATGACACATTGAAAGCATGTAATATCTGATGTGCAAGAGAGCTATGGGGATGTGAATGTCAGCCACATGAGTTTGAGTTAGGACATGGCCAGAAAACAGGAGCTGCTAGGAGTCCTGGAATGTATTTTATAGCAGTTTGGGTACTGTAAATTAATCCTGAAAGCCTGACAAAGCCCCTCTCTACTTCAATTTATACTTAACAAAATCAAGGTGGAGTTGCTAGTCAAAAATTTGCCAAGTTTCATTAACCTTTCCCTTTAAGGGAAATTGGTTTCTAGACAGTGAGCTTGGTTTTCAGTTTCAGCTTCAGAACATCTGCAAAATAATTGTTGATGTTTCTTTCTGCATAAAAACTGGAGACCCATGGTAGTATCAGCTGTTTAAGAGGGAAGCCTGGGCTCAATCAACAGTGAAGATTTTGGAAGCTTTGCTTTCTGTCAGTCTAACCCTCTCTTTAACTCTCACTCACATACTTAGACAAATTGCTTTACTGTCAACCCAAATGCAAGCAAGCCGTGCCACACCTTTTTAGTACATAACTTTTGAGGGGGAACATGGAGCATTGGGCCAGACCCTTCATTATTTGGACTGCATTATTATATGTTTCATTTGGATGGCTCTAGATTTACTAGCGTAAGCAAACAGGCAAGATCACCTGACACTCCCTGCCCCAAACTAATTTTCTGCAAATATATAGAAACAGGGGTTAAGGTTAGGGAACTGTCACTTGACTTTTGAAGGTAAGAAATATTTATGTGTGGCCAAAGAGTTCAAATTGAGTTGATAATCAGCACCTCATATTCCTTCTATAGAGGTCTTAAAAGTTTATGGATAAAAATGGTGCCATGATATGGAGGGAATGGGTCAAGATTTTGCTTGTCACCAGTACTTTGGTATTAGGAGATGAATGTATGGCATCCATTACTGCAAGAAGGTGAGCAAATCTTCCCAAGTACAAACATACAGACACTGCAAATGCAGAATAGAAAGCGATTCGGACACTACTATTACTATTTACTGCTCTAAATGAGACCTGTTTTTGAAGTGGAAAGAGCAGGGATGGAAAAAGGATGCAGGTCCAGATCAGATTTTTCAGTTTAGGAGAAGGGAGATTTTATGCTGTCCATATTGTCTCCCCAAGTTCTCAGTTATGCCTGCTCTGTACTTATGCCTGCTCTGTATTTAAAAATGCAATTCACACAACTGCACTTCATTAAGTTTGTGAGTTGCATTGCATTAAGATTGGCTCCTATTAACATACTCTCCCCTCTTTCTGTCAACCAAATGGGAACAGTAATGTGACAAACTAGGGAATTGTCAATATTGTGCTATTTTTCTTTCTTCTCTTATATTCCACCCTTCCCCACCCGCATTGTAGTATGTAGCACCAACACCATCCCTCTTTATCAGAGGAATGTGTGTTTGAGGGAGATTGGCTCAAACGTTATGGCAAATAGAGGTCAACCCTTGATGTTCACAACTATACCTGGCACTCATTCACCAGGGTTTTGCAAGAAAAGAACAAAGCTCAGAGAACCCCAAGGACTCCACAGTTCAACCCTGAGCTACACATATTCACCTCTATAGGGTTTAATCCTTTAAGTATTACTCCATACTGGTTGTGCACTATTTTTCATTCTGCATTATGGCAGTGTAATGCAAGCACTTGAATACTTGGATTGTTATACAACATATTTTATTGTTCTCAACATCATTTTTTTCCCATACTTCTACAGAGGATTAGCTTTTTTCTGAAATGGAGGAAGGTTTTGCCAGTGGGCGACCATCTTCCCTATTTCACCCTTTCCAAATTGCCATTTGTCAGGCTCCAAAAACTTACTCCACTTACTTAAGAAAGTGCATGTATAGTTCCTTTTGTATGAAAAGGTGGGATGAACATTGTATAAATAAGTAAAATAAGTTCTTTATGTATGTATTGTGTATGTGTCTATAACAGGAGGGGGAAATGATTTCTTATGACTCAATCAACAATTTTAAAACTTAAATAATACTTTCCTGCTCTTCTTTTCCTTCCTGCTTTTCAAAAACTGACACTATGAATAAAGTGCTATAATAAAAAATAATGAGACACAATAGCAAAACAAATAAGAAAGATCTTAGCAGGAACTCAAGATGTTCCCTCAAACAGTGGAGGTCAACAAAACTTGCTTGATGGGGATGTGACATGTGGGATGCCTCTTACACAGGAGTTGGCTAATTTTATAAACTAAAACACTGAAACAATTAAGACAGGACTCTTTTGATTTTTTAAAAAATTTAATATTTGATATTTATTTTATTAAACTCTACTTAGAAAGGGATTTGCTTCATACATTATATTAAGGTATAGTCTGCTTAATCATAGGCTGTTGACAAGGCCAGAATTCTCTGAATAGACACAACACACTGAACCATAAACCATGGTTTAGAAACCACACAGGCTAGGTTACAACCGCACCCTAAATTGAAACCAACATATATACTGTGGTTCAGACACTATATGACTTTAGTCAGTGTGTTATTATATTACTAGTTTTCATCCTGTGCCATTGATTACAGCTCTATATGTGATATAGTTGTTGGTGGTGTGTTTTATTCTCAGTGTACCTTGTAATGACAAACTCAAGTGGTAAAAGTAGAGTGTAACAACAATAGCATATTAAGACACAAGAGGGAGCTGTCAGTCAGGTCAAAGCAACCTTGATATTTGTAGAAGCTGGTTCCTAAGCTTGTTCTCCCATCACAAAACAGCCGAATAAGTTCTAAACACAGAATATTGACTATCGCTCGGAGAGGAAAAAGAAACTTAATGGGGATGGAAATAAATGGGCTACTTTATGTACTCTCCTTCCATAGAAAAAGGCACATCCAACCATAAGGGAAGAAGATACTGCCTCTGAGTAGTTGGCTTCTTCCCATGTATTAGTTCATATTTTAAGTTCCTTTATGGAAATTCAACCTAGCTCAGCCTATGAAGGCCATAATATTTGCTTTATCCAGCTAACCTAACTAGACTACATTAGTTGTTTTGATACATAGAAGGTACATGGTAGTTCCTTCTGTGCTTGTACCAGCTTATCCTTTTGAGGATTAGCTAACTGACCGGCTCCCTGAAGTAGGATGACTTGCTTCTGTCTCCATGGTCAACATGTACTCAGTCCCTCACTCTGGAAAGGGACTCATCAGAATGGGAAATTAATGTAGGGGGTAGAATAATGAGAAACATTAGTGGCCAACATGACAAACTGCAAGTCTCACTCACTCAAGATATATGGACAAGCAGCAGAAAAGAAAAACAATAGTCAGTTGAGACAGACCGTGCAAGCACAGGCAGAGACTAAAAGAGGACCTGTTCGGACAAATGAAAGGATCAATAATGGTGGGGAAAATAATCAGGTTACAAGAGAAGCAGCACAAGGGAGAAAAACAACTGAGTAAAATATCTAATAGCCCCTGCATAGCTGAATTTTTAAAAAACCTTGAAAAACCCCTCACTGAGGAAAATCAGCTGCCACAGAATTACAGGATAGGTGTTCACATGGATTAGCAACTGATGAAAATCAAGGAACAAAGAGGAGGAATTATCAAGCCATTCTCACACTGATGACAAATGCAATCTCATATCCTCCAGGGATCATTACTGGGACCAGTGATGTTCATATACAAAAGATCTGGAATTAGAGGTGAACTATGTTGTTGATTTATTCATTTAAATTTATTTATTAAATTTATATGCCATCCATCTCCCCCAGAGGGCAACTTTCAGGTGGTGAAATAAAAATAATAAAAAAAGGACTGTGAAGTCATCCCAAAGTATCTCTCCATATTGGAAAAATGGGCAACAAAATGATGCATGTTGGCACCATAAAAATTCAAATTTAATTACACGTTAATGAGTTCTGAGATATCAGCAATTGACCAAGAAATGGATCTTGGAGTCATGGTAGGCAGTTCACTGAAATGTTAATTCAGTGTGCAATTGCGGTAAAAAGGTAAATTCCATGTTGGAATCACTAGAAAGGGTATTAAAAATACAACTGCCAGTATATTGATCTCCTTATACAAAAGGTATACTGGAACTAGACTTAAAGTGTTGTAGACAGTTCTTGTACAGTTGGGAAAAGAGCAACCAATATGACTTGGATTTAGGACTTTAATACAATAATTGGAGCTTTTTATTTCAGAATGTGAGAGGGGCAGGGGAATTATGATAGAGGCATATATTTTATAATGTGGAAAGAGGATGTTTTTCTCCCTCTCTCACAATCTTTGAACTTGATGACATCAACTGAAACTACATGAGGGGAAATCCACAGAATCCACATGCAGGATCCACAGAAGGAAATACTTTTCTATGCAATGCACAGATCAGTTGTGAAATTCACTGACAGAAGTTCTGGTAATGGTAGCCAGTTTTTATGGTTTTAAAAAAGACTGGACAAGTTTATGGAGGATCACCCTATCAATGGCTAATGACATTGCCACCCTCCCCAGGTAACAGAAGAGTAAGAGGCAAACAGTAGAGCAGTACTTTTCAAAGTGATCTGATATCACGATGTGAAGAAATCATAAATCTTATTGTGGCTGACTACTTACGTTGGTATCATCATGCCACTCCACTCTTGAATTGCATCCAGAAGCCCACTGGTAACCAATGCACAAGGTGAATTTGTGCAAAGGCCCTTCTAGCCACAGCTGCCACCTGCTCTTCAAACAGCTGAGAGTCTAGTTACCCATCAGTTCTGTGTAGGGAATGTCCAACTCTATCCAGAAGTAATGACAGAAAGTCTCCAGAATCAGATGAACCCAGCCATTCAGTCTTGCTAGGGTTGAATCTAAGCCTATCCCTTCCCATCCAGCCTCCCATAGCCTTCAGGCACTGCAAATGAGTTATAACAGCATCACTTGGTTTGCCAAATATTGCTACCTATAGTGATTCTGCAGAGGAATCTGTTCTTCTATTTTTTTAATGATTAGTATTTTATACTCTCTGTGCTATAAACAGCAATGCCACTTACATTGCAACCTTCTCTGTCCTTTCTATAAAATAAATACATCCCATTGATTGTCTCTATTCTACCAGATTTCATTTATCATCACTACATGTTCTCCTTCACAACCAAGTACTCTAATTCCCCTGTCTTCATTCAGAGATTTCTAGCATTTCCCCTGAAATATCTCTGCACCATGTTCTTTTTCAAATGTTCTTGGCATCTGCCTTTTTTAAACAGCTTTTTGTCTCCCTGTCATTTCCTTATTGGCATAGCCATCCATTAATCCATTTCCAACATTCATCCTTGATTATGTGCCATCAAGTTGTTTTTCACTCCTAGTGACCATATAAATAGATTACAGTATTTCTTGAAATGTCTACACCCTTCCAAACTGGTAGCTACCCAGCCAAATGTCAGCTTTCCCTGAGCTATCAATTTAACAGCTGCTTTGCCACCTTTTTGAAAATAAATGATTTCATTTTAGTTCAAGTGGTTCCTGTCTCTTTTGTAGAGGTTTGGCTTGTTTGAAATGTTCCCTAGTACTTAAGACATTTACTTGGTGCCACCATCTCTTTCATACATCGACGCCCTTCAGCATCAACTCAACTGCCTACTCAACTGGTCTATTGTATGGAACATGTTGCATTTCTGAGAACATTACATTTGCTATCCTGGAATTCAATCTGATATCTAGCAGCCTAAATTTGGCTTCTGGCTGACTACATTTCCTGATGTCATGGATACCAACATAGGCCACAGCAGCTTCTTCCTTCTCAGTACTATTTAGCAGCTTATCTAGATGATGTGTTATGTCCACCACCTTCACACCAGGCAGCAAGTCACCAGGCAGTTTACATACTTGCCACAAACTCATCTATCTGTGTTTCCAATGACTTAATCACCCACAACCAAAAGAATACCCTGGAAGAACATCTTTGGTACAAGAGAATATGGATTTAATCACCAAAGAATTGGGCCCTCCTGCAAGAACTTCTCCTTCATACTTAAAATAATGTACTAAGTCTGGCTGTCCTCACTAAATCTGGCTGCCAAAACACTCTTCCCTTGGTCAGTAACTGTACGGACCTGAGAAAACAAGGTTATTTTCAAGAAAAGGGCATTGCCCTTTGTTTTTAATCCCACTTTCCTTCCAAACAGCTCAACCACCCCTTTTTATCCTGTGAATAGAATTGTAAGGGAATTTGGCTCAAATGTTTTGAGTAACCTGAGGTCAGCCCCTGATTCTGCATAATGATGGGCATTTAAACCTAGGGCTCATTAGTCACAAGGCAGCTTACTAAGTATTACACCATACTGGCTGTGCCCAATTTTTCATTCTGCATTGGAATCATTATGGAATACAAGCAGTTGAAATACAGTATGTTGTTACAACTTATCCCATTCTTTGCATAAAAATAAGAAATCTTGGTATTTGGATTATGTTTCTGCAGTGCGAGTTAAAAGCATCACTGGCTAATTATTCCAAGATGATGGGAGATCTTGCTGATGAACAACCACACCTCTTCTTCCTTCTTCCTTTCCAAAGCACCATTCATCTGATCGAGAAAAAAAACATTCTTAGCAGAAGTGCTTAGAAATTCGGTTTTCTGTATCTTTTGCAGCTTGTTGGTCAATTATTTCAGAAAGCCTCAGAGCAGCCACTTTGTATTTCCTCTGGGTCAAGGAGTGGGGTATAAATTGTGTGGATGAAAACAATAACAACTTTGTGTTTGCATTTTTATCAAAGTGGGGAAGATGAGTTCCCCATGATGCATACAGAAATGTTAATGCTAAAAAATACTCTTCGTCTCCTAATTATTTATTTATACAGGTAGCTTTTCATGTATACACTATACCTTGAGCACCAGTTTTCTAAATAGTGAGGAACACCTCCTCCCCCAGGAAATTAAGCAAAAAGTGATATAATTAAATACAATGAAACACATAACAAAACAATAAGACACATTTTAGCAGTGGTCCCGGATGGTGATCCATCTATGGAACACTTAAAGGCATAAGATGATAGAGGGGCTTAGGGCACAAAAATGTCATTGAAGTAAGAATCCCTTCATCTGATGTCTACTCAAGAGCAACCTGGTCACCAAACCAGCTTCCCTGAAAAACTCCTTGTAAACCCAGGAAGCCATTCATGACTTTCTTCTGGAGCTTTCTGGAGGCTTCCCCATTAATTGTCAACTGCTTATTATTTGACTGCCCTTGTACCATTAGTCTCAAGTATTAGTTAATATATTTTTATTAGTTATTAATTATAATGCTATTTTTGGACTTTTCAGTGCATTAATCTGTTTAATAATTTGCACAATACTAGTCATGACTGAAAGAGTCAGTTTGATGTAGCGGTTAAGGCACTGGGCTAGAAACTAGGAGGCCATGAGTTCTAGTCCTGCCTTAGGCACAAAGCCAGCTGGGTGACCTTGGGCCAATCACTCTCTCTCAGCTTTAGGAAGGAGGCAAGGGCAGACCGCTTCCAAAAATGTTGCCAAGAAAATTGCAGGGACTTGTCCAGGCAGTTGCCAGGAGCCAACACTGACTTGAAGGCACCAAAAGAAAAAACAACAACTCATGACTGACACTATGAGGGGTGCCAGTTTGTAATAAATTGGAATGTGGAACGAAACATGAACCAAAGAAAACTTGAAACAGTTAAAGCAGGAATGAACTGCACAGATTTGTATTATTTTTAGGAATACACAAAGGAGGGGCCTGATTCGGGGCATTAAATCGTAAGAAGGAATGGAGCAGCAGTGATACTAAAAAATGTCAGCTTTCAGTAGGTGTTCAGATGTAACCAGATATAACTAGAATCATATCTAGCCATCACAGATTTCTTTTCTATCACAGGGCTGGGATCATTCTATGTAGTTTGTTATGCATTATGCATGACTGGAGTGAATAGAGTCCCCTGCTGTCCATCAACCTTTGCTAGAAAGAACTGTAAAAGCAAATCTGCCTTTTCCACTGTTCCGGGGGGGGGGGGGGGGGAAATGCATATTAAGGCTTAAATTAGTATTTATATTTATTTGTTTATTTATTTATTATTTCCATTTTGATTCTATATGTTGACTCTTCAAATCCTGCCATGTTCACAGGCATCTTTTGCTAACCACGATGGCACCAAAATAACAAAACATGCACTGTAATGTTGTAAACATGTTTTGTCACTTTTCCCCCAGCTTCTCTTCCCCTGTGTTTGCCTATGGCCATATTTATCATATATTCACTGTTGAAAGTTAAATAAATATGAGAACAATATACATCCTTATCTCATTAATTTCCCTGCTATGAATTGTCATGTTTCTCTAAATGCAAACTTACGACAGCTTATTTATTGTAAAAATTCCTCAGATCAGTAACCAGGGGATCTGATACACCCTGGTGTGTTTTTTATTCTGAATCATCAGCCCAATTTAAGGCCTTGTTGTTGTAAGTTTGGTCAAAGCAATTTCATTTTATTGTGTTGTTAACTCCGGGAGATAGTGATAATTACTTCAATTATTGCTGGTGCAATTTGGCACCAGTGATAATTGAATTAATAGGCAAGTGAATATAATTTTTTCCCCATAATTTTTATTGAAGGTTTTAATTACAGTAGTAAAAGCAAATGCAAATTAAACTCAGAAAAAGAAAAATAGAAAGAATAAAAAGTGCAAAAAAAAAAAAGTAAAAAGAAAGTAGGATAAAGAAAAATAAAAGAAATATATAAAGAAGTGACTTCCAACCTTCATCACAAGTAAAAACAAATGTACATGTCCCTTTTACCTTTGCTGGGAAGAAGAGAAGGTCAGTCAAGATCTTGTGCCTGCCCTGAATTTAGAAACACCATTTGCACAATCGTTAATCTTACTTCATGAGGTTTGGCTCTTTAAATATTCTTCTTACAGTCAGCTATGTGGGAATATTTACACTAAGCTGACAAGCAAATCTGTTGCCAAGATAATGTGGCTGTTCTTTGTTTTTATCCTATTTTCTCTCAAAGAGGTCCAAGTTACGACTTCCGGGGAAGAATGGTGGACTGAAGATGGCTCCACATAAAGTGGAACTGATGACTGTAGCCAAGAATAGGGAGCCCATGAATAGATTGGCTCCTTTGACCCTGTCTGGACAAAGAGAGGATGTGAGATTGCCCATGCAGAGCTCCGTACATTTGCTTCTCATGAGGAAACTGCAAGGCAGCAGTCTCTGGAGGGTGGGAGAACCGCGAGCTGAGGGAATTTGCCATACTTGTTCCAGTCGCAGTCGGAGTCTTCCAAAGGACACTAAGTTCGCACTTCCTTTGCTAATCGCTTTTTGGAACTTGCCTATTAACTACTTAAAATAAGTTAGATATCTTCCAAATGACAAGGCTGGAAACCCCGGGTGAATGCCTTCAATGCTTAACTGAAGAAAATGAAACTGTTTCTTTAAACACTTTAAGAATTCAGAATAAACAGCACAAAGCAAGACAAGGTTTTGACACTCATATCACAATAACTGTCTCCCAAACAGCTGAGTATTCTGTTCTTATTTGAAATACTCAGCAAATTCCAATATTTAAAGGGATACTCACAGAATGAAAACATGTGGCATTGGAATGACCCAATATTGTTTTATCCCAAGTCACAACCCATTATTTTTCCTTAAATAAATCGATCTTAAAATCCCTCATCTTCACTGCTGTCAAGGTTATCAGCATAATCTGCTTTTTGAGGCTAGGGAGATTACAAAAAGATGGGGCAGGTAACCCCAAACTGTGTTTGCACTGTATAAGTAATTGGATTTTTCTGAGAGACTTCTGCAGCTTGCATCTCACATCACATGACTTAATAAATGCTCGATGCCATCCTTTTTTTCCCCCCTTATCCAGACTCTTTTCTTCCCAGATCTCTCCCTGCAAGGATACAGCAACTGCAGCCGATCTGCAGCCATGAACATTTTGTACTGTCTCTCTGCTGTATTTTTTTTCTTCTTCCAAGCTGGTCAGGGTGAGTGATGATTCAATAATATGCTGCCCAAAGAACATTTTGTTGTCATAAATATTTTGATGAGAATGCTATATTAATATTTAGCCCAACCACTGGTTTAAAAAGATCATAAGCTCTGAGTGGGTTTAAGCTTGGAAAAGCATTTTAGTAGATTGGCTCATACGTTGGAGGTGAAGGAACAGTTGGAGAAATGTTTGGCTTGCATGTTTTAATATATGTATTTTTATGCTGACTTACCTATAATCATATTTCTATATGTAAATTTTATTTGCTGTTAAAATAAGCCTCCATTATGTAAAGGCATCAAAAGAAAAAAAAAAAACCCCGCACACAATAGGAAGAAAAATGCATTTATGAAAACTGAATTTGTATTTTCCTAGCTTGTAAAAAACAATGCTATATAGATACCAAGATCTTTTGGAGAATATCCCACAACTGGATATTCTTCACTCTGGTTGCCACCTGCCTCATTGTTGATGCGATGGAGATACTTATGAAGCCTTTCACTGAAGATCTAATGTAGGGGAACATACATATGTGATTCTACAAGTTCCCTGTAAAGACTCCATATTGAAAAATTGGGCTTGGATTTTATCTTTGTAAGAAAAGTTAGCCTGGTCAGAGAGGTCCCCTTCATCCTGATGCATGCAATTTCATTATCGCATTTATCATATGTGAAGCTGGGAAGTCAAACTATGAGTTTGTGGGAATCCCAGGACTGTTGACATCTGGCCACAACTGCCCTGTATGTGTGTGTGTGTGTGTGTGTGTGTGTTTGTCTGTTTCTCCCACAATAGTTAAGGTGAAAGCAGAAAATGCTGGCCTCAGCCTTGCCGGCTTTAGAATAACTTGCATGGGATTCCTTTCAATCAACGTGTCTGCTAATTTATAAGGCTATTGATATTCCTTTATTTAAAAAAAGTCTGTATTGCATCACTCGCAGCTCAGCCATACAGCTCTTGCCCTTTCCTGTATGCTATATCATGATTGAATGATTGAATCTCGTGTAGTAATAGTGCTGAAAAGCTAATGTGAAGAGAGGATTTCAGATCTTTGATAAATGTTTTGTTTTTACAGAAAACCAGTTTATAGAAGCCGTGCTGCTTACTTGTGCATCTATGGGTGGATTCTGCCTTCTGCAACCCAATGAGACCTGTCCCTCAGGTGTCATCCTGGATGTGCCTTGTCATTTCAGAAGAAACTGTTGTTCAAAGACAGTTGTTTAACATTCACCTTTATGGGTTTAGCAGAGGGATAATCAATGGAATGCCTCACAGTAGCTTTCATCTGTTCCTCCAGTTGGCTGTAGCTGATTTGTCATGTTATTTCTGTTTGAAATAGCTGCAGTAATAACAGTTGATCAAACATCTCCAGAGTTTGGACAGTAATCATTCAAGATTTCTTTTGTGTATACTTTCTATGCTACAGCACTAATATTTGGCAAATAAATTTCTCCTCCTGAACAAATGGTATGATATCTGCAATACGTTATGAGTTCAAATACTTAATTTAACAAATCTTCATGAACTTTCTTTAGCTTTCTATGAAACAGTTGAGTGCCACTGACTTAATTTGGTTGAAAATATTTTGATGACAATTTATGAAAATGTCCTGCTGTACAACACTCAGTAATATGAACAAGGTTTCATTTTCATTTCCATTTGGATATACACAGTGTGTCCCAGTTTGTCTGCCACTCTGCTGTCACTTTTGACAACTCTATATCTTTTGCCACAGTCACATGGAACCCCTGTTTTTATCTTTGTAGCTCCCCCACTACTTTTTTAAAGCTCCATATAATACAATGAGACAATAAAGAGAAGGAATAGGATCACCTCTGTAAAAATTTGGAAACAAACAACATTTTGTCAAATTAAAGAAATTAAATTATCAATGCTGAATTCTAAGGAAAATAAAAGTTGAAGATCCTGTTAAAAAGAGAGAAAGAAAAATGGACATCTTCTCTCCTGGAATGAGGAAAGGACAAATACCCATCAGGAAAAAAAAAACCTGTCCATAGTTTCCTGATATTATTTTATTATATTATTTTATTATTTTATCAATATTTTTGATCTATGAACCAATGGGAGGCATCACATTTGCCTTGTCAACTAGATTTAAATCATCTCCAACTCATTGGGTTTGTAAAAGAATGCCAATTCTTTCCAGATTTCATTGAAAATGAGATACATAAAATAATTTTTTTTAGGATTAGAAGGATCTTGTCCAGAGAACAAGAAACCAGAAATAGTTCAATGGATTCAATCAGCCTATTTGGTCTTCTTGATGTGACAAGGGTTTCCAGGTCAGAGCAGGTCAAAAAAGGTTCATATGTTGTGTTTGTAGAAAACTAGGCTTTCTACAGGCTTTCATTTTTATGTATATAATGGATGGTAAAAAAACATTGACAGGTGATTCAGGTTATATTTCCTTTAGAAGCAAGTCAGTGAGATCTTGATGATATTGTGGATTATTTGTCTTTATTTACAAATATAAAGGTTGAATACTATGTTAAATATCCCAATACATTGTACAGTTCCCACCTCAGATTAATGAGGGGCGCTGGATTTTTATAGGATCAAAATGCTGTCTTGTAGTCTTTCTTAGAATCAAGAGTATGAAGTTAGAATAATCCCAAATTGTCAATTTTTTGTTTTGTTTCTAAGAGCAGCTGATTGGAAGACAAGCACTGCTGATCACCTGGTCATGAACAGATAGATAGATTATCCTGAGCAAGATTTACTAAAATAAGCTCCTGTTTATTTGCATCAGTGTTGTTCTACCATGCTCAGTAAAACACCTGTGTTAATGAATGGAATGATGAAAGTCATTTGAGTTTTGTTTCGTAGCCATTAAAGGTGCATGGAATATTTATTGAACTGAGTCAAAATGCCAATTTAATTCAGGCCCTGCCTTTTTTTTTTTTTTTGAGGAGAATTATTTCTGCAAGTTATGGCTACAAAAGACATTGTATACCTGCTATACATTCAAAGAGTCAAAACTATACATTCAAAGAATAAATGTACAGAATGCTTGACTTAAAGCTGCCCAAACTTTAAGTTAGGGAAATTTTTCTGCAACAGAGTTCAATTGAAAAGCGAGCTGTGTTCCACCATAAATTTTTGCCTGGAAATGCAGTGTAACTTGTTTTAAAATGGACATACTAAATTATTTTTGTTTGTTTAACTTCAAATCTTGCACAATCTAGAGGGTTTAAGAGAACAAGGTTCTTCAACTGTTATGTTCTCAGATTTTGTTAACATTTTTTAGAGAACATCCTCTTCAATGAAAATTACGTAACAAACTTGTGCTAAATTAGTAACTTGCCTTCACGATGATTTAGCAAAACCTTCTGCCAGTCAATTAATTTACCAAAACTTCCTCACTGCTTTACAGTGTTCTTGTAAAAATCTTCATAGTTGCTAACACAAATACAATTGGAGTAAAGTAGCTGATCATTAAAGGGAAAAACAATTCAGTATCACCTTGATATTAGCGTCAACATCTAGGCTACATTTTGTGCAATTGGGATGTTGGAGATCAGAGATTGAACCCCCTGTCTCTTCAAATTGTCAAAAGAAGTTACAGGGGAATACAAACTGCTTTGGGACAATGGTTTTGGATAGAGGGCAATGGAAAGGAGGGCAGCTAGCTCTCTTGTGAGAGTTGAGGATATGATATTGAAAAAATGACACAGAAGGAAGGACAAGGCAAAGTCTACAACCAACATACATAGGTATACAGAAAGGGTATAGTGAGAGGAAGCAATTAAAAAAAGTCTTCTGTCTCCTTCCTGTTTTTACTTACATTAACTTACTAGCTCATGGGGCATTTCACCATAACTATTTCATATTCCAACAGTTTTAAGGAAGGAAAAGGAACAGCTTGCATGTGGGGGGGGCTCTTACTTCCATTGCAACCTTTAAAAATTCCTCTAAAAGCCAAAAAGCCCCCCCCCCCCCATCAGTTGGACTCATTCTGGTGACTTCATAGGATCATCAGATGGCCTTCACAATCCTCAGGAAGGAAGAAAGGAAGACAGGCAGGCAGGCAGGCTGATTTGTGGCCCCAGATTCCTCAGACTGAATTATTCAGAGTTCTAAAACACAGAACAAGAAACCATAGGATTAAATTACAAGGAAGTAGTTTGCTGGACATCAAGAAAAATGTCATAACATTAATAGCTGTTCAACAATGGAACAGACTGTCTCAGGATTTAGTGGAGTCTCCTTTACTGGCTTAAACAGAGGCTGATGTGGAAACACCTCGTATTGTATTACCTTGTATTACTTCTATCCAGCACATTGTAAGCAAAGCTCTAAAGTAAAAGTCCCAGGAACAGGAAGCAGGAAGCAAATTCAGAGAAGGATATAAAGAAAAAGTTAAAAATAGTTTCAAGCAGTTCCGAGATGCCGATAGCTAAGTTTTAATAATGCTGCTTGTAATTGCAAGATAAATAATAAAATCTCACCAATGATTTCCTGGACAGTTCGCCAGAAGAAAATGTATATAAATATCAAGGATATGGGAAACCCTTCAAAAGCTTCTCCAGCCCAACCCCCTTTTTAAAATGTTTTAAATTGAAGATACATTATCACCTTCTGAGAGAGATGAGCAGCATACAAATTAATTAAATAAATAAATAAGTAAATAAATAAATCTCTTATTTATTGTCTTCTTGATTTTTCAGATCCATAGTGATGCCATCCCACCCATTAAGGAGGAAATGGAAGCCAACTGTTGCCTCAGACTGCTTACCCAGCAGATGGTAATAATAATTTATTAAACTTGCATGCCCCCCAACTCCCAACAACTCTGGGCAGCACACAACAATCAAACAAATTACAATAAAACTGAGAAAAGATTAAAGATTTAAAAAAATGTAATCACAACAGACCAGATGGAATAAAGCAAGGGGTTTCACTCTGCCTGGCCAAAATCCTGGGTGAAGAATGCACAACAGTTCTTTTATTAAGGCCTAATGAGTGTGCAAAAATCCTAGAACTGGACCAGGAAGAGGTGGTACGTATCAACTAAACCAAGGCTTCAGAGTTGACCCTACCATGCAAGAATGGTCTTCACTGAAGACTTCTTCAGGGTACAGTGTAAAGAATTAGTGTAGGGACAGGAGTATCTGAGGCGGGGGGGTGGGGGGTGGAGACACAAAGTCAAGTTGATAACTGTGCCATACAATCAAACCATCTTCTACAATGTATGAGGAGAGCTATGTTAGTCCATGGTAGCAGAATGGCAGCATGTTTTCTGACTAACAAATTTTACTGAAAGGCATCAGCTTTTGTAAGCTGGAGCTCATTACAACAGATGAGTGGAGTGGCTTGCCTGTTGTAGGATTTAAATTGAGATGAGGGGCAGGGAAAGGAGGGGAAGATAGATGGGTTAGGAGAACCGTCTTCTCCTCCCTTCCTCCCACAGCCTCATCCTTATTTCAATCCCACATCAATCAAGCCACTTTATGCATCCGATGAGGTAAGCTGCAGCTCACGAAAGCTGATGCTTTTTAACAGTTGTTAGTTGGAAAAGGTGCTATCAGACTCCTTTCCTTTTTTTATAAGGGTTGCATGTGCAATACAAGATCTTGACTTATTTTTATTCCCTTTCCCCGGTGGACCTCTCTGTATGGGGATCCTTTTAATAATGCTTTTATCTGTAGATTAAGACTTAATTAGGAACATTTAAAAGTATGTATATGTGTATAGCTATATGTGTGTGTATGTCCCCATGTTTATCCCCCCCCCCCCATGTTTAACTGAATTCATTAGGAGAATTCACACACTTTAAACTACTCTACCCAGTTTCCTGCCTCAGATCTTTGAGAGCCACATCTACACACATATCTGTGCATCCACATACACGGGCACAGATATGATTGGTCCTCAAATGAGAACATGAGCAGCAATGCTGGATCAGGCCTAGGCCCCTCTTGTCACTATTCCACTATTCCAGTTCATGAGGTGATCTATCAGAAGCATTCAGGAAGCCCTAAATAGGAGATCCAGGCAGACTTCCTCTTATATTGTTGCTCCCAAGGAACTAGTATGTAGAGGCAGACTGTCCCCCTTTAAAGTGTTGTTGTTGTTGTTGTTGTTAATGACCTGTTTTCTAGTCTGATTTTAAAGTCATCTGAATTAGCAGCTAGCACATCTTGATTACATGTTGCATGGATAAATGTTTTCCCTTATCATTTTTAAATCTACTGGTCAGTTTTATTGGGTGGTCTGCAGTTCTAGTACAATGGGAGTTCACCTTTCTTTTATAAACCTCAGTCATATTTCCTCATAAAGGTATTTTATCAAAGCTAAACAGTCTTGACCATTGCATACTGTCCTGAAACAGGTGTTCAAGCACCCTGATCATCACAGTTGCCCTTTTCTGCACTTTCTCCAGTTCCATGATATCTCTCTTGAAATATGGTGACCAGAAGAGTGTACAGTACTCTTGATGTCGCTGCACCATAGATTTGTATAGGGGCATTATAATATTAATTGATGTATTGTTTATCACTCTGCTAATGAATGACCCCTACTATGCAATTTGCCTTCATTACAGGCAATGCTGTATAGATGATTTCATGGAACTTTCTACAACGACCCCCAAATCTTTCTTGGTTAGCTGCTGGCAGTAGAGTCTCCATAAGTGAACCATGGATTCCAAGCTTCAATGAGCATTATTTTACACTTGCTGACATTGAATTGCATTTGTCATTTAGTGGCCCAGTCATCAACTCTTTGGAGCTCTTCAGAGTTTATGTCTTCATCACTTTAAATAATTTTGTACCAACTGCAGTTTTTCCATTTGATTGGATATGCCTGATTCTAAACTCTTTATGAACACGTTCAATAGTACCGGCCCCAGAATAGATCCTTTCAAGACCCCAACTTTTTACCTCCTTCCATTGTGAAAATTGCCCATTTATTTTTATTTGTTGCTTAATGTTGTTCATCTAAACACCAATCTATTGGAGGACTCCCCCTGCAATCCCATGACTGCTCAGTTTACTCAAGAGTCTTTGATGAGAAATTTTGTCAAAAGCTTTTTGAAAGTCCAAGTATGCCAAGTGAACAGGGTCAACTCCATCCGTGTGTTTGTTGATACCTTCAAAGAACTCAAGATTTGTGAGACAGGACTTATTCATACAGAAGCCACACTGACTCTCCTTCAGGAAGATCTGCCTCTCTACATGTTTCACAATTAATTTTGGTTATGCTTTCTCCCAGTTCATGTGGAATAGATGTAAATGTAATTACCCTATAGTTTTCAGGATCTCCCCATCAGAGAAGGCATGACAGGCAAAAAGTCAGGCACAACCAATTCTTTCCCACTACTTTCTTATTTAAGAATGAAGCAGTTTTGATACCCTTTTATTAGAAGGACAGGGATGTTATGAGGATTTACCTTTCTTCCCAGTAAATAGCCAGCAGGAATATAGTGATTTTGACCATTATATTCAGCACATATTTATCAGACTTTGGTATGTCACTGAATTTAAAAATAAAATGACATTGGTTTGGGAGTCATGGCATGATCTTCCAAGGACAACATGTGGTTTATAAGTCACAGGTTCTCCATCTGTGTCCTAAATGTATTAGGAGATCTGAATCTAGCAAGGGATTGGATTAAATGTCCTCTGAGGTCCTTTCCAAATTATCAATCTAAAAGAATTTGTCCCACATGCAACTGCCTAGGACAGTGTTTCTCAACCTTGGTGACTTTAAGACCGGTGGACTTCAACTCCCAAAATTCCCCAGCCAGTCAGATCATGAAGATATGACCTGCTTGGACTTGGATACTATTTGAATAGCTATCAGGAAATCCCAGGGCTTTAGGGAAATTGATTTTTTAAAATTCAGATAAAAGCAATGGTCAACCACTTCCTTAATATTTCAAGAAAACCATGTGGACATGCCCATGAAGACACTAGGAACTGAGCACAGATGTGAAGAGACTTTACCTTTACTCTCACCCATTTTTTCTTATCAGCTATGTGCAAGCAAGATTGCAAATGTAGGCTGGGAAGAATGGAAAAGAACAGAAGGGGGAAAAATCTTCAGTCTTTCTTTATGTGACTATGTCTGCAGTGTTTTATTTTAAAAGGAGTAAGAGGCCAAGATTTGGAGATATCAAGCTGAAGTCCCTCCCCATTCAATTCTAATATGTTGCCAATGAACAACCAATGTTCTATGGAGACCCTGTCAGTTCACTCAGCAGACACCATTTTCTAATACATTTTGTCTTAGGACTCTTTCACAGCTTTTTCAAAATGCACCTTGCAGGCCCTGAGCTGGAAGAAAACTATGCTGGCATAAAATTTGCTACCCCATTGCTGATCTCTATTGTGTTACAGGCACTTTGACAGCAAATGGAGGCATCCCTATTTACAGCATACAGGGCACATTCAGGAAAAGGAATTATGGATTATCCCAGATTTTTTCACACCGAATTTTTTCACCACCACCACCACCAAATGCCAATAGCCAGCAGGATAACTTCTATTATCCTCAATGTAGTGTGGGGCTGAAGCTGAGGAGGAGGCAAGTTATGATGAATGCCCAGAACAGGTGGGTTTAGTCATCTATCCAAACTCATTTCAGGTTTCATAAAAATGTTTTACATGAGTGGGTCCAAAACTTGCCCAACTAATAGCTGACAGCACCCTCTGTGGGGATGCAATGTGGAGCAGAAGGGAGGTCTCCTTATGAGCTACCTAACTCTTCTGATCTTGCCTATCAGCTGTTAGGGTACTTTTGAAGGAGCTCTAAACTGGTGTTCAAAAGTGGCCCATGTGACAGGTACCAGTGTCTGTGTAGGCAGAATGTGTGGTGAATTGAGAAGGGGCCCCAACCTTTGCTAAACAATGAAGCTGCATGTTCTCTAGGTAACCATGCTGGAGAACTAGTTGGAGCCCACTATTGAGTCCTAGCCTGATCTAAAAGGGGTAGAAAGAGTAATTTTACTCTCATAAAACTACAAATTGTATAGTATATATTTATATAAATTTAAAGCATCTGAAAAGCCTAAAACATCCCACATTCAGTCACTAGCCTCTTCAGTAAAAGGAATTGGGTAACCAATGGTGGAGAAAAATTCTCCCTGTTCAAGATATTGGAGACCCGTTGCCAGTCAGGATAAGCAGAAAAGACCTGGCTAGGTGGACCAGTAGGTCAAGAAATATAAGACAGCTTCCTATGTTTTGAAGACCGGATGAACATTCAGAAGAAAAAAATGCAAGTGGTTTCAAGTGGGCATTCATAGCTCTTTTTCAAGAGCCTTGGCAACATACATCAAATTCTCTGGTGTCTTGCCAGGAAGTAAATTAAATAAATAAGTATCACAGTCATTGCACAGTTTTCCAGAAACTGCAGCAATCTCTGAAGCATTTTATTTCTACTGGCATTGAGACTGAAGACATATTCAACCATGAAGTCCTTGTACCTTGCTTCTGCTATTATATTTCTGATGTTCCACCTCCAAGCCAAATCATTTCCATCATTCCCTGAAGAACTGACAACTGAGAATGATGTGCGTGCTGCTTATGAGATAACGAGTAAGTTTTATTTATTTAGTTGTGTTTTTGCCTATTTGATTTTCTTCCTTTCCCTTATTTCCCTGCCTGATTTGGAATTGTAATAGATTTTATCAATAAGTTGAAAAAATTGTCAATAGCAAAGGTGTGAAATTCCCAGAATGGACAAATGACAAAAAGACCACAACTCAGTCTTCAAGGTGATGGCAATGAAATCATAGAATACTGAGGCTTAAGTGGCCCTGTTAACATGGATTTGTCTTCAAATGGAGATCAACCAAGAGGTAAGTTACTTGGATATATCCAAGCATTTTTCTTGACATCATACAGAAATGTTTTGCCATTGTCTTTTTCCAGGATATTTTTTCCAACTTCCGTGTTTAGCTTATAATTTTAGACTTCCCAAGTGGTTTTCCACCCAAGCCAATCTTTGCTACCACTAGTTGAGGTTAGATTGTATAGCTACTTAGTAATATATTCTTTGCTACCAGTTAGGACTGATTCCCACCAATTTCTTAGTGTTCTCAGGATACAGGTTACTGTACTTTAGTGTTGCTTAAAGCATTGCTTGAAGACAGCTGTTTTGAATGACAGGAGATGAATCAACTCATTAGATTCAGGCAACGAAGTGAGGTGGTTTGAAAATAACTAGTTTAATAATGAAGAAAAAAAGAATTATAGGCATAATGGAAAAGGAAGACTGAACATAGGGAGTCTAACCTATTATCTTAAATGTTTCTACACCAGTAAATGAAAGTATAGATAACAAGCAACAGGAACTTGATGTCATGAGTCCTAAGAGCAAATATGACATAACAGGGATTACAAAAATTTCAGGGGATGAGTCCGTCAGTGGAATATTGGCCTTAATTGGGACACCTTCTTTCAGAAGGACAGACAACACAAGGGAAGAGATGGTATGGCACTGTAAATCAGGAATAAACTTCCTTGTACAGAAGTCCACTGGACTGATGGTAAAATGAGTGCTGAAAGCACCTGGGTTAATATAAAAGGGCAAGCTAATAGAAGGAACATCTTAGTAGGAGTGTGATGGAATGGAATTATGAAGGCCAAACTCAGGGAGGAAAACATACTCTTTCGTCTCCTGAGGAGCGAGGGAGAGAAAAGAGGATGAGGCTGGCATCTCCCTGAGGAATTCACACTGTTGTGACTGGCTGACTTTGGGAACTGGGGTTTCAGTCTGGGAAGATTCTTGCTAGAGGTTGTAGCTAATAAACATTGCTGAACTGAATCTACATGGTCTCCTGGAGTTCCTTGGGCTAGGCCTGACAAGGAGTCTGCTATAGATCACCAACCACCAACCCAGTTAGAAGATATAGATGAAGATTTATTAAAGCAGATAACTGACATCTAAAAAAAAAGTGTTTGTGGGTCAGTAGTTTAAATCTATCCAGCCATATGGTAGAAGACTAATTTTGGCAAATGCAAGATTCTTGTTGACATAATTTTCTGTTTCAAAAGGCTGAGGTGGATGCTAGGGGATCTGCTTACCTTCAGCTTGGGAACTTTGGGCACCTGGGACTATGGATTGTTAGCATTCTTGATTTTAACAAAGGCTCAGTCAAAAACAGTTAAACATAAAACATGGATTTAAAAAAAAAAATTAATAAACTAAAAAGAACAGTAAGGAATATGCCATGGGAAGGAAATCTTAGAGGGAAAGAAATTATAGCCAGTTGGGACTGTACGAAAAGGGAATTAAGGATAGCAGAATCTCAGACAATACCAATGAGGGAGAAATCTAGGACACATCTAAAGAAGCCAACAGGATTGAATAAGCAACTCACAAGGAGCTGAGACTAGAGAAGAATGCTCATTGGAAATGGAAGGGAGGACTAATGACTGAGAGTTATTAGGTTAAGGATTAAAGGTTATTAGTTAAGGACTAATAGCTTCAGCTCAGAAATATAGGAATGGGGTCAGGTAGAGCAAGGTGAAAATGAGCGGAGGCTAGCAAGATGGGCAAAATCCAACAAGAAGGGTTTCTTCAAATACGTCAACAAGAAGAAGATAAAGGAGATGATGGGCATACTGCCTAATCTAAGTGGAGAAATAAACATATGAACAAGAGGAATCGTAGGAATTCAGCTCCTATTTTGCTTCTGTCTTTTTACAGAAAGGAAATGATGGTTTGAGTAGATCCCATTGGGAAGATGGTCAGAAACTATTTTCCATTGTCACTGAAACTAGGACTAGAAATTATAGGTATACATTTCAGGTAGCTAGATTTCATCTCAGTATAAGGAAAAAAGTCCTGATGGTAAGGTCTATATAGAGAGCCAGTTTGATGTAGTGGTTAAAGACACCAGGCTAGAAACCAGGACACTGTGTGAGATCCAGTCCTGCCTTAGGCATGGAGCCAGCTAGATGACTTTGGGCCAGGCGCTCTTGCTTTCATCCCTAGGAAGAAGGCGGCAATGGCAAATCACTTCTAAAAATGTAGCCAAGAAAACTGCGTCGATTTGTCCGGGCAGTCACCAGGAGTCAGGACGGATTCAGAGGCACCAAGACAAACAAAGAAACAACAACAACAAACTTGTAGAACAGTTTGCCTATAGAGGTTGTGGGCTGTTCATCTTTGGAGACTTTATAACGAGTGGTAGGATAGATGCCTCTGAAGGATGGTTTAATTGGTTTCCCTGCACATTGCAGCAGTTTGGAGTTAGACGATCATTGTGGTCTCTTCCCATTCTTTAATTCTACGGTGCACTAAAATTCTGGAAAAAATGAGCTAAAAAGGAAAAATGCACAAAAATATACAATTCTTCCTCCCCATTGCAAAATAGTGTGGGAAATAAAATGCCAGAAGAACTGTAACTATTTTAAATAGGTATATGATAAACCAATTAAATTAAAGGACAGCCAATGTGGTATGGTGATTAAAGGGTTGGACTAGTCCTCCCTTAGGCACAGAAACTGGCTGGATGACTTTGGGCCAGCCGATCTATCTCAGCCCTAGACTGGGAAGTCAATGAACTAATCTGTAGCTGTGTGGACAACCACATTAAAACAATCTTATATTTACTTTTTGTTGTAATGGTACCATTGCCAGGAAAATCTGAATTCTGGAAAAACTCAGAGCTGCTTTGGAAATGTAACTGGGGAGTTGCTCATGTCTAACATATCACTGCATGTTTAGGCTACTTACATTTTTGATCTGTAAAAACATAGGAAGGAGCAATTACCTTCCAGAGGTTTGGAGCTTCCCATCTGCCCTAGTCATCATGGCAACGTCATGGGATTGTATAATTCATAATATGTGGAGGACATTGGGTTAATTATTTCACATTTGATTATTTTGCAAATAAATATTGGTTGAATTAATTAATTCATTTCCCCCCAGTTTCATGTGGCTTTTGCAAATTCTAGCAACTCATTCTTGGAGTAACAAGAAGGAAAGAGAAGAATCCCTAAATGATGCTGGTTTCAATTTTCTTTCAATTTTTTTCTGGCATGCAATAGGATAATAAATGCTGCTTTTTTTTTTTAATGCAGGTAGTGGAAAGCCTGCACCAAAACTAACAGAAAACATTAGTTGTCTCGGCCCTTTGGGATTCTGCTTATTTCGAAAGTACAAGTGTGACTCAGGCTTCATGATCAAGCAAAAATTTAACAACTGTCCCAACAATCGGACCCTAAAGTGCTGTGTTCTGGAAAAATGGTCTGCAGTCATCAGGAGACACAATTTGGAGAAGTCCTTTCAATAAATCATTAGCTAATATTTAAAAATGCTATTTTACTTTCTTATTAGCTAACAAATAATTTTTTGGGGAGTGGGGAGTACAAATGGGTAAACATAGACCTTCCCCCATTGCTGTCTTATAATTCCTATGATATACACAACATTCTGTGCTGCTGTCAGTGAGAGATTGAGCTGAAGGTGAGAGAAGGAGGTGTGTCTTTAGCCACAAACAGTCAGCAGCTGGGAGAGGTCATTGCTGGCTTATCAAATAAATAGATTCTTGGTTCTTCATGCAACCAACAATTCAACAGATGGGAAAAAGACATTCAAAGGCTTCAAAGAGACTCTGCCTTAATGAACTCACTAATAAGATTCATACGACTCTCACCTAGCTGAGCTTTCTTAAAACTGAAAACTGGGCTCTTCTGGCAGGCCCTGGATAGGGTGCAAGAATTGCTGCTGGTAATCTATTTTGTTTGTTATAATTGTTGGCTATTCCACCCTTCCTCAACATGTGAACTGTTGTTTGCTTCTTATCCTTTTATCAATGCTATGGCTGTTTTAATCCTAATATGTAAAGCACCTAGAGTTGACCTTTGTGACTAAAGTGGCATACACACTGAAAAATAAAATAATAAAATAATAAAATAGGAGTGGTGGAGAATTCATGTCTCAGTTCTTAATGTTCTGTACTCCAGAATAATATGGTGTATTCTAAATCTTAATTCTTGGCATCAAAACTCATTAAAGAGAGTCTGAGTGAATCTTCCTTCCTTGTTTGTGTTGAGATGCTTGATACTATCAGGTATAAAACACATTTGACCAAATCCCAGAACTGTGGCTCATGAGATGATGCTCTTTGCAAAGTGACCAGATCTGAAACAGGACCATCATGAAGCTTTGTGAATGATTTCATTTTGCAGTACAAGCCTGCACAACTCCTACCTGGTTTTTATGTTTCCATACAGGTTTTTTTTTCACTGCAGAAATCCAAAAGGCATGGGGGAATGAAAGGTGGGTGAAGTGTTGAATGACTGAGAGGTCCACTTTGTAGTTAACATTTCATAAGAATCTCGCCAATCTCTTAGAGAAAGGGAGGACTTTGCCTACACACCTGATGTAATTCCAGAAAATAACAGAAGTATTTCCTTACAAAACCAGAAAGTACAGGTAGTCCTTGACTTATGGCCATTCGTTTAGTAGCTGTTCAAAGTTTCAATGGTGCTGAAAAAAGTGACTTATGACGGTTGCAGCATCCCTGTAGTCATGTGATCAAAATTCGGGTGCTTGGCAACTGGCATGTATTTATGACAGTTGCAGCATCCCGGGGTCACATGATAGCCATTTGTGAGCTTCCCAGATGGCTTCTGACAAGCAAAATCAATGGGGAATGGCATGATTCACTTAATGACCACTGCAAAACATGCCATAAAATTGGGTGCGGTCACATGATGCTTCACGTAATGACCACCCCACTTAATGACAAATTTTCTGGTCCCTATAGCGGTCATAAATCAAGGACTATCTTTAAATGAATATAGTTCATGTCCCCTCTTACCACCTCCTTTGTAGATTAAAAAGTCCCAAATGTTGCAACCTTTCTTTATCTACTCTAGCCCCTTGACCATCTTAGTTGTCTTCCTCTGAACCTTCTGCAATTCTGATTGATGGACCTAAAAAGGGTATAGTGGAGCTACAGAAGGTTCAGAGGAGGGCAACTGGAACAATATTTCAGGTAAGTTGCACCATTGATTTATATAAGGGCTTTATGATATTAGCATCTCCATGAGGGAGCTGAGGGTTGTGCCTGCTGGTCTGCTACATGGTCCATCTGTAAGTTTTGGTTGCCATTTGGAACAAGAGGGCTGCTGAGGCCTTGGATCAGATCATGCCTATATGACCTCTCCTTTCGTGGATCCCACCACAATCAATGGATTTATGGAAGAATTGAGGAAGACGGAGTGAGAAGAGAGATGGCTAGAGCATCACTGGTGCTCAGTGAGGGACGAACTCTACCAAACACAGGCTAGAGCTGCTATTAAGGCCTGCCTTGTAGTGGTAAAGGCAGCAAAGTGACAATACTTCTCTGCCCTTATCACATCCGCAGATAGCCATCCTGTGGCCTTGTTTTGGAGACCCCCCCCACAGGGCCATGTAGAAGAATTTGCTCAACATCTGTCAGACAAATTCATTCTCAGCTGGGTGCTGGCCTTGTTGCTGGTCCCAGGGAGATACCCTGGGTAGAGTCTTGCCCTGTTATTTGGAAGCAGTTTGAACCTGTTTGGCCTGAGGTTCTTATGACTGTGAGCTTGGCCACCTATTGTCTAGATCCAAGCCCCTCTTGGCTAACTAAAGTTGCCTGGAGGGTGTCATGTGAGTGGGTTCTAGCAGTGATGAATTCTTCCTTGGGTGAGGGGGGCTGTTCCTCTGCCTCTTAAGGAGGTGCTGGTTCCCCCCTCCTCAGGAAACCATTGCTGGACCCCACCATACTAGGCAATTTTCATCCAGTATCTAATCTCCCCTTTTTGGTGAAGGTGGTTGAGAAGGTGGTCATGCAGCAGCTTCAGAGGACCCTGGATGAAGTGGATTATCTGACTTCTTTCAATCAGGATTCAGGCCAGAGTATCGGACAGAAATGTCATTGGTCACACTTTTTGATCATCTCTGGTGAGAGCAGGATGGGGGATGTGCCTTCATCCTTGCTCTGCTTGACCTCTTTTAATAATAGCAATATCAATGTTTTTAATTGTAGATTTTTTTTAAAAAATGTTTTTTTTATGGTTTTTATTGTATGCCACCCAGAGTCACAATTTGTGTGGCATATAACTATGATAAAGAAATGAATAAATAAATTTTCAATAACATTTCTTATTATCTCTAACATGCTGTTGGCCTTTTTTACAGTGGATGCCCACTGTGTTGAATTTATGCGCCAAATGAGGATAAAGTAACATTCTACAAAGGACTTATGGATAAATAAATGGACTTACCATAATGGGAGATTGGTATGGAGTAATTTGCCCACAAAAAGACAGAACCTCTGAGAAAGATTAAAACAACACAAGGTAAACTACCAGAAAGGTGTTTTTTTTTTTTTTTTGTGATGGACAATTTAGAGTTGTAGATGCATGGAGGTACAAAATGATGATGCTAAGGAATACGCTTATTTTTCTGAAAGATCTTTTTCAAGATCTGGTATGTTTTGGATATCTAATAATTGTTCAAAATGTGGAGATACTACCAAAGACTTTTTCAGATCACAACCCAGTGACTTCAGCATTTAAAAGGAAAACAAATTCCTTCAGATGGAGGTCAAATGAAACGTTGTGGAAGGAAACAGTAATGGAAGGTTGTAAGGGAAGTTTGTGAAGCTATAAAAAAGGCCCAGATAGGGAAAGCGCCTGGACCAGATGGCTCACCAGCCTCTTCTTATAAATACTTTGAAGATGTACTATTGCAACCTTTGCAAAAAATTATGAACTCTATCTTACAGACTGGAAAGGTACCAGATAGTCAGATAGAAGCTAATATAGCATTAATACCTGAAGAAAGCCAATATTTGACTTCACTAAAAAAATTACCACCTGATGTCATTACTGAACAATGATTATAAGTTGTTTATGGTGATCTTAGTTGAGAGGATGAAGACAGTTTTACAGGACTTTATTCATGAAGATCAGTGTGGGTTCTCACCTAAAAGACAGTTGAGAGATAATATCAGAAATGCATTGGACATTTTGGAATACTGAGAACAATATAATGAAAAGCAAGTAGCTTTGATTTTTCTTGATGCAGAAAAGGCCCTTGACAATTTGAACTGGACTTTTTATTTTAAAATTTGGAGGATATGGACTTTGGTGAGAATTTTATTACATGGGTAAAATTGATTTATACTTTGCAAAAGGCACAGATAATTGTGAATGGAGTTAACAAAACTTTGTGAGATCCAGAAAGAGACAAGACAAGGATGCCCCTTGTCACCATTGCTATTTATTTTAGCTCTGAAGTATTGAATAGAGACATAAGATGAGTTAAGAGAATTGCTAGAGTGAGGATTGAAAGAGAAACATATAAATTATGGGCATTTGCTGATGACTTGGTGATCATTTTGGAAGATCCTCTGGAAGGAATAGAAATGTTAATGGAAAAATTAAAGGATTTGGGGGTATCAGCTTGTTTTAAAATTTACAGACAAAAGACAAAGATGTTACAAAATGATGTATTATTGATACATGCCTCCAGAAAAAATGTCTAGAATTATATCTAGACAATCTGGAATTTCAGTTTCTGTGTAGTCACTGTCTCTGTACAGGAAACCCAGAGATCATCTGTTAATTTGTAGATAGCTTATTTATAATCAAACCATGAGGTTTTATTTATTGTTTATTCAATTTATATGGCCACCATCTCAAATTCATGACTCTCAACAACAGTTAAAGCACTGTGAAATATACTAGCGGACCCGTAACCCATTGGAGTCAGAGATATTTCCTTATCTAAACAGAGAAACAGAATGACTGAGGGCAAAAAAGCTGTGGGAATGTGAGGATCTTGAGACTTTGCTTGTGGGAAGCTGGCAGGAAGCAACAGAAATCCTTCCTTCCTTCCTTCCTTCCTTCCTTCCTTCCTTCCTTCCTTCCTTCCTTCCTTCCTTCCTTCCTTCCTTCCTCCCTTTCCACATATAATATAGCCTTGCACCATTTGCCCTCCCCTAATGACTCTCAGAAGAGCCCCCGTGAAGCCTCCTCCTCCTCCTCCTCCTCAACTGACCTGTAGTACTGCCTGCCACTTTGCTGGGAGGATTCCAGCATGTCCTCAAGGGTCGCCTCACTTGAGGGAGGAAGAGGGCTCACCTGTCAACTGCTGGTGCCCCCAGCCAGCCCTACGTTGCCAGCAGACATCCAAGTTACTCCCTCATCCTTCCCTCAACGCCCACTGCTATTAAGAGATTTCAAATTTAGGCCTTGGTTCCAAAGCAGCCAATTGCCAGTTGCCCATCAGGCCTTGCCACCAGTTGTTTGGGCACAGAGGACAGAGGGAGGCAGGAAAGAGATCAGGGATACGCCCATGACAATCACATGACCTGGGCTGACCACGGCAGTGCAGCAGCACAGCAATGCTGAAGCAGCCACAAATTTCCCAAATTTCAATCTCATAGGAGTAATGGCTCCTGGATTTTGGAAGTTGGAAGATCAAAAATGGGAGAGAAATTTGTTTAAATTGGAATGTAAATGAATCTCATTTTGCACTTTTGAACAAATCCAGGAAAGGAAACTCAGTTATTTTATGACATTTGCCATTCTCTGAATGTTGCAATAGTTGGACAATTTAAAAAATGTATACTATGGAAAATGATGCACAAATACATATATTAATGAAAATAATGTACAAAATGTATTATGCTAGGGAAATGTGTTTTCAAAAATAGTGTATAATAAACAGCATTTAAATGTATATACCTTGAGAAATGTTTATAAAAAGTGCATAAAATATTAGTGTGAACGTTAAAGAAAATCTGGGAGAGAGAAAGAGGGAGAGAGAGAGAGAGAGAGAGAGAGAGAGAGAATCTAATTGCTGGTTTCACATTAGTGGCTGCAATCTTAATTCACTGATATGGCTCTGGCCTCAGCCTTTTCCCACCATTGATATACAAGAAGAGGCTCTTGTTACCATTTTTTAGTGGTCTATTTAAATGTACTCTTGATTGAGTGTCAGGGCCCAACAAAGGAAAGCATTTCTGAGCAGGGGGTGCAAGTCAGGGTAATGAAGTCAACAGACAGGCAAAACTGGTTTCTTGGAAGGAAGCTACTGAACTCCAAAGCAGAGAAAACCGACAGAAGGGCAAAGGCCAGCGAAGAAGCAGAGGAGACAAGGTCTGTGTGTGACTTCCTGTGCAAACAGCAATTTCTTCGTTGATAATATGGATAGTTATATAAACCGAAAAAGTCAGCGTAGGTGGTGAAAGGCAAAAGCTATTCATTTTGTTAAAGGAAAGAGTGAAAAACATTTCACTGAGTGAAAAAATGTTTCACTGAACATGATTTTCAAGACAAAATTCCAGTCTTCCTCATAGAAGTTTTGAAATTCCAGTATGTCCTCTGCTAGAGACCACAAAGGAGAGCATTACATTATGATTTACAAGTTAAGGAAACAAGGAGAAGAACCCTTATTCGCTAGGGAGTACAGTAGCAGGGAAGAAGGGTCCGTGCTCTCTTTTTCTGGGCTTATGCGCTTTTAAATTTATCTGGTTGGTCACTGTGTGACCAAAATGCTGCACTTTAGTTGACTTGATCCAACATGGTTCTTCTCATATTCTTACCCAGATATAACCCAGAATGAATTTTCTTGAGGGACAATTCCTGAGAGTATGGAAAAAGGCATTTCAGCAAAAAGAATGGAGAACTGAGGCATGGCATGAAGTGTGAAAAATATACGTTTTATTGATTTATTAAATCAGCTTCAGCATATGAGAACACCACAGCTTTTTATTAGCAATGTATTATCCCATAAGAACCAACATTTTAGAGAATTTAGGTACTCTCCAAATGCTCCACCAACTGTCAGAGGATACCCAGATGTTTTTACTTAGCAGGAACTGAAAAATAATATAGAAGAGAGTTAGTTATGATAACCCCAATCATATTGGTAATATAAGGTCATCAGATTCTGATAGCAACTCAAATAACAACATAAGATAGGCATGAATAAAGCTGACAAGGGCAAGATGGAGGCTTGGTGAATATTGGTCACCCTGAGCAGCCCATTTCTATTATAGCTGCCACTATGGGGATGATGAAATACTGACAACTGATGTCGTGGTTAATTTGTTTCCCTTTTCCTTCCATGTATTCTTTTGCTTATCTGCAGAGTTTCTTATTATTATGGTTGGTCTCACAGTCAGCCAGATGTTTAGACTGGATTTGGCATTTTTATCCACCTATTGAGTCCTTCCCAAGGACCTGGGATAGGCAGATGTTGTTATTTGGTGGTTTGATGGTGTTAGAGGTATTGTAGCAGGACATACTGTAAGCTGTTCCAAGTAAAGCTGCCTTTTGCAATTGACTGATGGTGATTTTGTCAATGCCAATGGTCTTCAAGTCCCAGAGCACTTTAGCTTCTTCATTTTCTACTACTTCATCTATTTTGTGGTCCCACCAGTTCTTGCTTGCAGGCAAATGGTATTCCTTGCAGTTATTCCAGTGCACCACTGTTGCTACTTTGTCATATCATTGTTCATAGTCAGCCTGTGTGATCTTCTTGCAGCAGCTAACTAGGTGGTCCACTGTTGTTGTTGCTGCTTGCTCCTCCTGCTCCTGCTCCTGCTCCTGCTCCTGCTCCTGCTCCTGCTCCTGCTCCTGCTCCTGCTCCTGCTCCTCTTCCTCTTCCTCTTCCTCTTCCTCTTCCTCTTCCTCTTCTTCTCCTCCTCCTCCTCCTCCTCCTCCTCCTCCTCCTCCTCCTCCACCAATTATTTGAGTAGGGCATTCCATTTGCTTCAAAGCCCACTGGGATTTGATTCTGAAAAGACGTCTTGGGTAAGGAGCACCCTAGAGGAGGGGTTATGAAGACTATTAAGCAATAACACACTTTCTTGACTGAAAATTATCCTCCATCCTTCCCCTGTTTTCCATTTGTGGGTAGTGTACATGCTTGCAAATCTTATTTTGTTCCCCTTATGTTATAATTTTAAACCTGAACATGCATAGACAATACTAATCAGTACTTGACAAAACTAAGGAAGAAAAGTAGATATGTATTTTGAGCTGCATCAACCTACCTGAATGACTATCACAACAGCTTATTTTGGCTTCTTAGTTTTGTCAAAAAGTTTTAGTGAAGGTGTTGTTGTTTTAGGAAAAAAACTTTCAGCTGGTGAAGTTGCATGTTCACACTCAGGAAGCCACCAGATTCTGTACATTAGTAAAGGAATAAATTATTTCAAATAGGAAGAGATTTTGTAGGTATAAAGCATTATAATATATGTTAATTTGAGAGAGAGAGGGATGTATAAGTATATAATATTTGAAGTTATATTTTGTTATAGTTATGAGATAGAATCAACCAGGGTTAACTCATTTGAATGACTATACACACACACACAGTCACACACACACACACACACACACATACATGCACCGACACATATATGTAGTCCTTGTTTAGCAGCTGCCTCGTTTAGCAACTGTTTGCAGTTATGACAATGATGAAAAAGTAACTTTGTGACCAATTCTTGCATTTACGACCTTTGCAGGTCTGTAAAGCAAAGGAAAGCTGAAGTAAGATCGTAAGCACAGTTATGATTTCCCTTAGCAATCACTTTCTTAACAACTGAGTTGCTGGCTCCAATTGTGGTTGCTAAACAAGGGCTACATGTATGCATATATTACGCATACATAATTTTTTAACTGTTACCACAAATAGTACAGTATGAAGGTGACACCTACCCATTACAAATAAAATTAGGGAAGGACCAGGTGGTCTGAATCTCATCTAAGTACATTACACATATAATTGATAGCTGTGTGATTGTAGGCATATATGAATGGATATTTTTTTAATCGCCATGAAATTATTGAGGGGAAGATACATTTTAAGGAATGATGCAATGGATGCCTTTTAAGACCTCATTTCTGAAAGAAAAGAACTTGAAGCCCTTTGAACTGAATGCATGCTATCACTTGTCTTTCCTACAAGAGCATCTAACCAACAAACAAGAAAATTAAAAGGGTGATCACTTGTACCTCATAGAATTTTATAAGGGTCTGAATGTGTGGAACAGGTAATATTCCAATATGCCCACTAATTTGGTAGACGCTGATCTGTCATGCCCCATGTAGCTGGCAAAGCCAAGGAAGCAGGAAAAGTACAGACTTCAATAGTATGTATTTAATGATAGTCTGAGGTAAATGCAGAATCCGGAAAACTATCTCCCCATTGTGGGGAGATGGGCGGGGACAAGTCTATTAAATAAAATAAATAAATAATAGCAATTTCTCAACTGCATTATAGTGAGTTAATTAATGCAGATCTCTTATATTGCTACATATGCAGTATGGATGCCTGAATTGAATAACCATGGAGTAAATTCAAAACATAGACTAAAATTGAGATTTTAAAAAAGTAAAAGTAAAATGCCAAGTAACAATTTTGATCTGAGCCATAAAATCTTGTATGCTATACCCCGGGAAAACTGACTTACTTGGCACAGCACTGGAGTTCAAATTCACAGTATCCATATGGAGCAAAACAATCAGGACAGGGAAGGTGTTCAGGATAACAGAAACCACTAAGACGAAATTGACATTCATGTTGACTTCCAGAAAGATCTACATGAAAAATTAAATATACAGTATATGTTTAAAAATCCTTTCTGCATTATATATACATGCAAAACACATATAAAAACATTTCGCAGGTACACATTCCCAAGCACCATTCCTGATGAAGTGTTATATCCCAAATGACAAAATGTCACTGCATACAGAGATGTACTTTCAGGCTTGCAAGATTCTGTTACTGTAACCTTACAATAAAGACTGAGCTAGTACATTTGGTGTGCTTCTTCCCTGGACTACCTTGCAACGCTGACATGGAGCCATGGAAAATCATGAGTTTTCATTGGCGCAGTGAGCCCCTGGCTGTCTGGCTGTCAGTTTGTCCCCTTAAGTCAAGGTAGCTGAACTGGAGAAATTGGAAAGGCAGGGAGCTTGGTAGATGATTATATGCACAGAGATGGAAAGACTCTGAAATATCCACAAGGTGGTGAAGATGACAGGATGTGCAGAAATGGCAAAAATTGACTTGTTTGACTAGGGAAAAGACAATAACTACATTTATTAGTGACTGGCAACCCTTTGTGGACTTTTTGCTGAAAACAGAATATATGGGTTTGATGATTAGAAAGGATAGAATATGAAAAGAAGGGCACCACGATGTAAACTTAGAGAGAGAGGATAAAATATAAATGCATTTGGAAGCTGCTCCGTTAACTTTTTTACTTTTCTTTTCTTTTTTTCTTTTCTTTTCTCTCTCTTTTATTTCTTTCTTATTTACTTATCACTTTTCTTCACTTTCCTGCTTTTTCTAAATTTGTATTGCTTTTATTCTTTAAACATTTATTCAATATATTTTTTTTTTAAAAAAAGGAAAGGCAGAGAGTTCGGTGACAGAGTCCTTCTGAGATACAGCAATGTCAGGCTCCCCTCTAAGCAGTCTATATTGGAAACAGTTAATCCAAAGGATAAGAATCCAGGAGCTTTGATTATCAGTATTTATTGGAATAAAGACAAAAGTAATAAACACAACATTCCTGTGAGTACTCTACTTTAAATGAAATGCCCATATATAGACAATTTAGGGTGGCAAAATTTGTCCAGTTTCTCATGCTTTTTCTATGCGGGAGAGTGGATGGGCCTCTCTTGTGAAGGACAGACAGTTTCATGTGTTCACTGTCTTGATAACTGCTAGCCCTTCTGTTGGTGTGAGAAATAACTCTCATGGAGATGGGTGCTACACTTCAATTGTGAGTCCTTAGCAGTCACAAAGAATGAAGCTGTCAGAATAAAGGATGTCAATCCAAGGTAGAAAGAAAGCATGTTTTAGATGGGATCCTGCTCTTGAGGGGAAACTAGATCCTCATGTACTGAGGATATGCCTCTCTGGGTAGAGGAGTATGTTTGTGACCTAGTAATAGTGAGTTTACTTCTTAGAAGAAAAGACCGAGGTGTGACAGATATGCCCACCATGTGGTTATGGACATCATGCACTATCTGGAGAGGTCTGTAAATTGTGCTGTGGAGGAACCAGTTGCTATTGGCAACAATGATGTAGGAAAAGTAATTCTAGGAGAATGTTGATACTCAGAACTGCTAATCATTCACAGAAATCTTTCTATGCATGAAGCTAGTTAGCTAGGTGGAGTTGAGTAAGCTTGTTGTGTAAATAAGACAATAGTATCAAGAGGAGGGGGCTAGATTTGTGAGGCATGGGATACCTTTCTGGACAAGACAGTTCTGTACAAAAAAGATGGGTTACATATGGAACAAGATTGCCACACACAATATTTAAAATGTTGGAGAGCAGCTTACTAATTGATTCCAGGGGAGTGGGAGAAGCCAATAGGATGTAGGGATCATTTGGTTTGGGAAAAGACATTAGGGTAGAAATCTTTGTAACTGACAGAGTTACAGTATATCTAGCGAATGCATATAGTAAATGATGAGTGCCACAGGTTTGCAAGAATGAAGTTACATGCCACAGAAAAATCAAAGGTTTAATTGTGTGTAGGTGCCTATATGCAAATATAGGAACTTTTGAGCCCAAAAGGGAGAACTGGAATGCTGGATGTTAGAAGAAAACACACCATTAGCTAGCATTATGGAAACTTGTGGAATAGAAATAACCAACAGGACATGACTAACTCTGGATATACAGAAGACAAAGAATGGGATACTGGAAGTAGAGATGCCATATATCAGTGTTGTCCAAACTTGGCCACTTCAAGATGAGTGGACTTCAACTCCCAGAATTCCCCAGCCAGCCATGTAGTTCAATCTGTGGGTCATGCAATTTATACAATTTAAACCAGATACAGTTTAGGAACTGGGCCAGTAGGTTTCCTGTGAGTTTATTTAAACATACAGTAACTGTTTAAAAAGTCCACTGATATTGATGTGGGAAAGAGTCTTTTTTCAGGGCACAGTACACATTAGTCATACAATGCTATATAGCATCTGGCATCTCAAAGAAGAGTTTGGAAGAATCTTCCTGAAACTGCATGAGTTGCTACCAATGGATTAAATTAGATGTACCAAGGATTTCTCAGGAAAAAAAAAACAGTCTTCTGTAACTCTTGTACTACTTCTCCAGCATTTGCACAGCAGCTGTAACGCTTAATATGCACACATCTGTATGATTATATAGCAGGGAAGAGCAGTGGTTAAGACATTGTACCTGAACTAGGGAGACCCAGGCTCAGTCTTCACTTGACCACATTGTTTATTGGGTGACTTTGGGCCAGAAATTCTCAGCCCAACCTACTTCACAAGATTGCTAAGGAGGACACCTCTGTGTATGCTACCTTGAGGTCTCTGAAAAAAGTCAAAATGTGCAGTCAAACGATGCAGCAGCAACTGCAACTCTACATTAAACAGGGAACTATAATGAGTGTGGCATAAAAGGACCGTCTCATCCCCGTTACATCAACCCGTCCCACCCGGTCATGCAGAGACGGCATGCTATGGACCCCGTCTGCAAGAGAATTTCATCTGACGGGGTCCAGGAGGCGAGCCTTCTCTGCAGCAGTCCCTGCCCTTTGGAACACTCTTCCCCCAGAAGTGAGGTTGGCCCCCTCCCTTTTAGACTTCAGAAAAAACTGAAGGTCTGGTAAGGAGGACACCTTACGCATGGGGTGGGGATGGGAATAGTCAGTTTTGGGGTTGGCTGGTTCCCTGGTCTTACCTTTGACCAATATTATCTGGTCACAGGCTGAAATAATATCACCATCTCTTGGATTTTGTTGTATTTAATATTTGTATTATTTATGTTTTTATTTATTTTAAATTGTTTTGTTGTGAACCACTCAGAGTCCCTCCTTGTGGGGGAGTTGGGCGGTGATATAAATTTGATAAATAAATAAATAAATAAATAAATAAATAAATAAATAAATAAATGATGGATGTTTTCCAGTATGTGTGTGCCTTGTTTATACATGACTTTTTAAAACGTATACTTAACAATGGAATATTAATAAGTATACTTTACATATTATTTACAGGTATATTCAGCCCATCTAAAATATCAGTTTGAAAGGATCAAGAATATTTCATAAAGATATCTAGCATAATCCTATCTCATACTCTGTGACCATATTAATGTAACTACATATATTGCTTTGCATTGTGCTTAAATATTGTTTATTTTTGTACCTGGACCAACTACACCTTTCAGAAAGAGAGCCAAAAAGAAAAGGTGATAGATCTTCATGGCTGATGGATAATGTAGAAGTTCAACGTTCACAGCCAGAAAGTGTTCCTGTTGGGAAATACAGAGTTAGTATCCTCATTGACACAGGTGAACAAGGCAGATCTTTCTTTCAGCAAGGATGAGAACTGCTGGCCTGATCCAGCCTCCATCCCTCCACTGCAACTGTGTCCTCTTCCCAACCCACTCATAGGAACACCATCCATGCAATATAACTGATAATGGTGATCTGGATAGATACTGTTTCCCACGCAGCATTTTAAAATTCTGTGGTGCATTTCCAGGATCCATATCTGTTCTTGTTAAGCTACTGGAAGTACAACGAAGGACAAATCAGTGCTCCAAGATAAGTTGCTCACTTCTACCCAAACAATTCAGTGCATCTAAGAACTAGAGTTACTGAGGCTCTATTGATTTGGCAACCTCATAGACTTTTCTTTCTTATGCTGTCATAGTTTAGCTGTCCCTCACAGCTATCAGAAGTAATCAAAAATACTTGCTAACACTCTGAAGAGTATTTTAGTCTTTTATAGTTGTCAGAAGCAACTGAAAGTGCTTATTCCTTCTCTCAGACTTCTGCCAGTTCTGTGGGAACATAGTTAAACTTTCACTAATCCTGGAAATGATACGTCTGCCCTCTTTCTGCCCATGATGCTATTATTTGTCTATGTCTGGGAGATACTTACAAGATTTCTTTATCTCTGTGTTTGTATACATGCATCTGTATGTGTGGCTTCCCTAGTTCTTTGAACTAGAAATGGAAGACTGCTACAGGACCTATTTCTTTCTGCAGAAAAAATGCACTGGATAATTTGTACCCTTCTTGACAACCAGCCTGTCCTGCTGAAATCCATCTTTCAATGCACAGTGTCCAATTTAGTACATCTATGATTGATTCAGGCTTCTTGAGTACTTTCAGATCCATTCAGAGATCAGCATACTGTGAGCACAGGTACATATGTTCACAAATCTATAGAAGTCATTCATACAACAGGGACAGTTGCCATGAATGCCATTTTGGCTTTTTTCACCATCTCTCACAGATGCTGCAGACCAAAGCTGACATTTTCTAATGATTATTTAGCATGTGTTCAAATTACTGAGGACAAGAATATTCAAGAATTTGAAAAATACACAAATACAGCTATTTGGAAATAGCCAGAACTCTTGCTGCTTTCAACAGCAGATTAAGCAACCATGACCTTCTTATGATTCTTGCTCATACACTGGGCATAAGCACACCTCCCCTGCAAATTCCACCTTTCTGCACTTTCTGTGGAAATATTTCTCTCTTTTCGAAAGAGTAACCTTTAGTAAACTTGGGAAAAGGGCTGACAACTGGTCGGGGTGTGGTTTGGTGGGGTAATGGTCTATTCTTCTAAAATTATTGTACAGATTTAATCAGCAATAATGGATGCGTGAAGATACAGAATGTTAGGAAATAAAAATCCTTATAAATCATGGCTTTGAGCTAGAGTAACCACCACAACAAAGTACAATCCATTCTCAATCAAAACTGCATGGAAAATAAATTCTGTACAGTCTGTTCAGATATATTTCTTGCTTTACTCCATGGCCACTTTCCAGCCTAGGGGTTATATCTTTTAGGCAATCTTCAGCATGTGAGTATCACAAGGCATAAAAGTCAAACTCCTTCCTTCTCACCCGGTCTCCCCAGTAACCTTGTTCACTTACTGTGTAAAGCTAGCATCAGTGAGATTTTCATAACATTGTAAGGTTATCTTTATCTATTGGTCTCTTTCGAATGGTCAATCTATAATTGAAACTTCACACTCTTGGGCAAGAATGAGCAATCCATATGTTGCAAGTGGCCTACAGCCCTTGCTTTTCTTTTGTGGTCTCCAGAATCACTCAGCCAAAACTTAGCATGAAACAACTCAAAAACCCATGGAAAACTGACATATTAAATCTTATCATGCCTGGAAGAAGCTTACCTCCAATTTTTTTGTAAGTCTCATCCCATGCCCTGTACATATATTTTTTTTAACATCATCATTCTATTCTTCCCCATTACAGGAAATAAGAAATATATAAAAGCTTGCCCTCCCAGATGCAAAATTGAGGCTGAAGCTAACCAGGCAAAGCAAGAACCACTATTCCCTTGAGATACACCCCCAGTCAGGTGAAAGTCTGCTTCCATCTCCCAATGCTTACCTTCACCAGTACAGATAGGCAGACAAAGCCCATCCTAAATCTATGGTTGTTGCTTTTGTCTAGATGCTGTTACCAGATCCCTCCCACTTTCATCTGTTTTTCCTCATCCCACTCTTGGGTATAAAAGGGTGCCAAGCAGGTCCATAGGAGGCTGAAAACTGCATTGACAGATGTTGGGAAGAATGGACTATTTGCACCAGAAGGTAGTCACTAAGGGTCTGCAGAGTTTTAGAAGGGTACTTTATCTTGACAAAGCTTTGATGAAAGTACCACTTGAAAGAGCTTTGACAAAGCAAAGCAAGCTCCAGCTTCCAGATGACAGAATGGAGTGGCTATATCACTTAAGTCTGACTGAGAAATGAACATCTGTGCATGTGCAGAACCTTCCTATTCTTGAGGTATGGTGATCATACAAGGCAGACTGGTCCCAAATCAAAGGGTTGTTGCTCCTATATACATCCTTAGTTGTCATAAAGTGAAGTCCAGAGTGCTGGTGCTTCAGACTTCTCCCAATGGATGTATAGATTCAAAAAAGATGCTAGACTATCCCCCCACCCCATTTGCTACCCAAACATATCATTTTTATTGGCTTCTGAGATTTGTCAGTCCTTCGTGGGATGGATCCTTGCACCAAATTGGGCTTGTTTTTCCAGCCAGCTGTAAGATACAATTTTCAACTCATTCTCCAGGAGTAGAACAAAATAATAATCCCTGTCTAATTAGTCTCACTCATTGAAGAAGTATGTCCTATGTACCACTGACTATAAACCTCCAGATAGTATCAGAATGATCCGTTAATGATTAGTGAGCAATAGATTTAGGAAAAAATCTTGCCTGTGTTATACATTTGTTATAATATATCTATGTAATCTTATTAAGCCAGTTTCTTTTCTTAGTATAACAGAAAAATACAGATTCATACTCACACACATATGCAGCCATAGTTTTGAGTAGTTTACTGAAGCATGCTGGGTTATTAAATTAAGAGGCAACACGGATTGACTGATGGATTGATTAAATAATAAACAAAGCCTAAAGTATCAAGATCTCTAACATTAGTGAAAAAGTCCAGAGAAAGCTGGTAAGATTCACAAACAAACTAAATGAAATGTTCCTTGCTTTTGTACAGATAGATTATGAACTTGTGAGAAAATCAAACATGTTTTGCAACTCTGCTTAGGGGAATTTTTTCTTATCTTTGTTTCTATGCAAAGATGTGTGTGTGTGTGTGTGTGTGTGTGTGTGTGAGAGAGAGAGAGAGAGAGAGAGAGAGAGAGAGAGAGAGAAGGGGAGAGAGAATGAACAAGAGAAATAACAAGAACAGTAAATAATGAAAGCTGCTCAGAAACACAACACAGTTTTCTTTTTCAAATGGACAATCGTAGGAAATGAAGGCAATCTGGAGACTTTGTATTGTTCTCCTAACACTCACTTTTCACTATCTGAGGGAAGACCATCAAGTTCCAAATGAAAAATAAAATAGAGAAGGCCCATGTTTTCTTTTATATGCTTATTCATTTATAACTTAGTTCTATATCACCTTCACATGAAAGTATATTTAAAAAAACTCACATGAAAAATACTTTAAATATGTATTTCAATATGTATATTAATGCATTTCCCAGAAAGTATGTATTTCTAGACTCATTGTTTTTGCTAATGCAAATTTCCCCCCCACACACACATACACACTTCATCTCAAAACTGATATCTAGGAACACATTTTTTAGCCAAGAACTCTGTACTGAAACTTATGACCGTCAAGAGCCATATTTGCAAATTATGTCATCTAGGGTGCTCAACACCTGAGCATTCCTGATGACCACCCAACCTACTGCCTGCTGATATCACTCTAATGATGTCTTTTACAAGTATCCAAAGGTTTAGTGTGGATCTCTGTAGATGGAGTGTTTCCATGTGTACAGCTCTAGTTGCATTGGTTTTCTCCTTGTAGACATTTATACTACACTGGTGTGTGCGTGTGTGTGTGCGTGTATGTGTATCTTGGGGAAATACTTTATTGGATGATTTTTCAGTTTTTAAAAAGGGACTTAAAATCTAGTTCTTTAAGGAACAGAGGTGCTCCTCTGACTGGGAATTGTGACTTCTGGACTGGCCCTAGGAACAGGGTTGCTTGGTTTTTGTGTTGAGAATTGCTTCATTTTAATTGGTTTAATTAGTTATAAATTGCTAGTAAATTTAATAGGGTCTGTTTATTTATTGTTTCTATTGTAAAATTGTCATCTGGTTAGTATCCCACTGTTCCCTTACAGTTAGAGTTGCTTAGGTTTTTACTGTGTCTGCTTTGTATTTTTGTATACTGTAATTTAACTGATACTTCTGTATCACTGTTCCATGCTAAGCTTTTAAGTGTGTTATAAATAAGTAATAGTACTAATATAACAAATAACTAATTTTACTTTAAGAAACTTTTATTTTTCCTTATTTCCTTCTCTCTGTTTCTTATTTGGATCAAATTGTCACTGGTCTGAGATGGGGGGGCTATATAAATTGAATGAATGAATGAATAAATAAATAAATAAATTGCAAGTTCTTTTATTAACAATCTGATGCTGTTGTAGCTGTTCTGAATCTAATGTTTTACATTTTCCTCTAAATCCTTGTTGGTGTCAGGTTCAGCCCAAGGAACTCCACGAGACAGTACAGATTTAGTTCTATAGCCTTTATTAGCTTTCACCTTCAAGACAGAATCTTGCCAGACTGAATCAAAAATTCCCAAGCCAGCAAGCAAACACTGCGAATTCCAGTCTCATCCTCTTCACCTTCCCACGCTCTTTCTGGGGGTTAAGCAAATGCTTATCTCCCCGAGCGCGGCCTTCACCAACCCATTCCATCACAGTTGGGCACTCACATTTAATTGTAAGAGATTCAGGCAAAACTTCTACAACATATTTGTTGCGCAGAGTGCAGCAAAAGTCCCATAAATCCTGCTCTCAGGAAAATTACACATCAGCACGAGAGCTTGCAAAATGCAATGTCCATATTTTGTTCTCCAAAGAAAATCCAGTCAGAAAATATAAACTAACTGGTCTTTATTGATAAAAAATGCAAAACTTCACAAAATACAAGTTGCATACAAAATATAGAATATAACAAAGACTTCTTCTCATATTAGCTTCCAAGACTTATCACTACAAAGCCTCTAGCTAAAAAAACACTCTCAGAGAAGAGGTTCACTACTTGGTTACTAGTTAGGACTACATAACCTATAAAACCTACATGGTTAACTGTTCAAAGTAAAAACACACTCTCACACACTGAACACTGGGCATTTGACTCCCATATATTGCTAGTATAATACCCCCACTGAATAACTAACACACACACATACAGTAGGTGGCAGTGAAAATCATAACAACATCACAAGATACTTTGTAATCTCAACACTTGTTTTGTATAGCTAAACGGGATGACCTTCTTCCCATGAGAAAATCCTGATACCCCTCTCAGCCCATTTGCGACACAACAACACGTGTTACGGGATAGTATAAACAACTGATTACAGCAATACAATAACAATTTACATTTGTTCTAATCCAAGGTTTGCTAACATTGCTTCATGTTGTACAATAGGCAATGATTTTGTAAATACATCAGCAAGATTTGCTTCAGATGCACAATACACAAGATCAATGAAATTTTCTAACATAGCTTGTCTCACATTTTTATACTTTACATCAACATACTTTGTACGAGCTCTTATGTTTTCTGTTTTAGCTAACCCTATACAGGCTTGGGAATCTTCATACACTGTATAAGGCAATGACACTTGTATGTTTAAATCAATGAATAATTGATGAAACCATCTTAATTCACTGATTGCTTCTGGTAAAGCTGCGAATTCAGCTTCTGCAGTAGACAAAGCAATAGAGGTTTGCTTTCTTGCTTTCCATGCAATTGTAGATTCACCAAATTTACAAACAAACCCAGTTATGGACTTTCTGTCACTTTCTTCTGCAAATGAACTATCAACAAAAATTACAGGCTTTTCTAACCCACTAGTTGACATTTTAAGACAAAGGTCTATTGTACCTTTTAAATATCTCATTAATCTTTTCAATCCTAGCCAGTCATGTTCTGTAGGATTAGCCACCTTACGGCTTAAAATCCCAACAACATAAGATATATCTGGATGTGTCCATTGTGCTAGGTGTAGTACAGAACCAATCATAGAATGATACAGTGCAGGTGTTTCACATAACTTTTCACATGTTTCATTTTTCAAAAAATCACAAGTCATTGGAGTTTTTACAGGTTTTGCATCTAACATTCCCATGTTTGCTAACAACTGTTTTATCTTTTTCTTTTGACTTAGATTTCTCCATTTTCAGCTCTTTGCACTTCAATCCCAAGGTAGTATTTTAACATACCTAGATCTTTCAATTTAAAATATTGCTCTATTTGCTTGGCAAACTCTTTTACCATGTTTAAAGAACTAGTAGCAAGACAGAAATCATCAACATAAGTGAGAAGTACTGTATAATCTTTTCCAGTTCCTTTGGTATATACACATTGATCAGCTATTGATTTCTTGAAACCAATTTCCAACAAAGCTTTATCTAAGCATTGATGCCAACATCTCCCAGCTTGTTTCAATCCATACAGTGCTTTACGCAATCTGTATACTTTCTGGGAATCCTCACATGTGTAACCTGGAGGTCGCTTCATATACACAGTTTCATGAAGCTCAGCATTTAAATAAGCTGTATCTACATCAAAATGATGAACAACCATGTTTCTTTGTGCAGCTAAGGCCAACATTACACGTAATGATTCAGGCCTAACTGTAGGTGCAAAAGTAAGATTATAATTCACAAACTGTTCTTGTGAATAACCTTGTGCAACCAATCTAGCTTTATACTGAACAGTGTTATCAGGTAAAAGCTTTTTTCTAAACACCCATCTGGAACCTATGGCTTTTTCTGATTCAGGTAAATCAACAATTTCAAAAACATTCTTGTTTACTAATGCATTGAACTCAGTATCCATAGCTTCATTCCATTTCTCTTGTTCATCACTTGGCAAAGACAACATTTCCTGAAAATTTTGTGGCTCACAAGTTATTTGACACACTCTGACTTGATGAATAACAAATATTTCTGGTGGAACACCTTTTGTTATTCATTTGACCTACGAGGAATCTCAAAACTTTCCTGTACTTCCTCTTTCTCCTCCTCTTTCATTTCTACTTCAGCTAAAGCTTCTGCTTCTTGCTTTATCTGTGGAGAAGAGGGTGCAACAAGTGGTGTTTGCTCCCTAGCTAAATCTGTCTGTGATTCTAGAAAAACCTCTGAATTTGCATGCAGCCTTTGCCAATTAGAAGGCTCCTCAAAATTCGCATTTCTAGAGATAACAACTCTGCCTTCGTTCAGATAAAATCAATAACCCTTTGATTCCTGAGAATAACCAATAAATCTCAAACGCTGTGTTTTTGGTTGGTTTCTCTTTCTTTGAGACTTAGGAATTTGTACATAAGCAAAAGTTCCAAATGTACGCAGATGCTTTAAGCATGGATGTTTACCATACAGCAAAAAATAAGGAACTTAATTCACAGCTGAATTCCAGTGTCTGTTAGTAAGATAAACAGCTGTAAACATCGCTTCACCCCAGAAACTAACTGGTAATTGATTATCAATCAACAAACTATCCTTAATTACTTTCAAAACACCAATCTTGCGCTCAGCAATTCCGTTCTCAGCAGACATGCCCACATTTGTTAATCTGTGGAAAATGCCTTTCTTACGTAGCCAATTTTTAAACTCAAGACTCATAAATTCACCCCCTCTGTCAGTTTGCAAACTCCCTATTTTATATCCATGTCTTTTTTCAACCATAGACACAAATTCTTTGAAACAAGAGAATGCTTCAGACTTCTGTTTCAACAAATAACAAAATGTGAAACGTGTTTTATCATCCACTAAAACAAACATGAATCTTGCTCCCCCCTCACTCGGAGGAAACAGACCAGCTAAGTCAGCATGCACAAGAGCAAATGGTCTTGTAGAAATTCTGCTGCTTTTTCTGGCGACAGGGGCACATTTTATCTTAGATTGTTTACACACAGTACAATCAAGAAACTTAGAACACTTCTTGAATCTCAGTTCTGGATACACTTTGGCCATTTTTGACAAACACTTCCATCCAGGATGACCTAATACTCTGTGATAATAATGAATGCATTTATCATGTACAGGCACATTACCAGCACAACTTCCAATTAACACATCTTGTTTAGGAAGTATTTCATACAATTGATTAACCATTTTCCCTCTCGCACATTCAGCCCCCTCTTTTGTAACATAGCATTCAGAACCTTGGAACATAACAGAATACCCAATGCTAGTTAATACAGGGACACAGAGAAGGGAAAAATCAAGTGTAGGAACACAGAGTACATCAGACACCACTTTCCCCAAACAAGGAATGAACACTTCACCTTGCATGGTTACTTTGGCTACAGAACCATCAGCCAAATTAACTTGTTGAATTCTAGGCTTACATTTAGTTAATAATAACTGCTCATTGTTTACAATGATTTCACTACAACCAGAGTCCAGTAACCACTTATCAGCATTACATTTGTCTCTGTTAGAAATTAAGGCAGACACCAGCCTAGTACTCCCTTGTTTCTTAACTGTTGCTTTTCCACGACGGACAAACCTTCTGGAACTCTCAGCAGGCTGATTTTTTATAGGACAGTCTTTTATAAGATGCTTGGTAGAATTACAGCGAAAACACTTTCTCACCAAATACGCACATTCCGTGCCAGCTGGAGAAAGTTGCTGCTTTATGTTATCAAGTCTTTTCTTAGGATTAGTCTGCAAGTCACGTGCACTTTGAATTTCTTGTAATCTATTTGTTAAATATTCAACCGTTAAATCATCGATTTGAAGTGACTGTACGGCTTCTACTAATATGTTAAATGACTCATCCAGACTTGAAAGAATTATACATGCTCTTTGTTGCTCGGGAATGACCAGATTACGATCTGCCAACTCAGCAAACAAAGTTTTCATCTTATTCAGGTGCTCAATTACATTAGCTCCTGACTCCAACTTAAGGTTATACAACTGCTTTGTCAAACTCACAATAGCAGATGCAGTTTGCCTTGCATAGATTCCACGCAACGCTAGCCAACATTCATTAGCAGTTTCCAAACCACGAACATGTACCAATTCTGAAGACTCAAGTCCCAAAATCAAATTACCATATGCACGTCCATCAAAGCTTGCTCTGCAACCGTGGGTGCCGCCGGGGGTGCGTTGTCCACATAACGCCAAAGCCCCTCTCTCATGAAGAAAGATTTTATCTTTATATTCCATGTTTGGTAATTCTTTGAATTCAACCTTTCAAATGGAAGGCTCACTGCTGCAGGTGGAGCTGCTGTCATATTTCACTTAAAACAAGCACTCAACCACAGAGAAAAAATCCAAACCTCAAACGAAACAGTCACAGGCAGGGTAATAAATCCATAAATCACCCGTCACTCAGGAATTTAAGTCCTTGCTTCCAGCACGCCTGGATCCACGCCTCGGATATCATTCCTGGAACCTCATGCCTGGAATCCTGTTCCTTGGAACCACTGACCTCAGTCCTCAGTCCTGGGCACTTGGTCCTGGTTCTGCATACTGGGTCCCCTCTGGACTTTGAAACTTAGTCCTGAACCCTGAGCTCTGAGTGCTCTGTGGGATCTAAGATCTGAGCCCTGGTATCTGGTATCTGGGCCCATAACCTGTTGCGCAGAGTGCAGCAAAAGTCCCATAAATCCTCAACACTTGTTTTGTATAGCTAAACGGGATGACCTTCTTCCCATGAGAAAATCCTGATAATATTGGCATCCAGATATGGTGAACCTCATCTCCCATAATCCCAGCCAACATGCTCAGAAGACATGCTGGATAATAACTGTGAAATTATCATACCTGGGGGACTCAAATTGGGAAAATAATGGCTTAGATTACTTAGCAGCCCCTTTTAGATAATAGAAGTGTTAAGACATAGGGATAAAAAATCTGTTTGTAGAGATAGATCTTGTCACAATCTACATTAACCAAAGGCAAGTCCAATCCTGCTGGTGCCCCATGTAGCACCTTAGGTACTGCTCCAGCCCCCCGTTAAGACGTTCAGTGGCTCCATCCGTTTGTGGATGCGCCGCGGAGGAGAGGGCTTGCTGGGTCCCCACCCGTTTTAAGAACTCCCTCCAGAACCGGGCGATAAAGTTACCCCCCCGGTCACTGACCACCCGACGGGGGGCCCTGTGCAGCCGGTAGATGTGCTGCACAAATAGCCTCGCTAACCTCTCTGCTGTGGGGACCCGTCGGCAAGCTACAAAATGCGCTTGCTTGGAGAATAAGTCCGTGATGACCCAAATGGCCGTCTTGCCCTTGCTCTCTGGTAGTTCGGTTATGAAATCCATGGCGATCTCTTGCCATGGGCCATCGGGATCCGCCACCTCCTGGAGGAGCCCCCTGGGTTTACCCTTGCTCCCCTTTGCGGTTGCGCACACTGGGCAACCTCCTGAATAGGCCTCCACGTCCTTCCGGAGCGTCGGCCACCAAAATTGTCGGCGGACTAGACGGAGCATTTTTACGAAGCCGTAATGCCCCGCGCTCCAACTGTCATGGGTTCTTTCCATTACCTGCCTCCGGCAACCCTCCGGTACGTACACCTTCCCCTCGTGCCACCATAGATTCCCTTGGCTAGTTAGTGTGTCGCGGTTTTCTTTTAGCCAGGGGTCCCGCTCCACCGCTTCCGTAAACCCCCGTTGCAATTCCGGGATTGCTTCCTCCCCCCCCTTTTTCATTTGGCTCTGGGTTACCGCCTTTGCGGCCAGCCTACCTGCCGGGATGATGGAGTCCACCACGTCCTCCCGCTGGCTGGTGTGCTGGGGCATGCGTGACAGCGCGTCTGCTAGGAAATTCCTCTTCCCGGGGATATGCTTTAGCGTGAAGTTGAACCTTCCGAAGTACTGAGACCACTGCGCTTGTTTGGGGGATAGTTTCCGCGGGGTTTTCAGAGCTTTGAGGTTCTTATGGTCTGTCCACACCTCGAACAGGTTGGACGCCCCCTCCAATAAATATCTCCACGTGGCCAGGGCCCATTTTACCGCGTATGCTTCCTTTTCCCACACCATCCACCATCTCTCGGTCTCGGTGAACTTGCGGGACGCATAGGCGCATGGGTGGAGGGACCCGTCTGGGCTGGCTTGCAGTAGGACCGCTCCCGTCGCCACATCGGAAGCATCTACTTGAATGATGAATGGTCGGTCTGGGTCAGGGTGCCGTAGGATTGGCTCTGCCGTGAATCGTCGCTTTAAATCCCCGAATGCTTCTTGGCATTCCGGGGTCCAAGCAAGCGCCATGCTGGGTTTCGGGGGTTTCCCGCTGCCCTTGGTCTTTAGCAAATCTGTTAAGGGGAGGGCAACTTGGGCGAAGTTCGGAATGAACTGCCGATAGAAGTTCGCGAACCCCAGGAAGTTCTGGAGCTGCCTCCGGGTCCGCAGCGCCTCCCAGCCCAGAACGTCCTTCACCTTTGCCGGGTCCATTTCGATCCCTACGCTAGATATGCGGTAACCTAGGTAGTCTAGCTGCTCCCGGTGGAATTCACATTTGGATAGTTTTGCGTATAGCTGGGCCCTCAATAGCCTCTGAAGCACCGTACACACCATCTCTACGTGCTCCGCCATGGTCTCGGTATAGATTAGGATATTGTCTAGGTAGACCAGGACCCCCCGGTAAAGTAGATCATGTAACACCTCATTTATTAGCTGCATGAACATCCCCGTAGCCCCTTTTAATCCAAACGGCATTACGCAAAATTTGTAAGATCCAAGGGCCGTATTGAATGCCGTTTTCCATTCATCATTTGCGCGGATCCTAACCCTGAAATAGGCTTTGCGCAAGTCTAGTTTTGTGAATACCTTCCCTTTAGAGAGGTGGGATAGCAGGTCCTTCATCAAGGGGAGGGGGTAGCTATACTCTGCGCTAATCGCGTTTAGCCCTCGATAGTCTACGCACATGCGGAGTGAGCCGTCCTTCTTTTCTCGGAATAGCACTGAGGCCGCCAGTGGGGACTTTGCAGGCCAGATGAAACCCTGCTGTAAGTTCTTGTCAATGAATTCCTGTAGGGTCCCCATCTCCCTTACTGATAAGGAGTACATCTTTGGTTTGGGTAGTTTTGCTACCAGTTCCAGCTCAATGGCGCAGTCGCTGGGTCTCTGGGGTGGGAGCTGGTCTGATTCCTTTTCCCCAAACAACGCCGCCAAATCCTGGTACTGATGGGGAATGGGCCCCATTTCCGGGGCTCTCCCCAGTTCCGGCTCACTCCCTGTCCTGGATCTGCTCGCCGCTGCCGCCTGGGTTCGCTCCGGTCTTAGTGCCACCTCTCGGCCCCCTGGGGTCATCTCCGGACGCCTCGGTCCCTCCTCCGGCTTTGCCCTGGCTCCCTCCGGCTGCTGGCAGGCTCCGCATCAACACCTTCCCGGTTCCTTGCCCTCGAAGCTCAGCGCTTCTGATGCCCAGTTCACCATCGGGTTCCATTGCCGCAGCCACGCCAGTCCGAGTACCACCATGTAGTCAGCCATAGGGACCACTACGAACCTCAGCTCCTCTCGGTGGTCCCCAATGGTCTTTTGGACTGGTTCAGTGTAGTATTGAGCCAGTCCCCCCCCCGCTACTGAGCCGTCTAATTGGCTGAATGCGATGGGCTGCTGGAGACGCCTCAGTTGCAGCCCGACCTTGGGGATTACAGCTGGGCTCATTAGGCAGTGGGTACAGCCCGAGTCCAGCAGTGCCTGTAGTTGCGCTTCCCCCCCGGATCTCACTCCCCTGACTTGTATCCTCACCCGAATGGGGGGGCAGTCCTCCTTAGCAATTGGGTCTGTGCGCGTCGGCTCACCTGCCCGCACTGGGACGCCATTCAGTGCGAGCACGCCTCATTTCCCGCCGGCTCTGATTCCTCTCCAGAGGATGCCGTCTCAGGGGTCGACCACCCTACGTGACCCCGTTCGGTCACCGCCACCGCCGCGCTCTTTCGGTTCCGGTCGACAGCTCTGGTCCCGGCCGGCTGTGGGAGCTTGACTTCGGCACGTGGTGGGGCCCCTTCTCGATCAGTTGGGCATTGTGCCGCCCTGTGGCCTCACCCCCCGCACCGGAAACATAAGTTCGGTGCCCTGGGTGCTTATTGCCCCCCCGTGGGTCGCCGGTTGCTGCCCCGTTTCTCTTCGGCAGTCCTCTCCCCCGGGATGTCTCTCGCCCTGTCGCGCTTCTGCGCACTCTGTTGGATCTGTCACCACGCTGACTCCGCCGTACCAGCCAGCCAGATCCACTCCTTTATTGTGGTCGGGTCATCCCGCCCCAACGCCCGCTCCAGGATCTCTGGGTTGAGACCCCTCTTAAAGTACTTTGCCCGGAGTGACTCTGTCCAGTCCGTGAGTTTCTCTACTAACCTCTGAAACTCCAGCGCGTACTCAGACATGGACTTATCCCGCTGCCTGAAATTCAGGATGTTGTCCTCATCTCTTTTGGTGCTCAGTGTGTCCTCAAATCTATCCCTGAGCGCTTGCATGAGTTCTGTGAAACTTTTCAGCTCCTCTGCGTTGGCATCATACAGTCCAATTACCCAGCTGGTGGCTGGGCCATCCAACAGTTCGGGCACGTAAGCCACCCTGTCCTCGTCTCGTGTGAACAGGTGGCCCCCCCCTTTGCATAAAATTGCGTACTTGGGTTAGGAATTGAGGCAGCTGCTCAGAGTCCCCTGAGAATTTCCCGGTTATGTCCCTGAGTCTCAGAGCGTCTGCTGCCCGTCGGTCCACTGACAACGGGGTCGGCTGGGGGGCTGGAGCCCCGGGCCCATTCCCCGCGTTGATATTCGCCTTTATCCGGCCCAATCTCAATGACATGGCTTGGAGGGTCTCCTGCATGGAGTCCATGCGCTGGTCGACCCTCGCTTCTAATTGGATAAACTCTTCCTCCCACCTCTGGGTTCATGACCCTGAGCCCCGAGTCATCGTGACCCCTGATGGTTCGGGTCCCCGGTTTACACTGATCGACCATCGCGCCGGCTGAAAGTCCCCGACCCCGGTCGCCAACTCGTCCCTTAAGGTGTTTTCCGTCATTGCCTCCATGATCCCGGGACTCCCTGGCTCCACCTGTCCAACGGGTTCCTCTTCACTGGTCATTATCTGTGGGTAAAGAGGGAAAGAGCACTCCTCGGTAGGTACTGGGTAGCGTTAGAGAGGAGTCCTGGCTTTATGTAAGCTTTTGCCCGTTCGTCCAGAGAAACTCCCGTGACACGTGTGGTTCACAAAAGAGGTTTACTCGAGCGTAACGTGGTGGTTACAAACAAAGCCAGGACTGGCTTGGCCCAATACATTGTTTCTTTTATATCTCCCCCCTTCCCGCGATTTTTGCCCTGCGATCTGGTTACAGGTTGTCACTCATCTCCCCATTGATTCCCTCCCCCCAATAGTCCGTCTGGCAGGTTCAGCCCCAGATCCATTGTCCATTGATTGCTCGCCCCTCTGGCGCGGCTGGGTCTTCCGTGATCCTTCTTTGAAGACCAGATCGAAGGTAGGCGCCATTCTCGGTTCCCCGCTTCGCCGGTTTGCTTATTGTTGGCTCGCGCCTCTTATCAGCCAACATTAATTGTTTCCACTTTGCGGTTTTCCTGCCGGCTGGGCACAGGTGGCCATTAATCTCCTACTTCCCCTTTTTTCTCTAGCGCGAAACTAGCCACGCTCGGAAGCTGCTACAATTGGCCACGTGGTCTCTGTTTCCTCTTGCGGCTCATGCCAGCTGAACCTGACACAAGGTTGAGCAGATGAACAATTTGCAACATGTTGGGTTCCTACCTGCATCAGAGGGAAGTAGGAGCCCTCAGGATTAGGCATAAGAGACCAAAATGGGAAGAATGGGAGCAACAGAAGCAGCAACACTTCCAACATTGCTTGACTGCTTTTAACTTTTCTACAATGTACTGGGAAGTTGTGGCAAACTGGCAAGTCAAATATTGGTTAAGTCTTTGCTCAGATACAAAGCTACATTCTGCATGCATGCATGGATAAATAAATAAACCAAGATGGTGGAGCCCTGGGAATTATTCCAAGGACTTTGATCAGGTGTTTATTCAGTGGAAAGTACAAATAAATTATCTGTTTCTCTCAGAGTTCCTAGTCATATAGTATTTATCATTTAAGTGTATGCAATTTGTAAGAGCTTAGCCAATCCTTTCAATCAACTGAATGTATACAAGCAGGGTGAGGCCTATTCTTTATCACATGCATATTTATTTTGCAAATTTTGATAGTATAAAAAAACAACGGTTTCTAGATTTTTAAGTAAAGTTCACTTGAAAAGCAAGTATTGCTGCTCCTGAAATACTAAGTGCACATCTTTACAAAGGAGAATTCTATAGAACATATAAATCTCAGTATTTATTATTATGGTCATAGGCCATAATTCAAATGTATTTACTATATGTGTGTGTGTGTGTGTGTGTGTGTGTGTGTATAACAGAAAGTAAAATTATTACAAATCTTCAGTCATAATGAAAGACCAGGAGGCGCAAAACTGAGCAGCCCTGAAGGATATGTCTGAATCCTGGTCAGACAGAAGGAGTGACAGATAGAAGTTATGCTCTTTATCTGGGAGTTTCATCAGGATGGGAAGCCTGTTGATTTTCTATTAGCTCTTTGCCATACATAGTACATACTCTGTTGTTGGCTGCAAGAGCTGAAGATAGTAAACATTTAAAAAGATACTGTTATCTCCTCCTTCTCCTGCTCTTTGTTAAATATTTATTAAGGACACAAACACATAATCTACCATCATCTCACTGACAGCTTCCTGATTCTGATGAACAGTGACAAGTAACTCAATTTCACTAATTGAGTTTCATTAAGCCTAGGATTGATACATAGATCACAAAGAGATTGGAGGCAAGTTAGTGTGTTTTAATTCATCACAATTATCACGTTGTTCAGAAAAGATAACGTGGTTAAACTATGATTTATGGAAACAAATGAGAATTAAAGTATGATTTAGTCTCTTTTCTTGTTACAATAAACAAAGAAATTATCTATTTTTTTTTTCAGTTCAGACACAAGGAGAAATTCTGGCAGGTTCACATGAAACCCAGCACATGCGTAATGAAATCAGGGACTAGTTTGGCCAATGAATGTTCGTTATGCATCTCCAACGAATGTTCATGGGGGAAGAAGCAGTACCACTCTGTTCTAATGTGGATAACATTGAGAATTGTTCCACAAGTTTATTAAATATGGGGAGAAATTCAGAGCTCCCCACCCTCTTAAGCAAATGCACCAGAGGAAGAAATGAGAGAAGGGACAATGTGTGAGCTTTAGATTCACAGCAACCTATAATACTAAACCATAGTTAGCAAAGCCTTTCCCTGTCTGGACGTCTTCCTGATGAATGGACTTTACTTTGCAGAGTTCTCAACCATGACCATGTATGGGTGGTAGCTGAAACCCAAGCATCTGGAGTTTTCTGCATTGAGAAAGACTGGCTTTTAGGATGATGTTGACCTGGGCCAATTAAACAGAATGGAGAGAGCAGGAAATTCGTAATACAGTGATGTCATATCACCAGGTTTTGCTTTCATTGATAATCACACAGCAGGTATCACATTTAGCAAAAGTCATGATACATACATTAATTTACTTGGTCCATGTCATCGCTGAGCATAGGTTTATGGGATTCTCATGCATTCCAAGTACTGCAAAATCATGAACAGAATAAATAGAGCAAATTCTGGGAAACATTCTGATCACACACTCAGTATCCAATATTAATGTTCATCAGCATGAGAAGAAGAATTAGAAGCAGGTGGTAGGGCTGTAAATGCTCCAAAAATGAATAAGAAAAAAATATTTGAATCTTGTGCAAGCAGAGGCATTGTAAACCTTCAGTGTAGGGGTGTGTTTGGAAAAGAATGCAGTAAGTTTAGTAATAAAACCATTATAAAATGTGGAGAGATTAAAGAGATATAGAATATCTCTGTCCATTTGAATGGTTTGCAGTTTTCAATATCATAAAGTATATTGCTTTTTTACTTTTTAAGATGGCTATTCCCAATTATTCATAATCCCAGGTGGGAAAAAACTCACCATCTGCCCATGAGCAGAATAAAATATATTCAGAAGGTTGAATGAACTGCCATGTAAGTATACAATTTCTTAAGATACTAAATGCCAGTTTTAGAAAATTAAATGTGGTTGATGATGGATGGATGGCAGCGAACAAACTGAGGTGTGATTGTGTTTGACACAAACATTTTACAAGTAAGGTCTGTGTCCTTTTTTTTTTAAGCACCTTTTTTGTTTCAGCACCATCAACAGACACATAGAGATAAACCACATTTATACACCATTTAAAAGAGGCAATAAAAACCCTAGAATACATCCCTCCAGCAGCCAACATTTAGATAAGCGGGGATTAACACTAGGCAAACAATTAGGCAGAAAACAATACTGTAAGCAAGGAACTACCAAGAAGGAAGCCACACCCCCAACAAAAATGGCAGGGCAAGCTACTGTATATAAACAGGCAGCAAACCCCACACTCACTCTCACCGATGATCTTATCTAGTTGGGTAATGAAACAAACAATGCATGCAAACAACCAAACTCAAAGACCACCATGAACTCCACAGCACCTAAATTCCACAGGCATATTATATTATTTTTAATTGGCATATCCTTTCATATTTTCCTTCTTTAGTAGTACAAACAGAAGTCAAAGCTGTTTTTTTTGCGGGTCTGCAGAAGTCTTTCTGCATATGATCGTTAAGTATTTTAAATATAAGGAGAGACAATTTTCTACCAAATATCTCTGGTGCTGCCACGAATTTGGGAGTGTGCTGTTACAGAAATATACTAACTAACTAAATAACAAAGAAGTCTATTGGGCGGGGAAGTAGAAAATGGGTCATCTAGCAGAACAGACAGAGCCTTAGCTTCAATACACATTTTCCACAGAAATAGCTGCAACAGTCAATGGCAGCAAAATCAACAAAGAGACATTTATAATTCCATCAAGGATCATTAGGGAGATTGATTTAATACCTAGATAATTTCTGACTCAGGATGTCATAGACTATTCATTTTCTCCAATCAAGGTCAATCGATTTCCCCATACAGGATGGCTTTTACTCATCTCCCATATTCTATGATACTGAGGATAAGGAAAGAGGAGGAGGAGGAGGGGCCCACCTATGAACATCCAACAGGAGGCCCAGATGATTTCTCTGCAACCATTTTCTCTGCAGTGAACATCTGTTAAAACCTAAGAGCTTATTCAAAGAGGTAACAAGTAACTACTTTAGCTAGATTGACTGCATTGATTTTATTTGATGGTGTCAATTTGATTCATTTTCCAAGAGAAACTGGTGAAGTACCAGGTTTAAGGACATTCTGGATAAAAAATGTAAGCGTTTAGAGACTAAAGCATCTATTTGCATTTTATAACATTCTGTAGAAAAACTACCTAGTCCTGGCATTTTACCATACCATAAGCTATCAATAGTATGTTTATTCTCTTTTACCTGAATAGGTTTCATAGGTCTTTCTGTTAATTAACATGGAAGATTCCTCTGAAAAAAAAAATCACTTAATTTTCCAGCACCTTCATCTATTTTTTTAACCCAGTCATCCCAAACTTCTATAGCCTATTCACATCCTCTAGATGTGTTTTTTGTACAAATGCAGTATTATCTTTACATTTGGTTAGAATTTGTGCTTTCTTGTTAGGAATACTAAGCCCCCTCATGTTGCACATGTACACATTCAAAGGCATGATAATTCAGAGAATGCATGTACAAACACACATATTACTAAAATGACAATTCAGACATGTGAAACAAAAATATTTCTACAAGTACAAAAATAACAGGTTATAACATTAACATTTATGCATGTAACCACTATTTAATTAACTTTAAGGTCTGCATTGAGAGAAACAATTTGAATTTGTCTACCAAAATAGAAGGGGAAAAAATAACATAATTACAGTTTCAAAGAAAAAAACCCCAATGTAATAAACAAACAAATCTAATGAAGAAATCATAACAGAAACGTCTGTTCCTTCCAAGCAAATGGCCACAGACAGCTCCTTTTTCATAAAGGGTCTTCTACCAGCTAAGTGATTTAACTACATTATAAAAATATGCATCTTACATTTCCACTGGGATGAAAGCAAAATGTATACATACCCTTCTAAAATGAAGGAAAAACAGAGCCTTCAGATGTTGCAGATTGATCTCAGCCAGATAGTTCTGTAACTTCAACATTTTGATGTTTTTCCTTCAAGGGAAAAAAAATGAAGATAAAATATATCTCATATAGTTTGATGTCTACTCAATTCACCTATATTCACCTATAACAACTTCCTCAATCTGGATGCCCTTCAAATGTATGCGTTTCAGTTCCCAGAATTCCACAATCAGAATGCTGCTGATGAGGAATTTGGGTATTGAAGTCCAAACGTTTGGAAGGTCCAAGGATGGGAATGAAGATGAATCAAGTAGATATAAAATTGCCTAACAAATGCAGTAAAGAAGGACATGACCAGTACAAAGGAATGTTTTAAGTTTGCAGTGTACCACTTCATAGTTTTATATTTACATCAATAGAAACTATCCATAGTTTCTATGGAAACCCTCCATAGTTTCTATTCATGTAAAGTTAACTTAAATAAACCAGTGCATTTTTAATCTAATTTTCTGTCTTGGGTCTATATTCTAAGATGTAGTTTTATGGTAGATAGAGGCAAACAAGAGGGTTTACATCAACTCAACTGTCTAACAAAGTAGAAGATACTAATGTTTGCTTGTGATTGAGCTTCAGGAAATCACATAAAATCACTCACAATTTCAGAGTAAGTAGCTGAATGACTAACACTGAAATTTTAAAAAATGATCTTTTTTTTTTTTACACAACATGAAAGGTTATACATAAATGAACTAAGTAACCGGGAAGTAAAGAAGAAAAGTATATGGTGAAATGTTTAGATGTATTTTCCCCCTCCTTTAAGTTCTGTAGCATTTCTGGAAACTATTAATTGTATTCCTATAAGTGTTTGGCCCAGATATTTGATTTATGTTGGTATATCACGTACAAGAAACTATGCTATCCCCCTAAACACAGTTCTGCTCAGATTACACACACACAAAACGATGCATTCATAAAGCAGCTTCTGGAAGCAAAATGAAATGTTCCCAACTGTGGTAACTGTTTCCCAGTTAATGTTGGCATGGCTCATTAAACAGAAGGATTTCCACATATCTCTGCTTTGCCATATTGTCATTGCCTCACATGATCAATCAAGCTGGAGACTTTTCAAATGTTGGCTCTTGTTACACAACAAGGGCAGTGTTGTATTAGATCATACAGGACTTTGCTCAGATGTTCCTGGCTGACCTGCTGATTGCTACAACACAGTCAGGCTCTGGGAAAACCTACCAAGAAAATGGAAACAGTTGACAGGCAGCAGCTTATGTTGGCTCTAGCTGTCCGTGAAGGATAGGTGATAGGAGTCTAGCCTGTTGCATCTGGACTTTTCCCAGAGTCAAAATAAGCAAATTTCCCAAAATAAAAGTATCACAGGTTCCCTCCCTCCCTCCTTCCCTCTCTCTCTCACACTTCCACAGTCTTCAGTGAAAAGGCCTTTATCCCACAATGGATAGATTCAGGCTGATATTTATTTATTTGCATTACACGTACTCAAAAAAAAGAAAAAAAAGATGATTCTTATCATTCTGCAAAATACATAAGGAGAAATGGAATTATGAAATCAGAAGAATGGCATAACTTGTATGATAAAGCTAATCCCTATTATAAATTTCAAACGGAGGTGACTGATGTAGCTTAAGGGTCTCAAGTTGTCCTCAAGCATCTTTTTACAGCCTCTCTCCTCCAATTGTGCTGAAAATTGGTGGCATTTTTCCTTGCTGTGTTAAGACCAGAAACACACACAAAAAAGGGGAAGCCATAAGAAAACCTTACCTTATTTAAAATAATAAAGGAACTTTCCAAGTCTAGGATGACAATATTTGAAAATGTAATCATGTGTATGCATGGCCTCATCAGTTTCCTTGTTGGACCTACCTACTACGGCCTAGTAAATTTCATGAAAAGTGTTAATCCTCCCATTGGCTTCCTGTCTCAAAATTTTATAGTTACTGGAGATGGAGAAGAGAAGGACGGTAGTTGAGTAAAAGTTTCATAAAACCTCTGAATTCTGAGGAAAGAGAACCTTTTTTGTTTACAATGCCCACTGTGTTGCCTTGGCCCTGTAAAGCTAATTATGGGGCCAAGGACACAGGGAGGCTGTTATCCACTACCTCCTACAAAGGATGCTATGCTAAGAGCCAACTGCTTCCTCTGTTCTAGTGTGTTAAATACAACTAAACAAAGAAATGATGGTAATAATCATCATTATTATTATACATTTTATTATACTAATATTATCATATATTAAATATTATTATACATCTGCCTATCCCACGTCCTTGGGAAGAACTCGATAGGTGGACAAAAATGCCAGATCCAGTCTAAACATCTGGCTGACTGTGCGAGCAACCACAATAGTAAGCAACCTTTACTTTCTCTCTCTTCATGATATGCTAGGAGTGAACAGTGCCCAAAACACCATTTAACTAATTGTTATTCATTAACCAGGTACTTATTCTTTATAGGCTCATGCCAGTTTGTTTCTAACTTCCACCAGCAGTTGTCAGGAAAGATCTGCATGGAAGAAATGCTACTAGCTCTCAGGATTTGACTGGAAATGTAAACTTAGCCAGTGCCTCAGGGCCAACCTAGACATGCCATGGGAGACCACTAAGGAGTAGGTGAGTGTCAGGCCTAGCCCAAGGAACTCCAAGAGACCATGCAAATTCAGTCCAGCTATGTTTATTAGCTACAACCTCTAGCAAGAATCTTCCCAGACTAAAACCCCAGTTCCCAAAGTCCCCCAGCCACAACAGTGTGAATTCCTCAGGGAGGTGCCAGTCTCATCCTTTTGTTCCTCCCACGCGGTTCTGGTGAGCTAAGAAAATGCTTATCTCCCTGAGCTTGGCCTTCATAATTCCATTCCGTCACAGTGAGAGAGGTCCAAGTTTGGTTCAGTGCAGTGATTGAGTGCAAGGAGATCTAAGCGTTCCTTCATTCCATGTTATCAGTTATAAATATATATGAATGGATGAACTGGCAAGATGAGGAAATAAATACACCTGTTGCTGCATCTGGTCTCTGCACAACATTCCCCACCCCACAGATCCACACAGCCCCAGCCTTTCTGCCTCTGCCTTCAAGAAAGCACTGAAAACCTGGCTGTTTCCACAGGTACTGGACTAGGGCATCTGGAGTACTCACTAGTGGGACTGAATGCTGTCTCCCCATCCTCACCACCTGCTATAGTTACTGGCATTTTGTTTTAGTTGTTCTACTATTTTAATCGTTATTAGCCACCCAGTCTTGTGTGAGTGGGCAGCCATTCTATCTAGCTGAATCTTCTGGAGCGTAAGAATGGATTTGACACTTCTCCAAATGCTGCAAACACTATTAAAGATGGTCAAAAATGTGTATTTGTATGTGAATTTTTATTTTTGATGGAAATAAACAGCAGGTTAAATGCAAAAACAGCATGGAGGTGGCACATGAGTGAATGAATTGCTGCAAAGGCGTTACTAATTAGACATTAAAACCAGTCTATTCTAATACTGTTCCCATTATAACCTGAAAGGAATTTACCAATCCTGAGAAGCTACCTGGATTTCATAGAAAAGAAAGGTAGAGATACATGTCATCAACCCACTCTAGAACTCCAAATTATCTTACTCAAGAATTTAATATAGATTTTTAATAGCATGCACATAAGCTGAAAATTCTGCGAGTGACCAAAATAGAACTGCCATGAGATCGAGCACTAAGCAATATTACTATCTGGAAAGGTAAGATTAGTGAAACTCTACTGCTCATATCTAATTTTCCAGAAGGGTAATATGATTGATGGGATCAAAGGCTGCAGACGGGGCCACACTTTTCCAGATTATCTCCTGGTGAAGGTATGCCACAAGGCAGTTTCCATGCCAAAATTGAGCCCAAAATTTAGTGAAACAGATCTGAAACACTTACTTCTATCAAGAGTGTGGATTTGATCAGCACCTTATCAGGAAGAAATATAAGCCATGGAGTTTAATTATTGAAATCCAACAGTAGCCTGCCTGCCTGCCTGCCTACGTCCCTTCTCCCTAGAAGTGAAAACACACCATCATACAAATACAGATGGCAAAACTAAAACATATATAATAAAAGAAAACAGTTTCTTATTAAATCTTGGAAAAGGCTAAAACTGTGAGTTAGTACTCACACTGTCAGTGAAAAATAGCATGACAGAAAATCTGACAGTTACAGAAATAAAGGATAGATGGAGCTGAGATAACACAGCTCAAAGTTTTTACCATCTTTGGTTTTGGACAGGATTGCATTGCCCTAGACAGACCTGGTGTGTAATCTGGGGGTCCTCCTGGACTCACAACTCCTGCTCAGGGCCTTTGCCCAACTTCATGTGGTGTGCCAGTTATGCCCTTTCCTGGATCAGGAGGCTTTCCGATCAGTCACTCATGCCCTGGTCATCTCTTGGTTAAACTATTGCAACGCACTCTACGTGGGGCTACCCTTGAAGAGTATCCAGAAGCTACAGCTGGTTCAAAATGCGGCCATATGGACAATCTTGGGTGCCCCAAGAATGGAACATATACAGTAATGCTGTTACTGTGGGAGCTGCATTGAATCCCAGTTTGCTTCTGGGTCCAATTCAAGGTGTTGGTTATTATCTTTAAAGCCCTACATGGCTTGGGTCCAGGTTACCTGAGGGACCATCTCATCCCCATTACATCAACCCATTCCACCTGGTCAGGCAGAGAGGGCATGTTGTAGACCCGTCAATGAGACGTCAATGAGAGAATGTCAGCTGGCAGGGCCCAGGAGGAGAGCCTTCTCTGCCATTGCCCCCACCCTTTGGAATATTCTCCCCCCAGAGGTGAGGTGGGCCCCCACTCTCCCAGCCTTCTAGAAAGGACTAAAGATCTGGCTCTGGAAGCTTGCATGGGGCAACAAGAATCTTAATCAATCCTGGGGGTGGCTGGTACCCTGATGATGCTCCCTGAGCTACTTGCCAATTAATATAAGTTCTTGGACTATATTTCTTACTTATTCAGGACTATTTTATATGGTATTTTTAATTGATTTTAGCTTCTCTGTAAACCACCCAGAGTCGTTTTTTAATGAGATGGGCAGTGACAAATTTGATAAATAAATAAATAAATAAATAAATGGCCAAGTAGTCCATTATGTCAGCCAGGAAAGAAAACCAAATTTAGAGTTTTTGAGCACTGTTTCTCAAAGCCAGTGGCTCCAAAGGGGTGGGGGGTGGGGATGGGGGGACAGCAATGCATGCATTCACTGTTGAGACAGGTAGCAAAGGTGCAGGATCATGATTATGATGACCACCTTACCTGTTTTGACCCACCCTGTAACCAGCGTTGCACACAATACTGGCAGTTGCTGCTTCCTACTTTCCTCAGTAACTGTGACTTAGAAGTTGTTAGATTTCTTCTGTATTAGCCTAAGTGGTTCATTCCTGTCTGAGAGGCAGAACCTGACAAAAACCTAAAGACCACCTTCATGAATTTTCAAAACTGGGAACGGGAGATCTCTCTGCACTTTACAGCAGGACTGTGTAGCTGTCCTGGACAGTCAACTCAGAAAGACACTTGCCCTTCTCTTCACTCCCACTGGATTTTATTTAATTGAATCGTATTTCCTCTCCATCGCTTACGTGGATAAAAGCCAGAATGACTAGCTTCTGTGAAAGTACAGAAATAATTGAAGGTTTATGTCATTTTCATAATTTATTGTCTGGAACTGTTAATGGCAACTACATAATAACCCGAGGGTATTGCTGTATAAATGGGCTCTCATTCATTGGTCTTTTTTTTTCCTGAGCTAATGTATAATACTGTATTAAGCAATCACTTCAGTCACTCAGATATATTCCTCAAAGATTCAAAGCTATGGAATTTTCCTACTGTTTCACAAGGCATATTATCTTACTTTAACTACTTTTATGCTTTAACCCTGTTTTGACCTTCCTGCTAATGGGAAAATACCTATTCTGCTGACTCCTTTATCCTCATTATCATCCTTCCTCCTTCCTCTTTTGACATACGTACTTTATTTCATGGATGACCAACTTTTTTGTGTGGGTGGCACCGAAGTGCATTGAGTTGGATAAAGATTCTGAGAACAATCTTCCTGAACATAGGCACTCTTCAGATATGTAGTCTTCAGCTCCCTCAATACTTAGCAGTGGCCATACTGGCCTCTAGGTTAGGGAAAGAGACACACTCTAGAAAAAGTAATAATATTAGTTATTTGTAAGAAAAAGACAAGAAAAGAGAGTATTATGCTATTTTCAGTTTTAACACCGAAAGAGGCTAACGTTTGTTTAATTCTCATTTGAAGGCAGGCTTAACTGCTTTCAGATTTTTGAAACAAGAGGAATGAAGCCTAGTTGTCATGTGAAATTTGCACTTGTCCAAATTTTGCAGTGTTGCTAAACTGAAAGGAGAGACTGAGATTTGCCCATCTCTGTCAAAAATACCTTTTAGACTTTGGTATTGGATAGGACTCCTGAGAATACCATGAACAGCCAAGAAAACAAACAAATGGTTGAAAGGATGGAGCACAGATTTTCTATGCTGGAGGTCTAAAAGATTTGAGGGGTAACTGACCCATATGATAAGGTCATATGATCATTTAGTATCTTTTTGGGATAGTGTATTAATGTATATAAGCAGATTTATGGGAAAATCTTTAAATGTGAAAGATGTTAATGTAGCTTTGAGCTTTCCAACCAAACCTTTGGAAATTGACTATTTATCAGAAATTATGAGATTTAATTATTAATACTTAAAAATTATGACAGCCAGTTTGGTGTAGTGGTTAAGGTACCAAGATAGAAACCAGGAGACCATGAGTTCTAGTCCCACCAAGGCACAAAGCCAGCTGGGTGACCTTGGGCCAGTCACTCTTTCTCAGCCCTAAGAAGGAGGTAATGCTATCTTCTTTGGAGATGATTTAGATTTTTAATAGAATTTATGGTTTCATAGAAACTCAAACATTATTTCAGACACTTTCCTTTCACAAACTGAGGGGCAGGAGTAGGGGGTAGGATAAAACTGATAGGCAGGAGCAGGGAGTTGAGTAATAGGCTCCCTGAAACTGACATATCAGCCGACCAGTGGGCTTCATCAGTTCTGAAAGCCATGCCTAGCGGTGTGCTTGGGGGAGCACTGTTCTGTTCTTCATGCTGTTTGTCTTATATTGAGTGAGTCTTCCTTATTATATGAGTGGGTCTGAGTCAGGATGCTTGCTGTTAACTATTGCAAATAAAACAGTTATTTTAGATCCCTTCTCAAGAACAAGTTGAAAAGTATCCTGTAAAAAAAGACAAAAGGAATCTCTAACTTCATCACATTAAATACACTGAAACTCCTATAGACGAATTGATATACATGTTCGGGTGGATCTGAGTGACTCAATCTGCAAAATATTTTACAAATAACTAGTTCTCAAGAACACATATGTATTTCTGGAAAAGACTATCTTTGTCAAAGATTCTTTCCAATAAGCCTCTTCTCCACAAAAATCAAGTGTTCAGAAGAGAGTGGACTTCCTGAAAGTTAATAAGAGCTATTTCTGTTTTAAAAGAGAAATATTAAAAGGGAAATATTTTAAAAAATTACAGGTAGTTCTTGAATTACGATGGCAATTGGGCCACAATTGCCGATGCTAAGCGATGCTGTCATAAACCACAGCATCGTATGACTGCATTGTTTAGTGACAGCAATCCTGGGCACTCCTGGTTGCCATCATAACCCCAAGATGCGTGCGTCATTAAGTGCGAAGAGGTGGAGTCCTAGGTAAGGAGCACATGGGTGGGTGGGTGGGGGGAATGCTGCAGACAGGAGAAAAAGCAACTTACCAGAGCGACTTGTGATCTTTCCTGCTGGCTTCCCCATTGACTTTGCTTGTGGGAAGCCAGCAGGGAAGGTCGCAAGTGGCAATCATGTTTGGAATGTGATCACATGAGTGCAGCAGTGCTGCAATGGTCAGAACTTCAAGGACCAATTGTTCGTCCATTTTTTCAGTGCCTCTGTAACTTTGAATGGTTGCTGAATGAATGGATGTAAGCTACCTGTACTGCAATGTAATTTACTGAAGCTGAAATTTGACAAAGTTGGATTTTGGAGAGATCTGTACCCACATTCGAGTCAGTGTGAGTACTGTTTCCCTTCAGATTCTCTTCTGAAAAGACGAGGTTGAGAATGGATGGTGTTCCATTCATTGCCCCCATTTGTTATCCAGTTTGAAGCCTACATGCATTCAAATATCCATATAAAGAGGTCTTACGTAGAACAAATTCTCACAAATAGAGAAATTACTCTACATAAGACCTCTTTATATGGATATTTGAAGACTAGCACACATCCTTACACGCTCCCTTAATTTGGTGGATCACTAAGAACTTGATGTGACTTGGATATCATTCAAATTACGGTTAATTACGGACCCAAATTACGGTTAATGCACCATTATACAGTATATTGGCCACTACAGTATTTGAAACAAAATCAACAGCCTGTAGTCAACAGGTTTTCCAAACGATTAAAGGCAGTTACTTATTGATAAGTAACTATGCAATAAATTTCACCATTATCTCCACCCAATAAATAAAGAGGTCTCTAGCTTCATTTTCTATAGATTCTCTGACCTATCAGAGTGGTAGCAAGGACCCCAGAAGCAAAGTTGAGAGAGAAGGCCAGAGTCCCTCTTAAGACCCACATCTTCATCTCAGATGGCTTACCCCAAAACTAGTTTGAAGCCAAGACTAACATGGATTCATCAAAACGGGAGAAAAGTGCAATTCTTCCTTCTTGGATGTGAAGAATATTGAGTAGTGTAATCATGCAAAAACTGCTGAATGAACTCTGACTCTTCATTCCCATTTTTATTAAAATGGGGATAAAAATGGACAATATTATCTTATATAATGTTTTACTCAATCTTATACATATGCTTTAGATTTAAAAGTTCCCTTGCATGTCTTTGCTTTATTCAAGCTTTACTATTAGCTTAACAGTTTCCTGGACACACTTTAAGCTTTCCTTGAAAATAATTTCTTGGATCCACAGTTCTTATGCTTAATTAGTTCTATGGTATATATTATATACCACCCTGGTAGTTTCTCTTGAACTTTAGTATACAAACATTTAATTTTTAGAAAAAAAACAGTTAAATTAAATAAGGTAAACTGTTGCTATCTGCACAATAAACAAGCACATTTCCCTGAAAACATCCCTGAAAAATAGGTAGGGTGTACCATGTTCAGATTGCTCAGAATTTTCCTCCATTTCTTCCAAAATACTTCTGAAAATCTTGAAGGGAGACTGAAGATTCCATTCATTGATATTCTAGACTCCTTCTGTATTGAAATAATTGCCTTTTTTCATCACAATATTCTCACATCTATTTTTTATAATAACTTTATTAAATTTTAAAAAGCAGAAAGATAAAACTAACAAGAACTAATAATCAAGAATAGAAGAAAAGAAAGAATAAAGAGAAAGAAAAAGAAAAAAAGAAACAGAAACACAAAAGAAATAATTCCGATTTCTTTTACAGCAGATATAAGTAAAACATAAATTAAACTCTTATTCTAAGATTTCATCTTAACGTCCATTTTTTTCTATAATCTATTAATTTTACTAATCATCAAATCCATATATCATAAATTCATTTTTTTTCCCTGTTTCTCACAAAAAGTCCAAAAGGGGCTTCCAATTAGCATTAAAATTAGCCAATGTCTTTTCTCTAATCAAAGCTGTCAATTTCACCATCTCAGCTAGCTCCATCAACTTTACAATCCATTCTTCCACTGTAGGTAATATTGAATCTTTCCATCTTTGAGCATATAAAAGTCTTGCTGCATTATCATATATAATAATAAGGATCCATGAGATTTTGTCCAATTGTTTATCCATCAGCCCCAAAAGAATGTTGTGCAGAGCGCAGCAAAGCTCTCAAAAACTCTGCTCCCCGGAAAAATACACATCAGCATGAGAGCTTGCAAAATGCAATGTCCATATTTTGCTCTCCAAAGAAATTCCAGTCAGAAAATATATACGAACTGGTTTTTATTGATAAAAATGCAAAACTCCATAAAATACAAGTTGCATACAAAATATAGGAAATAACAAAGACTTCTTCTCATCTTAGCATCCAAGACTTATCCACAACAAAGTCTCTAGCTAAAAACTCTCAGAGAAGAGATACGCTACTTGGTTATTAGTTACAACTACATAACCTATAAAACTACATGATGGATAAAGCTATACACGACTGACAGGCTAGGCATCTAGCCCTCCCATTATATTGCTAGCATGTACCCACCCACTGAATAACTAGCATACACATGCCAATAGGTGGCAGTAAATAGCACAACACAGTCACAAGATGCTTTGTTTACATTAACTCATAAACTAGTCATAATAATGTTTTTGTACAGATAACGAGATGAAATTTCTTCCCATGAGAAAATCCTGACAAAGAAAGGTCTCATTTTGATTATACGTTAATCTTCAAAATCTTTTCCCATTGTTCGACTTGCAAATTATATCCCAAAAATTTAGCCCATTTATTATTAACTTGTTTACCTTCTGTTTCATATCTCAACGAAAGTTTATACATTTTAGCAATAAGATGTGCATCATTAGTACATAACTCAATTTCAAATAATTTTTTCACATTCAAAACCATGTCTTTTTATCAACTTTAAATCTTTCTACTGATTGTACATATGAAAACCATTGACACATATATCCTTCTGATGTCAAATCTTCTCTTGATTTTATTTTAAATTCACCCTGGTGGAAATCTAAAATGTCACCATAAATTCTACTTAATTACCATTTATCTTTTATAATATGCTTCTTGCGGTGATAGCCATAAAGGTATTTTCAGACACAATCTAGATTTGTATCTATTCCAAACAATATTCTCACATCTATTACACAAAAATCCCATTGCTGCCACCTTGTGACCATCCAAGCTCTTGCAGCCCAGATCTAATAGCCACACTCAGATGTTAATTAATAGAAGGCTTTTAATGTTTGGTCTATAAATCAGTTAATATGTAGCATCTTTTAATACTGGGAATACAAACTAGAAGAGGAGCATTGGTATGATTCACTGATTATATTCTGAGTTCAGTAATCCCTGAATTATAATTCTTAGTTAGATCAACCTTTGAATGGTCCAGTAAAAGAAGCTATTTTTTTTCCTCTATAGGGGAAGAGCTTCCCCTGAAGAGCTTTCTTAGCAGCTGTCTGGAAATCTCTGGAGTTCAACCATCTCTTGGATTGTCTTTCATTAACTGTCAATAATACGTGACAAAGAAAAAATCTTCAAAATGAAAATCAATTCCAATTTTAAATCTATCATTATATGTACAAGATACAAAATGATGCAATGTGGAATGCTCCCTCTCCATTTCATTTTTCCTTCTACTTAAGATTCCTGCATCTTTCTCCTACACTGTCAGTCATCATTCTCTAGGTATTAAGTATGCTTAGTCTTCACTGGACTATTTCTAACTGGACTATTTCTTAGGGTTCCCCCCCCCCCCCCAAATGTGTATGTGTGTGATTGATTAATTTATTATGTGCCATCAAAGCAGTATCAACTCCTAGCAACTACAAAGATAGACTTTCTCCATGATGATCTGTCCCTAACCTGGTTCTTCAAGTCTCTGACACTACACTCACTGCCACTGTTACTGTGTCCATCCATCTTGCTGCTGATTGTCCTCTTCTCTTTTCTGCCACCTTTCCCAGCATTAGAGTCTTCTCCAGAGAGCTAGGTCTTCACATAATTTATCCAAAGTAGGATAATTTGGGCCTGGTCATTTGTGCCTGGTCACTTCAGGTGACAATCACCACTTGAACAATGGATATTCAGCTCACTTATCTTACCTGTTGTAGTGTATTTGTGGTAAGAAATCTGTTCCCATCAATATTGTTTCTCCCTTTACCTGGACAAATTTGGAAAAGGAGGACAACCATAGCAAAGTACAGAATCCTCATGGCTGATGTTCTGACAAACTGTGATCTTCAGAAAGGATGTCAGGTTAACTTCCAAAACTGATGGCAAATGTAAGCATACTGTATGTGTACTTGCTTGAAGACTTTCAGCACATTAAAGCAGCTGCAGTGCTATCATACTCAAATCAATCCACTAGAACTGTTAGAATAGAAGAAATTCTGAATGTCCTTGGCATACTCAGTACATTCTGAACCATGTAGTGTTCACCACAAGCAAGAAAGCAGTGGCGAGAGGTAGTGTATGTTCAGCTGCCTCTCCTGTTGGAAAGTATCTTCAGCTGTTCTAGACAGAATCAAACCTAGGGAAGCCTGTCTTCCTCCCTGACAACCATAAGTGTAAAGCATAGGACATGGGTGATTAAGTATATTTTACATGTATATTTTCAGAGAACTGCACATACCCCTTCCATATGTTGAAAGGACAGCAAGGATTATACTTTATACTACTGTTCTGCCTCATATCTGACTGACTTTTATCAAGAAGAAGTTGAAAGTTGAAAGACAATTTCTTTCCCTAAATATCAAGCAAAATAATGGTCATGGGTTATGGCAACGAGAATTGGCAACCTAGCCAAGCTATTCCCTCCTACATCTATCAAGAGGAAAGGGAAAGCTGTAACTTATCCCATATTTGACAAGTGGATATCCTGATTATGTCATCAGAATGGCTTCTTACCAACCAGAAGATTTCTGGACCATCAATCGCCCTTAGAATGAAAAGGTCAAACTCAAGTCTGGTACCAGATTGATGCAGTCTTCTTTATAGAAATATGAGCGTGATTTCTCATTCTGCGTTTCTGAAAGTTTTTCTACAGCACTTGTATTCTTTTTTTAAAAAATACTTTTCATTAAAGAATTTAACAGTACTAAAAGATAATACAAACTAAAATTAGAGCAAAAGAAAAGAAGGAATAGAAATTCAAAGTGCAAAAAGGAAAAAAAAAGAAAAGAAAAGAAAAAGGGAAAAGAAAATAAAGAATAAAGAATATTTGAAGAAGTGACTTCTGATCTTCTTTGCAACAAGTACAGGCAAATTAATATTTCCCCACCCCCTATGAGATTACATACATAATTCACTTCCTCCCATAATGCGCCCCCCCTTGCCCATCCATTTGCAAATCCAAAAATTGTGGTTTCTGTCCAAATATCAGCAAAAAGTCCATAAAAGGTTTCCAGAATTTTATATGAATATTTTTTATTTCATCCCTGATCAAGCAAGTCAACTTTACATTCCTTTCTTTTGCTTCCAACAGTCTTGATCTTTAAATCATCAAGTTGCTACTGTAGGATTGAATTTCCATTCAAACTTTCTTTGTCCCATCTCAAAGATTTCTTCAAGGCTTTAGAAACCATCTTTTGTAAATCTAATAATAAGTCCTTACCCAGGTCATTTTTCATCTCTTGGTTTATCATTTGTATTTCCACTCTGACTGATACCACTATTTTATAATCCACAATTTCTTTATTTCCAATATTTCTAGATCAACTGGAATTTGTTTCATCTCCTCATCCTGTCTTCTTCCACATTATTTTCTTTCACATTTTTCATTTCAGCTTTAGAATCTTCTTCAAAAAATGCATTTGCAGGTGCAGAAACTATTGATGTCAATTTAGCCATAGGTTTCTGACCCAATTCTTCAAACATCCTCTGAAATGTTTCAAATGACATATATTTGTCTTTCATTTTGTAAATTTCACTTTTCTTTTTCCTGCCTGGAACTTTAGTCCCCTCTAGTATCCCATTTCTGCAATCACAAAGTCTCAGGTTTCTTTGTTGCTTTAGTTTCAAATTTCAACTCAAAATCTCATTTTTAATAGACTAAACAATTTATATTCCCATGAAGATATTATTTTGTTTATTCAGTTTTCAAAATTCTTAGCAAAAGTCCTAATATTCTAAATTTGTCTGGTCTCTTAATTTGTTTAAAATTTTCTCGAATTAAATTCTTATTTAGCGTTTTGCCATTTATTTTATGCCCTTTAAATTCTTTAAGCTGTTAGCTAATTTTTCTTCTGTTTTGGAATGAAGTTTTACTCACCAGGTAGTTTTTCAAACTTCTTGTTTGCAAGACCTTTTTTAACTTTAAAATAATTATAAATCCAAAAGTGTTTAAAAAATGAGATTAGACAAATCCAATGTCCTTAAAGACTCTGCTGCAGTTGAGAGCTTGATGGCTACCCTCGTCTCCTGGCACTCAGATCTGCAAGTCAACCACTGTCCAGCAGTCTCCTTGCAAGGAGCGGCCATCCAGAGCACAAGTGGGCAATCTTTCATCCTCTACTTGTCTGGAGAGGTTCCATTGGACCATGCTTATTGCTGGTCCATCAGTCTTCACTGAGTCATCATCTCCACTGCTTTGGAGATGTCTAGTTCACCATTCCTCACCCAGAATTCTCCCCCTGCCTTGATTTCTAAGCACTAATCAGACCTGACCCTATTTAGTTTCTGAAGGCAAAGTTAACCAGATGCTACCACTTGTTCAGACAGCCCCTAAACAGGATCCCTCAAGGCAAGGGAGAAAGTGTTACTGCCCTTCTGTGAATGGATGTCTTTTACCATGGTTTATGCTCTTGATTGCTAATTTCTTATGATCAAGGAGCTTATCTTTTACATATTTTATGAATACGTTACACCTGGATTCTTTCAAAAGATACTGTAGGATGCACACACACACTCACTGGTTTCTGCAGAGTTGGAAAATACCCAACATCCCATGAAACAAAGGGAACTTGCCAAGATGGACTGTTGACTTTGATTTCACCTTTGGAATTATGAATGTTTAGCACATACATATTTTCTCTCTCTTTCTCTCCCTCTCTCCTGCTATCTCTCTCTCACACAGTTGTTGCAATACCAAATAATGGTACTTTGCATATGTGAAGTGTAAAAATCTGCCTGCACAGCCACAAGTTCTTTATCGGTTTACTTTCCTGAAGACTGTTTTTGGTGCATTCATATGCAAAGCTGAAAGTCATGAGATACTGAGTGAGTGGTCTGTAATGAGCTTGTATGAATCAACTCTTAGGTAGATTTATTCACATTACAAGGCAAAGAAATGGCTTTGGGGATCTCAAAGTTTTTCTGTAAATGAGGGAACAAAGATATCTGCAGGCACCCTCCCCCATTATTGGTTTCTCCTGCAATCTCATCTCCCCAACATTTTAGTTTAATATCCTCCCAACTTTAGAGACAGAGGGGAGCAAGATTTAGAACACACACATACACACACACAAAGGTTTCTTCATTCTAGTTGTAAAAGTGGCTATTGCTTTACTGGATTTTAAAAGGGCAATTCAAAAAGAAATAAGTAATAAGACTACAAATGAACATTACTGAGGGTACCTAATCTGCATGTTTAGTGGCTTTCCCATAGAAATAGGATGCTTTATTAGGTAAACCAGTAGTCTGATCTAGCCGAAATCTTCATGCACTGTTACATCCTGCTGGGAAAAAATAATTTCTGCAGGAGGATTTAGAAGAATGGAATAGTTTAAAAACAGCCTCTTTCCCCCTTCCAATTCTCTGCTACAAAACTCCCTCTTGTCCCACCTTACATCACCAAGTATGGATTTAAAGGCATGAGTTTGCTGAGGGTAGCATTACATAAAGTTACAAAGATTACCAAACTCATTGCAACCTTGTTTAATTAGAGGACTCACTGTAACGACTTGAGGTCACTTGGGGTTTGTACTACAATCCATTAACATACCACTTTTGAATCTTTGTAGGAAGAACTTTCATTTTGCATCCTGATCGTTCATCTCCCAGCACAGAGATTTTGTTCAAGAAGCATAGCCACCATGCTCTCTTGTTGCTCACTACTGAGAAGACTTCTACAAATGCATACTTTTGTGCATAGAATCCATTACAGGTAGTCCTCATTTAGCAACTGCCTTGAATAGCAACTGTTTGCAAATATGACTGTAATAAATGGTAATAAAAAATCATTTTCTGACCAATGTGTGCATTTAGGACAACAAAGCCTTCAGTGTGAAACTGATTAAGGTCTGATCAGTTTCAAGAAGCAGCTGCCAGCCCAAAGGAGGGTTCTGATCAGCCAATTAAGATCACAGAGCTGAGCTTGTTAACTTGCCTTTGCACATTTTAGGGAAGCACTATGCTGCAGAGAAAATCAGCTCAGGAAGGGATAACTTGTTTCAGCAATCTTTTCACCCTGCAAGGGGACCAAAAAAAAAAAAAGGAAAAAATCCAGGTCAGACACAGGACACTGTACATGAGAACTTTATCTGAATGAGACAGCAGCAACCAGCAATCTTCACATCTCTCTCTCTCTGTCACATGTTCACTTAGAGACCATTTCACATAATGACTGAGTCATCGGAACCAATTGCAGTCATAAAATGAGGACTACCTGTACTCACTCACCATTCCTTTCTCTAGAAGTGAATATGTGTAGGTCACGGTTGAACTGTAGAATCCTTGGGGTTCTCTGAGCAGAGAACCCCAAGGGCTCCACATTCCTTTCTCTCTCTAAATTGTTCCATGTTTCTGTATGTGTTCTATTAACTGATGCAAAATATATACTGAAATATTTTATGTGTTCACTTCCTGAGCCCACAGGGATTATTCTAAACATTAGAAAGTTCATCTCTGCACGCACCTCTTTCAATTATAGATTAACAGGCCAGTTTTATTCTTCATATCAAAAAAGCAGTAATAAGAAATGGATGGTTGTCATATCTGTCATCTCATTTTAAATATCTTTCAAATTGGGAAGAAAAATGATGCCAAGGCAACCACATTGCTCATAAATTCTAAACTTATGAAAAAGAAATAACATTATAAAATGGACTTTCCATGCACCATCTGTTTCTCATAAAAAGGATAGCCTCTGTTTTTCGATAATACTGAATAGTAATGCCACATCAAAATATTCCTTATCCAGCCTAGTATGACCTATTTCAGCCTTACCCACATGTATACCAAATTACATTTCCCAGAATTTCCAAACAGCAGGGCCAATGAGCAATCTGATTCGAGGTGGTTCTGTCATTTGAACAGTTATGCAAGGCATCCACTCTGGGAAGTCTGGCTCGCTTGGAATGACTGTGGCACAAGAATCACAGGCCCTCTTTCCCATCAGGAACTACAAGAGATCCTTCCAACTAAAGATGCTCTAGGTTCAGTTTGTCTCTCTGCATGCTGCGCACGTTTTTCCTCATTTTTCTATGGTCAGAGTAATTAGCAACGAGGGAAGAAGTATGGTCCTGCTCATCTACCAGGCATCTGGGAACTTGAGGGGTATTATCTGTATTGTATTGTTAGTTAGGCTATTTCCTGATTCTAGCAAGCAGTTTCAATACAGCCCCTTCAAATCTATGAGCACTGTAGTCTGGAGAGTCCATGACTTGTCATATGTTTCTATGGTGAAATCTGAAAAGCGCATCGTTGCTGATTCTATATTATCACTAGCATATGTTCTTGAAAATAAAGATTTGTTCAAAAATACTGCAATTGAAAAACCAACCTTTCTAATGCTGGAAAAAGTAATTTCATATACATGTAGGTGTAAGTACCTTTTTTTTGCAATTTTTCATTGTAATTTTTGTCATGGATGCCAAGAAAGTTAAACAGATAGTGTGTCCTCCTTTCCCCCATTTGTCCTCCTTTCCAACTGTCTGTGTCCTTCTTTGGCTGTTCAGATATCTGGTAACCCTAGCCATCTGGTAACAATACCGGCACAGGAGCACTGTGAATCTTGCATAGGATTCACAGATAAAATGCTACTTGAAGCTGTAGAATAATTTTCAAAAGGGTATGTTTGTAGTGGAGACCAAGATACATTACACTGAAGCATAAATTGGTTTATTGACAGTGCCAGAGGCAAAGACAGGCCTAAAGAGGGGAGGGGCTACAATCCCTCTTTATAGATTTATGCAAAGTAGAGTATACATTTGATAGGTACAGCAGCAAGGTATTTGATTGGGTATAGACAACAGCAAATGTTTGATTGGATATAGCACCAATATATCTAGTGAGATTGTTGAAGCAATTAGAGTGTAACTTTGAGGTGGGGAGGGCAGGACTACAGAGACAATGAGGTTTTGAAATAACAAACAGGCACTATTCCCTGAACACAGTTTCTTTCTAAGGATGTACTCTTTTCTGCATTCCAAGAGCTCAGCTCACCTCTCAAAATATTTTCCTAGCTTATCAGCATTCCTCGGCCTTCTAAATGTTTTATGGATGAGCTGACAGTTTGGTTTCCATGGAAAAGTATATTCCAGGAAAGGGTAGTTGCCTAGCTGAGCTGATGCTTTGTTGTCCCTGCGGGGAAGTATTTGAGGTAAGGTCTGTTAGCTTGAGCCCTGAAATTCTCCTTCAAAGCACAGCAAAACAATAACATTAGCCAGAGCTGAGCATCAGAAACCACACTGGAGACATGCACTCAGAGAAGTCAGAAAAATGATGAGTAGTAGCAGCAGAGAGAAGGTGGATCCAGTTGCAGATGCTTGGACTGAGAAATACAAGATCCAGGCAGGTGTGGTGGAATGTTACAGTGCTGTCCACCAGAGAAAACACTGATAGTAAACTATCAGTTAATTATGGGCAGCCTTTTCACTGAACTGTTGAAGATACAAATATTTCTCTCCAATCTTCCTATTCAAAAGGAAAAGCAAACACTTGTGCATGTTTTTGGCTTTTATTTAGATAAAAGCTTTGGGAGATGCAAACCAATTATATTACAGTTTGTAGTGCATTAAAAGCCTGTGGTATAGACTGGTGTGTTGGCAAGCAAGAAATTGATGTTTCACTCTGGGAATTAGCAGCAGAAATGATCCGTTCCCTTATCAGTTATCGCCTAAAATTAAAAAAAAAAAAGTGAAACTGTGGGATAACATCCAAATGTGCTTCAAATTCTTTCAAAGTCCTGCATCTTCCTGCCTCATCCTTTTTATATTTGTATTTTATTTACCTTGTTTCCATCTTTATATCTCTTTTTAATCATTTGTCTGTCTGTCTGTCTGTCTGTCTATCTATCTATCTATCTATCATTAATGTGTATGTGTGTGTATATACAGTATATATATATGTACATATGTACACACAGACAGACAGACAGACAGATAGATAGATAGAGATTAAATATTAGGAAGAACTTTTTGCCAGTAAGAGCTGTCAAACAGTGGAATAGGTTACTGCATGGAGTGGTTTCTTCCCCTTCACTGGAGTTTTTCAAACAGAAGCTGGATAGTCATTTATCAGGGATGGTGTAGTGCAGCATTTTTCAAACTTGGCAACTTTAAGATGTACCGGCTTCAGCTCCCAGAATTCTCCACCCAGCAGGCAGGAACACTCTGGAACTGGCAATCTTCAGCAGCTCACAATGACCATTCAACAGTCCACTAGTGGACAGCAGCATTTCACTATTTTACCATTTTTGCCTTCACTTCCTTAGAAGAGGAAACTAGCAACCCTTTGTCAGTTTCATCCCAGTTTTGCTCTCAGTCCAAACAGATGCCTTCTCCCAGCACCTGGGAGACCCATTAGCAAAGCTTCAACAAGCCAAGATCTTTATGTATTTATTTGAGAGACTTACAGACTGCCTATCTTATATGCAATAACATAGCTCACCACAACAACCCATAAAAATATAGAAATAAAACAAGAGTCTTGCACTATACAAAAAAAAGCATCACACCTTCCACCGTGGCAACCCCGTATCAACTCCACATTTGCTGGGCTCACATCGAATGCTTGAGGGAAGAAGCAGGACTTCATGTCTTCCAGAAGGTTAAGAGAGTAGGAGCTTCCCAGATCTTGGGGCTGAGACCACTACAGAGATGACATACCTCCTAGGTCCCACCAGATGGCAACATTTAAGAGAAAAAATCTGAAGTGTGACTATCCTGACTAACCTGGTGGGACCAGCATATGCAGAGGTCCTGCAGATAACTTGGACCCATGCCAATCAGGGCTTTAAAGGTGATAACCAGCACCTTGAGTTGCACCCAGAAAGAAACTGGAGGCCAGCAGCAGCAGTATAACAGGGGCAAACTGCAAGGTGTCTAGATCTGTGTGTCCTGCTGCATTCTGGACCAACTGTAACATCCAGATGGTCTTCAAGGGCAGTCCCATGGAGAGTTCATTGAAGTAATCCAAAGTGCCTAAGTGCCTAAGGTGTGCATGTCTGTGAACAAGGCCCTCTAGTCCAGGAATGGGTGCAATTGGCACACAAGATGAATTGGATTCCAGCCCAGGAGAAATAGGAAGCAAGAGAAAGAAAGGGGATTTTTTCCCCTTCTCTTCTATATGATTGTCAGGAAGAGCCATGGGGCTTGCTTGCTTCCTTGCTCTGTTCGCCTGTACAACCGTGCATGTGCATGTGTGTACACATGTGCACACACACACACACACAGGCTCCTTCCCTCCCCCAACCTTTCTCCTCTCCGAAGCCCTCTCTATGGGCCACCCTTGCCCCCCCAACATTTCCTTGCCTTTTGCTTATTTCTATGGGGCCAATTTTAAAAGACGAGTAAATGAAAAAGGATGGGTCCAACCTCCACTTCACCCATTCGCCACCGAACTGGTGGAGAAAAAAACTTTCCTGTCTCATGGATTAAAAGGCCAAGGAGGGCAGCAGCTGAAGGAGCAGGGCCATGCCCACCAAAACACACACTGGCAAAGGCATTGCATACAATGGAACAAAGTGCAGCATACAGACCCCGTAGCACTGCTTGTGCCAGGAGAGGTTGGAAAAACACCTACTTTTGATGCAGACCAAGGAAAGACACCTGGATGTTGCCTTTACCATGGGCTAGAGGCATGTTAAGGATGTTGGATACATTTGTCCTCCGGAATCAATAAGTGTGGGCCACACAGGACCTGCTGATGGACCTTAAGGTGCTTTGCTTTTGCAGTTGTTTATAGTAGCAGTTACAATACTAAGAATAGAAGAGTAAAAATAATCAGAGTTGCTGGGAGTCGAGCAGCATATAAGTTTAATGCATCATCATCATCATCATCATCATCATCATCATCATCATCATCATCCCATATCTAGTTGTGATCAAATTTATTTGCAATATTTTGCAGTTTTCACAGGTTATAAAACCTCTGACTAATTAACAATAGATAATAATGGCAGTCAGCATGTTCCATGCAAATCTTGTTGATTTGGACCACGTTCATCTCATTCATTCCTTTTGACTTTCAGGCAAAAGTACTTGTTCTGTTTGGGGTCATAGGCCCCACTTTAAGCAGCAGGCATAGTTTTTCCGACACCATCCAGCATATGCAAAAGTTGGAGGACAGTTAGCCACGTAACAAGTGCCACGATAATAAGTACACAAAGCTTCACTCCAAACAGGACCAGATTTAAGCAGAACTGGAAAAATAATAATATCTAAACATAAGCCAACTTTTCTGTTTCTGTTTCAATTTGCAAGACTTTATTTCCAAGTGCACAGTAGGAAAGAACCTTTTCAAAGGATTAGGAAATTCCTGCCAGTTGAATTAGAGGATCCTTATTATAAGACAGTATTCCATGAATGACTTTTTTTCTGGTGATAAGTTCCAATAAGAAACTGTCTTACCACATTAATTAGCACAAAATAATATGTATCCTCATTCAGAAACATAATAATTCTTAAAGTAAAAATGTTCAGTTAAATAAAAGTAAAAATAATTGATAATTAATAATTGATAATTGAATGCAGGTCAAAATAGGTAAGGAATTGGTTAAACACCTAGCTGCTCTTGAACGAGTTCATGTCTCCTGGACTGGATGGTTTATATCCCAGGGTACTCAAGGAGTTGGCAGATATGATCTCAGAACCACTGAATGAAATCTTTGAGAGCTCCTGGAGCATGGGGGAACTGCCAGAGGACTGGAAAAGAGCTGATGTGGTTCCAATCTCTAAAAAGGGGGAAAAAGGGGATCCAGGAAACTACAGACCAATCAGCTTGACATCAATACCTGGGAAAATCCTGGAAAAAGTAATCAAGCAGGGATTTGTGAGTACCTAGAAATGAACAAGGTGATTACTAAAAGCCAGCATGGGTTTGTTAGGAACAGGTCATGCCAAACAAATCTTATTGCCTTCTTTGATAAAGTGACTAAATTAGTGGACCAAGGAAATGCTGTGGATAAAGTATACTTAAATTTTAGTAAGGCATTTGATAAAATAGACCACAGCCTACTTCTTGGCAAGATAGAACAATGCGGGATAGACAGTACCACCTCCAGATGGATTTGCAGTTGGCTGACTAACCACACTCAGCGTGTGGTCCTTATGGAACTCCATCTACATGGAGGGAAGTATGCAGTGGGGTACCTCAAGGTTCTGTCTTGGGTCCAGTGCTCTTCAACATCTTCCTAAATGACCTAGGTAAGGGGATTGAAGGGGCGCTCATCAAATTTGCAGATGACACAAAGCTGGGGGGAATTGCTAACTCTTCAGAAGATAGATTCAAGATTCAGAAGGATCTTGACAGAACTTGAGCATTGGGCCTTATCCAACAAGACGTAGTTCAGTGGAGAGAAAAGTAAGGTCCTGCACTTAGGCAGGAAAAACCAGATGCACAGGAACAGGATAGGCAGTACCTGGCTCAATAGTGCCTGTGAGAGGGATCTAAGTGTTCTGGTGGACCACCACTTAATCATGAGTCAGCAGTGTGCTGCAGCTGCCAAAAAAAGCCAACACAGTCCTGGGCTGCATCAACAGAGGGATAGTATCAAGATTAAGGTAAGTGACAATACCACTCTACACTGCACTGGTGAGGCCACATTTGAAACACTGTGTCCAGTTCTGGTCACCACAATACAAAAAAGATGCTGAGGCCCTAGAAAGAGTGCAGAGAAGAGCAACAAATATGATAAGGGGTCTGGAGGCTAAATCTTATGAAGAACAGCTAAAGGAACTAGGTATATTTAGTTTAATGAAGAGAAGACTGAGGGAGACATGATAGCAGTCTTCCAATACTTGAAGGGCTGCCACAGGGAAGAGAGCGTCAATTTATTCTCCATAGCACCTGAGGGTAGGACAAGAAGCAATGGGTAGAAGTTTGTCAGAGGGAGATCCAACCTGGAAATAAGGATGAATTTCCTTACAATGAGAACTATTAAGCAGTGGAACAGCTTGCCTCCGGGAACTGTGGGTCTACATCATTGGACATTTTCAAGAAAAGATTGGACAACCATTTGTCCAAGATGGTATGAGGACTCCTGCCTAGGGCAGGGGGTTGGACTAGAAGATCTCCAAGGTCCCTTCCAACCCTATGATTCTATGATAAGATTTTTTATTACAATGCATACATTCTAAGTGTAATGAACTGGGTTTTGATTCACCTTAACAAAGAGTTTTGCACTGCAAAGACAACATATTTTCTTCAGCTGAGCACAGATTCTGGAAGTTTAAGTCCACACATCTTCAAGTGGCCAAGGTTGAGAAACACTGGTCTATGCTCTGACGTTGCATACAAGGTCTTATATGTATTTTGTAACATAATTGGTGGAGAATTGCAGATGCAGTGCAAATAAGGAGCAGGAAGTGAGAGATGGCTAACCAAGAAAGCAAGTGCTGTAAGGGGGGATCTTCCTATCCATCTTGGAACAAGACTTTATGCGCAGGCTTAGATTTCGTGAATGTATTTTGGAATTAAGGCAGAGATTAAGGTGGAGATAGTCTCCTGCTAGGAATTAAAGGGTGATGTGTCCTGTTTACTCAATGTAATGTACATAAAATACATTTTATTTTATTGATATTAAGAAGAGGCAATGTATTGTTTTGATACCATTAGTTCATCTTTTCTTTTTTATTGTGTTATTTGAACAGTCTGATTACTTCTGGGTAAGCAGCTAGCACAGTGGACAATTCTGCCTCTTTCTCTAATTTTTGTACATGTAGACTCACAGAAAAGTCCCTTGCAGTGGGGAACACCCATTAATGGTAATGTAATGGTATGTGGGAATGACCTTGGGAGACTGGGCCCAGAGATGCTGCTTAGGGAATGGTCAGATAAGAGACAGCATAGCCTGTGGCCGTATAGTGGACAGGGCAAGAGGCTCAGAAGAGACCCTCCCTGATTTCTCAGGTGTAAAGGAGACAGGAGGAGAATTGCACTTTCAGACTTGCAAGATTCTGTTAACGTGGCCTTATAATAAAGTAGAATTATTTCATCTGGTCGTGTTTCCTGTCTGGTCCACCTAATAAGGCTGAAAGCTCTTGAACCATGTCCAGTGTCCTTACCAAATGCTGTCCAATCCACTGCCAAAGAGATCAACCCACTTTTCCTGGAGTGCAATTGGGTAACTACTGTCTGGAATGGCTGCCTTGCATGCCAGAAAGTTTGGGCTGCCAGGAAGAAGCATCACTACACAGAATGACAGACCTCATCCTGGGATGCAGAGTCTGTGTCTGGTAGTAAGAGTGAGCAACGCTGAGGGGGAGGATGTTTGGTGGCTCCAACCCCAGTAGGTTATACTTATCTCGAGCAGACAGTTTTGATGGGGCTGCCGATGCCGTTTGGTCAGACTGTGATTTTCACACCAACTGGCTCAAGTGAATCAACATTATAGTTATATGTGATAATATCATAAGGTCGATAAAGTTAATAAGAGTAAAAGTATAAAGTTAATAAAGTTAAGACTACCCATGTGAGAGCTGGGATACCAGATGCATATCAGGGACAAACTGTGCTGTTCTTTCTAATAACTATCCTGACTGGTTAATTGGGAATACAGCCCAGATTGAAGCTCCTGAGAGTATAAGGAGTATGTAAGACCATCTGCTTTCCTTTCTGGTCTTCCTTTCCTCTTCTGGTTTTTACAAGTTCTGGAGGAGGCCATGGAGGCTGCAAAGCAGAACAAAGTGGATTTTGTTTCTCTACTCTTAGCAGCAACGGGGCTGTGTTACTTTATGAAACAACTTCAAAGGAGTATTTTGCTCAAAATGGCATGATGTGAAGCACCCCCTTGAAAATGTTCAGGCATTATTAGATACTTCAAATACACTTTATATGAATTATTGCACTTAGGGATGTCTGTGGGGGGTGGGGTTCAATTACATCAAAAGAGTGGGCTTGACTGGATGATCAAAACCCTGCCCTTTTAAAATGTGTTAGCCATTGCAAGCATGTAAAAAGGGATATAGCTTTGATTGCATAGGTATGCCCATTCCCTTTTCCCCACAGATGCCCTTGACTGCAGTTTGAAAGTCTATTTCCTTCATCCAGGCAGGAATGACCACCAGATTTTATGGGGTTATGCCAGTTCAAAATAATCAAAAGGTATTAAATGGGACATGAATTGTATAGACTAAAATCCCAATGCATAACTAGTAAACTCAACAGGGGTGGGAGAAAGTATAAAATTGAATGTAGATCCAAAATGTAATCAATTCTCCTCGAAACCAACATTTCTAGGGATTCTTCTGACTGGAGCTGAGCTAAGGACTCACCTTGATCAAGAAGAACCACGAGAACCACAAAAAGGAGAATGTGGTAAGTCCCCACGGCTGTGATAAGGAAAAGGTAGGTGAACAGCTGTTCACTGAAAGAGCAAAAGCGATACAGACAGTGTTTTGGTTTCTTTTATACTACCTTGCAGGTTGCAAAATATTAAGCAGTTCATGCCGTAGGCAATCTGGCCCCACCTATTTTTGGCCAAAGGCTGAATTTGTTCTGAGAAGCAGGCCAGAAAACATACTGCAAAAGTCCATGGCTCAGGCAAAAGGACTGGATCAGGACAGAAAAAAGGGTAAATTTGACTGTGTATAAAGTTGCAATTGTCCTTTTCACCCCACTAAAACTGAAAACTAGGCAGAAACCTTTGGGGCTCTCAAGGCAACATCTGTAACTTGAGGCTGTTTGATTATTCTGAAACTCTGCTTTTAGCAAAATTTGGACCTGGACATGGGGAATTCTCTCAACGTTTTGGGCTTGTTGGCTTATTTGGGATAAAAGATAGAATGGCAATGCTGAATATATGATGAAATAAAACAGTTTATAGTACAGCAGGACATAAAGCTTCATTCTCAGTCTCATTGATAACAATACTCATAGCATTCCAAACTATAGGAAGTAATAAGGGGAAAAGTCAATAACTGATTGCTTTATGCTCCATGAATATTTAACTAGAATAATCAACTATCAGATCCAGTGTGCTTCTGCTAACTGGACTTGAGCCATGTTATCAAAAATAAGGTAAATTTAAAAACTGGATTAAGTAAATTGCCATTGCTGCCATCACAATGATAAAAGAAAATCAATATAAAATATCCTGCCCCCGCCCCAGCCTTCATAACATTTCACTCATTTGTTCTGCCAAGGAACATGGCCAGATATTATCCTTCTCTCATGAAAATGTTGGTGGAAAATCCATTATGAAAAGAGGGTGAATGTAATAAAATACCACGCACTCACCAATTTGCCTACATTTCCAAATGTTCATCAGAGAATATTATTTTGACTGCTCTCAGGATACAAAGAATCTTGGTTGGGGAGTGGAAATAAAGATTCTTTGTTCAGGTCAAAGGTATGTACAGGGCTTCTCTTTGTAAGCTCTTCTCTCTCTCTTTCATTTGCAATCATCTTTGAGGAGGGTTGAAATTTTATATCACCTGATCCTCTGTATCTTTAAGAAGATACTTAGCAGATAAACTTTTCCTGTGAAAAGTTCTTGGGAAGCCACAGCCCGCTGCAACCCTGACAATCTGCTGCCACCCCCCAGGTAAGTGCGGGTGGGATTTTGCTGTTCCCCGGCCACCTCCACTGTTGGCAGTCCTCCCGACTCTCCCGTTAACTCACAGGACTGTCCAACCCATCACTGGTAGCCCATCACACCATCAGGGGACACCTTGAATATCAGCACGCTGAAAACAACATTTCAAAAAAAGTACTAAAAATGGCAAGCCCAGTCACCATACATGTGACCCCACATCATGATGGGAAAAATGAATAAATTTAAAAAACAGATCATGCAGGAGATTCTTCTTCTGAGTGCCTTGTGCAACTCAGGTCCATTGCTGTGGCCATAGTGAGGAATAAGCTGTGATTGTGGTCCTCCTCCTCCTCCTCCTCTTCTCCTGTGTCCATGCAGTTCCTACAGCCTGTGGGACAAGAGCTCTGGGCTTAAGCTCTCTCACCATTGGGAGCCTCCATCTGAGGAATGTGCCTTGTAGCCCAAGGTTACCAGAATCTGGCTAATCCTTGTTGCCCTCATGTCCTGTGTCTGACAGGCATAGCCTTAAAATCAAATATTGTCCAGCTTTTTGAGTGTATTTTATTATTAATATTATTATTTTGAATGGTTTTCACAATAGCTGTCATTGAAACTTTCATGAATTGCGACCTTGTAAATTGTCTGCTGTAGGTCCAAGAACATCTCCTCATTGTGAGCCACCTCAGTCCAGTGTGCAACCCCATCCAAAGCTAAAGATGGCCAGCTTCCACATTTGTAACTACTCCATCTAAGCCTAAACCTGTTTTCCTCCATTTAGACCCTAACAGCCTCCAGGCACCCAAACAAGACCTTTACCACATCTCCTGCCTGACTCAGGGTGGAGATGTATCACTGGATATCATCTACATACTGATGATACCTGACCCCTGGTGCTGGTGGATGCCAGTGGCATCCCAGTGCCTTCATGTAGATATTAAATAGTGTGTGGGGGTGGGGTGGGGGTGGGGACTGAGCTCTGCAGAACCTTGCAATAGACAGTCTAAATGCTTGACTCCCTACCTCTTTCACAGCAACTTATGGGGACAGCTATCTCACCCGATCATCCTCAGATCTCCATCCACACCATAATATCCCACTCTCCCTGTGGCTACTTTTGACAGAGTCACTCCATATCTATCATGTTCATCCATCTTTATCCTGCTCTAAAAAAACCTCTTCCTTCTTCTTCTCTGCACCCACACTGTCACCCGAGTCTAATGTGGGCAGTGCCTCCCTGAACTTCCTTTCAAAAGTTAGCATTCTTTCAGTAGGATGGTGACTCACAGCATCAGTCCCCCCACCTCTGCTTCCTCCATCCTGGCTACTAGAGGAGTCTACAGAGAGTAAAAAAGCATGCAACTGTCAGCCCTTCAAGGTAGACCAGATGAGGAGAGCAAAGTCATGCAGGCTAATACTACCTTGATTATAGAGGCATTGTAACCAAATCTTGCAAGTTCTGAATGCACTTCCCCCCTATCTTTATCTTCGTGAGAACTAGGGAGGGTCTTGTGTGAGATGTTTTCTCAGAGTACAGTTACAGAAAAAAAGTACAATCAAACAAGTAAAGGGCTAAAGAGAAGCCTTCATAATCATCCAGTCTTTTCATAGTCCGTCAGTGTCAGCTGCAGAACAATTCGGACAGGAGCAGTGAGTTGGTGGCTGAGAACTAAGTTTGCCTGAATGACAACTCCATGGAAGACGAAAATGAAGTGCAAAATCAGGACACTGCCATTCAGCAGTGTGTCAGAACAGATGCAATAACAGCAGGACAGGGATTGGAAATGAGGACCCCAGTATAGCTTTTGGCTGACTTGTAGGCTGACCTGTAGACTAGAGGAGTTTACAGAGAGTAAAAAAGCATGCAACTGTCAGCCCTTCAGATGGAAGCAGTGAGTTGGTGGCTGAGGGTGTATTCAGGGACGGTGAATAGCAATTTAAGTTAGCAGTGGGGAAAGGCTTTCTCTTAAACAACATGAATAAATGATGCTGCATTTATTTCTATTTTATATATTTATTATACTCTTAACAGGTTTCAAGGCAATTCACTGCATGGCAAAAGGTATCTCACAATCATCAGAAGGTGGAGGTGGATGAAAGGGTGACTTTAAAAGCTCCAGACTCTCTGATCTAACTCCAGATCCTGATCAGCCCACACAGGACCTTCAGTTGTGGTGAATGCTGGGCAGGGATTGGACTACAGCTATGGGGGCCTATAGGCATCCAAGACCACCCACTTCCTCCATGCTTCTTAGTGAAAGTTGGCGGGCTGTTTCTCTCCTCATGGAGCAGGGCCCTGCTACTAGTGAGCCAACAGCAGTAAGACAAGCTATTCTCCTTCTACCACTCCATTGCTGTGTGCTGTTCCTGGAGAACTGGGCGGGCGGGGGGGGCGGGGCGGGTATGGAGATGTTATTTAAGAGCGGGAACAGACATGTGCAGCTCATAATGTATACTTGGATTTTTGACAAAGTCCCTCTTGAGTAAGCTTAGACGTTAGGTAGAGAGGTCTTCTCATTGATAGAAAACTGGTGACAAGGGGAATAAACGGACACTGAGGTTTTACTTCTAGAAGTAGGAGGACTGTCTCATGATAGAGTTTGTAGTTCTGTCTTCTCTGAAGCTGAAACAGAGGCAGTTGTTCTAACAGCTTTTGTAGAACTGTCAAGGGCAGAAAACAAAGAAAATAGCATTTCAAAAATAAAAAGAGTTTCTCTCTGCCAACAGTTTAAAGAAGAATTTGATTATTTTTTTAAAAAATAGAAGTAATAAGTATTTAGATTTTGGATTCAATATGTTTCTTCTAGGTATATCTTCAATATATAGTTCAGATTCTGTAGCTATTCCATTTTGAATACATAATTGTAACATAAACTTTGAAGAAAACCATTTTCAATGTTAATCTGTGTAGACTGGGCACAAGGGCTCCAAATCTGGCATTGCTTTGAGCCCCAAGTTAGTTAAACTTGCTGTGAGCAATACTTGGTTAACCTTGGCTAATTTGGAAGATCTAAGTAGGGTCAGAGCTTCTTAGCACTTTGATAAGAATCTGCCAGAAAATACAAAGGCTGAAATCTGGAAAGTCAAAAAAGAAAAAAGAAAAAAGAAACATATTGCTGAATTCACCAGGAGACAGCTGTCATTTGAATTAGGCCAGCTGTTCTCTATCTTGCTGTCTTCAGATGTAACACATTGTGTACTGGAACTCCCAAGCCTTTGCCATTCTATCTAATGATGACAATTGAATATCTGGAGGATAGCAGCTTGGGAAAAATAATCTGAGACAGTAAGAGTAAAGTTGGCCAATAAGGTGTAAGTTGTTGATTAGGATTTAAAAAATATAGATTTAAAAATGGATTTAAATTCCAGTCTGGCAAAAAAAATCCAAGACCCTCCTTCACAGGCTTCCAAACGCAAAAGCAGACATACAGTTAATAATGCAAAGCCACTTTGTTCTTCATTAGAAGTGTTTGAAAACAGTAAAAGAAACAAAGATTTTCTCGTTTTACAGGTCCCATTACACACATTTGGTACAGCATTCAAGCAGAAGATGGTGGTTCCTTGCATTCTTTCACCTGTATTAAAAGATTTGAAGAAACTCCATTGCTATTAAGAAAACACAATGAAACTATGTAATCATAGTTTTTTTTTCAATTTTTTTCTTTTTTCAATTTTAGCATAACAAATCAAGAAGAGAACCTGTGTTTAGTATGTTGTTATCCTTTGGTAAGAGGTGGAAATGTCACATGGCTGTTTTATAACCCACTAGCTGATAAGCAGTAATATTTTCAGGGATATTTGGATGGAGCCAAACACACACTGAAACACAAGTCTTCCCTTCGCCCCCTGCAGCCTCAGTTTCCCCTATTGAATTTCATAGTATGCTATCACTGGATTTCTTTCACATTGTTTATAGGTTACAACAAAAGCAGCAGTGAGCCTTTATGGGCACTTTGGCCAAGATGGATAAAAAAGTCTTGATACTTTATTTTTTTATATATGACAACTGCAGCGAGATTATTATATGCACAAACATGGAAAGATTTGACACTACCCACAATGGAGGAATGGATGGTGAAGATGATGGAACTTGCTGAGATGGCCAAATTGACTTCTTTGATCGAGAAATGACGATATCCACGTTTATGGCTGACTCGATATATACCCCTTATAGACTTTTTGCGTGTAACAGAAAAAAAATGAACTTATGATTTATGGTTTTGACGATTCCAAAATAAGAGTTTATAGAAAAAAGAGAGTTCTTTCATAACCATAGAGTAAGAGGCAAATTTATATCTGTACTTATAACTGCTGTAAAGAAAATCAGAAGCTACTTTTTTGTATTTCTTTTCTTTGTTCTCTTTTGCACTTTTGGCTTTTTCTTTGTCGTCTTTCTTTCTTTCTTTTTCTCCCTTTCTTTCCTTTCCTCTATATTAGTTTCAGTTCGTTTTTATCTTTTCAAAATTTTAATAAAGTTGTATACTGTATACATAAAATGCTGCGGCTTCCATTTAATGGTGAAGCGCCTGAGTGCTGGACTGTAGATTTCCCACTATGGACTGAATATTGACTTCTTCCTCTTTCTCCTTCTTCTGGGTAAGAGCCAGAGGTGGGCTTGGTGGGGGGTGAGTGGGAAGGGAGCCCTGTGCCAGCTGGTGGGGGCAGCAGGGGAGGAGTGCCTTTGGATGCTAGTGTGTGTGAATGAGTGTGAGTGCGTTGATTGCTTCTTCTGGGTGAGAGCCAGAAGAGGAATTGAGGGAGGGTGAATGAGAAGGGAGCCCTCTACCTGCTGGTGAGAGCAGCAAGGGAAGGGTGCCTGTGAATGCTAGTGTGTGTGAGTGTGTTGTAGTAAAACGGGGAGGTGGTTGCTAGGTACCTGATGGTGCTGAGAGCTGGTGAAGCTAAAGTATCTTGAGGTGCCCGGCTTCCCCTCTCAGGGATGGCTGGTGAGGAAAATGGGAGGTTCCCGGTCTTGGGAATTGAGGGCCCTGGATATGGGGATGGGGCTGCCATTGTGGGAATGGAGGCGGGCCAAGGTATTATGTTGGTGATGGGCATGGTGGGAGACAAGGAGCAGGCCATTCTCGGGGAATGCAGGACCATTGTTTTATACCAATCTTGTGTTCCAGCTCCTCGGTCTCCGCCCCAGTACCCTGTTAGCAGACCTTCAGAGGCCCTGGCTTTTGGCTGCTGCTTTTGAATGCTGGGTTGGTCTGTAACAAGGCCTCCCTCATTAGTGATTTAATCATTGAGAAAAAGGGCCAACCTGGCATGTATCACTAAGACCTAGTTGGGTCCAGAAGCGGGGGAGGTAGCCCTTTTGGAGATATGCTCAGCTGGGTTTCAAATTGGCATCATCCAAGTTCCTGGGGCAGGGCTGGAGGTACGCCAATTGTCATATGAGAATTTCTTATGGCCTTGAGGGGTGCTGCACCACAGGTCACTGGATGTGAGACCCTGTTCATTTAGTTGGGCTTGAGGGATCAGATGGGATTGCTGCTGTTGTACCAGCCTCTCTGCTACACAGCAACCTCCCTGCCTGAGCCCCTTGACTCCATTTCTGGATTGGCAGTGGAATTCCCCAGACTTATGGTTTTGGGGAACTTTAATCTGCCTTCTCTAGGAATGGGGTCAGAGGTGGCTCAGGAGTTCATGGCCACTATGATGGTCATGGGCCTATCCCAGATCATCCAGAGCCTGACACGGGACAGTGGCCATACACTGGATCTGGTGTTCCTGTCGGAGCAGTAGCTATGTGATCTGAAATTGGGGGAGCTTCTGGTATCCCTTTTCTCATACTTAGATCACGCACTGATTACCATGGGATTCTTTAGCACCACTATTCACTACAGGGAGGCTGGACATATTAGGTTGGTCTATCCCCAGTGACTAATGGAGCTGGGTGGGTTTCAAAGGAAGCTGGGGATTATTCCTGCTGGTTTGCTGCATGGTCCATCTGAAGCCTTGGTCGCCACTTGGAATAAGGGGCAGCTGAGGCTTTGGATCAGATTGTATCCATGCGATCTCTCCCCTCTCAGGGATCCTGGCACTCCCCATGGTTTACGGAGGAGCTGAGGTAGTTGAAGTGAGAGAAGGGTTGTCTCGAGCATTGCTAGCACTCAACAAGGGATGAACTCAGCCGAACAGCTGCCATTAAGGCCTACCTAGTGATGTTAAGGGTGGTGAAGCTTTATTGTGCCTGCAGATAGCCTTTCCACGGCCCTGTTTTGGGTGACATGAGCCTTCCTGGGTAAGGGGGGCTCAGAGAACCTTTTGAAGGGGTGTGCAGAGGAATTTTCTCAGCATCTGAGAGGCAAAGTTGCTCAGATTCTTTCTCAGTTGGATGCTGGCCTTACTGCAGGTCTGGGGGAGATGCCTTGCCCTGTTGTCTGGGAATGGTTTGAACCTGTTGGACCTGAAAAAGTGGACAGGGTCCTTAGTGTTGTGACCTCAGCCATCTGCTCCTTAGATCCATGCCCCTCCTGGCTGGTTAAAACAGCATGGGCGGTGTCATGTGAGTGGGTCCTAGCGATGGTTAATTCTTCCTTGAGTGAGGAGGTTGTTTCTTTGCTTCTTAAGGAGGCTTTGGTTTGCCCCTCCTCAAGAATCCATCACTGGACCCCACTATACTGGACAATTTTCATCCAGTATCTAACCTTTGCTTTTTGGGGAAAGTGATTGGATAGATGGTTGCACAGCAGCTTCAGAGGACCTTGGAAGAAGTGGATTATTTGGATCCCTTTCAACTGGGATTCAGCCCTGGGTATGGGATGGAAACAGCATTGGTCATGCTTTTGTATGATCTCTGGTGAGGGTGGGATGGGGGTTGTGCATCCATCCATGCCCTACTTGACCTCTCTGTGGCTTTTGATACCATCAACCATGGTATCCTTTTGGATTGGCTCAGAAGATGGAGGGTGGGTGGCCCAGTGCTCTGCTGGTTCACCTCTTTTTTTCAGGGCTGATTCCAGTTGGTGGTAGTTGGGGAGGAGAAATCCTGCCCTTGGCCCCTACTATGTGGGGTGCTGCAGTGTTTGATGCTCTCCCCTTTCCTATTTAACATCTACATGAAGCCACTGGGTGAGCTCATCCATCGCCATGGGGTGAGATATCATCAGTACGCTGATGATACCCATTTATACAACTCTGCCCCTGGCAAATTAAGCAAATCTGTCTTATCCTGGTGCCTGGAGGCTGTGAGGGTCTGGATGGGGAACAACAGGCTTCAGCTGAACCCTGGTAAGATGGAGTGGCTGTGGGTTTTGGGGCTTTCTGGTTCTAAAACGATGCCATCTTTGGTGCTAGATGGGGTGGCACTGCCCCAGACAGACCCAGTGTGCAATCTGGGGGCAATCCTCCTGCACTCATGACCCCAGTTTGAAGAGCAGGTGGCAGTCATGGCTAGCAGGAACTTTGCACAGCTTTGTGTGGTGCGCCAGTTGCACCCATTCCTGGATCGAGGGCTCTGCTCATTTTCACTCATGCCCTAGTCACCTCCGTATTGGATTTCTGTAATGCGGTCTACATGAGGCTACCCTTGAAGAGTATCTGGAAGCTTCAGTGGGTGTAAAATGCAGTGGCGTGGGCAGTTATGTGTGCCCCTAGAAGAGCATACATTATACCTCTGCTCTGCGAGCTGCATTGCTTGCCAGTTTGCTTCCGGGTCCAATTCAAGGTGCTGGTTTTAATCTTTAAAGCCCTTTATTCTTCAATTACACTTGGCGGGTCCCAGGAGGTGGGCCTTCTGTGCTGCAGTGCCCTCCTTATAGAATCTTCTCCTGCCAGAAGTGAGGTTAGCTCCATTCCTTTTGACATTCCACAAGTCCCTCAAAACCTGGCTATGCCTTCAGGCCTGGGTGTCCCAGGGGACCGGGGAGATCTTGTGATGGCTCCCTTACTGTGGCTAACTTGATCCTCTCTTCTTGTTGTGCTTTCTTATAGTTTTTAAAAATGACTGTTTTTATATATTTGTTGGTTTTTTTAAATAAGTGTTGTATTCCACCCAGAGTCACTTTTTTGTGAGATAGGTAGCCATACAAATTTGATAAATAGATAAATCTATATAAAAAATAATTACAAGAAAGGGGAATAGCCACTTCCCTAAAATGATCAGATTCCCAGTCTCATGTTCTTTATGCATTCCTTTCTATTGCTGAAGGCAAGAGGGTTACTTTTGTGGGCTGTTCTGGGGATGGCACAATACATTGAAGTCAAGAGTAGCTATGCTGATGATATGTTTTTTCTTCAAAAATCTTTTTGAAGAAAGTTTTTTTTTCAAGGATTAGAGTAGAAAGATTGTGGTATGGAAGCCTCCTTACAATATCTGTCCTAATCATATTGGTTGAACTCATTCAGCTGATAACTGCAGGCAGCATGCAAAAGTCTTATCATCTCCTCAGTGGTCAGCCTATCTAACAGCCCATCCAAAATGATTCGGCATAAGAGCTACATGGAGCATGCAGGGTCACAGGCTTCCGAACATGAGCGATGAGGAGGAGACTAATTGCCCCCACCCATCCTGCTGCTTATCTGTCTCAAAACGTCCGTTTGGCCCTGCAATGAAATTGTCTTCAAGGTCACAGGGGCCTTTGATCACGTTCTCTAGTATATGCTATGAATCATTGAACAGTTATGAGGAAGAAGATGTCTCCACAAACAGCTGACAAGAGCTAATGATTTTTCAAAGAAATAAAAGAATATGGAGTGCACTAGTCTGAAAACAATGGGAACAGTGTGCATAACCACACCGTTTCTCAGGGCAATAAGTTCTGGAAGGCAAGATGTTGCCTTGCAAAGGGAACAAGAGTGTTGATATGATATGTTTTTTCCTATAGTTTTCTAAATGATCCATTGCAACATTTCTCGACAATCATGACAATAGTATGTGCACTTTAGGAAGGATTTGGCCTAGGTGCTTTTGACCTTGGCAATCTCAAGGGCCTTCCAAACTTGCTGAATCAGAAATCAGCACCCACCAACCCAAAATTAGCCATAGGAAATAACAGTAGTCTCAGTCATAGAGTTGATGGAAGAACAGAAAACCTTGAAGGAGAATCCATAATTAAACCACATGGTCACCTCACCTTTCCTCACCTCCCATTCTTACAAGATCAAAGTAGTGTTAGGACTTTCTTATCTCCCTGGCTGCCTTGAAGAATATGTTTAATGGAGAAATGAGCAAATGAAACGCTTATTTTTTCCTCATGCCAAAACCTGCCAGGCAAATCATCTCTTCACAAAAGGTTGTCCCTCATTCTGACAACCTTTTCCCTGTACTCAAACAAAAATTGAAAGACCATGTTTATTAACATAAAGGAGGGTAGTTTTTAAAGCATTGCAATACTTTCTAACAGTTTGGCATTTCATTCCATACTAATGAAGAACAAAAAAATATAGTCATGAATTTTTTTTTTTCCAATAACAGATGATAAGAAGCATTGCTCTGTTTTCTCCTGATTCATTCAGCATAGCTGGAATGAGTCAGAACGCCAACCTCCAGACTGACCCAAGGACAGATGGGCTTCTTTTATAGCTGAAGATCAGACTGACTGAAATGAGTTGAGGGTTCCTTGCATAGCCATTACATTCACCCCTCACAAGAAATCTTCTTGTGAACTGTCTAATTTCTATTCTAATAAAAGAACAAAAAATGTTGGGTACGTATCACCTTTTTCATACGAAATAATAAAAAAGTGGAGGATCTGTTGTTTCCAGTTCTGGAACTAAGCTGTCCCACTAATAGAATAACACAAGACGAGTTTGAACAGCTGATGATCCAGTCATGAAACAGATCAGTGATGTCTTGTACATCCTAACCATTTACCCTTGCTTTTTAACAGTTGACTAGAAGTATTTTATAGAATTATTGAGGGAAAGAGTGAGCAATTCAGTCAGGGCTATGCAGGTAATTTCTGTTGAAATCACAACATGGCTGATTTATACAGGTTTACCAAAATGCTTCCATGAAGATCAATTGTTTTAACAGTTGTATTAAGTCAGGGCAGTGGTCAGTAAATTGTCAGTAAAATGTGTACATTTTCACTGGCTATAGTTTGACAAGGACTAAGAAAGAAGTTTTTCTGTTCCCAGCTTCTGGTGCTGGTGATTAAACCTTCATGCAGTGCTATATCAGTGTAATGTAAAATGATTATGGGAAAGTGAGCTGGTGACAAGAATAAATAATTAAGTCAGTGTTATGTTGGTAATTTCTGTTCAAATCAGAACATGGCTGATTTACATAAATCTACTAGGAACCTTCAATTAAATCAGATCAATTGTTCTAAGAGTTATATTAAGTTAGAGCAATGGTCAGTAAACTGCGTTTGAGGAGGGAGGGAGGGAGGGAGGGAGGGAGGGAGGGAGGAAGGAAGGAAGGAAGGAAGGAAGGAAGGAAGGAAGGAAGGAAGGAAGGAAGGAAGGAAGGAAGTCTTTCCCTCCCCAACTTCTGAAGCTGGTGATTATACCTTCATGCAGTGCTATATCAGTGTAATGTAGTATATTTCTCCTAAAAAAAGAGGTCTATAAGTCTTCTAAATTGAAATTTGGGTCTTTTATATTCCTGTACTATATTTTCATTTACATTCCTACAGCAGCCTAGAAAGAATTCTTAGGGCATGACAAAATCACTACATTTTTTTAATATGCGCTGAAGATATACATCAGGAGAACAAAGCCATCATCCAGTTTAGCATCAGGACTGGGCACTGGAAGCAGATATAATCCAGTTAACTCCAATATACAAGAATACATTTATATTGTATGTCTGCTGTTGATCAGCCCTTCTGTTTTGCATTTTGATAATGAGTTGGATTATGGATCCAAAAACTTCCTTCAAAGTCTTTCAGACACAAAACACGCTTACGATTGAATGTTTGCAAAGTTGCTCAACATTTATTAGGAAAGATATTTAAATGCATAGAAACCATAAACCTTTTTGCTGGTGTTTTGACTCCTGCAATGCCTGTAAGACATTCAAGTAGATGATGGTGGTTCTTCAAATTATCGGGAGCAGTCACGCCTAAAAGTTTGAAAGGTATTTGTTATTATTAGAAAATATATTAATACTATGCAAACATCCCATTCTTTTTTCCTTTGTTGAAATGTTATTTTAAGATCATGTGAACCAGAAAAGGACACAATGAGTCTGTGCGTTGTCCTCCAAGTCTGACCCACTAATTTGTATGGTGTGATGTTCCCAGGGGATTTGGGATGGAATATCACTTTTCCCTAGTCTATCCCATGACACACCATTCCATTCCACTCTCATATTTGTAATGGGAAAAAAAAGTAAAGCACTTCATCTTCTAGGACCCTGACTATATGGGAATAGTTATGATGTAGAACTCATTCATCATGGGCTGGAGGATGGAAGGAATTTTCCACCCAACTGTAAGAAGAAATGAAATAAAGCTTTAGATGTTGCAGTTTGAGGATATGTAAAGGATCTGAATCTTACCTCTTACAGCAAGGGTAAGAATCATAACAGACTCCAATAGTTTTCTTCGTACGATCACAAATCTTTTGACAAACACCATTGACTTTAAGGCAGGAGAGTCTATTCCTTATTTGTTCTGCTTCACCTAGAAATTGAAGATAAAAGCTTTAATGCAGTTTGAGGAAATGCAGCAAATCTGAATCTTACCTTCTACAGCAAGCATAAGGGCCATGACAGACTCCAATATTCTTCTTGCTACCACAAGTAAGTTGGCAATAAGCACCTTTTCTAAAGCAGGTCAAATGCTCCTAGGATCTCTACACTTTGGGAAATATGTGCAAATGTATTTCAGAGGCATAGTGAGAAAAATGTATTTTGTTAGGATAATTCTTTGAAAAACAGACTTTTAGGGAAAAGAAAGACTGTTCAACATTAGGATCTGAATTCATAGGGTCCAAATGTCTGAAAGTTAGTGCTTCATAAGGAAAAGCCTATATCACCTTTACTAATTGTTGTCATCTTGAATGGCAGAAAGAGAAACTCTTGACTTACCTTTGTCTCCAATGATCAGAAAGGCAAGGAGAAGAATGAGAAAGCTCCAGGGTTTCATAGTTATGAAGAAATGGAGGCAGTTCTCTGACACTTCCCTAGTCCAAGAGTCACCAAAATAGGCATAGAAGAAAATAGGTTGCCCTCTGTCTTTTATTCAACCTGTCAGGAGATATTCTTAAGTTTAGGAAGGCAGTGATGTCAGTAAGTACAAAATAGAATGATAGTTGATTGGCTGGTCTTTCTCTTTGGGTGGTATTTGGAAGAGATCACAGTTCCCTTAAAATGATTAGGTTCCCAGTCTCAGGATGCTTATGAATGTATTACTGTTGTGCAAAGCAAGAATGGTCAAATAGTTCAGTAATTCTTTCACTAGATAACATTCATAGACCAAGATTGCCTCGTTACAATTCTGCATGGTCATGTGATTTCTAACTTAGGTTATGACAATGTATCATAGATAGGAGTGCCTTGCAGATAGCCAGCCACACTCATTCAGCAGCTTCCAGGGTTAGAAACTCAAAGTACTTTTGCTTGCTTGGAAAGCCATAAGTATAACATCCTTTAAAGCACAGCCCTTGTTCATTTCTGATGTTTTTCAGTTTTTACACATTATTAAACTGTTCCTCTGCAAGCGAAGAAAAGTTAGGGCTGTTTCAAAGGGGTTGCAGCATACGCAGGCTGTGGGCAAGAGAGGACGTAAAAAAAAGAGAGAGAGAAGAGGTGAGGGGAAGTTAGGTTATGGCTGCCTGCCTTCAGCACTCTGCACATGAAAGGGCACCTCATATTCATCTTGGACCATAGGCACACATGTCTATTACTCAATGGGTAAATCAGGCTGAATGTATTTCCCAGGTATTTTTCAATGACTAGTTCCTAATGGCAAGTCCTCTCTCTCCTGCACTAATTCCCCACCCCCTAAATATGAGCATCCTTGCAATTATTCAGATAACTACCTAGCTGCAAAGACATCAGCCTACTATCTGTTCCTTATAATAAAAGGAGCTTTACTATATACTGTATATAGTGTTAAAAATGAAGGTTAAAACCTAATACAAGCTAATATAAAGTAAGGAAGAAAAAGAAAAGAAAGAAATCAAAGAGAAAGAGAAAGGTGCAAGAAGGAAAGAAAGAAAAAGAAAATAAAGAAAAAAGATACAAAGAAGTGGCCTTCTTTACAGCAGTTTTAAGTACAATTATAAATTTACCTCTTTCTTTAAACTTACATCATGACTCTCTTCTTTCTATAACCAGTCCTGTCTAATCATCAGAACCATAAATCAGAAGTTCATTTTTTTCTATTTCACACAAAAGTCCATAAAGGGTTTCCAGTCAGCAATAAACGTAGATATTGCCTTTTCTCTGATCAAACAAGTCAATTTGGCCATCTCAGCAAGTTCCATCATCTTCACCAACCATTCCTCCATTGTAGGTATTGCCAAATCTTTCCATCTTTGTGCATACAATAATCTCACTGCAATTATCATATACAAAAACAAAGTTCCATGACTTTTTTTTTCCAACTGTTTGTCCATCAGTCCCAAGAGGAAGATGTCTGGTCTCCATTGTATATTAATCTTTAAAAACCTCTGAATCAGTGCATGTATTTGAATCCAAAATTATCTTTTTTATATATCAAAAAGAAAGCATGATAAAATGTCCCTTCTTGTTGACATTTCCAACATAAATTTGAAGTGCCTTTATACATTCTAGACAATTTCTCTGGTGTCATATACCAATGGTACATCATTTTATAAAAATTCTTTTTAAGATTATAATACAATATAAATTTCAATCCTTTCAACCACATATTTTCCCATTGTTCAGTCTGGATATTATAACCAAAATTTGTAGCTCACTTTATCATATATTCTGTCATTTGTTCTTCTTCTGTTTCACATTTCAATAAAAGTTTATAGACTTTAGCAGTTACATGTTCATCATTTGTACATGGTTCTGTTTCAAACTCAGTCTTACAATGTTCAAAATGATCAGCTCTTTCATCTACTTTAAATCTTTCTAATAAATGTAGATAAGAAAACCATTGGCAACTATATCCCTCTGCCACCAGTTCTTCTCTAGATTTTATTTTGTATTCCTCTTGACAAAATCCTAATATCTCACAATAAGTTAGCCATTTGTGTTTGCCTATGATTTCTTGTCTGTAAATGCTTCTTGTGCTGAGACCCCCAAAGGTGTTTCTGGGCACAACATGGGTTTGTATTAATATGGCACGTCTACATAATGATTTTTTAAATCCACATTAACCGGAACTTTATTGTGTCACAGATACCCACGCCACCAAAATCTGAGGTCATATCCTTCTACCTCCAAATGCCTTCTATTTCTCAGCAGTACCCACTCTTTCATCCCAACCAAACAGCAAGCTGCAAAATACAATTTCAAATCAGATAAACCCAATCCTCCTCTTTTTTTTGCATCTTGTAACACCTTATATTTAACTCGTGTTTTTTCCCCTGCCGCACAAATTTAGATATTTATTTGTTTGTTTGTTTGTTTATTTATTTGACTTGTCCCCACCCATCTCCCCACAACGGGGGACTCTGGGCACCTTACAACAAACTAAAATTGGAAATGCATAATTAAAAGATATATCCTTTTGCCACTGTTTAAATGGTGCATCTGCTGTCAAAACAGTATTGTCTGAAACAAAAACATAATTCTAGGCAAGACATTAATTTTTATCACAAAAATTCTCCCCAGCAATGACATTTGTAGTTTCTCTATCTTAACATATCTTTTTAAACTTCATTCCATGTTTTAGCATAGTTATTTTGAAATAACATACAATTCATATTTGCCATGGTGATACCCAGATATTTTACTTTCTTCTTAATCTTAAAACCCATTTTATTCATCAATTCTGTTTGATCCTCTATTTTCATGTTATTTGTTAACATCTTCATCTTCTGTTTGTTAATCTTAAAACCTGCTAATGTACCAAATGCTTTTAGTTTTCCCATTAATATTTCAATTCCCTTTAAAGGATCTTCCAGAACCAACACCAAGTCATCTGCAAAAGCTCTTAACTTATACGTTTCTTCTTTAATCTTTATTCTCACAATCCTCTCATCTTCTCTTATACAGGTAGTCCTTGATTTATGACCACAATTGGGATTGGAATGTCCATTGCTAAGTGATGCAGTCATTAAGTGGGGCAGTGGAGTGCAGGGTGGCAGGGGCAACTGCGGCTATGAGTAGACTGGAGTGGCTGGGGCTTCCTGGGGTGCTGTGGCTTCGTGCCACATTGCTGGGGTGACTGAGGCTCCCAGAGGTGGCTGCAGCTTCGTGCTGTGCTGCAACTCAGGGGCTTTTTGCAGCCCCAGAGCCACAACATGCCAGGAAGCCCCTTTGTGCCACACTGCTGGGCTGGGCTGGGCTGTGCTGTGCTGGGCTGTGCTGGGCTTTGCGCTGCGCTGCAGCTCAGGAGCTTCTTGGCACACTGAGACTCTGGGGCTGCAAGAAGCCCCTGAGCCACAGTGCAGTGCGAAACTGCAGCCACTCCTGGAAGCCCCAGCCACCCAACAACAGAGACTACTGTTAAACATCAAGACTATTGACTTATATTTTCCCACAGGATTTTATCTTCTCCTGTATGCTTTTCAACATTTATAGGAAAGTGCTCAAGGAGATCATACATGTCTTTGGAGAACTTTGAAGGCACAAACTTCAGGGAGATTTGGATGGAGACTGTTAATATCACACCGTGGTTATTATGTACAAACCTTTCTCATTCTCCCCCTTGAAGCTTCAGCTGCCCCGTAGAAAGACATAGTATTCTTGTCACTCCACTCCATTCACACTTTTCACATGCTGCAACAAAAGAAAAGGCCAGCCTTCTTTGATATTTTGCCACAACTAAAATGTGGGCAGAATATTTGTGGACTCAAAAGTAATAAACACAGAAATGAGGTAGAAGCTGAAAGGGCATATTAAGCAAAGCATGGCAAAGAATAACTTCGACTTCAGGGCATAATGTAGGTGGGAAATAGCCCCAGACAAGGCAATAAAGCAGGGCAGAACAACATGCCACACAGGAGTGCAAACACAGGACAAAATCTCATATCCCTTCAGTTGCTGGGAGCCTTCAGTTGTCTTCATCAATGGCAGCAACAGAAGTTCCTCAGATTATGCCAGCTGGGGTATAGCACCTTTCCCTAGTAGTCTATACCAAAGCTCTTCTCTTAGGGGTGATTTAGAAAAGATATACCTTTCTCTCTTAACTCATCACTTAGTGATCTCTCAGGCACTGGTCCACATGCCATGAACTTTCTGTAGATAAGATGTGTACATTGATCAAGAAAGTCATCCCAATCCTGCCTGTTTCACTTCTTACACAAGATAACTTTGAAATAAACACATAACACTTTGCTGATATCTTTGATATGGGTTTTAGAATATAATATGAAATAAATACATAATGCTATTCTCATATCTTATCCAAAAAGCATGGCATAAGAAATAAAATTCAAATTATTCCATCAATTGTTGGAATATATACTTCTTACCTAAAAAGGAAGAGTTGAGGAAGAGTTATGTTAAGTTGGGGCAGGAGACAGGAAATCACAGCATGGGCTACATATTGACTGGCTATAGTTTGACTAGGACAAAGAAGAACACCTTTCCCAGCCAGCTTCTGGAGTTGATGATTAAATTCAGCCTGACTGCTGTGCTCCATTTAGTATATCTCCTCCTAAAGAGAGAGATTTATAGGCATTCTAAATTGAAATTTGGGATATTTATATTCCTAGAGTTGCTTAGGAAGAGGTCTTAGGATACAAAAGAAACACTGAACCTCTCACAGTAATGCCAAGTAGAGATGCAACCAGAATGCAAGCTGGTATAGACTTGGCATTACAAGCAGACAGAACCCCACTAATTCCAGTGTTCAAGAACACACCTATGTCATGTAACTATTGCTAATCAGGACCTCTTTGTGTTTTACATTTGGGCACAAATTGTATTATGATTAATCATCTAAGTATTTCCTTCTAAGACTTTCAGACATGAAGCACACATCATTCACTTGTAGAGTTTTTATTAGAAGTACTTGAAGGGAATACAAGCAGTAAAGATGTTGTTTTTTCTCAGTCCCACCATGCAGATCAGGTAAGGTGAAGAAGGCAGTTTTTCAGGCTTTCATGTGAACCCTAATGGTTGGCAGATTCTCCATTACTATAAAAATACTGTACCTTGGAACTTTGAAACCATGCCATTCATTTAAAAAAAAAATAAGAATGATCAGCAAAAGAACATAGGGTGTCTGTACACTGATCTCATGTGATCTCATTAGATCTTACTTCCCCTACTCCAGGTATCACCAACCAACCTATATACTGTGATGCTACCAGAGTGTGTGTATGCACTGGTGTATTTTGAATAGAGGTACATGAATTTCATGTCATAATTATTACATAAATTTCCCCCTCCTTCCTGTGTCTAGAGCCTCTGTTTTCCTCACTAAATATCATGCCATGCCTTCATGGGCCCACTGTGACTTATCCTGGATCGAGATTGCCTGGGCCCAGTTCTGCATGCCCTGATGATTTCCAGGTTAAGTTACAGCAATGCATTTTAAGTGAATCTTCCACCAAAAGCTGCTCCCAATTGTTAGTATCCAGGCTTGAAAGTAATTAATTGGAACACTGGAAACATTGTTCCAACAACTGAAGCGTGAATTGGAACCCTGGGAACAAGCCAGGGTTTAAGAAGCTCAGCTGCTTGTCTTTCATTGCTAAATACAATCCAGAGTGTTGATGCTTACCCTCAAAACCATAAGCAGTTTACTTTTCAAAGGGCAGCCAGTACTGATTTAGGCTAATCTGAGTGTTCAGTGATTATGTAAAGTGTTTCTCTATTCAAAGAAGCCTGGGCAAAAGGAGACAGGCTTTTCACTAAAGATTGTTATTGTTACCTGATTTTCTCCCTCCTCCTTAAGTTGTACCTCATAATTTTTCAGTGTTTGCTCAGCCTTAATATTCTGGTCAAGCCATAAGGCCAAAAACACTGCTTGCAGGAAACATCTCATTCCTATCATCTTTTGTACTATTATACTCTAGAAGAAGGCTGACAGACACATCTGGATGGCTTGCAAAAGGACCCCAGTCTGGCAGAAAGGTAAGATGCCTTCAAAAGATTACTTCCATGATTCCCTTGGACCAGCAAATTTTAGTAGAAATAAGGAATGACCCAAACAAATTTGACGACCCCAATAGTAGTATAATAATAAAAATAATTCCTGATTGTCACATTATGGTAACACTGTGGCAAATTTAGCAGAAGAATGTTTGACAATTCCTTTCCACAGTTAAGGAAATAAACAAAATAGTAAGTAGTCACCAAAAAATCTATGCTGATTTAACTCGTCTTATTTAAGCCAATGGGGAAACAGAAATTATGCCTACACAGATACAACTCCTATATTTTTCCCCAATGTTGAATGTGAAAGAAATAAACTAACTCTTGAAACATTGGATGTATTGGTCCTGCTGATTTGCTTACCCTGATCATTTCAGCGGAGCCTTTTGGTTTAAGTAATCATGAAATTATCCTTCTGGTTACTGTTATGTTAAAGGATCTTCTTAGTTTTCCCACCCCCTGAGCCAGGAAGCAAACAGAGGGTGAGGGGTTGGATTTCTTCCTTTTCTTCTTATAGCACTTATTAATCATTTCTCAAACCTTCACCAGAGAACTCATTTTTGTTTTCTTTTAATTTTCTAAATTCCCCATGGAAAAGATAAAAATGGCCTTCACCCATCCAGCGAGTCAGATATGGATTCTTGCTCCACAAGCCAACCCTCCTCTTTTTCTTTCTTTCCTCTCTTTATCCAAATGAAGCTAAGCCACCTTCCTTTATACCCAAGCCAGGCAAGGATAGATATCACATTTTCTGTTTCCTTTCTTAATTAATCCAAGGTCAATGTCTTCTTTGCATGTTCTTTTCTTCATTTGTCCCCACAGACTCATTCTCTGCAACCACTGCTTCACCTTCCTTTTCTTAAGCTTGCTTTACCACACATCTTATATTAGTCCTATAATCAGCTTAGAGTTTTGGCCACTGTAGCCCAAGATCACCATGTTAGTCTAGTAATAGCTTTAACTGCTTAAAATCTCTAAGTTAACCAGTAATTCTGTTAACTGAAAAACAGGTCTTTTGTATATTGTTAGCCTAACATATTTTAATAATCTAGATTGATTGGTTATTAATTCTAGTTTCATTTTTGTACCTTCTGAATGCATAACAAATACATTAGTGCTGGGGAGGGTCCAGTTCATTGTGCTATGTTCACCTATAGTGTTCAAGACATTATGCTGTTCAGCAGCAGCTTGGAAGACCACAAGGAGGGTGGTGCTACTCAGATCTTGGCTGACCAGTATGATTTTGACCAGAATTGTGAATCATTGTATGAACCATGAGCATTTCATGATTATCATTGATAAGGATCTTTTTGGGTTTTACATTTTGGACATAAATTGGATTCTATTCAATATTCCAAGAATGTCCTTCAAAGTAATTCTGACACAGAGGCGTATATACAATCATTTGTAAAGCCAGATTATTTTAATTAGAATAAATGTTTGAAAGCATTCAAAACAAGAAAGATTTTTCTGATGTTCTTAAGGCTTCTACAATCTAGATTCCATCAGGCATTCAAGCAGAAGATGGTGGTTTTTCCAAGTCATGATGACAAGTCTTTCCTTTAGCTTTCCCTAAAAGGTTGGAGATAATTTGAAATATATTGATATTATGCAATCATCCAATTCTTTTTTATTTTTCTATGGTTCATGACCAACAAAATATCATACAGTACAACTTTTGTACATTGTTTCTATTTGAGAGGAGAGGGGGATATGAATGGATCTAATAACTCAAAGTCTAATCCAGCAGGGTTGGAGTATATGAATATTATGTCATAGTTGGTATATGAAGTCACCTTATTTCTTCCTCTGCAGCCTCAGGTTCACCTGTTAAATATTATGGTGCATTATTACTCCATTCCATGCATAATTCTTTATGAACAGTAAAGAGGCAGTAAAGCAATGGGTCCCCATGGACCCTTCTGCCTCCAGTGTTAATGTAAGGGAAGTCAATGTCCCCATAGCTTCTCTTTTCTTCCTCCAATTGCTTCCTTCTCTAGCATCACTTCTATTAAATCATGTGAGCAATATCTGAAAATGTTTCATATTTCCTTTCTATTCTTCAGTGTTTTAAGTGTTCTCAAAACATTGCCACAGTGCTTCCTTTGAGAGGCAGAGAGTGGGATTCATGGGTGAGAAATTGGGGGAGTTTTATTTTGTCCTCAGTAAGACTCAACCCTACAGTCAGGAAGCAAAAGGCCTTGGGGTTTGGGGGGGGGGGAGAGAAAACAGATTTAATGTGTCTGAGCCCACAAATTCAGTCACAAGTCTAAAAAGCCCTGGGAGTGTTGGAACCAGTATGATTAGTTTGGCAGGAAACATTTATTTAATTATGCAAGGGATCCTTTATTTTTTTTTAAGTCACCTTGCTCAGTTGTGGTTAGCATCATCTCAGTTCCAATTCTCTTTCTTTGTTTATTCATTCTGTTTACAGATAATCAAAGGCTAGCTTTGATATGCGGATCTCAGCCTCACATACCTTGCTGCAGTTAAACTACCATCTCAAATTGTTACTGTTGCCTTTGTTATTTTTTTAATCTTTTAATTTTTTTACTTGATTACTCCAGTGCTTGGTCTGTACGCAAGCATCAGACATTCCAAAAATCACTTGGACCTGAAATTCCTGGTAAAACTGGGGGGAACTAGATCTATCCAATTAAAATCTTATTCCTGAGGAAGGGGGATTCCCCATTCTGCCCCCTCTAGATTCCAGGTGAGGAGACCATCTCTCCACTGAAGAATATCATAGCTACCCCCCTGTGGGAAGCCTTTCTCCTGGAGGAATAGCCATTCCCCAGACTCACTGGAATTCAGGTAGAAGAATGTGAAAGTGGAGATCCCAGTGAGGGTTGGAAGGCTGGAGTGGGTACCGTGAGTGCCCTTTCCACATACCCCTTTACAATTCTTTAATTAAATTTAATTCAATAACCATATGGACAAGGATGGACAAAGTTTCCAAATGCTTTGCATTTTTTAAGAAAACCAACCTAATTTGCTTTCCCCGGGAGAAAAAATCTGATTTGGAATATAGTTATTCTTCATAGTGGACACTTTTCCAAGCTTTGTGCTGAAATGTTCAGCTTTAAAAATATATTAAAATATGTACATGGGGGAAAGTTGCATACAAATAAAGTTTGCACACAAATATTTTCCCATATATGTGAGCATGCATATCTCTGTGTTTTAATTTTGAGAAATTGGATAAAAATTGCCATTAGAAAAAGAAGTGTTGAACTCACCATATTAGCAATTGCCAAAAAACACACTTGTGACATCTCAGCAAAAGAGGCACTCCCTAGTAAAGATATCTAAACTAAAGAGGCCTTTGCAAGTTCAATGTCTGATGGTACAGGATTTAAATTTGCATGAAGAGCAATGCTCATACTGATGGACACACAAAGGCTTCCTTAGTACAGACGGACAGATGCTTCTGTTAAAAATACTTTGCAGATGCTACCCCAAGAAAGTGGGGCTTATTTTAGCCACTTGTGTGATGAATTTGACACTGAAGAGGGATAGATTTATGAACTAGCATGCACAGGGCACAGAATGATTTGTCCAGCCCACATTATGAGACAAAATGAAATAATGCTTTGAATGTTTCGGTTTCGGCATCTTACAGTAAGCAGCAAGGCTGGTTGACATGACAGATCCCAATCTTCTTGTGAGTGGCAGGACATGTCTTTCTGCAAACTCCGTTATGTTTAATGCACGTTCTTGAATTCAGTATTCTTCCTCCTTCCCCTGGAGATGGAAGAGAACCAGAAACTAATCATACACCAAAAACCACCCTTTTCATAATTTTGTGAGATGATCTGTAGATCTGTATTCCTAGGAAAAGTGTAGTTACTGAAATGTATAGTACTAGGAAGAATGCTTGCAAAAGTGCCCCTTAGGAAAGAAAAACAGTGTTCAAAAGAATTTTGAAAGATTTTTTTTCTAGACAAAATTTTAACCAGTATCTTAGATTCTTTAGATGAAATTTGAGGAGTTTGTTTGTTTGTTTATTTACTTTCTGATTTAAAACATTTGTGGACTGCTTCTCAGTACAACTTCTTGAAGCAGTTTACAGTAGAATTCCAACAAGATAGTAGATTAAAACAGTTTATAAAACCTACCCTAAAACACTGAATAAAATATGCAAAATAAAATATCTGGTTGCTCATTCAATTTGATAGATCTATATGGATTAAATAAATGTTTCTTTCTAAAGTGCCTGATGCTTCATCATGAACATTAGTGTAGAAGCTTTCATCAAAATTGACTTACCCAGATCAGAGAGAATCACAAAGGTGAGGAAAAGGAGGAGGACACACCAGGGCTTCATAGTTATGATAAGATCAAGGCAGCTGGTTAACTCTTCTCTAGCGTGATCACCAAAAGAAATGCAGAAAGTATGTTGCGCTCAGTCTTTTAAATCATCATCATGGGATGTACACTGCATTCCAAAGGCAAAGATATTAATGACTGCAAGACAGAGGCACAGTTGGATTGGTTGGTTCTTTCTCTGTAGCTTGATGATAATTGGAAGAGGTGGTTTCAAGAGGTGGGTCAAGAGTTTCCATGACTGGAGATTGATTCATTTCTATTGCTAAAAGCAAGAGTGGCTTAATGGCCAAGTAAATCTTTCATCTTATAACACCCATGAACCAGCTGTTACTTATCCTGGATAAAGATTGCCTGGCTACCATTCTTCATGACCTGTACATTTCCAGATCAAGTTATGGCATCCATCGTCAGGGGGTTGCCACTGAAGAGTATTTCCATTCATTAGTTTATTAACAAGAACACTGGAATACAGAACACTGGAAACATTGACTGCAGGACACAGTGGGGACACAACAATACTTGCATTTCATTTTCATTGGTGCACATAATTCAAAATGCTGATGCTTATTTTTAGCGTCTTAAACAATTATTCTTTTAAATACAGTGAGAATTGCTCTCAGCTGTGTTTATAAATTACCCTAACTGTTCTCTTGTTTATAGTACCCTAGGCAAAGGGAGAGAAAATTAATTTGATCAGCTCCCATCTGTTTCCCTTTGGGTTCCAAAAACACCATAATGCTTTCCTTCCTTCCTTCCTTCCTTCCTTCCTTCCTTCCTTCCTTCCTTCCTTCCTTCCTTCCTTCCTTCCTTCCTTCCTTCCTTCCTTCTTTTGACTCCCTTGTGGATAGGGAGCATGACTTCAACAATTCCTTACCTTTCCATTTTGGAAGGAGAAAGACAGTAAGAGGATTTGTGTTGTTCCAGTGATGTTTCCATTCCCGGCACCTTACAGTATCTCATTCCTGGTTATGTGTCTGTAGCTGTTATTGAATATGAAGCTCCCCCTCTCCTCCATGCCCTTTCAACCCCAACAACTGTGTGACTATGCTGAAGATGCCATAACTGAAGATGAAACAGGCACATAAGCAGAGAGGACAAGAAGCCAGGAATCTTGCCTAAAAGATCCTTTCGGGGAGGTAGATAAGAAGGAAACAAGTTGATAAGGAAACAAAGGAAAAAAAATGTCACCTGAACCAGATAAAGGAAGTTGGGCCTGATCATATCGACCCCTGCCCCCCTAGGCTCAATCCCATCAACAGCTACCAGACTTGTAAATGAACAAGGCAAGAGTAGCTGCCAGTCCTGTGAATCAACAAAGCAAGAACTTTTGGGGATAATGAGTCCTGAAGCCCACCCATGCCTTGAGTCACCTTTGGAACCAGACTTGGTGTCTTCTGACCCTCTAGCTAGTGCCTGGCAGACTAGCTGAGAAGGATGTGGGTAAAATGGATGAGTGTGTGTGTGTGTGTGAGAGAGAGAAGAATAAGTACACATTGTAACAAGTAAAGTTTTGCTGTTGCTTTAAATTCACTGAGTTTCCATGTATTCCAAAGAACCTGTTGTACCTCAGTGTTCAGTTGAAAGTGATTTGTGTATGTCCCTAATTATTTCTCAGCTGTTGACCAGGGCTGTGTGGCTTGTCTGTTCTAGCCAAACCTATTTGGAAAACCCAGGTAGAAAGCAAGGGGGGGGGGGGGGGCCTTACAAGATCCATGTGTCTCAACAGGCTGTGAGTGTGTGAGTTATTGAATATGAAACTCTTCTCCTCCATGACAACCACATATAACAATGGTTTCTGTTACTGAGGTAAGCATTGGATTACAAAAATGTCAGTATGCGATCCTTTCACCATTATAGTTAATAAGGATGTTTAATGCAAAAGTGGAATCATGGCATGGTGTCTTTGTAGCCTGCTCCCCATGATACCTGTTCAGATTTTTTAAATATAATTTGGGAAACACACACACACACACACACACACAGCACCTGCAATATACAAAAACATGGGAGGGAGTTGTATGCAAATTAATTTATTTACTTTTTGCATGGATAGACTGATGGGGTGATATTTGTTGCTCCAGAACCTCCAGTCAAGGGCATCCAGGGTGGGGTGGGGGGACATTATGAAGCATGCATTATTCAGCTGCAATACAAACCCCAATCCTTTTGTACTAAAGTCACAATGTTGCATGCAATTATGTTGGGGAGTAGGTAAGCTTCTGACATGATACAGGTTTTGTTGATTTGGTGAAATCTTGTACCTATCTGCAATATCTTAATATGGGACACTGTAGGAGTGAATTTTGTCCTCTGTACTTTAAGTGTAGCAGAGAGGTGAAGATGATTACAGGTTGCCCTGAAAAAAAATGGTGAGGAATTGGAGTGGACACACTGTGGTGTCCAAACATCTTCCAAGTGTACTATCTACCTTGGTGACACTTTTTTCAGGTATACATTGAAGGCAAATCCAGAAACAACTTCTTCACATTCTAACAGCTTATTAGAATTGCTTATCATAAGAGCCAAATGCAGTATTGTGAGCTTCTGAATATCCATGGCCAGGAAATGAGAGAGAAGCATTGCCACTGTCTTGCTTCTGAAAATCTGTTTGGCCCCTTTTGGAAAAGGGTTGTTAGGTCACCACTGCCTTTAATCTGATGCAGCACAGCAATTTTATATTTTCATTTATGCATTCTGAAGTACCAAGCAGCTAATATAATTTATGAGGGGGCCATGGTTTTTGAAGGACCTGAAACAGTATGGAAGGTAATAATCTGGAAACAACGATGTGTGCATCCCATAAAGCTTGAACAGTACGTTCTGGAATATAAGCAGTTCCCTTGTACTAGAGAACAAAGATGCAATTATTGTATGTTACTCAGAATTATCTTTCAAATGAGCAACAGTTCCGTATGACAATGTATGTGACAGCCCTAACTAGAGAACTGATCTGGGCTTCCTTTGATTAAAAGAAACCCTAGGATTTAAAAACTTAGGCATCTTTTGTCCATACCTGATGTCTGAGCTCACCATCACAACCTCATGTTAAATAATTTCATGCATGAATGCTAATATCAGTGAAAAGTATTGAAGATTATAGTGGAAAAACTCATAAACATTATTGCACAGGAAAAATAAAATCTGAACAACAGTACTTTGGATTCTAAGAAAGCATAAGAATTAAATCTTTATTTCTTTTTGGAAATAACTTTTGGAGAGCCAATATGGTATATATTAAGTTGTTGGACTAGCACTGTATGGACTTGGGTTCAAGTTGCTCTTAGCTAGGAAACTCACTAGGTGACTTTCACTGAACCCACTGAGTGAGGGTCAGTCACTCTCATTCAGCCCAACCATCTTCCCAGAGTTTCTCTTTTGGGATTAAAAATGAAGGGCGATCCCCACATAAAGTACCTTGAACTCCTGCTGGAAAGCTGTGATACAAATCTAACAGACAACATAACAAACAAACAAAATGATTCATTGTGTACACAGATGTGACTATACATAGGAACATCATCTTGGATTATCAACAGGGCTGTGAAAAGCTTTGAAGCAATGCTTCAATCTGGCGAAATTTTGATTGACTTGCCCCATTAAAGTAGTATTACGCTGTATACAGTATAAAATTCTATGAATTGTCTTATGTCAGATTGTGAATGTTCCTTATTTGTGAACTAAAAGATTTCCCTTGTGGGTTTGCTCAATGTTTTTAAATGTTTCTCTTTTTAATCTTGATTGAAAGATCTGTTGACCAAATTCTAATTCTAATAAACTGCTCCAACTAGTCAAATAAATATTGTGATGTGCAGGTTCCTATAAGAAGCCCAAAGGCAAGACTTGAAAAGCTATCCTCTGCTCCTTGTATCACACAGTGGTCAGCATTCAGAAACAAACTGCTTCAGCATATGGAATTTTCTTATATCTTAGTGCAGCCTTTTTCAGCCTGGTGTCTCTGGAGGTGTGACTTTGCACAAATTTTCTGTATGTATAATTCCTCCTTTTGTATGTGTGTGTGTGAGCATGCACACATCAGACAACATTCTCCCTCCTCTCATCCATGCACACAAACCTACGCTCTGGAATTATTCTAAGCTTTGGGCATCATTGCAAAGTAATGATTAAACTTCCAGGCCTGTTTTTTTCTTCAATGGCTATAAACAAAACAGAACTGGACAAAACCAAACAAAAACAATCTTATTTCCCTTCCCACTCATTCCCAAGAAACTGTTGGAGAACGTTTCCTCTGGATAAATTCAACTAAATGTTCCCATCTGTCTAATTTCTCTACTCCCAAAGGATGGAAAATTTCAAGACACCACTTGCCCCAACACTTCTTCCCGTTGTGACATGGATATACTTGTGTTCCCTGAAGATACTATTTTTGACTCTGTTGTATCCTTACCTTCTGCAGCAAGGGACCTGCTTTCTGCATCTTCCAATATTGGCAAAATTTTCAGGACAGTTCATATATACACAAATTCCATTGCTTTGAAGGCACAAGCTGATTGTTTGAATGGATTGACATTCTGTATAGAAAATCAAGATACCTCATATAGGGAAAATTTAGGGCAACAAAGTACTTTCTTGAATAGAGCAAGCTACCAAACCCAGCCTGTATAGAGAGAGAAACTCTAATTAACCTCAAGGATGTAGGCCTACTCCCTAAACCCCAACACCAGTTAGAATCAGTTGGGTGGGGAAGAGTATACAAGCAGCATGTTCTGATAAGAGAAACACCCAAGTTACTCAAATGTGCATAAATCTTAAGTGTAGATTGCTAAATCATGTGTGATAAACTATATGTTAACTAGCTAAAGAATCTGAATATGGCAGTCATATATTATCTTATCATTCTCTGTATAGGTGCCTTTTCATTAGGGAAATGCCCCAAAGATTATTGAGCAATATAGGTTTTGTTATATCCTCTTCAGCTTTTTGGTCTTTTTTGCAAGGAGAAGCTGGTTTTTCCCAACACTCAGAACTGGCAAGGAGTATCATAGTTCATAAAAAAAATAAAAAATTCTAATGCCATAATAATCAAATATTAAGCAATGCATCATCAGTAAGTCAGCACATTTGATTCTCACTGTCCTCAGTTCCTTAGTGGTATATATATGTATATACACATACATACATATATGTATGTATATACACATACACACACACACACATACATACATACATGCAACAAAATAATCTGTGACCTAGTAAGAAGCACTGTCATTGTAGGGGGTCTTTGTGGATTTTTGATTCTGAACCAAAACATTCTGCATGTGAGTGTGAGAATGGAAGAAAATGAGAGGAACTCTAAAAAAATGGGGCCCCAACATTTCCTGGAATCATCCTATTTAGAACTGCAACTACTTACCTGCATAAAGAAGGGTAGTCAAGGGAAGGGCAATGTAAAAGAAATAGCAGCTCTCCATAGCTGTGTCCAAGAAATGGCTAATGTTTGACCAGGAGCACAGTATTCCTACAGCAGAAGATACTAAGAGTTACAGCCCTGCCATAGTAGGGCCTGTTGGATTGTTAAGATGTTGAAAACTGCTTTTGATAAGGGTAAACCGAGCCCACATTTCCTCTACTTCAATCTCAGCAGGTGCAGTTTGCAAATCAGTTTCTGGGATTTTTCATGAGCTTGCTATGAATTGGAAAAGGACAAGAAGATCATGCAAGCAGCTGTATTTCATGTGCCTTTCACACAGAAGGGCAGAAAAGAAGTGAACTGCCCAGGAGAGATGGATCTGGAATATCCCAGAATCTGCAATAAGAAAGTGTTGCTTTTTAGCTGGCGCTTAAGAGCACTGGGGTGTCTTCAGCAGCAAACATGGGGATTCCCCCATGTCTGGTAGGACTCAATAAATATCAGCCTTTCAGACTTTACCTTGAAGATTTCAACAAGATGACAGACCACATTTGGAATAGATGTATAGTTCTGGCAACCAGACCTCTAAAAGGATATTTCATATTTGGAAAGGGGCATAAAATAAAAACCAAAAGGATTCGTTATTTTCCTTCTTTTACAAAGGAAAATATTGTAATAATGTTGGAGAATTTTCAGGCTGTAAAAAAGGCAAGTATGATAGAATAGGATATGACAGCAATGGATCAAATGCATTGGGAAAAGTTATTTCTGCACAGGTCTATGAAGAAAAAGGGAGGGAGGGGATAGGGAGGGAGGAATTTTAATAGACCTGTAATAGAGCAGAGACATTATTTTGAAAGGAACAATATGGGAAGTTCTTGAACCATGCTGAATGAGGGCAAGCAGAGGGGAAAAAATGAAACATCAAGAGTTTTAAGTAACAGCAATGTAGAGGTTGAGGATGAGAAGAAGAAGAAGAAGAAGAAGAAGAAGAAGAAGAAGAAGAAGAAGAAGACGACGACGACGTAGTCTTTTTCAGTCTATGTTCAAATTACGAAGAGTTCTTACCAGTTATTATACTTCAAGGAGAATGCAATTCACATCATAAACTCCTGCCAATTACTGAAGTTTTCAAGCTAAGCTTTCACAGCTTGAACTAAAATACAGGGACTTGAAGCTGTCACAAACCATTGTTCCTCCATCATGTTGCACTGCTTAAATATAATCAGTCCTCAGTCTCCAACTGAATGTGGCTAACATCAGGCAGCCCTGTTCTCCAAAGCCAGGATACTTAAGGGTTAAGCTGACTTCTAAGCAGACCTGCATATGTCAGATGCTTTCCTGTCACAGTTCGCTCCTTCATATCCTAGACTTCTGGCGATCTATATGGAAGCAAAAGCATGCCTTCTGATTTATATCTGGATCTATAGGAATGGAATCAGGAGCAGTGGGGCATGTTTCTTGTCACCATTCTTCTTTCTTTTTTTAACTGAGATAAATTGATAACAGCCTTGCCAAGTTTCCCCTTCCAGCCCAAGTGATAGGCAGAATTGTAAATATGGATTTTTCCCCGCACCAGTCCTCAAAAGACGTGTCCACAGAGTGGACAACCACTCAAACTTGCTTTTCTGGCAGGGATAGGAGAGGAAAGGAAGTAGGAGAATCCACCTACTGGGACTGCGTTAACCTCTGTCCAGACAGAACACCTGGCCATCACTGGTGCCAAAAGGGTTGGAATCCAAGATGGAACTTCATTTTCAGGTGGCTTATGCACGGGAGACAAACAGCTGATAGCCCAAGGTGGAAAAGCCTGAATTGCTCTCAGAGGTTGTGTCTGACTCCAGGCACATCATACTAGTGAATTTTAACTTTTTTAATATCTCTATTTTTATGATAAACCACTGATAGACCTCAGTAATCATCAATATAATCACTCTAGTGGACTCATGTTCATAGAGGAGAGATGGCTCTTGGCTGCACTGGTTAATATATTTCTTAATAAATATTGTTGGACACCTACCATGAAAGAAAACTTGCTTTATTTTTAAACTCCTGCTTAATGTTTAAACTCCTTTTCCTGTTATTCAAGAATCCAAGGGAACTCAGGGGAAATCCCATTGGTAGCGGACACAACCACAGGTTCAGGTGCTTTCGCCCAAATGACAAAATCAGCATCGTACCACTGTGCCTTAAGCCCTGGCCCTTTCGTATTTGGGCATAATGTCACGACACACATACCAAAGAGATGGTGCTTGCATGGTGACTACCTTTGTCATCCCCTCCCCCTCTGCAAACTCTGATCTTCTTTGGTTCTCTGTGCAAAAGGAATGATGATGCTGTAAATGTCCAACCTGACTCTACTGTGGAATCACTCCTGGGATAACTCTGTCTTCAGGCCTGACAACAAGGATGGTGGAAAAACCTCCTTTGTTTTCTTTTTGACAGATGTGATAAGAATGGCTGTTCTGGGTATTCTATGGGTAGAAAGGTAGAATATAAATCAAAACAGTAATTGATAAATAAGAGCTAACCAAGACCTGCAGTTTTCTTCAGAAACAGAATGGAAGGTTGTTGTTGTTGTTATTATTGTTTTTAAAAAAACATTGTGAAAAAAACTAAGCAAGAATGAATCACCCTGCACAAGGGCTTAATGTTTTTAGCACCTAAAACTATACATTCAAGATTTTGAATGATATCTGGATTATAGTTTCTCTCTCTCTCTCTCCCTCCCTCCCTCCCTCCCTCCCTCCCTCCCTCCCTCCCTCCCTCTCTCTCAGTCTCTCTCTTCTAAAGATTCCTCATCTTAAACAGATTGATGGTAAGCATGCATAACCTGGTCTTCCCTGCGCTGGAACTTCTATACCTACTTTAGTTGACATGTTCAGCCTGTCAAGTCAGAATGATATAAGCAAATTTTAACCCTTGTTCCCCTCTAGTGGTCTTCTACAGTATTGCAGCTCAGCTTTGCTAGACTAGTACAGGTGGGTAAGATTTCCACCCAATTCATTTCCTCTTTTATAAAATCAAGATGTATTTTTTTCATAAATGTGATGTGAAAGAAGTTCAAGTGGGAGAAAGCCAAACTGCCAGATTCAATTTATTTAACAATTTATTTTGGCTTGTGCTTAAAAAGTTGGAACTGTGGTGCTGGAGAAGACTCTTAAGAGTCCCCTGGACTGCTAGGAGGTCAAACCAGTCAATCTTAAAGGAAATCAACTCTGATTGCTCATTGGAAGGATTGATAATGAAGCTCAAGCTCAGATACTTTGGTCACCTAATGCGAAAGGAGGACTCTTTGGAAAAGACCCTGATGCTGGGAAAGATGGAAGGCAAAAGGAGAAGAGGACGGCAGAGGATGAGATGGCTAGATAGCATCACTGAAGCAATGAGCATGAAATTGAGCAAGCTCAGGGAGGCAGTGAAAGATAGGAAGGCCTGGCGCAATATGGTTCATGGGGTCACGAAGAGTCGGACACGACTTAACGACTGAACAACAAAATCACGTTAGAGATGTCTTGTAACCATGAGATCCACAACCCTTTTTTCCTCACCACACAGTTCTGGTGGCCTTTGCAGTGCGCATTTATATGTCCATAAGTCAATGCACATTGTGATCTATGTGTGTTCATATTTTATGGCTGTCATGGAGGAAGAAGAATGGAGCACAATACTGAGAAAGAAAGCTGGCAATTTATTACTGTAAAGAAATGATTGTTGGATTCCAAATTGCAGGGAAAGTGGAATATTGTTATAGTAAAAAGTTAAGTTTCTACAGAAAATTGAATTCCCACTACAAATAGCATGGCTGAATTTTATGGGCTTTGTGTTTAATGGTTGTTGTTTTGACAACTCCTAGAAAAGCCTGTCCTTTTCTAGCAATTGGTCATGTAAAGTGGTAAGAAGGGTTTTCCCAATGAAGCAATTAACTCCAACAAGATTACAGGGGATACTTTTGATTAATGCTATTTTTCTTCTTGTTATTATTTGTCTTTTGGGTGGATGGCATTGGACATAGTGTACTATTAAGCCTTGCCTTGATCCAGTCAAGGACAGAGTAGGAAGTCCTTGCCTTGATTCGATTAGGAAAGAAAAAAGGTGTTAGTGGAAGAGTTTTTGCCTTGATTCAATCAAGGATGGAAGGATACCAGTGGAATGTCTTTGCTGCTGGTCTTGACTCTCTGGTCTGGTTAATCAATGAATGAAGTTGGAGGAAGAAGGAAGAGGCATGGTTCATGCTTGTATGACTTTTGGATAGGGAGGAACTTTTTATTGGCCTTTACAGGGCAGAACAGTAATCAGGTAGACAGTAGTCCCAGTGATAAAAAAATAAGCAACAATATTTTTTTAAATGCTATTGGGAAATGGAATTTACCCTCCACACCTCCTTCTGGGGCTTGGCATCAAAGAGCTGATAGAAAACACATCAACCGCCTTTTCATGGGGGTGGATAGGGAACAGGAGCTCTGGAACATTGAGTTTGAGTTGACTCATCTCTAAAAGTTGATTTTGAGAATATTCCAGGTCCTCTAGAGACCAAGTACAATTTAGCAAAAATAAAATAGGCAAACAGGGGTGGGGAAAACGGCACTTCCAAAATATGTTTGGAAAGATGACATATTGCCATAGATATACTTATGCCAGAAATTTCTCAAGCAAGAAGATGGAGGTGGAATGCTTCATCCTAATTGAGGTCATAGTTATAGACTGGAGTTACTAATCATACTTTGTTTAATCAGGGTTTTTGAATAAACCGTATTGGCTAACGGACACAGTATACAAGGCCCAAACCAAATACAGTAAGCCACATTATGGATTCCTGTACTGGGTGAGCCAAACTACACTGTGTATAACAGAAATACAACTATATTGCCCAACCCCCCTTTTGGTGTATGGGGACAATGGCTTTTTTGCAGTATTCTGGAGTATGCATGGCTTAACAGGAGTAGAGAAGTCCAGTTACTTGTGGGTCAGCCCTTCTTAATGCCTTTCCTTCATGCAGGTCTTGGTGGTCTGGAGATGAGAACACGTTTTGGAGCTATTTTTCTTTAGGAGCCTTTTTAGTAAAACCTGTTTTCTCTAACAAAGCAAAACAAACAAACAACAATAACAACAACAAAAAGCCAAAGGGGAGAAATACTGTTCAATCATTTTTAAATTGATTTATGACAAATTGTGTATAAGCTTTGTGAGAGGAAAATGGCGAGGCAAATCTGTTCATCGTGCACTACCTGGCAGCAGCATAATATTGGCCAATCTACTCCAGTTGTTGCTGGATCTCATCCTCCCCCTTGGGGGCCTTATGTACATGTGCAAATGGATTTTATTCAAATGCCTAAATGCTGTTCTTATGAGTATGTACTTGTCCTGGTTTGCATGTACAGTGGGTAGATAGAGGCTTTTCCCTGTATAAAAGATGATGCCATTACAGTAGCCAAGAGGAACCTGTCCCAGGTTCGGTATCCCCCTTTATTTGGGGAGTGACCGAGGCACGCATTTTGTAAACCAGGTAATAGCTGGATTGTGTAAAGCCCTTAAGATTACACAAAAGCTACACTGTGCTCATCATCCAGAATCATCAGGTAAGGTGGAATGTTTGCTTGAAAAACAAACTTGCCAAGATCTGTGAAGAGACTGGTCTGAAATGGCCAGATTGTTTGCCCCTTGCTCTTATGTCAATTTGGGCAACTCCATCTAAATCTCCTGGACTGTCGCCTCATGAAATCTTGATGGGACGGCCAATGAGAGTACCAGCGTCTCCCCCTTCGTTTCTCCACCTGCAAGATATCCATATGCTGGACTCCCTTATGTTAGAATACTGTCGAGCTCTTATTTTTTCCCTCAGGAGCTGTCACTCAAGAGTTGCAGCTGTCTTGTCTAAAGAACCTTTACATCCGTGTCATTCCCTGGCCGTGGGCGATTGGGTTTTGATTAAAGTATTTCAACGGAAGAACTGTCTGGCTCCTCGTTGGAAGGGACCCTTCCAGATTTTGCTGACCACAAATACAGCAGTGAAGTGTCAGAGTCTGGATTCCTGAGTGCATGCTTCGCACTGTAAGAAGATATGGCCCCCAGATGAGGAAGTTCCAGAAGAGAAATTTGTAACATCCACAGAAGCTGTTGGCAGAACGGAGCAGAAGAAACCTCTTCCTCTTTCTGTGAGCGCTGAGGAACAGCTTGTGGTCACTGATAAGCTTAAGGAGGGTGCACGTGCTGGTAAACTCTGCACTCCTCTGGATCCAGAAAAGCATTCAAACAGTTACAATCTTCGTTCTCGTCACGTCATTAAGCAGCCTGCAGCTCAATTGCCTTGAGGTGACCAACTTGTAATCCCAAATGGAAGCTCGACTGCGTTTAAAAGAGACTTATTATATTAGAAAATGCTTAATGCCTGCAGTATGGTTAATTGTTGCTTTATTGTTTATTGGAACTTGTCTCAATTTGTATCATGTATTGCACCTTGTTGCAGGGTCAAAGGATCCAGGGTTTGAGAGAACTACACCATCAGTCCCTCTGCCAACACAGTTGGTGGAGGAGACAGAGTCTCCATGTAACACAAGGACCCATGTGCGAAGGGCTGTTCAAAGATTCCCCAGGGGTCTTGTTACTAATAAGGACCCTGGGAATCTAGAATTTGATAATATGCATTTGCGTTTAGTAGATATATGTAGAGCTACTCATTCAATCACAAATCTAAGCAATTGTTGGATATGTAATTATAACTTAGGATCTAATCAACATGTCATTCCTCTGTTTGCCAAGACGGTTCCTACTCATTGGTTTCTCAATACCTTGTGGAGCTCTAGTGGATTAATATCCTTGACTCCATATGGGAAGGGTAGCAGATTGATGTCAGCAGATGATTATAGGAGTATTCCCAAATGCAAAACAAATCCCAAATTGTGTTCCTTTCAATACCGTCTGCTCCCAGAACCGGTCTTTGGTGATGTATGTATAAGTGCTAGTGGTCCTGATTCCTCCCCTATGCCTGTTTTGGTTCCAGAACTTTCTAAAAGTGTTGGGAGTAGCCAATGTAATATGACCATTTTATATAAATATACCTAGAGTTACTACTTCCCTGATCGTCGTAGACCCTGTACTTATTCTGGAGATTATTGTGGTCCACTTACAATTGCTAGGGGCACATGTTCCTATTCACTTCTACCTTGAACCTGTTATGATTATTCATGAATTTTGGAGGGTCCTTCAGGACCGACTTGGGTACGGAAGGCTTCCATGTGTTGCCGAATGGCTCCTGAAGGTACTTGTTCTCTCTCACAATGTTCTTCTTTAGTTAAAATGATAAAATATGATATTCCACCCATCCATAGACCTGCTATGGAGCTAATAAATGCCTCAGTAGCAGATAGATTGATTTTTGATCCAAATCAATGGGTCAATGGTATAGTTGCTCCCCAAGGCCTATCATTTATTTGTGGAATGCGAGCTTATAGGGCTTTACCCCCTGTATGGGTTGGTTCCTGTCATCTAGGAGTGTTGGGCCCTGGCTTGATGCCTCTAAAGGAACCAATGGATTTGGTCCTTGAAGCCCGTATTCGTTCAATACCACCTAACACATCTCATTTGGCCATTCTCAATAGGGTTCAAAGATCCCTCCCAAAGCCCATTTTAGATAATGGATGGTATAGATTCTTTTGCTGGAGAAGACTCTTAAGAGTCCCCTGGACTGCTAGGAGGTCAAACCAGTCAATCTTAAAGGAAATCAACTCTGATTGCTCATTGGAAGGATTGATAATGAAGCTCAAGCTCAGATACTTTGGTCACCTAATGCGAAGAGAGGACTCTTTGGAAAAGACCCTGATGCTGGGAAAGATGGAAGGCAAAAGGAGAAGAGGACGGCAGAGGATGAGATGGCTAGATAGCATCACTGAAGCAATGAGCATGAAATTGAGCAAACTCAAGGAGGCAGTGAAAGATAGGAAGGCCTGGCGCAATATGGTTCATGGGGTCACAAAGAGTCGGACACGACTTAATGACTGAACAACAATAGGTTCTTTGGTCTTTTATTTCCCAGAGCTGGTATATATATGCTCTGGGAACAAAGCAAGAAATTTTCTACATTGTTAGAACAAGTTGGCCATCCCGGGGGCTCGGCAATGGGTCGCCCCAGCCCAAGCCAACCAAGAAGCTCTCCTAAAGTGATGGGGGTTAACCGAGAAATTCCCCGAGTAAATCCCTCATTAGAATGGTGAGACTCAACAAAATGTCAGAGTCTGCACACTCATTCCCAAAGTTCAGTAAATCCGCTGGAGATGAAACAGTTCCATCAAAGATTTCTTTATTAGGAGAAGTGCACAGCAGCATAGATTGTTGAGTCTAATTCTACAAAGCACTACCTTCCCTTTTTAAGCCCAAATTCCCCCCCTTCTCCTTTCTTTTCCCGCTTGAATTCTTTGTGCCTCACTCCGGCTCTCACAGTGCTCGACCTTGGAAGCGCCACTGAAGAGATAACTGCACCTGGCATCTTCTCTCCCCACTTTCTCCTAACTTCAATGGCAGGTCAAGCAAGCGGCCTGCAATTAACATTTTTACTCTTAACCCTTTAACATACATTGCTAAGCTAAATTAAAAGCAATTAAGTTTTCTAGCTTGCGTAGATCCTGACATTCAGTTTCCACTTATTGCTACCAAGATGGCTGCCATCCGACAGACTACATTACAAAATAGAATTGCCTTGGATCAAGTTTTGGCAAAACAAGGTGGGGTATGTAAACTTATAGGACATTCTTGTTGTGTCTTTATCCCAGATGGAAACAAGACATTATTTGATAACACTGGGGCATTGAAAAAGGCCGTGGCAAATTATAAAAAAAGACACATTGACTCCCTTTGGTACTTTCACAACAGAAGGTAGCTGGGATTTTCTTTCCTTCTTCTTTTCTGGCCTGGGAGGAAAGATCATTATGTTTCTTCTTACAGTTTTTTGTATTCTCAGCTTGACGGCTCAGCAAGCAGGTCCGCATTGCAATGTGTTGCTAAGTAAGTACCTTGTATGTGTTGTTTGCATTTTACTTTTATTCTGAACTTATTTTTAATAAAGCTTTTAGTAGAACTTAGAACTTTGAAGTGACTTGTTTTATGGTGTGTCTGCCTCCCGTGTTTAACGTGGTTTTTTCCCTGACAGCTTTATAGCTTATTACTCTGGGAATCAATGGTTACCATGATAAATATTGGTTTCTGCAGATTTCCAGATACCTTTTGAAGCAACTTAACTTTGCTCCTGTGGCTTCCTTTCCCACAGAAACCTAGCTATGCCTTTACGAGATCCAGGCAGTTTACTACTCCATTAAACTGGACATATTGCCTTCCACTCTCTGGGCAATGCCTTTCTCCATATTTGTCTCCTGAGTGCTTCTCCAGCACCTGGCTCCTGGGTGCTCCTCCAAGGCTGCCCTCCTACATAGAACCACTCCATTTCTCTGGTCTCTCTCACATCTCCCCTAATCTCATAGGCATCTCTTCTTTCTCTCCTTAATCTCAGCCCAAAGGCTTTAATCAGCAAGGGAAGAGCTAAAGGGAGTCTCCTACTAGGCTTGCCCAGGCAAGCCTCACTTCCTTTTCCCCTCCTTCTTTGTGAGGCTAGGAGTCCCAAGCACCTATTTGGGCTATGGGTCATCTCCCTTGTATACCTGCTATCAGATATGTTTTATCAGCAGGGCAGGGCTGCAGAGATATTCTCTCCCTCCCTACTTCTTCAATAAGCTTTTTGGTAGTGGGTGAACCTTGGGAGGGGGCTTGCCTGCCTTGCCTTGCTTTGCCTGCCCAAGCGAATGCAGCTTGCTCATTCTCTACAGGAGAATAATGTGGAGATGGGGGAGTTCAGAATAAGATCAACTCTTGTCTGGAATTCTATCTCATTTTATGAGCCAAGACTATATCATATATGGCGCTTGCCAAAGCCACTGGCCAGCCTTCTCTGTCAGGAAGCTCAAAACAGAGCCACAATGGTACTTAACTTCCACTGGTGTCTAGTTTTACCTTCAGTTGCAAAAAGAACAATGCCATAATTTAGGTCTTTCATTCCCAGTAGATCCACGGCAGGATAAACAGTAGCCCAAATGAAGTCCGTTCTGAAGAGGTGGGAGGTGGAGAAGAATCAGTGTATGATATATTGTTCATTTTTAAGAAAATTGTAGGCAACCTTATCTCAGAAAATTTGAGAGTATGCATTAACTCTTTTTTCCAGGATCCTACTGTGGTACCTTGAATAGCTGTTACCATTTGTTAGCATTAGTGTTAGTAATAATAAATATTACTTCCTTGAGGATTTCAGTGCTTCAGGGCATGCTTTGTAACTGAGTCAGGGGTACATGACTCCTTATCATGGAGGTGGATGGAGATTAGATTTTAACTTTTAAGAAGCTGTATAGGGAGATGGCCATTCCAGGAAGCACTGAAGATTGGAGAAAGCTGGAAGAGAATATTTTACCAACTCAGACATGAGGGATAGGCAGTCTGTGGCCTATATCCCAACACCTGAGATCACACTATTCAACTCCAGTGGTAAAATGGCAAAGTGGTGTGATTTTTATTTTGATTTACAAAATTATGCATAGGAATGAGAGTGGAAGGCAAATTGCCAAGAGAGTGTAATGGATTCCTTTCACTGATTTCATCCCCTTAGTGTTTGGGGGTGGGGGTGGTTAAAGGTGGGCATAGGGACAGGAGGCCCCACTGCTATTAGACAAATATGAAAATAAACCCTTTTCATGCTTCAGTGCAGGAGAATCAGCCTATGCTGGCTGAGGAAATCTGGGATTTGAATTCTATGCATCAGGTGGCTGCCCAGCTTAAGAAGCACTGTTCTAACCAACACATTAAGTTGTAGCTACCCATCATGTTCATTTTCTAATAAAAGTTATAGGGACTCGTTGAGGCCTTGAGGCATTCTGAGAAATATAGACAATGCTGGGTTTCAATCTTTTGCAGCCTGGTAGGCATCAATGTATATCCATGGATAGGTTGGTATCACCTGGCAGTATACTGAGGATCCTAATTTTAAGGCCAGGTAGCACACATTTTTTTTCAGGTTGAGGGCCAGCCTGGGTTAGGGTCCAAGAAAAAAGAAGTATAACAATAGGACAATGACATTTGATTTTATATTTGATTCAGTTCAATACAGTTAATGTAATAGGTCCTCACATATTGCATAATTTCTCCTATCATTTTGAAAATGCAATTCACTGGCAACCTAAGGAGTTTGGGGTCATAAATAAAATATCCAAGACTTTCAGGGGCTACACTCAGCTCTGGATCATCAGATTACACTCTTGTGGTCTGTGGCATCTCTGTGCAGTATAAACGTCCTTTGCAAATCTTGATGTAACAATATGTAGCACCCAAACAGATGTAGAGGAGGAATGGAAAAATCCTCCAAATTCTCACTAGATAGAGTTTAATGATAACCTGGGAAGCTAAGGAATGTTTATGACAATAAGCCTCAAAGGGCCCCCCATCCCAATCTGATTCAAGGGTAGCAGAGCTAAGACCGTGTGACCTTTCTCTGGCATCACAACCCCTTTCCAGAAGTAGTCTTCTGTAGCTGGCAAAAGTTACCTCATTCTTCTGGCTGTACTCCATGGTCAAAAGCAATTGGTGCATTACATCAGACTAACAGAGGGACATTTTGCAATACCACCCTTGCATTTAGAAATGAAATAAACTGGGTTTCCCAAAATACATTAATGATTAAGGTTTTCTCAACCTTCATGATGTCATAGTTCTCTGAAAGTCTTATATAGAGGGAGACCCCTTCTTTTGCTAAAGAACTTCAAGCAGCCTTCAAACTCTCCTACAGTGCAACAGATCAGCACAACATCAGCCTTCAGCCATGAAGACCCTTTTCCTTCTTTTTGCTGCTGTCTTGTTCTTCAGTCAAATTATTCCAGGTAAGAGATGGGTGAAAATAAGAGAAGTACGGAATATCATGTTTAAATTTCGAGGAGATACTACAAATAGAGCAACTCTCACATTTTTGATGAGCATGGATTTTGATGATTAGTATTTATGAAGTACTGTAGAATTAACATGCACAGCCCTTTATACAGGAAGACATGATACCTTTGCCCCACAGCCTACAGTAAAAAATTATTTTTTTAACATTTAAATATTTTATTGGTAAAGTATAACAACTAGAAGATATGATAAAGTACAACCGAAAGCAAAATATTGCAAAAAAGAATATACAAAATGGTAATTAAATGAGTGACATTTGAAGAAAGTATATATCCATAAAGTATTAATATAGCTCAAACTTTAACATATTATTAAATCGACCCAAATAGGCATCTATTACTCCATCTTCTCAGTTTTAACACAGTATATTATTTCAGTACAATGATATTTATATAATATACTTAAATTCTTAATATTCTGCTATTTAGATGCCTTATTGAATATAGATAAGTGGATATTCTATTAATATTAATTACAGTTTCAGGTAGTCACGTTACAAGCATTATGATTATTTCAGCTTTCTTAAAATTAAATAAAACATTAGAAATGAATGAGAAAATAAAGGAAGAGGATACACCAAGGTATTTGTTTTATAATAAGGGTTTTGATCTTATTAAATATTTTTCAGAGACAAGAGAAGAAATAAAAAGAACTACGGGATTCCTTGATTCCCTTGAAAGTGCCTAACCTAGCAAATAAAAATATTAAAATAAACACCCAAAAACTTCATGGATCAGCGTAGCATGTTTCCATAATGCTTGTAACATGACTACCCGAAACTGTAATTAACCATAGTTAACTATTGGCCAATTGATGATTGGGATTATTTAGTAACTTTTCGAAAGACTGGCCTCAGAGGGAATTTAATAGGAATACTGCTAGATGGCAGCAAAGTGCTTCTCTTATTTCTAATTAAGTTATTTACTTGTTTCACTTTTGGATGGGTGTTTGATCAGTATATTGACTTCAATGTTATCATAATTGGCAGGTAGTACTGCACTCAGGTGAACAATTTACTAAGGTTAGAAAAGCTGGGAGCAGGCCAGAAAGTCTAATTCCAAGGAACCCTAACTTCATATACCCCTTGGGCCTAATCTTGAAAGCCTCTACAAATTCTGGCCTGTGGCAAAAGCTAATGCTGTACAAAGCTTCAGAAGGATGATTTGCTTTGATGATGTCCATCACCTGTAATGAGGGAAATGAAGCTACAAAGTTGCTTGTCTAGTCAGGGAGCTTTGCATCACTCCAGCTGGACAGTAACCTGGAAAAGCAATAGGATTGATGCACAGCATCCTGAGAAATAGTGGTTTGAAGTACCTCAGTGACAACAGGAAATCTGAAGCTAGGTGACCTACACCAGTAGTCCCTCACTGTCCCCTCCTCCTAGTTCCCACTCCACAACTCCTCCAAGCAAAACTTCCAAGAGGAAAATGGATAGGGAAGCCCACAGGATAAACCCTTACTGCTTTTTGTTGTTTTGTGACAGGAAATACTCAGGCTGCACCTGATACCCTGCAATGCAAGAGGAGTCACTATGGGTTCTGTAAATACCACTACTGCCCTGGGCAGACTGTACCTACTGGAGGGACATGTCAGTGGGGAACCCTGATTTGCTGTAAATCGTAAGTCAAAAGTCACTGTATTTATCCACTATTAAAGGGACTAGGTACATCCAGGAATTTTGTTACGACACAGACTGTTAATAGAGGAGTCCAATATATGCCACAAGATGGGGCCTTCTCTCTTGTGGTACCTGCCTTTGGAATGTCCTTCTCACAGGGTCCAAGTTGACACCAACATTGCTTGCCTTTTGAAGATCTGATTTTTCACTCCTGTGTTCAGGACTGTGCGTCTACAGCCTAATTGGGCCTTTTGTCCTTCGTATTGTTTTGTCTTATTTTTAGTAACTGTAACTTGCCACCCTGTTCTTTGGGTAGTGGGTAGAAGATGTGTGTGGGCATCATGAAATAAAGAAATGCTTCACACTAGCTCCTCAGAAATAAGTCTCACTGACATAAGTGTTCATGATAATTTGTTGCCCTCCGGTTTCTTATTCAGATTTCTTTAAAAAAAATCTGCTGCCATTTCCTCTTTTGTATGCATTTAATTTGTGATAATTTATAGTAAACTTCAACAGATGGCAGTTATTGGCTGAAGTCGTAGGGATTGGGAACCTCAGCATGGTCAGACTTGGTTAGATGTTGGATAAGAGACATCCAGAAAAACCTTGGGTTATAGAACAGATTAGGAATCCCTCCTCCTCCCGCAACAAAATAGGAGAAGGCAAACAAATGACAAATATTGCCAGGAAAGGTACATGAATATGTTAATGAGACTTGACTAATTCTAACTGATGATATTTTCTCTATTTGCAATTCAGCAATTATTACTTGTTGCTATATGCTTCCACAAGTTTTCTGTCTTCTGTCAATGGTTCCTAGACAGATTTTCAACCTGGTTGTCCAAAGTGAAATTAACCTATCAACTGCTCACAGTTGCAGGGATTCTTTGTACCCCTAGTTGATGAAAATATTTCTGTTTGTTACTTTATTACTATTTTAAAATTTTATTTTTTTGGAAAGAAAACCCTGATACTTAGATATATCCTTTCTTGACAGGTAGAGCACTATATAAATGGATTAATTAAATAAGTATATCTCAGTTGGCTTTTGTGTTTTATAAGAATATATTCATTTTGTTCTATCTCCACATGAAAATTTTTTAAAGAATTCTTGAACATTTCCATGCATTTTCTAAAATTTGGGTGCAATTTTGCCTAATTTGCTATATTTTTGTAAGCAATTTCCTTTAAGGAAATTCAAGTTTGCATATTATTTCCACTAATATTCATATTTGATAGGCATTTTCCCATAATATGTGCTTTCTTTAAAAAATGCAGTTCAAAATTCAAAGAGGTGCAAATATAGAAGCATAATTAGATTTCAACCAATAGCATCTTGATTATTGAGATTCCTTTATCCAGAATGTGAATTGTTTATTTATTTATTTATTTATTTATTTATTTATGTATTTATTTATATTTCAAATTTAGACACTGCCCATCTCACGAGGAAGTGACTCTGGGTAGTTTACAATAAAAATAGCAAATAAAGATTAGTTAAAATAGAATAAAAATAGTATAAAAATCCAATAAAACCCAATACATACATAAATAATAATATCTTCCAAGATGCTGATGATCAAAAAGATAACATATGGGAGCAACTTCAGGGTGCTAGCCAACCCCAGGGTTGGTTGCCCCTTTTCTCACCCCATGCCAGTTGGCAGAGCCAGGTCTTGACTGCTTTTTGGAAGACCATGAGAGTAAGGGCCTGCCTTACCTCTGGGGGAAGAGTATTCTATAGGGCAGGGGCCATGGCAGAGAAGGCTCTCCTTCTGGGCCCCACCAGCTGATATTCTTTCAACGGGGTCCACAACATACCCTCTTTGCTTGATCGGGTGGGATGGTTCAATATAATGGGGGTGAGACGGTTCCTCAGGTAACCCAGTCCCATGCCATGTAGGGCTTTAAAGGTGATAACCAACACCTTGAATTGGACCTGGAAGCAAACTGGGACCCAATTCAGCTTGCGCAGCAAAGGTGTGACATCTGCCATCTTTGGGGCACCCAAAATTGCCAGTGTGGCTGCATTTTGAACCATTATATCTGAGATGGCTTCGTATTGAAACCCTCCTTTTATTAGCACTTCAGATCATAGATTGTTAGAATTCAAAGAAGAAACTTTGAAGGTCAACTAGATCAACTTCCTCCTCAAGTATATGCCTCTTGCATTTGCAGTTTATTGTATTGCACAGATGTCCTTCTAACCCCTTCTATTCATTAGCTGTAACTTCTCCTTTTAGAGCAACATAGAATAAGCCAGCTCCTGCTTCTGTGTCTATCTTTCCATTAACTCCTACAATGGTAGAGTGAATAAGCTACCTTTTCAGTTTGTATATGGCAAAGAAAAATAATTTATTTTAATTGGCTTTTCTCTCTCCCTCTCTCCTTCCCTCCCTCCCTCTCTCTCTCTCTCTCATTCTGTAGTCCTTGGAGCCGGAGAGGGTGATCAAGTCAACCATAGACAAAGCAAGACTTCTGGATTCTGGAGAAATACATGCCTACTTTGGAAACTGGTGGCCTCAGCTTCAAAGTCAAGCATAAGGAGCTACTTGTTTGGACTGTAAACAGACATAATGTTCTGCAAAGAAATTCACACTCCTTTCCACCCTATCCTCCCCTTCTACGCTTATCCAATTTTTGACTTGAGGAGAAATTTCAGAAAGTATAAGTAAATCAGCTAGAGTTCTCTACACAGAATTTTGGAAATGAAAGTCAATCCCAAATTGAGAAATAATCAGATAAATTTTAGAAACAGGCTGTAATATCAGAAAGTACAGATTATGGATAGTTTAAACAAAGAGAGGCAAAACGGAAGGGAAAAGAGAGATTTCAAAACTTTATTTGTTTTTCTGGTATTCTGTGGAAGAAAGTTACATTTTTACTTACAAACAATAAATTACAAAGCTAGTATAATCTATTTCCTTGTGATATGCATCAAAATATGCCTTGTTTAAAGATGTGCACAATCACGCACCTTCTGCTGCATTTGCATATCTGGTTTCTTGTTCCTTCCAGCTTTTTTCCCCTGCCATTTTTCTTTCACACACACACACACACACACACACACACACACACACAGAGTTAAAGATTTTTAAAAAGGAAGATAAAAACGAATACAAACTAATATCAAGTAATAAAAAGAAAAGAAAAAGAAAGGTATCAAAGAGAAAGCTGAAAGTGCAAGAATGAAAAAAAAAGAAAGAAAAAAGATACAAAGAAATAGTTTCTGATCTTCTCTACAGCAGTTATAAGTACAATTATAAATTTACTACTTACTCTAAGTTTACAACATAACTCATTTCTTTCTATAATCTATCCTGTCTAATCATCAAAACCATAAATCATAAGTTCATTTTTTCTGTTTCACGCAAAAAGTCCATAAGGGGTTTCCAGTCAGCAATAAATGTAGATATTGTCTTTTCTCTGATCAAAGAAGTCAATTTAGCCATCTCATCCCTGCCATTTTTCAAATACAGTGCAAATTGTGAAGTCTGCAATTTCAGGCATGCACATCTTCAGATGCAGTTTATGAAAATCACCCATGAGAGTTTGAACACTAAAAAAAAAAAACACTTTATGCATTTGCACTGAATGATATCTCCTATTTTCCTATTAATATTTCTGAATCCTGTAAAACCTTACTAACAAACTAAAATAAAGTGCATATCTTAAAGCAAATTTGAGAGTGTTTATTGCCGACTTCCCCATTCAGATGCTTTCCAGATGTGTTGGAAGACAAGTCCTACCATTTCACCCAGTCCAATATAACGAGAGTAGCAGGTTGAGCAGGTTCCATTACCTTACTATTATGAATTAGTTGAGATTTTACCTCCCAAATGATGGCTGGCTCTTTCTGATCTGTAACCCTTTCTTTAAAAAAGTGTGCTTTGAATCAAGCTAATTCAAAAAGAATTAGCAGTTTGAATAAGACAGGATTCTTCCAAAATACAATTCAAAGTCTTCCAGAGGTTGTTCTAGTCGGAAAATGACATGGAACCGAAGGATTTATCCACATGACCATCTTTCTCCAGCATGAATAGGGCCACTGACCATTCCCTGAGAGAAGGAATGCACAGTGTCATCCTCGACCTGCCCTCAGCTCACTGGAAAGGTGACCTCCATCAATTCTACCACACATCAACATTGGCGTTTTCTGGCTTATGCTGGCTCAAGCAGTTCTGTCCAGTTTGCCTACAGAATTTCATTTTATTGTAGGCACCACCTCCACTGCAAAAGGTTAATGTCCTTTTTGTTAATGTGGCAAGAACACCCCCTCCGTTCTGGTCCCTGGCCTCCATGACCATTTTTTAAAAACAAGTTCATTAATAAAAAGTGAAAAGCTGTAAGATATATATATATATATATATATATATATATATATATATATACATACATACATACACATACATACATACATACATACACACATATATATATATATATTACAATTTCACTATGAAACAATGAAATACCACCTATTTGTTTTACAAGTACTCTTTCTCCCTCTGTCTCTTTTTTAACAATATGAAATTGACAAGAGTTTTGTCAGTTTACTCTTTTAGCCTAAGTGAAGTGCAAATTGTTTTTTTTTAAAAAAACAAAGCACAGTCCAAGAGGGGTAAAGAGGCAGGAGAATCCACTAATCAGGGGCCATGGTAAATGTGGTGCAAACAGACCAAGAGGCCATCACCTGGCCAAAGGGGTGGACGGGACTGAAATATGAAAAGGGATTATTTAAAACTAGGTTTCATTTCCAGCCAGCCTATATTCAGCTTAAAGCGGTAGAGTACAAAAGCCCAAGGAGGCCAAGAAGGAGAAATGCATTGTTTCTGCAGAAGCTGATTGATTTCTTCCCAGGTTTTCCATATAAAAACCCATCATGATGGAGAGAGAATAAGGGAAAGGAAGGGTATCATTTTGTGACTGACAGAGAATGATTTTTTCTGGAGCTCCCTGATTACAGATTTTTATGGACCGAATGTAGTAATAATATACTGCGGGATGGCTCTGAAGTTCCAGGGCTTTTGCTAGCTTTCTCTTAAAGAAAACTGCTGATGTCTCTATTGGCATCCTTGTCTACAGCGTCATGAACAACCCAGTGCATCTGCCGATTGCTCCAGTGCTCCACTGCTGTGGGGGAACCTCTATCTCCTGCACAGGAGCAGCTGCTCACACATATTCCTCTTTCCTGATTACATGAACACACAGCTATTTTAGGGAAATAGTCAAAATGGCAGCTGCAGTCATACCTCCTGACACACACAAAAAAGAGGCAGGGCTTTGATCGCACAGTTGTGGCTGACATCTTTGACTTTTTTGACTCCCCGCTAATGCTGGAAGGGCTTCCTTTTGCCTATTGCTCAAAGTCACATATCAAGAGAACTCGGATATTGAGTGAACTCATGAGAGTGTGTAAATCTCTTGAAGAATAGCTGAAATGCTACTCTTTGGGGAATATTTATTCTATGGTATTCTGTGGGGCAGAGGGAATTCTAAGAGAAGAAAGAAGGTGAGGGAGCTATAGAATAAGGACAGGAAGTTTATTGCTTTTAATTTAATTTTCTTGTACCGATAATCTCTCTACTGTCTGCTGACTCCATTTTTGAAACACCTGAACCATTACAGGCGTTGCATTTGTAGACCCTCCCCTAGGCCTGAGGATCTGGTATCTGAAGACTCTATGGTTTAATTGTACAGGTAGTTCTCACTTAACAACCATTCATTTAATGATGGTTAGAAGTTAAAGCAGCCTTGGAAAAAGTGCTTTATGAGCTGTACTTGCACTTACGGCTGTCACAAACTGTTGCACTACCCCCTGCAGTCATGTGATCACTATTTGTGCCCTTTTTACAATGGTCATTAACCAAATCATCACAGTTGTTAAGTGAATCATGTTGTTATTAAGCGAATTCCGGCAAAAAAGTCCATTGAGGAAGCTGGATTCACTTAACCACCATGTGATTCGCTTAACAGCCATGTGATTTGTTTAACAATTGTTATAAAAATGGTTGCAAAATCAGGTCTGATCATGTGGTGACTCACTTAATGACCACCCCACTTAATGATCAATTTTCCAGCCCCTATTGTGGTCGTTAAGCGAAGACTACCTGTACCACTTTGGCTTAAGATCAATTATTTGACTTTAAGCATTTAGATTTTGGCTCATGAGACTTTGCTTTTGCAGATCTTAGACTGTACCGGCAATAAGTCTTCTAAGATGTTTAACTCCAGTGAAACTATTCTGTAAGCTGTTCCTGTCTTACCTTTTCCCAGTATAATTTGGTGCTTAGTTATGTGGCTTTCAGTAGGTTTTGCTTATGAACATTTTTTTTCTTTTACTCAAGGATTACTTAGGCTTTTTTATTTATTTACTAGATATATAAGGATGCCCAGTTCAAAAAACGTGACTCTGGGTGGCATACAACAAAAAGCAAACAATAAGCCAACCCCCCTTCCCCTAACACACGCATAACATTAAAACATGCCCAATATCTAAATATGAAATACAAAATATAAAAATGGCAACCAAGCACCATAACTGAGTAACTAAAAGGAGACTCTCTGGCCCCTAATGCCTAGGGGAAAAGCCATGTCTTAATGGCTTTCCTAAAGGCGAGCAGAGTTGAGACCTGTCGTATATCAGGGGGGAATCATTCCAGAAAACAGAGGCAACCACAGAAAAGGCATACTTCCTAGGTTCCATAAGATGACAAGATTTAAAAGAAGGAACCTGGAGCACATGGGGCAGGCAGATGCTCTCGGGAGAAGGAGGTCCTGCAAGTAACCTGGTCATATACCATGTAGGGTTTCAAAGGTGAGAACCAGCACCTTGAATTACACCTGGGTGCCTATTGGAAGCTAGTGCAGGTCTCAGAGTAGTGGTGTTACATGGGCATAAAGAGATGCACCCATAAGTACCTGTGCCACTGCATTTTGGACCAACTGAAGCTTCTGGATGGTCTTCAAGGGCAGCCCTATGTAGAGCATGTTGCAGTAGTCTAATTGGTAGACTAAAGCATGAATGACCATGAGCAGTGCCTCCCAGTCCAGGAATGGGCACAATTGGTGCCCAAGACACAGTTTCACAAAGGCCCCCTGGCTACAGCTGCCACCTGCTCTTCAAGCAGGAGCTGTGATTCCAGGAGATGCCTCAGCTTGTGCGTCAAATCTGAACAGGGTGGTGGGCAGGCTTATATATGTAATGGTCTTCCTTTATTCAATGACTTTGTAGTTGTGGTGCATATTCTGGCTGTGTACAGATACCACCACTCTCAGTCATCTTAGGCCATTTGACTATTAGCCTATGGCTGTACAAAGATTTAATTTAGTATATTGCATATGATTACTATCCTTTAACATTCCATTTCCAGTGATAGGGTGCTCCAGTTTTACCCAGAACTTCCATTCTTCCTTTGGACATATCAGTTGGCTGCTCTGAGGCAATCTGGCAGTTGTCTTGGAATAAATCTTGTAAAATAGGACGTGGTTGATGATATTCTGGTTGTGTGCCATCCAGAACACTATGAGTCATTTTTATGTTTTGAAATATTTCCTTCCAGAAAACTGCCAAATTTCCATGGTCAAGAGTATGAACAAAATGTTCCAGTGTTTGCCAAAACATTCCATCTCTGTAGATTGAAGTGTTTGCACCTACCTGACACTTACATCAAGTTGTAGCCAGCTCCAATGACAATCTCTTTTATCACTTTATTCAACTTGGACTTACAATTTCTAACACATTGTGTTTTGTGTGTATACATGTTTTCTGTCTTTGATAATCTATAATGGCTAAAAATGCATTATCCTACAAGAGGATAAAAGCCTAATTTCATTGTTAATTGAAACAGTCTCAGTAAAAAAAAAAAAAAAAAATTGTTTATCTATAACAGTGTGCCTTATTGGATATATTAATAGTTGGCAAACAAACATATTGCTCAAAGTTGCATCCTGATGCCAGGCTTCCTGGCCAAAATCCAGAACTGGTGGGTAGCTAGTAGGAAAACACTGTTTTAGTTAATTCCCATATATCCTGCCAAAGCACTTTATCTTCTTAAATCTCATTCCCAGAGATGGGAAATGGGAGACAGCATGAGAATGGCAAGAGGAGAAAGATGTTGTCATTTCAAGGCCATGAAGCACTTCCCTGTACCTCTTCTGACCATTACCAGACTGGATGTAACACCTGAACTGGGCAAGATCATTTAGGAAAAGATGGATACAAATTCATGCTTAGTGATAAATCTCTCTAGATGTCCTGGATATGACTGTATATGTTTATTGTTGCAGATAGACATACCCTCTGAGTAAGCACTAGTGTGTTCCCCCCAACACACACATTTATTCAAGGCAGTTACCCAATAGTTTGACTCTGTTGTCATGATGGCAAGCAGCCAGATGAACACCAAGTCTAGAATGTATCTGCATCTCCCAGGGTTTATCTGGGAGCTCAGATTTAGGGCTCTTCTTTCCATTCTTCTAACAGAAGGCAACAATACCATGCGCCATAAGGATGAGAATGTTCAGTTCAACTAATTATTTTCCACCAGCCCAACCATATCTCAGTTAGGTTTAGAGCTACAAGATCTGGGTTAGTTATATCCAGATAGTCATTACATATTTGAGCTCTCTGAACCTCTTTGATGACCATCTACTAGTTGTCTAGATTTTGCAGCCTTGATAGTCCTTCCTGTAACTTTCCTATTGCAATCAGTAAATTAATGAGTAACCTAAATTCTTTGCTTTTAAAGGGACATAAAACACATTGCTGTACATCTCTCTCTAAAAACAGGTCCCACCTAGTTGCAAGGACATTATGCCTCTTTAAAAACAACATAAGTCATCAACAGACTGCAACTAAAAGCTCTATTCATTCCCTACTGAACCCTGTTGTATTTAGTGAAAAAGCAAATTATGAAGAAAAAAAAATATAATGTAATACAAATTTTTTTGGGCTCATTACTTGGTCTCTTGAACATATTGAATACAATACTGAGACTGATTTTTCTTGCTCAGTGGGATCCATACCTGATAAAGCCAACTGAAATCTATCTCTTGGTACAGAAAATATACTTGCAGAATTTATCAATCTATGTGATAGTTATGTTTCTTTAATAACCATCAGATTCTGTGGCAAAAATCTGCAACTGAATATGTTAATTTCTGTAGTTAATGGAGTGGGAATTTTGCTCCTGTAAAACACCTGATTTTCATTTTGCTCAACGTTCCCTAGAAAAGAGAATATCATGTTGATGTACTTGCTTTATTAATCATTTTGGTGTACTTTGCTTTATTAATTTATATATTTATTTGATTTTCATGCTGTCCAACTTCACTCAACTCTGGCCAGCTTACAAAGGAAAGAACAGTATTAAAAACAACAGGTAAATAAGAATACATTAAAATAACCCCATACCACCACCAAAAGATGACAAAATAGTTACAAGATGGCAATCCAGACAGTACACCAATCTTAAAGTGGGTGATGGTGATGGGCAGGGGGGTGAGGGATGCATCCACCATAACCCAAGACTTGGGAGAATAGCCAGCTTGTCAAGGTCTTCCAGAACGTCATCTGAGTGGGAACCATCTGGATCTCACATGGAGGCCTGGTGGTAATAGGCTACATCTATGGCAGTGTTGCCCAAACTTGGCCACTTTAAGATGAGTGGACTTCAACTCTCAGAATTCCCCAGCCAGCCATGTAATGCTGGCTGGGGAATTCTGGGAGTTGAAGTCCACTCATCTTAAAGTGGCCAAGTTTGGACAACACCGATCTATGGTAATTACCTCTTCTAGATATCCCCAGGACCTTTTTAAAAGGATGCAATTGTTCAAGGTGTTGCACATGAAGGGGGAGCCATTGAAAGTATAATTGAGTATCTGAAATGTTCAGATGGAATAATATTTTTCACTGAAGGCAGGAAACTTAATTGATTAAATTATAATGGCAAAAGTTTATTTCAGTATTTTGGTTTTCTTCCACATACTCCTGATTGGGGATGTATAAAGCTCACTGTTCTGAGGATAGAATATTCCAATGTTTCCCAGAATATTACATCTTTTTTCCCTGGAGCACACTGATCCAGCTGTTCCAGGGATGGTTCAGCAGTTTTTCAGAATGAAATCTTCCAGGATAGAAAGCGCTTTGCAGTTTTCAGGATGGAAAACAGAATGTTCCAGAGAACACCAGAATACTTAATACTTGGAATTGTGAGTTTTACATAAAACCACTTCTGATTAAAAAAAAAAAAGAATGGGGAAAAAATGATATCGACTTAGGATGCAGTGAGAAGAAAGTGAGTGTTGAGGAGGGGAAAGTATTCAAATGAACCTTGGGCCTGCAGTGTTTAAATACAGCAAACGAAAATGATTATGGTGACTAGATTAGGTTGGTAAACCAAGTGTAATTCTACATGGAAAGGCTAGACCTTGCTTTAGATATCCATGCTATACTGACACCTTGCATACCTAGGCTGGATTAATGTAATACTGTATGTTCAATGCAGAGATGCCTTTAAAGATTGTTGAAAAACTTCATAGAATCATAAGACTCAGAAGTGACTTTAGAAGTCACTTGGTCCAATCCCCTGCTCAAGGCAGAGGCCACTAGAGCACCTCTGACAGATGACATTCCAGGCTCTGTTTGAAGACCTCCAATGAAGGAGAAATCAACACTTCAGCCAGTCCAGAATGTGGCTTCAAGTCCAGATGTGCTGTGCAGTGCAGTCTGAGATTGTAAACTCTATACAGTACTTGTTCCACACTAATTCTCAGTGCAGTTTTGGAACCAATACCAAATATGGGTCTTCAAAACCCTGAATAGGTTGCCTACAATTTGGAAATCAGCATCAGAAGGGACTTGTTTGTGCGGGCACCTGTAGCAGCAATTACACTGATGTGCACAAAGGCCATAGCTTTTTTAGTAATGACCCCACATGTCTGTAGAAAAATGAATGCCTTGAAGGTCCTGCAACTATAAATGCAAAGGCACTTGTCTAAGCCCGCTTCTGGTGTTTGTTTGAAGAATCATAAGAGTTGAAGGATATCAGATAGGTCAGTTGGGTGGCATTGTCTTATTTTAACATTCATTTTAAGTGTTCACTTTTTATTTGCAGTTCATTGTTGTGGTTTTTACTTATAAGTTTTCCCCCCGCCCCTTAGGAAAGTTAACTCCAAAAGGATGCTTATAAATTGGTCAAATAAATGCATACCTAAAAAGAGAAGAAGTCCTCCACCCTTGTAGAAGAAAAATAAGAGCATTTTGTGAAGGCCAACACGTAGCCCCATCACTTCTCTCAATTCTTTGACTGCCAAACCATGCACTAGAAGTCTTGCACAAAAGAACTGGAGAGAAAAAAAAATCTTCCAGTAATATAAAATAATATAATCACTGAGTAATAAAAAAAAAATCAGGCTAAAACTGAAACCCAAAAAATGTTTTTCTCATTATAGTTTTGCCCAAAATGTGGTTTTTAGTTAGAATAACTAGCTGAAATTTCTTCTAGCCTTTTCCCTCACCTTTTGCTTCAATTATTTCAAAGACCCAGAAATAACAGAGAATGCTATGCAGCTTGAATGGAATTTTACTAAACTCTCTGCCCTCGTTATGTTTCTGCTACTTTATAGCCCAAGTTAAAAGATTACAAATTATCCCTCCCTTATTTCTCTCCAATAGCAAGAATTTTATGGGAACAGCCCACCAATGCCTTTGAACAAATTACAGAAGGTCTTAGTAATGCTGATGAATTGATAACTTTGAATTAAAGATTTACCTTATGGGGCATTAGATGAGGCTGGTGATTGTTTCCAGCATGATGGAGTCTACATATGGTTTAGGATTAATTCTTTTTATAAAGCCAGCTGATGCCTTCTAAGTGATAAAATATTTCAGAGAGAAAATGATCTGGATAAAAATATAACCCTGTCCTTGCCGACTTGGACCAAAATAGATTTAGGCTTATAACGTTGTTAATTTGTTTTGAATACTGTATGCCACCCAAAGTTATTATGGAGGGGAAAAAAAAACAAGAAGGAAATAATCTTTACTTTCCCTTCTTTTTTCCTTAATACTTTAAAAAATATTTTCCCTGAACAGCTTTACATTTTGAATAATAGCTTTTTAAAAATAATAAATAAAAGTTTAAGATAATCAGTACTTCAACTGAAGTATTCAGAATCTTAATATGAGTTAGCACTGATTCAGTATTAGAGTTTCAAAATTTCAAGAGGGCATAGTTTGATTTGACTTGGTAAACAGTATGTAAAGACTAGCCTTTGGTGGCCAGAAACTTTAGAAACAAGGCACTGTCGTAATGCTTAAAATTATTCACTATTCAACAATGACAAACAAATTATGGATAATGCACTTTATATTGTTAAGGTAACAAAGGCATTTAAAAATCTATTTCAATTTTTGGAAAAAAAACCTGACTCCAAAATTTCTGTAGATCAAGATGGATCTAATATGACATCCTCTTTTCAATAAAAGTCAATAAAACCTTTGAGGAAATAACTTTTCCTTTTGATTAGTGTGTGTGTGTTTGTGTGTCTGTATGATATTTACAGTTTATCAACTGTATTGTCCTTCAATTTATGTATCTATCCTATTTGTAAGGCCAGCCTGCTCCATAATAACTTTGGGTGGCATACAGTATTCAAAACAAATTAACAACATTAATAGAATAAAAAAATGCAAACATCAGAGAAAATAGAACCAACATCTTTTCAGCACTTGTATTCTCTCAAGTGGCTTACTACCCAACCAATTCTGAGGCCTGGGGGGGGGGGCATTTGAATGAGGCAATGGTAGAGATACTGCAAATCGTGGAGGGGGGGAATGCTATTCCAGAGGACAAGTAGCATGACAGAGAAGGCTTGCTTCATGGGTCCCATCATATGACACCATTTAATTGATGGGACTGGAAACCTGTCAACTCTGCCAGATTGATCAGGACAGGGAGAGACAAATGGTCCATCATACAGAGAAGTCCTATGACATGAAGAGCTTCATAGGTGATAATCAGCACCTTGAGTTGTATCCGGAAGCCTACTGGTAATCAGTGCAGTCACAGAGCAAGGTATTACATGGACATACCACGGTATGCCCATAACAGCTCATGCTGCTGCATTCGGGGCCAGCTGAAGTTTCTGAGTGGTCTTCAAGGGCAACCCCTTTGCAACAGTTCACATGCACAAGATAGATCTGTGTGAAGGCCTTCCTTGCCACAGCTGCCACCTGCTACTGAGCAGAAGCTGTGATTCCAGGAAGAAGCCTAAATTGTGCACCAATGCCAAATAGGGGAGTGCAGCACTGTTCAGGACTAAAGATGGAAAGTTTCCCATTCCAAATGGTCCAAATACCTGCTTACATTCCATCCTACAGCCACTCAATCTTCCTGCAGTTGAGCTTGAATCTATTCAGACCTCCACAACCTTCAAACACTGGGACCAGACCTCCACGGTATCAGTTAGTTGGCCTGGGGTCAATTGGGTATTCTAATTGTTTGGGGGATACCTAACAAACCAACAAATGATTAGAAAAAATATGTGCCCCCAGTGTGCGTCAGGCCTTCTATAATTTGGGTCATGTCCATGGTTTCCATGATGGCCATGAACTCCTAAGCTGCTCCAGACTCAAAATCACCCAGGTAGAGGTTAAAGTTCCAAAGAACTATGTGTCTTGAATACTCCATGGCCAACCTGGTGGTGGAATCAGGCAGTTCAGGCAGGAATGTTGCTGCACAAGGAGTAGAATTGGTCTTTGCCCTTCAAGATATAGTGCTAGCTTCTGAAGCCTTAAATGAGTAAGGGACTTTCCTCACTTGCATCTATGTTCACATTATAAATATTCCCTGGCAAGAATGTTTCTCTGCCCTTGACATTGCTTTCATTTTGCTCTGAACTCATGCATGAAACAGCCTTATGTTGTCCTTAGTTGTATGGTATCAACGTTTTCTCCTTAAGCTGACAGCAACTAGTGGCTGTTTCAAGGTGTGACAAATTTAACTCACTTCATCACCTATGCAGTTGATGACCAAATCAGGTGACCTGTGGGGCAGGGAGCAGAATCAAACCACTTCAGGCTGGTGCGGGCACACTCCTGCCCTCTGGTCTTTAGGTATGATCCTCCACTGCCATTCACTTTTTCTCCTCATCTTAGGGAAAGTGCCAGTTTTGAAAGAACCACACTCCCCTGAAAGGCAGAAACCATAGTTCGAAAAAACTTATCCCGCAGTTTTGAGAGAAGTGCGGTCTCCTGAAAGCAGACCATGACTTTTTACAAATGACTGCAAGCCTACCTAATAGCTGTTGAGTAGACTAGCAGAGATACCTGTTTTTTCAAGAGTGTAATCACTTGTTTTATGAGCAAGGATTAGCACTTTTCCAAACTCCACACCTCCACAGGTTTGTTCAGAGGGCTTGCGCAGGTGCAGAGTTTTGAAAGAGTGGTAAATCTGCAATCTCCTAAGTGGAAAAGAATAGCAATATGGATCTAGCTATCTTTCAAAGCTTGTGAAGCTGGTGAGTAGATCCATCTTCTTACTCTACCATGCCATGCCTTGCCATGAAAACAGGTAAGCTTGAATCAAGCCGCCTATCAAAACTTGACCTCTCCCATCCCTGTCCATCCTTACATCTCTATTTTGGTTCCTTGATTGCTAGTAACATTTGAGGAAAGGGAGAGCAGCAAAATTATACCATTTAGCCAATTACTTTTCTTAACATGCTCTGCACACTTGAAATGAGGATACCGCTGTTCAGTGGCAAACTGGAACAGAAGGAATAGTACAGAGCAATGAGGACAGTATATGTTATGTTTTATGGTATAGTTTTCCATCCATTCAAGGATAGATAGGTAACACTTTTACTTGGCCATCGGGAAAGGCTTAAGAGCCAAGATAGATATGATATGAACTTGTCAACAGATTACAATCTTTGTCAGAGAACCAAACACCAAAAAGTAAAATTAAATTAAAAATTAAAAAAAAAAAATGTTGAAAAAACACAGGACCTTTTCTTTTTCTCTGAAGCAGCACACTTGCTACAGATTTTACTCCAAAAATAAGATTTGATTACCTGTACCTCAAATCATGCTTAGATGGGCAGTGAAAAAATGTTTTAATGCTGCTGTGGGGTTTTTTGGCTTTCAATTTTGGATTGAACATTTTTAATACTTCTCATCTTGCTTTTAACATTCAGTATTTGGGTGGCTTTATAAATCTTGGGGGGGGGGGCGGGTTCAAGGGCAACAGATCCAAACGGAGAAGTCTTTATAAATATAAAAAATCTGTTTAACAAGTTCTTACAAGTTAATCTAGCAAGCTGAATATAAGCAGCCTCATACTTTGGGGGGGGGGGGCAGTAAATGCCAGTGAGAATAGAGCATTCATAAATAGGCTATACTCAATTTTTCAAGTATATGGCATGTACTTGAAAAATACTTGTAGATGGATTTTTCACATCTACAGAAAAAGGTGAATATCTGCCATGATTGCTGTTTTTAATAACTAGAATCTAATGTAGAGGAGGATTACATCTTTCAATGCCAAATAACAGCAAGGACAAAAGAATGACCTTCACATCCTGCATTTAAATCTCTGCTGGAAAAGAAATGCTTAACTGAATGAACTTTGTTCTGAAACTCAGTAAGGCAGTTCTTAATCCACCTCTTTTCTCCTCCAATCCTGAATCCTTTCAGGAAACAGCCCCCCAGAAGGTAGATTTTTTGTAAAAAAAAAAAGAATGCCAATGTAATTGTAATATTAAGTAATTCCTGCAGGTTGCCAAAAATGTATGCCACCTTTGACCCTTGCGCTCCTTAACAGCTTCATAAATAGCCTCAGCAGAGAACTGTTGAGTCCCACTTGACCTGACTTACAGACTCCTGACTCTTGTAAGGACCGTTCTGAGCTTCAACCATGAAGGCCTTTCTCCTCCTCGTTGCCATCTTCTTGTTTTCCCACCAGGCAACTGCAGGTAAGAAAAGAACTAAAATGATCCAGATGGTCTAGGGGACAAATAAATTTGAAAATAATCTGCTTTTCACAATGATTCCAGACATATTTTTATTTCTAGTATTGACCGCCAGTCAAAGTGTGTTTTGGGTGTCTCAACCTTCAAAAGTTAAAAGGGGTGTTCCCACCCCATTTTTCCAACAAGAAGGATATGCCAAGGCTGGTCTCAGGACAAAGATCTGTTTTGTCCTAATGACAAAACAGGGCTGATTTATCAGATGTGCCTGATCCCTTAGAATAAAGTGCTGATATCGCCTCAAAAGTGGGAAAACTTGTATTATTTAGCATTAAGGGACCCATGGGAAGGGTTATCTGTACGTCTTTCTTCAAGATTAAAGGCTGAAGGTACACTCACAAAATTATTATTTATTTTATTTATTATGTTTCCAATGGTATCTCCCTCATGTATGCTGGGAGAAAAAGAATAAAGAAGCAAAAACAAACAAACAAACAAAAAAAACCCAGGCAAACTGATAAGAAAATTGAGAAAATGCATGGCATTATTATAGAAGGCAGGTATATATAATCCTCTGCCCACTCAACACATTTACTTTAGTTGTTCTACTGTTAAAATAAATTACTACTATCCCATATATGATTTTTTTTGGTAAATCTGAAATCTGCCTTCTAATTTCCCCAGTTTTCTCCTCCTATGAAAGGGGCATCTGCTTCTAATTTGTTCTAGGGTGATTCTGAATTTCTTCAGAATCCTCTAGTGCTTCCTGCTCAACCTCTCTCCCAAATTCTCCAGCTTCTCTAGGCGCCCCCACTTTCTGATATAAAAGCTCCATGGGAGAAGTTGGTTCTATCCTCATTTAATGTGGGAAGGTAAAGCAGTTGCAGACCGTATAAGAAATGATGGAAGAATGAAAGATAGGATGCTTGCATGCATTATAAAAATTAAGATAAACACATTATCTATGAGTATTTTACTGAATTTTTTAAAGCAATTTTTTCGCCAAACTGAAGAAAATGGTAAACAATACTGAGGATTTTTCTTCTGCATCTCATTCTTGCCCCTCTACGTCTACCTTATTTTATTATGTTCTTTTAAATGCAATGTTTATTCTTTTTGGAAGATATCAGTGCTTTTTTTTATTTGGTCTGCCAGCTTCTCCCTTCCTCACCATGATATGTCTTTGATTCACAAATAATTTTTCACTCAAAACATCTGAAATGCTTGCAAATGTTTAGCTGCATTTTATCTACATGTACACACTTACTTAGGTAGTGCTGTTCAAATTATGGAGTCTCTTAAAGTTGTAAACACTCCCTCAGGCTACCCAATTTTAAGTTAATGAAATAAATATGTGACCTTCAGCAGTTCCTATATAACCACCCAATTTTCCATGGCTGCGAATGGGCTTGAAACTAGCTCACACCAGTTTCTAGTAGAGCCTCTAGTAGATCATCATCATCTTATTATTATTATTATTATTATTAAGAATATAAACCATGAAAGATATAAGACCTATGAAAAGAATAAAAGAGTAAAATATTACTAATTATAAGTAAACATGGATTCTAACATGGCGTTTTCCCCCCATTTTGTATGTAGGAATCGGCCAAGGTGACCCTGCTAACATTCCTTGTTTTCAGAGTGGTGGCTCCTGTAAAGTGTCATGTCCATTCCCTTCTGTAGATTCAGGAGACTGTTCTCTTGGTCTGCGCTGCTGTAAATGGTAAGTCAATATTCCATAACTGACTCTCCTATTCTGCTCTAAGCAAATGCAGCAATATCTTTTTCATATATATTTAAGTTTTATTGAAGAAAAATTGTGTACAGGATTAAAAACTACAGAAACATAAAGAGACAATTAGAAAAGAGAAAGAGAGATGAAGAGACAAAAGAAAAAGTGAAAACAGTGAAAGTCAAAGAAAGAGAAAGAAAGAAAAAGAGAAATGTTTAAAGAAGTAACTTCCGATCTTTGCAGCAGTATAAATGCAATGGTTTCAATTGCCAGGAAACATTTTTAGTTCAAATACTGCCAAAAATGTATCACACTGGATGCTTCTCTCTTCTTTAAGATGAATCTCTAACATAATTGTGTTCAGGAAGTCCTTAAAAACCTGGCTGTTTCTCCAGGCTGTTGAGTAGGGGGCTATTCAGCCACTATGGGTTATATTTTGTGCAGTGCTTAGAATTAGTGTCTGCACATGTATACATGTAGTCTTGTTTGCTTATTATTGTTTTTAATTCTCTGTAATGCAAGCCATCCAAAATCAGTCTCAAGTTGGGCAGCCTTAAATCTATACCTATACCTATACCTATACCTATACCTATACCTATACCTATACCTATTTACATCTACACCAAATCTATTTATTTTCCCCCACCCAGCTTATGAATTTTCCCCAGTCTCTTGATCCCACAACTGTCTATTTTTTTTTTTTTTAACATTCCCAACAACCTTCTTAAGGCCAGAGTTCTTTCTGTATGTTTCATTCTTAGTTGGTGAAGCTATAACATTTCTTGGAAAGTGCAAACCTGCATCAGGAAGACAAAACAGGAGATCAACTTCCAATTCATAAAAATCTGACTAAAACATTCAATAATAATATATTCAGTGTTTAAAAGTTAAGAATAGTCCTACCAGTTTAGGCTAAGACCCACTTTAGTTCAGCATTTTGTTTCTCACAATGACCTCTGGGGTACTTGCAAACAGGAGATGGAGATACACCCGTCTCATCGTTGTTTCCCCACAACTGGTATTTGGAGGTATGTAGCCCCTAACCCAGAGGTAACATTAACCCACCTGTGATTTCTTTCATCTCCCCTTGGTCCCTTTTAAAAAATTGCATCATATTGGCTACTTTCCTCTGGCACTGAGCTTAATCTGAGGGAAAAGTTATATACTTTTTGGTAGGAGGTCAGCAATTTCTCACTTCGGTTATTTAAGAACTCTTGGGTGGATACTTCTGACAGACTTTTTTCAGTCAGAAGCATTATTTCTCAACTTAATGGTCATTTTCTTGTATATAAAAAAAATATTCCTAACAAATGCTGCTTTTGGGGGTGGGTTAGCTGAATACATTAAAATATATAATAAATGAACAAATGTATAAATAGATAAATGACTTTAGAACAATATACTGGTGTAGGCTTTCATAGAATACTTTTTATTAATGTCAGTGTTTTCAAAGTGGATTTGCTGCTGATTTATGGTCCCCTCTCATTTCTAAATCTGCAATTCTTGTATATTTTTTAAAATGTCTATAGGCCCCGTCAAGGTCCAGCTTAAATTATCAGGAAAACTTTGAAGAACCTGAACAGTTCTGAAGAAGATATTGAAACTTAATGGCTGGATGGTGTGCAGGCAATTCTCCTGAAATACAAATACTTTGATGGAATATATAATCTGGAAAAAGATAACAGTTAAACATATTGTTCTGTATATTAAAGATCTATAATAGCAATTGTATCTTTCCATTTAAAAGCATTAGCAAATAGTATACTCCTTTACTGTATCGAAGTGGGATTAAGTGCTAATCAGAAAAAGTTGACCAAATGAGATTAAGAACATGAGAAAATGTATAATTTCCACGGGGCATGGTGGGTCCAGATATTACCTTGAGTCCTCCAAGTGCTTCACTGTTTTTGTTTAACTTTGGCTCAATTGGACACAAATTTACAAAATTTGATATAATGAATCACCTCAGAGTAGCTGAAAACAGTTGTTCTCATGTGAAGAGTAGATGAATTTTCTAAATATACAGAAGGGCATTTCTACTTTTCAAGTTTAGAAACCAAGGATCAAGCTAATATTCATGAGAATGCTGGTATTCCCAGGACATTCAGTATAATATGCATGTATATAACTAGACATAGCACAGAACATTTAACAATCAAATATAATTGATGATGTTGCGATTCGGGAGAGAAAGACAGACAGAAAGGACTTGTCCATAAACTTTTCATAAATTGCTCATTAAGTACAACTGGATCCATTTTTGAACACAATAGGATGATTTGGAAGCACTGCTAAGTCAAAAATATAGAAATTCCCTCTGGGGGACTCTGAGCTTGGTTGATTGGTGTCCTGGCCCATTAAATGTCCAACCTATTCAAAATCTTATAATAACACTCTGGTTCTCTGCTGATATGAAGCTTTGCTTTTTGTCAGGATTAGCCCAGGACACTCCAGGAGACAGTACAGATTCAATTCAGCATGGTTTATTGGCTTCAGTCCCGTTACAGAATCTTCTCAGAGTGAAAGCAATTCCCAGAGTCACCCCACAAACATCCTGCATTCCTCAGGGAGGTGCCAGTCTCATCCTCTTATCTCTACCTCTCTGTTCTGGGGATAAGAGTATGTGCTTAACTCTTTCCTCTCTAGCTCTCACATCACCCCTCCCTCCATCTTTATCCTCCCCCTCTGAGTTCTCAGGAGAACTTGGCAAAGGTGGGAGGGACGCCATCTCAGTTGATGAAAGGCTCTCCGCGCCTCCTGCCTCCTCCATACCGTCTTCCGATGGGTCCTGAAAAACAGCTGCAACATTAATAGAATCAGCCCCCCTCCCTCCTGCCATCTGCCAGTCTGAAGTAGATGGCCTTGGGCTGCCAGGTCGACCTTGCTCCCCCCTCCCTCCTGCCAACTGAAACTCTGAAGTGAAAGTCTGTGGGCTGCCATACCTATGTTGCTCCTCCCTTACAGCCCCCACCAAACCTTCCTCCAGCGCGCTGTCCCCTCCTTCTTCTTCTTGCTGATTAACTGCTGGTGCTCCAGACAGCTCTCGAGGCTTGGGTTTGTTAGGGAAACGCCTATGGAAAGCAACTACCAGCTCTGGGGCATGAATGTTCTTCGCATTCTCCCAAGAACGGTCTGCTTCAGGGTAACCCTTCCAGTGAATCAAATATTGAATTCCTTTCCCTCTCCTCCGAGAATCCAAAATTGCCTCCACCTCATATTCCTCTTCTCCTTCGACCACAACCGGTGGGGGAGGGGATAATGATCTCTAATGGTTACCTTGTTCAACTCCTTATAATCGTGCACTGTGCGCATTGGAATGGTTCCGCTATTGGTAGTTTCGCACGTCTGTGGATCTGGCTTTTTTGGTACAAAAAATGTGGGAGCTGATGCTGGAGATTTTGACGGTCTGATAAAGGCTTTCTTCAAATTTACTTCTATGTAATCTTTGAGAATAGCTAGCTCTTTTGCAGACATGGGATATTGCCATCTGGCTGGGATTTTAGCACCTGGCTTCAAATCAATCGTGCAATCACAGTATCTATGGGGGGGTAAAGCCGTAGCTTCTTCCTCCCCAAAAACATCTGCAAAGTCTGCATACTTGGCCGGCACTCCCCTTCCTACCTCCTGGTTGCCTGTTAGAGGACTGGCAAATATAGCTCCCTGTACTTTGTGGTGTTGACAATCTGGAGCTGAAAATGAGAGGGTCCCCGCTGCCCAGTCAATGTCAGGGTTGTGCAATTTGAGCCAGGAAGTTCCCAACACTACTGGCATATGTAACGACTCTGTTACATAGAGTGAGAGTAACTCCGTGTGCTCGTTAATGGTTAGTTGCAGAGGGAGTGTGGATTGCTGCACCGGACCTGCCCTCAATGGTTGAGAATCTATAGTCTCTACGTTTATAGGTTTGTCCAAATCCACTGTTGGTAACTGCCATTTCTGTACAGTCTGAACATCTATGAAACTCGTGGTAGCGCCTGAATCTATGAGAGCCTCCAATTTGATTTTGGAGCCGGAAGGCAAAGTTACTGTGATTGGTACTACTATGAATGCCTGATTGCTGTCTCCATTGTGAGCTCTTCTTAATTGCTTGATAGCCCCCCCCCCCCCACGAGCTCTGAGCAGGGGGGCCTTGCCAGTTTCCCTGCTGCTGTGCTGGGACGGAAACTGCTTTCTTGATCGGTATCTGTTGTTTTTGCTTGGCTCCTGTTAGCGTATTTCTCGCGGGGCAAACTCTCGCCATATGCCCTGGGGCTCCACAATAAAAACACAAGTTAAGATCCCTTCTTCTCTGCCTTTCCTCTCCTGATACTGTTCTCCGAGCAGCTCCCAACTGCATCGGTTCCCCTGCTGTGAGGTCTGGTGTTAACGTACGAGGGGAAGGCATTATAGTCAAGGGATGCTGAGGAGCTACTAAGGGAGTTAACGGGTCATACTGCTTCAACTCCATGAGCCTGGCTTCCACTGCAATACAAAGCTGATATAGGTCATCCAGAGTATTTGGAATGCCTTGCTTTACCACTTCTGATCGGATTTCAGGATTCAAACCTTCTCTAAACTGGTCTATTAGAGCCACATCATTCCACTCAACATCTCCCGCTAATAACTTGAAATCTGCAATGAATAATCTTACCGATCTGTCGCCTTGTCTGAGTTTGCGGATGTCCCGACAGGCAGTTAATCGTCTCACTGGGTCTCCAAAGTGTCCCCTGAAAGCTGCAACAAAATTCCGGTAGTTGTTGAGTATTGGATCTCCAGCTTCTATTAAAGGAGTAGCCCACTTGGCAGCAGATCCCTTCAATAGGCTCATCACAAAAGTCACCTTTGTTCGATCTGTAGGAAATTCTCCCGGCCTACCGTCCATGAACAAGTCACATTGTGCTAGGAAGGTTCTCATCTGTTCCACCTCGCCTCCGTACTTCTCAGGCATGCTGCCAGGTGAGCGCAGTAACACGGGTGGTGGAAGAGGTGGTGGCTGGACTACCTGTCCGAGTTGCTGCACCAGTTGCCCCATAGCAGCCTGCAGGTTATTAATCTGTGCATCTACTTGCTGCTGATGCTGTAACAACGCGGCTGCCAATACTTCTGGAGTCAAAGCCGCTCCCTGCGGATCTGTAGCCATGATGAATCTCCTTCTACTGGAAGGTAGTTTGTCTCTGAGAAGATTGATGTCAGGATTAGCCCAGGACACTCCAGGAGACAGTACAGATTCAATTCAGCATGGTTTATTGGCTTCAGTCCCGTTACAGAATCTTCTCAGAGTGAAAGCAATTCCCAGAGTCACCCCACAAACATCCTGCATTCCTCAGGGAGGTGCCAGTCTCATCCTCTTATCTCTACCTCTCTGTTCTGGGGATAAGAGTATGCGCTTAACTCTTTCCTCTCTAGCTCTCACAGCTTTTTAGAGACCATAGCTGCTAATCCTTGGCCCAAATAGCCTCTCCAACTTCACCAAATGTATGGGGAATGAAAATTGGGTAGATGATTTCTCCAGTTTTCTCTAGGGAAAGGAGATTCACCAATAATTTCTTCAGCAAGCTATTGAAAAGATCCTAGATGAGGAACTCATATGCCTTTTTAAATTGAATTAATATACGTGTTAGAATTATATCCCAACTTTCATCTAGGGGCTCAAGGCAGCATACGTAGCACTCCCTTTTCTAAATCTTCTCTGTAGTAGCAACCCTGTGAGGTAGGTTAGGCTGAAAGTGATTGGTCCAAAATCATCCAGTGAGCTTCCATGTCTGAAGGCAGACTTGAGAATAGATTTTCCCTCCAAGTTTTCTATATCATACTGTACTATGATGAGTGGGAAGCCAGAATGGTGAGAACCATTAAAGAGAGAATGAAACACTTATCACAACTAAGAATATGGAACAATATTACACATCTGCTTGTGCGTCCCACCTTTCTCCCAGAGATCAAAAGGATTCTTTCCTCCCATTTTCTCCTGCAACAACCATCCTCTGGGATGGATTGGGCTGACAAAGAAAATGAGAAGCCCAAAATCATCTAGTCACCTGGTGAACTTATGTGACTGAGGATGGACATAAAATGGGACACCATTTCTATCTGACATTAGTATTTGCTATCATATGGGTGATAATGTAGGCATTCTGGAGCATACCTGGGCCTTTTTCCCCACAGTCCCTCCAGCCCCACTCCAAGGAGTTCTTCCTGTATATCTTGAGTTTTGCATTAACAATTGGAGTACCAAAAGCTAGGGATGCATACAATGCATTCAAAGTTAGGATATCACAAAATTGTTCCAGTATTTGAGTGAGCTCAACCAAAAGGTTTTATTCCAGGAACTGTTGATGCTATTAAGATAGGATTGCAATTGCTGGCTTACTCAGAAGCAAGAGCTTACTCCCAAAGGTTCCTTTGAGATAATACATAGGACAGATTCCAAGCAATATTCAAAGGTTCAGACACACATGTTGTTCCATCTTCAATCAGCTTCAGTGCTTTAGCCTGTAGACCCTAACCAAAAACAGCTAGACTTTAGCAAAAAATAAACCAGCAAAGCTACTCAAGAAGGCTTTTGTCATGCATTAGCCAGTTCAAACAGCTCTTTCCTGCAACACAGCATTTGTCTGGATGACCATTCTCAGGATTTATACTTGCAGTCAGCTGCAATCAAAAGTGCAGAGGGACCTCATTCTCCAATCTGGAACTGATGTCACACTTTTTGGCCTTACTGTGCCTTCCTTTGGTGCTCAAGTATATTGAAATTCGGTGTGGGAAGCAAAAGGAAACCCCTTACCTTAACACAGTTACCAGAAATCTGCTCTCATGATTATGGACAGAAGTGTGGTTTCAGCCAGACCAGTTTGAAAAACCAACCAGGCTCCTAGAATATTTCCCGCTGAGCTCAGCAAAATTTTCTTTGTAGAATTTGTGGAGGTCAGAAGCAAGTCTACCTATTAAGTCCTATGCACTAGATCTGTACTCAGGGTGGGCTGCCTATTCTGCCAGATTTCTGTCCTTAAAATAGATAGGTTATGTGCCCTTTTTTTTTTTTTTTTTTTTTGCTGTTCTCCTATTTTAGCACGGGAATAATTATACTAACCAATGCAATGCATATAGGAATGAGGAATGATATACAAATGCTTGCTATAATAATTACTTTTTTCAGTTAGATAAAGCCACGTTCAATTTCAAGTACATGATGAGATAGATGTTTCGGAGCACAGCAAGCAACTTGGTTCCTTCCATAGATCTGAATTTCAGCATCCATTAAGCTTTATCACTATGGCCAGTGTAAAGGGAATACAGGGATTGCAGTTCAAAACAGCTCAAGAAAGCCCAGTTGCCAACTCCTGGATTAGAGAATGATCCAAATCTTATTCTTATTCTCTTTTTTTATTTTCATTCCTTCCACAAAAGCACCATACACCCCAGTTTCTCCTATCAAAGCAGTTAGGGAGTAAGATTTCTTAAAATTAACAATATTAATTTGTATTACCTTAATAGACAATCATGTAAAAAGATTATCTGCCAGTTGTTGCATCATTTACATTTTTATAGCAGTTCTTCAACCCCAAACTACACAAAAGTACACTTCTTACGTATCTGAATAATGCTTAAGAATTTTTGTCTGGATTTAAAACAATGCAATTGGATCAGAAGCTGGATGGACTGTCTATTTCTGTGTTTCAAAAAATGTTCTGAATAGCCAAATAGATTTGGTTTTATGGTCAAGTTCAATCTGAAATTGACAGAACATACTAGCAAGAATGACAAAGTTGGAAAGAGAAAGGAAGAAAACATAGTTGGACTATGTCCTAGGAAACAGAAATGAAGCAGTAGAATGGCCTACCAGTTTTTGCCATCTAAAGATTTCTTCATTGTTAACACATTCTTTATACAACCAAAACACCACCTATATGCATGGATATCATTTGATGGATGGATATCATTTGATACAGAAATCATAATGAACAGAAATCAAATTGACTCTATTATTGGTATAAGAGGTTTAAGAGTCCAGTTACAACAGCAAAGATATTATAAACTGGTCATGTGCAAGTTACAAGTCAAGTAGAGCAGAACAAAGCGAACCAGTTTCCATAATATGATCCTGTGCACATGTCCACCATTTTCAAAGCATACATCAAGAATTGCTTTGAAGTTGGGACTTCCAGGGAAGAAACGGCAAACTGAAGTGGAGCTGATGACTGCAGTGGAATGAAGAGCTGGCAAGTCGATCCACTGTTTGATAATTCCTCTCTGGACAAGGAGAGGACATGAGATCACCCACAAGTTCTCCAGACAGTTGCTCCTCGTGAGGAGACTGCAAGACAGCAGTTTCTGGTGGGTTTAGAGCTCTGAGAGATGAGGGAATAGCCATCTTGCTGAAACCACAGTTGACACCTTTAAGAACACTGGGTTTGCATACTTCCTTTTCTAATCACTTTCAGAAATAGCTTGTTAACTGCTTTTTAGCTATTAGGAACCTTTGGATTGACAAGTTTTACAGCACCAGCTGAGTTTCCTTCAATCCTTAATGAAAGAAGTTTTAAAAACAAATTTAAGGACTCTCTCCCTCCCTCCCTCCCTCCCTCTCTCTCTCTCTCTATATATATATATATATATATATATATAAAGAGAGAGAGAGAGAGAGGAATAAACAGCAAAAGGATGATTAGAACTTTGATTTTGGAAAGTTACAAACAGACTAAGGGTCCAGATGGATTTGAATTAAGATTTTGGAATTAATTATAAGAATTCTTCTGTGGGAAAATGCTTTTGTTTTGAATTCTTTTTTTAAAAAAATGATAGGATGAGACTTTGAAGGTTAGGCACTAGAGGGAACCAGAAGGAACTAAAGATTACAATTAAAGGAGAACACTTAAAATTGACTTACTAATACAGAATGCAGCAAAATATTTTAACATTGGACATATGGAAGGATATTTTTGAAGAATGGACCCAGAAGTTAATTTTAAGAGTGTCTGCCTCTATAGATAGACTGTGTTTAAAAGATGCTATGGAAAAGGAACAAGCCTGACAAGATTGAGACTGATCTGAAAATGGATTTAAAAATGACAGTCTACAAGAATGATATGGAAAAAGATGCTACACTGGACATGCAAAAGAAACCAGCTAATGTCTTAATAATTAAAAGGAATAAACAATTAACAAACCAAGAGAGAGACCTGGATAATTTTCCTGTTTTGGATTTACAAAGAGGGTTGTTAGGGCTTTGAAGAATTTTGTGAGAAGGGAAAAAGAGAAAGTGAAAAGAAATCAAGTTCTAGGTCATTATTTGAAGGGACTAAAAATTAAGAGTGTAAAGTTGGTTTATTTGATCAAGATTAAAATTAAAATAGATATGTTGTTATCACTGGTAATCTTTAATGGACTTTTGCTGACATCAGGACTGAAATGATGAGGCTTTAAGGATTTGTTTACAGATAAGATATAGGATATATGAAGAAGAGATCATTTGTTGTATTTTAAAAGAAGGTGATAAGTTGCTAAAATTGTTTATACTGGTTATGATGAAGGGGTAGGGTCGGTAAGGATTGAATGGAACCTGGGTTTCTAGGGTTGAGGATAGTTCATTGGTTAAATGGACCACCATTGGATCAATCACAAGAATATGAACACACACACACACACACACAGCTGCTGACCAGCAGAGTACATAGCAGCCCAACCCAGGATGAAATTATTGCCTGAGTGACTAGACACTAGAGAGGAGGGGGTATGCCAGACACTGCAACCAATTGGAGCTGGTGTTGCTACTAGAATGGAGTGAAGCACCAGAGACCATTCTCTCTGAGGAGTTTAAAATGGCTCAGACTGGAAAGGAGCAGTTTTGAATTAAAGCTGGAAAACACAGGCATAACATGCATTTGCAAGGCTTGGGAGTGGAAAATTGACAATACCATCTGTTTCTGCACTCAGTAAATCATGTGTGGTTGATACTGTGGATGTGCTCAGAGTTTTTCACCAATCTGTGAGAGAAAATGAAATTGACTAGGCTGATATTGACAATTGTGACCATAAGCTGAAAATGAACCAAGGGTGTCCACAGAGAAGATTGATTACAAGTAGGAAGAATGACATGGCAGAGAAGTTCTCCAGATAAAGTTAACGATCTACAGAACCAAGCCCAATTTCACTGAGCTGTCATGCAGATGTTACTACCCACCAAGGTCACTCACTGTTGAGGCATGTGGATTCTGCAGTCTTTCTTGCTCTCTACTTGGGTGTTCCAGATAGGTGTGGCTAGAATGTATGGAACATGCAGGCCTGATCGACAGCAGGAAAATAATTAGGGACATACACAACTCACTTTCAGCTGAACACTGAGACGCTCACAGTTCTAATAGAATACATGGAGACCCATGAATTTAAACCTAGAGCAAAGCTTTATTGATTAAAGTATGTCATTGCTCTCATACACACTCACTCCCATTCACACCTCCACTTTTTTGTTGTTCAGTCGTTAAGTCGTGTCCGACTCTTCGTGACCCCATGAGCCATATTGCGCCAGGCCTTCCTATCTTTCACTGCCTCCCTGAGTTTGCTCAATTTCATGCTCATTGCTTCAGTGATGCTATCTAGCCATCTCATCCTCTGCCGTCCTCTTCTCCTTTTGCCTTCCATCTTTCACACCTCCACTTACTCAGAGCCTATTCAGCTAGGCTGGCCAGGCACTATCTAGAAGAATGGAAGCCTCCAAGTCCAGACCTAGAATGACTCAAGGAGTAGGCAGACTTTTTAAAAAGAACCTTTTTTTATCCCCCAAAGGACTTGCCTTATTAATCTGCAACTCCAGTAGCTATTGATGGGATTAGGGTTTCTTGGGATCCATGCCCAGCCTCTTTGGGCATTTTCTGATGGTATTTCTTTTATATATCCTTTGACTCTAAACTACTTGGTTCCTGCCCATCTATTTTCTGAAGTGAAAATTGAGCATTTTCATTTTATTGTGCTCCTTGTATTGAAGCTCCCTCTTGTGGCTAAGAGAAAAAAGAAAAACAAATCAAAATAAATAATTGGTTTAGCTAGACTAGATAGGATAAGTGACATATGTCTAACTGGAGTAAACAAAATAGCAATACGATGGTCAGAGCAAATGTCTGAAAATTAGCAAAATTCTTAGCTGTACAATTGCTTTTTTAAAAAAGTTTGATATCAAGGCAGTATTCCCTTTGAATTTCTAAGGAAGAAAGAATTTCGAAGGAAGGAAGGAAGGAAGGAAGGAAGGAAGGAAGGAAGGAAGGAAGGAAGGAAGGAAGGAAGGAAGGAAGGAAGGAAGGGCAGGCTACAACCTGCCCATTAAATTTAGGTTTAGATGACTGCCATTAGTTCATTCATAGATATCAATCCATTTGTTAACATTTCTAATATTTGTGCAAATGCTCACTTTCCCAACCTTTTAGACATATTCACTGTAACATACTTGGACATAACTGGACATAGTACATAATGTTTTAAAAATCAAATGTGATTATTTTGAACTTCAGGAAAGTTCAGGATAGAAACTGGAAAAACAAAAATGCAATTGAATTTTCAGATACTCTTCCATTACTATCAACAGATATTAGATCTATTGCAGATGATACAGAAATACTAAGGCTCTGCACACTTCAAAAATAGATTGGAAGAAATGCTCCAGAACTCATGTAAGCACAGCACCTCTCAGCCACCTCTTTTTATTACACTTCTGGATTAGCCTAAAACAGATGCAGCTGTTTTTATCAAAGATCCAAAGCATTTCTTTCAAACAGCCCTAACAGCTATTTCTGCATGATTGTCAGCATTCACTAGTTCATCTTACACATTATCCCTTAAAAAAAATGGAGAATTTCTCTACCTGACATGTTGCCTCCAGTGTGATAACTAAAATCTGGAACACTCTTACTTTCAGTACATTACATCCTTCCTTGGAAGTCTCACTAGCCTTAGCTATGTGGATCTCTATATAGTCTAGAAGACCTAATAATGACTTTCCCATTAATAATCCAGGTAGCCCCAGGTAGAGATAGATAAGGCATGACACATTCAAGGTCAGGGTTAATTCAGGGTTTATATGAGCCCAGTGCAAGGCTTTTACCTCTGAAGTTCTGGGTTTCCACACAGTGACAGTCGGTGTTGTTATGACTGGATTGCTGGCCAACTCAGGAGCAAATATTTACTCCTCTCAAGGGATTCTTTTGAGGAATCTGGCACCACTCCATTTCTCTACTCTTTGGGGTTTATTCTAGCTTTCTTGCAGATTTAGTGGCTGTGTTCCTGTTTCAGAGAGTGAATCCAGGATCGCCTTCAAAACTCACTACCCACTATATTTAATTTATGCAAGTAAAGATCAAATGGCTTTCACCTATGATCTTACCAGTGCACTTTATTTTTAGGTACAGATTATCATACAGGGAGATGGTTTTGGTTAAGGTGAGATATGGTATTCAGATGAATGAACCAAGATTTCTCTGAGAGGAAAGTTATACAGGCAGTTGGAGCCAAATTCTTTAATTTACCAGCCAAATGTATTGTGTCAAATGTCCACTAGCCAGACATCTCACTAAGGCCCCAGTGATTATAACATACAACTGCATCGTTATGCCCTGTTACCACACTGAGAAAATAATTTGCAAAGATTTGTAATCCCATGTAATGTAATGAGATAACATCCATGGTTCAAATATGTAAAAAACAAGAAGTCCTGTAGAGGAAGGCTTAAAAAAATATGCATTATATTTAATCAAGAGAGTATGTACTTAGTTATTTATTTTCATAAACTGGTACTGAAATGGGAAATCTTCGGAGAGTGTTAGTAACTCTGCAGAAACCTTTCTTAAATCGCCAGTAACATGTAGAAACACTTCTGAATTGTTTATATATTTACTTGTAAGAAGTTAGGGCAGAACTTTCAGATTGTTGTTGTTCTTTATAAAGCAATGTTTTGTGTTACATTTCCTTTAGAATTCCTTCCAATTCAAAAGATTTGCTTGAAGACAAACTTCATAGCTGAAAAGTATCAATCAATCTGTTCATTGTTGCAACCACATGTCATAACAAATAATTAAATAATGAATGCATCTACAGGTGATGGCTCCATTAAACATTTTAATTAGTACTCACATTCAACTTCCAAGCACACCCATCCAAGGAAACCATAACTACAAATTGGAAGTAGCTGTCAAGAACCCCAGAGGCTAAAGAGCACATCTTCAAGAGACGTCCCACCAAGCACCAGAGGCAGCCTGCAGCTGTTACCTCATGTGAATTATCTGCTGTGCAACATCTGTCATCTGAAAGAAAGCCTTTAAAAATTTGTCCAGCTTGCCTTTTTAATTTGCATAATTATGTATTCATGAAAGGCTAGTATGTGTATGTGTGTGTGTGTGTGTCTGTGTGTGTGTTTATATATATATATATATATCAAATACTATCACTCTTGCCTATTGTTTCTGTGACAGTGATGGATGGCCAGGATACATGTTTTAAATAAACATTGTTTTCACATTTTTTTGAAAAGAATGAGTGTTCTCCTTCCTCCTCACACTTTTACTATGTTTCCTGACTTTCCCTCAGCTCCCAGGGCTCTGAAAGCCACCAGAGACTGCTGTTTTATGGTCTCTACATGGGGAGCCACTGTATGGAGCACTTGTGGGCAATCCCAGGTCCTCTCCTTTTTCCGCAGAGGAATTCCGAGGAGCTGATCCATTCACTGGCTCCTCGCGCTGCTGTGGTCATCAGCCCCACTCTCCAAAGTAAAAGTCCAAAGTAAAAAGATTTTCAAGACACCTCTGTATCTAGGTAATAATTACATGGACCACAATAATTAATAAATATTTATTAAATTACCAGATCTTTCTCCTATGGAAAAACATGAGTTTCTTGTATAATAAGCAAGCAAGCAAAAGTTCTGTTTTTAAATTTCCCAGTTTGGTAAGTAAGTGTCTCTTCTGGGTAAGATGCCATGGGTCTGTTATATTCTACAAACTAATAACAGTATCCTATTAAATTATAATTCAGATTTTTAACAAACTTTTAAAAAATTGCACAAACCAGTATTGCTCTAAGTCAGGGGATGAAAAGATATACAAAGTACAAAGAAATCCTACTTAGCCTCCTTCATGAGGAGGTCCTGAGAACAGAGGAGGATAGGTGAAAAGGTCATGATCTTCAAATCATATGTTACTGACTGTGTTCAGAACATCCTGTAACAAAAGTTATCTACATGGATAATCATTACCCTTTAGCACAGCGTGCCTATCAGGTTTATCCGCTGTATCCTATTGAAAATGTCATTTGAAAAATAAAAATATCCACCAGAATCATGTTAAAACGAATAATGCAAAGAAATTGAAGAAAACAATAGAATGGGGAAGACTAGAGATCTCTTCAAGAAAATTGGAGATATCAAAGGAGCGTTTAGGGCAAAGATGGGCATGATAAAGGACAAAAAAGGCAGGGACCTAACAGAAGCAGAAGAGATTAAGAAGAGGTGGCAAGAATACACAGAAGAACTATACAAGAAAGATCTTAATGTCCCTGATGTCCATGCTGGTGTGGTCACTGACCCTGAGCCAGACATCCTAGAGACTGAAGTCAAGTGGGCCTTAGGAAGCATTGCTAACAACAAAGCTAGTGGAGATGACAGTATTCCAGCTGAGTTATTTAAAATACTAAAAGACGATGCTGTTAAAGTGCTGCACTCAATATGCCAGCAAGTTTGGAAAACGCAACAGTGGCCACGGGATTGGAAAAGGTCAGTTTACGTTCCAATTCCAAAGAAGGGCAATGCCAAAGAATGCTCAAACTATCGCACAATTGCACTCATTTCACATGCTAGCAAGGTTATGCTCAAAATCCTACAAGCTAGGCTTCAGCAGTACATGAACCGAGAACTACCGGATGTACAAGCTGGGTTTCGAAGAGGCAGAGGAACTAGAGATCAAATTGCCAACATTCGCTGGATCATGGAGAAAGCACAAGAGTTCCAGAAAAGCATCTACTTCTGCTTCATTGACTATGCAAAAGCCTTTGATTGTGTGGATCACAACAAGCTGTGGCAAATTCTTGGAGAGATGGGGATACCAGACCGCCTTACCTGTCTCCTGAGAAATCTGTATGCGGGCCAAGAAGCAACAGTTAGAACCGGTCATGGAACAACCGATTGGTTCAAAATAGGGAAAGGAGTACGACAAGGCTGTATACTGTCACCCTGCTTATTTAACCTATATGCAGAGTACATCATGAGAAATGCCAGGCTGGAAGAATCACAAGCCGGAATTAAGATTGCAGGGAGAAACATCAATAACCTCAGATATGCAGACGATACCACCCTAATGGCAGAAAGTGAAGAAGAACTAAAGAGCCTCTTGATGAGGGTGAAAGAGGAGAGTGCGAAAGCTGGCTTGAAACTCAACATTAAAAAAACTAAGATCATGGCATCTGGACCCATCAATCCCTGGCAAATAGAAGGGGTAGAAATGGAAGCAGTAACAGACTTCATTTATTTGGGCTCCAAGATCACTGCAGACGGAGACTGCAGCCATGAAATTAAAAGACGCTTGCTCCTTGGGAGGAAAGCTATGGCAAACCTAGATAGCATATTAAAAAGCAGAGACGTCACCTTGCCGACAAAGATCCGCAGAGTCAAAGCTATGGTTTTTCCAGTAGTAATGTATGGCTGTGAGAGCTGGACCATAAAGAAGGCTGAACGCCGAAGAATTGATGCTTTTGAACTGTGGTGCTGGAGAAGACTCTTAAGAGTCCCCTGGACTGCTAGGAGGTCAAACCAGTCAATCTTAAAGGAAATCAACTCTGATTGCTCATTGGAAGGATTGATAATGAAGCTCAAGCTCAGATACTTTGGTCACCTAATGCGAAGAGAGGACTCTTTGGAAAAGACCCTGATGCTGGGAAAGATGGAAGGCAAAAGGAGAAGAGGACGGCAGAGGATGAGATGGCTAGATAGCATCACTGAAGCAATAAGCATGAAATTGAGCAAACTCAGGGAGGCAGTGAAAGATAGGAAGGCCTGGCGCAATATGGTTCATGGGGTCACGAAGAGTCGGACACGACTTAACGACTGAACAACAACATGTTAAAACAGACATCCCAAGTTAGTGCCAAGAGTCAACTTCAGACAGAAAGCATATTTTACCAGACTCAGGAAATAACCAAATATCCCTAGATAAATATTACATGGAACTCTAGAAATATTTCATCTGTGAATATCAACCTGCCATACTGGTTCATTCCTTAAACAAATAATGTTGCAGCCCTTCTGGCTCTTTTTTTCAGTTCTGGCCATCCTAGGTAAGATGCGCCATGTGTATTAGAGCAATTAGAAGGTTCATTTAATTGAGTTGTTCCAGTGAATTGGGGGAGGATGTGAGTATTGATTAATTCAAGTTTGGTTTCATAATTTATAGCCCTCACAAGATGCATTTTATCTTGTATATGTAAGATATGTTCAGCCTTCTAGCTAAGAGAGGAAGAATGGCTATTATGAGGACCAAATTTAGTTCTCTATTTTTTGGCCCCATACATGTGTACTTCATAAAGATTCTTACTGATATTATACATGTATTGGGTACTGGACTAGCTGACCTCTAAAATTCTTTCCAACCCTATGATTCTACAATTTGTTTAGAAATATTAACAAGCAGATGTGTGACTTTCAGTACATAGGAAATCTGGCAACAAAGTAAAACAATTGCGTCCTAAATCAGCAACAATGTTGGAAACATAATGGGCTAACAGATGTTGAAATTTCAGATCTTTCAATTAAATTTACTTAGCCATAAATCTGTACCTTCTTCTTTTCATACCATAGGTTTTTTTCAACAGATACAACATATTTGTGTGATGTCCATGGAAATTCAGTGGATAGAGAATATTTGAATGATCTCCATAAACGTTTATATGGTCATGATGGTGTTTGCATATCTGAGGGGATATGTCCTTCATTTGCAACCAAATGAAATGTGGCCAATCTGGGAATTGCTGTAAAAGGCATGGAAAATCTCCCGTGTTCTTGTACTTTAAGAATTTTTTTCTATTTTCTATTCTTCTTCAAACCTTCCCTTCCCCCAAAACCCTGTGAGTGCTTCTGAGTGTCCTAGGAAGTACTGAAAACATGTCCAGTATCTTCTGCTATCCATACGTGTTGATTTAGGTTCTGAGCCTTCTAAGTCAGATTACTGCCAGCTTCTCTCTTTCTCCATTTTGTTTATGTTATTTGTAGACCATGCTCCCCTTCTGATGCTGTGTACAGCAAAGAACAACAATAACAATAATCTTCAGGAAAAACAATGTGATACAAATTCCACAATAAAAAATAATTGCCATAAAGCAAGAAGTAAAAAACAGAAAATGAAAATGACTTAAAATCAAATTCATTTTAAAAGATGCCAATGTTACCTTTGGCTGATGATGCCAATGTTACCTTTCAAATATCCAGGGGAACAAACACAGCTTCAGTTTAAAACAGGATGGTATGAGAGTCAGTCGTATTCATTATTCAGAGATTCATTATCCACTTACCCACATCTTTTAATTATATTTTATTGCTTTAAAAAACAGAAGAGACAAAATGACAAAAAGATGATACGGGCCCTTCAGATGGTCACTCATGAGTTTGTCACTTCATGACTGGACTATTGCAATGTGCTATATGTGGGGCTGCCCTTGAAGACCATCTGGAAGCTATTGTTGGTACAAAATGCAGCAGTGCAAGCAATAATGGGTACTTCTTAGTACACCAGTGTATCATCACTGCTACACATGCTGCATTGGTTTCCAGTTGGCTTCTGGGTGCAATTCAGTGCGCCGGTCCTCACCTATAAAGCCCTACATGGCGTATCACCTGATTACCTGAGGGGCTGCTGGTCTCCAGTTGTTTCTGCTCACCTGGTACACTCAGGCAGAGTGGATACACTCCAGATACCTTCTATTAAATGCTGCCATCTTGTGGGACCAAAGATTCCTGGAATATCTCAATAAACTGAATATCATTTTGCAAATAATTATGGATGTCCTTTCTCAATGGGAATTCCTACACTGGAATCTAGAAATTTCATTTATGCCATTTTTTCTTGCCATTTATGCCAAAAAACCCTGCTGGTTATTTGCCACTGGACAGAGAGCTCATCAAGATCCACCAGCCTTCATTGTAGCCATCTGCTTAAAAGAAGAACATCACCAGAATTACCTATATCTTATGATAAGTCATTTCATATACTTAATCTCTCTTCTCACTTCAGTTTCCTGCTCATTTTCAGGTTCTGGGGAGGCCTAACATGTTTCTCTTTAAAGCTCTGATTTAAATAAAAAAATAAATGTCTGGGGATTTTATTTTATTTTTTGTATTCACAGTTTGAGCTGTATTTGTTTTTTTAAAAAAAGCATTTCAGCTGTACATAAACTAAATATTAAATATGGGGATCAGCCATTTCTAAGGACAGGAATAATTTATATCCTTAAAGAAACCCTGTTTATATCCTTTACATGCAAAGTTTCATACATTATTTGTTATTTTTTCAGTTACTAGGAAGTCTGTTTGTTAAATTAAATCCACTTTTGCATGAAGCAATTCACTTGAAATCCAAAGAGAAATCTAAGCAGAAGAAATCTATGTATCAAATCACCGACAATAAGGGGCATGGTGTTGATGATTTTAAACTTCAGTGCTGAAATGCCACTCAGAGTTATTTGCAATTGGAATAGCCTCTAAACCCAACATAAATAAACAAACACACCCACATCAATCTATTTTCAGAGTGGACAAAAATTTGGTGCTCATGGACACAGCTGGAATTTTGAGTACATGTCATGGAAGCTCTCACAAAATGATGTCTAAGTGAGAGACTTGTACAAACAGAAAATGGCTATCATGGGAGGATCTTTTAGTGGGACTAAAAATAAACTTGTCAAGTGGTTTACTTTTACATCTACCTACAATAGGAAAAGAAAGTAAAATAGGATTTTTAATGATTTGCACATTCCTCAAAAATTGTGATGGAGTGGAATTATGAAGGCCAGGCTCAGGGAGATAAACATTTTCTTAGCTCACCAGAACAGCGTGGGAAGAACAAGAGGATGAGACTGGCACCTCCCTGAGGAATTCACACTATTGTGACTGGCTGACTTTGGGATTTCAAGGCCAAAGATCAGGTTAGGGACAGATTGTCATGAAGAAAAATCTATCTACTGTATGGGTTGCTAAGAGTCAACAATGACTTGATAGCATAATCAATTATTGTACAAAGTGCAGTATATTGGAATCATGGGCTGTAAGTCTCTGAACAGAAAAAGGAATGATTAGAATAACTCATTGATATATTATTATTCCACTTCTATTTCTAGGCTTAAATACAGATCTGCTTCCATAGCTAGTGTGTGTCTGTCTCTGTGTGTGTCTGTGTGCACGTATGTATATATTGTTGTATGTGTTCCTTCAAATCAGTATTAACTCCTGGTGATTGCCTGGACAAGTCTGTGCAGTTTTCTGGGCAAGATTTCAGAAGTGGTTTGCCACTGCTTCCTTTCTAGGGCTGAGAGAGTGACTGGCCCAAGGTCATCCAGTTGGCTTTGTTCCTAAGGTGGGACTAGAACTTATGGTCTCCTGGTTTCTAACCTGGTGCCTTAACCACTACATCAAACTGGCTCTCGTGTGTGTGTGTGTGTGTGTGTGTGTGTGTGTGTTCATTCCTTGTTTTTTCTCTCAATTTTTAAATGTTCTATGGTTAAAATTAAGCAAATGAATTATCAGCATCCTTTACTATTATCTCAGTGTATGCCACATGGATGTTTGCCATGTACCAAATTCTGTCTGAAGAACTTCAACATTTCCACAGTTCATTTCCTGCTTTAGTTGTACAAAATGTCCACAGACTTAGATCATTAAGTGTATCTGGGAATAAATTGTCATGGAAACAAAAATAAGGTAGTGATTCCTCCCAGAGTTGGAGAATATCCTATTCATTTAAAAGAACATTATCAAACAGAGAGAACCTGATGAACTTATGGATATGGAGGAAAAATCTGTTTAGGTCTTTAAAAAATGACTGTTTGAAGCTGTTAAATAATGTTGGAAAGCATTTGCTTTTTATCTTCCTTTTCAATCTTTAAATGCCCTATGAGGAAAATTAAGCAAATGAATTATAAGTACACTGTACTATTATCACACTGTACCCATCAACAATGTTTGCCAGGTACCAATCTTTGTTGGAAATTCTTCAAAGGCCATTTCTACAGAATATTTCCTGCCTTATTTGTACAAAAAGTGCACCATTAATTAGTGCTATTTAACTCAATCTTCTGTCCCATTTGATAAGGTTTTGAGAAAGCAAAACATGGAATATAGACAGCTATAGATAATTAATGGAGTTCTAAATATTTGGTATATGGGGACGCGGTGGTGCAGCGGCTTAATGACACTGAAAGTTGCCAGCCAGAAATGGCTGACGGCCTCGGCGGTTCGAGTCCAGCCTTCGCCGTTAACAAGGTGAGCTCTTGTTTCCTCCCCAGCTCCTGTCAACCCAACAGCTCGAAAACTTACGTGAGTAGATAAATGGGTACTCTCACTCCGGTGGGAGGAAAAATGCTGGCAGTGCCTTGCACAGAGAGATGGGATCAGCTGCCGGTAAGCGTGAAACCGCGCTCGCCCGAAAAAGGGCACGAAGCAACAGAAATCCCGCCTCCTGCGCTCGCCAGCTGGGCTCTGCTCTAGGAAGGAGGCTCTGGCAAACCACTTCCGAAACAATTGCCTTGAAAACTGCACAGGATTTGTCCAGGCAAGGGCTCGTCCAGGCAGGCACTGCAGGGTCAGTAATGACTGAGCGCAGACAAAAAAAAAAATAAAAAAATTTGGTATACAATATTTGATACACTCTGTTGTATCCTCAGCAAAATAACTATGCAGTTCCTTTGGCTTTTCCTGTTTCTTCTTTCCAGGTAGCAGATTAAATGACCGGTAATTGCCAAATATGATTGAAAAATAACTGAAGCTGGGCATCTACCTAGCCTTCTGACCTAATAGTGGGCACTAACTAGCCCTCTAATTATTGTTTCGTGGCTCATTTAATACAAATTCAGCCACATGAGACAATGGTCAGGATAATGTTTCAGGTGGCTCTAGAAGTTCTCAGCTGAGATCCCACTTCCTATTAGGACTGCTGATTTGAATTTTGTTTCACTTAAGGTCCAGAGAACTGAATTGCTTTGTTTCAGTGCTTGGATTTCTACTGTTGAAGCAGGCTGATACAATCTCTGACCAGCTGCTATAATCTTGAGATCCAAATTTAAATCATGCAGCAGCCCCACTCAATCACCTAATCTCAGAATTCCTAGGTTGTTTCAATCAAAAGTTGCTAACTCAAAATGCCCCTTCAAATTCCACACAGCTCTTTAACCTCTGACATTATCTCTGTGTCTCTATCATCTCTGTATCTATCTCTATCTGGAAAAACCAATCGGGGTGGAGATTTGCAGAGAGCACTGAATCAGAACAAAGGTGGGTTAGATCCATTTGCCTCATTTCTTGTCATTGACATTCTGTACCAAATAACATTCTGTCATTAAGTTTCTGTTCCTCATTTCCTATAATTAATTCTGGCCCTTGTACTATATGAGCTGCACAGAAGCATTTTTTAAAGAAAAACAGTAAGTGCAACAGTAAAACTCTTTACATAAAACCAAACATATTGGTAATGCCCTGCCAATTCTTCAGCCCTGCTGCTCAGTTACAATAAAAAGAAGACGCTCAAAAGGAATATATTTGGAATGTATTGGTTGTTATGATCAGAAGCTGCCAAAATTGGTATGTGTAAAATGAAGAACACAGATTTCTCAGCTCTCATTTTATGTTGTCTCAATTATAAATGCTCTTTTCTTCTATTAGCAGCCTAATTAAAATGCATTTCATGTCATACAATGGGAGGTGCTTGGGCAATTATTTGGTGCCCTTCACCTTTAGTTCTTCATGGATTTTGTGACTTAACTCCTGCAAACAAACAAAGCTGACAATTATGGAGATATATTTTATAGAGTACTAAAACAAGTTTACCTCCTGGGATTAAATTCTGCTATAACAATCTATTTTTGCCATATTGGATTAATTCTTAACAAGTAACAATGAAAATATTTCAGCTTTTCTTTTGTTTTCTTTCATGGATAACCCTACTTATTCCAGGTAAGACAAATAAACAGACAATTGAGTCATATGGTTGATACCAACGGGGCATCTACCTCCCTAGACTTCTATCTTGGCTCACTTGGTCCAGAGACTTACTCATGTTGATGGCAGTGACCTGATTTGGGGGCTACAGAAGTTCTTTTTCAGGATCCTCTTTTCCCTTCTCTGTTAATGATTTTTTCCTTTATTATCCCAGTTTATAAAGATTTTCTTTGTGCTAATCCCTCAGTGTATCTGGCTAAAATTTGAGCAGCTTTATCTCTCAAAAGGTGTCATTATGACTACACATTCATCTAACTCTCTCTCCAAAAGTTAGTTATTTGACACTTTTCAAATTAAAAAAGCTGCTTCCAAGAACAGCCCTATGTATATTTCCCATGCTAGTCATCAGAAAGCACAAATCTTGCTTAGATGAGACCTTCTGATTTGGCATGAATCAGAACAAGATAGTTGCTAAAGAACAAATCTAAGCCTCATAACTGAATCGTATAGGACAGAATATACTCAAATATATAACATCCATGATAGTGAAAGAAGCAATTGCTAACTGTGTCCACTATGTGGCTTTCTAAAGTACGGTAGCTCTGCAAGAAATTCATTTGGAAAACTAGTTGTTGCCATTATTTTGCACATCAGCTGTGCTGCCCAAGGGGGGGGGGGAAGAGGGGGTGTTAAAATATATGCTGAAATCTTATTTTAAAATCTTATTTTCCCTCCCTCCCTCCCTTCAGGACTTACTGGTACATTTGATATTAATTTGTTGGTGTGTTTGCATCATTTTAATGCTTATTGCCTTCCCGGTGTTTGCCCCCAGTATTCTGTCCAACTGGGAACCTGTGGCCTAAAAAAGACATGCTGTAAAAGGTAGGCAAAGTCTGAAATAAAATATAACTATCTCTCTCCTATCCTTATATGCAAGTGTATGTTTACAACTGATACCTGTTAGCTTTAAATATATCTTACCTTCAACCACATTGTTCTTATTGTCTTGGTCTTGACAGCTACATGGGGCTTGACAACACTTATTATATGATAGCTTTCACTCATACTTATTTTTTGAAGCAATGATTTTCCTATATTTGTTTTCTTTCATTCACAGATTTTTCACTTCATTCTACTGATCATCCTTTTACTTTCCACTCCATTCCAAGCAGCTTCCACATCCTCTTTCCTTATGTCTACTTTCCAGTCATTTCACTGGGAAACTAATCTACAGTATCTCGTAATGCTTTTTCATACAGGACTTGGAATTTCTCTTTCTGAAATCATTCTACTTTCATTCTCATTTTTTCACTTCTTTCTTCATCTTCTATGCCCTCTTTTCCCTTAGATTCAATCTTCTATGTCCTCTTTTCCCTTAGATTCAATCTTGAGAATGTTGGCTTCAATCCTTCTTGAGACAGAATTACAGTGTAAGACCAGCATCCAGAGGGAACAAGAATTCTGTATGCTTGTACTATACAGTGAAAGTCTCCTCAGAACCTAGCAATGTTAGAGCACTGAAATCCTAGCTCCTGTTATTGTCTTGACCAAAATATTTTTTCTTTCTTTAGCAAAATCCTTAATATGTTTTCATGTCAATTAATTGGAGGTACTTGTTCATATACAAGGTGTACTGCATCTTCAACTGTGCATGGATTTTGCAACAAAGCCTTTCCCTGCTGTATAAGGTAAGTTACATCCCCCCAGCATAAGTTCTGAATATGCCTGCCACTAATTTTTCCAGCTCCCATTATGTGTCTATAAAATGCCTCTATGCATTGCAAACTATTTTTTAAAATATATAATGGTCATTTTCTTGTAGTTGAGCAGAAGTTCTTATCATTTATCATAACTACCCATTTCTCATGAAATAGAATTACTTTAACTTGGTATGACATTAAATCTATGTCATGAGACATGAGCTGTTATGCTTAGTCAGAGGATGGAAGCTTCCATAGAATACTAGCAGATCTTTGTAAATTGACTATAGGTGGCAAATTATGCTGTGGGCACCCTTTCCCACTGGGTGATCCTAGACAAGACAGGAATTTCAGTAAAGGGAGGAATTTTCTATTGAAAAAGAGGACTGGATGTGCCAATGGACAGCTACCAAATAGATTAAAATATTTCTGTCTCCTGGAGCAAATGTGGATATTTTGCTGCATCAGATGGGTTAGAAAAACATGGTGAGATAAGTATGCTGTCTTCTCAAGAAAACAATCCACAAGGGGCAAATTAGGATGATGCATACATTCCAAAGTTCATGAGATAGAGCCTTTCCTGCTCTATCTCATGAACTTCTTCTTCTATATATTTTTTTCATGTTGAAAGTTCCTGGCTGACTAACAGCAGCACTGGGTTCTTAAAGATCAAAGGCAACTTCTGCAGTGCTTTATAATAAATAAATGTTATTGATTAGTCATCTGACCATATCAAAAGCTATAAAACCAATACAGAGAAAACAGTAAGGCATATTCATAATAAATCATCAACCCTGCAGTCAACCCCAATCCGTTCTAGGTAGTCTAAACTTTTCAAAATGGCCTTTGATATAAAAATTGCACTCTTGCTAGTGATATGCAGGTTCCTTCCCTGTAAGAAGTAGGATAGTTTCTCCTGCATGTCCCAATATTTTTTAATTTTAAATAAGGATCTAAGTAAATGGTCCTTTCTGCAGAATATAGTTTGCAACCAAGCAGGATTTATGTAATGCCTTCAGCCGCTGATGCACCACATATACACAGTTTTTCTTCAAATGGAACTCCATGGAATCTCCCATATCTTATCATGCAATCCAGTTGTTCAAAATGTACTCTAGAGAAAGGTCTTCTAAGATGTTGGGGCATATAAGTTGTTAAATATTTTTCTATCGGGGAGGCTAATTTGTGTTGAGCCAGCCACTTCAAGGAAGCAGTGCTTTATAGAGAAACCAAGTGAGTACACAACACGGCAGAGCAGCTTTAGAAAAGAATTGTTTTGCAATTCAGAGCCTAATACTGCTGTTAAATGTACTGGGGTTTTTAAAAGTGAAAAAGAAGATAGCAGTGATGTTGAAGTTGAGAAAGAAAGTATGTGCTGCTAGGTAAGATTTAGCACTTTTTCTATGTATTTATAATAAAAAATAATCTTGCTCTCTAAACTATCAAGATGATGATGATGCCTGTTTGTCATTAGGAGTGTTAAAATTAGAATAATTAATAAAATGGAAAAATGATCAAGGTTGAATCACATATTATTGCCTAAATATTTCTAAAATCTCATTTTGCTTTGCAGTCCATCAAAAATCTAGCATTTATGCACAGCTTGGTCTGTATCCTCTTCATGAAATATAAACAGAAATATCATTTAGGTTCCAAAGGAATTTTACCAGCAAAGAATCTTTTCTTGAATCACAAAAGTAAGAGATGATTTTTAAAATAAACTTATGTTGTTCTCTAACTCCCTTCCTGAAATGTGCACATATCTTTTTGGTTGGATAGAATGTAGTTATATGATTAGCATACTTACTGAGATTTTTTTATGACACTACCCCAAAGGCAATATGGTCTATCATAGGAAATAATTTAAGAACTTTCCCCCCTTATTAATTGCCTCTCCCCTGTGGTTTTTGGACAGAGACCAATTGGGTAGTTCAGTGCTTCCCTAAAAGGTGCTAACCCCAAGTTAACAACTCAGCTTTGTGACCTTAATTAGCTGGCTGACAGCTGCTGCCTGTAACTGACAATACTTTAATAATTTTCACACCTTCTGCTTTTGTTTCCTGAGTGGCTCTGGAGGGGGGGCTGTGAGCCCACTAGGCAAAAATCCAGTGCCAGCACATTCCTTTCAATGTGTATTCCCCATTGTGTACCTGCTTACTCTCTTGTAATCTGTCATTCTCCAATGAATGTAAATACAAACACACAAATATACTGACACAAATATACTGACACACAAATATACTGACAGCCACCATCAAGACTACATCCCTAAGACAAGCTGAAAAAAAGGAAAACGAAACTTCAAACTAAATTTCTCAAACTAAACCCCAGTAACAAAGAGGTACCTGAACCTGAATGGATAGTCTGCATGTCCAGCCAACCATTATCCACTGCAGAACACAGTATCCTTCAGAAAGGCCTCAACTATAATATGGACAATGCTAATCAGCTAAAATTCTATGCAGCCTTAGCAGCAGCATTTAAAACCAGAACTTACCACAAAGACTCAAGAAAACATAAGGCAGACAATCATACCACAGATCAGAAGAACACAGAATCAGAACCAACTCAAAGCAGAGGACAGAGCAGCCCTCAAAAAACCTAAAGAAGGACCAAACTATCACCATCCTCCCAGCAGACAAAGGCGGAACTACAGTTATCATGGATAAATCACAATACATATAAAAAGCCAAAAGATTATTGGAGGACAAAGAAACCTATGTCCCAGTTAACACCAACCCAATACAGAAACATGAACCCAATAAAGAACCTTTAATGACCTAACCAAGAAAGGCCATATCACAAAAGAAGAAGAGTGGTGGATGAAAAGCAGTGGACCCATCTTCCCATGCTTCTATGGATGCTCAAAAATGCACAAGCCTGACATACCTCTCCAACCAATTGTATTGTTACCTGGGACCCCAACATACAACATAGCAAAAGAATTTAGAAAAAAGCTTGAACATCTCACAGAAGGGAGCGAATATTTTATCAACTCCCCACTACTGTGCCTCCAGAGAATCAAAGAGTACAAATAGATGAAGATGAAATTGTGGTCTCATTTGATGTCACAGCACTCTTTACATCCATAAACTAGAACTAGCAAAAGAAACCATGTCAACAGTACCACACAACACACCCAACCTAACCAAATACACCAAGATTGAAATACCCAGAATCATGGACCTCATCAACCTCTGCTTCACTATTATTTTCAGTTTGATGGACAAATATACCAACAAATAGAGGAACACCCATGGGATCACCACTGTCAGGACTCATAGCATAGATTGTAATACAGCTTCTAGAAACTATAGCACTTCCACACATACGACAAAAAGTATCGCTCTGGAATGTAAATGACACCTTCATCATAATAAAAAAGGGACAACTAGAGAAGACACATGAAACTATCAACAACATCTTCAAAGGAATAAAATTCACTAGAAAAGAAGAAAACAACAACACACTACCCTTCTTGGATATCCACATCAGCAGTGGAAATGATGGCAAATTAGAAACATAAATCTATTGAAGAACTACCCACACTAACCAAGTACTCCATTACCAAAGTAACAACCCAACCTCCCACAAGAGGAGCTGTGTAAAAGCATTATTCAAATGAACACAAACGCACTGCAGCAACCCAGAACAGCAGAAAAAGGAAACAGACCACCTATACAACATCTTCCAACAGACTGGATACCCATGCAACCTTATCAAGAAGTGCCTGACCACTCAACCTACTACAGCACAACCAACACGAGCTATGAAAAGGATAACACTGCCATACATCAGAAACGTCTCAGAAACAGACTATTACAACCACATGGCATCTCTGTAGCACACAAACCAAGTAAAGCCCTCCAAAGCATCTTAAGTAAACCAAAAGACCCAGTACCCCAAGAAGAAAAAACAGGAGTCACCCACAACATACAGTGTAAGGACTATAACAACCACTATGTAGCACAGACAGGCAGAAGGCTAGCAGAGCACATCCATGAACACCAACTAGCAGTCAGAAGACACAATGAAAACTCCTTAATCTCACAACACATGGATAGACTTAACCATAGATTCAACTGGGAAACTCAGCATCTTAGACCAAGCTAAATCCAAAAATGCGAGGGAATTCCTAGAAGCTTGGTATTCAGACATCAATAGGCCCATAGAGATAAACAACATGTACACACTATTCAAAAGAGACAATAAAAAGGAAACAAAATGCCAGAATACTGCCTTACCAGCAATCAACACTCAGATAAGCAGAGATTAACACCAGGATTAATACCAGACAAACAATCAAGGGCCTCTTGTTAGACGTCAGCTTCTTCTGTTTAGCAGTTAGCTGGTACTCTCTCTTGCTGAATCCTTCCCGTGCATCACCTGCTGTGGTGGTTGTGGCTAGGCCTCTCCCACAGGCCTCTGTGGTCTGCTCCAGGGCCTTTTTCAGTGGCCTCACCTGCCGCATTAGTAACGGCTACCAGGCCTCTTGCTAGACGTCGACTTCTTCTGGCCTCCAGTACCAGCCCACTGCTAAGCCACTGCCAAGGCCTGACTGCCGCTGGTATTACCCCTATTAACTTCCATGAGGCCCTTTGAGCCTTGACCCTGCTTTATATGTACCTGCTCAGGCTGCTGTAGCTTGAATTGTGCTTAGCTGGCAGCTATTTCCAGCTTTGGCTTTGAGCTGCAAGGAAAAAGACTTCTTCGCCTCTTGCTCCTGCCAGCCCTAAACTGTAAGCGAACCTCCCATAACACTCTTTGCATCTTGCTCATTTCAAGGATGTTTTCATTTATTTGAATGGTGAGGAAGAGTGAGACCCCTCTTTCATTCCATCTCATCTGTCATGCTTGCCATCTTTTATATTTGTCTCTTATGTTTTATTGATTTTTTTGTAATTGCTTTGTTTGATATTGTCAGCTGCCCAGAGTCGTTGAGAGTTGGGTGGCATTCAAGTTTAATAAATTGTTATTGTTGGTCACATAGTCAGCCAGTTGGTTAGACTGGATTTGGCATTTTACCCACTTATCAAGTCCTTCCCAAGGACCTGGATAGGCAGATGTTGTTGTTTGATGGTGTTAAAGGTATAGTTGCAGGATGTAAGCTGTTCCAAGTAAATCTGCCTTTTGCAATTGACTGATGGTTATTTTATCAATGCCGATGGTCTTCAAGCAGTGCTCCAGACATTTTGGGATTGCACCTAAGGCGCCTATAACTACTGGTACTATCTTTGCTTTCTATAGTACCAATAGTTATAGGCATCTAAGGTGCAATCGCAAAACAACTGGAGCACCACTGGAAGACCATTGGCATAATAATAATAATATTAATAATTAATAATAAGTTTATTATTATTATATTGTGTCTTTTATTTATTTTATTGTAATCTACCTAGAGTCACATAAAAAGTGAGATAGGAGACTATACAGGTAGTCCTTGCTTAATGACCGTTCAATTAACGACTGTTAGAAGTTATGATAGCCTCAGAAAGGGTGCTTTACAGCCTGTAAAGCACTTCTTTACAACCCGTAAAGCACTTCTGGCCATCATAAAACGTTGTGCTGCCCAATCATGTGGCTGCATTTCAGGCACTTGGCAACTGGCTTGCATTTACAATCAGTTGCCAAGCACTCCATGATCATGTGATCGTCATTTGCATTCTTCTCTGCTGGCTTCCAATGGGAAGGAAGGTTGCAAGTGGAAGGGACACGGTGGTGTACAGGAATGGAGCTCAAATCTTCAGGACCACAACTGGGACTGGAATCTTGGTCATTGAGCAAAGCAGACATTAAGTGAGACATCCACATGACTGCTTTGCTCACCAACAACAATCTGGCCACTCCCAGTTGCCCCCTTACACACCTCTGTGAGGGGAGGGGAGAAGTGGACAGAGCGAAAGGGCTACCTGCTTCTTTCCTCTCCCCTCTCTCAGCAGCCTTTCCCCTCCCCTCTCTCAACGGCACCATTGAGAGAAGGAATGGAAAGAGGATAGAGCAAAAGGGCTGTCTGCTGCAGACAGCCCTTTTGCTCTGTCCGGTTAATGACTGGGAGATTGCTTAACAACCGCAACTGGGAGTGGCCAGATTGTGGTTGTTGAGCAAAGCAGTCATGTGGACATCTCACTTAATGATTGCTTTGCTCAATGACCGAGATTCCAGTCCCAATTGTGGTCATTAGGCAAGGACTACCTGTATAAATCAAATAAATGAATAAATAAATAATATCCCAATTTAAACTAAGGTAATGGAGGAGGAGGCATTACTTTTCATTTAATGCATATCTGTGTGTATGTACATATATAAGTTTATATGTATGTGCACGCATGTATACAGTATATGTGTTGGTTTCTCTGTGTGTGCAGAAGTTACGACACAAGCCTAATATATGTATATACTATTCTATTCTTAACTTTACTTATGTCTTAACTCTAGAGTTAAGGAAAAACTTACAGGGTTTGACAACAAAGTTTCTCTTTCTCTCTCAGACAATCTAGCAACTAGCCTTTCTTCAGCTGGTAAACTTTGATCTTCTTCTATCACCTTCTGGTATCCTGACTGGATTGGTAGTAATTGCTCCTCAGAGTTCTTCAACCATTTCTGGTCTTCAGGACATTTCTACAGGTCATGCCCTGCTCTGCATTGTCAATTTCAGACCACTCTGGTACTACTGAGCCCTCAGTATAAGCACTGCCCAGTCCATTTTATCATCATCACCCAGACTTTATTTGTTCTAAAACACACAATCCATCTTTAACAGCCATTTGCTATTTACTCCATAGTAATTTGTAGTCTTGTTCAAAACCTCCATTCCAGTTCTTTTCCTAGAATTCTCTCTGATTTTTTAAAAGATTTCCCCCTTGATGCCAATTCAATCCATTCCCTCTCCTTTTCACGTCTTTGAGAGGGGCTTTCCTATGGGAATAACTTGTTATCAGCAAAGCTAGCATAAACCACTTCCAAAATGTTTGTTTAGATTAGAACATGAAAGTCTTGTTATATAGCAAACCAGCAGGGAAACGTAGGGCTACAGATACATTGCAGTAGCCCTTCCAGTGAATCAGATATTCCCTAGTCTGCATCTCCTGCACTGAAATTCCAAATTAAATGCTGTCCCAAATTCTCTTTCAATATAACTTAGGAGGAAGGAAGTGCATAAGAGGCAAGGGATCAGGAGAAAATGATAGAAAAGTGTTTTCTAGTATTTTCAAGATGACTAGAAACCCATTTCCTGACACATTAGAGTTGCAGCATTTTGGATATCTACTTGTAAAATGCCACCCTTCCCACAAATGTGACATTTTGTTGGTGCTTCAGAAGAGGGGAATCTTTGCAGCAAACTCCCATGAAAAGTGGTTCACAGGTTCTCTACAGTATAGGCATATACTTTTCTGCAACTCTTCTTGAGGAGATAGTGGAATTCTGCTAACTTCCAGATGCATAGGTTCATCTGACATTTCTGATGTGTGAATGTGTAGGGTGGAGGATAGAATGAAAGAGAATAGTGGTGTTTTCCCTTCCCATTTATCTTCTGCTGCAATTTTCATGCCTCCCATCAAGACCTGAGCAAACATGAATGAATGCACAGATAGTCTCTACTGTACTTTGCTGAATGAACTCATCCCATATTTCACCTGACCTGAATTGTTCAGTTAAGTCTCTTTTATACTAGCCCACATCCTGAGCTAATAGTTGAAATTCAGCTGCATACTCCCAAGCCATAATATAACACTCCCCTTAATGAAAGACCTGTTGGCACATTTATCCAAAGGGAAAATTTTCACGAAGCTGGATTTGAGGGAGGCGTCCTTCAGGGTGCGAATACGTGAAGGAGACCAATGGAAGTCCGCCTTTAATACACCTCTGGGGTGCTTCCGTTATGAAATCATGCCGTTCGGATTAAAAGGAGCGGCGGGGGTATTCATGCAACTTATAAATGAGGTGTTACAAGAGTATTTATACCAGGGGGTGTTGGTTTATCTGGACGATATCCTGATTTACACTGAAACCATGGAGCAACATGTGCAATTAGTCAGGAAGGTGCTAAAAAAGCTACTGGAAGCTCAGTTGTATGCCAAGCTCTCCAAATGTGAATTTCATAAACAGCAAATTGACTATTTAGGATATAGAATTTCGCATCAGGGAATTGAAATGGACCCAGCAAAGGTGAGGGACGTTACAGGTTGGGAGGCTCCCAAAACCAGGCGTCAGCTTCAAAGTTTCCTGGGCTTTGCTAACTTCTATCGGCAGTTTATACCCAACTTTGCCCAAGTAGCACTCCCACTCACCGATTTGTTGAAAACCAAGGGCAAGGACAAGGCGAAGGCATCAAAACCTGGAGCCCCCTTAGCCTGGACTAAGGAGTGCCAGGAGGCGTTTCAAAGTTTAAAGCGTCTGTTTACGGCTGAACCAATCTTAAAACACCCTGATCCAGAACAGCCATTTGTCATACAGGCAGATGCTTCGGATGTAGCAGTGGGAGCTGTGTTGTTGCAGAAGGGGGCAGGGGGGGAACTGTTTCCTTGTGCATACATATCCCGGAAATTTTCAGAGACTGAGAGACGCTGGTTGGTGTGGGAAAAGGAAGCGTTCGCAGTACGCTGGGCGTTAGTTTGTTGGAGGCATTTGTTAGAGGGGTCACCCCATCCATTTGAAATTTGGACTGATCACAAGAATCTAGAGGCTTTGACTGCACCGAGGAAGCTGTCACCAAAGCAAATGAGATGGGCACAATATTTTCATCGATTTAACTTCTCCCTGAAGTATATTCCTGGGGGAAAAAATTTTCTGGCAGATGCTCTGTCTCGATTGCCTCAACACAATAGCAAACGGGAGGAAGTAGTCGCTCCAGTAATTCCATGTACCCAAGCAGCCCTAAGAGTGGTCACTAGAGCTCAGAAAAAAAAGGGTGAAGGACAACCAGAAGGAGAGTTATTGGTAAAATTAAATGCCCAGATTGCTCAGGATGAGTGGTTCAAAAGCAACAGCCAGTTGCTAGTAAACAAACAAGGGGCATGGTGGTGGCAAGACAAGCTATATGTCCCTGCAGATGCTAGAAAGTGGGTTTTGCAAAGAAGTCACGACAGCAAAACAGCTGGGCACTTTGGTTTTGTGAAAACATTACATCTGATCAGACGTCAATTTTGGTGGCCAACAATGAGAAAAGATGTAGGGGAATATGTAGCCACATGCCCCACGTGTGCTATGGCCAAAAAGAGAGGGGGCAAACCAATGGGGCTTCTACAGACAGTAGCAAACCCTGTAGCTCCTTGGAAGCAAATAAGCATGGACTTTATTGTAGACCTGCCTGAAAGCAACAAAAAGACTGTCATTTGGGTAGTTACAGACCTTTTTTCCAAACAAGCACATTTTGTGGCATGCCAAGCCATTCCATCAGCACCCAAATTGGCTAAATTATTCATACAACATGTCTACCGAGCTCATGGGGTCCCAGAACGGATAATTTCGGATCGCGGGGTCCAGTTTACTGCCAAATTCTGGAGAGCGTTCCTAAAACTACTGGGGGCATCGCAAGGCTTGAGTTCGGGTTACCACCCCCAGACAGCGGGATCATGTGAACGTCTGAACTCAGTATTGGAACAATATTTGAGATGTTTCATTAACTACCAACAAGACAATTGGGATGAACTGTTACCATTCGCTGAAGTAGCTTATAATAATGCAGTGCACCAAAGCACTGGTCTCACCCCTTTTAAAATAGCTACAGGACAAGACTTTGTACCCATCCCAGAACTGCCTAAGCAGACCACTCAAGTCGCTTCGGTTGATGAGTGGATCCAGCAGATGACACAAGTGTGGCCTCAGATTGCTGCCTCGTTGCAGGAGGCCAGAGCTACATACAAGAAATTTGCAGATGCTAAGAGAACACCAGGAAAAGACTGGAAAGTAGGAGATAAGGTTCTTTTATCTACTAAACATCTTAAATCATTACAACCTTCCAGAAAGCTCGCTCCAAGATTCATAGGGCCTTTTGTCATCGATAAAGTAATTAATCCAGTTTCACTACGATTACAGATGCCTGCCACCTTTAAAAAAATCCATCCAGTATTCCACTGCGACCTGCTTAAACCATATAAGGAGTCTTCTCAGTGGCATCCCTCTCCAGTACCTCCTAAACCATTGATGGTTGAAGGAGAACAACATTTTGAAGTTAAAGAAATACTGGACAGCAGAAAGCACAGGGGGGGGGTTCAATTTTTAATTCAGTGGAAACATTTTCCCAAGTCAATGGCTGAATGGGTTGACAAGAAACATGTAAAGGCCCCACGTTTAGTTAAAAAATTTTATGATGCTTATCCTACAAAGCCTTAACAATTAGATTGGTTATTGTATTATGTGTATCTTTGCTTTTCCTTTTAGAGTGAAAAAGAGGAATCATCTGACTGACATCCTTTTCTGTGGAGGGGCAGTATGTCAGAATCCTCGCAAGATTTTATAATAGATTATTATATGGCTAGTTTACAAAAATGATTTTTTCTACATGCTGCGGTTCTGCCATTGGAAAAGGGGAGGGGGAGTAGGAAGGAGAGACCGTTTGATGCAGATGGTTTCTTATCACAAGCCCTGGAATGTTCAAGGCCATGCCAGCAAGGGAATCAGAAGACAAGAACTAAGGGCGAAGTAAGGGGGGGAAAAGAAAGAAAAGCAGTTTTTGGCGCGCTTTTATTCAGTCTCAGCAATGCTTTGGATCTGTACACTTATTCTTAATAAATGAACTTTCTTTTGAATCAATATTGGTTGCAAGGAAAGTTACTGGTTTTAAGATCAACAAGTGGCAGTTCGTTACACTGCCCCAATTCCAAATATCCAGAGTCCTGCTTCCCATTCCATACTGGCCCACACTCAAGCTAAAGGAACCCCACCACCACCACCATTACCACACAATCCAGATCCACTCCTGGAGGCCCACTGAATTCCTGAGTTTTTTTTACCTGAAATATTCAGCACTTCCAGTCAGCTCATACAGCCCCTTCATCACACATATACCTTCTTCCAGTGCTTCCAACCAGTCCCCTCTCACTAGAGAGGGAGAGTGGGAGATTGAACTGAATATCATCTAATCCCAATCGTCTTCTCCTATTTACATTTTCAGATATTTTCAAAGAATTCTACATTACTTCTAATATAACAGCTAGAACCTCAAAGGCCCACACCTTGGCTATATCCTGACTTGATACTGCAACGGATCTATGTGAAACTAACTTTGAGTAATATCTGGTGTAAACCATAATGGCTAGGCTATTAACCAGTGTACATACTGGAAGTATATTCAACTTAAAAGATGTGCATGGGTGTCAGTAGCTTTCTAGGGATAATTTAAGGTATTGGTTTTAAACTTTGAAGCATAATACTACTACTACTACTACTAATAATAATAATAATAATAATAATACTTGATAGTTGGATAAAAATACCAAATCCAGTTTAAACATCTTGCTGACTGAAATTTAAACTTGTATGCCACCCAACTCTCAATGACTTTGGGTGGCTCACAACAATCAAAGAAATTATACTAAAATGCTGAAATCCTCATCAATTCAGGGACAGGCCAACTTGAGATGAACTCATCTGAATGCTCACACATTCAGGGCCTTATCCTATGTTGCTCCCAAACCATGGAATGCCCTCTCTTGGGAGTTGTGGTTAGTTTACACTGTTTCTGCTATTTAAAAAGGGGTTAAGGCATTCCTTTTTAGCCAAGCCTTTTCAGTATGAGTTAACTTATTGTAATTCTGTACAGTATTTTATAATACTTTGAGCACTCTATCTTTTATTGCTGTTAGCTGCTTGACTGTCTTCAACAAACATGTAGGTCAGTAGCAGAACTGATGAACAGGAAAAGAAAGACAAGCAAAATTTTATGACTTATCTAACTTCGTGAATGAAAAATAAAATTAACTGTTCCATTATATTAGCCACTTCTCAGATACACTGATTCAAGCAAGAGATGCTGTTATTCAACATATTATGCATTTTTAAAAATTTACTCAGTGAGGTTGAATTTCTACCCATGTTACTGTTTCCTGAAATCCAAGTAATTTAAGATCAATCTTGTATTTGACAGAATAATTCTTTCTAAAATGGAGAGGAAAGTTACACTCCAAGTCCTTCAGTTTATCTCTCACAGTCACATATTAACCTGCAGCAAAAAAATAGATTATATTTCATAACACTTATTTTCTCTGTAGTACATATGTTAACACACAATCATTTTATACAATATATACAGTGCTTATCTGTCTAACTTATAAAACAAATTAAATACATAGCTGGTTCCAAAGTATGTTTGTAAAAGATTGGCACCTGAGATTTCTCATCTTTCCTCCCCCTCATAGCTTTTCCAGAGGGTCTAGATATATTTCTCCACCTGACATCACTCAGGAAAGTTACTCTGGAGATACTTTTTCAGATTTTATTCAGCAGCCATGATTTTTATAGGCTGCAATTCCAGTTAGGCAGGATTACTGGTAGTCCTTGAGTTATGACCATTTGTTCAGTGACCATTCAGAGTTATGATGGCACTTGACTGAAGGGACTTACGACTGGCCCTTAAAGTTCTGGCCATTGCAGCATCCTGCTGTCACATGATTGCCATTTGTGACTTTCCCTACCAGATTCCCACAAGCAAAGTCAATGGGGAAGCCAGCAGGGAAGTCCTGTATAGCAAGAGGTACTGAAGCAAACAGTTGTCTGCAATACTAACTGCAAAGTTGCTTACCACTTTGATTATGATTCAGAGTATGTTCCACCTGTAAAGCTTTCTTGTCCAAGAAATGAATTTTGACCATTCTACAAGAAATAAAAATTCTCAAAATTTAGTACAGAAAATAGGAAAATTTGTAAAAATGACCACACTTGGAGAAACAAAAGGGAGATGCAGTTTACTGTAGGTCCTAGATGAAGGCATGTTTATTCCTCTAGAATTTTAATTCTCAAAAATAATAACTAGTAGCAGATAGATAGATGATAGATAAATAGATTTAAGTTCTGTAAAAATTCTGATGCTATTCTGAATTTTCCAAGCTGATAGAGCCTTTGATTGCTGTTTTATACCTTACTTTGATTTGTGGTTTTATTTTGTTGATCAGTTTACGAATTTACAGATACATTTATTTTTGATAGTTTCAGTAATGGAGCCGCCATTTATTAGGCCTTGTGTGTTACTGAAAACACTGGCCAGTCAGCTGTGGTTTGATATGATTTGAGTAGTGGAGCCACTGTTTGTTTCTCTTGGCCTCTTAATCAAACAATCAGACAATTGTCCTTCTCTTTCTGCTGCTCCACCCTGTCTCAAAAGTCACTCCCACATTGTAACTAGATCAGTTTCAGTTTGAGTATATGCTTTAACTTGGTGTACTTCTTTAGAGGGGTATGTCGCTTTGATAAAAGCAGCGAAACAGTCCCTTTGCTTCTAATAGTGAAACAAACTGCCCATGTTTGTTCACTTTGCTTGGTTTGCCTCCTCCAGTGCTTGCTAGAGAAGGATATGAGGAGGCAGAGAGGTCCCACAAAGTTCCTGCCACTGGATCCATTTTCTGTTCTAGAAGATTTACCTGTCAAAAAATATGAACTCCCCAAAGAGCAGTTAGATTGGCATGTTCTAGAAGAGCAACAGCCAAACATTCTGAGTTAAACCAAAATGTACTGTGCCCAAACACAAGAATTTGCATATCCCTGTCAATTATACAGGCTATTTATTTTTCTTTTGCCAAAGCACTTACTGATGGTAGAGGATGAAAATGAGTCTCCTAAAATGAGAATACTGGTGTGTATACTACAGCTAGTTAGGCAGCTGTGCTGTATGTGGACAGTATTTCTAATGTTCCCTTGAACATGAGGACAGCAGCATGAGTGACTAGGAAAGATTCCATCTGCTTTCCTTAATTTATTGAGCCGACGTTGAGAACAAATTGAAAGGTTCATTATTTATTTATTTATTTATTTGTAAGATTTATAACTTGCTTTTTTTCCCCCAGGGGATTAGAGGCAGCTTACCCAGCACTCCCCACCTCCCCAACCGCTCCACACACCCATCCAATTTTTCCCCACAGCTACAACTTTCTGGAATAGGCTGAGCTGAGTAACTGGCCCAGTGAGTAGTCATAGCTGAGGGGGAACTTGAAGATAGGTCTCTCTAGTCGTAATCCAACATTTTAACCACTTCACCATACTGGTTTGTGTAACTGGAGGGAAATACAGAGAAGTCAGAAACATGACTAGAATGAGAATTTAAAGTCTCCTAGATCTTAATTTCATCTATATCCTTCCATAAGCTATTAGGATCTGCAATAGTAGACAATAACTATTACTTATTAACTTACTAGTAAACCCTTTTACTGCCCCATAACAGAATTTCACTGGCTGGTGAACTATAATTGCTTTAAACATTTCAGTCTCTTCTTGTTCAACATTAATCTTCTTGTATTTTATGAAACAATGACAAAAAGGGAATTATCAAATTACTGGTATTCATGGTGAATTTACTGTTACCACAAGTGAAAGTTATCTTAATATGGAAGAATATTGTCTCTTCTTTCCTGATTGTGTTCTCTTCTGTGCTATCCAGCTTCTGTTTCAAAGGTAAATTTTGAAGAAACACAAGGGGATGGCTGTTGCCTAACTGTCTTTCCTTTCCACTTTTAAAGTCCAGTTGAAATATTCTAGTAACTGCACCTCCATTTTTTCCTCTTCCATTATTGCCATTATTGCCAGAATCATTACTAGAATCCTGCTTCTGATGGATTGTCTTTGTAATGATCTTATTGATGCCTTGTCCATTGAAGTTACCTAAGAGCATGATCCATTTGTTATTCATTTTAATGGGCTTACCCAATAGTTGGAGTATTTTGCAAAGAAAAACATCATTCATTTTATTTTCTTTGTTTCCACCAATCAATAGATCTGTCTTGATAAGACAGTTCTGAGGATATTTGATACAGATAGAGGAGTCACCACTGATTTGGCCATTCTCCTTAAGAGAGCCACCAATCCATTGGGTTCCACTGTTATGTCTGCTGAACAAATACCTGATCCATGGGACTGTTTCAATATTGGTCTGAGTAGTAGAGCCACTGTTCATTCCTCTTGAATGATTAAACAGGTATTTAATCATTTGACCAATGGAAGAAGAGCTTTCAAGATATTTGCTGGTTCCAGCAATTAAGCCATTATTTATTTAGCCTGGTTCTTCAGCGGGAACATCACTCCACTGGCCACCACTTGATGTCATTCCAGTATTTTAGAGTCCCTGATTATTGTTCCTGGCTTGGTAAAAAAGTCATCAGGCAAATGGCCTCCAATGTCAGAAGGCCTTTCAGGATATTGGATACTGTCACTAATGGAGCCACCATTTATTCCACCTGCTTCTCCAGTGGTAACACTACTCCATTGGCCACTGGTTGATTCCATTCCAATAGAGGAGCCACCTTTCATTTGGGCTAATTGGTTAAGGAATGCAGTGCTTTATTAATCCTGGAATAGCATGGCTACATGTTATTCCATCTGATTTACAGTTTGATCCACTTTGGGTTGAAATAAAAAAGCATGTTAGAATAAAGATAATTATAATGACAAACGATGATCATATAATAGCTAAAATGTACAAATTGTTATTAAGATTTGAAACAGAGAATGAACAGAGGATAGCCTACCCTATCCCACTTTTTGGAGAGTAATTAAGAACATAGGAACATAAGCGATGCCCTGCTGGATTAGTCCCCTGGCCCATCTAGTCCTATCTAGTCCAGAACACTGTTCTCACAGTGGCCAACCAACTGCACAAGGAAGCCTACTAATATCCCAGCAGATGGCCTTCAGAGGCAGTCACACTGCCATCAAGACCAATTGCCATTGATCCCCATGAATTGGTCTAACCCTTTTTTGAAGCTAGCCAAACAAGTAGCCAGTACCATATCTCATGCGGTGAGGGGCATTTATTTATTTTCTTGCTGGATGGTAATGCTGGGTGGAAGAAGAAATGAAGTTGGGGAAATTTAAAAAAACAAAACAAAAAATATGTCTTCAGAACTCTAGTAGAAATGCAGAATTTGCTAATGAAAGATTGATTTGAGGGAGGGAGGGAGGGAGGGATGCACTCAAGTAATGTAAGCAGTGAGTTCCCCCAAGGAGAACTACAGAAGAAACTGAAGTGAGATCCTAAATGAGTCCTAAAGAAACCAACTATGTGTATGATGCTAACTGTACAGGATAATAACAACCTAGGTGAATGAGGTTCTCTGTAAGCATATGTGATATGTAGATCATTGTGAAGGGGAGAGAGAAGAAAGTGCCTAGAAAGTTACTACATGACTGAGAGCAGGATCTTGTACAGTTGTGTTTGGATCTTCTTGCATTTTTGATAATGTCACAAGTCTGTCTTGCAATTTTGGCTGGCATGATCTTGGCTGCTTTGCAAACTGAGGAATAATTCCTACATATTTTCTTAACTACAAACCTGAATTGGTGATTCATCTGAACAGCAGTTTTAAGCTGAACAGTTGAAGAGCTCCATTCTTTCTTCCATCACAGCTGCTGGTACAAAGATCACAAAGTCTCTGAGGCATATCCCCACAAATGCCTCATTGTACATTTTAGTATCACCCAACCCTCAAGCTAATATAAATCCTTCCTAATTACTATTATTACAGCATGATTATTTCATGATGGTAGAAGATGCTATAAGCCACAAGTAGGGATCCCACCTAAACCTCTCCACTACCCCCCATAGCTGACCATTACAAAATGGTATGAAATTCCTATTCTAGGAATAGGTTCCAGGAAATTCCTATACCCATTTATGTTTTTCCTTCTGGAATCTTTTGCTTTTCACATTAAGAGAATATCACTAGCCACATTCAGAGAGTTGGACGATAGATAGATATATTTGTACTTCATCTTGCCAGCTGGATCTATTTCTAGTGTAAAGCAAAGTTCGATGATGGATAAAATTGATCTTGTTCCAAGCATGCAGCACATGCTTTCATAATTAATCTTGATACTTTTATCTGAGATGATTTTATGTGCAAATCATACACAGCAATAAAGCAAGGGCCACTTGCATTTTCCAATGCGTTTACGGTATGGCCAGAAACAGGGTAGTAGCCAGCACGTTCCTTGAACATTCCTGCAAGTGTATGTATCTAGAACAGATATATTGAATCCTGTAGAAGAAAAGTTGATAGAGAAAACATTAAAAATGCCAAATGGAAAGTAAAATAGCTTTGCTCTTAACTTTACCCAGGGGCTTCAGCGAAAATAATTGCCATTGCTTGATTTGTTTTGATTTGATTTTCATTGGCAAGATCATTAATGCTAAAAATCTGACAATTTACACTTGTACCAGTGGGCTATTTTCTGTTTTGTTTTTTGGTTTGAAGTACATTTGAGTGCTCTGACTATTCTGGACATTATGTTTATAGAGCATCATGGCATCACCTTTCCATAGGTATGTGCAATTGTACATCATAATCCAGAAGAGCTCCAAAGATTCTAAGAATTATATTCTGTTCTGTTCTAATTTTATTTTATCTTATCTTAATTTAGATATTCTTTGTGAATTTAAGTGATTTCACTATAATGTTATTTCTTGCTCTTTCATTTGCCTTCTCTTGTCCTCAGTGTGTTACAAAACACATACGTAGATTTAATTGGCTCATTAATCTGGTTCTTTTGAGCTTTCAGAAATAATTGTTGGGCAAACAGTGCATAGCAGATCTTATTTCCCAATTCCTCCAGGCAATTTAACATTTCTTATGAAATTTGGCACATTTGTTTTGCTAGGGTTATATATTACCCAGGAAGTTTCTCTCTTTGTCTTTTTGTCTATTTGTCTTTTATCATAGGCCTGCCCATAGTTCCAAAGTTTACTCTCATAATCACACAAAATCCAAATGCATTCATGCACTTCTTACCTGGCTGAACCAACATCAGCATCAAGAAGAGTCTTACAAGATGGCATGTGGTCTTCATGGTTGCAAATCATCTGAAAACTCTGTTAATTGAGATTACATCACTTAATTCTTGCTGCCCACTCACTGAAATCAGTTGAAAAAGAAGTATCTGTTGAAGCTACTAGAATTTAAGCATTTAACTGGATGCAGATCCAGGCTACTGAAATTTCTGTGCATGCTTCGAATTGGGATATTGCCTTGATAAAATAACATATTATCTACATTTTTGCAGATGAACAGAAATCAAATGTAATGTATTTTTCCTCTAAACATGCCTGTTTTTACATTATGGAATGATTTAATGAAATAAAATATACTTGTAAAAAGATTATTATATTAGCAATAATAAATTACTGCTTGCATTTACAGTACTTACTAAACAGGTGGAAGGTTTCTGCTGCTTCAGCTTCAATTTCCTTAAGATCTCCTTCAGTGTTTTAATCCCATGTTTACATCGGAAATCTGACTCGTTATACACTGTGTGTACAATTATTAGGCAAGTGAGTATTTTGACCATATCATCATTTTTATGCATATTTTCCACCTCCAAGCTGTATAAACCTGAATGCTTATTGGATATAAGCATATCAGGTGATGTGTATTTGTGTAATGAGGGAGGGTGTGGCCTAAGAAGATCAACACCCTATATCAAGGTGTGCATAATTATTAGGCAGCTTCTTTTCCGCAGGCAAAATGGGCCAAAAAAGAGATTTAACTGACTCTGAAAAGTCAAAAATTGTAAAAAGTCTTTCAGAGGGATGCAGCACTCTTGAAATTGCTAAGATATTGGGGCGTGACCACAGAACCATCAAATGTTTTGTTGCAAATAGTCAACAGGGTCGCAATAAACATGTTGAGAAATAAAGACGCAAATTAACTGCCAAAGATTTGAGAAGAATCAAACGTGAAGCTACCAGGAACCCATTATCCTCCAGTGCTGTCATACTCCAGAACTACAACCTACCTGGAGTGCCCAGAAGTACAAGGTGTTCAGTACTCAGAGACATGGCCAAGGTAAGGAAGGCTGAAACTTGACCACCACTGAACAAGACATGTAAGTTGAAATGGCAAGACTGGGCCAAGAAATATCTGAAGACAGATTTTTCAAAGGTTTTATGGACTGATGAGATGAGAATGACGCTTGACGGACCAGGTGGATGGGCCCGTGGCTGGATCAGTAAGAACAGAGCTCCACTTCGACTCAGACGCCAACAAGGTGGAGGTGGGGTACTATTATTGGGCTGGTATTATTACAGATGAGCTAGTTGGACCTTTTTGGGTTGAAGATGCACTCAAAATCAACTCCCAAACCTACTGCCAGTTTTTAGAAGACACTTTCTTCAAGCAGTGGTACAGGAAAAGGTCTGCATCTTTCAAGAAGACCATGATGTTTATGCAGGACAATGCTCCATCGCATGCATCGAAGTACTCCACTGTGTGGCTAGTCAGTAAAGGCTTCAAAGATGAAAGAATAATGACATGGCCCCCTTCCTCACCTGACCTGAACCCTGTTGAGAACTTGTGGGCCCTTCTCAAATGGGAGATGTACAGTGAAAGAAAACAGTACACCTCTCTGAACAGTGTCTGGGAGGCTGTGGTTGCTGCTGCACAAAAAGTTGATCGTCAACAGATCAAGAAACTGACAGGTTCCATAAATGGAAGGCTTACGACTGTTATTGCAAAGAAGGGTGGCTATACTGGTCACTGATTTTTTGTTTGAAATGTCAGAAACGTTTATTTGTAAATTTTGAGTTGTTTGTTTATTATTCTCACTTTAACAGATGAAAATAAATGAGTGAGATGGGGGAATTTTCGTTTTTCATTTAGTTGCATAATAATTCTGCACACTAATAGTTGCCCAATAATTGTGCACACATAGATATGCTCCTAAGAAAACCTCACTTTTACTTTCTTAAATATTCAGGTTTGAGGTTTATTAATATTTTGGATTGACCGAGAGCACTGTAGTTGTTCAATAATGAAATTCATCCTCAAAAATACAACTTGCCGAATAATTGTGCACGCAGTGTACTACAATGATCTGAGTTATTGTGCTCTTTGGCAAGATAACTGCCTCACATGAGAAGAAGAGAACAAGATGCTCAACTGAAATGGTTCAGGTTTCTTAATTACTAAAATTGCTTTGAAAAGATTAGAGAAACCCATATCTACATTTTCACTTTGTTACTTCTTGATTCTACTGGATTTAAATGAGTTCTCAGCATTTAATCCCACTCTCCAAATTCCTTTCTAGAACATTTTCCTGGGCAGGCAGAAGTAGGTGGGGATGAGCTGGTTCTGCTGCAAACGTGAATGGAAAATTAAAGTTGAGCACATATCCATTTTTCAGCCTTTCCCATTGTTTCCTTTCTTCTCCATCTAGGATAATACATTGATATGATTAGAATAATTATCTCTGTGGATACATGGCTTACATCAATAGAAGTAAAAAGTTTTGTGTAACTAGTTAGCACAATCCTTTTAAAGACTCAGGCTTCCCAGTAATCAATATCTGTGAGTGTAAATTCTTACTTACTTCACAGTCCCATGAGAATGCCATCACGTGCATGGTGATAAAGGCAAGAATAGATTGCCCTTGTTCCATGACCATTCAATGTGCTCACAGGACAACTTTCTGCACTTGGAGCCTCAAATTTAAAGATGACCTTTTGATATTTGTGAGGGGGAGTGGATCAACAGCATCCAGCACAGCTGAACAAATGTATATTTTCTGAGCTCACACATCATGTCTGTGTAATCTTGGTTGACCAAGCTACAACTGGCTAGTTTTACACAACACATTAAGCCAAAACCAAACCTTAGTGCAATGGGTTAATTCAACTGATGTCATCTGTTTTATTTACTCATCTTTAAAATTACATTCCTTCCTTCCTTCTGCTTAAGAAAATTAGCAAGCAAGGCCGGTCTATGTTTGCAGTGTAAGTAGGGATTATTCTAACACAGCAACTGATACTGCAGCTACTACATTTGGTCTTTCCTGCTGAGCCAACCTCCCAAGCCCTGTAGGACAGGCACACTCCCTGATGCTTGAACTAACGGAAATCCCGCCTCCTGTGCTGCCAGCTGGGCTGATGCTCTAGGAATTAGGCTCTGGCAAAGTCTAATTCCGAAACTAGAAAGATGCAATTGCCTTGAAAACCGCTAGGGGGCGGTCACTGCAGGGTCAGTAATGACTGTTAAGCAGATTAAAAAAAAAAAAAAAAGGGAGATAATCACCACTAGCTTCATTTCCTGAGAGGGACAGTCACTAAGTGTCCTTTTCCCTCCTTTTACTATTGTTGCTATTCATTTCTTCCTTCAGTTTACTTACTTCTGTTCCTTTTCACCTTTCCTCCCTGCCCATTGTGGCTTTTGCAGCATGACATTTAATTTCCATGATTGGTCCTCCTTTGTGGAACGTCTTTACAACAGGCCTTTCCCCACTTCCATGTACCGATAGTACAAAGTGTTTCCATGATGTGTGTTTCACCTTGTCCCCATCCCATGATTGAAACAATGTTAAGCTATCCTCAGCTGTAGTTAAAATAATACTTCCCTCTTTAAATTGACAGCATTCAGTGGCATTTGCAAGTTGTACAGAATCTGTTGTGATTTTCTACCCATGCTGTTAGGACTGCAGTTGAATGATCCAGAAAAGGTGGGATCTGCTTGGCACTTACGGACTGTGTGAGCTTGAGGCAGGCATGCAATTTTTCCTCTGGTCTCCTGGCAGCTTGAATTGCTCCCATTATATTTTTCTAGCCCATGCCCCAAAGTGCTGGCCTCAGGTGTTACTTTTCCACTCTTTTGAGGAAAGCTGGTGCAGAATCACTACTGTGTTCAGAGGACTTGCAAAGGTATGGAGTTATGGAGGATTATAACCATGCTTTACCCTCATGTCCTCCTTTGAGAAACATAACAAGTAGGTGGAAGAGGAATGCATACACATGAAGTTCAGCTTGAATTCCAAAAGAAATCACTGGGAGGTGAAATTTCTAGCTAGGGCTTCTTTGCTCACCCCAAGTTTTATAAGAACTAAAATGTTGGAAGAAGCAGATGGGGGACAATGACCAAACTTTGACCCTAGGATAGAATGCGTATGTGTTTAGGAACAACAAACAGAGATTTAAAAAGTTAACTGCTACACAGCATGTCGAAATTGATTTAATAGTCAATGTAATGGTCAATGAAAGGGCTGATGAGGTGACACATGATGGAATCCAACTGGTAAAAAATAAAAAGCAAAAATATACAGGATCTTGTTGGAAGATGTCTACCTTGGACAAAGTTATACAGGATCTTACTGGAAGATGTCTACTTCGATATGCTGCCATCAACATCTGCTGAACATAGTCATAGACTGGTTTGCAGTTTGGCATCAGCATGCTGATGATACCCAATTATATCCTTCAGCCCCAGGCTTCCAAGCAAGGCTGTCAAAATCCTATCCCAATGCCTGGAGGCTGTGCAGGCCTAGATGGGGAAGAAGCATCTCCAACTCAATCCTACCATGTCTGAGTAGCTGGGTATTAAGGCCACCTGCTTCCAAAAATAATCCATCTTTAACTTTGGATGGGGTTGCACTACCCCATGCAGGATGTGTGTAAGCACAATCTGGAGGTCTTTTTGGATTCATAGCTCCTGCCTGAGGAGCAAGTCGCAGATGTGGCTAGGAAGGTCCCTGTACAGCTTCATCAGATGCACCAGTTGTACCCTTTCCTGGATCAGGAGGCCCTTCAGTCACTTATGCCCTAGTCACCTCATGGTTTGACTACTGCAATGCATTCTACATGAGGCTGCCCTTGAAGACAACTCAAAAGCTTCAAGTGGTTCAAAATGCAATGGCATGAGCAGTTATGGGCTTTGCTCCATGAGCTGCTATGTTTTTCTAGGTACAATTGAAAGTGCTGGTTATGGCCTATAAAGCTCCACATGGCATAGGGCCTGGCTATTTGAGAGACTGCCTATCTCCAGTCAATACAAACTGACAAGGTTGATATGCTCCAGGTTCCTTCAATCAAACAATATCATTTATAAGGACCCAAGAAGTGTGCCTTTTATGTTGTGCTGCCTGCTCTGTGGAATGAAGTTCACCCTGAGGGTATTTCAGAGGGTCTTCTCCCAGGTCTTGGACTAAGGTTATTGAAGCCCCTCACTGTACTATTGGTATGTGTTCTGAATTGTCTGACAGATTAGCCATCTTGTTTTTTTATTCTTTCCTTCTTTTCTAGTGTGGTTCTGTTGCATGGTTTTGTTCTTATTATATTGTTCTTATTCTGTTATTATATTGTGAGCCACCCAGAGTGGTTTTGGAGTTGGACATCACCAAATCAAATAAACTAAATAAATAAATGTATGTGCATGTTTGTGTGTGTAAGCAATGCTTATGTTATTGTAACTCATAAAGCTTTTGTAAGTTAACAGAGATTCTCTGTTCTCTGTGTGCCCCTTGAGTATTTCATTATTACATAAGGTCCTGAACTATTGTATCAGTGTTGAAAGTGTGTGAGTTATCCTCTAATAATTCCCCACCACATCTTTTTGACTAAGGCAATGTTATGCTTCAGCTGCAGCTATCCAATCTCTGGACTAGGTAGAACACAAGGGAGGTGGAAGACTTGCATGCTTCAGTGGGGTGCTTGAAGTAAATGTGAGTGAATGAATGAATGAATGAATGAATGAATGAATGAATGAAAGATAGATAGATAGATAGATAGATAGATATAGATATAGATAGAGTAAGTGGAAATAACATTATAACGCAAGCATTTGCCAGTTGTAGAGAGATAAAGTATACAAAGAAAATTCAACATTTCCCAGGATATTTCCCACTGGTCTTTGAACAGTGTGCCAATTCAAAGAAATATATTGTCAAAAAAGGATCAGGACAAAGAAGTGGGTGCGGCCAAAACAAAAATGAAATGTGAATTAATGAATTGTAAAGCTATTTGGGAGGCAGAAATTTGAAGCTCAGAGTGAGGTTTAATGACATACATCCAACTGACTGAACCATGGTTTACTCCAATAATCCAGTCTTCTGGATTTATATGACATATTGAACCATAAAGAAATCATTCACCTGAGTTGTCATAGGCTAAAGAGCAGTCGTTTATTTTGTCAGTCAGTACCTCATGTGAACATAGCTATGTAGCTTTTTTTGTGGGAGGAAACTTGCTCATAGTTTTCCTAAGAGCTGATTATTTTTTTTCACTTCCTACCAATAAATCAAAGACACCAATATACCCACTACAGTTCTGAACATGAAGTTTTAATGTTAAATGCTGTGTCAAAATTTAGCATTAAGTCACAAAATTGATATTAGACATCAATATTCAAAATGTGGCTGTTGATAGCTAGAATGAAATTAAGATATTAATCAACTGCAATTCACCTATCCAATACTGCATTTTGATTCCTATTTACCATCAGATATTAGGTGATATTAATTGCTGTAACAGTCATATCAATTGATGACTCCGATATCCCTGACGATATCCAATATTGAATGCAACTGAATTGCTACTTCAAAATCTTTGGCTGGGAAATAGTGATGCTTATTTTAATTATCCATCAACTTGTTCTAGTAGGAGAATATTCAAGCACAGAAACACCATCAAGTTGGAGAGATGTTCAATTATTGACATTTTAGCTCTAATGCATTTGTGCCTAATTCTAGAAGTCATGTTATCAGAGTAACCCCTTTCTGTTGGAAGGATAGATATGAGCACCTACAAATATGAAGATCCATGAGAATATTTACAGACAATCTTGATGCATGATAGCTCTCATACAAACACACAGAAGACATACTTTAAAAATAGATTTATGCATTTACATCCATTAGGGAACCTCTGCTCAGATAATGCCGTGTCAAAATTTGCAACACGTTGAAATCCCAGTGTTACATTTTCCAATTTTATATTGATAAGGCCAAATACATAAAAGTCCTGAGCATTTCCCACCAGCCTTAACATGTTCAGCAGAAGTTCAAATGCATTCAGAGAATCCTGGAGAAAAGAAAAGATGTCAGATGCAGTCCTGGGAAATTTCAATAAAAAATTAAAATAATCACCTCATATGGTATCATATAGAAGGAATCCATCTGGGTTTCTTCAAAAAATATCTTGTCCTATATTCTTTTTACTAGCCTGGCTATATAGAACTTCCAAGACACTTACAAACTGGACATAAAATTAGTTATTTTACCACAAGTGGTGTATATATATATATATATATATATATATATATATATATATATATATATAATCTCTGCATGTGAAAGTTGCCCTCCTTGGTCCTTGCTTAATGTGAATATTCATTCACAAATTCCATTTTTAATCTGATCTAAGTGTCCCCTAATTCTAATTCTTATAGAATTATATATAGTCTGTAAATATTCCAATCCACTCACTGGTTCATGAACATCTTACCTGGATCAAGCAGAAAAATCACTAAGAGGAGAGCTAAGTGATGGCTGATGGTCTTCATAGGTGGAAATCAGGTACAAATTCTGTGATAACTAAAAGTATGGAGTTGATTTAACCTATGCTCCAGCGGTGGTATCACTGAAAGCAGCCTTTTAATTAATACATATCTTTTTAAAAAACCAAAACCAATGCTTAATTATCACTGGTTGATACTCTTGACTTCTTTATAGTTAATAGACATTCCTGGGAATAACTCATATTAAATTAACTAACGTTTAGGTCTAAGCTGGGAAGAGTAGGATTTAAATTGTCTATAGAGATAAGAAGAAGGATTTGAATGCAAACTTATCAAACTCACATTACCCAAATTAGTATACAAACTAAAATGTAACTTACCTAAAAATCTATACATTTTGTGATGGAGTTATTTAATCAGAAAATAAACACTAGCATTAATATGTTAGGGGAAAGTATACAATTATTTTATATTGGTGGGAATAATACCATTTTTCATCTGATGGGGACAAAAGTTTCAGAAAAATGAGTCCATCATATTGATGAAGTATACCAAATCCTTAGAAATACATGCAGATATACTGAGATATATTTGTTTAAAATATAATCTTTTAAAAAAGGCAAATGCTCTCTTTTTCTAGTTTGCATAGAATGGGATAACATTTTTAACATTTTAAGAGCTGTTATGATAAATAACTATGGCGAACTTTGAACACACAATTTGAAGAGATGCTGTATGAAGAGAAAAGAGTGGTCATAAAAAAGGATAATGTCTTTTCCAGACTGCGGATAGAGCTGGTTCTCAGGATTGAGGCAGAAAAGATTAATTTACTAGCCTTTTCCATAAAAAGAAAAAGAATATTAAAACAGCTAACAAATGCAGTGCCCAGAACACCATCTATCAACTGCTCAAGATGAGGTCCTGGTCAACAATATAATGGAACAAATGTAAAACTAAAAAAGCATTTAGCCAGCAAGATCTCTCCAGAACTCCAGGCTACATTTAGGGTGGATCAGCAGTAATCTGATCACAAGAGTCACTCTGATCTTAGGGCAGACATGACAGTCTTGTCACTAAATCCAATACTCTTGCTCCAGCTCCTCCCTGCCATGGAATTTTATATAAAAACCCTCTCTATTTTCCATTTTGGAGTGGCTGTTGTGGTGCTACTTGTATTTGCTTACTAAATCCCTGGGGAAACAAATCAGAACTGGAATTTCATGGAAGCCCAATGTGAAAAATTCAACCCATCCATTCTGCCACAGATAAATAACAATCTGTCCTGAATTATCTTATTCTGCCAACAAATCAGAAGTACACCTATGGGATCACCACTCTCAGGACTCATAGCAGAGATTGTAATGCAGCGTCTAGAAACTATAGCACTTCCACTCATACAACCAAAAGTATGGATCTGGTATGTAGATGACACCTTTGTTATAATAAAAAAGGAACAACTAGAGAAGACACGGGAAACTATCAACAACATCTTCAAAGGATTAAAATTCACTAGAGAAGAAGAAAACAATATGCTACCTTTCCTGGATATCCACATTAGCAGAGGAAATGACAATAAATTAGAAACACAAGTCTATTGGAAAACAGCCCACACTAACCAAATACTCCATTACCAAAGTAACAACCCAACCTCCCACAAGAGGAGGTGTGTAAAAACATTATTCAGATGAGCACAAATGCACTGCAGCAACCCAGAACAGCAAAAAAAGGAAACAGACCACCTATACAACATCTTCCAACAGACTGGATACCCATGCAACCTTATCAAGAAGTGCCTGACCACTCAACCTACTACAGCACAACCAACATGAGCTATGAAAAGGATAACACTGCCATACATCAGAAACATCTCAGAAACCACCAACAGATTATTACAACCATATGGCATCTCTGTAGCACACAAACCAGCAAAATCACTCCAAAATATCCTAAGTAAACCAAAAGACCCAGTACCCCAAGAAGAAAAAACAGAAGTCACCTACAACATACAGTGTAAGGACTGTAACAATCACTATGTAGCACAGACAGGCAGAAGGCTAGCAGAGCACATCCATGAACACCAACTAGCAGTCAGAAGACACAATGAAAACTCCTTAATCTCACAACACATGGATAGACTTAACCATAGTTTCAACTGGGAAACTGTCAGCATCTTAGACCAAGCTAAATCCAAAAATGTGAGGGAATTCCTAGAAGCTTGGTATTCAGACGTCAACAGGCCCATAAAGAGAAACATCTACACACTATTCAAAAGAGACAATAAAAAGGAAACAAAATGCCAGAATACCGCCTCGTCAGCAATCAACACCCAGATAAACAGAAATGGACTTGCTATACTTAAATCAGATATGCTAAAAAGATTTAAAATCATAGTTTAAGAAATCAGTTGAGCATCACATCCCCTGCTCTGTTATAAGGCTGCCAAAATGAAAGATTAATTCACTATAAATGCTTCCATGAAAGAGGAATATAGAAGCATAGGGCGATTAAAAGACTGAAGAAGAGCAGAAGGAAATTAAGTTGAAGCAATTGAGACTTCCCACGTTTTTGGTAAATAACTTAGTTAATAGCCACTTTTGTACAGGGGAAGACCACATTTGGCCAAAGGGAATGATTGAATAGAAGAGAACGTACGTAGCTCAGGGCTGAGCTGTGGAGTCCTTGGACTGTTTTCTTGCAAACGTTTCATTACCCAGCTAGGTAACATCTTCAGTGCTAGAATGGAGTGGGGTTTGCTCTCTGTTTATATACGGTGCCTTGTCCTGCCTGTGTTGGTGGGGGTGGTTTTTTATTTTTGTTTTTTTCCTTCTTGGTAGTTCCTTGATTAGGGTATTGTTTACTGCTTGATTGTATGTCTGGTGATAATCTTGGTGTTAATCTCTGCTTATCTGGGTGATGATTGCTAGTGAGGAAATGTTCTGGTCTTTTGTTTTCCTTTTTATTGTCTCCTTTGAATAGTGTGTAGATGTTGTTTATCTCTGCATGCCTGTTGATGGCTATCTTGTCTGAATACCAAGCTTCCAGGAATTCCCTCACATTTCTGGATTTAGCTTGGTCTAAGATGCTGAGAGTTTCCCAGTTGAAACTATGGTTAAGTCTGTCCATGTGTTGTGAAATTAAGGAATTTTCATCATGGTTTGCATTATTCTGATCTTTGTAGGTATAGACACATCATTACATTTAAATATCTTTTCCAAGGCCTTCATGGCTGCTCTACCAAGTGCTAGTCTGTGGCATACTTTTTGCCCGCTTGTTCCTTTATTGTTGATGGTTGATCCTAAAAGGCAGAAGCTATCCACCACTTGTCAGTTTAAAGGCTGGTTCTTCTACCTGCTGTCATTAGTTTGGTCTTCGTTGTATTTAATCTTAGTCCCATTTTTTCACTATGCTCTTTGACTTTTAATACTAGTGCATCAGAAAGAAAAATGGTTTTTTCTGTGTTTGTTGAATTATACCCATTGTTATTTTTACAATGGTCATAAATGTAAGTCAGGACTACATCTGAGATATGTCCTTATCAAAACATGTAATATAAAGACATATAATATTGTAGGCATATATTTTGGATCAACTCTTTTGGGCTAGAAAAGCATCCTTTTAAGACTTAGCCGAGGTTTGTCTCCCTTGATTTAGAAATGCATTGTCTGCATGTCTTGTATCTATAACTATGCATAATAAGGGAACCAAAGTATCATCTTGCGTAGAACATAAGATTTTAGATAAGCATTTTTCTCCTGTATTGTTAAACAATTCAGTTTTAGTAAAGTGATCTGAACTATTTATTTGTATTTGCACATCAACATTTAGCAAGCACATTAATCAGTTATGCCTCATTCCTAAATTGGGGGTTTCTGGCCAAGAAGCTGGCCAACTGGGTTACTTTGGGCCAGTCACTCTCTCTCAGCCCAACTCACCTCACAGGGTTGTTGTTGTGGGGAAAATAGGAGGAGGAAGGAGTATTAGGTATGTTCATCACCTTGAGTTATTTATAACAATAATAAAGGTGGAATAAAAAATCTAAAAAGAAAAAAGGCTGAGAGACAGTTAGTAGAGGTTAGCAGTGATTCCTTTACAAGTGTAATTATTGATTTTCTCAGATAAATGTTCTGCTTCTTTATCAGCCTCTGCATAGTTTATCACCTTGGCTTAAGAGTTCTGGGGAGTTCAAAAGCTTGCGTCCTTTTTGGTGTGATGTTAGTTTGTCTTAACAGAGCTATTAACCAATTATGTTTTGTTGTTATTTTGTTGCTGTTTAAAATTTTTAATAATAACAAAAAATAATACTGATCTAACTTTTTTTCATAACTCTGAGATACTAGAATAATAAGACAAAATCCTCAAATGTTCCTATGATCATTCAGACCTAACATTAGCAAGGAACGTGAAGATCACGTTTTTATGCTGTGAGTGGGCCCACCAGGGAAAACAGAAAGGCTCACTGGATTCCTGCAGAACTCCTACATTTCTTATTGGTTGACCAGGAATGAGGTTTTAAAAAAATTATTCTAGATTAGTGGTAGAGGGAGGGAGGAATTGGGCAATTGATTCTGAAGGTAAATGGTACTGATTTACTAGTATTTTATTACTGGCAAAAATACAGAAATTAAACAGAATTGTATTTTCTATTATTCTGAGATGCAAAAATAAATAGATACAGTCACAACATTTTAACATGTTCCTCTAATTTTTGGAACACCAATTTGAATGTGAACATGGACATTTAAGAATCACTCTTAATTTTAATAACCTTTCCTCGTTAATAATAGAGATGGTAAAGGAAGGAAAGTAATAAGTGAATCCAGCGAAATACAGTTGCATTTCTTGCATTTATTTCACAGCCTTTATTTTTGGGCAGTTCCATTGAATCTTCTTCAGTGACAGAACTGCATACTGTATTGCTGCTGCTTCTTTCAGAGGAAAATGGTAGGCCTCAGTTAAGACATTTTCTAGAATATCCTGAAATGGAAAACATGAACAATGAAATGAAATGCATGAGTGGAACTAATCATCTAGGGAAATGATTGGCTTCACTTCTCAAATGGAAGCTGACTGGGTAGCAGGTGGACTTCATGGCCTCAAAATATGATAAAAATAGTAACTCTGACCTGGTATGTTAGGATTATACTATATTTTTCCATCAATAAGACACCCCCATGTATAAGACGACCCCCACTTTTCCAACCCAAAATTAAGAAATCAATATTTTAAAGATAGTGCAGAACATATTTTTATTTAGTAATTAGGTAACATTTACCTGATACACTCGGTGGGAGGAGGTCCAAACGGTCTCTCTGCAGCTCTATTTCCATGCTCTTTTGCATAACTGATTACATTCAATCATGAGTGAAACTGCCGATAGCTCGTCTCTGCAAACAGACTTCCTCCAATTGGTTTGTTCAGCATCAGCTGACGTCAGTTACATAAGGCTCATGATTGGAGGAAGTCTGTTTGCAGAGACAGTATGGGCAGTTTCACTTGTGATTGGAGGCTCGTGATTGGAGGAAGCCTGTTTGCAGAGACAAGCTATTTCACTCATGATTGGAGGCTAGCAATAGGAGGAAGCCTGTTTGCAGAGACGAAGTATGGGCAGTTTTGCAACCGCACGGTTCTCTCCTCGGCTTACTTCCTTGCATAAGATGCCCTTCAATTTTTAGTGTAACAATTTTAGAAAAAAGCATCATTTTATAGACGGAAAAATACGGTAACTTTCAAAATGTCCACTTTATGTGGCCTTTGGGCATCAGACTGAGGGCATCCAGTGGAGAAGTGATGTAATTCTGAGGTAATTTTATGTCTGACAACACCATTTCCATCTCTCGGTCCCTTTATCAACTTTTTGGCCAGACACAAGGACTCCTCCTCTTTTTAGGCCCAAGGTAGGCTTGTAACACAGGCTCCTACCCACACCCATGTTAATAGTTCCATTTCATTTATTTCATAACATCTTAAGAAATGTAGAAAACATTGTAATGTTTAATTCTGAAATGGTGACTTGTACTTTACATTGGATCATTTGTTTCATGCTACCAAAATGGCAAGATTGGAGGGAGGAGGTTAGTATGTTTTTCCAGAGGGCATTTGGGATGTTCTTGGAGTGGTGCTATCTGTCATTTATTTATTTATCTCTGAACACATGTATCTGTTAAAGGCAATTTTTACATACATTACCTTGATATCATTCTTTGTTACATAAATTTCCCCTCTGCCTTTTAAAATGTAACACCCCCCCCCCCCCCCCCCCCGTTATTAACTACTCATTTTATGTCTAAGTTTCAGTATTATATACTCTTTTTTGGACACAACTCTCACCAAAAATTGGATGCTGGGATGAAGTTTAACCAGCAAAAGTTGGACACTAGTGGACTTCTAAAGTATAATGCAGCAGAATTTATTTTCACAGAACTTGTAACTTTTCTCAAATAGAAAACCATTTTTTTTTTTAAATGGGAACCTAAGCATCAAGAAACCTAGTCACAAGGACAATTCTTTCATATTGGGGTTTTAAGGGAATATGATATGTTATTGTTATATTCCATTTTAGTTCCAGCTTGAACCATACTCTTGAGCAGATTTAGTTTAATAAGTCCATAGAGGAAACAATATAATTTTATACTTGAATAATAAAGTTCTGCAGTGTTTTAAAGGAACACTGAGTTCTTCTTTTTGCATACTTATTTTTGCAGCAAGCTTTCTCTTCTGTACATTGTCCAAAATAAAACTCATTATTTTTGTAACAACTTCATAGGACACAATGACCTCTGAATCTTTCATATACTGGCTCTGCACTTCTGTAGAAACATCAAATATGGCAATTGAAATACAGTCCACAAAACCGAAAGATAAAGCTGGGAACTAGCAGAAAATCTAAAGAGTTAAAATAAATGAAAAAGTAGCTCAGCCTTTCTCCAAAGTGGCACCTGTAAATTATTTAGGATTTCAACTCCAATGCTGGCTTGTATTTCTGCAAATTGTAGTTCCCAAATTTAGAGAATTCCAGATTGTTCTTGGCACACAAATGTTGCAACAGCCTTCTTTCCTTCTTCAGCTCGCTTCATCACTTCTGGACTGTAACGCTGCTCATTCAAATGATGGCAAATACTGTGCACATATAATGCTACAGACAGAAATTCACATCAGCAGATTCTGTATAAGCAAACCAAAACAAATCAGAGTTCTTCCATGAAATACTTAAAGACTATTTTTATCTCTGTTGTATGATATTTTTCTTTTTTTATTAATCACAATGGGTATCACCTCCATTGCTCTGGAAGTTTTGAATGGAAATTGGGATGTTTGAAGACTGAATTATTGCAATTGCTGTACAAGAGGTTGTCCTTGAAGATGACCCAGAAACTTCAGCTGGTTCAACACAATGTTCTGGACTGTTATAAGTGAACCAAAGTTTCCCAATTTCCAATAGTACTATTGGAGCTTCATTGGCTGCCTGTTCACCTCTGAGTGCAATTCAAAGCACTAGTTGTTAAAACCTACAAAATTCAGCTTTCAGATGACATTGTTCAATCAAAGGAACCCTGAATAAGCCAACCCCGTCAGCCTGAGTTGGCCAGAAGGATACCTCAGGAGATAGGCAGTCTCTCAAATAACCAGGCTCTATGCCATGTAAATTGGCCTTGAACATTTCAGCAGGATGGGGTGTATTCCTCAATTTATAGAGGTCATATGAGAGTTACCCCATCCATTTACTCTATGCTGATTATTTTGTGGTTTGCCACAGCCCAAATCATATGCAAAAGCAATGAGCCAGCATTTTTGCTAGAGCTAAAGAATGGATTGAAATCCAGACATCAATTCCCAGCAGTGGTTCCCAATCTTTTCTATTCCCCACACCCCTAGGAAATGTTTGATTAATGTTCACACCTGCTAGAAAAGTAATATCACATTTGAAGATGAAGAAGTCTAATTTCTAATGCAGGTGAACAAACTGAACTTAAAAAAAAATAAGCTTTTAACTCAGTGCATAAAATTGTTGCACCCCCTCAAATTCCAACTCGCACCCCCTGGGGGTATGGGCACCCCAGGTTCGGAACCCCTGATTCCCAGCTTTTCAGTGTAAGAGATAAGCAGTTTAAGGCTGCTGTGTGGAAATGTCCTTCAGTTCTGAAAAGGATAAGTCTAACAAAATAAGACGTTAGTAGCTGGGGATGAAGTAGTATTTGCCATCATGGGGACAGTCTTTCCCTAAGTTCAGACCAAGAAATACATCCAAATAATGACTGGTAGTAAAGTGTAACATTTCATTTTACCCATAAAACATCTGTATGTTTTGGTTATGTGTTAAATGTTCAAGAGGTAAAAACTGAATTTAAAGTAATGATGTTGATAGTACACAATAGTTTATCATGGCTTCCCATTTACTCTTTAAACATTTCTAAGCAAACAATGCAACAATTCATATATTCCTATAGAGTAGTGATGGCATTTTGTTCGGTAGCGATTTGCACATGGCACATGATCGTTTTTTTTAATGCTCCATCTAATATACTTTCAAAAGTAATCCTTGGTTAACGTCAGTCACTGGGACCAGAATTTCCATTGCTAAGCAATGCAGTTGTAAACCGTGATATCACATGACTGCATTGCTTAATGACAGCAATCCCTGCAGTCCCCATTGCCATTGTTAAGTGAGGTTCACAGGTCACTAAGTGAGGACCTCCTCACAACTTCCTACTGGCTTCCAACAATCAAAGTCAGTGAAGAAGCCCCAGGTAGCTCACAAGGAGGCCACAGACAGCTAAGTGACTGCTGCCAGGTGGGAGAGGGAGCACCAGAGTGCGTGGGTGGCTGGGAAGGCACAACGTGAGCACAGCAGGGCTTGGGGAGGGTGCATGAATGTGCATGAGTGGCCGGGGAGGTGCAGCACAAGTGCGGCGAGGCTCAGTAAGGGTGTGCAAGTGGCAGAGAGCCATGGGAAGGGTTCAGGAAGGGTGCGCAAGGGTGCATGAATGGCTGGGGAGGTGTAGCACAGTGCAGTGAAGCTCAGGGAGGGTGCACAAGTGGCTGGGGAGGCATGGTGCTAGAGGAACAAGGCTCAGGGAGGGTGCAGGGAAGGTGTGGGGAGGGTGCACAAGTGGCAACAAGGCTCGGCAAGGGTACAGGGAGGGTGTGTGAATGGTCAGGCAGGTGCAATGCAAGAGCATCAAGGCTTGGGGAAGGTGCATGAGGGTGTGTGGGTGGCTGGCAAGGCATGGTGCAGGAGCAGAGTGGCTAGGGGAGGGTGCGCAGGTGGGAGGGTGCGCAGGTGGAAGAGACTTACTGGAGTGACTTGCGACCTTCCCTGCCCGCTTCCTCATTGCTTATGGGAAGCCGGCAGGGAAGACTGCAAATGGTGATCATGTGACCATGGGATGTTGCCAAGTGCCCAGATCATGAACATGTGACCATGAGGGTGCTAAGACACAGGAACTTTGAGGACCAGTCGTAACTACCACCTGCTCAGCACTGTCATAACTTTGAACAGTTGCTAAATGAGTGGTCATTAACCAAGGGCTACCTGTATTCAACTAATACTTTTTTTGTTCTACCCTTTATCTTTCTGTTGGAGCATGTAAATTCCTCTAATAAAACGTATTTGTTTTTTTGGACCTTAAGCATTTGTCTCTAGATACTCTTAATGGGCTTTATTTTACTTATGCACGTATGCCCAGTTAAATACAGACCCCAATTAATACACTGGAGAATTCCAACCTTGTTTATCCCACATTTTCCCCAACACCCCCCAGGTGTACCTTACTGAGCTAAAGCCAAATATTCTTTTTTTTCCTCATTAGTGTTTTTAATTAGCTTACCAATGCCAGGAAGTTTGTGATATCAGTATTGCTTTGTGAATGTTGTATAATGATTGACCTATTTGTTCCAGTGACTATGGACATTACAGATCTCAATTCTGCTGGCTTGTTTTCAGTAATGGAGATAGCAATCACATTTTTTTTTTCTTGGATGGTTAGAGGTCTGCTGATATCAGAGCTTCAGAAGATGTGAGTTTTCTGGGACATTTTCCAAGCACCTTGGCCCTTGTGATACTATTCCAATAAATGAAAGTGAGGCTGTTTTCCGTTATTCTGCTTCATCAACAGTTTCTATACTCATTTCACCAACAGAAGAGAATATATGTAATTCAGCGTTGAACTGTGGAGTCCTTGGTGTTCTCTGAGCTTGGTTGTTTCCTTGCAGACATTTTGTAGGTGATGTCTTCAGTGCTAGAAGGGAGTGGGGTTTGCTGTCTGTTTATATACAGTAGTTTGCCCTGTCAGTGTTGGAGGGGGTGTTGTTTTTTTCCCAGTAATTCCTAGAGGAGGCTGTTGATCTAAGAAAGTTACAAATGGATTAAGGGTCCAGTTAAATTTGGAATATTGACTTTTACTGTAAGATTTTGGAATTAATTGTAGTTTTGTATTAACTATAAAAACTAAATACTTTTTTCATGGGAATCAGAATTATTTTGACTATCTTGGTTCATAACAAAGATAAGCAACTTTATGATTTTAGAAACTGGACACTAGAGGGGACTAAAGATTCTAAGTAGAAGGGGGAAAAAAATACAAGCCTGCTCTGGTATCGGTTAGTACTGGGACTTACAAAATGACACAAAACATCATAAGATTAGAAATATTAAAGGAGATCTTTGAATTAGAAATTCGTATTGAATTTGAGTTAGAAATTAGTAGCTACAATATCAACAGTATCAGTAATGAAGTCTAATTCTATGGATAGACTATGCCCAAAGGATATTAATGAGGGAATGACAGATGTGGAGCAAATTTATCTGACAGGACAGAGAAAGTACCAAAACTAGAACTACAAATGACAGGCCAAGAGAATGATTTGGAAAAGGACACTTTATTGGATATGCAAAAGAAAATGGTTGAAGTTTTAAAAATTAAAGGGGAAATACAAATGGCAAACCAAGAAAATGACCTGGAAAATGTTTTCTTTTTGGATCTACAAAAGAGGCTTGTTAAACTCTTAAAGAACTCTATGCAATGGGATAAAGAAGAATTGAAGATAAATCAAATCCTACGACAACATTTGAATGAACTAAAGATTAAGACTGTTGAAGTAAAAGGAAGGAATATAAGGTTGGTTTATTTGATCAATATTAAAATAAGACATTTTTTGGCAAAGTTTTGGCAACTCTTTATAGAATTTTTGCTGATACCAGGATTGAAAAGCTGATGTTTTATGCTTATAGATAAGGGATGGGATATGGGATGAAGAGATAGCTGTTTGCAACCTTATAGGGGGTGAAGAGTTACTAAATTTGTCTATACTTGTAATGAAGGTTGGAAGTCACTTTTTTGTATATTTCTTTTCTTTTTCTTTATTATATTCTTTCTTTTCTTTTTCTTCTTTCTTTTTTTCTTTTTTCTCTGCACTTTTTCTTCTTTCTTACTATTTATTTTCTTTAGTTTGTTTTAGTTTTTACTATTGTAATCAAAATCGTTAATAAAAATTATATACAAAAAAGATGAAATACTAAACCTCAATGTTGATTCAGACATTTTTAAAAAGGTCAATATGTTGACCTTTTATGCTGACCTATTAACTTTCTATAATGTTTTTAATAACTTGTCTTTATTGTTAATCTCTTTTTTATAATAATAATAATAATAATAATAATAATAATAATAATAATAATAATTTATTAAACTTGTATACTGCTCGACTCTCAATAACATTTAGCCACTATGCCTTTTTAATGACTGTAAATGACTTTAGGATTCTGAAAAGTCAATTGGAGTTGGGTGGGAAGAAGGAGGAGGAGGAGGAATATATAAATACTCTTCTAGTAAATAAACAGTTTGGATTACTGGGAGAGGAAACTAGTGAATGTTTATTCTGCTTCTGTACCCTTTTCTTTCTTTTACAGCTTCTACAGAGTATCTATGACTAATAAATAATGCATGTATATCTGGTTAGTCTAAAAAATGATATGGTGTCAGCAAATTTGGTCATCTTGGTGCTCATTATTTACAAACCACTTAAAAAGCGCTTGTCCAGTATCAATCCCTGACACAATCCCACTGCAAGAAAGTGTTTTCTCATCCCATGATTTCTTCTTAGTCTTAAGGTCACAGTTTTGTTTCTTATACAGTGGTACCTCAAGATACGAATGCCCCACCTTACGAAAATTTCGAGATACGACCAGCTCCGGCTGCAAAAATTTACCTCGACATGCGAACTGTGCCTCAAGCTACGAACCAGATCCGCGGCCATTTGCCCTGCTGCCACGTGGTCGCGGCTTCCTGTGGGCGAGATCGCGGTAGCAAGGAGACATTCAGTGAGGCTTGTGGTGTGTTTTGTGGCGTTTGGAAGGTTTTTGGTGTGCTTGTCAGCATGGCTCCAAAGAAAATGCAGAGCCGTATGTATTTACAATGTGTAAGATCTTGCCCCGTTTGTCAAGAGAAACTCCCGTGACACGTGTAGTTCACAAAAGAGGTTTACTCAAGCGTAACGCAACAGTTACAAGCAAAGCCAGGACTGGCTTGGTACAATACATTGGTTCCTTTATACCTCCCCTCCTTACAGGCTGCGGATTATCAGTGCCCCAATGATCCCCCTTAATTGTCCAGATGGCAGGTTCAGCCTGAGTCCCATTGTTCTTTAATTGTTGTTAGCCCTTGGTGTGGTCATTGCTTTCCTTGGGCTTTTGTCGCGCACACAGCCGGGAGCGGGAGCTTTTCCTCACGCACTGATTGCTCTTCCTCAATTCCGCGGCTCTTTCCTTTGTCCATAGCCCTTGGCGTGGTCATTGCTTTCACTGGGCTTTTGTCGTGCACACAGCCGGGAGCGGGAGCTTTTCCTTGCGCGCTGATTGCTCTTCCTCAATTCCGTGGCTCTTTCCTTTGTCCATAGTGCCCGCGGCCCTCTGGCGTTAACAGATTAGTGAAGAGGCGCCAGGTGGCCCTTTCATTAGCACTTCCTCTTTCTGCGCTAGTGCTCGAGCGGTGAAACTGACTAAAGCACGCCTGGGGAATTTCCTAGCCCTGCAATGCCAGCTGACACATTGAACCTTATGGGGAAATTTGCCTTGTGGTGCGACCAAATTCGGAGGGCGGATTAGCCGTATTTACATTGAACCTTATGGGGAAATTTGCCTTGTGGTGCGACCAAATTCGGAGGGTGGAACGGATTAACCGTATTTACATTGAACCCTATGGGAAAATTTGCTTCAGGATGCGACCAATTTGAGTTGCGATCAGAGTCACGGAACGGATTAAATTCGTATCTTGAGGTACCACTGTATATGTATATTATATTTACAATTAGATCTTTAGTTATTTTTAAGGATGTTCAAACCAAGGTTCTCTTCAGGCAGATTCTGGTGACAGACAATCTCCTCAAAAGGAATGGCAGTTTTCCTGAATTTCTGCAGCCTATATTTCAAATGACTTGTCTGTTAACATTGGGTAAACCCTTCAAATTTCCTTGGAATTGGTTAGGTTGAATCATAGTGTGATTCATTTTGTTTGCGCTTCATGGCATTTGAGCAGCTTCTGAAATAGAATAAGAAAGAAAGAAAGAAAGAAATGTATGTTATACTTACTCTTTGCAGAAATAGGTATTAAGCAAACAATGTCCTATTTCTCTATATGGTTTACAAGGCCAGTGCTTGCATATTGTTGTTGTTGTTCAGTTGTTAAGTTGTGTTCGACTCTTCATAACCCCATAAACCATATCGCGTCAGGCCTTCCTGTCCTTCACTGCCTCCCTGAGTTTGCTCAGTTTCATGCTCATTGCTTCAGTGATGCTATTTAACCATCTCATCCTCTGCCGTCCCCTTCCCCTTTTGCCTTCAATCTTTCCCAGCATCAGGGTCTTTTCCAAAGAGTCCTCTCTTCGCATTAGGTGACCAAAGTATCTGAGCTTGAGCTTCATTATCAATCCTTCCAATGAGCAATCAGGGTTGATTTCCTTTAAGATTGACTGGTTTGACCTCCTAGCAGTCCAGGGGACTCTTAAGAGTCTTTTCCAGCACCACAGTTCAAAGGCATCAATTCTTCGGCACTCAGCCTTCTTTATGGTCCAGCTCTCATAGCCATACATTACTACCGGAAAAACCATAGCTTTGATTATGCTTGCGTATACCTCCAGCATAAATACACTCTGAATCACTCTGAACATATGTATTAAATCCTGCATAAATGGAAAGAAGTTAAAAACAATTGGTTTTTTTTTAATTAAAAAAGAAAGGGAATCCACACTCTAAAGGATGCAAACATTTCCCCCATTTTCAGGATATATTTATAGCACACCTGTATGCAATGCCTTGTCTATTTTGAAACAGGAGCGAAATAAAATAAAGTAATAACTTTTTTAGGTCATGCTCAATAATGTTTGCCAGAAGTGCCCAATCTGAGGCCAGAGAAGCTCCCAAAAAACACATCTGGGGTTGGCTTCCTCACTTTCCTGAGACGGGATATTACCAGCCAGATTTCAGTCATGCATGCCAGATCTACCTGCTCATCCATAACCAAGTCATAAATGAGTGTGGTCTGTTTACAAATGGACCTATCATTTACCATCAGTACCTTGAGCCCAAGGTCAATCTGAAAGAAGAGATACATTATCAAATATTTGAGTGGAAAGTGATCATATCCATACTATTTAATTAAAAGTAAATAGAATCAAATCAAATTTAAATGTTGTTCTTATCCAAAGACACTCAAAGGCCATGTGCAACCCTCAGCCTTAGCCTCTTTCCATGGCAGTCTTCATCATGCTGTGCAGGTCTAGAGTCATGATTAGAAAGTAAAGATAAGGGGAAATATTGTTTGAAGCACTTCTACCTGTTCAAAGGAAGCAACTGTCTCCACCACCTGGAAAAACAAGAGGGCAATTTTTTAAAAGCTGAGCCAAAGCAAAATGGGATGATAGGGATTTCATGTATTGGTAAGGGGAAGCATAGACCCTAAGCCTGGCCTGTGGGCAACACATCAGGCTGGGAGAAGGAAGCAGAAAGACTGAGCCTAGTATGGAGAAGTCTGTGAATAGAAATGGGTGGAATTTGTGAGCTTATGAGGATATAGTGAGGAAGCAGTCTCTGCATATGTGACTTCTTGGTAGGGGTGGTAAGATATCTGTGTGTGAGAGACAGAGAGAAGAGTGTGTGGGGGGGTACATGTTGGGGACATGATCCTGAAAGAAACAAAGATGAATAAATTGAGTTGGGTGAAATAAATGTTTTGTGATTAGTCATGCCCATAACTGTCATGGCCTCAGAGCCAGGCTCCAAGACGTGGGCAGATCAGGTCCCACTGGGTGCTGCACCCACTGATTCAGCAGCCACTGAATCAAACACTGACATCCTCTCAGGTCCCTCCTTGTTCAGCACTGATCTTTCTTTAGCCAGCACAGGTGCCAAGAAGCAGGGCAACCCCTCCCCCCACCCGAGAATCTTGCACCCTGTCAAAGTAAGTGCCTTGCAAGCAAGCGGCAAGATGCTGACACTGCAAGCAGGCCTGGTGCCTCATTATTGGCAACTACTGAGCAAGGAAAGCTTCAGTGGGGAGAGGATTTAAATGGCACAGGAACAGCCTTCCACTGCCGGAAGCCACTTTGACCACTTTGCACTTTGTGTATGCTTGCTCTTAAACTTTGCTATGTTTTCGACCTCAGCATGTTCCTGACCAAATCTCTGGCTCTTCCCCAGTCACTCTTCAAGGCGTTGTGTGTTTTCTGATTACAGACTGACTCAGATTACATCTTCTCCTCAGCCTCTTGTAAGCTGTTGTGCACATACACACTCTTTCTCTGCCTCCCAGCTCTTCTCCTGTTGCCTCTGCCACCCCTCTGCTGGCAGTTCTCCAGGTGAGCTTTCCTGACAATTTAATTTGGAGTGGCAAATGCACCATTCCAACCACCTGTATCAGCACTCTACTTGGGCCTCCCCTCATGTCCCCTTCTCGCTGCTTCCACAGTGTGTGTTCTCACCCCCGCATTTCTGCAAGCCTTGCCCCCAAGTGCCCCCACCTTGCTTGCCAGTTGTATGGGTGTTTACTCCCTCCACTGAAACCAGGACACAAAAATAACATGTAGACATTATTAGACTGGTATCATAGGGACTTTCAGGATCTGCAATCTGTATTACATTGAATTCCAGTTGCTGAAGCAAAGAATTCAGGAAGTTCTATCTGTGTTAAATTCTTAGTCTTCAAGTCTTATTACATCTAGTCCAGGAAATTGTCGAGACTCATTAGGGAAATAGCAAAAACTTCCATAAAACTATAGAGTTGAATAAGGTCTTGCACCTAAATAATTCCAATCTAGGGCAAAGAAAGCTGTTCTGTATAAACTGTGCAAATTATCTCTGGCAATATGTCTGTCTCTGAGTGTATATGTTTATGTATATATGCATATACATATCTATATGTACCTTCAAATAGTATTCACAACCACCCATAATACAGTTTCAAATGAAGATTGGGGATAATTTATAATAGATGATAATTTCCCTCTTTACTTTTTTTTTTTAATTCCACTTATCTATAGCTTGCAATCATTAATTCCATTTTCCGTGTCAAACACCCTGGTCTTAATTACCTTAAACTTCAGGTTTGTCATCATACTGTCTAGATAGCATTGGCTTTGAATCATTTGGGTTCTCAGCCAACAACACAGCACTGTCTGCCTTGAAAAATGCATATACATTCACTCCCCTGACTAACACACCTCTCTGTCATTACGAGCATGCCTTATATATATTATCTATAAAAACATTAATCAAGCAAGGATATCACACATGTTAGTCTTACTCTGTGCTCAGACACTCACACTGATTGTATTCATTTCGGTTCCATCTCACTCCAGTTTCATTCCAAATAATTGCATCACTTTTATTGTTAATACCATTGAATGTGCTGAAGGCTCTTGTTCAGTCTTGTTCACCACCTCCCAAACATTTCTTTTCATTTCTAGTAAAATGCTCTAGATTTTTTTCTGCCTCTTTTAACCTTAATTGTCCCTTGCTCTCTTTGACTTCATGATTTTCAATTATTTTCTCTACAAACATCAGACAATAGCTTTCCCTCATCCTGATTTTTGTGGCAATCATTGTCATATGCATTCTTCAGCCTCTTTTTGCAGTGTTAGTCTTCTAATACATTTTTAATAGAGAACTTATGCTTTCTCTTCTGGCACTCATCCTACTTTCACTCTCATTTCTTTCCTTTTCTTCCATGCTATTTTCCACACAAAATAGTCTAACCCATATTCAGAAATTTATACCACCCTTGCATTCTTCACTAATTTTTTCATCATAAACAATCAAATACATCTTACTTTTAGATGTATTACTTTGCCATGGCTACACATTAATAGATTTATGCTTAAACCACATATTTGAAACAACCAAGTATTTTTCTAAGCAGATACTTTATTGCTGGGTCTATAAATGGTCCAATCCCTTTTTTCTGTAGCCTCTTACTTTCTCCATTAATGTTATGTCCCAGAACACTTTTTTCCCTGGACCTCATTCATTCAGGATTTTGGACAATTTTTTCAAAAATTCATTCCAAGTAATAAAATACCTTGGTAATGGATAACACGTGTTGGTGAAAGAGTAGAGCATGTTTGCAGGGCATGGGATTACTCATTGGTACGTATTGTTACATATATTGATATATTGTGCAATATCAAAAGTTATTTTGTAGATTTAAGGTGACTATTATTTAAGGTAATAGCTACTTCATTAGAGGAGGAGCTGCATTGACTAAAGTAGTTACGAGGCTTCTGCCAAAGAAGCTATCTCCAGACTTTGTGGACTACAATGGTGGTTAACTTTGTTGATCAAGGGGTCCAAATGGATACCTGGAACAATACTTGCCCCAGCTGTACCTTTCCATTCAAAATGAAGGATGATCTTCTTGAAAAGATCAGGTAGGAATATTTTTAAATAATTTTAGCCCATTTCAAATTCAGAAGTAAGACCTGCTCTCATAATCCTTAAAATATATTCCAGTTGTTTTAGGAAATAAATCCACATAGATATTCTCATTCTTAAAAATCTTTGGAAGGCCAAAAGTGCCCCAGTTTTAAAGTTGGGAAAGTTTCTTAAGAATATTACCTCTTCCCCGTATCCCACCTATTTATCCATTATATTTTTGTTTCTAGGTAGTATAGCTACCCCAACAAATACTATTTTTATTTGCTCCCTTTATGTTTGTGTATCCTACCTAGAAGAGACAGGAGTGCTAAGAACAGAATTAAAGAAAAAAAAATGAAATGCCTTCATGATGTAAATGTTCTTCAGTATCGCTAAAACAAAAAATAGCAATATAAGACAAATGACTGAAAAACATTCAACAATAATCCAAGTTTTAGTTCTTATGCTTTAAAAATTATAAATGGCCCCCCAAAATAGGAGATTTTTCATGCACTCAGGGAAATGCAGGTCAATCAGATTAATACAAGAAAATATAACTATAAATATCCATCTGCCTCAGAACTTAATAGCCATTTTATATTTATGCAATTGTTAACATAAGGAAAGGTTAATCATTTCAGTTATTTTTAAATTCACACCTTCGGGAGGTCTTAGTTTGAATGAAAAAGTACTTTGGAATCAACTGAGATGTAACAGTGACTCATTACCATCCCTGCATATCAATTTAAGCCAGAAGGACGCTTATCAGCAATCTCTGATTTTACATCCAGTTGGGGACATTGTCAATCGGACTACTTATTTTTGTGTGTAGGTGTGGTGTTTTAATCAGTTGGGATCTGTGTGAGCCCAGTAAATGATAGATAATGTTTTTTATCCAATTGCAAAAAGTTTAATTGTGAATATATACACAGCAGCCAGCTTCCAGGCTTTGCAGATAATCTGGATCCTTAAAATTTGTTAAACCTTTAGCAGCCATTGAAGTACCTGATACTAGAATGACATACTCTACCTCTATTTTAAGGCAATAGCTAACCGTATTTACAATTTCTGAAACACCAAAGTAATAAAGACTCAATTACCTACTTACCAAAATGTTGAAAATCTAGATTTCCTGCTTACACTGTTTGCGTTTTCTTTGATAGTACTTTTCATAGTTCCAATTATATGTACATTCTGAGCACATTCCATCCTCTGAGAATATATGGTATGACCGTCCCACAGAAATTCTTATTTTAGGATAGCTAAATTGAAATAACTTGCCTTTTCTTATTAATGATAGTTACCCACCTTCCTGAGTCACATTGTACCCATGTTCTTTCTACTTGTCTACTCCATGTTCACTTATATTCTCATAAAGAAATTTCTTAGTAATCTTTCTGCCTACACCACTTCCACTAAAAAAGGTTCTGAGAGATGCATTCATTAACGTAATTCACTTTTTAACTTGAATGTTAATTATTAAACATAATTTGAATCTACGGTGTTAATGCAGATGCTGTCTTTTTTTCACCCGATAAGGAACACAAAGTATCAGTACAAACAGAGAATGGGTTTAGCTTATGAAGAACTACTCATTCTTGATCTACATCCAAATGTTCAGCTCTCTCTTTTTCTTATTCTTATCTGACTGGTGGCAGGGACGGGTGAGTAAGTTTCCAAGCGGCACTCTCCCTTGCTTTTGCTAGAGGTTATAATTGTACATGAACTATTATGTAGCTGGGAACATTAATAAATATTATCAGGAAAAAAAAGTCTCAGTAATCAGATACATTTTGCTTTGTTTTGCTTTCTTTAACATCTCTAAAATAAAACTCATAACTATCAATTTAATAATAAACAAACAAACAAATAAATCTCAGATCAAACCAACATGAACAGATCACCCAACACGAACAGTGTTCCACTACCCTGTACAAACTCCATTTTTTCTAGAGTAGTTATATCTTTTTGACGTATTTCCCACTTGAGCTTTGGGGCCACACTGTGCATGTGGATCCACATGTGCTTGCATTTATAGCCACAACATTGCTGGCTTGCAAAATCAGAGTGAAAGCCAACTAGTGTAATGGTATGTGGGAATGACCTTGGGAGACAGGAGGGAGAGCCTCAGATTAAACAACTGGCAAGTAAAATATATCTGAGTCCACAAAAGGATAGGAGGGGGTGTGGGAAGCATTTCAGGATAGACCTTAGTTTTCTGGAGGGTAAAAGGAGAGGAGGAGATACTTTCAGTCTTGCAAGATTATGTTTAAAGCAACCTTACAATAAAGATAGAGCTAGTAATCCTGGTTGTGCTTCTTGTCTGGACTACCTCACAGGGCTAACAAGTAGAAGGCTCAGCCATTGGTGTGTGGAAACAGAAAAATAATGGTATCTAAAGATAATAATCTTCTTACACAGAGTAGCCCACTCACTAGCATGAGAATGACCATTCACCTGACCATCATCCATCAGTAGGGTCTTAATGAAACCAACAACTATGTCATCAAGTTTGTGGTGAGATACCATTATTAAACATCAGCTAAGTTTATGATTTAATAGAGTTGTACACATTTAGAAAATGATTAAGAAGAAGTGTTTCACTCACATGAGCATAGCATTGGTGGGGAGCCCAATTTTAGTCAGTTTCTAGACTAAAATAAGGCTTTACAGATTGATGACTTCATCTTAGGAACATGGCCACCATTATTATTATCATCTTGCAAACCCTGGTTGAGCTTTATAGGGAATAACGTCGCTTATCGGATTCCACGAATTTTTGCCCATTTGAGTATGTCTCGAAATGTGGTATAAGTTTCACTGGAACCGCTTAATGAAATACTTAGTTCCGCTGACTTCAGTGAACTCTAAAAATATTGCCATTAGCCAAAAGTTAATAACTATCAGGACAGTATGATTACATTGCAAGCATGTTTTATTTGTTATCTCCTTAATTTAATTACTTAGACTATAAAATCATAAGTTAAAGATATATAAATGTATCCTGAGCTCTTTAGAATTTAAGCACTGCTTAGAACTACTTATCAAATCAGAACATTTTGTTATTGTTAAATTTTGTGCCCTTCTCATATCTTTAATCATTCTTCCATTGCAATGCAGTTATGTGTCTCTTCCCCCGCTATTACTTTATCTGCTATAATGTGAAAAAAATAGTAGCCTTTTTGTATAGTTTCTAAAAGTCATTCTCTAACTTAACTGCTATTAAACCTTGCCTTGGAAACTGTTTCCCCTCCTGGGGTGATTCTCCAATTCTATTACTTTATGTGCTTATCTTCTTGGCCACAAAAAGGTTTTTAAATAAAAGAATAATGAGCCAATTTTCTATTTATAGAATGCAGTGGATTAAAATATGAGTGTTCAATAACTGGATTGGGACTGTAGTAGAATAGAATAGTTTGTGCTGCTTCAGGTGATTAGGAGGATGGAAATGTTCTCCCAAGTAACCAAGGGATTTTGAGTTAATGGTTTGCTTTCTCTCCTTGTTCAAAATAGGTACATTGTCAGTAACCAGAGAGCAAGATGTGTGCTTCATCATCCTGGCAATTCAGGAAAGGGCACTTGTCCATATTATCAGAACACTATTCTCTCCAGCATGTCTGGATAAGTGAATAATTACACTAGCAAAAGTCTCCCAAGCCAGCCTTACAGACAAACTTAGGGAGCTCTGAAAATCTAATTTAAGTGAGAGAAGGGCTTTCCAAATCCTGAATGTTTCAAGTTACACACATAAAGAAACACCCATTTATAATCCTGAATTTCCTGCCTAATTTTTCCTACTCAAGAATGATTAAAACATCAGAGTCTATAAGGTGATTTATTCTTCAGTGCAAGTATTAAAGGAGCCAATGGCCAATGATGCGCCCCACCCTTTGATATATGTTCTGATTTACTGAAGAAAAATAAATTGGTGAAAAATGTTCGAAGGTTTGGCATGTTGTTGAACTGTTAACCTGGATCTTCTTTCACCTGTTACAAACTTAACAAGTCTCTGTGGTTTTATCCAACCTCCAACTTTATGGTCCCCAGTTAAGAAGAAGCTTTTTGTCTGTAAGTACCACTTTCTTAGCAACAGTTCTTATCTTACTTTAATACTCTACTCATCCTGGCCATAACTACATTCTTTTTTTTTTCCCTCTAGAGGCAGAAAAACAGCTCCAGGGTCAGAAAAGCACAGACACAACCAAGAGAAATTATTTTCTATTAGTGATATTTCCATGCATCAAATTTCAAATTACAGTAATTATCCCAGATACCAATTCAACTTGGTAACAATGCTTTCTAAGAAATTTTATAATTTTTTTTTGGGGGGGGGAGGAGTTGTTCAAAAGCCAGGAAAATAATCAACAAAAGTACTTGGAAAATCCAGATGGTTTTTATTTGCAGCTGCTTGAGATTCAGACAAAACTTCCAGAAATATAGGTATGTTTAAGGACAATTCCATATATTCTTGAAGGTTATTCACAAGATATGAATGGATGAGAAATGTTGTCCCATTCATTCTTTAAAATAAAAATGCATAAAACTGAATATATGTATTCACTACTGGGATGGGAAAAACCTCTCTGAAATTTTTTCTTGAAATTCTCTACTGGTCTGCTTCTTTCATCCCAAAGCAAAAACAAAAGACTTCAATAGGAAAAAAAAAAGACTTCTGAAAAGTAGTGAGGGATCATTGCAACATTGAGAGCCTAGGCTGTTTTCCATATGTTGGGCTGTACTTCTGTCTTGTACAGGCCTCTGTCTCCAAGTGTCCAGATTAACAGTAAACCAGCAATTCACCCTTCTGCTTGCCAGATGTTTAGGGACTATAATAGTTGGAAATTCTAGGAATTATAGTTTCAAAATATCAGGCTGGAGAATCAACTCAATCAAGGCATTAAGCTGAGGAAAGCTGTAATAAATAAATGCAAAAATGAAATTCTTCAAAATCTGTTGCCCCAGCCTCAGAATGACAACTCAACACTGCCAAAGACTCCAGTGGATGTGTACAATTGTACACACATTGGTACTCTATGCAATCCAGACCCTTCTGTGACAGGAAATGTGATGTACTGAAATGTTCTTTTTGATTAGTATATGAAGCATTTTGCTTTTTCCTGGTAAAATTATTGTTGCAGTGCTAACTGAATAAAATGTACACATACCAATCAACTATGCCTGATAATTAAAAATATTTTTTTAAATATTTCTTTCCCTTTACAGTCTATTTTGTTTTCCTATGTAGAATAATGTAAAGGTAAGGTTATGAACCAATCAATTTTAGAAATTGAAAGTGATTATTATAAACTGAAAATAAACATACAGAAAACATTGATTCATTATTAGATGTCAGTGTTTATTTTTCATCTTTTGCCTTCTGTAGCAATAGTAGAAACAGCAGTGGAGACAAAGAGATGCTCTGATAATGAATCTAGCCTTGGCTGCTCTCCCAATTATTATTTTTCTTTGTATTCAAGCCCAGAGCTGAAGCATTCAACCATTAATTTTAGGCTCACTGAAAGAGATAATGTAGAAATCAAAAATTGGTAAAGAAAGGAAACTTGTAGTTCTTAAACTTGTAGTTCTTAAACTTGAACTACACATCCTGAGACCTCAAAGTTTCATGCAATTCCTTATGCTCTGAGATGAAACAGAATTATTATAAATCAATTAACCTTAAAATTAGCCTTACTAAAGTTGAACAAAAGAGAGAAAGAGAGAGAGACATTTGATTATAGTGAAATGTCCTCACCTTTGCTGCTCTATAAAACCTTTATTCAAATCTTATCCCCCCCCCCAATAAAATTCACAGCCATGTAAATTTATTAAAAGTTTAACAGCCAAAAAATACTTCAGGAATTATTCTTTCCTTCCCTTTCTATTTTCCCAAAATCACTGTTTCCACACCGACAACCAAGTTAGTGGACATTTTAGTGCAATCCTTAAATACCTTCTCTAATCTTAAAAATGGATGTCCATGTATTACACAGAAACCTACCTCTGCACTTCATGACCATGCATGTTTATAAGGCAAGGCAACAGTAACTTATACCTTGACTAGTGCAACCACTTTGGACTAGTGTACAAAATAAGAGGCTGGGCAGCAACCTGTCGTAAGTGTTTTTTCTGCACAATGCCAAATATTCGATTATATGATTTTTGTGGTCCGTTCCAACCCTACAGTTCTACGATTCTGTGTGAGGCAGTCTTTGGAAACTGCCTCCTGGTCCAGATGCTGTACTTGGTCCAGAATGCAGTGGTCGAACTGCTGCAGGGCAACTCCTTTATTGCAGGGTAACTGATTTTGAGATTGCTGCACTGGCTACCAATAGGCTTCCAGGCATTTTGGTGTGGCCAGAAGTGATTCTCCCTCTCTGATCTGGATATCTTGAGAGTGCTTGCTGGGAGTCCCTTCTCTTTGGGAAATTTTATTTATTTTTATTTATTTATTAATCACATTTATACAGCTGCCTATCTTACAAAAAGTGACTCTGGGTGGCATACTACAATCAATACATTGATTTCAATCAACACATTAATTGAAATACATTGGGCAGGTGGCAGGCCTTTCTTGTAGTGGCCCCCATGCTTTGGAATATGCTTCCCCTGGAAGTACACGTAGCACCCCTCCTTGCATTCTTCAAAGCAGCTAAAGCATTTTTTCTATCATATCTTTTACCTTAATGGAGTGATTGTAGGCATTCCTTCTTGGAATGAATGTCTCATTGTCTTTTTAATTGATTTATCTTTCTACTGCTTTGTTGTACACTGCCTGGGATCTCACAGTTCAGGTGCTCTATAAATATTGTAAACCAACCAATGAATCAACCCACAAATAAATAAAATCTAGAACTTTCCCAGTAGCAAGTTATAGAGACACCCAACCACTTGTGAAGAAATATAATGGTGGTCTACATTAGTGGTATATCACCATAGTAATGGCTGGATGGGCTAACGTATGAAATCCATGGTTAAGACACTTAATCATGGAAGTGGTCGTAGGAAGTATATACCCTGACACACCATTTGTCATTTTGCCATTTTAAATAATGCAGTTTTTTGTTGTTGTGACATGCTTACTCAAGCTGGCATCCATATATCATTCTCCCCTATCTCCATATGCCACTTGCCACACCATCTACTAACAGCAGGACTTACTATTTTTTATAGCAGTATGCTCCCTTCAGAGTGGTTTTCACATAGTTAGGTGCCCAAAACCATTTCATTGTTATGCGTCTGCAACCATATGTGCACTGATTTGTGATTCTTGTGAATTCTGCAAATAGAAAAGGAATTCAGTTAGGAATTTTTCATTCCATATTCTTTATTTTTTTGCCCTCATACAGAGGTAAATATATAAAGATGAATCTAATTACCTACAGACATAGCTCTCCAGCCTGGATATCTTAAGTTTAATAAAACTTTTTACATTATTTACTGGGTATACATTCCACCTATACAAGGTCTTCAGCAGTCCTTTAGCAAAACAGGGAGCCAGTTTGCACTTAACAGCACTGTGAACTCCTAGTTTATATGAATCCTGACAAACAGCAATAATTCAGGATTATATGAAGCCTGACAAAGAATAATAGCAGTCAGGAAAGTACTACCACTGTCTGTTAGGAGTAAAAAAATAAGGAAATATGATCAGAGAGGCAAAAGCATTAAAATTGCAAGCCATTTTCTCTTGGTGTGAAATTTTACAGATGCAATTTAAGAGAAAGGTGAGAAAAGAATCCTCATAAAAATACAAAAATCAGAGGAAGTTAAACCTCAAAAATGGGTCTGAGGAAGCCAGATGATGTGCTGTATATGACATACCTTCAAATAATATTTTATGGTGCATTTTGTTTTAGTTTTGCTTTCAATTTTGATGTGAATGCTTCTATTTTCTATTGCGTTTTCAGTGTCTACTCAGAATCTCAACTATTTTTTGATCTACTTTTTGTGTTCCCGTAATTAGGCTTTAAGAAAAATCAATTCCATTAGGTCCAATGCAAGATTTTTTCCTAGCTTAAATGGGATTGAAAAGGAAAGCTTCAGCCACTTTACTGGCTGTCAGTTTCACTGCCATGGTTTAATTATGACAACAACCATGCGTATTGATAAAGACAAAGAGACTTGCCCATGTTGGGATATTTTGTCCTAACTTACAATATTAGAAGTTTAGCATGATTCTGAAATTATACTTGGAAACAAAACCAAGCATTGTCTACAGAATTATTAATAGTTACGAGTTCTGGTACCTAAAGATAGCCTCCATGTGCAAAGATAATATGTCTCTAAGTTATAAATTTCTGGGAAATAACCCCAGAAGAAGGCCATAGCTTTCATATCCTCCAGTCTAGTGAGAACCAGCAATTATGGGTGCAAAAGAAATGGAAATGATTTATATCAAAATGAATAATACTCATAGCAAGAAATAACAATCTTCTTCTGGTAAAAAAAAAAAATGTTCACACACACACATGAGACATTTGTCTGCAAAGATCAACATTTCTCAAAGTTGCATGAAAAAGAGATAGACAAAGACGTTATATAGGATAAATTTAGATTTTTTTAAAAAGCCTTCATAGCTTCATATTCCTTCCTCCTAGTTTCAATCCCATCACTTTCTCAGTCCTCTTACACCTTGGCAGTTTCCTCACTCACAGCTGTGTCTGCTCGGTCTTCCCATTGCCATCCACCATGCACTCCCACCATTCTCTCAAAAACTTCCTGTGTTAGGGAAAGTTGCAAATGAAAATTGACAGATTTTTTTTTAAAAAAGATCTTGTTCTTCAACTACATTTTTAAAAAATGAATGGACTGGAATGTTTATCTTTACATATCCACCCACAGTTTCAGAATATACCATTCTGTTCAAAATGTAAATGGAATATTTCTCTTTCAGCAAAGGAGTTCAGATCAGTCTGAGTTCAAGGGAGTAAATGGCTCACAGCAAGATATGTATAATAAGATAGGATTGATCTAGGTCTACATATTTCTATCATCATCATCATCATCATCATCATCATCATCATCCCTGTTCCTGCAATATTCAGAATGTATGTATAAATTCCATTCACTTCCATGTTCTGATTAACAGTAACATATCTATTATACCTTTGTACTTACTTTTTACAGCAATAAAAAACTTTTCTACAGACTCCAATGAACTTAAATTTAGGATATAAACATTTCCCCATCTTGCAGTAGCCACCAGCAGCATGACATTCTGTTTCCATTTTAATTGTATTTCCAATTCCTACAAAAATAGAAAAGAATGGGTCAGAATTATTCTTATCCTTACATACAGCAGAATGAATGGGGAAAGAGAGAGAAAGATTAGTGAAATGACTGAATCGGACCCACCATCTAAGTTTGGTGCTGGCTATATCCATGCATATGTTCTAATTAAAGCAGTGAATTTCTTTCTGCAAATTTGTAAACTTTGGCTGGGTTTGGTGATGAATTAGATGACAATCAAGATGATAAATACCTATCCAGGTAAGATTGTTTCAAGTAATGATGTGCCAGCATAGTCTGTCCACCAGTGTCTGATACAGATGTCCAATAAACTGCACAGCTGGATGGAAAATAGCTCAGTAAAACGGCCCATACAACTAATGATCATGGATGCTCACCTCAAACTAAACAAATACCAGCACACTATAGACAACCTCAGGGAGCAACTGGAACAAACCATGACCCTAGAACTGTGACAGTCAGGACGAGAGGGATCAAGAATGTGCTTTCATCACCAGAGCAACGGGGAGGAGTTAAGAAGATGAGACTGGCCCCTCCCTAAAGAATGCAAGGGAGGTTGAGAGGGTGACCCTGGAAATTACTCTCACTCTGAGAAGATTTCTGTAACGGGACTGAAGCCAATAAACCTTGCTGAATTTAATCTGTACTGTCTCCTGGAGTTTCCTGGGCTAATCCTGACAAGAACACAGAAAATGCTGACAACCACATCAAGACTACATCCCTAAGACAAGCTAAAACAGGAAAATAAAACTCCAAATCCAACTGCTCAAGCTACACCCCAGAAACAAAGAGGTTGTGCAGAGTGAAGCAATACTCCCAAAAAATGTGCGCAGGAAAAAATACACATCAGCATGAGAGCTTTACAAAATGCAATGTCCATATTTTGTTCTCCAAAGAAATCCAGCCAGAAAATATATACTAACTGGTGTTTATTGATAAAAAATGCAAAACTCCATAAAATACAAGTTGCATATAAAATATAGGAAAAAACACTTCTTCTCATAAATTTAGCATCCAAGACTTATCCACTACAAAGTCTCTAGCCAAAAACTCTCAGAGAAAAGAGGTACACTACTTGGTTATTAGTTACAACTACATAACCCATAAAAACTAACTACATGGTGGCTAAAACTCTACTGAGAGGCTGGACATATAGTCCTCCCATTATATTGCCAGTATGTACCCCCCCACTGAGTAACTAGCATACACACGCCAATAGGTGGCAGGAAATAGCAGTATACGTCCACAACACACAATAACAAGTTTTTCACATGATCCACGTAGACATAATATTGTTGTACAGATAACGAGATGAATTTCTTCCCATGAGAAACTCCTGACACCCCTCTCAGCTCGTTTTTGACACAACAATACATGTTATAGGGTAGTATAGGCAAATGGTTACAACAATACAGAAACAATTAAATTTGTTCAAATCCAAATCTAGTTAACATTGCTTCATGTTGTACAATAGGCAATGGTTTGGTAAATACATCTGCAAGATTTGATTCAGATACACAATACATAAGATCAATGAAATTCTCTAACATAGCTTGTCTTACATTTTTGTATTTTACATCTACATACTTTGTACGAGCTCTTAGGCTTTCTGTTTTAGCTAACCCTATACAGGCTTGAGAGTCTTTGTACACTGTATAAGGCAATAGCACATGTATGTTTAAGTCAGTGAATAATTGATGAAACCATCTTAACTCACAGACTGTTTCTGACAAAGCTCTGAATTCAGCTTCTGCAGTTGACAAGGCAATGGAAGATTGTTTCTTTGCTTTCCATGCAATTGTAGATTCACCAAATTTACAAACAAACCCAGTTATGGACTTTCTGTCTCCTTCTTCTGCAAATGAACTATCAACAAAAATTACAGGCTTTTCAGGCCCACTAGTTGACATTTTAAGACAAAGGTCTATTGTACCTTTTAAATATCTCATTAACCTTTTTAATCCTTGCCAATCATGCTCTGTTGGTCTAGCCACTTTACGGCTCAAAACTCCAACAGCGTAGGATAAATCACGACGTGTCCACTGTGCTAGGTGAAGGATAGAACCTATCACAGAATGGTACACTTCAGGTTTTTCACACAACTTTTCACATGCTTCATTTTTTAAAAAATCACAGGTCATTGGAGTTTTTATAGCTTTGTCAGGATTTTCTCATGGGAAGAAATTTCATCTCGTTATCTGTACAACAAACATTGTTATGACTGGCTTATGAGTTAATGTAAACAAAGCATCTTGTGACTGTGTTGTGCTATTTACTGCCACCTATTGGCATGTGTATGCTAGTTATTCAGTGGGGGGGTACATGCTGGCAATATAATGGGAGGGCTAGATGCCTAGCCTGTCAGTCGTGTATAGCTTTATTCATCATGTAGTTTTATAGGTTATGTAGTTGTAACTAATAACCAAGTAGTGTACCTCTTCTCTGAGAGTTTTTAGCTAGAGACTTTCTTGTGGTTAAGTCTTGGATGCTAAGATGAGAAGAAGTCTTTGTTATTTCCTATATTTTGTATGCAACTTGTATTTTATGGAGTTTTGCATTTTTATCAATAAAACCAGTTAGTATATATTTTCTGACTGGATTTTCTTTGGAGAGCAAAATATGAACATTGCATTTTGCAAGCTCTCATGCTGATGTGTAGTTTTCCCGACAGCAGAGTTTTTGAGAGCTTTGCTGCGCTCTGCACAACAGGTTATGGTCCCAGGGCTAAGTTTCAGAGCCCAGAGGGGACCCAGGATCCAGAATCCAGGACCCAGTGCCCAGGACCCAGGACTGAGGACTGAGGTCAGTGGTTCCAGGATGGATCCCACACGTGAAGTTACAGGAATGCTGTCCAAGGTGTGAAGCCAGGAGTGCTGGAAGCAAGGACTGAAATTCCTGAGTGAAGGGTGATTTATGGATTTATTACCCTGCCTGTGACTGTTTCATTTGAGGTTTGGATTTTTTCTCTGTGGTTGAGTGCCTGTTTTAAGTGAAATATGGCAGCAGCTCCACCTGCAGCAGTGAGCCTTCCATTTGAAAGGTTGAATTCAAAGGATTACCAGACATGGAATATAAAGATAAAATCTTTTTTCATGAGAGAGGGGCTCTGCCGTTATGTAAACAACGTGCCCCCAGTGGCACCCACGAATGCTGAGCAAGCCTTGATGGACCGTGCATATGGTAATTTGATTTTGGGACTTGAGTCTTCAGAATTGGTGCATGTTCGTGATTTGGAAACTGCTAACGCATGCTGGGTGGCTTTGTGTGAGATCTATGTGAGGCAAACTTCATCTGCTATCGTAAGTTTGATAAAGCAGTTGTATAACCTTAAATTGGAGCAAGGAGCTAATGTAATTGAGCACCTGAATAAGATGAAAACTTTGTTTGCTGAGCTGGCAGATCGTAATCTGATTATTCCCGAGCAACAAAGAGCATGTATAATTCTTTCGAGTCTGGATGATTTGTTTGATATGCTTGTAGAATCTGTACAGACTTTACCGCCAGCCGATTTGACTGTTGAATATCTAACCAATAGATTGCAAGAGATACAATGCACACGTGATATGCAGACTAATTCTAAGAAAAGACTTGATAACGTAAAGCAGCAACCTTCTCCAGCTGGCACAGAATGTGCGTATTTGGTAAGAAAATGTTTTCATTGTAATTCTACCAAGCACCTTATAAAAGACTGTCCTGTGAAAAATCAGCCTGCTGAGAGTTCCAAAAAGTTTGTCCGTTGTGGAAAAGCAACAGTTAAGAAACAACTGAGTACTAGACTGGTGTCTGCTTTGATTTCTAACAGGGACAAATGTTCTGCTGATAAGTGGTTACTGGACTCTGGTTGTAGTGAAATCATTGTAAACAATGAGCAGTTATTACTAACTAAATGGAAGCCTAGAATTCAACAAGTTAATTTGGCTGATGGTTCTGTAGCTAAAGTAACCATGCAAGGTGAAGTGCTCATTCCTTGTTTGGGGAAAGTGGTGTCTGATGTACTCTGTGTTCCTACACTTGATTTTTCCCTTCTCTGTGTCCCTGTATTAACTAGCATTGGGTATTCTGTTATGTTCCAAGGTTCTGACTGCTATGTTACAAAAGAGGGGGCTGAGTGTGCTAGAGGGAGAATGGTTAATCAATTGTATGAAATGCTTCCTAAACAAGATGTGTTCATTGGAAGTTGTGCTGGTAATGTGCCTTTACATGATGATTGCATCCATCATTATCATAGAGTACTTGGTCATCCTGGATGGAAGTGTTTGTCACAAATGGCTAAAGTGTATCCAGAACTGAGATTCAAGAAGTGTTCTAAGTTTCTTGACTGTACTGCGTGTAAGCAATCTAAGATAAAATCTGCCCCTGTCGCCAGGAAGAGCAGCAGGATTTCTACAAGGCCATTTGCCCTTGTGCATGCTGACTTAGCTGGTCCGTTTCCTCCAAGTGAACGGGGAGCAAGATTTATGTTTGTTTTAGTGGATGATAAAACACGTTTCACATTTTGTTATTTGTTGAAACAGAAGTCTGAAGCATTCTCTCGTTTCAAAGAATTTGTGTCATTAGTTGAAAAAAGACATGGATATCAACTGGGGAGCTTGCAGACAGACAGAGGGGGTGAGTTTATGAGTCTTGAGTTTAAAAACTGGCTACGTAAGAAAGGCATTTTCCACAGATTAACAAATGTGGGCATGTCTGCTGAAAATGGGATAGCTGAGCGCAAGATCGGCGTTCTGAAGGTAATTAAGGATAGTTTACTTTTAGATGCCAAGGTACCATCCCGCTTTTGGGGTGAAGCAGTGTTAACAGCAGTGTTTCTTACTAATAGACACTGGAATTCAGCTGTGAATGAAGTTCCTTATTTTTTGCTGTATGGTAAACGTCCGTGCTTAAAGCATTTGCATACATTTGGGACTTTTGCTTATGTACAAATTCCTCAATCTCAAAGAAGGAAAAACCAACCAAAAACACAGCACTTGAGATTTGTTGGTTATTCATCTGAAGCAAAACCTTATCGATTTTCTCTGGACCAAGGCCGAATTGTTATCTCTAGAAGTGCTGGCTTTGAAGAGCCTTCTGAGTGGCAAAGGCTGCATGCAAATTCAGAGGTTTTTTTGCAGTCACGCACAGATTTAGCTAGAGAGCAAACACCACCTGTTGCACCCCCCTCTCCACAGATAAAGCAAGAAGCAGAGGCTTTAGCTGAAGTAGAAAAGAAAGAGGAGAAAAAAGAGGAAATACAAGAAAGTTTTGAGATTCCTTGTAGATCAACTTGAATAACAAAAAGAGTTCCACCTGAAAAATTTGTTATTCAACAAGTCAGGGTGTGTCACATAACTAGCGAGCCACAGAATTTTCAGGAAATGTTAACCTTACCAATTGATGAGCAAGATAAATGGAATGAAGCTATGGATACTGAGTTCAATGCATTAGTAAAACAGAACATGTTCGAGATTGTTGATTTACCTGCATCAGAAAAAGCCATAGGTTCCAGATGGGTGTTTAGAAAAAAGCTTTTACCTGATAATACTGTTCAGTATAAGGCTAGACTGGTTGCACAAGGTTATTCACAAGAGCAGTTTGTGAATTATAATCTTACATATGCACCTACAGTTAGGCCTGAGTCATTGCGTGTAATGTTGGCCTTAGCTGCACAAAGAGATATGGTTGTTCATCATTTTGATGTGGATACAGCATATTTAAATGCTGAGCTTCCTGAAACTGTGTATATGAAGCAAGCACCAGGTTACACATGTGAGGATTCCCAGAAAGTCTACAGATTGCGTAAAGCACTGTATGGATTGAAACAAGCTGGGAGATGTTGGCATCAATGTTTAGATAAAGCTTTGTTGGAAATTGGTTTCAAGAAATCATTAGCTGATCAATGTGTGTATACCAAAGGAACTGGGAAAGACTATACAGTACTTCTCACTTATGTTGATGATTTCTGTCTTGCTACTAGTTCTTTAAACTTGGTAAAAGAGTTTGCCAAGCAAATGGAGCAATATTTTAAATTGAAGGATCTAGGTATGTTAAGATATTACCTTGGGATTGAAGTGCATAGAACTGAAAATGGAGAAATCTATCTAAGTCAAAAGAAAAAGATAGAACAGTTGTTAACACACATGGGAATGTCAGATGCAAAATCTGTAAAAACTCCAATGACTTGTGATTTTTTGAAAAATGAAGCATGTGAAAAGTTGTGTGAAAAACCTGCAGTGTACCATTCTGTGATAGGTTCTGTACTGCACCTAGCACAATGTACACATCCTGATGTATCCTATGTTGTTGGGATTTTGAGCCGTAAAGTGGCTAATCCTACAGAACATGACTGGCAAGGATTGAAAAGATTAATGAGATATTTAAAAGGTACAATAGACTTTTGTCTTAAAATGTCAACTAGTGGGTCAGAAAAGCCTGTAATTTTTGTTGATAGTTCATTTGCAGAAGAAGGAGACAGAAAGTCCATAACTGGGTTTGTTTGTAAATTTGGTGAATCTACAATTGCATGGAAAGCAAAGAAGCAAACCTCCATTGCCTTGTCAACTGCAGAAGCAGAATTTGCAGCTTTGTCAGAAGCAGTCTGTGAATTAAGATGGTTTCATCAATTATTCAGTGATTTAAACATTCAAGTGTCATTGCCTTATGCAGTGTATGAAGATTCTCAAGCCTGTATAGGGTTAGCTAAAACAGAAAACATAAGAGCTCGTACAAAGTATGTTGATGTAAAGTATAAAAATGTGAGACAAGCTATGTTAGAAAATTTCATTGATCTTGTGTATTGTGTATCGGAAGCAAATCTTGCAGATATATTTACCAAACCATTGCCTATTGTACAACATGAAGCAATGTTAACAAACCTTGGATTAGAGCAAATGTAAATTGTTTCTGTATTGTTGTAATCATTTGCTTGTACTACCCTGTAACATGTGTTGTTGTGTCGAAAATGAGCTGAGAGGGGTGTCAGGATTTTCTCATGGGAAGAAATTTCATCTTGTTATCTGTACATTGTTATGACTGGCTTATGAGTTAATGTAAACAAAGCATCTTGTGACTGTGTTGTGCTATTTACTGCCACCTATTGGCATGTGTATGCTAGTTATTCAGTGGGGGGGTACATGCTGGCAATATAATGGGAGGGCTAGATGCCTAGCCTGTCAGTTGTGTGTAGCTTTATTCATCATGTAGTTTTATAGGTTATGTAGTTGTAACTAATAACCAAGTAGTGTATCTCTTCTCTGAGAGATTTTAGCTAGAGACTTTGTTGTGGATAAGTCTTGGATGCTAAAATGAGAAGAAGTTTTTGTTATTTCCTATATTTTGTATGCAACTTGTATTTTATGGAGTTTTGCATTTTTATCAATAAAAACCAGTTAGTATATATTTTCTGACTGGATTTTCTTTGGAGAGCAAAATATGAACATTGCATTTTGCAAGCTCTCATGCTGATGTGTAGTTTTCCTGAGAGCAGAGTTTTTGAGAGCTTTGCTGCACTCTGCACAACAAGGTTTTGCTTCTGACATTCCCATTTGTGTTAACAACTGTTCTATCTTTTTCTTTTGACTTAGATAGATTTCTCCATTTTCAGCTCTGTGCACTTCAATCCCAAGGTAGTATCTTAACATACCTAGTTCCTTCAGTTTAACATATTGCTCCATTTGCTTGGCAAATTCTTTTACCAAGTTTAAAGAACCAGTAGCAAGACAAAAATCATCAACATAAGTGAGAAGTACTGTATAATTTTCCCCAGTTCCTCTAGTATGCACACATTGATCAGCTAATGATTTCTTGAAACCAATTTCCAACAAAGCTTTATCTAAACATTGATGCCAACATCTCCCAGCTTGTTTCAACCCATACAGCACTTTACGCAATCTGTAGACTTTCTGGGAATCACTACATGTGTAACCTGGTGCTTGCTTCATGTACACAGTTTCAGGAAGCTCAGCATTTAAATATGCTGTATCCACATCAAAATGATGAACAACCATGTCTCTTTGTGCAGCTAAGGCCAACATTACACGCAATGACTCAGGCCTAACTGTAGGTGCGTATGTAAAATTATAATTCACAAATTGCTCTTGTGAATAACCTTGTGCCACCAATCTAGCTTTATACTGAACAGTATTATCAGGTAACAGCTTCTTTCTAAACACCCATCTGGAACCTATGGTTTTTTGTGATGCAGGTAAATCAACAATTTCAAATACGTTCTGTTTTACTAATGCTTCGAACTCAGTATCCATAGCTACATTCCATTTCTCTTGCTCATCAATAGGCAAACTTAATATTTCTTTAAAATTCTGTGTCTCACAAGTAATTTGACACACCCTTACTTGTTGAATAACAAGTCTTTCAGGTGGAACCCCTTTTGTTGTGCATTCTAATCTACCACGAATCTCAAAACTTTCTTGTATTTCCTCTTTTTTCTCCTCTAAGTCAGCTAAAGCCTCTGCTTCTTGTTTTATCTGCAGAGAGGGGGTGCAACAGGTGGTGTTTGTTCCCTGGCTAATTCCGTGTTTGAATGCAAAATAACCTCTGAATTTGCGTGCAGCCTTTGCCATTCGGAAGGCTCTTCAAAATTAGCATTTCTAGAGATAACAATCTGACCATGACCCAAAGAAAAGCAATATGCTTTAGATTCAGCTGAATAACCAACAAATCTCAAATGCTGTGTTTGTGGTTGGTTTTTTCTTCTTTGAGAGTTAGGATCTGTACATAAGCAAAAGTTCCAAATGTACGCAAATGCTTTAAGCATGGAAGTTTACCATACAACAAAAAATAAGGAACTTCATTCACAGCTGAATTCCAGAGTCTATTAGTGAGAAATACTGCTGTTAACATTGTCTCTCCCCAAAAGTGGGATGGTTCTTGAGCATCCAGCAGTAAACTATCTTTAAGAACTTTCAAAACACCAACCTTGCGCTTTGCGACACCATTTTCTGCAGACATACCCACATTTGTTAATCTGTGAAAAATGCCCTTTTTACGTAGCCAATTCTGAAACTCAAGGCTCAGAAACTCGCCCCCTCTATCCATCTGCAAACTCCCCACTTTGTACCCATGTCGTCTTTCAACCATGGCAACAAATTCTTTGAAACGAGAAAACACTTCAGACTTCTGTTTCAACAAATAACAAAATGTGAAATGTGTTTTATCATCTACTAAAATAAACATAAATCTTGCTCCACCTTCACTTGGAGTAAACGGGCCAGCTAAATCAGTGTGCACAAGTGCAAATGGCCTCATGGAAATTCTGCTACTTTTTCTGGCAATAGGGGCAGATTTTATCTTAGATTGCTTACACACAGTACAATCAAGAACTTTGCACACTTTTTGAATCTCAGTTCTGGATACACTTTGGCCATTTGTGACAAACATTTCCATCCAGGATGACCACGCATTCTGTGATAATAATGAATGCAATCATTATGTAGAGGCACATTACCAGCACAACTTCCAATTAACACATCTTGTTTAGGAAGCATTTCATACAATTGATTAACAATTTTCCCTCTAGCACACTCAGCCCCCTCTTTGGTAACATAGCAGTCAGAACCTTGGAACATAACAGTATACCCAATGCTAGTTAATGCAGGGACACTGAGAAGGGAAAAATCAAGTGTAGGAACACAGAGTACATCAGACACCACTTTCCCCAAACAAGGAATGAGCACTTCACCTTGCATGGTTACTTTAGCTACAGAACCATCAGCCAAGTTAACTTGTTGAATTCTAGGCTTCCATTTAGTTAGTAATAACTGCTCATTATTTACAATGATTTCACTACAACCAGAATCCAGTAACCACTTATCAGCAGAACGTTTGTCTCTGTTAGAAATCAAAGCAGATACCAGTCTAGTACTCGCTTGCTGTTTAACAGATGCCTTCCCACAATGGATGAACCTTCTGGAACTCTCAGTTGGCTGATTTTTCATAGGACAGCCTTTTAGAAGATGCTTGGTAGAATTACAGCAAAAGCATTTTCTCACCAAACACGCAGTCTCTGTGCCAGCTGAAGGTCGCTGCTTTACGTTATCAAGTCTTTTCTTTGAACTGTTTTGTAAATCACGGGAGCATTGAATTTCCTGTAATCTATTAGTCAGATAATCAACGGTAAGATCGGCAGGAGGCAACGCCTGAACGGCTTCAACCAGCATGTCAAAGGAATCATCCAGACTCGAAAGAATTATACATGCCTTTTGTTGCTCCGGAATTGCCATATTGCGATCTGTCAGCTCAGCAAACAAAGTTTTCATCTTATGCAAATGCTCAATTACATTAGCCCCTTGCTCCAATTTAAGGTTATATAACTGCTTTGTCAAACTTACAATAGCAGCTGAGGTTTGTCTCACATAGATGTCACGCAAAGCCACCCAGCATGCGTTAGCAGTCTCCAAATTACGAACATGCACTAATTCTAAAGACTCAAGTCCCAAAATCAAATTACCATAAGCACGGTCCAGCATGACTTGCTCAGCATCCATGGGTACTTCTGGTGGGGGGTTGTTTACAAAATGCCAGAGCCCTTCTTTCATGAAATAAGATTTCATCTTTATACTCCATGTTTGGTAATTCTTCGAATTCAATCTCTCAAAGCGAAGGTTTACTGCAGCTGTCTCCATGTTTCACTTATAACAGGCACACAGACACAGAGAAAAAATCCAAACCTCAAACGAAACATTCACAGGCAGGGTAATAGACCCATAAATCTCCCTTCACTCAGGAATCTCAGTCCTGGCTTCCAGCACTCCTGGCCTCATGCCTGGGACAGCATTCCTGGGACTTCATGCCTTGGATCTGGCACTCTGGGACCTCACGCCTGGGCCCATAACCTGTTGTGCAGAGTGCAGCAATACTCCCAAAAAATGTGCGCAGGAAAAAATACACATCAGCATGAGAGCTTTACAAATTGCGCAGGAAAAAATACACATCAGCATGAGAGCTTTACAAATTGCAGTGTCCATATTTTGTTCTCCAAAGAAATCCAGCCAGAAAATATATACTAACTGGTGTTTATTGATAAAAAATACAAAACTCCATAAAATACAAGTTGCATATAAAATATAGGAAAAAACACTTCTTCTCATAAATTTAGCATCCAAGACTTATCCACTACAAAGTCTTTAGCCAAAAACTCTCAGAGAAAAGAGGTACACTACTTGGTTATTAGTTACAACTACATAACCCATAAAAACTAACTACATGGTGGCTAAAACTCTACTGAGAGGCTGGGCATATAGTCCTCCCATTATACTGCTAGTATGTACCCCCCCCCCCCCCACTGAGTAACTAGCATACACACGCCAATAGGTGGCAGGAAATAGCAATATACGTGCACAACACACAATAACAAGTTTTTCACATGATCCACGTAGACATAATATTGTTGTACAGATAATGAGATGAATTTCTTCCCATGAGAAACTCCTGACACCTGAACCTGAATGGGTAGTCAATATATCCAGCCACCCAATATTCACTGCAGAACACAATATCCTCCAGAAAGGCCTCAACTATAACATGGACAATGCTAATCAGTTAAAATTCTGTGCAGTCTTAGACGCAACATTTAAAACCACAGGACTTACCACAGAGACCCAAGAAAACGTAAGGCAGACAATCATACCACAGTTCAGAAGAACACAGAATCAGAACCAACTCAGAGGACAGAGCAGCCCTCAAAAACCTAAAGAAGGACCAAACCATCATCATCCTACTAGCAGACAAAGGGAGAACCACAGTTAGCATAGATAGATCACAATACATACAAAAAGCCAAAGAATTACTGGAGGACAAAGAAACTACATCCTAGTAAACACCAACCCAATACAGAGACTAGACAACCTGATCAAGAGAATCCTTAACAACCTAACCAAGAAAGACCATATCACAAAAGAAGAAGAGTGGTGGATGAAAAGCAGTGGACCCAATCTTCCATGCTTCTATGGATGCCCCAAAATACACAAGCCTGACATACCTCTCTGACCAGTTGTATCTTTACCAGGAACCCCCACATACCACATAGCGAAAACTAACAAGAGCGAATATTGTACCAACTCCCTACTACAGTGCCTCCAGAAAATCAAAGACCTAAAAATAGATGAAGATGAAATTATGGTTTCATTTGATGTCAGTGTACTCTTTACGTCCATAGACCCAGAACTAGCAAAAGAATCCATGGCAGCAGTACTACCCAACACACCTGACCTAACCAAATATGCTAAGATCAAAATACCCAGAATCATGGACCTCATCAACCGCTGCCTCACTACCTATTTTCAGTTTGATGGACAAACATACCAACAAATCAGAGGAACACTCATGAGATCACCACTCTCAGGACTCATAGCAGAGATTGTAATGCAGCATCTAGAAACTATAGCACTTCCATGCATACAACCAAAAGTATGGTTCTGGAATGTAAATGACACCTTCATCACATAACAACTAGGGAAGACACATGAAACAATCAACAACATCTTCAAAGGAATAAAATTCTCAAGGGAAGAAGAAAACAACAACACACTACCCTTTCTAGATATCCACATCATCAGAGGAAATGTCAGCAAATTAGAAACACAAATCTATCGAAAAACAACCCACACTAACCAAGTGCTCCATTACCAAAGTAACAACCCAACCTCCCACCAGAGGAGCTACGTAAGAACATTATTCAGATGAACACATACGCACTGCAGCAACACAGAACAGCAGAAAAAGGAGACAGACCACCTGTACAACATCTTCCAACAGCATCTACCCATGCAGCTTTATCAAAAAGTGCCTGACCACTCAACACACTGCAGCACAACCAACACAAGCTATGAAAAAGATAACACTGCCATACATCAGAAACATCTCATAAACTACCAACAGACTATTATAACCACATGGCATCTGTGTAGCACCAAACCAACTAAAGCCCTCCAAAACATTTAAGTAGACCAAAAAACCCAGTAGCACAAGAAGAAAAAACAAGAGTCATCTACGACATATAGTGTAAGGACTGTAACAGCCACTATATAGGACAGCCAGGCCAAAGACTAGCAGAGTACATCCATGAACACCAACTAGCAGTCAGAAGACACAATGAAAACTCCTTAATCTCACAACACATGGACAGACTCAACCATAGTTTCAACTGGGAAACCATCAGCATCTTAGACCAAGTTACATCCAAAAACATGGAGGAATTTGTGGAAACTTGGTATTCAGACAAGTCAGCCATCAATAGGCACATAGAGATAAACAACATTTACAGACCATTCAAAATAGGCAACAAAAAGGAAACAAAAGACCAGAATGCCTCCTCACCAGCAATCAACACCCAGATAAGCAGGGATTAACACCAGGAGTAGCCCCAGAAAAACAATCAAGCAGTAAACAATACCTTAATCAAGAAACTACCAACTCAGACAAACAATCAAGCAGTAAACAACAGCCTGATCTAGGAATTACCAGGAAAAAACAATACTGCCTCCAACACTGACAGGGCAAGCTGCTGTATGTCAGATTCAGCCTAGTATAGCCAGTGCCACTGTTCAGTTTCACCACTGTTAGTCAATTTCACTGCCTCAGGCATAGGCGGTCAGGGAAGGGAAACAAGGCAAACCTCAAGCTAACTGCCGGCAGGTGGTGGCAATTAACTAATGGCCGAGAGTAAATTGGAACCGGCAACATTGTAGCGCAGGTGGCTCCCCAGATGCCCCAAGCAACACCGATTACAATACTTCAGGAACACAGCAATCCGGAGGCAATCAGCGACCAGTTGAAACCTGACTTAAGAAACCCCATTTTCATCCACATGAGAAAAGCCCCACGAGTACCCGACAACATGGACAAAAGACGACGATCATGAGGAGAATGAAACCTGACTGAATCTGCCATTAAGGAGAGGGGAGGGAGACCACGACAAGCAGAGGGGTGACCTGGGACAAGGGCAGGGGCAGAACCCAGGGGTAATATGGGTCAAGGGGGGAACCCTATAAAACACTGTAAGAAACCACGCCAAGCCAATCCCGGCTTTGTCTGTAACTGCTACACATTACGCCTGAGTAAACTAACTTTCGACCGAGCCTGTGTCTCACGAGGGTTTTTGTTCAGCGCCAAATGCAGCAATCCTTACATTGTATATAAACAGAGAGCAAACCCTACTCCTTTCTAGCACTGAAGATGTTATCTAGTTGGGTAATGAAATGTCTTAAAGAGAACAACCAAGCTCAGAGAACTCCAAGGACTCTACAGTTTAACTCTGAGCTACATATATTGTCTTCTATTGGTAAGGTTGTTTTAACTTTGCATTATAATTATTGAAACAGTTGAGCTGAGTTCCAGAAAAAAATCAGCTGAGAATAGTAATAATTTATCTTCAAAGAAGAAACAGAATATTTTTTTAAGAAAAGAAAGCAATTATATATATTCTACCATATACAGTATATAAATACAGTAAACAATAGAAGAATGGGAAGTTTGAAACAGTCTTCCAATGCTTGAAAAACTGTCACAGCAAAAAGTTGACCAAAAATAAAGTCAGAATAATACAGTCAGTGTGATTACATCACAATGACTCTCAACTTAATAGCACTGGTTTACAAAAAGCTTTACAACCATTTTAATTATATCTGGGCTCACATCTACAAGACAATAAATTACATAAAATAAATAATCTCTTTCTGGGAAAAGTAGTGGATCTGTCCTTTCCTTCCTAATAGCTCATAAAAGACACAGTATAGGAGAATATGTGTCCCAGTTTCCTCTGGCATCAGAATCACAGGAACTGTTAACACTATAGATTAGATGCTTTGAAAATCTCTTTTCTAAAATGGATGGGGAAAGCACATTTAAACAAGCCTTTTATAAAAGAAATCCTAAACTTGGAAAAGATAAGTGAAGATAGGTAATTTGAACATTTTTTTCCAAAGAAAAATATATGCCAAATTTGAGGGAAGAGCAGATCCTTTGAGCCTAAGATAGTTGACTTTGGCATGATATTATAATGATGTTGGAGAAGGGCGTAAGTGGCATAAATTAAATTGGGTATATGACATTCTTCTGTCGGCTGGGAATGTTGCAGGTTCTTGTTCCAACACATCTGGAAGGCTCAAGAATAGGGAAGTGTTGTTTTATGGAAATAAAATACAAATAGGGATATGCATGAAATGGAAAATATATTTTGCTTCAAATGCAAAGCTTAACATTGTATTTTAAGCATTCTGTCAATCTATTCCAGCCCAGCTGTAATTCAGTAGAAACAAATCCAGAATGTTTTAGCTGTTCGATATTTTTCCCAGAACTAAACCCAAAACGTTTTTGAGTATTTCAGCCATAGGAAACAGCAGGATTCAGAATGAACTTCTTGGGCTACAAGTCTGAACAGCCATTAGACTGCAGGAAAGAGAGACAGAAATCTCTTACCCTTTACTCCCCTCTAGTGGCTGTCCAGATGTTTGCAGCCTAAAATAAATAGCTTTAGCCTTCTTTAGGAATACATTTGAACTGGAGAACAGAATACAATACGTTGAAGCATAAATTGCTTTATTGACAGCACTAGAAGCAAAGAGAAGCCTAAAGAAGGATGGGGTTACAGTCCCTCTTTATAGACCTACGCAAATTAGAGTGTGAATGTGATTGGATATAGTAACCAGGCATTCCATTAGATATAACATCTCTTGTGCCTAGTGAGGTCAGTGAGCCCATTAAGGTGTAATTCTGAGGTAATGGGGAGGACCACAAAGACAATGGGGTTTTGAAAGGACAAAGAGACAGCATCCCCTGAACATAATTTCTTTCTACAAAGTTACTGTCTTCTGCTTTCCCAGAGTTCTGCTCTCTTCCCAGTACTTTTTCCCAGCTTATCCACATTCCTTGGCCTTCTAAGTGTTCTATGGCTGATCTGACAAGTTACGTCTCCCTGGGAAAGTCCTTCTTGTCAAGGAGGGAGTGGCTCAGTTTGACACCAAACACCAAGCCTGTGCTTGGTTTTCCATGGGAAGATGTATTTGGATGATGGGGCTTTCAGCTGGGACCCTATATCCTCCTTCATCTTCCTTGAGCTTACAAGAACCTAAGGACTGTCTTTCTTGGTGGTATAAGTACTAAGTGAAAACAGACTGAGAAGCGAGGCCCTGGCTCCATGCTTCTGATTTTCACACAAGAAAAAATCCTTTCAATCAATTCCCTCCTCCAGGACAGAGAATATTAAATTAAGTCAAGTTAGTCCATTAAGGGGTTTCTTTAAAACTTTTAAAATAAATTTCCTCTCCAATTCTATGTTGTCTATGCCTAACCCTAACTCTGCAGACAGTCAGGAACCATGGACTACCACCTTCCACCGTAGTATTTAAGGTTCACCTATGTTATCTTTTTTTTTTTTTTTAATGGCTGGTTAACTAATTTTTTCTTACCTGGAGTGAACAAAAAGGCTATGCAGAAGAGCACACAGGCAAGGTTAAGGATCTTCATAATAAAGCATGTAGAATCCTGACACTGGTAAAAGAGAAAAGATAAGAAAATATCATTGAGTGATATCCACTTTTTCTTTTGCAAGCAATAGCTCCTAAATTAATATATTTTTGGTCCATTATTTTTTCTATCATATGTATGGTGTGCACTTTGGATAACCGCATTGCACAATTCCAAAAAAATAAAAATAAAAATGCAGATTTTTAGTATAACTATGTTTCACTTTTCACTGATTTAGGAAGTCCCAGTTAGGTGGTAGCCTCTGCCTGACTTGTCAGGGCCCAGAAGCTAAGCAGGATTAGGAGATCACTGGGAAATATTCCATTAAACTGCACTGGAAGTTAAAAAAAACAAAACAAAAGACAGTGATAAAGCATGAAACTCCTTTTGTATTCTTGCCAAAAAAAAAAAAGTATATAGTATCCATATCATCAGCAGAAGTCAAGGTTATCTCAAGGATGTTTTTATGTTTATGGATTTATTTAATCAATATGTACACTGCCTCAATCACCAAAATAACTGTAGGTGACATAATACGTTAAAAGCCTTAGAATAAATAAAGGAAAAACAGAAAGCAATGACAAGCACAATATACTGTAATAACCACATCAAGGAAGAAAGCACCATGAACACCAAAGGATGAAAATGTCCAATATCAGTGTCAATGGGAGGTCATAAAACAACCTGCCCCAGCACCTGCAGAAAAAACCCACATTTTAAAGGCCTTCCTAAACAACAGCAGGGTTGGGGCTGTGTGGACTTCGGTCAGCCCAATAAGATAGACCACAATAGGAAACCAATGCCATGTACAGTACTGTGCAAAAGTTTTAGGCAGGTGTGAAAAAATGCTGTAAAGTAAGAATGCTTTCAAAAATATATATTGTAATTGTTTATGCTTATCAATTTACAAAATGCAAAGTGAACGAACAGAAGAAAAACCCAAATCAAATCAATATTTGGTGTGACTACCCTTTGCCTTCAAAACAGCATCAATTCTTCTAGGTACACTTGCACACAGCTTTTGAAAGAACTCGGCAGGTAGGTTGTTCCAAACATCTTGGAGAACTAACCCAGATCTCCTGTGGATGTAGGCTGCCTGAGATCCTTCTGTCTCTTCATGGAATCCCAGACAGACTTGATGATGTTGAGATAAGGGCTCTGTGGGGGCCAGAACATCACTTCCAGGACTCCTTGTTCTTCTTTACGCTGAAGATAGTTCTTAATGACATTTGGCTGTGTGTTTGGGGTCGTTGTCCTGCTGCAGAATAAATTTGGGGCCAATCACATGCCTCCCTGATGGTATGGCATGATGGATAAGTATCTGCCTGTATTTCTCAGCACTGAGGACACCATTGATCCTGACCAAATCTCCAACTCCATTTGCAGAAATGCAGCCCCAAACTTGCAAGGAACTTCCACCATGCTTCACTGTTGCCTGCAGACACTCATTCTTGTACTGCTCTCCAGCCCTTCGGTGAACAAACTGCCTCCTGCTACAGCCAAATATTTCAAATATTGACTCATCAGTCCAGAGTGCCTGCTGCCATGTTTCTACACCCCAGTTCCTATGTTTTTGTACATAGTTGAGTCACTTAGCCTTGTTTCCACGTGGGAGGTATGGCTTTTTGGCCGTAATTCTTCCATGAAGACCACTTCCGGCCAGACTTCTCTGGAAGTAGATGGGTGTACCTAGGTCGCACTGGTTTCTACCAGTTCTGTGCTGATGGCACTGCTGGACGTCTTCCGATGTCGGAGGGAAGTAAGTGTGATGTGTCTTCCATCTGCTGCTTTACGTTTCCTTGACTGACCACTGCGTTTATGGTCCTCAACGTTGCCTGCTTCTTTGTGCTTCTTCAAAAGAGCTTGAACAGCACATCTTGAAACCCCAGTCTGCTGTGAAATTTTTGCCTGGGAGAGGCCTTGCTGATGCAGCATAACTACCTTGTGTCTTGTTGCTGTGCTCAGTCTTGCCATGGTGTATGACCTGTGACATGTAAAACTGTCTTTCATAACCTCACTTTAGTAGCAGAGTTTGGCTGTTCCTCACCCAGTTTGAAGCCTCCTACACAGCTGTTTCTGTTTCAGTTAATGACTGTGTTTTAACCTACATATGAAACTGATGATCATTAGCACCTGCTTGGTATAATTGGTTAATCATATTCCTGACTCTAATCCTACAAGATCCCTGACTTTGTGCAAGTGTACAAAGTGTGCAAGTGTAAGAACTGATGCTGTTCTGAAGGCAAAGGGTACAGGTAGTCACACCAAATATTGATTTGATTTAGATTTCTCTTCTGTTTGCTCACTTTGCATTTTGTAAATTGGTAAACATAAGCAATTACAATATATATTTTTGAAAGCATTCTTACTTTACAGCATTTTTTCACACCTGCCTAAAACTTTTGCACGGTACTGTAGGTCAGTACTACTTTTATTGTAAAGCTATAGTAACAGAACCTTGCAAGTCTGAATGTGCTTCCCCCTTTCCTCCCTTTATCTTCATGTGAAATAGGGAGGGGCTTGCCTGAGATGTTTACACATGTTATATTCTTGCTCCAGGCTCAGACCACTTTTATCTTATCGTTGCCTTGGTAGCAGCTCTTCCTTCTATCCTTCAAGGCCATTCCCTCTTTCCTCTATAACTTCTCAGGGAATGCTATTCCAGAGGGCAGGAATGGCCATGGAGAAATCATGCCTCAATGCCAAAGATGACATTGCTTGATTGATGGGATTTGGAGCATGCCAACCCTACTAGATCTAGTAGGTGGGCAGACACAACTGGAGAAAGGTGATTCCTCAGATATTCCATCTCTGAGCCATTAGAGCTTTATGGGTGGTAAACAGCATCTTGAACTGCACCTGGAAGTCAACTGATAACACTATAATTACTTGGCCCAATACATTTTGGGTCAATTCTAATTTTCAAGTGGTCTTCACAGACAGCCCCACCTAGGCTGCATTGCAGAAATCCAAACGTGAAGTGACTAAGGCATGAGTGACCATGAGAAGAGCTTCTCAGTCCAAGAAAGGTTGTAACTGACACAAAATTGATCTATGCAAAGGCTCCCTTGGCTACAAAGCCATTTGCTCTTCAAGCAGGAGCTACAAGTCCAGAAGAACCCTCAAATTATGTGCCAGTTTCATGTGGGGAAGTGCAACTGGCTATCATCTGCATATTGATGATCTCTGGCCCCATGTTGGCAGATGACCTCACCCTTTGGCCTCATTAAGATTTTAAATTGAAGTGGAAAAGCAGTAGGTCCTGAGGACCACCCACAAAGGAAGGGCCTTGGACTTAAACTCTCCCCCTCTACCACATCAAGTGAAACCAATCAAAAAGAAAGGAGAAGCATTGCTCACTGACCACTTGCTCCTTCCCAGATGCATTTTTGCAGCTTCTATAGCTCCAGACACTTTTGAAGGATCTAACATCCCCCAAACACTCCAAAACAACAAAGAAAATGCTTCCCAAATGTTGCTCCTACTCACTGTGTCACTGGTCCAAATGAATGCATGAAAAGCACAGGCATTTGTTTCTTTGTGTGAGCCAGCACCTGTAGGATTTCAAACCCTCTCCCAAAGCAAGTTCACAAAGCCTATGAGAGAAAAGACATTAGAAGAGAAAGCCAAACCACCTCAGCCATTATGACTAGCTGGAGCCTTTTTCTCTCTCAGGCTTTATATGTTTAATCAAGACCCTACACACCATAAACAGTGAAGAAGTGATTAAGACCCTCCCTGGATCTTAGCTTTCCTCCTTCCTGTTGTCCACCCTGGGAGTGAACTCTGGTCCTGTCAACTGGGTAGTAAAGAAAAAGGGCTGTTCTGTTGCTATGTGACCAGTTGCCTTAGAATTTTCCTCAACTATCACTTAGCAGCAGCCATTACAGTAGTTCCATAACAGATGAAGGAAAGACAAACAGAGCTATTCTGTCACTATTCTGTCCCCACTCCACCCTTTCTCCACTAATCAGATGGTCTCTTTAAGCAATGTCAGAACTCTATTCACATTGGCAAAGCCACTGGGAAGGTGGATGGGTGGATTAGACATCACTCACCACCCCTCTTGCAACAGTGCTGAAAATGGCTGATTTTACATATCATCTTCAAGTAAGATGCCCGGGAGGAGGAAAGTCTTATTATTTCCCCCTTCCATTCAATGACTTTGTTGTTCTATATTTGTGCAGAGGATCTTTTCAATCTAAATGTAGAATTTTAATTTCATTTCTGCCACAATTCATTTCATTTACTTTGAGCTGGTTGTTTAGGCTTTTCAAGGTTGTCTTGTATCTTGGTTCTAGCATATTACAAGGATCTTTCTTGAACATCACCCAAGTCCCTACAAATGAAGGGGGAAACCATCCAAACTATGGTTTAGTATGATCAATTGGTAGGATAGGGAACATAATAAAGAGAGAATGGCAGAGGAGTTCCAGGTAGTATGGTAGAAAGTGACAGGATTGATCAGGGAATGTAAAGAGAAATTAAAAAGACTGCAGATAGTGTGACAAAGAGCACAATGGATTTGCAGTATGCAGTTAGAAGGAAAGGGTAAAATCAAAAAGTTGTGACAGAAGGGAGGGAGGGAGGAAAGGAGAGCCTCAAAAAGAGAAAGATGAGAAGTTTAAAGGACAAAAGGCAATGTATGAATCAACGTATGGGTGTAGTGAAATTAAGGTTGTGAGGAAAGATACGGAGAGGCAGAGTGAATGGTGTTTATGTAAACGAAAATTAGAGTGTATGTATGTATGTATGTATGTATGTATTTATAGGACTTATCTGGCCACCTATCTCATATATTTATTCTAGGCAGCTCACAACCATCCATAAAAACATGGCTAAAAACAAAAGTACCCTTCCCCCCAGGCGCCAGACCAAACATCCCCCCAGCTCAACCCCCCTTTTCTTTTCTTTTACTCCCGGCCTCCAATTTCTTTCGCTTACAACTTCATACTCTTCTTTATGCTCTAAGTGTAACTCTGATTATCCCGACAGAGAATAATGTGATGGGTATGTATGTGGGCTTGATCAGCCTATATCGCTTTTTCTCCTTTTCTTACAATGCAGGGTCTAATCAGAAAGTTTTGTTCAGGGAAGGAAGCACTATTCACTGGGTTGGGCGGGGGGCGGGGCACTGTCATTATCCATTATAGGAGATTTCAGTGTTTTCTTTTAATAAAAAGTGGCTTACTACAATATCTATTCTTACCCATATGTCTGCCTCTGTGAGTCTGTCTCTAATCTGACTATTAATCCAGCTTTAAAATCACCATACAGTGGCTGGATTCATATATCACTTAGTGTGTTGCATGAACCCAGCCAATTTTCAATGAATTACAACAAACAGACCACAAACAAAGTGTGAACCTCTCAGCAATGACATTTTAATGCATATTCTCTGTTTGCATTTTTGTTTCTAGCAGTTGGCTCTGAACATCTATATCTCATCCTGTCAGAAGTTCATATATCTGCTCATCTTCCAGTATACTTGTCATTGTCATTGTCATTTGTTAGCACAACTGCCCTTTCCATTGGACAAGCTAGACAAACTATATGCAAAAGAATTGATGGAATCACATTTGTCAACATTTGTCTGAAGAGGGTACTTGTCCTCCTAGTAGAACGTCATCCATGATGTCAAAATGAATGTGCTACTCTAAAGTTTACAGTTGATACCTCTCGGTGGTGGTGGTGGGAAACATAGTGGCTAAATGGGAAACTGCATAATGCTCTTGTGTTCAACTCTAAAAAAACTCTATGTGAGGGAAGACTTGAAGGGTTATAAGAATGTAAGATGGCAGTAATAATTTTCAAGCAAACCAAGACTACTAGCTTTCCTTTCCTTTCCTTTCCTTTCCTTTCCTTTCCTTTCCTTTCCTTTCCTTTCCTTTCCTTTCCTTTCCTTTCCTTTCCTTTCCTTTCCTTTCCTTTCCTTTACTTTACTTTACTTTACTTTACTTTACTTTACTTTACCAAAATATCAGAGTCAGACAGTAATAAATGGGTGTCTGAGTCTTAACACTTCAGAGAGAGGGAAGAGAAAAGAGAGCCCCTATACATATTAAAGCTGCATATCACAGGGAACCATTCTAGCCTGGCTTGCCTGCCTGCCTGCCTTTTTATTGAAATGTGGATTTTCCTATACTGGTAAACATTCACTGTATTTATTTTAAAATACAGTGAAAAAGAACCTAACAACAGTTCAAGATTCTGTGTACTCTGGTTCAAATCCCCCTAAGCCATGGATCCTCCATGTGTAACTTTTGACCTGATAGTATCACATCACTGTTGTGCGGATAAATTGAAATTGAAATTAACTGAATGTAAAGTGATGCACATTAGGGCAACCCCCTCACCTTTCCACTTACTCTGGTGGGAGGGGGATCACAGTGCAGCAGGCGTGAAAAGGGAAATTTCATGCTAGGAATCTTAGGAACCTTATGAAATTGTCATCACTGCAATGTCCTTACATGCTGTTGTGAGAAGCAAATCAAGATTGCCCTTCACCTAATATAGCACAAATATGCTTACAAGACACTCATGTGCACTGTTAGAAATTCCAGAGAAAAGATGGGATCCAAAGGTAATAATGCAAAATTAAAGTAATACTGAACAGAATGTTGTGCTATTGTACTGATTATATAGACACACACACACACAATGTGCATTCCTGCATAGCAGCCTGTAAGAGTACATAGTATAAATTTTGGGTTTTTGTTGTTGTTTTTTTTGCTTCATGACGTTTACCACAATGAGGAGGCAAGGAAGGCAGCAACATCCAAGTACCACCAAAGGATAAGACAGGTCCTGAAGAGCCAGCTCAATGGGAAGAAAAAGTCCACGTCATCAACATTAGGCCCCCATTAGAGGGAGATGGGTGGAGACAAATCTAATAAATAAATAAATAAATAATATATAAACATGTCCACCCTGCCAGTCATCAGACACCCTGCTGATATAGTGAGCTGGCCAAAGGAGGACATGGAGGCTGTCGATGTGAAGACCCAGAAGCTCCTCAATATGTACGGAAATTTCCACCCCAAGTCCAATACCCAGAGATTATATATCAGCTGGAAAGCAGGTGGGTGGGGTCTGGTGAGTGTCAAGGCCATTGTCCTGAATGAAACCCAGAGCATCCAGGAGTACATCAGTAAGATGGCACCCAAAGATGAACTGCTAAGAGAATGCCTGAGGCAGCAGCAGACATGGGAGGAAGTTCAAGCAGAGGAAGTGCCATGGTAAGACGAGACCTTGCATGGGATGTACCATTGACAGTTAGCTGAGGTGGCTGACACTGGGAAATCCTACCAGTAGCTGGAAAGGGCTGGACTAAAAGACAGTACTAATCATAGCAGCAGAAGAACAGGCACTAAGCACCATATCCATAGAAGCAGGGGTCTACCACACTAGACAGGACCTAAGGTGCAGACTGTGCAGATTAGCCTCAGAGACAGTCCAAAACATAGTGGCAGGATGTAAGATGCAGGCAGGAACAGCATACACTGAATGGCACAACCAAGTAGTTGGCATTGTGTACAGGAACATCTGCACAGTGCATTGGCTAGACCCTCCCAAATCCAGATGGGAGATTCCACAGAAGGTTGTGGAGAATAAAAGGGACTTCCAGATCCAGATGGACAGGTACTGGCCAATCAACCAGACATTGTGGTAGTAAACAAGGACCAGAAAACAGTGGTGGTGATAGTGTAGCGGTACCAAGGGACAGCAACATCAGGAAGAAGGAGTATGAGAAGCTGAAGAAGTACCAGGGCCTGAAGGAGGAACTAGAGAGGATGTGGAAAGTAAAGGCCAAGGTGGTCCCAGTCACCACTGGGTGCACTCAGGAACACTCAGGGCTGTGACTCCTAAGCTGGGAGTATGCTGGGAGTATGCTGGGATGTGGAAAGTAAAGGCCAAAGTTGTCCCAGTCACCACTGGGTGCACTCAGGAGCACTCAGGGCTGTGACTCCGAAGCTGGGAGTATGCTCTCTGCATTCCTGCATACCAGCCTGAAGAGTAAATTGTCAATTCTTTTTTCTTTTTTCGTTCATGATTTTTACCAGTGAAACAAGTTTATAGGCCTTTGAATTCCCATAAAAAACTGAAAAACCATTTGCTTCACTGAGAGTCTGGGATGAGTATGTATGAAACCTATGTGAAAATCTATCACCAAAATCTGTCAATTTTAAGATTCTATCCAGGTTTCAAGGAAAAAAAAAACAGCATTATTTGTCTCCTATCTGCAACAAGTGTAGGAAATTGATTAGGGTTAGGGTACATTTTTTTTCTGCTGTATCTATCCTTATTGCACCATTTTCACTTTTCCTTTGATGCACTTAACCACTAAAATACCACAGCTATCCCGGCCAGTGCTAGAAAATAGAGGTGAGCAATTTACAGCCTTCCAAATGTTAATGAAATCTAATCCCACAAGCACCTTGCCAGATGGCCATGACCAGTTGTGAATGATTATAGAATTTACAATCCAACAGTATCTACTATCCAACTTTGTCCACCACATCTTGAAGACACCTTGAAGCATATACCAAATTTCCCCAAAACACTAAAGTATGTAGGTGTTCAGTGTTCAATGCAGGAGATTTTTATTTGCATAAAGAAAAGGGTAGGTCAAATCAGCTATAAATGTCATGTTGTGTTGCAGATCAGGGAAAGGAACTTTGCAGATCAAGCAATAAGATTTATTTTGATGAATATTCAAGCCAGGGAATCCATCATGAGTAGCCAATACTATGATTTTACCTGCACAAACAGCAAAACAGAATAAGCATTTTAAAACTATTCATTTTATATGTCATTTAGGAACATATATATGTATACATATTAACTCAAAAAATTAAACATAGAAGAAATACTCTCAAATTCATAATTTAAAAAAACTGTTGAACAGATCTTTCTATCCAAATTTAAATTACTTAAATTATATCTATGGAGTGTATCTTCCTTTCTTTATGTTTAAGACAGTCTAGTAACTTTTTAAAGCTACATAGTTTATTAATGCAAGAATATAAAAGCACTACATAATTTTTCCCATTCTCAACATTTTTGGTATAGGAATTCATTTATAGTAAGAGCCAAATTAGTTCATTTCTGGTTTCACTTCAGTTGTTGCGCAGAACAGTTATCAAAAACCTAGACCTTAGTAGGTTATTTCAGTGGAAAGCATCATTGTTACTCAAACTGAGTTACAAGTTCACTGAAACTGAAAAAAATAGAGCACATTGGGGAACTCTAAATGAACCGTTCCTCCAGATGAGATCAGAATGTGGCTTAGGTTTGCCTCTGCATTAGCTTAACTTTGCCAAAGTGATCCGTGCAATTTTAACTTCTCTGCTTAGCCTCAGAAGTTAGAGAGAGAATGAAGCTCAGTTAACAATAAGAGTATTTAATTGTTGTCAAGTGCTGCCATTCAGCACCAAAATAAAGAGATGGATGGAACAGCCAGTTTCATAGCCTCCATGCAACACCCCAAAGCCTTAATGACAGACGCTTTCACTTATGAATAAGTGGCATGTTTTTCTATCAGTCACAACTCAACCCTAACTGCTGTGATTAAACAGCTGTTAAAGGCAAAAGAATATGCTACATCTAATTTAATTAGCCAGACAGGGGAACCTGTGACACTCCGTAGTTGCTAAATATGATTCCTATCTTCCTAGCTATTATGGGCAGTTGTAAGAAATACTTAAACTTATAGCTCTGTATCTCTGCAATTCTTCTCTTTCTGAAGTATAAGTAGATTTTGCTGAGACCTTGGGTAAACAAAAGGAACAGAGTTATAAAATGTGTTATTACTGTTTTTTGCAGCAAACACCAGTTTTATCGCACTTTCCAATAGCGGTCAGATTTGATGGGCACCGTAGAAACCTGCACTTGCCACCTGCATGGTCACACTCAGCAGCTGTCTTTGGTCGAGCAAGCACTAGACCTAAGAGAGAGAGAGAGAATACAGATTCAGGTACAGGTGTACATTTGAGTATCCAGGAAACTTCTTATTGCAATTTTTTGTCAGAACAGCAGAATTTAGCTAATACTTGCCAGTAACTCATACCTAAAACAGGGCCACCATGAAATCAGAGGGCATATACACAGACCTTGCCATCATGTTCCAGTGGGTAATAAAAGGAGCAATATTAGAGAAGGTGTTAAATTACTGTTAATATATATATACTTGTTTGGAGGGAGGAGGAGGTCATCTTCCTTCCTTCCTTCCTTCCTTCCTTCCTTCCTTCCTTCCTTCCTTCCTTCCTTCCTTCTGTTTGTTTGTTTGTTTGTTTGTTTGTTTGTTTGTAGGTTTTTTAGTTCTGTGTTAGTTTATATATATATAAACTTTAATAAAAATTTTTAAAAAAGGAAATATCGGGGAAGTGGCTTGCCATTACCTTCTTAAAGATGGTTGTTTTTGACTTCCCAATCTAGTCTAAATTCCTGGTGTTCCATGGAGGCCTCTCATTCATCCACTAACCAAACCAACCCTGTTTAGACTCTGAGCCCAGAGAAGGTTGGGTCAGATGTTGCAATTTACTGAGATAACTTAATGGAAACATGCTGCAAATATTTGATTTAACTCTATGAAGAGAACTGGAAATATTCTTCTAGCTTTAGAATGTTCATTTAAATAAATGCTGTGTTTATCTATCTATTAAAAATTTAAATAAACAGTAAATATTGGGAAGACCGATATCAGAGATAATGTGTAGAAAGTAAAATAATGGAATTAATTCTAAATGTCCCCACTGGATTAGCGTTCTTTGAACAAAAAGAGAACATATGCCAGACTACCATAGCTCCCAAGAACATAGAAGAGCACCTACATATTTATCCAGTATTCTTGTTTAGCTTGACATTAAGATATACCTTACCTGGAGCCATTAGCAGGGCAAAGAAGAGAATCGCTGAAAGAATGGCAAAGATCTTCATGGCTGGAAGGTTGGACTGGTTATTTTAAGGCAATGACAGACTGGAGAGATGACCAAAGCTACCTGTATTTATAGGAAAAAACGGGATCTTGTCATACCACAAATGTGTATATGATGTGGTTCCCAGTAGCGGTATGCAATGTTATTCAGACAATTATCCAGACAGGTTCTGTAAATGGGGAAGTTATGCCATTGCTCTGTCTCATTGAGAATAAGCTATTCTCAGTGATAGAGGTAGTTCTACAACCTAGCTGTATCTAAGCCAGATACTGACAGGAAACATCACACTGTGATGGAGGCATTTATTGCAGGCTTCCATTCGGTGAATGAACTTTACTCTGAGTACAGTTGTGCCAGAATAAAGCTACATAATCCTATAAACACTGGATAAAAGTAATCCCTTTGAAATGAGCAGAGCTCTTCTCTGATACAATGCCATAATGCATTCGTTAGGGTTCTCCATAACTAACCTGTCCATATTTACTCAGAAATAATTTTAATTGTATACGTGAATTTTGGATTGTAGCTTAAGGTTCCATAAAATTCCTTTTGGTCTTTCCTGTGATACTATAACATTGCAATCTCTGTGGAAGCTGTTATCCTATAATAACCTTCTTCAACCACTTGCGCTCCACATGTACTGTGACTACAACTTCTAGGGCCTTTTCTTATTGCTAAGCTGAAGTGCTCTCCATCTCTCTATAAAAAACCACAAAGATGACCTGGGAGAAGGAATGTGACAGTTTCAACAAAATATGGTTTAAGCCCAGGAAAGGAAGAGAATGTTAGAAAGAAACTTAGCCTGACTTCACCTAACTTTGGTATAAGAGGGAAAAAGAGAAAACCCGTCAGGCTTTCAAGATCTTATTACTATAGCTGATATCAATAAAGTAAAGTTCCAGTATTATTGTGGAGTCTGCTTCCTTACTTGGCTTACCTCAAAGGGCTAAGCTCATACTTGAATCAACAAAAAACTATAGAATTAAATTTGGTTCCCTCGTAGTTGATTCCTTTCTTGCGTCTCTTGCCTCTTTTTTAAGTCATAGAGGACATCTAACATCCCACAAGGGTAGCAAAGCCCAACAGATGTTATTATATACCTTAAGGCTCTCCTTAGAGGCAATTGGAGGAAGAGGTAAATACTATTATAACACCAGTACAACTAAGGATGTCCCCACAAATCCTGCTGTGCTGCCTCAGCGTGGCTGGGGTTGGGGGTAGGGAGGTATACCTAGGAGGGATAAGCAAAGAATGCCAAGAGTGTATGCCAAGGGGATATATTCCCAGTAGGGTCACCCAAGGTGTGAAGGGTATCCCAGCTGCCCAGCTAAAGCAAGCAGACATCTATATTGGGCAGCAGAGATATAGGAAGGTGCTGAAGGCAGATGATCACTTTAGTGACAATGGCAAAGGCATCAATTCATACTGTGCAGGAGAAGGCAATAATAAACCACTCCTGTATTTCTACCAAGAAAACCATACAGATAGAAAATATGAAAGGATTGATGATATAGTGCCGGTTGATGAGCCCCTCAGGTCAGATGGCACTCAACATGCTACTGAGGAAGAGCTGAGGATCTTTCAGAGTACTAATGGTGTTTATGAGGTGGCTAGATTAAAACCCTTGGGACATCCAGTTGCTGATGTTGCCATATAGAAAAAGAAAATCCAAAACTGCAAAGATATAATTAGAGTAGGAAGCATGAACCCAGAAAAGCTCAACACAGTGAAAGATGAAATGAAATGACTACAAATTGACATCTTAGGCATCAGTGAATTGAGATGGACTGGGATCAGACACTTTCAGTCAGAAGACCACATTATTTATTATTCAGCTCATGAAAAACAAACAAGGAACGGTGCTGCTTTTATAGTTAGGAAAGGTATAGCAAGAACAGTACTTGGCTAGGATGCAATTAGTGACCAAATACTATCAATTAGCCTTCATGAATAATCCTTTAATATGATTATCAATCAAGTTTATGCTCTACCATTGATGCAGAAAAGGAGGTTGACAGGTTTCCTGATCAAGTTCAATTTGAAATCAACAGAACATGCAAGGGTACAGGAACTGATGGAATATCCACAAAAGTATGGTAAGTAGCAGAAGAACCAGTAAAAGTTCTAACCAAGCTATGCCAGCAAATCTGGAGAATGACACAGTGGCCAACAGATTGGAAGAGGTCAATCTATATTCCAAGACTAAAAAAACGAGAATTAACAGAGCGTGCAAACTATTGTACAATATCCTTAATTTCACATGCTAGCAAAATAATGCTTATGATCATTCAACACAAATTAGAGCCCTGCATAGAAAAAGAGATGCCAGATGTTCAAGCTGGCTTTAGAAAAGGCTGATACACACTGGATAATTGAGAAAGCCAAAGAATACCAAAAAGAAATAAGTATGTACTTCATTGATTATACAAAGGCCTTTGGTTTTGCCAATCATGTCTAGCTGCGGAATGTGCTTAGAAAAATGGGAATCCCAGAACATCTCATTGTCCTCATGTGAAACCTATATACAGGTTAGGAAGCCACAGTATGGACAGAATGTGGTGAAACAGATTGGCTCCAAGGAACGAGACAAGGCTATATTCTCTCCTCTTATTTATTCATCTTTTATGTTAAATATATATATTTTAAGGGAAGCTGGACCTGAATGGATTTTAAGCCAAAGTCCACACGATCTTGTTTCTTTCTCTCTTCCCCCTCCCTGCCCCCCCCTTCAGGTTTTGGAGCTTTACACTTATGAGTTTCAGCCCTGGACAATTTTTTTTTCTTTTCTCAGACATTTCTACCCTATTTACACTGTGAAATTATATTTAACCCTCGAGGGGGCACGCTGACTCATGGAGTGTGCCATTGCTGCTTTTCACTTTTTTATTGTGTTTTTCGGAAGTCTTTTCAATTTTGCCTACCTGGAATTACAAATAAGAATCACATTGGATTATCCTTGCCCATTCCTGGCTGGTCTCATGTCTTGTCTCTTCAAAGTATAACAAATGTTTGCAGCATAAGATATTCATCATAGCTCTACATCTTCCAACTTTTTTCCAGCCACTGTAACATTTAAAGATCACACACCTTGCACCAGCTCTCCACATTCATTCCAAGTCATTCCAAATTTTGCTGTCTAAAACAAAACAAAACAAAAACAAAATTTTAGTGGTATATCTTAATTAAACCCCCCAAAATATTTATTTTGTTTCTTTAGCATCCAATTCATTGTTGGTTTCTTATCTGTTTTATCTGTTTCAGATGTCTAATTGGCTACAGAGCTTAGATATATGATGTATTACTAATTAAATGTAATTCTGTTGTTTAGATACTCAACTTCATAGAACTTTTAAAACAGACCTAAATTCCTATGTTGGGGACGTACAGCCTATTGTCTGCCAGCTGCATGTGACCTTCAGCATCCTTTCAGTGGACATCAGAATCTGCCTCCTCATTATTTTTGAAGTGTGTGGGACCAGAGGTATCTATGGGGATGGGTGGGGGGTCAATGACATCAAAATGGCATGTTCAACCAGTTGATCAAAAGCCTGTCCCTTTTTACATACATGCAATGCACATTAAAAAGGTGTGGGACTTCAATCACCATTGAAGGGTATAAATGTGATGGATAAATAAATAAAATAAATAAAAATAAATGATCATTCATGTATTAAGGTATGAAACCATTAAAACAAAAAACAGTGTTTCCCTGATTTAGGATAGAGCTGATATCTTTGCTTCTGGGAGTTATGCTGTGAGCATTTGGTCAGAAAACATTATTTGTTCATTAAAGTAACATTGTCCTTGCACCTTTCAAATCATTCAATCGTAGGTTGGATCCAACAAAATATTCCTAACCTTGGAGATTTTCTACTAGCTGAAATAAATAAAGGGTAATATTTTCCCCATTGATCTGCAGTTCTCTATGTTTTCCTTTCCAAATCTGTTGCAAAAGGCCAGATAAACTTTAAGAAGAATTGGGAAAGATCTTTGGTAGGTCTGCATTCAAAGGAATAATTAGTGAAAATCACTTTCCTCCTATTCTTTTAAGAATAATAATTCTGGATCTTTATACCATACCTGTTGGTCCTGCAAAGGAATAAGATGATCAGGAATCTGCAGATCATATGAAAGTACTTCATGGTCATTTAACGTTTGCTGGGAACTGTGATCACACAGAGATGGGGATTGAAGGCATCGCTTTTGTGTAGATCTCTAAAGGGCAACAGTGCCTAGAGGTAATCTGCCAGCTTCTAATACTGCCAGTTTCTTTTCTTTCTTGTTTTTTTTATTTTTTTTTATTTCTTTGCTTTGTATTGTGTTAATATAAATCTTGATACTATATGTAATTTCAACACAATGATATTTATATAATATACTTAAATTCTTAACATTCTATTACTTAGATACCTTAGAGTATTGAATATAGAGAAAAGGATGGAAAAGTGGATATTCTATCAATATTGGTTACAGTTTAAGATATTAATGTTACAAGTATTATGATTATTTGGCTTTTTCATTCAAAATTAAATATAACTTTGGAAATGAAGAGATGAAGGAAGTGCATAGATCAAAGTATGTGTTGTGTAACAAAGGTTTTGGTCTTAAGTTAAATTACTTGATATTGAAATCTACATTGTGTTGTTACTTGGTGTGTGTGTGTGTGTGTGTATTTATACATGTCAATTAAAGAACAAAATAGATGAAATAGATGAACAAAACAAGTTTAACAAAACTGAGATACTAAAAAAGAAAAAAAGGCCCAAAAAAAAAAAAGAATAAAAAATTAAAAAAGAAAAAAGAAGCTGTTGGGCTTCTGACTTCTCCCTTTTTATACATCTGCTGGTTTGCAATATTTATAAACATTTAGACCCCCTTAAAAGCCAAACTGTAGATGATTATATTTGCCATGTTGCATGATATATTGTCTAAATGGGAACTGTTCTTGCTTAAATTTAGTGGAGGACATGTAAAAAAAACCAAAAACCCAAAATACTGGAAAGATGTACATAATACAATGCAGAAAATTCTGGAATTTAAATTTAAAATGAAATCACAACTTTCTTTATTAGGAATTATCTCAGAAAAAATCAGCAAGAAACATCATAATTTAATGAGATATGTGCTGACAGCAGTGATCACACCTGACTGGGAATTTAAACTTGGAGAATATGTAGCAATGGCAAAACTAACAGTATATCTACACAACAGAAGTTTAAATACCACCAGTTTTGTGCTTCTTCAGAAATTCCTTTAGTAATGTACCTTGAAATTATATTGCCTGATGTAACTAATTGCCGATTAATGAATACAAAGCAGAATCAAAGTGTAATTTCCAAATCATTGGAAGAAATAGTTCCATTATATTTAGAACTGGTCATACTCCACCTTGATTGCTATATTCAGTTCTGGGCACTGCACTTTAAGAAAGCCCCCCCCCCCAAAAAAAAAAGATGCTCAAAGGACTATAAGCTGAATCTTATCAGCAGAGGGTAAGGAAACTGTAAGTTTACTTTGGGAAAAGACAGCTGAGGAGGGATATGATAGCACATCTTAAATACATGAAAGGATGCCAGACAAAGTAAAGAAAAAGTTCCTGTATGCAGGAGACAGAATATTAGCCTTAAATTATAGGAAGGCAGGTTTTGGTTGAATGCCAGGAAAAAGTTCCTAATGGAAGACCACTTTGACAGTGGAACCCATTTTGCTATTAATGATAAATTGACATGGGAACTAAAATATAAAAAGGGTCTGGTGAAAAGGAATGATTTTGATGCTGTATGGGGTGAATTTCTGGAATATGTTTTTGTTAAAGGGAAGGGAGTAAAACCAGATTAATATATATCATATTATATATATCATATATATTTGGAGAGGAGGGCTTATTAAAAATTATTAATAATAACAATTTATGAGTAAAGAGATAAGGACTAAGTCCCACAGGTGATGGGTACATGTAGAGGTTAAGTTTATATGTGTTGTATTTTAGTTGTTTGATTGAATTATTTTATGTTTTTGTTATTATTGGTTTTGTGTTTTGCAATTTGTATTTTAAAAATAATAAAAAAAAGAAAGATAAAAATGCTATTTGAATATCAAGATAGTTCAAGATGACTTAAAGCTGTTTCACTCATGGCCTGGATGCAAGATGAAGGCATCATCATGAAGTCACAGCATATAAAAGGTGTTGTCAGAGGATGTTTGTGCATGGTGGTGATTGGGAAAGTTATACAGAATTTCCAGTCTTTATACAATCCCAACACATTCATAGAGAATGGGGTTGGAGAAGGTTCTTCTGGATTCCAAGAAATCCATATCAAACATGGATACACAAAATGTAATATATTTATCTCATTCTCAGTTAAACTTTAAAAGATTTCTTCCCAAAGTACAAAATATATGTGAAATTTCTGGGTATAAAGGTTCTGAAGACAAAAATACCTTGTAATTTCAGACCCCAGTGACTGAATGTCTTTAGTGTTTGCAAATCTTAACCAGCAAGTGATATACCTCAGTGTTCCTTCTTTGAGGTTTCCAACTGCTTGCAAAAAACTAGCTCTTGAGGAAGTAGTGAAAGACATGCAACTGTGGTTACAGTGCTGGTGTTGCAACCCCACAAAGGACACATAAACAGCCTCTTTTATACATTTTTTTGGATTATGGACATTTGCAGAATACAGTGGAAAAGGAGGGGAAGTCTGCTCGCTCAATATTAGACGGTACTTATAAAACAGTATAGATGGTGCTCCCAAAACAGAATTTCAGATCCACAGTAGGCCCTATAAAGACTCTGGGTACATCCCTGAAATTTGTTAATAGACTATAATTTCTAGTGCAGCACAAAAGGAAAAATATCAGATAGTGATTAAAGAGTAACATTAATTAACTTTAACTTTGCATTTGATTAAAGTTACTATTATTCTCCAACACAAATGAAATGAAACAAAACCTTTCTTCTGAATCCACCCACTGCTAGGTGAATATCTTGGACAAACAGTTGCTCCTTTCTGTTTTAGATGTGTTTGATTTTTAATGTAGGCTTGTGGATGAAATGGAGAATTCTAAAATACGTTATTAATGGATTACAGAAATCTGAAGATATATTTGGTGCAATGATGGGATGATATTTAAGCTGCTAAAATGTTAAAGCATAAAAGGACAATCAAAATTAATATGTCTTATGTATAAGTCACTAGGGAACAACAGAGAAAGAGGGCTATAATTCTGTTATTCTTCATGTGAACTTCCTGGAGCGTAGCATCTAGTTAAACACAGAATGCAATATTAAGTAGGGCTTTGGTCTTATCTGGTGTGGCTTTTCTTACGTTTTTAGGGTTGTGCCCTTTAGTAAACAATTAAAGAAGAAGGAGAAGAAGTGTTCATTTAGCAGCAGCAAAACAAAAAAAAGTGGTGTAGCAAGATCTTCCTTTGATATAAGAATGACAATGCCTACTTCACACAGCTGAAAAGGTTATAATGGCTGTATAAACTTCTCAGAAGTCTAGAACCAAGCAAGCAGATCAGAAAGGGGCCAGACAGATTGACATTTACTAAGGCAAAACAAGGTTGCTGCACCCAGTCAGACCGATACTGTGAAACACCATCACATTTGCCAAGTACTGAATGCATTATTGTTGCATTATTACAATCTGGGATAGATGAAGGCTAGCCTTATGTACTGTGCATTTTCCATATTAAATTTTATTAAGACCTGAAGCCAGAAGGATTCGAAACAAAGAAACAAGCAAAAAAACATTAAAGAATCTATAAACTTATATACCTAAAATTAAGATATTTAATCATTAAAATAAAGAACATAAGTGATTATATTAATTGTTCAGTATTATGCATTGTGTTCGACCAGGAGTCAGAACTTCATTTGTGGTTCTACCTTAGGCAACAAAATGTCTTAGGACACCTCTGGGAAAAGTGGAACTACTCAAGTAGTTCCCAGAAGTACTTATTTGAAGTCCAGACAACCTTTCACAAGTCTTTGAAACTCTTGAGATTTTGGGGAGAGGTAGGGTGGGGGAAGGAATACCAAAACAACAAATGCAAAACCCAATATCCCAAGACAAAGCATCACCAGAGCATGACAATGCAAATTTTTCATAGGTTGCTGATGCTTTCTGAAACTATTGGAATGCAACTCCAGCTATAAATTGGTTGAGGAGTACTTTTTTTTTTTTTTTAAAGAGGCCCTAGTTATTTCCAAGGATCAATCCATTGGACTAAGAAATATCCATGTCTCCTGTCACTTGGAGCAGAGCAGAAATAGGCAAGCAAATGTTCTTTAGGTGCTTTCAGATACAACCCCATAAAAACTAACATTGCTGCTCAAGGTTTACTAGTGCTGTAGTCAAAAATATCTGAAAAGTATCAAATGCAACCGCAAGGCTGAATTAGATAGGCCAGTGGTATGATTTGATATAAACCATCTTCTGGTGCTAGAACATAGAGGACTTGCCAGATCAGATATTAGTGGGCTACATTACCTTAACCCTAATGGTAGATAGATTCATGAAGAAGGTGGCAGATTCTGTGGCACATGCAAGGGATCTCCCAGGTTCCAGCCACAGACTCAAATCCTAACTCTTGAGTTTCAATAATGACAACCATGGAACAAAAGATAATACAGAGTGATCCTAACCATGCTTATACAGGAATCAGTTCAATGCAGTATACATAGGATAGCAATTTAGAAGGAAATGCTTACTTCCTATTCAACACAGTGGAACACTCCTCCTGTAAATAAGATGCACATTTGTAATAAACACATTTTAATTGGGTCTAATGCACTATTTAAACTCTACCAAGAAAAATAGATATGGGAGTCCAAAAGCGCAAAGGCTTTCTTTGCCAACTTTAAGCCAATCCCAATTCTCAATCCATCCTACTGAGTTAATCTTTATGAATATATGTTTTTCCTAATTTCAAATACTGTGCTTCATATATGTATATATGTATGTATGTATGTATGTATGTATGTATGTATGTATCCATATGTATATTTAAAAAATTGACCTGCCCTGTTTTAGGGCTTGAAGACTGGTGAATAGTGGAGACCTTGGGGTTCTCTGAGGTTGGTTCTTTCTTGCAAACATTTCATTACCCAGCTAGGTAACATCTTCAGTGCTAAAATGGATGGGGTTTGCTCTCTATTTATGTGCTGTGGCCTGCCTTGCCAGTGCTGGTAGGGGTGGGGGTTTTGTTTTTCTCCTCTGTAAGTTCTTTGATTAGCATATGTTTACTACTTGATTGTGTGCTTGGTGGTAACCATTGCTTATCTGGGTGATGATTGCTGGTGATTGATTGCTGGTGAGGTGATCTTCTGATCTTTTCTCTCTTCGAACAGTATGTAGATGCTGTTTATCTCTATGTGTCTGTTAATTGCTGCCTTGTCTGAATACCAAGCTTCCAAGAATTCTCTTGCATTTTTGGATTTAGCTTGGTCTAAATTCAGAAATGCTTTTTCTGTTTCATACACATTAATTCTACATATCTTGTCAGGAAGGTGATGAGATCCTTTATCAGGTCCTTAGGTGGCCTGAACAGCAATTCCCTCAACATCTGGAATCATAAACATCATCAAGCCCCTTATGTCTTGGGGACATCTCTGCCGGAAATGCTCATCTTTATTCTTTAATTAACTTGAGCTTTTGGGCTCCAACAATTCTAGAGAAGACTAAACAACCCATGACCTGTCGGGTCATCATTTCAGAGATATTTCCTTACCTAAACAGAGAAACAGAATGACCAAGGTAAAAAAAACAGTGGGAGTGACTGACTTATGACTTGCTGCTGGCTTTCCCATTGACTTTACCTTCGGGAAGCTGGCAGAGAGTGTCAGAAACCTTCCTTCCTTCCTTCCTTCCTTCCTTCCTTCCTTCCTTCCTTCCTTCCTTCCTTCCTTCCTTCCTTCCATTTTTCTTCTTCCCTCACCTCAAAACACTTTAGAATCCCTGCCAGCTTCTCCACGGAGTTTTGGGAAGCTGTCAGAGACAGTTTAAAAAGAGGATCATGTGACTGCGGCTGACTGGCATGCAGCAAGAGTGCGAAGGGACTGGTGGAGAGTGCTTGGGTTGGGGAGACTTACCCAAGCAACTTACGACCTTCCCTTCAAGGTTCACCATTGACTTTCTCCCTGCAAGCTTCCCACAAGCAAAGATTTTGCTAGTGGCAAGGTGGCACGGAAAGTTGGCAATCACATCAATTCCTTCTGGCTTCCCCCTTGACTTGTGGGAAGCTGTCAGGGAACATTGGAAATATGGACCATGTGACTGTGGCTGACCACAGCAGTGCAGCAGCAGCAGAACATTGAACCAGCAACAACTTTCCAAAATTTCATGACTCAAGGGAGTCATGGGTCCCTACATTCTGTAAGTTAGCCCATTTGTGGTACTGTGGTTGAAAAATTATAGACCTACAAAACACCGTTTCACCCAGTTAAAGGTTACAGACAGTAGAGTTTTAGTGTTATATAGATAATACACAATGGCTGGGTTCATGCAACAGACCAAGCCAAAAACAATAAGCTACATTAAGACTGTATGAACTCAACTGGGGAGAGAATCTGCAATATTCTTTCAGAGTAAAGATAATGCTGCAAACATGAATGAATACATTTTATTGTTCCTGATGCTATCATTCCCAGCAGATCATTACATTCCATCAAAGAACTATCTGTTATTCTCCCACAGTGTTCCTTCTCTTCCTTTGTGGTGTTGCCATTCCCCAACTTACAGTAACACCGATACTGTAGTAGCTTCAATAGTCAGTCATGAAGATCTTCTTACTTCTGTGTCTTATTCTCTTCCTTTCATTGTCAAGTAAGATACTTTTTGCTGGGGGGAGATTACACTACTATAGCTGAGAATGTTGAAATCATGAGAAAGTTTCTCTACATTCTGATAGGTTTGAATGACTCGGAATACAAATAGCTGCATTCTCTATCTAGAAAATGCTTTCAGCTTAAGAAAGAATTTTTATTTATGTTGTTCAATTTTACTTTTCTTGTTTTAATTTCCCAGGATTTACCCAAGCTGACCATAAAAAGTGTCCATATGGTGGTGTATGCCGATCTTACAAAGAATGTTACAGGGAAGAGAAATACTGGGGACACTGCCCTTGGAACTATAACATGATCTATTGTTGTTTTTGGTAAGCTGGATCCAGTCAAAGAGCAAGTATGTATTCAATGAACATTATGTTGATCATTTAATGTAGGAACAAGGGGCTTCAGATCTCAATTTATGGTGCCATCATTCTCATGTTTAAAGATTCCTTTAGAAGTCAAATTATAATTTATCTATCAGGAAAAAAAATTCAATTTCTGAATTTAGTCCCTTCCTTACTTCAGTTCAAGAACCAAAAGTATGATACATTAGAACTCCTCAGGCAGTCAACTTTTCCAAAATCAGTAGTCCTCTCCTCAAACAGTAATCTTGGCCTATCTTCTGCTACATTGCCAAGCACTTGTATACAGAAGCCCATGCTGATCTCCAAAAATGTATATTTTCTTTCTTTCGTTACTCTTCAAAATAAAGAATTTCCTGGTAACTTTGAAAAGAAAATGATAAATTTAACTCCAGGAATTGAAATCTGAATATTCCAAAAACTATTGCTTGCCGCTGAGCCAGGGTTATACAGTTTTCGTTCTAGAAAAGTAAATGTAAATATTGTGCCAACAACAGCTCTGTCCAGTAACCTGGATAAAGGCAGAAAATCTGCACATCACTTGTTAAACAGTGTTATCTTCCTTTGCATCATCGTCATGGATGCATGCCATATTAACAATAACAACAACATACGAAAATACCTTACACCTGGACATAGGTTCTTTTGAGATTTGATAGGAGCTTTCATAAAACCATTTAAGCATGAAAGCAAATGTCTTGCTTTCTTATAAAATAATAATAATAAAAAAAAAGTCAGAAAGCTGAATATGTTGCTCATACCCAGTTCTGAAATTGCATTTTGTATTTCCAGAATTTTGGAATCCGCACAGTGTCCCCTAGGCTTTTTCTTTCAATGCATTAGGAATCTCACTTGTGTTTTAAATAGATGAGTAGCAGGAGACCTTAACCCATCCTTTATCAGCTTGGTGCCCTTCAGATATGTATGGACTAACATTCCCAGCCACATTGGTGATTGACTAGGAATACTAGAGTTCTAGTTCTGGGGAACCAAAGTTGGCAACAATTGCCTAACCAATTCAGAATTAGGGGAATACTCAACTGCCTCTTTAAGACTAGTTGCTGGATTAGCACAACACACTAGTTTAAGCTAAAATCAAATGGGTTGCATAGTTTGGGGATTACAGTGTTGTGGGAACCCATCCATTGTCTTATTCTGTTGTCTGAATCAGGCCATAACACTAAGCAATAATATGGCTTAGTTTGGTTTATTTTAGGAGAGCAAAACATGACATGTGAATGCAGCCATTGTGCTTAAAATATTAAATCCAGTGACTGTGTATAGCACGCTGCCATTAACTAATTTATTAATATACTGTTTGCTTCTATTAATTAGCCAAGGAGGCTAGAGCAAGAAAACTACACAAAATGGTCTCTCAGTTTAATAATAATGCTGTTTTTAAAAACTCAATACATCTTACTTCTTCACAAGGAAAATAATAGAGAAGTTAAAAAAATACGTTTGTGTTTTGTTCGGAAAGCATTTTTTTTTTAAGCTCTGTAGTCGCCAATTACGTCTCCCCTGATATTTTTGAGACTAAAATGGGCTAGAAAATTCCTAGAGAAAATTCAAGGTTCTTTTTCTTCCTGCCCAAGACCATGGATCAAGAAGGACCATGGAAAGAAAAGTTGCTGCCAGCTGATTTCTGGAAGGGGGCAGGGAGGGCAGCCCTGGCCTCAGCCCATCCCTGTGTGTGGTATCACCTCGCCCAGAGATTGACTGAGCTAAGGGGTTGGTCAAGCTGCCTGCTTGAGTGCATAGAGTTCTGCTGCTTCTTTTGAAGCAGAGTGAGTGAGAGGCGTTTTTATTTTAAAAAATAAAGAAATAAGAACGTTTAATATAATTGAATCAGGCTAGAAGACTTCACACGCTGTGGCTGTCGCTCTAAAGTTCCAGCCAAGTACAATGATATGTGAGGTTTCTGCATTTCCACATGAGATCACTTGGTATCTCGAGGATAATGATATCAGCAAAAATGGAGTTAATTGATAAAGTTGGAGTCAGACTGGGCTCATAAACTATTGAACTTGCACCCCTCAACAGAACATGCCAACAAGCTCTGTGGATAAGTTTGCAAAAGAGTTGAAAGAGGAAGATATTGATCAGGTGTGAAGTTAGCTAGCAGAAGAACAGGAACAGAGATGTAGATGTGTATTCAGGTAAAGCCTAAAATAAAGTTGTTCTAAAACCACTAAGTGTCCCAGATACAGAAAACCACCAGTTGTCATGGATACAGACACATATGGTTTGAAAAGGTGTTATGATTATGGGATGTTAGCTATTAAGTATGCATGCTCAACTATGTAACCAATAATGTAACCTCTGATTATGATGCTGTTTTTGAAAAGGTATAAAAGATTTATGCTTTCTATTTTCGGGGCTCCCTTCTTGGGAAAGGGTCCTCACTTACTAAGGTGACTTAATAAATGAGTAACTGAGTTTCTCGAGTCCAGTCTTTCATTAGGGTAAAGGGCTGGGCTGAAAACCACGATTTGTGGCCAACAATAAGCTCACTGAAATTTGGTAATCTTACAATGGGTGCGTGTGTGCATGTGTGGGTGTGCACATGTGCATGCATGCATATAAACCTAGCATATGAAAATGTTGTCAGCACCTAAACTTGAGGATTTGGGGTAGTTGGTTATTACTTCTCTCTATAGCACTAACCCTTTCCCTGATACTTGATAAAATGTAAGACAAGCTTGGTCTCTAAAGCGTTTTCAGTCTCAAATTCAGCACGTGGGGAACTTCAGTAGAAAGGGAGGAAGTAGAGTTGTTGTTGTTATTTATTATTATTATTATATTTTTATCCTACCTTTTTAATACACGGGGTGGGTAAGGGAATGCTATTGTTCCAGTTTCATATGCTTTGGCTTGGTGAACAGGCTTAACTGCAGTAGGGCCCAGGATCTAGGGAATCAGGACACAGGCTTCATGGAAAAGGCAGGGTTTCCAGGGGGATTTAAAGAAGGAAAGAAGAGAGAAGATGATATCCAAGAAAATACTGGGCCAGGTAGGATTTTTTAAAAAATGTCATAGGATAAGATAGCTGTATCTGTTCCCAACTCCTGGTCAAGCAGCAACCTACTGTATATCTTGAAATAGCTGAGAATAAAGGAAGAAATGAGGTTAATGTCTGTGCTGCAATTTTCTTAATTTGCAAAACTGGTTGATTGACTGATTGATAGATAGATTGATTAGGTGCCATCAAGTCATTGTCAACTCTTAGTGACCACATAGATAGATTTTCTCCATAACGATCTGACCCTCACTTGGTCTTTCAGGTCTTCCAGTGGTACACTCATCATCACCATAACTGAATTACAAAACTAGTAAATAGAAAAGACTCCTTTGCATGGAATAGTTTAAATTCTGCTGACTATATAGACACTTCCATGTAGATTTCTTGGTCAACAGTATGGAAGATGCTCGCCCTTGTTTGGGGATGTTTTTAAAACTTCTCATACAGCCCTCCTATTTCCTGGTTCTCTCCCCTGCAGGTCTGACCCTGTGGAGTCCTTGGGGTTCTCTGAGCCTGGTTCTCTTCTTGGAAACGTTTCATTACCTGGCTAGGTAACATCTTCAGTACTAAAATGGGATGGGGTTTTCTCTCTATTTATATACTTCTGGTCTTTTGTCTCTTTTGAATAGTATGTAGATGCTGTTTATCTCTAGGTGTCTGTGAATTGCTGCCTTGTCTGAATACCAAGCTTCCAAGAATTCTCTTGCATTTCTGGATTTAGCTTGGTCTAAAATGCTGACAGTTTCCCAGTTGAAACTATGGTTGAGTCTGTCCACGTGTTGTGAGATTAAGGAGTTCTCATGTCTTCTGACTGCTAGTTGGTGTTCATGGATGCACTCTGCTAGTCTTCTGCCTGTCTGTCCTACGTAGTGTTTGTTACAGTCCTTACACTGTATGTTGTAGATGACTCCTGTTTTTTCTTCTTGTGCTACTGGGTCTTTTGGTTTACTTAAGATATTTTGGAGTGATTTTGTTGGTTTGTGTGCTACAGAGATGCCATGTGGTTATAATAGTCTGTTGGTGGTTTCTGAGATGTTTCTGATGTATGGCAGTGTGATCCTTTTCATAGCTTGTGTAGGTTGTGTTGTATTAGGTTGAGTGGTAAGGCACTTTTTGATAGAGTTGCGTGGATATCCATTTTGTTGGAAGACGTTGTATAGGTGGTCTTTTTCCTTTTTCTGCTGTTCTGGGTTGCTGCTTTGCTAATCAAGGAACTACAGAGAAGCAAAACAAAACCCCCACCCCCTCCAGCACTGGCAAGCTGCATTGCCACAATATATAAATAGAGAACAAACCCCATCCCATTTTAGCACTGAAGATGTTACCTAAGTTTTCTCACTCAGCCAAGGCTGGTGAAACGCTGCCCCCTAATGGTGCTGCAGAAAGTTATAAGTAAAGCAAGACATCCAAATTCTTGTAAGACCCAGAGCAGAAATAGGCAAGGTTGGGTATTCTCTGTTCTGGCAAAATAAAGTCAGTTCTCTTACATGAATTTTATGTTCTTTAATCTCTCAAAACTAACTATACTGAGCCAATTCATTGGTACTATCTTGATTCCAGATTATTTTTTAATCTTCTCAGGGGAGTCTGCAGGGTGTGGTGAAAAAAATCAAGACCATGGTCACAATGGTGTGATTGAAGCTCTACCCATTTTATTTGTTTGTTTGTTTGTTTGTTTGTTTATTTCTTTATCTTATTGATATAGCTTCCCATCTCACATAAAAAAGTGTCACACATAAAAAAACAGGGAGAGCTTGAATGACATCATTGTGGCCACCATCTTGACTTTTTTACAATGCCTGTGGAGACTCCTAATGGTTTTATAAATGTTGAGAATTAATGAAGCATGAAGAATTCTGAGCTCTTTATTTCTGCCCAAGCCCCTCTCTCTGACTCCTATGGCTGCTTATCCTCTTGCAGTGCTTCTCCCATGCCCGCTGCTCCCTTTTCTCATTTGCAAATGGGGAGGGGAGAAGGACTGAAACCCTGTTTCTAATAACTGGAGAAGGAAGGCCCTGGGTTTACCATTTGCCCTGCCCCTTCCTGCTATATAAACCTTGCTCCTTGCTGGAAGTTTGGAGGTAAGAATTGTAACTCACTGTGGTGCTTTTTAGCACACAATTACTTCCCGGCCTTGCAGACAAATATGATATCAAAGTTATGTCATCAGGGATGGAATAATTTTTTTTCAACCCATTTTTGGCATGGGTTCAGGCAGGTTTGGAAGGTTTTAAGAATATATCAATATAATAAGTGCATTTTGCCATCCATAACAGTGTTTGAAAGGTTTTGCAGAACTGGAAGGATTTCCTGGCACCATGTATGATCTATCTGAAAGCAATAAATAAATAAATAAACAAACAAGCAAGTAAACAAATATTTATTTCTGGCTGTATGAGCTGTCAGACAGGGGAACAAACTTCTGCATGAAGTGGCGAGTTCTCCTTCACTGGGCTTGTTCAGACAGAAGCTAGATGGCAACCTCTCAGCAGTGTTTGACTGGATCCTGCACTGAGCAGAGGGTTTGACTACACTGCATCTAATGACTCTATGATCTGAATGGATCTTACACATCCCAAAACAGTATGGCAAATCCTAGGAAATCCAAGTCATTAATATTTTTGGCATATATGGATTGGGATTAATAGGAGCTGAGTTGACAGATCAAGACACTCTAGTCAGAGTTCACTAAACGTCACTAAAAAGATGCTAAGATAAGAATGGGAGCTTACCAGTCACTGCCCAATCAGCTTCATGACTGGGCAAGAATGTTCATTTTAGCCTTTCTCATCCTCTGGCCCTGCATCACAGAAGATAAGTCTACTTGTTCTTCCCATTTCTGAGTGTAATATATTGCATACTTGCCAAGTATCCTCTTCCTCTTTCTTTTTTTTTCTTTTTGTATGTGTGTCTATGTGTGAAGGTAATCCATTGGATCTCTCAGATGGAGAAGCTTAAGAAGTACCCAGCTGAATTTTGTTAGGAATACTTGGCTTGTTTTGGTGGATCCTACATTTCTTATCTTCTGTCCTAGTCCTCCAAGAAATACCTTTTTTGCAGTTTGGTTTGTTAAGGCTTTCTTTTATTTTAGCCTGTTTATCGAAACACGACACAATATTTGAACAGTCACATTTTAAAAACAAAATTACAAATATTAGTTGTATGCATGTCTCCTTCGAAAGCATGCTAGTAATTCAAAAGCAAGTTGTTAATCATTGTCCTCCAAGCTGATTCGTTTCTTTCAGTATATCACTGATGTATTCTAAACTACAAACTGCAGAAACAATATGCTTGTTTGTTATTATCACTGAATCCTTTGAATAAAGCTCAGCAAATTTTATCTGAGCATACCAGGTCTGTCTGCATTGTTGTTTTTATAAGTATCTTCTCTTCCACAAAGAAGCCTGCAAAGGGCCACAGGCTGAGGCTATTTCCATGCCCTGAAGCATGAAATCATACTTGGCCCTTAATTTTACAGTGATTCAGATTCACTTTCTATAATAAAATTGTTATGTCTCTGTAAAATACGATGAAGATGCCGAAATAATGTCTAGGGCAAACCAATATTTTAATTTTTATTTATTTTGGGGTCTCTTTGGGTAGCAGTGGACAGAGTAACAATGCAGTGACATTGCCAGTTAAACTGTATTTCACCTGCCCACGGTAGGCCAAAAACATTCACATACTGCAGAAAGGGATATAAGTTCCACAATGAGGATAGAAAATGAGGCATGGTGGCTACCTGCCACTTGCTTTGGAGAGAAGGCTTGCATATACAAAAGGATCTTTTTTCCAATGCAAAGAAGAGGCCCGGGTTATGAGAGTGTAGGTGGGGTAATCAAGGTGGAATCTTCAGATGCAGAAGCTTAAGTCCCAGTCCCCAGTAAAATGGCGTTAGTGTGATGGAATGGAATTATGAAGGCCAGGCTCAGGGAGATAAACATTTTCTTAGCTCGCCAGAACAGCGTGGGAAGAAGAAGAGGATGAGACTGGCACCTCCCTGAGGAATTCACACTGTTGTGGCTGTCTGACTTTGGGAGCTGGGGTTTCAGTCTGGGAAGATTCTTGCTAGAGGTTGTAGCTAATAAACATAGCTGGACTGAATTTGCATTGTCTCTTGGAGTTCCTTGGGCTAGGCCTGACAGTTAGTCCCTTCTAGCGTATGCCTTTATCAGATCAATTTGTTGCACTGGACTTGATGCCCTAAGCAGTCACCTCCCACTTTTTGATTCTATGGCCTGTCTGAGGGAGACATTCAACTGAGGCATTTAAATCAGATAAGTCAGAAAATACAGTACCCACCTAATTAAGCTAGGAGAAAAATATCATTGGGACCAGACCATTTCCTAGGATTGATTTAAGATAAAGCCAGAAAAGGAAAAAAAGGAAAAAAAGGAAAAAGGAAAAAGGAAACAAAACAAAACAAAACAAAACAAAACAAAACAAAATAAAATAAAATAAAATAAAATAAAATAAAATAAAATAAAATAAAATAAAATAAAATAAAATAAAATATCACTCATTGTCACCCTTAGTTTTCCCCTCCAAAACACTTAAATATTCATCCATGTTCCATAGCTCTCCCCAGTCAATGAGGCTTCCCTTTCACAAGCCTTCAATGGTAGACCTGTTCTTACTTATAAATGGTCAACCAAACGGAAACCATTGTCAACAACAAAAACAGATCACAGACAGACTAACCAAGCCCTGCTCATTACTCTGCTCCCTTGTCTGGGCTTCTGCAATGTTTATCTTCTCATTACCTTGGTAATAGATCTTCCTTCTCTCCACCAAGGTCATCCTCTTTACCACTTGCACCCAAATGGATAGCCTATTGGATTGGGCATCTAGAATTCCCTAAACCATAGTACACCACTTTCCAGGCCTCCAATCTAAGCCTGCTGCACTGCAGAACAAACCAGCAGACACCCCTCTCTCCCTGGTTTCTGTCATACATGCCAAATTAGTTTTCACTCAGGTTAAAATTCTAGATAACACATGTTTCATCAGCAATTGACCTGGCATTAAAGACTGGATCTATTCTTGTGGCCTCCTGTTCTTCATTTGGGCTACTATATGGTAAACAAAGTGGAATAATCAGATGGCAACACCTGTAGCCAAGTGATTTCCTGCAAATATACAGAAACTGGAAAGGGAATAGTCCCTTCATCCAGTTACTTATACATAAGGAAGGTTCTAAATTGTATCCCTATTCTTTCCACAACTGTTAATCAAGGACCAATCAACCATTTATTATAGTACAAAATTAGGTGTAAAATGGCTGTTGCAGCCTGTGTCGTTGGTATATTGATATATTGGCTATTACAAATGATTACAAAGCTGCTCCTAGACGACTCCTGAGGTTTGCCACTAAGATGGCTGTCCTCCTACAAAATAAAGAGGGGGAACAACTCTAACGCCATTACAATTTGTCACATTTCATCCTTGCTAAAAGCCTCTTCTTGTTTTCCCTCGCTTTACCCAGGAGCATCTTGGGTTTTAAAAAAGGAGAAGCCCATCTCAGGATTATCTTTGTTCTTCCTCTACCGTGAATTTCCCTCCCTGCTTCTCTATTGTTAATCTGGTGCATCCTCAACTTTCCTGGACCTTTCCCCACCACTGAAGAGATCTCTCAGTACTCTCCTTAAGACTTTAGTGGCCCCTGTTACTGCAGAAGGAAATGATTTAGAGTGGACTCTAAAGAAAGCCAATCTCTGTTTACAAAAGATTAAATTATATAGGTATTTAAGTAGGAGCTCTAGAGGGTACTTATATTAACATGCAGTAAGAATCTGGGGGTTGTGACTAATCTTTCTGGGTTCACATTGGCTACCTTTGATTTAACTATATGCAAGCACCCTCTTAGTCCATGTGATTTAGAAATTCAGGTGAGAGTCCATATGTATTCATTTTTTTCTCACAGGTTAACTGCCAAGTGCCATTGTACTTGTCCAGTAACATCATTGGTAATAAACCACTGGGGTTTAATAGGGCCCTAACCCAGGTTAACAGTGTTCTGGACCAGGCTTGAGATACGATGCTTGACCCTGCTGTTTCTAGCCTCAGGGTTGTATTGGCCACACATCTTAGGGCACCCAGGTATTCATCACTTAATGACCATTCATTCAGCAACCATTCAAAGTTGTGGCAGCACTGAACAAAGGGTACTTAGCCTGGTCCCCAAAGTTATGGCCATTGCAAACACACGATCAAAATTTGGGCACTTGGCAGCTGGCCCGCACTTAGGACTGCAGGGGTTCTTCAACTCCCCTCACCCATCTATCTGCCCCCCGTTTCTACCCTTTTAGCTGCCCTGCATAGCAGCACTCCTCTGCTACGGCAGGGGCAGCACTTGGGCTGAAGTAGAGGCCCGGGGCCTTCAACAGTCTCAGCTGGCTGCCACCACTCCCAGGCCTCTACTTCAGCCCTGGCACTGCTGAGGAGTGCCGCTTCAAGCCCTGTACCATGGCCAGCCACCCCAGTGCCGCAGCGCAAAGTCCCAGCCACCCCCATCACCCTGTGTTCTGCAGGCCCTGCTGTGCCCAGCTGACCTTCACTGTCTTCCTTCCACTGCTGATGAGGTGCACCTGGCCTGGCCCTATGCAAGGCAGCTGCTGGCCATGCCAGGCTTTCTTCCTAAGGCCGCTCATGCCATTCTCCAAATAGCATGCGCTGTTCTTGCAATGCTTCAGAAGGGCTCAGAAGTTTTCTGAAGGCTTTCCAAAGCATAGTGAGAAGGCCACATCTGCCATTCTCCAAACTGGGCACACCATTCTCACAATGCTTCAGAAAGCCTTTGGAAAGCTTCTGAGGCCTTCTGAAGCATCACAAGAACAACAGGCACGTTTTGGAGAATGGCTGGCCTGGTCTTCTCACAAAGTTTGAGAAGGCCTCAGGAGCCTTCTGAAGCATCACGAGAACAGAGTGTGCTATTTGGAGAATGGAGCGAGCGGCCTTCTCACGATAAAATATGATTGTGTTTCACTTTGTCTTGAAGTGCTGCTAATTTTCCTAACTGCACACTAGTCAATCAACAAATGTTCTGAGGAAGAATAACTTTCAAGGTGAATTCAAGGGGGGGGGGGCAAGTCTGATTTCAATCCAGAGGCTGTTCCAAAAGACTGGCACTGCTATTAACCACTTCTCTTAAGACAACCTCCTCTTGTGGCAACTTCTCTTAAGAGTCCCCCATTGTAGGGGAGATGGGCGGGGACAAATCAAATAAATAATAATAATAATAATAATAATAATAATAATAATAATAATAATAACCTAGTCCTAAGAGAGGACTAAGCAATTAACTGAAGAAAAGACAATACATTGTCAACTCAACACATGCAGGAAGGTATTTTGCCAGAAAGGAATTGAAGAAAAGGGAAGGTGAAAAGCTGAAGAGGTTTAAGCAATAGATATAAGAGAGTCTTAAGTGGCTGCCTATAAAAGAAAAATATAGTAAGATTTCTGTGGCACAGTTCACTAATTAAATATCAATGTTGGCGAGGGATGTGTTTCGTGTAGCTCTAAATGTGTCTGCCTATGACCTCTGAAATCCCCAGAGGGAAGAGACATTATAACATTGGAGGCTGCATTTCATCATATCTCCAGGTTGCCAGACTGAAGGAAACTCCTTTCTGCTACATCATTTTAATTTTATATACTTTTCAACCCTTTTCATTATTATTATATTATTAACCTGTGCTTCACAATGCTTTTGCTTGGATGAATGAAGTTCCCTTGCAAATGCTATCACCGTAAGGAATGATAACTTTCATATACCAAATTACTAGACAACATTCACAAATGCCCTTCAGGGGTTTCTAGAACAGAAAGAGAATTTCCCATCACCTGCTACTTAAACCCTGTCACTAGAGATACTCCTAATCACATGGGATCTTCTACATACAGTGCTTTGAACATATCACATTAAGCTATGCTAAACAAGGCCCTGGGGAAATGTCACCTCAAGGCACACTCAGCATCTCAATATGGTTTAGCTGACTCCATCAATTTCTCCCTGGAAATGAGGAAGAGAAGATCAGGAAAAAATACCCTCACTATATCACCTTCTTTCACCCACAGCCAAGTGAATCCCTGTATAGCCATCTTGAAATGGATATTTGTAACAGGTAAGTGTTCTCCTTTCTTCAAAGCAGGAGATGTGTGAGTTCATAAGAAGTGGCACCCAAAGTCTCAGAGGCATCATGAGGCAGCAACTACAAGATTTTATTTATTTATATTTATTAATTTACTGAATTTATAGGCCTCTCCACCCATAGGAGACTCTGAGTGCCATACGGACCAAAAACAGCAATCGGATTAAAACCACAAAGTAAAATCCAGACTACTCCAGACATTGTTAAGAAGCAGTTCATATACCAGCATTCTCCTACAGGGAAGAAAAGTGTAACATCAAGTTCTGAAGACATAATGAAAGAATCAGATATTATAAATTTTTCAAAAAATAAGAAGTGTGCAGGCCAATCGAATTTCTGTTGGAATGCAGTTTCAGAGATGAGAACAGCAACTGAGAAGATTTACTCCATTGACCCCACACATTATACTCTTCCCTCTAGACAAAACCCTCTCTTCTTGATCTTAATGGATGGGAAGAAACCAATGAGAATAACAGTTCCAAAGATTTCCAGGTCTTAAGCCAAGAAGGGCTTTAAGGATGACCACCAGCACTTTGAATTGCTCCTGGAAACAACCAGTGCAAAATCTCTGAACAAGGGTGTTACATGTGAATCAGTTAACACCCATAACTGCCTGTGCTACTGTATCTGGACCAGCTGAAACTTCTGAGTAGTCTTGCAAGAACAACCCCATGTAGATAGCATTGAAGTAACCCAAATGTTGTTGTTGTTGTTGTTGTTTAGTCATTAAGTCGTGTCCGACTCTTCGTGACCCCATGAACCATATTGTGCCAGGCCTTCCTATCTTTCACTGCCTCCCTGAGTTTGCTCAATTTCATGCTCATTGCTTCAGTGATGCTATCTAGCCATCTCACCCTCTGCCGTCCTCTTCTCCTTTTGCCTTCAATCTTTCCCAGCATCAGGGTCTTTTCCAAAGAGTCCTCTCTTCGCATTAGGTGACCAAAGTATCTGAGCTTCAGCTTCATTATCAATCCTTCCAATGAGCAATCAGAGTTGATTTCCTTTAAGATTGACTGGTTTGACCTCCTAGCAGTCCAGGGGACTCTTAAGAGTCTTCTCCAGCACCACAGTTCAAAGGCATCAATTCTTCGGCGTTCAGCCTTCTTTATGGTCCAGCTCTCACAGCCATACATTACTACTGGAAAAACCATAGCTTTGACTCTGCGGATCTTTGTCGGCAAGGTGACGTCTCTGCTTTTTAATATGCTATCTAGGTTTGCCATAGCTTTCCTCCCAAGGAGCAAGCGTCTTTTAATTTCATGGCTGCAGTCTCCGTCTGCGGTGATCTTGGAGCCCAAATAAATGAAGTCTGTTACTGCTTCCATTTCTACCCCTTCTATTTGCCAGGGATTGATGGGTCCAGATGCCATGATCTTAGTTTTTTTAATGTTGAGTTTCAAGCCAGCTTTCGCACTCTCCTCTTTCACCCTCATCAAGAGGCTCTTTAGTTCTTCTTCACTTTCTGCCATTAGGGTGGTATCGTCTGCATATCTGAGGTTATTGATGTTTCTCCCTGCAATCTTAATTCCGGCTTGTGATTCTTCCAGCCTGGCATTTCTCATGATGTACTCTGCATATAGGTTAAATAAGCAGGGTGACGGTATACAGCCTTGTCGTACTCCTTTCCCTATTTTGAACCAATCGGTTGTTCCATGACCGGTTCTAACTGTTGCTTCTTGGCCCACATACAGATTTCTCAGGAGACAGGTAAGGTGGTCTGGTATCCCCATCTCTTTAAGAATTTGCCACAGTTTGTTGTGATCCACACAATCAAAGGCTTTTGCATAGTCAATGAAGCAGAAGTAGATGCTTTTCTGGAACTCTCGTGCTTTCTCCATGATCCAGCGAATGTTGGCAATTTGATCTCTAGTTCCTCTGCCTCTTCGAAACCCAGCTTGTACATCCGGTAGTTCTCGGTTCACGTACTGCTGAAGCCTAGCTTGTAGGATTTTGAGCGTAACCTTGCTAGCATGTGAAATGAGTGCAATTGTGCGATAGTTTGAGCATTCTTTGGCATTGCCCTTCTTTGGAATTGGAACGTAAACTGACCTTTTCCAATCCCGTGGCCACTGTTGCGTTTTCCAAACTTGCTGGCATATTGAGTGCAGCACTTTAACAGCATCGTCTTTTAGTATTTTAAATAACTCAGCTGGAATACTGTCATCTCCACTAGCTTTGTTGTTAGCAATGCTTCCTAAGGCCCACTTGACTTCACTCTCTAGGATGTCTGGCTCAGGGTCAGTGACCACACCAGCATGGACATCAGGGACATTAAGATCTTTCTTGTAGAGTTCTTCTGTGTATTCTTGCCACCTCTTCTTAATCTCTTCTGCTTCTGTTAGGTCCCTGCCTTTTTTGTCCTTTATCATGCCCATCTTTGCCCTAAACGTTCCTTTGATATCTCCAATTTTCTTGAAGAGATCTCTAGTCTTCCCCATTCTATTGTTTTCTTCAATTTCTTTGCATTGTTCATTTAAGAAGGCCTTCTTATCTCTCCTTGCTATTCTCTGGAAATCTGCATTCAGTTGCTTATATCTTTCCCTTTCACCCTTGCTTTTCGCATTCCTTCTTTCCACAGCTATTTGTAAAGCCTCATCAGACAGCCATTTTGCTTTCTTGCATTTCTTTTTCTTTGGGATGGTTTTAGTTGCTGCCTCTTGTACAATGTTACAGACCTCCGTCCATAGTTCTTCAGGCACTCTATCTACCAAATCTAATCCTCTAAATCTATTCATCACCTTCACTGTGTACTCACATGGAATATGATCTAAGTCATACCTGAGTGGTCTAGTGGTTTTCCCTACATTCTTCAATTTAAGCCTAAATTTTGCAGTAAGAAGCTCATGATCTGAGCCACAGTCAGCTCCTGGTCTTGTTTTTGCCGTCTGTATAGAGCTTCTCCATCTTTGGCTGCAAAGTATGTAATCAATCTGGTTTCGGTATTGACCATCTGGTGATGTCCATGTGTAGAGTCGTCTCTTGTGTTGTTGGAAAAGAGTGTTTGCTATGACTAGCTTGTTCTCTTGACAGAACTCTATTAGCCTTTGCCCTGCTTCATTTTGTACTCCAAGGCCAAACTTGCCTGTTATTCCGATTACTCCTTGACTTCCTACTTTAGCATTCCAATCCCCTATGATGAAAAAGACATCTTTTTTTGGTGCTAGTTCTAGAAGGTCTTGTAGGTCTTCATAGAACCGGTCAACTTCAGCTTCTTCGGCATCAGTGGTTGGGGCATAGACTTGGATTACCGTGATGTTGAATGGTTTTCCTTGGATATGCACTGAGATCATTCTGTCGTTTTTGAGGTTGTACCCCATTACTGCCTTTCCCACTCTCTTATTGACTATGAGTGCAACTCCATTTCTTCTAAGGGTTTCTTGCCCACAGTAGTAGATATAGTGGTCACCTGAATTAAATTCAACCATTCCCGTCCATTTCAATTCGCTGATTCCCAAGATGTCGACGTTCAATCTTGTCATCTCATGTTTGACCACATCCAGCTTGCCTTGGTTCATGGATCTTGCATTCCACGTACCTATACAATATTGTTCTTTACAGCATCGGACCTTCTTTTCGCTTCCAGATACATCCACAGCTGAACGTCCTTTCGGCTTTGGCCCAGCCGCTTCACTCTTTCTGGAGTTACTTGGAATTGCCCTCCGCTCTTCCCCAGTAGCATATTGGACACCTTCCGACCTGAGGGGCTCATCTTCCGGCGTCATATCTTTTAGCCTTTTAACATTGTCCATGGGGTTTTCTTGGCAAGGATACTGGAGTGGGTTGCCATTTCCTTCTCCATTGGACCACATTTTGTCAGAACTCTCTGTCATGACCTGTCCGTCTTGGGTGGCCCTGCACGGTATAGCTCATGGCTTCACTGAGTTACACAAGCCCCTTCGCCACGACAAGGCAGACAACCAATTGCCAGTTGGGTGGCCATACAAATTAACTAAAATAAATAAAAATAAAGAAATGGTCAAGGCACGAGTGATGGTGAGCAGGGCCTCCCACTCCAAGGAATTTCATCTGATGCATAAGATGGAACTGTACAAAGGACTTCCTAGCCATAACTGCCACCTCCACACTAAGCAAGATCTGTAAGTCTAGACGGACCCTTATATTACAAACCAATTCTGCAAATACAACGGCATCTAGAATTGAAGTTGGAATTTCTCTGAAATTAGAAGGCTTCCATACCCACAGCAACTCTGACTGTTGGGACTGAAACTAAAACTGTTAATCTGCCTTCAGACCCTAACAGCCTCTGGGAAACAAGACAGGACAACCATGTTTCCTGTTCGGCTCTCCACTGAGATGCCAATTTGAGTTTCATCAAGTTACTGATGATATCTGATTCCTGGTTGACAGGTGAACTCACCTATTGGCTCCATGTATATGTTAAATAGAAGGGGAGAAACTGTCAAATTCTGTGCCATCCCACACTGTTACACCTTTGGCCACAGCCTTTCACTCCCCCACCAACACCTGAATGAACTGCTCATTCAGGAAGGAGTAAAGCCACTAAAAAATGCATCCCATCCCAAACCCTTGCAGGCAGTCCAGAAGGATGTCATAATTAATGTATCAAAGACCACTGAGAGATTAAACAGGACCAGGAAGATCACACTTACCCTATCCAAGTCCCACCAGAGGTCATCTCCAAGAGTGAATAATGTACACATGACCCCATACTTCAGCCTGAACTGTATAAAAAAAAAAAACCCAATCCTTTCTACGTCTCTTGGGCTATTGGTGTTCTTTTATTCTCAGCCTCCTTCAACCCATCTGGCTGCTTTACGTACTAGTCAAAAAAGCAGGTGACCGGGCACTGGGGAAGGGAGCAAGCGGATACATTTGCGCAAGCAAAGCTGCTCATGCAGCAAGTGCAATCCCTAGAGGCAGCGATCCAGTGCTGTGCCTTGAATTATCCCCCCTGAATTTGGACTTTCTTGGTACCTCTGGCAATGCACGGACCCCTAAACATGGTGCCCCACTGGGCTTTGGTCACAGAGGTGGAAGGGAACATAAGCCAATTACACCCTTGTCAAGCAGCAATTCTTTTCAGTGTACCAGGTGCTGCTAGAAACTGAAAGACTCACCAGCCCCTGGCCGGTACAGGTACGTGCTCAGCTACCCATCCACAACACCTCCCGCTCCCATTCAGTGGTAGCTCAACTGCACTATTACAAAGTGGTGCACCCACTTGCAGGAGCATGCATGCTGAACCAGTTCCTCCATCAGCACCATACTCATCAACATCCTAAGCACAATGACATTTGAGGAGCCTTCTGTTCCCACATTGGTTGCACTCCCGGCAACTGCCTTCCCTGTGGGATGGTGGACCTGGCAGCCACAAACTACTTCACTGCCTTGTTTACAGAGGGAGCACCCCACTGCTCACTTGCCCATTGGACTTCTATTGCTTTCCAGTTTGCCTCTCAGTCCATTTGATTTGATAACGCTCTGGCACTTCAAGTCAATGGGCTGAGCCCTGCATGGGGTGCATGGTCATTAGGCATGAACCAAGCACTTTAATGATTTGCATAAATTCATGGGCTGTTAATAAAGGACTCATTCTATGGATGCCCACTTGGCAGTGCCATAATTGATGTCTCCCCCCTGATGAGGAAGTATGGGTGGGGCAAACCCTTGGCAAGACATTTAGGAGGTGGCACATACTAAGGCCATTTCAATCCTAGAACAACTTATTGTCCTCATGAGAAACTTATATGCAGGTCAGGAAGTCACAGTATGGACAGAACATGGTGAAACAGATGGGCTCCAGGTTGGCAAAGGAGTGCAACAAGGTTCTATACTCTCCCCTTATTTATTCAACCTATGTGCTGAATATATATTAAAGGAAGCTGGATTGGAAGAAGATGAGCACGGTTTTAAAACTGGAGGAAGAAACATCAATAGCCTGCACTCTGCTGACGATACTACCTTGATAGCCAAAAATGCAAAGGATCTGCAAGCCCTGGTCATAAAAGTCAAGGAGCACAGTGAAATAAATGGGACTGAAATTAAGTATAAAGAAGACCAAAGTAATAACAACAGGGGAACAATCAGCCTTAGAATTGACAATGAAGATATTGAAGTGATGGATAGCTTCTGCCTTTTAGGATCGACCATCAACAGTAAAGGAACAAACAGTCAAGAAATACACCGCATACTAGCACTTGCTAGAGCAGCCATGAAGGCCTTGGAAATGATATTCAAAAACCATGATATTCCTATGCCAACAAAGATTAGAGTCATGCAAGCCATGGTACTCCCAGATGACACTCTATGGAAGCAAAAGCTGGACTTTGAAGAAGCAGGATAGGAAGAGTATTAATGCTTTTGAACTTTGGTGTTAGAGAAGACTCCTGAGAATACTATGGACAGCCAAGAAAACAAACAAATGGGTCATCAAACAACTCAGCCGTGAGTTCTCAGTCGAGGCAGAAGTGACCAGGCTTAAATTATCCTACTTTGGACACATGATGTGAAGATTCAGCTCTCTGGAAAATACAGTAATGCTGGAAACAGTGGAAGGAAAGAAAAGAGGATGACAGCATTAAGGTGGATAGACTGAGTTACAGAGGCTATGATTGCACTGTTGGAAGAGGTGAAAGACCATGTTAGGGATAGATCATCATGGAGAAAATCTATCTATGTGGTCATTAGGAGTCAAAAATGACTTGATGGCACATAATCACTTGAATCAATCAGTCAAAATTTGTTAATCATTGATTGATTGATTAGGTGCTATTAAGTCTTTGTTGACTGTCAGTGACCACATAGATGGTTTTCTTCATGAATGGTAACCATACTAGGATCATTTATTTTTCTTATACTGGTACTGACTGTCAGCACATCATTATTTCTTGCCAAGAAAACTAGACTGTCCACCTATGGAAAGACACTGAGCAACTTTCTGATGGAATGATTTGGCTTACTTCCCTTCAGGTGATCCAAGCTGGTCCCTTACAATATTACTGGGAACAGGGCAACCACTCTAAGGAGTATATATAAAGGGGAAAGGTGGGTTGGAGTGACTGGATTAACACTTATGCCTACCCTGTAACGGTGAACAGGATGATTCCCCATGGTGGATGCGTACCAATTGGTCTTTCACCCGGACATCTACTGGCACACCCCAAACAGTACCTATTGGATTTGTGGGACTAATGCATGGTCTTGACTCCCTCTGAGACGGGTAGGCAAATGCCTCTTGGGATGCCTTGGACCCAATACTTGTTCTGCCTACCCTAGATAGTCCAGCCATATTGGAAGTGGAAATGAAGCAGAAGCGCATGATCTTCTCCATTGGAGATATTTTCCTGACTCCAGCTGGGGTAGAAATCACGTGAAAAGTAAACACCTTTGTCTTATCCTTTCAGCAAAGCACTAATGAGATGGCTACTGCTTTAGGAATGATAAATTAGGAGCTGGCAGCCATGAGGAAAGCAGTCCTCCAAACCTGGCTAGCCTTAGATATGATTTCTGCTGCTCAAGGGGTGGGGTGGGGATATGTGCTTTATTGAAACAAGACCATTGTACTTATAACCCTGACCAAACTGCTCTTTTGAATAAGGGTGATCATGCCTTATACCAACACATGTCCATCATCCATCATCTGGAAGATCATTCTATTCTGGCACCTTTGGCAGATTGGTTTAATGACTTAAGAGGATGATAAGAGAAAATGAGTGCTGATTTGGGGTCTTGTGATTATAAGAATGCTCTTACCCCTCATGTGGTTTTATTGTTGGTCTGCCCTCTGTTTCCTGTGTATCCAGCAGGCATGCAAATCCATGACAAAACTCCTTGTGAGGCTCAGGGTAACACTGCAGAATGTTAAGTGTGCATATTGTAAGAGATAACTTGTGGGGTAGATTGTCCTGTGATTGACCAGCCTTTTCAATTAGTTCCAGGAAGAGAGATTGTTTAAATAAGTTTCCTCTTTCTAAGCTGCTTTCCTAAGTGGTGCACTTCTTGCTTACCAAGCATGAGCTGCCAATGAACAAGCTCCCTTCTCTGGCTTTAATAAGTTAATAGGCATTTCCTTCCACCTTTTGCACTCCTTGAATCTTGCTGCCAAAATGACTCAACGGGCCAAACAGCCTGGGCTGCTGTGTACTTTCCTCTGTGAATTCCCCATTGTTTGCTTGCCTGTCCTCTTCCTCTCCTTTAGCGATAAAGTCTAAGAATGTCTACGAACATCTACTTTCCTTTGGGTTAACCTTCTGTTGACCGGAATGAGCATTCCAAGGGGTGGAGGGAGGGAGGAATGAGGGGCTATCATCCCTAACACTTTGGGGGGTGCAGAAGGAATCTCGTCGACACCATGAGTTTTCAGGAATGAACTCTTATTATTACTAGTAATTACTCTGGCATCTTCTCTTGTGTTCACCTTTTTTGGTATCCAACCTGCAAGTTCAAACTTAGCTGGCAACGTACTTCTAAGAAACTGCCTGAATATAGTCCCTAGAAGTGACTTGACTCAACGACATCTTTGTCTTCTTTTCTTTTTCTGCTGTACAACACAGAGAGGGAACTTTTTCTGAAAAGAAACGTATTTTGGGGGGAGTAATCAGTAGCATACCCTTGTTGTTGTTCAGTCGTTAAGCCGTGTCCGCCTCTTCATGACCCCATGAACCATCTCGCACCAGGCCTTCCTGCCCATCACTGCCTCCCTGAGTTGGCTCAGTTTCATGCTCATTGCTTCAGTGATGCTGTCTAACCATCTCACCCTCTGCCGTCCCCTTCTCCTTTTGCCTTCAATCTTTCCCAGCATCAGGGTCTTTATTATTATTATTAGGGTCATACCCTAATAGTGGCTTAAACAAAATTGGGAATAGCTGTCTACTGTTCTCTGACTGTACTCCCTTCTGGTTGCGTATGTGACTTCAGAAGCATTCCTAGCAAAATTTCCATGAGACGTTTTCACAGGAAGAGGCAAGCGGGGGTGGGGGGGGGGGAACCACCACAAGGGACTGGGAGGAAGAGCCCTAAAAAGTAATCATAATAGTTGTTGTTAATATCATCATCAGTTCAACAAATTTCAGAGCCTTTAGACTGGTATTTTCTGCTGATATGGGCTCTAACCAACAGAGTAGGAATTATTATTATAATTATTGTATGATGATGATGATGATGATGATGATGATGATGATGATGATGATGATGATTTAGCTTAGTTAATATCATTACTAAATTCCAAGTCAGTTTAGACCAGGTGGTTTTTACATATTTCTACGGAAGCGCACATGTTACATCAGAGGACCTGAGGTTTTATGGATTGTGCTAGTACTTTACTATTATTGCTAAACTTCAAATTGTTACATTGATACAGTTGGCTTTCAGGCTTTCTTCATCAGCTGCTTCCTTTGCCTTCTTCAGTTAGGGAAGATGTTAAGCTTAAACCCCATTTACTCCACAGTTTGACTAACTTTACATTCTAAGGGGGCTTTTTTAGTAGTGACCTGTCTTCTTAAAGACTCTCACACACCTGACATGGTTTACTAGTGCATCACAGATTATTCTGGAACAAGGTGTATTTAGTTTTTGGATAGACCATACCTCCTTGTGCAGACTCTATTTAAAAAATAAAAGTGGGTTTTTCCTCCCCAAGACAAAATAAATCCAGAGCTTATTAGCAAACAAGTTTAGATTAGGACCAGCAAACAGATGTTGCTACTCTTCTAATATTTAGGTTTTCCTGTTGGCCCCATGCTAGGGGGTAGATACTTGTATATCCAATCTAGAACCTGAATACAGTTCACTGGGTCACTAAGTTGCTGTTTTAAAAGCTTATGTTCCCAAGGCTGGGACCAGGGTTAGGGGGGTCAAAAAAAGCAAACGGATGGGCAGCAGGGCTGATCCAGAGTTTTCATCATGTAGTTCTCTACTCTGCCTTTGCATGGCTGCTCTACACAGCTGCTTGTCTCCCCTGCAGAAACTGCTGGAAATGAAATCAACAGAAGGAATTGTAGTTTAAACCACAATCCATTCCTCCATTTTGGCAGTGGTGCTGGCCATGGGATCTTTGTGGACTGCGATTATCACAGCTCCTGGCTGGTTGATTCCCATGCTTGTTTTCCCCTAATACCCATGCCAGATAACCCAGAACCAATCAACTTCTTTTCTGAGGGTGGGTCTTTGCACACATGTGATTTCCATTTGAGACTTTTTGAATGACCCCACACTTCTTTTGGTACCCCTTGTTCTTCCTTGTTTCCACTTCCCTGTAATGCCACCTCCAGTGGCCTCTCCAAGGCAAATTGATCTTGTTCATATGAGGGCTGGAACAACAAAACCATGAAATGGTCCCAGAAGTGGAATACTGAAAAGTAAAATGTCCCCATATTGTCAGGGAATATTGAACCCCTGTAAGACCAGAGATGTGCCTCACAAAGTGCAGCGTGCTTGGGCTGCATGTGGGGTGGTCTCTTTCACAAAGGGGCATGCAGCCCAACAGCTGAGGACAAAATACCTGGGGAGGGCAGTGACTGTGGTTTTCCCACTGCAGGATACACTAGCCTTGAAGCCAAGACCTTGAATGCCAGAGGAGGAGGAGAAGGAGAAGGAGAAGGAGAAGGAGAAGGAGAAGGAGAAGGAGAAGGAGAAGGAGAGACTGACTACACAGTAAGGTTTATGCCAGCAGAACCCAGAAAAGACAAGTTTTAATGCAGAGCAAAAAAAGAGACAGGGAAGTTGCCTTTTTGCAGCAAGCTGAGGACAGTTTGGAAATGATGTTGTCCATTGCTACCCGCAAGAAATGGTTAATGGGCCTTCTTCATGCTGGGTCAGGAGGAGGTGCAGATCAGCTGCCTACATTCAACCAGTGATTCATCTTATTCAGTCTTTTCTATCTCAGCAACCAGAGGCTTAGCACTGATTGAGATAGGAGCTTTGTCTATAACTTCTGGAAATAGCAACAACTAAAATTGGGATATTTTCTTTTCTTTTTTTTTAATAGTATTTTATTGAAATTTTAAGATTACAAAGTTAAAAGTTAGAAATGAAAAAGAAATTTGAAATTACAAATTATAAAGAAAAGGAAAAGAAAAGGTGAGATAAAGTAAAAGAAAAAGAAAAAAGACATGAAAAATAGATAGCTTCCAATCTATCTCTGGTCTTAATAATAATATAAGTGTCATAAGTGCTAGTTTTTAATGCATTAGATAGGAATAATTCTTTGTCAAAACATATCCCATTACATTTATAATCTAATCTTGAAATCCCCATGTAAGCTTCGCCCCACCTGCATTTTGCAAATAGTCCATCAATGGTTTCCATTCTAAAATTGGGATATTTTCTATCCACAAATGTCCTTACCTGCTGAATTGAGATCCTTGCTCATCTTTTGCAATATTGAACCCACATGAGTGTTATGATAGAAATAACATGCAACCATTTGTTATCTAAGACTGGTAAAAGTAACGCATAACAACCGTTGCAATATTTCACTGAGTCCATATGATGCAATCTTTATATATATATATATATATAGAGAGAGAGAGAGAGAGAGAGAGAGAGAGAGAGAGCTGTGTCCCATCCCAGAAGCAAGATCTGATCCAGAACCAATTCAAACATGAAGATCCTTGCCTTGCTTTTTGCAGTCCTTGTCCTTGCAGTCCTGCCTGGATCGGGTAAGACATTGATAACAGGAAGGAAGACTCAGTTCTTTCTGATAAAGTCCGACCATCTTTTCCAGCAAGACAGGCATCTGCCTCCTTATCAAGTCCTCTCTTCGATCCAGGACCAGAAAATGTAACATACTTAAAGAATGGACTTTTGCAATTATATATTCTGTTCTTATCGAAACATCTTTCAACCACTGAGATCTTTTGATGTCCTAGCAGGGTGTTTGAGTCTCAGAACATCTGAAAAATATACCACTGATCTTTTTTTCCTCCACTAAAACTGATCATTCAGGGTAATGTAGAGTGGCAAAGTGGGACTGGAAAGCCAATTCATTGGCATTGCTCTTTCATTCCAAGTATACCTTATTTATTATTATTATTGTTCACACAGTCAGCCAGATGTTTAGATTGGATCTGGCATTTTTGTCCACCTATCAAGTCCTTCCCAAGGACGTGGGATAGGCAGAGGTTGTTTGATGGTGTTAAAGGTATCATTGCAGGATATAAGCTGTTCCAAGTAAAGCTGCCTTTTGCAACTGACTGATGGTGATTTTGTCAATGCTGATGGTCTTCAAGTGGTGCTCCAGGTGTTTTGGGATTGCACCCAAGGCGCCTATAACTATTAATACTATATTTGCTTTCTTTTACCATAGTCATTCTACTTCTATTTGCAGGTCTTTATATTTTGTGATTTTCTCCAGTTCTTTCTCTTCTCTTCTGCTGTCTCCAGGTATTGCAATATCCAATATCCAGACTTTTCTGTCTTTCTTAGCAACAGTGATTAAATCTAGGTTGATGAGTGGCAGGTGTTTGTCTGTTTAAATTCTAAAATCCCAGAGCACTTTAGCTTTTTCATTTCCTATTACTTTGTCTGTTTTGTGCTCCCACCAGTTCCTGCTTGCAGGCTAATGGTATTTCTTGCAGATATTCCAAGACACCATTGTTGCTATTTTGTCATGCTGTTGTTTGTAGTCAGTCTGTGTGATCTTCTTGCAGCAGCTAACTAGGTGGTCCACTGTGTCTTCAGCTTCTTCGTAGAGGTGGCATTTGCTGTCTGTTGCTGTCTTCTCAATTCTGGCTTTGTATGCATTTGTTCTTAAGGCTTGTTCTTGTGTATTATTATTATTATAATTAGCCTGAAAAAATAAACAAAAGAGAGAATTTCCTAGTCTTATAGCAAGGTATCTAGAATCACAGAAATGAGCCTTTTTCTACTTATCTAATAATATTAATACAGTACACAGAAATATAAATACTCTCTCTGGTCTTGATGATTATATCAAGAAGATAGTGTAATTTTCTTTGGAAGAAATACTGAAATGGTTTGTCAATGATCTCTTCTGAGTTTTTTCTTTTCAAGTTTGCAGTCTAGCCTACAGGCCTGAGTTTCCTGGTGTTCTTTCATGCAAGGGCTGACTAGGTCCAACCTACTTCAGTTCTGAAGAGCAGAGCAAGAGCAAAAATGGATAATGTTTCTCAAGGATCTAACGGGGGAAACATCCACAGGCAAATTGGTATGTGGAAGCAAAGGAGGAGGGAGCTGATTACTCTTTGCCTAAGGATTCTCCACCCTAACTTCACACTACAATCAGCCATTCTAAACTAATACTATTTTCCTTCAGACAAGCAAGGGCTCAGGGTAATGGGTTAAAATAATGACACAGAAGTTTAGGGGATTTCCTTCTCTTAACAGGCTTAATAGATATACACCAACCAACCAATTCAATTCTGGGCTAGGCATCAGCTTTGCCTTCCAATGGAACTACAGGAAGCCTAATTATTTTCCATAAACCTACAAAGCAATGTATCCTAAAGGGGATACACTTCCATATAGAGAGGTCTTCTTACTACAACTGACCTCTTTTTTCCTTCCATAGGAAGAAGAACTTGTCATTTTCGACTTGGCGTCTGCCGTTTCATCTGTCCTAAAGGCACCACAAGTATTGGGAGAAAGAACTGTCGTTTTTGGCAGCGATGTTGCTTTTAACGTAAGAAATGTCTCCTCCATTATAAATGTTACAGTAGGAGATTTGGGAAGTCTACCTGTCCACTATTTGTATTGTCAAAGCACTGCAAGGCATTGGCATGAAGAGGAACTAATATTTTCAGTGAAAACATCGGGTACAAGGGAGAGTGAGAGAGATTTAAGTTTGGTGTTCAGCAGGCAAGAGATATCAATTGTATCAAACTATTATTTTATTCCATTTATGCAGCAGCATTGGAAAAAGATGGCATCGCTGTCTCCCTACCCTGAGAGCGTCAGGATCCGGCCGATGATGTGGTACCACGCCTGCAATTGCTTCTTCCTTTATGCAAACCCGCATTATTATTCATTAGGTTTTCAAAACATTTTCTCCTGAAGTAAAATTTGGGAGATTTGCTAGAAAAAAAAAAGTCTTTCCCTTTGCTGCTTTTAATACAGTAAAATATTCATTGAAATTGTTGTGTGACTTATTTTATAGAACCTCTGGACAATATATTAGCCTGCCTCCATATATGTAAACTCATAAGTATGCATATTTATCTGTTTATGTCTGAGTGGGATCCCCACAATTCAGGCAGAAAGTATAATACTTACAGTAAATCACATAGATGCACTATTTATTTATTTATTTATTTATTTATTTAACATATTTATTGGAGCAATTACTTTTCAATTTATTCCTTCCAACTGATGGAGTTTCCTAGGCAGAAAGCAATACAAAATGAAATTTAACAATCAGAACTTAGAGTATATAACACAACTCAAAAGCAAAAAAGAAGAATGCATTTTAGTTGTAATTGTATAACTTTTCCTATTTCAAGAATAAAGTCTCAGGATGATAGAAAAGCTAAAATCCATATATTCAAGGTAATAAAATTTAGTCTGGCGGCTCCATAGGCCCCAAGCTTGTTTCCTTGGAAATGGCATCATAGATGCTGACAGAACATCAGATCTCTCTCGCTATCTCAGAGTCAAAATGATCATTTCAGACATTAGGACGACTGTGCAGAAGATTATTCTGCAATAAAATGTCATTTACATGTTCATATCAATTACAAGGACTACAGCAAAATAGCAGTTGGCCACCGTCATAATGTATGACAAACCCCACAATTCTTTGAGCAAACCATTTTATGGTTCATCTATCATAAAAAAAAAAAACTTTAAAAATTGTGTGGTCCATCATATGTTGTTGGATTCTGTAGTGAATGATGAGAAACCTGTGAGAGGGTTCAAGAGAGATTGTCAAGGAAAGAAAAGTTACTAGTTGTGTCAGCATTCTTTAGCACTTCCTTTTTTATGTTGGATTATAATAAGTCTTTTCCAGTCCCTGGACCACAGATCTTTTTTTCATATGAGGATGATGATGATATGATGATGATGATGATTTATTAAATGTGTATGCTGTCCAACTCCCAACAACTCTGGGCAGTTCACTACAATCAAATCAAAAATAAATTACAATAAGATCAATAAAAGATGAGAGATGTGACAAACCAGATGGAATGAAGTGAGGGGTCTCACTCTCCCTTGCCTTCACTGCTCTTCTGAACAACAGCAGAGTGGGGACTATCTGGATCTCAGGGGAACCTATAGAGTTCTGCTAGTAAGGCATCAGTTCCTGCAACTTTGTTGTTAAGCAATGTTTTATAGGCCAATTTAATGTCAGTTTCCAGAAAGTGATGACACTTTCACATGTAACATTATCTATGGGGACTTTTTGTACATTTTCCATAAATTTGTGCCATTTCCTCTTTGCATCTTTACAGTTTCCTCATTACCCTTCCTGAATATATATATATAGATATATAGATAATAGGTTATTTCTTGGACAATAGAAGACATTCACCATTATTGCTAAGCCTCAAGGCAATTGGAGTGATACAGTTGACTTCCAGAGTGTCTACTTCACTTGCTTCTTGTGGTTCTTTGAGCAATTTTCATCACTCGGCACTTTCCTCTTGCCAGTTTTAGCACGTACATGGGCCTTTTTCCAAAATTGACTTGTCTCCTAATGTATATTGCACACCCCTTTGAAATATCTTCTGGTCTTAAATATATGCCTGTTCATGAGAGGGCTGTGGAATAATAATTCCATGGCCAAAGAGCAGAGGAGGCCAATAGCTACAGAGAAAAAGTTACTCACCAACTGTCAATGGATCTGCCTTGCAACAGCACATATCAGCATTGGGATCTGTATTTATAAAGTGCATACCACAGTGTGCCTATTTCTCATTAGTTCAATTAATATTTATTTATTTATTTGTTCCATTTCCATAGCTGCCCATATCAACCAAGTGACTCTGGGCGGGGAACAATTCTACAATATTCTGCATTATATGGTTCACGTTTCACTTTTTGCATTTACAAAGATACTTCATTGCATTTTTTTTAAATGTGGACTGGTCATGTTCCCATCCTAGGCCTTTGGTAGCTGATGTTCACCTCGATGGAGCTGTTGCTTCACTGATTTGTGATCGGAGTCTCATGATTATATTTTTAGTTTTTCTGGAAGATTTCACCATGGACATATTTATATACAAGTTGGAATTATGATTGTATTCATATTATTGTTGAGTCTGCATGTCTTATATGTGTGGCTCCTACTGATCTTTCTATTTGACTGTAAGCTGCTGGGAATCAGTTGGATTCAGTGGTATATAAATTTGAGACATTTTAAAAAATCATCTAAACTGCACCATCTTCCCAGCCTTTCATCTAAACTCCTGCACACAGAATAACCCCCCAGGCAAAACTGGGACAGATGACCCACCCATCCCCTCCCACTTTCTGGGATACATGCTGGCTCAGTGTCGTCATTCAAGATAAAATCCTGCATCAGAAGTGTTTCATCAGCAACTAACGGGGCACTAACCACTGAGCAGTAAGCCTTGTCTTGTCATGTGCTTCGTTGAGGCTTCTGTAGCCCCTTGATCATGGAAGAGGGAAGGTGCATAAATTGGAAGAGAATTTTGCATGTATACTACAACAGTATTTCTTCCAGAAACATTACTCAAGGGTTGATCAACCGTTTACTCTAATGCAAGATGAGATTTAGAAATGGCTACTGCAATCTTTCTTCCATGGAAGGCTGCAACTCTGGTTATTACAGAAGATTCTACATCTGTTGAATGGTGAGATAACACAGCTGCTGCAGAAGGGGAGGCAAATGCACACATTCACAAGGTTACATCCACACAAACAATTCAGGTAGAAATTGGGGCTACTAGTATGGGAGATTAAGGTTGTGTTGGCTGCCTGTTTTCCAAAGCAAAGAATAATCACCAGCAAGGGAGAAAGATCTAGGATGGATCTTCAGTTGTGGGGAGGTCCTCAGATCCCTTTGCCATCTCACCTGCAGCTGCTTCATCTTCATTTATTTCAATGATTGCTTTCATCAGACACCAAAACATTTCTCTGCTGAAGAAAACAATCACAAATTGTCTTAGGAAAAGACATAGCCTTCTGCTGCTTTGCAGAAAAATTGTTGCATTACTGATTTCTGAGCTCACTGAAACAATATATCAATATGTTTGCATGTATGTGAATATGCATGTACAGTGAAGTGTGTACACTTATGTCTGGGTGGGGCAATCCCACAATTCACTCAGAAACTGTATACGTAATACTCACACAGATGCTCTCTCTGATCCCTTCCCCCATTTGTTTAAATACTGAAGCACTTACTTTGTCAGCTGCTGGAATTCCCCAGGCAAAAGCAGCACAAAATTGAATTTAAGGATGAGAGCTAAAACTGTACAATAGCACATGAAAAGTGGTGGTGGGGTGGGGTGGGGTGGGGTAGGGTAAGGACAGGTGTGCTTTAACAGCAAATGTAGAAGACATTTGAAAAATGAAGGTCTCAAGGTGATGAAACCTAACTGTAATCATTCAAGAAGAACCTCGTGGCCTGGAAGTTCCCGGTCATCAGCATAGGCCTCCAGCTTCTTCCACTGCAAACACCACTGCAGATGCTGGGTTGGGGGAGCATTAAGAGTCTTTGTGGAAGGCAGCGGTAGCAGCAGAACCACTTGCCCTCTCTCACACACAGTTGTCCCGTTATCCGCATTCTCTACCTATGCCCTATGTCCCGATGGCATCTTTCCCTAGGTTTTGGCGGGGGGGGGGGGGGGGGAAGCAAGTCTGGAAGTGTACCAGGGAGAGAGGAGAAACAGAGCCTGTCATGGACCTTTGCACTGGACCTCTGGCAGCCCTAAATTTGGGTGCATGAGAAGGGAAGATTATGTGGGCTGAGTCTGGATGCTGCACAGAAGACCAGGATCTGAGGGATTATAGCTTCTGCCTTTAGGGGCTAATCAGATATTCTAACAAGAGTTCTTACTCTGCCTGTCAAAAGTTGCCATGTTCTCACCAGAGGGAGACTCTAAGAGGCTAGAGCCTGCAAAGGCTGTGTGTGAGCACAGAATAGGGCTAAGGTGGACACTGACCCTCCTCTTCTGAAAGGATAGTTATTGGTGTAAAAATTGGGGGAGGGTATTGAAAGGGGAGATCACTTTTCCTTGGGTGGGGGAATGCTTAGGAAGCCACCCCAACCCTCAGGACATCTGCCAACTGCCCTGGAATCTTAGGAGAAGAGTGAGATCCACTGACTGAGGACTGGGCTGCACTCACAGGATCTAGAGATTGTTTCCTTTGAAGGGCACTTCTAAGAGTGCCTAGCACCACCTTCGTGGCACTGTTTAGGCTTTCACAGAAGGCTTCCCTAAAAGCTAATATGTCATATCACTATTCAACTTTATTGATTAGTCTTACAACCATATAACAAGGATAAGAAACATCAGCAAAGGTGAAACAAATAACTAATACACAAAATCCATGATACAATAAAATATTATAATAATAAAATGGGATAGTACAAAGTATAATACTACTATAAAATAATAATGTATCGCTAATATCATAATCCAGATTCATATAAGACCGTCACCCCTACACGATACTCCAATCTGTTCTATATATCGGGCTCTCAACTGAGCTGCCTTGTCCACAAACCTGGCAGTCCTACTCACAAAAAAGATATTTGTGCCCGAAAGAAAATAGGATAATCTGTGTTTGGAGTCCCAATGGACTGTTCTTTCCAACAGAGGGTACAAAGTGAGTCATAAAGTTTACAGTCGAACAAAACATGGACAATATCTTCTATGGCTGGGTCCCCACATACACATAGCCTCTCATCATAAGGCACATGATGGAAATGACCATATTTGACCATGGAGTCCAGTAATTCAAACCTAGCTCTAGTGTAGGCCCTTCTTAGGTTTTGAGTTAGACTCATCGACTGATATTTTTCAGAATTAAAGGTAATTTTATTCTTAGCTAACCATTTTAATGACCCATTTTTAGCCAGTTCCTCCATGTCCATTTGGGCGCTGATATCCAGGGCTCGCTGTTTAAAAATATCCTTTGCCTGTGAGGAATTTATGAGTACCTGTTGAGTAGAAAGCCCGTATTGTGAAATAACTTTAGTAAGATGTTTTAGCCAGGATATGGAGAGGTCCATACTTGTTTGTTCCAACAGGCATAATTTGGGAACCCTATCATAATACATTAAATGGACTCTCTGCCAATAAGAAAAGACCTTAATTACTGACTGGCTCTGTACAGAATGGGTACCTGTTTCCGCTCTGATCGCGGGGGCTGATGTGTTCTTATCAAGTCCCAATATATTTGTTAAAAAACATGTCTGGACATGTTCAAGTGTGACAGATTTTGCAAGGCCCCACACTTCCGCACCATAGGTCATCATTGGGACAATTTTTGCTCTAAATACTTTCGGTATAGGGGTCAGCGTGCCAGGATATTTATAATTATACAGTTTAAGTAAACTTTTGGCACAGACCTCAGCCCTCCCTGCTGTCCTTTGAAAGTGATGTTCCCAGGCTCCAGTATCAGTAAAAACCACTCCCAAATAGGTAAAAGAATTCACCTGTCCTATTGGCTCCCCCTTTATCTGCCAATTGTATTTCACTCTCTTTTTGCTAAAAACCATCACTTTAGATTTGAATTTACTTATAGTTAGAGAGTTAGAAACACAATAATTATTTAGCTTTCTCAAGAGTCGTCTCAGACCTATTTGAGAGTATGCCATTAAAACCATGTCATCCACATATAAAAGAACATTTACAAATGTACCATGAATTTTTAACGTGTGTGTCTGGGGCACACAGGAACCCTGGCATATCATTTATGTAAAGATTAAAAAGCACTGGAGCTAAGATACAACCCTGCCAAACACCTCTATGAGTGGGGATGCTCTTAGTTAAGGAGCCATTTACACCAGTTCGTACCATATCACTATTATATCTTAATCACAATAAAGTCCTCATTTATTGTTTGTGCTGTACATTCTTCCCTCTCTTTGTCCTCTGAGCTGGACCTGGAAATAGAAGACTCTTAGACCCCAAACGAGTGTTAGGATCCCCAAGAAAGCTCCTCAGATGATGGTCAAATTTTACAGAGCTGCAATGGGTGATATGGTTTTGAGGAAGACATGTGAGATCTCTTTATTGAAATATCAGGAATACAAATTGCAAATTTTCCCTGATTTCATTATCCATAATTCCTTGGAGGAAAGGATTTTCCTTGGCTCAGTAAAATGCATTAAATATTTCTTTTTGTTTCCTTCTATTTTTTATCAACCACTGACCAGATCAGGCGTTTTATGGATCCTGATGCACCACTGGCATTTCTGACTGAGCAATGCCTGAGGATCACCCTCTTCAGATGCCTATATTGCCCTGAACAGGGGACTTTCTTTCCTTTTTGGCTGGGCAGCATCGCCCTCTGGTGGCTCTAAATAGAAATGTTCCAACGTGTTTTTCTTTTTTTCTTTTTCTTTTTTTAAATAGAGGTGGGTAGGAGGAGGTGGGTTGAGGTGGTGAACCTGTTTTCTATGAAAGTCATAGTTTTTCTTTATTTTTATTGGTTTAATATTTTTGTTTAAGTATGTTTGCTTTGTATTTTTTACTTTTTAGCTTTAACTTCTTTTAGTCACTGGTTGCATTAGTTTTTTACTAATTTTCTGTAGTGATATATTATCTATGCACATATCTGTGATGCCAATATTCAGTTTCTGTTGCCAGAGCATGGGTTTTTCTTCTTACCTTCTGGCTAAAGTTGCTACTGTCTCCTATAGGTTTAGCCCCGTTAGTATTTAGGGATCAGTTCAAATCAGTGTGGCAAAAACAAGCCTTAGATAGAATTCAATTGTTGGGCTTCTCTATGCAAACTCTGTGCTTATTAGGATTTGATAATGCTAGAACTTAAACAACGTATCTGGGACATAGATTTACAAACAAATTTAAGTAAGGTGTTGCACCCCAATATTTGTCAGTTTCTACCACAAGGGTTTATTCCAGCTTCTTACTTAACATCTATAGCAATTCTGAAATTTCGCAAAGCTTTCACCCTAGCTAGAATGGACGCATTGCCCTCAGCAGTCCTTTTGGACGTTTTAAGGGCATTCCCATGCACTTTCGATTATGTCCATGTGGAGATGGCTCAATAGAAACATTAATCCATATGCTATTATATTGCTCCCTAGATAAGGATTCTAGACAGAAATATATATATCCAATATTGAAGAGATTTCCTGGCAAGGAGTGTGACTTCCATCTAATGCTACTCCTTTCAGACAAAGACCCGGAAATATCCTCCCAAGTTGCCCGGTTTTGTGCTACCATCTGCACAATACGCTCCACCATTTTTTAGAGTTAAAATTCCACAATATAGTATCTTTCTTTGATATATTCTAGAACTGTTATATGTTAGTTTATTTATTTTATTTATTTATGTTATTTTAGATTAAATAATATCAATTGTTTTGTTTTATAGATATATATAAATGTAAGATGGTTGTATTGTATACTTTGACTGTATCTGGCCTTTGGGCTGTAATAAAATGTATATTCAGTTTCTGCGATAGTGGTTTATTTCCTATGCAGTCTATCTGTAATTATTTAATTTCTTCATATGTTCAGATAAAGGGTATTGAGCTGGAATGTGAAAGGGATGTGAAATATTTTAAAACATAGAAGGAGATTGAAATAGATATAAAGTTGGTACTCTATTTATACCAGAATCTTATATTAGAGATGATGAAGCATCTTTTTTTCTCTGAAGTTCGATGTTCAGGTATTTCATATATTAGTGGAAAGAGGACTGATGCAGCTGGAGTCAGGGGGTTAGTTGAGAAAGAAATTGACATGGTAGTAATGCAAGTATATATTGATCCTTATGGGTATTTCTTTTTTGTTTTTAATTGTATTATTATAAAACCCAAGTAATATATTATATTTGCCAAAATATGCTCAAACTATCTCACAATTGTACTCATTTCACATGCTGGCAAGGTTATGCTCAAAATCCTACAAGCTAGGCTTCAGCAGTACGTGAACCGAGAACTACCAGATGTACAAGCTGGGTTTCGAAGAGGCAGAGGAACTAGAGATCAAATTGCCAACATTCGCTGGATCATGGAGAAAGCACGAGAGTTCCAGAAAAACATCTACTTCTGCTTCATTGACTATGCAAAAGCCTTCGATTGTGTGGATCACAACAAACTGTGGCACATTCTGAAAGAGATGGGGGTACCAGACCATCTTACCTGTCTCCTGAGAAATCTGTATGCGGGCCAAGAAGCAAGAGTTAGAACTGGTCACCAAACAACCGATTGTTTCAAAATAGGGAAAGGAGTACGACAAGGCTGTATACTGTCACCCTGCTTATTTAACCTATATGCAGAGTACATCATGAGAAATGCCAGGCTGGAAGAATCACAAGCCGGAAATAAAATTGCAGGGAGAATCATTAATAACCTCAGATATGCAGACGATACCACCCTAATGGCCGAAAGTGAAGAAGAACTAAAGAGCCTCTTGATGAGGGTGAAAGAGGAGAGCGCGAAAGCTGGCTTGAAAGTCAACATTAAAAAAAACTAAGATCATGCATCTGGACCCATCAAATCCTGGCAAATACAAGGAGTAGAAATGGAAGAAGTAACAGACTTCATTTATTTGGGCTCCAAGATCACCACAGACGGAGACTGCAGCCACGAAATTAAAAAACACTTGCTCCTTGGGAGGAAAGCTATGGCAAACCTAGGTAGCATATTAAAAAGCAGACGTCACCTTGCCGACAAAGATCCGCAGAGTCAAACCTATGGTTTTTCCAGTAGTAATGTATGGCTGTGAGAGCTGGACCATAAAGAAGGCTGAGCGCTGAAGAATTGATGCCTTTGAACTGTGGTGCTGGAGAAGACTCTTAAGAGTCCCCTGGACTGCTAGGAGGTCAAACCAGTCAATCTTAAAGGAAATCAACCCTGATTGCTCATTGGAAAGATTGATAATGAAGCTCAAGCTCAGATACTTTGGTCACCTAATGCGAAGAGAGGACTCTTTGGAAAAGACCCTGATGCTGGGAAAGATTGAAGGCAAAAGGAGAAGAGGATGGCAGAGGATGAGATGGTTAGATAGCGTCACTGAAGCAATGAGCGTGAAACTGAGCCAACTCAGGGAGGCAGTGAAGGACAGGAAGGCCTGGTGTGATATGGTTCATGGGGTCACAAAGAGCCGGACACGACTTAACGACTGAACAACAAATATATTATATTATTTTGGTACGGTGGTATTTATACATTGGTGACTGGAAGTTAATAACATTGATGTTTAGATAACTTAAACCTTTAAATATTAAAACAAAGAAATTTATATCAATATTAACTCTGATTTCTGAAATATGAATGGTGATAAGTATAAGGTTATTTACATTTTACATCTAAAGCTGAATATGGCATTGATGAAATCTTGCAAAACACTTTAAATTATTGTTATATACTAAAAGTTTCTGTCTTAACCTTAATACCTGATACTAAGGTTTTCACTCTATTGTTACTTATAGGTAGTCCTCAGGTGACGATGGCAATTGGGACCAAAACTGCCGTTGCTAAGCGATGTCACATGACTGTGTCGCTTAGCAACAGCAGTTCTGGCATTCCCAGTTGCCATTGTTAAGACAGGACCATGCGAGTGATCATCACTTGCCACTTCCTGCCAGCTTCCCCATTGAATTTGCTTGTGGGAAGCTGGCAGGGAACGTCAGAAATTGCGATCACGTCACCGTGGCTTGCTGCAACGTTGTAACTGCAAGCCAGAATCACAGTACCAAGGGGATATCCAACAACTAGAACTCCGAGGGCCGGTCATAGGTGCTCACAGGGTCGAGAATAAATTTTGCCCAACATTGGAAGAAAAATACAATTCTGATGATATCTGAATCGATAATTAAACGTGGAAAATATGCAGCAATGGCAACACTTACAGCACACATTCAGCATATATTAAACAGAAGTTTATCCAAAGTCAAGCAAGAATGGTTCCACTACATACAACATATTATGAAGCATGGCAAATATAAACACTTACAGTATGGATTCTAAGGAGGTATGTTGCTTATTTATTTATTTGTATTAAACACCTATAGCCACCCATCTCAGAAGTGTGACCCTGGGCAGCTCAAAGCAATTAAAATACAACAACAAAAAGAGTAAAAAATCAATAAACACAATGGCATACAACTGTCCTAAAGCCACAATTACAAATTCAATAAAGCATATTATTATTATTAACCTGAGGTCATTAGATGTTGATTTAATTCTTGTTAATTTCTACGGGTGTGTAAAAAATTATCCTCACTTCACAGATGCATGGCAAGAATGTGTGTATTACTATTCTATTACATGATTTTAGGGGGCACATCTTTGAATGGATGTAGAAAAGGATAGGAATGCTCCTCCTAAAAATTATACTTATAGTTAGAACTGGAAAGTGTTCCAGGTTTATATGTAAAGGTTTAACTTGATAAGTGTATGGCGTTTACTTCACCCCCAGTTTAGAAACAATAGTATATATTTATTTCTTATGGAATATGTTTTGGATTCTTCTCTTCATCCTATTTTTTATCTGGCCATGGTCCTAGTACATAAACTCTTCCATTTAAAATATCTTTTAAGGATGGCAAATTCCAACATCATTTTATGAGAGATATATACGATTGAATTTAAACCAGATAAGGATCCTAAAGTTTGTGCTAGTTTTAGGCCTATTTCATTAACTAACACAGATATAAAGTTCTTAACTACTCTCTACTGCCGAGAGAGGTTGCAGAACGCACGTTTCACCCCTTCCAGTTGGAGTTCATCAACAATGGCCAGGAATCAGACAATTTATGTTAATTAATTGTCACATGGGATGCCGCTAAGGGAAGAATGGGCTCTGCTGTACTAGTATCTTTAGACCCAGAAAAAGCCTTTCGTTTGGTTCACGTTAAATTTTTGAAGCAAGTGATGACTAGAGAACGCTATCCATGGGACTTAGGTCAGTGGATTGAGATTTATTATCTGCAACCCTGTGCTAGAGTTATAATGAATCAAATCATTTCAGATTCTTTTCAGTTACAATGTGGCACTTCTCAGGGCTGCCCGCGTTCTCTCTCGTTATTTAATTTGGCCCTTGAACTTTTGGCCACCTTTGGAAGGCAATTGTTAGACATGAAGCGCATTTCTTTGGCATGGTGTGAGTATAAATTATTTGTATATGCTGATATTTTACCAATTTTGGATCAGTATCAATCAGAAATTTTGGATCTACCTCTTTTCCTTATTTTGTAAAGCCTACATGGCATTCTTTCTTCCCCTTCTGACAGAGGTGCTAAGAGGAGGGCACCCTCGAGGCACTGTGGTGGTTCGGGCAAGCTGATGCCAATGAACAGTTCAAAGCAATCAGCCAAGAGCAGTCCAGTTCCAGAGTGTACTTTCCTTATGAGGAACTGGGAGGGGAGAATAGATTCAGAGAAGGAAAGGGAGAAAAAATGGGGCTCTTACAAAAAAGAGGGGAAAGAGGGATCTCACTTTAAAACATTATCTGCAGGCCCTAGCAGGGAGTACAGGGCCTTAGCATTTTACTGCTTCTCAAACTCCAACTTCAGACTAGAGCCTAAGGGTTAGGCAGGACCGGCTATTTGCACTGGGGAAAAGCTTGCATTAGCATAAATGTAAACTGTTTTTCCAATCCATGAAAGAACTAGAGGGAGGGGAAAGCATTAGGTGCAAATCAAGCTTTTAGTGAATAGCAGACATAACTTTCACCACCTTGGCTCCAACCATTATGCCATGCTGGCTGCACAGAATGAGGCTCTCTGGGTTACTATGATAAATCAAATCAAACAGTTCGGATACACAGAATAAGTTTTACAATCTATATACTACTAAACCTCTCATGTCTGTAACCTTCAACTGGGTGAAAGAGAGCATCACAGGGCAACAATTTTTGAACCAATCTATCTCAAATGGGTTAACTTATGGAATGAGTCCAAAATCTGGGACCCAGTACTCCCATGGGATTGAAATGTGTGGCTGCTTAAGCACTGCTATGCTGCTATGCCGCATAGTCAGCCTACATCACATAATTGTCATGAGCATATCCCTGACCTCTTTCCCACCTCCCTCTGTCCCCTGCACCTGCACAGGAAGGAAGGAAGGAAGGAAGGAAGGAAGGAAGGAAGGAAGGAAGGAAGGAAGGAAGGAAGGAAGATTTCTGACACTCCCTGCCACCTTCCCCATTGACTTTGCATGTTTTGCTTTGCTTTGCTTGCCCTTCCCACAAGGGCTTCCCACAGCTTTTCTAGAGCTTTTATAAATTCTTTGGTTCATCTAAGGACGTGCCTCAGAATTCAGTCCTAGGTCCATTTTTTTTTTTTACTTGTTCTACTTTGTCCCTAAATTCTTTGATCTCTTTTTTTGCTAACTCTTCATTTATGCTAATGACTTTCAGAGGCATTCTTCTGCCCTGGCCTTGGATACGAGGTGTGCTTCCTCTCCAGTTACCTTACGGGGATTCCCAGTTCGATGTGTTCCCACAACCTTCAATTTAATTTTGAAAAGGCCAAGCTAACTGTTGTTCAACCTCAATATTATTCTCTCTCTCTCTCTCTCTCTCTCTTTGTCCACCTTTTCCTTCTTTTATTTTTCAGAACTGTTGGTGGGAGTTTGGGACAGTTTATCAATGAGAACTTTTCTTTCAAGACTTTCATTCATAAAACGACAAGGACCTGTAATTTTTGTCTTTGGAATAACCACAGAATTTGATCAGTTCTTCCTACTAAAATGACCAAGCGGTTCGTTCACATACTGGGAGTGTCTTCCTGTACTATTGCAACTCCAATTAACCTAAGAGATCAGTCAAGGTTATGCAGCCATGGTCAAAGCTCAGAAAGTGCCCTTCTGCAAAATTATCAACATGCTATCATTTCAGCTTCAGAAGCCACATGAGTTATAAAATGAAATAATGCTAAGGCTGGAGGTTTGGGGTTCTCTGCTTTTCATGGTGAATAATCAGGGATCAAATTCAAACAGCCTTATGAGAGATTTGGAGGTGGAAATGTCAGTGGTGTAGAAGTGTCCTCTTATGGGGAGAGAAACACCACAACTTCTTCTCAAACCTCCAGAGTCAGGAGAAAAGAAGATGATTTCAAACTGTTTTTGAGGGACTAGGGGGCAGAAAAAGGAGGTGTGGAAATGTCCTCATGATAGTTTGTACTCAGTTCCATCTTTTGAATGATGAAAAACTCAAGATGATAAAAGTGCTAAAAGCACAAAAATGCTTGTTCAATTACCTTCATCTGTGGCCTACGTGACATCAGTACAGTTCCCAAGCCAGATTCCCTAGGAAAGGATTGCTAGCACTAAAACAATCTCTCTCTCTGTAGTAAACTATATGGAACCAGGGGGCCTAGCACAGAAGGAAACCATCCAAACACTGTGGCATGTTTTATGACAGCTTCAGTTTCCATGTGGCAAGGTTACTGAGATAGCTGACCTTAAAAGGTTCCTTCACCCACATCTAGCCATTGGTCCCAAGTAACAAAATGCCCTAACAATAAAAAATCAGTAAAAGTCCTGCTCTCTTCCTCTGCCTTGGTTAGAACTGCTCAACTTCTTCACACAGTAACTTCGGCATCTCCCATCTTATTCTTTTCAGACAGTGCTCCTCAGTCATTTCTAGAGGTAGATAGCAGCACTAGTCCTCACTTATTTTATTTTATTCTTTACCTTCTCTCACTTTATTACTAAACACCAAGTCAGTTTGGCCCTGAGGTTTTCTTGTTACCCTTCCTGCACACACTCATTACACAAGATAATTAACTTTTTTTTGGGGGGGGGGGGATAATAGCAGGAGCTCAATGTTATTTCTAGGCTTCCAGGCACTCTAAGTGATACAGTTGGCTTCCAGAGTTTCCTCATCACACCACTTCCTGTGGTTCTTGAGTAAAGAACCATATTGTTAAACATTGACTTTCTTTCTTTCCAGAGCTGCCAATTTTACTGTTTTCAGTCTCACTGGTCTGCTAATATTTAGTCTACCTGTTGATAATTTTCTTCTCTTTTTGCATATTCCCCTTTCATGAGGGCCTGTACAAGGCTATGGGGGGGATTTTCTGTAGTCCACAAAAATGGGCTCCTCTCTCTCGAGGCCAAGCTTGGGAGGTATGGCTGAATAACCACTTTTCCACTCATTGCCTTGAATGCAGCCTCCCCCTACCTCCTTCCAGTTGCCCACCCCAACGCAGGCTCAATACTTGACTTCACGAAGGACCTTCTCAGTATGTCTTTCTCACTGCAGCAATTCTTTGTAACTTGATTGCTCAGCTTAGTTTTATAAGCAAGATTCATGTACTACAGAAATCAAGTTCGTTTTTTAGCAAGGTTTCTTTTTTTCACTCTTGACCTCATCCCTCACTCTTAAGGGACTTTCTCAGAGCATTTGTATCACAGGCAGGGAGGAGAAAATGATTTGTTTTGCCATTGGCTCTGTACACGTATGGGGTCCTTGGAGTGACAGAAGACAAATTCTCCAAGGCCTCAACTCAATATAGGGAAAGGAGGAGAGAAAGTTTAATTTTTTAATTTATTTATCAAATTTATATAGCCACCAAGGTCAGAATGTGACTCTGTTACATTGTTAGCTGTTTGCTTCCTCCTCCCTACCCAGATCTCTTTTTCTGCTGTTAATGCAACTCCTTTCTTTTTGCAAATTATAATCCAAGGCATTCCTGAGTTTGTCCACAAGAGAAAGAAAATGGAGACAATACCAGGAAACGGAAAAGGAACCAATTATCCCTTAAACCATGATGACCTTGGTTCAATTATCCCTTAAACCACGATGACCTTAGGCAGAAAATAAACATTCTTTCAGAAAAACAGCAGAAAACAGTTTCATATGATTACATTTTTATATCATTTCATACATTCACCTTCATTTGAGAAAGCAACCAAGAGACAAATGATAAAAGGGAAACAAACAAAAAGGGGTATATGTATTTCAGTTAAAACTTTTGAAAGAAATTCAGATATTATTGTGGGTGTCAACAATATGATTTGCTAGGACCACAATTGCTAGCTGGTAGCCTAGGGCCACCCTTTGTTGGTCCAGTTGTTCCTGCTCATCCTAAATTTCTTTAGGCTTGTTGAAATACATGTCAGGATGGAGGGAGGAAAGAGAGTACCATAAACTCGATGAATAGAAGGAATAAAAATGTGATGAATCAAGAAGCTTATTACAGTGGCTACATCAGGGGTCAATTAGCAGGGCTGTGCGATGCTTCCAATTGGGTTCCAAAAGCAGTGGATGTAAGAGGGCAGGTCCAGCATCTCTCAGTGAATCATTAAACAAGCAGTGTCTGTTTCCAGCCTCAGACACCTACCACACAAGCCACCTTGCAGCAGAAGCCACTTGACAACTTAAGAGAAAAAACATAGCTCTTTTCCCAAATTTCTACAAGGTACTGTGTTATATTCTCAATGCAAGAAAGCATCACTATACAGAAATAGAAACTGGAGAAGTCTATTGTGATTTTAAGAGTGGTGTGGCCAGAAAGGCTGTGTAGCCTCTATGGATTTTGCATCCTTCTCAGCTTTTTAAACATGAAGAAAGAGCTGCATTTTCTCTGTTTCTCCTGGTCAGGCTTCATACACACAGCCCAATCTCCACTCCCTGTACACTTGGCTCCTCTTGGCTAACTATGCAAAATACTAATGGATACGACTCAAGTAAATGAGTCCCTTTACTGCAGACTAGAGTGAAGCCATATAAAAAAGATTTGTTCACTGGGGTATATTTTGCTTACACTGTAGATCTCAAGAACATTTGAAAAATAGTCTGCTGATTTTCTTTTCTGCTATAAAACTGAAGACTTTATATAGACTTGTCCACTGAAGTCCACACAAACCAAACCCCTTATATAACTCAGAGCTTTAGGATGTTGAAATCCTGCGTTCTTTCTTCCTGCCCTTCCAAGTCAATGGAGAGCTTGTCAGGGGCCTGATCTATGTTGACTTAATAGTTCTGTCTACTGTGGCAACCATTGGTGGCTCCTCACCAGCTTCATTCGTCTGCAGCAAATGGGAGTTTGACAAAGCAAGATAGGAAAAGTATTGACACCTTTGAACTTCAGTGTTAGAGAACTTGAGCACACAGTGGACAGCCAGGAAAACAAACAAATGGATCACTGAACAATGAATTACAGGTCTCACTTGAGGGAAAAATGCTCAGACTCAAGTTATCCTACTTTGACATTTTATATAAAGACCTAACTCTGTGGAGAAGGCTCTAATGCTGGGGAAGGTAGAAGGAAAGAGAAGAGGACAACCAGCTGCAAGGCAGATGGATTCAGTTACAATTGTGATGATGCACCACTGGAAGAGCTGAAGGACCAGGTTAAGCACAGATTGTCAAGAAGAAAATGTCTCTAAGTGGGTGTTAAGAGTTGACACCAACTTGGTGGCATGTGATCACTTAATCAGTCATGAGGATCAGGATAAAGAAATTGGTACTGTCAAATGGCACTCCCTGCAGCCAAGAAATGTGGTAAAATATCCCAAAACAGACAGAGTGGAGTGCCCCTTCACTCTGGAAGGAGAAAGGAGAAAGGAACAGAGATATGAGGCGGGTTCAAATTCATATTCCCACTGTGTGCTTTCCACAAAGATTACTCAAGGTTACTCAAGGACTAGCAACAGTTTCTACTTAATGCAAGATTAAGTGTGGAAATGGCGATTGCAATCTGTGTCCTTGGGATACTGCAACTTTGGGCGCTATTGAGGTCTACAGAATTGCTACATGGTGACATAACAGGGTTGCTAGAGAAAGTGAGGCAACCACCTACCCACCCACCCCGAATGAAGATGGAAAGTTGGTCTGCCTGCTACTTGTACGGGAGGAAACGCTTGTATTGGCAGGAAGATGTACTGTTTTCCAAGCAAAGAGTAGTCACAACTCCACCATCTCAACGGCACTGTACAACTACCTCCCTTTCCTCTGTATTTAAAAAATACCATTCACAGAATGATTCAGTCAGTCAGTAGCACTTCATTGAGATTGCAACCTTATTGTTGTCAGTAATGTGGGCATAATAGGTAATGCAATTAATATCAGAAGACAAGAATGAAGAAAAATATGACTGTAAGTCCGGGGAGAGAGTCACTTTGGTGTAGTGGTCAAGGCATCAAGCTAGAAATTGGGGGACTATGAGTTCCTGTCCCACCTTAAGCAGGAAGACAGCTGGGTGACTTTGGGTCAGTCACTCTCTCTCAGCATAGGCAGAAGGCGATGGCAAACCATTTCCCAAAATCTTGCCAAGAGAACTGCAGGAACTAGTCCAGACTGACTCAAAGGGACAAAAAAACATATGGATTGGACACTCGGCCCACTGCCTAATCCATCACGCTGATAAGAACCAACCTCCTTGATAAGCCCACTTCAGTGCATGTGTCTCCTGTTGATAACACTTAGCATAGAAGTGATGCATAAACAAGGCGTGGGCCTTCAATCACACAGTGACACCATATTCCATTTTGGATGCACACATACACATCCTGATGTCTCTGCTTCTGCCAGATGAAATTTGCCATTGTAAGAGAAGGCCTTAGATCTCCTTTTTCACTAGATCATCCTTCCCAAAGCCATCCTCCTGAAATCGTAGTACAGAAAATAAATTCTTGTGTGAAGAAGAAAGTGCAGCATCATTGGAAACAGAACATTAGTCCAAGAGTTGCTTAACATTTGTATTCCCAGCACCCAAAGCAGATATCCAGTTGTCTCTAACTCTTAAGCACCACAGTGGTGTTCCCTCTCTGGCATTCAGTGTAGCCTGAAAGCACTGAAGAGGCCTTCTCCATATAGATACATTGGTTCAGCTTTTTATAGTGAGACACAAGCAAAGGATGCTTTCAAATAACTTTTACGTAAGTTTACTTAAAGAATTCTGCAAAGTTGCACAATAAGCACCAACTTTTAAGAAACAGGACAATAACAAGAAAAGTTAGAAATGGATAGACACAGGTTATCTGTTGTACTAGCACCCTTGGATGGAAAAACAGAAGCAATTATAGTTGAGGAGGAAAAAAAGAGGAACTGGACAGGCAGGGCACATGTCCAATGCTAGATGGTGAAGTCCCTTGCCAGGCAGAGGGAAACACCGTATGTTGAAGTTCTCAAAAGCCCTTTTGCCTTCAGGACATCTTGGTTTTCATTGGCTGTGGTCCAGCCTCATGTACTTTGAATGGGAGCCAAGATTGTTTGGCTCAGCCTGAGACTGGATCCTACAGGTAATGCTCCAATTTAGGCACTTTATTTTTTGCCCTTTAATTTTTTTTTCATGTTTCTGAATTGAATAGAAAAACAAAACCAGAAAGAAGAATAAACATTAAACAAAGTTCTGAAGAAAGAAATGACAAAAGGAAAGAAAGAAAGAAAGAAAGAAAGAAAGAAAGAAAGAAAGAAAGAAAGAAAGAGAGGAGGGAGGGAGGGAGGGAGGGAGGGAGGGAGGGGGACGGGAGGGGAGGGGAGGGGACGGGAGGGGAGGGGAGGGGACGGGAGGGGAGGGGAGGGGAGGGAAGGGAAGGGAAGGGAAGGGAAGGGAAGGGAAGGGAAGGGAAGGGAAGGGAAGGGAAGGGAAGGGAAGGGAAGGGAAGGGAAGGGAACCAAAAAGTAAAGGAGATAAACGATAGACAGACAGACAGACAGACAGACAGACAGATAGATAGATAGATAGATATAATTAGATAGATAGAGAGAGAGAGAGAGATAATTAGAGAGAGAGAGAGAGAGAGAGATGATAGATGATAGATGCAGATATGAATACAGATACAGATATATAGAGATAGGTTTCTCAGTAAGCATATTAATAAATGTTAGTTATATTTCATTATAGTCGTGCATAACTAATCTACACTGAAAAGTAATTGGTTTGCAAGCTGCTACTTTTTGTCCACTCTACAGACCATTGAGTAGTGGCGCCACATATTTATCGTTCCAAAGTCCTTCAGCTATAAGCTGGGCACAGAGAGAGGGCAGGGCATGTGCCAAGGGATCGGGGGCAAAACCCTTCAGCAAAGTAAGCTCAGCTCAGTTTGGGACTGGCTCCCTTAGGCAATGCTCCAACTTTGGGTCTTTTGGCTTAGAAAAGAAGCAGATGCATTCCTGTAATTTGACCAGTACCAGCCCATGTCCTCTCTACCTCCACCCAGCTCTCAGGGGCATCCACTGGGAGGTCAAAACAGTCAAGATAGCACTACCTGTATGGGTCTTCAAACATACAGTTGCCCCACTATCTTCACATTTTGGACCAGCCCAGCCCTGCAGATGCCTCTACCCCTGTTGACCTTACCCAGCATCCTCACTTCTTATCTCTCCTTCTTTCCTGAGATACATTATTGCAAAATACTTATGTTACAGGCAACAGAAGAAGGCCATAAGAACACCAACAGGACATTACCTTCCAATGCAACTTCATCCTTTTTCAATAATCAGCTCTGTAAATCTCATTCTTCAGTCCTGATCCCAACAAGCTGATGACAGCAAAATTGGAGTTAATTGATAGAGAGAGTCAGACTGGGGTCATAAACTATTGAACTTGCACCCCTCAACAGAACATGCCAACAAGGTCTGTGGTGAACTTTGCAAAAGAGTTAAAACAGGAAGATATTGATCAGGTGTGAAGTTAGCTAGCAGAACAGGAGCAGAGATGTAGATGTGTATTCAGTTAAAGCCTCAAATAAAGATGTTCGAAAACCACTAAGCGTCCCAGATACAGAATATCACCAGTTGTCATGGACACAGACACATATGGTTTGAAAATGTGTTATGTTATTATGGGATGTTAGCTATTAAGTACGCATGCTCAACTATGTCACCAATCATATAACCTCTGATTATGATGCTGTTTTTGAAAAGGTATAAAAGATTTATGCTTTCTATTTTCAGGGCTCTTTTCTTGGGAAGGGGTCCTCACTTACTAAGGTGCCTTAATAAATGAGTAACTGAGTTTCTTGAGTCCCGTCTTTCATTGGGTTAAAGGGCTGGGCTGAAAACCACGAGTTGTGGCCAGCAAGCTTAAATATCTTGCATCTATCAGAAATGTTTCAAGCAAAGTTACCTCCCAGCACCACCCACAGAAAAGACACAAAGAGAGAGAGAGAGCATGTTAAATACAATCCAACCAAAGTATACAAAAATAAATTAAAAGATCTCAAAATATAGCCAGGCCTAACAATAAAAGTACTACCATAAAGAAAAATAGAAAGGTCTGTTCCAGTCCGATTCATATAGATTCAAACTATATGGTTGAATTAACAAAATAGCTACTAGGGATACTATAGAAGAGCCTGTACATTGTTTTTCTAACCTACAGAGAGTAATTCCAGCCAAATGTACCCAATTCTTAAAAAGTCACCTCCCTTCCCCTTTGTCAATCAATTTCCCACACTAAGGAAAGGTTTGGACTCAATGGTCCAGATGGTCTTTTCCACTTCTTTAATTCTTTTATCCTCCTGACAAAGACAAAACAGTTAAAGGGTTTAAAGGAATATGTTCACACATTTAAAATATCCACCTGAACATGCAGCTGAACTGATTGGGATAATGAAGCTACAGATGCATGGAACAAATTGATTGATTGATTGATTGATTGATTGATTGATGGATTGATTATGCTCCAACAAATCATTTTTGAATCCTAGAAACCACATAGATAGATTTTCAGCATGACGATCTGTTCCTAACCTGGTCTTTCAGGTCTTCCAAAGCTGTACTCATCACCACTATAACTTAGTCCATCCACCTTGCTGCTGTTCATCCTCTTCTTCTCTTGCCTGCTACCTTTCACAGCATTGCATCATTTTCCTATGCTGGTCTATGACCGTACTAAAGATCTGATTCATTGATTGATTGACTGCTCCTTTTCCAGAGACCGAACTTTTTATGTAATGTGTCTGAAGTAGAATAATTTGAGCTTGGTCATTTGCACCTCAAGTGAGAACTCTGGGATGATTTGATCTCTCCAATTTTTTATATCATGCTCATCTTCTTCCAGTCCGGCTTCCCTTAATATATATTCAGCATATTGGTTGAATAAATATAGAAAAAGTATACAACCTTGTCACTCTCCTTTGCCAACCCTGAGCCAGTCCATTTCACTATGTTCTGTAAGTACTCTGGCTTCCTGACTTTTACATGAGTTTCTCATAAGGACAATGAGACGTTATGTGATTCCCATTTTTCTGACCACTTTCTGTAGCCTGAGCTCATCGACACAATCAAAGACCTTTCTATAAACAATGAAGCATATAGTGACTTCTTTTGGATATTCTTTAGCTTTCTCAATTATCCAGCATGCAGCAGCAGTAATGTCTCATGTTCCTCAGTCTTTGCTAAAGTCAGCTTGAACATCTGGCATCCCTATTTCCAAGTAGGGCTCTCATCTGTGTTGGATAATCCTAAGCATTATTTTGCTAACATGTGAAATTTAGGATATTGTATGACAGTTTGCACACTCTGTTCAGTCTCCTTTTTTTATATTGGTTTGTAACATTGACCTCTTCCAATCTGTTGGCCACTGTGTCATTCTCCAGATCTGCTGGCATAGCTTAGTTAGAACCTTGATGATGATTCTTCTGTCGCTTGGTATATTTCAGCGGGTATTTCATCAGTTCATCTAGCTTCCCAGCTTGGAAATGACCGGAGGGCTGATCTAACTTCATAGAATCATAGAATTTCAAAGTTGGAAGGGACCACATGGATCATCTAGTCCAACCCCCTGCAATATGCAGGAAACCAATTAAACCATCCCCGAGAGGTGACTGTCCAGCCTCTTCTTAAAAACCTCCAGAGATGGAGAACTCACAACCTCCGTAGGTAGACTTTTCCACTGTTGTACAGATCTAACCGTCAGGAAGTTTTTCCTTATATTTAAGTGAAATCTAGGTAGCTGCAGTTTGTACCCATTATTTCTGGTCCTAGTTTCTGTGGCCATGGAAAAAGTTCCGAGACCATGTTCTAGTACTGGGGGTTCTTGTAAGAAGGAAATCTCTTCTAAGGTATCTTGGATGTTGACAACTCTACCATACAGTGTCTCAGTATACTCCTTCCATCTTCTTTTGATCTCCTTTGAATCAGTTACTATCTGCCCATTGGCATCTTTTAGCATACTGATTTGAGGTTGGAATTTCCTTCTGACTTCAGAGATCTTCTTCTCTCTTCTATCTGCACATCATTAAGGCTTTAATCTAGCCACATCGTAAACAAGATTAGTACTCCAAAAGATCCTGAGCACTTTCACATAGCATGTTGGGTGCGTTCTGACCTGAGGGGCCCAACATCTGGCACAATAACAAACATGATCCATGTAGAAAGATACACTGAAAAGATCCCACCATATCTGGAAAACACCTGTTTGGGAATGATGACTTCAACAGTAAAAGAGTAAGAAGTGCTTAATTCCTATCATTTTTAGTCTGGATACGAGTTTAGTGAGGTAACTGAACTTAGGAGAATTCTTCCATTAATCGATCTTCCTGGTTAAACTACACATTAACTCTTGTGTTGCTCATTTCCATTGGTTCTGACCAATAATTTACATTGATTGATTGATTGATTGATTGATTGATTGATTGATTGATTGATATTTCAAATTTAGACACTGCCCTTCTCATGAGGAAGTGACTCTGGGGGGTTTACAATAAAAACAACAAATGAATATTAGTTAAAACATAGTATAAAAATACAATAAAACCAAATACATAGTAAATAATAATATATTCCAAGATGCTGGTGATCGAAAAAATATTGACATATTGGAGCATCTTCAAGGTGCTAGCCACCCCCAAGGTTGGTTGCCCCTTTTCTAGTCCCATGCAAGTTGGCGGAGCCAGGTCTTGACTGTTTTCCAGAATGTCAAGGGAGTAGGGGGCTGCACCACCCCTGGGGGACGGGTATTCCATAGGTTGGGGCCACGGCAGAGAAGGCTGTCCTTCTGGCCTCCGCCAGTTGACATTCTTTCATAGACAGGGTCTGCAACAAAGCTTCTGTCCTTGACCAGGTGGGACAGGTCTATATAATGGGAGTGAGACGGTCCATCACATAACCCGGTCCCATGACATGTAGGGTTTTAAAGATGATAACCAACACCTTCAATTGGACCCGGAAGCAAACTGGGACCCAGTGAAGCTCACACAGAAAAGTGTGACGTGTGCCATCTTTGGGGCACCCATAATTGCCCGCGCAGCTGCATTCGGAACCCACCTGTAGTTGTGGAGTCCTTGGGGTTAGATGTTACCTAGATGTTACCTGAAGATGTTACCAGCCGGGTAATGAAATGTTTGCAAGAAAAGAACCAAGCTCAGAGAACCCTAAGGACTCCACAGTTCAACCCTGAGCTACACATATTCACTTCCATTGCCACCTGTTGTTTCCAGACACTTTTCAAGGGTGGCCCCATGTAGAGTGCATATCCTATACAGGAGGTGACTAGGGCATAAGTGACTGACTGGAGGGACTCCCAATCCATGAAAGGGCGTAACTGGTACACAATACGTAGTTGAGCAAAGGCCCTCCTGGCCATGACTGCCACCTGCTCTTCAAGGAGAAGTCGTGAGTCCAGAAGGACCCCCAGATTACGCACTGGGTCTGTCTGGAGTAGTGCCACCCCATCCACAACCAAAGATGGTAAACTTCTGGATACAGAAAAGCCCCCAATCCACAGCCACTCCTTCTTACCAGGGTTCAGCTGAAGCCCGATGTTCCTCATCCAGACCCCCACAGCCTCCAGGTGCCACAAAAGGGAAGTCACAGCATCACTCAGATCACCAGGGATGGAGATGTATAACTGGATATCATCTGCATATTGCTGATATTATCAGGATTTTCTCATGGGAAGAAGGTCATCCCGTTTAGCTATACAAAACAAGTGTTGAGATAACAAAGTATCTTGTGATGTTATTATGATTTTGTCTACTGCCGCCTACTGAAATTGTGTATGTGTGTTAGTTATTCAGTAGGAGTGTTTTCAACTGGCACTATAAGGGAGGGTTACAATGCCCAACCTATCCAGTGTGTGTGTATGTGTGTGTGTTTTTAGTCTTACAGTTAACCATGTAGGTTTATAGGTTATGTAGTCTTAATAAGTAACTAAGTAGTGAACCTCTTCTCTGAGAGTGTTTTTAGCTAGAGGCTTTGCAGTGATAAGTTTTGGAAGCTAATATGAGAAGAAGTTTTTGTTATATCCTATCTTTTGTATGCAACTTGTATTTTATGAAGTTTTTGCATTTTTATCAATAAAGACCAGTTAGCTTATATTTTCTGACTGGAGTTTCTTTGGAGTTCAGGATATGGACATTGCTACTTGCAAGCTCTCATGCTGATGTGTATTTTTCCTGAGAGCAAGGTTTATGGGTCTTTTGCTGCACTCTGCTCAACAGGTTATGGACCCAGAGCCCACAGATACCAGGGCTAAGAGCCCAGAGCGCCCAGAGAGCACAGATCCCAGAGCCCAGGGTTCAGGACTAGGTTTTAAAGTCCGTAGGGGACCCAGTATGCAGAACCAGGACCAAGTGCCCAGGACTGAAGACTGAGGACTGAGGTCGGTGGTTCCGAGGAACAGGATTCCAGGCGTGAGGTTCCAGGAATGATGTCCAAGGCATGACTCCAGGCATGCTGAAAGTGAGGACTTAAATTCCTGAGTGACGGGTGATTTATGGATTTATTACCCTGCCTGTGACTGTTTCGTTTGAGGTTTGGATTTTTTCTCTGTGGTTGTGTGCTTGTTTTAAGTGAAATATGGCAGCAGTTCCACCTGCAGCAGTAAGCCTTCCGTGTGAAAAGTTGAATTCAAAGAATTACCAAACATGGAATATAAAGATAAAATCTTTTTTCATGAGAGAGGGGCTTTGGCGTTATGTGGACAATGCACCCCCGGCGGCACCCACGGTTGCAGAGCAAGCTTTGATGGACGTGCATATGGTAATTTGATTTTGGGGCTTGAGTCGTCTGAATTGGTGCATGTTCGTGGTTTGAACACTGCTAATGCATGTTGGCTAGCTTTGCGTGGGATCTATGCAAGGGAAACTGCATCTGCTATCGTGAGTTTGACAAAGCAGTTGTATAACCTTAAGTTGGAGTCAGGAGCTAATGTAATTGAGCACCTGAATAAGATGAAAACTTTGTTTGCTGAGTTGGCAGATCGTAATCTGGTCATTCCCGAGCAACAAAGAGCATGTATAATTCTTTCAAGTCTGGATGTGTCATACAACATATTAGTAGAAGCAGTACAGACACTTAAAATCACTGATTTAACCGTGGAATATTTAACAAACAGGTTACAAGAAATTCAATGTACACGTGACTTGCAGACTAATCCTAAGAAAAGACTTGATAACGTAAAGCAGCAACTTTCTCCAGCTGGCACGGAATGTGCGTATTTGGTGAGAAAGTGTTTTCGCTGTAATTCTACCAAGCATCTTATAAAAGACTGTCCTATGAAAAATCAGCCTGCTGAGAGTTCCAGAAGGTTTGTCCGTCGTGGAAAAGCAACAGTTAAGAAACAAGGGAGTACTAGGCTGGTGTCTGCCTTGATTTCTAACAGAGACAAATGTAATGCTGATAAGTGGTTACTGGACTCTGGTTGTAGTGAAATCATTGTAAACAATGAGCAGTTATTGTTAACTAAATGTAAACCTAAAATTCAACAGGTTAATTTGGCTGATGGTTCTGTAGCTAAAGTAACCATGCAAGGTGAAGTGTTCATACCTTGTTTGGGAGAAGTGGTTTCTGATGTACTCTGTGTTCCTACACTTGATTTTTCTCTTCTCAGTGTCCCTGTATTAACTAGCATTGGTTATTCTGTTACATTCCAAGGTTCTGAATGCTATGTTACAAAAGAGGGGGCTGAATGTGCAAGAGGGAGAATGGTTAATCAATTGTATGAAATGCTTCCTAAACAGGATGTGTTAATTGGAAGTTGTGCTGGTAATGTTCCTGTACATGATAAATGCATTCATTATTATCATAGAGTACTAGGTCATCCTGGATGGAAGTGTTTGTCAAAAATGGCCAAAGTGTATCCAGAACTGAGATTCAAGAAGTGTTCTAAGTTTCTTGATTGTACTGTGTGTAAGCAATCTAAGATAAAATGTGCCCCTGTCGCCAGAAAAAGCAGCAGGATTTCTACAAGACCATTTGCTCTTGTGCATGCTGACTTAGCTGGTCCGTTTCCTCCGAGTGAGGGGGGAGCAAGATTCATGTTTGTTTTAGTGGATGATAAAACACGTTTCACATTTTGTTATTTGTTGAAACAGAAGTCTGAAGCATTCTCTCGTTTCAAAGAATTTGTGGCTATGATTGAAAAAAGACATGGATATCAAGTAGGGAGTTTGCAGACTGACAGAGGGGGTGAATTTATGAGTCTTGAGTTTAAAAATTGGCTACGTAAGAAAGGCATTTTCCACAGATTAACAAATGTGGGCATGTCTGCTGAGAATGGCATTGCTGAGCGCAAGATTGGTGTTTTGAAAGTAATCAAAGATAGTTTGTTGATTGATAATGATTTACCTGCCAGTTTATGGGGTGAAGCTTTGCTGACCGCTGTGTTTCTTACTAACAGACATTGGAATTCAGCTGTAAATGAAGTTCCTTATTTTTTGTTGTATGGTAAACATCCATGCTTAAAGCATCTGCGTGCATTTGGAATTTTTGCTTATGTACAAATTCCTAAGTCTCAAAGAAGGAGAAACCAACCAAAAACACAGCGTCTCAGGTTTATTGGTTATTCTCAAGAATCAAAAGCTTATCGCTTTTATCTTGGAAAAAACCAGGTTGTTATCTCTAGAAATGCGAATTTTGAAGAGCCTTCTAATTGGCAAAGGCTGCATGCAAATTCAGAGGTTTTTCTGGAGTCACAGACAGACTTAGCTAGAGAGCAAACACCGCTTGTGGTATCCTCCTCTCCACAGATAAAGCAAGAAGCAGAAGCTTTAGCTGAAGAAGCAGAAGTTTCAGCTGAAGTAGAAAAAAAGGAGGAGAAAGAGGAAATACAGGAGAGTTTTGAGATTCCTCGTAGGTCAACAAGAATAACAAAAGGTGTTCCACCAGAAAGATTTGTTATTCAACAAGTCAGAGTGTGTCAAATCACTTGTGAGCCACAAAACTTTCAGGAAATGTTATCTTTACCAAGTGATGAACAAGAAAAATGGAATGAAGCTATGGATACTGAGTTCAATGCATTAGTAAACAAGAATGTTTTTGAAATTGTTGATTTACCTGAATCAGAAAAAGCCATAGGTTCCAGATGGGTGTTTAGAAAAAAGCTTTTACCTGATAACACTGTTCAGTATAAAGCTAGATTGGTTGCACAAGGTTATTCACAAGAACAGTTTGTGAATTATAATCTTACATTTGCACCTACAGTTAGGCCTGAATCGTTGCGTGTAATGTTGGCCTTAGCTGCACAAAGAAACATGGTTGTTCATCATTTTGATGTAGATACAGCTTATTTAAATGCTGAGCTTCATGAAACTGTGTATATGAAGCAACCTCCAGGTTACACATGTGAGGATTCCCAGAAAGTATACAGATTGCGTAAAGCACTGTATGGATTAAAACAAGCTGGAAGATGTTGGCATCAATGTTTAGATAAAGCTTTGTTGGAAATTGGTTTCAAGAAATCAATAGCTGATCAATGTGTATATACCAAAGGAACTGGAAAAGATTATACAGTACTTCTCACTTATGTTGATGATTTCTGTCTTGCTACAAGTTCTTTAAACATGGTACAAGAATTTGCCAAGCAAATAGAGCAATATTTTAAATTGAAAGATCTAGGTATGTTAAAATACTACCTTGGAATTGAAGTGCAGAGAGCTGAAAATGGAGAAATCTATCTAAGTCAAAAGAAAAAGATAGAACAGTTGTTAGCAAACATGGGAATGTTAGATGCAAAACCTGTAAAAACTCCAATGACTTGTGATTTTTTGAAAAATGAAACATGTGAAAAGTTGTGTGAAAAACCTGCACTGTATCATTCTGTGATTGGTTCTGTACTGCACCTAGCACAATGGACACGTCCAGATGTATCTTATGTTGTTGGGATTTTGAGCCGTAAGGTGGCTAATCCTACAGAACATGACTGGCTAGGATTGAAAAGATTACTGAGATATTTAAAAGGTACAATAGACCTTTGTCTTAAAATGTCAACTAATGGGTTAGAAAAGCCTATAATTTTTGTTGATAGTTCATTTGCAGAAGAAAGTGATAGAAAGTCCATAACTGGATTTGTTTGTAAATTTGGTGAATCTACAATTGCATGGAAAGCAAGGAAGCAAACCTCCATTGCCTTGTCTACTGCTGAAGCTGAATTCGCAGCTCTATCAGAAGCAATTTGTGAATTAAGATGGTTTAATCAGTTGTTCATTGATTTAAACATCCAAGTGTCATTGCCTTATACAGTGTATGAAGATTCCCAAGCCTGTATAGGGTTAGCTAAAACAGAAAACATTAGAGCTCGTACAAAGTATGTTGATGTAAAGTATAAAAATATGAGACAAGCTATGTTAGAAAATTTCATTGATCTTGTGTATTGTGAATCTGAAACAAATCTTGCTGATGTATTTACAAAATCATTGCCTATTGTACAACATGAAGCAATGTTGGCAAACCTTGGGTTAGAACAAATGTAAATTGTTATTGTATTGCTGTAATCAGTTGTTTATACTATCCCGTAACACGTGTTGTTGTGTCGCAAACGGGCTGAGAGGGGTATCAGGATTTTCTCATGGGAAGAAGGTCATCCCGTTTAGCTATACAAAACAAGTGTTGAGATAACAAAGTATCTTGTGATGTTATTATGATTTTGTCTACTGCCGCCTACTGAAATTGTGTATGTGTGTTAGTTATTCAGTAGGAGTGTTTTCAACTGGCACTATAAGGGAGGGTTACAATGCCCAACCTATCCAGTGTGTGTGTATGTGTGTGTGTTTTTAGTCTTACAGTTAACCATGTAGGTTTATAGGTTATGTAGTCTTAATAAGTAACTAAGTAGTGAACCTCTTCTCTGAGAGTGTTTTTAGCTAGAGGCTTTGCAGTGATAAGTTTTGGAAGCTAATATGAGAAGAAGTTTTTGTTATATCCTATCTTTTGTATGCAACTTGTATTTTATGAAGTTTTTGCATTTTTATCAATAAAGACCAGTTAGCTTATATTTTCTGACTGGAGTTTCTTTGGAGTTCAGGATATGGACATTGCTACTTGCAAGCTCTCATGCTGATGTGTATTTTTCCTGAGAGCAAGGTTTATGGGTCTTTTGCTGCACTCTGCTCAACAGATATCTCATCCTATGGTGATGGATGACCTCACCCAGTGGTTTCATGTAGATGTTAAAAAGGAGAGGGGAAAGTACTGAACCCTGCAGCACCCCACAAAGGAGTAGCCACAGCCTGGACCTCTGGCTCCCTATCAACACTGATTGAGACGTGCCCTGGAGGAAGGAGGTGAACCAGCACAAAAGTATGCCACCCACCCTCAATTCCCTGAGCTGACGCAAAAGGATACCATGGTTGATGGTATTGAAAGCCACTGAATGGTCAAGAAGAGCAAGGATGATGCACTAACCCCATCCCGTTCCTGCCAGAGATCACCCAGAAGTGTGACCAATGCGGTTTCAGTCTCAAATCTGGGCTGAAACCTGACTGAAAAGGGTCCAGTTAATCCGTTTCATCCATGATCCTCTGGAGCTGCAATGCCACCACTTTCTCAACCACCTTCCCTAAAAAGGGGAGGTGGGAGACTGGATGAAAATCATCCAGTACAGTTGGATCCAGTGATGGTTTCTTGAGGAGGTGGTATACCATTGTGTCTTTAAAGGCCCCTGGAAACACTCCCTCTATCAAGGATGAATTCACCATCACCTGGACCCACCCATACGTCACCTCCTGAGCTGCCTTAACCAGGCAGGAGGGGCATGGATCTAATTGACAGGTGGTGGCATTTACAGCCCAGAGGACCCTGTCCACTTCCTCAAGTCCAACAGGATCAAACTGTTCCCAGATGACAGGGAAAGTATGTACCCCAGGTATTTCCACAGGCCATGTCACATGCTTGGCATCCAACTGGGAAACGTATCTGAGCGATTTTATCTTCGAGAAGCCCAGAAAACTCCTTTGGATGGCCCTGTAAGTGGGTCACTGGGCCCACCTTTCCCAGAAGAGATTGAATGATCTTAAACAGGGCTGCTGGGGAGCATTCTTTCGATGCAGTAAGAGTGGAGAAGTGTTGACGTTTCACCGCTCTTACCCCCACAAGGTAGGCCTTAATAGCTGCTCTAGCCTGTGTTCTGTCAGATTTGGTCCTTGTTTTCTTCCAGCGACACTCTGGACAACTCTTAATCATTTTCAGAACCCTCAACTCCTCCGTAAATCATGGGGAGTATCGGGCTTGATGGGTCAAGAGAGGTCGCATGGGTGAGATCTTGTCCAAGGCCTTGACCACCTTCCTATTCCAGGTGGTGGCCAAGGCCTCCCCTGGACCGGGCAGCAGATCCTTGGGTATAGTCCCCAGCTTCCTCTGGAACCCCATTGGGTCAATCGTTCGCCGGGGGCGGACCAATCAAATGGGTCCTGCCTCCCTGCAGAGGGAGGTAGCATAGGAGAATCCCAAGGCCACCAGGGAGTGGTCAGACCATGACAAGGGGGACAGACATAATTCCCCCTTTAGATCACATTGCCACTGCTCCGACAAGAAAACCAACTCCAGTGTGAGGCCACCGTCCTGAGTCGGATCGCAAATAACCTGGGACAGGCCCATGGCTGTCATGCTGGCCATGAACTCCCAGACTGCCTCCAAGGCATGTCCCAGTGATGGCAGATTGAAGTTCCCCAGAACCGTAAGTCTGGGTAACTCTACTGCCAGCCCTGAGACTGCCTGCAGCAGCTCAGGCAGGGAGGTTGCTATGCAGCAGGGAGCCTGATACAGTAGTAACAATCCCAACTGTTCTCGCGAGTCCAACCTCAGGAACAGGGTCTCGCAACTGGCCATTTGTGGAGCAGTGCCCCTGAAGGCCAACATAGACTCCCAGATGACAACCGCTACCCCTCCTCCCCTGCCCTGGAGTCTTGGCTGGTTCCAACCCATAAACCCAGCTGGGCACATTTCTGAAAGGGGAACACCCCCCTCCCAGGGCCCAGCCAGGTCTCAGTGATTCACACCAGGTTGGCCCACTCCTCAGTGATCCGAAAAGATAAAAGGGGGGCCTTGTTGTTAACTGATCTGGCATTAAGAAGCAGATACCGAAAGCCAGAGCTGCCATGGATCTGCTGTCCGGGGCCTGGGTCTGAGTGGAGAGGGTCTGAACATGCCACTGGTAATAAACACCAAGAGCAGCCCGCCCTGTGACTCCTGCCATAATATCCCCTGCCCGTCTCCACTGCCTTAAATTCCCCACAGCCTCCATTTCCCCCCAATCTCTGACCTCTGGTTTTCCTGGTTAGGTGGCCTTCCATCCAACCATACATCAACACACAACCTCAATCAATCACAAGATGGTGGTGGGCTCCTCAGCACTTCAGCTACCACTCTCAGTGCCATCAGAACCCTCTCACCCCTTTCATTCACTATAACCCACTGTGCCCCCTTTACTGTCCTTTCTTACTAGCTGACAAGGGTCACCCAATGTACTTCCCCTCCTTTCCCTGACTCTCACTCAGGGGGCAAGTATCTTCAAAACACTCACACCCTCATTCGCACTCCATACATTCACCCTTGGGCTCCCCTCCCTGTCTCTCATACACCCCAACTCTCACACACAGGAGGGACTTCCACCCACCTCTTCCCTCTCTACATAGGCTATAGGGGTTGGTTGAACTGACCACCTAGGCCGCCCTTCAGGTTGCACCTCCGACTGCGTCTCTGCCTGATTTTCAGGCCTTGGGCCGTCACAGCCATTTCTTTGGCTATTGCCCCCAGACCCGCTCAAATTACCAGTGTTATGCCATCAGCAGTCTGGTAAATTTTCAGTTGTTTGAACTGTCCCACCCCTACTTTGGCTGTTCTCCAAGTTGCTGCAGAACAGGCCTCCCCTCAGGTGCCTTGCTACGTTGCTTATCTCAGGCTGCTCGTTCTGTTGTTCACTGCACTGCTCAGTTGTGCAGGCTGAATCTGTCAGCCTACGGCGAGCTCCTACCAGCCTCTACCAAGTCACACCACCCTCCACCAGACACCGCCAGTCATGACCCATTACTACAAGCCACTCGCTGCACCACTTGACCCAGGACTCCACTGCACTGTATCGTTATGGCCACTCACCACAGCCCCCCATTGCACCGCTCAGCTGTGCAGCCCAGTTCAGCTATGCAGCCTGGTTCTTCAACCTCCGCTGAGCTCCAGCAGCCTCCAAGGAGCTCCCCCAACCCCCGATTCAGGCCACCTGCTGCGCTCACTACGTACACTGCAATGCCCGGCTTGAGCCGCCTGCTACACCATTTAACTTCAGGCAGTTCAACCTCAGACTGCTCACCCATGAGGTTCGCAGGACCAAGGGACCCCGAGTCCTCGTGGACTGGTGCCAAGAAACCCCCAGGGCAGCCAGGTAAAAACCTAACCCAGCTGCACTGGTCAGCCCCTTGGCTTCATTTTCGGCTTGCCTCGTCTAGCCGAGTGAGGCAGCTGGCATTTGCTCTCAGTCGCCATCTTGGAAGTCTTCTTCTTCACATCAAGTTTTGAACACCAACATGAAATATAACGAGGGAAGCTGTCAATTCTACCCAGCTCAACACATCTCATACCACTGATTTTCACATTTTCTAGACCTTGAACTCATCTTGAGCTTGGATTTCATTTGAAAACTAACTGCCTGTACTAATGTATGTTAATTATGTAGCTTAGGAATTTTGATTGCTCAATTCCAAGTCAGTTGAGGCCTTCTGGTTTCTCCATGTTTCCACACTTTGAAACACACGTTACATCAGAGGACATGAGGTTTGTGGGCTACTATTGATATCTCACCGTTATTTCTGAACATGAAATCCTTGGTTTCAAGGCTTTCCTTACAAACTCCTTCCTGGGCTTCCTTCAGCCTTGCAAGATATTAAGCTCTAATATTCTCCTTAATCCAGGGCTTGCCTAACTTTAGGGACCTCGCACATTGGGCATGGCTTACAAGTGCAATGACAACTGAATTCACAACACTGCTGAAGAGTGGCCAGAATACAGCCCTTTTTCACTACTTTCTGACTGACATATAAGCAGAGAGATGGCTGCTACTGCCACATCTCAGTTGTGTCAATGTGTTTTCATGCGACCGCCTTATTGAGCAAAGAAACCACCAATCGATGGATGGATGAAACAACTTCCACCAGACTCTTTGTGCAGGCATGGAATTAAAAGCTTATTAAGTTTGGTTTACTAATAACTTGTGATATAACCTCTCATCTAAAGTAAGAGGGGGATTCATTTCATTACTCGCGTGCCTTGTAAATCACAGCCAGGATGTAGCCATAGAATTTATTTCATTTTACACCAGCTTTTTAGAAAAACTTTCTAATAAAGTATCTTCACCTATTTCACTCACTATGGTTAAAGAGGATGACAGGTAATGCTATACCACAGGAAGATAAATGGTGCTAGTGAAAATTACTCCAAGGCCAGAGTAAAACTAAGGTGGAAAAACCTAGGGAATTTCTGGCAGGACAGGTTAAGACCTCCATCCATTCATGCTATGGGCTCATTCCTGCCACTACGTTGACTCAAAAGGTGAGGGTCTTGTGGAAAACCTGTAGTGAGACTGGGGCAGTAGAAGTGTAACTGCCCTGTCTTTCTGGACCTCTCTGTGACTTTTGATACAGCTAATCGTGGCATCTTACTTTGTTCATGGGTTGGGAGGGGAGTCATTGTCTTTATAACTAGGGAATGTTCTTGAATTCTTCAACAGCAGGTGGCAGCTATGGTTAGGATAGCCTTTGCACGCCTTCATCTAGCATGCCAGTTACGGCCTTTCCTGGATCAGAGGGCCCTTCTCACAGTCACTCATGCCATACATACGTCTCCAGTGGCTTACTGCAAGGCACTCTACATGGGGCTGCCCTTGAAGACCACCCAGAAGGTTCCAGTGATCCAGAATACAGAGGCTCATATGGTAATGGGAACTTCTGGGTTTTCCCATGTTACAACCCTATTACAAAAGGTGCACTGGTTTTTGTTCATGGCTTGGAAACTTGGCTTTTGTCCCAGGCCTGGTGTTGATGTTTGTTATTTGTCTAAGGGCCCTGTTTTCTTGACTTTGTTGTTTATTCAATCATTTTAATCTAGGCCAGTGTTTTTCAACCTTGGCAACTTTAAGATGCATGGACTTCAACTCCCAGACTTCCCTAGCCAGCATGTTGCCTGGGGAATTCTGGGAGTTGAAGCCACAGATCTTAAAGTTGCTAAGGTAGAGGGACACTGGTCTAGGCTATTGGCAGAAGTCGTCCATTTGCTGAAGCTTCAAGGGCCCTTCTTGGTTCTGTCTCCTTTTATAAGCAGCACTGCAGCCGACACTCTGGGATTAAAGGCCCTTCAATCAAGAGAGATCAAGGAGCACAAAGATAGATGCTCCACCTCCAACCTGGCTCCACCACAGGTTGTTTACAGGAGTGACCAGAGCTGACTTGATCTAAATCCCAGCCTGAAACCCAGCTGAAATGGGTCTAGATAATCCACTTCCTCCAGGGAAGCTGCAGTCCCAACACATTCTCAACAACCTTCCCCCAGAAGAGAAGGTTGGAGACAGAGTGGTGGTCTGGTTTGCTGCCTTTGGGTCTGGGGCTTTCTCACTCTTTGCACCTGCATATCTATGGGGCTTCCTTCTCCCAGTGGCTTCTGCCCAACCAATAAAGTAGGAAGGGTGGCCTCTCTCCTTCTCCCATCTCTTAAGGAGTGTCATATTTAAAGACTACAGGGACAAACTTTCTCAGTTGCTGGCCATCTTCTTTGGACTCCTTTTATAAGCAACACATTTCTCCAGAGTTTAGATTGCCTTCCACCATATTGTTTCTTTCACAAAGCAATTGAAACCTGGCTTTTCCAGAGAGCCTCCCAATAGATTGGTGATGAGAAGGACTGGATCTCGGAGCTGTTCCTAAGGGCACTGTTGCTCTGCTCTGTTAAAATGGTTTTCCACTCACGTGAGTAGATAAATGGGTACTCTCACTCCGGTGGGAGGAAAACTGCTGGCGGCGCCTTGCAAAAGGAGTCGGGAGCAGTTGCCAGTAAAGCGCGAAACCGCGCTTGCTCGAAAAGGTTGTGAAGCAATGGAAAAACCCTGCCTCCTGCACTCGCCAGCTGGGCTCTGCTCTAGGAAGGAGGCACTGGCAAAACCACTTCCGAAACACCTTGCCTTGAAAACTGCAAAAGGACTCGTCCAAAAAGCAGTCACTGCAGAGTCGGTAACGACTGAGTGCAGATTAAAATACATACATACATAAATACATACAACCAATATTTAAGTTCACTTGAGATCAAATTGAAGGAAGTGATCAAAACAGAGAAAATCATACTTTCCTAGGAATAGCAAAGTAGCAGCAAACACATTTTGATTTCTGAGGCCCTCAGCAGGTAAAAGTTGCTTGTGGATAGTCTTGGAACTGCAAATGAATAAACAAAATTCTGGCACTCACCACCTCAGACTAATACCTGTACAAGCAATAAAAAGTATGGCCACATAGATAATGCTCCATCAATGGCTTCATGATTTTAAAAATCAATAATACCCCGTCAATGGCTTCATGCACTTGAAAATGGTAAAATGGTATCAACAGATTTGACATTAAAGTTGAATGATCCAAAAATTGGATTTAGTGTATTGGACTCCCCACAGAATGGAGTTGAAAGGTAAAGCATCATATTTCCCATATTGGAGGTGTAAAAAATATTGAGGGTTCATTGACCCATATGGTATGGTCCTGTAATCATTTGTCAATTTTGGGGAATAGCATTTTCATGGATACGAGTAGGTTTATGGGAAAACCTAATAAATGTTAGAGACTTTAATGTGATGTTGAATTATACAGAGTACCAAAGTTTTAGAATTTGTCAGTCAGAAATTATAGTTGTAGCATGCGTGGGGGCTAGCTAAAAGAATAATCCTGAGAAATTGAAAAAGTGATCTCATTCCATATATTACGGAATGACTTTTGGAAATACTTTCAAAATATATTGAAATATAAGCAAAGGCTAAAGCAGTACAGGGGGACGCGGTGGCGCAGCGGCTTAATGACGCTGAAAGTGCCGGCCAGAAATGGCTGAAAGCTTCAGCGGTTCGAGTCCAGCCTCGCGTTAACAAGGTGAGCTCTTGTTTCTATACCCGCAGCTTCTGCCAACTCAGCAGATCGAAAACATACGTGAGTAGATAAATGAGGACTCTCACCCCGGTGGGAGGAAAAATGCTGGCAACGGCTCAACAGAGAGACGGGACAAGTTGCCGGTAAAAGCGCGAAAACCGCGCTCGTCCGAAAAAGGGGCGCGAAGCAACGGAAATCCCGCCTCCTGTGCTGCCAGCTGGGCTGACGCTCTAGGAATTAGGCTCTGGCAAAGTCTAATTCCGAAACTAGAAAGATGCAATTGCCTTGAAAACCGCTAGGGGGCGGTCACTGCAGGGTCAGTAATGACTGTTAAGCAGATTATAAAAAAAAAAAAAAAAAAAAAAGCAGTACAGAATGTTCTACTTTGGTGGAGACGGTATGATTATTTTACAATCATGTTTTGGATCTCGTTATACTATGCTGTGGTATGGTCTGGATTTTCTCATGGGAAGAAAGTCATCCCGTTCTCTGTACAACAACTTGTTTCATCTACCATGGGAAGTTAATGTAAACAAAGCATCTTGTGACTCTGTTATGCTATTTACTGCCACCTATTGGTATGTGTATGCTAGTTATTCAGTGGGGGGGGTACATGCTGGCAATATAATGGGAGGGCTAGATGCCTAGCCTGTCAGTCGTGTATAGTTTTATCCATCATGTAGTTTTATGGGTTATGTAGTTGTAACTAGTAACCAAGTAGTATACCTCTTCTCTGAGAGTGTTTTTTAGCTAGAGACTTTGTTGTGGAGAAGTCTTGGATGCTAAGATGAGAAGAAGTCTTTGTTATTTCTTATATTTTGTATGCAACTTGTATTTTACAATATTTATCAATAAAAACTAGTTCGTATATATTTTCTGACTGGAATTTCTTTGGAGAGCAAAATATGGACATTGCATTTTGCAAGCTCTCATGCTGATGTGTATTTTTCCTGGGAGCAGAGTTTTTGAGAGCTTTGCTGCGCTCTGCACAACAGTTTATAAGTGAAGCAGTATTACCTTTCTCAACTGGTAGAGGTTTGACAGCAATTGAGGAAGGACTTTTGTCTTTCCCACCTGGACAGGGCAAGCCCTGAGGCTGGGATCTTTTGCAACCACCGCAGGTTAGCCGTTCAACTGAGTCCCTTGCTCTTTCAAGGACTTTTGCAACAGCAAACGCACAGGAGTGTTTCAATAGGAGGAAGGTGCAATAATGCCTTATGTAAGAATAGTAAAAGTAACTGCTAAGAATACTTGCAATAATTCCCTCAGGGGATATGATGTAATCATTATGACCCTATAATAGAGAGCTGTGTCCTGTCCCAGAAGCAAGATCTGGTCCAGAACCAATCCCAACATGAAGATCTTTTATCTGCTCTTCGCATTCCTTCTCCTTGCATTCCTGCCTGAACCAGGTAAGAAACTAAATTACTGACCATTTAGAAAGGACTGATAACTCATTCCTTTATAAACAAATATGATCCCCTTTGCAAGCAGGATATTCTTCTACAGCCTTGTCAGGTCTACCACTCAATCCAGGGCCAGGATTTGTTGCAAGTTTAAGGAATGGACTTCTCGAATTAGAGCTTCATATTTTAGCTGAAGTATCTCAATCATTGACGCCTTCTAGTTTTAGTTTAAAGAAATAACTTTCAGCAATGTGGACTATTGACAATGTGAGCCCCCAAATGTCTTAAAAATACGCCATTGATTTTTCTTCTGCATTAAAACTAGAGACCCAGTATAATGTACGGCATCAAGGAGGGACTGGAAAGCCAGTTCATTGATTCACTATTCTGTACTGAACTGTACTGGGGGTTGTGTTGTTGTAAGTTTCTTTTGCTGCTTGGTTGGTTTTAGGGTTTAGGGGTTACAGTTTGTTTTAGTCCGCCAAATTCTCACCAAAGTATGTTCTGTTCGAATAAAGAGGCAAGATAGTAATAATCTGGTGAACCTATTTGTACTTAGTATGGGAAAAAGAGGTGAAATAAGGCATTCCCAAGACTTACAGCAAAATAACTAGAAGCAGAGAAATGATCTTTTTTCACCTGTCTAATATGATTTGCTTAATAGAGAAAGCAAAACTGCATATGCTCCCTCAAGAAAAGCTTGACCGTTGGGGATTATGTAAACAACCCAATGAAAGTCTGAACTGGGTCTCATATACGCAGCTTTTTGAGAGCAGAGAAGGGCATTGATTCCTCTGGTCAGATGGAATTGCTTGAAGCCATAGGAATTCATCAATTCTGCAGAAGCAGGTGGTGTCTTGGAAGGAGAAATTTATCTAAATATCAAGGTAGCTTTACTCATCATACACCTGTCTCCTCATTTGCTCTTCACAGGGGATGCTCGTCGGTGTCGTCGTCTAAGAGGACGCTGGTACCGTCCTCGTTGTCCTTGGGGCTACCGCTATCTTGGGATATGGAGATGGATCAGGAGGCGGAGATATGTCTGCTGTAGGCGGTAAGAAAACTCTCCCCAACTGAGATGCCACAGATGTAGATTGGGATACTGTGCCTGCATATTGCTTGCCTTCACAAAGCATTGCAAGGCTTTGACCTGAAGAGGAAGAGGTGTTTCAAGGGCAGAAAGGAGGGCAGGAGAAATTGAATTTTGGGGTTCAGGTGGCAGGAGAGACCTTAAACTCACTTTGATCAAATCTATTATTTTATCCCATTTCTATAGTGGATATGGAAAATAATGCCATCTCCGTCTACCGCTCTGGATATCTTCAAGATCTGGCCAAGGACTTGACATCACCGCCTGCGATCGCTTTATCTTCCTTTATATAAATCAAAATTGCTATCTCTCCAGCTCTAAAACATTTATGCATTGAAGTTAAATTTGGCAACTTTTCCTTGAAATACAGCTAAATGAGCATTGCAGTTGTTGTGCGACTTCTTTAAGAGGGGCTCGGGACAGCCTATTTATGTGGCTGCATAGTGTGTGTGTGTGTGTGTATGTTTGGGTGTGTATATATGTTTACATATATTTCAGCATGGAAGGAATTCCCTGCTCTTCAGCCACACATTGTGCCATAAAGTCACCCAGAAACAGTCTCGTTCTTTCCTTGTCTGTTTATTTATTGAAGCAGTTACTTTGCCATTGAGTTCTTCCGGCTGATGTGGTTGCTTGCGCAGAAATACTACAAAACAAAATTTAAAACATTAACTACAACCCCTCATTGGAACATAAAGTCATGTCTTCAGATTTTTTTTTTCAAGCTAAACCTCATGGGGTATTATTTACAAAAAAAAAAAAAAACTTCTTCATATGATGACTCAATATCAGCCTTTGCACCAGTCTTGTTTCCCTGGAAAAGGCACTGCGGAAACTTGGTTTGGAATGAGATCAGGAAGAGTCAGTTTCTCTCTCGGTCTCTCTCTCCCAACAGAGGATATAAAATAGCGGTCTCTGATACTTTGCAGAAGCCCTACCAGCAGCAGTTTCATACACTCAGCTTCCCTGTGGCAAATGCACAATGGAGCGTGGACATAAACCTTGAGGGTGGCAAGGTTCAAGTCCCTTCTGGATTTTCCAGAACCAGTCAGAGAGTTTTGCCAGGCTAACATTCATTACAAGAGTGGCTGCAGCATCAAGTCTGGCTTTTGCCATGCAAAGTTACAATCCCTGCAATTCCTTGAGGTTCCTTTATTCTTATCTTTATTCACACTGTTCAACCAATGAATTTGTGTAGAATTGTTGGCAAGTCCCTGGTGAAGGAGCAATGCCTGGGATTATCTCTTTAGTAGTTACTCTTATTCCCTTTCTCTCTCTCTCTCCTTTCCTCTTTCAGCTCCTGTCTCCTTCCCCAGCTTTGACATACTGGCAGTTTTACTGAAGGAGCACTCTCTTTCGGAAAGGATTTCAACCTTAGCCCATGTAGCTCCCCATTTCGTTAAGTAACCAAACCAAGCAGAAATCAAGAAGGAGGTCACCACTTCATTTTTTTTTCCTTCCTAGCGTTTTCCTGCAAGTGCAGGGTCCATTTTTTCGGAACAACCAAATGTCGATCTGTTGGTTGTGGCAAGAACTGGCCAACCAGCTTGTTGCTCGAGTCTGACATCATGGGCTGAGAGTGACTGGCCCGAAGTCACCCAGCCAGCTTTCATGCCTATGGCAGAAGTAGAACTCACAGTCTCCTGGTTTTTAACATGGAGCCTTAACCACTAGACCAAACTGGCTCTTTTAAGAGGTCACCACTTTATTGGCTGCTGAGTAATTCAGCACCAAAAAGGATTTCTCTGGGAAAGATGGCTGGTGGCAGCCTCTCTCCAGGAATTGTCAAGGAGCTTAGAGAAGCCCCCATGTTAGTTGGAGGGGATGACCAACGTGACTGCTGTTGTAAAAGTTTCTCTGGGTCACCTGTTATAAATTTCTACCCCCATCAACTGAGCCAGCATAATAAAACTGAGGGACAGTGCAAGTTGCTGGATACTTGGACAGTTCAGTTCAAACACAGGCTTTAAATGACCAATATTACTATTGATACTCACCATTCTTTTGGTATCGTATCCTAGTCTGAATATTGGCCTAGGTCACGCACTGAGTGATGTACCAAGGGAAACCTCTTAGACCAACCTAAGTTTGAGAAGGAAAGGGGAAATATAAATGCAGCAAATAAATATGAGAAGAAAATATCTTTAAATGGGGAGAAGTGTTTGTTATGAGATACAAAAAAAGAATAAAATCGATTTCTCTTTTATATACATACAAGAAAATATTGATAAAGTCCTGAAATTCATTCCATCAACTTCAAGAATCTCACTTCTTTTGGAAGTAGAGTTGAATTGTTCATTGCTCGGTCTTGGTGAAACAACAGAAGATGTAGCAAGGGGATATCTGCATGAGATCACGTTAGCAGAGAGAGGGACTTTTGTTTACTGGATGGATGGATATTATTAATTTTACTGATCAGCATAAACAATAAAATACTTCTCATATAAAAAATTCCCTTCTCACCCCTATGGGTGGTATGTGTCTTCCTCAATCTCGGGTCCTCTACCAGAGGCCTGGGAGTTTGAGGGTTCTGCGCAGTATCTTAGCTGTTCCTAGCACTGCACTCTTCTGCACAGAGAGCTCTGATGTTGTTCCTGGGATCTGTTGGAGCCACTCTCCCAGCTTAGGAGTCACGGCCCCGAGTGCTCCTACCACCACTGGGACCACTTTGGCCTTGACTTTCCACATTCTCTCTATTTCCTCCTTCAGGCCCTGGTACTTCTCCAACTTCTCATGCTCCTTCTTCCTGATGTTGCTGTCACTTGGCACTGCTACATCTATCACTACCACTGTCTTCTGGTCTTTGTCTACTACCACGATTTCTGGTTGATTGGCCAGTACCTGCCTGTCCGTCTGGATCTGGAAGTCCCACAGGATCTTAGCCCTTTTATTCTCCACGACCTTCTGTGGAATCTCCCATCTGGACTTGGGGGGGTCTAGCTCATATGCTGTGCAGATGTTCCTGTACACAATGCCAGCTACTTAGTTGTGTCGTTCAGTATATGCCATTCCTGCCTGCATCTTACACCCTGCCACTATGTGTTGGACTGTCTCTGAGGCCTCTTTGCACAATCTGCACCTTGGGTCCTGTCTAGTGTGGTAGACCCCTGCTTCTATGGATCTGGTCCTTAGTGCCTGTTCTTGTGCTGCTATGATCAGTGCCTCAGTGCTGTCTTTTAGTCCAGCCCTTTCCAGCCACTGATAGGATTTCCCAATGTCAGCCACCTCAGCTATCTGTCAATGGCACATCCCATGCAGGGGCTTGTCTTGCCATGGTATTTCCTCCGCTTGAACTTCCTCCCATGTCTGCTGCGGCCTGAAGCATTCTCTCAGCAGCTCATCTTTGGGTGCCATCTTACTGATGTACTCCTGGATACTCCGGGTTTCATCCAGGACAGTGGCTTTGACACTCATCAGACCCCGCCCGCCATCTTTGCGGCTGGTGTACAGTCTCTGGGTGTTGGACTTGGGGTGGAAACCTCCGTACACTGTGAGGAGCTTCCGGGTCTTCACATCGGCAGCCTCCATGTCTTCCTTTGGCCAGCTCACTATACCGGCAGGGTATCTGATGACTGGCAGGGCATACACATTGATGGCATGGATCTTGTTCTTCCCATTGAGCTGGCTCTTCAGGACCTGTCTTATCCTTTGGAGGTACTTGGATGTTGCTGTCTTCCTTGCCTCCTCCTCATGGTTCCCGTGTGACTGTGGGACACCAAGGTATTTATAGCTGGTTTCTATGTCTGCTATATGGCCCACTGGTAGTTCCACTCCATCGGTCTTAACTACCTTCCCTCTCTTTACTATCATCCTGCCACACTTCTCCAGTCCGAATGACATCCCAATGTCCTCGCTATAGATCCGTGTCAGGTGGATCAGTGAGTCGATCTCTCTTTCACTCTTGTTGTTGTTGTTCATTCGTTAAGTCATGTCCGACTCTTCGTGACCCCATGAACCATATCACACTAGGCCTTCCTGTCCTTCACTGCCTCCCTGAGTTTGCTCAATTTCATGCTCATTGCTTCAGTGATGCTATCTAGCCATCTCATCCTCTGCCGTCCTCTTCTCCTTTTGCCTTCCACCTTTCCCAGCATCAGGGTCTTTTCCAAAGAGTCCTCTCTTCGCATTAGGTGACCAAAGTATCTGAGCTTGAGCTTCATTATCAATCCTTCCAATGAGCAATCAGGGTTGATTTCCTTTAAGATTGACTGGTTTGACCTCCTAGCAGTCCAGGGGACTCTTAAGAGTCTTCTCCAGCACCACAGTTCAAAGGCATCAATTCTTCGGCGTTCAGCCTTCTTTATGGTCCAGCTCTCACAGCCATACATTACTACTGGAAAAACCATAGCTTTGACTATGCGGATCTTTGTCGGCATCGTTCACTCTTAGCATACAGCTTGATGTCATCCATGTAGTGGAGGTTGCTGATGGTGATTCCACTCTTGAACTTGTACGCATATCCAGACCTTGTGATTATCTGGCTGAGGGGGTTGAAGCCTATGCAGAACAGCAGTGGGGACAGTGCATCGTCTTGGTATATGCCGCACTTGATGGCCACTTGTGCGAGCTGTCTTGAGTTCACTTCCAGTGTTCTCTTCCACAGTCCCATTGAGTTCTTGAGGAAGGTCCTCAGTGTCCTGTTGACGTTGTATAGTGCCAGGCATTCACAGATCCATGTGTGATCCATAGGCTTTCCTGTAGTCAATCCAGGCTGTACTCAGATTGGTCTGCCTAGACCTTGAATCTAGGGCAACTGCTTTATCTATGAGTAACTGGTGTTTTGAGCCTCTGGTGTTGTTCCCAATGCCCTTCTGAGCTGTGCTCATGTACTGGCCCATATGGTCTTGTAGCTTGGCAGCTAGGATGCTTGATAGACCTTTCCATGTTGTGGGAGGCAAGTTATTGGCCGGTAGTTGGATGGTGCTGTTCCCTTCTGGGGGTCTTTCATGATCAGCACTGTCCTTCCTTGTGTTAGCCAGTCCGGGTGGGAGCCTGCTGCTAGCAGTTGGTTCATCTGTGCTGCTAGGCGTTCATGCACTGCTGTTAGTTTCTTTAGCCAGTAGGTGTGGATCATATCCAGGCCAGGTGCTGTCCAGCTTTTCATGTTCTTGACCCGCTATTGGATGTCTGATACTGTGATGGTGACTGGTTCCTGTTCTGGGAGATTGCTGTGGTCTGCTTTCAGGTCCTGCAGCCACTTTGCACTGGTGTTATGTGTCTTCTCTTTCTCCCATATGTTCTTCCAGTACTGTTCAGTTTCCACTGCTGGTGGCTCAGCTGTTACTCTGTGGTTGCACTGCAGTTGGGAGTATACTTTGGATGGTTCTTTGGAGAACAGGGCATTTATCTTCTTGGCCTCTGCTTCTCTAGTGTATCTCCTTAGCCTTGCAGCCAGTGCTGTGAGCCTTTGTTTAGCAGTCTCTAGGGCTTCAGATGGAGTCAGGCCCATATATTTTTTCAGTAGCCGAGTCTTATCCCTAATCTCCACATGCTTCTGTAGTTCCACCAGCTGACTGACTTCTCTCCGAGTTGCCTTGATCTTAGCCTCCAATCTCATTTTCCAGGGTGGGTATGTACTGCTGTTCTTCTTGATCGTGTAGCCAAGCATTTCCAGGATTACAGCGGCTGTAGCATATACCAATTCATTGGTTTCGGTTATGGTGGTAGTAGGGATTGTCTGGAGGGCTCTGTTGGCATCTTCTAGCATACTATCTGATGGTACTTCTCCACTGAGCCTTGATAATCGGACTCGAGGGTTGACTATAGCTAGTTTATCCATGATCTTATGCCTCATATCAGCTGCTGTGCTCTGTAATGGAAGGGGTGGCAGTGACATTCCAGCTTCAGGTGTTGGCTGCACATCTGCTTGTTCTTCTAGGTCTGCTTGAGTCCGGGTTGTAATGTGGAGTTGGTCTATCTCAAGTTGTGAGAGCAGCTTCCTCTTCACTATGTTGAAGCGCTGGGTAACTAGTTGTTTCTCAGTTAGTGTGGATGTAGGCCTTCTGTCTATCCATAGTTCCCTCATACGTTTCACATATCCCTTCTCATTAGGTCTGCTGTTGTAGTAGCATTCTATCAATTCCAAGTTCTCTTGTCTCATCCATGTATGGTTTGTTCCAGTAGCCCACTTAACATCAGATTGTCCTGGTTCCCCAACATCTGACGCGGACCTTGTTAATCCGGGCGATATCTGAGCCGGCATGACTCTCTTAGTTCATCTCACTCTCATATTTTTTTTTTTAGGTAGGCAGGTGAAGCGTTAGGGGTCTTTGCCCAAGGACCCCTTCTGGTAAGGTAGGTACTAGCCGGGATTTGAACCCCAGTCTCCTGCATCAAAGTTTCCTGCATATATATATATATATATATATATGTGTGTGTGTGTGTGTGTGTGTGTGTGTTTATAAACATGTCAGCCAAGCTTCATAGAAAACTGCCAACAGACCCAAGAGATCAGCAGTATCACACTTCCGGGCATGGGCACAAAACCAAGTTTTTAGGCCTGGGCATGGGCACAAAACCATGTTTTTAGTCCTCATGGAAAGCCAGCAGAGTCAGGGCCATCCTAATCTCCAGTGGGAGAATATTCCACAAGGCAGACACCATGTGGGAAAAGGACTTCCTCCTGGGACTGCCAGCCAACACTCTTTAGCTGACACCTGCCCAACTGGGTGAGAAACAACTGGGGAGAGAGAGTCCTATAAGTAACCTAGTTCCAAGCCATGAAGTGCTTTTCAGGTAACTAGAAGCACCTTGAATTGCATCTGGAAGCACCCTGGAAGCCAATGCAGATTGCGGAGCAGTGGTGTCAGAAGCACTGAAAAAACAACACCATTAACTGCCCTCATCGCTGCATTGTGTGCCAGCTGAAGCTTCTGAAAGCTCTTCAAGGGCAGCCCCCTCTAGCATGTTACAAGGGCATGAGTGACTGTGAGCAGGGACTCTCGATCCAGAAATCTGTGCAACTGATGCACAACCCAAAGCTTTGCAAAGGCCCCCTTAGCTACAGCTGCCACCTGCTCCTTGAGCAGGAGTCATGTTTCTAGGTGGACCCCCAGATTGTACACCAGGTCAATCTGGAGAAGTGCCACCCCATCCCGAACCAAAGATGGAAGGTTCCCACAACCAGGCGGTCCAAAACCCAAACCCACTGACTCTTGTTTGGGTTGAGCTAAATCTGTTGCATCCCATCCAACCCCAACAGCCTCCACAGAATCACTCAAGTGGCCTGGGGAGGAGATATAAACCTGAGTATCATCAGCATACTGATGATACCTTATCCAAACTGTCAGATGACGTCACCTAACAGCTTCATGTAGCTGTTTAACAGGAGGGGAGAAAGTACCAAGCCCTGCAGCATGCCACAAAGAAGGGGCCATGGGCTAGACCTCTCTCCACCCCATCAAAACCCACTGGAACTGACCCTGGAAGGAGTACAAGCATAACGCTGTGCTGCCCACCCCCAACACACAGAGCCATTCCACAAGGACACTATGATGATGGTATCAAAAGCCGCTGAGAGATCAAAAAGACCAAGGTCAGACACACCACCCCCATCATGCTTCAGGCAAAGATCATCCAAGAGTGTGATCAATACTGTCTTGGTCCCATACCCAGGCCTGAACCCTGATTGGAAGGTGTCCAGATCATCCACTTTTTCCTGGGACCTCTGAAGCTGTAACATGATCGCCGTCTCCCAAGCTGCCTCTTACCCTGCACCAGAAAGGCAAGTTAAAGTCACCCAGGACCATACGCTCGGGGAACCATCACCAACCTGGCCACTGAGTCAAGGAGCTCAGGCAGGAATGTTGCTATGTGACCAGGAGGCTGTACAAACCCAACAGTCCCAAATGAACCCTAGAGCCCAGCCTAACAAACAGGGTCTCGCACTCAGCAATCTTTGGCGCAGTGCCTCTGGAAACATCCCAAGTATCTTGGATGACAACTGCCAACCCACCACTCTTACCCTGGAGTCTCAGCTGATGCCACACCAGAACCCAACTGGGCGCATCTCCAAAAGGGGGACTCCCCTCTCAAGACCCAGCCAGATTTTGGTAATGCATGCCGCATCAACCCTCTCATCCATGATCAAATCATGGATGAGGACAGGCTTCTTATGGATTGACCTGGCATCATTCAGCAGCAACAGGCAAAAGCCCAGGATAGGCATTACTGTTATGATGGTTGGTCACACATTCAGCCAGAAGTTTAGACTGGATCTGGCATTTTTATTCACCTATCGAGTCCTTCCCAAAGACCTGGGAGTGGCAGATGTTGTTTTTTGATGGTGTTAAAGGTATCGTTGCATGATATGAGCTGTTCCAGGTAAAGCTGCCTTTTGCAATTGACTGATGGTGATTTCGTCAATGCCAATGGTCTTCAAGTGGTGCTCCAGTTGCTTTGCGATTGCACCTAAGGCACCTATGACTATTGGTACTATCTTTGCTTTCTTTTGCCACAGTTGTTCTACTTCTATTTGCAGATCTCTATATTTTGTGATTTTCTCCAGTTCTTTCTCTTCTATTCTGCTGTCTCCAGGTTAGTCCACTACCCAAACTTTTTTGTCCTTCTTATCAATAATTGTTAAGTCAGGGGTGTTGTGTGGCAGGTGCTTGTCTGTTTGAATGTTAAAATCCCAGAGCACTTTAGTTTTTTTCATTTTCTATTATTTCATCTGTTTTGCGGTCTCACTAGTTCTTGCTTGCAGGCAAATGGTATTTCTTCATGATATTGCAAAGCACCTTTGTTGCTACTTTGTCATGCTGTTGTCTGTAGTCAGTCTGTGTGATCTTCTTGCAGCAGCTAACTAGGTGGTCCACTGTTTCTTCAGCTCCTTTACAGAGGTGGCATTTGCTGTCTGTTGCTGTCTTCTCAATTCTGCCTTTCTATCTATTTGTTCTCAAGTACAAATTGGTCTTGTGCAGCCAGAATTAGTCCCCCTACCTCCTTCTTCAACTATCCTTCTCTTAGCCATCACCAGATCATATTATCTGCCTTGCCTGTAGTTTTGTTTGTGTACTGGCCATGTCATGCTTTGCTTTGCCATGTCTCTTTTCTATTCTTCATTTGTTCTTTCTTATAGGCCAGTTTGGTTCCTTTGGTATTCAGTAAGCCTCAATCATGTACTACTTTCAGTGCATCTTTTCACTGTCCTTCAGATATTCTTCCAATGCCCTTTTTTCTTCTTTAGCTATCTGGTGTACTTGCAACATTCCATGCCACCTATACTCCTTGATAAGGAGAATCTGTCAGCGTTGCTGAGTGGATGAAGGGCATGATTCATTGTCATTATTTTTCTGGTCTTCCTATCCAGGGATTTTCGTTCAGCTTGAGTCCAGTCCACTATTCCAGCTGTATATCTAATGACTGGAATTGTCCAGGTGTTAATTGCCGGGATGGTATTTCCGCCACTGAGTTTGGACTTTTAGATCTTCTTCACTCTTCTGATGTATTCACTATGTATTCTGATGTATTCACTATGTATTCACAATGATTGACTTCATTGTGCTTGATGCGGTCAGCCTGAAGGATGCCCAGGTATTTGTAATGATCTTCTTCATCCAGACTCTTGATGTTATTTCCATAGGGCAAATTGATTCCTTCAGTTTTCACTACAACACCAGTTAGTAATTTGAACATTGGTGGTAAGCAGGTAATGGGCCTGTAGTTGCCTGGTGCTGCCTCTTTTGGATACTGCTCTCTTTCATTATCAGGTAGGTTTTGCCAGATGTTAACCAATCTTCAATGTCAGCTCCTTGCAGTATCTTGTTAAACTGCTTGGCAATGAGTGGGTGCAGAGCAGTGAGATGTTTCAACCAAAAACCATGCAGTTTGTCTTCACCTGGTGCTGACCCATTCTTGATCTTCTTTGCCCTTTTCTCCACCATTTCTGTTGTTATTACAAGTTCTTTCATTTCAGCTTCTTTTTTATTCTTATCCACCTCCTTTATCCAAGCTGCATTCTTGTATTCCTTTGGGTTGTCCCATAACTGCACCCAGAACTGCACTGTTTCCTCTTTGTCAGGTGTTGACTGGTTCATTGCAGTCTCCATTGATGGATTGGTAGAAACCTTTCCAATCTGACTGAAACTGGAGAAACTGCCTGTAGTGTGCAATCCGAGCTTCATATCTGCTGATCTTTTTGGCTATGGCTGTTATTTGCTGCTTTATTATTTCCAGTGCTTTCTTGATCTTCCTTGTTTCTTGTTGATATTTCTTCATGTGGTATTCTTTGGTCTTTTTTTCTTCGGTTCCTTTTCTTTCATCTGCTCTAGCTTGCTTGCACCTGAACTTAGCATGCTGATCTTATTTTCCAACATGATCTTCCATTTTGGTGGTGCACTATTTGGCTTTTTTTCTTGTTTTTTGATTTTGCATCCAAGGTATTCAGTCCCCTAAATCTATTCATCATCTTCACTGTGTACTCACAAGGAATATGATCTAAGTCATACCTGAGTGGTCTAGTGGTTTTCCCTACATTCTTCAATTTAAGCCTAAATTTTGCAGTAAGAAGCTCATGATCTGAGCCACAGTCAGCTCCTGGTCTTGTTTTTGCTTTCTGTAAAGAGCTTCTCCATCTTTCGCTGCAAAGTGTATAATCAATCTGGTTTCAGTATTGACCATCTGGTGATGTCCATGTGTAGAGTCGTCTCTTGTGTTGTTGGAAAAGAGTGTTTGCTATGACCAGCTTGTTCTCTTGACAGAACTCTATTAGCCTTTGCCCTGCTTCATTTTGTACTCCAAGGCCAAACTTGCCTGTTATTCTGATTAATCCTTGACTTCCTACTTTAGCATTCCAATCCCCCATGATGAAAAGGACTGTGATGGAATGGTGTTATGAAGGCCACGCTCAGGGAGATAAGCATTTCCTTAGCCCCCAACAGGAGCGTGGGAAGTTTAAGAAGATGAGACTGGCGCCACCATAAAGAATTCACGGTGTTGTGGCTTGCTGGCTTGGGAACTTAGGTTCAGTCTAGAGAGATTACTGTCTTCAGATGGAAGCTAATAAATGCAAAAGAACTGTATTTGCACTGTCTCATGGAGTTCTTTGGGCTGAACCTGAAATCACCACTGTGGAGGCTGGGTCAGGAGGAGCATCAAGAGTCTTTGTGGAAGGCAGCAGTAACAGCAGAACCACTTGCCCTCTCTCACACACAGTTGTCCCGTTATCCGCATTCTCTACATATGCCCTAACCTGATGGCATGTTTCCTTGGGGGGCAAGTCTGGAAGTGCACCAGGGAGAGAGGAGAAACAGAGCCTCTCACGGACCTTTGCACTGGACCTCTGGCAGCCCTAACTGTGGGTGCATGAGAAGGGAAGATTATGTGGGCTGAGTCTGGATGCTGCACAGAAGACCAGGATCTGAGGGATTATAGCTTCTGCCTTTAGGGGCTAATCAGATATTCTAACAAGAGTTCTTACTCTGCCTGTCAAAAGTTGTCATGTTCTCACCAGAGGGAGACTCTAAGAGGCTAGAGCCTGCAAAGGCTGTGTGTGAGCACAGAATAGGGCTAAGGTGGACACTGACCCTCCTCTTCTGAAAGGATAGTTATTGGTGTAAAAATGGGGGGGGGGGGATATTGAAAGGGGAGATCACTTTTCTTTGAGTGGTGGAATGCTTAGGAAGCCACCCCAACCCTCAGGACATCTGCCAACTGTCCTGAAATCTTTTGAGAAGAGTGAGATCCACTGACTGAGGACTGGGCTGCTGTTAACTGCTGCCAGACACATAGAGATAAACAGCATCTACACACTATACAAAGGAGACAACAGAAAACAAAACAAAGGACCAGAACAACTCCTCACCAGCAGTCATCACCGAGATAAGCAGAGGTTACCACCGGGCACACAAGCAAGCAGTGAATAATACCTTAATCAAGGAACTACCAGAGGAACAAAACAAAACCCCCACTCCCACCAACACTGGCAGGGTATGCCACAGTATATATAAACAGAGAGCAAACCCCATCCCATTCTAGCACTGAAGATGTTACCTAGATGGGTAATGAAATGTTGCAAGAAAAGAACCAAGCTCAGAGAACCCCAAGTACTCCACTGTACAACCCTGAGCTACACATATTTGCCTGTATTGGCACTTCTAAGAGTGCCTAGCACAAGCTTTGTGGCACTGTTTAGGCTTTCACAGAAGCCTTCCCTAGAAGCTAATACGTCATATCACTGTTATAGCTTAATCACAATAAAGACCTCATTTATTGTAATTAAGTCCCTTATTCCCTCTCTTTGTCCTTCGAGGTGGACCTGGAAATAGAAGACTCTTATAGACCCCAAACGAGTGTTAGGATCCCCAAGGAAGCTCTGCAGATGTTGGTCAAATTTCACAGAGCTGCAGTGGGTGATATGGTTTGAGGAAGACACGTGAGATCTCTTCACTGAAATATCAGGAATGGAAACTGCAAATTTTCCCTGATTTCATTATCAGTAATTCCTTGGAGGAAAGAATTTTCCTTGGCTCAATAAAATGCATTAAATATTTCTTTTTGTTTCCTGCTATTTTTTATCCACCACTGACCAGATCAGGCGTTTTATGGATCCTGATGCACCACTGGCATTTCTGACTGAGCAATGACTGAGGATCACCCCCTTCAGATGCCTATCTTGCCCTGAACAGGGGACTTTCTTTTGTTTTGGGCTGGGCAGCATAGCCCTTTGCCGGCTTTAAATAGAAAGGTTCCAGTGTGCTTTTTTTTTCTTCTTTTTCTTTTTTTAAATAACGGTGGGTAGGAGGAGGTGGGTTGAGGTGGTGAACCTGTTTTCTATGAAAGTCATAGTTTTTCTTTATTTTTATTGGTTTAATTTTTTTTTAAGTATGTTTGCTTTGTATTTTTTACTTTTTAGCTTTAACTTCGTTTAGTCACTGGTTGCATTATTTTTTAAAATATTTTCTGTATTCATGTATTATCTCTGCACATATCTGTGATGCCAATATTCAGGGTCTGTGACAGCAGTTTATTTCCAATGCAATCTATGTGTAATTATACCATATTTAATTTCTTCATATGCTCAGGTTAAGGGTATTCAGTTGGAAAGTGAAAGGGATGTGAAATATTTTTAAACACAGAAAGAGAATTAAATAGATATAAAGTTGGTATTATATTTATACCAGAACCTTATTTTAGAGACGATGAGGCATCTTTTTCTCTCTGAAGTTCGATGTTCAGGTATTTCCTATATTAGTGGGAACAGGACTGATGCAGCTGGAGTCAGGGGTTAGTTAAGAAAGAGGTTAACATGGTAGTAGTGGAAGTATATATTGATCCTTACGGGTATTTCTTTTTTATTTTTATTGGTATTATTATAAAACCCAAGTAAGACATTATATCATTTGAGTACGGTGGTATTTATGCAGTGTTGACTGGAAGTTAGTAACACTTATGTTTAATTAACTTAAACCTTTAAATATTAAGCGAAGAAATGTATGTCAATATTAACTATGATTTCTAAAATGTTAATGATGATAAGCTTAAGGTTATTTAAATTTTACATCTAAAGCTGAATATGGCACTGATAAAATACTGCAAAATACATTAAATTATTGTTATATAATAAAAGTTTCTATGTTAAGGTTAATACCTGATATTAAGGTTTTCACTCTATTGTTACTTATAGGTAGTCCTCCACTTACAATGGCAATTGGGACCGAAATTGCTATTGCTAAGTGATGCAATCATAAAGTGCAATGTCCATGAGGCATAGTTTAGCAATGGCAGTTCTGGCAGTCCCAGTTACCATTGTTAAGAGGGGACCGTGCAGGTGCCCAGGACCTCTGACTTCCCACTGGCTTCCCCATTGAATTTGGTTCTGGGAAACTGGCAGGAAACATCACAAATTGCGATCACATGACTGTGGCTCGCTGCAACGTTATAATTGCAAGCCACAATCATAGTACCAAGGGGATGGTGCAACAACTGGAACTCCAAGGACTGGTTGTAGGTGCTCACAGTGTCGAGAATAAATTTTGCCCAACAATGGAAGAAAGATGCAATTCCGATGATATCTGAATCGATAATTAAACTTGGAAAATATGCAGCAATGGCATAATTTATAGCACACATTCAGCAAATATTAAACAGAAGTTTATCCAAATTCAAGCAAGAATGGTTCTGATACATACAATAGATTAGAAGCAAGGCAAATATAAACACTTACAGTAGGGATTCTAAGGTGGTATTTTATTTACTTATGTATTTGTTTTAAAAGTCTATAGCCACCCATCTCACAAGTGCAACTCTGGGCAGCAAACAGCAATCAAAAAACAAGAAAAAAAACAATAAAAAATGAATAAAACAGCATACAACTATCCTAAAACTGCAGTTATATATTCAATAAAACAAATTATTATTATTAACCTGAGGACACTGGATGTTAATTTAGTTCTTGTACATTTCTAGGAGTGTGTAAAAAATTACCCTCACTTCAGAGATGCAAGGCAAGAATGTGTGTAGGATTGGAATGTTCCTCCTAAAAAATATAAGTATAATTAAAATTGGAAAGTGTTCCAGGTTTATATGTAAAAGTTTAATTTGATAGATGTATGGTGTTTACTTCACCCACAGCTTAGAAACAATAGTATCTATTTATTTCTTATGGAATATGTTTCGGATTCTTCTCTTCATCCTATTTTTTATCTGACCATGCTCCTATTACATAAACTCTTCCATTTAAAAAGACTTTTAAGGATGGCAGATTGCCACTATCATTTTATGAGGCATATGTAAGCTTGATTTTAAAACGAGGTAAGGATTCTAAAATTTGTGGCAGTTCATTTTCATTAATTAATGTGGGTAAAGAGATCTTGTTATCCACGGGACTTAATTCAGTGGACTGACATTTATTTTTGGAAACCCCACAGGAGAGTTATAAAAAATCAAATAATTTCAGATTCTTTTCAGTGGCACTCAGCAGGGCTGCCCGCTTTCACTCTTGTTATTTAATTTAACCCTTGAAATTTTGTCCACCGTTGTAAGGCCATTGTTAGACATGAAGGATATTGCTTTAGCATGGTGTGAGTATAAATTACTTGTATATGCTGATATTTTAGCAATTTTGGATCAGTACCAATCAGCAATTTTCAATCTACCTCTCTGCCTAATGTTATAAAGCCTACATAGAATTCTTTCTCCCCCTCTTACAAAGAGGGAGGGCACCTCCAGGCATTGTGGTGGTCAGGGCAGGGTGACACCAATGAACGGTTCAAAGCCATCAGCCAAGAGAAGTTCAGTTCAAAAGTGTACTTTCCTTATAAGGAACAGGCAGGGAGAATAGATTCTGACAAAGAAATGGAGCAAAAATGGGGCTTTTAAAAGAAAGAGGGGAAGGAGGGCACTTACTTTAAACCATTCTCTGCAGACCCTAGCAGGGAGCACAGGGCCTCAGCATTTTACTGCTTCGCAAATCTCCAAGTTCAGACTAGAACCTGAAGGTTAGGAAGGACCTGCTATTTCCATTGGGGAAAAGCTTGCATTAGTGCAAAGGTAAACTGCTCTTCCAATCCATGAAAGAGTAGAGGGAGGGGGAAGCATCAGATGCAAATCAAGTTTTGACTGAAGAGCGAACAGCATTACTTTCACAACCTTGGCTCCAACCATTACACCACACTGGCTGCACACAATGAAGCTCTCTGGATTACTACGCTAAATTCAATCAAGCAGTTTGAATACGCAGAATAAGTCTTACAATCTATATACTACTAAAACTCTTGTGTTTGTAACCTTCAACTGGGTGAAACGGTGTGTCATAGGGCAACAATCTTGAACCAAGGTATCTCAAATGGGCTCACTTACGGAATGAGTCCAAAGTCCGGGACCCATTACTCCCATAGGATCGAAATTTGAAAATTTATGGCTGCCTCAGCACTGCTGTGCTGCTGTGCCATGTGGTCAGCCTACATCATGTGATCGTCATGGGCATATCCCTGACCTCTTTCCCACCTCCCTCTGCCCCCTGCACCCAGTTGCCTGGCAGAAAGGTCTGACAGGCAAGTGGCGATTGGCTGTTAGGAGACAAGTCAGGAATTTGAACTCTCTTAAAGGCTGTGGCTCCCTTTGCTCCACCTCCCCCCAGTATTGTGGCAGGCAGTTCTGGTGGTCAGCTGAGGAGGTGGCGGCTTCATGGGGCCTCTCCAGAGGATAGTGAGGGGAGGGCAAATGGCCCAGGTTTATGCTATATGTAGAAAAAAGGAAGGAAAGAAGGAAGGAAAATTTCTGAGACTTCCTGCCAGCTTCCCCTTTGACTTTGCTTGTTTTGCTTTGCTTTGCTTTGCTTTGCTTGCACTTCCCACAAGCAAAGTCACTGGGGAAGTTGGCAGCAAGTCGCAAGTCCCTCATACTCCCCCTGCTTTTTTGCCCTTGGTCATTCTGTTTCTCTGTCTAGCTAAGGAAATATATCTGAAACGGTGACCCAATGGATCAGAGGTTGTCTAGAAGTTTTATAAATTCTTTGGTTCATCTAAGGACGTGCCTCGGAATTCACGTCCTTAGATGAACCAAAGAATTTATTCCAGGTCCACTTTTTTTTTTTTTTTACTTTGTATACTTTGTCCCTGGGTTCTCTGATCTCTTTTTTTCACTAACACTTGCATCCATGCTAATGACTTTCAGGTGCGTTCTCCTGCTCTGGCCTTAGATATGAGGTGTGCTTCTTCTACAGTAGTATTCCTGGGATTCCCAGTTGGAAGTGTTCCAACAACCTTCAATTCAATTGTGAAAAGGCCAAACTTGCTCTTTTTCAACCTCAATCTCTCTCTCTCTCTCTCTCTCTCTCTCTCCCTCTCTCCCTCTTGCTTCTTTTATTTTTCAGAACTGTTAGTGGGAGTTGGGGATGTTTTATCAACGAGAACCTTTCTTTAAAGCCTTTCATTCATAAAACTACAAGGACCTGTAATTTTTTTCTTTGGAACAACCAGAGGATTCGACAGTTCTTGCTCCTGAAATGACCAAGGGGTTCATTCACATGTTGGGAGCATCTGGCCTGGACTATTACAATACTTTATTGGCAGCTCTTCCTACCTTTGCTTTCTTGCCTTGGCTTCAGATCCACAACTGCATGGTGCACGTGAACCTGGACCTCTCCCAATTCACCCTGACTTCTTTTGCAGGGGATCCTTACCTTGGTTGGGTCTTCAGCAGCATTAGCAGTTTAAATTGCTGGTCTTGATCTCCTGGACATCTGAGGAATACTCAGTTCTCTGAATAACTTGATTACAGGTCAGGTTTGTACTCATTCATGTCATCAGGGTCACCTCACGTTGAAGAGCTTCTACTCTCTGGAACAGACTCATCCTTGAACTACAGTTCGATTCTGATCTCCTAACATTTAAAAAGGGTCTTAAATACTTTTTTCTTCAGGACTTTTATGAAGCTGGAAGAACGTTTCCCTTCAGAGGAAGTACTGAATATTGATTAATTATGAGAGTGTTTGGGACTATATCAGGTTTTATATCAAATGTTATACAGTTTGATTGCTTTATACTGTCATCTCATTTTTATGCTTTCCACATTGTTGTTGCTGTTGCTTATGCCTTTGAGTCATTAACTCTTGGTGACTGCCTCCACAAGTCCCTGCAGTTTTCTTGGCAAGATTTTGGGAAGTGGTTTGCTGCTGCCTTCTTCCTAGGGCTGAGAGTGAGGAACTGGCCCAAAGTCCCCAGCCAGCCTTGTGCCTAGGGCAGGATCGGGATTCAGATTCTCCCAGTTTCTAGCCTGCTGCTAAACTGCTTTCCATATACCATCCCTGTTATTTCCATAAATTAATTCAAGCAATTGCTGGCTAAGTGAGTGGGGTCTCATCTTGTACAGGTTACACCATCCCACTATCAAGTATGAGATGGATCCATCAGGTATAGGAAAGAGAAAGCAGCATCACTTATCCATATTTTTTCCCACACAGATTCCCCCACCCACTTCTATTCCCCCTACCCCCAAAAACACTCAGGAAACAGGAATTCAGAGTACATGGCAAGCAGTCAAAGGGGTTGGAATACCTTCAGGATTTGCTCTGACCTGGCAATTCTCAGGACCATCCTTGGAAATGAATGTATTTAATTCTGACTCTGTTCTGCTTCATTTGACATGAGAGAAAAGCTGCTAATTTCTTTTCAATTGCTGTGGCTCTGCACATCTTCTGGGCCATCCATTTTCCCATTAGAGGAACTGAAGCTCCCCTCACTTCCTGGCCAAAAGCCAGTCATTACTCTCCCATTGCTCTGCTGTGTCAGCTTCAGCCTGGCACGGCATGTCCCATTCCACCTAGTCAGTTTCAGAGCCCCAGGCACCTGCAGCCAAAAGAGGAAGCAGCCAAACTGCAAGTAAATTACCAACAGGTGGCGGCAATCAACCAAAGTCGGAATTCGAATACATTGTAACCGCGGATTTCCCCAACCACCACAGGCAAGCAAGCAACAATGGAAACAGGAGCTCTGCTGCTCGAGCAGCGATTGCCAACCCATTAAGAGCAATCACGAGCTTGCCCGCATGAGAACCGCCATGCCAGCACAGCAACCATGGACAAAGGACCAGGGCTTAACCTGCCATCAAGTACAGGGGAGGGGGCACCACGGGCAAGGGAAACCCCAAGCACGGGCAGGGGCAGAAACCGGGAGCGTCTTACAGAGCGCAGGAAGGGAGCCCTATATAAACCGATGTAAATGCATCAAAGCCAGTTCTGGCTTTGCCTGTAACTGCCTGCATTACACTCGAGTAAACTACCTTGACTGAACCTGTGTTTCGCGAGAGTTTCCGTCGGTGCTGAATGCGGCAACTCTTACATGCTGCAGGCTTACCTGAACTTTGTCTCTCCGAGTAAGCGATGTAAAAAAATTAAATGGCTTTACTGCATACAAACCGTTTTTCATCATATACATACAAAAACAGTTTGCCACAGCCACATGTACTTCTCTGTACCCCAAGGTCCAGTCGACCGTCCAAGCACTAATTGGTATCCACTCTTAATTAGCCTTTCAGGTCAGTCAAGGTTATGCAGTCATGGTCAACGCTAAGAAAGTGCCCTTATGCAGAATTATCAACATGCTATCCTTTCACCTTCAGAAGCCACATCAGTTTTTAAATGAAATAATGCTAAGGCTGGAGGTTTGGGGTTTGGTTTGATTAAGTTCGGTTTGGTTGTATGTTTGTTCTGTGAGGTTTTCTGTAATCAACTTTTTGTCGCATAGTTTTCCATCAGATATTTTTTTGGAAACCACTAAAGAAATGCACTCTCCTATTCATCAACTGGATGGAGAAAGTTTGAGTACTGATCAGTTCATGGTGTTCTCTTTGTGTTCTCTGCATTTCAGGGTGAATAATCAGGGATTAAATTCAAACAACCTTATGAGAGATTTGGAGGTAGAAGCATGAGTGGTATAGAAGTGTCATATTATGGGGAGAGAAACACCACAACTTCTTCTCAAACCTCCAGAGTCAGTAGAGGATGATCACATGGCTGACTTAAAGATGTCTTTGAAGGATTAGGGGCTGGAAATAGGAGGTGTAGAAGTATCCTCATGATAGTTTGTACTCAGTTCCAACTTTTGAATGATAAAAGATTGAAGATGATAAAAATGCTAAAAGCACAAAAGTACTTGTTCAATCAACTTCATCTGTAGCCTACAAGACATCAGTACAGTTACCAAGCTAGATTCCCTAGGAAAGGATTGCCAGGGCTAAAACAATCTGTCTCTGCAGTAAACTTTATGGAACCAGGGGGCCTAGTACATAAGGAAACCATCCAAACACTGTGGCATGTTTTATGACAGCTTCAGTTTCCATGTGGCAAGAGTACTGAGATAGCTGACCTTAAAAGGTTCCTTCTCCCACGTCTAACCGCTGGTCTCAAGTACCAAAATGCCCTAACAATAAATAATCAATAAATAAATGTCCTGCTCTCTTCCTCTACCTTTGTAACAACTGCTGAATTTCTTCACACAGTAACTTCAGCAGCTCCCATCTTATTCTTTTCACACAGTGCTCCTCAATCATTTCTAGAGCTAGTCCTCACTTATTTTGTTTTATTCTTTACCTTCTTTCACTTTATTACTAAACACCAAGTCAGTTTGGCCCTGAGGTTTCCTCATTACCCTTTCTGCACACACTCATGACACAAGATAATTAACCTTTTTTGGGATAATAGCAGGAGCTCAATGTTATTTCTAGGCTTGAAGACACTCTTAGTGATACATTGAGCTTCCAGGGAGTACTCACCACCTGCTTCCTATGATTCTTAAGCAAAAAACCACGTTATTAAACACTGACTATCTTTCCTTCCAGAGCTGCCATTTTTACCATTTTCAGTCTCACTGGTCTGCTAATATTTAGTCTACTTGTTGTTGATTGCCTTCTGTTTTTGCTTATTCCCCTTTCATGAGGGCCTGTACAAGGCTATGGGGGGAGGGATCTTCTGTAGTCCACAGAAATGGGCTCCACCCGCAAGACCAAGCTTGGGAGATGTGGCTGAATAACCGCCTCTTCCACTCATTGCCTTGAATGCAGCCTCCCCCCACCTCCTACCCATTGCCCACTCCCACCCAGGCTCAATACTTGATTCCACAAAGGACCTTCTCAATATGTCTTTCTCACTGCAGCAATTCTTCGTAGGTGGATTGCTCGGCCCAGTTTTCTAAGCAAGGATCATGTACTACAGAAATCAAGTTCGTTTTTTAGCTAGGTTTCTTTTTTCCGCTCTTGTCCTCATTCTCACTCTTAGGGTCCTTTCTGAGAGCAACTGTATTGCAGGCAGGGAGGGGAAAGGAGATGGGATAGTGTAATACATGCTGAAATGTCCTCTCCTTTTCTCTAGCAGTTCTCCTTCAGTAGAATAAAAGAGTCCATGGGCAGAGGGTGGAATTCTTACACCTACTGGATCTCTCTGATGATTCAAGTAATCAAGCCTCTTGCTATGCCAAGTAAATACATACTTCCCTCAGCTGGAAGCCCACAACTATAAATATCTCAGGCAAATGTGTCGGGGTATACCCTGAAGTAGGAATTTTTGTCTATGTGAATGAGAATGACAGAGCACAGCTTAGAGATGCCTACATCGTCAGCTCTGCTAGCTCAGGGTACCAAGTGCTCACGCCCGTGGGGTGTGGCAGGTACATGACCCAGCACAAACCAAGGCATATAGCTGTCAGAATCCTGCAAAATTTAATAATAGATTGTTATGATGGCTAGTTTGGAAATTTCTTTTTACATGCTGTGGTTCTGCCATTGTGAAAGGGGGGAGGGGAGAAGGAATGAGAAACCGTTAGAGGCAGATGGCTCCTTGTCACAGGCGCTGGCATGCTCAAGGTCATACCAGCAAGGGAATCAGGAGACTAGGAGCTAAGGGGGGTGTAGGGGGGGAAAGTAAGGAAAACAACTTTTGGCGCGCTTAGGCTCAGTCTTAGCAATGCTTTGGAACTGTACACTTGTTCTCAATAAATGAACTTTCTTTTGAATCGATACTGGTTGCAAGGAAAGTTACTGGATTTGGGATCAGCGGGTGGCAGATCATTACAATAGCCCAGTGCATCATGGGTGTTGCATGTGGGAGTACTGCTTGTAAGTTCTGTAGACCGCTTGTAAATATTATACAGTAAAGGTCTGTGTATAGTTTTGCTACAACAGAGTGTGGGCTGTTTATTTTGTTGCATCGGACACGGAATGCCACAACGTGGTGTATGCGCTACCCTGACAAAATGTTTAACAGCTGTATTTAGTTTGGGTCTAAGACTAGGTTGACTGCATAACTAAGTCAGATTATTGTGTGTGTGAGGACAGACTTTATGTCAAAGAGCCAGCAAGGGTATGGAAGAATGTCTTGTGTTTCAACATGAAATCATCTCTCCATCTCTAGAACATCTGTGGCAGCTGACACGTCAATCGCATCCCAAGTGAGGTACTGTGAGGGGTGTCCTCTCATGGGGCTTTTTCACACTGGGCAGAAGGGGCACCCAGGGAGGCTTCAGAGTGAAGGAAAGATATGGAAGAGAAACCCACAAAGCCAGCAGCAGCACCCTCTGCTATTTCCAGCAGGAAGGGAAGCTTAAAAGCAGCACCAGAATAACTTGAGAGAAATTCTGAACCATCCTGAAAGCAAAATAAAGAAAGAGCAGTCCCTTTTATAGCAGAAGAGAACACCTGAGGAATTACAAGACATATTTTGGCTCAGAAAAGGCATCAAGATCTCCAACCTCAGGTCACTGGATATCTTGGGCACTTATTGAACATGGGCCCAGCCCTGAATGGTTGAAGGCTAGTGAAAGCAGTCTAGGGGCATTAGTATGGAAATCTGTGGATAGGATCTCCTGCTGGGGCTTTCTCTTTTTAAAAGCAGCACAAAGGGTGGATTTGCTCTCCCATTGTCTCTGTACACGTATGTCCAGTCACCTCAAGTTTTGAACTCCAAGATGAAATATAATGAGGGAAGCTGTAAATTCTACCATGCTCAATACACCTGATACCACTGATTTTCAAATTTTCTAGACCTTGAATTCATCCTGAGCTTGGATTTCATTTGAAAACGAATTGCCTGTTCTAATGTATCTTTATTATTTACCTTAGGAATTGTGATTGCTAAATTCTAAGTCAATTGAGGCCTTCTGGTTTCTCCATATTTCCACACTTTCACACACATGTTACATCAGAGGACATGAGGTTTTCTGGATACTACTGGTATCTCACCATTATGTCTGAACTTGAAATCCTTGTATTCATCCTTGCTTTCAAGGCTTTCTTCACAAACTCCTTCCTGGGCTTCCTTCAGCCTTGCAAGATATTAAACTCTAATATTCTCTTTAACCCAGGGTTTGCCTAATTTAGGGACCTCAGACATTGCGTATGGCTTACCAGTGCAATGACAACTGAATTCACATCAATACTGAAGAGCGGCCAGAATACAGCCCTCTTTCACTACTTTCTGACTGACATATAAGCAGAGACATGGCTGCTACTGCCACATCTTAGTTGTGTAGATGTGTTTTCATGCAACCTCCTTATTGAGCAAAGAAACCACCAACTGATGCATGAACGAAACAACTTCCACCAGAGTCTTTCTGTAAGCATAGAATTAAAAGCTTATTAAGTTTGGTTTTATTAATAACTTGTAATATGACCTTGCACATAAAGGAAGAGGGGGATTCATTTCATAAGTCACATGCCTCATACAACACAGCCAGGATGTAGCCATAGAATTTATTTCATTTTTACCATCTTTAAAAATAAAACTTTCCAATAACAAGCACAGTCTGTAGTATCTTCATCTATTTTACTCACCACGGTTAAAGAGGATGACAGGTAATGGTATGCCACTGAAAGATAGATGGTGCTAGTGAAAATTACTGCAAGGCCAGAGAAAAACTAAGGTGGAATAACTAGGGAATTTCTGGGAGAATAGGTTTATACCTTCAACCACTCACACTATAGGCTCATTTCTGCTACTATGTTGATTCAAAGAGTTCCTTGCAATAAAGTTAATGTGTGGGCTGAATCTTGTAGAATTGAAACTTCCCATTTCTAATTTTTAATTCAGTGGCTCAGAGTTCTTTGTAAGTTTAGCCTGATCATCTGTGGCTTGGATGCCTGCCCTTCCTGGATGGTGAAAGCCTCCCCTTTTTTAGGAAGATTGTTGAGACATGGTGGAGCAGCATTTGCAAAATGTTCTGGAGGAAACCGATTATTTGGATTTCTTCCAGTCAGTTTTCAACAACATGTATGGTACTGACACCATACTAATTAGTCTTGTGGATATTCTGTAGTGAGACTGGATGCTGGATGCAGCTGGCAAGGCAATCTCCATATTTCACCCTGGCCTCATGATGATGATGATGATGATGATGATGATGATGATGATGATGATGATGATGAAGAAGGAGAAGGAGAAGGAGAAGGAGAAGGAGAAGGAGAAGGAGAAGGAGAAGAAGGAGAAGGAGAAGGAGGAGGAGGAGAAGAAGAAGAAGAAGAAGAAGAAGAAGAAGAAGAAGAAGAAGAAGAAGAAGAAGAAGAAGAAGAAGAAGAAGAAGAATGAAGATGAATTCTATTTATTTCTTTATTTGATTCGAACTCTAAATTACTATGGGTAGTGCATGATGCACTAAAACAATATAAAAACAATATAAGAGAACCAAACAAACAACAGAACCAGACTGGAACAAAGAAAAAGAAAGAAGAACAAGATGATGAACCCACCAAATTGTTAAACATCTTGCCAAGTACTAACATCCCACAAAGGGGGCACCAACCATCCTAGCCCAAGGCCTGGGAGAAGAGCCAGATCTTTCAGGTCTCTGGAACGCCAACAGGGTCATACAAGGAACTTCATTCCAAAAGGCAGGCACTGAGACAGAAAAGCCCTGCTTCCAGGGTCCTGACCAGCGACATTGTTTAATGGAAGGAAGCTGGAGCACACCAACTCTGTCAGCTTCCATCGGTTGATTTATACCACAGAAGATAGGCAATACCTCAAATGACTGGGCCCCATACCATGTAGGGCTTGTTAAGACCATAAAGGTCTTGAATCACACCTAGAAGTAAACTGGCAACCAGTGCAGTTTGTGGAGTAATGCAGCATAGAGAAGCATGCCCATAGCTGCCTGCACCACCACGTTCTGGACCAGCTGAAGTTTCTGAGCAGTCTTCAAGAGCAGCCCTATGTTGCAATAGTTAAGCTGTGAGATGACTCGGACATAATTGACTGTCTGAAGAGCCTCCTGATCAAGGAAATAGTGAACTGGTGCAACAGATAAAGCTGCACAAATGCCTTCCTGGTCACAGCTTCCACCTGCTCACTGAGTAGGAATTGTAAGCCCATGAGGACTCCCAAAGGCTGCATCACCCTTGAATGGGAAAGAGCAACCCCATCCAAGATCAAAGATGGAATACCCCCAGAACCAGGTGATCCCAAGACCCACAGCCACTTAGTCTTGGTAGGATTGAGTCAGAGATGGTTCCTCTCCATCCAGGCCCACACAGCCTCCAGGCACTGAGACAGGACCTTGACATCCTCACTTGGCTGGTCAGAGGTTGAAGGATACAATTGGGTATCATCAGCATAATGATGATACCAAATCCCAGACAGGTGAATCCCTTATCCCACCAGTTTTATGCAGACATTGAATAGGAGGGGGAGAGACAGTCAAACCCTTTGGCACCACACCAAGCAGGGACCTAGGGAACTGACAACCAACGCTGACTGAAACCAGCCCTCAACAAATTAAGAGAACCATTATAAAATGCTGCCACCTATTTCCAACCCCTGGAATTGGTGACCAATGGTCAAGAATAACTTAAGCCACTGAGAGATCTACAAGCACAAGTGGAAGTGCCACCTCCATCCCAGCTCCACCACAGGTTGTTTACAAGCATGCCAAAGCTGACTCCATCCTAAATCCCAGCATGAAACCCAGCTGAAATGGGTCTAGATAATCCTCTTCCTCCAAGGAAACTGCACTCCAGCCACCTTCTCAACAACCTTCCCCCAGAAGAGAAGGTGGGAGACAGAGTGGTAGTCTGGTTTGCTGTCTTTGGGTCTGGGGCTTTCTTACTCGTAGAACATGCATATCCATGGGGCTGCCTTCACCCAGTGGCTTCTGCCCAACCAATAAATGAGGAAGGGTGGCCTCTCTCCTCCTCCCATCTCTTAAGGAGTGTCATATTCAGGGACTATAGGGACAAACCTTCTCAGTTGCTGGCCATCTTCTTTGGACAGTATTCCTCCTGAGTTTAGTAATTCAGCACCAAAAAGGATTTCTCTGGGAAATTTGGTTGGTGGCAGCCTCTCTCCAGGAATTGTCAAAGAGTTTAGAGAAGCCCCCATGGTAGTTGGAGGGGAGGACCTACCTGACTGCAGATGTAAAGGCATTTCTGTGCTATTGTGATGGAATGGAATTATGAAGGCCAGCCTCAGAGCGAAAAACATTTTCTTTCATCTCCTGAGGAAAGAATCTGGTTGGATCTGACCAACCACCTGACAATTAGATTTTATTGCAATCTTCCTTTTTTTTTATGCTGGTCATTAAAATTAATAATATCCATCCATCTCCTGAAAAGCATGGGATATGAAAGAACACGTTTTTTGCTCTGAGGCTGGCCTTTATAATTCCATTCCATCACAGCTATCTGTTATAAATTCCTACCTCATCAACTGAGCCAGCATAACAAAACTGAGGGTCAGTGCAAGTTGCTGGATTCTTTTACAGTTCAGTTCAAACCCAGGCTTTAAATGATCAATGCTACTACTGACGCTCAGCATCTTTTGGTATCATATGCTAATTTGAATATTGGTCTAGGTCATGTACTGAGTGATGGACCAAGGGCTACCTCTTAGACCAACCTGACTTTGAGAAGGAGAGGGGAAATATAAATGTAGCAAATAAACATGAAAAGAAAATCTTTAAGTGGGGAGAAAAAGTGTTTGTTATGAAATATGGAAAAATAATAAAATCTATTTCTCTTTTATACACATACAAGAAAATATGGATAAAGTCCTGAAGTTCAGTCCATGACTTCAAGAATCTCAATTCTCTTGCAAGGAGAGTTCATGTTGTTATGCCATTTGCTCATCCTCTCTAAAGGGTAGCCCCAGCTTGGCTCACATTTCCACGTATGTAACACTGTGCATAAGCCAAGAAGACGAAAGCGCTGTCTTCTTGGCTTATGCACAGTTTGGTCAGAACTGATATTCTTATTCACTAGAAGGAATCAGGCAGGAACGTCTAATTGAGAACAGGACACTGGTTTCAAGAAAACTAGGGCACTTTTAGCAGTCCATTGACTGATCCCCTATGTATACCAATATAGGTACAGAGAATAAAAATAAGATTGCAAAGGATCCAAGGATGACTTTTCTAAACAAAGACTGCACATCAGCTCCTCCACCCTTCCAGTTTGGATTGTTCATTGCTGGGTCTTGGTGAAACAGTGGAAGACGTAGCAAGAGGATATCTGCATGAGATCATATGACCAGAGAGAGGGACTCTTCCTAGACCATTCCTTTTGTTTACTGGATGGAGGGATGGATGGATATTATTAATTTTAGTGACCAGCATAAAAAAAAAGGAAGATTGCAATAGAATCTAATTGTCAGGTGGTTGGTCAGATAACAGCTGATACAGGCACACACACAGCCAACAAGTAAGGGAAATTATTCCAGACACTATGATACCTATCCTAATAAAGGAGTGTGATCTAATAATATACAGGTGAAAATATTATTTGCAAAACCATTATGTACTGAAAAGTATAAGAAATGTAATATAAGTAATCAAGTCTGAACCTACTTAATTTTCCTCCCTCTCAAGTCAGCAGAACTACTTGCCCTCTCTCACACACAGTTGTCCCATTATCCGCATTCTCTACATATGCCCTAACCCGGTGGCATCTTTCCTTGCTCTGGGAGGGGGGGCAGGTCTGGAAGTGTACCAGGGAGAGCGGAGAAACGGAGACTCTCATGGACCTTTGCACTGGACCTCTGGCAGCCCTAAATTTGGGTGCATGAGAAGGGAAGATTATGTGGGCTGAGTCTGGATGCCACATAGAAGACCAGGATCTGAGGGGTTATAGCTTCTGTCTTTAGGGGCTAATCAGATATTCTAACAAGAGTTCTTACTCTGCCTGTCAAAAGTTGTCATGTTCTCACCAGAGGGAGACTCTAAGAGGCTAGAGCCTGCAAAGGTTGTGTGTGAGCACAGAATAGGGCTAAGGTGGACACTGACCCTCCTCTTCTGAAAGGATAGTTATTGGTGTAAAAATTGGGGGGGGGGATATTGAAAGGGGAGATCACATTTCCTTGGGTGGGGGAATGCTTAGGAAGCCATCCCAACCCTCAGGACATCGGCCAGCTGTCCTGGAATCTTAGAAGAGTGAGATCCACTGACTGAGGGCTGGGCTGCACTCACAAGATCTAGAGATTGTTTCCTTTGAGTGGCACTTCTAAGAGTGCCTAGCATCACCTTCGTGGCACTGTTTAGGCTTTCACAGAAGGCTTCCCTAAAAGCTAATATGTCATATCACTATTATATCTTAATCACAATAAAGTCCTCATTTATTGTTTGTACTGTCCATTCTTCCCTCTCTTTGTCCTCAGAGCTGGACCTGGAAATAGAAGACTCTTATAGACCCCAAATGAGTGTTAGGATCCCCAAGAAAGCTCCTCAGATGATGGTCAAATTTCACAGAGCTGCAGTGGGTGATATGGTTTGAGGAAGACACGTGAGATCTCTTCACTGAAATATCAGGAATGGAAACTGCAAATTTTCCCTGATTTCATTATCTGTAATTCCTTGGAGGAAAGAATTTTCCTTGGCTCAATAAAATGCATTAAATATTTCTTTTTGTTTCCTGCTATTTTTTATCCACCACTGACCAGATCAGGCGTTTTATGGATCCTGATGCACCACTGGCATTTCTGACTGAGCAATGACTGAGGATCACCCCCTTCAGATGCCTATATTGCCCTGAACAGGGGACTTTCTTTTGTTTTGGGCTGGGCAGCATCGCCCTCTGCCAGCTTTAAATAGAAAGGTTCCAGTGTGCTTTTCTTTTTTTCTTTTTCTTTTTTTAAATAACGGTGGGTAGGAGGAGGTGGGTTGAGGTGGTGAACCTGTTTTCTATGAAAGTCATAGTTTTTCTTTATTTTTATTGGTTTAATATTTTTGTTCAAGTATGTTTGCTTTATATTTTTTACTTTTTAGCTTTAACTTCTTTTAGTCACCGGTTGCATTATTTTTTGCTAATTTTCTGTAGTGATATATTATCTATGCACATATCTGTGATGCCAAAATTCAGTTTCTGTTGCCAGAGCATGGGTTTTTGCCAACATTCGCTGGATCATGGAGAAAGCACGAGAGTTCCAGAAAAACATCTACTTCTGCTTCATTGACTATGCAAAAGCCTTCCATTGTGTGGATCACAACAAACTGTGGCAAATTCTTAAAGAGATGGGGGTAGCAGACCATCTTACCTGTCTCCTGAGACATCTGTATGCGGGCCAAGAAGCAACAGTTAGAACTGGTCACCAAACAACCGATTGTTTCAAAAAAGGGAAAGGAGTACGACAAGGCTGTATACTGTCACCCTGCTTATTTAACCTATATGCAGAGTACATCATGAGAAATGCCAGGCTGGAAGAATCACAAGCCGGAATTAAGATTGCAGGGAGAATCATCAATAACCTCAGATATGCAGACAATACCACCCTAATGGCAGAAAGTGAAGAAGAACTAAAGAGCCTCTTGATGAGGGTGAAAGAGGAGAGCGCGAAAGCTGGCTTGAAACTCAACATTAAAAAAAACTAAGATCATGCATCTGGACCCATCAAATCCTGGCAAATACAAGGAGTAGAAATGGAAGAAGTAACAGACTTCATTTATTTGGGCTCCAAGATCACCACAGATGGAGACTGCAGCCACGAAATTAAAAAACGCTTGCTCCTTGGGAGGAAAGCTATGGCAAACCTAGGTAGCATATTAAAAAGCAGAGACGTCACCTTGCCGACAAAGATCTGCATAGTCAAAGCTATGGTTTTTCCAGCAGTAATGTATGGCTGTGAGAGCTGGACCATAAAGAAGGCTGAGCGCTGAAGAATTGATGCCTTTGAACTGTGGTGCTAGAGAAGACTCTTAAGAGTCCCCTGGACTGCTAGGAGGTCAAACCAGTCAATCTTAAAGGAAATCAACCCTGATTGCTCATTGGAAGGATTGATAATGAAGCTCAAGCTCAGATACTTTGGTCACCTAATGCGAAGAGAGGACTCTTTGGAAAAGACCCTGATGCTGGGAAAGATTGAAGGCAAAAGGAGAAGAGGACGGCAGAGGATGAGATGGTTAGATAGCGTCACTGAAGCAATGAGCGTGAAACTGAGCCAACTCAGGGAGGCAGTGAAGGACAGGAAGGCCTGGTGTGATATGGTTCATGGGGTCAAAAAGAGCCGGACACGACTTAACGACTGAACAACAAATATATTATATTATTTTGGTACGGTGGTATTTATACATTGGTGACTGGAAGTTAATAACATTGATGTTTAGATAACTTAAACCTTTAAATATTAAAACAAAGAAATTTATGTCAATATTAACTCTGATTTCTGAAATATGAATGGTGATAAGTATAAGGTTATTTACATTTTACATCTAAAGCTGAATATGGCATTGATGAAATCTTGCAAAACACTTTAAATTATTGTTATATACTAAAAGTTTCTGTCTTAACCTTAATACCTGATACTAAGGTTTTCACTCTATTGTTACTTATAGGTAGTCCTCAGGTGACGATGGCAATTGGGACCAAAACTGCCGTTGCTAAGCGATGTCACATGACTGTGTCGCTTAGCAACAGCAGTTCTGGCAGTCCCAGTTGCCATTGTTAAGACAGGACCATGCGAGTGATCATCACTTGCCACTTCCTGCCGGCTTCCCCATTGAATTTGCTTGTGGGAAGCTGGCAGGGAACGTCAGAAATTGCGATCACGTCACCGTGGCTCGCTGCAACGTCGTAACTGCAAGCCAGAATCACAATACCAAGGGGATATCCAACAACTAGAACTCCGAGGGCCGGTCATACGTGCTCACAGTGTGGAGAATAAATTTTGCCCAACATTGGAAGAAAAATACTATTCTGATGATATCTGAATCGATAATTAAACTTGGAAAATATGCAGCAATGGCAACACTTACAGCACACATTCAGCATATATTAAACAGAAGTTTATCCAAAGTCAAGCAAGAATGGTTCCACTACATACAACATATTATGAAGCATGGCAAATATAAACACTTACAGTATGGATTCTAAGGAGGTATGTTGCTTATTTATTTATTTGTATTAAACACCTATAGCCACCCATCTCAGAAGTGTGACCCTGGGCAGCTCAAAGCAATTAAAATACAACAACAAAAAGAGTAAAAAATCAATAAACACAATGGCATGCAACTATCCTAAAGCCACAATTACAAATTCAATAAAACATATTATTATTATTAACCTGAGGACATTAGATGTTGATTTAATTCTTGTAAATTTCTACAGGTGTGTAAAAAATTATCCTCACTTCACAGATGCATGGCAAGAATGTGTGTATTACTATTCTATTACATGATTTTAGGGGGCAAATCTTTGAATGGATGTAGAAAAGGATAGGAATGCTCCTCCTAAAAATTATACTTATAGTTAGAATTGGAAAGTGTTCCAGGTTTATATGTAAAGGTTTAACTTGATAAGTGTATGGCGTTTACTTCACCCCCAGTTTAGAAACAATAGTATATATTTATTTCTTATGGAATATGTTTTGGATTCTTCTCTTCATCCTATTTTTTATCTGGCCATGGTCCTAGTACATAAACTCTTCCATTTAAAATATCTTTTAAGGATGGCAAATTCCAACATCATTTTATGAGAGATATATACGATTGAATTTAAACCAGATAAGGATCCTAAAGTTTGTGCTAGTTTTAGGCCTATTTCATTAACTAACACAGATATAAAGTTCTTAACTACTCTCTACTGCCGAGAGAGGTTGCAGAACGCACGTTTCACCCCTTCCAGTTGGAGTTCATCAACAATGGCCAGGAATCAGACAATTTATGTTAATTAATTGTCACATGGGATGCCGCTAAGGGAAGAATGGGCTCTGCTGTACTAGTATCTTTAGACCCAGAAAAAGCCTTTCGTTTGGTTCACGTTAAATTTTTGAAGCAAGTGATGACTAGAGAACGCTATCCATGGGACTTAGGTCAGTGGATTGAGATTTATTATCTGCAACCCTGTGCTAGAGTTATAATGAATCAAATCATTTCAGATTCTTTTCAGTTACAATGTGGCACTTCTCAGGGCTGCCCGCGTTCTCTCTCGTTATTTAATTTGGCCCTTGAACTTTTGGCCACCTTTGGAAGGCAATTGTTAGACATGAAGCGCATTTCTTTGGCATGGTGTGAGTATAAATTATTTGTATATGCTGATATTTTACCAATTTTGGATCAGTATCAATCAGAAATTTTGGATCTACCTCTTTTCCTTATTTTGTAAAGCCTACATGGCTTTCTTCCCCTTCTGACAGAGGTGCTAAGAGGGAGGGCACCCTCGAGGCACTGTGGTGGTTCGGGCAAGCTGATGCCAATGAACAGTTCAAAGCAATCAGCCAAGAGCAGTCCAGTTCCAGAGTGTACTTTCGTTATGAGGAACTGGGAGGGCAGAATAGATTCAGAGAAGGAAAGGGAGAAAAAATGGGGCTCTTACAAAAAAGAGGGGAAAGAGGGATCTCACTTTAAAACATTATCTGCAGGCCCTAGCAGGGAGTACAGGGCCTTAGCATTTTACTGCTTCTCAAACTCCAACTTCAGACTAGAGCCTAAGGGTTAGGCAGGACCGGCTATTTGCACTGGGGAAAAGCTTGCATTACATAAATGTAAACTGTTTTTCCAATCCATGAAAGAACTAGAGGGAGGGGAAAGCATTAGGTGCAAATCAAGCTTTTAGTGAATAGCAGACATAACTTTCACCACCTTGGCTCCAACCATTATGCCATGCTGGCTGCACAGAATGAGGCTCTCTGGGTTACTATGATAAATCCAATCAAACATTTCGGATACACAGAATAAGTTTTACAATCTATATACTACTAAACCTCTCATGTCTGTAACCTTCAACTGGGTGAAAGAGAGCGTCACAGGGCAACAATTTTTGAACCAATCTATCTCAAATGGGTTAACTTATGTAATGAGTCCAAAATCTGGGACCCAGTACTCCCATGGGATTGAAATGTGTGGCTGCTTAAGCACTGCTATGCTGCTATGCCGCATAGTCAGCCGACATCACATAATTGTCATGAGCATATCCCTGACCTCTTTCCCACCTCCCTCTGTCCCCTGCACCTGCACAGGAAGGAAGGAAGGAAGGAAGGAAGGAAGGAAGGAAGGAAGGAAGGGAGGAAGATTTCTGACACTCCCTGCCACCTTCCCCATTGACTTTGCATGTTTTGCTTTGCTTTGCTTGCCCTTCCCACAAGGGCTTCCCACAGCTTTTCTAGAGCTTTTATAAATTCTTTGGTTCATCTAAGGACGTGCCTCAGAATTCAGTCCTAGGTCCATTTTTTTTTTTTACTTGTTCTACTTTGTCCCTAAATTCTTTGATCTCTTTTTTTGCTAACTCTTCATTTATGCTAATGACTTTCAGGGGCATTCTTCTGCCCTGGCCTTGGATACGAGGTGTGCTTCCTCTCCAGTTACCTTACGGGGATTCCCAGTTCGATGTGTTCCCACAACCTTCAATTTAATTTTGAAAAGGCCAAGCTAACTGTTGTTCAACCTCAATATTATTCTCTCTCTCTCTCTCTCTCTCTCTCTCTCTCTCTTTGTCCACCTTTTCCTTCTTTTATTTTTCAGAACTGTTGGTGGGAGTTTGGGACAGTTTATCAATGAGAACTTTTCTTTCAAGACTTTCATTCATAAAACGACAAGGACCTGTAATTTTTGTCTTTGGAATAACCACAGAATTTGATCAGTTCTTCCTACTAAAATGACCAAGCAGTTCGTTCACATACTGGGAGTGTCTTCCTGTACTATTGCAACTCCAATTAACCTAAGAGATCAGTCAAGGTTATGCAGCCATGGTCAAAGCTCAGAAAGTGCCCTTCTGCAAAATTATCAACATGCTATCATTTCAGCTTCAGAAGCCACATGAGTTATAAAATGAAATAATGCTAAGGCTGGAGGTTTGGGGTTCTCTGCTTTTCATGGTGAATAATCAGGGATCAAATTCAAACAGCCTTATGAGAGATTTGGAGGTGGAAATGTCAGTGGTGTAGAAGTGTCCTCTTATGGGGAGAGAAACACCACAACTTCTTCTCAAACCTCCAGAGTCAGGAGAAAAGAAGATGATTTCAAACTGTTTTTGAGGGACTAGGGGGCAGAAAAAGGAGGTGTGGAAATGTCCTCATGATAGTTTGGACTCAGTTCCATCTTTTGAATGATGAAAAACTCAAGATGATAAAAGTGCTAAAAGCACAAAAATGCTTGTTCAATTACCTTCATCTGTGGCCTACGTGACATCAGTACAGTTCCCAAGCCAGATTCCCTAGGAAAGGACTGCTAGCACTAAAACAATCTCTCTCTCTGTAGTAAACTATATGGAACCAGGGGGCCTAGCACAGAAGGAAACCATCCAAACACTGTGGCATGTTTTATGACAGCTTCAGTTTCCATGTGGCAAGGTTACTGAGATAGCTGACCTTAAAAGGTTCCTTCACCCACATCTAGCCATTGGTCCCAAGTAACAAAATGCCCTAACAATAAAGAATCAGTAAAAGTCCTGCTCTCTTCCTCTGCCTTGGTAAGAACTGCTCAACTTCTTCACACAGTAACTTCGGCATCTCCCATCTTATTCTTTTCAGACAGTGCTCCTCAGTCATTTCTAGAGGTAGATAGCAGCACTAGTCCTCACTTATTTTGTTTTATTCTTTACCTTCTCTCACTTTATTACTAAACACCAAGTCAGTTTGGCCCTGAGGTTTTCTTGTTACCCTTCCTGCACACACTCATTACACAAGATAATTAACTTTTTTGGGGGGGGGGGGATAATAGCAGGAGCTCAATGTTATTTCTAGGCTTCCAGGCACTCTAAGTGATACAGTTGGCTTCCAGAGTTTCCTCATCACACCACTTCCTGTGGTTCTTGAGTAAAGAACCATATTGTTAAACATTGACTTTCTTTCTTTCCAGAGCTGCCAATTTTACTGTTTTCAGTCTCACTGGTCTGCTAATATTTAGTCTACCTGTTGATAATTTTCTTCTCTTTTTGCATATTCCCCTTTCATGAGGGCCTGTACAAAGCTATGGGGGGGATCTTCTGTAGTCCACAAAAATGGGCTCCTCTCTCTCGAGGCCAAGCTTGGGAGGTATGGCTGAATAACCACTTTTCCACTCATTGCCTTGAATGCAGCCTCCCCCTACCTCCTTCCAGTTGCCCACCCCAACGCAGGCTCAATACTTGACATCACGAAGGACCTTCTCAGTATGTCTTTCTCACTGCAGCAATTCTTTGTAACTTGATTGCTCAGCTTAGTTTTATAAGCAAGGTTCATGTACTACAGAAATCAAGTTCGTTTTTTAGCAAGGTTTCTTTTTTTCACTCTTGACCTCATCCCTCACTCTTAAGGGACTTTCTCAGAGCATTTGTATCACAGGCAGGGAGGAGAAAATGATTTGTTTTGCCATTGGCTCTGTACACGTATGGGGTCCTTGGAGTGACAGAAGACAAATTCTCCAAGGCCTCAACTCAATATAGGGAAAGGAGGAGAGAAAGTTTAATTTTTTAATTTATTTATCAAATTTATATAGCCGCCAAGGTCAGAATGTGACTCTGTTACATTATTAGCTGTTTGCTTCCTCCTCCCTACCCAGATCTCTTTTTCTGCTGTTAATGCAACTCCTTTCTTTTTGCAAATTATAATCCAAGGCATTTCTGAGTTTGTCCACAAGAGAAAGAAAATGGAGACAATACCAGGAAAGGGAAAAGGAACCAATTATCCCTTAAACCATGATGACCTTGGTTCAATTATCCCTTAAACCACGATGACCTTAGGCAGAAAATAAACATTCTTTCAGAAAAACAGCAGAAAACAGTTTCATATGATTACATTTTTATATCATTTCATACATTCACCTTCATTTGAGAAAGCAACCAAGAGACAAATGATAAAAGGGAAACAAACAAAAAGGGGTATATGTATTTCAGTTAAAACTTTTGAAAGAAATTCAGATATTATTGTGGGTGTCAACAATATGATTTGCTAGGACCACAATTGCTAGCTGGTAGCCTAGGGCCACCCTTTGTTGGTCCAGTTGTTCCTGCTCATCCTAAATTTCTTTAGGCTTGTTGAAATACATGTCAGGATGGAGGGAGGAAAGAGAGTACCATAAACTCGATGAATAGAAGGAATAAAAATGTGATGAATCAAGAAGCTCATTACAGTGGCTACATCAGGGGTCAATTAGCAGGGCTGTGCGATGCTTCCAATTGGGTTCCAAAAGCAGTGGATGTAAGAGGGCAGGTCCAGCATCTCTCAGTGAATCATTAAACAAGCAGTGTCTGTTTCCAGCCTCAGACACCTACCACACAAGCCACCTTGCAGCAGAAGCCACTTGACAACTTAAGAGAAAAAACATAGCTCTTTTCCCAAATTTCTACAAGGTACTGTGTTATATTCTCAATGCAAGAAAGCATCACTATACAGAAATAGAAACTGGAGAAGTCTATTGTGATTTTAAGAGTGGTGTGGCCAGAAAGGCTGTGTAGCCTCTATGGATTTTGCATCCTTCTCAGCTTTTTAAACATGAAGAAAGAGCTGCATTTTCTCTGTTACTCCTGGTCAGGCTTCATACACACAGCCCAATCTCCACTCCCTGTACACTTGGCTCCTCTTGGCTAACTATGCAAAATACTAATGGATACGACTCAAGTAAATGAGTCCCTTTACTGCAGACTAGAGTGAAGCCATATAAAAAAGATTTGTTCACTGGGGTATATTTTGCTTACACTGTAGATCTCAAGAACATTTGAAAAATAGTCTGCTGATTTTCTTTTCTGCTATAAAACTGAAGACTTTATATAGACTTGTCCACTGAAGTCCACACAAACCAAACCCCTTATATAACTCAGATCTTCAGGATGTTGAAATCCTGCGTTCTTTCTTTCTGCCCTTCCAAGTCAATGGAGAGCTTGTCAGGGGCCTGATCTATGTTGACTTAACAGTTCTGTCTACTGTGGCAACCATTGGTGGCTCCTCACCAGCTTCATTCGTCTGCAGCAAATGGGAGTTTGACAAAGCAAGATAGGAAAAGTATTGACACCTTTGAACTTCAGTGTTAGAGAACTTGAGCACACAGTGGACAGCCAGGAAAACAAAGAAATGGATCACTGAACAATGAATTACAGGTCTCACTAGAGGGAAAAATGCTCAGACTCAAGTTATCCTACTTTGACATTTTATATAAAGACCTAACTCTCTGGAGAAGGCTCTAATGCTGGGGAAGGTAGAAGGAAAGAGAAGAGGACAACCAGCTGCAAGGCAGATGGATTCAGTTACAATTGTGATGATGCACCACTGGAAGAGCTGAAGGACCAGGTTAAGCACAGATTGTCAAGAAGAAAATGTCTCTAAGTGGGTGTTAAGAGTTGACACCAACTTGGTGGCATGTGATCACTTAATCAGTCATGAGGATCAGGATAAAGAAATTGGTACTGTCAAATGGCACTCCCTGCAGCCAAGAAATGTGGTAAAATATCCCAAAACAGACAGAGTGGAGTGCCCCTTCACTCTGGAAGGAGAAAGGAGAAAGGAACAGAGATATGAGGCGGGTTCAAATTCATATTCCCACTGTGTGCTTTCCACAAAGATTACTCAAGGTTACTCAAGGACTAGCAACAGTTTCTACTTAATGCAAGATTAAGTGTGGAAATGGCGATTGCAATCTGTGTCCTTGGGATACTGCAACTTTGGGCGCTATTGAGGTCTACAGAATTGCTACATGGTGACATAACAGTGTTGCTAGAGAAAGTGAGGCAACCACCTACCCACCCACCCCGAATGAAGATGGAAATGGAAACAGTTGGTCTGCCTGCTACTTGTACGAGAGGAAATGCTTGTATTGGCAGGAAGATGTACTGTTTTCCAAGCAAAGAATAGTCACAACTCCACCATCTCAACGGCACTGTACAACTACCTCCCTTTCCTCTGTATTTAAAAAATACCATTCACAGAATGATTCATTCAGTCAGTAGCACTTCATTGAGATTGCAACCTTATTGTTGTCAGTAATGTGGGTATAATAGGTAATGCAATTAATATCAGAAGACAAGAATGAAGAAAAATATGACTGTAAGTCCGGGGAGAGAGTCACTTTGGTGTAGTGGTCAAGGCATCAAGCTAGAAATTGGGGGACTATGAGTTCCTGTCCCACCTTAAGCAGGAAGACAGCTGGGTGACTTTGGGTCAGTCACTCTCTCTCAGCATAGGCAGAAGGCGATAGCAAACCATTTCCCAAAATCTTGCCAAGAGAACTGCAGGAACTAGTCCAGACTGACTCAAAGGGACAAAAAAACATATGGATTGGACACTCGGCCCACTGCCTAATCCATCACGCTGATAAGAACCAACCTCCTTGATAAGCCCACTTCAGTGCATGTGTCTCCTGTTGATAACACTTAGCATAGAAGTGATGCATAAACAAGGCGTGGGCCTTCAATCACACAGTGACACCATATTCCATTTTGGATGCACACATACACATCCTGATGTCTCTGCTTCTGCCAGATGAAATTTGCCATTGTAAGAGAAGGCCTTAGATCTCCTTTTTCACTAGATCCTCCTTTCCAAAGCCATCCTCCTGAAATCGTAGTACAGAAAATAAATTCTTGTGTGAAGAAGAAAGTGCAGCATCATTGGAAACAGAACATTAGTCCAAGAGTTGCTTAACATTTGTATTCCCAGCACCCAAAGCAGATATCCAGTTGTCTCTAACTCTTAAGCACCACAGTGGTGTTCCCTCTCTGGCATTCAGTGTAGCCTGAAAGCACTGAAGAGGCCTTCTCCATATAGATACATTGGTTCAGCTTTTTATAGTGAGACACAAGCAAAGGATGCTTTCAAATAACTTTTACGTAAGTTTACTTACAGAATTCTGCAAAGTTGCACAATAAGCACCAACTTTTAAGAAACAGGACAATAACAAGAAAAGTTAGAAATGGATAGACACAGGTTATCTGTTGTACTAGCACCCTTGGATGGAAAAACAGAAGAAATTATAGTTGAGGAGGAAAAAAAGAGGAACTGGACAGGCAGGGCACATGTCCAATGGTAGATGGTGAAGTCCCTTGCCAGGCAGAGGGAAACACCGTATGTTGAAGTTCTCAAAAGCCCTTTTGCCTTCAGGACATCTTGGTTTTCATTGGCTGTGGTCCAGCCTCATGTACTTTGAATGGGAACCAAGATTGTTTGGCTCAGCCTGAGACTGGATCCTACAGGTAATGCTCCAATTTAGGCACTTTATTTTTTGCCCTTTAATTTTTTTTTCATGTTTCTGAATTGAATAGAAAAACAAAACCAGAAAGAAGAATAAACATTAAACAAAGTTCTGAAGAAAGAAATGACAAAAGGAAAGAAAGAAAGAAAGAAAGAAAGAAAGAAAGAAAGAAAGAAAGAAAGAAAGAAAGAAAGAGGGAGGGAGGGAGGGAGGGAGGGAGGGAGGGAGGGAGGGAGGGAGGGAGGGAGGGGGACGGGAGGGGAGGGGAGGGGACGGGAGGGGAGGGAAGGGAAGGGAAGGGAAGGGAACCAAAAAGTAAAGGAGATAAACGATAGATAGACAGACAGACAGACAGACAGACAGATAGATAGATAGATATAATTAGATAGATAGAGAGAGAGAGAGAGAGAGATAATTAGAGAGAGAGAGAGAGAGTGAGAGATGATAGATGATAGATGCAGATATGAATACACATACAGATATATAGAGATAGGTTTCTCAGTAAGCATATTAATAAATGTTAGTTATATTTCATTATAGTCGTGCATAACTAATCTACACTGAAAAGTAATTGGTTTGCAAGCTGCTACTTTTTGTCCACTCTACAGACCATTGAGTAGTGGGGCCACATATTTATCGTTCCAAAGTCCTTCAGCTATAAGCTGGGCACAGAGAGAGGGCAGGGCATGTGCCAAGGGATCGGGGGCAAAACCCTTCAGCAAAGTAAGCTCAGCTCAGTTTGGGACTGGCTCCCTTAGGCAATGCTCCAACTTTGGGTCTTTTGGCTTAGAAAAGAAGCAGATGCATTCCTGTAATTTGACCAGTACCAGCCCATGTCCTCTCTACCTCAACCCAGCTCTCAGGGGCATCCACTGGGAGGTCAAAACAGTCAAGATAGCACTACCTGTATGGGTCTTCAAACATACAGTTGCCCCACTGTCTTCACATTTTGGACCAGCCCAGCCCTGCAGATGCCTCTACCCCTGTTGACCTTACCCAACATCCTCACTTCTTATCTCTCCTTCTTTCCTGAGATACATTATTGCAAAATACTTATGTTACAGGCAACAGAAGAAGGCCATAAGAACACCAACAGGACATTACCTTCCAATGCAACTTCATCCTTTTTCAATAATCAGCTCTGTAAATCTCATTCTTCAGTCCTGATCCCAACAAGCTGATGGCAGCAAAATTGGAGTTAATTGATAGAGTTAGAGGCAGACTGGGGTCATAAACTATTGAACTTGCACCCCTCAACAGAACATGCCAACAAGGTCTGTGGTGAACTTTGCAAAAGAGTTAAAACAGGAAGATATTGATCAGGTGTGAAGTTAGCTAGCAGAACAGGAGCAGAGATGTAGATGTGTATTCAGTTAAAGCCTCAAATAAAGATGTTCGAAAACCACTAAGCGTCCCAGATACAGAATATCACCAGTTGTCATGGACACAGACACATATGGTTTGAAAATGTGTTATGTTATTATGGGATGTTAGCTATTAAGTACGCATGCTCAACTATGTCACCAATCATATAACCTCTGATTATGATGCTGTTTTTGAAAAGGTATAAAAGATTTATGCTTTCTATTTTCAGGGCTCTTTTCTTGGGAAGGGGTCCTCACTTACTAAGGTGCCTTAATAAATGAGTAACTGAGTTTCTTGAGTCCCGTCTTTCATTGGGTTAAAGGGCTGGGCTGAAAACCACGAGTTGTGGCCAGCAAGCTTAAATATCTTGCATCTATCAGAAATGTTTCAAGCAAAGTTACCTCCCAGCACCACCCACAGAAAAGACACAAAGAGAGAGAGAGAGCATGTTAAATACAATCCAACCAAAGTATACAAAAATAAATTAAAAGATCTCAAAATATAGCCAGGCCTAACAATAAAAGTACTACCATAAAGAAAAATAGAAAGGTCTGTTCCAGTCCGATTCATATAGATTCAAACTATATGGTTGAATTAACAAAATAGCTACTAGGGATACTATAGAAGAGCCTGTACATTGTTTTTCTAACCTACAGAGAGTAATTCCAGCCAAATGTACCCAATTCTTAAAAAGTCACCTCCCTTCCCCTTTGTCAATCAATTTCCCACACTAAGGAAAGGTTTGGACTCAATGGTCCAGATGGTCTTTTCCACTTCTTTAATTCTTTTATCCTCCTGACAAAGACAAAACAGTTAAAGGGTTTAAAGGAATATGTTCACACATTTAAAATATCCACCTGAACATGCAGCTGAACTGATTGGGATAATGAAGCTACAGATGCATGGAACAAATTGATTGATTGATTGATTGATTGATTGATTGATGGATGGATTGATTATGCTCCAACAAATCATTTTTGAATCCTAGAAACCACATAGATAGATTTTCAGCATGACGATCTGTTCCTAACCTGGTCTTTCAGGTCTTCCAAAGCTGCACTCATCACCACTATAACTTAGTCCATCCACCTTGCTGCTGTTCATCCTCTTCTTCTCTTGCCTGCTACCTTTCACAGCATTGCATCATTTTCCTATGCTGGTCTATGACCGTACTAAAGATCTGATTCATTGATTGATTGACTGCTCCTTTTCCAGAGACCGAACTTTTTATGTAATGTGTCTGAAGTAGAATAATTTGAGCTTGGTCATTTGCACCTCAAGTGAGAACTCTGGGATGATTTGATCTCTCCAATTTTTTATATCATGCTCATCTTCTTCCAGTCCGGCTTCCCTTAATATATATTCAGCATATTGGTTGAATAAATATAGAAAAAGTATACAACCTTGTCACTCTCCTTTGCCAACCCTGAGCCAGTCCGTTTCACTATGTTCTGTAAGTACTCTGGCTTCCTGACTTTTACATGAGTTTCTCATAAGGACAATGAGACGTTATGGGATTCCCATTTTTCTGACCACTTTCTGCAGCCTGAGCTCATCGACACAATCAAAGACCTTTCTATAAACAATGAAGCATATAGTGACTTCTTTTGGATATTCTTTAGCTTTCTCAATTATCCAGCATGCAGCAGCAGTAATGTCTCATGTTCCTCAGTCTTTGCTAAAGTCAGCTTGAACATCTGGCATCTCTATTTCCAAGTAGGGCTCTCATCTGTGTTGGATAATCCTAAGCATTATTTTGCTAACATGTGAAATTTAGGATATTGCATGACAGTTTGCACACTCTGTTCAGTCTCCTTTTTTTATATTGGTTTGTAACATTGACCTCTTCCAATCTGTTGGCCACTGTGTCATTCTCCAGATCTGCTGGCATAGCTTAGTTAGAACCTTGATGATGATTCTTCTGTCGCTTGGTATATTTCAGCGGGTATTTCATCAGTTCATCTAGCTTCCCAGCTTGGAAATGACCGGAGGGCTGATCTAACTTCATAGAATCATAGAATTTCAAAGTTGGAAGGGACCACATGGATCATCTAGTCCAACCCCCTGCAATATGCAGGAAACCAATTAAACCATCCCCGAGAGGTGACTGTCCAGCCTCTTCTTAAAAACCTCCAGAGATGGAGAACTCACAACCTCCGTAGGTAGACTTTTCCACTGTTGTACAGATCTAACCGTCAGGAAGTTTTTCCTTATATTTAAGTGAAATCTAGGTAGCTGCAGTTTGTACCCATTATTTCTGGTCCTAGTTTCTGTGGCCATGGAAAAAGTTCCGAGACCATGTTCTAGTACTGGGGGTTCTTGTAAGAAGGAAATCTCTTCTAAGGTATCTTGGATGTTGACAACTCTACCATACAGTGTCTCAGTATACTCCTTCCATCTTCTTTTGATCTCCTTTGAATCAGTTACTATCTGCCCATTGGCATCTTTTAGCATACTGATTTGAGGTTGGAATTTCCTTCTGACTTCAGAGATCTTCTTCTCTCTTCTATCTGCACATCATTAAGGCTTTAATCTAGCCACATCGTAAACAAGATTAGTACTCCAAAAGATCCTGAGCACTTTCACATAGCATGTTGGGTGCGTTCTGACCTGAGGGGCCCAACATCTGGCACAATAACAAACATGATCCATGTAGAAAGATACACTGAAAAGATCCCACCATATCTGGAAAACACCTGTTTGGGAATGATGACTTCAACAGTAAAAGAGTAAGAAGTGCTTAATTCCTATCATTTTTAGTCTGGATACGAGTTTAGTGAGGTAACTGAACTTAGGAGAATTCTTCCATTAATCGATCTTCCTGGTTAAACTACACATTAACTCTTGTGTTGCTCATTTCCATTGGTTCTGACCAATAATTTACATTGATTGATTGATTGATTGATTGATTGATTGATTGATATTTCAAATTTAGACACTGCCCTTCTCATGAGGAAGTGACTCTGGGGGGTTTACAATAAAAACAACAACTGAATATTAGTTAAAACATAGTATAAAAATACAATAAAACCAAATACATAGTAAATAATAATATATTCCAAGATGCTGGTGATCGAAAAAATATTGACATATTGGAGCATCTTCAAGGTGCTAGCCACCCCCAAGGTTGGTTGCCCCTTTTCTAGTCCCATGCAAGTTAGCGGAGCCAGGTCTTGACTGTTTTCCAGAATGTCAAGAGAGTAGGGGGCTGCACCACCCCTGGGGGACGGGTATTCCATAGGTTGGGGCCACGGCAGAGAAGGCTGTCCTTCTGGGCTCCGCCAGTTGACATTCTTTCATAGACAGGGTCTGCAACAAAGCTTCTGTCCTTGACCAGGTGGGACAGGTCTATATAATGGGAGTGAGACGGTCCATCACATAACCCGGTCCCATGACATGTAGGGTTTTAAAGATGATAACCAACACCTTCAATTGGACCCGGAAGCAAACTGGGACCCAGTGAAGCTCACACAGAAAAGTGTGACGTGTGCCATCTTTGGGGCACCCATAATTGCCCGCGCAGCTGCATTCGGAACCCACCTGTAGTTGTGGAGTCCTTGGGGTTAGATGTTACCTAGATGTTACCTGAAGATGTTACCAGCCGGGTAATGAAATGTTTGCAAGAAAAGAACCAAGCTCAGAGAACCCTAAGGACTCCACAGTTCAACCCTGAGCTACACATATTCACTTCCATTGCCACCTGTTGTTTCCAGACACTTTTCAAGGGTGGCCCCATGTAGAGTGCATATCCTATACAGGAGGTGACTAGGGCATAAGTGACTGACTGGAGGGACTCCCAATCCATGAAAGGGCGTAACTGGTACACAATACGTAGTTGAGCAAAGGCCCTCCTGGCCATGACTGCCACCTGCTCTTCAAGGAGGAGTCGTGAGTCCAGAAGGACCCCCAGATTACGCACTGGGTCTGTCTGGAGTAGTGCCACCCCATCCACAACCAAAGATGGTAAACTTCTGGATACAGAAAAGCCCCCAATCCACAGCCACTCCTTCTTACCAGGGTTCAGCTGAAGCCCGATGTTCCTCATCCAGACCCCCACAGCCTCCAGGTGCCACAAAAGGGAAGTCACAGCATCACTCAGATCACCAGGGATGGAGATGTATAACTGGATATCATCTGCATATTGCTGATATCTCATCCTATGGTGATGGATGACCTCACCCAGTGGTTTCATGTAGATGTTAAAAAGGAGAGGGGAAAGTACTGAACCCTGCAGCACCCCACAAAGGAGTAGCCACAGCCTGGACCTCTGGCTCCCTATCAACACTGATTGAGACGTGCCCTGGAGGAAGGAGGTGAACCAGCACAAAAGTATGCCACCCACCCTCAATTCCCTGAGCTGACGCAAAAGGATACCATGGTTGATGGTATTGAAAGCCACTGAATGGTCAAGAAGAGCAAGGATGATGCACTAACCCCATCCCGTTCCTGCCAGAGATCACCCAGAAGTGTGACCAATGCGGTTTCAGTCTCAAATCTGGGCTGAAACCTGACTGAAAAGGGTCCAGTTAATCCGTTTCATCCATGATCCTCTGGAGCTGCAATGCCACCACTTTCTCAACCACCTTCCCTAAAAAGGGGAGGTGGGAGACTGGATGAAAATCGTCCAGTACAGTTGGATCCAGTGATGGTTTCTTGAGGAGGTGGTATACCATTGTGTCTTTAAAGGCCCCTGGAAACACTCCCTCTATCAAGGATGAATTCACCATCACCTGGACCCACCCATACGTCACCTCCTGAGCTGCCTTAACCAGGCAGGAGGGGCATGGATCTAATTGACAGGTGGTGGCATTTACAGCCCAGAGGACCCTGTCCACTTCCTCAAGTCCAACAGGATCAAACTGTTCCCAGATGACAGGGAAAGTATGTACCCCAGGTATTTCCACAGGCCATGTCACATGCTTGGCATCCAACTGGGAAACGTATCTGAGCGATTTTATCTTCGAGAAGCCCAGAAAACTCCTTTGGATGGCCCTGTAAGTGGGTCACTGGGCCCACCTTTCCCAGAAGAGATTGAATGATCTTAAACAGGGCTGCTGGGGAGCATTCTTTCGATGCAGTAAGAGTGGAGAAGTGTTGACGTTTCACCGCTCTTACCCCCACAAGGTAGGCCTTAATAGCTGCTCTAGCCTGTGTTCTGTCAGATTTGGTCCTTGTTTTCTTCCAGCGACACTCTGGACAACTCTTAATCATTTTCAGAACCCTCAACTCCTCCGTAAATCATGGGGAGTATCGGGCTTGATGGGTCAAGAGAGGTCGCATGGGTGAGATCTTGTCCAAGGCCTTGACCACCTTCCTATTCCAGGTGGTGGCCAAGGCCTCCCCTGGACCGGGCAGCAGATCCTTGGGTATAGTCCCCAGCTTCCTCTGGAACCCCATTGGGTCAATCGTTCGCCGGGGGCGGACCAATCAAATGGGTCCTGCCTCCCTGCAGAGGGAGGTAGCATAGGAGAATCTCAAGGCCACCAGGGAGTGATGAGACCATGACAAGGGGGACAGACATAATTCCCCCTTTAGATCACATTGCCACTGCTCCGACAAGAAAACCAACTCCAGTGTGAGGCCACCGTCCTGAGTCGGATCGCAAATAACCTGGAACAGGCCCATGGCTGTCATGCTGGCCATGAACTCCCAGACTGCCTCCAAGGCATGTCCCAGCGATGGCAGATTGAAGTTCCCCAGAACCGTAAGTCTGGGTAACTCTACTGCCAGCCCTGAGACTGCCTGCAGCAGCTCAGGCAGGGAGGTTGCTATGCAGCAGGGAGCCTGATACAGTAGTAACAATCCCAACTGTTCTCGCGAGTCCAACTTCAGGAACAGGGTCTCGCAACTGGCCATTTGTGGAGCAGTGCCCCTGAAGGCCAACATAGACTCCCAGATGACAACCGCTACCCCTCCTCCCCTGCCCTGGAGTCTTGGCTGGTTCCAACCCATAAACCCAGCTGGGCACATTTCTGAAAGGGGAACACCCCCCTCCCAGGGCCCAGCCAGGTCTCAGTGATTCACACCAGGTTGGCCCACTCCTCAGTGATCCGAAAAGATAAAAGGGGGGCCTTGTTGTTAACTGATCTGGCATTAAGAAGCAGATACCGAAAGCCAGAGCTGCCATGGATCTGCTGTCTGGGGCCTGGGTCTGAGTGGAGAGGGTCTGAACATGCCACTGGTAATAAACACCAAGAGCAGCCCGCCCTCTGACTCCTGCCATAATATCCCCTGCCCGTCACCACTGCCTTAAATTCCCCACAGCCTCCATTTCCCCCCAATCTCCGACCTCTGGTTTTCCTGGTTAGGTGGCCTTCCATCCAACCATACATCAACACACAACCTCAATCAATCACAAGATGGTGGTGGGCTCCTCAGCACTTCAGCTACCACTCTCAGTGCCATCAGAACCCTAACTCTCACCCCTTTCATTCACTATAACCCACTGTGCCCCCTTTACTGTCCTTTCTTACTAGCTGGCAAGGGTCACCCAATGTACTTCCCTTCCCTTCCCTGACTCTCACTCAGGGGGCAAGTATCTTTAGAACACTCACACCCTCATTCGCACTCCATACGTTCACCCTTGGGCTCCCCTCCCTGTCTCTCATACACCCCAACTCTCACACACAGGAGGGACTTCCACCCACCTCTTCCCTCTCTACATAGGCTATAGGGGCTGGTTGAACTGACCACCTAGGCCACCCTTCAGGTTGCACCTCCGACTGCGTCTCTGCCTGATTTTCAGGCCTTGGGCCGTCGCAGCCATTTCCTTGGCTATTGCCCCCAGACCCGCTCAAATTACCAGTGTTATGCCATCACCAGTCTGGTAAACTTTCAGTTGTTTGAACTGTCCCACCCCTACTTTGGCTGTTCTCCAAGTTGCTGCAGACCAGGCCTCCCCTCAGGCGCCTTGCTACATTGCTTATCTCAGGCTGCTCGTTCTGTTGTTCACTGCACTGCTCAGTTGTGCAGGCTGAATCTGCCAGCCTACGGCGAGCTCCTACCAGCCTCTACCAAGTCACACCACCCTCCACCAGACACCGCCAGTCATGACCCATTACTACAAGCCACTCGCTGCACCACTTGACCCAGGACTCCACTGCACTGTATCGTTAGGGCCACTCACCACAGCCCCCCATTGCACCGCTCAGCTGTGCAGCCAAGCTCAGCTATGCAGCCTGTTTCTCCAACCTCCACTGAGCTCCAGCAGCCTCCAAGGAGCTCCCCCAACCCCCGATTCAGGCCACCTGCTGCGCTCACTACGTACACTGCAATGCCCGGCTTGAGCCGCCTGCTACACCATTTAACTTCAGGCAGTTCAACCTCAGACTGCTCACCCATGAGGTTCGCAGGACCAAGGGACCCCGAGTCCTCGTGGACTGCTGCCAAGGAACCCCCAGGGCAGCCAGGTAAAAACCTAACCCAGCTGCACTGGTCAGCCCCTTGGCTTCATTTTCGGCTTGCCTCGTCTAGCCGAGTGAGGCAGCTGGCATTTGCTCTCAGTCGCCATCTTGGAAGTCTTCTTCTTCACATCAAGTTTTGAACACCAACATGAAATATAATGAGGGAAGCTGTCAATTCTACCCAGCTCAACACATCTCATACCACTGATTTTCACATTTTCTAGACCTTGAACTCATCTTGAGCTTGGATTTCATTTGAAAACTAACTGCCTGTACTAATGTATGTTAATTATGTAGCTTAGGAATTTTGATTGCTAAATTCCAAGTCAGTTGAGGCCTTCTTGGTTTCTCCATGTTTCCACACTTTGAAACACACGTTACATCAGAGGACATGAGGTTTGTGGGCTACTATTGATATCTCACCGTTATTTCTGAACATGAAATCCTTGGTTTCAAGGTTTCCTTACAAACTCCTTCCTGGGCTTCCTTCAGCCTTGCAAGATATTAAGCTCTAATATTCTCCTTAATCCAGGGCTTGCCTAACTTTAGGGACCTCGCACATTGGGCATGGCTTACCAGTGCAATGGCAACTGAATTCACAACACTGCTGAAGAGTGGCCAGAATACAGCCCTTTTTCACTACTTTCTGACTGACATATAAGCAGAGAGATGGCTGCTACTGCCACATCTCAGTTGTGTCAATGTGTTTTCATGCGACCGCCTTATTGAGCAAAGAAACCACCAATCGATGGATGGATGAAACAACTTCCACCAGACTCTTTGTGCAGGCATGGAATTAAAAGCTTATTAAGTTTGGTTTACTAATAACTTGTGATATGACCTCTCATCTAAAGTAAGAGGGGGATTCATTTCATTACTCGCGTGCCTTGTAAATCACAGCCAGGATGTAGCCATAGAATTTATTTCATTTTACACCAGCTTTTTAGAAAAACTTTCTAATAAAGTATCTTCACCTATTTCACTCACTATGGTTAAAGAGGATGACAGGTAATGCTATGCCACAGGAAGATAAATGGTGCTAGTGAAAATTACTCCAAGGCCAGAGTAAAACTAAGGTGGAAAAACCTAGGGAATTTCTGGCAGGACAGGTTAAGACCTCCATCCATTCATGCTATGGGCTCATTCCTGCCACTACGTTGACTCAAAAGGTGAGGGTCTTGTGGAAAACCTGTAGTGAGACTGGGGCAGTAGAAATGTAACTGCCCTGTCTTTCTGGACCTCTCTGTGACTTTTGATACAGCTAATCGTGGCATCTTACTTTGTTCATGGGTTGGGAGGGGAGTCATTGTCTTTATAACTAGGGAATGTTCTTGAATTCTTCAACAGCAGGTGGCAGCTATGGTTAGGATAGCCTTTGCACGCCTTCATCTAGCATGCCAGTTACGGCCTTTCCTGGATCAGAGGGCCCTTCTCACAGTCACTCATGCCATACATACGTCTCCACTGGCTTACTGCAAGGCACTCTACATGGGGCTGCCCTTGAAGACCACCCAGAAGGTTCCAGTGATCCAGAATACAGGGGCTCATATGGTAATGGGAACTTCTGGGTTTTCCCATGTTACAACCCTATTACAAAAGGTGCACTGGTTTTTGTTCATGGCTTGGAAACTTGGCTTTTGTCCCAGGCCTGGTGTTGATGTTTGTTATTTGTCTAAGGGCCCTGTTTTCTTGACTTTGTTGTTTATTCAATCATTTTAATCTAGGCCAGTGTTTTTCAACCTTGGCAACTTTAAGATGCATGGACTTCAACTCCCAGACTTCCCTAGCCAGCATGTTGCCTGGGGAATTCTGGGAGTTGAAGCCACAGATCTTAAAGTTGCTAAGGTAGAGGGACACTGGTCTAGGCTATTGGCAGAAGTCAAGTCCATTTGCTGAAGCTTCAAGGGCCCTTCTTGGTTCTGTCTCCTTTTATAAGCAGCACTGCAGCCGACACTCTGGGATTAAAGGCCCTTCAATCAAGAGAGATCAAGGAGCACAAAGATTGATGCTCCACCTCCAACCTGGCTCCACCACAGGTTGTTTACAGGAGTGACCAGAGCTGACTTGATCTAAATCCCAGCCTGAAACCCAGCTGAAATGGGTCTAGATAATCCACTTCCTCCAGGGAAGCTGCAGTCCCAACACGTTCTCAACAACCTTCCCCCAGAAGAGAAGGTTGGAGACAGAGTGGTGGTCTGGTTTGCTGCCTTTGGGTCTGGGGCTTTCTCACTCTTTGCACCTGCATATCTATGGGGCTTCCTTCTCCCAGTGGCTTCTGCCCAACCAATAAAGTAGGAAGGGTGGCCTCTCTCCTTCTCCCATCTCTTAAGGAGTGTCATATTTAAAGACTACAGGGACAAACTTTCTCAGTTGCTGGCCATCTTCTTTGGACTCCTTTTATAAGCAACACATTTCTCCAGAGTTTAGATTGCCTTCCACCATATTGTTTCTTTCACAAAGCAATTGAAACCTGGCTTTTCCAGAGAGCCTCCCAATAGATTGGTGATGAGAAGGACTGGATCTCGGAGCTGTTCCTAAGGGCACTGTTGCTCTGCTCTGTTAAAATGGTTTTCCACTCACGTGAGTAGATAAATGGGTACTCTCACTCCGGTGGGAGGAAAACTGCTGGCGGCGCCTTGCAAAAGGAGTCGGGAGCAGTTGCCAGTAAAGCGCGAAACCGCGCTTGCTCGAAAAGGTTGTGAAGCAATGGAAAAACCCTGCCTCCTGCACTCGCCAGCTGGGCTCTGCTCTAGGAAGGAGGCATTGGCAAAACCACTTCCGAAACACCTTGCCTTGAAAACTGCAAAAGGACTCGTCCAAAAAGCAGTCACTGCAGAGTCGGTAACGACTGAGTGCAGATTAAAATACATACATACATAAATACATACAGCCAATATTTAAGTTCACTTGGGATCAAATTGAAGGAAGTGATCAAAACAGAGAAAATCATACTTTCCTAGGAATAGCAAAGTAGCAGCAAACACATTTTGATTTCTGAGGCCCTCAGCAGGTAAAAGTTGCTTGTGGATAGTCTTGGAACTGCAAATGAATAAACAAAATTCTGGCACTCACCACCTCAGACTAATACCTGTACAAGCAATAAAAAGTATGGCCACATAGATAATGCTCCATCAATGGCTTCATGATTTTAAAAATCAATAATACCCCGTCAATGGCTTCATGCACTTGAAAATGGTAAAATGGTATCAACAGATTTGACATTAAAGTTGAATGATCCAAAAATTGGATTTAGTGTATTGGACTCCCCACAGAATGGAGTTGAAAGGTAAAGCATCATATTTCCCATATTGGAGGTGTAAAAAATATTGAGGGTTCATAGACCCATATGGTATGGTCCTATAATCATTTGTCAATTTTGGGGAATAGCATTTTCATGGATACGAGTAGGTTTATGGGAAAACCTAATAAATGTTAGAGACTTTAATGTGATGTTGAATTATACAGAGTACCAAAGTTTTAGAATTTGTCAGTCAGAAATTATAGTTGTAGCATGCGTGGGGGCTAGCTAAAAGAATAATCCTGAGAAATTGAAAAAGTGATCTCATTCCATATATTACGGAATGACTTTTGGAAATACTTTCAAAATATATTGAAATATAAGCAAAGGCTAAAGCAGTACAGAATGTTCTACTTTGGTGGAGACGGTATGATTATTTTACAATCATGTTTTGGATCTGGTTATACTATGCTGTGGTATGGTCTGGATTTTCTCATGGGAAGAAAGTCATCCCGTTCTCTGTACAACAACTTGTTTCATCTACCATGGGAAGTTAATGTAAACAAAGCATCTTGTGACTCTGTTATGCTATTTACTGCCACCTATTGGTATGTGTATGCTAGTTATTCAGTGGGGGGGGTACATGCTGGCAATATAATGGGAGGGCTAGATGCCTAGCCTGTCAGTCGTGTATAGTTTTATCCATCATGTAGTTTTATGGGTTATGTAGTTGTAACTAGTAACCAAGTAGTGTACCTCTTCTCTGAGAGTGTTTTTTAGCTAGAGACTTTGTTGTGGAGAAGTCTTGGATGCTAAGATGAGAAGAAGTCTTTGTTATTTCTTATATTTTGTATGCAACTTGTATTTTACAATATTTATCAATAAAAACTAGTTCGTATATATTTTCTGACTGGAATTTCTTTGGAGAGCAAAATATGGACATTGCATTTTGCAAGCTCTCATGCTGATGTGTATTTTTCCTGGGAGCAGAGTTTTTGAGAGCTTTGCTGCGCTCTGCACAACAGTTTATAAGTGAAGCAGTATTACCTTTCTCAACTGGTAGAGGTTTGACAGCAATTGAGGAAGGACTTTTGTCTTTCCCACCTGGACAGGGCAAGCCCTGAGGCTGGGATCTTTTGCAACCACCGCAGGTTAGCCGTTCAACTGAGTCCCTTGCTCTTTCAAGGACTTTTGCAACAGCAAACGCACAGGAGTGTTTCAATAGGAGGAAGGTGCAATAATGCCTTATGTAAGAATAGTAAAAGTAACTGCTAAGAATACTTGCAATAATTCCCTCAGGGGATATGATGTAATCATTATGACCCTATAATAGAGAGCTGTGTCCTGTCCCAGAAGCAAGATCTGGTCCAGAACCAATCCCAACATGAAGATCTTTTATCTGCTCTTCGCATTCCTTCTCCTTGCATTCCTGCCTGAACCAGGTAAGAAACTAAATTACTGACCATTTAGAAAGGACTGATAACTCATTCCTTTATAAACAAATATGATCCCCTTTGCAAGCAGGATATTCTTCTACAGCCTTGTCAGGTCTACCACTCAATCCAGGGCCAGGATTTGTTGCAAGTTTAAGGAATGGACTTCTCGAATTAGAGCTTCATATTTTAGCTGAAGTATCTCAATCATTGACGCCTTCTAGTTTTAGTTTATAGAAATAACTTTCAGCAATGTGGACTATTGACAATGTGAGCCCCCAAATGTCTTAAAAATATGCCATTGATTTTTCTTCTGCATTAAAACTAGAGACCCAGTATAATGTACGGCATCAAGGAGGGACTGGAAAGCCAGTTCATTGATTCACTATTCTGTACTGAACTGTACTGGGGGTTGTGTTGTTGTAAGTTTCTTTTGCTGCTTGGTTGGTTTTAGGGTTTAGGGGTTACAGTTTGTTTTAGTCCGCCAAATTCTCACCAAAGTATGTTCTGTTCGAATAAAGAGGCAAGATAGTAATAATCTGGTGAACCTATTTGTACTTAGTATGGGAAAAAGAGGTGAAATAAGGCATTCCCAAGACTTACAACACAATAACTAGAAGCAGAGAAATGATCTTTTTTCACCTGTCTAATATGATTTGCTTAATAGAGAAAGCAAAACTGCATATGCTCCCTCAAGAAAAGCTTGACCGTTGGGGATTATGTAAACAACCCAATGAAAGTCTGAACTGGGTCTCATATACGCAGCTTTTTGAGAGCAGAGAAGGGCATTGATTCCTCTGGTCAGATGGAATTGCTTGAAGCCATAAGAATTCATCAATTCTGCAGAAGCAGGTGGTGTCTTGGAAGGAGAAATTTATCTAAATATCAAGGTAGCTTTACTCATCATACACCTGTCTCCTTATTTGCTCTTCACAGGGGATGCTCATCGGTGTCGTCGTCTAAGAGGACGCTGGTACCGTCCTCGTTGTCCTCGGGGCTACCGCTATCTTGGGATGTGGAGATGGATCAGGAGGCGGAGATATCTCTGCTGTAGGCGGTAAGAAAACTCTCCCCAACTGAGATGCCACAGATGTAGATTGGGATACTGTGCCTGCATATTGCTTGCCTTCACAAAGCATTGCAAGGCTTTGACCTGAAGAGGAAGAGGTGTTTCAAGGGCAGAAAGGAGGGCAGGAGAAATTGAATTTTGGGGTTCAGGTGGCAGGAGAGACCTTAAACTCACTTTGATCAAATCTATTATTTTATCCCATTTCTATAGTGGATATGGAAAATAATGCCATCTCCGTCTACCGCTCTGGATATCTTCAAGATCTGGCCAAGGACTTGACATCACCGCCTGCGATCGCTTTATCTTCCTTTATATAAATCAAAACTTGCTATCTCTCCAGCTCTAAAACATTTATGCATTGAAGTTAAATTTGGCAACTTTTCCTTGAAATACAGCTAAATGAGCATTGCAGTTGTTGTGCGACTTCTTTAAGAGGGGCTCGGGACAGCCTATTTATGTGGCTGCATAGTGTGTGTGTGTGTGTGTATGTTTGGGTGTGTATATATGTTTACATATATTTCAGCATGGAAGGAATTCCCTGCTCTTCAGCCACACATTGTGCCATAAAGTCACCCAGAAACAGTCTCGTTCTTTCCTTGTCTGTTTATTTATTGAAGCAGTTACTTTGCCATTGAGTTCTTCCGGCTGATGTGGTTGCTTGCGCAGAAATACTACAAAACAAAATTTAAAACATTAACTACAACCCCTCATTGGAACATAAAGTCATGTCTTCAGATTTTTTTTTTCAAGCTAAACCTCATGGGGTATTATTTACAAAAAAAAAAAAAAACTTCTTCATATGATGACTCAATATCAGCCTTTGCACCAGTCTTGTTTCCCTGGAAAAGGCACTGCGGAAACTTGGTTTGGAATGAGATCAGGAAGAGTCAGTTTCTCTCTCGGTCTCTCTCTCCCAACAGAGGATATAAAATAGCGGTCTCTGATACTTTGCAGAAGCCCTACCAGCAGCAGTTTCATACACTCAGCTTCCCTGTGGCAAATGCACAATGGAGCATGAACATAAACCTTGAGGGTGGAAAGGTTCAAGTCCCTTCTGGATTTTCCATAACCAGTCAGATAGTTTTGCCAGGCTAACATTCATTACAAGAGTGGCTGCAGCATCAAGTCTGGCTTTTGCCATGCAAAGTTACAATCCCTGCAATTCCTTGAGGTTCCTTTATTCTTACCTTTATTCACACTGTTCAACCAATGAATTTGTGTAGAATTGTTGGCAAGTCCCTGGTGAAGGAGCAATGCCTGGGATTATCTCTTTAGTAGTTACTCTTATTCCCTTTCTCTCTCTCTCTCCTTTCCTCTTTCAGCTCCTGTCTCCTTCCCCAGCTTTGACATACTGGCAGTTTTACTGAAGGAGCACTCTCTTTCGGAAAGGATTTCAACCTTAGCCCATGTAGCTCCCCATTTCGTTAAGTAACCAAACCAAGCAGAAATCAAGAAGGAGGTCACCACTTCATTTTTTTTTCCTTCCTAGCGTTTTCCTGCAAGTGCAGGGTCCATTTTTTCGGAACAACCAAATGTCGATCTGTTGGTTGTGGCAAGAACTGGCCAACCAGCTTGTTGCTCGAGTCTGACATCATGGGCTGAGAGTGACTGGCCCGAAGTCACCCAGCCAGCTTTCATGCCTATGGCAGAAGTAGAACTCACAGTCTCCTGGTTTTTAACATGGAGCCTTAACCACTAGACCAAACTGGCTCTTTTAAGAGGTCACCACTTTATTGGCTGCTGAGTAATTCAGCACCAAAAAGGATTTCTCTGGGAAAGATGGCTGGTGGCAGCCTCTCTCCAGGAATTGTCAAGGAGCTTAGAGAAGCCCCCATGTTAGTTGGAGGGGATGACCAACGTGACTGCTGTTGTAAAAGTTTCTCTGGGTCACCTGTTATAAATTTCTACCCCCATCAACTGAGCCAGCATAATAAAACTGAGGGACAGTGCAAGTTGCTGGATACTTGGACAGTTCAGTTCAAACACAGGCTTTAAATGACCAATATTACTATTGATACTCACCATTCTTTTGGTATCGTATCCTAGTCTGAATATTGGCCTAGGTCACGCACTGAGTGATGTACCAAGGGAAACCTCTTAGACCAACCTAAGTTTGAGAAGGAAAGGGGAAATATAAATGCAGCAAATAAATATGAGAAGAAAATATCTTTAAATGGGGAGAAGTGTTTGTTATGAGATACAAAAAAAGAATAAAATCGATTTCTCTTTTATATACATACAAGAAAATATTGATAAAGTCCTGAAATTCATTCTATCAACTTCAAGAATCTCACTTCTTTTGGAAGTAGAGTTGAATTGTTCATTGCTCGGTCTTGGTGAAACAACAGAAGATGTAGCAAGGGGATATCTGCATGAGATCACGTTAGCAGAGAGAGGGACTTTTGTTTACTGGATGGATGGATATTATTAATTTTACTGATCAGCATAAACAATAAAATATTTCTCATATAAAAAATTCCCTTCTCACCCCTATGGGTGGTATGTGTCTTCCTCAATCTCGGGTCCTCTACCAGAGGCCTGGGAGTTTGAGGGTTCTGCGCAGTATCTTAGCTGTTCCTAGCACTGCACTCTTCTGCACAGAGAGCTCTGATGTTGTTCCTGGGATCTGTTGGAGCCACTCTCCCAGCTTAGGAGTCACGGCCCCGAGTGCTCCTACCACCACTGGGACCACTTTGGCCTTGACTTTCCACATTCTCTCTATTTCCTCCTTCAGGCCCTGGTACTTCTCCAACTTCTCATGCTCCTTCTTCCTGATGTTGCTGTCACTTGGCACTGCTACATCTATCACTACCACTGTCTTCTGGTCTTTGTCTACTACCACGATTTCTGGTTGATTGGCCAGTACCTGCCTGTCTGTCTGGATCTGGAAGTCCCACAGGATCTTAGCCCTTTTATTCTCCACGACCTTCTGTGGAATCTCCCATCTGGACTTGGGGGGGTCTAGCTCATATGCTGTGCAGATGTTCCTGTACACAATGCCAGCTACTTAGCTGTGTCGTTCAGTATATGCCATTCCTGCCTGCATCTTACACCCTGCCACTATGTGTTGGACTGTCTCTGAGGCCTCTTTGCACAATCTGCACCTTGGGTCCTGTCTAGTGTGGTAGACCCCTGCTTCTATGGATCTGGTCCTTAGTGCCTGTTGTTGAGCTGCTATGATCAGTGCCTCAGTGCTGTCTTTTAGTCCAGCCCTTTCCAGCCACTGATAGGATTTCCCAATGTCAGCCACCTCAGCTATCTGTCAATGGCACATCCCATGCAGGGGCTTGTCTTGCCATGGTATTTCCTCCGCTTGAACTTCCTCCCATGTCTGCTGCGGCCTGAAGCATTCTCTCAGCAGCTCATCTTTGGGTGCCATCTTACTGATGTACTCCTGGATACTCCGGGTTTCATCCAGGACAGTGGCTTTGACACTCATCAGACCCCGCCCGCCATCTTTGCGGCTGGTGTACAGTCTCTGGGTGTTGGACTTGGGGTGGAAACCTCCGTACACTGTGAGGAGCTTCCGGGTCTTCACATCGGCAGCCTCCATGTCTTCCTTTGGCCAGCTCACTATACCGGCAGGGTATCTGATGACTGGCAGGGCATACACATTGATGGCATGGATCTTGTTCTTCCCATTGAGCTGGCTCTTCAGGACCTGTCTTATCCTTTGGAGGTACTTGGATGTTGCTGTCTTCCTTGCCTCCTCCTCATGGTTCCCGTGTGACTGTGGGACACCAAGGTATTTATAGCTGGTTTCTATGTCTGCTATATGGCCCACTGGTAGTTCCACTCCATCGGTCTTAACTACCTTCCCTCTCTTTACTATCATCCTGCCACACTTCTCCAGTCCGAATGACATCCCAATGTCCTCGCTGTAGATCCGTGTCAGGTGGATCAGTGAGTCGATCTCTCTTTCACTCTTGTTGTTGTTGTTCATTCGTTAAGTCATGTCCGACTCTTCGTGACCCCATGAACCATATCACACTAGGCCTTCCTGTCCTTCACTGCCTCCCTGAGTTTGCTCAATTTCATGCTCATTGCTTCAGTGATGCTATCTAGCCATCTCATCCTCTGCCGTCCTCTTCTCCTTTTGCCTTCCACCTTTCCCAGCATCAGGGTCTTTTCCAAAGAGTCCTCTCTTCGCATTAGGTGACCAAAGTATCTGAGCTTGAGCTTCATTATCAATCCTTCCAATGAGCAATCAGGGTTGATTTCCTTTAAGATTGACTGGTTTGACCTCCTAGCAGTCCAGGGGACTCTTAAGAGTCTTCTCCAGCACCACAGTTCAAAGGCATCAATTCTTCGGCGTTCAGCCTTCTTTATGGTCCAGCTCTCACAGCCATACATTACTACTGGAAAAACCATAGCTTTGACTATGCGGATCTTTGTCGGCATCGTTCACTCTTAGCATACAGCTTGATGTCATCCATGTAGTGGAGGTTGCTGATGGTGATTCCACTCTTGAACTTGTACGCATATCCAGACCTTGTGATTATCTGGCTGAGGGGGTTGAAGCCTATGCAGAACAGCAGTGGGGACAGTGCATCGTCTTGGTATATGCCGCACTTGATGGCCACTTGTGCGAGCTGTCTTGAGTTCACTTCCAGTGTTCTCTTCCACAGTCCCATTGAGTTCTTGAGGAAGGTCCTCAGTGTCCTGTTGACGTTGTATAGTGCCAGGCATTCACAGATCCATGTGTGATCCATAGGCTTTCCTGTAGTCAATCCAGGCTGTACTCAGATTGGTCTGCCTAGACCTTGAATCTAGGGCAACTGCTTTATCTATGAGTAACTGGTGTTTTGAGCCTCTGGTGTTGTTCCCAATGCCCTTCTGAGCTGTGCTCATGTACTGGCCCATATGGTCTTGTAGCTTGGCAGCTAGGATGCTTGATAGACCTTTCCATGTTGTGGGAGGCAAGTTATTGGCCGGTAGTTGGATGGTGCTGTTCCCTTCTGGGGGTCTTTCATGATCAGCACTGTCCTTCCTTGTGTTAGCCAGTCCGGGTGGGAGCCTGCTGCTAGCAGTTGGTTCATCTGTGCTGCTAGGCGTTCATGCACTGCTGTTAGTTTCTTTAGCCAGTAGGTGTGGATCATATCCAGGCCAGGTGCTGTCCAGCTTTTCATGTTCTTGACCCGCTATTGGATGTCTGATACTGTGATGGTGACTGGTTCCTGTTCTGGGAGATTGCTGTGGTCTGCTTTCAGGTCCTGCAGCCACTTTGCACTGGTGTTATGTGTCTTCTCTTTCTCCCATATGTTCTTCCAGTACTGTTCAGTTTCCGCTGCTGGTGGCTCAGCTGTTACTCTGTGGTTGCACTGCAGTTGGGAGTATACTTTGGATGGTTCTTTGGAGAACAGGGCATTTATCTTCTTGGCCTCTGCTTCTCTAGTGTATCTCCTTAGCCTTGCAGCCAGTGCTGTGAGCCTTTGTTTAGCAGTCTCTAGGGCTTCAGATGGAGTCAGGCCCATATATTTTTTCAGTAGCCGAGTCTTATCCCTAATCTCCACATGCTTCTGTAGTTCCACCAGCTGACTGACTTCTCTCCGAGTTGCCTTGATCTTAGCCTCCAATCTCATTTTCCAGGGTGGGTATGTACTGCTGTTCTTCTTGATCGTGTAGCCAAGCATTTCCAGGATTACAGCGGCTGTAGCATATACCAATTCATTGGTTTCGGTTATGGTGGTAGTAGGGATTGTCTGGAGGGCTCTGTTGGCATCTTCTAGCATACTATCTGATGGTACTTCTCCACTGAGCCTTGATAATCGGACTCGAGGGTTGACTATAGCTAGTTTATCCATGATCTTATGCCTCATATCAGCTGCTGTGCTCTGTAATGGAAGGGGTGGCAGTGACATTCCAGCTTCAGGTGTTGGCTGCACATCTGCTTGTTCTTCTAGGTCTGCTTGAGTCCGGGTTGTAATGTGGAGTTGGTCTATCTCAAGTTGTGAGAGCAGCTTCCTCTTCACTATGTTGAAGCGCTGGGTAACTAGTTGTTTCTCAGTTAGTGTGGATGTAGGCCTTCTGTCTATCCATAGTTCCCTCATACGTTTCACATATCCCTTCTCATTAGGTCTGCTGTTGTAGTAGCATTCTATCAATTCCAAGTTCTCTTGTCTCATCCATGTATGGTTTGTTCCAGTAGCCCACTTAACATCAGATTGTCCTGGTTCCCCAACATCTGACGCGGACCTTGTTAATCCGGGCGATATCTGAGCCGGCATGACTCTCTTAGTTCATCTCACTCTCATATTTTTTTTTTTAGGTAGGCAGGTGAAGCGTTAGGGGTCTTTGCCCAAGGACCCCTTCTGGTAAGGTAGGTACTAGCCGGGATTTGAACCCCAGTCTCCTGCATCAAAGTTTCCTGCATATATATATATATATATATATATGTGTGTGTGTGTGTGTGTGTGTGTGTGTTTATAAACATGTCAGCCAAGCTTCATAGAAAACTGCCAACAGACCCAAGAGATCAGCAGTATCACACTTCCGGGCATGGGCACAAAACCAAGTTTTTAGGCCTGGGCATGGGCACAAAACCATGTTTTTAGTCCTCATGGAAAGCCAGCAGAGTCAGGGCCATCCTAATCTCCAGTGGGAGAATATTCCACAAGGCAGACACCATGTGGGAAAAGGACTTCCTCCTGGGACTGCCAGCCAACACTCTTTAGCTGACACCTGCCCAACTGGGTGAGAAACAACTGGGGAGAGAGAGTCCTATAAGTAACCTAGTTCCAAGCCATGAAGTGCTTTTCAGGTAACTAGAAGCACCTTGAATTGCATCTGGAAGCACCCTGGAAGCCAATGCAGATTGCGGAGCAGTGGTGTCAGAAGCACTGAAAAAACAACACCATTAACTGCCCTCATCGCTGCATTGTGTGCCAGCTGAAGCTTCTGAAAGCTCTTCAAGGGCAGCCCCCTCTAGCATGTTACAAGGGCATGAGTGACTGTGAGCAGGGACTCTCGATCCAGAAATCTGTGCAACTGATGCACAACCCAAAGCTTTGCAAAGGCCCCCTTAGCTACAGCTGCCACCTGCTCCTTGAGCAGGAGTCATGTTTCTAGGTGGACCCCCAGATTGTACACCAGGTCAATCTGGAGAAGTGCCACCCCATCCCGAACCAAAGATGGAAGGTTCCCACAACCAGGCGGTCCAAAACCCAAACCCACTGACTCTTGTTTGGGTTGAGCTAAATCTGTTGCATCCCATCCAACCCCAACAGCCTCCACAGAATCACTCAAGTGGCCTGGGGAGGAGATATAAACCTGAGTATCATCAGCATACTGATGATACCTTATCCAAACTGTCAGATGACGTCACCTAACAGCTTCATGTAGCTGTTTAACAGGAGGGGAGAAAGTACCAAGCCCTGCAGCATGCCACAAAGAAGGGGCCATGGGCTAGACCTCTCTCCACCCCATCAAAACCCACTGGAACTGACCCTGGAAGGAGTACAAGCATAACGCTGTGCTGCCCACCCCCAACACACAGAGCCATTCCACAAGGACACTATGATGATGGTATCAAAAGCCGCTGAGAGATCAAAAAGACCAAGGTCAGACACACCACCCCCATCATGCTTCAGGCAAAGATCATCCAAGAGTGTGATCAATACTGTCTTGGTCCCATACCCAGGCCTGAACCCTGATTGGAAGGTGTCCAGATCATCCACTTTTTCCTGGGACCTCTGAAGCTGTAACATGATCGCCGTCTCCCAAGCTGCCTCTTACCCTGCACCAGAAAGGCAAGTTAAAGTCACCCAGGACCATACGCTCGGGGAACCATCACCAACCTGGCCACTGAGTCAAGGAGCTCAGGCAGGAATGTTGCTATGTGACCAGGAGGCTGTACAAACCCAACAGTCCCAAATGAACCCTAGAGCCCAGCCTAACAAACAGGGTCTCGCACTCAGCAATCTTTGGCGCAGTGCCTCTGGAAACATCCCAAGTATCTTGGATGACAACTGCCAACCCACCACTCTTACCCTGGAGTCTCAGCTGATGCCACACCAGAACCCAACTGGGCGCATCTCCAAAAGGGGGACTCCCCTCTCAAGACCCAGCCAGATTTTGGTAATGCATGCCGCATCAACCCTCTCATCCATGATCAAATCATGGATGAGGACAGGCTTCTTATGGATTGACCTGGCATCATTCAGCAGCAACAGGCAAAAGCCCAGGATAGGCATTACTGTTATGATGGTTGGTCACACATTCAGCCAGAAGTTTAGACTGGATCTGGCATTTTTATTCACCTATCGAGTCCTTCCCAAAGACCTGGGAGTGGCAGATGTTGTTTTTTGATGGTGTTAAAGGTATCGTTGCATGATATGAGCTGTTCCAGGTAAAGCTGCCTTTTGCAATTGACTGATGGTGATTTCGTCAATGCCAATGGTCTTCAAGTGGTGCTCCAGTTGCTTTGCGATTGCACCTAAGGCACCTATGACTATTGGTACTATCTTTGCTTTCTTTTGCCACAGTTGTTCTACTTCTATTTGCAGATCTCTATATTTTGTGATTTTCTCCAGTTCTTTCTCTTCTATTCTGCTGTCTCCAGGTTAGTCCACTACCCAAACTTTTTTGTCCTTCTTATCAATAATTGTTAAGTCAGGGGTGTTGTGTGGCAGGTGCTTGTCTGTTTGAATGTTAAAATCCCAGAGCACTTTAGTTTTTTTCATTTTCTATTATTTCATCTGTTTTGCGGTCTCACTAGTTCTTGCTTGCAGGCAAATGGTATTTCTTCATGATATTGCAAAGCACCTTTGTTGCTACTTTGTCATGCTGTTGTCTGTAGTCAGTCTGTGTGATCTTCTTGCAGCAGCTAACTAGGTGGTCCACTGTTTCTTCAGCTCCTTTACAGAGGTGGCATTTGCTGTCTGTTGCTGTCTTCTCAATTCTGCCTTTCTATCTATTTGTTCTCAAGTACAAATTGGTCTTGTGCAGCCAGAATTAGTCCCCCTACCTCCTTCTTCAACTATCCTTCTCTTAGCCATCACCAGATCATATTATCTGCCTTGCCTGTAGTTTTGTTTGTGTACTGGCCATGTCATGCTTTGCTTTGCCATGTCTCTTTTCTATTCTTCATTTGTTCTTTCTTATAGGCCAGTTTGGTTCCTTTGGTATTCAGTAAGCCTCAATCATGTACTACTTTCAGTGCATCTTTTCACTGTCCTTCAGATATTCTTCCAATGCCCTTTTTTCTTCTTTAGCTATCTGGTGTACTTGCAACATTCCATGCCACCTATACTCCTTGATAAGGAGAATCTGTCAGCGTTGCTGAGTGGATGAAGGGCATGATTCATTGTCATTATTTTTCTGGTCTTCCTATCCAGGGATTTTCGTTCAGCTTGAGTCCAGTCCACTATTCCAGCTGTATATCTAATGACTGGAATTGTCCAGGTGTTAATTGCCGGGATGGTATTTCCGCCACTGAGTTTGGACTTTTAGATCTTCTTCACTCTTCTGATGTATTCACTATGTATTCTGATGTATTCACTATGTATTCACAATGATTGACTTCATTGTGCTTGATGCGGTCAGCCTGAAGGATGCCCAGGTATTTGTAATGATCTTCTTCATCCAGACTCTTGATGTTATTTCCATAGGGCAAATTGATTCCTTCAGTTTTCACTACAACACCAGTTAGTAATTTGAACATTGGTGGTAAGCAGGTAATGGGCCTGTAGTTGCCTGGTGCTGCCTCTTTTGGATACTGCTCTCTTTCATTATCAGGTAGGTTTTGCCAGATGTTAACCAATCTTCAATGTCAGCTCCTTGCAGTATCTTGTTAAACTGCTTGGCAATGAGTGGGTGCAGAGCAGTGAGATGTTTCAACCAAAAACCATGCAGTTTGTCTTCACCTGGTGCTGACCCATTCTTGATCTTCTTTGCCCTTTTCTCCACCATTTCTGTTGTTATTACAAGTTCTTTCATTTCAGCTTCTTTTTTATTCTTATCCACCTCCTTTATCCAAGCTGCATTCTTGTATTCCTTTGGGTTGTCCCATAACTGCACCCAGAACTGCACTGTTTCCTCTTTGTCAGGTGTTGACTGGTTCATTGCAGTCTCCATTGATGGATTGGTAGAAACCTTTCCAATCTGACTGAAACTGGAGAAACTGCCTGTAGTGTGCAATCCGAGCTTCATATCTGCTGATCTTTTTGGCTATGGCTGTTATTTGCTGCTTTATTATTTCCAGTGCTTTCTTGATCTTCCTTGTTTCTTGTTGATATTTCTTCATGTGGTATTCTTTGGTCTTTTTTTCTTCGGTTCCTTTTCTTTCATCTGCTCTAGCTTGCTTGCACCTGAACTTAGCATGCTGATCTTATTTTCCAACATGATCTTCCATTTTGGTGGTGCACTATTTGGCTTTTTTTCTTGTTTTTTGATTTTGCATCCAAGGTATTCAGTCCCCTAAATCTATTCATCATCTTCACTGTGTACTCACAAGGAATATGATCTAAGTCATACCTGAGTGGTCTAGTGGTTTTCCCTACATTCTTCAATTTAAGCCTAAATTTTGCAGTAAGAAGCTCATGATCTGAGCCACAGTCAGCTCCTGGTCTTGTTTTTGCTTTCTGTAAAGAGCTTCTCCATCTTTCGCTGCAAAGTGTATAATCAATCTGGTTTCAGTATTGACCATCTGGTGATGTCCATGTGTAGAGTCGTCTCTTGTGTTGTTGGAAAAGAGTGTTTGCTATGACCAGCTTGTTCTCTTGACAGAACTCTATTAGCCTTTGCCCTGCTTCATTTTGTACTCCAAGGCCAAACTTGCCTGTTATTCTGATTAATCCTTGACTTCCTACTTTAGCATTCCAATCCCCCATGATGAAAAGGACTGTGATGGAATGGTGTTATGAAGGCCACGCTCAGGGAGATAAGCATTTCCTTAGCCCCCAACAGGAGCGTGGGAAGTTTAAGAAGATGAGACTGGCGCCACCATAAAGAATTCACGGTGTTGTGGCTTGCTGGCTTGGGAACTTAGGTTCAGTCTAGAGAGATTACTGTCTTCAGATGGAAGCTAATAAATGCAAAAGAACTGTATTTGCACTGTCTCATGGAGTTCTTTGGGCTGAACCTGAAATCACCACTGTGGAGGCTGGGTCAGGAGGAGCATCAAGAGTCTTTGTGGAAGGCAGCAGTAACAGCAGAACCACTTGCCCTCTCTCACACACAGTTGTCCCGTTATCCGCATTCTCTACATATGCCCTAACCTGATGGCATGTTTCCTTGGGGGGCAAGTCTGGAAGTGCACCAGGGAGAGAGGAGAAACAGAGCCTCTCACGGACCTTTGCACTGGACCTCTGGCAGCCCTAACTGTGGGTGCATGAGAAGGGAAGATTATGTGGGCTGAGTCTGGATGCTGCACAGAAGACCAGGATCTGAGGGATTATAGCTTCTGCCTTTAGGGGCTAATCAGATATTCTAACAAGAGTTCTTACTCTGCCTGTCAAAAGTTGTCATGTTCTCACCAGAGGGAGACTCTAAGAGGCTAGAGCCTGCAAAGGCTGTGTGTGAGCACAGAATAGGGCTAAGGTGGACACTGACCCTCCTCTTCTGAAAGGATAGTTATTGGTGTAAAAATGGGGGGGGGGGGATATTGAAAGGGGAGATCACTTTTCTTTGAGTGGTGGAATGCTTAGGAAGCCACCCCAACCCTCAGGACATCTGCCAACTGTCCTGAAATCTTTTGAGAAGAGTGAGATCCACTGACTGAGGACTGGGCTGCTGTTAACTGCTGCCAGACACATAGAGATAAACAGCATCTACACACTATACAAAGGAGACAACAGAAAACAAAACAAAGGACCAGAACAACTCCTCACCAGCAGTCATCACCGAGATAAGCAGAGGTTACCACCGGGCACACAAGCAAGCAGTGAATAATACCTTAATCAAGGAACTACCAGAGGAACAAAACAAAACCCCCACTCCCACCAACACTGGCAGGGTATGCCACAGTATATATAAACAGAGAGCAAACCCCATCCCATTCTAGCACTGAAGATGTTACCTAGATGGGTAATGAAATGTTGCAAGAAAAGAACCAAGCTCAGAGAACCCCAAGTACTCCACTGTACAACCCTGAGCTACACATATTTGCCTGTATTGGCACTTCTAAGAGTGCCTAGCACAAGCTTTGTGGCACTGTTTAGGCTTTCACAGAAGCCTTCCCTAGAAGCTAATACGTCATATCACTGTTATAGCTTAATCACAATAAAGACCTCATTTATTGTAATTAAGTCCCTTATTCCCTCTCTTTGTCCTTCGAGGTGGACCTGGAAATAGAAGACTCTTATAGACCCCAAACGAGTGTTAGGATCCCCAAGGAAGCTCTGCAGATGTTGGTCAAATTTCACAGAGCTGCAGTGGGTGATATGGTTTGAGGAAGACACGTGAGATCTCTTCACTGAAATATCAGGAATGGAAACTGCAAATTTTCCCTGATTTCATTATCAGTAATTCCTTGGAGGAAAGAATTTTCCTTGGCTCAATAAAATGCATTAAATATTTCTTTTTGTTTCCTGCTATTTTTTATCCACCACTGACCAGATCAGGCGTTTTATGGATCCTGATGCACCACTGGCATTTCTGACTGAGCAATGACTGAGGATCACCCCCTTCAGATGCCTATCTTGCCCTGAACAGGGGACTTTCTTTTGTTTTGGGCTGGGCAGCATAGCCCTTTGCCGGCTTTAAATAGAAAGGTTCCAGTGTGCTTTTTTTTTCTTCTTTTTCTTTTTTTAAATAACGGTGGGTAGGAGGAGGTGGGTTGAGGTGGTGAACCTGTTTTCTATGAAAGTCATAGTTTTTCTTTATTTTTATTGGTTTAATTTTTTTTTAAGTATGTTTGCTTTGTATTTTTTACTTTTTAGCTTTAACTTCGTTTAGTCACTGGTTGCATTATTTTTTAAAATATTTTCTGTATTCATGTATTATCTCTGCACATATCTGTGATGCCAATATTCAGGGTCTGTGACAGCAGTTTATTTCCAATGCAATCTATGTGTAATTATACCATATTTAATTTCTTCATATGCTCAGGTTAAGGGTATTCAGTTGGAAAGTGAAAGGGATGTGAAATATTTTTAAACACAGAAAGAGAATTAAATAGATATAAAGTTGGTATTATATTTATACCAGAACCTTATTTTAGAGACGATGAGGCATCTTTTTCTCTCTGAAGTTCGATGTTCAGGTATTTCCTATATTAGTGGGAACAGGACTGATGCAGCTGGAGTCAGGGGTTAGTTAAGAAAGAGGTTAACATGGTAGTAGTGGAAGTATATATTGATCCTTACGGGTATTTCTTTTTTATTTTTATTGGTATTATTATAAAACCCAAGTAAGACATTATATCATTTGAGTACGGTGGTATTTATGCAGTGTTGACTGGAAGTTAGTAACACTTATGTTTAATTAACTTAAACCTTTAAATATTAAGCGAAGAAATGTATGTCAATATTAACTATGATTTCTAAAATGTTAATGATGATAAGCTTAAGGTTATTTAAATTTTACATCTAAAGCTGAATATGGCACTGATAAAATACTGCAAAATACATTAAATTATTGTTATATAATAAAAGTTTCTATGTTAAGGTTAATACCTGATATTAAGGTTTTCACTCTATTGTTACTTATAGGTAGTCCTCCACTTACAATGGCAATTGGGACCGAAATTGCTATTGCTAAGTGATGCAATCATAAAGTGCAATGTCCATGAGGCATAGTTTAGCAATGGCAGTTCTGGCAGTCCCAGTTACCATTGTTAAGAGGGGACCGTGCAGGTGCCCAGGACCTCTGACTTCCCACTGGCTTCCCCATTGAATTTGGTTCTGGGAAACTGGCAGGAAACATCACAAATTGCGATCACATGACTGTGGCTCGCTGCAACGTTATAATTGCAAGCCACAATCATAGTACCAAGGGGATGGTGCAACAACTGGAACTCCAAGGACTGGTTGTAGGTGCTCACAGTGTCGAGAATAAATTTTGCCCAACAATGGAAGAAAGATGCAATTCCGATGATATCTGAATCGATAATTAAACTTGGAAAATATGCAGCAATGGCATAATTTATAGCACACATTCAGCAAATATTAAACAGAAGTTTATCCAAATTCAAGCAAGAATGGTTCTGATACATACAATAGATTAGAAGCAAGGCAAATATAAACACTTACAGTAGGGATTCTAAGGTGGTATTTTATTTACTTATGTATTTGTTTTAAAAGTCTATAGCCACCCATCTCACAAGTGCAACTCTGGGCAGCAAACAGCAATCAAAAAACAAGAAAAAAAACAATAAAAAATGAATAAAACAGCATACAACTATCCTAAAACTGCAGTTATATATTCAATAAAACAAATTATTATTATTAACCTGAGGACACTGGATGTTAATTTAGTTCTTGTACATTTCTAGGAGTGTGTAAAAAATTACCCTCACTTCAGAGATGCAAGGCAAGAATGTGTGTAGGATTGGAATGTTCCTCCTAAAAAATATAAGTATAATTAAAATTGGAAAGTGTTCCAGGTTTATATGTAAAAGTTTAATTTGATAGATGTATGGTGTTTACTTCACCCACAGCTTAGAAACAATAGTATCTATTTATTTCTTATGGAATATGTTTCGGATTCTTCTCTTCATCCTATTTTTTATCTGACCATGCTCCTATTACATAAACTCTTCCATTTAAAAAGACTTTTAAGGATGGCAGATTGCCACTATCATTTTATGAGGCATATGTAAGCTTGATTTTAAAACGAGGTAAGGATTCTAAAATTTGTGGCAGTTCATTTTCATTAATTAATGTGGGTAAAGAGATCTTGTTATCCACGGGACTTAATTCAGTGGACTGACATTTATTTTTGGAAACCCCACAGGAGAGTTATAAAAAATCAAATAATTTCAGATTCTTTTCAGTGGCACTCAGCAGGGCTGCCCGCTTTCACTCTTGTTATTTAATTTAACCCTTGAAATTTTGTCCACCGTTGTAAGGCCATTGTTAGACATGAAGGATATTGCTTTAGCATGGTGTGAGTATAAATTACTTGTATATGCTGATATTTTAGCAATTTTGGATCAGTACCAATCAGCAATTTTCAATCTACCTCTCTGCCTAATGTTATAAAGCCTACATAGAATTCTTTCTCCCCCTCTTACAAAGAGGGAGGGCACCTCCAGGCATTGTGGTGGTCAGGGCAGGGTGACACCAATGAACGGTTCAAAGCCATCAGCCAAGAGAAGTTCAGTTCAAAAGTGTACTTTCCTTATAAGGAACAGGCAGGGAGAATAGATTCTGACAAAGAAATGGAGCAAAAATGGGGCTTTTAAAAGAAAGAGGGGAAGGAGGGCACTTACTTTAAACCATTCTCTGCAGACCCTAGCAGGGAGCACAGGGCCTCAGCATTTTACTGCTTCGCAAATCTCCAAGTTCAGACTAGAACCTGAAGGTTAGGAAGGACCTGCTATTTCCATTGGGGAAAAGCTTGCATTAGTGCAAAGGTAAACTGCTCTTCCAATCCATGAAAGAGTAGAGGGAGGGGGAAGCATCAGATGCAAATCAAGTTTTGACTGAAGAGCGAACAGCATTACTTTCACAACCTTGGCTCCAACCATTACACCACACTGGCTGCACACAATGAAGCTCTCTGGATTACTACGCTAAATTCAATCAAGCAGTTTGAATACGCAGAATAAGTCTTACAATCTATATACTACTAAAACTCTTGTGTTTGTAACCTTCAACTGGGTGAAACGGTGTGTCATAGGGCAACAATCTTGAACCAAGGTATCTCAAATGGGCTCACTTACGGAATGAGTCCAAAGTCCGGGACCCATTACTCCCATAGGATCGAAATTTGAAAATTTATGGCTGCCTCAGCACTGCTGTGCTGCTGTGCCATGTGGTCAGCCTACATCATGTGATCGTCATGGGCATATCCCTGACCTCTTTCCCACCTCCCTCTGCCCCCTGCACCCAGTTGCCTGGCAGAAAGGTCTGACAGGCAAGTGGCGATTGGCTGTTAGGAGACAAGTCAGGAATTTGAACTCTCTTAAAGGCTGTGGCTCCCTTTGCTCCACCTCCCCCCAGTATTGTGGCAGGCAGTTCTGGTGGTCAGCTGAGGAGGTGGCGGCTTCATGGGGCCTCTCCAGAGGATAGTGAGGGGAGGGCAAATGGCCCAGGTTTATGCTATATGTAGAAAAAAGGAAGGAAAGAAGGAAGGAAAATTTCTGAGACTTCCTGCCAGCTTCCCCTTTGACTTTGCTTGTTTTGCTTTGCTTTGCTTTGCTTTGCTTGCACTTCCCACAAGCAAAGTCACTGGGGAAGTTGGCAGCAAGTCGCAAGTCCCTCATACTCCCCCTGCTTTTTTGCCCTTGGTCATTCTGTTTCTCTGTCTAGCTAAGGAAATATATCTGAAACGGTGACCCAATGGATCAGAGGTTGTCTAGAAGTTTTATAAATTCTTTGGTTCATCTAAGGACGTGCCTCGGAATTCACGTCCTTAGATGAACCAAAGAATTTATTCCAGGTCCACTTTTTTTTTTTTTTTACTTTGTATACTTTGTCCCTGGGTTCTCTGATCTCTTTTTTTCACTAACACTTGCATCCATGCTAATGACTTTCAGGTGCGTTCTCCTGCTCTGGCCTTAGATATGAGGTGTGCTTCTTCTACAGTAGTATTCCTGGGATTCCCAGTTGGAAGTGTTCCAACAACCTTCAATTCAATTGTGAAAAGGCCAAACTTGCTCTTTTTCAACCTCAATCTCTCTCTCTCTCTCTCTCTCTCTCTCTCCCTCTCTCCCTCTTGCTTCTTTTATTTTTCAGAACTGTTAGTGGGAGTTGGGGATGTTTTATCAACGAGAACCTTTCTTTAAAGCCTTTCATTCATAAAACTACAAGGACCTGTAATTTTTTTCTTTGGAACAACCAGAGGATTCGACAGTTCTTGCTCCTGAAATGACCAAGGGGTTCATTCACATGTTGGGAGCATCTGGCCTGGACTATTACAATACTTTATTGGCAGCTCTTCCTACCTTTGCTTTCTTGCCTTGGCTTCAGATCCACAACTGCATGGTGCACGTGAACCTGGACCTCTCCCAATTCACCCTGACTTCTTTTGCAGGGGATCCTTACCTTGGTTGGGTCTTCAGCAGCATTAGCAGTTTAAATTGCTGGTCTTGATCTCCTGGACATCTGAGGAATACTCAGTTCTCTGAATAACTTGATTACAGGTCAGGTTTGTACTCATTCATGTCATCAGGGTCACCTCACGTTGAAGAGCTTCTACTCTCTGGAACAGACTCATCCTTGAACTACAGTTCGATTCTGATCTCCTAACATTTAAAAAGGGTCTTAAATACTTTTTTCTTCAGGACTTTTATGAAGCTGGAAGAACGTTTCCCTTCAGAGGAAGTACTGAATATTGATTAATTATGAGAGTGTTTGGGACTATATCAGGTTTTATATCAAATGTTATACAGTTTGATTGCTTTATACTGTCATCTCATTTTTATGCTTTCCACATTGTTGTTGCTGTTGCTTATGCCTTTGAGTCATTAACTCTTGGTGACTGCCTCCACAAGTCCCTGCAGTTTTCTTGGCAAGATTTTGGGAAGTGGTTTGCTGCTGCCTTCTTCCTAGGGCTGAGAGTGAGGAACTGGCCCAAAGTCCCCAGCCAGCCTTGTGCCTAGGGCAGGATCGGGATTCAGATTCTCCCAGTTTCTAGCCTGCTGCTAAACTGCTTTCCATATACCATCCCTGTTATTTCCATAAATTAATTCAAGCAATTGCTGGCTAAGTGAGTGGGGTCTCATCTTGTACAGGTTACACCATCCCACTATCAAGTATGAGATGGATCCATCAGGTATAGGAAAGAGAAAGCAGCATCACTTATCCATATTTTTTCCCACACAGATTCCCCCACCCACTTCTATTCCCCCTACCCCCAAAAACACTCAGGAAACAGGAATTCAGAGTACATGGCAAGCAGTCAAAGGGGTTGGAATACCTTCAGGATTTGCTCTGACCTGGCAATTCTCAGGACCATCCTTGGAAATGAATGTATTTAATTCTGACTCTGTTCTGCTTCATTTGACATGAGAGAAAAGCTGCTAATTTCTTTTCAATTGCTGTGGCTCTGCACATCTTCTGGGCCATCCATTTTCCCATTAGAGGAACTGAAGCTCCCCTCACTTCCTGGCCAAAAGCCAGTCATTACTCTCCCATTGCTCTGCTGTGTCAGCTTCAGCCTGGCACGGCATGTCCCATTCCACCTAGTCAGTTTCAGAGCCCCAGGCACCTGCAGCCAAAAGAGGAAGCAGCCAAACTGCAAGTAAATTACCAACAGGTGGCGGCAATCAACCAAAGTCGGAATTCGAATACATTGTAACCGCGGATTTCCCCAACCACCACAGGCAAGCAAGCAACAATGGAAACAGGAGCTCTGCTGCTCGAGCAGCGATTGCCAACCCATTAAGAGCAATCACGAGCTTGCCCGCATGAGAACCGCCATGCCAGCACAGCAACCATGGACAAAGGACCAGGGCTTAACCTGCCATCAAGTACAGGGGAGGGGGCACCACGGGCAAGGGAAACCCCAAGCACGGGCAGGGGCAGAAACCGGGAGCGTCTTACAGAGCGCAGGAAGGGAGCCCTATATAAACCGATGTAAATGCATCAAAGCCAGTTCTGGCTTTGCCTGTAACTGCCTGCATTACACTCGAGTAAACTACCTTGACTGAACCTGTGTTTCGCGAGAGTTTCCGTCGGTGCTGAATGCGGCAACTCTTACATGCTGCAGGCTTACCTGAACTTTGTCTCTCCGAGTAAGCGATGTAAAAAAATTAAATGGCTTTACTGCATACAAACCGTTTTTCATCATATACATACAAAAACAGTTTGCCACAGCCACATGTACTTCTCTGTACCCCAAGGTCCAGTCGACCGTCCAAGCACTAATTGGTATCCACTCTTAATTAGCCTTTCAGGTCAGTCAAGGTTATGCAGTCATGGTCAACGCTAAGAAAGTGCCCTTATGCAGAATTATCAACATGCTATCCTTTCACCTTCAGAAGCCACATCAGTTTTTAAATGAAATAATGCTAAGGCTGGAGGTTTGGGGTTTGGTTTGATTAAGTTCGGTTTGGTTGTATGTTTGTTCTGTGAGGTTTTCTGTAATCAACTTTTTGTCGCATAGTTTTCCATCAGATATTTTTTTGGAAACCACTAAAGAAATGCACTCTCCTATTCATCAACTGGATGGAGAAAGTTTGAGTACTGATCAGTTCATGGTGTTCTCTTTGTGTTCTCTGCATTTCAGGGTGAATAATCAGGGATTAAATTCAAACAACCTTATGAGAGATTTGGAGGTAGAAGCATGAGTGGTATAGAAGTGTCATATTATGGGGAGAGAAACACCACAACTTCTTCTCAAACCTCCAGAGTCAGTAGAGGATGATCACATGGCTGACTTAAAGATGTCTTTGAAGGATTAGGGGCTGGAAATAGGAGGTGTAGAAGTATCCTCATGATAGTTTGTACTCAGTTCCAACTTTTGAATGATAAAAGATTGAAGATGATAAAAATGCTAAAAGCACAAAAGTACTTGTTCAATCAACTTCATCTGTAGCCTACAAGACATCAGTACAGTTACCAAGCTAGATTCCCTAGGAAAGGATTGCCAGGGCTAAAACAATCTGTCTCTGCAGTAAACTTTATGGAACCAGGGGGCCTAGTACATAAGGAAACCATCCAAACACTGTGGCATGTTTTATGACAGCTTCAGTTTCCATGTGGCAAGAGTACTGAGATAGCTGACCTTAAAAGGTTCCTTCTCCCACGTCTAACCGCTGGTCTCAAGTACCAAAATGCCCTAACAATAAATAATCAATAAATAAATGTCCTGCTCTCTTCCTCTACCTTTGTAACAACTGCTGAATTTCTTCACACAGTAACTTCAGCAGCTCCCATCTTATTCTTTTCACACAGTGCTCCTCAATCATTTCTAGAGCTAGTCCTCACTTATTTTGTTTTATTCTTTACCTTCTTTCACTTTATTACTAAACACCAAGTCAGTTTGGCCCTGAGGTTTCCTCATTACCCTTTCTGCACACACTCATGACACAAGATAATTAACCTTTTTTGGGATAATAGCAGGAGCTCAATGTTATTTCTAGGCTTGAAGACACTCTTAGTGATACATTGAGCTTCCAGGGAGTACTCACCACCTGCTTCCTATGATTCTTAAGCAAAAAACCACGTTATTAAACACTGACTATCTTTCCTTCCAGAGCTGCCATTTTTACCATTTTCAGTCTCACTGGTCTGCTAATATTTAGTCTACTTGTTGTTGATTGCCTTCTGTTTTTGCTTATTCCCCTTTCATGAGGGCCTGTACAAGGCTATGGGGGGAGGGATCTTCTGTAGTCCACAGAAATGGGCTCCACCCGCAAGACCAAGCTTGGGAGATGTGGCTGAATAACCGCCTCTTCCACTCATTGCCTTGAATGCAGCCTCCCCCCACCTCCTACCCATTGCCCACTCCCACCCAGGCTCAATACTTGATTCCACAAAGGACCTTCTCAATATGTCTTTCTCACTGCAGCAATTCTTCGTAGGTGGATTGCTCGGCCCAGTTTTCTAAGCAAGGATCATGTACTACAGAAATCAAGTTCGTTTTTTAGCTAGGTTTCTTTTTTCCGCTCTTGTCCTCATTCTCACTCTTAGGGTCCTTTCTGAGAGCAACTGTATTGCAGGCAGGGAGGGGAAAGGAGATGGGATAGTGTAATACATGCTGAAATGTCCTCTCCTTTTCTCTAGCAGTTCTCCTTCAGTAGAATAAAAGAGTCCATGGGCAGAGGGTGGAATTCTTACACCTACTGGATCTCTCTGATGATTCAAGTAATCAAGCCTCTTGCTATGCCAAGTAAATACATACTTCCCTCAGCTGGAAGCCCACAACTATAAATATCTCAGGCAAATGTGTCGGGGTATACCCTGAAGTAGGAATTTTTGTCTATGTGAATGAGAATGACAGAGCACAGCTTAGAGATGCCTACATCGTCAGCTCTGCTAGCTCAGGGTACCAAGTGCTCACGCCCGTGGGGTGTGGCAGGTACATGACCCAGCACAAACCAAGGCATATAGCTGTCAGAATCCTGCAAAATTTAATAATAGATTGTTATGATGGCTAGTTTGGAAATTTCTTTTTACATGCTGTGGTTCTGCCATTGTGAAAGGGGGGAGGGGAGAAGGAATGAGAAACCGTTAGAGGCAGATGGCTCCTTGTCACAGGCGCTGGCATGCTCAAGGTCATACCAGCAAGGGAATCAGGAGACTAGGAGCTAAGGGGGGTGTAGGGGGGGAAAGTAAGGAAAACAACTTTTGGCGCGCTTAGGCTCAGTCTTAGCAATGCTTTGGAACTGTACACTTGTTCTCAATAAATGAACTTTCTTTTGAATCGATACTGGTTGCAAGGAAAGTTACTGGATTTGGGATCAGCGGGTGGCAGATCATTACAATAGCCCAGTGCATCATGGGTGTTGCATGTGGGAGTACTGCTTGTAAGTTCTGTAGACCGCTTGTAAATATTATACAGTAAAGGTCTGTGTATAGTTTTGCTACAACAGAGTGTGGGCTGTTTATTTTGTTGCATCGGACACGGAATGCCACAACGTGGTGTATGCGCTACCCTGACAAAATGTTTAACAGCTGTATTTAGTTTGGGTCTAAGACTAGGTTGACTGCATAACTAAGTCAGATTATTGTGTGTGTGAGGACAGACTTTATGTCAAAGAGCCAGCAAGGGTATGGAAGAATGTCTTGTGTTTCAACATGAAATCATCTCTCCATCTCTAGAACATCTGTGGCAGCTGACACGTCAATCGCATCCCAAGTGAGGTACTGTGAGGGGTGTCCTCTCATGGGGCTTTTTCACACTGGGCAGAAGGGGCACCCAGGGAGGCTTCAGAGTGAAGGAAAGATATGGAAGAGAAACCCACAAAGCCAGCAGCAGCACCCTCTGCTATTTCCAGCAGGAAGGGAAGCTTAAAAGCAGCACCAGAATAACTTGAGAGAAATTCTGAACCATCCTGAAAGCAAAATAAAGAAAGAGCAGTCCCTTTTATAGCAGAAGAGAACACCTGAGGAATTACAAGACATATTTTGGCTCAGAAAAGGCATCAAGATCTCCAACCTCAGGTCACTGGATATCTTGGGCACTTATTGAACATGGGCCCAGCCCTGAATGGTTGAAGGCTAGTGAAAGCAGTCTAGGGGCATTAGTATGGAAATCTGTGGATAGGATCTCCTGCTGGGGCTTTCTCTTTTTAAAAGCAGCACAAAGGGTGGATTTGCTCTCCCATTGTCTCTGTACACGTATGTCCAGTCACCTCAAGTTTTGAACTCCAAGATGAAATATAATGAGGGAAGCTGTAAATTCTACCATGCTCAATACACCTGATACCACTGATTTTCAAATTTTCTAGACCTTGAATTCATCCTGAGCTTGGATTTCATTTGAAAACGAATTGCCTGTTCTAATGTATCTTTATTATTTACCTTAGGAATTGTGATTGCTAAATTCTAAGTCAATTGAGGCCTTCTGGTTTCTCCATATTTCCACACTTTCACACACATGTTACATCAGAGGACATGAGGTTTTCTGGATACTACTGGTATCTCACCATTATGTCTGAACTTGAAATCCTTGTATTCATCCTTGCTTTCAAGGCTTTCTTCACAAACTCCTTCCTGGGCTTCCTTCAGCCTTGCAAGATATTAAACTCTAATATTCTCTTTAACCCAGGGTTTGCCTAATTTAGGGACCTCAGACATTGCGTATGGCTTACCAGTGCAATGACAACTGAATTCACATCAATACTGAAGAGCGGCCAGAATACAGCCCTCTTTCACTACTTTCTGACTGACATATAAGCAGAGACATGGCTGCTACTGCCACATCTTAGTTGTGTAGATGTGTTTTCATGCAACCTCCTTATTGAGCAAAGAAACCACCAACTGATGCATGAACGAAACAACTTCCACCAGAGTCTTTCTGTAAGCATAGAATTAAAAGCTTATTAAGTTTGGTTTTATTAATAACTTGTAATATGACCTTGCACATAAAGGAAGAGGGGGATTCATTTCATAAGTCACATGCCTCATACAACACAGCCAGGATGTAGCCATAGAATTTATTTCATTTTTACCATCTTTAAAAATAAAACTTTCCAATAACAAGCACAGTCTGTAGTATCTTCATCTATTTTACTCACCACGGTTAAAGAGGATGACAGGTAATGGTATGCCACTGAAAGATAGATGGTGCTAGTGAAAATTACTGCAAGGCCAGAGAAAAACTAAGGTGGAATAACTAGGGAATTTCTGGGAGAATAGGTTTATACCTTCAACCACTCACACTATAGGCTCATTTCTGCTACTATGTTGATTCAAAGAGTTCCTTGCAATAAAGTTAATGTGTGGGCTGAATCTTGTAGAATTGAAACTTCCCATTTCTAATTTTTAATTCAGTGGCTCAGAGTTCTTTGTAAGTTTAGCCTGATCATCTGTGGCTTGGATGCCTGCCCTTCCTGGATGGTGAAAGCCTCCCCTTTTTTAGGAAGATTGTTGAGACATGGTGGAGCAGCATTTGCAAAATGTTCTGGAGGAAACCGATTATTTGGATTTCTTCCAGTCAGTTTTCAACAACATGTATGGTACTGACACCATACTAATTAGTCTTGTGGATATTCTGTAGTGAGACTGGATGCTGGATGCAGCTGGCAAGGCAATCTCCATATTTCACCCTGGCCTCATGATGATGATGATGATGATGATGATGATGATGATGATGATGATGATGATGAAGAAGGAGAAGGAGAAGGAGAAGGAGAAGGAGAAGGAGAAGGAGAAGAAGGAGAAGGAGAAGGAGGAGGAGGAGAAGAAGAAGAAGAAGAAGAAGAAGAAGAAGAAGAAGAAGAAGAAGAAGAAGAAGAAGAAGAAGAAGAAGAAGAAGAATGAAGATGAATTCTATTTATTTCTTTATTTGATTCGAACTCTAAATTACTATGGGTAGTGCATGATGCACTAAAACAATATAAAAACAATATAAGAGAACCAAACAAACAACAGAACCAGACTGGAACAAAGAAAAAGAAAGAAGAACAAGATGATGAACCCACCAAATTGTTAAACATCTTGCCAAGTACTAACATCCCACAAAGGGGGCACCAACCATCCTAGCCCAAGGCCTGGGAGAAGAGCCAGATCTTTCAGGTCTCTGGAACGCCAACAGGGTCATACAAGGAACTTCATTCCAAAAGGCAGGCACTGAGACAGAAAAGCCCTGCTTCCAGGGTCCTGACCAGCGACATTGTTTAATGGAAGGAAGCTGGAGCACACCAACTCTGTCAGCTTCCATCGGTTGATTTATACCACAGAAGATAGGCAATACCTCAAATGACTGGGCCCCATACCATGTAGGGCTTGTTAAGACCATAAAGGTCTTGAATCACACCTAGAAGTAAACTGGCAACCAGTGCAGTTTGTGGAGTAATGCAGCATAGAGAAGCATGCCCATAGCTGCCTGCACCACCACGTTCTGGACCAGCTGAAGTTTCTGAGCAGTCTTCAAGAGCAGCCCTATGTTGCAATAGTTAAGCTGTGAGATGACTCGGACATAATTGACTGTCTGAAGAGCCTCCTGATCAAGGAAATAGTGAACTGGTGCAACAGATAAAGCTGCACAAATGCCTTCCTGGTCACAGCTTCCACCTGCTCACTGAGTAGGAATTGTAAGCCCATGAGGACTCCCAAAGGCTGCATCACCCTTGAATGGGAAAGAGCAACCCCATCCAAGATCAAAGATGGAATACCCCCAGAACCAGGTGATCCCAAGACCCACAGCCACTTAGTCTTGGTAGGATTGAGTCAGAGATGGTTCCTCTCCATCCAGGCCCACACAGCCTCCAGGCACTGAGACAGGACCTTGACATCCTCACTTGGCTGGTCAGAGGTTGAAGGATACAATTGGGTATCATCAGCATAATGATGATACCAAATCCCAGACAGGTGAATCCCTTATCCCACCAGTTTTATGCAGACATTGAATAGGAGGGGGAGAGACAGTCAAACCCTTTGGCACCACACCAAGCAGGGACCTAGGGAACTGACAACCAACGCTGACTGAAACCAGCCCTCAACAAATTAAGAGAACCATTATAAAATGCTGCCACCTATTTCCAACCCCTGGAATTGGTGACCAATGGTCAAGAATAACTTAAGCCACTGAGAGATCTACAAGCACAAGTGGAAGTGCCACCTCCATCCCAGCTCCACCACAGGTTGTTTACAAGCATGCCAAAGCTGACTCCATCCTAAATCCCAGCATGAAACCCAGCTGAAATGGGTCTAGATAATCCTCTTCCTCCAAGGAAACTGCACTCCAGCCACCTTCTCAACAACCTTCCCCCAGAAGAGAAGGTGGGAGACAGAGTGGTAGTCTGGTTTGCTGTCTTTGGGTCTGGGGCTTTCTTACTCGTAGAACATGCATATCCATGGGGCTGCCTTCACCCAGTGGCTTCTGCCCAACCAATAAATGAGGAAGGGTGGCCTCTCTCCTCCTCCCATCTCTTAAGGAGTGTCATATTCAGGGACTATAGGGACAAACCTTCTCAGTTGCTGGCCATCTTCTTTGGACAGTATTCCTCCTGAGTTTAGTAATTCAGCACCAAAAAGGATTTCTCTGGGAAATTTGGTTGGTGGCAGCCTCTCTCCAGGAATTGTCAAAGAGTTTAGAGAAGCCCCCATGGTAGTTGGAGGGGAGGACCTACCTGACTGCAGATGTAAAGGCATTTCTGTGCTATTGTGATGGAATGGAATTATGAAGGCCAGCCTCAGAGCGAAAAACATTTTCTTTCATCTCCTGAGGAAAGAATCTGGTTGGATCTGACCAACCACCTGACAATTAGATTTTATTGCAATCTTCCTTTTTTTTTATGCTGGTCATTAAAATTAATAATATCCATCCATCTCCTGAAAAGCATGGGATATGAAAGAACACGTTTTTTGCTCTGAGGCTGGCCTTTATAATTCCATTCCATCACAGCTATCTGTTATAAATTCCTACCTCATCAACTGAGCCAGCATAACAAAACTGAGGGTCAGTGCAAGTTGCTGGATTCTTTTACAGTTCAGTTCAAACCCAGGCTTTAAATGATCAATGCTACTACTGACGCTCAGCATCTTTTGGTATCATATGCTAATTTGAATATTGGTCTAGGTCATGTACTGAGTGATGGACCAAGGGCTACCTCTTAGACCAACCTGACTTTGAGAAGGAGAGGGGAAATATAAATGTAGCAAATAAACATGAAAAGAAAATCTTTAAGTGGGGAGAAAAAGTGTTTGTTATGAAATATGGAAAAATAATAAAATCTATTTCTCTTTTATACACATACAAGAAAATATGGATAAAGTCCTGAAGTTCAGTCCATGACTTCAAGAATCTCAATTCTCTTGCAAGGAGAGTTCATGTTGTTATGCCATTTGCTCATCCTCTCTAAAGGGTAGCCCCAGCTTGGCTCACATTTCCACGTATGTAACACTGTGCATAAGCCAAGAAGACGAAAGCGCTGTCTTCTTGGCTTATGCACAGTTTGGTCAGAACTGATATTCTTATTCACTAGAAGGAATCAGGCAGGAACGTCTAATTGAGAACAGGACACTGGTTTCAAGAAAACTAGGGCACTTTTAGCAGTCCATTGACTGATCCCCTATGTATACCAATATAGGTACAGAGAATAAAAATAAGATTGCAAAGGATCCAAGGATGACTTTTCTAAACAAAGACTGCACATCAGCTCCTCCACCCTTCCAGTTTGGATTGTTCATTGCTGGGTCTTGGTGAAACAGTGGAAGACGTAGCAAGAGGATATCTGCATGAGATCATATGACCAGAGAGAGGGACTCTTCCTAGACCATTCCTTTTGTTTACTGGATGGAGGGATGGATGGATATTATTAATTTTAGTGACCAGCATAAAAAAAAAGGAAGATTGCAATAGAATCTAATTGTCAGGTGGTTGGTCAGATAACAGCTGATACAGGCACACACACAGCCAACAAGTAAGGGAAATTATTCCAGACACTATGATACCTATCCTAATAAAGGAGTGTGATCTAATAATATACAGGTGAAAATATTATTTGCAAAACCATTATGTACTGAAAAGTATAAGAAATGTAATATAAGTAATCAAGTCTGAACCTACTTAATTTTCCTCCCTCTCAAGTCAGCAGAACTACTTGCCCTCTCTCACACACAGTTGTCCCATTATCCGCATTCTCTACATATGCCCTAACCCGGTGGCATCTTTCCTTGCTCTGGGAGGGGGGGCAGGTCTGGAAGTGTACCAGGGAGAGCGGAGAAACGGAGACTCTCATGGACCTTTGCACTGGACCTCTGGCAGCCCTAAATTTGGGTGCATGAGAAGGGAAGATTATGTGGGCTGAGTCTGGATGCCACATAGAAGACCAGGATCTGAGGGGTTATAGCTTCTGTCTTTAGGGGCTAATCAGATATTCTAACAAGAGTTCTTACTCTGCCTGTCAAAAGTTGTCATGTTCTCACCAGAGGGAGACTCTAAGAGGCTAGAGCCTGCAAAGGTTGTGTGTGAGCACAGAATAGGGCTAAGGTGGACACTGACCCTCCTCTTCTGAAAGGATAGTTATTGGTGTAAAAATTGGGGGGGGGGATATTGAAAGGGGAGATCACATTTCCTTGGGTGGGGGAATGCTTAGGAAGCCATCCCAACCCTCAGGACATCGGCCAGCTGTCCTGGAATCTTAGAAGAGTGAGATCCACTGACTGAGGGCTGGGCTGCACTCACAAGATCTAGAGATTGTTTCCTTTGAGTGGCACTTCTAAGAGTGCCTAGCATCACCTTCGTGGCACTGTTTAGGCTTTCACAGAAGGCTTCCCTAAAAGCTAATATGTCATATCACTATTATATCTTAATCACAATAAAGTCCTCATTTATTGTTTGTACTGTCCATTCTTCCCTCTCTTTGTCCTCAGAGCTGGACCTGGAAATAGAAGACTCTTATAGACCCCAAATGAGTGTTAGGATCCCCAAGAAAGCTCCTCAGATGATGGTCAAATTTCACAGAGCTGCAGTGGGTGATATGGTTTGAGGAAGACACGTGAGATCTCTTCACTGAAATATCAGGAATGGAAACTGCAAATTTTCCCTGATTTCATTATCTGTAATTCCTTGGAGGAAAGAATTTTCCTTGGCTCAATAAAATGCATTAAATATTTCTTTTTGTTTCCTGCTATTTTTTATCCACCACTGACCAGATCAGGCGTTTTATGGATCCTGATGCACCACTGGCATTTCTGACTGAGCAATGACTGAGGATCACCCCCTTCAGATGCCTATATTGCCCTGAACAGGGGACTTTCTTTTGTTTTGGGCTGGGCAGCATCGCCCTCTGCCAGCTTTAAATAGAAAGGTTCCAGTGTGCTTTTCTTTTTTTCTTTTTCTTTTTTTAAATAACGGTGGGTAGGAGGAGGTGGGTTGAGGTGGTGAACCTGTTTTCTATGAAAGTCATAGTTTTTCTTTATTTTTATTGGTTTAATATTTTTGTTCAAGTATGTTTGCTTTATATTTTTTACTTTTTAGCTTTAACTTCTTTTAGTCACCGGTTGCATTATTTTTTGCTAATTTTCTGTAGTGATATATTATCTATGCACATATCTGTGATGCCAAAATTCAGTTTCTGTTGCCAGAGCATGGGTTTTTGCCAACATTCGCTGGATCATGGAGAAAGCACGAGAGTTCCAGAAAAACATCTACTTCTGCTTCATTGACTATGCAAAAGCCTTCCATTGTGTGGATCACAACAAACTGTGGCAAATTCTTAAAGAGATGGGGGTAGCAGACCATCTTACCTGTCTCCTGAGACATCTGTATGCGGGCCAAGAAGCAACAGTTAGAACTGGTCACCAAACAACCGATTGTTTCAAAAAAGGGAAAGGAGTACGACAAGGCTGTATACTGTCACCCTGCTTATTTAACCTATATGCAGAGTACATCATGAGAAATGCCAGGCTGGAAGAATCACAAGCCGGAATTAAGATTGCAGGGAGAATCATCAATAACCTCAGATATGCAGACAATACCACCCTAATGGCAGAAAGTGAAGAAGAACTAAAGAGCCTCTTGATGAGGGTGAAAGAGGAGAGCGCGAAAGCTGGCTTGAAACTCAACATTAAAAAAAACTAAGATCATGCATCTGGACCCATCAAATCCTGGCAAATACAAGGAGTAGAAATGGAAGAAGTAACAGACTTCATTTATTTGGGCTCCAAGATCACCACAGATGGAGACTGCAGCCACGAAATTAAAAAACGCTTGCTCCTTGGGAGGAAAGCTATGGCAAACCTAGGTAGCATATTAAAAAGCAGAGACGTCACCTTGCCGACAAAGATCTGCATAGTCAAAGCTATGGTTTTTCCAGCAGTAATGTATGGCTGTGAGAGCTGGACCATAAAGAAGGCTGAGCGCTGAAGAATTGATGCCTTTGAACTGTGGTGCTAGAGAAGACTCTTAAGAGTCCCCTGGACTGCTAGGAGGTCAAACCAGTCAATCTTAAAGGAAATCAACCCTGATTGCTCATTGGAAGGATTGATAATGAAGCTCAAGCTCAGATACTTTGGTCACCTAATGCGAAGAGAGGACTCTTTGGAAAAGACCCTGATGCTGGGAAAGATTGAAGGCAAAAGGAGAAGAGGACGGCAGAGGATGAGATGGTTAGATAGCGTCACTGAAGCAATGAGCGTGAAACTGAGCCAACTCAGGGAGGCAGTGAAGGACAGGAAGGCCTGGTGTGATATGGTTCATGGGGTCAAAAAGAGCCGGACACGACTTAACGACTGAACAACAAATATATTATATTATTTTGGTACGGTGGTATTTATACATTGGTGACTGGAAGTTAATAACATTGATGTTTAGATAACTTAAACCTTTAAATATTAAAACAAAGAAATTTATGTCAATATTAACTCTGATTTCTGAAATATGAATGGTGATAAGTATAAGGTTATTTACATTTTACATCTAAAGCTGAATATGGCATTGATGAAATCTTGCAAAACACTTTAAATTATTGTTATATACTAAAAGTTTCTGTCTTAACCTTAATACCTGATACTAAGGTTTTCACTCTATTGTTACTTATAGGTAGTCCTCAGGTGACGATGGCAATTGGGACCAAAACTGCCGTTGCTAAGCGATGTCACATGACTGTGTCGCTTAGCAACAGCAGTTCTGGCAGTCCCAGTTGCCATTGTTAAGACAGGACCATGCGAGTGATCATCACTTGCCACTTCCTGCCGGCTTCCCCATTGAATTTGCTTGTGGGAAGCTGGCAGGGAACGTCAGAAATTGCGATCACGTCACCGTGGCTCGCTGCAACGTCGTAACTGCAAGCCAGAATCACAATACCAAGGGGATATCCAACAACTAGAACTCCGAGGGCCGGTCATACGTGCTCACAGTGTGGAGAATAAATTTTGCCCAACATTGGAAGAAAAATACTATTCTGATGATATCTGAATCGATAATTAAACTTGGAAAATATGCAGCAATGGCAACACTTACAGCACACATTCAGCATATATTAAACAGAAGTTTATCCAAAGTCAAGCAAGAATGGTTCCACTACATACAACATATTATGAAGCATGGCAAATATAAACACTTACAGTATGGATTCTAAGGAGGTATGTTGCTTATTTATTTATTTGTATTAAACACCTATAGCCACCCATCTCAGAAGTGTGACCCTGGGCAGCTCAAAGCAATTAAAATACAACAACAAAAAGAGTAAAAAATCAATAAACACAATGGCATGCAACTATCCTAAAGCCACAATTACAAATTCAATAAAACATATTATTATTATTAACCTGAGGACATTAGATGTTGATTTAATTCTTGTAAATTTCTACAGGTGTGTAAAAAATTATCCTCACTTCACAGATGCATGGCAAGAATGTGTGTATTACTATTCTATTACATGATTTTAGGGGGCAAATCTTTGAATGGATGTAGAAAAGGATAGGAATGCTCCTCCTAAAAATTATACTTATAGTTAGAATTGGAAAGTGTTCCAGGTTTATATGTAAAGGTTTAACTTGATAAGTGTATGGCGTTTACTTCACCCCCAGTTTAGAAACAATAGTATATATTTATTTCTTATGGAATATGTTTTGGATTCTTCTCTTCATCCTATTTTTTATCTGGCCATGGTCCTAGTACATAAACTCTTCCATTTAAAATATCTTTTAAGGATGGCAAATTCCAACATCATTTTATGAGAGATATATACGATTGAATTTAAACCAGATAAGGATCCTAAAGTTTGTGCTAGTTTTAGGCCTATTTCATTAACTAACACAGATATAAAGTTCTTAACTACTCTCTACTGCCGAGAGAGGTTGCAGAACGCACGTTTCACCCCTTCCAGTTGGAGTTCATCAACAATGGCCAGGAATCAGACAATTTATGTTAATTAATTGTCACATGGGATGCCGCTAAGGGAAGAATGGGCTCTGCTGTACTAGTATCTTTAGACCCAGAAAAAGCCTTTCGTTTGGTTCACGTTAAATTTTTGAAGCAAGTGATGACTAGAGAACGCTATCCATGGGACTTAGGTCAGTGGATTGAGATTTATTATCTGCAACCCTGTGCTAGAGTTATAATGAATCAAATCATTTCAGATTCTTTTCAGTTACAATGTGGCACTTCTCAGGGCTGCCCGCGTTCTCTCTCGTTATTTAATTTGGCCCTTGAACTTTTGGCCACCTTTGGAAGGCAATTGTTAGACATGAAGCGCATTTCTTTGGCATGGTGTGAGTATAAATTATTTGTATATGCTGATATTTTACCAATTTTGGATCAGTATCAATCAGAAATTTTGGATCTACCTCTTTTCCTTATTTTGTAAAGCCTACATGGCTTTCTTCCCCTTCTGACAGAGGTGCTAAGAGGGAGGGCACCCTCGAGGCACTGTGGTGGTTCGGGCAAGCTGATGCCAATGAACAGTTCAAAGCAATCAGCCAAGAGCAGTCCAGTTCCAGAGTGTACTTTCGTTATGAGGAACTGGGAGGGCAGAATAGATTCAGAGAAGGAAAGGGAGAAAAAATGGGGCTCTTACAAAAAAGAGGGGAAAGAGGGATCTCACTTTAAAACATTATCTGCAGGCCCTAGCAGGGAGTACAGGGCCTTAGCATTTTACTGCTTCTCAAACTCCAACTTCAGACTAGAGCCTAAGGGTTAGGCAGGACCGGCTATTTGCACTGGGGAAAAGCTTGCATTACATAAATGTAAACTGTTTTTCCAATCCATGAAAGAACTAGAGGGAGGGGAAAGCATTAGGTGCAAATCAAGCTTTTAGTGAATAGCAGACATAACTTTCACCACCTTGGCTCCAACCATTATGCCATGCTGGCTGCACAGAATGAGGCTCTCTGGGTTACTATGATAAATCCAATCAAACATTTCGGATACACAGAATAAGTTTTACAATCTATATACTACTAAACCTCTCATGTCTGTAACCTTCAACTGGGTGAAAGAGAGCGTCACAGGGCAACAATTTTTGAACCAATCTATCTCAAATGGGTTAACTTATGTAATGAGTCCAAAATCTGGGACCCAGTACTCCCATGGGATTGAAATGTGTGGCTGCTTAAGCACTGCTATGCTGCTATGCCGCATAGTCAGCCGACATCACATAATTGTCATGAGCATATCCCTGACCTCTTTCCCACCTCCCTCTGTCCCCTGCACCTGCACAGGAAGGAAGGAAGGAAGGAAGGAAGGAAGGAAGGAAGGAAGGAAGGGAGGAAGATTTCTGACACTCCCTGCCACCTTCCCCATTGACTTTGCATGTTTTGCTTTGCTTTGCTTGCCCTTCCCACAAGGGCTTCCCACAGCTTTTCTAGAGCTTTTATAAATTCTTTGGTTCATCTAAGGACGTGCCTCAGAATTCAGTCCTAGGTCCATTTTTTTTTTTTACTTGTTCTACTTTGTCCCTAAATTCTTTGATCTCTTTTTTTGCTAACTCTTCATTTATGCTAATGACTTTCAGGGGCATTCTTCTGCCCTGGCCTTGGATACGAGGTGTGCTTCCTCTCCAGTTACCTTACGGGGATTCCCAGTTCGATGTGTTCCCACAACCTTCAATTTAATTTTGAAAAGGCCAAGCTAACTGTTGTTCAACCTCAATATTATTCTCTCTCTCTCTCTCTCTCTCTCTCTCTCTCTCTTTGTCCACCTTTTCCTTCTTTTATTTTTCAGAACTGTTGGTGGGAGTTTGGGACAGTTTATCAATGAGAACTTTTCTTTCAAGACTTTCATTCATAAAACGACAAGGACCTGTAATTTTTGTCTTTGGAATAACCACAGAATTTGATCAGTTCTTCCTACTAAAATGACCAAGCAGTTCGTTCACATACTGGGAGTGTCTTCCTGTACTATTGCAACTCCAATTAACCTAAGAGATCAGTCAAGGTTATGCAGCCATGGTCAAAGCTCAGAAAGTGCCCTTCTGCAAAATTATCAACATGCTATCATTTCAGCTTCAGAAGCCACATGAGTTATAAAATGAAATAATGCTAAGGCTGGAGGTTTGGGGTTCTCTGCTTTTCATGGTGAATAATCAGGGATCAAATTCAAACAGCCTTATGAGAGATTTGGAGGTGGAAATGTCAGTGGTGTAGAAGTGTCCTCTTATGGGGAGAGAAACACCACAACTTCTTCTCAAACCTCCAGAGTCAGGAGAAAAGAAGATGATTTCAAACTGTTTTTGAGGGACTAGGGGGCAGAAAAAGGAGGTGTGGAAATGTCCTCATGATAGTTTGGACTCAGTTCCATCTTTTGAATGATGAAAAACTCAAGATGATAAAAGTGCTAAAAGCACAAAAATGCTTGTTCAATTACCTTCATCTGTGGCCTACGTGACATCAGTACAGTTCCCAAGCCAGATTCCCTAGGAAAGGACTGCTAGCACTAAAACAATCTCTCTCTCTGTAGTAAACTATATGGAACCAGGGGGCCTAGCACAGAAGGAAACCATCCAAACACTGTGGCATGTTTTATGACAGCTTCAGTTTCCATGTGGCAAGGTTACTGAGATAGCTGACCTTAAAAGGTTCCTTCACCCACATCTAGCCATTGGTCCCAAGTAACAAAATGCCCTAACAATAAAGAATCAGTAAAAGTCCTGCTCTCTTCCTCTGCCTTGGTAAGAACTGCTCAACTTCTTCACACAGTAACTTCGGCATCTCCCATCTTATTCTTTTCAGACAGTGCTCCTCAGTCATTTCTAGAGGTAGATAGCAGCACTAGTCCTCACTTATTTTGTTTTATTCTTTACCTTCTCTCACTTTATTACTAAACACCAAGTCAGTTTGGCCCTGAGGTTTTCTTGTTACCCTTCCTGCACACACTCATTACACAAGATAATTAACTTTTTTGGGGGGGGGGGGATAATAGCAGGAGCTCAATGTTATTTCTAGGCTTCCAGGCACTCTAAGTGATACAGTTGGCTTCCAGAGTTTCCTCATCACACCACTTCCTGTGGTTCTTGAGTAAAGAACCATATTGTTAAACATTGACTTTCTTTCTTTCCAGAGCTGCCAATTTTACTGTTTTCAGTCTCACTGGTCTGCTAATATTTAGTCTACCTGTTGATAATTTTCTTCTCTTTTTGCATATTCCCCTTTCATGAGGGCCTGTACAAAGCTATGGGGGGGATCTTCTGTAGTCCACAAAAATGGGCTCCTCTCTCTCGAGGCCAAGCTTGGGAGGTATGGCTGAATAACCACTTTTCCACTCATTGCCTTGAATGCAGCCTCCCCCTACCTCCTTCCAGTTGCCCACCCCAACGCAGGCTCAATACTTGACATCACGAAGGACCTTCTCAGTATGTCTTTCTCACTGCAGCAATTCTTTGTAACTTGATTGCTCAGCTTAGTTTTATAAGCAAGGTTCATGTACTACAGAAATCAAGTTCGTTTTTTAGCAAGGTTTCTTTTTTTCACTCTTGACCTCATCCCTCACTCTTAAGGGACTTTCTCAGAGCATTTGTATCACAGGCAGGGAGGAGAAAATGATTTGTTTTGCCATTGGCTCTGTACACGTATGGGGTCCTTGGAGTGACAGAAGACAAATTCTCCAAGGCCTCAACTCAATATAGGGAAAGGAGGAGAGAAAGTTTAATTTTTTAATTTATTTATCAAATTTATATAGCCGCCAAGGTCAGAATGTGACTCTGTTACATTATTAGCTGTTTGCTTCCTCCTCCCTACCCAGATCTCTTTTTCTGCTGTTAATGCAACTCCTTTCTTTTTGCAAATTATAATCCAAGGCATTTCTGAGTTTGTCCACAAGAGAAAGAAAATGGAGACAATACCAGGAAAGGGAAAAGGAACCAATTATCCCTTAAACCATGATGACCTTGGTTCAATTATCCCTTAAACCACGATGACCTTAGGCAGAAAATAAACATTCTTTCAGAAAAACAGCAGAAAACAGTTTCATATGATTACATTTTTATATCATTTCATACATTCACCTTCATTTGAGAAAGCAACCAAGAGACAAATGATAAAAGGGAAACAAACAAAAAGGGGTATATGTATTTCAGTTAAAACTTTTGAAAGAAATTCAGATATTATTGTGGGTGTCAACAATATGATTTGCTAGGACCACAATTGCTAGCTGGTAGCCTAGGGCCACCCTTTGTTGGTCCAGTTGTTCCTGCTCATCCTAAATTTCTTTAGGCTTGTTGAAATACATGTCAGGATGGAGGGAGGAAAGAGAGTACCATAAACTCGATGAATAGAAGGAATAAAAATGTGATGAATCAAGAAGCTCATTACAGTGGCTACATCAGGGGTCAATTAGCAGGGCTGTGCGATGCTTCCAATTGGGTTCCAAAAGCAGTGGATGTAAGAGGGCAGGTCCAGCATCTCTCAGTGAATCATTAAACAAGCAGTGTCTGTTTCCAGCCTCAGACACCTACCACACAAGCCACCTTGCAGCAGAAGCCACTTGACAACTTAAGAGAAAAAACATAGCTCTTTTCCCAAATTTCTACAAGGTACTGTGTTATATTCTCAATGCAAGAAAGCATCACTATACAGAAATAGAAACTGGAGAAGTCTATTGTGATTTTAAGAGTGGTGTGGCCAGAAAGGCTGTGTAGCCTCTATGGATTTTGCATCCTTCTCAGCTTTTTAAACATGAAGAAAGAGCTGCATTTTCTCTGTTACTCCTGGTCAGGCTTCATACACACAGCCCAATCTCCACTCCCTGTACACTTGGCTCCTCTTGGCTAACTATGCAAAATACTAATGGATACGACTCAAGTAAATGAGTCCCTTTACTGCAGACTAGAGTGAAGCCATATAAAAAAGATTTGTTCACTGGGGTATATTTTGCTTACACTGTAGATCTCAAGAACATTTGAAAAATAGTCTGCTGATTTTCTTTTCTGCTATAAAACTGAAGACTTTATATAGACTTGTCCACTGAAGTCCACACAAACCAAACCCCTTATATAACTCAGATCTTCAGGATGTTGAAATCCTGCGTTCTTTCTTTCTGCCCTTCCAAGTCAATGGAGAGCTTGTCAGGGGCCTGATCTATGTTGACTTAACAGTTCTGTCTACTGTGGCAACCATTGGTGGCTCCTCACCAGCTTCATTCGTCTGCAGCAAATGGGAGTTTGACAAAGCAAGATAGGAAAAGTATTGACACCTTTGAACTTCAGTGTTAGAGAACTTGAGCACACAGTGGACAGCCAGGAAAACAAAGAAATGGATCACTGAACAATGAATTACAGGTCTCACTAGAGGGAAAAATGCTCAGACTCAAGTTATCCTACTTTGACATTTTATATAAAGACCTAACTCTCTGGAGAAGGCTCTAATGCTGGGGAAGGTAGAAGGAAAGAGAAGAGGACAACCAGCTGCAAGGCAGATGGATTCAGTTACAATTGTGATGATGCACCACTGGAAGAGCTGAAGGACCAGGTTAAGCACAGATTGTCAAGAAGAAAATGTCTCTAAGTGGGTGTTAAGAGTTGACACCAACTTGGTGGCATGTGATCACTTAATCAGTCATGAGGATCAGGATAAAGAAATTGGTACTGTCAAATGGCACTCCCTGCAGCCAAGAAATGTGGTAAAATATCCCAAAACAGACAGAGTGGAGTGCCCCTTCACTCTGGAAGGAGAAAGGAGAAAGGAACAGAGATATGAGGCGGGTTCAAATTCATATTCCCACTGTGTGCTTTCCACAAAGATTACTCAAGGTTACTCAAGGACTAGCAACAGTTTCTACTTAATGCAAGATTAAGTGTGGAAATGGCGATTGCAATCTGTGTCCTTGGGATACTGCAACTTTGGGCGCTATTGAGGTCTACAGAATTGCTACATGGTGACATAACAGTGTTGCTAGAGAAAGTGAGGCAACCACCTACCCACCCACCCCGAATGAAGATGGAAATGGAAACAGTTGGTCTGCCTGCTACTTGTACGAGAGGAAATGCTTGTATTGGCAGGAAGATGTACTGTTTTCCAAGCAAAGAATAGTCACAACTCCACCATCTCAACGGCACTGTACAACTACCTCCCTTTCCTCTGTATTTAAAAAATACCATTCACAGAATGATTCATTCAGTCAGTAGCACTTCATTGAGATTGCAACCTTATTGTTGTCAGTAATGTGGGTATAATAGGTAATGCAATTAATATCAGAAGACAAGAATGAAGAAAAATATGACTGTAAGTCCGGGGAGAGAGTCACTTTGGTGTAGTGGTCAAGGCATCAAGCTAGAAATTGGGGGACTATGAGTTCCTGTCCCACCTTAAGCAGGAAGACAGCTGGGTGACTTTGGGTCAGTCACTCTCTCTCAGCATAGGCAGAAGGCGATAGCAAACCATTTCCCAAAATCTTGCCAAGAGAACTGCAGGAACTAGTCCAGACTGACTCAAAGGGACAAAAAAACATATGGATTGGACACTCGGCCCACTGCCTAATCCATCACGCTGATAAGAACCAACCTCCTTGATAAGCCCACTTCAGTGCATGTGTCTCCTGTTGATAACACTTAGCATAGAAGTGATGCATAAACAAGGCGTGGGCCTTCAATCACACAGTGACACCATATTCCATTTTGGATGCACACATACACATCCTGATGTCTCTGCTTCTGCCAGATGAAATTTGCCATTGTAAGAGAAGGCCTTAGATCTCCTTTTTCACTAGATCCTCCTTTCCAAAGCCATCCTCCTGAAATCGTAGTACAGAAAATAAATTCTTGTGTGAAGAAGAAAGTGCAGCATCATTGGAAACAGAACATTAGTCCAAGAGTTGCTTAACATTTGTATTCCCAGCACCCAAAGCAGATATCCAGTTGTCTCTAACTCTTAAGCACCACAGTGGTGTTCCCTCTCTGGCATTCAGTGTAGCCTGAAAGCACTGAAGAGGCCTTCTCCATATAGATACATTGGTTCAGCTTTTTATAGTGAGACACAAGCAAAGGATGCTTTCAAATAACTTTTACGTAAGTTTACTTACAGAATTCTGCAAAGTTGCACAATAAGCACCAACTTTTAAGAAACAGGACAATAACAAGAAAAGTTAGAAATGGATAGACACAGGTTATCTGTTGTACTAGCACCCTTGGATGGAAAAACAGAAGAAATTATAGTTGAGGAGGAAAAAAAGAGGAACTGGACAGGCAGGGCACATGTCCAATGGTAGATGGTGAAGTCCCTTGCCAGGCAGAGGGAAACACCGTATGTTGAAGTTCTCAAAAGCCCTTTTGCCTTCAGGACATCTTGGTTTTCATTGGCTGTGGTCCAGCCTCATGTACTTTGAATGGGAACCAAGATTGTTTGGCTCAGCCTGAGACTGGATCCTACAGGTAATGCTCCAATTTAGGCACTTTATTTTTTGCCCTTTAATTTTTTTTTCATGTTTCTGAATTGAATAGAAAAACAAAACCAGAAAGAAGAATAAACATTAAACAAAGTTCTGAAGAAAGAAATGACAAAAGGAAAGAAAGAAAGAAAGAAAGAAAGAAAGAAAGAAAGAAAGAAAGAAAGAAAGAAAGAAAGAGGGAGGGAGGGAGGGAGGGAGGGAGGGAGGGAGGGAGGGAGGGAGGGAGGGAGGGGGACGGGAGGGGAGGGGAGGGGACGGGAGGGGAGGGAAGGGAAGGGAAGGGAAGGGAACCAAAAAGTAAAGGAGATAAACGATAGATAGACAGACAGACAGACAGACAGACAGATAGATAGATAGATATAATTAGATAGATAGAGAGAGAGAGAGAGAGAGATAATTAGAGAGAGAGAGAGAGAGTGAGAGATGATAGATGATAGATGCAGATATGAATACACATACAGATATATAGAGATAGGTTTCTCAGTAAGCATATTAATAAATGTTAGTTATATTTCATTATAGTCGTGCATAACTAATCTACACTGAAAAGTAATTGGTTTGCAAGCTGCTACTTTTTGTCCACTCTACAGACCATTGAGTAGTGGGGCCACATATTTATCGTTCCAAAGTCCTTCAGCTATAAGCTGGGCACAGAGAGAGGGCAGGGCATGTGCCAAGGGATCGGGGGCAAAACCCTTCAGCAAAGTAAGCTCAGCTCAGTTTGGGACTGGCTCCCTTAGGCAATGCTCCAACTTTGGGTCTTTTGGCTTAGAAAAGAAGCAGATGCATTCCTGTAATTTGACCAGTACCAGCCCATGTCCTCTCTACCTCAACCCAGCTCTCAGGGGCATCCACTGGGAGGTCAAAACAGTCAAGATAGCACTACCTGTATGGGTCTTCAAACATACAGTTGCCCCACTGTCTTCACATTTTGGACCAGCCCAGCCCTGCAGATGCCTCTACCCCTGTTGACCTTACCCAACATCCTCACTTCTTATCTCTCCTTCTTTCCTGAGATACATTATTGCAAAATACTTATGTTACAGGCAACAGAAGAAGGCCATAAGAACACCAACAGGACATTACCTTCCAATGCAACTTCATCCTTTTTCAATAATCAGCTCTGTAAATCTCATTCTTCAGTCCTGATCCCAACAAGCTGATGGCAGCAAAATTGGAGTTAATTGATAGAGTTAGAGGCAGACTGGGGTCATAAACTATTGAACTTGCACCCCTCAACAGAACATGCCAACAAGGTCTGTGGTGAACTTTGCAAAAGAGTTAAAACAGGAAGATATTGATCAGGTGTGAAGTTAGCTAGCAGAACAGGAGCAGAGATGTAGATGTGTATTCAGTTAAAGCCTCAAATAAAGATGTTCGAAAACCACTAAGCGTCCCAGATACAGAATATCACCAGTTGTCATGGACACAGACACATATGGTTTGAAAATGTGTTATGTTATTATGGGATGTTAGCTATTAAGTACGCATGCTCAACTATGTCACCAATCATATAACCTCTGATTATGATGCTGTTTTTGAAAAGGTATAAAAGATTTATGCTTTCTATTTTCAGGGCTCTTTTCTTGGGAAGGGGTCCTCACTTACTAAGGTGCCTTAATAAATGAGTAACTGAGTTTCTTGAGTCCCGTCTTTCATTGGGTTAAAGGGCTGGGCTGAAAACCACGAGTTGTGGCCAGCAAGCTTAAATATCTTGCATCTATCAGAAATGTTTCAAGCAAAGTTACCTCCCAGCACCACCCACAGAAAAGACACAAAGAGAGAGAGAGAGCATGTTAAATACAATCCAACCAAAGTATACAAAAATAAATTAAAAGATCTCAAAATATAGCCAGGCCTAACAATAAAAGTACTACCATAAAGAAAAATAGAAAGGTCTGTTCCAGTCCGATTCATATAGATTCAAACTATATGGTTGAATTAACAAAATAGCTACTAGGGATACTATAGAAGAGCCTGTACATTGTTTTTCTAACCTACAGAGAGTAATTCCAGCCAAATGTACCCAATTCTTAAAAAGTCACCTCCCTTCCCCTTTGTCAATCAATTTCCCACACTAAGGAAAGGTTTGGACTCAATGGTCCAGATGGTCTTTTCCACTTCTTTAATTCTTTTATCCTCCTGACAAAGACAAAACAGTTAAAGGGTTTAAAGGAATATGTTCACACATTTAAAATATCCACCTGAACATGCAGCTGAACTGATTGGGATAATGAAGCTACAGATGCATGGAACAAATTGATTGATTGATTGATTGATTGATTGATTGATGGATGGATTGATTATGCTCCAACAAATCATTTTTGAATCCTAGAAACCACATAGATAGATTTTCAGCATGACGATCTGTTCCTAACCTGGTCTTTCAGGTCTTCCAAAGCTGCACTCATCACCACTATAACTTAGTCCATCCACCTTGCTGCTGTTCATCCTCTTCTTCTCTTGCCTGCTACCTTTCACAGCATTGCATCATTTTCCTATGCTGGTCTATGACCGTACTAAAGATCTGATTCATTGATTGATTGACTGCTCCTTTTCCAGAGACCGAACTTTTTATGTAATGTGTCTGAAGTAGAATAATTTGAGCTTGGTCATTTGCACCTCAAGTGAGAACTCTGGGATGATTTGATCTCTCCAATTTTTTATATCATGCTCATCTTCTTCCAGTCCGGCTTCCCTTAATATATATTCAGCATATTGGTTGAATAAATATAGAAAAAGTATACAACCTTGTCACTCTCCTTTGCCAACCCTGAGCCAGTCCGTTTCACTATGTTCTGTAAGTACTCTGGCTTCCTGACTTTTACATGAGTTTCTCATAAGGACAATGAGACGTTATGGGATTCCCATTTTTCTGACCACTTTCTGCAGCCTGAGCTCATCGACACAATCAAAGACCTTTCTATAAACAATGAAGCATATAGTGACTTCTTTTGGATATTCTTTAGCTTTCTCAATTATCCAGCATGCAGCAGCAGTAATGTCTCATGTTCCTCAGTCTTTGCTAAAGTCAGCTTGAACATCTGGCATCTCTATTTCCAAGTAGGGCTCTCATCTGTGTTGGATAATCCTAAGCATTATTTTGCTAACATGTGAAATTTAGGATATTGCATGACAGTTTGCACACTCTGTTCAGTCTCCTTTTTTTATATTGGTTTGTAACATTGACCTCTTCCAATCTGTTGGCCACTGTGTCATTCTCCAGATCTGCTGGCATAGCTTAGTTAGAACCTTGATGATGATTCTTCTGTCGCTTGGTATATTTCAGCGGGTATTTCATCAGTTCATCTAGCTTCCCAGCTTGGAAATGACCGGAGGGCTGATCTAACTTCATAGAATCATAGAATTTCAAAGTTGGAAGGGACCACATGGATCATCTAGTCCAACCCCCTGCAATATGCAGGAAACCAATTAAACCATCCCCGAGAGGTGACTGTCCAGCCTCTTCTTAAAAACCTCCAGAGATGGAGAACTCACAACCTCCGTAGGTAGACTTTTCCACTGTTGTACAGATCTAACCGTCAGGAAGTTTTTCCTTATATTTAAGTGAAATCTAGGTAGCTGCAGTTTGTACCCATTATTTCTGGTCCTAGTTTCTGTGGCCATGGAAAAAGTTCCGAGACCATGTTCTAGTACTGGGGGTTCTTGTAAGAAGGAAATCTCTTCTAAGGTATCTTGGATGTTGACAACTCTACCATACAGTGTCTCAGTATACTCCTTCCATCTTCTTTTGATCTCCTTTGAATCAGTTACTATCTGCCCATTGGCATCTTTTAGCATACTGATTTGAGGTTGGAATTTCCTTCTGACTTCAGAGATCTTCTTCTCTCTTCTATCTGCACATCATTAAGGCTTTAATCTAGCCACATCGTAAACAAGATTAGTACTCCAAAAGATCCTGAGCACTTTCACATAGCATGTTGGGTGCGTTCTGACCTGAGGGGCCCAACATCTGGCACAATAACAAACATGATCCATGTAGAAAGATACACTGAAAAGATCCCACCATATCTGGAAAACACCTGTTTGGGAATGATGACTTCAACAGTAAAAGAGTAAGAAGTGCTTAATTCCTATCATTTTTAGTCTGGATACGAGTTTAGTGAGGTAACTGAACTTAGGAGAATTCTTCCATTAATCGATCTTCCTGGTTAAACTACACATTAACTCTTGTGTTGCTCATTTCCATTGGTTCTGACCAATAATTTACATTGATTGATTGATTGATTGATTGATTGATTGATTGATTGATATTTCAAATTTAGACACTGCCCTTCTCATGAGGAAGTGACTCTGGGGGGTTTACAATAAAAACAACAACTGAATATTAGTTAAAACATAGTATAAAAATACAATAAAACCAAATACATAGTAAATAATAATATATTCCAAGATGCTGGTGATCGAAAAAATATTGACATATTGGAGCATCTTCAAGGTGCTAGCCACCCCCAAGGTTGGTTGCCCCTTTTCTAGTCCCATGCAAGTTAGCGGAGCCAGGTCTTGACTGTTTTCCAGAATGTCAAGAGAGTAGGGGGCTGCACCACCCCTGGGGGACGGGTATTCCATAGGTTGGGGCCACGGCAGAGAAGGCTGTCCTTCTGGGCTCCGCCAGTTGACATTCTTTCATAGACAGGGTCTGCAACAAAGCTTCTGTCCTTGACCAGGTGGGACAGGTCTATATAATGGGAGTGAGACGGTCCATCACATAACCCGGTCCCATGACATGTAGGGTTTTAAAGATGATAACCAACACCTTCAATTGGACCCGGAAGCAAACTGGGACCCAGTGAAGCTCACACAGAAAAGTGTGACGTGTGCCATCTTTGGGGCACCCATAATTGCCCGCGCAGCTGCATTCGGAACCCACCTGTAGTTGTGGAGTCCTTGGGGTTAGATGTTACCTAGATGTTACCTGAAGATGTTACCAGCCGGGTAATGAAATGTTTGCAAGAAAAGAACCAAGCTCAGAGAACCCTAAGGACTCCACAGTTCAACCCTGAGCTACACATATTCACTTCCATTGCCACCTGTTGTTTCCAGACACTTTTCAAGGGTGGCCCCATGTAGAGTGCATATCCTATACAGGAGGTGACTAGGGCATAAGTGACTGACTGGAGGGACTCCCAATCCATGAAAGGGCGTAACTGGTACACAATACGTAGTTGAGCAAAGGCCCTCCTGGCCATGACTGCCACCTGCTCTTCAAGGAGGAGTCGTGAGTCCAGAAGGACCCCCAGATTACGCACTGGGTCTGTCTGGAGTAGTGCCACCCCATCCACAACCAAAGATGGTAAACTTCTGGATACAGAAAAGCCCCCAATCCACAGCCACTCCTTCTTACCAGGGTTCAGCTGAAGCCCGATGTTCCTCATCCAGACCCCCACAGCCTCCAGGTGCCACAAAAGGGAAGTCACAGCATCACTCAGATCACCAGGGATGGAGATGTATAACTGGATATCATCTGCATATTGCTGATATCTCATCCTATGGTGATGGATGACCTCACCCAGTGGTTTCATGTAGATGTTAAAAAGGAGAGGGGAAAGTACTGAACCCTGCAGCACCCCACAAAGGAGTAGCCACAGCCTGGACCTCTGGCTCCCTATCAACACTGATTGAGACGTGCCCTGGAGGAAGGAGGTGAACCAGCACAAAAGTATGCCACCCACCCTCAATTCCCTGAGCTGACGCAAAAGGATACCATGGTTGATGGTATTGAAAGCCACTGAATGGTCAAGAAGAGCAAGGATGATGCACTAACCCCATCCCGTTCCTGCCAGAGATCACCCAGAAGTGTGACCAATGCGGTTTCAGTCTCAAATCTGGGCTGAAACCTGACTGAAAAGGGTCCAGTTAATCCGTTTCATCCATGATCCTCTGGAGCTGCAATGCCACCACTTTCTCAACCACCTTCCCTAAAAAGGGGAGGTGGGAGACTGGATGAAAATCGTCCAGTACAGTTGGATCCAGTGATGGTTTCTTGAGGAGGTGGTATACCATTGTGTCTTTAAAGGCCCCTGGAAACACTCCCTCTATCAAGGATGAATTCACCATCACCTGGACCCACCCATACGTCACCTCCTGAGCTGCCTTAACCAGGCAGGAGGGGCATGGATCTAATTGACAGGTGGTGGCATTTACAGCCCAGAGGACCCTGTCCACTTCCTCAAGTCCAACAGGATCAAACTGTTCCCAGATGACAGGGAAAGTATGTACCCCAGGTATTTCCACAGGCCATGTCACATGCTTGGCATCCAACTGGGAAACGTATCTGAGCGATTTTATCTTCGAGAAGCCCAGAAAACTCCTTTGGATGGCCCTGTAAGTGGGTCACTGGGCCCACCTTTCCCAGAAGAGATTGAATGATCTTAAACAGGGCTGCTGGGCAGCATTCTTTGGATGCAGTAAGAGCGGAGAATGTTGACGTTTCACCGCTCTTACCCCCACAAGGTAGGCATTAATAGCGGCTCTAGCCTGTGTTTTGTCAGATTTGGTCCTTGTTTTCTTCCAGCGGCACTCTGGACAACTCTTAATCATTTTCAGAACCCTCAACTCCTCCGTAAATCATGGGGAGTATTGGGCTTGATGGGTCAAGAGAGGTCGCATGGGTGAGATCTTGTCCAAGGCCTTGACCACCTTCCTATTCCAGGTGGTGGCCAAGGCCTCCCCTGGACCAGGCAGCAGATCCTTGGGTATAGTCCCCAGCTTCCTCTGGAACCCCATTGGGTCCATCGTTTGCCGGGGGGGGACCAATCAAATGGCTCCTGCCTCCCTGCAGAGGGAGGTAGCATAGGAGAATCTCAAGGCCACCAGGGAGTGGTCAGACCATGACAAGGGGGACAGACATAATTCCCCCTTTAGATCACATTGCCACTGCTCCGACAAGAAAACCAACTCCAGTGTGAGGCCACCTTCCTGAGTCGGATCGCAAATAACCTGGAACAGGCCCATGGCTGTCATGGTGGCCATGAACTCCCGGGCTGCCTCCAAGGCATGTCCCAGCGATGGCAGATTGAAGTTCCCCAGAACCGTAAGTCTGGGTAACTCTACTGCCAGCCCTGAGACTGCCTGCAGCAGCTCAGGCAGGGAGGTTGCTATGCAGCAGGGAGGCTGATAAAGTAGCAACAATCCCAACTGTTCTCGTAAGTCCAACTTCAGGAACAGGGTCTCGCAACTGGCCATTTGTGGAGCAGTCCCCCTGAAGGCCAACATAGACTCCCAGATGACAACCGCTACCCCTCCTCCCCTGCCCTGGGGTCTTGGCTGGTGCCAACCCATAAACCCAGCTGGGCACATTTCTGAAAGGGGAACACCCCCCCCCAGGGCCCAGCCAGGTCTCAGTGATTCACACCAGGTTGGCCCACTCCTCAGTGATCAGAAAAGATAAAAGGTGGGCTTTGTTGTTAACTGATCTGGCATTAAGAAGCAGATACCGAAAGCCAGAGCTGCCATGGATCTGCTGTCTGGGGCCTGGGTCTGAGTGGAGAGGGTCTGAACATGCCACTGGTAACAAACACCAAGAGCAGCCCGCCCTCTGACTCCTGCCATAATATCCCCTGCCCGTCACCACTGCCTTAAATTCCCCACAGCCTCCATTTCCCCCCAATCTCCGACCTCTGGTTTTCCTGGTTAGGTGGCCTTCCATCCAACCATACATCAACACACAACCTCAATCAATCACAAGATGGTGGTGGGCTCCTCAGCACTTCAGCTACCACTCTCAGTGCCATCAGAACCCTAACTCTCACCCCTTTCATTCACTATAACCCACTGTGCCCCCTTTACTGTCCTTTCTTACTAGCTGGCAAGGGTCACCCAATGTACTTCCCTTCCCTTCCCTGACTCTCACTCAGGGGGCAAGTATCTTTAGAACACTCACACCCTCATTCGCACTCCATACGTTCACCCTTGGGCTCCCCTCCCTGTCTCTCATACACCCCAACTCTCACACACAGGAGGGACTTCCACCCACCTCTTCCCTCTCTACATAGGCTATAGGGGCTGGTTGAACTGACCACCTAGGCCACCCTTCAGGTTGCACCTCCGACTGCGTCTCTGCCTGATTTTCAGGCCTTGGGCCGTCACAGCCATTTCCTTGGCTATTGCCCCCAGACCCGCTCAAATTACCAGTGTTATGCCATCACCAGTCTGGTAAACTTTCAGTTGTTTGAACTGTCCCACCCCTACTTTGGCTGTTCTCCAAGTTGCTGCAGACCAGGCCTCCCCTCAGGCGCCTTGCTACATTGCTTATCTCAGGCTGCTCGTTCTGTTGTTCACTGCACTGCTCAGTTGTGCAGGCTGAATCTGTCAGCCTACGGCGAGCTCCTACCAGCCTCTACCAAGTCACACCACCCTCCACCAGACACCGCCAGTCATGACCCATTACTACAAGCCACTCGCTGCACCACTTGACCCAGGACTCCACTGCACTGTATCGTTAGGGCCACTCACCACAGCCCCCCATTGCACCGCTCAGCTGTGCAGCCAAGCTCAGCTATGCAGCCTGTTTCTCCAACCTCCACTGAGCTCCAGCAGCCTCCAAGGAGCTCCCCCAACCCCCGATTCAGGCCACCTGCTGCGCTCACTACGTACACTGCAATGCCCGGCTTGAGCCGCCTGCTACACCATTTAACTTCAGGCAGTTCAACCTCAGACTGCTCACCCATGAGGTTCGCAGGACCAAGGGACCCCGAGTCCTCGTGGACTGCTGCCAAGGAACCCCCAGGGCAGCCAGGTAAAAACCTAACCCAGCTGCACTGGTCAGCCCCTTGGCTTCATTTTCGGCTTGCCTCGTCTAGCCGAGTGAGGCAGCTGGCATTTGCTCTCAGTCGCCATCTTGGAAGTCTTCTTCTTCACATCAAGTTTTGAACACCAACATGAAATATAACGAGGGAAGCTGTCAATTCTACCCAGCTCAACACATCTCATACCACTGATTTTCACATTTTCTAGACCTTGAACTCATCTTGAGCTTGGATTTCATTTGAAAACTAACTGCCTGTACTAATGTATGTTAATTATGTAGCTTAGGAATTTTGATTGCTAAATTCCAAGTCAGTTGAGGCCTTCTTGGTTTCTCCATGTTTCCACACTTTGAAACACACGTTACATCAGAGGACATGAGGTTTGTGGGCTACTATTGGTATCTCACCGTTATTTCTGAACATGAAATCCTTGGTTTCAAGGTTTCCTTACAAACTCCTTCCTGGGCTTCCTTCAGCCTTGCAAGATATTAAGCTCTAATATTCTCCTTAATCCAGGGCTTGCCTAACTTTAGGGACCTCGCACATTGGGCATGGCTTACCAGTGCAATGGCAACTGAATTCACAACACTGCTGAAGAGTGGCCAGAATACAGCCCTTTTTCACTACTTTCTGACTGACATATAAGCAGAGAGATGGCTGCTACTGCCACATCTCAGTTGTGTCAATGTGTTTTCATGCGACCGCCTTATTGAGCAAAGAAACCACCAATCGATGGATGGATGAAACAACTTCCACCAGACTCTTTGTGCAGGCATGGAATTAAAAGCTTATTAAGTTTGGTTTACTAATAACTTGTGATATAACCTCTCATCTAAAGTAAGAGGGGGATTCATTTCATTACTCGCGTGCCTTGTAAATCACAGCCAGGATGTAGCCATAGAATTTATTTCATTTTACACCAGCTTTTTAGAAAAACTTTCTAATAAAGTATCTTCACCTATTTCACTCACTATGGTTAAAGAGGATGACAGGTAATGCTATGCCACAGGAAGATAAATGGTGCTAGTGAAAATTACTCCAAGGCCAGAGTAAAACTAAGGTGGAAAAACCTAGGGAATTTCTGGCAGGACAGGTTAAGACCTCCATCCATTCATGCTATGGGCTCATTCCTGCCACTACGTTGACTCAAAAGGTGAGGGTCTTGTGGAAAACCTGTAGTGAGACTGGGGCAGTAGAAGTGTAACTGCCCTGTCTTTCTGGACCTCTCTGTGACTTTTGATACAGCTAATCATGGCATCTTACTTTGTTCATGGGTTGGGAGTGGAGTCATTGTCTTTATAACTAGGGAATGTTCTTGAATTCTTCAACAGCAGGTGGCAGCTGTGGTTAGGATAGCCTTTGCACGCCTTCATCTAGCATGCCAGTTACGGCCTTTCCTGGATCAGAGGGCCCTTCTCACAGTCACTCATGCCATACATACATCTCCATTGGCTTACTGCAAGGCACTCTACATGGGGCTGCCCTTGAAGACCACCCAGAAGGTTCCAGTGATCCAGAATACAGGGGCTCATATGGTAATGGGAACTTCTGGGTTTTCCCATGTTACAACCCTATTACAAAAGGTGCACTGGTTTTTGTTCATGGCTTGGAAACTTGGCTTTTGTCCCAGGCCTGGTGTTGATGTTTGTTATTTGTCTAAGGGCCCTGTTTTCTTGACTTTGTTGTTCATTCAATCATTTTAATCTTGGCCAGTGTTTTTCAACCTTGGCAACTTTAAGATGCATGGACTTCAACTCCCAGACTTCCCTAGCCAGCATGTTGCCTGGGGAATTCTGGGAGTTGAAGCCACTGATCTTAAAGTTGCTAAGGTAGAGGGACACTGGTCTAGGCTATTGGCAGAAGTCAAGTCCATTTGCTGAAGCTTCAAGGCCCTTCTTGGTTCTGTCTCCTTTTATAAGCACCACTGCAGCCGACACTCTGGGATTAAAGGCCCTTCAATCAAGAGAGATCAAGGAGCACAAAGATAGATGCTCCATCTCCAACCTGGCTCCACCACAGGTTGTTTACAGGCGTGACCAGAGCTGACTTGATCTAAATCCCAGCCTGAAACCCAGCTGAAATGGGTCTAGATAATCCACTTCCTCCAGGGAAGCTGCAGTCCCAACACTTTCTCAACAACCTTCCCCCAGAAGAGAAGGTTGGAGACAGAGTGGTGGTCTGGTTTGCTGCCTTTGGGTCTGGGGCTTTCTCACTCTTCGCACATGCATATCTATGGGGCTTCCTTCTCCCAGTGGCTTCTGCCCAACCAATAAATGAGGAAGGGTGGCCTCTCTCCTTCTCCCATCTCTTAAGGAGTGTCATATTTAAAGACTACAGGGACAAACTTTCTCAGTTGCCGGCCATCTTCTTTGGACTCCTTTTATAAGCAGCACATTTCTCCAGAGTTTAGATTGCCTTCCACCATATTGTTTCTTTCAGAAAGCAATTGAAACCTGGCTTTTCCAGAGAGCCTCCCAATAGATTGGTGATGAGAAGGACTGGATCTCGGAGCTGTTCCTAAGGGCACTGTTGCTCTGCTCTGTTAAAATGGTTTTCCACTCACGTGAGTAGATAAATGGGTACTCTCACTCCGGTGGGAGGAAAACTGCTGGTTTACTGGCGCCTTGCAAAAGGAGTCGGGAGCAGTTGCCAGTAAAGCGCGAAACCGCACTTGCCCGAAAAGGGCGTGAAGCAATGGAAAAACCCCGCCTCCTGCGCTCACCAGCTGGGCTCTGCTCTAGGAAGGAGGCACTGGCAAAACCACTTCCGAAACACCTTGCCTTGAAAACTGCAAAAGGACTCATCCAAAAAGCAGTCACTGAAGAGTCGGTAACGACTGAGTGCGGATTAAAATACATACATACATACATACATATATGCATACATACATACATACATAGAGCCAATATTTAAGTTCACTTAACTTAAACTTAAGTGAAGCAGTATTATCTTTCTCAACTGGTAGAGGTTTGGCAGCAATTGAGGAAGGACTTTTGTCTTTCCCACCTGGACAGGGCAAGCCCTGAGGCTGGGATCTTTTGCAACCACCGCAGGTTAGCCGTTCAACTGAGTCCCTTGCTCTTTCAAGGACTTGCAACAGCAAACGCACAGGAGTGTTTCAATAGAAGGAAGGTGCAATAATGCCTTATGTAAGAATAGTAAAAGTAACTCCTAAGAATACTTGCAATAATTCCCTCAGGGGATATGATGTAATCATTATGACCCTTAAATAGAGAGCTGTGTCCTGTCCCAGAAGCAAGATATGGTCCAGAACCAATCCCAACATGAAAATCCTTTATCTGCTCTTCGCATTCCTTCTCCTTGCATTCCTGCCTGAACCAGGTAAGAAACTAAGTTACTGACCGTTTAGAAAGGACTGATAACTCATTCCTTTATACACAAATATGATCCCCTTTGCAAGCAGGATATTCTTCTACAGCCTTGTCAGGTCTACCACTCAATCCAGGGCCAGGATTGGTTGCAAGTTTAAGGAATGGACTTCTCGAATTAGAGCTTCATATTTTAGCTGAAGTATCTCAATCATTGACACCTTCTAGTTTTAGTTTACAGAAATAACTTTCAGCAATATGGACTATTGACAATGTGAGCCCCCAAATGTCTTAAAAATACGCCATTGATTTTTCTTCTGCATTAAAACTAGAGACCCAGTATAATGTACGGCATCAAGGAGGGACTGGAAAGCCAGTTCATTGATTCACTATTCTGTACTGAACTGTACTGGGGGTTGTGTTGTTGTAAGTTTCTTTTGTTGGTTGGTTGGTTTTAGGGTTTAGGGGTTACAGTTTGTTTTAGTTCGCCAAATTCTCACCAAAGTATGTTCTGTTCGAATAAAGAGGCAAGATAGTAATAATCTGGTGAACCTATTTGTACTTAGTATGGGAAAAAGAGGTGAAATCAGGCATTCCCTAGACTTACAGCAAAATAACTAGAAGCAGAGAAATGATCTTTTTTCATTTTCTTATTATATGATTTGCTTAATAGAGAAAGCAAAACTGCATATGCTCCCTCAAGAAAAGCTTGACCGTTGGGATTATGTAAACAACCCAATGAAAGTCTGAACTGGGTCTCATATACGCAGCTTTTTGAGAGCAGAGAAGGGCATTGATTCCTCTGGTCAGATGGAATTGCTTGAAGCCATAAGAATTCATCAATTCTGCAGAAGCAGGTGGTGTCTTGGAAGGAGAAATTTATCTAAATATCAAGGTAGCTTTACTCATCATACACCTGTCTCCTTATTTGCTCTTCACAGGGGATGCTCATCGGTGTCGTCGTCTAAGAGGACGCTGGTACCGTCCTCGTTGTCCTCGGGGCTACCGCTATCTTGGGATGTGGAGATGGATCAGGAGGCGGAGATATCTCTGCTGTAGGCGGTAAGAAAACTCTCCCCAACTGAGATGCCACAGATGTAGATTGGGATACTGTGCCTGCATATTGCTTGCCTTCACAAAGCATTGCAAGGCTTTGACCTGAAGAGGAAGAGGTGTTTCAAGGGCAGAAAGGAGGGCAGGAGAAATTGAATTTTGGGGTTCAGGTGGCAGGAGAGACCTTAAACTCACTTTGATCAAATCTATTACTTTATCCCATTTCTATAGTGGATATGGAAAATAATGCCATCTCCGTCTACCGCTCTGGATATCTTCAAGATCTGGCCAAGGACTTGACATCACCGCCTGCGATCGCTTTATCTTCCTTTATATAAATCAAAATTGCTATCTCTCTGGCTCTAAAACATTTATGCATTGAAGTTAAATTTGGCAACTTTTCCTTGAAATACAGCTAAATGAGCATTGCAGTTGTTGTGCGACTTCTTTAAGAGGGGCTCGGGACAGCCTATTTATGTGGCTGCATAGTGTGTGTGTGTGTGTGTGTGTGTGTGTTTGGGTGTGCATATATGTTTACATATATTTCAGCATGGAAGGCAGTCCCTGCTCTTCAGCCACACGTTGTGCCATAAAGTCACCCAGAAACAGTCTCGTTCTTTCCCTGTCTGTTTATTTATTGAAGCAGTTACTTTGCCATTGAGTTCTTCCGGCTGATGTGGTTGCTTGCGCAGAAATACTACAAAACAAAATTTAAAACATTAACTACAACCCCTCATTGGAACATAAAGTCATGTTCTTCAGATTTTTTTTTTCAAGCTAAACCTCATGGGATACTATTTTAAAAAAAAAAAAAACTTCTTCATATGATGACTCAATATCAGCCTTTGCACCAGTCTTGTTTCCCTGGAAAAGGCACTGCAGAAACTGGGTTTGGAATGAGATCAGGAAGAGTCAGTTTCTCTCTCGGTCTCTCTCTCCCAACAGAGGATATAAAATAGCGGTCTCTGATACTTTGCAGAAGCCCTACCAGCAGCAGTTTCATACACTCAGCTTCCCTGCGGCAAATGCGCAATGGAGCGTGGACATAAACCTTGAGGGTGGCAATGTCGATCTGTTGGTTGTGGCAAGAACTGGCCAACCAGCTTGTTGCTCGAGTCTGACATCATGGGCTGAAAGTGACTGGCCCAAAGTCACCCAGCCAGCTTTCATGCCTATGGCAGAACTAGAACTCACAGTCTCCTGGTTTTTAATATGGAGCCTTAACCACTAGACCAAACTGGCTCTTTTAAGAGGTCACCACTGTAAGCTTTTGTCTGTTCGTCCAGAGAAACTCCCGTGACACGCGTGGTTCACAAAAGAGGTTTACTCGAGCGTAATGTAGTGGTTACAAACAAAGCCAGGACTGGCTTGGCACAATACAGTGTTTCTTTTATACCTCTCCCCTTCCCACGATTTTTGCCCTGCGATCTGGTTACAGGTTGTCACTCATCTCCCCACTGATTCCCTCCCCCCAATAGTCCGTCTGGCAGGTTCAGCCCCAGATCCATTGTCCATTGATTGCTCGACCCTCTGGCGCGGCTGGGTCTTCCGTGATCCTTCTTTGAAGACAAGATCGAAGGTAGGCACCATTCTCGGTTCCCCGCTTCACCGGTTTGCTTATTGTTGGCTCGCGCCTCTTATCAGCCAACATTAATTGTTTCCACTTTGCGGTTTTCCCGCCAGCTGGGCATAGGTGGCCATTAATCTCCTACTTCCCCTTTTTCTCTAGCACGAAACTAGCCACGCTCGGAAGCTGCTACAATCGGCTGCGTGGTCTCTGTTTCCTCTTGCGGCTTATGCCGGCTGAACCTGACATTCTGCCCCCCTGAAAACCAAACTCCCCCCTCCTTTTACTTCGGTTTCCCGGGGTACTTGTCGTAAAATTCCCGTACTAAGTCTGGTGCTTTTACATGTGCTCGGTTTACCCATTTGCTGTGAGACTTGGGGAAATGTTTCCACTGCACTAGTAGCTGGATTTGTCCCTTATGTCTCCTTGCATCTAGTATTTGTTTCACCTCAAAGTGTTTTTCCCCGCCAACCATGATGGGTGCTGGTGTTGCCTCTGCCTTGTGCCACTCATTCCACGATTGGTAGAGCTTCAATAAGTTTCAGTGGAACACCGGGTGGATTTTTCCGAGGCTCTTGGGGAGCGTTAGCCGTACCGTTACTGGATTTATTATTTCCTCTATGGGGAATGGTCCCACATACCTCGGGCTGAGTTTACTCGATGCCTGGTGTGTCTTTAAATTCTTAGTTGACAACTACACCTGGTCTCCCACTTCCTATTTCCACTCAGGGAGCCTACAACGGTCAGCGTGTTTTTTGTATTCCGCTTTGGCTCCCTGCAGCGCCGTGTGCGCCGCTTGCCTCATGGCTTCTATCTGGGCAAACCAGGAGTCTAGTGAGTCTATATGGGAAACTGGTTGTGGTAGTTCCGGCATGGGCACGAAGTCCCTCCCCGTGGCTATCTTGAACAGGGAAAAGCCGGTGCTGTTGCAGACAGCGTTGTTGTAAGCTACTTCCGCGAATGGTAGTAGCCCTGCCCAGTCATCCTGCTGGTGCCCCACATAGCACCTTAGGTACTGCTCCAGACCCCCGTTAAGACGTTCAGTGGCTCCATCCGTTTGCGGATGTGCCGCGGAGGAGAGGGCTTGCTGGGTCCCCACCCATTTTAAGAACTCCCTCCAGAACCAGGCAATAAAGTTACCCCCCCGGTCACTGACCACCCGACGGGGGGCCCCGTGCAGCCGGTAGATGTGCTGCACAAAGAGCGTCGCTAACCTCTCTCCTGTCAGGACCTGTTGGCAAGCTACAAAATGCGCTTCCTTGGAGAACAAGTCCGTGACGACCCAAATGGCCGTCTTGCCCTTGCTCTCTGGTAGTTCTGTTACGAAGTCCATGGCGATCTCTTGCCATGGGCCATCGGGATCTGCCACCCCCTGGAGGAGCCCCCTGGGTTTACCCTTGCTCCCCTTTGCGGTTGCGCACACCGGGCAACCCCCCGAATAGGCCTCCACGTCCTTCCGGAGCGTCGACCACCAAAATTGTCGCCGGACTAGATGGAGCGTTTTTATGAAGCCGTAATGCCCCGCGCTCCGACTGTCGTGGGCTCTTTCCATTACCTGCCTCCGGCAACCCTCCAGTACATACACCTTCCCCTCGTGCCACGATAGATTCCCTTGGCTAGTTAGTATGTCGCGGTTTTCTTTTAGCCAGACGTTCCGCTCCGCCGCTTCCGTAAATCCCCATTGCAATTCCAGGACTGCTTCCTTCCCCCCCTTTTTCGTTTGGCTCTGGGTTACTGCCTATGCGGCCAGCCTACCTGCCGGGATGATGGAGTCCACCACGTCCTCCCGCTGGCTGGCGTGCTGGGGCATGCGTGACAGCACGTCTGCTAGGAAATTCCTCTTCCCGGGGATGTGCTTTAGCATGAAGTTGAACCTTCCGAAGTACTGAGACCACCGCGCTTGTTTGGGGGATAGTTTCCATGGGGTTTTCAGAGCTTCGAGGTTCTTATGGTCCGTCCACACTTCAGACGGGTTGGACGCCCCCTCCAACAAATGTCGCCACGTGGCCAGGGCCCATTTTACTGCGTATGCTTCCTTTTCCCACATCATCCACCGTCTCTCGGTCTCGGTGAACTTGCGGAACGCATAGGCGCATGGGTGGAGGGGCCCATCTGGGCTGGCTTGCAGTAGGACCGCTCCCATCGCTACATCGGAAGCATCTACCTGAATGATGAATGGTCGGTCCGGGTCAGGGTGCCGTAGGATTGGCTCTGCCATGAATGGCCCTTTAAATCCCCGAATGCTTCTTGGCATTCCGGGGTCCACGCAAGCGCCATGCTGGGTTTCGGGGGTTTCCCGCTGCCCTTGGTCTTTAGCAAATCTGTTAAGGGGAGGGCGACCTGGGCGAAGTTCGGAATGAACTGCCGATAGAAGTTCGCGAACCCCAGGAAGCTCTGGAGCTGCCTCCGGGTCCGCGGCGCCTCCCAGCCCAGAACGTCCTTCACCTTTGCCGGGTCCATTTCGATCCCTACGCTAGATATGCGGTAACCTAGGTAGTCTAGCTGCTCCCGGTGGAATTCACATTTGGATAGTTTTGCGTATAGCTGGGCCCTCAATAGCCTCTGAAGCACCATACACACCATCTCTACGTGCTCCGCAATGGTCTCGGTATAGATTAGGATATCGTCTAGGTAGACCAGGACCCCCCAGTAAAGTAGATCATGTAACACCTCATTTATTAGCTGCATGAACATCCCCATAGCCCCTTTTAATCCAAATGGCATTACGCAAAATTTGTAAGATCCAAGGGCCGTATTGAATGCCGTTTTCCATTCATCATTTGCGCGGATCCTAACCCTGAAATAGGCTTCGCGCAAGTCTAGTTTTGTGAATACCTTCCCTTTAGAGAGGTGGGATAGCAGGTCCTTCATCAAGGGGAGGGGGTAGCTATACTCTGCGCTAATCGCGTTTAGCCCTCGATAGTCTGCGCACATACGGAGTGAGCCGTCCTTCTTTTCTCAGAATAGCACTGGGGTCGCCAGTGGGGACTTTGCAGGCCGGATGAAACCCCGCTGTAAGTTCTTGTCAATGAATTCCCGTAGGGCCCCCATCTCCCTAACTGATAAAGAGGTCTTAGCGCCACCTCTCGGTCCCCTGGGGTCATCTCCGGACGCCTCGGTCCCTCCTCCGGCTTTGCCCTGGCTCCCTCCGGCTGCTGGCAGGCTCCGCATTGACACCTTCCCGGTTCCTTTCCCTCGAAGCTCAGCACTTCCGATGCCCAGTTCACCATCGGGTTATGTCGCCGCAGCCACACCAGTCCGAGTACCACCGTGTAGTCAGCCATAGGGACCACTATGAACCTCAGCTCCTCTCGGTGGTCCCCAATGGTCATTTGGACTGGTTCAGTGTAGTATTGAGCCAGTCCCCCCCCCCCGCTACTGAGCCGTCTAATTGGCTGAATGCGACGGGCTGCTGGAGACGCCTCAGTTGCAGCCCAATCTTGGGGATTACAGCTGGGCTCATTAGGCAGTGGGTACAGCCCGAGTCCAGCAGTGCCTGTAGTTGCGCTTCCCCCCCGGATCTCACCCCCCGGACTTGTATCCTCACCCGAATAGGGGGGCAATCCTCCTTAGCAATTGGGTCTGTGCGCCTCGGCTCTCCTGCCCGCACTGGGACGCTGTTCAGAGCGAGTGCGCCTCGTTACCCGCCGCCTCCGATTCTTCTCCAGAGGATGCCGTCTCAGGGGTCAACCACCCCACGTGACCCCGTTCGGTCACTGCCACCACCATGCTCTTTCAGTTCCGGTCGGCAGCTCTGGTCCCGAATGGCCGTAGGAGCTTGACTTCGGCACGTGGTAGGACCCCTTCTCGATCAGTTGGGCATTGTGCTGCCCTGTGGCCTCACCCCCCGCACCAGAAGGATAAGTTCAGTGCCTTGGGTGCGTCGCGCCCACCCGTGGGTTGCCGGTTGCTGCCCCGTTTCTCTTCGGCAGTCCTCTCCCCCAGGATGTCTCTCACCCTGTCACGCTTCCGCACACCCTGTTGGATCTGTCGCCACGCTGAGTCCACCGTACCAGCCAGCCAGATCCACTCCTTTATTGTGGTCGGGTCGTCCCGCCCCAATGCCCGCTCCAGGATCTCTGGGTTGAGACCCCTCTTAAAGTACTTTACCCGGAGTGACTCCGGCCAGTCCGTGAGTTTCTCTACTAACCTCCGAAACTCCAGCACGTACTCAGACACGGACTTATCCCGCTGCCTGAAATTCAGGATGTCGTCCTCATCTCTTTTGGTGCTCAGTGTGTCCTCGAATCTGTCTTTGAGCGCTTGCATGAATTCTGTGAAACTTTTCAGCTCCTCTGCATTGTCATCATACAGTCCAATTACCCAGCTGGCGGCTGGGCCATCCAACAGTTCGGCCACGTAAGCCACCCTGTCCTCGTCTCGTGTGAACAGGTGGCCCCCCCTTTGCATAAAATTGCGTTCTTGGGTTAGGAATTGAGGCAGCTGCTCAGAGTCCCCTGAGAATTTCCCGGTTATGCCCCTGAGTCTCAAAGCGTCTGCTGCCCGTCGGTCCACCGACAACGGGGTCGGCTGGGGGGCTGGAGCCCCGGGCCCATTCCCTGCTTTGATATTCGCCTCTATCCGACCCAATCTCAATGACATAGCTTGGAGGGTCGCCTGCATGGAGTCCATATGCTGGTCGACCCTCGCTTCTAATTGGATAAACTCTTCCTCCCACCTCCGGGTTCGTGACCCTGAGCCCCAAGTCATCGTGACCCCTGATGGTTCGGGTCCCCGGTTTACACCGATCGACCATCACGCGGACTGAAGGTCCCCGACCCCGGTCGCCAACTCGTCACTTAAGGTGTTTTCCGCCATTGCCTCCGCGATCCCGGGACTCCCCGGCTCCACCTGTCCAACGGGTTCCTCTTCGCTGGTCATTATCTGTGGGGAAAGAGGGAAAGAGCGCTCCTCGGCAGGTACCGGGTAGTGTTAGAGAAAAGTCCTGGCTTTATGTAAGCTTTTGCCCGTTCGTCCAGAGAAACTCCCGTGACACATGTGGTTCACAAAAGAGGTTTACTCGAGCATAATGTAGCGGTTACAAACAAAGCCAGGACTGGCTTGGCACAATACATTGTTTCTTTTATACCTCTCCCCTTCCCGCGATTTTTGCCCTGCGATCTGGTTACAGGTTGTCACTCATCTCCCCACTGATTCCCTCCCCCCAATAGACCGTCTGGTAGATTCAGCCCCAGATCCATTGTCCGTTGATTGCTCGACCCTCTGGCGCGGCTGGGTCTTCCGTGGTCCTTCTTTGAAGACAAGATCGAAGGTAGGCACCATTCTCGCTTCCCCGCTTCGCCGGTTTGCTTATTGTTGGCTCGCGCCTCTTATCAGTCAACATTAATTGTTTCCACTTTGCGGTTTTCCCGCCGGCTGGGCGCAGGTGGCCATTAATCTCCTACTTCCCCTTTTTCTCTAGCGCGAAACTAGCCACGCTCGGAAGCTGCTACAATCGGCTGCGTGGTCTCTGTTTTCTCTTGCGGCTTATGCCGGCTGAACCTGACAACACTGTGCATAAGCCAAAAAGATGAAAGCGCTGTCTTCTTGGCTTATGCACAGTTTGGTCAGAACTGATATTCTTATTCACTAGAAGGAATCAGGCAGGAACGTCTAATTGAGAAAAAGACACTGGTTTCAAGAAAACTAGGGCACTTTTAGCAGTCCATTGACTGATCCCCTATGTATACCAATATAGGTACAGAGAATAAAAATAAGATTGCAAAGGATCCAAGGATGACTTTTCTAAACAAAGACTGCACATCAGCTCCTCCACCCTTCCAGTTTGGATTGTTCATTGCTGGGTCTTGGTGAAACACTGGAAGACGTAGCAAGAGGATATCTGCATGAGATCATATGACCAGAGAGAGGGACTCTTCCTAGACCATTCCTTTTGTTTACTGGATGGAGGGATAGATGGATATTATTAATTTTAGTGACCAGCATAAAAAAAAAAGGAAGATTGCAATAAAATCTAATTGTCAGGTGGTTGGTCAGATAACAGCTGATACAGGCACACACACAGCCAACAAGTAAGGGAAATTATTCCAGACACTATGATACCTATCCTAATAAAGGAGTGTGATCTAATAATATACAGGTGAAAATATTATTTGCAAAACCATTATGTACTGAAAAGTATAAGAAATGTAATATAAGTAATCAAGTCTGAACCTACTTAATTTTCCTCCCTCTCAAGTCAGCAGAACTACTTGCCCTCTCTCACACACAGTTGTCCCATTATCTGCATTCTCTACATATGCCCTAACCCGATGGCATCTTTCCTTGCTCTGGGAGGGGGGGCAGGTCTGGAAGTGTACCAGGGAGAGATGAGAAACGGAGACTCTCATGGACCTTTGCACTGGACCTCTGGCAGCCCTAAATTTGGGTGCATGAGAAGGGAAGATTATGTGGGCTGAGTCTGGATGCCACATAGAAGACCAGGATCTGAGGGGTTATAGCTTCTGTCTTTAGGGGCTAATCAGATATTCTAACAAGAGTTCTTACTCTGCCTGTCAAAAGTTGTCATGTTCTCACCAGAGGGAGACTCTAAGAGGCTAGAGCCTGCAAAGGCTGTGTGTGAGCACAGAATAGGGCTAAGGTGGACACTGACCCTCCTCTTCTGAAAGGATAGTTATTGGTGTAAAAATTGGGAGGGGAGGATATTGAAAGGGGAGATCACTTTTCCTTGGGTGGCGGAATGCTTAGGAAGCCACCCCAACCCTCAGGACATCGGCCAACTGTCCTGGAATCTTAGGAGAAGAGTGAGATCCACTGACTGAGGACTGGGCTGCACTCACAGGATCTAGAGATTGTTTCCTTTGAGTGGCACTTCTAAGAGTGCTGAGCACCACCTTCGTGGCACTATTTACGCTTTCACAGAAGGCTTCCGTAAAAGCTAATATGTCATATCACTACTACACCTTAATCAAAATAAAGTCCTCATTTATTGTTTGTACTGTCCCTTCTTCCCTCTCATTGTCCTCAGAGGTGGACCTGGAAATAGAAGTCTCTTATACACCCAAACCCAGTGTTATGATCCCCAGGAAAGCTTCTCAGAGGATGGTCAAATTTCATAGAGCTGCAGCAGGTGATATGGTTTGAGGAAGACATGTGAGATGTCTTCATTGAAATATAAGGAATGCGAATTGCATATATTCCCTGATTTAATTATCCGTAATTCTTCGGAGGAAAGAATTTCCCTTGGCTCAGAAAAAAGCGTTAAATGTTTCTTTTTGTTTCCTGCTATTTATTATCCGTCACTGACCAGATCAGGCCTTTTATGGATCCTGATGCACCACTGGCATTTCTGACTGAGCAATGCCTGAGGATCACCCTCTTCAGATGCCTATATTGCCCTGAACAGAGGACTTTCTTTTCTTTTTGGCTGGGCAGCATCACCCTCTGCCGGCTCTAAATAGAAATGTTCCAATGTGCCTTTCTTTTTTTAAATAAAGGTGGGTAGGAGGAGGTGGGTTGAGGTGGTGAACCTGTTTTCTATGAAAGTCATAGTTTTTCTTTATTTTTATTGGTTTAATTTTTTTTAAGTATGTTTGCTTTGTATTTTTTACTTTTTAGCTTTAACTCTGTTTAGTCACTGGTTACATTATTTTTTTTACTAATTTTCTGTATTCATGTATTATCTCTGCACATATCTGTGATGCCAATATTCACGGTCTGTGACAGCAGTTTATTTCCAATGCAGTCTATGTGTAATTATACCATATTTAATTTCTTCATATGCTCAGGTTAAGGGTATTGAGTTGGACAGTGAAAGGGATGTGAAATATTTTTAAACACAGAAAGAGAATTAAGTAGATATAAAGTTGGTATTATATTTATACCAGAACCTTATATTAGAGACGATGAGGCATCTTTTTTTCTCTGAAGTTCGATGTTCAGGTATTTCCTATCTTAGTGGGAACAGGACTGATGCAGCTGGAGTCAGGGGTTAGTTAAGAAAGAGGTTAACATGGTAGTAGTGGAAGTATATATTGATCCTTACGGGTATTCCTTTTTTGTTTTTAATGGTGTTATTATAAAACCCAAGTAAGACATTATATCATTTGAGTACGGTGGTATTTATGCAGTGTTGACTGGAAGTTAGCAACACTGATGTTTAGATAACTTAAACCTTTAAATATTAAAACAAAGAAATTTATGTCAATATTAACTATGATTTCTAAAATGTTAATGATGATAAGCATAAGGTTATTTAAATTTTACATCTAAAGCTGAATATGGCATTGATGAAATACTGCAAAACACTTTAAATTATTGTTATATAATAAAAGTTTCTATCTTAACCTTAATACCTGATGGTAAGGTTTTCACTCTGTTGTTACTTATAGGTAGTCCTCAGGTTACGATGGCAATTGGGACGGGAATTGCAATTGCTAAGCGATGTCACATGACTGTGTCACTTAGCAATGGCAGTTCTGGCAGTCCCAGTGCCATTGTTAAGACAGGACCATGCGAGTGATCATCAATTTTCACTTCCGGCCAGCTTCCCCATTGAATTTGCTTGTCGGAAGCTGGCAGGGAACGTCAGAAATTGCGATCACGTCACCGTGGCTCGCTGCAATGTCACAACTGCAAGCCAGAATCATAGTACCAAGGGGATGTCCAACAACTAGAACTCCAAGGACCAGTCATAGGTGCTCACAGTGTCGAGAATAAATCTTGCCCAACATTGGAAGAAAGATACAATTCCAATGATATCTGAATCAATAATTAAACTTGGAAAATATGCAGCAATGGCAACATTTACAGCACAATATATTGTCAAAGGCTTTCACGGCCGGCATACGAAGGCTGGTGTGGATCTTCCGGGCTGTGTGGCCGTGTCCTGGAAGTTCTGTTCCTAACGTTTCGCCAGCATCTGTGACCGGCATCTTCAGAGTGCAGGAGCACAGACAGGAGCAGTTCTCTCTGTGCCCAGGATGGGTTGACCAATCTTGCCACCTGCACTGTAACATTACTCCACTCATCTTTAAGGAGAATTTGAAGATATTCGGCGTCCGGTCGGCCAGGATATCTGCTGATCATTGGAAAAATAAATTATGTTCGTATTTCTCTATAAAATGGACACCGTAAGAGAACACGCCCGGTGGTTTCCACTTCCCCAGAAGCACATGGACACAGCCTTTTAACCAGTGGGACTCCCCTATATTTACCGTCCAGCACAGCTGAAGGGAGTACATGGCATCGGGCGAGTGAAAAGGCCCTCCGGTAGTTCGCTACCTCTAGCTGCCTGAGATATCTGGCGGTGGCTACAATATATCTAGTGGATTCTGGGGCCATAAACGATGGAACTTTTTCTAGATCGGCTTGCCTCTCCATGTCTTCCACCCTTTGTCTCAGGTTCAGTTTTGCCTTGTCAAAGCCCAGCTGAAGTAACGAAGGCGGGGAGACACCTAGCCTTGCAAGATTACACTTTATTTATCTTGAAGAATTAATGGAGCAAGGCCTTGAGGGAAAAGGTTAAGTTTTAACCATAGATTTAAAGATGACAGACAAATTCTTGATTCAACCTTTAGAAGGCCAGTCTCCAGGCGCAAGCAGGCATTTGACACACAGCGAGGCAATTGTAGGATTGCTCTTAAAAATTTGGACTGGACTCTCTCCAGGGGTAAAAAGGAGGAAGATGAGGGTCCAAGGTGTGTCCCATACAACATCTGAGCAAGCGATTTCTCCTGGAAAAGTTTAATTGCGGCGGGGACATAATGTCCTCCTTTTAAACGTAGCAGTTTAAGGATGGCGTTAGCTGACCTCTGTCCAACCGCGGCTGCATACTCGCAATGCGCAGTCCTTGAACCAGTGACATGTATGACCACACCAGGTATTTAAAGGTAGTCACCTGTTCTATACTATGTCCATTGAGTGTGTTCTTGGTCTTTTGGCGAAGGCCATAACCTTGGTTTTCTGGAAATTAATTTCCAGTTTATCTTTATTACAGTACTGGAGCAAGACTTGCAGGGCTCTTTTTAGGCCCACTGGTGTCCTGGAGAGAATTACAGCATCATCAGCATACAGCAATAGGGCAATACTACGATTCCCTATTTTAGGGGGATGATGGTTTGGATTATTTATCCATTTAGTCATATCATTGATATAGAAATTAAAGAGCAAGGGAGCCAAAATGCACCCCTGTTTAACCCCCTTTTTAACTTGTATCGATTCCGTGAGAGCCCCTTGCATGTTACACCTGACCTTGAGGGTCGTGTTAGAATGTAAGACACGTAATAAATAGAGAAGCCTACGATCAATAGAGGCGGCTTCTAGCTTCTCCCATAGCTTGGATCTGGTGACAGAATCAAAGGCTGCCTTTAAGTCTATAAAGGCAGCATATAGTGAAGCCACTCTGCTGGACACATCTTTTTCAATCAAGTGCTGGAGAATCAAGCATTGGTCAGTTGTGCCTCTCCCCTCTCTAAAACCTGCTTGTTCTTCAGCAATCAAATTGTTGGAGTTCAACCAGTCCTTGAGTTTGTCTTGCAGGTGTTTGGCATAAACTTTGCTAATTATGTTTAGCAAACTTTTTGGTCTATAATTTGCCGGGTCGTCTCTATTTCCCTTCTTAAAAATTGGGACCACAATCGCTAAGCCCCAGTCTGCTGGGATATTTCCTGTGGAGTCAATATAGGTAAATAGTGATGCCAGGACTGTGGTCCACCACTCCCTATTATTCTTCAGTAGTTCTGTCAGGATGAAATCAGCACCAGGGGCCTTCCCTGTCTTAAGTTGATCAATAAGACATTTAATTTCGGGCATTGAGACTGGATGCCATTTGGGTACATCCTTCAAGTTGTACATTATTTCCTCGCTGGGGGCGTCTTCGTACAGACTCCGAAAGTGAAACTCCCAAACAGCAGGTGATATATGAAAATCTGTTGGGGTATATGTTCTAGTAGTTTGGGGAGCTATTACATGCCAAAATAAGGAAGTGTTCTTGCTCTTTACTGCCTCTATAAGCCTTTCCCAGGTGGACCTAATGTCTTGCCTCTTCTTGTTTGCCACTAGTCGCTTGTATTGTTTTTTGAAAGTAAGAAGATGTTTAAGTGCCATTAAATTCCTGTCTCCAGTCTCAGTTTTGTATATTTTATATGCTGAGGTAAGGGCTTTCTTTGCTTCCACACAATCCTTATCGAACCATGGCTTCGATACCAGGACAGGCCTCTTAACTGAGAGGTCAGGGTCTTGTACCAAGAACGACTGTAGCCTTTGCACTAGGTTGTTATATAATTCTAGTGGGTTTCGAGAAGGGTTGGCTGTTATAAGGTCCGATCGCAATGTTTGAATATTTCCATCTGCTAAAGCTCTCCTTGCCGTCCGATCAAGAGATTGGGACCAGCAGACTCGACATCTTGTTGAGCCAGCAGAAGTTGCAGGCCTGAAATAAGCCCCAGGAGGCGTTTCCCAGAAAGAGGTTTTCAGTTGTATAGAGAGCGGTAGATGGTCACTTTCCAATGATGGTAAAACTTCAAAGTGTTCTATATCTTGTATTAGGTCCATAGATGTTAAATTATAATCAATGGTGCTGGTTCTGGCTCCCGCCATAAATGTCACTTCTCCAGGATAATCTCCTACATGCGAGCCATTTGTTATAAAGAAATTGAGCCTATTCGCCATCTTTGCGAGGCAAAGGCCAGCGTAATTTATTCCTTTATCTTTAGAGAGTCGATTTCGGGAGATGTTAATCGAATCAAAGTCCTCCACTGGGGGGTGTTGCTGATATTTAGCATACAATGCATAATCGTCCGTCCCCAATCTGGCGTTAAAATCTCCACCTACTATGACTCTGGCATTTGCATGTTCCATAAGGAGATTGCTAACATACTGTTCCAGTTCCATCCATAACGCAGTTACTTCAGATTTTCTTTGCGTTGGTGGGAGATATACATTGATTATTAAAAATGAATCTCGCTCCACCTTAAGCAGAATGGCCATAGCCAAGTGCTTTAGAGGGGAAATAGGTACTGGCTCTACTCTCAAGGAGGTTGATATCAGTATACCCAGCCCTCCTTTCAGTCTCCCTGGTCCTTTACCTGAGCTTGCCTTTAATTTAAATGAGTAGTAGCCATTAAGCAAAAGGTCATTATCCGTCCATGTCTCTTGCACCAGTATTATGTCCTTGCCTATCAATGGATCAAAGTAATTTAAGCCTCTAAATTGGTGCCATCCAGCTACATTCCACGATAAGATGTTTACAGTATTTATCTTGCACTGGTCTGCGTACTGTCAATTTACATTCTCAGTGGTGGACGTCGTTGTGGAGTAATTATTACAGGCAGGGGGAGCACAAGTTGGTTTTATGACTCTTTGTAGCTCTTTTCCTTGTTGCAAGCTATCAGATAATAAGTTGGTCCTTGCAGTTTCCTCACTGTCATCCTGTGTATTTAAACATTTCTCCGTTGTAGAGATGTTGACGTTTTGCTGAGGAGATGTATTGTCACAAGTCTGGGAGCCTGGTGGTGCCAGGTTTATTAGTGACTTTGCTGTAGAAAATGTTGCTGTCAGTGTCTCTCTTAAATCATCCAATCTTTGTATAACATCTACTTGCTCCGAGTTTGGAAGCTCTCCGAATAGATCAATCAGCATTCCTTCTGGCATTTCCTCCACAGACCCCCTGTCAATATCACGCACAGTCTGTTGATTATTACTCTGCTTACTCAGAGCTATTGCTGTTACACCTGCTTCGCATTTAGCTGTAATTGAGTTACCCGGATCGCTTTTTAAAGCGATGGCGTTCTCTGTGGGAAGCCGATCCAAAAGTGGGCTCACTTTCTCTGAGGAGAAGACACGTATTGGAAATATCTCAAAGATATTCAGAAAGGACTTCATTCTGAAAAGCATGCTAGGGACTATAGGCTGCTTAAAGGTTAACAAAACTCGAGAGCAATTTCTTCTGGGTGGCAGCCATTTGGCATGCGTTAGTTCTATCAGGGAGCATTCACAACGTAACAGCTGACTCAAGGATATCATCACAGCTCTTCTATTGTCCCATCTCCTTCTATTCACTCTGTTGTCATATATCTGCAAGGAGATCTGGTTAGTTTGTAGGGAGAAGTTAAAATTCTCCCCACTCAGACCTTTCCCCCGTTGAGGGCATCCTTCCTTCCTTACGTGTAATCACATTGGGGGTGGGGCCGTCATTAATTTCTGTATTATTCCCTTGAGGGCCATCCATGAGGGCAGTAGTAGATATCCTCCTGTTTTCTTCAGTTCTATTTGAGTTGCTTTTAATAAACTCCGCAAGGGACTCCGTCAGCGAATTAATTTTGTCCTTAACTGTTGTTAAAAGATCAAAGATTGAGATAACTGTATGTGCTATAAGCAAACATTGTCTAGATATAAAGTCTGTTACATTCTCCCTCTTTAAGTCTGCGACATCCTCCTCCTGCATGCTCGCAGCCGCTGCCGAGCCGGCCGCCACAAACTGGGATGGGGAGGCATCCCCCACACAGGGGGGGGAAATCTCCAAGAGCTGCCGACTTCCCAGCTCGGCCTGTAAGTCCCGTTCCAATGAACTCCGTGTGTTAACTCCATCTGAGAAAGAGGTTAGAGTCGAATTACTTACTTGAGCAGCTTCCTTGTTAGATGTATATTCCTCCAGTTTCTGTTGCTTCAATGGTTTCGGTAGGCTCTGTGTTGTAGAGTGCGCAGATTGTCGCTTTTTCCTTTTTCCCATTCTTCTTCAAGCAATAAGAAAACCCAGGAAAACAGTTCCGGCTGGGGTTCTCTCAAAAGCTTGGTTTAGTTTTACCTCTTTCTAGGTTAATTCTTAGTCCTAAAATGCTTGAAGTAGTAATAAGGAAGACTGCACTCACATTAGAAAAGAGCACATTCCTGCTCGACTTCTGCTGATCCAAAAAGCCGTACATCTGTTCCTGCTTGCCTTCCTTGCAGATATCTGGAAGAAGACCTGCTTGCTCTCAATTTCAAACGTTCCAAAAGAAAGCCAGAAATATTTCTGTTCAGCTCCTCAGAATAGCAGATGCCAGAAGATCAGACAGATCTGGAGCTGGTCCTGAATAGTGTGACACTTTTGAGTGAATGTTTTCTCTGGTCTAGTATCTATGTCACACAGCGGACAGACAGATGCATTCAGAAAACTCATAAGCATTAACAGGTAGTATAAAGTCCCCTTCTGCTACTATCCCCCAGCAGTTACTATTTAAGATAGATTGGCAGTGATTCAGAAAGGAATGAACAGCCATTAAGATTACTTGCTACTGACAGCCTGATCTTCCATGATGTTTCCTTGTCAACTTTTAATTCCAGCAAATTGATGGTTATCAGTATATCCATTGACAGTAAATCCCTTTTGCAGAGCCACATCAACACCCTGGATTCTGCCTCCCGAGGTCCGGTGTGCCCCCACTCTCTCGGCCTTCAGGAAAGGGGTGAAATCCTGGCTGTGCCAGAAGGCCTGGGGGCCAAATGGGGGCTTGCACCAGTGGAGGTGGCTTCTGGGGTGATTGACCTTGCCCCCCCCCCCCCCCCGTCATCTTGAATGTTTTTAGTATTTATGTTCAGGGTTTGTTTGTTATACTTGATTTTTAATGGATTATTTATTTTAATTATTTATGGGGTATTGTCAGGTTCAGCCCAAAGAACTCCACGAGACAGTACAGATTTAGTTCTATAGCCTTTATTACCTTTCACCTTCAAGACAGAATCTCGCCAGACTGAATCGAAACTTCCCAAGCCAGCAAGCAAACACTGCGAATTCCTTAGGGTGGTGCCAGTCTCATCGTCTTCACCTTCCCATGCTCACTCTGGGGGCTAAGGAAATGCTTATCTCCCCAAGCGTGGCCTTCACCAAACCATTCCATCATGGGTATTTTTCATTGTTGATGGGGTTTTTGATTTTAACTGAGACTATTGTGTTGTGAGAAGACAGATTTAGGTTATAGGGTCACTGTGGGTACGGGAGAATGTCTTGTGTTTCACGGTGAAATCATCTCACCATCTCTGTAAGTCACATCCCAAGTGAAGGTAATGTGAGGGGCCTCCTCCCAAGGGGGTTTTTCACACTGGGCAGAAGGGGCACCCAGAGTGATGGAAAGATATGTAAGAGAAAGCCACAAAACCAACAGAAGCACCCTCCGCCATTTCAAAGCACCACCAGAATAATTTGAGAGGGAGAGGAAATCTGAACCATTTTGAGAGCAAAATTTGGAAACAGAAGTCCCTTTTACAGGTATAATGGAAGAGAACCTCTGAGGAATTGCAAGACAAATTTTAGCTCAGAAGCAGCAGCAAGATCTCCAACCTCTGGCCACTGGGTATCTTGAAAGGTTGAAGGCTTGTGAAAGAAATCTTGGGGCCTTAGTAAGGAAATCTGTGGATAGGATCTGCTGGTAGGGCTTTCTCTTTTTGAAAGGAGCAAACAGGGGGGATTTGCTCTCCCATTGTCACTGTACACGTATTGGGTTCTTGGGGTGACAGAAAACTAATTCCCCAAGGCCTCACCTCAATATAGGGAAAGAAAAAGAAAAAGCTTGTTTGTTATTTATCTATCAAATTTATATAACGACCCATCTCACAAATGTGACTCTGGAACATTATTAGCTGTCTGTTTCCTCCTTCCTACCCAGATCGCTTTCTCTGCTGTTAATGCAACACCTTTCCTTGGCAAATTACAATCCAACATATTTCTGAGTTTGTCCACAAGAGAAAGAGAATGGGGACGATACAAGGAGAGTCTGGGGAGAGAGTCAGTTTGGTGTAGTGGTCAAGGCAGCAAGCTAGAAATTGGCGGGCTGTGAGTTCCTGTCCCGCCTTCAGCAGGAAGCCAACTGGGTGACTTTGGGGCAGTCACTCTCTCTCAGCATAGGCAGAAGGCAATGGCAAGCCATTTCCCAAAATTTTGCCAAGAGAACTGCAGGAACTAGTCCAGACTGACTCAAAGGGACAAAAAAAACATATGGATTGGACACTCGGCCCACTGCTAATCCATCACACTGATAAGAACCAACCTCCTTGATAAGCCCACTTCAGTGCATGTGTCTCCTGTTGATAACACTTAGCATAGAAGTGATCCATAAACAAAGTGGGGGAGGGGCTTCAATCACACAGCTACACCATATTCCATTTTGGACACAAGCATACACACCCTGATATCTCTGCTTCTGCCAGATGAAATTTGCCATTGTAAGAGAAGCCCTTAGATCTCCTTTTTCACTAGATCCTCCTTCCCAAAGCCATCCTCCTGAAATCTGAGTACAGCATATAAATTCCCATGTGAAGAAGAAAGTGAAGCATAATTGGAAACAGCACATTAGTCCAAGAGATGCTGAACACTTGTATTCTCAGGATCCAAAGCAGATATCCAGGTGTCTCCAACTCCTAAACACCTCAAAGGTCTTCCCACTCAGGCATTAGTGTACCCTGAAAGCAGTGAAGAGAGCTTCTCCACATAGATTCAGCTTTTTATGGTGGGACACAAGCAAAGAATATTTTCAAATAACTTTTACATAAGTTTACTTAAAGAATTCTGCACAATTACACAATAAGCATCAACTTTTAAGAAACAGAACAATAACAAGAAAAGTTGCAAACAGATAGATGCAGGTTATCTGTTGTACTTGCAGCCTTGGATGGAAAGACAGAAGAAATTGTAGTTGAGGAGGGAATAAAGAGGAATTGGACATCTCGTTGAGCAGGCAGGGCACATGTCCGGTGGTAGATGGTGAGGTCCCTTGCCAGGCAGGGGGAACACCGTACTTTGAAGTCCTCAAAAGCCCTTTTTGCCTTCAGGACATCTTGGTTTTCATTGGCTGTGGTCCAGCCTCACGTTTTCTACTTGGGTACTTTGAATGGGAGCCAGTATTGTTTGGCTCAGCCTGAGACTGGATCCTACAGGCAATGCTCCAATTTAGGCACTTTATTTTTTGCCCCCTAATATTTTTTTCATGTTTATTAATTGAATAGAAGAACATGACCAGAAAGAAAAATAAAAATTACACAAGGTTCTGAAAAAAGAAAAGACAAAGGGAAAGAATGAAAGCCAGGGGGGGGGAAACATACAAAGGATAGATGATAGATAGATAGATAGATAGATAGATAGATAGATAGATAGATAGATATTTCTCAGTAAGCATATCAATAAATGGTAGCTATACTTCATTATAATCATGCATAGTTAATATACACTGACAAGTATTTGGTTTGCAGTTCTAATTATGTCAACTCTGCAGACCATTGAGTAGTGGGGCCACGTATTTATTGTTCCAAAATCCTTCAGCTATAAGCCAGGCACGGAGACTGGGCAGGTAATGTGCCAAGGGATAGGGGGGAAACCCTTTGCCAAGTAAGCTCAGCTCAGCTTGGGACTGGCTCCCTTAGGCAATGCTCCAACTTTGGGTCTTTCGGATTGGAAAAGAAGAAGCTGCATTCCTGTTCCTTGATCAGCACCAGCGCATGTCCTCTCTACATCAGTCCATTAGCCCGTTCTCAGGGGCATTCACTTGGAGGTCAAAACAGTCAAGAAGGCAAGTGCAACTGTGCAGTTGAAACCCTACCCCTTTTCAACGTGTGCCACGTGTGCCACATGGACATAAAAGGGGTGCAGCTTCAAACATACAGTTGCCCCACTGTCTTCACATTTTGGACCACACCTGCCCCGCAGATGCCTCTACCCCTGTTGACCTTACCCAGCCTCCTCACTTCTTATCGCTCCTTCTTTCCTGAGATACATTATTGCAACATATTTATGTTACAGGCAACAGAAGAAGGCCATAGGATCATCAATAGGACATTACGTTCCGACACAACTTCATCCCTTCTAAAGAGGGATCAGCTCTGTAAAACTAATTCTTCAGTCCTAATCAAGACAAGCTTACATATCTTGCATCTATCAGAAATGTTTCAAGCAATGTTACATCCCAGCACCACCCAGAGAGAGAGACAGAGAGAATATGTTAAATACAATCCAACCAAAAGTATACAAAAATAAATTAAAAGAATTCAAAATACAGCCACGCCTGACCATAAAAGTACTACTATCATGAAAAATACAGAGGTCAGTTCCAGTCCTGTTCATACAGATTCAAATTATATGTTTAAATTAACAAACTGGCAACTAGGGATACTACAAAAGAGCCTGTAAATTGTTATTCTAATCTAGAGAGAGTAATTCCAGCCAAATGTACCCAATTCTTAAAAAGTCACCTCCCTTCCCCTTTGTCAATCAATTTCCTACGCTAAGGAAAGATTTGGACTCAATGGTCCAGTTGGCCTTTTCCAGTTCTTTAATTCTGTGATCATTCTGACAAATAAAAGGGTTTAAATGAATATTTTCACACATTTAAAACACCCACCTAACTGACATGCAGCTGAACTGATTGGGATAATGAAGCTACGGTTGCATGTAACAAATTGATTGATTGATTGATTGATTGATTGATTGATTGATTGATTATGCTCCAACAAATCATTTTTGAATCCTAGAAACCACATAGATAGATTTTCTGCATGACGATCTGTTCCTAACCTGGTCTTTCAGGTTTTCCAAAGCTGCACTCATCACCACTATAACTTAGTCCATCCACCTTGCTGCTGTTCATCCTCTTCTTCTCTTTCCTGCCACCTCTTTCCCAGGATTGCATCATTTTCCTATGCTGGTCTATGACCGTACTAAAGATTTCATTGATTGATTGATTGATTGATTGATTGATTGATCCTTTTCCAGAGAGTTAAGTGTTCATGTAATGTGTCTGAAGTAGAATAATTTGAGCTTGGTCATTTGCACCTCAAGTAAGAAATCTGGGTTGATTTGATCTCTCCAATTTTTTATATCATGCTCATCTGCTTCCAGTCCAGCTTCCCTTAATATATATTCAGCATATTGGTTGGATAAATATGGGAAGAGTATACAACCTTGTCACTCTCCTTTGCCAACCCTGAGCCAGTCTGTTTCACTATGTTCTGTAAGTACTCTGGCTTCCTGACTTTACATGAGTTTCTCATAAGGACAATGAGATGTGATGGGATTCCCATTTTTCTGACCACTTTCCACAGCCTTTGCTCATCGACACAACCAGAGACCTTTCTATAAACAATGAAACATATAGTGACTTCTTTTGGATATTCTTTAGCTTTCTCAATTATCCAGCATGCAGCAGCAGTAATGTCTCATGTTCCTCAGCCTTTTCTAAAGTCAGCTTGAACATCTGGCATCTCTTTTTCCAAGTAGGGCTCTCATCTGTGTTGGATAATCCTAAGCATTATTTTGCCAACATGTGAAATTTAGGATATTGTATGACAGTTTGCACACTCTGTTCAGTCTCCTTTTTTTATATTGGTTTGTAACATTGACCTCTTCCAATCTGTTGGCCACTGTGTCATTCTCCAGATCTGCTGGCATAGCTCAGTTAGAACCTTGATGATGATTCTTCTGTTGCTTGTATATTTCAGTGGGTATTTCATCAGTTCATCTAGCTTCCCAGCTTGGAAATGACCGGAGGGCTGATCTAACTTCATGTTCTAGTACTGGGGGTTCCTGTAAGAAGGAAATCTCTTCTAAGGTATATTGGATGTTGACATCTCTAATGTATAGTGTTTCAGTATACTCCTTCCATCTTCTTTTGATCTCCTTTGAATCAGTATCTGTCTATTGGCATCTTTTAGCATACTGATTTGAGGTTGGAACTTCCTTCTGAGTTCAGAGATCTTCTTCTCTCTTCTATCTGCACATCATTAAGGCTTTAATCTGGCCACATCATAAACAAGATTAGTAGTCCAAAAGATCCTGAGCACTTTCACATAGCATCTTGAGTGCCCTCTGGCCTGAGGGACCAACATCTGGCATTATATCATCCGTCACTTTATATTGTCTATCCATGTGGTTTTCATTGTAAAGGATAGGAGGGGTTTACCATTGCATTCTCCAGGGCAGTATGAAATGACCCTTTTGTAATTGTCACTGAAGTGATCATCTGCCTCCAGCATCTTCCTATATGATAGCTACCTACTAAAGATTTCTGCTTGCTTGGGATGCTTGCTGGACAGCTGGGATGACCTTGTGTGACCCTTTGTTGTACGCCTTTGGCCACAGCCTTTCACTCCCCCACCAACACCTGAATGAATTGCTCATTCAGGAAGGAGTAAAGCCACTAAAAAATGCATCCCATCCCAAACCCTTGCAGGCAGTCCAGAAGGATGTCATAATTAATGTATCAAAGACCACTGAGAGATTAAACAGGACCAGGAAGATCACACTTACCCTATCCAAGTCCCACCAGAGGTCATCTCCAAGAGTGAATAATGTAGACATGACCCCATACTTCAGCCTGAACTGTATAAAAAAAAAAAACCCAATCCTTTCTACGTCTCTTGGGCTATTGGTGTTCTTTTATTCTCAGCCTTCTTCAACCCATCTGGCTGCTTTACGAACTAGTCAAAAAAGCAGGTGACCGGGGACTGGGGAAGGGAGCAAGCGGATACATTTGCGCAAGCAAAGCTGCTCATGCAGCAAGTGCAATCCCTAGAGGCAGCGATCCAGTGCTGTGCCTTGAATTATCCCCCCTGAATTTGGACTTTCTTGGTACCTCTGGCAATGCACGGACCCCTAAACATGGTGCCCCACTGGGCTTTGGTCACAGAGATGGAAGGGAACATAAGCCAATTACACCCTTGTCAAGCAGCAATTCTTTTCAGTGTACCAGGTGCTGCTAGAAACTGAAAGACTCACCAGCCCCTGGCCGGTACAGGTACGTGCTCAGCTACCCATCCACAACACCTCCCGCTCCCATTCAGTGGTAGCTCAACTGCCCACTACTGCAAAGTGGTGCACCCACTTGCAGGAGCATGCATGCTGAACCAGTTCCTCCATCAGCACCATACTCATCAACATCCTAAGCACAATGACATTTGAGGAGCCTTCTGTTCCCACATTGGTTGCGCCACCGGCAACTGCCTTCCCTGTGGGATGGTGGACCTGGCAGCCACAAACTACTTCACTGCCTTGTTTACAGAGGGAGCACCCCACTGCTCACTTGCCCATTGGACTTCTATTGCTTTCCAGTTTGCCTCTCAGTCCATTTGATTTGATAACGCTCTGGCGCTTCAAGTCAATGGGCTGAGCTCTGCATGGGGTGGATGGTCATTAGGCATGAACCAAGCACTTTAATGATTTGCATAAATTCATGGGCTGTTAATAAAGGACTTATTCTATGGATGCCCACTTGGCAGTGCCATAATTGATGTCTCCCCCCACCATGAGGAAGTATGGGGGGGGGGGGCAAACCCTTGGCAAGACATTTGGGAGGTTGCACATACTAAGGCCATTTCAATCCTAAAATAACTTATTGTCCTCATGAGAAACTTATATGCAGGTCAGGAAGTCACAGTATGGACAGAACATGGTGAAACAGATGGGCTCCAGGTTGGCAAAGGAGTGCAACAAGGTTGTATACTCTCCCCTTATTTATTCAACCTATGTGCTGAATATATATTAAGGGAAGCTGGATTGGAAGAAGATGAGCATGGTTTTAAAACTGGAGGAAGAAACATCAATAGCCTGCACTCTGCTGACGATACTACCTTGATAGCCAAAAATGCAAAGGATCTGCAAGCCCTGGTCATAAAAGTCAAGGAGCACAGTGAAATAAATGGGACTGAAATTAAGTATAAAGAAGACCAAAGTAATAACAACACGTGGAACAATCAGCCTTAGAATTGACAATGAAGATATTGAAGTGATGGATAGCTTCTGCCTTTTAGGATTGACCATCAACAGTAAAGGAACAAACAGTCAAGAAATACACTGCATACTAGCACTTGCTAGAGCAGCCATGAAGGCCTTGGAAATGATATTCAAATACCATGATATACCTATGCCAACAAAGATTAGAATCATGCAAGCCATGGTACTCCCAGATGACACTCTATGGAAGCAAAAGTTGGACTTTGAAGAAGCAGGATAGGAAGAGTATTAATGCTTTTGAACTTTGGTGTTAGAGAAGACTCCTGAGAATACTATGGACAGCTAAGAAAACAAACAAAGGGGTCATCAAACAAATCAGCGTGAGTTCTCAGTCGAGGCAGAAGTGACCAGGCTTAAATTATCCTACTTTGGACACATGATGTGAAGATTCAGCCCTCTGAAAAATACTGTAATGCTGGGAAAGGTGGAAGGAAAGAAAAAAGGATGACAGCATTAAGGTGGATAGACTGAGTTACAGAGGCTATGATTGCACTGTTGGAAGAGGTGAAAGACCATGTTAGGGATAGATCATCATGGAGAAAATCTATCTGTGTGGTCATTAGGAGTCAAAAATGACTTGATGGCACATAATCACTTGAATCAATCAGTCAAAATTTGTTAATCATTGATTGATTGATTGATTGATTAGGTGTTATTAAGTCTTTGTTGACTGTCAGTGACCACATAGATGGTTTTCTTCATGAATGGTAACCATACTAGGATCATTTATTTTTCTTATACTGGTACTGACTGTCAGCACATCATTATTTCTTGCCAAGAAAACTAGACTGTCCACCTATGGAAAGACACTGAGCAACTTTCTGATGGAATGATTTGGCTTACTTCCCTTCAGGTGATCCAAGCTGGTCCCTTACAATATTACTGGGAACAGGGCAACCACTCTAAGGAGTATATATAAAGGGGAAAGGTGGGTTGGAGTGACTGGATTAACACTTATGCCTACCCTGTAACGGTGAACAGGATGATTCCCCATGGTGGATGCGTACCAATTGGTCTTTCACCCGGACATCTACTGGCACACCCCAAACAGTACCTACTGGATTTGTGGGACTAATGCACGGTCTTGACTCCCTCTGAGATGGGTAGGCAAATGCCTCTTGGGATATCCTTGGACCCAATACTTGTTCTGCCTACCCTAGATAGTCCAGCCATATTGGAAGTGGAAATGAAGCAGAAGCGCATGATCTTCTCCATTGGAGATATTTTCCTGAATCCAGCTGGGGTAGAAATCACGTGAAAAGTAAACACCTTTGTCTTATCCTTTCAGCAAAGCACTAATGAGATGGCTACTGCTTTAGGAATGATAAATTAGGAGCTGGCAGCCATGAGGAAAGCAGTCCTCCAAACCTGGCTAGCCTTAGATATGATTTCTGCTGCTCAAGGGGTGGGGTGGGGATATGTGCTTTATTGAAACAAGAATGTTGTGCTTATAATCCTGACCAAACTGCTCTTCTGAATAAGGGTGATCATGCCTTATACAAACACATGTCCATCATCCATCATTTGGAAGATCATTCTATTCTGGCACCTTTGGCAGACTGGTTTAATGACTTAGGAGGATGATAAGAGAAAATGAGTGCTGATTTGGGGTCTTGTGATTATAAGAATGCTCTTACCCCTCATGTGGTTTTATTGTTGGTCTGCCCTCTGTTTCCAGTGTATCCAGCAGGCATGCAAATCCATGACAAAACTCCTTGCGAGGCTCAGGGTAACATTGCAGAATGTTAAGCGTGCATATTGTAAGAGATAACTTGTGGGGTAGATTGTCCTGTGATTGACCAGCCTTTTCAATTAGTTCCAGGAAGAGAGATTGTTTAAAAAAGTTTCCTCTTTCTAAGCTGCTTTCCTAAGTGGTGCACTGCTTGCTTACCAAGCGTGAGCTGCCAATGAACAAGATCCCCTCTCTGGCTTTAATAAGTTAATGGGCATTTCCTTCCACCTTTTGCACCACTCGAGTCTTGCTGCCAAAATGACTTAACGGGCCAAACAGCCTGGGCTGCTGTGTACTTTCCTCTGTGAATTCCCCATTGTTTGCTTGCCTGTCCTCTTCCTCTCCTTTAGCGATAAAGTCTAAGAATGTCTACGAACATCTACTTTCCTTTGGGTTAACCTTCTGTTGACTGGAATGAGCATTCCAAGGGGTGGAGGGAGGGAGGAATGGGGGGCTATCATCCCTAACACTTTGGGGGGTGCAGAAGGAATCTTGTTGACACCATGAGCATTAGATTTTCAGGAATGAACTCTTATTATTACTAGTAATTACTCTGGCATCTTCTCTTGTGTTCACCTTTTTTGGTATCCAACCTGCAAGTTCAAACTTAGCTGGCAACGTACTTCTAAGAAACTGCCTGAATATAGTCCCTAGAAGTGACTTGACTCAACGACATCTTTGTCTTCTTTTCTTTTTCTGCTGTACAACACAGAGAGGGAACTTTTTCTGAAAAGAAACGTATTTTGGGGGGAGTAATCAGTAGCATACCCTTGTTGTTGTTCAGTCGTTAAGCCGCGTCCGCCTCTTTGTGACCCCATGAACCATCTCGCGCCAGGCCTTCCTGCCCTTCACTGCCTCCCTGAGTTGGCTCAGTTTCATGCTCATTGCTTCAGTGATGCTGTCTAACCATCTCACCCTCTGCTGTCCCCTTCTCCTTTTGCCTTCAATCTTTCCCAGCATCAGGGTCTTTATTATTATTATTAGGGTCATACCCTAATAGTGGCTTAAACAAAATTGGGAATAGCTGTCTACTGTTCTCTGACTGTACTCCCTTCTGGTTGCGTATGTGACTTCAGAAGCATTCCTAGCAAAATTTCCATGAGACGTTTTCACAGGAAGAGGCAAGCGGGGGTGGGGGGGGGAACCACCACAAGGGACTGGGAGGAAGAGCCCTAAAAAGTAATAATAATAGTTGTTGTTAACATCATCATCAGTTCAACAAATTTCAGAGCCTTTAGACTGGTATTTTCTGCTAATATGGGCTCTAACCAACAGAGTAGGAATTATTATTATAATTATTGTATGATGATGATGATGATGATGATGATGATGATGATGATGATGATGATGATTTAGCTTAGTTAATATCATTACTAAATTCCAAGTCAGTTTAGACCAGGTGGTTTTTACATATTTCTACGGAAGCGCACATGTTACATCAGAGGACCTGAGGTTTTATGGATTGTGCTAGTACTTTACTATTATTGCTAAACTTCAAATTGTTACATTGATACAGTTGGCTTTCAGGCTTTCTTCATCAGCTGCTTCCTTTGCCTTCTTCAGTTAGGGAAGATGTTAAGCTTAAACCCCATTTACTCCACAGTTTGACTAACTTTACATTCTAAGGGGGCTTTTTTAGTAGTGACCTGTCTTCTTAAAGACTCTCACACACCTGACATGGTTTACTAGTGCATCACAGATTATTCTGGAACAAGGTGTATTTAGTTTTTGGATAGACCATACCTCCTTGTGCAGACTCTATTTAAAAAATAAAAGTGGGTTTTTCCTCCCCAAGACAAAATAAATCCAGAGCTTATTAGCAAACAAGTTTAGATTAGGACCAGCAAACAGATGTTGCTACTCTTCTAATATTTAGGTTTTCCTGTTGGCCCCATGCTAGGGGGTAGATACTTGTATATCCAATCTAGAACCTGAATACAGTTCACTGGGTCACTAAGTTGCTGTTTTAAAAGCTTATGTTCCCAAGGCTGGGACCAGGGTTAGGGGGGTCAAAAAAAGCAAACGGATGGGCAGCAGGGCTGATCCAGAGTTTTCATCATGTAGTTCTCTACTCTGCCTTTGCATGGCTGCTCTACACAGCTGCTTGTCTCCCCTGCAGAAACTGCTGGAAATGAAATCAACAGAAGGAATTGTAGTTTAAACCACAATCCATTCCTCCATTTTGGCAGTGGTGCTGGCCATGGGATCTTTGTGGACTGCGATTATCACAGCTCCTGGCTGGTTGATTCCCATGCTTGTTTTCCCCTAATACCCATGCCAGATAACCCAGAACCAATCAACTTCTTTTCTGAGGGTGGGTCTTTGCACACATGTGATTTCCATTTGAGACTTTTTGAATGACCCCACACTTCTTTTGGTACCCCTTGTTCTTCCTTGTTTCCACTTCCCTGTAATGCCACCTCCAGTGGCCTCTCCAAGGCAAATTGATCTTGTTCATATGAGGGCTGGAACAACAAAACCATGAAATGGTCCCAGAAGTGGAATACTGAAAAGTAAAATGTCCCCATATTGTCAGGGAATATTGAACCCCTGTAAGACCAGAGATGTGCCTCACAAAGTGCAGCGTGCTTGGGCTGCATGTGGGGTGGTCTCTTTCACAAAGGGGCATGCAGCCCAACAGCTGAGGACAAAATACCTGGGGAGGGCAGTGACTGTGGTTTTCCCACTGCAGGATACACTAGCCTTGAAGCCAAGACCTTGAATGCCAGAGGAGGAGGAGAAGGAGAAGGAGAAGGAGAAGGAGAAGGAGAAGGAGAAGGAGAAGGAGAAGGAGAGACTGACTACACAGTAAGGTTTATGCCAGCAGAACCCAGAAAAGACAAGTTTTAATGCAGAGCAAAAAAAGAGACAGGGAAGTTGCCTTTTTGCAGCAAGCTGAGGACAGTTTGGAAATGATGTTGTCCATTGCTACCCGCAAGAAATGGTTAATGGGCCTTCTTCATGCTGGGTCAGGAGGAGGTGCAGATCAGCTGCCTACATTCAACCAGTGATTCATCTTATTCAGTCTTTTCTATCTCAGCAACCAGAGGCTTAGCACTGATTGAGATAGGAGCTTTGTCTATAACTTCTGGAAATAGCAACAACTAAAATTGGGATATTTTCTTTTCTTTTTTTTTAATAGTATTTTATTGAAATTTTAAGATTACAAAGTTAAAAGTTAGAAATGAAAAAGAAATTTGAAATTACAAATTATAAAGAAAAGGAAAAGAAAAGGTGAGATAAAGTAAAAGAAAAAGAAAAAAGACATGAAAAATAGATAGCTTCCAATCTATCTCTGGTCTTAATAATAATATAAGTGTCATAAGTGCTAGTTTTTAATGCATTAGATAGGAATAATTCTTTGTCAAAACATATCCCATTACATTTATAATCTAATCTTGAAATCCCCATGTAAGCTTCGCCCCACCTGCATTTTGCAAATAGTCCATCAATGGTTTCCATTCTAAAATTGGGATATTTTCTATCCACAAATGTCCTTACCTGCTGAATTGAGATCCTTGCTCATCTTTTGCAATATTGAACCCACATGAGTGTTATGATAGAAATAACATGCAACCATTTGTTATCTAAGACTGGTAAAAGTAACACATAACAACCGTTGCAATATTTCACTGAGTCCATATGATGCAATCATTATATATATATATATATATATAGAGAGAGAGAGAGAGAGAGAGAGAGAGAGAGAGAGCTGTGTCCCATCCCAGAAGCAAGATCTGATCCAGAACCAATTCAAACATGAAGATCCTTGCCTTGCTTTTTGCAGTCCTTGTCCTTGCAGTCCTGCCTGGATCGGGTAAGACATTGATAACAGGAAGGAAGACTCAGTTCTTTCTGATAAAGTCCGACCATCTTTTCCAGCAAGACAGGCATCTGCCTCCTTATCAAGTCCTCTCTTCGATCCAGGACCAGAAAATGTAACATACTTAAAGAATGGACTTTTGCAATTATATATTCTGTTCTTATCGAAACATCTTTCAACCACTGAGATCTTTTGATGTCCTAGCAGGGTGTTTGAGTCTCAGAACATCTGAAAAATATACCACTGATCTTTTTTTCCTCCACTAAAACTGATCATTCAGGGTAATGTAGAGTGGCAAAGTGGGACTGGAAAGCCAATTCATTGGCATTGCTCTTTCATTCCAAGTATACCTTATTTATTATTATTATTGTTCACACAGTCAGCCAGATGTTTAGATTGGATTTGGCATTTTTGTCCACCTATCAAGTCCTTCCCAAGGACGTGGGATAGGCAGAGGTTGTTTGATGGTGTTAAAGGTATCATTGCAGGATATAAGCTGTTCCAAGTAAAGCTGCCTTTTGCAACTGACTGATGGTGATTTTGTCAGTGCTGATGGTCTTCAAGTGGTGCTCCAGGTGTTTTGGGATTGCACCCAAGGCGCCTATAACCATTAATACTATATTTGCTTTCTTTTACCATAGTCATTCTACTTCTATTTGCAGGTCTTTATATTTTGTGATTTTCTCCAGTTCTTTCTCTTCTCTTCTGCTGTCTCCAGGTATTGCAATATCCAATATCCAGACTTTTCTGTCTTTCTTAGCAACAGTGATTAAATCTAGGTTGATGAGTGGCAGGTGTTTGTCTGTTTAAATTCTAAAATCCCAGAGCACTTTAGCTTTTTCATTTCCTATTACTTTGTCTGTTTTGTGCTCCCACCAGTTCCTGCTTGCAGGCTAATGGTATTTCTTGCAGATATTCCAAGACACCATTGTTGCTATTTTGTCATGCTGTTGTTTGTAGTCAGTCTGTGTGATCTTCTTGCAGCAGCTAACTAGGTGGTCCACTGTGTCTTCAGCTTCTTCGTAGAGGTGGCATTTGCTGTCTGTTGCTGTCTTCTCAATTCTGGCTTTGTATGCATTTGTTCTTAAGGCTTGTTCTTGTGTATTATTATTATTCAATTAGCCTGAAAAAATAAACAAAAGAGAGAATTTCCTAGTCTTATAGCAAGGTATCTAGAATCACAGAAATGAGCCTTTTTCTACTTATCTAATAATATTAATACAGTACACAGAAATATAAATACTCTCTCTGGTCTTGATGATTATATCAAGAAGATAGTGTAATTTTCTTTGGAAGAAATACTGAAATGGTTTGTCAATGATCTCTTCTGAGTTTTTTCTTTTCAAGTTTGCAGTCTAGCCTACAGGCCTGAGTTTCCTGGTGTTCTTTCATGCAAGGGCTGACTAGGTCCAACCTACTTCAGTTCTGAAGAGCAGAGCAAGAGCAAAAATGGATAATGTTTCTCAAGGATCTAATGGGGGAAACATCCACAGGCAAATTGGTATGTGGAAGCAAAGGAGGAGGGAGCTGATTACTCTTTGCCTAAGGATTCTCCACCCTAACTTCACACTACAATCAGCCATTCTAAACTAATACTATTTTCCTTCAGACAAGCAAGGGCTCAGGGTAATGGGTTAAAATAATGACACAGAAGTTTAGGGGATTTCCTTCTCTTAACAGGCTTAATAGATATACACCAACCAACCAATTCAATTCTGGGCTAGGCATCAGCTTTGCCTTCCAATGGAACTACAGGAAGCCTAATTATTTTCCATAAACCTACAAAGCAATGTATCCTAAAGGGGATACACTTCCATATAGAGAGGTCTTCTTACTACAACTGACCTCTTTTTTCCTTCCATAGGAAGAAGAACTTGTCATTTTCGACTTGGCGTCTGCCGTTTCATCTGTCCTAAAGGCACCACAAGTATTGGGAGAAAGAACTGTCGTTTTTGGCAGCGATGTTGCTTTTAACGTAAGAAATGTCTCCTCCATTATAAATGTTACAGTAGGAGATTTGGGAAGTCTACCTGTCCACTATTTGTATTGTCAAAGCACTGCAAGGCATTGGCATGAAGAGGAACTAATATTTTCAGTGAAAACATCGGGTACAAGGGAGAGTGAGAGAGATTTAAGTTTGGTGTTCAGTAGGCAAGAGATATCAATTGTATCAAACTATTATTTTATTCCATTTATGCAGCAGCATTGGAAAAAGATGGCATCGCTGTCTCCCTACCCTGAGAGCGTCAGGATCCGGCCGATGATGTGGTACCACGCCTGCAATTGCTTCTTCCTTTATGCAAACCCGCATTATTATTCATTAGGTTTTCAAAACATTTTCTCCTGAAGTAAAATTTGGGAGATTTGCTAGAAAAAAAAAAGTCTTTCCCTTTGCTGCTTTTAATACAGTAAAATATTCATTGAAATTGTTGTGTGACTTATTTTATAGAACCTCTGGACAATATATTAGCCTGCCTCCATATATGTAAACTCATAAGTATGCATATTTATCTGTTTATGTCTGAGTGGGATCCCCACAATTCAGGCAGAAAGTATAATACTTACAGTAAATCACATAGATGCACTATTTATTTATTTATTTATTTATTTATTTATTTAACATATTTATTGGAGCAATTACTTTTCAATTTATTCCTTCCAACTGATGGAGTTTCCTAGGCAGAAAGCAATACAAAATGAAATTTAACAATCAGAACTTAGAGTATATAACACAACTCAAAAGCAAAAAAGAAGAATGCATTTTAGTTGTAATTGTATAACTTTTCCTATTTCAAGAATAAAGTCTCAGGATGATAGAAAAGCTAAAATCCATATATTCAAGGTAATAAAATTTAGTCTGGCGGCTCCATAGGCCCCAAGCTTGTTTCCTTGGAAATGGCATCATAGATGCTGACAGAACATCAGATCTCTCTCGCTATCTCAGAGTCAAAATGATCATTTCAGACATTAGGACGACTGTGCAGAAGATTATTCTGCAATAAAATGTCATTTACATGTTCATATCAATTACAAGGACTACAGCAAAATAGCAGTTGGCCACCGTCATAATGTATGACAAACCCCACAATTCTTTGAGCAAACCATTTTATGGTTCATCTATCATAAAAAAAAAAAACTTTAAAAATTGTGTGGTCCATCATATGTTGTTGGATTCTGTAGTGAATGATGAGAAACCTGTGAGAGGGTTCAAGAGAGATTGTCAAGGAAAGAAAAGTTACTAGTTGTGTCAGCATTCTTTAGCACTTCCTTTTTTATGTTGGATTATAATAAGTCTTTTCCAGTCCCTGGACCACAGATCTTTTTTTCATATGAGGATGATGATGATATGATGATGATGATGATTTATTAAATGTGTATGCTGTCCAACTCCCAACAACTCTGGGCAGTTCACTACAATCAAATCAAAAATAAATTACAATAAGATCAATAAAAGATGAGAGATGTGACAAACCAGATGGAATGAAGTGAGGGGTCTCACTCTCCCTTGCCTTCACTGCTCTTCTGAACAACAGCAGAGTGGGGACTATCTGGATCTCAGGGGAACCTATAGAGTTCTGCTAGTAAGGCATCAGTTCCTGCAACTTTGTTGTTAAGCAATGTTTTATAGGCCAATTTAATGTCAGTTTCCAGAAAGTGATGACACTTTCACATGTAACATTATCTATGGGGACTTTTTGTACATTTTCCATAAATTTGTGCCATTTCCTCTTTGCATCTTTACAGTTTCCTCATTACCCTTCCTGAATATATATATATAGATATATAGATAATAGGTTATTTCTTGGACAATAGAAGACATTCACCATTATTGCTAAGCCTCAAGGCAATTGGAGTGATACAGTTGACTTCCAGAGTGTCTACTTCACTTGCTTCTTGTGGTTCTTTGAGCAATTTTCATCACTCGGCACTTTCCTCTTGCCAGTTTTAGCACGTACATGGGCCTTTTTCCAAAATTGACTTGTCTCCTAATGTATATTGCACACCCCTTTGAAATATCTTCTGGTCTTAAATATATGCCTGTTCATGAGAGGGCTGTGGAATAATAATTCCATGGCCAAAGAGCAGAGGAGGCCAATAGCTACAGAGAAAAAGTTACTCACCAACTGTCAATGGATCTGCCTTGCAACAGCACATATCAGCATTGGGATCTGTATTTATAAAGTGCATACCACAGTGTGCCTATTTCTCATTAGTTCAATTAATATTTATTTATTTATTTGTTCCATTTCCATAGCTGCCCATATCAACCAAGTGACTCTGGGCGGGGAACAATTCTACAATATTCTGCATTATATGGTTCACGTTTCCCTTTTTGCATTTACAAAGATACTTCATTGCATTTTTTTTAAATGTGGACTGGTCATGTTCCCATCCTAGGCCTTTGGTAGCTGATGTTCACCTCGATGGAGCTGTTGCTTCACTGATTTGTGATCGGAGTCTCATGATTATATTTTTAGTTTTTCTGGAAGATTTCACCATGGACATATTTATATACAAGTTGGAATTATGATTGTATTCATATTATTGTTGAGTCTGCATGTCTTATATGTGTGGCTCCTACTGATCTTTCTATTTGACTGTAAGCTGCTGGGAATCAGTTGGATTCAGTGAAAAATGAAGGTCTTAAGGTGATGAAACCCAACTGTAATTATTCAAGAAGAACCTCGTGGCCTGGAAGTTCCAGGTCATCAGCATAGGCCTCCAGCTTCTTCCCCTGCAAACACCACTGCAGAGGCTGGGTCGGGGGAGCATTAAGAGTCTTTGTGGAAGGCAGCGGTAGCAGCAGAACCACTTGCCCTCTCTCACACACAGTTGTCCCATTATCCGCATTCTCTACCTATGCCCTATGTCCCGATGGCATCTTTCCCTAGGTCTTGGGGGGGGGGCAAGTCTGGAAGTGTACCAGGGAGAGAGGAGAAACAGAGCCTGTCATGGACCTTTGCACTGGACCTCTGGCAGCCCTAAATTTGGGTGCATGAGGAGGGAAGATTATGTGGGCTGAGTCTGGATGCTGCACAGAAGACCAGGATCTGAGGGATTATAGCTTCTGCCTTTAGGGGCTAATCAGATATTCTAACAAGAGTTCTTACTCTGCCTGTCAAAAGTTGCCATGTTCTCACCAGAGGGAGACTCTAAGAGGCTAGAGCCTGCAAAGGCTGTGTGTGAGCACAGAATAGGGCTAAGGTAGACACTGACCCTCCTCTTCTGAAAGGATAGTTATTGGTGTAAAAATGGGGGGGGGGGGGATATTGAAAGGGGAGATCACTTTTCCTTGGGTGGCGGAATGCTTAGGAAGCCACCCCAACCCTCAGGACATCTGCCAACTGCCCTGGAATCTTAGGAGAAGAGTGAGATCCACTGACTGAGGACTGGGCTGCACTCACAGGATCTAGAGATTGTTTCCTTTGAGTGGCACTTCTAAGAGTGCCGAGCACCACCTTCGTGGCACTATTTAGGCTTTCACAGAAGGCTTCCCTAAAAGCTAATATGTCATATCACTATTAGCAACTTTCAACTTTATTGATTAGTCTTACAACCATATAACAAGGATAAGAAACATCAGCAAAGGTGAAACAAATAACTAATACACAAAATCCATGATACAATAAAATATTATAATAATAAAATGGGATAGTACAAAGTATAATACTACTATAAAATAATAATGTATCGCTAATATCATAATCCAGATTCATATAAGACCGTCACCCCTACACGATACTCCAATCTGTTCTATATATCGGGCTCTCAACTGAGCTGCCTTGTCCACAAACCTGGCAGTCCTACTCACAAAGAAGATATTTGTGCCTGAAAGAAAATAGGATAATCTCTGTTTGGAGTCCCAATGGACTGTTCTTTCCAACAGAGGGTACAAATAATTAAGCCTAAGTGAGTCATAAAGTTTACAGTCGAACAAAACATGGACAATATCTTCTATGGCTGGGTCCCCACATACACATAGCCTCTCATCATAAGGCACGTGATGGAAACGACCATATTTGACCATGGAGTCCAGTAATTCAAACCTAGCTCTAGTGTAGGCCCTTCTTAGGCTTTGAGTTAGACTCATCGACAGATATTTTTCAGAATTAAAGGTAATTTTATTCTTAGCTAACCATTTTAATGACCCATTTTTAGCCAGTTCCTCCATGTCCATTTGGGCACTGATATCCAGGGCTCGCTGTTTAAAAACATCCTTTGCCTGTGAGGACTTTATGAGTACCTGTTGAGTAGAAAGCCCGTATTGTGAAATAACTTTAGTAAGATGTTTTAGCGGTCCATACTTGTTTGTTCCAACAGGCATAATTTGGGAAGCCTATCATAATCCATTAAATGGACTCTCTGCCAATAAGAAAAGACCTTAATTACTGACTGGCTCTGTACAGAATGGGTACCTGTTTCCGCTCTGATCGCGGGGGCTGACGTGTTCTTATCAAGTCCCAATATATTTCTTAAAAAACATGTCTGGACATGTTCAAGTGTGACAGATTTTGCAAGGCCCCACACTTCCGCACCATAGGTCATCATTGGGACAATTTTTGCTCTAAATACTTTTGGTATAGGGGTCAGCGTGCCAGGATATTTATAATTATACAGTTTAAGTAAACTTTTGACACAGACCTCAGCCCTCCCTGCTGTCCTTTGAAAGTGATGTTCCCAGGCTCCAGTATCAGTAAAAACCACTCCCGAATAGGTAAAAGAATTCACCTGTTCTATTGGTTTCCCCTTTATCTGCCAATTGTATTACACTCTCTTTATGCTAAAAACCATCACTTTAGATTTGAAATTACTTATAGTTAGAGAGTTAGAAACACAATAATTATTTAGCTTTCTCAAGAGTCGTCTCAGACCTATTTGAGAGTATGCCATTAAAACCATGTCATCCGCATATAAAAGAACATTTACAAATGTACCATGAATTTTTAGCATGTGTGTGTCTGGGGCACACAGGAACCCTGGCATATCATTTATGTAAAGATTAAAAAGCACTGGAGCTAAGATACAACCCTGCCAAACACCTCTATGAGTGGGGATGCTCTTAGTTAAGGAGCCATTTACACCAGTTCGTACCATATCACTATTATATCTTAATCAAAATAAAGTCCTCATTTATTGTTTGTACTGTCCATTCTTCCCTCTCTTTGTCCTCTGAGCTGGACCTGGAAATAGAAGACTCTTGTAGACCCCAAACGAGGGTTAGGATCCCCAAGAAAGCTCCTCAGATGATGGTCAAATTTCACACAGCTGCAATGAGTGATATGGTTTTGAGGAAGACATGTGAGATCTCTTCATTGAAATAGGAATACAAATTGCAAATTCTCCCTGATTTCATTATCCATAATTCCTTGGAGGAAAGGATTTTCCTTGGCTCAGTTGTTGTTATTCAGTCGTTAAGTCGTGTCCGACTCTTCATGACCCCATGAACCATGTTGTGCCAGGCCTCCCTGTCCTTCACTGCCTCCCTGAGTTTGCTCAATTTCATGCTCATTGCTTCAGTGATGCTATCTAGCCATCTCATCCTCTGCCGTCCTCTTCTCCTTTTGCCTTCCATCTTTCCCAGCATCAGGGTCTTTTCCAAAGAGTCCTCTCTTCGCATTAGGTGACCAAAGTATCTGAGCTTGAGCTTCATTATCAGTCCTTCCAATGAGCAATCAGAGTTGATTTCCTTTAAGATTGACTGGTTTGACCTCCTAGCAGTCCAGGGGACTCTTAAGAGTCTTCTCCAGCACCACAGTTCAAAGGCATCAATTCTTCAGCGCTCAGCCTTCTTTATGGTTCAGCTCTCACAGCCATACATTACTACTGGAAAAACCATAGCTTTGACTATGCGGATCTTTGTTGGCAAGGTGATGTCTCTGCTTTTTAATATGCTATCTAGGTTTGCCATAGCTTTCCTCCCAAGGAGCAAGTGTCTTTTAATTTCATGGCTGCAGTCTCCGTCTGCGGTGATCTTGGAGCCCAAATAAATGAAGTCTGTTACTGCTTCCATTTCTACCCCTTCTATCTGCCAGGGATTGATGGGTCCAGATGCCATGATCTTAGTTTTTTTAATGTTGAGTTTCAAGCCAGCTTTCGCACTCTCCTCTTTCACCCTCATCAAGAGGCTCTTTAGTTCTTCTTCACTTTCTGCCATTAGGGTGGTATCGTCTGCATATCTGAGGTTATTGATGTTTCTCCCTGCAATCTTAATTCCGGCTTGTGATTCTTCCAGCCTGGCATTTCTCATGATGTACTCTGCATATAGGTTAAATAAGCAGCGTGACAGTATACAGCCTCGTCGTACTCCTTTCCCTATTTTGAACCAATCGGTTGTTCCATGACCGGTTCTAACTGTTGCTTCTTGGCCCGCATACAGATTTCTCAGGAGACAGGTAAGGTGGTCTGGTATCCCCATCTCTTTAAGAATTTGCCACAGTTTGTTGTGATCCACACAATCAAAGTCTTTTGCATAGTCAATGAAGCAGAAGTAGATGCTTTTCTGGAACTCTCGTGCTTTCTCCATGATCCAGCGAATGTTGGCAATTTGATCTCTAATTCCTCTGCCTCTTTGAAACCCAGCTTGTACATCCGGTAGTTCTCGGTTCACGTACTGCTGAAGCCTAGCTTGTAGGATTTTGAGCATAACCTTGCTAGCATGTGAAATGAGTGGAATTGTGTGATAGTTTGAGCATTCTTTGGCATTGCCCTTCTTTGGAATTGGAACGTAAACTGACCTTTTCCAATCCCGTGGCCACTGTTGCGTTTTCCAAACTTGCTGGCATATTGAGTGCAGCACTTTAACAGCATCATCTTTTAGTATTTTAAATAACTCAGCTGGAATACTGTCATCTCCACTAGCTTTGTTGTTAGCAATGCTTCCTAAGGCCCACTTGACTTCACTCTCTAGGATGTCTGGCTCAGGGTCAGTGACCACACCAGCATGGACATCAGGGACATTAAGATCTTTCTTGTAGAGTTCTTCTGTGTATTCTTGCCACCTCTTCTTAATCTCTTCTGCTTCTGTTAGGTCCCTGCCTTTTTTGTCCTTTATCGTGCCCATCTTTGCACTAAACGTTCCTTTGATATCTCCAATTTTCTTGAAGAGATCTCTAGTCTTCCCCATTCTATTATTTTCTTCAATTTCTTTGCATTGTTCATTTAAGAAGGCCTTCTTAACTCTCCTTGCTATTCTCTGGAAATCTGCATTCAGTTGCTTATATCTTTCCCTTTCACCCTTGCTTTTCGCATTCCTTCTTTCCACAGCTATTTGTAAAGCCTCGTCAGACAGCCATTTTGCTTTCTTGCATTTCTTTTTCTTTGGGATGGTTTTAGTTGCTGCCTCTTGTACAATGTTACAGACCTCCGTCCATAGTTCTTCAGGCACTCTGTCTACCAAATCTAATCCTCTAAATCTATTCATCACCTTCACTGTGTACTCACATGGAATAGGATCTAAGTCATACCTGAGTGGTCTAGTGGTTTTCCCTACATTCTTCAATTTAAGCCTAAATTTTGCAGTAAGAAGCTCATGATCTGAGCCACAGTCAGCTCCTGGTCTTGTTTTTGCCATCTGTATAGAGCTTCTCCATCTTTGGCTGCAAAGTATGTAATCAATCTGGTTTCGGTATTGACCATCTGGTGATGTCCATGTGTAGAGTCGTCTCTTGTGTTGTTGGAAAAGAGTGTTTGCTATGACTAGCTTGTTCTCTTGACAGAACTCTATTAGCCTTTGCCCTGCTTCATTTTGTACTCCAAGGCCAAACTTGCCTGTTATTCCGATTACTCCTTGACTTCCTACTTTAGCATTCCAATCGCCTATGATGAAAAGGACATCTTTTTTTGGTGCTAGTTCTAGAAGGTCTTGTAGGTCTTCATAGAACTGGTCAACTTCAGCTTCTTCGGCATCAGTGGTTGGGGCATAGACTTGGATTACTGTGATGTTGAATGGTTTTCCTTGGATACGCACTGAGATCATTCTGTCGTTTTTGAGGTTGTACCCCATTACTGCCTTTCCCACTCTCTTATTGACTATGAGTGCAACTCCATTTCTTCTAAGGGTTTCTTGCCCGCAGTAGTAGATATAATGGTCACCTGAATTAAATTCACCCATTCCCGTCCATTTCAATTCGCTGATTCCCAAGATGTCGACGTTCAATCTTGTCATCTCATGTTTGACCACATCCAGCTTGCCTTGGTTCATGGATCTTACATTCCACGTACCTATACAATATTGTTCTTTACAGCATCGGACCTTCTTTTCGCTTCCAGATACATCCACAGCTGAACGTCCTTTCGGCTTTCGCCCAGCCGCTTCACTCTTTCTGGAGCTACTTGGAATTGCCCTCCGCTCTTCCCCAGTAGCATATTGGACACCTTCCGACCTGAGGGGCTCATCTTCCGGCGTCATATCTTTTAGCCTTTTAACATTGTCCATGGAGTTTTCTTGGCAAGGATACTGGAGTGGGTTGCCATTTCCTTCTCCAGTGGACCACATTTTGTCAGAACTCTCTGTCATGACCTGTCCATCTTGGGTGGCCCTGCACGGTATAGCTTATGGCTTCACTGAGTTACACAAGCCCCTTCGCCACGACAAGGCAGTCATCCATGAAGGGGTTGGCTCAGTAAAATGCATTAAATATTTCTTTTTGTTTCCTGCTATTTTTTTATCCACCACTGACCAGATCAGGCGTTTTATGGATCCTGATGCACCACTGGCATTTCTGACTGAGCAATGCCTGAGGATCACCCTCTTCAGATGCCTATATTGCCCTGAACAGAGGACTTTCTTTTTTTTTGGGCTGGGCAGCATCGCCCTCTGCCGGCTCTAAATAGAAATGTTCCAGTGTGCTTTTCTTTTTTTCTTTTTCTTTTTTTAAATAACGGTGGGTAGGAGGAGGTGGGTTGAGGTGGTGAACCTGTTTTCTATGAAAGTCATAGTTTTTCTTTATTTTTATTGGTTTAATATTTTTGTTTAAGTATGTTTGCTTTGTATTTTTTACTTTTTAGCTTTAACTTCTTTTAGTCACTGGTTGCATTAGTTTTTTACTAATTTTCTGTAGTGATATATTATCTATGCACATATCTGTGATGCCAATATTCAGTTTCTGTTGCCAGAGCATGGGTTTTTCTTCTTACCTTCTGGCTAAAGTTACTACTGTCTCCTATAAGTTTAGCCCCGTTAGTATTTAGGGATCAGTTCAAATCAGCGTGGCAAAAACAAGCCTTAGATAGAATTCAATTGTTGGGCTTCTCTATGCAAACTCTGTGCTTATTAGGATTTGATAATGCTAGAACTTAAACAACGTATCTGGGACATAGATTTACAAACAAATTTAAGTAAGGTGTTGCACCCCAATATTTGTCAGTTTCTACCACAAGGGTTTATTCCAGCTTCTTACTTAACATCTATAGCAATTCTGAAATTTCGCAAAGCTTTCACCCTAGCTAGAATGGTCGCATTGCCCTCAGCAGTCCTTTTGGACGTTTTAAGGGCATTCCCATGCACTTTCGATTATGTCCATGTGGAGATGGCTCAATAGAAACATTAATCCATATGCTATTATATTGCTCCCTAGATAAGGATTCTAGACAGAAATATATATATCCAATATTGAAGAGATTTCCTGGCAAGGAGTGTGACTTCCATCTAATCCTACTCCTTTCAGACAAAGACCCGGAAATATCCACCCAAGTTGCCCGGTTTTGTGCTACCATCTGCACAATACGCTCCACCATTTTTTAGAGTTAAAATTCCACAATATAGTATCTTTCTTTGATATATTCTAGAACTGTTATATGTTAGTTTATTTATTTTATTTGTTATTTATGTTGTTTTAGATTAAATAATATCAATTGTTTTGTTTTACAGATATATATAAATGTAAGATGGTTGTATTGTATACTTTGACTGTATCTGGCCTTAGGGCTGTAATAAAATGTATATTCAGTTTCTGCGATAGTGGTTTATTTCCTATGCAGTCTATCTGTAATTATTTAATTTCTTCATATGTTCAGATAAAGGGTATTGAGCTGGAATGTGAAAGGGATGTGAAATATTTTAAAACATAGAAGGAGATTGAAATAGATATAAAGTTGGTACTCTATTTATACCAGAATCTTATATTAGAGATGATGAAGCATCTTTTTTTCTCTGAAGTTCGATGTTCAGGTATTTCATATATTAGTGGAAAGAGGACTGATGCAGCTGGAGTCAGGGGGTTAGTTGAGAAAGAAATTGACATGGTAGTAATGCAAGTATATATTGATCCTTATGGGTATTTCTTTTTTGTTTTTAATTGTATTATTATAAAACCCAAGTAATATATTATATTTGCCAAAATATGCTCAAACTATCTCACAATTGCACTCATTTCACATGCTGGCAAGGTTATGATCAAAATCCTACAAGCTAGGCTTCAGCAGTACGTGAACCGAGAACTACCAGATGTACAAGCTGGGTTTCGAAGAGGCAGAGGAATTAGAGATCAAATTGCCAACATTCGCTGGATCATGGAGAAAGCACGAGAGTTCCAGAAAAACATCTACTTCTGCTTCATTGACTATTCAAAAGCCTTCGATTGTGCGGATCACAACAAACTGTGGTAAATTCTTAAAGAGATGGGGGTACCAGACCATCTTACCTGTCTCCTGAGACATCTGTATGCGGGCCAAGAAGCAACAGTTAGAACTGGTCACCGAACAACCGATTGTTTCAAAATAGGAAAAGGAGTATGACAAGGCTGTATGCTGTCACGCTGCTTATTTAACCTATATGCAGAGTACATCGTGAGAAATGCCAGGCTGGAAGAATCACAAGCCGGAATTAAGATTGCAGGGAGAATCATCAATAACCTCAGATATGCAGACAATACCACCCTAATGGCAGAAAGTGAAGAAGAACTAAAGAGCTTCTTGATGAGGGTGAAAGAGGAGAGTGCGAAAGCTGGCTTGAAACTCAACATTAAAAAAAACTAAAATCATGCATCTGGACCCATCAATTCCTGGCAAATAGAAGGGGTAGAAATGGAAGCAGTAACAGACTTCATTTATTCAGGCTCCAAGATCACCGCAGATGGAGACTGCAGCCATGAAATTAAAAAACGCTTGCTCCTTGGGAGGAAAGCTATGGCAAACCTAGATAGCATATTAAAAAGCAGAGACGTCACCTTGCCGACAAAGATCTGCATAGTCAAAGCTATGGTTTTTCTAGCAGTAATGTATGGCTGTGAGAGCTGGACCATAAAGAAGGCTGAGCGCTGAAGAATTGATGCCTTTGAACTGTGGTGCTAGAGAAGACTCTTAAGAGTCCCGTGGACTGCTAGGAGGTCAAACCAGTCAATCTTAAAGGAAATCAACCCTGATTGCTCATTGGAAGGATTGATAATGAAGCTCAAGCTCAGATACTTTGGTCACCTAATGCGAAGAGAGGACTCTTTGGAAAAGACCCTGATGCTGGGAAAGATTGAAGGCAAAAGGAGAAGGGGACGGCAGAGGATGAGATGGTTAGATAGCATCACTGAAGCAATGAGCATGAAACTGAGCCAACTCAGGGAGGCAGTGAAGGACAGGAAGGCCTGGTCTGATATGGTTCATGGCTCACGAAGAGTCAGACACGACTTAACGACTGAACAACAAATATAATATTTTGGTACGGTGGTATTTATACAGTGTTGAGTGGAAGTTAATAACATTGATGTTTAGATAACTTAAACCTTTAAATATTAAAACAAAGAAATTTATGTCAATATTAACTCTGATTTCTGAAATATGAATGGTGATAAGTATAAGGTTATTTACATTTTACATCTAAAGCTGAATATGGCATTGATGAAATCTTGCAAAACACTTTAAATTATTGTTATATAATAAAAGTTTCTATCTTAACCTTAATACCTGATACTAAGGTTTTCACTCTATTGTTACTTATATATAGTCCTCAGGTTACAATGGCAATTGGGACCAAAACTGCCATTGCTAAGCTATGTTACATGACTGTGTCGCTTAGCGACAGCAGTTCAAGCAGTCCCAGTTGCCATTAATAAGACAGGACCATGCGAGTGATCATCACTTGTCACTTCCTGCCGGCTTCCCCATTGAATTTGCTTGTGGGAAGCTGGCAGGGAACATCAGAAATTGCGATCACGTCACCGTGGCTCGCTGCAACGTCATAACTGCAAGCCAGAATCACAGTACCAAGGGGATGTCCAACAACTAGAACTCCGAGGGCCGGTCATACGTGCTCACAGGGTCGAGAATAAATTTTGCCCAACATTGGAAGAAAAATACAATTCTGATGATATCTGAATCGATAATTAAACTTGGAAAATATGCAGCAATGGCAACATTTACAGCACACATTCAGCATATATTAAACAGAACTTTATCCAAAGTCAAGCAAGAATGGTTCCACTACATACAACATATTATGAAGCATGGCAAATATAAACACTTACAGTATGGATTCTAAGGAGGTATTTTACTTATTTATTTATTTGTATTAAACACCTATAGCCACCCATCTCAGAAGTGTGACCCTGGGCAGCTCAAAGCAATTAAAATACAACAACAAAAAGAGTAAAAAATCAATAAACACAATGGCATACAACTGTCCTAAAGCCACAATTACAAATTCAATAAAGCATATTATTATTATTAACCTGAGGACTTTAGATGTTGATTTAATTCTTGTAAATTTCTATGGGTGTGTAAAAAATTATCCTCACTTCACAGATGCATGGCAAGAATCTGTGTATTACTATTCTATTACATGATTTTAGGGGGCAAATCTTTGAATGGATGTAGAAAAGGATAGGAATGCTCCTCCTAAAAATTATAGTTATAGTTAAAATTGGAAAGTGTTCCAGGTTTATATGTAAAGGTTTAACTTGATAGGTGTATGGTGTTTACTTCACCCCCAGTTTAAAAACAATAGTATATATTTATTTCTTATGGAATATGTTTTGGATTCTTCTCTTCATCCTATTTTTTATCTGGCCATGGTCCTAGTACATAAACTCTTCCATTTAAAATATCTTTTAAGGATGGCAAATTCCAACATCATTTTATGAGACATATATAAGATTAAATTTAAAACAGGTAAGGATCCTAAAGTTTGTGCTAGTTTTAGGCCTATTTCATTAATTAACACAGATACAAAGTTCTTAACTACTCTCTACTGCCGAGAGAGGTTGCAGAACGCACGTTTCACCCCTTCCAGTTGGAGTTCATCAACAATGGCCAGGAATCAAACAATTTATGTTAATTAATTGTCACATGGGATGCCGCTAAGGGAAGAATGGGCTCTGCTGTACTAGTATCTTTGGACCCAGAAAATGCCTTTGGTTTGGTTCACGTTAAAGTTTTGAAGCAAGTGATGAGTAGAGAACGCCATCTATGGGACTTAGGTCAGTGGATTGAGATTTATTATCTGCAACCCTGTGCTAGAGTTATAATGAATCAAATAATTTGAGATTCTTTTCTGTTACAATGTGACACTTCTCAGGGCTGCCCGCATTCTCTCTCATTATTTAATTTGGCCCTTGAACTTTTGGCCACCTTTGGAAGGCAATTGTTAGACATGAAGTGCATTTCTTTGGCATGGTGTGAGTATAAATTCTTTGTATGTGCTGATATTTTACCAATTTTGGATCAGTATCAATCAGAAATTTTGGATCTACCTCTTTTCCTTATTTTGTAAAGCCTACATGGCATTCTTTCTTCCCCTTCTGACAGAGGTGCTAAGAGGAGGGCACCCTCGAGGCACTGTGGTGGTTCGGGCAAGCTGATGCCAATGAACAGTTCAAAGCAATCAGCCAAGAGCAGTCCAGTTCCAGAGTGTACTTTCCTTATGAGGAACTGGGAGGGGAGAATAGATTCAGAGAAGGAAAGGGAGAAAAAAAGGGGCTCTTACAAAAAAGAGGGGAAAGAGGGAACTTACTTTAAAACATTCTCTGCAGACCCTAGCAGGGAGTGCAAGGCCTTAGCATTTTACTGCTTCTCAAACTCCAACTTCAGACTAGAACCTGAGGGTTAGGCAGGACCTGCTATATGCAATGGGGAAAAGCTTGCATTAGTGCAAAGGTAAACTGCTCTTCCAATCCATGAAACAGTAGAGGGAGGGGGAAGCATCAGATGCAAATCAAGCTTTTAGTGAATAGCAGACAGCATTACTTTCACCACCTTGGCTCCAACCATTATGCCATGCTGGCTGCACAGAATGAGGCTCTCTGGGTTACTATGATAAATCCAATCAAACAGTTCGGATACACAGAATAAGTTTTACAATCTATATACTACTAAACCTCTCATGTCTGTAAGCTTCAACTGGGTGAAAGAGAGCATCACAGGGCAACAGTTTTTGAACCAATCTATCTCAAATGGATTAACTTATGGAATAAGTCCAAAATCTGGGACTCAGTACTCCCATGGGATTGAAATGTGTGGCTGCTTAAGCACTGCTTGCTGCTATGCCGCATAGTCAGCCTACATCACATAATCATCATGAGCATATCCCTGACCTCTTTCCCACCTCCCTCTGTCTCCTGCACCTGCACAGGAAGGAAGGAAGGAAGGAAGGAAGGAAGGAAGGAAGGAAGGAAGGAAGGAAGGAAGGAAGGAAGGAAGATTTCTGACACTCCCTGCCACCTTCCCCATTGACTTTGCTTGTTTTGCTTTGCTTTGCTTGCCCTTCCCACAAGGGCTTCCCACAGCTTTTCTAGAGCTTTTATAAATTCTTTGGTTCATCTAAGGACGTGCCTCAGAATTCAGTCCTAGGTCCATTTTTTTTTTTTACTTGTTCTACTTTGTCCCTAAATTCTTTGATCTCTTTTTTTGCTAACTCTTCATTTATGCTAATGACTTCCAGGTGCATTCTTCTGCCCTGGCCTTGGATACGAGGTGTGCTTCCTCTCCAGTTGCCTTACAGGGATTCCCAGTTCGATGTGTTCCCACAACCTTCAATTTAATTTTGAAAAGGCCAAGCTAACTGTTGTTCAACCTCAATATTCTTCTTCTCTCTCTCTCTCTCTCTTTGTCCACCTTTTCCTTCTTTTATTTTTCAGAACTGTTGGTGACAGTTTGGGACAGTTTATCAATGAGAACTTTTCTTTCAAGACTTTCATTCATAAAATGACAAGGACCTGTAATTTTTGTCTTTGGAATAACCATAGAATTTGATCAGTTCTTCCTACTAAAATGACCAAGCGGTTCGTTCACATACTGGGAGTGTCTTCCTGTACTATTGCAACTCCAATTAACCTATGAGATCAGTCAAAGTTATGCAGCCATGGTCAAAGCTCAGAAAGTGCCCTTCTGCAAAATTATCAACATGCTATCATTTCAGCTTCAGAAGCCACATGAGTTATAAAATGAAATAATGCTAAGGCTGGAGGTTTGGGGTTCTCTGCTTTTCATGGTGAATAATCAGGGATCAAGTTCAAACAACCTTATGAGAGATTTGGAGGTGGAAATGTCAGTGGTGTAGAAGTGTCCTCTTATGGGGAGAGAAACACCACAACTTCTTCTCAAAACTCCAGAGTCAGGAGAAAAGAAGATGATTTCAAACTGTTTTTGAGGGACCAGGGGGCAGAAAAAGGAGATGTGGAAATGTCATCATCATAGTTTGTACTCAGTTCCATCTTTTGAATGATGAAAGACTCAAGATGATAAAAGTGCTAAAAGCCAAAAAATACTTGTTCAATTACCTTCATCTGTGGCCTACGTGACATCAGTACAGTTCCCAAGCCAGATTCCCTAGGAAAGGATTGCTAGCACTAAAACAATCTCTCTCTCTGCAGTAAACTATAGGCAACCAGGGGGCCTAGCACAGAAGGAAACCATCCAAACACTGTGGCATGTTTTATGACAGTTCAGTTTCCATGTGGCAAGGTTACTGAGATAGCTGACCTTAAAAGGTTCCTTCTCCCACATCTAACCATTGGTCCCAAGTAACAAAATGCCCTAACAATAAAGAATAAGTAAAAGTCCTGGTCTCTTCCTCTGCCTTGGTAAGAACTGCTCAACTTCTTCACATAGTAACTTCGGCATCTCCCATCTTATTCTTTTCAGACAGTGCTCCTGTCAGGTTTAGCCCAGGGAACTCCCAGAGACCATTCAGATTCAATCCAGCAAGGTTTATTTGGCTTCAACCTCTATACAGAAATCTTCCCAGACTGGGAGTAGTTCCCAGGGTCAATCAGTAAATACCTCTAGCATTCCTCAGGGAGGTGCCAGTCTCATCCTCTTATCTCTCCCTCGTGGTTCAGGCGACGAAAGAATATTTTTTACCCCCCTAACCTGGCCCCTATCTTTCCATATCCCCACAGCTCCTCAGTCATTTCTAGAGGTAGATAGCAGCACTAGTCCTCACTTATTTTATTTTATACTTTACCTTCTCTCACCTTATTACTAAACACCAAGTCAGTTTGGCCCTGAGGTTTTCTTGTTACCCTTCGTGCACACACTCATTACACAAGATAATTAACTTTTTTTGCGGGGGGGGGGGAATAATAGCAGGAGCTCAATGTTATTTCTAGGGTTCCAGGCACTCTAAGTGATACAGTTGGCTTCCAGAGTTTCCTCATCACACCACTTCCTGTGGTTCTTGAGTAAAGAACCACATCGTTAAACATTGACTTTCTTTCTTTCCAGAGCTGCCAATTTTACTGTTTTCAGTCTCACTGGTCTGCTAATATTTAGTCTACCTGTTGATAATTTTCTTCTCTTTTTGCATATTCCCCTTTCATGAGGGCTTGTACAAGGCTATGGGGGGAGGGATCTTCTGTAGTCCACAGAAATGGGCTCCACTCTCGAGGCCAAGCTTGGGAGGTATGGCTGAATAACCACCTTTTCCACTCATTGCCTTGAATGCAGCCTCCCCCTACTTCCTTCCACTTGCCCACCCCAACGCAGGCTCAATACTTGACTTCACGAAGGACCTTCTCAGTATGTCTTTCTCACTGCAGCAATTCTTTGTAACTTGATTGCTCAGCTCCATTTTATAGGCAGGTTGCGTGTAACGTAGAAATTGTTGCATTAGTTTTTCATCTGGGTTGCCTTTTTCCACTCTTGACCTCATCCCTCACTCTTAAGGTCCTTTCTCAGAGCATTTGTATCACAGGCAGGGAGGAGAAAAAGATCGGCTAGTCTAATACTGCCAGAAATGTTCTCCCCTTTTCTCTAGCAGTTCTCCTTCAGTTGAATAAAACAGTTCATGGGCAGAGGGTGGATTTCTTACACCTACTGAATCTTTCTGATGTAACCAAGTAATCAAGTCTGTTGTTACACCAAGTAAAGGCATACTACTCTAAGCTATCAGCCCACAACTATAGAAATCCCAGGGAAATGTTGAATAGCCGTATTTAATTTGGGTGTAAGACTTGGTTGACTGCATAACTAAGTCAGATTATTATGATGTGAGAAGAAAGATTTATGTTACAAGGTCACTGTGGGTACGGGAGAATGTCTTATGTTTCACCGTGAAATCATCCCTCCATCTCTATAAGTCACACCCCCAGTGAAGGTAATGTGAGGGGCCTCCTCCCAAGGGGCTTCTTCACTCTGGGCAGAAGGGGCACCCAGGGAGGCTTCAGAGTGATGGAAAGGTATGCAAGAGAAATCCGCAAAACCAACAGAAGCACCCTCTGCCAATACAACTTTAAAAGCACACCAGAATACTTTCAGAGGAATTCTGAACTATCAGGACAGCAAAATAAAGAATCAGAAATCTCTTTTATAGCAGAAGAGAACCTCTGAGGAATTGCAAGACAGATTTTAGCTCACAAGCAGCAGCAAAATCTCCAGCCTCCGGCAACTGGATATCTTGAAGGGTGAAGGCTGGTGAAAGCAATCTAAGGGCATTAGTATGGAAATCTGTGGATGGGATCTCCTGCTGGGGCTTTCTTTTTTAAAAGCAGCAAACAGGGTGGATTTGCTTTGCCATTGTCTCTGTACACGTATGGGGTCCTTGGAGTGACAGAAGACAAATTCTCCAAGGCCTCACCTCAATATAGGGAAAGGAGAAGAGAAAGCTTGTTTTTTTAATTTATTTATCAAATTTATATAGCCGCCAATGTCAGAATGTAACTCTGTTACATTCTTAGCTGTTTGCTTCCTCCTCCCTACCCAGATCTCTTTTTCTGCTGTTAATGCAACCCCTTTCTTTTTGCAAATTATAATCCAAGGCATTTCTGAGTTTGTCCACAAGAGAAAGAAAATGGAGAGAATACCAGGAAAGGGAAAAGGAACCAATTATCCCTTAAACCATGATGAACTTGGTTCAAATATCCCTTAAACCATGATGACCTTAGGCAGAAAATTTGTTGGTCCAGTTGTTCCTGCTCATCCTAAATTTCTTTAGGCTTGTGGAAATACATGTCAGGATGGAGGGAGCAGAGAGAGTACCATAAACTCGATGAATAGAAGGAATAAAAATGTGATGAATCAAGAAGCTTATTACAGTGGCTACATCAGGGGTCAATTAGCAGGGCTGTGCAATGCCTCCAATTGGGTTCCAAAGCAGTGGATGTAAGAGGGCAGGTCCAGCATCTCTCAGTGAATCATTAAAGCAGCAGTGTCTGTTTCCAGCCTCAGACACCTACCACACAAGCCACCTTGCAGCAGAAACCACCTGACAACTTAGAGAAAAAACATAGCTCTTTTTCCAAATTTTTACAAGTTACTGTGTTATATTCTCAATACAAGAAAGCATCACTATACAGAAATAGAAACTGGAGAAGTCTATTCTGATTTTAAGAGTGGTGTGCCAAAAAGGCTGTGTAGCCTCTATGGATTTTGCATCCTTCTCAGCTTTTTAAGCATGAAGAAAGAGCTGCATCCTCTCTGTTTCTCCTGGTCAGGCTTCATACACACAGCCCAATCTCCACTCCCTTTACACTTGGCTCCTCTTGGTTAACTATCCAAAATACTAATGGATACGACTCAAGTAAATGAGTCCTTCTACTGCAGACTAGAGTGAAGCCATATGCAAAGGATTTGTTCACTGGGGTATATTTTGCTTACACTGTAGATCTCAAGAACATTTGAAAAATAGTCTGCTGATTTTCTTTTCTGCTATAAAACTGAAGACTTTATATCGACTTGTCCACTGAAGTCCACACAAACCAAAACCCTTATATAACTCAGAGCTTCAAAATGTTCAAATCCTGCATTCTTCCTTTCTGCCCTTCCAAGTCAATGGAGAGCTTGTAAGGGGGCTGAACTATGTTGACTTAACAGTTCTGTCTACTGTGACAACCATTGGTGGCTCCTCACCAGCTTCATTTGTCTGCAGAAAATGGGAGTTTGACAAAGCACGATAGGAAAAGTATTGACACCTTTGAACTTCAGTGTTAGAGAACTTGAGCACACAGTGGACAGCCAGGAAAAAAAACAAATGGATCACTGAACAATGAATTACAGGTCTCACTTGAGGGACAAATGCTCAGACTCAAGTTATCCTACTTCGACATTTTATATAAAGACCTAACTCTCTGGAGAAGGCTCTAATGCTGGGGAAGGTAGAAAGAAAGAGAAGAGGACAACCAGCTGCAAGGCAGATGGATTCAGTTACAATTGTGATGATGCACCACTGGAAGAGCTGAAGGACCAGGTTAAGCACAGATTGTCAAGAAGAAAATGTCTCTAAGTGGGTGTTAAGAGTTGACACCAACTTGGTGGCATGTGATCACTTAATCAGTCATGAGAATCAGGGTAAAGAAATTGGTACTGTCAAATGGCACTGCCTGCAGCCAAGAAATGTGGTAAAATATCCCAAAACAGACAGAGTGGAGAGCCCCTTAACTCTGGAAGGAGAAAGGAACAGAGATATGAGGAAGTTTCAAATTCATATTCCAACTGTGTGCTTTCTACAAAGATTACTCAAGGTTACTCAAGGACTATCAACAGTTTCTACTTAATGCAAGATTAAGTGTGGAAATGGCGATTGCAATCTGTATCCTTAGGATACTGCAACGTTGGGCGCTATTGAGGTCTACAGAATTGCTACATGGTGACATAACAGTGTTGCTAGAGAAAGTGAGGCAACCACCTACCCACCCACCCTGAATGAAGTTGGAAATGGAAACATTTGGTCTGCCTGCTACTTGTACGGGAGGAAACGCTTGTATTTGCAGGAAGATGTACAGTTTTCCAACCAAAGAATAGTCACAACTCCACCATCTCAACGGCACTGTACAACTACCTCCCTTTCCACTCTATTTAAAAAATATCATTCACAGAATGATTCATTCAGTCAGTAGCACGTCATTGAGATTGCAACCTTATTGTTGTCAGTAATGTGGGCATAATAGGTAATGCAATTAATATCAGAAGACAAGAATGAAGAAAAATATGACTGTAAGTCTGGGGCGAGAATCAGTTTGGTGTAGTGGTCAAGGCATCAAGCTAGAAATTGGGGGACTGTGAGTTCCTGTCCCACCTTAAGCAGGAAGACAGCTGGATGACTTTGGGTCAGTCACTCTCTCTCAGCATAGGCAGAAGGCGATGGCAAACCATTTCCCAAAATCTTGCCAAGAGAACTGCAGGAACTAGTCCAGACAGACTCAAAGGGACAAAAAAACATATGGATTGGACACTCGGCCCACTGCCTAATCCATCAAACTGATAAGAACCAACCTCCTTGATAAGCCCACTTCAGTGCACGTGTCTCCTGTTGATAACACTTAGCATAGAAGTGATGCATAAACAAGGCGTGGGCCTTCAATCACACAGGGACACCATATGGTGGAGATGGCTGGTGGGATGATGGGTTGTCTCCCCCCCCCCCCCGCAGCATCTTACAGGTTTTTTAAAGCTATAAACCAGAGGAGGTTTTTTAGGGTTTTTTAATATGTTTTTAATTATTTATAGTTTTTAGCCATCTCGGTGAAAGCTGTGTTTTTATTGTGAGCCGCCCAGAGTCACCCACTGGGGGAGATGGGCGGCATACAAGTTGAATAAATAAATAAATAAATAAATAAATAAATAAATAAATAAATAAATAAATAAATATTCCATTTTGGAGGCACACATACACACCCTGATATCTCTGCTTCTGCCAGATAAAATTTGCTATTGTAAAAGAAGGCCTTAGATCTCCTTTTTCCCTAGATCATCCTTTCCAAAGCCATCCTCCTGAAATCGGAGTACAGCAAATAAATTCTTGTGTGAAGAAGAAAGTGCAGCATCATTGGAAACAGAACATTAGTCCAAGAGTTGCTTAACATTTGTATTCCCAGCACCCAAAGCAGATATCCAGGTGTCTCCAACTCCTAAACGCCACAGTGGTGTTCCCTCTCTGGCATTCAGTGTAGCCTGAAAGCACTGAAGAGGCCTTCTCCATATAGATACATTGGTTCAGCTTTTTATAGTGAGACACAAGCAAAGGATGCTTTCAAATAACTTTTACATAAGTTTACTTAAAGAATTCTGAAAAGTTGCACAAGAAGCACCAACTTTTAAGAAACAGGACAATAACAAGAAAAGTTAGAAACGGATAGACACAGGTTATCTGTTGTACTAGCACCCTTGGATGGAAAAACAGAAGAAATTATAGTTGAGGAGGAAAGAAAGAGGAACTGGACAGGCAGGGCACGTGTCCAGTGGTAGATGGTGAAGTCCCTTGCCAGGCAGAGGGAAATACCGTACTTTGAAGTCCTCAGAAGCCCTTTTGCCTTCAGGACATCTTGGTTTTCATTGGCTGTGGTCCAGCCTCATGTTTTTTCCCTGGGTACTTTGAATGGGAGCCAAGATTGTTTGGCTCAGCCTGAGACTGGATCCTACAGGCAATGCTCCAATTTAGGCACTTTATTTTTTGCCCTTTAATTTTTTTTTCATGTTTCTAAATTGAATCGAAAAACAAAACCAGAAAGAAGAATAAACATTAAGCAAAGTTCTGAAGAAAGAAATGACAAAAGGAAAGGAAGGAAGGAAGGAAGGAAGGAAGGAAGGAAGGAAGGACGGAAGGAAGGAAGGAAGGAAGGAAGGAAGGAAGGAAGGAAGGAAGGAAGGAAAAGAAAAAGAAACCAAAAAGTAGAGGAGATAGATAGATAGATAGATAGATAGATAGATAGATAGATAGATAGATAGATAGATAGATAGATGCAGATATGAATAAAGATATAGATATATAGAGATAGGTTTCTCAGCGTATTAATAAATGTTAGTTATATTTCATTATACTCGTGCATAACTAATCTACACTGAAAAGTAATTGGTTTGCAAGCTGCTACTTTTTGTCCACTCTACAGACCATTGAGTAGTGGGGCCACATATTTATCGTTCCAAAGTCCTTCAGCTATAAGCTGGGCACAGAGAGAGGGCAGGGCATGTGCCAAGGGATCGGGGGCAAAACCCTTCAGCAAAGTAAGCTCAGCTCAGTTTGGGACTGGCTCCCTTAGGCAATGCTCCAACTTTGGGTCTTTTGGCTTAGAAAAGAAGCAGATGCATTCCTGTAATTTGACCAGTACCAGCCCATGTCCTCTCTACCTCAACCCAGCTCTCAGGGGCATCCACTGGGAGGTCAAAACAGTCAAGATAGCACTACCTGTATGGGTCTTCAAACATACAGTTGCCCCACTGTCTTCACATTTTGGACCAGCCCAGCCCTGCAGATGCCTCTACCCGTTGACCTTACCCAGCATCCTCACTTCTTATCTCTCCTTCTTTCCTGAGATACATTATTGCAACATATTTATGTTACAGGCAACAGAAGAAGGCCATAAGAACACCAACAGGACATTACCTTCCAACGCAACTTCATCCTTTTTCAATAATCAGCTCTGTAAATCTCATTCTTCAGTCCTGATCCCAACAAGCTGATGGCAGCAATATTGGAGTTAATTGATAGAGTTAGAGTCAGACTGGGGTCATAAACTATTGAACTTGCACCCCTCAACAGAACATGCCAACAAGGTCTGTGGTGAACTTTGCAAAAGAGTTAAAACAGGAAGATATTGATCAGGTGTGAAGTTAGCTAGCAGAACAGGAGCAGAGATGTAGATGTGTATACAGTTAAAGCCTCAAATAAAGATGCTTGAAAACCACTAAGCGTCCCAGATACAGAATATCACCAGTTGTCATGGACACAGACACATATGGTTTGAAAATGTGTTATGTTATTATGGGATGTTAGCTATTAAGTACGCATGCTCAACTATGTGACCAATCATATAACTTCTGATTATGATGCTGTTTTTGAAAAGGTACAAAAGATTTATGCTTTCTATTTTCAGGGCTCTCTTCTTGGGAAGGGGTCCTCACTTACTAAGGTGACTTAATAAATGAGTAACTGAGTTTCTCGAGTCCAGTCTTTCATTGGGTTAAAGGGCTGGGCTGAAAACCACGAGTTGTGGCCAGCAAGCTTAAATATCTTGCATCTATCAGAAATGTTTCAAGCAAAGTTACCTCCCAGCACCACCCACAGAAAAGACACAAAGAGAGAGAGAGAGCATGTTAAATACAATCCAACCAAAGTATACAAAAATAAATTAAAAGATCTCAAAATATAGCCAGGCCTAACAATAAAAGTACTACCATAAAGAAAAATAGAAAGGTCTGTTCCAGTCCGATTCACATAGATTCAAACTATATGGTTGAATTAACAAAATAGCTACTGGGAAACTATAGAAGAGCCTTTACATTGTTTTTCTAACCTACAGAGAGTAATTCCAGCCAAATGTACCCAATTCTTAAAAAGTCACCTCCCTTCACCTTTATCAATCAATTTCCCACACTAAGGAAAGGTTTGGACTCAATGGTCCAGATGGTCTTTTCCAGTTCTTTAATTCTTTTATCCTCCTGACAAAGACAAAACAGTTAAAGGGTTTAAAGGAATATGTTCACACATTTAAAATACCCACCTGAACATGCAGCTGAACTGATTGGGATAATGAAGCTACAGATGCATGGAACAAATTGATTGATTGGTTGATTGGTTGATTGATTGATTATGCTCCAACAAATCATTTTTGAATCCTAGAAACCACATAGATAGATTTTCTACATGACGATCTGTTCCTAACCTGGTCTTTCAGGTCTTCCAAAGCTGCACTCATCACCACTATAACTTAGTCCATCCACCTTGCTGCTGTTCATCCTCTTCTTCTCTTTCCTGTTACCTTTCACAGCATTGCATCATTTTCCTATGCTGGTCTATGACCGTACTAAAGATCTGATTCATTGATTGATTGACTGCTCCTTTTCCAGAGACCGATGTAATGTGTCTGAAGTAGAATAATTTGAGCTCGGTCATTTGCACCTCAAGTGAGAACTCTGGGATGATTTGATCTCTCCAATTTTTTATATCATGCTCATCTTCTTCCAGTCCGGCTTCCCTTAATATATATTCAGCATATTGGTTGGATAAATATGGGAAGAGTATATAACCTTGTCACTCTCCTTTGCCAACCCTGAGCCAGTCTGTTTCACTATGTTCTGTAAGTACTCTGGCTTCCTGACTTTTACATGAGTTTCTCATAAGGACAATGAGACATTATGGGATTCCCATTTTTCTGACCACTTTCTGCAGCCTGAGCTCATCGACACAATCAAAGACCTTTATATAAACAATGAAACATATAGTGACTTCTTTTGGATATTCTTTAGCTTTCTCAATTATCCAGCATGCAGCAGCAGTAATGTCTCATCTTCCTCAGTCTTTTCTAAAGTCAGCTTGAACATCTGGCATCTCTATTTCCAAGTAGGGCTCTCATCTGTGTTGGATAATCCTAGCATTATTTTGCTAACATGTGAAATTTAGGATATTGTATGACAGTTTGCACACTCTGTTCAGTCTCCTTTTTTTATATTGGTTTGTAACATTGACTTCTTCCAATCTGTTGGCCACTGTGTCATTCTCCAGATCTGCTGGCATAGCTTAGTTAGAACCTTGATGATGATTCTTCTGTTGCTTGGTATATTTCAGCGGTTATTTCATCAGTTCATCTAGCTTCCCAGCTTGGAAATGACTGGAGGGCTGATCTAACTTCATAGAATCATAGAATTTCAAAGTTGGAAGGGACCACATGGATCATCTAGTCCAACCCCCTGCAATATGCAGGAAACCAATTAAACCATCCCCAAGAGGTGACTGTCCAGCCTCTTCTTAAAAACCTCCAGAGATGGAGAACTCACAACCTCCGTAGGTAGACTGTTCCACTGTTGTACAGATCTAACCGTCAGGAAGTTTTGCCTTATATTTAAGTGAAATCTAGGTAGCTGCAGTTTGTACCCATTATTTCTGGTCCTAGTTTCTGTGGCCATGGAAAAGAGTTCCTAGACCATGTTCTAGTACTGGGGGTTCTTGTAAGAAGGAAATCTCTTCTAAGGTATCATGGATGTTGACAACTCTACCATACAGTGTCTCAGTATACTCCTTCCATCTTCTTTTGATCTCCTTTTAATCAGTTTTATCTGTCTATTGGCATCTTTTAGCATACTGATTTGAGGTTGGAATTTCCTTCTGACTTCAGAGATCTTCTTCTCTCTTCTATCTGCACATCATTAAGGCTTTAATCTAGCCACATCATAAACAAGATTAGTAGTCCAAAAGATCCTGAGCACTTTCACATAGCATGTTGGGTGCCTTCTGACCTGAGGGGCCCAACATCTGGCACAATAACAAACATGATCCACATAGAAAGATACACTGAAAAGATCCCACCATATCTGGAAAACACCTGTTTGGTAATGATGACTTCAACAGTAAAAGAGTAAGAAGTGCTTAATTCCTATCATTCTTAGTCTGGATACGAGTTTAGTGAGGTAACTGAACTTAGGAGAATTCTTCCATTAATCGATCTTCCTGGTTAAACTACACATTAACTCTTGTGTTGCTCATTTCCATTGGTTCTGACCAATAATTTACATTGATTGATTGATTGATTGATTGATTGATTGATTGATTGATTGATATTTCAAATTTAGACACTGCCCATCTCATGAGGAAGTGACTCTGGTGGGTTTACAATAAAAACAACAAATGAATATTAGTTAAAACATAGTATAAAAATACAATAAAACCAAGTACATAGTAAATAATAATATCTTCCAAGATGCTGGTGACCGAAAAAATATTAACATATGGGAACATCTTCAAGGTGCTAGCCGCCCCCAAGGTGCACAATACGTAGTTGAGCAAAAGCCCTCCTGGCCATGACTGCCACCTGCTCTTCGAGCAGGAGTCGTGAGTCCAGGAGGACCCCCAGATTATGCACTGTGTCTGTCTGGAGTAGTGCCACCCCATCCACAACCAAAGATGGTAAACTTCTGGATACAGAAAAGCCCCCAATCCACAGCCACTCCTTCTTACCAGGGTTCAGCTGAAGCCCGATGTTCCTCATCCAGACTCCCGGTGCCACAAAAGGGAAGTCACAGCATCACTCAGATCACCAGGGATGGAGATGTATAACTGGATATCATCTGCATATTGATGATATCTCATCCTATGGTGATGGATGACCTCACCCAGTGGTTTCATGTAGATGTTAAAAAGGAGTGGGGAAAGTACTGAACCCTGCAGCACCCCACAAAGGAGTAGCCACAGCCTGGACCTCTGGCTCCCTATCAACACTGAGACGTTCCCTGGAGGAAGGAGGTGAACCAGCACAAAAGTATGCCACCCACCCTCAACTCCCTGAGCTGACGCAGAAGGATACCATGGTTGATGGTATTGAAAGCCACTGAATGGTCAAGAAGAGCAAGGATGATGCACTACACCCATCCCGTTCCTGCCAGAGATCACCCAGAAGTGTGACCAATGTTGTTTCAGTCTCAAATCTCGGCTGAAACCCGACTGAAAATGGTCCAGTTAATCCGTTTCATCCACTATCCTCTGGAGCTGCAATGCCACCACTTTCTCAACCACCTTCCCTAAAAAGGGGAGGTGGGAGACTGGATGAAAATTGTCCAGTACAGTGGGATCCAGTGATGATTTCTTGAGGAGGTGGTATACCATTGTGTCTTTAAAGGCCCCTGGAAACACTCCCTCTATCAAGGATGAATTCACCATCACCTGGACCCACCCATACGTCACCTCCCGAGCTGCCTTAACCAGCCAGGAGGGGCATGGATCTAATTGACAGGTGGTGGCATTTACAGCCCAGAGGACCCTGTCCACTTCCTCAGGTCCAACAGGATCAAACTGTTCCCAGATAACAGGGAAAGTATGTACCCCAGGTATTTCCACAGGCCATGTCACATGCTTGGCATCCAACTGGGAAACGTATCTGAGCAATTTTATCTTCGAGATGCCCAGAAAAGTCCTCTGTATGGTCCTGTAGGTAGGTCACTGGGCCACCTTTCCCAGAAGAGATTGAATGATCTTAAACAGGGCTGCTGGGCAGCATTCTTTGGATGCAGTAAGAGCGGAGAATTGTTGACGTTTCACCGCTCTTACCCCCACAAGGTAGGCATTAATAGCGGCTCTAGCCTGTGTTTTGTCAGATTTGGTCCTTGTTTTCTTCCAGCGGCACTCTGGACAACTCTTAATCATTTTCAGAACCCTCAACTCCTCTGTAAATCATGGGGAGTATCGGGCTTGATGGGTCAAGAGAGGTCGCATGGGTGAGATCTTGTCCAAGGCCTTGACCACCTTCCTATTCCAGGTGGTGGCCAAGGCCTCCCCTGGACCGGGCAGCAGATCCTTGGGTATAGTCCCCAGCTTCCTCTGGAACCCCATTGGGTCCATCGTTTGCCGGGGGGGGACCAATCAAATGGCTCCTGCCTCCCTGCAGAGGGAGGTAGCATAGGAGAATCTCAAGGCCACCAGGGAGTGGTCAGACCATGACAAGGGGGACAGACATAATTCCCCCTTTAGATCACATTGCCACTGCTCCGACAAGAAAACCAACTCCAGTGTGAGGCCACCTTCCTGAGTCGGATCGCAAATAACCTGGAACAGGCCCATGGCTGTCATGGTGGCCATGAACTCCCGGGCTGCCTCCAAGGCATGTCCCAGCGATGGCAGATTGAAGTTCCCCAGAACCGTAAGTCTGGGTAACTCTACTGCCAGCCCTGAGACTGCCTGCAGCAGCTCAGGCAGGGAGGTTGCTATGCAGCAGGGAGGCTGATAAAGTAGCAACAATCCCAACTGTTCTCGTAAGTCCAACTTCAGGAACAGGGTCTCGCAACTGGCCATTTGTGGAGCAGTCCCCCTGAAGGCCAACATAGACTCCCAGATGACAACCGCTACCCCTCCTCCCCTGCCCTGGGGTCTTGGCTGGTGCCAACCCATAAACCCAGCTGGGCACATTTCTGAAAGGGGAACACCCCCCCCCAGGGCCCAGCCAGGTCTCAGTGATTCACACCAGGTTGGCCCACTCCTCAGTGATCAGAAAAGATAAAAGGTGGGCTTTGTTGTTAACTGATCTGGCATTAAGAAGCAGATACCGAAAGCCAGAGCTGCCATGGATCTGCTGTCTGGGGCCTGGGTCTGAGTGGAGAGGGTCTGAACATGCCACTGGTAACAAACACCAAGAGCAGCCCGCCCTCTGACTCCTGCCATAATATCCCCTGCCCGTCACCACTGCCTTAAATTCCCCACAGCCTCCATTTCCCCCCAATCTCCGACCTCTGGTTTTCCTGGTTAGGTGGCCTTCCATCCAACCATACATCAACACACAACCTCAATCAATCACAAGATGGTGGTGGGCTCCTCAGCACTTCAGCTACCACTCTCAGTGCCATCAGAACCCTAACTCTCACCCCTTTCATTCACTATAACCCACTGTGCCCCCTTTACTGTCCTTTCTTACTAGCTGGCAAGGGTCACCCAATGTACTTCCCTTCCCTTCCCTGACTCTCACTCAGGGGGCAAGTATCTTTAGAACACTCACACCCTCATTCGCACTCCATACGTTCACCCTTGGGCTCCCCTCCCTGTCTCTCATACACCCCAACTCTCACACACAGGAGGGACTTCCACCCACCTCTTCCCTCTCTACATAGGCTATAGGGGCTGGTTGAACTGACCACCTAGGCCACCCTTCAGGTTGCACCTCCGACTGCGTCTCTGCCTGATTTTCAGGCCTTGGGCCGTCGCAGCCATTTCCTTGGCTATTGCCCCCAGACCCGCTCAAATTACCAGTGTTATGCCATCACCAGTCTGGTAAACTTTCAGTTGTTTGAACTGTCCCACCCCTACTTTGGCTGTTCTCCAAGTTGCTGCAGACCAGGCCTCCCCTCAGGCGCCTTGCTACATTGCTTATCTCAGGCTGCTCGTTCTGTTGTTCACTGCACTGCTCAGTTGTGCAGGCTGAATCTGTCAGCCTACGGCGAGCTCCTACCAGCCTCTACCAAGTCACACCACCCTCCACCAGACACCGCCAGTCATGACCCATTACTACAAGCCACTCGCTGCACCACTTGACCCAGGACTCCACTGCACTGTATCGTTAGGGCCACTCACCACAGCCCCCCATTGCACCGCTCAGCTGTGCAGCCAAGCTCAGCTATGCAGCCTGTTTCTCCAACCTCCACTGAGCTCCAGCAGCCTCCAAGGAGCTCCCCCAACCCCCGATTCAGGCCACCTGCTGCGCTCACTACGTACACTGCAATGCCCGGCTTGAGCCGCCTGCTACACCATTTAACTTCAGGCAGTTCAACCTCAGACTGCTCACCCATGAGGTTCGCAGGACCAAGGGACCCCGAGTCCTCGTGGACTGCTGCCAAGGAACCCCCAGGGCAGCCAGGTAAAAACCTAACCCAGCTGCACTGGTCAGCCCCTTGGCTTCATTTTCGGCTTGCCTCGTCTAGCCGAGTGAGGCAGCTGGCATTTGCTCTCAGTCGCCATCTTGGAAGTCTTCTTCTTCACATCAAGTTTTGAACACCAACATGAAATATAACGAGGGAAGCTGTCAATTCTACCCAGCTCAACACATCTCATACCACTGATTTTCACATTTTCTAGACCTTGAACTCATCTTGAGCTTGGATTTCATTTGAAAACTAACTGCCTGTACTAATGTATGTTAATTATGTAGCTTAGGAATTTTGATTGCTAAATTCCAAGTCAGTTGAGGCCTTCTTGGTTTCTCCATGTTTCCACACTTTGAAACACACGTTACATCAGAGGACATGAGGTTTGTGGGCTACTATTGATATCTCACCGTTATTTCTGAACATGAAATCCTTGGTTTCAAGGTTTCCTTACAAACTCCTTCCTGGGCTTCCTTCAGCCTTGCAAGATATTAAGCTCTAATATTCTCCTTAATCCAGGGCTTGCCTAACTTTAGGGACCTCGCACATTGGGCATGGCTTACCAGTGCAATGGCAACTGAATTCACAACACTGCTGAAGAGTGGCCAGAATACAGCCCTTTTTCACTACTTTCTGACTGACATATAAGCAGAGAGATGGCTGCTACTGCCACATCTCAGTTGTGTCAATGTGTTTTCATGCGACCGCCTTATTGAGCAAAGAAACCACCAATCGATGGATGGATGAAACAACTTCCACCAGACTCTTTGTGCAGGCATGGAATTAAAAGCTTATTAAGTTTGGTTTACTAATAACTTGTGATATGACCTCTCATCTAAAGTAAGAGGGGGATTCATTTCATTACTCGCGTGCCTTGTAAATCACAGCCAGGATGTAGCCATAGAATTTATTTCATTTTTACCAGCTTTTTAGAAAAACTTTCTAATAAAGTATCTTCACCTATTTCACTCACTATGGTTAAAGAGGATGACAGGTAATGCTATACCACAGGAAGATAAGTGGTGCTAGTGAAAATTACTCCAAGGCCAGAGTAAAACTAAGGTGGAAAAACCTAGGGAATTTCTGGCAGGACAGGTTAAGACCTCCATCCATTCATGCTATGGGCTCATTCCTGCCACTACGTTGACTCAAAAGGTGAGGGTCTTGTGGAAAACCTGTAGTGAGACTGGGGCAGTAGAAGTGTAACTGCCCTGTCTTTCTGGACCTCTCTGTGAGTTTTGATACAGCTAATCGTGGCATCTTACTTTGTTCATGGGTTGGGAGTGGAGTCATTGTCTTTATAACTAGGGAATGTTCTTGAATTCTTCAACAGCAGGTGGCAGCTGTGGTTAGGATAGCCTTTGCACGCCTTCATCTAGCATGCCAGTTACGGCCTGTCCTGGATCAGAGGGCCCTTCTCACAGTCACTCATGCCATACATACGTCTCCATTGGCTTACTGCAAGGCACTCTACATGGGGCTGCCCTTGAAGATCACCCTGAAGGTTCCAGTGATCCAGAATACAGGGGCTCATATGGTAATGGGAACTTCTGGGTTTCCCCATGTTACAACCCTATTACAAAAGGTGCACTGGTTTTTGTTCATGGCTTGGAAACTTGGCTCTTGTCCCAGGCCTGGGGTTGATGTTTGTTATTTGTCTAAGGGCCCTGTTTTCTTGACTTTGTTGTTTATTCAATCATTTTAATCTAGGCCAGTGTTTTTCAACCTTGGCAACTTTAAGATGCATGGACTTCAACTCCCAGACTTCCCTAGCCAGCATGTTGCCTGGGGAATTCTGGGAGTTGAAGCCACTGATCTTAAAGTTGCCAAGGTAGAGGAACACTTGTCTAGGCTATTGGCAGAAGTCAAGTCCATTTGCTGAAGCTTCAAGGCCCTTCTTGGTTCTGTCTCCTTTTATAAGCAGCACTGCAGCCGACACTCTGGGATTAAAGGCCCTTCAATCAAGAGAGATAAAGGAGCACAAAGATAGATGCTCCACCACAGGTTGTTTACAGGCATGACCAGAGCTGACTTGATCTAAATCCCAGCCTGAAACCCAGCTGAAATGGGTCTAGATAATCCACTTCCTCCAGGGAAGCTGCAGTCCCAACACTTTCTCAACAACCTTCCCCCAGAAGAGAAGGTTGGAGACAGAGTGGTGGTCTGGTTTGCTGCCTTTGGGTCTGGGGCTTTCTCACTCTTCGCACATGCATATCTATGGGGCTTCCTTCTCCCAGTGGCTTCTGCCCAACCAATAAATGAGGAAGGGTGGCCTCTCTCCTTCTCCCATCTCTTAAGGAGTGTCATATTTAAAGACTACAGGGACAAACTTTCTCAGTTGCCGGCCATCTTCTTTGGACTCCTTTTATAAGCAGCACATTTCTCCAGAGTTTAGATTGCCTTCCACCATATTGTTTCTTTCAGAAAGCAATTGAAACCTGGCTTTTCCAGAGAGCCTCCCAATAGATTGGTGATGAGAAGGACTGGATCTCGGAGCTGTTCCTAAGGGCACTGTTGCTCTGCTCTGTTAAAATGGTTTTCCACTCACGTGAGTAGATAAATGGGTACTCTCACTCCGGTGGGAGGAAAACTGCTGGTTTACTGGCGCCTTGCAAAAGGAGTCGGGAGCAGTTGCCAGTAAAGCGCGAAACCGCACTTGCCCGAAAAGGGCGTGAAGCAATGGAAAAACCCCGCCTCCTGCGCTCACCAGCTGGGCTCTGCTCTAGGAAGGAGGCACTGGCAAAACCACTTCCGAAACACCTTGCCTTGAAAACTGCAAAAGGACTCGTCCAAAAAGCAGTCACTGAAGAGTCGGTAACGACTGAGTGCGGATTAAAATACATACATACATACATACATATATGCATACATACATACATACATAGAGCCAATATTTAAGTTCACTTGGGATCAAATTGAAGGAAGTGATCAAAACAGAGAAAATCATACTTTCCTAGGAATAGCAAAGTAGCAGCAAACACATTTTGATTTCTGAGGCCCTCAGCAGGTAAAAGTTGCTTGTGGATAGTCGTTGAACTGCAAATGAATAAACAAAATTCTGCCACTCACCACCTCAGACTAATACCTGTACAAGCAATAAAAAGTATGGCCACATAGATAATGCTCCATCAATTGCTTCATGATTTTAAAAATCATAATAATACCCCGTCAATGGCTTCATGCACTTGAAAATGGTAAAATGGTATCAACAGATTTGACATTAAAGTTGAATGATCCAAAAATTGGATTTAGTGTATTGGACTCCCCACAGAATGGAGTTGAAAGGTAAAGCATCATATTTCCCATATTGGAGGTATAAAAAATATTGAGGGTTCACTGACCCATATGGTATGGTCCTGTAATCATTCGTCAATTTTGGGGAATAGCATTTTTATGGATACGAGTAGGTTTATGGGAAAACCTTTAAATGTTAGAGACTTTAATGTGATGTTGAATTATACAGAGTACCAAAGTTTTAGAATTTGTCATTCAGAAATTATAGTTGTATCATGCGTGGGGGCTAGCTAAAAGAATAATCCTGAGAAATTGAAAAAGTGATCTCATTCCATATATTACGGAATGACTTTTGGAAATACTTTCAAAATATACTGAAATATAAGCAAAGGCTAAAGCAGTACAGAATGTTCTACTTTGGTGGAGACGGTATGATTATTTTACAATCATGTTTTGGATCTGGTTATACTATGCTGTGGTATGGTCAGGATTTTCTCATGGGAAGAAAGTCATCCCGTTCTCTGTACAACAACTTGTTTCATCTACCATGGGAAGTTAATGTAAACAAAGCATCTTGTGACTCTGTTATGCTATTTACTGCCACCTATTGGTATGTGTATGCTAGTTATTCAGTGGGGGGGGGTACATGCTGGCAATATAATGGGAGGGCTAGATGCCTAGCCTGTCAGTCGTGTATAGTTTTATCCATCATGTAGTTTTATGGGTTATGTAGTTGTAACTAGTAACCAAGTAGTGTACCTCTTCTCTGAGAGTGTTTTTTAGCTAGAGACTTTGTTGTGGATAAGTCTTGGATGCTAAAATTGTTGCGCAGAGTGCAGCAAAAGTCCCATAAATCCTGCTCTCAGGAAAATTAGACACCAGCATGAGAGCTTGCAAAATGCAATGCCCATATTTTGTTCCCCAAAGTAAATCCAGTCAGAAAATATAAACTAACTGTTCTTTATTGATAAAAATGCAAAACTTCATAAAATACAAGTTGCATACAAAATATAGAATATAACAAAGACTTCTTCTCATATTAGCTTCCAAGACTTATCACTGCAAAGCCTCTAGCTAAAAAAAACACGCTCAGAGAAGAGGTTCACTACTTGGTTACTAGTTACAACTACATAACCCATAAAAACCTACATGGTTAACTGTTCAAAGTAAAAACACACCCTCTAACTTACTGGGCATTTCACTCCCATATATTGCTAGCATAACACCCCCACTGAATAACTAACACACACACATACAGAAGGTGGCAGTGAAAATCATAACAGAATCACGAGATACTTTGTAGTCTCAACATCAGGTGTTGTATAACGAACGGGGTGACCTTCCCATGAGATAATCCTGATAAAGATGAGAAGAAGTCTTTGTTATTTCCTATATTTTGTATGCAACTTGTATTTTATGAAGTTTTGCATTTTTATCAATAAAAACCAGTTAGTATATATTTTCTGACTGGAATTTCTTTGGAGAGCAAAATATGGACATTGCATTTTGCAAGCTCTCATGCTGATGTGTATTTTTCCTGGGAGCAGAGTTTTTGAGAGCTTTGCTGCGCTCTGCACAACAATTTATAAGTGAAGCAGTATTATCTTTCTCAACTGGTAGAGGTTTGGCAGCAATTCAGGAAGGACTTTTGCCTTTCCCACCTGGACAGGGCAAGCCCTGAGGCTGGGATCTTTTGCAGCCACCGCAGGTTAGGCGTTCAACTGAGTCCCTTCCTCTTTCAAGGACTTTTGCAACAGCAAACGCACAGGAGTGTTTCAATAGAAGGAAGGTGCAATAATGCCTTATGTAAGAATAGTAAAAGTAACTCCTAAGAATACTTGCAATAATTCCCTCAGGGGATATGATGTAATCATTATGACCATATAAATAGAGAGCTGTGTCCTGTCCCAGAAGCAAGATCTGGTCCAGAACCAATCCCAACATGAAGATCCTTTACCTGCTCTTCGCATTCCTTCTCCTTGCATTCCTGCCTGAACCAGGTAAGAAACTAAATTACTGACCATTTAGAAAGGACTGATAACTCATTCCTTTATAAACAAATATGATCCCCTTTGCAAGCAGGATATTCTTCTACAGCCTTGTCAGATCTACCACTCAATCCAGGGCCAGGATTTGTTGCAAGTTTAAGGAATGGACTTCTCGAATTAGAGCTTCATATTTTAGCCGAAGTATCTCAATCATTGACACCTTCTAGTTTCTGTTTACAGAAATAACTTTCAGCAATGTGGACTATTGACAATGTGAGCCCCCCAAATGTCTTAAAAATACGCCATTGATTTTTCTTCTGCATTAAAACTAGAGACCCAGTATAATGTACGGCATTAAGGAGGGACTGGAAAGCCAGTTCATTGATTCACTATTCTGTACTGAACTGTACTGGGGGTTGTGTTGTTGTAAGTTTCTTTTGTTGGTTGGTTGGTTTTAGGGTTTAGGGGTTACAGTTTATTTTAGTTCGCCAAATTCTCACCAAAGTATGTTCTGTTCGAATAAAGAGGCAAGATAGTAATAATCTGGTGAACCTATTTGTATTTAGTATGGGAAAAAGAGGTGAAATAAGGCATTCCCTAGACTTACAGCAAAATAACTAGAAGCAGAGAAATGATCTTTTTTCACCTGTCTAATATGATTTGCTTAATAGAGAAAGCAAAACTGCATATGCTCCCTCAAGGAAAGCTTGACCGTTGCGGATTATGTAAAGAACCCAATGAAAGTCTGAACTGGGTCTCATATACGCAGCTTTTCGAGAGCAGAGAAGGGCATTGATTCCTTTGGTCAGATGGAATTGCTTGAAGCCATAGGAATTCATCAATTCTGCAGAAGCAGGTGGTGTCTTGGAAGGAGAAATTTATCTAAATATCAAGGTAGCTTTACTCATCATACACCTGTCTCCTTATTTGCTCTTCACAGGGGATGCTCTTCGGTGTCGTCATCGAAAAGGACGCTGGTTCCATCCTCGTTGTCCTTGGGGCTACCGCGACCTTCGGATGTGGAGATGGATAGGGAATCGGAAATATGTCTGCTGTAGGGGGTAAGGAAACTCTCCCCAACTGAGATGCCACAGATGTAGATTGGGATACTGTGCCTGCATATTGCTTGCCTTCACAAAGCATTGCAAGGCTTTGACCTGAAGAGGAAGAGGTGTTTCAAGGGCAGAAAGGAGGGCAGGAGAAATTGAATTTTAGGGTTCAGGTGGCAGGAGAGACCTTAAACTCACTTTGATCAAATCTATTATTTTATCCCATTTCTATAGTGGATATGGAAAATAATGCCATCTCCGTCTACCGCTCTGGATATCTTCAAGATCTGGCCAAGGACTTGACATCACCGCCTGCTATCGCTTTATCTTCCTTTATATAAATCAAATTTGCTATCTCTTCGGCTCTAAAACATTTATGCATTGAAGTTAAATTTGGCAACTTTTCCTTGAAATACAGCTAAATGAGCATTGCAGTTCTTGTTCGACTTTTTAAGAGGGGTTCGGGACAGCCTATTTATGTGGCTGCATGAGTGTGTGTGTGTGTGTGTGTGTGTGTGTGTTTGGGTGTGCATATATGTTTACATATATTTCAGCATGGAAGGCATTCCCAGCTCTTCAGCCACACATTGTGCCATAAAGTCACCAAGAAACAGTCTCGTTCTTTCCCTGTCTGTTTATTTATTGATGCAGTTACTTTGCCATTGAGTTCTTCCGGCTGATGTGGTTGCTTGCGCAGAAATACTACAAAGCAAAATTTAAAACATTAACTACAACCCCTCATTGGAACATAAAGTCATGTCTTCAGATTTTTTTTTTCAAGCTAAACCTCATGGGATACTATTTACAAAAAAAAAAAACTTCTTCATATGATGACTCAATATCAGCCTTTGCACCAGTCTTGTTTCCCTGGAAAAGGCACTGCAGAAACTGGGTTTGGAATGAGATCAGGAGGAGTCAGTTTCTCTCTCGGTCTCTCTCTCCCAACAGAGGATATAAAATAGCGGTCTCTGATACTTTGCAGAAGCCCTACCAGCAGCAGTTTCATACACTCAGCTTCCCTGTGGCAAATGCACAATGGAGCGTGGACATAAACCTTGAGGGTGGCAAGGTTCAAGTCCCTTCTGGATTTTCCAGAACCAGTCAGAGAGTTTTGCCAGGCTAACATTCATTACAAGAGTGGCTGCAGCATCAAGTCTGGCTTTTGCCATGCAAAGTTACAATCCCTGCAATTCCTTGAGGTTCCTTTATTCTTATCTTTATTCACACTGTTCAACCAATGAATTTGTGTAGAATTGTTGGCAAGTCCCTGGTGAAGGAGCAATGCCTGGGATTATCTCTTTAGTAGTTACTCTTATTCCCTTTCTCTCTCTCTCTCCTTTCCTCTTTCAGCTCCTGTCTCCTTCCCCAGCTTTGACATACTGGCAGTTTTACTGAAGGAGCACTCTCTTTCGGAAAGGATTTCAACCTTAGCCCATGTAGCTCCCCATTTCGTTAAGTAACCAAACCAAGCAGAAATCAAGAAGGAGGTCACCACTTCATTTTTTTTTCCTTCCTAGCATTTTCCTGCAAGTGCAGGGTCCATTTTTTCGGAACAACCAAATGTCGATCTGTTGGTTGTGGCAAGAACTGGCCAACCAGCTTGTTGCTCGAGTCTGACATCATGGGCTGAGAGTGACTGGCCCGAAGTCACCCAGCCAGCTTTCATGCCTATGGCAGAAGTAGAACTCACAGTCTCCTGGTTTTTAACATGGAGCCTTAACCACTAGACCAAACTGGCTCTTTTAAGAGGTCACCACTTTATTGGCTGCTGAGTAATTCAGCACCAAAAAGGATTTCTCTGGGAAAGATGGCTGGTGGCAGCCTCTCTCCAGGAATTGTCAAGGAGCTTAGAGAAGCCCCCATGTTAGTTGGAGGGGATGACCAACGTGACTGCTGTTGTAAAAGTTTCTCTGGGTCACCTGTTATAAATTTCTACCGCCAGCATAATAAAACTGAGGGACAGTGCAAGTTGCTGGATACTTGGACAGTTGAGTTCAACACAGGCTTTAAATGACCAATATTACTATTGATACTCACCATTCTTTTGGTATCGTATCCTAGTCTGAATATTGGCCTAGGTCACGCACTGAGTGATGTACCAAGGGAAACCTCTTAGACCAACCTGACTTTGAGAAGGAAAGGGGAAATATAAATGTAGCAAATAAATATGAGAAGAAAATCTTTAAATGGGGAGAAGTGTTTGTTATGAGATACAAAAAAAGAATAAAATCTATTTCTCTTTTATATACATACAAGAAAATATTGATAAAGTCCTGAAGTTCATTCCATCAACTTCAAGAATCTCACTTCTTTTGGAAGTAGAGTTGGATTGTTCATTGCTCGGTCTTGGTGAAACAAAAGAAGATGTAGCAAGGGGATATCTGCATGAGATCACGTTACCAGAGAGAGGGACTTTTGTTTACTGGATGGATGGATATTATTAATGTTACTGATCAGCATAAACAATAAAATACTTCTCATATAAAAAATTCCCTTCTCACCCCTATGGGTGGTATGTGTCTTCCTCAATCTCGGGTCCTCTACCAGAGGCCTGGGAGTTTGAGGGTTCTGCGCAGTATCTTAGCTGTTCCTAGCACTGCACTCTTCTGCACAGAGAGCTCTTATGTTGATCCTGGGATCTGTTGGAGCCACTCTCCCAGCTTAGGAGTCACGGCCCCGAGTGCTCCTACCACCACTGGGACCACTTTGGCCTTGACTTTCCACATCCTCTCGATTTCCTCCTTCAGGCCCTGGTACTTCTCCAACTTCTCATGCTCCTTCTTCCTGATGTTGCTGTCACTTGGCACTGCTACATCTATCACTACCGCTGTCTTCTGGTCTTTCTCTACTACCACGATGTCTGGTTGATTGGCCAGTACCTGCCTGTCCATCTGGATCTGGAAGTCCCACAGGATCTTAGCCCTTTTATTCTCCACAACCTTCTGTGGAATCTCCCATCTGGACTTGGGGGGGTCTAGCTCATATGCTGTGCAAATGTTCCCGTACACAATGCCAGCTACTTGGTTGTGCCGTTCAGTGTACGTGGTTCCTGCCTCCATCTTACACCCTGCCACTATGTGTTGGACTGTCTTTGAGGCCTCTTTGCACAATCTGCACCTTGGGTCCTGTCTAGTGTGGTAGATCCCTGCTTCTATGGATCTGGTGCTTAGTGCCTGTTCTTGTGCTGCTATGATCAGTGCCTCAGTGCTGTCTTTTAGTCCGGCCCTTTCCAGCCACTGATAGGATTTCCCAATGTCAGCCACCTCAGCTATCTGTCGATGGTACATCCCATGCAGGGGCTTGTTTTGCTATGGTATTTCCTCCGCTTGAACTTCCTCCCATGTCTGCTGCTGCCTGAAGTATTCTCTCAGCAGCTCATCTTTGGGTGCCATCTTACTGATGTACTCCTGGATACTCCGGGTTTCATCCAGGACAGTGGCCTTGACACTCATCAGACCCCGCCCGCCCTCTTTGCGGCTGGTGTACAGTCTCTGGGTGTTGGACTTGGGGTTGAAACCTCCGTACATTGTGAGGAGCTTCCGGATCTTCACATCGGCAGCCTCCATGTCTTCCTTTGGCCAGCTCACTATACCGGCAGGGTATCTGATGACTGGCAGGGCATACATGTTGATGGCATGGATCTTGTTCTTCCCATTGAGCTGGCTCTTCAGGACCTGTCTTATCCTTTGGTGGTACTTGGATGTTGCTGTCTTCCTTGCCTCCTCCTCATGGTTCCCATGTGACTGTGGAACACCAAGATATTTACAGCTGGTTTCTATGTCTGCTATATGGCCCACTGGTAGTTCCACTCCATCGGTCTTAACTACCTTCCCTCTCTTTACTATCATCCTGCCACACTTCTCCAGTCCGAATGACATCCCAATGTCCTCGCTGTAGATCCGTGTCAGGTGGATCAGTGAGTCGATGTCTCGTTCACTCTGAGCATACAGCTTGATGTCATCCATGTAGAGGAGGATACTGATGGTGAGTCCACTCTTGAACTTGTACCCATATCCAGACCTTGTGATTATCTGGCTGAGGGGGTTGAAGCCTATACAGAACAGCAGTGGGGACAGTGCATCATCTTGGTATATGCCGCACTTGATGGCCACTTGTGCGAGCTGTCTTGAGTTCACTTCCAGTGTTGTCTTCCACAGTCCCACTGAGTTCTTGAGGAAGGTCCTTATTGTCCTGTTGACGTTGTATAGTGCCAGGCATTCACAGATCCATGTGTGTGGCATTGAGTCATAGGCTTTCCTGTAGTCAATCTAGGCTGTGCTCAGATTGGTCTGCCTAGACCTTGAGTCTCGGGCAACTGCTCTATCTATGAGTAACTAGTGTTTTGAGCCTCTGGTGTTGTTCCCAATGCCCTTCTGAGCTGTGCTCATGTACTGGCCCATATAGTCTTGTAGCTTGGCAGCTAAGATGCCTGATAGAACTTTCCATGTTGTGGGGAGGCAGGTTATTGGCCGGTAGTTGGATGGTGCTGTTCCCTTGTGGGGGTCTTTCATGATCGGCACTGTCCTTCCTTGTGTTAGCCAGTCCGGGTGGGAGCCTGCTGCTAGCAGTTGGTTCATCTGTGCTGCTAGGCGTTCATGCACTGCTGTTAGTTTCTTTAGCCAGTAGGTGTGGATCATGTCCGGGCCAGGTGCTGTCCAGCTTTTCATGTTCTTGACCCGCTGTTGGATGTCTGCTACTGTGATGGTGACTGGTTCCTGTTCTGGGAGATTGCTGTGGTCTGCTTTAAGGGCCTGCAGCCACTTTGCACTGGTGTTATGTGTCTTCTCTTTCTCCCATATGTTCTTCCAGTACTGTTCAGTTTCCGCTGCTGGTGGCTCAGCTGTTACTCTGTGGTTGCACTGCAGTTGGGAGTACACTTTGGATAGTTCTTTGGAGAACAGGGCATTTTTCTTCTTGGCCTCTGCTTCTCTAGTGTATCTCCTTAGCCTGGCAGCCAGTGCTGTGAGCCTTTGTTTAGAAGTCTCTAGGGCTTCAGATGGAGTCAGGCCCATATATTTTTTCAGTAGCCGAGTCTTATCCCTAATGTCCACACGCTTCTGTAGTTCCACCAGCTGACTGACTTCTCTCCGAGTTGCCTTGATCTTAGCCTCCAATCTCATTTTCCAGGGTGGGTATGTACTGCTGTTCTTCTTGATCGTGTAGCCAAGCATTTCCAGGATTACATCGGCTGTAGCATATACCAATTCATTGGTTTCAGTTATGGTGGTAGTAGGGATTGTCTGGAGGGCTTTGTTGGCATCTTCTAGCATACTATCTGATGGTACTTCTCCACTGAGCCTTGGTAATTGGACTTGAGGGTTGACTATAGCTAGTTTATCCATGATCTTATGCCTCATATCAGCTGCTGTGCTCTGTAATGGAAGGGGTGGCAGTGACATTCCAGCTTCAGGTGTTGGCTGCACATCTGCTTGTTCTTCTAGGTCTGCTTGAGTCCGGGTTGTAATGTGGAGTTGGTCTATCTCAAGTTGTGAGAGCAGCTTCCTCTTCACTATGTTGAAGCGCTGGGTAACTAGTTGTTTCTCAGTTAGTGTGGATGTAGGCCTTCTGTCTATCCATAGTTCCCTCATACGTTTCACATATCCCCTCTCATTAGGTCTGCTGTTGTAGTAGCATTCTATCAATTCCAAGTTCTCTTGTCTCATCCATGTATTGTTTGTTCCAGTAGCCCACTTAACATCAGATTGTCCTGGTTCCCCAACATCTGACGCGGACCTTGTTAATCCGGGCAACGTCCGAGCCGGCGTGACTCTCTTAGTTCGTGTCACTCTCATATTTTTTTTTTTTTTTTGAGGTAGGCAGGTGAGGGGGTCTTTGCCCAAGGACCCCTTCTGGTAAGGTAGGTATCAGCCGGGATTTGAACCCCAGTCTCCTGCATCAAAGTCTCCTGCGCATATATATATATATATATATATATATATATATATATATACACACACACACACACACACACATATACACATACACACACACACACACACACACACACACATACATACACACACACACACACACATACATACACACACACACACACACATACATACATGTCAGCCAAGCTTCATAGATAACTGCCAAGAGACCCAAGAGATCAGCTGTATCACACTTCCGGGCATGGGCACAAAACCAAGTTTTTAGTCCTCATGAAAGGCCAGCAGAGTCAGGGCCATCCTAATCTCCAGTGGGAGAATATTCCACAAGGCAGACACCATGTGGGAAAAGGACTTCCTCCTGGGACTGCCAGCCAACACTCTTTAGCTGACACCTGCCCAACTGGGTGAGAAACAACTGGGGAGAGAGAGTCCTATAAGTAACCTAGTTCCAAGCCATGAAGTGCTTTTCAGGTAACTAGAAGCACCTTGAATTGCATCTGGAAGCACCCTGGAAGCCAATGCAGATTGCGGAGCAGTGGTGTCAGAAGCACTGAAAAAAACAACACCATTAACTGCCCTCATTGCTGCATTGTGTGCCAGCTGAAGCTTCTGAAAGCTGTTCAAGGGCAGCCCCCTGTAGCGTGTTACAAGGGCATGAGTGACTGTGAGCAGGGCCTCTCGATCCAGAAATCTGTGCAACTGTCGCACAACCCAAAGCTTTGCAAAGGCCCCCTTAGCTACAGCTGCCACCTGCTCCTTGAGCAGGAGTCATGTTTCCAGGTGGACCCCCAGATTGTACACCAGGTCAATCTGGGGAAGTGCCACCCTATCCCGAACCAAAGATGGAAGGTTCCCACAACCAGGCAGAACCACTGACTCTTGTTTGGGTTGAGCTAAATCTGTTGCATCCCATCCAACCCCAACAGCCTCCACAGAATCACTCAAGTGGCCTGGGATGGAGATATAAACCTGAGTATCATCAGCATACTGATGATACCTTATCCAAACTGTCAGATGATGTCACCTAACAGCTGTTTAACAGGAGGGGAGAAAGTACCAAGCCCTGCAGCACCCCACAAAGAAGGGGCCATGGGCTAGACCTCTCTCCACCCCATCAAAACTCACTGGAACTGACCCTGGAAGGAGTACAAGCATAACGCTGTGCTGCCCACCCCCAACACACAGAGGCATCCCCCAAGGACACTATGATGAAGGTATCAAAAGCTGCTGAGAGATCAAAAAGACCAAGGTCAGACACACCACCCCCATCACACTCCAGGCAAAGATCATCCAAGAGTGTGATCTTGTCTTGGTCTTGGTCCGATACGCAGGCCTGAACCCTGATTGGAAGGTGTCCAGATCATCCAGATCATCCACTTTTTCCTGGGACCTCTGAAGCTGTAACATGATCGCAGTTTCCTGGGACCTCTGAAGCTGTAACATGATCGCAGTCTCCCAAGCTGCCTCTTACCCTGCACCAGAAAGGCAAGTTAAAGTCACCCAGGACCATAAGCTCGGGGAACTTCATCACCAACCTGGCCACTGAGTCAAGGAGCTCAGGCAGGAAACTTGCTATGTGACCAGGAGGCTGTACAAACCCAACAGTCCCAAATGAAGCCTAGAGCCCAGCCTAACAAACAGGGTCTCGCACTCAGCAATCTGTGGCGCAGTGCCTCTGGAAACATCCCAAGTATCTTGGATGACAACTGCCATCCCACCACTCTTACCCTGGAGTCTCAGCTGATGCCACACCAGAACCCAACTGGGCGCATCTCCAAAAGGGGGACTCCCCTCTCCAGACCCAGCCAGATTTTGGTAATACATGCCGCATCAGCCCTCTCATCCATGATCAAATCATGGATGAGGACAGGCTTCTTATGGATTGACCTGGCATCATTCAGCAGCAACAGGCAAAAGCCCAGGACAGGCATTACTATTATGATGGTTGGTCACACATTCAGCCAGAAGTTGAGACTGGATCTGGCATTTTTATTCACCTATCGAGTCCTTCCCAAAGACCTGGGAGTGGCAGATGTTGTTTTTTGATGGTGTTAAAGGTATCGTTGCATGATATGAGCTGTTCCAGATAAAGCTGCCTTTTGCAATTGACTGATGGTGATTTCGTCAATGCCAATGATCTTCAAGTGGTGCTCCAGTTGCTTTGCAATTGCACCCAAGGCACCTATGACTATTGGCACTATCTTTGCTTTCTTTTGCCACAGTTGTTCTACTTCTATTTGCAGATCTTTATATTTTGTGATTTTCTCCGGTTCTTTCTCTTCTATTCTGCTGTTTCCAGGTTTTTTTGTCCTTCTTATCAATAATTGTTAAGTCAGGGGTGTTGTGTGGCAGGTGGCTTGTCTGTTTGAATGTTAAAATCCCAAAGCACTTTAGTTTTTTTCATTTTCTATTATTTCGTCTGTTTTGCGGTCTCGCTGGTTCTTGCTTGCAGGCAAATGGTATTTCTTCACGATATTCCAAAGCACCTTTGTTGCTACTTTGTCATGCTGTTGTCTATAGTCAGTCTGTGTGATCTTCTTGCAGCAGCTAACTAGGTGGTCCACTGTTTCTTCAGCTCCTTTACAGAGGTGGCATTTGCTGTCTGTTGCTGTCTTCTCAATTCTGCCTTTCTATCCATTTGTTCTTAAGGCTTGGTCTTGTGCAGCCAGAATTAGTCCCCCTACCTCCTTCTTCAACTATCCTTCTCTTAGCCATTGCCAGATCTTATTATCTGCTTTGCCTGTAGTTTTGCTTGTGTACTGGCCATGTCATGCTTTGCTTTGCCATGTCTCTTTTCTATTCTTCATTTGGTCTTTCTTACAGGCCAGTTTGGTTCCTTTGGTATTCAGTAAGCTTCAATCATGTACTAGTTTCAGTGCATCTTTTCACTGTCCTTCAGATATTCTTCCAATGCCCTTTTTTCTTCTTCAGCTATCTGGTGTACTTGCAACATTCCATGCCACCTATACTCCTTGATAAGGAGAATCTGTCAGCGTCGCTGAGTGAATAAAGGGCATGATTCATTGTCATTATTTTTCTGGTCTTCCTATCCAGGGATTTTCGTTCAGCTTGAGTCCAGTCCACTATTCCAGCTGTATATCTAATGACTGGAATTGTCCAGGTGTTAATTGCCGGGATGGTATTTCCGCCACTGAGTTTGGACTTTTAGATCTTCTTCACTCTTCTGATGTATTCACTACCAACCTTCTTCTTGACTTCAGTGTGCTTGATGCTGTCAGCCTGAAGGATGCCCAGGTATTTGTAATGATCTTCTTCATACAGACTCTTGATGTTATTTCCATAGGCCAACTTGATTCTTTCAGTTTTCACTATTTTTCCCCTGCTCATGGTTAGGGTGGCACATTTGTCCAGTGCAAACTCCACTGCAATATCTTGGCTGTATATTTGGACAGTATTGAGCAGTGATTCCTTTTAAGATGGTGTTTTTCCATGTAGCTTCTGATGGTCCATGTAAAGGAGGTGGGATAACCTAGCAGATGTTTTTGATGTTTGATGGCCCTGGCCTGACTTGTTCAATATTGTTGACAGAGGAATCAATCCAATGACAAACAGTAGTGGTGAAAGGGGGTCTTCTTGAAAGATTGCTCTCTTGATCTTAACCTCTCCCAGTCTATCGCCTTTGACCAGCAGCTGTGATTTCCATTATGCCATTGATCTTTGCACAAAGCTTCTGATATTTCTACAGACTCCTGTTATTTCTAGGCACTTGCCTATGCAGTCATGTGGCAGGGAGTCAAATGCCCTCTTGTAATCAATCCAAGCTACATTCAAGTTGGTCTTCCTTCTCTTAGAGTTTTCCAGAATCATCTTGTCAGTTAGGAGCTGATCTTTTGTTCCTCTGCCATTTTGGGCAGTTTCTTTTCTGCTCAGGTGGAAACAGCTTGTTTTCAACTAGATGTTGTTGGAATGCATCAGCTACAACACCAGTTAGTAATTTGAACGTTGGTGGTAAGCAGGTAATGGGCCTGTAGTTGCCTGGTGCTGCCCCTTTTGGATGCTGCTCTCTTTCATTATCAGGTAGGTTTTGCCAGATTTTAACCAAACTTCAATGTCAGCTCCTTGCAGTATCTTGTTAAACTGCTTGGCAATGAGTGGGTGCAGAGCAGTGAGGTGGTTCAACCAAAAACCATGCAGTTCGTCTTCACCTGGTGCTGACCCATTCTTGATCTTCTTTGCCCTTTTCTCCACCATTTCTGTTGTTATTACAAGTTCTTTCATTTCAGCTTCTTTTTTGTTCTTATCCACCTCCTTTATCCAAGCTGCATTCTTGTATTTCTTTGGGTTGTCCCATAACTGCACCCAGAACTGCACTGTTTCCTCTTTGTCAGGTGTTGACTGGTTCATTGCAGTCTCCATTGATGGATTGGTAGAAACCTTTCTGATCTGACTGAAACTGGAGATACTGCCTGTAGTGTGCAATCCGAGCTTCATATCTGCTGATCTTTTTGGCTATGGCTGTTATTTGCTGCTTTATTATTTCCAGTGCTTTCTTGATCTTCCTTGTTTCTAGATGATATTTCTTGATCAGTATGCTTTGGTCTTTTTGTTCTTCAGCTTCTTTTCTTTCATCTGCTCTAGCTTGCTTGCACCTGAACTTAGCATGCTGATCTTATTTTCCAACCTGATCTTCCATTTTGGTGGTGCACTATTTGGCTTTTTTTCTTGTTTTTTGATTTTGCATCCAAGGTATTCAGTTATAAGAGCAGCTGTGCTGTACCCCAGTTCGTTTGTGTCTTGCAGTGAGCTGGTGCTTATATTTTGTATTACAGGATTGGCATCATTTAATACTTGTGCTAGCCTTTTCTTTCTAACAAGCTTCAACGCGGGCAACCTTATTCTGTTATTTTTGTGCTGTTCTAGATGCTGAGTTATTCTTTGTTTCAGTTCCTCTTGCTTTTCAGTTACAGGGCTTTGTTCTTCTACTTCTGGCAAGGCTTTGATTCCTTTCCCCTGGGTTGACCTTTCCAGATCTACCCCGCCAGTCGACATTCTTTCATCAACAGGGTCCATAACATACCTTCTCTGACTGACCAGGTGGGATGGGTCGATGTAATGGGGATGAGACAGTCGTTGGGTAACCTGGTCCCAGGCCATGAAGGACTTTAAAGGTGATAACCAATATCTTGAATTGGACCCGGAAGCAAACTGTCACCCAGCGCAACTCCTGCAGCAAAGATGTAACCTGTGTGATTGTTGGGGCACCCAAGATTGCCTGCGCAGCTGCATTTTGAACCAGCTGTAGCTTCTGGATACTCTTCAAGGGTAGCCCCATGTAGAGCACACTGCAATAATCTGTATGGGAGATGACTACGGCATGAGTGACTGTCTAGAGGGTGTCCTGATATAATGGCTGCATTGTCTGCATAAAGTAATTTTGGACCGTTCATATTTGGAATTCTGGGAGGATGAAAGTTTGAGTCTGAAAGTTCCTACAGTCTATGAATTAGAAACTATGATCTCAAACTCTTGACTTTTGTCCAACTCACCCCTCACACATGCACACACATGGTGTTTTCATAATAGACTTGTTATTGTTGTTCAGGCGTTAAATCGTGTCCGACTCTTCATGACCCCATGAAACATATGGCGCCAGGCCTTCCTGTCCTTCACTGCCTCCCTGAGTTGGCTCAGTTTCATGCTCATTGCTTCAGTGATGCTATCTAACCATCTCATCCTATGCCATCCTCTTCTCCTTTTGCCTTCAATCTTTCCCAGCATCAGGGTCTTTTCCAAAGAGTCCTCTCTTTGCATTAGGTGACCAAAGTATCTGAGCTTGAGCTTCATTATCAATCCTTCCAATGAGCAATCAGGGTTGATTTCCTTTCAGATTGACTGGTTTGACCTCCTAGCAGTCCAGGGGACTCTTAAGAGTCTTCTCCAGCACCACAGTTCAAAGGCATCAATTCTTCGGCGCTCAGGCTTCTTTATGGTCCCGCTCTCACAGCCATACATTACTACTGGAAAAACCATAGCTTTGATTATGCAGATCTTTGTCGGCAAGGTGACGTCTCTGCTTTTTAATATGCTATCTAGGTTTGCCATAGCTTTCCTCCCAAGGAGCAAGCGTCTTTTAATTTCGTGGCTGCAGTCTCCGTCTGCGGTGATCTTGGAGCCCAAATAAATGAAGTCTGTTACTGCTTCCATTTCTACCCCTTCTGTTTGCCAGGAATTGATGGGTCCAGATGCCATGATCTTATCAGGATTTTCTCATGGGAAGAAGGTCATCCCGTTCCCTATACAAAAACAGGTGTTGTGATTATTCTATGAGCTAATGTAAACAAAGCATCTTGTGACTCTGTTATGCTTTTTACTGCCACCTACTGTAATATGTATTCTAGTTATTCAGTGGGGGGGGGGGGGGTACATGCTGGCAATATAACAGGAGGGCTAGATGCCCAGCCTGTCAGTTTGTCTTGTAAAGTTAATCATGTAGGATTTTATGGGTTATGTAGTTGTAATTAGTAACCAAGTAGTGTACCTCTTCTCTGAGACTGATTTTTTTAGCTAGAGACTTTGTTGTGGATAAGTCTTGGAAGCTAAGATGAGAAGAAGTCTTTGTTATCTCCCATATTTTGTATGCAACTTGTATTTTATGAAGTTTTGCATTTTTTATCAATAAAAACCAGTTAGTTTATATTTTCTGACTGGATTTTCTTTGGAGAACAAAATATGGATATTGCATTTTGCAAGCTCTCATGCTGATGTGTAATTTTCCTGAGAGCAGGATTTTTGGGACCTTTGCTGTGCTCTGCACAACAGATCTTAGCTTTTTTAATGTTGAGTTTCAAGCCAGTTTTTACACTCTCCTCTTTCACCCTCATCAAGAGGCTCTTTAGTTCTTCTTCACTTTCTGCCATTAGGGTGATATCATCTGCATATCTGAGGTTGTTGATGTTTCTCCCTGCAATCTTAATTCCAGCTTGTGATTCTTCCAGCCTGGCATTTCTCATGATGTACTCTGCATATAAGTTAAATAAGCAGGGTGACAGTATACAGCCTTGTTGTACTCCTTTCCCTATTTTGAACTAATTGGTTGTTCCATGACCAGTTCTAACTGTTACTTCTTGGCCCGCATACAGATTTCGCAGGAGACAGGTAAGGTGGTCTGGTACCTCCATCTCTTTAAGAATTTGCCACTGTTTGTTGTGATCCACGCAATCGAAGGCTTTTGCATAGTCATTGAAGCAGAAGTAGATGTTTTTCTGGAACTCTCATGCTTTCTCCATGATCCAGTGAATGTTGGCAATTTGATCTCTAGTTCCTCTGCCTCTTTGAAACCCAGCTTGTACATCTGGTAGCTCTCGGTTCACATACTGCTGAAGCCTAGCTTGTAGGATTTTGAGCAAACCTTGCTAGCATGTGAAATGAGTGCAACTGTGCGATAGTTTTAGCATTCTTTGGCATTGCCCTTCTTTGGAATTGGAACGTAAACTGACCGTTTCCAATCCCGTGGCCACTGTTGCATTTTCCAAACTTGCTAGCACATTGAGTGCAGTACTTTAACAGCATCATCTTTTAGTATTTTAAATAACTCAGCTGGAATACTGTCATCTCCGCTAGCTTTGTTGTTAGCAATGCTTCCTAAGGCCCACTTGACTTCGCTCTCTAGGATGTCTGGCTCAAGGTCAGTGGTCACACCAGCATGGACATCAGGGACATTAAAATCTTTCTTGTATAGTTCTTCTGTGTATTCTTGCCACCTCCTTAATCTCTTCTGCTTCTGTTAGGTCCCTGCCTTTTTTGTCCTTTATCATGCCCATCTTTGCACGAAACGTTCCTTTGATATCTCCGATTTTCTTGAAGAGATCTCTAGTCTTCCCCATTCTATTGTTTTCCTTGATTTCTTTGCATTGTTCATTTAAGAAGGTCTTCTTATCTCTCCTTGCTATTCTCTGGAAATCTTCATTCAGTTGCTTATATCTTTCCCTTTCACCCTTGCTTTTTGCATTCCTTCTTTCCACAGCTATTTGTAAAGCCTCATCAGACAGCCATTTTGCTTTCTTGCATTTCTTTTTCTTTGGGATGGTTTTAGTTGCTGCCTCCTATACAATGATACGGACCTCTGTCCATAGTTCTTCAGGCACTCTGTCTACCAAATCTAATCCCCTAAATCTATTCATCACCTTCACTGTGTACTCACAAGAAATATGATCTAAGTCATACCTGAGTGGTCTAGTGGTTTTCCCTACATTCTTCAATTTAAGCCTAAATTTTGCAGTAAGAAGCTCATGATCTGAGCCACAGTCAGCTCCTGGTCTTGTTTTTGCTGTCTGTATAGAGCTTCTCCATCTTTGGCTGCAAAGTGTATAATCAATGTGGTTTCAGTATTGACCATCTGGTGATATCCATGTGTAGAGTCGTCTCTTGTGTTGTTGGAAAAGAGTGTTTGCTATGACCAGCTTGTTCTCTTGACAGAACTCTATTAGCCTTTGTCCTGCTTCATTTTGTACTCCAAGGCCAAACTTGCCTGTTATTCTGATTAATCCTTGACTTCCTACTTTAGCATTCCAATCCCCCATGATGAAAAGGACTGTGATGAGATGGTGTTATGAAGGCCACGCTCAGGGAGATAAGCGTTTCCTTAGCCCCCAACAGGAGCGTGGGAAGTTTAAGAAGATGAGCCTCGCACCACCCTAAGGAATTCACGGTGTTGTGGCTTGCTGGTTTGGGAACTTAGGTTCAGTCTGGAGAGATTTCTGTCTTGAGGTGGAAGCTAATAAATGCAACAGAACTGTATTTGCACTGTCTCATGGAGTTCTTTGGGTTGAACCTGACATCAATCTCTCCAGACTCAACCTAAGTTCCCAAGCCAGCAAGCCACAACACCATGAATTCCTTAGGGTGGTGCCAGTCTCAACTTCTTAAACTTCCCACGCTCCTGTTGGGGGCTAAGGAAATGCTTATCTCCCTGAGCGTGGCCTTCATAACACCATTCCATCACAAGGACATCTTCTTTTACGCTAGTTCTAGAAGGTGTTGTAGGTCTACATAGAACCAGTCAACTTCAGCTTCTTCGGTATCAGTGGTTGGGGCATAGACTTGGATTACTGTGATGTTGAATGGTTTGCCTTGGATTTGCACTGAGATCATTCTGTCATTTTTGAGGTTGTGCCCCATTACTGCCTTTCCCACTCTCTTATTGACTATGAGTGCTACTCCATTTCTTCTAAGGGTTTCTTGCCCACAGTAGTAGGTATAATGGTCACCTGAATTAAATTCACATATTCCCATCCGTTTTAATTTGCTAATTCCCAAGATGTCGATGTTCAATCTTGTCATCTCATGTTTGGCCACATCTAGCTTGCCTTGGTTCATAGATCTTACATTCCAAGTACCTATACAATATTGTTCTTTACAGCATCAGACCTTCTTTTCACTTCCAGATACATCCACAGCTAAACGTCCTTTCGGCTTTGGCCCAGCCGCTTCACTCTTTCTGGAGCTACTTGGAATTCCCCTCTACTCTTTGCCGGTAGCATATTGGACACCTTCCAACCTGAGGGGCTCATCTTCTAGCCTCATATCTTTTAGCCTTTTGAGATTGTCCATGGGCTTTTCTTGGCAAGGATACTGGAGTGGGTTGCCATTTTCTTCTCCAGTGGACCACATTTTGTCAGAACTCTGTCATGGCCTGTCCATGTTGGGTGGCCCTGCACGGTATAGTTCATGGCTTCACTGAGTTATGCAAGCCCCTTCCCCATGACAAGGCAGTGATCCATGAAGGGGACATAATAGACTTACCCTTCCTCATAAATCAGTTCAGTGTGTTCTCAAAATGAACCATCAAATTATTTATTTATTTATCTATCTATCTATCTATCTATCTATTTATTTATTAAATTTCCTCCCACCCATGTCCCCCCAATGGGGGACTCTGGGCGGTTATTATAAATTATTATATATATTAAAAATTATAAGATGGCCCAGAGGTAGATGAGAACACCTTGTTTTTTATAGTAAAATCATTCCCCCAGCAGTCTTCAGCCTCCTTGGCAGCCCACTTCAGTCAAATCCAAAGTTAAGTTGTCATAATGGATGCCTTGTCATGCATCTCTTTCAGAATGGGAATCCACAACTTCGTACTGGGTGAACAGGCAGACCCAGCATATACTAATAACATCAAGCTGGGTTACAGCAGTGATGTCTCCCCCTCAGACTTCTACTGAAGTTTTTTATAGCAAGTTGTAGTGGGTGGGAGAGCACTGATCTATAGAGATAGCTTAATCTTGGCTATGGTCACTGCTCAGGAGATATTGCAATAGGTGTGTCAGAACCTGCATCACACATATTTTGTTGTTTGCCATGGTATTGCAGTCGTTGGGAGTTGGAGTGATTTGGTTCTGCCACTAGTAACTGGAGGGGAGGATTACTGTTAATGAGCGTAATAGGAACTGGGAAGCAGCTTAACCATATATGGGCAGTTTAGACTGGCTTGATTTCCAACAAGGCAGCTGGGGCCCAAAGTGCCAGGAAAAGACTCAGGGAGGAGGGGGGAGGAAGGAAAAAGGTCACCACTAGGTGGAGAAGACACAAGACGCCAGGCAATTAGGGAGGGGGGATAAATAGAGGGAAGTTTAACCAAGGCTTTAGTTTTAGCAATGTCCTGTTTACAAGCTACCTGTACCACTCAATAAAGAGTATTTTTCTGAACCAAGCCTGGTTGCATGAGAATGCTTCTGAACTGGGAGTCAGACGGGGAGGACGTGACAATTTGCTAAAACTCTACCAAAGACTGGATTTCACCCGAGAGGAAACTCTATGAGGCAATTCCAGCAACTTAGCATGACCTCTGAAGAGCTGCAGAAAAGTTCACCGGCGGCGTCGGGAGGAGAGGAGAGAGAAGCGCTACAATTGGAGGAAGATAGAGTGAGACGGAACCTTGGAGAAGGGATGGGGACTGACTGGGCCAACTCCCAGGTAGCAGAAGGGGAGGTGCAGCCAGCCCCCCACACGGAAGCGCTGGCGGGTGCCCGACCGAAGGACACGAGGCGGCGGGCACACCTCTGGGAACCACCGAGAGACCTGAGCATCGGGGGTGACGCCGGAGGGCTCACCCCAGAGCTACCCGCACAGCCAAGGTGGTCAAGAGCCCTGGGGACAGCAACCGGAGGGACAACACCCGGGGGCGAGGGCGAAAGGGTGAGGAAGCTGGAAGACGAAGTGTGCACCCTGAGGGAGGAAGTGGGCAAGCTAAGAAGTGCGGCGCAGCTCTCCCAGCCCTCACCGATCGCGCCGATGGAACCGCCAACCCTTCCCCTCCCCTGCCCCTGTTCCAAACCCCCGCCGGCCGCGGCTGGGATGCGGGACGGCAGCCAGCCACCACACAACCACAGCAGGAGGAAGGGGACTTACTGCGAAGATGGGGGCTAGTGGAGAAATACGGCGGAGACTCTGCACAACTGCCCGCGTTTCTGAACCAAGTGCGGATCTGCATGGGCACGTGTGGGCGCCTGTTTGCCAATGATGCCTGGAAGGTGCTGTATGTATCCGCTTCCTGGTAGGCATGGCAGCGGAGTGGGTGAACGACTTGAATGAAGTGGAGGCCCCAGAACTGGGGGACTTTGACCGCTTCATCACCGCCCTACGAGACCGGTTCGAGGACCAATGTGCCCGCTCGCATGCAGCAGAGGCAATCCGGGAGCTGAAACAGGGGCCACGCTCGGTGACCGCGTACGCCCTGGAGTTCAAGCGCTTGGCAGCAAAGCTCCCTGACTGGCCTGAAGCGTTCCTCATGCGACTGTTCCAGGAGGGGCTGGACCCACGGCTCATCGAGAGGGCCGTGGTGCGGGGGTGCCCAGAGACCTTGGCGGGGTGGATCACCCACGTCTCCGTGTTGGAGGCGCAACTGGACAGAGTCAAGCCGTGTGGCGCGGAGACAAGGGGGCGGGCCCCTAGCGCCGCCCGGCAAATGGGGCAGAAACCAGCAGGGAAGGAGTTAACCCACGTGGCAAGGCCGCAGGGCAGGGGAAAAGCCTGCTTCATGTGCGGCGAAAAAGGGCACTTCGTGGCCGCTTGCCCCCTGAACCCAAGGCTACAAACCGCGACAAAAGGGAAAAAAGCCGAAAAGCCTGCAAAGCTGATAAAAGCTCCCTGGAAAAGCACGGCTGCACGAGGGGAAGAGGAGAGGCTGAGAATTACATACCTCTCCGACAGCGAGGAGGAAGGCAGAAGCGCAGGCGAACGGGAGGAGAGGCCAAGGCCAGATCAGCCGATCCCAAGCGAATCGATCGAGGACATCCGGGTGAGTCCGATGACATGCACAGTAGTGATCCGCCCTCCGCGCTCAACTCGCAGGGCTCAGCTCACCGCTTTGCTAGGTTCAGGCTGCTCCAAGTGCTTAATCAGCCCCGAACTGGTCAACGGATTAAAATTATAAGTGCACCGGCTGAAAACCCCCATTATCTTCAGGCAAGTGGATGGAACAGCAGTGGGGGGAGGTGCGGTCCGCTGCTCCACCGAAGCTTTTGAGTTAAAAATCGGAATGCACCGGGAGACTTTAAATTGCCTGGTCGCGCCGTTGGCTAGTTACCCCCTCATTCTGGGAATGTCCTGGCTGGAGCGGTGGGACCCCCGTGTCAGCTGGCGGAAAAGGGTGCTAACCTTTCCGGATGGCAGGCGTGGGAGTGCGCAGGTGGAGCCCAACCAACGAGGGGAGCTGGGGGCGGCAGCCCTGAAGGAGCAGCGCCAAGGGAGGAAGCCCCGCGTGGGGGGAGGGGAGGAAATCCCCTGGCAATACAGAGACTTGGCAAAAGTCTTTAGTGAAAAGGAGTCTGATCAACTGCCACCACATCGCCCCACAGACTGCGAGATTGAGATGGTGCCAGGAGCAAAGTACCCAACCCCAAAGATGTACTCAATGACTCAAAAGGAAATGGGGGCGTTGAGGGAATTCATTGACAAAAACTTGAGGCGGGGCTTCATAGTGACCGCCAAATCCCCCCTGGCAGCGCCAGTATTGTTCAGAGAAAAGAAAGATGGGACTTTGCGCTTATGCACGGACTATAGAGGGTTGAATGCAATATGCACAGAGAACAAGTACCCTCTGCCATTAATAAAAGACTTGTTAGCCAATTTGGCAAAAGGGAAAATTTTCACCAAACTAGACTTGAGAGAGGCATATTTCCGCATGCGCATCAAAGCTGGACAGGAATGGCGCACTGCATTCCGCTGTGCGCTGGGACACTTTATGTATCGAGTTCTCCCTTTCGGATTAAAGGGCGCTCCTGGGGTCTTTATGCAACTAATTAATGAGGTCCTACACGAGTTTCTCTACCAAGGTGTGTTAGTGTACTTGGATGACATTTTAATCTACACCGAAACTATGGAAGAACACGTAAAATTAGTCAGGAAAGTGCTGGAGAAACTGCTAGACGCGCAGTTGTATGCAAAACTGTCCAAATGTGAATTCCATAAGGATTGCATTGACTATCTGGGCTACAGAATATCTAGTAAAGGGGTGGAAATGGATCCTGCTAAGGTGCGGGATGTCCTGGCCTGGGAGGCCCCAAAAACCAGGAGGCAACTGCAAAGTTTCCTTGGCTTTGCCAACTTTTATAGGCAGTTTATTCCTAATTTTGCACAAGAGGCCCTCCCCTTGACTGATCTTTTAAAAACAAAGGACAAGGCCACGGCAGCAGCAAAAGCTCCAGGGGCCCCCTTAAAATGGACAAGAGAGTGTCAGGAGGCTTTTGAAAGCCTCAAGCAACTATTCACGGCGGAACCCATCTTGAAGCACCCAGACCCAACAAAGCCTTTTGTCATTCAGGCAGATGCCTCAGATGTAGCAACTGGTGCACTCCTCTTACAAAAGGATGGGGAAGGTGTATTAAAACCATGCGCTTACTTGTCTAGGAAGTTCACTGAAACTGAGAGGAGGTGGTTGGTGTGGGAAAAAGAGGCCTTCGCAGTGAAATGGGCATTAACGAACTGGCGACATTTGCTGGAAGGGGCAGAGGAACCTTTTGAGGTGTGGATGGATCATAAGAACTTAGAAGCCCTGACATCACCCAGGAAATTGTTGTCTAAACAAATAAGATGGGCTCAATTCTTCAGTAGATTTAATTTCACATTAAAGTACATCCCGGGAGGGTGTAACTTCCTGGCAGATGCTCTTTCCAGGCTACCACAGCACAATAGCCAACGGGAGAAGGTGGTGTCAGCTGTAGTCCCCCACAGGCGGGAGCCAGAGCTGGCAGCTGCAGTCACCAAATCACTAAGTAAGGCCACCAAACCTCCCATCCAGTCAGACTTATTAACAGACTTTAATCAATTTCTGGAACAGGATGAATGGTTTCAGGAGAATAAGGGAGAACTGACCCAGAGGGAGGGAGCATGGTGGAAAGCAGATAGACTGTACATGCCCCAGGAGGATCACAAACTGGTGCTATTAAGGTGCCATGATGATAAACCAGCAGGACACTTTGGCTTTGTCAAAACGCTACATCTACTTCGCAGGCAATTCTGGTGGCCATCTCTCAGAAGGGATGTGGCGGAATATGTAAATACCTGTCATGTATGTGCTATGGCAAAAAGGCAAGGGGGGAAGCCACGTGGGTTGTTACAATCTGTGGCACATCCTGAAAAACCCTGGAAAGAAATAGCCATGGATTTTATTGTAGGCCTGCCTGAGAGCAGGAAAATGACAGTAGTATGGACTGTTACTGATCTCTTCTCTAAGCAAACTCACTTCATCCCGTGCAAAACCATCCCCTCAGCACCTGAACTAGCTGCAATGTTTAACCAACACATATACAGATTGCACGGTTGTCCTGAAAGAGTGATCAGCAACAGGGGGGTCCAGTTCTCCTCTAAATTCTGGAAGGCATTTTTAACCCTTTTGGGGTCCAAACAAGCAATGAGCTCTGCCTTCCATCCTCAGACGGACGGAGCAACGGAGAGGAGGAATGCAGGATTAGAACAATATTTACGATGTTTCATAAACCATCAGCAAGACAATTGGGTGGAATTATTACCTTACGCCGAAGTGGCCTACAATAATGCTGTTCATGATAGTACTGGACTATCGCCTTTCCAAATTGTATCGGGGCAAGACTTTGTACCTATACCCGAACTCCCCCATGCTCAGACAGGGGTTAAAACTGTAGATGAGTGCGGTGACAGGATCAGACAATTGTGGCCAATCGCTGAAAAAGCTATTGCCAAAGCTAGAGAAAGTTACAAAGCCCAGGCAGATAAGAAGAGGGCCCCACATGAACCATGGAAAGTGGGGGACAAAGTGTGGCTGTCTACCAAGAATCTGAAGTCTTCCAGAGCATGGAGAAAACTGGATAACAAGTTTATAGGACCTTTCACAGTGGATAGAGTTATTAACCCTGTTTCTGTATGCTTGAACCTCCCCAAATCCCTCAGGAAGATTAACCCTGTATTCCACAGTGAACTGTTGAAACCTTACAAGGAATCTGAGAAATGGAGGCCCTCAGCCACCCCGCCTGAACCTATGATGATCGGGGGGGAGCAACACTTTGAGATCAGGGAAATCTTGGACTCTAGAAAATTCAGAGGGGACATTCAGTATTTGGTACACTGGAAACACTTCCCTAAATCGTTGGCTGAATGGGTCTCTGAAAGACACGGGAAGGCTCCTGACTTACTTTTGGACTTTTATAGAAAGTATCCTAACAAACCCTAGTAACCTGGTTGGATTCTATGAACTGTATAGCTTTGTAATTCCAGTCCCTCTTTCTCTTCTTTCTAGGGTTCCTAGCCATCGTGGTGAAGAGGGGTGCTTATGTATATCTATTCTTTTTTTTTGGGGTGGGCAGCATGTCAGAACCTGCATCACACATATGTTGTTGTTTGCCATGGTATTGCAGTCGTTGGGAGTTGGAGTGATTTGGTTCTGCCACTAGTAACTGGAGGGGAGGGTTACTGTTAATGAGCGTAATAGGAACTGGGAAGCAGCTTAACCATATATGGGCAGTTTAGACTGGCTTGATTTCCAACAAGGCAGCTGGGGCCCAAAGTGCCAGGAAAAGACGCAGGGAGGAGGGGGGAGGAAGGAAAAAGGTCACCACCAGGTGGAGAAGACACAAGACGCCAGGCAATTAGGGAGGGGGGATAAATAGAGGGAAGTTTAACCAAGGCTTTAGTTTTAGCAATGTTCTGTTTACAAGCTACCTGTACCACTCAATAAAGAGTATTTTTCTGAACCAAGCCTGGTTGCATGAGAATGCTTCTGAATTGGGAGTCAGACTGGGAGGACGTCACAAGGTGTTAGGTTGCAACTTAAGGACAAGATAAGAACCTTACTTTTATACCAGCTGCTCTGCTTCCCAATAAGAACCCTGCCTGAGCTCCTGTAATAGCTCTTGGACTGGTCTTGGGTTGTCCATGCCTTTTGATGTTGGGCAACTTTAATCACCATGCCCTGTGGGCAAAGTCTGGGAAAGGTCAGGATTTCCATAGTTTTCATTGTGAAATGATGAAACTGTTGTGCAGAGTGCAGCAATACTCCCAGAAAATGTGCTCAGGAAAAAATACAGATCAGCATGAGAGCTTTACAAAATGCAATGTCCATATTTTGTTCTCCAAAGAAATCCAGCCACAAAATATATACTATCTGGTGTTGATTGATAAAAAATGAAAAACTCCATAAAATACAAGTTGCATACAAAATATAGGAAAAAACACATCTTCTCATAAATTCAGCATCCGAGACTTATATGCTACACAAGCTTAACAAAGTCTCTAGCCAAAAACTCTCAGAGAAGAGGTACACTACTTGGTTATTAGTTACAACTACATAACCCATAAAAACTAACTACATGGTGGCTAAAACTCTACTGAGAGGCTGGGCATATCATCCTCCCATTATATTGCCAGTATGTACCCCCCACTAAGTAACTAGCATACACACGCCAATAGGTGGCAGTAAATAGCACTATACGTGCACAACACACAAGTCACACGCTTTCTCTAGACTAAATATTGTTGTAAAGATAACGAGATGAATTTCTTCCCATGAGAAACTCCTAACAGAAACATGAGTTTGTCCAACGTGATCTTTATCCAACTGACACCAGAAATCATACACCTGACCTTGTGCTAGCTGCAGAGCACTTGCAGGATGATCTCGATACGCAAGTATGGCATCTAATCCTCCTTTTGGGCTTGTGGACTCAAACCTTTAAGATTAAGAGGTCAAAGTGATCTCTAGCTTCTTCAGGGGGCAGCTGAGAACACAATTGGCTGGATAAGGAGGTGGTCAGTATCTCATTGAAGGAGTAGTTGATTTCTGTAACCTTGCAAGCAGCTGTAACGTGTCCCCTGCTTAAGAGGCACTCCCTTTATTCAGTGTTGACAGCTACAGCCCAGACTCCTATCTCCCTTTTGAGAAATGGTGTTGAGAGAGTTTAGGGAGGCAGCTACAGAGCACCCTGGAAGAAGAAGATTATACAGATAATGGATGAGCTTCCTTGGGACTCGGGTGGCAGCATTCCCTCCCAGGCCTAGTCCTTTTGGATCTCTTGGTAGCATTTAACACCACTGACCTTGCTATCTTATAGGACTGAAGGCACTGTCTCTTCAACTCATTTCACAGCAGGCAGTTTTTATCAATGATTAAAAGGGAAGAGAGGTTGGCCTGGTGACAATGCTCATCTGGGGTGACATAGTCTTCATTCCTTTCTTCGCTATTATTTAGCATCTACAGGGAGCTGCTGGGGGAGATTTGAAAAACAAGTATATAATTTAAAAATATACTTGTGAGAAATGACTGAAATGGAACGAAACCCTTATTAGGAACTGAGGCTTGATGAAGGTTGCAAATGGACACTAGAGGGAACTAAAGGACCGGGCAGAAAAGAATTAAAACGGCTAAGCCAGCCAAAACCTTTTCTTGTCTTAAAGGGTTTTTTGATAAATAGACTGAGATATTAATAACTAAATTTTCAGAAAGGATACAGATTTCTTTGGATAAATTTTTGGAAGATTATGAGAAAAAAATTTTAAAACATTTCTCTGACATACGCATTATAGAACTTGAAGACATGGAAGACAACAAAACTGAGATAATCAAAACGGGAATACAAAAGACAAATCAAGAAAAAAAACCTAGACATGGAACAGTTGCGACAAGAAAGTCTGGATGGTGCCTCTTTATGTGATTTACCAAGACTCCTCTTGAATGCCAAGGATTGATGAAAGATCAAATCCTGCATTGCAACTGGAATGATTTAAAGGTCAAGATTATGAAGAGGAAAAAGAAGGAATATAAAGTTGGACTACTTGATCAGGGATAAACTATTTATTTGATATTTCTGGCAACTCCTAATGGACTTTTTGAAGAAACAGCACTGAAAAGATGCTGATTACTGGATTGCATATAGATAAAATTTCAGGGTTGGGGAGAAGATATTTTTTTCTTTATTTGTAACTTTAAAAGAGGACGAAAAGTTATGTTAGCTTGTGCTTGGTGTGATGAAGGTTGGAAGCCATTTCTTTATCATTGTCTTTGTTGTGTTTCCTTTTTTTTCCTCTCCTACTTTTTTTTTCCTGTTGTTTTTCTTTTTTCTGTACCTTCTGAACTTTTCTTTTTCTTTTTTCTTCTAGTTCAGTTTCTATTAGTTTTTACTATATTTATTAAAAACTTCAATAACATTATTTTTAAAACAGTGCATGTCCACTCAACCCACTACGGTGCAACCAACACAAGCTATGAAAAGGATAACACTACCATACATCAGAAACCTCTCAGAAACAACCAATGGACTATTACAAACACACAACATTACCACACAAAACAACTGAAGCCCTCCAAAACATCTTAAGTAAACCAAACCACCCACTAGCCCAAGAAGAAGAAACAGGAGTATCTGCAACAGACAGCGTAAGGACTGTAACAGCCACCATGTAGGACAGACAGGCAGAAGACTAGCAGAGCACATCCACGAAGACATGATGAAAACTCCTTTATCTCACAACACATGAACAGACACAACCATAGTTTCAACTGGGAAACTGTCAGCACCCTAGACCAAGCTAAATCCAAAAATGCTAGGGAAATCCGGGAAGCTTGGCATTCAGGCAAATCAGCCGTCAATAGACACATAGAAATAAACCATATTTACATCCCATTCAAAAGAGACAATAAAAAAGCTGAGAAGGAAACAGAAACAGAGCACATTGTCCCCAGCAGCCAACTCCCAGATAAGCAGGGATTAACACCAGGCAAACAATCAAGCAGAAAATAATACCCTAATCAAGGAACTACCAGGGAGAAAATCACACCTCCACCAAAACTGGCAGGGCAAGCTACTGTATGTAAACAGGGAGCAAACCCCACATTCAGTTGCACTGATGACCTTACCTAGTTGCGTAATGAAATATCTACAAGCAAACAACCAGTCTCAAAGAACACCAAGGACTCCACAATTCAACCATCAGCTATATCTATGCTCATCTATTGGATATTACGTAAGTGTAAAAATAAAATCATTGTTTTCATTTTCTTTCTGCAGGGTAAAATAACGTCACTGGCTACAAACTGAGAGACCTTCAGAATCTCGGCCCATGACTTCTGCCTGCCACCTGCAGCTGCTTCCTCTTCATTTATTTCAATGACTGCTTTCATCAGACACCAGAACAGTTCTCTGCTGAAGAAAACATTCACAAATTGTCTTAGGAGAAGACGTACCCTTCTGCTGCTTTGCAGAAAAATTGTTGCATTACTGATTTCCGAGCTCACTGAAATGATATATCAATATGTTTGCATGTATGTGAATATGCATGTACAGTGAAGTGTGTATACTTATGTCTGGGTGGGGCAATTCCACAATTCAATCAGAAACTGTATAAATACTCACACAGATGTTCTCTCTGATCTCTTCCCCCATTTGTTTAAATACTGAAGCACTTACTTTGTCAGCTGCTGGACTTCCCCAGGCGAAAGCAGCACAAAATTGAATTGAAGGATGAGAGATAAAACTGTACAATAGCACATGAAAAGTGGCGGTGGGGTGGAGTAGGTGAAGGACAGTTGTGCTTTAACAGCAGATGTAGAAGACATTTGAAGAATGAAGGTCTCAAGGTGATGAAACCTAACCGTAATTATTCAAGAAGAACATCGTGGCCTGGAAGATCCAGGTCATCAGCATAGGCCTCCAGCTTCATCCCCTGCAAACACCACTGTGGAGGCTGGGTCAGGGGGAGCATCAAGAGTCTTTGTGGAAGGCAGCAGTAGCAGCAGAACTACTTGCCCTCTCTCGCACACAGTTGTCCCATTATCTGCATTCTCTACCTATGCCCAAACCCGATGGCATCTTTCCTTGGTCTGGGGGGGGGGGGCAAGTCTGGAAGTGCACCAGGGAGAGAGGAGAAACAGAGCCTCTCATGGACCTTTGCACTGGACCTCTGGCAGCCCTAAATTTGGGTGCATGAGAAGGGAAGATTATGTGGGCTGAGTGGATGCTGCACAGAAGACCAGGATCTGAGGGATTATACAGGTGAAACTTGGAAAATTAGAATATCGTGCAAATGTTCAATTATGTCAGTATGGCAACTCAAAAGGTGAAACCAATATATGAGATAGACGCATTACATGCAAAGCGAGATATGTCAAGCCTTACTTTCATATAATTGTGATGATTATGGCGTACAGCTTATGGAAACCCCAAATTCACAATCTCAGAAAATTAGAATAGTGTGAAAAGGTTCAATATTCTAGGCTTAGAGTGTCCCACTCTAATCAGCTAATGAATCCATAATACCTGCAAAGGGTTCCTGAGCCTTTAAATGGTCTCTCAGGCTGGTTCAGTAGGAATCACAAGCATGGGAAAGACTGCTGACCTGACAGCTGTGCAGAAAACCATCATTGACACCCTCCATAAGGAGGGAAAGCCCCAAAAGGGAATTGCAAAAGAAGTTGGATGTTCCCAAACTGCTGTATCAAAGCACATCAATAGAAGGTTATGTGGACGGGAAAAGCGTGGTAGAAAAAGGTGCACAAGCAGCAGGGATGACCGCAGCCTGGAGAGGATTGTCAGGAAAAGGCCATTCAAAAGTGTTGGGGACTTTCACAAGGAGTGGACTGAGGCTGGGGTTAGTGCATCAAGAGCCACCATACACAGATGGATCCTGGACATGGGCTTCAAATGTCATATTCCTCTTGTCAAGCCGCTCCTGAACAACAAACAACGTCAGAAGCGTCTTACCTGGGCTACAGAAAAAAAGAACTGGTCTGTTGCCCAGTGGTCCAAAGTCCTCTTTTCTGATGAGAGCAACTTTTGCATCTCATTTGGGAACCAAGGACCCAGAGTCTGGAGGAAGAATGGAGAGGCACGCAATGCACGATGCTTGAAGTCCAGTGTGAAGTTTCCACAGTCTGTGTTGATTTGGGGAGCCATGTCATCTGCCGGTGTTGGTCCACTGTGCTTCATTAGGTCCAAGGTCAACGCAGCCGTCTACCAGGAGATTTTGGAGCACTTCATGCTTCCTTCCACAGACAAGCTTTATGGGGATGCTGACTTCATTTTCCAGCAGGACCTGGCACCTGCCCACACTGCCAAAAGTACCAAAACCTGGTTCAATGACCATGGGATTACTGTGCTTGGTTGGCCAGCAAACTCGCCTGACCTGAACCCCATACAGAATCTATGGGGCATTGCCAAGGGAAAGATGAGGGACATGAGACCGAACAATGCAGCGGAGCTGAAGGCCGCTATTGAAGCATCCTGGTCTTCCATAACACCACAGCAGTGCCACAGGCTGATAGCATCCATGCCACGCCGCATTGCGGCAGTCATTGCTGCAAAAGGGGCCCAAACCAAGTACTGAGTACAAATGCAGGCTTATACTTTGCAGAGGTCCGATATTGTTCTATTTCCAATCCTTGTGTTATTGATGTCATGTAATATTCTAATTTTCTGAGATTGTGAATTTGGGGTTTTCATAAGCTGTACGCCATAATCATCACAATTAAACCAAAGTAAGGCTTAACATATCTCGCTTTGCATGTAATGCGTCTATCTCATATATTGGTTTCACCTTTTGAGTTGCCATACTGACATAAATGAACATTTGCACGATATTCTAATTTTTCAAGTTTCACCTGTAGGTTCTGCCTTTAGGGGCTAATCAGATATTCTAACAAGAGTTCTTACTCTGCCTGTCAAAAGTTGCCATGTTCTCACCAGAGGGAGACTCTAAGAGGCTAGAGCCTGCAAAGGCTGTGTGTGAGCACAGAATAGGGCTAAAGTGGACACTGACCCTCCTCTTCTGAAAGGATAGTTATTGGTGTAAAAATGGGGGGGGGGGATATTGAAAGGGGAGATCACTTTTCCTTGGGTGGTGGAATGCTTAGGAAGCCACCCCAACCCTCAGGACATCTGCCAACTGTCCTTGAATCTTTTGAGAAGAGTGAGATCCACTGACTGAGGACTGGGCTGCTGTTAACTGCTGCCCGACACATAGAGATAAACAGCATCTACATACACACGATTCAAAAGAGACAACAGAAAACAAAACAAAGGACCAGAACAACCCCTCACCAGCAGTCATCACCCAGATAAGCAGAGGTTACTACTGGGCACACAAGCAAGCAGTGAAGAATACCCTAATCAAGGAACTACCAGAGGAACAAAACAAAACCCCCACCCCCACCAACACTGGCAGGGCATGCCACAGTATATATAAACAGAGAGCAAACCCCATCCCATTCTAGCACTGAAGATGTTACCTAGATGGGTAATGAAATGTTGCAAGAAAAGAGCCAAGCTCAGAGAACCCCAAGGACTCCACTGTTCAACCCTGAGCTACACATATTTGCCTGTATTGGCACTTCTAAGAGTGCCTAGCACCAGCTTTGTGGCACTGTTTAGGCTTTCACAGAAGCCTTCCCTAGAAGCTAATATGTCATATCACTATTATAGCTTAATCACAATAAAGTCCTCATTTATTGTAATTAAGTCCCTTCTTCCCTCTCTTTGTCCTCTGAGCTGGACCTGGAAATAGAAGGCTCTTATAGACCCCAAACGAGTGTTAGGATCCCCAAGGAAGCTCTGCAGATGTTGGTCAAATTTCGTAGAGCTGCAGTGGGTGATATGGTTGTGAGGAAGACATGTGAGATCTCTTCTTTGAAGTATAAGAAATGCAAATTGCAAATACTCCCTGATTTAATTATCTGTAATTCTTTGGAGGAAAGAATTCTCCTTGGCTCAGTAAAATGCATTAAATATTTCTTTTTGTTTCCTGCTATTTATTATCCGTCACTGACCAGATCAGGCGTTTTATGGATCCTGATGCACCACTGGCATTTCTGACTGAGCAATGCCGGAGGATCACCCCCTTCAGATGCCTATCTTGCCCTGAACAGGGGACTTTCTTTTCTTTTTGGCTGGGCAGCATCGCCCTCTGGTGGCTCTAAATAGAAATGTTCCAACGTGTTTTTCTTTTTTTCTTTTTCTTTTTTTAAATAGAGGTGGGTTGAGGTGGTGAACCTGTTTTCTATGAAAGTCATAGTTTTTCTTAATTTTTATTGGTTTAATTTTTTTTTAAGTATGTTTACTTTGTATTTTTTACTTTTTAGCTTTAACTCTGTTTAGTCACTGGTTGCATTATTTTTTTACTAATTTTCTGTATTCGTATATTATCTATGCCCATATCTGTGATGCCAATATTCAGGGTCTTTGATAGTGGTTTATTTCCTACAGAGTCTATGTGTAGTTCTACCATATTTAATTTCTTCATATGTTCAGGTTAAGGGTATTGAGTTGGAATGTGAAAGGGATGTGACATATCTTTGAACATAGAAAGAGGTTTAAATGAAGCATCTTTTTTTCTCTGAAGTTTGATGTTCAGGTACTTCATATATTAGTGGAAAGAGGACTGATGCAGCTGGAGTCAGGGGGTTAGTTAAGAAAGAAGTTAACTTAGTAGTAATGCAAGTTACAAATATCGATCCTTACGGGTATTTCTTTTTTATTTTTAATGGTATTATTATTAAACCCAAGTAATACATTATATTATTTGGGTACGGTGGTATTTATACAGGGTTGATTGGACGTTAGTAACACTGATGTTTAGATAACTTAAACCTTTAAATATTAAGCGAAGAAATTTATGTCAATATTAACTATGATTTCTAAAATGTTAATGATGATAAGCTTAAGGTTATTTAAAATTTACATCTAAAGCTGAATATGGCACTGATAAAACACTGCAAAATACATTAAATTATTGTTATATAATAAACGTTTCTATGTTAAGGTTAATACCTGATATTAAGGTTTTCACTCTATTGTTACTTATAGGTAGTCCTCCGCTTACGATGGCAATTGGGACCGAAATTGCTATTGCTAAGTGATGCAATCATAAAGTGCAATGTCCATGAGGCATAGTTTAGCAATGGCAGTTCTGGCAGTCCCAGTTACCATTGTTAAGAGGGGACCATGCAGGTGACCAGGACCTCTGACTTCCCACTGGCTTCCCCATTGAATTTGGTTCTGGGAAACTGGCAGGAAACATCAGAAATTGCAATCACATGACTGTGGCTCGCTGCAACGTTATAATTGCAAGCCACAATTATAGTACCAAGGGGATGGTGCAACAACTGGAACTCCAAGGACTGGTTGTAGGTGCTCACAGTGTCGAGAATAAATTTTGCCCAACAATGGAAGAAAGATACAATTCCATTTAATTATATGAATCGATAATTAAACTTGGAAAATATGCAGCAATGGAAAAATTTATACCACACATTCAGCAAATATTAAACAGAAGTTTATCCAAATTCAAGCAAGAATGGTTCTGATACATACAATAGATTAGAAGCATGGCAAATACAAACACTTACAGTAGGGATTCTAAGGTGGTATTTTATTTACTTATTTATCGTTTTAAAAGTCTATAGCCACCCATCTCACCAGTGCAACTCTGGGCAGCAAACAGCAATCAAAAAACAACAACAAAAACAGTAAAAAATGAAGAAAACAGCATACAACTATCCTAAAACTGCAGTTATATATTCAATAAAACAAATTATTATTATTAACCTGAGGACACTGGATGTTAATTTAGTTCTTGTACATTTCTAGGAGTGTATAAAAAATTATCCTCACTTCAGAGATGCAAGGCAAGAATGTGTTTATTATTATTTTATTATATGATTTTATGGGGCAAAGTTTTGGATGGATGTAGAAAAGGATTGGAATGTTCCTCCTAAAAAATATAAGTACAATTAAAATTGGAAAGTGTTCCAGGTTTATATGTAAAAGTTTAATTTGATAGATGTATGGTGTTTACTTCACCCACAGCTTAGAAACAATAGTATATACAGTGGAACCTCGGTTCACGAACGTATCTGTTCACGAACAATTCGGGTCACGACTAGCTCCGGCCCCAAAAATTTGCCTCCGGTCGCGAACGCCGGATCGGGTGATGAACAGGATCCGCGGCCATTTTCCCTCCCATGTCATGTGGTCGCAGCTTCCTGTAGGGAGGGGACTCTCCCTCCAAGCAGGAACCGCGGCCATTTTCCCTCCCGTGTCACGTGGTCGAGACTTCCTGTAGGGAGGGGACTCTCCCTCCAAGCAGGAATCGTGGCCATTTTCCCTCCCGTGTCACGTCGTCGCGACTTCCTGTAGGGAGGAGACTCTCCCTCCAAGCAGGAAGCACGGCCATTTTCTCTCCCGAGCAAGGTTAGCTTTCTCTCTCTTCGTACTGTACTTTGTGTCATATTTTTGCGGTTTTTTAAAAAAAAAACATGGTTCAGAACGGATTAACTGTATTTACATTGAACCCTATGGGGAAATTTGACTCAGGTCGTGACCAGAAATCGGTTGGCGACCAAATTTGGGGTCGGAACGGATTAACTGTATTTACATTGAACCTTATGCGAAAATTTGATTCCGGTCACGACCATTTCGGGTCGCGACCAGAGTCGCGGAACGAATTAAATTCGTGAACCGAGGTTCCACTGTATTTATTTCTTATGGAATATGTTTTGGATTCTTCTCTTTAGCCTATTTTTTATCTGACCATGCTCCTATTACATAAACTCTTCCATTTAAAAAGACTTTTAAGGATGGCAGATTGCCACTATCATTTTATGAGGCATATATAAGCTTGATTTTAAAACGAGGTAAGGATTCTAAAATTTGTGGCAGTTCATTTTTATTAATTAATGTGGATACAAAGATCTTGTTATCCATGGGACTTAATTCAGTGGACTGACATTTATTTTTGGCAACCCCACAGTAGAGTTATAACAAATCAAATAATTTCAGATTCTTTTCAGTGGCATTCAGCAGGGCTGCCCGCTTTCACTCTTGTTATTTAATTTAACCCTTGAACTTTTGGCCACCGTTGTAAGACCATTGTTAGACATGAAGGATATTGCTTTAGCATGGTGTGAGTATAAATTACTTGTATATGCTGATATTTTAGCAATTTTGGATCAGAACCAATCAGCAATTTTCGATCTACCTCTCTGCCTAATGTTATAAAGCCTACATAGAATTCTTTCTCCCCCTCTTACAGAGGTGCTAAGAGGGAGGGCACCTCCAGGCATTGTGGTGGTCAGGGCAGGGTGACACCAATGAACGGTTCAAAGCCATCAGCCAAGAGAAGTTCAGTTCAAAAGTGTACTTTCCTTATAAGGAACAGGCGGGGAGAATAGATTCTGACAAAGAAATGGAGCAAAAATGGGGCTTTTAAAAGAAAGAGGGGAAGGAGGGCACTTACTTTAAACCATTCTCTGCAGACCCTAGCAGGGAGCGCAGGGCCTCAGCATTTTACTGCTTCGCAAATCTCCAAGTTCAGACTAGAACCTGAAGGTTAGGAAGGACCTGCTATTTCCATTGGGGAAAAGCTTGCATTAGTGCAAAGGTAAACTGCCCTTCCAATCCATGAAACAGTAGAGGGAGGGGGAAGCATCAGATGCAAATCAAGTTTTGACTGAAGAGCGAACAGCATTACTTTCACAACCTTGGCTCCAACCATTACACCACACTGGCTGCACACAATGAAGCTCTCTGGATTACTATGCTAAATTCAATCAAGCAGTTTGAATACGCAGAATAAGTCTTACAATCTATATACTACTAAAACTCTTGTGTTTGTAACCTTCAACTGGGTGAAACGGTGTGTCATAGGGCAACAATCTTGAACCAAGGTATCTCAAATGGGCTCACTTACGGAATGAGTCCAAAGTCCGGGACCCATTACCCCCATAGGATCGAAATTTGGAAATTTAGGGCTGCCTCAGCACTGCTGTGCTGCTGTGCCATGTGGTCAGCCTACATCATGTGATCGTCATGGGGATATCCCTGACCTCTTTCCCACCTCCCTCTGCCCCCTGCACCCAGTTGCCTGGCAGAAAGGTCTGACAGGCAAGTGGCGATTGGCTGTTAGGAGACAAGTCAGGAATTTGAACTCTCTTAAAGGCTGTGGCTCCCTTTGCTCCACCTCCCCCCAGTATTGTGGCAGGCAGTTCTGGTGGTCAGCTGAGGAGGTGGTGGCTTCATGGGGCCTCTCCTGAGGATCGTGAGGGGAGGGCAAATGGCCCAGGTTTATGCTATATGTAGAAAAGAAGGAAGGAAGGAAGGAAGGAAGGAAGGAAGGAAGGAAGGAAGGAAGGAAGGAAGGAAGGAAGGAAGGAAGGAAGGAAGGAAGGAAGGAAGGAAGGAAAATTTCTGAGACTTCCTGCCGGCTTCCCCTTTGACTTTGCTTGTTTTGCTTTGCTTTGCTTTGCTTGCACTTCCCACAAGCAAAGTCACTGGGGAAGTTGGCAGCAAGTCACAAGTCCCTCATACTCCCCCTGCTTTTTTGCCCTTGGTCATTCTGTTTCTCTGTCTAGCTAAGGAAATATATCTGAAACGGTGACCCAATGGATCAGAGGTTGTCTAGAAGTTTTATAAATTCTTTGGTTCATCTAAGGACGTGCCTCGGAATTCACGTCCTTAGATGAACCAAAGAATTTATTCCAGGGCCACTTTTTTTTTTTTTACTTTGTATACTTTGTCCCTGGGTTCTCTGATCTCTTTTTTTCACTAACACTTGCATCCATGCTAATGACTTCCAGGTGCGTTCTCCTGCTCCGGCCTTAGATATGAGGTGTGCTTCTTCTACAGTAGTATTCCTGGGATTCCCAGTTGGAAGTGTTCCCACAACCTTCAATTCAATTTTGAAAAGGCCAAGCTTGCTCTTTTTCAACCTCAATCTCTCTCTCTCTCTCTCTCTCTCTCTCTCTCTCTCTCCCTCTTGCTTCTTTTATTTTTCGGAACTGTTAGTGGGAGTTTGGGATGTTTTATCAACGAGAACCTTTCTTTAAAGCCTTTCATTCATAAAACTACAAGGACCTGTAATTTTTTTCTTTGGAATAACCAGAGAATTCGACAGTTCTTGCTCCTGAAATGACCAAGGGGTTCGTCAACATGTTGGGAGTATCTGGCCTGGACTATTACAATATTTTATTGGCAGCTCTTCCTACCTTTGCTTTCTTGCCTTGGCTTCAGATCCACAACTGCATGGTGCACGTGCACATGAACCTGGACCTCTCCCAATTCACCCTGACTTCTTTTGCAGGGGATCCTTACCTTGGTTGGGTCTTCAGCAGCATTAGCAGTTTTAATTGCTGGTCTTGATCTCCTGGACATCTGAGGAATACTCAGTTCTCTGAATAACTTGATTACAGGTCAGATTTGTACTCATTCATGTCATCAGGGTCACCTCACGTTGAAGAGCTTCTACTCTCTGGAACAGACTCATCCTTGAACTACAGTTCGATTCTGATCTCCTAACATTTAAAAAGGGTCTTAAATACTTTTTTCTTCAGGACTTTTATGAAGCTGGAAGAACGTTTCCCTTCAGAGGAAGTACTGAATATAGATTAATTATGAGAGTGTTTGGGACTATATCAGGTTTTATATCAAATGTTATACTGTTTGATTGCTTTATACTGTCATCTCATTTTTATGCTTCCCACATTGTTGTTGCTGTTGCTTGTGCCTTTGAGTCATTAACTCTTGGTGACTGCCTCCACAAGTCCCTGCAGTTTTCCTGACAAGTTTTTGGGAAGTGGTTTGCTGTTGCCTTCTTCCTAGGGCTGAGAGTGAGGGACTGGCCCAAAGTCCTCAGCCAGCCTTGCGCCTAGGGCAGGATCGGGATTCAGATTCTCCCAGTTTCTAGCCTGGTGCCAAACTGCTTTCCATATACCATCCCTGTTATTTCCATAAAATAATTCAAGCAATTGCTGGTTAATTGAAGGGGTCTCATCTTATACAGGTTACACCATCCCACTATCAAGTATGAGATGGATCCATCAGGTATAGGAAAGAGAAAGCAGCATCACTTATCCATATTTTTTCCCACACAGATTCCCCCACCCACCTCTATCCCCCCCCACCCCAAAAACAGTCAGGAAAGAGGAATTCAGAGTACATGGCAAGCAGTCAAAGGGGTTGGAATACCTTCAGGATTTGCTCTGACCTGGCAATTCTCAGGACCATCCTTGGAAATGAATGTATTTAATTCTGACTCTGTTCTGCTTCATTTGACATGAGAGAAAAGCTGCTAATTTCTTTTCAATTGCTGTGGCTCTGCACATCTTCTGGGCCATCCATTTTCCCATTAGAGGAACTGAAGCTCCCCTCACTTCCTGGCCAAAAGCCAGTCATTACTCTCCCATTGCCCTGCTGTGTCAGCTTCAGCCCGGCATGGCATGTCCCATTCCACCTAGTCAGTTTCAGCGCCCCAGGCACCGGCAGCCAAAAGAGGAAGCAGCCAAACCGCAAGTAAATTACCAACAGGCGGCGGCAATCAACCAAAGTCGGAATTCGAATACATTGTAACCGCGGATTTCCCCAACCACCACAGGCAAGCAAGCAACAATGGAAACAGGAGCTCTGCTGCTCGAGCAGCGATCGCCAACCCATTAAGAGCAATCACGAGCTTGCCCTCGTGAGAACCGCCATGCCAGCACAGCAACCATGGACAAAGGACCAGGGCTGAACCTGCCATCAAGCACAGGGGAGGGGGCACCACGGGCAAGGGAAACCCCAAGCACGGGCAGGGGCAGAAACCGGGAGGGTCTTACAGAGCGCAGGAAGGGAGCCCTATATAAACCGATGTAAATGCGTCAAAGCCAGTTCTGGCTTTGCCTGTAACTGCCTGCATTACACTCGAGTAAACTACCTTGACTGAACCTGTGTTTCGCGAGAGTTTCATTCGGCGCTGAATGCGGCAACTCTTACACGCTGCAGGCTTACCTGACCTTTGTCTCTCCGAGTAAGCGATGTAAAAAAATTAAATGGCTTTACTGCATACAAACCGTTTTTCATCATATACATACAAAAGCAGTTTGCCACAGCCACATGTACTTCTCTGTACCCCAAGGTCCAGTCGACCGTCCAAGCACTAATTGGTGTCCACTCTTAATTAGCCTTTCAGGTCAGTCAAGGTTATGCAGCCATGGTCAAGGCTAAGAAAGTGCCCTTATGCAGAATTATCAACATGCTATCCTTTCACCTTCAGAAGCCACATCAGTTTCTAAATGAAATAATGCTAAGGCTGGAGGTTTGGGGTTTGGTTTGATTAAGTTTGGTTTGGTTGTATGTTTGTTTTGTGAGGTTTTCTGTAATCAACTTTTTGTCCCATAGTTTTCCATCAGATATTTTTTTGGAAACCACGAAAGAAATGCACTCTCCTATTCATCAACTGGATGGAGAAAGTTTGAGTACTGATCAGTTCATGGTGTTCTCTTTGTGTTCTCTGCATTTCAGGGTGAATAATCAGGGATTAAATTCAAACAACCTTATGAGAGATTTGGAGGTAGAAACATGAGTGGTATAGAAGTGTCATATTATGGGGAGAGAAACACCACAACTTCTTCTCAAACCTCCAGAGTCAGTAGAGGATGATCACATGGCTGACTTAAAGATGTTTTTGAAGGATTAGGGGCTGGAAATAGGAGGTGTAGAAGTATCCTCATGATAGTTTGTACACAGTTCCAACTTTTGAATGATAAAAGATTGAAGATGATAAAAATGCTAAAAGCACAAAAGTACTTGTTCAATCAACTTCATCTGTAGCCTACAAGACATCAGTACAGTTACCAAGCTAGATTCCCTAGGAAAGGATTGCCAGGGCTAAAACGATCTGTCTCTGCAGTAAACTATATGGAACCAGGAGGCCTAGTACATAAGGAAACCATCCAAACATTATGGCATGTTTTATGACAGCTTCAGTTTCCATGTGGCAAGAGTACAGAGATAGCTGACCTTAAAAGGTTCCTTCTCCCACGTCTAACCGCTGGTTTCAAGTAACAAAATGCCCTAACAATAAATAATCAATAAATAAATGTCCTGCTCTCTTCCTCTACCTTTGTAACAACTGCTGAATTTCTTCACACAGTAACTTCAGCAGCTCCCATCTTATTCTTTTCACACAGTGCTCCTCAATCATTTCTAGAGCTAGTCCTCACTTATTTTGTTTTATTCTTTACCTTCTTTCACTTTATTACTAAACACCAAGTCAGTTTGGCCCTGAGGTTTCCTCATTACCCTTTCTGCACACACTCATGACACAAGATAATTAACCTTTTTTTGGATAATAGCAGGAGCTCAATGTTATTTCTAGGCTTGAAGACACTCTTAGTGATACATTTAGCTTCTGGGGAGTCCTCACCACCTGCTTCCTATGATTCTTAAGCAAAAAACCACATTATTAAACACTGACTATCTTTCCTTCCAGAGTCTCACTGGTCTGCTAATATTTAGTCTACGTGTTGTTAATTGCCTTCTGTTTTTGCTTATTCCCCTTTCATGAGGGCCTGTACAAGGCTATGGGGGGAGGGATCTTCTGTAGTCCACAGAAATGGGCTCCACCCTCAAGACCAAGCTTGGGAGATGTGGCTGAATAACCACCTCTTCCACTCATTGCCTTGAATGCAGCCTCCCCCCACCTCCTACCCATTGCCCACTCCCACCCAGGCTCAATACTTGACTCCACAAAGGACCTTCTCAGTATGTCTTTCTCACTGCAGCAATTCTTCGTAGGTGGATTGCTCGGCCCAGTTTTCTAAGCAAGGATCATGTACTACAGAAATCAAGTTCGTTTTTTAGCTAGGTTTCTTTTTTCCGCTCTTGTCCTCATCCTCACTCTTAGGGTCCTTTCTGAGAGCAACTGTATTGCAGGCAGGGAGGGGAAAGGAGATGGGATAGTGTAATACATGCTGAAATGTCCTCTCCTTTTCTCTAGCAGTTCTCCTTCAGTAGAATAAAAGAGTCCATGGGCAGAGGGTGGAATTCTTACACCTACTGGATCTCTCTGATGATTCCAGTAATCAAGCCTCTTGCTATGCCAAGTAAATACATACTTCCCTCAGCTGGCAGCCCACAACTATAAACATCTCAGGCAAATGTGTCAGGGTATACCCTGAAGTAGGAATTTTTGTCTATGTGAATGAGAATGACAGAGCACAGCTTAGAGCTGCCTACATCGTCAGCTCTGCTAGCTTAGGGTACCAAGTGCTCACACCCGTGGGGTGTGGCAGGTACATGACCCAGCACAAACCAAGGCATATAGCTGTCAGAATCCTGCAAGATTTAATAATAGATTGTTATGATGGCTAGTTTGGAAATTTCTTTTTACGTGCTGCGGTTCTGCCATTGTGAAAGGGGGGAGGGGAGAACGAATGAGTAACCGTTAGAGGCAGATGGCTCCTTGTCACAGGCGCTGGCATGCTCAAGGTCGTACCAGCAAGGGAATCAGGAGACTAGGAGCTAAGGGGGGTGTAGGGGGGGAAAGTAAGGAAAACAACTTTTGACGCGCTTAGGCTCAGTCTTAGCAATGCTTTGGAACTGTACACTTGTTCTCAATAAATGAACTTTCTTTTGAATCGATACTGGTTGCAAGGAAAGTTACTGGATTTGGGATCAGCGGGTGGCAGATCATTACAATAGCCCAGTGCATCATGGGTGTTGCATGTGGGAGTACTGCTTGTAAGTTCTGTAGACCGCTTGTAAATATTATACAGTAAAGGTCTGTGGATAGTTTTGCTACAACAGAGTGTGGGCTGTTTATTTTGTTGCATCGGACACGGAATGCCACAACGTGGTGTATGCGCTACCCCGACAAAATGTTGAACAGCTGTATTTAGTTTGGGTCTAAGACTAGGTTGACTGCATAACTAAGTCAGATTATTGTGTGTGTGAAGACAGACTTTATGTCAAAGAGTCAGCAAGGGTATGGAAGAATGTCTTGTGTTTCAACATGAAATCATCTCTCCATCTCTAGAACATCTGTGGCAGCTGACACGTCAATCACATCCCAAGTGAGGTACTGTGAGGGGTGTCCTCTCATGGGGCTTTTTCACACTGGGCAGAAGGGGCACCCAGGGAGGCTTCAGAGTGAAGGAAAGATATGGAAGAGAAACCCACAAAGCCAGCAGCAGCACCCTCTGCTATTTCCAGCAGGAAGGGAAGCTTAAAAGCAGCACCAGAATAACTTGAGAGAAATTCTGAACCATCCTGAAAGCAAAATAAAGAAAGAGCAGTCCCTTTTATAGCAGAAGAGAACACCTGAGGAATTAAAAGACAGATTTTGGCTCAGAAAAGGCATCAAGATCTCCAACCTCAGGTCACTGGATATCTTGGGCACTTATTGAACGTGGGCCCAGCCCTGAAAGGTTGAAGGCTGGTGAAAGCAGTCTAGGGGCATTAGTATAGAAATCTGTGGATAGGATCTCCTGCTGGGGCTTTCTCTTTTTAAAAGCAGCACACAGGGTGGATTTGCTCTCCCATTGTCTCTGTACACGTATGTCCAGTCACCTCAAGTTTTGAACTCCAAGATGAAATATAATGAGGGAAGCTGTAAATTCTACCGCGCTCAATACACCTGATACCACTGATTTTCAAATTTTCTAGACCTTGAATTCATCAGGTATACCTTAGGAATTGTGATTGCTAAATTCTAAGTCAGTTGAGGCCTTCTGGTTTCTCCATATTTCCACACTTTCACACACATGTTACATCAGAGGACATGAGGTTTTCTGGATACTACTGGTATCTCACCATTATGTCTGAACTTGAAATCCTTGTATTCATCCTTCCTTTCAAGGCTTTCTTCACAAACTCCTTCCTGGGCTTCCTTCAGCCTTGCAAGATATTAAACTCTAATATTCTCTTTAACCCAGGGTTTGCCTAATTTAGGGACCTCAGACATCAGGTATGGCTTACCAGTGCAATGACAACTGAATTCACATCAATACTGAAGAGCGGCCAGAATACAGCCCTCTTTCACTACTTTCTGACTGACATATAAGCAGAGACATGGCTGCTACTGCCACATCTCAGTTGTGTCAATGTGTTTTCATGCAACCTCCTTATTGAGCAAGGAAACCACCAACTGATGCATGAACGAAACAACTTCCACCAGAGTCTTTCTGTAAGCATGGAATTAAAAGCTTATTAAGTTTGGTTTTATTAATAACTTGTAATATGACCTCTCACCTAAAGGAAGAGGGGGATTCATTTCTAAGTCACACGCCTCATACAACACAGCCAGGATGTAGCCATAGAATTTATTTCATTTTTACCATCTTTTTTAAAAAAAACTTTCCAATAACAAGCACAGTCTGTAGTATCTTCATCTATTTTACTCACCACGGTTAAAGAGGATGACAGGTAATGGTATGCCACTGAAAGATAGATGGTGCTAGTGAAAATTACTGCAAGGCCTGAGAAAAACTAGGGTGGAATAACTAGGGAATTTCTGGGAGAATAGGTTTATACCTTCAACCACTCACACTATAGGCTCATTTCTGCTACTGTGTTGATTCAAAGAGTTCCTTCCAATAAAGTTAATGTGTGGGCTGAATCTTGTAGAATTGAAACTTCCCATTTCTAATTTTTAATTCAGTGGCTCAGAGTTCTTTGTAAGTTTAGCCTGATCATCTGTGGCTTGGATGCCTGCCCTTCCTGGATGGTGAAAGCCTCCCCTTTTTTAGGAAGATTGTTGAGACATGGTGGAGCAGCATTTGCAAAATGTTCTGGAGGAAACTGATTATTTGGATTTCTTCCAGTCAGTTTTCAACAACATGTATGGTACTGACACCATACTGATTAGTCTTGTGGATATTCTGTAGTGAGACTGGGACAGTAAAAGTGTAACTGCCCGGTCTTTCTGGACCTCTCTGTGGCTTTTGATACTGTAAATCATGGCATCTTACTGTGTTCTAGGGTTGGGAGTGGAGTCATTGTCTTTATAAATAGGGAATGTTCTTGGACTCAAAGCTCCTGCTTCAGTAGCATGCCAGTTATGGACTTTACTAGAACAGAGGGCCTTTCTCACAGTCACTCATGCCTTACATACTTCTCCATTGGTTTACTGCAATGCACTCTACATGGGGCTGCCCTTGAAGACCACCCAGAAGGTTCCACTGATCCAGAATGCAGTGGCTCAGATGGTAGTGGGAACTTCCAGACTTTCCCATGTTGCATCTCTATTAGAAAAGGTACACTGGTTTTCATTCAGGGTTTAAAAGTCTACATGGCTGATGCTACAAATTCTTCCTTTGTCCCACTCATAGACATTCATACTTCATTTACTCACCATAGAAACATGAATGCCAGCCATGCCCCCTGCTGTTTCTGACTCTAAGGCCATTGGCTTTTGCCTAGCCAATGAGCAGAGGGTGGCTAAGAAAAGAATGGTGCCAGTCCCAGTGCACGATGGGTTAATTTATTGGAAAACATCTATACTGTCATTCAGTGGGCTCGTGTGTCTGTGTGCAACCACAGCCCAGGCACTCAAGTTCCCAAAGAATACCAAGAGGTTCTTCCACTATTTTATACTTGCTCTATCAAAGCAAGGCAAAGTTATGCTTCTCAAACACGCTCACAAACACACACCATATTCCCCAGGCCCCCAAACAACTACTGTCACCCAGAAAGAGTCTAGACTATTGGAAGAAGTCAAGTCCAGATGCTGGAGCTTCTTGGGCCTTCCTGGTTCTGTCTCCTTTGATAAGCACCACTGCAGCCGACACACTGGGATTAAAGGCCTTTTCCTTTTTTGGACTTCTTTTCTACTTTCTTGACCTTATGTCCTTTCAGACATACAGGTACAGCTGAACCACCGGTTTTTCATGCCATCCCCTTTGGTTCTTCTTTTCTGTGCTCCAGCAGTTTTTCCTTTTTGCAGCTGCTTCTCCTCTCAGGCTACCTGCCTTGGGCAGCTTCTCTTCCAATGCTGGCTGCAGCCGGCAAGGCAATCTCCATATTGCACCCTGGCCTCATGATGATGATGATGATGATGATGATGATGATGATGAAGAAGAAGAAGAAGAAGAAGAAGAAGAAGAAGAAGAAGAAGAAGAAGAAGAAGAAGAAGAAGAAGAAGAAGAAGAAGAAGAATGAAGATGAATTCTATTTATTTCTTTATTCGATTCGAACTCTAAATTACTATGGGTAGTGCACGATGCACTAAAACAATACAAAAACAATATAAGAGAACCAAACAAACAACAGAACCAGACTGGAACAAAGAAAAAGAAAGAAGAACAAGATGATGAACCCACCAAATTGTCAAACATCTTGCCAACTACTAACATCCCACAAAGGGGGCACCAACCATCCTACCCCAAGGCCTGGGAGAAGAGCCAGATCCTTCAGGTCTCTGGAATGCCAAGAGGGTCATACAAGGAACTTCATTCCAAAAGGCAGGCACTGAGACAGAAAAGCCCTGCTTCCAGGGCCTTGACCACTGACATTGTTTAATGGAAGGAAGCTGGAGCACACCAACCCTGTCAGCTTCCATCGGTTGGTCTATACCACAGAAGATAGGCAATACCTCAAATGACTGGGCCCCATGCCATGTAGGGCTTGTTAAGACCATAAAGGTCTTGAATCACACCTAGAAGTAAACTGGCAACCAGTGCAGTTTGTGGAGTAATGCAGCATAGAGAAGCATGCCCATAGTTGCCTGCACCACCACGTTCTGGACCAGCTGAAGTTTCTGAGTAGTCTTCAAGAGCAGCCCTATGTTGTAATAGTTAAGCTGTGAGATGACTAGGACATAAGTGACTGTCTGAAGAGCCTCCTGATCAAGGAAATAGTGAACTGGTGCAACAGATAAAGCTGCACAAATGCCTTCCTGGCCACAGCTTTCACCTGCTCACTGAGTAGAAATTGTAAGCCCATGAGGACTCCCAAAGGGTGCATCACCCTTGAATGGGAAAGAGCAACCCCATCCAAGATCAAAGATGGAATACCCCCAGAACCAGGTGATCCCAAGACCCACAGCCACTTAGTCTTGGTAGGATTGAGTCAGAGATGGTTCCTCTCCATCCAGGCCCACACAGCCTCTTTGCTGACTCTTGGTGAAACAGTGGACGAGGTAGCAAGAGGATATCTGCATGAGATCATATGACCAGAGAGAGGGACTCTTCCTAGACCATTCCTTTTGTTTACTGGATGGAGGGATGGATGGATATTATTGATTTTAGTGACCAGCATAAAAAAAAAAGGAAGATTGCAATAAAATCTAATTGTCAGGTGGTTGGTCAGATAACAGCTGATACAGGCACACACACAGCCAACAAGTAAGGGAAATTATTCCAGACACTATGATACCTATCCTAATAAAGGAGTGTGATCTAATAATATACAGGTGAAAATATTATTTGCAAAACCATTATGTACTGAAAAGTATAAGAAATGTAATATAAGTAATCAAGTCTGAACCTACTTAATTTTCCTCCCTCTCAAGTCAGCAGAACTACTTGCCCTCTCTCACACACAGTTGTCCCATTATCCGCATTCTCTACATATGCCCTAACCCGATGGCATCTTTCCTTGCTCTGGGAGGGGGGGCAGGTCTGGAAGTGTACCAGGGAGAGATGAGAAACGGAGACTCTCATGGACCTTTGCACTGGACCTCTGGCAGCCCTAAATTTGGGTGCATGAGAAGGGAAGATTATGTGGGCTGAGTCTGGATGCCACATAGAAGACCAGGATCTGAGGGGTTATAGCTTCTGTCTTTAGGGGCTAATCAGATATTCTAACAAGAGTTCTTACTCTGCCTGTCAAAAGTTGTCATGTTCTCACCAGAGGGAGACTCTAAGAGGCTAGAGCCTGCAAAGGCTGTGTGTGAGCACAGAATAGGGCTAAGGTGGACACTGACCCTCCTCTTCTGAAAGGATAGTTATTGGTGTAAAAATGGGGGGGGGGGGATATTGAAAGGGAAGATCACTTTTCCTTGGGTGGGGGAATGCTTAGGAAGCCACCCCAACCCTCAGGACATCGGCCAACTGTCCTGGAATCTTAGGAGAAGAGTGAGATCCACTGACTGAGGACTGGGCTGCACTCACAGGATCTAGAGATTGTTTCCTTTGAGTGGCACTTCTAAGAGTGCTGAGCACCACCTTCGTGGCACTATTTAGGCTTTCACAGAAGGCTTCCGTAAAAGCTAATATGTCATATCACTATTAAACCTTAATCAAAATAAAGTCCTCATTTATTGTTTGTACTGTCCCTTCTTCCCTCTATTTGTCCTCTGAGCTGGACCTGGAAATAGAAGACTCTTATAGACCCCAACCGAATGTTAGGATCCCCAAGAAAGCTCCTCAGATGTTGGTCAAATTTCACAGAGCTTTGAGGAAGACACGTGAGATCTCTTCACTGAAATATCAGGAATGGAAACTGCAAATTTTCCCTGATTTCATTATCTGTAATTCCTTGGAGGAAAGGATTTCCCTTGGCTCAGTAAAATGCATTAAATATGTCTTTTTGTTTCCTGCTATTTTTTATCCACCACTGGCTAGATCAGGCGTTGTATGGATCCTGATGCACCACTGGCATTTCTGACTGAGCAATGCCTGAGGATCACCCTCTTCAGATGCCTATATTGCCCTGAACAGGGGACTTTCTTTTCTTTTTGGCTGGGCAGCATCGCCCTCTGGTGGCTCTAAATAGAAATGTTCCAACGTGTTTTTCTTTTTTTCTTTTTCTTTTTTTAAATAGAGGTGGGTTGAGGTGGTGAACCTGTTTTCTATGAAAGTCATAGTTTTTCTTAATTTTTATTGGTTTAATTTTTGTTTAAGTATGTTTGCTTTGTATTTTTTACTTTTTAGCTTTAACTCTGTTTAGTCACTGCTTGCATTATTTTTTTTACTAATTTTCTGTATTCATGTATTATCTCTGCACATATCTGTGATGCCAATATTCAGGGTCTGTGACAGCAGTTTATTTCCAATGCAGTCTATGTGTAATTATACCATATTTAATTTCTTCATATGCTCAGGTTAAGGGTATTGAGTTGGAAAGTGAAAGGGATGTGAAATATTTTTAAACACAGAAAGAGAATTAAATAGATATAAAGGTGGTATTATATTTATACCAGAACCTTATATTAGAGACGATGAGGCATCTTTTTTTCTCTGAAGTTCGATGTTCAGGTATTTCCTATCTTAGTGGGAACAGGACTGATGCAGCTGGAGTCAGGGGTTAGTTAAGAAAGAGGTTAACATGGTAGTAGTGGAAGTATATATTGATCCTTACGGGTATTCCTTTTTTGTTTTTAATGGTGTTATTATAAAACCCAAGTAAGACATTATATCATTTGAGTACGGTGGTATTTATGCAGTGTTGACTGGAAGTTAGTAACACTGATGTTTAGATAACTTAAACCTTTAAATATTAAAACAAAGAAATTTATGTCAATATTAACTCTGATTTCTGAAATGTGAATGGTGATAAGTATAAGGTTATTTAAATTTTACATCTAAAGCTGAATATGGCATTGATGAAATCTTGCAAAACACTTTAAATTATTTATTTATTTATTTATTCATTCATTCATTCATTCATTCATTCATTCATTCATTCAACTTGTATGCCGCCCATCTCCCACAACGGGTGACTCTGGGCGGCTCACAATAAAAACACAGCTCTCACCGAGATGGCTAAAAACTATAAATAATTAAAAACATATTAAAAAACCCTAAAAAACCTCCTCTGGTTTATGGCCTTAAAAAACCTGTAAGATGCTGGGGGGGGGAGACAACCCATCATCCCACCAGCCATTGTTATACAATAAAAGTTTCTATCTTTACCTTAATACCTGATACTAAGGTTTTCACTCTATTGTTACTTATAGGTAGTCCTCAGGTTACGATGGCAATTGGGACCAGAACTGCCGTTCCTAAGCGATGTCACATGACTTTGTCGCTTAGCAACGGCATTCCGGCAGTCCCAGTTGCCATTGTTAAGACAGGACCATGCGAGTGTCATCACTTGTCACTTCCTGCCGGCTTCCCCATTGAATTTGCTTGTGGGAAGCCTGCAGGGAACATCAGAAATTGTGATCACGTCACCGTGGCTCGCTGCAACGTCATAACTGCAAGCCAGAATCACATTACCAAGGGGATGTCCAACAACTAGAACTCCGAGGGCCGGTCATAGGTGCTCACAGGGTCGAGAATAAATTTTGCCCAACATTGGAAGAAAAATACAATTCCGATGATATCTGAATCGATAATTAAACGTGGAAAATATGCAGCAATGGCAACACTTACAGCACACATTCAGCATATATTAAACAGAAGTTTATCCAAAGTCAAGCAAGAATGGTTCCACTACATACAACATATTATGAAGCATGGCAAATATAAACACTTACAGTATGGATTCTAAGGAGGTATTTTACTTATTTATTTATTTGTATTAAACATCTATAGCCAGCCATCTCAGAAGTGTGACCCTGGGCAGCTCAAAGCAATTAAAATACAACAACAAAAAGAGTAAAAAATCAATAAACACAATGGCATACAACTATCCTAAAGCCACAATTACAAATTCAATAAAACATATTATTATTATTAACCTGAGGACATTAGATGTTGATTTAATTCTTGTAAATTTCTACGGGTGTGTAAAAAATTATCCTCACTTCACAGATGCATGGCAAGAATGTGTGTATTACTATTGTATTACATGATTTTAGGGGGCAAATCTTTGAATGGATGTAGAAAAGGATAGGGGACGCGGTGGCACAGCGGCTTAATGACGCTGAAAGTGCCGGCCAGAAATGGCTGGAAACTTCAGCGGTTCGAGTCCAGCCTCTCGCGTTAAACAAGGTGAGCTCTTGTTTCTATACCCGCAGCTTCTGCCAACTCAGCAGATCGAAAACGTAGGTGAGTAGATAAATGAGTACTCTCACTCCGGTGGGAGGAAAAATGCTGGCAGCGACTCTACAGAGAGACGGGACCACAGTTGCCGGTAAAAGCGTGAAATCGCGCTCGCCCCGAAAAAGGGGCGCGAAGCAACGGAAAAATCCCGCCTCCTGCGCTTGCCAGCTGGGCTGGACGCTCTAGGAAGTAGGCTCTGGCAAAGGCTACTTCCGAAAAACAGAAAGATGCAATTGCCTTGGAAACCGCTAGGGGGCGGTCACTGCAGGGTCAGTAATGACTGTGAAGCAGACAAAAAAAAAAAAAAAGAAAAGGATAGGAATGCTCCTCCTAAAAATTATACTTATAGTTAGAATTGGAAAGTGTTCCAGGTTTATATGTAAAGGTTTAACTTGATAGGTGTATGGCATTTACTTCACCCCCAGTTTAGAAACAATAGTATATATTTATTTCTTATGGAATATGTTTTGGATTCTTCTCTTCATCCTATTTTTTATCTGGCCATGGTCCTAGTACATAAACTCTTCCATTTAAAATGTCTTTTAAGAATGGCAAATTCCAACATCATTTTATGAGAGATATATAAGATTAAATTTAAAACAGGTAAGGATCCTAAAGTTTGTGCTAGTTTTAGGTCTATTTCATTAATTAACACAGATACAAAGTTCTTAACTAATCTACTGCCTAGAGAGGTTGCAGAACGCACGTTTCACCCCTTCCAGTTGGAGTTCATCAACAATGGTCGGGAATCAGACAATTTATGTTAATTAATTGTCACATGGGATGCCGCTAAGGGAAGAATGGGCTCTGCTGTACTAGTATCTTTAGACCCAGAAAAAGCCTTTCGTTTAGTTCACGTTAAATTTTTGAAGCAAGTGATGACTAGAGAACGCTATCCATGGGACTTAGGTCAGTGCCTTGAGATTTATTATCTGCAACCCTGTGCTAGAGTTATAATGAATCAAATAATTTCAGATTCTTTTCAGTTACAATGTGGCACCCGCATTCAGGGCTGCCTGCATTCTCTCTCGTTATTTAATTTGATCCTTGAACTTTTGGCCACCTTTGGAAGGCAATTGTTAGACATGAAGTGCATTTCTTTGGCATGGTGTGAGTATAAATTCTTTGTATGTGCTGATATTTTACCAATTTTGGATCAGTATCAATCAGAAATTTTGGATCTACCTCTTTTCCTTATTTTGTAAAGCCTACATGGCATTCTTTCTTCCCCTTCTGACAGAGGTGCTAAGAGGAGGGCACCCTCGAGGCACTGTGGTGGTTCGGGCAAGCTGATGCCAATGAACAGTTCAAAGCAATCAGCCAAGAGCAGTCCAGGTGCAGAGTGTACTTTCCTTATGAGGAAGTGGGAGGGGAGAATAGATTCAGAGAAGGAAAGGGAGAAAAAATGGGGCTCTTACAAAAAAGAGGGGAAAGAGGGAACTTACTTTAAAACATACTCTGCAGACCCTAGCAGGGAGTGCAGGGCCTTAGCATTTTACTGCTTCTCAAACTCCAACTTCAGACTAGAACCTGAGGGTTAGGAAGGACCGGCTATTTGCATTGGGGAAAAGCTTGCATTAGCATAAATGTAAACTGTTTTTCCAATCCATGATACAGTAGAGGGAGGGGGAAGCATTAGGTGCAAATCAAGCGTTTAGTGAATAGCAAACAACATTACTTTCACAACCTTGGCTCCAACCATTATGCCATGCTGGTTGCACACAGTGAGGCTCTCTGGGTTACTTAGATAAATCCAATCAAGCAGTTTGGATACACAGAATAAGTTTTACAATCTATATACTACTAAAACTCTCATGTCTGTAACCTTCAACTGGGTGAAAGAGAGCGTCACAAGGCAACAAGTTTTGAACCAATCTATCTCAAATGGGTTAACTTATGGAATGAGTCCAAAATGTGGGACCCAGTACTCCCATGGGATTGAAATGTGTGGCTGCTTAAGCACTGCTATGCTGCTACACTGCATAGTTAGCCTACGTCACGTGATCATCATGAGCATATCCCTGACCTCTTTCCCATCTCCCTCTGTCCCCTGCACCTGCACCTAATGGAAGGAAGGAAGGAAGGAAGGAAGGAAGGAAGGAAGGAAGGAAGGAAGGAAGGAAGGAAGGAAGGAAGGAAGGGAGGAAGATTTCTGACACTCCCTGCCAGCTTCCCCATTGACTTTGCTTGTTTTGCTTTGCTTTGCTTTGCTTGCACTTCCCACAAGCAAAGTCAATGGGGAAGCTGGCAGCAAGTCTCAAGTCACTCATATTCCCACTGCTTTTTGCCCTTGCTCATTCTGTTTCTCTATTTAGGTAAGGAAATACCCTACAAAAAGATGACCCAGTGGGTCACAGCTTTTCTAGAACTTTTATAAAGTCTTTGGTTCATCTAAGGACGTGCCTCAGAATTCAGTCCTAGGTCCACTTTTTTCTTTTTTTACTTGTTCTACCTCATCCCTAAATTCTTTGATCTCTTTTTTTGCTAACTCTTCATTTATGCTAATGACTTTCAGGTGCATTCTTCTGCCCTGGCCTTGGATACGAGGTGTGCTTCCTCTCCAGTTGCCTTACGGGGATTCCCAGGTCGATGTGTTCCCACAACCTTCAATTTAATTTTGAAAAGGCCAAGCTAACTGTTGTTCAACCTCAATATTCTTCTCTCTCGCTCTCTCTCTTTGTCCACCTTTTCCTCCTTTTATTTTTCAGAACTGTTGGTGGGAGTTTGGGACAGTTTATCAATGAGAACTTTTCTTTCAAGACTTTCATTCATAAAATGACAAGGACCTGTAATTTTTGTCTTTGGAATAACCACAGAATTTGATCAGTTCTTGCCACTAAAATGACCAAGCAGTTCGTTCACATACTGGGAGTGTCTTCCTGTACTATTGCAACTCCAATTAACCTATGAGATCAGTCAAGGTTATGCAGCCATGGTCAAAGCTCAGAAAGTGCCCTTCTGCAAAATTATCAACATGCTATCATTTCAGCTTCAGAAGCCACATGAGTTATAAAATGAAATAATGCTAAGGCTGGTGGTTTGGGGTTCTCTGCTTTTCATGGTGAATAATCAGGGATCAAATTCAAACAGCCTTGTGAGAGATTTGGAGGTGGAAATGTCAGTGGTGTAGAAGTGTCCTCTTATGGGGAGAGAAACACCACAACTTCTTCTCAAACCTCCAGAGTCAGGAGAAAAGAAGATGATTTCAAACTGTTTTTGAGGGACTAGGGGGCAGAAACAGCAGGTGTAGAAATGTCCTCATGATAGTTTGTACTCAGTTCCATCTTTTGAATGATGAAACTCTCAAGATGATAAAAGTGCTAAAAGCAGAAAAATACTTGTTCAATCATCTTCATCTGTGGCCTACGTGACATCAGTACAGTTACCAAGCCAGATTCCCAAGGAAAGGACTGCTAGCACTAAAACAATGTCTCTCTCTGCAGTAAACTATAGGCAGCCAGGGGGCCTAGCACAGAAGGAAACCATCGAAACACTGTGGCATGTTTTACAACAGCTTCAGTTTCCATGTGGCAAGAGTACTCAGATAGCTGACCTTAAAAGGTTCCGTCTCCCACATCTAACCATTGGTCCCAATTAACAAAATGCCCTAACAATAGTTAATAAATAAAAGTCCTGCTCTCTTCTTCTGCCTTGGTAACAACTGCTCAACTTCTTCACACAGTAACTTCGGCAGCTCCCATCTTATTCTTTTCAAACAGTGCTCCTCAATCATTTCTAGAGGTAGATACCAGCACTAGTTCTCACGTATTTTATTTTATTCTTTACCTTCTCTCACTCCCATCTCCCATCTTATTCTTTTCACACAGTGCTCCTCAATCATTTCTAAAGCTAGTCCTCACTTATTTTGTTTTATTCTTTACCTTCTTTCACTTTATTACTAAACACCAAGTCAGTTTGGCTCTGAGGTTTCCTCATTACCCTTTCTGCACATACTCATGACACAAGATAATTAACCTTTTTTTGGATAATAGCAGGAGCTCAATGTTATTTCTAGGCTTGAAGACACTCTTAGTGATACATTTAGCTTCCAGGGAGTCCTCACCACCTGCTTCCTATGATTCTTAAGCAAAAAACCACATTATTAAACACTGACTATCTTTCCTTCCAGATCTGCCATTTTTACCATTTTCAGTCTCACTGGTCTGCTAATATTTAGTCTACCTGTTGTTAATTGCCTTCTGTTTTTGCATATTCCCCTTTTATGAGGGCCCGTAAAAGGCTATGGGGGGGGGGGGAGGGATCTTCTGTAGTCCACAGAAATGGGCTCCACCTGCAAGACCAAGCTTGGGAGATGTGGCTGAATAACCACCTCTTCCACTCATTGCCTTGAATGCAGCCTCCCCCTACTTCCTAGCAGTTGCCCACCCCAACACAGGCTCAATACTTGACTTCACGAAGGACCTTCTCAGTATGTCTTTCTCACTGCAGCAATTCTTTGTAACTTGATTGCTCAGCTCCATTTTATAGGCAGGTTGCGTGTAACGTAGAAATTGTTGCGTTAGTTTTTCATCTGGGTTGCCTTTTTCCACTCTTGACCTCATCCCTCACTCTTAAGGTCCTTTCTCAGAGCATTTGTATCACAGGCAGCGAGGAAAAAAAGATCGGCTAGTCTAATACTGCCAGAAATGTTCTCCCCTTTTCTCTAGCAGTTCTCCTTCAGCTGAATAAAACAGTTCATGGGCAGAGGGTGGATTTCTTACACCTACTGAATCTTTCTGATGTAACCAAGTAATCAAGTCTGTTGTCACACCAAGTAAAGGCATACTACTCTCAGCTATCAGCCCACAACTATAGATGTCCCAGGCAAATGTTGAATAGCCGTATTTAATTTGGGTGTAAGACTTGGTTGACTGCATAACTAAGTCAGATTATTATGTTGTGAGAAGACAGATTTATGTTACAAGGTCACTGTGGGTACGGGAGAATGTCTCGTGTTTCACGTGAAATCGTCCCTCCATCTCTATAAGTCACATCCCCAGTGAAGGCAATGTGAGGGGCCTCCTCCCAAGGGGCTTCTTCACTCTGGGCAGAAGGGGCACCCAGGGAGGCTTCAGAGTGATGGAAAGGTATGCAAGAGAAATCCGCAAAACCAACAGAAGCACCCTCTGCCAATACAACTTTAAAAGCACACCAGAATACTTTCAGAGGAATTCTGAACTATCAGGACAGCAAAATAAAGAATCAGAAATCTCTTTTATAGCAGAAGAGAACCTCTGAGGAATTGCAAGACAGATTTTAGCTCACAAGCAGCAGCAAAATCTCCAACCTCCGGCAACTGGATATCTTGAAGGGTGAAGGCTGGTGAAAGCAATCTAAGGGCATTAGTATGGAAATCTGTGGATGGGATCTCCTGCTGGGGCTTTCTTTTTTAAAAGCAGCAAACAGGGTGGATTTGCTCTGCCATTGTCTCTGTACACAAATGGGGAGAGACAAATTCTCCAAGGCCTCACCTCAATATAGGGAAAGGAGGAGAGAAAGATTGTTTTTTTTAATTTATTTATCAAATGTATATAGCCGCCAATGTCAGAATGTGACTCTGTTACATTGTTAGCTGTTTGTTTCCTCTTCCCTACCCAGGTCTCTTTTTCTGCTGTTAATGCAACCCCTTTCTTTTTGCAAATTATAATCCAAGGCATTTCTGAGTTTGTCCACAAGAGAAAGAAAATGGAGACAATACAAGGAAAGGGAAAAGGAACCAATTATCCCTTAAACCATGATGACCTTAGGCAGAAAATAAACATTCTTTCAGAAAAACAGCAGAAAAGAGTTTTATATAATTACATATTTATATCATTTCATACATTCACCTTCATTTGAGAAAGCAAGCAAGAGACAAACGATAAAAGGGAAACAAACACAAAGCGGTATATGTATTTCAGTTAAAAGTTTTGAAAGGAATTCAGATACATTTGTGGGTGTCAACAATATGATTTGCTAGGACCACAATTGCTAGCTGGTAGCCTAGGGCCACCCCTTTGTGGGTCCAGTTGTTCCTGCTCATCCTAAATTTCTTTAGGCTTGTGGAAATACATGTCAGGATGGAGGGGGCAGAGAGAGTACCATAAACTTGATGAATAGAAGGAATAAAAATGTGATGAATCAAGAAGCTTATTACAGTGGCTACATCAGGGGTCAATTAGCAGGGCTGTGCAATGCCTCCAATTGGGTTCCAAAGCAGTGGATGTAAGAGGGCAGGTCCAGCATCTCTCAGTGAATCATTAAACAAGCAGTGTCTGTTTCCAGCCTCAGACACCTACCACACAAGCCACCTTGCAGCAGAAGCCACCTGACAACTTAGAGAAAAAACATAGCTCTTTTCCCAAATTTCTACAAGGTACTGTGTTAAATTCTCAATGCAAGAAAGCATCACTATACAGAAATAGAAACTGGAGAAGTCTATTGTGATTTTAAGACAGTGGTGTGGCCAGAAAGGCTGTGTAGCCTCTATGGATTTTGCATCCTTCTCAGCTTTTTAAGCATGAAGGAAGAGCTGCATCCTCTCTGTTTCTCCTGGTCAGGCTTCATACACACAGCCCAATCTCCACTCCCTGTACACTTGGCTCCTCTTGGTTAACTATCCAAAATACTAATGGACACGACTCAAGTAAATGAGTCCTTCTACTGCAGACTAGAGTGAAGCCATATGCAAAGGATTTGTTCACTGGGGTATATTTTGCTTACACTGTAGATCTCAAGAACATTTGAAAAATAGTCTGCTGATTTTCTTTTCTGCTATAAAACTGAAGACTTTATATAGACTTGTCCACTGAAGTCCACACAAACCAAAACCCTTATATAACTCAGAGCTTCAAGATGTTGAAATCCTGCGTTCTTTCTTCCTGCCCTTCCAAGTCAATGGAGAGCTTGTAAGGGGCCTGATCTATGTTGACTTAACAGTTCTGTCTACTGTGGCAACCATTGGTGGCTCCTCACCAGCTTCATTCGTCTGCAGCAAATGGGAGTTTGACAAAGCAAAATAGGAAAAGTATTGACACCTTTGAACTTCAGTGTTAGAGAACTTGAGCACACAGTGGACAGCCAGGAAAACAAAGAAATGGATCACTGAACAATGAATTACAGGTCTCACTTGAGGGACAAATGCTCAGACTCAGGTTATCCTACTTCGACATTTTATATAAAGACCTAATTCTCTGGAGAAGACTCTAATTCTGGGGAAGGTAGAAGGAAAGAGAAGAGGACAACCAGCTGCAAGGCAGATGGATTCAGTTACAATTGTGATGATGCACCACTGGAAGAGCTGAAGGACCAGGTTAGGCACAGATTGTCAAGGAGAAAATGTCTCTAAGTGGGCGTTAAGAATTGACACCAACTTGGTGGCATCTGATCACTTAATCAGTCATGAGGATCAGGGTAAAGAAATTGGTACTGTCAAATGGCACTGCCTGCAGCCAAGAAATGTGGTAAAATATCCCAAAACAGACAGAGTGGAGTGCCCCTTCACTCTGGAAGGAGAAAGGAGAAAGGAACAGAGATATGAGGCGGGTTCAAATTCATATTCCCACTGTGTGCTTTCCACAAAGATTACTCAAGGTTACTCAAGGACTAGCAACAGTTTCTACTAAATGCAAGATTAAGTGTGGAAATGGCGATTGCAATCTGTGTCCTTGGGATACTGCAAGTTTGGGTGCTATTGAGGTTTACAGAATTGCTACATGGTGACATAACAGGGTTGCTAGAGAAAGTGAGGCAACCACCTACCCACCCACCCCGAATGAAGATGGAAATGGAAACAGTTGGTCTGCCTGCTACTTGTACGGAAGGAAACACTTGTATTGGCAGGAAGATGTACTGTTTTCCAACCAAAGAATAGTCACAACTCCACCATCTCAACGGCACTGTACAACTACCTCCCTTTCCTCTGTATTTAAAAAATACCATTCACACAATCACTCATTCAGTCAGTAGCACTTCATTAAGATTGCAACCTTATTGTTGTCAGTAATGTGGGCATAATAAGTAATGCAATTAATATCAGAAGACAAGAATGAAGAAAAATATGACTGTAAGTACGGGGAGAGAGTCACTTTGGTGTAGTGGTCAAAGCATCAAGCTAGAAATTGGGGGACTGTGAGTTCCTGTCCCACCTTAAGCAGGAACACAGCTGGGTGATTTGGGTCAGTCACTCTCTCTCAGCATAGGCAGAAGGCGATAGCAAACCATTTCCCAAAATCTTGCCAAGAGAACTGCAGGAACTAGTCCAGACTGACTCAAAGGGACAAAAAAACATATGGATTGGACACTCGGCCCACTGCCTAATCCATCACGCTGATAAGAACCAACCTCCTTGATAAGCCCATTTCAGTGCATGTCTCTCCTGTTGATAACACTTAGCATAGAAGTGATGCATAAACAAGGGGTGGGGCTTCAATCACGCAGTGACACCATATTCCATTTTGGATGCACACATACACACCCTGATATCTCTGCTTCTGCCAGATGAAATTTGCCATTGTAAGAGAAGGCCTTAGATCTCCTTTTTCACTAGATCATCCTTTCCAAAGCCATCCTCCTGAAATCAGAGTACAGCAAATAAATTCTTATGTGAAGAAGAAAGTGCAGCATCATTGGAAACAGAACATTAGTCCAAGAGTTGCTTAACATTTGTATTCCCAGCACCCAAAGCAGATATCCAGGTGTCTCCAACTCCTAAACGCCACAGTGGTGTTCCCTCTCTGGCATTCAGTGTAGCCTGAAAGCACTGAAGAGACCTTCTCCATATAGATACATTGGTTCAGCTTTTTATAGTGAGACACAAGCAAAGGATGCTTTCAAATAACTTTTACATAAGTTTACTTAAAGAATTCTGAAAAGTTGCACAATAAGCATCAACTTTTAGGAAACAGGACAATAACAAGAAAAGTTAGAAACGGATAGACACAGGTTATCTGTTGTACTAGCAGCCTTGGATGGAAAGACAGAAGAAATTATAGTTGAGGAGGAAAGAAAGAGGAACTGGACAGGCAGGGCACGTGTTCAGTGGTAGATGGTGAAGTCCCTTGCCAGGCAGAGGGAAATACCGTACTTTGAAGTCCTCAGAAGCCCTTTTGCCTTCAGGACATCTTGGTTTTCATTGGCTGTGGTCCAGCCTCACGTTTTCTACTTGGGTACTTTGAATGGGAGCCAGTATTGTTTGGCTCAGCCTGAGACTGGATCCTACAGGCAATGCTCCAATTTAGGCACCTTATTTTTTGCCCTTTAATTTTTTTTTCATGTTTCTGAATTGAATAGAAAAACAAAACCAGAAAGAATAAACATTAAACAAAGTTCTGAAGAAAGAAATGAAAGAAAGAAAGAAAGAAAGAAAGAAAGAAAGAAAGAAAGAAAGAAAGAAAGAAAGAAAGAAAGAAAGAAAGAAAGAGGGGGAGAAAGAGGGGGAGAAAAAGAAAGGAAAAGAAAGGAAAAGAAAAAGAAACCAAAACATAGAAGAGATAAATGATAGAAGATAGATAGATAGATTGATAGATTGATAGATTGATAGATTGATAGATGAAAGATGATAGATATAGATGCAGATATAGATATATAGAGATAGGTTTCTCAGTAAGCATATTAATAAATGTTAGTTATATTTCATTATAGTCGTGCATAACTAATCTACACTGAAAATTGGTTTGCAAGCTGCTACTTTTTGTCCAGTCTACAGACCATTGAGTAGTGGGGCCACATATTTAACGTTCCAAAGTCCTTCAGCTATAAGCTGGGCACAGAGAGAGGGCAGGGCATGTGCCAAGGGATCGGGGGCAAAACCCTCCAGCAAAGTAAGCTCAGATCAGTTTGGGACTGGCTCCCTTAGGCAATGCTCCAACTTTGGGTCTTTTGGCTTAGAAAAGAAGCAGCTGCATTCCTGTAATTTGACCAGTACCAGCCCATGTCCTCTCTACCTCAACCCAGCTCTCAGGGGCATCCACTGGGAGGTCAAAACAGTCAAGATAGCACTACCTGTATGGGTCTTCAAACATACAGTTGCCCCACTGTTTTTCAAACGCAAACCAGACCTCAAATTAGGACACAAAGTTTACAGAAAACCCACCCACACAGACCGGTACCTACACAAAAACTCCAACCACCACCCACGTCAGAAAAGAGGCATTATCAAAACCCTGATGGATCGTGCCAATCGGATCTGCGAAACCCAATTCCTAAACTCTGAACTTAACCATCTTAATTGGGTCCTACAAGCAAATGGCTACTCCAAGAAAGAAATAAAAAGAGCCATCAAACCAAGAAAACAACATGCGACTGAAGAAGAAAAACAGCCACCCACCAACAAAGTATTTCTGCCCTACATCAAAGGGGTCACGGACCGCATGGGAAAACTGATGGAAAAACACAACTTCCAAACAATCTTCAGACCCACCAGAAAAATACAACAAATGCTAAAATCAGCAAAAGACAAAAGGGATCCCCTCACCGCCGCAGGAGTATACCGCATTCCATGCAGCTGCGGACAAGTATACATCGGGACCACAAAATGCAGCATCCATACCAGGATAAAAGAACACGAAAGACACTGCAGACTACAGCAACCAGAAAAATCTGCAGTAGCTGAACAGGCTCTCAAGCACACTGGACACAAATTCCTATTTGAAAACCCAGAGATGCTGGACAACACCAACAGCCACTATACCAGGCTATACCGGGAAGCCATCGAGATTCACAAACACCAGCACAGTTTCAATAAAAAAGAGGAAAGTCTAAAAATCAACAAAACCTGCCTACCAATCCTGAAAAATACAACCTGCAAAAGGCCAACGAACTCAGCTCAACCACCAGGACATGTGAACAGCTCACACAATGAACATGCTAATCACCCTCAGCAGCCACTCGTTAACAACTCAATAGAAAAAACCCTGCCTAATCCCCAGGAAGATACACATATGCAGACACCAAAACAAGCAGCCACTTGTTAACCCAAACCCACCCACCCCCTTCAGGCACCTTCGCTGATCTCTATAAATACCCACAAAAGGGTCACATCATCCTGGGCACAGAGAGGACTGCTCCTGTCCTCTGAAGATGCTGGTCACAGATGCTGGCGAAACGTTAGGAAACAGAACTTCCAGAACATGGCCACACAGCCCTGAAGACCCACACCAGCCATTGCACTGGTTTTCCATGGTCTGGAAAATTGGCTTTTCTCCCAGGCCTGGGTTTGTGTTTGTTACTTGTCTAAGAGCCCTGTTTTCTTGACTTTGTTGTTTATTTGATCATTTTAATCCAGGCCAGTGTTTCTCAACCTTGGCAACTTTAAGATGCATGGACTTCAACTCCCAGACTTCCCTAGCCAGCATGTTGCCTGGGGAATTCTGGGAGTTGAAGCCACAGATCTTAAAGTTGCCAAGGTAGAGGAACACTGGTCTAGGCTATTGGCAGAAGTCAAGTCCATTTGCTGAAGCTTCAAGGGCCCTTCTTGGTTCTGTCTCCTTTTATAAGCAGCACTGCAGCCGACACTCTGGGATTAAAGGCCCTTCAATCAAGAGAGATCAAGGAGCACAAAGATAGATGCTCCACCTCCAACCTGGCTCCACCACAGGTTGTTTACAGGCGTGACCAGAGCTGACTTGATCTAAATCCCAGCCTGAAACCCCTCTGAAATGGGTCTAGATAATCTACTTCCTCCAGGGAAGCTGCAGTCCCAACACTTTCTCAACAACCTTCCCCCAGAAGAGAAGGTTGGAGACAGAGTGGTGGTCTGGTTTGCTGTCTTTGGGTCTGGAGATTTCTCACTCTTAGCACCCGCATATCTATGGGGCTTCCTTCTCCCAGTGGCTTCTGCCCAACCAATTAATGAGGAAGGGTGGCCTCTCTCCTCCCATCTCTTAAGGAGTGCCACATTGAGGGACTACAGGGACAAACTTTCTCAGTTGCTGGCCACCTTCTTTGGACTCCTTTTATAAGCAGCACATTTCTCCAGAGTTTAGATCGCCTTCCACCATATTGTTTCTTTCAGAAAGCAGCTGAAACCTGGCTTCTCCAGAGACCCTCCAAATAGATCAGCGATGAGAGGGATTGGATCTCAGAGCTGTTCCTAAGGGCACTGTTGCTCTTCTCTGTTACAATGGTTTTCCACTTCAATGTTGCTTATTCACTTTATTTTATTTTATTTTATTTTATTTTATTTTATTTTATTTTATTTTATTTCATTATTTCATTATTTCATTATTTCATTTCATTTGTTGTAAACCATTTTGAGGCTTCCTCAATTGGGCAGATTATCCAGTATATATATAAAGGTCAAAATTTATTCATTTACCAAAACCAAAATAATATATACTATGTAAATAAATAAATACATAAATAAAGCCAATATTTAAGTTCACTTGGGATTAAGCTGAAAGAAGTGATCAAAACAGAGAAAATCATGCTTTCCTAGGAATAGCAAAGTGGCAGCGAACACATTTTGATTTCTGAGGCCCTCAACAGGTAAAAGTTGCTTGTGGATAGTCGTGGAACTGCAAATGAATAAGCAAAATTCTGCCACTCACCACCTCAGACTAATACAAGCAATAAAAAGTATGGCCACATAGATAATGCTCCATCAATTGCTTCATGATTTTAAAAATCGATAATACCCCATCAATGGCTTCATGCACTTGAAAATGGTAAAATGGTATCAACAGATTTGACATTAAAGTTGAATGATCCAAAAATTGGATTTAGTGTATTGGACTCCCCACAGAATGGAGTTGAAAGGTAAAGCATCATATTTCCCATATTGGAGGTATAAAAAATATTGAGGGTTCACTGACCCATATGGTATGGTCCTGTAATCATTTGTCAATTTTGGGGAATAGCATTTTCATGGATATGAGCAGGTTTATGGGAAAACCTTTAGATGTTAGAGACTTTAATGTGATGTTGAATTATACAGAGTACCAAAGTTTTAGAATTCATCTGTCAGAAATTATGGTTGTATCATGCGTGGGGGCTAGCTAAAAGAATAATCCTGAGAAATTGAAAAAGTGATTTCATTCCATATATTACAGAATGACTTTTGGAAATACTTCCAAAATATATTGAAATATAAGCAAAGGCTAAAGCAGTACAGAATGTTCTACTTTGGTGAAGATGGTATGATTATTTTACAATCATGTTTTGGATCTGGTTATACTATGCTGTGGTATGGTATTTATAAGTGAAGCAGTGACTAACTATAAACTTAAAATATAAGGTAGGATTTTTTTAGTTTAGGACATTTCCTTCACTTTTCTGGTTTTTATCATTTTTTAAATTTTAGGGTAGTTTTAATTTAATTTGGTTATTTTAGTGTTTTTGGTTACATTTTAGTGGATTTTTAGAAAAGTCAGAAGTCAGCTTCTGTATGCTCCAAATGTTGCATCTTGGAGGGGACTTTAAAACTAAGTCTATGATTAGAGCTTGCTCTACTCTTGTTCTGTTTGGGTTTAATGTTCTTATTATTGCTAATATGACTTTGGGAAGAGAAATAAAGTTTAGAGATATTTAATCAAAAGTATGGCCCCATGAAATCCTTTGTGGCCGAAGCAGGAGGAAACATCTAATATACCCAGCACTGACAGAATACGCAGCTTGGAGAACCCAGCTCTCCTTCCCAATTTCAACTGACCTTCCTGCTAATTCAAGAATACAAATAAGGCTTCATGAATATTTCTGATGCTACACATATCTTCAGTCTTCAGGGAAACAGGAATCACCAGGCTGATACTGCAGGGAAAGCAAAATCAGCCTGCACTTCATTTGAGTGCCACGTATATGCATATTTGCCTCATTCAGAAAACCTGGTAAGTCACTGACATATAAATTGAAAAGCATAAGTGTTAAGACACATCCCTTTCTAACCCCAGCGTTGGTAGGTATGCTCTTAGCCAGGGATCCATCTACACCAGTACGAATTTTCACCTACGTATTAGAATAAAGAGCTTTAACCAGAAAAAGAAGTCTGGGGTCCATATTTAGATCTGCCAATTTCCTCCGCAAAATATTTCTATTTATTGAATCGAAGGCCACGCTTAGATCTATAAATGTGGTAAACAATTTCCTACCCATTTTTAAGTGCTTTGATACAAGATGATATAGAATGAAAAAGTTATCTATGGTGGAATGTTCTGGTCTGAATTCTGCTTGTTCCTCCACCAGGAGGTTATTCTCCATAGCCCAAACTTCAATTTTATTCAACAAATGCTTTGCATACATTTTGGCAATGATATCAATAAGACTTATTGGTCTGTAATTGGCTAGGTTGCCTCTGTCCCCTTTTTTATATAAAGGGACAATAATGGCAACTTCCCAACCTGCAGGTATGCAACCAGTATTGTTAATATATGTAAATAACCCTGCTAACAAAGAGCCCACCAATCCATATAAGTCTTGAATAGCTCAGGTGGCAGGAAGTCTTCACCAGGGGCCTTGTTGGGTTTTAATGAACAGATAATAAATTTAGTTTCAAAAGCGGAAATGGGGGCAGGTGGGAAGATTTTCCTAAGTTTGATTATATATAGAATCTTGATTAGATTTTAAAAAGAGATTGGAATAAAAATCCTCCCACACTGAAGCAGGAATGGGAATATCAAAGTAAAATTTATGTTCTTTCAGTATGCCTGAAGCGGCGTTCCAGAAGAAGACTGAATTTGACTTTTTTGCCCATACTTCCAAATCCGACCATAATTTGGCTCTGTGTAAAGCTTTCTTAGAAGCTATTAATTTCTCATAATCATGCTTGGTTTTCAACATATTAACATGGTTTTCCATGGTGGGACAGCCTCAAGCCTGGCGCATTGCAGCTCTCAGGTGTTTTCTGCTGAGGAAGCATGCAGGATCAAACCATTTAGCTCTGGCTTCCTGTCTCTTCTTCATTGGAAATTTAGCAGCGAGAAATTTTCTCAGTGAACGGCTTAAATTGTCATAGCAAGCCAAGATATTGTTTGCACCTGAAGAGGAATATGAAATTAAATTTCTCCAGGTCTGGAACTGTGCAGAATCCATAAAGCTGGATAATGCTTCAATATCAACTTTGGCCCATTTAAGTTTTCTGTCCTGTCTCACTTCCAAATTTACAAGAGGCATCTTGTCCCAGGGTAAGTTTTCCCAGAAGTCAGAACTTCCTTGGAAAGAAACTGAAATTGGTTGGTGGTCACTGTCTTCTCTCATCAGGACTTGTATATCTGAAAACATCTCTAACTTGTCTCTTGAAATGCATGTAAAATCTAAAACACTACTAAAATTGCCTGAATGGTAAGCAAAAGGATACATAAAACCAGGGTCGCTACCACCTAAAATGTGTAGATTACAATTATAAATCATAGAAACTGTCAGGTTTAGCCCAGGAAACTCCAGGAGACCATACAGATTCAATCCAGCAAGGTTTATCTGGCTTCACCCTTTACAGAGAATCTTCCCAGACTGAGAGTATTTCCCAGGGTCAATCCATAAACATCACTAGCATTCCTCAGGGAGGTGCCAGTCGCATCCTCTTATCTCTCCCTCGCTCTTCGGGGGATGAAAGTACATTCTTGATCCCTCTTGCCCATACTCTCACAGAAACCAATTGTACACCTGCAGTATTTCTTTTTTGATCTCTAGAATGCCAAGGGGGAACAGATAGTAAGTAATCCTCAGGAATAACTCACAAGGAAACAAAATTTTGTAGAGAAGCCCCCACCCTGGCACTAAAATCACCTACCAGGACTACAATAGCTTTTGGGTATTTTTCCTTTAAGACTGTCACTTCCAAATTAGCCCAATTGTTCAGTGAGTAATAAGAAGTGGAGTAGGGTAGAAAATAAGCATTCAACAAAACCAGTTCGAAAGAATCATAGGAAAATTTAACAATTAGGTCAGAAGATGGAGTATTGTTGAAGGTCAGTTCCTGGGCTTGCCAGCCCAGCCCTGCCTTGATTAGAATTGCCAGGCCACCAGAGGACCTCCCTTTGGTCTTAAATTTAGTCGCAGGGGTTAACCATGATCTGAAGCCTGGCAAGTGAATCTCATCTTCCTCCAGGGACAGCCAAGTCTCCTGAAGAGCTAGAAGGTCAAAACTTATCAGAAAATCCATCAGGTCCCCATCCAAGACTCTTACTTTCCATCCAGCTATATTCCATGACAATAGATGGAATTGGTCTGCATGCTTAACATCTTCAGGAATAGGGAAAGAGTTCGTGTGCACTTGGGGAGAGGCACAAGTGTTTTCCAGTCATTCCACATTGGTAATGTTGTCTAAAATTCCATCCGGGTCAAAAAAGACACCCTGATTCGTTATGTGCCTGCCTTCTCTTTTACCAGGTTGCTGGTTGAACTCCAAGTGATGTTGTGGGTCAGCAGCCTGGGGCAAAAATAAGTTTGTAGGCTGACCTGTCAGAGTAGTAGCAGAAACCAGAAGGGGGGGTCATCAGACAGGGGTTGACCTCCTTAGGACTCAGATCAGCTCCTGCACTGGAGCTTTCTTCTGATTGTTGTACCACGGTGATTAAGCAGCCGTTCAGATCCTCCTGACTGTTCACCTCTGCTATAATGCTATCGCTTACTGTGTCTGTATGCAGAGAAATTTTATCAGGGGTCTTGGAAAGGGCGTTTTTTCTATCTGCATTCGGGGTAACAAGATCTGTGAAGGGTTTCACTGCCTTACGTGTGGTTTCAAGCAGATTTTCAAGTCATCTAATCTATTAATAATGTCCACTTGCTCAGAGTCTGGCAAAGTGCAGAAGGAGTTAATCAAGCTTGACTCCCAAAGCTCTACCGAACACTGAATAGTGGGAGTCATGGAGTGCTTTTTTTTTTTTTTTTTTGATCGCCACTTCTCAAGGAAATATCCTTGGAAATGACACCTTTAAAGTCACTCCAAACTGTATGATTGGAGCTTGCTCTACTCTCATCCTGTTTTGGTGTAATGTTCTTATTATTGTTAATATGATTTTGGGAACAGAAATGAAGTTTAGAGATGTTTAATAAAAAGTATGGCCCCCTGAAATCCTTTGTGGCCAAAGCAGCAGGAAACATCTAATACACCCAGCACTGACAGAATACACAGCTCGTACAACGCAGCTCTCCTTCTCGATTTCAATTCACCTTCTCTGTCCCGCAGGACTCCTGCTAACTCCAGAATACAAATAAGGCCACAGGAATATTCCCAACACTTCACATATCACCAGTCTTCAAGGAAACAGGAATCACCAGGCTGAGGGAAGATACTGCAATGAAAACAGACTTGACCTGCACTTCATCTGAGTGCCACATACACCCACCAAGGAGCAGAACCAGCTGTTTTCCCAAAGCCCACCCATCAAACTGTGTCTCCAATGACAGCAGTGCCAATCCAGGATTTCTACTATTTGGTTCTAAACTGTATCATGGCTCTTCCAAAACTCCACCCACTGGTGAATATGGCCGAGCATTATCTTTCTCACTTGAAGAGGTTCGGCAGCAATTCAGGAAGGACTTTTGTCTTTCCCACCTGGACAGGGCAAGCCCTGAGGCTGGGATCTTTTGCAACCACCGCAGGTTAGCCGTTCAACTGAGTCCCTTGCTCTTCCAAGGACTTTTGCAACAGCAAACGCACAGGAGTGTTTCAATAGAAGGAAGGTGCAATAATGCCTTATGTAAGAACAGTAAAAGTAACCCCTAAGAATACTTGCAATAATTCCCTCAGGGGATATGATGCAATCATTATAACTCTATAAATAGAGAGCTGTGTCCTGTCCCAGAAGCAAGATTTGGTCCAGAACCAATCCCAACATGAAGATCCTTTACCTGCTCTTCGCATTCCTTCTCCTTGCATTCCTGCCTGGACCAGGTAAGAAAATAAATTACTGATCATTTAGAAAGGACTGATAACTCGCTCCTTTATAAACAAGTATGATCATCTTTGAAAGCAAGGTAATCTTCTACAGCTTTGTTGGGTCTACCATTCAGTCCTGGGCCAGGATTTGTCACAAGTTTAAGGAATGGACTTCTGGAATTAGAGCTTATTTTTTAACTAAAAGTATCTTTATAACTTTAGGCATAAGCATATCAGTTGAATGAAGGGACTTTGGGATATCATTAATGTACAGATTAAACAAAATGGGGGCCAGTATATATCCTTGTCTGACCCCTTTGTTGGTACTAATTATCCCTGTTAGGGAACTGTGTGCATGAGTTTGCATATAATGCCTTGATTAAAGAGAGGAGAATAGAATCCAGGCTCAGGACCAGACGTTTCTTTCAAAGAAGGTCCCTATTTATTGAATCAGATGCTGCAGATCTAGAAAAGTTGTAAACAGTGGGCTCCCTTGAGCTTATATTTTTCTATAATATGACATATAATAAATAAGTTATCGACAGTGGAGTGACCAGACTTAAATCTAGTTGGCATACAATTTTGCTACAATGTCAATTAGATTAATTGGTCTATAGTTTGAGGGATCATGCTTATCACCCTTTTTGTAAATGGGGACCGCAATAGAGAGCTCCCAACCAGGTGGAATTTGGCAGGAATTATTTATATCAGTAAATAAACCTGCAGTTAAAGAAGCCCACCTGTTAATGTGACATTTGAATAATTCAGTGGGTAGAAGATCTTCCCCAGGAGACTTATTGCATTTCAGAGTCTGATGAGTCCTCTAATCTCCTGTTTAGTCACTGGAGGCCAAGGTGGGGAGAGCCTAAAGGCCTTCTATAGAGCCTCCAGGCATCTGAAAAATATGGCATTGATTTTTTTTTCTGCATTAAAACTAGAGATCCAATATAATATAGGGCATCAAGGAGGGACTGGAAGGCCAATTGTTTGATTCACTATTCTGTACTGAACTGTACTGGGGTCTGTCTTCTTACAGCTTTCATTGTTGCTTGGTTGGTTTTAGGGTTTAGCATTGGTTTTGGTTCACCACATTCTCACCACATTATGTTCATTTATTTATTTATTTAGTATACTTGTCCCCGCCCATCTCCCCACAATAGGGACTCTGGGCGGTTTACATCAAATTAAAACAATAAATACATAATTAAAATTTATAAAACGAGAACCACAGTTACACAAATGGAAGAAAGATTTTAAAAATCCAAGAGGCCAATGGAGGCCACACTAGGCCACTAAGGGGCCAGCCAACCACATTTCTGACAACCTCCCTCCCCGCCCCAGGCCAGATGGCAGAGCCAGGTCTTCAAGTCCCTCCAAAAGGCCGGGTGTGAGGCGGCCTGTCTCACTTCTGGGGGCAAGATGTTCCAAAGGGCGGGGGCTACAGCAGAGAAGGCCCGCCTTCTGGACCCCACTAATCAGAGTTCCTTTGCCGAGGGGGTCCGGAGCATGCCCTCTCTATGTGATCAGGTGGGACGGGTTGAAGTCGTGGGGGTGAGGTGGTCCCTCAGGTAGCCTGGCCCCATGCCATGTAGGGCTTTAAAGGTGATAACCAACACCTTGAATTGGACCTGGAAGCAAACTGGTACCCAATGCAGCTTACGGAGCAAAGGTGTTATGTGGGTCCTTCTTCGGACCATTTGTCCACCTATCTAATATGATTTCCTTAATAGAGAAAGCAAGACTGTACATGCTCCCTCAAGAAAAGCTTGATTCTTGGGGATTACATGAACCACCCAATGTAGTTCTCTTTCAGAGTGGTACAGAAGTGGTGTGTCCTTGACATCTTCTCAAAAGCTTTTCTGAGGGCTGGGATATCCTGAGGAACTCTCAAGCAAGTCACAACTGGTCTCATATACACAACTTTTCAAAAGCAGAGATGGAACTTTTTTCTACATTAAGAGAAGAGGGAGAAATCCGGGGGGAAATCAGTTCTGAAGTCCAAAGGAACTTAACCATTTCAGCCAAGGATTCTCCATCCAAAACACCCAGCAGAACCAGCCATTCTAACTCAGAATTATTTCCTAGCAAGCAAGGATCCATGGCAATAGAGGGGAGAGAGGTATCACAGCAAGGTCTCCCCTTGGTGTGAGGCAGATTGTTTCCTCACAATTGCCTTAACAGGAACAATTCCTGGCTCAGGCTTCAGACTTGGCTTCATACGTGATTTGGGCTGCTGCTGTGGTGTCTTGCAAGAAGAAATATCTAAATATCAAGGTATGTTTACTCATCATACACCTCTCTCCTCTTTTTCTTTCCGCAGGGAATGCCAGCCGTCGTTGTCGGAGACTAAGAGGACACTGCCGACTCTTTCGGTGTCCTGATGGGTACCAGAACGTGGGGCGACAAGGCTGTAGTTGGCCTTGGAAATGCTGTAGATTGTAAGAAAAGTCTCCCCTAATAGAGATGCCACAGATGTAGATTGGGATACTGTGCCTGCATATTGCTTGCATTCCCAAAGCATTGCAAGGCATTGACCTGAAGAGGGAGAGGTGTTTGAAGGGCAGAAAGGAGGGCAAGAGAGACTGAGTTTGGGGGCTCAGGTGGCAGAAGAGACCTTAAACCTGCTTTGATCAAACCTATTCTTTTATCCCATTTCTATAGTGGATGTGGAAGATAATGCCATCTCCGTCTACCACCTTGGATGTCTTCAAGATCTGGCTAATGACCTGACATCACCTCCTGCTATGGCTTCAGCTTCCACATTCTAAAATGGCATTATAAAGCAGCATTGCTATCTATCAGAGTTTAAACATTTATGCATCAGAGTTAAATTTGGCAAATTTTCCTCGAAATACAGCTAAATGAGCATTGCAGTTGTCTGACTCCTTTAAGAGGGACTCGGGTCCGTATATTTATGTGACTGCATGAGTGAGTGTGTGTGTGTGTGTGTGTGTGTGTGTGCATGCATATCCATTGGCTTACGTTTCAGTGTGGAAGGCATTCCCTGCTCTTCAACCACACATTATGCCATAAAGTCACCCAGAAACAGTCCCATTCTTTCCCCGTCTGTTTACAGACTGAAGCAGTTACTTTGCCATTGAGGGCTTCCGGCTGATGTGGTTGCTTGGCCAGAAGTAGTACAATACAGAACTTAGCTAAGACCCCACAATGGAACATAAAAGTATGCCTTAAGCATTTTTTTTCAAGCTAAACATCATGGGGTAGTACTTTAAAAAAACTTCTTCATCTGATGACTCAGTATCAGCCTATGACCCAGGCTGCTTTCCCTGGAAAAGGCACTGCAGAAATCAGGTTTGGGAATGACATCAGAAAGAGTCTCTCTCTCTCTCTCTCTCTCAACAGAGGACATAAAAATAGAGATCTCAGACACTTTGCAGAAGCAGGTTTCATACACTCAGATTCCCTGGGGCAATTGAGCAATGGAGCATCAACATAAACCTTGAGGGTGGCAGGGTTCAAGTCCCTTGTGAATTTGTGTAGAATTGTTGCAAGTCCCTGGTAAAGGAGCAATGCCTGGGATTATCTCTTTAGCAGTCAGCCTTATTCCCTTTTTCTCTCTGTCTCCTTTCCTCTTTCAGCTCCTGTCTCCTTCCTCAGCTTTGAGGTACTGGCAGTTTTACTGAAGGAGCACTCTCTTTAGGAAAGGATTTCAACCTTAGCCCATATAGATCCCCACTTGGTTAAGCAACAAAACCAAGCAGAAAACAGTGGAGGAGGTCACCACATTATCTCCTCCAGAGTAATTCAACACCAAAAAGGTTTCTCTGGGAAACGTGGTTGGTGGCAGCCTCTCCACAGGAATCCTCAGTGAGCTTAGAGAAACCCTCATGGTAGTTGGAGGGACGACCAACCTGGTTGCAATGGAAGTGTTTCTGTGCCACCCTTAATAAATTTCTGCACCCATCAACTGAGCCAGCATAACAAAAGTTGCTGGATCCTTGTACAATTCAGTTCAAACCCAGGCTTTTAATGGTCCATTAAACACAGGCTTTGAAAGATCAAGGTTACTTTTGACATTCAGCATTCTTTTGGCATGCTATCTTTGGCATATGCTAGTTTGAATATTGGTCTAGATCATGCACTGAGTGATGGACCAAGGGCTACCCGTGATGCCAACCTGAGTTTGAGAAGGAGTGGGGAAATATAATGTAGCAAATTAAAATTAACAGAAAATCTTTAGGTGGGGGGGAGGAGTTTGTGTTATGCAATATAAAGAATAATAAAACCTTTTTATCTTTTATACACACAGAAGAAAATATTGATAAGGTCCAGAACCTCCATCCAGAGACTTCAAGCATCTCAATTCTCCTGCCAGTAGAGTTCATGTTGTTTTGTGATTTGCTCATCCTCTTTGAAGGGTAGCCCCGGCTTGGCTCACATTTCCACATATGTAACACTCTGCATAACCCAAAAAGACAAGACCACTGTTTGAGGAAACAGGCTTTAGTCAGAAGTGATACTCTTATCCAGTAAAAAGAGTCAGGCAGGAACGCCTAACTGAGAAAAGGACACTGGTTCCAAGAAAACTAGAATGCCTTTAGCAGTCCGTTGAATGACCCCCTGTGTATACCAATGTACTGTAGCTACAGAGAATAAAAATAAAATTGCAAAGGATTCGAGGATGACTTTTCTAAATGAAGATTGCACATCATCTCCTCCACTCTCCAAGTTTCCACTGTTGATTGTTGAGTCTTGGTAAAACAATGGAAGAAATAGCAAGAGGATACCTCTTCATGGACCATTCTTTTTGTCAAATAGACAGTCAGATGTACTGTATATTATTAATTTTAGTGACCAGCATAAAAAAATTAAAAGACTACAATAAATCAAACTATCAGAGGGTGGGTCAGATAGGACCAGATACAGACACACACACAGCCGACAAATGAGGGATATTATTCTGGACACCAGGATACCTTTGCTAACAATCACCTGCCTTCCCTAAAAACACTCCATGACCATGCTGCGTTCTGCAGGGTTTGCTACTCTCTCCACTCCTGTTTCACAGCTACATGAACCCACTGGGTGAGATCATCCATGGTCATGGAGTGAGGTATCATCAGTATGCTGATGATACTCAAATGCACATTTCCGCCTCTGGCGAACTAAGCAATGCTGTTGATGTCCTGTCTTTGGAGGGAGGGGGAGTCTGAATGGGGAACAACCGGCTTCAGCTGAACCCTGGCCAGACTGAGTGGCTGTGCGTTTTTGGAACTTCCAGGTCTGGGATTTTACCACCTTTGGTACTGAATGGGTGGCACTGCCCCAAGCAGGCTTGGTGTGCAACTGAGGGTTCCTTCTAGACTCATGACTCCTGGTCGAGGAGCAGATGGCAGTCATGGCTAGGAGGGCCCTTGCACAACTTCGAGTTGTGTCCCAGTTGTCCCCTTTTCTGGACATAAGGCCATACTCACAGTCACTTATTCCCTGGTCACCTCCAGAGTGGATTACTGTAATGCAGTCTATGTGAAGCTGCCCTTGAAGAGTATCCTTTCCTGGACCAACAGGCCCTACTCACAGTCATCCACACCCTAGTCACCTCCTGCCTTGACTATTGTAATGTACTGTACATGGGGCTGCCCTTGAAAAGTATCCGGAAGCTTCAATTGGTTCAGAGGGCAGTGACCCACATAATTTTGTGCAAGCCTAGACTTGCACACGTCACCTCTCTTGTGGGAGCTGCACTGGCTGCCAATTTGCTTCTGGGTCCAGTTCAAGGTGCTGGTTATCACCTTTAAAGACCTACATGGCTTGGGGTCAGATTATTTGAAGGACCACCTTTTCCCACTTTCATCTGCCCAACCCACCAGATTGGGGAGGCAGGGTGTGTTACAGGTCCGCTCTATTAAAGGAAGTCCTTCTAGTGGGACCAAGAAGAAGGGCCTTCTCCATGGTGGCTCCCTCCCTGTGGAACACCATCCCTGCAGAGATAAGACTGGCCTCCACCTTGATGCTCTTCTGCAAGGCCCTGAAGACATGGTTGTAGCAGCAGGCCTGGGGATCCCAGGTTGATACAGAGCCCATCAAGTGGTTTGTGTGAATGTATTGTTGTCGCCATGGTGGTGAGGGGGTGGAGTGGGTTTTGTTTGGGGATTTGTATTCTTGTAAGCTGCCCGGAATCACCGTGAGTGAGTTGGGTGGCTATATAAAATATCTGGGATTTTACCACCTTTGGTACTGAATGGGTGGCACTACCCCAAGCAGGCTTGGTGTGCAACTTGGGGTTCCTTCTGGATTCACGACTCCTGCTCAAGGAGCAGGTGGCAGTTGTGGCTAGGAAGGCCTTTGCACAAATTTTGAGTTGTGTGCCAGTTTTGCCCTTTTCTGGACCATGAGGCTCTATTCAGAGACATCCATGCTCTGTTCGCCTCCAGAGTAGATTAATGTAACACGCTCTATGTGAGGCTGCTCTTGAAGAACATCTGGAAGCTTCAACTTGTGCAGAGTGTGGCTGTGCAGGCAGTTATGTGTGCCCCCAGGATGGCACACATTACACCTCTACTCCTGAGCTGCGTTGGCTGCCAGTCTGCTTCCGGGTACAATGCAAGGTGCTGGCTTTGACCTTTAAAAGCCTACATGGCATGGGACCAGGTTATTTGAGGGACCGCCTCTTCCCGATCCCATCCCATAAGATCCGGCAAGAGGGGTATGATGTGAATCCCATCTATTAAAGACTTCTATCTGACAGGACCAGAAGTCCTTCTTTTCCCCTTTGGCAGTCTGGAGATGTAAACATCCTGTAGAGAAAGAATATACTTATTATTCTTCAGTTCACAAAACTTGCCCAGGAATAGACATGCCTTTGATTTCTATCTTACATGTAAAGTAATCTCTTAGATGTGGAAGTTGCAGCTCTTACATATTCGGAACACAATGCAATAAGATTAAACAGAGGAACCTATAGACTGAAGAGATGGCAATTTAACAATCCGATATTGCTGCTAACAAGAATTAAAGAGATTTTCTAGATCAATTTAATTCTTGAACTTTCTTTACTTACAGAATGGATTCTCATAAAACATTTAGGAGATGATTGTTTATTTTTCTGGCATTAAATAGAAAACATGCAAAAAATGACATACTGGCAAATGAACAGAAGCAATTAAAGTTAAGACATAAGCATAATCCAGGGTCATAATCAACTAGATTTCATGGAAATAAATGACATTTACAAGATGAATTTTGTCAAATGAAAAGGCTTCAAAAAAGGTAATAAATCTGATGAATCTGATGAATGGAGCTTACCAGCTCCAAAGAGAGCAAGAGGAAAGAATTATTATTTCTCCTTGGGAGAAAAGTCCATACGTTTCAGCAATAAATGAGATAATGGAGCCATTTCTTATTTCTTTTTATTGTATTTATTTATTATTAACTCCTAACAAGTCTTGCAGGTTATTTACTATTCAAGATTATATAATAAACAGACATCTAATCCAGAAAAGATTGAAGACTGTCTAAGTATAATATCATTCATGAAATTTACAGATCAACAAAAAGAAGGTCTTAACAAATTAATCACGGAAGATGAAACCAAAGAAGCAATACAAAAAGAGAATAAATCACCAGGACCTGATGTTATTTCTGCAATATACTGTAAGGTCCTTCAGGAAATTTTGGCTCACCTGTTAACCCAGGATCCAACAATGTCAAATGCATCCTTCACCATGCAAAGAAGCTTTCCTCTTTCCAAAAAGAGGGACGTTATCCCTCCCATCCAGAGTCATACAGTCCTATTTCTTTACTGAATGTAAACTACAATCTTTTTATAGCAATACAGTATTTGCAAGATGAATCAATGGTCTTTTAACCAAATGAATTCACTCTGATCAGACTGGCTTTGCTCCAAAGAGAAATGTGAAGGATAACATCAGACAGCTTTGGAATGCTATTGACAACATAAATAATATTTCAAAGGCAATTATTACTTTTCTTGATGTGGAGAAAGCTTTGGATAATTTCGAATAGACTTTCATTTTTAAGATTGTGAAGATGCTGTGGTTCAAATCATGTTACATGGATAAGGAATGTTTATAAAGAACAAGAAGCCAAAATAATAGCAAATTATTTTCTTTCACAAAAATATACTGTAAGAAAGGGAACAAGATAATGTTGTCCCCTGTCTTCTTCCATGTTTTTATTGGCATTAGAACCATTTGCAGTGGAGATACATCAACAAAATAAAATTTCAGGAATTCAGTTAGCAAATCAGGAACATAAAATGAAACGAAGTCTGACAATGTTGTACTTGGAGTTATTCATCCAAAGGACTCTTTACAATTAATAATGGAACATATACAGAAATATGGTTTGTTATCAGATCATTGGATTAACAAGGACAAAACTCGAATGTTGACATGGAACTTATCTGAGGAAGAGGAAGAAATGCAATACAAGAAGTTACAGAGTTCTACATGTTACTAAAAAAATTAAATATCTTGGAATTTACTTCACAAAAATAATAGAGATCTTCTTTTAAAATAATTATTCACAGGTTTTGAAAAAATATAAATATAAGGGTTGATATTCTAACATGGAGAAAGTTAAAATTGTCTTGGTTAGGAAAGATTCCACTTGTAAGAAAGAACATTCTACCAAGGCTTAATTTTCTGTTCCAATGATTCCAATAAAATTTGAAAACAGGCTATTAATGACTGGCAGAGACAAGTAACAGCTCTTGAACAGCTCTCTAGCATCTGCCACTGAGAGTCTGGAGGATGAACTGACTCCTTAGCTGATGTATAAATTGCAATTAATGGGTAACCTTGTCAAGGCTAATCATGGCAAATTATTTTCTGAGATGTTCATAAAGACGGCATACTGGACAGGAATATCACTATTTCAGACTGTAACACGAAGGACATAAAATCCGTGGAGGCTCCACTTAGCAACTTCCAACGGGAACTGGAGCATCTTAAACAGTAATCCTTCACTCCCATGAATCCAGATTGAAGCAGCAGAATCCAAAACTGAAAAACAAGTAAGGGATATGGACCTGCAGGACTACGTTTTAAATAGATATAACTACAAGCAGACCTGACCCACAGATGCTTAAAAACAAGGGGTCTTCCCTCAGATTAGGAGGCACAGAAACTGCCCGATTTCTCAGAAAAATGCTTGCAAGAATTACTCTCATTGTCCTCAGAGGTGGACCTGGAAATAGAAGACTCTTAGAGAGCCCAACCGAGTGTTAGGATCCCCAAGAGTGCTCCTCAAATGATTGTCAAATTTCAAGCAGTTGCAGTGGCAGATATGGTTTTGAGGAAGACACATGAGATCTCTTTGGAGAGCAAAATATGGACATTGCATTTTGCAAGCTCTCATGCTGATGTGTAGTTTTCCTGAGAGCAGAGTTTTTGGAAGTTTTGCTGCGCTCTGCAAAACATATACAGCCTTGTTGTACTCCTTTCCCTATTTTGGACCAATTGGTTGTTCCATGACCGGTTCTAACTGTTGCTTCTTGGCCCGCATACAGATTTCTCAGGAGACAGGTAAGATGGTCTGGTACCCCCATCTCTTTAAGAATTTGCCACAGTTTGTTGTGATCCATGCAATCGAAGGCTTTTGCATAGTCAATGAAGCAGAAGTAGATGCTTTTCTGGAACTCTCGTGCTTTCTCCATGATCCAGCGAATGTTGGCAATTTGATCTCTAGTTCCTCTGCCTCTTTGAAACCCAGCTTGTACATCCGGTAGTTCTCGGTTCACATACTGCTGAAGCCTAGCTTGTAGGATTTTGAGCATAACCTTGCCAGCATGTGAAATGAGTGCAACTGTACGATAGGTTTAGCATTCTTTGGCATAGCCCTTCTTTGGAATTGGAACGTAAAGTGACCTTTTCCAATCCCGTGTCCACTGTTGCATTTTCCAGGCATATTGAGTGTAGCACTTTAACAGCATCATCTTTTAGTATTTTAAATAACTCAGCTGGAATACTGTCATCTCCGCTAGCTTTGTTGTTAGCAATGCTTCCACTTGACTTCGCTCTCTAGGATGTCTGGCTCAAGGTCAGTGGTCACACCATCAGGGACAGTAAAATCTTTCTTGTATAGTTCTTCTGTGTATTCTTGTCACCTCTTCTTAATCTCTTCTGCTTCTGTTAGGTCCCTGTCTTTTTTTCCCTTTATCATGCCTATCTTTGCACTAAACGTTCCTTTGATATCTCCAGTTTTCTTGAAGAGATCTCTAGTCTTCCCCATTCTATTGTTTTCCTTGATTTCTTTGCATTGTTCATTTAAGAAGGCCTTCTTATCTCTCCTTGCTATTCTCTGGAAAACTGCATTCAGTTGCTTATATCTTTCCCTTTCACCCTTGCTTTTCGCATTCCTTCTTTCCACACCTATTTGTAAAGCCTCATCAGATAGCCATTTTGCTTTCTTGCATTTCTTTTTCTTTGGGATGGTTTTAGTTGCTGCCTCCTGTACAGTGTTACAGACCTCCGTCCATAGTTCTTCAGGCACTCTGTCTACCAAATCTAATCCCCTAAATCTATTCATCACCTTCACTGTGTACTCACAAGGAATGTGATCTAAGTCATACCTGAGTGGTCTAATGGTTTTCCCTACGTTCTTCAATTTAAGCCTAAATTTTGCAGTAAGAAGCTCATGATCTGAGCCACAGTCAGCTCCTGGTCTTGTTTTTGCTGTCTGTATAGAGCTTCTCCATCTTTGGCTGCAAAGTGTATAATCAATCTGGTTTCAGTATTGACCATCTGGTGATGTCCATGTGTAGAGTCGTCTCTTGTGTTGTTGGAAGAGTGTTTGCTATGACCAGCTTGTTCTCTTGACAGAACTCTATTAGCCTTTGCCCTGCTTCATTTTGTACTCCAAGAGATTGATGTCAGGTTCAGCCCAAAGAACTCCACGAGACAGTGCAAATACAGTTCTGTTGCATTTATTAGCTTCCACCTCAAGACAGAAATCTCTCCAGACTGAACCTAAGTTCCCAAGCCAGCAACCCACAACACCGTGAATTCCTTAGGGTGGCATCAGTCTCATCTTCTTAAACTTCCCACGCTCCTGTTGGGGGCTAAGGAAATGCTTATCTCCCTGAGCATGGCCTTCATAACACCATTCCATCACAAGGACATCTTTTTTTACGCTAGTTCTAGAAGGTGTTGTAGGTCTTCATAGAACCAGTCAACTTCAGCTTCTTTGGCATCAGTGGTTGGGGCATAGACTTGGATTACTGTGATGTTGAATGGTTTGCCTTGAATTCGCACTGAGATCATTCTGTCATTTTTGAGGTTGTACCCCATTATTGCCTTTCCCACTCTCTTATTGACTATGAGTGCTACTCCATTTCTTCTAAGGGTTTCTTGCCCACAGTAGTAGGTATAATGGTCATCTGAATTAAATTCACCGATTCCTGCCCATTTTAATTTGCTGATTCCCAAGATGTTGATGTTCAGTCTTGTCATCTTGTGTTTGACCACATCTAGCTTGCCTTGGTTCATAGACCTTACATTCCAGGTACCTATACAATATTGTTCTTTACAGCATCAGACCTTCTTTTCACTTCCAGATACATCCACAGCTGAACGTCCATTCGGCTTTGGCCCAACCGCTTCACTCTTTCTGGAGCTACTTGGAATTGCCCTCCACTCTTCCCCGGTAGCATATTGGACACCTTCCAACCTGAGGGGCTCATCTTCTAGCGTCATATCTTTTAGCCTTTTGAGATTGTCCCTGGGCTTTTCTTGGCAAGGATACTGGAGTGGGTCGCCATGTTCTTCTCCAGTGGACCACATTTTGTCAGAACTCTGTCACGACCTGTCCATCTTGGGTGGCCCTGCACGGTATAGTTCATGGCTTCACTGAGTTACGCAAGCCCCTTCCCCATGACAAGGCAGTGATCCATGAAGGGGACATAATAGACTTACCCTTGCCCATAAATCAGTTCAGTGTGTTCTCAAAATGAACCATTGATTAATTAATTAATTAATTAATTTATTTATTTATTAAATTTCCCCCCACCCATGTCCCCCCAATGGGGGACTCTGGGCGGTTATTATAAATTATTATATATATTGTAAATTATAAGATGGCCCACAGGTAGATGAGAACAGCTTGTTTTTTATAGTAAAATCATTCCCCCAGCAGTCTTCAGCCTCCTTGGCAGCCCACTTCACTCAAATCCAAAGTTAAGATGTCATAATGGATCCCTTGTCATGCATCTCTTTCAGAATGGGAATCCACAACTTCATACTGGGTGAACAGGCAGACCCGGCATATACTAATAACATCAAGCTGGGTTGCAGCAGTGATGCCGACCCTCAGAGATTAGTCTACTGAAGTTTTTTATACCAATTTGTGGTGGGTGGGAGAGCATTGATCTATAGAGATAGCTTGATCTTGGCTACGGTCACTGCTCGGGAGATACTGCGATGGGAGTGCCTGAGTGTTAGGTTGCAACTTAGGGACAAGATAAGAACCTTACTTTTATACCAGCTGCTCTGCTTCCCAATAAGAACCCTGCCTGAGCTCCTGTATTAGCTCTTGGACTGGTCTTGGGTTGTCCATGCCTTTTGATGTTGGGCAACTTTAATCACCATGCCCTGTGGGCAAAGTCTGGGAAAGGCCAGGATTTCCATAGTTTTCATTGTGAAATGATGAAACTGTTGTGCAGAGTGCAGCAATACTCCCAGAAAATGTGCTCAGGAAAAAATACAGATCAGCATGAGAGCTTTACAAAATGCAATGTCCATATTTTGTTCTCCAAAGAAATCCAGCCAGAAAATATATACTATCTGGTGTTTATTGATAAAAAATGCAAAACTCCATAAAATTCAAGTTGCATACAAAATATAGGAAAAAACACGTCTTCTCATAAATTCAGCACCTGAGACTTATATGCTACACAAGCTTAACAAAGTCTCTAGCCAAAAACTCTCAGAGAAGAGGTACACTACTTGGTTATTAGTTACAACTACATAACCCATAAAAACTAACTACATGGTGGCTAAAACTCTACTGAGAGGCTGGGCATATCATCCTCCCATTATATTGCCAGTATGTACCCCCCACTAAGTAACTAGCATATACACGCCAATAGGTGGCAGTAAATAGCAGTATACGTGCACAACACACAAGTCACACGCTTTCTCTAGACTAAATATTGTTGTAAAGATAACGAGATGAATTTCTTCCCATGAGAAACTCCTAACAGAAACATGAGTTTGTCCTATGTGATCTTTATCCAACTGACACCAGAAATCATACACCTGAGTTTGTGCTAGCTGCAGAGCAGTTGCAGGATGATCTTGATATGGAAGTATGGCATCTAATCCTCCTTTTGGGCTTGTGGACTCAAACTTTTAAGATTAAGAGGTCAAAGTGATCTCTAGCTTCTTCAGGGGGCAGCTGAGAACACAATTGGCTGGATAAGGAGGTGGTCAGTATCTCATTGAAGGAGTAGTTGATTTCTGTAACCTTGCAAGCAGCTGTAACGTGTCCCCTGCTTAAGAGGCACTCCCTTTATTCAGTGTTGACAGCTACAGCCCAGACTCCTATCTCCCTTTTGAGAAATGGTGTTGAGAGAGTTTAGGGAGGCAGCTACAGAGCACCCTGGAAGAAGAAGATTATACAGATAATGGATGAGCTTCCTTGGGACTTGGGTGGCAGCATTCCCTCCCAGGCCTAGTCCTTTTGGATCTCTTGGTAGCATTTAAAACCGCTGACCTTGCTATCTTATAGGACGGAAGGCACTGTCTCTTCAACTCATTTCACAGCAGGCAGTTTTTATCAATGATTATAAGGGAAGAGAGGTTGGCCTGGTGACAATGCTCATCTGGGGTGACATAGTCTTCATTCCTTCCTTCGCTATAATTTAGCATCTACAGGGAGCTGCTGGGGGAGATTTGAAAAACAAGTATATAATTTAAAAATATACTTGTGAGAAATGACTGAAATGGAACGAAACCCTTATTAGGAACTGAGGCTTGATGAAGGTTGCAAATGGACACTAGAGGGAACTAAAGGACCGGGCAGAAAAGAATTAAAACGGCTAAGCCAGCCAAAACCTTTTCTTGTCTTAAAGGGTTTTTTGATAAATAGACTGAGATATTAATAACTAAATTTTCAGAAAGGATACAGATTTCTTTGGATAAATTTTTGGAAGATCATGAGAAAAAATTTTTAAAACATTTATCTGACATACAGATTATAGAACTTGAAGACATGGAAGACAACAAAACTGAGATAATCAAAACGGGAATACAAAAGACAAATCAAGAAAAAAAACCTAGACATGGAACAGTTGCGACAAGAAAGTCTGGATGGTGCCTCTTTATGTGATTTACCAAGACTCCTCTTGAATGCCAAGGATTGATGAAAGATCAAATCCTGCATTGCAACTGGAATGATTTAAAGGTCAAGATTATGAAGAGGAAAAAGAAGGAATATAAAGTTGGACTACCTGATCAGGGATAAACTATTTATTTGATATTTCTGGCAACTCCTAATGGACTTTTTGAAGAAACAGCACTGAAAAGATACTGATTACTGGATTGCATATAGATAAAATTTCAGCGTTGGGGAGAAGATATTTTTTTCTTTATTTGTAACTTTAAAAGAGGATGAAAAGTTATTATGTTAGCTTGTGCTTGGTGTGATGAAGGTTGGAAGCCATTTCTTTATCATTGTCTTTGTTGTGTTTCCTTTTTTTTCCTCTCCTTTTTTTTTCCTGTTGTTTTTCTTTTTTCTGTACCTTCTGAACTTTTCTTTTTCTTTTTTCTTCTAGTTCAGTTTCTATTAGTTTTTACTATATTTATTAAAAACTTCAATAACATTATTTTTAAAACAGTGCATGTCCACTCAACCCACTACGGTGCAACCAACACAAGCTATGAAAAGGATAACACTACTATACATCAGAAACCTCTCAGAAACAACCAATGGACTATTACAAACACACAACATTACCACACAAAACAACTGAAGCCCTCCAAAACATCTTAAGTAAACCAAACCACCCACTAGCCCAAGAAGAAGAAACAGGAGTATCTGCAACAGACAGCGTAAGGACTGTAACAGCCACTATGTAGGACAGACAGGCAGAAGACTAGCAGAGCACATCCACGAAGACATGATGAAAACTCCTTTATCTCACAACACATGAACAGACACAACCATAGTTTCAACTGGGAAACTGTCAGCACCCTAGACCAAGCTAAATCCAAAAATGCTAGGGAAATCCGGGAAGCTTGGCATTCAGGCAAATCAGCCGTCAATAGACACATAGAAATAAACCATATTTACATCCCATTCAAAAGAGACAATAAAAAAGCTGCGAAGGAAACAGAAACAGAGCACATTGTCCCCAGCAGCCAACTCCCAGGTAAGCAGGGATTAACACCAGGCAAACAATCAAGCAGAAAATAATACCCTAATAAAGGAACTACCAGGGAGAAAATCACACCTCCACCAAAACTGGCAGGGCAAGCTACTGTATGTAAACAGGGAGCAAACCCCACATTCAGTTGCACTGATGACCTTACCTAGTTGCGTAATGAAATATCTACAAGCAAACAACCAGTCTCAAAGAACACCAAGGACTCCACAATTCAACCATCAGCTATATCTATGCTCATCTATTGGATATTACGTAAGTGTAAAAATAAAATCATTGTTTTCATTTTCTTTCTGCAGGGTAAAATAACCTCACTGGCTACAAACTGAGAGACCTTCAGAATCTCGGCCCATGACTTCTACCTGCCACCTGCAGCTGCTTCCTCTTCATTTATTTCAATGATTGCTTTCATCAGACACCAGAACAGTTCTCTGCTGAAGAAAACATTCACAAATTGTCTTAGGAGAAGACGTACCCTTCTGCTGCTTTGCAGAAAAATTGTTGCATTACTGATTTCCGAGCTCACTGAAATGATATATCAGTATGTTTGCATGTATGTGAATATGCATGTACAGTGAAGTGTGTATACTTATGTCTGGGTGGGGCAATTCCACAATTCAATCAGAAACTGTATAAATACTCACACAGATGTTCTCTCTGATCTCTTCCCCCATTTGTTTAAATACTGAAGCACTTACTTTGTCAGCTGCTGGACTTCCCCAGGCGAAAGCAGCACAAAATTGAATTGAAGGATGAGAGATAAAACTGTACAATAGCACATGAAAAGTGGCGGTGGGGTGGGGTAGGTGAAGGACAGGTGTGCTTTAACAGCAGATGTAGAAGACATTTGAAGAATGAAGGTCTCAAGGTGATGAAACCTAACCGTAATTATTCAAGAACATCGTGGCCTGGAAGATCCAGGTCATCAGCATAGGCCTCCAGCTTCATCCCCTGCAAACACCACTGTGGAGGCTGGGTCGGGGGAGCATCAAGAGTCTTTGTGGAAGGCAGCAGTAGCAGCAGAACTACTTGCCCTCTCTCGCACACAGTTGTCCCATTATCTGCATTCTCTACCTATGCCCAAACCCGATGGCATCTTTCCTTGGTCTGGGGGGGGGGGGGCAAGTCTGGAAGTGCACCAGGGAGAGGAGAAACAGAGCCTCTCATGGACCTTTGCACTGGACCTCTGGCAGCCCTAAATTTGGGTGCATGAGAAGGGAAGATTATGTGGGCTGAGTGGATGCTGCACAGAAGACCAGGATCTGAGGGATTATACAGGTGAAACTTGGAAAATTAGAATATCGTGCAAATGTTCAATTATGTCAGTATGGCAACTCAAAAGGTGAAACCAATATATGAGATAGACGCATTACATGCAAAGCGAGATATGTCAAGCCTTACTTTCGTATAATTGTGATGATTATGGCGTACAGCTTATGGAAACCCCAAATTCACAATCTCAGAAAATTAGAATAGTGTGAAAAGGTTCAATATTCTAGGCTTAGAGTGTCCCACTCTAATCAGCTAATGAATCCATAATACCTGCAAAGGGTTCCTGAGCCTTTAAATGGTCTCTCAGGCTGGTTCAGTAGGAATCACAAGCATGGGAAAGACTGCTGACCTGACAGCTGTGCAGAAAACCATCATTGACACCCTCCATAAGGAGGGAAAGCCCCAAAAGGGAATTGCAAAAGAAGTTGGATGTTCCCAAACTGCTGTATCAAAGCACATCAATAGAAGGTTATGTGGAAGGGAAAAGCGTGGTAGAAAAAGGTGCACAAGCAGCAGGGATGACCGCAGCCTGGAGAGGATTGTCAGGAAAAGGCCATTCAAAAGTGTTGGGGACTTTCACAAGGAGTGGACTGAGGCTGGGGTTAGTGCATCAAGAGCCACCATACACAGACGGATCCTGGACATGGGCTTCAAATGTCATATTCCTCTTGTCAAGCCGCTCCTGAACAACAAACAACGTCAGAAGCGTCTTACCTGGGCTACAGAAAAAAAGAACTGGTCTGTTGCCCAGTGGTCCAAAGTCCTCTTTTCTGATGAGAGCAACTTTTGCATCTCATTTGGGAACCAAGGACCCAGAGTCTGGAGGAAGAATGGAGAGGCACGCAATGCACGATGCTTGAAGTCCAGTGTGAAGTTTCCACAGTCTGTGTTGATTTGGGGAGCCATGTCATCTGCCGGTGTTGGTCCACTGTGCTTCATTAGGTCCAAGGTCAACGCAGCCGTCTACCAGGAGATTTTGGAGCACTTCATGCTTCCTTCCACAGACAAGCTTTATGGGGATGCTGACTTCATTTTCCAGCAGGACCTGGCACCTGCCCACACTGCCAAAAGTACCAAAACCTGGTTCAATGACCATGGGATTACTGTGCTTGGTTGGCCAGCAAACTCGCCTGACCTGAACCCCATACAGAATCTATGGGGCATTGCCAAGGGAAAGATGAGGGACATGAGACCGAACAATGCAGCGGAGCTGAAGGCCGCTATTGAAGCATCCTGGTCTTCCATAACACCACAGCAGTGCCACAGGCTGATAGCATCCATGCCACGCCGCATTGCGGCAGTCATTGCTGCAAAAGGGGCCCAAACCAAGTACTGAGTACAAATGCAGGCTTATACTTTGCAGAGGTCCGATATTGTTCTATTTCCAATCCTTGTGTTATTGATGTCATGTAATATTCTAATTTTCTGAGATTGTGAATTTGGGGTTTTCATAAGCTGTACGCCATAATCATCACAATTAAACCAAAGTAAGGCTTAACATATCTCGCTTTGCATGTAATGCGTCTATCTCATATATTGGTTTCACCTTTTGAGTTGCCATACTGACATAAATGAACATTTGCACGATATTCTAATTTTTCAAGTTTCACCTGTAGGTTCTGCCTTTAGGGGCTAATCAGATATTCTAACAAGAGTTCTTACTCTGCCTGTCAAAAGTTGCCATGTTCTCACCAGAGGGAGACTCTAAGAGGCTAGAGCCTGCAAAGGCTGTGTGTGAGCACAGAATAGGGCTAAAGTGGACACTGACCCTCCTCTTCTGAAAGGATAGTTATTGGTGTAAAAATGGGGGGGGGGGGATATTGAAAGGGGAGATCACTTTTCCTTGGGTGGTGGAATGCTTAGGAAGCCACCCCAACCCTCAGGACATCTGCCAACTGTCCTTGAATCTTTTGAGAAGAGTGAGATCCACTGACTGAGGACTGGGCTGCTGTTAACTGCTGCCCGACACATAGAGATAAACAGCATCTACATACACACGATTCAAAAGAGACAACAGAAAACAAAACAAAGGACCAGAACAACCCCTCACCAGCAGTCATCACCCAGATAAGCAGAGGTTACTACTGGGCACACAAGCAAGCAGTGAAGAATACCCTAATCAAGGAACTACCAGAGGAACAAAACAAAACCCCCACCCCCACCAACACTGGCAGGGCATGCCACAGTATATATAAACAGAGAGCAAACCCCATCCCATTCTAGCACTGAAGATGTTACCTAGATGGGTAATGAAATGTTGCAAGAAAAGAGCCAAGCTCAGAGAACCCCAAGGACTCCACTGTTCAACCCTGAGCTACACATATTTGCCTGTATTGGCACTTCTAAGAGTGCCTAGCACCAGCTTTGTGGCACTGTTTAGGCTTTCACAGAAGCCTTCCCTAGAAGCTAATATGTCATATCACTATTATAGCTTAATCACAATAAAGTCCTCATTTATTGTAATTAAGTCCCTTCTTCCCTCTCTTTGTCCTCTGAGCTGGACCTGGAAATAGAAGGCTCTTATAGACCCCAAACGAGTGTTAGGATCCCCAAGGAAGCTCTGCAGATGTTGGTCAAATTTCGTAGAGCTGCAGTGGGTGATATGGTTGTGAGGAAGACATGTGAGATCTCTTCTTTGAAGTATAAGAAATGCAAATTGCAAATACTCCCTGATTTAATTATCTGTAATTCTTTGGAGGAAAGAATTCTCCTTGGCTCAGTAAAATGCATTAAATATTTCTTTTTGTTTCCTGCTATTTATTATCCGTCACTGACCAGATCAGGCGTTTTATGGATCCTGATGCACCACTGGCATTTCTGACTGAGCAATGCCGGAGGATCACCCCCTTCAGATGCCTATCTTGCCCTGAACAGGGGACTTTCTTTTCTTTTTGGCTGGGCAGCATCGCCCTCTGGTGGCTCTAAATAGAAATGTTCCAACGTGTTTTTCTTTTTTTCTTTTTCTTTTTTTAAATAGAGGTGGGTTGAGGTGGTGAACCTGTTTTCTATGAAAGTCATAGTTTTTCTTAATTTTTATTGGTTTAATTTTTTTTTAAGTATGTTTACTTTGTATTTTTTACTTTTTAGCTTTAACTCTGTTTAGTCACTGGTTGCATTATTTTTTTACTAATTTTCTGTATTCGTATATTATCTATGCCCATATCTGTGATGCCAATATTCAGGGTCTTTGATAGTGGTTTATTTCCTACAGAGTCTATGTGTAGTTCTACCATATTTAATTTCTTCATATGTTCAGGTTAAGGGTATTGAGTTGGAATGTGAAAGGGATGTGACATATCTTTGAACATAGAAAGAGGTTTAAATGAAGCATCTTTTTTTCTCTGAAGTTTGATGTTCAGGTACTTCATATATTAGTGGAAAGAGGACTGATGCAGCTGGAGTCAGGGGGTTAGTTAAGAAAGAAGTTAACTTAGTAGTAATGCAAGTTACAAATATCGATCCTTACGGGTATTTCTTTTTTATTTTTAATGGTATTATTATTAAACCCAAGTAATACATTATATTATTTGGGTACGGTGGTATTTATACAGGGTTGATTGGACGTTAGTAACACTGATGTTTAGATAACTTAAACCTTTAAATATTAAGCGAAGAAATTTATGTCAATATTAACTATGATTTCTAAAATGTTAATGATGATAAGCTTAAGGTTATTTAAAATTTACATCTAAAGCTGAATATGGCACTGATAAAATACTGCAAAATACATTAAATTATTGTTATATAATAAACGTTTCTATGTTAAGGTTAATACCTGATATTAAGGTTTTCACTCTATTGTTACTTATAGGTAGTCCTCCGCTTACGATGGCAATTGGGACCGAAATTGCTATCGCTAAGTGATGCAATCATAAAGTGCAATGTCCATGAGGCATAGTTTAGCAATGGCAGTTCTGGCAGTTCCAGTTACCATGGTTAAGAGGGGACCATGCAGGTGACCAGGACCTCTGACTTCCCACTGGCTTCCCCGTTGAATATGGTTGTGGGAAACTGGCAGAAAACATCAGAAATTGCGATCACATGACTGTGGCTCGCTGCAACGTTATAATTGCAAGCCACAATCATAGTACCAAGGGGATGGTGCAACAACTGGAACTCCAAGGACTGGTTGTAGGTGCTCACAGTGTCGAGAATAAATTTTGCCCAAGAATGGAAGAAAGATACAATTCCATTTAATTATATGAATCGATAATTAAACTTGGAAAATATGCAGCAATGGAAAAATTTATACCACACATTCAGCAAATATTAAACAGAAGTTTATCCAAATTCAAGCAAGAATGGTTCTGATACATACAATAGATTAGAAGCATGGCAAATATAATTAAAAGACGCTTGCTCCTTGGGAGGAAAGCTATGGCAAACCTAGATAGCATATTAAAAAGCAGAGACGTCACCTTGCCAACAAAGATCCGCATAGTCAAAGCTATGGTTTTTCCAGTAGTAATGTATGGCTGTGAGAGCTGGACCATAAAGAAGGCTGAACGCCGAAGAATTGATGCCTTTGAACTGTGGTGCTGGAGAAGACTCTTAAGAGTCCCCTGGACTGCTAGGAGGTCAAACCACTCAATCTTAAAGGAAATCAACTCTGATTGCTCATTGGAAGGATTGATAATGAAGCTCAAGCTCAGATACTTTGGTCACCTAATGCGAAGAGAGGACTCTTTGGAAAAGACCCTGATGCTGGGAAAGATGGAAGGCAAAAGGAGAAGAGGACGGCAGAGGATGAGATGGCTAGATAGCATCACTGAAGCAATGAGCATGAAATTGAGCAAACTGAGGGAGGCAGTGAAAGATAGGAAGGCCTGGCGCAATATGGTTCATGGGGTCACGAAGAGTCGGACACGACTTAACGACTAAACAACAACAACAACAAATATAAACACTTACAGTAGGGTTTCTAAGGTGGTATTTTATTTACTTATATATTTGTTTTAAAAGTCTATAGCCACCCATCTCACAAGTGCAACTCTGGGCAGCAAACAGCAATCAAAAAACAACAAAAAAAACAATAAAAAATGAATAAAACAGCATACAACTATCCTAAAACTGCAGTTATATATTCAATAAAACAAATTATTATTATTAACCTGAGGACACTGGATGTTAATTTAGTTCTTGTACATTTCTAGGGGTGCATAAAAAATTATCCTCACTTCAGAGATGCAAGGCAAGAATGTGTTTATTATTATTTTATTATATGATTTTATGGGGCAAAGTTTTGGATGGATGTAGAAAAGGATTGGAATGTTCCTCCTAAAAAATATAAGTACAATTAAAATTGGAAAGTGTTCCAGGTTTATATGTAAAAGTTTAATTTGATAGATGTATGGTGTTTACTTCACCCACAGCTTAGAAACAATAGTATATACAGTGGAACCTCAGTTCACGAACGTATCTGTTCACGAACAATTCGGGTCACGACCAGCTCCAGCCGCAACAATTTACCTCCGGTCGCGAACGCCGGATCGGGTAATGAACAGGATCCGCGGCCATTTTCCCTCCCGTGTCACGTGGTCGAGACTTCCTGTAGGGAGGGGACTCTCCCTCCAAGCAGGAACCGCGGCAATTTTCCCTCCCGTGTCACGTGGTCGAGACTTCCTGTAGTGAGGGGACTCTACCTCCAAGCAGGAAGCACGGCCATTTTCTCTCCCGAGCAAGGTTAGCTTTCTCTGTCTTCGTACTGTACTTTGTGTCATATTTTTGCGGTTTTTAAAAAAAAAAAACATGGTTCAGAACGGATTAACCGTATTTACATTGAACCTTATTGGGAAATTTGACTCAGGTCGTGACCAGAAATTGGTTGGCGACCAAATTTGGGGTCGGAACGGATTAACTGTATTTACATTGAACCTTATGCGAAAATTTGATTCCGGTCGCGACCATTTCGGGTTGCGACCAGAGTTGCGGAACGAATTAAATTCGTGAACCGAGGTTCCACTGTATTTATTTCTTATGGAATATGTTTTGGATTCTTCTCTTCAGCCTATTTTTTATCTGACCATGCTCCTATTACATAAACTCTTCCATTTAAAAAGACTTTTAAGGATGGCAGATTGCCACTATCATTTTATGAGGCATATATAAGCTTGATTTTAAAACGAGGTAAGGATTCTAAAATTTGTGGCAGTTCATTTTTATTAATTAATGTGGATACAAAGATCTTGTTATCCACGGGACTTAATTCAGTGGACTGAGATTTATTTTTGGCAACCCCACAGTAGAGTTATAACAAATCAAATAATTTCAGATTCTTTTCAGTGGCACTCAGCAGGGCTGCCCGCTTTCACTCTTGTTATTTAATCTGACCCTTGAACTTTTGGCCACCGTTGGAAGACCATTGTTAGACATGAAGGATATTGCTTTAGCATGGTGTGAGTATAAATTATTTGTATATGCTGATATTTTAGCAATTTTGGATCAGTACCAATCAGCAATTTTCAATCTACCTCTCTGCCTAATGTTATAAAGCCTACATAGAATTCTTTCTCCCCCTCTTACAGACGTGCTAAGAGGGAGGGCACCTCCAGGCATTGCGGTGGTCAGGGCAGGGTGACACCAATGAACGGTTCAAAGCCATCAGCCAAGAGAAGTTCAGTTCAAAAGTGTACTTTCCTTATAAGGAACAGGCGGGGAGAATAGATTCTGACAAAGAAATGGAGCAAAAATGGGGCTTTTAAAAGAAAGAGGGGAAGGAGGGCACTTACTTTAAACCATTCTCTGCAGACCCTAGCAGGGAGTGCAGGGCCTCAGCATTTTACTGCTTCGCAAATCTCCAAGTTCAGACTAGAACCTGAAGGTTAGGAAGGACCTGCTATTCCATTGGGGAAAAGCTTGCATTAGTGCAAGGGTAAACTGCCCTTCCAATCCATGAAACAGTAGAGGGAGGGGGAAGCATCAGATGCAAATCAAGTTTTGACTGAAGAGCAAACAGCATTACTTTCACAACCTTGGCTCCAACCATTACACCACACTGGCTGCACACAATGAAGCTCTCTGGATTACTACACTAAATTCAATCAAGCAGTTTGAATACGCAGAATAAGTCTTACAATCTATATACTACTAAAACTCTTGTGTTTGTAACCTTCAACTGGGTGAAACGGTGTGTCATAGGGCAACAATCTTGAACCAAGGTATCTCAAATGGGCTCACTTACGGAATGAGTCCAAAGTCCGGGACCCATTACTCCCATAGGATCGAAATTTGGAAATTTAGGGCTGCCTCAGCACTGCTGTGCTGCTGTGCCATGTGGTCAGCCTACATCGTGTGATCGTCATGGGCATATCCCTGACCTCTTTCCCAACTCCCTCTGCCCCCTGCACCCAGTTGCCTGGCAGAAAGTTCTGACAGGCAAGTGGCGATTGGCTGTTAGGAGACAAGTCAGGAATTTGAACTCTCTTAAAGGCTGTGGCTCCCTTTGCTCCACCTCCCCCCAGTATTGTGGCAGGCAGTTCTGGTGGTCAGCTGAGGAGGTGGCGGCTTCATGGGGCCTCTCCTGAGGATCGTGAGGGGAGGGCAAATGGCCCAGGTTTATGCTATATGTAGAAAAAAGGGAGGGAGGGAGGGAGGGAGGGAGGGAGGGAGGGAGGGAGGGAGGGAGGAAGGAAGGAAGGAAGGAAGGAAGGAAGGAAGGAAGGAAGGAAGGAAGGAAGGAAGGAAGGAAAATTTCTGAGACTTCCTGCCGGCTTCCCCTTTGACTTTGCTTGTTTTGCTTTGCTTTGCTTTGCTTGCACTTCCCACAAGCAAAGTCACTGGGGAAGTTGGCAGCAAGTCACAAGTCCCTCATACTCCCCCTGCTTTTTTGCCCTTGGTCATTCTGTTTCTCTGTCTAGCTAAGGAAATATATCTGAAACGGTGACCCAATGGATCAGAGGTTGTCTAGAAGTTTTATAAATTCTTTGGTTCATCTAAGGACGTGCCTCAGAATTCATGTCCTTAGATGAACCAAAGAATTTATTCCAGGTCCACTTTTTTTTTTTTTTTTACTTTGTATACTTTGTCCCTGGGTTCTCTGATCTCTTTTTTTCACTAACACTTGCATCCATGCTAATGACTTTCAGGTGCGTTCTCCTGCTCCGGCCTTAGATATGAGGTGTGCTTCTTCTATAGTAGTATTCCTGGGATTCCCAGTTGGAAGTGTTCCAACAACCTTCAATTCAATTGTGAAAAGGCCAAGCTTGCTCTTTTTCAACCTCAATCTCTCTCTCTCTCTCTCTCTCTCTCTCTCCCTCTTGCTTCTTTTATTTTTCAGAACTGTTAGTGGGAGTTTGGGATGTTTTATCAACGAGAACCTTTCTTTAAAGCCTTTCATTCATAAAACTACAAGGACCTGTAATTTTTTTCTTTAGAATAACCAGAGAATTCGACAGTTCTTGCTCCTGAAATGACCAAGGGGTTCGTTCACATGTTGGGAGCATCTGGCCTGGACTATTACAATACTTTATTGGCAGCTCTTCCCACCTTTGCTTTCTTGCCTTGGCTTCAGATCCACAACTGCATGGTGCACGTGAACCTGGACCTCTCCCAATTCACCCTGACTTCTTTTGCAGGGGATCCTTACCTTGGTTGGGTCTTCAGCAGCATTAGCAGTTTAAATTGCTGGTCTTGGGGGGGCGGAGCTGAGATCATGGCAAGACGGACATGTTTTCACAGGGGTCTGTGGAAATCGCTGATATTCCCATCGTTCGGGGGTCTATTGGGATCGAACTTGCCCTGGAGGGGCAAAGGATAAGGCAGTAACCCTGTGGACTGAGGGGAAAGCCGCCAACTCCCCGTCCGGTCCCATGGTAACCGGATAACCAGCGGTGAAGAAAAGTGGCCATTTGGCTACTAAGAAGCCGGAGCAGCTCCGATTGAGAGAAAGTGAAAGAGGAACGAACAGCCAGAAACTTGGGTGAGAATATACACAAAAGAATAAAATCTAAACTTGATATTTGGATGTATGGCTCTCCGAAATAATAAGAATAAGAATAAGAAATTAAAAAAAATGTAGCCAGACTTTAAATGGAGATGGCGGAGTGAAAGTGACGGCAACTAGAGAGCGGAAAGGAGTGCGGGAAAGAAAGCGAATGGGAAAGAAGGGTGCTCTTATGTCTTAAAAAGTACAGTGGTACCTCGGGTTACGAACGCCCCTCCTTACGAATTTTTCGAGATACAACCAGCTCCGGCCCCAAAAATTTACCTTGACATGCGAACTCCGCCTCGAGCTACGAACCGGATCCGCGGCCATTTGTCCTGCTGCCACGCAGTTGCGGCTTCCTGTGGGCGAGATCACGGTAGCAAGGAGATGTTCGGTGAGGCTTGTGGTGTGTTTTGTGGCGTTTGGAAGGTTTTTGGTGTGCTTGTCAGCATGGCTCCAAAGAAAATGTTTCAGAACTGTTTAACCGTATGTATTTACATTGAACCTTATGGGGAAATTTGCCTCGTGCTGCGACCAAATTCGGAGGGCGGATTAGCCATATTTACATTGAATCTTATGGGGAAATTTGCCTCGTGGTACAACCAAATTCAGAGGGCAGAACGGATTAACCGTATTTACATTGAACCTTATGGGAAAATTTACCTTGCGTTGCGACCAACTCGAGTTGCGATCAGAGTCACGGAACGGATTAAGTTCGTAACCCGAGGTACCACTGTAATCGAAATTGGAATTGGCTTTAAGACCCTCCTTCTTCCTAACCCTGTCTCAGACTAAATTTCCCCTTTTTTCGTCTTCTTTCGGAAGGATTATATGATTCTTAGTTGGTATCCCTTTTTTTTTTGTAAGGGAGATTAGTCTCTATCGCCATCTAGTGGCTGTAAGACGGGGGGAAAAAAAAGAAGAAGGTGATGCATTGTATAATTAGCAATGACCCTGAAGTGCAGCTGCGAAAGGAGGACTGGTTGAAATAAGATAGTATCTGCGGAACAGGGGGGAAAATAAACTCTTGATAGACAAGAAAGAAAAGAAAGTTATTTTTGCTTTGCAAATTTGGAATTTTTGAAGCCTTCCCCCTGGATTCTGGACAAATTCTTTTTGAGTTTTGTATTGGGAGTGGGCCAATTGGATTACAATTGATTGATTGATTGTGGAGAACTTTTGGACTATAAAACGTACAGCGTTTCTAATTGAAATTACATCTCTGGACTATTTCCACAATGTCGAGGAAGGTGATAGCGACGTCTGCTACAGTACCGATACAATCAAATATAAGACCGGGAGCACAACGCTCTATTACATCGATGTTGCAGCAGGAAAAGGATAATCAATCACAACAGGAGACGAAAGCAATGATGCAGATGATGATGGAAAAAATGGAGATTATGAATATAAACTTAGAGATGGTGAAAAACGATGTTAGAGATATTAGAAGAGACGTGGGTAGTGTAGATGAAAAACTAGAGAAAATGCAACAAGTAATGGGAAAATTTGAGCAAAGAATACAAAAGGTTGAAGAGAAGTCTGATCAAATTGAGAACAGGTGGAAGAGGTGGATTATAAATATAGGCAGGCAGATCAAGATAAGGACAAGAAAATTGCAATGCTGGAGATGGACAAGGCAGACTTCCCAGAAGACATCACAGCTTTATTTCAGCACTGCCTAACAACCAGCTACTTCCAATGGGACAATGAATTCTACAAACAGATGGACGGCGTTGCCATGGGAAGCCCCCTGAGCCCGGTCGTAGCAAATTTCTACATGGAACATTTTGAAAAACAGGCTTTGGAAACCGCACCCGTTACCCCATCAGTCTGGTTCTGGTTTGTGGATGACACCTTTGCTATTTGGAGTCAGGAGGAAGAAGAACTAGAGAAGTTACTGAACCACCTAAACAGCATCCACCCCAATATATAATTCACTATGGAAAAAGAAATGGACGGCAAACTTCCATTTCTAGACACTTTGGTCATACGCAAACCAGACCTCAAATTAGGACACAAGTTTACAGAAAACCCACCCATACAGACCGGTATCTACACAAAAACTCCAACCACCACCCACGTCAGAAAAGAGGCATTATCAAAACCCTCACGGATCGTACCAATCGGATCTGCGAAACCCAATTCCTAAACTCTGAACTTAACCACCTTAATTGGGTCCTGCAACCAAATGGCTACTCCAAGAATGAAATAAAAAGAGCCATCAAACCAAGAAAACAACATGCAACTGAAGAAGAAAAACAGCCACCTACCAACAAAGTATTTCTGCCCTACATCAAAGGGGTCACAGACCGCATGGGAAAACTGATGGAAAAACACAATTTCCAAACAATCTTCAGACCCACCAGAAAAATACAACAAATGCTAAAATCAGCAAAAGACAAAAGGGATCCCCTCACCACCGCAGGAGTATACTGCATACCATGCAGCTGCGGGCAAGTATACATCGGGACCACAAAACGCAGCATCCATACCAGGATAAAAGAACACGAAAGACACTGCAGACTACAGCAACCAGAAAAATCTGCAGTAGGGGAACATGCTCTCAGGCACACTGGACACAAAATCCTATTTGAAAACACAGAGATACTGGACAACACCAACAGCCACTACACCAGGCTATACTGGGAAGCCATTGAGATTCACAAACACAGCACAGTTTCAATAAAAAAGAGGAGAGTCTAAAAATCAACAAAACCTGGCTACCAATCCTGAGAAATACAGCCTGCAAAAGGTCAATGAACTCAGCTCAACCACCAGGACATGTGAACAACTCACACAATGAACATGCTAATCACCCTCAGCAGCCACTCGTTAACAATTCAATAGAAGAAGGGACCCTGCCTGTCCCACAGGAAGATACACAGATCTTCTGATACCAGGGCAAGCAGCCACTCATTAACCCGGTAGAGATAATATCAGTATTGTTGGCAGAGCTCTTAGATACACCAGTTCATAGAATTTTAGGGGAGATAGATGAAATATTTAGAGTATATACCAAATATGCTATGAGACATAGACTCCCAAGAGAGGTACATGTTAGGTTTACAAAGAAAACAACAAGAAATGAAATTTTACAGGTAATAAGAGAGGGAAAGTTAAAGTACAGGGAGAAGGAAGTAAAGATTTTGAGACAAATCCCAAGATGGGTGAGGGATAGGAGAGGGGACTACCAATTTCTAACTAAACAGTTGATAAAACATGAAATTAATTTTAGATGGTTAAACCCGGAGGGAGTACTGGTTACATGGGCGCAAAAAAGACACAGACTGGATACAATAGAAAAGGCAGAAGTATTTTTTTATGAATACGTGAAAACACTAGAGGAAGGGGGAATAAGAGGGAAGGAACAGAGTAATTTACAGGAATGGCAAACAGGAGATAGAGAGATACATCAGACAGAGGCCCCAGAAATACAAGAAGGTAAAGAGAAAGAACAGGTGGTGAGTCCTAAAGAGCTGCAGGAACATAGGGAGACGAGAGCAACTAGAGCAACTAATCCTAAATATAACTAGAAATGGGGGAAGAAATAAAATGGATAACACTTAACATTAATGGATTAAATTCGGTGGTGAAAAGAAAAAGGATATTTGATAAATTGCAAAAATTAAAACTTGATATAATTTGCCTGCAAGAAGTACATATTAAAAAACAGCATAGTAAAATTTTGGAACACTCGAAACTTGGGAAAATATATACTGCATTGCCCCATCAAAACAAAAGAGGAGTGGTATTATATGTTAAAGATACAATAAAATCTAGACACATATATAATGATGAAGATGGACGGACGGATATTAATGGTAGAATTGATGATGCATGGGATTCAAATGCTGCTAGTTGCTATTTATGCTCCTAATATTGGGCAAGAGGCCTTTTATAGAGACATGTGAAAATATCAGACCTGGAATATCAAAATATATGCTTATTAGGTGACTTCAATGCAATTGTAGATGCTAAAATGGATTATCAAACTGGGACAGTAACTAAAAAAGAAAGGAGAATACTCCCAAAGACATTTTTTAATATGGCGGATGAACTGGGTATTCATGATGCTTGGCGAGAAATAAATCCAGAAAAAAGAGAGTATACATTTTATTCTAACAGACACCTCTCCTGGTCTAGAATAGACATGTTGTGGGTTTCAGGTGATCTTATAAATAGCCTACAAAAAGTCTATATTGAGCCGAGTATATGGGCAGATCATAACCCAATAAGTGTTACCTGGAAGGGACAGAAAAAGAGGTCAAGATGGACGATGAATCAGGCTATCTTAAAAGAGAAAGAATATGTACAATTGATGGAGAAGGAACTGGGTTTCTTCTTTAAAGAAAATAAAAATGAAGAAACATCAACCCAAAATGTGTGGGATACATTTAAAGCGTACACAGGAGCCTTGACAATAACATATACAATAAAAAGATATAAGAGAAGAGGATAAGTTAAAGAAAAGATAGAGGGAGAATATAAAACATTGGAGAAAGTTCTGCAAAGGAACCCGTACAAAGAAGAAGTTAAAAAACGAATGGCTTTAAAAAAACATGAATTAACTTTGTTGGAAAAGGAGGAGTTAGCACAGAAGATTAAAGGAGCAAAACAGAACTTCTTTGAGAATGCAAACAAACCAGGAAGATGGTTGGCTTACAGATTAAAAAAAGAGAAAGAGGAAAAATTCATACACCAATTAAGGGATGACAAAGGGATCTTGCAGCATTCTAATGAGGAAAAGAAAAAGATAGTACAGAAATATTATGAACAGTTACACCAACAAGAAACAACCTCCGAAGATGAAACTAAAATATACTTAGAAAATGCTAAGTTACCTAAAGTACCAGAGTTGACGAAAAAAATGGTGGAGGAAAAAATAACAATGATGGAGTTGGTGGAGGCAATAAAGAGACAAAAAAATGGCAAGGCACCAGGACCAGATGGATTACCAGCGGAACTATATAAAACCCTACAAGATGTGTTAGCTATTCCTATGCTGGAAGTTTTTAACAACTTGATAGATACCGCAAAGGTTCCAGAGTCGTGGTTGGAAGCCTTCATCACTCTTATACCAAAAGAAGAATCAGATTTATGTCAGATAAAGAACTATAGACCTATTTCATTACTAAATGTGGATTATAAAATATTTGCCTCTATCATAGCAGAGAGACTCAAGAGATTTCTAAAGGAATTTATTCACACAGATCAAAATGGTTTTTTACCTAAGAGACAGATTAGAAATAATTTACGAATAATTTTGAATACTTTGGAATATTATGAAACTCACTCTGAGAAGCAGATGGCATTAATATTTTTAGATGCACAGAAAGCTTTTGATAACGTGAATTGGTATTTTATGCTATCACAATTGAGAGTTATGAATTTTGGGGACAGATTTGTTAAAATGATCGATATGATTTATCATAAACAAACTGCGAGGATAATACTGAATGGAGAACTGACAGATAAGATTGATATTCAATAAGGTACGAGACAGGGGTGTCCGTTATCGCCATTGTTATTCGTTTTAACACTGGAGGTTTTGAATAGAAAGATAAGACAAGATAAAGAAATAAAAGGCCTAAAAATTAAAAAGGAAGAATATAAACTACAGGCATTTGCAGATGATTTGGTCTTCATTTTGGAGGAACCTTGGAAATCAGGGAAAAGATTGCTGGAAAGAATAGAAGAATACGGCAAGTTTGCAGGGTTGAAAATTAATAAAGAAAAAACTAAGTTAATTGTGAAGAACCATACAGAAAGGCAGAAAAAAGAATTGATAGAGGAATTAGGTATGCAAATTACAAAGAAAATTAAATATTTGGGGATATATTTAACAGCAAGGTGTGTAACAGTTAGGAACGATAACTATGATAGATTGATGAAGCAAATTAAGAGCGATCTGGAAAAATGGAAGCACCTGCAACTTTCATTGCTAGGAAGAATAGCAACAATCAAGATGAATATACCGCCAAGGTTGTTATTTTTATTTCAAACAATACCGATAAAACTAGAGAAGAAATTCTTTCAGGATCTTAATAAAATCATGTTGAAATTTGTTTGGCAGGGAAAAAAGGCAAGAATAAATTTGAAAATGTTACAAGATACACGAAGCGGGGGGGGGGGGGGGTTTGGTCTGCCGGACCGGGAATTATATTATCAAGCAGCAGGGCTAGTTCAGATAAAAGAATGGGTAGAACTGAGAAATGTAAGACTATTAACATTGGAAGGGCATGATTTACTGACTGGTTGGCATACATTTTTGTGGTACGAAGGAGGTAAAACCCATAGTTATTTTAAGACACATTATATAAGGAAATACAATCAAGATATGAGAAGGACGTTAAACAATATGGAATTTATGGGAAACCAACAGAATTGGATGAGATATTGATAGGGAAAGATGAGAAAATGATTAAAAAATTATATGATTATTTATTAACATTTAAGATGGCGGAAGAACAAGTTAAAGGAACAATGATTGCTTGGGCAAAGAATTTTGGATATACAATAGATCTGGAAAAATGGGAGAATTTATGGGAGAAAAACTATACCTTGACAATGTCAACAGCTTACAAGGAGAATCTCTATAAAATGTTCTATAGATGGCATCTTCCTCCTTTAAGACTAGCGAAGATGTTTAAGAATAAATCCACTAAATGTTGGAAGTGCCATCAAAAACCAGGATCCTGTTACCATATGTGGTGGACCTGCCCAGAAGTTAAAAAATACTGGAAGAAATACGTGAATGGTTAGAAAGAATGACACTTCAATATATAGAAATGAAGCCAGAGATATTCCTATTAGGAATGATACCAGAAAACTATAGTAAAGAAGTTGTATATCTGATTATTCATGTTTTGACTGCAGCTAAAATTGTATTTGCCCAGAACTGGAAAAGTGAAAAGATACCGAATGATGAAGATATAATAAGGAAGATATTAGATTGTGCAGAAATGAATAGGTTGACACTGGAGATTAGAGATAAGGAAGATATTGAATACTATAAAATATGGCAGTTTTTTTATGCCTGGTTAGAGAGTAAATATGAAAAAGAGTAACAAAAAAAGTTAAGAAGATTAATTAGATAATATGCGAAGTTTTATTTTTATTGATATATATATACTTGGACATATTAGAAATATGACAACATGATTATGCACATTTGTATTTGTAACCCGATTTGACTTCTTGTTCAATGTTTGGTAAGATTCTTTTTAAGAACAAAAAAGCTTTAATAAATAAAAAATAAAAATAAATAAATAAATTGCTGGTCTTGATCTCCTGGACATCTGAGGAATACTCAGTTCTTGTGAGAGTCAGGAACAGGGGAGTCAAGAATTTACTCTCGTCACCCGAGCAACGCGGTACTGATAAGAGGATGAGACTGAACCCTCCCTAAAGAATTCAAGGGAGGTTGGGAGGGTGACCCTGGAATTTGCTCTCACTCTGAGAAGATTTCTGTAATGGGACTAAAGCCAATAAACCCTGCTGAATTGAATCTGTACTGTCTCCTGGAGTTTCCTGGGCTAATCCTGACAGTTCTCTAAATAACTTGATTACAGGTCAGGTTTGTACTCATTCATGTCATCAGGGTCACCTCACGTTGAAGAGCTTCTACTCTCTGGAACAGACTCATCCTTGAACTACAGTTCGATTCTGATCTCCTAACATTTAAAAAGGGTCTTAAATACTTTTTTCTTCAGGACTTTTATGAAGCTGGAAGAACTTTTCCCTTCAGAGGAAGTACTGAATATAGATTAATTATGAGAGTGTTTGGGACTATATCAGGTTTTATATCAAATGTTATACTGTTTGATTGCTTTATACTGTCATCTCATTTTTATGCTTCCCACATTGTTGTTGCTGTTGCTTGTGCCTTTGAGTCATTAACTCTTGGTGACTGCCTCCACAAGTCCCTGCAGTTTTCTTGGCAAGATTTTGGGAAGTGGTTTGCTGTTGCCTTCTTCCTAGGGCTGAGAGTGAGGGACTGGCCCAAAGTCCCCAGCCAGCCTTGTGCCTAGGGCAGGATCAGGATTCAGATTCTCCCAGTTTCTAGCCTGGTGCCAAACTGCTTTCCATATACCATCCCTGTTATTTCCATAAAATAATTCAAGCAATTGCTGGTTAAGTGAAGGGGTCTCATCTTGTACAGGTCACACCATCCCACTATCAAGTATGAGATGGATCCATCAGGTATAGGAAAGAGAAAGCAGCATCACTTATCCATATTTTTTCCCACACAGATTCCCCCACCCACCTCTATCCCCCCCCACCCCAAAAACAGTCAGGAAAGAGGAATTCAGAGTACATGGCAAGCAGTCAAAGGGGTTGGAATACCTTCAGGATTTGCTCTGACCTGGCAATTCTCAGGACCATCCTTGGAAATGAATGTATTTAATTCTGACTCTGTTCTGCTTCATTTGACATGAGAGAAAAGCTGCTAATTTCTTTTCAATTGCTGTGGCTCTGCACATCTTCTGGGCCATCCATTTTCCCATTAGAGGAACTCAAGCTCCCCTCACTTCCTGGCCAAAAGCCAGTCATTTCTCTCCCATTGCCCTGCTGTGTCAGCTTCAGCCCGGCATGGCATGTCCCATTCCACCTAGTCAGTTTCAGCGCCCCAGGCACCGGCAGCCAAAAGAGGAAGCAGCCAAACCGCAAGTAAATTACCAACAGGTGGCGGCAATCAACCAAAGTCGGAATTCGAATACATTGTAACCACGGATTTCCCCAACCACCACAGGCAAGCAAGCAACAATGGAAACAGGAGCTCTGCTGCTCGAGCAGCGATCGCCAACCCATTAAGAGCAATCACGAGCTTGCCCGCGTGAGAACCGCCATGCCAGCACAGCAACCATGGACAAAGGACCAGGGCTGAACCTGCCATCAAGTACAGGGGAGGGGGCACCACGGGCAAGGGAAACCCCAAGCACGGGCAGGGGCAGAAACCGGGAGGGTCTTACAGAGCGCAGGAAGGGAGCCCTATATAAACCGATGTAAATGCGTCAAAGCCAGTTCTGGCTTTGCCTGTAACTGCCTGCATTACACTCGAGTAAACTACCTTGACTGAACCTGTGTTTCGCGAGAGTTTCCTTCGGCGCTGAATGCGGCAACTCTTACACGCTGCAGGCTTACCTGACCTTTGTCTCTCCGAGTAAGCGATGTAAAAAAATTAAATGGCTTTACTGCATACAAACCGTTTTTCATCATATACATACAAAAACAGTTTGCCACAGCCACATGTACTTCTCTGTACCCCAAGGTCCAGTCGACCATCCAAGCACTAATTGGTGTCCACTCTTAAATAGCCTTTCAGGTCAGTCAAGGTTATGCAGCCATGGTCAAGGCTAAGAAAGTGCCCTTATGCAGAATTATCAACATGCTATCCTTTCACCTTCAGAAGCCACATCAGTTTCTAAATGAAATAATGCTAAGGCTGGAGGTTTGGGGTTTGGTTTGATTAAGTTTGGTTTGGTTGTATGTTTGTTTTGTGAGGTTTTCTGTAATCAACTTTTTGTCGCATAGTTTTCCATCGGATATTTTTTTGAAAAGCACTAAAGAAATGCACTCTCCTATTCATCAACTGGATGGAGAAAGTTTGAGTACTGATCAGTTCATGGTGTTCTCTTTGTGTTCTCTGCATTTCAGGGTGAATAATCAGGGATTAAATTCAAACAACCTTATGAGAGATTTGGAGGTAGAAACATGAGTGGTGTAGAAGTGTCATATGATGCGGAGAGAAACACCACAACTTCTTCTCAAACCTCCAGAGTCAGGAGAAAAGAAGATGATTTCAAACTGTTTTTGAGGGACTAGGGGGCAGAAACAGCAGGTGTAGAAATGTCCTCATGATAGTTTGTACTCAGTTCCATCTTTTGAATGATGAAACTCTCAACATGATAAAAGTGCTAAAAGCAGAAAAATACTTGTTCAATCATCTTCATCAGTGGCCTACATGACATCAGTACATTTACCAAGCCAGATTCCCAAGGAAAGGACTGCTAGCACTAAAACAATCTCTCTCTCTGCAGTAAACTATAGGCAGCCAGGGGGCCTAGCACAGAAGGAAACCATCCAAACACTGTGGCATGTTTTACAACAGCTTCAGTTTCCATGTGGCAAGAGTACTCAGATAGCTGACCTTAAAAGGTTCCTTCTCCCACATCTAACCGCTGGTTTCAAGTAACAAAATGCCCTAACAATAGTTAATAAATAAAAGTCCTGCTCTCTTCTCCTGCCTTGGTAACAACTGCTCAACTTCTTCGCACAGTAACTTCAGCAGCTCCCATCTTATTCTTTTCACACAGTGCTCCTCAATCATTTCTAGAGCTAGTCCTCACTTATTTTGTTTTATTCTTTACCTTCTTTCACTTTATTACTAAACACCAAGTCAGTTTGGCCCTGAGGTTTCCTCATTACCCTTTCTGCACACACTCATGACACAAGATAATTAACCTTTTTTGGGATAATAGCAGGAGCTCAATGTTATTTCTAGGCTTGAAGACACTCTTAGTGATACATTGAGCTTCCGGGGAGTCCTCACCACCTGCTTCCTATGATTCTTAAGCAAAAAACCACATTTTGCCCACCCCAACGCAGGCTCAATACTTGACTTCACGAAGGACCTTCTCAGTATGTCTTTCTCACTGCAGCAATTCTTTGTAACTTGATTGCTCAGCTCAATTTTATAGGCAGGTTGCGTGTAACATAGAAATTGTTGCGTTAGTTTTTCATCTGGGTTGCCTTTTTCCACTCTCACTCTTAAGGTCCTTTCTCAGAGCATTTGTATCACAGGCAGGGAGGAGAAAAAGATTGGCTAGTCTAATACTGCCAGAAATGTTCTCCCCTTTTCTCTAGCAGTTCTCCTTCAGCTGAATAAAACAGTTCATGGGCAGAGGGTGGATTTCTTACACCTACTGAATCTTTCTGATGTAACCAAGTAATCAAGTCTGTTGTCACACCAAGTAAAGGCATACTACTCTCAGCTATCAGCCCACAACTATAGATGTCCCAGGCAAATGTTGAATAGCCGTATTTAATTTGGGTGTAAGACTTGGTTGACTGCATAACTAAGTCAGATTATTATGTTGTGAGAAGACAGATTTATGTTACAAGGTCACTGTGGGTACGGGAGAATGTCTCGTGTTTCACGTGAAATCGTCCCTCCATCTCTATAAGTCACATCCCCAGTGAAGGCAATGTGAGGGGCCTCCTCCCAAGGGGCTTCTTCACTCTGGGCAGAAGGGGCACCCAGGGAGGCTTCAGAGTGATGGAAAGGTATGCAAGAGAAATCCGCAAAACCAACAGAAGCACCCTCTGCCAATACAACTTTAAAAGCACACCAGAATACTTTCAGAGGAATTCTGAACTATCAGGACAGCAAAATAAAGAATCAGAAATCTCTTTTATAGCAGAAGAGAACCTCTGAGGAATTGCAAGACAGATTTTAGCTCACAAGCAGCAGCAAAATCTCCAACCTCCGGCAACTGGATATCTTGAAGGGTGAAGGCTGGTGAAAGCAATCTAAGGGCATTAGTATGGAAATCTGTGGATGGGATCTCCTGCTGGGGCTTTCTTTTTTAAAAGCAGCAAACAGGGTGGATTTGCTCTGCCATTGTCTCTGTACACAAATGGGGAGAGACAAATTCTCCAAGGCCTCACCTCAATATAGGGAAAGGAGGAGAGAAAGATTGTTTTTTTTAATTTATTTATCAAATGTATATAGCCGCCAATGTCAGAATGTGACTCTGTTACATTGTTAGCTGTTTGTTTCCTCTTCCCTACCCAGGTCTCTTTTTCTGCTGTTAATGCAACCCCTTTCTTTTTGCAAATTATAATCCAAGGCATTTCTGAGTTTGTCCACAAGAGAAAGAAAATGGAGACAATACAAGGAAAGGGAAAAGGAACCAATTATCCCTTAAACCATGATGACCTTAGGCAGAAAATAAACATTCTTTCAGAAAAACAGCAGAAAAGAGTTTTATATAATTACATATTTATATCATTTCATACATTCACCTTCATTTGAGAAAGCAAGCAAGAGACAAACGATAAAAGGGAAACAAACACAAAGCGGTATATGTATTTCAGTTAAAAGTTTTGAAAGGAATTCAGATACATTTGTGGGTGTCAACAATATGATTTGCTAGGACCACAATTGCTAGCTGGTAGCCTAGGGCCACCCCTTTGTGGGTCCAGTTGTTCCTGCTCATCCTAAATTTCTTTAGGCTTGTAGAAATACATGTCAGGATGGAGGGAGCAGAGAGAGTACCATAAACTCGATGAATAGAAGGAATAAAAATGTGATGAATCAAGAAGCTTATTACAGTGGCTACATCAGGGGTCAATTAGCAGGGCTGTGCAATGCCTCCAATTGGGTTCCAAAGCAGTGGATGTAAGAGGGCAGGTCCAGCATCTCTCAGTGAATCATTAAACAAGCAGTGTCTGTTTCCAGCCTCAGACACCTACCACACAAGCCACCTTGCAGCAGAAGCCACCTGACAACTTAGAGAAAAAACATAGCTCTTTTCCCAAATTTCTACAAGGTACTGTGTTATATTCTCAATGCAAGAAAGCATCACTATACAGAAATAGAAACTGGAGAAGTCTATTGTGATTTTAAGACAGTGGTGTGGCCAGAAAGGCTGTGTAGCCTCTATGGATTTTGCATCCTTCTCAGCTTTTTAAGCATGAAGGAAGAGCTGCATCCTCTCTGTTTCTCCTGGTCAGGCTTCATACACACAGCCCAATCTCCACTCCCTGTACACTTGGCTCCTCTTGGTTAACTATCCAAAATACTAATGGATACGACTCAAGTAAATGAGTCCTTCTACTGCAGACTAGAGTGAAGCCATATGCAAAGGATTTGTTCACTGGGGTATATTTTGCTTATACTGTAGATCTCAAGAACATTTGAAAAATAGTCTGCTGATTTTCTTTTCTGCTATAAAACTGAAGACTTTATATAGACTTGTCCACTGAAGTCCACACAAACCAAAACCCTTATATAACTCAGAGCTTCAAGATGTTGAAATCCTGCGTTCTTTCTTCCTGCCCTTCCAAGTCAATGGAGAGCTTGTAAGGGGCCTGATCTATGTTGACTTAACAGTTCTGTCTACTGTGGCAACCATTGGTGGCTCCTCACCAGCTTCATTCGTCTGCAGCAAATGGGAGTTTGACAAAGCAAGATAGGAAAAGTATTGACACCTTTGAACTTCAGTGTTAGAGAACTTGAGCACACAGTGGACAGCCAGGAAAACAAAGAAATGGATCACTGAACAATGAATTACAGGTCTCACTTGAGGGACAAATGCTCAGACTCAGGTTATCCTACTTCAACATTTTATATAAAGACCTAATTCTCTGGAGAAGGCTCTAATGCTGGGCAAGGTAGAAGGAAAGAGAAGAGGACAACCAGCTGCAAGGCAGATGGATTCAGTTACAATTGTGATGATGCACCACTGGAAGAGCTGAAGGACCAGGTTAGGCACAGATTGTCAAGGAGAAAATGTCTCTAAGTGGGCGTTAAGAATTGACACCAACTTGGTGGCATCTGATCACTTAATCAGTCATGAGGATCAGGGTAAAGAAATTGGTACTGTCAAATGGCACTGCCTGCAGCCAAGAAATGTGGTAAAATATCCCAAAACAGACAGAGTGGAGTGCCCCTTCACTCTGGAAGGAGAAAGGAGAAAGGAACAGAGATATGAGGCGGGTTCAAATTCATATTCCCACTGTGTGCTTTCCACAAAGATTACTCAAGGTTACTCAAGGACTAGCAACAGTTTCTACTTAATGCAAGATTAAGTGTGGAAATGGCGATTGCAATCTGTGTCCTTGGGATACTGCAAGTTTGGGTGCTATTGAGGTTTACAGAATTGCTACATGGTGACATAACAGGGTTGCTAGAGAAAGTGAGGCAACCACCTACCCACCCACCCCGAATGAAGATGGAAATGGAAACAGTTGGTCTGCCTGCTACTTGTACGGAAGGAAACACTTGTATTGGCAGGAAGATGTACTGTTTTCCAACCAAAGAATAGTCACAACTCCACCATCTCAACGGCACTGTACAACTACCTCCCTTTCCTCTGTATTTAAAAAATACCATTCACACAATCACTCATTCAGTCAGTAGCACTTCATTAAGATTGCAACCTTATTGTTGTCAGTAATGTGGGCATAATAAGTAATGCAATTAATATCAGAAGACAAGAATGAAGAAAAATATGACTGTAAGTCCGGGGAGAGAGTCACTTTGGTGTAGTGGTCAAGGCATCAAGCTAGAAATTGGGGGACTGTGAGTTCCTGTCCCACCTTAAGCAGGAACACAGCTGGGTGATTTGGGTCAGTCACTCTCTCTCAGCATAGGCAGAAGGCAATGGCAAACCATTTCCCAAAATCTTGCCAAGAGAACTGCAGGAACTAGTCCAGACTGACTCAAAGGGACAAAAAAACATATGGATTGGACACTCGGCCCACTGCCTAATCCATCACGCTGATAAGAACCAACCTCCTTGATAAGCCCATTTCAGTGCATGTCTCTCCTGTTGACAACACTTAGCATAGAAGTGATGCATAAACAAGGGGTGGGGCTTCAATCACGCAGTGACACCATATTCCATTTTGGATGCACGCATACACACCCTGATATCTCTGCTTCTGCCAGATGAAATTTGCCATTGTAAGAGAAGGCCTTAGATCTCCTTTTTCACTAGATCATCCTTTCCAAAGCCATCCTCCTGAAATCAGAGTACAGCAAATAAATTCTTATGTGAAGAAGAAAGTGCAGCATCATTGGAAACAGAACATTAGTCCAAGAGTTGCTTAACATTTGTATTCCCAGCACCCAAAGCAGATATCCAGGTGTCTCCAACTCCTAAACGCCACAGTGGTGTTCCCTCTCTGGCATTCAGTGTAGCCTGAAAGCACTGAAGAGACCTTCTCCATATAGATACATTGGTTCAGCTTTTTATAGTGAGACACAAGCAAAGGATGCTTTCAAATAACTTTTACATAAGTTTACTTAAAGAATTCTGAAAAGTTGCACAATAAGCATCAACTTTTAGGAAACAGGACAATAACAAGAAAAGTTAGAAACGGATAGACACAGGTTATCTGTTGTACTAGCAGCCTTGGATGGAAAGACAGAAGAAATTATAGTTGAGGAGGAAAGAAAGAGGAACTGGACAGGCAGGGCACGTGTTCAGTGGTAGATGGTGAAGTCCCTTGCCAGGCAGAGGGAAATACCGTACTTTGAAGTCCTCAGAAGCCCTTTTGCCTTCAGGACATCTTGGTTTTCATTGGCTGTGGTCCAGCCTCACGTTTTCTACTTGGGTACTTTGAATGGGAGCCAGTATTGTTTGGCTCAGCCTGAGACTGGATCCTACAGGCAATGCTCCAATTTAGGCACCTTATTTTTTGCCCTTTAATTTTTTTTTCATGTTTCTGAATTGAATAGAAAAACAAAACCAGAAAGAATAAACATTAAACAAAGTTCTGAAGAAAGAAATGAAAGAAAGAAAGAAAGAAAGAAAGAAAGAAAGAAAGAAAGAAAGAAAGAAAGAAAGAAAGAAAGAAAGAAAGAAAGAAAGAGGGGGAGAAAGAGGGGGAGAAAAAGAAAGGAAAAGAAAGGAAAAGAAAAAGAAACCAAAACATAGAAGAGATAAATGATAGAAGATAGATAGATAGATTGATAGATTGATAGATTGATAGATTGATAGATGAAAGATGATAGATATAGATGCAGATATAGATATATAGAGATAGGTTTCTCAGTAAGCATATTAATAAATGTTAGTTATATTTCATTATAGTCGTGCATAACTAATCTACACTGAAAATTGGTTTGCAAGCTGCTACTTTTTGTCCAGTCTACAGACCATTGAGTAGTGGGGCCACATATTTAACGTTCCAAAGTCCTTCAGCTATAAGCTGGGCACAGAGAGAGGGCAGGGCATGTGCCAAGGGATAGGGGGCAAAACCCTCCAGCAAAGTAAGCTCAGATCAGTTTGGGACTGGCTCCCTTAGGCAATGCTCCAACTTTGGGTCTTTTGGCTTAGAAAAGAAGCAGCTGCATTCCTGTAATTTGACCAGTACCAGCCCATGTCCTCTCTACCTCAACCCAGCTCTCAGGGGCATCCACTGGGAGGTCAAAACAGTCAAGATAGCACTACCTGTATGGGTCTTCAAACATACAGTTGCCCCACTGTTTTTCAAACGCAAACCAGACCTCAAATTAGGACACAAAGTTTACAGAAAACCCACCCACACAGACCGGTACCTACACAAAAACTCCAACCACCACCCACGTCAGAAAAGAGGCATTATCAAAACCCTGATGGATCGTGCCAATCGGATCTGCGAAACCCAATTCCTAAACTCTGAACTTAACCATCTTAATTGGGTCCTACAAGCAAATGGCTACTCCAAGAAAGAAATAAAAAGAGCCATCAAACCAAGAAAACAACATGCGACTGAAGAAGAAAAACAGCCACCCACCAACAAAGTATTTCTGCCCTACATCAAAGGGGTCACGGACCGCATGGGAAAACTGATGGAAAAACACAACTTCCAAACAATCTTCAGACCCACCAGAAAAATACAACAAATGCTAAAATCAGCAAAAGACAAAAGGGATCCCCTCACCGCCGCAGGAGTATACCGCATTCCATGCAGCTGCGGACAAGTATACATCGGGACCACAAAATGCAGCATCCATACCAGGATAAAAGAACACGAAAGACACTGCAGACTACAGCAACCAGAAAAATCTGCAGTAGCTGAACAGGCTCTCAAGCACACTGGACACAAATTCCTATTTGAAAACCCAGAGATGCTGGACAACACCAACAGCCACTATACCAGGCTATACCGGGAAGCCATCGAGATTCACAAACACCAGCACAGTTTCAATAAAAAAGAGGAAAGTCTAAAAATCAACAAAACCTGCCTACCAATCCTGAAAAATACAGCCTGCAAAAGGCCAACGAACTCAGCTCAACCACCAGGACATGTGAACAGCTCACACAATGAACATGCTAATCACCCTCAGCAGCCACTCGTTAACAACTCAATAGAAAAAACCCTGCCTAATCCCCAGGAAGATACACATATGCAGACACCAAAACAAGCAGCCACTTGTTAACCCAAACCCACCCACCCCCTTCAGGCACCTTCGCTGATCTCTATAAATACCCACAAAAGGGTCACATCATCCTGGGCACAGAGAGGACTGCTCCTGTCCTCTGAAGATGCTGGTCACAGATGCTGGCGAAACGTTAGGAAACAGAACTTCCAGAACATGGCCACACAGCCCTGAAGACCCACACCAGCCATTGCACTGGTTTTCCATGGTCTGGAAAATTGGCTTTTCTCCCAGGCCTGGGTTTGTGTTTGTTACTTGTCTAAGAGCCCTGTTTTCTTGACTTTGTTGTTTATTTGATCATTTTAATCCAGGCCAGTGTTTCTCAACCTTGGCAACTTTAAGATGCATGGACTTCAACTCCCAGACTTCCCTAGCCAGCATGTTGCCTGGGGAATTCTGGGAGTTGAAGCCACAGATCTTAAAGTTGCCAAGGTAGAGGAACACTGGTCTAGGCTATTGGCAGAAGTCAAGTCCATTTGCTGAAGCTTCAAGGGCCCTTCTTGGTTCTGTCTCCTTTTATAAGCAGCACTGCAGCCGACACTCTGGGATTAAAGGCCCTTCAATCAAGAGAGATCAAGGAGCACAAAGATAGATGCTCCACCTCCAACCTGGCTCCACCACAGGTTGTTTACAGGCGTGACCAGAGCTGACTTGATCTAAATCCCAGCCTGAAACCCCTCTGAAATGGGTCTAGATAATCTACTTCCTCCAGGGAAGCTGCAGTCCCAACACTTTCTCAACAACCTTCCCCCAGAAGAGAAGGTTGGAGACAGAGTGGTGGTCTGGTTTGCTGTCTTTGGGTCTGGAGATTTCTCACTCTTAGCACCCGCATATCTATGGGGCTTCCTTCTCCCAGTGGCTTCTGCCCAACCAATTAATGAGGAAGGGTGGCCTCTCTCCTCCCATCTCTTAAGGAGTGCCACATTGAGGGACTACAGGGACAAACTTTCTCAGTTGCTGGCCACCTTCTTTGGACTCCTTTTATAAGCAGCACATTTCTCCAGAGTTTAGATCGCCTTCCACCATATTGTTTCTTTCAGAAAGCAGCTGAAACCTGGCTTCTCCAGAGACCCTCCAAATAGATCAGCGATGAGAGGGATTGGATCTCAGAGCTGTTCCTAAGGGCACTGTTGCTCTTCTCTGTTACAATGGTTTTCCACTTCAATGTTGCTTATTCACTTTATTTTATTTTATTTTATTTTATTTTATTTTATTTTATTTTATTTTATTTCATTATTTCATTATTTCATTATTTCATTTCATTTGTTGTAAACCATTTTGAGGCTTCCTCAATTGGGCAGATTATCCAGTATATATATAAAGGTCAAAATTTATTCATTTACCAAAACCAAAATAATATATACTATGTAAATAAATAAATACATAAATAAAGCCAATATTTAAGTTCACTTGGGATTAAGCTGAAAGAAGTGATCAAAACAGAGAAAATCATGCTTTCCTAGGAATAGCAAAGTGGCAGCGAACACATTTTGATTTCTGAGGCCCTCAACAGGTAAAAGTTGCTTGTGGATAGTCGTGGAACTGCAAATGAATAAGCAAAATTCTGCCACTCACCACCTCAGACTAATACAAGCAATAAAAAGTATGGCCACATAGATAATGCTCCATCAATTGCTTCATGATTTTAAAAATCGATAATACCCCATCAATGGCTTCATGCACTTGAAAATGGTAAAATGGTATCAACAGATTTGACATTAAAGTTGAATGATCCAAAAATTGGATTTAGTGTATTGGACTCCCCACAGAATGGAGTTGAAAGGTAAAGCATCATATTTCCCATATTGGAGGTATAAAAAATATTGAGGGTTCACTGACCCATATGGTATGGTCCTGTAATCATTTGTCAATTTTGGGGAATAGCATTTTCATGGATATGAGCAGGTTTATGGGAAAACCTTTAGATGTTAGAGACTTTAATGTGATGTTGAATTATACAGAGTACCAAAGTTTTAGAATTCATCTGTCAGAAATTATGGTTGTATCATGCGTGGGGGCTAGCTAAAAGAATAATCCTGAGAAATTGAAAAAGTGATTTCATTCCATATATTACAGAATGACTTTTGGAAATACTTCCAAAATATATTGAAATATAAGCAAAGGCTAAAGCAGTACAGAATGTTCTACTTTGGTGAAGATGGTATGATTATTTTACAATCATGTTTTGGATCTGGTTATACTATGCTGTGGTATGGTATTTATAAGTGAAGCAGTGACTAACTATAAACTTAAAATATAAGGTAGGATTTTTTTAGTTTAGGACATTTCCTTCACTTTTCTGGTTTTTATCATTTTTTAAATTTTAGGGTAGTTTTAATTTAATTTGGTTATTTTAGTGTTTTTGGTTACATTTTAGTGGATTTTTAGAAAAGTCAGAAGTCAGCTTCTGTATGCTCCAAATGTTGCATCTTGGAGGGGACTTTAAAACTAAGTCTATGATTAGAGCTTGCTCTACTCTTGTTCTGTTTGGGTTTAATGTTCTTATTATTGCTAATATGACTTTGGGAAGAGAAATAAAGTTTAGAGATATTTAATCAAAAGTATGGCCCCATGAAATCCTTTGTGGCCGAAGCAGGAGGAAACATCTAATATACCCAGCACTGACAGAATACGCAGCTTGGAGAACCCAGCTCTCCTTCCCAATTTCAACTGACCTTCCTGCTAATTCAAGAATACAAATAAGGCTTCATGAATATTTCTGATGCTACACATATCTTCAGTCTTCAGGGAAACAGGAATCACCAGGCTGATACTGCAGGGAAAGCAAAATCAGCCTGCACTTCATTTGAGTGCCACGTATATGCATATTTGCCTCATTCAGAAAATCTGGTAAGTCTCTGACATATAAATTTAAAAGCATAAATGTTAAGACACATCCCTTTCTAACCCCAGCGTTGGTAGGTATGCTCTTAGTCAGGGATCCATCTACACCAGTACGAATTTTCACCTACGTATTAGAATAAAGAGCTTTAACCAGAAAAAGAAGTCTGGGGTCCATATTTAGATCTGCCAATTTCCTCCGCAAAATATTTCTATTTATTGAATCGAAGGCCACGCTTAGATCTATAAATGTGGTAAACAATTTCCTACCCATTTTTAAGTGCTTTGATACAAGATGATATAGAATGAAAAAGTTATCTATGGTGGAATGTTCTGGTCTGAATTCTGCTTGTTCCTCCACCAGGAGGTTATTCTCCATAGCCCAAACTTCAATTTTATTCAACAAATGCTTTGCATACATTTTGGCAATGATATCAATAAGACTTATTGGTCTGTAATTGGCTAGGTTGCCTCTGTCCCCTTTTTTATATAAAGGGACAATAATGGCAACTTCCCAACCTGCAGGTATGCAACCAGTATTGTTAATATATGTAAATAACCCTGCTAACAAAGAGCCCACCAATCCATATAAGTCTTGAATAGCTCAGGTGGCAGGAAGTCTTCACCAGGGGCCTTGTTGGGTTTTAATGAACAGATAATAAATTTAGTTTCAAAAGCGGAAATGGGGGCAGGTGGGAAGATTTTCCTAAGTTTGATTATATATAGAATCTTGATTAGATTTTAAAAAGAGATTGGAATAAAAATCCTCCCACACTGAAGCAGGAATGGGAATATCAAAGTAAAATTTATGTTCTTTCAGTATGCCTGAAGCGGCGTTCCAGAAGAAGACTGAATTTGACTTTTTTGCCCACACTTCCAAATCCGACCATAATTTGGCTCTGTGTAAAGCTTTCTTAGAAGCTATTAATTTCTCATAATCATGCTTGGTTTTCAACATATTAACATGGTTTTCCATGGTGGGACAGCCTCAAGCCTGGCGCATTGCAGCTCTCAGGTGTTTTCTGCTGAGGAAGCATGCAGGATCAAACCATTTAGCTCTGGCTTCCTGTCTCTTCTTCATTGGAAATTTAGCAGCGAGAAATTTTCTCAGTGAACGGCTTAAATTGTCATAGCAAGCCAAGATATTGTCTGCACCTGAAGAGGAATATGAAATTAAATTTCTCCAGGTCTGGAACTGTGCAGAATCCATAAAGCTGGATAATGTTTCAATATCAACTTTGGTCCATTTAAGTTTTCTGTCCTGTCTCACTTCCAAATTTACAAGAGGCGTCTTGTCCCAGGGTAAGTTTTCCCAGAAGTCAGAACTTCCTTGGAAAGAAACTGAAATTGGTTGGTGGTCACTGTCTTCTCTCATCAGGACTTGTATATCTGAAAACATCTCTAACTTGTCTCTTGAAATGCATGTAAAATCTAAAACACTACTAAAATTGCCTGAATGGTAAGCAAAAGGATACATAAAACCAGGGTCGCTACCACCTAAAATGTGTAGATTACAATTATAAATCATAGAAACTGTCAGGTTTAGCCCAGGAAACTCCAGGAGACCATACAGATTCAATCCAGCAAGGTTTATCTGGCTTCACCCTTTACAGAGAATCTTCCCAGACTGAGAGTATTTCCCAGGGTCAATCCATAAACATCACTAGCATTCCTCAGGGAGGTGCCAGTCGCATCCTCTTATCTCTCCCTCGCTCTTCGGGGGATGAAAGTACATTCTTGATCCCTCTTGCCCATACTCTCACAGAAACCAATTGTACACCTGCAGTATTTCTTTTTTGATCTCTAGAATGCCAAGGGGGAACAGATAGTAAGTAATCCTCAGGAATAACTCACAAGGAAACAAAATTTTGTAGAGAAGCCCCCACCCTGGCACTAAAATCACCTACCAGGACTACAATAGCTTTTGGGTATTTTTCCTTTAAGACTGTCACTTCCAAATTAGCCCAATTGTTCAGTGAGTAATAAGAAGTGGAGTAGGGTAGAAAATAGGCATTCAACAAAACCAGTTCGAAAGAATCATAGGAAAATTTAACAATTAGGTCAGAAGATGGAGTATTGTTGAAGGTCAGTTCCTGGGCTTGCCAGCCCAGCCCTGCCTTGATTAGAATTGCCAGGCCACCAGAGGACCTCCCTTTGGTCTTAAATTTAGTCGCAGGGGTTAACCATGATCTGAAGCCTGGCAAGTGAATCTCATCTTCCTCCAGGGACAGCCAAGTCTCCTGAAGAGCTAGAAGGTCAAAACTTATCAGAAAATCCATCAGGTCCCCATCCAACCCCTTCATGGATCACTGCCTTGTCGTGGCGAAGGGGCTTGTGTAACTCAGTGAAGCCATGAGCTATACCGTGCAGGGCCACCCAAGACGGACAGGTCATGACAGAGAGTTCTGACAAAATGTGGTCCACTGGAGAAGGAAATGGCAACCCACTCCAGTATCCTTGCCAAGAAAACCCCATGGACAATGTTAAAAGGCTAAAAGATATGACGCCGGAAGATGAGCCCCTCAGGTCGGAAGGTGTCCAATATGCTACTGGGGAAGAGCGGAGGGCAATTCCAAGTAGCTCCAGAAAGAGTGAAGCGGCTGGGCCAAAGCCGAAAGGACGTTCAGCTGTGGATGTATCTGGAAGCGAAAAGAAGGTCCGATGCTGTAAAGAACAATATTGTATAGGTACGTGGAATGTAAGATCCATGAACCAAGGCAAGCTGGATGTGGTCAAACATGAGATGACAAGATTGAACGTTGACATCTTGGGAATCAGCGAATTGAAATGGACGGGAATGGGTGAATTTAATTCAGGTGACCACTATATCTAGTACTGTGGGCAAGAAACCCTTAGAAGAAATGGAGTTGCACTCATAGTCAATAAGAGAGTGGGAAAGGCAGTAATGGGGTACAACCTCAAAAACGACAGAATGATCTCAGTGCGTATCCAAGGAAAACCATTCAACATCACAGTAATCCAAGTCTATGCCCCAACCACTGATGCCGAAGAAGCTGAAGTTGACCGGTTCTATGAAGACCTACAAGACCTTCTAGAACTAGCACCAAAAAAAGATGTCCTTTTCATCATAGGGGATTGGAATGCTAAAGTAGGAAGTCAAGGAGTAATCGGAATAACAGGCAAGTTTGGCCTTGGAGTACAAAATGAAGCAGGGCAAAGGCTAATAGAGTTCTGTCAAGAGAACAAGCTAGTCATAGCAAACACTCTTTTCCAACAACACAAGAGACGACTCTACACATGGACATCACCAGATGGTCAATACCGAAACCAGATTGATTACATACTTTGCAGCCAAAGGTGGAGAAGCTCTATACAGACGGCAAAAACAAGACCAGGAGCTGACTGTGGCTCAGATCATGAGCTTCTTACTGCAAAATTTAGGCTTAAATTGAAGAATGTAGGGAAAACCACTAGACCACTCAGGTATGACTTAGATCATATTCCATGTGAGTACACAGTGAAGGTGATGAATAGATTTAGAGGATTAGATTTGGTAGACAGAGTGCCTGAAGAACTATGGACGGAGGTCTGTAACATTGTACAAGAGGCAGCATCTAAAACCATCCCAAAGAAAAAGAAATGCAAGAAAGCAAAATGGCTGTCTGATGAGGCTTTACAAATAGCTGTGGAAAGAAGGAATGCGAAAAGCAAGGGTGAAAGGGAAAGATATAAGCAACTGAATGCAGATTTCCAGAGAATAGCAAGGAGAGATAAGAAGGCCTTCTTAAATGAACAATGCAAAGAAATTGAAGAAAACAATAGAATGGGGAAGACTAGAGATCTCTTCAAGAAAATTGGAGATATCAAAGGAACGTTTAGTGCAAAGATGGGCATGATAAAGGACAAAAAAGGCAGGGACCTAACAGAAGCAGAAGAGATTAAGAAGAGGTGGCAAGAATACACAGAAGAACTATACAAGAAAGATCTTAATGTCCCTGATGTCCATGCTGGTGTGGTCACTGACCCTGAGCCAGACATCCTAGAGAGTGAAGTCAAGTGGGCCTTAGGAAGCATTGCTAACAACAAAGCTAGTGGAGATGACAGTATTCCAGCTGAGTTATTTAAAATACTAAAAGACGATGCTGTTAAAGTGCTGCACTCAATATGCCAGCAAGTTTGGAAAACGCAACAGTGGCCACGGGATTGGAAAAGGTCAGTTTACGTTCCAATTCCAAAGAAGGGCAATGCCAAAGAATGCTCAAACTATCGCACAATTGCACTCATTTCACATGCTAGCAAGGTTATGCTCAAAATCCTACAAGCTAGGCTTCAGCAGTACGTGAACCGAGAACTACCGGATGTACAAGCTGGGTTTCGAAGAGGCAGAGGAACTAGAGATCAAATTGCCAACATTCGCTGGATCATGGAGAAAGCACGAGAGTTCCAGAAAAGCATCTACTTCTGCTTCATTGACTATGCAAAAGCCTTTGATTGTGTGGATCACAACAAACTGTGGCAAATTCTTAAAGAGATGGGGATACCAGACCACCTTACCTGTCTCCTGAGAAATCTGTATGCGGGCCAAGAAGCAACAGTTAGAACCGGTCATGGAACAACCGATTGGTTCAAAATAGGGAAAGGAGTACGACAAGGCTGTATACTGTCCCCCTGCTTATTTAACCTATATGCAGAGTACATCATGAGAAATGCCAGGCTGGAAGAATCACAAGCCGGAATTAAGATTGCAGGGAGAAACATCAATAACCTCAGATATGCAGACGATACCACCCTAATGGCAGAAAGTGAAGAAGAACTAAAGAGCCTCTTGATGAGGGTGAAAGAGGAGAGTGCGAAAGCTGGCTTGAAACTCAACATTAAAAAAACTAAGATCATGGCATCTGGACCCATCAATCCCTGGCAAATAGAAGGGGTAGAAATGGAAGCAGTAACAGACTTCATTTATTTGGGCTCCAAGATCACCGCAGACGGAGACTGCAGCCATGAAATTAAAAGACGCTTGCTCCTTGGGAGGAAAGCTATGGCAAACCTAGATAGCATATTAAAAAGCAGAGACGTCACCTTGCCGACAAAGATCCGCATAGTCAAAGCTATGGTTTTTCCAGTAGTAATGTATGGCTGTGAGAGCTGGACCATAAAGAAGGCTGAACGCCGAAGAATTGATGCCTTTGAACTGTGGTGCTGGAGAAGACTCTTAAGAGTCCCCTGGACTGCTAGGAGGTCAAACCAGTCAATCTTAAAGGAAATCAACTCTGATTGCTCATTGGAAGGATTGATAATGAAGCTCAAGCTCAGATACTTTGGTCACCTAATGCGAAGAGAGGACTCTTTGGAAAAGACCCTGATGCTGGGAAAGATGGAAGGCAAAAGGAGAAGAGGACGGCAGAGGATGAGATGGCTAGATAGCATCACTGAAGCAATGAGCATGAAATTGAGCAAACTCAGGGAGGCAGTGAAAGACAGGAAGGCCTGGCGCAATATGGTTCATGGGGTCACGAAGAGTCGGACACGACTTAACGACTAAACAACAACAACCCCATCCAAGACTCTTACTTTCCATCCAGCTATATTCCATGACAATAGATGGAATTGGTCTGCATGCTTAACATCTTCAGGAATAGGGAAAGAGTTCGTGTGCACTTGGGGAGAGGCACAAGTGTTTTCCAATCATTCCACATTGGTAATGTTGTCTAAAATTCCATCCGGGTCAAAAAAGACACCCTGATTCGTTATGTGCCTGCCTTCTCTTTTACCAGGTTGCTGGTTGAACTCCAAGTGATGTTGTGGGTCAGCAGCCTGGGGCAAAAATAAGTTTGTAGGCTGACCTGTCAGAGTAGTAGCAGAAACCAGAAGGGGGGGTCATCAGACAGGGGTTGACCTCCTTAGGACTCAGATCAGCTGCTGCACTGGAGCTTTCTTCTGATTGTTGTACCACGGTGATTAAGCAGCCGTTCAGATCCTCCTGACTGTTCACCTCTGCTATAATGCTATCGCTTACTGTGTCTGTATGCAGAGAAATTTTATCAGGGGTCTTGGAAAGGGCGTTTTTTCTATCTGCATTCGGGGTAACAAGATCTGTGAAGGGTTTCACTGCCTTACGTGTGGTTTCAAGCAGATTTTCAAGTCATCTAATCTATTAATAATGTCCACTTGCTCAGAGTCTGGCAAAGTGCAGAAGGAGTTAATCAAGCTTGACTCCCAAAGCTCTACCGAACACTGAATAGTGGGAGTCATGGAGTGCTTTTTTTTTTTTTTTTTTTGATCGCCACTTCTCAAGGAAATATCCTTGGAAATGACACCTTTAAAGTCACTCCAAACTGTACGATTGGAGCTTGCTCTACTCTCATCCTGTTTTGGTGTAATGTTCTTATTATTGTTAATATGATTTTGGGAACAGAAATGAAGTTTAGAGATGTTTAATAAAAAGTATGGCCCCCTGAAATCCTTTGTGGCCAAAGCAGCAGGAAACATCTAATACACCCAGCACTGACAGAATACACAGCTCGTACAACGCAGCTCTCCTTCTCGATTTCAATTCACCTTCTCTGTCCCGCAGGACTCCTGCTAACTCCAGAATACAAATAAGGCCACAGGAATATTCCCAACACTTCACATATCACCAGTCTTCAAGGAAACAGGAATCACCAGGCTGAGGGAAGATACTGCAATGAAAACAGACTTGACCTGCACTTCATCTGAGTGCCACATACACCCACCAAGGAGCAGAACCAGCTGTTTTCCCAAAGCCCACCCATCAAACTGTGTCTCCAATGACAGCAGTGCCAATCCAGGATTTCTACTATTTGGTTCTAAACTGTATCATGGCTCTTCCAAAACTCCACCCACTGGTGAATATGGCCGAGCATTATCTTTCTCACTTGAAGAGGTTCGGCAGCAATTCAGGAAGGACTTTTGTCTTTCCCACCTGGACAGGGCAAGCCCTGAGGCTGGGATCTTTTGCAACCACCGCAGGTTAGCCGTTCAACTGAGTCCCTTGCTCTTCCAAGGACTTTTGCAACAGCAAACGCACAGGAGTGTTTCAATAGAAGGAAGGTGCAATAATGCCTTATGTAAGAACAGTAAAAGTAACCCCTAAGAATACTTGCAATAATTCCCTCAGGGGATATGATGCAATCATTATAACTCTATAAATAGAGAGCTGTGTCCTGTCCCAGAAGCAAGATTTGGTCCAGAACCAATCCCAACATGAAGATCCTTTACCTGCTCTTCGCATTCCTTCTCCTTGCATTCCTGCCTGGACCAGGTAAGAAAATAAATTACTGATCATTTAGAAAGGACTGATAACTCGCTCCTTTATAAACAAGTATGATCATCTTTGAAAGCAAGGTAATCTTCTACAGCTTTGTTGGGTCTACCATTCAGTCCTGGGCCAGGATTTGTCACAAGTTTAAGGAATGGACTTCTGGAATTAGAGCTTATTTTTTAACTAAAAGTATCTTTATAACTTTAGGCATAAGCATATCAGTTGAATGAAGGGACTTTGGGATATCATTAATGTACAGATTAAACAAAATGGGGGCCAGTATATATCCTTGTCTGACCCCTTTGTTGGTACTAATTATCCCTGTTAGGGAACTGTGTGCATGAGTTTGCATATAATGCCTTGATTAAAGAGAGGAGAATAGAATCCAGGCTCAGGACCAGACGTTTCTTTCAAAGAAGGTCCCTATTTATTGAATCAGATGCTGCAGATCTAGAAAAGTTGTAAACAGTGGGCTCCCTTGAGCTTATATTTTTCTATAATATGACATATAATAAATAAGTTATCGACAGTGGAGTGACCAGACTTAAATCTAGTTGGCATACAATTTTGCTACAATGTCAATTAGATTAATTGGTCTATAGTTTGAGGGATCATGCTTATCACCCTTTTTGTAAATGGGGACCGCAATAGAGAGCTCCCAACCAGGTGGAATTTGGCAGGAATTATTTATATCAGTAAATAAACCTGCAGTTAAAGAAGCCCACCTGTTAATGTGACATTTGAATAATTCAGTGGGTAGAAGATCTTCCCCAGGAGACTTATTGCATTTCAGAGTCTGATGAGTCCTCTAATCTCCTGTTTAGTCACTGGAGGCCAAGGTGGGGAGAGCCTAAAGGCCTTCTATAGAGCCTCCAGGCATCTGAAAAATATGGCATTGATTTTTTTTTCTGCATTAAAACTAGAGATCCAATATAATATAGGGCATCAAGGAGGGACTGGAAGGCCAATTGTTTGATTCACTATTCTGTACTGAACTGTACTGGGGTCTGTCTTCTTACAGCTTTCATTGTTGCTTGGTTGGTTTTAGGGTTTAGCATTGGTTTTGGTTCACCACATTCTCACCACATTATGTTCATTTATTTATTTATTTAGTATACTTGTCCCCGCCCATCTCCCCACAATAGGGACTCTGGGCGGTTTACATCAAATTAAAACAATAAATACATAATTAAAATTTATAAAACGAGAACCACAGTTACACAAATGGAAGAAAGATTTTAAAAATCCAAGAGGCCAATGGAGGCCACACTAGGCCACTAAGGGGCCAGCCAACCACATTTCTGACAACCTCCCTCCCCGCCCCAGGCCAGATGGCAGAGCCAGGTCTTCAAGTCCCTCCAAAAGGCCGGGTGTGAGGCGGCCTGTCTCACTTCTGGGGGCAAGATGTTCCAAAGGGCGGGGGCTACAGCAGAGAAGGCCCGCCTTCTGGACCCCACTAATCAGAGTTCCTTTGCCGAGGGGGTCCGGAGCATGCCCTCTCTATGTGATCAGGTGGGACGGGTTGAAGTCGTGGGGGTGAGGTGGTCCCTCAGGTAGCCTGGCCCCATGCCATGTAGGGCTTTAAAGGTGATAACCAACACCTTGAATTGGACCTGGAAGCAAACTGGTACCCAATGCAGCTTACGGAGCAAAGGTGTTATGTGGGTCCTTCTTCGGACCATTTGTCCACCTATCTAATATGATTTCCTTAATAGAGAAAGCAAGACTGTACATGCTCCCTCAAGAAAAGCTTGATTCTTGGGGATTACATGAACCACCCAATGTAGTTCTCTTTCAGAGTGGTACAGAAGTGGTGTGTCCTTGACATCTTCTCAAAAGCTTTTCTGAGGGCTGGGATATCCTGAGGAACTCTCAAGCAAGTCACAACTGGTCTCATATACACAACTTTTCAAAAGCAGAGATGGAACTTTTTTCTACATTAAGAGAAGAGGGAGAAATCCGGGGGGAAATCAGTTCTGAAGTCCAAAGGAACTTAACCATTTCAGCCAAGGATTCTCCATCCAAAACACCCAGCAGAACCAGCCATTCTAACTCAGAATTATTTCCTAGCAAGCAAGGATCCATGGCAATAGAGGGGAGAGAGGTATCACAGCAAGGTCTCCCCTTGGTGTGAGGCAGATTGTTTCCTCACAATTGCCTTAACAGGAACAATTCCTGGCTCAGGCTTCAGACTTGGCTTCATACGTGATTTGGGCTGCTGCTGTGGTGTCTTGCAAGAAGAAATATCTAAATATCAAGGTATGTTTACTCATCATACACCTCTCTCCTCTTTTTCTTTCCGCAGGGAATGCCAGCCGTCGTTGTCGGAAGCTAACAGGACACTGCCGACCCTTTCCCTGTCCTGAAGGGTACCTGAACGTGGGGCGACAACACTGTCCATGGCCTTGGATGTGCTGTAGATCGTAAGAAAAGTCTCCCCTAATAGAGATGCCACAGATGTAGATTGGGATACTGTGCCTGCATATTGCTTGCATTCCCAAAGCATTGCAAGGCATTGACCTGAAGAGGGAGAGGTGTTTGAAGGGCAGAAAGGAGGGCAAGAGAGACTGAGTTTGGGGGCTCAGGTGGCAGAAGAGACCTTAAACCTGCTTTGATCAAACCTATTCTTTTATCCCATTTCTATAGTGGATAAGGAAGATAATGCCATCTCCGTCTACCACCTTGGATGTCTTCAAGATCTGGCTAATGACCTGACATCACCTCCTGCTATGGCTTCAGCTTCCACATTCTAAAATGGCATTATAAAGCAGCATTGCTATCTATCAGAGTCTAAAACATTTATGCATCAGAGTTAAATTTGGCAAATTTTCCTCGAAATACAGCTAAATGAGCATTGCAGTTGTCTGACTCCTTTAAGAGGGACTCGGGTCCGTATATTTATGTGACTGCATGAGTGAGTGTGTGTGTGTGTGTGTGTGTGTGTGTGTGTGCACGCATATCCATTGGCTTACATTTCAGTGTGGAAGGCATTCCCTGCTCTTCAACCACACATTATGCCATAAAGTCACCCAGAAACAGTCCCATTCTTTCCCCGTCTGTTTACAGACTGAAGCAGTTACTTTGCCATTGAGGGCTTCCGGCTGATGTGGTTGCTTGGCCAGAAGTAGTACAATACAGAACTTAGCTAAGACCCCACAATGGAACATAAAAGTATGCCTTAAGCATTTTTTTTCAAGCTAAACATCATGGGGTAGTACTTTAAAAAAACTTCTTCATCTGATGACTCAGTATCAGCCTATGACCCAGGCTGCTTTCCCTGGAAAAGGCACTGCAGAAATCAGGTTTGGGAATGACATCAGAAAGAGTCTCTCTCTCTCTCTCTCTCAACAGAGGACATAAAAATAGAGATCTCAGACACTTTGCAGAAGCAGGTTTCATACACTCAGATTCCCTGGGGCAAATGAGCAATGGAGCATCAACATAAACCTTGAGGGTGGCAGGGTTCAAGTCCCTTGTGAATTTGTGTAGAATTGTTGCAAGTCCCTGGTAAAGGAGCAATGCCTGGGATTATCTCTTTAGCAGTCAGCCTTATTCCCTTTTTCTCTCTGTCTCCTTTCCTCTTTCAGCTCCTGTCTCCTTCCTCAGCTTTGATGTACTGGCAGTTTTACTGAAGGAGCACTCTCTTTAGGAAAGGATTTCAACCTTAGCCCATATAGATCCCCACTTGGTTAAGCAACAAAACCAAGCAGAAAACAGTGGAGGAGGTCACCACGTTATCTCCTCCAGAGTAATTCAACACCAAAAAGATTTCTCTGGGAAACGTGGTTGGTGGCAGCCTCTCCACAGGAATCCTCAGTGAGCTTAGAGAAACCCTCATGGTAGTTGGAGGGACGACCAACCTGGTTGCAATGGAAGTGTTTCTGTGCCACCCTTAATAAATTTCTGCACCCATCAACTGAGCCAGCATAACAAAAGTTGCTGGATCCTTGTACAATTCAGTTCAAACCCAGGCTTTTAATGGTCCATTAAACACAGGCTTTGAAAGATCAAGGTTACTTTTGACATTCAGCATTCTTTTGGCATGCTATCTTTGGCATATGCTAGTTTGAATATTGGTCTAGATCATGCACTGAGTGATGGACCAAGGGCTACCCGTGATGCCAACCTGAGTTTGAGAAGGAGTGGGGAAATATAATGTAGCAAATTAAAATTAACAGAAAATCTTTAGGTGGGGGGGAGGAGTTTGTGTTATGCAATATAAAGAATAATAAAACCTTTTTATCTTTTATACACACAGAAGAAAATATTGATAAGGTCCAGAACCTCCATCCAGAGACTTCAAGCATCTCAATTCTCCTGCCAGTAGAGTTCATGTTGTTTTGTGATTTGCTCATCCTCTTTGAAGGGTAGCCCCGGCTTGGCTCACATTTTCACATATGTAACACTCTGCATAACCCAAAAAGACAAGACCACTGTTTGAGGAAACAGGCTTTAGTCAGAAGTGATACTCTTATCCAGTAAAAAGAGTCAGGCAGGAACGCCTAACTGAGAAAAGGACACTGGTTCCAAGAAAACTAGAATGCCTTTAGCAGTCCGTTGAATGACCCCCTGTGTATACCAATGTACTGTAGCTACAGAGAATAAAAATAAAATTGCAAAGGATCCGAGGATGACTTTTCTAAATGAAGATTGCACATCATCTCCTCCACTCTCCAAGTTTCCATTGTTGATTGTTGAGTCTTGGTAAAACAATGGAAGAAATAGCAAGAGGATACCTCTTCATGGACCATTCTTTTTGTCAAATAGACAGTCAGATGTACTGTACATTATTAATTTTAGTGACCAGCATAAAAAAATTAAAAGACTACAATAAATCAAACTATCAGAGGGTGGGTCAGATAGGACCAGATACAGACACACACACAGCCGACAAATGAGGGATATTATTCTGGACACCAGGATACCTTTGCTAACAATCACCTGCCTTCCCTAAAAACACTCCATGACCATGCTGCGTTCTGCAGGGTTTGCTACTCTCTCCACTCCCGTTTCACAGCTACATGAACCCACTGGGTGAGTTCATCCATGGTCATGGAGTGAGGTATCATCAGTATGCTGATGATACTCAAATGCACATTTCCGCCTCTGGCAAACTAAGCAATGCTGTTGATGTCCTGTCTTTGGAGGGAGGGGGAGTCTGAATGGGGAACAACCGGCTTCAGCTGAACCCTGGCCAGACTGAGTGGCTGTGGGTTTTTGGACCTTCCAGGTCTGGGATTTTACCACCTTTGGTACTGAATGGGTGGCACTGCCCCAAGCAGGCTTGGTGTGCAACTGAGGGTTCCTTCTAGACTCATGACTCCTGGTCGAGGAGCAGATGGCAGTCATGGCTAGGAGGGCCTTTGCACAACTTCGAGTTGTGTCCCAGTTGTCCCCTTTTCTGGACCATAAGGCCATACTCACAGTCACTTATTCCCTGGTCACCTCCAGAGTGGATTACTGTAATGCAGTCTATGTGAAGCTGCCCTTGAAGAGTATCGTTTTCTGGACCAACAGGCCCTACTCACAGTCATCCACACCCTAGTCACCTCCTGCCTTGACTATTGTAATGTACTGTACATGGGGCTGCCCTTGAAAAGTATCCGGAAGCTTCAATTGGTTCAGAGGGCAGTGACCCACATAATTTTGTGCAAGCCTAGACTTGCACACGTCACCTCTCTTGTGGGAGCTGCACTGGCTGCCAATTTGCTTCTGGGTCCAGTTCAAGGTGCTGGTTATCACCTTTAAAGACCTACATGGCTTGGGGTCAGATTATTTGAAGGACCACCTTTTCCCACTTTCATCTGCCCAACCCACCAGATCGGGGAGGCAGGGTGTGTTACAGGTCCGCTCTATTAAAGGAAGTCCTTCTAGTGGGACCAAGAAGAAGGGCCTTCTCCATGGTGGCTCCCTCCCTGTGGAACACCATCCCTGCAGAGATAAGACTGGCCTCCACCTTGATGCTCTTCTGCAAGGCCCTGAAGACATGGTTGTAGCAGCAGGCCTGGGGATCCCAGGTTGATACAGAGCCCATCAAGTGGTTTGTGTGAATGTATTGTTGTCGCCATGGTGGTGAGGGGGTGGAGTGGGTTTTGTTTGGGGATTTGTATTCTTGTAAGCTGCCCGGAATCACCGTGAGTGAGTTGGGTGGCTATATAAAATATCTGGGATTTTACCACCTTTGGTACTGAATGGGTGGCACTACCCCAAGCAGGCTTGGTGTGCAACTTGGGGTTCCTTCTGGATTCACGACTCCTGCTCAAGGAGCAGGTGGCAGTTGTGGCTAGGAAGGCCTTTGCACAAATTTTGAGTTGTGTGCCAGTTTTGCCCTTTTCTGGACCATGAGGCTCTATTCAGAGACATTCATGCTCTGTTCGCCTCCAGAATAGATTAATGTAACACGCTCTATGTGAGGCTGCTCTTGAAGAACATCTGGAAGCTTCAACTTGTGCAGAGTGTGGCTGTGCAGGCAGTTATGTGTGCCCCCAGGATGGCACACATTACACCTCTACTCCTGAGCTGCGTTGGCTGCCAGTCTGCTTCCGGGTACAATGCAAGGTGCTGGCTTTGACCTTTAAAAGCCTACATGGCATGGGACCAGGTTATTTGAGGGACCGCCTCTTCCCGATCCCATCCCATAAGATCCGGCAAGAGGGGTATGATGTGAATCCCATCTATTAAAGACTTCTATCTGACAGGACCAGAAGTCCTTCTTTTCCCCTTTGGCAGTCTGGAGATGTAAACATCCTGTAGAGAAAGAATATACTTATTATTCTTCAGTTCACAAAACTTGCCCAGGAATAGACATGCCTTTGATTTCTATCTTACATGTAAAGTAATCTCTTAGATGTGGAAGTTGCAGCTCTTACATATTCGGAACACAATGCAATAAGATTAAACAGAGGAACCTATAGACTGAAGAGATGGCAATTTAACAATCCGATATTGCTGCTAACAAGAATTAAAGAGATTTTCTAGATCAATTTAATTCTTGAACTTTCTTTACTTACAGAATGGATTCTCATAAAACATTTAGGAGATGATTGTTTATTTTTCTGGCATTAAATAGAAAACATGCAAAAAATGACATACTGGCAAATGAACAGAAGCAATTAAAGTTAAGACATAAGCATAATCCAGGGTCATAATCAACTAGATTTCATGGAAATAAATGACATTTACAAGATGAATTTTGTCAAATGAAAAGGCTTCAAAAAAGGTAATAAATCTGATGAATCTGATGAATGGAGCTTACCAGCTCCAAAGAGAGCAAGAGGAAAGAATTATTATTTCTCCTTGGGAGAAAAGTCCATACGTTTCAGCAATAAATGAGATAATGGAGCCATTTCTTATTTCTTTTTATTGTATTTATTTATTATTAACTCCTAACAAGTCTTGCAGGTTATTTACTATTCAAGATTATATAATAAACAGACATCTAATCCAGAAAAGATTGAAGACTGTCTAAGTATAATATCATTCATGAAATTTACAGATCAACAAAAAGAAGGTCTTAACAAATTAATCACGGAAGATGAAACCAAAGAAGCAATACAAAAAGAGAATAAATCACCAGGACCTGATGTTATTTCTGCAATATACTGTAAGGTCCTTCAGGAAATTTTGGCTCACCTGTTAACCCAGGATCCAACAATGTCAAATGCATCCTTCACCATGCAAAGAAGCTTTCCTCTTTCCAAAAAGAGGGACGTTATCCCTCCCATCCAGAGTCATACAGTCCTATTTCTTTACTGAATGTAAACTACAATCTTTTTATAGCAATACAGTATTTGCAAGATGAATCAATGGTCTTTTAACCAAATGAATTCACTCTGATCAGACTGGCTTTGCTCCAAAGAGAAATGTGAAGGATAACATCAGACAGCTTTGGAATGCTATTGACAACATAAATAATATTTCAAAGGCAATTATTACTTTTCTTGATGTGGAGAAAGCTTTGGATAATTTCGAATAGACTTTCATTTTTAAGATTGTGAAGATGCTGTGGTTCAAATCATGTTACATGGATAAGGAATGTTTATAAAGAACAAGAAGCCAAAATAATAGCAAATTATTTTCTTTCACAAAAATATACTGTAAGAAAGGGAACAAGATAATGTTGTCCCCTGTCTTCTTCCATGTTTTTATTGGCATTAGAACCATTTGCAGTGGAGATACATCAACAAAATAAAATTTCAGGAATTCAGTTAGCAAATCAGGAACATAAAATGAAACGAAGTCTGACAATGTTGTACTTGGAGTTATTCATCCAAAGGACTCTTTACAATTAATAATGGAACATATACAGAAATATGGTTTGTTATCAGATCATTGGATTAACAAGGACAAAACTCGAATGTTGACATGGAACTTATCTGAGGAAGAGGAAGAAATGCAATACAAGAAGTTACAGAGTTCTACATGTTACTAAAAAAATTAAATATCTTGGAATTTACTTCACAAAAATAATAGAGATCTTCTTTTAAAATAATTATTCACAGGTTTTGAAAAAATATAAATATAAGGGTTGATATTCTAACATGGAGAAAGTTAAAATTGTCTTGGTTAGGAAAGATTCCACTTGTAAGAAAGAACATTCTACCAAGGCTTAATTTTCTGTTCCAATGATTCCAATAAAATTTGAAAACAGGCTATTAATGACTGGCAGAGACAAGTAACAGCTCTTGAACAGCTCTCTAGCATCTGCCACTGAGAGTCTGGAGGATGAACTGACTCCTTAGCTGATGTATAAATTGCAATTAATGGGTAACCTTGTCAAGGCTAATCATGGCAAATTATTTTCTGAGATGTTCATAAAGACGGCATACTGGACAGGAATATCACTATTTCAGACTGTAACACGAAGGACATAAAATCCGTGGAGGCTCCACTTAGCAACTTCCAACGGGAACTGGAGCATCTTAAACAGTAATCCTTCACTCCCATGAATCCAGATTGAAGCAGCAGAATCCAAAACTGAAAAACAAGTAAGGGATATGGACCTGCAGGACAACGTTTTAAATAGATAGAACTACAAGCAGACCTGACCCACAGACGCTTAAAAACAAGGGGTCTTCCCTCAGATTAGGAGGCACAGAAACTGCCTGATTTCTCAGAAAAATGCTTGCAAGAATTACTCTCATTGTCCTCAGAGGTGGACCTGGAAATAGAAGACTCTGAGAGAGCCCAACCGAGTGTTAGGATCCCCAAGAGTGCTCCTCAAATGATTGTCAAATTTCAAACAGTTGCAGTGGCAGATATGGTTTTGAGGAAGACACATGAGATCTCTTTGAAATATAAGGAATATAATTTGCAAATTTTCCCTGATTTCATTATCTGTAATTCCTTGGAAGAAAGAATTTTCCTTAGCTCAGGCCCTGGCTAAAGTAAAATCCATGAAATGTTTCTTTTCGTTTCCTGCTGTTTTTCATCCACCACTGACCAGATCAGGCGTTTTATGGATCCTGATGCACCACTGGCATTTCTGACTGAGGATCACCCTCTTCAAATGCCTATATTGCCTTGAACAGAGGACTTTCTTTTCTTTTTGGCTGGTCAGCATCGCCTTCTGCTGGCTCTAAATAGAAATGTTCCAGTGTGCTTTTCTTTTTTTCCTTTTTTTTCCCCAATAATGGTGGGTAGGAGGAGGTGGGTTGAGGTGGTGAACCTGTTTTCTATGAAAGTCATAGTTTTTATTTTTATTGCTTTAATATTTTGTTTAAGTATGTTTGCTTTGTATTTTTTTTACTTTTTAACTTTAACTCTTTTAGTCACTGGTTACTTTATTTTTTTACTATATTTCTGTATTCATATATTATCTGTGCACATATCTGTTATGCCAATATTCAGTGTCTGTGATAGCAGTTTATTTCCAATGTAGTCTATGTGTAATTATACCGTATTTAATTTCTTCATATGTTCAAGTTAAGGGTATTGAGCTGGAATGTGAAAGGGATGAGAAATATCTTTGAACATAGAGAGAGATTTGAATAAATACGAAGTTGGTATTATATTTATACCAGAATCTCATATTAGGGATGATGAAACATAGGACTAATGCAGCTGCAGTCAGGTGGTTACTTAAGAAAGAGGTTGACATGATAGTAATGCAAGTTACTATATATTGATCCTTATGGGGTTTTTTGTTTCGTTTTAATTGTACTATAAAACATATTATATTTTTCAGTCATGGGGGTATTTGTACAGTGCTGATGGAAATTTAGTAACACTCTGATGTTTAGATAACTTAAATCTTTAAATATTAAAATGAAGAAATCTATGTCAATATTAACTATGATTTCTAAAATTTCATTGATGATAAGCATAGGGTTGTTTAAATTTTAAATCTAAAGCTGAATATGGCATTGATAAACAACTGCAAAATACATTGAATTATTTGTTATATAATAAAAGTTTCTGTCTTAAGGTTAATACGTGATAGTAAGGTTTTCACTCTGTTGTTACTTATAAGTAGGCCTCGGGTTACGATGGCAACTGGGACTGGAATTGTTATTGATAAGTGATGCGGTTGTAAAGCACAATGTCATGTGACTGTCTCGCTTAGCAATGGCAGTTCCAGCAATCCCAGTTGCCATCATTAAGAGAGGACTTGTGGAATTGTAAGTGCTAAATTCCAAGTCAGTTGAGACTTTCTGGTTTTCCACACTTTCACACACACGTTACATCAGAGGACATGAGGTTTGCTGGATACTACTGGTATCTCACCGTTATTTCTTAACATGAAATCCTTGTATTGACATCCTTGCTTTTAAGGCTTTCCTCACAAACTCCTTCCTTGGCTTCCTTCAGCCTTGCAAGATATTAAGTTCTAATATTCTCTTTAATCTAGGGTTTGCCTAACTTTAGGGACCTTGCACATTGGGCATGGCTTACCAGTGCAATGACAACTGAATTCACATCAGTGCTGAAGAGTGGCCAGAATACAGCCCTCTTTCACTACTTTCTGAACTGAGATACCAGCAGAGAGATGGCTGTTACTGCCACATCTCAGTTCTGTAAATGTGTTTTCATGCAAACTCCTAATTGAGCAAAGTAACCACCAATCTATGGATGAATGAAACAACTTCCACCAAAGTCTTTCTCTAGGCATGGAATTAAAAGCTTATTCACTTTGATTTTATTGATAACTTGTGATATGACCTCTCATGTAAAGTAAGAAGGGGACTCATTTCATTAGTCACATTATACATCACAGCCAGGATGTAGCCATAGAATTTATTTCATTTTTACCAGCTTTTTAGAAAACTTTTCTAATAAAGAACACAGTCGGTAGTATCTTCATCTATTGCACTCACCACGATTAAAGAGAGTGAGAGGTAATGGTATGCCACCAGAAGACAGTGCTAGTGAAAATTACTCCAAGGCCAGAGTAAAACTATGATAGGAAAACCTAGGGAATTTCTGGGAGAATGTGTTGAGGCCTCCATCCATTCACACTATGGGCTTATTCCTGCCACTATTGCAAAGGGACCTTTGCAATAAAGTTAATGTGTGGGCTGAATCTTGTAGAATGGAAAGTTCCCATTTTTAACTTTTAATTCAAAGTTGGAGTATCCCCAGAACCAGGAGATCCCAAGACCCATAGTCACTTAGTCTTGGTAGGATTGAGTCAGAGGTGGTTCCTCTCCATCCAGGCCCACACAACCTCCAGGCTGGCCTGAGGTTGAAAGATACAATTAGGTATCATCAGCATAATGAGGATACCAAATTCTAAACAGGTGGATTACTTCCCCCAGTGGCTTTATACAGATGTTGAATAGGAGGGGAGTGTTCTGTTTCAAAGTAGCAGACACAGTTGCCAAGAAGCAGAAGCAGATAACAGCAGACAAGTTGCAAAACAAAGACTTACCAAAGTAAAGTACCATTTGTAGTCCAAGAAGCAAAAGAGTAGTCTAATTACAATGCCAGAAGTCACGAAGCCTAGTCAGGTAGCCCAGAAGTCGGGAATTCAGGATACACACAAGACATGAGCTAGGTTTTCAAATGGTTGTTTTCCAGCAGAGAATCAAGGCAAAGCAAGCTACATAAATCTCTCTGCAGGCATCTGGCTGCAATTATTCAGGCCTCACCCTTTGCCTTGCAAGGAGTCTCCTTGATTGACGCTACTCTGCTTGCCTCTGCACGGGTCTGGATCTGGGGCTTGGGGCTAGTGCCTTCTCATCTGACTGCTCCAGCTGATCAGGAGATGCCTGTGGCTGATCAGCCTCAGATTCCACAGGCTCAGCTGGAGCAACATTGTCATAATCAGAGTCAGACTCTGAATCATGGCTCATGACAGCGAGAGAGAGTCAAACCCTGTGGCACCCCATAGACGAGGGACCTACGGAATTGCCTCTCCTGCCCAACCAACACTGACTGAAATCAGTCCTCAAGAAATTAAGAGAACCACTATAAAATGCTGCCCCCTATTTCCAACCCCCGGAGTTGGTCCTGAAGGATACCATACCATGGTCAATAGTATAAAAAGTTACTGAGAGATGAAGGAGCACAAAGATGGATGCTTCATCTCTGCCACAGGTTGTTCACAAGTGTAATTAAGGCTGTCTCCATCCTAAATCCCAGGCTGAAACGGGACTGAAATCGGTTTAGATAATCCGCTTCCTCCAGAAAAGCTGCAGTCCAACCAAAGCTGTTTCTCCACAACCTACCCCCAGAAGAGAAGGTTGGAGACAGAGTGGTGGTCTGGTTTGCTGTCTTTGGGTCTGGGGCTTTCTCACTCTTAGGAACTGCATATCTATGGGGCTGCCTTCTCCCAGTGGCTTCTGCCCAACCAATAAATGAGGAAGGGTGACCTTCTTATGTGCTGGCCATCTTCTTTGGACAGCATTTCTCCTGAGTTTCTTTCATCCCATCATATTGTTTCTTTCAGAAAGCAGTTAAAACCTGGCTTTTCCAGAGAGCCTCTGAATAGATTGACAATGAGAGGAATTGGATCTTAGAGCTGTTCCTAAAGGCACTGTTGCTCTGCTCTGTTACAATGTTTTTCCATTTTAATGCTGCTTATTCGTTTTGTTTTGTTTTATTTTATTTTATTATTTTATTATATTTGTTGTAACCCATTTTGAGCCTTCCTCAATTAAGCAGATTATCCACTATATTCCAAAGTTCAAAATTTATTCATTCACAAACACCAAAATAATATATACAATGAGAAAGAAAGAAAGAAAGAAAGAAAGAAAGAAAGAAAGAAAGAAAGAAAGAAAGAAAGAAAGCCAGCCAGCCAGCCAGCCAGCCAGCCAGCCAGCCAGCCAGCCAGCCAGCCAGCCAGCCAATATTTAAGGTCACACAGGGACAAGTAGGAGGTGATCAAAGCAGAGAAATGCATACTTTCCTAAGAATAGCAAAGTGGCAGTGAACACATTTTTATTTTTCACGCTCTCAGCTAGTAAAAGTTGCTTGTGGATAGTCGTGGAACTGCAATTGAATAAGCAACATTCTGCCACTCACCACCTCAGACTAATACAAGCAGTAAAAAGTATGGCCACATAGCTAATACTCCATCAATGGCTTCATGCACTTGAAAATGATGAAATGGTATCGACAGATTTGAGATTAAAGTTGAATATTCCAGAAAATCCAAAAAAACCCTCAAAAGGATGAATATTGTATTTCCTATACTGGAGGTGTAAACAAATTGAGGGTTCATTGACCCATATGATATGGTCTTGTAATCATTTGTCGCTTTCTGGGGATAGCATTTTCATGGATATAAGTAGATTCATGGGAAAACTTTTAAAAGTTAGAGACATTAATGTGATGCTGAATTATACAGAGTACCAAAGCTTTAGAATTTGACAGTCAGAAATTATGGTTGTATCATGCATGGGGGCTGGCTAAAAGAATAATACCAAGAAATTTAAAAAGTGATCTTACTCCATATATTAAGGAATGGCTTTTGGAAATACTTTCAAAAAATATTGAAATATAATCAAAGGCTAAAGCAATACAGTATGTTCTACTTTGGTGGCAATTTTATGATATTTTACTATCATAAATCTGGTTATACTATGGTACTGTATGGTATTTATAGGTAAACCAGTGACTATAAACTTTTTCTGGGTTTTATTAATTTTTTATCTTTAGGAATTTTTTCATTTAATTTTGTTATTTTAGTGTATTTTGCTTACATTTTAGATACTTCTAAAATAAAGATTAATTTAATATTTTTTAAATGTTAGCAGAATCTAAAATGCCACAATTTTTTAAAAAAGTATTGAAAAGTGTTTTGGAAGACTTTACAGCTATACTTTATTTTTCTAGACATTTTAAGAGATTTACTAAGACTGGTTCTTCACAAACCATTTAAAATATTGAGTTGGAACATCCTCTCTTAAGAAATCAATGGTCCTAAGGGAATGTGAAATATTTTTCCTTATTATCTTGATGTGAGAGTAATTTAACAAAAGATATTTTTCATGTTTACTGGATACTTTAGTGGATTAGTCAACTTCTATATGCTCCAAATGTAGCTTCTTGGAGGGGATTGATACACACTGTATGATTGAAGCTTGCTCTTGTTTGGATTTAATGTTCTTATTATTGTTAATATGATTATGGGAAGAGAAATAAAGTTTAGAGATATTTAATAAAAAGTATAGTGCCATGAAATCCTTTGTGGCCGAAGCAGCAGGAAACATCTAATACACCCGGCACTGACAGCATACACAGCTTGGAGAACCCAGTTCTCCTTCTCAATTTCAGTTCACCTTCCGTGCCCCACAGGACTCCTGCTAACTCCAGAATACAAATAAGGCGGCAGGAATATTTCCTTTTTATATATATAATAATTTTTATTGAAGTTTAAAAATACAAAGATAAAAAACTAATGCAAACTAAGAAAAATATAAAAAAGAAAGAAAAAATGAAAAATCAGAGAGAGAAAAAGGGGGGAGGGAAAAAACATAAAAAGAAAAGGAAAAAATGTGTAAAGAAATGACTTCCCCCTTCATCAAGACAAGTACAAACTTAATCAGCAAAAGTCCATTAAGAGTTACCAGAAGTAAATAAATATTATACACACACACACACACACACACACATATATATACAGTGGTACCTCAGTTCACTAATGCTTCTGTTCACGAACAATTCGGTTCATGAACAGCTCCGGTCGCAAAATTTTGCCTCCGTTCGCGAACGCCGGATCGGGTTACGAACAGGATCCGCGGCCATTTTCCCTCCCGTGACACGTGGTTGCGGCTTCCTGTAGGGAGGGGGACTCTCCCTCCAAGCAGTAACTGCCTCCCCACCCGCCTTCCTATCCTCCACGCCAGAAGTCGCGTCAAGCAAGGTTAGCTTTCTCTCTCTTCGTACTGTACTTTGTGTCATATTTTTGTGGTTTTAAAAAAATATATATATGGTTCAGAATGGATTAACTGTAATTACATTGAACCTGATAGGGAAATTTGATTCAGGACGTGATCAAAAATCGGTTGGCGACCAAATTCGTAGGGGTCAGAACGGATTAACTGTATTTACATTGAACCTTATGGGAAAATTTGATTCGGTTCACGACCAATTCGGTTCACGACCAGAGTCGTGGAACGAATTAAGTTCGTGAACCGAGGTACCACTGTATATATATAAACCCTAAACAAGTAAATCAGTCTCATATTCCTTTACTTTACCTTACACAGTAACTTATCACTTTCTCTAAAAATACAACAAAAAAATCTCTTCTTCCCATATCTTGTTTCATATCTATAAACAAATCTTTAAGGCCTTGTCCTTCAGACTTAATCAAGAAAAATTCCATTAAGAGCTATCAGAAACAACAACATATTGAAAATCTTGATCTTTAATCCCTTCAAATAATGTCCCACAAATTAATTTCTTATAATGTTCTCTTTGTCTCCTCTCAGAAACTCATTCACAAGTTTAACATTTTCCTTCAGTTTTAACACCATAACTTATCACTTTCTCTAAACATACAACAAAAAAATCTCTTCCTCCCATATCTTATCTATAAACAAATCTTTAGAGCCTCCTCATTCAGTCCTGGTTTAAAAAAAAAAACACCATTAAAAGCTGCTAAGGGAAAAAAATCATATATATTTTAACCTTGATCAAATAAGCCTACCTTATAATCCTTATTTCTGCTTTTAAAATCTTGATGTTTATTCCTTTTAAGTAGTGTCCCAAAAGCTGATTTCACTCTCTCTATCTTTTCTCAGGAACTCCTTTATAAGTATAACATTTCTTTTGTAAGTCCAAAATTAAAAAGTTGTCCAATTCACTCTTCGGAGTCGAAATCCACACGTCCAAGTCACTCTTCTGATTTATTATTTGTGTATCCCTTTTAGCTATTAAAATGTCAATTGGTTTCATTTGTAAGTCCTGTGTAATAACTTTGTCAATATAATTCTTATAGCCTGCCATTTTCAAATACATATCCAAACAGCCTGATTCTTAATTGTATCCTCTTCTATCCCCTCTTTTAATACCATTTTTATAGTAGCAGACAATCTTAAGAAAAAGTTCTGGGTACATTGTTGCCAAATATCCTTGAATTCTTCCAGAGTTAAAATATTTTTCTCCATTCTATATTAATGGGTCTTCTCCTTTAATTGTAATCTTTAGTTCTTTCTGGTTGCCTCTAGTAACCAAGGTCTCCTCTTACCATGTTTTTCTCTAACCCACAACATTTTCCCACAGAAAGATTTCTTACACTTAGATTCAAAATCTACATATATTTTTAATAGGATTTTAAACAAACCACATGAAGGATTCTTATACATAGTTTCAAAACCTTATTTCCAGACAATCTGGCCCCTTAGTCCATTTATAACTTTCCAAATGTTCTAATCACCCTTTTGCTCCTTATTTCTAAACAATTTTTTTTCTTTAAGTTCTTAACCTTACATGAAACTCCTTTCACTGAGGATTGAAGGAGAGTCACTCCGTGAAATGAAATTTGTCCTTCTGAAAGTTCTTAGTATCCAAAAAGCAATTTACAAGCCATTTCCAGAAGTGATTCAGAGAGGAAGTAGGCGAACACAGTGTCTGTTTGAGGGCTCCAAACCACAGCTTGGGCAAAGCTGACTCTCCTGGCTCCCAGAGCTATAAAACCCACCAGAGACCATTGTTTTATGGTCTCATCACAGGGAGCATCTGTATGGCACATTGTGTGTGATCCCAGGTCCTCCTCTTTATCTGGAGAAGAATTTTGAGGCAACAATCCTTTCATTGGCTCCTCATTCTGCCTTGGTCGTTGGCTCCACTAAAAGCAAAGCCATCTTTAGTCCACCATTCCTTCCCCATAAGTCACTGCAGGTATATTTCCAACACTACACATATCCTCAGTCTTCAGAGAAACAGGAATCACCAGGCTAATACTGCAATGAAAGCAAAATCAGCCTGCACTTCATCTGAGTGCCACATACACCCACCAAGGAGCAGAGCCAGCTGTTTTCCCAAATTATGTCTCCAATGACAGCAGTGTCAACCCAGGATTTCTATCATTTGGTTCTGAAATGTATCATGAGTCTTCCAAAACTCCAAACACTGGTGAATATGGCCAAGCATTATCTTTCTTGACTGGTAGAAGTTCAGCAGCACTTCAGGAAGAGCTTTTCTCTGTCCCACTTGAACATGGCAAGCGCTGAAACTGGGATCTTTTGCAACCACAGCAGGTTAGCCGTTCAACTGCATCCCTTGCACTTCCAAGGACTTTTGCAACAGCAAACCCACAGGAGTATTTCAATAGAAGGAAGGTGCAATAATGCCTCATGTAAGAACACTAAAAGTAACTCCTAAGAACAGTTGCTATATTTCACTGAGGTGGTATTGATGCAATCATTATGACCCTATAAATAGAGAGCTGTGTCCCATCTCAGAAGCAAGATTTGGTCCAGACCCACCATGAAGATCCTTTATCTGCTCTTCACATTCCTTGTCCTCGCATTCCTGCCTGAACCAGGTAAGAAAATAAAATACTGGTAATTTAGAAAGGACTGATAACTCACTCCTTTATAAACAAATATGATCATCTTTGAAAGCAGGATAATCTTCTACGTCTTTGTCAGGTCTACCATTCAATCCAGGACCAGAATTTGTCACACATTTAAGGAATAGACTTCTCGAATTAGAGCTTCAATTTTTAGGTAAAATATCTCAATCATTGACACCTTTTAGTTTTACTTTAAAGAAATAGCTTTGAGCAGCGTGGACTATTGACAATGTGAGCCTCCAAACATCTGAAAAATAGGCCACTGATTTTTCTTATGCATTAAAACTAGAGACCCAATATAATGTAGGGCATCAAGGAGGGACTGGAAAGCCAATTCATTGATTCTCTAAGGTGTACTGAAGTGTACTGGGGTTTGTGTTGTTGTAGGTTTCTTTTGTTTGTTGGTTGGGTTTAGGGTTTAGGGTTGCTTTTGGTTCATGAAATTCTCACCAAATTATGCTCTATTTGAATAAGGAGGAAAGACAGTGAATCTATTTGTATTTAGCATGGGAAAAAGAGATGAAATGGGGCATTCCCTACACTTGCAGCAAAATATCTAGAAGCAGAGAAATTATCTTTTTTCCACCTATCTAATATGATTTGCTTAATATAGAAAGCAAAACTGCACATGCTCCCTCAAGAGAAGATTGACTCTTGGGGATTACGTGAACAACCCAATGTAATTCTCTTCCAGAGCCATACAGAAGGGGTGTCCTTGCTATCTTCTTGAAAGCTTTTTTGAAGGCTGGGATATCCTGAGGGTCCCTCATACAAGTCATAACTGGCTCTCATACGGACAACTTTTCAAAAGCAGAGAATCAAAGTGATGGATTTTTTTCCCTACATTAAGAGGGAGAAATCCAGAGGAAAATCAGATCCTGAAGTTCAAAGGAAATTAGCCATTCTCATCCAAGGATTCTCCAGCCAAAATACCCACCAGAATCAGCCATTGTAACTCAGGGTTATTTCCTAGCAAGCAAGGATCCATGGCAATAGGGGAGAGAGAGAGATCACAGCAAGGTCTCCCCTTGGGATGAAGCAGATTGTTTGTTCCCAATTGCCTTCATAGGAACATGCATGCCAGCCAATTCCACTCTGGCTCAGGCTTCAGATTTGGCTTCATATGTGATTTATTTGGACTGCTGCAGGGAGACCAGCAGAAATGGATTCCTCTGGTCAGATGGAACTACCTAAAGCCATAGGAATTTGGCAATTCTGTAGAAGCAGGTGGTGTCTTGGAAGGAGAGATGTGTCTAAATATCAAGGTATCTGTCAGGCCCAGCCCAAGAACAATGGTGAAACAGTCCAGTCGAGTATAGTTCCTTTATTTGCTTATGCCTTATAGACAGAACGTTGCCAGACTAAATCTATACTACACCAACTAATGGATATAACCTGGGAGATTCTAGGGAGTGGACATCCTGAACCTCTTTTGCTTCCCACACTGCCCTTCAGGACTGCATTGTCTCTTATCTCCTTTCCCCTTCTGGAATGCACCCCCTCCCTCCTGATAGCCTTGATCTCCCATGGTATCTATACTCATCATACACCTGTCTCCTCTTTTTCTTTTCACAGGGAATGCCAACCTCCAGTGTCGTCAAGGAGGATGCTGGTTTCCCCATCGTTGTCCTCATGGATACCACTACATTGGGCAATGGGTACTGTTCGGGAGATGGATAATTTTGTGCTGTAGACAGTAAGAAAAGTCTCCCCTAATAAAGATCCCACAGATATAGATTGGGATACTGTGCCTGCATATTGCTTGCATTCACAAAACATTGCAAGGCATTGACATGAAGAGGGAGAGGTGTTTCAAGGGCAGAAAGGAAGGAAAGAGAGATTAAGTTTGGGGGTTCAGGTGGCAGGAGAGACCTTAAACCCACTTTGATCAAATCTATTATTTTATCCCATTTCTATAGTGGACGTGGAAAATAATGCCACCTCCATCTACTGCCTTGGATATCTTCAAGATCTACCCAAGGACTTGACATCACCCCCTGCTATCGCTTTATCTTCCTTTATATAAATCAAAATTGCTATCTATCAGACTCTAAAACATTTATGCATTGAAGTAAAATTTATCAGACTCTAAAACATTTATGCATTGAAGTAAAATTTGGCAAATTTTCCTTGAAATACAGCTAAATGAGCATTGCAGTTGTTGTGCGTTGTCTTTAAGAGGGGCTCGGGGCAGCATATTCATGTGACTGCATGAATGCGTGTATATGTGTGCATATCTCTTTCCTTACATTTCAGTATGGAGGGCATTCCCTGCTCTGCAACCACACATTATGCCATAAAGTCACACAGAATCAGTTTCATTCTTTCCCTGTCTATTTATTTATTGAAGCAGTTACTTTGCCTTTGAGGACTTCCAGCTGATGTGGTTCCTTGGGCAGAAGTAGTACAAAGCAGAACTTAAAATATCAGCAGATGACATCAGATGAAGACATTCTTATTTTAAGTAGTATCCCATGGTGTTTATGTTTCATTGAAGGAACATAAAGCATGTCTCAAGATTATTTCTTTCAAGCTAAACACCATGCAATACTACTTAAAATAAGAATGTCTTCATCTGATGACTCAATATCAACATAGGACTCAAGCTTATTTTGGGGGAAAAGTCTCTGCAGAAGTCAGAGGTCCCATCCTTTGGAGGGTGAGGTCATAAAGAGTCTCACTCATTCTCACTCCCTCTCCTTCTCTTTCTCCCTCTCCCTTTCCCTTTCCCTTTCCCTCTCCCTCTCTCAACTGACATATAAAATAGAGATCTCAGATACTTTGCAGAAGCCCTACCAGTAGCAGTTTCATACACTCAGCTTCCCTGGGGCAAATGTGCAATGGAGCATGGGCATAAACCTTGAGGGTGGCAGGGTTCAAGTCCCTTCTGGATTTTCCAGGACCAGGCAGTTAGTTTTGCCAGGCTAACATTCATTACAAGAGTGGCTGCAGCATCATGTCTGGCTTTTGCCATGCAATGTTACAATCCCTGCATTTCCTTGAACCTATTTTACTTTTATCCTTTATTCATGTTGTTCAAACTTTGTTTTATGACTATCAGTTTATGTAGGATTGTTGGCAAGTCCCTGGTGAAGGAGCAATGCCTGGGAATATCTCTTTAGCAGTCACTCTTATTCCCTTTTTCTCTCTCTCCTTTCCTCTTTCAGCTCCTGTCTCCTTCCTCAGCTTTGACGTACTGGCAGTTTTACTGAAGGACCACTCTCTTTAGGAAAGGATTTCAACCTTAGCCCATAGAGCTCCCCACTAGGTTAAGCAACCAAACCAAGCAGAAATCAATGAAGGAGGTCACCACATTATCTGTTCCTGAGTAATTCAGCACCGAAAAGATTTCTCTGGGAAACGTGGTTGGTGGCAGCCTCTCCACAGGAATCCTCAAGCTTAGAGAAGCCCCCAGGGTTTTGGAAGGGATGACCAACCTAATTACAGATGAAAAAGCATTTCTGTACCACCCATTGTAAATTTCTACCCCTATCAACTGAGCCAGCATAACAAAACTGAGGGACAGTGCAAGTTGCTGAATTCTTATACAGTTCAGTTCAAACACAGGCTTTAAATTATCAATGTTAGTTTTGACACTCAGCATCTTTTGGTATTTTATGCTAGTTTGAATATTGGTCTAGGTCATGTACTGAGTGATGGACCTAGGGCTACCTCTTAGGCCAACCTGACTTTGAGAAGGAAAGGGGAAATATAAATGTAGCAAATAAATATGAAAAGAAAATCTTTAAGTGGGGAGAAAAAGTGTTTGCTATGAAATATGAAAAAATAATAAAACCTATTTCTCTTTTATACACGTACAAGAAAATATTGATAAAGTCCTGAAGTGCAGTCCATTGACTTCAAGAATCTCAATTCTCTTGCAAGAAGAGTTCATGTTGTTATGCCACTTGCTTATCCTCTCTAAAGGGTAGCCCCAGCTTGGCTCACGTTTCTACGTATGTAACACTATGCATAAGCCAAGAAGACAAAAGCACTGTTTGCTTTGGTCAGAACTGATATTCTTATCCACTAGAAAGAATCAGGCAGGAACACCTAATTGAGAAAAGGACACTGGTTTCAAGAAAACTAGGGCACTTTTAGCAGTCCATTGACTGATCCCCTATGTATACCAATGTAGCTACAGAGAATAAAAATAAGATTGCAAAGGATCCAAGGATGACTTCTCTAAATAAAGATTGCACATCATCTCCTCCACTCTTCCAGTTTGGATTGTTCATTGCTGGGTCTTGGTGAAACAGTGGAAGACGTAGCAAGAGGATATCTGCATGAGATCATATGACCAGAGAGAGGGACTCTTCCTAGACCATTCTTTTTGTTAATTGGATGGATGGATGGATATTATTAATTTTAGTGACCACTATAAAAAAAATAGGAAGATTACTATAAAATCTAATTGTCAGAGGTTTGTCAGACTGGAGCTGATACAGGCACACACACAGCCAACAAATGAGGGATATTATTCTAGATACTGTGAAACCTATGCTACTAAAGGAGTGTGATCTAATAATATATTCAGGTGATAGTATTATTTGACAAACCAATATGTACAGAATAGTTAAAGAAATGTAATATTTATTGATTTGATTTGATTTGATTTGATTTGATTTGATTTGATTTGATTTGATTTGATTTGATTTGATTTATATAGCTGCCCATCTCACATAAGTGACTGTGGGCAGTTTACAATAAAATAGATAAAACAATAAAATACATAATATAAAACAAAAAACATAGAAGCCAAGCTTCATAGATAACTGTCAACAGAGCAAACAGATAAGCTGTATCACACTTCCAGGCATGGGCACAAAACCCAGTTTTTAGGGCCTTATGAAAGGCCAGCAGGTCAGAGGGAGGATACTCCACAGGGCAGACACCACAACAGAAAAGGCCTTCCTCCTGGGCCCTGCTAGCCAGCACTCCTTAGCTGACACAACCAGAGTATGCCCCTCCTGCCAGACCACATGGGAAACAGGGAGAGATAATCCTGTAAGTAACCCAGTCCCAAGCCACAAAGGGTTTTACAGGTAACTACAAGTACCTTGAATTGCACCCAGAAGTACTCTGGAAGCCAATGCAGCTTGCAGAGCAGTGGTGTCACAAGCACTGAAAAGACGACACCATTAACTGCCTGCATTGCTGCATTGTGTACAAGCTGAAACCTCTGAATGCTCTTTGAGGGCAGCCCCCTGTAGAGTGTGTTGCAATCGTCCACTCTGGAGGTCACAAGGGCATGAGTGATTGTGAGCAGGGCCTCCCAGTCTAGAAATGTGCGCAACTGATGCACAACCCAAAGCTTTGCAAAGGCCCTCCTAGCCACAGCTGCTACCTGCTCCTCAAGCAGGATCCATCAGTCCAGGAGGAACCCCAGATTGCACATCAGGTTGATCTGGGGCAGTGCCACCCCATCCAGGACTACAGATAAAAGGTTCCTGGAACCAGGACATCCAAAAACCCCAAACCACTCAGTCTTCTTTGGATTGAGTTGAAAGCTGTTGCATCCATCCAGGCCTCAACAGCCTCCATGGCATCACTCAGGCAGCCTGTGGAAGAGATATAAACCTGAGTATAATCAACATACTGATGATACCTCACCTCAGACTGTCAGATGACCTCACACAGCAGTTTCATGTAGATGTTAAACAGGAGGGGAGAAAGTACCAAGGCCTGCAGCACCCCACAAAGGAGGGCCATGGGCTGGAACTCTCCACCCACCCACCCACCCCCGTGGGTCAATTCCAAAACTGTCTGGAATTGACCCTGGAAGGAGAAGAACTAGCATAACACTGTGCTGCCCACCCCCAACTCACAGAGCCACCTCACAAGGATACCATGGTTGATGGTATCAAAAGCAGCTAAGAGGTCAAAAAGAGCAAGGACAGATACACCACCCCCATCCCACTCCCACCAAAAATCATCCAAGAGTGTGATCAGTGCTGACTTGGTTCCATACCCAGGCCTGAACCCTGACTGGAAGGTGTCCAGATCATCCATTTCTTCCAGGGCCCTCTGAAGCTGCAGCACGATCACATTCTCCCAAGCTGCCTCTCACCCTGCACCCAGAGAAAGCAACTTAAGGTTGACCAGGACCATAAGTCTGGGGAACTCTGCCACCAACCTGGACATGGAGTCAAGATGCTCAGGCAGGGAGGTTGCTATGCAGCAGGGAGTCTGGTACACTAGCAACAGTCCCAACAGAACCCTAGAACCCAACCTAACAAAAGGGTCTTGTGCCCAGCAATCTGTGGGGCAGTGCCTCTGGAAACCTCCCAAGTATCTTGGATGACAAATGCCGCCCCCCCCACTTTTACCCTGGGGTCTGAGCTGATGCCACACCCGGAACCCAACTGGACACATCTCCGAAATGGGGACTCCCCCCTCCAGACCCAGCCAGATTTCAGTAATACATGTCACATCAGCCCACTCATCCATGATCAAATCATGGATGAGGGCAGCCTTCTTATGGATTGACATGGCATCATTCAGCAGCAACAGTCAAAAGCCCAGGACAGGCATCATCATTATTATGGTTGGTCGCACAGTCAGCGTTGTATAAGAAACTAGCTTATCAGCCTGAGAAATGTCTTCCCTGTGAACTCAGTGTCTCTGCACCTGGCATTACCCCCAGGTACATTCCCAGATGCAGTCTATGCCATGCTCGACATTTACTATTTTTTATCCTAAAGGTTAAATATGGTACTGGGTTGGTTCAGAGTATAGACTCCCTCAAGGCTTTCACAACCAGGAAGGGATGCAGGGATCTAAAGTAAAGATGTCCAGGCTAAAGTAATAAAGAACCCTTCTCTACTTCCTGAGGATTAATAATCCAAACTCCTCTCTAAAGACCATGAAAGATGCATTAATGATCTAATCCTCTAAATCTATTCATCACCTTCACTGTGTACTCACATGGAATATGATCTAAGTCATACCCGAGTGGTCTAGTGGTTTTCCCTACATTCTTCAATTTAAGCCTAAATTTTGCAGTAAGAAGCTCATGATCTGAGCCACAGTCAGCTCCTGGTCTTGTTTTTGCCGTCTGTATAGAGCTTCTCCATCTTTGGCTGCAAAGTATGTAATCGATCTGGTTTCAGTATTGACCATCTGGTGATGTCCATGTGTAGAGTCGTCTCTTGTGTTGTTGGAAAAGAGTGTTTGCTATGACTAGCTTGTTCTCTTGACAGAACTCTATTAGCCTTTGCCCTGCTTCATTTTGTACTCCAAGGCCAAACTTGCCTGTTATTCCGATTACTCCTTGACTTCCTACTTTAGCATTCCAATCCCCTATGATGAAAAGGACATCTTTTTTTGGTGCTAGTTCTAGAAGGTGTTGTAGGTCTTCATAGAACCAGTCAACTTCAGCTTCTTCGGCATCAGTGGTTGGGGCATAGACTTGGATTACCGTGATGTTGAATGGTTTTCCTTGGATACGCACTGAGATCATTCTGTCGTTTTTGAGGTTGTACCCCATTACTGCCTTTCCCACTCTCTTATTGACTATGAGTGCAACTCCATTTCTTCTAAGGGTTTCTTGCCTGCAGTAGTAGATATAATGGTCACCTGAATTAAATTCACCCATTCCCGTCCATTTCAATTCGCTGATTCCCAAGATGTCGACGTTCAATCTTGTCATCTCATGTTTGACCACATCCAGCTTGCCTTGGTTCATGGATCTTACATTCCACGTACCTATACAATATTGTTCTTTACAGCATCGGACCTCCTTTTCGCTTCCAGATACATCCACAGCTGAACATCCTTTCGGCTTTGGCCCAGCCGCTTCACTCTTTCTGGAGCTACTTGGAATTGCCCTCTGCTCTTCCCCAGTAGCATATTGGACACCTTCCGACCTGAGGAAGTCATCTTCCGGCGTCATATCTTTTAGCCTTTTAACATTGTCCATGGGGTTTTCTTGGCAAGGATACTGGAGTGGGTTGCCCTTTCCTTCTCCAGTGGACCACATTTTGTCAGAACTCTCTGTCATGACCTGTCCGTCTTGGGTGGCCCTGCACGGTATAGCTCATGGCTTCACTGAGTTACAGAAGCCCCTTCGCCACGACAAGGCAGTGATCCATGAAGGGGTGGCATGTCATCCTGCCACACAAATGTTCAAATGAAGTGTGAGTAAACAGAATAAAATAAGTGATGCAGCAACGCACACTATTAAAGCTAAAATTATTGGATAAAACATGTATCTAAATCTACAAGGGGAGGTAAATATTTAACTTATGACAAAATAATTTGACCACATAGACATAAATCATAGGATAACATTTTAAAATCTTGGCTATTAATCATAGATCACCAAAAATAATTATTAAAATACAAAGAGTAAAGTAATCACCAATGTAAGCCTAGAAGCTATGTTTGCACATGTTCACCACCATTATACAAAACCTGGCTAGTTATATGTGACAGAATTTTCCTTATCCGATGGAAGAAAGTCAACATAAAATTCCTCAGGCTGACCTGAAGCATAGGAGAACAGAAGAAAGATGAGCTTTCTTCAGGAATTGTTATAAAATGGACAGTGTAACACACGCTCATTCTACAGCCGGGATGTGGCTATGAAGTTTATTTCATTTTTATCAGCTACTTTTTAAAACTTTTCAATAAGGCACGCAGTCTGTAGTATCCCCATCTCTATCAAATACCACAGGGAGAGGACACTCGGTAAAGATGTGCCCCTGGAAGACAGGCAGTGTTAGTGAGCATAACCAAATCACTACCACAATGAAGGAGAGAAAGCTAAGGTGGGAAAACCAAGAAATTATGGAAGAACAAGGTGAGACCTCTAAATTTTCGCACTATGAGCTCATCCCTCTCACTAAGGTTATTCAAAGGCATTATTTTTAAATAAAGGTAATGCTGTACACTGAACTATGCAGAAGGAAATGTTCCCATTTCTAATTCTTAATTCAAAGATTGCTTTCAGGAGAATGGGAACCATGAGAGATGACTGTGAGAACACCCAGGACCACATTCAGTGCACTAGAATTAGCATGTTGGCTTCACTCTGAGAACTACAAATTGGCCTGAACTCAAAAGTTTATGCCAGGAAAGACTCTTGAAGGTGCTCAAGCTGTCTTCATTCATGGATACTCCAGAATGAAAATTATGGCTTTTCCCAATAGCTCTTTTTCCTTCCACCATTCTTTTCCCCACAGTTACATTTCTGAGTCTAGATCTACACTATCATGGTAATAAAATTACCCAGGTTCTTTTAGCAAAATATGGGCAAAAAAACCCCACCGAGAGATGTTTTGAAGACATCTGGAGGATAAAATCACTCAAATCTGCTTGGATTTGGATGCCAGCTGAACAGGTCCTATTTCAATGACAGAAGCTGCATCTTTCATGGTCTTTAGAGAGGAGTTTTGATTATTAATCCTCAGGATGTAGAGAAGGGTTCTTTATTACTTTAGCCTGGACATCTTTACTTTAGATCCCTGCATCCCTTCCTGGTTGTGAAAGCCTTGAGGGAGTCTATACTCTGAACCAACCCAGTACCATATTTAACTTTTAGGATAAAAAATAGTAAATGTCGAGCATGGCATAAACTGCATCTGGGAATGTACCTGGGGGTAATGCCAGGTGCAGAGACACTGAGTTCACAGGGAAGACATTTCTCAGGCTGATAAGCTAGTTTCTCATACAATTCGTTTCGCACATGCTCAGCATGATGGTTATAAAAGCTTTACAAACCAGCTCCTTGGCACGGATGTGCCATGGCAGAACACTGCCTACGCATCTGTTGTCCGTTGCAGGGAGCATTGGGTGTTTTCCCTTGTAAGTATTTACATTTACTCTTAATAAAGTTAGTTCTGATCAAACCAGCTTTTAGTGCCCATTTTCTGGGGATTCCACAAGGGCATCGTATTTTTGCACTGTCCAAGAGTGCCCTCTGCAGGGCAATTTGGGGAAACCACAACAGAAAAATAAGAGTCTGGGTCAACATGGCTAAGGCAGTGTTTCTCAACCTTGGCAACTTTAAGATGGGTGGACTACAACCACAACAGAAAAATAACAAGAGTCTGGGTCAACATGGCTGAGGCAGTGTTTCTCAACCTTGGCAACTTTAAGATGGGTGGACTACAACTCCCAGAATTCCCCAGCCAGCATGGCTGGCTGGGGAATTCTGGGAGTTGTAGTCCACCCATCTTAAAGTTACTAAGGTTGAGAAATCCTGGGCTAAGGAATCATTGAGAAAGGGGCGATACCATCTGTCTTGAAGGAGGCAGTCGTGCATCCTCTCCTCAAGAAGCTAACCTTTGTCCCAGCAATATTGGATAACTATTCTCCAGTTTCTAACATCCCCTTTTTTAGGGATGATTGTTGAGATATGGTGGAGCAACAATTGCAAAGGGGTCTGGAAGAAAGGGATTATCTGGACCCTTCCCAGCCAGGTTTCAGTGCTGTCTCTTTACTTTTTTTATAAATTGTTATTGCTTTTTAATTAATAACAAAAAAGAAAAAAAGAGAAACAAAATACAAAAATAATAATACAATATCAAGAAGAAAAAAAATTGTTTTAAGTGCTATTAAAGTGACAAAAATACAAAAAAGATTTTTAAAACATAGTATACAATTATAACAGTAAATAGTTACAAATCTCTATATATTTATCTAATGCAAATATTATTCAATGTATATATATTTCCAATACATTTATGTGACTATCATTTTTTAACCTACTGTATTATGAATCAATGAGTCCCATATTTCATTATACTTTTCCATACAAAGTCTATGTCTATAGGCAATCTGTTTATAAGTGACAAGTGCAATCAGAGCTTGAGTGAATGAGCCATACATTTATCTTTCCAATGCTGCAATATCAGTCATTTGGCCATAGTAAGAGAATCCATTTACATTGTCCAGATGTCAAATTCCATGTACTAGGTATATAGTTCAAGAGAATATTATCCTCTGAAAATTTTAGCTTTTGTCACACAATCATATTTATATAGTCCACTACTTTCTCCCAAAACTTAATAAGTATAGGACATTGTAAGAACATGCTTTAAAGAGGCATTGTCATTATTACCTATTCAACAAAATGCTGTTTTTGACAATCCTTTTCTATACAAATGTAGTGGAGTTCAGTAAATGCTAAACATTATTTTTTGTTGTATAAGTCATAGTTTAAGGTCCATTGACACTCTTGCTAGTGTCAAGTTAAGACACTCTCCCATTGTCTAGGCAATAAGAAACCTGTAATTCTTTATTCCACTCATCCCTTAACATCTGCATAACAAACTGATTTATTGATAACAAATATCTATAAAAGCTAATAGTAGGTTTTTTAGTTCTAAAGAATTTAACAAGTTGTTCTAGTATCTCAGGTGTCTCGGAAGCTAAAAATGCTGCTGGTGCAAACAATGTTGTTAACAAATGTTGTAGCTGTAGATATTGCCATTGGGATACATCTGATAAATGATATTTATCTCTTAATATTCATTTTCATCATCTATCAATTGGTCCCTGCTTCCATCCAACTGTTCCATATCACCATATTTTTCCCAATTTTTAATGTTTGGTTTCCCCATAGAGTCAATTTAGCATGGGAAAAAGGATCAAATCTTTTTTTTTTCCAATGCTATCTCTTTATGATGTAACATGAGTTTTCTCTGAACACATCTGTATTTTCTTTTATATTATTTTCCTTTCTTTAACTACGTAAGCTTCCCCAGAATCATTTGGAAATTGAATGGCCTTATAAATCTAAACAAATAAAAATAAATAGAATACAAATTAAACAGGGATGTTTCAAGCACCATTCATGTCTTCAGTCTTAAGGGAGTCCACAATGAAAGCAAAGTCTGCCTTCCAGACTGACAGTGAGAGTCCCTTGAATCATCTCCTTAGATAGTTAGGGTCTTACAAGCTAGAATGGGCAGGTCAACACTGACAACTTGTGACCAAAGATCATACTTTTCCAAAGGCATTGGATTCAACCCGCAGTTTACACAGTTTGTTATTTTGAAGATATGGTAGCAATCTTGCCAAGAAATACTAACCAATTGGAGAAAATCCAATTAGCATTTTTAATTACAAAATAACAGTGATCACTGGATTGCAATCCAAGAGTAAAGTCTCAAAATTATAAAGTTATTTTATACCATATACATTTACAGCTAAAAGAGACATGTCCAGAAGCAATACAGCAAATTAACAATAAAGAACCCACTACTACAGATATAAAAAAAAATATGGAGGTCTTATCATGTCCAAAATTCCCTGCCCTTCCCCTTGAAAACCAGTTTAGACTAGCTTTTTTGTTATGCTCTGCTCTTTAGCTAAACTGCTAGTGTACACTAAAGTACAGGGACCAAAAGCCACCAGCTTAAGCAACTACAAACTATGACTAATACAACTAATAGCTAAACGTGTCGCCAGATGAAGTGCTGGTCTTGTGCTCTCTGACTAGAACACAGAAGAAGCCGTCTGAGCTCAGAACAATAGACTGGGCAACCTTATCCGATTCTTAGCAAAGCGAGTTACAGTATTACGCCAACAATCAGGAAAGCTGTTACCAGTTGCAAACACACTTCTTTCACTCTCTCTCTCAAGTGACAGTGAAATGTATGGCATTTCCCTAGCCAAGTTTCAAGTTTTCTGGGAGAGTTGCAGCAATAATAGCAATGAAAGATGAGAGAGATGCAAGATTCAGTTTAAACCAGTGTTTCTCAACTTTGGCAACTTTAAGATGAATGGACTTCAGCTTCCAGAATTCCCCAGCTGGCTGGGGAATTCTGGAAGTTGAAGTCCACTCATCTTAAAGTTGCTAAGGTTGAGAAACACTACTTTAAACACTCCACTCAGGACATTAGAGTACACTTCACATAGCAAATAGTTAAAGTAGGGCCCTATGAGTCCTATGAGCTTTTACCTTTGTTCTATTTCAGCAGCACAATCCAAATTATTGTCATAAAGTTGTACACCTCTATGGAATGGCCAATCTCACAGATGACTCATTGTCAAGCAGCACATGATCAGGGCCAGCTCTAGACAATTTGGAGCCTTAGGCAAAGTCATATTCTGGTGCCTATGGTTTGGCTCGTCTTCCAATTTTGTTAGGAATTTCAAAAAGGCACCCTCTTGTTTCTATTTTTCTTCACGTTTTTCAGCTTCATGCTTATGATTTTCAGCTCCGGCCAATTTTTTTTTCTTTTCTTGGACATTTTCACCCTACTTACTGTGAAAGAAGGAAAGATGATCAGATTTTATACTGATATTGTGTATTCAGAAGTCTTTTCAATTTTGGTGCCCCCTAACATATGGTGCCCTAGCAGACTGCCTAGGTCTAGAACAAATCCAGACAAGATGTTTAAGAGAGGCAGGAGTTTGAGGGAAGGCAGGAGACTGAAAAACAGATACGTGTCAATAAAGCAACATTTGGAGCAGAGTCTCTGCTTTGGCCCAAAATCCCAAGTCTCTTATGGTTTCTCAGGTCTACCCCTTCAGGTTCAGATCTTCTTGCTGGGGCTTTTATAAACATAGCATGCCCTCAACCTTTGAAAAAAGATCTTTCTCGTGCAAGGAATTTTTCAGTAGAGAAGCTATGTAGTATTTTGATAATAATAAGATGCAACAAATGTCTTACTTAAGACTTGTAAAAGTAAAACACAACAACAGTTGCAATATTTCAGCAATTCATTTTGATGAAGCCATTACAACTCTATGAATAGAGAGGTATGTCCCATCCCAACAACAGGTTTTGATCCAGAAGCGATCCAAAGACAAAAATCCTTTATGTGTTCTGAGCATGTCCTCAACTGTTGAACTAAAGCCCTTCCTCCTTCAAGAACTTTTGCAATAGTGAACCCATGTGAGTATTTTGAAAGAAATTATGCCCCAGATAGCTTACTTAAGTCTGGTAAAAGTAATAAGTAATAATCGCTTTTAGCAAATCAGTACAGTATGATGCAATCATCACAATACTATAAATATAGAGGTGTTAAGCCCTTCTGAGTAGATAATCTACAGCGCTTCCTTCTGATCAAGTGACAGCCTCTGCTCTGATTGCCTGCAGAGCCTGGCAAAAGCCCTTCCGTGCAGCAGTTGGTCTGTAGAACAAACAGTGTAAAACAAAGAACAGACTGCGTTACCAGTCTTAGTGTCCCCAAGGCCCACACAGCAGTCCCCATAAGGACACAATAGCAGTCAGTGTTAGCCAGATTGCCACAAGCTTAATAAACTCCAGTTTTACTCCAAGCACGTGCATGTTATTATTTACTAGCTAGAATTTCTAATCTAGAAACTACATTGCAAGCCAGTGCTGTTTACTGTTTTTAACCAAATAGGTGGTATATGTGGAATACTGAAAAACACTCAGGATGCCAAGAACTGACCCACCCACAGCATTCCTTTTGCTTTCTCTGCAGATCATTCCCTGTCTGAGCAAGAATGTCCTTTGTAAAGAAAAGCCCTGCAAATCAAATCCTTGGAAAGGAAGCAAGGGGACATTCTGAAGAATACACAATACTATAAGCGTGGGCACACCACAGATTTTTGACAGGGAATTAGTACATTAATTATGTTATACTATTCTTTATTCTGTTTATTTGTATAACACTGCAATCCCCATGAACTCCCACAGGATGACATCAGTAAAAACAGAATGTAACAACACAAATACTACTAGAATTCCCTGGTCATCATCTGCCAAATGCTTTCCAGAAAAGTTCAGTTTTCACCAACTTTTGGAAAGTCAACAGATTCGGCACTAAATTGTCCTTCGGGGGAGGCTGTTCCAGAGATGGGGATTGCAGCTGAAAAGCACAGTCTCTGCCCCTTGACCTCTCAAAAATGTGGAACCACTAACAAGTTCTGCTAAGGAGTGTTGGGAAATTACTGTGCATAATGTCCAGTTTAGTTTGCAACCGGCACTATCAGGCTATCTTTAGATCCTTTTATATTTTTATATATATTTCCTTTTCCTTTTATTCTTTGTAAATGTGTTCTCTTATAAATTTTAACTGTATATTTATTTATTGTTTTAATATGTTGTAAGCCGCCCAGAGTCCCCCACTGGGGGGAGATGGGCAGGGACAAGTTTAATTAATAAATAAATAAATAAAAATATAAATATAAATATAAATATACATCCAGATCAGAGCAAGCACATGTGTCACTAAGTTCAGCCAGGAAAAAAATGTAGCTTGATTTTTATTGATAATAAACATCAGCAAACCCCCCAAAATAGAAAAACATGATAAAAAGTAGGCAAAAGCAGGGAGCGAGAGAAACATGAACAACAAGCAAGAATTTACTTTATCTATATCTATCAAAAGGCACAAAACTTTCCAGAGACAGTCCCTAAGGGAGTGGTATTTGATTATTCTATCCTTAATCCTTTTACCCACATACAGTAATAGCAGCAGAACAGAGATATAAAGTAGGACACCAGATGAGCCCTCCTGTATTCTGCACCATGAAGGAAACAGTTTGGTGGATGGGAATCATACATCCAACAGAAAGCATGCATGGATGGGTTGATTCCAGCTGAAGAAGGTCATCCTAGAAGGAGCGCCAATTCAGGAGGCAGAGCACATGTACCACATAGCTATGTCAATTTTCATTAGCCAGGAAATGAGCCACTGCATTTTGCACCAACTGCGGTTTCTAAGTGATCTTCAGAGGTAGCCCGATACAGAACACCTTGCAGTAGTCCAATCACATGGTAATTAGGGCATGAGTGACTATCACCAAGGCTTCCCATTCCAGGTTGGGCCACAATTGACGCACCAGACATAGGTGGGCAAAACTCCTCCTGGCCACTGCCTCAACTTGCCCATTTAGTAGAAACTGGGAATGCAGATGACTCCCAAATCCCAGATGAGACCCCCAGTCCACAGATTGCCCACCTAAATAGTAAACCTTACTAGGTAAGGGTAGGAGGACTTATATAATGTAAGATTTACATTATATCTCTCCTATAGTCACTGCCTTAATTTCTTTGTCATCGTTGTCCTTTCGTCTTGTGCTATTTTTGTGTTTTTTATATTGTATTGTATTGTCTGCCTGTTTTGTTGCTGAACAGCTCTTACCATTAATGATCTCTTCCTGCTGACCAACCAAAATCTACTTCTTTGTAATTTAAACCCATTGTCCTGTTTTCTGGAGCAATTATGAAAAATTTCTCCTTCTCTAATGAAATTAGAACTTGCAATTATCAAAACTAAAGGCAGGGATATTAAGGACCAAGGGAAGGAAGTACTGTACTTTTTTACACAGCTCGTACATGGACATCGACAGTGAGGGCAGGAAGCAAATGGCAAAGCATCCATCATGAAGTCCTGATGCAAATATTATGACTTTCATATTTATATCAAATGTCAAGACACAAGCCCCTAACTGCAGCATTTACATGATAAGATCATCGTATCTGTGTCAGCAGTTTGGTATCATCACAATTTGGGGTATAGACGTCTCTGAGCTTAATTTGTGGAACATGTGGTCAGTAGTTGTGGTAATGACAGCCAGTCTGGATGGTCTTCAAAGGGGGGACTGGATGGGTTCATGCAGGATCAGGCTGTCAGGTATTTGGTAAGCCCAGGAAAAGATACAGCTTGTTTGAAGACTTGCAGATGGGCGCTTTATTCTGACTCGTGCACCCTCCAAAGCCCCTTTTAGATACTGAATCTGAAGCACTGCATGGCTCTGTTTACTATTTCCTGAATCATAGGCAGCAGGCCTACAGGAAATAATAACGGAGAGCACCTCTTGCTTTCCGGTGGTCCAAGCTTGCAATGCATGCACCTGGCCCTTGTGTGACACTGACTGTTGGACAAGATGAGTAGAATTCTTTTTACGTTCTTATGGATTTCTGAATCATTTCAAAGAGGGCACACCTATTATGTACTCAAGCTTCAAACATACCCCAGAAACCTATTTTATTTTTTTATTTTATTTTATTTTATTTTATTTTATTTTATTTTATTTTATTGACTCCTGGAAACTGTCTGGACTAGTCCCTGCAGCTATCTTGGCAAATATAATTACAGTAAAATAAATTGTGTCCCCTCTGGAATAGTTCCCACAAGATAATTTGCCCAGGGTACTCATATTATGAGTTTCCACTCCTTCCAACACTGCTGTACTATGTCAAAACTAGGAAAACTGATTTACACTCAGAAAAGAACAGAGAAAACAGTTAATACTACCCCATTGGTTTTCCTGAGGTATAATGTTGACAAGTCTTGCAACAGGGAGCATCTTCAACTAAAGAATAAATATTATCAGTCTCAGCCAAGTATTATAAAGTGGGGCCTCCCACAGTGCAAATTCTTTTAAGACCTTAACTCAGTAGTTATTAAAACAGACTTATATGTTCCAGAGGTCTCAAAAGGAAACTATAATTAATAATCAATCATTTCTGAAGCATGCATACCTACTATGCATTCAAGTTTTAAATATAGTTCATAAACTTAAGGCAAACAGATTTCAGTAAAATAAATTGTGTATCCTCTGGAACAGTTCTAATGCCCAGGATATCAATATTATGAAATTCCATTTCATCTAACATCAATAACATTCAATCAATAATTTGCAAAGAGTGTAAACACCTATTATGTACTCAAGATTTAAATATACCCCATAAACCTATTGCAAACAGGAATAGGGTAAAATAAATTATGTTGTCTCTAGAACAGTTCCAACAAGGTAATTTTCCCAGGATACCTATGTTATGAGCTTCCATTTCTTGTAACAGTACAGTACTTTTTTGGAAATTAGTAAAACAAATTTATATTCAGGAAAGAACTAATAAAGTAAATAGCTAATAAGTCCACACTGGTTCTCCCGTGGTATAAAATTCACAAGGGTGTTGAAGTAAATAACATCTTCAAACAGTATCACAAACTATTTAAACATAAACAGTATCAAGCACAGCCAAATATTATATAATAGGACCTTCTATAGTGCCCATTCTGTCAAGATCTTAACTCTGAAGGTTATTAAACAGACTTATGTATTCTTGAAGTCTCCAGATGAAACTATAGATAGTCCTCGTTTAGCGACCACAATTGGGAACTTGGTTAAGCAAAGTGGTCACTAAGTGAAACTGTGACTATGCTTACGATCTTACCTCAGCTTTCCTTTCCTTTACAGACCTGCAAAAGTCATAAATGTGAGGATTGATCCTAAAATTACTTTTTCATTGCTGTCGTAACTGTGAGGGTTGCTAAGCAAGGCAGTTGGTAAACAAGGACTACCTGTATAATTAATAACCAATCAATACACATATTAAATAATGTTTGAGACCAATGGTACTGGGCAATCAAATAATATCCAGTTGAGAATTTATGGGCAACATAGCACAGAGAATATTTGAAGCTAATGGCATTTAAGGCAATAAAATAAGAAGCAATGAATATTTTATGGGGACTCTAATACATTGAATTCAATGAAAAAAAGAGAACGCAGGGGTTCAGAGAGTGGCGGGGGAATGGGGGAGGTATCCATCACTTCACACAGTGTTCAGTTTTAGAAGGAGAAGGCAGGTATTGAAAAATAGAGACTCTTTGAATATTTTCTGCCACAGCAAAGGGGAAGAGAAATTTACAAAATGTAGCATCCACGCATACACAAACACACACACTTACACAGCTAAGAGGTGCACCTTTTGCACAGGATCCCTTTGCTTAGAAATGCAGAATACAATAGCAAGAATGTTTCTGGGTTAAAGAGAGAGAGAAAGAGAGGCCAAAAGAGTTAGCAAAGAATCATCTTTCTTTTGCAGCTTGGTCCTCAAAGATCAGTTTTAGGTAACTAACCAAAAGTACAGGCCGGGAAGAGTTCAATTCTGAATGTTATTTTGCACCGAGATTCTTTTGCTACCTCTGTGGTCCTTTTAAGAAGACCAAGCAATCAACAATGCAAAAAGAAAGAGTTGAGGGCAGTGGTGTGCTGGACCTGGCTTGCACGAGCTGACTGTTAACTTTTGGGGAATTTTGTGAGCCAGTTGAAAGCAGAGCTGACTCCCGATGCCTACTGTGCGATCAGCTGTTCGGCAGCTGGCAGTGCGGGGCAGTGGTGGCAGTGGAGCTGGCAAAGCCAGTTGTTAAATACTTATCAGCACGCTACTGGTTGAGGGGGTATCTGCACAGGCTTAGACTGAAAAGGTCATGCTTGGACCCTTTTAATATTATTTATATTCTCTGTTGCTACTAGAATTATTGTACACAGGCGGTCAGGGAAGGAGTATTGAAGGCGCCCTGTTTTTCTTCAGACTGGGGGCCTTTTCCCAACTAGACATGCATGAGCACCCACGAGATCTTGTTACTTCCATCTCAATGATAAAAGCAGTTTTGTGCCCCTGCACTGCAAGCTCCGCCCCTTTCATACATGCATGCACCGCTATGACACATCTGCAAAAGGAGCAGAGCTCTCATCAGCACAGTGCAATGCTGCTTTCATCATCTTGCCTCCCCTTGTCCCCCGCCCCCCCCCCACACACACACATCCACTGATGTCTGCCAGACTTCTCCAAGCACATAAGGATATCGATTGGACTGTGGTAAGGAACTGTTCTCTGCAATCAGCCTTTTTGACCTAGTGCTTTAACTGTAGTATTATGGTTTTGTAAGGTTCGCTAGCCTGGATTCCATAATTTCCAATGAGACTCCAGACCAAGGTTTTTCCAAAGGAAGTTCAGCTTTTATTGTTGGCCAAGAGAAAAGCAGGGTGAACCACTCTCTGTCCGGCTGGCAGAGAAAAGACAGAGAACGGCCACACCTAGAACAGTTTACAACAGCTTTTATACCTTTTTGTCATCAGGAAGCATCTAGGAGGAGGGTCACACACACACACACCCGTGTGCCCGCCTTCCAAGGTTGTCAAAACATTAGCTTCAAGTTCCTAGTCCTCACTTGTTCCGGGGGTCATAAAGCATTGCTAAGTTTTTGGCTAAGAAAACTAACTTATTGCAGAGGATGTGGTTACATAATGTGGTTAAACAAGAATAGGCACAAAGCTTCATGCATGCCGAGGAAATGCGTCCAGGAGCTCGAAAGCGAGACATTAGTTTAACCACATCTTTCCATTTCCTTTCGTACCTCTGCAAACTTGTTAAAAATGTCCCTTCACAATCAGCAGAAGCTTCAGGTACAGAAGCAAAATAGGCAGTTATTCCAACCATTCCTTACATTTCTCCCTTTTAATTTGACCATAGGATCAGGGAACACATTCCTTAGGGATGGGTTTTAGGAACAATACTCCTGTTGGATGTTTATCCAACGTTTGGCCTGTTGGAGATGCCATAACAGTCATGTGAGAAATGGCAGGTGGAACCATTCTTTGCACCAGGGGAATTACACAGGGAATGAAAATCAGTCCTGCAAGCGCACACATCAGTACAAATAACATTTTTCTTACCTAAGCAGAACCTAGAAGTCAGGAAAACCACATCAGGTATAGGAGGATAAAAAATCATGAGGTATAGACAGAATTCCAAAGGTCAGAACACTGGGCATAGATACACTGTGGGACTATAAACATTTAGCTGTCTACATCATTATGGAAACATTTGTTTTTACCTTGGTTGATAGCATCAAAAAGACAAAATACAACAAATACAAAATATCGCGAAAAGGAACATCACAAGGCAGTTTCAGCCTTTCCTGGTGGTAAAACAACAATCTATAAAACATTTTATGATGTAATAGGTTTCTCTTATACATTTTTGAGCCTCCCTCACAACAGTCAATTGAAATTCTGAAAGTCAATCAGCAGATATGGGCCGTCCTTGCAGGGTCGTTGTAACAGAAGCCACAAGATGATGGCTGGCTCTAGGGCAAAGGGTCTGAGGAGAGCAGAGGTTACCAGCACTTACTTCTCCATCAGATAAGCCTTCTGCAGCTGTTTCCTTAACAATTGTAGAAAAAGACTTTTATTCTTCTCTGCTTTGGCAACTTCCTTTGTGGGCTTCTTAGTCTCCTCGTCTGGGGTTGTACAGTGCAAGGCGTGCACCCAGGAATCTGGATCTTGACACTTCACAGTAATGTTTGTAGTCAGCAAGATTTGGAACAGTCCCTTCCAACGAGAAGTTAAGCAATTTTTCTTTGAAATACTTTTTATCAAAATCCAATCGCCCACGTCCAAGGAATGACACGGATGCAAAGGTTCTTTGAGCAAGGCAGCTGCAACTCGTGAATGGCAGTTCTTGAGGGTAAGAACAAGAGCTTGAATATGATCAAACAGCAATTAATTTGGGGAAGCATAAAGTGGGTCTTCTTCAGGAGGATCCTCAGTAGTTTCTGCAATGGCAGGCAATCTATGCAGTGGGCACTTTCCCAGGGGCCCACCTTCTGAAGTAAAACATCTAGGGCACAGCCTTTTTATTTTGTAACAAACAGTTCAAAATCTTTACTCTGATCAAGCAGGGCAAGAGTAGCAGTTTTTATCAAAGAGTCCTTAAGAGTCTTCCAGGTTCTGAAATGTTTTTCTTTCCAATCTTTATGTTGAATCTTTATGGATAAGTGGGTATAATGGCTTGGCAATCAACGAATACATTGGAATCCACAGTCTGGCATATCTTGTGATTCCCAAAAAGTCCTAATTTGTTGTTGGTTGCATGGAATAGGCAGCGACGAGATATCTTGAATCCTGCTTGGGTGGAGTAGTCTCCTGCCTTTTTCTAGAACGTATCTGTCGGGCCTAGCCCAAGGAACTCCAGGAGACCATGCAAATTCTGTTCAGCAATGTTTATTAGCTACAACCTCTATCAAGAATCTTCCCAGACTGAAAACTCTGTTCCCACAGCAGCCAGTGAAAACAGAGTGAATTCCTCAGGGAGGTGCCAGCCTCATCCTCTTATCTCTTCCTTGCCCTTCTGGAGACAAAAGAGGATGTTTCCCTCCCTGAGTGTGGCCTTCATAATTTCATTCCATCACAGGTATTGGACTTTTGGTTGGACCCACTGTACTTTCTTCTGGGACACTGTATATTCTCTATGGGCCAAATGGTTTAGAAGTCGAACAGAGGTTTCAGTTAACTCCTTTTCAGTCTCTGCTGCCAAAAGCAGGTCTTCAGGTTGGCAAAAGGGCAGCAGCAAAAACTGTTGGACTATTTTTATAGCCTTGGGGAAGTCTGGTCCACATGAGTTGACATTTGTGGCCAGACTCAGGGTCTTCCCACTCAAAGGCAAAATATGCTTGGCTCTCAACAGGCAAGGGGATGCAAAAGAAGGCATCCTTCAAATCAATTACTGTGTACCACTGCTGGCAATGGGAAAGGGTAGTCAGCAGGATATAGGGCTTGGCCACAACAAGATGAAGAGCCTGAATGGGAACATTTACTTCTTGGAGATTATGGACCCTTCTCCAAGAACCAACAGGCTTGGGTACAGGGAAAATTGGTGTTGACCATGGTGACTGGACAATCCTTAAAATGCCATGTTCCAAAAATAGTTCAATAAATGGCTTTATTCCCAATCGTGCCTCCCTTTTAATTTGATACTGCCGTACAGACACTGGACTGGCATCTGGCAACAACTTAGGCATATGAGGCACGGCAAACTTTGCAAACCCAGGTATTCCCTGGTACCAAATGTCTGGGTTTACTCCTTTTAAGGGAAAGCTTTAATTATTGTTGCCTCAAGAAAACATAAATAGACTCTATCTGGTGGGATTTCCAGAGTCACTCCCTCTGGGGTATATTGGAGTGAACCTCCCAGTTTTTCCAAGGAGGTCATGTCCCAAAAGAATTTACAGGACATTGAGGCAAGACTAAGAAGGAGTGTTCCAAAGAGGAACCTCTCGTGTTGGATACTTATAAAGAAACACTCCAGGGTGCTTTTTCAGATTTTCCAAAAACTCCCATGATGAGGGTAAATTAAAATTTTAAACAGGGGACATCGGGGTCAGTCAAAACACTGTATGTTGCTCCAGTGTCCACCAGAAAGGAATAAAACTTTCCCCTGGCTTGGAGCTCCACTAGAGGTTCGGGGGTAAAACAAAGTTCTCTGGAGCCTCGTCAGTACAGGTCAGGGTGAGACTCGGGGGCATTCACACTCATCTGATACTGATAGTGAAGTGGGCATCTCTCTGGTCCATGCTGGCAAAAACCTGTTTCTTGCATCTGGTCTTGGGGCGGAGGTCTATTCACCAGGGTTGGGCCCTTTCTGAAGTTGGGGCAATCTCTTTTCCAATGTCCAAACTTCTTACATCTCGCACATTGGTTCCTCTGTAGGGGTGGTCGGGATCTGTCATCCCAGGGGCCCACATCAACTTGGTCGGGCATGGAGCTAGTCTTTAGGGCCACGGCAAGGAGAGTTGCCTGTTTCTTCATCTTTCTTTCCTCCTTCTCTTCCCTCTGGGCATAGTCTACATAGTGGGGGCTTCAAGTTTTTGGAGCTTCTTCCTAATATCGGGGGCACTTTGTCCTACAAAGGTCATTTTCAGCAAAACCTCATTCTGGGGCACTTCGGGGTTTAGGTCAATAAAACGTCAGAACCCATCTTTCAAACAATTTAGGAAATCAATTGGGGTCTCTGATGGGTCTTGCAAAATTCTGTGGACTCGGTGAAAGTTCAGTCTTAGGGCCCCTACTTTTAAGCCATGTGGAATGGCTTCTTGTGCCTGTTGGATGGTTTCCATACCAGGACCATCCACATTCACCTCATAGTTAGGGGACAGGAGGACCTCTGGGATGGGCCATTGGGTGGCAGGCTGCCCTCCTGCAATGGTAGTTTCTTTTTGTCTCCTGTAATAATCTTCTGCTGCTTTTAAAACCTGTCTTTTATCTTCAGCACCCAAGAATGCAGCTAAAAGGGTGAACATGTCCGGCACATTGGGCCGGTGGGTAACAAAAATACATTGGACCAGTTCCATATACTCTTGGGGCGCCTCCCTATAGGGTGGCAGTTCTTTTTGCCAATTAAAATCACTGGTCATAAAAGGTGTATGAACAAAAACTAAATTACCCCCCAATGGAACTTGCCGGAAGGGTGCCATCATAGATGTGACAAAACTAGGGGGCCCATACGACTGACCCATCCTAGTGTGGGATGGACTGGCACGTTCAACTATTTCCCCCAAAAACTGAGGCGGCAGAGAAGATGGGGGTGCCGAGACTGATGAAGGTGGCACCACTTGGGGTACTATTGGAGGCACACTTGGTCCTCCCTATGGCGGTGGAAATTCCTTCTCTGGTTCTTCTAGAACCGGTTGCCCTTTTTTCTTCCAATTTCTTTTGTCTCGGGTGGACAGGGCAAACAGTTGATTGAATTGGGGAAAGACCACACTGACTCAAAATGTCTTTCCGTAGGGCCAAATTGTAAAAGAAACTCAAATAATTCTCTTCTTCAACCTTCTCGTGTTCCGCAAGGTAAATGGAAAGGCTTTGTTTGATTTCAGGATCTATAATGCCTTCTTTCGGCTATAGCCATCGTTGAAAGCCCAGAAAATAGGAAGGCCACACAACTGAGCACAAAGTTTTCAATATAGAGTTTTTAAAGCTTGTTTCTACTGCCAGTCTAGGTTTCAGTGCATCCCAGTGAATCAATACACACTCTAAAGGGGTGCACGGCTTGCCAAGGCCAACCCTACTGTTGGTGCTTCCCACGGCTCCTCAGGGAATTTCTCGGGCCTGGGCTCTAGTTCGAGGCAACCGCTTCACCCCCCCCCCTTCCATGGGTTCTGTCAGTCGAGATGGGGGCAGAGCCTCCCAGCAGGCACTGGCAACTTTAAAGGCTCTAACTCCTAGGGCAGCCTCCCAGCAGGCGCTGGCAACTTTAAAGGCTGCTACCACAAGCAACACAACCCACAGAAAGAGTTTCTCGGACAGCCAAGCAAGGCTCGGGGGTAGCTAATCCCTTTCCTTATGCGAGGAGCCTTCCAGAAGGGGGTCACAACGGCCTCCCACCACGGATCGTTCCTCCACACTCAGGTCACAGGACTTCCTTATGTAAGTTTCCCGCGTCACATTTGCACATTCACACTCCACTGAAGGCACACTCCCCTTTTTCCCAGATATTGCAATATCTCTTACAAAATACAGTTACTCACCAATGTTCCTCAGGCACGACCTCTCCAGGTGCCGAAGGGGAAAAACCTCTAATACCAGGGCGTTCAGATTCGACTTCAAACGGGATCTGCCGCCGCCCAATGGGTGAGAAGCCACCAGACAAAAAGGCCTGGGAGCGCTCTTGACCTCTTCCCCAATCGGCGTCGGTTTCTTCCGGAAGCCAAAGAGAAGGCCTGCCAGTCCCCAAATGTGGGGACTGACCGTGGGGGATCCTTTGAGGATCAGTCTGCAGGAACGTTGCCTCCGAGCCCCACGTTGGGCGCCAGAATGTAAGGTTCGCTAGCCTGGATTCCATAATTTCCAATGAGACTCCAGACCGAGGTTTTTCCAAAGGAAGTTCAGCTTTTATTGTTGGCCAAGAGAAAAGCAGGGTGAACCACTCTCTGTCCGGCTGGCAGAGAAAAGACAGAGAACGGCCACACCTAGAACAGTTTACAACAGCTTTTATACCTTTTTGTCATCAGGAAGCATCTAGGAGGAGGGTCACACACACACACACCCGTGTGCCCGCCTTCCAAGGTTGTCAAAACATTAGCTTCAAGTTCCTAGTCCTCACTTGTTCCGGGGGTCATAAAGCATTGCTAAGTTTTTGGCTAAGAAAACTAACTTATTGCAGAGGATGTGGTTACATAATGTGGTTAAACAAGAATAGGCACAAAGCTTCATGCATGCCGAGGAAATGCGTCCAGGAGCTCGAAAGCGAGACATTAGTTTAACCACATCTTTCCATTTCCTTTCGTACCTCTGCAAACTTGTTAAAAATGTCCCTTCACAATCAGCAGAAGCTTGAGGTACAGAAGCAAAATAGGCAGTTATTCTAACCGTTTCATTAGAAAAGACTAACGGGAAATTAATATTGTATATGGTAACTGTGGCAAAATTATTGTACACGGATGAAAAAGTAATGAAATACTTAGTGGAAGATTGGATTATAACATTAACTGAACTTGCAGAAACAGCGAAGCTGACCAGTTTGGCTAAGGGAAACAATGAGCACAAATACCGAGTGCACTTTAGAAGGGGAAGCAAATCAGATAATTCAAGTTATATCACATTCTATTACATCCAATTTACAACAGAAATATTTCAGAACACAGTAATCTGACTTCCTTGGGGATTTAGATGGTTATTAAGTGCCCCTCTCTCCTTCCCCTTCCCCAGAAAACCTCTTGACCCTGCCCTCTGTTTCACAAAAACTTTGCTTTTACCTCCTCTACAACCCTGCAGAGTAGCTTCTCATGAAAGTTAGCAATATGCCATAGACTACAGCTAAGCAGGAGTTTTAAATTCCAGCCTTCCTGGAATAAGAACTAGAATTATTTTGCGACATGCCAAATATTTCAACTCAAACCATTACAAATTTGAAACACATCTGTTTCGTGTGCAAAATGGGCCATTTCAAGTATTTTGGAATTATTTTGTGCTCAAACTGGAGAGTCTCATACTTAATCAGAGCTATTGTGAGCTGGAAGCACTTCCAAAATCCTTGAAACTGTACTTGGAACAGCTGTTCTGCACTTGAGGAAAGGCATTTCACATTCAAAGCAAGGCAATTTGCACTCAAAACCAGTGCATTTGCCAGTGTCAAATTGGCAAGCATGATCTGGCAATCTGCCCTTTTTACATGTATGTCTGCGGAGCTGGGCCTGCCATTTTGGCACTCTTGTCTCCTTGTGGATGCCCCTGTTCAAAACTGTTTGCAATTCCAAGTATTATTCTCCACAACTTAGAAGCATCTCTCCATCAACTCCATTGCCACTATGAAATATTTATTTTATTTATCACATATGTAAGGCCACCTGACTCCATAACAATTCATTGGTGGTCCTCAAGACACCCTCAAGGCAAGCTCAGATTCTGGTGTCTGCATCTATGTAGCTTTCTGGGCAACACCATGGAAGTGGTTTGTCCTTGCCTTTTTCCAGGATATTTTTTTCCACTTCCCAGTTCAACCAACCACTCTGGAATTCCCCACCAAACCCTGGTCCTCTCTGATCATGCTCAGCCTCTCAAATCAGTGAAAGTCAATTGGCTGCTGCCACCGGCTGCCAGTATTGCCAATAATAGTAGCTTACTACACATTTTGTGACAGCCACTTTGGGTAGTCCCCGGGTTAAGAACACCCAGTTTAAGGACAACCCACAGTTAAGAATGGAGCCTATTGTAGCAAAATTTGAGTTAAATGCACAGTGATTCGAGTTAAATACACAATGGTTCAAGTTAATTACACAATGCTACTTATACAGTATTATACAATAATACTGTTCCTGCTTACATACAAATTTAACTTGAGGACAGAACTTGGGAACAGAACTTGTTCTTAAACTGGGGACTACTTGTAGTGGTTAAGACACCAGGCTAGAAACCAGGAGACTGTGAGATCTAGTCCAGCCTTAGGTATGAAGCCAGCTGGGTGACCTTGGGCCAGTCCTTCCCTCTCAGCCCTAGGAAGGAGGCAATGGCAATCTACTCCTGAAAAACCTTGCCAAGAAAATTGCAGGGACTTGTCCAGGCAGTTTCCGAGAATCAGACATGATTGAACAGATGGGGGGAAAAAAACATTTTGTATGTTAAAAACATAAGGAATTTAAATCCATTTTATTAGTTGGCTCAAAAAATGATAGCACTTTAGCTGTTTCCTAATTTGTTATTCTCCGGGAATACTATTCAGAGGTAGTTATAATAAAAAAAAAAAAAAAGGACCCCTTCTTTCTGTTTACCCAGATTTCAAGGAGAAATTTTGGTAATCCTTTCATAGTTGTACATCTTTGGCTATGCTGCCATCTAATGGCTCAACTCGAAGATGCTATTTATCCATCACCAGTAGCGGCAGCAGTTTCTAATACAAGTTCACACCATTGCAAAACTAGGAGGCAGGCAGCTGCTTTTTAGAGAGTTTAACTGGGGTTACCATACAACAACTGGGGTTACATACCATACAATTCTCAGACAAGTTGTTGCTGTTTTTTTTAACTCTGAACTGCAGGCATGAATTTAAAAAGAGATAAAATGTCCAGAAATGTTTCTAAGGAAGCTGGAGTACTTACCCACTCTACATCCCTCACAGGCCCCCATCATTTTACTTTTATTTATTTCTGTGTTTCTTTCCCTTGTATTCCTATTTCCCCACTTTGTCCTTCTAAGCCCTGATTTCTTCAAATGAAATCAATGCAATTAATCTGGCAAAGCCTAGTTACCTGTTAATTGTTTGCATAAGACCTTGGGTTTCAGCAGATGTTCAGAGATCATTACAAGGAAAAGGGTTGGAAGAAAGAAGTCATCTGGACCTCTGCATGGATGTAGTTAGGTCCTCCTTGCTTCTTTGTCCTGTCTTGAGCAAATGGAAGCCAGCCCCTCTGGGGATATTGACAGTTGCTTTGTCCAATTAATGAAATGTTCCTTTTCTGGTGTCCTAGGTCTAGCTACCAATTCAAAACATTATCTCATAACTGAACTCACCTTCTTAATGATCTCAAAAGGCCTATGATCCAACAAAGAAGTTGATTACTATTTTTCACACAGATTCCTTAACCTCAAAGTGTCACATTAGCCTTCTATTTCTGTGAAATATTGGTGTGTATATCCTTTTAGTACTTATATGAAAACTGTATGGGCTAATCCAGGGTCCTCCAAATGTGAGGACAGATGTGCTGCCTAGGAATTCTGGACATTTTACTTCAATTCATCTGGAGAGCACCAAGTTGAGAATATCCAATTAAACTATGAAAGACCATTGCATTCATCCAGCAATAAAATCCTGAAATCCCTTCTAGATGTTTTTCTACAATCAGAATCTGTTTTATGTTTTTAGAAAATGTTCTGACATTGCCTCTGACATTATACACTAAAAAAATCAACATATAGATTTTTATACTTTAAAAACAGGTTCATACATGAAAAGGCTACAAGAAGTTTTTCTGAAGGCTGGGCTGGAAATAATCCATTCCAAGGTTCTAGGCATACTAATGGGAAAACTCTGAAATCACCCTTGATGGACTTCTACCAAAAGAATCAGTTCACACATGACAAAATTCTGGCTAAACATTGCAGCCTTTGCTTGTACACTTTTCAAAAGGACAGCTTTGCAGTGTTTCCCTCTTTTGGACTTTTTCTGTTACGGCCTATTGGTGCCATCTAGTGGATATAGTGTAAGAAAAACACAACTGCATTTAAGTCAGGAATTTTCAAGAGGAGAGCAACTGATTCTCCCAGAATCCAAAGAAGTATACGAAAACCTTGTGGGAGGAAAACTACAACCCTATGAATGAACATAGGCTTCATACACAAAAGATCCCAGGATCAACACACTCAGTAACTACTCCAGACAAAAATCTCTTTGGTAACTGTGCTGTTCAGATTGGGAAATCCTCTGAAAGCTACAGCCCGTCCAACAAGATCACACTGGCTACAGTATATTATCAGCTGTGCATCTCACTTTCATATTGTTATGGGTTTGAAAACTAGTCAAGCTATCTGCTAAAGATCTCTCCTAACTGTACCTATTATTAGATCTAAGACTTTAGATTAAGCTATCAGGTCAGGGGGGTTGAAATAATATCTCTTAATACTTCACAAATACTGTGTTTCCTCATTTGCCTGTAACTGTGGCACAAACATGCCCTAGCAACACCTTTGTTCTGCTGTGTCCTTATTTTGCCTTCACCTGATCCATAGATCATATCTAAGGCAGCCTGGAGTCATCTGTAGGTTCACCAATGTTAAAGTAACATTTTCCTCCTTATCCTGACACACATTTTCCCATAGATGCACTCTGACATGCTTCTCCAACTAGTGTGTCAGTGATACAGTCAGATGACCCCTAGGGAGTGGAACAAGCCAGGTACCTATTGGCCACTTTAGGCTGGTGGAGGCAAAACTCCTCCCCTCTAGTCCCTTGGCATTGTTATCCAGGGTCATTGTGCTCTGGGCAGTGGAAGAGTCCAGTTCTCTCAAACTGCATCTCTTCTTGTACAGCCAAGTCCCCAAAGACCTGTATTCAACCTCAGCAGCAGAACAACAGCAGTAGTATGTGGGTGTGCATGATGAAGTGGGAGAGAGAAAGAGGTGACTCACTCTCTGCTGCTTCACAGTGCGACTTTCCCTACCTGTCAGCTGTTGTTCAGGCTTCTTTCAATCAAGGGTTTAGCACTTTTCTGCAATAGCACTAAACCCATGCCCAAAAGAAGCCCAACTGTCAAGTTATCTTAGTTGAGAGCCAGGCTCCTTTTGCACCTGTCCATAGTAAGTAGTAAGTAAGACTGTTGAATATTTTTCCACCAGCTGGTTCTATTAGATGAGAGGGAGGGAAGCAAAGCTGGGGACCCACCAATCCCTGCCTTTAATAAGGACATCCTTATTATAATGGGGTTAGCTCCATTTGCTGCATTGTGCCTGTAGATAGATAGGGACTGCCACTGAGGGCAGCAAATGATGTGACGTGACATGACGTGACGTGACGTGATATTCTGCTGGCTCAAGAACTACTAGATAGCATTTTAACTCAGCAGTGAAGATGGACCCTATGTTTTCAGATAGGAATAGGAAGCAAAGAGTAGAGTTTTCTTTCTGCAAGAACTCTTGTACAACTATAAGTTCTTATAGAAATTCAAAAGGAAACTAGATTCTGTTGCCGTGTTGTGCTATGTGAACAAGGTAAGCATACTTTTGGTAAAAATGAGCTTCAATTTCACTTGAGGCATGCCAGCCAAAATATGCCACAGTGACCAATACAGTGTTCTTACTATTGGCAAGGAATGCTATTTGTGACATGGATACAGTTAAGACACATAACCTAGTCTACTCTTTGTCATATTAAAAATATTATATGAAAGCCTCAATTGATGAAAGCCACAATGAGCGACTGAGATCAATATCAACCCATCTGATGACAACCATGGAATATGCAAGATTGTGACTTGGTATATAAGAGGAGTAAATGGTAAAGAGTATTAATTAAGAAATGAAATGACAAGAAAGAAAAATAGATATGTTGTGCATCAGTGAATCTAAGAGAAAGTGGAAAGATTAATAGACTTGATTGAAGGTTACCTGATCTTATGAAATAGACTTGATGAGTAAATGCATGGAAGTGAAGGTGTAGATTTTATAATGAAAAGGCTAAAATCTGGGTTAGAGAGTACTAATTGGTGTCATCTAGATTCTCCTGGGTATGCGTGAAAGTAGGAATTCATGATACAGTAGTTAAATGTTATGCTTCAGGGAATAGTGATAATGAAAGAACCAAGGATACGTTTGGGAAAAACTTATGCAACATCCTGAATTAATATGATCAAAGAAATGTTATTCAGTGAGATGGCTGATTATTGGGAATATGACAAGAGAATATAGAAAAAATGATAAGGCCATTTAAAGACTCAAGAATAAAAGAGAATCAAGATTGTTTATAGGGGTATCTGTGGGGGTGGTCAAAAAAATCAAGGTGCAATCACACAGTTGAAGCCCTCCCCCTTTGTTACATGCAGGAAAGCCACATTAGAAAGGAGTAGGGTTTCGATCACGCAGTTACACCCATCCTGATGTTTTTAATCCCCCCCCCCCCCGGGATATCTCTGGTGGTTTGATAAATATCTGCTTAGGAAAAAGGTCTGTTTCTTTAAAATAAATGCTCTCAGCATGTCTATTCATGCATACATATGTTGATTGATTGATTATGGGACATCAAGTTGGTGCCAAATCTACATAGATAGATTTTCTCCATGACAATCTGGCATGCATATAACAAATGAATAAATTTAGAAGCATTACAGATTTGGTTGTTTACATTGAAAAATGAGACAAATACAGAAGAGTACAAGAGTGACAAGAGGATGTGAATGTGGGTCTGAGTATTATTTGGTAGTGTGAAGAGGGGATCTTGGGAAAAATGGACATGGGAGAAAAAGAAAAAAGTGAAAGAATAATTAAAGTAGAATGAGTACAGGAAGAGAAAGTACAAGTCCTGAACAAAGAAATGTTATGAGACAAATTAATGTCCTAAGAAAATAAATGTAAAGTGGATATAAAGAAAGGTGGTATGGAAGCGTCTTAGAACAAAGTGAAAAAAATAATGTTACATAGTCAAGGACAAGTGTAAATCATGCGCAGAAATATGAAAAAGGAAACTTGGTGGAGTACTGAGGGAAAGAGGCTGTGGATTAGGAAACCTGTATATAAGAGTGTGACTGCTTTTCATCCACCACTGTTCTTCCTTTGTGATCTGGCCTTTCTTAGTTAGGTCATTGAGCGTTCTCTTGATTAGGTTGTCTAGTTTCTATATTGGGTTGGTGTTAACAGGGATGTTAACAGGGATTGCAGCAACCCAGAACAGCAGAAAAAGAAAAAAACAACCTATACAACATCTTCCAACAAAATGGATACCCACATAATTTTATCAAAAAGTGCCTGACCACTCAACCTACCACAACACAACCCACACAAGCCATGAAAAGGATCACACTGCCATACATCAGAAACATCTCAGAAACCACCAACAGATTATTACAACCATATGGCATCTCTGTAGCACACAAACCAACAAAATCACTCCAAAATATCCTAAGTAAACCAAAAGAACCAGTTGCCCAAGAAGAAAAAACAGGAGTCATCTACAACATACAGTGTAAGGACTGTAACAAACACTACGTAGAACAAACAGGCAGAAGACTAGCAGAACGCATCCATGAGCACCAACTAGCAATCAGAAGACATGATGAAAATTCCTTAATTGCACAACTCATGGACAGACTCAACCACAGTTTTAACTGGGAAACTGTCAGCATTTTAGACCAAGCCAAATCCAAATATGCAAGAGAATTCTTGGAAGCCTGGTATTCAGACAAGGCAGTAATTAACAGACACATAGAGATAAACAGCATCTACATACTATTCGGAAGAGACAAAAGACAGAAGATCACCTCACTAGCATTCAATCACCAGCAATCACCTCCAGCAATCATCACCCAGATAAGCAAAGGTCACCACCAGGCACACAATCAAGCAGTCAACATACGCTAATCAATGAACTACCAGAAGAGCAAAACAGAACCCCCACCCCCACCAGCACTGGCAAAGCAGGCCACAGCAGATAAACAGAGAGCAAACCTCATCCCATTTTAGCACTGAAGATGTTACCTAGCCAGGTAATGAAACGTTTGCAAGAAAAGAACCAAGCTCAGAGAACCCCAAGGATTCCACAGTTCAACCCTGAGCTACACATATTCACCTCCATTGCTACAGTACAGATTTCCTACAGGGATAAAAAGAAAAATTTGAGGGGGATAATTATTGCCCTAAGAGTAACACTAAGGGTTAAGGTTACACTTCAGTGAGCTCTCTGATTCCATTTGGTGCTAGGATTAGCTTTAAGGCAACTTTTAATAGTTAGTAATAGTCTAGCTTTTGGTTAGGTTAGCTTTTGAATGAGTTTTTATCATTATGAGTACTCTTACATTACTGTGATAGTATAGATCACCTGTCAGGATAAATTTTAGGGTAAAAAAATTCCCTTGGTAGTATGGTGGTAGTATGGTGAAGTTTGGATTTGAGTTAAACTTCCTTCGGCTTTGGGCTTTAGCTGATGTAAGGATTAGTTTGGCATAAGTTGTAATGGTTAGTAGTACCATTAGACTGATAAGATGTGGGAATTGTTTGCCAAAATAACTTTTCAGTAAGAAAAAATGGACCTCAAGGAACCCTATATTCACCCTTCTGCTCACAGAAATTTTTCACCATAAAAACAATACCCACAACTTCAGTCTAAGGCTGCCACCAACCATAGCAACTTAGTTTGAAGCAAACCCCAGCACCGAATCAAACCACAGAGCCCATCAACGCTTAACCCTAACCCTCTGGTCACCATCATGCCAACAACATGTTTTCTTTTGTTTTTTAGTTCCAGAAGTTATCGCTGAGATCCATACAGTAACAGGAACTTAAAATTACTGTTAATGATCAAATCTTGCCCTAGAGCTGTCCTTAAGATTAATTTGATTCCCCCTCCCCAGTCTGAAGAGTAATAGCAACAGTTTCAGTAGCAGAGTATGTATAGCAGAATATTATTGTAATCAGTCAATCATGTAGGACATGAGTTTGCAAATACCAGGACAGTTCATGAGTTCGCAGACTCAAGCACCAAATCTGTGTAGAATATTGCCTCTGTGTGTGTGTGTGTGCGCATGCACACACGCATACACATGCATGTGGTTTCCAGGATGATAGTGATAAGGGTGACTCACATTTAATGAATGGCAGAGAGAGTGCTACAGCTGAAAGAATGTGTATATTTAGCTCTGAAGATTTCTGTCTATTTGCAGTTGGGGAAAACAGGATTCGTACTGATCCTTCCTTCCTTCCTTCCTTCCTTCCTTCCAATACATTTTTTGTTTTGGTAGGGAAAAACTGCCAGCCTGATTGTCAGTCCATGCTTTCTGGATTTTACACAAGGAATCCTGAAGTGTACCTCTTACAGCTAGGTTGCAATCTGAACTTCATCTCAAAGACCAACTCTTTTCATACACTTTACTTGCACAGGTTTGTGGGGGGGGGGGGGGGGGTCTTCAAAGAGGTGTGTCAAAACAGGACTTGTAAGGGGCAAGGGAGGTCTTAGACACAGCACGCAGACTGACATGTTGCCTCTGTGGCCACCCAAGCTGTGTCACATTGCAAGCATATGTGATTGAAGACAACAGTATTACCAACAGTCCAGAGTGTTCCATCAGCTGATATCAAGGGCCATTCCTGGTACAACAAACACTAGTAAATCCTGATCTCAAAGGTTTTATTCCTCTGATGAATTATCTCTCATGTCTGAATGCTGTCAAACCTCCTGCTTTCTTTTCTTGATTTTTCTTGGATCTTGGCCTTCTCTCTGATTGACTCTGCAGCTGTTTCTAGGCATCCTGATTGGCTGGGATCACATAATACACTGGAATGACCTAAAATGGATTGGGCAGCTTACAGTTCGGTGTTTTCTTAGCATGCTGTCAGCACTAGGCCACAACATTAGGCTACAATATGGTTTATCTATTTGGGCATTTCATATTGTATGGACATAAGAATTGAGTTTTATTAAACTGGTCTTGGGATTTTGTGTTGTGTGGACACAGCCACCTTCTATCACTGCTTTCATTTTTTTATTACTATTTGACTTTTAATGACATACTTGCCTCTGCCCCCCATGATAGTTGTTGTTCTGGAGCTCTACATCCCCCATTTTTAATCACATACTTGCTCTGGAGTCACTTCAGCTAATAGTCAGTTCCTTTAGGACCCTTCAGCTGATATTACACAGCCTGACCTTTGCTGAGACTTTACAACAAACTGGTAGGTAGTGCTGCTTGCGAAGCTAGAACACCTAGGTTAGATTCATCCTGATTCTCGCATAGTCACATAGTGACTCTTCTCTTGTGATATGACAGTATTTCTCCTTCCCAAATGGGAATGTAATGATGCAAAATGAACCACAGAAATTCAACATGTGATTGTACTGGATAATAATTTATATCAATAGCAGTACACATTACAGTAAATTAAATATGAATGTAGTACAGGAATCTCATCCTTTCAGACAGTTCTATCCTAATTTTTTAATGATGTGCATTTCAGTGGTATTGCATTAATAAAATAAGTATAGGTGTGCACAGAAAAAAAAAGTACAGGTATTCCCTGCTTAGCAACCACAATTGGGACCAGCAACTGAGTCACTAAGCAGAAAATTACATGACCATGGCAGGGTTACAACCTCACTTGCCATTTGGTCATTAAGCATATCACCACAATAGTTAAGCAAGATATTATGTGACCATGACTTGCAATTTTACTTCTGCATTATCCATTAACTCCGCTTGTTGGAAGCCAGTTGTGAAGTACACAAATGGCAATCATGTCACTGCAAGACATTGTGATAGTCATAAATGCAAGGATTGGTAGCAAAGCTTTTTTGTTTGTTTTTTTACACCATCGTAACTTCGATGCAGACAGTAAGTGAGGACTACCTGTATATGTAAGAACCCAGTTTAGATCCTCAGGAAGGGAGACCAAGTCGCTGGATCTCATATTGGTATTTTGCTTTGATCTGTATCCAAGGAAGAATCTTCATTTTCTAAAGCTTGGAACACCCCACCCCCCACCTCACCCAGCTAACTATAATGTGGAAATTGTAGAATTGGAAGAGACTAAGTCATCAAGTTTTTATGTCTTGCCAGAACGAGATGAAATAGGCAGGTTCTTATGCAGGAATGAAGTTTGTTTCTATTTTTTAATTGGCTCCCTTATTCTTATGCTAAACCTCTTAAAAGTTGGAAAATCCACAGCAAAATAGCTTAATCCACAGTTAACCTGCATAGGGTTTACATAGTATGAAATAACAGCTGCAAACTTTCTATCTTCTTTGGGTGCTTCCTCATGGCTTTGTTAATGTGCCTTCCTCCTCTCCTGAGTCAGTATATATCAATGTAATATATCAATATAATTTGTGCTGCCCTGCTGGCTAAGCTTTATTGTACCTCAGCAACAAGGCCAGGGAGTCTCCTTACATATTTAATTAACGTTCTATGGGAAGTATACACTGTCCTTTATACAAACTCTCAGAATAAAAACCTATAGCTGTTATTATACTGGAGGTTTCAGATTCTACCACTTCTGGGGGTGGGGGGGAAGGGGGACTATTTCAGTATATATTCCTGTGTTGTTTACATTACCTGACCACCAGGAGGCAACATACAACCGGTTTCAACCTTATTGGGACTCATCACACAGCCCTTAGAGTTAGTGTTGAATTTATGTGGTTCAACACCCCCCCCCCCAAACTGGGATTTGAAGTCAGAGGCCATCATGTTTTGTATACATGCATCTAGCTTAATGAGATATGGTGACCTAGGCTGGCAGGAAGAGAGAGATGTAGACATTCTACAGATTTAATATGAGACAGTTTTAGGACAGCGATCAATGGATTTCTCAGCTTCCTTTCCAGTCCTAACCGTCATCACCTGCTATCTCCAAGCACCAATTGCTCTTCATAAAGTGTGGCGGGCAGGATTGAGGGACTACAGCACTTTCTCTCATGCCCCACCAGCTGATCAGCTGCATTTTTTTTTTTGCTTTTTTTTTTCATAGGGCTTGCTCCTCTACTTCAATAGTCCTGTGTCAAAACAAAAAAATCAAGCAACCTGTCAATTGGAATGGAACTCACATGTACAGTAGATTGACAGAGCTCTAATACTTCATCTGTACCCCTCTTAAACCTCACCAAGCAGTCAGCCAGAAATTTATTTTAGTTTTATTTTATCTATTTGCCATAGGACTATCAATCTCCTGTAAGATTTCTCCTTCCTGCTTCACAGAGCACCCCTCCCAACTGACCGTGGGATTTTTTGTTTGATTTTGATGCAAACGTATGTTGATCTCCTAGAATACTGGCATTTAACCAGAAAACATCAGCCTTCTAGGATATTGATATTCCTGTAAGAACAACAACAAAAAGAGCTGCTCAAGTCCAGTGTATCCCAACCAAAATGACTATAAAAGGCATGGGCAAGTAACCAGAAGAAGGCTACATCTGCAACAGGCTGAATTTGGCAGATCCCTGCCCTTAACTGCTTCATTACTAGCCTTGTCACCACAGCATCGTAGGTTGTTCATAGGGAAAGATGTGCATTGGGAGAAGAGGGAAAACACCACTTTAACAGCAAGACATCTATAGAAAACTTCTGTCTGCTTCTGCAGCAGGCTGGTGATGAGATGGAAGCAACGTCATGAAGATATATGCCTTAAAAACAGATGTCTTTGTGCTGTGGTAAGTGGGACATGAGGATGAGGCTTTCATCAGGGAAAATGATAAAACCAGGAGAAAAGAGGAGGAAGATGTGGCTGGTCTTTTTCATCCCTATCTATACTAATTACAGTCTTATATGGAGTATAACTGAATCCTCAGGTATGCAAATTGGTGTTATCTGATGCCCAGTGGTTAACAGTAGTGTCAGGTTGCTCCCAAAAACGCTGAAAAGAAACAAAGAAGCATTTGGTTTACATACTTTATTATTATGATTTATGATCCACATAAAACATAAAAACAAGAATCAGGAATTTGATAGCATGTTTAACCACAGAAACACAGAACTTAGCCACATTTCGTTTAAGGTCCACCATTTAAAAAAATATATATGCACAATTTCCAGCAGTTAGAATCCATACTGTTTCCATGCTATGTGAGATAGACAGATTCCTTAGCTGGCATCATTTCTACCCCATGCCTCAAACCTATGTTCTCTATCCAGTGGCATTTCACTTTTGGGTTGAGGCAACTGACTATTAACCAAAAGATTTCATTCCCCCCCTCTAATATTTATAGGGTGACTATAGTTTTGGAAATTATGTGCTTTAACTCTATAGTATCAATACCAATAAGGCAACTGTAATTACATCAGTCTTCTCCTTTGCCTTGATGAAACCAGCATTCCACAATAACATCATTATCTACTACCCATTTCCTGAACATATTACAGTAAGTATAACAGAGTTAAGGTCCATGAAGTAACTTACATTTCAGATATTTACAGAAATCAATACAGAGTCCTAAGAGACTCCCTTCAAATTACACGTTATGACAGCTGATACAGGAATAATGATAAAACTCTAGAGCTCTCCTTGGAGGTCTCAAAAGTAAATTTAGTTACATAGGGTAACAGTTGGTGCCAATAGAGCACAGAGAATGTAAAAGATCTTATCAGTTGACAACTGCCCTGTATTTACTTCAGTCTTATTTAAGTCCAACTATTTCCTATGGTAGAAAAAGGACTCCAAGTGAATGCAGTTAATGAAGTTTATTCTGATGCAAAGGCTAGATTCAAAGGCTGATTAAAAAACAGATAAAAGTGAATACATGATGCTCCAGATCAACACTATACGTAAAAGAAAATGATAATACTTCAGCACAATCAATGGGCAAATAATAACCAAGTTAGGTGAATACAAAGGCAGGGCCCTGCCCAGGAAGCTTACAGTACTGTCATATTACCTATAGTCAGTACAGAGGAAAATAAGATAAGACCCAATATAAAATGAGATAAAGGTGAGATAAGTCATATTTTATAGACAATGACAGATAGGTCCCATGCACATCTGGTCAACATAAGGACTAGAAATTGGTAATTAAAGTATGGGAAGCTGAAATGTAGCAACTTACATATCATACCAGAATAATAGAGCACATGCTTTACAGGGAAGGGGCCACAGTTCAGTCTTTGACATCTCCAAATAACCATGATCTGCAGTAGCAGAGACTAGAGAAAGACCTGAAGCCTTAGAAAGACACTGCCTGTTAGAATAGACAGCACTGGACTAAAAACTTCAAGGGCCTCACTTAATAGATGTCATATACTAGGCTACATCCATCCTTTAAAACAGTTTGGTTAAGTTTTTGTCTTCCTAAATGGTTTTATCCTGACCTCAGATTCATTATATTAAATTATTTTGGATTCTTTTGTTGCAATATACATATTTTATTAATTTTTCTTTTATAAGCCATTACAAAATGACACAGAGGGTCATTTTGATTGCAGCAGAATACAGATATAGTAAATTAAATAAATCCTGCTGTCTTTTCAGTTTTCTGGCTCTCACTTGAACTTCTTGTCTTCGTTGCTTCAATGAAACAAAAAGGCTGACTAGCCATCATGTTTTTAACCCGCAGAATCCTACCGATCAAATAATATAATTCCATGCAGAACTGTGCTTTTCCTGAATGCGTATATCAGTCCCCATTGCAAAGGGAAGGAATGTGCCTAGACAATTGCAAGGGAGATTTTGAACTTCTGACTTAATAGGATTCAATCAAAAACTCATTTTGGGCTGTGTGATACAAGATTTGGCCAAAAGGGAAAACTACATGGGAAGCCGCCCCATTTACCAAGGATGCCTTCCATGCACCAATACTTCCAGGTGGTTTAGCTAGTACTTCTAATGTTTAAAAGCATTTAATGAGTTCTGCTTTAGAATACCTTAGCTAACTTCAGAAACTTATCCCATGTAACATAAGTACCATCTACTATCCTAATGCTCAAAAGGTAGCATTACATTCCCATAGTATCCATACCCATTTCAGTCTTCACAGTTAAAAGTATTCATTACCCTTTAAGTATCATAAGAGGGTTTGCTTCTTAAGCCATCACAGAGTAGGACCAAGGTCACCCAAAGAGCAATGAAATCTGATATGAGGCTCCATTTCTTAAAATGCTGAGCAAGGTGTCCAGCTAAGTTAGATGTTTCATACCAGCAGCTTCAAATTTCACCCCTAAATCTTAGTGCCACACAATACTTACATGGCACAGCTCCATAATCTAAGTGCAAAGCCCACATTTCTCACAAGGCATATGCACAAGGCATATGCATTAGAAATGAATAACAGTTGGACTAGCAATTCTGCCTATTTCTCTCCCCATTTATGCTGAATCAGGAGCAGGAATGTTTAAGCTTGCCTAGGTCACATGAGATTTCCATGGCTTTTGGGAATTGCTGTAAAAATAATCAGAATCTTGAATACTTTTAATTAAATAAAAAGAAAAAAATGTGAAATTATCTTATCTGGATCTAGTGATGGCAAAGCAAAACTATTTTTACTGTTCTAAAACCTCAAAAATCTAGACAGCACTTTATTTGGTTCAAAAGCTGGGACTTGTATTTTATTTAATATCTCAGAAATAAAATCAAAAGGTATACAGTAGTTAAATAACAATATGTGAAAAAGCAAAACAGTAAACCAGAAACATTTAAACGTAGAGATCATTTCACGGAATATGCTTTCAGTCAAAAGAGGCCCAAACCAGCTTGTACTGTAACAACTTATTCTATTAGCTAATTTAATTTCTGCATGTTTCAGCAACCTGCTTATACATTCTGGTTTGCAAAGAAATACTTCCTGACAGCCTTGGCCTTATTCTGTGTATTTCTCCTATGCACCTCTTCAACAGCTACCCTCATGCCTTCCTAACCACAGCATGAGGCTGCTCTGTAACTCTTCTTCTACATCAGGTCCTCATGACATTGCCTTTATCTCATCCCCAGCCCACAGAGGAGAAGCCTTCATCTGTTTTCAGTTGCTCCAGTTTGAAAGTAGTGTTTTCCCTCTTCTCCTGACACATTTTAGCTGTGGGTACAATCTAGCATGTTTTTCTGAAGATGTGATTGATATCTTTGTCAGGGGGGCATCTGCCCAGCTCCACAGTAACCATATTTTTCTTGGGAAAAGCAAAGGGAAAACCTGAAAAGGGGGCAAATTTGAAAGAGGTTCATAAGGATAAAAAAAATCAATTGTTTATGTTTATAATGTTGCTTTATAAAGGAAAATTCAACAGCAAAGCCAAGAAAAACTTGACAAAAATGCATATATTAATAATATCTAATATTAAACAGTATATGTAAATTTATTTTAAAAAGACTACATTAAGTGGTACCATTTGTACAGTAAAAGTTAAATGACCAAAATAAAGGACAAAAGTAAGTTTTTGAAAAATAAATAAACTTAAAGGACAGCTTTCTGAAATAAAGGACTGTCCTTTATAATAAAGGACGTATGGTCACTGTATCCATAGGTCCTTTTGACTGCTGTGGGCATGACCTTTCCAGCTCCTGGGATCTGCCCTCCATGCCTATTTGGGCTGGGGCTGCAGGACAGACTGAATATCTGCAGACCTGAGAGATATCTGGCCACTTAATGCCTGACGGGTACTTTCCTAAGTGTCTGTTAGGTTTTATATAGCCTTTTCTGAAAAAGTGCTAAACCTGAGTTTTAAACACAGTCAATTTAAACTAGGAAAGAGAGTTAGGTTCTGCCAGTTATGTGTTGCTGGTTGTCATCTTTGTGGGATTACAGGTTTTCTGCCAACAAGGGGTTTAATATGACTGTATTTTTTACTCTTTTTATTACTTTAGGGGGGAGGAGAACCATTTTGTCTACTTCATTCCAGCTTCATAGCTATCCATGAGCTATGTCCAGGTGCTTCCAGCCACAGGGACAAACCTAGACTCACTGCCACCATTGCCATTCACTTGCAGCATTCCTTAAAACAGTAAGGACAGTACCAGTCTTGCTTCTGTGGCAGAATAGGAGTTGGCAATCAGGGCAGCAAATTTTAAGCTGGCATATATTTCTGCTGATTCAAGGATTGGTGGATAACACTTTCACATGGCTGTCTGGCTGTGTCCTCAGTCCTCTCCTCTGGCTCCTTACCTACTTTTTCAGTTCCACCTTTATACAGATGTTATTGATACAGTGATCAATAACATCTGCATTAAAAAATCAAAATCAGTTTCACTACAATGAGATTCCAAATTAACAAGAACAACATTTAAAAAACTAAGACAGTAATCCATGTACAGATAACCTCAATAGTATATGTTTTTTCTTTAATTTGTTCCCTCAAGAGTCTTTTTTTCTTATAGCAGGATAACATGGTTACTAGTTCTATAAAAAAAATTCTTAATTCTACTCTCCTTAGTGAAAAGTGGATTAAAAAAAGAAAAGAAAAGTGAATTCTTCCTTCTATAAAGTGTTGCTCTTCAGATAGATACTTCCTTCAAGCAGGGCAGTCCACTTCTTCTCACTCTTATCCTTTTTAATTTTTTCTTTCCCAGCAGCTCTTTTATATGAAACTTGACAACCCGTGACTTGTTAGGTCATCGTTTCAGAGATATTTCCTTACCTAAACAGAGTAACAGAATGACCGAGGGCAAAAAAGCAGTGGGAGTGTGAGCAACCTGCGACTTGCTGCCAGCTTCCCCATTGACTTTGCTTGTGGGAAGCTGGCTGGCTGGCTTCCATCCTGATGCCTCTATATATGAACCTCATCAGATGGACTGCATAGAAATCAAACTGATTATATTATTGTTAAAAGGTGGTGGAGAAGCTTAATTATAGCATCAAAGACATGGCCAGGTGCTGACTGTGGAACAGGTCATGAATTACTGATGTGCAAGTTCCAAGTTAAGCTAAAGAAGAAGAAGAAAGCCAGCCAGTTTCCACAATATGATCTTGAGCATATACCCACCATATTCAAAGAGAACATCAGGAATTGCTTTGAAGTCCTGAACCTCATTGATAGAGAACCAGAGGATATGTGGAATGCACTTAAAGAAGCCATTAATGTGAAAAGAGACTACCAAAAATGAAGAAACAGAAGAAAGCAAACTGGATGTAAGAACAAACCGTGGAAATTGCCAAGAAGAGAAGAGAAGCCAAAGCCAAGAAAGATAAAAATGTATTGTCGAAGGCTTTCATGGCCGGAATACGAGGGCTGGTGTGGGTCTTCCAGGCTGTGTGGCCGTGTTCTGGAAGTTTTGTTTCCTAACGTTTCGCCAGAATCTGTGACTGGCATCTTCAGAGTGCAGGAGCACAGACAGGAGCGGTTCTCTCTGTGCCCAGGATGATGTGACCCTGTTGTGGGTATTTATAGAGATCGGCGAGGGTGCCTGAAGGGGGTGCGTTGGGGGGGTTGGGTTAACAAGTGACTGCTTGTTTTGGTGTTATCCTGGGCACAGAGAGAACTGCTCCTGTCTGTGCTCCTGCCCTCTGAAGATGCCGGTCACAGATGCTGGCGAAACATTGGGAAACAAAACTTCCAGAACACGGCCACACAGCCCGGAAGACCCACACCAACCAAAGATAAAAATCTCAGAAAGGAACAAAGAGTTTCGGAGAGATGAGAAGCAGCATTACAACAACTGTAACAGATGTCCTCACTTAACAACCACAACTGGGACCAGACTTTCCGTTGCTAAGCACTATTTGGAGAAGGAATGGGGCTTGTGATTTGGAGAATGAGGTCTTCTGAATCACCGCGAGAATGGGGCTCCTCCATTCTCCAGGTAGTGCACCGATTCTTGCAAGACCTGGAGAAGATCAGAAGGTTTCCAAAGGATCACGAGAATGGGGCATGCACTTTGGAGAAGAATGGTGCAAGCGGCTTGGAGAACAGTGTGAGTAGCCTTGGGAAGAAGGCCTGGCATGGCCAGCAGCTGTCTTGCATACAGTAGGGTCAGGCTGGGCATGCCTCATCAGCAGAGGAAGGAAAATGGCAAAGCTCAGCTGGGCACAGCAAAGCCTGTGGAACGTAGGGCGGCGGGGGCAACTGGAGCTTTGCGCAATGGTGCTGGAGTGGCTGGCTGCAGTGTGGGGCTTGAGGCAGCATTTCTCAGTGGCAGCACCAGGGCTGGGGCTAAACTAGAGGCCTGGGGAGTGGTGGCAGCTGGCTGAGACTGCTGAAGGCCCCAGGCCTCTATTTAAGCCCCAGCCCCAGCATTGCCACTGACAAGTGCTGCTGTGCAGGGCAGCCAAAAGGGCATAGATGGGTGGGGGGAATTGCAACGCTTCTGCAGTTGTAAGTGCAGGCAGGCTGCCAAGTGCCCAAGTTTTGATCACATGACTGCAGGGGCACTGCAATGGCTGTAACTTTGGACACAGGTCGTAAGTCCATTTTTTCAGCACCATCATAATTTCAAACAGATACTGAACGAATGGTCATTAAGTGAGGACTACCTGTACTGCAAAGACATTGAAGATGGAAACAGACATGGAAAAACAAGGAAAGTCTTTCAGAAGATCTCTAAACTCAGAAGGAGGTTCCAACCTCAAATTGGTATGCTAAAGGATGCCAGTGGACAAGATAGTAAGGGATTCAAAGGAGACAAATCAAAGATGGAAGGAGTATGCTGAAATACCATATAGTAGAGATGTCAACATCCAAGATACCTTAGAAGATACTCCCTACTTACAAGAACCTCTAGTATTAGAAGATGAAGTCAGTTCAGCACTCTAGACATTATCAAGTCAGAAGGCTACAGGAACTGATGGAATACCCACTGAAATAGGGCAAGCAACAGAAGAAGAATCAGTCAAGGTTCTAATGAAGCTATGCCAGCAAATCTGGAAACAACACAGTGGCCAACCAACTGGGAGAGGTCAATCTATATTCCAATATCAAAACAAGGAGACTTAAAAGAGTGTGCAAACTATCATATAATATCCTTAATTTTACATGCTAATTTAGGATCATCCAATGCAGATTAAAGCAGATTAAAGCCCTACATGGAAAAAGAGATGCCAGATGTTCCAACTGGCTTTAGAAAAGGCCAAGGAATATGAGATATTACTGCTGATGCATGCTGGATAATTGAGAAAGCCAAAGAATATCAAAAAGGAGTCACTATGTGCTTAACTGATTATAGAAAGGCCTTTGTCTATGTTGATGATGTCAAGCTGTGGAATGTGCTCAGAAAAATGGTAATCCCAGGACATCTCACTGTCCTCATGAGAAACCTATATTCAGTTCAAGAAGCCACAGTATGGACAGAGCATGGTGAAACAGACTTGTTCCAGGTTGGCAAAAGAGAGTGAAACAAGGGTGTACACTTTCCTCTTATTTATTCAACCTATATGCCAAATATATATTAAGGGAAGCTGGACTGGAAGAAGATGAGTGAAGTTGAAAATTGAAGAAACAAACTTCAATAACCTGCACTATGCTGATAACACTACTCCAAATAGCCAAAAATGCAAAGGATCTGCAAGGTCTAGTAATAAAAGTGAAGGAATGTAGTGAAAAAAAATGGGACTAAAATTAAATATAATGAAGACCAAAGTAATGACAATTGGATTATTGCAATGTGCTGATAGTCTGTGATCAGACTAGCACCATGAGATGCAGGAAGAGGTCAAATTGTTCCAACTGTGCTGATATTGCAACAGCTTCCCCACCCTGTGCCTACTGGAAACTACAATTGGTTATCCGAAGGAAACTACCAGTGGCATTTGTGGCAATTTATCTGACAATGAGCAGCTTAGATCAGAAGAGGATCAGAAGAGGGGATTAAGCCTTTCTCTCTCCCTGCTGTTTCCCAACTGTGATACAATCCTCAGTTATTCTCTTTCACTTTCAAACAAACAGTGATATGATTAAACACATTCACATACTGTACATAATTTACAGTTTTACTCTAAGATACTTTTCCCCTCCAGGGTGAAGCATGTCTTCCTTTTTTTAAATGGAGAAAGGGGGATAATACAGGGCTTTATTATCTCTCTAACAGAAACTTCCCTTCCTCATTTTCCCCCCACCATCTTCCATCCTCCTCTTTGCCCTTTCTTTTGATTTGCAAAAAGCCAGGGTGCTCTGATGCAGCTTCTTTATATCTGTCTGGGGTACAAGCCATTGGTGGAAGGTGAATGTAAAAGATCAACTCCTGTGATAGCTGTCAGAACAATTTTTTTTACAGCAGCTCTCTCTTTAACAGCCAGGCCTTTCAGAAGCAACCCGGCCCTTCACCCAGATTTTTTCTGAACAGTTATTATAATGTATTATTGACCTACAAAATAGATCAAAGACTGAAATTACCCTGAATGAAAGATAACACCTGACCACAACACCAGCAACAATTGATTTGTTTGATATGTTTTTTTAAAGAAATGCCCTAGCAACTTAAAGGCCAAGAGAAATGGCAGAATTTTTTTTTATTTCATTCTTTTAAAATTAAAGGAATGTAGCTAACACAACTATTCAGCTATCAATAAAACCATCAGGTGAACAAGCAATCAAAAGAAATTCGACATTATTTAAAAGTAGAAACAAGGGTGCAAATCATGGAAGGAGAATGAGACCTAGAGTGGATTTTTCTCCAGAAAGTGTTTGAATTCAGTTCCAAACTTCAGGGCTGAGCATGGGCTCAGAAATAAAGGGTCTGGTGGCAGGGAAGTCCACAGGAGGGTCAAAAAGGTCAAGATGATAACTGCAACTGTGCAGTTGAAGCTCTATCCCTTTTAACATGTGTTATGGAATTTCAGTTGTGCGGCTGCAGCTGCATCTTGATTTTATGGCACCCCCCCAGATGCTCCTGATGCAAGAAATAATGTTAATATTTTTGAAGTTATTTTTAAAAAAGCAACTGCGTAAATTTGATGCTGCTCCTGAATCCTGAAGACCCCTGAGAATACCATGGACAGCCAAGAAAAAAAACAAGTGGATCATCAAACAAATCAACCCAAAGTTCTCCCTCAAGGCACAAATAACCAGGCTCAAAATTATCCTACTTCAGACACATGATGCAAAGACCCAGCTCTCTTGAGAAGGATCTAATGTTTGGAAAGGTGGAAGGAAAAAGAAGAAAATGACCAGCAGCAAAGTAGATGGAATCAGTCATAGTGGCAAAGGGTGCACCATTAGAAGACCTGAAAGACCAGGTTAGGGACAGATTGACATGGAGAAAATCTATCTATGTGGTCACTAAGAGTTGTCAATGGCTTTATGACTCATAATCAATCAATCCTGAATGTGAGGCCAAGACAAAATGCTCCCTAGGGGATGTTTCTGTTTTGATTGGTTCCAGCAGCACTTTTTGCCCCATCACTGGGTGGGGAGGGGGTCCCCTTTCATTCTGACAAGTAGTTTTCATTTTTAAAATGGGAGTTATTTTCAAGATAGACATAATTTTCATTTAAAAAAAAAACAGCTGGATCTTATCCATATAACTGAAGATCCCCACCAACTGAAACTGTCAAAACACAATCATATTTAATATGCTTAAGTGAGTCTGGAAAGGCAGGGCGGGGGGGTGGGAACCTTCACTTTCTAAACAGGAATAAAGGTACCATAAAGGAGGTCTTGATGTAAGATGATACTTACTATATAAACCAACTAGGGTAGTACGCTATAGGGAGTGGTGAGGCCTTGATTAAATTTCATTCAGCCATAACTTTCATGGGATGAACATGAACAGTTCTTTCGCAGGGTAAACTACATCACATTGCACCCTGGGGTGGAGTACAGAGAAAAGCTTATGCTGAGCTAGTTGAAAGAACAACAAAACATAATCGCAAAAAATAATAATAACAAGCAGAACACAAAGTATTTGTATTTTTATAGCTCAGGATTATATTTATTTCCACTGGGTATGAATATGTCATTGGCTGCATTTACAGGAAGAATTAAGATGTGTTTCAGCCATATAAAGAATCTATGCAAAGTAGAATAATATCTATTTCCCCAGTCTCGCAATTCCACCTGATGTGGACAATGTATATCGGAAAAAGTCTCTGCTTGTCTCCTTGACATATAAAACTGTCTTATTTTAAATGTATGTACATTGTCTCTCTCTCCAGACTGAATCAAGCTGCCATCCAAAGTATATTTAATAAGGTGTAAGCCCTGGTTAAGCTTGGTGGAGCTTATTTCTAAATAAAACAGGCTTAACTGTGCTACATATATTTTAAAATTATCTGGCATTGTTGATCCCTTTCCTTTCTTCATACCTACCATATGTGTTAACATTTTGTGGCTTTGGGGGAAAAGCCTTTCTACAAACTGGTTTGCTTCATCCATGTTTAGTTTGTGTTTTCCACCCCCATCCAACACATACGGTTTTTGCCTTGTAAATTTCCACTTCTCCTGGTAGAAGCATTTGTCAGCTGGCAGAACCTGCCCTGACTCCTTATGGGCAGGATCATCTTCTGTCATTGTTTAGTGTTTACATGCATTCCATCACTCTTCACATTCCAGGGAGGGGGGCAGCTCTGTTGCTAACTACTAAAAAAAAAGAGGGGGGGGGGACAAAGAAGCAATGTTTGCTCCTACCTGTCATTTCTTATCCCCAACATGTTCGAGAAAAAAATAGGATCCCTCTTAATGCATCTGAGAGCCATTGTGGTGCAGTGGTTAGGCACTAAGCTAGAAACTGGGAGATTGTGAGTTCTAGTCTCACCTTATGCACGAAGCCAGCTAAGTAACTTTGGGCCAGTCACTCTCTCTTAGCCCTAGGGAAAAGACAATGGCAAATCAGTTACAAAAATGTTGCTAAGAAAAGTGCAGGGACTTGTCCAGGCAGTCACCAGGAATCAAGATTGACTTGAATACACCCACACATCTAATTCACTTACAATATTCCTTTTCCGTGAACCACAACTTGAATGCCTCTTCACCTTCTATTACATGCCAGTTAGGGCTCTACACTTCCTGTTGTATTATGTTGCCATCCTTTGTGAAAGTCTTCATAGGGCTGGTTTTTGAACATTTTCCTAAAATGGAAGGGCCATAGCTGAGTGGCAGTGTGTATGTTTTGTATATAGATGCTCACAGGTTATTAATGATTTTTCCAGGTAGAGTTGGGAATGCTTGCTCATCAGAACAGAAATGGAGAAATCACAGGGCACACATCACCCTTCAGCTCCTTTCTAGCCACCCTGAAACCCCCAAGATAGGTCACTGAAATATAAAATTACAGGTTTCCACTTTGTTTTGTCACAAGGAAAAGGAAGAAGAGGGAGAGAGCCTGCAATTAGCTTAAAGCAGCTATTTTACTATCTTTTAAAAGCACACAAACATGGGTAAAAGAGCCAAGAAATCCATCCCTAACCCCTCCAATAATGTCATGGCATCATCACTTTGCTCCTTCCAACACTAAGCTGCAGAAAGGTTTCTCAGCCTACAAGAACTGTTGGAAGTTCTTGAAAAAAAATGTTTTCCTTTTTCAAATAGTTTTAAGAAAACATGAATAAACAATGAATGTGTCCTGTAAACAATAATCCATAAGATGAGTAACTTTTAAAACTGTTCACTGACTATGCAGATGTCTCAGTTAATTATGCAGAAGACAGACATATAACAAAGAAAAGAGGTTCCCCGTCTCTTGTGCCCAGAGAACATGTTCCTTCTGCTATGGTACCTACCATGAATGACGTTGTCCACCTTTTTAAAAATTAGAAAAAGATACTTCCTTCTCAGTACTATTTCTGTATTCACATGTAAATGTGTGCAAATAAAATTATTTAATCAACTAACTTATTAAAAACATAAGATTACAGAAACAACAAAATGTACAGGTACAGTTGGCATCCCAGCCAAAGGCTGCTTTTGGAAATCATGCCCTCTAATTTGGAAGCTTTTTGAACCATGCCAAAGAAGTCTTTCTGGATGCCTACTATAGTCTTTTCTGCAATCATTTGATCATCAAAAGCATTTTTTCTATTCCTAGAAAGAAACTTATGGAAGACTATGATAGCCCCCCAGAGTCACTGGGAGTTGGGTGGAATATAAATGTTTATTATACTTGGTTGCACAGTCAGCCAGATGTTTAGAGTGGATTTGGCATTTTTATCCACCTATCAAGTCCTTCCCAAGGACCTGGGATAAGCAGATGTTTTTGTTTGATGGTATTAAAGGTATTGTCACAGGATGCAAGCTGTTCCAAGTAAAGCTGAATTTTGCAATTGACTGGTGGTGATTTTGTCAATGCCAATGGTGTTCAGGTGGTGCTCCAGATGTTTTCGAGGCGCCTATTACTATTGATACTATCTTTGCTTTCTTTTGCCACAGTCGTTCTATTTGCAGGTCTTTGTATTTTGTAATATTCTCCAGTTCTTTCTCTTCTATTCTGTCTCCAGTTATTGCAAAGTCCTCTATCCAGACTTTTTTGTCTTTCTTATAAACAATTGTTAAGTCTGGGATGTTGTGTGGCAGGTGCTTGTCTGTTTGAATTCTAAAGTCCTAGGGCACTTTAGCTTCTTCATTTTCTATTACTTTGTTTCATGGTCCCACCAGTTCTTGCTTGCAGGCAAATGGTATTTCTTGCAGATATTCCAATGCACTATTATGGCTACTTTGCCATGCCATTGTTTGCAGTCAGTCTGTGCAATCTTCTTGCAGCAGTTAACTAGGTGGTCCACTGTTTCTTCAGCTTCTTTGCAGAGGTGGCATTTGCTGTCTGTTACTGTCTTCTCAATTCTGGCTTTATATGCATTTGTTCTTAAGGCTTGGTCTTGTACAGCCAGAATTAGCCCCTCTGTCTCTTCTTCAACTTTCTGTTCTTAGCCATTGCTAGGTCTTGTTGTTATCTGTTTGCCTACTAGTTTGTGTGTGTGTTTGCGCGTGTGTGTGTGTTTGTACTGGCTATGTAATATTTTGCCTTGCCATGTCTCTTTCTATTCTATTCATCATTTGGTCTTTCTTATATGCCAGTTTGGTCTCTTTGGTATTCAGTAAACCTTCATGGTGTACTAGCTTCAGTGCATCTTCTTCACTGTCCTTCAGATATTCTTCCAATGCCCTTTTTTCTTCTTCAACTGTCTGGTGTACTTGCAATATTCCACACCCACCCATGCTCCTTGGTAAGTAGAGTCTGTCAACGTTGCTGTGTGGATGAAGGGCATGGTTTATTGTCATTGTTTTTCTGGTCTTCCTATCCAGGGCTGCTGCCGCCACCGCCGCCACCACCACCAATGATGATGATGATGATGATTATATGGTACAGTAGTGCATCCTAAAGCATCTGACAACTGACTCCATGATGAGAGGGTTTAATAGATATAATTTTGTTTTTGTTTCCCTAAAGAGCCTCTGCCATGTAATCCCATTTATCTGAGGCAGAACTGGTAACAAGAAGACTGAGTCTTTATAAATTCACCAAGGGTTGTTAAGAAGGTGGGTTTAGCCCCTAAATAATTTCTGATTTATCAGGTAGATTCAGGATGACCCAGAACATTGTCTTTAACTGAACAAAGCAACAGTCTGCCTCCCCAAAAAGGCTGCCCTTTACTTGTCCCCACATTCTATAAAACCTACAATGCAGCACCAGGTTATATCAGGCATTGCCTTGCCCAAATCCACTCCATCCATCTGGTTCAGTTGCCTTGAAAAGGCCTGCTGAGAGTCTCTCCTCTCTGGGAGGTTCATGGGACTTGAATGAGGTAGCAAGTCTTCTCTGTGGCAGCCCCCCTATAATAGAACATGCTTCACCTTGAGGCCCACATGATATTTTCTCTTCTCATATTTTGGAAAACTTCAAAACTAATTTTATCAAGCATTCAGCTCTATTTGACTGTGGGAACTCATCTGTACATGTATGTATCTATTGGTCTGGGCTATTTATTTGTATGTGGTAGTAGTAGTAGCTCTTTTTGCTTTGTTTTATTTTGCTGAACATTACCCAGAGTCATTGGATAGGGGCAGTTTAGAAATAGAATAAGTCAGTCAATCAATTAATCAATCAATCTAAGGAAAAGTGTTCAAAAGGAAAGGGAAAAAAATGGAATAAGGAAAATGGCCCTGCCTATCAACATCCAAGCAGAAGGTCCACTTGATCTTTCTCTAACCATTCTCCCTGTAATGAACGTGTGCTGAAACTCAAAATCTCAAGGGTGAAATAAGTACCTAGCTTTCCCTAGCTGACTATATTTATTTTATTGGAATTCTCTGTGTGTGATTGCTACCTTTCTTTATTTTCTCTGTATTTCCCTTCTCCCAATAATGTTTTTATATCTAGAGATTTGGCTTCACTGAATTCATTGAATTTCTCATTAACATGCAGGACTCTACAGCTGCACATCTACCCCTTCTGTTTCTGAATTGGCACAAGGTTTGTCAAGTTTTATATTCTTGGTTTTATGCAGGAAGTTCCAAAACACCTTGTTTTCCTACAGCTGAACTGAAGAGAGAGGTCCTTGATGGAAGGGCTAAGAACTCCTCAGCTGGACTGATTTAGGGATGTCAGAGCAGGCTACTGTAGTGGCAATCTATCCTAATTATTTTTATAGAGGAATCCTTAAAAGAAAATGTCTGCCAGTGAGGTTTTTAATTATCCCTCCTTCTGATTTGTAACAGGGGCATGAAGAAAGATTACAGATTACCAAAATGCATTATCATCTCCTTTCTTCTCCATTTCCTGATGGTGATTCTCTCACCCATCCAGGAAAATAGCTCCAGAGAAGGTAAGATGGATGTTTTCTTTTTCAGTGTATGTATTTAATTCCCCACCTTTTATTTAATGCAAGACCCCTATGGGGAAATGTGGGCTGAGAGACAGTTACTGATCCCAAGTGAGCATCTACTGTATAGCTGAGGAAGGATTTGAACCTGGGTCTCCTTGGGCCTAGTATACCCCACCAACTGAAACAATTTCTTTCAGAAGAAGTTTCAAGGATATCTCTGCATTACCACCTGTATATTCTCTCTGGGACCCTTAATGGTTCCATAATCTATAACACAGCCTAGGTAATAATTGTTTCCTTTCTCCCTTTGAATGGCTTCGTTATCATCACTATAGTTGCACCTTTAAGCCAATGCAGTGAAGATACCTGCTCTGGTGTTTTGTTTTGTTTTGTTTTTTAAGAACAAAAGCCTAGGGACAAAACCGCTTTGGAGTTATAATTACTACTATGGCAACCAGAAGATCTGTAAATAAGTAAGCATAAATGAATGAAAATAGCCTTTTTGTGGGTACACAAGTCTTGATTAATATGCATTTAGAGTTTTCCTGTGATCAAAACAACAGGCTGGTGCCCAAAATGACCTTCAGCATCATGTCTGGTAGCATGTTTAAAAAGAAGTCAGAAATGGAAAAGAAATACAAAAATATAATGGCTGGCAGTGGCATCTGATCAGTTGTCAAAAAGCAAAATTGATACCACATAATAAAAATAGAAATCAACCCTACCACATGTGGTTAACATTATTACATTATAAGGCTTGTTTGTTTATTTTGATATTTTATTTTGAAATCCACATGTATTCAACCAGAAAACAATGTGGCATCTGCCAGTGGAAAAGATTTTTCTTCCTTCTGATACTTTCTGCATCTCCCTAAAATTTACTCTGCTGTGGAGGGGATAAGAGGAAATACAGTTCAGAAATCTCAGGTCTTATATTACTTAATAGCAGTATACAATATTGTTCAAACAATACAATGGTTAATCAAGCACCATATATTTAGTTAGGATGGGTTAGAAGTTTCAGTATCTTCAAACTAGTAACTGGCTCCTACCAGCCTCACCAGCACAGCTGTGGTAAGGGCGGGGGGATTTATAATCCAACAATATTTGTAAGGCTGCTCTTTCCCCACCTTTGCTGTAGGAGGTATTTAAATGAATTTATATGTATCACCTCAATAATAAATATAGCAAGAATGTTTAGGGAAGGCAGTATTGCACTCACATAAGGCTGAGTGCCTATGGGCTGTTCTACACTTCTGCAGCTCAGACATGCCTCTAACCATTTTTCAAGGTGGTCTTGAAAAATGCCTCATGATGCAGCCTGTTTAATCTCCAGCCCACCATGGAGGCATCTAAATTTGTCCTTAGCTGTTCCAGTTTCAAGGTAGGATCTTCCACCTTCTCTCAATATACAACATTTGGCATAGGAGTGATCTACAATATCTAATTCATTATCTTGCTGATGACATGATTAAGGTCTGGCATCTGCTGAGCTCCTACAGGCTGCCTGAAGCTGCTATGAGTATAAGCCCCTCACCCCCAGTCACTGGTCTCTGCCCTCTATAGCCATTTTGGCTTGGGCTGCAAAAGAAACCAGGCAACCAGTTTCCACAGAGGCATCTGCCCATGTCATTCATTCATTCATTCATTCATTCATTCATTCATTTGTTCGTTCGTTCATTCATCAGACTCTACCAATTACTGCCCTTAAATTGTTCCATAGTAAAGCTGTAAGGACAGAACCATTCACAAGCCTTGTTACCTAGGCAGATTATGGCTCATCTGACAAGGCACATCAAATTCTGCCACTATATTTTCCTGCCAACTCAAGTTCTGAAAGAATGCACATTAATGCAGCCATAAGGAAGAACCTTATGGCTGCTCAGTTAGCTCATGGCCAAGATCAGATTTTTTTTTATTATTATAAACATTCCTATGTATTTATTTAAGTTCATGTAATAAGACTATAGAGCCAGTTTGGTGTGGTGGTTAAGCCACCAGGCTAGAAACTGTGAGCTCTAATCCCACCTTAGACACAAAGTCAGGTAGGGCTTGTGCCAGTCACTCTCTCTCAGCCCTAGGCAAACCACTTCCAAAAATCTTGCCAAGAAAGCTGCAGGAACTAGTCCAGGCAGTTGCCAGGAGTCAACACTAACTCAAAGGCACACAATACTTAATATTAACTTATATTCCACATAGAAATCCCCTAATATGGGATAGGCATTGAAAATACCAAAATTGTGTTGGTTCATACTTGACTTCACAGTGACCAACTTGTTCTCTACAGATAGAATAAGAGGACAGCCAGACTTCCTTGATATCCCATAAATATATTTTATTGTTCTTTCCAGGCTAGTGGTCACTGGCACTAGTCTTGCATTTTCCCATTTTTAAAAATAGATATTTGCATTAACAATCAACCATTTTCCATACATTTATCCTAGAAGATTCCTCTGATGATGCAAACTCTTGCCTATGAAAGTTTTTGGTCCAAGAAATGTGTCAGGTGCTACAGTACTAAAAAAATCCTTTGCTGCTTTGATTTAGGTTGACTGGTTAACCTAAATCCAGCCAACCACTCAGTGGCAACAAAGGGATACAGACAACACACTCTGCTGCCAGAGTCTGATAGTCAAGATAGTCTGGATTTTTACAACCCAGATATGGTAACCTTGTTTGACAACAAAAATCTCCTATAAAAGATTAACATGTCATGTTTATTTGTAACAGGTTAAATGATTCCTATAATCTATGGCATTGTAGTTCAGGAAGCAGGTTAAAACTCTTGATTCACAAGACTACAGTTTCCAGAATTCCATGGGAAAAAGTTACAGATTAAACCTGTTTATCCAGTAGTATAAGTAATACCCTTACCTATTTCTTTTGATTGAGGATGTAGGTTTTGGATAAGCCAGTAGATGGCATACAGTCTTTCTTTCAAGAAACTAAATACATTAGCAGAGCTATCTTCAAGACAATATTGTTAAGCATCCCTTCTATCCTAATTAGAATACTCTAAAAATTCAAGTTACTGTACAATACGTATGGATTTACAGGTCATTATTTTCCTTCTGCATCTGAACGGTATTTTCCGGAATCTCTCAACTCACAATCTAATAATATATACATTCAAAATCTTCTGTCTCCAATTTCCAAGATCTGAAAGTAGGGAGTACAAACCCTTCATCTGTCTATTTCCCAGAAAGTTCCTCTCCATTTTTAATGGTATTTACTTCCATAAAGGAAATGAATGTAAATTTTCTCTAACAGAGCATATAATAATGTTGGGGCACATAATAACTTCTCTAGTTAGAATTCTCTATATTGCTGCAGAAAAGGAGCTAGATATTTGCTTGCTGTAAAAAGGCAAAAATACAGGGTTCCATCCCGAGCCTAAGATTTTGACTTTGCATCTGGTCATCGTAAGCGGACGACTTCCCTTTCCTTTAAATCCCATTTGAACACAGTTCGCTTCTTTCTGGATTCATGGACATACCAGAAATTGTTTTATATTGAGTCAGTCCAATGCTCCATTTAGCTTGGCATTAAACTTCAGTGACTGGCACAATTCATGCAGCATTAAGTCTCTTCCAGCCCTACACAGAGATGCTGAGGAGGGAATTAACCCAGGAATTTCTTCATGGAAATCATATGTTCTGCCTTGGAACTGCAACCTTTCAGTCATAGGTGTTTAGTACATACTAGCCATGATGATATCCTGTGTGTCATGACATTATTGGACAAATTATGCCACTTATATAATTGAGCAATGACATGCTAACCTATATGATGTCATCCCCATACTCTTATGCACATACCTTCATAGAATCAAAAAAAGGACTTTTTTCATTTCAGCTTCAAATTTTAAGATTTGCTTCAGTCCATGAGTACTGGGTTTTAACATCTTCTGAAAACTGTTCTAATCATAAAACCATTAAATTAATTAAATATCATATTACCAGCTTTAGAAGAAAGAGTGCAAGTGCTCTCGGCTTCTGCCATTCTACCCAGCTAGTATAAAATATGGCACACAGCAAAGGAGGGCTAGCTGCAACAAATGAGAAATTTTGCATTGGTTAAATGAGGGAAAGTATGGTAATTGTTTTAAAGACCTCTAAAAATGTGACAGTATAGTTATTAATTTTCTTAAATGTTGCTCATCATATTAAAATTATCTACAGGTAATCCCTCACTTAACGATCATTCATTCAGCGACTTTTCGAAGTTACAACAGCACTGAATGAATGGTAGTTACGACCAGTCCTCGAAGTTATGGCCGTTGCAGCACCCCCTGCAGTCACGTGATCAAAATTCAGGCACTTGGTAATCTGCCCACATTTACGACCACAGTGTGCACTTCAACTCCCCCCACCCACCTATCTCCCCCATCTCTGCCCTTTTAGCAGCCCTGCATTCTGCTGCCACCACCTATCCCTGCCACCCTCTGCCAGCTCCACGTGACCTTTGCCATCTTCTTCCTCTTGCTGCTCATGAGGCATGCCCAGCCGAGGCATCTGCTGGCCCTTTGCAATGCCTCTGTCTTACCTACTTTTAAGTCCAATGACTTCAGCATTTGATCTTGTTGCACTAATATAGCCAGCTCCTTGCTGAAAAACGTGTGTGGGTAGACAGGTAAATGATTTTAGAATCTAGACTTAACAGTCTTAACAGGAAGGATAGCTGTAGGTACTGATCCCAGCTGCAAAATTCCACAGAACCATCAAAGGGCAGGAAAAAGGTGCCAGGAATTCTTTGCTGCTCTCTAGTGGTCATCTGAATGTTTGCAACCCAGAATAGTAGCCTTAGGGAACTCCTTATGAAAAATTATTATTATTATTATAATTATAAAAAATTATTATGAAAAATTATGAAAAAAAACTTATGAAAAATTACTCCTTATGCAAAACTACAATGTTGTACTTTAAAAAAATAAAATAAAAATAAAAATAATACCTGTGATTTTTATTTGTTTTTAAATAAGAGAGGGCTAACATGTGCTATAGCAAGCCACATCAGTTCCGCTGGGTGCTGCCTCACTTGCATCAGTCCAGAAATTAACTCAGGGCCTATCTGCTACTCCCTACACAGGTCAACCAGTACATTCTCCAAGTGGATATTGGGGGGCATCCATCCCAGGCTATGAAGCATCTTCAGCCACAAGATCCAGCCTTGTATTTTCTATGTGCCTATGGAAGAGTTTTTCTACCAGTGATGTGAATAAGAACTTTCTGGAAAAATGTCTAGAGCATAATTCTTGCACAGAGAACATTTACTTACCTGTATTTACCTACTTATTTTTGTGCCTTTGAATTAATGTTAATTCCTGGCAACTGCCTGGACAAGTCCCTGCAGTTTTCTTGGCAAGATTTTAGAAATGGTTTGCCATTGCCCTCTTCCTAGGGCCGAGAGAACGTGACTGGCCCAAGGTCACCCAGCTGGCTTCGTGCCTAAGGTGGGACTAGAACTCACTGTCTCCCAGTTTCTAGCCTGGTGTGTTAACCACTACATCAAATTGGCTCCATATATTAATTATTTATTATATTTATTAGTAATAATTAATGGCAGGCTGTTTCAAAGTTAAATTATTTGGGGGGGGGGGTTATCCTCAGCAAGTACATGAGAGAAATGTGTATAAGTCTTTCATCAGTTATGTTTCAACCCAAAGTGGAAATTAGATTTTGTTTAGGTTCTAGTTCAATTTTTTTTCCGAATTCCCACATTGTAATTTTCCAGTCATCACATAGTGCTCTCATGCTTTGCTTGGCACTGCATATGATGAAAGAGATGCTTCTGGTGTAATAACAGCAGTCCACTCTGCTCTCCCAGCTCCAATCTAGGTAGCCTAGATTATTTTACAATGCCACAAACTGAATGCACAGTGCTCAGTCATCCAGAGTTGTTATTTACTAAAGCAGCAACTTCTAGAATCAGGTTTAAAATGGAAAGCTTTCAAAATATGTGCATGATATATAATTTCTCTTCTGGTTCAATGGTTTCTCTGATAAGCCAAAGAAAAGAAGTCTGTGTCTGTGTATTTCCTAAAATGATATTACACATTACAACAGTTGCTAAAAGTGCCCAAGGAATTTGAGAGAAGAAATTCATATATCTTAGAAGTAGTAAATGTCCATGGTTCTCGTGAGGTCCAGACACCCAGTATGAAAATGAGTGAAGAGAAAGTGAAAGAGAGTTTTGGGCATAAGCAGGCAAGGAAAATGGTGTTGCTGTTTAATAATCAGAAAATGAGGTTTCGGGGTGCAGGTAGGGATGGTAACAAAAAAAGAAAAGAAAAACCCTTTTGAATGTGTTGGATTATGGCTCCCGTTATCTCCAGCAAGCAGGAGAAAACTAGTTAGAGATTTTGGGAACTGTAGCCCAACATATGAGAAGAAGATCTGTTGGGAAAGTCTGATACAAAAGGATATTCTGGCAGAAAGTCAGAATGGCTCACAGCAATTACAGGTAGTCCTTGACCTACAACGGCAATTGGGACCGGAATTTCCATCACTAAGCGATGCAGTCCTAAAGCGAGACATCACATGACCACATCACTCAGCGACCACAATCCCGGCATTCCCGGTTGCCATCATTAACTGAGAATCGCGAGTGGTTTAGTGGAGGGACTCCCAGGTAAAGAATGCAGAGGTGCCACAGGGGAGTGGGGGAGGCCCTGGGAGGCCTGGCATAGGCTGCGCACAAGTTGGGAGGGGTGCTGCAGTGCAGCGCAAAGCCACAGTGGGCTCTAGAAGCCTCAGCCACCCCAGCCTGGCCCAGTAGTGCTTACAACTGCAGGGGCACTACAACTCCCCCCACCTGCCTATCCCCTCCCCACATCTATGCCCTTTTGGCCGCCCTTCACAGCAGCAGTCAGTGGCTGCAGCATGAATTCTGACACGAGAGCATCTTATTCCAGATAGTAATATCTAGAACACTAGCCTAAGCTGGGTAATGGGTCCCCTCACTATGCGTCTCTCTGCTGCTCCAGGAGAATCCCAGATCATGTATCTGCTCCTTCTGGGGACTGTAAGCCTATCAAGAACCAGAGTTAGAACTAGCCTGAATCTAGATAGTTTCTGGATGAATCACCATTCTATCTTGCAAGGATTTAATCTGGGCCTCTTTCATCCCATCCAGAACCTTTTAGCCTCCAGACATCAGGTTAGCACTTTCACTGCATCCCCTGCTCAATCAGATGCAGATGTCTATCTGGTATCATCAGCATGTTTCACTCCAAACTGACACGGGGCCTCACCCAATGGTTCCAAGTAATTGTTAAACAAGGGAAAAGGGGCAATCCCTGAGGCACCCCGTATAAGAGTGGCCAAGGGCTCAATTTTTCATCTTCTACCACCACTGGCCTGACCACTCAGGAAGGAGAACCATATAAGTGCTTCCCACTCTCAAACCTTGCAAACAGTCCATAATGATTCCCTTGATTATGGTACTGAACACCACAGAAAGCTCTAGCTGGACCAAAAAGATTGCACTCCATCCCTCCAAGTCCCATGTTCTATTTCACTCCCATGTTCAGGTCTGAAACACAACTGTGAGGGATCATATTATTTTCTTCTAAGATCTTCTGTAGGCAATCCTCCACCAGCTTCCTCAGAAAAAAGAAGGTTGAAAACTGGGTAGAATTTATCCAGTACTGTTGGATGAAGAGATGGATTCTTTAGGAAGGGTGAATCACCCCCTTCAATTGTGGGGTAGCTAAATCACCTGTCATATAAGAGAGTTGGGGAATTTTCAACTGAGAAAAAATTGAATCAAGAGAGACATGATTCAATTTAATGATATTGTGAAAGATGTGGAGAAAATGGTGACGTGGTTTCTGTCTCTCATATTATACAAGAATCACATTGGAAGAGCATGAGATTTGCAATATATGTTAATTGTCTGTGCATGTACATGTATGTACAATGATATATATGTATAAAAGTATGTATATGTACTTATGTGTGTGCGTGTATGCATGTATGCATATTCACATGTGTGTTCAAAAGCAACATACCAACCATCTTAAAGAACAAACTGTTTAATCAGTGTATTCTACCTGTGTTGATATACGATTGTGAAATTTGGATGTTAAATGTAAAAACAGTACAGAAGTTGAAAGTTGCCCAAAGAAGCATGGAATGGCAAATGTTTAACATAATGCTGCATAACAAGAAAAAGAATATATAGATCTACTAATAAACGGGAGTACGTGATATAATGAAGCAGGTAGCCCCACAGAAATGGCAATGGGCCGGCCGTGCTGCACAACAAACACTGGACAACAACAATCCTCAGTTGGATATTAACTGACCTTAAAAGACCCAAATGTCCAAAAACTGGGCAGATTATGTAATTCAGTTCAAAGGTGTTAACTGAAAACAGCTTGCCTCATGTTAAAACAGTTGGAAAGCACCTGAAAAGGCCTTCTACCTGCAGTGAATTTAAAAGCTGATAAAAAATGGGTGATTGTATATAGATACAGATATATAGATATACATTATATATGTGTGTTCAAATTATAGATGTATCTATAAAACACTTTGCAGGCATTAAAGAACAATTTTATGTATTTATTTATTTATTTATCAAATTTGTCACCGCCCATCTCATTGAAAAGCGACTCTGGGCAGTTTACAAAGGAGATAAAATCAATTAAAATACAATATAAAAACAATCTTAAAAATAATAAATTCCAAGAATGATAGAATTGGCGAATAACTCAGGAGTGACATCAGGGCGCCAATATCAAATTTAGATAAATAGTATCTTCAATTGTCAGACTTCTGCATGTCTTGAAGTTTATAACAAACTTGTGAGGTATTATACATGTATAGTCATACAGTGGTTAAAAGATTGAGCCATGAATCATGGCAGGCTTGAATCTGCTATGAACTTACTAGGTTACTTTAGGCAACCTATTATCTCACAAACACAGGCTTCCCATGTAATATGTGGAGAACAAAAGTGACCTTAGTATTGTTATACATTATACCAGCATGCTGTGAAACTGACTTTGAGCGGGACAGAAAAAATGGAGTCCTTCGTGGCATAGGAGATGCTCTCATTGTGGGCAGGAAATAATCAGCTAATTCTTCAGCAAGAAAGCCAAGCTTGAAAATATCAAGAGATACACTGGGAAAGATGTCTGAAAAAGATGACGTTGCAGAATCCCATGCTGCTATGGGTGATTCTAGTAATTTGAACCTAATTCTATTTTTCATTGTTATTATCAGAGATAAAATTTCATATGTTTTATGATTATTATCCTTTTTTTAGTATTGTTTTAAATTTTGGATGTATTATGTGTTTTAGATATATTTATAGTTTTAATGTTTTCTGTAAGTTGCCCAGAGTCCCCTATTGTGGGGGAGATGGGCGGGGGAGAAATCCAATAAATAATAATATTATTATAAGGCAGTTTGAAGTCACAAAGAGAGAAGAAATACAGACATTTTTATAATAACCTTGGCAGCAAATTATGTAAAAAACAGCAAATTGAGTGAAGAAGTGCCATGTTTCTGGGTGCTCGCAGTATGTATGATAAATCCTAGCTGCCATGTAGATTTCTGCAGGAATATAAAAACCATCAGGTGTGTTTACAAATTGTTTGCCAAAGTAACATGGAACTAATGTGAAGACAATGAGAATATTTTAAGGGTATGATCATTAAGTAGCACTAGAAAGCACTAGAAAATGCTTAATCATACAAACGCTGCCTGTTTTCCATTTAAAATTGCCCTAATCAGCTGATTGTCAACTGTAGAACTCTCCTGAAAACGTTCCCCCACTGAATTAGTGTTAGGAGGCAGATGCAGAGTATGTTACACTAGGAAAACCTATGTAGATGTTATTTACCCTATAGAGAATGGCTTTCAATTTCTTGGGCATGACACAGAACATTAAACAATTCTCAGAGAACATGGTTCTTCAAGAAACATTGAAACATCTAAGAAACATTCTTTAAGAAACATTGGTTTAATCTATAAATGCTATACTGTATTGTAAATTAAACAGTTTGTTGCCTAGTTTTAGGCTAGGCTACCCCAGCTGGCACAGACAGTGACCAGAAATTATACTAAAAATTGCCTTCCTTGAAGTTCTGCTGGTACTCAACCTCTAAATGCTCATTGAAAGAGACAGATCTTCATGGCTTTCCTGAACATTCACAGTGTAGGAAATGTCTGGATCTTTTGATGTAGATTATTTCAGAAGGATATGAAATACATGCCTCCAGATACCCATATTTCTATCCACAGGAAAAATGTTTGAACTATGTAAACATTCAGAAATATAAGGAAGATAGATGTTAACACTGAAGCAATGTTCCCTTTAAGCTATGTAAGTAAACAGACAGTAAACCTGGTCCACATGGCAAAACATAATGCACCTAACAAACTATTATTGTCAACTAATACCTCAGTCGCTCTCTCTTTTCCTGTGACTAGAGTTGCCTTCCAGCAGTCTGGTCCCAGTGCCTGCCTTACCTTTTGCTGGATGGGAAGACAGCTACAAACAATCTCTGTGACTCCTGGCCCATTCCTGTATGAGACTGGTTGGTGGAACCGGGAACAACATCAGGAAGATCATTGGCTTGTGGTGCTGCTAATCAAACTGGAAGCAATCAGGGCAGGCTTATTCACGTGGTGAAAGAGGAGGACTGGAGAATTGCCTTTTGTTGACAGCAAGCTACCCAAATTAAAGTTACTTAGGTATAGTAAAAGCAATGTTTAAAAATAATTTTAAAAACTTTAAAAACCTATACCCCGGTTGTCACTGTCCAGAATTATGAAGCACAAATAGCTACCTCACTTATATCTAAATGACTGATTGAATGAAATTATTATGCCAAAATCCCACAAAGATGATGAATTTCATAAACTGTGTATATTGAGGGCCATGCAGCTCATTGTACATATTGTCAAGATGCTGAAGTCCTGGAAATATTTACATGAGAATTTATATTTATTTATTTATATTTGGTATTTAGACACCTCCCATCTCATGAGGAAGTGGCTCTGGGCAGTTTACAATAAAACAACAAATAAATATTAATTAAAATACAGTAAAAACAATATAAAAATACAGTAAAACCAAACACATACATAAATAATAATATCTTCCAAGATGCTGGTGATCAATAAGATGTCAACATATGGGAGCATCTTCAAGGTGCTAGCCATCCCCAGGGTTGGTTGCCCCTTTTCTCTCCCCATGCCAGTTGGCAGAGCCAGGACTTGACTGCTTTCCGGAAGGACAAGAGAGTTGGGGCCTGCCTCACCTCTGGGGGAAGGGTATTCCATAGAGCGGGGGCCACGGCAGAGAAGGCTCTTCTTCCGGACCCCGCCAGTCAACATTCTTTCATCGACGTGGTCCGCAGCATACCCTCTCTGCTTGATGGGTGGGATGGGTGGATATAATGGGGGTGAGACAGTCCCTCAGGTAACCCAGTCCCCTGCTATATAGGGCTTTAAAGGTGATAACCAACACCTTGAATTGAACCTGGTAGCAAACTGGGAACCAATGCAGTTCACGCAGCAAAGGTGTAACATGTGCCATCTTTGGGGCACGCAAAATTGCCTGCATGGCTGCATTTTGAACCAGCTGAAGCTTCCAGATACTTTTCAAGGGTAGCCCCACATAGAGTACATTGCAATAGTCTATACAGGAGATGACTAGGGCATGAGTGACTGACTGGAGGGACTCCCGATCCAGGAAAGGGTGTAATTGGTGCACAACATGTACTTGAGCAAAGGCCCTCCTGGCCATGACTGCTATCTGCTCTTCAAGCAGGAGTTGTGAGTCCAGGAGGACCCCCAGATTACGCACCAGGTCTCTCTGGAGTAGTGCAACCCCATCCAAAACCAAAGATGGTAAACTTCCGGATACAGAGGAGCCCCCAACCCACAGCCACTCCATCTTACCAGGGTTCAGCTGAAGCCTGTTGTTCACCATCCAGACCCCCACAGCCTCCAGGCACCATGAAAGGGTAGTCACAGAATCACTCAGATCATCTGGGATGGAGATGTATAACTGGGTGTCAGAACCTTCAGCAATCAAAATATTAATGTAGTAGTTACTTGCTTTGTTTCTGCCATTCTGTAGGAGGGGGGAGGGGGGAGGGGGATAATGAAAGTAGAAGGAAAAGGTATGCTATCAAAGGCCAGGAAGATGGACTGTTATCAAAGGTTAGGAAAGTACAAGGTCGCACCTTAGTGAGAAACAGAACAGCGCCTGGAAAGAGGGGGGTGAGAAGTAGGGGTAAAAGTAAAGTGGGAAAAGCACAGGTTTAGTTTCAGCAATGCTTTGCTTAGAGTTGCATGTACGTTCCAATAAATGAAATCTTTTTTGAACCTAACTCGGGTTGGGCAAGATTTTTCTTCATTGGGATTTGAACAACGCAGATCTGACACTGGGTATCATCTGCATATTGATGATACCTCATCCCATGCTGGTGGATGATCTCACCCAATGGTTTCATGTAGATGTTAAAAAGGAGTAGGGGAAGTACCGAAGCCTGTGGCACCCCACAAAGGAGGGGCCGTGGGCTGGACCTCTCGCTCCCTATCAACACCAATTGGGACCATCCCTGGAGGAAGGAGGTGAACCAGCACAAAACTATGCCACCCACCCCCAACTCCCCGAGCCAACCCAAAAGGATACCATGGTAGATGGTATTGAAAGCTGCTGAGAGGTCAAGAAGAACAAGGATGGATGCACTACCCCCATCCCGCTTCCACCAGAGATCATCCAAAATTGGGACTAATGCTGTTTCAGTCCCAAATCCGGGCCTGAAACCCCACTGAAAAGGGTCCAGATAATCCATTTCATCCAGGATCCTCTAGAGCTGCAGGGCCACCAGCTTCTCAACCACCTTCCCGAAAAAGGGAAGGTGGGAGACTGGACGAAAATTGTCCAGTACAGTGGGATCCAGTGATGGTTTCTTGAGGAGGGGGTGTACCAGTGCCTCTTTGAAGGCTGCTGGAAACACTCCCTCTCTCAAGGATGAATTCACCATTGCCTGGACCCACCCACACATCATCTCCCAAGCTGCCTTAACCAGCCAGGAGTGGCATGTATCTAATTGACAGGTGGTGGCATTTACAGCCCAGAGGTCCCTGTCCACTTCCTCAGGTTCAACAGGATCAAACTGTTCCCAGATAACAGGGTAAATACGTACCCCAGGCATCCCCACAGGCCATACCACACGCTTGGCATCCAACTGGGAATGTATCCAAGCGATTTTATCTGCCAGATGCCCAGAAGACTCCTCTGCGTGGCCCTGTAGGTGGGTCACTGAGCCCACCTTTCCCAGAAGAGATCGAATGATCTTAAACAGGGCTGCTGGGTGGCATTCTGTGAATGCAATAAGAGTGGAGAAATGTTGAAATTTTGCCCTTTTTACTGCCACAAGGTAGGCCTTAATAGAGGCTCTAGCCTGTGTTTGGTCTGATTCAGTCCTTGTTTTCCTCCAGTGGCGCTCTTTGTTGTTGTTCAGTCGTTAAGTCGTGTCCGACTCTTCATGGCACTCTAGACATCTTTTAATCCTTTTCAGAACCCTCAACTCCTCCGCAAACCACGGGGAGTATCGGACTCGATGGGTCAAGAGAGGTTGCGTGGGCACGATCTTGTCCAAGGCCTCGGCCACCTTCTTATTCCAGATGGCGGCCAGGGCCTTCACTGGACTGTGCAGCAGATCCTCGGGTATAGTCCCCAGCTCCCTCTGGAATCCCATTGGGTCCATCGGTCGCCGGGGGCAGACCAATCAAATGGGTCCTGCCTCCCTGCGGAGACGGGTGGCGTAGGAGAATCTCAAGGCCACCAGGGTGTGATCAGACCATATCAGGGGGGACAGACATCTTAGTATACTCCTTCATACTCCTTTATCTTGGTACAGTGATCCCTCTAATTTTTGGTAGGCTATATCTACAACAATGTTGTTTTATGCAACTTTTTTGTTGCAGTGTTTAAATGTGTACTGTGTGAGACAAGTGCAACCAAGCAAGAATAATGCAAAATATAGAGAGACAAATTAAGCATTTTTCTTAACTTGTGATGGAAAACCATTTTAAATTACACTAGATACCTTCAAGTCTGCCAAATCTGTTAAACAGCTTATTTAATTGACCCTGGGGAGTCAGTGACTGCAGAGAGAAAGGTACAATGTAACATACACTTTAAAAGCAGGATAGAAAGAGTATTGGTGCATTTAAATTTTAGTGTTGGAGAAAACTCCTGAGAAAGGATCACCAAACAAATTAACCCAAAGTTCTCACTTGAGGCACAAATGACCGGGTGCAAATTATCCTACTTCAGACACATTACGTGAAGACCTAGCTCTTGGAGAAGACTCTAATGCTCAGAATGGTGGAAGGAAAGAGAAGAAGAGGATGAGTAGCAATAAGGTGAATGGGCTCAGTTACAGTGGCAATGGGTGCACCATTGGAAGACCTGAATGACCAAGTTAGGGACAGATCAACATGGAGAACATGTGGTCACTAAAAGTCGACACTGACTTGATAGTACACAATCAATTTTCATTAGGTCAAGCTTGTGCTTCTTTTATAAAACTCTTTGATTGAAGAAACTACTTCAGCAGCATCAACTGTAATATTCTAAATAATTACCAAATAAGATTTTACGGTCTGTAGAATGTATGGATTTAACTGTAGAGTTTCAAGTTTTTGTTGATTTAAGCAGTCAAGACCTGGCTTTGCCAACTGGCATGGGGCGAAAAAAGGGGCAACCAACCCTGGGGGTAGCTAGCATCTTGAAGATGCTCCCATAAATTAACATCTTACTGATCATCAACATCTTAGAAGATATTATTATTTGCATATGTGTTTGGTTTTATTCTATTTTTACTGTATTTTTATATTGTTTTTATTGTATTTTAATTAATATTTATTGTTGTTTTATTGTGAACTGCCCAGAGTCACTTCTTCATGAGATGGGCGGTATCTAAATTTGAAATATAAAATAAATAAATAAATGTCATATCCTATTTTGTGGCTGTACTGTACAAACATTCAAGAATAGGTGATCCAAACATGAAGGGCAGCAAAGAATGGGTAACACTAAAAAGCAAATTTGGGCTGGCAAATAGTTAATGAATGAAGGGAATAGACAGATGGGAGAAGTTTGTCCATGAAAAGCATTAAATAAAAAGTTTGGTTTTGATGCAAATGATAGGGAGCCAAAGGATGGTTTTGACGAAAACCATCACATGATCTGAAGAATTAGCATGTCAACTATTCCAACAGTAGAATGCTGGACAGGTGTGATAACAAACTACACTATTCTTCCCATTCTCAATTGTTTTTTTGTTTTTCAGAGGCTATGGCATGGGTCATGTTTTTGGGCTAGGAGATAAATTTGGAATTTTGAGAGGATGTTCTGAGTCTCATGGTTACTGGAGGGGTTGCCCTTTCACAAAATAGATACCATGGTGCTATGTCTAGGGACTCCAGGACTGCATCCCTATCTTGGAGAACAGAATTAATAAATTCCTTTGCTAATTTTTATATTTTGCAAGGAAAGTGGGAAAAGAACATTCATTTTCTGTGTAATGTTAATTTGTTTATATTTGAGCAATACAGATTATTTTTAAAAAGTTAAGAAAACAAAGAAAGAAGGATAAATATTAAGAAAAAATTATGAGAAGTCAAACTAAAAAGCTCACAAAAAGATACACAACACAGATGCTGTCACTATTTAAAATTCTGTTTGCCTTTAATGTTTTTTATCCTGCTGTAAAAACATTTTGTTTGTTCTTAATGTTAGAATATATTAAATATATTCCTCATTTTATAACGTATATAGCATTATATTTTAACTGTAAGCCCCTCCAGTAGTGACAGCTAAAGAGCAGCTACTAAATGCTTTTTAATAAAAATGGGTAATTACACTATCATTCATAGTTTTTTACTGTTATTTAACAAGGTAACATTTTGATTTAAGTAAGCATTTCTTTATCACATATTTCAATACAAGAACTAAGAACATAATTATTATTTTATACCTTTTATATTTTTATAAATGCATGTTTTGCATTTTGTCTAAACTCTGCCCTTAACAATAGTCAATACTTATTTCCTCCCAGGTGATATTGTATTTGTCTTTATTGCTATGTTTAATCTTGTAATAGATTTGGGATCTAAAATATCTGAATTCTATATAAGTTTTTCTATTTCAAAAAATTTATTCACCTGTACTTACAAAAGCCCTTTTTTTAAAATATTCTCTATGTGCTATTCAAGAAAGTTAAATATGCACCATAAACTGAATAACCTGATCCATTTACATCTTTACAAAATCTGTTTTCTGAAGCATTAATCACTTCCCTCTATTTTGCTGCTCCTCTGCTCAAAATTGCAGCCTCTTCATTTTAAAAGTAAACAATTTGAAATGCCTGAAATGTATGGCTTGCTTCTACAATGTATACTAAATTCAGTCATAGCCACAAAAATGCAAGGAATATTAGATATTTTTCTAAAAGATCCAATGTTGTCAATTTGTAAGCAAAATAGGAATCATTGGGAGAACAATGTCCCATTCCTTTCTGTAGTCCCCTGCAAGCCCCCCAAATCTGCTTAGTGAGATTTAGGGACTCTCCAGAGCAGATCTGAGGGGCAAAGTTGAGAAGTCCTTGATGTAAGTAACACTCCATCACACTGACGTCAGAAAGTGTGAAGTCTTCCTCAAGTCAAACGTGACTCCTAGTGGCAATCTGGGCATGCCCAAGTAACTTTCTTAGAAACAATATGGATTTTTTAAAAACTATTTCTTCCTGGATATTTTTTTGCCTTACATATTTTAAACCTAGACTCCTGGGATTTCCTAGTAGTCTCTCCCCCAAATACTAACTAGATTCAAAACTTTTTTGTGGTCACCCAAAGTATATGCTTCCATCTGCTATGATGTTGATATTATACAGTAAAGGTAGTCCTCAACTTACGACCACAACTGGGACTGGAAAATTCATTAAGCAATGCAGTTGTTAAGAGAGACATCATGTGACCGCAACTTAAGACCTTTCCTGCCAGCTTCCCCATTGACTTTGCTCATCAGAAGCCAGCTGGGAAGGTCACAAATGGCAATCATGTGACCACAGGACGCTACAACCATCATAAATGCACAATGGTCACCAAGCACCTGAATCATGATCACATGACCATGGGGACACTGTGATTGTCGTAAGTGTGAGGACCAGTCATAAGTCACTTTTTTCAGCCCCATTGTAACTTCAAACGGTCACTAAACGAATGGTTGTAGGTCAAGGACTACCTGTATATACCCAAGAAACAGTAGGAGAGCCAGTTTGGTGTAGTGGTTAAAGGTACGCAGCTAGAAACCAGGAGACTATGAGTTCTAGTCCTGCCCTAGGCACAAAGCCAGCTGGGTGACTTAGGAAAGTCACCCTCTCTTAGCCCTAGGAAGAAGGCAATGGCAAACCACTGCTGAAAATCTTCCCAAGTAAATTGCAAGTCACCAGGAGTCAAAGACTCACTCGAAGGCACAAACTAACAACAACAATAAGAAAAAAACAGTAAACAACCCTGCTACATCAAACCAAGCAATTTGGCATTTTATCTCCCCATGCTGAACAACCATTTTCTTTGATAATAAAAACAAATAATGCATTTTATATAAAATTGTCAAGTGTTCAAAGCTATTTCATAATAAACTTATTTCTATAGGAACCCTATAAAAGAAGTTAGTAATAATATCCCTCATATTACAGATTGGGAGACAAAGGAAAAGTACGTACATATGTCAGAGTTGAAATCTGAAGCAGAAAATGCCTGATTTTCACTTTCTTTAAATACATGTTGTAAATAAAAAAAAAGATTTTTACTAAAAAGTGCTGATCAAACTTAGCAGCCATGGAGGAATGAGGAGAAATTCTCCTATGAATTGGTAATCCATATGGAGTAAAGAAGAAAAAGCAAGGAAAAGTAATAAATGACCAGTTTTCACAATGAAGAGAGTCTAAAAAGCAAATGTGCAAAAATCTGTAAAGGAAACAGTCATTGATAAATGATCTGAAAACAGTCATTGATAAATGATCTGAAATGAATAGTAAATAGTAGTCAAGTTTATTGAAAGTATCAAATTATTTACAGTAGTTACACACAAATACAAAGAGTTTCAAAAAGAAGTCTAGAATTCTTCACAGAGTATTTGATGTCCTGATGGCCCTCTGGAGGGAAGAAACCAGTGTAGCAGGTTTCTGAGATGTTTTTCTCCTGATTTCTTCTCACTCTTCAGAGATCCTTTCTTTAGACGTTGGCCATTGGAGAGGGAGGGAAAAATAAACTAATGCATTCCAGGGAAAATATCTTAATATCATAGGAAAGGGAGCTGAGGTGTTGATAGGTAACTCACTTGTTCAGCAAATTCCTATTGGTAAAGGCAACTTATCAAATGAAGCTAGTGGCTAACATAGGCTGTGGTTTATAGAATGCCCTATCATGTTTAGCACCATATGTCACCAGGCAAAAACATTACTCTATCCTCAGGCATTTCTACGGTTTGATTTTAAGTGCCTGTTCTATATTGGAATAGCAGATGTAACATTTTCTAGCTTCCCTATGCTGTTTATTAATTGCATGTTATTCTGTAATTTTTTGCTTTTATGCTTTCAGAACTTCCTTACATTTTAAGTAACCTGTAATACGCATAGAGAACTTCAGTTATTGGGCAAATTAGAATAGAAAATAAAAATGTCAACTCAATGTGTAGCTGCTACAAAAAAGGCAAATTCCACGACAGAAGTCATTAGGAAAAGAAGAAACACAAAAATGGATCATTGTTATGCAAATCGCCTTGCTGGATTTCAAATTCTACTTTGCCGCATGCTGTTTGGTTTGGTTGAGAGAACAGGTGTGGCTGAGGAATAACAAATTACTGAGTTTGGAAGGACACAAATTGAGATTTGGGTGGCACAGCTATTTATGGTATGACAAAGTTAAGGTTAATGTGGATTTTAAGAATCACATTATTTTGAGTGCCATTTTGAGAATTTGGAACAGATATAAACCCAGACTGTGTCTGAGAATACCCCTATGGTTATCTCCACAAGAAGCATTTTATAGGAAAGAAATGGTAACTAAGCAGAAATGGTTAACTTATGGTGATATCCTTGATATATTCACCAAGGAGAAATTAAAGTAAAATCAAGAGAGGATTTAGTATCTCAAGGACATTCATGCCACTGGTTTTCATATGTACAATTTGGAGAAAGATTTACAGTTGATAAAAAGATATATGGTTTTGAACAAAACAAAGCTGTTCTTGAAACTGAATTGTGTACCAATGATGAACATTTTATTGCTAAAACGTATAAGCTTTTGCTGAGCTTTGAAACAGAAGATGAACAAGTTAAAGACTGTATGATAAAATGGGCTAAAAATTTTGGACATAATATACAAATGAAACAATGGGAAAATATGTGGATGAAAGGGTTAAAATTTAAATTGTGTTATAATCTGAAGGAGAATTTTTATAAAATGATGTATAGATGGTATTGTCACCAGAAAGATTATCCAAAATGTATAAAGGGGTTTCAAATATATGTTGGAAATGTGAACAACAAAAAGGGACTTTTTATCATCTTTGGTGGACATGTAATAAGTCTAAAAAATTTTGGGCCCAAATTCATATATTAATTCAGAAGATCTTGAAGGTTAATATACAGTTAAAACCAGAGACTTTCCTTTTGGGACCGATGGACAAGCAATTGGAAAAAGCTCATGGACCTTTGTTTTTATATATGATAACTGCAGCTAGACTTTTATATGCTCAAAGGTAGAAAGACTCAACATTACCTACAATGGAAGAATGGATCGTGAAGATGATGGAGTTAGCTGAAATGGCAAAACTGACAGCTTTGCTTAGAGAAAAAACATTGACTAACTTTATTGCCAATTGGAAGACCCTTTTGGACTTTTTGCAGGAGACAGAAAAAAATGAAATTATGATTTATGGATTTGATGATTAATTAAAATAACAGGTTATACAAAGTATGTATATTAAGATGTAGTTTAAGAGTAAGAGGTCACTATATGACTTATCTGCATCTACTATATAAGAAGTCGGAAGTTATTCTTTCTGTAATTTTTCCTTTTTTCCCTTTTCTTTAATTTTCATCACTTTTGTATTCTTTATCTCTAGCTCTCTTGTTTTCTACTTTTATTTTTGATTATTAGTTCTTGTTTGCTTTTATCTGTATGCTTTTTATAACTTAATAAAGTTCTTATAAAAAAAGAACATTGTTATACAAATCTATGGCAAAAGACACACTTAGAATACTGTGTACAAACTATTGTCATAAGGACTCAAAGTAATGTAGAAGTTGCAAAACTGCAAAATAAACTAATCAAGATAAGAGCAAAATTATATTTGAGTTAGTTACAGGTATAATTTATACTGTTTTATGTAGTATAGAGAAACCTGATCCTAGAAACCAGGATCATGTATTAAACTTGAGTGATTAAAAATTCAATATAGTAAAATGGATTTCTTCTCCTAATGCAGACAACCTGCGGAATTTATACCACAAGGTAACTGCATGCCACTAACTTGACAACTTAAAAAAGGGTAAGAGAATTCATAGAGAATATACTGCTAAAGTTATCATTAGGATTTATGCATCTATTTATACAATAATTGATAGATTACCCATTTCGACAAACTCAAGGCAGTTACACTCCACAAATAAACACTTCCCACCCCCCAAAATCACCACAAAACCACTACCACCCTATATTCCCATTTTATCTAGTCTAACTAAGATAAAGCAACCCTTCTTCAGCAAGGAAGACACTAAACAGCCAGCAACCCTTTTTTGTAAGCCTAAGCACAAAAATAAAAAGAGTGGGGAAAGATGAATGAAAAGACCAGGAACCAATTAATGTTGTAAGACTTTCATTACTAGATACCTGAAGTTCTTACAACTGATCAAGCCTCTGAAGAACAATTCTAAGACCAAATCAAATTAGAAGGAAAAGAAATAAATCAAATTAGGGGAAGGGTTTGGAGAGGAAAGAATGGGGGAGCAGAATACATCTTAATAACTTAACAAGGAGAACAGAACTACTACTACAATGTAAAATTAATTAACACAATTAAATAAGAAACCTTTTCTAATAATGAAAAAGCGTAAAATAGGTTCATGAAGTGTCAATGGATGAAGCTCAGGCATCGAATATAAAAGAATAGCAAAAACATAAACATTACACAAACCTAATTGTATTTTTCTCCAAAATACATGTATCAAACACAGAAAAATATGTTTCTTCTTTTATATAAATTCTGGTAAATGGATGCAAGCTTCAGAAGAATCTAAAGCTAAAGCTGTAGCTATCTGGATATCAACCAGTATAGATTTTTGTTTTCAAGTACAGTAATACAGATCCCAGCAGTAAGTTTATTTTCTTTAAAGATACGATACAAGAAATGACAATTACATTGAGTTCAATGTATCATCCAAGGACAAACAACTTTACATTCTTTACACTCCTTCCCCAGAGGCAATATTGTTATTGGAGGATATTGCAATATGGTTCTAGATATAAACATGGATTGTTCTAATCATACATCTAACTTTAAAATACAGTAATTTCTTAAATTTCAAAAATGGAAAGGATGCTAATTCTAAGTATTTTTTTCTCATTTTCATCAAAGCCATTCAAGATTAAATATTATTTTCTAACAATTGTATAGACAACCCGATTTCTTTTAAATTGGGAAATCTTAGGCTGAGATCATGCATTAATGCTCACCTTATTCCAGTAGTGCTCAATAGTACCCAAGTCTTTCTCCCCACTGTTGCATAATACAGAAATTTTAAATAAAATTAAAGAGGAATTAATATGTTTTTCAGAGTAATTTAAATCAAACAGTATGTAATGGTTCCAAGATGGCGACTGGGATAGAATGCCAGCTGCTGTGCTAGGCAAGGTGAAAGGAATGGTTACCATGACCGGTCTAGGTTCTCACCTGGGCGCCCTGGGGGTTCTTTCCCCATCAGACTGTGAGCTTTGGTGGGTGCTTCAGTCTCATGTGCCCAACAGTTAGGTGGAACCTAGTGGAGATCCACGGAGGCTGGTGGAGCCGGGCGCAGCTCTGTAGATGCAGGGAGCGGCCCAGGGAGCAGCCCGAGGAGAGGCCTGGGCTGCAGCAATTGCAGCAGCCTGGAAAACAGCTTGATCAGTGACGATGGCTCCAACGGCCCAAATGGCCTGAAAATTGGCCAGATTGGCACCTAGGCAGTAGCAGCAGTAGCAACGGCTTGAGCGGGATCAAGCAGCCCAAAAACCAGCTGGATTGGCACCTGGGCAGTGGCGACAGCCCAAGCACCAGCGAGGACGGCCCAAGGAGTGACCAGGGCAGCGGTGACAGCCTGGGCGACTGTTTGGGAGACCTGAAAAGCGGCTGGATTGACAGTTGGGCAGTAGCAGACCGGCTGTCAGGCCCAGCCCAAGAACAACAGTGAAACAGTCCTGTTGGATCAAGTTCCTTTATTTGCTTACACCTTATAGACAGAATCTTGCCAGACTAAATCTATACTCCTGCAACTAGTGGATATTCCCTGGGAGATTCTAGGGAGTGGCTATCCTGAACCTCTTTCGCTTCCCACGCTCCCCCTGTGGACTGTGCTGTCTTTTTTCTCCTTTCCCTTCCTGGAATGCACCCTCTCCTTCCTGATAGCCTTGATCTCTCACATCACCCTCCTCTTCATAGATACATTCCATCACATTAGCTGAGCAGCCCGAGGAGGCGGCTAGAGTGGCCGAGTGGCCCAAGGAGTGGCCTGGGTGGCCACGACGGCGCAAGTGGCAGCTGGAGTGGCCTGAGCGATAGCAGGGTGACAACTGGGCACCAACTGAGCCGCACAGCGGCTTGAGCAGCCCAGGTGGTGGGTCCAGAGGTGGCTTGGGCAACAGCAGCAGCAGCCCAAGCAATGCCCTGAGTTGTGAGCAGCCTGGTCAGCAACCAGGTGGTGGCTGGAATAGCAGCCCCAGTGACCGGAGCTGAACAGTCTGAGTGGCCTGGGCAATAGTGAACTGACTGGCCCCTCTAGCCTGTTCAGAGAAGGCACAGGTGTGTTGGGGCCCCTCCAGTTTGGGAGAGCTGGACATTCCCTCCCTAGTGTGAGAGACAGGGAGGGGTTGATGGTATGGCACCAGCCAAGACCCCAGGGCAGGGGAGGAGGGGTAGCCATTGTCATCTGGGAATCTCTGTTGGCCTTCAGAGGCGCCACTCCACAAGTGGACAGTTGTGAGACCCTGTTTCTGAAGTTGGGCTCTCAACAGCAGTTGGGATTGTTGCTACTGTACCAGCCTCCCTGCTGTGTAGCAACCTCCCTGCCTGAGCCGCTGGAGGCTGTCTCAGCGCTGGTGGTTGAGTTCCCAAGACTTATGGTTCCGGGGGGCTTCAATCTGCCATCCCTGGGCATGCCTCAGAGGTGGCTTGGGAGTTCACATCCACCCATGGCGGCCATGGGCCTCTCCCAGATTATTTTTGGCCTGACTCGAGACAATGGCTTCACACCTTCTGGGAAAGAGTGGCCCAGTGGCCCATCTACAGGGCTGCACAGAGGAGTTTTCTGGGTATTGGAGGATAAAATCGCTCGGATCCATTCCCAGTTGGATACCAAGCACATGGCATGATCTATGGAGATGCCTGGGGAATGTACTTATCCTGTTATCTGGGAACAGTTTAATCCTGTTGGGGCCAAGAAAGTGGACAGGGCCCTCCAGACTGTAAATGCCACTACTTCTCAATTAGATGCATGCCCCTCCTGGCTGGTTAAGGCAGCTCGGGAGGTGATGTGTGGGTGGGTCCAGGCAATGGTGAATTCATCCTTGAGGGAGGAAGTGTTTCCAGCTGCCTTTAAAGAGGCGCTGGTGCACCCTGTCCTCAAGAAACCATCACTGGATCCCACCATGCAGGACAATTTTTGTCGTCTCCCACTCTCCTTCTTAGGGAAGGTGGTGGTACTGTAGATCTAGAGGATCCTGGATGAAATGGATTATCTGAACCCTTTTCAGTCAGGTTTCAGGCTGGGATATGGGACAGAAACAGCACTGGTCACACTTGTGGATGATCTCTAGCGGGATCAGGATGGGAGTAGTGCATCCATTCTTGCTCTTCTTGACTTCTCAGCAGCTTTCAATACCATCTATCATGGTATCCTTTTGGGTCAGCTTAGGGAGTTGGGGGTGGGTGGCATAGTTCAGTGTGGGTTCACCTCCTTCTTCCGAGGCCAGTCCCAATTGGTGTTGATAGGGAGAGGTCCAACCTGTGGCCCCTCCTTTGTGGGGTACCGCAGTGGTCAGTACTTTCCCGGCTCCTTTTTAACATCTACATGAAATCACTGGGTGAGATCATCCGTCACCATGGGATATCATCAATATGCAGATGATACCCAATTATACATCTCCATCCCAGGTGATTTAAGTGATACTATGGCCACGTTTTCTCAGCGCCTGGAGGCTGTGGGGGCCTGGATGGGGAATAACAGGCTTCATCTGAATCCTGATAAGACGGAGTGGCTAAGGATTGGGGGCTCTTCTATATCTGGGAGTTTACCATCTTTGGTTCTGGATGGGGTTGCACTGCCCCAGACTAGACCCATTGCAGAATCTGGGGCCCTCCTGGACTCACAACTCCTCCTCAAGGAGCAAGTGGCAGTTGTGGCCAGGAGGACCTTTGCTCAACTTCGCTTTGTGGACCAGTTATGCCCTTTCCTGGATCAGGAAACCCTCCGGTTAGTCACTCATGCCCTAGTCATCTCCCATATAGACTATTTCAATGTGCTCTACACAGGGCTACCCTTGAAAAGTATCCAGAAGCTACGCCTGGTTCAGAATGCAGCGTATGGGCAATTTTGGGTAGCCCAAGGATGGCACATGTAACACCTTTGCTATGGGAGCTGCACTGGGTCCCAGTTTGCTTCCAGGTTCAATTCAAGGTGCTGGTCATTACCTTTAAAACCCCATATAGCATGGGACCAGGCTGAGGGACCATCTTATCCCCATTACATCGACCCATCCCACCCGGTCAGGCAGGGAAGGTATGTTACAGACCCCATCAATTAAAGAATGTTGACTAGCTGGGTCCAGAAAGAGGGCCTTTTTTGCCATTGCTCCCACTCTATGGAATACTCTCCCCCCAGAGGTTAGGCCGGTCCCCATTCTCCTGGCCTTCCAGAAAGGGATGAAGACCTGGCTCGACTAGCTTGCGTGGCACTTGAGGAGGGATAACCAACCCTGGGGGTGGTTGGCACCCTGAAGACACTCCCATAGGTCGGTAACTTATTATATACCATCAATTCCTTGGAATATATTATTTATTTATGAACACTGTTTTTATTGTATTTTAATTGGTTTTTATTCTTATTTTATTGTAAACCGCCCAGAGTCACTCTCTGAGTGAGATGGATAGTGACTAAATTTGAAATCTAAATAAATAATGCCGTGGTCTGAGATGCAATGAAAGCATTATACATAAAGGTAAAGGCTTGATTATGTGCCGTCAAGTCGTTTTCAACTCCTGGCGACCACATGGATTTTATCCATGACAATCTATCGCTAAGAGTCTTTAAGTCTCCCGATGGGGCACTGATTGCCACTGTAACTGAGTCCATCCACCTAAAGGCAAAGGCAGCAGAGGTAAAAGAAGGCATACTAAAACAAAAATTACAACATTTGAATAAAATTTCAAATCTGGAAAGTAAACACGTCAACTGGTAGTAACAAATTTTATAGGCAATTGGTAGCAAAAATGACAGAACTTCAGAACAGACATATAAATTATCTTAACCTTTAATTTACAGATAGTTCTCATTTAGCAACCTCAGATAGCAACCATTCGCAAATATGACAGTAACAAACAATAGTAAATGGTAGTAAAAAAATAATTTTCCAACCAATGCGGATACTTACACCCAAATTTCTGTGCCTGATAAAAACACACAGCAGAGTGAGAGTAACACTGGCATTCCTGCATGATAGAACTTTATCTAAATGAGCCAACAGCAACCAGCGACCTTTTTTTTAAGTTCCAGAACAGTTTATTAAAGGAACTGAGAGGGTAAATCAGCCACACACTTCAGTAATCAAGTGATGCAATACAAGCCAGGCAGCCTTGGGTTTGTTTTTACTCTGGAGCACCCTTCTTATGGGTCATTCTTTTCTCTTGTAACTGTCCAACCAGTGATATTCGATCTTCGCAGTGTCTCCCTCTGTCTCTCTGAGTCACATGGTTCGCTTAGTGACCATGTTGCTTAACGACCATTCCATTAACTGGAATCAGTTGTGGTTGCTAAACAAGGACTATCTATACTAAGCAAAAATACAGGTAGTCCCCAGTTTAAGAACAAGTTCCATTCCCAAGGTCTGTCCTTAAGTTGAATTTGTATGTAAGTTGGAAAAGTATTATTGTACAATACTGTATAGGTAGTATTATGTAATGAACTCAAACCATTGTGTATTTAACTCAAATCATTGTATATTTAACTCAAAGTTTGCTATAATAGGCTCCATTCTTAACTATGGGTTGTCCGTAACCTGGGCATTCTTAACTCAGGGACCACCTGTACTATGAACTTTTTATAAAAACTGTAATTAATGTAACAAAGCAATATAGAAGCTATATTTTTCCAATGTTAAACTATTTATTAGGAGTATCACTCAAAAGTTTCATTTATAGAAATTGTTAAAACTATCCTGGCTATCACCTCAAACATGTCTATTTTATCACATTTTAAAAAAAAATTAAAACCCACCCTCTGACTCTCACTAAAGCAATTATCTAGAAATAGCAAAGATACTTAAAGTCCCCTGGACTGCTAGGAGGTCAAACCAGTCAATCTTAAAGGAAATCAACCCTGATTGCTCATTAGAAGGATTGATGATGAAGCTCAAGCTCAGATACTTTGGTCACCTAATGTGAACAGAGGACTCTTTGGAAAAGACCCTGATGCTGGGAAAGATTGAAGGCAAAAGGAGAAGAGGACGGCAGAGGATGAGATGGCTAGATAGCATCACTGAAGCAATGAGCATGAAACTGAGCAAACTCAGGGAGGCAGTGAAGGACAGGAAGGCCTGGCACAATATGGTTCATGGGGTCACGAAGAGTCGGACACGACTTAACGACTGAACAACAAAAAATTTATTTTAAGAATTGGAATAGAAAAGGACTAGAGAATTTGAGTCTCTCTTTTCAGACTTTATCCATCATCAGGAAAAGACATAAAACAGCAAGGCAATATTTATTATCTTGGATGCAGATATATCAGATTTTTACATGTTGTAGTGACTATCTGTCAAAGAACAAACACTAAAGACACTTACTAGATCAGAAGCACTCCTCCTCCAAAAGAAACCTCAGAAAAAAATGGATAAAATCTCTAATATTTACAAGATTTTACTTGATGCACCTACAGGTATTCTAGGTGATTTAAAATAGATTGGAAAATTAATTTAAATATTAATTTTCATAGTAATTTTTGGATTTCTGCATTGGCAAAACCCCATTTAAAGCAATATCAACTAAAATCAAGAAAAGTTCATTGAAGTTTCTACATAGATGGTGCTTAACTCCTAGGAGGATATTTAATAATATCAGAAGCAAGGCCAAAGTATTGGCAAAAATGTAAGAGAATTAGAACATATTTACACATGCAGGTCTTGTGCAAAATTCAAAGATTTTGTAAAAAAAAAAAAAAAAGTCCTAATTGAAATAGGGATATTGCATTAGACCCTAGGTTAACCTTATTATCAGCATTTTAAGAAACAAAAAAGTTGCATAAAGAATTGATAATAGTTTTCTGAGTGGTTGCTAATTTATAGATCTCATATGGGACAAGACATAATCTTTTAACGTCAGTTTGGATTCTACAATGTTGGTAAATACTGCCATAATGGAGAAGTTGATAGGGTAAAAAAGTAAGTCTTGGTATATATAGCTGAACGTAATTTTCTAAGAGTTTGATATAACTTTATTGAATATACACTAGGTGGTACTAATTTATATACTTCTAATGCACCCAGTAATCTATGATCAGATATTAGTTTAGAAGGCATCACTGAGCAAAGTATTATTCTGTACTACCGTTTATTAATATAGTTAACTTATTTGAAAGTTCTATTTGTGTAAGAAATAGTTTACGTTTAATTTTTTAAAAAATACATGTGAGACCAAGCTAAATGGGGAAAAGGAGCAGTAGAGGACCACTTGAAGGAAAGGTGAGATATAATTCTAACAACTAAAATAAAATATAAAATATATAGATGTGGCAAACTTCGCGTGCTAAATTCCCCATAAACCAGTCATGGCAGGGCTGTAGTCCAATTCGCCTGGAGAGTACCAGTTGAGAAAACTGTTCCCTTGTTTTCAAGGATAAATACAAAAAACCGAAGTCCTACTGCACTTTCCAGGCTAGCACACTTACTATGGTATAAACTGATTAACACCGTAAGTGTCGCAAGAAGCCGCTACGGTTTGGTAGATCAACGTACCAACTCTTTCAGAAAGAAAGGAACACTCCATGGTTATCTTAATTTCCATAAGAACCAAGAATTTCCGTAAGAATCATCTCCTTCTCTTCACTATGTGGAGCCAGCCCTCCTTCCTAAAGCCACCTTCTTCTCATCTCTACACATCGCCAAATCAACACCTCCTTTCCCCTCAGCGTCTTGCGCTCACGATTCAATTACGACGCCCCGAGCTCTGCCGTAAACGGTCTCCTTCGCCTCGAGCTCGCCTCCTGACGTCATCTAAAGCAGCCACCCAATCAGAGGTAAGCCTTAAGTATAGAACCAGTCCGCGTGAATGCTATTTGAAGACATTGGGGCACGAGAAAAGAAGGTCGAGGCGGGAAGAAATAGGGGTGGGGATGGGCGGGACAACAATAAGAGAGACGGTCCCTCTGCTCCAATCAAAAAGCGTCTATTCCTCTTTCCCTCTTGCACTTTAGTACATTCACTCTTCTCCGCTACTGTACTGTATCTCCTTCTGCGGAGAGAATAAGAGCAAGGAAAAAAAGAGCTAGGCTTCCTCCACGAGAACTCCGCGCGTTCGAAAGGGGTAGTGTAAGCAAGATGGACGTCCTGGCTAACCAATGAAACGTAGAGATCTATTATTTGCCCGTAACCCGCGCTAGGTAGCGTGTGTGTATATGCGGATCCCCCTCCACTTTGAAGCTCCCTCCTCCTCTTCTTTCCGTCATCTCCTGGAGCCAATAGAAAGACAGGGCGGTTTGGGGTGGAGGTTTTCCCCCGCCCCTCCCGCACGCTCGGAGGCGCCATGGGCTGAAAACTAAACCGAGATGGAATCTCCCAGTCTGAACCGGTTTGAGCCGGTTCCGAGTCTGTGGCACTAGAGGAGGAGGAGCGGGAAGAGCGGAAGGAGAAGCACCAGCAACGAAGGAAAGCAAGAGCCGGGGGGGAAACGAAAGAGCGAGTGAGAGCGAGGGGGGATTGTGTCCGAGAGAAAGAAAAGCAGTCGCCCCACGCACTCGGTTCCTTTGCCGCCTTTACCGTGTGGGGAGGGGCGGGCGAGCGAGCGAGGGAGGAGGAACTGCCGGAGGGCGCGCGTGTGCGAGGAAGCAGAGCGGGGTTCATTAAGCGCAGGAGTGGATTGGCAGGAGGAGAAGCAGAGGGGTTTAAAATAGAGAGGGGACGGGGCTAGGTATGGAAGCGAACTGAGGGAAAAGCAGCCCGTGCGTTGTGGGAGCGTGAGGAAAGAAAGGGGGAGGCAGCCCAGCCAGAGACTGACCGTCTGACTGACTCCCGAGAGCGGGGTGGTGAAAAGTGCTTCTGAGTTTTTAAAAATCTATTTAGAGACTCCCAAACAGGCGTGGGGGTCACCTAAGTGAGCATTTTATAGCCTCCCCACCTATTTAATTTTGGAGTGGGAAGGAGCGTGGTGTGGGTGTGTTGTAGGCCCCTGAACCCTCCCCCAAATTGGCAGATCTCCCTCAACTTCAGCGTTCAGCGTGGCTGTATACCTGTATAAGGCAGTGAAGGAGGCTTCTTAAAATCACTGTGTTTTAATAAATGAAAAGTATTGTTTATGTGAAGGGGGTGTAGGAACGCCCCCTACAACTTAAGGCTTTAAGGAAAGGGCGGGAGAGGGAAACCGATAGAGAGTTGCTTCTTGCCTGTAAGACGTGCCTCGAATCAAATCGCACTCCCCGTGTGTCTTTTTCGGGGTGGTTGGAAAAGGGGGTGAATCTTGGGTGCACATTTGAATGGACGGTCAAGCCCTGTTTTTTTGTATGGGCGAATTTGTAACTTTGAGTTTAAGAAACAGAAAGTGATTTCTGTGTTATTGCCCTCTCGGCCCCTTTTTTGTAATTCACCTTTCTTTCCATCCCCATTTGCTAGTAAGTCGGAGAGCTGGGGGGAGGGGTGGGTGGGTTTGAATGACTTTTGGACTGCGTATGAAAAGAGAAAGATACCTTTCTTTTGTATCTGTGTTGCGGGGAGTTGAAAAGGAAGGAAGGCTGGACAGATCTCTTCACTCCTCCTCCTCGTGCTTTTTGGCTTTGCTTGGATTTCTTTTTTTTTTTTTAACTGCTCCTCTCCACTACTTGCCTCTCTAGAAGAAGTAGTTGTGATACTCAATTAGGTAAGTGAGAGCTTTCAATTAATGGAAACACATGTATGGGGCATTAAATTGGAAGGGGAGGGAAAGGACGGTCTGATGGAGAAAGTTGGGGTATATAGGAAAGCAACCCTTGGAGAAATCAACTGGAACTTTTGTGGAAAGGGGCAGATATGAAAAGATGTACTAGAAGGATTGCTTTATGCTTAACAATTCTCAAATGCTTTTTAGCTTTTATTTGAAGTAATGGTTGTCAATCCCAAGGCCTAAACCGTATAAACTGTGTGTAAATGATCTTGTCGTTTCCAAGGAAAACAAAAAAGGGGGGGGGCGCGAAGTATGCGTATGGTGTAGTACGAAGCTTTTTCATAATATAGAGATATGAGAGAGTCATTCTTGAAGACTTGTGTTTGCAGCCACATGGAAAGCAGAAAGAGAAAGGGGCGTGTATCGCAAAGAGACATAGGGCTTGAGTGGATGCCAGCTTTGGAGCAAGACGAAGTTCAAAGAAGGGATGTGGTGCTTGGGAAATCAGAAATAAAAGTAATCAGACAGGGAAGGAAAGTGTAGGAGGTTCCAGCAACCTAGGCCATCCGTGGAGCATGGCGGAGAGAATGGAGCAAAGCAGCAAGTGTAGGTTAGGAAACTGGAGCTGGATAGTAAAACGTAAGCGGGAAAGAGAAGGGCCTGGCGGGAGATGAAAGGAGGACCTTTTCTTATAGGTAGATGAAGGACAAGGCGGGAGACTGGGACTGGATAGAGAAAAGAATGAGCATTATCTGTGAATTATTAGGAGTGGAAGTTTCCAGAAATATTTTTTGTGTGTGTCTCCGTGCAGCAGTATTGAAACGTCCGCCTGGATCACGTGGGGGCCCTGTATAGAAAGCAGGGAAAGAGGAGGGAGGGGCTGCAGCGGCCCAGCTGCTCTTTACTGGTCTTAGGGCGGAAAAGGAACAAGAATCTCTCTCAATGCGTGGTCCGCTCTTTGCTGAAAAATGCATTAGCTATTTGGGAAAATTCTGAAAATAAAATCGCAGTTTGTAGCTTAGTTGTATGTCAGTAGCGTGGATGTCGCATGTTCTGCAGCGTGTCTGCTGTTGGCGAAGGGCGGCAGCCAAGGCCTAACCAATGGGTGTGTGTGTGGATAAGAGTGAAGGTAGCCGTCTCCCTTGGATGTACCCCATGTGCGTAAGGTTTCATCTCTGTTTACATTACGGGCCTATTTATGATTTCGGCGTGAGTTCTTTAATTTGCTAATTTTTCTGTTAATTTAAGTTAATTTCTTGTTTCGAGGAAACATTACCGAAGCGACTGTGTATGGGGAGGGGCAGACTGCAGTCCTTAAATACTATATTTTACAGTCGGTTAAAGGTTTTTCGTCTTACGCAGCGTATCTGGAGAGGTTTTATACGAACTACCTGATTGTGAGCATATATAAAACTTCGGGAGGCCTACATTTAGTGTCAGCACAGGGATAACTAAGGATGAATTAGTTGTGCTGAAGTTAATGGAGTCAAATTAAGTGCAGAGAGATAAAGTCATTCTTAAGTTGTAAGTTTGTTAACACTGAACATTGGAGGATGGTTGTCCAAATATGTTTCAAGTAGTAGAGTATTCCCTGTTCAAATTATTTGATATGTATATATGTGTTATAGATAAATCAGATAGACATTATTTATAACTAGTTGTTTTAATCAGTACAATTTTTAAGCTTGCAATTTTAAGAGTGAAAATTTTTCAGTTTCACTAGCTTTTGCAATTAATAAATGGGTACCTTACAGCATTAGCTTTAACTAAAGCATCTAGTTCTTACAGTAGTGAGGTATGTATAAAGTTGATGTACCCTTGCCCTTTCGTATTGTCTGTTAGAAGCAGCTAGGTCATTTTAATGAGATCATGTGGTACGAATGCTTCTACTCCATTGATTAAGTTTATAAAATGCAATCATTCCATGCGACTGCTTATAAGCCATCATTCCTTGTGATGTAGTGAAGTTAACAAAAAGATATAGATTTTTCTTAAAGGAAAAGCAAGTATCAGTGGAAATTGCATGCAAGTGCCAACAACAAAGCTTGTATGAGCATATAAACTGTTCAAGAAATATATAACCAAGAATGGAAATAGTGTTTGTTGATACTTGGAACTAGGAAATTAAATTCCTGAGAAAAGTGTGCAATTAAATATTGAAAAAATATATAATTCTGTTTTGAACAGTGCTATAAGGAAAATTGTTCTCTGCCATACCAAGTAAAGATGTCATTTCCAATAGTACAGGGAAGATTGAACTATACCTAATACGCTTAAACATGTCACATTTGGAGGCATGCACTTGGTTAAAATTTGTTTTCAGTAGTTTTCAGGCTTATATAATTTACCATAAGAGTGCTCTGTATGGATATTTGTAGTTCAATCCTAGGGGAATTTAGACCCACTGAATTCAATAGAGCTTTTTCCAGAGTGAATGAATGAGATTTCAGCCTTATTTTGCCAAATTAAAACAACCTCAGCATAATCATTATCTGTTTAGCTATTTCTTTACACATTTTTTATTATGAATTTCAGTAGAAAATTTTAATAGGATAATTTCCAAAAATAATATGATCTGCTGGAACACAAGTAAGGCTTACTCATATATACCGCGCTTCCCAATCTAGTATCCCCCAGATCTGTTGGACTACAATTCTATCATCCTCAATCAGTGTAATCAGTGACCAAGTTTAGTAGGCAACGGGCATTGTAACTCATATGTCTGGTAGGCATCAGAGGAAAGCTATTATATATATTTAATCTGGGGGAAAATCCTATTTAACTTAGGTAGGGCTTGCTTGTGCATAGGGTAAGGCTAGCATAGACCATATATAGGATTCTTTTAAAAGCTGGGAACAGGAGAATCATGGGTTTCTTAGGCAACACTTTTTCAATTTCTGATCATTTTTAGTACACTTGCAGAGAAGGCAAATAAAAGTGTGGGGAATGAATTAGGGAAGCTGTAACAGCAAAGAAGCTATTAAATTATAGGCTTGTTAATTCCCTCTATAGTTTTCAAAAGTTGTACTTTAATTTCATTTAAAATTAGTTGGATTCTTTGTAAATATAAATATTTTTAAAAGTGATTACTAAAATTCAGATTTAATTCTGGGTATATTTATTGATTTAATTTTTTGGAATATATTTTTATTTAGAGATAAACATAATATGGAAGAGAGTTCAATTTCCCACATCAGTAACTGGGTTCACCAGTTGTGTTCACACAACTTACAGTGTTCAAACAATCTGTGTTATGGTTTAATCTTATGTCCTGGTTCACACAATGCCTTGAACCAAAAACTATCTACCCTAGTTTAGTCAGTCTAGTGTTTTATGCCAACCCAGCTGCTAAGTAAAAACCCCACTTTTCTTTCTATATATTTGAATTTAATTCAGTCCTTTCAGCTATTTCATTTCATAGTTGTCAGTTCTTTAAAATGTAATTATCTTTATAAAATATCTAGTTGAATATTTAAAGATTTAAGTTTAATTTTTTTAACTTGATTTGTCTCTTTACAATTTCAGTAATCTATGCCAGCAATTATGACAATGTTAGCAGACCATGCAGCACGGCAGCTGCTGGATTTCAACCAGAAATTGGATATAAATCTGTTGGATAATGTGGTGAACTGCCTGTATCATGGAGAAGGAGCCCAGGTAGAGTATATGATTGGAAACTAGATAACTGTTATGAGATTTAAGCATAATCAGATCTGTAGAGGAAGAAACAAGTTCTCTTTAAGAATGATCTTATAGCTTGACTTGTAAAGTAATAGAGAGACCTGAGGAAGCAGGAATATTGCATTAATAGTATTCTATAAAGGTAGAATCACAGAGCACAGATAATATAGCTAATTCTTTAGAGAGAGTATTTGTAAATATAATCTGCTACTCCCAAATTTGGTTTCAGTACAGAGTGCATCACAGTACTTGAACTGGAAGGCAAATAGCTCACTTAAACTTTTGGTGATTGTTCCTTTAATTTTACTGTCTGTGTGATCCAGTCAGGGTGAATGAGTCTTGCTTGCTTACCTGGGAAGAATTTGGTCCTATAACTCCTGAGGAAATGGACATGATTGTTGGATTAGTTAACCTGGCCACCTGTTTGTTAGATCTCCGTCCCTCTTGGTTAATGAAAGCCTCCTGGGAAGTGATATGGTTGGGTCCATGTAGTGGTGACTTCCTCTCTGAGAGAAGTGGTAGCTCCATCCACCTTGGAGGATGCAACAATCCTTCTCAAGAAATCATCACTGGACCCAATAGTCCTGGACAACTTTTGCCCAATTTCCTCCATTTCTGGATTATCTGGCCTTTCTTCAGTTAGGTTTCATAGCAAGACATAGAATTGAGATGACCTCTGGCATAGCTTGGAAAGGAATGGTGCAACCATCCTGGCTGTCTTTGATCCCTCAGCAGCCTTTGATACAATAGATCATGGTATCCTTCTGAAATCAACTACAGAGATTAGGAGTGGGGGGCACTGTGTTGTGGTGGTTCTCCTTTCTCTTCGGCTTGACAGAAGGGGAGAAATTAAGTCCAGCGCTCTTGATCTGCAGGATGCCCTGGGCTCAACATCTAAATAAAGTCACTGGGTGAGGTCATCAGTTAGCACAGGGCCTGACATCAGTACTCTGATGATACTCAGCTGTATATCTTGATCTCCAGCTGACTGCACGATGCTGTCAAGGTTTTGTCCAAGTCCCTAGAAGCTGTGGGGTTCCAGATGGGAAAGAACAGACTTGACCAAGTTCTTATAGGTACCTGAACCTCTCAGATCCAGGGACCTTCCATATCTTAGTCTGGATGGGATTCCAGTTCCCCAGATGGAACTGGTGTGCAATTCAGGGATTTTCCTGGATTCTCCGCTTCTGCTTGAAGTGCAGGGGGTAGCTGTTGCCAGGAAAGCCTTTGCACAGATTTGTTTTTGTGTGCCAATTGCGCCTTTTCCTTCTTACAGTCACTCATGTCTTGGTTACTTCATGTGTGGGTATTGCAGTGCACTTTATTTGGAGCTGCTCTTGAAGATCACTTGGAAGCTTCCACTGTTCCAAAGTGTGGTGGCACAAGCAGTTATGGGAATGCCACAGTATACCCATATAACACCTCTGCTTTGTGAGTGCACTGCTTTCCAATAGGCTTCCAGATGCACTTCAGTGTGCTGGTTGGTTCTCAGGGCCATTCATATATAGGGCCTAGATATTTGAAAAACCATCTCTCTCCTATGGTTTTTGTCCGTCCAATAAGATCCGACAATGACATGCTCAGGGTACCATTCATTAAACATCTGATGTACCCAGAAAGCGTTTCTTCTCTGTTGTGCTATATGCCCTCTGGAACAGTACCACCCTGGAATTTGAATGGCCCCAGTTCTGCTTTAAAGAGCCTTGAAGGCGTGGCTTTTTTCCCAAGCTTGGGCTAGGATGGGCAGTAGGCTACCTTTGTGAGGATTCTTATGTCTGTTTTACCAGGGTGACCATTTTCTTTTTCTGTTGTTCTGTTTCTTTGGTTTTCAATCTGCATGCTTCCCAGAGCCATTGAGAAGTTGCGTGGCCTTAGACAAATAAAAAAAAAATTTTTTTAATTGTTAGTTGATGATTTGGAATCATTATTCCTGTTCAGGAATAATGGATTTTCCTCAGTTAATGTTTATTTCCTTCTTTGATATTTATGGTGGTGAATAGGAATGGAGGAATTAACATTTAAAAATTCATTTTGCATTGTTCAATCAAGTTGTAGAATAATATCCAATAAGTTGGGATTTATAGCTCCAAGAGACAATCCATGCTTTTATATTGTGTACTTGGGACCTCTGCCTCTAGATGTTAGGCTCTAAAATTGGATGCTGCAAAACCTTACTTCCCCTCTATTCACATTGTAGGTTCATAGCTTGAATCTTCCTTGAAAGCATCCTGTTACATGTGTTATGCATAGATATGCATAGTTTTTTTTTCAAGATGGGAATCAGATCTATAGAAGGGAGAATCTGTATTTCAAATTTTAATTTTTAAAATAGTTTTCTCACCACTTGGGTCTCAGAAAATACAGTCTGAAAAATATGTACAAATGTTTCCAGATTTTCCAACTATCATGTGTTTATTTGTCAGGAAGGGTGTTTTCAGAGGTTTAGTAAAGCTGTGTACATGATCAAACATAAACATTTTTCCCCAATGTATAAGACAATATTGGTCTCTTGATGCAACTTTTAGTTACTAACTAGAGCAACTGAAGAATGCATAAACTTCTGTCTTAAAATCTGTGATTTTTGAAACTGAACAGCTATTCCATGTGTCTCAGCTATCTGAAATCCAGATAATGCTATTGCAAATCACTTGTGCAAGCTATTTTTGCAGTTATTATTTGTGTCTGATTTTTAGCAAAGGATGGCACAGGAGGTCTTGACTCACTTAAAGGAACACCCTGATGCATGGACAAGAGTTGATACTATTTTGGAATTCTCTCAGAATATGAACACCAAAGTAAGTACATGATTTTAATTGATTTCTTTCTTTCTTCCATTCAGACTTTGAGGAAGGTATCTCAATTTTTAGATTTAGTGTTTGTTTAATTTTTTTGCTTGTTCCTGCAAATCTCTTTAACTTAACCCTATACTATCACATGGTATTTCCATGAGGTTATTGGTTACTTTTTCTTGTAAAAGGCTTGAGAATTTCTGAGTCACATGGGATTTGTGTTAAAAATTATGGTTTGAATGTGAACAGATTTGAGTGTTATAACATTTTATAGCTGTATCATGTCTTTAGATAATGTGTTTGGCTTTCATTTACATTGATGAAAGTCATATGCACATAACTGAGGGCAAGTACGTTCCTCATTTTTTTTTTTTAAGATTGGTATTACTCCATATAGTTTAAAACAGGCTAGGCACCCCAGATACTTTCTTCAGTTGGATACAATTTATACTTCCTTGTAGTTCAGTTAAGCCATATCATCAGGATAGTGGCTGGCTGTAGTGGACATTTCTCAGCCTTCTGCAGTTGTTTTTGATCTAGAAATTTTAGAGGTTTAAATATAAATTGTCAAACATGTGAAAGTGGTTGTCATACAGCTGAAGAAACATGTGCATGGCCATGTTCCTTGCGTGCACACACATATACTTTGCTATACCTTGTTTTAGATAATGTACAGCCATGCTCCAAATAGTTCCTACAGAATTTGGATGATATTTATCAAAGTCTTATTTTTTAAAAAAGGCTTCGTAAATTTTAGGACAAGGTTAAGAACTTCCTCAAAGTACTAAATTTAAGTAACCATGTTTGCCTGTTTGCTTGCCTGGTAAACTTTGCTTTTTATACTCACAGACATTACTAATGTTTAAGTTGATTTATCAACAGTATTTTTTAAAACTCAAATTTGTCTTGTGAAAAATGAGATGATTAGAGGAACAGAAAGAAAGCAACAGGTAAAGAATTCTTCAATTTACATAAATTGCAAATGATTTGGTGCTAAATTTATGCACTATGACATTTGGCTTTTATGCAGTCATTTTTTTTCTTAAAGCTGTTAACACTACCTGATATTAATCATAATGTTCCATTATGTTGATTGCTTGTAATAGGAAGAAAAGGGGTGTCTTCCTGTGCAACTGACACAGCTAGGCTTTGACGGCAGGCCTCCACAAGGTCTACCCTTTTGATTCCCTTTAACTGAATTCTGTTCATCAATTGCTTTTTTTCCTTGTTTTGGTTTCTTGGGTGGTGGGAGGGAACGGGTTGGTACATTGAATAAGTGTCCCATAAAAAATTTCTGCCACAGGAATCATGATATACATTTTTTGGTCAATCTGCTCTTCTGTCCCATCCTTTGTAATTTCATTGTATCATTTATTTTGAAAATGTTTTTGAGACCTGGAGAAACATACAGTAGTGAATATCAGAAATACTTTGAGGATGCTAGCAATATTTATGTGCATACATTTTTGTAGGTAGTCATGAGAACTTTTTTAAAGAGATTGTATGCATTGGTTTTTTACCAAAAGAACAGAGTTCTGTTAATTTTTAGAACTAAGAGTGAACACTTGCATAACAAAAGTAAAGAAAAAATGCTTGCCTATTTACTTGCCCTGCTTTGCATATTTATAACTAAATGTGCTTAATGAAAGAGACTAGTACCATCCTCCAAGCTACATGAAAATAAGGTGCTATGGGCTTTTCAGAATAATTTGAACTAAAATTGCATTAATGATGTGAGCTGGAAAAGGGCATATAGTATAGTGTTCTTTTAAATAAGTCCTTAGTGTTGGAGTGATCAGTTGTAGATACTTGGAAGAGATGCCTTAGCTAAGTATCCATGCTTTGTATGCATAAGTACCCATAACTGCTATGCAGGTTCAGGGTAGTATCTCAGTGGAATGGAGTGGTATGGCAATAGCCTCATACCTGTGCACTCTCATCTGCCCTAGAGGATTGGGTGACTTGGGGGGCAGAACTCTACTCATGAGATATTATAAGTGTCTTCCTATATCAGAAAGAAGAAAGGAATGCTCCCTGTCATTCTGTATCTCTAACATCTTGCTGCAGGATGGCAATGAGGTGGCTGTAATTTTGAGCTGTAAAAACTGTTCAGCCTTTTGTGTATCCCTGTGGTAGTCAGTATTCGAAAACTTGTTTCTGAAACTCCTAGATCTGTAACCAGCTACACTGATGGGTACCCTCTCCACGGACAGAAATTAATGCTGGAAACCAGTTAGTCTTAAGAGAAGTGGAACTAATATTAAAGCAAGAAAGATACTTGCACTGGTATCTATTGTACAGTTTTGATTAGAGGGAGTCATTGTAACAGGTGAAGTCTTGTCATGACACTCTGTTGTTCATGTCTGGTGCATTGGCTGCTCTGGATGCTGTTATTTCATGAATGCCAGCACTGTTCAATAGAAATGTTTGTTCATTTGAGATTTAGGCCGCAGTACAAAGAAGTTACGTGCATTGTGGGATAGGAAGAAGAAACAAGAGCTTTGCATATTGCCAGAAATTTGCTTGCTGTTTCTTTGGCACCATTTCGGATTGCCAAGAAAGCAACCTGCTGTTCAGTTTCAGATGTAGCTATTTTTCTCTTTTCTTTTCTTTTCTTTTCTTTTCTTTTCTTTTCTTTTCTTTTCTTTTTTCTTTTCTTAGCATGGAGACCTGCTGAAGAAACAGCAAGCAACAGTCCACTGCTATAGATAATGTTTTTCCTCCGCATTCTTAGATAACTACAGTACTTTAGATTACAGCTACAAATTAAAAATGTTTCACCAGCTTCTGCACTGGAAGTAGAATAGCTTATTAGTATTGCAGCTGTTTTCGTGAATGCTAACTTTGTACAAACTTCCCTGGAGTCTGAAAGAAATTAGACAATAAACTTTGAGGGAAAGAAATGTAAGAAAAGCTAGAACATGTCTCAAAAACTTTTGGAGTAAGCACAGTGTAGTTTGGGACAGTCTACATTGTGCTATTCATTTAAAATGGTCTTACATGATACCTCTGGCTGAAATTCAAATTACCCTATTCTGTATAGACACTAACAGTCTTGAAGAACTTTTATTCTCGGCCAAATCTTGACCAGCCATCTTATTACTGAAGCCTAAGTTTGCCTTTCAGGTATTGCCTCCCATCTTCTCACTATCAGCAACTCTTTGACCCCTTTTCCTCCTCTCCTGTGCTATTTCTTTAAATATATTTCTATTTCTCTGCAAGTTATGATAGAGGTCATATTGAACATTTTTACGCTGAGATAAAAGGAATAAAATGGGTTGAAGAATATTCATTCCCTACAAATGCATTGCTTTAAAACATGTGTTGGCAGGCTTACCTGGAAGGTAAAACAACCTCAAGGTATATATGGAAATGGTGAACTTTTGACTGAATACAAAAGTTATTATTGAAACTATAGATATGGCTGTTATAGGGGAGAGATTATTGTACCTTGAAATAAACCTGAATTGTCTTGCTGTTCTTTAAGAAACACACCAGTTAATTTTTAGGAAGCACATCTTTCTGAAAGTGTTAGTGAATTTAATGTTAAGCCCCAGTCTTAACAATTCAAGTGACAGAAAGCCCATAAACACCCAAGTTGCTGAACTTGGTTGTATATTTGGAACTTATAAGCAGTCATTTAGGCTATGCTTTTTTGTTGACTGCTGATTTCCCCCCAAAGATAATTAATTTGGCTTCACAAAACATTTTTTATTCATTCCCTTCTGGTGTGATCATGACCAAACAGCAGGACTTTAGAATAGCAAAGGAAAAAAATGAGGAAAATGCATGGGAAAAACTAGTAAATGGGTGATAGATTTGTTTTTAATCAACATAATCTTAATATTAAGTGTGAATGATGTCAGCTCGAATGAGAATCCTGAAAATTGTTGTTAACTATCCAGTATATTCACATATTTCACTTCTCCAATTTTCAGTATTATGGCCTGCAGATCTTGGAAAATGTGATAAAAACAAGGTGGAAGATCCTTCCAAGAAACCAATGTGAAGGTAGAGACTTTTTTCTGATTGACATAACTATTTAAGATGCTGATCTCATGTGGTTCTTTTTTCTAATCATTGTATACTAGTCCTGTGTGGTCTTTCTTATCTAACCAGCCACTCTTAGTATATTGAGTGACAGGAATCTGTCCTAGTGTAATGCCAGCTTAATGTTATTTGGAATAAAGCAATTACTTATGAGGTTTTAGTGTTTCTGAGTTTCAATTTGTCAAAAAATTAGAGTTCAGATGAGTATTGTTATGCAATCTAATCTAAATGGTAGTATTACATACCTATTACTCCCTCATTAGTTAGTTGCCACTTGTACTGGTGATAGACAAGCTTCAGGTCTACTTGTAAAGCATGTGTGGCCAGTGAATGGTAATGATTGATTTCATTCTTCTTTTCTTCTCCTTCATCGTGCCCTCAGTGAAAACTTGTTTATACCATACCATTCTATGTTAAGACAGCTGTTTAACACTGACAAATGAATTTGTAATACAAATGCCAAGAGTAGTTGCTTTGGAATTTACTGATGTGTAAAATAAGTCTTGATTAAAATCGAGCCACATATTTTTCCAGCGCTTTGGAGACATAAGCTAGCAGTCCCTCCAGAGCATCCTAAGTTGTTGTTAAATTTTGTTAAGCCATCATATCCCAGTGTTACCCTTTAAGTTATGGGAAGGAAAGAGTTGATATTTGCAGAATGTTTGTTAAAAGGTTCTTGCTAAACAGGAGACTCCTATATTGATAGCAAGAGCAATTGGATGATTATACTAAATGAGCTGACTTCAGTGCCATCCAAAAAGCTGTTTGCTATCTTGCATATAATGTCAACTTTTGGCATTTAATTTGGCTTCTTGATTAATTGAAGTTAGAACAGAAGGGCTGGGTCTGACATAAGCACCTACATCACAGTGTTATACTAGCTCCAGCAAGCTAGTGCAAGAGATGTCAGGATGAGCATTGATTAGGTAATGTCCTTAGATAAAAAGTTGGGAATCAGCTAGTACACTAAATAGAAAATTGAGTTTATGATATAGAACCCAAGGCATCTGCTGTAAACTGGAGTGTACTTTTTGAAAGTTTATTTGTATATGTTGTTCATTAACTTATGTAAATCCTTCACATGAACATATCTATTACTGAGGTAATAAATAAAAGTAGAAATAATGAAGATTCTTGTATATGACACTGATTATACAGACTTTTAAGGCAAAGAACATCCAGCAAATAAATGTTTGCTGTTCTTTTTGGGAACAATAAATATAGGGATAATTTGTATAGTCCTGGTTTCAGATCCTAATATCACTTTTAGTGTATTTAGAACTTTTAGATATGTTTAAATGTTTTCAAATCATATTTACGTAGCACTGGGGCAAAACTCAGATAAATGCTAAAATCTTGCATCTTGTCAGAAAGTTATGGGAGCATCTCCTTTGTTCAAAAGGAAGTCTGCTGGTCAGATACTCATGTTTCTGTATATTTGCAAATAGTGTGGCTGAGGTTTTGGCAACTAAAAGTATGCAGCTAAATTCCTTGTATTTTATAGAAAGAATGGTAACCCAGTGATGCACAATCTTTACATGTAGGAAGTGTGGTTTGGAAAGATTCCTGCCTGAAACCTGGAGAAGCTGCAATTGGTAGATTATATTGAGGTAGAACCAGTCATCTAAATATATCGAACCACTAGAGTCCAGAAGAATATATTGCTGAGATTTGAAGTGAGGGTTAAATCACTAGAGGTATTAATGTTGCTGAGAATTTAGTCTGCATTTTCTGTTATGGTTGCATTTGGTTCACCAGATTGCCAAGAGATTGCTATTAAATATCTGATGGTAGTCCAAGGGAAATGACAGGTAAAAGGCATTAACTTTAATCTTGGTTGTGGACCACACTTCTCCCCACCCATGTTTGTAAGAGGAAGGGAGGTAGATATTGACTATGTGACCACCATGTAACTAATGATTATTGGAGACCTGTGCAGTCTAAATGGGAGGAGAGTGCTGTGTAGGGCAGAGAAATTTGGAGCTTTGTGGGTAAATTGGGAATATGTCAGGTGAACTACATGCATCAAAAGGAGATACAGGCTACAGGAGGCACAATCTCCCATGTCCTGTTTATTTGAATGAAGAAAAACTCAGAGCATTGTTGCAGGACTTTACTGTGATCTCTATATAATAGCAAAGAGTTCGTTTTCAGTATTTCTTTGCTGTCATAATAGTGGTTGTCCAGAGTTTTTCAGACTAGGAGGCTTGTTCCTCTGCTAGTTTCCACGGTCAAAACACTTGAATGTTGAGTTTTGTTTCAGTGAAATGCAGGCTATTCAGAACAGTTTGAGTTTTGTTCTGTTAAACTGTGGCAAATTCCAGCTGGTTTAATGGAACTTTCAGGGTACAGCTCCAAATAATACATTTTTTCATTTGTACAAACCTTTAGTTGAGACTATAGTATTATATCTACCCTTAGCACACCTTGTCTAGATAGCCTTTAGAGCTATAAATATAATAATAATCATTTATTAAACTTGTATGCCACCCAAATCCCAACTCTGGGTGGCTTACAACAATCAAACAGATTACAATAAAATCAATAAAAGATGGCAAGCACGACAGCTCAGATGGAATGAAATGAGGAGTCTCACTCTCCCTCGCCAACAACCTAGGTGAAGAGCCAGGATTTCACCACCCTTTTGAGTAACAGTAGAGTGGGGGCCTATTCCAAAGGGCAGGCACTGCTACAGTGGTGTGCTTTCCTGTACGCGAGAGATGACATTCTTCAATCAAAGGACCCCAGAGTGTGCCAACCCTGCAAGATTGAAGTTGTTGGATAGATACTATGATTATATGGTTGTTTATGGTGGTTATACAATATTATAGTCTGTTGCCTTACAATTATGGATTGGGTAAAAATTTACCATGCTTCCTTGTGTCTTGCATATTAGTAATCAAAAAATAGGGCTAGGCAGATTCAAAGGAAAAAAGCTGATTTGGAGTGCATGGGTGTGAGCACATAACATCTGTCTGCAGTGACTTAAGCCAAATGCATTTTAGACTAGTCATGCAATCCCAAGAAAATGCATGCTTCATTTAAGGAATTGTAGACAAGTACTATATGTGCAGATGACCTTAAGTATCTTTTTGCTCTTGAATTCAGAACCTGGTAAAGCTCCACATTAAACATTTCATTGCTTATCAGGTTGTTCTTACCTGCACTTTCTGGAATTATTTCTAAGATCTTGGGTGTATTGATAATTAAGGCTGAATTGTTGAATTTTGTGTATAAAATTAGGGTAAGAAACATCCTGTAATATAATGATATGATGATGATTAAACAATAAGAATTAGTAGTCTTGGCAGAACAGTTAATTCTGCAGAGCACACGAGTGTAGTTATAATGATACACTATTTTAGGAAGTCAATACCTATTTTATTGATTATCCATAAAGCAAAGTTAAAAGTTTCAGATTTTAATATTAAGCTTTAAAATTCCAGTTCAGAATTTTATATTAAATTAAAAGATATTAACCACAGTAAATAAAATACACATTAATTACCTAATCATCTGTATCTGTTTCCCCTCCTAGATTCCTTGCATTGCTTTAAAGTATTGTGTTTTATTTGTAACATTCAAGAATATCACATTTTAACTTCTAAAGTATTTTAGTTACAGAAATGCATAACATTACTAAAATCTGCCTTCACATGTTTTTCCTTTTTTGTATCCTTTTTTAAAGTCATGCTATCTAGGAATGTTCTGCCAAACAAGGCAATGTTCCAGATGTACTCTAATCATCTTCTGTCATTTTTGTCCTACTAGTCAAATTACACATTTTTGATATGTAATTGAGTAAATGAAGGTAGCTAAACCCTGTGTTTGTGGTAAGAATATTAACCATACAGAATATCTGTTTAGGTACTTGTAATACAAGTGGTTTTGTTTTGGAGAAAATCAGAAATCACATATCAGCCTTACTAAGCTAAGAACATACTAACTTTTAAATTGTATTTTTAATTTTCCAGTGGTTAGTAGGTTTCTTGCTTATTTCTGACAAAACATATTTGGCTAAAATGCTTTCCATATTTTAAAGAGAGTTTTCAGTTTTACTTCACAAAGCACTTAGTATAAGTCTAGGTATATTTTGACATTTCTATCTCTCTATGTGATAGAATTGGAACAATAAATCAGAGGTAACTCAAGCAGTACTTTTATTAGCTGGTTACCTTTAGCAATTATTAATTTGTACTTTTGGGGAATGATAAACATTAAGTTCCTAATCTTAGTAAACTGATTTACCAATGTAATGTTCTCTGGATTAATTGTACTGTTAAAGTCCAACTTCTAGATTTTTCCCTGTAAGTAAAGCATTGCCATAGTATCATTTAAAAAGAAATTTTATTTATTTTCCCTGCGTGTAAAATCATTTCAATAAGAAATCAAGAGTAAACAATAACAAATTCAGTGGTCAGTGAGGCAATCTCTTGCCTTAGTAGCTGATCCTGATTGAATTCTTTATTAATGAGAGTGTGTATATTTCCAAATATATTTTGTACAATTAGAGCCAAATTTCATGAAATTCTTGATTTTTGCTCTAAGATATTTAAGGTAGAAGAATGTGCGTAGATGATATTCAGGTTTGTTGGCCTTATGCTAACTAATATGGGCTCTCACCCTATTTATTTATTTTACTTTATTTATCATGTTTATATAGCCACCTGTCTCATGTAGTGACTATATAATAATAATTATATAATTAAGATGTTATTATGTAAGCGGCTATATAACCTCTTACATTATCTCTTAATTCTTTGAATAAACACTTGTATTTTAATTCTGAAATTACATTATTTTGTATTTTCAAAATTGCACCCATAATGAGGGAATTTTTTAAAATGTGCTTTAAAACTTTATCTTATTGCTTCTGTTTAACAGTACATCCATTCTGAAGAAAATTTCTTTGATCAAGATGAAGGGTTTTATCTTACTGATGTCACTGAAGATGTTTTATAAATAAAACAATTCACTTTACAACTTAATTATTTTGCCACGCTTCATTGAAAAGTCATGAATTACCCTTCCAAAATAAATTATTTTGGCAAATTCACACTCAAAATAACCTAGCTAGGTAATTTTACCACATATTAGAAATCCTGCAGAATCTGATAAATAGGAGCTTACTCACTTAGGTTTATGTGCAGTCATTGAAAAGTTCTTGGAAATCTTTTTGTGAACATCTACTGAACCACTGCTTCTGCTTTTCTGTTTATCTTGCAAGATCTGAGTAATAGTACACAGGAACAGTGAATCAGCTACACAGGTATATGCTTGGTTGTGGTAAATTTTAGCTAATAGTTTTCTCATGGAAATGGATTTGCACCCTGGTTGGAGAGGTCCTAGAACTTTAGACCTATAAAATGGACCCTTCTACCCACTTGAATTAAATAGCATATATAAAGTTAAATTTGTGAGTGAGATGGTAGGATATTAGAAATTGTCTGTTATATTGATTTAAAATCAATCCCCATTTTAAAAGACTTAATTTTTTTATCTAGTGCTAATTTGCCATTTTGGCAAACTGCTTTGGTGCCTCCTATGCTGTTCCTGCTTATTGAATTTGGAGTTGATGGGTGGGTAGGCAGAGGTTTTTTATTTATTTTGTAAAAAAGTCTCTTCCCTGATTCCATGGTCTTTCACAAAAGGTTTTATTTTGGAGGGAAAGAATGGTGGCTAAACAAGTTAAAGGTGAACATGTGTATTGCATGCAGCAGGATAATTGAGTATGTTTTTCATTGTTAATTGAATATAAAAATATATTTCATTGAATGACCAAAATAATTGTTCTACATATGATCCTTCTGATACTAAATAAATGTTGGCATTTAAATTTAATAATAAATAAACAAATCATATGTGATATACAGAAGTAAACAGAATTACTCAGAATTTCACTGTTTGGCCATGACTCCTTTCATTTGTATGGAGATTGTGGGAACTTATCTCTGCATATATTAGCTAAATGGGGGGCTTTTAATTAATTTGCCTCCAGGGAGTTATTACAGTCAGTTTTATTTAACATTTGTACTAAATCCGCACATCCTTATTTTATGATATTCACTAGTGTATATGACTCTTTTTTATTTTGGTCATTGAAGTCTATCCTTTTCTTTAGGGTTTTTTTTTTTAAGATCCTTTCTCTAGAATCTGATACAACATATTTAAGTGGAAGGCAGTCTAGTAGTTTGAAGAACCACTTGCTAATGCAGTTGCTACATGAAATATGCTGGAATATTAAAATAGATGGCTGTATTTCTTAAAAATCAAGTTTTTAGCTTTCACAGCTAGAAATGTCTGTGTTGGCACAACATGCTTATCCAGATCCATGTTTTCGGTCTGCACTGCATACTTAACATTAAACTAACCATATGGACCAGGTTTATAAAACACTCAGGTTAAAATGTGGTTGGCTAGTTTATGCTTTAGTGTGTCATACAAACTCAGCTTTGCTGTGAGTTTTTGAAGATTGTATCTTTTCAGCAGCAGAAACTAAATGGGTCTTCTAGATTAAAGGAGAAGTCAGTTGAATTATTAGTCTAAAGTAGCAGGGCTTCTTTTTTTCTTGAAATCCATAGACTTAGCTATCAGATCTCTGAAGTCTAGAATACAAGAAATAAGTTGATGTGTAAGATTTACTGTTTTTAATGAAACATCAATAGCTGTAAGGAATGTTGGAATGGATTTTTAAATCACCAGAAGGCCATTTATTAAGTCACTAATTGAAATAAAAACAAAAACAATATCTTAAAGAATTTCTTAGGACTAAATACCAATTATATAAGAGAGGAGATAAGTTGTGAAACGGAAGCTTTTCAGTATAAGGAAGCTGAATAACACTGGCATTAGAAAATATGGCAATTGTAGCAATTATACTGTATATTATAACCAAGCAGCTAGACTGTAATGATAAAAGATACTCTGAGACAAGGAATACACTAACTATTCCTATTTTGAAAATGTAGAATATATATCCCATGAATTAATAATGCATTACATAATATGTGGAATATTTCCTATTCTCTATTTTTGGCCAGTCAACTTAATTGAATGAACCCTAATTCTAGTATTAGGTGAGATCAAGGAAATGATTTTTTGCCATCCTTTTGCTAGACCATGGATACTTTTAAATTTTAGGCCACATCCTGATTTCTGGGATGAAATTTACCTTTATTACAGCTATCTCTCATTTGGTTGAGGTTTTAATTAGTTACCACATTATCCCTTAAATTCCATACCAGTTCAGTCACTTTCACTGTTTGTAAATGCATTTGGTAGAAATTATTGAAAAAACATTTATATTTTTATATTATATTTTAGAGCTCTATGCTATTTGTGTGGAATTTCAGTCTTAAATATTTTGGGATTACCTGTATCACGACAAATTCACTGTACACTACTAACTTTGATTTAAGCATGAAAAAGTTAGCAATCATTGCTTCTGATACAGAATTTGGGAGAACATGGTTTACATTCCATTATAAATGGCGTGTCCCATTTATTTATTTATCATTTTATTTTATTTATACATCACGTGTATATAGCTGCCCATCTCACAAAGCGACTCTGGGTGGTGAACAACAATTAAAATAAGTGAATAAAAACAGGCATTATAAAAAGATTAAAAGTCATTAGAATAAAAACATCACAACTTTAAAAAAAAATTTTTTAATTAAAATATACAAACCCCACGGAGAGAGCAGAATATCAATTACAGTGGAGCCATCTAAGAATGTCTCCAGTTCCCAAAGACCCCCAGGCCTGATGACACAACTAGATCTTGAAGGAATTCCTAAATGACAGCAAGGAAGGGGCGAGCCTAACTTCAGGGGGGAGAATGTTCCACAAGGAGGGAGCCACAGCAGAGAAGGACCACCTCCTGGGACCCACCAAATGCAAGTCCCTGGCTGATGGAATGCGTAGCATACCTTCCCTGCCAGATCTAATGGGGTGGGCTGATGTGATCTGGGAGAGGTACTTTGTATTTGTACTTCGTGCTTTCTGTTCTTTAATAATAGTCATACAATGACTATTAAATTTGTTCGGGACTCTTTAATGAGGGGTTAATCTAGAGCTTTTACAGATTTCTACTGGAAAAACTCATGCTGCTGCTCTCATGAAAAAGTTGGTGAAACAGTGTTTCCCTTGCCGAGTTCATACTGGTAGATACTTTTGTGAAAATTCTAAGCATTCTTCTTCTTCCAGGAAAGAAATGGCAAACTTAAATGTCAGCTGCAGCGGAATGAAAAGCCAGTGAATGGACTGGCTCTTCAGGAATTCTCTCCAGACAAGGGGAGGACTTGAGATCGTCCACGAGTGCTCCAGATGGTTGCTCCTCCCAAGGAGACCGCAACACAGCGGTCTCCAGTGGGTTTAAAGCTCTAGGAGATGAGGGAACGCCATCTTCGCCCAAACTGCAGTCAGTGCCTATATGGACACAAGACTTGCATTCTTCCTTTTCTAACCACTTTGGAAATTGTATATTAATTGCTTTTCAGCTATTAGGAACCTTTGGGACAACAAGTTTTACAGCACTGGCTGAGTTTCCTTCAATCCTTAGCGAAAGAATTTTTAAATATAAGTTTAAGGACTTAAAACAATTTTTTTTTTGGAATAAACAACAAAAGGATGGTTAGAATGTTGATTTCAGAAAGATACAAATGGACTAAGGGCCCAGATGGATTTGAAATAAGATTTTGAAATTAATTATAAGAATCCTTCCTGTGGGAAAATGCTGTTGTTTTGAATTCTTGAAACAAAAACATGACTTTGAAAGTTGAACACTAGAGGGAACCAGAAGGAATTAAAGATTACAATTAAAGGAGAAGAACACTTAAATTTGACTTAGTAATTAATACAGAATGGAGCAAAATACTTCAACATTGGATGTATTGAAGGATATTTGTAAACAATGGACCCAGAAGTTAATTTTAACAGTGTCTGCTATTATAGATAGACTGTCTTTAAAAGACGTTATGGAAGAGGAACAAGATTTACCAAACAAGACAGACTGATCTGAAAGTGGATTTAAAAATGACAGGCTACAAGAATGATATGGAAAAAGATGTTACACTGGATATACAAATGAGACCGGCTGATGTCTTAATAATTAAAAGGATATATAAATAACTGAAAGAGTGACTTGGATAACTTTCCTATATTGGATTTACAAAAGAGATCTGTTAAAGTTGTGAAGAATTTTATGAGAAAAGACAAAGAAAAAATGAAAAGTAATCAAATTCTAGGAATTATTTGAAGGAATTAAAGATCAAGATTATTAAAAGTAAAAGGAAGGAATTTAAATTTGGTTTATTTGATCAAGGTTAAAGTAGATAGGTTGTTATCTCTGGTAACACTTAATGGACTTTTGCTGATCAGGACTGAACTCCTATCTATAAACAAATTTAAGGATTTTTTATAGATAAGAGATGGGATATGGGAAGAAGCGATCATTTGTTGTATTTTAAAAGAAGGTGATAAGGTACTAAAATTGTTTATATTTGTGATGAAAGGGGAAGTCATTTCTTTATTTCTTTACTATATTCTTATTTTTTTTTCTTTTTTATTTTCTGCACTTTATATTTTTTTCTATTTATTTTATTTTTCTTAGTTTGTATTAGTTCTTATTTTTCAATTGTAATGTATAATAAAATTATTTTTAAAAATTCTAAGCATCATTCTTTGCACTTCTTCCCGTACGAGGGGAGTGCCCTGTTGGCATTTCTTCTACATTTTGAGAATTTAGTGCCACTTTGTGGAGGGGGGGCTGTTTATGGATCTGTGTAATGTTACGATTGTAAATAGGTATTCTAGCAAGTTTGTCACAGAAATACTTACTGCTTGTTTCTTGGATTGCTTGGTCCTGGGATTGTCACAGCATTGGTAAGGAAATGCAATTATTGCTCTTGAGAAAGAAGAGGAGGCAAAAGTATATGGAATGAAGAAGAAAATAGGCACAAGGAAAGATGTTGGAAAATAAAAAGATCCAAAATACAAAATAGAGCCATGGAAAAGGAAAGGCATAAGCAAGAGGGAATCAAAGAACTGACAACGAAGATTAGATAATCTAAAATAATATGATCATCTGACTACATAGGTGCCACAATTTGCAAAAGCAGCAGGGGCTTGTGGCTTTCCACAGTAGGGCACATGGAAAGCCATGAAGGTATTCTGTTGTGCTATAGAAGGGTGCTTCCTAATTGCTGTTTTGCAGCTATCAGAAGTGATCCTGCCAGTGCTAGATTTAATATAGACATTACAAGAACAGTCAAGAAAATGGCAGTATTGGAAAAGGAACTTAAATCTGTTCAGAGGATATTTTTGCCTTACAGTTTGGATAAGAATGCTGAAAAATTGATTGAAAGATCTATTAGAATTTTACTGTGTTTCAGAAATAATTTAGAAAAGGCACCAACTCTTTCCCCCCCCAAAAATGGCTGCATAAAATTGCAGGCAGGTTACTACATTCATATCCGCTCACACTCTAAAGCATTGTTTTAGAAAGCATCTGGAACACTAAACAGTCCTAAAAAAAGTAGCCAAGGCCTAGTAGTCAGATGGGTAAATGTAATTCTGATAGCCTAAGAAGAAGAGAAAATGCAAGTGCTTCTATTATTTGCTTTAGAGGATTTCTACTCCAGCGCCTTTCCTAAAACTTGCAAAATAGCTTACTTTATAGCTGCTTAATAGTAACTACTCATGGAAGAAATATATTTTATGAGAAATTATGCTAAAAGTCGTTGAGGGTGTATAGGTGTCCTAAGGAAATGTAAATGGAAGAGTAATGGCATATAAATTGATGCAAATAAATGCAGTCACCAATTAGGGAGATTTGTGAAACACATTTTTTATTACTTATCCAACTCCATATCTGACTGATGTGGATAGATGAGGTACAGAATACCTCAGTGGCTTTCCACGTGTCCTCCTGTGGAAAGCCACATTGATGACACTGAACTTGTACTGGAGCTGGGAGTTGAGAGTCTCAGGGGAACATGTTAGACAAGGAAAAGATGGTGGGGCGTCTTGGGAGTAAAAATGCAGCTTCTCAAAAGATGGCTACTGACTGAACAGATGACCTCCAAGACCTGGATTAGGTTCCCAGACTGGAGGTTTCCCATGCCCACTCTATATGAATTTATCCATTTGTGCTCTTTCAGTTGTCAATTTAAAATTCCAGTAGCTTAAGTTTTAGAAAGAGCCAGTTTGGTGTAGTGGTTAAGGCATCAAGCTAAAAACCAGGAGACTGGGAGTTCTAGTCCTGCCTAGGCACAAAGCCAGCTGGATGACCTTGGGCCAATCATTCTCTCTCAGCCCTAGGAAGGAAGCAATGGTAAACCACTTCTGAAAAACCTTGCCAAGAAAACTGCAGGAACTTGTCCAAGCAGCCTCCAAGAATCAGACACAATTGAATGGATTAAAAAAAAGTTTCTGAAGTTAAGTTTCTTTGTGAAAGTATAAGGTATAATACTTCATTTTTATTAAGGTTGCTATTATGTGAATGCAGGTATATAAAATTGGTGCAGCTAGTTGGCAGCTGATAGTTTTCTATTTATATAGCTGTTTACTATTAAGTATTGTTTACTGTCTTACAGGTATCAAAAAGTATGTTGTTGGCTTAATTATCAAGACCTCCTCTGATCCATCATGTGTTGAAGTGAGTAAGAGTTTTTGGGGGGGTTGGAAGATGGTCCTTGCTAATGAAATAGGATATGCCTTAATTTCTTTATCTTTCTCTCTCATCCTCTCCCTTCCCCCTCCCTTAGAAAGAGAAAGTATACATTGGGAAATTGAATATGATTCTTGTTCAGGTGAGTTGAGTTTCTGGTCTTTATATAGTATTTGTAAGACTGGAGTCATAATCATTCACTATATATGCTTTTCATGTTTTGCAGATACTAAAACAAGAATGGCCAAAACATTGGCCAACATTCATCAGCGATATTGTTGGGGCCAGCAGAACAAGTGAAAGCCTTTGCCAGAACAACATGGTTATCTTAAAACTACTGAGTGAAGAAGTTTTTGATTTTTCCAGTGGACAAATAACTCAAGTGAAAGCCAAACATTTAAAGGACAGGCAAGTGATTAATATAAGGAATATACCAGAAGTGGAGTCCTAAAGTGTAATGAAAGCCAACTCAACTTCTTCACCTGATGTCAGGGGCCTGAACATGAGAAAGTGATATCAACTAAGACACATTTTGTTGAGTTCTATTCCTTGATACAATTTATTATGCAAGGAGATGGGGATGCAAGGAGCCATTACTTCCCATTTCCTCTGCCACAGAGAAAAGTGGTTTGTCTACTGTACCTCTTTGTCTTCCTCTGCCAAAGGAGATATATGCACACACAACCCCATAGCAGCTGAGCTGCCTCATTTGAAAACATGATGAGCCCTGCTATATTTTGTCCAGAACATATCTTCCTACCTCAGGAATCACTGCATCTTTGGTGAAGGTGCAGAATAGCATTTGGTGATTCTGACAGCTTTATCTGTGCCCTTTCTTTTTAGGGAGAAAAGGGCGAGTAAACTACTTTAGGTTAACCAGCTGGAGATTTCCATTTTCTGATGGATGCAAATAGGCTGTCTTTGTCTTGAATATATTTATAAGGATTTTATATTAAAAGCCTCCTTTTGTTATTTAGTAGTGTTTATATGTATCTTAAACAGGTTGTGCTGTAGAAATTAAGCTTTTTTAAAAAATAGCTTAATGTTTACTTTATTCTTTCATTTGAATGAGTATTTAGTAAACTGGTTGCAATATTATTAGCAATAATATGACAGGATAATTCAAACAGCTAGAGAATCCCTGCTGGAGGGCCCCTCATGACACTAGGTGCAATGGGAGTGGGAGTTCTCTGTTGGGACTCTCCTCAGTAACAGCTTGTTACTGGCTTCCATTCATGAGCTTCTGGATGCTTAAAAAAGCTTGACTATTCCAGGGAGCCTTTGGGGACTTATTAGCGTTATCATTATATACTGTTTGAATGAAGATAAAATACTGATATGTCCACATATGTGAAAAAAGAAAAATACTGTACGTGGGGTATAGTTATTTTTTCACATGACTGTAGCTTATATTTGGTTTAATACATTAGTATTTATATACCACCTAGAGTTTGTTAGGATTAAGATGGTAAATAAGCTGCATGATACTAAACATGGTTATTTTTATTTTCTTTTGCTAATAGCATGTGCAATGAATTCTCACAGATATTTCAGCTGTGTCAATTTGTGATGGTAAGTTTAATAATATAATTTTTGTTTAAAAAGTACCACTTCACAATATTGGTGGATTTGCTTATATATTATTTTATTAACAGGAAAACTCTCAAAATGCTCCTCTCGTTCATGCAACATTGGAAACTTTGCTTCGATTTCTCAACTGGATTCCACTGGGCTATATTTTTGAGACCAAATTAATCAGTACATTAATATACAAAGTGAGTATTTGCTATTCATGGATTAATTTACTGAGAGCAAAAATTAGATCTTAAGTGTGCCTAATAAGCAAGACATTTGTTGCAGCTTATGTTATTTTTTCTTCCTCTATAGTTTTTAAATGTTCCTATGTTCCGAAATGTGTCTTTGAAGTGCCTGACAGAAATTGCTGGTGTCAGTGTAAGTCAGTATGAGGAACAATTTGTCACACTCTTTACTTTAACCATGATGCAGTTGAAACAGGTAACTTTCACCTTCAACTATGTGATCTTTTTTATTTGCTCATTAAATGGGTAGCAAGTTTGTTTCTTTGAATTTGTCCTGCTCACATTGAACAAGCTGCTCTTGGCTTATCTTACAAGCATTTTTTCCCCAGAAGCCTTTTCTTATCCTCACAAACTGCAAAAGAATTAATATGCAAATTACCCATTAATAATTGTACAAAATGTCAAGTGCATGGTAATATATGGGCTACATTCAGACTCTTCCTTGAAAAGAGATAATCATTAGCTTTGGGCTGGACTTTGATGTAAGGCTTGAGGTCCTTTTGGCCCTAAAATACTTCAGAATGCAACTCCTGTTGAATTTATAAGGGGTTAAGTTCTTATACCATTCAGAAAAGACAGGATTATCTGATTCAAAATCTTTTTATGTATTTATTTTTCTATTTTGCCTTCCATCTAGAACTACTTTATTGACCTTAACCTTATTTACTTACTACTATTATAAGAAAATATCTTATAGCTACCTTTAACCATAAATAGATAGCTTATTAAGTGTAGCTCCTGCTCACAATGTGCTTAAATTCTGTCATGAGAAATACTTACTTCTGACTTACATGGAGTCTGGTCCACTTAGTAGTTCTCCTGAGCTCAAAGATTGATTGAGCAATTCAAGAAGTTTTACAAAGTGTCCCAGACCATCTGCTTGGGTAGAAGAGAAGCGAATATTCCTGTCCTGTGATTTTGTTCTTCAGGGACCTCTTTTAGTCATGGTTCTATTCTGGGCTGTTGCGGGTGTTATTCATAAACCAGTCCTTAATAGCTAGCAAGTGTTTCTTGAAGACTCTACAGGATGATCAGTTAACTGGAACATAAGAGCATTATGTCATTTTGGTTAAATAATCAAACTCATTTGTGTTGGTGCACACAGAGTTAGTTTATTTATTCACTTTTGCTTGTATGCCATTCATTCCTGAAGGCTCTGGGTGGCTAACCCTGACAGCATATAAAATAATAATCCTTCAAATATATATACAAATACAAATGCCATGTGCCTGTGAACCCCACCTTCTGTGCAAGTATAGAAAGGGTTTTACAATTTTACTAAAACCTACAAGGGACAGAGCTGACTGAATTTCTGCCAGGACAGAGTTTCAAAGGGTGAAAGGGCTACTGAAAGCACCCACTGCCAGGCAACAATACCATAGGGATGGGACCGGGGCAGGGGGGTGGGAGTTGCCCCTTTTTGAATTGGTTGTATGGGCAGATGAATACAGGAGGAGATAACCAAATCTGGAATCATATCAACCCTTAGGTGATAACCAGCACCTTGAATTGCACTCAGAAGCCAATTGGCAACCAGTGGAGCTACTGAAGTAAAGAGGTTACCTGAACATATTGGGACATACCTGTCACTGCCAAGAACACTATTCTGCATCAGCTGTAGCTTCTGAAAGTCCTTTAAGGATAACCGTGCATACAATGCATTGCAGCAGTCCAAGCAGAAGGTGACTAGGGCATGAGTAACTGTAAGGAGGGCTTCTCAATCCAGGAATAGCCACAACTGGCACACATGATGTAGCTGTGCAAAAGCCCTCTTGGCCACAGCTGCCACCTATTCCTTGAGTAGGACCTGTGAGTCCAGGAGGACACCCAAATTGTGGATCACCTCTGAGCAGGGGAGTACAACCCTGCCAAATATGGGCTACCCTGGAATTATTTGACCCACAGACCCTAAGCCACTCATCTTGGAAAGATTCAGTCTGAGCTTCCCTCTCCAGACATTGACAGCCACCAGCTACTAGGATATCGCTTCCACCAAATCACTCATTTGGCCCAGGGTTAAGATGCATAACTGGATGCCATCAGCATATTGATAATGTTGGACCCTGTCCTGACCAGTGGCCTCCTCAGGAATTTCATACAGATGTTAAAAAGGAGTAAAGAAAGAAGAGATCCCAGAGGCATTCCACAGAGTAGGGGTATCTGGGCAGATCTCTCTACCACTGATTGGAACTGCCAGGAGGGAACGTCAGGAGGGAGCAAAACTATAGCAGAATAGTGACCCTCACTCCAGTCACTTGGAGATAGTCCAGGATACCTTGTAGATAGTATCAAAAGCTATCAAGGAGGACCAAGACGGTTATACCTCCTCAATCCTGATCTCTCCACAGGCCATCAACAAACACAACCAGTGCACTTTCTATGATGTCTCATGACCTGAAACCTGAGTGCTAAGGGTCTAAATAATCTATTTCCTTTTGAGTTCTTTGCAGTTGAAAGGACAAATTTCTCTAAAAGGAAGATAGTTGATAGGTCCAAAGTTGTCAAACAGCCAGATTGAGCAAAGGCTTCTTGAGCAGGGGGCTCATTACAGCTTGCATCGGAGGCGATAGAAGCACCCCTCATTTAAAGAAGCATTGATTACTGATTGGGTGCAATCTCCTGCCAGCTCATGGGAGGACTTAACCAATCATGAGGGTCCCATCCACTTTCTTGGGACTCAGAGACTCAAAATAGCCCCACTTCATAAGGCAAGACCCTAGTCATCTCTGTGGGTGCTGTCCAGCTGGAGTCCAGCTCCTCTCAAACCTGAGTGTTTTTGCCTGCCAAATGCTGCAATAGTTCTTCAGTGATTCTTCAAATGGTCTTGATGAGTATCTTTCTGTAGAAGGGAGGGAGTCACCTTAAAAGGGCCAAAGGGCAGTATTAAGCCAGTGTCCTAACGGTAGCAAAATATTTCCTTTTTGCTGCTTGAATCGCCACTGTATATGCGCCAACGTAAGACTGTACTAGAGTCTGATCAGTCTGAAGATAGGTCTTCCTCCAGTAACGTTCTACTTCATCACCCTAAGCTGCTCAGTAAACCACTGAGCTGCAGTGAATCTGTGAACAAGGAGATGCCCCTCTAGCATAATCCGGTCCAGCACTCTGGAGACCCCTTTATTCCACCAGGCAACCAGAATCTCAGCTGAACTGCCCACCAGATTCTTGGGAAATTCCCCAAAAGGCCTCTGAAAAACCACAAGTTCCATAAGGCATCTGCAGTGGACTGATATAATAGGTACTCCTTTGCTGCAGAGGGGGAATCACACTACAAAATTCCATAGCATAGTGTGCGATCTCTCATGTGTCAGGTCCATGGTTGCCATGGCAGCTGTGAATTCCTGAGTCACTCCAGACCCCCTCGCCGAAGAAAGATTGGTTCCCCCAATGCTAGTATCTTGGGAAATTCTACCATCACAACAATCAGGTTAAGCAAGCTCAAGAATACAGTGGGGCGAGTAGTGCACAAGCAACAAACCCAACCTGAGCCTCTGGCCCAGCTCAGTTTACTTCCAGTTATCTGTGGAGTAGCACATCTTAAGTCTCTCAGATTGCAACAGCTACCTACCCACTGCTGGGCTAGGAACTGCATCTAGTGGGAATCTCAAAAACCAGGTGAACAGATTTCCAATCGAGGAACACCATCATCCTCTTGCACCCAGATTTCAGTAATACAAGAGTAAAAGGAGTACATCTGAATGGTTAATCTGTTCAAAGTCAGCCTTAACGCTGTATTTGAATTGTATACCATGTTTAGCTGAAAATATATGTGGGACTTGCAAGTGGACTGAAATTCCGTTCCTCAGTTGAATTATTTATGGCTTCAATCCAAAGAAAAGTAAATCAGAATATTTAAGTGAAGATTTGTTACAATAAGTACGGAAGAATATTGGTTGTCTTTTCTGGAGTGCCGTACTAGCTTCGATACTGGCACTTGGTTAACTGGAAAAGTTAACTTATTTGAATTGTTTGAGACCAAGCTATTCTAAATATAACATGGAAGTCTAGTCTTGTATATGGATGAGAACATTTATGAGTTTCTCAGATGCAAGTTGTGTAGGAAGTATCTTATAACTCTAGGGCAGCCTTTCTCAACTGGGGTTCCACAGGAGATCATGATTTAAAAAAATATACATCATTTTTTGAACTTCATGCACCATGCAATGCTAGCACTCAAATTTTAATGCTCTGAAACTCAGTTTCCAGCCTGTTGTTTTGCTGTTGTTGTAAACATTGTAAAACATGGATTGTGGATTAGAAATGAATTGTATTGTGAAGTTTTCGTATTTTTTTGCAAATTTTATGTAAGGGTTGAGTGAGACCAGAAAATTATTTCAAGGGTTCCTCCAAGGTAATTATTTCAAGGGTCCCTCCAAGGTAAAAGTCCCTCCAAGGTTGAGAAAGGCTGCTCTAGGGAACAAATACAATATAATGTCATTGTTTATGTATGCTTTATAATGTCATACACAAAATAAAAACAAGATTATTGGCATGACTTTCGGTTCAAAATTATAATTATATTTTATTTTCTTAGATGCTTCCTTTGAACACCAATATTCGGTTAGCATACTCCAATGGAAAAGATGATGAACAGAATTTCATTCAGAATCTCAGCTTGTTTCTCTGTACCTTTTTAAAAGAGCATGGTCAACTTATAGAAAAACGTTTAAATCTGAGAGAGACATTAATGGAAGTAAGTTCCTTTTTATTTTTAGTCACATCTGTGTCAAATTGAAGAGTTGCAAGACAAATAACAAGACTTGCTTTGATGACAGGATGTAAAATAAATAGTTTGCTTATTTCTATTCCATTTTAGATTGTGTTCTCTATATCTCATAGGTTTGATTAAAAGTATATTGAGAGCTTGGAGTCAACTATGACAGCAATCTAACTTAAATTAGGAAACCTCATAAATCTATGCCTCAAATGTTCCTCTGTTAACTTGGCAATTGTTCCTGTCCAGCTATTTATGTTCTGAGTAATCAGTGCAGATACTGTAACTGCTGTATAAGATACCTTAAGAAACTTTTTTTTAAAAAAAACGGCAGTTGCCTTTTTATTTTTATTTTTTTAAAGTATTTTGGTCTCAGGGTGCATGGTGAAGTAATGCTGACATATGAATAGGGTCAAGATGTTGGACTGTTCTTTTGTGATTTGGAGCAGAGGATGGGCTATCCTAAAGATGAAAAGAGTGCATTTAACTTCACATTATAAGAATTCAGCAGTTTGCAGGAAAAGATATGAAAATTGCACAAAAGCCATTTTGCTGTCAAATTTTAGAGGTAAAATCTGGGACTGTAAATTGGGAGCTCATGGGTCTATATGCAGCTGGTGGCATTGATCATGCTTGTGGATGCTGCTTGTGGGACCAGGATAAGATAAGGGAGGTGTGACTCTTCTGGTCATATTTGATTTCTCTGGTTTTGATACTATCAATCATGGAATCCTACTGGACCATCCCTGGGAGTGGGAGGCACTGTGCTACCCTTTTCTCCAGGGACAATTCCAGATGGTGTTGGCAGGGGGGCAGTTGAGGCCCTTGCTTTGTATAGTTCCTCAGGGATCAGCACTTTCCCCACTCCTGTTTAATATGCACATGAGGCCATTAGGGGAGGTCATCTGATAGCATGGGGTCAAATATCATTGATATGCAGATGTTACCAGTTATGTGCCTTGACCTGTGGCCAACAAGGTGATGCTGTTGTGATTCTGTCCCATTGCTGGTGGCTGTTAGATTCTGGATGGGGAGGAACCAGCTTAACACTGACAAGACCAAATGATTTTGGATTCAAGCACCCTATATTTCCGGGGATTCTCCATTTGTGTTGATGGAAATGCACTTTCCTAGAGAGATTTTGTGCGCAATTTGGGGGGCCTCCTGCTGGCTTTTACTCATCAAGAAAATGACAGCCACAGCTAGAAGAGTGCTTGCATAGATTCATCTGGTGCACAGTCAGGATGCTCTTCTCACAGTCATTCTTGCCTTAGTCATCTCTCATTTGAACTACTCTACATGGGGCTGCTCTTGAAAACCACTTGGAAGCCAGAGCTTAGTCCAAAATGCAGTGGTGCAAATAGTGATGGATACACCTCATAATTTATTTTATTTATTATATATCACATTTACATCCCACTGCAATCATATGCAGACTCTTGATCTGAATCGCACCCAGAAGCCAGCAGGTAACCAAGGTGTTGGCTATTACCTATAAAGCTCTTCATGGCTCAGGGCCTAGAAACCTACAGGATTGCTGTTCTCCAATGAAGCGATGCCATATTATGGGACTTCAAAGATGAGCCTTCTCTGTGGCTGCCTCTGCATTATAGAAACAAAATCACAAAATCTGCACAGGTCCTGGGGCAGATTGATTTGTGACCCCTCTTTGAATGTTGTCTTAATTTTGATTATGGAGTTTTGTTTCTCCAGCATGGTTTCATATTGTATTGTTATTATTTTTCCCTGTCTGTTGTTTTACATTGCATTAATTTAATGTTGTACGTTACGTGCTTTGGTGATTGGGCAGCTTATAAATTGATTGATTGATTGATTGATTGATTGACTGAAACTGCCTATCCTGATCTATAAAGTGCCTCATCTGAACATGTCCCATGTTCTTTTTCTTCTGTTGCTATTAGTGGTCAGTGTTGATAAACCATTAACTCGTTTTGTGGCTGGTTGCAGGTTTCTGGGAAAATAAATACAGATAGATTAGGGCAGAAACTGCCTTTCCTATCCACTCACCTCATCTATGGCATTATGCAATCTCATTGAATAACTTAGATGACAAAATAAAAATTAAAAATGCTGGAATTCTATGAGATTTTAGTTTTCTCAGTTTCAGCAATTTTTGAATTTTCTTTTTGCAGAGGATGCAAGTACAATTTCAGAGCAGTTTTACAAACAATCGTTTTAGGTATGTTTTAAAAATAATCCTTGAGCAATTATTTCTAATTTTTTTATTAATTAAGCTCCAAAATAATTTTATGTTAGGCTCTCCATTACATGTTGCTGGTATCTGAAGTGGAAGAGACTGAAATCTTCAAGATTTGTCTGGAGTATTGGAATCATCTGGCTGCTGAATTATATAGAGAGAGTCCATTTTCAACATCAGCTTCTCCATTGCTATCAGGCACTCAGCATTTTGATGTTCCCCCCAGGAGACAACTTTATTTGCCTGTTCTGTCTAAGGTAATAGTAATCTCCAGTTTACTTATACTTTCTATAAATCTGTAAGAGTTTACTGCCGTACCCCTCTGTGGGGGCTTGGGGTTATTTGATTGGTCTGCTCCAGGCACCTAATGGACCCAGTTGGGTTTCAGAGAGCACATGGGGTTGTCACTTAGGCTCTGATACAAGGTTCATCTAAGGCCTTGATCACCGGTTCGAATGAGGTGCTGACAACGACTTTAGATTGGATTGCGTCTGTGCGGACTCTTGTCGTGCACAGACCCGGTGTGTCCCCTGGTTTACAGAGGACCTCTGGAGAATGAAGTAGCAGAAGAGATGCCTAGGGAACTGCTGGAGGAAAACTAGGAGTGAATTTGGCTGGGCCCAGGTAAGCACCTTCATTAGGACCTACCTTGTAGAAATAAGAGTGATGAAACATGTATTTTTCTTCACTCCTGTTGCATTCTCTGAGTGTCAGCCATTGGCCCTGTTCAGAGCAAGCTAACCCCTCTTGGGTCAGGAGGGGCTGGGAAGTACCTGTAGGGTCCCTGTGAAGACTATTCTCAACGTTTTGTGGATAAAATCTCTGATTCGCTCTGACCTGGACTCCAGCTGGGCAAGCCCTATCAAGTTGACTGTGATGTTATCTAGGAGGAGTTTGATCCTGTTGATCACAAGGAAGTGGACAGGAATCTTGGCACTGTGGATGTGACCATCCATATTTTGGATCCATGTTCCTCCTGAATGGTCAAGGTCTCCAGGGAAGGGGTATATGGGTGGATCCATGCAGTGATGAATACTACCTTGAGAGAGGGGATACTAGCAGCTCTGAAAGAGGTGGTGGTCCACCCCTCCTTAATAAACCATCACTGGATCCCATAGATCTGGACAATTTTCATCCAGTCTTCTGCCTTCTGTCCTTGGGGAAGGTTGTTGAAAAGGCAGGTTGTCCTTCAGCTCAAAAGTGTCCTGGAGGAAGCAAGTTACCTGGGCTCCTTCCGGTCAGGTTTCAGACCAGGTACAGTATAAGACAGCTTTGATTGTGCTTGTTGATGACCTGTGGCAGGCTCAGGAGGGGGAGGTACTGCCATCCTGCCCCTCAACCTTTCAGCAGCCTTCCATACCATCAACCATAGTGCCCTTCTGGACCAGCTTAGAGAGTAAGGAGTGGGGGTTTTGTGGTGTTTCTTCTTCCTCCAGGGCTGGTTCACATCAGTGATGTTGGAGGTGGGGAGCAGCCTGGTCCTAGATCTCTGTATTGTGGGATGTCCCAGGATTCTCCCCTTTCTTTTTTAACATCTATATGAAACCACTGGGAAAGGTCATCTATCAGCATGGGGTGCAGTATTAACAGTATGCTGATGATAGTCAATTATATGCCTCTGCCCCTAGCTGCCCAAGTGTAATTGTCAAGATTCTGTCCCAGTGTACAGAGGCTTGGGATTTATGGACAGGAAAGAACAGGCTTTGGTTTAACCCTACTGTGACCTAGTAGCTGTTGGTTCCTGGCCATACAGGTCCAGGAACTGGAGAGATTTCATCTTTGACTCTGGTTGGTGATTCACTACTTCACTTGGATTCAGTGTATAATCTGAGGATGCTTCTGGACTCCTAACTCCTACTTGAAGAGACAGTGACAGCTCTGACTAGGGGAACCTTTGCACAACTGTGCCAATTGCACCTCTTCCTGGATCGGAGGACCTGCTCACAGTCACTCAAACTTTAGTCACTTCCCAATTGGATTATTGCGAACTATATGGGGCTGTCCTTGAAAACCATACAGAAGCTTCAGTTGTTCCAGAATGCAGCAGTGCAGGTAGTTATGGGCTTTCCTCATTACACATACATAACACCTCTACTCTGCAAGCTGCATTGCCTCCCTACAGGCTTTCAGGTCAATTCAAGGTGCTGGTTATCACCTATAAAGTCCTGCATGGATTGGACTGATTTATTTGTGGGGTTGCCTTCTCCCAAGAGTATCTGTCCATCCCACACACTCCAAGAGAAAGAATACACTCCATGTCTCTTCTCTGAAACAATGTCACCTTGTGAGATCCGGGAGACATGGCTTCTTGTTGGTGGCCCTTGCCCTTTGGAACAGCCCCCCCCCCCCCCCCCCGCAAAATACTACAGTTGGCCACAACCCTACAGGCCTTTGGAGAGATAGCTAAGACCTGGATCTTTTCCTGGGGTTGGGTCAAGATGAGTAGAATTCCCAATTGAAGAGATACAATATATTTTAGTCCTGAGGGTCATTTAATTGTTTCAGTTTGCTTTAGTGATATGCATTATTTATATTTGTATTTTTATTTTTATTTAATGATTCTGAATAAATGTTTGAAATAAATAACATTTAAAAGTGAGGTGGGAAAGAGAACTTGAGGGGGTTGTAAGGGGGATAGCCACAGGTATACAGGCACCCACTGGTAAATGTTAAGGATTCCAGCTGTATGAGTTGCATGCCATGAACATGAGGTTTTGGATTGTTTTTCCTATGAATAACTTTCTTTTATCACTATTACTATGTAAAACATTTGTTTATATTAAAAAAAAAACAGTATCAGCACTTTGTAAATGCACATCAAGTTTGTAATTTGGTTTTCAAGTTTTGTATACTGCAATAATCAACTGTAGGCTCTCAGTTGTTAGCTGGTCTCTGCCTCATCTAGCCTATCAGTTAAATAGTGATGTGAAAAGATGACTGTTAAATGTTACAATTTTTTTTTTTTTTAAATATAGGTGCGATTGTTGATGGTTAGCCGCATGGCAAAACCAGAAGAAGTACTTGTTGTAGAAAATGATCAAGGGGAAGTTGTTCGAGAATTTATGAAAGATACAGACTCTATCAACTTGTACAAGAACATGAGAGAAACACTAGGTAAATTATATTTGTATGATTATTACCTTTCATTCTGCTTTGTTAAGAAAAACTTTCCCCAAAAGTGAAATGTGGGAATTTATACTATTGAAGTAAGAGTAATTGGGGATGGGAGTGATTAATTAAGAGCCAAAATTAACTCTTAATTGAGTAGCACAAATTCTCCCACTTATTTCAGTTTATGGGAAGGAATAAATTGTTTTTTCCATGACAGCCCCAAGCAAAGGCAATGCATAGGTTGATATCATTCTAACTTTTTATAAGCAAATTTATTTTACCATGATTCTGTAGGTTGAAGTTTTTAGTTGTAGGTGCTTCTTATAATTTTTATTAAGGTAACTGGTTCCGGTTTGTATTGGTCTCCTTCAACTCTGAAAACCCTAGCAAAACTACAACTGCTAATACATTGAATATGTGTTCCACAGACTTGGGATGACTGCCACATAAAATACAGTGCCTTTAGAATTGTAATTCATCCGATTCACTGTAGCACTTCATTAAATATTAGTGGAGAGGATATTCTGAATTCCTGGTAATATCCACTTATTTAAATTATTTCTTCCAGTTTATCTTACCCATCTGGATTATGCAGATACTGAACGAATAATGACAGAGAAGCTTCACAATCAAGTAAATGGTACTGAATGGTCATGGAAAAATCTTAACACCCTGTGTTGGGCTATAGGTTCAATAAGTGGAGCAATGCATGAAGAAGATGAGAAGAGGTTTCTTGTAACAGTAATAAAGGTATGGACAGACAGTAATAAAAATGTAGACAGACATTATTAGCTTCTCAGGGAAAGAAAGAAAACATAGTAAGACAGTTTTTTTAAAAAGATTTTTTTATCCCACCTTTATTATTTTTATAAATAACTCAAGGCAGCAAACGTACCTAATATTCCTTTTTCCTCCTATTTTCCCCACAACAACAACTCTGTGAGGTGAGTTGGGCTGAGAGAGAGTGTCTGGTCCAAAGTCACCCGGCTGGCTTTCGTGCCTGAGGTGGGAACTCACAGTCTCCTGGTTTCTAGTCTGGTGCCTTAATCACTAGAGTTTTGCAAATACTTAGCCATATCAGGAGATACTGAACTTCTGTTGAGGCTTAAATTCTGAAAAGGTTGGTGATTTCATGGAAGTCAAACACCAATGTTACAGCCTCACTGGCAAACTATTAACAGCACCTTGAATACCTTCAAATCAAAATACTCCTCCTCAATTAGTGACCGCAATTTGTTTCCCTAAATTGGAAGCAAAATTGTCGCTAAGTGAACCATGTGACTGAGAAAGAGACACTGCAAAGATGACTGGTTGCTGAGATCTCAGTTAGATAAAGTTCTCTTGTGCAGGAGTGCCAGCATTACTCTCACTGCAGCTTGCATTGTTGTCAGGCACAGAAATTTGGTCGTAAGTGCACACATTGGTTGGATTTTTTTTTTAATTTATTATTACCATCATATTTATGAACGGCCATTAAATGAGGTAGTCACTAAACAAGGAATGGCTGAATAGGATCCAGAGTCTTTAAAAATTCCCTTCAGTATTCATTCATTACTCATACGCAGGCACTTGAAAGAGCGTATTCTCTGTTAAACTGTTCAAGCAGGCCAGCCCATTTGATGGGGGGACAACAGTGGGGAGAGTCATTTTGATGACTGCTCTTAGTCTTTGGAAGTTCTGTCAGGCTTGCTCTTTCTGTTATTCTTCCAGGAAGCAAAAACATTTTTATTTAAGCAGCTCTTTATGCTAAAGCTGGTATACTTATTAGGTTGAGTTGAATTTGTTTACTGCAGTATTTTACTGATGTGTTTTAGCTGGTGTATTTTTTATTAAGTCTGAAATCTGCAGTTGGTTAATTTGCATATTAGTGAAACTTTCATTAAGATGGACTTCTGTTAGTAGTATACTCAGGAGAGGGTTGTCTTTTATGTTACTGTGTATTGTTTATTGGTGCTTCATTAATAGGGTCAGGTTATCAAGAAGAATGTCTTCATTTTTTGCATAATTACAGAATTTATTACAAGATGAGGTCATGGCTGTTAGTTTACAAGCATTTGATTTCACTTATTTTACTTTATTCTTACTCTTTCTGTAATGTTGCTTTATGTAACTTTTTATCATAAGCAAAAATGGAATTTCTTATGAAACTTGTGTTTCTGTAGGATCTTCTTGGACTCTGTGAGCAAAAGCGAGGAAAAGATAATAAAGCTATTATTGCATCAAATATAATGTACATAGTAGGACAATATCCAAGATTTTTGAGAGCCCACTGGAAATTTCTGAAGACTGTCGTCAACAAGCTGTTTGAATTTATGCATGGTAACTTATCTGGAATTTCATTTGGACTGTGCAATAATAAATGATATTGTTAAAAAGCAGTAATGGTTACTGCTTTTCTATTAAATATCGGAATAAGTGGGTTTTTTTAGAACTACAGGTAGTCCTCGCTTAATGACCATTCATTTAGTGACCATTCAAAGTTACGATGGCACTAAAAAGTTATTTACAACCTGTGCCCGCAGTTACAACTGTTGCAGCGCCCCCACAGTCACATGATTGTGACCCAGGCACTTGGCAACCAGCTTGCACTTACAACAGTTGCTGCATCCTGGGATCATGTGATCACAATTTGTGACCTTCCCAGCCGGCTTCCGGTAAGCAAAATCAGTGGGGAATCACGTGATTCACTTAACAACCACATTGCTTAGCGACCTAAATTCCAGTCCCAATTGTGGTTATTGAGTGAGGACTACCTGCATTGCTATTTAAAATATTACTTAAATTTATAGAAAAATAAAAATAAACTTATTAGTATGTGCTTTTCCTTTATCAGTCTGAACAAGCTCAGTATATAAACAACTGAGAAATGGCTTCACAATGCAGAAAAAGCTTCTTGTATCGGCAACTATTTCTAATTTTTCTCTTTAGAAACTCATGACGGTGTCCAGGACATGGCTTGTGATACTTTTATAAAAATAGCACAAAAATGTCGAAGGCACTTTGTTCAAGTCCAAGTTGGAGAGGTAATGCCATTCATTGATGAGATCCTGAACAATATTAACACAATTATTTGTGATCTTCAGCCACAACAGGTAAATATCAGTTATATATTGCAAAAATATCTAAAATAGGGGAATGCGCAGAAGCATTAATAAGGTTTTTTAACCTTGAAAGAGTCCTTTTGCTTATAGAAGATTGATTGATTGATTGATTGATTGATTGATTGATTGATTTTGATTTGTCCCCGCCCATCTCCCCTACAACAAAAGATACTTTTTGGATCCACTCTAGTGACTGTCTCTTTATTGAACAGTAAATTACATTCATGGAAATGTAAAGATTTTTAAACAGTTTGAAAAGACACTTGAGATTTGAAATGTATAGCTAAGCAGATTTAGTGAAATTGTTATTCAGTTCCAAACATATTCAGTTACATATTTTACTATGCTTTTTTACTTCAATTAGGTGCATACTTTTTATGAAGCAGTTGGATACATGATTGGCGCTCAGACTGACCAGACGGTACAAGAGCATTTGATAGAGAAATACATGTTACTCCCTAATCAAGTATGGGACAGCATAATTCAGCAAGCTACAAAAGTAAGGGTTCATAAGAAAACGTTGATTTATAGTGAAGTTTAAGTTGGGTTTGATTTGGAATGTGGTTTGCTTTCAAGAAAAATTTGGTTAACAAATATTTTTATGGGAAATGTTTTATTATTATTTAGGAATGTGCAAAATCAAAGCATGAACTATTCCATGCATTAAATAACTAGTTTTGGGTGGTTCATCTCTATATTAAAATACATATGTCACCAATATTTTTGTCCGTATACAGAATAAAACAGGACAGTTTCATTCCAGATATTTTATTTATTTATCATAACATTTATTAAATATTTATTTATTTGGCACATGTACATGGCCACCCATCTCACAAACAAGTGACTCTGGGCGGCATACAACAAAGCTAAAAAATATATATGCAAACTATTATTATGATTAAAAAATTTTAAATTATAAAAGGCACAAAAATATTAGGTGAAGAGCAGGTGTTAATTACACTGGAGCCATCTCAGTATTTCACTAGTCCCCTGGGGTCCCCAGGCCTGATGATACAATTAGGTCTTGAGGGACTTCCAGAAAGTTAAAAGGGATGAAGCCAGCCTCTCTTCAGAGGGAAGAATGTTCCATAAAGTGGGGCAACAGCAGAAAAGGCCCACCACATAGGACCCATCAAGTGAAGCTCCCTAGCCAACAGGACCCACAGCACGTCCTCTCTAAGTGGGACAGACAAATGTAATCTGGGAGAGGCAGTCCCTCAAATAACCCGGTTCCATGCCATGTAGGACTTCAAAGATCAAAACCAGCACCTTGAATTGGATCCAGAAACAGACTAGTAACCAATGCAGCTCGCAGAGCAGAGGTTTAATGTGCGTTCTTCTAGAAACGGAGGTGTAATGTGCTCTTCTAGGAGCACATATAACCGCCCACATTGCTGCATTCTAAACCAGCTGAAGCTTCTGGATACTCTTCAAGGGCAGACCGTGTAGAGCACATTACAGTAATCCAACCAGGAGGTGACTAGGGCATGAGTGACTGTGAGTAGAGCCCCCCCCAAACTAGGAATGGGCACAACTGATGCACAATACAAAGTTGAGCAAAGGCCCTCTTAGCCACAATTGCCACCTGCTCTTTGAGCAGGAGTTGTGAGGTCTAGGAGAACCCCCAGATTGCGCATGGTGTCTGTTTGGGGCACTGCAACCCCGTCCAGCACTAAAGATGGTATAGTCGTATAGCCCCAAAGCCACTCAGTCTTGCCAGGGTTCAGTTGAAGCCTGTTGTTCCCCATCCAGATCCTCACAGCCTCCAGGCACCAGGATAAGATGTCCACAGAATCACTTAATTTGCCAGGGGCAGAGATGTATAAGTGGGTATCATCAGCATACTGATGATACCTCACTCCATAGTGCTGAATGAGCTCACCCAGCAGATTCCTGTAGATGTTAAATAGGAACAGAGAGAGCACCGACACCTGTGGCACCCCACACAGTAGGGGCTGAGGATGGGTCCTCTCCCCCCGCCAGTCACCACCAACTGGAATTGACCACAGAGAAAGGAGGCGAACTAGCACCGTGCCATCCACCCCCAATCCTCTGAGTCAATCCAGAAAGATACCATGGTCAATGGTATTGAAAGCCTCCAAGAGGTCAAGTAGGGTGGATGCTTTACCCCCATTCCACTCGCACCAGAGATTATCCAAAAGCACAACCAATGCTGTTTCTGTCCCATACCCAGTCTGAATCCTGACTGGAAAAGATCCAGATAATCTGCTTCATCCAGGGTCCTCTGAAGCTGTTGTGCATCCACCTTCCCCAGAAAGGGGAGGTCAGATACTGGATTAAAGTTGTCCGGTATGGTGGGGTCCAGTAATCGCTTCTTGAGGAGGGGGCGAACCAAGGCTTCCTTAAGAGGTAATGGAACAGCCCCCTCACTCAAGAAGAATTTACCACCTCTAGAACCTACTCTCACAACACCCCCTGGGCCAGGAGAAGCATAGAGCTAAAGAGCAGGCTGCTGAGCAAACAGTCCTAAGGACCCTGTCAACTTCATCAGGCCCAACAGGTTCAAACCAAAATGCTGTTGTTTGGGGCCAAAGTGTTTCAGAGGAAGAAAACCAAAGGCTAAGAGGTTTTCTTGGCCATGGCATGTCCTCATTATGCTATAATAGTCTTGGAGGAAGCAATTGAAGCTGAAACATTGAGGAGCTAGCGTCTCATATGACCGTTGTATTGTCAGGGCGACCCCATGCATCCCATAGAGGGCGTGCCCACTCCCCTCCTCCTCTTCTACATAAACAACCAGAACTAAAGGAGAATTGGGGAACAGCGAGATTAGTGGGATATATCACACTGGGAGCTGCTAAGACTACTGTAATAAGCAATAGCACAAAGATCACGCAGAGGAAGAGAGAAGAGGAAGAGTGACATAAACCAGAGTATAAAACCATTCAGGAAGCCTTCTGGATTTTTTTTAGCCTAAAACTTGACTAACCAAAGTAGTTCATCAAAAGTTCAGACTCTATACAGAAGTTTTGTTCAAGTTCTTGATCATTTCTGTCTACTGTGGTGATCTTGGATTTATATCTTTTTAAAATCTTGTTATTTAACTGTGCTCAATTATCCAATTATTTATGTTTCAATTGAGAGATTTATACTCTCTCAAATGTATGGAAATAGCCTACTAAGTTGCTAAATATGAAAAATATTTAGTAGCTATTTCCATACATTTTGAAGGAATCTTCAGATATGTTCTTTCTGTGCATTTGGCCTGTACTGAACCACAGCATTAACTTTTGTACATATTACATGAAGAGCTGCTTTGCTTGCTAAATGCACAAATTTCTGTTTAACAGAATGTTGATATTCTTAAAGACTCTGAAACAGTTAAGCAGTTGGGGAGTATCCTGAAAACTAATGTGAGGGCATGTAAAGCTGTTGGGCATCCATTTGTGATTCAGCTTGGAAGAATCTACTTAGATATGCTGAATGTGTATAAGTGCCTAAGTGAAAACATTTCTGCAGCTATTCAAGCAAATGGTAAGAATGACTGCTTTAATTACAGTAATATTTTGGATCTTCTCACTAGATTATTTGTCATCTGAATAAAATGAGCTAGACTTTCTAACGTAGAAGAAGAACCTAAAACAAATAATGGGGTGATTGAGTAAAGCTAGTCACAGCAAGTTTAAAAGTGGGTTGAATTGTGGGTATGATCTGATTAATATGTGATGGGTGAATAAACTTTGTTGACATGAATACAGTCACACCAGATGATGAATTGTTGTTACAGAGCCTTAATAGCTTCACACAGGGAGCACTATAATATAAAGATAAGTGTGAATAGAAAATCATAATTTGGTAACTTAAAGACACAACAGTATAATTTCTTAATTGAAAGTAGTACTTTAGTCTCGGTTTACTACTGTGGATTTCTTTGGCAGTCACATAAGCTTTCACAGAGGTTTAGTGAACATTCAGCTTTCCTAAATTCATTAACTGTTTGGTGCAAACTCTGGCGTAACTTGAGTTTGGCGTAACTAAGCTCATTTGAGCATAAAAAAGGAAAAGCAGCTTTTTTTTTCTGTACTTAGTGGCAAGCTTGGGCCTCATTCCAAAAAAGTATAAGTGGAGCCAAAATAAATTTTAATTGAATTTCAGTTTAAGATTATTTGAATAATCTTCCCCTTCTCCTTCCTTTCCTTGTGACAGTAAAAATTAAGTCTAGCAACCATTTTTGAGTTCTGCAGGGACCCAGCACGAGGCTTTTCAATTCATGTACTTTTGGCATACAGTAACCATCACTAGTGTCAACACATACAAATACTTCTAATGGTAGAGTTGGAACAGAGGAGAATGGTACACGAGAGAGGAGGTGTAATGTGACTAAGTTTTTCAATGGTAAAAGACCAGAAGCATTTTCATAAGGTCAATTAAAGCCTTAGAATATTTTTATACCCAAACAGAATGTACATACATTATCATAATCTGCTATAGGCTTTCTGTAATTATAAAAATATGGGTTTGCCTGTTCAGTAGTCATGCCTCAGAGATCAAGGCCTGGGCAACCTGTGTTCTACCAATATAATGAAGTATGCTTGGCAGATACCAAGGTATCGTGTAGATTTTTGGCATTCTCTATCTTGTGGCCTATTCCGGGCCTGGTTTAATTACTTTTTTTCATTGGCATTAAAGTTTTCTTTATAGAATGGTTATAGGAAGATTTTGTGACCCTTCTAACATAGCATCTTGAATCTGAATAGCATTTAATAGGTTATTATTTGGTTCTGGATTTTTTTTCTTATTTAATTTTGTTGATCTTTGAAAAGGTAAGGTAAATTTTTCTAAATCGGTTTGCTTTTCCAAGGCTATTCTTGATTTGTAATTGACCTTAAAACTCTTCCAGGTGAAATGGTTACAAAGCAACCTCTGATTAGAAGTATGAGAACAGTGAAAAGGGAAACTTTAAAACTCATTTCTGGTTGGGTGAGCAGATCTAATGATCCTCAGATGGTAAGTGCAATGACCTTAATACACTACTAAAACACACAGAGGATGCATTTGCATGACACATCAACCTTAGCTTAACATTAACCCTAATAGGAGACTTACCTTGACCTTGGGAACACCCTTCAAGTGGTTAGGTGTTGCTACTAGCAGCAGCAGTTTGACTGCCCTAGGGGTCTGCAAAAACATCTCGGATATTCTTACCTCAGAACAAACCTGTGTTCTGGATTTCTGTCCCAAGCTCAAGACAAACTGGGGATTTCACTCTACCGTGTCTTCAGGGTTTCCTAACAGGAAACAATGGGAATTTTAAATCCAGATCTAGCTCCCTCAGTTTTCATCCAAGTAGTAGCCTAAACTTTTTAAAAAATGACCAAGGGGATTATTTCTGCAGAAATGTTTAAAATAGTGTTAAATCCCAAGAAATAGTTGAGATGTGGTAGGGTTCAGCACTTCACTTACCACTGTGGTCTTAGAATGGAAAACAAAAGAGCAGAAGACTTGTTCTGAGTTCTTGTCTACATATGAACAATTAAAATATTTCCATGTTCATATTGTTGGAACACATAACTCACTCAAAACATTCCAACAGAATAGGTCGTGCTGCTTTGTTTGGATTTTGGAACACTTTTTTCCCCTGATTATCTCACCACCTCTGCCTGCTGAGAGCAAATATTCCAACTGCCTTTCTGATGTTTTACTGATGGGGGAAGGGATATCTTCATTTTAGACCATTGCATAGGAGAGAGAGAAGTTTATTTTGTTTAAAAAATAAGTCACTCAGAGGTAAAGCAAATGGAAGTGAGAAATATAAAGTTGTCTGAAAAGTTTATTACTTAATAATTCTGGCCTATTTTTTCTTAGAAGGTATTTTTGTCTGGCTCATGTAAAGCAAGAATTTATCGCAACTTTAGGATTGTACAAGTCTCTTACTGATTCTTTAAATCTACTACAAACTAGTTTCTTTTGTGGTTTATTTACATATTGCTTTTGACTATTCTTTAAACATACTATAGTTTAACACATGCAAACTTTAGGAAATGTTGGGTTAACCTACTTTGTTGGGTTTTTTTCTAGGTAGCTGAAAACTTTGTTCCACCTTTGCTGGATGCAGTTCTTATTGATTACCAGAGGAATGTTCCAGCTGCCAGAGAACCAGAAGTGCTTAGTACAATGGCTATCATAGTAAACAAGTTGGGGGGACACATTACTGCTGAAATACCTCAGATATTTGATGCTGTCTTTGAATGCACATTGAATATGATTAATAAGGTAATTCAGTGACTCTTAAACATTAAAAAATAGATATAGGGAGGAAGCTTATGAAAACTGATTTCATTAACTTTCAGTAAAGGAAAATGCAGTTTTCTGTAGGTAGAGTTGGAGTTCTGTATTGGTTCTTCTATTGTTTTCCTAATTTATTCCTCAAAAGGCTGATTATTTCCCACAGCTTTTAGTACTATGTTCATGCAACTAACTCTGTATAGTAATCACTTTTCCTTCTCTATTGCCCCTTCATCCTGTTGATCACACATATAATTATTTTTATTATTTCCTATCTCCCTTGCATCCTAATTTCATGTATTTTTTCTACATTGTCAGAGTATGACACTACATGTTTTATATTGTGACTACTCTTAAAGTATTTTTCTGGCTTCCTGTCTGCTCATGGATTGGGCAGACACACTTTTTTTATCCTTACCTTCCAAGTGCAGAAGGTCCTTTCTACTCCATATCTTATTGCACTTATATTCTAACAATAGTTAGAATTCTGAAGGTAGTCATTCAGTTAATACTGTTCTCAACCATTCAATGATCTCTCAGATCCTGAAATTACTTACAATCACTTTCTGTTCTTTGCACTAAGAACTGCTTCCCAGAAACTTTCTGTTTCTTTTAAGTTCCATCTCAAAACTTCTAGGTGACATTTGGATCATCCTCCTTGGCTAGAAGTATACCATTTGATGCCCCACAATGGCATGATGTACCGCCAAAAGCTTTGGTGGTAGTTCCCAACAACTCTAAAATCTGGCACCAAATTGTAACATTTCACATCATTGAAGAGGAAAATGAACAAATACATAACTGGAGAGTAATATGAAATGAAATAAAATGAGGTTTAGTTTTAAGCTTATAGTCCTAAATTGACCTTCAGCCTAGAAATTCTGTGAATCTCTTCCTCTGTGCCTTATTGTAATTAAGCCAAAATAAAAAGATAAAGAGTCTTGTAGGATGAGTTTCTGTCATAGATACATCCTTGGCAATAGTATGTTGTGCCATTATCTTTTTTCTGTAATTTTAAAACATTCCTCAGTGTAGCCCACAGCACAACAGTTTTTTATTGGTCTTCATCCAAGTACTAACCAGACCTGGCCCTGTTTAGATTTTTGAAATCATCTAGGGCCAGGTAGGTACTTTTACTTCCTGCAGGTAAGTAGAATCACAGGTAGTCCTTGGGTTACAACGGCAATTGGAACTGGGATTGCCATTGCTAAGTGACATGGTTGTAAAGTGTGGCATCACATGACTGCATTGCTTAGTGACGACAATCCCAGCAGTCTCGGTCGCCATCGGGAAGCACAGGTCGTTAAGCAGGAAGTGCAGGAGTCCCAGGTAAAAGAGTGGGAGGGAGGCCCAGCGCAGACCACACAAACGCAAAAAGGCTGTGGGGTGGAGGGTACAGTGCAAATGCAGGAATGCCATGCGGTGGAGGGCGCAGCACAAGTGCAAGAAGGCTGCAGGGTGGAAGGCGTGACACAAGCACAGGAAAGCCAGGGGGACTTATTGGAGTGACTTGTAACCTTCCCTGCCAGTTTCCCCATTGACTTTGCTTGTGAGAAGCCGGTGGGGAAGATTGCAAATGGTGATCACATGATCATAATTACGAGCTGGGCACATGAGTGCCCAGATTGCAATCATGTGACTGTGGGGTTGCTGCAGTGGCCAGAGCTTCGAGAATTGGTTATACGTCTATTTTTTCAGCACTGCTGTAACTTTGAAGGGTTGCTGAATGAATGGACGTAACCCAAGGACTACCTGTATACTATTTTCTATTAGCTATTTGAGATAGTAAGTCCTTGAAGCTAAGTGTCTACATAGATGAGCTGTGTTAATTAAATAACAGTACCTTCTTTATGTATCAGTCTTACCTCTGAAAATCTAGCCTGTATAAAAATACATTGGAAGTGCATGGGCTGTAAGTTCAACTGGGAAGTAGAAAAAAATCTCAGAAGAAGATAGTGGCACTTCCATATTGCTCAAGAAAGCTATATAAACATAGTACCAGAAGTCTGGCTCTAGCATCTAACATCTGCTAACAAAATACATGTAACAACATGGAAAACTTTCTTAAATGGATGTTTAAAAAGATACGCTTTTGAAAAGAATGGAATTTCTGCAAACAAATTTAGATAGGTTCAAATTCCAGTATTAGGCATCAGTCAGCAACCTTGATATCCTCAGCTATAAAAGGGAAAGAGATGCATTTTCTCCTCGCATTATAAGAGAATTTATTATAAACTGAACAGCAGTTGTTAGATTGCCTAACTGGAAATCTAAATTGGTAGGACTCACGGCTTTACTATTTGAACCAAGTGACTACCTTATCCTTGAAATGTCTAATGCCAGTGACAGTATTCCTAATGATGATCATGTTGACCAGGTGGATTTTGGAGCTAAGACCTCTTTCCTTAGATATTAATAATTTTTCACATAATTCATGTCTGTATGCCTCATCCTGCCTTCATATTCAGATTAAAGAGAAAAGAAAGTAGAGAAATATTGCTGTCGTTTCTTGTCCCAATCTCTGAACTGTAAGAGAAGAACTAGCATAATTGGGATGCAGAAGGGCACTGCATTTTAATTTGTATAGGATTTTAGAGATTGCAAAGACCCTTCAGGACTTGTAAGGCCTTGTGAATATTTTTGAGAATAGCTACTTCAGCAGCTTTCCAATTAACTTATAAAAGGTATTTGTGAGGCAGAGCCAACAGATATTTCAGTAGCATTACTGTCTATTGGAGGATGTGCTTCAGAAGTTGATTGTCAGTGTAGTATGACAATCTCTGAATTCAACAAATTCATATTGATTTGTTATTCCCTGATTTGTAGAGTGATCTTCATGAATTTCCAGAGAAAACAAACTTCTTTACCAATTTCTTTGCAGAAAGGGCTTTTGACTCCACTTTGAAAATTGATACTATATTTAAGAAGGCTTTTATGTGTTTTTTGGGTTGAGATGAAGGGCTAATCTTGTTTTTCTACCCTGGTCTGGGGGACAAGGTGTCTATTCCTCTGGAGGGACATTTGAAAATTTGACTTGTGTGCTACAAGAGTAGACAGTGTCACAAGGTGAAGAAATTACTTGACTCAGAGAATACACAAGTAAGGAAGTTTCTGGATTTGCATATAAAAGGATCTCTTTTCTCCCTTAGGACTTTGAAGAGTATCCTGAACACAGAACAAACTTTTTTTTATTATTACAAGCAGTAAACTCCCATTGCTTCCCAGCGTTCCTGGCCATTCCACCTGCACAGTTCAAACTAGTATTGGACTCTATCATTTGGGCTTTCAAGCATACAATGAGAAATGTTGCAGATACAGGTGAATATGCTTTATCCTAATCTTCTAAATTATTACAGCTTAGAAGCATGTAGGTAATGCAGCTTCTTTACAGTCTGTTATCTATCTGTCCAGTCTTGATAAAATGTAGTGTTAAGTATTCCCTCAAGAATTTTATCAAATTCCTTTGTCAGAAATTGAGAACTTTTAAACCAGTGTGAGTTGGTTTGCTTAGATACTATTCAGATTGTAACTGTTAAGAGTCAAATTGATTGTAGGAAGATATATATGTAGTAAATAAATACATGGTAAAAGCAGAAATAAAATTGTAAAATTCAAAGAACAGTAGATGTAGTCATGCACTGGTTTTCTACAATAAAATGTAATACCTGCAAACATTTAACATTTTAGAATGACTTTGCTTTGTGCTCTTTTCCAGGCCTTCAGATCCTTTATACACTTCTACAAAATGTTGCACAAGAAGAAGCTGCTGCCCAGAGCTTTTATCAAACTTACTTCTGTGACATTCTTCAGCACATTTTTTCTGTTGTAACAGACACATCTCATACTGCTGGTAGGAATTGAATCCTGAGGTGGGAAATTAGAAAACTTCTGTTAAGAGTAGAACCTACATCAGTTACAAATATTAACTCTAATTTGTATATTCTAACCAGGTTTGACAATGCATGCATCAATTCTTGCATACATGTTCAACTTAGTAGAAGAAGGAAAAATAAGTACTCCCCTAAATCCTGGAAATCCAGTAAACAACCAAATGTTTATTCAGGAGTATGTCGCTAATCTTCTTAAATCTGCATTTCCTCATCTGCAAGAGTAAGTACTTGATTTCCAAACACAACATAGAATTTATATGCACATGACAATCATATAAACTAACTCCTTTTTTTTTTTTTTTTTAATGTTAGTGCACAGGTTAAACTGTTTGTAACAGGACTCTTCAGTTTAAATCAGGATATTCCTGCTTTCAAGGAACACCTTCGGGACTTCCTAGTGCAGATAAAGGTATGTTTGATGTTTATGAATGCATATTGGATTGCATTCATAGAGGAAGGATTTTCTGTTAAGACTGCTGGGGGAAATTGTTCATGCACAGTTAACCTAATAATTGCCTGGGCAGAAGGTATATATATACTTCTGAAACACTGTGAACTTTCTTTATAAATTCTGTGAATATTGTCATATTGGTAAATATAGCCATCTTCTAAATTCCGGAGTTAGCGTGAGTTCTCAGATGGATCATATATATCCATCTTCTGAGTTTGTATTCTTTAGATCAGGCAGTAATGTTTCCACATAAGAGGTGTGCATGAAGTCCAAAAAAATTTGGATACGAATAAATGCATTTATTCAGAAGATTTTAAAGACTAATGTACAATTAAAACCAGAGAGTTTCCTTTTGGGATTAATGGACAGACAGCTAGAAAAAAAACATGGAACTTTGTTTTTATATATGACAACTGCAGCAAGATTACTATATGCTCAAAAGTGGAAAAGTTTGACACTGTCCACAATAGAGGAATAGTTCCTGAAGATGATGGAACTTGCAGAGATGGCTAAATTGACTTCTTTGATTAGAGAAAAAACAATATTTACATTTGTGGCTGACTGAAAACCCCTTACAGACATTTTGTATGAAACAGAAAAAAATGCACTTATGATTTGTAGTTTTGATGATTAGGGGGGAAAAATGGATAATAGGAAAAAGGCGAGGTCTTTTTTTTTTTTTTGTAATCATAGAGTAAGAGGTAACTTTGTAATCATACTTATATTTGCTGCAAAGGAAATCATAAGCTTCTATTTTTATATTTCTTTCACTTTTGTCTTTTGTCTTTTCTTTCTTTGTTTTCTTTATTCTGTATTAGTTTGTGCTAGTTTTTATGTTTTCTCTAAAACTTTTAATTGTGTGTGTGTGTGTGTGTGTACACACACATGCATGAAGTATCTGGATACATTTGGTTCTCATTAACATTTGGGTAAGGTGGGGGGTTCCTAATGGTTAAGAAGTAGCTCAGGGAGTGGACTGTTCTTTGCTGGAGGTGTGAAAAGAGTAGCTAGGAGTTTTGGAAAGTACTTTAATATAGTTAAGGTATTCCAGTACCAATTCCTGCCCTTTGGAATAATCTCCCCCCAGAGGTGCAGTGGGCCCTTTCCCTCCCAGTCTTCCAGAAAGGATTTAAGACCTGGCTCTGTCAGCTTGCATTGGATGACAAGAGCTGTAATCAATCCTGGGGGTGGCTGGCGCCCTTATGACACTCCCTAGCTGTTCGCCAATTTTATTTGGTGTTTGTTTATTACTTATTTAAGATTGTTTTATATTGTATTTTAATTGATTTTACCTCTTCTGTAAACCATCCAGAGTTGCTTTTTAATGAGATGGGCGGTGACAAATTTGATATATACATAAATAAAAAATAGTAGAGAATACTAGACAACTCATGATCCATTGGGTCATCTTTTCAGAGATATTTCCTTATCTAAACAGAAACAGAATAACCAAGGGCAAAAAAACAGTGGGAGTGGGAGTGACTTGCAACTTTCTGCTGGTTTCCCCATTGACTTTGCTTGTGGAAGCTGGCAGGGAGCCTCAGAAATCCTCCTTCCTTCCTTCCCACATATAATATATGCTTGTGCCATTTGCCCTCCCCTCACAACCCTCAGGAGAGCCCTGATGACGCCTCCTCCTCCTTAGCTGACCTGCGGAACTGCCTGCCACTTTGCTGAGGGGAGGTGGAGCAAAGGGAGCTGCGGACCATGAGGAAAACTGCACCCCCGCTCCCCATTCTAGCATGTCCCCAAGGGCCCCCTCCCTCAAGGGAGGAAGAGGGCTTACCCGTCGACCACCAGCACCCCCCAGCCAGCCGTACCTCGCCAGCAGATATCCTTATCCTTCCCTCAATGTCCACAGCCATTAAGAGATTTCAAATTTCTGCCTCATTTCCAAAGCAGCCAATCACCACTCAATTGTCGGGCCTTGCCACCAGCCGACTAAGCACAGGGGACAGAGAGAGGTGGGAAAATCATGTGATTCGGGCTGACCATGGTGGCACAGCAGTGCTGAAGCTGCCACAAATGTCCCAAATTTCAATCCCACAGGATTAATGGGTCCCAGATTTTTGACACATTCTGTAAGTTAGCCCATTTGAGGTACCTCGGTTCAAAAATTGTTGCCCTATGACGCACCGTTTCACCCAGTTGAAGGTTACAGGCACAAGTACATAGATATGTAGCTCATGGTTGAACTGTTGGGTTCTTGGTGTTCTCTGAGTTTGGCTGTTTAATTACCGGGCTTGGTAACATCATCAGTGCATGGGAGAGTGGAGTTTGCTGGCTGTTTATATATATAGTAGCTTGTTCTGCCAGTCTTTCGTTGGGGTTTGGTGTCTTCCTTGATGGTTCCTTTATAAGGACATTGTTTCTTCCTTGATTGTGAATCTTGTGCTGTTTCTTGCTTATTGTGGGGTTGGCTGCAAAGGAGGGTTGCTCTGGGCTGTTTGTTTTGTTCCTTCCTTTTTGATTGTATACCCAGTGGTTAAGATATTGTAATAGAATCTTGAAAGTTTGTCAAAGGCCTTCTCTAGTTCAATTAATACCTAATCCATTCAAGATGGAGTTGTTTTGAGTTTTTCTCACATCTGGCCTGAAATACCTCTTTTATAAGAGCTCCATGCTCTCCTGCAATTCTTTTAAAGATTTCCCTGTTTCTAGTGTAATAACAAACTGGATTTTTAAAAGAATACACATATTAGTAACTACCCAGACAGAGGGGCTGGAATATTACATTTTTACCCAAGAAATAAAATCTGATGAAATCCACTTTTCTTCATACCTTGTTGCAAAAAGTTATTTTGTAGCAACAAAAGCTTTTTTTGCATCTTACAAAACTACTTTTGTCTTGATATTATCATAATATAATGTTATAGTATTAATGTTATCAGAGACCTGTGATCCTTTCAGAAGAACAATATGCAGGATGAATTATTAATGGCACTCCTTTTATAATTGTGCAGTATAGCAATCAAAGTCTCAGCACCTACATCTAGGATATTGGATGACAGCTCATACAACTTAAGGGCTTCTGTACTGTTTTCTTAATAAACCCCACAATATTACGAGGATAGGTCTGTTTTTCAAAGATCATTATATATATCTAATAATATAGGAGGTAGGCTTTTCCTATATTTTTTGTACTATTCAATAGGGTTCCCTTCTCAGTTTTCATTGTTTAAGTCATTTCAAAATCTTCCACAAAGTTAGAGATGCATCCAAAATTCTTTTAGGAACAGCATATATACCATAATAAATAAATAAAAAGGTCTCTTGAGTAAGAATAGAAAATCTTTGGAATATTTATTCAACTTAAAAAGTTTTTCACCCGTACAATGGGCATTTCTGTATTCATAAAATATAAGTATGAATAGAACTCCCTAAACTGAGAATCTCTTTACAATCTTTATGAATTGTCTCTATACAATCCCTTATTATAAGTATTTTTATGTGGTGTTTCAGTTCACAGGGAAGCAGTTTTCCAGATTTTTCCCTCTATTCTCAGTGTATCTGCTTAATATACTTAAATATTCCATATTCAGAGTATAATTGCTCACCTTCCAATTTAAAAGATTTATAAACATTTGTAAAACAGCTCCAGAAGACAGTTTGCAGCATAAAACATTCAGACTTTCTTTACAACTTCCTACAATGAGGTTCTTCCTTTTTTTCCCCCCTCCACAGGGCATAGGTTATTGCCTTCCCTCATACAAATGCTTTGAGTATATCCCAGATGATCTTCACATTTGCTGATTCTCTGTTTGTTTGAAAAATTACAGTGGTATTATTTTGTTGCTGATTAACTGAGGCTCACCTGAGCAATGACGTATTAAAATATAACCTCCAGCTAATTTGCATTTTCTTACTAAAAATCAGTGACCTAAAAAAAAAATCAATGAGTATAATCAGAAATAGTAATTGAACTAATATAACATTTTTCAACTAGATTATAGATCGAGATATTAAAAACAGGTATAATATAAAGTTGAAAAATATGTTCCTGTTTAATTAAATTTAGTTGTTTTGCTATTTTAAATTCCTAGGAAAAAATGCATAGAGGGTACTCCAACTCTGAGAATGATTTCTTTTGGAAATTTTATTTCAATCCATTTATAAATCCAAAATTAAAACCCCCAGCCACAGTTACCTGGAAAATACCTGCTTTGACTTTTGTTGGACCATTAAAGTTCATTTAGGTATCCAACTATCTCCATTATTAACCACCAAAATTATATTATACATATCAATATCCAAGATATTGACCAGCTATATTTTACTCAGCTATAAAATTTTGAGATTTCTTAATACTGCGTTTTTTAATTCCCACTTGCACAAATCTGATCTACTAACTTTCTAGCCAAAAGATATATAAGAGAAAATGCAGTTTTCTTGTAAAACAAACAAAAAACTTCAGCCTTCATCAATTCCTAAAAAAATGTTCCTTCTCTTAAATAATCCCTTCAGCCTTTTAACAGTCTGTGAAACACCATAATTTAATACAATAACATAATTTTATATTTGAAATAGTAACTAGATTCAAAGTCAAGGTTAAATTATTAACTCTTAAAAGAAAAATTGGAGACTTTTTAAAATAGAAATTTCGGGCCTTTGTTAATTGCCTAAACTGAAAGTGATTTTTCCCAAGCACAACACTATCTATGTTCTTTTTAGCAAGGATAGGGTTTTGTTTTCTTTCACAGACTTACAGTGCACCAGATAAGGTGTTGATTTCTTCTTAGGTACAGGGGGAGTTTGCAACTGTGGGTTGTTTGAATGGTTTTTTAAATCCTTATCAGCTCTTTGATCACTTTCCTCCTCTTTTCTTCCCTCTTGGAGTCTGGAGTCTCTTCACTCCTCTCCTTTCCTCCTGGAAAAAAATACTGGCTGAGGGGGATAATCCACACCTGCTCCATTTCCCAGTTCACAGAGTTTGGAGAGAGAAAAGAATCTCCCTCCCATCCTGCAAAGAATGGCCAGGCACAGTTCTTCAAATCAGAATCCTTCTCTCTAACCTCTGGTGAAGGAAAGAGAAGTGGGGGAGCATCCATTCAGCTTACAGAATCAGGAAGGCAAGGAATGAGTGTCCAGGCACCCCCTTTCTTTTATTTTAGCAACATGTTCTGAGGACAAAAAGTTAGGAAGGGACAGGGCAGGTATAAATAACCCTTCTCTTACCCCAAGTCATTGCTCCTTCTCTCAGAGACTGCAGATATTTTGGATATCTGGGTGGGCCTTGGTTTGTGAAAGTATTGCAAATGAAATTGGCAAAGAAACTAGGGTAGGTGAACATTGTCTGCTGCATAGTTGGGGAGCAGGAATGGCTGGAAGTGCCAGATGAAATAATAATGGTACAATTTAAACAAAAATTCCATAATTTGAAATTAAAAATGTATCTTATAAAATTATTTTAAAACTACAAAGAAAAATACTAACTGGTGAAAACCATTCATTCAAAAAGAAAGGCTACAGGTATACAACAGGAGAGAAAACACAAGAGAGGAAGATGGGATGGGGGATGATGAAAAAGAAAACTATTTCTGCAAGGTTATGCTATAGACCTATTTCTAGGTCAGGCATTTTGATCTTTTTGTCTCTTGAGCTGTGAATCTGAGCTAGAGTCCAGTAAGATTTCTAATCAAAAGTTATAAGAATGGGAGGAAGGGGGAAGAAACCTGAGGAAAAGAAGAAAATGGTTTTTGACTTCATGACTTACGTTGGACTCTTAAAATATGTTATTTTGTGGAGAGCTATGTTTCAACATAATTTAACTAATTAAGTAATCCTTGATTTGAGGTAGTTGGCAGCTGATTCCAGTACCTGCAACTTTTTCATGCCACTTTCCAGGGATACACCAACAATTTCACAATAAAGAAAAAATATCTTTATTCCCACTTGCCTTGCATTGGGATAAATTGAATAAAATTCTTGATGTTTTGCTGCTGCTGTTCGGTGCTTTTTTAGAACTCTAGAAGGCAGATCAGGAAAAAAAAATTTCCAGCATGTAGTTGTCTGGTTGGATAGCTACAGAATATTGTCATATTCAGGTTAACAACAACCACCATCATCACAGGCTGTGGATTATACAACAATTTAAACTTTGCTTGTAGTCTAAAAGCAGTGTCCAAAAAAATGTCCACACTTCATTTGAAACAACTTCTGTAAAAATTTCTCTGTGGCAACAAGAAGATATTGTTTATCTTCTTTGTCTTCTACATATAGAAAGTTCAGCGCTCCCAAGCACTTGCAACTTGCTTGACCTTCAGTCTGATCTAATTCCTCTTGGCAGGCTATCTGCTTTGTTTTTACCTTGTTGCATGTGTGTCTTCTAAATTTTTAATTCTTTTTGTGTGATTCCACTACAGTTGTTCTAAGCAATTTCACATCTTTCTGCAAACCTTTATGCTTTCTGATGGATCTGCTTTTGAAGCATAAGGCAAGCTATCTATTGGTACTATCATGACTAAAATCTCAGAATTAGAAAGTTCTCTTACCCCAGTATCGGAAGGTATCTCTGGAGTCAAAATCACTTTGCAGACATCTCCCTAATAAGCCCTCAGCCAAAGTACATGCATTCTAGGAAAGGGTTACTGTCTCGGATACAGCTGTGCTCTCCAGCTCAGCAACAGGTACTTCAAAAGCTGGAACTGGAGTACTCTTTTCAGGATAGGAAGGGGAGAAGCTTGTTTCTTTTGCTTCCAAAGCATCTTACCAAAATTCCAAAAGGAGTGGAGAACAATTCATTTCACTTTTCATCTTACCAGCTTTTTATTAAAGATTTTAATTACAGAAATAAAAACAAATACAAACTAAACTCAGACAAAGAAAGGAAAAGAAAAAGAGTAAAAAGAAAGAAAAAGTAGAAAAAAGAAAAAGGAAAGAGAGATAAACAAAAGAAATATCTTAACATTTTTGATATTTTTATTTTATCTTTTAATGATTTTTTTAATCTATTTGCTGTTTTATTTAATTGTTGTACGCTGCCCAGAGTTGCTTTGTGTTAGATGGGCAGTTGTATAAATGTGACAGAAAGAAAGAAAGAAAGAAAAAAGAAAATAAATATATAAAGAAGTTACTTCCAATCTTCATCACAAGTATAAACAAGTTTGGTAGTTCTTCACCCCCTATAAGGTTACAAACAGATATCTCTTCTTCCCAAAACCCAGCCCTTATCTATAAGCAAATCCATAAGACATCAGTTTTTCAAACCTGGTGTCAGCAAAAAGTCTGTAAAGGGTTGCTAGAACTTTATAAAAATATGTCTTATTTTAACCTCGATCAAATAAACCAATTTTATATTCCTTCCTTTTACTTCTGACAATCTTGATCTTTAATTCCTTCAGATGTTGTAGGATTTGGTCTTTCTTCAATTTTTCTTTTTCCCACCCCAAAGGCTTCTTCAAAGCTTTAGCAAACCTCTTTTGTAATTCCAGTAAAAAGTCATTATCCAGGTCATTATCTTGGTTTATAATTTGTATCTCCCCTTTAATTTTTAAAACTTCAGCCAGCTTCTTTTATATATCCAATAAAGAGTCCTTATCTGGTTCATTCTCTTGGCCTGTCACTTGTATTTCTGCTTTAAATACCTTCTCTGTCTTGTAATCCACACTTTTTTTAACCCAGTATTTCTGATTCTACTGCTTCTGCACCAAGCAAGATTTGTTTCACATCTGTCATTCCTTCATTAACACCTTTTGAACATAATCTATCCATAGAAGCAGATACGTTGATATTTGTGGCTACTAATTTATGGCCCCATTCTTCGAAGATCTCCTTTAATATTTCAAATGTTAAAGCGTTTTGTGTCATTTCTTAAATCCCAATACTGATCAAAACCAAAAGCAGGTTTACATTTTTTGGGACGGGAGGGGAGCCTGGAATCTTTAATCCCCTCTAGTGTCCAATTTAAGTCATAAAGTTTCTAATCTCTGTTATGACTTACAGTAGCCAAAATAATTTTGGTTCCCACAAAAAGCTGTTTATTTTATATAATTAATTCCAAAATCTTATTGTAAAAGTTTCAATATTCAATATTCCAAATTTTTCTGGACTCTTAATCCTTGGTTAACAACCACTTATTCAGCCACCATTTGAAGTTATGATGGCGCTGAACAAGTGGTGGTTAAGACCTGTCCTCAAAATTCCGGCCATCCAAGCACCCCTGTGGTCACATGATAGCAATCTGGGTGCTTGGCAACCAGCTTGCACTAACATTGGATGCAGTATCCCAGTCAGGTGGTCACAATTTGCGACCTTCCCTGCCAGCTTCCCACAAGCAGAGTCAATGAGGAAGCCAGCAAGGAAGGTCACAAGTTGCTCAGGTAAATCTCCCCCACCTGTGCACCCTCTGCACTCATGCCATGCCAGCAATCTGCACACTCTCCCTGAGCACCACTGCACTTGCGCCATACCTCCCTGGGTACTTGTGAACTCTCTCCCACCCCAAGAGCAGCAGCCACCGCAAGACTCACTGTGCTTGCGCCACACCTCCCCTGCCACTCACGCACCCTCCCCAAGCCTTACCGCACCTCCCCCACCACTCACACACCCCTCACTCTCTCTCCCACCCAGCAGCAGCCACTTAACTGCCTACTGGCCTGGTTGCTAGTCACCTGGACTTCCAACAGCCAAAGTCAGTGGGGAAGCTGGCAGGAAATTGTGAGGAGGTATTCGCTTAATGACCCAGAATCCTTGCTTTACGATAGTAATGGGGACTGCAGCGGTTGTCATAGCTAAGTGATGCGGTCACGTGACATTGTACTTTATGACCACATAACTTAGTGATGGAAATTCCAGTCCCAATTTTAATTGTAACTACCTCTATAACTTTCTTAGTTCAAAATCTTATTTAGCTTTTTGCCATTTATTTGAGTTCTTAAACTTACAGTTCTTTTTTTTGTTGTTGTTGTTGTTCAGAAATGAAGATAGGCTCACCAGGTGGCTTTTCATACTTGTCATTCCAAAGATCTCTAATGGCTTTAAGATAGTTAAATAAGTACTTTCTGAAAGTGATTACAAAGTGAGGTTAGCAAACTTAGTGTCTTTCAAAAGGCTCTGCCATGGTTGTGAGCTTGATGACTGATCCCTTCATCTCTTAGTGCTTATACTCATGAGAGACCACTATCCTGCAGTCTCCTCGCGAGGAGCAGCAACCCAGAGCACATGTAGGTGATCTCCCATCCTCTCCTTGTCCAGAGAGGCTCCAAAGAACCTATCTCACCAGTTCTTCAGTCTTTGCCACTATCATTGTCTCCACTCTCTTGGAGATGTGTTTAGCTCACTGTGCCTCCCCTGGAAGTCCTGAAGGAGAAACAAATTGACTCAGCACCGTCTTGGGTGAGGGTTGGACTAGATGATCTGATAAAAGGGAACAGTGCAGTGCACTGTTCTTGAAAGCTTGGGATTGAAGGAAAGAAGGAATTTTAATTTCAACAGGAACAAGTTAAAAAAAGATCCTTGCCTCAAAGATACAATCAAAAAATATTACTGCATTTAGATAAAAATGGTTTCAGCAGGATCTGAACATAAAAGACTATGTTAAGAGCTGTTTTTCAATGTACATTAACATTAACAAGTTATTATATACTATTAATACTGCCCTTTGGAACACTCTTCCCCCAGAAGTGAGGTTGGCCCCCTCCCTGTTAGACTTCAGGAAAAAAGTGAAGACCTGGTTTTGTCATCACGCATGGGGGGTGGGGATGGGAATAGTCAGTTTTGGGGTTGGCTGGTTTCCTAGTCTTACCTTTGACTGATATTATCCAGTCACAGGATGAAATAATATCACTATCTCTTGGATTTTATTGTATTTAATAATTGTATTTTATATTGTATTATTTATGTTTTTACTGATTTTAAATTGTTTTGTTGTGAACTGCCCAAGTCCCTCCTTGTGGGGGAGTTGGGCGGTGATATAAATTTGATATATAAATAATAAATTAAGTTCCTATTATTAATTATAAGCTTTAAATGCTTGGTGCCTTTTTAAAATTTTTCGACAGTATTTACTATATGTCTGGATTATAACTCCTAAATTATTTTCTTTCCATAGGAATTTGCAGGTGAAGACACATCTGACTTATTCCTGGAAGAAAGAGAGACAGCTCTTCGACAGGCTCAGGAGGAAAAACACAAACTTCAGATGTCTGTCCCTGGCATCCTTAATCCACATGAAATTCCTGAGGAAATGTGTGATTAAAAAAAATAACCAGTTTTGCTGTTTTCTTTCTGTACAGCTGCTTTGTTGTAGAAGAAAACAGGACTTGGATATTTGTTGACCAAAATGATGCCAATTTGTAAATTTAAGATGTCACCTAGTGGCCCTTTTTTCTTATGTGTTTTTGTATAAGAAATTTTCTGTGAAATATCCTTCCATTGTTTAAGCTTTTTGTTTTGGTCATCTTTATTTAGATTTGCATGAAGTTGAAAATTAAGGCATTTTAAAAATAAAACACTTCATGCCCATTTTGTGGCTAAGAGTAAAAAAAAGGCAAAACATATAACTTGTAAAGTCTATTGCAAAATTAAACATTTTTCCAGTTAGAACACCTTTTTTTTTTTCTTTTAATTAAGGATCACTTTCTAGTCTGCTCTGCAGTCTAGAAAAAAAGGGTAATAAAGAAATCCGTCAAATTAATTGTTAGTAATAGGAAGATGTGTGCTGCATCATCAGACATGAGCAGCTTTGGGGCTAAATGATAAGGCTAGGCTACTGATATTTGCAAGTCATATGGCAAATTTGCAGCAAGATCATGTGCATATCATCCCATTGTAAAGCAACTTGGAAAAAATATGGGAACACAGTACAGTTAGTTATTTTTACACAGTTCTTTTGTTTTTGTGTGTGTGCTGTCGCTTTGTCGACAACAGCTTTTTGTTTTCCTCAATGAGGAGTGTTGCTCATTTGTGAGCCTTCATTAACTCGAAGTGAAATGGTTAAAATATTTATCCTGTTAGAATAGGCTGCATCTTTTTAACAAGCTCATTAAAGAAGAACTCTGGCTTTTGAGATGACTTCTACTAATTTACATTGTTTACCATGCTGTAGTGCTTTAAGAACACTACTTAAAAAGCAAAATAAACTTGGTTTACATTTATTTTCCTTTCTGTGGCTGTATTCTTTCATTGGAATGCTCTAATCACTGTAAAGTTTAAAGTAGGGGAAAATTTCAGTATGGATCTGCAAGAACTGTGTCTGGCACAAACTCCATCAGTTACCATGAAATGTCTACAAGCATTTTCTGTGCAGTAGTTAGCAACTCTCTACACTTGGGTTTTGAATATGAATCTATGAATGGCTTGTCAAGTATATTTTTCCACATGAATGTTCTGTGGCTTTTTTTCTTAAGCACAATATAATACAACCAAAAGCAAACAAATGTAATGTTTAGCAATATCTGTTATTTAGCATTTTTCCCAGAATTGCCTGCATATCAAACTCCAGTTATTTTGGTTTTCTTGGGGCAGTTGCATACATGTCGCCTTCAGTCCTAGGACTGTCACACTTTTTTTAATTCAACATTTTCATGTGCCATTTTTTAAAATTAGGATATATTATTTAATAAATTGATAAATAAGATCGCCTATCTCATATACATGACTCTGGGTGGCTGACAATTAAAACAGAAAAAACAATAAAAACAACCAAAATTAAAAACAACAAATAGTATAAAAATAGTATCCGAGAACACTCATAAACAAACTAACCACTAAATGGGTCACCCATACTAGCAGGGCCCCAGGCTTGATGGCAGCACCAGGTTTTTAGTGCCTTGCAAAAGGCCAGCAGTGTTGGGGCAAGTCTGATTTCTGGAGGATGATATTCCAGAGGGCAGGCGCCATAGCAGAAAAGGTTCTTCTGGGTCTCCTAGCAGATGGCGCCCAGAGCATGCCTCTCCTGCCAGATCTAACAGGATAGGTAGACACCAGGTAATGATGATTCCATAAGTAGCCCTAATAATTATCCCATAAGTAACACTAATAATTACATTAATCTTTTTATTTCATATTTAAATTTCGCAAATATTTGTATTGTGCCTTTATTATCAATGCAGAATTTTTAGTAGAAACACTTTATTCCACCTTTCTATGGTTGATGTGGAAGAGATATTCAAAATATATTAACTTGTTCTAATAATAGAGGAAATACATATCTAAGGAATGTAACCTAGATCTTTGTTATATGCATGGTGCTAGTGGACTAGTTAAGAATGCCTTGCCTTTTGCCATAGATATGGTTTTGTTGTTGCTGTTAACTTTATATGGTTTCTCTTCTAGCCTTCCTTATTTGAGACTACATAGAAGAATTCAGCTTTTTCTCTCAACATTTCTTTCTCTCTGATGGGGACAAATAAAAAGAAAGGCAGCTTAAGCTGCTATAGGAATTCTGTATGTTCTCATCATATCTTCTGTCAACATCTATCAGAATTCTCACTGAGGACTACCTTGTGATCAGTACATGCCAACTAGAGTTGTCTTTATCACCATCCATTTGGAGAGCACTATAAGCAGACATACAAGTTGCTCCTTTCTTCCCTCTCAGATTGAGAGCAAGTTCTAGGAGTGGCCCCAACTGGACAATTCCCACTGTGTTTGCCACAAAAAAGGAATATATCTTCTGGGACTAATTGGTGCCTTTTATATTAACTGATGCTTGCTGCTTATGGCTCTGGTGTCCAGTTCTCTGCCAGATCCAGAGCTTTCATTAGATTCACTGAGATGCTTTCCTGTTTTGTAAATTTGCAAGGGGCCAGCCTGACAAAGGAGGTCTTAAAGATACAGTTGTATAAATAAATGGCAATTGCAAATCTATACTTTTTCACAGAGAAAAGGCAGCTTCAGACTAGCAAAAGTTTATTTTATTCCACGGAAGGCAGTACCTCCAAAATAATTGGTAAAAATGTGGTTCATAAGTCTGTTCCTCAATAACAAGTCCTCAGAAGTCTTACATTTTTATGGTCCTAAAAAAGGTAGATGGACTGGGACAAACCATTCTGGACTGAAATACATTCAGTTATCATCAAACAGCTATCACTTGGAAGCTTGCCAATATATCAGGGAAAACACTTTCTGTGTAAACAATGGAAACTTAACTACATCTTCCAGTTCCCAAGTGTGAGATGCTATGGTTTACATGTCAACAATGAATTATCTGGTCTCTTCATGGATGCCTACCATTTGGTTTAAAGCCCAGCACTTGACCCTCTGAATTTGTCTCCATTCTGCCTGGATGGACAGCAAGCCACTCCTATCTGAAGGAATTCTATAGGGGAGATGCCACAGTCAATACTAGAGCACAATGCCTCCATCTTGCCTAATGCCCTTCTATTTATTTTTGGTCCTTCAAAGAATGCTTATTCCCTAAAATTATTTTGATAAAACAGACAGTAGAATGAAGTAGATTTTTCAGAACTTCCACATCTCTAATGTAAATGTGTGTTTATTGCTAATAAAACTAGCATTTTGCAAGTTGTCTCACAGTTTTTCAAACTGGTCCTGTGTAATATTTCCAGGATCAAGTGAACAGAGAACATGTAGTATTCTAGGTATTTTCTTTGCTACTTGAATCTGTACACATCTGAGGAGGAGGATTCTGAGGAGCCAGATTTCTTTTGGTTGTCCTTGTTCCCTGACCTAAGACTAGTAATCTCAAAAATGGGAAGGACTGCATCTGGACTATCATTTCAGCCTGCAGTGAGGGCTTACATGGTTGACATTTCCCGCAGATAGGTATTTACACAGTGAAAGTGAAAGCTAGTATGTCATAGAGAAAATGAGTACTTCTTTGCCATACTTCTTTCTATATGGCCAGATGTTATTGCATAGGTAAAATTCCTATTTGAACCCTGAAAATACATTTCCAAATTGAGTTCCTCCTTGCAGTTTGTTTATCCAGGAAGATCTTAAAACATATGAGATGGAGGAAGCAGATTATCTGGACCTCTTTCAGTCAGGTTTCAGACCTGCATACAGAACCAAAACGGCATTGATCACACTTGTGGATGACCTCTGGTGGGAGTTAGACAAAGGTGGTACATCCACCCTGGCTCTTCCTGATCTCAGTGGCTTTTGATACCATCATTTATGGTATCCTCCTGGACCAGCTCCAGGGATTGGGAATGGGAAGTACAGTTCTGCATTCTCTCAGGGGCAAATTCCAATCAGTGCTGATTTGGTGGTGGCGGTGTATGTGGAATCTAGTGCAAGGCCTGTTCTATGTGGGGTCTCTCTGGATTCAACACTCTCCCCACTCCTATTTAACATCTACATGAAGCCACTGGGTGAGGTCATCCAACCAGCTTTACACCTCTGCCCTCAGCCAATCAAGTGATGCCATGGAGGTTTTATCTCAGGGTCTGGAGGCTGTGGGGGTCTGGATGGGGAAGAACAGGCTTCAGGCACACTCTGTATCCCTTCAAGTAAAGAATGTCATCTTATGGAACCTCAGAAATGTGCCTTTTCTGTCACAGCATCTGCCTTCTGGACACTATATCCCCCAAGATTAGATTGACCGTGACCTTCCAGACTTTTGTAAGGCTTTGAAGATCTGGATGTGCTCCTCAGTTGGGAGGTTAGATGGCCTATTGGGAGATTTTTATTGTTTTGTCTGTGTTTATCCTTGGCAACCATTATAGGTTCCCATCCTTTGTTAATAATTTTTTTTATTGTTTTTAATGTGTTGTTAACTGTCTAGATTCACATTTGCCAGATGGGCAGCCATAGAAATTGAATAAATAAATGAACAAACACATCAGAGAATGGTACAATATGAATGTTTAGAGGAGACTATATTTTAATCTATAGGCATGGTGACTGGAGGACAATTTACACAGGGATGGGGGGCAAAGAGAGCTGCAATGAATGGACCTGTACTATAAGGGATTTTTTCCAATTTTGAAGTAAAGGGACATGTGGCATAGTTTCATTTTCTTTACTCAACAACACTAAAGTATGGGCAGTAATCATTGCCCCAATAAATGGCTAACAGCATGTGTTGCCACCATTTACAACAATGACCATTTACCTAAGACACTGAATTACACAATTTTTTGCATATGCCTCAGCTGAGGCTGTACTTAGAAAAAATGTGCTACAGTTTGTTTTTTCCAAATTACATATTGAGCATGATTCTTTTTACTCCCACAGTATCAGGTTATATGGGGGTAAAAAGGTAAAATCTTCAAGTCAAGCTCAGAAATTCTATTGACTTCAAGGACATGCCCATATAGTTTTTCTACAATATTTCCTATTTTGTTGTTTGATTGCTCACTTTTATTTTCTTTTAACTTCCCAGTTTGCTTATAGTCCTGGTATTTCCTGGAGCCCCCCCCCCCCCAGCAAGTACTAATTAGGCCTGAACTTCCAAGCCTAGATGAGATCAGCCAGCTAACACTATTTGCTGAGACTAAACTGAGTATACTCCACAGTTGGATGTCTCCCTTTTGCTATTAATACTGAATGCTTACCATGAAGATTCCTTGTGATTCAGTGTGATGGTAGCAACCAAGCCAAATCCTATTTTGACAGGTAACTGAATCACATATAAATCAAGCAAGTCTTTTAATTTAACATTTTTGTCATCTAGTTTTTCCCAGGTTCACTCAAAAATAGGGAAAGAAGCAACCCATTTCTTCCTCCAAGTGGTTAAGGACACCTCAAACAGCAAAGGATAAAATTAGACTGCAATCCTCAATTGCCAAGCCTAAGCATGGCTTTAGACCACACAAACCCTGCGTTTCCTGTATAATGCAAAGAGTTAACTAACTTTTAGATGCTTTCATTACATTAGATCAGAAGAAACCTCCATGGTAAGTACCCAGCATTTCAATATGAATGGAATAATATAACATCAAATTAGAATCTTGTCAACTCTTCTTTGTATAAATGACTAATATTAGATTGTGACAGTGAAGTACTACAGCAGTTACAATTTCTAATTAAATTTTTTTTACAATCTACAACTATTAAACAGATGAGAGATGAGAGATAATAGACATGCTGAGGACAATTCAAATTAGTACAGTGAGAACCAAAGAAACAATATTGTATTTTGCCTTCCTCTACCCCAGTATACTTCAAATGTTAAACTTCAGTTCCCATCATTCTCCACACCCAAGTAACCAGCATGGCCACTGATGGTTCAATACATCGAAAGAATGCCAGACTTGGTAAATATTTGTAAAATTGCCATTACAGTACCTTAGCAGAGAAATTTATTATTTTCAAGGACGTACTATACTGATGGTTGCCTTGGAGAGTCTGATTCAGTATGCAGGTAGTCCTCACTTAACACCAGTAATTGGGAGCGGAATTTCCATCACTAAGTGACATGGTTGTAAAGCACAACATCACGTGACCATGCCACTTAGTGATGGCAATTCCAGCACTCCTGGTTGCCGTTGTTAAGAGAATCACTGCAGGTCATTAAGTGAGGATGTCACATGGTCACCATTTGCAACTTCCTGTTGGCTTCCCCATTGACTTTATTTGTAGGAAACTGGCAAAGGTCACAAATGACAATCACATGACCATGGGACACTGTGACCGATGTAAGTACGAGGACTGTTCATAACTATCATGAACAATTTGAATGGTTGCTAAACAAATGGTCATTAAGTGAGGATCACCTGTAATCAGCAACTATATCTAGGTAATGGAAGGTTACAAAAAAAACAAACATTGAAATGTTTATAAAACAGGTGCATGATTTATACTGTTGAGGGTTGCATTTGTGGAATGCAAAAGCAGCAATTAATTCAGAAGGTGGCTGGGGCACAAAACATTTATGGGCCACATGCAGACTACAGATTCTTCTATCAGAACCAAAACCAGCCCATGTTACTGATGTAACATAACATCTCTTTCCTGTGAAGGATTCCATGATACAGGGAAGCTCACTCTGGTTAGAGAACAAACTGCTCCAAGAAGCTTGCTTCTCCCTGCTAGAATAAATATTTTCAACTCCCACTTTTATTTTTTTTTAATAAATATATGTACATACTGCCTTTTGATCCTCAGAGTCCATAGGGCAGTTTACAACCATAAATATACATGATAATGCAATAAAAGAACCTGAAAACAATATAAATCTATTTTTTAATAGTGTTACTAGCTTAATAGAGCTGGGAAATGCCATGGACAGAATGTACCTTGTCCTAAATAAAGCATTTAATAAATTCATTCATAATAGCCTCATTAATAAAAGGATAAAATATGGACTACAAGTAGTCCTTATTTAGCAATTGCAATTGGGACTAGCAGCTCCGTCATTAAGCGAAGCAGTTGCTAAGTGAAAAATCATGTGACGGCAACCAAAAATCATGTCACAACCATGCTTATGATTTTACTTTAGCTTTCCTTTGCTTTATAACATCAGCTAGGTGACCCTAATCGGCGGGGAAGCTTTCTGACACTTGACTCACAAGGAAGCCAGTTAAAAGTGCAAATCTTAAGTCCTTTTTCCCCACTCCCCGTCCTTTGGAATGCTCACCCTGGCGCTGGGATAATTAGCAACAAGAGAATTAATCTTTATATTTACATTCATTGGAGAGGAAGGGTTTACAAGAGAGTAAGCAGGCACACAATGGGGAATACACATGGAAAGGAATGAGCCAGCACTGGCTGGCTGCAAGCCAGGAGCAGCTTAGGAGGCAAACAAAAGCCTTTAGTGTGAAATTAATTAGGGTCTTGTCAATTTCAGACAGCAGCTGGGAGCCAGTTCTAACCAACTAATTAAGGTCACAGAGCTGAGCTTGTTAAATTGCCTTAGCACTTTTTTAGGGCCCTGAGCCCTGTAGAAAAGCCGCTCAGGAAGAGACAGTTTGTTTAGGAAATCTCTCTGCTCTGCCAAGGGGAGGGGCAAAAAAATGGGTCAGGCACAGGACAACACATACTAACTGACTGTAATGGCAAATATGTGACTGAAAGAGAGATGCTGAGAAGGTCATAAATGCAGGCATTGGTCACAAAGTTACCTTTTCTTCACTGTCATAACTGTGAATGGTCACTGTCCAAGGCAGTCACTAAATGAGGACTACCTGTAGAAATATATCTGTTAGATGGATTTATAACTTCCTAAATGACTGGATGGGGTACTCACACACAGCTCCACTTCAAGTTGAAGAGTGCCATAAGCTCTGTCCTGGTCTATGTGCTATTCAAATATTTATTAATGACCTGAATTAATGGGCTGAGGGGATCATTCTCATACTTACAAATTATACAAAAGTAAGAGGACTCACACTTTGGTAGAGAAGGATTTTAAAAGATCTAGGCAGGCTTGAATAGTAGGACAAAATTAACAGGGTGACATTTAACTGGGAGATACATAATGTTTTGCACCTGAGGGGGGAAAAAAAAGAAAGGCACAAGTATAAGATGGAGGTCTGGCTTGGCAGTAGTACATGTGAAAAGGATCTGGGTGTTCTAGTAGATCAAAAGAGGAACACGAGCTAACAATGTGATACAGCTGTTAGAAAGGCAAATGTTATTTTGGGGTGTATTAATAGAAGCATAGAGTCCAGATCATGGGAAGTAATTGTGCCACTCTACTACTCTTTAGTCAGGCCCTATTTAGAATGCTCTGTCCAGTTCTAGGCACTGCAGTTTGGAAAGTACATTGACAAATTGAAGCAGGTTTAGAGGATGGCTATCAAAATAGTGCAAGAGTACTGGAAACCAAGTGTAACAATCTGTCACTTTTGATTCCCAGTGAAAGAAGATCTCTTTGAAACCAATATGGGTTCAAAGAAAAGCTCATTTATTGAGAAGTAGTGTACAGATCCAAAGCATTGCTAAGACTAAGCCTGCGCGCGCCAAAAAGTTACTTTTACCCATTCTTCAGTGCACCCCCATTGTCTCTTAGTCCCTTGCTCTCACAGTCCTCTCGCAGTCGCACGTTGGTACGGCCTTGAGCATTCCTGAGAATCCAATAACAGCCCATCTGCCTCTAACAGCTATAACCTCTCATCTTCCCAGCATGGCCCCCCACTCTTCTTTCTTTCTTTAATGGCAGAAACAAAGCAAGCAAGCAAGCTAGCAAGTTGGCTAATTAATTGGGGGGTTCTGACACCAACTCTTATGAGGACTGGTTAAAGGAACTGGATACATTTAGCCTGCAGAATATGATAGTGTCTTCAGGTATTTAAAGGGTTGTCTCACAGAAGAGGGAGTGGGTATCTAGGGCATGGATGACAGGACCAGGACCAGAACTAATGCACTGAAATGTAGGGAAGTAGATTCATGTTAGATACTAGGAAGAATTTCCTGATGATAAGATCTGTCAGAGAGCCAGTTTGGTGCAGTGGTTAAGGCATCAGGTTAGAAACTGGGAGACTCTGAGTTCTAGTTCCGCCTTAGGCATGAAGCCAGCTGGGTGACTTTGGGCCAGTCGCTCTCTCTCAGCCCTAGGAAGGAGCCAATGGCAAACCACTTCTGAAATCTTGCCAAGAAAACTGCAGGGAGTTGTCCAGGCAGTCATTAGGAGTCAACACTAACTCAAAGGCACCAAAAAAACAAAACAAAAAAACTATTCAACCAGCAGAATAGGTTGCCATGTAAAGTGGTATGTTTCTCTTCACTGGAAGTCTTTAAACAATGGCTGGATAGCATCCATACAAAATGTTTTAGCAAATCCAGCACTGAGCAGAGGATTAAACTAGATGATCCTTCCAATTCTATGATTCTATGTTGCTCTGATTCTATGAAATCTTCAACAGTTGCTTAAAGCAAGGATTATCAGGAGGTGGGGAAAATGGAGCATTCTGATTGCTACATTTTACATTACTGTAAGTTTTTCAGAAACTTTTCAGGACCAGCATTAAGTAGCTCACATTAAAGTAATATCTAGATTCTTGATGCAGCATAAGCAACTCAGCCACTAGCATGGGGGGGGGGGGGTGGAATTTACTCTGTCAAATAGCCATTTACTAATGGGAGGGAAAGCTTCACTTGTCATAAAATGTTTAAAGGGTAGATATAATTCTATTTCCTTGGGTAGGTCTTTGAGGGTGGGCTTCTCCTCTACTAGTTGCTGAAAGTGCAGCTTCCTCTCTCCTTAAGCAAATGAAGAAATTGCTCTTCATTACATGGGGGGGGGGGGGAATACCTTGCCTCTTTCTTCAGTCTGCATCTCTAACTCCCTTTCCTCTCTGTGTATGTTACATTAAAGAAAACAAATGGAGTGCAACTGGCATCATACCCACAATGACTGACTGGCCACAACCAACCAGAGTACAAACCTTTCTTTATTATGTCCGCTGCACTTTTTAAACATGCTAAATGTATCCCTGAACCCAAGAGATCTGGATTCCTCTGCAGAAATCTAATCTGGATGTGATTAAAACACATGGTCCCAACTAAAGACAAAACTGCTACCTCTGCTGAAGGCAAAACATATATGTACTTAAATTGAATGTGAATATCCAAAATTAAGTCTGAATTTCTAACTTTTCCAAATCAAGAATGAGTTCTTTGGGGAACATACTCTCATTCAGATCTATCTGTACCTAGAAATCTATTTCTTAATAAGTTTATCTACCAGTCTGTTAGCACTCATCTTAACTGTAGCTGCAGTTACACACCGAGAGCATCCAGACTACTGAATATTAGCTGGGGGAAAAAAAGGTTGGTTGTCATTAGCATCTAACTGATACTAACTGTAAAAATTTCAACTGTCCTGTCAGCAACTATTTATTATATATACCCTGGAACATCAGAAGATGTGACACACTGGCTTCTCTGCTATTGACCAAAGAAAGGTTGTTGAATGCTTGTTATGATGTCAGCTTCCCTGTGAATAATTTGATTGAAAGTATTGAAAGATGGAGTATATTTGATTGAAAGGTGGAGTATAAATTAACTTCCCCTCCCCCATGAAAATGTTTTCTATCTAGGTCCTGGAGCAGCATGTGTGTATGTACATACACACACACACAGAGCTGCATAAGAGGCTATGGTTATCCATTCTGTTTGACAAAGGAAAACAAGCTTGAGGAACTGGAAAGTTGCTGATCTACGCAATTCTCAGCAGCTCCAGCCAGCATAACCAATAGTCAGAGATATTGAAAGTTGAGCAACAGCTGGAAATCCGCAGCAGCAGCAGCAGCAGCAGCCCAATCCCTGCTGTAGCCTACACTGAGGCACTTGGTCTGCAGACAATGAAGTTTGTAATCTTATTCATTACCAAGATAGCAATACCCAGATGTTCAGCTGCCCTCCCTTTCAATTCTACATACTTCAAAATGCTAAATGGTTATTGCTTCACAGTGAAGTATATTGAGTGCTGGGGAGAATTTTGCAGTTCCTGGCCTTATCACCCTTGGAGAAGTGAACATTCATTATTATTCCTGCAGTTGTTTATTTGCATAGGAAATGGAATCTTAGCTTTGAATTAGCTTCCCTTATTGTTTTTTCATAAACCAGCCTCTAATGCAGTTTCCATTGGTTCTAAGATATTAATTGATCTGTGCTACAAGAATGGTATGAAGACCATCCTGGCCTGTCTCATTTAAAAGCTTTTTTGAATTATCTAGGACTGTGTTCCATTTCCTAATCTCTAATTATATCCCAGTCAGCTTCCCTTTGCCAATCATATACACAAAAGTGACAGCAAGATTGGCATTTCTTGTTCATTTTCCACTAACTAGCTAAACTGTAACAATAATTGTCTCAGTTCTTCTACCTATGTCTAATGTTGTCCATTAGCCAGAAGAGAGAGAGCTTTCACAGTAATCTTGATAAAAGGTAAACAAAGGGCCTTCATACTTGTTCCTGGTGGTTTCTGCTTCTTTCTGGAATTTCTAGGAAACACAAAGAATCATTTAAGACCCATGCATGAGACACTGATGAATCAGAAACCTTGAATAAGTCTGTTGGATGAGTGTAGCTTATCGCAGTATATGGTAGATCAACTTTATGATATAAACTTTATTTGTATAATCAGCACCTCACTACCTTTCTCTTTTATTATTTTTTCCTTCTCTCAGTTATGATAATTATTATAATTAGATTGATAGGCTCGTGTTGATTTCTTTGTACAGTCTTGTGAAAAAGAAAGTACACCCTCTTTGAGTTCTATGTTTTTACGTATCAGGACATAATAAAAATCATCTGGTCCTTCACAGTTCTCAAAAGTAGGTAAATACAACCTCAGATGAACAACAACACATGACATATTACACCATGTTATCATTTATTTTACAAAAAGAAAGCCAAAATGGAGAAGCCATGTGTGAAAAATTAAGTACACCCTTACTGCTTCCATAGGTATGAAGAGGCTAAGTAGTAGCCAGGTGCTGCTAATCAAAGGACCTTGATCAACTGATCATCAGCAAGTGTGACTACCTCTATAAAAGCCGAAGTTTTAGGAGTTTGCTGGTCTTGAGCATTGAGGTGTGTGTTAACACAATGCCGAAGAGTCAAGACATCAGCAATTATCTTAGAGAAGCAATTGTTGCTGCCCATCAGTCTGGGAAGGGTTATAAGGCCATTTCCAAACAGTTTAAAGTCCATCATTCTACAGTGAGGAAGATTGGAAAGTGGAAGTGGAAAACATTCAAGACAGTTGCCAATCTTCCCAGGAGTGGAAGTCCCAGCAAATTCATCCCAAGGTCAGACTGTGCAATGCTCAGAGAAATTGCAAAAAATCCAAGAGTTTGCATCTCTAGACTCTACAGGCCTCAGTTAGCATGTTAAATGTTAAAGTTCATGACAGTACAGTACAAGACTGAACAAGTATGGTTTGTTTGGAAGGGTTGCCAGGAGAAAGCCTCTTCTCTCTAAAAAGAACATGGCAGCACAGCTTAGGTTTGCAAAGTTGCATCTGCACAAAGTAGGCCAAAATTCCTCCACAATGATGTGAGAGACTGATAAAGTCATACAGAAAATGATTACTTCAAGTTATTGCTGCTAAAGGTGGTTCTACAAGCTATTGAGTCATAAGGTATACTTATTTTTCACACATGGCTTCTCCATTTTGGCTTTCTTTTTGTAAAATAAATGATGACATGGTGTAATATGTCATGTGTTGTTGTTCATCTGAGGTTGTATTTACCTACTTTTGAGAACTGTGAAGGACCAGATGATTTTTATGTCCTGATACGTAAAAACATAGAACTCAAAGGTGTACTTTTTCACACGACTGCATCTTTAAAGAACTTTGTCCTTCTGATTCCTCAGAAACATTGTATTTATTTACATAAGGGAAGGGGTAAATGGAAGCAGGTAGGATTGCCACCTTCCTCCTAGTCAGCTTTGTATCTTGCATTTTTGGATACTCTCTCACTCCAAACTCAGATATAAGAGGATGATGGCAGCCCTATCCCATGACCTGAATGTCATGCCTGGCTTATTATACCTTGCAAGGAAGTCAAATGACTAATGAAAAAGAGATCTTCTTTTCCATTATACAGTAGATGGGTTGTTATTTTGTTCCCAATCTAGAAGTTTTTTTCAGTTTAAAAAGAGGCTTTAAATCTCTATTGAAGTTGAATTATTCCTGTTTAATTGGCAGTATTTTCCTTCCCCCCCCCCCCCCCATTATTTTCCCATATCAGATTTTAAACTAAGTTCTTTGGGGGCAGAGTTTCATTAAGAAAGAAGTTAGATAGCCAGTACTAGAATGGCTAGGATCCCTCCCTCATCTCAAATCCGCTTTAACAAACCTATGTGAAATTTTATTATTATCCAATCCTCTAGAATAGAGGCTGACTGAATGATAAATTACACACTTTTGTAAATGGTTAATAGTTAATTGTTAATAGTTCAATTTCACAGTTCACTTCCTTTAAAAACATTTATCTAAGTGCCATCTGTCTCCAGTGATTTGTTGCTGTTTATCAATTCTTAGAAGTTCACCCTTTGTCTTCTTTGTTCACGGTTCTTTGGTTGTTTGTCGTCTTACGAAAAATGGTTAAAACAGTAGATAATTGATCTGAAAGCAGGCTGAATCACCCCAGAAAAACAACACAGCAAAGGAAGCAACTATGAAAAATCTGAGTTTACTATTGTATCAAATTTCTGATCCATTTCAAACATCTATGTTATAGGGGAAACTGCAGCAGTTATACAATATCTTTTTTTGTGTGCGTGCGTGCCTTCGAGTCAGTGTTGACTGCTGGTGACTGTCTGGACTAGTCCCTGCAGTTTTCTTGGCAGCATTTTCAGAAGTGGTTTGCCCTTGCCTCCTGCCTAGGGCTAAGAGAGACTGACTGGCCCAAAGTCACCCAGCTGACTTTGTGCCTAAGGCAGGACTAGAATAAGTCTCGCAATTTCCAGCTTGGTGCCTTCTCTGCTACACCAAACTGGCTCTCATACAAAATCTAAAGATTTAAAAAAGCTGGAAAATAATGCAAGAAGAAATGCTGGAATTAGAGTTTTTTTAAAAGGACAAAAATAATTTTATAGTTTTCTTATATAATTCAACTGCTCTTTTACAGTTTGCAATAAACACTTGATTTAATCAAGCATTCCATTTCTTTGAATTTGTTTTCCTTCACAGGGTTTCATGCTTTTGGCAAAAATGATTCCATTCTCCAACTGAGTAGCTTTCTGCTTCTGAAACAGATAATTTTTTAAAAAATATTATTCATGTAATTATTCTGTTTGCTTGTTACTGTTTCCTGGAATGCTCCTATGCATGTATTAACGGGCTGATTACAGCAGTGCTTAAAAGTTTGTGAACCCTTTTGTCAATATTTCTGCATAAATGTGACCTAAAACATCTGTTCTCCACACAAATCCTAAAATTTGATAATGAGATCCCAATTAAACAAATGAGTCAAAAGCATTATACTTGGCCATTTATATATTGAGGAAAATGATCCAAAGCTACATATTTGTGTGTAGCAAAAGAATGTGAACCTTTGCTTTCAGTAACTGGTGTGCCCCCCTTGGGCAGCAATAACTGCAACTAAAAATTTCCAGTAACTATTGATCAGTCCTACAAATCGGCTTGGAGGAATTTTAGCCCATTCTTCTTTACAGAACAGTTTCAACTTAGGGATGTTGGTGGGCTTCCTCACATGACCTGCCCACATGTGGAGTTCTTTCATGATGGTTTTAAGAAGCTTGTCCATCACTGGCAGAGGTATATACTGTAGCAAATGGTGGTGATTATGTGGAAAAGCAAATACCAGTAACAAAGGAGCTTATTTCAATAATCATTTTCCCATTCCTTTGATTAAAATATCTCCATTTAAACTAAATAAGCCATTTGGGTGACTTTTAGCCAGTCACTCTCTTTTAGCTCTAAGAAGGCAATGGCAACCCATTTCCAAACGTATTTGTCCAGCCAGTTGGCAGGAGTCACACACACACACACACACACACACACACTTAAACTAAAGTTATGAAGGTGGAGGCATTGCTTTTATTTATTATTTAAATTTGTATGCTGCCCATCTCCCTCAAGGGTGACTCTGGGCAGCTCACAATTAAAGCCCACAAACAATTAAAAATAAATACCGCATTAATTGATTAAAATTAATTAATTAAAAAGTTAAGTTATAAAGCAAATCCTATACATAAAAAATAAAAACATTCAAGATGATGGGGGGCAAAATCAATTACCTGACAAGCCACTTCCACTGATGCCAGCCCCCATCCGGCCCCCAGGCCATCTGGCACAGCCAGGATTTCATGCTCTTCTTGAAGGCCATGAGAGCGGGGGCACACCCCACTGCAGGTGGTAGGTTGTTCCACAGAGGGGGGACCACGGCAGAAAAGGCCCTCTTCCTAGATCCCACCAGCTGAAATTCCTTGACTGGTGTGGACTGAGTGGGGCGGGCTGATATAACGGGCGAGACAGCTCCTCAGATAACCTGGCCCTGTGCCATGAAGGGCTTTAAAAGTGATAACCAACACCTTGAATTGGGCCTGGAAGCAAACCGGCAACCAATACAGCTCACGTAACAGCGGTGTTATATGGGCCCCCCGGGGGCATTCAGAACTATCCAAGCTGCCGTATTCTGCACCAGCTGTAGCTTCTGGATACTCTTCAAGGGTAGTCCCATGTAGAGCGCATTGCAGTAATCCAACCGGGAGGTGACCAGGGCATGAGTGACCGTGCGGAGGGCCTCCCAATCAAGGAAGGGGCGTAACTGCTGCAGAACATGAAGTTGCACAAAGGCCCTCCAAGCCACAACTGCCACCTGCTCTTCGAACAGGAGTCATGAGTCCAGGAGGACCCCCAGATTACACACCGGGTCTGTCTGGGATAGTGCAGCCCCATCAAGAACCAAAGATGATAAACTCCTAGATCTTGAGGCTCCCCATACCCACAGCCACTCCATCTTACCAGGGTTCAACTGAAGCCTGTTGTCCCCCATCCAGGCCCCTACCGCCTCCAGGCACAGAGATTCCCTGTGAAGAGGTTGCAATCTAGCAGTTTCTAGTGGGTGGAGTGCTCTCGGAGTCAAGGGAAAAACACCAAGCCCAAGCCATGGTGCAGAGCCTTCAAAACGACACTAGATTTGCTTTACTTCCTCTTTTAACTAACATTGTGAACTGCCTATTTGTGATTTATTTGGCAATTAAAAACCTCCTGAAAGACAAGTTGCTGTACACCAGGAGAATTTCCTACTATCCTAGGAGAAAGAAGATTAAAGTAAGTTTAAAGATCAAAAAGAAATATTTTAACGTTTGGAAACAGCGAATGGAAATTAAGAATGTTGACTGGGGACAGTTAAGAGACTAAATAGATTTGAAACGGCTTTTTAAAGGATTGTTTTAAATGTTTAAGAAAATACAGTAAGTGAATTTGGATTTAATTGTAAGAAAATCTGCCCTGGGAAAGTTTTGCTTCTGAAAATAAACATAAGATAAGACTGAGCTTTCAAGGTTAGAGGGAACGGAGACTAAAGCAATATCTCTCTTTTAACATAATGGAGGAGTATCCTTCTTTCAAAGAATTTTTAGCTGTTTGGAATCAGTGTGTCCAGGAACTATTTGTAAAATTGGGGCTAACAGAGGTTGTAGAAGAAGAAAGGATTTTACTGGACAAAATAGCAGTGGAGGATGACTTAAATAAGGATTCTAAAATGGACTTTAAAGAAATGCCAGATTATAAGAAAATCATGGACGATATGGAAAAAGATGCTGTGGATCCGAAGATGGACTCAAAGTTGCTTGATTGTGAGGATAACATGGAGAAAGAAGCTGTAATAGACCGGAAGAGTGACTTTGAGAATTATCCTATTTTGGATATACAGAAGGGAAATACCACATCTCTGAAACCTTTTCTGAAAATAGATAGGAAGAGAATAAGAGATTGTTATTTGGGGCTTTATTTGGAGAAGAGAGACTGAGCTTTTCCAAAAGAAGAGAAAGGAATTCAAAGTGTATTTATCAGATCAACATTAAATTGTCCATGTTTTGATCTTGGATTGTTAATATTGAATTTTCTTTTTCTGACCAGGACTGTAAGGCAATGATTTATACCTGTAAAAGTGATTTATTTAGTTTAGTTTAAAACACATATGTGATTATTATTGGTCTTTTGTATGCTTAAGGGGAGAGATCTTTTAGCTTTCATTTCTCAGATAAAACTTAGAAGCTAAAATGCAAAATAAACCTATTTGTTTAAGCTTAAAATATATAGTTTATTATTACTGGCACTCTTAATGCTTTTGCTGATTAGATTGATTGTTGAATATTTTTTACAATTCGGTTATTGTTTAGGGATGAGAAAGGGGATAAAGAAGCCTTTTTTTTTTAGTAATATTAGATATTACTATTTATTTATAATATTTAGTAATATTTTATCTTTCTGTTGTAGGTTTTTTTTTAGTTTTGTATTAGTTTTTATAGAAATTAACTTTAATAAAAATATTTAAAAATATATATATTTATGGATAAATATAAGGAATACTTGCAATGATTTTAGAGATGTGTTGATTGGGAGCATGAATGTATATATACTTGTATACATGAATTGCAACAAAATAGATTATATGATTATAATAAAATAGATTATATGATGCAATGAGGAGAATTTGAAAATTAATGTGCTAAAATCTATAGTACTGTAGTTGTGTTTAATAGGAAAAATGGAGTGAATTCTTGCAAATTATACATCAATGGTAAAAGGCTACAACAAGTATACGAATGTGTGTAGCTTGGTAGAAAATATGCTAAAGATGAGGAAAGTAATGGAGAAGGTGTCAGATGCAAATGCTGATAGAAAGGTAGTAGGCAGTATGTAGTCTGTTGTAAGCATCTGAATTCTTGTTGAAAGAAGGCAAGTAGCTGTGTATGAGTACGTAAGTGTATTTCACTAAACCTAAGCTTAAATGGACTCACTGTTGGCTGAATTACTACACTGAAAGCATCCTCATTAATGGTTCCAATTCAGCTTGGAAGAAAGAAGGGACCCATTGCCTTGTCCTGGGCCCCAGTGCTATTCAACAGTGACTCGGATTGAGGAATGATTACCAAGATTGCAAATTACACCTAGCTAAGAGAAGTGGCTAATAGTTTAGAGGAAAGAGAGAACATTCAAAAAGATCTATACAGCCTTCAACACTGAGATGAAAGGAGTAGGATGGACCTTGAGAGGGAGAAATGAAACGTTCTGCATCTAGGTAGGAGAAAGGCACAGGTATAGAAAGGAAGATATTTGGCTTGTCAATAGTACATATGAAAAAGATCTGAGTGACCTTGTCAATCACATTAAACATAAGTCAGCAGCTAAAAGGCAAATGTTATCTTGAGGTACATTAACAGGAGCACAGAGTTCAGATCACAGGAAACAATTATTCTAGTTTACTCTGCCCTGTTCATGTAACATTTGGAATACTGTGTCCAGTTTGGGGTAACACAAACTGGAGCAAGTTCAGATGAGGGTTACAAGAAAGGTGAAGGATCTGGAAACCAGGCCTTATGAGGAATGGTTCAAGGAACTGGGTAAGGAGATATGATAACAGTCTTCAAGTATTGGAAGGGTTCTCACATAGAAGATAAACTTTCTCTTGCCCAAAGGGTATGTCTAGAACCAAAGGGTTAAAGTTACATGGAAATAGGTTCAGGCTAGCTATCAGGAGAAAATTCCTGACTGTACAAGCTGTCAGCAAGTAGAACAAGCTGCCAAATGAAATGGTGAATTCTCCATCATTGGCGATCTTCAAACTGAATCTGGATGCCTTAAGAATCCTGCACTGAGCTGGGAAGTGGAGTAGATGACCTCCAATATCACTTCCAATTCTATGATTGTTTATTCAATTTATAAGGCTGTGCATCTCAAATACATGACTCCAGACAGCTAACAATGATTAAAAACAATATATAAACATTATAAACAAACTAATAACTGACATACACAGCAGCCAAGACAAAGGGCCAACCAACACAACAATTAAAACAACCATGATATGGGCTCAACCACACACCTGGCATCTCAGGCTCAGTAACAGAACAAGGTCTTCAAGGCCTTGAGAAAGACCAGCAAGGTCAGGGCAAGTTTAATTTCCAGGGGAATGATGTTCCAGAGGGCAGGCACCACAACAGAAAAGACTGCCCTCCTGGCTCTCATCTGATGACACTCCCTAATGGACAGCATGCCTCTCCTGTCGGATCTGATAGGACAGGTAGATACAATCAAAGAGAGATGGTCCCACAAGTAATTTGGCCCCAAGCCATTTAATTTGTCTGGGGGGTTTTTTTGTTGGCAACCAACTGCTGATCAAATATTGCAATAATAATTTGGGTCATTAAAAGGCAATTCTTAGCAACCAAATCCTGATCCCCATTTAAGTAGCTTGTAACTTTAATAGCATCCTCCCCAATATCTCCTACTGAAGCCTTATCTTTGGATGAAGGGAAATCTTCCACTACCTTATCAAGTAAGGCATAGATTTTATTAGCGGAGGTTGCAAGGGGAGAAAGAGACTTACATACAGTATCCTTGTGCTGAGGATAAGTTTAGTTTTAGCTACCTGAAAGTCCCCATAGCCTTGGTGTGTTTGGAATGCCTGGAATTTTCTCCCTGCAAAGTCTCAGGCTTGTTCTTCCCTTTGGTCTTTTTCTCCGAGTTCCTTTTTGCTCCTACTTTTTAATTATTATTGTGTTGCATCATCAGTAGATGTACAAGACTGTTGGATTCTGGTTCTTTAAAATACCAGCAAATCTTAACACTAGAATTAGTAATACTGTACTAAATACTAAAATTAATTCGTATTAAATAACTAAATGCACTAATTAAAACTAAATAAAAGAGCTCACTAAAAAAGCTGTGACCATATTGCTTCTCTTCATTTCCCCTTATTATTACTCCTTTTCTGAACATTGCTTATCCCAAAAAGGAATAGTATGATTGGTCTGTCTCTTTATATAAGACAGTTTGAAGAATTTACACTCTCCCGGAGTAATTATAAATATGTTGTGCTATTTATTAGAAACTGTAGAAAACTCTGTATGGGTTTTAATAGAGGGATTTCCTGGTAGAAACTACTTTGAGTTAACTGTTAACAAGACAAATATTTGTGATTAAGTAAGCTCTGATTTGGGATACATGATGCAAATAATCTAGGACAACAGAAACACACCCTTTTTTACATAAGCAGGACACTTCTGCCACTCAGAACCTATTCCGAGCCCATTTCAAAGTATTATCTATATAGCCAGGTATCAGCACAGGCTATCATAAACTTTCCGAACCTCTTTGTTTGCACACTACCCTAAACTCACACAAAAAAATTAACCAAGGTAAAAGCTGACCACATTTAGCATGTTGTGTGAATGCTGCCTGGGTTAACCGGTATGTTGTGCACACTAAGAGTGGCATGGAAGAGGGATTTTATCAAACGGGTCTTCAAATGAAGCACTGTAGTGAGAGAACTAACACGGAGAACTGACAAATATATGGCAAAAGGAAGTTGAACTCATGACTGTCCTAATTCAGCCAAGGATTTCTTTCCTATCTCCTCTCAAACTCTATTTACACGCATGGTCAATACTCCTACACAAAAAGACTACAGCGGATTGGGCAATGCATCTTCTCTTATGTTAAAGCCTACGGAATTCTCTCGAAGACTTTCGTCCTCCCACGACGGCGTTCAGGCGCGCTTCCACCAAGCCGCGGTGACGTCGGCAGCCGAACGCCTCCCGCCTTGCATGAAACGGGGGCGGAGGCGCCCTCGCCGCCATTTTGCCCTCCCAACTGCACTCTTTTCTCATTCTGTTCACACCGCCCCCAGACGACCCGAGGAAAGAACTCCTCCTCTCTTTCCTTCGCCTCCCGCCGTTCCGCCCGGAAATATCCGAGCCGGGACAGAACCTGCGCGCGCGGTCTCCGCACTCCCTTTGCCTTCCTCGCCCCGCCTCCTTCTCTCGTGCAATCCCCTCCTCTTCTCTCTCTCTCTCTCTCTCTCTCTCCTCCTTTCCCCCTCAGCAAAATGGCGGCGCGTAGAGGCCTTAGGAGCCAGTGAGTGACTCGCCTTCTCCTTCTCCTCTTCCCCTTCTGTTCCTCGGTGGCCGCCAAACTCATTTGCATTAGATTGTCGCCCCCTCGTCTTTCATCCTATCCCGAAATCACTTTTACAACCCCTCTTCTCTCCCCCCTCCCCTTTACGACTATTCCTTCCTTTCCTCCCCCTTCTGTCACACTCAGGTGCCCATCCCCCCACCGGCCTCTTCCCCTCCCCCTCCCCCTCTCGCCTGCCCATCAGTCAATCAGCGGCGACCGAGAGCGGATCAATCAATGGTCGGGAGGAGGAGGCGGCGGCGGCTGCTGCTGTTTAATGAACAATGTGTGAGAGCTGTGCCGAGCTGCTGGAGGTGTTAAATGAGAGTAAGTCGAAGGCCTTGGTGAACGAGGAGGGGAAGCATCTCGTAGCCTTTCCTCCTTCCCCGGCCTGTTTTGTACGAACCGGCTCGCGTGAATACGGCAAGAAAACGCAGTGATTGTTGCTACTGCTGTAGCGGAGGGAGGGAAGGACTGTCGGTACCGCGTCCCCTTGCCCCCTCTTTCCAGTATCTCACTTTGCCCCCTTAGCAGAGGATGTGTGGGGGAGGACTGGAAAGGCTTGCTAGGTGTGAAATGCTCATACACGGAAGGCCTGCTACCTGATTAAAGCTTGGCACCCTTCGCGCGGAGGGAGGACCCAACTGGAAAGTCAGTCGGCGCTTACTCTTGAGTAAGCATGGGATGGCGTTGCCTTCAGGAGTAGTAGAAGACAGGGATAATCTTCCTCGCCGCGGTCCCCCCTCCCCCTCTTTTTCTTGTCTTAGAAATAGGGGAGGGGAGGAACGAGAGAGATGCCGGCGTTGTCGACTGTAGGGAGATCCTCTGCCTTAAATGGTGCAAATTGAGTCGGGGGGCGAACGAATTCAAAACTAGTGCATTTTCTTTGCTTTTCCTCTACAGTATGTTCCTTTCAGTTGCATCCTTCCGCTAAGCGAACGCGGCCTAGTTCTTGTGCTCGGGATGAGCTTGCAGACAAATGAGGCCGGCCTGGATTATGAGATAGGTTTGGGGCACGCCAGGAATAAAGCTATGGTTGCAGTCTCACTCTTCTCACCTGCAGCTGTAGGATCTTAAGTGGGGTTGATAGGAAGACTTTCAACTGGAGTAAGCTTTCCTTTTTGGAAATCGCGTTTTATTGTGGAAAAGTGATTAGCTATGTATATGTTTCTACTCTGCCTTATTTTTAGTATTTATGATTCTATATTTTTGGATGACATTAAGACTCTTTAGTGTTTAAAGGTTAATCCCATATTCTCTACATATCCATGCAATAGTTTTTATGCTTAAGTTTGTTAAAAATACTTCCATTTGCTTTGTTTCCAAACTGTTGTGTATGTTTCACAAAACAGGTGAAATAGCTCTCTCATATTTTCATAAATATATGAAAATTTATCTTGAAGCAGAATAATTTTTGCACACTTTGGAGTAAATCCCTCTTAACTGATTCTAGGGAAGAACATGTAGAATTTGGGCTGCACGTCTTAGAATATATTGAATGTCCTTTGGGCCAAGATCTTTTATGCTTTATCTAATGTAAAATTGTATTGGATGCTTGAGTAGGTGTTTTTCTGCCCTAATTTGGTGATATAATTAAAAAAATCTTAGATTAAAGCTCACAAGAAGAGAATAGGTGAAGCAAAACTGTAAAACATGATAAAGTTACTTTTGGTATGATTATTTACTTGCAGCAATTGAATCATATTGATGAATTAATTGTGAATCCTGTAGTCACTAAAATAATTTTCCCTTCATGACTTGTGCACACCAACTGAGGCGTTAGTTTCATTATCAAGATAGTGATTTAGAAAATTGTAGGCAGTGCCTAGGTTTCTCTGTGGTAAGCCTGATGTAATTCCAACTGTAAGTTGTTCGTATGGTTTGTATTGATATGGCTATAACCTGAGGGAGGGAAAAATCATGAACTTGGTGCTAAGAATTTCACAATTAAGTTTATTGAGATTTTACTTTTGAAAATTGTTAATTTGAGAGATTCAGAGAGTCATACTTTGAAAAAGAATCACTCTTCAGTATTTGAATTCAGAAAGTTAGCTATACTACTTCATCTGATTGTCAGTAGGCATTTAAATTTTCACAGATTTTCTCCATTGGTATGCAATCCTTTGCATGTTAACTCAGAAATAACTTATCCCTAAATTCAGTAGTATTTATTCCCTCTTTAGTAGATTTGAGATGGCTTTTGCTCTCTGATTGATGGGTTTAAGATTGTACTTAAACATTGCAGTTAATCTAAATTTAACATTCTTGAGGGTTTTTTTTTTAAACATGCTTGGATCAGTTATCAGGATTCTTTCAAACTAGTATATTTGATTATACAGCATAAGCTTTTGTGAGCTACAGCTCACTTCATCAGATGCACAGAGTGGCTGAACTGATGTATGATCCACTCCATACATCTAAAGAATTGAACTGTAGCTGACAATGGCTTATGCCTTTTAATATTTGTTAGCTAAGCTGCATCCATACTCCTGATTTTGGGCTATGATGGACTAACATGCTTCACTTATCCACAGTGTCTTGGATCACTTAGTACATGGCGCTGTGAGCTGGTTATTAGCAATTGAACATTTTCAGAATGTTGTTTAGTTGGGAGTTTATTTTCCTATGTCAAGATAGAAGCTCTAAAAAATATATCAAAATGGTATTGAAGTGTTTTGTTTTTACTTTAAAGTATATCAAGAATTCCTTTAAAATCACATTTAAAACTACCCCTAATGAATACAACCTGCAAAATTAAAAATAGTTACAGAAGATCAATAACTTTTCTCCTTTCTTACGTGTGAAAATATATGACCCGGTTATAGTTGTTATGTTGAGAATAGTTACTGTACATTTTTATTTCTATAGATCTGTGTGCTTTGAAGGTTTTGGGGTAGTTGCAAATAGTTTTTGCTTGCTTTCTAATTTTATAATTGCTTTGGGAGTTTTTAACTGCTTCTTATAATATTTTCCTCATTAGAGCTGTGCAGTGCTGTTGATTTGAAGGCAGTAAGGTCCTACAGAGTTCACAGGGGCATGAATGTGGCAATTGTATACAATTCCTTAAAGCAGGCATGCTTTTTTCCAAGATGCACAGCTGCCTTCCACAACTGGTGTATAACTCCAGAAAAACATTTTTGATATTGGAACATACTTTTGAATACAAAGTACACATACATACTTCCTTAGGGGCCATAAGATTAGCATAGGTCACCTTTTAAAATAGTGTTACATGTGGCTATATTTGGGTACTTTTGAAGAGTATTTAGAATGCAGCAGTGCTAGAATTAATGAGGGTTAGGTTTTGGGAAGGATGTAATACCATTACTCTACCAATTGCAGTGGCTTTTGATCTGTTTTTACACTCATGATAAGATGCCGTCTACCACATTTAAAAGCCCATATGCCTGAGGGTAAGAATAGGTAAGGAACTAATTGTTGCTAGGGTGACAAAAGTTAGACTTGCTCTCATATTCTGCTTGAGAACTTTCTGGTTGGTATTGTAGATACAGCATTACGGAAGATGCTGTAGTAGTTAGGTGTTAGACCTGATCTAGCAGGGTTTTTTAAAAACTTGGTTCGTGTATCATGCAGTGGTTAAATTTGTTGAATAAGTCTTAATTGGCTTGAATTTGTACAGCATGCTAAACCAAAACAGGGCAAACTATTTAATGTTCTTTTAAGTCATCCTCTCAGCTGAACTGCTTATCTACTAGGAATATACATATAGATATGTAACAGGTTTATTCTGTCATACAGTCTTCCTTTTTTTATTCTTCCCTCTTAAGACTTTGGTTGACTCCTGCACTGAAGGTATTCTGATGCCCTCTGAAGATTTTTTATTTTGATAGATAAAGGTAGTCCTTGACTTACAGCCATTTGTTTGGCAACTGTTCAAAGTTACAGTGGTGCTGAAAAAAGTGACTTACGACCAGTCCTCACACTTATGACAGTCACAGCAGCCCTATGGTCACACGATCACAATTTGGGCACTTGGCAACTAGCATATATTTACAATGGTTTCAGTGTCCTGGGGTCACATGATCACCATTTGCGACCTTCCCAAACGGCTTCCAACAAACAAAATCAATGGGGAGCCACACAATTCACTTAAAAACCGCGTCATTTGCTTAACAACCACATGATTCACTTAACGACCATGGTGATTTGTTTAACGACTGCTGAAAGAAAGTTGTAAAATTGGGTGTGGTCGTGATGCCTCGCTTAACGATCACATCACTTAACGATCAATTTTCTGATCTCTATTGTGGCTGTAAGTCAAGGACTAACTGTACATGGCCAGCTGAATTTTTCTCCTTCATTTTCAGGGTTATTTTGGGAGTTTTTAAATTTATGTTTGCTTTAAATGTGTGGTGTGACCTGCATAAGTAAGATATAAAAATGTAAAATAATTTTATGGACTAATAACTGATTTGTGAAGCCACAATTAGTATTAACATACTTGGGTCCTTTGGAAATTTATGCAGCCCATTCCAAACTGTACACTTAACAAGATTTATTGTAACCCATTCACAGCATCAATCACTGCAATATTCTTTTCTGTTCTTATAATGCTATTTTTTTACATGTAATAGGAAGGGGACATTAGAGTTCTGATTGAAATTAATAGAATTGAACTTTTTACTTCCAGCAATTTCATGTTTTTGGATGTATGGTGATGTGAATTTCCGCTGGTGTCCAGAATTACTTTTGGACATACTTTTTTGGCCCAAACATTGCACTAAAATCATGATTTGCTTTAAACATGGCTTATTCTAGTTGGTTTATTAAAGTTAGATTATTATTTATTTAATAAAATAAATCTTCAGAGGGCATCAGAATACCTTCAGTGCAGGAGTTAACCAAAGTCTTAAGAGGGAAGAATAAAAAAAGGAAGACTGTACGACAGAATAAACCTGTTACATATCTATATGTATATTCCTAGTAGATAATAATTTATTTAATAATTAATTATTAAGGTTAGATTCACACACTGTACTGTGATAAAACTGAATAAACCACATGGCTTATTTTAATATGAATTCAGCTACTGTTAAAGTTGATTTAACAAGGGAATGCATTTTTTTCCCTGAAGATTGTTCTAGGCTTTTGAGTTTGCCCAAAGTAGTGAGCAGAGCTGGGACAAAAATTACATTTGTTTTAAATTAAATATAACATGATTCTTTTAAAAATGACAATTTGCTAACTATTTTTATGGGCTGTATCCAGAGATACATGTGACCCTGTCCTTTTCTCCTTACTGTTTTTAGGTAATCACAATCTAGCATTATGTGTAAATGTGTTTTAGGGCACACGGAAACAGAATCTCACTGAATAATGTTGTTGAGAACAGCATCCTGACTCAAGCTCTGTCCCTGTGGATATCTGGATTTTAGGAAGAACCCACTTGAAGATGTTAGAAATGGCTCTCCCTTGTCAGCATAGCTCTTGCTCATCTCAGCCATATGTGTCTGTCTTAAAGATATGGGAAAGGAACCTTTCCTGTCTCAGGCTTGGCTACCCACATCTTTCCTCTTTATGGAAGGGATAGTGAAAAAGCCTTGATATAACATTACTTCCCTAAATTTTATTTTTACCTGCTCCCAGATATTTACAAATCACCCTTTCTTTCAGAATCCATCTAGGGCCTTACACATTTATGACCTTATTTTTCTGTTCTTATATACCAAACATTTTTGCTCATATTCCATACTGTATATTCTGAGGGTATTGTTCTTTTAATAAAAGCACTGTTCCTATTTTGCTCTACCTTATTCTTTGAACTGTCAGTGTGCATAATTTTTTTCCAACTCTCTGTAAAACTAATATTTTTTCTGATGCTTTAATACAAGCCCTAATCTCATTTTCGTATCCTAAATATCAAAGTAGTTGTAATTTTTTATTTCACTTACAAGTATGTTGATCTGCCTATCCTTTTGTTTTCCTTCAGTTGTTATGTTTACAACTATAAAGTATAAATTCTTGGGACAAAGGCTTAAATGGATACATTGAAAAACTATAAGCTGCTGAGCTTATTCATATTTGTTATTGTTGGAGGAATTTTGTGTGGTGTGTGTGTGTAATACAGTTGCAAGAAAAAGTATGTGAACCTTTTGGAATTTCATGGTGTTCTGCATTAATTTGTCATAAAATGTGATCTGACCGTCATCTAGGTCAAGAGTATTGACAAATATAATGTGCCTAAAATAATAACATAAAAACAATTCTGATCCTTCATGTCTTTATTGAACACACACATTCAACATTCAAAATGCTAGTGGAAAAAGTAAGTGAACCCTTGGAACCAATAACTGGTTGACACCCCCTTGGCAGCAGTAACCTCAACCAGGCGCTTCCTGTAGCTGTGGATCAGACCTGCACATCATTCAGGAGGGATTTTAGCCCATTCTTCCTGGCAGAACTGCTTTAGCTCTGTCGTATTCTTTGGACGTCTCATGTGTATGGCTCTCTTCGAGTCATTCCATAGCATCTTTATTGGGTTGAGGTCTGGGCTCTGACTTGGCCACTCCAAAAGGCGGATTTTGTTTTCTGAAGCCATTCTGTTGTGGACTTGCTCCGGTGTTTTGGGTCATTGTCCTGTTGCATCACCCAACTTCTACAGAGTTTCAGCTGACATACAGACATTTTCACATTATCCTGAAGAATTTTTTGATACATTTGGGAATTCGTCTTCCCCTCAATGACTGCAAGCTGGCCAGGCCCTAATGCAGCAAAGCAGGCCCAAATCATGATGTTTCCTCCACCATACTTTATGGTTGGGATGATGTTTTCATGATGATATGCAGTGCCCTTTTTATGCCAGATGTAGTGCTGCATGTTCTTTCCAAATAGTTCAATCTTTGTTTCATCAGTCCACAAAACATTTTGCCAATACCGCTGTGGAGTGTCAATGTGCTCTTTTGTAAACTTCAGGCATGCAGCAATGTTCTTTGTAGTAAGCAGCGGCTTCCTTCGTGGTGTCCTGCCATAGACACCCTGCTTGTTCAATGTTTTACTTACTGTAGACTCATGAACACAGATGTTAGCCAGTTCCAATGATGCCTTCAAATCTTTGGCTGTCACTCGGGGTTGTTTCTTTACCTCATTGATGAGTTTTCATTGTGCTCTTGGGGTCATTTTGACTGGGTGCCCACTTCTTGGTAGAGTAGCCACAGTCCCAAAGTGTCTCCATTTGTAGATCGTTTGCCTAACTGTAGACTGGTGAATTTCTAAGGTCTTTGAAATCACTTTGTAACCCTTTCCAGCTTTATGTAAATCAACAATTCTTGATCGTAGATCCTCTGAAAGCTTTTTTTGGCAAGGCATGGCTCACATAAGCGTATTCTTCTTGTGCGGAGCAAACTCAAAAAGTTTGAGTGGTTTTTATCAGTCAACGTAGCTCTAGTCCACACCTCCAAGGCTTAACAAGACTCCAGGTATGCTAACACCTGACTCCAATTAGCTTTTTTGAGGTCAACTCAAGGGTTCACATACTTTTTCCACTAGCACTATGAGGTTTTTATGGTTGTTCTCAATAAAGACGTGAAGGATCAGAATTGTTTTTGTGTTATTATTTTAGGCACATTATATTTGTCAATACTCTTGACTTAGATGACGGTCAGATCACATTTTATGACAAATTAATGCAGAACACCATGAAATTCCAAAAGGTTCACATACTTTTTCTTGTAACTGTGTGTGTGTGTGTGTATACACGCTTTTGTAACTCAGATTGTATTAATGGTTTTCTTCATTACATTCTCCATCAAGACCTGGAAAAGTATTGGTGGTAGCTGAAAGGGAGATATTTTTATGTTCAAGGAGGCAGCACTTGCTCTCCCTCACTGACCATTTCACCCATATTCTGGTGTTAACACAATTGATTTCATCTAGAAATGATGGAGTTTCAAAACAGCTTCCCTATAATTTTATAAATTTAGTGACTAGGAATTTGCTTTCAAGTTAAATAAGGCTTCTCAGTGAACATTTCTGTCAGTTAATGTAACATCCTTTTAATGACATTTCTGTAAGAATTTTTCTTAATTTGTTTAGTTGTCTTTGACCATTAGTTTATTCAGTTAATCTATACATTGTTAATCTTCTGTTTATTATTCTGTTAATCTACACATCTACACACAGTGTTGTTCTTGTTTTGTTTGCTTTCAACAGTGGATTTCTTATGCTATCTTCTTCATAACATCAATCTTTTATTTTTTGAGATTTATTTCCTGCAGCATAGCTTCGTAAACCCTTAAGGCAATTCAAACAAATCACAAGATCAATAAAAAATTAATTAAATGTTTACAGTTCATAAGCATATAGAATTAGTAAAATCCAAGGCCGGATTTTAGTAAAATTAGTAAATTAGTAAAATCTCATGCTGGAGTCACAAGCAAATTTGGAGAGCAGACATATGTAAAATGTTTATTGGAATAAAATTCTTTAACATATTTTCTGGCACTCCTAAGTGAAGATAATTTAGTCTTTTCATAAAGTACTTTTCTTTTTTTTTTTAATGGCAAATATCTTGTCCAGCATGCTAGGTATACTTCAGATAAAGCTGACACTTAAAAGCAGAGCCCAAATCATTCAGTCAGCTCATGTGTATGAAAGTGTCCCTTGAAATAGTGTTTCTAAACCATTCAGGACTGTAAAGTCCCATCCAAATATTATTTAAGGCTACAGTCATATATATATGTGTGTGTGTGTAACTAGGATTAACCATCATTGAACTCAGTGGGATTTCTGGGTAGAAATATACAGTGCAGTCAATGAATATTTTTGTAGCCAATACTACATTTAAATAAACAACTTCTGATAAAGGTAAGAGTATTGGATAATATGATGAGAATTTCCTTATTGTATAAGATTTATAAACTCCAGAGGCACTAGGCAGTATACAGAATCAAAACACAGTACAGGGAATAGTATAGTTAAAAACCAAAACTGTAACCAATAACAATGGCATTGATCTTCCTCTGTTTAATCACTCATTAAAGGGTTGATGATCAGGATTATAATTTGTAATACTTTGTGTCAAACCAGACAGGCTTGACTTTTTCTAACAGCATGAAAAAATTCACCACTGAATTTCTATATTTTGCTGATGGATATCAGCAGTGTGGTCTGTGAAAACTGCAAAACAAAGATGTAAAGGCCACTGTGTGACATGTAGGATTACATTTTATTTGGAAATAAGTACAGTGAAACCTCATTTTAATGATCAAATTGGAAGGAGGGCATGTGTGTTCATGAAAGCATGGTAAATTGAAGAGTGCATCATCATGGCAGTTTTGTTTATTACAATAATTTGTCATAAATTTGGAAGACTCCAGATTTTGCAGCATTTGCATAATGTAAGTGGTGCAATTTATACTATGTTCATATAGTTAAATTGTTTTTTAAATTACCTCTCTCTCTCTCTCTCTCTCTCTCTCTCTCTCTCTCTCTCTCTCTCTCTATATATATATATATATATATATATATAGTGTAAATTGCAGTGGTATTGACATTTGGCAAATTTTGCATTTGAAATAACTTATAAATTGTTGATCTCTTAATTGTCCTATTAAACATTTGCTTCAAGAGATTGAATAAAGATATATAAACACATGGACATTGCAGAGGGTTGATTGGGAATGGGGCTTCTTTGATATAAAAGAACAGTACTAAATCCCAAACTGCACTTTTTCGGCAAAACAAAATCAAGGAAGTCTCATGGGTAGGGATGAGAATCTAAAACCTTTCAAGTGGTATGTAAGGTGGCTGAAATTGAATCCAGTAGTATCTGAAGGACCATATGTTTTCTTTTCCTGCCTTGAAGCAAGTTCTAACAGCTGCCTTATTACTCTTCATTTGTTCATGGGCAGATAAAGAACCTAACCTAATCTTTTTCTTTCTGGCTATTGTATATGATAATTTTTAAATGGCCATCCACAAATACATTTTCCCTTTACTGCCCTATAATAAGATGTGAGCCTAATTTGCTCAACTTGCTGCTTGCTTCAATAAAAGAGAAGCAACAGAGGGAGCATACATCTGGAATTGTGGCAATGTACAATGGGTGGTAAAAGCATCAGCATTAGGTCAGAAGGTGGGGGAGGCAGCAACCTCAGGGTTATTTCAGCAGTGGACAGTAATAGCGAGTAGTGGTTCCACCTTGCTCTCTTATTTTTGTCTTTTGTCTTCTCTGTAATTCTTTCTTGTAATGTGATAGGTGTAGCTAGCTTTTTAGGTAGGACTAGTCAAGCCATAAAACATGTCATGGGCCATGGGCTATAGTTTAATTGGGTTCCTTAAACAAATCTGTATCTCTTTTCATTATTTATAAATGGAAAATATTTGTCACATGCTTAATCCCTTGGCCATACAATGCATACCTCCTGTTGATACAATAGGTTTGTCTTTCAGTATTTTTCTAAGCTATTAGCACGTTAATATTTTCTGCTTTTGATCACTGATTTTCATTCACTGTTTTGGCTTCTGATTTTCCATCTGTAAAATATGTTTTCTAAAAGTAAAAAGTTTGTAATTATATTCTTTATAAAGTGCTGTGTATAAAGAAGATATTTATATGCCTCCTTAATGTGATTTGTTTGAAATCAAGCAATCTCTGGTTATGCTTGCTTGCTTGCTCAGTTGTTCTGCATTATTTTCCTGCTTTGCACTTGCTATACAGTACTGTGCAGAAGTTTTAGGCAGGTGTGAAAAAATGCTGTAAAGTAAGAATGCTTTCAAAAATATATATTATAATTGTTTATGTTTATCAATTTAGAAAATGCAAAGTGAGTAAACAGAAGAAAAATCCAAATCAAATCAATATTTGGTGTGACCACCCTTTGCCTTCAAAACAGCATCAATTCTTCTAGGTACACTTGCACACAATTTTTGAAGGAACTCGGTAGGTAGGTTGTTCCAAACATCTTGGAGAACTAACCACAGATCTCCTGTGGATATAGGTTGCCTGAGATCCTTCTGTCTCTTCATGGAATCCCAGACAGACTCAATGATGTTGAGATCAGGGCTCTGTGGGGGCCAAACCATCACTTCCAGGACTCCTTGTTCTTCTTTGTGCTGAAGATAATTCTTAATGACACTGGCTATATGTTTGGGGTCATTGTCCTGCTGCAGAATAAATTTGGGGCCAATCACATGCCTCCCTGATGGTATGGCATGATGGATAAGTATCTGCCTGTATTTCTCAGCATTGAGGACACCATTGATCCTGACCAAATCCCCAACTCCATTTGCAGAAATGCAGCCCCAAACTTTCAAAGAATCTCCACCGTGCTTCACTGTTTCCTGCAGACTCTCATTCTTATACCGCTCTCCAGCCCTTCGGCGAACCACCTGCCTCCTGCTACAGCTAAATCTTTCAAATTTTGACTCTTCAGTCCAGAGCACCTGCTGCCAATTTTCTGCACCCCAGTTCCTATGTTTTCGTGCATAGTTGAGTTGCTTAGCCTTGTTTCCACATTGGAGGTATGGCTTTTTGGCCACAATTCTTCCACGAAGACCACTTCTGGCCAGACTTCTCCAGACAGTAGATGGGTCCCACTGGTTTCCGCCAGTTCTGTGCTGATGGCACTGCTGGACATCTTCCGATGTCAAAGGGAAGTATGTATGATGTGTCTTCCATCTGCTGCATTAAGTTTCCTTGGCCAACCACTGCGTCTATGGTCCTCACCGTTGCCCGTTTTTTGTGCTTCTTCAAAAGCGCTTGAACAGCACCTCTTGAAGCCCCGGTCTGCTTTGAAATTTTTGCCTGGGAGAGACCTTGCTGATGCAGTATAACTATCTTGTGTCTTGTTGCTGTGCTCAGTCTTGCCATGGTGTATGACCCGTGACATGTAACAGTCTTCCACAACCTCACCTTAGTAGCAGAGTTTGGCTGTTCCTCACCCAGTTTTAAGCCTCCTACACAGCTGTTTGTTTCAGTTAATGACTGTGTTTCAACCTACATATGAAATTGCTAATCATTAGCACCTGCTTGGTATAATTGGTTAATCATACACCTGACTCTAATCCTACAAGATCCCTGACTTTGTGCAAGTGTACAAAGTGTGCAAGTGTAAGAATTGATGCTGGTTTGAAGCCAAAGGGTAGTCACACCAAATATTGATTTGATTTGGATTTTTCTTCAGTTTGCTCACTTTGCATTTTGTAAATTGATAAACATAAACAATTACATTATATTTTTGAAAGCATTCTTACTTTACAGCATTTTTTCACACCTGCTTAAAACATTTGCACAGTACTGTAGGTATTTGAATTAAAGTTCTCTTTATTTAGGAAGTATTGCATCTTTCTTTTAAAAAGATACTGGATACTTTGCATAAGAATATATTTTGTATAAGAAAAAGTAACAAGTTGCTATATGGTGGTTTAAGAGAGAGAAAGATGTAATGATAGCACCGATTGAGTGCATGCAGTGGCTGTACATATAACTCTAAATTAATTTACTGAAAACCCTGCACATGATCCCTCATGCACATGCTGTATTAAACCAGAACAAGTTAACCGCAGTTTAATCTAGTGTTTTGTGCTGATCCAGCCCATGTGGTTAATTTGTATGTCAGTGTATCATGTAAATACAAAAAATGGAATTAAAAAGCTAAACCACTGCTAAGTTAAAAATGGAAGAATATACATGCATGTTTTTAAAGTTGATACTGTTTAGATACATAAAGGATTTCATTGCTGTGCTCAGTTAGCTCTGCTATATTACTATCTTGAGCTGGGTCTCTGTGAATTTATTTCTATATCCCTATGAATGATACGAATGTTTAGGATGGGAGAGTAGATTGTAAATGTCCAGTAAGTATTATGTAGGCTAGTTAATTCAATTATGGAATAATAAACTTCTGAAATAGTGTAAGTACAGGATTCTCAAAATTAGGCACTCTTGAAGGTTTCTGTTTCATGTTATACTAATTTAATGCATAAATACATTTATTTACTATAGAGAATATTTATTTTTTATTTACCAAGCTTGTATGAGACTCAATTTCACCTGGAGTGGCATACATTCACCTGTAAATAAATAAATAAATATTTGCTGAGTGGCTTATATCTCTTACTGACATAAAAGTACAGTGGTACCTCGGTTCACGAACTTAATTCGTTCCGCAACTCTGGTCGTGAATCGAATTGGTCGTGAACCGAATCAAATTTTCCCATAAGGTTCAATGTAAATACGGTTAATCCGTTCTGACCCCTACGAATTTGGTTGCCAACTGATTTTTGATCGCGTCCCGAATCAAATTTCTGTATAAGGTTCAATGTAATTACGGTTAATCCGTTCTGAACCATATGTGTTTTTTTTTTAAACTGCAAAAATATGACACAAAGTACGGTACGAAGAGAGAGAAAGCTAACCTTGCTCGACGCGACTTCTGGCGTGGAGGACAGGAAGGTGGGTGGGGAGGCGGTAATTGCTTGGAGGGAGAGTCCCCCTCCCTGCAGGAAGCCGCGACCACGTGTCACGGGAGGGAAAATGGCCGCGGATCCTGTTCGTAACCCGATCCGGCATTCGCGAACAGAGGCAAAATTTTGCAACCGGAGCTGTTCGTGAACCGAATTGTTCGTGAACCGAATTGTTCGTGAACAGAAGCGTTCGTGAACTGAGGTACCACTATATAGATCAGGTTAAAAGGTTCACAGAGAACAGTATTATACAAAACACCAGAGAGAAATAAAACTCTATATTCATCAATTTCCATATTACCAAAGAGAGCAGCTCACAAAGATCCCATCCCCAAGAACTGTTGAAAAAACCAAGTTTTGATGGCCTTTATGAAACCCAACAGCATAGAAGTAATCCACATCTTCAGGGTGAATGCTATTCCAAAAAATGAGGGCAGCTTTTGAAAAAGCCTACCCCCCCAGACTCCTGAAGAGGGTAGTCTCTTGGTGAAAAACCTGAAGTGAGCCTCTTTTTGCAACATATTGTCAGTCAGACAGAAATTATTAGGAGAAGGCAGCCTCAAAGATATCCAGGTCCTATGGCATAAATCCAAATTTAATATAGTAGAACAAAATGTTCTACTTTTTTTTTAGGATAAAACCAGTATAAAAGTAAGTTATAAAATCTGGATTTTGATATGTTCATGTCTTTCTCCCTGGATTAGAAGGGAAAGAAAAGAAGAAGTTGTTGGAAATGTTATTCTTATGAATCAGCTTATTTCTTGATGGATTAATTCAAAGGTAGATCAGTTTCTATTTATGTGTGTGGATATAGTGTCACAGAGTTAGAATCTCTGAGCTCTTATACTGTAGTACAATGTCTTATTTGAAAATAAAAGGTTTTTATAATTGATGATTATTGTTTCTAAGAATTGGAAGGTCTTTTATACTTAGGCATTACTTCCTTGTCTTTTAAATCTTTAGATTGTTCTCAGTTAATTCACATGCTGAATATTTTTATAACATCAGAGCCATTGGAATGCTCATAAATTTTTTTTGAAAAGACTTTAATTCCAATAGAAAAAGAGTATATGTAGCTTAGGATTGAACTGTGGAGTCGTTGGTGCTCTCTGAGCGTGGTTGTTTGCTTGTAGACGTTTCATTACCCAACTAGGTAACATCATCAATGCTAGTGAGTTTTCTCCCTGTTTATGTACAGTACCTTGCCCTGCCAGTGTTGGCGGAGGTGTAGTTTTCTCCTTGGTAGTTCCTTGATTAGGGTATTGTTTTCTCCTTGTTTATTTGTCTGGTGTTAATCCCTGCTTATCTGGGTGTTGGCTGCTGGAGAGGATGTTTACTTTTTGTTTACTTCTTAGCCTTCTTTCATTATCCCTTTTGAATGGTGTGTAAATATGTTTTATTTCTATATGTCTGTTGATGGCTGATTTGTCTGAATGCCAAGCTTCCAGGAATTCCCTAGCGTTTTTGGATTTAGCTTGAACTAGGATGCTCACAGTTCCCCAGTTGAAACTATGGTTGAGTCTGCCCGTGTGTTGTGAAATTAATGAGTTCTCATTGTGTCTTCTGACTACTAGTTGGTAGCAGGGCAAGCTACTGTATATAAACAGGAAGCAAACTCACTAGCACTGATGATGTTACCTAGTTGGGTAATGAAATGTCTGCAAGCATATGACTAAACTCAGACAACATCAAGGACTCCAAAAGACCTTAATTGTTATGCTGGCAGAGAACTTGTTTTAATCACTTGATGCTCAAATTCTTGCAGATAACATTGGGTTCATTCATTCTGCTAAATCACTGTGTGGTTGGTTTTGACTTCGCATATGTGTGAATGCAGCCATTATGGTTTGAATTGTAAACCATAGAATATTGCTTAGCACGTTGTATAAATGATATCTATATGGCTTGTTCATGATAAAAACAAATTATGATTTATTGCAATATGTAAATGAAGGCGAAAGCTATATCCATTTTACTTTATTTTTTACTTGTGCTTTGTCATTGCTTGAGCAGTTTTCTTTAAACTTTACATGTCTTTCTATGGTTGTAGTTTTGCCTATGACAGTAGTGGCATTTAAGGTGTAGTACTTGTTATATAAACAACTTGTTTATATTGTAGTCATTTGAGGCTGGGTTTATATAGTACTATGCCATGGTTTCTTGAATATGTAATTGGGCTCACAAATCATGCCATGAATGATGGTTTATTTGTTAGAATGACACAGCTTGAACTGATGTGCAGTTATTATGATTTTTTTCCCAGGTGCATTCAGGTAGTTTTGGATGGGCTTTTTTGGCACTGTAAGGAAAACTTTCAGCCATGGCAAAATTAACAGTTTACATAAAGAACAGAAGTTTTAATTTAAGAAGAATGGCTTCCCTATATATTACATGTCACACAACAAGGCAAACTCAGAGTACAGTTTTAAGGGGGAAACAGTTTTAATGCTTATAAATATTTTGATGTAATCACCAGTCAGGTAGAACGGGAAGGTATTTAGGACTTAATATTGTTTTTATTGATTTTTTAAAAATTATTTTTCTCTTTTTTTTTTTTTAACAAGATCACATGCATTTTAGGAATAATAAATAAGTATATCAGTATAACGTTTAGAGTTTTGTAGTGATTTTTAATTATTTCTTAATATGATAAGTCTAGCTTTATATTTCAATTAATTATTTAATCAATGAAATAATGAAATTATTGTCCCTGGCCTTGGGAACTGGGAGGGTTGCATTGGGAGAAGTTGGGGATGGGGGGTGGGGTTGGGGCAGATCCGAATATCACGGTGGTGATGGGCATGGGTAGATATAGTGGGAGACTGGGAGTGGGCCATTCTCTGGGAATGTGGACCTGGTTCTGTGTTCCAGCTCCCCGAACTCAGCCCCCGTGCCTGGTCAGCAGACCTTCAGAGGTCCTGGTTTTCGGCTGCTGCTACTAAATGCCAGGTTGGCCTGTAATAAGGCCTCCTTCATTTGTGATTTAATCACAGATGAGAGGGCCAGTCTGGCACGTATTACCAAGACCTGGCTGGGTCCAGAAGGGGTTCTCCCTTTCAGAAATGTGCCCAGCTGGGCTTCAGGTGTGGCACCAGCAGAGATCTCAGGGCAGGGGTGATGGTATGGCAATTGTTATCCAGGAATCACTTAAGGCTTTCCGGGGCGCTGTTCCACAGGTTGCCAGATGTGAGACCCTGTTTATTAAGTTGGGCTCTAGAGATCAGTTGGCATTGTTGCTACTGTACCAGCCTCCCTGCTGTGTAGCATCCTCCCTCCCATGTAGTATGTGGGGATGACCGTGGGAGACAGGGCAACAAGACGCAACCAAGGGAACAGTCAGATAAAAGGCAACGTAGCCTGCAGTGGGAGGGGCAAGAGGCTCAGAAGAGCCCTCCCTAGTTTTTGGGCTGTAAAAGGGACTGGGGGAGACTTTCAGGCTTGTAAGATTCTGTTAATGTAACCTAATAAAAGTAGAATTAGCTCATCTGGTTGTGTTTCCTGTCTGGTCTACCTCATAAGGCTGTGTCAGGGGAAAAGTTAAGGAGGCGTTGGTTCACCCTCTCCTCAAGAAACCATCACTGGATCCCACTACACTGGACAATTTTCACCCATTATCTAACCTCCCCTTTTAGGGGAAAGTGATTGAGAAGGTGGTCACATAGAAGCTTCAAAGAGCTCTAGATGCAGCAGATTATCTGGACCCCTTTCAGGATTCATGTCTGGGCATGGGACAGAAACTGGATTGGTTGCACTTTTAGATGATCTCTGGCGGGAACGGGATGGAGGTTGTGCATCAATCCTTGCTCTTCTTGACCTTTCAGCAGCCTTTAATATCATCAACCATGGTATCCTTCTGGATTGGCTCCAGGGATTGGGGATGGGCAGCACTGCATTGTACTGGTTTCCCTCTCTTCTTTGGAATTGGTTCCAGTTGGTGGTGATTGGAGAGGAGAGATTCCTTACTCAGCCGCTACTTTGTGGGATCCCACGGGTGGGTGCTTTCACCTTTCCTTTTTAACATCTACATGAAGCTTCTGGGGGAGATCATCCGTCGCTGTGGGGTGTGGTATCATCAGTATGCTGATGATACTCAATTATATCTTTCTGCCCCTGGCAAATTAAGTGATGCTGTTAATGCCGTATCCCATTGCCTGGAGGCGGTAGGGGCCTGGATGGGGAGCAACAGGCTTCAGCTGAATCCTGGTAAGACTGAGTGGCTTTGGGTGTTGGGGCCCTCCATTTCCATCTTTGGTACTGGATGGGGTTGCGCTGCCCTAAACAGACCCAGTGCACAATCTGGGGGTCCTCCTAGACTCGCGACTCCTGCTCGAAGAGCAGGTGGCAGTCATGACTAGGCTTTGTGCCTTTGCACATTTTTGTGTTGTGTGCCATTTGTGGACTAGGAGGTTCTGCTCACAGTCACTCATGCCTCAGATAGACTACTGCAACACACTTTTCAGAATCTTCAGTTGGTGCAAAATGTAACAGTGCAGGCAGTTATGTGTGCCTCTAGAACGGCACACATGACACCTCTGCTCCATGAGCTGCACTGGTTACCAGTTTGCTTCTGGGTGCAATTCAAGGTGCTGTTTTTGACCTTTAAAGCCCTTCGTGGCATGGGACCAGGTTGTTTGAGGGACCGCCTCCACCTGATTACATCTGCTCATCCTATGAGGCCCAGCAGAAGAGGTATGCTATGGGTCCAGTCCGCTAAAGCGTCTGGCGGGACCCAGGAGACGGGCCTTTTCTGCTGTGGCACCCGCTCTGTGGAACATCATCCCCACCAAGGTGAGACAGCCCCATCCCTGATATCCTTCAGGAAGTCCCTTAAAACGTGGTTGTGCCAGCAGGCTTAGGTCTCAAGGTGGTAGTGAATTGGTGAAATGGCTTAATTGCCCATAACAATAACTTTCCCTGCTACTCAGTTATTAGTAACTTTGATTATGTTTTAATTGTTGATTTTTTAAATTGTTAGTTCTTTTATTAGTGTTTTTTACTGTATGCTGCCCAGAGTCACAAATTTGTGAATTTGTGAGATGGGCATGCGTATACACACACACACACCCAAATATATATAAAAATATAAATACTGGAAACAAATTGTCAAATTTGTAATAATAAGTTTATTTTTTATTCATTAATTATATCTAGTTTCTATCTGATTTTTATGTGTTAAAATATTAATAAAAAAAGAAATATATAAATGTGTGGCTTTTTAAGTCAATATGCGGCCTGCAGGGATACTTATGTATGGTTTAGTGGCTCCTGTTTGTGTTTGACACCACTGTTCTACAGCAACTTAGTTTAACATCTTAATATGTTGAAAAACTTTAATACAGTAACGCTATTTAATGTTTCGTTCCTGAAACATTTAAATAGTCATTTTTTATCCATTTATCAGTAGAGAGTATATAAGAAACTTTAAACATCCTTCATGACACTGATAATACCATTATTTTTCTTTAGTATCGGACATTGATGGTGGCGATGGATTGCAACTCAGAAAGGAGCATGCGCTCAAGGTTTTCGCTTATATCAATTCTTGGACACAAAGGTAAATCTGTTTTTTAAGTAGTCCCAATTTATGATGCATCTATGTCAGTATGTGTTTATGTACAGGTAATTTGAATGGTAAAAGTAGTAAATATGGGGAAAATTGGTCTAAAAATAATCTATTTCATTTGTTATTTCAGTATTAAACAGATAAGTCATTATGGTTTACACAGTAACTTTCGCTTGAATTTTTGGTAAAAGTACAATAGTTTGGGACTGTTAAAAGGACTCTGATTTTTGGGAGATTGATGCATCGATTTCTCAGTTTGTAGGACACTCTACAAGTGCTACTATTCATGGCTGTGTTATAAATATCTGGCAGTGTAGAATTTTCTATATCTGAGTAGAGCTTTCACTGCTAACAGACTGTTTCAGAGTAATTTCAACATCACTGAATTAATGTTTGCCACTATTCCCTTCACATTGAACACATTTTAAATGAATAAGTTCTATCTGTATGATTTCAATGGAATGCTATTACTTATGTGTGTGGTGTGCAGCCATCAACGTTGTGGCACTGACTGCTTTTCCTGTGCCTGTTTAATATAAAGAAATTGCCTCTTTTTTCCCTAGCTAATAGAAAAATTTATGTTGGGCACAAGAGATGAACCCCATCCTTTTTGTTTGCAGAATGTAGAGGGAAAAGGGAATGTTGGACTCTCACTTAATGCTAAGAAAAAGTCAAAAGTAGCATGAACTGTCTTTTCTTTCTAATGTTATAGGCACCATACATGAAATGGCTCTCATTTAGCATTTAATATTTGAGAAAGTTGTTACGAAAAAATCATTTTTCTAAAGCAAGTATCACTTGCACTCAGTGTCGTCTTGTCTGCCAGTAGAAAAACAGTTATCAAAGGAATAGATTTCCATACCCCTAAAATCTTCTCTCGCAATTTAGTGGGCCCTTTGAAGAATGGTGCAATTGAATGGGAAGGATTGAAAAGAGTTCCAGTGCATGAGCAGGTCTACTTGTGCAGTACTGGGCATAATCCATATTATGTAAAGATACACAGCTTAATGTTATAATTTTGAAAATATCAAGGATTTGAATTCTGTTTGTATATTTCTCTTATTTAAAATCATAAATAAAAAAATCCTTCAATTATGAAATATGCAAATTATCAATGCCAGATTTTATGGGTATGTAGTTCAGCAACACGTAACCCTGTAAAAGCTGCTGAGCCCACAAGTCCCAGCCAGCATAACCAGTAGTGAGGGATGCTGGAAAATGTAGTTCAGCGATATCAGAAGGACCCCATATTGTTCACCTATAATCTAAAGTACTTGGCACAGTTACTTGTAGAATTTTGAATTTTAATTATTATTTACCTTTCTTTAAACAGGCAGTGTCTATGCTGTTTCAAGGAATATAAGCATTTGGAGATTTTCAACCAAGTTGTGTGTGCACTTATAAATCTAGTGATTGCTCAAGTACAGGCTCTTCGGGACCAGCTGTGTAAACATTGCACTATTAACTTAGATTCAACATGGCAAGATGAAAATAATGCATCTGATGAGCCTCTGAATGTAGAAAGAGAAACTCATGGAGAAGAAGAGAATGTGGATAGACACAAAACTACAGAGAAAAAACTAGATTCTGGAAGAACTTGTATCCTGACAGAAGAAGAATCCACAGAAGGTTGTGATGCCTTTAGCATATGGAGCACTGAGGAGAAAGAAAAACTCTTGCTTTGTGTTGCGAAAATCTTTCAGATCCAGTTTCCTTTGTATACTGCCTACAAGCATAATACACATCCCACAATAGAGGTACATGTTATCCAGACTGACAGTTTTTTGTGAAAATGAAGTAAAAGTTAGCTTTAATTCCTGAGTGTTGTAAAATCTGACAATAATATTGTTAAGTATCCTTCATTTGAAGTATATTCAGCATCTGAAAACTTTCTGCAGCTGTCCTAACTAGAGAATGTATTTATAGGAAGGACATATATATAGCAGTAGAAGTGAAAATATTTAGGCGCTTTGAATGGAACAGTTTAATTTATATCCTGCTGTGTTTATGTTCACAAAAATCTTGTATTAGAGAGTGATTAACTCAGGGCTGTCTAGTGAGCTGCATAACTGAGCAAAAATTTAAGTCAGGTCCAATTCAGACAATCTGCTTATTGACCACAACACAGTGGTTCTTTCAGGCTAAATTTGAAAACCATGCTCAAAAATTGTGATGTTTGAAGTCATAATTACATTTTTACTACCTAATGTCAAGCTGTAAAATTTGCTGCACTTCGCTCTGGTAAAATTTTCAGTGCCTAAAGTTGTACCAAAATCTGCATATTGGTGGGGTGTGCGTACACACACCCACACACATACAACCAGCCCATTCATTTGGGTCAAGTAATACTGCAGATCAGTGACCCAAAGGGAACCTTTAAAATATACATGTTTTAGTCATTCTGTTATGTTTTTAATAATAGTAATAGTAATTTATTAAACTTACATGCCACCCGACTCCCAGCGACTCTGGGTGGATTTTCTAATGTAAGCTGTTATTGTTTGGCAATAATTCTGGCCCCTGCTTTCAGTTCTCCCAGGGGTCCAAATCTAGACTTGTTCAGCTTGGGAGTCAAATATCCAGAGCAGTGGAGGCAGGTATTTGAACATTTGGAAACAGAGTTGGGTCCAGTGACATTTTTCAGAAATAAGAAATTCTGCAATTCTGATCCTTGGGGTATTGAAAAAAGTCACCATATTCCAAGGACTTAAAAGGATGGTATACATAATAAAGAAGTGTTTATTTGGGTGGTATCCAGTAGATCTACTGTTTTCAGATAATACATTTTAGCAGGACATAAATGTCTCATCTTCCCATATAGCTGTAAGGATGGTGTCTGAAGCCTTTGTTAATCACAGATAGTTGCATGACAGAAACAGAGTTCTGGATTTATGCTAATTATGGTTTGTATAACTGGACCAGCATCAAACCATCATTTAAATTTGGTTTGTTTGATCCTAACCACCATTAAGATTAAAAAAGAGAAAAAGTTGATGAGCTTGAGGGAGACTAACATTGACTGTGTGTTGTTATACCAGTTTTAAGTAACATTCAAGTACAGTAATTTATCATTTGTAAAGCAATGAGTATGTCTTCTTTTCCATCAAAATTACTGGACTTATACATTTGGTGCAAGACAGCCATTCAGTGCTGTGAAATGTGACTTTTTTTTACAGTTGCCCTTGAACACATTGTTGTACTATCCCTGGGATAAGTTTGGATCCTAGTTTCTGTATGCAAAGGGATTTGTTTCCCTATGCTGATAACTGTTAACACTGAATAACTCACTAGTTTGGACAACGTGTACAAATTGAAATGCTACATTTTTAAACTGATCCTAGAAGAGGTATAAATTTAGCATAGAACAGAGTAATCTGCTCTTGAGCAGAATGATAGTATATTAAATTTTATATCTTGATCATTATTTTCTGCATGTGTGCCTTAATTTTTTTTACATATTTGATATAGTCATAATTAAATAATTTATGCTTTTTTAAACAGGATATTTCTGCACAAGAAAGCAATATATTAGGGGCATTCTGTGATATGAATGTAAGTTTTTAATTTCTATTTAAAAATGCACAGCTTCAAAAATTATAGCCTATTGATTTTGTTAATGAAATCATTCTAGCAGCTTGTGTATTGTCCTGAATGCAGTTCAAATAAAAGTTTATTAAGTAAGATTTTTAAGCTGCATTATACTGAATCAGTATTATTTTATATTGCCTATATATTTCATGTATTCTCTGCCTTTCTACTGTACTGAATATTGAAGGAGGCTAACAAAAAAAACCAAAAATTGTGAAAAATGAAGACCTGAAATTAAGACTAAAATTAATAATAAAAGGCTGGGGAAACTATATCTATCTATACAGATTATCTAAATACTGACAGAACAGAGGCCAAATATAACTTCCAAAGGATTGCATTTCACAACCTGAAAGCAGTCCAGGGGAAGACTTTCTCCTGTATATTTAAAAAAAAAAAAGTAACAATGGAGGTACCTTTGAAAAAGCTGCTGCTACAGATTTTAATGATCAGACAGGTTTATAATAGAAGTCTGTTACATATTCAGGTTCGAAGCCATTTAGTAATGCCAATGCCTTAAATTGCCAATTGTTTACTGGCTCATTCAGTACAGATATTTCAGTACAGACGTTTTATAATCTATAGCTGCACCTGTTGAACACTCACAGTGCAGTGCTCAAGATTGGGTATAATCAAAGAGTGGATAAAAACTGCCAAATCCAACCTCAGGAAGGATGTCAGCTGGTACCCTCGTCTACAACCTTCTCATTACTAAATCTGGAAACATACAATACCAATTCATTTGGAGGACACTCAGTTTCAGCAGGTGGTTTTACCTTGATGGCAGCAGCTCTTCAGATGATATTCAGGCCAGACATCTTTACCAACTATACCTGAAGATAATTATGCTCTCAAAAAGCATGTCATCACTGAGCTATAGTCCCTTGTACTGGTCCACCTACCCAGTATTGAGTTTATGTATTGCAATAAGCCACAGTGTAGTTTTGATAATACATGAACTCAGCTATTGTGGTTTGTAAACCATCTTCTATGCTTTAACAGAATTAACATCTTAATGAGTGCTGTGTAAATCTGTATGCAGCCTTACATTTTGTGTTTGAATCTGCCTGATATCTGTGTTGGATTACTAGAATCTTGCTCGCTCACTCTTCCTACCTACCTGTATCTATATGGCCACCCAGCTCACCTAAGCCACTCTGGGGGACTCACAACAGGTAAAAACAATCCAATAAAAACAAGTTAAAAATCAATATATAAACATATAAGAACTCTCCACATTCAATTTAAAACAACTTACGCAAGTTTTTGGTTGTTGGATAGATGGACAAGTATAGCTGCACTCTTTTATTGTGTATAGACTGTTTCTGAATGACTGTACACAACTATACACAGTTATGTTCAGCTTCATGCGTCATAATATGCAAAGCCTTGTGGTATTTAGTGTTGAAGGGCCAAATCTACAATGTCAAATTAAAAAATACATTAAATGAATATGCTCAGCTTTTCAGTTTCTTCAAAGCAGTTCAGCCTTGATGTATAGATCTAAATATATGCAGAGGATATGAAATGTAAAACTACAGAAGTTTCATACATATCACAGCATTATGTAGTTTTAATTCTCACTTTCAACACATGGGTCAAAATCAATACATTGAATTGTGCTTGGAAGTCAAAAGGAAGTTATACAGACCCTGAAATCTTGCTTCAGTGCTCATGGAAATAAGACTTTAGAATAGCATATAGGAGTAATTATTTTGAATGAGAAAGGTATGTGTGGATTTTTTAAATTTAAAAAAACCTGCTTTTATTTCTATAGGATGTAGAAGTACCATTGCACTTGCTTCGTTATGTTTGCTTATTTTGTGGAAAAAATGGCCTATCCCTCATGAAGGACTGTTTTGAATATGGAACTCCTGAAACGTTGCCATTTCTCATAGCACATGCATTTATCACTGTGGTCTCTAATGTAAGTATATATCTACAATTCTCTAATTTTAATAATACCAGGTGTAATAAAAAAGTCTCCACCAAGAGGTACTAACTTGAAGTCAAATGCGAACAACTGTATTCTCAAGCTGTGGCATTGATTAAATTTGTAACTCTCATTGTAATACTACCATTAAATGACAAAATTGCTGCTTTTAAAAATTGGGGATCACTTTGCTTTTATGCCTCTTACTGTAATCATTGACTAAAATTCCAGCTGCAGAAAAAGGTTTGGAAGTTTGCAGTATCTTCCGTAACCTCAAAATTATTTTTGAGTTCTGGTCAAGATAGATCGTTTTTAAGGGTGGGGGTAATTAGGTAACAGTTGTCCAGGTCTCATATGTGGGAGTGGTGACATTAGTTTTGTTAATTAACATTGATAGATGTTGCTTTATTATTGCTAAACTTCTTTCTCTAGTTTCCCTTCAATTCTTTTCTATAGCTCTAAGTAAATCAAAGCTAAATTTTAAAATCTACATTTTTTTTTCAGAAATTGCCATTCTCATGATTTAACAAAAAAAGCAATTTGTCCTCTTTTTCCTGTTTCTGTTGATTTAGAGAAGTAAAGTAGTTAGTAAGCTCAACTTTCTGAGAGGGATAATTCCAAATGAACTTCTTCAGCAGTTGCGTCTGACTGACTCTTGCCTTTCATGAGTTCTACATGGCCAGCAACCATTGCCTTTGAGTTTGTTTTCACAGTGATTGAAGATAAGCAACTGAGAGATTTATTCATAAGCTGGATATAGGATAAGATGGGAATGGCAGAGTTCATTTCTATTGATCCCACCTTATTTGTAGAAACTATATTTCCCATTTTGACGTGATAGGATAGTGAAATACAAGTAACCTGGCTCTGTGCCATGCAGTGATTTAAATGTGCTAACCAGCACCTTGAGTTGCACCTCGAAGCACAGTGGAAGGCAGTGTAACTTGTGCAACAGCAGTGTAGCATGGGTGAATCTTGATGTGCCCAGAACTCTGTGTACTGCTGCATTCTGGACCAGCTGAAACTTCCAAGTGTTTTTCAAGAGCAGCCTCTTGTACAGCATATCCAATTGGGAAGTGATTAAGGCATGAGTGACCATGAACAGGGCCTCCTAGTCCAGGGGTAGGTGTAATTGGCGCACAAAATGAACTCATGCTAACCGCCCCTCACCCCCACCCTAGCCTCTGCTTCCATCTGCTCTTGAGCAGAAGCTGTGAGTCCAGGAAGATCCCAGTTTGTGCATCGGCTGTGTCCAAGGGAGTGCCACTGTGTTGAGAGTTAAAAATGAAAAATCTCTAGATCCAAAAACCCAAAGCTACTCCATCTTTCTTGGGTTGAATCATACCCTCTTCTTCACCATCCAGATCCTCACAGCTTCCAGGCACTGAGTAAGCACCTTGACGGCATCACTTGTTCAATGAGGGGTAGAGATATATAACTAACATCATCAACATACAGATAATTTAATCTAATGCCAATGAATGATTTCACTGGTTTCATGTAGATGTTAAATTGGAGTGGAGAGAGCACCAAGCCCTGAGGCATGCCACATAAAAGGGATCTAGGGCTGGGACCTCTCTCCCCCACAACACTGATTGGAAGTGACCCTGGAGGAAGGAGAGCCAGTGGAAAACAGTGCCCCTCCCCATTCTTAATACCCCAGGTTAGTCCAGAAAGATACCATAATAGATGGTATCAAAAGCAGCTGAGAAATCCAAAAGGGCAAGGATGGATGCACCATCCCCATCCTGGGTCCTCCAGAGGTCATCCAAAAGCGTGACCAGTGCTGTCTTGGTATTATAACCCAACCTGAACCTCACCTGAAAAGGGTCCAGATAATGTGCTTTTTCCAGGGCCCTTTGAAGCTGAGCATCTGCCGCCTCCTCTGATTGGAGACTGGAGAAAAGTTATTCAGCATTCTACCAAAGTACATGCATACATTTCCATGTGTGTATAACTTGCAACTTTTCACTCCATTTTTATTGTTAAATGTAATTACTTTCCTTTTGAAACATTTATTCTGTTGCTTTATCCCTATCTGCAGATTATACAAATTCTGTATTTTCTCTAATTAGGCAAAAACCGTAACCAAACAGCATCCTCCAGACCTCCTCCCCTTAATGAAAATAATTCATCTGTTTCCTGTACCTTGTTTTGTGAACAGACCTTTGGCTTGGCTTTGGAATGGCTTTTATGGATTTCTCTGGACAACCCAGTTTTTCTCTGTCTCCCTCCTTCCTTTCTTTTCCCCTCAGTCTTAGGCTTGCACAAGACATTGAATCTCCAAGTCACCACATCACCTTTTCTGTACTCTCTCATGTCGTTCCCATCCATCTGTTCAGATCACCTAACAAAATAGCTTTCTACTCCCAGAGCACATTCATTTAGGATGTTGAAGCAGTTTTCTCCCAAATTCATCCAGGTTCTTTCATTATCACCATTCACTGGAAAACAACATGTAGTAATCACTAATCTGCTTTTACACACATTCACAATAATCAAGATGAAACCAGCTTGTACTTTCTGACATGTCTTATGTTATTCATTCATAATTAAAACTATACCTTCACTTTTCTGCATGTATTCATCAACTTTCCATGATTAGATCATGTTCATTCAGATCTATTGTATCCTTCCTCTTCTCTTAGTTTCACAAAGACACAACTTATCTTTTTTTTAAAAAAAAAGTTTAATTCTCTTTACTATTTTGTTTTACACTTGAATGTGCAATCTCCTATATACTATGGTTTTCAACAGGTGGATCCATAAATATTGACCACCATCACTTTGGTCAACCAACTGGTTCAGGCATGCCACTTATGTTGGTTGCTCCCATTGGAGTCTGCTGTTCAAGTTTGTGGAAGTGAATCATGTCCCAATCAAAACAGCTCTCCTTGGACCTTAAAAAAAAAAAAGTTTGTCAATATGTCTGAGGCTGGATGATCCAGCAGACTATTGGAATAGTACCTTGTGGACAGATGAGACAGAAATAGTTTTTGACATTATTGACAAACATATTTTGAGAAAACAGAACACTGCATTCCAGCAAGAGAACGTCATCCCAGCCCTGAAGCATTGTGATGGGAATGTATGGTTTGGTCTGCTTTGTAGCTGTAATGGTATCCATCCAAGCCTAAATGAATGTGGGTCATGCAACACAACAATAATCCTAAATGCTGAAGTAAACGTACAACAGAATAGCTGAAACAGAAAAAATGTTATGCCCTGACCTTAATCCAACTAAAATATTGTGGCGTGCCCTGAAGCAAGCAGTTCATACAAGATAGTCTGAAAATATCAAGTTGAAGTAATTCTGCAAAGATAAATGTTCAAAATACCTCCAAGCTGATTTGCAGGATTGATCAACAGTGCCAGAAAGGTTTAATTAAAGTCTGCTGCTAAAAATGATGCAGTCACTTACTTTTTTCAACAAAGACAGTGAATGTTGGATCAGTGAGTTAATAATATGACACAGTACACTGTTTGGGGCATTATTTGTTTAATCATAATCTCTTCATCTATTAATAAGACAGAGTTAAAGGTAGATATTTGGGATCATCATAGATTTTTGTCAGATGGGGTGATGGAGGAACATCTTAAAGCAGAGAATTAATGCTTCACTTTTCCCCCTGTTGGCAACATCTCTCTTGCAAGCCCCTGTCTCTGACTGTATTTTCATGTAATGTGATTAGCTTGCATTTGAAACCCTAGAGGATGATACAAAGCAGTTGGGATGAGAGGGCTATAGAATTCATCATTAAGTATCTTTCATCTTTTTATCAACTCATGCTCTCTTCTTACTTTGTAGCTGTAGCTGTTTAATAGAAACCAAAATCACAGGCTTGACCCTCCATTAGTTCTGCCCTGAAATAATACATATTGTTTTATACATTTGAATGACTAGATAAAATATGAGTTCTTGTTAATTGATTCTGTTACATATTTTCCTTTTTCATTTCAATTTGCCATGACATTTTTCTGTATGAGATTCCAGTGCAAGGTTTCATATGATGGTGCTTCCTTTCTCTCTCCGTGGTTAGTGCTAATGGAAAAGGCATCAATAATATGTTTTTTAAAAAAGTTTTTCCCCACTTCCTATAGGACAGTGTTCCCCAACATGTCATTCTTGATAGAGGTTGAGCCATGACCCCAACCAGCATGGACAAATATATGAGGATGAGGGGAATGTAATCCAGCACATCAGAAAGATGCAAGATTGGAGAAATCTGGTTTAGGAGTTCTCCCTCACACAAGTTATCTTTCATTCTTTGTGCCTTGGAAGCTGTGGCAAACTGGCCTTTTGGACTGTTCTTCGTAAACATACTAGGAAAGCAAAAGAATCTTCTTTCTAGTTGGCAAATATATGTGTCTTAAGTTTGTTGCTGTAAGACATTTCAGTTTAAGTTGTTCAATTTTTGTACTTTTTGCATAGATCAGAATATGGCTGCACATCCCTGCTGTCATGCAACACATTATACCTTTTAGGACCTATGTCATCAGGTACTTTTTGCAGATATTTTTGATTCCTGGGATTTATTTGTATAAAATGCACTGATTTCTAGTTGTTTTTACAATGTCTCAAATGTGACACTTACAAATGCTAATGTATTTATTTATTGAAATTTATTGGCCGCCATATAGTATTGTTTGCAATGATTTGATTAATAACAGGCGAATTATTAGTGGTATTAATTTGAACAACAAATTTGTTAATTTTTAATCATGGATGTTCACAACTGTACATGCTACCATGATTTTTTTTTTAAATGTATCTCTATACACATACATGTGTCCATACACTCCCTATCTTTCTCTCATACTAACAGGAAAAATAATTGTTTATGTATGTAAAAATATAAAATAAAACTATCCAGTAATTCTGAGTATTTAGAAGAATGTTGGCAATGTATGTATTTATTTAATTAATCAATTTGTGTGGCAACCCAATTCACAAATTTTGGCTCTGGGTGGCTAACATAGGATTAAAATCTGTACAATTCCAACCAAATAGGAAAACAACAACAAAATAATGCAATTGAAGCCCACCCACAACTATTTAATAACAGCCATTACAGATGGGCCCATCTAACACCCTGGCCCAGGGGAAAAACCAGATTTTACAAGGCCTTACAAAAGGCCAGCAGGATCAGGACCATCCAGATTTCAGGAGGTAACCTGTTCCAGAGGGCAGATGCCACAGCACCTGGGTCCCACTAGATGACATTATTTTATAGAAGGTACCCAGAGCATGTCCACCATGTCAGATTTGCAGGATGGGCAGATTCAGTTGGAGATAGGCCCAAGTAAACCAATGCTGTATCATGAAGGGCTTTATTTGGTAACCAACAGCATGAAACGCACTCAGAAGTCTACTGGGAGCCAGTGCAGCTCACATAACATTGGTAGTATATGGGCATACCTTGGTGCAGCCATAACTACCCACACCATTGCATTCTGGATACTTAGCTTTACTATTTAAGAAATAATTATCTGTTAGAACTGTGCAACTCTTTGGATTCAAGGGGAAAATGTGCTTTGTAGTGCAGGTGGGCATGAACTAGCATCTGTTGGCTGCTGCATAAATTGAATGTGTCTTTTTCTGGTATCGTGCTACAGCTGTGGAAATCAGCCATATGATCTCAGTTGTAGTTGAGTTGTCCCACCTTTTGTAACCTAGTGCCCTCCACATGTGTTGGACTACAATTGCAGGAAATTTCTTGGTAGTATAATCATGGGATACTAGGTTGGAAAGGCTATTCTAGAATGTGAAATCTAGACTTTATATCTAATTCTTGTATCTGAAGGCCATTGTGCAGTGGTTGATGTATTGGATGGAAGAAATCTGGATTCAAGCACCCATTGAGCAGAAGATTAAATCCTGCTTGAACCTAGATAAAAGTCAAATTACTTCTACCAATCTAGTTCTGAGGAAAAAATGGGATAGTGGCATGTATGGTGGATAGCATACAAATCTAAGAAATTAAAAATCGTATAAAATTATTTAAGTGACATGGATTTTCACATGTTTTTTGATAACCTGTCTCAAATGTTTCCAGCTGTATCTTCTCCCAAATGAAATTACTCTTAAACTTAGTTTTATTTAGAGTGGACTGGTTTTCTATGATTTACAATTCTATTGTTAAGGTTTCCATAAAGTTACATATTTTTAGTAAAAATTATGATGTCTGGCAAAATTAATTTGACTGGTTTTGTTAATATTAATTTGAACTCCCTTGTATTTCTCCTTAGGTATTTATGCAAACTGTCGGACCAGGAGTTAAGACAGAGCGCAGCTCGTAATATGGCAGATTTAATGTGGAGCACAGTTAAAGAGCCATTGGATACTGCTTTGTGTTTTGATAAAGAGAGTCTTGATCTTGCATTTAAGTACTTTATGTCACCAACCTTAACAATGAGATTGGCTGGACTTAGTCAAATAACAGTAAGAAGCTTTTGAATATATGTAGATATATAGATATTCAAGTAAATAGGTATGTGTAAATGTTCTGAGATAATGTTATTTTTCTGTTCTTCAACAGTTATGATGTTATGCCAAAGTATGCCCACACACACAGTAGACTAAGATGATTGGGTACTGAGATGAGAGAATGGGTTGTACAACTTCAGTCTGCATATAGGGGATGCTGTATCTGAGTCCTTCTCAGCATGAATAATGTAATGTGGAAAATGAGATGGGCTGTAATCTTTCTCTTCTTAACCTGTAGTTTTACGACTAAGATGCCATTTAAAACTGTTATTAGTTCCACCACATAAAATTGGCAACCGCTACCCCACTGTGTTTATAGTTCTTAAACAAATTATTTTTTATCTTCACTGAAAAGAGTGTTTTTTAAATGCTGTATTATGCTATGATCCCAATCCAGTTTATTTTTATAATGTCCCTTAGCTGGGTTAGATATATAGTTGAGGATAGTATATAAAAAATGACTACTGCTCATAGGAAAGGGTGATATTCTTGTTCTGTGTGAATGTTTCTTCTATTGGTAGTTTCCAATTGTAGAGAAGGATGAAGAAAGTAAGAATGCCATTAAACACTTACTAAGATTAGCATATAATACTGTGATACTTGAAGGCAAAGATTATTGAAAATATCCACAGAACAGGTTGTTGTTTAAGAATTACTTCTGGGGGCTATATATTGAAGTGAATACTAGGAATAACAGGCCTGGGGTATGATGGATATTGTCAACTTCATTGAAAATTACCAACTTGATTTTTGCAGTCCCCAGTTTGCTGTTAATGCTGTTGCTATTGCCAGCCTCCTCCTATTTCTTAGGCTGGCTGGCTGGCTGGCTGGCTAGCCTTTTGATCAGCTAGCTTAAAATCAGAAAGTTGTAATTTCATATGCCACAGGATTGGATATTGTGTTGCAAGCCACAGTTGCCTTGCTCCCACTTACCATATTTTTCCGACTATAAGACGATACTTTTTTCTAAAATCCTTACCCTAAAAATTGAAGGGCGTCTTATTCAAGGAAGTCAGCCGAGGAGAGAACCGCGCGGTTGCAAAACTGCCCATACTTTGTCTCTGCAGACAGGCTTCCTCCTATTGCTAACCTCCAATCACAAGTGAAATAGCTTGTCTCCCAAACAGACTTCCTCCAATCACGAGCCTTATGTAACTGATGTCAGCTGATGCTGAACAAACCAATTAGAGGAAGCCTGTTTGCAGAGACAAGCTAGGCAGTTTCACTCGTGCTTGAATGTAATCAGTTATGCAAAAGAGCATGGAAATAGAGCTGCAGAGAGACGGTTTGGACCTCCTCCCACCGAGTGTATCAGGTCAATGTTAACTAAGTACTAAATAAAAATGTGTTCTGCACTATCTTTAAAATATTGATTTCTTAATTTTGGGTTGGAAAAGTGGGGGTCATCTTGTACATGGGGGCGTCTTATTGACGGAAAAATACGGTAGTTTATAAATGTGCCATTGCATCTAAGCCAGTCAGAAGGGATATGATGGCATTAGTAGGAGCTCTGCTGCTTGCCCACGCAGGCCAATAGGGAATGTTACAGGAGTGAGGGGAGTGGGTTTGGTCAGCATGTGAACTGTGTTGACAGGATATGCAATGTCTGCAAAAACCGAGTACTACTCTGAGCAGTATGTAGCCCATGTAGATTCTAGCAAGTAGACTCACATAGCGCCTTTCAGTGTAATACATTTTATTCATAGAAAGCCAACATTGTTTTATGGTGATTTTTTTAAAACCAAGTCAAACTATTAAAAAATAAAAAAAAGAGAGAGAGAGAGATTCTGACATTCACTAAGCATTCACTTTCATAAGAAGCTAGTTCTATCCAAGATTACTTGGATATTACACTGCAAATTCTACGAAGTCTAGTGTATCTTCAAAAAGTATAGTCATGTGAAGAAAATACACCCCATTGAATTTTTTAACTTTTTCAACATATTTCAACATACAGATATTTGAACTTCATTTCAACAATATTGATAAAGGGGGATATAATGTACAATACCAAATATCATGCACCGTTTACATTTTGTAGTCCATTGTGTAATTTAAGTAAACATAAATGCACATTTCACAGGTGGCAAAAGTAAGTACACCCCTACAATTACCACTATCTCAAATACCTAAAATTGGACTCAGGTGCACCAGTTCAGGTGCAAATGATTAGAGCATTGTTAGAATGGATCTGGGAAGAACCTGTCTTATTTAAACCACAGACATTTAGTTTGATTTGATCTTTGTTGTTGAAGTGTGAGGTATCACCATGCCTAGATCAAAAGAACACTTTGAGGCCTTCAGAAAGAAGGTTACAGATGTCTATGAATCTGGGAAGCGATTTCAAAAGATTGCCGAACAGTTGGACATCAATCATTCCACTGTCTGGAAGTTCATCTACAAGTGGCGAAGATTTCAAACGGCTGCCAACTTGCCCAGGTCATGCCGTCCCAGCAAGTTCAGCCTGAGAGCGGAACACAAGATGGTGAAAGAAGTCTCCAAAACCCCCAGAATTTCATCACGTGAGCTTTCACCATTACTGATGTCAAAGTGCACAAGTCTACCATTAGAAAGAAACCTCACAAATTAGATCTACATGGGAGGTGTGCCAGGAGGGAACCTTTGGTGTCCAGAAAGAATGCCAGGGCAAGACTAAAGTTTGCTCATGAACACCTAGGCAAAGAACAGTGTGCTCTGGACAAATGAGGCAAAGACAGAGTTATTTGGCCACAGTACCAGACATGTTTTGTAAAAACTAAAGAGAGCATTTCCCAGAAGAACCTGATACCAGCTGTAAAGGATAGTAGTGAAAATGTTTTAGGGCTGCTTTGCTGCATCAAGACCTGGGCAGCTCACCATCATAGAATCCACTATGAATTCTTCATTGTACCAGAGGGTGCTTGAGGATAAGAAGACTGAAGCTCAGTGCAAAGTGGACCTTGCAATGTGACAATGACCCTAAACATTCTAGTAAACCCACCAAGAAATGGCTGAAAAAAAAAAAGAAATGGAGGGTTCTGGAATGGCCAAGTCAAAGTCCAGATCTGAATCCCATCGAGATACTGTGGGGTGATTTGACACAGGCTGTACATGGAAGAAACCCCTCAAACATCACACAGTTGAAAAGGTTCTGCATGAAGGAGTGGGAAAAAGTTCCTCACAGTCGATGTCAGAGGCTGGTAGGCAGTTATAAGAAATGCCTACCTGAGGTTGTTTCTGCCAAAGGGAGCAATACCCGGTATTATAGCCAAGGGTGTACTTACTTTTTCCACAGAAAACTACCTGGCCTTAGAACTATTTGAGTAAATTTGTGTGACATACTACACTTTGACTCAAGCGTGACATCTGTGGAAAAAGTCAAATTCCATGCAATGCAATGGAACCAAATGATTGAGGCATTTTTAGCGCGCGTGCGCGCGCGCACACACAAAATCAGTGAACAGCAATAAGGGTCATTTGGAAGGTAAGATGACTTCCCCTTCTCTCCTCCCCCAATTTTTTACTCATCTCTGTTCACTCTGAAATATCTTCACAAATAAAGCAAATTTGAATTAGGACAGATGTTTGATGCAGCACTAAAATTTGGCAAAATTTGTGGGAAGAAAAATAATGAAATAATTGCTCTGTTTATTCAGTGTGTGTTAAATGTATGTGCCTCTGTGACTGAATTCACATGTTGTCATAACCCATGCAGGTGTAATCAAGTTTTATTTTTAAAAAATCACAATTTGCAAAACAGTTTAAACCATAAATCATGATTCCAAATTTCAGTGGCTGAGTCCAAGCATGCAAAGCCAAAGAATCCATATTACAACTATTTATATGTTGGCAGGCATTTTTGTCTGTAAAATAAATCGATAATTTAATGGTATATATAAAGTGAAAATGGTTGTAATGGTGAAGATAAGGAATTGCAATAATTAAAGAGGTTTCACTATGAAAGCATCAGTATAGCAGCTAGTATATCAGAATCTTCAGTTCTTCTTGTATCTTAATCATAAAAGGGAAACAACTTTTCCTAAAGATGTTAGTAGTATAATTTTGAGGTAAGAATAAATAATTGTACCCTTTTGGAATTTATAAATTTAAAGGGTTTTTTTCCTACTTACAGAATCAGCTTCATACTTTCAATGATGTGTGTAATAATGAATCATTGGTTTCAGATACAGAAACGTAAGTATCTTTTGACTTTGGAATATTTTCATTTAATTTAGCCCCAATTACAACTGAAGTCAACAGTACAATTTCATTAGAATTCTATGTGAACTATCATTTTGGGTTCATTACATGCCAAATGCAAAAATGATAGTTATTTTAACGGTTGTATGTGCACAGACATAGTATTTTAACACATATTAACCAAAAAATTTCAGATCCTCTCTGGAGGGTTCAACTGTCCCTACAGTCTTTTAAATATAAGTCCTTTTTTTCCCCATAAAATTTTGTTGATTTACACCAAGTGTAAATGGTGATATGCATCCCATACAGTGATAGGAGAGGGCTTACAGCCCTCAGACTAAAAAAAGTTGCATGTCCCTGACCTAGTAGATAATGATTGATGGAAGTTCTGCAAGTTAGTTTTTCTTCATTAAATGTTTAGCTGTCAGTTACTGCTGCACATCCGGTACATGATACATCTCATGTTCAAAAAAATCCTGAGTTCAAAAATGAGGCCTTAATTGATGAAAATAACTGACATTTTAGTTTAAAAATGGCTTTTATTTGTGTGTGTGTATGTGTGTATTTATTTTAGAGGGAATTATATGTATATTTCAACAAGCATACGTTTTGTAATATTTCAGATGATCCATAACTTTGGCAACACTCAAATGCCATTTTTGTTGAATGATCCTATTTGTATTACATTAAACTGCAACATTAATGTATTTTAAATATTTTTATTATTTTAAGCTCCAGAAATATTTACTACTGAAGGAAAAATTTCATATAATTTTAATATACTGTATAGACCAATTCTTTATTTCTAAAGCATTATCAACAGACACTTTCACTTTAGCAGAAGACGTGATTTATTTTATTTATTTTATTAAACGTATGCTACCAACTACTATTTTTTTAGTAATTTATAATATACATGCTTCAGGAAGTTCCAGCATAGCTCTCTGTGCTGCTGTAGCTTGCTAGCAAACTTTAAAAATATGATAGTTTGTGGCATTATTTTGCAAATCTCCCTTGCTATTCTGTCCACATTTCTGCTGCTCAGTGTTCCCATTCCTAGCAAGTATATTTGCATGGCTGCAAACAGGGCTGCTCAAATTGTGGAAGGAAGAGGGAATCCCCTGCAAGTAGTGATGCCACAATAGCTTCTCTAAGGATGGAAACAAACCTCTGAATATTGCTTTTTTTCCAAACTATTTTAGGGTCAGAGGTTCTTTCTTCTTTGTGAATAATTCCACTGATGCCCTGGGAGTGTTGATGGCAGTTTTATCATGCAGAATAGCTTCTGGGGCCCTAACCTGACCTAAAATAGCCAGCGAAACTGGTGTTACATGGACAGGCAATCAATGCTTGAACAGTGATCCTTGATAAATATTACACTTACCTCTACTTTCAAATACAAGAATTAGAGATGTGTCTCAGAATATAGTAGATCATTTTATAGACGTTTTTAACCTATCTATTTATAAATCTGTTATAAATAAATATAAAATCTATTTATAATAGATGGAAAGTTAATACAGAGCAACATTTTGATAATAAAAGCCAGAGTGAAAATAAAATTTACTTTAAAATACAGACGTTGCAGAAAATTATCAAATTCCCATTAATTCATAATGCTTGAAACCAATAAGCATTTCACAGGTAAACAATCAGTAACCTAATCCTGCATATGTTCATTTGGAAAAATACAACTCTTCAATGGGGTAATTTTTCAGCTTGCCTTTATATAAGCCTCTGGAATTATATTTTTAGTTTCAAAAATGCTTGGGACAAATTTTTCTTATGCCATGGATTTCATACCAGTTTACCTGGTTTTTTTAGTTACACGTATATACCATCCATTTTCATTTTGTGCAGCATTAAAGGCTGAATACACTTGAATTTGGAAATTGACTATTTGTAAACATAAGGAAACACTACTGAATTTTTTTTTAGGGTAACCAACAAAATGTGGGTGTACAAATTACCTTCTTATGTTTTTCTCCTCTTATATAGATCTATCGCAAAAGAACTTGCAGACTGGCTAATCAGCAACAATGTAGTAGAGCATATTTTTGGACCAAATTTGCATATTGAGGTATGTTTAATATAAAGCAGGATTGTCTGTCTATATCATGAAGTTTAAGTTTTAATATTTTGATTTTGACTTAATTTTTTCCAGATCATTAAACAGTGCCAAGTGATTCTTAATTTTCTTGCTGCTGAAGGCCGGCTTAGTACACAGCATATAGACTGCATTTGGGCTGCAGCACAGGTATACCCTTACTTAAGAAGTTGTGCCAAAAAAGTGGTCTTAGGCAAAGTAATGTTGTGTTAAGAAAATAGAATATGACAAGACTTGGGTTTGGATGCAATGAAAAATGGATTTATTCAATATGACAGGTGTAAATCCTCTCTTTTGCACCTGAAAGTCTTACAGAGATGCACAAGTCTTACGTGTTTGCAGCTTATTCCCATAGCACTAAATTATGGTTTAATTATATCTGAATTAACTTGTGTTTCTTAAATGTGTGTGTGTATGCTTGTCTGTTTTATTGTAGTTGCTGTTTGTTTTACGATTTCTGTCATGAACAGCTACTTTGAGTTAAAAAAAATAGATATCCAAACCTAGTGCTCAAGCAGTAGGTCTCTCCACTTCGATGTGTTGCGTGTATTTTCTCCTGCATGTGTGATTTTTTTTAAAAAAATTTAATTTAATTTACTTTCTTTGCTTGTTTGAAGAGTAAACCACCAAGAATTGTTTGGAACTGGGCAGCCTCTACATTTAAATAAATAAACTTCAAACAAGGAAGGAATTTTCTGATAAAGCATGGAAAGGCAGTAGTTGGATATTAACTACATATTGCTCAATTTATATATGCACCCAGAAACTTTGAAGCATTTTTCATATTAAAGCAGTTTAAATGTAGCATATTGGAGTGCATCTACCCTTTAATATAAATCTTTACCTTCATTAGTATTAGATATCATGGCATTCAGTGCATAGTTACTGTTAAGACCAGAATCCAAAAAATGGAAAGCAATTTCCCAAGTGTGTTCACATGTTTCACTCTGTGTTTCCTTTCTCTGTTGTAAGACAAAGGTAAAGTCTCTTTTTACTTGAGCATGACTCCACATGATCATCTTAGTGTCTACTTTTTCACTTGACTTAAAAAAAAAATCCTTGTAAGTAGTTCAGCAGTAAAGGAGCTTTAAAGTTTGTGTTTGTGAAGACTGCTATATGAAGTTCTAATTACTGCTAAACATTCCCCTTAGTATTGCAAATTGTGCAAATGCTTATCTTTCACTAACTTTTTTGCATAAAGATTCCACCCATTTTAAAAACAAGGAAAAACATATAGTATGCCAAAATCTTTGCATGGTGGTGAATTAGCATTTTTCTTGGCTTGAAAAAAATCATGAAAATTTGTTGTTGTTGTTTTACTTTTTGAAAAAGAGCTTATAATAAATGGGCTTCGTTTTTATAGATAAAGCAAGCGTTTTGAATTTGAAAGGGAGGACTTTGTATAAAGGAATAATTCCAGTTGTATCATTTTGTTTTTATTTCAAACAATTTGATAATATCATTTTCTTGCAGTACTAATCAGTGAACATGTAGCCAGCATTATAATTACTTTTCTGAATTAGATACTTCAGCATTAAATAAATTTAAGCTTAGACTTATTTTCTCCATTTGTTTAAAATGTTTTACATCTCTAACTGCCGTTTATGCTTTTATTGATCTTTTATATGTTTCTATTTACTATATCACAATTTTGCAAAATATTTTAAAAGAGAGCATGGCAATAATGAAAACTAAGAGTATGACAGGGTGTTCATAAAATGGAAAATGTGTTCTGTTTCAAACCTGAAACCTGTGTATTCTGAAAGTTTGGTCAAACCCTGTCTCCTCTTCATCAGAAACAAGGATGCTTACTTTCCAGGGTGCTGTTATTGTCTCTGCCTCATGGCTTTTGCACCTGTTACTTACTGCAATATCCAGAATGGCATATCCCACCAGCCTGCTCACTCTGTGGTCTCCCCACCATTGTCCCACCTTTCCCTGCCTTCCCTCAGCTGCTGCTCAAGCATGGCATATCACGCAGACCAGCCCACTCCTCACCTTCCCTTCTTTGCTGCCCTTTAGTCGTCACCACCAAGGAAACCCTTACACCTGGGTTTTTTTGTGGTTCCCCCCCTTGAAACATTTCTCCTCAGAACAACTGCATTTTGGTCTGTATCTGGAACAAAACAGCCTTATTTCTTTCCATATCTGGGTCCACATCATATTTCAGTTTGGGCACAAACCACCCAAAAAACCCTGCTGTTCCATGCAAAGGAATGATTTGTGCATGAATTGTTTTGCACATCCTTAGAATATACAAATTATAACAAGTTACTTATAAATTCTTACTGTTAAGGAAAAAAGCCATTTCCCTTGATAAGTCGTCTTTCTCTTTCTTTTTAAAGTTGAAGCATTGTAGCCGCTATATACATGATTTGTTTCCTTCATTGATCAAGAACCTGGATCCTGTACCACTCAGACATCTTCTTAATTTAGTTTCCATCCTCCATCCAAGTGCACATACTGAACAGGTAGAAATAAATGATTTTAAAGCAGTCTGTTTTCTGTGGCACAATCTGCTGAAAATTTTTCCACATATGTTTTGTTGAAGTTAAGCAAAATTACATATGAATGTAGTTGTGAAAGTGAATGGCACTGCTGATGAAACAAATTGGGTGCCCTTACTCTGAAGAGAGGGAGAGGAAATTCATTTGCATGCATAGGTTTACTTAGATTAGAGGTCAACATTTGCATCTCTGTTCTTTTTTGCTGTAATAGGGGAAAAAAACTTAAATTAGGAAGATTCCACTTGAGCCCAAGAGATAATGTTACTTTGCATTGTATTTGTGAATTTATGAATAGGATACATTTATGATTTATGAATAACAGAGTACACATTTTTCTTTTTGAGCATTGTAATTTATTTTTTTACAGACTTTATATTTGGCATCTATGCTTATTAAAGCATTGTGGAATAATGCTCTAGCAGCTAAGGCCCAGCTATCAAAACAGAGTTCTTTTGCATCTTTACTTAGTACAAACCTACCAATGGGAAATAAGAAAGGTGAGTGTACATTTGTTTCCTGGGCATCATAAATGATTAAGAAGTAAATTTAAAGTTTTATGGCTGGGATTATTGTAGAGAGTAATATAGTCTCTAAACAGAACTTCTTTAATTACCATAAGCTTCTTGTTTCATCTCTGTCTGAAAGTAGAAATAAGAGTTTCAGGGAGAAAAGGCCAGGATACTCTAGAAAATAAAGAACATACTCCAGAAGCGTTAGTTAATTCTTAATCACAATTTTGATATGTTACTATTGGCTGTATATAATCAGTGCTATCTTCACTTTTTTTTTCCTCTTCAGAGGAAGAAGAGCTCCGAAGAGCAGCTCCATCACCATGTAAGTTATTGCAGAAAAGCATTATGATAGAATTATCTTCTTGTTCAGGAACTTATATGTAATCTCTCATTTTGTCCATCTTTTATTTAGATGCAGCTGAACTAAGTTAAATTTCAAGCAGCTGGTGCATTCTCTTTCTAGTCTTCACTTGTTCACATACATACTTTAATAATTTTAGACAGATTAAATTTGTTTATTACTTTCTTTTATCCATTGCAAGAGCACCAAGTCAACTTGCAGTTGTGCTGTTGATATTATTAGCTGTTAGACTAGTTGCAGGGCAAGTCAAAGGTTTATAGCAAGAGCCACAACAGCCTTTTGCTGACACTATGTGCATAGTTTAATGTAACTGAACCTATATTAAAATTAACATTTTCTGAAAGAACCTGAATGGGGTTTTTTTTTCTGAAATAGGGTCACCTGCAGCAAGCCCTCAAAGCAGTGACAACAGTGATACTCATCAGAGTGGAGGAAGTGACATTGAAATGGAAGAACAACTGATTAGCAGAAATAAACATGTCCAACAGCGACTTTCAGATACAGAGGTACAATAGTAATTTTTTCAGTGATGACAACTTCAAAAAGCAAATTAAGCTAATAAAGATTAATGAAGAATTTGATAATATGGAAGATGTATTCTCTGTTCGAATTATATGGCTGGGTTTATAAACTGCACTGAATCATTATTTGATTTGCTTCTCTATATGCAATCTGTTGGGCAAACTTAGCCATTTTAGTTCATAAATCATGCTTGGTTAACATATCAGTAAAACAAAATATTTAGATACAATTGAATTTTACCAACATTTTGGACTAAAAATTATACAACAAATGACTTTTTAAAGATTTAAAGTGAAAAGTACAGTTAGATTTGGAATTGTCTACCTGTGCCTTGAAAGCTTCATTTGAAGTCCTTCTCTCAGTACTCTCACCATATTTCTTCAGGTTGGCAACAACCATTGAATCAGCCATTTCAGAAAATATGGTCTTCCAAAATGCTCTTCCCAGGATGCCTGACATAACTTGGGTGTCTTTTGGACCAAGTCAATCTACTCCCCCCCCCACCCACAAGTTCTTTAAACGGTTGTGGGTTTTTTGTGTCACTGATTTACAGTACTGTGCAAAAGTTTTAGGCAGGTGTGAAAAATGCTATAAAGTAAGAATTCTTTCAAAAATATATATTGTAATTGTTTATGTTTATCAATTTACAAAATGCAAAGTGAGCAAACAGAAGAAAAATCCAAATCAAATCAATATTTGGTGTGACCACCCCTTGCCTTCAAAACAGCATCAACTCTTCTAGGTACACTTGCACACAATTTTTGAAGGAACTTGGCAGGTAGGTTGTTCCAAACATCTTGGAGAACTAACCACAGATCTCCTGTGGATGTAGGCTGCCTGAGATCCTTCTGTCTCTTCATGGAATCCCAGACAGACTCAATGATGTTGAGATCAGGGCTCTGTGGGGGCCAAACCATCACTTCCAGGACTCCTTGTTCTTCTTTGTGCTGAAGATAGTTCTTAATGACACTGGCTATATGTTTGGGGTCATTGTCCTGCTGCAGAATAAATTTGGGGCCAGTCACATGCCTCCCTGATGGTATGGCATGATGGATAAGTATCTGCCTGTATTTCTCAGCATTGAGGACACCATTGATCCTGACCAAATCCCCAACTCCATTTGCAGAAATGCAGCCCCAAACTTGCAAAGAATCTCCACCGTGCTTCACTATTGCCTGCAGACTCTCATTTTTGTACCGCTCTCCAGCCCTTCGGCGAACCAACTGCCTCCTGCTACAGCTAAATCTTTCAAATTTTGACTCTTCAGTCCAGAGCACCTGCTGCCAATTTTCTGCACCCCAGTTCCTATGTTTTCGTGCATAGTTGAGTTGCTTAGCCTTGTTTCCACGTTGGAGGTATGGCTTTTTGGCCACAATTCTTCCACGAAGACCACTTCTGGCCAGACTTCTCCAGACAGTAGATGGGTCCCACTGGTTTCCGCCAGTTCTGTGCTGATGGCACTGCTGGACATCTTCCGATGTCAAAGGGAAGTATGTATGATGTGTCTTCCATCTGCTGCATTAAGTTTCCTTGGCCAACCACTGCGTCTATGGTCCTCACCGTTGCCCGTTTTTTGTGCTTCTTCAAAAGCGCTTGAACAGCACCTCTTGAAGCCCCGGTCTGCTTTGAAATTTTTGCCTGGGAGAGACCTTGCTGATGCAGTATAACTATCTTGTGTCTTGTTGCTGTGCTCAGTCTTGCCATGGTGTATGACCCGTGACATGTAACAGTCTTCCACAACCTCACCTTAGTAGCAGAGTTTGGCTGTTCCTCACCCAGTTTTAAGCCTCCTACACAGCTGTTTGTTTCAGTTAATGACTGTGTTTCAACCTACATATGAAATTGCTAATCATTAGCACCTGCTTGGTATAATTGGTTAATCATACACCTGACTCTAATCCTACAAGATCCCTGACTTTGTGCAAGTGTACAAAGTGTGCAAGTGTAAGAATTGATGCTGGTTTGAAGCCAAAGGGTAGTCACACCAAATATTGATTTGATTTAGATTTTTCTTCAGTTTGCTCACTTTGCATTTTGTAAATTGATAAACATAAACAATTACAATATATATTTTTGAAAGCATTCTTACTTTACAGCATTTTTTCACACCTGCCTAAAACTTTTGCACAGTACTGTATATGCTGTTGTTTCCTTTAGAATAAGATTGAACAGTGTATCATCTGTGAGCAGCATGTGACCTTCCCTGATTCTCTGGTGATTCAGGATATGGATTTAGTATCTTTTAATTTTTTTTATAGGAATCAATGCAGGGAAGTTCTGATGAAACTGCAAATAGTGGTGAAGATGGCAGCAGTGGGCCTGGTAGCAGCAGTGGTCACAGTGATGGATCAAGCAATGAAGCAAACTCTAGCCATGCAAGCCAATCTGCAGGAAGCCCAGGCAGTGAAGTGCAATCAGAAGATATTGCAGATATTGAAGCTCTTAAGGAAGAGGAAGAGGAAGAAGATGAAGACCAGAGTCATAATTCCCAAAAAAACAGCCGGAATGTAGATTTGCGAAACCGAAAAATAGAATCTCAATCAGGCATTTGCTTGGGAGATGGACAGGAAACAGCAGATAGGAGTGGTGTAAGCAATGGATCTGGGAATAGCCATGTTTTTAATAGTGAAACTGTTCCACCAGTGGATAGTAGAATTAGAATGCTAGATCCCTGTTCACACACAGAGAATACTGATCATGATATGACTGGTGAAATGAGTACTGCTCACATATCACAGGGCTCTCAAGATTCCTGTATCACACACACAGGGGACTTCCTTGGGGAAGCAATTGGAAATGAATTATTTAACTGCCGACAATTTATTGGGCCACAGCACCATCACCACCACCACCACCACCATCACCACCACCACCACCACCACCATCATCATGAAGGGTAAGTTATTTTCAGTGTCTATATGTTTGCAAAAGTGAAGTCTGAATTGTTGCCAGTTTGCGGCTAAATTTCATGACTTGAAATACTGAATTCTGTGACATGAATATGTTATGTAAAATAGTCACATTTAGGTATCTTTTGCTTCCTTGTATAATTTTTTTACTTTTAAAGGGAATAAAAATACAAGAAACTATGTTCACTCAAAATTCTACATCAGTAAAGCCTCAAAACAAAACAGAATTTTCTTTAGTATACTGAAATTTGCTTTGCTGATACACTGTGTGCACAATTATTAGGCAAGTGAGTATTTTGACCATATCATCATTTTTTTGCATATTTTCCACCTCCAAGCTGTATAAACCTGAATGCTTATTGGATATAAGCATATCAGGTGATGTGTATTTGTGTAATGAGGGAGGGTGTGGCCTAAGGAGATCAACACCCTATATCAAGGTGTGCATAATTATTAGGCAGCTTTTTTTCCTCAGGCAAAATGGGCCAAAAAAGATATTTAACTGACTCTGAAAAGTCAAAAAATGTAAAAAGTCTTTCAGAGGGATGCAGCACTCTTGAAATTGCTAAGATATTGGGGCGTGACCACAGAACCATCAAACGTTTTGTTGCAGATAGTCAACAAGGTCGCAAGAAACATGTTGAGAAAAAAAGACGCAAATTAACTGCCAAAGATTTGAGAAGAATCAAACGTGAAGCTACCAGGAACCCATTATCCTCCAGTGCTGTCATATTCCAGAACTGCAACCTACCTGGAGTGTCCAGAAGTACAAGGTGTTCAGTGCTCAGAGACATGGCCAAGGTAGGGAAGGCTGAACCTCGACCACCACTGAACAAGACACATAAGTTGAAACGGCAAGACTGGGCCAAGAAATATCTGAAGACAGATTTTTCAAAGGTTTTATGGACTGATGAGATGAGAGTGACTCTTGACGGACCAGATGGATGGACCCGTGGCTGGATCAGTAACGGGCACAGAGCTCCACTTCAACTCAGACGCCAGCAAGGTGGAGGTGGGGTACTGGTATGGGCTGGTATTATTACAGATGAGCTAGTTGGACCTTTTCAGGTTGAAGATGGACTCAAAATCAACTCCCAAACCTACTGCCAGTTTTTAGAAGACACTCTCTTCAAGCAGTGGTACAGGAAAAAGTCTGCATCTTTCAAGAAGACCATGATGTTTATGCAGGACAATGCTCCATCGCAGGCATCGCAGTACTCCACTGCGTGGCTAGCCAGTAAAGGCCTCAAAGATGAAAGAATAATGACATGGCCCCCTTCCCCACCTGACCTAAACCCTATTGAGAACTTGTGGGCCCTTCTCAAATGGGAGATTTACGGTGAAGGAAAACAGTACACCTCTCTGAACAGTGTCTGGGAGGCTGTGGTTGCTGCTGCACAAAAAGTTGATCGTCAACAGATCAAGAAACTGACAGACTCCATGAATAGAAGGCTTATGACTTCCATAAGTTATTCCAAAGAAGGGTGGCTATATTGGTCACTGATTTTTTTGTTTGAAATGTCAGAAATGTTTATTTGTAAATTTTGAGTTTGTTTATTCTCACTTTAACAGATGAAAATAAACGAGTGAGATGGGGGAATTTTCGTTTTTCATTTAGTTGCATAATAATTCTGCATACTAATAGTTGCCCGATAATTGTGCACACGTAGATATGCTCCTAAGAAAGCCAAAACCTCACTTTTACTACCTTAAATATTCAGGTTTGAGGTTTATTAACATTTTGGATTATAGAGCACTGTAGTTGTTCAATAATGAAATTCATCCTCAAAAATACAACTTGCCTAATAATATGTGCACACAGTGTATATCTTTCCACAGTTGAACATAAGCAGTCTTTGGGGCAATATTAAAATCTTGTGAAATAAATAATTTATTGCAACCTCAACTACCTTTCTTTTTTAAATCATGCTAGGTATTTCTGAAGCCTGATAGATATTTCTTGCCTTTTCTTGTGTATATTTTTTTCCTTAAGGAATGCTTAACAATAAGTGCAGGTGACTGGACTTTCTTCAGTTGAATTTTTTTAAAGTTACATTTGTTGTTGTTCCTGGATGCACAAACTATTGTTTTTTCCTTTTACTGTATATGGAAATCTACCTGAGCATCACCTGCTCTGGGGTAGAGAAAGGAGATGTGTGCTATTGATACAATGTATTGTTTTATTATATCCAAGTATGATTTATTATGACTGCAAAAGGCAACAATCGGTACTACTCAAGAATGGTTAGTTGTTTCTGTAAACCTTTGCACTATCTGTAGCATAAGCTGTAATGTAAATTCTCACTGTGATTAGTAGTACTTGGAGCTAAACAAGTACTTGGATTTTCGTGCTGCAATCTCAGCAAATCCTGTCTTTGCAGCCATGAATAAGAAATTAGAGTGATTCAAAATGGTCTGAGGTTTAAAAATGTTGAGCTTTGAGCAGCCATTTCTGAGAACAGAACATCCTGCATGCTAGAATTTGCTTCAAGATTGGGACAAAATTGGGACAATTTATTTCATGTTGTTTTGAGTGTTCTGACTCAGGGTAATGTGTATACAAAAGAAACTCTTGTTCCCCAGATTTCATCCTTGGAGAACAAAGGGAAGTAGGAGGGTAGTCTAGTTAGCCTCCACAAAAGATGGCTGTCTAAAACTCTGCTTAATCACCTTCTACTCCCAAATCTTTTTTGCAAGTGTTATTGCCAAAGATACCCCTGTTTTGCACCTAATTGCATAATTTTAATGAGGATAATATTAAAATTAACCATTATTTTCAGCCCATTGCTCTAACCAGTTAAGATCATGTTGAATATTGTCATCTGCAAATTATAATAAACATCTCTACCTTTTCTTCCAAGCCATTAATAAAAATGTTAAAGAGCACAGGATCCAGAACTTAATCTTGCAACAACCCACTTATACCTCTAGTTTGAGGCATCTTTGATGAGTATGCTGTAGGCATACTTAACTAGCTTGTGAATCAGAATGTCATGGGGTATTTTGTCAGCTGCTTTACTAAAGTTAATATATTACAGCATTCCCACAATTTACTAAGAAAGCTAGTCAATTAGAAAATGAGGTAAGAGTAGGCTGGCAAGGCCAGTTTTTCACAAATCCATGCTAACATCTGGAGATCAGTGCATTTTTTTCAAGGTCCTTACAGAATGATTTCTATAGGATTTGTTTTAGGGTCTTACCAGATATCAACATCTAACTGGATTGTCAACTGCCCCCTTTTTAGGATAGTGCAGTATTTGCCCTTCTCCAGCCATTTGGCACTTCATCTGTTCACTAGGGTTCTGAAAAATAAGATATACAATTTTAGCCAGCTTTATCAAGCTCTACCGGTGCCCTAGCCATTCTCTGGTCTTGTAGATTTAAGCTCATTCAAGTAAATAGGTATTTCTTGACTATGTTTCTATCAATTGGAAGCTGCCTTTTTTTCCTGTTCTTCATTTACTCTCTTCTTAGAGAGTAAATGAAGACTGAGTAAAAATAGGGTTTTTATTGTTACGCCTTTCTTTATTTCTGCTAGCATTGGACAATGGGTATATTCTGTATTTATTGATTTACACCCCACCACAATACAATGAGTCTCAGAAGCTCATAATACGTAATATAACAAAAATTAAAACATCCACAATATGATTAAAATGATGACGAATAACATCACACACACCCCAACTAAAAGAACAACATAGGCAAGCGTAAAAGTAAAAAATGGCACAGTGCTTAAATTTAATGGAATACTCTCCCAAAGAACTTGGTCGTCTTTTGGTATCTGGATTTAGAATGAGAATTGGAAGCAGCACTGCTACAGAGTGGAAACATTCAAGCACTGTTTCTTCTGCTTCACTTATTTTTCACCCAGTACTTAATTTTCCTCATACAGATGTGGTAGCTCTATATCAGGCTGCAGTGAACCTGTTTTTTGTTTCTAAAATAGTAATACAAAAAACCAAAAACCAGAACTGATGGCATGCTAGCCACTTCAAAAATGGCTATAAAGACAGCTCTGTAGAAGGAGTTGCTACAGTGATTTGACATCTGGGGTCTGTACTATGGGTTACTGTCTCAAAGCCATAGAAAGCTACGTTTATGGTTACATGCAAGTTTGCCCATGCATTCACATACATAATTGTTACCAAGAAGAAAAAAGTTTTCCTTGGCCAATATGCATTTTTCCCTTTGCTTATGTAAAAGTGCTATTCTTTTATAGTTTGCGTGTACTAAAAGCTGTAGTTAGTATATACTCGCTTTTATGTTGTAGACACATGGTTGATGATATGTTAAGTGCTGATGATGTCAGTTGTAGCAGTTCTCAAGTCAGTGCAAAATCGGAGAAAAATATGGCAGATTTTGATGGGGAAGAATCGGGATGTGAAGAAGAACTAGTACAGATTAACTCACATGCTGAACTAACATCTCACCTTCAGCAGCATCTTCCAAATCTTGCTTCCATTTATCATGAACATCTCAGCCAAGGTAAGAACTCATTAAGTCAAGGATAATGTTCAGTCAATCCCTGAAAATATAAACAAAACAAAATTGTATAACATTGGATTGGTGGAGATAGTGTCATAGAAATTGCTGACCTTTCTACTACTATAATCATGGTCTTCGTGTTACAGATTTTGCAGGCTTGATTAGTTTGGCTGTAGAACAGAAAAACTGAACGTTGTCAGATGAAACATTTCCTACATGTTTTTTTTTTTAAATCGCTGACATAGTATCTCTATATGCATACTGCTAGTAAAAGCACAAGATGTGAGACTAAAACATGTGGTGCCTGTACAGAATATTGTAGGCTATTTATTTGAGCAGGTTATACGAATGATATGACTCCAGTATTTAAAAAAAAAAAAAGGTTAACTGGCTATATAGCCAATCAGCTAGCAGATACATTTCAAAGTGTTTGTTAACAACGTGTAAAATTCTATGATTTGGGAGCAGCCCTTAGATCATATTATCTCTATGGACCTTAGAATTTCTGGCAAAACGTGACCTGTCACTGTCAGAGGGACATTTGATGGGAACATAAGAGATTACTTTCTCGTTGGTTGCTCTCAGGTTTTAGAACGTTTTGCCAAGGAAGCTCATACTTCATTACAAGTTGGTACTTCTGACAGTAGGCAAAAATAGTTTTATTCAAGCAGGTCTTCAGAAAATAAGCTAGCTTATTAAGGAATGGATGTTGTTGGACTTATTTCTATAAATAATGCTATAATTGTGCTTTATTTTGTTTTAAATTTTACTTGCATTAAAAGTTAATTGAATACAATTCATAAATGCAGAGGTGAAGTATAACTTAAATAATAACAACAAAATCTTTAAAGAGCTAAACTACTTTTTCTGATTTATCAGTGTCCTTTATCAGAGACATGCTATTAATAACAAAAGAATGCTTTTTCAGAAGTAGTACATTAGTTATAGAGCATTATCTTTATAGAGGCAGTCTTAGTACTTAGTTTCATTTTTTCTGACATCAGGCAGAAACCTTGTTTGCCCAGATATTTTAATCTGATATAGAATTTTATGAACTATTTCCTTTTTTATTTATGTAAAAGTAAAAGGGTATTCCCTGTCTTAGAATTTAAAAGAAGATAAAGGTGTTAAAAATTTACCTTTAAAATAAAACAATAAAATCATTGAACCAATAGAAGTTCTTCAAAAAGTTTAAGAAATATATTTGGCTTTCAGTAGTAGTACTTTGACTATATTCCAGCCTATTGCCAAAATTTCACTGGGTTATTTACGTACTCAAAATTAGAATTTTCTAGATAAAATTAAACTTAGAACAATTTAGGAATCACCACAATACCAACACCAAAACCTAAGGATGCTGCATCTCAATAGCAAGCTTCCACTGGAAAGTAAGTATAGCATAAGGGCATTTAGGGATTTTTAAAAATATGTAGCCATCTAAAACTACAAGAAAAAACATGTCACTCAAGCATCTTCTTGGGCATTATCTAAAGGCTGGAGTAGTATCAGGCCTGCAGCTCCGAAGTTACTGCCTTGTTTTGAACTTCTAGGTGTTTTCATTATGCTTGTTTTGATATATGCTGCCTCCTCCTAATTTGAGAGGGAGGGATAGATAGATATGATTCCGATTAAATAGAAAATAATAAAAAATAAAGATGTTTTATCACACACCCTATGTTAGATTAAAGCTGTATGTAGGTTAAGGTTAGGCATGTATACGCCCCAGACGTATATAGAAAAAAACCCTGTGGTTTGGATTGCAGTGATATGATCCCATCCAGTGATCCTTGTGGATATTGATTGCATATGGAATGGAGCTCTGCTGCATACAAGAAAAGATTTGGAGCATGTATGGGCCCATATGTTGCACCCATCAGCATCTCTTTAATATATCTTTTTCCTGCTTGCAAGTGTAGAAAAAGACACAGTTTGTATAAAGAGTCGTTGACAGCTGTAAATGTGAATGCCCCATATCACCTTTTTCCTTTTGAATCTGGATCATTGCACAGCCTTATTAATAAGCTCTTGCTATACAGTGTTATAGTACAAAATACTTTTGCAGATGCTATTAAGTTTTTCCAGTAAAAATAATGTAAATATTAATATGTCACACTTTTTTGGTGGTTTATTTTTTCTGAAAATGAGCTGTCCATAATATCTGTTGTTTAAAAACTATACAACTGTGCCAAGAAAGGAAAAAAACCATAAAGTTTCATATAATGCTTGTACCATTGTGGTTCATAATAAATTTTGAAGAGGTGAAGAATTCCCAATTTATTGTAGCATTTTTAGTAAACAAAATTAACTGCATTTGCCTGTATTTGGTCCCCCCATGTCCTGACTTGCTTCAACTTTGTAGGGTTGTATATTAGCACTTATTTACATTCATGGACAGAGTCCACTCAAGTCAGGATATACGTTCCATATTTTTAATAACACCTGTTTTTTGCTCAGGGCCAGCAGTTCATAAGCACCAGTACAACAGCAACGCAGTGACAGATATTAACTTGGATAATGTTTGTAAGAAGGGAAATACCCTTTTGTGGGATCTGGTCCAGGATGAAGATGCAGTAAGTTAAATATCACACAAGAATATTTTCCAAGGAAACAGTAATAATAATTGTCAATAACTCTTCTCTTACTTGCCCTAGATACATCTTTCCGAAGGTTTAATAAATGAAGCAGAGAAGCTTTTATGTTCGTTAGTATGTTGGTTTACTGATAGACAAATTCGAATGAGGTTCATCGAAGGCTGTCTTGAAAATTTAGCAAATAACAGGTAAATGAACTTAAAGCAAGAATTACTGCTTCTGTAATAATTTGGGTATTTTTTCTTTAAATATAGCCATATGATAACATTAATGTAGAGGCTATAGAATAAAGACCACCATGATTCAAGATTTATACCTAATTTTCTTTTGTTCCTTAGATCAGTTGTAGTTTCTCTTCGTCTTCTTCCAAAATTATTTGGTACCTTTCAACAATTTGGGAGCAGTTACGATACACATTGGATCACAATGTAAGTGCAAATACCTAGTCATAGCAGAGGCTGAATATGGATCTATGTGGGGAAGGTTGCTAAGGATTCCTCTTGATCTAGAATTACATTTTGAAATTCAAACATCGATTGCTTAAGCCTCACTCTCTTCTAACATTTTACTGTAATTTATACTGTTTTAATATTTCATTCTTTATACCTATCCTTTCCAGCGCTTTGCCATTTAAAAAAAAAAATCAGTTGCCTCTCTTCACATTTCCTTTGCTCTACTCAGATGAGGAAATCCATAGTTAACCATTCATAAGGATTTCAAACAATCTGTATGTTTCATTTTCCTTGAACTGTCCCTTCCTTTTTGGTGTTAAATTATGTATAGGTCATTTAGTTATCTCCTTTACTCCATTTTGACTTTTGCAACATGGGAGTGCTACAAAATGGCTTCTTCATGCATTGAAAATATAATGTCAGATGCCTTGGCATGAGAAAAAGCTGGTTATCAAATCTGACGTTATCTTTGCACCGTTAAAGGAGGTTCACTGTAGTAACTCCTTAATCATAAGCAGGTGATGTTCAACTTTGTGTGATTCAAAGGGTAATATATTTCAAACTGATTTGCCAGAAAAAGTTTGACAAAATGTTAATTAGGGAGACAAGGAACATGTAATAGGAAGAATATTAACTTAGGCATAGTGATTTGCATTTTTCTAAGAATTTTAAAGCCATTTCATTTTATTGTATACATTCTTCTATTTGGTAAGTTCATAGAATTTGCTGATTCATTTAATTACAAATGGAGTGCTAAGAAAACTGCAGGGACTAGTCCAGGCAGTTGCCAGGAGTCAACCCTGACCTAATAAAACCCTGAAAATAATTATTGTGGTTTTATTTAAACCACAATAATTATTTTCAGGGTTTTATTAGGTATCAAGGAAATAATAATAGGAAATTTGAAACCAGCTTGCACCTCTGCCAGTCATGTGTGGCACACTATTAGCACGTACTTACTCCACATTTATTTGAATTACATCCATAAGATCTTTTTAAATAATGAAAGTGTTGAAACCAGTCTTGGTAATAGAGGATTAAGCTGTGATGAGGAATGTCATGGGTTTTTGTAAGTTCATAGGAATTGATGCTAAACACTTGATGCATTTTTCTCTCTTATTAAGACATCAAACAGCATTTACTTTCAATTCTCTTATTTTTAATTACATTTTCAGTATAGTTTCTTGGTAAGAGTTATATTTACAACTAGATTACATACTCTGCTCCACTTGTCTGATAACCTGCCATAGCTTGACTTTTAAAATGCCTTGGAAACTGGATTTTTTTTCTATTGAATTGCATGCAGCATCTATGTATGTGGTCACTAGGAGTAAGCAACAACTTGATGGCACATAATCTTGATGGCAGCATAAGTATTCTGTACCTCTATAATGGACCTTAGCATATATGTACACTGTTCTATTTTGAAATTATCTATATTTGATTTAGAGATAAGAAAGGGCTAAATATATTAGCCATTATGGTACCCAATTCTTCAGCTGATTTTCAGATCCTCCCGCTCACGAATGCTGCAGGATTCTTGCCCCCAAACCCCTCCTTGAGCAAACAACTCTTTACCAGGGGAACACTGCCCAGTCCAACTTAAGATCGCCACCCATCAATGCTCTTTAGTACAACTAATAATAAATCTTCGACAGCCAGTGCTGCCTGGATTCTTCTTGGGTTGCCAGCCTTCACACCTCCTTGTTCTTTTACCCAGCAGACATTTTGCTTTTTGAATCTCCTCCTTTGGCCTGCTTAACAGCCATCCTCCTTTTCTCCTGTGGGATATATCTTCTCATAGAACTCTTAAGTTATCTCTCTTATTCTTAGGTTCTACTTACCAGTTAAGCTAAAACAAAGTCTTTGGGTGCTTGTGTGCATATGTGACAGACTCAGAAAAAGGCATGGACTCCTTCATGCTGTCACAAGGCAAAACCTGCCATATGATGACCTACAGGTGAAACTCGAAAAATTAGAATATCGTGCAAATGTTCATTTATGTCAGTATGGCAACTCAAAAGGTGAAACCAATATATGAGATAGATGCATTACATGCAAAGCGAGATATGTCAAACCTTACTTTGGTATAATTGTGATGATTATGGCGTACAGCTTATGAAAACCCCAAATTAACAATCTCAGAAAATTAGAATAGTGTGAAAAGGTTCAATATTCTAGGCTCAAAGTGTCCCCCTCTAATCAGCTAATGAATCCATAACACCTGCAAAGGGTTCCTGAGCCTTTCAATGGTCTCTCAGGCTGGTTCAGTAGGAATCACAAGCATGGGAAAGACTGCTGACCTGACAGTTGTGCAGAAAACCATCATTGACACCCTCTATAAGGAGGGAAAGCCCCAAAAGGTAATTGCAAAAGAAGTTGGATGTTCCCAAAGTGCTGTATCAAAGCACATCAATAGAAGGTTATGTGGAAGGGAAAAGTGTGGTAGAAAAAGGTGCACAAGCAGCAGGGATGACCACAGCCTGGAGAGGATTGTCAGGAAAAGGCCATTCCAAAGTGTTGGGGACTTTCACAAGGAGTGGACTGAGGCTGGAGTTAGTGCATCAAGAGCCACCACACACAGACGGATCCTGGACACGGGCTTCAAATGTCGTATTCCTCTTGTCAAGCCGCTCCTGAACAACAAACGTCAGAAGCATCTTACCTGGGCTACAGAAAAAAAGAACTGGTCTGTTGCCCAGTGGTCCAAAGTCCTCTTTTCTGATGAGAGCAACTTTTGCATCTCATTTGGGAACCAAGGACCCAGAGTCTGGAGGAAGAATGGAGAGGCACACAATGCACGATGCTTGAAGTCCAGTGTGAAGTTTCCACAGTCTGTGTTGATTTGGGGAGCCATGTTATCTGCTGGTGTTGGTCCACTGTGCTTCATTAAGTCCAGGGTCAATGCAGCCGTCTACCAGGAGATTTTGGAGCAATTCATGCTTCCTTCCGCAGACGAGCTTTATGGGGATACTGACTTCATTTTCCAGCAGGACTTGGCACCTGCCCACACTGCCAAAAGTACCAAAACCTGGCTCAATGACCATGGGATTACTGTGCTTGATTGGCCAGCAAACTCACCTGACCTGAACCCCATAGAGAATCTATGGGGCATTGCCAAGAGAAAGATGAGGGACATGAGACCGAACAATGCAGCGGAGCTGAAGGCCGCTATTGAAGCATCCTGGTCTTCCATAACACCTCAGCAGTGCCACAGGCTGATAGCATCCATGCCACGCCACATTGTGGCAGTCATTGCTGCAAAAGGGGCCCAAACCAAGTACTGAGTACAAATGCAGGCTTATACTTTGCAGAGGTCCGATATTGTTCTATTTCCAATCCTTGTGTTATTGATGTCATGTAATATTCTAATTTTCTGAGATTGTGAATTTGGGGTTTTCATAAGCTGTACGCCATAATCATCACAATTATACCAAAGTAAGGTTTGACATATCTCGCTTTGCATGTAATGCGTCTATCTCATATATTGGTTTCACCTTTTGAGTTGCCATACTGACATAAATGAACATTTGCACGATATTCTAATTTTTCGAGTTTCACCTGTAGTAGTGGATGCAATAAATAATGAATGGAATAATTGCCATGCAAAAAAGTAGATATATTTATGGCATATCATGCAGAGTAACCTTTGATCTAAGAAACATGACTATCTAGTAAAACTTATTAACTGGAACATGAATACACACACACACACACACAAACTGATTTATGCAATGGGTTTTCTTTATAATTCCCGTTAAATGATATGAACTCTTATATTAAAACAGGTGGGCTGAAAAAGAACTTAATATGATGAAGCTTTTCTTTGATAATTTGATACACTACATTCAAGCAGTCAGAGAAGGACGGCATAAACACACATTGTAAGTATGATTTTGGAGGAAAAGGTTATTTTGTCCATTCATTATCTGATATTTTGAACCACCATTGTTCCTTCCCCTGGGCATTGCTGAACTCCATTTCCACATGACCACAGTAATCTCTTGATCTGTCAGAATCATTTCAGCATCTGATTTATTGATGCCTATTCACTTCCCCATTTTTCTTTGGAGCCATACTGGCTCTTTTGGTGAGTGGAAAAAGGGACTAAATAAAATGAATTCTGATGCAAAATAGAATTTGACACTTTAAAATGGCATTGACCAAATAAAATTATATTGAGGCACCATCTTCACCAATATTTGCCTCTGCCATAAAATCATGACAAATTTATATCACATTTTATACTGAGCACTGTCTGTGGATTGAAATTGTCTATGTTCAGGGATGTTTATATTAGAGTAGAAGAAAGGTAAAGAGATAGTCCAGAAATTAAAGGAAAAGAGTGGGGGCATTGTGGTTGGGGTATTCTATATGAATGGAGATAGAGGAGCTTCATAGAGAGGCACTACTGGGTGGAGAACAGATAGCTGGGACATTGTGGTAACTGAAAAATGGTGCCACCCTTCCAAAGTTCCAAAATAGAACAATCTTGAGCTGTTGAGAATTGAAAGAGTTACATTTTTATATTTGCACTATTATGCATGTAGTTATGCTAGCTTTGTATTCTAGCTAACTGGAAAAAACTTGCTGGTCCAGGCATGGATGAAACAAAGTCTGAATGCTGTGATAATGTTTAGTTTTAACTTTAATTCAAATGATGATCTGAAAATCAGTTTTACAATTGACAAATTAAAACTCTCTTTTTGGTTTAGAATTTTTAGTTTCTCTACCTTTTTTTGTCAAGAAACCTGAATGGATGTCTATACAGTCTACAGGAGTCAAGGTTGACTCGAACGATTTTACCTTTTTTTTACATTTGTAATAAGCACTTGTAATCTGATAATGGGGTTAGGACAACGCTCGTAAAAGACAGTGAGATGTATTATTCTGATTTAATTTGAAAAAATGTTAAATTGTCTTAAGGATTACTAAATTTTTTAATAATTTCAATGATAGATACAGCCATAGTGCAGAAGTTCAGGTGCGCCTTCAGTTTCTGACATGCGTCTTTTCCACTCTGGGATCACCAGATCATTTCAGTAAGTCCTCATTATATCTTAATTTTTAAAAATTTAATTTTCTGCTTTTTTTCTTAAAGATAAAGAATGTTTAAATAAAGGGAATTCAGAATGCTTATTGTAACTGCAAGCTTTAAGTAGTCAAACTATGGAAAAGATTTGTATTACTCTTCCAGGTGATTGTAATTTAGAGGATTATAAGTGGTATTTAAATGCATTACAGGCTCACTTGCTGTGTTTAGGGAGCCCTTGTCATGTACTATATATTTTTGTGTATGCATGTCTGTGTATGTGTTTACGCATATCTTCATCAGCCTGAAAAAAAACTGTGCAGCAGTTTGTAAGAGTTTCATTAAATTTGAATTGCCTCCTTAAAGCAACTGTGTCTTTTCAGAATCACATAAATAGTTGAAAAATGAGGTGTTGCTTTAATAAAAGCCAAAAAATGCCATGCCCAAATAAACTTTCTTGAAGTTTGCATAGTCCTTTTTTTTTTTTAAATTCCAAACCATCTACAGTGCAAACCGATAGGCATATGTTTTCTTTCCTGAGGCCATTGTTGGAGTTAGTTAAATTTTGCAGGAGTGTATTTTTGCAGTTAGATGTTCATGAGCTTTGTTGAAGTAAATCCATTAATTCTGTCCTAGGGTAATTTCTCTGGCTATTTGTGTAGGCAAGTTTAAACTTTCTAAAGGATGTTTAATCTTATTTGCCATGGGTATTTATTTTAATTGTTTAAATTACCCTTTGTCTAATTTTTCTATAGGATAGATAAATATTATTTACTATGCACTACTTAGACTACCATTCCATCAATATTTGTGGATGAAAAATAAGAGAGCAAGGGGCTTTTTTTAATTCTTCACTGTTCTGTGGCAGAAAAAAATGGTTTCATTTAACAGTCAAAATGTTTCATCTAACAGTCAAAATGAGAGGTAGCTCAGTTTTTCCAAATTTGAAACAAAATAATTTTTTATATATTGTGTATACTCAACATTGCCCAGTTCACCTTTCCTCTGATTTGTTAATTAAGGCCAGTTTAATACAAAACAAATACAGATACATAACATCTCAGAAGCTCTGATGCAGGTGTGTGGCAGTCTGTGGAGCTTGGCAGCACCAAGAAGCAACTGTTGTTTACTCAGGCTGACAAGAGATATTGGGCTGGCTCCTGAAGCCATGGCAGTACAGTGGAGCAAATGAGGGAGAGCAGGGGTGTGCTTTTCATCCTCCATTTTGTGACTGCTGCAGGAGATAGGATGGAGGTTGGTTGGGCCAGCGCAACACAGCAAGGTAGTATAGCTGTGACACCCTGGCAGCAAGAGCTCTGGGGGAGCCGAGGACTCGGATGGCCACATAGCCAGCAGCAGTGGGAACTTGAGCAAGGTGGCAGTCTGGCAGGTTAACTGTCTTGTGTCCTGTGGCTGCCACATAATTGGCCACATGGTACAGTGGCCATTTGGGCAGCTCCTCTCACCTTTCTGTGAGGACTTCAGACTGTGGTGGCTCAGGATCAGCACTGTGGCAGAGATCCCAGGCCAGAGGTGTTTGATTGTCATCTTGGTTGCTGGCACCTGGACTGAGAATATCTGGACTGGCAGAGATTTTTTATGGACTGATAGTTGGGTTCAAGCAAGTTGTGGTTGGGCCTTCCTGCTGCCTGTGTGTGAGAGATCATCTGCCTGCCTGGCTCTCTGGGTGTGAGGCTTCTCTGCTGCCCAGGTGATGGGGGGAGTGGGTTAGAGTGGAGGAAGGTTTACAGTTGGGTGATGTAGATGGAGGGCATGCCCAGGTGAATGCCAGGCCAGAATGTCATTAACCTGGCGAGAGCCTGTCCTTGTTTGTTTGTGAGCAGCTGGGTGGGTCCCTTTACCTTGGGGATGGGGGAGGTGGAGGGTGAGAGCAGGATGGGGAGAGGGCAGGGGAGCATTGCTGTGGTGACAGCCATGGGGAAGTATGGCAGGAGATGGGGCTGGCCGCTTGTGGGGAAAGCAGCCTCAGTATTTAAGACCAGTGCTACATTCTGGCCCCCTATACTCAGCCGCAAGATCTAGTCACTGGAACTTTGGTGGCTCTGGATTCTGGCTGGTGATACAGGTAGTCCTCAACTTATGACCGTTCGTTCAACAGCCATTCGAAGTTACAATGGCACTGAAAAAGTGACTTGTGATCAGTCCTCACAGTTACAACCATCGTAGAGTCCCCATGGTCACATGATCAAAATTTGGGTGCTTGGCAATCAGCATGTATTTACAACGGTTGCAGCATCCCTGGGTCACGTGATCTCCATTTGTGACCTTCCCAGCAGGCTTCTGACAAGCAAAGTCAATGGGGGAAGTGGGATTGTGGTTGCAAGTTGAGGACTACCTGTATTTCATGCCAGGCTGGCCTGTAATAAAGCTCAGTCATCCACAACTCGATTATAGATGTGTTAGCCCTTTGAGGTAGTCCAAGCAAGAAGCACAACCATGAGTACTAACTCTTTCTTTATTGTAAGGTTACATTAACAGAAACTTGCAAGTCTGAAAGTACCTCTCCTGTCCTTTACTTTCACTCTCTCAAAAACTAGGGAGGGTCCCTTCTGAGATGTTTTCTCCACCCATCCTTTGGATTCAAATTTCATTTATCAGAATGTTGTCTAGGCTGCAGCTTTTCCTCCCAAGGTCATCCCTGCATACCATTACAAGATGAGAGGGCCGACCTGGTTGTATTACCAAAATCTAGTTGGGTGCTGGGTGTGTGTGTGTCTCCATTCTGAAATTTCCTTCTGAGTTTCAGGTGTGGCATCAGCTATAACACAAAGATAGAGGTGTGGCTTTATCATGTAGGAATCTCTGGTAGTCTTTAGGGCACTGCCCCACACATAACTGGATGTGAAACTGGCAGGTTGTGTCAGCTCTATAGGATAGACCAGATTAAGAAACCAATGCTATATAGGTCTAAAACTACTTTTATTAGAACAGCTACAGTAACAGAATCTTGCAAGTCCGGATGTGTTTCCCTCCTCCCTCTGTCTTCGTGTGAATAAGGGATGGACCTGTCTGAGACCTTTGTCAGGTTAGTTTCTTGGAATGGACTTAAGCCACTCTTGTCTGATTGTTGCCTTGGTAACAGATCTTCCTACTGCCCTTCAAGGCTATTCTTTATTCCCTCTACAGGTTGGGGCATAGGGATCAGATGGGACTGCTGCTAGCTTACCTTCCTCCCTGCAGCATAGCAGCATCCCTGCCCAAGCTCTTCAACTCCATGGCCAAGTTGGCAGTGGGGTTTCCCAGGCATACGGTCTTGGGGGACTTCAGCCTACCTTCTTCGTGCCTGGGGTCAGAGGTGGCCTGGGAGTTCATGGTCACCATGGCAACTGTGGACCTGATCCAACTTATTAAGGACCTAACCCACAATGGAGGTCACACACTAGATCTGGTCTTTGTCTTGGGGCAGTGGCATAGTCATCTGGGTTTGGGGGATGTTAACATCAACCCCTTGCCATGGTGAGATTATGCCCTCTTGGCTCTGGAGTTCTCCATGCCAATCCCCCCACTGCAGTAAGCGGGGGGGATATTTAGTTGGCCTGCTCCAAGTGACTGATGGACCCAGTTGGGTTTCAGAGGGAGCTTGGGATTTTTCCCACAGCTCTGGTGCACCTTTGTGCCAAGGCCTTGATTGCAGCTTGGAATGAGCATGTGGCAACCAGTAATGAGTACATAAATGAAGGAATAGATCAAGTCACATTACTGAGACATGATTGGACAAAATATGAGGACTGAAGAGTATAACTTAGTCAAAAAAATTGATTGATTGTACCTTCAAATCAGTGTTGACTCTTGGCAACTGCCTGGACTAGTCCCTGCAGTTTTCTTGGCAAGGATCTTCGGAAGTGGTTTGCCATTGCCTCCTTCCTAAGGCTGAAAGAAAGTGATTGGCCCAAGGGCTGAATAAATACATACAGCACATTACTATTAAGTTTTTCTATGAATACTCACTTGTATACATGCAAACTGCACTACTTCTTTATTGTAAACTGTTGTAAATAGCAATCAATGACAATGTGATCTCTCTAAATTGATTCCTACTCTTACCCACCCTGTGACAGCCCTGTGCTTTATATTTATTTATAAATGGCTTGGGTGAGGGTTTAGGAAATGTGATTATTAAATTTGCAGATGAAACAGGATTGGGGGATAAAAACCACCTAAGAGAACAGGATCAGGATTCAAGAGGATCTTGGCAAGCTGGAACTGTGGATAGAAAGCATTAAGATTAATTTCTCCCCAAAGAGGTCATCCATCAGTGTGACAGAGTGTGAATCCAGAATTTAATAAGTTGAGATAATCAGCTTCTTTTAAGATTGTCTAAAGCTGCATGCCCATCAACCTCTTGTGTGCTTTGCAAAAAGGATATCGCTAAGCAGCATGTTAAGAGTCTCATGGTCCATTGTGAGTTAAAAAGCACAGGCACTGCACTGCCGCCTCATTCAGAGCAACTAGCATTCTCACATCCCACAATGATAAGTTTATTATAACCTGATAAATCCAGTCAGTTCTTTCCAGCTGGACTGAATCAGCTATGAAGGGCAAATTAGTTAAGAGAATATGTAGTTGGGCACGGCCTTTTTATTCTAACCAAATGCTCAGGCTTCAAAAAGTTTAAATTGATCCTGTAAAATAAACTAAATGGGGCAGTGGACATTTCATGTGGATTTGTACCAACTATGAATCTAGACTGATACAAAGGCTTTTGCCCCCTGAAAAGCTATGCAAATACCACACAGTAGGTGGCAGTGGGGCTGGCTGGCTATTTGCGAATCTGACATCAGCGGAGAACATTTCCTCTGATGTCTTTTTCAGTCATGGAATAGGTGCAACCAGTATGGGTCATCCTCAAACCAACATTTCAAGCCAGTTATTATCTGACTTGCCTTGCTGTCTACAGATCCTCTGGAAAATCAGGTACCTATCTGAGGTCAGTGAGGATGATCAAGGGTGTCAGGAGTGACTGTGTTCAGCACATTTCCTATCTTGTCATTCCACAGCAAAGCTATGAATCTGACATTATCACAGCCATGACATCCAGAAAACCTCTACCATACTGCAAAATTCTTTGGATTCCATAAACCTCCAGGAACAATCATTATCCCTAATTGGTTGTAAAAGATCTTGGAGATAGTCTAGTCCAATCCCTGCCCAATGCAGGAATCCACTATTACAACATCCCCAAGATATGACTACCCAGGCTGTTTAAACACCTTCACTGAAAGAAAGCCCCCCCCCCCCACCTCCTGAGCAATTTGTTCTATTGTTAAACAGCTCCTTAACTTTAGGAAATTGTTTCCCACATCCAAACAAAATATAAACTTCCTTCTAATTTAAAGTTATTGTTTCTTGCACTATCTCTTGGAAAAACTCTGAACAATTCAGCCCTGTCTTTTATATGACAGCTGTTCAGATGACCTTAAAACCTCTATCTTATCTCCTTGCAGTTGCCTCAGCTGCAGGCTAAACATATCCAACACTTCCTCATAGGTTTTTGTTTCCAGGCATCTTATCATCTTGACTGTTATTCTCTTGACATGCTCCAGTTTGTTAGTGTCCTTCCTAAAATGTAATGGCCAGAACTGGATTTGATATTCTAGGTGAGGACCAGCACAGAACAGAAAGAACAATTATTTATTTTGATCTTAGCGGGATACTTGTACTGATGCAGCCTGGGTTGTATTTGCTTTTTTTGCAGCTGCAACACACTGTTGGCCCACTGGATCTATATTCTCTTTGCAAGTATTGCTGCTCAGTACAATCCCCCTGATCCTATACTCATGCTCTTGATTTTATTTTTGTTTAAAAATGATAAAGACAGAATGCAGTGCAGTTTACACTTATACCAGCCATTTAACTGGCTCCACACTGGCTGTTGCGCAGTACACTTGGGGCTGCCGGTGCCACCGCATTCCTTTTGATGTGTATTCTCCATTGTTTGCGTGCTTACTCTCTTGTAATCTCTTCATCTCCAATCTCTCCGCTCTGCAAGGGGGGGGTAGAAAAACAAGAGGTCAGGCACAAGACAACATGTACTGACTGTAATGGCGATCACATGACTGAGGGATGCTGAGAAGGTTATAAATGTGGGCATTGGTCATAAAGTTATTTTTTCAGCACCATCATAACTTCGAATGGTTTCTGAACGAGGCAGTCAGTAAGCAAGGTCTTCCTCTACATAGCCTAGAACTGTGATGATCATTGGAGGCCCAAATGGCTTTTGTGGCAAGGAATTCATTTTTCTAGCACCATCTGAATTGCCAGCTACAATTTTCTTCTGGATGAGAATAGCCTTACCATAATGATCCCTTCACTGATAACCTGATGACTGTATTATTGTAATGCACTTAATATGGGACTGCCTTTAAGACTGGCTGCAAACTAATGCAGAATATTGTGACTAGGTTGTTGAACAGGCAACCTATACACCTGTTTAGAATGAGGAGTACTGACTGCCAATTTGCTCATAATCTAGGATCTAGATAGTTGATAGAGTGTGTTCTCCCTTATATACCAAATTTATGGACCTGATGGACAGGGCACATCACTTGGACAATGTGTGTTTATCACAAATTCACTGATAAAAAATAAAAGCTGACCTAGGGTTTTTATTGAATCTGTACTACTGTTGTCCTTTATGTTCTGGTTTTGTATTGCAGAGGAGGGGGGTATTAATCCAAGTTATAATCCATTTGGGGATTATCATAATCAGAATAAAAAGTGGATAGCAAATTTCATTAATAAAATATGTTTGAATTTTTAGGGCTAAGTCTGGAACAAGTTGACATACTATGGCACTGTTTAGTTGAAGATTCTGAATGTTATGATGATGCTCTACACTGGTTCTTAAATCAAGTACGAAGTAAAGACCAGCATGCTATGGGAATGGAAACTTACAAACATCTTTTTTTAGAAAAGGTAGAGTGGAACTGATCTTTTTTGTACATAACCAATTAGAGTTTCTGTTGGGCACAAGCTTCAAAATTCTTCTTCTTCTTTATTTGTTTTTTTTACTTAGATGCCTCAGCTGAAGCCTGAAACAATTAGTATGACCGGATTAAACTTGTTTCAGCATTTGTGTAATTTGGCTCGATTGGCTACCAGTGCATATGATGGTGGTTCAAACTCAGAGGTAAGCAAAAGTACTGAGCTATTGTTTCATTTTTTTCTGAAATTAACATGTCTCTTTAGTTGTTCAAGCAATGCATTTTAGTGAGGGAATGTTTAGTGAACAGTATAATTTGACTACATCATTGTCCAAAACAATAATTCTCTGTAATTAGGTGAGAAGATTTTTATTTGAATTAAATTTTTGTAAATTATGTTTTAGAAGATAAAGGTGGTGCAATTTCAATTTAAATGGTAAGAAGGATATACAGTCATGTGAAAAAGTAAGTATACCTCATGAAAAGGGTTTTTTAATATATGTGGACATATCAATATTTTATCTTCATTCAAACAGTATATAAAGATAAAGATGATGTAATTGAACAAAGAACTATGAAAAATGGACTTTTCAATCATTTGACTGAAAAAATGAAATGAAATGAAAAATGAAAAAATGAACAGATATGCCATTTCCTTCTGTAGAAAAAGTAATAGTAGTAATAATTTATTAAACTTGTATGCCCCCTGACTCTCAATGACCCTGGGTGGCTCAGAACAATCAACAAAGAAATTCCAATAGAATCAATAAAAGATGGCAAACGCAATAAAGCTATGAAAAGTAAGTACAGCCTTGGCTTTAATACCTAGTATTAACACCTTTGGCGGAAACAACCTCAAATAGGCATTTCTTATAACTATCTACCAGTCTGTGACATTGACTGGGATAAATTTTTTCCCACTCCTCCATGCAGACTTTTTCAGTTGCGCAATGTTTGAGGGGTTGCTTGCATTCATAGCCTGTTTCAAATCACCCAGGGCATCTTGATGAGATTTAGATCTAGGCTTTGACTTGGCCATTCCAGAACCCTCCATTTCTTTTCTTTTTTTTTTTTTCAGCCATTCCTTGGTGGATTTACTGGAATGCTTAGGTTCACTGTCACATTGCAATTTTCACTTTCAGTTGAGCTTCAGTTTTCTGACAGATTGATATTTTGATTTTGATTATGTGCTATCAAGTTGTTTTTGACTCCTAGTGATGACATAAATAGATTTTCTCCATGATGATTTGTCCCTAACTTCGTCTTTCAGGTCTTTCAACTGTGCATTCATTACCACTGTAACTGAGTTCATCCACCTTGCTGCTGGCTGTCCTCTTCTGTTTCCTTCCACTTTTTCCAGCATTAGAGACTTCTCCAGAGAGCTAGGTCTTCTCATACTGTGTCTGAAAAATTTGAGCCTGGTAATTTGTGCCTCAAGGGAGAACTCTGGGTTGATTTGTTTGATGATCCATTTGTTTGTCTTCTTGGCTGCCCACATTATTCTCAGGAGTCTTCTCCAACTCAAAGGTTCAAAAGCATAAATACCTTTCCTATCCTGCTTCTTCAAAGTCAGACATGGAGTGTTACAGGGAATACCATTGCATGTACAATTCTGATCTTTGTAAACATAGAGACGGCATTTGAATATCTTTTTCAAGGCCTTCATGGCTGCTGTACCAAGTGCTAGTCTGTGACATATTTCTTGACTGCTTGTTCCTTTACTGTTGATAGTTGATTCTAAAAGACAGAAGCTATATACCACTTCAATATTTTCATTGCCGATTCTGGTTGTTTCACCTGTTATCATTAGTTTGGTCATTTTTATATTTAATTTTAGTCCTATTTTTTTCATTTTGCTCCTTAACCTTTATTCCTAGAGCTTGCAGGTCATTTGCATTTTCTACTGTCAGAGTAGTGTCATCAGCATAGTACAGGTTATTGATGTTTCTTCCTCCAATTTTAAAACCACGCTCATCTTCTTCCAATCCAACTTCCCTTAATACAGTGGTACCTCAGTTCACGAACACTTCTGTTCATGAACAATTCGGTTCACGAACAGCTCCGGTTGCAAAATTTTGCCTCCGGTCGCGAACTCCGCATCGGGTTACGAACAGGATCCGCGGCCATTTTCCCTGCCGTGACACGTGGTCGCGGCTTCCTGTAGGGAGGGGGACTCTCCCTCCAAGCAGTAACCGCCTCCCCACCCGCCTTCCTGTCCTCCACGCCAGAAGTCACGTCGAGCAAGGTTAGCTTTCTCTCTCTTTGTACTGTACTTTGTGTCATATTTTTGCGGTTTTTAAAAAAAAAAACCATATGGTTCAGAATGGATTACCTGTAATTACATTGAACCTTATAGGGAAATTTGATTCGGGACACGATCAAAAATCGGTTGGCGACCAAATTCATAGGGGTCAGAACGGATTAACCGTATTTACATTGAACCTTATGGGAAAATTTGATTCGGTTCATGACCAATTCGGTTCGCAACCAGTGTCGCAGAACGAATTAAGTTCGTGAACTGAGGTACCACTGTATATATTCAGCAGATAGGTTGAATAAATAAGGGGAGAAGATACAGCCTTATTGCACTCCTTTGCTGCCCAGGCCCTAATGCAGCAAAGGACCCCCAAACCATAACATTTCCACCACCGTGCTTTACAGTTGGTATCTGGTTCTTCTGGGAAATGCTGTCTTTGGTTTTTGCCAAACATGTCATCTCGTACTGTGGCCAGTTTACTCTTATCTTTGCCTCATTTGTCCAGGACACATTATTCTAGAAATCCTGGTCTTTGCCTAGGTGTTCATGAACAAACTTTGGTCTTGCCCTGGTGTTCTTTCTGGACAGCAAAGGTTTCCTCCTGGCATACCTCCCCTGTAGGTAATTTGTGCAGTTTCTTTCTAATGGTAGACGTGTGTACTTTAACATCGTAGTGGTGAGAGCTACCTGAATCTCACATGATGAAATTCTGGGGGTTTTAGAGACTTCTTTCACTATCTTGCATTCTACTCTCAGGCTTAACTTGCTGGGATGGCCTGGCCTGGGCAAGTTGGCAGCTGTTTGAAATCTCCACTTGTAGATGATCTTCCAGATGGTTGAATGATTGATATCTAATTGTTCAGCGATCTTTTGAAATCCCTTCCCAGACTCATAGGCATCTATAACCTTCTTTCTGAAGGCCCCAAAGTGTTCTTTTGATCTAGGCATGGTGATACCTCACACTTCAACAACATAGAACAAATCAAAGTAAATGTCTCAGGTTCAAATAAAACAGGTTCTTCCCAGATCCAGTCTTATTCCCATCTTATTTCTTCCCACTCTAACAATGCTCTAATCATTTGTACCTGATTCTAATTTTAGGTAGCAATAAATGTAGGGGTGTACTTACTTTTTCCACCTGAAAAACTTGCATTTATGTTTACTAAATTACACAGTGGACTACAAAATGTAAATAGTGCATGATACAGTGCATTCAGAAAGTATTTGTTATATTATATCCCTTTATCAGTATTATTAAAATGAAGATAAAGTATCTGTATGTTGAAATATGTTGAAAAAGTAAATAATTTCAATGGGGTGTACTTACTTTCTCATATCACTTCCTTTGGTATGGAATAAAATCCTTACCAGTGCTGCTGACAAAGATGTGAGAAGATACAGTAGATAGTTTTCCTTGACTGTTGGACAGAAATTATGGACTGTCAGCCATATTAGTTTCTTCTTTTTTTTGTTTCTTTTTACAGTTGTGTGGTATGGACCAATTCTGGGGCATTGCTTTAAGAGCACAGTCTGGAGATGTGAGCCGGGCAGCTATACAGTACATTAACTCCTATTATATTAATGGTATGAGAATTCATTTCAGAAATCTGAGCTGAGAATTCCAAAGAAAATACTTTACTTTGTATCATTACTTTTTCTTCTTATAGAAATAGAAGAAATTTAAATAAGTTTTTTTTTATTTAGGTCATTTATCTTTATAATTTTATTTAGGTCATTTATTTTTAAATCTTTTAGGTAAAACAGGTCTGGAGAAAGAACAGGAATTTATTAGCAAGTGCATGGAAAGCCTAATGATAGCATCTAGTAATTTAGAGCAAGATTCTCATTCCAGCCTCACCATTATTGAACGAGGACTTCTCATGCTTAAAACTCATTTAGAAGCTTTTCGGAGAAGGTAAACTATATCCTTGTTGTACTGTTTTATCAAAATGTAGTATTTAAGGAAACATGACAGGCAGTTATGAATGTTAATTTTTGTGGTCTCAATATTAATTTGCTGTATTTTTTTATTTCATCTTAAATTTAGGAATTTTAAAAGAAAATTCTGTATCTTACTGGGGTTTTTTTTGGCACAAATGCAAAGTGGATTATTTCCAAAGACCTGGGGGAAAAAATAAAAGACAGGGATCTTGTGCTAGGTGGAGGGAGGGAGGGAGGGAGGGAGGGAGGGAAGGAAGGAAGAGAAAGGGAAAGCGGAGGGGAGGGGAGGGGCCTGTGATATACATCATCCTAGTTTTGAAACATCCTTCAGTTTGCTATGTAGCGTTGGATAAACTACTTTTAAAATAAAATAAGACTGAAATGTTATTGAGCTCATGAAATTAGCTTCATAGTTCCTTAGGCCTGGACAAAAGTTTATAAACATCACAAGTTCTAAAATACTAAGAAATTCATAGTCACCACCACCTTGTTCTTGTATATGAGCTCAGCCTATTCAGTTGCCACCTTGAACAGGTAAATCTGTAACATCTCCATAAATTTGCTTAGATAATTTGGTTTGTCATTGGCTTCCCTTTTTTATAATATATTTTCTCCAGGTTTGCATATCATCTGAGGCAGTGGCAAATAGAAGGCACTGGTATCAGCAGCCATTTAAAAGCATTGAGTGATAAACAATCACTACCTCTCAGAATTGTTTGTCAGCCAGCTGGACTTCCTGACAAGGTATGTTTTCTTAATTTGCTTTCCCCCAAAATATTGCTTTATATCTCTTGTCTCATTTATTAAGAAATAAATTTAATGTACAATGTGTTCTGTTCCAGATGACCATTGAAATGTATCCAAGTGATCAGGTGGCAGATCTGAGAGCTGAGGTTACACATTGGTATGAAAATTTGCAGAAAGAACAGCTGAACCAGCAAGCTCATCTGCAAGAATTTGGCCAAATCAGTAGAAAAGGAGATTTCCCAGGTACTTGTTAAAGCATTTTTCTGGCTAGGACTTGGTTGATTGGCAATCTAAGTTTGTGTGGTAGGTTTAATTCTGTCTCTATTCACAGACCATGTTCATACAAAAAAAGGCTGTTCTAGTGTTTTTCCCAATTTAATGCATGAATGAATGAGTCAAAAAACAGAAAATCTATTGTTTCTATAGCTGTATAAAAATGATTGTGATATGTTTGGTGGATAGAGGAAAAGGTGAAATACTGAAAGCAACTTTTTTTCATTTTTAGGGGGTCTCATGGGACCTGTAAGAATGATCTCTTCTGGGCATGAACTAACAACTGACTATGATGAAAAAACTCTTCATGAATTGGGGTTTAAAGATATGCAGGTATTAATAAATATTCAGAAGAGGTGACTATAAAGCATTCTATAGTGATAATTATTCATTATTTATATTAGTGTAATACTGTATCTTAAAAAAAGACTATCCTGAATTTAGGGTTTCCTCGCACTTCCAGGAACATTGCAGGTAGTCCTCATTTAGCATCCACAATTGGGACCGGAAACTCAGTTGCTAAGTGAAGCAGTTGCTAAGTGGAAAATCACGTGACCACAACTGTGCTTTCCTTTTCCATACTTACCTACCCTGTGGAATGCTCACCCTCATGCTGAGATAATTAGTAAGAAGAAAATTCATTATTGTATTTACATTAATTGGAGAGGAAGGGATTACAAGACACTAAGCAGCCCACAGTGGAGAGTACACATCAGAAGCAATGCTCTGGTGCTGGCAGCTGCGAGTGTGCTACACAAACAGCCCAGTGTATTCCCTGTTGTAGGCCAGCTTACTCTCTCTTAATCCCTTCCTCTCAATCTCTCCACTATACAAGGGGAGGAGGAAATGGTCAGGCACAGGAGAGAGTGCCTGCAGAAATCACTTGTGTCTCCCTGCCCTTTGCACAGAGGGGAGAGATTGGGGAGGAAGGGATTACAAGAGAGTAAGCAGGCGCACAGTGGGGAATACACATTGAAAGCAATGCTCTGATGCCAGCAGCCATGAGCACACTGTGCAGATAGCCTGGTGTGTTCCCAGTGAGGACTACCTGTATTTTGGAACTGATAATTAAGAGACTGAGCCAAAAAGTTTGACAAAAAGTTAAATTTTGAGGAAGGAAGTTCCCTTTTTTATTCTACAGTTTATTTTTATTTTAGTTTCAAAGAATAAAAATAATTTTCAAAGGTGCCACACAGATCTCTTAAAATAAATATATTTAGTTTTTTTATTCCATCTAATATGCATCTAAAATAGAATGTTCTGTAGGTGGAAGTGGATCTTGCTGCTACATTTGCATGGTACTTATTGAAATAACATAATTATGAGCATAATATCTAAAACTGAAGCAAATGTTTATGGAATTCTTCAGAGATGAGCATTCTGGAGGGAACTATATCAGTCCTAGGGTCTGAAACCAGGATTTTATGTTATTTAGTAACTAAATATCAAGAAGGAATGGTATTCCTTTTAGATCAGAAAACTTTCTGTAGGTGCAGTACATAGTAAATACAGGTGGTCCTTGCTTAACATCCACTAATTCAGTGACAGTTCAAAGTTATGATGGCGCTGAACAAGGGTCCTCATAGTTGTGGCCGTTGCAGCATCCCTGCAGTTGTGTGATTGCGATTCAGGTGCTTGGCAAGTGGCTTGCAATTACAACATTGCAACGTCCCACAGTCACATAATTGGCTTTTGTGACCTTCACTGCCAGCTTCAACTAGCAAAGTCAATGGGGAAGCCAGCAGGAGGTTACAAGTGGCAATCATGTGACTACAGGATGCTGTGACTATGCAGGATTTGCCTAATGATAGTAACTAGGACGGCTGGAACTTTTATTGTAAGTTGGCATGTTCATGTAACAACATGCCTTATGACTGTGTCATTTAGCGATGGAGTTCCTGGTCCCAATTACCATTGGTAAGTGAGGACTATCTGTACTGATTTTCTTACCATTGATGGGTTCCATTACTAATTTCTCAGTGATAGGTGACTTCCTCATTCATCTGAAATGATAATATTCTGTTACCTCTCTCTTGTGTCCACATGATCCCCTTATAGAACTTAAAACATCTAACTAATTTGCACATTACCAGCAGTGATTTTTGTGCGTGATAATATATTGGTCTTTGCTCAAGTACTACCTTCTCCCTGACTTGTACTTTTCCTTCTCCCTGCTACATGAACAGCTTTCTCGTGGCCTTAGTCAGTGTGTTACCACTGAGTGAGAAGGTACACTACTGGTACCAGTATACAGATATCTTAATTATAATCATAACTTCCTTGCTTTTTTAAAAATAAAATTATTTTCACTTGCTATTTCAAGATGGTGTTTGTGTCCCTGGGTGCTCCAAGGAGAGAGAGAAAGGGGGAAGGAGTTCAGCTTCCAGCATCCTGCTTGCCAGCTCCCCAGAAGGACAACATCCCAATGCTCTTACTTCTACAAGAACCTCATCTTACAACTCTGTTTGATTTGCTAGAAATGCTTGCTTCCTTTAAGCCTCCACCTGCAGAAGTGGCTATGGAAGATAGTGAGGTAATTTTAATTAAGGTTCTTATGCAGATTGTGTTTTATATAATATATGTACACAAGTATGCATACATGCAGCACGGTTCCACAGTCTGTCAGGCAACAGGCACCACTGTATAATCTCAGATGATATAGGTGCCAAAAACAAAAATTAAACAACAGTGGAATGTATATTTCAAAAAATGAATAAAAATTGCCCAAATCCCATGTTATCTCATGGAAAAATTCACATTTGTGCAATTTCTCTATTGTAGGATTGAGGTCATTTTATATGGCTTTTTAAAAAACCAATTTGGTTGGTTGGTTGGTTTAATTTTGGAAGATGGTGGGTGCTATCCAATGGCACATCAAGTACTGTATGTGCATAGATAACGTAATTGCTGACTTATGCTGTAAAACATAGAGAATTGTGAAAACTTTCAGTATTGATGTGTAAAATTGGCTTCATGTTTTTGTGATATATTTCTTTCTTTTTCCATCTGAAGTTTAAATAGCGTGGTATATGTTATCCTACATGGAGTTATAGAGTGGTTACAAATAGTGTAAAATAATTCTGGGGAACAAAAAAAACTTGTGTGTGTTGCACAAACAAAAACTGGTTAATCTTACAGTATTTTGTATGCTGAATTAAGATGTTATCAGCTTTTTTTCTGTCAGGCAAGGTTTTTGAGTGACACACAACTTGATACGTTGATAATTAAAAGCACAAAAGCCATACTGGGACTCCACTTGCCTTGGTACCTCTTTTCCATGTTTGAAATGTCCTGGTGAAATTGTTTACCATGCTCATCACTGACTGTACCTAGGTTGTCAGGGAAAAAGTCCAAATAAGAACTTTCAATGACATGTGACATCCCATAGCTTTGTGCAACTTTATGATTTCACAAAAGGTTTTTGCAGGTGCTGTTGAATGATTATCATGTAGCTTTTTCAACTTCACTTAACTCTTCATCAGATTTGTCATATTTTATCAATTCCCTTACCTGAGGACCTACAAAAATATCTTCCTTAATCTTAGCATCATTAATCCTGGGAAATTTATTCCTCAAGTACACAAATCCAGTTCCTGTTTTATCCATCTCTTTAATGTAGTTTTTCATAAGTCCAAGTTTGATATGCAAAGGAGGAAGGAAACCCTCTTCAGGCTTAACAGGTGGGCTATTTACCACATTCATTTTTCCTGGAAATGTGAGGTATGTTTTGGCCATTCTTTCTGAATGTAATAGTTTTTCCTGTTCCTACTGCTCCACTCACACAAAAAACAATAGTACTTTCTGTATCCAAGCTGCAGGCCCAGCAGAAGTGCAGTGACCAGATATTCCATTTATATTTTTCATACTGGATCTTTTCTAAAAATAGTTTCATGTACCCATACAACTCATTCACGTTAGCAGCATGAGCTAACAATCATTTATTTCCATTATGTAGGAGGACAACCTTCAAGCTAGCTTTTGAGGAGTCAATGAACAAACACCACTTTACATTGTGTTCATGACCGAGACTCTCCATAACCAAACATCTTTACAAAGCAGTAGCCCATCTTCTTGGGAGAAGAATTTGTTAAATTCTTCATGGTAGAAACAACAAAAACTTTAGTATCAGAAGATTCTGATTTAGCTCTTTAATCTTGAACCTAAAACTTCAGCCTACTTCTTAGACAAGTTAAAAAATAAGAGCAAGATCATTCAGATCCTCTTCAAATATGGCTCAGTTGAAATCCTGAGTCAGACTTAATGTTTTCCCTTTTGTACCCTGTATATGCACCATCATAATCCCCGCTAGATTCAATGTCACTAAACATCACATTTTCTGAAGGCTTTGGCACGCATAATGTCATCTCATTATGTGGGACTGGTCTCATTAAATCGGGGTATTTCACAGTGTGCTGCCTTTTAGAGCTGATCCCTGTTGTTTCTGTTAGGCAGAAATAACAGTTTGATGAATAGTCTTTTGGGTCCCTCCAATTCATAGGAGTGGCATATGACGTGAACCCTTTAGCCATCTTGTTAGAAGTCTAGTGTATGTCACACAACAAACAGGAAGGGCCCAATTCTTATCTTGGTCACCCACTTTACAACCAAACTGAAGTTCATAGAAATTTTTGACAAGCAGAAAGTTTCATTTCTAAGAGTTAAATTTAAAGTTACCGTGCACATGGAGAAAGTATCAGGATGATTGTCATTGTTTTGTGGCATGATAACAGTATATAGGTAAGAAAACACGATTACAGTCAATATAATATTTAACTTGAATACAGAGAATTTAAACTTAAACTTTTTTCACTATAGCTATGGCACCAGATTGACAAGGAACTGCTCTCCAGACAGAGGCTAGGGATATCCAGACAGAGGCTAGGCATATCCAGACAGAGGTCTAGGCATAGCCAAACATGACTCAACCTGCACAATGTGCTGTTCTTTGCTAGCTGTCATGCCTTCTACCTTTGTCTGGAAGTTATTTGTGCTGGAGAACAATAATAGTAACTAGATTTTGCTAAGTGATTGATACGGATACGCTACTATAGTTAAAATACTGCATGGTACTGTAATTTAACCAATTGAAAGAATAAAGAAAATGGGGTCACAAGAAAACTAAGCCTGATAGAAAAAATCTGGATTCATTTTTGAATTCAGGATGAAAAAGTCTGATTAGAACACCCATTACAATCTATGTGACAAAATTGTTACTGTGATTTATTTAATTTGCCTTATTTGATTAGCATGATATATTTTTACATGTGTCTTCAGAGCGCAAAATGTGAAGAACTCCATCTTCATGCAGAAAATCTATCAAGGCGAGTTTGGGAGTTGTTAATGCTTCTGCCAACATGTCCTAATATGCTTCAGGCATTTCAAAATATTTCAGATGATCAGGTGAGCAAAAAGTCATCTCTTAAAAATCTGTAGTTGCTGACATATGAAATTGGTAGTCCTTTAGATACTTTCTCCTGTTTTGAAGTGCTGCACATAGTTTAAACCTGACATCACAGTTTGGAGGTTGGGGATTCCAATATCTGCTACCGTTTCTATGTCTTGAAAAGGTGAGGGACAATTATTATGACGTTTGGAAGGCCTTGTGAGCTCCCAGTGTTGGCACCTTAGAGGGCCCGCCCACTCCCCTCTTACCACACAAATATCAGGAAGGAAGAGAAAGGAAGTTGCTGGAAAAATTGGGGCAGGTGGGCCAACAAGAAATGGTATGGTGGGACTTCCGAGACCATTACAGTAAGGAACAGGGGCGTAAGCCATGTGGAGGAAACAAAGATGATACTTTGGAGAATAAATATGAAGGAAGAAGTGATCTTTATTGTTTATGAAGGAAGAGGTGATCTGACTCACCTTGCCATTCTCATCCCATAAAATCACTTCAGAATCCCTTTCAGTTTTACTTCTGTGGAACCATGGGTGGTCCAAAACAGTTCATCAGAACTTCCAAAATGAGGAGGTTTGTTTTGGACTACAGGTAGTCCTCGCTTAATGACCATTCGTTTAGCAACCATTTGAAATTACAACAGTGCTGAAAAAATTGACTTACAACCCATGCCCAAAGGTACAGCTGTTGCAGTGCCCCTGTGGTTATGTGATCAAAATTTGGGCACTTGGCAGCCTGCCTGCACTTACGACCGCAGGGGCACTGCAACTCCCCCTACCCGCCTATCTCAGCCCCCAATCTGTGTCCTTTTGGCTGCCTTGCACAGTGGCACTCAGCAGTGGCAGCACCAGGGCTGGGGCTGAAGTAGAGGTCTGGGGTGTTCAGCAGTGGCAGCAAGCTGCCATTGTTGCCACTACCATGCCAGGCCTAGACTTCAGCCCCAGTGCCACCACTGCCACTGAGAAATGCTGCCTCAAGCCCCACACCACGGCCAGCCACCCCAGCACCATTGCACAAAGCCCCAGTTTCCCCTGCCGCCCTGCATTCCACAGGCTCTGCCGCACCCAGCTGACTTTTGCCATACTCCTCCCACTGCTGACGAGATGCACCCAGCCTGACCCTCCTGTATGCAGGGCAGCTGCTGGCCATGCCAGAACTTCTTCCTGAGGCTGCTTGCACTATTCTCCAAGCCACATGCCCCATTCTTGTGATCCTTCAGAAATCTTCTGGTCTTCCTTGGGTCTTGCACTATTCTCCAAATAGCTAGGTGTCCTATTCGGAGAATGGCAGAAGCCCCATTCTCATGGAGCTTCAGAAGACCTCATTCTCCAAATTGCATGCCCCCATTCCTTCTCCAAGCACTCCAAGAACAGGGCAGAGTAAACTAGAATAATTGTTTCCTGTGATCTGAATTCTGTGCTCCTGTTAATGTACCTCAAGATAACATTTGCCTTTTAGCTACCGCCTTATGTTTAATGTGATTGACGAGGTCACTCAGATCTTTTTCACATGTACTGTTGACGAGCCAAGTATCTCACTTTCTATACCTGTGCCTTTAGCCTACCTAGATGCAGAATGTTTCATTTCTCCCTCTCAAGGTCCATCCTACTCCTTCCATCTCAGTGTTCAAGGCTGTATAGATCTTTTTGAATGTTCTCTCTTTCCTCTAAACTATTAGCCACTTCTCTTAGCTACAGGTGAAACTCGAAAAATTAGAATATCGTGCAAATGTTCATTTATGTCAGTATGGCAACTCAAAAGGTGAAACCAATATATGAGATAGACACATTACATGCAAAGCGAGATATGTCAAGCCTTACTTTGGTATAATTGTGATGATTATGGCGTACAGCTTATGAAAACCCCAAATTCACAATCTCAGAAAATTAGAATAGTGTGAAAAGGTTCAATATTCTAGGCTCAAAGTGTCCCCCTCTAATCAGCTAATGAATCCATAACACCTGCAAAGGATTCCTGAGCCTTTCAATGGTCTCTCAGGCTGGTTCAGTAGGAATCACAAGCATGGGAAAGACTGCTGACCTGACAGTTGTGCAGAAAACCATCATTGACACCCTCCATAAGGAGGGAAAGCCCCAAAAGGTAATTGCAAAAGAAGTTGGATGTTCCCAAAGTGCTGTATCAAAGCACATCAATAGAAGGTTATGTGGAAGGGAAACGTGTAGTAGAAAAAGGTGCACAAGCAGCAGGGATGACCGCAGTCTGGAGAGGATTGTCAGGAAAAGGCCATTCCAAAGTGTTGGGGACTTTCACAAGGAGTGGACTGAGGCTGGAGTTAGCGCATCAAGAGCCACCACACACAGACGGATCCTGGACATGGGCTTCAAATGTCGTATTCCTCTTGTCAAGCCGCTCCTGAACAACAAACAACGTCAGAGGCGTCTTACCTGGGCTACAGAAAAAAAGAACTGGTCTGTTGCCCAGTGGTCCAAAGTCCTCTTTTCTGATGAGAGCAACTTTTGCATCTCATTTGGGAACCAAGGACCCAGAGTCTGGAGGAAGAATGGAGAGGCACACAATGCATGATGCTTGAAGTCCAGTGTGAAGTTTCCAGTGTCTGTGTTGATTTGGGGAGCCATGTCATCTGCTGGTGTTGGTCCACTGTGCTTCATTAAGTCCAGGGTCAACGCAGCTGTCTACCAGGAGATTTTGGAGCACTTCATGCTTCCTTCCGCAGACGAGCTTTATGGGGATGCTGACTTCATTTTCCAGCAGGACTTGGCACCTGCCCACACTGCCAAAAGTACCAAAACCTGGTTCAATGACCATGGGATTACTGTGCTTGATTGGCCAGCAAACTCGCCTGACCGGAACCCCATAGAGAATCTATGGGGCATTGCCAAGAGAAAGATGAGGGACATGAGACCGAACAATGCAGCGGAACTGAAGGCCGCTATTGAAGCATCCTGGTCTTCCATAACACCTCAGCAGTGCCACAGGCTGATAGCATCCATGCCACGCCGCATTGCGGCAGTCATTGCTGCAAAAGGGGCCCAAACCAAGTACTGAGTACATATGCATGCTTATACTTAGCAGAGGTCCGATCTTCTTCTATTTCCAATCCTTGTGTTATTGATGTCATGTAATATTCTAATTTTCTGAGATTGTGAATTTGGGGTTTTCATAAGCTGTACGCCATAATCATCACAATTATACCAAAGTAAGGCTTGACATATCTCGCTTTGCATGTAATGCGTCTATCTCATATATTGGTTTCACCTTTTGAGTTGCCATACTGACATAAATGAACATTTGCACGATATTCTAATTTTTCGAGTTTCACCTGTAGGTGTAATTTGCAATCTTGGTAAGCATTCCTCAATCCAAGTCACTGTTGAATAGCACTGGGGCCCAGGACAAGGCAATGGGTCCCTTCTTTCTTCCAAGCTGAATTGGAACCATTAATGAGGATGCTTTCAATGTAGTAATTCAGCCAACAGTGAGTCCATTTAAGCTTAGGTTTAGTGAAATACACTTATGTACTCATACACAGCTATTTTCCTTCTTTTAACAAGTATTCAGATGCTTGCAACAGACTACATACTGCCTACTACCTTTCTATCAGCATTTGCATCTGACACCTTCTCCATTACTTTTCTCATCTTTAGCATATTTTCTACCAAGCTACACACATTCATATACTTCTTGTAGCCTTTTACCATTGATGTATAATTTGCAAGAATTCACTCCATTTTTCCTATTAAACACAACTACAGTACTATAGATTTTAGCACATTAATTTTCAAATTCTCCTCATTGCATCATATAATCTATTTTATTATAATCATATAATCTATTTTGTTGCAATTCATGTATACAAGTATATATACATTCATGCTCCCAATCAACAGATCTCTAAGATCACTGCAAGTATTCCTTATATTTATGCATAAATATATATATTTTTAATCTGCTCTTATCCATGACTTAATTGTGGATGGAGCACTCAACCTGACACGTATTTAAAAAAATCTAGATGGGCCCAGAGGAAGGAGTTTCCTTCTCCAAAATATGCTTATCTGGGTTTCAGGTATGGCACGAGCCTAGACTCCAGGGGAGGGGCAGTGGGTTGGCTATTGTCATCTGCAAGTTGTTACAGATTCTCAGAGGTTCTGCCATGCAGATAACCAAACATGAGACACTCTGGTTGAAGTAGGGCTTTGGGAAACAGTTGGGATTGTTGTTTTTATACCATCCTTCCTGCTACTTAGCACCTTCTCTGCCTAAGCTGCTCAGTTCTGTTGCTGAGCTGGTTTTGGTGGTTGCTCATCCTTGGGGCCTTTTATTTACCACCAGTTAACATTAAATCCGAGGCATCTCAGGAGTCCCAAGTTATTGGAGGCCTGATGTGTACTGGGAATCACACATTAAATCTGTTTTTTTGTCACCTGGGACAGATGCAGGGTGATTGGGTTTTGGAGGACATTACTGTCAGTCTGTTGCCTTGGTCAGATCCCTTTCTGATTGCTTTTAGCTTGCTAGCCTGCCCCGCCACGCAGGGGGATAGAGCCTGTTAGATTGATATGCCCAGGTGACTGATGGACCCAGATGGGTTTCAGAGGGCTCTTGGACTTTCCTGTGGGGTCTGGTGGGCAGTTCGGCCGAGGTCTTAGTTGCTGATTGGAATGAGCAGGTAGCTAGGTCCTGCCCTGGATTGCTCCTGTGTGGCCTCTGCTTGTGTGCTGATCCCGGGCCATACCTTGATTCTCTGAGGAACTCCGGGAGATGAAGGATCAGAAGAGATGCCTGGAGTACTGTTGGAGGAAGACAAAGAATCTAAATGAGCATGAATAAGACCACATATTTTGGTTTACAGTGTGGTAATAATGGTAGTGAAATGTCATTATTTCTCCACCCTTATTGCATCTGCTGATAGCTGCCCAGTGGCCCTGTTTAAGGTGACTTGTTCCCTGCTGGGGAGGGAGAGCCACAGGAAATATCTTTTGGACCATTACAAGGGCTATTCTTGCTTTCTGGTAGATAAATCCACTCAGGTTTGGATTCCAAATAGACCAGTCCATTGAAGTGCCTGGGGAAGGTTCTTGTAGGGTTATCTGGAGTGAGTTTGTGGCTGTGACTAATGCGGAAGTCCTCCACTGGACTGTGAGCTCAGCCACCTGTTAGTTAGATCCAGGTCCCTCCTGGTTATTCAAGACCACCTCTCATGCATGTGTTAGAACAGCTTTTTAAATTAAAACAAGTGGTCATGTTTCAGTAAAACTACAGAAGTATAAATGAAGGAATATTGCAGATACAGCAAATAATTTTTCCTATCTGGAATAGCATTGCAATCTAATTTCAATTTAATCAGCTAAACATAAACTAAAATACAGGTAGTAAATAGTGGAAACTTCAAAAATTGTCACCTATTCAGCATTTTCCTTTTCCTTTTAATTTAGCTCTAGCTTTGGGAATCTCTAGTGAATGATAGATTAAAAGATATTCATGAGTCAAATTATATTCAACAAAGGGTATAATTAAGACATGATTGTACGTAAACATACATATATATATTCAAGTTCAGATTACCGTATTTTTCCGACTATAAGACGATACTTTTTTCTAAAATCCTTACCCTAAAAATTGAAGGGCGTCCTATTCAAGGAAGTCAGCCGAGGAGAGAACCGCGCGGTGGCAAAACTGCCCATACTTTGTCTCTGCAGGCAGGCTTCCTCCTATTGCTAGCCTCCAATCACGAGTGAAATAGCTTGTCTCCCAAACAGACTTCCTCCAATCACGAGCCTTATGTAACTGACGTCAGCTGATGCTGAACAAACCAATTAGAGAAGGCTGTTTGCAGAGAGAAGCTATCGGCAGTTTCACTTGTGCTTGAATGTAATCAGTTATGCGAAAGAGCATGGAAATAGAGCTGCAGAGAGACAGTTTGGACCTCCTCCCACCGAGTGTATCAGGTCAATGTTAACTAATTACTAAATAAAAATGTGTTCTGCACTATCTTTAAAATATTAATTTCTTAATTTGGGGTCGGAAAAATGGGGGTCGTCTTGTACATGGGGGCGTCTTATTGTCGGAAAAATACGGTATTAGTGATCCTATCTTACAGACTTTGCTTGTCTAATCTTTTTTATTTTTTAAAAGGGTAATGATGGATTCAGTTGGAAAGATCTTTTAAGAATAAAAAGTGCCCATAAACTTTTGTATGCCCTTGAAATAATTGAAGCGCTTGGAAAACCCAATAGAAGAATAAGGCGGGAATCCACGGTAGTATTATTTTATTTTTCAAAATTCTGTTTCTTATATGTATAAAGTGCCTTTTATAACTTATCTTTCATGATAATTATGTTTTGCCATTGATTTTAGGGAAGTTACAGTGATCTGTATCCAGATTCTGATGATTCAAGTGAAGATCAAATAGAAAATAGTAAAAACACTTGGAGTTGCAAGGTTTGAAATTGTTATATAAAACCGCTATTCTGATGGCATTTGTGTCTTTGTTCTTATGTGTCTGTACTTTTACTTTTTGATTTTGATTAGAAAAAAAGGTGCTGACAAACAAGTAAACACAGGTTGCATTTTTTAACAAATCCTTACATAAAACAGAAAAGGAATTGTTCTTTATACAATAAAAAATATTCATTTTTAATTTAAAGTTTAATAAATTATATTACGGTCATAGAAAAGCATAACGATGGTGGGGCACAGTCAATTTCAAAGCGTAGAACATACATCAGACTCTAAAAAAATTATGAAAAGGTAGAAGATATAAAAATATATGCATTAAATCAGAAAGTATATATAAAAACAAGAGTCTAAGAGAATCTAAAAGGAGGGGTAGGAGCATTAGATGTGTAGGGGAACATAAAGGTTAGTGTGTGGAAGACTATATCAAATCACAGAGTACTCTAGTATGTGTCTTTGGGTAAGGAATCTTCCTATATTGGCCTTCAAGGACAGCTGAGGGGAGAGCATAACATTGTGCCAGAGTAAAGGGCCTCTGGTATTTAGGTACTTGAAGTTTAGTTAAGTATACCATAGGGGAGGCAGAGTACCTGTTGGATTCACCGGCAATAAAGGTTGGGGACCTGGCTTAATCCAATTGGCGCTCTGTGTCTGCTACATGCTGTTTAATGAGTGCTTTGGCCTGATCATATCCCATTCTGAGTAGAAGACTTGGAGAGAAGCCCAAGGATGAGATTTTAGTTGCCACTTCCTGTTTCCAGGTGGACTGAAAATTATCACTCAAAATTAATGGGGCAAGGCCAAGGAGAAAAAAGGATAGTCTGAGCCAATGGTTGAGTATGGTCACCCATACTATAGTCTTCACTTTCATGAGGCCTGTCTCTAGTCTCAGGGTGGCATCAGAGATACATTTTGGGACTTGAAGGGCCGATCTTAGAAATGTGGATTATATAAGTTCTAATGGTGCAGAATTGGAGAAGGGGCCCAGCTGGGCACCATAAACAAGTTGAGCTATTGGCTTGGCTTTGAATAATTTGAGTGCTGCAGGCTTCTAATGGCCACCTCTTTTCTTAAGGAATTTAAGAATGGCAGATGAGCTCCTCTGTGCATTTTCAGCAACAGAGTCCCCATGGGCTTTCCTACTGCTGGCAGAATGGAGGACTACCCCCAGGCTATTTGAAGCAGAAGACCTGCTCAATCTTGTGGCCATCTATGCTCCAGAAGTGGCTCTTGGGCCTTTTGGTCTTCCTTACAGTACTGTGTTAGTGCTCTCAGTGCTCTTTTAAGGCCAATAGGTGTTCTTGAGGGTATTGCTGTATCATCTGCATAGAGTAGAACAGAGAGATGTCTTCCAGCAAGTTTTGGGGAATGAAAGTTTGTGTTGTGGAGATGGCCCACCGTGGATTTGATATAGAAATTGAATAAGAGTGGGTCAATATGCAGCCTTGCTTGATGCCTTTTTCAGTTTAATTGGCAATGGTGAGATGGCCCTGGGGGTTACATCTTACTTTGAGTGAGGTCCCTTCATGTAGCATACATATCAAATGAAGTGGACATCGGTCAATCGAGGAGGCCTCCAGTTTTTCCCATAATTTAGCTTGGATATGGAATTAAATGCTGCTTTGAAGTCTATGAAGCAGCATGAAGGGAGGTTGTGTTGCGGGAGGAGTATTTTTCAATGAGATGATGGAGTACTAGGCACTGATCAGTGGTGGACCAGCCTTCCCTAAAGCCAGCTTGCTCCTCTGCAAGTATGTTTTCTTGTTCTAGCCAGTCCTGGAATTTCCATTGTACGTGTTTGCTGATTGTGTTGAGGAGTCCATAGAGTTTGCTGATTGTGTTGAGGAGGCTGCTTGGTCTATAATTAGCAGGGTCATCCTTTTTCCCTTTTTTATATATAGGGACAATGATTGCAAGTCCCCAATCCTTGGGGACTCGACCACAGGTGTGAATGCAGGTAATGAGTGAAATAATCTTCCAGTTAAGATGGTGGAGAGAGTGGGAGCTATGGAGCCACTGTCCTTGTGATTTTATGTATGTGCGTGCTATGCTGTCTCTGGTTGAAGGGATGTGTCTGGACTGGCACACACAGAAATGGACACTGGGCTGCTTGGGCTAATTTGGACTGTTCTGGCTGGAGAACTGTGTTGGAGGACAGCAGCGCTTGCTGTTTGTGGCACTGGCCATGCCTACTGGCACAACTGAGTTTGCTGCCCTGACTGCATCTGCCTCCCATGCTGCATTTGCTGCGTTTGCAAACTTGGCAACTTTTTTGAATTTGGCAACAGCTTTTGGGACCGGCTTGGCATTTTCTGATCTGGCTTGGATGCTTTTGAGGGGTCAGTTACTGGAAGGACCTGCTCTGGAGGACCGCTTGGGCTGTTTCTATCTGTTTGCCTGCCGTATTAATCATGTTTTCAGAGCTCAGCGGTGTTGGGGAGATAGCCCTTTTTCTTACCATCTTGCTGCAGAGCACTGGGGATTTGGAGGTGCAGGCAGTGGCGGGGTGGGGTGAGGTGGGGTTTGCAGTAGTGTGGCAGACTACTGTGGAACCCCCCCACCTTTCTGCCTTCTCTCCTATAGCCCCAAGAGGAAAACGCACTGTGGCTCCTATTTAATAGTGAAATGCCAGAGAGTTGGACTGTGGGTTTTCCACTGTGAACTGTGTATTGATCCCTTCCTCTTTTCCCTTCCTCTGGGTGAGAGCCAGGGGGTGGATTTCGGGGGGGGGGGGGGGAATGGGATAGGAACCTCCACCGGCTGGTGGGAGCAGCAAAGTGGGGGTGCCTTAGATGTTAGTGGGGTGTGAGAGTGTGTGAATGTATGGGTTCCTTCCTCTGGGTGAGAGTCAGAGGAGAGATTGACGGAATGTGAATGGGAAGGACACCTTCTACCTGCCGGTGGCAGCAGCAAGGGAGGGGTGCCTGTGAATGTTTCAGTGTGTGACTGTATTGCAGTGAATTTGGGGGGGGGGGGTCGCTAGGTACCTTTATGGCACTGAATGCTGGTAAAGCTAAAGTGCCTTGGGGTGCCTGGCTTCCCCTCCCAGGGATGGCTGGTAAGGATAGTAGGTCCTTCCCAGTCTTGGGAACTGAGGGGCTTGGATATGGAGATGAGACTGCTGTTGAGAGGATGGGGGCAGGCTGAAGTATTATGGTGGTGACGGGCATGGGGATATATAGTGGGAGATGGGGAGCAGACCATTCCTGGGGAACACAGGACCATTGTTTGATTCCAGTCTCGAGTTCCAGCTCCTCAGTCTCAGCCCTGGTACTCTGTCAGCAGACCTTCAGAAACCCTGGCTTCTGGCTGCTGCTTCTTAATGGTCAGTCTGTAATGAAGCTGCCCTCATCAGTGATTTAATCCTTGATGAGAGGGCCTACCTGGCATGTATCACCGAGACCTGGGTGGATCTAGAAGTGGGGGTTGCCCTTTCAGAGTTATGTCCAGTTGGGTTTTGGGTGTGGCATCAGCCAAGATCTTAGGGTAGGGTGGAGGTGTGATAGTTGTCGTCCGGGAATCTCTTATGACCTTCAGGGTTGCTGCACCACAGGTCACCAGATGTGAGACCCTGTTCATTAAGTTGGGTACTAGGGAAGCACAGCAACTTCCCTGCCTGAGCTCCTTGACTCCACTTATGGACTGGCAGTGGAGTTCGCTAGACTTATGGTTTTGGGGGACTTCAGTGTGCCTTCTCTAGGAGTGGGGTCTGAGGTGGCTCGGGAGTTCATGGCCACCATGACAGCCATGGGCCTATCCCAGATCATCCAGAGGCTGACACTGGACAGTGGCCATATACTGGATCTGGTGTTCCAGTCGGAGCAGTGGCTGTGTGATTTGAAATTGGGGGAGCTTTCAGCATCCCCCTTGTCACGATCAGATCATGTCCTGATTAGCCTGGGATTCTCCAGTGCCACTATCCACTGCAGGGAGGCTAGACCCATTAGATTAGTCTGCTCCCAGCAACTAATGGACTCGGATGGGTTCCAGAGGGAGCTGGGGGTTGTTCCTGCTGGTCTGCTGCATGGTCCATCTGAAGCCCTTGTTACCACTTGGAATAAGCAGGCAGCTGAGGTCTTGGATCAGATTGTACCATGCGACCTCTCCCTCTTGGGGATCCTGGCACTCCCTGTGGTTTATGGAAGAGTTGAGGGTGATGAAGCAAGAGAAGAGACATCTAGAACATCACTGGTGCTTGATGAGGGATGAACTCAACCAAACACATGTCAGAGCCGCTATTAAGGCCTACCTAGTGGCACGAAGGGTGGTGAAGTGCCATTACTCCTCCGTTCTTATTGAGCCCTGCAGCCCTGTTTCGGGTGACACGAGCCCTCCTGGGTAAGGGGGGCTTGGAGAACCTCTTACAGGGGCGTGTGGAGGAATTTGCTCGGCATCTGTTGGACAAAATCTCTTGGATTTGTTCGCAGTTGGATGCTGGCTTTGTTGCAGGTCCGGTGGAGATGCCTTGGGAGGAGTCTTGCCCTGTTATCTGGGAATGGTTTGAACCTGTTGGACCACAGGAAGTGGACAGGGTCCTTAGGCCTGTGACCTCAGCCACCTACTTTTTAGATCCATGCCACTCCTGGCTGATTAAAGCAGTCCAGGGAGGTGTCATGTAAGTGGATTCTAGCAATAATTAATGCTTCCTTGAGTGAGGAGGTTGTTCCTTCGCCTCTTAAAGAGGCTTTGGTTTGCCCCCTCCTCAAGAAGCTATCGCTGGACCCCACTATACTGGACAATTACCATCCATTATCTAACCACCTCTTTTTGGGAAAGGTGATTGAGAAGGTGGTTGCACAGCAACTTCAGAGGACCTGGATGATGTGGATTATCTGGATCCCTTTCATTCCGGATTCAGGCCTGGGTATGGGACTGAAAGAGCATTGGTAGTGCTTTTAGATCTCTGGCAAGGGCAAGATGGGGGCTGTGCATCCATCCTTGCCCTACTTGACCTCTCTGCGGCTTTCAATACCATCAATCGTGGTATCCTTTTGGATCAGCTCAAAAGATTAGGGGTGGGCAGCACTGTGCTGTGCTGGTTCGCCTCCTTTCTCCAGGGCTGATTCCAGTCAGTGATGGTTGGGGAGGAGAGATCCCACCCTTGGCCCCTACTGTGTGGAATGTCACAGGATTTGGTACTCTCCCCTCTCCTATTTAACATCTACATGAGGCTGCTGGGTGAGCTCATCCATCGCCATGAGCTCATCCATCGCCGATTATATATCTCTGCCCCTGGCAAATTAAATGATACTGTGAACGTTTTATCCTGGTGCCTGGACGCTGTGAGGGTCTAGATGGGGAACAACAGGCTTCAGCTGAACCCTGGCAAGATTGAGTGGCTTTGGGTTTTGGGGCCTTCCAGTTCTAGGATTGTGCCATCTTTGGTGCTGGATGCGGTGGCACTGCCCCAGACAGACCCGGTGCACAACCTGGGGGTCCTCCTAGAGTTAGGACTCCTGCTCGGAAAGTAGGTGGCAGTTGTGGCTAGGAGGGTCTTTGCACAGCTTTGGGTTGGACACCAGTTGCACCTATTCCTGGATCGGGGGGCTCTGCTCACTGTCACTCATGCCCTAGTCACCTCGCATTTGGACTTCTGTAATGTGCTGTACATGGGACTGCCTTTGAAGAGTATCCGGAAGCTTTACCTGGTGCAAAATGTGGTGGTACAGGCAGTTATGTGTGCCCCTAGAACAGCACACGTTACACCCCTGCTCTGTGAGCTGCATTAGTTGCCAGTTCGCTTTTGGGTCCAATTCAAAGTGCTGTTTTTGACCTTTAAAGTCCTTCATTACATGGGGCCAGGTTATTTGAGGGACCACCTCTCCCTACTTGCATCCACCCGTTCCATCAGGTCTGGCAGAAAAGGCATGCTGTGGGTCCTGCCTGTCAGGGAATTACATATGGCAGGTCCTAGGAGGCGGGCCTTCTCTGCCAAGGTGCCTGCCTTGTGGACTCTTCTCCCCCTGGAAGTGAGGTTAGCCCCATCCCTCTTAACTAGGGAAGCAAGATCTGGCTATGTGATCAGGTGTGGGAGTCCCAGGGGACTGGGGAGATTTTGCAATGGCTTCCTTCCTAAGGTTAACATCATCCTCTCCTGTTTTGTTTTGTTTTGTTTTAAAGTTTTTATAGTTTTAATTATTGTTTTATATATATTTGTTGGTTCTTTTTAACTGAGTGTTGCATGCCTCCCAGAGTCACTTTCTTGTGAGATGGGTGGCTATACAAATATCATCAATCAGTAAATAAAGAGCAAGGCCAGAGTGGGGGCAAAGAATGATTCAGTTATCTATGAGAGGTTTTTATACAACAACACATATTTATTTAGTTAGTTGCTTACCTAATTATTTTACTTGCTGACACTTTATAATTTGATTACAGTTTGTGGCTTCTGGAGGTCTTCAGCAGCTCTTGGAAATATTTAATTCTGGGATTTTAGAACCTAAAGAACAGGAATCATGGACAGTTGTAAGTGACAAGTCATAACTGGCTCATCTTAATGAGATATAAAATTTGTTTCTAATGATTCTGTAATTTTGTTTTAAAGTATTCTGTTATTTATCAAAAAAATTTCAATGAAGTTAAAGTTGCTTACTGAATCTTCTTATTTGTAGTGGTTACTAGATTGTCTGGCTTGCTTGCTGAAGTTGATATGCCAGTTTGCAGTGGATCCTTCAGATTTGGATTTAGCTTATCATGATGTTTTTGCCTGGTCTGGAGTAGCAGAGAATCACAGAAAAAGAACTTGGCCAGGAAAATCACGGAAGACTGCAGGAGATCATACAAAGGGCCTTCACATACCCCGTTTGACTGAGGTGAAAAACAAACATCTCTTTAAAACAACAAAAAGACTTTAGGGAAATGACTTTGTCTTGTCCCCAAATTGGCAAGTGTGACACTATTTAAATGTAGGTTTATGTAGAGACTTACTTGGGAAACCCATTGTTAGAGGGAAATAATGTTTGTAACTATAATGCATGGTTAATGGGAATAATGCAATCTTACTAAATCAAATCAAATATTTATTACGGTCATAGACCAGCATGAGGAGGATGGGGTACAGTCATTTAAAAAGCATAATAGATAGATTGGAATTTATAAAAAAAGTTTTGAAAAGCTAAAAGATATAAAAAAGATATAAAATAGAAAGCATATATAAACAAGAATCTGAGAGGATCTAAAAAGGGGGGGTAGGATCATTAGATGGATGTGGGGAAGCATAAAGGTTAGTATATGGCAGATTATATCAAATTACAGAGCACTCTAGAATGACAAACTATATGCTCATTAAGTCTAGTTTATAGCACAGGTCATCTGACAAATTTTAATCGCTGCTGCGCAGAACCTGGCAGCATTATATGTTGTAGCAGGGTTGGTATCTGAAAGCAGCAGGGAGGTATAAAACTGTCCTGTGCATCCTGGGTAGTTATGTAGTAATGGTGAGATGAGGCTGGTACGAATGTCTCTGTAATACAGGCACTGGAGAAGCACATGCTTTGTTGTTTTTGTGTGTCCAGAGTCACAGGGGCATTCTGTCTCCAGGTAAGGGATCTTTCTGTATCAGTCTTCAAGGACAGGAGGGGAGGGCATGGCATTGTGCCAGAGTAAAGCCCTCCAATGTTTAGGTACTTCGAGTTTAGTTTAGTATGCCCTGGGGAGGCATAAGGGAGGCAGGGTACCTGTTGGATTCACTGGCAGTAAATGTTGGGGACCTGGCTTAATCCAGTTGGCGCTCTGTGTCTGCTACATGCTGTTTAATGAGTGCTTTGGCCTGATCATATCCCATTCTGAGTAGAAGACTTGGAGAGAAGCCCAAGGATGAGATTTTAGTTGCCACTTCCTGTTTCCAGGTGGACTGAAAATTATCACTCAAAATTAATGGGGCAAGGCCAAGGAGAAAAAAGGATAGTCTGAGCCAATGGTTGAGTATGGTCACCCATACTATAGTCTTCACTTTCATGAGGCCTGTCTCTAGTCTCAGGGTGGCATCAGAGATACATTTTGGGACTTGAAGGGCCGATCTTAGAAATGTGGATTATATAAGTTCTAATGGTGCAGAATTGGAGAAGGGGCCCAGCTGGGCACCATAAACAAGTTGAGCTATTGGCTTGGCTTTGAATAATTTGAGTGCTGCAGGCTTCTAATGGCCACCTCTTTTCTTAAGGAATTTAAGAATGGCAGATGAGCTCCTCTGTGCATTTTCAGCAACAGAGTCCCCATGGGCTTTCCTACTGCTGGCAGAATGGAGGACTACCCCCAGGCTATTTGAAGCAGAAGACCTGCTCAATCTTGTGGCCATCTATGCTCCAGAAGTGGCTCTTGGGCCTTTTGGTCTTCCTTACAGTACTGTGTTAGTGCTCTCAGTGCTCTTTTAAGGCCAATAGGTGTTCTTGAGGGTATTGCTGTATCATCTGCATAGAGTAGAACAGAGAGATGTCTTCCAGCAAGTTTTGGGGAGTGAACGTTCGTCACATTAAGTTAACATATTTCCCAAGAAGTTTTATTACCATTCCATATCTTTGATGACTGGGAATTATGGGTATTGAAGTCCAATATATCTGAAAAGGGTCAGGATGGGATAAGGTTAGTAATATATACCCCTGTTTATTTTCTGGATACTTACATACCCCATGAATTGACAAGAAAGAAGTTGGATCTGAGAATAGCTTAAAGAGAAGCATGAACTATGTTTCGTTCAGCTTTTTCCACTGAATTTTGAATTTAGCATATAAATATGTATAAAGGCATACTTCATAAGCAATAGTCAATTCTGGATATTCTTAATAGCAGTTTTCTAGATTGAAATGGCAAATAGAACTAGAAAAGTATAGAGCCTTAAGGAAGGCATTATTTTTGTCAAATAGTATTTTTAATATATTTAGGTAGGACAGTGATTTCCAAAATGTTTTAGAAGCTAAACCATACCTGCACCCAAAGGATGAACTTTTTGTTTAGTTTAATTATAAGTTCCTAGTTGTGATTTTTTGTGTGTAATAGTATTAGTGGTGAAACAGTTTAGTTCATTCATTTCAAAGTCATTATACAAAGTACAATATGAATATATGGTAGAAGGGTATTAATCAGATTCATACACATCATACAGTACTATATTGAATTAAATTTACAGTTGTGTTCATAAGTTTACGTACCCCTTGCAGAATTTGTAAGATGTGAACCATTTTGTAAGTAAACATGAGCAATCAGACAAAACACATTTTTTTTAATTTGTAATGTGATTCAAATTAAACTATTAGGCATCACAGAATAGCACAATCATTCAATAAGCCATAGCAATAAAGGAAATAATAAAATGGTCATGTTCAAACGTTTGCATACCCTTAGTTCTTAATATTGTGTATTGCCTCATTTAGCATCAATGTCAGCTTGCAGTCTTTTGTGATAGTTGTGAGTGAGGCCCTTTATTTTCTCGTGTAGTAAAGCTGCCCATTCTTCTCCGCAAAAAACTTCCATGTCCTCTATATGCTTTGGTTGTCTAGCATGAACTGCATGTTTAAGATCTCCCCAAAGTGGCTCAGTGATGTTGAGGTCATGAGATTGTGGTGGCCACTCCAGAACCTTCACTTTGTTCTGCTGAACCCACTGAAGGGTTAACTTGGCCATATGTTTTGATTGTTATCATGTTGGAAAGTCCAAGTGCACCCCATGTACAACTTCTGGGCTGACGAATGCAAATTTTCCTCCAGTATTTTCTGATACGCCGCATTCATCTTGCCATCAATTTTGACTAAATTCCCTGTGCTGCTCTCTGTAGCTCACACACCTCCAAAACAGCAGAAATCCACCTTCATGCTTTACAGTAGGGGCAGTGTGCTTCTTTTCATAGGCTTTGTTTATGGCTGTGTCCATAAAGTTCAGTTTTGGTTTCATAACTCCAAATGATTTTGTTCCAGAAGTTTTGAGGCTTCTCTAGGTGCTGCTTGGCATATTGTAAGCGGACTGTTTTGTGGCATTGTTGCAGCAATGTTTTTTTTCTGGCAACTCTACCATGCAGCCCATTTTTGTTCAAGTATCTCTTCATTGTGCATGCTGAAACAGCCACACCACTTCGTTTCAGAGAAGCATATATTTCAGTAGAAGTTGCTTGTGGGTTTCTCATTGCATACCAACACATTTTCCTGACTGTTTTGTCTGACATCCTTCTTGGTCTATCTGACTGTGGCTTGGTATTAACAGAACCCCTAATTTTCTACTACTTGATCAGAGTTTGAACAGTACTGATCAGCACTGTCAAATCTTTGGATATCTTTTTATATCCTTTTCCTGATTTATAAAGTTGAACTACTTTTGCTCGCAGATCCTTTGACAGTTCTTTTGCTTTCCCCCTGCTTCAGTAACCAGCAAAGTCAGTGCACCCCTGGATGAAATGCACAAGAGTTTCTCAAGAGCTAAGAAACTCATTGACTATTGATATACAGACACTAATTACAACCAAACAAGGCACAGGTGTGGAAACTTCCTGTGTATGTCAATTTGTGTATATACTGTATTATCAGCCCAAACATTCAAGGGAATGCAGACTTTTGAACAGAATCATTTTATTATTTCCTTTATTGCTATGGTTTGTTTAATGATTGTGCTATTCTATGATGCCCAGTAGTTTAATTTGAATCACATTACAAATAAAGTGTTTTGTCTGATTACTCATGTTTACTTACAAAATGGTCCACATCTTACAAATTCTGCAAGGGGTATGTAAACTTATGAGCACAACTGTAGTTCAGTAATAAATTAAATTAAAGTCCTTAACAGAATATGTGAAATGAAAATCAAGCAGAAGTTTTTTTAAAATATCCCAGAGATTCTCCAGAAAATCAGGGATTAATTCTACCACACTAGTTATTCTCTTAAAGATGATAATTCCCCAGATTTCATAATTGGAATAGCAGTGCTGGAAATAGTTCTTCCAACTTCAAGCCCTATTTAAATAACTGGAGCAGACACCTGGTAAATCTTGTCAGTGATGGGTGTATTCTCAGCTGCACAGAAGAAGGCAGAGTTACCAGCCTACTGCTTGTCTGAAACAATCATATTAGTACATAAATTGTGAAACTGTTGTAAATGGGTGAAAAAATTCTAGTTGGCATGTTTTAGCAAAGTATTTGTGTATGTCTGAATATCTGGTATCTTGCTTATTGTTCAGATGCTGGATTCGTAAACAATAGTTACTTTTTATGCATTACTTATACACACACATATGCACGTACATATATAACACATAATTTTAAGGTAGCAGTTGCATTAACTGTTCTTTTTTGACTTCAATTTTTTTAAAGGTATTTCTTGTACTTGTCCAGGGAACCAATTTGATTCAGCGACTTATGTGTGTTGCTTATACATATGACAACTTGGCGCCTAGGTACAATAACCTTTTTTTAATATCTTTGGTAAGATTTATAGTATATATATATATTTGCATTAAGCAGCATATTGAACAATAATTCCTCCATTTTAGCAAGAAATGTGTAGTTACAAGTAGGCATAAGTAAAGTTGTTTTATAGCTTCCTGTTAGTGGTATTTTGATCTTACTAGAAGTGTTCAGAGTATCTCCGATAAGATCAGAACAGTGTGTTTTGAATACAAGACAGCTGTTTGGCGTTTGGAACATTTTAAATTTGAAATATTTTCCTGTAAGTCATTTTAACCTAATATATTGCGAACACAGTTTTTAAAGTAAAGAAAATTACACAATTGTAGCTAAGGCCATTGCAATAGACTTATATCCAAGTCTGGCTGAAAAGACTCTTTTGTGACCTAAGGGACTTAAATGATTGAAAGAGAGTTTACTGGATAGCCCCAAGTGGTCTAAGTAATCAACATGGTATTCAAAGTTGGAATCAAAGACTGTTAGCTGATCTCCCCATCTCATTACCTCATAGGCTTATTGCAGCAAGTTCTCCTTTCTGTAGTCAAACTAAACCTATTTCTTCAGGCTAAAGAAGATAGCGAACAAGTAATGGCTAATGCCAGTCAAGAATGTACTTGTCATAGCTATCTTAATTTATACATTGTGGTTAAATCAGAGGGAATCAATTAGTTGTCTATCTAAGCCAGGTAGCTATGCATAGTACCCTATCTCTGTTACCATTTAATTATGCTGTTTGCTCCAAGAGGAAAAAAATGTTATGAGAGCTACTGTAGTTTGTGTAGCAAACTAGTAGAACATTTTATGAGATTAGTAGAAAATTCTGTATTAAATCAGTTTTTTAGAATTTGATAATTTAATGAGAATGAATGACTTTATTTGTCTGTTTTTATTATTTGAAGTAATATTTGCTAAATTGTGTACTATGATTTATTTTATTTTATCTTATTCCTCTACAGGGTGTTGAAAGCTCAAGCTGATCATAGGTCAAGACATGAAGGTCAGTACATTGGTCAAGACATGAAAATTACTAAATTATATGAAGTCCTCAACACATATCTTTCTTGACCTGAAATCCAGATATGTTAGATTCTCCTCATCCCCAGCTAACAGAGGAAATAGAATTATGAAGTTGTAGTCCAAAACATCTGAAAAGCACCATGTTGAAGGTGGCTAATAGCTAATTATGTGTCATGGCAGGTTGACATGCTTCAAACTGGCTTTAGTTTTAAGCTTAAAGCTTATTTACTGGAAACTTAAAAATGAAGAAACTCCTCTGTCTATTATTTTAACTTCAGATGGATTTACTTATAACTGAAAAATTACCAGCTTGATTTCCTGTTCCTACAAAATTCAAGTCCTTATTTTTGTTAGCAAAAAGTAACAAGCCAATTAATTACAGCCATCTTTAAGATGTAATTTCAGACAGTATTGGGGGGAGGGTGTTTCAGGATTGTTTTAAATTTATTTCTGTCTCTCAGAGCATTTCTGAAGACAGCTTTATTATTTTCTAAACTTAAATGTTAACTTTAACAAGGATTTAAATCATGTATCATTTAAAAGAAATATCAAGGTTGATGATTATTACCATTTGATTTAGAGGTGAGTCTGTACAAATGACTTTCCACTTTGCCTCTCTCCATAGCTGGAATCTCTTCCAATTCCTGTTCCTGTATTCAATGAAGCATGAAAGCTTCTATAGTATTTTTACATATTATTAATATATAATTAATACATAGTTATTAATATATAGCAAAGCAATTCTTTCTTCTCTCATAGGTTACATGTCATGGGAATAATTGTTTCACTGACAATTTATATGACCTTGAAATTTCTACTATGTATTTTATATGTCGTCCTCAGAAAAGAAAACTCCCTCATGCTAGGGAGAGGCACCTTCCCCAATTTTGTGACGGTCGGCATTATAAAGCAGAAATAAATTAAAAGTCCTTTTTGCATATCAGTTTACATGCTGATTCAGTGCTCCCTTATTTTTAACATTCTTTTATTCTCTGTTTTATTTTGCTTTTTATATTTTTAATGTATTTATTGATTGTTTTTAGCTTTGTTGTATGCCGCCCAGAGTCGCCTGTGGTGAGATGGGCGGCTATATAAATTGGTTTAATAAATTAATAAATAATATGTATTTGAGAGAATTATTTTCCAATTGCTATATAAGTACAGATAGCAAAAGTCAAAGCAATAACAATTAGCTTAGTTTTATCTTAAAACTGCATCTTTAGTCAGCTCTCTTAATGAGGAAAAGATCTTGAAGGTGGCAGATAAAAGCTGACGTACTCAGCCTTAATATAACATACACATTAATAATATGATAGCAGTACAGCTTCCTTTTTCTTGTTGTTAAAGAATTGAATATGTGGAATCAAGCTCTTGAGATTTGGCCAAATTTGGGAAAGAAAAAAGAAAAAACATACCAGCAATTGATTTTCCCTCAGTTCGTTTCACTTTGTTTAGCAACTGAAAAACATCCACACTTCAAAAAAATAAAAAGCAGTGAAGGAATTATATCCAGGACAGACATGCAATAATTTAAGTCAAAGATTGGTAATCCAGTGGCAATCAAATGTTTTTGACTCTGGTGCTAATTAGCCCCAGCAAGCACAGTCAGTGGCAACAGATTGTGAGAATTTGTCCAAAACTTCTGATAGAGTACCACATTGTTTCTCCCCAATGTAGGTTCTGCCCTGTGAAAGTGTAATTGCTTTTCCACCCCAGGCGCTCATGGATCCAAATGGCTTCTTGCAGGCACTTGCAGAGTTTTCTGACACTTGGTGTCAGAATCCACTTGGTGGATGAATCCATTGACAGCCTGGTTCACTGTTGGCATTGTGAAATTATTCAGGCCCCTGATGAAATTGCCTCCAAGGCGGCCTCTCTCTTTTGGTCAATCCCAGATAGCTCCTTGGTTTACCAAGAGCCATCAGGAGATGAAATGGCAGAAGCAATGCCTAGAGTGCCAGGGGAGAAAAGTCAGGAAGTGAATCTGACCTAGCATGAGTTGATATCCACATTCAGACCTATGCCATGGTGATAAGAGAGATGAAGCATTAGCAAGTTGACTTTGGGTAGTCAGTTGCTTTTTAGAAAGGCAACATTAAGAGACCCCCACCAGGGGAACCCCACCATAAATTAATACATTCCACTAACAAAATTGCCCAGATTCATTTATGTCTTGTCTTCATGTGGGCAGAGTCCAGGATGATGACTGGGGCATGGTCTTGCTTAGTTTCTGGGATTTCTTTTGACCCATGACTCCCAATGAATTGGATAGGATAATATCTAAGGTGTTCTCTTCCATCTGTAGGCTGGATCCTTTCCCCTCTTGGTTCCTTTGGGCAGCTAGGTGGGAGGTAATTTCCCAGATCAGGGAGACTGTTAACACTTCATTGTGAGAGGAGATGCTACTGGTAGCCTTGAAAGAAGCTGAAGTGTGTCCCCTTGTTAAGAGGCCCTTTCTACATCCAGAGGTATTGGACAGTTATCACCCAGTCTCCAACCTTCCTTTTTGGGGGAAAGGTTATTGAAATAGTGGTGGGGAATCAGCTACATAGCATCTTAGAGGAAATTGATTATATAGACTCTCTGGGGCCCAGACATGGAATGGAGACAGCATTGATTGCACAAGTGACATTTGTTGAGATCTGGATGGAGAGACTGCCTCCATCCTGGTCCTTACAGACCTGTAAGCACTTTTCAATATCAGGCAGGGGTTGGGCTGAAAACTGGGGACACTATATCATCATCAAACTTTTATTGTAGTCATCAAATAGCAAGAAAATTGACACTCAAATATCCAAAATATCCAAAACTAATTGACAATATCAGGATAATTTTAAAAAGTACATACATACAAAGAATGTTGACTAAAAGACAATATTGAATCAAAATATGCTAAGGGGCTTGCTCAGGCTACACATATGCAGCCATAAAAAAAAAATTAAAATTAGCAATCCAAGTTATATAAACTTTGAAATAGCTTATAAAATGCAAATACAATACAGGTACATATGCATATACTTGGATAGATAGACATACGCGCGCGCGCACACACACACACACACTCACACACATGCAAATAATACAGTAAGATCATCCAAAAGGGATTTAAGAATTATAAACTTCTCTTACAGACCTTTGTCAAACCTGAGAAAAATATAATATCTGACATGGCATGTATGCACCAAAGCATAAAAGGAGTTACAAAGTAGCCAATGGTTAATGCTGAGCCTGAGCCATTTCTGGCTATCCGTACTCAGGCTCAGCATGAACCATGAATGGGTCAGGTTCAGTTGCTCTTAATTATACTTGCAATGGTTCTGCTCCTTCCTTGGTGAACAGTTCCTGTTGGTGGGAATGGGATGGGACAGGAGAAATCAGCCAGTGTCTACTCCTTTACAGGATGCTGCTAGGGTCAGTTTTCTATCCCCTCCTTTTTAACTTTTAGTTGAAGCCACTAGGAGAGGTCATCTGAAGGTTTGGGAAGCTGCAGTTGACTCAGAGTGTAGTGACCCATGTGCTGACTGGCATTTGATGGTGGGAGCATATTACACCAGTACTGTGAGCCCTGCCCTGGTTGCCAGTAGGCTTCCAGGTGCAATTTAAATGTTGATACTAACTTATAAAGCCCTGCGTGGCTTGGTCCCTGGTTACTTGCAAGACTGCATTCTTCTGTGGGATTGGTCTAGCCAGTTCAATCTCCCTGGGAAAAACTATTAGCAATGCCCCACTTTGGGGAAGTGAGGGGGGTCAAGCTTCAACGGTGCTGTTCTTAGTGGTTACAGCAGTTCTTTGGAACAGCCTCTCAGCAGACATCTAGTTGACTCTCGCACTAAATGTCTTCCAAAAGCTGCTCAAATCAAAGCTCTTTTCAAGCACATTTGGGTCTTGACCGATCACAGTTTGTTTACAATTTGGTTTGGTTAATTTAACTTTATATTTTTATTAGTTTATGGACTTTTTATTTGTATACTATTGTTTGTTGTATATTGTTTCTCATGTATCTAAGATGTAAACCGCTCAGAGTCCTTCGAGCTTCAGCAGTATGTAAATGATAATAATTATAACAAGAACAACAACATTTCAAATACTAGGAAATAAGATATTTTGGTTTATTTTGCATATTGTAATATGCAAATTATATGAATTTTTATTTTTAATAATAAATTCTTTATATAGATAAAAGTAACATATTAGAAAAAATATTGTTACTACAGCTAGTAACCATAGCTAAGGAATAGTGAACAGATTTATATACTTTTTTTTTTACCTGTGGGGTTTTTCAAAGATCTTCGTTGTTGTATTTTTTTTTTGGCCAAAGTAATTTCTCATGCATTCAAACATAATTTATCTTAATTTTGGAACAATACGAAATGGCATATATGTAATGTATAATTAATGTTTTTGCTTCTTCTTTTAGTTACTCACTATTCAATGTGGCTGCTAGTGAGTTGGGCTCACTGCTGCTCTTTAGTAAAATCCAACCTAGCAGATAGTGATAATTTACATGATTGGCTGAAGAAACTTACTCTTCTAATTCCTGAGGTAAGCTTTGAAAACAATTTCCAGTTTAGTGTAAGAAAGCATCCAAAATATGTTAAATCTTTCCGTTGAGAGAGATATTTTAAGAGTAGAGAAAAAGACTTCTTGTTATATTAATATAGTTTTATTACTAATTTAAATATTGTATTTAGTTTCTATAACTCAAGTCTTTTTTTTAATGAATGGTTTGATCCTATGCATATTTATTCAAAGGCAACTCCTATTGGATCCCTCAACCCTAGCATTATCTTCTAGGTAGTCATGCAAAGGATTTCAGCAAAAGTCTGCTACATGTCCTCACTATCTTTCTGTCATATAAAATAACTGTCCCCTCCAATATGTTCAATAACATCTGCAACTCAGTTCCCACTATGAATTCTTTGATGGGGTTTTTATCTTCCAAAATGTTCCAGCATCTTGTTTGTAGTATATGAAAATAATTGGCACAGATGTTCACATTGTTCACAATATTGATAGCAAGTAGGCATATTGAAAATAGTTTATAGAGATAGAATAAGAAAAATGCTTTTTATTTAAATTGGTTCCATTTAATTGTAATTCTTTTTTCAATTTCAGACTGCAGTCCGCCATGAATCTTGCAATGGTCTCTATAAATTATCACTGTCAGGGTTGGATGGAGGAGACTCCATAAATAGATCTTTCCTGCTGCTAGCTGCCTCAACACTGCTTAAATTTCTTCCTGATGCCCAGGCATTGAAACCTGTTAAGGTAAAAAATTTGGTTACCTGTTTCATTTATGTGAAATTACATTGCATAGCAAATGATCAAAAACATATTCCTCCCAGTGAAATTATATATTCATAGTTCTCACATTTACAAAACAACTTATCTAAGAAGGGATAGGCTAACAGCTTATAGTCAAAGAGTGCAAGTTTTTATTTGACTGCTTCTCCAATCCTCAGAGGGTTATGCATCTACAGCGCATTCAGAAAGTATTCAGACCCCCTTCACTGATACTACAATCGTCCAAATTCATTTTTTTTCTCATTAATCTACACTCAGTACCCCATAATGACAAAGTGAAAACAGAATTTTAGAAATGTCTGTAAATTTATTAAAAAGAAAAAACTGAAATATCACATGTACTTAAGTATTCAGACCCTTTACTCAGTATTTTGTTGAAACACCTTTGGCAGCAGTTACAGCCTCGAGTCTTTTTCGGTATGACACGACAAGCTTTGCACACCTGGATTGGGGGATTTTCTGCCATTCTTCTTTGCAAATCCTCTCAAGCTCAAGCAGGTTGGATGGGGACCGTTGGTGGACAGTCATTTTCAGGTCTCTCCAGAGATATTCAATAGGGTTCAAATCAGGGCTCTGGCTGGGCCACTCTAGGACATTCACAGAGTTGTCCCAAGCCATTCCTGTGTTGTCTTGGCTGTGTGGTTAGGATCATTGTCATGTTGGAAAGTGAACCTTTGGCTCAGTCTGAGGTCCTGAGCGCTGTGGAACAGGTTTTCATTGAGGATATCTCTGGACTTTGCTCCATTCAGCTTTCCCTCAACCCTGACCAGTCTCCCAGTCCCTGCTGCTGAAAAACACCCCCACAGCATGGTGCTGTCACCACCATGCTTCACTGTTGGGATGGTATTGGGCAGGTGATGAGTGGTGCCTGGTTTCCTCCAGATATAACATTTAGAATTGAGGCTGAACAGTTCAATGTTGGTTTCATCAGACCAGAGAATCTTGTTCCTCACAGTCTGAGAGGACTGTGCTTCAGATGCTTTTTTGCAAACTCCACGTGGGATTTCATGTGTTTTGCACTGAGGAGAGCTTCCGTCTAGCCACTCTGCCATAAAGCCCAGATCAGTGGAGGGCTGCAGTGATGGTTGTCCTTCTGGAACTTTGTCCCATCTCCACACAGGATCTCTGGAGCTCAGTCAGAGTGACCATCGGGATCTTGGTAACCTCTCTTACTAAGGCTCTTCTCCCCTGATTGCTCAGTTTGGCCGGGCGACCGGCACTTGGAAGAGTCCTGGTTGTGCCAAACTTCTTCCATTTGAGAATGATGGAGGCCACTGTGCTCTTGGGAACCTTCAGTGCAGCAGACATTTTTTTGTAGCCTTCCCCAGATCTGTGCCTTGCAATAATCCTGTCTCTGAGCTCTGTAGGCAGTTCCTTTGACCTCCTGGCTTTTGCTCTGGTACAGTATGCATTGTCAGCTGTGAGACCTTCTAGAGAGAGGTGTGTGTCTTTCCAAATCATGTCCAATCAATTTAATTTACCACACATGGACTCCAGTCAAGGTGTAGAAACAGCCCAGGACCGATCAAGAGAAATGGGAGGCACCTGAGCTAAATTTCAAGTGTTGTTGCAAAGGGTCTGAATACTTATGCCAATGTGATATTTCAGTTTTTCCTTTTTAATAAATTTACAGACGTTTCTAAAATTCTGTTTTCACTTTGTCATTATGGGGTACTGAGTGTAGGTTAATGAGAAAAAAAATGAATTTGGACGATTGTAGTATCAGGCTGCAACATAACAAAATTGAAAAAAGTGAAGAGGGTCTGAATACTTTCCAAATGCACTGTATATTAGGTCAGCAATTAAAGGCTTATATCCTGGGATGATTTTCCTCTTTTTTGTAGTATTTGTTAAAGGAATAGGATAAACATCTACCACTGATACAATGCCAGGGTTACAGCGCATTGCCTTTGCCTTCGCCTTCCTATGCTATAACACCCTGTCTCACCCACATACCATTAAGGCACATTATGGGTAGAGATGGGATAGAGACAAAATTAGCTCTCCCCTGACATAGTCTCATGGGGAATGATACTTTTTTGCAAAAAGAAAAGTATAAAAACATAAATAGAATAAAAAGGAAGAATTTTCATAAAAACCATCATTTAATCTTACATATTGTTTAACTGTGCAATTAATTTCCCATTTCACAAGTTTACTTAAGAAAAAAATAAATCAAAGATTAAACAGAGGTATTATAAGGAAAATGGATTTCTAAATAATACTCCAGTTGAGAGTGTTGATGAGAGAAAGAAAAGTTAGTTTTTCAGAAAAGTGAATAATTGAAGGAGAACAAGTATCCTTCCATCCTTGCACTGTCAATCTTTTTGCAAGTAAAAGAGCACACAGTGCTCCTTTCCTTTGCTTTCATGTTCACTTCCACATTACTGATATGTCATTCAAATGAACGTGAGTATCTACAAAATGTATATGTGAAAAAAAAAATTTAGACCTTATATGCTGTTATTTAAGCACTCAGATTCCTTTTAGTTACTCCCCCTGGAAATACAGGTAGTCCTCGAGTTACGACCATTCGTTCAGCGACTGTTCAAAGTTACAATGGCAGTGAACAAAGAGATTTATGACCGGTCCTCAAAGTTCTGGCCATTGAAGCATCCCTGTGGTCACATGAACAAATTTGAGCACTTGGCAATCAGCTTGCACTTATCACTCTCCCACCCCTCTATGGCATCTCCATCCTCCTTGCTCCCTCCACTTCCCGCTTAACATCTTGAGGTTACGATGACAGATGGGACTGTCTGGATTGCCATTGCTAAGCAATGCAGTCATGTGACATCGCATTTTACAACTGCATTGCAAAGTGACAGCAATCCTGGTCCCAATTGCCATCGTAACTCGAGGACTACCTGTAATGGAATTTGCAAACTGTCCTTGGTTGCAAAATAAAGTGTGTGATGGCATGACTAACATAAATACTGATGCTTATTTTATATAATTAAAACAAAATGAAATAAAACCAACATGCTGTGGATTTTTTTGGCATCCTAGAATGATGTGGCCAATAATCATTTTCATCTTGTTTCGTTCCTTACAACTTTTCATGGTTCTTTTTTTTTTAATTAGCAAGTTTCTGGCCCAAAATTGGGGAGAAAAAAAATCTAACCCCCTTTTCTCTCTCTCTCCCCCCCACCAGATTGAGGATTATGAAGAAGAACCCATTTTACAGCCTGGCTGTAAAGAATATTTCTGGTTGCTGTGCAAACTAATAGATAATATACATGTAAAAGATGCTAGTCAGGTAAGTACAACTGATTTCATGTTAAAAGTTTATTTTCCCATTTGTAAGTCTGTATTATAGACTATCAGATCTAACCTAAGCAAAGCTGGATTTCTGTGACATTGTAAAGAAGGTTGCCAAAACAGATTTACAATAAGATAATACATTGCCCTATTCTATAATGCTACTATATTTACCGGTTAACACCCAGCAAACCACTAAGTCTAAGAGAGTACTTTTTAGGAACATTTAAAACATTTCAATATCAAGATGTTTCAACCTCAAAAACAGTAATTTTGAGTATTCTGAGTTTTGTGTTTTTAGGGTTTACTTTGAGAAGGAACAAAACATTGTTTTTCTTTCAACTTTAGAACAAAAAATGGTTGTAGCTTTGTTTTGAGTTTCTGACTGTTCCAAGCTAATTCCAGATAGAATTCACATGTTGCATGTGTGTTGTGTTGTGTTTTACTTTGCAAGCAGGTAATGCAAAGATGTGTGTGTGTGTGTTAATATGTGCATTACTATATTTCACACACAAGTGTTGATGCCCTTGGCATTGTGTAAATGTAGACTGCTTATACAGTGTTGGTTGAGCTGCTTTGTTGAGCTTTGGAGTATGTTTGCATTTTATACAAACTCATATGCCTTCTAACATCCTCAGCATTTTTTTCTTTTGCAGCCAGAATAATTCCTATGTACAGTCAAACCACTAGCAAATACCTACATATTTGTTTTTGCTGGATTTGGGTCTGGCATGCAGGCTGAGGAAAAATGGATGTAAAAGCTGTTGTTTATCCTTGTTAAGTAAAGTGGTGGGAGAGTCTGTAGATAAAATTATGTAGAACTACTTTTTTTAAAAAAGTGAATCCATTATGAAACTTCATAATGAAGAAAATATAATTTGTGGCTACCAGCCTGGCTCATTTATCTTCAGACTGGAAGAGATGCTAATTGGAAAAATGTTGTTGAGATTGACTCTTTTATCCTGTTAATAATTTCAGTTTCAGTTTATTACAATCAAAGATCAGCCAAATATCTTGTTATTATGTTGAGTCAGTGCATCAGGATTTATATAAAGACCTGAAAAGACTTCTTTGGCAGTAAGAAGTGGGAGGGCTGACAACAAATTTTAATCTAAACTAACTTTATACTGAGTGAGGACAGATCTGTGTCCCATTGTTTCCTGTAGGGATTTGTTCTGTTTTTAAAAATGTTATCAAAGTCATCCCTTTGGCAAATTTTCTACAAGTTGGCTGGACTATAGCAAGCAGCATGGACTGCCATCTTACCTACTTTTATGGCATTACAGTGAAAAACGAGAGTAAGGGGCTTATTGTTCATCACAGACTCTGTATCACATATATGGATTTCTTGCCATGATGATACATTATAAGTACATTGTAAAGCTAAGCTGAATGTCCTCTCTAGCTCCTTCTCTAATTCTCCAATCATTATAGCATTTGACAGTGGGATTTGGTTTTTGAAAGTAGACATGAACTTGTCTATGCTAATAAATACTAACCCTAAACTTAGAGGAAGAAGTAGGAGAAAAGTAGTAAAGGCAACTGTTGATTTTAAAATGAAAGAACATATTTAATATGTCTGTGACCTGACATCAGTGGTATTGCTCTCAAAGCCAGTATGCATATGCATCAAATTAATTGGCAAAATTAATTTCTCCCAAATAAACCACTAAACTTTATTTTGTGGTTGGCATGACATTTTATTTTTGAGGGGGATAAATTGAAAAGCAAGAATATGACAAAAGATTATATTTCTATCTCCTCTCTAACCTAAGTATTTGGTATTACTAAAATGGGAGGTAATGATAGGAATTTGCCTATGGGAGATAAATTACCAGCAAAGCTCATTATCTAGCAGCAAGCACAGTCTTCTCTCCAGCAGAGCAGAGTCCAAAGTTCATCTTCTTCATCACCCCATGCAGTCTCAGCAAATAGTAGCAAGGATGTTTTTAGTACCTTCTGCTATATCGGTTGGGCTAGAAATTTTGATGGGAAGGATGGAAAAATAAATCTCATTCCAGTAGCATGTTACAAAATACAGACCAGTGATAGCAATCAAAACAGCCAGAATACTCAAACCAGCACTATTTGAAACTGCCAGTTTTTAAAGACAATAAAACTAGTGTTTTATTTCAATTTATGAACAAAACCTATAGAATATGGGTGTTTTGTTCCCACCTGAAAGGAAAATTTTTAAGGATGGAATATTCTGAGGTCACAATATTTTGCACATCCCTAGTGTATTATTTCAAATAAGCCTAATACATACACTTTTCTTTAGAAATGTTCTTTAGAACCTGAGGAGAGACTATTCAGTACAATTTTAACTATAGTGTAGGAAGCTGCCAAAGAGCAAGTTTGGTGTAGTGGTTAAGGCACCAGGCTAGAAACTGGGAGATCCTGAGCTCTAGTCTTGCCTTGGGCAAAAAGCCAGCTGGGTGACCTCGGGCTAATCAATCTCTCTCAGCCCTAGGAAGGAGGCAATTGCAAGCCACTTCTGAAATCTTACCAAGAAAACTGCAGGGTTTTGTGCAGGCAGTCACCAGGAGTCAACACTGACTGGAAGGCACACACACACTCACATAGGCAACTGCTGGTCAAAAGAAAAATGTCAGAGGAGAATGAATTCTGAAAGCAGCATTTGGATACCAACCTAAACATTGCTTTGAAAGGAAAAAAATAAAGGCATGTATTTTAAGTATATGTGGAACATGTGTATATAATTTTTTTAAATGTATTATACAACTTTTCCCAGTACAATCAATCTTTTAGTGGTTGCTTTGCATTTACAATTTCATTTTGTTTCTTTTAACTTAGACAACTTTGCTTGATTTAGATGCCTTAGCAAGACATTTGGCTGATTGTATTCGAAGGTAAGCTTTAATCTTAATTTGGTTAGGAAATCTGGTTTAATTAATTTCCATCAAAAGATTATATTAATCAACAGACTTTCTGTTTTATCTTTTTACAGCAGAGAAATTCTTGATCATCAAGACGGTAATACTGAAGATGATGGCCTTACAGGTCTCCTCCGTTTAGCAACAAGTGTTATCAAACATAAACCACCTTTTAAATTTTCCAGAGAGGGGCAGGTAGGAACTAAAGAACTAAACCAAGATTATAGTACTTGATCTTATATGCACCTCGTATTAATTTTTCCCTCAAGTGTGAATTCTGTTGTAAAGTATATGTGAATGTTTTCTTACTACTTCTTCCTTAATATTTGTACTCCAAGTTGCGGTTTCAAAGATCACATAAGCTTGAATTAGGAGAAAAAAATGTCTTGACTGTGAAGCAAATGACAGCAGTTTCCACAATAAGTATAATTTGAGCCTCAGGTACATACAGTTAATTTCGACGATTCTAATTGAGACAATGGTTATGACACTGATTCCACTCAGGGCAGCTTTAGTATCTCAAGATCCTTGGATTGTCAGTGTACATAATTCATACTGGCAAATGAATGTGGGAAATATGTAATAATTTGATTTTATGAATTATTCAAAGGTTATATATGAGCAAGATTTAGGGAGACAAAGACTTTGGAAATGAAAGGTTTATGAAGATACGATGTCATTTGTTTGCAGTTCCAGAAGCTCAGGGCTACTTCTTCCCATGACCATGCCCAAATTTCCCCTCATTTTGGATGTGCTGTTCTTTATGTAAATTTCAGAAGTCCTGTGTGCTTCTGTGGAACTTTGGCATGCATGCTTTTCTCAGTCGATACTAGAAAATATCCAACAGTGGATTAAGTTATGCTGTTGTCTGCAGAGACAGAAGTCACATGAACAGAATTCACAGAGGCAACCAGTTATCCTATGTTTATTATGTTTCAGATAGAGCTTTTTCTCCCTCTTGCTTCTCATGCTTCCTTTCTTAAGCTCCTTAATTTCACCCCCCTTACCTTTAATTTATTTAAAAATCTGTTACCTACAGCTCCATGAGAGAAGCAAATGTTAAGTCTCCCCTCCTCCCCCTCCAAAAAAGGATAGCCTTGTGTTCCTGCTTGGGAGATAAAGTTCAGTGCTGTCAAATGTAAGCATGAGATCTCTTCCAAAGAAACTGAGGTTACTTGCTTCATGCTTCTGCTAAAACTATTTCTCCAAGGACAGCCCGTAATATCAGCTTCAGTCAAAGCTGCCATCAGAGCTCAGTGAACAGAAACTCAGAATGAAATGCCAGGAACTTAAAGTTTATCCAAACCCACACTGGCTTTGGTGTGACTGTTTTGATAACTAAAAAACACATCAATCTTAATCCAGGATACACCAAGGAGGTTACTCAGACCATTTCCTTTTCCAGAAAACCATTCTTAATACAGGTGCCTGGAAAGATTTTCTCTACTATGTAAGTAAAAATTGCTTGATCACAAAGAAACTAAAATTAACAATTTATTCCTGGAATGGATTTAAAACTTAACTATTTAGCAAAAGAGCAATGGCCCTTCTTTTTCAGAATTTTCTATTTAAAAAAGCATCTCTTCTTAGCCTTCCTATAGTTTACTATTTCATATCCTACAGGCTCCCCATTCTGCTAAATGCACTAAATTTTTTTTCACAATGACAGGGTTTTTTTTAATAAGTTGGCGTTTCCATTGGGTAGCATTTCTGCCACAAAGAACTCTAACTTACTTTCTTTGATTGACTGAATCTCTTTGTTTCATATCCCCCATCCATTCATACATTTTAAGCTGTAGTCAGAAAGATAAAGGCTTACATAGTTGAGATAGCAAATTCCAAAGCTTGCTTACCTTACTTCATAAATCCTAGCAGTAGCTACCTATGTTTTTTCCTCAGTGTTTTGCTTTCAGAAATGTGCAGTGCAACTGTATATTTTTATCAAGTATTTTCTGTAGACATTACATGTTAGATACTTTTATTCAAGCTGAAGCAGCAGTCATTGGAAGAACTTTAACACTGAAAACTCAGCTGACTACCCATGCTAAGAATTAAGCTAGACAATCCACATATACCTGGATATATTTTTATACCAAACTTAGAATAACAGTACAAGTGGTCCTTGTTTAATGTCCACTCGTTCAGTGACCATTCGAATTTATGACGTCGCTGAACAAGTGGTAGTTACGACTGGACCTCGTACTTACAGCCATTGCAGCAATCATGTGATCACGATTTGTGACCTTCCCTGCCAGCTTCCCACAAGCAAAGTCAGTGGGGAAGCTGGTAGGAAGGTGGAGTGGAGTGGAGTGTGAGGCAGTGGTCCCCAACCTTTTTGGCACCAGGGACCAATTTCGTGGAAGACAATTTTTCCACAGACCGGGGGGGATGGTTTCGGGATGATTCAAGCGCATTACATGATAGGGTTTTGATATGACTCTGCAAGCAATTGATTTGTTATGGTCTCTGTGCAGTCAAACCTCTCTGCTAATGATAATCTGTATTTGCAGCCGCTCCCCAACATTGGCATCACCACCTCAGCTCCACCTCAGATCATCAGGCATTAGATTCTCATAAGGAGCACGCAACCTGGATCCCTCGCATGCGCAGTTCACAGTAGGGTTCACGCTCCTATGAGAATCTAATGCCGCCACTGATCTGACAGGAGGCAGAGCTCAGGCGGTAATGCGAGTGATGAGGAGCAGCTGTAAATACAGATGAAACTTCGCTTGCTTGCCCGCCGCTCACCTCCTGTGTGGCCCGGTTCCTAACAGGCCACGGACCAGTACCAGTCCACGGACCGAGGGTTGGGGACCCCTGATGTGAGGTCCTTGCTTAATGACCCGCGTGGTCCTTGCTTAACAACAGCAGCTGGAACTGTTGGAACTGTCATTGCTAAGTGGTGTGTTCACATGGTTTTTCAACTTATGATCGCATCACTTAACAACAGAGTTTCCAGTCCCAATTAGCATTGTTAAACAAGGACTACCTGTAAGCATCCTTTTGGAAGCTTCCTTTTGTTTTGGTGTGACAGAGGCATCCAAACTCATTCTCCCAATATGATTGAGTACATACAGGTAGTCCTCGAGTTACAACCACAGTTTGGACTGGCATTTCCATCGCTAAGCGATGCAGTCATAAAGTGAGATGTCACGTGACTGCATTGCTTAGTGACGGCAATCCTGGCACTCCCCATTGCTGACATTAAGTGAATTCTACCGGTTGTTAACCAAGGACCCACCCCAATTCAAGCCATTCTGAGCTTGGTCCCTCCCAGCCTTGAGCCTCAGTAAGGTAAGGGACTGCTTCCAACTCCCCCCACCAATCCCCCCATCTCTGCCCTTTTGGCCACCCTGCACCCTACCTTGTGGGGCAGCAAACAACTTCAGAACCGCACAGCTCTGGGGCTGCTTGCCGCACTGTGGCTCAGGGACTTCTTGGTCCTCCTTTCCCCTTCGCTTGCTTGCTCAGACACACCACATCCTCTGCTCACTTGCACACACCAGTGCCCTCCTTTGCCCTTCTCTCACTCACATGCACCACCACCCTCCTTCCCCCTTCACTCACTCATACCTGCCCTCCTTTGTTCATTTGCACCAGCACTCTCCTTTGCTTGCTCATACACATCACTCCCTCTCCTTACACGCACTGCACCCTCCTTCACTCACACCAGCACCCTCCTTCACTTGCTCGCATGCATCGTGCCTTCCTTCTTTCCTTTGCTTGCACATACCAGTGTCCTCCTTCCCCCTTCACTCATTCACACACACCGTGCCCTCCTTTGCTTGCACACATGCACCACTACCTCCTTTGCTCACTTGCATGCACTGTGCCCTCCTTGCTTGCTCGAGGACTCTCCATGGGCACTTATGGCACTGACAGACTCTCCAGGGGTGCTTCTGGCATGCACTCTGCAGCTCACGTTGGAAGCTTCTGGCTGTTTGTGAGGCTTTCTCCTTCCTGCAAAGCCTTCTTCCTGCAAAGCTCCAGAGCCACAGTGCAGTGCGAAGGGGGTGCACTACATGCAAGCAAGGGAAGGAGGGTGTGGTGTGTGCGAATGAGCAAAGGAGGGCACAGTGTGAGCAAAGGGGGGAAGGAGGGTGCGGTGCATGCAAGCGAAGAAAGGCCAGGGTGGGTCGGGGAGACTTAGTCAAGCAACTTGCAACCTCCCCTGCTGGCTTCCCCATTGACTGTGCTTGTGGGAAACCGGCAGGGAAGGTTGCAGATGGTGATCACGTGATCATGGGGTGCTTGGCAACTGGTCATAAGTGCAGACGGGTTGCCAAGTGCCCAGATCATGATCACATGGCCGTGCGGGTGCTACAACAGCTGTAACTTCGCGGACTAGTCATAAGTCCATTTTTTCAATACTGTCATAACTTTGAATGGTCGCAGAACGAATGGTCATAACTCAAGGGCTACGTGTATAACATATTTTTCTAGTATTTTCCCCTTGTTTCTGTATTTTTTCTGCAACTGTTCTCCATTTATTTTGTCTAAAACTCTGCCATATGTCAGAACAAGAAATGAGTCAAAAGACATTCAGCATTATCTCTGTGAATTTTAACTACATGATCTTTGCCTTTTCTAGGCAGTAAATCTGGTATTAGAAATTTGGATGGTGAACCAAAAGAGTGGTAGTTTCTTTCTGAGGGATAATACAGACCCACAGGCAAAAAGTGTAGTTTTTTCCTTCTCTTTGTTACAAGGGAGATTTTATACAAAAATAGCAACTCTTACTTAAATGAAACAAAATTGATGATACCTACCTATTTCTAATATCACTATACCTATAACTGTTTATCTATGTGAATATTTTTATATGTGCTATGCCTAATTTTAAGGAGTTTACAGTGTTGTGAGACAATGCTCAATTTAAATCTCTACAATAGTTACTATGAGTTTTCACAATCTTTCTTTTCCCCCCTCTCCTTTACAGGCAGGCTTGAATTGCTTGCATTGTATAAAGTAACAAGCTTAGTTAACCATGTCCTTGGCTGCTGTCTCAGCTGCAGATTGTGGGGGAAGTTTTTGGCTGGAGTGTTAGCCACCTTTTAGCCAACTTAGGTTTAGCTAACTTTGTTGCCGACTGGTGTTTTCAGCCAGTACCAGTTGCTGCTGTTCTGAACTGTTACAGGACTTAGTGAGACTTAGTGTCTCACAGTTTTTCAGTCTTTGGCTGGGATGAGAAAAGTTCATCACAAACTACTGTCTGGCTGTTGGTTGTCATATTTTTTTGAGGGGTTATTGTGCTGCTGGGCTCTGTCACTCTGCCCCACTTTCACTGTTTCTTGTCTGAATCCTATGTCTGCTTTCCCATGTCGCCAATTGCCTGCTGCATGATGTATCAAGCCAACTGTCTTGACATTTCCTCCTCTCTTACCTGCAACCTAGTCTTTTAATAATAATATTGATATTTTTTATTTGTGGAATGTTTTTAATATTGTTTATTTTATGGTTTGTTTTTTATTGTACGCTGCTGAAAGTCATGTTTTGTGAGAAGGGTGGCTATATAGATACAATGAAATAAATAAATAAACCTCTTCTCTCACACAACTGCAATCTCTGCCTCTCAATATATAGACCTATACGGATCTACTATATAGAAGGCATCCTTCTCTTATAGTTGGAGGACGGGCACTGACTCACATTGCCTTAAAGTCCTGGAATGGGGGGAACAGGAAGGAAGGACCCACAGTGAACCTTCAAATTCCAATATTATGTTCTCTGTAGAGTTCCCCACCAAGTAGATGTTGATGTCAAACTTCTATTTTTCCCTTATTTTATAGGAATTCTTGAGAGATATCTTTAACCTTCTGTTCTTACTGCCAAGTCTGAAAGATCGACAACAGCCAAAATGCAAGTCGCATTCTTCAAGGGCTGCCGCTTATGACTTATTAGTAGAAATGGTAAAAGGTTCTGTAGAAAACTACAGGCTGCTCCATAACTGGGTTATGGCACAACATATGCAGTGTAAGAATATTTTTTCAAATTTCTCAGCATTCTGTGAGTAAGCAGATATTTTCAGTTTCTTTGTATTTTTCCCTTAGGTTTAGAAATGTATTAAGATGTTGTGTAGCCTTGTAAAAAGCTTACCCATCCTTGAATATTCCTAAAGTGTATTTGCAAGTGCTTCAGCAGCCAGGAACATTTAGATGGTTAAGTTGCTGTCATCTATTGCCCCATTGTGAGAGGTCTTCTCTTAAGATTTTCTGACCATAATATTAGAAAATACTGGTATTCATTTTGTTGATTCTTTTGTTCCATGTTCATTTACAATTCTGATTCATCATAAACAATTTACTTTAATACATGTCAGAATCACTTTGAACTTAGTTTTGAATTGACAAAAGGTGTTTTTTCCCCATTTAAGTTGCTTTATTTTGATATGGAGCTGATGTATAATAGAATGTGCTAAAGCAGATAAGAGTTACTTATGGACCATGAATGAAATGCAATTGATAGAAGCTCCACTTAAATCTCATCGTTTCTTCTTGGGGCATCATCCTTTTGCCATATCCCAGTGCCAAGTGAAGAGAGGAAAATGGTTCTTATCGACATTGCAAGTGATCAAAGATGAGTTTTTCTCTTTCTCTCAACATTAAGAAATGGTTCTTCACTAAGTATTGGGACATGGAAATGATATTCTGTATTTTATGTGTCTGAGAAGTCACACTTTTCACTCCTATGGGCAGAAAAGAATTTGCTTCCCCCACTCAAACAGAAATTGGGAGCACTCCATCCCTACCTCTGAATAGTGTTGTAGAAAAATATAAATCACTGTTATAAAATAAGCTCGATACCATTACTGTTAAGTGAGCCAATCATGTGGAATGAAGGACATATAAGAAATGATCGTGTAGGAGACAAAGAACAGAGGAGAGATGAACTAAATCAGTGTGTCTGCATCCCAGCGTATCCACAATTACTGAGTGTAGCACATACGAAGATATTTTATGTAATATAGTTTATGGAGTCCTTGGGGTTCTCTGAGCTTGGTTGTTTTCTTACAGACGTTTTGTTACCCTGCTAGGTAGCATCTTCAGCTGGCACTGAAGATGTTACCTAGCAGGGTAACAAAACGTCTGTAAGAAAACAACCAAGCTCAGAAAACCCCAAGGACTCCACAGTTCAACCCTGAGCTATATATGTTCTCTTCTATTGGTAATATAGTTTGACCACCCCTTCCAGTAAAATCAAAATGTTAATTGATATATGGAAATGTCTAAAAGATTTCATGAACCAAGATTTAAAGGTCTCAGGAACATCAATACAAAATGAAACCCAACATAATAAGCTCAAAACTAAGTGGATGCCTAAAGTTTATTTTGATTAGTATAATAAAGCTTTCAAGCAACAGGAGCCTGAAGAGAAAAAGATACCGTACTTATTTTAAAGAGCAAATTAAAGATATGATTTCAGAGTGTTTAGTTTAATTGGCACTGATGCAGAAAAGAAAGCGCCAAACTAACATAACTCCCAACCCTTACACTTTTGTCTTCAGAAATAAATCAGTGCCTTTTACAGCAAGCACAGTGGTCATCTGGAGATCCCAGAATTGGCAGTGGTGGTGGTGGTGGTGATGGTGATGATGATGATGATGATGATGATGATGATGATGATGATACTAATAATTTGGGTCTGAATCAAACCCAGTTGTTGAGAATCATTCTTATGGCAATGCATGCATTTCAAAAGGATTTTTTTTATTCCCGGACTTAACAAGTATTACTTTTAGAGATGGCTCTGTTATAAAATAAATATTAGTTTAGGTTTTCTATAACAGTTTGAAGAGGGATACCTGGATGGGGGCTTCCTCAAATCAAAATCCCCACCAAGTAGACTGCAGAAGATAGAATCTGATCCTTGAGCAAGATCCAGTTCCCTGTCACAGCAGTAATGGTTATGTAGATGTTCATAGCAGTGTTGTGCTATGCTATGCTGTGCAAATTAAATAGCGTAATTGTAATGGACAGCATGAGTGGGAAAGATTCTGGAATGGAAGTTCAAGGTTGTCAGGAGGGGGGAGAGGCATTCCAGGGCAAGCACCACCTCAGCCCGCAACAAGAGTGCGGGAAGACGAAGAGGATGAGGCTAGCCCCTCCCTAGAGTCTCACGGGGTATATCCACTAGTTACTTTAGTGTACATTTAGTCTGGTGAGATTCTGTCTATTAGGTGCCAGCTAATAAAGGAACTGAACTGTACTGGATTGCCTCGTTGTTCTTCTTGGGCTGAACCTGACAATAATGTTTGATATCCAAGCTGCACTAGTTTGTTTCTTTTCAGAAGAACTGGAATTTTCTTTGTTTCTTGTGGGTTTTGTTTTATTTTTCCTTTTTAGGAAACAAGCAGACTTTAGTTCTCCTTAGATACTCCCCCCTTTTTTTGTTTTGAGATAGAACCTGGGTTCCAGAGGCAGTGTATGAGCAGTTTCCTCATGATTCCTTCAGAGAAGAGGGAGACCCTTTCATGAGAACATAGACAGAATGTGAGGTCTGAGAAGGAAGAATAGGCACTCAACTGGTCGCTGATTTTATTCATCCCAGAAGATTAAATAATTAATGATTTCAACATATACTCAGAAATAAACTTACCTTATTGTCATAATTTCAGCTTCTCATGCACCTTATAAGTGGGATTATTGGCCACATGATGATGTTAGAGCTGAATGCAGGTTTGTGGGATTGACCAACCTTGGAGCAACTTGTTACTTGGCATCAACTATTCAACAATTATATATGATTCCAGAAGCCAGACAAGCCATTTTTACTGCAAAGGTATGGCTTTCCACTTTAAATTTGATACAAATTTTAATATTTCAATTAATATGACCACTAAAATCAGTAAAAATCAGTTGGCTGTAACGAATAACAGTTTTAAGCAGTTTTCCCTGCAGAATAGCCATCCTGATAAAAGAGACTCTGGTAGAGCTCTCTGTCTACCTAAAAAAGATTTATGGGCTAGATAAACAGACAATAACCTAACATATAATAAGGCAACTTTTTATGTTCGTGTACTTTCCTATTTTAAAGTTAGATCATTTGAATACAGCACTATCGGAATGGTATGGATTCCAGTGTTACCTAGTTAATATATGGAGGCAAGAATAAAAAGTGAGAGTATGTTTTTTTGAAAATAAGAATCATGCTTGTTCTTTGAGCAAAGGAAAAGTTAGCATATTTTTAATTCATTGTTACTCTTAGTTTCCCACTTTAAAATAAATAATGCATTTCCTAATTGTGTTTTATTATAAAATTAAGTGGAGGAGCTGTATCATAAGTTCAAATTTTAAACTTTCTAGAATGGTTTTAAGTAGGTATCTTGTAAAACACTGTAATCTTATATTTTTTAACGATTTTAATAAAATATTCTTTAAAATCACCACTTACCAACTTCACAAAACAAAATTAATGTATTTTCTTTCTATTTCCACCCTTTCCTTTATATGTTATTTTTTAAAAAGTATTCTGAGGACATGAAACACAAGACAACTCTTTTAGAACTTCAGAAAATGTTCACACATTTAATGGTAAGTTTTAAAAAGCTTTTTCAAAGATATGTGCTTAGGGTTATAAGTTAATGGTAACTTATCCCAGATGAGTATCTTAATGACCCTAATAGTTAAACCTCATTGTTGACTTTCTGTAATCCAAGCTTTAGTGAGCTCTCCCTTACATCCACCAAAAAAATGTTTGGGCAGGATAGGAGACCTCCATCTAATCTCCGTCTTTACTTCCATATTGAATGCTTATAGATTACAGTGGTACCTCAAGATACGAATTTAATCCATTCTGTGACTCTGATCGCAAGTCGAATTGGTCGCATCCTGAAGCACGTTTTCCCATAGGGTTCAATGTAAATACGGTTAATCCGTTCCACCCTCTGAATTTGGTCGCATCCTGAAGCAAATTTCCCCATAAGGTTCAATGTAAATACGGCTAATCCGCCCTCCGAATTTGGTTGCATCCTGAAGCACATGTCCCCATAAGGTTCAATGTGTAAGCTGGCGTTGCACAGCTAGGAAATTCCCCAGGCGCGCTTTAGTCAGCCCTAGCGCAGAAAAAGGAAGTGCTAATGAAATCTGAGAAAGGCTCCCGCGCGCACAGCCGGGAGCGGGAGCTTCCCCCCCACCCCCCGCGCCGATTCCTCTTAATTCCGCGCTCTTTCCTTTGTGCATAGCCCTTGGCGCGTGCGACAAAAGCACAGTGAAAGCAATGGGGGGAAGGCTTATGTAGCGCGCACAGCAGAGCGGGAGCTTCCCCACCCCCGCGCCGATTCCTCTTAATTCCGCACTCTTTCCTTTGTGCATAGCCCTTGGCGCGCCCGACAAAAGGACAGTGAAAGCAATGGGGGGAAGGCTTATGTAGCGCGCACAGCAGAGCGGGAGCTTCCCCACCCCACTGATTCCTCCGCGCTGTTTCCTTTCTCCATAGCGACAAAAGCACAGTGAAAGCAATATCAGCGCGCTGGAGGGAAAGGCTTATGTCACGCGCACGCACAGCCGGGAGCGGGAGCTTCCCCACCCCACTGATTCCTCCGCGCTGTTTCCTTTCTCCATAGCGACAAAAGCACAGTGAAAGCAATATCAGCGCACTGGAGGGAAAGGCTTATGTCGCGCGCACGCACAGTCAGGAGCAGGAGCTTCCCCCCCCCCGCGCTCAGATTTCATTAGCACTTCCTCTTTCTGCATTGCTTTCCTTGGGCTTTTGTCCTCGCACTCAGATTCATTAGCACTTCCTCTTGGAAGCCACGACCACGTGGCAGCAGGGCAAATGGGCGACCACGTGGCAGCAGGGCAAATGGCCACGGATCTGGTTCGTAGCTTGAGGCAGAGTTCGCATGTTAAGGTAAATTTTTGCGGCCGGAGCTGGTCGTATCTTGAATTTTCCTAAGATGGGGCGTTTGTATCTTGAGGTACCACTGTATATGCCTGGTCTGTTCCATTGATTTTTGTTTTGTTTATGTAAGTTGCCTCTTCTTGCAAGACAGAAAGAGAAGGAAATAAGAAAACAAAAATTAAAGTTAAACCTTGTTGGACTGAAATTACAGAACTTGAATGGCCCACTGCAGTTACTTTTGATTTTCCCTATCCCTTTGTGCATGCAAATCATTCATGCAGTTGTCCCTTTTTCGAGTACTGGAAGCTTCCAGGGTTGTTGTTTTTTTCTTTCCTATATGGAGGCAACTATTGGTGCTGCAGCATGAGCACTGAGAAAAAGCCAGTTGTGCAAGTTGTGTGTGGTGTATGTAAAATGAAGACTCAGGGAGAGGGAATTATGTTCCTAGAAGAGGGTTCTCACTTGGAACCCACAATAATATTTCATAGGAGCTGAAATACTGCCCATCAAGACCAGGGTGTTGAGTGCTGCATTGACATGCAGGCTGGGCTCAGGAAACACTCCAGGAAGAGAAGAGGTGGTGATGGCTTAGCAGCTCACTTCAGCCCAGCCAAGCCCAGTGGATCTCCAAGCAATAGTTGGGCTTGGTTGGATAGGCTGCAAAGTTGGCACTCCATGGCCTCTTGCACTGTGCAGCACTGCTGCCCAAGGACCTCTGCTCACTCCTGTGCTCCGTAGCAGGCTCTGCTTCTGAGACTGTCCTGTTCTCTGGGCACTGTGGAGGCAAAGATTGGTCAGATAAGATGGGCCAGGATCCCAAGGCTGGGAAGGAAATAGGAGGAGGACTCTGAACACTCTGCTATGAGAGGTCTCTGCTGGACAAGCAGTGGGAAAGGCAGCAAGCAAGATCTTATTGCTAGGCAAAGAAAGGATGGACACTCTCTGCAAGGCAAAGAGGAAGAAAAGGGAAAGCCAATGAGAAAAATAAGGCAAGGAGAGAGAAGAGAAAGACCTTTAAGAAAAGAAAAGAAAAAAAAATGTTGGACAGCTCTTAGGGGGATGGGTATATTAAATTATATTGTCCTGTAATGATTCTCATAAGCAAACAAGTATACTGGTGCATGGTTCTCAATTTCTCACATTGATTCTATTATCAATAGAAGTTGCTGAACAATTAGAAAGCCCCATCCTATTTCTAGCTGATTGATCTTCCACATGCCAGAACTATAAGCCAAGAGCATTTCTTGTGTTATGATTGTCTTATTATGAGAGGAACTATGTTAATATCCTAATTACCTTGCCAAACAGACCACAGACTGAACTTCCTACTTCATGTTATTCCTACGGCAGACAAAAGGATCCATATTAGAAATAGTTCATAAGCAAACTTATTCAGTCATACTAACCAGAATTTTGACAAATGCACGAACCACCTGTTGTGTGTTCTTGGAAATTAATTGCTTGTTTGGCTTGCTTCTAAACAAAGGAAAGTGAATGCAAAGCATATAATCCAAGACCATTCTGCAAAACGTACACCATGGATAAACAGCCACTAAATACTGGTGAACAAAAGGACATGACAGAATTTTTTACAGATCTTATAACAAAAATTGAGGAAATGTCTCCAGAATTGGTAAGTCAACAGAAAGATTTTTTTTTTATGGGCTTGAAATATTTTCCCCTATTTTATCTGAAATAAATTCATTCATCCACAGAAGAATACTGTGAAAAGCTTATTTGGAGGCGTTATCACAAACAATGTTGTTTCTTTGGTGAGTTAATACTTTTACCCTCCATTGTCCCCTCCCACTAGGGTTTTTTTTGGGCGGGGATGCAAGTAATGGCTTTATATTAACAGATTCCTATTGATATTTTTGGTTTGGTCTGTTATGGCTAATATTATTTAGGACTGTGAACATGTTAGCCAAACTGCTGAAGAATTCTACACAGTAAGATGTCAAGTAGCAGATATGAAGAATATTTACGTAAGTAGAACCATAGCAATAACATTGCAGATCTCTTGGCTAACAATTTGAATAACATTATATTGAACTGAATTATTATGTTTTTTAATGGTATTGCTTGTTTTGAATGGCAGTGCCTCCAAAATCTCTGGATACATTCTTTCCCAGCACCTGGGAATATAAGATGTTCTGAATCTGATTCTGAATCAGATCATTGTTCCATCTAGGCCAATATTGTCAATGATGAGGGCCAAAGCTCTCTAGAATTTCAAGCAGGAATTTTTCTTCTCTACCTTCAACTGCTGTCAAGTTTGAAGCTGTATCTGATTTTGCTGTTTAGCATAAAAACAGCATTGCAGTGGCAGACTCAGTTGCAGATGTTTGTGTCAGTGGCTTTATAATGTTTTCTTCCCCCTAGAAATTATGTGTTGCTCCTTAAATTAATAATTTAATAGCGCTTTTGTTGTTAACATTTATTTAAGAAATAAATGTTAATAAATACATAAATTATTATTGTAAATTCTGAATGTTTTAATGAACTTTCTCTATTATATATAGGAATCTCTTGATGAAGTTACTATTAAGGATACACTAGAAGGTGATAACATGTATACATGTTCACACTGCGGGAAGAAAGTACGGGCTGAAAAAAGGTAAAATTGAGGGAAGACAGCTTTGAGCTTTTTCTGGTTTAATTTGCTAAGCATTACTCTTTTAAATACATCATGTTTCTAACACCATGTACTTATACAATAAATATGTAGTATTTTGAAAGTAGCACAAATTATTTAAGGCAATACAAAAGGAATATTTTCTTCTGTTTCTAGGGCATGTTTTAAGAAATTACCTCGCATCTTAAGCTTTAATACAATGAGATACACTTTTAACATGGTTACTATGATGAAGGAAAAGGTCAACACGCACTTTTCATTTCCTTTACGTTTGGATATGACACCTTATACTGAAGATTTTCTCATGGGAAAAAATGACAGAAAAGAAGGTATTTGATTTTAATTTATCTTCAGAGTTTTGCCACTCAATCTATTGGCCATTTTAACCAATTTGCATGACATTTTTGGATAATATTGTGTAATTGCCATGGCTGGGAAGGCAGGAGTCCTACTGATTCAAAAAAAAAAAAAAAAGCTGGTGCTTTCTGAGCTTTTGACATAAGTATTGGAAAGCTCAATAGATTACCATCTCTCTTTGTCTTTCTCTCCTTTTATGGGGAAAAAGTAACATCTGGAGAAATGAGCAGCAGAGGCTGGAGGGCACCAGTGAACATAAACTACACTGTTACCTTCTTTTCATAATGATGTAGATGCCACGATTTTCCTCAAGAAAGCCCTTAGATGCTTGCTCTTGTTAACCATTGCTTCCCACTCTCCCAATTGAAAGGTTTTATTTTCCATTGAGAAAGGAAGAAGGTTGACTGGGAAGGCAGGGTTATAGTACAGTATATTGGTGTAAGTTTTCATGGCTGGCATCAGTGAAGCAGTGATGAACTTTCAGGCTGAATGGCCATGGTCTCACTCTACTTCTGAAGATGCCAGCTGCAGCTGCTAGCGAAACATCAGAACAAACTAAACCTAAACCATGATCATTCAGCCTGAAAGCTCACCACTGCTTCAGGGTTATAGTGCAGTTCAGAACCACTGCAACTGAAGTATACATTTGAACAGCTCTGCTCAAGTTACTGGTTCATCCTTCTTGTACCCTGGTTTGCATGATCAATTATGCCATGCCAGATAGTGAAATGGGACCCATATATAGGCACGTATACCCCAACAGCAAAACCATCCGTCTTTATCATACTGCTGCAACTTTTGCTCCTTCCCCTGTCACTCCTACTCCTGTTGCTGACACTGTTTTTAAAGTGCATCTGTTCAGTGACACCATTAGTATTAGCAGCTGCTCTAGCAGTGATTCTGAGTATATCAGAGAGCTGTTAAATGGAGGTGCTGCTAATCCTCTCAGGGATATGAACACCAGCAGCTGCCACTACACTTTACCAGCAGTAGCAGAGTAAGGAAAGCAGCAGGGGGAGAGGGAATTATGAGCTCCTGTGCTAGACCACAAAGCCAATTTTTGAAAGCCTCTGGTTTCCCACATGTTCTAAAGATGATAGAGCCATTACACATTCATGCATGTTCTTTCAGCTGTTAGTGCTGATAACAGAGATGGATCCCTTCCTCAAGGAGTGAATTGTAAACCTTTTTAAAAGAGAGTCTGACTCTTGGCAGCTTTTTTTTTTTTATTTTCCCTTCTGCCATGCTGCAAAATAGGGACCCTTTAGAGCTACACATATTGTGCCAAATATTATTTGTTAGGAAGGGGATGTATTTTGCTTGTTGGTATCTTGGTACATAGCCTAAGGCCTGGGTCCCTGGAGGCAGTAATTTGTCTTTTGTTTTCTCCCTTGTCTGCTAGATTTTACTTGATTTTATTTTACCTTTTCATTCTTTAAATTAAAAAAATCAATAAATGGGAAGCTGGCATGTTGCAAAGTAAAGCACCACAGCTGGTGTCATCTCAGGCTCCAAGAATACCTTAGTTCCTACATAGGTCTAAAGGCATTTTTAGTAAATAAAAATGGTGGGTATCTGCGGTCTAGGGCTTCCTGTGAGACTATGTCTACCAACCCAGAAAAAAGAGACAGACAAGTTGAGGTGATAAATCATATCTTGGGAGGTAAAGGAAATGACAGGGAGTTATCTTGCTGGTTTGCATTCTGTTAAATGGATATTTTTTGGCAGCCATTTTGCACTATTGTCCACAGTGTGTCCTCAGAATTCTATACATGCCTGCTGTTGCAAATAGGCTGGGAAGCACTCAAGAACTGTGCCCTGATAACAGTATATTTAAACTCTCTTCATAATATATTGTAAATAAGCCCTACCTGTTCTAACGGATGAGATAATAAGATACTAACTATTGTAATACATTATTTTAGGTTTCAAGGATGATGGCACTAGTTCAAAGGAGACCAGGAGTTATGAGTATGATTTGATAGGTGTAACCGTCCATACAGGAACAGCTGATGGGGGGCATTACTACAGTTTTATCCGAGATATCGTTAACCCTCATGCTTACAAAAACAACAAGTGGTAAGTTATGAATGTTTAGTAAATAATGGATTAATGGCAGAGCATAATTTGTCAATTATTGTATTCCAGAAAATGAGAGGTTTATTTTTGTTACTGGATAAACTTCTTATATCTTTACAAAATTAGTTTGACCAACATTACTTAATTAACATTACAGACATTTATTCTGTCTCAGCTGTAATAGTGTTAATTGAAATGTTTCATCTTACTGGTAGATGAGATTGCACTTAGTTTGCTTTTACTAAGCAAATTTTAGTTACTAATATCATAGCAAAAGTTAAGGACTTCCACCTTCATTTATCTTCAGTGCAGTAAATATTTTAGTCTAGTATAAATCAACCCAACACCCAGTGTTTTGCATTTTCTAGGTATCTGTTCAATGATGCTGAAGTAAAGCCATTTGATTCTGCTCAGTTGGCTTCTGAATGTTTTGGTGGAGAAATGACAGTGAGTTGTAATACTTTTAATACTATTAAAAAGGAACCCATGTTGTTGTAGTCCCTGTTAATATTACCTTTTCCACTCTAAGTTTTGATATTCTGCCACCTAATGGGCTTTTTCATTTATTCATTGTATTTATATATTGCCAAATGTTGAGATGCTTGATAATTGATGAGTAAAAACATAGAATGCTTCAGTTAAAACCAGACAAAAAAACTCTGCAGATATCTAGGAGCCAAGCCATGTAGAGCTTTAAAGGTTAAAAACAACACTTTAAATTGTATCCATAAACCTACTGGAAGCCATTGCTGTGCCAGCAGTATAGACCAGGCCTGTACAACATACAGCCCACATGCTGCATGTGGCCTCTCAAGCAGTTGTGTGCAGCCCACCAGCATTTTTGAAAAATAACCAATCAACTGCTGCAAATCATCAGCACCACCAGGAAGGATCTATCACTGCCTAGATTTTTGCAGCCACTTCTACTTTGAAAGACATGCTGCTAAGTACCTTCAGGCCTCGTGGATACTTCCAGCTCCATCATTGCCACCACACCGCTAGTTGCTGAAGACTGATCAGTGCACCAGCTATTCCTTTGTGGCCCATGATTATTTTTAAGACATTAATCTGCCCCTTTCTCTTCTACTAGTTGTACAGGCCTGATACAGACATTACATGCATACTATACCAATTGTAGTTTCCAAGAGGCCTTCAGAGGTAGTCCCATGTGGAGCACATTACAGTAGTCTGCTCTGATAGTGATGAGGGTGTGAATCATCATCCCCAGGTAGGGCCATGATTGGCAAATCAGTCAAAGTTGGGTAATGATCTCCTTGGCCACAGTGTCTACCTGCACACACAGCAGTAGCTTTGAATCTTCCCCAAAAAAGGAATGCTGGAGACAAGGCAGCAGACCTTCTTCAGGAGTGGGTGCAGTGGTATCTCATTAAAGGCATCTGGCACAATTCCTTTCCCTAGGGAAACATTGACTATTTATGGATCCATCCACATATCCATCTGAATCCATCCAGTGTCTGGGATGGAACATCTTAATTGGTCCTTCCATATTGTGAGGTCCCAGATGGCACCTAATGTGACTAGGGCAAAGAACTTAAAATATCCTTCATTGTAAAGTTCTTGACTGCTCCTCTTCCACAGAAGGCAAAATTCTTCCTATTCCAAAACTTACTGGAAAGAAGATGAGAAAAGGTTCCAAAAGTAGCAGCAACAATTTTTTCCCCCTTGAAATTCAATTTATCTCCCAGGTTCCTAAGGTAGAAACTTTCTTAGTCTCTTGCTCATTGCTCCTGTGTGAACTTCTGCGGAGAGTGTTTCCTTAATTGATAATGGAGGAATATTAGTTAGAATGTAAATCTCTCCTACATTTTAAACATACTATTATATTGAACTTCAGATCACTTAGCAACTGCTCTGAAGCAGAAACAAGGTCTAATCTATATCTGTCCATGTCAGTCTAGTCCAGAATTACTTGGGACAGGTCCAGGGAAGCACGAGCTTTTGAGCCCTGCTGAACCTTCTCCCCAGGGCATGGAACTTGACATGTTCCAGTATCTCTAACCAGGGGAATTCCAACATCAGCCACGTGATAAGATTAATGGCTTAGGAAGGCCTTCTGCTAGACAGCAAGATCTATAAACAGGAGCCCCAACCTGTCCATAGCACCCAACTTAATCCACAGGTATACATGCTCCATCAATTCCAGGCAGAGACCCTGCCCACGGGTAAACCTTTGGAGATCATAGCCATCACTTCCCTTTTCCCAGTATTGCAGATAATGCATTATCTGAAGCCAAGGAAGACATATCTCTAAGAAGGCAACATTCCTGCCTTCATACAGTCAGGTCTCAATAGTATGCACCAGATCCATCTGTTTATCCTCTTTCAAGTCATAGATGAACACTGATTTTATACAGAGAGGCTGGCATTTATCAAGAGCAGTTTGAGACTGCAATCATCTGCGATTCAGAGTCATTGATCCACAGATGATGATGTGGGGATAGAAGAAAAAAGAGGCAACAAAGTTCCAGAGTCTCTTCCTCTGTAAGAATCCATCCTGCATTTCCCACCATATCTACTCCTTTCCATGAGAACCAAAATCTGTTCACCCCTCTATTCCCCCTCTAAATATCTAGAGACATCCACCAAAGCCTGGCTGTAATTCAAACTCTATGTAATGTTACGCTGAGCTGTTCTGTTCTCCCACCTGAAAACCACTCACACACCAAGCAGTTTAACTTCCATAAGCCCCACATACACCAGCCTCCTCCCAAGACCCATTTAGAATCAAATGCATCAGCAACCTGGTGTACCAGTAATCCAGTCAATCTGGCACATGGGTTCTACCCCTGTCTACTCATCCACTCTGTCACCAAATTCCTTCTCATCCAATCCAGTTTTTCCTCATCTCCCACTGGAACTCAGTTGCTGAGGGGCAAATAATTTCTCCATATTCCAGAGGGCCCACTGACACCACTTCTCATCTTTCACCTAGAGAGTTAAGCTTTAATGGAACTGGAAGTCCAAGTCCAACAGTTTGGCCTCTGCTTTTGAGCACCCAGCCCAAAGCTGCATAGCTCCAGCAGCGGCCCCTCCTAAGACCAGCAGTTCAAAAAGAATTCCATGAGCTTTTGCCCGTCTCCCCTTTATCCATTGCCTGTCCAGGGGGTGCATCTGCTGCCTCACTGATCTCTCTCTTCCTTTTGACTGATATCACTTCTGGTTTCTCCAACAACAGTAAGTTCTTCTCTCATTTGGCTCCTTGTTTTTCTCCATCTCTTCTTTCAGTCCAACAGCAGTCCTTAGTCTCTCAGGAAACCCTATCAACTTCTCGTGGAACCCTAGGGCTCCATGGAACCCAGTTTGAAAAACTTTGCTGTACAATCATCTCTCTCCTCACTATTTCACAGCATGCTTGTCCGCCACAATCAGCAACCAGCTCAGAAAGCCTCTGGCTTGACAACAAGATGCCATTATGGTACCATCAGGGAGGGAGGGAGGAAGATATGGATATGGATATGGATATGGATAGAGGTAGAAAATGAAAAAATTACAAAATAAGGCTATAATTTTTTTTAAAAAATCTACCCAAGTAGGGTTCAGTGAAGCTTTCAAGACATCCTTGATCAAAGACTATGGAACTGAGATTCCAGTACACACTTAAAAAGATATTAATCTGTTCTTTGACTCTAATAATATAGATAATCATCTATTATTATTCAGTTAATCACATTTCCATATATTACTGTTGCAACTAATTGTAATTATAATTATATGTGTAAGACAGAGCCCTATATAATATACTGAATTACCATACCATCGTATTCAGTACTAAATTGTAGAAAATTATATATATCAATTCAAACAAGAGTTAAATTTGCAGTAATGTGTAAGTGTGAAGTAGTGTTGATCTTTGTACAGTTATCAGAAAGTAACATTATAAAGAAAATGTATTCCTTCTAAGATATTTTTTTTTCCAGACGAAAACCTATGACTCTGTCACTGATAAATTTATGGATTTCTCTTTTGAAAAGGTACTTAATTTTATATGTTTAGACAATATCATCTTTTAATTGTCTTCCTCTTTTTTGATTTCAATAAAGTGTTGGCTTTTTGTTTTTCTTCTCTCAGACTCACAGTGCATACATGCTCTTTTATAAACGAATGGAGCCAGAAGAAGAAAATGGCAAAGACTATGCATTTGATGTTTCATCTGAATTGCTAGAAGTATGTGCTTCCTAGAAGTACAAATTATTATAATTTAAACAACACACATTTATAATGAATCTGATTCTGATTTCATCATTAGGTTGTCCAAGGAAAATTGGTTATTTGTCAAACTCTGTGATGTATAGTAATATACTAGGACTCTTAAACTTTTAATTGCCTTACTATACTCGTTGCTCCACCCATTTACCTTTAGTTTGTGTTTGCATTTTCTTTTTTGTTTTTCTTCACTTTGGTACCCCACATGGAACTATGAAACATTATGTAATCGAATGGATGAGACATGGAGTCATGCTGACTGCTAGCTGTATAATAGACAGAATTCTGAGTTTGGGCTAGCTTGAGCTAGCTTTTATTGTTCCAAGATTCAATCTACTACTGTTTTTCAAAAAGGAAATACTGCTGAGTAGATTTGGGGGGGAAAGACTTTCATAAGTCATATGTATTTCATTAAATTATTAGTAATAGTAATGCCTATTAAGTGGACAATTAATAATTATAAGCATTATCTTATACCCTTATTATATCATATGGCATTTTTGAAATGGAAATGTTAGGATTAAAATGTGTATCAAAAAGAATTAATTGCTCTGTTGTTGGGATCTTTCATTTAGATAAAATATGAAGAGCCTATATTTCAGTAAATCAGAAATAGAACATAAAATCAGTTAGCTAAATGGAACTTTCCTTGATCTTTATTCTCAGTTCTTCATCTTTAGGGGAGAACCTCCAGAGCTTATTTGGGAGAATATGGAATGGCTGCTGAGATCCACTAATAAATGCAGCTCTTTTGAAGTACAGTTGGATACAACCATATGTTGTATCCCAAAGGTCACATTTTCATTTCTTGCCATCCCCAGTTAAAATATTTCTGGGTGCAAGGCTGAGGAAAACTCTTTCCTAAGAGAAGAACCCTGACAGCACAATCAAATCTGAGTTAGGTGCTTCATTGATGGCCTTAGTATATGATAGTTTCAGGTAGTCAATATATTATACCTTGGATTCTAAGATAAGCTAAGGCCTTTTGCAAGGGAGAATAAGATATCTTTTTTTTTATGATGTTTTATTGATTTTATTATAATTTCTTTGTTGATTGTTGTAAGCCACCCAAAGTTGTTGAGAGTCGGGTACCATACAAATTTAATAAATTGTTATTGTCTTCAGAGGAGTGCGAACCCTCCCAAATACTTTGGAATAGGATACAGGGAACATTGTTTAGTTTACTTAGGATACTTTTTATTTTTTAGATGAAGTTTCCGTGAGCAAATATACAAGTAACACTGTATATTATGGCTAATTTTGAATTGTGTTACATTTAAATAGAGAGGTTCATTTTATTTATTTATTTATTCAATTTATATAGGTTAAGAGGTTCTTATGTGAGGCAGTGACTTATTTTTTATTCCTCTCTGAATGAGTAAATGGCTTTATCTGGCTTTTCATTTTTCTCTTCAGTGGATATGGCATGATAACATGCAGTTCCTTCAGGATAAGAATATTTTTGAACATACGTATTTTGGGTAAGGTTTACATCAATTTATATTTTACTTAATAAATAAACTCCAGGTTTTAAAATCCATTTTTTAAAATGTGTGTGTATAAAAACAAGTATCCATGTATGTGTTTGCCCTAGATTTATGTGGCAGTTGTGTAGTAGCATCCCGAGCACATTACCAGATCCAAAAGCAGTTTCTCTGATGACAGCCAAGGTAGAGTATTTTACTGTCACAATTCTTTAAAAAAAAAAAAAGTGTTTTAGCGCTTGTTCAGGATAATGTGTGACTATCAATTATTCTCTTACAGTTAAGCACTTCTTTTGTCCTTGAAACATTTATCCATTCAAAAGAAAAGGTATGTGCTTGGATTTCATATAACACATAGTTTACATTTCTAACATTGATTAAGATATGAACAGCAATCTTTCACTTCACTGCCTGAAAAATAAAGCAAAAATTAGAATAAAATTTCAGTTCTTTTCAAACTATATTATTTCATATTCTAAATGAACCTTTTGAGCTAATACAGGTAGACCTCGCTTACTGTCTGCCTTGTGCAGTGACCATTCGAAATTATGAAGGTGCAGAAAAAATAACTTTGCCAATAATTTTATTAAAGATTATATAGAACAGATAAAACTAATACAAAAACCTAATACAAAATTAGATTAGAAAAATATAAGAAAGTGCAGAGAAAAGAAAAAAAATTCCCCCCCAAAAAAGAAAAAGAAAACTTCCTCCTTCATCCCCAGCAAGTATATACAACAACTTATCACTGTCTCTTAAAATACTACCAAATACATCTTCATTCTGTACTTGGCTCCGTTTTCTATAGACCCATCTCTAAATCCTCAGATCTCCTTATTAATCAACAAAAGGTATAAAGATTAACAGACATAACTAACAACATATGTGTTTACTTCCCCTTTCCATTTAAACATAATACCTCTCTTAATGATCAAAATCTAATCCCATTTAATAATTAAACATTACAGACAAATAAAAATTCTTAAACATTACCAGAAATACTAATCCCTTATTTGTATACCAAAAATAGTAACAGATATTACAAACTAATCCATTACACCCAATTGGATGTTTCCAAAAAAGAGTCACCCAGTCAAAGTAGCCTAATCAAATAAACCAGTTTTGTATTTTTTTCTTCCTCCCTTCAATCCTTGAATCCTATCGATAAAATTCTAACATCTGCTTTCTTCTATTATCCATGTCTCTTCTCTCGAAATTCTTTTCATCTTTATCAAAGTCCAAATGTAATTTCAATGTAGCCACTCCTGTAAGTCTCTTATATTCCAATTTGAACGGGTAATCCACATCCCTCTTGATACATTAGTTGTATACCCTTTTTAATTTTCAAATGATCATCCAGTTCCATTTGTAAATCCAATATTTCCATCTGTTTCTTATAGGTTATAATTTTTAAGTCCATCTTAAAATCCATTTCAGTTATCTTCCAAGAACCTTGGTTCTCTTCAATAGTAATTTCTGGTTCCAATATAGAGTTAAATAGTCCAAGCATTTCTTGAGCCAGCTTATAAAACGTTTCCTTTAAAGTAGCCATCTGGTGCTGTCTAGTGATTAACCTTCAAAGCTTTGTTATCAGGGTGAAATATAAACATGAAATTTTTCCCACACAAGAGTATCTTTTTAATTAACTTTGAAGTTTTTCTTTAAATCAATTTCATCCAAATCCTTCGTGTTCAAAAACTTTCCAAAAACACCATAGTCCCCTTTTGTTACATAGTTACAAAAAATAAAGATCTTACAAAGCTGGAAACACATTATTTTCTTTCTTTTTAAACATATTGAAGAGACACCCAGCGAATGCCCAACTTGCGGTTTCGAAGGTTTTTTAGTAAGAAAAAAATTAAACTCCAAGGTATTTAAGAAGATGAGGTTTAGATGAACTTTAAGTCCTTAAAAGGCTGCATTAATGGCTCAGAGCATGGTGAAACCCGTGACTCCCAGCTGATTGCAAGCAGCTGCAAAAACATCGGTTTCTGCTGCAGATTCACAAAAAAAAAAGCCAGCTATCTGGAATGCATGAGGGTAATCTCAAGATCTTGCTTTTATCCAGAGAGAATTATTGGCAGTCTGGATCTACATCCAGCTGCCTTTCGGCCACAGTATCTCCCACAGAGAGTGGGTGTCAGTTCGCTGGCCTCACCAGAAACCGAATGAGAAAAAATAACTTTGCAATCAAGACATACATTTATGATCTTTGTAGCCTCTCTCCCTCTCCCTTTCCCTCTCCCTCTCTCCCCCCCCCCCAGTCACATAAGGTTCTCTCTTAATGACCTGTGCAGTCTCAGGGTTACAACGGCAACCAGGACTATCAGGATTGCTGTTGCTAAGTGATGTGGTCATATGACATCACACTTTAAGACTGCATTGCTTAGCAATAGAAATTCTGGTCCCAATTGCCATCATTACCTGAGGACTACCTGTACAGTCAGTCAGTACACGTCCTGTGCCTGACCTGTTTCCCCCCCGTTGCACAGTGGAGAGATTGGAGAGGAAAGGATTACAAGAGAGTAAGCACAAAATGGGAAATAGACATCGAAAGGAATATGCTGGTGCCAGCTGTTTGCCTAGTGCGCTCAGGGCTGTGAGCATTAGTGCACTAGGCAAACAGCCAGTGTATTTCCCATTGTGTGCCTGTTTACTCTCCTGTAATCTCTTCCTCTCCAATCTCTCTTGTGCCTGACCCGTTTTTTTTCTCCCCCTCCTTGCAGCTGCAAGTGCACTAGGCAAACAGCCCACACCAGCACATTCCTTTCGATGTGTATTCCCCATTGTGTGCCTGTTTACTCTCTTGTAATCCCTTCATCTCCAATTAATGTAAATACAAACATTAATTCTGTTCTTGCTAATTATCCTAGTGCCGGGGTGAGCATTCCAAAGGACGGGAGTGGGGGGAAAGGAAAGCTGAAGTAAAATCGTAAGCACGGTTGCGGTCATGTAATATTCCACTTAGTGGTCAAGTTGCAGGTCCCAATTGTGGTTGCTAAACAAGGGCTACCTGTATGGACAAATTTGATTTCCTTAGCCAAGAATAAGACATCTTAACTTTGACAAATTAACTCATGTGTAACTTCAGATCTTATTATCCTGTAAATAAATATGATACAATACTGTATGTCATCTTCAGATGAAGTAACTTCAGATGATTTGAGGATTTAAGACAAAGCCTTTTATTAAAGCTCAAACCAAATCACTAACCATTTTGTGGGCCTGGGAGAGGTGGGAGGGTATTGCTGAGATCACTGCATCATACCTGTTGCTTTTAATGTTATGTAAGTGGGAAAAATAGTATGTGCTTCAGTTTGAATGTTTGCTTCCTTTAGCCCACAATGCTTCAGTGGATTGAACTGTTAACCAAGCAATTTAACAACAGTCAAGCTGCTTGTGAGGTAAGGCAGAAATGAAAAATTCAATGAAATGTACAAATTAGCAAACCACATCCTATTGCAGTACTTATTTACCTTCGTTATTAGGAGCAGAGGCTTTCAGTGCTACATGATTGTCTAAAAGGAAGGGAATTTTTTATTAATTCATAGGTAAGACAGTCATCTATAAGAACAGTGTTGACCTTTTGATAAGGTTCCTATTTATTATTTATGCATAAGGAATTCTGAAAAGTTTCGTAATTTGTCTAGTGTCATCAGTTTCCTATTGGTAGTATCCTTCAATAATGTTGTATAGGCTTTCTTTATTCTGTCCAAAGGCATGAATCTAGAAGACAGGACAACTAGCACCTTCGCCTTCTTTTCTTCAAACAGCTGTGAAACGCTGGTTTCTCTCCTTCCCAACCATGCAGATATTTACTGGATTACTTTTGGGGCTTTAACATAAGTTCTTTAACTTGTAATAATAAAATATGATATGAATGTATAGTAGAATAGGAAATACTTTCATTGTTAATGAATGCAAGCTAAAATGTTAATCATATATGTTCTTTTCAGTGGTTTCTTGATCGTATGGCTGACGATGACTGGTGGCCTATGCAGATTTTAATTAAATGCCCCAATCAGATTGTAAGACAGGTAAGATAAAGCATTATATGTGTCATTTAAAATGTTGTTGCTTAGAATTAGGCTGTTAAATTCATAGAATGAATTTTAACCATCAGACTCAACACCATAGATTGCAGTGCCCTTGACATTATTGTGCATATTTGAGGTACTTCACATTCTTTGAGGTCTTCAGCTCAGAAACAGTATGGCTGTTTTTGGAATGATTTCTGGCAAAGAATATAACAAAGTCTAAGTGTACATGTAGGCCTTGGAATTTAGTCTGCATACCAAAATAAATTCAAAAAGATTGTTTAGGTGCATTTTTACTTGAGCATCAGGGCCCCATTACACATTACAAGTAGCTTATACCTATTTTTTCAAAAAAAAAACCTCAACTCCTCTCCCAGTAGTGGTTTGCCGCTTAGCCAGAAGGGCTGCTGTCTGAGAAATGGGCCCAAAACTGTTTTGTATATGGGAATACTGCCCCATTTTGGATTATTGCAACTGGAATATTTTAGAAGTTACAGTAAAGTTTTCTGTGTATTTCTAAAAGTTTTTTGTGCTGTCACTGCAAAAAAAAAGCAAATATAGTCCTGGGCTCCATGAATAGAAGTATAGTGTCAAGACCAAAAAAAGTCATAGTTCTTTTCTATCTTGCATTGACCATGCCTAGAGTGTTCCATCCTGTTATGGACACCACATTTTAGAAAGGATATTGAAAAACTGGAATGTATGTTAAACAGAACAATCAAGATGATAAGGGACTTAGAAGAAAAAACCCGAGAAATGGTTGGAGGCATTGGGTATGTGTAGACTGCAAGGAAACATGATAGCTGCCTTCAAATATCTGCAAGGCCATCACATAGAAGACAATGTAGTATTTTTCAGAGTCATTTCAGAAGACAGGATAAGAAACAGTGTGCTTAAATTAAATGGAAATAGATTATGTTTGTACATCAGGAGAAATATTCTAATAGTAAGAGCTGTTCTACAAAGGAACTGACTGCCTTAAAATGTAGTGGACTCCCTTTCAGTGGAAGTGTTCAGAAACACTCTACATGGTCAAGGATGCTGCAGTAATAAATTCCTGCATTAAGCAAGGAACTGGACTAAAAGTTTTTGATGGTCGTTTCTAGTCCTTGAGGTTCTATGATTAAGTTATTTCAGGTATATTCTGTATAAAGTAGTCTTATATGTGTAAAATGAAGGCAAAATGTCAATAATTCAGTGATGAACATTTCAACCAAATAATCCATGAACATTGTGTTTCTGAAGCTTTGTTAAAGCAAATATTTCTGTAACCCCAAGGTAACCTTAAAGCTTATGACTTTACAGATGTTTCAGCGTTTGTGCATTCATGTGATTCAGCGGCTAAGGCCAGTCCATGCTCATCTCTACCTACAGCCAGGACTAGAAGACTGGTACATTTTCTTAAAATAATTCAATTTCAAATATTTATTTCATAACACTAATTTATCATATAACAGTATTAAACAAATATATTGGGGAACATTTCGATTGGTCTTTTACATCAGATAACTTTTTCTGTTACTCAGCTGCAATACAGTAAATTATAAACAGTTTCTCTTGGAAGATTATGGCATGCCCTTTCATGGTACTATTATTTTCAGTTAGGCCTTGAAACTGAGAAGAGTTTACTCATGTGGGTGCATCCTCAGCATTTTTATTCAGTAGAAGATGTACAATAATAAAATAAGCACTGTTAACCATTTCACATACTGTCCTAAAGATAGTGTAGTTTGCAATAATGTAGGAGGTTGGAATAACCTTTCAGATTCATTTTGGGTCATTTTGCCTTCAGTAACCTCAATATACACTGATGCACGATGAAATGTATTTTCAGTTCAGATGACATGGATGGTCCTGTGGAAGATATTGGTAGTCGCTCATGTGTGACTCGTTTTGTGAAGACTCTGTTGTCAATTATGGAACATGGTGTTAAACCTCACAGTAAACATCTCACCGAATACTTTGCCTTTCTTTATGAATTTGCCAAAATGGGAGAAGAAGAAGTGAGTGTAATTCCCTTTTGATTTTGTATGAATTCTGCTATTTATATTTATTATTCATTACTAAGTTTGAGTGCCATCAACATTTTTGTTCTTTAAACTTTGCATTTCGGTGTATATTATAAAATCAGCTTAGGGAAGAAGGCAGAATATAAACAATTTTTACTTACGTATTTTATATTCAATTATTTTCAGAGCCAGTTTTTGCTTTCTCTGCAAGCAATTTCAACAATGGTTCATTTCTACATGGGAACTAAAGGTCCTGAAAATGTAAGTCTGGAATAACCTTTTATAGAAACATAAATTTTCATATTAATGTGATTGAAATAGGTTTGAAAATTGAGAATATAAAAAAAAGTCTGGTCCTCCAGAATCATAGAGACATTCCATGACTTCAGGACAATGTCTCTCTTGAGCTTATATATCAGACCGTAGTTGATTTTATTCTCCAGCAAGTTGTCTCAGTCTTCTTCAACAAGACAGCACATGTTCCATCTTACGCCTGCAAAGAACAGTATGAAGGAGCACAAGTGAAAGTTGAAGTTAATAGAAATGTGGGCAGAAAGTCATTTAAGTTTAAATCTTCAGAACCTGAATAATTCCATATTAGAATACTGAAGGAAAGCGATGATAGTTTGGCCAAACTTTTAAACCTTAACTTTATGAAATCTTGGAGAACTAATAAAGTGTCAGATTATTGGAGGAGGGCAAATGTCCCTGCCTTTAAAAATGAATAAAGGAAAGTCCAGGAAATCTGTAAACTCCACTTTTAATTGAAAGAAGTCAGCATGAATTTGTAAAAAATGAGTTTTGCCAGACAAATAATGTTTTGATTGGGTAACTTCCATAGTATATTGTGAGAATGCTATAGATGTACTGTATCTTGATTTTCACAAAGCATTTGATAAACTACCTCATGACATTCTAATAACCAAGCTATTTAAGTGGGGCTTAACAGACAGATATAAGATTCTTGATTAGGAGGCAAAACTAATGCAGAGTTATAGAATAGGGAATAATGGGCTTGGTAATACTACTTGGAATAGTAGCTGATTACAAGCTGAATATGGGTAAGTAGTGCAATAATTGTTGTAAAAAAGCAAATGTAATTTAAGAATACGTCCACAGCCACAATTTTCAAGTAATGGGAAGTAATAGTTCCTCTAGTCTTTGGTGAAACCCTACCACAAATATTGGTACCTATTTTATTTTATTTTATTTTATTTTATTTTTTTAGCTGCCCATCTCACAATAACTCTGGGTGGCTTACAATACTTAAAAACAATACAATAACATAATATAAGACTCAGACAGCAACTAAAAAGCCAGATCGGTCGGTCGGTCGGTCGGTCGGTCGGTCGGTCGGTCGGTCGGTCTGTCTGTCTGTCTGTCTGTCTGTCTGTCTTTCTTATTTATTTATTTATTTATTTATTTATTTATTTATTTATTTATTTGCTTTGTCCCCACCTATCTCCCCTACAACGGGGGACTCTGGGCGGCTTACAACCACTAAAATCAAAATATATAATTAAATTATAAAAGATTTAAAAATTATAAAAGTTATAAAAACTAAAAATTTACAAGAATAAGATAGAGATAAAAAGCTAAAACTCCAAGAGGCCAATAGGGCCACACCAGGCCGCTAAGGGGCCAGCCAACCCCATTTCTGGTATCCTCCCTCCCCGCCCCAGGCCAGATGGCAGAGCCAGGTCTTCAAATCCCTCCGAAAGGCCTGGAGTGAGGGGGCCTGTCTCACCCCTGGGAACAAGATGTTCCAAAGGGCGGGGGCTACAGCAGAGGAGGCCCGCCTTCTGGATCCCGCTAGTTGAAGTTCTTTTTAATAATTAATAATAATTATTCTAAAGCAGATTCAGAGAAAAACAACAAGGATGGTTAGAACTAGAAATTAACTTCTGTAAAGAGAGATTGAAGGAATTTGGAATATTTCTTTGAGAAGAAGGATACAGAGAAGATATAGTAAGACTGTTCAGATAACTAATAAGATGTCACACAACGGAAGATCACAACCTGCTTTCCATCATTCCAGAGTATAGAGTATGAAAGCATGGGTTCAAGGTACTGGAAGGCAGATTCTGCTTGAATGTTAAAAAAATACTATTTTTTTAACAGCAATAATAGTTTGACAGTTGAACCAGTTATCTTGAGAAGCTCTGGGTTCCTTTTTGTTATATGTATTCCAATGGAGGCTACATTACCATTTGTCTTGGATGTTTTATCCAAAATCCTTCACGAAGCAGGGGTTTGGATTTTATTGGTTAAATGGTCCTTCTAGCTCTATTTCCAAGGGAAGCCATGTCCTCCCTGACTGGCTTTGCTTATTGAGCCAGTAGCTCAGAGTTGGAACAACTACTCTTAGAACTTCAGTTCACAGTTGCTGGATTTTTTATTTTATTTGTTCCTCTATTTTGTGTTTCCTTCTTTCTCATTTTCCCACCCCCACCATGTCTTTTTGCAAAGTCTTTGATTATTGCCCTCTGTGGGGTGGCATGGGAAGTTATGGTTTTGCCAGGGCCTATTATTTCTTCCATAGAAGTTTTGAAGCGACTCACTGCTTCTCTCCTTAAGCCTCCAGACAAAATGGCTGTCCAGCCGTTGGAGGGAAAACAGTTTCCAGCCACAGCAAGACCTGCATCACCCAGTTGGCCAGTCATCATCATCATAGAGCCTGAAGAAGCCATTCATTGTCTTCTCTGGCTTGGAATACCAGTTAAGAGCTGGAGAAAAGGCAACTGGAAAATGCTTCAGAGTTACAAAGAGTCTATTCCTGTGTTTTTCCACAGGGCAAGGAATAATAATCTTTTAGCACTAATTAGTCTGTACCAACTAAGAATAATGGAGGACAGAAGTTTAGCAGACCTCTTGTTCCTTAGATAGTGGGTGTAAAGCCTAATCTCTCATTGGCACTTTCTTGGATCAATTCCAGCCTTTCAAAGAGATATGTCATGCCTACTCTCATCTCTTGTCCACAAAAATCTGTCTTAACAAATTTATCATGGTCTACAGTCCACTTCTGTTTGAAGTTTTTCCACACAGATTATCTCTATAACATTATCCCTAGTGGATCTTTCTTTTCTCCATTTTGATTATGAAGCTAGATTTGAGATCATTTATTTATTTAATTCAATTCAAGCATCACCCAACTCCAACTGACTCCAAGCAACTCACAATATAAAACCATGAAAAACCAATCCCACAATTTGTGCAGTTTTAGAGTTTAGCATGATTAAACACACACACACACACACACACACATCCAGTTGTGTTGTATGTCCTTGGTCACTTAGCAAAAATAAGTCCTTTGGCAGAGATCTGTAACAAGAGAGAGATGGAGATTATTTATTTTTCTGTTTTTTCTTCAGCCACAAGTTGAGGTGCTGTCAGAAGAAGAAGGAGAGGAGGAGGAGGAGGAGGAAGACATTCTTTCTTTAGCAGAAGAAAAATATAGGCCGGCTGCACTTGAAAAGATGATTGCTCTGATAGCTCTTCTGGTAGAACAGTCTCGATCAGAGAGGTAAGGAGAGTTCAAATACATCAGAGTATTTATGTATTGCATTTATTATTCTTATTCTGGTTTTTAACATTTTTATATTATTTGACAGTATAAGCCACTCTGAGAAAACTTACAAACAGGGTCTTCTTATACAATTTGCTTAAGGTGTTACATATATCCTATATACTTGCAGATAAGTGGAGAATTTTAGGTCCCAAAATACACCCCAAATTGGGTTCAGCTTATCTGCAAGTAAATACAGTATAAAGTAAAAATACTTTTTAAAAGTACCTATATATCGCTTATATACTCACAAATAAGCCCATCCAGAGATAACCTGGTTGGTTTATCTTCAGGTGGCACAGTTTTCATGGTATTTTGGTTTAAAATTTGAGGGTTGGTTTACCTGCAGATGGGCTTATACATGAGTATGTATGGTATATGTCCCTTTTCCTTTGAGATACTGAGATAATACATTGGGTATCTCTAGCGTTTTTGTTTTTAATGATGAAAAAGTAGAATACAGTCTCAGAGTGATAGAGATTATTTTGATGTTTTGATATTTACATGACTGAACCAGTGCAAAATCAGTGGATTTGGTAATTGTATACATGCTAAGTAGGCAGGGCCTCAGATTACTAATACATCTTACGTTTCATATGCAAAAGATCTCAGGTTCAATTCCTGCCGTCTCCAAGTAGAGCTGTGAAAGACTTCTGTCCAAAATCCAGAAAACGGCTGCGAGTCATTGTTGATTAAGGAAGCATAAAATCTGATCCATTAGATTGTACCATCTGGCCATCCCTTGAATCAGTGTTTTCTATCAGGTGGCCAAGGGACCTTGAAAAGCTAGATATTTGTTATAAAGGCTATAAAAGGGCATTCTTCATGATACCACCTGATTCACAGGAGTGATTCTGAGGAATGTTCTAAATTTTGGGCAATTTTTTTCCCAGTCCTGAGCTATATAGATTAATGGTTTACTGTATATTCTCATGTATTCCTCCTCATTTATGTCAATACTATCTGAGCTACCAGCAGAACTGCTAATCATTCATCTGTCAGTATTGTATGCTGAAAGCAAATTGAAGCTGTCAGCCATATATATGATAACACTCAAAGGGAAAAAACAGTTGCTTGCTTGTAGCCCACACTTTGCATATTCTTGCCATTAAAATCAATGTACATTTATCATTTTGTTTCCTGGTTTTGGGTCCAGAACTATGGAAAGAAAAGCTCTCTTTCCTTGTGTGACCCCCATTCCTGATAAATGGAGATCAAAGTATCTTAATAACTTTTGACATGGTTTGCTTGAGCTTCCTAGCATTTGTCAGCCTGGTTGATTTCCTGAAAGTGTGGCTTTACATGGACTACTCCAAGAAAATACAGGAAAGCAATTTTATTTTTACTAGTTGGGTGATTCGTGAAATAAATGGTCCATTCTTTGTATGTGTTTTAGGCACTTGACTTTATCCCAAAATGATATGGCAGCATTAACTGGAGGCAAGGTAATATATCTAGACATGAAAAACAACAGGTAACAGTTTTAAAACATGCACTTTTAAAATCTCTGCTGCAGTAACACACTGAATTTATTCCAGGGTTTTCCTTTCTTATTCCAACATATTCGAGATGGAATCAACATTAGGCAGACCTGCAATCTTATTTTCAGCCTTTGTCGGTATAATAACAGACTTGCAGAACATGTAAGTTACTAGCTGTTACTAGTTGTATCCACTCTGAGAGCTTAACTGAATATTTTCACTAGAGTTGCATATGATCAAAGGATTTCTTCCTCTCTTACAGATTGTATCCATGCTTTTCACATCTATAGCCAAGTTGACTCCTGAGGTATGTAATAATAATACAGTATTTTGCTACCATATATTAAATTGTTTGATGTTCATATTCAACATTCTTAAAGTTGTTATCTGTCCCTAGTATAATGATCCTGCAGTTAAATATGATCCTGCATTGTTTTATGGTCCCATTGTGCTATACTTGCACCTTCCTCTGGCACAGATGCACACAGCTAATGCCTTTGCACTGAGGCAGTTCTTCTTTTGCTGGAGGGAGAAACCAGATAAACATACTGCCACACAAGTAATTAAATCCATGACTGGCCAAGTAGAAAGGAGTAGGAGCATTAAGGTCACACTCCACTTAATCTCAGTAGTCAGTACGGTATGAGAGAGACTAGTTCAGCAGCCCTTGAATAGCAGCATTTACTGTATTCAGCTGTGTTATACAGTGGTGCTTAAAAGTTTGTGAACCCTTCTGAATTTTCAATATTTCTGCATAAATATGACCCAAAACCTGATATGATATCCACACAAGTCCTAAAACTAGATAAAGAGAACCCAGTTAAACAATTGAGTCAAAAACATTATACATGGTCATTTATTTATTGAAGAAAATGATCCAAAGCTACTTATTTGTGGGTGGCAAAAGTAAGTGCCCCCTCTTGGGTAGCAGTAACTGCAACTAAATATTCCCAATAACTGTTGATCAGTCCTGTACATTGGCTTGGAGGAATTTTAGCCCATTCCTCTTTACGGAACAGCTTCAGCTCAGGGATGTTGGTGGGTTTCTTTGCATGAACTGCCCACTTCAGGTCCTTCTGCAACATTTTATAGAATTAAGGTCAGGACTTTGACTTGGCCATTCCAAAACATTAACTTTTTTCTTCTTTAACCATCCTTTGGTCGTATGACGTGTGTTTTGGGTTGATGTCTTGCTGCAGGACCCACTTTCTCTTGAGCTTCAGATACCCTGACATTTTCCTGTAGAATTTGCTGGTTCAATTCAGAATTCATAGTTCCATCAATGATGGCAAGCCGTCCCAGTCCAGAGGCAGCAAAGCAGGCCCAACCGTGATACTGCCACCACCATGTTTTACAGATGGGATAAGGTTCTTATGCTGCAATGCAGCGTTTGCCATTCACCAAACATAACAGTTTTCATTCAAGCCAAAAAGTCCTATTTTGGTCTCACCCTTCCATAGAACACTCTTTCAGTAGTCTTCTGACTTATCCACGTGGTCTTTTGCAAACTGTAGATAGGCAGCAGTGTTCTTTTTGGAGAGTCTCTTGATTTAGTTTTAGGACCTGTGTGGAGAACAGATCATGTTTTAGGTCATATTTATGCAGAAATACTGAAAATTCAAAAGGGTTCACAAGCTCTTAAGCACCACTGTATAACTATTCACTAGTGTCAGTGAAAATCTATTTTTCCATTTTAATTGGATATCCAACAGTAGGATAATGTCCCCCATTGCCCAGGAAGGCAGGGATCATATGACTTATATTTTTGTCTAGACTTGGTATTATAGACTTTACCTTATTTCTTTTCCAAGCCAGGATAGTTCTCTGGTACTCAACTCCCTTCTTCTTGTCTTTATTCTAAATATTAACTGCTTTTGCTTGCTTTTATTTGTCTTGATTCATAATGTCTCTTAAAATTTTAAACTTTTCAGTTCTTCTTTTTGGGTCCTTGTTTCTTTGCCAGCTTTCTACTTGCTTCCTCATGATTCTGAACACACCTCATCTATATTTTGACAGAAGCAAATAGCTTCAACTGTTAAAGAGATTCTCTGTGCAAGTATCAATGTCGTGCTTATTCTTGTACAGCAAAACCAAGCTGAAATTATTTCACATGCTATACAAACTTGCTTTTGCTATCATGAGGGTTTCCAACACTGAAGCACAGATTTCCATGTTTTATGAACGGTCTTCCTCATGACAATGTAATGGCATTTTTATTCCTGTTTTAGTTATTTTCTTTTCAAAATGAGATGATACTTGGTGGATTACCAATTCTGACCTGTCAAAAATTAAGATGTTAACATTTCTCAAAGTTCTGAAAACATATGGACATAGAACACTACTGATTCTAACAACAAGAAGGCATGTCCACATATAAAAGCAGGCTCTAGCTTTTTTCAAACAATAGGGGAAAATTGTCAAATCTTTTCAAGTCTCTTCACATTTCTGCTTGATTGACGTCTTCTGATAAGTCTGTATTCTGTATTTCCCATAGTTTAATTAAGCTAGCAGTGATTTGTGGCTTTATCAGTTTGTTTTTTCACCAATCCAAGAGCAGATTTTCTTAAAAATAGGGAATAGATTCATCACCATCCTCTTCCTGTTCTCTTTCTCCCTTCTTCCTTCTGTGACCAGAAGAGAAGGGAGAAAATTCCAGAATAGAAACTCTTCTCTAAGTTTACACTCCATTTCTACACCTGATAAAGATATGGTATACGTCTAAACATTGGTTTCTTCATAACAGTAACTTGGTATTCTCACATTCTGCTTATATTGGGTTGTGGAATCTGCTATTTCAATGTTTCTGTGTTCAACAAAAGTGTAGAGGAGTACAAAGATGGCCTTGAAGAAGGAATTTAGTGGCCTTTATGTAAGCATCATCTTAGTCCATATAGACAGAAAGGGGTGAGGAAAGAACTGTCCCACCCTGATTGTCTTTAGTATAAGAACGGAAAGAGGGAACCTCTGTCAGGCTTTCAAGATTCTGTTATTATACCCTATAACAGTAAAGTAGATTCCAGTAATACATGTGGTATGTGCTTGGTTCATACAATACATTGAACTCTCACCCTAGATTATCCACATACCATGTGATACCCAAACAAATAAAATGTATAATGGCTTAATTTTGACATATGTCGCCTAGAGTTCTCCCATTGGGGGGAGATGGGCGGTTGATAAATTTGACTGATTGATTGATTAATTAATTAATTAATACAGGGTCTGGATTCCCACATCACACTGAACCATAGACTATCCAAACCCATTTTGGCCTAGCTTAATATGTTATATAACCCTATCCACAAAAAAGTTGGACTTTGATCTGACTATAATATGTGAAAAAGTTAATGTACTGGTCACTATTGAACATTTTCTGCCATTCTCTAAAACAATCTTCATGTGCTACCCTGCATGATTTCAGTTTCCATAATCCCCAGCCAATGTATCACAATCACTAGGTATCTTGGGAGCTGACACCCCGCACATTTGATTGACATCAGACTGGGAAAAAGTTGCTCTAAAGCAATTTCCAGTTTAGGTCTGCAACCAGATTCTCAGGAATCCAGACATCCTAGGGAAGGATATTGTTTGAATCTATTGCAAGCATCAAGGTAATGATGGAATAATTAAAGCAGAATGAACTGTACCCCCTGAGAGTGACAGTGATTATAAATGATTAAAGCACTAAAAGAAGAACTACCTCCTGCATCTTGTTGGCTAATTCTGGAGCTTCCTTTTTTATAGAGAGTAAAACTAATCCAAAGAAGGATCTGAATTAGATTACTGCCTATAATAGATAACTCTTCATATCTGTTGTCACATTAGAATTAGTCCAGGGTTTTAGTTTTTGCAAGATTTATCTTTTTTTGGTCTGTTGGACTATAGTAGCTGTTTCTAATCTAGGTTCAGTCCTCTTTATGGCCATGTACCTTTTCGGCAGAATAATCTGGTTGAAACAAGGAAAAAGTTAGGCCAATGCCCTTAATCCAAAAGAAAGGTAACAGACAACTAGATGTAACTATCACTTCTTCTGAATCAGCAGGAGTGAGCAACTATCAAAGAAGGTTTTTATAGAGAGCTTCAGTCAAGATCTTGGGAGAAGTTTCAACCATCCCCAAACTCAGGTCTTCATAGCTTAGTCATAATTCAAAATGCAGAGAATTACTTTAAGATAACCTAGGTTCCTTTGTTTAACTTCTATGATTGTCTTACATTTTTCTCCTGAGTATTTGACCATGTTGCCACTCAGAGAACCAGTGTGTGTATTGGTTAAGATGTTTGACTATGACTGGGGTAACCTAGTTCAAGTTCACCCTCAGTCATTAAAAGTCACTGGATAACTTGGACCAGGCTTTCTGTCACATCAACCTATGTCACAGGATGGTTGAGGGGATGAAATGAAGGGAAATCTGTAGGTATGTTGCATTGAACTACTGGAGAAAAATGGGATATAAATCTAACAATAATAATACAAATATTGTGCCGTGCAGGATGTTGCTTGGACAACTCCAGTATTCTGTTTATTATACTGTATGTTATAGGCCCAAGCATCTCCAGTTCAAAAGATCAGGTAGTTGATAAAGTGATACATTGTTCTATGTATGAAGCCCTGCAGATCCGTAGGCAGTCAGGGTAGATACTGGCTAGAATGAACAAATATATTGTTATAATTTTTTAAGGCCAGAGTTTTATTACATCAAGAAATAGAAGTGGGGAAGGAGATAATATCTGAATATACCTTTTCCTTTGTATAAGAAATGGTTGCCTTGAAGTGGATTCAGTAGTCTCTAGGATCTACACAGAGGCCAGTGCTCCTCTGCAAAAACATGACATGGATTCTTTCTGACCTTCAATTGCCTTATAGGCACTTTTCTGGACCTTTTCATCAGAATTCTAGTTCTAAGTGATCTGTTACATATGATTGTCTTTCTTCAGTATAGGCAGGCATAACATTACTTCAGTTGAAAAGGTATCAGACTGGTGATTTATGATACCACAGTTTGGCTAAGGATCACTGACAAATATTTGGATTTGTTTTTAAATCATTTACTTTGAAAATCAAAACATGAATCTTGACATTATAGACTTGCTGCTGATCCCAGAATCTGGGATTAAGGTTTGGGATAAATGCCTCATCTGGATAGGTTGCACTTCCTGGTAATGACCAAGTTCTTAAATTGGGATCCTCTTGCTTCCTCCATTGAACTGGATAGCCACATTATATTACACTGGTGGCAAAAGAGCCTCTTTTCTGAAGAAAAGAGTCCTGGTGTAAATGCATCTCTGGCAACTTCAAATTTGGATTATTGCAGTAGCCTTTGAAAGTCCAGATTAATTCACCTAGAATATGGTAGCAAAGTGAATACTGCTTCCAGAAGATGTCATATCATCCTTGTGTTGAAGCAGCTGCATTGCTTATCAGTTCCTTTCTGAGGTTCTGTTCAAGGTGATTACACATGTTAAGCCTTACATGGCTTGGGCCCAGATTGTTTGCAGGATCAGCTCTATACATGCTGTCTGACCCATGTTCTTGGATATTTTGGGGGGTTCCAGTTTTAAGACTTGCCTAAGATAAACATATCAGTAACTAATTTACCTAGTCTGTGGTGTGGTATAGATTATACAATAACTAGTTCTGGAGATGAGGCTGCTTACTTCCTTGTTAGAGTTTAGAAGAGGGCTTTGTTTAAGTCTTTCTGACTTCTTAGATTATATTTAATGATAGTGTTGTATGTGAATATTAGTTAGCTGCTTGGAGCCACAAACAGGAACGGGTAATGTGTATGCGTATTTAAAATATGTGCTTTGAATGCAGATAAATAAACCATTCAATAAAATCAGCTATGACTTAGAAGTTGTTCTTTAAAACCTATTTATGGATTCCTTATATGATATATATAACCTTTTTCTCCTTGTTTTTAACTTCAGGCAGCAAATCCTTTTTTCAAGTTGTTGACTATGCTTATGGAATTTGCTGGTGGACCTCCAGGAATGCCACCATTTGCATCTTATATTCTCCAAAGGATATGGGAGGTAAAGTATGCCTAAATTAAATAAATTCAAAGATTTGTCACAAATCCATATTACTGAGAGAAAATAACCAGCGTAATGTCTATGTTGTAAAGACTATTAGACTTAATTGTTACACCCCTGGACTGTGGAAATGATAGCTATTGTCTGACAAAGAATCTAGTATCTTTGGGCAGAGTCTTATTGCATCAGTCAGTAGATAAAACTAGTAAAAGATTCAGCCCTGCCTGTTGATTTTCTTACTGAACTTTCTTTGGGGTATTGATTTATAATTAAAAGATAATAAATTATAACTATAATTTTAGTTAGCCTATGAAAAAACTGCTGGAGGCATAAAACTAATGGTATTGAACTAATTCTGTGAGACAGTGGCACTTCAGCCTTCACAAGTGAAGTTCCTCATTTGACTGTCTTCTGCTGAGTTTGTGGAATGTAATCTTTAGGTAAAAAGTCTTTTAAAGTGACTATGCCACATGTAAGGACTGTATTTCCTCTCAACTAGTAAGCACAATTAATAGCCTTCATACAGTTTACTAGCTGAACTGTTGATATATAGAGTGCTATCCAGTAGTCTTGTTCTTGTTTTATGTTTCATGATGTTTCTCCATTTTCCCAATATTTTTAGGTGATTGAGTACAACCCATCTCAGTGTTTGGATTGGCTAGCAGTGCAGACACCACGAAATAAGCTTGCCCACAGCTGGGTTCTGCAGAATATGGAGAACTGGGTAGAACGCTTTCTTTTGGCTCATAACTACCCTAGAGTGAGAACCTGTAAGTTGCTAAGCAGAAGAAAATTGGCTCCTTCTTAATTTCCTATGAATAAGTTCATTGTTTAATTGGGTTGTGTGAAAATGTGAACGCTGTTGTTCTGTTTATTTCACATACAGTATTTTAGTGACAAAATTTAAAAGAAAATGAGTGAAATATTTCCAAATATTCAGTTCAATATTCAGAATTTCCTACCAAAATTTAGAAAGACAGGAACTAAAGTCCCAGCACTGATTGTTTTTCTCATCTCTCTGCCAGTAGCTACATTTCTCTTTTATCAGTAGTGTCATATGATCAGAGTATTTTGTGAAAATCAAATTTTAGACAAAAAACACAAATCCTTTTTTTTAAGTGAATATGCACAGCCCAAAACATTTAGCTGCTTTATTTACCTGTGTGTTTGTTTTTTTGCAGCTGCAGCCTATCTTCTGGTCTCTCTTATTCCAAGCAATTCATTCCGGCAAATGTTCCGATCCACCCGCTCACTACACATCCCTACTCGAGATCTTCCCCTTAGTCCAGATACTACAGTTGTTCTTCATCAGGTTTATAATGTGCTGCTTGGACTGCTCTCAAGAGCTAAGCTTTATGTTGATGCTGCTGTTCATGGGACTACAAAGCTGGTACCCTACTTCAGTTTTATGACTTACTGCTTGATCTCCAAAACAGAAAAACTAATGTTTTCTACTTACTTCATGGATTTGTGGAACCTTTTTCAACCTAAACTTTCTGAGCCTGCTATTGCTACCAACCACAATAAGCAGGCCCTGCTCTCTTTCTGGTACAATGTCTGCGTTGACTGCCCTGAGAATGTGCGCCTTATTGTGCAGAATCCAGTGGTGACCAAAAACATTGCCTTCAATTACATCCTAGCAGATCATGACGACCAGGATGTGGTGCTTTTTAACCGTGGAATGCTACCTGCCTACTATGGCATTCTGCGGCTATGTTGCGAGCAGTCCCCTGCATTTACCAGGCAGTTGGCTTCTCATCAGAATATCCAGTGGGCATTTAAGAATCTCACACCACATGCCAGCCAATATCCTGGGGTAAGTCAAATTCATACAGAGTGAAAGGCAGAAAAAGAAATTTTTCAAAAGAACATTAAAAACAGCAGTATTTCATGGAAATGCCATTTTAAGGGGGAAAAAAGATGATGGGCAAGAGTATTCACATAAACAAAATGTCAGAAAATAAAGCTGTATCTGATGGCTGTTGTGGGTCTTCCGGGCTGTGTGGCCGTGTTCTGGAAATTTTGTTTCCTAACGTTTCGCCAGCATCTGTGACCGGCATCTTCAGAGGGCAGGAGCACAGACAGGAGCAGTTCTCTCTGCGCCCAGGATGATGTGACCCTTTTGTGGGTATTTCTAGAGATCAGCGAGGGTGCCTGAAGGGGGTGGGGGTGGGTGGGGGGGTTTGGGTTAATGAGTGGCTGCTTGTTTTGGTGTCAGAATATGTGAGTATCTTCCTGGGGGTTAGGCAGGGTTTTTTCTTCTATTGAGTTGTTAACGAGTGGCTGCTGAGGGTGATTAGCATGTTCATTGTGTGAATTGTTCACGAGTCCTGGTGGTTGAGCTGAGTTCACTGACCTTTTGCAAAAAGGAATTCCACCATCTGGTGGAATTCTGAGTACTTGGGCAGTTCTTGAGATCACTGTCATTCTCCCTATCCTAATGCATCAGATATGATTGCTGTAAAGGAAGCAAAAGCATATCTTGAGTTGAAGAATCAAACCAGTCTTTACTCTTTTAATAGGAAGAATCGTATAGAAATAAAATAGTATTAAAAAATTCTATTTTTATATACTAAATCCAGTTTTCAATAATATGCCCTATTCTCCACTTCAGCATACAGTAAAATCTTGATTTAACAGACCCCATTTCATAGATTCAGAATACAGTGGACTAGATTTTCATCCAGATATTCCCCTGAACTAATAAGTCATGATGCATCCAAAGGAGTCCAGATGAGGCAGTTACATTTATGCTAACTATACCTTAATTTTATGTGATTTGCAAAATGGCTTAATTATGTAACTAGCATACTTTCATATTTAATGGGTCTTTGGGACCAGTGGACACCCTCCCCCCAATTGGTTCATTAAAATGAGGATTCACTGTATTTATTTGTATTAGTTTGGTCCATTTTTCCTTCGGTTTTAAACATAGTTCAAGTTACAGAGTTGAAAAAGGAAGTTTTGTAGAAAAGTGTAAAAGCTCAAGAGCATGTGAAACCAAGAGTGCATTTTTTAAGATGGCACTACAATATGAACACCTTTGGTAAATTCATTAATCTTATTTTTTTAACTATTTACCTTATTGTAAACAATAACTGGAATTTGAGAATTTTCAGTAAGCCTTATGATGTTTCTTCTCTTTATTTAGGCAGTGGAAGAGCTGTTTAATCTCATGCAGCTCTTTGTAGCTCAGAGGCCTGATATGAGAGAGGAAGAACTGGAAGACATTAAGCAATTTAAAAAAACTACTATAAGCTGTTACCTTCGCTGCTTAGATGGACGGTCATGCTGGACTACTTTAATAAGGTATTTCATATTTGGAGTATTGATATAGAATAAATGTTAGAGTTCACAGAATGATTTTGGTGCTTTTCGGAGCATTTTATTCTCACAATATACTACAGCTATAGAAACAAATCTTTGATAATTGTTGGGGATAGAAGTTGTTATAATGCCTGCTACTGTTAAATGCTCTCTAAAATGGAATATTCTTAATATTCCTATATGGAGTTTGTAATTGAGAAAGGAAATTTGGCAGCATCTGTATCCCTTGCCATAGGACTTACCAGTGCCTTTGTCAAATCAAATGATATTGCACCAATCCCATTTCCTTAACTTTTTGTATTGTCCAGAAACTTTTGTTTGTCTGTTACCCATCTAGCCCACTTCAGTGTTTAGCTTTCTAGGTGGCAACAGAAGTTCATGTCTTCCCATCCCCAAGAGAACATTGCAGAGTTCTCACTGAAATATATAGGTTTGTTTTTTTCTTGGACACTTAACATTGCCCTTCCTCTATTACATGTTTTCCTAGTAAGGATAAAAAAATATAGTGATATGAAAGGTTAGCTTTGGAAATCACAATAGTATTTTAATATTGTGCCCAACCACACATTTTAGCTCAAAATACCAGCTATTCTTATTCCTATTTTCAGAACAACTAATGAAGAATGAAGAAAAATATAAAATATATTGCAATCTGTTATCTGTGCTTTGAAGATTAAGATACTAGAATGGTGCCCATATCAAGACAAATTTTAATCTTACAATTATTTTTTCTTTACTATTTTCCCCCAAGTGCCTTCCGAATATTATTAGAAACTGATGAGGATCGGCTTCTTGTCATATTTAACAGAGGCTTAATCCTGATGACTGAGGTAGGAATATTATTACTTTTATTATTTTAGCCTTCTTGCAGGGGATATTGCAAAATAAAGTAAATTAGGACATACTATATGTGGAATGCCTTCTTTATATGTTAGTAATATGCTGTGTCATTTAAAATATATATTTTGGCAGTCCTTCAATACACTGCACATGATGTACCATGAAGCCACAGCTTGCCATGTAACTGGAGACCTGGTAGAGCTTCTGTCTATATTCCTTTCCGTCCTCAAATCTACCCGGCCATATCTGCAAAGAAAAGGTTTGGATTTTATTTATTAAATGTAAGTTTTTATTTTTAAAAGTAAAAGAGATGAAAACCAAAGTATAATTGCCACTGTCAATCAGCTGTTTATATGGCAGAGTTGTAAACTGTGTTAATTTGGTTGTATATTTTCAGATGTGAAACAAGCACTTATCCAATGGCAGGAGCGGATAGAATTTGCCCATAAACTTTTAACTTTGCTAAATTCCTACAGTCCTCCGGAACTTAGAAATGCTTGTATAGGTAAAGTATATTAAACTTAATGCACTTTCTTTGAGCTCAATTTATCCATCAGTCACATCAAAAATAAAATAAAACAAGCAATCTTCCATTTTGATGTAATTGTGGTTGGTAGAGTTAAGGAGTAGAGATTAAACGATTGATTGATTAATTGACTGATTATATGCCATCAAGTCATTGTTGACCCAATAGATAGATTTTCTCTTTTTTAAAATAGTAATTTTGTTGTTGTTGTTATTTTATTATTATCAATTATTAGTTGTTTTATTATTAATAGTAATTTTATTAACAATTACAACAATAAAAAACTAATTCAAACTAAAAAAAGAAAAGAATAAAAAGAAAAAATAGAGTCCATCTTGCTACTAGTTGTCTTCTTTTTCTCTTTCCTTCTGCTTTCCTAGCATCATTTTTTTTCCCTCCCAGCTGTACAATCTTGTACTTGCAGTTACACTCCTTCTCAAGAATAATAGTGATTTCATGCACAGGACCATGTAGCTTTTTTGGCAACAAGATGGAAGTAGTTTGCCATCTAGGTGTTTTCTTCAGTTTCTCAGTTTAGCTTACAGGCCTGGTAGTTCCTGGTGGTCTCCCATTCAAGTGATAAGTAAGTCTGACCAAGTTTGGTTAAGTGCTGCCAGCTAGTTGGGCTCTGTCCAAAGTAAAGGCATAAGTAGCATAATAGTTAACTATGTCTTCAGGCAATGGCAACATTTCTTGGTGAGCTCTGACCGGAAGTATGAGTTAGATAACACACTTGTAAACAAAGCATAGGTAGCTGATTTGCAATTTGCCCCACTCGCAGGAGGAGCTGATGGCAGTAGGCAGATATGCTTATTGCAAACAGATGTTCTAGTTAATCATGAAATGGTCTCTGAGTTGGCATTTAAAGACACATTTGAAGCTCCTGAGGTCGTCTTGTTCCCATCCCAACTAGCCATTTGAGAAAGTTAGCAAGGAATCCTCCTGAGCAACCTCTGACTCAACATAAGATGCTATAGATAAAAGTGCATATAACAAATGTGCTTAAAATCTATAGACAGAGTCTACAGTAAAGCATACAAGACATAGAATGTTATATTGGTTGCAATATTTTCTTTTTGTAAATTCTTATAACATTCTTAAAGTGGATGATATTGAAGATGGGGATGGCTGAATAACATTTCTATAAATCATGAACCAGATTTTAATATCATGCCTGAATTACACAAAATAGCAAATATTACAAATCATGCATGTGGTTTTTCCTACTTTACATTTATACAATTTGCAAAATTTATTAGGGTGCAGATTTCTTTTTAAGAGCATAGCCCTGCTGTTATAGAGCACCATATAAGTCCAGTAACTAAATAATTAAATACAAAGTCATTTTTTTCTTTTGCAGATGTCCTCAAGGAGCTGGTGCTATTAAGCCCTCATGATTTTCTGCACACTCTAGTTCCATTTCTCCAGCACAACCATTGCACATACCATCATAGTAACATACCAAGTATGTATTTTCGGATGACAAGGCTATTTATACTTGTATATAGCTATAGTAATTTAAAATATTATAAAATTGTTTTGAGATTACAGCTTTATTTTGAGGCAGAAAGTAGTTTGAGAGGTGAGGCAGGGGACAGGCATTGTTCCTTGATGCCAAAATCAAAATGCTATCTAAATAAAGAAAGAGAGAAAGTCCCCTGATACACAGGTGGTCATCTGTTCTTCTTCATAAACGTCTGAGGTTCCAAGGCCAACTCAAACAATAGCAATCTGTTTTAATAGTCATTATGGTGTTAGAAATTGAGCAATTTTCTATTATTTTTCCCTGCTGAAGCAGAAAGGTAAGTCTTTGTAACAGCCATTGAGGCTAAGACATTTTGCTTGTTGATAAAAGTCAATTTTATTTATTTGGGTTTTTTGTTTGTTTGTGTGTTTATAAGACTTATATAGCCACCCATCTTACGCACCATAATCTTGGGCAGTTTACAAACAACAATAAAAACAGTAAAAAAAAAAATCATAAAATCTCCCAGTGCCCCAAAAAACAAAACATCCCACATATCAACAAACAACTTTACTGGGCTACAGCCTCATGCTCCCCCAGTGCTTGTGAGAAAAGCCAAGTCTTCAAGGCATTCCAAAAGGCTAGGTGGGTAGGGGCTTGCTAGATCTCAGGGGGAAGGGTGTTCCAAAGGGCAGGGCCACTACTGAGAAGGGTGCTGCCTGGGTCCTACATTTAAAGGTACAGACCTGGAGTGTGCACGCCTTATCTAACCTGCTGGAATGGGCAAATACCGTCAGGGGAGGTGGTCCCATAAATAACCCGGCCCTCTACCATTCAGGACTTTTAAAGATGATAACCAGCACTTTTAATTGCGGTAAGAAAAAAAATGAAAGCCAGTTACAGGTGGCCCTCATTTAACTTGTTCAGCGACCATTCAAACGTACAACGGTGCTGAATGAGTAGTAATTACGACTGGTCCTTGAGGTTCCGGCCGTTGCAGCATCCACATGGTCACATGATTGTGATTTCTGACATACTGGACTTCCAGGGAAGAAATGGTGCACTGAAGACTGCTCCACTGAGAGCAGAGCCAATGACTGCTGTGGAATGAAGAGCCGGTGATGGACCGTCTCTTCACAATTCCTCTCTGGACTTGTTAACTGCTTTTTGGATATTAGGAACCTTTATAATGGCAAGTTTTACTACACTGGGTGAGTTTCTTTCAGTCCTTAGCGAAAGAACGTTTTATACAAGTTTAAGGACTTAAAAAAATGTGGGTTTTTTTGGAGTGATTTCCGACATCCTTTGCCTGCTTCCCACAAGCAAAGTCAATGCAGAAGCCAGCAGGAAGTCAGAATTCATGGTCACATGAGGTCCTCACTTAATGACAGCGACTGGGACTGCTGGAACTGCCATTGTTAAGTGACATGGTCACATGACCTCGTGCTTTACAACTGCATTGCTTAGCGATGGCAATTCTGGTCCCATTTGCCATCATAAACCAAGGACTGCCTGTAGCTTTTAGGGTCTTTTTCCCAAATTGTTGAACCATTCAAATCTAGGATAACTTATGTCCCCATTCCTCCAAGGCATCAAAAACAAGACAGAATGGACTCCCACTTGAGGTGTCTTTTTGGTACTTCCTCTTTCATGCTGATTTCAAAGAGATGGTTGATGGCCTTACAACATTTCTAATGTTTTGATGCCCATTTTGAAATCAAAGCAAATCCCACATAAAGTTTTAAGAACACTGTCTCCCTCATTCACTACTATATGGAATCAAATATGGCAAAATTCCTATAACCATTTCTTGATGGATCCCTGCTTGGACTTGACATTGTGCCAAGATGGCTTTTTGGGGCTTCTAGAAAATTTGGAAGCTGATAGTGAATTAGAAGTGGATTCCCTGAGGACCTGTGATTTAGACGATTTAGACCTACCCCCACAGGTGTTGGGGTAGAATGAGGTTGGAGCTCAGCAAGTTGATGTATGGAAGAGTGTTGCCCTGGGGCAAAATCAGTTTTTCTTATGGTTGTTTGAGGGGGGGGTGCTGTTTTTATTGTCTCGTGAGCTGCCCAGAGTTGTAGTTACAATATGGACAGCTATATAAGTCTTTTTAAAATAAATAAAAATAAATAAAGCTTGGTCTGCAGCCTTCTTTAGAATGGTCTGGGTGTGTGTCATTTGGAAAAAAAAGAAACATTCTTGGTTTACGTTCACCAGTTTTGTCATAGGAAGATCATTTTGAAGTCTTTTGTTTCCACATCAAGTACATGAACAAAAGGAATTGATGCTCAGCAAACATGGAATCTTGCACTCATAGTCCTCCTAATTACCATATTAGAATCCATGAAATGTGCCCCAAATTGAAGCATGTCCTGTAGAAAATCTGCCCCAACAGCGACCACACAGATTAAATATGCCTATTTCCTCTGTCTACATATAGGTTATGGTAGCAAGGAATTTGCACTTGAAGTGTGAAATAGCAGGTGCCGAGGTCTCAAACCCCTTGTGAAGTATTCTTGCTGTTTTATCACACAGGTCCTCCTCCCTGGAATAACTGGAGGCTTTGATGGCTGCTAAGATAGATCAGCCAAGGGAACTATTTAACTGTTATAGTTGCCCAAATTCACATTGCCTTAGGAGAGCTGCCTTAGCATCACTAGGCAAAGGGAATGGATTTTGTGTTGTGTGGTATGGGTTATCTGTGCAGCAAAAGTGTGGTAAAGAATAGCAGTTATTGGGCAATATTCTCATTACTATTTTTAACTAGTTTCAGCTCTGCTTTTTATCTTCATTTCTCTCCTATTGTTTCTCCCTCCCTTCTTGAGCCAATTGCGTCTCTTAAAGAATTGTATCATTTTCATATAAGAGAACATGTACAGGTAGTCCTTGACTTAATTACCATTCATTCAGCAACCGTTTGAAGTTACAACAGTGCTGAACAAATGGTGGATATGACTAGTCCTTGGACTTACGGCCGTCCCAGCATGCCCATGGTTATGTGATCATGGTCTGGGCGCTTGGAAACCCATTCACACTTCGACCTTCACTGCTGGCTTCTGCAGAAAGTCAACCCTTGGACACTCTTCCCAACTTGCTCAGCACCCCTGGGCACCTTCTTTGACACATGCAGTGCCTCTTGTGCACTCCTGCACACCCCCTCACTGCCTCCCCCCCGGCAGCAGCCACTTACTTGCCCGCTGGCCTGGAACCTGCAACTTCCTGCCAGCTTCCCCACTGACTTTGGTTGTGGGAAACCAGCAGGAAGTTGCCTCATCTAACAACAGTGGGATTCAGTTAACAATGGCAACCAAGACTTCAGGGATTGCTGTTGCTAAGCGATGTGGTCATGCTTTACAACGCATCGCTTAGCAGTGGAAATTCCGGTCCCAGTTGTCATAAGTTGAAGGACTACTGGTATTTTACTCACAATTCAGACAGTACCATTGTTCACAAGGAAGTAGGAGAAAAAAAATCATACCATGAAGAAAAAAAAAAGACTGAAAAGATAAAGACCAAAAAAGGTTGAGCTTAAGAGAATCTTCCAGATTCTCACAACTATGAAGGGACTATCTAACTTATACATATTAACAAGATACTAGCCACTACAATTAACCATTTCCTGAGCATGTAGGATTGTTTTGTCCCTCTGTTGTCTGTTGCTGTGAACTACCACTCTAAGCATCCTACAGGACTTGGCCATAAATAGACATATCTGGAGCCTCCATTCCCTCCCCAGAAAGTTTTCCTTCCTCCAGGCTGTCACGGTTAGAAGAAATTTTTGAATTGCCAAGTGACACAGGAGGAAACTGTATCTATGGTAACCAAAAATCAATTTGGTGGCATCTTTTCTGAGTAACAAAATTTAATTAAAAGGCATAAGCTTTCACGTGCTATATCATCTGCCAGCAATGCCCCTCTGGATTCTATGTATAAGGAAAACAGGACAAAAGAATTAATGGATACAAGTTTGACATCAGGACTCAAAACAAGGATAGAGTAATTCCAGAGCATTTCAGCCTCCCAGGATGCTCTAATGTAGATTACAAGTGACCATTTTGGAAAAAAGCGCCTTTAATAGCACAAATGAGCAAGAGATTGCTGAATTCACATACATCAAAAGGTTTTAGGCTATCTCAAAAGGTCTCAATGAACTGTATTTTTAACACATTGATAAGATACTTGTAATCTGTCTCACATGTAACCTGCATCTGCATAACCAACCTGTCTTCCCCTCCCTTCACCCCACACCCACTCCTCAACCCAATTTAAATCCTTCATCAGTTCAGCTGTTCCACACATCTGAAGAAGTAAGCTGTAGTTCACAAATGCTTACGTCTTTTCATAAAATGTGTTCTTTTCCTAAGAAAAGGGCTCCACAGAGAAGGATTTCCTATACTGGAGGAACAGGAAGAGGAAACAAAAGATGGGCTGGAAGAACCTGATACAGAAAAGGAAATTGCTAAACTTTTTTGCATTCTCTTATTTTTGTGGGGAAGCCTGGCTATAGTTATGGCTGCTCCTTCTTTATTTCCCCTTATATTTGTGGAGATGAGTGGTGGGATTTGGATTTGCTACCTTTTCCCTGCATAAAAATAGTCATGCTCCAAATATCTCATGGGAAATAGTATCCCTCACCCATTCCCTGAAGTGATAATCTTTCAGGGCTATATGGAGACTTGGGGAGAGTAATTCCCTGCCTTTGCTTACAGATAAGGCTTTCCTACTTACGTAGACATAGAAAATTGCTGAGAAATGCCCACAGTTAAGAGTTGAAAAAGAATGCTGCATCTCTAATGAGCTAATCCCCACCTTTCTGCTTTTCCTGTCAGATACCCATTTGAAAAATTCAAGATGTTTGCCATTGGAGGATTTTCTTCTTCACTGATGGATAGATGGATTTATCTTCCCCTTTCTATGATTCTACCCACTCCTGTGTATCTGTTGGGATGGTCATGTGCCAAGATGTGCTTAAGAAATATTCTAGGCACTGTTAGTTGTTTTAAGGGCTCATACCCCCTGATATTATCCTTTTTTTTTCTTTTAATGAACCTGAGCCTTGCTGAGGTGTTAATTTCCACTTCTTCACAGATCTTGGACAGACTCTGGTTCTCCTCTTGCACTCTTTTAAATTCCCTTGTGCCACTCCTGAAGATTGTTCCTGACATCTCTGTAGGCTCTCTTCCTTCCAGAGCATTTCCTCTTGCAGTCTTTCTGATGTACAGAGGTCCTCCTCTGGCTGGACAAATCCCTTCTTTGCTTCCTGAGATACCTGCCTTTCCACCTCACTACTTGGAGCCAAGATCTGGACTCAGTTCCTCCACTCCAGATGTTTTCCAGGTTTCCAGTAGAGGCTCAGAGTGATCCCTTGCTGTCGGAATCAGGAGGTCTATTTTGGCTGACTTCCAATCCTTTGCTGCTGGTGGGAGGGTCTTCCATGTGTGTTAAATCTTCCCTGAATAAAGATCAATAGCAAATTGCTTCTGGCCCATGGGTTTTAGACTCAGCCTGGTTTATTTGATCTTTCTCTTTGTAACAGTTTCTTTTTTTTAATAATATTTTTATTAAAGTTTTACATAGATAAAAGCTAATACAGACCTAAAAAAGATATACAAACAAAAAAGAAAAGACATAAAAAGTGACTCCCCCTCCTTCCAAACAAGTATAAACATTTGCAGTAACTTAACACCTTCTGTAGTATTACAGAAAAAAAAACTCTTCTTCTCATTTCTCATCCCTTAACAATAGCCAAATTATAAAAAATTCAATCAATCTTACTCAGCAAAAGCATTAAGAGTTCCGGTAATAATAACCTATACATTTTAACCTTAGACAAATAAATCCATTATACATTTCGACTTATAACTTTCTTTAATAATTAAAGGATTTATCTCCATAGGCATAAAAAGTACCCCTTATGAAAAAATCTTTAAATCCTCGTCTTACAATCTTGGTCCAAAAAAAAAGATTCCAATAATAACAACCCAAAATTGCAACTTATACAATTTAATCCTGATCAGATAAGTCCACTTTGAACTCCTTTTCTTTTTAAAAGGCTTGATCTTCAGTCACTTCTTCCAATATAGTCCCACATGATAATCTCTTATAATTTCTTCCTGTCTGTTTTCAGGAACAGCTCCAGAAATTTAATTCTTCCCTTCTGTGGATCCAAAATAAGATAACTCTCAGAGTCACTCTTCTGATTTATAATCTGAATGTCCCCTTTAATTGTTAAAACATCAACCAGCATAATGTGTAGGTCCAATGCAGCTGCTTTCTCCATGTCACTGTCAAAGTTGAACATCTTTTTCCATGTCTTCCGTATCTCTTTTATAGTCTGGCATTTTTTTAAAGCACATTCAAATCCCCATTCAAATCATCCTCAGCCTCTCTTTTATCCAATAGAATCTTTTCTTCTTCTATAACCTTTGTTAGCCCCACTTTGAAGTTTTGAACCCCTATCAGAAAGTTTTAAAAATAAGTCCTGAACACATTGTTCCCAAGCTGACTTAAATTCTATAGTGAAATAATATTCCTCTATTATGTTAGTACATATCTTCTCCTTTAATCTCTGGTTCCCTCTAGTTAATCTTCAAAGCCCAGTCTTATCTTTTGTTTATTTTCAGAGTCCAAACTTTCCCACAGTAAGGCTTCTTACAGTTAATTCCAAAATCATGAGCTGTATTTTTTATAAAATTTAAAATAGTCCATAAAAACTATTCTTTCAGATCTGTCTGGCCCTTAACTGACCACTGTGAATATTCTAAACCCTTTTGCTATTTCAAAAATTTAATTTTTTTCTTTTAATGTTTAAACTTACTTGAATCTTCTTTCTTCAACGATAGAGTGAAATTCTCCCCGTGTGCAGCAACTTGTCCTTCAGGAGGTTTTTAATTTCCAAATAAATTGGTAATAAGTAGTTTCCTTGGTCAATTAAAAGAGGAAGTATATGTGAATCTAGTGTCCTTTTGAAGGCTCTGAACTGTGGCTTAGGCTCTGTGTATTCCACGACTCCCAGAGTGCTCAACCCACTGGAGACTGCTAATTTGCAATCTCTTCACAGGGAGCCTCTGTAAGAAGTACTTGCGTGTGATCCAGTCATCTCCTTTGTCCGGAGATGGTTCTGAAGAACCGGATTTTTCGCCGGCTCCTCTTCTCCACCTCAGCTGTCAGCTCTGCAAAAACGGAGCTGTCTTCAATCCATTATTACTCCCCCGGAGGTCTCCTGTAACAGTCTGTTTTGCAATGAACCAGTTACATCTGAAGTATCTGGAGTCTGTCCAGAAGCGTGCCCCTGGTGGTGGGTTGGAAGTGCTTGATATGTGTAACTGGTGCTTGGTGGGGTGTAATTGGCATTAGACTTGGAGTAGTCCCTGGGGAAACCCTGGCCAGATTTTCTTTCACCTCTTAAATAACTATGTCACGGTGATACATTTACATTTCCCCATTAGGTCTGGATTCTACATGTCATGCCTCAATCAGATTAATTGTTGATTGTTTCAGCCTGTCTGACATGAGGGGCTGGGTGGGGACTGCTCTTACAGAAGTGGCAATTTTCATGAAGAATAGCAGTATCAGCAGCAGCAGCAAGTAAAGGGTAGACCATGAAGTCAATTGTTTTGCATAAGTCTTTAGATATATTACATCTATTTCTGTATTTTATGTTATATTACTTTAGGTAAAATAACAGTGGTTGGTTGGTTTTGTGAGCAACAAAAAAGCAGTAGGGGAACTATATAGCCATTTGCTTTTCTTAACTTTAGGTGTAATATTTATCTCTGTCTTTGCATTTTCTATTACTTTATCCAATCTAAAGCACGAAGGACACATTTTTTTAAAAAAAGTTATGACTAAAGTTATATATTATCATAATTTTGCAATTAATCCGTATGGTTACCCCTTGTAAGGGTGAAGTGTATACATTTGGTTAATGCCTCTCCTTTCTCATTTCCACTACAGTGTCTCTTGGCCCTTATTTCCCATGCCGTGAAAACCTGAAGTTGATAGGAGGCAAAAGTAATATCCGCCCACCTCGCCCTGAACTTAATATGTGCCTCTTGCCCACAATGGTAGAAGCTAACAAGGTATATCTATCAAGAAACTAGAAGTTACCTTAGGAGTATGCCTTGATTGGATGAGTCTTAAGAATAATTGTGGTTTGGTTGTTGTTGAAGAGAACTGGACTTCTGTATGTATTTTGGGTTTAATTTATCATTCATGGGCCTAATTTATCATGCATGTAACAAAATTTCAATGGCTGCTTTGTTATAGTAGTTTTTATAAGAGAGAGAGATTCTTCAGAAGGAGCCGTGTCTGAAGAAGAAAAATGCCTCTACCTATATTGCTCACATCTTTGATCCTCCAAAATCCATACAAGTACTTTGGGTCTCAGATATGTTCAGTCTTTAATTGAGAGTGGGAAAGTGGCAAGCAAGGAAAAGGAAATTCCTTTTAACATCATAGGTTTCCTACACATTTGTGTAAGTTTTAATAATTCCTAAACCAAGTTCTGTAGCAAATAATTCTTGAACCAAGTTCTGTAGATTTTTTTACTAGTAGTTTACCGTAGTCTTTTGAAAATTGTTCATTTTTTAACATTTTAGATATTGTACTTTTCATGTTTTTATTTTGTAAACAAAACTTTCCTTAAATCTTCAGGGTAAAGATGAGGTTTATGACCGCATGCTACTAGATTACTTTTTTTCATACCACCAGTTCATCCATCTCTTATGTCGAGTTGCCATCAACTGTGAGAAGTTCACAGAAACTTTAGTGAAGATGAGTAAGTATGAATTTGTACCTTGGTTAAAAGATTCTTTTTCAAATTAACAAGCACATTAGTTGACCAGGCCTGTTCTTTAGGGCATAGGCCAGTGCTTAGCACCTTTGTGTATGTGGAAGAGTAAATTGCACCACCATCAGAATTAATAAGGGTTTAATTTTTAAGTCCATTGAAGGTAAATAGATGCTATTAATGAATGTTCTCCTTCATTTTTTTTTAAACTATCTGAACAGTTGTTTTATTCAGTTTTTCAGCTGATTTGCTGGAATAGCAAATTGGAATTAAATTAATTAATATCTTTTTAGCAGAAGCATACTTACGTAAATCCAAGGATGAAGAATTTTATTTAAATGCTGTTACATTGCCAACTAACTGTGGAATAAATAAGAAAGACAGGGTAATTATTTGCATATTTATCTGCGTGAGCCATGCTAAACATAGTAAATTTGAGTAAACATACACAGGATTACAACTGAATTGCAAATTACTTTAATTAAACACAACATGATTTTTTAATGGAAATCGGAACAAGGTCATTTGGGCTGTGACTATAGATACGATATATTTTCTTTCATTTTACAGGAGCTATACTGTAGTTTGTACCTTTTTATATCTACTATTTATTTATTTAACCAGCAACTCCCTTGGCAGTTTGCATCACTCATGACACCTAGCTTTCCTCTTAACTGTTAAAAGTTAAGGAACTCTATCTCTGACATATATATGCCTTTATAATCTTAAGAAATTAATTGCATTTTTCTTTATAAAATGTAGGTGTTCTTGTTGCATATGAAGGCTTACCTCTTCATCTAGCTTTGTTTCCCAAACTTTGGACTGAGCTTTGTCAAACTCAGGTAAAATTAATTTATCTCTGAAAGGGATATCTTTATTTTATAAAGTAAAAGTGTTGTGTTTGTGAATGTGTATGAGTATTGAACAGTACCATAATTCAGTGACAGAGCAGCCCTTTTGCATGGAGAAAGTCCTAGCTTCAATTCATGGTATTTTCAGTTTAGGCTTTGTCTTGCAGTAAGACAAAGACTAAGACTTCTTTCTAAAAGCTGCTGGACAATATTGGTCTGGCCAGAAAATAGCTTGACTTGTTATAAGCGTCTGTAGCATACGAGATTCCAATAACTTCAGATGTAAAAGTATATTTGTGAGCAGCGCAGCAGAAATTGATTTTATCAATTAATTATTTTATTAATAAAGGGCAGGCTGAAAGAAGTTGAGGAATTGTTACAAACTGGTGCTATATTTATTCTCTTAGAAGATTCTGAAAAATTCAGTTCAAATGAATGACTTAACATCTCTGTGTAACAAATTGGAGTCACACATCCACAGTGATTCAGATGGAATACTAGTTCTGAACCTCTGATCTACTTTCTCTTTTCAGTCTTCCATGTCAAAAAATTGCATCAAGCTCCTGTGTGAAGATCCCGTGTTTGCAGAATATATTAAATGCATCCTAATGGATGAGAGGACATTTCTTAACAACAACATTGTATACACTTTCTTATCCCATTTCCTTCTCAAGGTATGAGAAATTTTACGCCTTGGTCAGAGATTCAGGTATTCTCACATCCAAATGCTATCCCATTGTCCTTTAGGTCCATTGAAGAGTTCAGTGACTTATATGAAATGGCCCATCACCACATATGTTGTATGAGTCAAGAAGAAGTACACAGGGGTGAGGTTAGGGAACTTGGAAATTGTTAGTGGTCTAATGTATCCTGAGGAGTTTTTTTCTTTAAAGATACTTTAGTAATTGGTTTGTTTGAAGGAGAAAACTGCTGCTAAATATCTTTTTTGCCTTTCCAGAAGTGAAAGAAAGTAGGCACTTAAAAAGGTGGATAACTTTATATACATGAGTATGAATATTTTGCTGTGCAAGCATTACATAGGTACAGGTAGTCCTTGACTTAGAACCATTCATTTAATGACTGAAGTTATGTCAGCACTGAAAAAAGTGACTTATGACTGTTCCTCGTACTTACAACCATCTTAGCGTCCTGTGATCAAAATTCAGGCACTTGGCAACTGGCACGTATTTACGACAGTTGCAGCATCCCAGGGTCATGTGATTGCTATTTGCGACCTTCCCAGGGGGCTTCCAACAAGCAAAGTCAGTGGGGGAAGTGGATTCACTTAATGACCTTGGTGATTCACTTAACAACTGTGGCAAAAAAGGTCATAAGATTGGACGCAACTCATTTATTGCTTAGCGATGGAAGTTCTGGTCCCAATTGTGGTCATAAGTTGAGGACTACCTGTTTTCCAAGTTGCAGTGTTAGAGAATATACACATACACTTGTGAATTAAATAATGTAAGCGTTGGTGTTTTTAATGTGATACACTTGATAATTGATATAGATCTGTTTGTACAACAGACACTCACCATCTGCCTCTCTTTCTCTTTCAAACTTCCATATCCATAGTTCTATTTGCAGTAGGAAATAGTGCTGTGATGAAATCATTTCAGAGAATTGCAAATTAAGTTTCAAAATCACTTATTTTACAGGTACAAGGACAAGTGTTTTCTGAAGCAAATTGTGCTGGAATAATCAATAATCTGATTACAAATTTGATCAATCAGTATCAGAATATGGAATCAGAATTTGCCAATCAGCGAGTTGAGATTTTTAAAGCAAGCTCCACTTTAAATGGGGTAAATTATCTTTATTTTCTCTTTAAATACTGTATTCTTTTATCTAAAGCATTTTTATTCCTATTCCTCAGATGAAAAAGGTTCAAAAAGACAATCACATAGTCTCAAGCTTTAAACTTAAAAAATATATAATATATAAAAATTATTAGAGAAGAGGAAAAAAAGGAAATTCAGTTGCTAGTTTTTAGTTTCCAAAAAAAACACCCATGCCCAGAGCAATTCAAAACTCACAGTTCAAAAATAGGCACCTGTGTGCTTCTAGGAAGAGCTTGCATCCTATATTGCTGCTGCTGCTGCTGCCGCTGCTGCTGCTGCTGCTGCTGCTGCTGCTGCTATAAATTTATTGGCTGCCCAACTACAGTGGAATCTGGGCTAAGTACAAAAACTAGAAAAAAACATAACAACAGCCAAAAACATAAAATCAGACAGACAGCCCAGACTAAAATGATCCAATAAACAACCAAATCAACAAAACAAAAATAACAATAAACCCCAACTCCAGGCCTGGGACCAAAGCCAGGTTTTCAAAGCTTTCTAGAACACTAGGAGAGAGAGCACCGCCCTTGCTGTTCCAGAGGGTGGGGGCCGCAACAGAGAAGGCACACTTCTTAGGTCCCACAAGATGTTTAATGGAGGGGACCTGGAGCACACCCACTCTGCTGGAATGCACTGGGCAGGCAGAAACTATTGGAGGCAAGCGGTCTCTCAGATATCCAGGCCCTATGCCACACAGGGCTTTGTAGAGGTAATAACCAGCATTTGAGTTGCACTCAGAAGCTGATTGGTGGCCAATGCAGCTCTTGTAGCAGTGGTGACCCATGGGTACACCAAGAGGAGCCCATTACTGCTCACGCCACTGCATTTTGAACCAGCTGTAGCTTCCAGGTGGTCTTCAAGGGCAGTCCCATGTAGAACACATTGCAATAATCCAATCATGAGGTGACCAGGGCATGAGTAACTGTCTGAAGGACCTTCTGATGTAGGAAAGGCACAACTGGCGCAAAGATGAACCTGTGCAAAGGCCCTCCTGGCCACAGCTGCCACCTGCTCTTTGAGCAGTAGCTATGAGTCCAGAAGGACCCCCAAGTTGCACACCAGTCTTGAATGGAGAAATGCAGCCCCATCCAAGACCAAGGATGGTAACATCCCCGACTCTGGGGGTCCAAACAGCCACAGCCAAGAAATCGCTGTAACAGAGCCAGAAGTTATTAGAAGTGCAAGAAGGTTTGTAGGAATCTGCCAGAGAGGGTTCCTTCTCTTTGGCATGGCATTTGTTACTGGAGCACATAGGCAAGGGTATAGTGGTTTTCAGGAGGACAAGCCCCTCAGTTCACCCAGGCCACATGTGCGTACTGAGCCAATGAGTCCAGGTTTATGCTACTGATCTTAAAAAGTAGCTCAGAATCATTTGACTTTTTGAAACAATTCTTTTAGTTTCTGTTCTTCTGCCCTTCCTTATTTCTCTGTTAAATTATCATTATAGGAGAAGAGGCGAAAGGGTTTCAGTCTCATTAAGGCCCGTCTTGAATGAGCCTTGCTGTCGTGGGGTGAGAGTTGAAGAGGCTTAGCCACTCTTGTCTCCTGTTGCAGGCTCAGTAAACCTAGCAACTGCTAAGAGTTTGAACAACTTTGATTACTGCTTATTTCTACAGTAGATTTTGAAGTGATGTTCTGCTTCTCTTTTTTGTATGGTCTAACTTACTAACAGCAACCAAACAGGGACCTAGGGACAGGCCATGACACTGAAAATTTTTAACTCCTGTCACAAGTCAAGGAACAAAGCAGCTCTTACCATGCACTTGTCTATTCTAAATAGCATAACAGGCAGATGGTGAAAAAAACTTTGTTGATCCAGTGAAAGTGTCAACTATTGAAGATGTAAGTTAGCATGCCCCAGCCCCAATGTGAAATGTTTTGGTGGAAGTTGTTCTGGGTCAGTTTCCTAAGTATGCACTAAATATTCTGAAGCTGAAATATCCTGTTATGAATCCAACCACACTGGAAGAGTTTCACTGCCAGAACAGCTACTTCCTCATGAGTCAAACCAAGTGCTTAATGTGATTTCTAAGTGCCTAAGATGGCATTTAAAAAAGGGAAAGGCAACGTCCATTGTAGATGCATCACACAAATATAAATCTAGAAGGAGGAGGATTAAGCATCAAACTTTTCTCCCCAGAGTTTTTTCCACTTCATGATGTTTATTTCTCCATTTCTCAAGAAGGAGTTGTACTGATAGCTATCATGGAAGAGTCACTTGGTTGAGATGGGTGGCCATAGAAAATAAACAAACAAATAGTCTAAAATATTCCTTTTGCCCTGTTACCCCAAGAAGTTCATGACCATGCATACTAATGTCCTTGGCCGAAAAGCCAACTTAGGAGAATGAAGGCACTTAGAACTGTTTGAAAAATGGAAGAGGATTAACTGAGCAGAACTCAAAGCCATCTTCCTGATAATACAGATTGTCCAAAATTCTGTCAGTCCTCATAAATAGTACCATGGCTTAGGTAAACAAGTAGACAAGGGAATTTCAAAAGAATATCAGGATACAAAAAACTCTGAATTCCCTACTGACCCATATGCTTATGATTTCTGAACTTTACATATCAAAATTTTATGAGAGTTCCTTCCTTGAGTGATCTTTTGACAAAGAGTTCAGTACTACATTCAGCAGCCTTCCACTGATGACTTGGAAGTCTGAGAGGCAATGACTCTCAACAGCAGGCTGTTTAGTTAAAGGTCCTTGATGTTGTCATCTGTTCCAGACATCAGTCGACTAATGATAGCTAAATCCAAGAGAATGGCAACTTGCAGTGCAGGCTGAAAGCCTGGAGGGCAGGTGAAAGGCATCCTGGTTTGACTTAACATTTTCATTTTGCCCTATCCACCCTTCCCTTCTCTGGAAAAAAAAAAAGTTTGGCCTTAAGGGGATGTAGGCAACATTATTGTCCTGGCTCCTGGAAACAGTGGCAGGCTCTGCTTGAGGTATGCTTAGTACCCAGTCATTTGCAGTTTTCCATTGCAGAGTTGCGTTTAAGACAGGATGACAGGTGGGAAGGGTAACACCAGAGAGATTCTTCCCCTTGAGAAAATGAGGTGGCCAGGTTCTTTGGCTTTCAAGGGGATAAATATGAGCTGTTTGGAGTAGATTCATCTAGGTGAGAATTTTCCAGAAGCATGCTGAGAGCTGGGCCAGGAAAACAGTGCCTCAAGTGAAAATGAAGACTTGTTCCTAAGAACTGATCAGTGGGTTTTTTCTCTCTCTCAAGGTGTGGTTGCCTGTAGAATTGGGAGGGAGGGGATTCGCATATGTGCTTGGGAGTGGGGAAATGTGCCAGGACTGGAAATGGGTAAGCATATCCACCAACTGGGAATAAAGTGACATAGTGCAGTTGTATCAAGATTTGATCATATTTTCATATCTTGATATGTTAATGATTCCACAATGTTTGACCTGGGAAACAATCTTTGTTAATATACCAAGACTTAAAATTACATGATCAAATCCTGTCACAATTACATTATGACACTTTGTTCCCAGTTAGCCAAAATAAAATCTTTAAAACTAGGCATTTTCAAAAGAGTAGAGAGAATAGAATGCAAGCTTTGTTAGTCTGCTAGCTTTTTTAACAGGTAAAACTGTATTTAACAATAATACAGCCTATACAGATTTTATATATATATAAATATATATAAAATATAGATATATTCATTTTCCTCTTTTAAAAGATACAGCCACAATACTCTGTGCTTGTTTTATTTTAATTAAAACAAAAGTGTATTTTCAAAAAAAGATATTATCTATGAAAGAACAGATAACTACTGAGGTTATACAATTATTGTTCAATATAACATTAGTAAAATGTTATATTATAATGTAATATATCTATTAAAATAAGTATATATAAATTAGACTATTCATAGTAAAAGATGCTGTCAACTTTTTCCCCCATCTGAACATAATACAATAATACTACTTAAGCATTTTTAGATTTACAGTTATGGCTCACCATTGTTAATACCCTCCACTTGTCTCCCTCTTGATTAAAGCCAAATACACATGCAGGATAAAAGTAGAAGATCCAAGTATTGACAATGCCAATGGAAAATGACTTTTAAAACTGACAAGTAAAAAGGAGTCAGAGTTCTCTTCTGTGGGAATAAAGATATGTGCGATTTTTTATTTTTTATTTTTTTGTTACTGTTTACATGTCACTACATACACAGAACAAGTTAATTTATGAACTGCAATTTCATTAAATGCATTGGCCTGAATTTTCTTTTATAGGACCTTCGAGCCCTCACTTTACTGCTTTCTGTGCATACCCCCAAACAGCTGAATCCTGCCCTAATACCTACTTTGCAAGAACTGCTAAACAAATGTAAAACTTGTCAACAACAGAAAAGCTCCTTGCAGGAACAAGAAGCCAAAGAAAGAAAAACTAAAGGTTTGTTCTTGGGTCATATTTAACTTTTCCTTGCTGAACCCTGTCTGAAGCTGATTACTGATTGTTCTGAGAACTGTTCAGCTGAAAATATTCTGGGAGACCACCCTGTAAAAATCAGAGTCTTGTCACATCTTGAAAATCAAATATTTCTGTGCTTGTTGACAGGAACCCAGTTCATCATACACATTGAATAACAAGATGGTGATAATCTTCCTAAAGCTTGAATGTATATAAAATAACTCTGGCATTGATAAGTTAATTGATAAGATAAGAACTTATTGACAAATTATAGTTTACAAAGTTTGGGTTGAAATAATTTATTTTTAATCTAGAAATGTTTCTCATATCAAATAGCAGGGAAGTGTTTCAGTTGGACCCAAGATTTCTTTTCACCAGCAAGAATATTTCTTAAGCCATGTGCTCCAGCCAGCAGGAGGGAGAAATTAGGTTATTCTTGAGGCTCTCAAACATTTCAAAGCACATTTGGGAAGAGAGGAGGCAAGGTATTTCAGGGAGTGAGAGTAATAAAAAGAGTGTAATACTTAGTTCTGCTAGTAAAAATAGTCCGTTATAGCTATTGATATATGTATTATTTTGTCAATTCCTATTTTAATTGTACAGATGATGAGGGTGCCACTCCAGTAAAAAGAAGACGGGTTAGCAGTGATGAGGAGCACACAGTAGACAGTTGCATCAGTGATTTGAAAAATGAACCTAGGGAAGCCTTGACTCCAACAAGCACCTCAGATAATGAGACAAGAGACTCCTCAATCATTGACCCAGGCACTGAACAGGACCTGCCTTCCCCTGAAAATAATTCAATTAAGGAGTACCGTATGGAAGTTCCATCTTCATTCTCTGAAGATCTGATGCTAGCTACTCATCCACACCATGGGGAGGAGCAACTGGGCAGCGGGAGATTTGAAGAATGTAAAGATTTAAAAGAGCCATCAAGCTCCAAGGATTCTAACATTGTTGAGGATGATACTGAGTTCCCCTCCACATCTATTTCTGCTGTTCTTTCTGACCTCACAGATTTAAAGAACTCTGAAAGTCAAGCTTCCCAAGACCCTGAGTCTGGCTTATCACTTAGTTGCAGCCATTCCAGAGGACTGTTGAGTCACATGCAGCAGCAGCATCAAGACATTTTAGACATCCTTTGCAGGACCATTGAATCAACAATTCATGTGGTTACGAGGATATCTGGCAAAGGAAGCCAAGCTGCTTCTTGACAGTAGAGGAGCATGCGTGCTTTTAAAGTCTTTTTTCCCCTCCCCTTTAAAAATGCTGTTTGTATAAGTTCTGCTTATTTCTGTTTTGTGCTTCAGTTTGTCCAGTGCTTTCTGCTTGAATGGCAAGATGAAATTTATATGCTTAATTGGCCAGGCAGAACTTCAAATTAAAAAATAAATGATTTAGCATCTACCGTACGTTTTCTTAAAGGGCAATCAGATAATGAATATGTTTTATGTAATTCAAAGTTCACTGTAGTGGCTTTCATTTAATATGCCTGTCTGGGAGAGCAGGGTCTCTTTGCCCTGTATGATGTAATTGAAACTTAATTGCATTTTTACTGTGTATAATATGGTGTCCTCTGTGCCAGTTTTGTACCTTACAAAAGAGGCAGATTGCCTCGAATCGCTGTGGTTCTTATTATCAAAATTAAGTTTACTTGTATACTAAACAACCACACGAAATTTGATTCTATAAAGAATCCTCTTTAGCTGTGGCCTGACGGTATATATATATATAAATAAATATATATATATATATAAATATATATATATATATATATAAAATACAAATACACACACACACACACACACATATATATATATACATACATACACACGTATATATATATGGTGCTTTATTTAACAGAATACCTGTGGTGGAAATAAAGCACACTTGATGTAAAATTAATTGTTTTATTTTTATTGACATGACCGATTGCTATTCTGTGCACTTCATTAAACTGATTGTGATGACTTTTCATTTGTTTTTATATATGTTGCCTCTGTAGTCCGTTTTTTTCTTGCCAGAGATAGGAGCTCAGAGAGATGTGTGCACGCTTCACAGCTGCTCTCTTCCCTGACATCCATGGTCTATTGAAGAATGTACAGGGCTATTTCGAATACCCTGTAGCTCTCCTGCATACCCCTGTGAAGTCCCTAGTGAAGCCAGTACTCTGAGTCTCGCATGTGGTGGTGTATTTTACATTTTGGATACTTTTTTCTTCTTTACCTATTTTTTAATAAAGCAATGAATGGTAACATCTGAGTGAGTGTCAAAGGGATGTATCATGCATTCAGAAGAAAAAATGGAAAATTAATAAAGGATTACAAATACACATTTTACAGGAATTGCATTAAATGTCATGAAACTAGATGAGGACTTCAAAATGAAAGTTAAATATCAGATTATGATAATATTAAAACTAAAGTAGTAGCGGTATATTTTAAAAATATAGGGTTCAAAACTGAGCAAGTGCAGATAGATTCTGAAGAGAAATATATATGTCAGTTCAGTTCACTATACTAGTGGTTAATGTGTGCATAACTAAAAAGCATAATTCTATTAATTATTTTAAAAGGTATCCAGATTTGAAGCCAAGAAAATCTTCAGTGAAGATGTAAAAGAGACCAGGGGGAGTGAAATTAGAAGTGAGAGGCGCTTTAGCAGCATAATATACCAAAAGTGTTTTAAAGAGTTCTTGAATACTTTAAAAAGATATTTGGATATTTATAAATCAAGAGAAAATAGTTATCTTTTTCTTACCAGAAGTGGATAAAATGGTAAATAGAGTGCATGAGAGGTTAATGTGCATTTTTAATAACATTTGTTTAATGTTCTGAATTATAAAAAAAGAAATCTGTCAAATAAAATTGAATAAGAACATCAAAGAAAAAATACTTCGTAGTCTTTATTTTAAAAAGCCTAAGAAACTAAATTGGTTTATAAATTACACTTTATAAAATAGATATTTTGAATTTCAGGAAGTAATTGGAATAATCCATGATTGGTAATATGCTATTAATAAATACTCAGAAGTATTTGAAATTATAAATAATCTTTCACTGATTAAGGAAGGAGGCATTCAAATAATTAGTTAGAAATTCCCCCACCCATAGCTTGGAAAAACAAGGATTATGGGATCAACATTACTAGGCCTGCCCTTTGTCTCCCAGTTTCATTGCTGATTTTACCTATGATAGCGTGCTCTTTATCTTCTCTTTCCAAGCTGTATTTTCAGCCGTAATGGCCAAGTGATTGTAGGAGCAGTCAACAATCACGCCCCCAGTGGCTGTTGCCCACAAGAATAATGGGTGAAGATGTGGTTGAGAACACGTGACTGGCAAGATTTGAGTTCTCTCCTTTTGGTTCTTCGATCTAATCATTATTTAGCTTTGTCATAGATCAAAACTAGAATGGGAACTAAAAAGAAAGTCCAGCACTGTAAAACAAGTAGGCAATCTGCAGGCCACAGACAGCGTGTGTCTGAACAGCTTTTTAATAACCATCTTCTGTGAAATCATGCTGTCTCAACATGTTGAATTTGTTGCTAATACTCAGTAGTAAATAAATATAAAAGGTGATTAATACAAATTGAAACACAAAATCTTACTCCCAAGTACCACCACCTGAAATCCTGTCTGGTTGCTCTCCTGCTGCAGCTAAAGACTCCCTTCCCGCCCCTGCCCCCCCCCCACACACAAAGTAGCCCTAGCTACCTGAAGCTTGTAAAATATTACTTATGCGATAGCGGCATTCTTGGTTGGTTGGTTGATTACGCAGCTTAATCCTAGTTCACTGTCCTACGGATTTCTTGAAATAGAGGTAGCTTAGGTTTGCTGTACATACTTAGAAGTTGGATTCTCTGGGGTTCTCCAGGGTTTTCAAAGACTTTTGTTTTACAGATGTTTGTAGCAACCAGTTAATTGATACCTCCCAGAAAGCCTCCAATCACCAACCAGCCCCCGAGTTCAAATCTTACACAACTACGAATACCGCAAGGCAAGCCCCACTTCTCAACTGGTGCACACACTAAGGAACCCTCAGTGGGATATGGGGTGATACATCTGCAACCCTCCCCCAATCTCCCAAAGCCCAGAGAAATAATTTGCTGTCTGCTGCCAAAACTGAAGGAATTTCAGTAAATTTTCTATATTTTGGCAAAGTTGAGAAGATTCAAGTATCCCAGCACTAAATGCTTCAGTTATTAGATTAAGTTTGTATTGTAACCCGAGCTTACATAATACACATCTCAAATTTATGCACAAATTAAAATATAGATCTAATGTATTCTAATGGAGTTCTCCAATTAAAATGTGTGTATTAGAAAAAATAAGTGTATATATGGAGGATGTGTGTTAGTGTGTGTATATATATAAAAGATGGAAAAATAGAAACCCAATAAATCCAAAAATATGTGCCAAAAAAGAACAAAAAGAAAGAAACCTGTGGGGTTAACTGGATTTTGTTAGCCATGTATTACCAAACTTCAGTTAATGCATTAGCTAAAACAGTTACCTAGCCAATACTGTTTTTTCATAACTACCACAGAACTCTTATTTTTATTTAGCTAGGAAAGTACAAAGATGTATAAATGTATCTCTCAAATGGTGTTAGATATTACATGAAAAAAACAAATGAATCTATATTTTAAGTTTCCTATCATGTATTAGTGGCTTAATACCACTCTTAGAAATACCTACCCATAGACATTTCTGTCTTCATGAGACAAAAACATTTCTGTACAATAAACTCTTATTTTATCATGCCCTGTGAGAATGTTTCTATATATAGTTACGTAGTATCTGGAAAAAAATCTGTCATTAACAATTTGTTAGAAAATTAATTTTCTCCATTCTTTGTGGAAGTGGAATATGGAATCTGCATTTTTCCACCATGTTCTCTTAAAGTTACACATGGATTCTATACCTGCACAAAGCTCTGTTTGGAACCTTCTCAAGCTTATTAAATTGTTTGGCTAACATCCTTTAATTGATAATCTTTTATTAGTATTTTCTATTTTATTTATTTTTCTTTGCTAAAGTGTAGCCAAGGACTACACTTTTCAGGACATTCATCCAAGAAAACAAGCTTTGAGGGTGGCAACTCCAAGGCTCCTAATTTGTCCCAGAAGTTGCTGCTCTAAGAGGGCAATTTAATTTTTTATCTACTACAGGAAATCTTCATATTTATGCTGTATCATCAGCACAGAGAAAATGGTTCAATAAGGCAAATCCATCTAATTCCAACCAGAGTGAAAAAGAATAAAGACCCTGTTACAATCCATTCTTGGCTCCAACAGCCCCAAGTGCCTCACCACACTGGCCAATTAGCTGCTACCAGTTCTGTGGTTGCTGTTCTCACCACTCTATAGTATCTTCACCAGTTCCTTACATTCAAAATTCAATGTTGGAGAGATTAGGGACAGATCTTTGAGATGAGTACCCCAAATGATCCAGATTGCTTCACTCCATTTGTCTATCCCTCCATAGGTGACAAATCCCAAAGTTCCATAGCCATTGTCCTCTAAGTAAAATAGTCTTCAAGGAAGGGATGGGCACACAGCCAGCATTACTTTCTATGGACTGAGATGGTGAAGACAAAGTCTTTCCCCATCATCCATCTCAAGATCATCCAAATCATAATAGGTAACTTTTATGATTACTCTACTTAGGAAGATTGTTTTTGATTCTGTACCATCCCTTTCTTCCAAGGGTGATTATTGATTCTGATGGCACCAGACTTATCATAATACATATTATACATAATCCTAATCAGAGGGACTCATATTCCTTTGAGCAGCCTAAGCTATGGAGACGCAACAATTCCACACACTTTTCATATTTTTCTTAGCTTCCACCTCCCACTTGTGCTCCACAACCAAGCAGGTAACAGATTCTGACAGTGTTGTGTTTTCACCTGCAGGATTCTTCTGTTGATCCCTTAAGACATATCTAACATCTGAGTTCTAGACTGCATGGATTCTTGTTCAAAGTTTAGTCTTCCCTTTTGTCAGTCTCCTATTTGCAGAGGTTTCTTGATCTCAGACTTTCACTGCTGCCACTGAGTCATGGTCTGCCAATTCATCACCTAGTGAGGCTAGGAACAATCTCCCTGAAAGTGGTGATTACATGCCTTTGATGCCTCTTCATTTTACTTGGCTTCCTCTTTAACACTGTCAGCTCTGACACTCAGGTTGTAGTCCGAACTACCAGCTCTCCTTTGGAAAAACCCCATTCCTACAATTATCAAATGGGCATTTTAGCACCATCTCTTCACCTAAAGGTTCAGCAGCCCTTTCATATGATGCTGCTGCATGTAATGCCAAGACCTGGTTGGACACAGAGGGGTTGTCCTCTCAGAGATATGCCCTCTTGGGTTTTGGGTGTGGCACCAGCTGAGACCTCAAGGCAGGAGTAGTGGAGTAGCTATGGTTATCAGGGACACCCTAATGGCTTTCAGCGGCACTGCTCTGCAGATGACTAGGTGTAACACACTGTTCATTAAAAACCCCAGGATCAAGCCCATTTTACCTGGCTCCCAGAAACACTCAGTCCCAACAATCCAGGAAGCAAGAAGAGGGCTGTTGCTTCTTCCCTACCCCAGCTCTCTCCCCACATAGTACCTCAACTGATCCAGATGATAAATTCCAAAATTCCATAGCCACTGTCCTCTATGTCAAATAGTCTTCAGGGAAGAGATGGGCACACAGTCAGCATTGCTATAGCTGCTGCATCATCTTCCTGGATTCAGTGGCAATGTGGTGGGGCAGGGTGGCCATCAAACTGCAGCAGGGTGCTGCACAGATGGCACATAGTTCCCAGCTGGACTCATAACATCACCAGCCTGCCTCTGCCTCTGCTGCCAGCAGTCCAGCACTGACACATACCACCTCCTCCAGTAGGGATCCACTGTTTTTAGATCTTTTGCAACTACCTCCCATCAGGAAAAGAGTGATAAGATTTAAAAGGAGGTTGACTGTTCCATTCTCTGCTGCCTACTCAAACTACTCCAACTTTGTTTCTGTGCTGCACTGCCAGCCACTAAATAGCTACTTAATGCACCAACTGCAGGGACCCATGATAAGGAAAGAAAAAGGAAAAATGTAATTGGTTCTTTGAGTGGTTATCAGTGAATTCACTCAACCTTACCTACCCTATTTTGTGTCAGACAACCTTACTGTTCATCTGGATCTTTTGCATTGGTAAGTACAAACAGAAGATGAGATTTCTGCCAAACAATTCTGTAAATCATAGATTCTTGACAGGTCATTGCACATAACCCATGTGTGGGTTCATATACACTCACTCAATTGCAGTTACAGATGAGTTCTTATATTGGATGCAGAAAAGGCATTTGATAAAATTGAAAGGGAAATGTTTACATTAGACATATTTCAATTTTGCAACATTTAATCAGATTAGGGCACTATAATATTTGCTTTAATAAATAATTAAATGCCAACAACCTGACACCCCCCCCCCCCCAGGTAAATCAATAACCATACATAAGTGCATATATTTGTAATATAACAGACTAGCAGCTTGATTATAGAGCAATACTACTTGTGGTAGAGGTTTATTGGGTTTGTGCTGACAGGACAGTAGTGGGGAGAAGTATAATTTTAACTCTTTTATATCTGTATACACATACCCACCTTCCTATTATTTTAAGTGGCTGTTATATCCTTCACTATGAACTTTTTCCTTCAGATACTAGAATAAACTCATCATGAAGGCTTCTAGTGTCTGGAAAGGCTTTAAGGTGAGTCTGAATGAAAGTCTGTTAATGCCTTTAGTACTTTGCAGGATGACATATTCTACAGCTGTTAGGCTTTGTCAATTGGTGTTAACACTAATTAAATTATAGGGCTACACAGAGCCCCAGATTGAAAGGTCACAATATGATTTAGGGCATGCATGTAACACCTCTCAGGAACACCTCAAACCATGGGTGTGTTCCTCTGGAACTTGTGTCAGTTAGGGAGTCAGCCACACAAACCCAGGAAAAGAAGCAACTACTTCAAGTTATTTTCAATAGATGTCCACGCACGCTCCCAATCTTTCTTTTTTTTTAAGTATGCTTACATTTTTAATTGGGGGTCCAAAGAAGGACCCATATAATACCATTGCTCCGTGAACTGCATTGGGTACCGGTTTGCTTCTGGATCCCATTCAAGGTGTTGGTTATCACCTTTAAAGCCCTACATGGCATGGGGCCAGGTTACCTGAGGGACTGCCTCTCCCCCATGATTTCAACCCATCCCACCTGATCACACAGAGAGGGCATGCTCCGGACCCCCTTGGCAAAAGAACTCCAACTAGCGGGGTCCAGAAGGCGGGCCTTCTGTGCTGTAGCCCCCACCCTTTGGAACATCTTGCCCCCGGAGGTGAGACAGGCCCCCTCACTCCCGGCCTTTCGGAGGGACTTGAAGACCTGGCTCTGCCATCTGGGCTGGGGTGGGGAGGGAGGTCATCAGATATGGGGTTGGCTAGCCCCCTAGAGGCCTGGTGTTGCTTGCATCGGCCTCCTGGATTTTTCCTTTTCCCTTTATTCTTCATAAATGTGTCCTCTTATAAATTTTAACTATATATTTATTGTTTTAATATGTTATAAGCTACCCAGAGTCCCCCATTGGGGGGAGATGGGTGGGGACAAGATTAATAAATAAAGAAAATAAAGAAAATAAATAAATAATTGGCAGAGTGGATATACAGGAATTATTTAAAAAAAAAGAAAATAGATCTTCTTGTGCCAAAGTGATTAAAATGACCCTTATAAAAGAACTCAACCTTAAATTAATTCCACTATGATATTTGGCCAAATAAAAATGAGAAGAACAAAAACCAGATAAAATGCACTGACATAAATATTACGTTGAGATCACTGCATTTGCTTTTTTTAATATAATTTTTATTAAGATTTTATTGCAATAGTAAAAACTAATACAAACTAAACTTAGAGAAAGAGAAGAGAATAGGAAAAAAAAAAAGAACAAAAAGTGCAGGAAAAAAGAAAAAGAAAGAAAAAAGTATAGACAAATTTAGTAACTCTTCACCCCTTATAAGGTTACAAACAATATCTCTTCATCCCATATCCCATCCCTTATCTGTAAGCAAATCCATAAAACATCAACTTTTCAATCCTGGTGTCAGCAAAAAGTCCATAAAGGGTTGCCAGAACTTTGTAAAAAATTTCTTATTTTAACCTTGATCAAATAAACCAACTTTATATTCCTTTCTTTTACTTGTAACATTCTTAATCTTTAATTAAGATTAATCAAGCACTGTCACAGGATTTGATTTCTCTTCAATTCTTCTTTATCCCACAGATTTCTTCAAGGCTTTAACAAGCCTTTTTTGTAGATCCAATGAGAAAACATTTTCCAGGTCATTCTCTTGGTTTATCATTTGTATTTCCCTTTTAATTTTTAAAACTTCAGCCACTTTCTTTTGCATATCCAGTGAAGTGTCCTTTTCCAAATAATTATCTTGGCCTACATTTGTAGTTCCACGTCCAGTACTTTCTCTGTCTTGTCAAATAAAATATGTTCCACATCTATCATTCCTTCATTAACATCTTTTGGACATAGCCTATCCATAGAAGCAGGCATCATTATTGACAGTGTTGATATTGTAGTTACTAATTTCTGGCTCTATTCTTCAAAGAATTCTCCTTTAATTTTTCTGATAATGTTTTGTGTCATTTTGTAAGTCCCAGTATTAACCAATATCAAGAGCAGGCTTGTATTTTTTTCTTCTACTTAGAATCTTTAATCCCCTTTAGTGTCCAGTATCTGAAACCATAAAGTGACTTATTTTTGTTATGACTTACAATAGCCAGGATAGCCAAAATAAGTCTGTTCCATGAGAAGTTATTTATTTTTTATAGTTAATTCCAAAATCTTATAGTAAAAGTCAATAATCTGAATTTATCTGGACCCTTAATTCATTTATAATTTTCTTAGATCAAAATCTCATTTAGCTTTTTGCTGTTTATTTCAAATTCTTTAAGTTCTTAACCTTATAATTAATTTTTATTTTGTTCAGTTGAAGATAAACTCACCTGATGACTTTTCAAACTTGTCATTCTGAATGTGTCTAATAGCTTTAAGATGGTTAATAGGTAATTTCCAAAAGTGATTAGAAAATGAGGCTTGTGGACTTAATGTCCTTTAAAAGGCTCTGCCACAGTTGTGAGCAAGGTGGCTAAATCCCTTCATCTCTGGAGCTCAAACCCATGGAAAATTGCTGTCCTGTGTCTCCTCATGAGGAGAAACTGTCCAGAACACCTGGGGGCAATCTTCTGTCCTCTTCTTGTCAAGAGAGGTTCCAAGGAACCGGTCTACTCACCAGTTCTTCAGTCTTTGCTGTGGTCATTGGCTCTGCTTTTGTGGAGACATCTTCAGTTCACCATACCTCCTCCGGAAGTCCAGAGATCACTGCATTTGTGTATGTATACGTACACATATACCATACCACTAATCTCAATGTAGTATAGGCACCTAAAAATTCGAACTCTAAAATGTGAAAGGATTGGTCCCAGGTGAGAGTTTGTGCACATGCAAATACCACTCATGCATTTCTCATATCTCACAAAACAATGGCATGGGTAGATCATATGCATATGTACATGTTCAATAACCTCATTATGTTTGCTGGTAGTGGTTACATGGATGTGTGCACAGGTCTTGAATGTGTTTTGCATTCTCAAATTAGCAATTACATGATGTCAACATTAAAATACTTCTCTGGTTATAAGTCAGCCATTTGCATATTAAGCAACTCAAGGGATGGGTTGTGGATATTTTAATATGGGACAGAGAAGTTATTCAGACCAGCTAGTTTGCCTTTGGTGCAATCTATTGCAGGATGTGTCAAATAGGTACAAAGAACTGGGTGGCCCCTACAAGAAATTATTTGTTGATGGAATCTGGAGATAGTTTAATCTTCATTGCATTTCTAGCAGAGAAGTAGCCTTGTTCTTCCAGGCTGTATTTGCTGGAGGTCCCAAGATCCTTATCATTTTTAGTACTATTTATAAACGTGGACTTCCTTTTTATTGTAGCGATTCAGAAGCAGAAAATGTATTAGGCTGTGATCTTGCCTCTTTACATGCTTTCAGGAATAGTTTGCTTTAACAACCTCCGTCTATTTGTCATATATTCTTGGGCTACTTTTAGCAAGCCAGAAGTAAGGAGGAGTGTTTCCCATCACCCAGCCTTTAAAAAATTGCATCAGTTAGATTAGCGTATTGTGGGATGCCTGAAGTGGGATCCAGCACATTTATAGCACCATCTCTATCCCATTTCCTTTTGACCTTGATTTTCAGAAATGCTGTTCCTGGAAGCTAGCAGGGTAATGGGAGGTTTCTGAAATCAGACATTCCTCTCTGAAGCCCCTGCTGACTCTCCTTCCTTAGAAGTGGAAATCTGATCCATCATCTAATCCCTGTGACATCATCCCAATGTAGGATTGCAGCTTGTCCTAGCAAGCAGAGCTATTACTTCAGTGGTATTAAAAAAACAAAGTTCTTGCGCAAAAAAGTTGCTTGCAAATACGTATTTATATCTAATATCTAACATATATCTACAGCATATCATCCCTTCTCACCTCTATGGGTGATATGTTTTCCTCAATCTCGAGCTCTCTACCAGAGACCTGGGAGTTTGAGGGTTCTCTTCTTAGCTGTTCCTAGCATTGCACTTTTCTGGACAGAGAGCTCTGATGTTGTTCCTGGGATTTGTTGGAGCCACTCTCCCAGTTTAGGAGTCACAGCCCCGAGTGCTCCTACCACCACTGGGACCACTTTGGCCTTTATTTTCCACATCCTCTCCAGTTCCTCCTTCAGGCCCTGGTACTTCTCCAATTTCTCATACTCCTTCCTGATGTTGCTATCACTTGGCACTGCTACATCTATCACCACTGCTGTCTTCTGGTCCTTGTTGACTACCATGATGTCTGGTTGATTGGCCAGTATCTGCTTGTCTGTCTGGATCTGGAAGTCCCAGAGGATCTTAGCCCTGTTATTCTCCACAACCTTCTGTGTAATTCCCCACCTGGACCTGGGAGAGTCTAGCCCATACACTGTGCAGATGTTCCTATACACAATTGGTTGTGTTATTCAGTGTATGCCATTCCTGCCTACATCTTACACCCTTCCACTGTGTGTTGGACTGTCTTTGAGGCCTCTCTGCACAGTGCGTCCTGTCTAGTGTGGGAGACCCCTGCTTCTATGATCTGGTGCTTAGCGCCTGTGCTTGGGGTGCAATGATCAGTGCCTCAGTGCTGTCTTTTTGTCCAACTCCTTCCAGCCACTGGTAGGATTTCCCAATGTCAGCCACCTCAGCTGTTGCTGTCTTCCTTGCCTCATCGTGGTTCCCATGTGATTGTGGGATACCAAGGTACTTGTAGCTGGTCTATATGTCTGCTATGTGGTCCACTGGTAGTTCCACTCCATCAGTCTTAACTATCTTCCCTCACTTTACTACCATCTGGCCACACTTCTCCAGTCCAAATGACATCCCAATGTCTTTGCTGTAGATCTGTGTCAGGTGGATCAGTGCTTCAATGTCTTGTTTACTCTTAGCATACAGCTTGATGTCAGTCCATGTAGAGGTGATGGATGGTAGCTCCACTCTTGAACTTGTATCTGTATCCAGTCCTTGTGATTATCTGGCTGAGGGAGTTCAAGCCTATGCAGAACAGCAGCAGGAGCAGTGCATCACCTTGATATACGCCACACTTGAATCCCACTTATGCGAGCTGTCTTGAGTTGACTTCCAGTGTTGCCTTCCACAGTCCCATTGAGTTCTTAAGGAAGGTCCTTAGTGTCCTGTTGACTTCGTATAGCATCAGGCGTTCACAGATCCATTTGTGTGGCATTGAGTCATAGGCTTTCCTGTAATCAATCCAGGCCATGCTCAGATTGGTCTGTCTAGACCTTGAGACTCAGGTGACTGCTCTGTCTGGTGTTGTTCCCAATGCCCTTTTGAGCTGTGCTCATGTACTGGCCCATATGGTCCTGTAGCTTGGCAGCTATGATGCCTGATAGGACTTTCGATGTTGTGGGGAGGCAGGTTATTGGCCAGTAGTTGGATGGTGCTGCTCCCTCATGGGGGTCTTTCATGATCAGCACTGTCCTCCTTGTGTTTGCCAGCCTGGGTGTGAGCCTGCTGCTAGTAGTCTGTGCTGCTAGGCGCTCATGCACTGCTGTTAGTTTCTTTAGCCAGTAGGTGTGGATCTTGTCTGGACCAAGTGTTGTCCAGCTGTTCATGTTCTTGACCCCTGTTGGATGTCTGCTACTGTGATGGTGACTGGTTCCTGTTCTGGGAGATTGCTGTGGTCTGCTCTCAGGTCCTGCAGCCCCTTTGCACTGGTATTATCTGTCTTCTCTTTCTCCCATATGTTCTCCCAGTACTGTTCAGTTTCTGCTGCTGGTGGCTCTGTTGTTACTGTGTTGTTGCGCTGCAGTTGGGAGTACACTTTGGATGGTTCTTTGGAGAACAGGGCATTTATCTTCTTGGCCTCTGCTTTTCTAGTGTATCCCCTTAGCCTGGTAGCCAGTGCTGTGAGCCTGTTTAGCAGTCTCTAGGGCTTCAGGTGGAGTCAGGCCCTTGTATTTTTTCAGTATCCGAGTCTTATCCTTAAACTCCACACCCCTCTGTAGTTCCACCAGCTAACTTCTCTCCGAGTTGCCTCAATCTTAGCCTCCAAACTCATTTTCTGGGGGGTGAGGTATGTACTGCTGTTCTTGATTGTGTAGCCAAGCACCTCCAGGATTACTGCAGCTGTAGCATATACCAATTCATTGGTTTGAGTTATGGTGGTAGTAGGGATTGTCATGAGGGCTTGGTTGGCATCTTCTAGCATACTATCTGATGGTACTTCTCCACTGACCTTTGGGAATTGGTCTCAAGGGTCGACTGTAGCTAGTTTATCCATGATCTTATGCTTCATATCAGCTGCTGTGCTCTGTAATGAAGGAGATGGCAGCGATGTTCCAGCTTCAGGGGTTGGCTGCTGTCAGGTTCAGCCCAAAGAACTCCACGAGACAGTACAGATATAGTTCTATAGCATTTATTAGCTTTCACCTACAAGACAGAATCTTGGCAGACTGAATCTAAACTTTCCAAGCCAGCAAGCAAACACTGCGAATTCCTTAGGGTGGTGCCAGTCTCATTCTCTTCACCTTCCCACACTCTGTCTGGGGGCTAAGGAAATGCTTATCTCCCCGAGCGGGGCCTTCACCAAACCATTCCATCAGAGCTGCACATCCAGTTGTTCTTCCATGTCTTCTTGAGTTCAGGATGTAATGTGTAGTTGGTCTGTCTCAAGTTGTGAGCGCAGCTTCCTCTTCATTATATTGAAGTGTTAGTGTGGATGTAGGTCTTCTGTCTATCCATAGTTCCCTCATACATTTCATATATCCCCTCTCATTAGGTCTACTGTTGTAGTAGCATTCCATCAATTCCAGGTTGTCTTGTCCATGTATGGTTTGTTTCAGTAGCCCACTTATTGTCAGATTGTCCTGGTTCCCCAACATCTGGCGCTCTCATATTTGAGGTACGCAGGTGAAGCATTAGGGAGTCTTCGCCCAAGGATCCCTACTGGTGAGGTAGGTACCAGCCAGAATTCAAACCTTGGTCTCCTGCGTCAAAAGGCAGCACTCTAGCCATTATGCTATCTAGGCACTCATAGATATATAGATATATAACCACTGTTTGTTCCTAAATGTTTCCCTGACCAGGTCTGTGTCAACCCTCATGAAGATTGTGTAGATCTTTAGGACACAAAGATTGTATTAACACAAAATTTATTTCAATGCAACAAAAATTCAGGTGAATTTGATAAAGAATATTTGTGTAAATGCCTACTGATATTTGCACAGGACTTTTGCTACAAGAGGTATGTACATAAACAAAAACATTGTGATGGACTTTGGCATATAACATAGCACTTTCATTATTAATTGTGATGTGATTGATTAAAAACCCATTAGCATTATGGGGTTAACTTTGGCAAATCATCAACATCTACTTTGGATTCTCTTTTGCTGTAGTACATTAAAAACAGTTTAAAAGTTCATTTTGTATATGTTTAGAAACAGGATCTTCCTTGTCAATTATCTCTTCAATATTAGGCAGCCCTACCAAAGGAAGTTTCTGAATGCTAATTTTCATGGATCTGTTTTGACAACTCCCAAATAAATGAAAAAAAAATGTGGTTATCACTCATTATGTTCATAATAGCAACATTCTCTACAAGTTTCAGGTTTATCTCTTATTATTTTCAGAATTTAAGATAATACCCAAGCACGAAAACAAAATGTGGAGTATTTGTCTCAATGCACAATTCAAAAATTCTGCAGTTGTCTCATCAGACCTGAAACCAGTGAGTATATTTCCAAAAGTTTAAATGAAGATATAAAGAAAAGAGAACTGCAGATTAGAAGAGAAACAGCAATTTCTATTACATTCTGTATAGCTCTTTTAGTAACATCTTACTATTAAGCACCTTTGAGATATTTGAGGGAGGGGAGGGGTCAGTCCCCATGAAGATTCTTCCTTTAAAACTATTTAAAATGTGTTTCTCTGACAGAGTAAGAACAATTTGTCATTGGTTGAGATAATTATGGCATCACAGGTGCTTAAGCCTTCTGCCTGCTCATTCTCAGTATGCAGAGAGGATTGACTGAATATAAGACTTAGTGTTATATTAGCTTAATTAAAATCCTTGAAAAACAATTTGTTAAATTCCTGGGAAATAGTATGCTTCTTTGCTGGTAACAAAGATTAAATAGGAATGGAGCCTAGAGAAGTGTAGACTGCAAGATCAGTACTAAAATAAATTTTATAATTTAATGAACTGCCTGATCGCATGTCATTCTCTTAGTTAGCATGGTAGTTAATCTAGGAGGAAAATATTTTCATTCCATTTATCTTTCTCTCCACCAGCTTTAAAAAAAAAACAGTTTATAGTTGAAGCTTTATTTCTTCCATCCTGCTGAAATTCTATGTGGCAGGCAGAAATTTGAGAAGATGGAGTTGAGTTACCCCAGCATTTGGAGGGAAGCCCTGTAGCCAGGGACATTTTGGCTGTCAAGTCAAGCACAATACCCTAGATAATCTTTGCCAGTCAATCTGGAATCAACCCCTCTTTCTCTTGCTGAGATAAGTGGGCTGAAGGATAGTAACAGCCAAATGGCAGAATAAAGTCTAGAAAAGCAGAGCTAACAGATCAAAGGAAGCAATCTCCATCCCGGAGACACAAGTTAATTGTGTACGTATAATGATGCCTTTATTAGCAAGACAGGTTTCCTGAAGTGCGGGTTCAGATTCTACCAGAAAATCTTAGCTGTTTCCAGGGCAAAAGGCAAAAAGGGTGGGCAGGGGACACTGCCCAGGCAATGTTTGATTCTCCTCTTTTCTTTGTACAATAATTCCTTTTTATTAAAAAAAAAGGGGGGTGGGGTGAAGAATCATATCTATTAATACAATATTGGAGGAAGATAAGCATACTGTAGTTATTTATATAACACTGAAGTAGTCCAGACACATAAACATGGACTTCTCACTGAACATCTCTTATGGTATCAACCAATATTTTGTCATTTCTTTTCTATAGGAATAAATATAAATATGTTGTCCACTGTATTTTTCTTTTTAGTCTTACATAATATTATCCATATTTTCTGGATTTTGCAGAATCACAATTGTTTTCATATGCTTTATTACAGAAAACTACTCTCATCATAGGATAGCCAACACAATCACTGTCTTGATTTTAGAAAGGGAAAAAAGCAAGTAAATTTTCATGGTCTCAAAAGAAAACTAAATTATTTTTAAAAGAAATCCTTTAAAAAGTTTAATCTCATAAGATATTCTATCACCCTCCTTTCATATCATTGCTTGAAATTTTCAACATACAGGTAGTCCTCAATTAGCGACCACATTGGGACTGGCAACTCTGTTGGTAAGAGTTGCAGTCACTAAGCAGAAAATCACATGACTATGACGGACAACATCACTTCCCATTTGGTCGTTAAGTGAATCACTGTGGTCATCAAGCAAAACATCGTATGACTGCGACTTGTGATTTTACTTCTGCATTCTCCATTAACTGTGCTTGCCACAAGCCAGTTGGAAAGCATGCAAATGGTGATCATGTGACCGTGGGACACTGCAATGGTCATAAATGCAAGGATTTGTTGCGAAGCTTTTTTTTACACCATTGTAACTTCAAACTGCCGCCAAACGAGGCAGTCAGTAAGCAAGACTACCTGTAGATGGGAAAGGTAGCTGCAAAATATTGGCTGATCAGCTGGAGGAGAACTTTCTTCCCTTAAAGGAATCCTGCAGGTGCTTCTCCAAAATACTATCTATTCTTTGCAGTTGATGGTTGCAGAAGAGAAATGCTGAGGTAGGACATATTATAGCTCTTTAGCCTCATTCACAATTTGTTCTATCTTTACAGCATTTCATAAAATCCATTACTATCAAAAAAGTGTTTACTACATTTAAGAGATGGATGACTTCTATTCTTCAGCTCATTATCAAGGAGCAGGTTGACAACTTGAAGCCTCCATGCACAAACCTTTCTATTCAAAGATTAATTTTGCAAAGAGATGTAGAGATATTTAAATAACACAGGAAAAAAAGTTGATTATGCAAAGTCCTATAGGTACAAGTGTGGACTTTAATTCTCTTCCTTATCATTTGTCATATTTGGCACTTCAGTGCAGAAAAAGGCTGTAGGGTTGCCTGTACCCATAAAATACTGTTGAGTTTTTTTCTCTTAACTGAATTTTTTATTTAAGCATTGAAGAAAGGAAGTTTGGTTAGGAAGCACCTATTAACATGCGTACCCTCTCACTGAAAGACAATGTTCTAGAGAGGAAAACTTACTGGCAGAACAGGAATAGGATCAAGACTTTAAACAGGATGCAAAGACATTACCGCCTTACTTCTATACAACTAAATCATTACAAGTTAATATTGTTGCCAGTCTGGGGCAGTGCACAATAAAGCACAAAGTATATAAAAGGGCCAGGCTTGACCCTTACTAAAAATTAATAGTGTAACATGAAATTCATAATTTAATTAGCACCACTTCTTCCGCCCTCAGTCAAATAAGGGTTTTACGTTTGTTTTGCAGGCTTATAAATGCACCATTGCTTGAGAAAATGCACTTGGTTTGATATAAGAAATGGTGTATTTACAACTTACTATAGATGAAAAATTGGTATTAATTCATTAAAACAGAATAATTAACATGGCAGACAGTAATGTCAGTCACTGAAAGCTTTAGGAAGAAGCATGCCCAGGCTCTGGAATCCAGTGCAGGTGCAGAAGGCAGAAAAGTGCTTTGGCTTCAGTGTGGAAGATCTCTGTTTGATTTTTAGGTTGGGCGGCTTTGGCCAAACCGAGCCTTTGTCCTAAATTGATAGAAATACATTGGAAAAATTACAACAAAGGTTAACAGTAACAAATCACCTTAGTAATAGTAATTAATTACATCCGTTCATTTGCTGCTTCAGCTAGTTGTAGGATTCAGCTTAAGCTATGCCTGAACGTTGCACTACCAAACTAGAAATCATGAAATATGACCTCTCATTCTTCAGTGGAATATGTTATGGAACTTAATAATTACACTACAGTGCCTCCAGAAAATCAAAGACCTAAAAATAGATGAAGATGAAATTATGGTTTCATTCAATGTCACAGCACTCTTTACATCCACAGACCCAGAACTAGCAAAAGAATCCATGGCAGCTATACTACACAACACACCCAACCGACCAAATATACTAAGATCGAAATACCTAGAATCATGGACCTCATCAACCTCTGCCTCACTACCTATTTTCAGTTTGATGGACAAACATACCAACAAATCAGAGGAACACCCATGGGATCACCACTCTCAGGACTCATAGCAAAGATTGTAATGCAGCATCTAGAAACTATAGCACTTCTACATATACAACCAAAAGTATGGATCTCGGTATGTAGATGACACCTGCATCATAATAAAAAAGGAACAACTAGAGAAGACACATGAAACAATCAACAACATCTTCAAAGGAATAAAATTCACAAGGGAAGAGGAAAACAAAACACTACCCTTCCCGGATATCCACATCAGCAGAGGAAATGACAGCAAAGTAGAAACACATATCTATCAAAAAACAACCCACACTAACCAAGTGCTCCATTATCAAAGTAACAATCCAACCTCCCATAAGAGGAGCTGTGTAAGAACATTATTCAAATGAGTATTAGCGCACTGCAGCAACCCAGAACAGTAGAAAAAGGAAACAGACCACCTATACAACATCTTCCAACAAAATGGATACCCATGCAACTTTATCAAAAAGTTCCTGACCACTCAACCCACTTTAGCACAACCAACACAAACTATGAAAGAGATAACATTGCCATACATCAGAAACACCTCAGAAACAACCAAAAGACAATTATAACCACACAACTCACCGTAGCACACAAACCAACTAAAGCCCTCCAAAACATATTAAGTAAACCAAAAGACCCAGTAGCCCAAGAAGAAAAACCAGGAGCCATCTACAACATACAGTGTAAGGAAGTAACAGCCACTAGGTAGGACAGACAGGTAGAAGACTAGTAGAGCGCATACATGAAAACAACTAGCTGTCAGAAGACACAATGAAAACTCCTTAATCTCACAACACACGAACAACCATAGTTTCAACTGGGAAACTGTCAGCATCTTAAATCCAAAAACACAAGAGAATTCCTAGAAACTCGGTATTCAGATGAGTCAGCCATCAACAGGCACATAGAAATAAAAACATTTATTTCTCTGGGGGAGATGGGTGGCATACAAATTTAATGAACGAATGAATGAATGAACGAACGAATGAATGAATTTACACACCATTCAAAAGAGACAATGAAAAGGAAACTAAAAGGCCAGAACACCTCCTCACCAGCAATCAACACCCAGATAAGCAGGGATTAACACCAGGATTAATACCAGACAAACAATCAAGCAGTAATCAACAGCCTAACTAGGAACTACCAAGGAAAAAAACACCCCCTCCAACACCGACAGGGAAAGCTACTGTATGTAAACAGAGAGCAAACCCTACTCCCTTCTAACACTAAAGATGTTTCATTACCCAACTAGATAACATCTACAAAGTCAGAGAACCCCAAAGACTCTACAACATAATAATTCCAGAAACACCCACCCCAATTTGTAATTAGATACAGAGTGAATCAATGCAAAAAAAAAAAAAGGTAAGTATAAAGTAAAAATTCCACATTGAATCCAATAATTGGAGCTATAAACCAGTTCTTAATGAGAATGAAAACTGTTTCAGGTCAGAATATTCTGGGGCATGTTATTTCAAGGTAGACATGCTCCATATAAAAATCTATCTGCTGTTCTATAAATCCATATATGAAAATTACCAATTACAATATTCCTCTTTTCTCTCCCTCTCCTATTTTATTTAATATTTACCTTATAATTTTTTCAGGGATGTTCTGACGAATATTGACTTGTGCTGTTGCCCTGATCTGAGCTTCAAGTCTTGCATAAATTCCAGCTGCAGACTAAAAGAACAGAAGTCAAATAAACAGATCAGTGCTTCATTTCTTACCACACATAATGGAAGATGGATCGGGCCACCATACCATTATACACATAGCCTTTGCCAAATATTTTCTTTTCATCCCAGGAAGGGACACATTAAAAATTGAATTGTGACTATACTGTAACCCAGATGCACTAAACGATGAGAAAAAATCAGTAAGATCTTTGCATGCTTAAATGGAAGAACCCTTATATGCTTAAGATACATAGCTGTCCTGAATATGTTGGTTGTGATTACACAACAGGAACAGCTGGCCTAATTTCAACTATGCCACTATCCGCTGAGCCAGGCAAGATGGTGGAGGAGGATTCTTCTTCTACTTCAGTAAAAGAGATCTTGGCTCAGGTACACTCTTGAAGCCAATCCAACAAGATATGGCAGAGCCATATGATTTAAAATCGATGCAAGAAAAAATAGCTTGCTATGTGGATCGTTTAAATGCCCATGAGACTATAACTCAAGCCAGTCTTAATATTTTGGATAAGCAAATTATTTATCTTGAGTCACAACTGTGTAGGAAAAACCTATATGTGACTGGTATTGAAAACCCTCTAAAACAATCAAACCTGGCTGAATTTATGGCCAAATTTTTCAGAAAGCTCCTTTCTTTGGGAACAGACTTTCCAGTCAAGATTGACCATGTGATTAAAATTCCTTTAATGAGAAGGAAGACTGAAATTTGTTCCAATATTATTATTATACAATTTTTCTGTGTTATCACAAGAGATTAGATTTTGTGTATATTTTACCAGGAACCAGTAAAGTCTCCTTTGAAGTGGGGCTCTAGTCAATGTAAGACATAATTTTATCCTGATTTTACTAAAGAGATTTCAGAAAAGAGAAAGATGTTTATAAAAGCTTGAATTCTTGCCAGATCAATATAACTTAATATTTCATGTGTTTTCCAGCCACATTTTGTGTTAATCATCAAGATAAGATTCACAAATTTGATAATCCATTGAATGCAGAGGCAGAGGCCTTTATCCTTACAATCTGCAGATGGACAAGCTTGATTGTGTTTCATTCTATGGAATCTGCCACAGGAGAAGTTGGAGTTTGCCTACAGTAAAAGCCTCAGTTTAAAAGACTACATACTGGTATTTTTTTCCTGTATTCCCATTTGTGTTTGTTTTGGTTATTTCAAGATAGAGAGTCTGGGCATACCGCCAATTCTATTGCTTATTTTTAACACACAGTACTTTTATTTTTCTTCAATTAGTAATATCTGAAACGGCTTCGTATTTTTCAGAGTAGGAAGAGAGGTGATGCCACCATGCCATCCCCTTTGGGAAATAGTCACCTTCTGTGATTTTTTTTCCTTCTTTACATATGTATATATTTCTTTTTTCTTTAAGATTCCTTTTAATCTTTTTACAATGTCACTTGCTTGTTTTTTAATTTTTATGCACATAATCACGTTTTTCCTTTTTTCCTTTGAGTATAGATTCTATATACACGTAGAAGAATGGTATTTGAATGTTACATTGAGTCTTTATGGAGGTTCTATGTCTGTGAGCAATACTAGAAAATATGTTAAATATTTAAATATAGAGGAACCATTAGTGTACCTAGCATTCAGTCTGGCGTTTATAGGATTACGGAAAGGCAACAAATAATAATTTAAAGGAAAAAACAAAAATAATCAAAGGCATAGCCAAAATGCATCAGTGATATTAAATTAGTACAGCAACAAAGCTCACTTCTTTGTTTTCTTTTGATTTTATGCGATCAAGTTCCCCCAGCCTCATTTTTATTAGATGTCCTGTTATCTCAATCATTCGCCGCTGATCTGCAAAAAACACAGAAGGAAAAGAGAAGTGCTAATCCCTACAACCTTTTCACTCTGCAGGGACGGCAATTACTTTACTGATGGTCAAAGATCAAACCCAATAGACAGGAAAACAAAATAAACGTTAGTAGATTAGGAGCCAAACAATTAATAACAAACCATATCTAGACAGATACAAATCAACCAATAAATATTAATACTAAATCCATAGCCCTTTTTCAACAATTATAACCACAAAATTTGGCAAACTTCCTATATGTTTCTAGAGATTGATCCTTTATCAAAAAGCAAGAATTTACCTCTTCTGGATAACCTAAACAATTGGCTAGGAAAGTTTTTTTTTTTAGATTTTTTTTTATTCCACTTTTATTATTTTTATAAATAACTCAAGGTGGCAAACATACCTAATAGTCCTTCCTCCTATTTCCCCTACAACAATAACCCTAGTAGGTGAGTTGGGCTGAGAGAGTGTGACTGGCCCAAAGTCACCCAGCTGGTTTTCATGCCTAAAGTGGGACTAGAACTCAGCCTCCTGCTTTCTAGCCTTGGTGCCTTAACCACTAGACAAACTGGCCCTCTTTTTCTGTATTATTAATTCATAATTCTGGCTTTATGCATGTATAAACAGGTCTCAATGGCCCCAATCAACAGGGGCATAGGCAATCTTGGGCTAGATGGCAGAACATGAAGTCTAGCCAATGAGAACTCTTTACTATATGACAGAGAGGTTTTTATTAAAGTAGTTAGGTAATGTAAAAGATCTACTACTGAGCCCACCATTACAGTAATGAGGATCGTTCTTCCTATCTTTTTGTAGACCAGGTTAAGAATTTGCTTCTTTGTTTCTAATGTAGCTCTCTATTCTGGTTTTTAGAATTAAGATGAGAGACCAGTATAATTTAAATCTACTGTTATATATTTCTTCCAAGAAGAAAGTTCAAAGTTATTAACTAGGATTAACTGTGCCAAAGGTGCTTCCCTAGAGTTTTATTTTAGCTAGTACTTTAATCAAATTAAACACAAATACTGCCAAGGCAAGAAGAAAAGCTTTGTTTATAAAGTGGATTTTCAAACATCTTTTAAACCCTGCCAGAAAGGACAAAGAATATACCTCAAGATTTACACCTGAAGTGTGTTTACAGTAAATTGAAATAAAACAAGATTCCATTAATTAAAGTTAGCTATTTTTAAAAATAATTTTCCTGTCACATTCAAAATTAAGTTTTGGAATAACCTTTGGAGAGTTTCTGAGGTCAATCCTCAAGACTCTGGGGAATGCATACAGCCCAGGGCTGCAAATTATGCACATCTTCCCAGGGGTATTCATTGATATTAAGGAGTTTCATGGGTATTAAGCAGAAAGATTTAATTCCTATCTCACAGAATCCTGGCCATTTACACATTTCTGCATGTGTATTTAGGTATGGAATAATACTAGCATTATTTTCTCTATTACAATCGCACAAGCTAAGCAGGTACACTTTACCTTCTTCTCTTTGAGCATCTTGGTTGAATCTTAATGATCTAGAAGGATCCCACTTACTCTGCTGCATACTCATGCTAATGAAAGAGCAGATAAACCATGAGAAATAAAATAGAAGCAAGTGATCAGTCCTATTCTTTCCAGAATAATGCAGGGCACTATTGGCGTATTTTGAAAGGGGCGGTTATCTGCCATTGCTGGACCTAGAGAAACTGGATAATTTTAGGGCAGGTTGTCAAGAAGATGGTTGGCTTACAGCTCCAGGGGAAGCAGATAATTTGGATCCTTTCACTGGGTTTCAGACCTGGTTACAGCACTAAGACAGCATTGATTAAACTTGTTAATGACCTTTGGCGGGTGCAGGATAGGGGTGGCACCTCCCTGCTGGCTCTTCCTTGAGTTCTCAGCAGCTTGTGATACCATTGATCATGGTATCCTTCCAGAGCAGGCGGTTTGGGAGTGGGAGGCACAGTGCTACAGTAGTTCTCCTCCTTCCTCCAGGGCCGGTTCCAGCTGATATTGATTAGTGGGGAAATATCAAGGCTGTGGCCCCTGTTTTGCAAAGTTCCTCAGAGCTCTAATCACTCCATGCTTCTCTTTAACATCTACAGTATATCAAGCCACTAAGGAAGTAATCCGTTGACACAGGGCAAGGTATGATCAGTATGCTGATAATATCCAATTATATAACTCTGCCTGGGGCTGACGAAGTTATGCATCTTTATCTGTGCGTGGGGCAGCACCCCCAAACAGAGTTGGTATACAATTTCAAGTTCCTTGTTGAAGAAGAATAGGTCCTGCTTAAAGAATAGATGGCAGCTGTGGATAGGAGGGCCTCTGCACAGGTTCATCTTGTGTGTCAACTGTGTACATTCCTGTACCAGAAAGCCCTGCTCATGGTACCTCAGATCTTAGCAATCTCCCAGCTGGATTGCGTGATCATGATTTGGGTACTTGGCAACCAGTGTATACTTATGATGTCACAGCATCCCGTGGTCACACAATCGCCATTTGTGACCTTCACAGACAGCTTTCGACAAGCAAAGTCAATGGGAAAGCCGGCAGGAAGTCACAAATCATGGTCATGTGACATTGCACTTAATGACCTGTGGTGATTCGCTTAACGACCACAGCCAGAACTGACATCATAAGCCGGTGCGGTCACGTGACATCGCGCTTAATGACCGTGCTGCTTAGCGACAGAGTTGGCAGTCCCAATTACTGTTGTTAAGTGAGGACTACCTGTAAAGTTAGAAGGGTTTTTTTTCCCAGAAGCACTTTTATCACTCTAGTGCTGGATTCCCACATGGTTGCCAGGAAGAAATATGCAGGTCTGAATACATAAATGTCTTTACTTTGGTTTGCTGTGGTGCTCTCCCTTCAGCTGAATTAGAGAGCTGAGATAATAAAAACCCTGTCATAAAAATATATGTCCATGTGGTGATGGTCAGGTTGAGAAAAATGAGCATGTTCTTTTGCACTGTCAGTTTTATAGAGATATTTATTGTGCTCTTATTCTTCCAGTTCTAAGATGACAAGTCACTGAAATCAATTTTACTTGTTTGCTTTAATCTTACATGCTGCTGCATAAAACTTTGCAATAATATATGACATGTAAGATTTGTAGGGTACTGTCAGATAATCTCACTGTTGGTATACAGATATTACATTTGCATAGTTGCTGTTAAAAGAATATTTGTTGTTGAGCAGTTAATATTTATAACCTTTGTATTATTTTTAACACTTACTTTTTACCTACCCTTCTTATATTTTAATTCTTTCCTTATTTTCTATTTCTGCTGATATTTTTATTTATTTATTTATGGAATGCATAGACCACCCTAATCTGATATGACTCATATTTCTATGCTGGTTAAAGATCATAACAAGATTTATGAATTAAATTTATAAAATGCTGAATTCCTCTAATGTTCAGAGATATATCTTTCTAAGGAGGAATGTCAAGTGACTCTCAAGCCAAAAGCTACTGTGAGATTTATCTTCCAAGGATTTAAAATTTTCTTCTTTATTAAAATCATCCAAAAACCATTCTTAATTCATATTCATATTCTACACTACTGCAATACACTCCGCATGATGCTGCCCCTGAAGAGCATTCGGAAGCGTCAACTGGTGCAGAATGTGACAGCATAGATAGTTAACAGAAGTGGTTATTTGGTACATGACACCACTACTCTGTAAGTTGGGCTGGCTGCCAGTGTGCTTCCATGTGAAATTCAAGGTGCTGGTTATCACCTTTAAAGCCCTTAATGGCTTGGGGCTGGGTTACTTAAGGGACCGTCTTTCCCTGGTTGTTTCTACCCATCTATCTGGTCTGGCAGGATGGGCATGCTACGGTTCCTGTTGGTTAGTGAAGGTAGGCTGGTGGGGCCCAGAAGATGAGCCTTTTCTGCCATAGCACCTGCCCTCTGGAACATTCTCCCGCTGGCCCCAATCCTGCTGGCCTTTCATAAGGCCCCAAAGACCTAGCTCTGTGTTCGGGCCTGGGGCCCTGAGTGTGTGAAGGAAGCCATCTCCTGGCTATGTGGATGACTGTTGGTCTTCTCGGCTGCTGTGTATTTTAATTTTTGTATATATATTGGTTTTATTTTTATCATTGTCCGCTACCCAGAGTCACTGTTGAGATGGGAAGCTATATAAATTGATAAATAAAATAAAATGATTCTGCCTTAATGGCTTTCCTCTAAATTTTAGCAAATACTTACATAAAGGGAGGTGTGTCTCGAGAGTTAGACTGTCAGGGAAAAGAAAAAAGGAATACAGTATAAACAATACTAAGAAAAACCTTTGATCCAATTTTCCTTACTTAGACTATGCAAGCTACTAAACCATGGAAGAATTTTCCTTAAGTTATGCTTTTAGGCTCAAAGAAAGAAAAACAAGAACTAGGCTGTATAGTAGTTATGAAGTCAGATTTTGTATCTACTAACAAAACTAATGATGAAAAGAGGGTATGGCTAACATCATTCACTATGACTGGCTTATCTCGTTCAATTATTGGGACTTAAGACTTAGACTGGATCTATCAAACAAAAGCTCCTGTTCTAATCTAATTTTTCAGGGTTGGGCTGAAAATAAAATCAAAGTTGTTATTTTCAGTGAAATAACAAAGACCTAACAGAAAGCAAGGTTTCTATCATAGCTATTTTTTATAATATTTTAAAAATTTCAGATTTACCTTCTCCAATGTTTTTTCCTTCTTTTGAATATTAGGTGAAGATACTTGCTTCTTCAGATTTCTGATATTTTTTTTTGGCCTCTCTTTTCTTCCTGTTAATTATAAATACTTTAATAGCATGCACAAATTATAAGTATATATTATATTAGGCACCCTTCATTTGTCATATTCAAATGCACAACAATGAACTGCAGTATATATTTAAGTTGGGAATCTACAACATGTTTCTTTTTTTTAGTACAGCAAGCCAGAGTGATATTCTGAACAGCGACAGACTGACATCTGGTTTCTAGATAGTCAAAATGAAGTTATATCTCCACACAAAGTGGCTTTCATTATCAGAATCACAAGTCTGAGATAGAAAGACACGGAGATTCTGTAATGCAAGAAGACAGAATACAAGATAACAGCCCAGAATAATATATTTCAACATTCAATTATAGTTTATATATGACTAAATTAACATAGCTTATATAATATTTCCAGATCCAATAAAAATGTAATTCATTCCTCTGAGAAGTCAGTATTTGAATTTTATAACTTTTCGCACTAAAGCGACCACACTTTAGCACGCCAATTATTCAATGGTAGGTTATCTAGAAATTTCCACTTTTGAGCAATTCTTAATTCTGCAACCAGGAGTAAAAATACAATAAGCTCTATTTTGTTTAGCGTTATCTCCGTCAAAAATGTATAATAATCCCAATTCTGGAACACAGTCTGCTTAGTGTTTAGATACTATTCTAACTTCTTTGAATATTGCCTTCCAATAAGACACCATCTTCTCACAAATCCACCACTGTGAAAAGATCTTCCCTTCTGATTGCAAGTCCTGAAACATCTTGATGAATAATTATGATATATTTGTGCTAGTCTAGTTGGAGTTAAATACCAGAGAGGTAATATCTTCTACTGCATCTCTTGTATGGAAACTGACAGAAAACTACCTGATTTTTGAACTGTTTGCCACTTTGTCTCTTCCATCTGTTTTCCTAAATCTGTATCCCAAGCTTCTTTTAAACTAGAGGGGGTCATCCACTTTCCGTTCTAATAATACTCCACGCATTTTTGAGATTGCTCCTTTGTATTAGGTAGGGTACCTAATAATAATTCTTCCAAAACAGTTAAATGAGATGCTGTCTTCTTTATATTCTTCTTATTCAAAACGGATTTAAATTAGAGCCATGTTAGCCAAGATAGATAGGAATCTATTTGTAACTCAGTCTCTTCTTTACTATGTAGCATCTTCTTATTGTAGAAATTTCTTACAGTACTCTATTGCTGCTGAAATCTCTTCAGGGCATCAATTCTGTTGACCTGTCCAGATGATAGAATCCTGGGGATGCCAGTAAAGGTGTTGGAGGGAAGATTCCCTCTATCAAAGCTGCATATCATTATTTCTAAACCTGAAATGTAGCTTTTGTGAACATATTATTTATATTACCTGTTTTATAAACTCTTTTGGAAGAAAAAACATCTGGCTTATGGAATTATTTGTCTCCTGTATATTTTCTACCTATATCCATTGTCTTGTCAGATGTGAAAGGAATAATATGATCCAAATGTGCTGCCTAATAATGTAACTGTAAATATGGAACAACATCCTCCTTGTTTCTGAAATCTATATACGATCTTTCTATTAATTCTTAACTTGTTAGTATTGAAAGAAAAAAGTTAAGTTCTTCTTTGCCATAATGCTAATATTTTATCCAACACCTCTACTAGAAGAGTTTGAAATAAAACTGTAGTTTTGAAAGACCCATCATTTTAACTGCTGCAATTTGACAGGATATTTAAATATTATTTATCCCAAATTTTCTTTTTTTTAATGTATATTTTTAAATTATTATTAAACATTTTGTTAATGTTTTTGGTGATATTTATTCCTAGATATCTGAAGGATTTCCTTTCCATGGGTAAATTTAAAATACTAGTTATCTCTATTTGTATTTGAGGAGAGGTACAGAAGAACATCAATTATGACTTTTGAATATTTACTGTTAACCCTGATACTTCAGTACGTTCTTTCAATTCCATCTTAATGCATTTAGATGTATTACTAGAATTTACACATGTTAATATCGTATTGTCTACAAGTAAATTTAATAGATAATTTTTATCTATTTTAATTTTACTGGTGTTCTGAAGGGGCTTGAAGAACTGGCTTTTTTCTCAGGCCTTTAGCGAAGGTGAGTGAAGACCCCTTGGATTCTTTTTTCCCGTTCCAGTCCAGTTCTGTCATCTTACTATCTTTTATTTCCTATATTTGTTTTTTATTGTATTTCTTTAATGCTTTTTTCTTACTTGTGAGCTGCCCAGAGTCATTGGGAGTCAGGCAGAATACAACTTTAATAATAAAAAAGAAATAAAAAACACAAATATTTTTATCTCTTTAATTTCCTTATTGCTACAAAGAGCTAATGTTTCTAATGAACATTATAATAATGAGGTTAAATAATAAGGGGGATAATGTATAGCCCTGCTTGGTACTTTCTGATACTGGGAATGGTTCAGAATCATAATTATTAATTTTTATCTGGGCATTGCTAATATTATAAATTTGATTTATCAAAGTAATTGCCAAAAGCAAATCTTTTAAAAATTAGTTTTCAAAATAGTCCTTTTGGACAATCAAAACTTTTACCTAACGAACATATCAATAAAGAATTCATGTTAATTTTACAAAAATGAATAATATTTAGTAATTTTCTGATGGGCTAGATATATTCCTTTTTGGAATAGAGGCTGATTGATTATAAACTTTCCTACAATTCATTTAAGACGGTTGGCTAATAGTTTAGTATAAAATTTATAATCAAGATTAGGAATAGAGATAGGTCTGTAAGATGACACTTCTAACAGGTCTTTATCTGGTTTAGAAATTAAAGTTATTTTAGAATTGTGCCAGGATAAGAGAAGATGTCCCTTATGTAGTGCATCACTTAATGACAAAAATTCTAGTATAAGAATATCTTTAAATGCCTTATAGAATTCATTTGTTAACCCATAAAGGCTTGGAGATTTTCCATTTTTTACAATTTTAAAAACTTATTCAACTTCTGATTGAGAAAATGGAGAAACCAAGTATTAAGTACCCATTAAAGATAATTTTGGGAAATTCAGTTATCTAGCTACTTATTACTTTTTTTCTATTGCAGGGTTTTAGAAGTATTTATATTTATTTATTTATATATCAAATTTGTCACTGCCCATCTCGTTGAAAAGCAACTCTGGGTTGCTTTTACAAGAAGTTAAAATAAATTAAAATACAATATAAAAACAATCTTAAAAATAATAGATTCCAAGAATGATGGAATTGGTACATAACTCAGGAGTGACATCAGGGTGCCAGCCACCCCTGAGACTGATTAAAACTCTTATCACTCCAAGCAAGCTGGCAGAGCCAGGTCTTAAGTCCTTTTCGGAAAACCAGGAGGGTAGGGGCCCGCTGCACCTCTTGGGGGAGAATATTCCAAAGGGCAGGGACAACAGCCGAAAAGGTTCTCCTCCTGGGCCCCGCCAGCTGACCCTCTCATTGACAGGGTCTGCAACATGCCCTCTCTGCCTGACCGGGTGGGACGGTTGATATAATGGGGGTGAGAGGGTCCCTCAGGTAACCTCCGGTAACCATGCTATGTAGGGCTTTAAAGGCGATAACCAACACCCTGAATTGGACCCGGAAGCAGACTGAGACCCAATGCAGTTCTCGCAAGAAAGGTGTTATATGTGCCATCCTAGGGGCACCCAAGATTGTTTGTGCAGCCACATTTTGAACCAGCTGTAGCTTCCAGATACTCTTCAAGGGTAGCCCCATGTAAAGCACATTGCAATAGTCTAACCAAGAGATGACCAGGTCATGAGTGATTGACTGGAGAGCCTCCTGATCCAGGAATGGGCGTAACTGGCGCACCACACTAAGGTGGGCAAAGGCCCTCCTGGCCACGACTGCCACCTGCTCTTTGAGCAGAAATTGTGCGTCCAGGAGGACCCCCAGATTACACACCGGGTCTGTCTGGGGCAGTGCAACACCATCCAAAACCAAAGATGGTAAATTCCCAGATACAGAGGGACCTCCAATTCACACCCACTCTGTCTTACCAGGGTTCAGCTGTAGTCTGTTGCACCCCATTCAGACCCCCACAGCCTCCAGGCACCGTGACAGGATGGTCACGGCATCACTCAGGTCACCCAGAATGGAGACATATAGCTGGGTATCATCTACATATTGATGATACCTCATCCCATGGTGGCGGATGATCTCACCCAGTAGTTTCATTTAGATGCTAAAAAGGAGTGGAGAAAGTACCGAACCTTGCAGCACCCTACAATAGAGGGGCCGCAGGCTGGACCTCTCACTCCCAATCAATACCAATTGGAATCAATCTTGGAGGAAGGAAGAGAACCAGCACAAAACTGTGCTGCTCACTCCCAGCTCTCCAAGTCAACCCAAAAGGATACCATAGTCAATGGTATCGAAAGCCGCTAAGAGGTCAAGAAGAGCAAGGATGGATGCACTACCCCCATCCCGCTCCCACCAGAGATCATCCATGAGTGCGACCAATGCCGTTTCCATCCTGAATCCAGCTTGAACCCTGACTGAAAAGGGTCCAGATAATCTGTTTCCTCCAGGATCCTCTGGAGCTGCAGTGCCACCACCTTCTTAACCACCTTCCCTAAAAAAGGAAGGTGGGAGATTGGACGAAAATTGTCCAATATGGTGGGATCCAGTGATGGTTTCTTGAGGAGGGGATGCACCAGCATCTCTTTAAAGGCAGTTGGGAATACTCCCTCCCCCAAGGATGAATTGCCTGTATACAATTGTCTGTATACAATTCCTTTAAAAAATCTACAAAATGTTTATTTATATACAGTACCAAAAGTCAAACCCTATAAACAAAGTCAGGTTCCATAGACAATGTATTATATCAATTACAATAACTGTTTGAATTGCTTGTGATTTTCTTCTAAACCAGGGTTTCCCAAACTGTGAGGTGTACCTCCCGTGGGGAGCTGCAGATAGAATCCAGGGGAGGTATGAAGAACTTATAGTTGTACCCCTGTTCTAAATACTTCCTTATTCATTTGACACATGACCTTTGAACATTTCTAAGTATAGTAACATTTTCTTTTTACAGTCTATAAAATACTGTATTTTGACTCTGATACAATTAATCTTTCCTACTAAATCAGTTGCCTTACTGCTCAGACCACTGCAGGCTAACATGGAAAAGACTGAGATGATTGGACCTAAATGAATCACAACGATTTCTGTTCACAATTCCCCCATTTGCATATATATTCTAATTTAAATTTTAATACAATAATGGATACATATTAAAATTCTAGGAGATATACTGATTTATGAAGAGATTTTTCACTTTCTTACATCTCTAATTGCTATTATATTTAATATCACAGCCAGGAAAAGAAAATACCTGTTTTCCTGGACACTTCTTCTTCATCACCTACTTCATCCTCTGTGACTTCAGACCCAGTTGTGTATTCATCATCTTCTGAAAGCAGCAACTGTTGTTTCTATCATAGCCAGGGGACAGGGAGGAAATTAATGAATACCACTCTTATCTCCAAACAACAATAGATTGTTAATTAACAGGATTTACACAATAAATTAGAAAGAAAAACTGATTAGTTTAAAAATTGAATTTTCTGGTCTCTTCATCTGGTATATACCTTTGAAAACTATTCTGTATACAAGCCTTAGGGAGTCTTGGGCTTGTGCATTACAGGTAGTCCTTGACTTGTGACCATTTGTTTAACGACCATTCAAAGTTATGATGGTGCTGAAAAAAGTGACTTACGACTAGTCCTTGCACTTACAACCATCATAGTGTCCCCGCCGTCACATGATCAAAATTCGGGTGTTTGGCAACCATCATGTATTTATGATGGTTGCAGAGTCCTGGGGTCATGTGACCACCATTTGCAACTTTCCCAGGGACTTCTGACAAGCAATGTCAATGGGGGAAACTGGATTCACTTAACGACCACATGATTTGCTTAATGACCGCAGTGATTCACTTAACAACCATGGCAAAAAAGGTAATAAAATCAGGTGTGACTCACTTAATGATTGCATCGCTTAGTGACAGAAGTTTTGTCCCAATTGTGGTCATAAGTCAAGGACTACCTGTACTCACAGAGCTCTAGGTTTCACTTTCTACCATATCTGAATTTTAAAAATTCTAATTTTCCCATCCTATTTATGATTGAATGGAAATAGTGTAGAGAATGTGTGCTATATTCTCCTCTCCCCGGCTCCCACAAGCAGTCCAGAAATCTCACTCCATACTAGTTGAAATTCCCAAAGTAGCATTTAAAAAACAGTACTATACAGTACATTAAGTAGCAGTGATGAAGCTGGGGCAAGAATGGCAGGTTTTCTTGTCAATAGTACTTTCTTATCTGAATTAAATATTAGTTTCTTTTTCTATCACCAATCCCAGACACATCTTCAACCTTATATACCTTTCAGGATTAGTAGGTCAAATGAGAGAGCTTCATGACATTCTTATATTGAAACTGTAGCCCAAATCTCCTTCACATACATGTTAAAAAACTGGAGAGACAACAAAGAACTTCAGAAAATCACCAGAACTACTGGCCATCTAATGAAATAGCTCTCCAGCAGTTTTGGGTCTGGAGCTAACACAATACTGTGCTCCCAGTCTAATCTCAGCTAGTCAGCTCAGAAAGATGCCATAATTGAAGGTGCAGAAAGTGGTAACGGATTCAACAGAACTAACAGGGTTGCATTCCAGATGTTAATGATCTGGTGTAAGTAATCCACCAGGATAACCAAGGCTGTCTCTGTACCTTATACAGGGTCAGAAACCAAACTGGAAATGATCTAAAAAACAGAATGCTTGTCAATAACCATGGTTCTTTCAATGGTCATCAGTGCATTCACAAAACTGAGGTTCTGTACCTATGCAGATAGCTGTTGAGAATATTTCTAGCATTATTGTCTTATTAAAATTGTTATTATCTAGCATAATTAAATAATTAGCTTTCATCCATCTCCTGAATTCCTCAATTTCTAGACAGACTTACTTTTAATGAGAATGGTACTAAGCTAAGAGGATGCATGGAGCCAGAGGATGGGTTGTGTAATGAAAAAAGGATTACCTGAAGAAATGTATAAGTAAGCAACTTATTCTTCATAGTCCCCAAACTCACACCAATCAAAGAGTAAGCCATACTTACAGGAGGTATGGCATGTAATGAGTTACAGGATTGAAGGCAGGTCAGCCCTGCATAAGAATGTTTCTGCTATCATTCACACATCATGTCTATAATATTAGATAAACACAAGGCCTTGGTCAGATTACAAATCACAAGAAGGGGAAATCCTTCAGGAAAGCAATGGATACTGCTATCATCTGGGCTGAGAGTGAGCATACCCATTAAGGAGGTGATAGATGCATCACAGGTAGAGAGTCAATATGTCTGGATAATATGAAAGGCCATGCTAGTCACTGCAAAAAATATGAAGCAATGGGACAGATATGACACCAACAGGACCTTCAACTTCTGCCCAACCTCCCTTAAAGGACTTCTCATTCAGCAACCTGCAGAACAGAACATATGGTCACTCTCCAAGAAGACCATCATGATTCCTTCTCTCTTGGCCTACTTGAGGCTGGTGTAAAACCTGAACCTCAACTGGACAAATCTTAGACAGACCTCCTCATCCAGTGAAGTCTCAATAATGCATGATAGACCTACTCTCTCCTTCACTATTAAGTCATGGAAGAGCAAAAACATATTTCAAGTGGATTTGACATTCAACAGCACCAGTCTGAGGCCAAGTCCTCCAACAATCCAGAATCCAGGACCCTGGTATGAAGTTGAGGGACCAGAAAGAAAGATTGACACCAAATTTCCAATTACCTTATCCCTTTTAACAGCTTGTCCTATGTCTTCTAATATATCTCCTGCTGATCACTATCTCAATCTTCCCCCAACTTTCTATTCCATTAGTCCCCACAACTCTCACAAATGAAGATAATCTTTTCACTTGCCGGCATCTGTTTACCTTCCTTATAATAACACTTCCTGAAGATTACCCTGTCATCTAGTATATTGGCTACCCTTGCTGGGCAAGGCCCTGGATATTCCCCTCAGAGAACCTCCTTACACTAGATCCCAATTCACCCAATTAGGCTTCTAACTCCAGGATTTCCCCCCTGCCTTTATTCCTGAAACTACTCTCCAGGTTCTGTCCCTATGCTTTCCCAGTGGTCACTCAGGTGGAGGGATTTTCACCCCAATCACAGGGTTCTTTCTCCATCACCCTTGGTCTATTCATCAGCCACCCCAGCAAGAGCTTTCCTTGCCCATATCTTCAGAAACAACCACTAACTTAAAGTTATGAGTGTTGAACTCCTTTAAAATTGATGAAAACTGCAACTCCACAGAATTATCTTCTCCTTGTCCAATTTGTCCTTCTGGGAATGGTGATTGCCAAACCACTTCCTCTTCTATCTTTATGCCTCCTCCCATCCTCAACAATGGTGGGAAATTGTTGTTTGCAGTTTTTATCCCAATTTTTCCTTGACTAATCTTCCTCTCAGAAGCTTCTTTCCAACTAGTCTCATTCACTAACCGTTTCTTAAAAAGAAACCATCCACCATCTCTGTATCTCTCTTTCTACCTATTACAATCTTCTACACTCACCATCCAGCTCCATCCTCTCAATCATCTCCACATTCTGCTCTACAATGTTGGTTCCTGTTTACTTATTCCTTCTTTCTAATCTATTTCACCTCATACCTTTTCCAGTATAAATATTATACTTCTCCTACAGCCTTGTCTGCCACAGTTCCTACTTTGGAGAACTCCTTACAGCCATCTGCAGCCACTCACCCTTCTGCATCTCAGGTCAGAATCTGCAATAAGTTGCAAAACCAGCAAATTACAGGGTCCATCAACAAATCCTTCTCTTCAACAGTAACTTTTCAGACTTTCCACATAAAGTATATGATTCCATTCAGGGTGCCATTCAGATCTTAATATAGAATGACTTAATTGCCATCATGGAATGTGCTCAGTCACCATGATAGGAAAAACCCTTACACAGATTTAGACAGAGCTTTGCACAGGCACAGAATCCACAGATGCGAATCACACAGACCATGATTAAGAATAAACTAATGTTTGGTAACTATGACTAGAAGACAACTGTGATATAAATGAAAAACCTTTGAAAGCATAGGTATATAGCCATCAATGCCGTGAACTTCAGGAAACTAACAAAGTGCTGTGGAAAATTCAAATATAAGGATTTGAAGCTGGATATGGAAGAAGCACAAGTGATGATGACCAGCATGGATGGTAATGTTAAAATAATAGACATTTCACAAGGCCACTGATGCAAATCAATCTCCTGGATGCCATAGTCAAAATCTATGGAAGAACAGATACACTTAAAGGCCATCATGTGACATTTAGTTTGTCAATTAAGGTGCCTCAACCACTTATTCTGTTACTACAGAAATAGAGAGATAGCCTGGATTGCTCCTGTATGTAAAAGTTCTTGAATCTCCATTTGCAAAGCAGGGAATGGTTGAGATGTTCTAATAAAATCCAAATGGGGACACTGCAAAAACTCCAAGGAGTAGCCAGTCCAAATGATGGTTAAGATCTGATAATTTGAATTTATTGCTCTTAGGAAACTCCATAGCATTGGAATCTGGGGTGAAAAAAATCAGGCATTCTGACAAAAACACTACCCATTTATTCTATACAGGTGAAACTCGAAAAATTAGAATATCGTGCAAATGTTCATTTATGTCAGTATGGCAACTCAAAAGGTGAAACCAATATATGAGATAGACGCATTACATGCAAAGCGAGATATGTCAAGCCTTACTTTGGTATAATTGTGATGATTATGGAGTACAGCTTATGAAAACCCCAAATTCACAATCTCAGAAAATTAGAATATTATATGACATCAATAACACAAGGATTGGAAATAGAACAGTATTGGACCTCTGCAAAGTATAAGCATGCATATGTACTCAGTACTTGGTTTGGGCCCCTTTTGCAGCAATGACTGCCGCAATGCGGCGTGGCATGGATGCTATCAGCCTGTGGCACTGCTGAGGTGTTATGGAAGACCAGGATGCTTCAATAGCGGCCTTCAGCTCCGCTGCATTCTTCGGTCTCATGTCCCTCATCTTTCTCTTGGCAATGCCCCATAGATTCTCTATGGGGTTCAGGTCAGGCGAGTTTGCTGGCCAATCAAGCACAGTAATCCCATGGTCATTGAACCAGGTTTTGGTACTTTTGGCAGTGTGGGCAGGTGCCAAGTCCTGCTGGAAAATGAAGTCAGCATCCCCATAAAGCTCGTCTGCGGAAGGAAGCATGAAGTGCTCCAAAATCTCCTGGTAGACGGCTGCGTTGACCCTGGACTTAATGAAGCACAGTGGACCAACACCAGCAGATGACATGGCTCCCCAAATCAACACAGACACTGGAAACTTCACACTAGACTTCAAGCATCGTGCATTGTGTGCCTCTCCATTCTTCCTCCAGACTCTGGGTCCTTGGTTCCCAAATGAGATGCAAAAGTTGCTCTCATCAGAAAAGAGGACTTGGACCACTGGGCAACAGACCAGTTCTTTTTTTCTGTAGCCCAGGTAAGATGCTTCTGATGTTGTTTGTTGTTCAGGAGCGGCTTGACAAGAGGAATACGACATTTGAAGCCCATGTCCAGGATCCGTCTGTGTGTGGTGGCTCTTGATGCACTAACTCCAGCCTCAGTCCACTCCTTGTGAAAGTCCCCAACACTTTGGAATGGCCTTTTCCTGACAATCCTCTTCAGGCTGCGGTCATCCCTGCTGCTTGTGCACCTTTTTCTACCACACTTTTCCCTTCCACATAACCTTCTATTGATGTGCTTTGATACAGCACTTTGGGAACATCCAACTTCTTTTGCAAATACCTTTTGGGGCTTTCCCTCCTTATGGAGGGTGTCAATGATGGTTTTCTGCACAACTGTCAGGTCAGCAGTCTTTCCCATGCTTGCGATTCCTACTGAACCAGCCTGAGAGACCATTGAAAGGCTCAGGAACCCTTTGCAGGTGTTATGGATTCATTAGCTGATTAGAGGGGGACACTTTGAGCCTAGAATATTGAACCTTTTCACACTATTCTAATTTTCTGAGATTGTGAATTTGGGGTTTTCATAAGCTGTACGCCATAATCATCACAATTATACCAAAGGAAGGCTTGACATATCTCGCTTTGCATGTAATGCGTCTATCTCATATATTGGTTTCACCTTTTGAGTTGCCATACTGACATAAATGAACATTTGCACGATATTCTAATTTTTCGAGTTTCACCCGTATATGTCACATCATAGCAGGAAACCACTGTGAGGATTATCTGCTGCACTATTGTTCAGTGATTCTTGCAGTTTGGCAACTTAGATGAAATAGAGAAGGCAGACCTCCCTATGCCTGCGAGTCCTGACAACAAGGCTGGTACCACTAAAAAGAGTGGAATTGCTGATGATTCATTCCCACATGACTTGCTGGGATTCTCTTTTGGATTCTGCCTAGCAAAACATTTATTTACTTATGTAGTCACCTATTTTAGAACTAAACAGCCCTCATCATCAAAAGGAAAAGCCTTTATATTCTTGCACTACAAATCTCAACCATGTGTAGTGACTCAGAGTAGCAGCAATCAACAACATGTTTAGAAGTCCTATTATGTTTCAAAACAGCCTCTCTCATCCAAATACGCAGATTAGGAGGGACACCATTTTCTTTCATAGAAAGAGTTAATACTGAGCTGCACATGTCCAATGATTTGCACCACAAAATACTGCAGGTAGTCCTTGCTACCTGACCATTTGTTCAGCGACTGTTCGAAGTTATGATGGCTGAATGAAGGGACTTTTGACATGACCTGAAGGTACAGCAATCTGGGCCCTTGGCAATTGGTTCACCCATACAACCAGTTGCCAAGCACCCTGCAATTGAGTTATCACCACTTACAATCTTCCCTGCTGCCTGTCGGGAAAGTAGCCGTCAGGGAAGGTTTCAAACTGCTGTCGCCTACTGAGAGGACTCCCTCTCATCTCTGAAGGCTGCCTGAAAAAGCTCCATGATGAAATCCAGGATATCAGCCCAGGGCATTTTCAGGCAGCCCTGAAAACCTTTGTGCTGAAATCAATGCAGGATTTTGGCATGGGGAGTTTAGCACAGAGGACCTCACACCCCTGACCCACACCACACCCCTGTGCACCTGACCTGACCCTCCCATGCACCCCCATGCTCCCTTCCCCACCTAGCAGTGCCCGGGGCTTGCAACTTCCTGCCGGCTTCCCTACTGACTTGATTGTGGGAAGCTGGCAGGAAGTTGCCTTGCCTAATGACCGGGACATTTAGTTAATGACGGCAACTGGGACTGCTGGGATTGCGGTCACTAAGCGATGCAGTCACATGATGTTTCACCTTAACGACCACATCCCTTAGCAAGGACTACCTGTAAAGTCACAGTTGAGAAAGATAACTTAGTGAAATCCAATGAAATTATACTGGTAAAATGTAAAATTGTCACCTTGAGCTCCTGAATGGAGCAGGATATAATAAATAAATGATAAATGCAATAATGAATTAATTATTAATAAATAAATAAATATAAAGGAAAAAACAAAGAAAGAGAAAGGGAAGAACAAGACCAATAAAGTCTACACATTCAAGTATAAGCCATATGGAGAACACTCAACAAGGTCATCACCACTATAGCAGTTGAAAGAAAACGCAAAAGACACCTTCTAGGGCACTTGGGATGGTGTGAAGGAGACTCCTTAAAGCTCAGCTAATAACTTTCCAAATAACGTTGTGACTCTAACCCTTCCTGCCAAAAACTTGCAATTTTTCACAAATTATCTACCATATTTCTATCCTAATACTTGCTAAAGACAGTGGTTTAAATTAAGTTTCAAAGGGGTTTCCATGAAAGCAGGACCCTAGTGTAACACAAGTAACTAAACATGCAGAATACTGAAAATGAAGGAATTTTATCTCATGGAATTTAAATAACTAAGATAAACATACCAGCTGGAGAGTCCAGTTTTTCAGAGAAAGGAACTAGAGAAAAGAAAACCAGAGCAGAAGTGAGAGTTAGGGAATGTGGCAAGTCTACTGTTAGCAACTTTAAAGGGATCCAATGCATGCACAAAGGACAATTCTCCTGTTCCAAGACAAAAGAATGGTAATGATACAGAACACCCCTCCTGCCCCCCTAAAAAGGAGTGGTATAAATCAGCAGTTCTGGAGAATGCAAGGATATGATAACTTAACTGGGAAAAATTCAAATTCATAATATGATGTATTAAATTGTTATTTGAAAGTTCTTCTTGAGCTGGATTTTGTTCTTTGCTACAAAATCATCTCAAGATATAAGGTACACAAGGAAGCAATATTCCTCAAAATTCAAACTAACATATTTTCTTTATCAACCAATGGTATCACAATCCTGTCTGCAATCATGATAACACAGAGTCACCTTGCATACAATGATCAAATTATGGTTTTTCAGCACTTGAACAATTTGATGTTTCACGAATGTGCTCAGTGCTCTTGTGTTTCACTCACCTTTTCAAAGTTTGCTTTAATGAATTATTTTCATTTGCAAGCAAGCCTTCATTATATCTAACACAGTATAGTTTTTGTGAAGGCAGCTAATAAAAGCAGAGGAGAGTGTAGGAAGGGAACAGAGGGCGCTCATTCACATACAATCAATTTGGTAGTACATGATAACTGATTTCTTCAGCCAAAGACTTGGGTCTCAGCAGCTTTTCCTCCTTGGAAGGAACTTGGCCAATCCGAGATGAAAAGCAGAAAGAGACAGGCATCTATAGGTGAAACTCGAAAAATTAGAATATCGTGCAAATGTTCATTTATGTCAGTATGGCAACTCAAAAGGTGAAACCAATATATGAGATAGATGCATTACATGCAAAGCAAGATATGTCAAGCCTTACTTTGGTATAATTGTGATGATTATGGAGTACAGCTTATGAAAACCCCAAATTCACAATCTCAGAAAATTAGAATATTACATGACATCAATAACACAAGGATTAGAAATAGAACAATATCGGACCTCTGCAAAGTATAAGCATGCATATGTACTCAGTACTTGGTTTGGGCCCCTTTTGCGGCAATGACTGCCGCAATGCGGTGTGGCATGGATGCTATCAGCCTGTGGCACTGCTGAGGTGTTATGGAAGACCAGGATGCTTCAATAGCGGCCTTCAGCTCCGCTGCATTCTTCAGTCTCATGTCCCTCATCTTTCTCTTGGCAATGCCCCATAGATTCTCTATGGGGTTCAGGTCAAGCGAGTTTGCTGGCCAATCAAGCACAGTAATCCCATGGTCATTGAACCAGGTTTTGGTACTTTTGGCAGTATGGGCAGGTGCCAAGTCCTGCTGGAAAATGAAGTCAGCATCCCCATAAAGCTCGTCTGCGGAAGGAAGCATGAAGTGCTCCAAAATCTCCTGGTAGACGGCTGCGTTGACCCTGGACTTAATGAAGCACAGTGGACCAACACCAGCAGATGACATGGCTCCCCAAATCAACACAGACACTGGAAACTTCACACTGGACTTCAAGCATCCTGCATTGTGTGCCTCTCCATTCTTCCTCCAGACTCTGGGTCCTTGGTTCCCAAATGAGATGCAAAAGTTGCTCTCATCAGAAAAGAGGACTTTGGACCACTGGGCAACAGACCAGTTCTTTTTTTCTATAGCCCAAGTAAGACGCTTCTGACGTTGTTTGCTGTTCAGGAGCGGCTTGACAAGAGGAATACGACATTTGAAGCCCGTGTCCAGGATCCGTCTGTGTGTGGTGGCTCTCGATGCACTAACTCCAGCCTCAGTCCACTCCTTGTGAAAGTCCCCAATACTTTTGAATGGCCTTTTCCTGACAATCCTCTCCAGGCTGTGGTCATCCCTGCTCCTTGTGCACCTTTTTCTACCACACTTTTCCCTTCCACATAACCTTCTATTGATGTGCTTTGATACAGCACTTTGGGAACATCCAACTTCTTTTGCCATTACCTTTTGGGGCTTTCCCTCCTTATGGAGGGTGTCAATGATGGTTTTCTGCACAACTGTCAGGTCAGCAGTCTTTCCCATGCTTGTGATTCCTACTGAACCAGCCTGAGAGACCATTGAAAGGCTCAGGAACCCTTTGCAGGTGTTATGGATTCATTAGCTGATTAGAGTGGGACACTTTGAGCCTAGAATATTGAACCTTTTCACACTATTCTAATTTCCTGAGATTGTGAATTTGGGGTTTTCATAAGCTGTACGCCATAATCATCACAATTATACCAAAGTAAGGCTTGACATATCTCGCTTTGCATGTAATGCGTCTATCTCATATATTGGTTTCACCTTTTGAGTTGCCATACTGACATAAATGAACATTTGCACGATATTCTAATTTTTCGAGTTTCACCTGTATGAATGCAAACTGGTGTCCAATTTACTGATTTGCTAGAAAGAAAGTATTCCCCATACATACTGTACTTATTCATTCCTCTAAAGACACGAAGGTCAATGTGCTTCTCTTGAAGTATAAGTGAGGTTATCTGCGATTCTCCAAATATTACTAGATTACACTATTCCTGATTGTTGCTCAAGCTTGATGGGAGATAGAATCAACAACATCTGGAAAGCCACAAGTTCCATACATCTGTCTTAAAGAAAGTGTCTCTCTGAACTTATTCCACTAAGTTGGAATAAGCAGAGTGCTATAACTAAATGGAAATTTAAACATAGGGGGAAAAACCAAAATTACTCACAGCATTAATTTCTCCTGCTTTGGGCCCCCATGATGAATTTGGCTCCAATAAATTATCACATTCAATACCCTTCTCATCATTCAGCCCTATTCCAGAATGGCTTCAAAAAAAGAAACAGCTATGTTATTCTAATCAGAATTCTGCAGGCAGATGAGTGTCCAAAAGAGAACATATAAAGAAGTCAAAATATGAAATCAGCAGAGAAAACAGTTCATGATGCTTTATTATGCACAGTAATGTTATGGATTCCAGATAAGGTTATTTAATTGGTGGCATAAGTCTAGAAATTATTTTACATAGATAAATAGTAACATATACCTATTTTCTTACCTGTTTTGGTCTTTTGAAAAAGGCAGAACAATAATATTTCGGTGCTGAATCAGATCATTCAGTATTTTAGCTGTCTGATAGGGCACATTATCCCCACCTTCACCTCCAGCAGGCAAGCCAATCACATGATCCCTCACTTTACATCCCTTTCATTAAAAAAGAACCGAGAGTGATACCCAGTGAGACAGATTACTTGCTTAAGGTAGACATAATCACAACAATTTTAAAAACAAAGACAAAATAATTTCTCAGTGGCATAGTGGTTATAACAGTTGCTTAGCATGCATAATATCCCTAGAACCCAACAGAAACGTATTTTGGAGAGCCAGTGTAATGTAGTGGTTAATGTATTGGACTAGGAATGAGGAAAATGAGGTCAGTGGCAACTGCAGTGGGGGGGGGGGGGTAAAGGGGGCAGAATGGTGGAAGTAGCAGTGCAGCATCATGATGCAAGCCCTGCCCCTTTTATATATGTGCTGTTATGTTGCACTCACATATCAACGGCGCAGAACTGATGACATGATACTGCTTTTGACATTTTGACAAATGCAGCAAGTTTCTGTGGAGACCTATTCCACAGAAGCAGGAGGTTTCTAGGTTCTAGTCCACCCTCTGCCATGAAAGCTTACTGGGTGTCTCTCAGCCCACCTCCCTCACAGGGTTGTTGTTGTGGGAAAGTAGGCCTTGTACTGCACTTAGGTATCTGTGCATACTGAATAAAAATACTAAATATTAACATTAGTGATTTGAAAGTCATTCAGTGTTTCAGATTCTAGTTTAGGTCAATTCTTATTTTGGTATTCGGAATCATGCCTCACATAATAAAACCAGTAAAATAAATACATAAACCAAATTTGCATACTGCTTGGATACCCTTCATTTAAATAAATCTACAGTAGCTCATTAAAAGTGCATCAAAGCCTTGGGGCTGGAGTGGAGAGGAAAGGCATAAATTGGTTAAATACTAAGCGGCGGGAGCAGTAAGATTTCAAAAGGTTTCTTCCAAATACATACTTTTGGAATAGGAGCAGGATCAAATCTAAGAACCTTTTGATTACAGCAGGGATATATTCCAGTGCCAGTGGAACCAAGACAACTTGCTACACCAGGATAGAGGACTGGTTGAGGGTGGTATTGGCAATGTGAAAACTCAGTGCACAGGAAAGTCTGCAAGAGACACCCAACAGCAACAAACATATATTACTACTACTACCCTTTTTGAAGTCTATATTTTTCCACTTAAAAAAGAAGAAAAGGTTTTCAGGCATGCTGCACGTCAGACTGGACACCTTGATATATTGAACTGTTCTTAAAAATAAATAATTCTTTAAAAACGCTACTGTATAAACTTTAAGACAACTGGAAATATCCTGAGGGGATTCAAAAATACTCACTTGATTACACCTTGAACAGGTCAGCCAATTAATAGTTCCCCAAAGACGCCAGTATACATCTCGCCATGATTTTAATTCTTCAAAAAGACTCAGGAGATACTCATGGATATCCCAAGTTTTATCTCTGTACAGAAAAATGAGCAACCAGTCAAGCAGAGTAGAGGATTTAGTTTTGAATTGACTAGTCACTGTTGCACAGGTTGGAAAAAAAAAAATTCTTTCATCTTTCACCTTTTCTCTCAGTGATTCTCATTGTGTTAATTTAATGATTAGCAATGTTTAATTATTGAATTAGATTACTGTTCAATTATATTATAAGAACATAAGAATATTTCTGTTGATCAGGCCAAGGCCCATTTTGTTTCTCATAACGGACAACTAGATGAAAGAACAATGCCTTTTTTTGGAGAGTGGACATACGAGTACCAAAAAATAAACTTTTGTTCTAAAGACATTTTCATTCTCATATGCAAGTGTATGTAACTTTATTAATTAGAGTGAATAAAATTTATCTATTGTAGTGATAGCCTTAATTAAAATAAAATATTTTAAGACAGCAGTCTCCACTTGGTAGTTTTCTATATATATCTGGCATATTTAAAATGTTGTAGGTGCAATGGTTTTATGGCCATTCACAAACTGGCTACCATGGGAGCATGGCCATTCAGAAAATATAGGGAGGATCCCCTCTCTTTACTTCCATTTTTCTTTCTCAAATACAAGAATAAAAAGGAACAAACACAAGACAATATGAGAGGGTGTTTTCCTGTATGGCAAGTTTTTCCCCTTTGACTGGAAAACATACTTTATTAAAATGAACAAGAAGAAACCCTTTCTGTAGAACATGGACTCAGAAAGCCTATTTTCAGCAGTTGCCTATTTTTGGCAGCAGCAGCAGCAGCAGCAGCAGCAAATTTCCTATTTTATTCATTGATTTGAGGTTCAGAAAACTTTCACTCGCCCAAAAAATGGTGTGGGTGTATAACATCTCTTCTTCTTAAATCCCTGCAGTTTTAGTGGAAGAGGAATTCTATTTGTCTCCTATTTTTTCTCTGGGTACTTTTTTCCTCTCTCCCCTTCCAAATCCGAGGAGGCGTAGCTACAGTTATCTCCACTGGAGAAAATAAGCTGGCTAGCATATTAATAGGACTTGGCAGGCAGAGAAGCAACCACAGGCACCAGCCAGAGATTGCAGATCTAAGGCATGTACTTGAAACTGGAGAAGCAAACTTGAAGGCCATGGTGGGCCATATTAAACAGATGATTAAGCAATTTGAATTCTAACTAACAAAGTCACCTTCCTGTCTAAATTGGCTTTTAAAAACTAAAGCTGAAAATATTAAAGGAGATTTTATTTTTTCTAGATATTTAACATGAATTTTTAAAACTGCTTTTACAAACACTACATTTTCAGAATCAGACTAGATAGTAAAACAAACACATTTCACCTGTATTCTGCTATCATGATCATTTCGTGATGATTGCTATAGTGCAGGTAGTAAAATATAGACTCTGAATCAAGCTTAGGTTCTAATAACCTCATAGGCATATCAATATAATTTATCTGACAACAATATGGAAGTGGTTGACCACTGCTTTCTTCCAAGGAGTTGTTTTGACTTCCCAATGTAGAATAGAGCCCTGGGATTTCCTGTTTGTCTTTCATCCGAATAGTAACCCAAGTATGACTCTGCTTAGCTTTTGTTGTTAGTCAAGGTCAATTAAGTATCTGGGCCAGTGCAGGGATCACACTGATCTGCAAAATTATTTTGTTAATTAAGCTATATTTCAAAAGTCATTGTTCCCTAGTCAATTGAGCACCTGGTTAAAATGGTCAAGACCTGGAATAAAAGACAGAGCATAGTTATGAGCTAAAACCTTGCTCTAACATATATTAAAAAGTCAAGATAAAAACACTAAAAATGTTGCAGCAAAATGATTTGTGAAGCACCTTATGTGAATATAGATAATATTTCCATACTGATCCACATTAATCTTTCCAGGAATACATGGGATTTTTCTTTCAGTATCCTTAATAAGAAGTTTCTTACATAAATAACACCTGCATAAAAACAAAGATAAGAGAATGATATTACAAAACTGCAATGAGCCATGGAACATATATCAAGGTAATGCAAATCAATGGAGAGCTCTGTACCTGTATAGGGTTGCAGCATTTCCCTTAGAATCTGCGTTCTGATACTCTGGATCAAATAGTCTTTCTATCTTCTTACAGAAAAGTTTGCTATTAGTTGCAAAAAAAAAAAAAAAGGCTCATAAAAATGCGCTACCAACTATTTTACTCATATTCTAAATGTTACTTCAAAAACAGAGTAGAAAAGTGCTTATAATGCTGCAGCAAAATATTTTTTAAAAGCCTGTACAGTGTTTCTGGTTCATTGTATGGTATATTGCTCTTTCATGTACTCAGTTCTTAATTCCTGATAGAGACAATTATCTGAACTCAGTTACATAGGAGTAACTGTTCTGATGGAGCAAGGAATTTGCACAGATGGTTCTGAGCATTAACTAGGAACTAAAGAGCGGCTCTGCTGTATTCAAGGGATCTGAAATTGCCCAACCTCAACAACAACAAAATTCATAAGGTGACAGTGGAAGTCCACTCAATACCAAATACAGTTTGTTAAGGAGGCTGCTATTCAGAAATGTTTAGCTCAAATGGTACAGTTTTTGTTAGTTTGCATATGATAGGTAGAATGCCATTGTGAAATTGAAAAAAAAGAACCAAAGCACTGTCAGTTTGCTTACTAGGCAAAGACATATGTTAAAGGTTGCCTAAGCCATCAAAACATTAACATTGCCTAAGTACAGATGGGTTTTTAGAAAAGAGAAGCAAGTTGTATTTTAGTATCATAGAATCCTTTCACTTGAACAACTACTCAAGGCACGATTTCAGATTAAATGATCTGGGAGAGATAGTCTAGTCTCTGCATGAACATACCCTGAAGGGGAGCCTACCAACTTTCTGGGTAATTGGTTGCAATGTCAAACTGCTCTTACTCTTAGGAAGTTTTTTCTATCATTCAATCAAAATCTGTTTTCCAGAAATTTATGTCCATTGTTCAATGTCCTGCACCCTGGAACAAGAGTGGACAGGTCTTGACCTCCTTTTATGTGACATCTTTTCAGATATTTGAAGGTATTTAACATCCTCCTCGGTCATCTTTTTTCAAGGCTAAACCCTCCTCCTTCAATCTCTTTTCAGGGCTTAGTTTGATCATTTTTGCTGACTTTCTCTGAAGTCAGTTCCAACTTCTCAGAATCCTATGAAAGTATGATGTCCAGAACTAGTCACAATGAAGGTGTTGTGTTCAGGAGGAAGGGCCAGGGAGGGGGGGGAATCTGACAAAAGAAAAATAGAATAGAATAATAGTACATTAATAGTTCATTGTGCTTGGCCCATTGAGTGACTGTGCTATACCCAAGCCAGGGAAATTTTATTTATTGATTGATCTAATTTCTATAATTTTGCTGAAGACCAAACTTTGTTCTGGGAGTTCAATCATAATTAACAAAATATTGGTCTTAATTGCTCAATTAATGATATTTCTTTTGAACTAAATGATGCTACAAATACAAAAGAATAGGAGACAACAGCAGGGTTTTGTTTTGCTCAAAAAATACCTCTTAAATTTATCTCTCTTGTCCTTCACCTCTTCTACTTCATTATGTGTGAAAAGATCGGTTATGCGTGTTAGTAGGTTAGCATTAATGCAGTTCATATTGCACGGCGTGGCTACAATTGTACTCATATTCTTGTGGCAATAATTAATACATTTTTCCACCTAAAAAAAAATAAATATAACTCACTTATTAGTGAATAGTCATACAAAAATTTCTTACAGTATTTTCATATTCCAAGTAAAGCATCATGACAATCCAGTGACCACTGAAGATGAATCACTCAGACACTTTTACACACACAGATACAAATACTTACTGTTACCTATTAAGGCTGGAATAGAGGTGGGGAAGAACCTGCTGAATAGATGAGGCTGAGGCTAGGAGTGGGTGGAGACACTCCTCTCTTTTTCTGATGTATATGCACATGCAGACAAGAAACATTTTTGGTAGTTTCTGAAAAATTTGGGTTTGGTGGGAACTAGCAGTCAAAGAATATAATTTTCCCATTATCTATGAAACATCTAATTAGTAGGATGACCAGATCTCTAAAACCAGGAATACATCCATTTGTATTTAATTTTTTCTTTTTAAAGATAGCAGTTAAAGTTTGGAAGGACTTCCCTAAGGAAGCAGCTTTAAATATTCCATACATTTCCTGTTCCCTATTGTGCTTGTATGATTTACAGGTCAAATCAAGTTAAAGGATGCTTAACAAGCAACAGACCATTCTATCAGTCAGGAAATAGAGAATGGATTAGTTCTGTTTTTCCATTCCCATCTCCCATCCACTATGAGGTACACCCAAACTTGAATGAAAGAAAACTCAAGCTCTACCAAGAGCGCGTGATTACCTGATGCCATTTCTATGACTACTGCTTCCTGTGCTACCATTGCCCTCCAACTTGAGCACTAGTTTGGGACTGCAAAAATCCAGACAATAATTAGCAAAGTGCTAGAGTTTTCTGTATCTCTATGCCACTGTCCACATTTTTGCCGCCCAAGTATGTAACTTCTCAAGTATTATGTACGTGCAATGAGCAGCGAACACAGAAGTTGTTTTCTACTTTATTACTAGCAGAAGACAAAACCTATTGCTGTTCATGCTTTTTCTTGGCAATATCTCCCCAAAAATTGGAACTGTCCCAAGCCCAGCAACCCCAGGAAGTCTGGTCATCTTAACATTGGCCAGGATTCTGTACTACAGTAACTAATCTTTGAAGATAACTTGCATATGATTGGACATCATATAGGCCTATTTATACAGCATTTCTGCAGACATGAAGTTATTATTTTGAATGACACCATGCCCCTTTCCTCAAGTCTAAACTAGTTTTTATGCACCTTATTCAAATTAAACAATAACTCTAATTATACATTTGTAAGTAAAAGCATAACAAATATAGCAAGAAAGGGAAATGTTTGTAAATAACATATTGTCATCTTTGTGGAGTCCTTGGTGCTCTCTGAGCTTGGTTGTTTGCGTACAGCTTATGAAAACCCCAAATTCACAATCTCAGAAAATTAGAATATTACATGACATCAATAACACAAGGATTGGAAATAGAACAATATCGGACCTCTGCAAAGTATAAGCATGCATATGTACTCAGTACTTGGTTTGGGCCCCTTTTGCAGCAATGACTGCCGCAATGCGGTGTGGCATGGATGCTATCAGCCTGTGGCACTGCTGAGGTGTTATGGAAGACCAGGATGCTTCAATAGCAGCCTTCAGCTCCGCTGCATTCTTCGGTCTCATGTCCCTCATCTTTCTCTTGGCAATGCCCCATAGATTCTCTATGGGGTTCAGGTCAGGCGAGTTTGCTGGCCAATCAAGCACAGTAATCCCATGGTCATTGAACCAGGTTTTGGTACTTTTGGCAGTGTGGGCAGGTGCCAAGTCCTGCTGGAAAATGAAGTCAGCATCCCCATAAAGCTCGTCTGCGGAAGGAAGCATGAAGTGCTCCAAAATCTCCTGGTAGACGGCTGCGTTGACCCTGGACTTAATGAAGCACAGTGGACCAACACCAGCAGATGACATGGCTCCCCAGATCAACACAGACACTGGAAACTTCACACTGGACTTCAAGCATCCTGCATTGTGTGCCTCTCCATTCTTCCTCCAGACTCTGGGTCCTTGGTTCCCAAATGAGATGCAAAAGTTGCTCTCATCAGAAAAGAGGACTTTGGACCACTGGGCAACAGACCAGTTCTTTTTTTCTGTAGCCCAGGTAAGACGCTTCTGACGTTGTTTGTTGTTCAGGAGCGGCTTGACAAGAGGAATACACATTTGAAGCCCGTGTCCAGGATCCGTCTGTGTGTGGTGGCTCTCGATGCACTAACTCCAGCCTCAGTCCACTCCTTGTGAAAGTCCCCAACACTTGAATGGCCTTTTCCTGACAATCCTCTCCAGGCTGCGGTCATCCCTGCTGCTTGTGCACCTTTTTCTACCACACTTTTCCCTTCCACATAACCTTCTATTGATGTGCTTTGATACAGCACTTTGGGAACATCCAACTTCTTTTGCCATTACCTTTTGGGGCTTTCCCTCCTTATGGAGGGTGTCAATGATGGTTTTCTGCACAACTGTCAGGTCAGCAGTCTTTCCCATGCTTGTGATTCCTACTGAACCAGCCTGAGAGACCACTGAAAGGCTCAGGAACCCTTTGCAGGTGTTATGGATTCATTAGCTGATTAGAGTGGGACACTTTGAGCCTAGAATATTGAACCTTTTCACACTATTCTAATTTTCTGAGATTGTGAATTTGGGGTTTTCATAAGTTGTACGCCATAATCATCACAATTATACCAAAGTAAGGCTTGACATATCTCGCTTTGCATGTAATGCGTCTATCTCATATATTGGTTTCACCTTTTGAGTTGCCATACTGACATAAATGAACATTTGCACGATATTCTAATTTTTCGAGTTTCACCTGTATGTTCCCATTCTAGATGAATTTAAAACACCAAAGATACAGAATACCTATTTCTACTGTATACTCACTAAAGAATCCATCTTCAGAAACTCAGAGGAAATCAGTATTGAAACGACATTGCTTGGTTCTAAAAAGAAACAAGAGAACAAAGTGAAAAAGTATTAGATTTACAAACATTGCAAGATAATTAAAATTAAAGGAAACATTGTAAAAGATGCTTTGCTTCAGAAAATCCATATTCTATAGAAATGGAATAAAAGAAAGTTTGGAGATTTGTTTTGGGCCCTTCTATCAACTATCTTGACTTTGGATTATGCTCATATAATTTAGACTTTTCAATTCTACTTACATTTATATCTAAATAATTATTTGCTTCTTTTTAGTTTTTGTCCTAACATGCCAGCCAAAAATAATACTGTAGGGTTTTACAGATCACGTTTTCATGACAAAGCAAGCCCCATTAAGCAAGCTCCACTAAACAACACTAAGAAACGAAAGAATGATAATTGTAACTAAATCTCAAACAAAGATTTAGAGTTTAAATCCAGACATTTTTAAATACATTATACAAGCACATTCACAGTGTGGAATTTTGAGTTTCAAGCTATCACTCTCTCCTTTTTGAAGATGGAATTGTCTGTTTTCAGAGAGGAATGGGATCTCAACACTGAAAACTGAATTGAACAAAATACCAATTTTAAACTTTGATATATCTAACTTCAGTCCCTTGTGAATTAGATAGCATGCAAGTGCAATCAATTTTTAAAAATGTTTGTGCACTTTAGATCAACTATAAAGCTGGGTCAGAATCCATTTTAAAACAAAGCAGGCACACTATTATGGAAAGCCCAATTTCCCCCCACATACCTCTAACTTTCTCACTAGCACTGTTAACCTAGCTTCCTATTTTCCACCCCAGAAATACACCCTGCATGGTCTAAAAATATTTGTGCTTCCCTCATTATATATAGTAAGGAAAGATCTGGTTTTAAACTGGGTGTGGGGAATCTTTATGTAGCTGGAAATCATTCCTATTGATGATGATGATGATGATGATGACAAAGCCTGTGAGAGCCGTGGGAGTGATTTAGTGAGGTCACCTAAGGAGGAAGGCTGAAATTATTGGTTTTGTTTAAGGGGTAGGAGTAGGGACTGTTTTTTTAAGACAAAATGGGTGTTAAGCTTAGTGGAAATTTAAAGCATCTATCTTAACCTTTTTTAAGGTTAAAATACTGCTGCCAAAAATTTGTAATGCAATGTTATATGATTTGAGGAACCAAGGAAAAATGGGGCCTGTGGACAGCATGCTCTCTTCTATTGCTTATCCCTAGTTTCAATTAAACAAATCTGTTGCATTAACTATCATCTACAGATTTTAAGAACTAACTACTTGAACAAGATTTTTTTTAAAAGAGATCCTTGAAAAAGATGTGCTAAAAAGTGTTTGATGAAGTCAGAATCATATAGATTTATTAATCCCATGGATTTCAGTGAGGGGAAAGTTGAGTGTACACTTAAATCTTCTACTCATTTCCCCTGGAATTAATCCTGATTGATTGTACCAAAAACATTCTACTTGAACAAAGTTTCTAAACTTTTAACTTGTTCAGTCTTGAGTCTGAAACAAGCAGCATTTCATAACTTTAAACAAGGACAGAAAATAATGCTTTTCCTCTAAAGTGGCATATTGCCATACGTTTATTCTGCAAGAGCCACATGGAAAAAATAAGCTTTGAGTGTTTAATGAGATGCCGTAGCGGGGAGATGAGGCAGGTAGAAAATATTAGATTGAGTTACTGAAAGGTCTGTCCTCAGATCAGTGACTTCATAATCAGACCACCACTGATTGTCACAGTCATAGCATTTTAGGAAATGGGGTGATTCTATAGGTTAAGAGACATCCTTAGTTTGATTCTTTCCACCTCATTTTCACCCAGTCTCATCCTGAGAAACTGAGGTGACTATGTTTTACGAAATGTATTAGCTGAGTGCCCAAGCCTAGCAACAATATATTTTATTTAAATATTAATTAAACTATTTACTTCTAACTCAACACACAACTAACATTTCTACATATTCAGAATGGCTCTGCATCATTCCTTGTTACTCCTCCCTAGCATTAATTATCTATTTATACACACACACACACATACACACACACGCAGAGATATATATAATCTTTCTCTCTTTTCTTCTAAAATAGGGGCAGATATTCTTCACCACTGGGGCAATTATCATTGCCAATTTCTTCACATTCTGTCTCAAAAAAGATTATAATTTATTTTTTTTATACATCAGATTTTAAAGTTGGGTACTTAGAAAGCTCTGCACCAATTTTTATAAAATTTGGTATACTTCATCCCTAAACATTTGCACCAAATCCATGCACTGATTCAGATTGGATCAGCTATGGAGTAAACCAGACCACATCAAACCATTACCAAATTTCTGGATCAGATCCCAAATTAGATTGGGTAGTTCTTGTATATAGAGTGTAAAATAACAGGGCCATAATTATTTCTCAAAACCTATGAGTGAGAATGAAGGAGATAAAATGGGAGTCCCCAGCTTCTTAACTATTGTTAACAAATTAAGCTGTGTAGCACTGGTATTATATCCATTTTATAAGAAATTAATCCTGTTAAACTTTCTATCTTATTTCAGTTTTCCCTGTTATTAGAAATTAGGCTTTTATCATCAAAAGCAGAACAGGAAAGGAAAATTACCTTTCAAAGCCATTTTTGCAATCAGACTTTTGGTCTGATGTAGGAGTCAGGTTTTCAAAAAATTTGTGGCAAAAATGAATAGATTTTCTTTTACCTAAGGTGGGTATTTCATCAACCTCATATTCCTTAGTGTTCCTTTTAACATATCTTATCAACCAGTTAAAGATGTGAACGTCACAGTGAACTGAAATGTCTACTTCTTCCCAGCGTTGGGCATCCATTGATAGATATTCAGCAAAGTACTTCATTTCAGAAATCAATAGATCTCGTGGACAAACAAAATCTTCCTTCAGATTTTTTGCTTCATCACACACATGGATCACCATATTTGGCCTTTATTTAAGAGGGAAAAAATCATAGGGAGGAATATTATTATTTTTATTATCTGGAATATTAGAATAATTTGTGAAAATTATCCTTCAATTTTAAGTTTAGGTACAATTTTACACTTATGGAAATATATGTTCTTACACATACACGTTATAGCTTAAATAGTACTTTCACGAAACCATAACATGGATCTTCAAGTTATAATGACATTTTAATGTATGAAAAAAGTTAAGGAAAACTAAAATATGAAAAAGTCTGTGGTATACTAGAACATATTTGGCCTAGTGGACCATGGGCTGAGTGAACACGTATTCAAAGCACATTGTAGCTTTGTCTGATAAGAAACAATAAAACCTTGCCTCCTGAATCTTCCATAATTATGGAGATGGGTAAAATATGTTATTATTGGGAAATAGACCAATATAGCTTCATTCCATTTCTCCAGAATAAAATTAAGCAAAATGAAACATTCAGAAACATGCTTAATTTATGTTCCGTGTGTCTAAGGATTTGGGAAGGCAGAATAGCAGATACCACATGCAGCCCTGTTATTCATATACAAATCTTCTGCCCAAACAGAAATATCTAAACTCAGTTTTACTTATTATGAATAGTTCACTGAACTGCCCTTAAGAACTATCAGGGATCTGCTATGAGCAAACCATAATCAGCATTTGGAAAAGTCAGGCAGGTTGGGCATGCTTTGGGTCCTGTTGGCTGGGACCCATGGAATGCTGGTTGGTGGGGCCAAGACGACATGCCTTTTCTGCTGTAGTGCCTGCCTTATGGAACATTCTCCCCCAGGATGGCCCCAACCCTGTTGGCTTTTCATAAGTCCTTAAAGACCTGGCTCTGTGCCCAGGCCTAGGGTTCCAAGTGCGTGCAGGGACTTGTTTCTTGGTTATTTTAGCAATTATGATGTTTGATTTGTTCTTGGCTGCTATGTATTTTAATTTTTGAATTACTGTAATTGTTATTTTCTTTTTAATTTTGTTCACCACCCAGAGTCACTTGTAGAGATAGGTGGCCACACAAATTGAATGAATGAATGAATGAATGAATAAATAAAATGGAACCAGGTGTGCAGTCTGGAATTTCATTTTCTCCAATACTGGGCGTATTTATTATGTTCTCTATACTTTTCCTCATAAAATTCAAGAAAATATACACAGTTCTTTCTCCACCCCAATTTAATTGTCATCAGAGCCCAGCAATATTGATTATGCCAAAAAGTATTGTTTGTCTCAAAGCCATCCATGGAGCTTTATTGCTGAGTGGGGATTTGAATCTAAGTTTCCACAATTCTAGTCTAGTAGTGTTAACAACTGGACCAATCTCTATTAGATTCCATTGAAGACTATTTGTCTTCTGAAGACAAAAAGTACAAGAAGTTAATGCTTTTAGTCTTTTATCTAATAGTTACATCTAGGTAAAGTTATCTTGTTTATCAACTAATTATAATTCTTTTAAAAAATTCCTATATACAGAGTCTTTTTTTGTGCTGAGGAGTGGGAAGCAAAACAGCAAAGAGAAAAAGAAGCACTTTTGCATAGGAAAAAAGATACTCGAATAAAGTTTCACCTTCTATGCAAATAAACGAGGAAGATCTGGCAGACAGTGAAAGTTTCTGTAAGCTCCACACACTGTAACCTTCACTCCTAGCAGAACTCATCTGGCTAAAAAGAAAGGCTCTGAGGGCTTATGAAAGCTGCTTGCCTTCTGCAATCACAACCATAAGGAAATACTGCAGACCATTTTGGGGTATTTCCCCTTAAATAAAATCTGTACCCAAGCAACAGAGAAATAGGCTTGCTATGAGTTTGTTGGCAACTACATTGACTCCTTGAGAAAACTGAGAATTTATGAAAAATCTTAGTATGCAAACTGTTTTTCAAAGACTCCCTGAATAAAGCTGAAAGAGATAGTCGATACTGATATTTTCAGAGTTCACTGTGGAAACAATAGCAGGAGAAGGACAGAAGTGCTAAGCGCTGATGTCTTTTCACAACTGAGGCTGCCCTTACTGAAAATGACACACAGGAATCTTAATTCCATTTGCTAAGGTGACACAGAGAAAAGGTGCCCTGTCACCCTGGGCTAAACATTTATTTCTCCAATTCTATTCCCAGGCTACAATCTAATGCCATTTCTATTAAACTATAAGATGCATTATAATTATGTGAATATTAAATGCTCAAAAACTAGAGTACAGATAGTCCTTGACTTACGACCATTCATTCAGTGACCATTCGAAGTTATGAATGTGCTGAAAAAAGTGACTTATGACTGGTGCCCAAAGTTACAGCTGTTGCAGTGCCCCGCAGTCACATGATCAAAATTCAGGTACTTGGCAGCCTGCCTGCACTTACAACCAAGGAGCACTTCAACTCTTCCATCTGCCTATCTCTTCCCCATCTATGCCCACTTGGCCCCCTGCCACCCTGTGCTCCATCGCCCCAGCTGACTTTCACTGTCGTTTTGCTCCAAAATGCCCCTTTGCAAAAAGCTCCCGGGCAGAGCTGGGCTGGGCTTTTTCTGTGTGCTGTGAAAAGAAAAAAACAGCACCTGAGCAGCTGCATGCCAAAATGCCCCTTTGCAAAAAGCTCCTGGGCAGGACTGGGCTGGGCTTTTTTTTTTCCTGTAGCACAAAGCAAAAGCCCAGCCCAGCCCTGCCCAGAAGCTTTTTGCTGGGTGTTTTGGTGCACTGTGCTCCAGAAGCTTTTTGCAAAGGGGCCTTCTGGAGCAAGAAGATGGCAAAGGTCATCCAGGGCGGCAGAGTGCAGGGTGGCAGGGGTCTCAGAGTGCAGAGTGGCAAAGGTGACTGTGGCTGGGACTGGGCTGGGGTGGCTGCAGCTTCCCGGGGCATGGCAAGCAGACCTAGAGCTGTGCAGTTCTGGAGCTGCTTGCCACCCCACAAGGCAGGGTTCAAGGTGGCCAGAAGAGCAGAGATGGGGGGACAGATAGGCAGGTGCGGGGAGTTGGAGGTAGTCCTTTAACTTACTGAGGCTCAGGGCTGGGAGGAACCAAGCCCAGAACGGCTTGGATTGGGGTGGGTACCTGCTTAACGACCCACGATTCTCAGTTAATGACAGCAACCGGGACTGCCAGGATTGCATTCGGTAAGTGATGCAGTCACCCTATCTCTCACTTTACAACTGCATTGCTTAGCAACAGAAATTCCGGTCTCAACTGTGGCTGTGAGTCAAGGACTACCTGTATTTTCAAAACTGAAATTAATTGGATATGCTATGACACTGTAATATCTGAAATGTTTTCACTCCTGAACATATATTTTCACAAGGAACACCTAAATTATTTGGAATGCTTTTTTCCCTTAGCAAGCCAACATAACGCTCCACACACAAAACCCAATCCCTCCCTCTGAAATTCCACAAAATACAGAGAAATAGACCAAGTGTAAAAGTACACAGAAAACAGGTGTCAGAGACTAAGGTTAATCTAGCTGTCTAAAATGAAACAGCCATCTTCCTACCCTTCAGTTTCATCAGCATTTTCTCCACCTTTAAGTGCAGGGCATTTTTCACTTTCTGAAGAGCAATTCCTTGAGGAAACTATACTTGGCTTTCCTTAAATACAAGTGGGGAGAAAAAGCATTAGGTCATAACGTTGAGATGCACTTCTCATGTCTGGTAAGCAGTGTGCCTAGTCAAAGGAAGATGTGATAGTTAATTTTTAGATGAACATTAAGGTAATTAATGTTTTAATGTATTTTCAGAAGAAAGGTTCTTTAAAAAAATTAATACAATCCAAGTAGAAGAGAAAGTAAAGGACTAAATCTTTTTAGTCACAGGGTTTATCTGCGCTTGCAAGAGAGAAAGAAAACCAGCATAACCACTAAGCATTACACATTGTCTATTATGCTTTATGGGAGGGCAAGAACAAACTTCTGTGTTTCATAGTGCTGGCACAAACATACCACCTCTGAATTATGTATGACATAATAGTCAGTGCAATGTGGCAGCTACCTCTGCCTCTGTCACATGCTTCCTTCTCACCAATTCCTTGCCAAAATACAAATGAACATTTTTTAAAAAATCCATTATAGCAATGCCTGTGTTTCTTTTCTTATTTAACATAATGCTTCCAATTCCAAAAATGATAATACTAAATCTCTGACTACAGAACAGGACAGATAAAATAGGAATGCTGTAGATTCCTAACAAGTTATGTACAAAACAAATCCTTAAAAAGAACAACACCCAATAGCAACAGGATAACTCTTCATTTATGTTATTTGTATTATAGACTTGTCTAAGTGTTAATATCCTAAATAGATATACAGCCAGCTTTTTGGCTGGTAAATTGTAAAGTACAGAATCTTTCCTTCTCCCTTACTTATATCAGCAGGTTATAGGAGATCACCGATTTCTCCACATAATTTTTATGTAGTCTCTTTCTTTTCTCACACTTTTTAGCGTCTATTACTCTGTTGTTTATACAACATGCCCAATTTTGTCTCCTTCATACTATATATCGTTCTCTCACACATGCGCTTCCTCTCGCTCATGCTGCTTTCTAGCTGTGCCTTATTTTTCTACGCCTATGCATATGCTATTTGTGTAAGAGCTCATCATGAGATATATACCACCATATTGGACAGCATTTCTGACATGGTCTCTGAGCAGCTTGCATAGTGTTTAGCATCTAGCATTGTCTTGAGTGATAATGGTATTCCAATCTCAGGCAGTTATCTTTTCTCAGCCATCCCTGAGAACCTGGAATCCCACTCAAAGCTTGTCTTCTACCACTAAACGTTGTACTATAATATTAATTTAGACACCTATATGCCTTAATATCTTGGCAGGTTCATTATGTCATTTTGTTATATAAGGCAGCCTCCTCAGTTTATAGACTATAAATTGGCTGGAGACATCCCTGGAAAGCACCAAGTTGGGAAAAAGCTGATAAAGGGTTAATTGTAGCTTGGATGTTCACACACAGGCTTCATAAAGCAAAATAACCTCAGCCTACAATAAATCATTTGTATGGTTCTGTTAAATGTGTAACAGAAGTATTATATACTTTCAAGGTGCAATTGTTTTAACTACTTTTAAGTGTAGTACACACAGAAGTCAAGTTTCTTAATTTTTAAAGCCACAAAACTTTTGGCAGAAAATTGATATATGGTTTAAGAAAGCCAACATTAAACTAGGATGGATTTTTAAGATTAATCTGTAGAGTGGAACCAAGTATTGACAAAAGCAATCTATATATCAACAGGAGAAAAATGGCATGCATGATGCTATGAACACAACAGCAAAAGTGACTAACGCCTACCATTTAGAGAAATCGCATCATTTTCACTAGAAGGTTCTTGTATCTCTTCCTGGGCATCAAGAAGTGATGATTTAATATAACAAGCTAGTGTTTCCACAGGTTTCACACCACTAGCCATTACTGGATTGAACTGGTTATCAACTGGAGAACTTCCACTGCTTTTCAGTTCATCAAACCTTTTTGCACACTGTCAAAATATAATAGAGAAAGTATGTTTAGTTAGATGTCTTGCCTTGCCTAGAATTCTGACAGCTGACTAATAATTAATAACATAAGAAAAATACCTCTGAACTATCCTATTTCATTTCTTACCAGGGACAACCACATGCCTCTGAGACAATCACAAGTAAGAAATGGAGACATATCCCTCTCCTGCTACTGCTCTCCTATAACTAGTATTTAAAGAGACTCAACCTAGATATATCAAAGTCTTCATGGAAAGAAAACTGTTCATAAACTTTTTTCCATGAATTTATTCAATCTCCTTTTAAATACATGCCAATTGGCATGATTTGTCTTATGGTAAAGAATTTTACATGTTAATTAAAGGTAAAAAAAAGTTATTTTTTTCTGGTTCCATTCTCCTTTCAATAAGCTTCATTGGATAATTCTTGATTTTAATGTTTTGAGAGAGGGAAAATTTTTTCTCCCTATGTGTGTTTTCCATGCCATATATGATTTTATATACTCAATTATGTACTTTTTTAAAAATTAATTTTTATCAAAGAAGTTTTTTGTGAAGTAAAAACAATACAAATTTAAAGAAAAAAGAAAGTAAAGAAAAGTGGTAAGTAAATAGAAGATGAAAGAAAAAGAGAAAAAGAAAAGATATAAAGAAGTGGCTTCCGATCTTCTTTATAGCAGTTACAAATGCATGTATATTTTATCCTCTCTCTAAGGCTACATCATGGCTCTCTTCTTTCCATATTCTACCCTTTTCTAATCGTCAAACCCATAAATTATGTACTCCTTCAACTGCCTTTTAAGCTAAAGAGGCCCAAGTATTCTAGATTTTTCTCCTAAAGAAGGTGTTCAACCTCTCTGATCATTTCACTTGCCTTCTTCTGAACTTTTTTTCTGTTTGCTTATAGCCTTTTTCAGTGGGTTGACCAGAAATTAACACAGAATTCCAGGTGCAAGCATACCATGGATTTGTATAAAGACATTACAACATGGACAGTTTTAGTTTCCTAATGATCCTTCATAGGGAATTTGCCTTTTTCACAGCTGCTGCACATTAAGTGAACATCACTGAGCTATTCACTAAGACCATAAGATCTTTTTCCTGGGTGGTTGCAGAAAGCTTAGGTTCCATCAGTGCATGTATGCAGTTGCAGGGAGGGATTGCCCCAGTGATCACTTTATACTTACTTAAAATGAACTACATTTGTTATTTAGTTGGCCAGTTACCCATTTTAAAGACTTCCTTCTGGAGCTCTTCACAATCATTTTTGTTTTTAAACACCCAAAATAGTTTGGCTTTGTATCACCTGCAAACCTGGCCAGCTCACTGTTTTACCCTAAATCAAGATCATTTATGAACAAGTTGAAAAGCTCCCATCACAACAAAGATCCTTGAGGGACTTCATTTCTTACTTCCCTCTACTGAGCAAAATTACAGAGGTGTTGGAAGAGACTGGCTAGGGGTAGAGTGAGAGCCAGCAGCGATGGTGAGCTGGAGAACCATGGAATTAGAGGAGGTAGAGGCTGCGGCACTGCAGTAGCCAAAGATGGGATCTACCAACAGTAGTTGGAAGTCTGTCTGAGCGTGGATCTGGACTGCAGAGGTGCTGTGAAGACTGGCTAGAACTTGATGGTTGGGTGGGCTGGAGCTGGAAGTTTGTCTTAGGGAGCTGCCATAGTTGCCTGATTTCTTCCCTTGAGCTGCCAAGTGTCTGAGGACAAGTGCAATCTGAGGTAGGGTTGGAGTGCTGCTCTCGTGTTCTGGCTTCAGCGAAGGGAGTAAACGCTCATACAACTGGCAGGTAAAATGCGGGCATGATGCAGGCACTTGGGGGAGAGGCTTTCAGAAGTGCTGGAGGGAGAACACACACTGTGAAAGGAGCTTGGTAAAAAATGCAGTGAGGAGAGCAAATGAGGGGAGGCACGAGGAGAGGTTTGCCGAACAGAGGAGAGGTTTTGCCCAGTCTCAAAGGTTTTGCCCAGTTCTGCAACCAGAAATTCTTCTAAAAGAAATGCATGGGTGACCTACATAGTATACAATTGATCTCTGGGTTAGGGTCTCATTGACAATCCATAACAGGAATTTGAAAAGATACATTTAAGCAGTTTGTATTATAGTTTATTATGACTGAAGTTACCATGATTAGGATGTAGTAATCTGTTAAATTAGGAAAATACATAATCTGTGATTAAGATAACTAGAATGCAGAATATGCTAAGACAGCGAAACTAACGTGAAACATTGTTCTAAAGCATTACACTTTGCCAACAATCCATAGTATAAACTCTGAAAATACATTCAGGGCAAGTACCCATTGGTAACACAATAGACAACGAGCCATATCACCCTGACAACTTCTCCAAAAGCCTGAACATAGATACATACATTTATTGGATTTCTACCCCGCCATAATCTAGTCAGACTCTTGATAGCTTACACAAAACATCAAAAACAACAACAAAATATAACCCAAAAACATAAAACATACAACCCATATGTTATACAAAAGTCAGTATTGTAGAATGATCAGGACTGACACTTAAATTGAATTGACAGGGCCAATGAATACCTAAAATCTGCATATTCAGGCTTTACCTCCAGTAATGGAAGGTACTCATTGGTCCCATTATTTCAATTGCCCAGAGTCACTAGCAGTTGGGTGGCATATAAATTTAACTAAAAATAATAATTTCAGTAGCAATAATCTTACATAGTACTGAGAAGCTTCTACAAAACAATTAATATTCATGATATCAGTACTAAATGGTATCTGGCCCAAATTTTCAAGAATTATTTGAATCTTGTTCTTCTCTTTGTAATTCTAGATATATTTTAGTAATCACACACTCCTTTCTCCTGTTTTATTTTTATTTATTTCCCTACATTTGAGAATTTGGGTTGAGACATGGACTAGGCTTGCACACAGTACTAAGCCATGATTTGTTTATTAGGCATAATGGCTGATATCATCCTTAACATTAAGCCATAAACTATGTTTTAAAAATCACAATAGCTAGATGTATGTCATGTTAAACCACCAACAAATGAGCCACATTAAAGCATAACATGATTTTGAGCCCAACCATGATATAAAAATAGGATATCAAGAGAAAATGGGTCCTACTGCAAGTTTGCTCCTTAGCAAAGTAAAATTAAACAGGAGTTCCTGAAATGAAAAATAGAAAGATAACAACTTGTACACGTCATTTAGTTTTTCACAGCCTTTATATATACTATGAAAGAAGTGGAAGGTGTATCATGTGTGTATGTATGTATGCGTGCGTGTGTGTGTATGTATGCATGCATGTGTGTGTATATAAAGATACTATTAAGGCAGCAAGAGGATTGTGCACAGAAGTTCCACTTGACTATGGTTTTTGATTTAATCTGCTATATTTATGTTACTAATGTAAATTACTATATATTTCCATTAACCGAAAAAGATTTATGATATTAAACATACATTGATCTGCAAAGAGCAGAATAAATAATTTTCCCCTCTTGTCTAAAACTGCAGTTCCAGAAGCAGTTGTCAAAATACTGCTGTATTGGAAAATTTATGTACAAACACTGAATTTACAGCAGACCTATGACATACATAGGAACTAGTAAGCAACATCTCCAACTTGAACTTACTTAGAAATAATTTTTCTGCCAAAGTTGGGAAAAGAAAAAGAAGCCTACCTCTTTGGATGAATAGCCTGGAACCAATCTTGCCACACTGTCCCAGTTGATAGGTTGAGGAACCCCAATTAAAGAACAAAGAATCATATCTAAAACCATCTGATTACTGTCGTATGGGACGTTATTATTTTCTATATATCCACGATTCATTTTTTGGCACTGGAAAAGACATGAAAAAGTTAAAAATTCTTACATTGCTTAAAGAATTTTGGTTTGCCTAATTATATAGTAGCTGTTCTGTATCCTATAAGGAGAGAGAAGCATTAGAGCCCATCTTTCTTTGGATAAAATGCACCCAAAGCTATCTATCTATCTATTGTATAGTTGCCAACAGGGTGAGTCTTACAACAAAGCCACATAGGAACATTATAGCGTCCATGGGTACCACCTTGGAGAGCTCAGGATTGCCCCATCACATTGTTATTTCCTACGCTGACACACCTCCCTCCATCCTGCCACATCAGGCTGGTATGTTCACTAGTCACACAAGACAAAGGCTATGGTATAAACATAGAAAAGTAAAATATATAACATTTGATATTAATATGGTAGAAATTTATCAGGCAGTTGAATTATTGTGGAAGTAATTTAGATACCATTTGAGTTCAGTATTATCCCCCCAAAACAGAATAAAAGAAAAGTTTTAATTAAAGTGATAGATACCATTTATTATATATAAAAAAAGCAGCACTAAAATGGATGGTTTTGAACAATTCTGTTCTTGCAAGAATACAGATCTCAAATCTGAAATCTCACTACTGTACTCAGGCAGCATTAACTCACATCATTCTAGTATTCTTTTTATAATCAAAAATAATTTTGTTTATTTATTTCGGCTGTAGGCCAGCACAAAACTAATAACATAGCAAGAAGTAAAAATTAAAAATCATATTGATAAAATATTTTTTATTAAAACAAACCTCGCTAAAAAGAGGTTTAATAGCTACAGTACTCTTATGGGATCAGATATAGTCTTAAGGCTCAATGTTGTCAAGGAATTTACTACCCAACCTATCAATTTCAGTATCACATTTTAAATGGTATGCCTTATCTAGATTACTAAAGTGAATTCTCTGTTAGCATACAAGTTTTTAAAAATTACTCAGAGACAGAACACTGACAATAAAAGACAAGAAACATAAACAAAATCTAAACATTAGAAATGCTTCTGTACCTTCAGTTTTCTGACAGCATTGGAAGAAATGTAGCCACATATAGGAAATGTCCTAGTATTAACATTTACCAGAAATGGTAAACTGGGGATATGATAAACTAAGCAATTGTCAGTCAGTGAAACTTTATTTCAGTCAAAGACCAGTATAGAACAAAACAATTAACAAACTGTTTAAAAGTAAAAGAGGAGGACCAAACATAAAACACAAGCTAAAAGAATAATACAGAATATTATTATCACTATTACCACTGTAAACTATGTCTCTGGGACCAAAACAACCCAGAATATTGTATTGTCGAAGGCTTTCACGGCCGGCATACGAAGGCTGGTGTGGATCTTCCGGGCTGTGTGGCCGTGTTCTGGAAGTTCTGTTTCCTAACGTTTCGCCAGCATCTGTGACCGGCATCCTCAGAGTGCAGGAGCACAGACAGGAGCAGTTCTCTCTATGCCCAGGATGGTGTGACCCTTTTGTGGGTATTTATAGAGATCTGAAGGGGGGGGATTGGGGGGTTGGGGGTGGTTAATGAGTGGCTGCTTGTTTTGGTGTCAGAATATGTGAGTATCTTCCTGGGGGTTAGGCAGGGTTTTTTCAGGGTTGTTGCTCGTTAACAACTCAATAGAAGAAAAAACCCTGCCTAACCCACAGGAAGATACACAGATATTCTGATACCAAAACAAGCAGCCACCCATTAACCCCCCCCCCACCCCCCACCCCCTTCAGATCTCTATAAATACCCACAAAAGGGTCACACCATCCTGGGCGCAGAGAGAACTGCTCCTGTCTGTGCTCCTGCACTTTGAAGATGCGGGTCACAGATGCTGGTGAAACGTTAGGAAACAGAACTTCCAGAACACGGCCACACAGCCCCGAAGATCCACACCAACCCAGAATATTATTTGTCTCAAACTAAGAAACTAAGCAATTGCAGATCATCTGCCACATAATTATTTAGAATACAGGTACTCTTTTCTATGTGAAAATAATAGCATTTTAAGGGCAGGAATTGCTCTCAATCCAATATTGTCCTGTACCTTTGTGAAGAAATATAATCTCTCTCAAACAATTTAAGCATTATCTGAGCATGGAAATGATGAAAAATTAAGCCTTATAGTTCTGTAATTGGATAAATGAATTAAGTTGAAAAACCTACCTTTTTAAAAATTAGGTTAGTGATGCTAAACTGAATTCCAGAAAGCACTGTATACTTGAAACAAAAGGTCCTTCTCAGAACAAAAGCTGAAAAAAGTTTTTTAAGCATCCTTGCTCCACATCATCATTTTGCTGCAGTATACTTGGATTACTGCAATTCTTAAAAAGTGATTATTTAGCTGGAAGCAGCATCTTTCCAATGTCTTGAGTGGCTTTAAGGTCTCATCCCTGGTTAATTTCCTGACAGCTGTAATCCCTTGTTGCATAAACAGATGCAGAAAACAGGGAATATCAGGGACGGAAAAGGAAACAGATAGTCTCAATTACCTGAAGTATGCTTCAGTAGAATCAGGGCGTGGCTTGCAAACCAGTAGGTTAAGTGGCCTGTAGATTCGAAATGTAGAGAAAGCGTCAGCCTAAGCCAAAAATAGTACATAAAAAGGGGGGTAAACCAAAGAATTATAACTTGAGGGGAGGCAGAACCTCAATGTTAACTTTATCACACATTTTCAGAAAGCAAATCGCTGTGTTCAGTTCTAAGTTTAGAGAAGACTGCACTTGACCCTCCTTGCTATAAGAGCCGGCATTTTTTTCTTTCTCTGAATCTTCCTTCATCTCTTCATCCACCCCACCCCTTTTTGTGCAACGAAGGTAAGAAAGCAGGAATCGCTCCAACACACTGGGGCGTCGCTGTCGCTTCACCCACACAAAGCGGACAGAACTTTCCTATCTATCCGCTCCTCCGGACATCACACCCACGCGCAAATATACAACCCTCTCTCCTCAAACCCTAAGACTTCTCCCATTATTTTGTTATAGTAAGAAATTATATTTTTGTTTTAAGGTGCACATCAATTTCCCAGGCCACAGAAACATTACTCAATCATTTTCATTTTCTGAACTTTCGACCCTCAGGATTGGGAATAACAGCAGCAATTTTTAAAAATCCCCTAAGGAATTCAGGTACTGAATTCTAACAATAGCATCATAACATTTTCTCTTTAGGAATGAATTTTAATATTAAAAAACACCGGAAATCAAGAGGCTCACCGTATTTTTTAAAAAAACAGAATGACTTAAAATAATGAACCGTTTTAGAAACACCGCTACCTAAGAAAGTCAGATATTACGCAGTCAAATAAACCATGAATTAGGGAAGCTTCTGCTCCATCGCATTCACTTATACCAAATTGGGAGGCGGCGGAATTGTGCCATTTTTATAGCTCTCACTCACCCACCACCAGCTCTCCCAGCCTTTAGCAGTCCACTCCGCCTCTTACTACCGCCCTTTTCTGATTAAAAAAAAGACCGATACAGGGGAAGGGAAGTATTCAGTCATTCACACCCTAACTAGCCAATCCACGCGCCGCACCTTGCTATATCACGCCTTCCCGGGGGGTCCCAACGGGCCAATAGCAAACCAGGAGAGCTAGCGCACGCGCGCCTCCTCTTCGTTTTTGTCGCAGTGCAGCGGCCTTTCCTCTTCTCACCAACCTCTTCTCTCACGCCTTCTTCCGCCCTGCCCTTCCGCGTCTGGTCGCCTAGCAACGAGGACAGCGCCCTATAGTTCCAGCCCAGGCCAGTTTTCTAGTCCGGGCGCTCCCTGGCTGAAAAGATGGAGTAGTGGAATAGGAAGGAGCGACGGGGAGGGATTGATTGTGAAAGAGAAGAGCAGTTTAGAAAAGGGCATAAGGTAGACCGCCCCGCGCCTCATGTGGTGTTTGTTGTATCGTCACTTGGCCCGATAATGTAACTCAGACCAACCTTCATAAAACATACTGTTACCAAGATGCAAGATTAATGGAGATGACCTTGCAAGTAGAAGTTGACCGATCTTTTTAAATGTGTAGTTAAAATTTGCTTGCAAGTCAATATTTATTTTCTTCAGTTAAAAATCTATCAAGCTGTCTGTGTGGTCGCTAAGAGTAAACACAGGCCTGATAGCACATAATCATAATTAGAAAGTACATTAGTCCTAACTGTATGTAACTTTTATATGCCACCATCTGCCAAAGTCCTTTCCATTTCTCTTGACCTGAGCAGTTTCCACCTGGCTGAACTCATTTTAGGCCTGCCGTTCTATCTCCAGTTTGGGACCATGATTATTGTCATTCTTAGTGGGAAATTTGTCAAAATTGCACCCCAAAAAAGTTAGGAGAAAATGTTAATTTGGTTTGAGTTAGGCATAGTTCTGATTATGAAACTCCTAAAGGGGAATGCACTCTGCATATGCTCAAATATAATGTTTCTTGTTCCAGGTAGCAAAATGTTTAGGATGAGTGGGGAACGCACCAAGTAAGAGGCTTCAGATTAGTGGATAGTACTCACTGTCAATGAGGTGTGATCCACTGTCAAAAGTGGAGAGCAAATCTTGATCTCATATCAAAACTCTTGTGTGTGGAGGGCAGTCTATTTGCTGTATACCTGCTTATACTAACTACTTAGAAACAAACCTGTTCTTATCTCCATAGCTTCATGCTCGCTTCTGCTTTGGGGTCACTTTAGAATGTGATGAATGGAATGCTGGGAGTTCATTTATTAGGTCTCCTTTCACAATCAATTCTAGTGGGCTTTTATATAAATAATTAAGCCTGCCGAACAGTTTTTGAATATGAAATAATGATACATGCAAAATTACAAATCCAGGCAGGCCATTAGTATTCCTGACCTGTTTTCAAACAGTTTCCGTGGAGCAGTTTTTATGGACATGGCTGTCAAGCTGAGGGTTCCATCTTACAACTCTTAAGCAATGGAAATCAGTTCCAGTCAACTGGAAGTGAATCTGTGACAAAAAGGAAATTGTGAGGAATAAGTGCCTGACCTGAAGTTTTCTCAAAGTGTCATTCATTAAATACTCTGGCATCTAATTTCAGCTAGAGTAAAGCACAGAATAGAACTATTCAAATATTTTAACTTTGGTATGTGACTGGTAGACAATCTTACCTGATATAATTGTATCTGAAAAGTATTATACACAAACACCAGATTGTCCAAGCAGAACTGTTTTGGGGCAATGTTGGGCTTTAGGATTTATTGACCGTGGTCTCGACAAAAGATTTCCTGACTTTTCACTGGCAATTGTGCCTGGCACCTTCAGATAACAGACTACCTTGCCTGAAAATGGTCACTAAATCCTGAAGCCCACCTCTGCCCAACAGATACTGGTGGTAAAAGCCTACACCAGTATATAGAACTGTGTTTGTTTATAATGAGACCTCCCCAAGAAATAAATTAAATTTTGTTGTTGTTCAGTCGTTAAGTCGTGTCCGACTTTGTGACCCCATGAACCATATCGCGCCAGGCCTTCCTGTCCTTCACTGCCTCCCTGAGTTTGCTCAGTTTCACGCTCATTGCTTCAGTGATGCTGTCTAACCATCTCATCCTCTGCCGTCCCCTTCTCCTTTTGCCTTCAATCTTTCCCAGCATCAGGGTCTTTTCCAAAGAGTCCTCTCTTTGTGTTAGGTGACCAAAGTATCTGAGCTTGAGCTTCATTATCAATCCTTCCAATGAGCAGTCAGGGTTGATTTCCTTTAAGATTGACTGGTTTGACCTCCTAGCAGTCCAGGGGACTCTTAAGAGTCTTCTCCAGCAGCACAGTTCAAAGGCATCAATTCTTCGGCGCTCAGTCTTCTTTATGGTCCAGCTCTCACAGCCGTACATTACTACTGGAAAAACCATAGCTTTGATTATGCGGATCTTTGTGGGCAAGGTGATGTTTCTGCTTTTTAATATGCTATCTAGGTTTGCCATAGCTTTCCTCCCAAGGAGCAAGCGTCTTTTAATTTCATGGCTGCAGTCTCCATCTGCGGTGATCTTGGTGCCCAAATAAATGAAGTCTGTTACTGCTGCCATTTCTACCCCTTCTATTTGCCAGGAATTAATGGGTCCAGATGCCATGATCTTAGTTTTTTTAATGTTGAGTTTCAAGCCAGCTTTTGCACTCTCCTCTTTCACCCTCATCAAGAGGCTCTTTAGTTCTTCTTCACTCTCTGCCATTAGGGTGGTATCATCTGCATATCTGAGGTTGTTGATGTTTCTCCCTGCAATCTTAATTCCGGCTTGTGATTCTTCCAGCCTGGCATTTCTCATGATGTACTCTGCATATAAGTTAAATAAGCAGGGTGACAGTATATAGCCTTGTCGTACTCCTTTCCCTATTTTGAACCAATCAGTTGTTCCGTGACCGGTTCTAACTGTTGCTTCTTGGCCCGCATACAGATTTCTCAGGAGACAGGTAAGGTGGTCTGGTACCCCCATCTCTTTAAGAATTTGCCACAGTTTGTTGTGATCCACACAATCGAAGGCTTTTGTATAGTCATTGAAGCAGAAGTAGATGCTTTTCTGGAACTCTCGTGCTTTCTGCATGATCCAGCGAATGTTGGCAATTTGATCTCTAGTTCCTCTGCCTCTTCGAAACCCAGCTTGTACATCTGGTAGTTCTCGGTTCACATACTGCTGAAGCCTAGCTTGTAGGATTTTGAGCATAACCTTGCTAGCATGTGAAATGAGCGCAATTGTGCGATAGTTTGAGCATTCTTTGGCATTGCCCTTCTTTGGAATTGGAATATAAACTGACGTTTTCCAATCCTGTGGCCACTGTTGTGTTTTCCAAACTTGCTGGCATATTGAGTGCAGCACTTTAATAGCATTATCTTTTACTATTTTAAATAACTCGGCTGGAATACTGTCATCTCCGCTAGCTTTGTTGTTAGTAATGCTTCCTAAGGCCCACTTGACTTCACTCTCTAGGATGTTCAGCTCAAGGTCAGTGATCACACCAGCATGGACATCAGGGACATTAAGATCTTTCTTGTATAGTTCTTCTGTGTATTCTTGCCACCTCTTCTTAATCTCTTCTGCTTCTGTTAGGTCCCTGCCTTTTTTGTCCTTTATCATGCCCATCTTTGCACGAAACGTTCCTTTGATAGCTCCAATTTTCTTGAAGAGATCTCTAGTCTTCCCCATTCTATTGTTTTCCTCAATTTCTTTGTATTGTTCATTTAAGAAGGCCTTCTTATCTCTCCTTGCTATTCTCTGGAAATCTGCATTCAGTTGGTTATATCTTTCCCTTTCACCCTTGCTTTTCACATTCCTACTTTCCACACCTATTTGTAAAGCCTCATCAGACAGCCATTTTGCTTTGTTACATTTCTTTTTCTTTGGGATGGTTTTAGTTGCTGCCTCCTGTACAATGTTACGGACCTCCACCCATAGTTCTTCAGGCATTCTGTCTACCAAATCTAATCCCCTAAATCTATTCATCACCTTCACTGTGTACTCATAAGGAATATGATCTAAGTCATACCTGAGTGGTCTAGTGGTTTTCCCTACGTTCTTCAATTTAAGCCTAAATTTTGCAGTAAGAAGCTCATGATCTGAGCCACAGTCAGCTCCTGGTCTTCTTTTTGCTGTCTGTATAGAGCTTCTCCATCTTTGGCTGCAAAGTATATAATCAATCTGGTTTCGGTATTGACCATCTGGTGATGTCCATGTGTAGCGTCGTCTCTTGTGTTGTTGGAAAAGAGTGTTTGCTATGAGCAGCTTGTTCTCTTGACAGAACTCTATTAGCCTTTGCTCTGCTTCATTTTGTACTCCAAGGCCAAACTTGCCTGTTATTCTGATTATTCCTTGACTTCCTACTTTAGCATTCCAATCCCCTATGATGAAAAGGACATATTTTTTTGGTGCTAGTTCTAGAAGGTGTTGTAGGTCTTTACAGAACCAGTCAACTTCAGCTTCTTCGGCATCAATGGTTGGGACATAGACTTGGATTACTGTGATGTTGAATGGTTTGCCTTGGATTCGCACTGAGATCGTTCTGTCGTTTTTGAGGTTGTACCCCATTACTGCCTTTCCCACTCTCTTATTGACTATGAGTGCTACTCCATTTCTTCTAAGGGTTTCTTGCCCACAGTAGTAGATATAATGGTCACCTGAATTAAATTCACCAATTCCCATCCATTTTAATTTGCTGATTCCCAAGATGTCAGTGTTCAATCTTGTCATCTCATGTTTGACCACATCTAGCTTGCCTTGGTTCATAGATCTTACATTCCAGGTACCTATACAATATTGTTCTTTACAGCATCGGACCTTCTTTTCGCTTCCAGATACATCCACAGCTGAACGTCCTTTCAGCTTTGGCCCAGCCGCTTCACTCTTTCTGGAGCTACTTGGAATTGCCCTCCGCTCTTCCCTAGTACCATATTGGACACTTTCTGACCTGAGGGGCTCATCTTCTGGCGTCATATCTTTTAGCCTTTTGACATTGTCCATGGGGTTTTCTTGGCAAGGACACTGGAGCAGGTTGCCATTTCCTTCTCCGGTGGACCACATATTGTCCGAACTATCTGTCGTGACCTGTCCGTCTTGGGTGGCCCTGCACGATATAGCTCATGGCTTCACTGAGTTATGCAAGCCCCCTTGCCACGACAAGGCAGTGATCCATGAAGGGGATAAATTAAATACATACACAAATAATAGATATTCTATATCAGTTCTTTTTTAATGATAAGAAATCACTTCCCAAAGTTCTCAAGTCTTCTTCAATGAGAAATAATATGTTCACATGAATACACAAGTGCATTAGTAAATCTGCCCTGAAATAAAATGAACTGCAGTGTAGATAAATGGGAAAAATAAAACTCTTAGTTATGTAAGTTTTTAAGCCATTTACAGAGAGTAATATCCACATAGTATAATGTATTTATATATTAAATATGTGACATTCATTTCAGTTCCACATATAAAATCTTTTCTCAAATCAAGTATTTTGTAGCATGAATTTAAATTTTACCAAATGTTAGGTTGTTACAATATTTTTAAATTGTTCATTATTAAAAAAAAAATCAGTAAACTTACAGTTAGCTAGTACTGTTCAGAAAAACTCCTTTTGCATATCAAAGTGTTTTTTAAATACTGCAAAAAATGAATTGCAAGCTGAAATGTAAATATTGTTTTAACAAATAATAAAGTTTTATAGCATTGTTCATTTAGAGCTGGACAAATAGAGGTGTGCTCAAAATTGAAAAAGCATTTTAAGCTTGGGACAAAGCAGCTTTATTTGGAATAAGTTGGCTAAATTGCAGTGGAACAACGCCTACAACATCTTGAGGGTTCTGTGTTCCATAAGGAACAAAATTCAGAATGCTTTGAGTGTTCCACAATAGGAAGCAATGGGAATTTAGAACAAGCCTATTGCTCCCTTATTTTTCACCCAAGGGCCAGAAATTGTAACACTGGTAGGCTGTGCTGACTCTAATTAACATACAAACTCTAGTTTATTTTTGGAATCAGCTATCCAAAATGTCTCTTTCTGCAAATGTAAGTAACCTCTGACATAGGCAAGTCAGTACTTGAGGTCTAGCAGTAGCAGTAGCTATTTCTAAATATATGCTTAAATAACTGTTGCTGTATATTTAAAGGAATGACAAAGGAGTGTATATATTCTAGAGCAAACCATTTGAATGTACTTATCTTCTCCGTCTTGAAGTATAGCTTTAGAGTTAGACAAACTATCTGCTTTTTGTATTACTGTATACTTAGCAGGATAATCACATTGTTTAAAATATTTTATAACTATTTGTATGTGAAATGAAATCTTTATATAATGAAGTATTTCTGCCCGTGTGATAATAATGCTGTATAGCAAATTATTAAAACGTGTTGGATAAAAATGTATACTGTAAAAGGGGCTATGTACTGTCTTTATAAAATTAGTAAAGGAAATCTGTATTCTGAATGTACCCATGTGTAAGGTTTTCTAGCCCAGAATCTGTACTTTCCAGTGAGACTCTAGACCGAGGTTTTTCCAAAGGAAGTACAGCTTTTATTGTTGGCCAAGAGAAAAGCAGGGTGGACCACTCTCTGTTGGACTGGCAGAGGGAAGACAGAGAACAGCACACCCTAAAACAGTTTACAACTGCTTTTATATCTTTTTTTCATCAGGAAGCATCTAGGAGGGCCACACACACAAGTGTGCCTGCCTTCTAAGGTTGACATAACATTAGCTTAAGCAGCATAAACTAATAGTCAAGTCTCTAGTCCTCACTTGTTCCAGGGGTTCCTCATATAAGGCACTGCTATCTAGCTTGCTCAAATCGTGCAGTGGATGTGGTTGCATAGTGTGGTTAGAAGCAAGAGCAGGTGCAAAAGTTCATGCAGGCTCAGGAAATGTGTCTAGGAGCTGGGAGGAGGAAAGGGGAAAACTGCAGACGTTTCCCCTTTTCAGGACCTCTGATACGAGCAAGCAAGACATTTGGCCTTTAGCTTAACCACATCTTCCCTTTTCCTTTTTCAACTCTGCAAACTGTTAAAATGTCTCTTTACAGTCAGCATAACTTTTATATGCTTAGCACCTTATAACTTTTATAAATCCTTACTTGCAAAAGCATTCCTAGTTTCTTTAACTGACCTTCAGCCAAACAGTTCCTATGTCAGCAAAAGCTTGAGATACAGAAGCAAACAAGCTGTTAACACTCCCTACACATGTATTCTCCCCCCCCCCGCTCTCTCTCTCTCTCTCTCTCTCATATTATTTCACTCATTCAATATGGCCACCATCTCAAATTCATGACCCTAGGTGGCTAACAACAGTTAAAAACACCAACACACTTCTAATAGTAAAAAGACCCAATATATATAATGAGCAGCCAAGATAAAAATAAAACTGACAACAAATCAACATAACTGTTGCATGAGCTCTGTCATACATCTGGGTCTCCACGCCATGTGAGAAAACCATGTATTTAAGGCCTTACAAAAAGTCAGCAGGGTTGGAGCCAATCTAATCTCTGGGCGGTGGTGATGTTCCAAAGGGACGCCATGACAGAAAAGGGTCTCTTCCTTGATTCCACCAGATGGCACTCCATAATAGATGGGACTTGGAGCATGCCTCTCACCCAACCCAGCTCACAGGGTTGTTGTTATGGGGAAAATAGGCAGGAGTATTACGTATGTTTGCTGCTTGAGTTGACCAAAAATATATTTTAAAAGGTGGAATAAACATCTAATGATGATGATGATGCCTTTCCTGCTGGATCTAATGGGATGTGTAAAGGCGAGCTCTCAAATAACCTAGCCCCATGCGATGAAGGGCTTTATAGGTCATGACCAGCACCTTGAATTGAATCTGGAAGTATATTGGCAATCAATGCAGCTTGCGGAGCAGTGGTATAACATGTGCTGAACAAGGAATATGCATAACTGCCTGTGCCTCTGCATCATACCAGCTGCAGCTTCTGGATGGTTTTCTGTTGAGCATTTCAGTAGAAAGACAAAGTAATTTGAGTGGTTTTTTTGTTCCTGATTGGGCTTAAAAAGACTTTTCTGGCAGTCATGCTAGGTCTCTACTGCATCATTTTCTTTACTTATTTAATCACTTTCGTATAGCCGCCCATTTCACATAGTGACTCTGGGTGGTGTATATAATAATAATCAAGAATATATAAAAAACCACTAAAACAACTAATTTAACTTACGTGTTATAAAAAAAAAAGGACTGCTTCTAATATGTCTTCATCAGAACATGCCCCTTCCTGAATTGTTCTCTTGACAAAAATGGCAAAAGCAGGAAGGAATTCTACTCCTCCTTTACTCACACCACTCAAAGAAACCACAGAATGCTTCATACTGGTGACCAAGGCCCATAGAAAACATTTTCCCCCATCATATGGTTTTGTTTGCAGAGCAATTTGGCCAAAAAGAGAAATGAAATATAAATAATTGCAAAGGCAGCTCACATCATAAAGTAGTTGCTGAAAATTAAATCAAGACACTGAAATCCTCATCCTGTAATTAAACTCTTTTATTTATTTAACTTAGAGTACAGCTGATCTTAAGAGTCCCTTAGCAGTTTACAATAAAAACAAATGTAAAATAAGACATTAAAATATTTAATAAAGCCAATAAAACTAGTAGTAAAATTAATAATGAAAGTAGATAAACTGTTCATAAATGTATGTTTTAAGGGCCCTTTTAGCTTCTATGAATGGATGAAGCTATGAATGAAAATGTTAGATCAGTCAGCTTTATAAGGAGTGTATTCTTAAGAACTGGGGAGGCAACAGAGAAAGTGTGACCCCAATCACTGCCAGACAAGCTCATGGTATTCATAGGCAAATTTCTCAGGTGATCTCAGTAAGCTTGGAGGTTCATGTAGAAAGAAACTTCTCAAACAGCCTGGACCTAAACATACTTAGGGATTTGAAGGAAAACAATTATTAGCTCAGTGCTTTAAGCACAAGTGTAATACAGTCTACGCATTTTCATACCAACAGAGGTTTCTGCACTAGACACGAAGGTAGAGCACATTACCAGTCAACCCTCTGTGTTAGTACACACGTAAGTTTTAAGGTAATTTTCTATCAGAAAGGGATGCAGTTAGTGTATCAACAGAAGCTGATAAAAAGCACTCCTGGCCATTGTTTCAGTCTGAGAAACCAGAGACTGACCCAACTCTGTACCTACTATTTCTGGGAGAGTGTAATCCCATTCATGACAGACAGAACTACCAATTCTCTAGAATGATGGGCCCTAACAATAAATACTTCCATCCTTTCTGAATTCAACTTCAATTTATTACCCCATATCCAACCCATTACTGACTGCAGGCAGGGGTTCAGTAGAGCCATGTTACTTCCTCTCCATTGAGTATTTCCAACAGAAATTATTGGACAATAATATGGTGCTGCTTCAATGGGACATACTATAAGTTCAACCATAATTCAATTATGCTGAGCTATTTTGTTTTTCAATTTTCATGAAGCCTGCCTCCAAATGAAGCATTGCATTAACACTGAATATGGAGTAACTTTCTCAGGAATATGGACTGTTTGATTTCCAATTTACTGGGTTTGATATTGGTCCTATTTGTGGCTCATACAATAATTCTGTACCCAACTTATCTAAGTATAGTTTAACATGGCCAGAATAAATTGAGCATCTCTATGTCAGTGAAAGGATAGGAGTTGATCACTGGGCATTCTGAGTTAAGTGAACTGTCCTGCTACCCATACCTTGAAAGTCTATTCCTAGAGTTTTAACATGTTCAAATTTGTGACCATCTAGGGACCAGTTAAGAGATTTCGAGCACTTTGCAAACACCATCACTTTAGGCTTGATATACTTTAATTAAAATGACAGCTGTTTACAATAGAATAAAACAAAATACAAAATACACCTTAGCCCAGCAGGAATTTGAGAAAATAAAAGTAACATAATCTGCATAAAACAAAGTTCATAATTGCCTACAGTATTTGTCAAACTTCAGTGAATGGTAAATCATCCAGATATGGAGCAACTAATGGTTAGCCACACAGAGTCATGTGTCAAGTGGGCAGCTATATAAATTTAAATAATAAAAAACTCAAACACAATGTAAAAGTAAATAGTTGTGGGACCAAGATGTACCCTTGTCTCACACCTCTTCTAGTTGGAATCTCTTTGGTTTAATATCCTGATATATTGCAATGTGCCTTTAGGAAGGAACCTCCATGTAATTTCTACACTAGTATGAAAAAGCAGTGATCTTGGATATCAGAACACATGTACTTCTGATATCTACAAAGGTAATAACCTTTTATGGCTTGATAATATATTTTTATGCAAAATGTTACAGTATTGATGCCCAATTTACAGTGGAACGGCTGATCCTAAAGCCAGCCTATTCATTGTCAAAATATTTTCATGTTCAAATGAAATTTATACATTCTTGTATAGATCAATGAAATCAAAGTGAAGTGGTTACGGTGCTAACTGGAAGCAGGGAGAACAATTTTAAATCCCCATCTGTCTGTGGAAACCATTAGATGGTTTCTTAGTCAAATTTACCTCTCACTGTACTGCATACATGTATAAACTTGTGCAGTAAGACTGCAGTCTTATATAGACATACATAGAAATAAGTCGCACTGAACAAGTAGACATGCATAAGCAACAACATTAATTAACATTAAGAAGCTTAACAAACCATACATATCTGTACTGCAAAAATCCAGATGTTGCTACATAGGCGCAAACAGATACATAAGGCTCTGTGCTGCCATCTTATGGTCATCAGATTTTTGCAACCCATATATGCTATACCTAGTATCAACAAAGAGAGGAAAGTGCAGGATGTTTTCAGAAATAATTGAGTTGGTACTAGGAAAACATTCAGAATCTGCCAGTGCCCTGTCCAGATTGAGCACTGCAGACAATTTACTGTATGCACTCTCCTTCATTGTTTAATACAGTGTTTCATAAACTTTTTTTGCTCAGGACCCTTTCCCACTTTTAAAAATTATGGAGGACCCCAAAACAGCTTTTATTTGTATGGGTTATATTTATCAATATTTACCATATTAAAAATTAAAATTGACATATTTGCTGCTGTTTCTCACAATTGTTTGGGATTTTAATATTTATTATTTTTCAGTATAGGCTGGCAAATAGTTTTGATTTCGCAGACCCTGATAGGGTCTTGGGGTCCTAGGATCACACTGCCTAATAGATTACTGGAAGGCAAATTCTGAAAAATTTAGTAAATTTAAAAACAAAGTTTTAAACTGCTAGGAGCAAAGAAAAAAAGATCCATTATCTTTTCCCAGAAAATGTTGCTTTCAGATTATTTATTTATTTATTAATTTACTGACTTTATATGCCATTTCAATCATAAGCAACTTTGAGTGGCTTACCCTCCAAAATACAATATTTGGATTAAAAACATAATTAACATAATACAGCAACAATATAGCCTTGAGGAACAGTCAAAACAGCAATCAATGATACCTCCAAAATGGACCAGAATTTATATCAACCCCCAAAGCCCATCTGGTAAAGCCAGGTCTTACTGGCCTTCCAAATTCTTAGCAAGATTAAGGCTACTTTAATCTCTGGGATCATGCTATTCCAAAGAAGGAGAGGAACAACAGAGAAGGTCTGCCATTATGGACCCTGATGGTTTCACTTTATAGGGGGTCAGGATTTCATAATCTTAATTTTTCTTTTAATATAGTAACCCAAAATATAGCTTTGCTCCAATGCCATACATTTAACAGTAACTATGTCCCATTTTGTTCAACACCATCATCACAAAGGTTAACACATGCACACACACATACTCTCTCTTAAGGGATAAATACATTGTGTTTCTATGGGATGTGTAAAATGCCAGAGGAAAAAAATATTTCTCAGTTTGTTAGACTACTATGTAATACAGAAACACAAAATCTTTTCCATCTAAAATGGTTCCATGGCCCCAATTAGCCTTATTCTACCTAAATCAGAAGATACACATGCATATTTACCAGAATGTAATTTGTGTGTTATCTTTTGGGCTCCAGAAATTGTCAATTATAGCAACCAATACTGTGTAATATAAAAAGATGGCTGGAACATACTGCCAGCACTAGTACATATCATAGTTGTAAGACTGCTTTTCATTTCAAATTGATATCCTACTTTCAATTTTACTGTGAATGTAAGATTCCTAAGAGAAAACAAGGCTGTACTCAAAATTTAGTGGAATTTAATAGATTTAGCACAGTTACTCCAACTGCATGATAAAATCTTCACTAAAAGCTAAATCATTATAACCATTTGCATTCTGGCTCCACTAAAGCAAGTACGAAGTTAAAGGTTCAGAGTTCTGATACACTGATATGCATAGATATGCTACTTCGTTAGTTATAATGAAGTTCACATATGATAAAGATTGTAAATTCAAGTAAACTTCCGAAGAAGTGAGACCTAACAAATTCAAGACTATTCAATTAAATATTTTTTAGGATCAGGCTGAAAGTCAATGGTCCTTTTTATTAGAATTCAACCCACTGATAATAGTAAACTATCAGAAAAATCAAGTATTTTAAGCCTTGATTTGAAGGCCAATTACAATCTGGAACTTACCCTTTTTCACCACCAATGCTAGTTTCAGTAGGCAAGAAAAACTGGTTTCAGGTACTAGATCTATATCAACATCTTTACTTAAATTTCCTAGTATGTTTTTGGAGGAAAATTGGGGTACCAATTTATGTCACAGAGTTCAATACAAAAGCACCTAATCATGTAAATAATAAAGAATTGCTTGTGAATAGTTGTTCAGGCCTGACCCATCTTCAGTTTAATCCTGGTTTTTAATTTTTCTGGCCTATAGCTGCTAGTCTTATCAAATTAGAAATTCAAGTATTTTAATTAGAAATTACTGCATTGCTTCATCATTAAATGAAAGGGATCAAAGAAAATTCCTCTTTCAAGGCCCTTAGCACAATGATGAATTATACACTGACTGAACCTGAATGCTATGGGGAAAAATTATTTCCAGCTAAGGTACTCTTTTTTAAGCTCTTTGTTCTGTGCTGTAATTTACCTCAAGTTACAAAATTGTTTAGAATTCTTTAAAAAATTAGGTTTGTAGCAAAGCCGCAAATAACGTATGTATAGAAGAATTCTGATTTAAAATTAAGGATGTCAATTTGTATTTTCCAATTTGGAAATTCATTTATTTTAAGATGGTTAGAGAAAAAAAATGAATATATAATTGTGTTGCATTGCAAGCTCAAACCATTTTAAGCTATCAATACTATAGAACAATATTATAGAACAGAAGTCTATGTATTTCATCTAACACATTTCACCCTGAAATTAGTTTGTCACTTATCAAGCGCTCTTCAGAATAAACTTGGATTTTTATCCTGGCTGTTCAGAATGGCATGGCCTCAGTATAGTATTAAATGTGATTTTTATGAGCAGAACTTTTATTTTCATATCAGTCTGGCTTTGTAAACAACACCTCACACTTTTTGGATACAAAAGCCACGTTCGGTATTCTCAACAGAGCAATTACTACAGATTTACTAAGCAGAATGTTAAGTGAAATGACACTGTTGGCATTTGTAATGTTAAGAAACCAACTACAGAAAAACATGTATTTATGATTTTTATCAATCACTAGGCTCAGATTGCATGTGACAGTGACAGAATTAACTTTAAAACACACAGATATACTGCCATTTTATGCTGAGTTTGAGCCTCGGTGAGATATTCTTGACAGAACATGTTTCAGTAAAAAGATAGAGGAAAGTTGTTACATAATTTATCTGGATGAACAAGTGGCAATGTAGCTTTTTAACATATAGCAAATATTTTCCAATCTAAATAAGAGGACTACATCAGGCTTCAAATGCAATGCTATAGAGCAGTAAAAACAAACAAACAAACAAACAAACCCAACCTTCCAGCTTTCACAATGTTCATATATGGCATATGAAAAGAGGATCAAGTGATCTGTCAGTATATACCTCAGAACAACAATTAGATGGACTTTTGCTGGTTTTTAAGCACATTATGTATATTGTTTCTATCTAGTGGACACATTAGTTTCAACCCTGTAAGTTTTTCTATTGCTAGCTCATCTCCCTGAATCAGAGATTCTCCTTCCACCTCACAAAAATGTTGTACAAAAAAAGACAACCACAAGGTATGCTCAAAACCTTTGAAAACATTTTCTCTCAATACCACCACAATGCTACTGTATGGAGCAAATTCTTTAGACTTCAAAAATGGCTTCAGCACAGAGAGCTGTCTGAAGCCTTAGTACCAACTTCTTCAGATCAGAAGATGATAGGTATTTTGATTCTACAGTCGTCAATGTCTGAGATAATACAATGGACCTTAGCATGCTTTACCCAACTGCCTAATGTTCAATGAACCTTATACAGGTTTAGAGCCAATAACAACTGTCCCTATGACTGACACTACCAGGTATGAATAGCACATTACCTGGATACTGTCAATAACAGTGTTTTGCTACTTACTACTGAATGGCTACCCTAAAGTATTATTGGTGAATGCAGTCCAGTAGCTCTGATAAATCTTCAAGCATCAAAAATCTTTATTTCCACTAAGCACAGAAGAATTTGATCTGACAGGAATTTTATTTGTTTCCACAAAAACAGACTCAAAGGCAGCCTCTTGCTCCTCCAAAGCACCAGCAGTTGTGCTTTCCTGAACCAAAGAGGTATGGCTGAATGTGGACTGATGCTCTGCAACCTTCTCCACCTCTAAGGTTTTTCTCCCTTTTCTTTTACCAAGTATTCGGACATAATTAGCTGGTATGAGTCCTGTTGTTTGACCATCACGGCTGGCCAAAAGCCAACCACGTATCTTGGGTTGTCGTTCTGGTAAGAAAAACAAAACATATGCAATTACCAGAAAATTCTCATGCAGCAACAGTGAACTATAAAAGTGTATTAGAGAACTTAAAATAGTTACATTAGATTTATATAACACTCCTAAGCTTTTCAAAATGCAATGAAAACCTGTCTGAAGAATGACTTAGAATGTTTATCATTAGCAATAGTTTATTATTTTATATTAATTATAATTAATTAATTAATAACTAAAATTAATGTTTAAACAAAACAATAAAAATATATATAGCCAAATGCAGTGTTCAAAAAGGGACTGGCAAATTTCATTGAAAAATATTAAATCAATTTTCAAGTTGACTGACACCTGGTGAAAGAAATGCATCTTTACGGTTTTTGTAAATACCAAGAAAGTAGTAGCCAACTGCAACTTCCAGATGAGTACATTCCATAGATAGGGAACAATGCAGAAATACTTTTGTGCATGTCATAAAGACAGATCTAGGACAGTGAAGGCATCTTTAAAAGGGACTCACCTACAGATCTCAACAACCAAACAAGTTTGTAACAGGAGTAGAGGTCTTTAGATAGTCAGGCCCTAACCAATTTTAGAGGTTAGCAAAGAAACTGGCAATCTGTGCAGAACTTTCAGTGCACTGTAACTTACAAGAATCCCTGTAACTTAGACCAGTTAGCAGCCTAGCTGTCCTATTTTACACAGACTGACACTTTTAAACACATTTCAAGGATAGCGTGTTGTTAAAGTCAAAATGGGATATAATCAAGGTGTGAGTAACAACTAGTTGAGGAGAGACTGTAGCTGATGTATCAGGTGTACCAGGCATAACTGCATGGAACAACACCTTGCCACAGTTGCCATATACAAATCCAAGAACAGCTGAGGATCAAGATGTATTCCCACACCGTAAATTTGTTCTTTTGGGGGCAATGCAAAGGCTGAATCTTAATCCCAGTTTTCTGTTCACCCATAGTACCCCCATCTTCCAGGTTTCTCTCTCTCAGCTAGTTATGACTGAATTTACACAACACTGAATGGCTACTTCAGAGCTGAATGCTAAAGAGCAATACTGCTGGCTGTCACTAACCCCACTGCAAAACTATTGAGGTCAGAACTTGAGAAAAGCAGCATATTATGCTTGAACTCATGAACAGAGAGTAAGAAAAAGAAGAAGAGATACCAAAACAGTAGAGAATAGAAGCAGTACATCTATGATCCTTAAGAGAAATATAGCCAGATTCAAAACAGATATATTGTTATTGGCCAACTTAATCAGGCATCACCAGTTTGCATCCCATTTCCCAATCACTTTTTGTGTGTCATGTCCTTTAGAGTATGACTTTAAAAGCAGAGGCTGTCTTGTTTTTTAAACACAATTTAGAAAACATTTTTAAACTCAACCACTGCAAAAGATGATTTTAGGTTCGAATATACATATGGCAGGATCATTTCCTAAATACAACCTTGTTTCTGGTTACTTGGTCCCTTCTCGGTAAGGAAGGCTTGGGGTATCCCTTGCAGGGTTGTTGTGAGGATTATATAAATCAAATCAAATTGATAAAATTACACTATGCATTTGATGGATAAAGTTGCTTGGATCTATCTGGAGTTGAACTACAGCTGTGCTGGTCCTGTAGAGACAACTGGAGTCTAGTCCTGACAAGTTATCTGGGCAGAGATTGATCTGGTTATATCTGAGGAGGTCGACAGGGTCCTTGGGAGGTTGGTACTGCCACCTGTGTGTAAGATCCATGCCTCTCCTGCTGGGCCCTGGCCTCCCAGGAGGTAACATGCAGCTGGGTTCAAAGCAGAGGTAAATGCCTCTTTGTGGGAGGTGGTTGGTTCTACCTGCCTTGAAGTAGGTAGTGGTTCACCCCCTCAAGAGGCCATTGTTGGACCCAGCTGTACTGGACATTTTTTTTCCAGTCTGCAGACTGAAGGTGGCAGGCCTGCAGCTCCAAAGGGCTCTACAGGAAGCGGATTGTATGTACCCACTGCAGTTGGATCTCAGGCTGGGGTACAGCACTGAGATGGCACTGATCGCATTTGTCAATGACCTCTGCATCCATGAGGTCAAAACAAGCTTTCTCCTAATTTCTCATTAACAGTTCAATTGACCCAGAAAATAAATATATTTTCTGTTTTGACTTCTACACACTGCTTAGAAATTTGACAATGCAGGAATATTTTAAAACAAACTTAACTTACCTCTTGGTGCCAATTTTAACATTTCACCTGCATGGAAAGAAATTTCTTCTTCTGAAGTAGCATTGAAGTCATATTCTGTTCTCCCAACAACATGATCATCCTCTCCACTGGCCCAATCACTGGAAACTGTTTCACAGAACAAAGATTAAGCAGCTCAATAATCTTGCTGGTGAGAATGCAGTCCTTGAATTTACTACTTGAGAGGCATAGTGTAAGAGCAGTCTTTAGAACTAAATACAGGAAACCCACTCGAAACCTTTATAATCCACTCTGTAAATATTTAAAAGCTAGAAATATAAAATTTGTACAATGCATAACTAATATTTATGGTATATAAATTAAAAGAAAAAAAAACAGTTGCTTGGAAACATTTTCCTTTTTCCAAAGTTATCCAAGTAAGTAACTTAGAAACCTGGCTCCAAACTGCTCTGTAGAAGTCTGGATGTAGATTAAATAAATATGTTATTTAACAGATTAAATTAACTTTTGATATGTATGGTGTTACACCTATAAAACTTTAGTTTGTATTTTATTTTTTGCAAATTCCACACAAATCCATTAAAACAGTTCAAATCTCTAGTATTCCTGTCATTTAGGCCTCTGGCCTAATTTTTTTTTTTAAAGATTTTTTAGATCTTCTCCCTACTTCTTAGAAGGAGCTACACTTATAACAATCAATTTGACTTTTGAAAAGCTTTTGAGAAGTCAAGAAAACCACTTGAGATTCAGGTTATTCATAGTTACACACTATATTATGCCAGGTCCTAATAAGGATCTTTTAAGTGTCTTAAAATTAATTTATGTTATCCTTTCCCTGCCATTATCTGTCATTTTACCAAACAATTTTAATCTTTTTTATCTTATGCTTTTATAATTTCTCTAAAATGCTCTGACATTCCTAAATGATGAAGTTGTAAATAATTCATTTAATAAATGAATAATAAACAATCTATACCAGCAATTATCAAGGTAATTCATAACAACTAAATCTCTTTTACCTACCTTCTTTCTTCCACATGACATCAAGATTCCATTAGGTATTCATAAATGCATGCATTGCTTCCCACAAATACATATTCAGATAAATGTACTTGCCATTAAAGGCTGCCTTAATATTATTTCACAATTTTCTATTTTAAAAAAGATTCTAGGCAATTTGCAAACCCTGCTCATTCTTAGTATCCCATAGCTTAGTAGCAGAGGACAGAAGACAATGCTTCTATTCCAAATCAGACAGATATTTACTTTACCTGTTTCATCATCACTGTAGGTGGATAGTAGCTTCCATATAAGGTAGGGACCTCCTAGAACAACAGCAAAGAATAGGAAAATGGGCCAGGATTTTGCAGAGTTAGCTGCCTTTTCTTCGGTACCAATGCAGGCCACAGTTCCTTTGCTTTCTGCCCATAAATCATCATTCTCCGAGCTCTTTCTCATACCCAGTAACCTCTGCAGCCATCTGTAGAAATACCTTATAGTTCTGACTAGTGCAAAGGCTGAAAACACCTTGGTAAAATGTATTTTGAGCCTGGAAAAGTGATTGGCAACATCCAATACAGCTCGGAAACTGTTGTAGACAGCTGAAAAGGTAGCATCCATCATCATGCTGACAGAGGCAAAGGCATGGACTATGCTTTCAATGGACTGAAATGCACCCCGGCTGCTTTCTTCAGCTTGCTGAACAAATCGGCTGGTAGGAATATCATCCACCCGAAAACGATTGTAGCCCAAGCCACCATATCCGTAATTATATGGGCTGTAACTTCCATAAAAAGAATTTCCATATGTGCCATAGCCTGAAGAAAAAGGGCTGCTATATGCAGGCCTGAAGGTATTCAGAGCAGTGCTCCCAGTCTGTTGTGAAGGTCTTGGCAGAATAGGAGGTGGAATTCGAGTGAGTGTGGGCTGTCCGGGTCTAGGCAGTTGACTGACTCCTACATCAGCAGATCTAAAATTCAGAAGTCCACTATTAATATATAGGATAATTCTTAAAACTAAACATAATTCATATCTGCCTCTGTGTATGTTTACAAACTGATACTAACTATGCCTACTCTACCATTTTTGAACTGCTTCTATTAAGTCAGTGCTGGACCTAAAATTCCTTTTACACAGATTTTCAGAAGTACTCAATATAGACACTGCTGATTTCAAGTTCAAATATTAAGCAGTTCTTCTGCAGGTATAAAACACGGAAAGAAAAAAGGTAAATAAAAGGGAGGCAGAAGGAGAGGCTATGAAATATAAGGACTCATCATCATGTCCTGCTTGTCCTAGTGCAAGCAGAGACTACTTAACAATTCTAGGCAACATGTAGTGATGAGAAACCTGGAGCAATTACAAGTATTATCCTATGGCAAGAGAAGGTTAGTAGAGTACCAAAAACAAAAAACAACATATACAGGACGTGGAAGTGAGGCCAGGCCACAAAAGAAGAGTAGAGACAGGTATCCCAGAACTGTCAGTGAAAGCTTGGAATAAACTAAAGTTTAACAAAGGATGCTAACAATATCACAGATAGCTTCTCTGGATATACTGAATGTAAAAGGAAAAAAGAATCAATATACCAGCCTTCAGTGAAGAAAGAAAAATGCTAACAGCTAACAAAGAAAAGGCAAAGCTACTTAACTCCTATTTTGATTCAGCCTTTTCCAACATAAATTATGTCTTCCACCAGGAAACTGTGAAGGACCAGAACTGAAGCTTGACATTGACATAAACATGGTAATGAATGAGTGTAAAACTCCAAGGCAAGATTAAATGCATTCTAGAGTATTGAAAAAAGTAGCAGTGGGTCTGACAGAATACTTATGTATGAACTTTGAGAAAACCTGGAGAAGTGGTAAAGCACTGGATGACTAGACAGCAAACATCCCTATCTTTAAAAAGGAGAAAAAGGAAGATCCAGCAAATTATAAATCAGTCAGTCTGACACTTGGTAAGATTCTAAAGCAAATCATAAAGAGACTGATCTTGAAAACAATCCAGCAACTACCAAGTCAGCATGGGTTTGTCAAGAACAAATTTCACCTCATTCTTTTGATGAGGTAATTTTCTTAATAGATTGTGAAAATGCTGTATAAATAATATACCTTTACTTTGGAAAAAAAAATTACAAAGTAACCCAGCTCATGTTGATTAGTAAGCTAGTTAAGTGTGGGCTGAGTGGATACATTTTTGGCTCAAAAATCATACTCAGAATGCTCATTAAGAGTTCCTCATCAAATTGGAGAGAGGTGTCAAGTTGGGTACCATAAGGCTCAGCCCTAGATTTTCTCATCTTCAAAATTTTCATTCATGACTTGGTTGGAGAAGTTGAGGATCTGTAGATGATATAAAATTGGGTGGGAAAGCCAATATGTTAGAAGACAGAAATACAAGCCAAAAAGATCTTGTTAGGTTGGAGAAATGGGCTGAAAATAACAGAATGAGTATTTGACAGGGACCAGTGCAAGTTGTTCACTTAACTAACAGAATTTAAATGCAGAGATAGATGACAGGGGATACCTGTTTTGGTAACTGTACTTGCAAAAGAGTTCTTGAAATGTAGCTGATTGCAAACTGAATATGAGCCATAAGTATGGGGTGGGTACAAAGAAGTCAAATGTAATTTTAGACTGCATCAGCAGAAAGGCTGTGCAGAGATCTGGATTCAAAGGGTAACATGTGATTTACAGTGCATGTGAATATCCATGTAAGACCTATCAGGAATACCTTAAACCAGGGGCCCTCAAACTTTTTAAACAGGGGGCCAGTTCACGGTCCCTCAGAATGTTGGGGGGCCAGACTATAGTTTGAAAAAAACATAAACGAATTCTTATGCACACTGCACATATTTTATTTGTAGTACAAAAGAAAACCAGGAAAAAAACAATACAATAATTAAAGAACAATTTTAACCAACATAAACGTATTAGTATTTCAATGGGAAGTGTGGGCCTGCTTTTGGCTAATGAGATGGTCAATGTCCGGTTCCATATTTGTCACTGCCAGTCGTAACAAGTGATGCAAGTGTGCATCAGTTAGTCTGGATCTGGTTGGAGATTTCAGATGTTTCATTCGGGAAAAAGTCTGTTCGCAGACATAGGTGCTTCCAAAGATGGTTGCCATTTTGAGTGCATGGTTCCTGAGATTAAGATATCTCTCAGAGGGGAGAGGTGCATAGAAATTAGTAAGGCTGCTTGACTTGAATGCATCTTTCAGAGAGTCACAATTCTGTAGCTCGGCCAGTTCCATTTGGTAAATTGGATCAACAATTTCAATGTCAACAGAAAATGGGTTCCAGAAAAGCTGTATGTCCTGTTCATGGAGATGAAGCTCTTTAAATCTAATTTGAAATTCCCTTTGCAACAGTTCCAGTGAATCCACACATGTTTTGTTTGGGAATGCAACCACTGGTTTTTCAGCCAACAGGTTTTGAGTTGTGGGGAGATGGCAGAAGTTTTCCTCCTTCGTTTGTTTAATGAGGAGGTCCAATTTTACTTGAAATGCTTTCACATGTGAATGCATATCACAAATGAGCTTCCCCTTTCCTTGAAGTTGCAAATTGAAACTGTTGAGTAGCTCTTTACATCTGTTAGAAAGGCAAGGTGCCATTTCCATTCTGCATCTTTGAGCTCTGGTACTTCTTTGTTTTTTGAAAGGAGAAAAGCAGAAACCTGTGGAAGTAAGTCATAAAAACATTTCAAAACTCTCCCTCGATTCAGCCAATGGACTTCTGTGTGGTACAGAATATCTTCATAGGCAACATTCAGCTGAGACAGAAACTCCTGAAACTGTCTGTGGTTTAGTGCGTGAGCTCTAATGAAGTTAACACAAGACACCACAACTTTCACGACAGAGTCGTACTTCAGAGATTTACAACACAGCGCTTGTTGGTGAATGAGGCAGTGTATGGCTATTGGACGCGAATGGTTGTGTTTGTCCATCTCTTGTTTAATGCGTGCAACCACTCCTTTCATAGACCCCACCATACTAGGAGCACCATCAGTTGTCACACTGGCTAGTTTAGCCCAGTCCAGCTCCAAATCATTCATAGTTTCACAAGCCTTTTTATAGATATCCTCTCCTGTGGTTGATCCTTTGATGCTTTTCAGTGCAGCAAGCTCCTCTGTGACTTCAAAAGAATCATTTGTCCCACGAATGAAAATTAGAAGTTGTGCAGAATCACGAACATCATTGCTTTCGTCAAGTGCCAACGAAAAATAGCAAAGTTTTTTTGAGGAGTTTTGCAAATGCTGATGCAAATTGTCCCCCATTTCTTCAATCCTTTGTGTAATTGTAGGTCCTGGAAGACTCACTATACTAAATAAATCAGTCTTCACTGGACACATCTCTTTGGCAACGAAAGAAGGCATTCTTTTACAAATTCTCCCTCTAAAAATGGTCTGCCAGTGCACGCTATTAGCTTGGCAACTTGAAAACTTGCTCGCAGTGATGAAATATTTAGCTGCTTCTGCTTCACAAAAATATTTTGCTGAGTTATCAATCCATTTTTCAGTTTTAATATTTTGTCTTTTCTCACTTGTCCGACCAAACAATCATATTTGTCTTTATGTTGAGTTACGTAGTGTCAACGCAAATTGTATTCCTTGAACACAGACACTAAATCCTGGCATATCAGACAAACAGCTCTTTCCTTGTACTGCATGAAAAAGTAATCGTAACTCCACTGTTCTTTAAATATCCTGCACTCGGAGTCAATTTTTCTTTTTCTTGACATAATTGTTTCCTAGGGATTCAAAACACAGGTGTCACTGCACACAGGTGCTGGGGGTTAACGTTCACTGCCACTGACCACCAATCCGGGGGGGGGGATGGGGGAATGACATTCACTGTCACTAAAAACCAATGGGGGTGGTCGTCAATATCAGTGAATGTTATCCCCCCACCCCCCTCGCATTGGTGGTGTCAGTAAATGTTATCCTCCCCCCATCCCATTCCTCCCGCCCCCTGCCCCCCGCATTATTGATCAGTGCCAGTGGCCATTCTCCTACTTGAGGGGCAACCACATAGCCCAAATGGAGAAAATAATAGGGTGCCCTGGACCCCACCAATCACCCTGCACAGAGGATCCCTCCCGTGGAGTATGAGGAAGTATGAGTTGAAGTGCCCCTGTGGTTGTAAGTGTGGACGGGCTGCTAAGTGCCCGAATTTTGATCATGTGACTGCAGAGGTGCTGCAACAGCTGTAAGTTTGGGGACTGAGCATAACTACTGAATGAATGGTTGTTAAGCGATGACTACCTGTACAAAGAATTTGAGATGATGGAACAGGTCTGGGCAAGGAAGAGGAGTTTGGATATAAATGCAAGGAACAGAAGAGAAGAGAAAGTGAAACAGAAACTGAGTACAATGCTTTCTGCAGTCCTGATAATTTGCAAAGAAGTAGGCTGACCTGATTTCCAAAAATAAAAACTTGGATATACGAATATTAAAAAATGCATACCAGTATACAAATTAATCTACAAGTCAATTTCCCCAAAATCACAGGCAAAAATTACCAGAAAAAAAAGGACACAAAGATGTTTAGAAAAGCTTCTCTGGAATGAAGCAACTTTAAGTAGTTCCAAACATTCCTGTTCCCTGTTGTGCTTTTACACTCTGTGAAAAATTATTTCCAGGCCAAATTAATTTAATAAATGACTAACAATCAATTGACCACTCTCTCCATAATAAGGCTATCAGACCTGATCTGCACAAATCCATTAGTTGTCAACAAAGAGATACAGGAAACACTAACTTTGCTTCTTATTCTGGATTTCTGCAGACTAGTACTAATCAAGCAGCCAGTAAAATGGATAATGGAATAGCTTCATTCCCACGTTCCCTTCCACCATAAGGTACCCCGAGACTTGAGGAGTAATGAAAAGACATCATTTCTTTGGCTACTTGTTCCCATACTGTTCTGCTTGCTCTACCTTAAGCCCTCCCATTAGTTTGAGGATGCCTTCCCTAAAATCAGGACTGTCCCTGTAAAACTGGAATTTAATCTTGGAAATAAGTTTCAGGCACTGATAGTGCCTTCTGTTGACTAAAACCTAGCCATGGCAGCAGGTTATTGGGAATATTTTAATGACATTCCCAATGAAATCCATTGTGTGGGTAAAACAGGAAGGAACATAAAATGCAAACCCGAAGCACCATGAGAACGGGGCTCCTGCCGTTCTCCAAATAGGGCGCCTGTACTCATGAGACCTGGGGAAGACCAGATGGTTTCCGAGGGATTGCAAGAACGGGGTGGGCAATTGGGAGAAAGAATGAGACAAACAGCTTGGAGAACGACACACCAAGAGGAGAGCCGCAAGACGGCCTGGTATACCTGTAATGTAGAATAGCCTGGCTCTGCAATCTCCCTCCTCGTGCATCACCTGCAGCTCCCAACACAGCCCTGACAGACAGCAGCGGCGGCCAATCAGGCAGGCGGGCCGGATAAATGACCCTGGTGGGCTGTATCCGGCCCGCGGGCCATAGTTTGAGAACCCCTGCCTTAAACCAAATGCATCTTTTGCTAGGATTGTGCACAAGCCACAGAAGGCAGCTGTATAAGCTCAGAGAAAGATACAGTTGTTGCAATAGGTTAACCCATGCATGCTCTGAATCACATTTTGCTCTTTGAATCCTGATCTATGCCAGTTTGGTCCAGCTGAGGCACCAGGCTAGAAAGCAGCATACTCTGAGTTCTAGTCCCACCTTAGGCATGAAAGCCAGCTGGGTGACTTTGGGCCAGTCACTCTCTCTCAGCCCAACTCACCTCACAGAGTTGTTGTTGTGGGGAAAATAGGAGGAGGAAGGAATATAAGGTGTGTTTGCCACCTTGAGTTATTTATAAAAATAATAAAGGCGGGATAAAAAAAATCTAAAAAAAAGTCCTAATCAACAGAAGTATAATTGCCAAATCACCAGAGGCAATGTGTAGTTCTAGGTACCATAGATTATGAAGAATAAGCAGAAATTAGAACAGGTTCAGAGAAGGTCAGCAAAGATGACTGAAGTATTATGGAGAGACTAAAGGAGCTGTTTAGCCTTAAGAAAGAATCACTGGGAGGTAAGAACGTGATATACTTCAAGTACCTAAAAGGATGTCACACAGAATGTGAATGTCTGCTCTTTCATATTTCAAAGTACAGGGCATAGAATAATAGATTTAAGAAGAGGAAGGAGATAATATAGAGGTATCATGGCTGATGAACCTGATAGACTTCTCCATGAATTTGTTCAATCCCTTTTTGAACTGATACAATGAGTAGCCATTATAGTACTATATTTTGTAGGCAAATTTCCAGAGTTTAATTTTGCTGTCTGAAGTTCTTCCTTCTACCTGTCCTGAATCTCCCATTGTTCTGTTTCATTGATTCTAGTATTATGACAAAAACTTTTCCCTGACCATTTCCACAACAGAATTGTGTACTCTACCATTTCTCCATCCTACTTGCCTTGTTTCTAAGCTAAAATGTCCTGGACATTGCAACTATTTCTTATATGGGAGCACCAGCTCCTTGACTATTTGGCTGTACTTCCTCTTTGCACTCATGTGGATATTTTTCTCCGCCAACTGAAAGCCTATAAAGCTTACTTTATCTGGCATCCTTCATCCTGCCACTGCCAACTACAAACTATTGTCTAGAGCCATAGCTGGGAATGGAAGAGAAAATCCACTGCTGCTTAACAATATTAACCAATACTGTAATATGTTTTTCCAAATACTTTTTCTAAGTTACAAATATTTTTAGTGGATTTTTCCCTTCTGTCACCTGTATGAACTCTTTCATAGGAAGTGTGCTGACTGCTATTGAATACTCTTGCAAGTCCTGGATTTTGGGCACAGCAAGCCTGGCTGTGTTGTCTCATCTTGGGTATAATGGGCACTAGGGCCTGGTTGAGTCTCTTGAAGCAGCTTCTATTGTTATCTCTTTCATACTTTGCTTCCTCATGGTATTTGCAAAGAAACCCTTGTCTTTAATTAATTATTAAGGATATTATCACTAGCCGTTAATTCAATGGACATCCCTTTTCTGTTTCTTTTGGCAGAGAAAAGATGCAAGGCAACCTTTGGGTGCACTGAGGTACTCAGTCATGACTACTGCTAGGAGGAAATGTGGGACATGCTATGTCTGTTTCCTCCTTCATGTATACTCTTCGCTACGAGGTAGAAAGAAAAAAGCATGCACAGGCTGTCTTTTTGTTTCACTGAGATTAATTCACTGAAAGTGATGCTTGCAGGAATTTGTTTTCTTGAAGTTCACCTTGAGTGGCACTCTCCTTCCTGCCAGTATTTTATGGAACAGAAGAGGAGAAGAATGCCCTTTAATCACATGTTGTTCCTGCTGCTGCTCCTCCCCACCTAGCTTTCACTCTCACATGAGGCACAAGAAACAGTAAAAACAAACAAACAAATTAAAGGTGGGAAAGAGTAAACATGAATTTACTTTAAAAGTACAAAGAGTGGATTAAATATAAGGGAGTCATAATCTATTAACTAATTTATATTTTTTGTTCTGGTTTCATTTACTTTATGAAATATAGCCACCAACACAGAACTGAAATGCCAATGTGGCCTTGGCCCAACAAAATTTTGCATTGCTACTTTAAAGTATCACAGATTGTTAGTTTCATTTCAGAATTAGTCCCACTAATACTTTAGTCCCTGTAATACTTCCAAGTAAATAAGAACTGGTTTTAAAATGATTTTACGTAACAAAGGAATTTCAAGTGAATAGAGTTGCACATTGAGATCAAAGGTTAATTGCACAACTGCCTGTCTTCATTTCTGCCCATATATATTACAATATGTGTCTGAAACAAAAAAGAAAACTAGGCTGGCACTTCTAAACTCCCCCGAAGACCAAGGATATTGTTTAAAGCACAGCAAACAATAGAAGGGAACAACTGATTGGACAGCTGGACTCAAATATATGTTCAAGACTGAGGTCATCCAAGGAGTTACTGGGTTTCTTTTGCCAAAACATTATATCCAAATTTCAGTTCCTTAACTAAATGAGCACACATCTGTGAAGAGATCAATGAAAATAACATGTCTGCAAGTAACCTGTATGCCAATGTACCATTTAAATAGCTTCTAGTCTATAAGAGAAAATGTTTGCAAAGCTTGATTTGCTTGCTGGTCATGAAAGGAGATATATGGATAATTAAAAATTTGCAACAATTCATTACTTCACAGAACAGTCCTTGGACAAGTTGCTATTTACTTTACAGAATGAATTAAAGGAAATTGTGTATTTATTTATTTGATTTTTAGACTGCCACGATCATGTGACTCTTGGTGGTTTACAAGAAATAAAAACATCCACAGTACAATAAAAATAATTCATAATTGTCTTAAAACTGGAGCACAGTAAAAGCTTATAGGCACCCAAATGTGATTTCTACACAATATCTTTACAACAAAATTATGTATACTGACGTAAATGTTAAGATTGACAAAATTCAGCTGCCTCCCAAGTTAAGTATGGATAGAAATGCAGTGTACACAGGTATATTATGCAATCTTAATTATCTAGAGAACACAAGTAGGAAGCAATGAGGAGTAAGTGCTCTACCCCACCTATTTTGAGAAAAGCAAACATGTCATAATAGGTATAAACTAGCACAATATGCAAGCTACAAATTGTTGCACTTTCAGTAGGGACAATCCCACTAGAAAAAACCTTTTAAATTAAATTTCATAGAGCAAAATGTAAAACAACCAGAAGTCAGAGAACTTAAGCACACAGAACTTTACCCCACAAACTCAGCATTCTTCCAGATATACAGTCACACACTTTTCCAGAACAAGCACACAAAGCTGACAAAGTCCAAGGTGGGAAAACAGAAAGTAAACATAAATATTTATATTGATGCCACCATCCAACTCTGTTTTGTCCTTTCTTCCCCAAAGCAAAAAACTCTACTTGAGAAATAAACCTGATTGAGGGAGGATAGAAGAAAAAAAGAGGAACACTTGAATTTATGGGGAAAAAACTGTCTTTGCCTTGAGGGAGTTCAAACCAAAGCAGCAAACCGTTTAGGTTTCCAGTCATTAGAGAAAGAGATGGAGGATAATTTGTGTGAAATACAGTAATGAAATGGGGGGGGGGGGGGGGGGTTTAGCGAAACCCCTTTCCTTCTTCAGCCTGCCAGGCTTTTGCTTATTCCCACGCTAGAGGATGGAGTAACAGTTGTTCCTCTGTTGCACCCTCACCTACTCAATAACCGAGTGAATCTGGAAGGGCGCCGGAGTGGCGGAGGTGGAGGCTTAGAGATTTCATAAGGTGGGCATCCGAAATTTATTTCTCCAATGATCACCCCAACCAGTAGCTTTGAACGAAAGCACCTAAGCATGCGCAGAGTACCCTCCCTTCCCCACTAAAGACCCCCCACCCCCTTGCATGGTTCAGTTTAAATAGTAATGATTAAGCTTTGAGGTAGAATAGCCATTTCTTCTTCTGTGCTCCTCCCTCGCCCGCCTTGCACCCGCACCCACCACGAACCACACTTACAGTCGCCGGTTCTCCCACGGCTTGGGGGGAGGCGGTTGATTGGCCGCCATCACCGCGCAGCGGACCCTCGTTCGAGCCTTGCTACTGCTTCTTGGGAGAGAGCCGAACTATCGAACTTACGCCAGCACCGCGCCGGCTTCATCAGGCCGCGCGACGAAGGCGTCGATCGACTATCTCTGGCTGCGATGTGTGATTCCTACTTATTCAAGTCAAAGAGAAGCGTGAAAATGAAGCCAAGCAGCACTTCCGCAAATATCTCTCTATGTTAATTAATTGCACTATTACCCTAAGTTTTCTAGTTTATTTGAAAACCATATTAAGAAAATATTTTCATTACGTTGATTCAAAGTGACCATGCAACTATTAATTAGGTCTATTTTTTCACCCTATTTATATGGCCGTCCACTCGACATATATCTTTCTTATGGCCAATAAGGCCACTTTTAATTTTAAATTTTATTTAACCCATCACTCGGTCCCTTAATACATTTTACTTCTGAAACAGCACTGAAGATGGTCTGCGACATTCAAATGAGCAGCTAGCATTAACACTCGCTTCCCCGTTTGAATTATTTTTCTTCCTGCATCGTTAAAAACACTCACTTAACCATACCTTTCTTTGCTTGGAAAAGTTTTTTTTTACGTTGTGTATAATTACTGTGTCATTAAATCTTTAATAAAATTTCAGAGTTATATTCTAAGGAAAAAATGAGAATGATCTCTTTCAACTAACTCAAGAAATTTTCTTTCTTTCGTTCGTTCTTTCCTCTAGCCACCTTTTTCTTTAATACCTGTATGCTATCACCATCCTTGACCAAAACGTTAGAGATTCAAAGAAATAATCCTGCAACTTTACACGTACACTTACTGCTGCACAATTGTGCACCGGAACACTTATTTCCGAGAAAGGGTTTCCTTCCCATCCCGGAAGCGAGGGGCAGCCATTGGTAGGGAGCTGGGGCGTGGCAGGTAAATAGTTCCCCCCTTTCCGCCTATTGACGTAAGGGAAAAGGTAGGCGAGCGTTGGGCGAGGTGTTCGGTTTTTTAGCAGAGTGGAGAGGTTAGGTAAGTTACTCTGATTCGTTGATTTCTTGTAGCAAGATAAAGGATAGAGCCAACAATACTTTGCCGATGCTTATTCAGAGGTAAGTCACAATTTGTGTTGGATCTGCGTGCTCGCTTATATACGCTACCAGCGCAGACTTTATACGTCCCAGTATCCCAGCTGAATTGCCATTAATGTAGATTCCCCAATGGAGAGCGCTCTGGATTTATGCGACTACTCTCCCGACCATTCTAGGGGGTGATGCGAGTTATTATCCAGTCCATTCGGAAGATGCAGAGTTGCGAAAGTCTGCATCAGAGGGAGGAGACAGTAGGTGTTCACACATGCAGATCCAGCTGTTAGCTAATCAATTCTGTATTTTGAAGCCAGCCATGGAATTTGTGCTAAAAGTGAAACTCCGATTATGGGTTATTCAGTGCAGTCCTAAACACTTTTTCTCAAGAGAAAGTCTCTATTAAGTCTATTGTAGGGGAGATGGGCGGGAGAGAAATCCAATAAATAAATAAAATATAAATGAATAAATAAATAAATAAATTTACTTAATAAGAGTGTTAGGGCTTAGCTTAAGAACTATGCTATGCTTTATGTTAAAAGAAAGTGAGGCTAAAAGAAAAATGCATTTAACTGGACCATATTTTCATATAATTATCTTTGGAAAAATGTTTTATTTTGTTCTGTGTTTTGAAGTTTGAAGATTTTTAAAAATATGAATGTATACGTAGGCCTTTCCTTTCTTGAGACTTCATAGTCTAGTCTATTGAATCTCTAGTAGTTAAGAAGGGGATTGAAAATACTATAGATGGATTTAAAGTAGCATGTATAAGTATACACACATAGATTCCAAATCTCAGTCTATTTGTCAGAGTAAAAAAGCAGGATTTAAATGAATATTTTTTTCTCTCCCTTCTTGAGTGTTGTTCAGTGTTTGATTTACAACTGTTTTGCAAGAACATCTGTTAGTTACTCCCCACCCTTGGTCCTGCTATGCTACCTCATCATGGTGATGGTGTTCCTGGAAAGGATGGGCAAAGAATGCAGGGAGTGTATGCCAAGAGTATATAATCTTACCAGAGTCACCCAATATGTGAAGATCATCCCAGCTCCCCAGCAAAAACAAGCAGGCACCTATATCAGGCAACAATGATATAAGATGGTGCTGGAGGTGGATGATCACTTTAATGACAACAGCAGAGGTGTCATTTCATATTGTGTGGGAGAAGGCAATGGTACATCATGCCTGTATTTTCCTAAGTAAACCATATGGGTAGACAATATAAAGTGACTGACAATATAGTGCCAGACGATGGATCCTTCAGGTTGGATGGCATTCAATATGCTACTGAGGAATCGCTGAGGGTCTTTTGGAGTAGTAATTGTGTTTATGATGTGGCTAGATTAAAGCCTTCAGGATCTCTGATATTGCCATACAGGAAAAGAATATCCGAAGCTGCAAAGAGAAGTACAGTAGGAACATAGAATGTGAAAAGCATGAACATGGGAAAGCTCAACACAGTGAAAGATGAAATGAATTGACTACACATTGACATCTTAGGCATCAAAAAATTGAAATGGACCAGAATTGGATGTTTTCAGTCAGAAGATCATACTGTTTATTACTCAGGATACAAAAAATAAAGAAGGCACAGCATTGCTTTCATAATCAGGAAGGATATGGCAAAAAAAGGTACTTGGGTACAATGCAGTGAATGACTGAATAATATCAATTAGATTTTGCAGACAGCCCTTTTATATGATAGATATCCAAGTTTATGCTCCAACCATGATGCAGAAGAAGAGGTAGACAAGCTCAATCTAAAATTAGCAGAGCATGCAAGCAAGATATGTTACTTGTGGTTGGAGACTGGAATGCTAAAGTTGGAAATAGTCAGGAGGAAAACCTATTTTGACTCTATGGCCTGAGAAACCAAAATGAAGCAGGAGAACAAAGTATCAGTTTCTGCCAATCCAGTGATTTCTTCATTGCTAACACAGTCTTGAAACAACAAAAATTATGCCTATATACATGGACGTTACCAGGTGGAGTAAATACTACTACTACTAATAATTTAGTAAACATGATTGCCGTCCAACTCTCAACAACTCTGGGCAGCTCACAACAATCACAGAAAAAAAATACAATAAAATCAATAAAACATAAAATATAAAGATAAACAATGGCAAGTGTGATGATGCTAGGGGTCTCACTCTCCCTCACCAAAGACCTAAGACAGCAGTCTTTGGCAGGTTTAAAGCTCTGGGACATGAGGGATCGCCATCTTTGCCCAAACTGCAGTGAAGGACATGGTTAACTAAACCTGTTACTTTATACAGTGCAGGCAATTCAACCCCTTCGCTCACATGCACTGAGCTCTCTTTCTCTTCTTCACTTGCTTGCACACACCAGTGCTCTCCTTCCCCCTTTGCTCGCTTGCATGCATGCACCACATCCTCCTTTACTTGCACACACCGCTCCCTCCTTTCCCCTTCACTTGCACTGCGCCTTCCTTCCCTCCTTCTCTCAATTGCATACACACACCAGTGCTCTCCTTCTCTTGCTTTGGGAGAGATAGGTGGGGGGAGTTGGAGTCAATCCCTTATCTTACTGAGGCTCAAGACTAGGAGGGACCAAGCCCAGAATGGCTTGGATTGGTGTGGGCCCTCTGCTAACGACCGGTGAAACTCACTTAATGACAGCCATGGGGCGTGCCGGAATTGCTGTTGCTAAGCAATACAGTCATGTGATGCCTTGCTTTACAACTGCATTGCTTAGCAACGAAATTCCAGTTCTAATTGTGGTCGTAAGTTGAGGACTACCTGTAATGGCCAACCAGTTGGAAGAGATCAGTATCCATACCAGTCTGAAGAATGGAATTTGTACACTATCTATAATTTCACAGGCTAGGGAAATAATGCTTAGGATCATCCAAAACAGAGCTGTACGTGGAAAGAGAGATGCCAGATGTTCAAGTTGCCTTTAGAAAAAGCCAAGGAACAGGAGACACTGTTGCTGATGCATGCTGGATAATTGAGAAAGCCAAAGAATATTAAAAAAAAGTCACTATGTGCTTCATTGTTTATAGAAAGGCCTTCAATTGTGTCGATCATGTCAAGCTGCAGAAAGTGCTCAGACAAATGGGAATACCAGAACATCTCATTGTCCTCATGAAATCTATACACAGGTTAGGAAACCACAGTGTTGATGTTTTTGCACTTTGGTGTTGGAGAAGACTTCTGAAAATATTGTGGATAGCAAGGAAAACAAACAAATGGATCATAGAACAAATAAAATTTGGAGTTCTCACTTGAGGCATGAATGATCAGGCTCAAATTACCTGTGGTTAAGGTGCTGGCCTAGAAACCAAGAGACTGTGAGTTCTAGGCTTCCCTTAGGCATGAAAGCCAGCTGGGTGATGTTGGGCCAGTCACTCACTCTCACCCGATCCACCTCACAGCGTTGTTGTGGGGAAAATAGGAGTCAGGAGTATTAGGTATATTTGCCGCCTTGAGTTATATATAAAAAGGCAGGATAAAAATCTAATAATAGTAATAATAATTTGGACACTTCGTGCAAAGACCTAGCTCTCTATAGAAGTCTATAATGTTGGGAAAGGTGGAAGGAAAGAGAAGAGGACAACTAGCAGCAGGTGGTTGGATTAAATCACAGTTATGATGGGTACACCATTAGAAGGCCTGAAGAGCTACTTTGGGGGTAGATTATCTTGGAGAAGGTCTCTTTAGGTGGTTGTTATGAGTCAACACCAACACATAATTATTAGTTACATATCTTCTCTGTTATTTTGTCCTTTCTTAATTTGTGTTATCATGATTTTTTATTAGGAACAAGGGAACCTTCCATTTATTATCAGTTCTTTGGTCAGCTGAGCTTAGTATTGTCTGTGCTGACAGTGGGGGGAAGGAGGAGTTGCATGTAGAACATACACACTGTTAGTGAACTATGGCCCTTCCTTGATCCTCAGTTCCTTCTAGCTACTGTAGTGATTCTGTAAATAACTTTTTCCCCCAGATACAGGCTTCTTCAGCATGGTTGCACTGGCAGAAAAAGACAGACCTGTTGCTCAGATGTTACTGAATTCTGGAACATGTCCCCGCTGTATTTTCAGGTTCTGTGGTGTAGGATTGCAGACTTCCTACAGGCAACCTCATAAGGTTTGATTAAATTAAAATATATAATGTTGATGAGAATTGTTTTAATGAAGTGTTCAGTCTTAGTCACTTCTCTTTTCATAGCATCTTTCTTTAGGATTGAAAGGAGATTTGGAGTGAACAGGATCCAAAAGATATTTGACAGTGAAGGAGGACATGCAAACAATAGTATTTATTACTTTGTGCTAATCTGAATGGGGGCAGGAGATGAGAATTAATGCTAAAGAAGTCTACCTCAGAGTCCAGCCAGAGGAAGTGATCAAGCACAACATCATGAAGCCAATAGATTAATAAACTGAAAGTGATTAAAAGTCAATTGTGTCCCATTTATGACTGACTCTTAGAGTCCAGGTCTGTGGTAGGAGCTTGGCTATTAAGCCATTTTAGCCTCCTCTGATGGTTCTATTTGTTACTTATTTGCTATCCTCTTCTAAATCTCAGTGTTCTTTTCTATCATTGACAGGCCTCAGACTTGTTTTTCAATCCTCTGCCCTTGATCACTTTTTTGTTGTGGTTGGTTCAGGCACTGACTAAAGATGGTGTCATTGTTAGCTGCTTCTTCCAAGGGTTTTAGTCTTACTCTGTCTAGCATTTCGGACCTTTCATCCAGGAAATGTGAAAGGACAAACGTGAAGCTGGAATATGTAGCTGCTTTATACTGATTTAGACCATTGGTCCATCAAGCATAATACTATTTTGTTTGACTGTCAACTTTTTTTTTCAAACATGGTTCTTTCCTAAGAATGCTGTTGGAGAATTTCCTAAGAGTAGATGAGTAAATTTTACTAAAGATACTATAAGAATCTGTGCTGTCCCACTGAGCTATGGCCTACCTGAGCTCTGTGTATTCCAACCTATTTTCTTCTCATGTCTTTTATTTTCACCTGCCGAAACGTCCAAGCCAACATTTGCCATATCCTCTAATGGAGAACAAGAGCGCTCATTCTTCTCAGTGTCAGTGTTATGATCCCCAGCCTCATCCTATGCAGGTTTACTCAAAGCTAAAATTCACTGGCTTTAAGTTTACAAGATCACTGACCACCTGACAGTTTTGTTAGAAATACCAGTGCAAATAAACAGGACCTGTAGCTTTCAGTTTGAGACATCCGTTTAATGATAACGTGGTGCTGTTATGCCTTGCTGAAACCACAAGTGGCACCCTTCCAAGCAAAACTATACTGACAGAATTCTGCTTTTGTTTCTTTTTTTTAATCAATCAGGATTTACTTCATGAACTACGTGAGTTCCTGGAGAGCAATGAACGTGAAAGCAAATTATCTTGTGAAATGGCTAATCCCCCATGTAAAAAGATGAAACTGGAAAATGCTAATGGGATTAAAGATCAAACCCCAAATGGAAGCCATCAGCTAACCAACGTGCACAGTGATGGAAGTGACACTGTGGCAATTGAGAACTTAAATCCAGTTGTGTGCAACATATGTTTGGGGATTCTACAGGATCTCTGTGAAATGGACTTTGTCAAAGCTGTAAGTGTCAGCCTTGTGGAGCTTTATTTTCAGCTTTTCAAAGGATAAAACCAAATACAACATGCAGTATGTATTGTATACATAGCTAGTATGCATACAGGATATCACTAAACATTTTTGTTGCTGCAAATCACACCTATCTGAGAGTGAATATCATTGTTCCCAAACAAGTGCATGTAAGATTAGACAAGAAGAATTGGCTATACTGTAGTTACAGGATCTTGGATAACTCTAAGCAAGTAACTCATTGGGCAAAATTTAGAACTCAAATGCAGCCTTTGATCTTTCTTGGTCCAAGCTATTCTTCCAGGTTCTTCCTCCTTCCTGACTTAGGACCTACTTTATATGCTGTCTCTGAGCTGGTGAGATCAGACCAGGAAGCTCAGGGTTCATTGTGTAAAGTATTCCTCCAGAACCGCAATATTAGAGATTCTTACTTGTGTGGCTCCTAGCTTACAGGTTTAGATTCAGGGTCAGGGTCACAGTTTAATAGCTCTTATATGGCCAGTATTCCTGAACCAGCTGGCTTTTCTCACCCTTACATTTTGGCTGCTCAAGCATCTTTTGGGATAGAGAGGAATAGGGAAAGAATACATCATCAAAACCTTTTGTGGGTTTGAAACTTTGTTAGAATTGGCAAAGCTGAGCATAAATATTAAATATGACTTTGTGCCTTTTCTTTGTGAAGAAAGCAGTGCTTTCTGCTGTACCTCCAGCTGAAGGTACAAAATTCAGGACTGCTAAATAAACATGAGGTCTCTAAGACAATCATGTATGTAAGTTAATGACTTTTTCCCATCATTTTCTGTCTTACACTAAATATTTTGCAAGGGCACAATACTTGTAGGCCTTCTGCCAGGTTTGGTTGATCTGTTCTACCTCTGAATTTGTTGTGGTGGGACATTTCTAGAGTGGTGTAAGTTTTTACCCCACTACTAAAGCCAAGCTGGTGAGAAGCAGTTAGACATTAGGGGTTAAGGTGAAAGAATCAGTACATTTATTCTAACTTAAAAATGCTATCTCTACAAATAGAATTATTTTGTAAACAATATTATTCAAACAGGTTTGTAAATTTCCCTGTACAAAGTAATCTGTTCTGGGAGGATATGGGTTGAAATATGGTAGGTAAATATTCTAAATAAATATATCCATATTTTTCAGGTATGCCGTAAGATTAATTCTTCTGAATACCAGTTTTCCAGTTTTGTGTTTTCAGTGTCATTCCCACCCCAGCTTTCAGTCAGAGAGGTAGGTAATTTGCTGATACTTTTATTTATGCTTCAAATTGGCCTTTAATGAGAAAGAAAGGATGTTCTTACACTTTACCTTGCTTTGCATGCTAGGAAATATACTTTATTAGGCAGATATTGAGCAATATAGAATTGGGAGTAGTTGAGCAAGAGGGTGGATCAGTGGTGGAGCAGAATGGAAAATTATCTCTCAGCTTTCTTTTTGGGCAGGTTGATTTGAAGTTTAGTATTTCACTTGGAGATGGTACTTTGGCCAAATGTCACCCTGTGTATCAGACATGACCTTGATTTTTGTGAAAAGTAGAGAAAACTTGGTCAGGGTACTTTCAGCCAGTTACTGAGATGGAAAGAATAAAAATGTATTAGATTTACCAATGCTCTTTCTTTCTTCCTCTCCACCCCTTTTGTTTCCCTATTTATTTCTGTGTGCATGCCTAAAGCATGCAGCATTGCTGCTGGTGAAAGAAGAAATGGGGTGAGTATTTTCTGAAGCATATTTGTTTAGTACTAGTTTCAAATGAAGATGGCATTTATTGCTCTTCCTCATTTTGGTGAGGTGGGAATGGAGAAAGTGAAGAATACCATATCTTTTACTCTCACCCATTCCAGTGTGGGAATGTTTCCTTATTCTCCACTGTTCTCATTTACCGCTTTACTGTTTCTGTACTAGGTCCCTTTAATGCTGCTGTCCAAGTGTTTCTTAAAATTAGTATGATCCATATGATACTTAATTTAGATCAGTTTTTCCTAGCCTGCAGCCACTCTTTTCCCTTCTAGATGTGCTAGACTTCAGCTTCCATGAGTAAGTTACTCTGTAACAAAAATGTTCTCAGTTACAAGCAGTTAATAATCCAGTCAGTGTCCACCATCAAGAAATGTAAGTAGCACAATTTTATTCCATATCAATAAATATGCTAATAAGCATTGGAATAATTGGATAATGCTAAAACTTCCATAATGTCTAAAAAACCAATACTGGGAGCTAAATTAAAATATTACAGTCACTAAAGCACTAAAACCTTTTTAGGTCTGGGGGAAAAAATGCTTGTCTACCACTAGAGACGTATCAATTTAGAACCCAGTTTCTGGTGGGCAATTTTTTTCTTTTTGGCCTACCCTGCCTGGGATTATCAGGATATGACTGATGACATTGCAATATCCATTTTTTTTTTTGAGGCACTTAGGGAGATAGGGAAATGGGGTGTTGTCACAGCTTCTTTTTTTGAACCCCCAATAACCCAGACTCAATAGACACAAAGCACTGGAAATTGATTGGGTTTTTATATTTCCCTTCAGTGCCTATGGGGAGACTTTTATTTTACAAAAGGAAAGCTTACAAATAAAGGAAAGGAAGTTGAAGACTAGTGTAGAAATTAATCTTAATAATAAAACTGTTTCCTATTTTAACTACCTATTATCTATAAGCTCTTTACCTATACCAGTGTTTCTTAAATTTTTTGCTGTCCGGACCCCTTCCCACTTTTAAAAATTATGGAGGACCCCAAAAGAGCTTTTGTTTGTATGGGTTATATTTATCAATATTTAGCATATTAAATATTTAAACTGATACATTTGTAGAATATTTATTGAATCATGTAAAAATAACAATATTAAACTCATTAGATATTAACATAAATAAAATATTTTTCACGAAAAAACCTGTTTTAAAACAAATACTGAGAAGAGTGATGCTGTTTTAAATTTTTACAATTATCTTCAATATCTGGCAGATAATTTTCTTTTTGCAAACCATTGAGAAAGTCTTGGGGGACCCTGGGGTCCTTGAACCACACTTTAAGAAACACTGATCTACACTATTTTCTTTTAAAGTCTTAGTTCACTATATTTTCATTATCTTTTTTAGCTTTCTATTATAGCTTTCAGCTATATAGCTATATCACTTTCATTATCTTTTAGCTTTCTATTTCTGTTCTGTCAAACTCTACTTTTTTCATCTCTTCTCCTTGTTTGCTCCTGGCTGGGCTTCTTGATTCTTCTCTTCTTGATTCTTCTCTCTTCTTTCCCTTTTTACTTCATCTGAGGGAAATGGCTTAAAAACTTTTACTTCATGCCTCTCTCTCCCCAGTTTTCTCAGCTGCTGCCTCTTTTCTGGTTGCTTCTTCTCATCAGGACAGTCTTTTGGTTTGACTCTTTATTTGACTCCTGGGCTTTAGTTCTGTTTATTCAGCCTCCTTCACAAGGCCAGTGGTGGCAGAGTTCCCAAGCAGCCATCTTGTCTTCACTTCTTGCATCCTGCCCAGTGCTGCTGTTTGATTGGCAGCTCAGTTGTCCTGATGACGGGGGAGGGCCAAGAAGGGAGGGAGGGAGGAGCACAGGTGCTTTTAATCTGCTTAGGTAGTCTGTCCTTCCACAGGTGTCCAAAGGATTAAGGTACCACTATATACTCCTTAATCTCTTCAGTCCTCCACAACAGATAATGAGAAAATGCCACCTGATTTTTTTTGGCAGGCCTAGGATTTTTAAGGGATACTTTGAGTAGTATAGAATCTACCTTTATTTACTACAGTATTTCTCAACCTTAGCCATTTTAAGATGTGTTGACTTCAACTCTCAGAATTCCTCAGTCAGCATGAAATACTGATTTACTACATTACATGGACTTGTTATTATTTTTAGTCAGGCCTTTAAATATTCATGATTATATAGTATTTATATTATACTTTTATATCTGAATGAGGCCTTGTCATACTTGTTTTTAAGCTGTTTTGACATTTATATGTTTTTAATGTTAACTATCTTGACCACTGTATGGACTAAATTGGATTGAACTAATAGTAATAATTGAATTAATAGTAGTGATTTCCAGTGGTCAGCTTCAACATAGCCCAGAGGTACACCAAGGTATTTACATAGGGATGGATATGAAAATAGTGAAGGTAAATGTAAAAACATCATAAAAGAGGGTTTAAAGCAATATACAGCTCAAGTGTCTGGTACCCTTGTTGATTGATACTTCTGTGTCCAGACAATTTAAGGACCACAGATATATGGTTTAATTATGAATGAAGCAGCAGTGATCTTCATTAGGTCATAGATCAGCTGATTGCTGGGCACATGGTTATAAATAGTAGTATTCTTACACGGTCAAAGCTATTGCCAGTTCTGGGATATCCTAGCATGGCACAGTGTATTTCTGTCACTCTGGCAAGTGCGGCCGATGTTGCCTGCCCTATATTCTACTTATTTTTAGACATTTGGATTATAATAGACTGCTTGATATTGGTAACAGAGGAACTTGCTAGATGATAAAAATGTGGGTCAGTTTATTTTTTATCCTAATTGCACATACTTCAGAAAGAACTGTCTTTTTTTTACAATTTAGGAAACAGGGGCTGTCAGTTGGAAAAGATGACTTTGTTCAACTGAAAGAAGCATACAAATGGATTATCCATCCCCTGTTCTTGGAAGAGTTGGGGGTCCCTGCTGATGGAAAGGTAGCATATATATACTCAATTTGCTCTGTTTTTGTACACCTAGCTCACCATTAGCTGATGCAACCTGTATCTTGGCTGTGCTAATTTCAGACTGCAGATTGGCCCTCATGTGGTTGAATGCCTTCTGCAAATAAAAGGAGCATGTTAGGGGCAACAACGGGCCAAAATCCTTTCTTCCGACAGGAGAATATTCCTGGTGCAGAATAAATTTTGTTCACAGGTATTTTTAACTGTATTAGCCTTCACCTGCAGTTTTTTAAAAAAAATTTTTTTTTATTGGTTTAACATACAGATGAAAGAGGTATGGGAAAAAAATACAAAAAAAAAAATCAGCCACAAGGAAAACATAAAGATAACTTCTTATGTTGTACATAAGAAACCTCAGCTCAGTTTTTAAATACAGCATTAAGCCACCACCATAGAGAATAATTTTGATTTTTTCATTATATCAGTACAGATCTAGTTTATAAGCAGAGAGCAAATGCATATTTTCATTCCAAGACTGTAAAGCCAGGCTGGTACTGTCTTTCTTTCATTAAAAAAAAACACATTTTCTCTATATGCCATACTCAATAAGCCTTTATATGTTGATAAATGTTTACACTGGGGAATATAATTCAAAGCTGCAGTCACATCTTTAAACAATGTTGCTCTTCCTTAACAAATGTGCAGATATAAAACCAAAATGGAACAATAGTGGGACGAGCCCATACCATATATGTGTTGCCTCCATAATTTTGCACTTCTAATACCGTGAAGTTGAAAACCATCCCTTTTTGTCGACTGAATCTCATTCATTCATTAATATATTGAATATTCTTTAATATCCTTAACCATTGATTTGTTAGTATAGAATATTTCTCTTTTTTCTTCCAAAGTTCTGGCAAATAACTAATATTCACTTCACCAATACTTGTTAGGTGTTTGTAAAAGAAATTTGTTTTGAAGTGTTACAATTCAGTGTAGCTAGATGACCTCATTAGAGAAGGCTCTTCTCAAAGTATCTTTTGCCCCATTATGTGACAAACAGGAAAAGAGCCTTTTATATTATACTATGGATTGTTCAGTTGTGAAATATGTGATTAGTGCTAATGTTGCATTGATTTTGGTACTAGGTCATTTCTCCCTGCATTTTAAATTGTTCAGTCTGCCCTACCATACCTGTATTGCCTTTTCATGTCATTTTGTCCTTGTTTATTCTTCTCATTGCATTTTCTGGTTGTAAGACCATTTTTTAAAAATAAAGAACAGCTGATAAATATCCCAAATAAAGAATAAATTTAGTATTAGCCCACAGTATAGTTACTTCTCTTTTTAGAATGGCGGGACGGAGCAATAGAAAGGAAAATTAAAGAACTGAAAGACTTAAGGGGGCAGTTAAGCACAAGCATGACTTTTTTCAATAGAGAGTAAGATATTTTGGGTTTATCTGAATCAGGAACTATGATGAAGACTTTGAACCAACCCAAGTTATTAAGTCAACTGTAGACCATAGCTTCATATCCTGGCTGTTAATCATGGTTTGGCATATGTTGAAATCATTCTGGTTTTCTTTGGTAGAAGGGAATGAAGTGGAAGCACACACAAGCACTGAAGATGTCCAGTGTTTGCTGCAGGAAATTCTGAGGCACCTGAGACACATGCCTATTTCTTAATGCCAATATGAATAATACAGCTGATCTGGCCTTTAACATCTGCAGATGTATGTCTGAGAGTCTTGTTTGGATCATTGCCTCCTGCTTTAACAACTTGAAATTGTTACTCACATTTTGTATTTGCTGAGCAGAAAATATAGTTCTTGTATAATTTTAGTCCCATCAAGTCTTTTCCTGCTCATAGGCTTCAGACTATGAACTCAACTTAGACAGACTGAACTCAAACTTTTGAAGAAAAGGGTGGTGTGGAGGAAATCAAATTGCCAGTGGTAATTAAAAAATCCTCTCTTTGATTGTGATTCAGAGCCTGTTTGAAGTGAGTGTTGTGTTTGCTCATCCAGAGACAGATGAAGATTGCTGTTTCCTGTAAGTAGTAATGTAACAAACAATATTTTAGCTAGCATTTATGACAGTAGAGACAGATGGTATTGGTTGAACATTCTAGGTCTCCCTCCAAGTTTTGAAATGTCTTGAGCAAGCTACTTTTGGAAATAGTAGCTAGATAAGCTATTTTGCCTGAGTGCTGCAGACAAGGGCTGGGTGCTCTGCATAATGTCACCATGAATGGATTGCATCCCTTAGGATGACAACAAGGTAAGTGGCACTCAGATATCACTGCCAAAATATTGTTTCTGATAACATGCTCCTTCTAGCCCATAATTCTGGTGCCAAGAGGACCATTTAAATGGAGAGGACAGAACAAGGATGTAACTCTGTGCACTCATGCCACTAGAGCCATTCTACCCATCATCTGCTAAATGTCTTCCAGTTAAAAAAAAAGAGAAGGCTCCCAAGTCCTGGGGAGTGGAGTGGGAGGATCAGTTTTTCTAGGCAAGAATGAAATGCAAGGTCCTGAACTGGGATTTAAACAGTTCCAATTGAGTTGATTGTCCCAAGCTGGTATTTTGCTTGAATAACAGTAGATAGTTCTTTGATCTAGTCAATAGAAGAGAACAGAATCTTCTGCCCTTCAGCTTTTTAATCCCTGGGCAAGTGTCAGTAGGAGCTCAATGAGACAAAGCTACTCAGATTGGCCTCAACCTTGCTGTGATGTTCTGCCAGGCAAGCAGAGCTTCAGCCTTCCGGTGGTCCTTTGTTCCATGGCCAAAGGAAGTCAGTCTAAGGAGCAAGAGTTGCCTGACAGACAGATGGGAAAGGTGTTTAAAAAGTATCCTCCTGGTGATTGTTCTTAGTAGAATGTTTTGACACCAGCAAGTATAAACCATTATACTATTGTATTAATTGCCTATCTGGTAGTACACGTAACCATCTTTTTAAAGATATTTGACTGATTTTTGTTGTTTTCATTCAGAGCTTCAGTGTGTCCAAGCTGCTTCAAACCAGCAAAAAATAAACAGGTAACTAACTTTAACTTTATACAGACAGCAGTACCTGTGCTCCAAATTCTGTAGCTCATGATAGGCACTCTGGTGCTTTCTAAATATTTTGGCCTTGCTGGCTGAAGCTTACATGATTTCTCATTCAAAACATCTGGAGGATAGCAGAGCACTTACTACTGGCTTAGACTCTTTAATGTATGTGACTTTAAAAACAGGCAGTTGCATGTATAAGTTCATAACTGCAAGTGATTGGATGTGAGACCCTGTTTGTTAAGTTGGACTCTGCGAGACAGGGGAAATTATTGCTACTATATCGGCTTCCCTGCTGCATAGCAACCTCCCTGCCTGAGCTCTTTGATTCCCTGATCAAAGTTCCCCAGGCTTATAGTCTTAGGGGGCTTTAACTTGCCTTCTCTGGGGGCAGAGTCAGAAATAGCTTGGGAGTTCAAGGCCACCATGACAGCCATGGACCTGACCCAGGTCGTTGAGGGCCCAACATATAATGGTGTCATACTTTGCATCTGGTCTTCCTTTCAGGCAGTAGTGGCATGATCTGAAGATGGGAGAGATTACTATCACTCCCCTGTTAAGGTCAGATCACTTTCTGATTGCCTTAGACTGTGTTGGGGCTGCTTCCTGGCACAGGGAGATGGGACCTACTCAATCAGCCAGTTCCAGAGGGAGATTGGGATTGTTCCTGAAGGTTTTGTGCATTGCTTGACTGAAGCTTTAGTCACCACTTGGAATTAGAGTGTGGCTGGGGCTTTAGATTGGATTAAGCATCTGTGGCATCTCCCCTGGCTTCCTGCAGATTCCAGGATTTCTCCTGATTTACAGAGGATCTTAGAGAGATGAAGCTGGGGAAAAGACACTTACTGCCACTGAAAGACTACAAGGAGTAAACCCCATTGAGCATGAGCTAGAGCTGCTATGAAGGCCTGTCTTGTGGTGATAGGGGTGGTAAAGCAGCATTACTTATCTACCCTTATTTCATCTACAGATAGACAACCTGAGGGCCTGTTTTTCAAGTGACCTGGTCCTTTCTGGGGAAGCGGGTCTGGGTATGGAGACTCATTTATAGACCCTCTGTGAGGAATACTCTAGAGATCTGGCAGATGGTTGCTTGGATTCTGGCCTTGGGGCAGGTCCCATGGAGTTGACTGAAGATGAGTCTGACTTGGTTATCTAGGAACAGTTTGATCCTATTAGTCCTGAGGAAGTGGACAGGGTTCTTGGAGCTGTAATTTCAGTCATCTCTGCATTAGATCCATGTCCCTCCTGATTAGCTAAGACTTCCAAGGAGATGATACATGGTTGGGTTTGGGTGGTGGTGAATGCATCCTTGAGAGAAGTGATAGACCTGATGACACTTAAGGAGGTGGTGATCCACTCCTTCCTCAAGAATCCATCCCTAGGCCTGATCATTTTGGGCAATTTTCATCTGTCTTTAGGCTTCCATTTTAGGGAAGATTATTGAGAAAGTGGTTGTGCTACTATTTCAGAGAGCCCTGGAGGAAGTAGATTATCTAGATCCTTTTAGTCAGGTTTCAGTCTTGAGGATGATGCTGAGACCACATTAATAGTGTTTGTGGATGACCTCTGGAGGGAGCAGGATGAGGGTAGTGCATCCATCCTTGGTCTCCTTAATCTTTCAGCAGCTTTCAGTACTGTTAATCATGGTATTCTTCTGGACTAGGTCTGTGGGTTAGGAGTTGAGGGCATGGTCTTATGCTGGTTCTTCTCCAAGTTGGTGTTGATTGGGGTGGGGGGGAAGAGGTCCAGCTCATGACCCCTTTCTCCCAGGCTCAATGCTCCCCTGGTCCTATTCAACATCTACATGAAGCTGGTGAGGTAATCTGACAGCATGGGGTAAAGTATCATCAGTTGTACATCTCTACCCTGGGCTGCTCAAGTGATGCTCTGGAGGTTCTGTCTCAGTGTCTGGTGGCTGTGGAAATCTGGATGGGGAAGAACAGGCTTCAGCTCAGCCCTAGGAAGTCTGAGTGTCTGTGGGCCTCCTGGTGCCAGTAACTTGCCATTGTTAGTTCTGGGTGGATTTGTGCTTCCCTAGACAGAATTGGTGCACAACTTGGGAGACCTCCTGAACTCACAGCTCCTGTTCAAGGAGTAGGTGGCAGCAGTGGCCAGGAGGGTTTCACATAGCTTTGTGTTGTATACACATTGTGTGTCTTTCTGGACCAGGAAGCACAGCACATGATCACTTATGCTTTGGTGACTGCAATGTGCTCTACATGGGGCTACCCTTGAAGAACATCCAGAAGCTGCATTTGGTCCAGAATGTGGCGGCATGAGCAATTATGGGTGTATTTGTCCGTGTACACCTTTACTTTGTGAGCTGCACTGGCTTTCAGTAGGCTTCTGGGTGTAATTCAAGGTGCTGATTGTCACCTATAAAACCCTTCATGGCATGGGACCGGGTCATTTGAAGGATCGCCTTTCTCCAGTTGTCTCTATCAGTCCCATCAAATCTGACAGGAGGGGAATTCTCTGAGTCCCATCCATTAGAGAATGACATCTGGCAGGACTCAGGAAACTTGCCTTTTCTGCCATACCACCTGCCCTTTGGAACACCATACCACCCAACATTAGGTTAGCCCCAACCCTGTTGGATTTTTGGGAAGCCATTGAGGTCTGGCTATTTTCCTAGGGATGGGGTCAGGAGGTTAGTTGAGTCCAGATGTGTTGGTTGTTGATTTCCTTTGTTGCCATAATATGTTTGTCTTTGTCTTTGATTATTGTTTGGTTTGTATAGTTTTTAAATTTTGTTAGCAGCCCAGAATTTGCAAGATGGGCAGCCATATGAAATAAATAAGAATATTTTATGTAAGAATAATATTAACACTAATATAAAATACAGGGAGGCACATACTTCCTAGATAAGACTGGCATCCAAAGCAGCCTGCAGTTAGAATTTGTAAAGTGTAAGTCTATAATCAAATGTAAGACTTTTCTTCTATAATAAAGCACCAGGCTTAGAACAAAATAAGAAAGCAATGAACAAAAGCAATATTATCAGATAAGCCATTGGAGAGCAGCTTCCTAATTAGCTAAAATAAATTAAACAGAAAGAATAAGCTTTGCAGTGACTGATAACTTGGGTAATATTTTACTTTTCTTTATAGTCAGTCTTCACCAGAATGGCTGTGGTAAAGGCTTTGGATATGATTGATGAAGAAGAGTTTCACAAGTAAGGAACTCCTGAATTTATTTTATACATATACATAATTTCACAATACAAAGATAGTCAAGCGGCATGTCAGCAGACACTTGGAAAATAATGCTATTACCAGGAGTCAGCATGAGTTCGTTAAGAACAGGATATAAGGCTAACCTTGTATTTTTTATGACAGAATGATTTTATGATACAGCAGAGGAAAACTACGGATGCAGTATGCCCTGAAGTCAGTGAAGCGTTTGGGAAGGTCTCTCATGATCTCTCATGATCTCATGTCTCTCATGTAGTCAGAATAGACAAAAGTGTGCTAGTGTCAGGTTCAGCCCAAAGAACTCCAAGAGACAGTGCAAATACAGTTCTGTTGCGTTTATTAGCTACAACCTCCAGACAGAAAATCTCCCCAGACTGAACCCTAGTTCCCAAGCCAGCCAGCCACAACACCGTGAATTCCTTAGGGAGGCGCCAGCCTCATCTTCTTGAACTTCCCACGCTCCTGCTGGGGGCTAAGAACACGCTTATCTCCCTGAGCCTGGCCTTCATAAGTCCATTCCATCACAGCTAGTTAGTGTTGTGGATTGGTGGATTTGCAGCTGGTTGTACAGCTGCATCCAAAGGGCGCTCGTATGTGGTTCTGCGTTGTCCTGAAAAAAGTATCAAGTAGGTTTCCTGGAGCTCTATCCTTGGCCCAACATCCATACAACATCTTTATAAACAACCTAAAAGATGAAATGGAAGGAATACTTATCAGATTTGCAGATGATCCCAAGCTAAGGTCAAACTGGATAGGGATCTGCTGGAGGGTCATGAACAACTTAGAAAGGGTGGGTAGCAGTGTTGCAAACATTTTTTACAATATCTTTATTTCAATGTTCAGCCAACATAAAGTAAAAAACACAGTCACTATGAGGTTAACAGCTCTAACAAAAAAAGAGAATGTCTAAAAATAGTAAAGAGAGTGATGATGTGGGATAGGGGTGGGGTGGGGATAAAAATGGTAAGCAAACCCAGAATCTGTGCTATTTAAAAAGCTAAAATAATAAATCATGGCTACAAAAGCTGTGAAACTGGGCAACAGGAGTAATAATAGCAGTTTAGGCATGAGTTGTGTCAAGCATGAGTTGCTCAAGCTAACAGTCAATATCTAGTGGGTTTTGCATGCTGCTATACAGAACTTGGCAATATTATACATTTGGGGGTTGGTATCAGTAGGGAGATGTAAAATTAGCTGGGTTTGGGTAGACTGGTGAGTAGTGGGAGAGTAACAGTACTGCAGATGTCTTTGTGAAATGACTAGGAGAGAAGGGTGTGCTCAGTGGTTTTGATTGCTCATCACTGCAGGAGATGCTACAGAAATGCCAGGAAGGAGATCTTATTTCTTCCTTCTAACAAAGGTGAAGGGTGCATTGCTGTGAGCCAGAATGAAGTCCCTGTGCTGTGCTTAGGGTGCTCTGGGGATGTGCATCCATTACATGCTGCTTAAGGAACCTACTGGCCTGCTCATGTTTCTTTGGTTATGGTAGATCAGCTCAGATTTTGAATATTACTAAGGTTATGAATTAATTTTTCATCTGCTTCTATTTCTTAGATATAATATTGCATTCTTTAAATTGTTTACATTATAAAATATGTTTTTGAAACATTTTTAGATACTCCCATATCTATCTATTTTGCACAGTGTTTAAATTTTTCCCTAAATTTTTCTCTAGTGAATTGTTCCTTGTATCTCCTCTAATACAGGAACTATCCATCTCCTCCAAGTTTGCCTAAAACTCCTTGCTCAGCTGTTGATATTCAGTGCAACAATGGTGCCATTTTTGTGGCTGGTAAGAAACAAATGTTTTTCCTCTAATGTCTTTCTCTTTTCTTTACTTAAAAGGTTAGCTGCTTGGTAGTCATAATTTCTCATTGGAGAAAATGCATCTTTTACTAGGCCTTTGTGGTCGATGTGAAAGTTTGATAGGCAGTAGCTCTGAGGTCTTTAAACTAGAGGTTGAAAAGGATCACTCCTTTTTAGGACTACTGAGCAATGGTGTCCTCTGTTTAATGACAAAAGGCTACTACCAATTGATACTGGGAGAGAAACCAATATGATTATATGAACAAACCCTCAATTTTGTTTTGTATGGAGAGGTATGATGGCACAGCACAGGTGAGCCATGATCAATATTAAGGAAGTGTCAAAAAGTCACTGACATTCACCCCCACTGAAGGAGATTGATATGTGTAGTATATCAGTTTGATTTCATTTTTTTAAATAATAATTTTATTAGAGTTTACAAATATAAAGATAAAAACCTAACACAAACTAAGGAAAATCTAAAAAGTAAAGTAAAGAAAAAGAGAAGTGCAAAGAGATAGAAAAAAGAAAAGAAAAAAGAAAAGGAGAATATATAAAAGATGACTCCCTCCTCCCTCCGGACAAGTAGAAACAATTTCAGTAACTTAACACCTTCTTTAGTATTTCAATTAAAAAAAAAGAAAAAATGATCTCTTCTTCCCATATGTCATCCTTTAACAATAATCAAATTATAAAAACTCATCATTCAGTCGTAATCAGCAAAAGTCTATTAAGAGCTACCACAAGTAGTAATATGTGTATTTTAACCTCAATCAAAAAAATCCATTTTGTAAAACAACTTATCACTTTCTCTAAGAGCAAAGCAAATGTATTATCAGTTTGATTTCAAATGAGGGTTTGTTTTTCAAATCACAGTCTATTTCTGATTAAAGCCGGGTATTAGGAAGTGGTATTTATATTTGGCAGTTTTCCTTAGGCCAGGGCTGTACTCACTTGACAACTACTGTACTGTGCTGAAATCATTGGAAAAGCATCTTGGAAATGTGTATGTATCACCAGAAGCATACTGAAAATTGCTGATGAAAGTCATAGTTGTATTGTTTGAGTTTGCTAGTTTTCTTTATCCAGGGTCAAAAATATTAGATGATACGCAAATATTTATCCAGTTGTTTTTCATCATAGTAGACAGAAACAACCTTAACATGTGATTTGCTGTATATCACAATAGAACAACTAGCTGTAAGCTTATATTTTCAAAGCAAGCTTATATTACAGCCATCACTGCTCAAGGGATGAGGAAGAAGCAACTTAAGAAGCAATTCTTGAGGCATCTTCTAATACATGCTTTATAATGGTGATTTCCTTTGCTATGCACTTGGCTTCTAGTAAAATGCTTTTATTTACTTTTGCTGAGCTAAAAGTTAATAAATATCATGGCACATTTTTTTGGTATGTGTCGGTTTCTTTTTGAAACAGGAAGATATAATAAATATTCAAGAACATTACCTCAGACTCCCTGGATTATAGATGGAGAGAGGAAAATGGAATCGTCTGTAGAAGAATTGATCCTGGAGCATCTCATGGCTGCCTTCAAAGCAGACAGTGAGTGTTTGCATCTGTATTACTTTAAGTAAGCTATATATGCACTGATGGAAAAATGCAGGAAAATTATGCAAATAAGTAATCCAGCATCTGTTTAATGTAGAACTAAACTCTGATGTGCCTTGATCATGCAGAATAGCTTAGTTTGCATAGTCACCTTCCGGGAGAGATGGGCAGCATACAAATCTAATAAATAATTTAGTAAATAAATGAATGAATGATTTCTAAATCATGCACTAACCCTGAATTTCTCTCATGTAGGGCCTCAGCAAACTCAGTTTTTCTTCTGTTTTTAAGGTTTTAATTTTTCATCCTCTGGAAGGGAAGATGTGGATGTGAGAACATTAGGCAACGGTAAGCTCAACCCTTGAGAATACTCTAAATGGGAAAAAACAGTTGATGATCCCTGGACGAAAACAATGCCATTTCTGAGATCATAGAATCATGGTGTTGGAAGGGGCCACTTAGGCCATGGTGCCTATCTCCCTGGTCAGTGTAGAAGTCTGCTGATGGTTAGTAAGATCAGCATTTTTCACTGAAACTGCAGCTTGGAAGATCTGTCCAGCAATTTGAACTTAACATTTGGAAGTATTCAGAAGTTGCATCGAATGCATTTTTAAATTATTTATTTTGAATTTAATAATTTTAAAAACCCAGAATAAGAACAGCATTTTTCTCCTTTGCTGAAAATTTGTACGTCCTTTTCAGAACACAGGGAATTTCTGATAATATTGTTAATATTTACATTTCTGGGCACAAAGAGTCTGCTATATTTTCTTGTATTTCTTTTTGTCCTATTCCTGTTGAGAAATGGAATTGGTTGCAATCATATGGACAGCCTATCTAAAGAAGTTTAATTATGAGAAAGTTTACAAGCTAAGTACATTCATGTGAAAAAGGAAGCATGTAATTTTTTTTAAAACATGTGGACATATCAATATTTTATCTTCATTCAAACAGTATACAAGGGGGGACGCAAAAAACCTGGAATTTATTTATAAAAAATTGTGTATTTATTTTTACATGTTCAAACTTCAGTCACCTTCAAAGTACTCTCCGTTTGATGCAATACACCTATCGAGACTTTTTTCCACTGCTCAAAACAGGTTTTGAACTCGTCAATTTTGATGCCTTTTAGTGCTTCTGCTGTTTTTTGTTTCACCTCCTCCACATCAGCAAAATGTTTCCCTTTGAGGACTTTTTTCATCCAGGGAAACAAGAAAAAGTCGCAGGGGGCAAGATTGGGTGAATAGGGAGGGTGGGGCACAAGGGTCATGCCGTTTTTGGTCAAAAACTGCTGAACACTCAGCACAGGGTGTGCAGATGTCAGGGTCAGCCTCCAACTTCTCCTTCAAAGCACAGCATGCAGTCAAGCGATTGTCTCTTTGATCAGGCATGAGCAAGCAAGGCACGAATCACACATCACGAAATAGGCAAACGCGTTGAAGGAGTCTCTAAAAAACAACAACAACAACTCACTGAAGCCAAACGCAGCCTCTCACAACAACCCAGCTGGTCCACTGATGCAGATGGGTTCCTAGAACACTCACCTAGTGGGGGAAGCCTGTAGTACAAGGGGCCCGCCCTCCAGAAGATAATTCCAGTTTTTTTGGGGTCCCCCCTCATATAAAGATAAAGGTGATGTAATTGAACCAAAAAACTATGACATTTTGACTTTGAAATCATTTATTCAACAACAAATACGTCTTCTGGTTCTGTGGCCAAATAACTCTGTTTTTGCCTTGTTTGTCCTGAGCACATTGTTCCAGAAGTCCTGGCCTTTGCCTAGATGTTCATAGCAAACTTTAGTCTTGCCCTGATGTTTTTTCTGGACAGCAAAGTTTTCCTCCTGGCATACCTCCCAAGTAGATCTAATTTGTGCAGCTTCTTTCTAATGATAGACTCATGCACTTTGACATTGATAGTGGCAAGAGCTGAAATTCACATGATGAAATTCTGGGGTTCTTAGACTTCTTTCAGCATCTTGTGTCTTGCTCTAGGGCTGAACTTGTTGGGATGGCCTGACCTAGACAAGTTGGCTGTTGTTTGAAATCTCTGCTTGTAAATGATCTTCTGGACTGTGGAATTATTGATGTGCAATCATTTGGCGATCTTTTGAAATCCCTTCCCAGACTCATAGGCATCTACAAACTTTCTGAAGGCCTCATTGTGCTCTTTTGATCTAGGCCTGGTGATACCACACACTTCACCAACAAAGAGCAAATAAAAGTAAACATCTGAGGTTTAAATAAGACAGGTTCCTCCCACATCCTCTATAATGATGATTTAATCATTTGCATCTGATCCTGTGCACCTGATTCTAACTTTAGGTATTTGAGATTGTGATAAATGTAGAGGTGTACTAACTTTTTCCATCTGCAAAATTTGCATGTACAGGTGAAACTCGAAAAATTAGAATATCGTGCAAATGTTCATTTATATCAGTATGGCAACTCAAAAGGTGAAACCAATATATGAGATAGACGCATTACATGCAAAGCGAGATATGTCAAGCCTTACTTTGGTATAATTGTGATGATTATGGCATACAGCTTATGAAAACCCCAAATTCACAATCTCAGAAAATTAGAATATTACATGACATCAATAACACAAGGATTAGAAATAGAACAATATCGGACCTCTGCAAAGTATAAGCATGCATATGTACTCAGTACTTGATTTGGGCCCCTTTTGCAGCAATGACTGCCGCAATGCGGCGTGGCATGGATGCTATCAGCCTGTGGCACTGCTGAGGTGTTATGGAAGACCAGGATGCTTCAATAGCGGTCTTCAGCTCCGCTGCATTGTTTGGTCTCATGTCCCTCATCTTTCTCTTGGCAATGCCCCATAGATTCTCTATGGGGTTCAGGTCAGGCGAGTTTGCTGGCCAATCAAGCACAGTAATCCCATGGTCATTGAACCAGATTTTGGTACTTCTGGCAGTGTGGGCAGGTGCCAAGTCCTGCTAGAAAATGAAGTCAGCATCCCCATAAAGTTCGTCTGTGGAAGGAAGCATGAAGTGCTCCAAAATCTCCTGGTAGACAGCTGCGTTGACCCTGGACTTAATGAAGCACAGTGGACCAACACCAGCAGATGACATGGCTCCCCAAATCAACACAAACACTGGAAACTTCACACTGGACTTCAAGCATCGTGCATTGTGTGCCTCTCCATTCTTCCTCCAGACTCTGGGTCCTTGGTTCCCAAATGAGATGCAAAAGTTGCTCTCATCAGAAAAGAGGACTTTGGACCACTGGGCAACAGACCAGTTCTTTTTTTCTGTAGCCCAGGTAAGACGCTTCTGACGTTGTTTTTTGTTCAGGAGCGGCTTGACAAGAGGAATACGACATTTGAAGCCCGTGTCCAGGATCCGTCTGTGTGTGGTGGCTCTTGATGCACTAACTCCAGCCTCAGTCCACTCCTTGTGAAAGTCCCCAACACTTTTGAATGGCCTTTTCCTGACAATCCTCTCCAGGCTGTGGTCATTCCTGCTGCTTGTGCACCTTTTTCTACCACACTTTTCCCTTCCACATAACCTTCTATTGATGTGCTTTGATACAGCACTTTGGGAACATCCAGCTTCTTTTGCAATTACCTTTTGGGGCTTTCCCTCCTTATGGAGGGTGTCAATGATGGTGTTCTGCACAACTGTCAGGTCAGCAGTCTTTCCCATGCTTGTGATTCCTACTGAACCAGCCTGAGAGACCATTGAAAGGCTCAGGAACCCTTTGCAGGTGTTATGGATTCATTAGCTGATTAGAGTGGGACACTTTGAGCCTAGAATATTGAACCTTTTCACACTATTCTAATTTTCTGAGATTGTGAATTTGGGGTTTTCATAAGCTGTATGCCATAATCATCACAATTATACCAAAGTAAGGCTTGACATATCTCGCTTTGCATGCAATGCGTCTATCTCATATATTGGTTTCACCTTTTGAGTTGCCATACTGACATAAATGAACATTTGCACGTTATTCTAATTTTTCGAGTTTCACCTGTATGTTTATTTAAATTACACAATGGAGCAATGTAAATGGTGCCTGATATTTGTTATATTAAATCCCCTTTATCTATCAATATTGTTGAAATGAAGAACAAATATCTTTATGTTGAAATATGTTGAAAAAGTCAAAAATTTCAGTGGGGTATAGTTACGTCTTCACATAACTTTATATATAGTTTGCTGAAAATGGATTATTTTCCATTTTCTTTTTTCCTCATGTCTAAATCTGTAAACTAGTTTATAATCGTACATTTATTTTCTTCCCACCCTTCTTTCTTAATTGCCACCACCATGATTACACCATTGTTGATAGGAAGGCCTTTTGCAGTTGAGCTGGTTAATCCTCGGAGAGTCCAGTTGGCTGCAGTAGAAATGAAGGAACTTCAACAGGTATAGTGTTTGAAGGCTGATCTGTAACCATTGTCATGTGGATTGGGATGAAGGCAGGCAACCAGTGGTTTTCCTTGCAAAAGCTGAATTTACCTGTAAAGCTAAATTGGCTGGGGACCAATATGATCTCCTACTCTTGGAGGATATTAAACAGTGTCCAGATGAAAAACACCTATGGGCCCTGACTTCCATGGAGAACGGAAGACTATCATAGCAATTTTATACATTGTCAGCCTAATGATGAAGTATACATCCTGCCCTGGCGTTTAAGTTGTATGTGCACACTGCTTATTTCATAACTCATATGGCATGAATTGGATAAGGGGATAGTGCTTTATCTACCCATTGTTAGAAGTAACTGTCAGATTTTAACTGCAAAACAATCGCATGCAATTACTAATATTTTTTACTTTTTAAAAACATTTTTAGAGGATCAACAGTTCTTCAGACAAAGTCCAAGTTCGTGATCTACAGCTTGTCAGCAGGTCAGTTGACTTTGTTAGATAAAGCTTTTTAAAACAGGATTTTTTAAAACAAATCTCAAGCTGAGTCTTTTTTTTAGTGAATAACATGGAAAATGGAATCATTTCATTGTTCCTAGTACTGACATAATATGCCCAATTTACTGAAATCAGCAGAAGAATCTCTTTTAAAGGAGCTAATTGTCAGGCCTAGTCCAATGAACTCCAAGAGACAATGCCAATTCAGTCCAGCTATGTTTATTAGCTACAACCTCTAGCAAGAATCTTCCCAGACTAAAACCCCAGTTCCCAAAGTCATCCAGCCACAACAGTGTGAATTCCTCAGGGAGGTGCCAGTCTCATCCTCTTGTTCCTCCCACACTGTTCTGGTGAGCTAAAAAAATGTTTCTCTCTCTGAGCCTGGCCTTCATAATTCCATTCCATCACACCAGTTGATCTGTAACATGGGAAGGAGCACTGTCCTGTGGGGCTTCCAGGCAATGGAATGTGTTCCCTGGGGTAATACGTTTGATCCCCACTCTCCAGTACTTAGGAAAATAGGAGAAATGCATCTTTCTTTCCAAGCTTTTAATGGTTAAACTGATTTCAATTGTCCTGATTTTAGTTTTGATTTTACTACTTTGATTAGTTGAGTTTTGCATTTTGTAGTTAGTTTTCTTCTTGTAAACTGCCTTTCATGCTTATATAAGAATAGTGATTATAAATTTAATAATAATGAGAAAAGAATAACAGTGAAGCCCATAACACAAGATCATAAAAAGGTCTAAAATGTGTTAGATCACAAGCATGAGTTGGGAGATTTGCTTACCTTTTCAGATGATCAGCTTATTTTATTGATTCGTTGACCAAGTAACATACCCCAAAGGTCATCAGATTACAGAATGCAGATTTTTGGGAATCCTCTGCCGCTGCAAATTTTCTACTCTTGCCATCAGTGCGGTGCTGCAGGATGAAGGAGGAAATATTTGCCCCCTTCACAAATACATCTGATATCTGATGAGAAATCTTCTGCCCATCAGAAGTCTGTGGCTGTTCTGCAACATTGCTATAATTTGTTGTTTGTTTTCACTTCAGAGAGGCCATTGTACATATGAAAGAAGGGGAAGAAGAGAAGACCAAGACCTACAGTGCCTTAATATGGACAGAAAAAGTGATCCAAAATGAAGACATTACATTTCTAGACTCTATGAAGGTTGCATGTCTGGGGTGGTATTTATCATTTGTTTGCTTGTTTTTTAATCTTGTACAAAGATTTTACAAGCCCCATCCTGTTTAGCTTTGATCAGACTCAGGATGAAAATTACTATCCCTTTTTAGTGGAAAACCGCAGAAATCATGCAAATGGATTTGAGCGTAATATATAAAAAAGGTTTTGCAGAAGGGTGACAACGGCAGCACAGAGGTTACTTTCTGTAAGAAGCCTCTGTGCAGATGGATAATCTTTAAATGATCCATTGTGTTGGGTTATTTAATGAACAAGTTGCTCTAGGATGAGAGCTGTTACAGTCAACGATTCAACAGAATTAGCAAGAAAATGTCTTGCTCTGTATGTAGTGGGTAGGGTATTAAACAAGGTCCCAGCCACCACTGAGCTATAAAAGGCGTTGGATGTATTTGCTTGTTCCACTCCTTTGGATCAACCTACTTTCTGAAGAAATGTCCTATACGCCTGAAATAAATAAGAAATAGTATATGTCCATGTTTCTATAAGTAACCTTCAGACATAGAAACATAATACAGGAAGATTTGTTCATTATTGTCACCAGGTAAGACCACCAGGGAGACCAGGCTAGCAGGGAATTAGGGGGATTGAAATCAACACATTTTGAGCTCATCAGATTGGGGAATGTTGGTACCTATTTAGAAAGAAAATTAATTGGAATAATGTTTCGTGAATTTGTCTGTTTGCTTTTATTGATTTGGTATTTGGACTACTACGTATCTCTTAAAAATGTTCATGTGTGCTATTATTGTCCCCCAACCCCCCGGCAGTAGAATTGGCAGTTAGTATTAATGTACAATAAATAGTTCATAGAACGTAAGGATTGGAAGGAACATTGGGGATCTGCCCAGTGCAGGAGTCTACTACAGTATTACAGCATCCCCAGCAGATGGCCAACAGGCCTCTATTTAAAAAACTTCCAGCAGAGTCCATCACCTCTTGTGGCAATCGGTTCCACTGTTGAACAGCTCTTACTGCTAAAAATTTTTTTCCTGATGCCCAACTAAAATATACAGCTTTGTACAGGTAGTCCCCAGTTTAAGAATGAGTTCTGTTCCCAAGGTCTGTCCTTAAGTCGAATTTGTATGTAAACCGGAACAGTAATATTGTATAATACTGTATAAGTAGTATTGTGTAATTAACTCAAACCATTGTATATTTAACTCAAATCATTTTGCTACAATAGGCTCTGTTCTTAACTATGGGTTGTCCATAAAGCAGGTGTTCTTAATCTGAGGACTACCTGTAATTTAAATCTATTCTTTCTGTGCTATCCTCTGGAATTTCTTTGAACAACTTTTCCCCATCTCCTACATGATAGCCCTTCGTATTACCAAGGACCGCTATCATATCTTCCAATAGCCCTCTCTTCTCCAAGCTACACATACTCAATGCCTCTGACCATTTCTTGCAAGTTTTTGCTTCCAGGCCCCTTATCATTTTGGCTGCTCTCCTCTGGACTTGTTCTTGTGTCTTTGTTAAAATGTGATGCCCAGGATTAGATGTAGTATTCTAGGTCTTGTCTCACTAGTACAGAATACTACTTTGCTTCTGATGATATCATCTAGAATTATATTTGCTTTTTTTGCAGCTAAACTGTTGGCTCGTGTTCAGCTTGTGATCCACCAAGATAGCCAGAATCTTTTCTTATGCACTATTGCCTAATATAGCTCCCCCACAGTCTGTACGCATGCCTTTGATTTTTCTGACCCTAATGTAAGATTTTGCATTTATCCTTGTTGAAAATCATCTTGCTGGTTTCCAGCTTGTCAGCATTTTCTTGAATCCTGACACTATCCTCCTAAGGATTTGCAATGTTCTTATCCTCATTGTTGATTTGTCTGCAGATTTGATAATCATATTTTCTAGCCCCCTATCGTAGTATTTTATGAATAAGTTGACATTTTTAAGGTTACTTTGTTACCACTGTGTTTCTTATAGTAGAGAGGATGGCTGGCTTGACATTTGGATTTTCTATCTCATGGGTTTGTGATGTATGTAATGTACTTGTTTATCTGAAATTCCTGAGCAGGAATTAAAGCTTGATCAAAAAACTCCACTACGTGTACTTCATCGGCGACCACTAGCTGTCAGAATTCGTGTCATCCACAGCATGCAATCAGAGTACATAGATGAGCATCATTTCCGTCTTCACCTGAAGACACAAGCAGGGACGTATCCTTTCTGAACTGAAATGCCTCAATGATCTGGAATTCTCTCTTGAGCTCTTCAATAGAATGACAGTATTAAATATTGTACAATGAATGAAAATAAATCTTCAAGTATAGTTTTCCTTGGGGCAGAAAAATTAAATGTGTGGCATACACATGACTCATGTTAGGCTGTATGTTTTTTCCTATCCCCTTACCCCCACCCCCAGATGCTGTGATTAAAATGTAGTAGTAAAAGTAACACACTCCCTTCTAACACCCCCCCCCAAACTTCCTACATGCTGCCATTTAGTCCTAGTTGTGAGTTTGAGAGAGAAAAAATGAGAAAGAAAAAATGAGATGTACATATTCTAAGATCTCATACTAACAAAGTCATCTTTCTCATTTCCTTAATGGCAATCTGTTAGTTATGTTAAAGAATTTGTACATGGAGATTTTGGAAGAACCAAGCCCAACATTGGTTTCCTGTTGGGGACAACTGCTGACATCTTGGAGCTGGATGTAGAAGTAGGTCCTCCCGTTTGTATATCTCTGTAAACAGAAGGATGGAATTGCTGCCATCAGTCTTTCCAGTAGGAGATTAAGGGGCAATCCATGGGGGATTTGTTTAAGCTCTGGCAGTCTGACTGAGTGTATCTAATCTCTGCAATCCGTGTCATTTCCTATAGCATCTCATCCCACCTCATAACCTTTCCTGTTAGACTGGGAGGATTGCAGGTTTAGTTTGTATGTAGAGAGTCCCAAAAGTTCTTTGGGCATCAATTTTTAGTTTAAACTCCAGACTAGCAGCATAACAGATCACACCCCAAGTTGGCTTTCAAATGGCTTTTCATCCAGGCTGTTTAAAGGCTAAGCACATGTTAACTTCAGCTATACTGTCACCTCAGCCTACCCCAGTCCAGCAGCATACAGATATTTTAACTACAATTGCCGTGGTTCTCAGCCTGCATTATTGTAGTGGTGCCTTGGGGGATGATGGAAGTCATAGTCCCATAGTTGTTCCATGATTTGTATTGAAGCCATTCTCTGAGGTTAAATACTCTGCAAACAAATGAGTTAGGTCTGATTCAATTATTATTTTTATTTCTTTTTTTCTGCAGTCAGTGGATGTTGACTGGCCACCAGCTCTAGACGATTAAGAAGCAATTTTAATTTTCAAGATGGGGAAAAACTTGTCCATCGCAGGATTTAGACCACTGTGAGAAACATTTTATAGGTTAGCTGGATGATTTTCCTGGATTCTTGTAAATCATTTAGATCATGTTGATCTGCTCAAGAGTGATTTGTTTTTAATTAAAAGGAATAGTTTCAAATTGACTTACACATTTTAGAAAGAATGCATTTTACTTTGACCCCATTACCAATACAATGTAGTGTACCTATGTAGTGTGGATACAGATCCTCAAAGAGAGGATAATTTCTGTGCAAAGGGGGAGATTTAGATACCAGAAGGTTATACTGCATGACAGTCCTCAACAAGCATATTTTTCCAGCAGATCCCTGGGCTCTCTTTACCAGAAAAAGTAGGAAATCCCGTTTTGTCTAGCAGTACCTTTTCAGTTAATTTTTTTAATTCCACATTTCCTTGTGCTTACATGCCTTAAAGTAGCCTTTTCTTGCTAAGTGCTTTCCAGTGCTTTTCCTTTTCTAAGTGTGTGGGACAACATCACTAGAATTTCCAGCCAGTACTGTTATTGTTGGAGTTCTGGGAGTTCTATTCCCACACATCTAGAGAGAAGCAGGTTGGGCAAGGCTAACCTATATACACTGTTGGGACCATATTGGTAAATTCACCTACTTCATCACCCTTTTTTATTGTACGGCCAACAGAGCAGTTCATACAAGGAAGCAGCACATTGAATATAGCAAAATTTAAGAATACTTTTTATGCACAATAGAATTCTCTTGCTAATAGAATTCCAGATCCAAAACAGATGAGAGCAGTAAGATACCTATCAGAGGGCTCCTAATTCTTATGGTTGAGCTTCTGCTGAATAGTGCAGTTTGCAAGGTTGCTGAGCCATAAGCATACAATCCTAGTAAAACTGTGTTGCAGATTAGTCCTATATAGGTTTACCCAGATGTATGGCTGCTCTTCCTGGGAGGTATTCCTGTGCATCATTAATTGGGGGAAGAGTAAGCCCCATTGCATTCAGAGCAACTTGCATCTGAGTAAATGGGATTTATTCTCACACATACATAAATACACATGCACTCACGCACCGGTATGGATACAGCCTTAAAAAAATACATTCTCCTAAAGGAAGAAGATGTGTTTATCTTTTGGCAGGGTGTCATTATGCTAAAATGTGGAATCTGTTCCATAAGACTCCTTTGAGGTTTTCAAGGAGTAATGTTTAGCTGAGGTTACAACTCTCCCCACCCCCAGTTCATGTAAAGTGCAAAGAGAGTTATGAGGTAAAGAAAGATATGAGGTGAAGATTTTGAACCAAAAATGTTTAGAACTTTTTATAAAGAAAATAAATTCTGTTTTTCTTTCAAAATCTTGTTTGCTACTGTTTCTGATTTGTACACACATATTCACTGGCTGCAAATAAGCAATACGAATCAAGGCTTGAAAATTAACTGAGTTAAAAAGAAACTTAAAAATGGCCCATTAAGCAAAATATTAGCTCATGGAGTTAATCTGTGCAGTATACTCCATTTCATTTCCCTCTCTGCACATTTTCTTTCTTTTCCCACCCTCTCAGGAGTTACCATTACATGTTGAGTCACCAATAAGCAGTTTTGCTACCTCCCTCAATGGGGTTTCCTTCCAAAGGTTTTCTGCACTTCTGTAAAACATGGAGTTCTCTTAAACATGCTATGGAGGGGAGCAGTATTCTGAGTACTGAGATTGCTACTGGTATATCAAGCAAAAGAATACAAAAGGCATGAGATGAGAAAAAGAAAAGGAAATATACAGTAGTTACAACTAGCTTACACCAACCCCACTTACTATCTCTCTCCATATTGTTGTATCTTTGCAAATATCAGTACTTCCGCCAAGACCATACACCATTTTATGAATTGTCTTTTGTTATTTCAAATATTAGCATCTTTTAATGTATTCATATTGTTAAAGAATTAAATATATATCCAGGCAATCCAAATTGATACTTTTAAAAAATGCTGATTGTCCCAATTTTTATGATTGCAGATTTTGCATTTCTGATTTTGTCATACCCAAATATTGCAGTTTGCTTTTACGTAAGAGGCTTTCTTTCCTTGGAAAATTATGACTAAGGGAGGATATGATATGCATGACATAGAAAAGTGGACAGAAAAAAACCCTTTTTCATAGATGGAGATTTGTTAACTGCCACCTGGAATCACTTAAAATGTGATTAGACAAATTTATGGAAAATGAACCTATTTATCATGATGCTGTATCTTACTTCCAGTGTCAGAAGTAGCAATCATTGTGGTCTCAGGAGCTTGGTACCACTACTGGAGGCTACTGCTGCACTCAAATCTTGCTTGAACAATTTTTGGGGCATCTGGTTGGCCATTCTAAGAACAAGATACTGAACAGAGAAGTCTTTGGCTAGTTGAGCAGGCTGGTTCTTTTGATTACCACTTAGTCTCACTTGATTAATCTGGAGGAAGAGGAGAAGCAAGAAATGATTCAGGATGCCAAATCTGCTCTGAACCACTGAAAATTCTTACAGAGTTATTCCTCTATTTCTTCGGATTGTAAGATTGCAACATCCAAATTCTTTTACAAGTATATTGCTAAAACTTGACTTTAGATTTTTTTATTTCTTAAACCTAAGGCTGAGTCAGTATTATATTCTGCAGAGTTAATATGATGTAGGGGCTAGAATGATCATATTAGAATTGTGTCACCCTTGCCTAGGGAGCAGTAATATGGTGTTTCCAGATGTTGCTGACCCATACCTGAAATCCCCAGGCACCAAGGCCTGTGGTGAGGAATGCTGACAGCTGTAGTCTAATAACATCTAGGGCCCTTCTCTGCTCTTTTTATAAAATTAACCCTCACTTTCTGCTTTTATCAGTCTCAGAGGAAGAGATCAATCAGGCATTTCCCATCTCTCAACTGAACCAGCTGTTCTTTGTTTTTTCCCCCATTCAGGATTGAATTTATTTATTATTAGATTTATTATTGCTGCCCCACTCCAAAAGATTTGTTCCATCAACAGCTATTCACACCAGCCTTAGGTGACATATAATAAATAATTAAACAGCTATGACTTTGTGCAGATACATCCATATTCATCAAGACTTTGGCAAGAAAAAGTGCTTTACCAGACTGGTAATGGTCAGCCCATTTAATGGGTCCTAGGGATTGGCATGGCTGTCTCCAGTCCAATTCATTTTCTTGCTTGGTATCTGAAGTTTCATAAACAGTAGTTACAGTTTCAGTTATGCTAAGGGATAATTGGTGTGACAATAAATCAACTGTGGAGCATGATGACATCTGACATAGTTTTACAAAATGGTATCTCTTCAAAACAGATGACCAATTTTTTCCAGTATTTAACTGAAAAATTAATCTGTTTATCCATGTCTTTGGTTTATTATCTTTTTCTCACAGTAAAGCTAGACACAAAATGCCATTATCCTTTTCTTCAAAATTATTTTTTTTTAAAAAACCCATGTTCTAGGCAATATACTCACAAGGATCATTTCCCTGCAAAATCTCTTCCGTATTTAAAACCAGACATAAGCCTCACAGGTGGACATCTTGCACAGGTTTTCAAATAAAAAGATATATTGTAGGCTGCTTAAGATTTTAATAATCAGATTAAAGTTTGGGACAGAACGTATTTGGTTAAGCTTGGAAGTTCTTAGCTGTTCTACCCAGGACCTCTCTGTTCAGCCAAGTTCTAGAAAAATTAAAAAAAGATCCTTTGGATCTCCCTACCCAAAGGCTAGGAGAAGAACCTTAGTGCTAGGGTTATGTAATGCTTCAGATTTGAAGAGGACGCTTCAAGACAGTAGAGATACTCAAACAGCACCTCTTTCCAAGTCCCTTAAGCAATTTTTCCGGAGACTGCATAGCTGCCCTCCAGTGCAAGATTGCAATCCTGAGAACGTACATATTTTGTTTAACAAGTTGCTGACTGAAGCACTATTTTCTTTTCAGATGTGAAGCAAATGCATTGCCCTACTTAATACTCTTTGTGGCAATCTTGAATCACAAGGAGTAGTGGTTCAGTTGTGCAGCCTTGCACATGAGGAAACTTTTAAAGAGAAATCCCCTGTTAAAACAATATAGATAAATCTCTGGCTATAAAAAGAACTTCATTGGAAAAAGAGGGAAATGGGAAGAGCAAATGAAAGCAACTGCCTTACACATAAAATGTCAAAGCAAAATTTAGTAGTCACAAATTACTGCCCAAATAAGATCACTAGTTGCAGAAGATATTCTCCATCATTAGGAGAACATTAAACCATGGGTATATAAGTAAAATCTGATACATCATAAGACAACAGACAAAATTCTGAAAAATAGTAATTTATTTATTAAAGAAGCATTAAAGAAAGTTCTAAACCCAAATAAGTGGAGCTAGAATTACAATCTGAGGACATTAATAGATCAGAAGAATTAAAATAAGTTAATAGTAAATATAAAAAAGGCAGTAAGGCAGACAGATCCATTGAAAATAATATTTGTATTTCTGAGATAGTTTAGAAAACTAAATTTGTAGCATTTCTAATAAAGGTATGTGGCTACTTTTGAAATGAGCGAATTACAGACAAGAGAGTAATAAAGCCAAGGATTCTTCAGTTCTTGAGAAATGAAGATTAAGAACTAATAGTAGAATTGGGAGTAATTTTAAGTAGGGGGAAGAATTAAATGCAAGTTTCAGGGGGATTTACAGATGTTGAGTTTGTGATAAAAAATAAAAATGAGGAAAAAATGAAAAAAAGTTCATTGGCTTATGGGCCACTTAGAAGTTATTAGGAATTAGTGCAAAGTTATACCTGGCTTTGTCTGCTAGCTTGGGTGTTGGAGGTATCATAGCTTGTTGTGAAGAAAGAAGGGAGAAAGAGAAATTGGGTAGGATGGAATGTCAGTAGAGCAGCAAATATGAGAGCTCTTCATGGATGGAAAGAAATCCTCCTCCCCACATTTTAGCTTCTGGGTGGCCCATAAAATTGGGAAATCATGAGATATTAATCAGAAAGGAGAAAATTCAGGGGAGGAGAAGAATTGGGAAGTTCGCATACAAATAGGAAGCAGTTTAGTTAGTGAAAGACCGAATTTTTATTTATTTATTTAGCAGAAGTATATAGCCACACATCTCACTGAACATGACTCTGGGCAGCATACAACCATTAATAGTTAAAAACAATATCACAACCATTAAAACAATTGAAACAATTAAACAAAACAATTACACATAAATAATCTCTCCATGATTATTCTAAACCAGTGTTTCTCAACCTTGGCAACTTTAAGATGTGTGGATTTCAACTCCCAGAATTCCCCAGCCAGCATGGGAATCCTGAGAGTCAAATCCACACATCTTAAAGTTGCCAAGTTTGAAAACACTGTTGTAAACAAAAGAAAAGTGACCTAATTACTGACATCAGTAGAATACCATGAGCTTGACAGATTGTTTGCCTGTCTCAAGATTTAGTCTTTTTCTTTTCAATTAGAAAAGTATACAAATTGTATTTGTGGGCATATACAATAAAACTTATAACTTAACCTTCCCTTTTGAGCTAGATATGAAGATTAAAATTAGTATCTTGTCCTCAAACAACGTCTGCAATTTTACAATTGTTAATAAAGAGGGATAGAAGTATTAAAAGAAGACAATAAAGTCGATCAAAGATGCTTGCAAATTCAGTATGTCCATCTTTTTGCTTGGAATGTGTCTTGGTTGAGTTTTGGTAATGGAGAGGCTTCTTATATGCCTTTGCCAAGCTGGAATGGAACATTTTCATTGCATGCTATATTTAACAAGAATAATGATATTCTGGAACTTCCTAGTAAAACCTCCTTTTGGCCCAAACTGAGTGAAAGCTCCACCTTTGATGCCAGAACCCCAACCAGGACACCTTAAAAATTCACCTAACAGCTAGTCCCATCACACTCTAGGGGTCACTGTTGTGCCACACCAACATATAGGAATTTGTTACACATCTCCCCTTGCCTTAACTCCAGTTTTGAGGAGGTATGTTAAAAAAGAAAAGACTGAATAGGGCATCAAGATAAACAGAATAAAATCCACAAACCAGCTCGTTCCAATCTCTTGTCTTTCTGGAACTATTCCATAATCAAAAACTTTGGGTTAAGATGATAATACTACAAAATTCCCACTTCTGTTTTAAAAAGTCCCAATTTGGAAATTAAGTGCTTAATAGCAGCACAATGTAAGCTGTAAAGATTTTTATGAAGCTCATATTTTATTATGGATTTATAAGTGACATTCCCTTCAGCCACAGATTACCTGGGTATTTCAGGTCAACCTTCGGCAAAGTGGAGATATCTAGGGAGAAAATTAGTGGTGCAGCTACAGTTGTGTCCTCCTAATAATGTCAATTATCCACAACAAACATGTTTGGGAAGAAGTTAACCTGTGTGGCCAGTAGGTATGTATACTTTTGGCAAGAAATGCATGTCCACTATAAGCCAAGATATCTGGTTAGTCAGATATTCATTTGCCAAGCACAGATAAATTCTCCTCACTTCCTCTGAGCAGTTCTTGGGTCTTTGAAACAGGGATGCCACATGTCACCATTCTTTCACTGATCTCCCATGCTCTGGGTTATGGCACATCCCTTCATCATGATTTAACAAGCTTACTCAATGCGGAGGTTGTAGAAACTCAACATCCTGCAAACATTTTCATAGTTGTCAAATGGCCCAGTAAAGGGATTGCCTTGATGGAGATTCTGAAGGTTCTCCCTCACTTCATCCAGTTTCTTTTGCTCTTTACCACTTGCTAGGTGTCTTAAGAACTTTTTCTCTACATAACTCACAGGACACATTTACTTGAACATAAGCTTTTGTGGTCATGGATACAGATCAGCAAAAATGTATGTTGTGATATTTGGGGATTCTCATTGCCCCAAACCAAATGAAAACTAGTTACCATGTCTAGTTTAAAATTGTTGAAGTTACCCACAGGGTATGAAAGGAAAGGAACCTGTAGATGTCACTGTAGATCTGTTCTCTGCTACAAAGATCATTACCATCTACAGGCATTGTAGGAGGACTGCCCAAAATCAGGAGTCTGGTAGCGCCTTTTCAAACTAACGAGTTTTATTAAAAGGCGTAAGCTTTTATATACTATAGCTTGAGAGTTACATCCTGCCCCCATATAGGAGATTTTACATGACTTCCACCTCTCCCACCTGGCTTACACTGTGTAAAAACAGAATTCCCCCAACCCCACAAGGGATTGGGTGGGTAGAAGCCATGTAAAACCTCCTACATGAGGGCAGTACTTAACGTAATATTGGTAGCAATCTGGTTTCTTAAGAAAAAGATGGTCTGTATATATTATTCTAAAGATACACACAAATGTAAAGAAAACTTTAAGTCTCTTAGAGCCCAGCAGAATAATGATTCGATATGGTCCTACTTAAACCCACCCCTCATCCAGCTCCAATGTTTCTTTTGATGTACTTGCATTATCAGGGGAAAGCCCCATGGCTCTCCCAGGCCTTTGGCTTCTTAAGACTGGTGTGATTGTGAACAGCTGCTTTTCCCAGTCAAGTGAGTATATTTAGTTATTTTCTTTGGGAAGACATTTTAATTGAAATACAGCTTGTTATATTTATTTATTTGTTCTGCTATTCACAGGTAGGACTATTAGAAGATGGCAGCATCTAAATTGCTTCCTAATCAATGGATTAATTAATATATACCTATGATGAATGCTTGGATTTCTTTATTCTAGGAGGTGTAGGCTATTCTAGATAATTTTATTTAATAATCCTCTTGCTGATATAAAATGGAGGCTGAACAAGTTTGACTTTGGCCAAGTTGTGCCATATGTTTCCCATTCATTATGGTCTGATTGAACACTTTGTGTTATCTCTGAAAAATCCTGGAGAATGGGAAAAGTGCTAGATGACAGGAAGAGGGAAAACATGGCCCTTACCATTAAAAAGGGGAAAAGAAGGACATTGGGAGTTAGAGACCAGGAGAGAGAATTGAAAAAAGTTTAGAGCAGATAATGAAGAGATAACTCTGAAAACATCTTAAAAACAATATAAAATTACCAGAAGTCAGTATGATTTTGTCAAGAACAAATTGGCCAGACTAAATTTATCTCATTTGTTTTACAAGGTAACTTCCTTAGTGGATTAGGGGACTTCATAAGATTCAGTCCTGAGTTCTGTATTTGTTAAGCATTCATTAGCTATTAAATGGTGAAATGGAGGGAATGCTGATCAGTTTTGAAAATGGAGCAAAGTTGGGTGGGATAGGTAATCCTCTAGAACCCAGAAATAAAATTCGAAGCAATCTTCATGGATTATAGAAATGGGCAGAGAACAACAGAATGAAATTTAACAGAGGCAAATGCATGGTTCTTGAGCGAGGAAGCAAAAATTGAATGCAAAGGATATGATGTGTGATATTTGGGCTGGTAACAATACCTGTGAAAAATGTGAAAGAGAGATTGGCTTCCTGTCACCAGATCTGTTCAATGAAAGGCTAGTTAACTCACAGTAGTGCTTCACTTTGGATCCTGAACTGGGCAGAGGGTTATACCTAATGGGTTAAATGGCCCCTCCCAATTCTAAGAGACTTTTTCCACTTGAAGTTAACCATGGTAAGAACATTCCTTGATAGTAACCATTTCCCCCCTTGCACCCACAACGTAGCCTTCATCTTTTCCTTAGCCCATGAGTCAGACTTAAGATGTTCTAAGCTGAACAATTTTAAAGTGGCATTTCCCCTATTCTAACACCAGCCAGTGACTGTCCCAGGTTGAATAAAAGCTACCCATTAGGAAGGAAGCAAACTCATGTGTGCAGGAGGAGGTGTGAACCCAGGGTGTTTAGTGGGAGTTCAGGCTGATGCAAGTATGCCTCCTCACCTCTAATCCTCAGTCAGCCTCCTCTGCCATGGTTTTGCTGTCCTCTTCCCAAAGGCTAAAACAAAAGTGGAAGACACCTTTCAATGTACAAGTTCTGAAAATTTTACAGACAGAGAAAGGGAGCAGCTGTATTTTAAAGGCCAATCATGAACTGTTTTTCACCTCTAGACTGAGAAAGTACATTGTGTGCATTCTAATCTATATGGTGAAGCCCCCTTCTCTCTCCTCCGTGCCTGATTTTTCCAAAGCTGTAAAGAGTGAGGATGGAGATGAAATCTCTTCAAATTGTTCAGGAAGATACCGAGCCATTATTACTGGCTATTTTTTGTCTTGTTTGTAATTCAGGTAGTTCTTCAGAATTTGTCAGTTTCACTCTTTCCAATGTTATTTATGGGCACGCTGTAATAAAAGAGATAACACTGGGCATGCTGTAATAGAAAAGAAAGAGACAATATTTTTGACTGCAATGCAGTAGGGGGGAGTTCATAGGCTTTTAGAATCCTTTCTCTCTATTCGTCTCCCCCAAATCACTGATTTACTCCATGTGTGTGGGGGGGGGGTGGAATTCAAAGACAGCTGCCATGTATTCAGCTTCACAAACATTTCTGTAAGTTTGGCTTAACTGGTGACACCTGAGATATTTGGAGGGAGGTGGCTTGGTGGTAAGCTATGGATGCAAGCTGTAAGTTCCTCTAACTAATACAGTCACTCTCCATCCAGGTCCAGTGCTTCCCTGTTGTTTTGGAGTCACTCAATTGCACATCTCATCAATTTACACACTTACAGAATCAGCACACTGGGTGAAAGAAATTATGTGAGGCAGGAATTAAATATACAGGCTGTCTAAATAGAGACTGTTCAAAATCTCTCCTTGGCTGTCTCATCTTCCTTGGGAGGATCTGAAGCTCTATTCTGATGCAATATTATTTTTCTCCTCCAGGGACAAGGGAAGGAACTTCTTAGAAACCTCTGGTTACTGTTTTCATATTTATTTATTTAGGATAGTTTCTCCTCATCCTGGGATTTTCAAACCAGTTTTTCTCTCCCACTCTTCTTATTCTCTCTTTCTGTTTAGCCACCCAGGAGATTATAACCACTCAGTATGGATTCTGCTGACTCTCTTCATCCCACAATGGAGAAATATTAAGACACATCTTAAAACACTCTTGCTTGGAATCTGATTGTTTGTCTTATGCTCACTAATGAAATAATTCAGCTGTCCTCCACTCCATTTGGCCAACCAGAATTGCCCAGTTAGCACTAGGTGGTATTATCAGTGGTGCTAATTGGGAGATGTTTTTCCCAATGGCTGGTGATATGTTGAAAAAGGAAGCAAAGCTGGAGGTCTCAACCAATCATTTTGTTTATCCCACACTGTTCATTTTTCTGCCTATGTTATCCTGAAGGGTCTTCAATCCTTCCAAGTGATTTTCCAGAAGGTTTAGGGGGCTGAGAGCTGAGAGCATCTGGTTTCATGATTAGAGCTCAGTGGAGGTTTAAATGAAGGGCAACAAGAAAACAGCCAACCAAATCTTTTTGACAAAACATTTCTATTTATTTAGAATAAAAATATTTAAGACAGTTAGAAATTGCCATACATCTTAAACATGAACAGCAAATTACTAATATGAGAACTTTAAGCTTTAAAATACATGAACACTATTTAGATTGATGACCTGACTGAACAGACATGAATTCATTTGTTGATTTGTAAGATTGTAAGATTTATGCCCTACCTTTTCTGGAAGACCATCAGGGTGCATGCACAAAATCCCCTTCTTCTGGGGAAGAAATGGCAAACTGAAGATAGCTAAAAGCGGAGCTGACAGCCATGGTGGAAAGAAGAGCCAGGGAGTAGACTGGCTCTTTGTAATTCCTCTCCAGACAAGGAGAGGACTTGAGACTGCCCACAAGTGCTCCAGACAGTCGCTCCTCATGAGGAGACTGCAAGACAGCAGTCTCCAGAAGGTTCAGAGCTCTGGGAGATGAGGGAGAGTCATCTTCACTCACACTGTGGTTGGCCTCTTTTCAAAGGACACTGGGTTTACATACTTCCTTTTCTAATCACTTTTGGAAATTGTTAATTGATTTTCAGCTATTAGGAACCTTTGGATTGATAAGTTTTACAGCACTGGGTGAGTTTCTTTCAATCCTTAGCGAAAGAAGTTTAAATGCAAATTTAAGGACTTAAAACAATTTTGGGGGGGATAAATAGCAAAAGGGTGATTAGAACTTTGATTTTGGAAAGTTAAAAATGGACTAAGGGTCCAGATGGTTTTGAAATAAGATTTTGGAATTGATTATAGGAATCCTTCCTGTGGGAAAATGCTTTTATTTTGAATCCTTTAAAAAAAATGATAGGATGGAACTTTGAAGGTTGGACACTAGAGGGAACCAGAAGGAATTAAAGATTACAATTAAAGAACACTTAAATTTGACTTACTAATACAGAATGGAGCAAAATACCTTAACATCAGATGTTTTGAAGGATATTTTTGAACAATGGACCCAGAAGTTAACTTTAAGAGTATCTGCCATTATAGATAGACTGGGTTTAAAAGATATTATGGAAGAGGAACCAATTTTACTGGACAAGACTGAGACTGACACTGATCTGAAAGTGGATTTAAAAATTACAGGCTACAAGCATGATATGGAAAAAGACGTTACAAATGGAACTGGCTGTCTTAATAATGAAAAGGGATATACAAATAACAAACCAAAAGAGTGACCTTGATAACTTTCTTATAGTGGATTTACAAGAGACTTATTAAAGTTTTGAAGAATTTTGAGAGAAGGGACAAAGAAAAAAATGAAAAGAAATCTAGGACATTATTTGACTGGATTAAAGATCAAGATTATTAAAAGTAAAAGGAAGGAATATGTAATTGGTTTATTTGATCAAGGTTAAAATAGGTATGTTGTCATCTCTGGTAACCCTTAGTGGACTTTTGCTGATTAGGACTGAATGACAAGGCTTTAAGGTTCTGTTTATAGATAAGAAATGGGATATGGGAAGAAGATATCATTTGCTGTATTTTAAGAGAAAGAGATAAGTTACTAAAATTGTTTATTCTTGTGATGAAGGGGAAAGTAAATTCTTTATATCTTTTCTTTTTCTTTACTATGTTCTTATTTCTTATATCTTTTCTATTTTTCTATTTTTTTCTTTTCTGCACTATTTTTTCTTTTTATTCCTTTATTTTTTTAGTTTGTATTAGTTTGTATCTTTTTAATTGTCATTTTAATAACATTACTATATAAAAAAGGGTGCATGCACAAATTCCTTTCTTTAATTCTCCCCCCGCCCAAATCTTTTGGGTAGATTGGGCTTAGGGATCATGATGGACCAAAGCTCACTCTGTGAACTTCCATGGTTGAGGGTGGCCTTTAGCTTGGGTCTTCAGAGTCCCTAGTTCAACATCTTAACCATGTGTTACCTTTCCCTTCCTATTACAAAAAAACCCAGGATTTTTATCAGCTATTTGAAGCATTCAGCTGAATTCTAGACATTGCCTGAAATCCTATTTGGATCACTGTAACACTGGATAAAGATCTCATCCTGGGCAAATGGGCCAAACTACTTCAACTGTCCATCATACCTCTGCCTGAAAAGTGTATTGGATACAGTTATTCAAACCTTCCAAAGAACAACTGTTTTCTATTCTTAGCTGTCCTGGGCCCATAAATGCCTTAGTTCTAGCGTTGCCTGTGATCAAGGCCTGCTCCTAGCATCAGAGTAGGAGAACAAATTGTCCTTGTCCCAGAGATCCAATATCTATTCCAGTGCCTTGTTATTACTGTAGAGCAGTTGACAACGCTGGGCAATCAACTTGATTCCTAATTTATCTGAGCTCAAATATGTTGGTTTTCATTAGCTGGCCGTTCGTTGCCAAGTTCTTATACTTTGATATGTCTATTCACATGCCAAACACAATCAATTTGCCTTAAGTAAGAGAAGACTGTGATGTGTATCACAAAGTAACAAAATTGTAATGCAGGTCCAATCACACTTGCATGTATTTTAAAGCAATGGAAAGAGCACATCAGTGCCATTCATAAATTATATAGCACATAAGTATGCATCTGAGTATAATGTTCAATGAGAATCCATCCTTGTTTTTGCAGCTTCTGTCTATACCAAAAGCTTTGCAAAGTCCTGGACTATCTCCAGGATATGTTGCACTATAAGTCCCATCTCCACCAGAATAACCAGGTGGTGGTGATGGGACTTATAGTGCAACATATCTAGAGCACTATAGGATGGGAAAAGTTGTTTTAGAAATATCATCAAAACAGAGAAGGGTATTTATATCTTGAGATAGTGATTAATGCAGACAATTCATCTAATTTCATGAACGCTTCACACACAAAAAACCCCCCTCTCATAGTGCAAAGAGAACTGGAGGAGTGAGAAAAAGCTGGCTCGCTAACATATTTCAAATATTGACTGAACTAATTCAAAAATATATATTTTTTAAAAAATAGCACCCCACATTTGTTACAAGTCTTTTCCTCAATGTGAGAATTCTGGAAATTCCAATTTTAAAAATTATTTCAATACTTTTAAGGCTGTCTCCTTTATTTTAAAAACATATTCACAATGACACAGTCATTACCATTACTGAAATACAGATTTGCCTAAATGCAAACAAAACACATATAATTGTCAAAAATTCAGTGCTTAAATCAATTTTTGGAATGCAAAAAGCTAAAAAAACATACAAAGGTAGCACTGGATAAATGAATTTAACTATGTATTTCACATCAGAGATGTTTCATGTAAGAGAAACAGATGACCAGCCTTGCAATTCCATTAGTTTTCTTCTTATGTTATGTTCTTGTTAAGTTACCATGTGCATACAGAGAGGAAGACAAGTATATTGGGTTGTAATTGTAACCACAGGCCTCTAGGAATAAGTCACAACATTGTGACTTATTCCTAGAGGCCTGTGGTTACAATTACAACCCAATATACTTGTCTTCCTCTCTGTATGCACATGGTAACATGTTAAAAGAATCTCAGTCAACTAAAAGAATCTTAGTCAATTAAACATGAGAGGTTCACTTAATTAAGGACACGTTATATATGTGTGTTGTATATGCATAAAACTAATACTGAAATTTCATGCATATCCATTTGTAAAGCAACTCCAATAAATTCAGTGGGCATTTTTCTGAAGCCAGCCTATATAGGAGAGCAGTGTAACTATTGTACCTGCAATAAAATTATCGATTGGAACCCTTGCAGATGAAAGGAACTTGCTCTGTTCTAAATAGACTATGAATCAAAAGAGTTTCAGAACATGGTTGTTTACCTCTTTATCATATGACAGTGCTTTACCCAAACACATCCCATAATTTCTAGGGTGTGTGGGTGTTGTCTTTGTAAGCATCTCATGTCAATTCTTTCATTTTAAAAGTGGACACAGGTCACACTGAGTATACAGTGATTTCTTTCAGTATACGGTACTTGAGCAACAATCTGCTTCAGTTAAACCTTATGATTAAAGTATGCTATCAAAATTGCTTCCAATGGAATTCAGGAACTCATCGTCTTGGGTGCTGTAAGTATCAAAGTTGGACATATTTATGGTGTTTGGGTTGCTGGGCAATCCTGATTCATTAAGGCTAGCCAGATAATTAAAAGTTGGTGTCTCAAACATATTGGACATAGAGGTCAAAGATGAGCTAGAAGTAGCTACTGCTGATATCGCAGGAGGAAGCAGTGGTTGGACTTTCTTCCTGTGGTTGCTTGTATTTAAAACTTGAGCAAAAGATGACTTTTCCAAGTTTACATCTGAGCATCTGGAGTCTTCCATCTCCATGCCAATGCCATTGGGCACTGCAGCATTTAATGGATGAATAGACTGGCTGTTAACAATGCTGGAGACATTCTGCATATCTTGCTGAGACACTGATGATGATGGTGATGCTGATGACAGTGTTGACTCATGGTCAATCATTGTTCCAAGGAACCCTCGGTAAATGTTCCCTTCTTTCTGACTGGCCCAGTTCAGGCTTTTTTCCTGTCCAGGACATGGAGAGCCACCATTCTGCATTGTAGGATGCAACACATCACCCAAGTTTCTATGTTGCAGCAAAACATTTAGGGGTGAAGCAGAGGAATGCCAGCAAGATGGCAGAACCCCATCTTGCTTAATGGACTCTGTCATTTGGAAAGGTGGGGCAGGATGCCCATTGGAACTTAGGTGGTTTAAAGGAGGGGAATAATATGGCTGCAGTGAAGGGACGCTTGCAGATGTTTTCTGCAGTGGGATGGCTGTTTCAATCTGTGAGCAATATATATTTGGTTCTGTGAAAAAAAGTTAGAAAAGTCTTATTACAATTCTTGAATATATTCTACACTATTTTCCTATATATTCCAGACATATAGGAAACTGTCTTATACTTTATCAGACTCTTGGTCTATCTAGCCCAGTATTGTTGACACTGACCAGTAACATTTCAGAAACATGTCTTTCCATCCCAATTTGGAGATGCTACAAATTGAACCCGGGACTTTCTACATGAAAGGTTTTGACAGTTTATCATGAGGACACTGAAAGGTCTCCTTGAAAATCAATCACTATTATACACTCAAAGTACGGAGGCCCAAACACCTGTGTTCCACTTAGCCTGATAGTCTATTTTCCCATAATTCCAAGCTAGTATGGTCATGATGGCTTACAACTATAAGAACTGTAATCCAATACATCTGGAGGCCACTAGATCAGGAGAAGGTTCCTGTACAGCATTCCTCTCCTTTATATATGATATCAACTTCATGGAACAAGTAAAGATGCGCTAGGATTCCCTGAAGCAGAAATTTAAAAAATAAATAGGCTATTTTTAATTTTAATTTCTCTCCTGCCTTTTAATCCAGAATGACCCCAGTTGCAAGGAAGATTCCAGACTATTCTGGAAACTAAGAAAAAAATCTTACATACAACCTGATGTACATTCTATCTACCAGAAATGAACAGAGATATGCAGAATGTTCCATGCATGACTGTTTTGATCCAGGCGTGGATGGTTTAATGGAGTTAGGGTTAGGGAAAAAGCCAAGGAGACTGGTGGCTGAGGTAGGGCAGGGAGGGAGGGAATGAAAAACACTCAGAAAATCAGGGGACAAGAGGATCAATGGCCTATGTTGTGTTGGGATACTGGCAGCAACGGCCGCTGAAGGGAGGATGGATTGAAAGCTCTGGGAAGACTGGACTAGTGGGACTGAGGCATGTTCTGTTCTGGGACAGCAGTAGCTGAGAGGAGGGCGAGATTGAGACAAGGGCAGACGGACATCAGCAGGTGAGGGAGGGGATGGAGGAGGAAGGTTGGTGGGATATGCTGCACTGGAACATGTTGGGTGAGGCAATGGAGAGAAAGCCAAGCACAGAGAAAAGGGGGTAGGTGGCTCAGTGGGATACCCGTGCTGGGAGCTGCTTGGAAGATGGCGGTGCAGTGATGCATCCCAGAAAGCTATACACTTGACTAAACATGAATCTTTAATTACCAAGAAGCAATGTATAGGCCTCAAAGAATTTAGCCAATATACACCAAAACAAACTTTACAAAAAATCAAATATTTTCTCTTTCAATATATACTATCAAAGCACTGTCATGGAAGAGATAGGAAGAAAGACAGTCAAAGAACCAGTAACAAAGAGGATATTTTAAAAAAGAATCTACCTTTCTTAATATATTTTCCTTCACTGGTAGCAGTCTGGAACAGAGCAGCATTAGACTTCTCATACGGACCTACCAAGGGAATAGTTGTTATCCTAAAGCAAATCAATCCTATAACATGATGATCTGATTCACCCAACGTGATGATGGCTGCATTCCACAACACACTGAACCCCCAATTATCCAACTCAATTTTAGCCTAGAGTGTTGTGCAATCCAGTCTTTGAGTGCTAAGAGAAATGGGGCCAAGAAAAACAAGAGGGAAGCATCAACCTAGTTTTGGAAGTCCCAAGGTTTGTAATACCTCCCCACAAAAAAAAAAAAAAAGCCCAGATCAAGTGGGCAAAATATTCAAAACATAGCCAGTGAGAGCCAAACTCATTTGAATTAAAAAGAAAAATAGGAAGAGGAAAATGCAGAGAGGCCTTCTTGCAGCAAATCAGCAGTGAGGTCTCATCCCATTCCATTTATACAGTAAATGTTTGAGCCAGCCTCCAATTCTTGGTCCTCTACATTCTATTGTGCTTCAGTTTAGTGGATCTGGGCAGATAAGGATAGAACGTAGACCCTGCCCAGTGAAAAGATGGCATCTTTGTTACTCCTAAACAAGTGAATAGATGCTATCAATTGTAGAGGATCAGAGATGGAATAAACTACAGCATCACAGGTTTTGACTTGAGTATGGCATGGCATGGCTTTTACCGAAAGGAAACCCATCATGGTTTTGTAAGACACACACTTCTGTCTCTGTGCATAGGACTTCTGTCTCAAAATACTTTCAATCTAAATGATACTAGGAAGCCTCAAGGATAAGCCCTGGTTTTGGAGGAAGGGGTTTCAGGTTAGAAGAACAACATGAGATGGGAAGAGATGTACTCTTACCAGAATCTTGAATGAGCTTTTGTAAAGCCATTGGTGATCTCTGTCGTTTTGCCTTATGACCATAAGGATCTAAAACAGGAGAAAAAAAACAGCATTTGAACTATCACACACACACACACACACGCACACACACACGATGATGTTGGGAATGTTTGCAGAAAAGGAATGGTCCAGTTCTGCATTCTGTTAAACTATGCAGTAGAATACAGAAGACTGTCTTACATAGGGTTGTCTTCCCATTGAGCCCAGTATTATATATTTGGATGGAAAATAACTTTCCAGGGTCTCAGGCGAAGCTCCTTCCCACAATCTGCTACCCTGTTTTTTAAGTGGGAATGCTGGGGATTGAATCTAGGATTTTCTGTTATGCAAAGCATGTGCTCTACTGCTTCTTGCTCCATTAACCTTATAACTTAAATATGTTAAATAACTTAAGCATATGTTAACTCCTCCCAAAGAAATTGGTAATATTCTTAAATGAAAAACTCCTGTAAATCTCTTCTCTCTTACGGCATTTTTTCATTAGGCCTAAAGTTTTCCAAATTAATTAAGCTTGCAGAGGTCTAAATGAAGAACTCCTGTCAGAATGTATTTTCTTCTTTAGAAGAGTAAATATTTAGAGTGGCAGAAAAGGAGGTTGTCTAACATAAAACAAGCATACTCTAAGTAAGACAACTGTAAATGCTGCTTCCAAAATCTGGCACTGTTTTGGGAGCAGGGAAGAAAGAAGCTGTACAAAGAATTGGTATGCCCTATTCTGCAACACTCTGGGAGTGGTGGGGATGTTCCCTGGAATTAAGCAGATTTGGGGTGCTCACTTCCAGCTTTTCACATGTGTGCCAACTTGGCAACTTTAAGATGTGTGGACTTTGACTCCCAGAATTCCCCAGCCAGCACACTGATCTACCCCAGGCAAGAAGGCTGCAGCCCAGTGAAAATTGAGGCTCACAGTTACATTGATATCACCCACCCAAAATAATGCATTGGACACGTGGGACTGTGATGGGAGATGGGGGTGGGCCACTGGAGCTCTGCAAGCCAGCCAGGCCACCAACCTTCTCATGCTTCAATACCTTTGTTGTGGTTGACCAAAATCTCTTTGTTTTACTTTTGTCTTTGCAAAAGTTTGTTTCCAATAGCCTCCTCCCACCACAATTCTTAGTGCCTCCAAGGAGTCAAAGGTTGCTCTATGGACAAGCCTGCTGTATGGGCAGCCACACTACCAGCCTTGTTTCTCAAGCACAGGCAAAGGTAGGCTGTGGAGGCAGCAGCTTTTAAAACGACATTCCTGCTTTCTGTCTTAAGTCAATCTTCTTCAGTCTGATGCTTTTCAGAGTAATGTGATGCTGCGCCTTAATTCTCACCATTTCCAGCTAGCACAAGGCCATGCTGACTGGGAATTGTGTATATGATGCTCCAGTAAGCTGGGGAAGACTGGGCCACAATAATACCATAGCACTGATGGAAAACGAAATTGTTCTCAGATCATAAATGTGTAAGTTCTCTAAATTAGCACAAGCACGGATTCAAAAGCAATAACTAGTCCTACACTAACAAACGTGTATAAGAATGTACCTTTTTCTTCTGGTAAATATCTAAAGTCCATAGGGTCACTGACTTCCTGATCTGAGGGCCTTCGCAATTGCATCTTCACAGTCACAGGATCCATGATATCTTTGTAAAATGGGGGGGTCTTGAAGACAATTGCTACTTGACGATGAACATCAGCTTGTGAAAAAATCCCCTTGGCTTCCCAGTCATTAATGACAAATCTCACTTCTATATCATCTGTTCAACAGAAAGATATAAATGTCACACTAAATATAAGGAATAAAACAACAAACAATCGTTCAAAGAGTCATTTTTTAGTATGAAATACCAAAAAGGATCAGTTCTGCTTTCTATATGTATTGTAAATGTCATGACAATACATCTGGCATATACATATTAGTACTGTAGAAATATCCTAGTTTAGCCAGCTTTCACATTTTATTAAGACTGAGGTTATAAAGGTCTTGAGTTTAACCTGGAATGGATGAATTTTTACCTAAGCAGATTTCTTTTACCTAGTACAGTGTTTCTCAACCTTGGCAACTTTAAGATGCATGGACATCCACTCCCAAAATTCCTCAACCAGTATGTTGAAGTACACACATCTTAAAGTTGCTAAGGTTGAAAAACACTGACCTGGTAGACTCCAACTGAATTATTGGGCCAGAATGTAACTGGGAGTCTCTTTTGAACAAAGGGGAGTATTCTTCAGTGTACAGAAATCCTTTTCAGGGAAGGACATTTAACCCTCCATGCGGACAGGTAAGGAAAGACAGATCATCTTTACATTATTTAAGTTAATTAATCAAGTGAACTGGTTATTTTTTTATGTAATCAGGTAAGTGATTACTCCACACAGCATGTTTAAAAACATGAGGATTTGGATTTTAATACACAAAAGCTACAAGTTACTATTCAATGCCAAAGCCATCTTTAATATTTTTCCATCATTTATTATAGTAGAAAAAATGAGCAAGAAAGCCCTTAAATCTTATTCATTAGTCTTATCTCAACGTAAGTTCATCACTGGTCATTCTAGTTGATGAATATGGAGTAGCTCTTCTAAACTTGGTGCTTACTGAAAGAGTCAGTCTATAGCTCCCATAATCTGTAGCCAGTAGCCATGTTGGCGATAATACTGTCCATAAGACATCTGGATGGCCACTGCTTGGGGAGGTCTGGTTTACAACCTAAGCTAGTGAAAGCTTACAACTTTAGTGCCAGTGCTGGCTATACTGTAACACGCGTAATATCACAGACCTCTACTGTAACATGAGTATCGGTCCTGCACGAGCTTAACTGCAGCCCAGGAAATGCTTGAAAGGCAGTTTTGCAGCTTTAATGCTGGGGCTGCAGGACTGGCTGTTTTCCATTGGCAAGGACTCTCGCCTTGTTGCTCCCACTTCACCGTGCTTTTTAAATTGAGCAGCGGGACAGTTTTGCAGCTTTCCCTCGCAATAATCAGTTTTTGTTTCTCCTTAGCACAAAAACAAGCATAATGTGTTAACACTAAGGGCAAGGTGCTGGTCAGAGGCCAATTTTTGCATTTCCTCCTTGGTCAACTGGAAGGAGTATTGATTGGCTTTTTGGGAGTTCTGGGCATTCTGAGGATGACAATAGTGAGGACACTTGTGTAGTGGCAGGAAAATGCTTCTGAGTTCAAAACATTGTTTCCTATACCTGAATACTAAGTCAATGGACCATATAATGTTTGGACGGAATTTGAATCAAACTATAGATATTTTCTGGGGTTGCACTACTCACCGCCTAGCTTATATACTCAAAATTGTAATATTTTGCTACGTTGCATGTCATAATTCAGCTTGGTGGATATTTGGCATTCAGTTTAACCTTCCCAGTGGGAGTATACATGTATGCATATAAACTTGGTTGCTTCCATGCATCTCACTCTTTGATATCTAAAGTTAAAGTATATAATATATATGCTATTTCAATTTCAGACCATGCTCCTGTAAATTTTACTGATTTATTTGATAATGATTTATAGGTTTGCTTCTCCTTTGCTTTAAGTGTTGTTTGAATGAATTCTTCCTGAATGATTTCATTAAGTAGATGGAAGAGGAAATAGTTGAGTTTTTTTCATATTAACAGTGTTGATTATACTATTACTTGTAGTACAGAACACCACTAAAATAGTTATTTGAGATTAAATTACTGCATATGTTTTATATAAAAAGAAGCAACAGTCCATCTAAAGATACATTTTTAGAGGAGAATGACAAATTATTACTTTATCCATTCTAACCATCTCCTGGTCTATACATGTCTTTGGTTTTTGTCAAATACAAAATAATAAGCTTTACGCTTCTGAAATGAAATGTTTATTACTTTGCACAAGGCAATGATATTGACAAGAATGTCTGGTAAGTTATTAGCTTCTAGACTTAAACAAATTAAGCAACACAATAATATAACATCTAGTTGGGATACAAATGAATGATGTGTACAGATTACAGTTTTATTAATCAGAGTCTTTAAAAATATTCTAAACAATATACTATTAATACTATACTATTAATTCTTCATTAAAAGATAATGAGAATAGATTCTTTTTGATAGAAATGGGATTCATCCCATTTATCATAGGATCAAGTAATTTTACTTCATCTCTTTCACTACAAGAAATTGTTACAATTGTTTTCAGGCCCCAGTGGTTTTCCAGTGAAAACACAAAATATACAAAAAGTATGTATACAAAAAGTACAGACGAAAAATTCCTGTCTCCTTTTTTATTAGAGATAAAGAAGCCTTTAATGAGACAAATATGACAAATATTCCTAAACTGGGCAAAGATTCTGCTGTATGTTCTAATTATAGGCCTATTTTTTAAAATAAATGTAAGTACTATGATTGTAACAGTTACTTTGGACCACAGAGTACAGAGTGTTATTCCACTGTCCACCCAACTTGGGCTGGAATTCTATAGGGCCATCATAAACCCAAAAATTCAATATAGAGGACGAACACATGTATTCAGGACAACTAGGAACCAAAGGCTTGCTGAAACAATGCAGCCTTGAGAATGTGTGCTGGGTATGTGGAAAGGTGAGGGCTACCACCTGTTTGCTTCTCCTTTGCCCCTCCTAGCTGATTCTATCAGCCAGTTTGGAGGTGGCCCCAGAATTATGGAAATGATATATGCCTCTTCATATCCATACCCTGGTTACATCCCTTCTTGACTATTGCGGATTAGTGCAAGGTACAGGGTTCAATATGGTATCCATACTGAAAGATCTGCACAGGCTACCAATTACTTATTGGACACAATTTAACCTGCTGAGGTTGTCCTTTAAAGCCCTAGATGATTTAAGGGCTGACTATCCTTTCAGTTACATATTTCAGCAAGCGGTCCTTCTGAAGATCCTTCTGCTGACAGAAGCTCATCTATCTAGAACATGGGAGAGGTCCTCCTCCTATGCAGCCCCAAGCTGTGGAATATACTCTGCAATATATGACCCCCATCCTCAAAAGTCAGAGAAAAGGTGAAAACCCATCTCTTGCATCAAGCTTTTAATTGTTAACTGAATTAATTATAAACATTGTAATTTTAATTTTGCTTTGATTTTAATTGTATTTTTTTTTATTCTGTAAACTGCCTTGAGTGTTATATAGATCGGTGAGATATAAATAAATAAAAGTCAAGAACAGTGGATTATCTATATGGGGATTGGCTAAAAGAATTACCATAGAACACTACCTGTATAGTATTACCTGATTTGCAACAATGAACAGTTGATATTTGTTGTCTGTCAACATCTGAACAATTTATTTTAGACAAAGGAGCAAGGAAGAAGACTTCAAGCAATATGGTCAAAGTTTTGAAGTTGTTTTGTTTCTAAGATAATTGGCCAACCTCACATTTCCTTCCTTTTAAAATTATGATTATGATTATGATTAACTCTGTTTATGTATGTACCCTTTTTTTCCCCAACTAATTCAGCAGAATAGTTTTCATCAAAAGATGAATACAGTAATGGTCAAAACAACAAAAACCTTTTTAAAGAGAAAATGGTTGTGAAGTGGGGAGGGATAATATGTTTTGCCTTTCTCAGCCAACACAACAGGAATTGTGGAGGGAGCCAATCACCTTTTTGAACTTTGTCACACAAGAGGAAAATTTCATCTCCTCCTTTCACTGTTCCACAGTTCTTGTTCACACGGCAGATTCTCAATTCAGCTGAATTGGGGGCACCTAAACAGAAAAGTAATCAATGATTGGGGGAGAGAAGAGTAGGGAGAGGCTATTATGGTTACATAAGCCTAAAAAGTGAAGTGGAGGAGAGGAAGATCGGCAAGCAAGTCTGTTACCTGAGGATGGGTAAAGCAGAGAAAGCAATAGATACATTTCAAGCATCTACATAGCCCCCTTTTCCCACCAGCATTTTAAATGACATCATTATGCCCCAGCAATCCTGATGTTCCTCCTTGATCATGCATTGCTGGTTTTCTTTAGTTCCCAGCAGAGAATTTAATCAGTTTTCTGTTGTCATTTTGTATTCTGAATTAAACACAATTTCTTGCTCAAAAACAGGGCCCTATTATAGCAAGAAAATATGCAGGCTCTATGGGGGTAATTTAGACAGGGCACTTGTTTCTGAGTGTTGTCACGAGTGGGCATAGCCAAAGAAGTGGTCATCTTCCTTTCTGTTTAGTTGTTGGCCAGCTTCTGCCACCACTACTTCTTTTCCAGTGTTGCCTTCTCAATTAGGGCCAAATCTCAAGAAATGTTTCTTGCCTCCCTACCCTTTTAAAAATCAACCTTTAGCTGTATATAAGCTACATGTATCATTTCTTTCAACCCCTTTCTCTTGCCCACCCTGCTCACTTATTACATATAAGCACAACGATCTACTGCAACACATTCCAGAAAAGGAGTGGTTTTTATAAAGCAATGAGGTATAGAGTTGTGGAACTCACAAAGGGAGAAATAAGACTTTTCAAATATCCAAAACATCTCTGTCAATTTCAATGGCTTTACTGAATACATTCTAGTGAATTTTGCCTTCTGACCCAGGCTCAAGTCTTTCAGTGTCACCAGTCTTTAAAAATCAAACCAGGAACAGAGGGCAGAAGTGAATTTTCACAAAACTGAACTGGTGCAAGGCTGAAATGGCATCAAAGGAAACTAAAAATCTGCATTTTTCTTCCTTAGGGCACATTAATTTGTAATCATTTTCTGCTTGCAGGTGGCATTGACATGGGGGAAGGGCTACAACCCTAGAGAGGGGAGAAGGTAGCCGAGGAATAAATTATGGCCCCAATGGTTTTTCCTACAGAAAGAGATTGGCGATTTAAACCAGCAGTGGGGAAAAGGCCAGGATCTCTGCCATAAACATACTGAAATATAACACAATTTGTAATTAAGTCCAAAAACATATTTCAGCTGGAGAATATATATTCAAATTGAGCTCTCCGAATATTTGAAAATTATGTGTCTGCCAGAGATGCTTTCAGTTACCTTCCGTATTTTGTCTTTTGGGGAGAAGAGGGATGAAGCAGTTCCATAGAGAGCAACTGGGCTAAGGAGCATGCAAGAAACTTGGCAGAAGAAACTCGACATGAAACATAATCCCGTTCTCAGATACTTACGGTTATCGTAAATGGGGTTGGAGATGACTGGGCATATAGATCGTGTGCAGTTGCCATGTTCATCAGAGATGAATGCTTGGAAACAGAGTCTTACCACATTGAGGTCATATTCTTCGACTGCCAACAGCTGTTCTTCAGATACTGTAAAAACAAAGAAAATAAGGATGGGATATTGTATCTAAATAGGGAGTAACAAGGTAATGGAAGAATGCTTATATGCCAGACTCTAAATGTTGGATAAATGAAGGTTAGCCAACTTCCAGCTTTTAAATCAGCTTTGTATAAAAGGAGAGGTGAGACTGGGGAATATGATTCTGCATAGCTTAGATTTAATTATATAATTTTAATAGTGGAACGTATCTATATTTAAACATGTCTGTGTGTGTGTGTGTATGTGTACAGATATATCTATCTGTAGATATATAATTTGAATTGTAACATATAGATTTTTTTTTTTTTAGTTTTGCTTAGTTGCTTATAATTGGTGTTGCTGGTTTTTTCCCCTCCCCATGTCCGCCCCCATTTTCTTGTGATTTTCCCCCTTTTCTTTCTCTGGGTAGTTTACTATAGGATCTTTACTTTTTCCTTTTATCACCAAATAGCTTTTTATATAAAAGGTTAGATTCCTATCTATATAGTTTTAATATAATAATATAGTTGTACAGCTATTTAGAAATGCTAACTGCAGTGTTTTTGAAATAATAATAATTAACAATTGTTGATAAGAAAGACAAAAAAGTCTGGATAGTGGATATTGCAATACCTGGAGACAGCAGAATAGAAGAGAAAGAACTGGAGAAAATCACGAAATACAAAGGCCTGCAAATAGAAGTAGAATGACTGTGGCAAAGGAAAGCAAAGATAGTTCCAATTGTAATGGGTGCCTTGAGTGCAATCCCAAAACATCTGGAGCACCACTTGAACACCATCGGCATTGACAAAATCACCATCAGTCAATTGCAAAAGGCAGCTTACCCTGCAATGATAACCCTTTAACACCATCAAACAAAAACATCTGCCTATCCCAGGTTCTTGGGAAGGACCTGATAGGTGGATAAAAATGCCAAATCCAGTCTAAACATCTGTCTGTGCAACCAACAACAACAACAATAATAGTTTAAAGCTGATCTAGAAACCATATCCTCTTAACTTGGAAAATCTCTCTAAACCTTTCCAGTCTGTGGGTGGGTTACTGTTACCAGGGAATGAATGAATATATAAAAATTTCCCTCTCACCCCTATGGGTGGTATGTGTCTTCCTCAATCTCGGGTCCTCTACCAGAGGCCTGGGAGTTTGAGGGTTCTGCGCAGTATCTTAGCTGTTCCTAGCACTGCACTCTTCTGCACAGAGAGCTCTGATGTTGTTCCTGGGATCTGTTGGAGCCACTCTCCCAGCTTAGGAGTCACGGCCCCGAGTGCTCCTACCACCACTGGGACCACTTTGGCCTTGACTTTCCACATCCTCTCGATTTCCTCCTTCAGGCCCTGGTACTTCTCCAGCTTCTCATGCTCCTTCTTCCTGATGTTGCTGTCACTTGGCACTGCTACATCTATCACTACCACTGTCTTCTGGTCTTTGTCTACTACCACGATGTCTGGTTGATTAGCCAGTACCTGCCTGTCCGTCTGGATCTGGAAGTCCCACAGGATCTTAGCCCTGTTATTCTCCACGACCTTCTGTGGAATCTCCCATCTGGACTTGGGGGGGTCTAGCCCATATGCTGTGCAGATGTTCCTGTACACAATGCCAGCTACTTGGTTGTGCCATTCAGTGTATGCTGTTATATATATACTGTGAACTGTAAAAAACACATCTAGCAGCGGCCAGACAATGAACCTGTATCTCAGGGGCCAGATGATGTCAAAATCCTAAGCCTCATTCTTCCATGGTGCCTTTCTGAGATTAATCTGAGATGATGGAATTTGTAGTTGCTAGCCCAATGTTGCAGAAAAAAGCACTATCAGACTTGGGTCATAATGCTAATCTGGTGATAGGGCTGGAAGCTTCTAAACCTACTGTAGAATTTAGAATTTTGGGAGTAGGGAAGGGCAGTTCAAAATAATTTTTTCCTCCCTGGGAGTTCTCACTGTCCTCAAGTTTCTGTTGCCAACCATGGAATTAAATATCCAGCATCACATATAACCAATATTCCCATTGGTCTTCAGATTGCTATTTGGTTAGAGAGGACAGCACGAGTGAAATTTAAAATGGAAACGCTACCCACATTGTGCTGATAAAATGCAAATGCTACAGAAAAGTAAAGAATTGCTTCCGTCACAATTGCAGTCCTACCTACACACCACAGGGGATGTGACACTTCTCCCACTATGGTTTTTATACTTTTCTTTTTTTCTTTTTCTTTTTTTCTTTTTTGAGGAGGAGGAGGAGGAGGAGGAGAAAGAGAAGAACTATAGTACACTGCTGTGAATCAATAAGCAGAGGTGAAAGAGAAAGCACGGAGAGATTCCACTGTGCTGTAGCCTCTTTGCAGCAGCTTATCTAACTTGGTCCTAAGATATTCATGTCTCAAAATCAATTCTTTATGTAGTGATTTTAGAGTCTTTACATATTTGTTCTTTACACATACACACACAGGAAACAGAAATAAATATTTGCGTAGTTCATGGTGCATTTAGAGATGCTTCTAGACAGTCAGCTCCTAGTATAACCCCTCTGCCCAATGTATGTGCAGCTCTTCTTTTTTAATTAGCCAATCTTTTATATGATTAAACAGAAAAAGTAGGGAGAAACCAAAGGAGGTTACAAACAAAAGATGGTAATATCTGAATCCAAACTAACAGACATGCATTTAGAGTACCACTGTTATCCTATACATGTTTCTTTGGAATATAATACAGCTTACTTCTGGGCAAAGCTGCACAACATTGTTCTGTAAGATCTCCCTGTGTGTGTGTGTGTGTGTGTGTGTGTGTGTGCGCATTTGCACGTAAATGTGCATTTCTGAAAAGGATCATGCATACACTCCCCTCCATCCAGGCAGGATCCTCTCCCACTTGAAAACCAAATGGTACAAAGTAGAAGAAGGCAAGAGCAACAGGAAAAACATGGACTGGAAAGAATCTCCTGTTGTTTTATGCCGTGAAAGGCAAAAATTAAAGCAATCATTGGTCATCGAAATAATTTACCAGGTTGAAAAGAACAAGCTTTGTGGTACCCATATGCAACTCCCGTTCATTCTAAAAAGATTTATATATAAACTTTCTGATGACTTCAGTCCAAGGTCCCTAGGTGTGAGAGACTTCCGTTCATTTTAATGCACAGGAGATTTTTTTCAATGATTCCTACTTTGGCTAAATAGCGCTTCAGACCGGCTGAACTTTGCAATGTTAGTGTTTCGATGGACATACAAAGATTTTGAGCATGGTTTTTTTTTTAAATGAAGAGAAGGACTTCTGCTTGCACCAACAGCAATGTTGCTTTATAGGAGTCACTGAAGGAAGCATCGATAGGCAATATTATAGTATACACAAGTTATAGAATATACACTCTGCACATGATGGAAATCTTTTTCATTACATCCTTAATACGGTGAACTTTTTTTCAATCTGAGGCTCAAAAAGAGGAAGTGCATTGGTCTTGAGCTATTTTTAAAATCCACTTCCTATTACAAGAATAAAATAGAACACTGTAAATACTCATGTTTTCCTTTACTACCATTCTGATAATATTGATACGCACTTCACATGAGCAATCTGAGTAACCTTTACAAGCATTAAGGTAAGTCAGTGGTATTAATATACTTACTCAAAGACCCTGAATTTGAGACCATCTTCACAGTAAACAGAAAAAAAATTATGAGCACAGGGAAATTTTGCCCAGGTTCTCCACCTTATCTATCTATGGTTGCCAACCCAACTCAAACCAGGCTTGCAGATCCCCCTTTGTGTCTAATAAATGTGCCCATGTGACATATGTGGAGATGTATATGCATATATTATTCATTCATTTATTTATCTGTCTACCTTGATATACCAGGCACTGTCTAAATCTCTTAACAGTTTACAATAAAAAAACTGAAAACAATCCACTAAAACAAAATAGCAATTAAAACCCATAAATAACATAACACTAATAAAAATTATCATTAAAAATTAATTAATTAACAGTTAAAAGCCTGTTTAAAAAAAGTGTTTTATAAATGCTAATAAAGATAGTATGTCTCTCATCTCTGCAGGTAGTGCAAGGGTGTATATTCCTGTGTATACCTGCTACAAGCCATACCCCCCATAAGGGCCAGGCCAGGATAAAAAGTAAATACATTTAATTCAGTTAGTCACCCATTACAAAATATCCCATACGCATATATTAACCGTCCTTGCTTTCAAACCAAAAGTGTTCTCATGCCCAGAAACTCATAATTATACATACATTCCCCTACCTCCTTCTAGCAGAAAGAGCAAAGAAAGAAAAGAATAAACAGGATGGAAATGGGGCAAGAAGAAAGGGGAACTGCTGTGGGAAGAAAATGAAAGAGAACTGGGGAACAACACTGGGTGGAGATCAAGTGAGGGGAATTGATAATTGACAGGGAAGGAAAAAGTGAGAGCAGCTCCCTTGAGATGCTACAAAAGGGGGTAAATTCTGCAGGCAAACAGGTCCTCCCAAGAAGAAGCTAATCTTCAAAGGCATCCAGAGTAGATTTGCAACAATGTGTGCCTCATGTTAATTCTCCAACAGCTTCTTCTGTTCTTACTGATGAATGTAAAATGACCACCACCTCCATTTCTATTCCCAGGTAAGGTATCACCATATTACATGCCTGTAATGCAAAGCCTGGGTGACTTAAGTCTACCCATGAGCTGTGAAGGAAAGATCAGAAAACCTCATCTGATCTAGCACATTATATTCCCCAGGGGCAACTACTGCACGTTTCCTCCTTTTAAAAGGTGCTTCCTCTTCGGAGCAACTTTATAGGATGTTTTTCCAAAGGTCACATTTCAAACAGGTGTTTCCGGTGTTTCAGCTAACAGTTCTTAACCGATAGACTGCACTATTTTCCTTATCAACCCTTTTCATGTTAGTACCACCATGATCATCATCATTTTTTGCCCTAGTCCATTGGAAGCCAGCCCAACCTCTGAGTGAATGAGATGTTGGACTTAAGTAGAAAGCATCAACAGTACAAATTCTGTACAACTCACCTCTACATTTGTTATTACTGGCACTGACATTTTGTTGGGTCTGGTACTATACAATAATGCACAGCTTAAGGAACATAAATTGTAAAAATAGGCATGGCAACATGTATCTCATAGTAATCTTATTGATATCTTGCCTTGAGATGCCTTTCTCTTTCCACTTACATTAGCTTTCACAAGGTGTAATTAATCTGATGGATGGAAAAGGGGGGAGGCACCTACAACCTTGACCACATTGCAGAAGCCACAGACATTGGATAGCACAGAGAGGGGGCTTCCAGATACGCCTTTTATCAAGTAATTGCTGTGCCTTATTTGTAGAACTTGAGAAGGGGTTCAGAGAATGACTTCAGATTGTAATCCTCCCGCACCTCTTTCCTTCTATAGAAAATATATGAAGGAAAGTAAGAGGCAAATACTGAGCCAGTTTGGTGTGGTGGTTAAGGCACCAGGCTAGAAACTGAGAGACTGTGAATTCTAGTCCTGCCTAGGCACAAAGCCAGCTGGGTGACCTCAGGCCAGTCACTCTCTCTCAGCCCTAGGAAGGAGGCAATGGCAAACCACTTCCAAAAAATCTTGCCAAGAAAACTATAGGGACTTGTCCAGGCAGTTGCCAGGAGTTGACACTGACATGAAAGCACACACACACAAGAGGCAATAGCACTGCATTGTCAATCACACTAGGAGTAGGATGCCCAGGCATTCCAGATTTGCAGGGACAGGCTTGGTTTTGAAAGAGGTGTCCTGGGCTCCTGGAGTATGCCTTCAAACCAGGAAAAGGTCCTGGTTTTCAGGAATCTGAAAACAGACCAGCCAAAAACAGCACAAGCAGAGGAGCCACAACACAGGAAACAAGTTCTTCATTCACAGCTCTTCATACTTCTGCAAGTACTTAAGTAGGGCTACTGTATCTGGGCTGTACAAAACCAGAAGACCACTGGATGGCAGAAATGCACACAGAAAACACTTGCTCTGTGCTGCCATCAGGCAGTTGCCCAAATGTTTACACCCAGATATGGTAGCCTTAATCTGTGTACTTGAGGAGAAGCAGGCAAGAGCAGCAACAGCGCGGGAAGCAATCATCAAGAATTGGATCAGGTCATCAGGCTGCCTTGGTAGAATTTGAGTTTTCTTTCATTCATCAAGTTTGGGAATGAAACTGGTAGATTGGAAGATGGGGATTGAAGAGAAGATTGACATTTCCTGACTGATAGAAGGGTTTATTGCTAATTACTTAGCCATTAACACAGTTTGACCTGGAAACCATTTCGCACACAATATAAGACCACAAAAAGAATAGGAAACTTCTGGGGTTATTGAAAGCTGCTTCCTTTCAGTTTCATTATAGTTAGGGTTACGGTTTGAGCCTGAGATGGAGATGGCATTGGTCACTCTGGTGGATGACTTTGTTGATGAGGGTAGTAAGTCCCTTTTGATCCTTTTAGGTCTCTAGGTGGCATTTGATTCCACTGACCATGGTATCATTTTGGATTGCCTATAAGGGTTGGGAATTGGTGGAACTATTTTCAGTGTTCCATTCCTATCTCAGTGAGCAGTTCCAGATAATGGCAATGGGGGAGAAGAGATCAATCTGATGGCAAATCCCTTGTGGAGTGTCACAAGAGTCAGTTTTCTCTCTAATGTTTAACATCTATATGAAGCCCAAGGGAACAATCATCTCACAGTTTAGGGTGTGATACCATCAGTATGCTGACAATACTTTGCCATCTCTGACCAACTTGGAGGTGCTGTCGAAGTCCTATCCCAGTATATGGAGGCTGTCAGGGTCTGGATGGGTGAAACGGACTATAGTTGAATCCGAGCAAGAGGGATCTACTGCTTGTTGATCTTGGTTCTCTGTTAGCTCCACTTGTGTCTTGACGGGGTTGCACTGCTCCTTGAAGGAGCAAGTCCATGACTTGAGGGTCTTCTGGACACATGGCTACTGCTAGATGGGCAGGTAGAGGCCATGGCCAGAAGTGCTTTTCCCCAGCTTTAGCTGGTACCCCAGTTTCCATTCCTGGACCAGGAGGATCTGGCTACAGCCACTATCATTATGAAGCTAGACTTCAATAATGCACTCTCCACGGGGTTCCCTTTGAAGACCACTTGGGAATTAGTGGTGGTGAAAAGGCAATGGCTCACTTGCTGACTGGCACGAATCACTATGGTTATTACATCTATTTTGCAGGTTCTGTATTGCTTACTGATAGATTTCCAGGTGCAGTTCAAAGTGTTAGTTTTGACTTACACAGCCTTGTGCAGCTTAGCACCAATGTAGTTCCAGAATTTTCACGAGGTGAGGGTGGTACAGGCCAAAAAGGATTTTTTTTTTATGATGCACCAATGCCCTAGAATAGGCTGCCTCAGGAAGCTAGACTGCTACCTTGATGGCCTTTTAAAAGCTAGCGAAGGCTGACCATTTCTAGAGGGCTTTTGGGAGGTGACTATTCATCATCATTATGTTTCTACTTTGTACTGTTACTGTTATTGTTTTTGACTTTATGAGTTTTTTGTTTTGGTGTTATTCAGAATATGGATTAAATCTATTTATCTGTTTATTTTTTCTTAGTGCAGATGTTTGATTGTATTTGTTTTTTCCATGGGCACTATGTTGTACCTTATGTTATTGCACTCTACCAGGAGTCTGAGTGATTCAACAATATAAAAATGTAATCAATGCTAATACTGCTATGAACAACAACAGAGAAATCCTTCCAAATATTCACTTCTTCTGCATGTGTGCAATTTTTGCCTGGGACTCATGGGAACTGAGTTATGGATTGTCCAGAGCTATTAGATCTGGACTACAAAAAAGAAAAAAAATAATCATACTAGGAACCCCCCATTTGGAAGAACAAGGATGGGGTAATGAGCAATCTATGGCCTGCAGTTGCATGTAGTTTCTTAGTCCCCCTTGTCTTATGGTCCCCAAAGCCACAAATTTTGCTGCGCTTCCAAAAGCCAGTAAGTAGGTAATAGCACATTCTAGCAAACAGTCACTTCACCTCAGCTTCGTGAAACCTCCTGCTGCATTATGCGGCAATGGCCATTAGCTTAGATAGTTTCCACATAAAACCCACCCAATTCATGGAGAGTTAAGTCCTTCAATTATTGCTAGTCATAATGGACTGGATAACCCTTTCCCCTGATTTGTTCTCTCTGCTGCTTTTGCTCTGCAAAGCAAAATGAGTATTATAGGAGCCCTGAATGTGTTCAGTTAACCCTGTGCCAGGCCATTTAAGGCAGACTTCGTCATACTAGTGTAACGAACTGCCACTTGTTGATCTTAAAACCAGTAACTTTCCTTGCAACCAATATTGATTCAAAAGAAAGTTCATTTATTAAGAATAAGTGTACAGATCCAAAGCATTGCTGAGACTGAATAAAAGCGCGCCAAAAACTGCTTTTCTTTCTTTTCCCCCCCTTACTTCGTCCCTTGCTGGCATGGCCTTGAACATTCCAGGGCTTGTGATAAGAAACCATCTGCATCAAACGGTCTCTCCTTCCTACTCCCCCTCCCCTTTTCCAATGGCAGAACCGCAGCATGTAGAAAAAATCATTTTTTTTTTTTTTTAAACTAGCCATATAATAATCTATTATAAAATCTTGCGAGGATTCTGACAACTAGTGCTTTCTTGTTGTCATGGATCAAAATTAGAGAAGCCTCATTTAATATTTTAAAGGTAATAACTAGAGTAAATATTGATTAAAATAATTTCTATGCTGCTGGTATTGCCATTGAAACTTTGACATGATTTATAATAAAATCTATCAATAACTGGCTAAAATAATGAAATGGTTTTATCACAATTCCTATGGATTGTTGGCAATACTGACAGTCAGAAAAATGCCTGGGCAAACAGTTATGTCTTCAGTGACTGGAAGCAAAAGTGCAAATGGTGAAGGCTATAAAGGAGAATGCTCTTTATGCAATAAACCCTCAAATGAATTAGCAACCAATGTTAACTGCAGTGACAGCTGCTGCCTAGTATAATTGGTGCGATGCTGTGTAAGATGCTGGAGCTACAACCTCACAGCAGGCGGGACTAGCTAGGTCTATTGCTCCTCCAACTTCCTCTTTTGAAAGTTTGTAAGGCCATTTAAGCAAAAAGCACTACAGTTACATAGCAATTAACTCAACTGAGAAATACAGTCTTCTGAACTCATAATGATTCAGAAGGACGCATTGCTGTCACACTGTGTGGCAATGCGTGGCCTCCACCGCCCTTTATAATCGATGATTCTTACTAGGAACACTACTTCTAGAACATGAAATCTGGCTTCAGAAATGTCAAGAGTACCAGTTATTCATACTTCAACATGAAGCTTATTGTCAGGACAAGCTTTTTTCCTTCCTCCTTTTTAATTAGTTTTTCCTTGTATAGCAACCAAAATCAGTTACATGGAAAGGTAAACTGAAGTGGACAACATCAACTTTTGAAGTATAGAATGGGTTACCCTGGTTCAGATGTTACAAATCAACCCATTATACTGTGATAGATCAACAGAGGTCTGATAAGAATGCAGCTAATGTCATCTTGAATGTTTTTAGTCTTTTTATGTATATGATCTTTTTATATAGTCTGACTTTTTAATTAACTATCGTGGATATTTATATTTTTAACTGTTTTTGGGTTTTACTTTAATTGTGAGCCACCCAGAGTCACCCTCTGGGGGAGATGGGCAGCATACAAATTTAATAAATAAATTTAAAAAAAAATGTCAGGAGGAAAGCTCCCAGCTCCAGCTCTGGTTGGCTGGAGTCCAGTCTGGAAGGAGATTCTGACCATGTAATGGTCTGTGGGAATGATCTTGGGAGACAGGAGGAAGAACTGCAGCCTAGACCAACGTCATGCAAAAGGCATCTCAGTCCACAGAAGGAAAAAGAGCATGGGAAATGTCTCAGAAGAGACCTTCCCTAGTTTCAGGAAAGTAAAAGTAAAGGAGGGGAGAAGTGCTTTGAGACTTGCAAGATTCTGTTACTGTAACCTTACAGTAAAGGTAGCGTTAGTACTTATGGTTTGCACTTCTTGTCTGGACTACCTCGAAGGGCTGAAAGAAGGCTATGTAGGGAAGGGTTATTCTGCAGCCTGAAAGCAAGGATAAACAAATAATCTTTTAATCTTGTAAGCTACCCAGAGTCACTTGTGTGAGATGGGTGCTTATATAAATGATATAAATAAATAAAATGTTAGATAAATACTGCTATTGACTTTGGGCCAGTCCCTCTCTTAGTCCAACCTACTTCACTGGGCTGTTGTGAGGAATAGGGGGAAGTACTGATATGTATACTGCCTTGAGCTCCTGAATGAAAGCTAGGATGTATAATGAATAAATAAATAATCTAGAGTCAGATGGAACCAGAAAAGGACCATTCCTTTGTCAAAGTGAAGTTCTTATGAAAACCAACAAGCCAGAAATCTTGTTCCTGTTATTTTGGTCTCTTCAGCCATTGGAATTTTCGATGGCTCTTCTATTTAAACCTTAAGTTTCTGATTTCACTTCCTCTGTAAAAATTTTCTGACTTTGGCTCCTGTTTACCATATTTAATTTTCCTTCTTGATAACAAACTCCAACAGAGACTTTCAGCCTTAGGCAGGACACAGATCCACCTTTTTCTGAGTAAAAACATAGACTGAACTAGTATATTCTTCAGTGGGGAGTAGTCCATACATTAAAACTAAATTCATTTTTTTTTCTGAACCAGTAACTGAGCAACTCTAAGCTCATTACGCAGAAAGACAAAGTGTTAGCAGCAAAACTGTTCATGACCTTGCTCCTATCAACATCTGGTCTTGGCTTAACCCCTACAGTCCTCCTCGCATACGACTGGTTCACACATTCACACCCAAAAGTCAGTGTATTTTTGCAATGCAGCTGCTGCTCTGACAAAGTTAAAGAGAAAACACAAGGCTCTCATATTGGTGAGAAAACTGATTGGTTGTGGGTATCTCCATCCTCCCCTTCTTTCTTCACTTTTAGATCAATCTTCCGAGAACTTCACTCTCTGTCTGCCAGTCTCATTATTCAGAATGACTGTGGAAAATAAGATCAGGAGCTTCTTCTAAGTGTGTGAAAATAGACCTTCAAAACTCCCAAAAGGGAAAATGTGGGGGGAGGGGGAGTGGAATAATGCACCAGAGAAACATACAGCGGGAGTAGCAGTTACATTGCATTTTTCAGTAAGTTTACTTGCTTCGCTACTTGGCGATTGAGCAGCAACTTGGAAATATAGCCCTGTGTATTTTAATAATCCACATTTGGTTAAACTATGCAAGAAATATCATAAATGGAGATCTTCCACATAACATCACTATTCTGATATGTTACATTTCTAAGTCTCAAAGGCAAATCAGCCTAAAGTGCCCTCAATATTCCAGCTGAAAAATAACTGAGGAGTAGGCTATTGTGCCTAAGTCTGATTAACAGAAAGAATGTTCCACAAGAAGAGTATTAAGAATATTTGGCATTTGCATTGTATTACAAGAGAATCCCAACTATTTGATGCATATTAATCACTGGTTTCTGCAAAAATCTGAAGTTGTTCCATACTAGGCATTTACAATAGAATTACCATTCTATGCTGGATCATTGTTTATGGGTTAGCCATATAACTGTGGCTCTCCTGTTTATTCTCAAACAACAGAAGTGCTTTCAAAAGTCCCTAGGTGTACTGGTAAAAAGGCTACAGTATCAAGGGAACTGTGGATGTGTGCAGAGTTTTAAATGTTCCTGTCTATATCAGACATGTCAGAGATACTAACTGGGCTGTGCAGTGTTCCAGACTGGAAAGGGAAATGGTGATTCAGAGCATGTATGGGTAGGTATGCGTGATGTACCTTTTGACACCTCCTTAAATCAAACGTGTGATTTCCTGAGAATGTGCAGCAGCTATGCAAATTAAAGAAAAGGCCCATCTTCTTTAAGGGCCCACTGAGAGATGCAGAATGAACACTTATGCATCTTCCAAGTCTGTTTCTTCCTTTCAAATCCAGATCACTGCATAGTCCGAATACATGGTATTTCCAAAGTGGAAAAAGTCAGTTGAAATCCACTTGTAGCTTACAGTAAAAGAGAAATTACCCTGTGGTGCTACTAGCCTGGTCAAGATCCATGTTGTTATTTTCAATAAGCAACAGCATTCTCATCAGGCAGGATCCTCTCTGCAGGAGAGCAGTATTTACACATAGCATATTGCCTGCAGAAGAACTTCCGCTTCTTGCATTACTCAGTGTTTGTAAATGGCCACACCCACTTCAGAAGCAAAAAGTCAACCACAATTATGTTATAATACTAGGCCACAAATTTCCTATCATTCTGACTACTTTAGAAAAACTTGTGTTTGCTGTGGCTAAGACTTCTACCCTCTCACAGCTCAGACTGTTTCTCAAAGTGGAAGACAATTGTACAATTTGGGCAAGCCCAAGGAATAAGTCAAGAGATTCAAGAGAATTTTAAAATGATTTTTCTAGCACCTGTATTTTTAAAAGTAGCTGAACCAACAACTAATCACACGGATCTCTATGTTGTGAATAGCTTTATCTACTAATTTCTGCAGTTCGAAGGCTTTTATAGGTAATAAGCATAATGAACTGTGTTTGTTTTCTCTCAGTAAATTTTTGAAACCCTAATTAAGAATCTGAAAATTGGAAAATGAGTGATTTTCCAAAGATTTCTCAGATTTATCGCTCCAACTGCATACTATACACATTTGCATGACACCTCTGAGTGACTTCTTGGAGGAATTTAGAATATTTTTGTATTAAATATATGCAAAACTCTATACTTAAAATGTTCAGTTTAACTGTTATTTCTAAGCTAAGTGGGTTTGCCTGGGTACTAGCAGTTAGAAAAGATAATTTAGAGCATACAAGAGGATAAGTGACAGAAGAGCCAGTTGTGGGGTTACAGAGGCCTTTAAGTCACAACAATGACCTTACTTACCCCCTTAGGGTTCATGCCTAAGCATGGAACTGAACTCACCACTCTCTAACACAGCCTTCCCCAGCCAGACACCTTCCAGGTGTAATTGGAGGATTCCCCGCCAGGTTGAAAGCTGATCTAAAGCCAACTTGGGGTAGAGGTAGGCAAACAGTGCAGAAATAGCAGACTACAGGGCTAGAGGAGACTTATATTAAGGTGCTGCACTGGAGACAAAATAACAGAGGCAGGCCTTCTGTGCGTTCAATAATTTGCCAAAATAACAACAGGCAAAGCTGATTGTCCACCTCCTACTGTTTGTTTTCCAATGTATGCTGTAATTCAGACAGTTTATGTGAGTCAGTCCTGTTATCATTTCCAGAATTTCAGCAGACTCCATTCCCAACCTCTACAAAGCCACCAAAATATTCTTTAGAAGAAAAGGAATGCCTAGGGACTGAAATTCGGTGATTTAACTCTGTCATCTATCATCTATGCCTTCTTCTTTATTCCTGCCATATTTTACATATAGTAGATGATAAAAATCACAACTCATCTGGCTTCTTAAAAATCTATCTGAAGTTAATAGAAATGCAACATCTTGGTAATGCACTGAATTTTTTTTTCTTTTTTTTTTTATTAGAGCTTTTTGCAGCAACAGCTTAGGAAGCTACATCTGTGGTCAGCTGAACAGGACTGATGGATTGGTTTCAGTTGTTATTCTATTACATTTCTAGGATGCAGAGAGATTAAAAACACAATTTTAAAAGAAACTGAAAACCCAGTTTAAATATCAATATCATCTTTGTTCAAGCCAATTCCCTCCAGAAATGTTGAATCACTATTCACATCATCTTCAGCCAAGCATTGAATTTACCCTTTGTGTAGGTTAGTTCTATTGCATTACATAATATTTTAAATTGGAAAAGCCATTTCTAAAATATTAGAGAATGTGAATGAGATATTATGATTAAAATATAAAAAAATAAAATACTAATATTATTAAAATTGTAATAAAAAATAAGAAAGTTCATGATCTTTGTGGCAATGTCAGACTTGAAAAGTGACTAAGTGCTACATCTCATGATCCCACCTTTCTCATCCCCATGACTACATTGAGGAACACCACCTACTTTAGATTCACTCCATGTTCACACATGGTCAGAAATACGAGCCCCAATCTACCCATTAGACATTTTCTGTATCACCCACTTAACTACCTCCCAAAACACCAATCACATTTCCTCATCTAGTACACACTTCACCACGCTGTGACTCACAAAGTAAACAGTCACCTACCCTCAAAGTCCTCCTCATTTGGACCCAGACTCCTACATCTTTGCTGTCCTGCTATCCTCACATTTATTTATAAAAAAGTATAGATTAGAAATCATGCTGCAACCGACACAGGTCAAGCCAGCTTCATAAAATAGCTGCATACTTTCTCAAAGTTTGTCATCTTTAATCAAAGAACACAGTAAATAATTCAGAGGCTATTTCCACACAATACCAATCACACCAGATTTAGGGTATCATGAGAACAGCTATGCAGTTAGGAAGCGTCAGTTTTAATAGCAGCCCTGCATTTTTTTCTGAATTAAAATTCCATGCCATATGAACATCATATCTTCCACAAAAGTGGGATAATTATCCTACTCTGACTACTCAGTCCTCAAAGAAAAAGAGTTGAGGCTCTCCAGCAGTTGCAAAAGCCATAATAGAACTCACTGTCAGAATCTTAGCAGACACTAAACATGACTAACTAGCACTGATGGCCTGCAGATGCCAACCAAGCCATGATCTCCCAGCATACACAATCAGTAATAACTGCAAATTAGGAAAACAGCAGCTTCTACCACCAAAACTTTGAAAGCATTCATACACTTTCTCCTACTGTAATGCGCTCTACATGGGGCTACCCTTGAAGAGTATCCGGAAGCTACAGCTGGTGCAGAATGCGGCGGCGCGGACAGTTCTTAATGCCCCTAGGAGGGCACTTATAACACCGCTTGCGTGAGCTGCATTGGTTACCGGTTTGTTTCCGGGTCCAATTCAAGGTATTGGTCATTACCTTTAAAGCCCTTCATGGCACGGGACCAGGTTATCTGAGGAACTGCCTCGCCCTGGTCACTTCAGCCCATCCCACTCGGTCCAGCAGAAGGGGCAGGTTGCAGACCCCACCAGTCAGGGAATTTCGATTGTGGGGTCTAGGCAGAGAGCCTTTTCTGCTGTAGCGCCCGCCCTATGGAACATCCTGCCTTCTGAGGTCCGGTGTGCCCCCTCCCTCATGGCCTTCAGGAAAGGTATCAAATCCTGGCTCTGCCAGAAGGCCTGGGGGCCAGAGGGGGGCCCGCACATGTGGAGATGGCTGGTGGGATGATGGGTTGCCCCCCCCCAGCATCTTACAGGTTTTTTTTAGGGCCAAAATCAGAGGAGGTTTTTTAGGGCATTTTTAATATGTTTTTTAACTATTTATAGATTTTAGCCATCTTTGGAGAGAACTGTGTTTTTTCTTTTTATCGTGAGCCGCCCAGAGTCACCCGTTGGGGGAGATGGGTGGCATACAAGCCAAATAAATAAATAAATAAATAAGCAAGCAAGCAAGCAAGCAAGCACCCAAAGATAAACCTAGAATAATGCTTCAAATAGGATTATTTGGGAGCACTGTCTGCATGTCCAGCATAGACTTTTGGGAATGCCTCTGATATCTGCTGCCTGTTTTTCAGGGGTTGCCAGTATCCTGGAGTGTGTCTTGGGTTATTTCAAAGTATTTTTCTTGCCTCCCTTTCTTTCTGTCCTAGATTGCCTTGTACTTCTATGGCACTTCTGGGGGGAACAGCCATCTCCTTTGCTATTGCTTTTTTTCCTTCGTTACTTTGTTTTTCTTGCAATGGTTTGAATATGTAAATAAGGGTGTGTCATCCTATTATAGGTTTTGCTCTGGACTACATGCCTTCCCACAGTTGCTCAATAGTAAAACGTAGAAAAATGACTAAAGTTGCTTAGAGATGTTTAGCTTGATAGATCTCCCTTTGTTCGGACTGACAGACTCTGCCTGGCTAGAAAAATGACAGAAGAAAGAGGACTTGTCCTTCTTCTCCTGTTCTGCAATTCTTTTTACCTTGGATATTGTTATTTGGATGGAGGGCTTGGTTTGTTTTCCGTGTTCTCTTTTTGATATCTCAGGATATCTCTTTTTGATAACTTTGATATCTTTTTGATATCTCAGGATGTTTTCCCAAACCCGGGTGCTTTGCATTATTTTTCAACTTCTCTAAAACATTCTACCTATTTTTTCCAGGTCTCTTAATTCTTTAAGATTGTGCTATTTCTTTGACAAATTCTTAAAATTGCTTGCTTTGTTCAGAATTCTGCTGATTTATCTTATGATGCTTTTAACTATCATTCCTTTCCTACACTTTAAATTTGTTTCTGCTCTTTTTATTGCTCTTCTCTTTCTGTGCTACTTGGGGAGTATTTACATAAATGTTTTATTCCTGCACTGTGGCATCTATTTCATTTTTGATTCATGACACATTCCTCCAATGTTGGTCTGGCATGATTTCCCTTCCGTATTTCCTTTGTCTGCTTTTTAATTTTTTTTTAAAGGGATCACAATGTCTGAAGGCTGTTAGGCAAAATGTGTTTAAAACTTGCAGTATTTTAGCCTCCCTTAAGCATCTTGTGACAGCTTTCTCTGTCCCCCACCCCATGACTCCCAAACTACCAACAGCAAGGATAGCAACATGTTTAATACCATTTTCTGCCTTCCATAACTGCTCAGCTCAAGGCGGAACTGCAGAGTTCTCTTCGAGATCAGCTCTAGCAAGAACAGGGGCACACTTCGAATTGTTTTTGTGGATCTGTTTTTGTGGTGGCGTGATAGCGTCTGAAGAGTAAAGTACAGAAAAATGCCTCTAACATGATGACTTGTATATATAGGAGCTCTAGTATGGCTTATTCTTCTGATAGCCCTTTCTCTCAGTTTCTCTTCCAACTTGTTGCTGGTCTTTACCATCCCCTTTTCTTCTCATTTTGTTGCCTAGTAAAGCTTATAAAACTAACTATAAAAACTCCTCAGCATTTTTTCTTTCTTTGACACTGTATGGAATCAAGATTAAAGACATAACTGGTTAGTTTTAGGTTTTACTAGTGCATGGGCTATAAGAGGAAACTGTCATATTCATTTTAATAATCTATATGCTGTTCCTTGAAGAAAAAGATTCATCAGAATTCTTGAAATAAACTAAGCTCTATCTCATATAATCTGATGCTGTAATTCTTACTGACCGAAATCCGAGGTAGATGTGTTCATCTTTCTTAGCTATAGCTGTTCAATGTTCTGATATTCTGAGCTAATCTATTAAACTGTGTCCCTGTTTGCTTATAGAGAGAGGCTATGCAGCTTTTCAATTAAATTTGGTTTGTTGTTTCTCTTATGTCTGTAGGTTTTGCTTGCAGAATCAGATTTTCTAGTTTCCAGAAATAAACGATCTGATAAGACATAAGCTATGAAAGATCTCATAAAACTATGAACAGTACCGGATGAAATCACCCAGCTCTAGGCCAAGATCACAATATGGATATGGTGAGCTAGTCTGTGCTTGCATCTCAATGTCATTTTATTTGCTATTTAGCCAGAGCCTAAATTGGCATTCAATTTGTGCCCACAAATCATACTGAGCTTAGATGCAACTTTCTTTAAAAAGCTTTGTGGTATTAACACATGTACTGCTGAATTATCTCTGCCCTCAAAAGCTACATCCCTTTGCCAGTGATGTGAAACAATGCCTAAGTCCATAGAAGACAGTGCTTCTTTCTCATGACCACAGCCTCCCCATGACGTATCAGTTTCAGTGGAACTGTGGGAGGATTACAGTGTGTGCAGAGGTATCATTTTCACATGAACTTGGACTGAAGTTATTAAATGGCTTTCTAATCTGGCTACATAAAGATAGAACCAATCACATATTAAAGTACTGTATTCTTAAAGTTTGACCTTTAAAACATACACATGGATCCACACACATACATTTCTCTTTTGGTCCTTGATTTTGGTGTGTAAGGGTGTGTGGGTGGCCGGTGAATTGCAGCACAAATACAGCGGGGCTGGGGGAGGGTGTGTGAGTGGCCGGTGAGGTGCAGTGGGTTTGGCTGCTGCCGGGTGGGGGAAGGTGCATGAGGGTGCAGGAAGCCCCAGAGCCGCAGTGCTTCCCCACGCGTGACTGGGATGGTAAGCCCAGTGGAGGGGAGGCAGGCAAAGATGACAAAGGTCAGCTGGGGGGGCAGCAGGGGGAGGCGATCATAAATGTAGGCAGGCTTGAATTTTTATCACGTGACCGCGGGGGCACTGCAATGGTTGTAAGTTCAAGGACTGACCACAAGTCCATTTTTCTCAGCACTGTTGTAACTTTGAACAGTCGCTGAAGAAATGGATGTTAAGCGAGGACTACTTATATATTACTAGATTCTTAGAGAAATGACTTGCCATAAAGCATTTTTCTATGATCCTGTGATGGAATGGAATTATGAGGGCCACACTCAGGGAGGCAAACATCCTCTTTCGTCTCCAGAAGGGTGGGGAAAAGATAAGAGGATGTTTGCCTCCCTGAGTGTGGCCTTCATAATTCCATTCCATCACAGATCCACTGTGACTTGCTGCAGAGATTTATATTCTCAGATGGTGAGTTGAATGGTCATAAAGGTTTATTAGTATAGCACACAGGGAAAATTAAGGTCTGTTCCCCTGGTTCACTGTTTGAGTTAAGTATGGGCAGTAGTTTAATTATCTCTGACTTTAATTATAAGTGTACATTTTTAGATATACACTTAAAGACTTTACTGGGTAAAGCTTCCGCACCCCTCACAATTCAGATTTTCCTTCCTTTATTCCCATGCTACTCTTTGGATAAATTTAGAATTCATAGACACAAGAAAAAACACAAGAACTGTTAAAGGTAAGCCTCCAGTAACATGATGCGACAGTCAGTGATGCTGATTCACATGTATATCCACTGCCAGGTAGCTGTTCCATTTTGCTGTTTAACATGTTTGATACATGTTAAGGGAATCAATATTTCAAAAATGTTTGAAAAGTAAATCATTAGGGAATCTCAACAGTCTTTACAGCAATTAATGATCAGTGTTATTTACCATTGAATGGATTGATCTTCTTAGCAATTCGCGAGATGATGGATTCCTTGAGTTCTCTCTTTTTCACACACTGAATGCCCAGGTTCTGAAAACTATAGCAAATACAGTTGAGAGTTAGATACTTAAAACAAATATAATAATGATTCAACTATAGGGACTCTACCATACTTGTAGCAAAATGAATCACTGTGGAATTTTAATTCTGACAAATACCCTGCATCCAGAAGATTTGGTGAGATCCATCATAAGACTAAGATAGATGTCATCATAGTAAATTGCCTGTATTATCCACTTTCAAACATTTAAATGCCAAAGGAAAAGAGCATGCTTAATTTCCCTTTTTAAATAAGCAATTAAGGACAAGAATAGAAGCAGCCAGAACAAGAGCTATACTGAATTATATTAAAGATCCATCTACTTAAGGGATGGGAGAGTAACTGTTGATAAAAATCAGCAAAAGCCCTCAAAAAGCATTTGAGATTAGAGTGTCTCACTCAAATTAGCCGGATTTGATTCCTGGAAGCATCAGATGGGCTGCTAAGAGGAACAAGCTCAGGGGTGTTGCACAAAATCAAATACACATGTCTCCTTATGTGAGCATTGGACTTTGATCCCCATCAGGCCATTATAGTCCTTTAGGAGGAAAAACTTGAGGAATAAGATGCAACTGATATTTGGTAGCACATCACCTACTCGATGGAGCAGGTATGCTTTGCTTCTCCTTCTTTTCACCACCTTTTGTTCAAAGCCCAAACAATGACTTGTAGATATTACAAATAGTCCTCGTTTAGCGACCACAATTGGGACAGGTAATTCAGTCATTAAGCGAAGTGGTTGCTAAGTGAAACCGTGACTGTGCTTACTTCAGCTTTCCTTTGCTTTACAGACCTGCAAAGGTCGTAAAGTTACTTTTTCATCACACCATAATTGTGAATGGTCGCTAAACAAGATAGTCACTAAACAAGGACTACCTGTAATTTCTTCCGCTGCTTAGGATAGTAAAGGCTGAACTACAACTCCCATCATTCCAAGTTATTTGCATTTTCTGTCAGGGACAATGAGAATTATAAAGTAATTCCCACCATTCTAAGTGGAAGAAGGCACAAAAGCATTGATACACTGCAAATATCTCATTCAGTTTTAGAAAGCAGTACATGAGAGGAAAGGGACTTCTCCCATTCACATAGTATTTGCTTCACTGATCCCTGTCCAGAATCACCCCTTCCACAATGTGACTACAGAGGGTAAAAGACAAGCTTCCAGAGGGAATATGAAAAACATCCAACCCATAATGCAGTAACTGACTGGGTTTGGGCATTCTCACAACTTAGTTTCCTGGATGGAGTTATTTTACCCCATTATTACTACTACTACTATTATGATTGGTCACACAGTCAGCCAGATGTTTAGACTGGATTTGGCATTTTTATCCATCTATTGAGTCCTTCCCAAAGACCTGGGATAGGCAGATGTTGTTTGATGTTGTTAAAGGTATTGTCGCAGGATATAAGCTGTTCCAAGTAAACCTGCCTTTTACAATTGACTGATGGTGATTTTGTCATCATTGTCATTGTTGTTGTTGTTATTATTATTATTTTATCTCACCTTACCTAATATTCCTGCCCAGCTGGCTTTCACGCCTAAGAGAGACCTAGAACTCAGAGTCTCCTGCTTTCTAAGTCAGCACCTTAAGCACTACACCAAATTGGCTCTTGTGCAAAAAACATGCAGAATGAATGAATGAATGAATGAGTGAATCTATTTTTGGATAAATTTAACACTCTAAAGATTAGTTTCCTTCTGTAAAATGATCTGCTTCACCCACACATCTCTTCAGTTTCATTGAAAGCTAATTTATACAAGCATTTTATCCTAATGCTATGATGTTGACTTTTCTGAATACAGTAGCCCCTTCCCTGTAATTTCCACTGCACCCACCTGATATTGGGCAAATGCTACATTCCCTAAGCTCCATTTGTACTAGGAATTGCTAGAAATAACATTCAAATTCTTATGCTAGGGGATACACTGTTCAACTAAGATTTTTTTTTTCTTTCTGTCTTCTGAGGCATGCATGCTTGCCTCTATGCTTAAGCTAAAAATTAACCTATAACTGTTTACATTTGAGCGGTTACTGAACTCATTATTTTCCAAATAAATAAGAGCAAAATGCATAAATATGCTACATCCATGGCATGTCTGTACATGTATACCCACATGAATGGAAGATACCCCAGCAACACCCTAGTTTACTCCTAAAGCAATTCTGTCCTAAAAAAAGCCAATCTTGATCTAAAAATATTATGTATTGGAAAGATACTATTTGTATGATATATGACACTATCTTCTGTAAACCACCTTGGGAGGGCTTTATCCTAAAAGGTAGCAGTTGCATATTTTAAATAACTAAACTCTTACACCATGGATGAGTGGCTTCATTGTTCTCATCATTTTTTTTTCAAACTGAAATCTTTGTAATTCACCAACTAAGCAAGAATAAGAATTCATAGCCATTGTCTCTTATTAGTAAAAGCATTATTTGATTCTGAGGATGTATATTTTGCATAAATATTTAAAAAGCGTCTTGCAGAATTAAAGTGTACATAATCATTTATTCTTCACATGAATCTAGCAACCAGCAAATTGCTTCACTAACTTGATATCTTCCACGGGCATCAGACTTCAATTCCTGTAATTCTAGGATAGCATCGTCCAGGGACTGGGAATTACAGAAGTTGGTCCAATACAGCTGGCAAGGTTGTACTAGAGGCCTGCCATAAACTGACAAGTGATTTACAGAGAAGAGACTACAGTCCACGTTCTGCCCATTCCTGCCCTAAAGATGACCAAAATTTGTACTATCTGGATTAACTTCTGCCAGATGTTTGCAATTGGAGCAGGGGGAGGGAAGGATTTCACCTTGCAGCAGAACCTCTACCTCTTACTTGGGGAAACTTCCAAAGTTCTTCCTGCAATTCATGAACACAGGGTGTTGCCCCTGCTGTCCAAGCTCCTTATCAACAGATACTTCACTGTGTAACAAAAGAGAGGGAAGCTGATTGCCTAAAGCCCTCACCCACCTACACCTCTTTCAAGAAATCTGTGGTGCTGAACAACTAATGATTCCCAACCCTAGTTTAACTCTTGATGTGGCATATAGTTTCCTTGCTCCTCTAAGCAACGAATGTGAGACTATGTTTATATACAATTTCATACTGAAAAAAATGATTTTTGAGATCCTTGGGGGAAATATATTGAGGCAGATCAGTGTATATCTAAATAGAGCTGGATATTGGTTTGAAAATAGAGCTGTCAAGTGTTTAAAGAAATCTGTATTTAATTAGCACATGTATTTGATTCAATTAACTGATCAATTAAATATGAAATACTAACATATTGTCAGAATCTGAAAACAATGTGTTCAAGCACCACAAAATAGAATAATATATACTTTACCAAGTACCAAGAAAACAAACAAATGGATCATCAAACAAATCAACCCAGATTTCTATTTGAGGCACAAATTCAAATTACCCTACTTGGGATACATAATGAACAAAGATATAGAGAGCAGAGATGTAGCTCTCTGAAAAAGTCTATAATGCTGGAAAAGATGGAAGGAAAGAGGGGAAGAGGGCAAGCAACATAATGTGGATGGCCTCAATTACAATAGCAATGGGTACCCTGTTGGAAGACGTGAAGGAACAGATTGGGAATAGATCCTCCTGGAGAAAATCTATGCAACTGGTAACAGTTGACACCGACTTGGTGGCATATAATCAATCAGTACTTTACTAAACAAGACTTAACTCATTCAGAGGCATTACTATCTTTCACATTTCCTTTTTCTATTTTAGTATCATTGCAGAATTGCCTCTTAAAAAGCTACTCTTCAGTTGCAGACCTTACACATTTATATATTAAAATTGTTCTTCAGTTAGATGATTCATCTGATGAAAGAGAAAGAGGCTACAATATTATGCATATCTGTCTGGGAGTAAATTTCAGGGACATTACCGAGTTCACACACATAGGAGTGAGCTGTAAAGTTAGCCCAAAGCCAGGTACTTGGCTGATTGAGACAGAGTCCAATACTACATTGTCTAAGAGTGCAGTGAGCAAAATGGAACTTGGTTCTTAATATAAATGTACAGGATTACAACGTAAAGTTCTTCAATCCCTAAGATCTGTATTGTGTGCATATTTGCTTAGGAGAAAGCCCCACAGAGTTTGGTGAAAAATCTATTCTGAAATAAGCATGCACAGGATTGCAGCTCTGGGTTTTAGATACCTCCCCTCATTTTAAGTGGGAAAAGGAAAATTATCATAGTAGGTCTAGAGCAGTGTTTCTCAACCTTGGCATCTTTAAGATGCCTGGACTTCAACTCCCAGAATTCCCCAGCATCCTAAAGTTGCCAAGGTTAATAAACACTGGTCTAGAGGGGTATGGTATTGTATATACGTATTCCCACAGAGGGAAGTATCTTTTCCTCTAAGTTTCCAACAAAGAGTGTAGCTATTCATTTACAACCAGGTATCCCTAATTTTTAAAAAAAACACCAAGAAATTGTTGAAATTGGTCTTTCTGGCAGAAGGGGAGGAGCAATTCTGAATCTTGTAATCATGAGAAAAGGTTACAATGGCCAGGCCACTTGTCTGATGAGATTCTGGATAGTGGCAAGAATAGCATCAGCTTCCTAATTTGCATGTAATGGTATCAGGTCACAAGGCAGCTTTAAGGGACTCTCCCCACCTACTCCAGCAACCTGATTCTTTCCCACATGGAAAACCCATGACATCACTCCAGCCCAGGGAAGATGCAAAATAGGAAGCTTAATACCAGATAATTGCTATATGAGATATTAGAACAGATTGCAAAAGAGGCTTATCTTGCACACTAGTCACACAAGTGCTGATATTCCTGAAGACTGGTAGTTGCCATTTATACCTGGAGATACAGCAAAGGAAGTCCCTCAGTGCAAATGACTTACAATTCTCTGATTAATCTACTTCAAGAGACAATCCCACAATAGGCAAGTGTGCAACTTTTCCCAAACTTCAAAATCTACACTTGGGTACTCAGAAACAAATCCCAGGTTGTCCAATGGAATATCATCTCTAGAAGCATGATTTTAATTCTACCTTAAGGTTGCACAACTTTCCATACTGTAGAAACCATTTCATCTGATGTAAATTTGTACACAAAGAAAAAGGTAAACAACCACTAGTGATGTTTGTGATATCTCTGAACAAAACTTTTATGAATAACACATCCAAGTAAACATTCAGAACAGCAGTCATTGGCAATGACATAATCTGTGATACTGCTGCTACTGCTGCTACTACTACTATTACAAGTGAGAGATTCCCAGTCTCAGTTAAACCTTTCAGTTGAGCCAGCTTTTCTTTAAAATGACAGTAATTTCACAGTAGAATTTCTCTCTGAACTGCTTTGTGCTGAATAATGTTGACTTAGAAAGCAGCTGAATAAGGAAGAAGACTATTCCACAGAAACTGTGGAAGTAATAAATCTATCACCTCCTTGCCACAAGGAGGGACTGGTGAAGCAGATAGGTAGGGAGCACTGGGCTACCATGAATGAGGCTAAGTCTCCAAACCCAGATCAATTACATCTGAAAATCTTGAAGGAGCTTGAGGATGCCCTCTTGGGGCCCGTTCTGTGATCTTTGAAAAGTCATGGGTGACATGTTGTGCCAGAAGATTAGAGAAAGAAAAATGTTGTTTGTATTTTTTGTTTAAAAGAAGAGCCAAGAAACTAGAGACGTGTCACTTTCATATTAATACTTTGCGAAACTCTGGAGATGACTGATTAAACCATCAGTTTGTTAGCATTTAGAAAAGAATCCATTGTTTGGCAGGAGATAGCATAATTTTGTGAAGAATAAATTATGCCAAACCAATCTGATTTCCTTCTCTTGATAGATTGACCAGTTGACTGACTACAGGAATATGGTGGACACAATGTACCTTGACTTCAGCAAAACATTTAATAAAGTCTTCCATTAAATTCCAGTAGAGAATATGGTAAAATGTGGACTGGATTACCTTTCCATTAGCTGGATAAAGACCTGGTTGGACAATCATACCCAACAAATGTATGTCAATGACTCTGCATCAGGATGGAAGGCAGTAACAAATGGCATAGCACCAAGCTCCATTCAAGGCCCTGCATTTTTCATTGTATTTATAAATGCCTTGGATGAGGGGTTTGAAAACACAATTATCAAGTTTGCAGATGACACAAAGACAGGGGGAAGAGTTAACACCTTAGAGAAAACTCAATATTCAGGAGGATCATGACAAGTTGAAAAAATTGTAAAATTGCCTTTGCTATAAGTATTTAAACATGGATGATCATCAGTTGGGGACAATGTAGCAGTGGATTTCAGCACTGGCCAGGGGTTAGACTAAATGATCTCCAAGGTCCCTTCTAACTCTTCCATTCTATCATTAGTCCTTCAGTTTTTGAGGAATAGAGTCTCCTTCACTGCTCTCTTTTCCTAACATGAGGAAGAACTTCAAAAGTTGTGGCTTCAGGTACACTAGACAACCTGAGTTGATGCTTAGAGTATACCTTCCTTACCATATTTCTCTGCTGGGGGGGTGGGCAGGAGGAAGATAAATAGAAGCCTTTTCCTCCCTGTCCAGCAAGGAAATACAGCAGTCTTCTAGAGTTCAAATATATTGCTTTATTCCTGCTCTGGCATGACTAGACTTTCCAAGGGTGTTGAGGCTAAAGACTTTCTCCCCATTAAGCACAAGAACACAAAGAGGATTATGAAAGAGCGATACAAGTACGGGAAGCCATTGATCAAGTGGGAATGCACATTAGCCTGGAATAATCCCACAGGCTGGAAGCTCCCTACACTTGACTTCAGGCAACAATATTGCAAAGCTTTTCTTCTGGAATAATTTTAATTTTTAAAAAAATGATTGTAATTGGGGACCTCAGTGTCTACTTTAGTATACCAATTTCAAAACAACAACAACCTGGTGGTTCCCATGTATTTGTTGTCCTATTGTTTAACTTTGTGATAGGTTCAGGGGTAAAAAGCTTATTAAATATACATAACTTGCTAGGGATGTATTGACTCGGATCTAATGATGTCTAAAGATTTTCTTGAAAAAATCTGGACACCACTGCAGAATTGGCTCAAGTGCCCAGTGAAGGTAGAACATGAAAAGGGTAGAACCCTTTGGATGTGTCCCCTATGTAAAATCGCACTAAATTACAGTGAAACAGAAACTACTTAAACACTGCTAAAATTCCTAAATATGAGTTAAATAAGCAAGCAAGCAGTTTAGCAACATTATAAACATTCAGTCAATTTATAAGAAAGGCTGTTATTACAGTTCTTAAAACTGGCAAAATTTCACAACTTTAGAAAGTAGGGCTATGCAGTGCTTCAGAGTATGGGGGGGGGGGGCGGTACCTGTTGCAGTTGTTGCTGTTTCTCAATACTGTACAAGAATGTGTTATATTTTATATAAAAATGACTACCCTACTTTTGCTTTCTATGGATCACTCAGAGCAGAATGAGGAAATGGTCAGAAAAGACTCTTAGGCTATGTTTGCTCAGCAAGCTAAACTTTGTTCACCATTAACCATTGTCCAGGGACTAAGAAATCAATTACTGCAGCAATTCTCCCCACCTTCTTTGCTTTTCTGCATCTATGTTTACTATGAACAAAGTAGTTTGGTTTTTTGGAGTAACAAATGAATATTTTGCATCCAAATACTCTTCTCAAGTGTCCTCCTCCTTATCTCTGCATATCGGACAGCACAGCATGTAGGATGGGCCCTACATGCAACTAACATCCTCTACATGTATGTGTTTTACTTATTTATACGACATCAATATCCTTGTTTTTTTACATAGTGGAAGAAATCCAGTCCCTGCCGTGAGGCTGTGAGGAGCTTGTAATCTGAAATTTGACACATGTGAAACAAAGGTGCCTAATTCAGCACTTCCTTATGTTCTGCAAATGTATGGCAGTCATGTATGCTCAGGATGTGGGGAGCAGCGGCTGTAATCTTGCGTTCTTCCCCATATTGGCTGTGCACAAAAGACAGTAGAAGAAGAAGGCTTTGGGCTTATCCTTGTTATTTCCTATAAAATCTGTAGAATTAGTGGAATCTGTAGAATTAGTGGAATTGCTAGTTTAGGAGAAAACATATCTATCTATTTAACATCTCTCTCTCTCTCTCTCTCTCTCATCTCTCTCTCTCTCTCTCTCTCTCTATCATTATAGGCCTATAATAGATATATACTGTATATTTTTCCATAATGGACTCTTACATGAAATCAAACACATTTAAATACCATAAGAAAAAAACTAATGCACAGAAATGAAAAACAGATCCTCCAGGCAGGATATTTCAGCCTTTGCATACAAGTACAGCAGAAACCTAAAAACTGGCTTCAGAACTCCCCGTCTGTTCATTCCTCACTCGCCTGCTCCTTTTCCAGCTGGGGTAGTTAACAAAGAACTTCATAACTGGGCACCCAAGACAAAGACGTACCTCACATCTGCCATACTTTGGAATGTTTTGTTAATTTTCCCCATCTGGAGGAGCAGAAGGTAATAGTAACTGAATGAGTATCCATTAGGAAGGCAAGGAAGGAAAAAGGCTGCAGTACTTCAACTGGCATTCAGTTCCCCACGGATATATTTACTTAACACAGGGCTACGAAAAGTGTGCTCCACCAGCATCCTTTCTGCAATCCTCAGAACAGTGGGATACAAGTTTTGCACAAGTTTTTACTTTTTTTGGAAATTTTGGAGACAGTTAGGAGACAAAATGGGTGTCTCCTAAACCTTGTGTAAGCTTGAAGCTTGAAGCTCATCTCCCAAATGGGTGTTGATCCTGCCCATTTTTGTAAGACCACTCGATATAACACGTAAGAGCTTGCAGCAGTTCTCAAACTGAAAAATATGAACACTTCTAACAGTTCTAATTGGATATTATTGAATTGTCAGACTTGAAGACTGACAGCTTATGGTGAACCCCTCACAGCAAGCCCATATTTTGTGTTAGTTCTATTTCATATTACGCATAACAACACCCACTTACTTACATCAGAATTCTGCGCTCTGGCCCAAATTCAGCTTCATAATAACCATTTTCACAGTCCTTTCCAACCAACTGGTGAGGATGCGGCCTGTAGGGTTCATTCTTAGTTACCAATGTTATTCTGATTTTTACTTTCCCAAAGTAGTTCAGGATCTAAAAAGAAAAGAAAGACAGAGCATCAGTATAATGATATAACTACGCCCACAGGACGAAAGATTACAAATCTCAAACCTTTCCCAGAACCCTTCTGGGTCTATGCACCCTAGCTTTGTGTCCTGCCTTAGTGATTCTTGCTGCCACCAGCTATCTTGGTATCCTTCCTGCTAATCCTAGTGCATGAGAGAGACAAAACTTCCACAGCTATGTGCTTTACTAGCAGATAAAAAAGATAAAAAATTGAAATAAATTCTATAGTGCTATCTCCTGACTTTGTAGTGTTGAGGGATATGGCTTCAGAAATCAGTCTCTCCCTCTCTGTGAGGAGATAGATCAGTCAATCTCACAAGAGATAAAGAGAATCAAACTTTATTTTAAAAGGAAAAGAGATAATGTAACAATTCCTTTTTAACTTTAAGTAGTTACATGCAAAATAAACAATGGGGGAAGAAATAAAAAAATAGGGCTTCCCAAATCACAGAAGAACCTACAATAGGAAAACATACAGAAAAATATAAGGTTCTGAACAGATCTCAAAATTATGTGGATCTGCTTCTATTTAGGAGCAACCCTATTGTAAACAGATGCCAGTGTGCATAAAGTGTACAGGGACTGTGTTTGTTTAGAGACAATAATTAGACTTAAATACACACAAAAAGTAATTAAACGAAACTCAGATCTTAGCTAAACATTTTCCTGTTCTTCTAAAGAATAGATGAAGCTTGGAGTAAATGTTACCTTTGCACCAATTTGTTACCCTGAAAATCCTTTTTCCTGAAAATTCCAAGTTTAATCAGAGCTTGGAGGAGAATCTTAGCTCTCTTTTTCCCTGCCTGCCTTCCATCACAAGATTGAGTCACCAACAAAATATGGCTACTAAAAGCTAAAGACAATGCAAAGTTGCATAAGTAGAAGTATGTTTTTTAAATGACTGGAAATAACAGTTCAATTCTATTCTGTCATACTCTATTTTGAATACTATGTCCATTTCTGGACATAAGGATTCAGGGAAACAGAATTGGGTTCAGAGAAAAGCAACAAATGTGATTATAGACACTAAGATGTCACTCAACATTCATAGGATTGCTGGTTCCCAGGCAGGGAATATACATACTTGAGTATACTTAGCCTTGAGATAAGAAGACTGAGAGGAAATATGATAACAGTTTGCTAATATATGAAGGGGTGTCACATAGAGTACTTTACCATCTTAAAATGCAGGACATAAAATAATGGCTTTAAGTTAAGGAAGGCAAAAATACTCAATGGTAATGCAGAAATAATGGGCCCCCTTTCTCTGGATGTGTTCAAATGAAATCTGGAGATGCTTTGATTAGGAATCCTGCACTGACCCAGAGATAAGACTTAATACTTTAATGACCTATTCCAATTCTATGATTCTAAGATCCTCCATGTTTTCCAAAGCCACACTATCTTTTAATTTCAGTATTGAGCCAAACAATAATGTAGCTTGCTTAATTTCATTTTAACCAGTCACTATGTTTTACAATGTGCTGTTCTGGGTGAGCCCAGAGTGCTTTATTCAATAAACCATGGTTTCGGGTGAGATGCGATTCCTATCTTATTTCACCAATGAATTTATCATGTTACCCATACACAGAAGACAGCCCCTTTTAAATTAGTGGAGCTTACTCCCAGGCAAGTGGACCTAGGATTACAGCCTGAAAATGTAACCCTGTGCTCACTTAGAATAAGCTTTATTGAACTAAATGAGGATATTTTTCTCAGTAAAAACTCATCAGGGATGCACTAAGATTATTAGCAGAGCACACATTTTAATGCAGGAGACTCTCGGCTTCAATCCCTGAAGACTCCAGTAAAAAGAAATCAAACAGCAGGCAGGTGTTATCTTTCTGACTTTTCTCTGCCTGAAACCTTTAAGAGCGGTTGGCACTATTGTTGCTGTTGTTGTTTTTGTTCATCTTCCTCCTCCTCGCTTACAATATATCAAATATGGTTAAAAACCCAACAAAAAGACATAACAGCCCAGACAAAAGAACAACCGTAAACATCAAAAACATGACGGAGACTCCACAAACGCATTAACCTCAGGCCTAGGGACAGAGTTTTCATCAAAGATCAGAATTTCTTCCTGACTCAGTTACCTCATAAACTGAAATTGCTGAAAAGTGTGTGGTACAACCTGTACAGTAGCATTCTTCAACCTGGACAACATCTAAATAGGTTGACACTGCCAGCATTCCCCACCGAGCCTAGCCATAGATGAATTCTGGGAGCTGAAGTCCACCCAATCTAGAAGATCCCTAGATTAGAGAAGGCTGCTGTACAGATCATTCTGATAAGAATCACTACAAATATTATGGCCACAGAGGTAGCCCAGCTGCAGCTGGAGCAGACGTCGTTTCTCCATTTCACCTTTCTGCTGGTGAGATCCAGGAATGGGCAAGAAGGATGGCTAGTTGGGGGTGGCCTAAGAGCAGTAGTGTGGAAGCTGGCTGGTCAGGACTGAATTTTCTTCAGAAATTCAAATGCTTCTGAATGAGGTCTTTTCCTTCCAGTCAAAGCTATGAAACACTCTGCTGTTTAGGGTTACATGACAGTGACTCTCCTTCCTTGATGTGCCTATAAGGAAATAAGGAACATGGAAATAATCCTGGAACTATGCCTACATCCTGACAGGCAGTTGTTGGCACTTCTAGACCTTTTCCTCTATGCCTAATGGGTGGTTCATGTGTCTTTTAGATTCATCTATTGTGATAAATGATTCTATAACTTTTGATTGGTCCAGAGTAGGGGAGAGAGACTGCATTTATCAATCCTTTTCTGGGATCACTTCAAAAGGCTCACTGCAATCCTTAAATCCTCAGAGTCCCAGAGCACTATACTTGAAGGCTAATTCTTCTTTATTACTGAGTTCACACAAAGTTCCAGAAAAGGCTATAGAAGAGTCCTACAGCAAGCCTTTTCTCAATTTCATTCTCAGGCTCATCTTGTTAGGATACCCTTTTACAATATGATTTGTATTTACAGGATTGTTGTATAATTTGATCGGGTGCCAACAGAACTTTCTTGATTGGAGCCCTACAATTTCGTAATGTAAGAGCAGCACAAATCAGAAAGCCAATCTAATCTTCCTAGTGGCTTTCTGATACATTTTGCCTGAAGAAAGAGGACCTTAAACAACGTACTGTATTGCACAATCTTTGCCTGCTGGGCAAAACAATTCCCGCTCCTGATTTTAAAAAGAAGGTTGGGGGTGGGTGGAAGAGCAAGCAGACATAGTAATAGGTATACCTGTATGGAAGGGAAAGTCCGGTTGGTATCAGTACTGTGTTCACCTGGAATACTGCCTGCTGATCTTCCTTCACATTTGTACCGAAAACGCATCCCTCTCTGTCTAGGTTGCTCACATATTTCAATACATGGCTCATGACCACCTTTAGAAGGAAAGAAAAAATACTGTATTTAAAATAGGTATAGATATGTACCTTAACCTGTCCTAAGAGATCAGTGTTGGGAGCAACCGTAGATGAAAAATGCGTCCATATTCCTTGAGTCATAATAAAAGTAAAACATGAAGAAAAAAAGGAAGGTAGGTTAACAGAAAGCATCATTTTAAAGCACTTTTGAAGAAATGTGAGATGTTTATTTGGATATTGATCACCAATGGGCACAAATAAATAATGAAAGGTTGAGAAAGGACACATTTTCAACATATTTAAAATAAAATATAACTTTTGTAAAATTAAAATAAAATCAATTGACAATTAAATTTAATGAATAGAAATTATAGAATAGTTATAGAATTATAGAATATAGAATAGAAAATATAGAATAGAAATTAAAGAACAGAACAGAGGGACTGCCCAAAGATTCCTAGTTCCTAAAACTTGTATGTTATTGTTAATTACATGAGAGCTAGAAACTGGCTTTTAAAAGTGAAGATGAATCAGTTAATCTGGAAAGGAGACAAGAAAAATCATGTAAAACATTCACAGTTCCTTCTGATGTTAGTTTTTCAGTTTTAACCACCATGCCCACAAAACGTTCCATCTGGATTCTGTGGCAGAAAGGGCATTGTTATTGGAAAAAACTGAACTAAATTCTGCTGCTTATTTTATGAGCTCAATTCAAGGTAAGTTACTCTGCTGTACAAAGCTGCAAAGGCTTAGGTCCAAGATATCAGAACAAACGCTTGTACTGTCCTTCTTGTTCTCTTAGAGCTCATCCATACAGCCTCCTTATTCTGGCTCTGAGACAGCCCACTTATCATTTCTTGAGAATATGTTGCCAGCCTACTGCTGAGACAGGCTGAAGGCAGATCAAGATGGTCAAACAGAAAAGAGATATTTTTTCTGGAAAACTGGAGAAAACCTATGTGAATATTCTACTGGGATGGGGGGATTGAAGACCAACAATTTGCTGAGCTCCAGTCGGCTCTTGAAGACCACCCCATCCCATCTGGCTAGAGGACTCCATGCAGTGTTTCTCAACTCCAGGAACTTTAAGATGTGTGGACTTCAACTCCCAGAATGCACTGGCTGGGGAATTCTGGGAGTTGAAGTCCACACATCTTAAAGTTGCTGAGGTTGAGAAACACTGACTCCATGTCTACATAGCCCTTTGTACTGCTGCTGCCAGCAGAACAGCTTGCTTGTGCAGCTATTCTTTTCTTTTTCTTTGGGGAGATTTGGCAGGAGAATATTGACCTTCTGGAAGACCAAATGTAGGTCTTCCACAAGGTCAACATTCCCATACTCAGTTGGTGGTGATGCTGCCAGGTGCTACGTTCCAGCAGAACTTAACTCCATCAGACATGAGGCAGGCACCCTGGATGCTTAGGGGTTTATGTGACAGGCAGTTCTCCTTAAAGGCAGTGTTGTCTGCCAGATCCAAGGCTTCCCAGGAGCTCGCAGCTATGGTGGCTACAATAGTACCAAGGCAGCCTAGGAAATGGAAGAGGCAGAGTTGGAGATCTTGCATAGCAGAATGGAGGGAAAGAGGCCTCAGGAGTTGGGAAAGGTATGAGCCTAGTTGCCATCATCCTGGAAGTCAATAAGATTCCTATACTGCGTATTTTGGATTTTGTTTTCCTCTTTGTGTTTCCATTCCCTGCTCTTCAGCTCTGCTCATCCATTTCTGAAGCTTTCCCACAACCAGAACATAACAAACATTACATTCTGTACAGGCATCAACATTACTAGCCTCCTTGCAAAGGCACTGTAAAAAGGTCACTGCAGGAGCAGTCATTTTCATGACATACTTTCCTCCCATCTTGAGGACAGAAGGAAAGCACATCGAAGAGGCTGTATGGACGAGCCCTTAGATCACTATCACTCCACATCTTGCAGATCCTACCATGTATACATTTAGCATCAATAATCAATTTTGTTTTCAGGCTTTCAAGATAGATATTTGCCCTTTGAGATAGGCCAGGTCAGAAAACTTATATAAGGATTCCAGGAATGCTACTTTATTGTTATTGGGTATAATAACAGGATCTTGAAAGCCTGCCCCCTTCAATACCAAATAGAATCAAGGCAGAGTTATGCTGAGTTTCCTTCTCATTCTTCCCACTTTCCCAGGGCTGAACTGCCACTTCACCTCCCTTAACAGTTCCTCCACTCCAAAGTCATCTCTACATTCCTTTACTGAAAGTTTAGAAGGGTATTGTGAACATATCTTTTCATTCACACCTTTTAGAGTTTTATTTCTTTCATGGATTTTATAATTGAATTATTTTATTATATTTAGTAAGCACTCAGACCTCTTGGGGTTTAGTGGCACATACATGTCTAAATAAATAAAGTTGCATGAAAATGAACTTTTTTATATCTACAACTAAAATATCGAACTTTTCAATAAGACAGGCTATATGGCTTTCATGCCAGGTGTGGCTTCCCAAAGTATTAGAAGTCCTCTATAGGATGAACTTCTGTAGAAGTACATGAACTTTGATCAGATTCAGCAGAGCTCTCTTTTTAAATTTTTAAATTCCATTTTCAAAAAGCAGATTCATAGCAGTGGAATTATGACCCTCTTTGCAAAATAATAATAATAATAATAATAATAATAATAATAATAATAATAATTTGGTTACATTTATTTCTTTAAAAAAATCGTCCAGGCTTAACCCTGAAAAAAATATTCGCAAAGCCAGAGATCAGATATGCAAGATCTATATGCACAGATTACATATTCATATACAGATTGCCTTTATTTTAGCACTAATTAAACACTGCCAGTCCCCAGTAACTGTCTGCAGGAGGAACAATTTCCTGACTAGAGAGAAAAAGAATTCCAAGTTAGCTTATGCATTATCTCAGACTGAACTAAATGCTAATCTTTAATTATGTTTTCCTATTTTACTGGTAATATTAATCAACCAAATTGCTGTGGGGCCCTCTGAACTAGATTGTACTTGCCAGCTTCAGCCTACTTAAACCACCTTTGTACACTGAGCAGAATTCAGCACTAAATAACTAGCAGGAATAAAGGGGGAAACCCAGGTTTGATGGATCTCATACTGCTTTTTTCCTGAAACCTCAAAGGCCATCAACCAGAATCAGCCTTCAGTAGACTTAGAATTTTGTTCTACCAAACACATATCTGACATTGATTAATCATGGTTTATTGCAGAAGCCATAAATGTGGTTTATTGAATAAACCCAATTGACTGGTTTCAGGTTAAGCATGCAAACCACTTTATGGCTTAGCACACAAAAGCTCTGTCATACTGTCAATAGTGTACTCTGTCATATTCTCAATGTGCTCTTTCTTAGACGATTCTTAACATACTCCGGAATAAGTTGCAATTTAGAGCCCTTTATTACACAATAGATTTAGATACAGCATTCTCACAGTTCTATTATTTTCTCTCCACTCCTCTCCTAAGTCTTTCCTCTTCCTGTCTACTGCAAATTATCCTGGGACTTGTAGTACCATACTACAGTCAGTACCAAAATTGAGATTATTATACAGCTGTTGTTTCCCTCTGTATGCATTTATGCATTAGAGCACCTGAGTTGTAATGATTATTATACTAAGGTATGGAGTCCAGGGTCAAGGAATTTTTTTGAAAGTGACTCTTAAAAGTGTCAATTTTTACATTGTCCTACCACTAAACTCTGTGAGGCAATGCTATTTCAGAGACTTTCTCTTCATTTTGAATTTGACCATTTGTAAACAGAAGATTAACTGGAAACATACATATGCATTCACTAGGAAATTAGAAACTTCCCCTAATTTCAAAAAATTTGAGGACCCCCTACAGCTTTCTTTCAGATATGAAGCTGAACATATGTTGTCTACTAGGAGATCATGGAACTCTAGTACTTTAAATCACTCACTTACTTGAATACTTGAACAAGCAGATTCAACATGAAGCTGTTTATTGAACAACTTTGCAGGTTTGATTACATTTTTTGATGTCTTTTGCGACAGATTGCTAAGTAATGCCATAACCCCAAAATGGAAGTTGATACAGCTAAACGGCCAGGCTGTAATGAAACATGCTAAGTAATGTTCCGTGTAAGCACATTTGCACTTATTTTACTGGAAGATGGAGATTAGCCTTTCAATATTAGGATTTATACATGTAAAACTCTATATCAGGATGCACTAATATACATTTGAATAAATGAATACGTGGTTTACCCTAAAGTCCGTTCATTATAATTTCCAGAAATATGAACTTAATCTATAATGTCTTAATCTCTTTCAGAAAAAAAAATGTGTCAGCACTATCTCAATCCACCAGATAAAGAGTTTCTCCCCATGTCAGATTTGAAACCATGAGCAATAAAAAATAACAATTGAAAGCATTGATATATTCATCCAAAATATCAGAAGAAATAATGAACAAACCTGGAAAAATAAAATTCTAAGATAAAGTATGCAGAGACTTAGTTCAATGGCAAAATATATGATTGGCCTGTCAAAGATTCTGGAATCTTCATTTAAAACTTTTGGAGATTTTGGAGAGCCACTGTCAGTCAAAATAGACAAAACTGAGTTAAATGGACAAACTGTTCGAGTTCAGTCAAAAGTAGTTTCTGATGATACCCAGCTGGTTAAAAAGAGTGGTCTTGTTTCCTAGACTTAGAAGATGCAACCACAGAACGGGAAGCAATGACCTCATTGATGCCTAGGGTACCTTATATGCAAACTTTATATTCAGTCTTGCATTAGTCATTTCAAAAACCCTCAGCAAGTGATCAAGTCAATCTAACAAGCAATTCGATCCTTCTCTGCAAGCTATTGAGCATAGAGAGAAAATGGGTTGTCACACCCACTTTGGGCTGTGCCCCCATCAAGTGTTGTCTTTCAGCTGCCTGTGGCTAGCATGTAGAACTTGGCATTTGACTCCAAGAGATATGTGGTCCTTCACAGAAAAAAAAAATCTTCAAAAATTCAATGTATGTGATGCAATGGCTTAGTTGCCCATTTAAAAAAAACATATATGTCATGTTTTAAGCATTCTAAATGCACTCAGGCTGGAATGACCTCTTGGCAAGTTCTTTTCTACAGAAGTAGATTAGAAAATTTTCCCAGCCCTCAATTTTCACTTCTACCTTCTATGTTCTTGAAAGGTGTCATGTTGGACAATCCCTGTCTCAAGTGTCAAAACATTAATTCAAATGCTGTATCTAAGGCAGAGGGGGGTGTAATACAGTTAAAAAGAAAAAGGACCTTCCCCCATCCTGAAGATCCTGGCTTTATGCATATGAGAACTGGCTGCCCCAACTTTGAATCATCATCTAAGCCACTGCAGCCTCTGCCATCTAAAATGTTAAATCCATCCCCAGGTGACCAGGAGATGCCTACCTATAGTCTAGGACAGCATGGATTCCTCCTCCTATTCTACAAGGTTCCAATGTAAATTCATAATCTACTGCACGCATAACTCTTGCTCTGCACAAGCCAGTTCAAGATTCCTCCATAAGACTATTTAGAGACAGGATGGGCAACCTTTATATGGGGATATAGCTGGTGATGCCATTGGCTGAGCTTGGATTTCCCCCCCCAAAACACAGGGAGGAGAGAAAGAAGGAAAGTATGCCATGCAAAATCACCATTTTGATGCCAAATTTCAGTAATGTAAACTTGTGGGCCTCTGGGAGATTGCAAATTGTGCACCCCTGCTTCAGAGTGAGTTATTTCAAATCAGTTCCCCAAATGTTTCTTTATGCATACTATTACATTGTGAGGGAAAGCTTCTGCAGACTTCATGTAAGCTACCCAACATCTATGGGTGTCATTGTACACATAACCCTTCCCAAATAGTTTCCTCAAGACCCGCAAGTTGAACGAAAAACAATTAAAATTTGGCATAAATTCACACTGTCATCAAATGTAAAAGTGTGAAAACCATTTTGTTTTAAAGATTTGGCCATCCTGTGAGATTCAGCCATTATTCAATATGTATATGTAATCATTTTTATTTACCACCTGAACCACAGACCACCTACAGACTCTTGCTAAATATCATTGCTTCATGGACCATAGGCTGAGAACCACCAATCTAAAGAATAACTATTTTGTTTCTCTTTTTTATGTACTGGTAATTTGTTGTAGTTCTTTTCATCTCTAATCTTAATAAAACTATGGCTTAATGCAATATGTTGATGAACATTCTCAGTCATCCAGGTGGAATTATCTGGAGGTTGAGTCATGGCAACTGGACTTCTTTTCTTTTGGTTTGATACGTTTTGCTGCTTGTCCAAGCAGCTTCTTCAGTCTAGAAAGTTGGTTAGGGGAAATCCCATAAATGTCTTCCAGGGTGGCTGCTTGAACACTGAAGAAGCTGCTTGGACAAGCAGTGAAACGTATCAAACCAAAAAGTCCAGTTGCCATGACTCAACCTCCAGCTTAGTGCAATGTGTCAACCAAGCCTAAGACTCTTAGAATCCATATAACATAGTGCCATATTCAAGTTCCCAGTTGATCACAGAGCTCAATCAATGATTTTAGGCCAGCCACTGTCACTCAACCCAACCTAACTCACATGGTTGTTGTGGGGAAAAGCTGATCCCCATATAGCTCCCTGAGCTCCCATAGAAAAGGCAGAATATAAATGCAGTTGATAAAAGTGCATAAAAGGCAGAAGGAAAAGAAATACAGCTGCTTAGGAGAGAAGGTAGAAACCTATGATTAATATTAATTCAGTTTTACAGCTTCTCCTTTCAAGGAAATTGTACCTCTGGCTTCCAGGAAAGCCTTGATATTATAAGGAAGGCAAGTCTGGCGCCCCTAAATGGCACCTGCTTGCTAAAATAGAAGTCAGATATTTTGCTGTTTATTCACGTCGGTGAGTCTTTTATTTTTGTTGACATTAGCCTGCTATTAGCTCAACACTCTACTACCTTCTCCTTTCCTTCCTCAAACCCTCAGTCCCCTAGCCACAATCTCAGGGCTAGAAGGTCCCTTTTCTTTTCATGCATTGCCTTTGCCCAGGGAGATTCATGGTGCCCTACATATGCAGAGAGAAAGCTTAGTTCCTTATGTAAAATGGTATAATCTTTCTCTCATTTGTGGTGCCTTGCAAAGGGTTCATGGCAACTTGCTGAAGTGAGACCAGCGGGGCATAGTAAGCAAGGAATTCAAAGCATTTTGGGTAAGTTCTGCCTTTAAAAAAATCTATTAAGGCATTTGAAAACATTTTGGCTACCTTGGTTTCTTCTACTATACTTGCTCTAAGTATTTTTATTTCTCTTCACATTTATTATGTTCTTCAGCATGGTCATGTTCAATGGAGAAGATCCATCCTTTCCTACACTGGTTTTGAAATGCCCACATATGCAACTTCAGAGAATGCATGAAAAAAATATTTTTCCTTCTACATTTTAAAATATATTTTGTCAATTAGAGGGTGAGTCTACAAGTTGAAAATGCCCAATACACGGATGGTACCATTAGTTCAATTTCAACATCAACTGAAGATATGGTAAGTCAATCTTCTGATTATATTTAAAGAGTATTAATAGATCATTGCATTGTTTTACTGATTACATTCTACCCTGACATCTAGTGAGATAATGAATATTAAATATTTAAATAGTAATAAGTAAAACAGTGTCACCAATCTGGACAAAACAGGAAACTGTATTTAACTGAAGACTTCCTGGTTTTTTTGTTTGCTCAAGAAAAGAGAGAAGTAAAAGTGTGTAAGTGAAAGGTTCATTCATAGCTTGGTATATTAAGCAGAAATATATTAGTATAAACTTTCCCAGTGTGGTACATTTCATAGTATCCTTGAAAATATTTTCTATTGTTCCATATCAAAACCAAAAGGCCTAAAAATCAATATTTCACTATACAAGTAGTCTCACAAAATGACACTGGCAACAGAAATCTAAAAGGTATGCTCTGTGTTATTGTGTGAAATTCCAAGTACAATGATTAAAAAATACAAGACTTAAATGTAGATTTTTATGCCTCAAGCTCTGTAGAATGTAATAATTTATATAGTACCTTTCATATACAAAGTATTATGGTACACACTCACAACTGTAAGAGATAAAATATTTTTAAGCAATGTTATATTTTCACCTAGGTATTCTCACAATAAAAAGCTCTTCCAGCAACTACTATTTAGTAGTCACAATGGTACTGTACTACACAGCACACCGAAATTCTAATAGTCAACTATTACATATTACAATAGTTACAAACTACTTTGTAACTTTCAAATAACTTTGAAGCTAGCAAGTAAAGAAAATTTGATCTAGTTAATAACATTAAAAACACACATACAATTCCAAAATATTATGTCATTAATAGCTGTTTCCAGCAAAAACATTATTAAGAATAAGGATTCAATATTGATAAGTGGAAGATTTTGATTTTCAGAAACTGGGCACAGTTCACCCCTTCAAAACAAAATGAAGCCTAGCTGTGGATCTCCATTAGAAGTTCAGACCGAAATCCTCTGCACTGTTTTCATCTGTATATATAAAGAAATCCTTACAGTGCTTATGTGGAAGTTAATCCACTTGGAATCAGTGATGGTTATTTGAATACACATATGAAACTGAGATGAATTCTGTCCAGTTTCCCAATCTTCTCTGCCCCTCCCCTTCACATCTGAGGTTATACTGCAAATTAAAGAGGCCATTCAAGATGGCAACAGCTGAAATCAAGCAGTAACTACAGGGTACACCCACTGTTTGGGGGCACCCAAACAGTGCCCCCAAACTGTCCAGATTTGAACACTGTCCAGATTTCCGTAGCAAGAATAGAGAGGTGTGGCGAGACAGTGTTCAGCAAGTTCCAAAGTTTAATGACAACAAGTGGGATGTCAACAAGTACTTGCTGTAATTCTTTTAAAAAAGCCTACATTAATTATGAACTTGGATTTTGTCATTCCAATTCCTCTCTACCTCACTTTGACATACAGTTATTTAAGCACATTTGTTCACAGCAGTTCTTACTCAGAAAAGTTGAGGCTGCCAGTGAGAAAATGACTTCAATGCCTCAAAGTTACCTATTATAGTAGAGACATAAAGCTTCAGCTGCAAACTAGAAGTACCCTAAAGATCAATCGAACGACCAAAGCAAAGAGACTTGTGAGATTTTAAAGACTAGCTTTAGACAAAAGACACAAACTTTGGCTATAATGGATTTGAAAGTGCCACAAGGCCTTCTCTTTCACTGCAGGAAAACAGCATGGGTACTTCTCAGAAAGATACAACTCGCAAATATCAACTGACTTAATCAGTAGTACTGATTCTACTATTTCATCAGTTACTGTACATCGGAACCCTATTCTTCTTCCAAGCCACTGAAAGTAACATTTTAGCTTAGAAGAACGATACAGGGCAAATTTTAAAAAGGGCCTTATCTAAGGCAACTCGCTGCTCTTCAGAGCAGAGATTCAAATCTTCAGTGGCCCCTAGAGATCCACCATTTAGGATTCTGACTCTGTTATTTTGTTTTTATTTTCCCTGCATCAAGATGGTTCACAAAAACCTGGCATCACACCCTCAAAGCTTTTCTCCAGCTACTTTCACTTCCACACCAGGAAAAATTTCAGATGATTAATCTACCATCCACCATCACCTCCCTTAGCCTTTAGCTCCTGCAAGAAAGGGAAAGGATCAAGAAGTAAGCGAGGTATTTGTCAATACCGTATAACCCCTGTATCTTGTGTACTGTATAACCCCTGTATCTGTATACAACCCCTAAGTCTCAAGACGTCGTTTTCTGTCCAACTCTCCTACCAGGAAAGAAAATACTTTCCCTGGCCCCGGAGACTCAATCCAAAGGGGCTGGAGAGGAACTGCTGACACAGGCAGGCCACCAAAAGGCAGAGACACTGAAGCCGCCGAGCCTTGGTCTCGGCTCCCCTCTCCAGCCCGCCCGTGCCGAGCAGAAGCCGCGGGCAGCCTGGCTAACGGGGAGCCGCGACAGCCCGACCGCGCGCTCCGAGCGCTTACCTGCCATGGTGGGTTGTGCCCGAGAGAGGATCGCGTCTGCGGAACTGCTTCTCGTTCAGGCTGCAGCCTCCGTCTTGTCTGGAGGTATTTCTGTTCCGTGTCTGAGCGCCGCTCGTCTGGGTCCGGCAGCTAGGATCTTCCTCCCGTCCGCTTACCCGTTACCGTCAGGGAATTTCCCGAGTGACGTAGGAGAAATCTTAACACTTCCCTGATGCCTCTCAGTGAAATAGTTACCTATAACTTTCTTTGCTTAAATGTCAAGGGAGGGACCGCCCCCCGCCTCCTCCCCGGTTTCCAAGCCTACCTGGGCTTAACACTTCGGCTGCAAACGCTGAAAATGAGGAGGCTGAGCTATATCGATGGGTCCCTCCCTTTCGTGGGTAACGGGCGTTGCCTCACCGCAATTCACACTCAGACCCACTGAGCTGAGGTCGGTGGTCCTGCACCTGACGTGCTGTCTTTGCTCACTGCTCACCTTCCTTCAGCAAAGGAAGCCTGCTCAGCCTCTCTCTCAACAAGGGGAAACATCTGGCTGACCTGGTCAGGCCTGGTTGGTGCTTGGATGGGAGACCACCAGGAAACCCCAGGGCTGCACACTGGACAGGGAAGTTGGAAAAAAAATCCCTAAAAAAGGGAATGAGAAAGCCCTTTCTTCCTGTTGCCAGGAAAAGTGCACAGGAATGGAGTCACAAGGAGATGAGCTTGACTGAAAGGAGGCCTTACTGCTACTTACTGAATCTTCGTTCGGTCAGGAGTCTGTCAAGAATACTGAAGGACAGACTAAGACAGGTAGATTGGGATCCTGTCTTAAGGTTGGCTTTGGAAGGCATCTTCCTCCTCTTTTTCTTTTCTCTGAGGAGGTGGGAGCTTCGGAAACTGAGCTGGGAAGAGATTGTGCTCCCCTTGAGATAGTCTGGTGGGACACATGAGGCCCAGAGGCCAGAAGTCCCTGCTTCAGAGGCCGTATTTACTTAACAGGTTGGCCGATGAACCTCAGCAAATGGGTGGTACCATTTTTAAACTCCCCCTGCTCCTTAACTGAGATTTTTAAATTTCAAACCCAGGGTGGCTCCCGTTTTGAGCATCATAAACCCAGATGTTGTACTTTCCATTTGTGGTCTGTGAGCACTATCCTTCCCACTGATGAAATATTCCGGAGAAGTTCTGCTCTCCAGTTACTGAGATTAAATTGTGGATATGATTATGATTTATAATGATAGATTGGAGCATCTCAGCAGACCTATATTATAATTTATTACTACAGATCAGACTTTCTCAGACCTGTGCTCTGGGCGTCGCTCCTTTGATAGTCGTATTTGGCTCACCCCCTTTCCAATGGCAAAGATAATCTGTCTGTTTGTTTTAATCGTGAACAATCTTCTTTTCATTTCTGCCCTCTGACATGCTATTTTTTAAAAAATTATTGCTGCCTTTTGCTTTGATTTATTTTATTGCCTTTATATCCTGCCTTTCCTTTGAGAGCTCAAGATGGCTTAGAGAGGGACTCTTATAATTTTATAGTCTCAGTAACCACCATCTAAAGCAGTGTTTTTCAAACTTGGCAACTTTAAGATTTGTGGACTTCAACTCCCAGAATTCCCCAGCCAGCATGTTGCCCCTTCTCTCTGGAACAATCCCCCGCCCCAATATATGACAGGCCCCAACTCTTCTTGCCTTAGGATTTGGCTCTTCCCCCAGGCAGGGGTCAGCTGAGTGGGAGTCCCGTCCTCTGAGGTTTGTTTTGTTCTGTGCCTGGCTGCCATTTTACATTTTAGCTTTTTGCTTCTGTATTTATAGCTTGGTTTTTTGTTGCTTGTTGTTTCTTATTATTGTTGTTGCGTGTTCATGTTGTATCCCACCCAGAGTCACATTGCCTGAATTGGGTGGCCTTATAAATCTTGAAATACTGTAAAATAAAAATTAAAATTAAAAATTAAATAAAATAACTTGCCAGTGTTCTTTCCCAACATTCCATGTATTTGTTTATATTTCTGTGTGAATTTGTAAAAGAACAACCAGAAAAACAAAAGGCTGCTGGTGGCTGCACTGATTTACATCAGTAAATGCCCCTGGAGGCACCACTTCATAAACTGGTGCTACAGCGTTGAAACAGCCAGGCCAAGCCCTTTTGCAATTGAAATAGGGTAGTAAAACACCAACAGACCTCTATTCAAAAGCTCTTCCAAGGGGCTACAGACCAGGTGCCTCATGCTAACCTACATTAAAGATGCTATTCTGAGCAAGTGGGGTTATGGGAAGGGGAAGTGAAGGAAGATGGGTTAAAAATAATGCGTATGCAAACTTTAGAATGCTGGAAGCTATATGAATGAGACACTGAACACCTATGGAGTGAGTAAAAGAAGGTTGATTGCATGTATTTTCTCAACCCTGGTTTCAGCAGATAGAAATGAAAGCTAAGCACCAAAACGGGTGATAGGCATGGGTGGTGCTGGTGGCAGTGGTGAGGAGTATGGTGAAGAATCATCCCTGTAGAAAACAGACCACCTTCTGGATAATACAAAAAGAGCAGAGGTTTCTGATCTACTAGCAATGTCAGTAATGTGAGTTTCAAAAGAACGTGCTTTGGCTTTTCATCATTTGAAAGATGCCGGGGAAGGAAGAAGCAAGTTATGGGAATTGCCAGTTGGTGGAGAATTCTACCAGTAGGCTAGAAACTATTTTGAATGCCTCTTTGGATTGAATCCAGATTTTGTCATGCTTAGAGCAGACTCATAGAAATCCATGAGTTTTAGGTTAGTCCTAAGTTTAATGTTTTGTCAGTTCTACTGTCACATACTCTCACTGAAAAGATGCTATTGCACCTTAGTTTTCAGAGATCTCTAAGCAAAGAGTTTAATGGCATGAAAAGAACAATTATTTGCTAAAGTTACTATTACAAAGAGTATAGAAGCTGGACAGAGCTGGCAGTCTCTAGCTCTAAACTTATCTGAAAACCACAATCCTTTCAAGTATCAGATTGACCTTAAAAAAGGTTAAGTGTGACATAAAGTTTATAAAAGGGTCACTCTGTGGTAATTCACATACCCTTTGGGGTGACATTAACAAGAACCACAGACTGTAACTTTAGTATTTAAAATATAGACCACTATTTAAGAGAAGGAATCAGAAGTGCAACTTTCATTTTCAGTCTGTTTCAAACACTACAGGATCATTACAGGTTCATTACTATGAACACAATATGTAGTATATAGATTTTTAAAAAGGAAGAAGCCTATTTAGATATGCATGGAATGATTTAGCATTAATACAAGCTGCACTCCCCCCAAAACAATAGTCCAGCTGACTTTTTTTATTGTAAAAGATCAAAGTTGCCACTGTGACAGAAGATTCTGGGATTCTTTGCTGTGTTTGAAAGATATCAGAGCCCCCCCCCCCTTTCATTTTGACACTCACTGCTTTTTCATTGCTGGTAAGAGGAAAAGCCACACTCAGCTACCCCAGGAGTGAAATGCCAGCTCTCCTTAGGATGGAACACAGTTCATTTTAGGCTTTGGTGTTGGAACTCAAGCATAATATGGTTTGAAACTCTGGCTGAAATTTTGTACTTCACTATAGTTCACACACATACACACATGCACACACAATTCCTGCGGTATAACAACCTAGCTATAAGCAATGATGGAAACTTGTTGCCTCCTCACGAAGCAAGCCTTGGCTAGGAGTTGGGATGAAGCCATTCCTTTCTTTACGCAGGAGGTATGCAGAATGGGCTGCTCGCCCTCTGAGGTTTGCAAAATTGACCCTTGGCTACATAATCTGTCATGGCCTTTAGACTTTGTGGGCTAAATCCCTGCGTAAGATACAGGAGTAAGAGGAAGTAATGAATTTGAAATTATAGAATTACTAATCCCATCTCTCAGCATCACTGTATCTCTTCTTTGCACCAAAAAGAGCATCCAGCAAATGCTTTGAGGCTTTTTGCTACTATAGCTGCAGCTTCTCTTTCACAGTCAAATCTGCCTATAAATATGACCAGAGTGTTTGCTGCATCTCTTCCTACCTGTCCTGCCAAGGGATGAATGTTAAGTGTGTATACTTCTGCCTTGGGTGGGCACAAGTGTCTGGAGGGTGTTGAGGCCCAGAGTGACAATTGCAGAAGTAAAGTGCATTTTTTGATCACAGAGAAAACACAAGAAACGTTATTTCCTTTCTGATGCCAGGAACCCTGCTCAACCTGGCAATGGAAGGCCAAGTTCCTGTCCACAGGCTGGCTGGTCTGTCAATGGTGAGATTGAAAGCAGGACCCAAACAGGCTGCTTCTCTATATGGAGACATGCGCTCTTGGTATTCATTTGAATGGAGAGGAGGGAAAAAGAGGGTTGCTAAACAAGGGGATCCTCAAAAATAAACATTGTTAGGGCTCCAGAAGAAGAGGCACAGACTCAGAAGAGGAAAGGCACATAGTTTCAGAAAGTTCTCAGCTATATTAAGCCCTGGGAACCCAAAATGGCCCAGAGCTGCATCTGTTCTGCTATGTGATTCTGGGGAAGAAAAGAAAAGGGTAGGATTATACTGTTCACTGGATCAGTGAGCTGAAAGAAGCTATGGTAGACTATTAGTCTGACTCTGCTGAATGCAGGAATCTGTGTTAGAGCCTTTCTAAAACATATTCTCCAGCCTTTGCTTGAAGTCATCTAGGAAAGGGGTTCCTTTAACTTGCTGAAAGAAGGGTATATGATGGAATATGAATTCTTACTTTAATCACCAGCCTGGTCTCCTGAAAATCTTAAGGAAACCTTGCCTTTCTGCTGCAAGTTGTCTGCAGGCATGTGAGAGAGAATTATGTAATATAAATATACACATGATCTTTTTAGAGTATCATGGAAATACCATTTCTGAGGAAGCTGGCTGAAATTAAGAGGAATGTAAGTTGCAAAATTATATTGGCACGTGAAAAATGATATAATAGGCCATTTCCCATTAGGTCACTATCACTTGTTATCACTTGGCCGCTCAAGTGTATTTTTCCAAGTTACAGAACGTAATCTAATAAAAGTGGTAACCTTTTCAGCTAATTGGGGTGTGTGTGTGTGTAAATATAGGTACCAATCAAAAGCCATGCAAATAAAATCTGAGCAATAAATTATCTGAGCAGTTCTCTTGTCCTATTACCTGAGATCTTTTAAACTGGAGATGATGAAAGTGGAATTCATCATTCTCTGTGTGCATAGCATGTGCTCTGTCTTTCAATTATGGCTATTTCCTCACGAAGGAAATAGAATTACCAGTACAAAGAGACCTTCTGAGACAAATGTGTCTCTGTGTGTGCATTCTGTGTGTGGAGTTTTAAAACATGAGTGGGGCTCCCATATTTGTAATCTGAAGCTATTTACTGCTCCTCTCCCTCTTTTCTCCCAATTCTTTGTACTTTCTCCATAAAAGCCAAGTTAGGGAATACAGAGGCTTCCAAGTTTAATAAAATTGTGTGAAGGAGAAGCATGCAAACCCTGAAGGAGGAAGATTCAAGCTTTCAGACACCAAGGGTGGAGGTCCAAAAGGGACTTCAAGTACACAGACTTCCCAACTGTAGGGAGGATTCAATAACATACTCAAATCCCATTCAGAAATGGAGAAAGTAGACCAAAGAAACGGGGGCAGGGATGGACTCTGTGCAACTCCTGCTTGACCATGACTTCACTGAGTGATGCCCAGCTAAAACACCACAGATTTAAGGTAGGTTTGGGCATCAAGAGGTTCTGTTCCATTTCCAAAGTAAATTTCATTCCTGAATCAAATTCTCGTTAGTTTTTGAATATGGAGATTTGATCTTAATTAGTTTTATTTCCCCCCACAACATATCCGTATTAGTCACAGATCCAATGAGAATTAAGGTATATTTTTTCTGTTTTTTATTATTGTTGGTTGCGCAGTCAGCCAGATGTTTAGATTGAATTTGGCATTTTTATCCACCTATCAAATCCTTCTCAAGGAGCTGTGATAGACAGATGTGGTTGTTTGATGGCGTTAAAGGTATCATCATAGGATGTATGCTGTTCCAAGTAAAGCTGCCTTTTGCAATTGATTGATGGTGATTTTGTCAATGCCAATGGTCTTCAGGTGGTGCTCCAGATGTTTTGGGATTGTACCCGAGGCACCTATTACTATTGGTACTACCTTTGCTTTCTTTTGCCAGAGTTCTATTTCTATTTGCAGGTCTTTGTATTATGTTATTTTTTTCCAGTTCTTTCTCTTCTCTTCTGCTGTCTCCAGGTATTGCAATGTCCACTATCCAGACTTTTTTGTCTTTCTTATCAACAATCATTAATAAGGAGTGTTAAGTGGCTGGTGCTTGTCTGTTTCAGTTCTAAAGACCCAGAGCATTTTATTTATTTATTTATTTATTTTTCAAGCTTGTATGCTGCCCATCTCCCCCAACGGGTGACTCTGGGCGGCTCACAATAATAAAAAAGAAGAAAAAACACAGAAAACACAAATCTCTCCAAACATGGCTAAAATCTATAAATAATTAAAAAACATATATTAAAAATGCCCTAAAAACCTCCTCTGATTTTAGCCCTAAAAAACCTGTAAGGTGCTGGGGGGGGACAACCCATCATCCCACCAGCCATCTACACAGGTGCCCCCCTCTGGCCCCCAGGCCTTCTGGCAGAGCCAGGATTTGAGCCCTTTCCTGAAGGCCATGAGGGAGGGGGCACACCGCACCTCAGGAGGCAGGATGTTCCATAGGGCAGGCGCTGCAGCAGGAAAGGCTCTCTGCCTAGACCCCACCAATCGAAATTCCTTGACTGAGGGGGTCTGCAACCTGCCCCTTCTGCTGGACCGAGTAGGGCGGGCTGAAATGACCGGGGCGAGGTGGTTCCTCAGATAACCTGGTCCCGTGCCATGAAGGGCTTTAAAGGTAATGACCAACACCTTGAATTGGACCCGGAAACAAACTGGCAACCAATGCAGCTCACACAACAGCGGTGTTATACATGCCCTCCTAGGGGCATTAAGAACTGTCCGCGCCGCCGCATTCTGTACCAGCTGTAGCTTCCGGATACTCTTCAAGGGTAGCCCCATGTAGAGCGCATTACAGTAGTCCAACCCAGAGGTGATCAGGGCATGAGTGACTGTGCGGAGGTCCTCCTAATCCAGAAAGGGGCGTAACTGCTGCACAACATGAAGTCGTGCAAAGGCCCTCCTGGCCACGACTGCCACCTGCTCTTTGAGCAGGAGTCGTGAGTCCAGGAGACCCCCCAGATTACGCACCGGGTCTGTCTGGGGTAGTGCAACCCCGTCAAGAACCAAAGATGACAAAGTCCTAGATCTTGAGGCTCCCCGTATCCACAGCCACTCCATCTTACCAGGGTTCAGCTGAAGCCTGTTGTCCCCCATCCAGGCCCCCACAGCCTCCAGGCACCATGAGAGGGCAGTCACAGCATCACTTAAGGCACCTGGGATGGAGATGTATAGTTGGGTATCATCAGCATACTGATGATACCTCACCCCATGGTGCCGGATGATCTCACCCAGTGGTTTCATGTAGATATTAAATAGGAGCGGTGAAAGCACTGACCCCTGTGGCACCCCACAAGGTAGGGGCCGGGGGCTGGACCTCTCGCTTCCTATCAACACCGATTGGGTTCGGCCTTGGAGAAAGGAGCTGAACCAGCACAACATTGTGCCACCCAGCCCCAACTCCTGCAGCCGACCCAAAAGGATACCATGGTTGATGGTATCGAAAGCCGCCGAGAGGTCAAGAAGAGCAAGGATGGATGCACTTCCCCCATCCCGTTCTCGCCAGAGATCATCTAAAAGTGTGACCAATGCTGTTTCTGTCCCATAACCGGGCCTGAATCCTGACTGATAGGGGTCCAGATAATCCGTTTCCTCCAGGATCCTCTGAAGCTGCCGCTCGACCACCTTTTCTACCACCTTCCCTAAAAAGGGGAGGTGGGAGACTGGATGAAAATTGTCCAGGAGGGTGGGGTCTAGCAATGGTTTCTTGAGGAGTGGGCGGACCAAAGCCTCTTTGAAAGGCTTCGGGAACACCCCCTCCTGCAAGGATGAATTAACCACCGCCAGGACCCACCCTAAAGTCACCTCCTTGGTAGCTTTAACTAACCAGGAGGGACAAGGATCTAAACCACAGGTGGTCGCACTGACAGCCCCGAGGACCCTGTCCACTTCCTCAGGGGCAACAAGATCAAACCATTCCCAGATAACTGGGCAAGAACGCTCCCTGGGCAACTCCCCCGGACCTACTCCACACTTGGCTTCCAACTGAGAATGGATCTGAGTGATTTTATCCATCAGGTGTTCAGCAAATTCCTCTGCATGACCCTGCAAGTAGTCCTCTGCCCCCCCTTTTCCCAGGAGGGCCCGGGTGACCCTAAACAGGGCTGCAGGGCGACACTCTGAGGATGCAGTAAGAGCGGAGAAATGTTGGCATTTCGCCGCCCTTACCGCCACTAGGCAGGCCTTAATAGCAGCTCTAACCCGTGTTCGGTCTGATTCGTCCCGAGTTTTCCACCAGTGGCGCTCTAGATGTCTCTTAGCCCTTTCCAGCTCCCTCAACTCCTCCGTGAACCACGGGGAGCGCCAGGAGTGATGGGCCAAGAGAGGACGCACAGGTGCGATCCTGTCCAAGGCCCCAGCCGCCTCCTTGTTCCAGGCTGCGGCCAGAGCCTCCGCTGGGCTGTGCAGCAGGGCCTCAGGAACAACCCCCAGCTCCCTTTGGAACCCATGCGGGTCCATCAGTCGCCGGGGGCGGACCGTTTGAATAGGTCCCACCTCCCTGCGGAGGGGGGCAGCATAGGAGAATCCTGCCGCCACCAGGGAGTGATCTGACCATGACGGGGGGATAATATAAAATCCCCCACCAGATCACGCTGCCACTGCTCCGACAAGAAAACCATGTCTGGAGTGTGACCACTGTCTCGGGTCGGGCCATCGATGACCTGGGATAGGCCCATGGCTGCCATGGTAGCCATGAACTCCCGAGCCGCCTCCGAGGCCAACCCCAGGGACGGCAGATTTTAGCTTTTTCATTTTCTATTACTTTGTCTGTTTTGTGGTCCCACCAGTTCTTGCTTGCAGGCAAATGGTATTTCTTGCAGATATTCCAAAGCACCATTGTTGCTACTTTGTCATGCTGCTGTTTGGAGTCAGTCTGGGCGATCTTCTTGTAGCAGCTAACTAGGTGGTCCACTGTTTCTTTAACTTCTTTGCAGAGGTGGCATTTGCTGTCTGCTGCTGTATTCTCAATTCTGGCTTTGTATGCATTTGTCCTTAAGGCTTGGTCTTGTACAACCAGAATTAGCCCCTCTATCTTTTTATTCAACTTTCCTGCTCTTAGCCATTGCCAGGTCTTGTTGTTATCTGCTTTGCCTGCTAGTTTTGTTTGTGTACTGGCTATGTAATACTTTGCCTTGCCATATCTCTTTTCTATTCTTCATTTGGTCTTTCTTGTAGGCCAGTTTGGTCTCTTCAGTATTCAGTAAGCCTTCATGGTATACTAGCTTCAATGCATCTTCTTCACTGGCTATTTGGCTTTTTTTCTTGTTTGTTGATTTTGCATCCAAAGTATTCAGTCATAACTGCAGCTGTGCTATATATTAGTTGGTTTGTTTCTTGCAGTGAGCTGGTGCTTATATTTGATATTACAGTATTGGCATCTTTTAATACTTGTGCTAGCTGTTTCTTTGTAACAATGCAGGCAACCTTATTCTGTTGTTTTTGTGCTGTTCTACAGGTGAAACTCGAAAAATTAGAATATCGTGCAAATGTTCATTTATATCAGTATGGCAACTCAAAAGGTGAAACCAATATATGAGATAGATGCATTACATGCAAAGCGAGATATGTCAAGCCTTACTTTGGTATAATTGTGATGATTATGGCGTACAGCTTATGAAAACCCCAAATTCACAATCTCAGAAAATTAGAATATTACATGACATCAGTAACACAAGGATTGGAAATAAACAATATCGGACCTCTGCAAAGTATAAGCATGCATATGTACTCAGTACTTGGCTTGGGCCCCTTTTGCAGCAATGACTGCCGCAATGCGGCGTGGCATGGATGCTATCAGCCTTTGGCACTGCTGAGGTGTTATGGAAGACCAGGATGCTTCAATAGCGGCCTTCAGCTCCGCTGCATTGTTCAGTCTCATGTCCCTCATCTTTCTCTTGGTAATGCCCCATAGATTCTCTATGAGGTTCAGGTCAGGCAAGTTTGCTGGCCAATCAAGCACAGTAATCCCATGGTCATTGAACCAGGTTTTGGTATTTTTGGCAGTGTGGGCAGGAACCAAGTCCTGCTGGAAAATGAAGTCAGCATCCCCATAAAGCTCGTCTGCGGAAGGAAGCATGAAGTGCTCCAAAATCTCCTGGTAGACGGCTGCATTGACCCTGGACTTAATGAAGCACAGTGGACCAACACCAGCAGATGACATGGCTCCCCAGATCAACACAGACACTGGAAACTTCACACTGGACTTCAAGCATCGTGCATTGTGTGCCTCTCCATTCTTCCTCCAGACTCTGGGTCCTTGGTTCCCAAATGAGATGCAAAAGTTGCTCTCATCAGAAAAGAGGACTTTGGACCACTGGGCAACAGACCAGTTCTTTTTTTCTGTAGCCCAGGTAAGACGCTTCTGACGTTGTTTGTTGTTCAGGAGCGGCTTGACAAGAGGAATACGACATTTGAAGCCCGTGTCCAGGATCCGTCTGTGTGTGGTGGCTCTCGATGCACTAACTCCAGCCTCAGTCCACTCCTTGTGAAAGTCCCCAACACTTTGGAATGGCCTTTTCCTGACAATCCTCTCCAGGCTGCCGTCATCCCTGCTGCTTGTGCACCTTTTTCTACCACACCTTTCCCTTCCACATAACCTTCTATTGATGTGCTTTGATACAGCACTTTGGGAACATCCAACTTCTTTTGCAATTACCTTTTGGGGCTTTCCCTCCTTATGGAGGGTGTCAATGATGGTTTTCTGCACAACTGTCAGGTCAGCAGTCTTTCCCATGCTTGTGATTCCTACTGAACCAGCCTGAGAGACCATTGAAAGGCTCAGGAACCCTTTGCAGGTGTTATGGATTCATTAGCTGATTAGAGTGGGACACTTTGAGCCTAGAATATTGAACCTTTTCACACTATTCTAATTTTCTGAGATTGTGAATTTGGGGTTTTCATAAGCTGTACGCCATAGTCATCACAATTATACCAAAGTAAGGCTTGACATATCTCGCTTTGCATGTAATGCATCTATCTCATACATTGGTTTCACCTTTTGAGTTGCCATACTGGCATAAATGAACATTTGCATGATATTCTAATTTTTCGAGTTTCACCTGTAGATGCTCAGTTATTCTTTGTTTCAATTCCTCTTGTTTTTTAGTTAGAGGGCTTTGTTCTTTCCGAGGAGAAGTCAGAAGAGAGGGTTCCTGGTTTGGGAATGAAAATGATTCAATAGCTATGCTGGCTTCCTCTACTGCCGATTCCCCCTGGTTTGCCTCTACAGTCTGAGCTACTTCTGGCAAGGCTTCAATTTCTTTGCCCTGGGTAAACCTTCAGTTCTACTTCTGTGAATATTTTATTTCATAGTATAAACTGATGTTGATCTACTAGCCTCTGTTCAGTTAATTCTGATTCTGGATGTTGTTCTTTCCAGAACTGGTGCATTCTTTTCATATATCCTCTGCTTGTTGGACTTGATATGTAATAGCAGATCATTATTTCTTTGTCTTCAATCTCCGTATATTTGCAAGGGGTAAAAAACTTTTCTTGCAGTAGTCCTGCAGCTACTAGTCCTGGTTGCTCAGCCAACAGTCCTGAGTCCTGTAGCCCACTTGTCACCAGATGTCCAGAACACCTAGTCCTTGTTGACCTGGGTGATGACCGATCTGGTATGGATTTCTGTAAATTATATCTTACCATATTGTTTATGGGAGAGAGACTCTTCATCTGGCTCCTCTGATGAGACCTACTCAGTATGGTTGAACCTCTGGCATAGCTCTCATCCTCCTCAGAGCACGCAAGCTCCACAACCATGTCAAGGTAGTGGCTACTGGTTTTTTAATTTTTTTTAAGTTGTTATTATAAAACACTGGGGTTTTTAATTTTTATTATTATAATTATTATTAACCCCCTCACTGGGGGGTGGGTATTATTATTATTATTATTATTATTATTATTATTATTATTATTTCTGTTTGAAAATGGGAGCCCTGTGTTACATTTTCTCCCTCCCTCCTCCCTATCCAATGGCCTAATTATTCATGGACATAGCTGGAATTTTAAAAATCATAATGTGGGAAGGGCTTTCATACTTACAAAATGACTGTCACCGTAAGCCTGGCATGTCACAAAATAGCCACTTACCAAATGGCAGACTGGTAATCTTTCTTTCCCAGGTTGCTCTAGCATCTCAAAACACTCTCTCCTCTCCCTGCTTACCTTTGCTTTTTTTCCCGAGGCAAGGGGCTACAATTCCAAATGTCTGGCTACATCCATTTATTAATTCCATTTGTAAAGAATGCTGGGGGTGAGTAAATATATTCTTGCAGATAAAGATGGTGCTACTAGCAGGCAAATTAAAATAGATGTCTATTCGCGGGTACGAATACCGGCAAACCCCAAACATTGTCCATCAGCATCATGTTGCCTACTGGTTATGTTCTAATCTTGTCAGTCTAGCACAGTGATAGGAAGACATGGGATAAGTACTGGGCAACAGTGAGGAGGATGCACTCTTACCTATTTACACACACGAGTCTTCTTTTTGAAGGGTTTTCCAGGACAAGTCTATTTTAAAGAGAAAGAGCCCCAGGAAGAGAAAGTGTGGGGTTAGCAACTGGGAAGCAGACTAAGCAGCATGTACACAGTGCACCACTATAGTTAATGTGTTGAGATGTATTACATTTCTTTTTAATCAGGGTGGGGGCCAAACATTTGGGCCTTTCTTTGCATATGGGGGGAACTAGAGAGACAGAATGGGTGCTTCAAACCTTGCAGATACTGAAGGCAACTCTTAAAATTCCTAAAATCCCTTCTCAAAATGGGCTTTGGCCCCACCCACTTATAGACCACAGCCCTTGACATGCCAGGTAAAGCTTAACATGGCCCTTGAGCTGACAGAACTAGCACACTCCTAATTAAAATAGTAGTTTTCCCATACTTCCATGGAGACTTACCTATTAGCGAATAGAAATCAATCTCCCCTTTTCTCTGCTTTTGGCATTATGTGAAGATCACTTGAAGAACAGGGAAAATATATGACCATCTGCTGGTTTTTCTTACAAAGGTAGATTGAGATCTACCAGTAAAGGGCCAGTCCAACCATTAAGCTGAATGTACCAGCTATCTTAGGAAACTAATTTTGAGAAACATAAACAAGTTAAAAAGCTATTTAATAGCTAGGAGGAAAAAGAGATATTCGTGGGTTTTTAAAATTTTTTAGTTCAGATGCCAAAATAATTTGACTGTCTTTCACAGTGAATCTTGTGGTTTGAGATGGAGGTAGGGAATGTCTTGGACATTAAAGTGTCTTGTCTTGATGCAGCCCTGCAACCATAATATTAATTTAAAAGCTTTTCAGCCTACCCTCAAATTAGAGTGGAATGGATTTTTGTGTGAAAAGAATTGTGAGGTTTGTTCCATTACCGATTGCTAATTTTGAGGCAGGATATGTGCTCAGAGATACCATGTTCCTTTTTAGCTTGGTGAACATTTGTTTTTTGAGCCACTAGTTTGCATCTACCACATGCTAGTGGACCCAAGGGCTCTAGTAAAAAAAAGAAAGAAGTAGATTCCACAAACCTAAAGTTTGCTATCCTAGAGGAAAAAATACTTGCTTTTATTTTCTTTCCAAAACCTATATGCCATTCGTATTAAGGAAATAAAAGTAGCTTTTAAAATAGCTACAAAAATATCAAAATATCCTAAAAAGCAACAATATTCAAATCAGCAATTTTTCATTCAGCCATCCTTCCAATATCCTGCAAATGGGGTTCATCCAGAAGCTTAAATAAAGTTTATTTGGGTAGAGTCCAGCATGTTTTTCAAGAAGCTTTGATGAATGTATATGATGGCACTGACAGCAATGTTCTAAGGAATGTTTGGGATCAAGTTGCTATTTACATTTTCTGTAATGTTCCATTATGTACTACTGATTCAGGGTGATGTGAGAAATTTAAATGATAGCTAAGTGGAGCCATCCAATACTAGATGCAGTACTGGGATATTGTAGTTACTCCAGCTGGAGTGCTGAAGCACTGATCAAAGATGGTAGGTCCTTGTACTGGTCCTGGAACATGTGTCATGCTTTAAGAATATAAGAGACATATCAGATGAGCCCAAAATTGAATTCAGTTCAGCATTCTGTTTCTGTAGTAGCTAAACAGATACTGTGCGGAATCCATTAGCAGCCACAGATGTACTCTATACATTTGTCCAATTCTTCTTCAACACCACCCAAGCTGGCAGACATTATTGTATGTGCTGTGAAACAAATACTCCTTTATCTATCTTGAATCTACTACAATTCAGACCCCAGTGTCAGGTTTTAATATTATGAGATAGACTGTCCGCGTCCTCCATATCATGCCAAATTTTATACTCTTTTCTCATGTATTCTTTCTTTGCCTTTTTCTAAGTTTAAAAGCCCCAACTGCTGAAGCCTTTTCTAATCCAAAGGGTTACTTCAAAGCCCTAATTTTGCTCCCACTTTTGTGCTCCTTTTGCAGCACTAGAAGACTGTTTTCAGAATGCAGTGACCAAAACTATGGGCTTCTGCACATACAGCTCCAGCCTGCTCACTGTTTGTTGAGGACATGTTGAGGACAGAGCAGGGCTTCCACCCTGGGGCAGGTTGAAGTTGGTCTACTTGATCTGGCAGGAAGGCAGTATTTTCCACTGGAGAATGCAACAACACTTCCCATGTGAACATTATATGTCACATGGAGAAGTTGTCTGAGGGAAGTTGGCAACGTGCTGGGCTTTAATTAACCTGCTGCAGGACCACCTCCCATCTGTCCATGGGACTCTGGGCCTTTATAACCATTTCTACTTTGGCTGCTAAAGAGAACAGAGCCTAGATTGGCAGTGTTTTTTTTTTTTCCAGTTGGGGGAATAGTGACCTCATGGAAAATCTTTCACAAGGTTAATATTCCCATTAGAGAATAAGAAGCAAGGAGGAGATTCCAGTGTTTACAAGGAGAACACTAATCAGTGGTATTAATTAGCAGGAAATTATTTCACAATTACAGCTTTACAATTGCATTAAAGCTACTTATTATAAGCAGAGTGGAACAGTAAGAACTGGTGTTGATCTTGTTTATTTTTTCCTCCCCATCCATATATTTTTCCTTGCATGTTGTCTGTTAGGTTATAACCCTGGGAGTAGTAACATCTCTATAAGCCATTCTGGAAGAAAGGGGACAATGCTTCAAATAATATTAATAGCTACAGTGTATTTATTTACCTTTTGAAAACATCTTACTAATGGTATTATTTGAAGGGGCAAGATATCTAAAAATCTATTCTCCAAATGTTTGGATTCCAAAGCAGTTAGTGGCAAAACCAATGGTGGTTTGCTCAACTGCGGCAGAAACTGTGCCCAATTAGAATGGACATCTGGGCTGATGAGGACCAGAGAAGAGATACTGGGCCCTGCAAGCGAGCAGCTGGTTCTGAAGGACACTGATTCTCTGGTGCTTGGGGCTTCTGGTTCCAGTCCCTGTGCCCTCTGTCTGACTACTCCTATAATATAAAACACAAAGCACAGAGACCTCTCTTGGCAGCAGCAGGAGTTGATCTCTGCCCCAAGTGAGACAGCAACTTTGCTGGCCTCATTTGGAGTCATGGCAAGAAGAACCCTGTAGGGTCAGCTGTTTTCCAATGAAGTTGGAGGAAGAGTCTTATGTGTAGTGTAGAAAAAGACTGAACTATTGGCAGCTGGACACTGATGCAATGCTTTCACTGAACTATCTACTCATCTCCAAGATCCCCTCAATAGTTAGTCACCATAAACTCAGACCGAAGCTTATAAAAGGTTAGGATGGGTGTGTTGTTGTTTTTTTTGCCCAGTATGCATCATTTCATCCATGGTTCCAGTGAAATGTGTTTGACATTTAAATAACCAGAATTACTTGTTTTCTCTATTTTAACTGTTGTAAATGATAGGTTGTTAACTGCAGCAGACTGATTTTTTTTATCTGGATTGGAGACAAAATGAAGGCAAAGACATAGGGATACAGCAGAAAAAAAGATGTTGTCAGGGCATGGTTAGGTGCAAATACTTATAACCTGCCCAATCCCAAAGTAAATAATCAACAACAACAAACAAGGAATAATAATAATAATAATAATAATAATAATTATTATTATTATTATTATTATTATTCAATGAGAACAATGTCAAAACTTAGAAAAACATTCACAAAAAGCAAAGATCAACCTCCAGTAAGCCTCAAGAAAAGTGCATAGTCAGTCATCTGGACCCAAAAGCAAGTTGAAATAAACATTTTAACCTGTTTCTGGCATTGCAGCAAGGTGGGGGCTGCACATAATGGGGGATATTCCATAAGGTGGGGGCTATTACAAAGGAAGCCTGCTGTCTCTCCCATGCCTTGTGGTCCTCACAATTGTTAGAATTTTTGAACATTTCCCCCTTATTAAGGCTCCTCCCACTCCTTTGAACAGCTGTAAAGCTTGGAATCCCCAAGCTCCTGAGATCTCCTTTTGGGTGGTGCAAATTTTGCTGCACTAGGATTGTCAGTAAATCAAGCTCACTACAGTAGTACTGTAAATAAATGGGACTTGTCATAAAATGGATCTCCAATATCCTTTGTGTATATGCTTTGGCTGAGGAATTGGAAAAAGAAACATCAGCATCTTCTGGGTCTTCTCTCTTGGGTCATTCTTCATTTCTGGTGTGTGTATTTGTGTGTTTAAACAGTTAAAAGTGCAACCCATTTGCATGCAAGTCAGTGGAGCATCAGATTACACACCACTGAGTGAAAATAGGGCTTGATAGAAGTGAGATTTAACTAGTGGGATTTTGCTGCAGTTTGGGATACATGGAAAGTTTGTGATTGGGAATACAGATCAGCTGCAGCCTAATATTTGGCCCACATAGTGGATGACATTGCAGAACGACTGTGATCTACTCATTCTTAGCACAGCTCTCCAACCTACAAAATAGAGAGACAAATAAACTACACTATAGTGTTGTGGTACATTAATAACTTGTTGACTAGAAAAGTCAGTGCAGTAACCAGAGGAGACCTGATGCTATAATGCTCTCATGTGCTAATATCCTGGCTACTGTATTTTGTAACAACTGTAGTTTCCAGGTTGTCTTCAGAAACAGCCCTGATATAAAATAGTTACAGTGGTCTACGTATGTGGTAAAGACATGAGTTGCTGTTGCTAGGCTCTCATGGTCCAAGCAGGGTCACAACTGGTGCACCAGTCTAAGATGGGTAAGCCCCCACACTGCTGTTCCAGGGGAAAATGAGGGTCCAAGAGGATCCCAAGTTGTAGATCTGCTCCTTCAGAGGCAGGGCAGAGCAATCATTAGGGCAATGAGCCTAAGATATTTTTGAACAGAATAACTCTGACTTACTGGGATTCAGCCTACACTTGTTTTGGCTCATCTGACCGCCAAGGTTCACAGGGCAGGGTCTGGATTTCCATAGCAACTCTGGAACTCTGCCCCTGGCTCCCAACTCCCACAGGTGTCCAGTAAGGTGTCATATCAAAAGTTGCTGAGAAATTTAATAGGACCAGGAAGATTATACTCTGACCCCCAAGGTCCTGACACTGATCATTTGTCAGAGTGACTAATGCCATTTCTGTCCCATATCTGGACCTGAAGCGAGTCTGGTAGGGATCCAGATAATCCACCACAATTTTAAGGATGGCACTTCCAAATATTACTATTACCAAACTACATCAACAATCACAGATGCAGAACATAGACTAATCTGATTCATGTTTATTTAAAAATAAGTACCCATGTGGCTAATGTGCTTACTGCCATATCATATGTAGTATTTTAGTCTTTGGTGGGTGAGAGGACCCCACAGTATACCACAAGAAAAGAGAAGGATCTGCCAGTGTGTCCTGGGAAAGGAAGAACTGCTTCAAAATCTACACTTTTCAGGTTTAGTCCCTCCCTTCCTCCCTCCCTCCCTTTCTTCCTTTTATAAGCTTGCCAAAAGATAAACTGGAATTGATACTCAACTGATACCTTTTCAGTGGCTCCCATGTCTGTTCTAACGCAGACTGCCAATTCCTCGGGGCAGGAATCTGGATGTTGTTTCATTTGTATATTCAGCAAGGTTAAATATGGGCAGTAATGCTGGGGCACATGTGTCATAAAGCTTTTGGATACAAATCATTTCTGAACTCTTGTCCTGATCTGTTCTAAATGTGCAGTGCCGGATTGTTTTTAATTGTTAAGAAACGTTTAAGCATTTTTTAAAGGTACTTTGCATTTATTCTATCTACTGTATATATTTTTGCTGGTTTTAGTCACATTTTGCTCTAAGTTGTTGTTCGCTGTCTTTGTTTTTGTTTTTAAAGGCAGCATATTGTTATTTTAAATAACAACAACAAATAACTAAATGCATATGTGGCAGGAGCCATTAATAATAATAATATTCCACCCTAACTTTATTGGCAAGTTGCATCTCAGTGAAATCTTTAATGTATTTTAAGGTCTTGAGATTTCTGCTATGACGTTCTCTCATCTCCACAACAGTGTCATCACTGTTCCTGTCCTGTGATGTGGGCGAGGGGGTGGATCCATTCATGCTCTGTTTGCAAAGACTTATCTGAAAAAAAGCCTCAGGAAGCAGAAACTGCAACACAGGGGAGGGTCAGAAACAGAGACTCTGCACCCACAAGGACTGTGCTTCTGCTTCTGCTTGGGAGGCAGCAAATAACAGCTGCAAATACCACATACAAGAGATGTGGCTCTTTGGCCACAAAGCTCAGTCTTTAGGGTTACCATTTCTGGGTCTATCTCTTAATTCTAGGCTGCCATTTTAGTGGTTGTATTTTTTTTTTTTTTTTTGCAGGCCAAATTCTGTAGCCCTATCAACGTTAGCACTTAAGACTCTGGCTGTGGGTGGCTGCAGCAGTGACGGGTTACTCTTAAATTTCCCATATTGCCCCCAGTATAACAGTCCTCTAAGACCTTGTGGGAAATTCAGATGAAGAGGGGAGGCCATGCCAGGTCACTTTGCATAGGCCTCTTCATATTGCAACCTAGCCCTAGTGGCTAGAAGTAGAACCTGGCCAAATGGAGACCACCTTCCCATCTTTATCAGTTGTCATCAACTTTTTAAACAAGGCATACAATAACCTTGTTATAGTGAGCTATGGACCAGAAGGTCTCTGCTTTCTCATCTTTGCTGTGAATTCACTAGGTAACCCCAAATTACTGGCAATATGAGGATAAAACACTAACCTAGGAAATCATAAAAACAATTATACAATACAGAGAAAAAGTGGACATTCACAAGGACACCTTGGCCACAATAAAATTAAATAAACACAAGAGAAGCATTGGAAGAACTTTTAATGCAAATTTCTATCACAGTGAATGAGAGTTAATGAGGAAAAAATGCAGCAGACTCTCTCAGTACAGCCCCAATTGCTATATCAAAAGTGTTGATAATATGATAGGCAAACCTGTTCAGAAGTGAGCATAAAGACAACACCTAGTAGAGAAGGCAGATGAAGCTCTGGATCTGCTGCAACTGAACTCCTCTACTTCAAAACCATGTAGCCACGGGTATCTGTTGTAGTAGGGGAGCAGGAGAAGTGACAAAAGGTGTGTCAGTGGGTCATGATGCCAAACCTGACTTCCATACTTGGATGCCAATTTGTAAAGGTGGTGTTTGCATCATGGTATCATTGCACATATCATTTTGATGTACTGTAATCTGTATGCTGTGGAACCTGTATATGCAGCCCTCGCAGCGTGGTGCCTCACTCCATTCCCTGTTTTCCTGCAGAGTCCAACACTCTGTATTGAGCTCTGCCTGGGGTGAATCAAACTCTTCTCTACGCATTCTGTGTCAGAGAATGAAAAAGGTCATCCTGGGTCAGAGGGCTAAGTGATGCTCTGTTTAAAGCCATACATGTGGCATAATTGCATAACAGTTTGCCCTTGTTTATTGCCAAGGTCCTAGTTTTCCAGATTTTTTTTTAATAACCTATTTCAGAAGAGTTTTGAATAGCATGGACAACATAGCTCAAAGGCTTTCATTTTAAATTCATCCTTGTTCTGAGAGACAAAGAGCAGCTGAATAATTTCAATATCAGTTAAACTTATGCATGCCTAGGCTGTTATTGGAGACAGTAGGAGAAGGAAGCGGATTATCTTTGCAATAAAATAGGAAGACAAATCCTTGCACACAGGAAATGAAGAAGAAAATGTATTATTGCCAATAAGAGAAAGGAACCTAAATTCTTTGGAAGAGAGTAGGAAAAGTGGTAGAAAAGAAGAACGACAAACATCAGACACCAAGAAAGAAACTTAGCCTTCAGAGGAACTGATTTTCTAAAAGTTATAGTGAAAGTTCCTGAAAATCTTGGAGATCTGACAAAATTACAAGCTCTGACTGAAATTGCAAGTGTGGCCTTGGATATGGTTTTCCGAAGGCACACCTCTTTGTAAACAGAAAAACAACTGTTTGAGCTGGTAGTTTTCAGTGGTGTAGCCACAATATATTTCAAAGCCTAGACTTAAAAAGTATTATTGTGGGGAGGGGGGGGGGTGACCTTTGCGATTAAGCACCACTCTGTAATAGAAAATAGCAATGTATTTTAAAAGAAAAATATTAAAACAAGTGCTTATAATTGTGTACAGGAACCACTGACCGTCTCCTAATACTGTATTTTTAAAAGAATCAAGACAAGAATGCAGCAGCAGGGGGTAGCAGACCTTGTGCTTCCTGGCACATCCAGGTCAGCACATAAATGGATGCTAGACCAACTTATTGCTGGCTTTGGGATCATTGAGGAGCCTCTTCCCCAGTACCGTTAATTATTTTTCATAACACAGATTATTTTTCATAATTTTGCTAGTCTTGCCCCGTTCCAAGGTATTACATTCATTGAAAACCGAGTCCATTAGGTTTTTTGTTTTGGAAAAGAAAGCCATGGTTAGCATTGCTCTTATCTGTCCTCCCTCATGGTCCCCCAGTTTGGTGGCAGAAGGTCCCCCAGACTTCCGGGGGAGATGTGGGGGACATAATAAAGGTAGAATTCTCCAGCAGTTCCCATTCTTTGGCAGAGGACACTGTGGGGCTTGATTAATTGGGAAGGGCTAGCTCTAGGTTTGACATACAAGCTGTGTTTCTATTTTATTGCACTCCACAACACTTATCAGAGCTAGGTATCAGAGCATGTGAAAAGCCCCCAAGCCCTGCTAGCAAGGGACTCATGGTGGAATTATAAATGAGCAGCATTCATTGTCATTTTTCCTCCATAAAGTGAGAGGAGAGGATGTTATTGAAATGTATGGCACCTGTGGGTTAACCTGCAGGCAGGTTCACATGAGGAAAGAAAATCCTAAATTCCCTTTGCTCTAAAACATTCTCAACCTTGGTAGCGTTAAGATGTGTGGACTTTAACTCCCAGAATTCCCCAGCCAGCATGCTAGATGCATGTTGAACCCAGGTCTGTTCTAGTTTGTGAAATCTGTTAAGATGGAGCTAGTGTGCTGGACTATAGATATTGCTAACAAAGATGCTCTTCCAGTTGTATTAAAAGATTATACAGTCATCGTTAAAAATGATTCATTAAATCTTTCAGAACTATGTAATTGCCAGCCAGTTTTGAGCAGTCTATATTTGTGCAAAATTATTAAACCCACTGCTTGAAACTGAAACTGATAACCTGAGCCAAAAGAATAATTTCCAGGCAAACAATCTAAGCATACCATGTTAGTTAGTAGGAACTATACCCGCTCATGTCAAACAGTAATCTTATTAGAATTATGTTCTATTGGCAGCTACCTCTGGTCTGAATTTTAAATAGAACGTAGCATACCATTTTTCACAGATTTACATCAGCTTGTTTGCAGTGGTCATTTAGAATTTTAATTAATGCTGAATTTCATAGAATCATAGAGTTGGAAGGGACTTTGGAGGTCTTCTAGTCCAACCCCCTGCCCAAGGCAGGAGTCCTCATACCATCTTGGACAAATGGTTGTCCAATCTTTTCTTAAAAAACCTCCAGCAATGGAGTACCCACAACTCCAGGAGGCAAGCTGTTCCACTGCTTAATAGTTCTGTCAGGAAATTCCTCATTTCCAGGTTGGATCTCCCTCTTCTACCCATTACTTCTTGTCCTACCCTCAGGTGCTATGGAGAATAAATTGATGCCCTCTTCCCTGTGGCAGCCCTTCAAGTATTGGAAGACTGCCATCATGTGTCTCTTCAGTCTTCTCTTTCTTAAACTAAATGTATTTCAAATTTGTCACCGCCCATCTCACTGCAGGGTGACATATCTAGTTCCTTTAGCCATTCTTCATAGGATTTAGCTTCCAGACCCCTTATCATCTTTGTTGTTCTTCTCTGCACTCTTTCTAGGATTTAGCATCTTTTTCGTATTGTGGTAACCAGAACTGCACACAGTATTCCAAATGTGGCCTCACCAGTGCAGTGTAGAGTGGAACTGTCACTTACCTTGATCTTGATACTGCTGATGTAGCCTAGGACTATGTTGGCTTTTTTTGGCAGCTGCAGTATACTGGTGACTCATACTTAAGTGGTGGTCCACCAGGACACCTAGATCCCTCTCAACAGTATCTCAGCATAGGCATTACTGTAGCTGTGCATCTAATTTTTCCTGCCTAAGTGCAGGATCTTACTTTTCTCTCCACTGAACTGCATCTTGTTGAATAGGGGCCCAATGCTCAAGTCTGTCAAGATCCTTCTGAATCTTGAATCTATCTTCCAAGGTGTTAGCAATTCCCCCCAGCTTTGTGTCATCTGCAAATTTGGTAAGTGCCCCTTCAATCCCCTCATCTAGGTCATTTATGAAGATGTTGAAGAGCACTGGGCCCAAAAAATAACCTTGATGTACCCCACTGCATACTTCCCTCCACGTAGATATAGTTCCTTTAAGGACCTGTTAGTGGTACTGTTTATCCCACACTGTTCTTACTAAGAAGTAGGCTGTGGTCTACTTTATCAAATGCAAAATTTATCAAATTTGTTCCAAAACAAGTTTCAATGTACAAGTTTTAAATCCTTCGAAAATAAAAGGTGCTATTTACAGCTTCTCATGGAATAACCAGTCTGGATTTTATCAGAATAAAACCTGCTGCCTCTATTACCTTGTATTAGAAGCACAGAACTCCTTAACTATTGTATAAATAAAGCAGATGAGACCAGAATTTACATTTGTTTGAAAAATTCTTTTTACAGTACATACAAAAATACTCTGCACACACTTTTTTGGTTTTGATTATTTTTTACAAAAAACAGGCATTACAAAATTTAAGATTTGAAAATGGCATTTGCTCCTGCTGTATCAGGACATGGGCTCTGAAGGAAAGCATGGTTCTGCAAGAGTCCAGTGGTCATATAGTGGGTGATACTGATCCTAGTGAAGTTGTTCAGAAAGCTACAGAATTCAAACTTGACGCAAACTCATGATTCTACCCCAGCATTCCCAGTCCCAGTTCACAGAAGAATAAAGAGCTCTCATTCATAAGGCAGGCCAAAATATGGAAGATAATTTTCAGATCTTTCAACATGGAAATAAAAATAGATTGGATTGCAAGTCATGGTTTTACAAGGCCCTCTAACAATTCTGAAATTCAAGTGATACAGCGACCACTTTTCTTGCATTCCAGTATTGTGGAAGATGAGTCTATTTAAATTTTTGTTTATAGATTAGCATGCAATCCAGCTAAACACTGAAGTATATTTAACTCCCATTGATTTAAAATTGGGGTGCTGGATGTGTAGAGAGAAGAATCAAAGTTAAATTCACATCTCACTATTACAGGGCTTTAACACAACTGAACAATGGCTGAAATTGTGCTCTAGGTTTTCCTTTTGTGAGCCTCCATGGGAAGCAGCTGTTTTGGTACATCTACATATGTGCCAAATGGATTGTTTTTTAAAGAAGCACCTCCAATGTTTACACACATACTCCTGTGCATTATTCCACTTTACAAGAACCCCTATGGCAATCTGCTATGCAGATCACCAGCCAGCCTTCCATACCACCAAGACCGGTTGTGGATTTTCTGGTTAGAACAATAGTGTTAAGAATATATTTAAGAGAGAGATTCAGTCTACCTGCACTTCTACAATGCCATTGATGACAACTGAAATACACCAGAGCTAAGTACTCTGTATGCCAACCCTTTCAGGAAAAAAAAAGGCAAGAAATTTTTTTGGGGGGGTTTTCGTAACAAAAACATTTTCTGCCAAAAGAAGAATAACTCAAATAGAAGACTTAAAATAAAGCTATGCTTCTGCACAGTGAAAATAAAGGCCCAGTCCAAGGGAATAAACTTTACATTATAGGAATACCCACACACCACAAATTTTGGAAGAACAGTAGCTTGAATTTTTTTACAATTAAGACAGTGTAATACTTTAGAGAGAAATACACAGAAGATTAAGCCATTTTAAACAAGGATGGGTGCTATGCATAAAGCCAATATTGGTCTACTTAACATTGTCTTGACACCAACTTGGAGCAGTTATTCAGGAAGTCAGGCGGAGGAGTTTCCCAGCTCTGTTATGAGAGATCCAAACTGGAGCTGACAGGGACCGATATGCAAATCATATGTTGTACCATTTAGATGCAGTCTCTGTCTTCGTGCTTTGGGTGTCACTTGCTAATACAGTAGTATGGATACAGTAACTTTAGGATGCCTTTTAACAGAAGAATATCTTATGGTGCTGTTGATGAAAATCTTTTTTTTAGTCAATATTTCAAAACTATGCATTTTAAACTGAAACTGTTTATGTTATTTTCTTTTAAATAAGATTCGCACTTTGTTAAATAAACTCACGGGTAAAGAAAAAAGAGGACAAGCATACATTTGTTGATGATCTTTGCTATACTCACAACATTTCCCAACCTGGTGCCTTCCAGATGCAGGCACCCTGGTTAGAAACTTTGGGAATTATCGTCTCTAGACATCTGGTGAGTATTAAGTGAGACGCATCTGATTTAAAGAATTTATGTTCCATACTTCAACAACTTTGTAGGGTATCTATAAACATTTGAATTAAGTATAATCAGGATTCCATTCAGTACTGCACAATGCAGCTGGAATTTTGTGTATGCAATGGAATTTCTCTTTCCTTTCTCATCCCCCCATACTCCTTCCCCTGCCCCAAATCTGCATATAGAAGGACCCTCAACCTTCTGGAGCTGATTTGGGAAAATCAAATGAGCCTTATAAGAGAAGAAGAGGAACCAATTCTAGCACTAGATATTTGTTCTGATAGAGAGCTGGAGTGGATCAGGGCACTTTCTCTGTGAGTTAAAAAAAGTTTATTAGTGGTTGCAGCCAAGTTAATATGCTCAAAAGAGAAGCAAGAGGGTACAATAGCTGAAATGAAGAAATGAGCAATAGCCATTAAATGCAATATATCTACTATTACCTGGTAAAGCACTGCTATCGATTAAGAGTCAGTCTGATGGAGTTTTTAACAACACGAACCATGCCACTTGCTGGGATTGGAGAAGATGAATCTGGCAATTCTTTACTAGAAAGCCGCTGCAAATGAAAACTGAAATTAGATGAGGGAAGCAAGATTCCAGAGATATGAGTACAAGCCTAGATCAAAGCAACATCTTATATCAACCCTACTACTAAGATATCTTTCATCTCCATGTGCTCAGCTTCTGTTACTACTATTGAGGGGAGATGGTTGATTTAAAGCTTTTAGCTTGCAAGCTAATCTAAGAGTCCTTGTGGGTGGGTGGCAACCCCTAAAAGTTAGAATAAAATACAAATTCTATATTAAGTGTGAGCAATGCTTTGGATTTGACAAGAGATACTTCAGAATGCATATCAGCTGTGAGCTTCCTACTGCAGCCTCATAATCCTGAGATCAGACATGGTTGTTTTAATAACTCACAGACAGGTACTGTGTGCTCTGAAGCACCCCTTCCCAGTCAAATCTAAACTACTGCACAGCCCTGTTATATGTAATGTCATTTCAGTGAGAGCAAATTACAAAGCATGTAGGGGCGTTAGAGAACACAAAATGAAAGCCACATAAATATTAAAAGTCTTCAGACATCAGTTATTACCTCCATTTTTGTTCCAAATACTAATGTGCAGTTAATACCTGTGATCTTTGTGTATCAAAAGTTGGAAGGGTCATGGTGTCTTCTTGGCTATGCTAACAGGAAGAGAAACATAAGAAGTAAGTAACAAAGTGCAAGAAATAGTGGGCCACAGGCAGCCAGTACAAGCCACAATGATGTCACTGCACAAATGTCACAAATGGTGTCATTTCTGCAATAGTGTCATTGCACAAGCAATGTCACTTGCACACAGACACTCAGACATTCATGCAGTGGACTTTTGTCAGGATCAGATCATTTTCCACAATAAGGAATTCATAGCCCTCCAGATGCTGCTGAATTGCAACTTTCTGTATATCTCACAACTTACTCTGACATCTGAAACTTGTACAAAGTAATGCAGCATTTCCCTCTCTTCCCATCTCTGAGTCTTGACACTAATGTCTACTTTGATAGCATAACAGAGCTGAATTTGGACAAAAATACACCAAATTATTGAAGACTATGTAAAGCCAGGTTGAGCACCTCATTTCCACACCCTGAAGACTCCTTGTCATATTAGAAATAGTCATCTTGTCATGCAACGCATGCACACATCACTACTGGCCTCTGATCCATCCCTTCCTTCGCCTCCCCAATGTCTAAATCAAGGTAATAATTCAAAAAGGGAAAAGACTGGAATACCTCCTGAATGTTTTGCCAGGAAACAAACTCAAATGTTTAATATAAATTATGCAAACAGTTATATTAAATTAGCTATAGAACCCACAGGGGGGCAGGGGGGAAGAGAAGGAATATTACTAATGCCCATTATAGAGCCATTACTAAGATTTTCACTGTTATTAAAGTCTGAGCTAGCTTGGGTGTTTTTCTCCAAGAAATCACAATCTCTATCTATGTTTGTTCAAAAAATAACTTTTGCTCAGTTTAAGGCTGTAGTCCCCAGCAGTTTTATTATCAGTCATGTAACTGTGTCCTCGTTGATCAATCCACTTTAACACTGAAGCTGTACTGGCACTTCCTTCTGAAAAGAGACACTTACCTTGTCTACATCTTTCAGCCGCTTAAGACAATCTTCAGAGGCTGGTGAGTGACCTCTCTTATGTGCAGAGTTATTTTTAACAAAATCTATTCCATCCAGGTATCCCTGGGAATGGGTAGAAGCAGGGGCAATAGTCGGAGGAATCCTATTTTGCTCTATGGCCATGGAGACACTACAGGAACTTAAAGGCAGAGCTGTGTCCACTGTAGCTGTGAGATCCAACTCTGCAAATTGGAGTAAAGTTAAGTTTTACTTAATGGGCCTAAAAAACAATACTTGCTAATTTTCAAGTTGAGTACATACAAGAGGTAATACCTGGCACAGGCATCACTGATTGAGTGATGGCCCATGGCTTCTCTCGCCTTTCATATACAGTAGGTTTTTGAAGGACACCAGACCTGTGAAAAGCAGCACTGGTTAAGAAACATTTCATGGGGATGATCATATGTTATGATAAAAACCTTCCACAATAACAGCAGAAAGCAGTTGCCAAAATGGATGAAAATGATAATTGAAGAGTATCTGTTTATAAAAAGTCTATTTATTTCAAATATATGGTTTAAGAATAAGTCTATTCATATGCACACATAGAACAAAAATGAATGAGGAAATATGAGTGACCTGACTGTTTATGATGAAAGGCTGAGGGAATTAATGAAAGAAGTTCTGTATGATTTAAGAAAAGAGATTTGGAAGCAGCTTGGAAGAGAGAGAAAAGCATTATGTTACACATGTCATTGAAGTCTGTGGTGTTATGTTAATGAAAAACATGTAAAGGGATGCTTGGTAGTATGATGAAGTGAAAGAGGTTGTGAGTGAGGAAAAACGAATTACTGCAAAAATAAGTATAAAGAAAGATAATGTGTAGAGGAAGAAAAATACAGTTGAAAAGAATGTAGTCAAAAAGGTAATGATTAAAATTAAAAGAGAAAGAAAAATGCTTAGTGATTTTGATGGAAATTAATTGTTTGAGAGTGAACAAAGAGGGCTAAAAAAGGAGCCTCCAAAAGAGTGACTGAATTAAAAATAAAAGTAATGAGATTATTTGGATGAAACAAAGTGAGGGAATATTGGAAGAAGCATTTCAGAGATCTGCATGAGAAACAGTAGAATTTTTCTCTCTTCAAAAGTAAAGATAGCAAAAGTAAACACAAGAATTACCTGGAACAATTTTTTTTAAGTAGGCCTGTCAGGGTGTCTGACAGAAATTTGTCCAAAAGGATACAAGAAATAACAATGAGCAAAAGTCTGGGAAATGCAGTGCGGTTTTATTTAAGGCAGTGGATGAGCAGACCAGATTTTGCTCTTCAGCAGCTCACTGGGAAGCCAGTTCTCCTGTGTAAGCACCACAACATAAACTGGTCCAAGGATGGGCAAATCATAGCTCGTGGGACTATGTTTCATGAATTTGTAGAGCAAGTTTTCTCCCCTCCACCAATTTTTGCAAAATACAGGTATTTTAAATCTCTGTGAGCGCACCCCTTTGGCCCCTTAAGTCCTACTAAATCCCTTAAAGCACAGAGAACAGAATGAACATTTTGCTTCCTCCTGTTTTGGTGGTATCATATCATTCTGGCCTTCTGAGGCCTAAAAAATTATACAAACCATACAAATTATTCATTGCTGACCTAAGCTTTCATCCTTCCAATTCAATACAGTAATTGCCATTCTTCCCACTTCATGCAGCTAGAGCAGTGAAGGATGGAGTTGTAAGAGTCTCAACCATGCCACTCTGTAGCCAGAAGTGGACCTTGGGGAAAGGCAGTGGTCAGAGTGCTAATTATTTACTGTATTTTTCCGACAATAAGACGCCCCCCATGTACAAGACCCCCATTTTTCCAACCCCAAATTAAGAAATCAATATTTTAAAGATAGTGCAGAACACATTTTTATTTAGTAATCAGTTAACATTTACCTGCTACACTTGGTGGGAGGAGGTCCAAACCGTCTCTCTGCAGCTCTATTTCCAGGCTCTTTTGCATAACTGATTACATTCAAGCACAAGTGAAACTGCCGATAGCTTGTCTCTGCGGACAGACTTCCTCTAATTGGTTTGTTCAGCATCAGCTGACGTCAGTTACATCAGGCTCGTGACTGGAGGAAGTCTGTTTGGGAGACAAGCTATTTCACTCGTGATTGGAGGCTAGCAATAGGAGGAAGCCTCTCTGCAGAAACAAAGTATGGGCAGTTTTGTAACCGTGCGATTCTCGGCTGACTTCCTTGAATAAGACGCCCTTCAATTTTTAGGGTAAGGATTTTAGAAAAAAGTATCGTCTTATAGTCGGAAAAATACGGTACATACAGGAGTAGCTTTGCATTCTCACATCTTAAAAGTAATACTGATGCTACCCACACGACAGCTGCTTGACATAGCCACACCTACCTTTCTATTTCTTTTGAAAAAGATTTACTGCAATATTCCACCACATTGCTGAATGACGGAACAGTTTTGCTCTGCGTGGTAACTTCTGCACTGCTGTAAGTGTCCAAAAAGCTATCATTTACCATTGTCCTTTTCAACACAACCCCACAAGCATGTCCACCAAGATCAGGCACGCTCTGTTGAGATAATTTCAGTTTAGATATACAGATCTGTAAATGAAGTGTTGTCAGAAAGGCCAAAATTTGGGCAAACCTTTTTCCTCTTCTGCAAGAAGTCTGCTGGCAAGTAATAATGGAGTTGTTTCTTCCTCACATGAGTAGCTTCAATCTTCATGCCTTCTTTCAACATGTTGATGTTGTTTGCCTGCCTATAAACTAAGATCAAAGATGACAAAGTCAAGAAGTCATCCAACAACTCAAGCAACTTTGACCAGCCCCAGAACTTGCTGTTCTGCTACTGCTGGAACCATCTCCCCAATCCATAAGGCAGCTATCAGAGCCACACTACAATAATCATCCTATCTTCAGGAAATGGAATGAAGCCATACAGCTCTGCCACACTATCAGTGAACAGAAACAAAGAAAATGATTTAAATCAGTTTGTTTTTGCAATACACATGTACTATGAGTCTGGATACTTTGACTCCTGAAGGCTCTTAGGGTGTCTAATAGTCCTGTCTTACTGGTAGACTTGATTTTAGTAGCAGGGTACAAATAGTAGGGGGACCTAGGGGTACAGGCACAATCGTCTTTCCTTCTGGAATCTGATTCTTAATCTGACTCTTAAATCAACATTATCCTTTCTGCAGTGAAAGCCTGCATAAGTTTTTTCAAGAGAATTAAGCTGCAGACTTCTTTAGCTTATTAGCTTGACCATGCAATGAAATACTGAGGCATACTGGACCTGTTAACTCGGTCTATACAAATATCATTTTATGGGAGTTGGTGTATTACAAACTAGATTTTAAAACACAACAACTGTCAGCTGGTTCAATTCTTGTCTCCATTAAACCAACATAAAATTATTACATGTTTTCTAACAAAGGTCTTACATAACCTAAAACCCAAGAATGAATGAATGAATGAATGAATGAATGAATGAATGAATGAAAGAAAGAAAGAAAGAGGGAGGGATTGATCTCTCCCCTGCTCCATAGCAATCTAGCTTGTACAGTTAGAATAGTACATAGGCATATGTGAATGCCTGTATATCCAATACATTTTATCGCCTGGTTTACAGGATACATTTCTACTCTAGCAGATATCTGCCAAGACATTTAATAAATCTTATTTTTATATCCAGAAATAAATTTCCTAGTCTGTGCAGAGGCAGAGGCAGTGGTGTGCTGGTAAATGTTTAATAACCGGCTCTGCCGACTCCATGGCTGCTGCTGCACAGCTAGTCGCCGAACAGCTGATCAGTGTGCCTGGTGTGGTGGCCCTGCTCTCCACTGGCTCACAAAATTCCAGAAAATTTAACAATCGGCTCTTGCAAGCTGGTATGAGCCAGCTCCAGCACACCACTGGGCAGAGGGCTCCACTTTCCACTTTGGAAAACATATAATATGATCACAACTTTTGGTTTTTTCTTTCTTTCCAGTGAATACACCTAAGTTGCTTACAGCAATGTTCAGCTTTCAAAAATAGCTTTTCCAGCATTTTGTAGGCTGTCCAGTGAACTACATTTCACAAGGCACTTTTCTTCTCTAAATAAAAGCTGCATACACCTCATACCTTTTGAAAAGTGAGCTTGTTTTTTTTCCTCTGGGGAAGGACAAGTCCTAATTGGACTTCTGTGAACAGTTATCCAGAGGAGTCCATTTTAAAACTCCTATTAATTCTAATGGTAAAACAAACAACAGAATCTAATTAAATTCCAAAAATACCGCTTGGAAAGATAAATGCCTCACTGCAGCATAGTTAAGAGAAATTCCCACTGATTATGTTGAACTTTACACTACATATTGCCAATAATTCCAAGGCTATAGGGAGCAGATTCACCTACAAGCAAGTTCAATATAGGTACAACGGATGCGTTTAAAAAAAAACAAGCAAAGGCTGTGTTCCCTTGCAATCAAGAAATCAGGATTGTGTCAGTCCAATAGCCTTTAAAGGTATTAAAGAAATAGCATCTCTTTGAAAAAATGATTTAAAGGAGAAATTTACTTCAGCACAGATTTTGCTTCACCTTCAAATCTTTCTGCAGTATACTAATAACCCATATTCCTTTTCCCATTTTTTATAAGCCGCCTCAGTATAGATGACATTCCACTTGGTTGCCAAGTTGTCAGCAGCACTAATGTACACTGAAGGGAGGGACCCATCTGAAATAATATTGGCCCACTCAAAACAGGATTTTCAAGGGGAGAAAAGTTTACCTGTATCTGTGAATGACTGGATATCATAGGTTAAGTCAATGCTTACACTCTCTGTGTTCTCCAGTTTCTTAAAAATTATTCCCAGAAACCACATTGATACATAATCACTCCTAGAGGGAGACACACAAAACAACATATTAACAAAAAGTCCCAGTGCCAGTAGTCTTATGGGTAAGGGCTAAATGCAAATTACTTATGCATTAAACTGATTTTTTTGCAGAGCTTCAGATGTCAATAAAGAACAAAATTACATGTTATAAAGGATTTATAGACTTTGCAACACTTCGTTATTCTAATGAAGAGTAAACAACTTGTCAGGGCCTGTGGACTATATGGGGTGCTCAGTTGGGCTGGACGTGCATACTATCTGCACACACATATACCTGCACGCACACATTCATGTAAATTCACACATAACTGGACAAAAGAGTGACACACACACATAAAATCTCTCTCTCTCAGCTATAGTGTGCTCACTGGAAAAGGAAGGTGAATCTTCCCCACCCCACTCCAAGATCTTAATCTAACTGAGATCGATGGACAGAGAAGGTTTTACCAAAAGACTGCCATTTTACATTTGTTCTCCTCTCTGCGGACTTGTTTCCCTGCTTCTATGCTAATAATTTTCTGAAAGGCCTTGTTCCTGTAAGGCCCAAACAACCACAGAACTCACACCTTTCACAAGCTCTCACAGAAGGTCAGAAGCTCTGGTGTTCTGCACTGAGAGGTCTTCCTTGGCCTTGGAGTTAGCAGGAACAGGGCTTTCAGAAAACTTGCACAGCAGCTGCACCACAGGTAAGTCTGGGGAGGACATGCAAAATCACACTAAATGCCCCCAAGGGTTGCATGCAGTCTGTAGTCCTCCCTACCCCTCTGGCACTTATTATGGGAACAAGGAATACAATCAGCCAGGAAGAAGCTGAACTATTTCCCCACCAGCTGATTCTGTTGCATAACAGTCTGTCTGTCCCTATCCTTACCTGGCTAGGCAGGGCAACAATGAAAGGAGGGAAATGTGCAAAGGCAGGGACAGAATAAGCAACCTTATTCACATCAGTTAGTCATTCCTTGCAAACACTCCTTTCCATGCTTTTATTCCTTTAGGCCCTGGGCATTTACAAACACAATACTTATTTACATTCTAATCTCTTTGAAAAGACAAAAACCAATCATATTAGCTATTCAAAAAAAAAAATCCCTTTGAGTCATACTTTATAAGGCAATTCAAAGTTACAAAACATGTAATTTTTCCAGTCTCAAGAAATTATCAGGCAAGTTGGTTTAAAGAGAGAGAGAGAGAGAGAGAGAGAGAGAGAGAGAGAGAGAGAGAGAGAGAGAGAGAGAGAGAGAGAGAGAGAAATGTTAAGTATTGCTGATATTCAAGCTAAATCTGTGTTAATTAATAAGTAAAGATGGTCCCTTTTCTGAGGGTGCCCTGACCCCTTGAGATTTAGAGAGCCCCTACCCTATTAGCCTTCTGGAGGGCTGTGAAAACCTCACATTAGGCTAGGATTAAAGTGAGCCCAGCAAATGCAAATGTAAATGTAGAGTAAGTGGAATGTTATGGTGCTGTGGTTTGGATATACATTGTTATTGTGGGGTTCAATTGCTCATATTTATTCTGTTTTTACTGAATGTCATTGTGAGCTGCCTAGGACTATCACGTATAAGATAGGCAGCCATATAAGTTTTCTAAAAAAATAAATGGAATACCAATATAAAGAGCAAATTTGTAAACCAAAGCACATCAGATATGAAGGTGTGCTCAGTTGAATCTAGGGCTCCCTCAAAGTTTTCTGAGAAGAATAATTAAACAAAGCTGTTTAGCAAAATATAACATCCAACTGTTAACATTGTGGTACCTTAAAGACCTCAAATCAATTATGGCACAAATCATCAAAACAGACTAAAGATGCCTATAGATTAAGCTAGATTATCATGTGCTTCCCATATTTTCCCACTGTCTGCTTTGTCTTTAGTTACCCAAGGAAACAATTGAGGATGGAAACACAGACTAGCTATGCAAAGCTTTTTGACTAGCAGTGTTAACCTCACTCCAAAAGCAGACATCAATACAACACAAAATAATAGTGTTGATATGAACTCACTCTTTGTACTGATCCCTGTTCCCACTGAAAGACTGTGGATTTACATGGGCAAGGGTAATAAATTCATTTCTCTCCAAGTGTCCAACAAGCACACGAATTTTAGACTCCACTAAGCCAACCCTAGCAGAAAGAAAATAAGACTCAGTCAACCAAGGACTTCCAACCATCAGTAGAAACATGGCAGCATGCAATCCTGACGGCACAATGCATGAAACACAAGACAGAAATTTAGCATTGGAAGATATTAATTTTTCTTTTCAGCATTTAGAATTTTTTACATCATAGGATGAATGCTTATTTTAGAAATAAAAATATCCATCACAAATTTGAAGCATATAGGGGGAAAAAAAGCAGTAAATTAAAAAGCACCAGATAATCAGCAGACAACAAAACTCTCAGTGTCAAATAGCAGCTATATTTATTTAAATTAGACTTGGGAAGAGTGTTGACACTGATTTAGGAAGTAACAACATCTCTTTTCCTAAAGGATCAAGTTAATATTCTAAAGGATCCTAAAGGATCAAGTTTATATATACATGAGGACCAAAGTAGCCTTTGTGATCAGAAATGCTTTTCTTCAGGTTCAGATCACAAGACATAATCAACCAGGACTAATCTGATAATTTCCTTGGGTTACTTATTTATTGCAAAATTTATGGTTTCTAAGGGGGTCTAAATGTTTACAAATACTGCAAATCGGTTGCAGTAAAAAGAAGGGGGAAGTTATCTACCTTTCCAAGTAGCTTTTTTCGTTTTTCTCTTTTTAATATTCATAAACAATAAATGCATATTATAAAAAAAACTGTTTGCAAACTGTAGAAAAGCCTTTTATTGATTATTCTGAGGTCATTTCACATTAATATGCACGTGCTGTTTCCAGTTTCAAGTGTGTTGTGGGTTGAACTTAAAAGCTGTTTTTAATTTTTAAAGGACCAATCAGGCTAACACCATAGTAGTTGCAAAATGGTTTTTCCCACAAGAATTAAACTGAATGTTTAAGTTCTTCCTCAAATGATCCACTGAATGAAGGCCTTCTCAGTGACGTTTGCTGTCCCTTTATTTTTTTCCAGCATTGGTCTGCAAAGGCCTTTTAAATTTCCCACGTGCTCTGGGCTTGCTTAAAATTTATGTTGTGAATTTTCCTTTGTTAACATATTTTAGCTTATGCTCCTTTGTATTACATTTTATATTGCTTTTATTTTCATGGTGAGAACAAGAAAATATAAGAGGGCTACCTCTGCATTGTTAACTACAGCCATGCTTTTGACTAAGAAATTCATGCCAGAATGTGGAATTCATGGGGTGTCAGAGCATCTGATTATTCTTCTGAGGAACATTTACAACAAACAAGAAGATACTTGTAAGTAGTGAATTTGGAAACAGTGTCTCAGAATAAGGAAGGAAATAAAACAAGGATGAATATTGTCTGTTAAACTGATGCAACAAATATAAGAATGACAAGATTCAAAAAGATGACAACTGGAACCAAAACTGGAAGTTAAAACACTAACAGTCTGAGATATATAGACATTACCAGTTTGTTAGCTGAAAGCAAAGACCTAAAAGAGCTTGTTATGAAAGCAAAAATGAAAAATTTCAGTTAATGCTAAATATTAAGATGACAATGTCAACTAGCATTAGTGAATTTACAATTCAAAATGAAGAAGTGATTGTGGTACATAGTTTTATTTTGTTTGACTTAAAAATAAAGATGGTTACAGAAAAGTAAAGAGGACATTAATCATAGGGACAGAATGCAGTGTTAAAAAAGATCAGGATAATGATATTCCTAAGACAAAGATCAGAATATTTAAAGCAAGGGTCTTCTCAGTGGTGACGTATGTTTGTGAAAGCCGAACACTGAAAAAAAGTTATATACCATGGAATCATAGATCTGGAGATGTTTACTAAGAATGTTGTTATCTGGACCCACCAAGGCAAAACTAAAAGCCAGGGAAATACAAATTTGCAGGGCTTTGTTGCTATGTCATAATTTTTCTGATAATAGCCAGGAATCAGGGTGAATGAATGAATGAATGAATGAATAAAGCCAAAGAGCACTTACACCTTAGAAAGTTCAAAGAATCTGTTAACTTGAACCATAACAATCTGAGAAAACAGAAGCAGAGGTACAAGAGTTGACTGTAACAGTCCACAGTTTGAGCACTAGAGAATTCCAGGAAACAGTCTGAAAGAATCCAAATGCAGAGCAAGGAACAAGGGTGACAGGAACAGGCAGGTCTAGAATAAGAGTTTTTTTCCAATAGAGGGGATAGGTGCTAGTGTGGGTTGATTAGCAGTGTTACTACTCTCTCCTCTCAAGAAAGCATGCTATTTGCCTTGGCTCAGTCCTTTGCAGCTGCCATGTGTTCTTGAGGGAGGCATCCTGCCAGAATCTGGCCCCTGGGTCTCTGTCAGGTTTAGCCCATGAAACTCCAGGAGACAATACAGATTCAATCCAGCAAGGTTTATTTGGCTTAGCCTATACAGAGAATCTTCCCAGACTGAGAACAGTTCCCAGAGTCAATCCGTAAACACTCCTAGCATTCCTCAGGGAGGGGCCAGTCTCATCCTCTTCTCTCTCCCTCGCTGTTCGGGGGATAACAGTACATGCTTGACCCCCCTTGCCTGGCTGTTCTCTGCCCACTCTCACAGTCTCACTGGCTAAGGCTCACTGTCTCCTGAAGCTGCCACAGGTGCTAATTACCTGTTGACTTTTCAGGTTGCTGGTCTATCTCAGGGACTCAGACAAGACTATAATATCCATGGACAGCAAGAGGAATCCATCCATCCTGGAATAGTTAACCATTGGTTGCTCCCTTGAGGTTATGTTTAAACAGAAACTCATATTTGAGGCATGTAATGTGTGCATTAAAAACAACTATTATGATTGAAGAGGAGAAGGAGAATGAATAAGTAGATAATCAGTATCAAAGGCATAATTGGAATGTCTTTGGAAGAGCTATGGGTTTTAACTGGAGACAATGGAGACATTTGTCTATACAGTCACCAGGGACCTGGCCCAGCAAAAAAGCACCTATCTATATTCAGTCTTGTATTTCACTTGTTTGTATTTGTTTATTCTGAACTGAACTTATGAGATATAACAATTCTGATTTTTTTAGCACATGCAGACTGAAAAGGCATAGTTCGTTAAATAAATCATAACTGGCTTGGCTGTGCATAGTATGCCAAGCCATGAATTATGATTTATGAACCACAATAGATGGCTTCAAACAATACTCTAAGCCAAAGCGAACAAACCACATTATGGCTTAGTAAAGTGTAGTCATAAGACAAAGGTAGCATGGTTGGAAACTGGACTATCTGATATTAGCCAGGAATTACATGATAGGTGGGCCTAGAACTGTGTACATTCTGCAACTCTCTTGATGTGGCTGTGTGCAGAGAATTCAACATTCTGAGAATCTCAGCCCTTTTTCCAGTGTTTTTATCTCTTCATCCATGTAGAAATGCCTGAAATTATGTGGTTAAAGCTTGTCAAAATACAGAAGTCAGAGCAAGCAGTTAAATAAATTGAAAGCTTAAAATAGAATCACTTGAATAACTTGCAGAACAATTTGTACAGAATAAATGAAATTATGTTGGCTTCCTGCTCATACATTGTGAATGATCTAGCCATGTTATTAATCTGAATACTTGAATGTAAGTGTTGATTTGGAAAATAAATCTTGCTGTTTCTAATGAAGACTATGAGGGCAAGACACCAGCATTTCCCCCCATGTCCCTTCTGAAATGCTTTCATTTTAAAATGAAAAGCTAACATCAGGATTATTATCAGCATTTAAAGAATAGGCTTACCATTCCAAATGATGTTCTTCAGTTGAAGAAATAGCAGTCAATACAATATAATGCCTGGAAATGTAGAGAGCTAAAATTTGATAAATTTTTAACAGTTTTAGTTTTAAAAATGTCACTCTACAACTCAACTTTCAATTCCTCTTAACCTTATTTATAACACAGTCTCCTCTAAAATCTTCCCTAATCTTGAAGTGTATTGATGTGCTTCTCCCACATCTTTACATCTCTTCTCTGGCCCTGTTGCCTACTTTGCAAGATTCAATGCATAAGGCTGAGGAGGCTTCTGCACCATTCAAGAGTGGTAGATGAGCTTGTTTTAAGCAAGCCAGTTTATCAAAAATGGAAACTGGAACAAAGAATAGTTGACTGATGTAGAGATTAATGCCTAACACAAATTCATGATTCCTATTACAGGAAATACAGCATAGGGAGCAGTTGAAGGATCAACCAATTCCTCTTTTAGCAATATATAATATTGGTAACTAAAACTGGATGTACATTTCACAACCATTTTTGGAACAGCTAATCTGACTTCATCTGTTCTAAACATTACTTGCAAAAAAATTCAAAGTGTCATTATAATTTTTAGAGCTGCGCAAAATGTGGGACTCAGTTATCTAAATGCCACCTTTTTTTTTTACAAGAGGGATTAAATAAATAAGGCATCTTGTTCTATCTCTAGAATTCCAGTGAGTGCTGAACATGTTTTGTTGATTTCATCCACCTTTCCATAAGAACATAACATAAATCTCCACAAAAAAAAAAATACATCTACACACTTTCCAACAGCAAATCAATACATTCCTTCTTGTTTACCATGTATTAACAGTCTATTTTACTATTAGACTACAGTAGTATTCGTATTAGTAGGATAATATTCTGCACTACATTTGAAGAAAGTGGCCTGGTCTATTAGCCAACATGCTGCTGCTACAACCCTCCAACATTTGCGAGGAAGGCGCCTTACTTTGTGTAATGACAAGACTGGCCTTGGCTGCAGCTGTTTGCAGCTCCGTTGCCAAGACTGGATAAATGGTTTGGGTGCAGATTATGTCCTCTAACTTTGGTAACATTTATACCATTTCATGGGCTGACTAGAGGATAATACATTTCAAAAATAACAGATTAAATATTAACATGGAGTTACTATCGCAAATATATATTTCCTAACAAAGTTGAGTCTTTCCCCCTGCCCACTTATCACCAGGCAAATGTTTTTATTGCATCTAGGTTTCTTTGATCTAACACATTCAACTTAATCTTGGATTTTTTTTTTATCTGCTGTATTTCCATTGTTATTATTTTATTATATGTTTACATCCGTAAGATGCTTAGGATGCCTTGCTAGCTAAAATACAGGATACTAAGTTGTTGAGATGTGAACTCTGAAACCCTAGGTGATCTCACATACTTATACTTTTGGAAAAAGTTGGGTGGCTCAAGCAGCTTTGGCCAGTCCGATTTTCCTTGAAGAATTTCATCTGTAACCATGAGACCTGTTTAAACATAACACACCTATAGTAAGGGCTTTATAATAAACAGTTATAAATCCAGAAGTGTCAGTCCAGAAAAGGCCAAAGGCCACTGAGACTAAGAATAATAGTTCTAACCCATATCAGAACTCATCAAGAACTTCCCTCAACATCCACTATCCAATTGTTTCTTCCGGCTGCTCCCATTCTAGTAATCTCCCCACTGGGATGAATCATAAATGGTGCGGCTCTACCACCTCAACTCTTCCTATTTTTAGGACTGGCATCCTATCTCATACTGCATGGTAACACTTTGCATCCCATCTTGGATAGTCACTAGTGAGGGCCAGAGGTAATAAACATACAGTGAATCACATAATGCAATTTGATAAATGGATGTTATCAGAAATAAGAGAATGAATATGAAAAGAGAGGAGGGGAGCAACAGTCCAATGTGACCTTTAGCTCTGCCCTTCCACAGCATACAGATGAAGGCCACCTCCCCCCCCCCATTTCTACAATCTCTTGTTGCCTGTTCCTTGAAACAAGAGCTGACTAAAAGAGAGACTTCTCTGTGAATATTTTTCTCCCCATTCTCTCCAGTCCAATGAGTGATTCTGCTCTGTTATTTTTATGACAGTCAGCATTTTCCTTTAAAATGCTGTAGAATAAGGATAGGTGTAGAACTGAGCAAAAACAGTAACAATGACACGAATACTACTGTTGTTTCTTGCATCAGTAAAGATGCACCTGGAGGGAAAGGGAGAAAGAAGTCAGCCTTCCTACCATCACTAATAAATTGCCTCAACCCTGAAGCGCTAAGGGAGAAATTGTTCCTCTTCCCCAGAGGAACTATTTCCTTAAATTTTGCTGAGGTGAAACAGGGAAGAATGTTGGGAAGCTACTTTTGCCCACCCCTCTCCCTTGTCCTTTTAAGAAATGTCTGCAACAGCCAGATACTAATACAGAAATAGCTTTATCCATTAATATTTATATTTTTATATGATAGTTTTATGCATTCTTCTATGGCTATTTGTGGTTTATTGATTTTGTAAGTGACTTAGATTGATTTTGACTGAAGTGGTATTGTAATAAATAGATAAAAATGAAACCTATCACTATAGGCCCACCTTGGAGAAAATAACAATATTGATCAATGAAAATGCATTCCTAAAAGACTGTGACTGAACAAAAGTGATCCAGAGCAATGGAAAGATCAAGATGGCTTACCATATTTGAATTCTTCTACCATGACTGCTCGGGTTGACGTGGACACATTATACGTGGAGTTCTGCTGTGGGTAGGCTGGAGTGATGATGGGCATCAGATGATACCGGTCAGCTGGATTTACCTGTCACAGATGAATGGGTGATTCCATAAAGAACTATGTTTCAGAATATCCACCAACTACCAACTGACCAGCTGGCCTTTAGAAAACCAAATACAAATTTAAGCCTTCGCCTCCATTTGAAACAGGGGAATATAATACCAACCTGCCTTACAATGATTGTTGTCATTATACCAAAGATAATCCAGGCAACCTGTTTTGTGCATGTCCAGAAAGTGCTCTATAGCTGCTAACTAAAGTTTGGTATTCAATAGAAAATGCAGAGAAAGCACTTTCGTTTATCAGGGAAGATCCTTTCCCCATTCAGAACAGAGAATCCCAAAGCAGCCAATAAATCCAAAGCAATTATAAAATAGCCCAGAATAAAGTATGAATCAAGGTAGTAGCATAACCACAAAACTGATTACAAGGCACACTACATCACAATGTCACTATGCCCTGCATATATTTCCTCTTGAAATGAGACAGGGATGTTCAGCATCAGAGGCAGACTTTGCTCCCAATGTTAGCTGTTCTCCTCTGTGAACACTTCCTCTCCTCCCATGTTGCCCCATGGAACTCCAAGACCCTCACAGAACAGATAATCTGTTTGGAAGAGGAATGGCTACTGAAGTACTCTTGGGTACTGAAAAGCCCTCCATCAAGAGTTGCCACTGTTGTCATCTCAAAGTTGTGTACTTTACAAACCCTGGGGTCCCAGACAGGCAAGTTGAGATTGCTCTCTTCAGGTTGTTTCAGCAAGACAGGATTGGGCCATTCCCTGCAAGTAAGAGAGATAAGTGATAATTCTGGAGAGAAGGCAACCCACATAGACTTATTCATTCTTTTCCAACACGTACACTGTATATGGCCTCAGAATTTGCTCCATTATATTAATCTGCACACAATGCTAATATTGTATATAAAGGAAATCTGACAAAACGTGAATTACACGTAAGAGCTGTATATCATAAACAGTGGAAACATGAGATATATCTGCCTTCCCCAATTTTCTGCCCTCCAGGTGTGTTAGACTACAGCAACCATAACTTCCTATCAACACTGACATGCTAGCCAGAAGTGGATGCAGGTCAGTAATGTCTAAAGGTTGCCAGGTTGGGAAAACATATTTTATACCAATGCCAGCTTTTTGCAAACAGATACTTAATGCAAGGGAGATTATTTTCTGGCATGTAACCAGATTCTGTAATCCTCAAAGCAATTCTTGTGATGACTAATGCAAAGGGAGGGGAAGAATTCAAAGAGTGAATAAGCCCAAGGTCACCTATGGAGAAATAAGGGTTAAAACAGCCAAATATAGCCTCATTTTAGCAGTTCTGGTAAGGGAGGATCTTGTAATTATCAAAGGAGTGCACAACATCTATGAGGCTGAGGCCCACACTGGCCTTTAAGCAATACCAGGGCTGTACTCCAAAAAGAAGGTGGAGACAAAATAATTTAATTTGTTTTGTATTTAAATTTAATTTAAACTAAATGCAGCTAACACATTGCAACCTTTAAGCATTTTCCCCTTCTGTCATCCTAAGAATTCTGTTTCAGGCAATTCCTGGAAGGGCTCTGACACTAGCTTTTCCTGAGCATCTTTGTTCTATTAGAACAAAGAGAAAACTAACTGGAGTGGTATTGAAAAGGGATATTCTTCCTGAATTCTTTAAGGAGCATGCTTACTTTATCAATAATGGTTGCCTATCTGAGACAATCTACCATCCAGAATCTAAGTATGTAAACTAATTTTGAACTGAATTCCTCAGAAGGAATTCTAGGCCAGGCAAATATCTTTAGCGAACCAGTTTGGATAGCAGAAGGCAGATTCCTTTGCACAACAAACCTTCAACTTTTTAGAATGAATATCAGGGAGAGAAATAATTTCACAGCCATTTGACTTGCCAATCATAGCTTAGTGTAATTTTTGTTGGCCTACAATACAACCTGCATTGCTTACATAGTAGAGACCCATAAGTTATCAACTTACCACTTCGAAAAAATTAAGAAGAATCTGTGAACAAGGGTTGTTGCCAAAGCATTTGGATACAACTGACAGGTCCTTGCCACCAGCATGGCCCAAGAAACACCACCAAGGAATCCCAGCATGTTGGAATAAATTCCACGCCCTAAAGACAGACATTTGGCACCCAGATGTGACTCTATTTATTTACTCAATATTTCAAACAGTCTGATTTCAGACAGCTGCTGGTGAAACGTCAGGACAAAAGAAAACTCGACCATGGCCTTTCAGCCCAAAAGCTCATCACTGCTTCAGTCTGATTCAAGTTAGTTTATTTTCTTCTCTAAAGCAAGAAGGTTAAAAGAGATGGAAGAAATAGATGAATGAATTTTCCACTACTGAATATTTTACTCAGTGGAACAAACAGCATTTTGGGTACAGGAAAGAAATTTAAAGCAGGAGCACAATGCAAAGGAGTGGAAAAAAATGATCCCCAGCAATACTTCCACAGTTAAGACAGAGCATTTCAATAGAAGAGAATATGCATAGCTCAGGGTTGAACTGTGGAGTCCTCGGGGTTCTCTGAGCTTGGTTGTTTTCTTGCAGACGTTTCATTACCCGGCTAGGTAACATCTTCAGAAGGATTTCACCCTCCACTCTCAACCTCCTTTTCACTAACTCAGACTACTAGGAAATTTAATGGTAGATCTCTTGCATCTAACATGGCTCAACACTCAGAAAAGCCAAAGCACAAACAAAACATTCTGAAGCAGAAGCTCACACATCAGCCCAAGGACTGCATTAACTACGTTTTGAGTTCCCTGGCAACAATTTACTGTATATTTCATTGAGACTTTGATTCCAGCAGTTGCTTTCCTTTTGAAAGTGTTCCACCTTGTGGCCATTTCCTTACCTATTAGTGTGCTACAAGCCAGGCAAGCATGGAAAGGGTTGAATTTAAAACGCACCTCTCTCACTGCCTGCAAGTCTGAAGCAGACACGCAGACAGCTCCGCACTACTGATTTGCCTGGCTTCCCTTCAAGGAGAGCAGATGAGCAGCGGCAAAGTTCATTTGGACAATCCAGCTTAGGAAAACAGATTCAGCCCATGGGCTTATTGTCCACAGCCCACCAGGTTTAATAGTCAGATGACCTGTTGGGTTGTAATTCAAGCTTACAGACATTAGGTTACCTACCCAAACTATACACATATCTTACAACAGGTTGTGGATAGCACTGAAGAAGTGGGGCAAGTAGACAGTTTAATGCCCTTCCAAAAACTTCTTTACTTCAGTTGTCAAATACATGATTAACTCAATAATAAACACTAATATGTGTGGTGGACAGCAACAGCTATCAGGAAGGAGGGGGTGCATTCCAGGAAGGGAAAGGAGAAAAAAGACAACACAGTCCGCAGGGGGAGTGTGGAAAGCGAAAGAGGTTCAGGATAGCCTCTCTCTAGAATCTCCCAGGGCATACCCATTTGTTGCAGGAGTATAGATTTAGTCTGTCTATATGGTGTAAGCAAATAAAGGAACTTAACTCAACTGGACTTTTTACTGTGGTTCTTGGGCTGGGCCTGACAATACATGGCTTTTTAAAGGATAAGGCATTTAAAAAAAATAAAATAAAAAATTAGCACTCACATCCAGCCAAGCTGTGGCAATAAAATGTTTTTAGTAATAGGAAGGATGTCACAGGGATTACTATCAGTCTTAGCACACTTCCACCAATTCAAAGCTTGCTGCCAGGGTATCCCCTCTCTCCCCCTTTCATTTGGGTCCCTGGACTTCAGCCCTACTAGCATCATAGCAGCCCTCATTTCACTAAACATGCAGCAGTCTGAAGTCTGACCAGAACCATGTACTATAAAAGCTCTGGGTGGCTGAAGAATGCATTTGTTATCCAGCAATTCACAGGTGATTATTTCAAAGCCTTGTTTCACCAAAGGCTAGAGAAGATACATAAAATGGGAATGAAAAATAGGGCGCTATCTATATAAATGTCAAGCAATTCATGTACCTGAGCTTTTTCCTACACTTACTAAGGCAAAATGATTCAGCCTACAATTATACAGGAAAGAACAGTCTTCAGACTACTGAAGACCAATAGTTTTATCATGGTATAAACTTTTCTCTTGCAATAGATAACAGTTGGCCTTGGGGACCAAAAACATAGTTTCAAGTCTAAGTTACTCAAAATGTCATTATAAAATAGGTAAAAGACTATAGCAACTTTGAGGGAGGAACTGTTAGTACATCAAAGAGAAAGACTGCAAAATGGTACAATTTTGGAACAAAGCTCTGCCCTATATCTCCTGTCTACCAAAGTAGCATATTAAACTACCAGAATATCAAATCAGGCCCAGAGCCATCAATATCAATCTTCCATTTCCAAAACAATTACCTGGATGCCAGTGAGTGGTCAAGCTTTCCCAGAATATGACCCCGCAGATGATGTTCAGAGGTACATAGCTCGGTCCATGGGGGTTAATTTAGGTTTAGTTTCTATTAAATGCTCCCAAGCCCATCTCCCACAAATTTAGTTAACTGTTTACAATTTGTAATCTGCTCAATTGGGATATTGTGAATTTTTAAGATATGTTTTATTGAACATTTGAAAAGTAGGAGAGAACAATTTTAAAAATTAGTTTCCTTGTTTTTTATAAATAGTTGATTACAACTAAATAGGAATGAGATATATAGGAAAGCAGTACACATTTAGGCTCTAAGTGACATAATCAGAAGGATACATCTAAGACAAGCATACATTTAAGATGAAGTAGAAAACCTCTTCCTAAAATGTTTGGTAGGCAGCAGAATGCTTAAGCTGTAGCAGGCCTCTTCTAGAATGTGGAAAGAATGGAAACATGGATATTGGTTTAAAAAGTCATGTTTTAATCCCTCGGAATGCTGACATTATGTTTAAAGTTTCTCTGATAAAAAATGAACTATTTCATTCTCAGTGGAAAATATCAATGTCCAGAAGCAAATCAGTTATTTTTGTTCTCCTGTGGGTAAGGATAACCTCAGAAAATGGTAAGTTAAGACTAGTTATGTCTGCTATTATATGTATGTTTTAATAATGCACCTTCATAACCAATAAGAATGAGAGAGGCTTTGTGACTCCTTCAACATTTGGATAGAACCTTTTCTGCAATATGAAATAGGGATTACAGCTGAGTACAGGATATAATTTGCACAGTGATAATTTTTATAATGGAGTGAGTGCAAATCCTATCCTCAATGAGAATGACTCACCAGATTTTCTTGGTTGCATTACAGAAGAAAGTAACTTCTTGACTCTCACAGAAACCTCAGTGCTACATGCGACGCCCAGGAGAGGCTTTGAGGTAACTGCTGTAACTGGGCAACTGCAATTTTTCTGTTCTTCTTCTTACATAGGACTGGACTCTTATACAATCTGGGTAGAAATCCATGCTCAAATACTAACGCTTAACTGCTTGATGTGGCTTAAAGTAGGTTTTGAGCATTCAACAGGAATGGAAAACAGATACCCAGGTGCTTCTTTGCAAACATTAGACACATGTAAATTTGTTTCAGGATCCACCGAATTTATGGTCCAACTGCCATTATGAAGATTTGCAGGAAACATTCATATATGACAAGCTCACTTGGCTTAGCCTAAAGAGTCATTTCAAGGACTATTAAGCCCTGCAGCTGATAGTGCAAAATTTGATGTATTAAGTACTTACGTTTAGCCCACAGTTTAATTGCTCTGAGTGTCAGCCTGAAGTTCTCCTTGTTTGGTACCAAATGAAGTATTTCATCAGTGACTCTGCAACCTGCCGACAAACAATAAAGTTTCAAGTTAAACAGGGCAAAACACCAATAATGGCAAGCAATGGTCTACAGCAGCATTCCTCAGCACCCTGCTCTCCAGATGTAATACACCACAATGCCAAGAATTCCCAGCCACGTTCAGTGGCTGGGAATTCTAGGACCTGACCTGTAGTTTAATATATCTGGAAGTTTCCAGGTTGGAAAGTGTTGGTACATAAGGTCTTTGTTTTGCTTAAGTCATCCTGAAAAAAATGGCTAAAACTGTCAATTTGAAAGAGTAATACTAAATTTTACCCCATATATAGAAAAACTAATTTTGAAAAAGATGAAATCTTTTCATTTACTCAGAGCATTTTACCATAATTTTTCCATGTCCAAGGATTATTCTAAATACTTGTTCCTTAAATATAGTTGCTATAACAATCATATAATTTTAAGATATTGTAGCTTAATTTTTTCTTTCTTTCTGATTGGGAGAGGGATATAAACTCTTCAAACAAATTACTTAGGCAGCATATTAATCATTAAAAGATTTATAGATAACATTTATAGACATTTCTATCAACTGATGGCCAAATTCTTTTAAGAACAGAAATTATATTAAAAACCAATGTCTATTTTTTCCCAATATTGGTGAGGTAGGACCATCTAGTAGAATTTGTCTTTGTGTTAATCTGGTCATATCATATTATTGATACTACCATCATCTTGACTTATCCAACAGGGTTGTTGCAAGAACTAAAGCATTTATTTTTGAATGCTGAAGAATGTTACATATTATTTACACCTGTATATCAGAGTTCTATCATATCTTAAGCAAGCTGTGTTTCAGAAGTCAAACATTCATGCAACCATGAAACTATAAGCTTTAAGCATTAACACAAGAGACACTCAAAAGCACACAGCTCATTTGAACATCACTGTCCAGCAATTGTTTCTCAGGTTTTGAGAAAGCAAGACAGATATTCTTAGCCTGAATCTTCTAGCTGGGCTGTAAACCTGCATGAAGATGCCAGACTGGGGAAAGCTTTGAGATTACCATTTAAACTCCGAATACATCTGATATCAAGGCTTCTCAGACATGCATCATCCCTAAGGTCCAGACTATCCAAAATGCTTGGCAGTGGTAATCTTGCAAACACGAGATCAATCTAAAATGTAAGAAATGAAAATAGTATCTCAATTAACAGTAACTCTAACAATTTGCTACCAAGTAGCAGGCTTGCTGGCTTGATCTACGTATTCTGTTCAGAAGGTAGAAAAAACATCTTCACAAAATTCGACATACACAGCCTGTGTAGTACTGCATTGCTCTTGCAATTCATATGTACCACTTCTGGTGCTGTAGAAAAAAGGCTGCATAATGTCACGCACAATAGCCACCACAATGGAATACCGTACCCTCATTATACTTGGTGCAGTCAGACTTCAGTTTTGCAGGACTTCTATATTTCACACACCCTCAAGATTTATCAACTGAGCCCAAGGCTATGTGAATTAGTAAATATCTATTTCAGTATTTGCATTAGTAAGGCACAGGCTAGTGTTTAAAAGTTTGCTTCTCAGTGTGCTAACATATGACAGCCTTGTATATATCTTCCTTTAATTTACATATCTGTTAGGGGACCAAGTATATTTTTAATAAATACAAATCACCTTACTTTTGTATTTTGATAAAGAAATGCTTTATGGCCAATTTCCAATGTGAGCTATTTTTCTATGTTTGCATGGAACTTTCTTTTCTAACCCTAACCCTTTCTTTTCTAACCCTAACCCTTTCTTGTTGATTATTGATCAGGAAAGGTAAATGTTAACTGGACCTCATTTGGTGCTGGCATTCATGCCACTGTGAAGATCAGTGGGGACCTAGCTAAATTTGCTCCCAGTGGAATCTGACAAAATTCTTTTACATCACTGCCTGAGTCAAGTGCCAAATGATTCCTAATCAGAGCCAACTGCATACTACATCTCTTCAGCCACACATGGAGAGAATCTATATAGGTATCCCTCCACTTATCCAAAGATCACCTTAAGAACAAGCTCTCCACACAGAAAGGAAAAGAAGAACTGATAAATTTACTTTTGTATCACCAAATTCCAATTTCAAGCAGAAGCTGTCTACAGTACATAAAAAAACAAAGAAGAATATATTTACCTCGATACTATCAAATTCAAACTTGATTACTGGTACATATGCATCTTCTACTGCCTGTAGGAAGAAGTGAAAAGCATTTATTTGAAGCAATTTTGAATTATTTCACTTCCAGAATGCAGATATGCAACATGATCATGGACGCGACTTTTCCTAAAGAGAAATAGAAGGCGCAGATCTTAGCTTCACCAAAGACGTAATAACCTTTACATACTTCAATAAAAAGCAGTATTTACCTCATACTTTTACAACAGTAAGTTTGTTCTTATTAAAACAAAATGTAAGTAGTACCAGCACCCCAAACAAGTTAGGGTTCAGGTTACAAGAGATTCTAATAATCATAGGCCTGTATCCCAGCTGCCTTGTATCAATTAACATCTGCCCTAGGATGGCCCACTATGCCTGGATCTTCAAAAAAAACTGAACTGGAAAATACATGACAGCCTTTCTATAAAACTGCTTAGCTATAGGAATATTTCTTCCTTCTCTTACCCAGGCTATCAATACTTCTGTACCTGGGATCTTCTCCAAGCTAAGGAAACAAGAAAGAATGGGGAATAAAGCTTTTGTGTTGTGGCAGATCCCTGGGTGCACCCCTAAATGTTCTTCAAAATTGTAATTGTTGATGCAACAGAAAGAAAATGAATAAACAAATGGGAAATAAGCATGCTAACTACTTATTTTAAATTTAGTGTCTGCCTTTGCCCTCTTCATTTTTTGGAGAGTACCTTGTTACACATCCCTACAAGACCCAGTACAGCTCTCTCCTGAGGAAGTGGGGAAACATTTAGAGCAGTGTTTTTCAAACTGTTCAAACAAGATGTGTGGACTTCAACTCCCAGAATTGAAGTATGCTGGCTGGGGAATTCTGGGAGTTGAAGTCCACACATCTTAAAGTTGCCAAGTTTGAAAAACACTGATTTAAAGCATAAACCTGAATGAATCTAAACTCCAATTAACACAAAATAAAACTTGTTTATACATTCTGTATCACCTCAATATAGCTTTTCTGAACCTCACAAGGCTTGTCAATAAACAGCTTTCACACAGAGCGGCCTAACCGTCAAGTGAATGATATGCACACATGAGATGGTTAAAGCAAGACAAAGCAACTTACTCTCAGATTTCTGATGCCATCTTGGAGTTTTAACTTTTCAAAAAATGACTGGAAGAAGTCTGATCTTTCTACATGTCTAGGGGCTACACAGAGCGCGTCTATGTCAGCACCTACCAGAAAACAGCCATAGCAATTAGTTGCTCAAGATGAACATTTTCACAGTTCAAGACTGTTTATAACAGCCTTTTCCAATCTGATAGCTTATCCATGCTGGCTGCATATTATGCAGACTGTAGTCTAACGTATCTGGTGGATTTTACCTTTGGTCTGGACTCCAAGCCGATAGGAACCAAATGTGAATATTTTGCCACCAGCTCTGGATGAGGCTGAAGATGGCAGATTCTACAATAAAGTAGGAAATAGTTTTACTTTGAAAACCAAGTCAGTAAGCTTTTCCAATGATGTGTACAATTATATTTGACATGTGCACATGTGGAAGTACAGCAGAGGTTTTACTATCCTCAGATTTTTTAATAGTTAACATTCCCATCAACACCCAGCCCTCCTATCCAAGAAGTATTTCAGTTGTGGCCATTATTCCCAACTTGTTTTGCAGTGAGTGGCAAGATGGCAATGTCTTGGCTAAAGTTGTTTGCTCTTCCCAAAACTTCTTTATGCAACAAGTGTAGTATTTTTAACTTCCTTTTTTCCCTTCCTTTTCCCACTTATAACGTATCTACTGAACCGTAAGCCATTTTATCAGCTGCTATGAACCACTCTGAGTGCATTAACAGAAAATATACAACAGACTGGCATGTCCTGGCATTATGCTAAGCCAATGTAGTTTGTCCAGTATTAACATGTTTTATAATTTCAGCCACTGTGGTTTGCAAGCCATAATTTATGGCTTCATGCATTATGTGAGCCAAGTCAATTGTAGCTTATCCGTCAACCTTTGAGCAAACACTAGCTAAGTAAAATACTTAGGTGACATCTTGTCTTCGGCCTTTGCCTCCCTCCACCCTGGAAAGGAAATCCTGCGAAGAGAGCTTTTGTCAGAGTTTGACTCTATCAATGATTTAACAACAATGATAAGTCATGAGCTTTCCAAGGCAATCAAGTATCATTTACTGCAAGTCTTGTGGCTTTGAAGATTATCCCAAGTGTCTCCAAAACAGGGCTGGCAGAAAGAAAGGGAAAGTGGGAGATGAAGAGCTCCATGGAGGGAACATTTAGTCTTCTGATATACGGTAGGATACCTACATCCTGACAGCAAACATCTCTCAAAGAACAGATAAATCTCTTTTACTCCTAACAGCTTAAACAAGGTAAGTAAACAGTCTGGAGGAGTCAAGCTTTGACAAGCCTCTTACCTTATTTTCAGCAACTTCTGCAACCCACTCTTTAACCAAGTTATTTAGTTTACTGAGAACAGCTAACCTGCAGAGAGGAAATATTTAACATAAACATTTAAAAAGTGGTGCTAAAAATTGGTGTCAAGGTGTTCATCCTATTGTAATTCCACCAACCCAACCTCACTATTATGACTTTGGTAATTAGAAAATGGTTACTTAGGGTCAGCAGTATTACATGCACTCCCTCTTACCTGCAGTTCAGCTCTTCCTCCTCTTCAAATACACCAAAAGGCTTCAGGGCTTCAATCAATTTCTGCGTATAGATATAATCTATTTCCCTTGGTGGTGCCAAACTAATGGGAGAAGTAATTCCGTAGTGCCTTTCCAGTTGGTTCTCCAAATAATTTCTGTATAGAAAATTTACATAAATCAAGGCTAAGGAGTCTATTTTTCTTCACCACAACCAGCTCCTTTCTTCACATCCTCACTGCATATTACGGAAGTAATTTATCTGCTTTAAGCTCCAGAATTTGCAGAAAAAGAAGCTATTATAGGAAAGAACTTCATATCTGAAGTGAAATTTTACAGTTCAAGCAATCTTACAAAGGCACGTTTCCATTATATTAAAAACTAAGATTTCTACTAATATCAATTCAGCTTTCAAGACAGCTTGCGTCTTAAGGGAGAAAAAAGTAGTTTTTTTTTTTACAGGAAAAGCAGCATTACTGTTGCTGTTAGCTGAAATTTTAGACATGCGTATCCTCTTAACAGTTTTCCAAGAATTACAGACTTCAGTGCATGGACACACATTTAAAGATCTAATCAGCCTTCCTGGCTTGATTATTACTGCAGTACATTTATGTGTAAGCTCACTTTTGCATCCTCTTACAAATGTGAAATGATGTGTAAGTTTTGCATCTTCTTCACTAATAAGAATCCTGCCCAAGCATTCATTTTTCCTTTATTTTATCAACATTAATTAAACTGGTATCCTTCAATATAGCTTTTTAAATGTTTTGATATTTTTGACTCTGAACTCAAATAATTTAATACAATTATACATAGAAAATACAACATTCAAGAATGACTGAACTGCTAAGCAGATAGCTGCCCCTCCCACAATATGGCCATTACTGCATGAAACTGATCACTACAAGCATAGGCGTGTCTGAAGCAGACAATCAGCCATACTCCATAAGCATTTTTTTCCATTTTACTGTACAAGGCAAAAATGTTATTTTCACATATTCATAAGTAACTTTCTCCCAACAGAGAGTCATGCTTATAGAGGCAACATTAACATTACTTCCCAGCATCATTATCTACCCATAAGCTCCATTTGCAAATTCTAGTTAGTTGCCTTTTTGCCATCTTATTTCCTGAGTGATTAAAACAGGAGTGGGCAACTTTTAAATGTACTTAGAGCCATATGGTTCTTCAGGAGCCAAGGGCCTACAGTGAGTAGGATTATAATGAAATGTTGTAAGCAGAATGTTCTAGAGGGTTCTTGGGAGTTTTTCTTATATTTGAGACATATTGTTTGACTTTTAAAATTAACATTAAACAGCCTTATACTGTGCAGTGGTGAGTAGATTTTATACCCACAGGACCTTTTTCTTCCTTACTACAATCCTGTGGTGTATCAGCCAAGGTGAACCAGACACGCCCACACAATCCATTCCCAGCCAAGGACTTTTTTTAAAATATTTTTTATCCTGACTTTATTATTTTTATAAATAATTCAATGCAGTGAACATAACTAATACTCTTTCCTCCTATTTTCCCAACAACAATCCTGTGAGGTGAGTTGAGCTGAGAGTGTGTGACTGGCCCGTCACCCAGCCGGCTTTCATGCCTAAGGTGGGACTAGAACTCAGTCTCCTGGTTTTTAGCCTGGTGTCTTAAGCACTAGACCAAACTGGTCTTGAACAATGCTCACAGACCCTTCAAACTGCCAGGCATTCCCTGTTTTCCTTCTAGCTACTTTAATTTCAACAACCCAATTTCCTTCTTTTAATTCTTCATCTGTTGTTACTGTAGAACAAAAGACCCCGTGAAATTCTTGCTGGTAATGACACAGATGGGCCAATAGAGTCTATTCTACCTTTTGCCCATTGTTAATCTAAAATATACCCCAATATAAGGTCAGAGAGCAGAAATGCTTTGATACAGAGAAGAGGAATTGTTTATCTTACTCAATACTGTTGATTATGGTGGTAGGTTTCAGGCAGACAGATCTCTCCCATTATCTGATCCTCAGTCCTTTTTGACTGGTGACAGGGAGCAGATCCAGGCTCTTCTATGTGGAAAGCAAATGTTCTACAACCAAGCAGTGCCTTCTCCAGCAGTGAAGCTGAATACAATGATTTGGGTAGCAACAGGAGACACCACAAGGCACCTCCAAAAAGTCCCACCCCTCCTTTCCAAAAAATAACCAACATGCTGAAACCTATCAAGATCAGTAGTAGAAGGCAAAGTATTGATTTGGGAACTGACCCCTCCCCACATGTAGTTTTGGAATGTTGGTCTGTAATTGCTCCCTTCCAGTGTCAGTGTCTTCCTCTTATTTAACAAGAACTTCCTGGTCCAACCATGTGTCTATATTAATCTTTCAGACATCCTCCAGATGCTCAATCCCCCAGAATTCTCAGCAATGGACATGCCTTCTGAGGAATTCTAAAAGCTGGATTCCATACATATAGAGGGTGCTTAGATTGGGGAAGACTGACCTTCATGTAGCCAAATTCTCTGATAAGAGCATTGAATTAAATGAAGTTTGGGTTCCTGAGTGTGGACTTAAGTCAAAATGCAATAAAAATGTTAATGACTGGGACAAATAAGAGGAAAGCAAGATTGTATAATCTGTCCCCCCTTGATATTGTCCACCTGATCACTATCAACTGTCCAGTTAAACTTCTTTTAAGTGAAGTTAAGGGACACAATGGGGAAATTAATGGATCTACAATGTATGCCAGGAGAACTTAAAACCAGCCCATGTCTAGGATTAACTCATGAGGAGACCAACTAGGGTAGAAAACTAAGACCACAAAGTTAAAAGGCTCTACAGGAGAGATCATATGGTAAATTGGTTACAGGAACCGCAGGCCTGATCAATCTGAGCCCAACCTAAATCAATGGCACTCATTTTCAAGTAAGCATCAGAGGTTGCATGATAAATAGCAAGGTGGCAAAAGGAGTGGACCATGCCCAAAAGAATTAATTCTTGTTTCATCTGTCACCAGAAGTGGTTGGTCCCCTCCCCAATCTATAGCACCTTTCACTGAACTACAAATGGTACAAAAGTCAACACATTCACAGACTTTTGCCATGCAGTGTGTTGGGTCCTTGGACAGATATCACCTGGTCTTTTAATTGTTAATTTAGCAGGTAAAACAGTCATCCTACAGTTGAACTGGGAGTTGTCTCCTTGGCTGCCCTTTTTGCCTTCTGTTCTTAACACAGTCCTCCAGGAAATCTAATGCTTGACCATGGTCACTTTGCTACCAGAGAAGCAAGCAAACAGCCTTAGAGGGGGATAAATGAACATAATGAATTATGTTAATAATTATGATTATAATAATGGAGAATAGGATGAACCAAAATGTTCCAGATAGCAAACAGGTCCACTCTCTCTACTCAAGAGGCCTCACTACATAACCGGAATTAAACTTGGAATCAATAAGACAGGTTGGAATGTGTTCATCTGCCATATATTAGGGACCTCTGAAAAAAATGGGCTTTCAAAAATGGCATACCTTGGCAGAAATGATACAATCTACCACTTCAGGACCTACTACCTCATTTTCTGCATGTGTAAAATAAGCCTGCTCATCAACTGCAGGGAAAAACAGTGATGCAAGCTATCTACACAGGCATTTGGGAACAGCACAAAAGGGTACTTACACCCTCACCCTTCATATACATAAAACAGTATTTCAGACAACTTGGGCAACTATTTCTCTCCATTAAAATAAATGCAGAAACAATTTTAGTACCCTGAAAGTTTTACTAACTTACTATGCCATAATGGACTAACATCTACTGCATGGGAGACATAAGCATTAGCTTGAGTGTACAAGTGCATACACATAGTTTCATACACAGAGCAATGGGGTCGAGAGGATAAATTGCAGGGATCTCAAAGGAAGACGAAATGCAAAATACCTTCTCTCCCCGCTTTCGTCTGTGTGTGGGTGTGTGTACTAGCCGTGCCAACTGATGGTGTACTCAAGCCATTAAAAGTACACCAACCTCCCCAAACAAATTTCCATGCGCACTGGGGATGATGGGGGCTGCCATCCAACACATCCGGAGCGCACACACTGACTTTCTTATCCCCCAAGGAACATGTCACGAGGTTTTACGGTTTTGCTTCTAGCGGCCACATTTATCCAAAGCGCCCAAGAGAGTTAGCAGCTCCCCAAAGCCAATGGAAATTCTGAGCTGTGTGGGAAGGGGAGCAAGCGTCAGCAGCGACCGCAGCGGGTCACGCAGGTCCACCCCACTTTCCTCAAGCGAAGAAGCGCCCAGTGTCCCACTCCCAGCCTGCCCTTTGGTGACGTAACAAGGCGAGACGAGCCTCCGCCCCCCCCTTACCCGCACGTCTCCTTCATGGCCACCGCCAGCATGAGCTCTGCACGCACGGACCGTCTCCAACGCGCGCACAACACCTGCGCTCAGACACCACCTCCTCCCTCGGCCGCCTATATAGGGAGGGAGGAGCACTCACCGCAATAGCATCGGCGCCCTCTGCTGGTGACGCGTGGTATAAAAGCGTTTCCCTCGCGGATTTCCGTCCGCTCTCCGTCCTTTTCACCTTCTTGCGGAGCAGCTGAGTGCTTTGTACATCTGTGGCGAAGGTTTTGGGAGAGAAGGCTTCGGGAAAATAAGAACCAAATCTCCTCACCATCGACTCTCGACCTGAATATCAGCGTTGGTACAAACCAGTCTTTTTCCGTCCTGGTGCCCTCCAGAGGGCTGGGATTACAACTCCCATGCCAGTGGGGAGTTGTGGCCCAACACAACCGCAGAATCTCTTCGTGGAAGAAGGCTGGTGTAAGCTCTGTGTGGAACCATTCTTGCAGTCCTGTTGCCCAAGATGGACCATTGGAAGTCCTGAATTCGTGCCTGGAGGTGGTCAGGATCTGGATGGGATGAAATAAGCTCTGGTGATGGTGACTCGTGCCCTGATCACCACACAGTTAGACTACTGTAATGCACTCTACATGGGGCTGCCTTTGGAGATGACTGAGAAGGTACAGCTGCTTCAAATGGCGGCAGCAAGGCTCCTCACAGGACAACTCTGTCAGAACTGAATTACATCCATCCCACAATTCCTGCTGCTGGCTTCTGGACCCAATGCAAAGTGTCAGCTATCACTTTTAAAGCCCTTTGTGGGGCTGCACCCAGCTATACCAGTCAGTTCCTTGCCAAGACAGAATCTGTCTGGCCAGTATGAACACCTAGAGGAGGACTGTTGAGGATCCCCACGCTCTGCCAGGTTTGTGGGGTGGGGACCAGGTGATAGGCCTTCTAGGGGTGGCTCCTTGGAACACCTGAAGTGAGGATGGCCCCTTCCTCCCTTGTATTTAAGCAAGTTAAAACTCTGCTTAAGTTAAAACCAGGGAGCATTTGGCCTCTTCCACATTTCATTTTCAGTTGTGTGGACTATATATTATGGTTTTCCTTGTGTATACTGGTTGTGTTGTTTGATGCCCAGAGTCCTAATTGACTGGAGCAGCTTATCAATATGCCAGACAAGCAAACAAATAAACTATATTTCTGCCAACACAAAACTGGCCATTTTGTCACTGAGGCACGTTTTGGGGTGGTGATCTGTGGCAGACTGCCACAGGCATGCCCCTCTCTGGTTGCCTGTGGTTTGAGGAGGCCCATAGGCAGGTTCCACATAATCCATGTAGTGGTGAGTCATGGCAGGGAGGCAGATGGTGTGTTCCCCGGGGAAACGTGCCAACAGCTTGCCCGGTGTCCCCTTGACAATAAAATTACTTCTAGCAAATTCAGTGCTTTGAAGTCATATTTACTGTCCCTGCCCAGAGTTGGTATGCAGGGTGCCAACAGCCATGTCAGAAACTTGGGGGGGTGGGGGGGTGGGGCAGCAGTGGCTGTTACAAGAGAGTTTTCCCAATTTGGCCCGGGTTGTATAGGAGGTTGTGTGAGGGAACTAGGACAGCCCTCTTTGCCTTGCCTCCCTGGCTATTTGCAGCAAGGGAAACCGTTCGGGGGGGGGGGGGGCGGGCAGGCCAGGCCAGGCCAGGCCAACCCAACCCAACCCAACCCAACCACCGCTGGAGAAGTAGCTGACCTGCACCTCCAGTTAGCTGAGAACGAGAGGGCAAGACACCAAGGCACCACTACACTTTTGCCATGGAGGCAGGAAATGCAGGTGGCAGGACAAGGCTGGAGTTCCTATCAACCAGGAGCCCCTCCACCCACCCAGAGGAAGTAATAAGCAACTGCCATCACAGAGTTTCCTCTACAGCAGGAGCTGAACCAGTCAGCTAGCAGAGTTTTCAGCTTGATTTTCCAAAACAACTATGGCAACATGGGGACTATATAGGGGTGTGTGCACCAATGTCAGAATAGCAGTTCGTTGGCATATGAAAGGGCCTTATCAAGGGTGCCTGCAGAACCAAAAAAGTCAATATGGCAGCCGCGAAGGTGTAATTGAACCAGGTGGAGCTTCGATTGCACCGTTGTGGCTGACATCTTGACTTTCTTGATCACACCTTACAGACACTCTGATCCTTCCTACGTGTGCATAATGTCTGCTATTACAGGAACAGATCTGTCAGATGGATTCTTCAACAAGTATTCTCCAACCCTGGGCTTTGAATTGCATATATAGATCCTTTATTTAAGATGTTTTTCTAAATCTATCCTGTGTCCTTTTAATATAATCCAGGACTGCTCTATTGTATGTTGCAAAGGGCACCTCTTGTTTTAGTCTCCTTGTATTTGCCTTAGCTAAATTTTTGCTATATTGCTTCATGGCAGCAGGCTGAGAAGGGTGGCGGAAGTTTAATTGATCCTTTCAGCATAAACAAATGGATTATCATCCAGGCAATACAGTATTCTAATTGCAGTATTTTGACTTTTGCATCCCAGTCAAGGTCAGTTTGAGGGAGCCTTTATCTTTATAGTTAGCTTCACTGGGGATTTGAAACTGGTTCTCTCACAGCTCCCTTTAAGACCCCCAACACTTTGGAATGACTTCACATTTTATACATGTTCTTGCTTGTATAAGCAAGCATGTCATCATCTCTAACCCAGCAACCTACTATGAGAGAATAATAAATTCATGCCTTGAGCACCCCTATCCCAGACATATATGCATAAGTATTTGAGGGCATGGATCCATACATTTGATGTGTTCTTTGTAGGAAACAGTGGTGTCTGCAGGTGAGGGATGTCAAGATACGTAATAGTATGTGGGAATGACCTTGGGGGACAGGTGGAAGAGCCACAGACAAGACAGTGGTCAGAGAAGCGGCAGCTGAGCCCGCAGAAGGAATGGAGGCATGGCAAATGTCTCAGAAGGGACCCTCCCTAGTTTCTTGGACTATTAAGGTGAGGAGGTACTTTCAGACTTGCAAGATTCTGTTACTGTAACCTTATAATAAAGGTAGTGGGTATGCTGCTTGTTTGGACTACCTCTTAACGCTGACAAAATCGCAGTCATGAAGATAAGATCAAAGTCCCACCCTGTCTTATGTGCATTGCAAATGCCGAACACACATAAAACAGGAGCAGGGCTTTGATTGTATGGGCATGGCTGCCATCTTGACTTTTTTGAGCCCTCCCTGCAGATGTTCATGATAGGAAGTATAGATATAATTCAGGTATTTGTGGTAATCACATATAACCTAGAGCTGCCTTCAGCTGCTGCAACTTCATGTGCCGGTTCCCTATTCCAAATGCTAGTATTGGGGAATAATGAACTCCCAATACCAGTCTGTCTTAACCTGACGTCTTTGTAGATGTGATGGACCCAGCTCCTCGAACTGTCAGCCTTCAGGTCAGGGAAGCTGATCCAAAATGTACAACTATTCTTTTTTGTATCTGTGCATGCATAGCATGTAAAGGGAAAGCATATCATCCTGAAATAACATCCCCCCCCCCCATTATTACAACTCCAGGGTGCCCACCAATTATACCGTGGCTTTGATTGCTTGCATTAAATCTCCAGAGTGAAATACTGTCATTAAACTGGACAGGCCATTGCGCCGTTTCCCTCCAAATTGAAGCCCAGATTAATTGTGGTGCTGGCAAGCTCTCAAAACAGTTTAGGGAGAAGCAGCTCACCATTAACACAGTGGAGCCACGCTTATTGCACTAGCCTTGATGCGGCCTTTTTCTTTGATCAGCTCACTCTCTCTCAGCAGGCCCCAAAATAGCCCCAGGGTACAAGAGTGCTTCCATTGCAATCATGTTAATTTTGCTTTTAGTTTGTCTTTAGCTGTTGGAGATTAATGAATAAAAGTGGTGTTTAAATTTACAACCAGGCCTGTTCTGATGGCTCAGTGGTATCATCGCCCCTGGTTTTTTGACTTTGATTATCTGAGCCAGTCATCTACAAAAAGGAAGAAATAAAGAAATCCATCTTCTATCTAGAGCAAGGCAACAAGGAATCTAATGGGGGACAGGAAAAAACAGAGGTGGCATAAAGAAGTTGATCTCTTGAGATAGCTTGGTATTCTACGTTGTGCTAAGTGTACGAAGAACAATCCATTTGCCATTGTTTGTCTTCTGAACTGAAATATGACTTACCCCATGGCTTCAGTGGGACAGAACCAGTAGGGAAGGAGAATGTTTATTGTAATCTCAGCTATATAATGAATATTTTCAAATCATTTTAACTGGTTGATTGTACAGTTGGAAAATAGGTTACTAATAGTGAATGTCATTAGAGCTTCCATTTTCCTCTAAAAACATTCAGACTAAGGCCAAGAATGTAACATTATGCATGATTTTTTAAAACTTGACCATATTAGTTGTGCTTTAGTAACCATAGCTGTGTAGGGCTGCAACACAATTTCTGACTCCTTGCTATGTTATTGATTTTTCTAGCTCTATAGTTGTGCATGTTCTTTCTGATTTCCAAAATCCTTTTCCATTTTTCAAATTCATGTTTTTGAAATTGACTAAGGAGTCCTCAGGAAAAATGGATGACCTCTATTCTTAATCAATTTTGAACCTGTCAGGAACAGGGTTCTTAATAAATGATCAGTCCACTAAAGTTATGAACATGTACCATTGGCATAGAGATCTAGTTTGTGATCCACAACTACTTTTAGCCAGCAAACATATTTGCAATTTTGAGAGCATGGTAAGGCACACAAAATGGCTTGCATGGTGAGCCTAGCCCACACACAAAATGGCAGCTATGGTCACAGAAATATCCACTTACCAAAAACTCACTGGTAGAGCATACGCATTTTCACGACATAACTTTTCTGTCTTTTGCAGAGGAACAGATGGCACACATCCAAAAAACACTGGGCATTTTGTGCACATGTATCAGATTATGCACACATGCTACATATACTGAGGATGATCCATAAGCACAAAATAAGCTGGTGACTAATTTAACTGAGAAAATAATGTAGAACTGTGACTTCAATTCTGCAGTCAATTTTGCCCAGTTGCTAAAATGAGGCACTATAATTTGCTTACTTTGCTTCTAAATGAGAGGCAAAAGATAAAAATCACTTTTTGTTTTTTGTTTTTAGCAATAAGGATCATTTAAAAAAAAAAATTGCCATTCTTTAACAAGGAGTCAGTTGAATGACACCATTACTTGCAATGCTGTCCTAGATTGTTGGTTCCTTACAGTTCAGGCATGGCCATGGGTCTGATGTTCGGCATTAAAGTTGGACAGTAATAGCCTGATAAAGGATCTTGTTAACGTGCCTAGGAATAGCCTTGGTCATGAATTCATTAGTTCCATGCAGAGATTGCATATAATTCTGATTGCTGCTTGTAGAGAAACTTTAAAGGCAGAAGTGGCTGATAATTATTGGAGCACCCTGAACTGTGTGTGCCACATGAACAAGGACACTCGTTCACTAGGATGACCAACTAGTTCTGTGCTACCAGAGGGTGGGAGGGACGGGGCTACTGAAACTTTACTTGTTGTATAGAAAAGTGAATTATGTCAGGGGCAGCTTCTTCCCTTTCTGCATGACAACCTGAATCTAATGAAATACCTTCTTTTAGCCATAAAAACCTGTCCTGTTTTGCACCTGGCAAATTGAAGCCGTTTGCAGTTTTCAATACACAAAACCCCTTGTCATTATCAGAATTTTGTATTCAGAAGAATGTTCTCCTAAAGACCAGCAAGGGAAGGGCAAACCCAACAAGCAAGAAGCCCAGATCCACACATACCCTTTAAACAGCTTCATCCTGTTAATGTGAAAAAGAAAAATGCAATGCAAAGTGCATATATATCAGATGTGTGTATCTTTGTGTTCAGTGAGTTATCACATTTATATACTACTGTCCAAAGGCTCTTGCAGAAAGATAGAGATAAACTCACATTCCAACATTTGTGCAATGTTTACCTTGCTTGTAAACAAGGGTTTGGACCTGGTTCTCAATGGAACTATTGTTGTTGTTTAGTCGTTAAGTCGTGTCCGACTCTTCGTGACCCCATGAACCATATTGCGCCAGGCCTTCCTGTCTTTCACTGCCTCCCTGAGTTTGCTCAATTTCATGCTCATTGCTTCAGTGATGCTATCTAGCCATCTCATCCTCTGCCGTCCTCTTCTCCTTTTGCCTTCCATCTTTCCCAGCATCAGGGTCTTTTCCAAAGAGTCCTCTCTTCGCATTAGGTGACCAAAGTATCTGAGCTTGAGCTTCATTATCAATCCTTCCAATGAGCAATCAGAGTTGATTTCCTTTAAGATTGACTGGTTTGACCTCCTAGCAGTCCAGGGGACTCTTAAGAGTCTTCTCCAGCACCACAGTTCAAAGGCATCAATTCTTCGGCGTTCAGCCTTCTTTATGGTCCAGCTCTCACAGCCATACATTACTACTGGAAAAACCATAGCTTTGACTATGCGGATCTTTGTCGGCAAGGTGACGTCTCTGCTTTTTAATATGCTATCTAGGTTTGCCATAGCTTTCCTCCCAAGGAGCAAGCGTCTTTTAATTTCATGGCTGCAGTCTCCGTCTGCGGTGATCTTGGAGCCCAAATAAATGAAGTCTGTTACTGCTTCCATTTCTACCCCTTCTATTTGCCAGGGATTGATGGGTCCAGATGCCATGATCTTAGTTTTTTTAATGTTGAGTTTCAAGCCAGCTTTCGCACTCTCCTCTTTCACCCTCATCAAGAGGCTCTTTAGTTCTTCTTCACTTTCTGCCATTAGGGTGGTATCGTCTGCATATCTGAGGTTATTGATGTTTCTCCCTGCAATCTTAATTCCGGCTTGTGATTCTTCCAGCCTGGCATTTCTCATGATGTACTCTGCATATAGGTTAAATAAGCAGGGGGACAGTATACAGCCTTGTCGTACTCCTTTCCCTATTTTGAACCAATCGGTTGTTCCATGACCGGTTCTAACTGTTGCTTCTTGGCCCGCATACAGATTTCTCAGGAGACAGGTAAGGTGGTCTGGTATCCCCATCTCTTTAAGGATTTGCCACAGTTTGTTGTGATCCACACAATCAAAGGCTTTTGCATAGTCAATGAAGCAGAAGTAGATGCTTTTCTGGAACTCTCGTGCTTTCTCCATGATCCAGCGAATGTTGGCAATTTGATCTCTAGTTCCTCTGCCTCTTCGAAACCCAGCTTGTACATCCGGTAGTTCTCGGTTCACGTACTGCTGAAGCCTAGCTTGTAGGATTTTGAGCATAACCTTGCTAGCATGTGAAATGAGTGCAATTGTGCGATAGTTTGAGCATTCTTTGGCATTGCCCTTCTTTGGAATTGGAACGTAAACTGACCTTTTCCAATCCCGTGGCCACTGTTGCGTTTTCCAAACTTGCTGGCATATTGAGTGCAGCACTTTAACAGCATCGTCTTTTAGTATTTTAAATAACTCAGCTGGAATACTGTCATCTCCACTAGCTTTGTTGTTAGCAATGCTTCCTAAGGCCCACTTGACTTCACTCTCTAGGATGTCTGGCTCAGGGTCAGTGACCACACCAGCATGGACATCAGGGACATTAAGATCTTTCTTGTATAGTTCTTCTGTGTATTCTTGCCACCTCTTCTTAATCTCTTCTGCTTCTGTTAGGTCCCTGCCTTTTTTGTCCTTTATCATGCCCATCTTTGCACTAAACGTTCCTTTGATATCTCCAATTTTCTTGAAGAGATCTCTAGTCTTCCCCATTCTATTGTTTTCTTCAATTTCTTTGCATTGTTCATTTAAGAAGGCCTTCTTATCTCTCCTTGCTATTCTCTGGAAATCTGCATTCAGTTGCTTATATCTTTCCCTTTCACCCTTGCTTTTCGCATTCCTTCTTTCCACAGCTATTTGTAAAGCCTCATCAGACAGCCATTTTGCTTTCTTGCATTTCTTTTTCTTTGGGATGGTTTTAGATGCTGCCTCTTGTACAATGTTACAGACCTCCGTCCATAGTTCTTCAGGCACTCTGTCTACCAAATCTAATCCTCTAAATCTATTCATCACCTTCACTGTGTACTCACATGGAATATGATCTAAGTCATACCTGAGTGGTCTAGTGGTTTTCCCTACATTCTTCAATTTAAGCCTAAATTTTGCAGTAAGAAGCTCATGATCTGAGCCACAGTCAGCTCCTGGTCTTGTTTTTGCCGTCTGTATAGAGCTTCTCCACCTTTGGCTGCAAAGTATGTAATCAATCTGGTTTCGGTATTGACCATCTGGTGATGTCCATGTGTAGAGTCGTCTCTTGTGTTGTTGGAAAAGAGTGTTTGCTATGACTAGCTTGTTCTCTTGACAGAAGTCAAAATGGCATCCAGGACTATGTGCTTGAAACACTGCTCTTTTTATTAATACTTCTTGGATAGCCTTCTTGGAAATGTGTCCTAGGTATTTAACATCTGAAGGCGTACTTTCAAACATACAGATTTCTTGATTCTTTCCTAATAGTAACATACCAAGTCACTGATATTCAGACATAGGAAACAAACTCAGATGCTAACGCAGGCAACTGTTTCACAGAATCACTGTCATCCAGAACACCAAGATTTTATTCATCTGATCGTTTTTCAAAGTGACATACATCATCGGCCAGCAATTACTTTCTGCAGATTATCTAGGACAAATTGGTCAGTCTCTGTACAAAAGAATAAAAGGATCCAAATTTTACATCAGAATGATATTCTTAAAAAAAACTTTTCAGGTCTCAAACAACCACTAAATTCACATTATCATGTAAGCTTTGCAAACAGGAGGAAGCAGATTATTGAGATATCTATATATTATTTGCTATCCTGAAAAGCAATTTTGGGATATTTGATGACAATCCAACCAATTAATGATTATCCTTTTTTGCTTCCACCCCACCCCAGCCAATCAATTAATGTCCTTGCTCCATTCTCTACAATCTTACTTAAATATGGAAGGTTGGAGATTTGCAGATAGTTGTTTAAAATTGCTGGGTCCAGTGAAGGCCTCTTTAGAAGAGGTCATAACACTGCCTCCTTCAAGGCAACTAGTACCATTCCCTTCCTCAGAGGTATTGGCTGCCTCCCAGACTCAACCATTCACATGCCCATTGGCTACTTGAACAGCCAGGTGGAACATGGATGTAGCTCACAAATGGTGGAACTCATGCTGTACAGCACCCTATTTATTGAAATAAACATGCTGAAACGAATCCCACATAAGATCAAAAGACATCCCAATTACCTCTTCAAACTTTGCCCATGTGGAATCCAAATTTAAGTGAATATGACCAATTGTATAGCAAAATGTTGCTAAATTTTGGCCTGTGTGGGATCTTTCTACCCTTCTCTAAAAGCAAGTGGGTTACCCTAAGCAAGACTGCTGGGACATGTTCTACCAATACAAAGAAAATGGAGAAGTATTGACACTTCACTGCCCTTATCACCATATTTTAGGCTCCAGTGTAGGCTTGTACCCATACTTACCCATACCAGTTCACTTCTGGTTTTCTTCCATTAGGACTCCAGGCATCTCTTCTGCAGCTTCATTTCTTGATGTTGCTCAGTAAATTAACTTTCCAGGATCAGCAAGGAGCAAGAAACCATGTGGAGACAATTTCATCAAGTGCTTTGGCCTTCCTAGTAGGTTGTAGAGCCCAACCAAAATATGGGATTGCCTACCAGACTGCTGAGAAAATCCCCCACTACTTGCTAGAATTCATCTGGATCCATAGGATACCTGGGATGGACAATATTAATCAATCCCCTGTCCTGTAGAAGTCAGCAGTGACCTGGATAAGGGAATAATTTAACCATACATAGCAAAGAACTAACAGCAGTGTTCTCCATTTTCTGATAATAAACCATATTCTCGTGATGCTGTAAAATGGTGGTCTAGATGACTTCTTTATCACTGTTTTTAAGTGGCCATTCAGATATCAGGAAATTTCAAAGATATATATTTGCATGAGACAAATAAGCCTTAAACATTTCATGCATCTGATGAAGTTGGTTGTACTCCACAAAAGTTATGCCATGCATTATTCTTTAAGGGGCCACAAGATACTTTTTTTTTTTTTTAAGGTATCTTAAAAGTATTGTCCTTAGCAGAATTGCTGCCTATGGGAACTCAATCAAAAGGGCAAGTGCTCATTTTTTAATTTAGATAATGTACCTTGCTCTGAAGCAGCTTAACTGCTCTTTCTTCCAATAAACAGTACAAAAATAATTGGTTGGAATATGTTGCAGATAAGATTTTTCCACTTTTGAAGCATTCCATTTTCCTGAAGGATGTCTTATTTAATCGATGAGAATTAGATAGGCTAAACTCTCTTGGGGGTGCTCCATTCACTCTTCAAAGGCAAGTTGCTAGCAACTCAGCACTGAATTATGTTATGAAGCTATATTTCATTCTTTATCATTTATTTGGAGAGCAGCACTAATTAATTGACGCCAGGTTGCTTTTAATTATGTCCCGCTCTGAGTAAGCTTTGGGGATCTGTTTATTGTTGGTTGCAAGGTTTAGAATGGGGAGGAGTTCAAAAAGTCTGTGTTTAGCATTTTCCATTCTTCTAGTTTCATCAAATGCCCTGAGACAATTACTAAGCTTTATTTTTCCTTGTTGTTTGGTTTTTTGGAGTTGCCAAAATGAATCCATGCATTAGTTAGCAAAGAACAGATTCTGATGAGATAGCACTGCAGTCAAGAACATGATCATAGAGGAAAGCAGTTGGATTATTTGGATACTAGCTGTCTAAACAATCTCAGTAATATCAGCACTGCACTGGTTAAGAGTGGAAAATCCAAATTCCATCAGGAAAGAAATGTTGCTGAACCACATCTGCCAGCATCTCTCATTACTGGCCCATTCTACCTGGATTTGCTAGGAGATGTAGTTCAATAATATCTAGTGGACCTTAGGTTTCCTATCTGTGACCTAAAATAAGTCTACATGAAGACTACCCAGATGTTTAACCTATAGGAAAAGTTGATTCTTCAAAGTTCGTTGAAGCAAAAGAGTTCAACAGAGAGGTCTGGAATAAGAGGGTAAGAAAGCAGGTAGGTTTAAAAAGCTGGTAGGTTGGAGAGAATGATCTGACTCTAAGGCAAGGGTGATCTGAAATATCCTCTTTGTTCCATTCCAAGTAGGAAAGCTAGGGCAAAGACAATATCCTCATCTGAGTCTTCTAATTTGACTTGAGAGTTCTTTATGAATCTTTGTGGTTTGGTAAACAAAATAATTCTGGACTATTCCTGATAGTCAGGATATATAATGGTAGTTTATGGATGACCAGACCAATCACTTTCCATAAGTCTTTTTCCATGTGCACTGTTATTATATTTCCCCTAATTTGCAACTGGTGTCATCAGCTGCCATACTGAATGGAATTTATGGAAGAAATGGTCCAACATATCTAGTGGGCCTCAGAGTGGGGAAGACTGCCTAAGGATAGGAAGGCAGAACTATTTCAGGGCCAAGGGCCACTTGTGAGTTTTGTGGAATGTAACAGAGGTGCATGTGAACAGGATAAGGGGGAAAGTGACCATGCCTATAATAAAATTACTCAGATTTTTCTTAAACCACACCATACCAGTACTAAAACCACATGATTCATTCTAATTTACCTACTGAAAATTAGGGGAATCTATGGAGATTTCTCCTTTGGGCCAAATAATGTACACATTTGGCTAAGGAGAATATAGGAAGCTGCATTATAGCAAGACAGAATGCTGGTCCATCTAGATCAGCATGTTGTTGTTGTTGTTGTTTAGTCGTTAAGTCGTGTCCGACTCTTCGCGACCCCATGAACCATATTGCGCCAGGCCTTCCTATCTTTCACTGCCTCCCTGAGTTTGCTCAATTTCATGCTCATTGCTTCAGTGATGCTATCCAGCCATCTAATCCTCTGCCGTCCTCTTCTCCTTTGGCCTTCCATCTTTCCCAGCATCAGGGTCTTTTCCAAAGAGTCCTCTCTTCGCATTAAGTGACCAAAGTATCTGAGCTTGAGCTTCATTATCAATCCTTCCAATGAGCAATCAGAGTTGATTTCCTTTAAGATTGACTGGTTTGACCTCCTAGCAGTCCAGGGGACTCTTAAGAGTCTTCTCCAGCACCACAGTTCAAAGGCATCAATTCTTCGGCGTTCAGCCTTCTTTATGGTCCAGCTCTCACAGCCATACATTACTACTGGAAAAACCATAGCTTTGACTATGCAGATCTTTGTCGGCAAGGTGACGTCTCTGCTTTTTAATATGCTATCTAGGTTTGCCATAGCTTTCCTCCCAAGGAGCAAGCGTCTTTTAATTTCATGGCTGCAGTCTCCGTCTGCGGTGATCCTGGAGCTCAAATAAATGAAGTCTGTTACTGCTTCCATTTCTACCCCTTCTATTTGCCAGGGATTGATGGGTCCAGATGCCATGATCTTAGTTTTTTTAATGTTGAGTTTCAAGCCAGCTTTCGCACTCTCCTCTTTCACCCTCATCAAGAGGCTCTTTAGTTCTTCTTCACTTTCTGCCATTAGGGTGGTATCGTCTGCATATCTGAGGTTATTGATGTTTCTCCCTGCAATCTTAATTCCGGCTTGTGATTCTTCCAGCCTGGCATTTCTCATGATGTACTCTGCATATAGGTTAAATAAGCAGGGTGACAGTATACAGCCTTGTCGTACTCCTTTCCCTATTTTGAACCAATCGGTTGTTCCATGACCGGTTCTAACTGTTGCTTCTTGGCCCGCATACAGATTTCTCAGGAGACAGGTAAGGTGGTCTGGTATCCCCATCTCTTTAAGAATTTGCCACAGTTTGTTGTGATCCACACAATCAAAGGCTTTTGCATAGTCAATGAAGCAGAAGTAGATGCTTTTCTGGAACTCTCGTGCTTTCTCCATGATCCAGCGAATGTTGGCAATTTGATCTCTAGTTCCTCTGCCTCTTTGAAACCCAGCTTGTACATCCGGTAGTTCTCGGTTCACGTACTGCTGAAGCCTAGCTTGTAGGATTTTGAGCATAACCTTGCTAGCATGTGAAATGAGTGCAATTGTGCGATAGTTTGAGCATTCTTTGGCATTGCCCTTCTTTGGAATTGGAACGTAAACTGACCTTTTCCAATCCCGTGGCCACTGTTGCGTTTTCCAAACTTGCTGGCATATTGAGTGCAGCACTTTAACAGCATCGTCTTTTAGTATTTTAAATAACTCAGCTGGAATACTGTCATCTCCACTAGCTTTGTTGTTAGCAATGCTTCCTAAGGCCCACTTGACTTCACTCTCTAGGATGTCTGGCTCAGGGTCAGTGACCACACCAGCATGGACATCAGGGACATTAAGATCTTTCTTGTATAGTTCTTCTGTGTATTCTTGCCACCTCTTCTTAATGTCTTCTGCTTCTGTTAGGTCCCTGCCTTTTTTGTCCTTTATCATGCCCATCTTTGCCCTAAACGTTCCTTTGATATCTCCAATTTTCTTGAAGAGATCTCTAGTCTTCCCCATTCTATTGTTTTCTTCAATTTCTTTGCATTGTTCATTTAAGAAGGCCTTCTTATCTCTCCTTGCTATTCTCTGGAAATCTGCATTCAGTTGCTTATATCTTTCCCTTTCACCCTTGCTTTTCGCATTCCTTCTTTCCACAGCTATTTGTAAAGCCTCATCAGACAGCCATTTTGGTTTCTTGCATTTCTTTTTCTTTGGGATGGTTTTAGTTGCTGCCTCTTGTACAATGTTACACACCTCCGTCCATAGTTCTTCAGGCACTCTGTCTACCAAATCTAATCCTCTAAATCTATTCATCACCTTCACTGTGTACTCACATGGAATATGATCTAAGTCATACCTGAGTGGTCTAGTGGTTTTCCCTACATTCTTCAATTTAAGCCTAAATTTTGCAGTAAGAAGCTCATGATCTGAGCCACAGTCAGCTCCTGGTCTTGTTTTTGCTGTCTGTATAGAGCTTCTCCATCTTTGGCTGCAAAGTATGTAATCAATCTGGTTTCGGTATTGACCATTTGGTGATGTCCATGTGTAGAGTCGTCTCTTGTGTTGTTGGAAAAGGGTGTTTGCTATGACTAGCTTGTTCTCTTGACAGAACTCTATTAGCCTTTGCCCTGCTTCATTTTGTACTCCAAGGCCAAACTTGCCTGTTATTCCGATTACTCCTTGACTTCCTACTTTAGCATTCCAATCCCCTATGATGAAAAGGACATCTTTTTTTGGTGCTAGTTCTAGAAGGTGTTGTAGGTCTTCATAGAACTGGTCAACTTCAGCTTCTTCGGCATCAGTGGTTGGGGCATAGACTTGGATTACCGTGATGTTGAATGGTTTTCCTTGGATACGCACTGAGATCATTCTGTCGTTTTTGAGGTTGTACCCCATTACTGCCTTTCCCACTCTCTTATTGACTATGAGTGCAACTCCATTTCTTCTAAGGGTTTCTTGCCCACAGTAGTAGATATAATGGTCACTTGAATTAAATTCACCCATTCCCGTCCATTTCAATTCGCTGATTCCCAAGATGTCGACGTTCAATCTTGTCATCTCATGTTTGACCACATCCAGCTTGCCTTGGTTCATGGATCTTACATTCCACGTACCTATACAATATTGTTCTTTACAGCATCGGACCTTCTTTTCGCTTCCAGATACATCCACAGCTGAACGTCCTTTCGGCTTTGGCCCAGCCGCTTCACTCTTTCTGGAGCTACTTGGAATTGCCCTCCGCTCTTCCCCAGTAGCATATTGGACACCTTCCGACCTGAGGGGCTCATCTTCTGGCGTCATATCTTTTAGCCTTTTAACATTGTCCATGGGGTTTTCTTGGCAAGGATACTGGAGTGGGTTGCCATTTCCTTCTCCAGTGGACCACATTTTGTCAGAACTCTCTGTCATGACCTGTCCGTCTTGGGTGGCCCTGCACGGTATAGCTCATGGCTTCACTGAGTTACACAAGCCCCTTCGCCACGACAAGGCAGTGATCCATGAAGGGGCTAGATCAGCATAGCTTGTTCCAATTATGAACAATGATCCATGGTCTCTGACAGAAGCATGTTTTCAGGCTATGTAGCTGCAAAGTGAAAGTGCTCACATGTGACAAAAGTTAAACAAGGATACTTGGCCTTTGCCAAGAAGGAGCTGCAAGATATGCACTCTGTGTGTGGGAGACTCTGTCTCTCCTTGTCAGGGAAAAGAGTATCAGAGAACACAAGAATTCAGACAACACATAGTTTTTATAGTAGGCAAAGTGGATGCAGGAAGATAGAGGTGGTATCCATAGAAGTTGTACTTTAGCAAAAGTTTTCCCCTCTTTCCTTGGTAATCCATGCGGATTGCTTCTCTAGTCTACTGTAATTGGGTGTTGTATGTTAAGGCCAGAATCCTAAGTGAAGCAACTATTAAGGTCCTAGAAAAAGGAATGCTAGAGATGTTTCTTTGGATATACACACACAATGGACTCGTTCAAGATGCATTTCACAACCTTGGTTAATGTTTTGATGTATATGTGTGCATGGGTGTGTGTGGCTTGTTTTGCAAATTTAGCATGTTTGGTTAGTGAATAGTTCAGTATATTGTTCGAATCCCGAAAATGCGTAACTTGTTAATCAGGTTGTGTTATGTGAATACAACCAGTAAATGTTCTGGAGAGTGGATAATTTGGATTTGTGTTCAAAATGCCCTTTCTTTAGAGAGTGATGCAGCACATGTGGATGCCATACAACTGTGACACCACTAGAGGATACTCAAGACATTTCATATTAAATAATCAAACCAACCAACCAGTAAACCCCAAATCTTATGCGATGGCCATGCCTTGTAAGTTTAAACCTGTTGCTTCTTTTTTCCACTTTTCCCATGTTTCAGTGGACTCTTTAATCTGTGTTTCATGGCCTTGACGCTGAGCAGTTGTTAGATGTTGGCATAACTGACATCTTGTCTTAAGAGTGCTAGTTCTCAGCTTCTCCCACAGGTGAGCAACTCAACACCCACAGGCTATTTGTGGCCTCCAGATCTTAGAGCACCCGCAGAGTGGGTAATATCCAACTCTCTTCCTGTTTGGAGGGGAATTGAGGGTAAAGGATCAAAGTGGCTTCCTTAAACTTTGCAGAAATTTGAGGAACCCATTTTGCCTATTAAAAAAAATCACCTTTTTTTCCTCCCCTTTTTTGGTGGGTTAAAAAGCAAATGGGTGCTTTAAACTTCTGCAAGTCGCTGAGGCACCCATTTTGCTCATTAAGCCCCCCTTCCCAAAGTCTCCTCCAAAACTGAAAAACATGAGGAATGGCACATTCTAGTGAGGTCATGACATTGCTGGCCAAACACTCCCCCCTCCCAACCCTTGGAGGCAAGAATATCCAAAGAACAGCCCTCTGCTGCAAGAAAGCTACTCATCCTGAGGATAGAGGATGCAGTATATCCCTGTATCCCATCCCACTATGTGTTGCTACTGGTGTTTGGGCTATTCCACAGGCACACCCTCCCTACTCAGTTGAAATGTGCCATTAACATGCCAGAAAATTCAAGCAATGGCTCTCCCATTCCACCAGCATAGGGGCCAAATTCTAAGGCCCTTCAGCCAGCAAACCTCATATAGGATTTCTCTGTAGGTTAGCACATATAAAATGTGAAAAAGAGGATGTTATTTGAATTCAACATCAGCAATTAACTGGCTGTTCCATACATCTCTAGTTTTGAGCTTATTTCCTAGGCATGCCTGCAGATAAGGCTTGAATTTCAGTGTAGGAAAAAGAAGTTAGCACTCATTGATGAAGGAATCTTTCTGATAGTGGCTGGAGGAGACTGAAAAAAAACATTCTTCAGTCATGATAAGCTAAGTTTAATTTCAGCTAAGCAGAGTTTTGTTCATGATAAAGGATTTTTAGAAACCAATTCTTTGTGCCTGTAGGGAAACCGACCCCTAAAATGTCTAATCTTTGACAAAGAATGAGAACAGACTTTTCTGCATCCTCTGTAAATCCCAGAGCTGATAGATAGTCAATGTGGAACACGCTGAATATAAAAAGAAAAAGACCCACTTCAGAACTTGCTGCCAATATAATATTCTTGGAGTCAAAGAGTAATCTTTCCCTAAGCGTCTTAATAATGAAAATAGTGGTCAGATAAGCAGAGCTCTGGATGCTCTGTGGTAAACCAAGGAATACATTGAAAGGATTTAAATTAATTTTTCTTTTAAGAAACTTAATCTTGATTGCCATTGCTGAATGCAGGCCTATTTTATGATATAAAAGTTAATGTTACTCACATTTGTGAAAGGAAAGGCCAAGACCTCTTTAAACAAGATTAGAAGAAAGAATAGAATCCCAAGGCAAACGCTGTAAATTCCTGCATGTACACAGATACAAACAATACACATGGAAATGCAAACACTGCATAACATACAAAGAAAGATATGTGGACACCAGTGATGGAATGATTCAGATAGCACGTCTACTAGAAAGCCAGTCAGGTATTCCAAAGAGAAAAAATGAATGCACGTCGGGGATGCATAAATGCCGCTAGATTTATTATCCCCATTTATCATGCCTGAAGGTAGCTACAATTAATTCACTACACAGATAGGAAGATGAGATTTGGGACCATTTAGGTTTTAGTGGGTAACCAATGATTTGTCCATAGGCTGCAAGAAGCTCCTGACCCTCCCCCCCCCGCTTTTGCAGGTTTCAGGGCATTCTCTGATTAAAATTGCTAGAAAATAATGCACAAGTTTTTACCATATTCACACGGGAACCACATAAAAATTGTACTGTGGAGGCCTTGGGGTTCTCTGAGCTTGGTTGTTTTCTTGGAAACGTTTCATTACCCGGCTAGGTTACATCTAGCAGTAAACATAGGCTAATCAAGGAACTACCAGAGGAGCTAAACAAACCCCCCACCCCCACCAGCACCGGTAAGGCAGGCCACAGTATATAAATAGAGAGCAAACCCCATCCCATTCTAGCACTGAAGATGTTACCTAGCCTGGTAATGAAACGTTTGCAAGAAAGAACCAAGCTCAGAGAACCCCAAGGATTCCACAGTTCAACCCTAAGCTACACATATTCGCTTCTGTTGGTACCAAAAATTGTGTTGTAAATCCTAAAATAGCACATCCATGTGAAAAAAAGAAAAAAACTTCACAAAACTTCTAAAAACTGGTCTTGCCCATCTATGTGATGTGGTGCCCACCCATGTTTCAGCTTCCCCCCCATTAGCTACAGCGTTGGCTACAAAAAAGTTTCGCACCCTTGAGCTAAACGCAATCACAACAGCATAACAGTAAGTTAAGAATGGAAGACTAATGACTAAACTGTGCATTACAAAGTCATCAGTGTCACGGTAACTCCTGCTGAGAAGCAAGAGTAAGTTATAGCAAATGGAATAAAGGTGTCTGGAATATCCATCCTTGAACAGTCCTGAAAGGAAATGATTATTTTCTTCTCTATATCCTATAAGAATGCTCTGTGACAATCTGGAATTCCCAGTAGTCTCACATTTATGTTTGTTAGCCACAGATAGTGATATGCTTGCACATTCACTTCTACACAGCTTGTTAAAAATGGGAGAGAGATGTTAATTGTGTTCACCTGAAATTTCTAAGTCATATCTGCCAGGGAAAAGTTTTTACTTCCATGACTTGGTTGTACATGATGAACAGGTATTAGAGCTGTCACTTCAAAAGTGGCCATGCAGGGCACTACCTCCCAGACTGAACTGGAGGACAAAGGTCTAGGAAGAAGTATTTATTGTCAGGATAGACAAGGATTGTGAGCTAAGAGATACTTTGCACAATAGAACTAATTAGGAGCCTGTTGTGAGAATTAAGAGAAAACTTTTAATTTACTATTTAGTTATTCTGAAACGTAAATCTATTTAAAATCCTTTTTAAGTTATATAATAAAAGTTAATTTGACTTTTTGCTCAAATTTAATTTTTAAAAAGTGACTCTGCTATTTGGTAACTTCTCCACATTGCACCAAGTAATTCCTCACGTATATGTGTAAATATACCTTCCCATAAGTATGCATCTTCTTCTATACTCTCCTCTTTCTCTCTCTCTGTCTCTCTCTCTCTCTACACACACACACACACACACACACACACACTCAGAGAGCCACATATATAAAATATGCCAGAGAAACACACAGAGAAAGAAATAGAGGAGGGGAAAAAAAAAGAATTTCCAAATCAGGAAAGATTTTGGTGGTAGTAGTAAAATAGATAAAAATCTCCCTAGATTACAGTACTGGGATTACACTTCAATTCTGAAAAATCCAAAAAATCATTATTTATGTTGTTCTGTTATTTTGCTGTTTTTATGTTTTGAAGGTTTGTTATGTTATGTTGAATTTTATTTTTAATTCTTTGTTTTCATGTTTTTTCAAACTGTTAAGTTGTCCAGAGTTGCTCTTGCAAATTGGGAGGCAATATAAATCTAAAAAATGAATAAATAAGGATATCCACAACAGTTAGGGAACACCACACATGGAGATAGTCTTTCTTGCTAATAAAAGTTTGGGTAGGAAGAACTTTTGGTTTGACCTAGGAATGCTTTTATATTATTGAGCTGCAACTGGCATTGAATTCAGGCACCCTTGCTGATCTCTATAAATACCCACAAAAGGGTCACATCATCCTGGGCCCAGAGAGAACTGCTCCTGTCTGTGCTCCTGCCCTCTGAAGATGCTGGTCACAGATGCTGGCGAAACGTTAGGAAACAAAACTTCCAGAACACGGCCACACAGCCCGAAAGACCCACACCAGCCACTGTATTCTGGCCGTGAAAGCCTTCGACAATACATTGGCATTGAATTGTTTTGTTCAGGTTCGTATTGCTGCCAAAGTACTAAAAGTTCCCTCTTCCACAGAGCTCCATCCTTGAAAACATACTTTAGGGACTGTGTTTCTGGTCTATCCATTTGTAGAACTCAGTGGCTGTATTCACACAAGACATTTAACCCAGATACTGAATTAGCCTTTTTTCCGAGTTTATACACTTCCTTGATCCATGGGTTGGATATATCCAATATAGCTTGCAAACTCTCAAAAAACACACAAACAAACAAACAAACCTAAGGTCAAAGCTGTTCAAATTTAACATGCTATCCAAATGCAGCCGTTGGTAGTCCTGAACTGCATCGTTAAGTGTGTTGGGTGATGTGGTGCTTAATTATATTGTTAATTAATGCATCTATTATATATAGGTTTCACTGCACTTTTTCTGTAACCTTACGGGGCCAGCTCTTTAACTATTTGCTCACAGCCCATTTTTCCTCAGTATTTCCCTGAACTGGGAAAAACATTAAAAAAAAAAAGACAAATTGAAGGTATTGCTCCCTCTCCTGGTGTAAAAGAGGGAAACAATCAAATACTAATTTTAAGATGAGAAGTAAGGGGTTGGACTCTGGGCATTTTTCATTGCCAGTCCATTCCTATAGTTAATCCCTGCCTCCAATTACTGCTAGTTCAAGGAATGGCACTCTGTTTAGGAAACCAAAACGGTTGAAGGGAATCTAATATTTCTTCTTGAAGACCAAAGGCTTTGCGCGTTTGTGGAATACCATCTTATCACATCACTGCCTATCCTTCAGCAGTTGGAAAACTCAGACAGCTGTTTCCTTGATGGGCTATAGTTCAATTGACCCATGCAGTGATTTGCAAGCTTCTAGTCCCACAGATGTGGTAATATCTTGCAGCCATTAGATCTCAAAATGCATCAGTGCTGAAAAATAGCTAATGGAAGGATTGGTGCTCAGTAGAAAAATACATGCTTTACACATAAATGGTCCCATGTTTAATTCTTGGCATCTCTGGTATAAAGATGCCGATGATGTTAAAATCCTCCTCTACTTCAGTTCTTAGAGAAACACTGCTAATCAGAATGGATAATACTGGCCTAGGTAGATAGTCTGATCTGTATATAATATACTGATTTGGATTTAATACTCTTTAAACAAACACCTAGCTGCCAACATTCACTCTGTAAGGCACAAGAGGAGGGCCAATAAACAGGAGCTGAATCCAACAGAATGGAAGCATTATGGCTAAGAGTCACTGGATCCAGAGAAGCTATGTTCAGCCTGCTTTGGATGGCGTTGCACTCTCTGTGATAGACGTTTGTGATTTGGAAATGCTCCTAGGTCCAGGTTTGTCCTCTGAGATCCAGTTGGCATGGTGTACCTTTTACCACAAGGATGAGGAAGCTGTGGCCCTCCAAGGGTTGCAGGACTAACATTCTCAACATCCCTCTGTTGAGCAGAGTGCAGCAAAAGACCCATAAACCTTGCTCTCAGGAAAAATACACATCAGCATGAGAGCTTGCAAGTAGCAATGTCCATATCCTGAACTCTAAAGAAACTCCAGTCAGAAAATATAAGCTAACTGGTCTTTATTGATAAAAATGCAAAAACTTCATAAAATACAAGTTGCATACAAAAGATAGGATATAACAAAAACTTCTTCTCATATTAGCTTCCAAGACTTATCACTGCAAAGCCTCTAGCTAAAAACACTCTCAGAGAAGAGGTTCACTACTTAGTTACTTGTTAAGACTACATAACCTATAAACCTACATGGTTAACTGTAAGACTAAAAACACACACACATACACACACTGGACAGGTTGGGCATTGTAACCCTCCCTTATAGTGCCAGTTGAAAAACACTCCTACTGAATAACTAACACACATACACAATTTCAGTAGGCGGCGGTAGACAAAATCATAATAACATCACAAGATACTTTGTTATCTCAACACTTGTTTTTGTAAAGCTAACAGGATGAACTTTCTTCCCATGAGAAAATCCTGATACCCTCATCCCTGATTGAGGTTGCTGGGAGGAGGAGTTCAGTAGCGTCTTCAGAGGTGCTGCTTCCTCATCTCTATTTTGGCTGAGCTATAATCATTTCTGATCAGGACAGTGATCCATGCCCTGAAAATTTCCTGGCTTGGTCATTATGTGGGTCTTCCTTTGAAGATGATGCAGAAGCTTCAGCTGATGCAGAATTTAGCTACAAGGATTTTGTCTTGCCAAAATTGATCATGTCATCCTGATATTAAAAGAACTGCATATGTTGCCTATTTCCAGGTACAGCTCAAGGTTCTAGAACTTTCTCTGAAAGTGTTAAATGGCTCTCAGGGCCCAAATAGCTGATGAAGTGCTTCTTGTCCTCATGGCCTCTCTGTGTGTTGAGATCCTCTGTGAAAGATGTAATTTTGTGGAGTGCCTTATCAGAAGCGCAATAAGTGTGAGGGGAAAAAAAAAACCTTTCTTCATGCTGGTGCTCTGGCTGTTGAAAGTTTTCCCCAATTTACCATATTTTCAGCTCCAGATTAAGAAATATCCTTTTACCCAGACATTTTAATGCGTATCACCTCTTTATCTGTCTTTCTAACCAAAAATGTAGTTGAAATTTTAATTGCTATTTATGACTGTTTAATATAAGCTTTATTATATCATATTGTATTATACTCTGCTGGGTTTAATATATTATCACTTAAAAATGAAATATCCTGAGCCATACACATACAATGCTTAAGCATCTACTTTTGAAAATCTTAGTTGAGAAATTATGGATGGTGTTGAACATTCAGGAGATCTTAACTGTGATGTTCTCATACTGGTGTTATAGCAGCAAATCTTGTGGTGAATAAACCTAGTTTTCTGAGAGAGACAGAGACAGTATGGGCAGCTGACGTATGGTACTTCCTTAGAAGTCACTTCTTAATTTTTATAATGGGCAGTTCTGACTGAGACACCTTGTCCAGCATTTGGACTCTGTTATTTACATTTCAGAATTTGATTAGATGTGCCAGAGATGGAGTTACCATAAGAAGCAGCAGAAACTGGAAGGTGTAACAAGAGGGCAACTAATAAAACAGCAGATTAAAGGTCAGCTCTTGCATGATTTTCCATGCTGCATTAACCAAATATCAAACTGTAAAGTACTTGATGCTCAAGGAATGAGAAGACTTATTCTTTATATTGTGCGTATGATATACCTATTCTGAGAACACACTGCTGCTCTTCAGGGGCAGTAAATGAGCAGGCAAATCGAACCATATTGTTTCAGATGACAGGTAGTAGAGCTGCATGTCTGAACACCTCCCCTTTGAGGAAAGCTTCCAAAAACTAACATTCCCTTTTAGCCATTCTGGGAAAGTATTACACAAGGCAGCCGGATCCTATTTTACGATCTCCATTCATTCAGAAGGACAGCTGTGTATACAGCTACATACAATTACCCAGTACTTTCTCCCTCTTCATTTGATGTTTGTTTTAAAACATAAAATACAATTACGTATGCAGAATTATGTCTCTGAATTTATTAATACTTGGACCTAGATAAAGAGGTCATTGGGAAGATGACTGTATATTGCTAGATAGTGACCCCATGATATGGGGCTTATCAAATGGTCACCCAAGTTGTTTTCTTTATGGCAGCCAAAACTTTTTTCTAATTGCATTGGAAACATTGATACCTTGCTTCAGAACATGGAATAAGGAATTAACTGCTGTATCTAGCTTGGAATATATAACTGAACTCAAAAGACAATGTATGGATACATAACAGACATATATTAAGGTTAATGATACCTGGATCACTATGTGTGATTTATTGAATTATAATATAGCTGGAGAGGTATCTCTTTTCTAAATATGGCGTTTTAACTCACGTAGGGTGATCCTACTTTTCCCCTAATTGCCCTGTTTTACTGAATCTAAAACAAAAAAATAGTTTTCAAATATTATTTCAAATAATTGTATGTTCACAGGGTTGTCTTCATTTGATTTGCAAAAATTTCCTCTTCGTGTTTGGTTTTTAATTTTAAACATTTTTATGTCTCTGTTGATTTTCAGACTCAAAGTTCTCTCATACCACATACATACACCATAAATTAATTATCCAGGAAAACTTCCAGTATTAAAAACATAAACCAATTAAAGTTATCCATGATTGTAATTAGCTAAAAGAGCAGCACATCAGCAAAATACCAGCCTGGTAGTCAATTAAGATATTTCAGTATTAAGTAAACATAAAATGGATTGAAATAAAACTGTCTTCAGGGTTTGTCTAAAACAAAAGAAAATAGGGTCCAAATTACTATTTTAGAAGAGAAAGGACCATAAAATATTTATGGTTCCATATTTATGGTTCTTTCTCCTCTGAAATAGTAATTTCGGTCCTTCTTTCTTTCATATGTTAAATGCTGTTGTCTGTTTTTATTGATCATGTCAGCCTCCATGGTCATAGGTAGTAGTCAAATACTATAGGAAAACCCAAATCATTCCATTCCTACAGTTCAATGCTTAACACATAAAGCAGCAGCAAAGCTTCTCTGATTGAGTTCTAGTAGCTCCTCAGATTTGTCTAGGCGGAGAAGATCACCCCCAGCAGCAACAAATCCTGTTTTCATAAAAGTAGCTATAGACACTGTCTGACATGGCATGTCAGGAGACAATAGTCTGAGTAAATGACAAATGAACATGAAAGCCAGAACGTTCTATCCAGGGAGAACTCCTGTCTCCCTCTTCCTCAGGTCAATCTGTTGGCCTTTTCATCAACCTCAGAAGACCTAAAAAGCATTGTCACCTAAACAGCATTTGCCTTTGATGAAAATAAGCAAGGACCATAGAAAAATCAGAGTTGGCTCCTTCAGGAAAGTAAGGTCAATTATACTACAGGTCTTTTCATCCTACATCAGATTTCAGTTGACTTCAGGTCTGCGTTGAAACAATATCACTTTGTAATAGCAATTGGATAGAAATTTCCCACTCCTAGGACTGCTGGGAGCTGTCCAGCTACAGATTCCAGTGACTTCTTTGGAGACCTAGCAGGGCCAAACTTGGCCTGGTCAGAAAGTTTCAGACATATAATCTTACTTCTTTTCCTTTAGGATGGAGAATAAGCCAAACAGATAAGAAGGGCAGTAGAAAATGAAGGTAGAGGAGAAAAAGTGTTATGACGGAGCAATGCAATGAAGCTGGGCTAGATATGACACCTTTATCCCCCAATTCAAGCACTTATTTAACTGTACAAAGCCTTCCATAGGTTAGGCCGATTGCAGAATTGTCATTTCCATATAATTATTCAGGGTTAGGTTATCTTTAAGGCCTTTTGAAATCTATCTATCTATCTATCTATCTATCTATCTATCTATCTATCTATCTATCTATCTATCATCTTCCTCACCGCCAAGACTAAATGCTGCCAGCACCTAACTAACTTTTGTATGTGCCTTCAAGTCAGTCTTGGTAACATTTTTCAGATGTGTTTTGCCATTGTTTGCTGTCAAGCCTAAGGCGGGACTAAACTCACAGTCTCCTGGTTTCTAGCCAGTACCTTTAACCACTACAACAAACTGACTTTCTAGCTGACCTTGGCTGATCTTAAATAGTTAAGCAGGCTAGACCTGGTTAGTGCTTGGATGGAAAACTACCTGGAAATATTAGGGCTTTAGGGTAGACCATTCATACTTTGATAAGCAAACTATTTTCTTACATGTCCATTGAAGCCACTTGGAGTTGATCTAAACTCAAGGGAGTTTTTACTTTTTTCAGATTTTAGATATCACAGAATTTCATAGTTGTTGTTACTTCTGGCTGCAAAAGACCAAGATATCTTCTCAGCCAATTTCGTCCTTGCAATTGCCTCCAGTTCAACCTGTCTGCTGTGTGCTCTTGTTGTTAGCCTCATCTTGTCATCTTACGTCAGCATTTTGCTGATGCTCTGCTACTCACAGCAATTCATAAGTGAGCAACATATCCGTTTGTAAATGATATACAAAAACTGAAAATTCAAGAAAAGAAAATGCATTCTTTCCCTGGTTGCATGGTTGGAAGTGATAGGTCATCTGCCCTATGAGGATCTAGGGTTCAGCAGAATTACACAGTTCTGTAAGTGCTCAACAGTGTCAACCTCTGATAAGGCTCTGGCTATAAAATGCTCATTGCAAACCTATTTGTTGATTCATTAATTACTCTTTGCTGGGAAGGCAAAATGGTTCCTGATTTCACTAGACATTAGTGAATGGCATTGTAGCATTTAAGTTAGGAGGGTTTTGCATGTACATTAGGCTTTAAACTCATTTTTTAAAAATAACATTAAAAAAATCTTCCAGTGGAGATGATTTCTGGAAGATTCAACTAATTGCATTGATGTATCTCTGTATCAGAGCATGATCTTCATTGCTGAATATGCTATGTCCATAGCACACAATTAGTCATGCCCTGCAACAGTGATATGGATTTAGCCATTTGTTGCTACAAAGTATTTTCTCTTTTATTAACAGTATAGGGTGAACATTTCTAAAACTGAGGCCCACAATCTGCAGTATTTTTATGTTAATCATTAAAATATGTTCTCCATTAATCACTTCTTAAACGTTGATTTTAAAGTATTTTATTAATCAAACTGATAAAAGTATGCATCACTAGAAGATCATAAATGAATGGATTTCTGTTCTTCTGAGGATAACATCGATCGTAGGGAAGAATGAAAGTGGGGATTTGGGTCAGGGAATATGGTAATTCCTTGACTGGAGCCTGCCCTATTATTCCTAGTACTTACACTGTCAAGAAGTCATTTTTCCAAATTGCTTCTTTTTTGCAGGAACATTATACAACAGTTACTTCTAAGTGGCTTTGTAGAAGATTCTCACCCACACCTTATAATAAACCAAGTGTGCAGATAAATATCTTTTCATGCTTTTAAAGTGCTTGGATGATAACTGTGAGAAATTATCTCATAAATGTTACCAAGAGGTACCTGTGGCCATTTTCTCATGACCCCTGTGAGATAAAGTTTACTGCCTTAGATCATGATGCATTGTCAAATTGCAGGTTTAGCTTGTCTGGCCAACAAGAAGTAATTGAAGAGTGTTATAGCTTTACAATCCATGTTCCAAGGAATTGGGAGCATCTTAGCTGTTAGACCTGAACAAAATAGGTCAGCACTGAGAAAATAAAGTTTTCTGTATTTGTTTCTCTTTCTTTTTACATCAAAGGTATTTCTTTGTGTGTGTGTGTGTGTGTGTGTCCATGCGCGTGTAAGAGAGACATTTATTTCCTGAAAATCCAATGGATGATTTTTTTTCACAGTCAAACAAAAAGAAATATCTATGTCTATAGAATAGTGGACCACTATTCTTTTTAATTCATGGTTATTTTTTCACATATTTATTAAAGCCATAATCATTTCTTGCAACACATTCAAGATACAATTTTTCTGAATGGTAAAAATAATAATCAATGATTGAAAATAGTATTTTAATCCATTTTTACTGTTTTTTTAACAGACATCCCCAGATGAACTGACTAATTTGTGTTCCAGGTTCTATTGCAGAAAAGTGTATTCTCTTTTAAGAAGAGAAAAATCTGTTTCTTCAGGAAGAATGTTATGCTATGCTTCAACAAATTTTATAAAAATCCCTCAGAAACTTTTCTGCTTGGTTAATTATAGAGTTTAATGTATAGGTTTGTGCTGGTCATCACCTATAAAGCCCTACGTGGCATAGGGCCAGGTTATTTGAGGGACTGCTTATCACCTATGGTTTCTGTCTGGCCAGTACATGCTGGCAGAATTTCCATGCGCCAGGTTCCTTTGACTAAATAGTGCCATCTATTGGAACCCAAGAAGTGTGCCTTCTCTGCCACAGTGCCTGCCCTCTGGAATGAGATGCCCCCTGAAATCCATGTGGCTTCTACCCTGTTTATCTTCCATAAGGCCTTGAAGCCTGGTTGTTCTTCCAGGCATTTGGTTAAGATGAATGGAGCCCCTTGTTGGATGTCTTTTTATCTACGTTTGTGTATAAAGTGGCCAGATCCCATCTTGTTTTGTTCTGTATTATGTTTTTATGGTTTATTATGTTGGTGAGTTGCCCAGAGTTGGTTTGGATTTGGGTAGCACCTAAATTTAAATAAGTAAGTAAGTAAATGAATAAATGGCTTTGAACACCTTATAGGTGGAAAGGTGGGGCAAAAGTTGCATAGGTGAAAGTGTTTGTTTTTCTGTCGGTGGCATATATGTGCCCCTCACCTAAATTAGCAGCTTGGATTCTGACTGAAGAGTAGATCTGGTCCTGAGAAAAGCTCCAGCCTTCTGCTTGAAACTGTGCTCTTCCCAGTGATCAGGATAATTTTACAGTTGGTCTCTGGGAAAGATAATGATAATGGAATAACATTTGCCTGGGTCATTATATCCTGAGATCTCTATTTATTCTCCTGTGGATCTATTTGATAATAAGCATACACCCCTGCTGTGTGAAAAGAACATGCAGATCCCATCAGTTTAAAGCAGCAGAACAGTTACTTGTAAAGAACCATCCTATATTTCTACCCAACTCTTGGGGGACTTCTCTGGACAGATGCTTCTTCTATTTCTTCTTGGGACCCTGATCAAGTCACTACTATTTTTCCTCACCCACTCTTTCCTTTCTCACTCTTTCCTAATGGCTCAGGATGCAGATACTGCACAACAACATAGCTGCTTCTTTCCCTGGACTTTGATCAGGGTGGGAGACTGCTTTCCAGCTGGATTGCAGGTCCAAAATATTATACACATAATAGTTACTGCACTTGTTTCTTCAAGAAGGAGGTGCAGATGGCTAACAAACTGGGAGGGTAAGAGACATAAAAGAAATGGTAGAGTGCTTGCTTAAACTGCAGAAGACCCTAAGTTCCATCGCTGGCATTTCTGAGTACAGTAAGGAAATGCTGCTTGTTAATGAGAAGGCGTTACTGACCTAGAGAGACCAATAATGTCTGCCAGTCCTTCAGGGCAAACCAGATCAGGAAACAGACTCCACAGGAAGACTAGAACTATACTTTATTGAGTTAGGCTATAATAGCAGAATCTTGCAACCCTGACTGCACTTTACGTCCCTTTCCTCAGTGAATCAGGGAGGAGCCTGCCTGAGTCTCTACCAAATACAGGTAGTCCTCAACTTACAACCATTTGTTTAATGGCTGTTCGAAGTTACGACAGCACTGAAAAAAGTGACTTATAACCAGTCCTTGCTCTTACGATCAGTTGTAGCATCCCGGGGTCACGTGATCGCCATTTGTGACTTTCTCAGGGGGTTTCCGACAAGCAAAGTCAATGGGGGAAACTGGATTAACTTGACATGTGATTTGCTTGATGACCACAGTGATTCACTTAATGACCATGGCAAAAAGATCATAAAATTGGGTGCGACTCACTTAATGATCGCATTGCTTAGTGACAGAAGTTCCAGTCCCAATTGTGGTCATAAGTTGAGGACTACCTGTACTATCTTCTTCTCCAGGACTTAAGGAATGTATAAGCCCTCTTTGCTTATAGTGATTCTTGCCTATTTTCCTCAAGGTCATCTCCCTGATTCTCTACGTGTGTTTGGATAATATCATATTGAGGTTTACACTCTAGGTGGCAGTGGACTTCATGGACAGAGATGTTTGTTTCAACTTTTTTTAAAAAGATGCAATGCGATTCTTGTCAAACTCTGTCAGGAGTGCTGGTCTAGCTTCCATTTTAGTCTGATTTGGTTTAAGGCAGCTTATTGTTCTAGCAATTGGTATATTTAAATTGTACTTAGGAACATAATTCTTTAAAGTAAAACATAGGCAAAATCTGAGGGTGGGGGTAGGCAGACTGGGAGAAAAGGTTCAGGGCAAGTCTAGGGGCAATGGCAGCTGTTTTATCCAGATGGAACCAGTTCAGAAGTTCTCTGAGCTCTTTTGATGATGGTAGAACTGTATTAAGAAAGCAAAAAAAGTTTTGCTTTTTGGATGACTTAGTCTGAAAAAAAGAAAGGAAAGAAATTGCCCATCTTATTGTAGTTGTACCTCTTTTGTACAGGCAAATAGTTATTCCTAGTTGCTGTAACAATTTTCCTGACTCTACTGGCTGTGATTCCAACATCCTTCTCTTTGTTTTCAACTGTGTTAAAAAGAGCTGGGTTATTTAAACTTACCATCAAACAGAATAAAAATCAAAGTGAGCTAATTTTTCTGAAACACTAATCATTTTAAAGCTATTGAACTAAATATAGAGGCAGTTCATTAAATCATTAAAACTGCTTGCAATAATCCTCACAATGTCATTATAATGGTATTCCCTAGCCAGAGAGGTAGGTTTGCCTTAAGCACAGTTTAATCAAATTAGATAGCAGGCCTATGTCATGGGGTTTCTCCTATTGATATTCATTAAAAATACATGATTTATCACTAATCTATGTAAAGTATATCCTGCTTCTGCCAAATTAATTCTGTAAGAGTTGGGAGGGGTAGAGAGTAAGGAAAACAGCATGGTCTATTGTTACAGTACTGATTTAAAACAGACACACATTTTACAGTATTTGAATGCTTTCTCTTTCTGATTAAAACTCTTGCAGTACCAACCAAACCACAAAACGTAGTCATGGTATCTTTTAGGCCATGGGTTTCCAAACTTTATATTCTTTGAAACACTTTTCTCCGTTTACTTGCCAGGAACATACACCATGCACATTAGTTGGAATTGTGGTATACAGATTTGGGTACGTGTTCAGTTGCTCTAGATCAGGGGTGTCCACAGGGTCTGGTCCAAAAAGTCAAGGTGACAGCCATGACAGTACAATTGCACTTAACAAGAGGAGGAACTTCAACTGCACTGTCATGGCTGCCATCTTGACTTTTTGGACCACACTCTATGGACACCCCTGATTTAGACCAAGTCCAGTGGGCAATATTATGCTAGATCAGGCTTCTAGCTGGAATTATTACAACTTCCAGTTAACCCATTCAATATGGTCACTGGCTGAGGAAGAGGAATGTGGTAGCTGATAGTATCTGGAAGCCGCCATTTTGTGAAAAGGCTAAATAGACAATTAATATGACCTGACAGAAGAGAGCTTTGTACATCCATATGTTTCTAATGCTGTCATGGCTGCTGGTAAGCTGAGTAAGTCCTTGAAGGTATCCAACGTTCCCTGCAGCCACGTTTGATTCTCTCTGTTCACACAATATAGTCTGCCACATATGGTATCAACTGCAGACAAGTAATTTATCTAGAGATCTGTGGTCAGACACCCCAGGAAACTAGGAACAGATTCAAATAATAAAAAGCCTTATGGCAAGCTTAGGCTTTAATGTGCTACTTATTATTGTTGCCAAAAAGCTAAGATGTTTCTCCTTCAGGAAGAATTTCTGAACAAGCAAACTTTTATGGCATAAACTTTCCAGTCTCCTTTATTCTTGTGCCTCCAGATGTGTTGGGCCCATCCCCTTCAGATAACATTATTTTGGCTACACTGATTAGAAATAATGGACCCTGTGGTCAAATTGACTGGGGATGATGAAAGTTGTATTTATTTATGATTTATTTAAATTTCGAGGCCATCTAACTTGTTGACAACTCTGGATGGCTTATAAATAAAAGATGAAACAATACATATAAAAAAGAACACAGTCAACCGGAAGAGCAAACAACCAATCTTAAGTTAAACAAGGCTAAATTGACTGACTAAAAAGGGGCTCTACAGCCACACACAACCAGGTTTTTAACAGTTTCCTTAATGTGATAAGGGTGGGAGCCATGAAAATCTCTGGGAGGATATCATTCCAGAGAGCTGCAACCATGTAGGTGTACCTCCTAGTTCCTGCAAGATCACATTGTTTGATGGATGGGACTTGGAGGACACCCAGCTGTTTGATCACACTGGACAGCAGTTTCATGTAGATGTTAAACAGATGTTAAACAGAAAGGAGAGAACATTGAATCCTGCAGTGCCCCACAAGTGCCAGGCCATCTCTCCCCACTCTTCCACACTGATTGAAACTAGCCACAGAGCAAGGAGGAGGACCATTGCAAAACAGTGCCTCCTACCCCCAGTCCTTGAAGCTGTGTCAAAAATAGACAGTCAACACTACTGACAGTAACAAAAGCACACTAGGAGGGCACCAGGTTGGAGAAGACTGATTTAGGCAGATCTGATCAGCAATAGCTTTATTTCCATAGACATTATGAATGCTATTGATTTTCCTTTCAAACTTCAATAAAAACTCTTGGTCAATTTTTTCCACATTTATCAGGCTTTTTTTCACTAAGTGAGGACAATGACAAATTACAGATGTTTAAACTATTTAAGCTGTAGCTGCCAACATCTTGCTGAGTGCAACAGCTGGTTCCCCAGATGGGAGGAGCTGCAACCCTGCAAAGAAGCATCCCATTAGCTTCTTTCTTGTACTGTATAGACATACACTCAGAAATAGAGGAAAGATCTACCAGCTGACAGCCAACAGCTGTTAATTGGGTTATTGTGTCACCTGCTTCTGTGCACAGATACTTCTTGCTGATGACAGTATAAATATTTAAGAAAGGAAATGCTTTTCCAAATGCAAAAGCATTACTTGTTTCAGTTTTTGCAATGCTATAGGTTATTTGCTTTATTTATTTAACATTCTATTTTTTTTAGTTGAAATTAACTCATTATTGATGAAATGTGTTGGACTATGCCCATGTTAATGTCAGACAGCAGGTGAGGGCAGGAAGTGGCTGCAATATTCAGTTCAGAAAAGGGACTCCTGATATGAGAAGCTTTTATTAAAAAGGAAAAATTTAATAAGAGCTTTTCATACTATGACTTAGACCATAAAGAAGTCTTCTTTTTGCAGACCACCATCTTGTGTTCCAGAACGAGAGGTTTCTTTCTTTATTTTCCTGTTCAGGCCAGATTTGCTTCTGCTGTCACTGCAACAATCTTAGACTTAACGCTGGGGGAAAGTTTGATGAGGTGATATGAATAAATAAACTTTTGATAGCTGCATCCCCCACAATTGGAAGGTAGCCTTCATAAATAAGAACAAAGGATATTCCAGAGACAATTGGACAGCAAAATGGTATATGAAGTAAAAAAATAATTGTTAGGTTTTTGGTTAAGCATTTTTCACATTTTTCTTTTCTCTCTGCTTCTGATGTACAGATTTATTTTGCTACTGGAAGTGTTACTGACCATTTCATCTGGGAAAACAAACAAGCAAACAAGCCAGAGTTGCTGGATCCATTCTGGGCGAAAAGTGAAAGCCTAAGTGAAAAGCAACAACAACACTCATTTGTTATAATAGAAGAATGCAATATATCAAAATAATTTCCCTCTCAGATGCAAACTAAGAAGCTTTGCTAAGTAGATGTCTACCTTTTCATGGCTACAGTCAGCTGTGTATATTATTCAGAACACATAAAACACTGTAATAATATAACAATGTAATATCCTAATAACACGTGGGTGTGCAAAACATTCAAAAGAGGCATTTCACAAAGCACACCAGCACAAGTGCAGCACCCCTCCCAGAAGCATTAAGGCAGCTGTATCCTCCAGAACAATGTTTTTCAACTTGGCAATTTTAAGATGTATTGGCTGGGGAATTCGTGGAGTTTAAGATATGTAAATTCTGGGAGTTGAAGTCCACACCTCTTAAAGTTGCCAAGTTTGAAAAACACTGCTCCAAAGGATTTGTTGTAGCTGCTTTGAAGTCCTTCCTCATTTGCCTGCACAGGTGTGGGCATGTTGAGACAACACTTCCCCTGGCACTGTTGTGAGGTAAAGCAACTTTTCATGCACACACAGCCAGGAAGGATTTTGAAGCAGCTGGAACAAGCCTGCAAACTGCTTCTTCCTAATGCTTCTACAGCCCCATGCCACATGGATGGGCATCATGATGGTCAGGGATGTTAGTGATCCAAGCCCCTTTCTGCCGCCTAGAAGCCAAAAGCTAATAATCCAATTGCTGAAAAATGGTGGTGTGGTTTCTCCCATTTTGAAATAAGAAAATGTAACAATTATGTAAATAAAACATTAGAATTAACATAGATTGAATGCCCTCCCCCAATCCTCTCCCAAACACTCAGAAAAAATGAAAAGTCCCAACCACGCTCATGTGTTGGATGCATTTTGTGAAGCACACAATCTACCACGGATGCCCTACATATGAAACTCAGTAGAGAAAGCAGATGAGTTAGTTTGATTGAGCTTTGCTCTTACACCACGTGAAATGAAGATGAACTCTTAGACATGTCTAATGGTTTTCCATGGGGATACAGTCCGAAGTTGGACAGGACCAAACCTACTTTGACTGTTATGCTGATAGGTGATTCTTCCTCTTGTTAAGAAGGTATAGTATTGGGCTGATGCTTCCTTGTGAAAATGGAAGTGGTTAAAAAGCCATTAACAGGAATCTCTTTGAATTTGTGCTTGAATGACATAAAGGTAAGGTCTCTCTCAAGCTGAGCTGGATTCCTGGACATGCCCATGTAATTTTTGTCTGGGAAAGAATTCAGAAGGAGCTTGCCAATGCCTTCTCCTGGATTTTGTTTTTTTAATTTCCAGCTTGCCTATTGGCCTGGGATTCTGTGGTGCTTTCCATCTGAATACTAAGCAGGAATGATCCTGCTTAACTTTTCAAGCTCTACAAGATTAGCTAGGTGTTGTCATCTGCTGTGGGCAAATGATTGTACCCATCAGGATTTGGACAAAGACATATGTGGGAAGAGAGAGAGGAAGGAAATACTGAATGAGAATTAATGAAAAGTTATGAATTGATCAAAGACACCTGGAATGTATATCAGTGCAGGCCAGTGGTGTCCAGGGATGGGGGATGGAAGTTGTCAAAACAGTCAATATGTCAACCTTTTGGTCTTTTGGACTTTTTGGATACCGCTCCCCATGGACAACCCTAGTGCAGGCCTTTCTCTGGATATCTGATCTATAGTAAGTCTGTAAATTTATAACTAAAACGTTAAACATATATTTTGTTTTCTTTTTCTTTCTGCTCAAAATTAATAGAAACTTGAAAAGCACTGAAATTTCTTCCTTCGTGGGAAGTGGTGGTGCACAATAATTGATGCCGATCCATGGGCAGCCTACTGTACTCAGTCAACTGTCCAAGGCATTAATTAGGATTGCTTTTGACTTTAAACACATAACAATATTTCATTTCCTGTTTTCATTTCACAAATAGAAAATTAATTGCATGCTCTTGAAGCCGGAGTAGATACAATTCATTATGGATTGTTAGGATTGTCTGTGATAAATTTATCAAGCTTACATAAAAACTACACTGAAATCACAATGAATCCATCTTAATTAGGGTTTTTTTTAGTGACAGATACACCTGTCCTGAAACTGTGGGGTGGAGAGAGGAAATCAACAATTCTTTCCAAAAGTGAAGGCTGAGTGCATATAAGACAAATGGCAATACTGAAAAATACAAGTATATGTATTTATATTGATTTCTCTCTCTTTCTTTAGGTACAATATGCATAACCTGCACATATATTGATTTATCATTTTCTATATTGATGAAGAGTTGTATGCTTCTTTATTACAGTATTGCTTCTCAGTATTGCTTCTCAGTGCGAAAGGACAGGCAGGAAACTCTGTGAGAATAAATTATTGGGACTTGATAAACCTTTGCAAAATCTGTTTGCAAATACACAAAAAGAACCTGGGACCAACAGCAAACAGTCCAAAAGGTACTCTGAACCTTTTAAAAAGCCTCAGTTCCAACAAAATCATTTAGGATATACTTCTGGCAGATTTTTTTTCAAGGTTTCAATCTCATGTACAAGATATCTGTATTTGTATCTATATCTCTGAAGGTATGAGCCATCAATGACCCCTAAAGAAGCACCTGCTTGTTAGTTTTTCCAAAAGAATCATGTTGCTTACCCATTAGGGATAAGAAACTGGAAACACCTCTTTTCATCTAATACAGCAAATAGAATTTCCATTAAGCTATTCTTCTTGCCAATTAATACTTTTTAAAATTAATATTTAATGAATAACCAAATAAACTAACAAAAATGCATAATATTTAGTGTTCTGTATATCATTACAACAGAACATTGAGATGATTGTAGAGTTTTATTTCATTCCAAAATATTTCTTTCTTACATGCCTGCTGAATGTAATGGATTAATGGAATTATACTCCTGAATAGATTGCTTTATTGACTTTCTTATTGATTTCAAAGCAAATAAATGATCCATCCTTAAATATCTATTGATACAGTGTCGCTTTGTTCATTTTACACTTTTTTCTTTTTATATATAACCAAAAGAGCTGTTTAGTTAATCATGTGCTAAATCCAATTTATCTAATTTATACACTATTCAACAGGAGAGCTCTCTGAGCAAAATACATATATTTGAACAAGTGAGTAGATTCATAATAAATTATCAGATCCAGTAATTAGAACTGATGACAAGTTAAACAATTATTTCTACAATAAAAATTAAAAGTATTTATTATTCCAGTTCTACTAATTATGTGTCACAGACAAGATTGGCCAGTTTTCTTCTTCCTGATTCTAGTCCTGCCAGGACTGGGGAATCATAAAGGTAGTATTTAATAATGTATGAGATGCCCAACAATGTTATTGTTTGCAGTTGGGCTGTCGTGATTTGTTCCAAATTTAGACAATCCAAATTTCTTCTAAGTCCTCATGGTATTTCATCTAATGCCCAGTAACAACTGATATCAATGTCAGCTTCTTCTAAATGTTTGTGATCTCTATTTGCAAATTGCAGTATTTTGTCATCTTTTCCAATTCCTTGTCTTCAACATTACTCTCTCTTGGAATTACTACATCAATAAATCAAAGATGGTTCTTTTAAATGACAATATGTCTGGAAAGGTATGCTCTAAGTGTTGATCAGTCTGAATTTTAAAATCCCATAAAATATTTTGCTCTTCAATACTTTATCTATCATTTCATGTTTCCAATAATTCTTATTGACTGTGATCCATACATTTTGTATAAATGCCAGTGTATCTTTTCCCAACTCAATCATGCTTTTTTGTAATCAATCTGTGTGATTTTGCTGCATCCAGTTATTATGGTCAACCATTTCGTCCTTGGCACAATTGACGTTTACTATTCGAACTAGGCTTTTTTCTATGTTTGCCTTGATGACATTTGTGTGTAGTGCTTATTTTTGGGCAGCATAAAGGATTCCTTCTGCATCCTTTTTTAAATATACTATTCTTAAGTCACTGCCATGTTCTGGTATTGCCTTCAGTATCTTTCAAAAAAAATGTCCATAGAGTGCTTTGGTTTTCCAATTTTCTAATTTCATTTCAATGCTGTTGCTTTTTATAGTCCTGTTTAGATTCCAGTTCTGCAAATAGCCTTTCTTTCTGAGGTTCTTTCAATAAGTTATTTTACTTGTCTTGATGGACTCATTAAATCCTCATTTTTCCTCCCCTACAGTTTGTTTTACCTGTAAAAGTAGTCGTTCCTTGGAAGATATAATATATTTAGATCACTATGAGGGTATAGTGCATTATTTATAGTCATCAATTTTCTGGTTTGCTGGTCAACATTATCAAGGTACATCTGACTCCTGTCAACTATTCCTGCTGTATATCAAATTATTGGCATTGCCATGAGATGATGACTCTGATTGTATTTTCACAATTTAGACTAGCCTTTAGGATTTTCCTTAATCACTTATCATATTCTAAGCTTACTTTTCTCTTTATTGGGTTGTGCAAAATTTCTAATATTTCCAAGATTCCTAATACTTATAAGCTTGCTCTAATGCTAGACTTTTGATGGTTGTTTCATTTATGAGTTAAATACCTTGTTTTGAGTTAGTGATTTTCTATTTCTTTACTTCTATGATTGCATATTTATCAAGCACAAATTGCATTGTGCTATCATTACTAAATATCTGAACAGTATTTAATAATGATTCCAGTTCAGTTTTTGATTTGGTATATAATTTTAGGTCATCTATGTAAAAAACATGGGAGACTTTTTTTACCATGCTTTGAAAATTGGTAGCCATGTTTTGCCTTATTTAGTATCCTTGACAATGGGACCATTGCCAAATTGAATACTAAAGGTGATAATGAATCACCTTGAAAGATCAACTTCCATGCTTTCATAGATGTTTCTGCAAAACTGGATATCTTGACTGATATAAAATATTTCCATACTTTTCATGATCCAGCTATATGTATGGGAGTCAAATGCTTTCCTTCAATCAATCCAAGCTATACATAAATGTATTTTTCTTCATTTTGAATTTTTTAGGATTGCTTCATCAATAAATAACTAATCTTTGATTCCTGTGAATTTTTGCAGTTTTTGCTCAAATCCAGTCAATCCAGTTTATAGACTACGCAACAGAATTCTCTGATCAGTTCAGTATAAATAAAATATATACTGGAAAAAAACAATACATTCATAAAAAAGATCAGATCTGATAATAAAAATAGATAAGAATTTAAATAATTATTTCTCCAATTTAAATAATAATAATAATAGCAGCTTATATCCTGCAACAATACCTTTAACACCATCAAACAACATCTGCCTATCCCAGGTCCTTGGGAAGGACTCAATAGGTGGATAAGAATGCCAAATCCAGGCTAAACATCTGGCTGACTGTGCAACCAATGATGATAATCCCAACAGGTACAAACATGAAATAGGCTTCTCTCAACAGTATATGTAAGCAGAGATTTCAATATCTGTTTTCTTACATTTCAGCTTGTTGTGCATGTATAGCAGAATGCATTTTTAAAAAGCATATCTGAATTTAAGCAAACATTTTCAGAGTTGTAAACTACTGGAATTAGTTTAATGACTAATAGGATTAATATTCTAACTGATGAATGAGAAAGACTAGGAATAGGGAATGCAAAAAGGCAATTCTGACTAGGTGAAAGAAGAAAACACACAGAAAATGGTAGGAATATGTTGAAGTAACTCTAGCAAGAAGTCTCCTGTTCATTCACTGGAATCCATATTTGGCTTAGAACACATATAAAACCACTAAACCTATCTAAAGACAGATGCTTAGGGTCCAAAATGGCAAATAATGCTGTCTGAAGAAGTTTTGTGTTCTGGCAGAAAGTCTGTATTTCAAAACTGGCTGTCCCCATGAGGGGGAGAGGAGAAGAAAGTACTTTGTTTTTTCTGTCTGAAACAGTCTGAATGGGAAAGGGTGATAGTTTCAGTTAGAGATATGCAGAAGTTATTGATTCAGGAATGGAACTCTGGAACTTCAGAATATTCTGCTCCCACTCTGAACCATGATGAATCTCCTCCCAGTTTGGTGATTTCTGGAACTAAGTTCTCTAAAATATAAGCAGTTTGAGCTCTCCCAAGCATGGTGCTCAGGTCAGAATAGTAGAATAAACTGCCTGCAGAGTAGCATGTTCTGGGAAGAGGTTCACCACTGCCTGGAGGTAGAATGAAATATTCTGGAGTACTCCAGAGTGCTCCGTTCCCAAATTGGTGAGTTTGCACCTCCCTGGTATCAAACATCTAACCAGGGAAAAGCAGAGCAAAGATCAAACAACGAACAAAGGTTGAGTCCATTATTCACTGTCTCTACTCCTTGTGCCCCTAATAGTCAGTGGAATAAGAGTTGCAAATAATGAATGCTTCTGGAGCTGCATTTCCATCAGAAACAGGAGTCTTGGAAGCCTGGAGAACTGGTGTCAGATGTGAGTCTGGATAGTGGTGAATATGAATATTCACCAAGCTCTTTCCTAGAGCACTGCAATTTAGCATTTGTGTAACAGAATTCTCCATTTATTTGGTCTGCAATTTTCAGTTTCATGGGCCTTTTAGAGGTTGCTTAGTGTCATCACACATACCAAATCTTAGTGCTGGCATGAGCGAATAGTGGTTAAAACAAAAGGAGATAAGGGAGAAAATGTGTCTGTGTGTGTGTCTGAGAGAAAGAGGGAGAGGAGGAAAAAATATCACATAAGATCTACCAACCAACAATTACACTGTTTGGAAGGAACATGGAGGAAATAAAATTTCACACAGTGCTCCAGAGTAATCCTATAGGGATGTTTGGCTGAATTACTATATCTATTTTTGTCCTGAATGCCCGATGAGAGTCCTTGAGGGTCTTTTAAATTCCCCTTTTTTCTGTGTGTCCCCATTTTTGTGAGAGAGATCTGCAGCCTTGAAATAAGCCATCCTCTGCCTTCTCTTTAGTGGTTTCCACACACTGACCACAGAAACTGCCTGGTGGGATTAGTCTTCCCTTTCTTTTCTGCTCATTTGTCAGCTTTGTAACTGCAGTTGTGACACTAATCCTCTTGGAGGCATGCCCTGTTTGTCAACAGCAAAAGGAAACCTCCAGAAGTCAAGCCAGCAATAATGTACTGTATGTTTTAAGGAAGGTGTTTACTGGGACTCTTAATAGTTGGAGAGTGAGTAAACCAAGCATTTGGTCTGTCTTCATCCCAAAAGGCCATATAAGTTCTATATTTCTAATAGGGAGTGAATATACCTGCTAGCATTCAACAGGCACAGGAACCGCAACAGCAATATATTCCTTTTTCTCTTTTAAAACTATGATCAAAGCAGCACACAGTATTTAAAAAGGGGAAACACTGATCACCATTTCTATCAGATTCAGTTCTTGCTTCTTCTATTCCTCCCTACTCTGTCAGTATATCAGTTCTGCATAGGCAGTAATTTGGGTATCAGTGAATGCATGCAAGTGAGAATTATCACCATCGTGGTCACTGGGCATTTCCTTGAGTTTCCTACATCCAAGGCAATCCACCTGAATCCATCTAAACTCCTTTGGCTTTCTAGGGCCTCTGTTTGCATATGCAAGAGCCTAGGCCATAGTTTCAAGGTAAATTCCATCTGTGGATGAATGGAGGACAGCTCTGAAACAGAGGATGAACAATTCTGGCCATAAGCACATCCACAGATGGTCATTTAGATACAAATGGACTTCATGGTCATTGAAGGCACTAGGTTTTTCCCCAGTTCTTCACTCAGCATCAGGTAGTTGCATTTGGAATTTCTCACGTAGCCTCCCTGTGAACTACACTGAGGATGTAGAGAGAGAAAGGGAATAGATCCCACTATCTTCTTCCAACTACATTTATAAAGAAAGAAAATTCCACTGCTATTTCTAATATATCCAGGGAGAAGGAATCCCCTTCTGTTTTGTCTTTTAAAATCCAGGAGTTGTTGCCACGTTTTCTGTGAGAGGAAAGGCCAACATTTTTACTCTGAATAGCATGTTCCTGATTTGAGGGTAAAGATAGCAAAATCTTTGTCTGTAACTGGTTCTATTCTATTACTTTGTCTTGTACTGATTTTGAAAACAGGACCAGTATTTGACTGACAAGGCTTACTCTTGTCTGAAGCCTCCTAAAAGCAGGTGCAAAGTAATGTCACTAAACCAGCTTCTCCTGAAGCTAAGAGGAATCTTAAAAGCAGACAGCAGCACCCAGAGCATTTATTAGCTTATCTATTGCCCCGGGACTCACAGCTGACTTCAATGGCTTACAAAAGGAATTAGACAACTTAATGGTGAATAAAGATAGGCCTATCAAAGGCTATTATCTATAAGCAAATAATTTTTGACTGATGTCCTTACCAAATTTTAATGAAAGTGTTTTAAAATATAGCTAGGCTTTTTAAAATAATTTGACAGAGCGATTCTGTATATTAATATGAGAAAGAAGACCTATTGAGTGCAATAGGACTTATTCTCAAGTGCAAGCTAAGATTGTAATTCTATGCATAATTACCTGGCAATGATTGATTATGTGCCATCAAGTAGATGTTGACTCTTAGTGAGCACACAGATAGATCTTCTCCAGGAGAATCTGTCCCTAACCTTCAAGTCTCCCTATGGTGCACCCATTGCCACTGTAACTGAGTCCATCCATCTTGCTCTGGTTGTCCTCTTCTTCTCTTTCCTTCCACTTTTCCCAGCATTACAGCCTTTCCAGAGACTTAGGTCTTTCCATAAAGTGTCCAAAGTAGGATAATTTGAGCCTGGTCATTTGTGCCTGTGGGAATTCTACCTGACAATGAGCCCATTGAATACAATAAGACTTTATTTTGAGCAAACATGCCTTCTTAGCCTCTTAATTCTATTACAATCTAGTAAACTTGTTGAGTGTACTGTTAACCCTCTGCTGCTTTTAAATTTTAAGCTTTGTGGTATATTATATTTTACAGTTTTATGATGATGATTTGGTTTAACCTTTTATTTCATGTTGTAAGCTGTCTAGAGAACTTCTCATTATAGGGCAGTATATAAGATGCAAATATATAATGCTATCAGGTTATAAATCATACTTTAATTGTGGAGGGGGGAGTTGCAATGAGATGCCATAGCACATGTGAAATGTTTATTAATAGCTGGTGCCTCCACCTTAGAGTCCAACCATCTTTGGGGAGGAGAAGAGACAGTCATGGAGCAATCAGGTTTGATAGATGTCTGTAACTTCCATGAATTTGAATGATTGATTGTCAGATCTAATCTTGATGAATGTCACAAGTTAATGATGTGTTGTGTTAAAAAACCCCTTTCTTTTGATTGTCCAGAATCAACAAAACTGAGAATGTCTGGTTTAGTAGGAGATGGATGGGGAAAAACCTTCTTTGACCACATTCATCATGGACGTTATATTTTGTAAACCTCTATGAGTTAATCTAGTGCTGATTACTTGCATTAGATAAGCATAGCTTTATTCATATTTCCCTGATCTAAAACATAAAACAAAAAAATCAAATGAATCCCAGGTACCCCCAAATGAATCATTTCCACATACAAGGAGACAATCCATACTTTTTCTGGTCATAATGGCAGAGCCTATAAGTGGCAGAGAGATTTCAACTTTCTCTGCACATCCTGAAATTTGGGGGGTGGGGGTGTCTTTGCAAGCTGCCTGAAGAATGCATGGCCTCTTTCTCACCCTTGTTTTGTCCCCTCTCTGTCTGACACGGCAGGCATGCTGAACAAGAGTGGCATAAGAATCGATCTGCAGGCAATCAGTGACACAGCGGCTGGCCAGAGCCACACTCCACACCATCGATTGGCTCCAAATCAATTTGCACACCACATTCTCCTCTCAGGTTACCTGCCATTTCAGGCAGAGAGAGGAATGGTGAAGTGAGAAGGAAATTGCACCCAAGTATGTTGGGACCTCTATTTGTAACCTCAAAGGTCACCAACAGGTGACCTTTCTCTGTTCATATTTCTGTGCCTATGCTCTGTTGGAAAATATGAGATGGATCTGTTTTGATAGGTGGAAGGATAGCCTCTATATAGCAAAAAAAAAACACCCTCACAATTTTTTCTTATGCTTTATTTTAGAATCTTCTACCTGCATTCTGAAATCATATGATCTAAGAAAATACCCATCTTGTGAAATTGTGCAGTTCAGTTTTGGGACTAGGGCTCTCTTCACTGGCATTTTGTTCTAATTCTGACCTGTTTCCAAGCTGCCAATCCATGCATGTGGTTTCTCCCTTCAGTTTTGCGGGGGACTGGGTTATACTGAAACATAGCAACAAGCCCAGAGCCTCCCTGTGGAGGAATTTGCACAGCAGTCTGGAGTTGTCTAAAATGGATTTGGGAACTTGAGTTCAGCATCTTGTAGGAAGCAAGACCTTGTCTTAACAGGCTGATTTAACAAGGCCACCATATTAAGCCATCATACCATTTAGTAGTTTGAGCAAGAATTGGATTTACTTCTCACCATTTCAAGTCCATTATTTCATTTTTTAGAACTTAGTTCTTAGCTTTTTTGCCAAGACTATAATTGGAGCTTCTGGTAAATTCCCAGACTGTTCTTGTTCCTTATGTTGTTAGTTGCAAAAGGCAATGTTGTTTGCTTCAGATTCACGAAGTATTCCCCAGAGGAAATACACAAAACACGAGCAATACACAAATATTCTCACAAGAGTGTATCTTTTTTTTTTTTTTAAAGCCTACCCAAGCTTCTAGACAGAGGGACACAGATATTTAGGGAAATTTCTGTGTCATCCACACTTTATATGTTTGGCAGGAGCCATGAAAAAGCGTGGTGACTTCATAATGTGGAAAACTCCTCTAGGTACACTGAGGACCCTCTCCACACATTCAGAAAACAAGTGAATGCTCATTGCGGCCACTGCCTATATGTATATGCTAAATATGTACATAAAACACTTCCCCCAAGTATATCACTGATAAACCCCAGGACTCCCTTATATCTTCTATCAGTGCCCAGGGGCAGCAAGGCAGATCAATACTTGCAGGATCTAAGAATGCTTCAAGTAAGCAACCTCCTCTAGCAAACTCTAGGCTTTTCTCCTGTCCTGCAAGGCAGACCACTTTTTCTACATTCCAGCCCTTCTTTACAGGAGTGGTTAAGATGGAGAGAGTTCCTTGGGGAACGTAGGCTTAGGGTTTATTTACTCTGAAAGCCCCAATTCTGGGGCCCTCATTCAAGGGGCACCATAGCCATCTGTTCCTTATCACAATGACACAAAAATGATGAGACCTGCATCATGACGCCACAATACAAACTCTGCCCTTTCATACTTGCGTTGCAACATTGCAGGGAAATGTGTGATTGGTGGAGTTTGTGGCAAGATGTTACAATGCAGTTTGTCACCCCACCCCACCCAAAAATCTAGGAGGACTCCACTTTGATGCAGTCAGGTTCCACCTTAAGAAAGAAATCGGATCCTTGATCTGTATCAGCACCCAGCATCTTTGCCTTTACTTGTGCTGGTCTGAGTGACCTGGCAGGCCTCTCCTTGTTTGCCATAGCCCACCATTCTCCTCTGAGAGGAAAACAGTTTTAACCAACTCAAGCCTAGCTCTGAGCAGATGTTCTAAGTGGGAAAAGCATGCATCAGATAGTATATATGCATATGCGAAGGGTCAGAATAACACTATGGTTTTGCCTCCTTACTGCACTGAAATTCCATATGATCTGCTTAAGAAGGACACACAGAAACATGCCTCAGTTCTACAATCTGTAGCCTGCGGAGTTGAAAGGCATGGACTGCCAAGTGCAGCCTACGTGCTTCTGAGCATACAGAATGGTTCCAGTACCCCCACCTATCTACAAGCATGCATTTTCAAGTATATTTCTGTGAGCCTGAAATCTACAGTTAATATGGCTGGACCACTGGCTCAGAACTGAGGTGATGAGTGAAAAGGGGTTTCTTGAAACTGGGAGCTGAGCTGGGAAATAGTAATAAATGCCCTGAATTGTGGAGGCTTGACTTCTGCTAACAACAGTTCCAGTTCTTCCTTTAAGTTTTTTTCCCCAGTCCCTGTGGAAGTGGGCTGGTGCTGCCATTTCACCCCCCACAAATGCTGCAGTGCCATTCTGAGAAGACTCTGAGAGAAAAATACCGTATTTTTCCGACTATAAGACGATACTTTTTTTATAAAATCCTTACCCTAAAAATTGAAGGGCGTCTTATTCAAGGAAGTCAGCTGAGGAGAGAACCGCGTGGTGGCAAAACTGCCCATACTTTGTCTCTGCAGAGAGGCTTCCTCCTATTGCTAGCCTCCAATCACGAGTGAAATAGCTTGTCTCCCAAACAGACTTCCTCCAATCACGAGCCTTATGTAACTGACATCAGCTGATGCTGAACAAACCAATTAGAGAAGGCTGTTTGCAGAGAGAAGCTATCGGCAGTTTCACTCGTGCTTGAATGTAATCAGTTATGCAAAAGAGCCTGGAAATAGAGTTGCAGAGAGACGGTTTGGACCTCCTCCCACCGAGTGTATCAGGTCAATGTTAATTACTAAATAAAAATGTGTTCTGCACTATCTTTAAAATATTGATTTCTTAATTTGGGGTTGGAAAAATGGGGGTCGTCTTGTACATGGCGTCTTACTGACGGAAAAATACGGTAATCTTACTTTGCTTCCTACTGGCCACAAGACTATAGTAGAGGCAACTTGAGGAAGGAAATGGACAAGAGGAGATATTATTTTCTTTCCCACCAGCAACAATGTGAGAAATAACTAATGCTAGTGTTCCCAGCAATGATAAAAACTAGAACTGTTGAGGGGGTACTTGAACTTCAAGTATGGAAAAATAGCTTCCCATTTTTCCAACCTGGAAACAGCGTAAAGGGAAATTTCAGTTGAAGTTCAGTGGCACTTCCAGTACAGACTTTCTGTCTCAAGATGGCGCCAATTACCTGTTAAAACAGGCCTGGCAACAGCCATGCATATTAAACAAAGGGATTTCACAGTTTGCTGCTGTCTGTTGAAGAGAGTTTTGTGAGCCTTCGAGATGGTGTTAGTTATAGTTGCGTGCTTTCTGTAATGCAGCTTAGGAGGAAAATATGCAGGTACAGAGGCACAGCCCTAGGAGAACAAGAGAATCAACACGTAAGGTGGAAGACAGCTTGGTAGACATTCCTGTACCGTTGTTCATATTTAAGAAAGGCTTAACTACTGTCTAAAAGGAAGTGATCCAAATATCTCTTCTTTACCCACGTTTCCCCCTTTATTGCAAAAAAGAAGGTATTGAGGATCAAGAGCCCAAGGAGCTGCAAGAGCAAGGGGAATGGAAGAACGAGAGGAATCATGTGATCAACAAAGTTTCAGGATGTCTCCCTCTACATTTGTACAGCAACACTCTTGCCTTTGCTGCTTTGCTGAGGAAGCCAAGTGAGAAAGACGACTCTGGCCCCAATGAATTTACTGTCTAAGTTTCAACAGGAGGAAGGCAGAGGGAGGGATGGAGATAGAGGACCAGTCTAGGCACCTGCAGTTAGGCATAGCTTTTGTGGGAGCTATGAACAGTTGAGCCGAAATATAGCATGGGATACAAGCACAACCACTGGTATTTTAAGGCACCATTCCTCTTTCTAGACTAACAATCGTTTGGAATCCCCATTTGCTCTGCTGCCTTGTCAATAGTTGTATTAATTGATGCTGCAGTAGCCATGTTTCCATTGATTTAAAAGCCCCTGTTCCTTTTGTAAGGAAAAGACTAGAAGACCGATGGGCAGATAAGTAGATGTCTGGGTAATTTGGAGTTCTGCCTAGCAACAGCAAGAATTAAAAAGCTTCCCCTTCCCCTTAAATGAAGTTGGGGAAAGGTTGTTTGAGGGAAAATTCAGAAATGGATTTCTGCATGGAAAGACTTAGAACTGTAGAAGTGCCATTCCTTAATTCTTCATTGACATCTGTCCTCCTGAGCCAGTATTTTTATCTTCCCCAGGTTGAGAAACTGCTTAATAAAGCAAAAAAAGTAGATCACACAAACCTGGCCTCTAACCACGCCTAAACTAGAATCAATTGTCTTCAGAAATGTGCAAAGTAGTTCAATACATATTTTGGATAGCAGGTAGTATATGAAACTGCCAGCCATGCACTACATAGTGCCTTAGTGTTCACACACATGCATTTTAGGCAGGATATTCACCACCCATCAAACTCATGAAGAAAAGAACATTTAGCTCCTCAGAAGCCATTTCCAGACTGCTGGGGTTATTCCCATGTAGCCCTGTGAGGTGGGAGTTGGGGCATCAGTCTGAACTGCTGAGGAATGTTGTACACACCTTCATTCCCCCCTCCATCCCCACCCATAATCTTGTATTTGCTATAAAGAACCAGAACTTGCCTTCTGAGGGATTTAAGTATAGCTGTTTCAAAAGCATTTCCTCTGAGATCTAGCCTGATTCTGAAGCAGCTGGAGCTCTCCTGTCAGGGGGAAGCTTGTATAAATCTTTGCCCTGCTTGTCTATTGTATTGCATTTTAAATATACTTGAAGTTACCTGAGGAACCTTTTGGCAGGGTGTAAGTATTTTAAATGAATACTCAATTACTTCCAGTTCTGTGGCAAAGTATTGTCCATTCCTGCCAAATACGGGCCTTTGAACAGATTAGCTTCCTCAATTTGGTACCATCTTAACCTGGGGACTGAATGTCTATGTTGGCTGGCAATTTTAAGAATCCCAATTCCAACCCATCCAAAGGGCACCAGGTAATGGAAGGCAGGAATACAGTTGGCGGCCTCAACTGGGAAAACAGGGTTGGGCCTGGATAGAATGGAAGACTTCCAAGGAATACCAGAACTGTAGCCTAGGTTAGGATGAAAAAACATCCCAAGAGAAGGCAGTAGCAGGCTTCCAAAACTGTTGCCAAGGAAACTACATGGATGGGTCCATTTAAGCCACCAAGTGTCAAGCGCAACTCAAAAGAGACTTTACTTTTAACACAGGTTTTCAGAAATTCTTGTGATGGGTGGGTAGGAAATTTTTCCATGGGCTGATCTCAACAGAGTGGCAGATTTAAAAATCCAAGGAAAGATTCTTGCCCCCTTCCCAGGCTATTACTTTTCTTATGCTCCTGATTTTCAGAAAGCTCTTCTAAACCTGGTTCCTTCTTTGACCTGCTTCCTTTTAGCTTGATGCCCATCTTTGTTTGGATGCATTGGTTCAAGTCCCCTGGATGACGACTAGGGAAACAGTTTCATCATCCTAACAATGGTTCCATGTAAAATTCATAACTTAGCTGCAACAACTATGAACAGGGACCTGTTCTGCTGCAAACTGATGAAAAAGATTTGGTTGCAGAATGTTTTGCAGAAGTAGTTTGAAAACCAAATCTGGGTTGCCTCTTTGTGGAATAAGCCATTTTAGGTATACCATATTTAGACTGCAGACATCCTGGTGATTGCTAGATGGCAGCAAAGGGATACAGGATACTCTTAACTCAGTCTGGTGGTTGTCTGGACCTTTGCAGCCTAACTTTGCTATGCCTAAGCAATATAACTCTTAGGTGATGTTCTTAGATTTCCAAACAAGCCAAAAATGATCTTAAGCTCTACCTCATTGCCTATCCTGTACCATTTTTCTCCAAAGACATTCTTTTTCTCCATCCCATTCCTGCCTGCCCCAGCTAGGGAAAGGGGGAGGGGTGAGAGAGGCATGTCAGTTGGAGGGTAAGCCCTAAATGTAAGTTGACAGTGAAGGGAGGGAGGTGATGTGATGATTGAAAACATATGGGGCAAGACTTATTTCAATACATTGTCCCATTAAATATTGCACTAGTGTATTTATTTTTAAGAAATTGCAATTGCCGCTCAATGCTAAGAACCTCTACCAACTACAGTCAAAATAAGGACAATTTCTGAGGCTCAAATAAAGTGGCAGATGTATATTTACCACCAACACATATCTAATTCACACAGCTCTGCTTTACCATCTAGCAAATCCAAACAGGATGACATCATGCTACATGCTTCTTTGGGTCAAATTACCTTATACATGCTTTTTAAAAAGTGTGCCTTACTCTGTTAGTTATATTTAAAAGGGGAAGCAGGATCCTAATTTAGATGAAAAGCATGGGCAGTCAGTTGCCCATTTAAAAACCCTGCAATCTACTCCTCAAGCACTTTTGTCTTTGGGAACAAACAGCAATGGGAGTTTTCAGAAAGAAACCAGCAGTTGCACACCACTCTTCCAGTCTGGTTTGGAGTTTAGAGCCACTGCTTTTTCTTCAAAATAAATCTGTCACTGCAGAGACCCATACTTAACATAGTGCCTTGTTTGCTCCTTGCTGGGGAGATATAGGGGAGGGGTAGGCATTGGCAACAGCCCCTTGTCTTGCCCCATTCCCCAGGACAGCTAGCTAGATCCTGAAACAGCCTGGCTGAGTCAAAATGGTGCAATTAAACAAGCTAGGCCATCAGTCTTGGTCTGTAGCTCTCGATCATCCTCATGAAAACTCAGAGAAGATGCAAAACAAAAGGACAATCAGAAAATGCTTAAGCACACCTAGAGCTGCATCTAAACACAAAGGAAAAAGGAGACTAAACAAGCGCAAGGTTTTTCTGTTTTCTCCCTGAGCCCAGTAATCCCTTTGATTACATCTAATACCTGCCAAAACCCAGATGGTATGCCCACCCATCTCACAGTGTGATAATGCCACATGGCAAAATCTACCTATTAATATTAATTGTCAGCCAGAGAATCTTTCTGAACTGCTATAGTTTGAGATTGCCTCCAGAAAGCAGGGCACGGTTTAGCAGGGATTTTAGAGTAATTCTCATTCTTTCAGTCTGAGTCTCACATATGTGGAATGTTAAACAACATTCATCTCATTCCCACCACCTTCAGGTTCTTGCAGTCCTGGCCTTAAATATCCCTATATTTGGTGGCTTCCACCTGCTGACCAAAGATTTTACCTTCCCATTTCCAGAAGCAACACCACTGCACCTGAGAATATGCAGTGGAGGGCATGTTCCCTAGCTAGTTGTTCACCTTGGCACTGCCCTGGCATGTAGGATGTGCCACTTGTGTAAACCATATTAGGAACTGACTTAGAAATTGTTGACATGTGTACCCCAAAATCAAGTCCACAAATTACATGCCTCCAGCTTTAAGTTTAAACTGGAAAAAAAATAGACAAACTTCTACTAGTATAGTTGGAGGAATAATTGCAGTTCGGTAAGACAGCCCATACTCTGTAGGCAGAATTTCCTGGGTTCACCCCCCCCCCCCGCCCCCCAAAAAAGGCTGGGAAAGGCTATTTGAAATTCTGGAGAGTTTCTGACAGTAAGTATTGACAATATCAAGGCAGATGCACCAATTACCTAATTCAATTTAAGGCCGTTTTTCTTGTTCCTGACATCTTCTAAAGTTAGAATGAATCACCTACCATTCATATATCTTTGATACAGATATCACTGCTAAAATTATTATTCATTCTTGAGAATCCTAACTACAATTCTTCAAAAGCATTTCCATAACAGGTTTTCTTGGGGTTGTTCCCCTCCAATAGCCTTTCACATCTGTTTTCCTAGCATAATGATGCAGAAGTTTCCATCACAAGTGTAGAGCAAGGGAAGGTAACTAGGTTCCTATAAGTTACTTCAGACTCCAATTCCCATCATTTCTACTTTTTATGGTTAAGAACTGTAGCTCCTGTATCTAAACTATCTGGCAGGAACCAGGTTGCCAACTTCTGCTTAGACTATCTTATTTGAGGTCCAAGTTGCCTCATTTAGAAGAGTGCCCTCTGTTATGGTTGGAGACAGTGCAGAATGCAGACTTTTTCTATGAACTATCCATATCTGTGCTGTAAGCTATTTTATAACCCTCTCCCCCACTATGTTACTATCTGCTCTGAAACCTTATATCTTTGCTCACTCTCCTATTTCATAATTTTATTCTAGCCTTTAATCCACATACCTCATGCACATAAATGTTTCTGTGCATTCAAGCCAGCAGAACAGAGACCATGTTGAAAAAGGTGGTGTTCTCAGTATGATGATACATGCAAACCCCCTGCATGAGAGCAAGCTTTTAAAAGAAACATTTCAGCATAAATGGCTGAGCTATAGCATTGTAGGACTGCAGTGAGCAGAGTTTTCAAGCACATTTCTTATTAGGATATTTTTAAAGACACCACTAGCTAGTAAAACATTACTAAATCTCTATTTTTCTGTGGGGTAGAAGCAGAAGATTAAAAGAGACTATTCAGTTATAAATAAAAGTAAGTCATTAGTAGGAACAAAATAGATAACAAATGATAACGAGAAAAGTAATGCATGAGATTAGTCCAATGAAATTTAGAGTGGAGGTACCCTGCATTGATCAGATGTTAAGAAAGAAGATTAATTTGGTACATTTTTCCACATAGTGCTTATATAAAACAGAGGTCCTCACCCTTTTAAAAGACATCTGTTGGTAGTCAGTGATTTCTACATTTAACTAACAGTGTCCAGGCATTTGTGCAAGATTTATTTTTACCCAACCAGCAGTAAACTCAGTTATGTAGATCATACAATTATATATACAAAAAATACATCCCTGGGTGATTTCAAAAATTTAAGTAGGGTTGGACCTGGTTAGGAGTGGGATGGAAGACCACTAGGAAATACCTGTGGGGTACACTAGACAGGAAGTAGAAGAAATATCCAAACCATTTCCATATTGTTGCCAAGAAAACTACATAAATGTGTCAAACTCAACTTGAAGATGATTTTACCTCTAAATAATATTCATAATCTAGATTTCTGCTTTTCACAGAGTAGATGTATATGTAGATAAGGGGTGATTTGGCAGGGTGGAGATTAAAAGGGAAAAAATAGCGTGCAAAATAATTTTTTTAGCCAGTTGCCTATAAAAGCTTCAACATAAATAGCCTAATTCTGAGAAACACAATGTGATCTCTTAAATTGACCAACAGGAGCTTCACCATCAAAAGTTCTAAAACAAACTATGATGCCAACAACTCTTAGCTTACTGTCTTGTTACTCTTGAAAAATTTTCAGATCAGAAGAAAGGGTATTTGAACAGAAGAAACTCTGTTAGTTTTGCTATATAATTATTCTGGTTTTAAAATCTGGTTTTTAACCCCCCCCCCCCCCAATTCCAATTAAGAAATCAAGATGTCGGTTCTTGCTCTCCAGAATTTCCTCAAACCAGTTGCTTTCCCCTTTCTCCCTTTTCTTCCATTCTACTGTTTCAGTTTTGCCGTGGTGGCCATTTCATTTCTCTGCATCTGTGTTTGTCCGCTTCTGAGTGCTCTTCATAGATGATATGAAAGGGAGGGACAGATAAATGCTAGACTAAATAGCTCCAGCTGAACAACAGTAAGTGCTGGACAAAATATGCCTGAGGTTACCGAAAAGACCTTTAGAACAGAAAGCTGCGACATGTTAAAGATGCATCATTTGAGAGTTGGGCAGGGAGAGGAAGGAGTAAGGGGTGAAGAAAGCTCCAGGGATATAATTTAGCCCTCACAAGGTCAAACACATTTAATCCTCCCTGGAAGGTTGAGGAAAGGCCAGACTGACCCAACCTCTGGCTTCTCCATCTGGCTCTTCCTGAAGCCAGGCACTTTCAACAGGGGAATGTGAGTTCCTGACCGGCTGCAAACAAACTGAAGTAATCTCCAGGTTTAGGGGCTTTCTCAAGCTGTTTGCTAACCTTCTCCCATAGCCTCCGGAAGTTGTTGTCCACCCCCACTTCGCAGAACTGCACAGTATCAAAGTCAGAATCATAAAAGTGCTGCGGTTGCGCAACATCACAAGGTTTACTGAACTTTACAACTCTGCTGTTAAACCACCAACCCCAGTGCTTAAAACCAGGCTGCCTCTAAAGCTGTATCTACATCATCAGCACCCCCCTATCTCCACTCTCCACATTTCTCAGTTGTCTCCCCTGTGCTGAAGTTCAGCTGTAAATTCTTCAGAGCAGGAACCTCTCCTCTGAGCCTGCCTAAGATACATTGGAGGAGGTAAGTTGTTTTGACAACTTCAGGGAGAGGTTTGCATAGCATGCTATTCCAGTGTTTCTCAACCTCAGCCACTTTAAGCTGTGTGGCCTTATGCTGGCTGGGGAATTCTGGGAGTTGAAGTCCACACAGCTTAAAGTGGCTGAGGTTGAGAAACACTGTGCTAGACTATGATAAAATGGATCTGGGAAGTTTGTGGTTCAGCAGCCCAGTTCTAGACTTAGCACATTCATGTGGTAGACCATCAGCTTAAGATTTTTTATGAGCATAGCATATTAGAAGAGGATAGCAACTGTGTTTAGTCACTCTACTAATTAAATGTCGTGTCCATTTTCTTCCCCAGTAGTAAAATTACAACTACAAATTAAATAATATTTTTCTGCCCTTTTTTGTCGGTTGAAATCTGCTGCTAGAGGTAGCTGTCTCATTTTAAGGTACGCTGGCCCTGCCTCTTGTTTTCTGCAAAGCACCATGTCTCATGCATCATGACTTCAATGCACAAAGAATGTGAATTATGTACATAATTTGCATGATGATATGATGCATGTGACATCACTCCCCCCCAACATGTTCATGCCTAATAATACATAAGACATACTAGTAATATTATTTGAGAATCAAACTCACACACACCATTTAGAGAAAACAGCTTTTAGGGAACCCATTTCAACTATGCTTCCACCCCGTCATTCTGTGCAAACAGGCAGCTGTCTCATTCTCTCCTCCCCACTCTTCTTATCTCTTTCTGGAAAACTGAACCTAAAGTTTTGCAGTGGGAATTTTTGGCATGAATTTGTAAGCATAAGACAGGAGATGGTCATTCAAACCTAAGTAGAGTATTTCAGGAGCAGGAGATGAAACCCAGAACAGAGAAGATGCTGCAGCTTTTCTTTCTTAATATTCCTCTGTTAGTTTTGCTATATAATTATTTTACACTTCTGTGATAGCATATATAGATCTGTGAGGAGATAACCTTTTAAAATAGGATTTGGGGTTTCAGAATATATGCAGAATCCCTCCAGAGAAGAAGGTTGGTCTCTTGTTTAGCTGCTATTAAGTAGCTCATCTTTAATACGTTTCTCTGAGAACAATCTATCATTTTATGATATTACCATTTAAAAAAAAATATTGTGTTTTATTGTGTTTTAAATGGCCTTAAGTCTTAGATGGGGACTTCATAGAAATGAGTGTAATAAATATATAGATGATAATATGTATCTCAGAGATACATAAAGGAAAGCCAGCCTAGTTGTGAGGCAGCTACTGTTCTGTCCATTCAAGTAGTAGATACCACCTCTAATATCAGAGATCTACAGTAATCAGCAAATCAGAAAATGATCTAGCAGCTGAGCTCACTTGCTGAACAACCATACTAGATATGGTATGTTTAAAATGTTATTGTGAAAAGAGATTATGTCTGGGATGCAGAGAGAGGGAGAAGAGTTCTCACCAATTCAGGAATCCCAACATAGGTTCAGCCATTAGTAGATGCACTAGGATAGCGGGGAAACCTTTTGGTGGACAGAGTCACACTTAACTTTGTGGGGGAGGGGGAGCAGGACGAGAGTGTGAGTGAAGCCACATCATATACAGGACCAGAGCTTTTTGGTTCAGAGTTTTTTAAAACTGTTATACCTATTTTCTGGCATAACAGTTCTCTTTTTTATATCATTTTTATAGAAATTTTTACACAGATAAAGGGTAAACATGAAAAAATATATAAAGAAAGAGTAAGAAAGAGAAAAAAGATGAAGGGAAAAAAGTGCAGAAAATACAGATAGAAAAAGTATTTAAAGAAGCAACTTCCTATCTTCTTTACAGCAGTTAGAAATTTACTCTCTCTCTTCCCCTTTTAAGATTACATATACTGTATAATTCCGTCCTTCCCATATTCAATCCTTTTTAATCAGCAAATCCAGAAATCACCAAGTTATTTTTATTCAGTTCCAACAAAAAGTCCATAAAGGGTTTCCAGTCTTTTATGAAGTATAGTTCTCATATGTCACACTTCAAAATGGCAGCAAATCGTGCTGTGCATTTTCAGCAATGATTCAGCACTACAGATTCAGCACTGAAATATGGGTTTTAATGGCCGACTAGGATCAGTTGATGGGGGTTGTATCTTATTGGTACCAAAATAACTGCATTGCTTTTTGGTCTGTCCTCCAGGTATAGTTCAAACTGGTGATACTTATGTCTGAACATAGACTTTCCAACTGGAGTCAATATGCTCAGGACATCTTTGGAGACTTTCCTCCCACCATCAAAGCTGAAAGAGTGGTGGCAACCGAGAAGAGCCTCAGCTGTGCATGGAACATTCACTCACTGCATATTCTGAGATCCTTTCAGGCCACACAAATATTCTTCAAACTTTCAATCTGTTTATAGGTCGGCTTTTGTTTCTTCTACTGTTGTTGTTACTGTTATTGTGTGTATATCAGTTATTCCTGCTTTAGAATTGCTTGAAATGTCATGCAGTGGGTGACAGCACCTAGCTAACCTTCGTTGATACTGAGGATTGGACCTTTGGATGGGAGACCACCAAGAAGCCCAAAACTGTGTGCCGGATGGGGATGTCAGAAAAAGGCAATGGTAAACTACACCTGTAGTATTGCCAATAAACTGTTACCACCAGAAGCTGATTTCAGCTTAGGGGGATTCTACCTTAAACATAACAAAATCATAGAATGTTAGAATTTAAAGGGAACTTGGAATCATATGGCTTTACTTAGCATTGTATCTCCAATGCAGAATACAACTAATTGATTCCTCATACATGGAGTCTGATATTTCCTACACTGTCCTTGAAGGCCCTCAAAATGGCCTTCTCCTGGGGCATTGTGAGAGATTTTAATTATTCCCCATAGAGAAGCTACTGCATGTGTGTGAGGGAGTAGCAGTCCAGAAATAGTGTGGGGAACCAACATGGCGGCAGCTGAAAGCAACTTTACCTGGAACCCTGGCAAATAGGCAGACAGTGTATACGTACCGTACAAGGCAGAAGCAAGGAACTACCCCTGGCTTGGCTTTAGTTTGGCCACATGAGACATAATACCTAATCTCATTTCTCAATGTGTGTGCTAGTGTGACACACCGGTTTGCAAAAACATTAGTTGGGTTTCTGCAAGGCAGTGGGGTTTGTAGGTACCTTCCCACAAAATATAATGTATGAGCTGACCCTTAAGAGTGCACTGTATTTTGTAAAAATGTAATGAACAGAAACCCATGCTGCAGTTTGCTGAAAGGAGCTTTTCCACCAATTTGTTCCCCCCAAAATGAGAACAAATGATAAAACTAAAGCTTGTTGAGCACTTTATCCCACTGTCTGAGATCTCTCTCTCTCTTGCTCGCCTGCTAAGTAAAGCAAAGATTCTTTAAAAATAATTGTCAGGACAGGATAAATATCCAGGGCGGTGGCGTGTGAGTGAGTAATTTTTGTCTCATGCAAATTACTGACAATCCCTCCTTCCATTGGTAGTAAAAACCTGCTTTATTAGAAACTGAACAAAGAGGTTAAGAAAAGCAGGCCTAGAATTTCCCCAATCCCTTTTTCCACACCAAAATATTTATCTTATTGATAAAAGCCACCGCGGGGGATTTATTAATTATTTATTTACTTCAAGAGATGCATTCACTTTCTTTTACCCTGAAGGAGAAAATTCTACATTGAGGCAATGTTGTTTTGTTTCTATTCTGCATGAAGACAGGGCACTATTATCATTTTCATACTGACAGAGGTCACAGGAATTAAACCCTTGGTTTTTCCTGCTTGGGGCACATTATTCTCCAGGAATCTTACAGCCTGGCCCCTAAATATCCAGCTTTCCAACGTTTATTAAGTTTAAAACACAAACACACCCAGATATTAGAAGACACAAACAGCTAGTATTTAACCTACTAATCAATATGAAGTAACCAGAACAGCAAACGTTAATTGGCTAGATTTATCAACTGAAAACTCTGCTAATCAGGCATATGTTAAATAAACATTTAAACAGGTTTTTAAAAAACAGAATAACTACAAAAGTCATTTTGGTGCCATTGTAGCAGAAATATTCTATTTCATACAAGGGAATGCCTCTGCTGTGATGTCTAAATTTTTGCAGGCATCACCTGAAGCCAATAAAAAATGAACATTTTCCTCCTCTTCAAACTTTTATTTTTATCTAAATGAAAATGCATGCAGATCTAACACATTAGTCTATCACCCATAAAAATAAATCATTTCCAGAATTCTTCACTTATATGACTAATAAGTAAGGGTAGATGCAGACATGGGTTTGTCTATTTTCATTATTTATATGTACTGACCAATGTAAGAAAAAGAGACAAATTTTCTGGACTTCCCTTCCTATAAACTGTAGTGCTTCCTTGGTTCAAATATTTTTCTGGTCTATGGAATGGACAACCCACAAATAACTGCATTAAATCATTTTCCTGTGGGGTGGGATGGATCTTAAACACATTTTACTTTAGAAATACTTCGGTGAGAGTTTGACATTTAATTATTAGTGGTTCATTAAAACAAAATGGTCTTCTAGAGCATTCAACCAATTTCATTAGGGGTGGCTGTAGGGTATGGTAAAAAAGTCAAGATGGCAACTGTATGAGTACAACTGAAGCTCCACCTGTATTTTGTGTGTGCTAAATTTCCCATGGATGGGATAATGGTGTGAAATGGATGCATTGAGCTCTATACTTTTTAATCCACCCCCAAAAGATGCTGAAAATGTTGGGTGCACTCACAGTGGTCAAGTCATGATGTCCTTGGGACCACTTCCTGCAGCCTCAGGAGACCAAAGAAATTAGCATGGTGAACTAGCTGCCCAGCCCTAGCCAAAAAAAAAAAGGAGAGAGAAAAGGAGTGGGCTTAGGCCCCACCCACTGCTAGCATGCACCCCGCAAACAAATGGGGCTGTGGAATGAAATACAAAAGCCTCCTCCTCCTTATTCAACATTGGCTTCCTCCATTAAATCTAAGCATCATTCTGGGTGGTCCTCCTACAGCGTGCAGCCCTTGAAAGCCACAGTCTGCAGAGATGTTCCAAAAGTTACCACCAGCTGTAATTTTTTTATGGGGAAATTACTAAATACACAGTAGTAATTGTCTGTGCCATTCATTTGGAGGGCATGTTGTGAAGTCAGCAAAGCCCTAGTAACTATATTAAACTGTATTAACTATATTAAATTAAATATTAAATGTACTATCATATTCAATCACATTTAGTTTTTATCCTGGCTTTGCCTACTTTCTGCAGTGTGTGCAGGTAGAACTAAACAACAAAGGCCAGGAAAGCTCAAAAAGATTACTCATCCCTGCCTTATAGAATCTTTTTTTTCCCTAAATCTTTGCCTAAAATCTAGAATGTATTATTTCTGTAAATGGAGCTGTCGCTATAGGTTCCCTGCAGCAATCATTTGTAAGTCTTAGCATCAGGACAGTCAATAGCTGGTTTGTATTTCAATGGTCCAGGAAGGGCCATCACCCTCTGAAAAGCATTTGGAGCAATGCTAGAATGGGTTGCAATTGGTAGATTGTTCCTTTTTCTCCCCCACCACAAGAGTCCAAGAAAGAGACTAACTTAATTTATTGAGCTTTAATCCCTCAGTATTCTACTTGTGAAGGAAGAAGCAGCAAAAGCCATCCTGGTCCTCTGTAAGAAATCTGGAGAAAATCAGGGAAGAAAGTAAAAGAGCAAGAGATAAATGCTAACAAATTCAGTTGTATTTGGAGGATGAAGAAAAATTTGGGTGGAAGCCAAAGACTGCAGATAACTAAGTTTGAAGAAACGTTTGGGGAAAAAAAAACTTGTTAGATTTTTTAAAAAATAAGTGCATTTATTTGTTAGATTTATGCCCCACCTGTCCTCCAGAAACTCAAAGCAATATACATAGCACTTTCTCCTCCACTTCCACCCTCCCCCAACAAAAACCTTGTGCTTAAAGTTAGGAGACATCACCTCAAACTTACCCATGGGCTTCCACAGCTGAGGATGGATTTAAACTTTGGTTTTCCCAGTCCCACTCCTGCATCCTAACTACTACATGCTGTACAATTGAGATGATGTTGATAATGATATCTCTGAAGAGAAAGTATAGGAGAAATCTGCCACTACAACATCATCAAGAACTATGGGCCTCTTTTGTCCCCTGGGGGGATGCCTTCATTAACGATATCCGACACCTCACCTTTGAAGGCAAAGGTATCTAAGGGCCCCAGGCCCTCCAGCTGGATCTCCATCTGGAGGCCGATCTAGTTGGGTATTATGAAAAATTGGGGACGGCTGCTCTAGTGTGTATATCTTCTCTCCGGATGTCTTCTTGACAGCCAAAGAAAAAATTCTCATCTTGTTCTCAAATTGCCACTATGGTAATAAGTTGATTCAGATGGCAGAAGTGTTAGATGTAAAAAAAAGGGGGGGGGAGAGAGAAACTCCCCCCCGCTTTTGCAGAGATGTACCTCTGAAACATTTTCACAACTAAGAGGTATAGTTCTTAAATTAGAGCAGCAAGAATGAAAAATGATTAAAAAATACAAAACAAAACTTGACATGGTCTTATAAAATGGCTTGTATGCCTTCCCCAAGCATAGAAAAATTCAGACAATTTCTTGATTAAAGAAAATTGTTGAATTTTCTGTTAAAAATATTACATTCTTGGTCTCCTTTTCCCTTTTCAGGTTCCAAAGTTTTTATTTTTAAAAAAACAGAAGATCTTTAAATGGGATAATGGGTGTGTTGACAGTTATCTATTCATCTCAGAGTAGCATCCATTTCCCCCAATTCAATGAATTCTTTGCAAAGAAATAGCATAAAGTGGTGAGGCTTACAGGTGCACTTAAAATCCTGATATTCTAGCAAAAACACACTCAGTGTGTATAGGAAATGGGAGGTTGATTTGTGGAATGATGCACCTATCTTTTGATTATTCATCCCATTAAAAAAAAATACTTTAATTAAGTAAAGCTTTTGCTGAAGTTTTCTTTAAGACAACTGATGATTTCATGGACACATCCATGTAATTTTCTGGGCAACAACATGGAACACCACCTTCTTCCAGATTTTTTTTTTTTTTTACTTCTCAGTCTAGCCTACAGTCCTGGTATTTCCTGATGGTTTCCCATCCAAAGCTTTTTGAAATCATTCAACATCGGTATCATCTAAATATGCTGTGCAATATATTCAGAGTTGGAGATGAGAGTCTTGTGGTCTGGAGTTCAAGATTGTTTGGTTCAGGTATAGTTTATCTGACTGATATTTCTATGGTTTGCCCTGATGTGGGCCCTTTCCCATGTTAGTTATCTGCTAAAGACAAAGTTAAATTAAATTCCCATATAGTTCATGTGGTTAGAAGAGCCACCTATAGGAAAATACCATGCTGTGATCTAGAACATGGAATTCTTAGTTTGGGTGGAAAGAAGACAATGTAAATGCAATAAGACAGGAAATTATAAAATCGTCTATGATAAAAAGAAAAAATTCTCCCTCTTTTATACTATTTTTATTGAATTTATTTCTCTTACTATATTTGATGATGTCTTCAAGAGTTTCTTGGGGTGGCTATGAATAAAATAAAATTTAAAAAGCAATTTTGTATAGAACAGATCAGTGTGGCATAACAATAAAACACAAAGAAGAAAGTTAAAATTATATTACCAAATGTTTCAAATGGCTTGATAAAGATCTTTTATTGAAAAGGTCCTACGTCCAGGACAAAATAGTAGAAAACAGAACCCATGATCATAATAATGCAACAATCAGAAGGAAGTCCTTCACATAGAAAATTAGTCTCTGTAGCATGAACAGCCACAAGTAGTAATTAGCCATTAACTTAGCTGACTTCTTAAGGTATTAGACAAATTAACCCAGCTGAATTAATGGTGACTCCATGAAACTGCCAGGTACAAAGAAATTGCATTGTTGAATGCCTGATTTTGAAGGAAGAAGCTGAGGCTTTCCTGCCTTGTCTGGGCAATCAGCAGAAGGACTGGGGGAGGAATCACTGACTACTGTTGGAAGCAGCAAATTGGATTGGTTAGATCTTTCATCTAACTAGCAGAAACATTCTGATGTTCTTGCAGCATCAAGAACATTAAATGAACATTAAAAATTACAGTACAACCAAAGTAGAATTTCTAATCTATTTAGCTGCTTCCTGATTTCAGATTCCTTGGTTGTGTGAATGAGCCAGAAAATCTCAAACGTAATGGAGAATTTTTCCCGTTATTTCAAATGCTATACATTTCGCAGTTTAACTATTCATTTGTTTTACGTTAGATAATCAGAGATGAAACTCTGGTTCATACATAGACACTTGACAAGGAGAAGCATGATGTGGGAGGGGACACATGAATTTAGATTTGCAATGGTCTATTAATTCATGCAAGCCTAAGATTATAATTACATCAGTGTAGGAAACACAAATACGTATGTAGAAAGAAATTTGTTGAAGAACTGGGGTTGGACAATCTATAGTGAGTTGAAATTTCTGCAAACATTACTTAGAACTTGTGTCTTGAGATGCTGACTTTTATTTGTTCAAGGAGACTATGCAATCTTTTGAATTACATAACTCTTTCAGCTCATTAATAGCTGTCTTCTTATCTCACTTGTATTTCTTTTCTGAAGTCAACTTAGCAATATCCAACAAGGAATTCTACTACATTGCTAGTCTAAGTAGGGTTTTTCCCCTATAGCATTTATTTCTTGCAGAAAATTCCAGTTTTTTTGTTGCTTTTTTCTGAAATATTTTTAAGATTGGAAGCCCCCAATTACATAGCATAGCTGGTTTAGAAGACAGTGTTATAGCTGCTGGTTAGCATGACAAAAGGTTTTCTGTAAGAAATGAATATTCCTTATATTTTTAAAAAATTATTTTAAAGTGTCTAATGTGCTTTGGCATTTGCAGGAAGCAGAGAAATTCAACAGTTCTATTTAAGGAAGCGTTGTCTTGGGCTGAAAATGGTGAGTTCTGTTAGGAGGAAAGAAACTAACACATCCGCCTCAGCAATTTTCTAAAAAAACCTGTTAAGTTACATGAGTGTAAAAAAAAAAAGAGAGAGAAAAAAGAGAAAGGAAAGCTTTATTTTATGATTAATTGACACTCTTTTTTTGGCAGGTGTTGGCAAGATTTCCAAACTAACCTTATGCTGCACATATCCTTGTTTTGTACCGGAAAGTTTCACAAATATTCTATCTTCGTACCACAAAAAGCTATTGTAATATTCAAGGGGGGGGGAGTTGGGTGTATGAATGTGTCTGTCTGTCTGTAATGGAATTATTCACAGTTTTGAAAACAAAACAAAATTCTAGCTGTAAATCTAAATCATAGTAAATTCCTCCAGACCAAGAGAAATACTGTTATCAGGTACCTTTGCAAAAATTCTATAAGCCACCATGGTGCCTAATGCATTTCTAGCTCTTACTAGACCAGTGTTTCTCAACTTCAAGAACTTTAAGATGTATGAACTTCAGCTCCCAGAATTCCCCAGCCAGAAACACTGTACCAGAGACTGATTGCTGACCTGAATGTATAAAGAATGAGCAGGCAGTTTTGTGGGATGAAAGACCCATCCCCCAAGAGGTGCCATGGTTGGGGAGACCAAGCCCCCCCCCAAAAAAAAGTTTATCAGAAGGCAAGTTAATTGCTTTCCATTACCCCATGTAGCCTCCTGCTACGTGGTGCTTCCTATGGCTTCTAGTGGCTTTGTATTTTGGGCAGCAGGTAGCTACATTTCCAAAGCACTGAGTTGCTGCCAACCAACTATTAGGAATTTTCCTAGAATATTTATGTACATCTTAGATATATTCTTGCAAAAAAGATGATGCTGAAGGATGGTGTTTTGTTTTGCAGTATGACACTATTTATAAATTGTTCTAAAACATGTAAAAAAATGAAAGATCAGGTGAGGCAGGGAGTTTGTAGGCATTCAAAAGGTTTTGTAGGCACATTGGTCCTTGTAGGTTCCATGGTGCTTATCCATAATATAAAGAAGTGTTTGCGATTCCCCTTAAAATGTCAATATACCTGGGAGCTCCAGGCTGGAGAACTTTTCTCCAGCACAGTGTTTCTTAAACTTTTTTCTCTTAGGACTCCTTCCCACTTTTAAAAAATTATAGGGGACACCAAAATTATAGGGGACACCAAAAGAGCTTTTGTCTGTATGGGTTATATTTATTGATATTTACTGTATTAAAAATTAAAATTGATGCATTTGCTGCCGCTACCACTTCTCAACGCTGTTTGATGGGATTTAATATTGTATTATTTTTCAACATAGGCTGGCAAATAATTCTGATTTCACGGACCCCTGAGAGAGTCTTGGGGGACCCTCAGAGGTCCTAGGACCACACTGTAAGACACACTGCTCTAGCACATTCCAGCTACTTCATTAATGAGGCCAAATTAACTTCTGGATTTATGGCATATACATTGCCTTCATCTATTTTTGTTACAAAAGACTGTATAAGTGGCTAGCAACAGAATGGTAAAAACAAATTAAAAAATGAAAACAAGGTCCAGGAATGGGAACATCTGCATTCAGAATCAATGAAATAGAGTTCAGTTCTCTGATTAAGGAACCCCACTTTCATGGCCTATCTACAGGCTATGGAAGGATGGGCTTTCCAGCAAGAGGGTAGTTTATGTGCCACAGCCGAACAGGTCTTAGGGCCTGCTTTGGATACCTTCAATGACAAGGAGAATAGAATGAAGCACATGAGCATCGGTAAATCTGGATCTGCAGTGATGGAATTAAAAGCAGTTTTTGCATAAGACAGTTGTGGATTTGATACATTACTGTAATAGGGACTTAAAAAAAAAAGCACAAGGATAGCTTTTTTAAAAATACACACCAAGCCTGCTTTCCTACACTCATTTAACTGGGAGTAAACTCCAATTTTGCTTCCAACTTGATATGTATCGGAAGGAACTGTTGACCACGTTATACTTCCTTTATGGTCAAAAAAGGCATCTATATTGAGGCTCTCTTGAGACATAAAGTTTAAATGTAATTGCTTAATTGATGAGCAGAACAGCCCACTAGTACTGGCGCAATGCCGGTGTAATTTAGACAGAATCCAGCTGGCATAGTGGAATGGTAGGACTGTGCTGTAAATTGATTAAAGGACAGATGGCTGTTCAGTTAAACATTCTTTAATTAGCTGTGTTTCACATACAGTATTTCAGGAATCCTTCTCTCTATCCTGTAAGGTAGGCCAATACAACAACTCCTTACACTTCAGACAGGAGAGCTCACGATGCTTACTCTTAGCTATTAGCTCTTAATGTACAGGACTAATAGACAGCATATGGTACTGTATTCATACATATACTTAGCATTAACGTTTTCTCCCTCTTCTCTTTCTCCTCTTTGCCGCTCTCATTTTTTCTGTAGCTTGTCATGCTAATTTTGGCCATGGCTAAAATAGGCCTGGAGAGTTTGGTGTAATGGTTAAAGTGTAAGGTTGATGTAGTGGCTAGAAATTGGGAGTTCTAGTCCTGCCTTAGGCATGAAGCCAGCTGGGTGACCTTGGGCCAGTCACTCTCTCTTAGCCCTAGGAAGGAGGCAACGGCAAGCCACTTCTGAAATCTTACCAAGAAAACTGCAGGGACTAGTCCAGGCAATCACTAGGAGTCAAGGCTGACTGAAAGGCAAAAAAAAAAAAAAAAATTTGCCCATGGCTAAGACCAAATCATAGAGGGCCTCACCTTTCCAGAGTGTTCTGCCATCTCTACAGAATATCTTATGTAATTTCTTATTTAAAGGTTTGCATTTTTAAATGGCAGATGTTTACTTACTGAGCCAATACATTAAAAATCATGTTGCTCTGCTTTAGCAAAAAGAGAACATTGTGATAGTAATGAGCATGCAAACTGAATCAAGATTATTTTCTTAAAAATATTCTGCTATTTTTTTTAGAAATCAAATAGTCAAAATGGTGACTACTAGTGCTTTTATTTATTTATCATATTTATATAGCCACCCATCTCAAACAAGGTGACTCTGGGCGGCGTACAACAATTAAAAAAAATACATAGTTTTTAGTTGGTTGAATAGTCTTTTTTTTAAATAAATCTTCAATTTTATTATGCTGAATACTTTTGTGATTGTATTGATTATGACTATAGTCTTTTTAGATTTAAGATGCAGTCTTCTCATGTAAACAATTAAGCAAGTAAATAAATATGCAGAATTTATTTTATTGTTACATTTGCCCTATTGCTGGTTGTTGTTTTTTTCTCTGTTTGCTTAGGGCTTCAACTTATAACTGACTAATCAGTTAACCAATAAATTAAAAGTCTTTTGACTGAATAAAAAGAGAGCACATATTAGCTGGGAAACATGTTTAAAAGTAATTTTAACACAAGCATTTAGTAAGAGTTCATATGGCAAGTGCTATGTTTGAAGAGGCATTCCTTCTCTGCATCTTTGACATTTGTGTGTGTGTGGGGGTCCTTTTTGTAACTTTTCTCTTACTGTACATACCTAAATTTTGCACATTTAATCAAGAATTTATGATTGGCTAAGATTTGTTGGATTACAAGACAAGACACTGCTAATTATGATCAGTAGCTTTTATAGCAATCAGTATGCTTACTTACACATACAAATACTAGGGACTGATTTACATGGTTTTTCACACGAAACAAAAAATTGTAAGGTATCTTCTCCATCAGTGAGAAAGCTGAAATTTGGTACAGAATTCAGTGCAGCTCTTTTCTGAAATGAGAGTCAGAGAGAATATCTAAAAATAATTAAGATGTTTCAACACCAGCTATGAAGCTGAAACTTGATACCCTTGTAGACCAAGACACCTTTACTATCACAAAGGAAACTGAATGTTTAGGGTTGGGGATTTTAATGCAGATTCACCTCATTTAAATTGTCTAGACTTATATATGGACAGAAACAATTGTTCTTTGAGGTTTGCCCTTTACTAAATTTTGCAGCACAAGAATAAAAATACTAATAAAGAAATGCACATATTAGAGAAAAGTGGATACAAAAATGCTTTTTGCTGAAAATTGTTTGCAAAATTTGCATATATTAGGAAAAATATTAGGACAGGTGTGCAGAAAATGTGTATATATTTTCAAATGGTTTTTCGTATAAAAATTGCAAACACATCTAATTAAGATTGAAGGAACTTATGTATTGGAAAAATAAGAAATTGAGCAACACTGCATCTGGCACTATTTTGGCCCTATGTGAGGCATCTTTCACAGTGGTTAGCTCTACAGCAAAACACAAATCAAGATCTATGTACAATACATTTTTAGGATGCGTTCAAATAAAAGTATACAAAATTCTGGTAAAATATTAGCACCTTGTTTAATCTAGAGCACTTATACTAAAAACAATATAAGTATACTGCAAAATGTAGACTATAATTTGGGGAATATCTTGTGGAAATAAACAAATCTGGAAATAAACCCTCCCAACTCAGATGTACAGTTATTTAAGAATTAAGTGTGGATAGAGTTGTTTTTACATTTTACTCCAAAGGCCTCAAAGACAAGTGTGTAAAATGATCTTATTTGATACTTACAACAGCCCTGTGAAGATTATCCTGAGAGGGTGACTAGCTTCAGATCAACACTGGAGTTTCATTGCTGCATGAAACCTGGGATTCAGATTTCTCTTGTTCAGGTTAAGTATTATTTATTTAATTTGCAATTTGGCCAAGTGAGAAATATTTAATCTGCTGTACCACAATGAGCACCTGTAGAGGAAGAGGGAAAACACATGATGTGAGGCTCCATTTTCTACCGAATCAAGCCAGGTGGATCACAAACTCAGCGGTGCGTTCTCTTCCTAGCAGTGTGTTTTCAACCTCAGGTTAACAGTGGCCTCTCACAAAGTCTTGCTACCTGAGTACCATTTTATCAGGAATTGCCTGGTGCTGCAGCTGGCACCTTCTGAATACAAAGCATAGAAAATAAGAGCTCTTGAAAGCAAGACAAAAATCCATCCCGTGCTCCTCTCATTTCCCACAACTGTCAATCAGATGCTCCCAGGAGGCTCAGAAGAGCTATCACCATTCCCATAGTTGTTCTCAAGTAACTGGCATTCAGTGGCATATTATGGTAAACCAAAGTTTTATATGTCCATTCAGATGAAACCATTGACCCATCAGTCCTCCATAACCACAACTTGATTCATACATTGTACAAAATCCTTGTTGACCTAATTATGTTATGTTAAATAAGCCACAATGAGCTGGGCTCATATACCACACAGCCCAAAACCAGGTAAACCCTTGATGGTTCAATGTAGTGTGTGAACCTCCTGGTCTGTGTCCCATTCCCTTTAAAGCTGCCTAAGTTAATAGTTCTCCTGAGGCCACCTGTGAAGTTTAGGTAAACAGGTTATCTTTGTAAAGTATTTTTACCTTGCTTGTCAGCTAAAAGGGTTCCCAGGCAGTTTACAAAGATCAGTTCATGAGGAATGTGCTCAGCCATTAAATGAAATCCTTTCCTTCTGTTGAGGTATTCCCATATGGGGTGTCTGAAAAGCAGATGCTTGATACCCACAAACCACACAGGAAGTCTGCTGAAGACTGTTAGTCCAGCAGACCCAAGGCAGTCTCCAAACCGGTGGCCAGCATAACCATGCAGTTCTAGCACTCACTGGACACCCTCCTTGGCTTTCAGTTTCCTGCAACATCACAGCAGGCAAGGCAGCAGACCTTACCTTAGGCAGCAGCACAGTTCGTTCTTTTTTCACTCTTGCCGACAGGTGTGTGGTGTTTAAGCCCAGCCTAATGTGGCCTATTTAAAACACCACATCTATGTTTGACACTAAATTTATCCGCACATCTGTATGAACTCCAACCTAACATCACAGGTACAACTTTTATACTACCTGCACATAAATGCTGTTTGGTGGAAATGTATCGACCATTTGTACCTTGTTTGCGCATTATCTTTTGCCTAACATCCTGAGTCCTTCAAATAGCACTCACTGGCCTTTCTGTGCCCAGTGCCACTTCTTTGGGTACCTGATTTAATTTTTTCAAGGATCCTGATAATTAAAAGTGGGGGAAGCCTGCAAGTTGTATAGCAAAGCACCCGCTCTAAGTTGTAATGCCTCTGGATTCTATGCACACCCACACCTTCTAGAAAATAAAACAGTGAGTAGCTGGAGCTCAGTATTGTCGTTTTCCAGTCACCCCATCAGATTTACAGTATAGAAGTAACCAAAGTGATAAAGAGTGTCCTGGAACACCAGGGGAGAGTAGTAGGAAGCAACTCACCAGTTTTCCTTGTAGTAAATGGGTATTTTGTGACTGGCCACATCCCCGTAGCAGGCAGTTCTCGAGAGGGCCTAGTAAGATGTCCTCAAGATGTCCTCCTTTCCTAGAGGATCTGCAGATGGATGTCTGGACAGGTTCTGTTGAAGATCTAGGCTGATATTGTGTTACCATCTTCACCCTCTGTGACTCCCCTTGCGCCACATATAAAGTAGAAGTTCCTTAGAGCAGAGACCTGTCCTTCTGATGTAGTTCTGAATAACAACATACAAGTTGATACAGAAACAAAGGAAGCTATTTCAGGCCAGGATGAATTCTTGGTTTATCTAGCCCCAGACTGCTCTACAGGGCACCAATCCTCTAGATTCTGATCTAGAAAACTATTCACACTATGTTCCACAGAATCCATGGGTTTTGTGAGAACTCGATGGAGTTCCATGAGATACTAAGGGGGGAGAACAAGTTCACTTGAAAGCAGCCAATTTTCTATCATTAGAACTTAGCTTCGTGATCAGAGGTTCTGGGATTTTATTTTTAACTAACAGGATCCAAGGTCTGAAAAAAATTAAAAATAACTAGTCCAGAGGGCTTCTGTCCCATCACCTGCATCTCATCCTTGCATTCCTTCCTCCTCCTCCTCCTCCTCTGTAATTTCTATGTCCCATACGCAAATCCCCAGCTGCCAGTAACCATGTGCTCAAAAATCAAAACCGGAGGGAAACTGTAACCATAGTCATACATATATAAACTAGGCCTTGATTCATAGCTCAAGATGTTTTCTTTATTCTTGTTTCTTCAACATCTACATCTAGACTAGATGTAGGTCCCTGCAGATCTTCTAGATTACAGCCCCCTCATCCTCGACCATTCTTCATATTAGCTGAGGCTAATGGGAGATGTATTCCAAAATATCTGGAGGGCATAATCTACATGAAGGCCTCTGTCAGCTTTGATGCCTATAGGAAGAATTTTGGCTCCTGCAGTTCTCTTAGTCTGACCTTTTTTTTCCCCCCAGTGCCTTCCAGTCAGTGTTGACTCCTGGCAACTGTGCCTAAGGCACGACTAATGCTCACAGCCTCCCGGTTTCTAGCCTGATGCCTTAACCGCTACACCAAACTGGCCCTCTGGGCTTACCCAAAACGTCTCTCTGCTCTCTTGAACAGCTATCCAGCTGCTATTAAGGAGCTGTCCTTTTTCTTTCCAATCCAAACCAACACTTTTATTTTGCGCGCAATTCTGACTTTGCTTGGCTAATGATTGCCTCCGCGTCAGCGGTGGAGAAAAGCAGAAACCACGAAAGTAATTTAGCATTAAGTGCGCGATGCGGGGGAGGAGCCGACTGGTTAGTCCAAATGACTCTAATCGAAGGCGGCTCCGGAATCAGCGAAAAGCGTTTCCGTCTGAAGCGCCGGTTGCGTTTGCTGCAGTTGGAAAAGTTAGAGTGCCCTCGTCCCTTTCTTCTTCCGTCGTGTGATCTGCCAACGATTAAAAAAAAGAGCGCCGCCTCCTCTTTTTTCGACGCATCAAAGAAAGCAAACACATACGCGCCCCAAACGCAAGGCTAGTCCGTAAATTAAAGCGGTCCCGAAAAGCTTGTTTTGCGCAGGAATGTAAGGCAATGTGTTGCAAACGTGACGCGTACAAAACAGCAAAATGGAAATTTTTGCTTGCGGTTGTGGATCTGCAATTCGCAGCTCGCGCCCCCATGCAAGTTTTGCAATTAAGGCAGTTTTAAAAGGAGGAGCGACTCTTCCATCTAACAATGCAATCTCTCAGAATAATTATTTGTAAAAGATAGCCACGCATTCTTGGAGATAAAAATGCGGCTATTACACCGGCGGCTCTGAGAATACAACAACAAATTGCATAGTCAAGATGAATTAAACGGGAATTTAGAAATACCAAGATCCGGCTACTGCAATTCAAAAGCAAAAAAAAAAAAAAAAAGCAAGCGACGTGTTTGCGTGTGAGAAAGATCGGAGAGGAAAATAAGAAAATTGAAGGAGAAATAGAGGGGGGAGAATGACAAAAGTGTTGATTTATTGCAAAAGCCGCTGGTCATTTCCATATATTGAAATGCGCCCAAGCGACCAGCAAGGCAATTTTCTTCTAGGAGCCGCTATCGCAGCCGCAGCCGCCGCCACCGCTGCGCCTGGCCAGGGTGACTCCCACGTGACATCGCCCCCCCCCCGCATCTCCTTTCTTCTACATCTTTACACTTTACGGTTTCCTAAGAGGAAGTGTAGTGGGACTAGGCTCACGTGTGGCCGAAGAAGTGAGGCAGGCCTGGTCTTGGAAAGGAGGAGGGCGAAGGCTAAATGGCGGAGACAGGTGGGCTCGCCACGAAAGCCGCTTTCAAATTCCTTTCCACCTTCCTTCGCCCGCCCTCCTTTGTGTCATCCGCACAGAGAAATCCAGAGGTTGCCTTGCTTAGCCCCAGCTTAACCGCGTTTCCTCGGGAGGAAGTCTTACAGAAGTCGGTGCCATTTGACCCCGGGGGGGGCCTTTGGCCTGGCGCAGTGGGATTACTCGGGAGTAAGCCTTTGCGAGCTTCACCGAGCTTTCTTCTCCAGGAAGCGCGCGCCGGCTTTTTAGGCTAGGGTATACCCTCGCATAAGGATGGCTGCGATCCTTCTGCGCGTTTCCTCGGGAGTAAGGCTGGGTTTGCTTTCAGGAGTTACATAGGCAAGGGCGCGTTTGTTCTGGAAACGAGGATCGCTAGCCGGACGTTTGCGCGGGAGCCCTATGCGGGTGCTTCGTCGGGGTCATTCCTGAGAAGGGTGGAAGGTTGCCTCCTTAAAGGACGCCCCTTACTCATGAATTGGATCTCTGCTTATTCCTGTTCTCAGCACTCCTAAATGAGTGAGAATTCAGCTATATGGGGGATGCATTTTTAATCATACTACAAATAATAATATTTTGGGACTTGCGTTATTTTTTAAGAATTTCTTTTCCGAGTAAGTTGCAAATAAGATCCGGGTTCTGAAGTTACATTCGTATTCTTGCGTGTTGGTGGAAGTGTAACAGGAGTTATGCAGACGGTTGTTTAGCAGCATCAAGTGTTTTATGGCTTCCCTTTAAAGCCCAGTAGAGTTACAATTTTTAGTAATTTAATTTTTAAACGTTCTTTTATTGTAGATTCAGTATTAACTTATTTACTTGGACGTCTGACTTTGTACATGTCTACTCGATAGTAAGACCCACTGAATTCAATGGTTCTTACTCCCAGGTAAGTGTAAATAGGTTTTCCTCCTACAGCTGGCTTCTCTGCACTTCTTTACCCAGGATTCAGCTCAGCTGAATTTCTGCACAGATTCAGGCTGCCTTCATCTGTAATCCTAAACACCTGAACATAGTGGGCCTTGTTTCTAAAGAAATATGCCTAGGATTGCCAGCTCCTTTTGCGTACTAGTTTGAGGACAAGCCAGGTTGACCTTAAAGTTAGACTTCCTTTTGACAAGTACAGTCCTGTTAGCAAATTGATAATAAAAACATTTGCATTTAAACAAACCTTTTTGCAGAGTGAGCCAACATAGGATTGGGCTGCATAAATAATTTGCATATTTTTTAAAATAAATTGTTCTTTCAACTGGTTTCACTAGAAATTTTCTTACCATCATTCCCTGTTCTTAAAACAAATAAGTAGGCAACATTTCTAAGTACAAAGTAGAGTGGGTGGAATTATATCAAAGAACCCTGAGCTTAGAGCAGGTGGGATGAATGCAATGAAATGCAACGGAATTGCTGGACAGTGGTGAATTCTGCCTGCCAAAACGCTTTTTGCTATTTTCTCCTGTGTGGTGGTGGTGGGGTGGAAGTGTGTCATGAATAGCTTATAATACTGAATCCTGTGGGGAGACTTATGGGGGGAGTAGGAGGAAGGAATGGTGGAGAGAGAGAGAGAGATTTCTTAGAGGTGAGGGGGGATCACATCACAAATAGATTTATGGTTGCATAAGAAGCTCGATCATTTCCATATATTGAAATGTGGTGTCCTTTGCACGCATCGCCCAAGCCCTTGGAAAAAAAGGAAGGGGGGAGAGAGGAGGAATAAAGCAGAGGGGGGTGCATTGGATTCTGCCTTGATCAATGTTGACTGTGAAGCCAGGAGGAGGAGGAGGCTTCTGCGGCCTGGGGGAAGGAAAACCCTGGGCTTGCACCAGATGGAACAGGGTCTAGAGGCAAAGGTCAAGGTTAGCTCAGGCTGCTATTGAATCCGTGGCTGCAAAGATAGCTCTTTGCCTTGGAGGCACCCACTGGGGCTTCTCAAAATCAAATCTAATAGAAAAGGCAGTCTGAGAATGAAATCGCTTCATCTGAATGCTAAAATTGTTATTTGGCTACATTAAAGAGAGAGAGAGAGAATGAGAGGGGAAGGATGGAGGGAGAGACCACTCACATCTCTCTGTAGCAGTTTGTGCCTGGAAAGAAAAGGATTCTCTTGTGTGCACATGCTCGCACTTGCAGGCACACTGAATATGTTGATGGCATCAGCAAGTTGCAAGAATGACAAAGAGGGGTGTGTTTTGTGTATACATGGATCAGATTTAAGATGCTTAGGAAACAGGCATTTACTGTATAAAGCACCTATATAATTCAATTCTGTTACAATCCACACATTTATGAATTGGATTCCTGTTAGGCACCAATTACCACTTGAGCATTTTAGACTTTGGATTAGGCCTGAAAGATTCAGTAATCAGATAGGTTAAACAGATAATATTGCCTTCAGGTGCATAGAATTGAAGAGTGAGTGCCCATTTGTATACCAGCATCTTAGTAGGAAAAAAGACTTCTCTGCCCATGAAAATATGGCTTTCTTTATACTGCTTTAGCTGCAGAGATTACATTCTTCTTGCATAAGTCTTAGGTTGAAAATTGCTAAGGAACCTGTTACATCATTGCGTAACTTCTTACATGAATATTTGTGAAACACTGCTAGCAAACATGGTTCCTTTTTCCTTTACTCATAGACCCATTTGTGCACATTAAAAGCCTGCATATGTCAGTTCAGAAACATCCATTGAGTTTTGCAAGGCTTGTAGACTGGCTTCATGTATTATTTACTAGATTTACTTCTCACCCTTCATTTGGGATTTCCAGGCCATGCTAAGCTATAATGTGGTTTGCTTGGGTCTCTCTTGGTGCAATGTGTGAACTCAGCCAGTGTGGTTTGTAAACCATGATTAAAGACTTAGTGTGAAGTATAAAACAAGCAAACTGAGTTTTAGGCAATAACCCATGGTTAAAAGGATTGTGACTTAACTTGATGTGTGAATCCAGTTTTATTCGCAGGTAAGTGGAAGCTAAGTCATAATCTTCATTAAAATGTGTACAATAAATCAACCAGAATGTTTTTTTTAATTAGAGTGACAGCCTTTGGTTGGCTTGTGACAGGCTGATTTCCTTTTATGGTGTACATGCTGAATTTGATCATCCAGTTACCTTTTGCAATATGACTCAGCCTTGTGAAAGAATTGCATCACTAGAATGGAGTATATTCTCTTGTTCTGCCTCTTCCTTCTAGATTTTCTGCAAGCAGACCCATTTTAAATATCATCTGCCCATGAACAAATGCACAGATCAACAACTACCATGATTTACATTTACAGTAAACATATTTTTATATTCCCATTCCAGAAACACTTCCAAAGTAGGACATCTAGTTCTTGTAAGATCAAATGCCAGCCATGCTAGGTTAGGCTTGAGGGCTGCATAATAGGGGTTAATAAATTTGGAATTAAATGATCATCCTAGCTGGATAGAACTGCTACAGATGTTTTAATATATAGCCTTCACTGACAGTCAGCTCACAGATGCAGATAAGATCAAGCAGCCTCTAGATTGAATCCAGTAGTTATATGCATTGAAGGGAAAGTTAGGGACAGGATGTAGGTGGCAACATTTTGGAGAGAGACAGGTTGAGAATTCTAGCTTGCTATGTTTTTTTCTCTAATAATCAGTCTTTGCCTGCAGTCGAACTTGGGGTAGGGATGGAAGAATGGAGGTGGAGATCTCCTCCTCCTGGGAGGGTGCTCTCTTTATGGAAAGTAGGTATGAGGATTACCATATTTTGTTTACCCCGCTGGATTTTATCCTGCCATTCCATTTCAATCAATTGGAAAGCTGTGATGTTTTTAACTATTTTTGATGCATGTACTTACACAGTTACTTTTACTCACATTATGGTTACTTCCAAAGTGTGCTTCTGCTTTATTTGGTTCTAAATACAAATGCTTAAAGCTAAAAAAAAGTGCAGCTGCCCACATATTAAAGAGTTGGAAAGAAAGAACAAAGCACCAGTTCATACAACTTTAGTTGCAAAATGGTTACACTGGATATTGGTATTTATTTATCAGTCTTCAATAATCATGCTTCTCTGGGCAGTATACATACTGTAGATCCTAATTAAAATGTGTAAAAGCCAATGGGGGAAAAGCACAATAAACAAGGCAAAAATAATAATTTGCTGTAGAAATAGCAATAAATACTGCATAAAGCCTGCAATAAAAATAGTAAATAACAGTGAAATTCTAAAAAGGCCATTTTTTAACATAGCTTGGAAGGTAAAAAGGTCTACTATCATTGAAAGGACCATAGTGTAGGCAACAGGCAGATCTTTTTGGGGACGACGCTCCACAGATCCCCCAAAAAGGTTTTTTCTCTACCTTGCCACAATATGCCCTTGGAATTTATTCCAAGCGCTGATCTTATTTGGAAAAGCCATGAACAGGTTTTTGTCCAGGTCATATACTTTTACACACACTGTTCTTTGGCTACACTAAAATCTACTTGAAGGGTCCAGTTGGATGCCCTGAACCAATGGAATGCCCCTCAACAGGGCTTCCATAGTAGTTGGCTGTTGGCGGAGTTGCTGCATAAGGTAGTTCTTAACATCTGATACAATCATGTATTAGTACTTTTTCTCTGGCTTTGGGATGGCAAGGCCCTAAAAAGCCATCTAAAAGTATTTGAACTAACAAATCAGTTGGCGGGCACCATCTTAGAAGAGACATGAAGAAATGCCTGTTTTGAGATGGTGCAAAAAGAGAATTCCGCACCTGCCATTCCACATAAATAGTAAATGCTAAATATAACTACGCACAATTATACAGTATACCAGTTGTCTACTCAATGGCACTTCAGTTTGCTGACCCTTTTATTTCTACTGGTGCTTGCTTGAATCCAGAGGTGCATTACCAAAGAACTAAATATTTGGAATGATTCTTCTGCACCCCCCTCCAAAAAATACCTATTTTCATAGAAAAATGTTCTTTAAGAAGTATGGCAGATGTCAAGGAGGATCCAGAGAACTGGGATTGGAATTGTGGAATCTCTCTGTCTTATCCATCACCCAGAAAGCAAGGGCTAGGCCTGTGTATTGTATTATGCCACAATGTGGCTTGTTTGGTTTTGTCTTAGTTTGTTTTGTGGTCCTATTAACTGGTTTGCAGCTTAGTGTATTGTGCAGATCCAGCCACTTGTGGTTTATTCAAACCATGGTTAAGCAGACCACAGTGAACCAGGCAATATTCTTTATACATTTGGAGAGGAAAAGCACACAGGATTTTCAGTGTTCATTGTTATCTCTGTCCCATGCACATCTGTGTTCTAGGTAGGGAGTTTAGAAGTTAAATATCACTTAAGCAGCTTATTATATCACTCTCTTTCTACCCCCTTCTCCCCAGCCTTGTTCTTAGCTGTAATGTTTGGGTTTTAAAAAGCTACACACATACATAAAACAGTATTCCTAGATGAGGGTGTAAGATGACATGATAGACTGGCCTATAACAATTTTTATTATTTGATAAAGAGGAGGATGCCTCCTGATCCATTAGACGCCGTCATGTGAATATATTTCAGGCAATTTTTAAAATGGATATTATGTCTTCAATAGACCGTCAAGGGTGTGAATGATATTGTGTTATTCTGTGATGTGCGGAGAGCACAGCACTATTCAAAGGAGCACCAGTGATAAAGTTATTGCAAATCTACTTATATCCTTTACTCTTAGATAAGATAGCTGTGTGAATGTTGCCCCCCCCCCTTTAAATCTTTTGGAATAATGACCTGCAAAATTTTACTTTGACAAACAAACCTCTCTTAATGGCTCGCCAGAGGAAAGCAGAGAAGGGGAATGGCTCAGATTTTTCGTCTCTTGTTTATATTCTAACTTTCCAATGTGCACATCATTAGGGCAACAAACAGAAGCGTTATTTAAATTTCTCGCTAATACAAGAGCAAATGACCAAAATCAACCAATCCAGTCTTGGGCTATAAAAATAAAAAGATATAGCCTTTAATTTGTTTTAGCAGTAATGAGATTATGGCGCCATGGGCAAATACAGCTAGATTTTTACGAGCAGGTACATTAGAGAGAGAGATTGAGAAAGAAATAGTGGGAGAAGGGGGAGAAGTTTTATTTCTTGTATGGCTGGACAGCTAGGACGACCTTAAAGGTGACTAGGTTAACATGCAAATATATTGGCTGAATCTTTAATTTAAAGGCAGTCATAATATGCTATGGATCTTTCCTGGGGATCTGGATATAGTGAACTGTTTTTTTTTAAATAAATGCAAGTGCAAATAAGCTATAAATAAATTTTGTAACATACACAACAAGATAGATTGAATGAAGGCTTTTAGTTGAAAATTAGTAACGCCACCTCCCATAACTTAATACTACGTAGAGACCCACTTCCAGTAATTTTCCTTGTGCTTTTTCACTTCCCTAGAGTTTTGCTCAAAGCCAATTTTTATACTTATGTTCTGTTCCTTCTGAAAATAACATTTTGTAACAAAAATACTGATGGATCTTAGATCTGAAAGAGGTTTTTCACAGAGTGCTTTGCCTCCTCTTCCGTGGACAGCTTGTGAATACAGCAGGGGGCACCACTGACATATAAATTACTCAGAATGGAAGTGTTTTGGCTGGCGTCCTTCTACTTGAAGGCGGAACCATTGAAACCAGTTATCTCTCGGCGATTTGCATATTTATGGGGCCTCCTGCAGTTTTCCGTGATTGCTTTACAGTCAGGAAAGGTAACTGCAAAATATAGATCCTCTTCTTTAAAGGAAAAAAAATGAAAAGAGATCACACCCAAGCAGTTTCTCCAATACATTGCTAATCTTTGTAAAACCTGTGCCGTGAAATTTATTTACCAAACATCTCCCTCTGCTCCATTTTGCGTTAGAAGTTGCAGTAGATAAGAGCTGAGCAACCCGAAGTGCATGGTTTTTGCCAAAAGTGCCACACAACAAACGCCAAGCATTTCCAAGAAGATAATTAGCCCAGTCACATTCCATATGTGTATAATGTTAAAGAGGTTGCAGTCCCAGAAGGAAAGAAATGGCATCTGACAGAGACTACTCACCGTGGGCTGTGCTACATTTGCCTTTAGCTACAGCCTTCCACAAAATACAGAACTCCAGTCTGCCCCGCGAACGAAGATTTTTCAGATTCAGTAGAGAGGATTTCTCCTTTACTCAGAGTAAACCTTAAATTCTCATCTTTAAAACCCTTTTAAAGTGCAGGATTCAGCTTTAACCCTAACCAGTGCTATAAAAATTTTTCATTTTTAAAAGAACAGGGAAAGAATAATAAGTATATTCCAATAGATTGGAGAACCCAGCAGAATCCAAAGAGTAGTTTGCTTTTGCTAAACCCTGTTGGGAGTTTACTCTCTTGCCCTTCCCTCAGTGCTGGGCAGGGGATGACAACCCAAAGGCAGGGTGTCCTGGTCCTCTCTAGTCCAGGAGAGGCAGCTTCACTGTGCTAAATGCAGCATGTTGCACAGGGATGAGAAAAGCTGCATTTGCAGAAACTTCCTGTGATCTGGGCCTCCTCACATATACTGTCTTTTTCTTTATGAACCTTCTCTGTGTAATTGTAGCTTTGCTTAGTGTTACCTGCAGAGAGAAAGTGAGCTTCCACAAGGAGCAGGGCTATAGTACCCAAGTATTGGGAAGAAGTGTCTAGGCCCGGTGGTTGCCCATGCTTTTCCTTTTTGCCCCTTGGAGCTTTTTTTTTAAAGGGCCATTACATTTTACCCCTTACCCACCCCCATTTCCCAAGGGGAAAATTGAGCTTTCTTAAATGGATGTGGTAGATCACATTTGCCTCTGCAAAGATTAAAGGCACCTGTTTGGCCATTTGATCCCTCCATTCAAATTTAAACATTTTAGACCAGTATTTTTCAAACTTGGCAACTTTAAGATCTGTGGACTTCAACTCCCAGAATTCCTCAGCCAGCATGAAGTCCTTACATCTTAAAGTTGCCACGTTTGGGGGGGAAAAAAACTATTTTAGACCAATTGTGGATGTCTCAAGGCTGCTGTGAGATCACATGTAGCTCACAGGCTTAGGGTTACTCACTTTGAATTTAGTTTGTCCACTTACTCACTTTTGACAAAACTCTTATAAAGTCTTTTCATTGAAATCACAATTTGAGGTTTACCTCTTGTCTAGGCAGTTCTGTTGAGGAATGTATGGATCATTCCTCTTGAGCTAAACCTGGTTCCTCTTGGAAAACAGAATAATGAAACCTCCACATAGATGCAGGCTGTAGCTGCATGTACATGCTACTAAGCCATAATGAGGTCTGTTTGTCTTTGGCTTAGCAAATTATGCAAATCTGGTTATTGTGGTTTGACAACAGTGTGTTATGTACTTGCAAACCTCATCTTCTGCACATGTTCTGCTTCTTTGAACAAAGAGAAGGTACAGAGGTGCGGTTCTTAGCTGATTTTTCAAATACACCGGTTCTGGATAGGCGAAAAAGGCATAGCTGTTTACTGGCAAAGTTGCCATGCATCTCTAACAAAGTTTCCTGCAGTACTGGTATGCCTCAGAAGAAAATTAGCCCATATGATGATTGATATAAAGGAGAAATCTGCAAGCATATGAAAGAAAGATTGAAAAAAATAATTACAGAATTTTCAACTCTCCATGTGCAGATATAACAAGAACTTATCATAGCCCATAAAACACAGGAAAGGCAGCTTATTCAGAACATTCCAGCTGAACCTTACTGAATTGTATTGTGAAATTAGCAAATTAGCATTGAAGGCAGAGATATCTTCTGTATAGAATGTGCTTTTTTAAATCAGTGAGCGTGTTAGGACTGGCAGTATACAAAGGAGTTGTGATTTATAGGGTTAGGATTAAGTGATGTTAGGATGTTTAACCATTCTTGTCCCCATTTTTTCTCTTCTTATCACCTGTTGACATTTTGCTGCCAGGTGTAGTTCCCATAGCAAGTGAAGGGAAAATGTTTAGTGAGTGCGAGGCATGCATTCTAAAAGGGAAGGAATATCACATATATTGGAGAAGCAAAGTTAGACCCTCCTTTGTCTCCAAACATTTAGATCAGCTTCAATTTCTAAATGCAAGTATGGATGTTTGAGGAAATCTGAATTGTTCTCTTGACCTGACAGTCCTCTTCTACCAGTTATCTTGCAGGCATGGAGCTTAGTTAGGAAGTAAATCTGTTCTTCAGGAATCTTGGAATTTGGGAGGATTACTTGAGGAAAAATGTGATTTGGTGAGCAACTGCTATTAAAAATAAATTGTGTCTTGGACTCATTGGAAAAACAATAAAAATCCTGAATATTGTAAAATCTTCAAAGAAATGTGTGGTTTAGTCACACCTCAAGATTATTGTAGAACTGAAGGGTCCAGAAAAGACAAAAGCTGGAGGAAAGGAGGGACTATGAGGAAAAGTTACATTGGATTAGGCAACCTGTGGGGTTCTAGATGTTGAGGAATTACAACTCCTGACATTGTCATACTCACTAGGGATGCTGGGAGTTGTTAGGGCTCTTTAGCTTAGAATAAAAGATGATGAAGGGTAATATTATGTAGATGGTTCATAATAGGGATGGCTTCATTGGTTCCAGCATGAGAAAAACTTCTTCAAGCATCCCTATTTGAAGATCTTTAGTATAGGAGATCTAACCTTTAAATGTAATTGGTTTTACTGACAAAACCCTTCCTACCATAAATAGATTTCTCTTAACGTTCAACCACTTTCCCCTATCTAATTTTACTCACTGGTGTAACAGAGGAGTAAAAATTGAATAAAATCTGAACATAACTCACCAGTCATGTATAATGGGCCACCAATGGGTTGATAAATCTGTTTTTGCAACAATCTTAGAACTGTAGTTGTAAGTTATTGGATGTCTAGCAGCTTGCATGTTTGGACCACTTCCTTCCTTTTCACTTGTTTGTTCAATTTATATGGTCACCTATCTCAAATTCATGACCCTGGATGGCTAACGTAGTTTAAAAACTATGTAAAAAATAAAAAAAACCATATAAAAACCATAAAAGCAAGCACACCTTGTGGTTTCAGAATGCTGCAGAGATCTGAGAAACGTTGCCCTGTAGTTAGAGACAGAACAATTTTTCACAACTGTTGAGTGCCAGGAGTGCCAAGAATTTTGGTATTAAGGCTTTTCCGCACTACAGCCTTAAGCTGCTTGTCTCCATGCATAAACTGGCTGGAAATGAGGCTGGTTTAAGAAATCCCTTTCTGGATTTCAAGCCTTGCCTCAGCTTTGGCCAGGGGGATGGCCCGATGTTCTGGTCCAGGCTACAGTTACTGCAGCTCCTGCTTTTTAAAATGATGTTCTCCTGGAAGGTTAAAAAGAAAAGGCAAGATTTGCTGTTTTACCATTTTTTTCCTCAGAACTCGGTCAATTTCACTTTTTTTTTTTAAGTCCATCCTTTCCCTGTTTCATCAGTGAACTTGTTCAAAACAAGAAAAGCCCTGCTTTTCATTGTTCTACTGGTAAACTTGTTAAAATCGCTGTAGAGGCAGTGACCACTGAGGGGAGGGGAAGGACCGGACCCTTCCTGCCAACAACTGGGATGGAGAGGTTTGTCTGCAGTGAAATGAAGTGCAGCAAGCATCACTTGAGCTGACACAAGCCCGAAAACACTGCTTTTGATGTGTAACACAAGATGATGGTCAGAGGTTGCCTTGCTGGTGGGCTGTGGGCAGGTAGAAGATGGTGCTGTGTGTTCCTGCTCTCAAGAAGTGGTCAGTGGCCCATTCTTGGGCTAGGCAAGTTGGTCATATGGATCAGCCCCTGACTCAGGAGAATCTGCATTAGATTTTCAGCCATGCAGCTCAGTGAATAAACAACCTCACAGGGATATGTTGAAGAGAATGTAGGATTTTGTTTTTATTGAAGGAACCCAGTGATTTAATGACTGGTAATCTAGGTTTTTCTTTTTCTTTTTAATGGCTAATAGTAACTAAAATTATCTGGATTTAGAGATGGATTCCTCATGGGGAAAACAATTGATTTATTGCTTGATTCTTACAATGGATGTCCAGGATTAGGGAGAACATTTACCAGTTGTATTTTGGCCTATGACACATTGAAAAGAGTTCTCGATGGAAAAAGCTGCAGGGCTGCCAAACATTAAACAAGCATAGACAAGCTGTGGTATTCCAGATGTTGCTGAACTACAATTCCCAGTATTCTTAGGAAGTGCAGCCAGTGGGAGGGAGTTGTAGTTCAACATCTGGAGTACCACATTCAACTATTCCTCCTTTTGCATCATATTCTCTGGCTGACCCTTTATTAGTGATGAGGTATGGAGAAATTAACAGCACTCTCTATGCAGTGGAAAGTTTTCTGTGGCAATTTCTATCAGACTGAGCTGTAATTAAATGTATGGGAGCAGACTGGATTTTTTTTCTCAGTTGCCAATATTAAGAACCAGGGGCTGCCTTGATATTTTGGGCTACAGTTCCAAGAGCCTAAGTATGGTGGGAACTGTAGGCCAAAACTTCTGAATGGAGCCCACTTGATTGAAGTTGACTGAAGACTGAAACAACTCCTATGTTATAAAGTTGTTTTGACTACCACTTTTAATTGTAATACATGTATGTCAGCATTCTTCTCAAATACACATGTAAAGGCTTAACCCATTGTATTAAAAAATAGAGTGTGGATATATAGCTGTTTCTTGAAGGCAGCTAAGCATATTATTTCATTACAAATGTAATTGCGCTATTTTTTATAACATCAGTGCACAGTTGTTGCAGGAACAAATACTTAGAGAGAATTCTAAATCTCTGCTTGAGTAAGTGAGGTCAACTTTATCACCCTGTGTTTCAATTTGATATTGAGGTAATAAAAACAATATCCTTTACTCTAAGATAGATTTCATGGAAACACAAACAGGCAGTTCCAAGTGTTGAATCAGAGACCTGCCTGATATGTGACCTATCAAGCCAAATGCAGCTTCATCATACAGGAACAAAGCGAGTGAGTGAATAAATATATGGTCTGTATTACGCTCCTGGCAGGCCACTATCCATGGCTGGGAGGCTGCACTTAGCTTGGCTATGCAAATGTATTATATGTTATGCTGTTATTTTAATTTATTGTGCTGTTAGCATTAGTATAGTATAGTGTAGATTGGCAACTTGGTGCTTTCCAGATATTTTGAACTACATTTCCTACAATTCCTTGGCATTGGCTATATTAACTGATAGTGATGGGGTTCAAAGGATAATATGCCTGGAGAACAGAATAATTCTCTAAGGTATTAGGCATAGAAACCCTGTATGCAAGTCGCCCTCAGTGATAAAACTCACGGGTCACCTGGAACCAGTCACTGTCTCTCAGCCCAATCTACCCAGCAAGGATATTATGAGGACACATAATAATGTGGGTAATGCACAATAAAAAGGCTTGGGTGGCAGCACAGCATTGGAATATTGGAGTTTGTGTTGATGTGGGTATTGTACTTCTTTACATTAATTTAGAACTAATACTGCCCTGGAATGCCAGGGTTGGAAGAGATCGTTTATGCCATCAATTCCAAACCCCTGCTCTGTGCAGGAATCCCAATCACAGCATTCCCTGGAGGTGGCTTTCGGTCTGAAGAAATGCAATGAAGGGGATCTCACCACTTCCCTTGGTAATTAGTTCCATTGTCAAACTACTTGTTAGGAGGTTTTTCCTAATGTTTAACAAGAATCTGCCTTCCAGTAACTAAAGACCACGATTCCATGTCCTGTCCTCTGGGACAGTAAAGAGCAGATTGACCTCCTTATGGGTGATACCACTCAGTTACTTAAAAAGTGCAATTGTATCCCCTTCAGTCACTTTTTTCTCCCGTAGCTCCTGGACCCAAGCAAATGCAAAGCTGGGAAGCTTTTCAGTTTGAATTCCTGAGATGAAGGACCGGATGGTGCCTCCCCTCCCTCCCATACAGAAAAGCTGATTGAACTGGCAAATGAATTGCTGATAGTGGGTCAGCTTCTGACCCATTATTCTTAAAAGCAGCTTTGTATTTCAGGTGACATTGAGCAGTCCACATGCCACACCATTCTCTTTTCAATGCTGCCTGAAGAAACATCCTCCCTCTCCTTGATCCCAGCTGTAATCTAGCTCTTTGTCTCAGAGGTCTGGTTCACTGGATTTGCTCATCTGAAATGTAGTTTGGATTTTGCATGTTGTATAAACCTAGCCATTGTAAACCAGGGTTTATGACTTAACATGCTGTATGCACCCTTGTGGTTTATTCAATAATTGGGTTAGGCAAACCACACCTTAGCATGATGTCTGAACTGAGTCTCACAGCAGCGCAATAATGAAGCACTTGCTTTGCATTCCCAAGTTCAGTGACTCTAATCTCCAGTGAAAGGATCAGGTGGTAAGGACCTTTTCTTATCTGCTATTTATACCTGCACAGATCATCCTGGCTACTCAGTGACACTCTTTGATCATACGATGCTGGCCTTATATATGACCCTGTTCAAATTTCTGCTGATAACTTCACATTCCAGAATAAAACTTTTTTTTTCTCTTTAGGCCACCATAGAGCCATGATAGGTAAACTTCATTGCGCTTTCCCATTCTTTCAGGGAGATGTGCTGAAAGCTCGTTTTTAAGAATATAAAAATACAGTCCATTGAAAAATGTAATTGCACAAAGGTTGCTGGGAAAGTTGTACTTGTGATGATTTCTGATGGTTCCTTCAGTGGAGTTAATTAGCCACAAATAAACCAGCTTCAGAAGCAGTTTCCATGGTGAACCCCACAAGATAGGCAGTTTGAACCCATGAGACTTATCCCTAAGTAAAGCTGTGTAGAACGGAGCCATATATTCTCCTTTCAATCCAGAGTTGTTGGTTGACTGGCTTCCAGTCCTAAACTCCAGAACCTTTTTCCATCAGCTTCTGTCAGACTGGAAAGTGTTATACTGCAGGTCCCAATATGGCTAAAGTGGAGTTGGAGTCAGAACATCTGGAGGCTATCAGGTTGGGGAAGGCTGCTTTACACTGTAAGAGCTGTCTGCCACACTGTTACCTATGGAGATCTCATAGCATATGGATAAAGTGTTAAAGGCTCTTTAATGATGCAACCTCGCCTGGTTGTTTTATACTCTTTTAAAAAATGACACCCCTTTTGCATACTGGGAAGTAGTTATATTTTTTTTTAAATCAGGAAAATAAAAATATAATTTATGGTGCTTCAAGAATAAAAATGTAATTGCAACATTGTAAGGAGTGATCTTGGGAGTGTCAGTACAGGTCCATGTGTATTTCTTTGGGAGGAAGTCTCCATTTGAGATCAAATGGATCTCCTTTCTCCCACATGGAGAGGTGCTGTCTGGATCAGTTTGAAATCTGCAAACTTCGGCAAAAAGTCTTACTGAATTTAGCAGCTTCTACAGCAAAATCCCCAATGTGATTGATGGCAGATTGCAGTAGGAAGTCAGCAGTAAGTACAGGTCTATCTGTTTCATCATGTTTATCCTGAAGTAACTCTGAAGTAATGGCACAATCCTATTCAGAATTCCCATGGAGTTCAGTGGGGCTTACCTCCAAGCAAATCCATAAGATTTTGTGCTGTAGCTTTTTTTTTTTAATCTGCTTAACAGTCATTACTGACCCTGCAGTGAAACAACCTGGTGGGTATGTGCCCTATAAATAGGGCAAGAGGCCTAGTTTGAGAACTGCCATGTGCAAAAAAGGACTTGTGTGTAAAAGGTGTGCCATTGAAGTTGTAAAGGAAAAATGTGTGCCTCATTAAAGCAATGAAGTCTTCTCCAGTTGCATTCTGAATCAGGAGAATGGATCCCCCACCCCACTCAGTTAAGCAAGGCTCAAAAGGATCCCTTTGGGGTTCCCCCTTCAATGTGTTTGTTTTTTGCAAGGAGAGTTTGCTCTCTGTGGGCAAAACAAGCATCAGAAGGAGAAGACACAGTGACCTTTCCCAGGGAAGCACCTGTTCCCAGAACCCCCACAGCTGAGCTGGTCAGGCGGGTCTGAGTATCCCTAATGCAGCCATGGAGGTTTTTCCAGTCCAGCGCCTCATGCTGCAACTCTTTTTCTGCCAGATTGCTTACCCACCATAAGGTGGAGAAAACCTTTCTGAGCTTTTAATATAAGGTTCCTCCCACTGCCTGGGTCTTTGCTTGGAAATAATTTGCCCCAGAATTCAATAGGGATTTCTTTTCTACGATGTTATACGACTGCCACTGTAGGTGAGTGATCAAAGCCTTTTGTGTATTTTATCAGTCACACAACAATCCTGCAAGGCAGGTGGTTGTTAATTATCTCCATCTTGGCTGGGAAAAAAGGCTCTTTGGGTTCGCCCAGATGTAAGGAAGTGATCAGCCATCACATGCTCCTGAGATCCCCTGTGAAGAGAGGAGGAGGGATTTCCAGTAGAAAACATATGGCGCTCTGTCTCCTTTTCCAAACTACAATCCCCAAGATGTTTTGGGGTAAAGCCATGCCACTTAAACTCCTGAAAGTGGCATCAGTTTTTCCAGTACAGATGTGTACCAGATGCTTTTCTTGTTAGGGCAAAGTCAGCTGTTGAAATAGCTCTTCAGTCCACACACTGCTGCTGCTTTGGAATTTAACTAAATTTTCCCATCCTGCCTCTCCACCCCCCATACGTAATTCTACAGCTTTCATAAGCTTCAGCAAACATGGCTGAGAGCAATGGGAACTGTAGGTTGGCACATTTGGAGGGCAACAGGTTGGGAAAGGCTAACTATTTATTGCTCTGACATGCTTTCTCCATCATCTGTTACAATCCCCTGCATACATACCTATGAAAAGATCTTACAAGATTATTTCTTCCAAGGCAGTTCAATCTTACCCTCTGAGAATCGCACTGAGATCAATGAGTACTTCCAGTGCTGTGGTAGGTGCTTATGTGAGTAAAGCCCCTCCTCAGAAGTAAACTATTAAATTTTGCAATATTTACTTCTAGGCAAGTCTTAATGTCATGTTGTATAGGACTGCAAGCTTAGGGAACTTGGATTCACCAATGAGAAGCAGATAGGATTTGGATAGATTTGCTGGACCCTGCTGGGATCCACCAGCTTGCTTATAAATTACTAGGCAGCTGGGATCAGAAACAAAGGTTTTAGAAAGAAATTTTCATGTTTGAGAAAATGAATTGTAGCATTTAGGAGTATTCCATTTTCTTCTCTTCTGTATTCCAGATCAACTTGATCATTTGTTTTAGTCCTTTGGACCTTTAAAAAGATTGTAAGCCAGCCAAATCTGAGAATAAGGCTGATGTGCCTGCAAACAAAAGATGGCATTTTTAAGGTTTCTCCAGTTGTTGTGGGGTGTGTGTGTAAGAGAAGAGTACTGAAAATAGATTGCAGTAAGAGTTCAAATGAATGAAAGGCAAACAGGTTCTTGATAAAAGTCAGCACTTAAAAGCAGCCTAAATGGGTCTTGGAATCCCAATGCTGAGATAGACTTCCAGGGGTGAGATGGGAAGATACCTGGCACCTGTTAAAAGTGCATTTTAGTCAGTTAATATATTAGTCTTAAAAAGGCATGATCTAAATGCTTTTATAGAAAATGTATTTGAGGCATTCAAGTTATCCCATTGCAGGATGGATAAAATATTGTGGCCTGAACATGCCATATGGGTATTTCATTAAAGGGAATCATAAGTGCTATCCACAGCCTTCAGAGAGTTAGGCTTAATAGTTTCACATCTCCCAATAATATAAGGGATCTTAGAAGTCCATCATTTTGTGTTAAATTGCATCCCCTCCACACACAGGCATTCTGTGCACATAATATAGACCAAACATGTTAATATACTCACATGCACCCACTGTAGAAAGAATGTGTATAGACTTGTAGAATTTAAGGAGGGGGGTCAAACTCATCAGGTTATGTCTACTCGATACTCTCTCTGGCAGATCTCTTCTATACAAAAAATCAAGATTAGTTTTGGAATCTGACCCAATCACCTATTACAGCGTAAAGGAATATATAGAGCAGACTTCGCCTATGGCATTCCTAAAGTTACAAATATTCTGCAGTCCAGTGCCATGTAGGTTTATTCAGAAGTGATACACAATGAGTTCAGTGGAACTTAGCATTCAAAAGTTTCTCCTTCCACAAATGTGGCAAGACTTGAAGGTCTTACAAGATTCTTAGTTGGTTTTACTGCAACAGAGTAGCAGCAAATTATTTCTAACACATGCTTCTTATACATTTTCTCACATACAATACAGAAAAATAGCTGAATGGTCCTCTGTTTATTCACATCCTGCTCAATCTATAGAGGTAGACTTCTGGATCTAAAGGGGTTCTATGGGTGCATACATTTCCCCCTGTGCAAGTTGACAGTCATATCTGTGATTGGTTTCTTTGTGCAACAGAAACTGCATCCAGGCCATGTTCAACTCAGTTTAGCCTCAAGATCAGGGTTGGGGAATCTCTGGCCTCAAGATGTTGTTGGGCTTAGACTCCCATCAGTCCCAGTTAGCACAACCAACAAGTGGGGATGATGGGAGTTGTAACCCATCCGGATTTGGAGGGCCAACTCTACTCTGTCTCAATCATATCTGTAGGACAGGGAGACAAGTGTTTGGAGCATGTCCTTGGGGTGGGATCCTGTGCAACTGCCTTCTTAATTTTGTCTTCCAAATAAAGTGTTATTGAGTAAGGTTTCCTTTTTTGCCAATTAAACTTTATTTCTAATTGTCCCCTCCTACAATAAAAGAAAGGAAACTAACATACTTTGCTTGGTTTAGGTGGCATTTATTTGGGGATTAAAGACAGGCACGCACAAGCAAAACAAAGCACAAAATACAGAAAAAAGGGAGAAAAATATTGTTCTGCTAATATGAAGAACTGAATGAAGCATAAACGGTGCAGATTCCAGTCAGGGTACAGAGCTCTAGATTGTGTGGCTGAGTTTGCAAGATGTACTGTACCACAAACCAGGCAGCTTCAATTGGCAAATCCTGCCTGTACAGCTAGCTTATAGCTCAGGGCATCTTGTGAATCAGAAACTTGGGCTAAATGCGTAATCCATGGCTAAGTTAGCTAAAGGTAAGAAGTAGTGTGAACAAAACCTGTGAGAGTGTGCACACAGAATATATGTTTCAAATAATATGTTTTTATAAGAGAATTAGGGTGTTTGTAAATTCGTTGTGGCTCTTTTTCACACATGAACTAAGGGGAAGGAGGTACTCTGTTCAACTACATTTTGAAGGAAGAAACTTGGTTTGGACTACAGAATTCCAGACAGGGGCAAAAATATGCATTTGCTCCTTATTTCAAGCATATTTTCAGACACAAGCCTGAGAGCAGAATTATTTACCTGCTTTTAACTGGTGTCTATTCAATATCCTTCACATTGGGTTTCTCATTTTTCTTTGGAATACCCATTCTGCTTGTGATACAAAGCACTTTTCTTTCAAGTAGGCTGTACTTACTTCAGTAGGACTTCTTTCCAAATAAACATGCTTGCTTGGAAGACAAACATGCTGAAAACAATATCAAAAGATCTTTCATCAAACATACTTAAGTTGAGCTATTTTAGTTGGAAGCAAAAGGAATTTGTTTTGATTCCACAGGGCTGATTTCTAGATTAGCTCAGTGAGAACTTTAGTTGTATTCTGTGCGTTTACTACCCCCACCTTTTCTCTTTATCACGGAGCTGTGTATCTAGCCATGTTTCTGTCATGTTTCCTGTACCTTTTTGCCTATTTCCCAATAAAATCCCTCCCCACCTGTTCCCTTTCTTACCATATTTTCTACCGGATCTATCTCGCTATCGGTCCTATAGTCTTAGTTTCTCTCTCGGATCTTCCCATCTTACCACAGCCTCCTTGTTGTACTTGGCTGCCTTTTCCTCGCTGCCATCTAATCGTACTATTCGTCTTTAACACTCACAGATTGTCATTAAGGTAACTCCAAGTGGTGTCATTTTTCAGCCGCCAACATCTTATCGGGCTGACTGCGGGGGAAGGTAGCGTTGGAGGAGAAGGAGTCGGAGCTGCTGTAGTGGGTGGGAGGGAGGAAGGAAGGAAGGGGGCATTTTGGTGATGCTCAGAAGCGCCTCTTTGCTCGCTGCCCCTTTCGACGCGCCTTTTTCTTCGGTGCGGCTTTTGCTGAGCCCGGGGAGGACAGAGCTGGCAGAGGGAACCTAGGAAACCGGCGGCTGCTTCCTCCCGCCGCTCTTCTCCCTCTCCGCGGCAGTAACTCGCTTGCCGGTTCTAGGGGGAGCCCTTGTCGTACGGGTGGAGGCGCGCGAAGCCGCGTCTCAAAGCAGCCTCGCTGGCAGCTGACCAGCGACAGGCCTGCTTCACTCTGCCGGACAGCCCACAGCAGGACCATCACCTCGGGGCCTGCTGGTGCAGCGCGACCCGCCTAAAACGTCCCCTTCGCCCGAAAGGGCCTTGCTCCTCCGAAGGGGGCAGAGGAGCCGGCGGACTCAAGGCGTCTATCCACCCGGGTACTCGATTACACCAAGGTCGGCGAGGCGCTGGGCTTCCCAGTGACCTTATTTGGCGTGGCCTTCAGCGGTCCTTGCTTCCGAGGAAGGACGGGCTGCCAGTGGTTTCGCTGGGAGTTAAGTCGCCACTATCCCCTTCTCTCTCCCCCCCCCCCGTCCCCCCGCCCAGGTACAGGTGCGCGCTCGCAGCAACGTCGAAATTCAGCAGTTGTCTTCCTCTCCGAAGTCCCCTTGACCAGAGAAGAAACTTAGGGAGGGGGCTGCAGTTCGAGCCCCCCCTTCCATCCAGCGTCACTAATGACTAGTTCGCACGCGCTGCCGCCACCGCCGGCCACACCATTTCGCCCGGGGATCGTTCGATTCCTCGGAAAACGCGTCCTTTGCCGTTTCCTCCGGAGCCGAGGCGAAAGCGCTCTTCTCTTTTGGAGCCCCGCACGTGCGTGGAGCGGGAATCGGTTTGCTGATTTCTGAGAGCCTCTTCTTCCCCGGATCGGATCGGAAATCGTTTCTGGGAGGGCCGGGGTTGTGCCGGCGTATCGAGAAGGGAACGCTGAGGAGGAGGTCTTTGAGCTTCTCCGGGTGTGTGTTTGGGTGAAAGAAAACGGACTAGGACAGGTCTTTATGAGGGTGACAGCAAGACTTACACCCTGATCCTATGTAAATTGCTCAGAAGTTCAGTTAAGTGGAGTCAATAGTCATGAGAAGAAGGGAAAAGCACGAGCGAATGTGTTTGGAGACGAATGGAGAATGCCCTGTCCTTCCCCCGAGGCCCTGCGCTGTCCTCGGAAAACTCTTGGCTGAAAACAGGGCAGGTTTGCAGCCGAAACGTTTGTATTGGTGTGCAGAGGGTGGCAGTTCAGCCCGTCGGCGGGTCAGCGAGCAGTTTGCTGTGCCCAGCGGAGCTTCTGGGAGAACAAGAAAGTGGGTGCGTGTGTCCGAGTACACGTGGGAGCTCGTACAGGACGCGCCTGTAAGAAAGAGACGGGTTCACCTCTGTTTCTGCGCAGCTCGTTTGGACGCAGCTGTGTCGGCGCGCGGACCGAGCGCGAGTCGTGTAAAAGTTGTGTGTTTAAAAATGAGTGGTGCAAAGGGAAGGGTTTGTGACTGAGATCCTGGGCACACTTACTCAGGAATAAGCCCCAGTGGTCTTCCCTGGTCTTCCTCTGGGTAGGCCCCATAGGATCGAGCTGCGCGTGGGGTGCATGTCAAGGAGAGCGCCCCAAGCGGGCGCAGATTAGACAAATTCGCCGCCCGGGCCCAAGAATGAGTGCGGGAACGGAACTGAGAACATTCATTCGTTAAAGCCCCGTGGATTTTCACCGACCTCTCAAGCACTTTTCAAACGTTCCGGTCCTCAAGCGCCCTCACAGAAGAACTTTCTTCTGAGGAAACACACCCAACGGACAGATTTCTTCCCCAGAAATCAGGAAGACCTGAAAAATGCTCAACTTCGGCTGTTTGGCGGTCCGTGCCTGCGCGCGCGCGCGCCAAGTTCGGTTCTTTTAGAGGAGAGAATTGATGCGGGCCGTACGCGTGGCGCAGGCTCCCTCCAAAGTCGAAGTGATCAGAGGGACTGTTTTTTTTATTCTTATTCAAGACCGTTAAAAAAACAAAACAAAACCACCACACAATCGATAATCGCAAGAATTACATCAAGCCGTTGGCTTCACCTTCACACTCCTCCTTCCCGGGCCATTGCCTTCAACGGAAGAGTTTGAAAGGTACACTCGGCGCAGGGCGCAAGGAGAAGGAAGCGCTGAAAGTACCTCCTGCCCGCGGGCCTCGCCGAGTCTGGAAAAGGCCCGCGCGCGCGACGCCCCTCCCCCACCGCAGGGACGCACGGGCCGCCGCCGCCGCACCTCGCTTGCCTCAGCTCAGCCTGCGCCGCCTGAGCCTGGCGCCGAGCCCTCTCGCCCCTTCGCATCTCCCAGCTCGCCTTCCGCTCCTCCGCCTCAGCCCTGCAACCCGACCCACCCTTCGCCGCCCGGGCTTATCCTTCTCTTCTGTAGCTCGGCGGCTTCCTTTCTTTTTGAGGTTGGAAGCGTGAACAGCAGAAAGTTCATCTTTCCCCAGCGCGGGATTTTTCTTTTTCCTCCTGTTTACTGTAATGAGGAACTCGTACTCTCCTCAGACATGAGGACGGTGGTCTTTTTAATCGCTGGCATCCATTCCCTCGTCTGCTGCTTCTTCCTCGTCTCCCCTCATTGCCCTCCTCAGGCTGAGGGTATGCCCTTCTATAGCCCATTACCCCAAAATAAGCCCCAGTCAACTTAGTGGGACTCAGCGCTGAGTAAATGTGTCATACCGCCACGGAATTCTTCCTTGGCCTTTTTGGCCGCGAAGAAAACGCAGGAAATCTTTTCCTAAACTTTCCTTCCCTTTCGCTACTTGTGGGGCTCATTCTCCCCTCTCCCCTTAAAATGAAGGGGCTGTTTTATTTGGGAGCCTTTTGCAGGGCTTGCGTTTCTTCCCTCCTTGTATACTGTGAGCCGGAGTTGGAGACAAATGTTTTCTCCCTTCCATCGCCAAATCCAGGACCTTCTTGGTCGCTAATATGTCCCTTATCATTAACAAACCATTAACTGCCCTTTCTTCCCCTTATCAGTTTGTTTCCCCTTCAAGATATTGTAGGTAGAATCGCCAACATTCCTTTTCCCCCTTCTTTTTGTGAGGGAACAGCCTTCTTCCTCCTTTTATTTTTTTTTTAAATACCCCACTTTTAAGTTTAAACACATTTTATCTTCCGGAAATATTTTGGACAGTGCATTGTCAGGGGGCGGGGGAAAAGCTCCGAACTACTTCTCCTTTCACAAACCTAATAATAACGACCTGCCACCCGGTCTCCAAAGTTATCTTCTAGGCTTAGTCGGAGGGACCCCCCCCCCCAAGCAAAGCAACAGGTGAACTTCCGCTCTCTGACCCCAGTTCCAGCTTTTGTGACAGACCTTAGAATCAACACGTTTAAACAGATTGTTATACCATTCTCTCCCCCCCACCCTTCAGCTTGCTGAGATTAATTCTAAGGACGAGGCTCTCAAGCATATTGGAAACATGAGCTCTGCGATCCTATGCAATCTCTTTGGAAGCAAGTCCCACTGCGTCCAATGAAGAATCCCCTTGGATTCTCTCAGTAAGGGAGCTATATTTATTTACAATGGATTAGAGACATTGTTACAATCCGAGTGTGCTCCTGTTTACTCACGAGTAAGCCTCACTGAATTTAACGAGGGTTATTCAAATAATTGATAAGGTTGAATCTTTAGACATTTTTCTGGTTATATACAAGTATGTTTCACGGGGGGGAGGGGGGAAGATTCCAACCAGGTGGGGAACAGGGAGAATCACCTGTTATGTTTACTTCACAAACCCCGGGATAGTTTATTCCGTATTAATTCATAGAACATTTGGGAATTACTGTGTTTTTAATTTAAGAAAAATCTACCAGTTTCTATTCTTCGCTGAGAGCCATACCAAACCAAGTAGAGCTTCCATGATTTGAGGCAGTGTACCTCTGCTGCCATATCCAGGCATATAATCGGCTTTGTCCATAGTTTCCACACATCCTTCCGAGGTAATTGCTTGTCCGAGGAATAATGAACTAGACATGACCTTTGGGCCTGATCCTGTCTGAACAATTCTTAACTTTCCACCTCTTAAAGGATGAGATACTTGTGCTCTCACTTTGCCTGTTCGCTACCGCTGTTTTGCTTTTAATTGTGCGGCAATTTGCTAGCAACTCTATGAAGGTAAGAGCACTCATTTGCAGCGGCATTTGACTTCTTGATACATTTTACAGTCTCTCCCTTTCTCTCTGCTCGCCCCTCCCCCCTCTCTTTTCTTTTTAAATTTCCCTCCTGGCTTTAATTGATTTTTTTAAAGGCTCACAGCACACTTTCTTTCGTACCAAGTCTTCCTGCCCCCCCAACGTGCTTCCTTTCCTTTTTCTGCGGTCACTCCTGGGCTGTTGCGCGCCTTTACGCACGCCTCTCTCCCTCTCCCTCCCCGCGTCTTCTACCACTCCGCCTCCCTCCGGAGGAGCAGCAGCGTGTGCCTGGTGCCTAGGAGGGTAACCCCCTCTTCTCCCCCCCACCACTGGCCATTGGCTTGCCCTGCTACGGCTCCCCCCTCACTCTTTTGCTTGATCATGTCCAGCCCCCGATGACTGTCCATTGGCGTGGCGCACTGCTTCCCTCCTCCCCTTTCCTCCAGCTTCGCCCTGCCCATGTTTTGTATGTCTCTGTCCATCCAGCCGCTTGACGTTCAAGTTCGTAGGGACGTCACGTCCGCACTTGAACTTGCAGCTCAGGGGGGCTTTTGCCATTTTTTTCATCTGTCTCTCTCTCTCTCTCTCTCTCTCTCTTCTTTTTTCCCCCTCTCTGTTTCTCCCTCTCTTGCACAGAAAGGAAAAAAAGAAAAAGAAAAAGCCATGACTGCTATCCCACAATTCATCTTCCCCGCGCCATCTTTGTATTATTTCTAATTTATTTTGGATGTCAAAAGACATTGATGAAGGTATTTTCTCTGGAGTCTCCTTCCTTGCTCACCCGGCGCTTCCCGATGTGATCCGAGCAAGAGAGCTCCGTGCGCGCCCGCCCGAGCAACCAACACCACAATGTCTCGCCGCAAGCAAGGGAAACCCCAGCACTTAAGCAAACGGGAATTTTCGCGTAAGTAAACCACCTTACCGCTCTGCCTTTTACCTTTAAGCACACTCGCTTGCAAAATAATAATCATAATTCAACAGTTTTTTAAAATATTTTGCACATTTCAACCTTTGTTTGTGCATGCGTCTTTTTAATGTATTGGAAGACAAAAACGCAACTCACCTTAAAACTCAGGCCCCCTGCCCCTCCCTCTTTTTTTTGCATCGCTAGCACCTACATTACTTTTCAGAGAAGATCCTTCTGTTCTTCAGCGCTTACGGTCGCTTGGTCTCTCGCTCAAAGTTCCATTTGTCTCTCCTCCCCCCAATTGATTCTTCTATAGATATTTTGCCGGAAGAGAGAGCGTGTCTGTGTGCGCGCGCCTGCAGCTTACAAATGAATTGCAACTTAAGAAAGCACGCAAAGACACACACATTTTTTTTTTGCGGAGGACAGAGAAGAGGCAGGCTGCTTGAAAGAGGGGATAAAAGTGCGAAAGAAAGCGGTACATGTGCGTGTACGTGTGTGTGTGGTTGAATCGGGGCAGTTTCTTTATTTTCACGCGGACAGATTAGGTGCTCTCGGGGCGCCTTGTCGTGTGACGACTCCCCCTTTTTTCAAATCCGCTTTGCTTATTCCATGCAAACCTCCCCCTTGTTTTTTTTAGATAGGGGTGAAAAGGGGGACCATTTCTTTTGTCTCCACCATCAAGATATGGGGTGGTGGCGGTGAGAGATCGCCTACCCCCACCCTTTTCTGCGTGTCCCGCTCCTTTTTCTTTCTTTCTCTCTCCCTCTCCAACTCCGCACCGGGAAAGGGCAACGAAGGGGGCAGACGTGGTGTCTGTTTTTGGCCGGAGATCGGCTGCTTTTCTCTTCTTGCACCGCCACGATTAGCTTTTTTCCCCTCCCCCCGTCAACTGCCTACTCTTACCAGCCACATTTTACCCCCCTCCTTTTCTCTTTCCGTGGTTAGCCCCCAAACTCTTGCTTTGCAGAAACTTGGGTTAGCATGCGTGCAGCTGAAAATGTAAGAAGGATCGGAGTGTGTGGATATGCATGCGTGTGGAATTCCCCTCCTTTCTCTCGTACTATTTTTTGGAAGATTTTCAAAAAAAAAGTGGAAGTGGATTTTGATTGGGAAAAATCTCGTGTCTGACTGTTTACAAGCGCCGCGTGTGCTGCGGAGTCGCTGCCAGCAAAACAGGCTAGGAGAAGAAACGTATTGGAAAGAGGAGAAATTCGTACAACGTATTATGCACACATGCAAGGTTTTGTAGATACTATAAAAAGAAATAAAAGCTTAGATGCAGCTGTGTCATCTCTGATCACAAGAAAGGGACCATTACTCTCCCTTCAACAATTAATTAGTACTCCCACCTCAACATTTGCATTTTGATGTAAGGATGATATTTTCCTTCTTTTTATTTGAACAAAATAGCGATTTTTGCAATGGCTTGGTTTCGTCTTTCAGCCTTCGAGGCATGCCGTGCACAAAAGCTCGAGCAAAGCCGTGCTTGCTTGCAAACACAAAAGGGAAGTCTGGTCTGGACTTGAGATGGTTGAAGGCGGGCAGGCAAAGTCGAGGGGGGAGGAAAGGAAGACATTAAATATATAAGTTGTATTTGCAAAAGAGAAATGCGTGGTCTTTCTTGGGCTGTTTTGTTATTGTTTCCCTCTTTAATTTTCAAGATTGAAGCTCTTTTGATTTTTGCAAAACTTTGCATTTTAGCCGTCAGTGCTCCTTTCTCCCAATAACCGCTGCCTGTATTGCAATGCAAATAATATCCGTTTGGCAACATGCATGTTTAATTAAAATCACTCACTAATAAAACATTCCTCCCCCTTCATTTTCATGGATTACAGTTGTCTTTTAAAATAAATACCTTGCACATTATTTTTCTGCCCATTCCTGCTATTTTTTTAATTGTTATTTGAAATGCAAAACGGTATGTTTATTGCAACATAACTGTCATACTTTTGGACATGCTGCTATCACCTTCCAAACACGTTGCAAGATTCTGTCTCCCTCCCTTCCTTCAGCCAAACTGATAACCTAATTTGACTCTTATCTCAAACATGGGGTAGGGGGTGGGGAGGGTGAAGTGGTTGTTTGGAGGAAAAGATGCCCCCTTTTCTGATGTAAAGACGAAGATTTGCATCTATATTCCAACCTCTCTGGTCCACACTCACCTGCAGAATACTTGAAAATTAGCCACAGAAAATAAATATACAGAGAAGTGTAAGTTTTTGTTTAAATAGAGATTTGTGATGTGTATCAAGGGATCAGTAGAGTTCCTATAGAAGTTTATTTTTTTTCTGTCTTCTTCTCCCAGACTTGGGGAGCAGAATGGGAGAATGGGGGATAATGAGATTATAGCAGAGGGGGCAATTTGTGTGAGTTGGGTTAAAACAATTCTTTTTCTGCTTCTGTAATTTTTTTATTTAAATGTGAGGTTTAGCCACTAGGAGGCAGAGTGAGATCAAGAAAGCCTAGTGAACTTGAACCTGATCCTTTTGCTCACACATCTTTTAATTTTCTATATTTTTCATTTGGCATAGGAAGGTGGGGTGAGAGTTCTGTGTATTTATGTATGTGCTGTGTGTATGTGTTCAGATATTCTCCCTTTTTCCTTCTCCCCCTCCCCATGTAATTCAGCTCCTCCTTTTTTTGCTCTTAATTTTGTTTCTTGTGTTAATCTTTGGGAAAGGACTGTAACATTCAAATTACTCTTTTACCAGATGCCCTCCCATAGAGAATATCACAGTTACTGCTTTTCATCTTGTCATCATCCCTCCCCCCCCAGCTCAGAGCAGGAATAGTCCCTCTGTTAGGAAGAACAGCATTAAAATAATTATTAGGTGACCAAGAGCACTACAACATAGTATTTGATTATTTATTTATATTCACACACACACACACACACACACACGCGTGCAAAACAAACTATGTGAGACAGGAAACTCCTCTTAGTATTTGTTCTGTATTAAGACCTTTCCTAGATGTGCACCTTATTTTTCTGATGAAGGAAAACTATACAAAAATTCAAAGGTATTAAATGCCCTTTCAAAGACTTTTTGGTGCTTTGGCTTGATTTGCAGAGCATCCGCTTTTGTTTGGGTGGCTTGGTGAGGGCTGTTATTTATCCAGTCTTAGCCCTATTAGAAAGCTTATTGTTGCTTTTGAAAATAAATTGGTTTATTTTGTTTTTAAAGTAGATCCCTAAGAGAACAGCTGGCCGAAAAGGCAAGCAAATATTTTGGGTCCCTTACATGTGTTACTAGATGAGGTTTCTGAGGCTAACCTGTAATCTCTCCCTCCCCCCAACATTGTGTTTTCTGCTCCTTCCCAAGTTCATATCCATCCAGATGTTCATTCACCTAAACACTATTACTTTTTCTTTTTTCCTTTCTTTCCTCTCTCTGTTTTTGAATACCATTCCCTCCCCTCCTTCAGCTTCTGTTAAACTAATCCACTTGGATGCAAAGTTGAAACTGAGGTATTGTTTCAATTTTAACTATTTTGCTCAGTGGGGCGGGGGGGGGAGAAATATATCTTTAACTGTCCTCCATTATTTGTGACTCAGGTTTGATTGCTTGTGCCATCCTAATTCATATTTCAAAAATGAAAGATGTTTTCTTCTGTAATCTGGAAAATGCCTCCGTTGGCATTTCTGCCTCTGTGCTCTTTCTTCTTCCTTCCTCCTACTCTTTGTAAAGAAGTGAAAATCTGTGGCACTAGCATTTTGTTTTTCAATTTAAAACTCCACCTTCCTTTTAGGTTGGCCTTAAAAAGAGAAAATACAACCCCCTTTTTCCCTTAATGATCTATTAGTTTAAGCAGGAATGTCAGATATATAAAATATAAAACAAAAATGGTGGCCAGTAAATTAAAAACAAAGCATAGCATGCAAATAAGCGACAGCAAGGATGATGATGATGGTAACACATTAGCTCTTTGAATTGCAGACATACTTTTGAATAACAGCAGTACAGTTTTGCCCTGCATTCTCTACCTTAGAAAACCATTTTTAACAAACTCAGTGTGCCAGTTCTCATTCATTCATTGCACTGTCATTAGTCTTGATTAGCAATCATTTACATTAAGTGCTTTAAAAAAAATATGGAGGGTATTCATATATTTTAATATCTTACTATACCTTGTCTCTTATAAAATTAATTGGGTGAAATGCAATCAACAATACTTTCGAGTTTTTACTTGATTTGCTGTTTTTTAATGAAGATCCAGGCCAATTACACAGAGGTTTACAAGAAATCACTCCCCCCAACCGTTATTTAGTATAAATCTTATCTGCTTAGAAAATAAATGTTTTGTCTTTTCTTGCTAAACCATCCTACTGATTACACAATTGTGTTAGGCCCTAGTCTTATATTTGACTAACTGCTACTTAGAACTTCCTGTTATACAGAACATATTCAACTCAGTTATTTTGCTTCTTGGATTGGGTTTGAAGCTTGCATGGAAAAATATTTCAGGTTTTTGAATACTTTCAAGATAGAGTGTGCTGGGACAATCTGTTCTTGTATATGTTGCCTGCTGTTTTGATAGAACTTAATATTTGCTCACCCAAAAGAGTAGAGGAAAGTAGATACCATAAAAGCATTGATAGTCCCAGTTTCCCCCTTGACTATTAATCACTAACTGGTGTTACATTATTTTTGGTCAAGAGAGCTTAAGTGGAACTCCTGTGGGTTGAAGATATTTCAATGTAAAAAATAATGTTCATGTTTCTGTAATCAGTATTACTTCACATTTAGGAGTAAACCTGGAGACCAAAAAAAAAAAAGTGAAAGCAGAGAGTTGCAGAATTTTTGTTTAGAAGGAGTTATGACATCCAAAATTATGTTCCTTTGTATATCTGGGAATTTCTTGAGATCTCCATAAACAGTATGGATAGTTTGGAAATAAATTTAATCTGATATACTTAAAAAAAAAATCTATTCCAATATGACTCTGTCAAATTGAAATCTATTTTTTGATTCTCTGTGGCTTTAAATTCATTAAATGTGAAATTGGCCATATACTAAAGAAGGTCAGGCTGATTAACTGTTGAGGTATTGTGTCCTTTCCCTTCTTTCTTAACTGGTAGCTTTTCATATTTTGCAAGAATGTTATTTCATGTTTGTTTATAGGTGAAAGTACTGTGCGGTCGTAATGGAATTACATCCCAAGCTGGATTTTTCTTCTCTCTCTCTCCCTCTCTCTCTCCCTCTCTCCCCCCCCCCAACCATGAACACTGTATAACTGTTCTGCAGAAATATTTTAATGGAAAGTAATAGTGGGAGAAAAAGCTAATTGCTGTATATCTACCTTGTTAAAATACCCATTGGTATAGTGTCTGTAGAAACAGACTTTTAGTGGAGATTTCTGGAGCTTGTTCAGCAAATTAATCAACTTTGACAACATTAGGAAAGGTGCTTTGAATCTAAAGAAAGGACTTTGGTTATGAATGCTGGAATTCAGTCATTTTTATATTAAGGCTTATACCTTACGAAGGCCCTCAGTGCTTTATGAATGAATGGGACACTTTTTTGGGGGAAAGGGCTAATTGGTTTATTTTCATAGATGTTTGGAAGCATCTTAAATGTAACTAGAAATTTTCAGTAGATTGAAGATATATATTTATATTTTGTAGATGAGATGTTTAGAAAAAGTCTGTGGTTATTCTTGTATTTTTAATAATACTTGATAAATATACAATAAATAAAATAGCAGATTTATTATTTTTTTGCATGACCATTTTAGAGAAGTGTTCTGAGAAATTCTGTGTGCATCTGTATATGTATGACACAGAACATAGGAACATACTTAAAAGCTACGGGCTGTTAGGTAATGGGTGCCAACTGGCAGATGGACATAAGCAATCTTTTTCGTAATTGTGTGATTATGCTTACTTATATTTTTGCATGCATGTCCAAACACTTGTATGCATAAGTGTACCCTAAAGTGGCACATTCATTCCAACATATGACACTGACAGGGAAAAAATAAACACACACATAATTTTGTGGAAAGAAAAAAAACCCATGAGACCACAAATAGATGGTTCTGAAATTTACTTTTGGAGAAGGTGAATAAAGGTAAGAATTCTGAGTCCCCCATTTTTTTTTTTTAACTATTGCCCATTTGTAAACAGCAGATTTCTCTCTCTTTTTTCTTTTTGCTCTTTGGGGTATGAGAGAATCTCAAATGCTCACCTTCTCAGTTATTTGCATCGTAGCTGCTTTTCCTTCAGATATAACCGCTCGGCATCGCTGATAAATTTGTTTTCCTGTTGCATGACAACATGCTATAAAGGACAGGCTTGTTTGCATCTTTAGGTTTGGGATTGGAGTGACCTAATCTTTTTTCTGTTAAAACTAGTGCAATAATAAAACATACAATCGTTTTAAAATAGGGATGTGTTATGCCTTTTGTTTTAAGGAAGACTCTTGATGAAATAAATGAAGTGTTTCTGTGGATGCTCCCCCCCCCTTTTTTTTTTTGTTCAGGCATCCCAGCACAATGCTAGATTAGAGGTGTGATACTATTACTACCCAATATTTGGGATTTTATTTTTTTGAAAGTTTGGCCTGTACTCTGCAAACATACTTTCCCTCTCCAATTCTTTCTAGTTCTTAATCAGTATTTGAATACCTGATTTCCTTTGTTTTCTTTGCAGCCGAACCCATTGAAGCCATTCTTACCGATGATGAACAAGATCATGGTACGTTGGGAGCTCCAGAAGGCGACCACGACCTCCTTACCTGTGGCCAGTGTCAGATGAACTTCCCTTTGGGGGACATTCTTATTTTTATTGAGCACAAACGGAAACAATGCAATGGCACTCTTTGCCTAGAGAAGGCTGTGGATAAGCCCCCTTCGCCCTCGCCAAGCGAGCTGCGAAAAACTTCCAATCCTGTGGAGGTTGGCATCCAGGTCACACCTGAGGATGACGATTGTTTGTCAACGTCATCTAGAGGAATTTGCCCTAAACAGGAACATATAGCAGGTAAATCAAAGTGATTGGGGGGGGGGGGGGGAGGCAATAATGGCATGTTTACAGGTTGTCCATTGAAAATGTATTCTTTTGTAGAAAATCTGCTTTCTGGTATTTTATTTTACCAGTTCATGAATTAAATTTGCACCATTTCTATTTATACTAAGTATGCACACATCCAGTATTCTTACAGTTATCTATAGAAGCATAAGACTCATGACATATGGAGTTACTTTCCAGCTGTTCTCTTGTCATGTCTTCCATGTTGTGTACATTTTTTTGACTCTGGATTGCCAAATTGTGCTCATCCAAAGAGAAAGGTACAGAAGAGAACTAGGCTTCTCCCCCATCTGCAGCTTTTAAAATTTTTTCACTTATGCCTCTCTTAATATTTACCATACAAAAATGCCTTCAAAGAAGACTTGATTCCATGTCATACTTCACCATTATGTTTTAACATAGGTATACTGGTGTTAGTGCTTCCAGTAGGAAACACATAAAATATCATGGACAGATGGGTAACAGTTCCTTTGCAGTGAACGTTCACCGGGAGAGATTTGATTTGCTACTGTTTTCTGTCACATGTTCCTAGTGTATGTGTGTGTGCTTTATATATTTACTGCAGGAAACGCAGGTACAACTCCACTGCAATCATATGGAAGCAAGTTCTTTATGAAGTGTAAAGCATCTCTGCCTGTTATGCTTGCTTAGTCCTTATTTTGATTCATAGGATGGAAAGGACCCTGGAAAGTGTTGCCCTGCAAGACCTTTAAGTCATATGGAAAGAAGCTTTTCTTCTCAGAAGAAACTTCTCTCTCAACTTTCAAGGTTGATTGTACCAATTTGTAAAATGGAGACAAAACCCACATCTGGGGAGCTTAATCCAGACAGTTAACCCCCCCCCCCCGTCTTATATAAGTGTTCTAAACAGGTCATTAAAGGGCAGCAAAGTCTCCTGGAAATGCAACATACCAGCTCCAGAATTTGCAGTTCTGCTGCTGTGCCCATGCTTGCTGGAATTGGTTGTTTAGTCTTTTTATTTTTCTTTTTAATCATAGTCTTCTGCAAACTGTGGTGTGAATAGGAAAGAGGGGTTAACATCCCCTGCTTCTGTTCCATTTTGTCTGTCACTGCATGGGATGTAATTAAGGCAGCTCTTTGGTGAAGTGACATGGCTGACCTTGACTTTCAGATGCCATTTTCATTGCCCAGGCCAGAGTAGAGAGGGCAGTTTCCAGGGCATGCAGGTTTGCTTATTCGAAATGTTTAAGGACATGTTAGAAATTTCAAAAGTTTGGTTTCACAAGGGAGGAGGTTGCTCTCTGCAATCTTGCCTCCTCAGCTAAATGATAAATGTCTCCCCTTCCCCCACCATACTGTCTCTTGTCTCTGATGTGGTTTTGACAGATGTATCTTGATTTTCTTGTACGGCTTTCTGCTGCCGCATGTCACCCATATGAATGTCCAAGGCAGATTGGCTTTTTGGACAATGGCATCAACCTCAACTTGTAATTAAAAATAATGTAAAATAAGAAAAATGGATCAACAACAAAAAACTGGTGGGCTGCATACTGTCTGCATGTGTGTATGCTTTTTTAAAAAGGAAGTGAAAAGATGTTTGAAGTTAATGCAGATGTGGAGAGGTCTGTTAATACTGCTAGACTATAAAGAATTGTGTTTGGTGTTAGAATCCAGATGGCAAACAAAACTGCTTTCCTTTGGTTTTCATGTGCGCTACCAAAATTGACATAGATCGAATAAGGGTAAGGAAAGGCCAGAACAGTTAGCATAAAGTATCACTTGCACTATTGTTTTAATAGCCTAGGGGAGGCTGTGGTATTAGGAGACGTAGTGTATGTAAGTCACATGCTGCCTTGTATTTAATTCACCCCCCCCAACAATCTCAATAAGGAGGCAATTCACAAGCCACCTCAGTCGGCATGGTCCTGTCAGTGTTGTTGGATCTGCAGATGAATAAGTGGACTAAAACTAGCTTGTCAGCTGATGGAAGTGATGAACATTTATTTTGCCCCTTTCAAAATGAAATAATTAAGTAAACTATATGTGTATTTATACAGAGAGAAAAAGATGATAGGTAGGTAGGTGGGTGGGTGGGTGGATAGCCAGCCTTGATATAATTGGAACAAATCAAATTTCATTTCATTTTTTTTAATGCCTGCTTTGGCAGTTTTGTATTTTGTGCAGTTTTATAATTCAGGTTTAGCTCGATGACTCTGGTTTGTGTCAGTGGATTTTTCAGACAGATTTTAATTTCTGGCGGAGCACCTCATGTATGTATTTGTATATGAAGTCATTTCAGTGGTAAAAATGAAGCAAAAGCTGTAAATGCTGTTGTTGAGCTCAAGACATTTTAATCTGCTATACAGTATGCAGTTTATTGGAATTTTGAATTTGGATCAAGTATTGTTTTGATATGGAATGGCTTGGATACACATAACCTTAGTATCTTTGTCATATGAAAGTGGAAAATTCTTGCATATTCATAATTTTAAAATTTGATGTTCCAGTAGAAATATGCCACTGCTGCACCCCTACCGAGTTATCAGCAATTTTAAACTATTTTAATTCCTTTTATATCTTTGTGTTGCCTGTTATTAAAAGAATACTTTTTTACCTCCTAAATTTTAGATAGCTTTTTATACAAGCTTGGCATTATATGTCTACATATAGAGTACAGGCCAGCTTCCCTTGTCTTGAGCTGCAGCGGTCTGTATCCATGTTACAAATTATAGCAAGTATCTTGCATAACTCCTAGAGTTACAGTGCAGAAGCAACATGCCCATTGATCCAAACTTTTTATTATCTTAGATATTCCTTGTTCCTCCTAGTCACTTAGATAAATTAAGAATTAGGTTATATGCATTAAAATAATGGCAAGGATGTGTCACCTGGGCATGTGATTGGGTGTTTGTGTGTATGTGATGGGGGGGGCAAAGCACAACTGGAATACAACTATCTTATTTATAGCAAGTAGCTTAAGCTATTGTAATGTCATGTGCTGCTCACATTCTGAACATGAAGGAGGTTCGTTTAGTCAGTGCTTTCAAGAAGGGTTTTCTGATCTTCTGTGTACTGCAGGCATGTTAAATCGCCAAATATGGAACATCCCTTCTGTGACATAATGCACTATTTACATATTAAACATCTCTATTTCAAAGAGTAAACAGAGCATCTGTCAAGTAGGAATTAAGGGGGAGGATGAGCCAAAAGGCCCGCTCTGTAGATACTAGATAGGTTGCTTGGTCCAAGATGGAGCAGAACTGTAAGAAGGGAAATAACAGCTTTTTTCAATGCATTGCTGCTGCCTTGCCAAACTCAGACCCATTTGTATTGCTTGCACAAGTGGGCCAGTATATAAAAAAGCGTATAGGATTATCTTCATACCAAAGTCTGGCAAGCTGTGGTTTGTGTTATCAGTTGTTGATGTATTGCTTTGAACAGAAACTGAATGCATTGTACTGCTTGAGGATTTGAGTCCTTGTTTTTGAGAATTAAGACTGAGGCTAGAAGTACAGAGATGTACTGAAGTCATAAAGTGAGTTCATTGCTGAGAAGAGATTTGAGTTGATGTTTTCTTGTTCTAAGTCCAGCATTAACCTGGACTTAAAACTAGGGGAGAGGTGTGTGCCGCAGTAGGATGAATATTATTTTATATTTTTCAAGTGCTTGCAAATGCTTGGGCTTTTTGCCATTTATTGTAAGAAACTTGTTTCAGCCATCTATTTTGTACTTCAGAAAAAGCTTATAGAATTAATTTCTAATACCTCAGTATAAATGCAGTACATGTGACAGATTTGCTTGGAAGCCACAGAGATTGATCCTAATGCAATGAAAACAATATCTATTTGGAATAACTTGCCACCATTAATCCCTGCCACCACTGAGTGCAATTTTCATTCTGCTGTCACCAAATATATTGAAACTATACTTCCCAGAACTCCTAGCTAGCATACTTGTGGGCCATGTTTAAAGCATTGGAAAGCAGAATGGGGAAGAGGGAGTTATATTTTGCTAGCTATTCATAAGATGGTATTGAAATGATAGGAAAAGGAAGTCCTTCTTGTAATGTTTTAAACCATATAGTAGGGAAAGAGCCAGGGGTCTTGCACACATTTAAGGCCTTTAAAATATGGTCCTTACTCCCTAACAAATGGATCAAAATGGGTGTAAATAGTTTTTGAAGGTCTTTGTGGAATTGACCATTGAAGACAGAGTTTTTAAATCAGACTTGAGAGTACAATAAAACTGCTCAATTTATTGCTGTTCAGGATTAATAAATTTAAATAGAAAATGAATCAGCTAAATTTTAACTGACCTGTCATTGAAGGCAGGGAATTATCTTAAGTGTTAAGAGTACTCCAGTTTATTATTGAGGTGATTCTTATTTTGGTGTGTTACTATAATTAGGAATGAGAGAGAGAAACACAGAGTGGGTTTTTTTGTTTTTTTTGGTTAGTGAATAAGTCACTTTGCACATTTAGCAAAATGGAAATGTTTTTAAATTTAATTTGCCAAGTAGACTGTTAATTCAAAGAGGGAACCATTTTTTTCTGGTGGGGGAGAGAATATTCCTACTTAGACTTTATGTAGACTCACCAATGTTAAAAGGATTTATTTCTGTCTTGAGAAACGTGTAATGTAAAATTTGAAAATGGGACAGTTAAGGAGGGAGGTGAAATGGTGATGGTTGGAGACAAATGATGAAAGTGAGCAAGTGTAATTCTGCATACTTTGGCTTCATTTTGGCTAGGGACATGTATTTGAGGGTTTCAAGATTTTCATGCTAGTTGGTGTTTTAAAGGAAGTTACTGTTACTTATTTCTTACTTAGGACTTCATGCAAGGTAATTTGTGAGATAAATCCATCAGTGTCCATCTACTAGGAAAATGGATTCTATTGGGAAAAATGATTTTGTTTTCCTGCAAACCTCCACCCACATTTGCCCTCCAGATCTGTTTCAAGGAGTTGTGGGATTTTTGTGGACTGGGGCTAGAAGAAGAAAAGCAAGGGTACATTAAGTTTGCTCACACTGTGATAGATGTTGCCACATACTACTTTTTTTAAATCTGTGGTTTGACAGGTGTTACAGGTAGTCAGAATGTTCATTTTGCAGTTGGACAACTGAGATAACATTTCATAGGTCTTTGGCTCTTTTAAGCTTGGAATACTGATCTCCCAAGCCCATCAAGCCACTGGCTACACCGATTTTTCTGGTTTGCTTTATAAACATTAGTCTGATCTTTTCTTTTGAAAGTGGGAGATGGGAATGCTCTTTTCTGCTTGCATTGCCTGTCACTCATATTTCTACATGCTGCTATCTGCTCTTTCTGCAGAAACCAATGGGACTGTTAACATTTTTAGTTTAGAAAAGGCGTGATTAACTGATGTGAAGGAGATTGTAATAGAGGTTTTTATAGTCATCCATCCATTAATACTTTCCTCTGTAGTTGACTGGTGGTAGATATAGCACAGGCAAAAGAAAGTTCTCCAGTGTTTAATGAATTTATGGAATTCACTGTCACAAGATGTGATGACAGCTACTGACTTCAATCACTTTCAGAAGGAAATAAGACAAATTCGTAGAGTTCTAATGATTGTTAGTCTGAGTTGCTTTTTATAATCTTAAGTTAAAAAACAATTTGATTGTGGTTTAATACAGAATGGGAATCCAGTCAATTAAGCTTGTTTAGCACATCATAGTGACATTTGGTCACTCTGTCACTAATTACTAATTGGTGGGTAGCAATAGGTAGTAGAGAACTACAGCTTTTATGTTTTACTACACTTCCCAGTAGCATTTGGTATGACACTGCAGGAAGCAGGATGATGGAGTAGATGAATCTTGGGTTTGCTCCAAGATTCTTATATGCATGTGCATGAGCTCTGGGTATCATTGGGACTCATGTGTGCAGTGTCCTGGAATGTTACATTTACTACTGATATGTACTAAAGTTTAGTGTTAGGGTTTGCTGCATTTTGTAGATTATTTTAGAAGATAGCCAATTTGGGGTGTCTTCCAAGTGAGAGAATATCTTCTCGGGTTCATAAAAAGATCATATAAATTGGGGAGATCTGTAATGGTTTAAAATGCTTTCATTGTGTAAAAAAGTCCTTTCAATTACTTCTTCCATTTTGTTTCTCCCTATTTTGGCAGTTTACATAAATTCAGGATAAAATGTGCATACTGTTTGAGCTAGTATTTTAGTAAAACCGGAGTAACATAAATTGATTCTTTGTAATTCTTACTTTTGGGCAAAAGTACTTCTGGAGTTCAAGGATTGTTCAAGCGAAGTAGTTGGATATTCTTTTTTCCTAGGCTTGCTATTTTTAGCAACAATTTGTCTTACAATCCTGGAAAATAAAAGAACAATTGAGTATGGCATTCTGAATGATGGGTGCATCTAGTCATGGGTGTATAAACCAATGTTTTAAAGACATGTAGAAGAAAAAATGATTTATCATAATAAGTGCCATTGGGAAAAATGCTCCATAACAATAAAAGAATGAGTTCTGTTAAGACTGTAGCAGGAACATGTTTATTGTCCTGTTATATATTAAATATGGATTGTCATTGAGCCATTTTCTAGTCAATAGGCATATGTGTTGCAATAAAAGGCTACCTTCTTAGGATAACTAATGTTCAGGGTTCATTGCTTTGATATAGAAGACACAAGTTACTGCGTCACACCATGAGATGATACATCTTTAACTCTTTAGTTTCACTTTCTTGTCTTGTTTTACAGTAAGGAAAGTCAGAACTACTGTTGATGTGAAATTTTGACAATCCATATTAAAAAAATACCTTCTTTTGTTCTCTTTATGAATATGTGCATTTGTTAATATCTAGCAACGTAGACTAACTTTTCCACAGGCTCTGGAGTAATACAGTAATTTTAGAGGTCAATTGCTGTAATAAAACAAAATCTGATGGAAAATGAAAGCATTCTGCATGATTGTGCATGTTTATCCTATAAGGTATCTTTTGTCAGTGATTTAGCAATAGTTTAATGATAAAGGAATAACAAGCAGTTCTGGTTTTTGCTAAGCTGAAAGGTAGATAATTCAGTTAATGCTAGTGAAAGCCGATATTATGATTTTTAGTATTGCTTGTTGTTTCTTTATATTAGGCAGATATCTGCTTGTTTGTATAAATTCTGTGGCCTATGGTTGTAAGGGAATGTAATCCTGAATTTTGTTAAGCATTGTGATTTATAATGCATGATATAGATAATACATGTGCACGTGTCCTTATATAAGCTGTTAAAGAGACAGGAATTCTTTAAATGATAGTATTATTTCCTATAACATAGTTCTTAGTACAAAACTGGGAGACTAAGCCTGCATGATGATGATGATGATGATGATGGTGGTGGTGGTGGTGGTGATGATATTTATTTATTTAAATTTATTGGCCACCCAACTCCATTTAGAATGAAAATGGATAGAAGATAAGAATATAAGATTGTTGCTTTGCTTGCCTATGTCTCCAGTAAATGGAATAAGTGCAGTAGGCCAATTGTTCTTTTAATTTTATGTTTTGCAAATTTCAGTTTTTATTTTAAAACATTCTAACTGTATGCTATTGAAAATTCTAGCATTTAGAATTTAACAGTTGCAGTTTGGATGGGCAAATGGGACATGAACCTTTTGACCTAAATCTCAATCCATTTTTCTTAATCTGAAGGGTCAGTGGAGATTGCTGCAGTTTGTGTAATACTCTGAAAACCCTCACTCATTCTCACATTTTCTCATATAAATATAACATTGCAGCTTAAGGTAGTTATTCATCAGAAAATTTGAGCTGGAGTCCTTCCTGCCTTCTCCATGTGAGTTTTGCTTGTAAATAAGAACTGGGAAAAGCTGTAAATTGTCAGGTTTATTTTATTTTATTTGTCAATGCACAACATCAGAGCAACTCTTTCCAACAGAAATTGTAAAGGGAACCATCACTAGATTATACAGTTGAACTATAGAAGTGCTTTTCTTTTCATTGCTGGATGGTTGTTAGAAGTTTTTGGAAAGCTTAATTAAATCCAGAGGTTTGCTTGGATAGGAAATGTACTTCTGACAAGCAAAGAATGCTGCTGCGTTGCTGAGACAATCCCCATGTTCTGTTTTATTCTGACTTATATATTAAAACATTTTAAAATGTTTTTCCTCCTTGCCGTTATCTAGGCAGCTTACCAACACAATACTCAGAAAGTATTATGAAATTATAAATTATATCATTGGAGTTAGCAGGATAAATGCATGGCATAATTTGCTGAGTATGCATTTTATGACATTCCTATTCTGAAGTTACTATTTTGGAGAAAGGTCTATGAATCTGGCAGGTCATCGTTTGCCTGGCAGTGAGGGATTGTCCCAGGTTTTTTTCAGATATGAAAGCAAGTTTTTACTTCAAATACATTAGTCTTTTATACAGAAGCATAGAAATTTCCTTCATTGTTGATCCTCCAAAGGAGCTTTCACATGAGCTGGAGTCCCTTGAAACAACCTACTACTTTGCTTCCAACTTGTTATATTATTTAGCATATAAAGATTTTTTCCCCTATATGTATTTTTTCTTTTTCCCTACCAGCATGTGATGCTTAATTGAGGTGCTCCCAATGAACTGAAATTGCCCTAGGTGCACAGGGTTGACTGAATAGCAAGAATGAGCAAGAACATATTGCAAACTGGAAATAATTTAATAAATACCAGTCCTATGGCTGGGCTTGCTTAGACAATAAAAAGATTGATTTATAGATTCTCAGCAGGGATGTTAGAATAATAGTGTGTGTGAGAGAGAAAGAGAGAGAGAGAGAGTGAGAGTGAGAGTGAGCAAACATTTAGGGGAGTAGTAAAGTGCCAAAAGATAAAATATTTCAGATCAAAAGAACCATTCTTTCATGGATGTTTCCCTAATACTTTTGAACAGATTGAAAGTATTTCAGCTCTGTAATAAGAAGAAGGCAAAATTCTTTATGTGTGTTTTTCAAACACAAATGAGAACCACAGTGATGTGATAATGCAAGCCAATTTATGTGAAATATACATACATTTGTCACTTAGAATAGGTGAAGTTCTTTGGACAAAATTCAAGGCTTCATTTAATTATGTACAGTGCCGGATAGCAAAACTCATTCTCTTTAATACTGATCACAGTGCCATTTTGTTTTTAATGTGGGTCTTTTCAGTAATAATTGCTTCAAGAATGTGTGTATTGTTCACTGACGGAACTTTCACCGACTATGTTACATTTCATATATTACAGTAGAACAAATGCAGATATACTTATATAATGCTCCATAATGCTCCTCTGATGAGTGTGTCTGTATATAGAAATATCTTCAAATATTTGCTCATCTCACTGGAAATTAAATTCTTGAATATACTCTTGAAAAATTGGATGTAACCTAAAATTTTAAAAAAGTAAGGTGTGAAAATGCTTTGTAAGAGTCTTAAATTGTACTGGTTTATTATGTTGTGCATAATATAGGATGACTGGCTTTGGTCATGTTACTGTACTGTTGAAATAAATTGTGTAAATAATACCAGAGAACATGAGTTCAGCCAGTTCTTTTATTTACTTTGTTGATCCTTTTTTAACATAGTTTATTGTCTTTTCCCCCACAATTTCCTATTTAGGTGAAAAGCAATAACCTCTGGATTATTCAGCAGCTAACTTGATCCAAGTTTAAATTGGTCTTGCGCTTAGCTACTTATGAAAAGTAACATAACATAACAGAACTTGAGGCAATTTAATTTATATATTCTCTAATTGGACTGTGGTTACACATTAAACATAGCAGCCATAACCAGGTTATGCATTCTGCAATCCCAAGCAAACACACATTTGCTATTTCGAGCTCAAATCAACATCTTGGGTACCTTACTTTATTATCATTTTTTCCTAAAAGAGAAATATGAATTTCTAGTCCTTAAGAATATGACCTAGAAAATACCTGGTGAGGTGATGAGTATTTGAATAGACTTTTTATTTATTAGACTTTGATTTAGAGATTTTTAGAAAATGTGGGTTGATATGGACATACATGAACATTTAAGTGATGTGTTGGGAATTTCTGTCCTTTTGCATCTTGAAATCAACAGGGTTGTATATTTTGCTGGTGGAAGAAAAACTGGTAAATATGTATGTTAAGGAAATGTAAACCAATATTCTTGTTTCTGTGCTTGTTGATAATAATTGAATGACTTTGTATAACTTGGCTGGCCCAAAACATGCTGCCTGAGGCAGTCAGACAAGAGGGTTCACACAATGTGCTAAGGTATGATGTGATTTATTTGATGTCAAAATAAGGTGTGAACCGATCCACTGTGGTTTGTAAATGATTTTTTTAGGGATAGGTTTGTACCTCATGTGACACCTAAAAGCAACCACATTATGAATTCATACAATGTATATGCTCCCTCACCCTCTGAACAAACTGAACTGGCAATTTCTTTCATTCCACTGATGATGGAGTGTTTTCTATGTCTGAGGGCAGTAAGCTAGCTTAGGGAGTACAGTACAAGTCCGTGCCATGTCCTTAGCATCTGCCATCACTGGCAATTACCTAACTCAAATCTGGTTGATTTCAGCAGGCTGATTCTAAGTCAGTGGGACCAGCCTTGGTTATTGTGATTGCTCTAGATAGAGGACACCTCTACTCTTTTACTTGCCCCTTCTTCACTTCCCCTGTATCATGTACCCCTTTGTTCTCTTTTGTCTAAGGACTTCTGCTGCTGTCCCTTCACACCCTGTCATAAATCTGTCCTCCAATGAACTACATTTAATTCATCTTAACAACTGACTAGCTAATTCTTCACTACAGAGTGTTTCAACTGACTGATGGAAAAAGGAATAGGTGCAATTTTTTCCCTCATGGATAACAGATGGAAGGAGGGACTTGCCTACCTGTGCACACTTACACATTTTTAAGAACTCATATTCTTAAACAGCAGCTGAGTTTCTTGATTGCCCGCTCTGTTTCTGTGCCGAGTTTGTGCTGGCTTTTGGCAAGCATGCCACTCAAATCAGCTTGCTTCAAGGTCTGACAGACTTGGGTTAATGATGTAGTTGTTTTGAGGTATAAAATAGCCACAAGAGATTATAAAATATCTGTATACTACTAAAACTCTCATTGCATTTATCTGTTTGCCTGTTTGTACCCTCAAGCATTATACCGCAACAATTTTTGAATTAAGGTACCTAACTTAAGGTACTCAAGGTAACTTAAAGAATGGCTAAAAAATCTGGGACCCATTACTCCTGTGGAATTGAAATTTCCACAATGTTCAGACCAGTTTTATTTGCAAAGTTGTGGCCGTTGCAGCATCCCTGTGGTCAAGTGATCATGATTTCTGACACTCCCTGCCAGCTTCCCACAAGCAAAGTTAATGCAGAAGCTGGCAGGAAGTTGGACATCGCTCCCACTCCCACTGCTTTTTTGCCCGCCCATGGTCATTCTGTTTCTTCGTTTAGGCAAATAAATATTGACTTATTGTTGAAGTTCAGTTATTTTTCTGTTTATGATATATACTCTTCTTAGATGATCACGGGACTGTCCAGCACTGGGGTAAAAAAAAATATGGTCGGCCTAAAATTTAATGTTTATTCTGGTCACATCAGACTGTGCTACCTTTTTCTCAAAGGATGACCCAATGGGTCACAGGGTTGCCTAATATTGTTCAAAAAGCAAAACAAAATTATTTAATCCTAAATGTAACTAAAACAAGCTTTAGCATCTTCCTGTAAAATTTCCTTTTCCTGAACTAGATTGATTGGATCTAGGCATAGACACTTAGAACGCAACTCTAAGCATGGCTAAGTTGGCATCCAAACTTTTGATTCTCCATATTAAATTTGCACTAACACATTGCAGTTGCATTGTGTGAGAGGGAGGTTCTTTGGATTAAGAGGAAGCTCTTTGGACTGGTAGCTCATGCCTCTCCCTTTCAGACCTCCAGCATTATATAGGAGCTGGTTGGAATGTAGCAACTGTGGAATACAACTGCATGATCCTGGGAAAAGGTGTGCCTGCTTTAAGGAGCTGCAGATGGGATACTTTTGGGCTCCTGTATGTTTTGAAACACCTTTTTGCTTCCAGTCTGAAGGGCTGAACAGTCCTACTAGATATAGATGTGTGATAGAAGGTGTGGCAAAATGGCTCTTCCTTCACTTGAAAGTCTTAAATCAGACTAAAAGCACACTTTTGCAACAACATTTCTTTCCTTTTGGGGGATGGTAGATATAAACCCTTTCCTTTTGTATGCCTGGCAGTTGATTAGGAACATCCTCCTGTTATAACCTCCCAACCACTTTAGCATGCTCATAATGAACTGTGCTGGAGTTTGCAAAATGTTTGTTTTCTTTGCTCCTACCTCATTTAAAAAAAATATTTCAAGGCTGCTCTTGTACTGCTCTTTGTGGTGGAGCCTTTCTGTACATTCCTCATTCCAAAGTGATGTTGGGTCAGGCTGTTGAGGGCAAGAATGGAGATATGTGTGACTATATGTATTTGTCTATTAAAGTGGTGAGAAGGTTAGTCCCAATTCCTGTAGGGATTATATGCTCTTCATTTGTCCTCACAATTAAAGTGCTGCAGAGTAGCTTTTGGGTTTGAGTTCAAATGGATCCATGTCCTGTCGGATGCAATCCAAAGAATATTAATGCTCTTTTACCACCATACAATAATAAAGCTATATACAGCAGATTAATATGGAGGCAGTCTAGGGAATTGTAGAAGATTAAGGTAGCCTAGAGAGAATGAAAACCATAGAAAAATTTTCAGTATGCTAGATTTTCCAGAATAAAAGAAAATTGATTCATATTCCTTCTAATTTTGATAGAATTAAGGCTTTTTCTCTCACTCCCCCTTAATCTTTTAAGGAATTGATGTAGAAATTTGCATAAAAATAGTGTGGGGATGGTGGGATGAGAAATACCTTCCTGTTACTTGTTCAAATGTGTTTTGCTTAAGAATTGCCATACATTAATTTTTAAAAGCAGCAATCCTGCATCTGATTGAATGAAACAAAGGAAAACACCGTCAACATTTGCAGTCTATTTTCCTCCCAAGCCAAACAAAAAGCAAGAACACCTCCTCTCTCTACCTCCCCCCCATTTTTACATTTAAAAGTAGTTTTGGGCCATTTTTCCTGCTTTCGAAGGTTTATAATAAAGTTCTAAACATGTATTTTAATTGGGAAGGAACAATTTTGACCCCCCCTTTAAAAATAATGTATTTATTTGATACGTTCAACAGCTGTCAGATTCATTTAGAATAAATTGAATGAAATGTATGAACGGTGGGATGAAAAAGAATAGCTCCCTTTTCTTCCAGTAGCTAGATATACTTTTTAATATTGGAAAGAAATGAGGTATCAATTAGATGTTGATTTTAAACTTTTTAGATTGTGCATAGAGGTGTCTGTTGTCTCCCCTAGGTAATCTGATGCAATCCTGACGGAAGCTTTACATATACAGTTTACTGATTTAAACAAATGTACTTTGGTAGGTGGAATGAATCAGTGTTACTGAAATTTGGAATATATATATATATATATATGTGTGTGTGTGTGTGTGTGTGTGTGTATTTCACTCAAGACAACAACATTGTAGACTGTATCAAGAAACAATCAAATTTTAATCTTTCTGTGAAATTATGGTGGGAATATGCTGGTGCTTTTGTAGATAGGCATTGTCAGCATGTTATTTTGCTTCAGATAGGCATCACTCTTTGAATTCATCCTGGAATAGTTCAGTGTTGATGATGATGACGAAGGGATGCCCAGGGAGAGCTGGTCAGTTATAAACAATGAGCACTTGTTTATATGGTCTTTGTTTTTAATGCCACTACTGAAAAGGTTATACCGACTATTTTACTTTGGAGTTAAAGAGAAACACACACACACATGCATGATTTAAAAGCTTGCTTAAATTCTCCATCTTTTATTCCACAGTCCAAATTATATTTAATCAAGTAAACAAAGCATCTGAAAATAAAAGTCTCCAAGCAATATGGGTTTCATAAGAGACATAAATTTTAGGCTCCCCCTTTCCCCCTTTTTTTTGCCTAGGAGTTTCAGTTTTGGGTTGGTAACATCTGTTGAGTTTAATTAGCGAGATAAAATATAATTAGCTTTAATTGATGAATCGGTATGGTTAATCAATGGAAGCTTTAATCACAAATTTAAATTCCCACCAGTTAATTGGTATGACTGAGAAAAAGTTGTGGTAATTTCAAATGGGTGCATTTTTGTTACCAACAGTGTTAAATTTTGTCTGTTTACCTCTAAATAAACTTTATAGTTGGATTTTCCTTCATTCCAATTTGTATTCAATGGTAGTCAGAAGTTTTACTTTCTGACTGAAATTTTATTACTTTTCATTTAATGCAAAGAATGTAGATCAAGGATGTTTAGTTGAAAATCTCAGAAGAAGGATATTTTAAAACAAATACTAAATGGCCTTGCTTGCTTGCTTGATTTCTTTATTTCTTTGATTTATGTAGCCACCTATCTCACATAAGTGACTCTGGGTGGCTTATAATAAAATAGATAAAAACAATAAAATACATAATAGATTAAAACAATAAAATACATAATGTACGTAATATAAAATAAAAGCACATAATTTGTTAGCATATCTTGGCATATCCTGTTAGTATATCTGATGTATTACTGTTAATTCCAAAGGCTAGTCTCATAGATTTGGTCCGTAAGAAACAAAGAAGGAAAGAGGAACTGTTTCCTAATTGGGTATATTAGGTTTTTTCCCCCTAGGTGAGAAATTACATTGCTCTTAAGAGAAGCTGCCTGTTACCTTTTGATGTTTCCTCACAAAAAACATTTTATTCAGTTTTCTATGAATTATATAAATATAAAGAAATATTTTATATTTTCACAAAGAAGGTAAGAGAGTTAAAAAGTGTTTAACTGGTTGTCATTTAAACTCAGTCTTCATGAGGTAAAAATAGGTAAGTGAATATGCTTTGTCCTAAAATGCCAAATGACAGCTTACTGACATTCAGATACTAAACATTTCATATTTTGAACTATTGTGTAAATTATGCTTGAGTAAAATATGTAGCATTTGAGATACTTTAAAAAACTTGTATCTCAAACTACTTTTTTATTAAATATAAGCACATTTTGGATCAGTTAGCACATGGTAATTTTGTGCTGATCATAACAGAGATTTTGAATACAGTATCGTATATATTTTATATCCATTGTCATCTATAGGAATTCTAGTAATAAACTATAGATAGCCCCCAGTTTAAGAACAAGTTCTGTTCTGCAGGTCTCCCCTTAAGTTGAATTTGTATGTAAGCTGGAACAGTATTATTGTATAATATTGTATAAGTAGTATTGTGTAATTAACTGGAATCATAGTGTATTTAACTGGAATCATAGTGTATTTAACTTGAATTTTGCTGCAGTAGGCTCCATTCTTAACTATGGGTCATCCTTAAACTGGGCGTTCTTAATTCGTGGACTACCTGTGTAGAAGTTAGTCTGCTCCTAATACATATAGAGAGGTGTGTGTGTGTAAATAAAATCAGAGCAGGCATTTAAAAAGAAAAGGGGATTGTTTTTTAAAAACATGTTTATAACAATCATACTAATGAACATGCTATTTTACAGTTCTAGGAGTATAGAAGCTGTAGTACAAACATTCCAAACCATTCCTTAAAAGCTCTGAATGCAGCCCAATAGAGCCTTTGCCAAAGTTTTGCTAAACTGTAATTTTTAATGCGGCTGAAGAGGAAAATTGTTGAATATGTGAGAAGTCATATTAATTCAATTTAATTGATTTAATTAAATTTAACTTTGAATTAAATTTAGCTTTTGTCCCCAATCATTTTCGTGTCCTGGACAAAGATATTCTTTGGAGTATGAACTATTCTGCCAGCTGCTGAAAGGCCAAATAAAAATATATTTTTGTTTACAAAATATTTTCAGTATTACAATATATTTTGCCCCAGAATATGTATAGTCAGTTGAGGCTTATATTCTTACAAGGCATTTCAGCAAAGGCCGCTAGATTTATTTATTTTTAATTATATGCTGTCCTTCAAAATAAAAGTTTTGTGTAGTTTTGTCCCTTCCTCACCCAGGGCAGAGAAATTAAAGTTGGACACATTGGACCAAATGTGACTTCTTTGTGTTATGAAGAATTTGAAGCTGTACTGTCTTCTCACCAAATGATTAAAGTAAGACACTTGATAACCTGTTATCTATATAAACTAAGCTTCCATTTTAGTAGGGGAAAGTGCTGAGCAGATTGTAACAGGAATAATGTGAAAAATGTCCATTACTTAAATATTTAGAGGCTTAATTTCAGTTGGGGTTGAGGATTTCTAGAATTTATAGAAAGTGAGATTTGAGCAGGATTTGAAGGAGGTGATGACAGGGAAGAGACTGAAAAGGACTTTGGGGAAGGAAGTTCCAGGCAAAGGGGCATCCAAAAAAATGGAAGTACTTGCAGTTTGGTTGTGAGGTTATGATAATGTAAACTGTATTCCTGACTTACCACAATTGTTGTTAGTTCTGTTCTAAGCAGGCTCTATAAAACAGTTCTTTTTTCCCCTATATAGTATAAACAAAAAAGTGGCTTTTGAAGTTAAAAATTATATTGCCTTATTGAGTCTTAGTGAGAAGTATTACTGTCTTGTAATAAAATGTATACTGTTTATTTAGTGGTAAGTTTTGTGTAGTACTGGGAAAGGAGGTAGTCAATAAGGAAAACACTGAATTTTGATAAATAATACTCTTGGATCTTTGAAAACAACTGCTGTCCTTTTAACTTCAACATTTGAGGAATTTCAAAGGAATGCATTTCTTCTGATCTTGAGGCTTCTGTGACTGATCGCAGGGACCAAAAAATTATAATAATAAAAAAAATCCTACCTTGTTCTGCATATAAGTGGACGGTGTAACAAGTTAGCACAGGAACATACTTATTTGTACAATAGAGATAAAAAGATTCTTGTATGAAAACTAATTGTTTGTTCATGGCAGCTGCTGTGGTGTGACTCCTTTTACATTACTTGTGATGGTCAAAGAATGAAACTATGAATAGGCATTTCTGACTATTTTAGTGATAGCTAACTGGTGACTGGGAAACATACTATTATCTTTGAAACATTTATTACTTATTTATTGCCTTTCAATATGGAAAACTCAAGGTGAGCGTTCAGAACTTCGTTAGTGTTATTTTAATCAGGATGTAGCATGTTGGCTACATCACACATTCATGATGGCAGGGAGGGGGTTATGTTTTATCAATGTTTGCTATTTATTTTTGAAAATTAAACACATACAATACATGCATAAATGGTGTCATGTCAAGTTTTGCCTGGGGTGTTTAGGCATTCTCTGGTAAAATCTTTAGAAGCTTGAGAATGAATGTATAACTTTTTGTAGAGGTCAGTGGTGGAAAATTTTTTTTTCTGATTTCCTCCCTTAGACCTCCCTAAGACTAATACACTAAATCATTTAAATTTATTAAAATAGCAGCAAATGTGGAAAATAAGGTTACTTAACTGTATTGAAATTATAGTATTCACTTTTCTTTGTACTTTTCTTTTTTTAAAAAACTTAGTTTGTACATACAATCCTGATGGAGATTCTCTTCCATGTGTATACATGCCTATAAGGTTTAAAACATCCTAAAGGAAATTATAGAAGTCTTCCATAAAGGAATGTGATGTGAATACAACTTCAGAAATTTTGAAACCATTCTTCAGACATCTCCCTGCAAGTGTCTAAAATTTTGTTTTTAACCCAATTTTAGTTTACTCCCTCACAATCCATAAAAATGGGCTTTTTTATACTATATTGGAAAGAACTGGGAATGTAAATTGAATGCCTCTAGCATAAACTGTCAGTGACAGTTCACCTTGAAGGAAAAGAACTTTCCCTTTTCTTAGAATATGTGGCTCTTAAAACCTGAGCACATTTTATAATGTCACATTTACCTTGATGTTAGAGCAGTTATAAGACACTTTGTGGTCCTCCTCTTGACATCCCCCATTCTGTTTATGCCGAACATTCAGCTGCCTTTTTAATTTGGAGGGCATTTCTGCAAGCCAGTGTTTTCAACCCTTTACTGATTTAGTACTGTTTATTATGCAGAAGGCTAATAAAGGGATTCTTGTGCTGATACATATTGACTAGTTACAGACACTTGGGTTAAAAAAAGAGAGAGAAAATTCAAGTTTGCTGTATCCTTTTGCCTGTAGGATCAGAAGGATGGAGGTATATATAAGCATATACATACACATATTTGTGAAGATTTTTATTTAACTATCAGTATATTCTAGGAATGAAATGTTGAATTGATTTAATTGATAGATTAATTGCCTAAAGCTTTGGTTGAATGATAGAGGGCAAATTTTAAATAAATTTAGATCATTTTAATTATTGGTAGCTATGAGAGTATTTCTGGTTTCTTGTTTTAAATCTAGCTTAAACCTGATGAGAATCTGATGGGTAGTTTAAAAAAGTAATGAAAATCAGCAACAACTAACATTAGCATTTATTTATTAAATTATAATTTATCTTACAGTTCTTTCAGTATTTCAAAGGGGCACTTATATTTACTTATTATAAGAGCAAGTATTTAAATTTGATTAATTGATTAATCTGTGAAAAGGCAAATGCTTTCGCCATTAAAACTTCTTTAATAAAGTACATAGCTATGAAGGAGCAATTCTAAAATAATTTTCTGTTGATTTCTTGGCTGCCAAACACCTGTTGGAATGAAAATAGCTTGTGTTGCTTCAGAAGATGCTAAGGTTTGGACTTTGCTGGGTGTGCGAGCTACTTGCCTCGGGGGGGGGGGACCCCTCTTGTAGTGAAATCTCATACCACAGATACCTGAATTTGCTTTTCCATCTAGGCTCAGTTGTGGATTAGTATCTTTGGCTAACCCTCTCTGTCACTGGAGGGCATCAGTGATCAGTATGCAAACTGAAGGGGAAGATTGATAATTAAAGTACAACTCTGAGCCCCCTATTTAATAAAAGTGTTTTGGGGATAATATTTGAACTAGGCCTTTCACTTTCAGTGTAGAAAATTCTGAATGCTATCAAAAGTTTCTTTTTAGGTCCCAACAATCCTATTTAATGTATAGGAAACATTATTAAGAGACTACTCTAAAAAGAGCATAAAACTAAGTTGAGATGTATATTTTGAGAGAAAACTGTTGTTTTATTAGGTGAAGTTATAACAAATTTCAGATGGCGCTGCATAATAAAATTAATGATTAAAAACAATATTATGGAAACAAACATACGCATGATTTAAAAACTCCAGGGAACTTGCAGAGAAAGAACTGTGTGGAGCAATACATGTACTAGCAACTGCCTTCAGTTCTATAGCTCACAAAATATCTACTAGCATCTGCTGTTAAATATTGACAGGATCCATTTTTATTTTAGGCAACAGAACCTGAAATCATGGAGAATATGACTGAGTAACTTTTCTTACTGACAACTCATATATTTTAATTTTTTTCACTCAAAAATGGCAGATGTTTCTTTTTATCAAATATCATTCATTATACTCATAAATATATGCCTTTATTTCTGTCTCTTCTAGATCAATTTGCCCTGCCTTCTTAATGAAAAGACTTTTTCTTATTTTGCTTTTAAAATTGTTGCCAGTGCACATTGAGAATAATTTTATAATACAGTTGATATATACATGGAAAATGCAGCTACAAGGGAGAATAATTTGGGGGGGATGGAGGTGGCAGAATTTTTTTTAAACTGTTTTTGGAAGGTAGCTCACAATATCACTCATAAGCTGTTTATGTTGCTTTTGATAAATTACCATGTTTAAAGGCATGGTTGGCACTGAAGGGTTTAGGTTTTTGAATAAAGTCTTCCAAATTGTTTTTATTCTCTGTCGTCAGTGCCTATAGCTTGGCTTTGAGGTCTCTGTAGAAGTTGTATTGCAGTCTGGAAGACAGAATGATTTTGCATTAAAAGAAGAAGAAGGAGGAAATCATAGGAAGAAAAACCCTTTTTGCTTTTTGGACGAATCTTCCTGATAATTTGCTAAAGCTCATTTGAATTTTAAGCACTTCTTTAATCTTCAAAGGCTAAATTGCTTTATGAATATGCATGGTGTGGGCAGACTTTAGTTCATTACCTAGTTGTAAATTCTAATGACCATTAGGTCCTTGCAGTAATTGTGAATTGTTTTGCATTTTTGATTGGCCTATTAACATGTGCAGTCTGCACACATCAGGCCAAACTGTCAGGCTGCTGAAGGAGAGGGGGAGAGAGAAGGGAGGGGGGAAAAAGGTGAAAATTGTTTATAGCACTAAGATTCTTAGATTTTTTTTTCAATCTCAGAAAATTGATGATGTAGAAAAAAAAATTAAAGCAGTGTGTTTTCAGCACCCCCTTCCTCAAGATTGAAAGTTCACCAAGAGATTTGACATATTTAATTTACATGATGACTTTGCACTCCTTCATTAATGCAATTTGCATATGAAGCTGTTGTTAATCACTTTTGATCATGTTTTGTGTATTAGCTGCCTCAGTAGCTCTTCTCCCTTGGATGCTCTAGTCGAATGCAGCAAAATGATGCCTTCTTTCTTGCCAAGTTTCCTTTAGTGAATTGAGGAATTAGATGTGTAACCTGGAGTAATTAAGTATATTTTATCCATTCTCTTTTAATGTTAAATACAGTTTGTGGAAGTGTAGAATTAAATTGCTCCCATTTGGGGGAGACATTTCTTTTAACAATTTTTAGCTAAATCTCCGTATAGCCATCTTGTGCATACTTTTTCTCTTAAGTAGAAAAGGTATACAGGCATGAAATATACTACTACCTCTCCCTCTTGAGTGATCTGGTACTAGTAAAATATGATGCAGGGGGAGAGGTAGTAGTGTATTTCATGCCTGTATACCTTTTCTACCATCAGAATTTTGTCAGTATGGAAAATCCATCCAGGAAAACTTGCACTGGAGAAAGGATTTGTGCAAAAGTCTCTGGGTTGCCTCAGCCTGTAATGTTTTAGTAGAAACAACACAGCTTGTTAGTGTTTTTTCTTCTCTCTCTTTTTAGAAGAACATCATTGCTGCATGCAGCATTTCATAAACAAAAGTGGTAAAAGATCTACAAGTTCCAGCTCACACTCTAAAATAAATTAAATAAAAAATAAAATAAAGGGGTGGAAAGGAGAGAAGTAGCAAAAGATGAGCAATGTCTGACCTTGAGCTAAGTGACAGTTTGTGGGAAATGATTAAATATTATAACAGTGTTCTTAAGAAGTGGCATTTGAGAAGGAAGTAGGAGTAAGAGAGGAACCAGGAATTTCAAGGACTGAATTCCAGGTATAGGTGGCAACCAAGAGGGAATGACCTAGGTATTAGGACAACAGCTTAGATTAGTTCCATTTGATATATATTTATGCTGTTTATCCACTCCTTCCATCCAAAATGGACTCTGGCTAAGGAAACACAGTAACATTCCTTGCTTGACTAGATGCCCAAGCAGCTAAAGAGGAGCAGTTACGCTGAATTTAACCAAAAGAATGAATGCTAAAGTATATTGTGGGTGCCTCTAGCTTGTATGAATTGCCATGGGATACTTGTGAAGTATAAGTAACGTTTTATTTTATGTTTGAGGAATAATTATAGACATACATGCAAGAAAGAAAAAGCATTTAAATTCTTCTTTCCACTGCACTGGTGTTGCCTTTTTTCTTCTTCCACTTAATTTTTGTTCAGTCCCTCAAAATGCTTGATAAAATATTGACAAGAAGGCCACAACGTTTTCATGGAAAGCAAATTTTGTAAGGTAATTAGGAAAGTAAGACTGCAGTGTAAAATGGGTAGGCAACTTAATGCCTATCAGATAGTTTTGAATGTAGCTCTCTTTTCCAGCTTTGCCAGTTATTTGGGATAAAGGGAGTTGTAGTCTAAAAATGGAGGGTACCATATTCTTATGTCTGCTGTAGAAACATCTACTTCACATTAAGTTTAGAATTTCCATAAATATAACTAAATAATAAATCAAGGCCAGTGAAGTCCTTTTGAATTAACTGTGGCTTATCTTTTTTTGAATCCATCTCAACATTCTTTTTGTTTAACAGTAAGTGTCTTTCTCTCCCCATCCCCTAGTTTGTTTTAAAAACAAAATAAAAATTCCGCATCAAGAAAATCAAAATTAGATGCTGAGACAAAATTATGGAAATTAACTAGATTTGCATGTAATTGCATACTTTTTGCCTAGTTTATTCTGCTTCCAGGATTCAGGTGCTGAAAGCGTTTATGCTGTGGACATGTGTTTAAAGTGAGAATGCATGGTGGAGTATTCTGATGAGCAAAAAAGGGGATGAAGGAAGGGAGGTGGAAGAAATGAGAACTGAGAAGAGTTGTGAGATGGGGCATAGCACTCTCATGAGAAAGGAATAGCATTGAACAATTGTTTGCCATTTTTGGAATGAAAAAAACAAACCCTGACTAGGGTTGATTGACTATCAGACTGACCTAACATGACACTTTAAAGTTCTCAGTTTTCTGTCCTTCTATATAATAAAGCTGAAAGAGAAGCAAAGAAGGTAAAGTTCTATATAGTTATGCATTATGTTGAAAAGGTGGGCAGAATTTTTCTTCGTATTACTAGAAATCGTACATCATTCAATTAAATATTTTTTCTTAAAACTAAGTATGAAGGAGGACTAGATTTGGATTGGATCTCTAGTGTTTATATATGTGTAGTGTTAAATCTCTTAGTTGTCAGCTATGGGTACCATTTGGATCAAAGGCAATGTGCCTACCATTTGTTAAGGAGAGTTTTGAAGAGACATATCACCTTGATGTTCTATATGAGGGTTTCTTGGAAGCATCTAATCATTCATTGTGGGAAACAGAATACTGGAATAGGAGGACCTTGGGTCAGCTCTGGCAGGGCTTTTCATACTTCTTTTATCTAAGCAGCATTCTTAAAACATGTACCTAAAATGTGAAGCATGAATATAAGATATGAACTTGGAAACACCAACATCAGATGATAAGGCTCTAGAGAGTTATGATTGGCTACAGATTGTAGACTTTGATTTACTGCTATGTAGTGTTCAAAATGTCCCTGAAACTTCTACTTTTGAGCTTTCTAACAAGTTTTCCATTTTTCCTCAGTAACTATGAGTCCCAGAAAAATATATGGACATATATTTTTAGGGTGCTGAATTTTATGCAAGGTTGTATTTATACACAGAATGATCTTTAGAGCATTTTTAGCTGCTGTTGAGAGTCCCATGCCAAGAAAAGTTGAATTTCACAACCTATAAGCATTATGCAAATGTAACCTATTAGGTTATTTTGCAAAGTATATTATACTCCTGCTTATCATAAGAAAGGGCAAAGAAAGCTATAGAGGTTATTGAAATTGGTGCTTTACAACTTAGGATCTGGTCTAGGCTCTCATCAATCTTGACAAACTTTGATAAAATTTTAAAAGCCAAGTGGTTGCTTGATCACACTTAAGCTCAAAATAGCATAGTGGAATTGGTTCATGTGGTGAAAAAATAATGGATAAATGGGCAAAGCAGTTGTATTATTTATTCAACATTTGTCCTTTTAAAAAGAAAAAATAAATGTAACATTGGACACTTAAGTATATAAAGTTAATAGATTATAATCCCTGGTTGGCTAAATCCCTAGCTCTTCACCATTTGAAAATGGCTATGAAATGCCTTTAATAAAACAGTACACTGAAGATACCCAGTTATATATTTCCATGCCTGGCCGACCTAGTGACTGTGTCCCAATGCCCTGGAGGCTATAAGGGTTTGGATTGGGAGGAATCAGCTTTGACTCAACCCTAGCAAGAAGGAATGGCTGTGGTTTTTTGATTCCCCCTGGTTGCACTCCCCCAGGTGCAGCTGGTGCGCAATTTGCGGTTCCTGCTTGAGGAGCAGGTGGCAGCTGTGGCTAGGGGGGCCTTTGCACAGATTCATCTTGTGTGTCAGTTGTGCCTATTCCTGGACCAGGAGGTTTTGCCCACAGTCATTCACACCCTGGTCACTTCCTGGTTGAATTACTGCAACATAATCTACCTGGCCTGCCCTTGAACCATCTGGAAATTACAACTGGTCTAGAATGCAGTGGGACATGCAGTTTTGGATATGCTACAGTTTGCCCATGTTATACCGTTGCTGTGGGAACTTCACTGGCTTCCAGTTTCTTTCTGGGTGTGATTCAAGATGTTTGTTATCACCTTTAAAGTTCTGGATGGCACAGGGTCAGGTTATTTGCAGGACTGCCTCTCCCTGAGGGTATCTGCCCTTTTCACTAGATCTGACAGGGTAGGCGCACTCCAGGTCCCTTCCCACCTAACAGCACCTGCGCCTTCTCATGGTGGCCCCTACCCTTGAACACCTTTCCTCCTGAGAACCACTACCTCCTGGTCTTCCAAAAAGCCATGAAGCCCTGGCTTTTCCCACAAGCCTAGAGGTAGTGTGAGGCTGGAGCCCAGAGAAGCTCTAAAGTCCCCCTGCCTGGATTTGTAGGGATGTGTGGTATTTGGGGGTACCAGGGGATTCTGGTGGTGGTTTTTTATGGTTTTTTTTTTTTAATACCGTCTTTACTGTTTTATTACTGCTTGTGAGCCACTTAGGGTTATGCTGCATAAGATGGGCAGCTGTACAAATCTATACACATAAATATGGAAAGAAAGTAGCAATGCTGTTCAATATAATTTTTATTCTCCTCCAAAATGTCTCTTTGCTCCTCCCCCGTCGCAGCATTTAAAAGTATTGTGTAACTCCAAATATTCTGAATCTAGATCTATGTTCACTGAATAGATCTTTTCTCATTTACCATATCTAGTACTTATCTTTTGATCGTTCCACATTTTCTGCTGATTATAACAGCAAATGCTTTAATGGTCTAGAACAGTTAATGAAAATAAAAGATGAGGAGTGACCATTTTGCAAGAAACATAAATTTGCTGTTCTGACAAGGACACTTGGTGTTGCTTTTTTGTGACTCCCAGCCATATAAAAGAAGCATGCATTAATTAATAGTTGCTGATATTCATCTGTGAGTATATTTTATTTGTGTATCTGGAACACAAGGAAATAATTTATGTGAACTTTTAAAGTTATAAAATGAACCAGTGGGGTCCATCTGTGAGTTCTAAGTCTTTTGTGTGGATGGATATGGAATGGTTCTCCCCTTCCTGGCTTCCTAACCTTCCTCAGACAGCATCCGAATGTATGTGTAATTGATTTTATCTATGCGATTATTTTCATGATGTAATTTATTGGTAAGATACGAAAATAAAACTGTCATGGATAAACTGGCTAAATACAAAATGTTAAGAAGAAAGGGGTAATCACACAACTTTTTAATAGAAGTAATTCAAATATTTTTGGAAACCAACATGTATCATTTGCCTTCTGTTATAAGGCAATTAATCTAACCTTATGAAATGCAGAATTTTTTCCCCCACAACATTTTTAGAGCAGATAGGAAAGGATTTTATTGTTGTATTGTGCAGTGTATTTATATGTGACCATTGATTGCTGTTTGTGTTTTCTTGAAATGGAATGGTGAAAATTATATAAAGTCTTTGAAAGTAGAATAAAGAATTCTGTTTCTTCAAGTTGTCTTAAAATGAAAAGTGCAGCATTGTTTCACAAACTGCTTTAAACCATTATGATATTCTCAATGAAACACTGGTAAGTGTAAGCAGATTTTGTTCTATTTCTGAGTAAATTTACAGCTACTTAAAGTGTGGTATATTGCAGAAACTGTTCAAATGTCAAAGTTAAAAAGATCTGAAACTTATTTTCTCCCTTCCCTATTTTCTTCCTTATCTTCCATTTTCTCTCTTCTGTTTCTCACCCCCATCTCTAAAAATGCTTGTATAAAACTTCTATGTTGATATAATGCTACTGTTATATTAGCCATACTCCCAGTCTAAAATACTATTTTAATTTGGAAGTGCAAGTTTTGGAATCAGACTATTAGTATAAGTTGAAGCCAGGAATGATATTAAGAAAAGAAAACTCATTTTTCTTTTCTCCCTCTCCGCAAATTTTTTCGTTTGAAAGCTTTCCACAAGAGTTGGGGCAGTATTTGAGGCCAACCCACATAACCGTGGCAAACAGTTTTGAGGCAAAGCCACAATAATGAAAGACACATGAAATGAAATTTGATCAGCAAACATATGCCTGTGCCAAGGAATTTCCTTTTGCCATTCACATACCAAAATTCTGTTACTCACTAATTTGTTGCAGTGGTACTCATTCAGAGGAACCATAGTGAAAGGAACACAACCAAATCATAGCATATGAAATAGCCGACCAGAATTCTCTTGTTGTAAGAATTAATTGTAAGGGGAATATTAACAGACTCATATTTTATTGGAATTGTATTATGATGATGTAATGTATAAGAAGTGAACTTCCTGAAAGTAAAATACAACTTCCATTTTTCCAAATGTGAATTAATGCATCAAATTAAATTTTAAAACTTTAAAAAATCTTTATCTGATAATTCCATCTCACCCTCACTTTTGTGTTACATTCAACTAAAATGTAAATTATTTTCCGGTTCTAATTGGATTTAATTATTTCTTTGGGAGAGGATGGTTGGGAGGGGGTGGAGATGGCATGCAGCTGTCCTGCTGAAACAAAGGATGTAGCGAAGGGAAAAAAAAAGTCTACCCGAATCCCCTCCCCTTACCCCCAAATGTTGGTTAATAAACACTACAGAGGATGCAAATTCTGAAAGGCAATTCATATACTGGATGGGAAGGGTATGGAAAAGATAGGAAGTAACTGTGCAGCTGGGGCTTATAAATGTGGAATCATTAACTATTAGTGCATATTTTTTCTTTAGTCCTGTGTGTTTTTAAAATAATTTTTTCCCATAGAACCTGTGTTTGACCCATTAAGATGGAAGGATTAAACAATTTAAGCCAATTCTTCTCCTTCAGGAAAAGTTATAAGAACTAGAAAAATGTAATGTTATACATGGTTTTCTTTTAAATAAATAATAAAAATATTCTTCAAATAATATACAGAATAGTATCACGGGTCTGTCCAAATTTAGAGTTAGTACCATTAATTAGTATGAGTTACCTAGTTAGATCCTACCATGTGTAAGTTATATGGGGCTCAAGTGGGTAGGCATAGTTGCTGTAAAGTTTTGAGATAGGATCATAAGCTTGCTTACATTGAATACAGTTATTGGTCTTTATAGTTCAGTATTGTCTGCACTGACTGGCAACCAGTCTTGCAGGTTTGGGGCTGGGCAATGATAGGAAGTAAATGTGGGAATGTTAGTATGCAAAGGATGTTCTTGAACTTTGAATTTTGCTCGTTCTCATGGGATACAGAGAACAGGGATGGTTGGCCATAAAAGTGAAGTAGGCTCACTTTGAGAAAAAAATTGAATTTAAAAATACGTATTTTTTTTCTGTATGTATGGACCCTGATTGCAGGGTTCATCTAAGTGCCAGCTACTGGCAGCCAGTCTAAAGTTATAGGCATTACCTGATAAGGAGCAGATTGATAAAAAATGCATATACCTGAAAGGAAGACTAATTTTTTTTTTAAAGACCCTCCCTTAAATTAGGAGGGTCATCATAGACTCACTGACAATAGAGTAATGATAGTAGACAATATTTTTTTCAAATATTCCTTTGGTGTGGGGAGGTAGAATTACATTAAATTCAGGGTTCTGTTCCTTTTGAGTAAATTTGAGTAAAAAAATTACTTTGCTTTCAATAACCGTGCATCTAGAGAGTCCCCATGTTTATGGCAGATGATAATATCGTTCTTTAAATTTGCATTTTAAATTACTGTGTCATATTTTAATGTCCAGTAACAGTTTTTTGAGAAAATTTGGGTTCTCTGGTTTAAAACACATTTTTGTATTATTACATAGGTTCCTGTGTAAAATGTATTTTTTTGTTCATGTACTGTCTCTCCATACACTGGAGGTGGATTATATGATTTGCTCCCTTCGTTGTATGTTTATGGGCAGAGACACACAACTGTTTTAAAATGTAATCCCTCAGTTCTTGAAATGGTGGAAAAGTACAGTATGCTAGCATAATATTTGCTACTCTGAAGGCCAAGGCCAGCAAGTGATGTTGTCCTAACAATTTTAATGTGAGACAAGGAAACTTGGTGGATTCCCCTGTTTTCACTTCTCCTCTTCCTGAGTATTACCTGCCAGTGGGAAAATCAACCACTAATCGCTTTTCTTGAGAGCTAGTTTGATGTAGTGGTTTAAGGCACCAGGTTAGAAACTGGGAGACTTTGAGTTCTACTCTTGCCTTATACACAAAGCCGGTTGGGTGATTTTGGGTTAGTTACTCTCTCTCAGCCTTAGGAAGAAGGCGGTGGCAAAGCATTTCTGAAAATTTGCCAGAAAAACTGCATGGACTTGTCCAGGTAGTTGCTCAGAGTCAAGAATGACTCAAAGACACAAAAACACACATACAAAATCAAAACTCTTTTCTTAGCATGTGATGTGGCAGGGGTGGTGTGCCACCCTTGCCATTTTGATCCCATAGAAGGAGCAAAATTCAGAGTTCAGGTATATCATTTGAATGTTCTTTGGATGGCAGGTTTAGCCACCTCTTTTTTGTAATAGTGATAGAGCTCCCCTGTTTCACTCCATGCCCCCCCTCTATACTTGTGACTTGTGAGTTAAGAGGTTCAGAAGAGGGTGTGGAGTGAAGTGGTAGGGAATGATTATTAATGAGTGAACTTTGTCCTCAACTGATGCTGCAAGGTAATGGCAGTCCTGGCCGAAAGTGGCCATGGCCAGCAGCACCCATATGTAGCATGGAGTAGGACAAGGACATAGAAATAGGTAACATGGTGTTGTTTCCAAAGTAATAAATACAGTAGAAGGAACAACCATGTGAAGTCCCTTGTTTGATGTAGTGATGGAAAATCTGTAAAGCACTCATTGGTGACAGAACCAGCAACCCTACTGGCATAACTAGTTCTTTTTCCTGATTTAAGTAGACTTGTGCACCACAGGACTAGTGATAGACCCATTTTTTTTTTAAAAAACAAACATTTACAGTAATCTTTCAGAGCAGTGCTAAACCCATATACATAAGAAACCTACTTATGGCCTGACAAGCATTTTGGAAGATATTATGTGAGTAGATATCTCTTTGAAAGCCAGGTGTGCAGTTGTTCCCACAGTTCAAATCAAAATGGTCACAAGGGCAGATCCCAGCAAGTGGAAGAGAGTGTTGTGTCTGTAGCAACCTAAAGTGGCCAATAGGAGCTGGAAGGTCCTAGCCTCTGACAATGTTATGCAACAAATTGTTGACAAAGTGTTCTAGATCATATTCATGATAAAAACTATATCATGAGAAGAAGGAAACACTGCTTTAACAGTGGAATAGCTAAAGACAGCTTCTGCTCCTCTTGGCTAGGGGGATGAGATGAATACAACATTGTGAGGAGATGTCATAGAAAAGTGGTTACTGGAGCATGTTCGTGCTCATGGTTAGGAGGTCATGAAGATGACCCTTACAAGAAAGTGATGTGTATGTAGAATGAATATTCTTTTATGATGTAATTACATTATGGATCAGTATCTTGAATATTGTCTGATACTTTTCTCTTTGCATTGCATCCTTTCCCATGAAACTCAGATTCCAGTGCCCAAGTTCAGTTCAGGGAGGAGCGGTGATGAAGTTATATTGCTTCTTAGTTAAAGCATGGTTAGAACAGAAATAGGCTTTATAATAACACAGAAATAAAATCTGTTCATGAAGCTTGTTGGCAGTATTTTTCTGTATAGCATTAATTAGTGTTAGTATTACAATATTGTTATACAGATGTATTGAAGTGGACAGTAGTTTTCAGTAAAATACTGATGAAAAATTATAACATTTTTGGAGCACATTTAAAGCACTCTTGCTGTATAAAGTGATACCCATAAATGGTTTAACAACAGTGCCAACAACCTGAAGATCTTTTCACAGAGAACTACCATTGGGACAGGTGGCAGCCTTAAAAAGTTTGCAAATCAGTTAATCAGTAAATGCACAAAATACCTTAAATTCTAACCATTGCTATATTCATTTAGATTGTCAGCAAGGAAAATCTGGCAATGTAATACTGTGTTCAGGAAAATGGGCCTTATTGAATCGGATGGAATTTCTTCATAATTATGATCAGAGTTATTCTATTACAGTGATGGCAAACCTATGACACTCGTGTCAGAGATGACATGCCACAACGTTTTGGGTGACGTGCCAGTATTCACCAACACCTGACAACAACTATTCTCCCTGTTTGAGTTACCAAAGAAACTGAGTTTGTTTGACTCGTATTTCATTTTTGTAATTATTTGACATTTATTTATATAATACATAGCACCATACATGATAGGACTGTATTTTTTTTAAATAAATGAATATTTAAAGAATTGTTTCTCTTTTGTTTGGGGGGGGGGACACGCCAGCAGAGTCAAGTTAGGCGTTTTTCTAATTTTTGACATGCCAAGCCCAAAAGGTTTGCCATCACTGTTCTATTAAAATAGCTACCAGAAGAATGGCTGTGTTACTCCCTCAAACAAAAGCCATTAGGACCCTTGTGGTTCTGAAATACCACATTTATTATAACATAAGGCTTCTTGGATCTATTAAAATATATACTATAATAAATATGTTAGAATTTAAATGCTACAAGAGTCTTGGTTGCTTTTGCAGTACAATAGTTACAGTGGTGTAAAATTTGAAGACCTGGTCTTTGTGGTGTGATCCACACCTCTGTAAATACTATTTCTCCCCAGAGTATGAAAACAATACTATTGGACTGTGCTTATTTATTTGGGAATCAAATCCAGTTACCAAGTAAGTTAGTTAATTATGAAAATAGTTCCTTTTTTCATGTGTCTGGATTGTGTGTGGGGCTTGGCTTGCTTACTTGACATTTCTGGGAGGATCACTTTCCCAGTCTCTTTTTCTGCAGTGCACCGGTTCCCTGCTTCAGTGGCTCTGCTGTAGGAAAAGAGATACAGTCCAGCAGACTTTGCCTTACCTTGGAGCAGTTGTTCTATTTGAACCATTTGCTGTTTGGTCTTGATTGAAAAGGTTGGCAAGAAATACTGCCCTGGTTGTTTTTAGAAGTTAAAATTAGCTGCTGCTGCTGCTTCTTTTTTGCCTGGAGCAATTAAATTTTGTTTGGAGTGGTTAATCAGTTTTCAAAATGGTAAAGACTAAAAATATAAAATCATGACAATTTGTAAAGCATTTTCAAATGCATGTAAACTTGTACACACTCACACAAACGTACATGTAGTACTTAAAATATTTCACCTTGAGTTTTGAGAAAATACGTGATTGCAGAATAAAACCCATAAAACCCTCACACGTAATTTCCTTAATTTTTTTTAAAAGTGTGTTTGTGAGAGAATGATTTTGTGGTCAATAGCAACTGCTCCTGAGAAAGAAGTAGAGGCAAAGAGGTTAGTAGTAAGAGAGCAAGCACACAAAGGGAAAATTGTACATTGAGATCATTATTTTGTTGTGCCTTAGTGTGGCCAGACTGGTTTAGCAGACAGAATGATAGATGGCTTTGTGAAGGGTCCCAGGGTGTGCCCTGGACTTGAAGCGTTATGTTTATCTTGAATGGAAAGGGAAAAGCTCAGACATAATCGATGTCTAGTTTTTTAGGACTGAGAGGGTCAGGGAAAAGGGCCAGCATGGGGTGAATTGTGGGGGTGGGGGATGAAGGGAGAGGAGGAAAATGGGAGGGGGCTTAGGCCATGGTTGTGGCTGCCTATTAACAGATGAACTTGGCTGAAGTCCAGAGTGTGATGAGAGAGTGTCACATCCCAAGAGCATTTAGGTCTTTTCAATATTTTTTTAATGCTTCCTGACTGTACATAAAATGCTTACAGGTCTTTTGACTAAAGGAGAGAAAGGCGGAGGGAAGGTGGGGAAAGATGAAGACAGCTAAATTCCTCCCCCCTCCCCTCCCCAAAAACCAGTTGAGACCAGTCTCTTGGCCATACAGACGGTTTCTATCATCTTTCTTGGCTTGGTGTTCAGAAGAAAAAGAAAAAAGGAGTTGTGTTAGTGCCAGTAACCTAAGGGCCCAAGACAAAAAGAGTTTCATTTTTTTCTCCAAGAGGCAAATTAAAATGAAAGTATGTGCTAATGCACACACACATTCTGTGTTACAGAGATGAGAAAGGTTTGATGAACTGTAATTGTGATTTGCCAATGAAGACATATTTGACACAGGAAAAATATGGATATTGTTTTATGTTAACACAAACTAGAGATTGATAGCAAGCCAGCTAAATGCAAAAACATTACATGAGGACAGTGGCGAGCCTTCTCAAATTAATTTTTATGTGTTATTAGTCATTAACTCACTATTCTTTGTCATTAACTCACCATTTTTATTTGTACTAATTGATAATGACTCTTTTGCTACTGGATGGCTACATGTAAATGTAGGATGACTGCAGCATGTGGCCATTGGCTTGATTATAATGTCTGTGTGTATGGTTTAAAATGTCAAAGTGTAGAATAGTGGATGAACCTCCAGTAGTATAATTTATTAAAATAGCACTGTTGATGTAGTATATCTCTGAACTGTAATGTCCCATCCGTAAGTGGGGATAATAAAACTGGGTTATGGTAACTAGTCAATCTAGGCTGATCTCAAAAAGTCAGACCCAGTTAATATATGAATGGGAGACCAGTAAGACTGTAGACTAGAAGGTTTTTTTTAAAAAATTCCAGGATGAAGACAGTGACAAATCCCTTCCAGAGTGTTGCCAGGAAAACTACATGGATGTACCTATGAGGTCACAAGGAGCTGAGTTTGACCTGAGAAAATATTTTACTGTTTTACTGTACAGGGCTGTTGAAAGTATTACTGAGTGCTAAAGTTTGGGAAGTAATCTCCTAAAATTGTCGGACATAACAAGTATCCAACTTTCACAAGTGTGACATCCCATGATTAGTTTACAAGCAACAATTGTGACCCCTGATTGCCAACAAATATCTAGTTCACACAACACTAAGCCATAATGTGATTATTTGCTTTGGATTAATCTTATGTTTGAACCAAGCTATTGTTTTTATGAAAAAGTGGGCACGCTGGTATAAAGTGAATCTTTCCATAATTACAGAGATTTTCAGAACTAGAGAAGTGTAGCAATTGTAGCCTCGTGAAAGAGTGCTGCATTAAACACGTTAGCAGTCTTTTTGCTGGACTACCCAGTTTTGTATAATATAGTTTGAGGATAGTTCCCATTTTGCTTTTACAGGTAATATTCCTCTTGGTGGAGAATCACACACTCCCCCCCAATCACACTCTTGGGGGAGAATCACAAACAAGTCAGAGATTGTGATCTGTAGCCTGTTGGCTAGGTCCTGCCTGTGAATCCTTTTTTTCTGGTCTTCAACAAGGCTGCCAAATTCTAATGACTTTCATTCACAGTTTTGCTCATAAAAAAGAAAAGTTATGAGGGGGTGATAATCCTTATTTGAATATTCTGTCTGTTGCTTGATTTGATACTGTACGCAGTTCCCCTGGATATATTCTATTTATATGAAACCTTTACCACTAAGTGGTGCTGACTTTATCAGTCTGCTGTTTGCAGAACTGGAATAGCCCCTAAGGATACTGAAGTTGGTTATGTCACTATCAGCAGGCCCAAACATGTATTCAGAGTACTGTAGGTTTTTATGCATCACTTTTTGTTAATCAGAGAGTGTGATGTGTGCTCATAAGGCGTGTTTGTAGGGCGTTTCATAAGCAAATCTAGAAATGGAAAATGGTGATAAAACACAACTCTAAAATCCTATTATAATATACTTGTAACTGTTTCACAAGGGTGTTACATGAGTTAATTTTGTGATGAAATGGTAATAAAGTACAGTTAATTTTTTAAATTCATGTTTGGAGAAATTTTTTTAGAGAGGGTGACGGAAAGTCTGAGAAATCTGGATAGAAGTACATTTATGATACATGAACTGAACCGTTAAGAGCACTACTCTTACCTCCTGTTGCTACTACCATTGTGAAGTACGCCAGAATTTATTACTAAAATACAGAAATAAGGCCTTGTGTGGTAGAACTAAATATTCTAGATTCTCCCTTTCAGTTTTTTCTCTGAGATTTTGCACATGCATTATAGCTGCCATGTGGAGCCACTTCACTTGCTTCGTATGTCAAGTCATTTGTCTACACTACAGCGACTCATAATATGGAGGAATAATTTTGTCATGTAAACTGACACCTTTTTTTTTTATGTGTTTTTGATGACATGGAGAAAAATAGTCTCAAATGACTGAAAACTTTTTCTGTTGAATGAGTATATGCATTTTACTTTTATTTAAAAGAAATTTTGCAAAGGAAATTTTGAGAAACAACTTTTAACAGACTGAATTAAGAAATGTTACAAGGCAAACACAATTCTCTTACAATTCAGAAATTGTTGTGCATCCTTCTAATCCTTTACATTTTTAGATTTTGTTTCAAGTGATGACTGAAGCATAGTTTTTGTAACCATTCAGGCAGATTGTTAGCCTGTTTGCTCAGGAAGCTGTAATGGGGTTCCACATAATCTTTTTTTCCCTAAAAGCAATACTTTACCCATGGTTAGGGCATGGGTGTCCATTAGGGGAGGGGGGAAATGAATGTACATGAGGATGTAGTCACACAAATGTCACAACTTCATACTTTTGTCAGATGTCAGGATGCAAGTATGTAATGGTGGCATTTGTGTGATATCACCATACATTTGTTATTTTGGCATCAGTTTTTCCTGTCTCTGTTGAAAACTGCATACCATGGATGTAAAAATTTAAACTGCGTGTTCGGCTGTGTCATCATGAATAAAAACTGAATGTGGTTGACAGTACTGAATTCCACTTCAGATTTAAATATGTTGACATATTCATCTTAATGCTGTGAGAAATATGATTGCCATATTTCTTTTTATTACAGGGCTCCTGTGCTTTTAATTACTCTATGAAACATTGTAGGAAGGCCAAAATAAAGCTATATCAGTTGAATTTCTTCCAGTCAAGCAGGAGCATGCCAAGAAAAATAGATGCCAAGCTAGAGGAGTTTTAGATGTGGAAGGAAAACATTTATTTGTATTTCGTATGTGTAGTGTACCAGTCTGAAATTTAAGTATAACAGCAACAAATTTTGCACTGTTTGTTCATTCCTACTCCCGTATTAAGTATAAAAATTAAAAATCCCAAAAAACAGAAAAAATTCCAGAAATTATATACACATATTTATATGACTAATGCATTTTAGCTAGAATGTATACTTTGACTAAAAACAGTTACACTGGATTTTTTGCACAAAATCATTTTTCAACTTCAAAAGAAAGATATTACTTGTCTTGTTTTCCTGAGATTTCCACTAACCTTCTTCCAGCAATTTACTAATCAAAAGGCATTTTTCAAGTTTCGATTTGTCAGATATCTCTGATGGCTATGTTTTTAGAGTTCCACAGCGGCTTTCAGATGTCTATGTTACGTATTGTCTTGTCTTCTAGAAGCAGTGATTTAGAAGGCACATAGCTAAGTTGGCCTCCTTCTAATAAACTCTCGCAGGCATGCAATTGTGTTTCCTCTGAACTTGCTTGAAAATTAGATGCTGTGAAAGTTACAGTTAATTTGGACTGAAGAACAAATATTAAAAATGGCATTTTTTTTATTTGTGTGTTCCATAGTGATATCCATATGTGCTATTAGTTGGTTATCCAAGTTTTTTTATATGGCTCCCGTGGGTGGGGTACATTATATATGGCCTTACTGAATGCTATTATTTGACTTCAGTCTTATATGAAAAAGTATTTTGGCTATATACAGCACTTCGCAATAATCTGCGATGATCACCTATGCTTGTCCTGTGTCTTTGTTTATCGTCTTAACATGCACTTGTAACTTAGCAAATGAGTATACCCAGACCAGTATTAGTCCTTAGGAGGCTTGATGTGTAGATGATCCAGTGATTTGGCTATGTGAAATTCCTAATTTTCTATTTCCTTTTTTTTCCTCTCAAGATCTTCATTAGCATTCATCGGCTTTGTTTTTCACATTTCCTTGTAAAATTGTCATGGATCTTAGTAATAGAGCTGAAAACTATATTCAGTGCTGAATACTGTGTAGAAAATTGGTAGTTTGTTTCTGGAGGACTGGAGAATTCAGAGCACTTGGGTGTAAATATCCAATGTATCTTTGAGTTGGTTCAGACGTAATGCTGTTTTTCTGAAAACGGTTACTTGGAAAATGATAACTAGTCCCTAGTCCTTATTACATTCCCTATTCTTTCATACTCATTCTCTGGTGTATGTTCTTCCCTTTTCTCTTGCTTTATTTGTCTCACCATGGTTTAATGTAACAGAGGTTGTACCATCTGCATTTAAAACTTATCAGATTTAAAGCGTGGATTATGAGAGAACCTATTTATCATTAACCATGGTTAACATTTTAGTAATAATTAATTTAGACAAAGAAAGGAAGGCATGATTTGTACCTGAATAAAGAGATGGGAATTAGCATGCATTCCTTGGGTTAGACCTTGATGTGTAAATCATAGTTTGTAGGGATTTCCATTATGCCTGTAGTAGATGTAAATGTTCCTGAAAATATTTGTTAAAATAGAGCAGGAATTGTCTATCATAATCAATAGTTGCTAAACATTGTTTATTTCTTGGCAAACATAGGGCAGTTGGGGGTATTTTGAAGATCTTAATTTTACAAAGATAGTTAGTTTGTGGTCTACTGGCCACAAGTCATCCCAAAAGCTCAAAATTTTTGATTTGTGGTAGGGTAATTTCATAATATACATTAAGCTTCCAACAGGTTTAATAAACTAACATTAAAAAGAGCTTCATTGCATCCCAAAATGCAAAAAAAAAAAGGGGGGGATATTTTGCTTTGGTCTCAATACTGTCACTATGTCACCTCCTTGTCACCTGTAGCTCCTGGTTACAAATAAATAAATAAACACACACACACTACAGTGGTGTAAGTTTATCTATTTGAGATACAGTGATGTTTAATTTCTAAAACATAAATGTCCTCCCTTGGTGGTTTACAAAATTAAAATACAGCCTCATTGTAACAACAAAATTACAAAATACAGCAGTACCAGTGAGCAGTAGTCCCAAATTATTTACATAAAATAATATGAAGTTGTGAATAAAATGAATTGACTTATTTGTGGGCATATTCAGAAGAATAGAATCACATAGGTTGTTTTCCCGGATCATAAGGGACTTTTCTAGGACCTGTGCCTCTGCTTTGAAAAATCTTGGCCTTGCTGTAAGTTTGGATAGTGAGTAGAATATGACTCTAAATTGTGACAGTTCCAGAAGATTATACAGTTTATCCTATTTGCTTGAACGAATGCTATAACCCAATCAAAACCTAGCAGATTGATGTCATTCATTACAGTTTACAAGCCATCTGATTTAACATTGGGTGCTTTCTTTTCTCCTTTCATAATCCAAAAGAAAAAAGAGGTGAACACAAAATTCTGAGAAGTTAATATAGCCAGCCATTTTTTTTTTTTGGTTACAAATTAAATTAAAATGGTTAACCTGGTTTATTTAATTAAGGGGACTAGTCATGGAAATACATTCAACTTATGCCTGGGATACCCAAGTGTTATGCCAATTGTGTAAAATCTATGAAAAGTATACCAGTGATTCAGGCTTACGGTGTACGTTGATTCTTTTTTTTTCCCTCTCAGAGCAGGGACCCATGCCAGATTGAGCATATTCAAGAACTCCTTTTTTAAACATTTGGGTGAATTTCAAGCCCCAGCAAAGTCAACTTAGAATGTCTCAGGGGATGAGCTGGTGACCTTTAGGTCAAGTACCTGGGTCTGGAGATTCCATAATAAATACTGTACTGTAGAAACAAGGAGGGATTTAAAGAGCGCTGTAAGCAAAGGAAGAGGCTCCAGAGAGGTATAGGCAGCTTCACTTAAGAGGCTGTTGGATGAGCAGTGTAGTATTTCTAGTTCAAACTGATTGAAATGTCGACTAAAAATCAATACTGTTGACTCTGAATAATTTACAGTTCTCTCCATGCTAAGTAGTTCTGCTTTTGCTGCACTGACATCAGAACTAGAGAGTTCTGATTGCCACAATGAATCAGATGCATTATAGGTCAGCTCTTTATTTGTTTCATCATGACTTTTACACAGTTGTCATATAATTTATGGTTGCTTTTGTGTTGTCAAACACTTTCATTGCAGGTTTCTCCTTAGCACACAGTATACTCTGTCTCTTATACACAGACTTACATACATATAACCATGGATTTTAAATATGACTGTATTACTTTCTAATCTGAGACTGAAGAAACCTATTATGCTACCTTCAGGCAAATCCAGATGCAATAGCTAATTATAGATATGCATTTAATTCATATTAAATGAGAATATGTGTCCCGATTCTTCATTAGCTCTGTCTGTGAATACTGCAGCTATAAAGAAAGACAACCTTACTCTAGTCTAATGAATATGTTTTCCAAATCAAGAAAGATCAGTTGAGGATCCATGCTTCAGAAGTAATATTCATTGGTCACTTTTTAAATAATGTTTTGGCTAAAAAATATCAATTATAATTTAATTTATAGAAAAAAATAAGCCTGTATGTTTATATTGCTGACACCCTATTTTTGACAGGAGTTTTCAGGAAGCCCTTTAGTTTCTCAGGTTCCATCAGACAACTGGAATTGGCTACAGTTAGAGTAAACAATACTGGGCATGCTAGTTAATGTACAGTTACATGTTTATAGGTCAGACACTTCATATTGTATGCTTCCTATTTATGTAGCAGGAGATGTCAACTTTATTTTGGAGGCTGACTTGTAATACAGTTTGGGTTCTTCATCTGGATGCTTTCAGATGAAGCTTTATCATGGAATCACATTGTCTCATTTATGAATTTTTTTTACCAGGGATCTAGACATCTTCTACTATAACTTTCCTGTCTTTCCTCACCAGTGTTTCTTCCTTTTTTTTTTCTTAGCAGTATTAGAAGGAAGAGGTAGAATAGCTCTAATTGGGCTTGAATTATAGATTTTTAGTATGTATGTATTTATTTATTCAATTTCTATTTATCCTTTCCATTTGTTGAACACTCAAGGCAGCTAACAGCCTATCCCAAACTTTTTTAGGACAGTAAAAGGCCAGTACATACATTGTAAGCTGGTTCCGAAAATGCATTTATAAATGAGCGTTATAAATAAGCCCACTGTACTATCTAAGAACAGGAAAAGGAGAGGAGAATTCTTACCTTTGATTAGAATAAGGATACTGCGCAGTTCTCTACAAATCATAATTTGCTGATTGCAAGTGAGCTTTGAGAATGTGTGTTATGCTGCATTTTTCTTTTTTTTCCCCTCTGAAATATACCCACTCCCTTTTTGCTGGTATTAACCATGGTGATACAATGTATACTGTACAATTGGAGCCATTTTGGAATAGAGCAGCATAGAAATTCCAGAATAGTAATAACAACAGCAATAACAACAACAACAACACTCCAGACTTAGCAATTGTTGATAAGAAAGACAAAAAAAGTCTGGATAGTGGACATTGCAATACCTGGAGGCGCATCAGACTAGAAGCAAAAGAACTGGAGAAAATACAAAGACCTGCAAATAGAAATAGAACAACCGTGGCAAAAGAAAGCAAAGATAGTACCAATAGTAGTAGGCATTGACAAATCACCATCAGTCAATTGCAAAAGGCAGCTTTCCTTGGAACAGCTTACATCCTGCGATGATACCTTTAGCACCATCAAACAGCATCTGCCTATCCCAGGTCCTTGGGAAGGACGCTAGGTGGATAAAGATGCCAAATCCAGTCTAAGCTTCTGGCTGACTGTGCAACCAGCAACAATAATAAACAACTAAGGTTAAGCCTGAATAATGCTGAACAGGTTCCCTCATATCTATGGTCTGGAGCTGCTTCAAACTAGATGGTTTAAAACAGCAGTCCCCAACCTTTCTGGCACCAGGGACTGGTTTCGTGGAAGACAATTTTTCCACGGACCTGGGGGGGGGGATGGTTTCGGGATGATTCAAGCGTATTACATGATAGGGTTTTGATATGAGTCTGCAAGCAATTGATTTATTATGGTCTCTGTGCAGTCAGACCTCTCTGCTAATGATAATCTGTGTTTGCAGCCGCTCCCCAGTGCTAGCATCACTGCCTCAGCTCCACCTCAGATCAGGCATTAGATTCTCATAAGGAGCGCGCAACCTAGATCCCTCGCATGTGCAGTTCACAGTAGGGTTTGCACTCCTGTGAGAATCTAATGCCGCCGCTGATCTGACAGGAGGCGGAGCTCAGGCGGTAATGTGAGTGATGGGGAGCAGCTGTAAATACAGACGAAACTTTGCTCGCTCACCTGCTGCTCACCTCCTGCTGTGTGGCCCGGTTCCTAACAGGCCACGGACCGGTACCGGTCCGTGGGTTGGGGACCCCTGGTTTAAAAGAATCATGATTAGTGTAGGGACACTTGTAATTTCAACCATGGTTAGATTCAGTGAGGGAAAGAAGGGAATTCACTGTCAGAAGGTGGGATGAGGAAATGTAAGTTCTTGTGCCTGATTTGCAGTTTGCAAATCAAGGTTTGCAGAGATGTAGTACTGACATTCATCCAATACCTAATTCCAAATATGTGAGAGAAGAGTGGGACTATGGTTGTTATGCCTGCACCCATGACCACATAGGCCTGTGTCTGTATTGTATATGCATTGGGCCAAGAGACCTAACATTCAGAGCTTGCATGTAATTTGGAAAAGTAGTCAAGTCCCAGAGGAACCTGTGCATGGAAAGTAGATGCACCGCTGTGGACTTTCTGACCCAGTATATGGGGCCGGTGAGTACACTAATTGTTCTCTCACATGGTGGTAATGATACGGAGGTAGATGCTTTATAAATATAATATTACCCCTTCACTGAATACAAAGATACATCTTTTCCAGTATTTTGTCACTATTCGTTTGCAGGATGGTAGCAACCATTCTCTTCTGCTTTTCCATTACTTCTGTCAGGTAGACATTTACCACTTCTGAACAAAAAGCTTCCATTCCCAGCTGTCAATAGCTGTTAGTGGTAAATTTATTTCTCTTTAATATAATAAAGCAGGAAGGAATATTCCTTTATTTTGGGGTTGTCTAACTTCAAAAACAGCTGCTAGTACCTATTGTTCTCTCCACTAATTTTTGTAAGTTTACTTATAGCGTTACCAGGAACTGCTTGTGTTAATCACAGCATCACAGAATATGAGTTTTGCCAATAACCTGGTTTAAGACATATTTTCAGATTAAGTGGTTAAATATTTATAGCGTGAAGGAAATAAATATCACACTTTCACCCCCCCCCCCACAACAAAATATTTTTGTTATTATGAGCAATTATTTGCTCATGGGATGTTTGCTTGCATTTAACCAGAAGGAAATGAAGTGTTTTTTAGCATAGTTGATGAATCTAAATGACTGCCTAAGAACTGAAGATGTTGTTACATTTGCTTGTCTTTGTAATTTTGAAGTCTGGAGGATATCTAAATATTAATGTAGTTCATATGCAATATATAAGAAAAAAAATACCTTGCAGTGGTTTCTGAACTGCAGCTAAGGAAAACATTTCCCCAAATTCTCATCACCATCCAAACTGGAGACTGAATTAATGATTCTGCTGCTTTTTATATAGTTCTGGACGCATAGGTTTTGCTCAGCTAACTTACAGATGTACTCACTCCCACATACATCTCTGTCTTCACAGATCCTGTGATTAAGCTCTGCTTCATGTGCCATTAATGCTGAAGAATAGATTTCTTGGTACTGGCTCTGGATTTGTATTAGAGCAGAAATGGGTAGGGGGTAGACTTGAAACACAGGGATGAAGAGCTAAAGTTCTAATAAATGAGTAAATAATAAGCAATATTTTTATAATACATATACATGCACACATATACTGAAATATTGCTTATTTATTATTTACTCATTTATTAGAACTTTGGTTGCTGAAAGTATTGAAACCTTGTATACCTTTCTGACAACCAATTTTAGTATCCCAGGTAGACTGAAAACCTTGAAGCTTCTCTAGTCATTTAAGAGCCAGATTATATGTCTTGTGGGTATTTGGCTTGGTGTTTGTCAAGATGTGTAAGATTCAAAAGGCATAGCTTGGGAGGTATTCCTTGATTTTTCACAGCATATACGCAAATTCTGACCAACCCAACTTCTGATTTTGAAGTTAAAGCAGCAAGTTTACATCATTTCTTAGTGGTAGAAGTTGGAGAGAATGGAGGAAGGGATGTCTAGGACATTTTCTGGCCCAACATACTTATGCATATTTGTTCTCTAGATTTATATCCCACATTTCTTCCAGGAGCTTAAAGCAGCATCAATGATTTTCCTTCCATTTTTTTCCTGTAGAACTCTGTGTATTAGTGTGGGCTGAGAGAGAGTGACTGGCCCAGTCACCCAGTTAGCTTCCAGGACTAAGGATTGACTTGAACCTTGGTCTTTTTGGACTAGCTCATCATTTTATATTATTATGTGGATTGGAGCCTTTGCTCCACACCAAAAGAGAACATAGTTGATATATTTTCAGGCAGTCCCTGTGTTACACAAGAGTTCTGTTCTAGAAACACTGTAGTAAGCCAATTTTTGTGTATGTTTGATTGCTCATGTGCAAACATGGCAGCTGTTTTTGCTTATGCAAATGTGGTTGCTGTGCTTGCCCTCCCTTTCTGTAAAGTTAGATATAAGTTAGGGATTACCTTACTCGGGGGCTGTTTGTAGTTGTAGATCACATTTCAATGTAGAAGAGTGAGTCAATTGATCTTGTGATGTCTCTTCCCATATCTGTTAGAATTTTTAAAATTTTTTAAAGTAAAAATGGGGGATCTCTTTTATATAAAGGACAGTGACATCCACCTTAAATAAATAAATTTATATTTTTATTTATAATTCACATTTATAAAGCCATCTAACCTCTTGATGATTACACACAATAAGAAGTCAGAAAACAGGTATTGCTTTCCTATAATTGAATGTTCAACTTAGAAAAGGCTGGCTTGTTGAAATTGCTTGCCACACAGTTGCTAAAGACACAAAAAACTAATGCCAACTTTAAGCAATGCAAAGAATGCAGTTTTCATGAGTGACTAAACAGTTACATATGTCTTTCATTAATTTATTTTAGATTGGCAGTACACTCAGTGAAAGATCAGGCATGGTATTTCAGATAGGGATGATGTTCAAATATCTGTAGTTGTATAATTTCAAGATTAAATTGTTAAAAAGCAAGATGAGTATAAATGCATTTGTTTGTAGATAATTACTTATACTGCATTAGTATACTTATGTTGTCAGCACAGATTGGTCATCCTTTCTTTTCTTTGAGCAAAAAGGCTTTGAAACCATGAAGAGAATATATCCCTTTCAGTGTTTATTTTGGCAGTAACAGCCCATACAAAAAATACCCTTACTTCCCCCTCAACACTGATGCAATCAACTTAATAGCCTTTTCTTCAACTACATTTGTTTTTTTTTTTTTTAAGGCTTGAATTGAAAAAAATACTGCTGTATACTGTAAGTCTTGTCATACACTCTTCAGTAATGTGGGCATAGCAACACTAAATTTCTTTGCAGGACTAATAAAACCCATGATCTCTCTACTAATGGAAATTATTTGCAGTGGCAGGCTAATTATTTCAGTATTTACAAACTTAGGAAAAAAACCTTTATTTTGCATAAAATTAAACTTGACTTAGGAAAAACATGGGTTTGTCTTTACTGCTATATTTTCCTTTTAGGTGATAAGCTACTGTCCAGACAGAACTACACTTAAATCTGGGATTTCTCATTTATTTTCTCCTCTGTGTTGGGTGGCAATTCCTTCTCTAGCAAAGAAGATGAGCAAATGTCTTCAAAGTGAATTGGGAAACCCCATTTTCAGATGGGTGCATGTGTGTTTCTGATTTTTTTCCCCTTGACACAGCTCCTTTGAATGTCAATCATAGCCAAAGGTTTGATTGCCCGGAGGTGAGGGAGTTGTTCTCATTCAGTAGGAAGGCATTCCTCTTTTCTCCATAGTCTACTTGAATTAATTCACTGCTAGTACAGTCTTCATGGGGACAACCTCAGATTTCAATGTATATTTTTTGAAAAACCAAATAGTTGTATGGCCAATAATTAATAGCAATAGTGTAGAGTTCAACTGTAATTATTATCTGACTTTAATGTACTTTGACAACCATGGGTCACAACCCTTTTCATGCTTTTCATTTGGCCTTTAATGAAATTTCAGAACTCTAACAAGTGGGCAGGGTCAGCACAAAACTTAAATTTGATTTAATTTAATTTAAATCCAAATTTAACACAGTCAGATTTGGGGGACCCAAGTACTCAGCTTCATCCAGAAGAACCTGGAACTGAGTTGAGTTGTCTTTACTGCCTTTTCCACTGCTCTTATCATATAATATATCCCTGCCAATGTGATTTCTCATTTTAGCTACACCATCTACCAATGTCATTAGAGCCTCAATTTTTTCTCTTTTGCTTCCTGTATACTTGTTGCTGCCTCCCTGACACCTATATACTGTTTCTTATTCCATAACCAAACCACAATTATGTGTGACTGGAACAATTGTGTATTCTTTCCCCTTTTTCTCTTGCCTTTCCTTCTCCCTCTTTACAGTCACTTCCCTGCATCAAATTTTAGATTTTAAGCTATTCAAGGCTTTATGATAACAATACATAAATAAATATATTTGAGATGACAGCTTCATTTATTATCTGCCTATCCATTGTTTTATCTCTCTGAGGTTAGAGAGTGTCACAGTGTCATTGGAAGAAATTTCTTCTTCAGTTTATTTTGGTAGGCTTTATTGACAACTGCTTGTGGTGGTACAGGTAGTTCTTGCTTAACAACCACAATTGGGACCGGAATCTTGATTGTTGAGTGAAGTGGTCGTTAAATGAGACGCCCACATGACTGCTTTGCTCAATGACTGCAATCCAGGCACTCCCAGTTGCAGTTGTTAAGCAGTCTCCTGGGTCGTTAAGTAGACGAGTGAAAGAGCTGCCTGCTGAAGGATTTCAGCTTCACATGCAGCAGAAATCCTCTCGGCCCTTTCACTCTCAAATGTTCCTGCAGCCCACTGAAGGGTTTTCCCTCCCCTCCATACATGTAGGGGAAATCCTTTGTGGGGCTGCAGTAACGGAGCTGAAATCTTCAGGGTTTGAGTTTGGTTCCTGCAACCTGCAGGAAGATTTCAGATCCCCTCTGTCCCCTCCGCTTGCAACCTTCCCTGCCAGCTTCCCCGTTCACTTTCTGGGGAAGCTGGCAGAGAAGATTGCAAATGGTGATCACATGATCATGGGGCTCTTGGCAACCGGTCATAAATGCAAGCTGGTTGCCAAGTGCACAAAATGCGGTCATGTGACCATGGGGGGCACAATGGTTTAGGACAGCTGGAAATGCTTCATGGCTTTCTACTTGAATCAAAATATTGGATTCTGGAAGCTCAGTTGAACCACTTATGATTGGTTGTGTTTGGAAGAAACAAAACTCAGAAAGGTTTGGTTGTTTTGAAGCAAAATCTGGAGGTATTCTAGAGTGATTTTACAGAGTGAGCAGGACAAGATGGTGCCATTTGCCTTCCAATCTTCCCAAAGTCTTCCCTTTCCTCCCTCACTGCCACCAATGTCCCAGCATGCCTTATTCCATAGGCCTGCATGCTGCCAATTTTCCCAGCCCCTTCCCTTCCTCCTATCAGCTGCTAATGTCCCAGCAAGACATATTTCACCATCAGTCAACACACCAATATTTCTAACCCTTTCCCTTCTCTCTCCTCTTAGCTATCACTACTGCTTATGCTGGAGCAGGACATATCCCTTCTGACTACCTGTTCCCCTGAACTTCCTAGTGTCTTTTTTCCCTCCTACTTCCTCTCATCTGCCATTAATGTATCAGCCTGTGTGCCTGTTCTTTACTGCAGTGGTTGCAGTAGTACTGTAAGAATATAGTTCCCAGTTCAGTATATCCAGCTGTTAGGCTGGCCTGCCATCCAATTTTCCTAGTCTGTTTTCTAATTTGCTTTCCTTCAGCCACCATCAATATCCTTACCTTTTCCTGGCTTACCTGCCCCCTTAGTCTACCTGTAATTGCATTTTATTCAGTATTTGGAAGAAATCAGTCCCCTTTTGTTCTGTATATGTATTAAAACATTCAAAATGTACATGTTTTGTGTATGGAGTAGTTTGTGTGTGGAATATTTGGTATGTCTCTTATCAGTTCCTGTTTCCTTCTCCGTGTTACTTATAATGCACCAAGTAGTAATGCATAAGCATTTGAAAAGGAATCAGAGAAGAAAGTAGAAGTGGCACTAAAAGTGAAGGTTCTTTTTTTTTTTTAAAAAAATAACATCTTCTTAATAAATAAATATATCTTACCTTTCAGAATACATTTTTGAAGTGCCTATGGCTGTTTATATTTTCTTTCATTGTACTGATTTGAAGTTAAATACATAGTTGCTTGTTATTGTCCCTACATTTATAACTTCTGTTTGCAATAAATAATCACCAACTTCAGATTTTAAATGTTATCATATTTATTATGAAAAGTAATTAAACATTCCATATGATCTAATAGTGTGATAAAGGAAAGTCATCCCATGTGCTTTAATTTGTACATGGTATATTATCAGTTGAATTTTGATAAAATTCTAATCTATCTACCCTATGCTAGGGTAGCATGCAGTGTACTCAAATACAAATATGAAAAATTTTGCTGTTTAGCTTTCTTCCTATTAGTATAGATTACTGTGATTACAATTCTATTTCCTGATATTGTAATTTATCTGAGGCATTGTATTGTCCATGTAATGTCAACCATTCTTACTAAGATGGCCTTGAGTAGTTAATGGGGTCAGTCATGTCAGCATATGATATATGGATTACAAGAAGTTAAGTTGCTAGAGTAGACAGCTGATAAATAAAAATACACAGTGCTTTCTCACCACTTGTCTCCTCTTCTGAAGTCACAGTGTCTGTTATGGAGCAATAAAGTGCTTTGAAGGATACATATGGGTAGGAAGTTAACATAAAAGTAGGAGATCCATATCTGATGTTTGGGGTACAGGGAATATGTTACATAATTGTATTTAAGCTATTCTTTGACCAACAGAAATTAGAAAAAAAATGTATTATAATACCTGCAGAGGTAAGCTCATGACTTATTTATTTATTTATTTGTTTATTTATCAGTCATATTTATATAGCCACCCATCTCACATAAAAGTGACTCTGGGTGGCACACAGCACTTAATTAAAAAAATACATAAAAGGTCATAATTAAAAAATAACTGTAAAAAGCACATAAAACAGAGAGGGTGATATTAACCGCAATAAGGGAGTGATCGCAAAATCTCCCTGATCCCCTGGGGAGAATTCCAGTATTAGCATAACTTTTCCCAACGGAATTACGGAAAAAATGATAATTATGCAAATGCACAGGAAAAGCCCATTGTTGGCAGTGTTTATTGGCTGGAAGCTGTGGTCATGAGGCCATCCCCCTCTCAATCGCTACAGTTGGGATTGCAATCCTGTATAAAATATGTCTAGTCTAGTCTAGTCTAGTCTAGTCTAATGAAATATGCAACATATCGGGTCCTGAGATAGTATTGTTCATGTTTTAATATTACTTGAGTGTAATGAAACATGTGCAAGTATGTACATGTGTGAATGTTAGTTATATTTAATGAATTCCAGTGGGTTGGAACTGATAAGCTATTTTGGGAGGAGATTATGGTAATTTGCTACCGGAAATTGGCAAGGAGAGAGAACTTAAAAATTGACATTAAGAAGGAAGCAAAAAGAGCTGCTATAACTTCTTTATTTTCCCTTCCAGTTATATCAGTGCTCATGGTAGTTGAGTGATGTATGAAAGACTGCATTTTTAAAAACAAGTGATGGGGGCAGGAGGAAAAATAGTTTCAATTTTATTTTAGTTACTTTAAAATGTAATTAAAGTTAAATATAGTTAATGTGAATATTCTCCTAATAGATGTTTTTCTCTTCTGCTTATATTACAGAATTATTATATTGCTACTTGTTTTGAGGTTCATACTTGGGGATTTTGGAGCCTCAAGTTATGCACCATTACTCTGTAGTTCTATTTTATTTTTTTAAGTTTGTAAAATGGTATTACAACAAAGGCATAAATTACTGGATAAAAATAACTTTCTAGGTGATTATTGAAGAAGTATCCCAGGAAGAGTAGTAGCTGTGCAATCCTTTGGCACAAGTGAACAATTACAGTGTAGCGTTGGCACATCCTCTGTTGGAAGTGCACTGACAGGATGGAGAGGCTTCATCCAGCCCTGTGGGTGTAAGCCACTTTCCTCTTACTTGTCCCAAGCAGACTGTTGAGGTGAATGGATTTTGTGTGGCAGTTCTTACCTTCTAATTGCTATGAATTGTGAGTTGCTTCATAGATACTGTGATGCGACAGACTGAGAGCAAAATATGGTTAGCTGCATGATGATGAACACCCTTTTTGAGGAGTGTTTTGAACTGATTTGCCTTGCCATCTGAATTATGACTTCACTTGTTGCCATTGAACAGCCACACTACAACATTTCACTAAAGATTGGAATACAATTTAATTCCTTAATTAACTTCTCCCTTTTTTTCTTTTCCCACATCTTGCATTTGGTTAAATGGATTAAAAATGTGCATGTGTGTGCTTGAGTGTATGTGTGTCCTGAAATACATGAAGTCTAATAAACTTTTGCCCTTGAGCCTGTGAAGAAAATGTCCAGGCAATTTCTTTTTCAGTCTACATGTCTCTCTGGAGCACTGTTTCTAAAGATTGATCAATAGGTTTATTGTAAACTTCACTGTCTTTAAAAGCATTGTGACCTTATCCTATCTAAAAATAGCATGCACTTCTGCTGCCAAGGGAACCTTGACCTGCAGAAACCTATTTGGAACATAACTGACACATCCAGTCAGCTGTGTATCCAACACACTGTTGGAGGACATATTCTGTCCAGCTTCATCCCATCACTGACTTAGAAGTCCTAAAAAGGGAAAGATCAGCATTTGCCAGAAGATAGCTGGTCTGGTTGGGGAGTGGTGGTGGTGGGCTGCTATGGACAGGGGTCTTGGATAACATCTTTGACAAAAGATCAAATGCTAAAGTACAAGTTGGAATATTATTCCTTCAGTCTCATAATTCACTGATAACATCTGTGAAGTACTCCTGTGGTAAAGGCAGGGAAGTAGCAACCAAGGGGCTTAATTCATTCTGAAAATGTCTAAAAATTAGAGTCAACAGTCACTGAAGAAAGCTGAGTTTAAGTGCATTGAATTATTACTTTTTAAAAAGCCCATAAACTATTGAAGTGTAAGCATATCATGCTCCTAATAAAAAGATAAATTTATGTTTCAGATTGTTTTCATTCTTCAGACACATTTTAATTCATTGTCATAAGAGTGAAACCCAACTTGTAAAAAACCCCAAAACTTTCTTAGGGCCAATCCTGCCCACTTCAATAATACTTGATTATATTTATAAAAAATCAAAGTGGTTATAGAACAGGTTCTATAAAAAGGTCTCCAGCTCTTAGTGAACAAACTAAAGCCCCAATGTAGTCCCTGTAGGCTTCTTCTTTGGGACACTCTCCCTTCATCCCTTGTATTGTTCAGCAAGGACTGAAACTTCAGAAGCATTAGTATTGGCCATTGAGTAACTTTGATGGGGGTGGAAACTTACAGCTCATTATCAAGGTTCAGGCAAAGGACCTCTTGACCCTCCCCAGTGTGAGCAGCAATGGATGCTTCAGCAGAACACACATACTCTCTCTCCCTCCTCCCCATTTTTCCCTTAAAGAGCTCTTTCTGAGTAGTTGAAAGTCACAATATGAGGAAGTGTCTACTGAAGCCTCCATTGCTGATTACTGAGGAGAAAGGAGTTTTAAAAGTTCTTTGGGGGATAGAAGGAATGGGGTTCTTGGAATCAGGGATCTAACTGAGGCCAGATGAAAAATTCCTAGGACATATTAAGCTCCTGAGTTAGAAGTGGTTTTCCTTTAATGTAATATTTAGCTTGTTGGCTAAGCTAGTTTCTGTTTGCAAAATCATTCCATCTTTGAAATAGAATAATTCTGCACCACTAACATCATCCACTACTCCACACTTCTGACCAAAATTATTTTGGGTGTAATTGGACTAAAGAGCTTTCATTTTGAAAAGAAGTAAACTAGCTTTTCAGAATGGCAAAACAATTTATTCTCCAACTAACAAAAGCAGGGCTCCTTGTCTGAAAGTGAGGTTGCTGATAAGCATATAAGGATCTTGGGTGATCTTCCCTCTGCATGCTCCCTCTGCAGAGGCCACGATGATCAGTTTCTATGTGTGAGTTACTCTCCAGTTATATACAATGTCTCTTTAATGCGCAGACTCTTTTTAGCAAATGTCATTCAATTCTCTGAGAGTGATACTTTTAGTTGCCATAAAATTTTTAGCAGATAGTCTAGTTGGACTCCAGTAGAAGAGAAAAAAATAATAGCTGCTTCTGATACAGACATAAACAACAATGTCTATCATGGTGTCATGAGTGATATGTTATATCCCTCCATTTTATCATTCCCCCCATAACCTCCAAAAGTTATAGACTGAGAAATCAACAGTTTGCACTTTTTACTTTCTCTTTTTACTTTCTTTCTCTGAATTTAGTTTGTATTAGTTTTTATTACTGTAATTAAATTTTTCAATTAAAATTATATATATAATTTTAATTGAAAAATTTAAAAAGTTTATCTAATATATCTTAAGTAATTAGCATAAGAGAACTGTAATCTCCTGCAATATTGTGAATAGTTTTCAAATTGGACACAGATTAAAATTCAGACAATAACAAGTTTACCATTTTTTTTCGTATGTGTTCTTTGCACATGAATCCCCTTACAAGTCATGCTTCTCCCATTCCATGTTATCTTTGCTATTTATTATGCTTGCTTCTTCCTAGTTATCTCCCTAAGAGTTAGATTTATACTTAAGTCCTTGGAGTGGGAATCTGTTTTGTAATCTTGTTTATTTTGCAAAGCAGAACTGAAAAAAAATAGTAGTAAAAGTAGCATATGTATTAGTAATCCGGCCACTGTCCCTGTATGGTATGCTAGTTGTTGATGGAGACCTGAAAATGGTTTATTAAAATCTAATTATCATATAGAATAAATTTGAACTGGAACTTTCTCAGTTCACATGTGATGTTCAAAGCATTATTCCAAGCCTGGGGTTAACATATTGTATTTTGGGGCCCTGTTTTGTTTTGTTTGATTTGTGTTGCTTTTAGAACATTTTAATATGGGCTGTCTATGTGATTTTGTTTTATCTGTTTCTGTGGATTTTTTTGGTTTGGTACACTGCTCAGAGTCCATCAGAATTGGGCAGCTATAATGAATATAAACGAATGAATGATTGAATGAATGAATGTTTGGTATTATGTGAGTGAAAATTGGATTTGCTTCCTCCTCTTATGCCTTCCAAATCTGATCCAAAATATAATGAATCTGTTCCATCCATATTGACAAACTATAGCTGTTATGTGACTTTTAAACCAGAATTTGAAACTGCATTTAATCTATGGTTTCCATTTCTGGTTTGGATGGCAAATGGAAGCCATAATTCCCATAGATTTAGTTTGTTATGAACCAGGAAATCAGTAATGCATTGGCATCTACAGAACACAACAGGAAACTCAGGCTACTTGAGGTCTCTTGGGCCCTTTTATGCAACTTCTTCAGTTCTCTAAGATTGTGCTACTGAAACTTAGTGAAAAAGCACTGCATAACAATGGAACAATTGTCCATTTTCATTAAAAATGTAAGAAGCAAAAGTAATATATTAGGCTACAAAAAATTATTTAAGGTTAAAATAGGTTTAGAGCATTTGTGGTTCACTGTTAGGGGAAAACAAACATTGTTATAGCATGTTAAGTGAACCAGGTTATTACATAAATCAGTAGTATGATATAGTTGTTTGGGTATAGCATGTTATATGTACACAACAATTGCATCATGTTATTCCAGATTTAGGGGTTACTGTTGTGTGAACCCAGCCATATTTTACTAATACAAAAAAGCCTAAATTTGCTGTGGAAGGGGAAAAGCCTGAAAATTCAATCCAGTCTCCTGTGATAGCCATAAATTCACCTCCAGTGCACCAGAATTAACTATGTAGACATGAATCTTGTAGTTCACATAATTTGCCATTAGCATGAGTATCTATTTATTATAGTACTAAAGTATTATACATTATATTACAAGTTACAGTAAGTAAAATAAAAAATTCCATTGGGAACTGTCACTTTTTGTACCAACTTACTTGAAAGCCCCTATTGCACATAGAGTGGTTCTCTGCAATAGTTCAGCCATCAAAGAACAAAAATATAAAAAAAGACCCTGCTGAACTAGACTAAAGGTTTGTCTAGTGCTCTATCATGTTTCTCACAGTAGCCAAACCAGTACATCTGGAAGCCTATCTATGTACATTATCATGACTTTTAGATGTTGGTAGCTGTTCTTAATACAGACCAAGAAATGGACATTACTATATATAAGGTAAATAATTTCTATAGGTTAAGTTCAGCAGATAAGAAAAGAATATCCAATGTTATGGTTTTGGCATTCTCTCTCTCTTTGCTCTTTTGCTTTCAGTGGCAGTATAGGTCATAAGAAAGTAGTGACCCATTCTTTTCTCTGAGTCATGTTCAGGCACCCTTCCTGACTTACCCCTGACTAAACCTAATTTTTGTAACTGAGGAGATGGGCCAAGTTCAAGAAGTGGCTTTTCTTTGAACCCTATCTTTCCTATACAGGTAGTCTTTGCTTAATGACTGTTTGTTTAACAACTGTTCAGTTATGATGGCACTAAAACAATTACTTATGACCGGTGCCCGAAGTTACGGCCATCGTAGTGCTCCTACAGTCATGTGATCATGATCCATGCGCTTGACAAGCAGCATCCTAGGATCATACGATCGCCATTTGTGACCTTCCCAGCCAGCTTCCAGCAAGCAAAATCAATGGGGAACCATATGATTCACTTAATGACCATGTGATATGCTTAAGGACCACGAACCACTTAATGACCACTGCAAAAAGATGTAAAATTGGGTCTGGTCATGTGATGATTCACTTAGCGGCCTATATTCCGGTCCCAGTTGTGGTCGTTAAGTGAGGTCTACTTGTAATCTGGTCATCACGCTTGATTTTGGAATATACCTTTGTTGGCAGCAGAAGATTGGTCAAGACATTATTTGGAGGCGCAAGGATAGTTTTTGATACATCAGTATATAACAACTTACTTTCTTTATGTTAACAATGTATTTGCTTAGTTAATGAACAGAGTTATGCTTGTGGTGAGCTGAGGTCAGTCTGTCAGCAATTTGCTTTACAACCTGGAACTTGGACAACTGCTTTTTCAGTAATCAGGACAGGCAAGCCCTTTAACTGGTCACTTGTCATGCAGTTTCTTGGATAATCTTTTACCCACTAAAGACATTAGAATATGTTTTCAAATGGGACACTTGGCAAAGGAATATTTCAGTTAATTATAATTTTGATTTTTCAAGTTTGTATTTATCTGGGAGGGAAAGAAATTAAGCAAACTATTACATTTGGGCATTTCTTCATGATGCTTTTTAAACTTTTAACAAAAGTTTTATATTTAATTATTTGTATTCTTATTTCATGTTCATGGTTAAATGGATGAGGATGATGATGATAAGTGGGGAAGGGGTTAAATTGGCAGGGAAAAGCAGCAGAATTGGACAGTAAGCCAAATGGGTGCTTTGGAGTGCGTGTGAATGTGCACTCCACACCTGTCAGCCCCTCCTTAAAGAAGTTGTATCTGTTACTGAAGTCATATGTTAGCTGTGTGACCCCTGGAAAATACATGTTTGCATTAAGGAGATGATGACAAGGTGCAACAAGGTGTTTCAGAGTGGGTGTGGACACCTTGTCAGCACTTCCTTAACTCAAATATGTATTTTCCTGGGATTATACAGTTCCCTTACCATGTATGGGAATTAATTTAATATTTCATGAATCTTCCTTTTTTCTTTTTCTTTGTTTCTTTTACCCCTTAAGTTTTAGTTTATTGTAATAACTGTAATGCATGTATTATTTCATTGTACTAAGGTATTAATCTTCTTTTTGTTTGTTTAACTTCACTAATAAAAAAGAAATCATAGTTAAAAGGAGTGAAACTGGCAAAGCAGGAATTTGTGGTCAGCATAGATCAGGTGAGTTCCAGGACCATCAAGAAAATAGCCAAATATCTGTTGACTCAGAAAGGCAGAAGGAAAAAGTCTAGAATTTAATCCTTGAGTATAGATCTATATCTGGCTTCATTTTTTTCTGCAATAAAGATCATGGCTAAGAGCCTTCTGCAAAGCAGGTCATTTGCAGAATAATGGGATAAGTGTCTGATGAGATTTATAGATGAGAAGTGCAGAAATCTAGCCACTGCTGGCAATTAAAATGTTGGGCAGGAAAGGTGAATATTTTCCAGATGTGGCAAACATGTCCGTTGTTTACAGAAGGAAAAGACGGATACAATGCTTTTGAGTAGCAGAGTTTTAGATGGTGCTGTAAAAGAGGAAACATGTCTGTCCTCAAACTAAGAGAGGTTGAAGGAAATAGTTCTAAAATAAAGGTAAGCTGTGCATAGCTCCAGTTTAATGACCGTGTTATATTGCCAATCTCTCCTTCCTCCTAGTCTCTTAAACTCAGAGTTTATGAAGATGATAGAAACAAATGTACAAATGAATACTCTTTCAAGACAAATAGATCAACAGAACTCATTTAAAGGGATGGGGAAAGGAATTTACTGTTTGATGAACCTGTTTGATTTTCTGGGCTGTCGTTAAAGTTTTGAAATCAGACTTCCCCAGTAGCTAAGAGAAATGCTGTGATCAAATTCTATACCAAATTCTCCAATATGTACTCAAATTACCATATGTGCAATTCATCCTTTGCATCTGATGATATTTAAAATCAAGCACCTCTTTTCAAATTAATGGAAAGGAACAGGGGAAGCCTCCCAGAGTGTTGAAAGTGCAAAAGAAGGTTTACTTGGATTTTTTAAAATCTTAAACATTTGTTAGCTGAAATTGCTGTCATAATCCTTTTGTAATTTATTTGCTAATAGTTGATGATATTTATTGAATTTGAACACTTCTATCATAAAGAGTATTGCCCCAGGCTAAGACAGCTTTTCTGGAGCAATTTCTTAAAGTAGGTGTAGGATTACTGTGAAATGGGTAGGTAAAATCTTCAGTGGTGAATGATGGTAGACTTCTTATATTTTCCAGTCATTTTTGCACAATAATAATATGTAGAAGCTGGATTTTAAAATAAAATGAAATAAAAATGAAATAGATATTTGAGATTATGTACGTACTGATTTTTTCTGTGTCACACTGATTCTGGTATTATTGTGGTAAAATTAGAAATCTTGCCTACAGATCTTTTGTGATTTATCAAAGCTATGGGATCTGGTATAGTAGTAGTAGTACTGTAGTAATCATAATAATAATCAGTAGTAGTAATAGTAGTAATAGTGAGCATAAGAGAAATGGCAGCTCTTCCCATGGGTAGACTTGCTTTTTTGTTACTGTGGTGCAAGTGCTACTTATGCACTTTAAGCTGACCTAAAGGCCTAGAGTGTCAGGCAGTATTTGTGCAGAATCACTATTCTTTCCACAAATGTTAGTTTCATTATTGTACTTCACCAACTGTTATTTCTGCATCTCTGTAATTTTATTTATCAGAAACTCAGAGCTCTTCAACTTCCAGAGATAACCTTTGTTTTGTTGTTGTTGTTGTTTAGTCGTTAAGTCGTGTCCGACTCTTCGTGACCCCATGAACCATATTGCGCCAGGCCTTCCTATCTTTCACTGCCTCCCTGAGTTTGCTCAATTTCATGCTCATTGCTTCAGTGATGCTATCTAGCCATCTCATCCTCTGCCGTCCTCTTCTCCTTTTGCCTTCCATCTTTCCCAGCATCAGGGTCTTTTCCAAAGAGTCCTCTCTTCGCATTAGATGACCAAAGTATCTGAGCTTGAGCTTCATTATCAATCCTTCCAATGAGCAATCAGAGTTGATTTCCTTTAAGATTGACTGGTTTGACCTCCTAGCAGTCCAGGGGACTCTTAAGAGTCTTCTCCAGCACCACAGTTCAAAGGCATCAATTCTTCGGCGTTCAGCCTTCTTTATGGTCCAGCTCTCACAGCCATACATTACTACTGGAAAAACCATAGCTTTGACTATGCGGATCTTTGTCGGCAAGGTGACGTCTCTGCTTTTTAATATGCTATCTAGGTTTGCCATAGCTTTCCTCCCAAGGAGCAAGCGTCTTTTAATTTCATGGCTGCAGTCTCCGTCTGCGGTGATCTTGGAGCCCAAATAAATGAAGTCTGTTACTGCTTCCATTTCTACCCCTTCTATTTGCCAGGGATTGATGGGTCCAGATGCCATGATCTTAGTTTTTTTAATGTTGAGTTTCAAGCCAGCTTTCGCACTCTCCTCTTTCACCCTCATCAAGAGGCTCTTTAGTTCTTCTTCACTTTCTGCCATTAGGGTGGTATCGTCTGCATATCTGAGGTTATTGATGTTTCTCCCTGCAATCTTAATTCCGGCTTGTGATTCTTCCAGCCTGGCATTTCTCATGATGTACTCTGCATATAGGTTAAATAAGCAGGGTGACAGTATACAGCCTTGTCGTACTCCTTTCCCTATTTTGAACCAATCGGTTGTTCCATGACCAGTTCTAACTGTTGCTTCTTGGCCCGCATACAGATTTCTCAGGAGACAGGTAAGGTGGTCTGGTATCCCCATCTCTTTAAGAATTTGCCACAGTTTGTTGTGATCCACACAATCAAAGGCTTTTGCATAGTCAATGAAGCAGAAGTAGATGCTTTTCTGGAACTCTCGTGCTTTCTCCATGATCCAGCGAATGTTGGCAATTTGATCTCTAGTTCCTCTGCCTCTTCGAAACCCAGCTTGTACATCCGGTAGTTCTCGGTTCACATACTGCTGAAGCCTAGCTTGTAGGATTTTGAGCATAACCTTGCTAGCATGTGAAATGAGTGCAATTGTGCGATAGTTTGAGCATTCTTTGGCATTGCCCTTCTTTGGAATTGGAACGTAAACTGACCTTTTCCAATCCCGTGGCCACTGTTGCGTTTTCCAAACTTGCTGGCATATTGAGTGCAGCACTTTAACAGCATCGTCTTGTAGTATTTTAAATAACTCAGCTGGAATACTGTCATCTCCACTAGCTTTGTTGTTAGCAATGCTTCCTAAGGCCCACTTGACTTCACTCTCTAGGATGTCTGGCTCAGGGTCAGTGACCACACCAGCATGGACATCAGGGACATTAAGATCTTTCTTGTATAGTTCTTCTGTGTATTCTTGCCACCTCTTCTTAATCTCTTCTGCTTCTGTTAGGTCCCTGCCTTTTTTGTCCTTTATCATGCCCATCTTTGCACTAAACGTTCCTTTGATATCTCCAATTTTCTTGAAGAGATCTCTAGTCTTCCCCATTCTATTGTTTTCTTCAATTTCTTTGCATTGTTCATTTAAGAAGGCCTTCTTATCTCTCCTTGCTATTCTCTGGAAATCTGCATTCAGTTGCTTATATCTTTCCCTTTCACCCTTGCTTTTCTCATTCCTTCTTTCCACAGCTATTTGTAAAGCCTCATCAGACAGCCATTTTGCTTTCTTGCATTTCTTTTTCTTTGGGATGGTTTTAGATGCTGCCTCTTGTACAATGTTACACACCTCCGTCCATAGTTCTTCAGGCACTCTGTCTACCAAATCTAATCCTCTAAATCTATTCATCACCTTCACTGTGTACTCACATGGAATATGATCTAAGTCATACCTGAGTGGTCTAGTGGTTTTCCCTACATTCTTCAATTTAAGCCTAAATTTTGCAGTAAGAAGCTCATGATCTGAGCCACAGTCAGCTCCTGGTCTTGTTTTTGCCGTCTGTATAGAGCTTCTCCACCTTTGGCTGCAAAGTATGTAATCAATCTGGTTTCGGTATTGACCATCTGGTGATGTCCATGTGTAGAGTCGTCTCTTGTGTTGTTGGAAAAGAGTGTTTGCTATGACTAGCTTGTTCTCTTGACAGAACTCTATTAGCCTTTGCCCTGCTTCATTTTGTACTCCAAGGCCAAACTTGCCTGTTATTCCGATTACTCCTTGACTTCCTACTTTAGCATTCCAATCCCCTATGATGAAAAGGACATCTTTTTTTGGTGCTAGTTCTAGAAGGTCTTGTAGGTCTTCATAGAACCGGTCAACTTCAGCTTCTTCGGCATCAGTGGTTGGGGCATAGACTTGGATTACCGTGATGTTGAATGGTTTTCCTTGGATACGCACTGAGATCATTCTGTCGTTTTTGAGGTTGTACCCCATTACTGCCTTTCCCACTCTCTTATTGACTATGAGTGCAACTCCATTTCTTCTAAGGGTTTCTTGCCCACAGTAGTAGATATAGTGGTCACCTGAATTAAATTCACCCATTCCCGTCCATTTCAATTCGCTGATTCCCAAGATGTCGACGTTCAATCTTGTCATCTCATGTTTGACCACATCCAGCTTGCCTTGGTTCATGGATCTTACATTCCACGTACCTATACAATATTGTTCTTTACAGCATCGGACCTTCTTTTCGCTTCCAGATACATCCACAGCTGAACGTCCTTTCGGCTTTGGCCCAGCCGCTTCACTCTTTCTGGAGCTACTTGGAATTGCCCTCCGCTCTTCCCCAGTAGCATATTGGACACCTTCCGACCTGAGGGGCTCATCTTCCGGCGTCATATCTTTTAGCCTTTTAACATTGTCCATGGGGTTTTCTTGGCAAGGATACTGGAGTGGGTTGCCATTTCCTTCTCCAGTGGACCACATTTTGTCAGAACTCTCTGTCATGACCTGTCCGTCTTGGGTGGCCCTGCACGGTATAGCTCATGGCTTCACTGAGTTACACAAGCCCCTTCGCCACGACAAGGCAGTGATCCATGAAGGGGAGAGATAACCTTATGTCCTAGTTTTAGCCCTTGGCCAACTGAATGTTTTGGTCTCTGTTCCCTGTTGGGTCAGATTGTATTCTCATGCCAAATGAGGTCCAGCCATGCTGGAAACTATTTAGATTTGTACTTTATTCCAATCTGGTTGATTGTGGCAGCAGAGAATCCCTGATTATTGGAGGAGATCGAAGTCAAAGCAACTGCGTATTGTATTGTATTGTATTGTATTGTATTGTATTGTATTGTATTGATTATTTTAAATTTATTGGCCATCCAACTCCAGTGGACTCTGAATTAGATATATATTTGATCCTCTAAATCATGGAGGTGCCCTGATCCTGGCTTTTTCTTACTAAAATTGACATTAACTGAAGTTTGTCATTATGCTTTGCACAATTTTAAATACAATCTATATTGTTCACTGTGCAGAAGATTAGCAATCTGCATCTTGTGGGATGCTTCTTAACAGGATAGGAAAAAAAACCCCAAATCAGTAATAATTTGCATGCAGTACCTATATGCTAATTTATTTGAATACATGCAAGTTTAGAAGTCATTATTGTAATTTAAATAGTATGAGTAATATATTCCAACCTAGTGGAGAGAATTATGACCAGGAGAATTGTGTACTTCTTTAATCAGGTACTAACTTTTCTTTCTTAGGTTCCTTATCACTCAGCGAGATTGGGATTGCAAAAACAGTTGGATGTCTTTAAATAGAGAACTCTTCTGTGTTGACATTTATGAATAAGATGATAATATATAGTGTACGGGTATATATGAAACTAACTGATAACAAGTGGCACGGAATAAACAGAGAAAGAACAACTTCTGTGATGGGGGAAAAAAGAAACTTGCAGGGAAGTCCCAGTTCCAGAGCATTATTTTCTTATCATGCCCAAGGCATGGCTTAATGTTTATTTTTAATGTTCTAGCAAGTCTTATGTCTAACATTACTTATATGCAGCCAGGATCCATCATCAGTCCTGGAGACCAACTTGTTTTCCCAGATGGCTGCCAATAGAAGCAAGTGAAAGAGAATGGTCTAGTATCACAAACCCTGCTCCCTAAAAGTCTATTTAAAAAAATCTGTTGTCACAGCCACTGTTTTGTTAACATTTTTTTTTTCTTCTGAGATGGCAGTTGGTAGTAGATTATGTATTCCTTAAGATGCTCCATCCAGTTTGGATTCAGAAATTCTAGATGCTAATCTATAATTTTGCTTTTTGTAGACTTATGGTGTTTAAACAAGCATAAAAAGCATGGGCCATGCCCACTAATCCAGCTTTCAACATTTTCATATATGTTTGGGTCACCAGTAGCAAATTCTGAAGGAAGGAAGAATTCTCAGTGCAGTTGGAGGTCTGGCTTCATGAGGTTCCCCATTTGGGGAATGTTCTAATTATATTTAAGCAATTTTATGTAGCATGTTCAGAATGCAGCAACATTAGGGAATGGGTAGTTGCAGTCCCTATGCTCCTTATACACATTTTATTAACCCAATATTTTAGCTGAGTTCTAGCTTGTACTTAAGAGTGGCAAGCATGGTCTTTTGATCTCAAAATTAATATTTCTGAATATAAGAAACATTTCACATTTCACCCAAGCTTTGGAATGTGGTCTCTCCAATCCTTTCTATCATGTAAGTGCCGTGTATAACCAGCTGAAGTAAGTTATTGCCTTTGAGAGTTTCCAGCTTTAGTAAAAATAATTATGCTTTCAGACAAACTACAGGTAGTCCTTGCTTAACGACCATTCATTCAGCGACTGTTCGAAATTACGATGGCACTGAAAAAATGGACTTACAACCCGTGCCCAAAGATGTGGCCATTGCAGCGCCCCCATGGTCATGTGATCAAAATTTGGACACTTGGCAGCCTGTCCGCACTTATGACTGCAGAGGTGCTACAACTCCACCCACCTGCCTATCCCCCCACCCGTCTATGCTCTTTTGGCTGCCCTGCACAGCAGCACTTGCTGGCAGCACCAGGGCTGGGTGTGATAGAATGTATCTACAAGGAGGAGAGTGATGTGAGAGATCAAGGCTATCAGGAGGGAGGGGGTGCATTCCAGGAGGGGAAAGGAGGCAGGAGACAATACAGTCCGCAGGGGGATGTGGGAGGCGAAAGAGGTTCAGGATAGCCACTCCCTAGAATCTCACAGGGTATATCCACTAGTTGCTGTAGTATAGATTTAGTTTGGCAAGATTCTGTCTATTGGTGTAAGCAAATAAAGGAACTATACTGGACTGTTTCATTGTTGTTCTTGGGCTGGGCCTGACACTGAGGCTGCCCAAGGCCTTCAGTAGTCTCAGCCAGCTACCACTGCCCCCAGGCCTCATCTTTAGGCCCCAGTGCTGCTGCTGCCACTGAGAAATGCCACCTCAAGCCCCATACTGCTGGCCTTCACTGCCTTGCACTGTTCTCCAAGCTGCACCTCTTGTTCCTTCCCCAAGCTGGTGCCTCTCGTTCTTTCCATAAGCTGGCATTCTGTTCCTCCCCCAAGCCAGTGCCTCTTGTTCCTTCTGCAGGCTGCGCATCTTATACCTTCTGCAAGCTGATGTCTCATTCTTTCCCCAAGTCAGTGCCTCTTGTTCTTTCCCCAAGCCGGCATCCCGTTCATTCCCCAAGCTAGCACCTCTTGTTCCTTCTGCAAGCTGGTGTCCCATTCTTGTGATCCTTCAGAAATCTTCTGGTCTTGTCCAGGACTCACGAGAATGGGACGTGCATCATTCCTTCTCTAAATTGCGAAGGTTTCTGAAGGGTCACGAGAATGGGGTGCCAGCTTGGGAAAGGAATCGGATGCTGGTTTGGGGAAGGAACAAGAGGCGTGGCTTGGAGAACGGTGAGAAGTGATGAAGGCCAGCAGTGTGGGGCTTGGGACGGCATTTCTCAGTGGCAACAGTGGTGCTGGGACTGAAGTTGAGGCCTGGGGAAGGTGGCAGCTGGCTGAAACTGCTGAAGGCCTCGGGCCTCTACTTCAGCTCCAGCCTTGGTGCTGCTGCTGCCAAGTGCCACTGTACATGGCATCCAAAGGGTCATAGATGAGGGGGGAGATAGGTGGGTGGGGGAAGTTGCAGTGCAGTTGTAAGTGCTGCTGGGCCGGGTTGGGGTGGCTGTGGCTTTTCACCGCACTGCAGCACCCCCCAACTCACGTGTGGCCTGTGCCAGGCCTCCCAGGGCTCCGAGGCACCCCCATGCTCCTTACCTGGGACTCCATCTGCTTAACAACCTGTGATTCTTGCTTAACAACGGCAGCCAGGAGTACTGAAGTGGTCACATGACATCTCGCTTAACAACCACATCGCTTAGCAACGAAATTCTGGTCCCAATTGTGGTCATTAAGCGAGGACTATCTGTAGAATATTTCTCCTTCATTTACACAAATAATCAGTTCTGCCTAACAAAACTTTTAATATGTTTTAAATCTTACACAGTTCTCTGTGAATCAGGTGATGAAACTATCTTACATAAATATTAACTGAAAGATTAGAGATTATTTTGTATACTGGTTTGTTTTTAGCTGACAAATTGCATATTTAATTAATACTTTGATATTAAATTGCAAAAGTATAGGAAAATAAGTAAGAGGTACATTATGTGAATATAATAGTATCTTGTACATGCAGAAATTAGTTTCATAAATAATTCTGAAGAACTTTGCTTTCATTTACAAAGATAACATGCATGTTCTTGTCTATTAAGGCTCTGAAAATAAAACTGAAGCTCCAAATGTGAAAGCACTGAATAGTGAAATTACAGAAAATAGGATTTTGTACCTTGGAAGTAAACTAAATTGTCCAAAATAAACATTCTCATAAGTTTGACTTATGGTAGAATCTAGCTATTATTTGGATATTAGTTTGATAATATATTAAAAGAAAACAACATTTAGTCTTCCTTTATCCTATCCTAGGATGTTCTTGTTTACAGAAACTATCTTTCCTTCTCTTAGGGAAAAAAAAATGTATTTACTGTTTTATGTTATGTCACACCATTTTATTTTATTGTACCATTCTGCAGAAGTGGCCCAGCAGGAGTCCTACAACCCTAAATTTTATAAGAAATAAATTTAAAAGGGCCCTTTTACACCTACTGTAAATAATAAAACCCAAAGCTTTATCTACTTAAAAACACAATTCCAAAATATACAGAAAAATGGCAAAAAAGGGCAGAGATTTATTTCCATGAAACTATATACAATGAAAATGGCATGATTTGTTGTGTAGGAGCTAATATGGAGCTGGCTGAAAGGTCTTGTGAGCCAAATTCTCACCTGAGTGGTAGGAAATGGCTGTGCTTCTGGGATAATGATGTGCTCACCTCAGGAAAGAAACCCAATCTTAATGGCTGGTGGAAGGCTTCTCCAAGGGGCCACGTTTTCCTGAGAACACTGTAGAATGTGCAGGTGTGCCTCAAGATGCTATCCAGAGGAGCAACCATGTAAAATATGTGGCATTTGAAACAACAAATAGTGCTGTAGCACCTTAAAAGACTAGCATATTGACTGTGGAACAACCTTTTGTATGCTGTATCTGATGAAATAGACAGTAGGGTTTTTTTCCCTTTATAAAATGTTATATAGAAATAATTTTTAAAAAAACAAACAGAAGAAAAGGAAAAGGTCAAAAACAGTATCTATGAAAAAACATCTTGGTTCTTAAATGCAATCTGAAATGACCAGCTGAGTAACATTCATTAGGCTTTTATCCTGATAAACAGCCAGTTCATCAGTAGAGATGAACACATATTATCCCTCAAAGATTGTAAACCTGGGGTAGCACTGTCTTTCCATCATAGACATATAATGTTTGCTGTGCCTAATGTTTGTCAAAATCCATAATTTTTCATATAATGATACTGCCAATTTTTATATATAATTTAAAATCATATCTTTGAACCAGATTACTCCTCCCTAAACCATGTTAACACATTTATGAATAGTACACAATTGTGGGCAAGCCCATATCATATGCATAAATGTGCCCTCCATTATTTTATACTTCTAGCATAATGAAGTTGACAGCCCCTTTTAAACATTCTCTGAGATGTCTGATAAACATGAAAAAAGTTGATTTAATCTCATTTTAAGAACAAAAGAAACATACTTAATATACTTTAAGACCCTTAACCATTGATTTGTTAATGTTCCACTTCCCCGTTTCAAAGTTACAGTGCTTAAATTATGCTTTAAAAATGCTTTAAAAGCCTTAATAATGCTTTTAATTGTTTATAAAAAATACTGTAGATTTCAGTGTTAATAGTAATTTAGGAGTTTTAGATGCTACTAGAGTGAGTGTCTGGACTAACTTGTCAAATCAAAGATGCTTTAATTGAATGTACTACCATTCTGCAGTTTCACATGATCCACATTTGTTTTTCAATAATTCAAATGGTTTAAAAACTTGGTTGACAATTATCTGATCTGAAGTATTAATTTCAGTATTAATTAGCCCATGAATTCCAATAAAAAGAGAGGGAAAGGGAGACTGGCTTTCTCTTTTCATATTGGGATTTTCCCCTGGTGTGTTCATCCGTGAATAAGGATCAGAATTATTCTTCTGTCCTAATTTATTCCAGATATGCCTCATAGCCTTTCATGTTGGAAATACAATATAATTTTGACTAAAAAAAGGAATCAAGCCCCTGTTATGATATCAGAGAAGTCACATAATAACTTCTTGATTGTGCTCATAGTAAGTTTTTTACTTCATCATTTGGATAACATAGAGAAATAGAAGTCAAGATATATGCCGAGAAACTGGATGTCAGGAAAGTTACCCCCCTGCCCCACAAGCATCATATGATAATTGTAATCTTTTTTTAAAAAAAACTTGGGGTTTGTCTTCCCAGAAAAATGTTTCTTATTATTAATCTGGTTGAAATATCTTAAAGATATTAAGGGGATCCTTCTAAGTACATGTATAAGTCTTGAAGTAATATTCATTTCTGCAAGTTTTCCCATAAATTCATTGGGATTTTTAACCATCTCTTCATATCAGTATTAATCTGAATTTGCAGAAGTTACCTCTGCAGATAATTTTTTTTTTTGGGATTATTATTCCAAGACATTTAAAATAATTTAAACACAAAATAATATCCCAGTTTTTACAAATTTCCATAGGTGCAATAAAACCCATAAGAAGTGTGTGAGACCTACTCCAGTTAATTGAGTAACTTGATTTACCAAAGTGTTGTACCATATCTGTAAAGTTTAAATAGAACATTAATGATGATCAATACAACATAATATATCACCAACCTATAACAACAATTTGTGTGCAGCTCCAACTAATTTTATGCCTAGAATGTCCTTCAATGATCTAATAAGACAGACCAATTATTACGGTATTAGATTAAATACAAAGGGATATAAAGAGCATCCTTGACAAGTTTTATGAGACACCTTGATAAGTGAGGAAATAGTTCAATTTGTAATAGCCCTGGATCAGAGAATATATTTTAATCCAGTTAAATAAAAAAGAAGGAAATACATCAGGCAAACCTTTCTCCAAAAATTTCAGCTATACCATATTAAAGGCTTTTTCTGCATCCAACAAAACCACTACTGCCTATTCCAGTTTTTCTGAAGGTATATATAAAACACCAATTAATAGCCAAATGTCCAAACTCCCATCCTTTTATAGAACCAGATTGTGCCAAGATGAACTATCAGAGGTTTGTCTATACTCTGATGTGCCAGGGTCAAGATCACAATTTTGACATCAACATTTTAACAAAAAAAATTGGTGATAGCTAGTAGAACCAGCAGAATCTTTACCAGCCTTCAGAATCTCAGTTATATAAATCTCATTAAAGGAAGTTGGAAAAACTTCGTTCAAGAATGCATTATTATAAATCTGTAACAAGATAGGTGCTAAGCAGTTGATGGCCAGGCTGTGATTTTATTGTATTATGAAAAAAAAGTAATCGTTACTTCTACAAAGATTAATCCTTTCTAGACAAGAAAGTGGGGGAGGGGATATGCATAAAGCATGCGTGCAGATTTCCTTCCTCCTTCCCAAATTACCTCACATTAGTAACAAACACTTCTTGCCATTTTTTTCTCCCACGAGAATGCAGCCCTTCTTGTTCTCTCCAGAAGTTCAGGTGGCATAGCTTGAGGCTTTTCACCATGAGAAGAGTTAGTGATTAGTGATTCATCTTTGCTTTAACTTTCCAAGATTAGACCCACTAACAGCAGAAGACACAATTTCCTGAATGACTCTGAATAAAGCACTGATGACCGTTAAAAAAGAGGGGGGGGAACTCTTGGAACACATATTTTGCAAAAGTTCACCATAAAAAAATGCTGAAACTCACCTTGGAGTCTGCTGAATTATAAATGTGAAAGACAAAACCTTTAAAACTTTTGTGCACGTGACTGTTACACACCATGGATTCTCTACCACACACCTAAACAAGGCGATTTTAAATTGCTGAAGCAATAGGACTTTTCTAAGGTTAAATTCCTGAAGTTGGAAAAGGTACCAAAGTCAGCCATTTTTCATATCTTTATGCTGCAGTGGTCTCCTGGACATCTTTTCAACTGGATTCTTCCACCCCCACCTCATGAATGGCTGGGCTGGATGAGGGCAGACATAAAAACACAAGATAAGTTTCTCCTGGATTTTCTGACTGCCAAGTTTTCCTTTGTGAAAGGAGTACCACACCCATGTCTGCCTACCTACCGGTTTGAGAGGCAGACACATTTTTGGCACCAAGCAAGGGAAGGGTTCCAACATGTTTTAAAGAACAGCTTTCCTGCTTCTGTCAATCTAATGTAGATGTTTGCTGAGTATTTTTAGGAGATAAAACTGATGCAGGGTTACTCAGAATCACGACACATGTCAGATGCTGCCATCTACTAATATGATGAAATTATCTACATCTCTATTGCCACTATTGCCACTGCGTTATAGTTTTTGTTGTTTTCATTACTTCTAGTGAAATGGCTATCACATGCAAATGTGTAGGTTTTACATACCGAGAACTATAAAATAACCAGGATTTTACTGGTTTAACTGATAACACTGTTCTGTCAGATAATTGATATTGGGAGTTTGAAAGACTTCTAGTCATGTTCCTAACAGCAGATAGGTGAATTAAATGAAAGCCTTTACTTTGCTTGTCCATTGAAAAGATATTAGGCAGCATTCTTAAACAGTCTTTGTGTGTTATTAGAGCATTTTATAAAAGTTAAAATAGAAAACAAAGCAATAAATAGAATGCTTGTGACTGTACAGATACATGTATGAAAATGATCTTGTGAGTAATTTATGAATCTTGTAATAGCTGTTGGCTGTGGAGTTCATATTTTCTTATGCTATGCCAATTAGCAATGGGAAATTAGCCAAGTAGTGGTATGCAGGGTTGTAGTGCTTTAGAACGGTCACCTACTTCAGAGACTTCTGTGATAGTGAAGATAAAGTGGGAAGAATTAGAACCTGGCCTCCTTATATATTGGCTTTCAACATCTGGAAGTTTGGAAGTGGGTGGGTATTTGCATATTTATTGTCCTCCCCACCCTTTCATATGGTGTAATCCTAGCAGAAATTTAGTATACCTTATGTCTAATAAGGACAGGGATAGAAGTAGATTAATGAAGTTACACATATACCAAGGGCTTGCTGGATCTGTTTAAGATATATCTAGCTCAGCACTTTTTGCTTCCACCAGTGATAAAACAGATACTTTTCAGAATGAAGGAAACAGCCTTAATTTGTTATGTCCAACTTCTAATATTTAGAAATCCCTATCCATGGAGGTTTAGCTACCATGGTTGACAGCTGTGGATTAGTAATATTTGTCTCATCCTTTAAAACAAAATTTAGATGAGTGGCCCTCATCATTTTTTGTGATACTGAAATTCCACTTGGATTGAATAATTTTGTATAGAAGTTTTTCTTATGTCAATTCCTATCTCCTCCCTCCTCCCAACCATTAACTGGCATTTTTCTATTACATTACAATGTAATTTCTTTTCTGGAAAAAGTCAGTAGACCCATCCAGCTCTGTTTGGAGGAAAGACTGATGAGCCTCTTCTTTGTTATGTGAAACCCTGAATGTTCACCCTTGACCATTTCTCTTGCAGGCTGGTATAAAAGGTTAGAGATTTTAGACTGTTTCCCCAAGTGTCAGCATTTAGGAGCTCCATTAGAAAGCCTTAAGATGGATGGCCAGAATGAAGTGAGAGAATACATTAGCTACTTGGAACAGTGCAAAAGACAAAGCCATTTGTGAGGAGTACACTGAAGTTTTCCATTGAGGACTCCTTCCCCTCTGACATCTGGTATAGTTCATTATAAATCAAGAAATTACCCCTTTCTTCACTCATGAAGCAGGCAATATTATTTCTGGAGGTAGTCCAAGATGTGAACTTGGTGCTGTGTCTTTGAGGTATTCCAAACTTGAAAATACAGCAGCTGTTTTTTTTTTTTTTTTTTGCAGCTTATAGCTAAAAAGGAAAGTAAGATGTAACTTCAGATTTTGAGAATCTTTGGGGCAAGATTATTTCAGTGGGCCCAACTTCTCCCCACTGCTGTCAGGAAACCTCTGGGACTCCATTTTCCTGTTTTCCAACATATAATAGAATTACTGTTCTCATCTTTATATTTTATATGTTTCTCACACTAAATGGTAGTATATGTGCAGCAAATGTAGGTGAAGGTATAGATGAAGGAAGAATTAGTTAAAAGAGTACAAGTTGTTTTTTGTTTGTTTGGTTTTATTTTTTTACCATAACCAAGAGCAAAATGGGGGTTAATATGAGACTGGGGCTGTCTTACTGTTTATTTATTTATCTATTTATTTATATCTATCTTATATACCATGAGTGAGTCTGACTACAATTGCTGAAAATCAGCGGAATTTGGTTATTTATTTATTTACTCAATTTATTTATGTATGTTTAATTTTCTCTATTTCTCTATTTATTTATGTTTAATTTACTCATTTTATTTATTTATCTATTTATTTATATCTATCTTATATACCATGAGTGAGTCTGACTACAATTGCTGAAAATCAGTGGAATTTGGTTATTTATTTATTTATGTTTAATTTACTCAATTTATTAGCCACCCATCTCCCTTTATCCAAGCGACTCTAGGCAGCATACAACAAGGTTAAGAAACAAGCAATAAATACATTAAAAAGTATAAAAAATACAAGAAAAACCAAGTGAAACAGAAAATAATAAACAAAGGGATGTTAAAAATAATGGAGCCAACTCACTAGATCACCTATCCCCTGAGGTCCCCAGGCCTGCTGACACAACCAGGTCTTGAGGGACTTTTGGAAGCTCAACAGTGACGAGGCCAACCTCACCTCAAGGGGAAGAAGGTTCCACAGTGCGGGCATCACAGCAGAAAAGGCCTGCTGCCTAGGGCCCACTAAATGTAGCTCCCTAGGCATCAGAACCCGGAACAGCCCTCTCTGTTGGATCTGGTAGGATGGGCAAGTGAAATCGGGGAGAGGGTGGTCCCTCAAGTAACCTGGTCCCATGCCATGAAGGGGTTTAAAGGTCAACACCAGCACCTTGAATTGGACCTGGAAACAAACTGGTAAGTGCAGCTCACGAAGCAGAGGTGTAACGTGTGTTCTACCAGAAACATGCATAACTGCTCGCGCCGCTGCATTTTGCACCAGCTGAAGTTTCTGAATACTCTTCAAGGGCAGCCCCATGTAGAATGCATTGTAGTGATCTAATCAGGAGGTGACCAGGGCATGAGTGACTGTAAGTCCCCCTGATACAGAAATGGGTGCAACTGGTGCACAATATGAAGTTGTACAAAGGCCCTCCTAGACATGATTGCCACCTGCTCATTGAGCAGGAGTTGTGAGTCCAGAAAGACCCCCAAATTGTGCACAGGGTCTGTTTGGGGCAGTGCAAGCCCATCTGGTACCAAAGATGGTAAAGTTTTAGACCCAGAGGGATTCAAAACCCAAAGCCCCTCAGTCTTGCCAGGGTTCAGTTGAAGGCTGTTCCCCAGCCAGACTCTCACAACTTCCAGACACCAGGATAGGATGTCCATAGCATTGCTTAGTTTGCCAGGATGGAGATGTACAATTGAGTATCATCAGCATACTGATGATACTTCATCCCACCCCACCCCACCTCATGTAGATGTTAAAATTGAGGAGAGAGCACAATCTTTCCTTTCCAATCACCACTGACTGGAACCGACCCCATAAAAAGGAGGTGAACAGGCACAACACTGTGCCACCCACCCCAATCCTCTGAGTCAATCCAGAAGGATACCATGGTTGATGGTATCGAAAGCCATTGAGAAGTCAAGTAAGGCAAGGATGGAACGCACAACCACGATCCCCCCCACACCAGAGATCATCCAAAAGTGTGACCATTGCCATTCAGTGGCATACCTAGGTCTCAACCCTGACTGGAAAGGATCCAGATAAATCTCTTCATCCAAGGCCCTCACTACACAACCACTTTCTCAACCACCTTCCCCCAAAAGGGGAGTTTGGATACTGGAGGAAAATTGTCCAGTATTGTGGGGTCCAGTGGTGGCTTCTTGAGGGAGCAAATCAAAACCTCCTTAGGAGGTGAAGGAACAACCCCCTCACTCAAAGAAGAATTCACCACTAGAACCCACCCACACAATACCCCTGGGCTGCTTTTGCAAGACAGAAGGAGTGTGGATCCAAGGAGCGGGTGGGTAAGCTCACAGTCCTAAGGACCCAGCCCACTTGCTCAGATCCAACAGGTTTAAACTGGGCAAGATTCCACCCTAGACATCTTCCCCAGGCCTGCAGCAAAGCAGTGTCCAACTGCAAACAGATCCGAGCAAATTTATCTGACAGATGCTGAGCAAATTCCTCTGCATGACCCTACAACAGTTTCTTTGCTGTTCTTTGCTTAAGAGGCCTTGTTTCTTTCTATGTTGAGGTGGGAGATACATGGAAGCAGCAGTTTAAGTTATGGAAAAGGTGTCATTTTAACCAACAGGGAGTAAAAAATGCACATATGTCCTCATGCTTAACAAGCTTCACCCACTTCGTATAACTGTCCTCTCTTCTTGCCCTTCATCCTCCAAAATACTGAATTTGGCCCCAACCACCAGAAGACCACCCCTGTCTTTTACCAGTCCCATTTGTTAATACAGTTCCTTTGTTACAAACTTTACACCAGTGGAAACTTTACACTGAAGGCAAGACTCATGCTCTTCTTTGTCTTCTACTATGCTAGAAAATTTGGCAGCTCACGCTGTTCACTTTTTCTTTATCCTTTTGGAAGAAGGGACTGTGCCATCCTTTATGTCTAGAAAATAGTGTATGTTGGAAACAAATAATAAATATTTCATGTTATTAATAAATATTTTACCAAAGCAGGGAAAGTTCTAAAAACTACTTGAAGTATTTAGAGTTTGGCCCAATTGTGAAAGCTCAGTGTAGTGGGTGATACTCAACACAGCTTGCAATACATTTGAGGGATTTGGGGCTGGGGTGGGAGGAGAGTATAAATTCTGGAAATACATTGTCTAAGATTTAAATTATGAGAAAAGGCTTCAGTAATTCCCTTATTTCAAGCAGAAGTTAATCTCTTTTAACCTGCAGGAGAAACTTTACTTTCTGGATAAGTGCAACTTGGTATGCCTTTCAAAGTTCAAACTCCTTGAACTTCATCTGTGCCACTGTATTGCTGGATCATAGAATATAATAGAGCTTGTAGAATTTGTGTTATAAAGAAATAGGAATTTTTCCACCAAGCATCCGTTTCAAAACATGCTACATTATTTGAAATAGGAGGTCAAGAAGCTGGATATGGTTACTGAAAGCCTTAGGGGAGCCTCAGACTGTCTCCCAAAGTTACTACCAAAGGTCAAATATGACTTTCTACCTCAAAAAGTTGTATTAGAGGGTACATTTTTTGCCCTATAGATAATGATGCCCATTTTAGGTGACTAGAAGATGGTTTGGAGAGGTACCGTATTTTTCCGACAATAAGACGCCCCCATATACAAGACGACCCCCATTTTTCCAACCCCAAACTAAGAAATCAATATTTTAAAGATAGTGCAGAACACATTTTTATTTAGTACTTAGTTAACATTGACCTGATACACTTGGTGGGAGGAGGTCCAAACCGTCTCTCTGCAGCTCTATTTCCAGGCTCTTTTGCGTAACTGATTACATTCAAGCACAAGTGAAACTTCCCATAGCTTCTCTCTGCAAAAGCCTTCCTCTAATTGGTTTGTTCAGCATCAGCTGACATCAGTTACATAAGGCTCGTGATTGGAGGACGTCTGTTTGGGAGACAAGCTATTTCACTCGTGATTGGAGGCTAGCAATAGGAGGAAGCTGCCTGCAGAGACAAAGTATGGGCAGTTTTGCCTCGGCTGACTTCCTTAAATAAGACGCCCTTCAATTTTTAGGGTAAGGATTTTAGAAAAAAGTATCGTCTTATAGTCGGAAAAATACGGTATTTTGATGCTGAAAGTTGCCGGCCAGAAATGGCTGATGCTTCAGCGGTTCGAGTCCAGCCTTCGCGTTAAACAGGGTGAGCTCCTGTTTCCTCCCCAGTTCCTGTCAACCCAACAGGTCGAAAACTCATGTGAGTAGATAAATAGGTACTCTCACTCCGGTGGGAGGAAAAATGCTGGCGGCGCCTTGGAAAAAGGAGTCGGGAGCAGTTGCCGGCAAATGTGAAACCGCGCTCGCCCAAAAAGGGCGCGAAGCAACCCCGCCTCCTGCGCTCGCCAGCTGGGCTCTGCTCTAGGAAGGAGGCTCTGGCAAACCACTTCTGAAACACTTGCCTTGAAAACTGCAAGGACTCGTCCAAGCAGTCACTGCAGAGTCAGTAATGACTGAGCGCAGATTTAAAAAAAAAAAAAAATACAAGGGAATCTTGTTAATTAATATAAATAGAATTGCAGATTTAGTCTGATTCAGACTAACATTTTTGTCTTATCTAACTCATAATTGTGAGTAATTTATGTAGACTTTTTTATGAGAGTGATGATGATGGTGATTCACATGAAACATAGCTAAAACAAGAAAAAAACATACTTTCTTAAATAAATTAGACACAATCTACTAGACAGATGCTAAAAGAAAAAGGAATGAGAAGGGAAGAGGGAAGAAGAATCAATTTTAGATACTAATTCTTTAAGTTACAACTGTTACTTATTGCTCTTCTGTGACTGGCTAGAATAATGACCAATTTCTTGACCAATTTTTCAGGTGTTTGGCATCTGCAGACTGTTGCTAATGTTAGAAATGTTACAGCTGATGGGAGTACTTAGCTAACCTTGGCTGGTCTTGCAAAATCTAAGCAGGTTTGCACCTTCTTAGTTGTTGGATGGGTGATCATCTGGAAACCCCAGTGTTGTAGAGGTGACTAAGAAGTTGAAAACAACATCTCAGAAGAAGGCAGTGACAAACTACTTCAGTGTTATTGCCATGAAAGCAAAATGGATATGTGTTTGGGGTTACAAGGAGTTAACTTTGATTTTAGGAAGCTTTTATTTTACTCTTTCTAAATAAATTATGTGGGGAGCAGGGTACCAGTGAAAAGACATATCCTGTATGTCGAATACTTTCCTCTCTTCCATAATACATAACCCAGCTTTCTTGTGCTATGACATCATCATATCATGAGTTTCTTTTTCCTGCTCTTAGCTTTCATGGCAAGTGAGACATGTGATGAGGACACAACATTGTAATATCTGTCCCAGGAAGTGGATGATAATTTAACTGTAGGGTGCTGTTTATGTCAACATAATTCTGGCACAAAATACATTGGGGAGCTGACATACACTGGAAATCTTGAACAAAATTTGCTCCTATTGTTGTTGTTTGTTATTTTAGGGCATTTTTAAATCTAACAGACAGTTTTTCTTTCCAGAAACAGAATTCTGTTTTGCTTTGCTTTGTTTTAAAAATGCTTCATTCATAGTGCTGAGGCTTTATTTGAAGAAGTAGCTGTGAGGATGAACTTGTCTGCATTAGAATTTTAGGATGCTAAGAGACTGGCTCTGTCTCCATCATATTTTTTATCTGGGTTACTGCAAACCTTTGAATTATTGGAGTTTGAAAGAGACTATGCATCCCTCTTTGCTTTTTCAGGCTTAGACTCTGGTTATTCAAGAATTTAAATGGATTTTTTCCTTCCTCTCTCTCACTTGGTTTCCTTGGTATGAATCTTTTGAAATTTGAGCAGGAAAATCCTCCCTTATCAGCCCATACCACCTCCACCTTGCCTTGTATTCCAAGAAAAAATGCATCTTTTGTATTCAGAACTGGGACTCTGTCCCTATCTTAGTGCACAGAGGTCTAAGGAGGCAAGGAAGTGACCACTTCAAAAAGATTATCCTGCAGTTTAGGCATATCAGCAGGTTTTATAATACTCCTGTAATTCAGGACCTGAAAACGAAAGAGAAATTTCTTAAAGAGAAATAAAGTGATAGCTTTTTCTTTTGCCTTTTCACCAACTAATATTCAAAATCCTTTAGTTGGACCATTTCTGAATTACACACTTCTCTTCTTAAGGCATAGAGTTATGAGGAATAAATGAAAAAAGAAGCAGTTCTGTCCCCATTCAAGCAGTTTTAAGCTGGGGATTGTATGTATTCTAGGAAAGATGATGAAATGTAGCAGTTAGAAATAATAGAAGTTATTGAGCCAGGGTCTTTATCACAGTGACACCAAAACACTTGTACTTTCATCCAGGAAACTGCACTGTTCTGTTGCAGATGGTTTTGTGTCAATAAGTTGCAAGTTATTATGCTTCAAAGGGCACTTAGTTGCTTAGATCTGCTAAAATGTGACCTCTGTTATTGGCTGATCTGTCTTTTTCTGCTGCTTTTCTGTAGGGAAGAGCCAGTTTGGTGTAGTGGCTAAGGCATCAGACTAGAAACCATGAGACCATGAGTTCCCGTCCTGCCTTAGACATGAAGCCAGCTCGGTGACCTTGGGCCGGTCACTCTCTTTCAGCCCCAGGAAGGAGGCAATGGCAAACCGCTTCTGAAAAACCTTGCCAAGAAAACTGCAGGAACTAGTTCAGGCAGTTGCCAGGAGTCAAAAACTGACTTGAAGGCACATTATAATAATAATTTCTGTATGGAATATTTAATAAGATTGTGGGCTTCTAGATGTGTTCATTATGTAATCACTCTGCCTCTTCTATTTTGTGTTGATGGTAATGTGTAGAAGCAATATCAACTTCCATTTGTAGTCTCTGTTTTTTGGTCGCTTCTTGTCCTTTTGGTCTCATCACAGAAGATTTGTCAAGAAAGGAAGTGCAGAATAGCTGGACAGAGTGTTTTGGTTGGTAATAATAGGAGCCAATTGTCTAGAAACATATGTTTATAATTTTATTATAATCTTGAGGTACATTCAAATGTAATAGGGGGCTTAAATTTTTACTAAGTCTAATGGCAGCAAACATACTACTGCCATTCCCTGTAGAAGATTATCAATATGGTAAATTCACCCAAGTAGATTACTGATCTCATGAAAGAACTTCTGATAAATTTCAGGAAATGACTGTAGTTTATGGAAACCAACATGAGGTGCTTTCCATGTAATCAACATGAGGTACAATACATGTGTGTTTGCTGCTCATTTGTTCAATACTTTGCAAGTTTCCCTCAAGGTTGCTATGTTGCATCGGGAATTTTTCAAGCATTCAAAATGTATCATTTTGTATCTGGGGAATATATGTCCAGATATATTATTAATTGCTGTTTTACCACCTGTATGTAATGTGGCTACTTACTTCCAGTATTGTTAGAAATAAAATGATTCCACTTGTTTATGTAATTAAAAAAAATTATTTAATTTTGGTGTATTTAATTTTTAAAATATATATTTTAAGATTGTTTTTCTTGTTACATTCGTCCGCCAGATAATTCATCTAATTTTGTTGCAAGTGATAAAACTATTAGCTAGTATCTACAACAACTTCTCATTACTTTGGAATCCTTTCGTTGAAATCACCTTCCTCCTCTTCCTCCTTCTCTTCCTTTGCAAGCTTTGTCTCATGTTCCATATAGGTAGTCCTCGGGTTATGAGAGCAGATGGAACCAGAATTTCTGTTGCTAAGCAATGTGGTCATAAAGCATGACATCATGTGTCCGTATCGCTTAGTGACAGCAATCCTAGCAGTCTCAGTTGCTGTTGTAACCCAGAGATTGTTAAGAGAGGACCTCATGTGACTGGAGTCCTAGGCAAGCAGGCCAGCACTACTGAGCAGAGGCAGACTAGCAGGGGCTGTGAGTGTGTGCTCAGGTGGGCGCTACTGAGTGTGGGTGGGTGGGGGTGCAAACAAGTAAGAGATCCATGGGATCTCATGCTCTTTAGTGGGGCTGTGGAGAAAGGTTTTTCAGGAGAAAAAGCAGCGGGAACGACTTGTGACCTTCCCTGCCGGCTTCCCCATTGACTGCTTGTGGGAAGCTGGCAGGGAAGGTCACAAATGGTGATCACATGATCGTGGCTTGCTGCAATGTCGTAATTGCAAACTGAACACTCAGGCACTTGGATTGCAACTATGGGGATGCTGTGATGACCGGAACTGCGAGGACTGGTCATAAGTCCCCCTCATTAGGCATCATCGTAACTTTAACAGTTGCTGAATGAGTGGTCGTAACACAAGGATTATCTGTACAAACATCTGCAGGTCCCCTCTCATGCAATCTGCCCATATTTTTAGATCTTCAAGGCACACTTTACATTAATTTAAACCTGCTTTTTCCTCTGGTAGGACCTAGAGCATGTAACAACTTGTCATTAAAGTTAAGGGTGAGTCTTTTATTGTTATGGTTAGAAGGGGGTTTAAAGATTAATTATTTTATTGAGGCCTTTTATAATTTTTTTAATGTTGATGTTTTCTGGTGCTGTACTTTCTTGTTTGTAGATCATGTAGAGACAAAATAAGCATGGACATTATATAATTTTTTAAATAAATAAACATATGAAGGTAACATCTCTGTATGTTGGACTTCCCACAGTTCTCTTCCTTACATTTATCCAGAATTTTTAGAAATAATCTAAAGTGAGAAGGCTGTTCTTCCTTTTCTTTCTGTCTTATTAAAGTGTACATTCTTTGAGGATGACTTTTTTTGCATATTATCTGCTGCTGTGAAGCCCAGTGTAAATTAGCATTCCTGAATATATAGTACTAATTGTAATACTAGTATCAGTTACATTTTACATAAATATTGAACTAGCCCTGTTGTAATAAAATATGTCTGTTTTCTTCTGACTTTTTATCCTGGATAACTGCACTCCTTTACCATGTTCATACAGGGAGATAAGCTTTGGAGGGATTGGCGAACTGTAGTAGACTACAAAGAAAGAAGGTGGGTATTTACATCTTAGACTGTATCATTGGGGACAGAGAAACATTTTCAGATGCAGAACTGCAGTTGCTTCTATGTCCTAGGATACATCTGGACAGAAACTAAGTAAAAGGAATATTATGCAAGAATGCCACACAAGTCTTTGCACTTGAGCTGGATGCTGCTTTCCATGTTTCTGATTTACGGCAAGAGCCGTAAATTGGCATGTGCTTGTCTTTCATACTGTATATAGGTATAAAGAATGAGTTCCGTTCCCAAGGTCTGCCTTAAGTCAAATTTGTATGTAAGTCGGAACAGTATTATTGTATAATGCTGTATAAGTAGTATTGTGTATTTAACTAGAATCACTGTATATTTAACTTGAATTTTGCTACAATAGGCTTCTTAACTACGGGTTGTCTGTAACCCGGGTGTTCTTAACCAGGGTCTACCTGTACACAGAGAGGAGAACTTTAATTTCTTTGATAAAGCAATGACCTTTGAACCAGGAAGTCTAAGTTCAAATCATGCCTTTAAAGGTGGGAAAGCTGGGAACCTAAATTTCAAATCAGAATCTTTTCAGTGAATGACAAAATGCAGTGTGTTGTTACTGTGCAGCTAAAGCCCATAAACATCTCATTGTCAATAATATATTTCAAATCACACTTGTTCTTTGCAGTCACCTTTCTTCTTTGCTATGAGCTCATTAGGTGGCATTAAGCAAGCCATCATTTTTCAGTTTGTCCTCATCTATGAACTGATGATAAATAATGCTGGTTTATATTGTGTTTTTGTTAGGTGACTTGTAATACTATCCCTACATGCCACTGGGCCAAAATGTAATCCTAACATTGAGAATCAACTATACAATATGTTAAATTCATGATTACAGTGAACATTATTTGGCAACCAGTTTTGTCTGGAGTATTATTAAGTGTTTGGGAGTTAAAAGGCTGGGAGAAAATGGGAAGAAAGAGGATGCCTGCTATCAAGGCACCACTTAGGTAGACTGGTCTTCATATATTTACTCATTTATTTGTCAGCCTTTTACCCTGACTTTTCTTCAGCAACTCAAAGCAGCTTACACATGGATCACTCCCATAACAACAATTCTGTGAGGTGGGTTGGGTTGGGCTGAGAGAGAGTCACTGGCCCAATTCAGTGAGTTTCCTTGACTGAAGATAGACTTCTTCTCAGGCCTAGTTCAATACCTTAATCACACTAGCTCTGTCAAAGTTTCCCATATCAAATGCTTATTAAAGCTCATTTTCAGATAAACTGTTTGAAAAAAAAAACAGATACCAGGCATACCAGAAGAAAGGAAAAGCATTAAGAACTTATCCATATCCTTATACAGTATATTCATAAAACCCTCATGCATCCCATCTTAATTATGGCCATTTGGCTAACACATAGTGAATTAGGATCAACATCAGTTTTAAATGTTCAGATTCAACTGTGGAGCATTTGAGGAAGACCTTAAAATTTTACTATTTGGAGGTTTCCCTCTTTAAATATTGGTTTTTACCAGCAATATTTTTATTTCATTTTCACACTATAGCATTGGATAAATCACCAACGTTATCTTTGCAGTAAGTCCCACACTGTAATTGGTTTCAATGGAATCTGCATCAGGCTTTTAGCCACAGGCTAAAGATCAAATCAACAATTCTGTTCATTGATTTGATGTTTTGCCCCACCCTTCTCTGAGATTCTGGGAAATTACAACTTTCCACAAGCACAAATGCAGTGAAATATAAAACTCCTCCATTCTGGTTCAGCTTAAATCACCTAAGTCAGTATGTACAGTAAGAACAGAAGAGGAAATATGTTGAACAACAATTAGATTTGGTACCTAGGAAGAGAGGAGATAAGCTTTACAGGTTTACCTAAGGGCATATATTAGCTTATGGAGACTGAGCAAGGTGGACCTGCAGCCTTGCCCACAATATAGTTTATTGTGCCCCGTGGATTTCTTGTGTTGAATGTGGTTTGTAAAGGAACATCATCTTCTCAGCAGCTGTTCATAGCAGGTATTACTTGCAATCAGAATGCCTTGTTTTACTAGTCATATGCTCTCACACATGCTTCTCTATCCAGATAAATGAACCGAACTTGTAGTTGTCTTTTAGCTGGGTTGAAGGCAGCCATATGGTACTCATAGTTAGGGTTTGGATAATCCCAGTTCCAGTTTCTATCCTGCAGTTATTTCAGAAGAATTAAAATATTAATAGAAGTCATAACTGAAAAGATTAACTTGAACTAGATCCATGATTTTTTTAATCACAGCTTTCAAAATAGAATATATTTGAATATCCTTGAAAACATGATGTATTATACAGAAACCATAGCAGATTTTAGGCTTAAAAATCTTTTTTTTTTTTTTTTTTTTACAAGTTTCTTATGTGGGGAAAAATATTATTTTCCACTTTTTCCAAATCCAGAAAAATTAGTTTGTAAAAAAACTAGTATTCTCCAACAAATGTGTTAGGAATATACCTCTGGAAGCTTATGATATGGGCAAAGGCCAAGCTAACTGGGAATTCTGGGCAAGGCTGATATAAACCATGATCACAAATCAGGATCAAACTGTGTTTTGAAATCTTGATTAAATTTATTACTATATGCATACTGAAGCCAGTGTATGCAGGGGTCAGTGAGTGGCTCCTGAAATTGAGGAATTCTTGATGCAGCATTAAAAAATGTTAAAAAATACTTTAAAGCCTACCAAATTTTTAATTGGAGGACCTGGAGATTGATATTGGCACTTTGGAATCTCTAGAATTATGACCTGTTCCTGAGGTTAGGAATTGTAGAGAAATGGGGATGAAGGACTCAGACTGCCTATTAGATCTCTTCCTTTCTTTATGAAATGCTGTGCAGAGAATGTAATGCTCACTTCACACATTAGGGCTCCTCTTGGGGAAAAGAATGGCAAGGAAGCTGAAGTCCACACTGCATTGTTATATGTAAAAATTGGGCTGGGAAACAATAGTTAGAAGACCCACTCCTTTCACTCCTTGAAAGGTCTCAAAAATGATACAAATGAAACTGATTCTCAGCATGGTTGAAAATTAAATATGTTCAGAATAATTATGATGAGGGAGATACACACACTCTGGCTGTGTGTTATTTCAGTTTCCAGCATCACCTGCCATCTTTTTTTTTTTTTGCTTTATGTTTTGAATCTTATTGATTGTTTAAAGATCAAGTGGGAAAATAAGAGATCATGCTCATGCTTTATGTATATAAGGTCCCAAGTTCAATCCCTGGCATTTCTAGCTGAAAGGATCTTTGACAATTGATTTAGAAAGGAATTCTGCTAGAGACCTTGGTGAGCTGCTCCTAGTCAGAGAATGCAATTTAATGTAGATCTCTAGCCTGCATCAGTATAAGGCAATCTGGTATGAATTTTTCCATGGAAATAATTTTTTAAAAAATCTGCAAGGAGGCCAGAAAATTGTGTATTATATATTCTGCATGGATCTTAGGCTGCAGCACTTTTATATGGGAGTAAATCCCATTGAACTCAGTGAGGTGTACTTGTGAGTATAGAATTGCAGTTGACAGAGTTTCCATAAATCAGACCAGTGGAAACAGGAATGTATGGCAAAAAAAAAAAAGAATATCCTCTAGTTACTTTTCATTTAGGTGTTCTTTCTCTGTAACATCTGATTTTTAAAATAATTGTTATTGTTTTCTAGGTAGAATAGAATCAGGGTTGGAAGGGAATTTAGACACCTTCTAGGCCAACCTCTGGTGGATTTTTCTCTTAAATTAAAATTAATTTTCATTGCTGTTTTCTAGTTGCTGAAGAAGTGCATAAACTTCTTCATGAAGCAACTATGCCATCTGCTTCTGAAGAAGAAAGCAAAACTGTAGTGTTGTTTTGTTTTGTGTTGCTTCTCTTCCTCCAGCATCTCCAGAAGCTAGAAGCTTCTGCACTTCTGTCCATGAGCAAAGGATTCTTTCCAAGCTTCCAGTGAATGTGCACTTTCCAAGCTTCCAGCAAAAGTGCATGCACTTTATGGTCTCTTCCAGGTCCTGGAGATGCTGGAGGTGGTCCTGAAAGTGATGCAAAACGCTTCAAGGAGGCAAATTGCATCATTACTGCACCTTGGTGAGAGAAAGCACAGTCACCTTGCAGAGATCAGCTTTGCAGGTTATTCGCCTCCTTGTTCAGGCACTCATCACAAACCACAACTCTGTTTCTGCAAACAGAGCTCCAAAGTAGCCATTCAAGATAGGGGGCTTATTAGGGAGGGATGGAATTCTGATCAAACCACGTTTCTCCCAAAGTGGAGTGCTTTAGCAGTCAAAACTGCAGAATGTTTTATTTTCAGTATGTGGAAATTATATACTCATTTAAGAATTCTTCATTCCTCGTTAAGTGATTATAATTTTTCCAGCTCTTACAAAATTGAGGAATTGGTTTGGCAGTGCACTGTATTTTTTACAGTGACCCTGTGCTCTTATTCTACAGGGTAAAATGTAGTAAGTACTTGATGATATAAGTGAGATAGTAATGTTTGTCCCAATATAAGTAGAGTAGGCTACTTGGTGTACATTAGCTTCAGTAGTTCTATTTTCCATTACTTTAATCAGGAAGAGGCATCCATGGGAGCTGGGATCAAGAGTGGCAAAAGATTAAAGCAGCTTCATGCTATAAGCTACACGCCTTTTGTATGCACATTGTGGAGGAGGTGGAGCTTATGTCATGCAGTGTGATACTGCTTTTCCTCTTGATTAAAGCATTGGATGTGCAAATGCCTCTGTCTTCAGTGTAGTGCTTGAGGTCATGTCACACTCTTGCTTTTTTTTTTTTTTTGAAATCTATATATCTGTATTTCTGAAATTAATTGTGAGCATAGCTACAGTTTTTAAAATTAAAATGGAAGGCACAATGTGAGGGTTTTTTTATCCTCCTAGTTCTATTTTGATAATGCCTTTAGCAGACCATAATGTTTTCAAGCAATCTTTCAGATCTGGTTTGCAAAAAATGAAATGACCATGAGATAGCACTAATTTTTTGCTGCTATCTAGTGGTCATTTGGATTTTTGCATCTTAAATCTGGTCGTCTTAATCTTAGCAAATTTTTCTGGATTATGACAGAAATGCAAACGATCTTTTTCTGAGGTGAGAAGGGTAGAAAAACACTTTTGGCTTTACATGAAAATAAATGCCATTGAAATGAATATTCCACTGTAAATCTGATATTCTACCAGGAGACCCAGATGAATGATTGGCAATTATAATTGGATTGGTCATTAGGAGTTTTGAATACAGATGCCATTGATATGCTGATGATACTCAGTTCTGCTTTCCCATAATATTCCACAATATAAATCAGAATAGGTTGTACATGTTCTGAATCAGTGTCTGGATAGAGTGGGGAGGTAGATGAGGGCCAATAAATTGATGTTTTATCCTGACTAACCAAGGCCTTATAGGTGGGTAGTTCCTTGGTATGGGAACTAGGAAGCTTTCTTGTTCCAACTGGGATTGCAGCCTCTTAGGAGAACAGGAATGTAGTTTGGAAACACTCTTAGAATCATTGTTGCCAAATGCCTTCTTTCCAGAAGTGCCTGTTGTCTTCTTCAGTTTCTTGTATAGGGGTAACCAAGATATAGTTGTTCTTGCAAGAACAGCCTCATGTTTAAATAATTGTAATGTATTAAACAAGGTAGGCAAAACGTGCAGATGGCTCTTGGAATTCCTTCTATCCCCCTAATAGTAGCTCTGTTCTAGATGATGGGTTAGATTGTAGCAGTTCTCCAGCATTTCAAACTGCCTTCCCCCAAGGGATGCTTCGTGATTTTTTTTCTGGATTATTTTTCTCTGCAGTTCCTGGGCAGATCCAGTCCATTTTTGAACTTGATTTTTCTTTTGTGAGCTTCTCCCACCACACCAAATTTGGTCCTATTCAGTTTTGATTTTGGGGAGGGCCATCATCATCATCATCATCATCATCATCATCATCATTATCATCATCTTTCAGTATTATCTCACTGGCCAACTGGTGCGGAGCCATCTAGTATGCCCACACTCAGTTCTTAAGAGGTCCCTATAGTTGACAACAGTAGTGATGTTCTTCTTGTTAAAACCCTTATGTGAGGTAGAGAAGCATTAGTTTCTGAAAAAGAAATCCACTTGGTACTCAGGAGAAGCTTCATCTGCAGTTAAATATTAGATTTAGAATCATATGGCAACTTGAATTAATTGTTGAAAGGGTATAAAAATAGATAAAACATGAAATATGTATGTTCTATATTCTTTGCTCTATTTGTAATAGTTGTGTAAATCCTTGCTTTAATATTTTTTAAACATCCTGCTTCTCAATTTCAGTAGATTGGTGGCACTTTTACTACTTACCCAATGTCCTTGTACCATAGAAAAGCCACCATCTGTTAGAGCTCTCTGCCTTTTCCTTTGTACATGTTCAGCTCCCCCCTTCCCTTTTGTAAATGACTTATGAAAAATATAAAAAGTTTTCTGGGTTTCCCAGTCATGTTTGCAGTGATCCTCCTTTTCAGATTTCTTACGTGTCACATAACCTCACTATTACATAGGTTTTATAGGTGCGTGTTATGGATATCCATCTCTTTGTGACTAGCAGTCCTTCTTGTTCGTGTAAATGTCAGATTTTGTGTAGTTACTGCCTGCTTTGATGGGCCCACGTGTCTTAGTGCTGGAGAGGGGTTGGCCTTAGGCAGTGGACCACAAAATGAATCCTTTATTTTAGCTTCTTATGCTGATCAGTTTTTCCCCCTGCATTTGAAGGTACTTCCTTTCTCTCTCTCTCAACATAAATTTCTTCCCATTGTGAGATTATCTATCTTAATCAATCAATCAATCAATCTTCTATCTATCTCTGTGTGTGTCTGTGTGTAACAGAATAATCTTCCTATTGGGTAATGTAGAAGACTGTTGAGCTACAAGCATTTTAAGTTAAATCAGCAACACAATATGTAATACTTACCTGATACTGTTATTTAGGTTTTCAGATCCAAAATACCTGTAGAAGTTAACATTTATCAATACCTTTAGCCTTTAAAAAAACTTTTTAAAGTATTTGCAAATGTCAAGATGTAAAAAAATTAAACTTTTTAAAAATATCAGAAGTCTTCAGAATTAAGAATCAGGAATTCTGTGACCTCACAGAAAAGATCCAAAACTCTGGCTAGACTATGTGTTTTTTATGCAAAAGATTCCAGGGTCAGTAGTCCATATCTCCATGGGAGTTGGTAAGCTCCCCAGTCTAAACCTCAAGAGAACTGCTGTCAGCCTTGCTCAACCTGATTTCCTCTAGATGTATGGGTGTCAGAGCACCCAAAAATTCCAGCTAGTTAGAAGGCTGTTCTAATAGTAGTATCCTCACATATCTGGAGGCGAACAGATCTTGTTCTCTGTGGACTCGAGCATGTAAATTAGCACTATACATGCTTCAAAAATTATTCAGAAAAAATGCTTTGGACTTCATATGAGCATAATATCTCTCTGCTGTTCATGAAAGCAGCTGATCTTTTTTCAGGCCTCCACATGAATCTGAGAAAAAGATGCCATTGCTTTAAGAATGTCATTGAGTTATCTTCTTGAAGCATCAACTTCCTTTTTTTTAGAGTTGCGTGGAGACCGGAAAACCGACCACTTTAAGCTACTTTAATGAACAGAGAGGTGCTGCGCTTGCATGTTGTCCAAAGAACTGTAAATCACAGTGAATGAAGATTCCAAAGGAAGCACAAGAAAACGTTTATTACTGAATGATGTTTTCCTTCTCCTTGCTTCACTCCTTGTTCTGACATCCTGCAGCTTCACAATGCTCAAAATTGGTCCTTTCACCTGATACAAAGAGAGTCATTCTAATTTTCCACCTCTGTTTCTCTCTCTACCCTCCATCTGCAACATACTTCCTTTTTACCCCTTATTTTGCATTTGGCTATGCTTACTGAGCATTTAATCTCTGGCCTTCTGTCTGTTGCAATATTATGTTTTTTTAATTGTGCTTGTTTATGACTAGGGTCAAAGACAGTATTTCAGCACAAAAATTAGAATTAGTTCATAATTGACTACATACTGTATGTATGTGACTGTTTATTTTTATAGTTTGCTAATTTATTTTTAAACAGCTTGGTTGAGCCACTGTGTTTATAGTCCTGTTTTAGTATATGGAATACCAGTCCCTATGTGAAAAGAAAGGCAGTTGCTTTTCAGTCTCAGATCTAGAGCTAAATAAGATAATGCAGTCAGGTAATAGTTTAATTACATTAATTTGAACATCTAAGCTAGGATGTAAGGTGAATTTGAGATGTACACACCTACCCACACTTGTGTTTTTATAAATACAATATGTAGTGAAATAATTTTTATAAGCATTCCTGCCTTTTTCTTTGGCAACACAGAAATATAGATTTTTTTTTTTTTAAATCAGAATAAGGGATGGTTTTTCTTACTATTTCTAGATTCAGAGATTTCAGTGGCTCCAACCCGCTGAGCCTTTCACAAGGCATTGAAGACCTGGCTGTTCCCCCAGGCATTCAGGTCAGGGTAGAGATGAGTTCTGCTAGTATGGGTGTTTAATAGTTAATTGTTTATTCTTGGGTGCCAGGGATGTTATGTTTGGGGGTTTGTTTGTTTTTAATCTTGTAAACCGCAGTCACTTGTGTGAGATGGGTGGCTATATAAATGAGATAAATAAATAAATATTTAGTAATTTAGAGGCATAGTTTTTAGAATATTATGAACAAACCTATGGAGACATTAGCAGAAAGTGAAAGTATCACTTGTCTTGATTTTTAGTTCCTGTTGCTTATTATGAGCTTTAATAAAGAAGAGTGTTGATGCTGTAGGGCATTAATCTGTCATTCCCAGCAAATGCATCCGAAGGGCACCATGTAGTGGAAGGCTGCAATAGGATTAGTTTTTAGGAATTATTTTTTGACCTAACTAAGAATAGGACACAGAACCAGTTTGGTGCAATGATTAAGGCATCAGGCTAGAAACCAGGAGACTGTGAGTTCTAGTCCTGCCTTAGGCATGAAGCCAGCTGGGTGACCTTGGGCCAGTCATTCTCTCTCACCCCTAGAAAGCAGGCAGTGGCAAACCACTTTTGAAATCTTGCCAAGAAAACTGCAGGGACTAGTCCAGTCCAGGAGTCAAAAACTGATTTGAAGGCACAAAAGAGAAAATAAAAGAATAGGACACATTGAGGTATGTTGGCATTACTTCTAAACTGAGGTGCATAGGTTTGTTTCTTTTATCATAAACAGTTCAACTTTTGTACAAAAACTTGTGGTGATTTAAATTCTCAGGAGATATGTCTCAAAGCACCTTACTGACTGGTTCAACCAGATGTACATTTGGCAAAATCCTGACAAAAGAGTCAACCGTGTTTAAGAAAGCTTGACTCTGTTTTAATGTGATATTTTGAGAAACCAAGTTTTACACTCAATGACAAACTGAAATCCGTAACACAGTTTGAAGTAAATTTGCAAATGATGTTAACTGCTAAATCTGGTTTGGGTTGAGTCTGTGCAGTCTCTCTACTGCTGGAAGTTTTTGACTAGATAGATCTAACTCAGTGCCAGGCAGGTTCAGCTTTAAAATATGATATGGATCATTGAAAGAACACTGGGAGGTCTTTGTCCAGAATGATTCCAGATTGAACCGTTGCCATGTTGTCGTGCCTACACTTAGGAAACAAAGATGTATTTGCCTTCTAATTCCTTTGCTAAAGAGAAATGTTGAGAGTCTTAGCACTGAATGTAAAAGCCAGTTATGTATGGCATGGACAGTGAATAACTGTTTGATCCTCCAAGTCAACAAAAGTGCCAGTTGACACCCATAGCTGGCTGAAGAGGCTGTTTGTACACTCAGGGTGCAGCCCTAAGGTTGAAAAATAGCCACCTGTGTGCTGTGTTGATGGAAAGATTAGGGGAAGAAGAGAGTGTGAGCTGGCAGAAAAGTTTCATGTGTATTAGTATAGGTGAAATATTTATCCAGCTGATATCAGCCCCTCCAGGCTTTGCACTTGGGTGATTTCCCAAGTTGGACTTACAAATATGCTGTTATTGTGTAAAAGCAAAGAAAAGTGCAGGTCCTAAAGAGATTTGTGAAATTTTAAATAGAATGTAGGGTATATATAGGCAAGGAATTCAGTTCCCTATATAACCTTCTCTTGATTAGAAAAATCAAAATAAATTTTGCAAAGCAATACAGTACTGATATTCTTTCTTTGTGGAATTTATGCTGTTACTTTTTGTACAGGGTCAGCCATGAGTGAATAGGTTGCCCTGAGCCAATCCTCTGTGTCAGTCTAGCCTAGTTCACTGAGTTGTTATGAGGAGAAATACCAGGGAAAAAAACTCTGTTCTCTGCTTGGATCTCCTGGGAACGAGGTCTTTGTTTGCCATTTTCATTTGTTATCCATTCTATGGTTCTAAGTGCAAGTGCCTCACACAAATTAATCAGAAATGCTTTGGTGGATCAGGGTAAAGATTGATTGAATCCAGCATTCTTTTGGGCTCATGTGTCTCTGAGAAAATCACAATCAGGGCTAGAAAGCTGGGTCTGTCTCCTAAAATTGCCCTCCATGAGCTCTGTTCAGAGGATGGAAAGTCTTTTGGTTCCCGAGGATCACACCCCCAATCCTTGGGGGACAAGGATTAGGGTAATAATGTGTGGGAAGAGCTGCATGACACCTCTGAATGTTTGTTTTGGGGTTTATTTTTTCATTTTAATGGGGTATTTTTAAAGTGTTTCTATTCTCAGGTTTACGTAACCATTTAATTTAATTTTTTATCTCAAAAGCACGATTGTCCACCTTCTGCAATACGGGCTATGAACCTGATGGTCCATTTAGCCTATAGGACAAGTGTGTTCTTTATGAAGTAGTCCACTCTAAAGCTATTTGAATTAAGGGCCATCACTATGTCTTGAGGCAGTAATTCTATAAATTAACTATGCTTTATATAAAGAAGCTTTTTCATGGAGATGCAGTGTTGGGAAGAATTATATTCATTTAAAATATATTCAGTTTGCTCTTTAGTGGCAAGACTGCCAAAGCAGCTTAAGGTCAATAGGAAAAAAAATGTTATTAAAACAAAAGGCTAATTACAAAAGTGGAATGGTGACTATTTCTTATTTCTCTTTTGCTCTTAGAGCAGTTGATTCTAATGGTAAATTCATGCTGACTTTATACCTCTTGTGCTGATGATAAAGGGTATTGTGAGAAACATAGGAGTGTTTTGCAAAAACATATTTTGTCAAGTTTTAATAATTAAGTGAATAATTCTTACACTGGTAGTAATATAATAGTGTCACTGCCACCAGCATTACAGCTACCATTATTATAATTACTATTTCCACCTGTTCCAAGTATTGTGTTTTACAAAGTGAAAACTGAAAGGTCTATCCCAAGGAGTTTACAATTAAGTATTCAGGACTTCTTCCCAAATCTTGACTGTCAGCTAGATGCATGTTCAAGTGATTGAAATCCCATTTAAAGAGAAGAATTAAAACATGCAGTTTAACACTAGAGAGATCTTTTGGGATGAGTTTCCTCTTTCTCTTTCCCTCCCTCCCTCCTTCCTTTTCTTCCTGATAGAATGCCTGAAAAAGGCTTATGTGGGTGTGAGAGAGATACACACACAAATAGACATTCACACGTGTGTCTGTGTGTGTGTGCATATATACACATTCTTTCCTTTTCTTCTTGAGTGCTTGAAAGAGAGTTTGTGAATGAATTGGGCTCTCCTACCTAGGTATAGAACTAATCTTCTGCATAAACCATTTACTGATAAAATGCTAGAGATAAAGGGAATGACATATCTTGTGTCTCTAGTAAAAGAGTTCAGGCATTCCAATGATAGGTCTCTTTAGGATAAATGAGAAAGAACTGGAGAGTTTTTTGTTTGTTTGGGGTTTTTTGTGTGTGTGTGTAGTAATGCAGTTTTTAAAAACCTGTCACTGCTGTTCTGGTTCTTCACATATGAATGAAAAAAGTGGAGCTGTTTCTTCAGAGCTACACACTGTTTGCATGCTTTGTGAGAAAGAGGATTTCTATTATTTGTATTTCATTTCTTGTCGAGTATAACAACACTTTCCTTTTCCTCCCTCCCACTCACATCAGTATTAGTGAAATCATTAAGATATGAATGTATCTTGGAGTTCAGCAACAGGAGGCATCAGTATTGAATTTGACTTGTTGAAAAGAACCAGTTACTTTCATAGTGCAAACCAAAAGACAAGGTGGGTAGCTTTTTTATACTGTTACTACTAATAATATGAATAGTGTCTATGTTGGGAGGGTTTTATGGAGAAGATTCATCTCATACCATCTGGAGAAGAGAAGAGGGAAGGGAAGGGAAGGGAAGGGAAGGGAAGGGAAGGGAAGGGAAGAGAGGCTTGAAACTTCAACTTGCTTTTTTGGTTTTATGGCAAGATCCCATGTATTTTCAAGAATCTCTAAAATACTTCTGTTTTAGCTTGATTAATTCTTACTTTCTTTTTTAAATATATGTTTTATCCCACCTTTAATATTTTTATGCATAACTCAAGGTGGCAAATATGCCTTAATACTCTTTCCTCTTCCTGTTTTCCCCACAACAACAACCCTTTGAGGTGAGTTGGGTTGAGAGAGAGTGACTGGCCCAAAGTCATCCAGCCAGCTTTCATCCCTAAGGCAGGACTAGAACTCATAGTCTCCTGGTTTTTAGCCTGGTGTCTTAACCACTAGACCAAACTGGCTCTCTTGTTTACTTCTTGTTTCACCATTTGCTTCACAGGATTAACCCAGAATCTGGTTTAAAAGTAATAAAACTTCTCCTCATTTCCTTTCTTCACCCCGTATATATAAATAATGATATAGACAGATACCCATATATACATACTGCTCTTTGCTCATCTTTTTTTTTTTCAAGCTTAAATACTCCAAATGGATTAAATGAAGTTGCTTCAGTACTTTGAACCTTTTTCTGTTCAGTGCTATTTGCTTTTGAGATACAGTGATAAGTATTTTAGACAGGTTTCTATCAAATGTCAGATTTCTATCACTTGGAGATATAGCCATCCAATTTCTGACACCTCCATAAGCTTGTTAATTGTTTCCTGAGACCTAAGTATGTTAATGCCAGCATTGTATTTAATAATCTGGCTGGTAGCTAGAGACAACCATGAATTCTATGCAGGCAAGTGAGAGTGCTGGTAGGGAAGGGGTGGACGTCTCTGTTTCTCCTCCACTACTTTGCATCCATGGTGATTTTTTAGAAAGGGAAAACTGTATCTTAGGTTTTTTTCCCCATCTTTGTCATCCTCTTCAGTAGAAAGCAATTGTTTTATTAGCCTGTTAGTATCCTGCGTTTTCATGGTGATTGCAGAAGACAGGGCTTCCCCCTTTCTGCACCCAGTATGGAAATAATAGGCTGTGATCCATTTAGCAAGCTAGTAAAAAACGTTGAAGGTTAGTTAACTTTTGTGGGTTTATTTACAAGGCTCCTTTATGTACTCCATAGATTACACCATCCACATTCATGCATGTTTTTCTGAAGGATAGGACATTTGGTTAACTTTTAAGAGGATTTCAAGAAACAGATGGGACTCTGGCCATTTATGCTTCTGGAATGCCCTCTTAACATATTGACAGGATACCATTTTCCAAGTAATAAAAACCCATTTCATAAAGGTCTATTGGGCTTAAGTCCAGCTTATAAAAATAATACTGAGTCAAGAATAGATTGCAGTCCTTTCACATACAAACCCATTCCTTGTCTGTCCCAGTCTTAGCTCTTGATTTCAACAACTTAATTTTAGGTGAGAGGTGCATATATATATATATATATTTTTACAAATACTGTAAAATGTTGTTAACCTTTGGGAGTCAGAAACTGCAAATCACACAAAGATCCTTTTGCCATTCTGAGCTAGACTATTTTCCAGCCCTAATTAGCATTAAAACTAGGATTTTGACATTTTACTAGTAAACTAGGGCTCTTCTCTTATGGGCAGATGAAGCCCCAGTTTTTATGCGTGAATGTTTTTGTTCATATTTTTCTCATATCATCCTTGCTGCTTCTTGTTCTCATTTCTTTTTAGTTATTTAGCCACTAGTGACATTTAGACAGACAGACAGACAGACAGCTCTTTGGATATTTTGGACTTGAGTACTTTCTCTATCTACTAGAAATCTATAAAGAGCTGTTTACTTTGACAAAGCCACTATTGGTAACGCTGCATTTTACCATGTGGGGAACAAGATACTTTTTTTATGATTGGAAGGAGTTCTCAGTTCACAGCAGGATCCTTCTGCCTTCTTCCCCTCAGATCTTGAAGAATAATCTGCGGCAGATCAGCAAGGGTATAATAAGGACTCCAAAGTGGGGCAAGCATGACACCAAGCCATTATTTTTCAGGCCTGCTGGGAAATTCTGCTGTCATTCCAAGTGTGGTTTCCCTGTTTGTCAGCAACAATGGCTGAAAAGCTGGGCAAATTCCAAGGGTAGACAAGGCCCATATGTTTAGATGCTGGTCTTGGCAGAAAGCCTGAGTAAACAGACTTCACACAGGAGAGATCCATTATAAGATGTACCTTGAGGCCGCAACAATATGCTGTGGCTACCACTACAACCTCAGGCCGGTACTAGTAGCCATCACGGCTGTTTGCTTTCCACACACAGAGAGGTTCTGCATAATTTCCTTTATCCTGCCTCTGTGGCAAGCTGTTCCTTTGTAGTTGCCATTCTGACACAAAACAAAAAGGAGGAAAAGGCCTCAAATCTTGAAAAATCCTATGTTCAACAGCCAGCTCAAAGATACTGTAAGTGTGAGTCCATACCAGTGTAATGATCTCAAGGATACACATAGACATGCACATGCATTTGTTTATAAATATTTATACAGCAGGTATACTTCAAGGAGACTTGTTGGCAATAATCATCAATAGGGCATTGATCAGTGATAAATTTGTACATGATTACCTGCAGTGTATAAAATGACGGTAAGCCGCCAAGTCTACATCTTTTTGATTTGGGGATATTCAGGGATATTTAATTTCTATAGCACAAAATGTTATAGCACAAAATGTTCTATAGCACAAAATGTTCTAATAAAAACTTGAATTGCTCTTCTGATGGCACACAGCAAGGTCATTATTCAAATTCTGACTTTTCTTCCCTGTTTTTTGGTATTGGATCCAAATACCAGACTTACCAATACATGGTAAGTCTCAGGGTTTGCACCATGATGCATATTTCATTTCTTGTCTGTGCCACCCAGATTCCTGTGACACAATTGTATAGTATAAAACTGGGAAAAGTCAGTCTTTTCTTTCTATGTGACCCTTTTGTCAGAGAAAAGCTAACTACCTAAATAGTTAAATGTGCTATACTTCCGTAATACATATATGTATATTTTAGAATATTTGATGTAACCTCTTTCCTGATTAAGGTAAGAAGAACTCAAAATCTAGCATAACTTTTGTGTTATTTTGATTAATCCTAATAAAGGCATCACTCATGTAAGGGTGGATTTGTTTTATTATTTATTTATTTATACCACCTTACTGGTATTTTGAAGAGCCCTAAAGACATGGCTCTTTGCACAGGCCTTTGGGAAGGACGACTGGCTTCCCTTTCTTCCTATTTGTTCCCCTATGGGTTTGTTTTCTTGCCATTGTTGTTCTTACCAATAGAAGAGAATATATGTAGCTCAGAGTTGAACTGTGGAGTCCTTGGGGTTCTCTGAGCTTGGTTGTTAAAACCAAGCTCAGACAACCCCAAAGACTCTATTGTTCTTTTCTCTTGTGCTGTTTTGTTTTTTGTTCTTAAATGTTTTTAACAATTGTAAACCTCTCAGAATTGCTGGGAGTTGGGCGGCAAATAATAATAATAATAATAGTAGTAGTAGTAGTAGTAGTAGTAGTAGTAGTAGAAGAAATAATTTACAGAAACCTATACTGGATTGTTCGTCGCCCGGGACAATAAGGACCACACTAGGTGTTCTTGTTCCTGGACATCTGGTGATGAGTGGGCTACAGGATTCAGGACTGTTGGCTGAGCAACCAGAGCCAGCAGCTGCAGGACTATTAGAAGAAAAGTTGTTTACCCATCGCAAATATATGAAGACTGAAGACAAAGAAATAATGATGTCCTATTACAAATGAAGTTCAACGAGAAGAGGATATTTGAAAAGAATGTACCAGTTCTGGAAAGAACAACATCCAGAATCAGAAATAACAGAACAGAGGCTAGCAGATCAGCATTAATTTATAATACAAAATAAAGTATTCACTGAATTAGAATTGGAAGAACTGCAAAAGTCTACCCAGGGCAAAGAAATCGAAGCCTTGCCAGAAGTAGCTCAGACTGTAGAGGCAAACCAGGGGGAGTCAACAGTAGAGGAAGCCAGCATAGCTGTTGAATCATTTTCATTCCCAAACCAGGCATCCTCTCTGCTTTCTTCTTAGAAAGAACAAAACCCTTTAACTAAAAAACAAGAGGAATTGAAATGAAGAATAACTGAGCATCTAGAACAGCACAAAAAGAATAGAATAAGGTTGCCTGCATTGAAGCTTGTTACAAAGAAAACAGCTAGCACACGTATTAAAAGATGCCAATACCGTAATGTCAAATATAAGCACCAACTTACTGCAAGACACAAACCAACTAATGTACAGCATGGCTGCAGTTATAACTGAATACCTTGGATGCAAAATCAGCAAACAAGAAAAAAAGCCAAACAGTGCACCACCAAAATGGAAGATCAGGTTGGAAAATAAGATCAGCGTGCTAGGATCAGAAGCAAGCAAGCGAGAACAGATGAAAGGAGCTGAAGAACAAGAAGACCAAAGAACACCTGATCAAGAAATATCACCTTGAGAAACAAGGAAGATCAAGGAAGCACTGGAAATAATAAGGCAGCAAATAATAGCCATAGCCAAAAAGATCAGCAGGTAGGAAGCTCGAATTGTACACTATAGGCAGAATTTCCACTTTCAGTCAAATCAGAAGCGTTTCTACCAATCCATCAATGGAAAGTCTGCAATGAACCAGTCAACCTGACAAAGAGGAAACTGCAGTTCTGAGCACAGCTATGGGACAACCCAAAGAAATACAAGAATGCAGCTTGGATAAAGGAGGCGGATAAGGATAAATAGGAAGCTGAAATGAAAGAACTTGTAATAACAACAGAAATGGTGGAGAAAAGGGCAAGAAAGATCAAGAATTGGTCAGCACCAGATGAAGATGAACTGCATGGTTTTTGGTTGAAACATCTTACTGCTCTGCACCCACTAATTGCCAAGCAGTTTAACAAGATATTGCAAGCAGGTGAAACTGAAGATAGGTTGACATGTAGCAAAACCTACCTGATAATGAAAGATCCAACAAAAGGGGGAGCACCAGAAAACTACAGGCCAATTATCTGCTTACCAACAACTTTAAGATTGTTTAATGGTATGGTAGCTGATGCAGTCCACAGAATCTAGTTGAAAACAAGCTTTTTCCATCTGAGCAGAAAGGAAACCACCCAAACAGCAGAGGAACAAAGGATCAGCTCTTAATCGACAAGATGATTTTAGAAAACTGCAAGAGAAGGAAGACCAACTTGAATGTAGCTAGGATTGATCACAAAAAGGCATTTGACTCTCTGCCACATGATTGGATAATCAAGTGCCTAGAAATAACAGGAGTCAGTAGAAACATCAGAAACTTTGTGCAAAGATCAGTGGCACAATGGAAGACATAGTTGCTGGTCAGTGGTGATAGACTGGGAGAGGTTAATATCAAGAGAGGAATGTTTCAAGGAGAGTCACTATCACCATTACTGTTTGTCATTGCATTGATTCCTCTGTCAACAATACTGAACAAGTCAGGCCATGGCTATCAAACATCAAAAACGTCTGCTAGGCTATCCCACCTGCTTTACACGGACGATCTAAAGCTGTATGAAAAAACACCATCTGAAATGGAATCACTGCTCAACACTGTCCAAATATAAAGCCAAGACATTGTAATGGAGTTTGGACTGGACAAATGTGCCACCCTGACCATCAACAGGAGAAAAATAGTGAAAACTGAAGGAATCAAGATGCCCAATGGAAATAACATCAAGAGTCTGGATGAAGAAGATCACTGCAAATACCTGGGCATCCTTCCGGCTGAAAACATCAAGCACACTGAAGTCAAGAAGTAGTAGTGAATGCATCATGAGAGTGCAGATGATCTTAAAGTCCAAACTCAGTGGAGGAAATACCATCTAGGCAATTAACATCTGGGTAATTCCAGTCATTAGATACACAGCTGGAACAGTGAACTGGACTCAAGCAGAACTAGAAGTCCTGGATAGGAAGACCAGAAAAATAATCACAATGAATCATGTCCTGCATCCACACAGCAATGTTGACAGACTCCACTTACTAAGCAACATAGGTGGGCATAGAATATTGCAAGTATACCAAACAGTTGAAGAAGAAAAATGGGCATTGGAAGAATATCTGAAGGAAAGTGAAGAAGATGCACTGAAGCTAATATACCGTGAAGGCTTACTGAATCCTGAAGAGACCAAACTGGCCTACAAGAAAGACCAGATGAAGGATAGAAAAGAGACATGGCAAGGCAAAGGATTACATGGCCAGTAGCTACCAGCCAAAGCAGATAACAACAAGACCTGGCAATGGCTAAGAACAGGAAAGTTGAAGAGACAGAGAGGCTAATTCTGGCTGTACAAGATCAAGCCTTATGAACAAATGCATACAAAGCCAGAATTGACAAGATAACAACAGACAGCAAATTCTGCCTCTGCAAAGAAGCTGAAGAAACAGTGGACCACCTAGTCAGCTGCTGGAAGAAGATCGCATGGACTGACTACAAACAATGGCATGACAAAGTAGCAACAAGGGTGCATTGGAATATCTGCAAGAAATACCATTTGCCTGAAAGCAAGAACTGGTGGGACCACAAAAAGACAAAGTAATAGAAAACGAAGAAGCTAAAGTACTCTGGGACTTTAGAATTCAAACAGACAAGGATCTGCCACACAACACCCCAGACTTAACAAATGTTGATAAGAAAGACAAAAAAGTCTAGATAGTGGACATTGCAATACCTGGAGACAGCAGAATAGAAGAGAAAGAACTGGAGAAAATCAGAAAATACAAAGACCTGCAAATAGAAATAGAATGACTGTGGCAAAAGAAAGCAGAGATTGTACCAATAGTAATAGAAGACCATTGGCACTGACAAAATCACCATCAATTGCAAAAGGCAGCTTTACTTGGAACAGCTTATATCCTGTGACAATACCTTTAACACTATCAAACAACAATATCTGCCTATCCCAGGTCCTTGGAAAGGACTCGATAGGTGGATAAAAATGCCAAATTCAGTCTAAACAACTGGCTGACCTTTACAAGCAGCAGTAATAGTAGTAATATAAAATATTGCATGGGCAGGCTCTCTCTCTGAACAATTTCGGGTTGACAGATTAGGGATAGATATCCACCAGTCTCCCTGCCATCTGACTTTTTTAAATAGAATTTTTAATTGAAATACAAATAGGACGCCAGTGTGCTGAGAAGCAAAACACCCTCCTATAACATCATATTGATGTATCAGAATGTGTTTGGACCCCATAGAGGTTGCACTGGATGGCAGAGAGGATCCTAGGAGTAGTTCATTTTCTAGTGAATGAATGTTTATGGATGGGCCATGCTCAGAATACCAGCCACTTTGTGCTTATCATTTGCTCTCAAAATTCCAAATGAGTCCCTAGTCTAAAAAGGCTGTCTATCCCTGTGCTAAATGGCAATTTTGTTTAATAAAATACAGTGGCTGTTTCCATTATGTCCAAGCATGTAAACATTGCTTAATGTGGTGGCTATTCTTTGGTGGCTGGGTTCCCATAATACACATTATTACAGATTTAATAAGCCTGTTTTGGCCTCTAACCTAGCATGTTGTTTGAACCTAGACATACGCTCCTTTAAAATATTTCCATCCTGTCTGGTATCAAGTGTGAAGAATTTTGACTACTGAGAGCTATTTTTATAGCTGCATGTTAAATAGAATGTACAATGAAAGTTTTGGGCATACACTTAAATTATAGCTGTCGCTTCCAGGCAATCACCCTCATTCAAACTGCTTATACAGTTTCCAACTTGCTTGGGAAGGATTCCAGGTAGTTGGACCAAACAGTATTACACACCTGCCAGTGCTAGATTCATGCATCAGTGACACAGAATGGCCCCTGTTTGCCTCTGTGGCATATTGCATTTTTGAAGGATGAATTTTAAAGGTTGAGATTAACAGAATATTTAGTGCATTTTTGTGTCACTTCCTGCATTTTCAGTTAATTTAAACCTGGGTTGGTAAACATTTTCATAGTGAGGGCACTGCATATCTAAAAGTTGTTTTTCCAGCAATATTTTAAAATCCTTTCCTGCTACATTGCCAAAGCCTGGTAGTCTAGAAATAATTACACAAATTTAATTAGTAGTGGTTGTTCTATGATATAGTGAATTGGGTCCTAATGGTATTGAGCTAGCTCTGTGCTCTAACCCTAAAATGTCAGAGATTTGATGTGTTTTTCCTTTGATGTAAGTGTTGAGTAATATTTTGGTAGTACTTCTGTTTATCTTCTTCACAGACCATCATTAGTGCACCATCCTTTCTCGGTTACTGGGTGGAACCTCCACCTTCCACTGTATTCATGGATGGTGGAGGTCCTACCTAGTAATGGAGAAATGGAGGAGTCTGACAGATGACATTCAGCATTACAAGTCATCAAAGGTCATCATCTGTTCTGTCTGAGGAAGGATAATGAGGTTACTGAAGATGTATTGCATGTATGCCATTTGCCAGTTTGCTTCCCTTAAAAAAAAGTACAATAGGAGTAGTTTCCCTTGCAACTCATCCAACCAAACCACAAAATCTGATCCTGGGATTTATTATAGCTATATTTAAGATAAACTTCTGAGAAGTTGGCTTTTTTAAATAATACTTCAGTGGCTGAAATTTTATTTCAGCACAGAGAAGCTAGAGATTATGAAGACTACAGCCTCTTTTGTTATCCATTATTTTCTGGATTTGTTTTGTTGAGTTTATTTGATTGGTAATTTTTGCACTCTCCCCCACCTGAATTTTTCATATGTGTTGGGATAAAATTTTCCTAGTTTTGGCCTTGCTATCTTGGAATTCTGGGAATTCTAGTTTCAGCAGATGTAAAGGGTGGCATGTGGGGAATGCTTGTGGGAGGCAAATTCACTACTTTTCTGAACATGTTCTGTGCTTGGATTCCTCATTCATCTGTTTATAAACTTTAGGACTGATTTTCATTCACAATATAAATATATATGGAGAAGAGCACAAGTGAACGAATTACCTAATTGCCTAATTTCTGTATTCAATGTATAGGCACAATACTATTTCTCATCCCAAACTATAAGAAAAAATAAATGCTGTTTTAACTTCAAGATTTGACCACTGGTTATAGAGACAGTCATAGTTTATTTGTATATCATCTAATATATAATGTTTCATGGCAAAGTTAGAGGCAAATTAAGTATAAATCCTGTTTTCAGAAGTGGCATATCTCAGGGGTTTATTCAAGTATATCAGTAAGAGGAAAGGTTAAGAGCAGAACCCTGCTATCCCTTTCACTGCTGGAAAGAAAACAGTAACACTGCCTAGTGGTTGAATTATCTGCACTTTACTGTTTTTTGGTACTCTGCTGTTCTGCAATTAGTATTTGTTTATCTTTTAGCTCATCTATTAACCAAAGCAAACTTGGGAGGAAGAGGGTAGTCTTTCTTGCTTGTGTAACAGAATAGTTTTTAAACTATCTTCTCCAGGAAATTTCTCACACACTGAATCATCTGCTTTCGAACTTCAGCATGTACCAGAAGATCTATTTTTCTCAATATAAGTGGATCATTTTCTGAGCTTCTTTGGCCTTATGTTTTCTCAGACTGATAATATGAGGTAGGACCACTGTATTGTAAGGCTTAGATTATAATGCAAGGATTGAAGAAGATGAGGTGCAAGTCTTCATGTACTTTTTGGACCAGTGGAGAAACCTGCTTCACAGAGTTCATATGCAGATTTAAAAAAAGACTGAGTAGGAGGAAGGTCCACGTATGATGCCATGGATTCCAGAATCAGTGAGTGGAAGAGGCTGCCATATGAAGGGCTTCAAACAGAGCTGGATGGTCATCTGTCAGAGATGCTCCAGTACATCCTGTGCCAAGGAAATGGTTGAATTAGGTCATCTCTATGACTCCTTCCAATATTTTATGATTCTGTGAAAAACAGGACTTGAATTTGTTATTTCTAATGCACAATTGGTTGAGTAGAGTTTCACAACATGCTGCTGTTGGTGGTACAGGGCCATGGGTGTTTGATTCATTGCCTCGCTTACCCATTGTGATTTTAACTTCATTCAAATCTAGTTTATAATGGGCTGGATCAGTTTCAATTTGAAATTTTCATCTATGGTGTCATATTCTTGAGAATAGCTTCTATGAATCGCGAATTGGATTGTTCTGCAAATGTCACCTCAGATGCCATTTTTTAATTTTGTTGGCTATTATTGGCTAGTTTCAGCATTGCTGACAATGATTTCATTTCTTATGCGGTGCATCAGTATGATGCCAAGGATCTTATGGAGGCAGTATATTTGGATGGTTTCTAGTCTTTCAGTTTCTCACTGTACAAGGTCAGTGATTTGACCCCATATAGTAGCACTGGTAGTATCAACCAAATCATCACATTTTGGCTTATAGGCCTTCTCCACAAGCACCAGATGAGTGACGCAAAAGCTGCGGTGGTGGCATCATTTGGTTTTCAACTTCAGCTGTTGATGCAACCTTCTTTTCTTGTGCTATGGAGCCAAAGTATTTGAATTCTTGTACTTTTTTTTAAAGATTTTTTTTTTATCCCGCCTTTATTATTTTTATAAATAACTTAAGGTGGTGAACATACCTAAAACTTCTTCCTCCTCCTATTTTCCCCACAACAACACCCTTTGAGGTAAGTTAGGCTGAGAGAGAGTAACTGGCCCAAAGTTACCCAGCTGGCTTTCATGCCTAAAGCAGGACTAGAACTCACCGTCTCCTGGTTTCTAGCCTGGTGCCTTAACCACTAGACCAGACTGGCTCTTGTTCTAATTATACTACATTTAGCTGTATGAACCACCTGCATCAACCATCAACTAGTGAAACATTGAGGAGTATTTTCATTTTTCCCACACTAGAGACCAGTTGAAATGGCTATGCTGCATCCAGATGGCACAGAAGATATTAGTGGCTTCCACTTTGTTATTGACAAACCTTGTAGTGGCATCCTCATACATGAAGTCAGTGATGAACTGTTCCTGGCCAATTCAGTTCCTTGCCTATTTGTGAACACTTTTCTCATGATGGTATCTATTGCAGTATTGAATAGCAATGGGGACAGGACACATCCTGGAGTACCCCTGTGCAGATTGGGAGTCTTCTAGTTCACCTTTGATGGAAACCCTGCATCAGAAGTGTGCTATAGGATGATCCTACTTGGCATTCCCTCAACAGCAAGTGTTTTCCAAAGAGTGGGTTAGCACACATTGTCAAAGGCAGCTGCAAGGTCAATTAATAGTATGATGAATTGTGTGCCACACTGGATTTGTTTTTCTAAGACTATTATAGTGTAAATATCTGGTCACAGCAGTTCTGGTCTGGATGAAACCAAGACTCTTCTTCATGGGTTGCTTGTTCTCTTTGTTTTTGTATTCAGAGTTGGATTATATTTTACCAACCATGGAGAGCAAACTGATCTCGTAATTTTTGCACTGTTTCCTTTTTAAAAGTAAGGACTATGATGGCTTGCTTCCATGTTCTTGCTACTTGCTCAGATGTCCAATTTAACTGAAGTAATGATTGCTGTTATTGTTGCAAAGGGGCACCTCCTGACTTAGTTTTTCTGCTGTGACCTCATTGCATCCAGGTGCTTTACCTTGATTTATTTATTTTATAACCTTTTGGATCATTCCACTGTTTGGTACCTCCTCTAGTATTGTTTCATTGGAAGGGCTTAGATTGTGAGGTGGTTCTGCAGATGGTGTATCAGATTCTTGGTGGATATATTGTTCTTGGTGAAAATGCTGTTTCCATTTGTTCAGACATTCAGTGCTGGAACATACAAAGGTACCACAGGTGTTGCAAATGTTATCCTTACTCCACATAAGATTACTGTAGATTAAAGTATCCATTACTCTAATGAAGGAAAACCAAGTAGGAAACTGGCAGGGCAAGCTATCTATATGAACAGGCAACAAACCCCACACTCATTCACACTGATGATGTTATCTACTTGGGTAATGAAAAGTCTACAAGGAGACAACGAAGCTCAGAGAGCACCTAGAACTTGACAGTTGAATCCCGAGCTACAGATATTCTCTTCTGTTGGCACATTATCCTTGATACTATGCATTCGGCTTCCAAGATGGCACAACATAAGTGTACTGCTGGTATTCTCATTGGTGTGCGGCTCCTTGCAATTCTGCAGTGATATTCTAGTACTGTCTTTATTTCAATTTCAGATTATGGAGTTGTATTGGAATGCATCAACTAGTTTACATGCCTTCTGTTGGTCACTTCATTTGATAACCAGACCAGGATGCATTACATGGGGGACAAGGCAAAGAGACTTGGCACACTTCCTTACATTTGTAGCAGAATAATCTATAGCTTCCTCAGTATTTTCAGGTTCTGCAAGAATTATGAAATGCTTGGATAGGGCCAGCTGGAATTGTTGCTTGAAAATAGGGTTGGCCACTCAAGATCATTCTCTGCAATATGAGAGTTTGCCTTGGAGGTGGGTCTCTTCAAGTACAGCTGTGTGGTATGTATGTATATATGTATGCATGTGTGTATGTATGCATGTATGCATTCATTCATTCATATATATGGCTGTCCAACTCACAAATACAGTATTAGGCCCAGTAAAAACAGCACAATAAAAGCAACAAAAAATATGACATACAGGTAGACCTTGCTTCATGATGGTAACTGGGACCAGCAACTCCATTGCTAAGTGACACAGTCATAAAGTGTGCCATCACATTGCCACACTGACATATGATGGCAGTTACGACAGTCCCAGTTGCTGTTGTTAAGTGAATCCCGCACAGTCGCAGCATCCTGTGGTCATGTGATCACCATTTGTAACCTCCTGCTGGCTTCCTCATTGACTTTGCTTGTGGGAAGCTGGCAGTGAAGGTTGCAAATGGTGGTCACGTGCTGCGACATCATAATTGCAAGCTGATTGCCAAGTGCTCAAATCATGATCATGTGACCGTGGGGAGGCCCCTTGTTCTGCGCCATCGCAACTTTGAATAGTCACTGAATGAGTAGTTGCATGTATAAGATTGTGATCAGACCCACACTCCCCCCTATACACATGATTGTCCTTAAATGGGGTTCTGAATTAATTAGTTATTATCAGATAGTCCAGAACTGGGTTTTCTTTCCACTTTCATTTGGTTCTCCATGTCTGTAAAAAGCAGGACAGAAATATGACTAAAATAGAGCTACCCCACTGTAATAATTCAATCACCATTACTGATCTGCTCTTGGCAAGTTTGGACTTAGTAAACTTCCAAAGAATTTTAGAGTTCATTGGGATCCGGCTGTGTATCTGCCATGATACAGAAACTGCGAGACAAAGTGTGAGAAAATTTTAGCTCATAAACAGTTGGACTGAGGTGACACCTGAACTTGAACCAAAAGCAGCTCCTATATCTCATGGATCACTCCCTTTCAAGAATTAAGGATCTGTACTCACTGAGTTGAATTTGTGACAATAAAGTAATAAAAAATTAATATGAAGAAAACACACATACAGTGCTCCTTATAGTTAGGAAATTTAGGACAATTTTGACCAACATACTGATCATAATTTAAATGGCTAGTCTTGTAAGCAGTCACTGTTTTCTTTCCTGGCTTCTGGACTGCATCCTGAAATTGTAGAGTTTGAGAAAAGCTTACTACTTGATTTTGATGGATGCATAAATGGGCTCTAAGGAGACAACTGATTCATGGCATTGTTGAATCTATTATGACATTGCCTACAAACAATGTATGAATGCAAGGAAATATATGTTAACTACTTTGCTTCCCTCCCAGGAGTTGATCAGTATTTTTCAACCTGTTTGTATTTGTGTGCTTGGACTGGTAAGTGCAAAGCAGTACATACCCTGCAGTGTGCTGTCCTTATTGAAATTCAGAAGGAATGAATGGGATACCATATCCTTTATCATCAGCTTTTGAAATAGAGTATCTAAAAATTCCCCTGGATAGGATTTATTTTAATTGCTGGCCCCCTCCCTCCAATAGCTTTGTCCTGGAAGTAGGAGGCATACACTTAAGTATTACATGAAAAAAGTGGCTGAACTTGCCCAAATTTATTTCCCCCCCTTTTTTTTGCTTCCATTTTTGTTAAAATGTAGACTAAGAGGTTTGTGAGAAGAAAAAAAACCTCTAACCTGTTCCTTTAGTTTTTTTTTTCTGCAGAATCTTATGTACAGTAGTATCCCAATGTAAATGGATATAATCTTTATACAAATTATTATCATCATATCCCACATTATTTTTTCTCAAAAACACAAATTTGTTTTGCTTTTGTTCCTTTTTTTAAAAGACTGTAGTTCAGTAATAAACCTTGGAAAGTTTAATGTTTTGTGTGGCATAATAGCATAATGCAAACAGCTTTCACATTGTATAAATATTTGCACATCCATTGTGAGCCCTTGGATCCACTGTTAATAGTTCCTTCTTGGAAAAGAAAGCTGTTTCTTCAACTTGCAATAGATCACTAATAGTATTACTTAGTGAACAGTGAGCTGTCAGTAATCTAAAATTTAAAAACCACACACGCATCCCAAAACAATAGTATTCTTACTAAAAAGCCACTGAACATCTCAATTAATTAATATTATTAGTGCAGTAAATGAATAGTACATAAACTCAGGCAGCTTTCCATTTTTCTGAATTAGAATTGTATTTTATAGTCCTTTAATTCAATAAGAAAAATATGCTTGTAATAAATTCTATATTTTTGCCTGGCCCAGAATGCAAAGGAGGTTTTTTAATATTCATAATTCCCATCCTTTCCAAATGTATTTTATTTTGATGCCTGGATCATTTTGAGGTTTTCTGGATTTCATGGCCTAGTTCCATATGTGAACATAGGTAACACATGGTATTGTGCCTCCATAATGCTGTCTTGATAAAATCTAAAAATATCATGTTGGAATTTTGTTCTGAAAACTCCAGCATAACAAGAAAAGGAATACATCCTAATAAATACAAGCAGTTAACATGTTTCAGTGCATAATCAGTTTGTGAATTCATTGGCATATGATGCTGGCAAGCTTGAAAACCAACTGTTAAAAGAATGACATGAATACCTTGGCATGATTAAATGACCCACACATATTTGAACACCTGACTCCCCTGAAATGGAAATGGTATTCTTAAATTCTACATCAGATCTCTCCCCATGAGCACCTAGCAAACATGCATTGCACCCCTGCCAGGAATTTTATAATTTGCTGCCTTAGGCAGCCATGTTTGTGGTCTTTTTCAGATTCTAGTGGGCTGTATTTGGTCTGATGAATAATAAGTTGTACATGCATGAGTTTCGTACAATTTGATTTGTGTTCTGGAAATCTGATGAAAACATGTATCTGGAACCTTAAGAGTGGCTGGGGAGGGGAGCTATGGAAGAAAAGCTTTTTTTCCCAATGCTGCTTTGCAGAAAAGAAATTGACACAAGATACTTTTAAGTCAAATGAAACTTGGCTTTAAAAAAACCTCTCTAAAGGTACATATGCATAACCTGTATTTATTTGGCATGTACAAATATTGTTCTCTCTGAACTTCCCTTCACATATAGGAGGGCAAAAAGGGTGGGTGAGTGATAACACCTGTGTCATAACACAAATTATGTCCCTATGTGCAGCATTACAGTGCAACTACAGGTGAAACTCGAAAAATTAGAATATCGTGCAAATGTTCATTTATGTCAGTATGGCAACTCAAAAGGTGAAACCAATATATGAGATAGACGCATTACATGCAAAGCGAGATATGTCAAGCCTTACTTTGGTATAATTGTGATGATTATGGCGTACAGCTTATGAAAACCCCAAATTCACAATCTCAGAAAATTAGAATATTACATGACATCAATAACACAAGGATTGGAAATAGAACAAGATCGGACCTCTGCTAAGTATAAGCATGCATATGTACTCAGGACTTGGTTTGGGCCCCTTTTGCAGCAATGACTGCCGCAATGCGGCGTGGCATGGATGCTATCAGCCTGTGGCACTGCTGAGGTGTTATGGAAGACCAGGATGCTTCAATAGCGGCCTTCAGCTCCGCTGCATTGTTCGGTCTCATGTCCCTCATCTTTCTCTTGGCAATGCCCCATAGATTCTCTATGGGGTTCAGGTCAGGCGAGTTTGCTGGCCAGTCAAGCACAGTAATCCCATGGTCATTGAACCAGGTTTTGGTACTTTTGGCAGTGTGGGCAGGTGCCAAGTCCTGCTGGAAAATGAAGTCAGCATCCCCATAAAGCTCGTCTGTGGAAGGAAGCATGAAGTGCTCCAAAATCTCCTGGTAGACGGCTGCGTTGACCCTGGACTTAATGAAGCACAGTGGACCAACACCAGCAGATGACATGGCTCCCCAAATCAACACAGACTGTGGAAACTTCACACTGGACTTCAAGCATCATGCATTGTGTGCCTCTCCATTCTTCCTCCAGACTCTGGGTCCTTGGTTCCCAAATGAGATGCAAAAGTTGCTCTCATCAGAAAAGAGGACTTTGGACCACTGGGCAACAGACCAGTTCTTTTTTTCTGTAGCCCAGGTAAGACGCTTCTGATGTTGTTTGTTGTTCAGGAGCGGCTTGACAAGAGGAATGCGACATTTGAAGCCCATGTCCAGGCTCCGTCTGTGTGTGGTGGCTCTTGATGCACTAACTCCAGCCTCAGTCCACTCCTTGTGAAAGTCCCCAACACTTTGGAATGGCCTTTTCCTGACAATCCTCTCCAGGCTGCGGTCATCCCTGCTGCTTGTGCACCTTTTTCTATCACACCTTTCCCTTCCACATAACCTTCTATTGATGTGCTTTGATACAGCACTTTGGGAACATCCAACTTCTTTTGCAATTACCTTTTGGGGCTTTCTCTCATTATGGAGGGTGTCAATGATGGTTTTCTGCACAACTGTCAGGTCAGCAGTCTTTCCCATGCTTGTGATTCCTACTGAACCAGCCTGAGAGACCATTTAAAGTCTCAGGAACCTTTTGCAGGTGTTATGGATTCATTAGCTGATTAGAGTGGGACACTTTGAGCCTAGAATATTGAACCTTTTCACACTATTCTAATTTTCTGAGATTGTGAATTTGGGGTTTGCATAAGCTGTATGCCATAATCATCACAATTATACCAAAGTAAGGCTTGACATATCTTGCTTTGCATGTAATGCATCTATCGCATATATTGGTTTCACCTTTTGAGTTGCCATACTGACATAAATGAACATTTGCACGATATTCTAATTTTTCGAGTTTCACCTGTACATAAGGGCAGAGCTTGTGTTTTAATGTCATGGCACACATTTCATTGTGGTTAGAAACAACGATAGTATCCCTTCATATATATGTGACATAACAATTTCTGCAGAGGCTCAAAAATGTTTTCATCTTGTATATGAGAATGTTCTTAAGCATGTAGAAAAGCTTTATCATTCTTAAAAAAAGCCTTTTTTGGGATTTGCATTTACATTGGGTAGTGACCTCTAGAAGTTGATTACAGTCCGATATTATAGCTCTGAATGATTGGCAGTAGATCAGGAAATACTTTATAATTCCTGTTTGTTCTGTAATAGGAACAGCAAAAAGGAAAACTTCCCTCTCATAATGATCCCCTGGTGCATTATTTCTTAGGCTGTGGGCTTGAGCTGGTTAGATGAAGTCCAACTCCTTTACTGCTCATAGTGACTTCTGCTCTTTCCCTATCACATACACAAATCACTCACACACAAACACACACACACACACACACACACACAATAATCAAGTTTAAAATAGGAAATAAAAGAGGCATGTATAATATCTTTAATGCTTATTACCATCAGTTATGTAGCAGCCTCTGATGAATAACAATATATTGCCTAAAATATTGGAGGGGAGGATGTCTCCCCTGTCTCCACCAGCTTTTCTGTTCTTTCAGTTTTTATTTATTTTGTGTAGCAAATGTCTTTTAGAAGAGGTGTAGGCTTGTGGGGGACAGTGCATTTTTTTTCATATCCTATGATTAATTTTAATCTACTTCTTCTTTTAAAAAAATCTTTTTTGGAGTCTTTACAGGCAGAAATGAAACTGGCTGCTAACCAGTGTATTTTTGCCTGGACTAGAAGACAGGATGCTTTTCCAGTTCTCCTTTCAACAGTGGGATTACTATGTCCCAAGGAAGGTCTTTTGTCTAATCATAATCCAACATGGGAATTTTTCCTGTGTTACTGGAAGCAAGGCCAGTTCTTTTTACAGGTGTTCCTTCTGAAAACTTAGCAAATCTAATCCAGATAATTTCTTAATGTGGAGCATAATAAATTTATGATATTTTATTCTTTCCCCTACCCATTTTCTCTCCTGAAGGTACAGTGTCATTTTTTTTCCTTGTTGGTCTGTTGAAATACTTAGTACCTGCATTATTTATTATGTATGTCAGTTATTTTGTTAAAGAAAGTTACTTATAAAAGGGATAGTAAATTTTATGTGTACATAGGCCAAGAGGTAGTGATTGATTCAGGGCTGCAGTTTGCAAGTTCCATGCCTGTTAGGAATTTAGAACACATCTGTCCAAAATCCTGGAAAAACACACGAACTCAAGAATGCACAACCTGAGTACCCAGTATCATATACATCAGGGTTTCCCAAAATGTGAGTTGTAGCTCCCTTGGGGAGGTGCAGACAGAGTCCAGGGGAAGTGTGAAGAACCTTTCAGTTACATTGTTACAATAAATCCACCTTTCCCAGAATTTAGTTGTATGTTTTAATTGTTCATTTTGTTTTTATTTTGGTGTTTAGATTTTTAGGGGAGGTGTGTACATTAAGTTTACACTAAAGGGAGGTGTGATGGCAAAAGGTTTAGGAACCTGTGATATACATGCATTTCAAAAGGTCTGTTTTTGTTGTTTTGCCATTTCTGACGTGACCAAAGAAGAAAGTTATATCAGGGGTAGTCATACTTATTTTTATTGAATTGAGTTAAATCACATTTAATTTCTGTCCTGGCTTTTCCTACTTTTGGGAGCATGCTGCTTAAAGGCCAAGTATGGCCCTCTACCTGGAAAAGGTTGGTTATTGATTGATTGATTGATTGATTGATTGATTGATTTGATTTGTCCCCGCCCATCTCCCCTACAATGGGGGACTCTGGGCGGCTTACAGTCACTAAAATCACAATACATAAATTATAAAAAGTTTAAAAATTATAAAAGTTATAAAACTAGAAATTTACAAAACTAGAATAGAATAAAAGCTAAAAACTCCAAGAGGCCAATAGGCCCCCACCAGGCCGCTAAGGGGCCAGCCAACCCCATTTCTGATATCCTCCCTCCCTGCCCCAGGCCAGATGGCAGAGCCAGGTCTTCAACTCCCTCTGAAAGGCCTGGAGTGAGGGGGCCTGTCTCACCCCCGGGGGCAAGATGTTCCAAAGGGCGGGGGCTGCAGCAGAGAAGGCCCACCTTCTGGACCCCGCTAGTCGGAGTTCTTTTACCACGGGGATCTGGAACATGCCCTCTCTATGAGTTCGGGTGGGACGGGTTGAAGTCGTGGGGACGAGGCGGTCCTTCAGGTAACCTGGCCCCATGCCATGTAGGGCTTTAAAGGTGATAACCAACACCTTGAATTGGACCCGGAAGCAAACTGGTACCCAATGCAGCTCGCGGAGCAAAGGTGTTATATGGGTCCTTCGGGCCCCAAAAATTGCTCGCGCGGCCGCATTCTGGACCAGCTGAAGCTTCCGGATAGTCTCCAAGGGTAGCCCGATGTAGAGCGCATTGCAGTAGTCTATCTGGGAGATAACAAGGGCATGAGTGACTGTACGTAGGGCATTATGCACTCTTGCTCTTGGATGTTCTGCACACTGAATGTTGTTCCATAAAGTATTTAGAGGAAAGTGCTAGAAAACAATTTTGGAGTGCTAGAAAACAATACCCCCCCCCAAGTCGTTATCCAAACTTTAGATTTTTATTTTTATTTTTTTGTGCCTTCAAGTCATTGTTGACTCCTGGCAACTGCCTAGACTAGTCACCTTCAAATTACTTTGATTAGATAACTAAATCACAAAATCACCTTTTCTTGTGTAATTTTGGTTTTTGTTTTATTTCTCTTTTATAAGGGCTGGGTAGGAGGTATAGAAATGAAGGCAAAGCTGGCAGTAGAGAGAGACTAGACAGCATTGATTGTGGGTATTTAGTGCCAGAATAAAAATAAGAATTTTTGTTTTGGGTTTGCTTTTTCCAGCACTTCCTTCTGCATCCGGTGCTTTGTTTTGGAACAAGTGCTGGTCAAACAAGCTTTTGTTTGTATTTGGTCACTTGGCTGGCAACAAAACTTTTTGGGGAGGCAGACAATGAAGAAGCTGTTGTCATGTCAGCCAAGGGCAGCTATGATATTAGTGGCAAAGCATACTGATGTGAAGAAAGGAAACTTGTTGAACATGAGTATGTGCAAGAGATGTGGAATTGTGTGGCAGCATGCAGATCTCACCAGATTTTCATATGGTTGTTGAAGTGTGTTTGAAGTATAGCTGTAGTCAAACATTTTTGCTGTGTTCTTTCTTAAATACAGTATGTATGCTGCCTTAAAAAAAAAAAGATATCTAATTTACATACTAGGGAAACTAGATTTTGGGCTTACATTAAACTGGGATATAAAATACAGTAGGCTACTAAGGATGGATTATGGGTTTTAATATTCTTTGCAAGTAGAAAATTAGTAAAGCGAAGAAAAACTCTGCTTAACTTTTCTCTGCTGTGTTCACTTTTTTACTTGCAGTGACTTGTTTTTTTAAATTAGGGGAGTATTTAAAGTGGTTCAGCATATAAGTCTTCAGATCTTGGGGTGGGGGAGGTAAAACCCGCAGCCATTCAGAACCTTGAAAGCCTGCCAAAGCAGTTCTCCAGATCAACTTAGACCTAGTGTAATTAAGGAGGAATTACTATGTGTCTCTTTCTCACACTCCCAGTAACCCAAGGCATCTTTTTTATAATGTTCCTCCTCTGTCCTGTAGTGGTCCTTAGTCCCTCCACTGTGTTCTCAGGGTCTCTAAATAAACTTAAATAAATAAACAAACTTAGCTACCCAAACTAGAGTACAAGTTGAGTCTAAGCTGGTTCTTCTTCTCCTCTGTGTTCTCAGGATCTCTAAATAAATCTAAATAAATAAGCAAACAAACAAACTGAGCTACCCTAACTAGACTACAGATTGAGTATAAGCCGGTTCTTCCCTATCCAGGCCTTTACACCCTCCAGATACTAAGAGGGAACCTTGACGTCATTTGATTGGCCAGGGGAGAAGATCTATAATTGGGTATCATCAGCTTACTAATGGTAGCTAAACTTGTGCTGACAGATGACCTCACATAGCAGCTTCATGTGGATTTTAAATAGGAGTGGGAAAAGAGTAGAGCCCTGAAGAATACTGCAAGGAGCTTAGGACTAAACCTCTCTCTCCCACCAGTGCCACCAGCCCCGGAGGAAAGAGGAGAACCACCACAACACCATGCCTCCCACTCCCAATCCCTGAACTAGTCCAGAAAAATTCCATGATTGATGGCATTGAAGACTGTCAGATTAAAGAGGGCCAGGAAGAATGCAATACCATGATCCTGATCCCACCAGAGATCATCCACAAGCCATCTCAGTATTATACATGGGTCTGAAACCCAACTCAAAAATGTCCAAATAATCTGCTTCTTCCAGGACCCTTTGAGGCTGCAACTTAACCACCTTTTCAACCACCTGCTTAAAAAAGAAAGGTTGGAGATGGTAAAAATGACCAATGTTCTTGGGTCCAGTGATGGCTTCTTGAGGAGAGGAAGGACCACCACCTCCTTAAGTGCAGGTGGGACCACCCCGTCCCTAAAAAAATGAATTTAATGTTGCTTGGATCCAACTATACATTATCTCCAGCTGGCCGTGCTTACAACTCTGAGGATGCTGTCTTATTCCTCAGGGCCAAGAAGCTGACATTATTCCCAGATAACCAAACCAGACAGCCCAATTCCATAGGTCCTGCACAGCCGGAGTCCAGCTCAGAAGAGATTTGAGTGACATATGTCTTGAGTAGTCTTCACAGTGACCCACTAGATGTTCCTCTGGCCCCACGGGATCATCCTGAATGGGGTTGCTGGCCAGCAGTCTGTGGACCTAAGAATGGAAAAATGAGACACTGTGGCTGTCTTACTTTGGAATTCTTTTTCTTGGGAATTGTGATCAACATCTTGGTATAAGCCTTTTAAGGGGGTTTTAATGTTGCCTGTTTTCCTGGTTTTATTTTCTAGCGCCTACAGATGTTTTTAAAGCTTTTGTGTGGGAAGGTGTTTCTGTTCTGCTGCTTTAGCAGTTTTTAAAGTTTATAACTGCTTCTGTGGATATAAATAACATGTTGGCATTGTCCATCATTTTGAATACTCATGAACTGGGAAAAAAATGACTCAAAAGTCAAATAGACAAAATTAGAGCAGTAATAGTAGAACAGGGATTTCCTGGTTCACCATTCGAGTATTTCTGCTGTTTTAGCTGCTGTATTTCTCTCCATAGTTCTAAATAACATTAGAAATTGTGGAGCCCCTTACCTCTTTTACAGAGACATAATATATAATTGAAGCATTTTCTTTTGACCAAAGTAAACTCTTTATGGCTGTAATGCAGTTTTAAAAGAATGGTGTAAGTGATATTGACTTCTTTGTCAGCAAAAAATAAAAAAAGGGAGGAGAAGGAAAGGGAAACCAAACTGAACAGAGATGCTATTACTGAAATGACATTACATCTGTATACCCTTTCCTTAATATTTTCCTGTAATCCTGTTATGGCACTGTTCTATTACCTCAAGCACTGTCATCTTTAACCACTGTCAAATCTTAACTGGATTGCCAAGGACACAAGGAAGACATCTAGGAGGTGAATCCAATAGTAATTCCAGCTACAAATATCTATCTGTGTGACTGTTTTCTGTTTGTTGTTACCTTTTCACATAGCACTTCTTACATAAATACGCACACAGTTTATTATAGGAGAAACTGTTGAGGTGAAATATATATTTCACATCTTTATGACCTCTTGGGCCTAGACTGAATTGGATGATGGTAGAAATAATACAGTTAAAAAAGAGTTTATCCATAACATTGCCACAGCTTTTCACACTCAGCATACATTATGCCATTATTGATCAGTATAATTAGGAAGTCAGAGATCTGGTTCACATGCCATTCATGCTCCTAGTGGCTATAGATATCCCAGTCCTAGTTGCATTCTCTGTTACTTATAAATGCTGAACTGAATATTCTCCTGTAGGCTCTGCTTGTAATTTCTTAGATCTGAGAGAACTGTTGAGAACAGGAAGTGAGCTGCAGGGTTGCAGCTATCGCAAAGTGGGCCTTCATTTCCAAAAGCATTTTTGGGTGAGTAAAGTGAGACTCATCAAACAAAGTAAACATCAGATGGGTTTTCCAGGCAGAGTCCCTTGAGCTTCCTTAAAGAGTTAGTTGACCTATTTATCTATAAGTTATCGGAAGTTTCTTTTCTAGGATTGGATGTCAATTGTTTGATAAAGTTGATATATGTTATGGTTGTGAGTGGGGTAGAAAAAAATTATAAAGGATCTTGAAACTATAAAGGACCTTGAAAGAAAATATAATGCATTGCTATTGGTAACTTATTTCTCAGATGCCACTTTATGGTGGTTTTCCCTTTAAACATTCACAACAATAAATCTGTGGCCCCATGAAGAACTACTATTAAAATTCCTCCTACCAGAACAGATCAACAAACAAAGGACCAACAAGCACAGAGGCTTCTCCAGTTATGTTGATTTTTGTGGATGCTGAATTGAGAGTGATAATTTGAATCATATAATTTATTATGGTTTTGTGAGACAAACCTTCTGGGGAAAACAATATTTAAATCTATAGAACATTGCATCTGAGATCCTTAGAGTCCAAAGAGCTGCATGTGTCTGGCTATCATTTTACTGAATAACAGCAGTAGCAGAGAACTGCTATTCTAGAGCAGCAGAAGAAAACCACTGGTCCCACACTTGGCTTTAGTTTCATGGTGGCATCTCTTTGGCTACTGTGGGAAGTAGAATGGTAAATTAGGTAACTCTGAACTACCAGGGATGTTCTTTGGTTCCTCACCTGTTCATTATAAAGAAGAGACTGAAGTTTAGGAGGTTATAGCCCTGTAGCATTTATTCCTGCAAAACTGTAAGATTGCCTCGCTAACAGTGGTAAGAAAACATAGCTATAACACCCAATTACAATTATGTGGAAATTAATATCTCCAAAGCTCCTCTGTGATCTTTTGTTTCTCTGAATGAGTCATAGTGAATTTTAACAGGTTTAACAGGCTTGCAGTGTGCAATCCACTACTTGTATTACCTGGAGATTGCAGAGTTAGTATTGCATGTTTAATAGAACCTGAAGAAGATGGGTGTAACTGTAAAGTTGCAGGAGAAGAAGTGTAAATTCCATTGTCTTGGCTTCTGAGTTAACATAAATTAGATTCATCATAAAAAAATTCTTGCAATTGCTGTCAAATAATACCCTTTCTTCCTTGATTTAATTGCGGATGCCAGATTATAACTCTTGAATTGTCTGGACATTTTTTTAGAAAAACATCCCTTATCCTATTAATTATTGTCCTGTTAAATACAATTTGATTTTTTATTTCACTGGAAGAAAGAAGATGGATTATCCAAAAGTTATTCCCTAATGCTAAAACTGTTTACTCATGAAAGCAAAGTGATTACTGATATCCACCATACTGATTACTTTCATTCTAGGAAAAAAAGATACAGCAACTGCTCCTATGTGTGCAATGAGAGAAGGAATTATGATAAAGACTAGCAGGACAACTTTTCAGTACCATGCTAGGATTTATGTCCACTTTATGAGGAGGAAAAAAAAGTGCCATCCTATATACAATTATTATTTGTAATTGTTTAATAATTGATTGATTAATTAATAATTGATTAATTGCTTTTAATTATTTATATGGTTTTTTTTTTTTAATGGCTTGGGTTTTTGGTTTTAATCGTAAGCCTCCCAGAGTCACCCATTGGGGGAGATGGGCAGCATACAAATTAAACAAACAAACAAACAAATTAAACAAACAAACTTTTCTAGAAATACAGCAGTATTTTACTTGTTTGTTTGAATAGGTATGTAGATTTAAGAACAACAACAAAACTCTCTTTAAATATGACCACTGGCCTATATAACAGGTGTTGCAAGCCTGTTAGGAAGACAATCATGGGCACTTCCTGATTTTATGGGATTTGAGCTCCAAAGTATTCCTTTCCCTTTATCCACATTTTCTGCCTTTTTCCATTGGCCCTGCTAGGTGGTTCTAACATCAATCAAAAAGCATTTTACAGTTCTACCTTTTCCTCTTTAATGGAGTTTTTCTAAGGGAAAATTATAAAAAGATGGAAAAATACCAGGAAACCATGGGAGGGGTGCATATGGGTTGAGGCAGAGCAGTTGCATGACAAAATCATATTTAAGAGTGAGTAGAAAATTATCTGCTCTTGATTAGTGGGGAGGCACATAATTACAAAAGTAATAAAATGAAAAACTACATGTATATTTATAAAGGCCTCTGGTGGTGTGATGTTTGTGCTCATAGTTGAATGTTAGAAACTTTGAAGATTATGGACACTGAAGCTGCAATCTTAAATACTAAATCTCACACTGAGATTTATTTTTTAACAATGAATAGCAAGTAACAATTTAATTAATTTATTAATAGGGAGCAAATGGTGCTCTGAATAATGGGGGTGGGGGGCTTAATAAACATGCAAACAGGATTGCACTGCACACTGGATATACAAATACTGTTTGCTTATTATATTTATATCCCACTTTTGTTTTGTACAACTCAAGGCAGCATACATAATGTTCCCTCCTCCTATTTTCTCCGTAACAACCCTGTGATATAGGCTGGGCTGAGAGAAAGTGACTAGCCCAAAGTCATCCAGCCAGTAGTTGATTGCAGTTGCAAATGTTTACAAGGTAAGTATAGATTTTCATAAATAATAATTGAAAATCCCCCTCCCCAGGGTAAATATTTATATATTTATATATCCACTAGGTTTACATTCCATCTTTCTGTTTAGCTTGAATACTCAATAAGGATTAAAATTTAAAAGATACTGTAAATGAAAATGCAAATAATAAAATTATTGACCTTTTAAGACTGGATTAAAGAGTTGTCTTTACAAATTTTCTAAAAGCAGAATAGGGATCAAATGCAATTCCTAAGAGTTTCATAGCCTGGGAGTCCTATGTGCTTGATAAACAGTACTCTGACAGTGGGACATCTTCCAGAGGAATTCTTTCATTTTTTAATTGCCCAACAGGTTCATAATAGAAGTTGCAGTCCTTTAGACAGTCACGCTTTAACTTGTTTAAAGCCCTAAACAGGTTAACACCAGCACCTTAATTTGTGCCCAGAAAGTAAATGGCAACTAGTATGAGTCTTTCAACATGGTCATTGTTGGACCTGGCATCTTGAAACGGTCAGCAGCCTAGCTGGTGTGTTTTATACCAGTTGCAACTTTCAGACATTCTTCTAGAGCAGTGTTTCTCAACCTTGGCCACTTGAATACGTGTGGACTTCAACTCCCAGAATTAAGTGCTTACAGCAAACATCAAGCAATAAGTGTATCAAAAGTGAATCAAAATATATCAGTGCCATAATATACAATATCTCTTTAATTGTATAACATCATTCTATCATCACATGTCAATAGATTACATTCATTCTGACAGTTCCATTCCTCACTTCATGGTCCTGAATGCTCTTTTAAAAAGCCAGTTTTTTTAGCAGCTTTCTAAAATCTTATTTCTGATGGTATGGAATTCTACAAAGGGGAAGCTCCTGTTGAAAATGCTCACATTAAAGTCTCCCACCATACTTCCAGTTGGCAATTTCTTCAGGCATACCTTGGGTAGGCAGATTCTATTTGGAGTAAGCATATAATCAGGCCCTAAGCCTGGTAGGACTTTATAGATTATTACCAGTAGCTTGAATTGCACTTGGAAACCAGTCAATGCTACTCCCATAATAGTGGTGTTATATGGCTATCCTGGGTAGCACATGGAAAGTTGTATTCTGCACTACTTGAAATTTCCTGATCTTTAAGGGAAGTCTACTGTGCAGTGGAGTGCAGTAGTACAAATGTGAGGTGATGAGGGTATGAGTGACTGTAGTAAAGATATAGCTGTGAACTAGACAACAGGTTTTTGGGTGATGACTCCAGTAGTCCAAGTCCCAGCATGAACTGTAGAGATAATTGCATTGGAAAACTTGGTTATATTATTGTAATTCATTTTTTCAGTCTGCCCACCATTCTGCAGTGTTCCATAAGAATTACAATACAAGGCTATCAGAAGTTGCAACTTATAGACATTTTCTGCAGTACTGTCTTCGTTTCTCTTCAAGACACAGTCTTTTGCTGCCTGCAATATGGATAGCCAGAAACACAATTTACCTGCTTTTGGTCATCTCCAGGAATGCCAGTCCCTGACCCTAGCCCTGAACATCTTTGTTCTGCTTTTGGTTTTGGTTTTGGTTCTTCTTGGTACTGTAAAAACAGTATAACTGTCCTGGCATGTCATAACATTTAGCTGATAGATATGCTTGACTTGGTGGATTTCACAAATGGCATATACAGTGGTACCTCAGGTTACAAACACCCCTCCTTACGAATTTTTCGCGATATGACCAGCTCCGGCCCCAAAAATTTACCTCGCCGTGCGACCTCCGCCTTGCGCTACGAACTGGATCTGCAGCCATTTGCCCTGCTGCCATGCGGTCGCGGCTTCCTGTGGGTGAGATCGCGGTAGCAAGGAGACGTTCGGTGAGGCTTGTGGTGTGTTTTGTGGCGTTTGGAAGGTTTTTGGTGTGCTTGTCAGCATGGCTCCAAAGAAAATGCAGAGCGGGCTTGGCAAGAATAAGGCTTTGAAGAAGAAAGTGACGATCGAACTGAAGAAGGAGATTATAGAAAAGCACGATCGTGGTGTTCGTGTGACTGATCTGGCCGCGGAGTACAAGATGGCGAAGTCGACCATCTCGACTATTTTGAAGAATAAAGATGCCATCAGAGAAGCTGATGTGGCAAAAGGAGTAACGATGTTAACGAGGAAGAGGACACAAGTGCTGGAAGAGGTGGAAAAGCTGTTGTTAGTGTGGCTGAATGAGAAACAGCTGGCAGGTGATAGCGTGAGTGAAGCTATCATCTGTGAAAAAGCAGAGGCTGGTTTGAGAAATTCCGCAGGAGAAGTGGCATCCACAATGTGGCAAGACATGGAGAGGCTTCCAGTTCTGACAAGGCTGCTGCAGAAGCCTACAAGGAAGAATTTGAGGACTTCATGAAGGCGGAAGGATACGTCGCTCAGCAAGTGTTCAACTGCGACGAGACAGGGCTCTTCTGGAAGAAGATGCCAAACAGAACTTACATCACGCAGGAGGAAAAGGCACTGCCAGGGCACAAGCCCATGAAGGACAGATTGACCCTTTTGCTGTGTGTGAATGCAAGCGGCAACCTGAAGATTAAGCCGCTACTGGTGGACCATTCCCAGACCCCTCGTGCATTCAGGGAACACAGTGTGAACAAGGTCAGACTGCCTGTCATGTGGAGGGCCAATGCGAGAGCGTGGGTCACAAGGCAGTTGTTCATGGAATGGCTGCACGAGGTGTTCGCACCCAGCGTTAAAAAATATCTTTCGGACAACCAGCTGCCTGAAAGGTGCCTTCTTCTGATGGACAATGCCCCGGCACACCCTCCATCCTTGGTGGATGATATGGGCGCTGAGTATGACTTTATAAAGGTCAAGTTCCTCCCCCCCAACACGACACCTCTTCTGCAGCCCATGGACCAGCAAGTGATCTGCAACTTTAAGAAGCTCTACACAAAGGTGCTCTTCACCAGGTGTTCCAGTGTCACTGAGGAAACATCCTTGACTCTGACAGAGTTTTGGAAGAAACATTTCGATGTCCTCCACTGCATCAGCCTCATTGACAAAGCCTGGGAAGATGTCACCTGCCGGACCTTAAACAGCCTGGAGGAAACTGTGGCCAGAATGTGTCACTGAACGTGACCGTGAAGGGGTTGATGCAGAGGTAGTGGAGGAGATTGTGTCCATGGGCAAGAGCATGGGTCTGGTTGTCGATGGTGCAGACATAGAGGAGCTTGTTGAGGACCATGAGGAGGAGCTGACCACGGAAGAACTTGCTGAGCTCCAGAGTGAGCAACAGAAAGCGCTTGGTGAGGAGCATTCCACTGAGGAAGAGGAAGACAGGGAGGAGGTTAGCAGTGACGTGATTAAATCCATTATGGAAAAATGGAATGAGTGCCAGGACTTCTTTGAGAAGCACCACCTCAACATAACTGTAACGAACAGAGTGTTGAACATGATGAACGATAACGTGGTCTCTCATTTCCGGAGGGTTATGCAGCGCAGGAAAAAACAACTGACTTTAGACAGGTTTTTCCCCAGAACAGCTAAGAGGCAAAGAAGAGAGGAAACCCCTGAAGGAGATCTCCCCGATGTCCCTTTGGAGGGGGACTCTCCCTCCAAACAATAACTGCCTCCCCACCCCATTCTCCCTCTTCATACTGTGTTGTACATACTTTTTTTCATGTTTTTGTGGTTTAAAAATAAAATGCATATGTTTCAGAACTGTTTGTATTTACATTGAACCTTATGGGGAAATTTGCCTTGCGGCGTGACCAAATTCGGAGGGCGGAACAGATTAACCGTATTTACATTGAACCTTATGGGAAAATTTGCCTCGCGGTGCGATCAAATCGAGTTGTGATCAGAGTCACGGAACGGATTAAGTTCGTAACGCGAGGTACCACTGTACCTTGTTATGCATAATTTCAGTTATACGTTTGCTCTGTGAATTGGAGCAGTATCTGAACATGGGGGGGGGGGGGGGAATGTCAGAAAACAGGGAATATTCTTCATTATTGTATCTCTCCAATGAACTCTTGCTTATATTCATCTAAAACAGGCCTTGAAAACAAGTGATCCGCTGAGCCAAACATAGCTCTTTGATTATGTTTAATGGCTTTTTAAATGGGTGCTTAACACTTTCACTGCTTTTGTTCCGCCTAGCAAATAGCAAAAACAGAACTGCTGATAGATTTCAAAATACAAGTTTCCTTTTGATATAAAACACATTTGTTTCAGAAAATCACCTCAAATGAGTTCCAAAGTAGTATCTTTGGAAAACTCACCCTTCATTTTTCAAAACAATAACAGTAAATTACCTCAGAAGATACAGCACATACTTAGTACATAGTAGAATTGATGCCTATGTTTTACAGCCAAGCATTTCATTTCATTTCATTTCATTTTTTAATTTTATCCCTTAAGGAGCAGGACCGGAGAGCACCAAGCTGGGGGACATGGGTCTACTTCACTGATATGCAAAATGGACTTTGTGGATGCCTCCCTTAGAACCTAAAATAGGAAGCTGGCTTACTGCCAAACAAGGCACATGTCTGTACTATCGTTTTGTTTAAAATAATGCTTTGGAATCCAACATAAATCCCATAGCATTCTTAGAAAAGAAAAAAATGATGGTTAAACAGAGCCCTGAAAAAAGATGTTAAGGAACATCTTTGGGAGGATGTTCCCTGCTAGTTTGCTTTCTGGTAAATAGATATTTTGGGAGACAAGCTGCTTTCATTCACATCCTTCTGGGCTTATTTACAGGATTGTTTTAAGAATTTTGGAGCAGAGAGCGGTCCTTGCTAAATTTGCCTCAATATTGTTGTGAGAGTATATAAAGAAGAAAGAGAAGATGGAGCTAAAATTGGTGTTTTGGATAGGGGAAATAATGGGGAAGAGCCATGTTAGTCTATGCAGTAAACTGCTCATGGAGTCTGGTAGTATGAAGGCTTATGCCCTAATAAAGTTGGTTAGTCTTGAAGGTTCTATCAGACTCTATGTCCATTTGGAGTGCAAACAACTCACTGAATGAATCAGTATTTTTGAACAGCTAAGATCCATGAAGAGGTTCAGAGATTCAAAGAGTTGAGAAAAATACTTATAAAATATTTGGATCACCATTTGAGATTGAAAACCAATGGGGAGCAGCCTCTTTTCCCCTCCTTAATTTTATTTTGTTATTACGTTTTTTACAATCCCTTTGTTATAGTGTTTTGTACTAGACTTCTCTTTGATGCTGTGCTACATCTGCTCTTCAGCTTGAGAGCTCTTCAGATGTGTTGGACTGTATACTCATCATTCTTAGCCAGCATGCTAGGAGTGAGTGGGAATGATGGGAGATAACATCCAGTACTTTTGGAGGCCACAAAGTTAGAAAAGACTCCTAGAGGATTCCTCCTGCCATTTTTCCTCATCCTTTGTGGATTGAAGCTGTGTTAGGAAGGAGGAAGTTCTCCTAACAGATCACAAACCTACCATTTCAGAAACAACCATAATATAAATTTACTCCCTTTTCAATACTAATTTATGGGCAACAGTTGTGGTAAAGAGGATAACAAATTAGTGTTAATTCTGATAGTCTGCCTGAGCACTTCCTGAGTAGAATTGCTTCTATTTGCTCTGAGATGGAAGCTGGATAGACAAAGTCTGTTGAACTGACAGAGGTAATACCTTGTGATATTACATGAGAAGTTGAAGAAGAATTCACAAAGTAAATTCTTTGTGATCTAGCTCTGCCATTTGTGAAGTAGACCCCTATTTACCTATCTGGTCAAAGTGACTGGGAAGAGGGCTGGGAATTGGATATAGGCAGTGGTTCTTTGAGGGAAGGGGAGATTCCAGGAATCTTAAAAGAGGCACTGGTCCGCCCACTTCTCAAGAATCCCCATCTGGATCCACTGGAAGTAGCCAACTACCATCTAATACCCAGCCTCCTATTTTTGATGAAGTTGGTTGAGAAAGTGGTTGAGCTGCAGTTACAGAGGGCTCTGGAATATATGGAATATCTAGAGCTATGACAATTTGATTCCAGGCCCAGGCATAGGATGAAAATCATATTGATTGCTCTCATGGATGACTTGTAGGACTTTGATGGAGGGAGTGCAACCATCTGTGGCCTTCTAGATATCTTAGCAGTCTTCAGTACTGTGAACCACTTTGTTTGTTAAATTTATATAGCTGCTCATCTTACTTCTGTGACTGGGCAGCTTACAAAGTTGAAAATATAAAAAAAGATACAAAAAAAAACCCCAACCAAAAAATGCAACTGTAAAAGCCATTGAAATGTTTAAAAGACAATAAAAACTATTAAGACCATTAAAACATCTTTCTGGACTGCCTGTGAGGGTTAGGAATTGGAGGCACTGTTTTCAAGTGGATATTCCCCTACCTGAGTGGTGGGTCCAGTCTGGTGATAGTGGAGAAGAGGTCAGACCCATAGAGACCCCATTATGCGGTGTCTCAAGGGTCAGTCTTTTCTCATAACCTAGTTAACATCTATATAGAAGCTGTTGGAAGAGATCATCCTTTGGTTCAGAGCAAGATATTGTCGGTATGCTGATGGTGTTCAGTTGTACATCTCTACTCTGGACCTAATGAAATATTTGATGCAAGACCTGACTCAGTACCTGGAGGTTGCCAGCATCTGGAAGGGGAAAAGCAAACTCAGACTCAAACCAAGCAAGAACAAATGTCTGTTAATTCAGAAGTCTACTGATTTCAGGATTTTGCCAACTTCAACTTTTCATGGGGTTGTGCTCCCCCAGAGAGAGCAGGCTTGCAACATGAGGATCCTCCTGGATTCTTGGTTCTTCCTCAGGGACTGACTTTGCCCAGCTTTAGTTGGTTTGGCAGTTGTTGTCTTAACCTGGAACAGGATATAGTACTCTAAGGACAGTAATTCATGCTCTTGTCTCTCAAGTAGATTACTGTAATTCACTCTACATCAGGTTGTCTTTGAAGACAACTCAGAAACTTCAGCTGGTCCAGAATGCAATAGCCCAAATGCTTATTTGATTGACATGATATTGCTGCATCATACCATTGCTGTGGGAGGTACATTGGTTACTAGTATGTTTCTGAGTGCAATTCATGGTGCTGGTTGCTACCTTTAAAGCCCTGTATTGCTTGGGAGCTGGGTATCTGAGAAACTGCTTTCAGCTTGACCAACCTAGAGAGGGAATGTCTACTAGGTGTGACTCTTGCTAGGTGTTCCCACCTACCAGCTGTTGCCATCTATGAGGTGTTCCCCCCAACCAGGAGGGGGAGCAACAGCAGGTGTTCTTAGTAGAAGTCTCCTCCTATAGAGCAGTATAGGAGTGCCCCCTGAAGCAAGTGTAACCCCCATTCTTACATCTTTTCAGAAGGTAGTAAAACCTGCTCTTCCAGAGGGCCTTCAGGGATTAGTTGCAAAGTCATCAGTGCCTATATTTGTTAATGTATTATTATTCTGACCGTTACTATTATAATTTGATACTGTTTATTATTGGCTTTTTAATTATCTGTAAAACCCAGGGGTAACCAACATGCATGCATACATACATACATACATTGCTCTTCAGGGACTCCTCCATAATCACAAACTTGTTAACAGGAGTAGCTGGATCTTTTTGCTCCATTTTATATTGCTTAGCAGCATGAGCCTCAGAGTAGTTCAGCTCTGAGTCTTGCATTTAAGAGCTCACTTTATAAGGAACAGTTTCAGAAGCTGGCCCACTGAATAGCAAGGAGGATTACTCCATTAATTTGTGCATTAGGCTTTCATATAAAGGCTCTCACCGGTAGCTAAGTGCTGCCAATTAACACGCTGAAGTGTGTGTTCCCTCCAACGAAACACTTATCTTGGTAAATGTAAAGGGCACTCCACGAAAGGTAACAGATGCTGAAAAGGCCCTTCTTTTCATTATGAAGGTCTTCCTTCTGTTTCTGCAGACATCTTTCACATACACACAAGGCCAATCACAGAAATGTGGTTTTTGTAACGAGCCACAAATCCCATGCATGCCCAGTGCGCATCAGTGCTGAAAGTTAGGTATAGTAGAATGAAAAATGGGATATTTTCTACTTTAGGCATTCAGAAGTCAATCCTGTGGGTTCCCCCTTCCCTTTTCTTGTGTTGATTTTTTACTTAGCCTTATAGATGGTAGAGGAATAGGTTGATTTTGAATCCAGGCCTTAGTGGGAAAAAAATATTTTCAGTAAATATGTCCCTGAAGAACTTTTCTTCAATGGTCTATTGAACTGTGGAGTAATATTTGAAGAGTTTGAGTTTTGTTTGTCCGTATAGCAGTTAACCTTTTTAGCAGATGCCCATTTAGCATACTTTGGATACAAGAGACAAAATTTCCTTCTGGACATCCTCCTGATATAATAGAAAAGTTTGTTTCAGCCACAGTAGTTTAGACAAGACACTTAAATATATATTAAAATTTAAAATCTTTTGCATCAATTTATAAAATTATGTAAATGACATATATTGAAACAAATGAAATAAATCACCACAGATGATTAACCCAATATGAGAGACATTTGGGAGTCACAGTCACCCCCTTCCTCTGTTTAGTCTGTTAAACTGAGGGCTTATTGTATGCACATGTGTTTTCAATGTAAAACTATAGGTAGTATCAAGGCAATCAAATCTCATTAATATGGAATGGATATCAAAATCTTACCTTGAATGTAATAATTTATCTGTCACAAATATTTGTATGCTGCCCAATCAGTTTTTTGTATAGCATGCACTTCCATCAACCTTATTGTAGACTCACCCATGTTGAAAAACAATGTGAGACTGCAGACAGACTTTATGTAGAGCTCTAGTCTCACTGAATCTTGTACTGTATGAAGTACTACAGCAACTTAGTACACACTTAGCACACTCCTCTGTGGATACATATTTCAGAAGGAAATTGGTAATGCTTTCATCAATAGAAGAGAAAATCCCCAGGAATAGAGTTTGGATTTTAGGGCTGGGTAGCACTTTGGATTTCACTTAAATGAGATGCTTTGGAATATATGGGAGTGATGATGTAGCATGTGTCTGGTACTCATTAAAGCAACCATATCACTTTCCAGGATCACATAGCTTGGACACAGAAGGATAGATATGTTTGTGCTCCCTCCTCTTCCAAAACACTTCTTTTAAATGAAATCCATTGTATTCTCTGGAGGTTGAGTCATGGCAACTGGACTTCTTTTCTTTTGGTTTGATACGTTTCACTGCTTGTTCAAGCAGCTTCTTCAGTCTAGAAAGTTGGTTAGGGGGGACTCCATAAATGTCTTCCAGGGTGGCTGCATTTCTCACTAACATGATGGGCTCATTGAAGGGACAATAGGAGATGTAATTAGTAGAGTCTTTGGGATGTGGATGTCTTGCTCTTAATCCCTCACTCATCCCCAAGTGAGTCGTTAAGTGCTGCCTCCCTGGTGAACTTGTGGTCTAATCTTCCTGGGGACTGATGAAAGAGCAGCAAGAAAAATGGGAAACAAGTTGTGTCTGAGGCCTCCACCTCTACTGAGGGAAGGATTTTCCACTTATGAGAAGGTTACTTAAGATGCATGGGCTCTCTGCTGTTGGGATCCCCAGGCCTGATGAAAAACATGTTTTGAGGGCTTTCCAAAAGGCCATAAGGGTGGGGGCTAACCTCACTTCAGAGAGGATGATGTTGCAGAGGGTGGGCACTACAGCAGAAAAGGCTTGTCTCTTGGGTCCCATCAGATGCAAGATTGATCTCAGCTTCCTAGGGGTAAACCAGATAGGAATCACAACCAGATGAGCTAATTCTACTTTATTGTAAAGCTACATTGACAGAATCTTGCAAGCCTGAAAGTATAATCCTCCCCCTGTCTCTTTTATAGCCCAAGAAACTAGGGAGGGTCTCTTCTGAGTTTCTTGCCCCACCCACTATTTAGTTGCCGGCTATTCTGTCTCTTACCTGACCATTCCCTTGGCAGCATCTCTTTGCCCAGTCTCCCAAGGTCTTTCCCATATACCATTACACTTGTGTATGCTCTCTGTCCTTTCCATTTTTTCAAAAAAAAAAAAAAAAGTAATACAGTCTTGAAAACTGAGACTGGATACGATTAGTAAAATCCTAAAATATAGGCTCTATAGGGTAAAAGACAGCTTGATAGACTGTATTTTCCATTATAGGTTTGCCTATGTTTTAAGAATGTTTGGATAAATCCTTCTCTTCATCCCACTACCATTGGAAACACTTTTGGTGGAAATAATGAGAGTGCCTTCTCCTGGTTTTGGAATACCCTGCCATGTCCGGCTAGTTTGCTCTCTGATATCTTTTCACTGGCAGGCCAAAATGTTTTTGTTCAAGAAGACTGAATGTGTAAGCTGGTTTGGCTGCTGAGTTGGGTGGATCTCTTTTTTATTCATATAGGGCTTCTTTGTTTGATTGATTTAATTTGTTTTTTATTCTGCTTTCAACATATTAGTTCCCTTAAGCACCATTCTTGGGTGAAAAGGCAGATTGTAACTTCACTAACCAGACAAATAAGATGTCCCATTTTTTCTGACGTTCTACCAACAACATTCTATCTTTATATATGGTAGGAAAATATCTTAATAATTTGTATGGTATTGTGAATGAATGAAGTGCTGGATCTCATACATATCAGTAATTTTTTCTCAGTGATTAGAAGAATGTGCTTTGCCACTGGGTAAGTCAAGCTATTTCAGCCTGGCATCCCTTGGGATGAATTCTTCTGGGTCAGGCAGGACCTTACTGGGAAATGTAATATATGCTTCAATGTATCATCTGGTTACAGCAAAGTTAATATATTCTTGGGCATTTTGTAAATTGTTTTTAAACCCCTTGCCATATGGCCCAATAACCAAAGATAGGAATCAGGTTGCAAGAATAATATCCTTAAAAACATGCAGATAAATCTATCATTGTGAAAGCTTTGGCCACCGGCACATGCACACACCAGCAAGAAATAGCCCTGGTTTCATTATTTACTATTTGATTTATTACATGGGGGACTATAAGGAAATGGTCATAAACAAAAAAAAAATTCTACAGGCTTTTGTGCTAAATCTCATACCCCAGAGTAAGTCTACTAAGTCAATTAGATTACTCTTGAGAAAATAGTTTTGCATTGGTCCAGGTCTTACAACATTTATTTGATAGCATCTTCAGCACCTCAGATTTCATCTTTCTGGCTGCTATGTACAGAAAATCATGTCAGCTTAGAAGTAATAAAAGAGTGGGAATAGTTTCAAATCATTGTATTGTTATTTCTTTCTTTGCAGTGTAGTTTAAGAAATGTATCTGTTGTCTTACAGAGATGAAGAATTGTCATAAAGTGAAAAACAATCCCAGTGTTTCAGAGAAAAGCTGTAATAGCTAAATTGATAGCAAGAATTGCTTCTACATTTCTAGCATATATACGCATGTGTTAGAAATGCTCAGGTCTCTCTTAGCACACACACAAACACACTGAAAGAGATCTGAGCGTTTGTAATAGAATATTGCATGAAATTCTCAGCCAGTTAGATCAGCCAGGGAGCCAATCATATTCTACAGAAATCATGTCGGAAAGGGAAAAGATAAAGGAATCTGTAGGTCCTTCTGTAATTTTTAGTTGTTCTTCCATAGTGGTTGTTAAACTTCTGTCTTAGTGGGAATCTTTCTGGCTTTATTTGGCTGCCTAGGAACCACTGCTTATTGCTAGGATTGTTGGAAGTGATGTAAAGAAACAGACTTCATATAGGATTATGGCTGGACCTCTTCTATCTCCTTGTATAAACTGAGATTGTTCCCCACAATATATTCAGTACGAAGAGTCGGACACGACTTAACAACTGAACAACAACAAGTAGTTGCCCATTTCAGTAGAGAAAATGCCTTTCAGATAAGTCAGTTTGTCTCCCCCTCCCCCTCCTCCTGTAAGATGGCTCCAGAACACCGTTGCTTATAGAACAATTTCAAACTTATTTGGTTTCTTAAAAAAAACCAACCAGTCTTGTATTTTGCTTTTCCTTCCTTGTTGTATTTGTTGAATCAGACCAATAGTATCACTGCTTGCCTGACATAAAAATTATGCACATTGAAAAAACAATCTCGGATGGGTTTTGCATGCTGTGGTGTGGTCCTTGTTTCCTGGCTGTCTGGTGTTCCCTGGCCTCTAGTACTCACTTTGGTCAGGATTATATCAGGCAGAAAGGCTTTGTGGTGGCTGTGGCATTTAAGGATACTGGGAAAGGACCCTGTGGAATAAGAGCTAGCAATTCATCAAATCAGAATTACATTGGCAAATTATAGTGTGAAGTTTCTTGAAAAAGTTTGTGTAGATCTCATCAGAGGTGCTAAGGGGAAAAAAAATAGGAAAATGAAAGGTCCGATTTACATGTATACCAAGACTCTGAATCATTACAAGGAAAACGGGATGATTCTAAAATTTAGGATTGTTTTCATGTGCATATACACAAACACTTAATTGATTTACACAGTCCTTCAGAAGTTGTCAAGTAGATAGCTTCTGTAAGTACTGAGCCTTGTATAGAAGTTGATGTTATCACTGCTGATGCTTAAATGATTGTCATCTGCATCAATATAAGATACACACTTTTAGAATACTTTTTAAAAACCTTAACAAACATTCTTGTATTAGGTGAGAGAGAAAACACCCAACAAGCTGCTGCTTGAGTAAGCAACAGAATCCTGCTGGGTTTCAAGGTGACAGTTGACTGAGTGTTCTTGGGTTTGATTTCTACTCCAATCCTTTCTGCTGAAAAGGATAACATATATAATTAGATGGGAAACATTGACTTATCAGATACTACTTTAATGAGAGAAAAAAACCATGGTCTGCTGGAGCATTTCAATTTGTATTAGTTTCCCAATTTTAGTTCGGGGGAGGTACAGGAAAAATTCAGTTTCATGACATCACAACATGGGAATAAGCAATACTTCATCTGTAGGAGAAGGCAGCATTTGTGTGTTGAACGCTGGGTTTACGTTGCACTAATCCATAACGCAGTTTGTTAGGCTTTGGTTTACTGCTATGTGAGAGTGCAGTTATGAAATAGTTAAGCTGATGTACTGTGATGTTTAAAAACATTTTTAAGCTTTTAAATTGCCACCTAACTAGTAACTTGTAGCAAGAAGGCATCACCTCTAGAAGAACAGACTGTTAGTGCAGTATTATTCTTCTAGTTCTCAAATAGTTGTATTCCATCTGTGTGAACCAGCAGACTAATAATTCTGCAGCCTTAAGCTAGAGATCAAATTTATATTACTTCCAACATATCCAGTTCCTGGGCCTATTGTCCTATGGGTGAAATAACATAAGTTTTTGTTACAAGGCAGTTAAGGCAGAAGAAGCCCTCCTTTTTTTGTGGTGGGGGGGGGAGGAAGAACACAAATATACTGTAACTCAAATCCAGAATATCACAGTATGCTCTGCTTTTCTCCCTTTTTTTTAATTGCAAGATTTCTATATTTTTTTTTTATGTATTTTGCTTTTATGTATTTTGTTTCATTATCTATGCCGCCCAGAGTCTCTGTGTGAGATGGGTAGCTACACAAATATGAGAGAGAGAGAGAGAGAGAGATATTTAATGGAGAAATGAGTTTGTGGAGTAGTCTCCAGTAGAGAGTAATTCTAGTTAATCACAGGTGGAAAAAAAATTACCCACAGTATAATCATTGCCATGTCCTATGCTATAAGAACATTTTGCCTCTTTTCTGCTTAGCAAGGAAGCAGTTGCGGCTTTGTTACTCACAAAGTTTAGGTGTTAGCCAAAGTAATTAATGAAACTTCTGTGTTCAGAGGCAGTATATCTCTGAATAACACTTGCAGATAGGAAACAGTGGCGAGAACAGTAGCCTTCATCCCTGCTTGCTTATTTCACAAAGGCATCTTGGTTACCACTATTGGACATACTAGGCTGGGATGATATATATGAAGCTGATATAAATATTACCTTAAATGAAGATGTAGTACTGCTAATTAAGATAATTATTTTAGATAGAACTTTCTTCATTCTGTTTGCAAAGAATGAGCTTTTAGAAAAATAAAATCCAGGTTCAGTGACAATGCAAATTCTACGCTGAAAATTATATGTATGAATTATTCATCCTTTTCCATCCATACATGTATATCTTACATGTTTTTATCCCTTTTAGAGTTAGCAATGCTATATAGAGTGCAGAAATGGAGTAAGAAATAATAAGCCAAAAATAATGAAAATTATGAGGTATAAAAGCAGAAAAGGAAGCATAGCTGAAACTGTTTTACACCAATGTTATTCATTATACTTCTCCATCTTTTCTATCTTTGCAGACCATCTTTCTGCCATGCCTGTACACCATTTCATACATTGCCTTTTTTTCTTTAAACTTCTCACCTCTTTCTTTGCCAGGATGATTAGCTCCATTTAAGTGAATTTCTTGGTCTTCCCCTTCTTTTCTGTTCACTGTTTGTTCATATATTTGTTTCATGAATCAGTCCTCATTCATTTTCTTAGTATGACCAAACCATCTCAGTGTACTTGTTTCATACTGATCACTAACTTTTTATTTCATTCACAGCATCCATTCATTTTTTACTCTATCTCTTCCTGTGTTACTACACATGTTTCTTAAGTACCACATTCCCATTGTATTCAACATTGATGTTTCTCCCTTCACACCCAGCTCTCGCTTTCATATAAAAAATTGGGCAAAACTATGTTCTTAATGCACAACGATTTTCATTATTTTGTCCAACCGTTTTCATTATTTTGACATTCATTCATTGCAATAGACCACATAAACTACCTTTTTATGTCTATTTTTCTACCCACATTTCTACACCTCAAAATTTCTTCATTTCCCCATGTTTTAATAAGAATTGTATCATGTACGTTCATCTGTTCGCTCTGTTTTTGCTATGTATATATAACTTGCACTTCCATCTCCATTTTCCCCCAAAGATCTCTTCTTAATATCTTAAAAATGGTTTGTCCTACATTCATAACCTTCTTGTATCCTTCACTAATTATATCTCCATCTTATATTTGAAATCACAGTTTTCCATATGCTATTGTTGTCATCAGATGGGCCCATATATACTGACCTCCTCTGTCCATCATGGCTTTCATCAATAGAGGCTTTCACATAATACTTTTTAGTAAGATAGAGAATATATAGATTAGGTTAGCATATTTAGTCATACCCATGCAATATTCCCTGCTAATGATAAGGGCAGTTTTGGTTAGTTTTGCACATTTTTAGCCAACATGTTATGAACAAAACCAAAATCCACTATTACCCCAAGTGTGCTCATACTATTATGTGCAAGCTAATCTTTAACTTAGAGACTACTTTTCAAGCTAACATAACGTCTGCATCCTATCTACTATGAGGTATATGCAGTGCACTAAAACACACTCAGGTTGCATATATAGTTTTTGCAAATATGTGTTTTATTTCATTTGCACACCTGGAAGCAGAGTTTTTTTAAGACAAGATGTGATCACAAGTAAGGAAGAAATGAGTAAGGCATCAAAGTTTTATGTGGGGAGGAAAAGGTGCCCAAATGGCAGAAAGAAAATTATGTAAGATATGGATTCTTGCTTTTTCCATGTATTTTGAATATTATATATGCAAACCAATCCCTAAAGATTTGAGACACAGGTATTCTGGTTAAGGTGCTGGACTAGGAGTGGGGAGACCTGGGTTAACCCTCAGCCACAGAAACTCCCTGGGCAACTGGGCCAGTCATACTCTTGCAGCCCAACCTACCTCACAGTGTTTGTTTTGTAGGGGTAAAACGGGAAACGAGAGTGCTATGCTTGTTAGTTTGAGATCCTGAAAAAAAAGTGCAGTATAAGCTTAACAGACAACATGTGGGTTTCTGATTCAAGAAAAAGAAAATGGTGGAATTTTGCAAACTGATTGGGAGGATCCTAGAATATAATTCTTTGCCTTCATGCAGAAGGCAATGAACAAGCTTCTTGGGGCAACTGAACAGGAAAGGAAGGAGTTGTGTACAAGACCAGCTTTCTGCTCCCTTCTCTTCTTACCTACAACTTGGTATTGAAATTCAAATGGGAGATCTTTCTCCTGCCACAGTGGAAAACTAGTTCTAAATAGTACTGTGGGAGAGGTGTAAGAAAGGAGGGGTTGACCTATCCCATTGATTTTTATATTCCACTCTCTTACCTCTCTCTACAAAAGCACCCTCCCCCCCCTTTTTTTTTTAAAGTAGGGAAGTTTACAGCATTAATGCCTTTTCAATAAATATTGAATGTGCCCATGATAGTGAGTGATAATGCTAGATCAGATCTGGAAGTTTAATGTGTTATGTGACTGAAATAAATCATGCAAGTAAAATTTGCATTGAAGTCATGAAATGAGTTTAAAAAGCAGTACAAAGGATATTCAAAAATAGAAAACATGAAGGAGGGCTGTTTGGTTTAACCTCAGCTGGGGTAGAGTAGACAATCAGGATTGTCCCGTGACTGGTGGGATCATGTGTACCTTGTGTTCTGTTCATATAGTGAAGGTTTGTTACAGTTGGGGTTTGCATTCTGAAATGAACAAGCTTTGTTAAACGCTAAATTAATATAGTCTGTTTTCAATTTTTATGGGATTCAGGATATGCAAATTGGACAGTATATCAATGAGGAACTGATCTGAAGGAGAAGAAACATAGGTGCACCCTAGAACAATTCTCAATATCTATAAGCCACAGATATTTCTTAGGCTTCCCACACCTTTTCCCTTTTTAATTAGTTTCCAAGAGCAATTAGATCCAACCCTAGATAAATAATATCACTGCACATTTCATTATACTAATGTGCAAGCAGCAAGCTCGCTAGAACTAATGCATGTCAAACAAGTGCAATTTAAACAGTAGAATTTCAGATTAGCCAGCATGTAGGCAAGGTAATGGTCAGTTTAACAGGAGTTAGGGACAGATTAATCTTAATGCTAATGATACCATATAGGCCATTTGAAGCAAAGCTCATAGGCAAACTGAAGTTCTCAACAGGGAACTTCAGCCAGTTCTGGCATTCTAGTGTGTACATCTAAACAATAGACAAAATATATATTCGCAAACACATTTTCATTGCATTGGCATTTTATATGTAAGGTTCATTGTACCTGAATTATTCAGTAAAATACCTGGTTCTTTCTTCTACACAGAATGAGAGAGAGAGAAGAGAAAATGCTTGATTCCCATCCCTGCATTTCTCTCTGTTTATCTATCTGGCCTCACACATTCATGTAATGATTTGAGATTTTATTCTCATGGTTATGATAATGTCTGAAATTTACCATAGCCAATCACGGTAACAGACTTATCTTTATATTTGCAGTTTAATCATATTCTGCACATTGATTGCTGCTCTTTTTTGTGTTTGTAAGATTTTTAAAAACTATATATATTTCATTGTATCCAACATTAAATAATTCCTCTAGACACTACACAATTTACATAATTAAAAAACCCAGTAAAATAAATAAAGAAATTGAAAATACTGAAATACAAACACCATCATAGTATAAACTACTGGGACTAAAATAATAAACTTTAAAAAAGTGATTGATGTTAAATGCTGGGACAAACACTGGTTTTAAATCTGGAAAATTTAATTTTTCTTTAATGCTGCAAAATTCCAGCCAATTTCATTCCTAGATGAAAATGCCTTATGAGACTTCCCAAGAAGTTGGGAAGCAGTTACCAAGAACATCTTTCTACTGCTCATATTTGTGTAGGTATGCTTAACTTGGTATGAATGCTAGCTTTCTATACATATGGAGCTCTCAATGCAGCTAGCTTAAAAAGTATAATAAAACAAACAGCATGTTTAAAACTAATCAGTAATAATCAGAATTAAAGTAGGTGACACTAAATTCATACATCATAATAAACTATTTAGGGAAGCTTATGTACAATTTGTTGTGATTGCAGTGGTTTCCAATTCACTGGTGAACAGAAGTCAAAACAGACTGAGCAGGTTTGGGATTTTTTTTTTTTAAACAATAGTTCTGTTCCTTCCTGGAGGAATATATCAAGAGTGATGATTCACTTAATGGCAAGGGGTATATTGGATGCTGCAGAGTTTTACCTTATCTTCTAGGTTCTTCATCAACTAAATTTACTGTGAAAGTCATCCAGACATGTGAGCTTCGATGACACCCAACTGTCTTTCAGTTACATTTGGTCTGAATTGATTTCTGGAAGCCATTTTTGAATGGATGGACGTGAAGAGACTACAGCTGTGCATTGCCATAGATTTGAAGGGGAAAACATGCTCATGTAGCACCTGTTGGTAACATCTTAAAGCAAGTGTGTCTTTTCCAGGAATGGCAGAGCTGCTTTCTACAGTTGCAGTGTGATGCGAGGAAAACATTTTAAGTTGTTGCTGAGGGATGCTATACATGCACACTCATGCATGCTCTGAAGTACTTCTTTCTCTTTGAATTCAAAACACTGAACAGCCCTAGAAGAGACTGAAGTTAAATAAAAATGAGGCAGAAGTATGGGATTGGGGATGGGATGAATTATATTTTCAGAAATGTACTGTATATACAGCATGTTTTAGAAAATCTGAGAGGATCCTTCTAAAATAGCCAATTTACCACTAGGGCTTATTTCTGTCTCAGTTTTTGGATGCACAGGTGACAGTGATAGCTTTTTATTCTTGTCTTTCATTTTGGAGTTGGGTGGCCTCCAAATCTCATACGTACATATGTACTAGCATTTGCATCTGGAACTCTTTTCAGCTTCATTGTTCACTAGTTTCTTTCTAGGCTCAGATCAAGACCCTGGCTTTGGCCTTTCAAGCTTCAAATGGCCTGGGGCCACAATAACTCAAGCACTGCCTCCTTCATTATGCTTGAATGCTTCATTTTGCTTCTGAGGCCCTATCTGATTTCTTCTGCAAAGAGATGTAGTAGTATAATTTTTTTTTAAAATGGGAAGGGTCAGCCAGATTATGGAGTAGCTTTTCTGGAAGTTGTTTTATTTCAGCATGTTTTCAGAAAGTCACTTGCATTTCATTAGGCCCTTTCTTATGTTTGAGATTTTAATTTTGTCAACTACAGTTCATTGTTTAGATTTTTTCTCATGTACATATTAATGTACGTGAGACCCAGTTTGGTATATTTGTTAAGGCACCAGACTAGAAACTAGGAGACTTGAGTTGTAGTCCAGCCTTAGATACAAACCCAGGAGCGTGACTTTGGGCCAGTCATTCTCTCTCAGCCCTAGGAAGAAGACAGTGGCAAACCACATCCAAAAATCTTGCTAAGAAAACTGCATGCACTAGTCTAGGCAGTTGCCAGAAGTCAACACTGACTTGAAGACTAGTGCTGCATGTATGTGTGTGTATGTGTATGTATACACAGACACACACTCACATACATGCTTTATTTCAACCAGCTCTTTCAAAATCTCAGTGCCATCGAATAGCCTTAATCATTTTTTTTTAGGTTAAAGTGGGGATATTGCTTGCTGTGTTTACTAAGTACAGAGTTCTGTAAGTCAGGAATCCAGTGCCTGTAATTGTTGGCCTGGGGAATGCAGATCATGTTATCTGAAGCATGCAGACTTTTAGAATTTTGTGTAATTGAGAAGGGTCATGTTTGAACCTGAAGCACAGAATGAAGCCTAGCAATTGGCCATCTGGATATGCAAAAGATGGGAGGAGTGGGGCCCCTGTTCTCTGTGGAGTGCTCTTCAGTTGAGAATTGGAAAGCTCTAAGATAAGATAAGGACACCACAGGAGGCATTTTGACTGTTAACAATTTCAAAAGCATCCAGGGACATTAGGAGAAAACCATACCTGATATGCCCTGGAAGTATTGCAAGACAGATGTTTGTTTCACAGGTAGCAGAGAGCTCTTTGGGGAAAAACTCAGACACCTCTCAGTGCCAGAGGTTGCACCTACTCTAGAATGCAAACTCAGGCAGCCTCACAGCAGAGTAGTACCCTTCAGAAAACTTTTGGGCATGGACTTCTTTGATGAGCAGAGAACTTTATATAGGTGGAACTCGAATAGGCCAGACTGTACAAACCCTTAGTTGAGCTTTGGTTGCTGTTAAAAGGCTTGTCTTCAGCTCTCAGCTTTGTGGCTTAACCAAGCAGTCCTTATCTGCTTCGCAAATGAAATCCTTATGCTACTGACTGAAGTGTTATTTATGACCTTGTTCTTTAGACTGCTGGATCCACTTTGTTTTCTCTGTCTGTGATGCCTTGACAACTCCACATCCTGCATCAGCCAAGCCTGCACACAAACTAGGTGGTAATCTGCCCTAAGCAGGACATGAAATTCAGCATGCATTTGAACAGTTCCCATACATTGTTACCCTTGAATGATCCTAGGCTAGGCTTTTGTTTTTGAAGGTCCCCCAAATATTTTAAGTGGTAGTTTAATTATCTTAAAACACTTTTAGGCACTATTATTTTAAAAGCAAAGTGCATTATATGTTAGTATCCTGATATTATTGGAAGATAGGTTTAGAAAAGGTAAATAATGTCAGAATATAGGGAAAAGTCCTCTGAGGCAAGGAACTCTGTATTTTGATAGAACCATGTGAGTTTAACTAGCTAAGGAGAACACTGGCCGGGGTACATAGAACATTCTTTTGATATCTAATATATTTAAAGGTAGATTTTAAAGATAGATAAAATTTTACATAGTATCTATCACTGAAGACAACAAAGACTTGTTTACTATTGCTTCTGAACACAGCACTAAATATCATAAATTTAGAGTTTGGTTGAATACTAAAGGAAACTTTTAATAAAAGCAATTTTACAATGGAATCACTTGTTTCAAGTGGTGGGCAATTCTTCCATGTTGGAGGTCTTCGGGTGGAAACTGGGTAATCTGTTGGGAATGCTCTAGCTCTAGGTTTATTGAATTGAAGATGAACTCGAAATTGATATTCTACAAAGCCTCGCCACTCTAAGATCTCTCTTCCAAATCTTTTAGACTGAGCTAACTCGTAGCATAAAGAATCCCTTCTAGTTCAAATCCTGCTTCCTCCTTGTGCCTGATATAGTGCAGTTAAAGCCTTGGGTTGTGATTCAGAATACAGAGTCACACACACATCTGGCTTAATTCCTAGTAAACATGCATGGCTACAGCTTCTAAATTTAATTTCAGATCTTACTGCCAGCAGAAGAATCTACCATGCAAATAATTTCCTATGGACATAGACTCAGCACTGAAAGACTAGTTGTGCTTCATCTTCAACTGAACTTGTACATTGGGGATGGGGATAAGAAATTAAAAATATATTATTTGTTATCGCTAATTATATTAATTGTAGTATAATTAGCATAATTTATATGGGATAGCTAACCCAGGTTTTTTGTAGTTCAGAATTTGAATCATTTTTTGTAACATATACAATCTTCAGTGATTACTTACATAAAAGAGCTGAAACTTAGAGACTACTTTAGACTAACCTAGTCTAAACTTAACCTACTTTCAAGAAAGCTACTTTTCTTGAAATAAAAAATCAGAGATTTATTTTGTTCCAAATGCTTGCAGTTAGAACAAAAGAAAAAGGGGAAATAACAACAACAACATAGGACTGTGCTTTGTAAAGAACTTCTCTTTCTCACAAAACCACTCCTTTCAAATGTGCTATATTGAAGGCTATAATTAGTGTGATATGCAAATTAAGATTTCATCTATATTTGTTTAATCTCAAGAAGTAAAGTATACAAATTCCTTAAATTTCCAAAGTATACCAATTCCTTCCTTTGTTGCATCTTCCTTAGATTTGAAATAGTGAGCTAAGTCCTTAATATCATGAAATCTGGGCCCAAAATTATCAGTTAACAAGCTATGACTTCATAGAAATAGTTTCATGAAAAACATCCATTAGTTGATCAGAGGAACACAATTACACTTCCAAATTAAGAGAAAACCTCTAAACAAATGGGCAAACTCCCTTCATACGTCTTGCTGGCACTAGATCACCTTAGTATGGCTGTATTTGGCTGTAGAGCAAATACAGGTAGTCCTTGGTTTACAACAGCAGTTGGGATCAGGATTGCCATTGCTAAACCATGCGGTCGTAAAGTGCAATGTCACGTGACCACATCATTTACTGATGGGAGTTCCAATTGCCATCGTGACCCCAAGATGGTGTGTCGTTAACAAGGAAGACGTGGGAGTCCCAGGTAAGGAGTGCGGGGGTGCTGCTGGGGGATGGGGGAGGGCCTAGGAGGGCCTGCGCAGGAGGCCAGTGGAACACCTGGGAGGACTGGCAGAGGCTGCGCATGGATAGGGAGTGCTGCAGGTGGGAGAAAAAGCAGGAGAGACTTACTGGAGTGACTTGTGACCTTCCCTGCTGGCTTCCCCATTGACTTGGTTTGTGGGAAGCCGACAGGGAAGGTTGCATACAGTGACCACATGACCGCAGTTCCCTGCAACGTCATAATCATAAGCCGGGGACACAAGCACCCAGATCATGATCATACGACCTGTATTAAACTGTATTAGAAACGACCTGAAATCTGGCTGGAACAAGAAGAGAATCTGTTGGATGAGCAAGCAGATTTCAGGGAGAGTAGATCCACTGTGGATCAAAACCAGCCTGCAGTTTTTAATTGATAAATACACATGCAAACAGCACCATCCCCTTTATGTTGCCTTCATTGACCTGAAGTAGGCCTTTGATTCTATTCCACATGACAGATTCTGCTGGAAGCTACCATATATCTCCATAGACCTGTGGCTTGTATGTCTAACCAGGAAGTTACATAAAAATACTGTTGCCCAGATTAGACAAGATAGTCGCGGGTACCTTATTGTGGATATTCCAGTAAACAGTGAGGTGGAAGCAGGCTGTATCTTGCCCCCCACTTCTGTTTAATATCTGTTTGAATTCTCTTGTAGCAGCCCTAAAAGGGAATTTTACCTCCCCCAGCTCAAGTAGAGATCTTACAGTGCTGCTTTATGCAGAAGATGCAGCAGTTACTTCACTTTTTCAGGTCAACCCTAAGAGATGTCTCTGAACCTTGGTGGACTATTGTAGGGAGGAAAGGCTCACAATTAATTACTCTAAAATTAAAATAGTGGGATTTTCAAAGGGACGTAGGTGCCAAAAATAGCAATGGCACATTGATGATAATCAGATCGAGTAGGTTTGTGCCTTTAGATATCTGGACATTGTATTCAAGGCCTCTGGAGCCTGGTGGGAGCAAATTAAAGCTGTCTTCAACAAAGTCAGTAATAGCGCCCAGGCAATATTGGGCTAATTCCATTCTACAGGCATTAGGTGCATCCCGGCTGCTGTAAAGCTCTTTAAACCCATACCTGTTTACAGCTTTCTGGGTCTCAGGTATGTGTCTGTAACACCCTTAAACTCCTAGAAACTGTTCAGTCTTAGAGTTTGTGTGCTCTCTTTCAGGATCTATGCTGTGCCTCAAATACATTGATTCATGCTGAATCAGGAATGGTTCCCCCTTGAGACAAGAGCCCATATTTGTTGCCTCTTTTACTGGCTAAAGCTCTTCTACACCAGCTGCTCCCTGGACCCATTAATTCTTGTTGACAACTCTTCTTTATGATACAAGACAAAAGTTTTGTCTGATCTGTGTTTCTGTGGTCTCTCTCCCCATTATCAATTGTCTTTGGGTCTAGAGACAGCAGAAATCTACCATTAAGTTATAGCACAGCAACTGGATTTGGGGACTGTTGGGGATTTTTACTGGCAGGTCCTTGATGGGAACCCACTTGTACCCCAGGTACCTATTTTAATCTCACCTCTGCTATGCACTGCAGAGCTTTTTGCCTGGCCCACCTTGCAAAATATTGGAGGGTAGGTACCAGTAAATCCCTTTTGTAGAGAGAATCTGTCCTTGTGGTTTGAGTGAGCCTGAATCCTTTGCCCACGTTTTCTTCAATTGTCCCTTTTATGATTGCATACCCTCTATCCTTTTAACACCTCTCATTAATAGAATCCAATCCCATTATGTGGTGGATGCCATATACCTCCTCTTGCACGATCAGAATTCAACTGTTATAAATAGAGTGGCTAAGTTTTTATCGACTGCTATCTCAGTTAAAAAGAAAATAGTTTTTACCCTGATATGATATTTTTTCTATATGCTGGTCACAGATAGTATTTACTAAATAAAATAGTAGCCAAAATCTGAATTATTTGATCTCTAGAAATGAAGCAATTTTCTCATTTTATTTCTTTGCATTGTTTATTCAGATATTTTTCCAGTTTTGCTTACTTTATTGATATTTGTCACAGGGTGTCATTAGTTGATATGAAAGCTGTTGAAATCCCATTCTCAACTCCAAGATCCTTTTTTAGCTTTATATTAGCTTCAGAGTTCAGACAGGGCATTTCCTGTCCATTTTCTAGTGTACCTTCACAGATAAAAGGGCCAGAGCTATTTCCTGGTTTCCAAGATTCCTTTCTTCCAACCACCACCAGCTCATTTATACAGTTAGGATTTTTTTTTGTCCCAGTGTGTACCACTTTACACTTGTTTGCATTGACTTGAATTTGCCATTTTGAAGCCCATTGCCCTAGTTCAAAGAGATTGAAACTCTTCATTATTTTTGTTTCAACCACACTAGGTTATTTGGTGTGATCAGAAAATTGGGATATGTCATTATTTAACTGCTGATCGTTCCAGACGTAAACAAGTTACAGAGTTTGAATCCCAATGGGGATCCTGCGGAGGCCCCTCTGTTTACCTCTGTCTTCTATAAAAACTGACCACTTACTCTAGTTCTTTGCTTTTTGTCTTTTAACTAGCTACAGATTGATAAGAGGACCTCTCTATTTATCCCAATGTTTGCTTGCTTTTACACAAGTCTTTAGGGAAGTATTTTGTGAGAGGCCTTTTGAAACTCTAAGTAAATAATGTTTGCATTGCAAACAGTCGCTTGTATCCACTTGCCTGTTGTCACTTTCAGAGGACTCTAAAAGGGTCAGCAGGATCAAATGTTGATATTTTCAAGAAGCTTGTTTGATGCTTGCCTGTTACACTTTTTGAATTTGGCCTAGGAATTGGTGGCCAATTATAGAGAATCTTAGTCCTGGGTACTAGAGATAGGAACCAAGTTATATATTCAGATAAATATTCAGAGATTATTTCAGGACAGAAAAAAAGTAAGACATCCCCATTCTGTCCTTGATTATTGAAATAAAGGGAACAAAAGGCATTTGTAAGAACAGTGTTTTTTTGATGTTGGCCCAACAAAGAAAGTAACTCTGATTCGAAAATACTTTACCTTCTCCTGCTCCTGATCTAGTGAGTTACCTATTTTTCTGTGCATTTCTTAACACAGCATCTCTTTTAACTTCAGGATATCATGACGATACATTGCAACTTCTGATATAAAACAATCACAGCATATTTCTGCAGAGAATATGTGATTGAAGGTAGATCCAGAATTAAGGCTACATTTTTGCTGCAAATCCTTATTGTGATTTTTAGTTATATGTCAAACAATTATGTGACACAATGCTAGAAATGAATACGTTGTCCTGCTCAGTATTGACCTATTTTAGAGCTGCAGTTGGATAAGCAACTCTTTCATGCTTCCTTGGGATATGGTTATAAGGAAATGCTTATGATTGTCAGTATTTGCACAGAGCAAAATAAAAATAACTGTTATCTCTTCCTTTTTGAAAGAGGGTTAGCAAGAAAGTGATGAAATCCTCAAGTACAGATTCTCTTGTAGCTTTCTGTCCTTTATCCTTCCTGCAGGAATTAAAAATATTTGTTTCAAACCTTAATCCAATAATGTGTGAAATATACAAATTTGTTTCTATGTGTTTGAGTTCAAAGCTCTAATCTCCTAGTTTGTATCAATTATTGCTGCAACTAATTGTCCAGTTGGATATTAAATATACAGGAAATTCTTGTTTAGCAACCGTAATTGGGTCCAGCAACTTGGTTGTTAAGTGAAGCAGTTGCTAAGTGAAAAATCATGTGACAGCAACTATGCTTACAATTTTACTTCAGCTTTCCTTTGCTTTATAGTGTCAGCTGGGTGAGCCTAAATGGAGGGGAAGGTTTCTGGAGCTTAACTCAGGAGGAATCTGGGAAAAGTGCAAATCTTATAGCTCTTTTTCCCATTCCCTACCCTTTGGAATGCTCAACCTGATGCTGGGATAATTAGCAAGAAGAGAATTGAAGTTTGTTTTTATATTCATTGGAGAGGAAGGGATTTCAAGAGAGTAAGAATAGGAAACAGCATCCAAAGGAATGCTAGCACCAGCTGTTTGCCTAGGAAGCCACTTAGGAGGCAAAGAAAAGACTTTAGTGTGAAACTGATTACAGTTTAGTCAATTTCAGGCAGCAGCTGCAGCCAACCCAGGGTTCTAATCAACTAATTAAGGTCATAGAGCTGAACTTGTTAACTTGTGGTTAGTACTTTTTAGGGACCTGCTGTACCACAGAGGAAAGAGAGCTTGTTTAGAGAATCTTTCTGCTGGGGGTGGGGGTTGTCAGGCACAGGACATGTACTAACTGACTGTAATGGTGAACATGTGACTGAGAGATGCTGAGAAGGTCATAAATGTGGGCATTGGTCGCAAAGTTACTTTTTCATCACTGTTGTAATTGCAGTTGGTCAGTGTCTGAGGCAGTCGCTAAATGAGGACTACCAGTAGTTCTACTCTTGCTCTTGGAAGGTCTCTTAGGAACCCAGGTTGAGTCCATATGTTGCTATAGTTCTTGGCTTGGTGCTTGAAAGGGTTCTGTCACACATTATGGAAGCAGTGAATGGTGTACATTTCCTTGCTTTCTTGCTCCAACTGTGAAGGCCTAGCAGTGTCACACACAAATATAATGATCCGGACAGGCGGGTAGTGACATTCTGCAGCAGAGTTGCAAAAAGGCAGATTCCAGAATATGTATGACAAGAGGAGTCTGTTTAATATTTTTTTTCCACTCAAGTCTGGGTGAGTTTTTATGTAAGACCAACAGGACTCTTGTAGGCTGTCCAGTCCTCAAGTTTGCTTCATTCTTTGAGAGCTAAAGACTGCACTCTCCATTCTGGCTGCTGCATAAGTGTGTCCCAGCACCCAAAGAACTAAGATGTCTAAACCACACTGTCAGAGTTTTTAAGCCTTTGAAGCTGCAGAGAGGTGAATTGCATCACTCATGCATCGTCTACGGCTAGAGCTTCAACTTACTATTGCAATACATGAGAGTGAATTCTTTTCTTTGAAAACTACTTTACTGTGTATTCCTTATTTTCTGCATTGGTGCATTCCTACCCTCTTTCACTAATAGTCATAGGTAGCAGGAGGAACTTTAGTAAGATATTTTCTATTTGTCAATGCTTCAATAAGACCATAGCTTTTCTGCAGGGGGAGGGGGACACAAAGATTGTAAGACTTTACTCTGAAGAATATTTTCTTCTTTCTCCTTTATTTTTTTCTCTCTGTAGTTTTTTGTCTTATTTCATACAAAAAGGGAGAGAGGAATAAAAATCATTATATATAAATGGAATTGGGTGGAAAACATAGCAAATAATTGGTAATCTGAAAAATAGTGCCTGAGAACCAGTTCCAGTAGTTCTGAACTTCTCTCTACCACTCTGTAATTACTAACTGCATTTATAAGGTGAATGATTAACTCAATTGTCCCTAAAGGCCAGCAGGTAAATACATAATTATGGACTGTTGAAACAAGGTTATTGTTTACCCGATTGTCGGGCACCTGCTTTGAAAGACCTTTGATCTAGTAGGTCGAAGTTGGGCTGAGACAATGTAGCTTGAAGAGGTCATTGACTGGAGGTCAGAGTGTACATTGGGAGTGGAGAAAGAGACACACCTTCATGGGTTCCAAAGGAAGCAATTTCTTGTTTTAGGATTATGTGTGCCAGTATTTTAGGGGAGCTATAATTCTTTGAGGTTTGGTGACTCATACAGGGAGATATGGCCAGTGGTTTAAAACAGTCATTCTAATGCTTGATCATAGTGAAGCTGAAACTAACATGAGATGGTTAGCATGAACTGTTTTTTCTTCTCATATTATGTATATGTATTTTCCCCCTAAACTGAAGGCTACCACAGGAGGGAAGGAGTGACACACGGAAAGGCCATTTTGCTCTTTTCAACATTTTTTTTCCTACCAGAATTTTCAGATCAAAAGAGCTATTTTTCTAAATATATTTTCCTGTAAACAGAAGGTGGAAGAGAATGGGTCTTTGAGCCAAAAAAAAAAAAAAAAAAAGTGATAGGAAATGGGTTAAACACACTACTTCCCCCTGCTGGATCTCTGCATAAGAATGCAGATTCTTGTAGCTGTTCCTGTCAAGAATAATGCTAATACATCATAGAGAATTAAACATGCAACTTGCATGTCACTTATACTCTTAGTACAAAACTTTCTGAAATCAGAAAGATGGCTAAGTGAATCATAAGGCTTTCCTTTTTGTTTCAGCAGTCAAAATTTGACTCAAGGCCATTTTTTACTTGTGGGGAGTATTGTCTCTCCCTTCTTTTGTAACTTTTTAAAGTTTGGAGGCAGTAGTATGTATGGGACTTTTCTGCAAGTAAAGCATATTGCTTTACCATTAAGTAGTTAGTAGTTGTGAGTAATTGTAGTTGCTTCATCCAAAGAGCTCAAGGCATTATCATGTTTTTATGAGACCCAAGCCAAAGAAGTTTGAGGGGAGGAGAGGGTGGTATGGTGTCCAGGTATAGATTGTTACTACAGAATGACAACTCTGGGATGATACTTATTACATATTTAAATCAGTTTTGGTTATACTGTTGATTTTCATTTTAACTGCAAACCTAATTTTATTTAGGTTTTACACCACCATCTTTATTTTTTTTTCTGATTGATGGATTTATTGATTAATAGGGGGAGGGCTTTTGATGAGTTAACATTTTCAACTCCTGTGGGATCAATTCTCATTTGCTTGGGGAGTTTCATTTGAGGATTGAATCCAATACTGAACATTTGCCACCAATTCTAGCCCTTTCCAATTCTTTCTCATAGTCTGGTTCAAATGCAAAAGGGACAGCTTTTAACTTTCTTTCCACATCCTGGCATTAAGCCTTTAAAAATTACTTCCAGACTGACAAATTAACTTGCCAACTTGAAGACAGAAGTTTGGGGAGGGGGGCTGATCGCCAAACTCTGTGAAGTCCAATAAAAGAATGACAGTTGATTGGCAGCTGTGCTAGACTTCTGAGGGACAGCACAATCCATCTCTGTTTTGCCAAGCTCAGAGCTGTTTCCTGTTAATGGAGTTTTTTTTTTAAAGGAGTAAAAAATAATATAAAGAGATATTCCCTTCTGTACCTACACTCTGAAATTTATATAAATATCAAAACCAGCACATCCATGACTAACCACAGGCTTATTTAAAAGTGGCATCTTTTTTTATGAATCTGAATATGTGAATTAATGAATAAAGAAGCTGTGTTCACACCAGGGCATATCTGATAATAAATCTGAATTAGTTTAATTATAGTATTGCTACTCTCTCAGAATCCCCAAGGTGTTGTGATTTTTAAACTTGGACCAGAGACCTAAAGCTCAGAGTAGTCTAAAATGCTACCATGGACTGTGTCTGCTTCGGAAACATCTGACACAGAGAAAAATTGTGGTGCGCATCAGTGGATCATGAAGTCGCAGACAGTTTGAAGCCTATGAGTTGAATAGCTCTTGTCATAAAATGTGGGCAGACTGGCCTTTGAAGTTTTTTTTTTATCCAAAGATGAGCATTCTCTTCCTGCTATACTTCAGAATTATTTTCTCTCAGTCCCATTTACTAATCCAAAAGTTTTTGAGATGGCAACATACTGTCTGGTTCTATACTCTCTGGTTTTCGTACAGTATTTGGATATACAATACGTACTCATAATTCCTGACTAAGTGAGGCACAAGGAATTTTAGTTAACCATTTAAATTCATCACTGATAACTACAACATAAAATGGTTGCTAAAATATATCAGTGATCCTGGATCAGACACCGCAGGCAGATACTCCATTTTTGTTTTACATATCAGTTCTTAGTAAAAACATGTAACATAGGAAATACTTCATGTGCTGGGCAGGGAGAGTTGCTTTGAAATTGAAGGTTTCCTGAGCCTGAGGTAAATAAATGTCTGAATCAGAGAGACCAGATGAAATAAATACCAAAATAAATAAAAAGCCATTTGGTTTTATCTCAGGGACAGAGCTTTTTAATGGGTGGAATTCGTACTCTTATGTAATAGCAAAAGAAGGAAGGCAGGCCATTCACTTGCCTTAGAATGGCAGTACTGGGTAATGGAACATTGAGATGTAAGTGGTAATAATGGCCTTGATATACTCTGGGCCTTATATTGTACATATGGGATTTAAAAGAAGCATGACACCCAAATGATCTGCATGGTTTGCTCAGAAGGAAGACTTATGTTGAGGAGTCTTGCCTAGTATGTGCTCACAAAATTACAGCCTTAAATGCTCAGTCCACGAGGGCCAGTTTGATACAACAATCGTTACCCTCTCATTTTTAAACTTGCTGGTTGTTGTAGCTTATTATACTGTCCACTTACATAAGAATCAAAAGTAAATCCATGGAGATTAGATGCATCAGTGATTAAAAATGATTAAAAATAAGTGATCACTGTATGGAGTTTCTCTGTTGAGACATATTATGGCACTGAGTATATGTTGTTGGGGAACAACTACATTAGACTTCATATATGGGCTTCCTCAGAAGTATCTGAACCTATCTTTTACTAAATTTACTGAACAGATATGCACACACATACATACACCATATATCCCAGTATAATCTATTCTGATTTGTAGCAGCTTTCCAGAATTCCAAGCCGCATTCTTCAGTATTACCTATTACCTGGTAAGTTGAACTGAAAAGTTGGACATTGAACCCAAATCTTGTACATGCACAACATCTCAATCAAGGCACGGTAGTGGCCCCACAACCCCCTGTGAGTCAAGTAAAAATTAAACAATAGCTTGCCTCCTAGGTTTCTTGCAGAAATGAATACAACGAGCATCATAAAGCACTTCAAGCACTCAAACAGACTATTGGATCTCTTTTCCACAATTTAAAAAACAGTGACAATATATCCAAAAAGTATTGTATAAATTTAATTTTCATTGATAAGGTGCTTTTTAATCAGAATTAACTAAGTTTGTTTATGACTTTTTAAAGCTGTTTGTTAATGCTTTTTTAAATGTAATACAGAGCCAGGATTTCTGTGGAAAGAATTGGGAGTAGTGAATAGGGTATGCTTTATATTCAGAATGGTCTTTTTCTCCTTCATAGTGGCAGGAGCAGCATTTCCTTTTAACTATTGCAATCAATGCTAGAATAGATATATCTGTATAGCAAAAAAAAGCTAATCACACATACACAAAGGATAAAGAGTGGTTGGAATAAATTGAGCACTTCTGTTGTAAACTTTACATCAGGGATGAGGAACTTGTGACTCTCCACGTGTTAGAATTGCACTCTCATCAGCCCCAGCCAATGGTCAGGGATGGGAGACAACAGTTTAACAACATCTGGAGGGCCACATTTGACCTGCTGTAAATTAGTAAAAGCTTTAGTTGATTAAGTGGTGGAATAATATTTTGCTGGTGGAGAGAAGACAATATTTATATTTGTGTGATCTTTTTCATTCCCTGGTTGGAAATAGAGAAGATGGGATTTTCTTTTAACAATGAGTGGCAGTTCTGTTAAACTTAAGTTATTAATTGTGTATCCTTCAATATCTAAAGAAAATAACAAAATTGAGGTTTGGAATGACATAAATATTAAGTAGATAGTATTGATTGATTAGCCAGATGAGAAACATTTTTATAAGAACTTTATTAAGTTATGAAAAGCATAAAGATAAAAGCAAACAAGAACTAATAATCAAAAAGAGAAGTAGAGAATAAGAGAGTTAGAAATAAAGAAAGAATACAAAAGTGATGGAAAGTAAAGAAAAGGGAAAAAGAAAAATTACAAAAAGAATGATTTCTGACTTCTTATACAGCAGATATAGATAAATCATATAATAACCTCTTACTCTAAAACTACATCTTAACATACATATTTTGTATCACCTATTTAACTAATCATCAAATCCATATATCATAATTTCATTTTTTTTTTTTTTGGCTCCTGCAAAAAGTTCAAAAGGGGCTTCCAACTGGCATTAAAGTTAGTCAATGTTTTTTCTCTAAGAAAAGCTTAGAGAAAAATTTTGCCATCTCAGCTAACGCCATCATCTTCACCATCCATTCTTCCATTGCATCTTTGAGCATATAAAAGTCTAGCTTCAGTTATCATATATAAACCAGATGAGAAACATTTTTAATTAATGGTTCAAAATCCTTTTTATAGTTGACAATCCAAATTATTATAAAGTTGAATGGATAGAACATTGAGCCGTCTATCAAATCTATATCTGCTCACTTGTATTTTAACCTTTGTTTAACTAAAACACTTGTTTTATTAATTTTTCAAATTTATTTGCATTTATTTCCTTATTTATACATTCTCATATTCCAGTTTGTATAATAAATTCTGCCTACAACTTTATCATAGATTTTTTTGTCTTATTATTTATGTTGATGAGCCACATGGCAACTTGACAATTAAAGAGAAACAGCTAACGTTTAGAAATATACAACATTCCATTTTGAAAACCTAGTATTACTGGTCAAAATAAAATTAAAAAAAGGAATATTTAAAAAAATAGCAACAATTTAAGGATTAAAAAATGCCTAAGCAAGTTTGCACCAATTATTTTTTCCTAAAAGGGTAACATATGAGTTGGGTAATTAATTTTACCAAATGGGTACCAGTGGTAAAATGGCTGTACTGTACATATATGTGCCAAGGTTGCCTTTGAAAGTTAGAGTACCAAGATTAATCTGATGACATTAGTACATAGGTGTCAGTCCTTCTAGGTAGTCCAGGCAGGAAACCAAAACCATGAGTACTAATACTACTTTTATTGTAAGGTTACAGTAACAGAATCTTGCAATTCTGAAAGTACTTCTCCCCTCCCTTGCTTTTACTTTCCAGGGAACTAGGGAGGGTCCTTCTGAGATTCTTTCTCCACCCCCATTCCTACTGTGGGCTGAGATACCTTTTGCCTGACCATTGTCTAGGCAGTAGCTCTTCCTTCTGTCTCCCAAGGTTATTCTCACACCCCTTACAACAGGGGAGGCATATGAATGACAGATTCTAAGACTTAGAATGGTCAGACTGAGCATGTGATCCAGATACAATAGTGTTTTTTCTGTGAGTCTGCAAGTCAGTAAGTACTAGCAGGGTCCAGATAAGTACAGGTAGTCCTCAGGTTATGCCCATTCGTTCAGTGACCATTCAAAGTTACCACAGCACTGAATGAAGGGGACTTACAACTGGTTCTCAAAGTTGCAGCCTTTGCAGCATCCCCACGGTCATATGATCATGATTTGGGCACTTGGGAACCAGCTCGCACTTACGATGATTGCAGCATCCTGAAGTCACATGATCACCCCTTGAGACCTTCCCTGCTGGCTTCCCAGAAGCAATGTCAATGGGGAAGCCAGCAGGAGGTCGCAATTGCTCTGCTTCTGCCGTTTTTTCTCCCATGGAGCCCCCAGGCAGCAGGGGAATCTCGTACTCCATAGCGCCTGCCTGCCTGCACTTGTGCTAACCCACCCACACTCTCTGGCACCTGCCCATAGCACCCACCCACCTGCCCATACTCACGCCCACTTGTACTCTTTAGTGCTGCTCCCACTCATGCCTGCCCATAGTACCCTCACTTAGGCCCACTGGTAGCATCCACCTACCCACCTGTACTTGGGCCCTCCCATAACACCCACCTGCCTGCACTATGTAGTTCTCACATGCTGCCCATAACTCTTGCCCACTGGCCTGCTTGCGAGCTGCCTAAGAAGGAAAGGCTTGTCATGACCATGACTTGTAATTTTCTGCTGGCTTCCCCATTGACCTTGTTTGTTGGCAGTTGGCAGGAAGTCACAAGTTGTGGTCATGTGAGGTGCTCGCTCAATGACCTGCAGTCCTCATAATGACAACAGGGACTGCAGGGTTTGCTATTACTAAGTGGTGTGGTCACATGACATCACGCTTTATGACCTCATTGCTTAGTGATGGAAATTCTGGTCCCAATTTCCATCATAACCCGAGGACTACCTGTAGTTTCTCACTCTTAGACTAGTACTGTTAGTCTAGCACTGAGCTAGTTAATGTAAAAAATAGGCAGGACTTCCTGTGGCTACAAAGATTACTTTTTGTGAGTCACTCAAGTGAGCTGTACACTTGGAGCTTAGCAGACCTCTGTTTAGTTTGTTTGTACTGAAACTACCAGATTGTTCTGAGCTTTAGCATGGAAAAGCAGATATAAGTGTAAAATATAAATAACATATTCTCCTTGTTTGTCCCATTCTTACTCGAGGAGTCAAGGGTGCTACTCATGCTAACTCTGGAAGTAGTTCTACGGCTATGGGCTATCCACCAATGGTACATAGTGGTGCAAAGAAGCACTCAGTCAGCAACATTAGAACTGGCAGGGTACAAGAGAATAGCAAGTGAACAGATATAATTTCATTTCTTTATACTTGAGCGAAGAAAATGAGTTTTTTTAGGGTAGCAAAAAGCTTTGGAATCCATCTGGCCAAAATTAACCATTTATACCTTGAACTAGAAAAGTAAGCACATTCTTAATTCTCCCCCAATGAAATAGAAGGGACTTCTAAGCACTTAGCTTTGGCTAGATTATGCCCTTGTGCACATCTTTTACAGGCCAGATGGAGAAAAGAGGGAATTTAGTGCAAGCGGTAACAATTAATTATTCTCCCATTCTGTTTTCCTCCTTTTGCCATGCTTTCATATTGTCGTGTCTGAAGACAAGCACTCATTTGACATTTAAGATGAATAAAAAAGAAATTCCTAGTTTAGCTTTGAACTGCTGTTCCAATATATATTTTTTTCCTGATAGAAGAGAAAGGAGAAGGAAAGGAGGACTCGTTCCCTGGCATCTGAGTTTGTGCAGGCGTCTATAGTAACAAAAGATGCACACATGCTGTGTGGGAGTTTACAAGAGAAACAAAATTTTATTCCAGGGCAGTAAATAGAATTATAACCTTGTTATGAAAAGAACCATATAATTATTTTTAAGTGGCAAAAGGTCAACAGGACCCAGATCTACCATTAGGCAGGGTGCAGTAGTTCAGATTTTGGGACATTAAATTGTCAATTATTCAGTTTATATTTTACTGGAGTGTGGAAAGATGCCATTTGGAGTTTCTGCTTCAAAATCTGAAATATCTTGGACAGTCTCAGCATGTCAGATTTACAGCATGGTTCCTCTAGCAATTATTTCTGCCATTTGAGGGGTCTTTCTAATAGCTGTACTTTACTTTCCTAAAAAAAAATAGAAGTAAAAGATTAGGTGATTCATGTTTAGAAATGAATGTAGAAACAAATTATTTATTAGAAGATCGAGCATATCACAAAAGGAAATAAGGTACTGTCCTAGCTAGACTGCACACCTGTTTTGATAGTGCTTTTAGTAATTGTGGTTGGAACTTGTACTTGACCCACACCCATTAAAGAACCAGGTGTGAATCCACAGAGTGGTCAAGGACAGGATGTGATTAGGAAGTTACATCACCAAGGAACTGTTAAGGTTTTTTCATTTTTCAGAAGTTAGTTAGCTGAAGGCCCTAGAATGAAATGAAACCCACAACCTAGATATGAGATAGATTTGAGAATCGTAGCTGAATCCCCTTCAGGCAGTTTTTATGGCTTTGACATTAAATATTCTCAATTTCTGGTTTGGCTCTACAAAAACATGACTGTGTTTATAATCTAATAGTCTCTTCTATGACCTGACATAAAGTACATATCTGCTTACTAAAACCCAGTTAATGACACCTTATTCTTAGTTTTGGCAAACTAAGACAATATTTTTGCTTACATCTTTTCATTTAAATTTGAAACCTCTTGTCTTATTAATCAAGTCACATTTTTAAAATCTTATCTGCTGACCCGTAATATATTTTTACTAATCTTGGAATGGCTAAGACTTCTTTCACCTCTACTCATTATGCTTAATTTTTCAGTTTGATTTTATTATGATTGCTCTCTCTTTCTCATTTAAAATTTATCAGTTTTCCTGTGTGGTAACTTTGTTTGTAAGAAGATTCTAATTTTCTTTTCTATTCCCATTGTCATTCGTCTGTTTTTGATAGAGGATGAAAGTGGGTATATCTGAACCTCAAAAGGAGAAAGGCAACTGAGTATCAACATGTGTGTAGGACTGAGAAGAATGATGAAAACTGATATTCTTTTTGATGGAAGTTGTCTACTTCTGAATTTTTGCTGTATCAAGTCAGATCATAAGTTCCTCTTGTCATAGTGAGCTCTGGAAATGTTAATTTTTTGAGTTGCAGAAAATCCCTAGTATCTTTGTGGGGGGGAAAAAAACCTCCTGTGAGGGCAGCCATTATGCATATCTGATTAAAATTTCTTATTCAGTGATCCTCTAAGATCAGTGCAGGGAGGGACAAGATCAAAAATTTGATAATAGATTGTCAGCTAACATACGTCTGTTTAAAGGGGAGGTCCTTCACCCAGGTTTCATTCTTAAAATGGCCTTCTAGGAAAACAGAATGTTAGCAAGGGTTATAGATTAGCCTTTGATCACATCCTTCCTCTAAAAATACTTCTTGATGAATATTTCCTGATCATGTATTTCTATTGTCCTCCTTTCAAAATGATTGCTTATATCTGCATCTTCTTTATGAGTATGTACAGCAAGTGGTTGCTTAACAAAGCAATTGTGGAATCACAGCCAGTGTTTGATGAGGTCCCATCCCACTTCTTTCTTATGAACATGATTTAACCTGGGCAATGTGAAACAGAACTATCCCACTTTCTTCCTTTTTTTTTTTTCCCACTGCAGGCATTGACCACAGTTCTTCCCTGTGTGGTTTATACAGTGAAAAACATGTTTGCCCCTTAAGACAGAGGTAGAAGGCCCTTGGAGCCAATTTTTACTGAGCCTCAACAGCAATGGGGATACTGCAGCATTCTAACAGACACACTGTTACATTCTTAGTAAAATAATCTGGATTGCTCACATTACTAAACTTTCTACTCCTATTTCTTTTACTTCCTAGAAGGCACACATTGATACAAGTTGTAGCCATTTCTCTGATTCATCCTACACAGTGTTGGAGCTCTTATATTTCTGGAGTATCATAACGGAAGCCGTGCGACCGTGGAAACTCTAGATTTTTAGTTCTCCTAAAATGCCAATTGTGTACAAATACTAAAACATGTTGGACATTGTCTTAGTATTACAAATAAGGAAAGCTTTCCCAAAGCTTATTAGCACATTGGCGAGCATATCATTCCATTACCGATTTGGCAGAACTAAGTGCTTAAATACTTTACCCTCTCGCTTCCATCCCCATTGCTTTCCCTTCAGCAGTGGTGTGTAATTTGCATCATTTCTTCCCAGCTGGCCCTGCTTTGGTTTTGTTTTTCTAGCTATACCAATGACTGCTATTCTTTTTGAAGTCTCTTTTTAAGGTTATAGTTGGATTGGTTCTTCCTTCACTTGGTCATTGAAAATGGCCCACACAATTTATGATCCACAAAACTGAATGCAGTTTGTATAAATTCCTGGCCAGTTCTGATTACTCCTGCTTTTCCAGATCCAGGCAAGCAAGTGAAGATTTATCAAGCCTATTGAGCCATTATAAAAACAATGCATGGAATTGTCTGGAAAAGCTGGATGAAGCAGTCACTTGAGTAAAACTGAATTGAATGACGTTACGTTTGCACACGTTTATACATGTCTACTGACAAAAAAGTCTCACTGAGTTTAGTGGGATGACAACAGATTGAAGCTGCATGTGGTCATCATGCAACTTACTTTGGAAAAAGCCCTTCTGTGATCCCTGTATGGGATTGTGATGTCAATCTTTTATTTATAAAATAAATAATAATAATGAGTATAATGATGTTATGAAAAAATTAATGAGTTAAAATGGTAAAGCACTTAGTTCTGATAGTATGCTTAATAAGATGATGCATTCTAATAATTGAATTTGCTTTGTTTTGTGCATTCATGAAAAAGATCTCATGTTATGAGGTGATTTGTCTTCATAATTGCATACAGGTTCCAGTACAAACTCTCCTTTCAGAGCTCAATAATGGTAAACAGAGTGTCTGCAAAGTAGATTCATCCCATTGTCAGAATCCCCTCCCCCTGTCCCCGTTTATTACTGACATATCATTTAGTCATACATCCATCCTCCCCTACCATTCCATTCATCAGTCCTGTCTAAAATGATAAAAATCAGTATTTTTCAAATTCTCCCTCTTCTCATAAAATACAGGAGTTAAATTACTGATTGGAAACAAATATATGGTATGCTCTTCAACAGATTTAAAACAATTATTCTGATTCCCAAATCTGTTTCTGAGCACAATTATAACTGCCTGTTCTTGTTTTTAATGACCAAAATAACTTTGAAATAGATGGAAAGGCCACCTTCTCCCATATGAACGCGTATTTGTACTTTAGAAGGTAGGTGCTGACTGTGGCCACTCCCCTTTAATATAGGTCAGACTATATAAAGTCTACTTCTCTTCCATACACTCTAAAACTGTACTGTCACATCAGAATTGTGCCATAATTCTCACTTCAGATTGCAGTCTGTAGACCTGCCTGCATATGAGTAGGAAGAAGCTTGAGTACGAGTTCACTTCATCATTAGGTGAGATGTGAATCTTTCTTATCATCTATCTGTCTTAACAGCATTATTACACTTTTTTAATTTGCATGGACGTTTGGGGTCCTGAGAAGACAATGCAGGAGCTTAATTGCAGCATTTTTTGTGTTTTGTTTTCACATTAGAATTAGGTCCTGAAATACTTATCTTAATGACCAAGAACTGGTTATGAATTGGTGTAGATAAAACCTATTAGAATAAAGGCAAACCTTTGAAGTTTGGGAGAGGGAGGGAGATGCTCTAAAACTTGGATTTCATGTTGAAAGTCAGAGAATTGGCAGGTCTGCATGCACAGCAGGGCAGGGAAGGAGGTGGCACAGCAGGGGCCCTTCTGTCTGGCCCACTCTCTGCTCCATGTTCTTGTTTCCCTTCCTGGCTCTTAGGAGCAAACACAGTGTGTTTCTCCCCCTCCTCCTTCTGGTACTTTGGCAGGGCAGAGAAAAAAACCAGGTGGCTCTCGCCCATTGATCCAGCCTTGATAGAACAGTGCAGCCATGTGACATGAACACTAGAAGTAGCCTTGTTTGATAGCCGCTCCCACTTACTTGGCTTCAATGAAAAGTTGTACTACAGTACTTGCATTCAGAAGTTGGATTTGCCAACTCGTGGTTCATGTAGTAAAACTATAGTACTGATAGGAGTGAAGATTAAAGAGTGAATCAAATAAGCCAGTAGTAGTAGGGTTTAGTATGTATAGTCTAACTCTTTGCACCCTTTCAAAGTGGTTTTGCATTTCTAGCCTGAATGAAGGGGAAAAGGGGGTGGAGGGGAATATCTAAGTTGAACGTGCTGAAAGTAAGTCTAAGTAATTAAAAATGACAGCTGAAGCTCTCTTCACTACTTTTTCTTGTTCACATTATAAGGCTTAATCCTTAATGTGTTGCTCTCATTGTTATTTATGTTGAGATGAAGGCAATCTTTATATTGTTGAATAGTGACTCAGCTGGGAAGAATGAATAATTGGGATGGGATGGTCTTTTTTAAGTGAGAAATGATTAAAACTGTCTTCTTATATAGCTGCACTGTGCAGTCTCATGAAAGCATTGAAGAAGTCAGAGGCACAAGTAAAACCAGCTGAGATGGCTCAGAAAATATAGTGGTCACCAGTCAATGGTAGTTGTTCCCAAGTCCCAAAGAGAGCTTATAAACACTAGGCTAGAGTGTGATCTGCTGAAAAGCAAGCACAGGCAAAAGTTTTAGTCTTTTCACAAAAGAGAGGAAATCAATTTGTACTCAAGTACACCATTTTGTATTGCAGGCAGTGACTCAGATGAGTCCTGCATTAAAGCAGACATATTGCTTTGCCTATAGAATGTAGCCTGGGATTTTCTCTGACAACCTCCCCTGCCCCAGTCAAAACTGGTACAATTGTCCAAGTATATAATATAATAGAGTGAATGCAGGTAGATTCATTACTCTGTTCTTTGTGAGAACCAGGTTTACTAGATAGATAAAGGAGATTTTTTTACTAGAATTCAGAGGACTGGGGTGGTTAATGGTTAAGACGTTGGAGTGGTCCAGATCTACCCTAAGAAATTTACTGGGTGAACCACAAAAAAGTATCAGGGTTGCTGCTGGCCGGTGACACTCTCTCAGCCCAACCTACTTCCCAGATTTGTTATGGGGAGGAGAGAGTTCTGTGTATGGTGCCAAGAGCTCCTGAAATCAACTTGAGATATAAATCTAACAAATAAAATAAATAAAATAAACTTAATTGTTTTTTTCTTGGCAGATTTTGGAAAAGCTTCTTTATAAGCCACAAACCTCATGCTGGTGACAATTTTGAGGTGGGTTAGAGAAAGTTCCATCCTTAGTGGATGGTAAAAGTCTGCTGAATCTTGGCAACACAGTGCTTCAGTTTGGCCAAATTAGCATGATTTGCTAAATAGGATAGTCTTCGATCATGCTTGGCCTGGGTTTGTTCCAGATGTCTCTTAGCTGTAACCTATTGTTTTATTTTCAAATAGTGGAATAATCTGCACCACTGCACAAGTAGCGTTAAGGAACTTAGGTTGTTTTTTTCCTAGGGCTCTGTGTATCTGAGTGTTTCATTAAAAAATAATAATTAAATGAAATAAAAATGTGCCGAGATAATTCAATAGTGCATGAAGAAAAACTGAATTCTTCAGTCTGTTTAAATTATATAAAACAAGTGAATGTCCATATGTTTCTGCTATTTGCTCAGATCCTCATAGACACTCCTCCCCACCCCCATCAATACAAATGTTTCTAACCATTGCAGGGGGATATAAAAAGCTTCAAATGGTTTAAAAGTGAGAATGTGTAGTCTTCTGAAATTGTAATGCAATTCCTCTCCTGGATTCAGAAATTTCACAGTCATTGGCTTCCAAAGCCTTAAGGACTAGTGCTGACTTCTTGGCCCATTCCCAAATTCTGCACTTGAGCAAAATGACATCAATGCACACAGTACTGGACACTGGTATTTGAAGGCATAGTATTTGAAGGTTAGCTTGAAACTTTTGCCCGCAACATAATTTGGGGCTCATAATTTGAGTGCATTGGTGCATTGTCAAGTGCATAAAAATACCCAAAGGAACCTTATAAATTTGGATGTAAATGATGATACCCTTGTGTCTAGACTAGGGTCCATGCTTATGAGAGGAAGCTGGAAGGCACTATGCAAAGCACTGAAGCCCCTAAGTATTTGAAACCCTGAGATTTCTCTTGTTAATTCTGGGATTTCATTCTTCAAGACCATCCATCCAGCCCTTGGAGATAAAAACTTGCTTTTATTAAACGTAAGCTGAAATACTCGGGCTCTAAATTCAGAGATACTTCCAGACTTGGGCTTTTCTGCACCTGTGTGGAACTGTAAAATACACAGAGGCCTACTGATGATCAACATGGTTAAGGATGCAAGAAACCTTTTTAGCTATTAAAATAAACTGTTGCATTGAGGTTGTGTTTGATTCAGGAGCAGAAGGATGGAGAACATGGGTGGTTGCTTGCTTTTCAGCCAGCCAGGCACCTCCCCAGATATTCTCTCAGTAAGCCTCTCTGTGGGCTTCCAGATGGTTTGCAGATAATGGTAGTAAGGAAAAAGAAGGGAAGTGGAAATGCATAAGGCATATGCATGCTATCCTTCCTTAGAATGCACTAGCAGTTCCTTCATCCTGCTTTTGTCTTTTACTCGGTCTGAACTATATACTACCCATCTATGTTCCAAAAATCTCACTGAAATAAAGACACTGCTCTGTGGAGGGAGTGGAAGCATAAATGAGTAGTGCTTGTATTGTTTAACATGTTAGGAACCAAATTCATATATTTCACCCAGGCATCCATAGGGAAATATAAATATGATTTATACCACATATATTTCCCCTCTGAAGGAGAAGACAGTTGTAAGCTGAAGATACTTGAAATGTCTGGGGGACTCTCGTTCTATTTATATCTTCTCTGCTTAATTTGCCTAGAATAGCTGAGGTAATTGAGGTATTTAAAATATCTGAGGTAACCCAGCCAGTTTTAAGCAGTTGCTTTAAGTTATTCCTGCTCTGAGGTCTTGCTAAGGAAGTCCAGATGATGCTTCCCTATTTATATGTTTTCTCATAACAAGAACCTCAGTAAATAATATCTTATTGTTCTTAAATTATACCCAAAATTTGTGTACTAAAGGGTAGAAGAGTGCTTTACTCCAGCAATGGTTGGGGTTGCCTTTTTATTGAAGTGGATGCGTTTTTCACTTGGTCACTGAAAAGTTAGGGATGAATACGATTAATGTAAACTCATATATTTTATATCAGTTTATTACAGTCTTAGACCAGTACAAGACTAATGTAAACTAGGAGTTTAAATAGGGTTCCCTATAAACTACTTCATAATTTTAAATTATGCAGCAGGCCTTGACCAAGCTTGGGCTTTACTCACTCAGGGATCAGAGAGACCTGGCCTTCAGCCCAGTGGGCCAAAAACTGGTATATTGTCTAAAGCAGCCACCAGGACTAGGGAACACATCCTTCAACAAGTCCTTGCACCAGAGACAGTGACATATTATTCACAATCAGAAACACCTTCTGAGGCTAGATTTTTGTGAGTCCTATTGAATATGTCATCTGACCTAAATACTTGGGTAGGTTGCAAACTTGATGGTGTTCATGAGCGCTAAACTGCTACATTTGCAGTAATGCAGATAATATTAGACCTCTTTCCCAGCAATTTACAAGAACATACCAAGAATGTTGTGGAATGGTAGATAATAATGAACAATTTGGCATGTTTGAGTCACTCCTCCAGTGTTTGTAGAATCTCATCAGGGCTAGTAAATCAGAAGTATATATAACCTTTTCTATATAACTTTTTCCTTGAACCTACAGCAGAGGTACATAGGGGCCTCAGGGCTGCATGTACCCCCTCCCAAAAAAAGTCTTGGATTCAGTTCACAAGGCCCCTTCAGAAATTGCCACCAAGGTGCAAATATTAATGTTAAAGAAGGAAATATTATATTCTTGGGCAGTAATTATATTATCTATTTTAAATTTATTGGAATATATTAAATTTAATCTTTGTATTGGCCCTGCCCAGTTCTTCATCCTGGTTTTCCTATTTTCTGATGTCTTACCCTCTGGCATGGTTCATTGTGTTCCTTGTCTCAACCTCAGCAACTTTAAGATGTGTGGACTTCAATTCCCAGAATTCCCCAGCTAGCAATAAATACTTATTGTCTCTGTCTCTTGCTGGAGTGGTGGGAATTTCCAAAGCATTGTGGGGATACTACTTGATGCACAGAGGGTGGACTTCCAGACATTTTGTTACTTCGCACTTTCCATATGGGTGGAGAAATTGAAAGAGGTATCTTATTACTGCAAATAAAACATTGCAACTTCACCTTGCCTTTAGTGCAAGCTTGCTAACTTTTTGCTGCATTTGCCTTAGTTGGATTTTTCTTCTAATCTTTAATGCATTAGAAATCCTTCACTGACTGGTAAAGACATCTCCAGGAGGTAAAATGGTCAGTCAATAGCTTTCATAATTAATCAACTACTAATAGACAAATTAGAAATTGTGTTTCTTCAAAGCAGGTGGTAAATCACCCATGGATTTAAACTGCCTTGCTGTCCCAGCTTACATGTTCTTGTTCTTTTCCTTTCCTTTTCACCTCTTCCCCTCCCCTCCCCTCCCCTCCCCTCCCCCCCCAACCATCCCAGTCACCAAATAGGAATGGCAAAAAAATGGGAATTTGTTTTTCAGCTGAGCAAATAAAGAAGCATACTGCATTTTATGCTTAGACTAGTAAATCAGTGATGCTTTAAAAAAAAAAAAATTCTATGTAAAATTGACTTTAGCCTTTAGAACAGTTGAATGTGTTGTTAAGAAAGTCATTTGCTGAATTATGGAACATAACATTTTTATTGATGACTGTAGGTTAGAAATTTTGGCATTGTGAACAGTGTAATACAATCTACTGCCCTGACAAGAAGCTGAATGAAATACAGATTATACGGTAAAATTGCAATGCATCATTTGCTATTAGTGGACTGGTAATAATTACCAGTTTCAAAGCTGCTTTTTTTCCCCCATGTAATCTTTACTCTCTGCTGTAACAGCCTTTCTCATTGACATTATGATTATACCCGCTGCCCTTCTGATCCAGAATATCTAGTTGATGGGAATGCTAAAATGCAATTACAAAAACTGTGTTGTATCCTCATTATAAGGCACAGTGCTATTTCCACTGACCTAATACATAAACTAGCTAACAGGAGAGTATTGTATTGTTAGTAGACTGGAGGCTGATGGCATCACTTGCTGTAAGAGGTTTTTTTTTTTAAAAAAAAATCTTCTAGTTTTGAGTGGCAAAATAAAATAAAATTAGATGCATTTACCATTGCCTTTGCATTGTGTCACCTAAATTTAACTTTGCCCTCCTTAATTTCCATCTAGATCCCTGCCCAAATCTTAAAAATAAGCACATGGGAATCTGCACACTCATGTTTCTTTTTTTCCAGAAGATGTATCCCTTTATTTGCCAGTGTCTTCAATGTCCCAATGCCCTGTGCTAAATACCACACGTGGTTCATTAAAATGCTGGCACTGGCAAAAGAATAAAATGTTAAATATTGTTCCAAAAGCTTTTTTCAAGTAACCAAAATGTTAAACACCTGCCAGAAATGGCTGATTCTTTCTATTTCGTTTTTTTTAATCACCCAATTCAAATTGTCAGACTAAATGTATAATAATAGAGAAACCTGAAACCTGAAGAAGGCGGAGGGGTGGGGGAACCCTCAGTGTGAGTTGCAATAGACATTGCTGTAAGATTGCCTGCCTGTCATTTTCCAAAGTCATTTATTCAATACCTTATATAATGAAAACCCCTTATAAAGCTTTTCTTTTTCATCCTTGAAGTAAGGAGGAAAACAAGAACAATGAAGATCAATTGATAGGAACTTCAACATTTTCTTTCAAAATCCATCCACTTCATATTTTTCTCCCTCTTCTCCACCTGCACATATATTAGGCATGTGTTAGAAACCTCATTTTGGCATCTACTGTCTAATCTTGTAAAAAGGTTTGCCCACAAGTGGGTTATATTGAGTGCAAGTATAAATACTGCTGTAAAGTAAATTACTGATCATTATAGAAGTACATCTTGCAGTCAAATACCATTGTAAACCCAGCTTGTTGTTCAAAGACTAATACAATATGTATTTGTGGAGGCATTCACCAAAATACAGTACATATTCTTCTTTCCTCACATAAACATACATATTATCCTATATTTCTTGGCAATTTATGCATTTTCAAAACAATCAAGTCATCAGTTTAACAATCAGCTCATGTAATGTGACTTTATACAGAGTTTGACTGTTGGCCTGTATTGCTCAACACTGTCTACTCTGACTAGCATGTTTTCAGTGATTTCAACCAAGGTGTTTCCTGCAATGCACATTCTTTATGTAGAAATCCTGGAAAATGGACTTTGGACTATGCCCCAATAATTAGATACATTTTTATAACTAGAGAAGTGGGGGACTTTTTTTTCTGGTTGAGGTGGTTATTGCTATAGGGAAGCAGTGCCAGGGACTGTATGCTGGCTATTAGCAAGTCCAGATCCAGCAGGGGCAGAGGAATGTGTGTAGCCTTTGGGTTCAGGTGTACTGTAACCCCAGAAGACCCACTGCCTGAAACAGAGGAGAAACTGCCATACCCATACACCTTTTCCTTAGCAGCAGCAGCAGTGCTGGCACTCTCCCCCCCAAGCTGTCCACAAGTACTACAGATGCCTCATAAATGTGTCATTCTGAGGACCATCTCATAGTGCCTATAGGGAAACTAGCAGGGCAGTAAACCATTCCACAGATCCACATGTCTTAGATGAAATGAAATGGCTGCTGTGGGCAGCCAATTGAGAGAACAAGAAGTGGGAGGTAGGCTGTGTCCATCTGCAGCTTTAAATATCTGCTTCACTTCATGCAGTGGTAGAGCTGGCCTTGCTCAGGCCGCATTTTTCTGCTCTATCAGTTCTATGTTTTTGAGACAATTATGTTCATACACCAAGTTTTTTTCAGGAAATGTGTAACGTATGAACTTCAGACACATGTTCTCAGTCATTTGAGTATATACAGATAGTCCTTGACTTATAGCCACAAGTGGAACCAGAACTTCTGTTGTTAAGCGATGTGGTAGTTAAGTGAGTTACACCCAATTTTACAATCTTTTTGCCATGGTCATTAAGTGAATCTGGCTTCCCCCATTGATTCTGCTTGCCAGAAGCCCCCTGGGAAGGTCGCAGATGGCAATCACATCACCATGGGATGCTGCAACTGTCGTAAATACATGCCGGTTGCCACACACCCAAATCTTGATCATGTGACCGTGGGGATGCTGCAACGGTTGTAAATGCGAGGACTTGTCATAAGTCACTTTTTTCATTGCCACTGTAACTTCGAGTGGTCATTAAGCGAATGGACATAAGTCAAGTACTAACTGTATGTCAGGGCTTCATATTATTTTTGTGAGTACTCTATCCATCTCAGCATTTCTGGACAAGATTAATGGAATCAGCAGAGGCAGATTTCTTTTTACCTCAAGGTAAAATTGCTGGGAGTGTGGGACCCTGTATTCAGATACCTCTCTCCCAATCTTTGTAAAAATTTTGGTTTCCTCTCTGTTAATCTCTTCCTCATCAGAGAAACTGCTACTTTATCAGCCAAAACATGGGGAAAAGTAGATGTTCCATAGGTTCCATATCCTGCACCTAGTGGCTCCGGGTGTGTTTCAGGATGCCTGTCCACTATAGGAAATGTTAGGATAACAGTGGTAAATAAGATTATTTAAGGCATAAAATTTGGAGTGTATCAAAAAGATTGCTGGAAATCTACCCAAATATTCAAGGAAACTGTGATTGTCTGAACTGCCAAATTAGATGCAGGGGTTAAATCAACCCATCAAGGATGAAGTTGTTCTCATTTCTGCCAAGGTATTGGAACCAGTGGTTAGATGCCAAATAAGGATTGAAGTTGCAAGCAAATGGGTAATTCCATAGGAAACAGAGTGCTTGAGTTCTACTGGGATCTTTAGATTTAGGGCTTGAACTTTATGAAAAGTGGTAATCATAAGCTGAAGCTAAATATTATGGAGACTGTATGCGTGCTGCCAAAAGCAGCAGCCTCACATTTACCATCTATTTTTCTTTTACAGTTTCTACTTTTTCTTTTTAAAATTGTGATACAGCATGATCACTTTGGGAGTTTTCCTATGCTCCTCTTTGTAATTGGTTGCTACCCGTGGGTATGTGATAATTCGTAACTTAATAATGTCATTCATTTTAAGTATTTAAAGCTAAAGGAGATATACAAGGCAACATTTTTTTACCATTTTATTTTAACCACTTGCACATAAGCATAGCACCACATACAAATCTAGTTGATGCTGGATATTCATAGAGATGCACACATTTGCGTGTACTCATTCAGCCATAAGCTAATTGACAGGTAAACTGCCATAGAGTAGAGAACCAGTGGGCTGTAGGAGGTATCAGACCAGGTATACAGTATGCTGTCCAAAATTTGCTCAGTCCCAAAGATTACTGGATGATGTTGCGTCAGGTACCTTCTCTCAACCTAATCTATCTAACAGGATTATGAAGATAAAATGGGGAAAACTGTGTTCAGCACTTTGAACTCTTTATAGAACAATCAACTAAAAATGAGTAAGACTTTAACAATTTGTACACTCAGAACTTAGTTCTACATATTTCAAAAATATTTGTTCTAAAATCAGTATACTTGTAGAGCAATTGTAGGTAATAATTATTTGCACACTTACTCAAGAGTAAGATCCAATGAAAACAGTTGGACATAGTTCCAGGTAAGCATGATTGCAGTTGGCTTTATCTGTAATCGTAAGCAACATTTTTCACTGAGATAATTGGAAATTATACTAAAGTAAGCTTTGTAGCAAAGCTGTGCAATATTTTAGATTTGACTGGGGAAAACTGCTTCAGAATATGCCAGAGTAGCATCTCTCTGACTCATTAAAGCAGCCATGTCTATTTCCAGAATTGCATAGTTGGGGTAGAAATCTCTCCGCAGCCATGTGGTCCTGGAAGAAGACATATCTGCTTTAATGAGTTGCTCCAAAATATTTCTTCCTAACCAAATCCAAAGCATTGCACAACCTACGTTATAGTGTAAAGTTTACATTGAAGTAGTCTCATTAAAATTAGTAAAGTTACCTGAAAATGTAGGTGAAGTAATAGTATTTTCGTCCTTGACTTCAGTCCTAGTAGTGTTATCCTATGCAATCTTACTAAAAAGAGTCCCAGAATAAGAGACTTATGTAGGATTGTAGGCACAGTAAGCATGTTTATGCTGTTCTAGGACAGAGAGCTTAATCATTGATATTGATGGTTGTATTTAGTACTGCAGCAATTGATCTTTTTTAACTCTGTAAACAAAGAAGTGTATTAAGGAGATAAGTATCTAAATTCCAATTATTGTTAGATGCATGAAACCAAAGTTATGTAATTATGTAGGATATACAGAAAGCAAGCAGTGACTTTTTCTCTCATAAATGTCAGAGGAATGATTGATGGGATTTGTTGCCTTAGAAAGTGGCCATAGGCTTCAGGGGCTTTAGAACAGAATTAGACAAATCCATGTGAGAGAGACACTGTGTGGAACACACACACATACACACACACCATTTTCTGGGCAAGTATGTCACTAAATACAGGTGACTTTGAAGGTATCGTATTGGCCACTACACATGGCAAAGTAAAACACTAGATCAATCTGACATCTCATTTAACAAAGACTAACTTCTTTTTTGATGTTAGAAATAATTTGACAATTAAAAGATTGATGCTACCATTGTGTTGTTTTGCAGGTAAAGATGAACCCAGCAGTTACACGTGTACAACTTGTAAACAGCCATTCAACAGCGCCTGGTTTCTCTTGCAACATGCACAGAATACTCATGGATTAAGAATCTACTTAGAAAGTGAACATGGAAGTCCTCTGACACCGCGGGTTGGTATCCCATCAGGACTAGGTGCAGAATGCCCTTCTCAGCCACCACTCCATGGGATTCACATTGCAGACAATAATCCTTTTAATCTTCTTAGAATACCTGGGTCAGTCGCGAGAGAAGCATCAGGTCTTGGAGAAGGGCGTTTCCCTCCCACACCTCCTTTGTTTAGTCCCCCTCCAAGGCATCATTTGGATCCACATCGCATAGAACGCCTAGGTGCTGAAGAAATGGCTCTTGCAACCCATCACCCCAGTGCCTTCGACAGGGTGCTGCGACTCAACCCCATGGCCATGGAGCCTCCAGCTATGGATTTCTCCAGGCGGCTTAGGGAGTTAGCTGGAAACACCTCTAGTCCACCATTGTCACCGAACCGGCCCAGCCCTATGCAAAGGTTACTACAACCATTCCAGCCAGGCAGCAAGCCACCATTTCTGGCAACACCTCCTCTTCCTCCTCTTCAGTCTGCTCCTCCCCCTTCTCAGCCTCCTGTCAAATCCAAGTCCTGTGAATTTTGTGGGAAAACCTTTAAATTTCAGAGCAACTTAGTTGTCCACCGTAGGAGCCACACTGGAGAAAAACCCTACAAGTGCAACCTTTGTGACCATGCATGCACTCAAGCAAGCAAGCTAAAACGCCATATGAAAACACACATGCACAAATCCTCCCCAATGACTGTGAAGTCAGATGATGGCCTCTCTACAGCCAGTTCCCCAGAGCCTGGAACCAGTGACCTTGTTGGCAGTGCTAGCAGTGCCCTCAAATCTGTGGTGGCTAAGTTTAAAAGTGAGAATGATTCCAATATGATTCCAGAAAATGGGGATGAAGAAGAGGAAGAAGAGGAGGAGGAGGAGGAAGAGGAGGAAGAAGAAGAGGAGGAGGATTTGACTGAAAATGAAAGGCCAGACTACGGGTTTGGCATCAATCTAGAAGCAGCTCGGCATCATGAAAACAATTCTCGGTCTATTGAGGAGAATCGTTCTATCCCGGATGTCATGCAAGGGATGGTCCTGAGTTCCATGCAGCACTTCAGTGAGGCTTTCCATCAGGTTCTTGGTGAGAAACATAAACGAGGGCACTTATCTGAATCTGAGGTGCATAGAGATACTTGTGATGAAGACTCAGTAGCTGGTGAATCTGATCGCATCGATGATGGTGCTATTAATGGTCGGGGGTGTTCCCCTGGTGAATCTGCCTCCGGAGGTTTGTCCAAAAAGCTGCTCTTGGGTAGCCCAAGCTCCCTAAGTCCTTTTTCTAAACGCATCAAACTTGAGAAGGAGTTTGACCTTCCCACGACAGCTATGCCTAACACTGAAAATGTTTACTCCCAGTGGCTAGCTGGGTATGCTGCTTCTCGGCAGCTAAAAGATCCATTCCTCAACTTTGGAGACTCCCGACAATCGCCTTTTGCTTCCTCCTCAGAACACTCCTCTGAAAATGGAAGTTTACGCTTCTCGACGCCTCCCGGGGAGATGGATGGAGGGATATCAGGCCGCAGCGGTACAGGAAGTGGAGGGAGCACCCCGCATATTAGTGGTCCAGGCCCTGGAAGGCCTAGTTCAAAAGAGGGCAGACGCAGCGACACTTGTGAGTACTGTGGGAAAGTCTTCAAGAACTGTAGTAACCTCACTGTCCACAGGAGAAGCCACACTGGGGAAAGGCCTTATAAATGTGAGCTGTGTAACTACGCCTGCGCCCAGAGTAGCAAACTCACCAGGCACATGAAAACGCATGGTCAGGTGGGGAAGGACGTTTACAAATGTGAAATTTGTAAGATGCCTTTTAGCGTGTACAGTACCCTGGAAAAACACATGAAAAAATGGCACAGTGATCGAGTCTTGAATAATGACATAAAAACTGAATAGAGGTATATTAACTTGACCCCTTCTCCTTCCTTCCCCCAATTTACTCCTGGCCCCTGTGTAGAGATTTTCTAGTCCCTTGTGAGTAAAATATTGGAAGCTAAGGATGATATTAAGAAAGTGCTTGTCACCAGCACACCTGTTTTCATATTCCTTTTTGTTTTGTTTTTTTTCCCTTTCTTTTCTGTTTTCACCATTTGAATGCATGATCTGTATTGGGGCAATACTACGCAAACTTTGAGCCTTTCTCTTGTGCAATAATTTACATGTTGTGTATGTTTATTAATTTTTTAAAGAATTAGACAGCATGTATGGTATGTTATGGCTGTTTTTTTTAAAAAAATGTCCCCAAATTCTTTGCTGAGCAAACAGACAAAAAGATCTCACACACACACGCATAGCACCATGGCTGTTTCCAGTGATGTTCCAGGAAAAGAGAGAGAAAAAAAAGCAAAACAAGAAGTATTTTTAAACAACCAACCATGCTGCATACATTCTGTAATATATCATATCCATGTTTGTGTTTTAACATATAAATGAAAATGTGCTTTGAATTAGCCCTTTATGGATAGACAGATAACACTGAAAAGGGGGAAAACATTCCTTGTTACCTTGATTTCTGTCTTTAAAAACATTGACGATATCAGTTAATTTTGGTGGGGAGATAAGTCTTTAATTGAAAAATAAGGAAATGAGCAAAAAGATAAATTTGTACTATCATTTGGTTTAAAATGGAAATCTGAGTGCCTTGAATATATTTAAGCCATGTTGGTGGCAACTCTACTTGTTCTAAACTTGTAGGTCAACTTTCGCACTGGGCAATGTAAATGAGTCCTTTAGGACCTAGCCAATAACTCTTTATTATATTTTTCACAACAGTGGCTACCTAAAAACAAAAACAAAGAAACCCAACAAATCCTAGTTAATCATCATTCGATTCCCCCCCCCATTCACCTTTAAAAAAAAAGAGTAATCATAGAACTCAAATCGATTTTGCTCTAGGAGAGTTTAAAACAATCACCATTATCCTAGAGAACGCTTCTCTGATACTCTCACCTGTACCAGTTCCTCCCCTTCCCTTTCTCTTCCCCCTCACTTCCATTTTAAAATTATTATTTTGTTGAAAAAAATAATGTGAACTGCGCAGAAGGCCTTGGAAGATGATTAAATACATGAGAGAGAAAATTCATGTTATAAAGATTTTTTTTTTAAATCCTTTAGTGATCCTGGCACAAAATAAAACTTAACAACAGGAATAGAAACTATTAAGCCCAGGTCTAGTTGGTTGTCAACTTGACAATCAAATTAACAGTGCACAAGCTTGTGTATCATATATCGATCTGTGATTTCCCTCTTTATAAAAAAAGGTGTATAAACAGTCTGGCAATAATATTTTACTGAAGCGTAAAAATATATAGTGATTTATTAACACTGTTTGCCATTTAAAATTAAGAACAGGTTATAAGCTAATATTGATATGATGATTAACTATGAGCTATTAAGATTTGCCTTGATGTGTGACACTCTGAAAGAGAGAGAGAGAAAGAAAGAAAGAAAGAGTAGTAGTGCTCCCTAAAAGTTGTTCTTCATTTTGTTTCTTTTTAATCATATGCTATGTGCTAGTTGTGTTGACAAGGAAAAAGGATTCATTGCTTTTATGATTAAGCTAGCATCTGCCCCGCTGGAAGTTCACATAGCACTTGACTCTGCCTGTCGTGTCTGTATTGTTTCTTTTAATCAGAGGTACACAGGTTGAGTATAAAAAACTTTTAAGACTGCTCAGATAGGACAATTTAAATGCACTGTACAATTTTCCCAGTTTACAGGTCTATACTTTAAAGGGAAAAATTGCAAGATTAATGATTTTTTTTAATGAGCATGATCTCATGATGAACATATAAATAATTCTGCCAGCTTGCCGTTTTACTTGACTAATGACTGGGACGTAACATTACGGCGCTGTAAATGGGAACAGGTCCTGCAATTATATTAAAAAACAAAAAACCTGAGTGATTGGTCTTGCTCCTACAGTGCAAAGAAGTGGTTATTTTGTACAAAACTTTTAAAAATATAAATGTTATGATTTTTTAAAAAAAAAATTCATTATGTTTAGGGGAAAAATGTATTTTAGGATTCATTGTCTTGGTGGTGTACAAGACCTGTTCTTCATTGAAAACCAATAGTTAAAAATCCTATGCCTTGGATATACACACAACTCTTCAGGTTGTAAAATAAATACATTGGGAAAAGGTTTAACAATATATAGTACTTAAATATAGGAAAATGCACACTCCTGTTGGTTCCTATGCTAAGAAGAGGAAAAGCAAACAAATGGAAAAGAAGAAAAACACATTTATGGTCTCTTTTTTCTGTAATTTCTAGAATGGTATTTGAATTTAATGTTCACCTAGAGTAGGCACTATAGTATTTATAATGAAGCTTGTATTTTTAACTGTTGCTTGTTTCTCTTTTTAAAAAAAAGGTATCAGTTACCTTTTTTGGTAGTGGAAAAACACATACACACAAACAAAAAACAAACAGGCTGCCACAGTATATTTTTTTTTAATTTGGCAGGATAATATAGTGCAAAATATTTGTATGTTTCAAAAGATAATAACAAGGAAAGTGTGACATTGTACAGATAAGAGGCCATATAATGGCTGTTTTGAGGGGGGAGGGGGAACAAAAACCTGTTTGAATGTCGCACTAAATGAGCGTCTCTGATGGTTGTACATATCAAAGTTCTTTTGGGGTTTCTTTGTTTTTTGCTGCCATATTGTATGCAGTAATGCAAGGTGATGATGTTGGTTTGTTCTGTAGTGTGCTTTTTTGGTCCCTTTTCTTCTCTGACCCTTTTACATTCCAGCATCTTAAACTTCATATGCAGTAAAAGAAAAAAAAATTAAAAAATAGAACGAAAGGAAAAAAATAAAGTTTTGCAGGCTTTTTTTTCCATTGCCAAAAAGAAAAAAAATTAAAATGGTGCTTTATATATTTAGATTCGAAAGAATTTCATATGCAAAGCATATTAAAGAAAGAGAGAGAGAGAGAGAGAGAGCCCCGCTGGAGTCGATACCTTTTTTGTATATGGCAATGCAAAATATTTTGTTATTATCAGCCTTTTCTATTCCTGTAATGAAAGCTGTTTGTCGTAACCTGAAATTTTATCTTTTACTATGGAAGTCACTATTTATTATTGCTTACACGCTCTGTTAAAAACAGAGGCGTCGGATTTGATCTTTGTTTTTTTGTTTTGTTTTTTTATTATTTAGATGACCAAAGGTCATTGGCAACCTGGCTTTTTATTGTATTTTTTCCTAGTCTTTGTTAAGTTCTATTGGGAAAACCACTGTCTGTGTTTTGGGAGGGAGGGTCTTTTTTTTAATTGGGCAGTTGTCTGCATTACCCTGTTCATTCACCCATTTTGTCCCTAAACTGAAAAAAATAAAAATAAAAAAATATTGCTTAAAGTACATACCATAAGCTTTGCGTATCCTCATTTGACACACACTGTAAATTTCCCTCAGTGAGAGAAACAGCTTTTAAGAGAAGCCCAGTGGGTTTTCTTCATGGGCATTTTAATGTATTACTAACCTAAAGACCCAGAAAGCTCCTTATTTATACTACAATAAAATACTTTGCCCCTGAGGAAATGTTTCTTTGGTTTTATATTGAGAGGATTTTTAAAAAAAAAAAATGAGGAAAACTTTATTTTCCATCTAGATGTTTTCCTTCTCTCCCTTCTGATTTTTCCTAAGAATGCTGCATAGCTAAAGACTAAAAGTTGAGCAGGTTGGTGATGCTCATATTTGTCTATGAAAGGGGCTATCCCCTTGGCCACCCCCATGCCCCTTTCTGTTTTGCACCATTGCATACAATCGCTAACATGCCCAGTTACAAAATTATATGCAACCCTGTATGGCAACCTCCCATAACTCCCTCCTCTTTTGGGCCAACTTTAAAATCAACTGAAGATCCATGTGATAGATGAATTGGAAATATGTGGTCTCTGCTGTGCTATCTAGTGTAGCAAAAGCAGAAATATGTTAAGGATGTGCAAGAATGCACATAAAAACATACTGGGGTGTGCATTACAAATCCCCAAGTTTGCATCTGCTAGACTCAACAAATTGGGAAATTGCTTTATGATACTTTGTCCAGTTGGAAAAAAGACTGGAACAGGAGCTGCTCTTTTTATATAGTCTGTACAGTTGATAGGTTTTATCAATACGTTGTGTATATACATTGTCTTTAAATATCTGAACTTTGATTCTGAATATATATATATATATATGTATGTATGTATGTATGTGTGTGTGTGTGTGTATATATATATATATATATATATATATCTCCATCCATCCATCCTCCCAAGAGGTCTGTATATGTTGTCAAGTTTTAAGAATACTGCATGTTGCAGCATCTATTTGCTTTATTAAAAACACATACCTCTGTGATACCGTCTCTTGCTCTTCCTAGTATAATACAATTGTGTGTTTCTCATTTAAATTTTGCATTGGTGAAAGTTTACATTGGTGTCAGTTCATTAGCAATTTGGTACTAGTTTCAATCCTTCTTGAGATTTTGGTTTTTAACATAACTATAAAAATAATTCCCGTAAAGCTGACACTGGGGATTTTTCATGGGTTGGTTTAACCCTGCCCATGCACCTATATTCAACGAGCTTTTAAGAACCTTGAATGTCCCAGCTTAGTTGTATTTTGGTTGGGAACCACTCTGCTATCAGGCTATTCAAATAATACCAAATGAACAACATGACGTCAAAAACTTGAATTCCTCCATCCTGGGATTCTGAAGTATAAAATAGTTTGCAACTACTGCCCCCCCCCCCCCCCCCGATTCATGCTACTTCAGGGAGCCCAACAACATTTCCTTTTAAGATCAAGAAAGAAACATAGAATGTAAGGGTACAGGTTTGAAATAAGTTTATACAGTATGTGTCTCTGTGCATATACATACATAGGCACAAATACATACATGCACTCACATACACATACTGTATATATATACACACATGGCAGAGAAACACAATTTTTTATAGAGATACAACAGTTCATGCTGAAATTATCCATCAAAAGTCCAGCCGTATATGAACTCTTTTAGCTCATGATACATAAGCATGGATACAAGGCTCCATGGACTTGTGAGGTATATATAGAACCATACATTTTGCACTTTGCTGGAAAAGCAGAGTTCTTAATGTTTCCATTTTCAGTGCTTTATAGAAGTTCCCCTGACATGGAAGAGCATGAGGGAGTTTTTATTTCTATAGGAGACTGCATTGATGATGATGATGATTTTCACATCCCAGTGATTCACAAGATGGGCTAATTTTGTCATCTTATGGTAGAGTAGAGCTGAGGTACAAAAGGTTTATGTAAAACTGATGGCTGCATGAGTTTTCAGCTGAGGACTTTCCTACAAACAGTTTTAGCCACCATATTGAACTAGTTTCAGGAACCCATATGAACATTGTGGGTATTTACTGGAACAATTATATACAGGGCTTCAGAAGTTAAATGAGAACTAGAAAAGTTGTTGTTGCTAGTAGCAGTATAGAAAAACTAGAGTTATATTGTGTTACATCATGCTGAAAGACTTGGTGTTAGTTAATGCCTCTATTGCTTCCCTTAACATGCTCAGTTACCAGTTTTCTAAGGCAGGTGCTGTATATAATTTTAATTCAGTGAGTATTATACATGCATGCTAATGTGAACAATGAGGGATGGCTTAGCATGTTGCTATTATTCCATAAGCCATAGTTGATCAAACCATACTTGTCTTGCAATGTTTGAGATCTCTGCTGCCCATTCTTCTTCTTTTTATCTCTCTCTTCAAATTCCATCTCTTCTCCAGTATTCCTTTCAGTTCCCCCATTTCTTAGATTTGGTTGATCTTTCTGTTCTCAAATTTAAATATACCTTGTTGCCATTTTAGGGTGGAAGGCTAAGCATTTCTAAGTTCATGTAATCTTGTTTTTTCCTTCATACCTTTATAGCCTGGCAGCTAAAGGTTGGGGTAGAGTGTGTCAGACAGGTAAATAAAATTGAGCTATGTTACTGATTCAAAATTTGAGCATACCTTGATTATAGAAATGAAGGAATGAATTTGAATGATGTCAACAAGAGCTACCAGTTGCCTGAGCAGTCCCTTTTATATTAGATGGCTGACTGCTTTGACATGCAGGATCTGAAAAAGAACTCTTCTAGGAAGGTGGCACTGACTGTAGCCATGAATTTTCCTATACCTACTTTCCCTTTTCTGATCCGGCGAGCAAACATCATTAGCTCTGCTCAAAATTCTTCACAGGTACTTGTGGCATCCTAAGACACCTTAGGACTGCTAAATCATATGTAGTTACAGGGATTAATAACAAGCATAATTTCTTGATCTGTTTTCTTTATCATATATTACTTAGTTTCAACCCTTACATTAATTAAAACAGTTCAAAGCTGTACTAACCTTTAAAAAAATAAAATGGCCCTATCTTAATTCTTTTTCAAGATCTTCCAGTGGGAAGTGATCAATGTCAATGCTCACCAGCAACCATTGGCATCCCTAATTCCTGGCCAATTTATCTGAATTTAAAGTAACTCAGCAGGTGAATGAGAACAATATCCTCATACACGTGTATCTTCCCAACCATTAAACACTGCTGATACAGGCTGAGGGCAAAGTAAACATAATGTGACAGTCTTGATTGACATGGTAAGTTGTACTAAGTAACACAGTGTTTACTACAGGGAGGCCAATTCCCATAGCCAGGATGTTATTTAGTCTCTGATAATAATAATGGTTCTTCATCAATTATCTTCAACCCCTACAGAAATGTATCCTATAGACCTCTTTTCACTTGTCTTGGCATTAATCGGGTTTGAGGAATCAGGTTTTCTCCCTGATGCTTGATTACTGAGCTTTTGGGTGACTAGCCTATCTTATTTTCCTAAATATCCAGTTTCTTGTATTTTGATTTCCCTCCCGCCATATCAATTTTGTCTTTTCTAATTGGCACTTTACATTCTAATTCCTAGAACCATTTCCACATGTCCAAAAAGTAACTGTCCTTTATTTTTTCCTGCTCTTCTCATATCAAGCCAGCCCACTGGATGTTCTTTCTCACATATTTAACTTTGAATTGTTCATGGGAGCATTATACAAATGTATTTTCTATCCCTCCAACCTTCTCAAATGTCAGTGCTGATATTTCTTCCCAGTTATCTTGCCATTATTTCAGATCAAGTCTATTGAATTTCCCCCGTCTATTAGGACAACTTTCAGTAGTTTTGTTTTTCCCTGACTTCTAGGATGACACATAATTCTGTCACCTCTTCACCTTCTTGACATTTTCAGACTTTATTTTTTCTGTCTTCTTTTGCAGCAGAATCTTATACATTTATCTAAGTTTGTATTTCATTCTGTATCATTACTGCAGAATTAACCCAGTTCTGTGATCCAAACTACTAATTGAGATTTGACCCAAAAATGGGTGTAGAAAACACTAGGGCTTAGGTTAGTCTCCAATCTGACTGAGACATCTTTTGCAGGGTTTTTTTTTTTGCCAATATCTTTATTGCTATTTTCAGGTGTTGTCCACAAAAGTTCTTTCTAGGATCTATATAATATGTTGAATCCTCAAGTCATGTTCCTGCAATGCCCTGTGGTAATGGTGCTTGTCTGTGCACTGATGTGTTACATCATGGATCTGATAGGTCCTGTAGATCTTCCACACTATTCACTGAAGACTGTTCAAAATCTTTTCCCCAAAAATGTTGGGAAGATGTTTTTGTGTCCCTTTGGCTTCCAGTGCAATTTGCCTTTAATCCTGCAGACCAGACAGACTTTTAGAAACTTGGGGGTAAACAACAAAGGAGAAAATTATGGAGAAGTAAGGAAGAATTCAAAATGGGGAGTCATTGCATGTGATTTCTTTTATGGAGTTAAGCCTTCTGCTAGCTTAACTGTCCTGATGGTGCTAAGGAGGGCCTGATGAATTTGAAACATTGATGGCAGAATTCTGACCAGACCAGAAACTTTCAGATGACTGGAGAACCAGTGGATCAGACGTTAAATGAAAACATGGATATGATGACCTGCTTACTGTTTTAGCCTTGCAAAGGAGTTTACAAATGTATCTAGATCCCTCGCTTATATTTTCCTCTATTATTTATTTATTTGTAGCTCACTGAGAGCCTGAAGAAAAGAGGCTGGAGACTAATGATGCTGCAATTTACCCATGCTTGGTGGATTAGTCTCTTAGTAGACTGTATGAAAGCCATAGGGAATGTATGTGAGTGGCTGTTTGCAAGTCTCTTAACCCTGGCTTTACAAAATAGGTAGGTGATATTGTGTGCAATCCTGACATGGGAAAATAGGCCTTTACTGCAACACAAGGTTAATGCAAGAGTAACATCCTGTTTTCCTCCACCACATACATAAGGTATTATGTCAGTTGAGCCTCCATGCAGATTTTTTTTAATGTAGAGATTAACTTTGCATAATTTCCTCACTTTATGAGGAAGAAGTGTTGGTTAGGTTTCAGCGTGGAACACCTACCTCAGACTTTACCATAGAATCATGTATTCAGCTCCACCTCAAAAAGAAAATAATCTGAATGCTAGCAAATAGCTGAAATCTAAATGGCAATATTGTCTGAAGACTTCAGTACTAATTGGTTCACTTACTATTTTTAGTCTGTTAGTATTAAACATTCCGAAATGCATATCCTGTTGTACTGGGTTTTATGGATGTCTGTAAAGATTTTAGAAATCTTTTCATTGCTCATCTGCTATGAAACAGCCATTATTTCAGTTTCCATTATCTTGAACATTGCACATGTACAGAATGTGATACAGGAAAGTGTCAAACTGTATGTCTTGTCTTCATTTCTGGGGCTAATTGATGTATGTATGTACAACATATGCTTTAAAACTATCTGGAAATATATGACGCCTTGAAATAAATGATCAGACATATTTTCTTCAAATAGGAGAACTAGCTTGGACCACCTGAGAATATAGGCAGATCTGAAATATCCTGAAAGTTCAATTATATCATCCAGATTTGCTCTACGACTTTACTATGACTATAATAATTTTCCGAGCCAACTCTATTATGGTAACATCTCAGTGATACCTGCTTTTGTATCATTGAGATTGTATAGGACAGTTGATGCTGAGAGAGTATAATTCTTGAAAGATGCTTAGTAAAACCATTAAGTTCAGAATCCAGACCTTCCAAGAGAGTTAATTGGTATAGGTTCTCATCTCATCCACCCCACACTAACATAGCCACATGGAGCAAGATATTTTCCTCCTCCTCCGCTATCTGCTGTGTCATTTAATAAAATAAATCTTATCAAAGGTTTTCCCACAAACAAAGGCTTCCTTAAACCCAGAAATCCAAGGGCCTTTCAGACTTCTCATCTTAACATGTCTCCCATTCTTGTGTTTTAGCTTGCACAGGGGTATAGACAGCCCAGGGCCATGCAACAACTTAGTCACACCTGGCAAATTCACAATGTACCTAAGGTTAAAGAACCTGTTGTTTTCATACAGAATATGTAGCTATGGCAGGTGACAACACCTAGTGTCCTTGGCTGAATCAAGGTAAAACTAAGTAGTGGCAGACCTAGTTAGTACTTAAATGAGAAATCACTGGGAAATCCCAGGACTGTAGGCTGTTCTGAGAAGTAAAAAAAATTCTAGAAGGTAATAGCAAATAACTTTCCTACCATTGCCAGAACTGCATGAATATCTTTGTAGTTAGTAGGAGCCAAATGCAATTTGAAGGAGCCTTTACCGTTCTTAGTATATGAATAGAACCCAGTGTTGTTGCCCTTTCAGTTTGAATATATGACATGAGCTTTTAACATGAAACAGAACCCTCATTCTAAAGTAAAATAACACCATTTATTTCTTCAAGTCATCTATTCCCATTGCTTAGGTTGTGAGCCCTTGTGGGATAGGATACTAATATCTGCACACCTGAATAATAACTATAAACTGCTGAAACATCTGAATGTGATTAAAATGAAGATTTTATTTATTTTCAGTCTTACTTGTTATGCCATACATTTGTGTATATAGCAATCTGAAAAGATGGTTATTGTGGTCATCTGCTGAAGAGTTGTGAATTACTTTCATGATGTGGAGAGTTATGTCTGTTGGGGACAATAAGGCAATAGTGGAAAACAACAGCAAGGTACTACCTAAAGGTAGAGTGAGACACCTGGGATCCTTCAAATGTTGTTCTGCAAGTCTCAGCTTCCCTCATCTTTAGCTGTGTTGGCTGGAATTGTGAGAATTTTAGTTCAGCAATATCTGGAGACCCACAGATTCCCTTTAAGCTTTGAAGACTTAAAGAACAATCCATATTTGGCATGGGATTCTGTACTGTAACTTTGCTTCCCATGTATAAGCTGCATGGAAGTAAGACTACTTTTTCAAGGTCTTACAGCGTTGTTTACATAACTAGAAAAGATGGGGAAGCTGATCTACAGGAACTAAGCAGAGTAATAAAAGTTTTTAGATGGCAATGCATTGTGGCCTGAAAGTCAAAGTAAAAAAATAGCCATATGAAATGTGACATTTTTCTAGCCACATGATGAATTAATGGTGTTATAAAAGCCTATTGAGGCCACTTACTATTTGTTAGATTTCTGAAAGAGAGATCTAATAGTAGCCATAGTGCATTCTTAAGTTGTGCCAACACTCCATACAAGCTTGACTGGCAGGCTTAAGAAACCTTTTGATATTTATTTCTGGTGAAAAAAAAAATCTAAATAATGAACGATGTGGTTCGAGTGGGTGGAACATATAATAACATTGTCACTTGTGAACATTTCAAAGCCAGTGAACCTCAGAAAGGCAAGCCATTTCTCATGAAATCTGTTTGTCACAAACTTTTTGCAGTTTTCAAATGAAAGAAGACCCTGAAAAGGATTTTATGCTACAGTCCAGATTCCCACTGAAATATTCCAGTTGGGCTATATCACTTCAGGCTGCAGAGTAGCAGTCATGCTTGTGTGATCCTCTGAACAGATACACAAAATGCACATTAATGCTTGCATCACATCACTGCTGAACTAGTTTTTTTCTGTGCAGAGATGATGATGATGATGAGAAAATTCTATTGTCAACCCTCAGAACAAGATCACTGAAATTACATGCTAGAAATGATCTTGAAGAGGCTCTTAAAATCAGAAGTGGCTTGTCTTTCTTTATCAGATATACTGAAGATTTTGATGTATTTGATCAGGATCACATCCTGTGTAATGGAAACTAAAACATTGCTGTGACTGACTTCAGGATATGAAAATGTATCATAAGAAGACTGGTTTTCTAATTAAGGAACTGTCTGCTATGCGTTTTTTAATAAGGGAAGCAGCACACACGGTCTACTGTGTGTTTCCAGTGCAGTTCCTCATATCTTCCAGCATTATGAGTGGAGAACATCCCATGCTTCCAACACATAACCAAGTATCCATCTCAGTGCAATCAGTCGGATGATCTTAATGGACAAAGCATCAGATCACAACAATGCCGTTGGATAAGACCAATCTAGTGGGTGGGGGGAACAGAAAGAGCTTCTTCAACATTTACAAGAACCATAATACGGACGGAATTCTCCAAATCTGGATTCTACATCCACAGCTTCTACCAAAGTCAGCAAAGTTTGAAGGGCAGAAACGTGTTAGTCCATGTTTCACATCATGGGAGCTGCTGATGGGCTTGGATGTCAGCATTTCTCAAGAAAAAAATGTATTGGTTTTATGACAATTTGTGTTGTCATGAGATTATGCTATGTGTTAGGGTAGACTTAAAAGCCCTGATCCAGCAGAGGAGATCCATATGTGAATGCAGGCTTCTTTGTGTTGAATCCATGTGCATCCACCACAAAATGCACTCTGGCCCATAAAAGTGGTTGGATGTGTCTCTTTATATGATTGGGCAATGAGCATTCCCATACATGACCACTTGTAGTTGTGAGTGACTAGATGCATGTGCTGGATTGGGGCACTGCATTTTTCTGCTTAGGTAATATAGGAAATTGTTATCTTGGGAGGTGCAAGTGATCCAGTAAAGTATTCTATTGCCTAGTGTGTTGCATCCTCTTAATTGTAAACACGAATGCTTTGACTTTCGGTCCATATTACACCTTTCTTTTTTCCCTCCTCTGTCCCCATTTTTTTTTTCTAGGTTGGCGTAGCGCCCAGGGAACTCCCGATGTGTGGCAAATTCCGGATGGAAGCTCAAGGACGCTTAAATTCTGAGAGAATTTGAAACGCAATGGGGATGTGCGCCACGTATGTGACATCCAAGTGGGGTTTGCTGTTTGGTTAGTTTTGTGATGCTATCTGGCTGAACAGCATCAAAAGGCCCCTCTGCTGCCTGTCCAAAAGACTTTCTATTTATATATTTTTAACAAAATAGCAAAACCACATCATTGGGGAAAAAATCCTTCATCAAGGGCTTTCTTATATATATCTATATTCCTTTTATTTGACAATCTTGTATGCCATTTAGTTTCCAGAATGGCAATGGGAAAGCCACCTAAAAATATTGATAGAGTGATCCAATAAACAAGGAGTTATCAAAAGCTTTTACTCAGGCACATCTACATTTCTCATTTATGATGTCTAAAGCCTGAAAGAACACACATTTTAAGATTCTTTAAAGTTCGGGAAGGCTTTTTCCCTGGACCTTTGAGCTCCTACATGAATCACAGAGGAGAGAGCAGTTGAGTTGGGGTGGGCACCCTATGGGTTGCATGTGACTCCTGAGTCCATTTTTTGCAATTCCCAGAATCCGTCAAGTTCATACAACCAATCTTTGGTGGAAAACTACCGAATAAATACCATGAAAGCCAGCTGAGTGACTTTGGGCTAGTCACTCTCTCTCAGCCCAACTCATCTCACAGGGTTGTTGTGGGGAAAATAGGAGGAGGAAGGAGTATTAGGTATGTTTGTCGCCTTGAGTTATTTATAAAAATAAGAAAGGCAGGATAAAAGCATCTAAAAAAAAGGAATGATGGTGCCAATTCTCAATGAGAAATACATGCAAATAGGTGTATTAATTTCGGATGGATTGAATGCTCTGATAAAAAATTATCCTTTCCAACCCCTCCCACCAATAGAAAATCTTTCCCTCTCTGGTGACACTATTATGTTACTGCATTATCCACTGCAGTCCATAGCAACCATGGACCCTGGCCATGGAAAAGTTGCAAGACTTGGACTGGACAGATTAATTTTATGATGGTCTGGTTCAGTATAAAATAACTTCTTTGACTTTACTTAATACAGCATAAAGAGATATTATGTCTCTTTTTAAATTAAATACTGAATATTTCAAGGCCAATTTTAGGAGTGTCTGGTAGGAACTTTTTATCCACTCTGTTTAGCCCCTATTCTCCACTAATGGAGAATGGCAGAAGGGAGAGCACAGTAAACAGGAAGTCTTGTGGTAACATTTAACAGAGAGAGCCAATGCTTGCAATGACATAATGGTGTGCCAGCTGATGTCACACATAGAACAACTGCTCCCACTGATTTCTGCTGGTTCATTTTGTGCATACTAGTGGCCAAAAGTCAATGTAATAGTGCAACTTGTCTTCCCTCACTAGTAGAACTGGAATACTATTATTTAGCCCTTTGGAAGTTTGAATCAAGTGCCTGTTATTTAATTATGATCAAACATCATGAAGTCCAATCACAGAAGTGACCATCTTCTTTTCACAGAACACTTCCCAGTGTTTCTTAAGGGAACATTGATAGTGTAACTCCCTCTAGAGAGCTTTGCTTTTCCCATAAGATATGTGCTGTAAGTTCTTTGAACAAGAAGAGGTTTAAAGGGAAGCAGAAAACTGACATAAGCAGCCACTGCAATGGCACAGGACATGAGTATCTGGGGGTCTGAGGTACCATGGGACCCTTTTTCTTGTGGGGAGTGGGTTCTTTGTGTCAAATGGCATGGGAAGACAACTGGGTGCCCTCTAAATATTTCTGATTACAATGCCCACAGTCCTTTGCTATTGACCATAATGGAAAGGGCTGATGGGAAGTCCCAAAACATTTGGAAGAACCAATATGCCTACCCTTGTTGAAAAATTAATAGATGTATAGAAATAAAATGGGCTTGAAATCATAGAATTTGAAGGGAGGCTTCTAAGCAACTAATTCACTTCCCCTGTGATGCAAGAAATTGAGAGCTAATGTAACTCCTACAGATGATTTCTCCCACCTCTATCTGGAGGTCTCCAGTGGAGGAGAACCACCAACTTTCCAGGTTCTTGGTTCCATTATCAGGCTGCCCTTGTAGACAAGTTTCTTCTAGTGTAGAACTGAAATCTGCCATTCTCCATGATAAGCCTGTTAAATCCATGCCTTGGCCATCATGGAATTATACCTTTTCTATCTTCTGTTGATAGTCCTTAGGCTTTGAATTCCAAGGATTTGAAATTAAACTGATCCAGATCATTGATCCATCAAGTTTGGTATCATCTGCTATGCTGACTGGCAGCATCTCTTCGGCATTTCAGAGAGAAGTCTTTCCTAGCCCTATCTGGAGATATTTTTTTAACATGCAGAACTCTGTTCTATCACTAAACCTCCCAAATTAGCTACTCCAAAATTAGTGTGTTTCTATTTGTTCTTGGTTGTAGCCAGTTGGTACATGGTTACTCCCTGCCTAGGACCTACAAAGAATCTGCATTGGGTACGGGAGGAAGAAGCAAGGAATTTTGTGTTCCCAAATCTCAGTCTTTCTGCAATCTTTTTCACAGTGAGAGGGCAACTCCCCTTTCAAAGGACAAGTAAAGCTGAGTCATTCCTAATGTTTTTTTTTCCCTGCACCCTATTTTACAAAGCATATTTAGCTAAATTAATTGGGGAAAGGACAATCAAATGACGGTTCTGACAGATGATGGGATAGCACATGGTATCTAGGGATGGAGACATAACTCTCTTTTCATCTCAGAAAACCTCTAGGACTTTCTGTGCTTTCCCTGCACCTGGTTCCAAACTGACACACATTTCTCTTGATCTAAATAGGGATTTAGGTCCAAACAGATTTATAGCAATTCATGCCATTGCTAAATGTGTGGGTGCTTTTTAAAAAGTAAATAGGCAGGAAAAAGACTTTAATCCACTGCTTTTGCCATTCTCCTGATTTGAAGAGGGCCATTGGCAGCTGTTCCTTACATTAGGAGGGAGGTTCCCATTGGTAACAAAGGGGAGTTCCCTCTTGATGCAAATAGTAGCACCAGGGGATGTCTATTCATGTGCTATTCAGCCTTGTGCTGATTCAAACTTCTGGCATCTAAAATGTCAAATTGATTGGATTCAAACTTTTGAATCAATCTGGAAAATCAATTTGATTCCATTTCTGTGGTGATTCAGTTTCAAAATTAAATTTATAGAATCATCTTCAAGTTGAATCTCTGGATAGAGTATTTGCACAGCTCCAGTAACTATGTTTTGGGAGCCAGTTGTGTTGGTTGGTATTCTAGTGGACCTCAACATAATTGCCTACAACATAGCCCCAAGCTTTTCTATAGTTAAAAAAAATACAGTAGCCAACTGCATGAAAAAGACTGTCTGTAGTTCCAAAAAAATCTGGTCAGGGAGGGAGGGAAATTGTCTAAACAACATCTGGTGCAAATATTGCCCTCTTTGAAAGTGAGTTTTTGAGCCCATACACTGCTTTTTGGACTACAGCCTGTTTAACATGTCTACTGAAATTAGTGGAAAACTTGCAGAGAGAATGGAAACAAAATTTTAACAGACCTCCAGCAGAAGACCTATAAGCCAGGAGCAATATACCAGTGTTCAGAATACGTGAACATAGAGAATGCCAGGAACCTGTACTTTGGCCCCCCACCACCATCAGCCTCCACTTTACTATTTGTATCTGAGAGATCTGAAATGGATGTGTTATGTATTCAGCTGAACATGTTTACAGTGTCTGCATGATCAGGAACCTTCTTTATCAGAATTTCTGCTGGTGCAGAGTTTTATAATTAAGTTCAGCAAATGTGCTACATTTCCATTTCAGATCTTCCAGATAAATAAGGGGATGTCACAGGCAGAGAGAATGGGGCTGCAGTGTGTTTCTTGTTATTATCCATGCTTGTAAGTTTTGAATGTCAGAGGAGGGCTTGGGACATGCAGTGGATTTATGTATGCCCTCCCTCCAAAATTTGTATATGCATGGGTCGCTGGGCCAGGTTTGTGAATGTAACTGATCGTTGCCCCAGTTGGGGGAGATAAAGGAGTCTGATTGGTTTATACTGAGCCGGCCCATTGATTTATGTTGATTATTGTCAATGCTATGCTAAGTGGCTGTGTTTCTCCTCCAGAGGTCCAATCTGCTGATCCTTTTAACTGGAAGTACCAAGAATTGAACTATGGGCCACGTGGCTAGCATGCCTCTAAATTATCATAGTTTTTTTTTTAAATCTACTTTACCAAATTAAACCAGAAACAATCTATATTTTCACACCAGACAATTTACAGTTATAGATGGCATATGTTTGCAGAAGTACTGAAAATCATTATTACAATTCCATATTCTAATCATCACATTGATATTTATTCTTGCCTAATTCTGTGTGGGATTCCCAACTGTCTAATTTATTATTTGTGTGCAACTGAGTGATGTTTATTGTGATGTATTGCTTTTCTGTTGCTTAAGTATGTATTTTTGGGGAAAATGGGGTGGGTGGGCTACTTTGTTTGGAAAAATAAGAAACAAAAAAAAAAATTGAGAGGTGTTTGTGTCAGACTGTGATTGTACAACTGTGTTCTTTGGGGAAAAACAAGTGACAAGAAAGTTAATATACTTCTTAGAGTTCCTCTCTATTTTAACAAGGGAGCTAAAACTATTCAAGGAAAACACTAAAGTAACAAAAAGTTTTTGCTAAGATAAGAAACACTAGTTTAGACACACTCATATGGAAATATGATTATATTGGTAATCTAAAACCTTGGGGGTAGGATGGATGGATGAAAGGAAATAGGCACATTATTGTTGTGAGCCTGAGTGAAGCTGGACAACATGGAAGGAAAGGTGTGGAAAATGAAACTGTTGGGTGTTGGAATGGCCTACAGACTATTTTAACTGATGCCAATTGACCTACATGTTCTGGACCATATCATTGTTGTAGCTGAAGAGATACTGTGCCACCCAAAGTTGCTTCTAAATATTTGGAATAAGCCAAGCCATGTGCTCCGTACTGGGCAACTCCCCTGTCCTGATTTAGTGGCCCATTTGCCTTAAGTAAGGTTTTTAATCACAGCCTTAGAAATGAATTGAATCCTCACTTAGGGGAATGATGTGGGTGACACTTCCTTCCCACATAGACTACTACATTAGCAAAAATGAAGGTGGGTAGAATCACATGGGAAGGAATACACCAAGTCTGCTTCCAGATCCAGTATGTCATACAGGCATGGTTTCCCCCCCACATTACCTTTACCTACACACTGCATAACTAGAGCAATGTGGAATGAAGCTATAGTTTAATAGTAACCACCATGATATAAGTCTAATCCAAGTCAATTCTGAATTTAGAAAAATTCATGAGAAATTTAATGAGACACATCAGTCTTGCATCATGTATCAAGGCATGGTTAAGCTCATAAAGTTAAAAAAGAGTGGGAAAATAATATGACCAGTTACACTGAAAATTATTGGAAGATTTTGTTTTCATTAGAAAATCAGTTTGGCTCACAATCGCCCAAACAAGAAAAAATACAGTAAATATGCAAAAAAGAAAGAAAGAAATAGAAATACCTTAACATCGACAAGATCTTATTTCAAGTCAAGTTCTCAAGTCATAATGTTTTCCCTTTTTTTAACAGCAATCACATCTTGTTGCATCTTTGGTCCTAAATATTGAACTTATTTCCCCAAAATTAGCCTGTTTCCAACATGGTTCAGAAAGATTAAAAAAAAAAAAAAAATTGGCAGCCTCCCCACCCCCCCAACAACACCACTGAATTTGTTTGATTAAATTACCTTGGTTCTAGAACCCTTGTCTCTACATGCAGTAACTGAGTCTCTTAGCAATAAAATACAGCAAAGGTTAACCTGTTTGTGACACCTTCCTTTTCCCTGACCTTAAAAATTACATTGATTAAGACATCACAAGCTGTTGGCGGGTTGATATAATTTTTACAGGATGCTAATAAAACAGAGTGGACCGCTCATTAAAGCACACTAATTTCAGTTGCTCACAAGGAATTGGCACATTCTTGCCAGAATCTCTGAACAGGAACTTGAAAGATAAACACACAACCACAGTGCCTTTTTATGCCAGCTTCACATTAGATCCTGTTGGACGATCCAAATACCCAACAAGAAGTCTTGAGGCCTGATGGCTGGAATATTTAGTTCTAAAGGTGTTGGAGTAACTATTAACATCACAGAAATCTGAATTGAAATGGGTTCCTTCCTTGGCTTTTAATATTCTGTTTAATATGCCATTTATTCAGCACTCATGGATCATAAAGTGAGTCCTTGCTGTGTTTTTAACCACTCATCATTGCTAGAATTTTATGGCAGAGTGAGTGTCAGATCCAAAGTTCCCACTAAAGCAGAGGCTTTTTTCCTCTGTGAGGAAGGAAAAGTGAAGCCCCTTCTCTTGAGGGATGTTTTGCAGCCTCAGAAATAAAGATTGATACTGCCTTTCTCACTTGTCATTCAACTGGACAAGATCCACACCTTTGGCCCTAGCTACAAGTTTGTGCCATCATCCCTCCAATTTGTAGATACAATGGACCATTGGGGAAGCCACTTCCATGCCTCTTCAGCCCCCCACAAAGGCAGTCCTGCTGGGACTATTGGCACGTGTAAGAAGGAACCATAAAAACTTAAAATCCATGCATCTTATTGCACAGAAACACAGGACATCACTCTGGAGGCTTCAGTTAACATGATTTTGCAGCAAATACTGTTCTGAGGTCTCACCAGACTCAGAGTACAGATGCTTTGGTACCAGAAACTGGCCAGGTGGGTCTGAAGGTATGTGGTCCCAGTTTCCGGAGGAACATACAAGAATTACAAGGTCTCAAAGTTCATGCATACCACAAATATGAAATATTGCAATAGCCTGTAAGTAGACAGAGCAGGGACCAGAGTCCTTACCGTACAGACTGTGGCCTAGAATGACAAGGAAGTCCCAGAGCAGAATAAAGACTGATGCGTAGACACTCATGTTTTGGGGGTCATCTGAATAAAGGCTTGGATTGTCTAGTACCATGACTATTGCTGAATGTCCATACTGACAGGAACTACTGAGAACTGTAGTTCAGCAACATCTAGAACTGTCCATGCTTACCTACTGATTTTCAAGATGGGGCAGCACGCTCTTGAAGCATGGCTGCCTGCAGAGAAATAAGTTTATAGATCTCTAAGTAGACATTTCATGCATTTTGGAATAAAGGTTTCATATATGAAATGCTTATCCATACAGATGACATAAAAACTTTTCCTGCCTAATTTGTAGATGTTGGAGAGGATGGAACAGATGAAGCCAAGAAACCACCTCCTGCAGTTCTTTTGTATGTTTCATTCTCTTCAGGAGATAATGCAAAGCCACAAACCATCCATATGAAAATCTAAAATGCAAACAGTTCTAGAATATTGCAGAATGCATTGAAGTTATGAAGAGCAATTCACCAGGTGTGGGAGAGAGAAATCTATTGATCCATGGTATAAAACCTAGTATTGCTTGAGTAATAAGCCCTAGTTCTATTCATTATAATTTTATACCGTTTTTTTAAAAAATATCCTTGATGAAAAGTGTATTGCTTGAAATGCTTTTGGATCTGTGAAGTGCTCTTCTCTCGGTGAGATGTCCTGTTATTTTTGGTGAGTTTAGAATTCCAGTTGTGGAAAATATTTTGTTGAGCTTCGAGGCTCCAGTCAGTGCATCTGATTCTACAAGAACATCAGAAACACCATAAAGGAACAATGATCAAGAGAGCTGGCCTGCCAGCTCAGCCAATAACTCCATAGTCTTGCAAACTATGGGTCCAAGCTATTGCTGGTGGGATGAAAAGGATAAGATGGGGAGAATGGTTGTGTGGATGCCATGGGAACTTAATTATCATCCTGTCCTGCTCTCAGTCCTGAATTACTCCAGGAACATGTTTTCCCTTCTAGTTCAGGTGCTGGCAGTTATTTTTACCTACAGTGAGGGGACACAGACCCTTGTCCTGTTTGCTCTGAAGCCAAGCCTTAGGTGCAGGGCTCCTAGGAAAAAATGACAGCTGACCTGCTAGTCTGAAGCTTGTACATAACTCATATTTAATGAATAGTGAATTGTCTGAGTTATTAAGTGAGATTACTGTGTGCCTGCTCAAAGAACTCTCTCCAGAACCCTTCTGAATGGCTGTCTGCTGGTTAGATTTCTAGGAAGAGTTTCTGTGAAAGAAATCACCAGTATTAAGATTCATTAGATAAAGTTCTGCAGCACCAGCGCCAGCAGTTCCTTACCCTGGACTAGTCATCAGATCTTGCATCTGGCTTCATTGCAGAGATAGGTAACAGAGCCGTGGGTACCAATGTTAGCATCAGTGTCTCCTTTGGCATCACCAGGTCCCTTCCTGCTCTGCAATTACTTTCTTTTTTGGTTCCTTTCTATAAAAGGGGGAGATGTGGTCATGCTGAAAGTGAGGCACCAGCCTCCAACATAACTTTTGTTTCCAAGCTGAGCCTTGAATGCTTTCTTTGGCATTATTCTCACTTGCCCCAGGGCTGGATGGAACAAGGGGGCAAGCTGCCTCACCAGGCGCCTTGTGGGAAATGGGTGGTTTGTGACAGTACACAGGCCCATATGGAACACAGTCAATACGCTTTGGTGAGGCCCATCAATCAGTTGGTAGTGGCAAAAGACCTCGTGGAGGCAAGTCACTGATCTGATTGGCTGCTTCATTTTCACAGAAGCAGCTTGTGTGCATGCACAACAATCACTTTTGCCAAGCAAAATGGCACAAGCACTCCACTCAATCAACAAGAAGTGGAATGCTGCAACTATTTGTGAAGGTGCTTTGGTGGGCATCGGGCTCAAGCCTTCACTGAAACAAAGGGCCTATTTGAAGATCTTCACGGCAGCTATTTTTTGGGCAGGAAAGTCTTCGCATGACAGCCATTTTGTAAGAGGGACCAGGCATGCTGTAAAAACTCTAACTGTACCCAAAGGTTTTCCTGCTCTTAGTCCAACTGTTTTATTGTCCTGTCCAAGGTAAACCCTGCCTTCAATCGATTTATTTATCATTTTTAAAAGAAAAAAAGAAGGGCAAATGAACAAAAGGAAAAAAAAAATAAGTGGACAAAGGAAAAGAAATTACCAAGATTTTACAGCTAGTGCTCAGGATATCATTGATGAGAAATTAACCATAAAAAATGAAGTACATTTAGTTATTCTAACTATGTGGGAAACGATTTGAATCTCTGAGCTAAGTGCCAAAAGCCTTCAGTGGATTCTTATAGAGTTCAGGTCTTTCTGCTTTCTTCTTCATATCTGGGTCTGAAAGGCCATAGAAGTACAGGTTCTTCTGGTGTCTAGTCTGGCCTAACAATGGAAATGGAAAGCAAGGCCTCAATGCCATGATGTTGTCAGGTAGCAGCACCTGGCAGCAGATTAAGCCTCAGACGCAGCCAATCATCTCATCACAGTCTTTCCCACTAACACAAGACATCTCTGACCATCGTGCTATGCATTTCTAAATTTGCATCTCTGCCTAAACATTCTTAGATTGTACAAATATGTGCACTCTTATGGCAATGCCTTTCCTCTGTTTTGGTAATTTGTAAGTGGGCAGCTGTTCTCTGAAGGAACATGCCTTGCTGTTGTTCCAGAATCAAAATGTTCTGGGAGGATAGGTCTATTAATGCCTATAATTAGAAATAAGCCATGATGGAAAAAACAGATATTCTAGGTTCAACAGTAGTCTACCTTAAAGTCAGCTGGTTATTATTTTAGTTTACAAGTAGTAAAACTATGTTATATTTGGACTATTTCCAATCCATTCAACATTATGAGCACAGGCTTGTTTCTGTCTTTTTGAGTAGTGCTTGCAGACAACCACCAGCCAATTGATGCTTGCCCTTTCTGGCCAATAGCTGAGCACAAAGAACTATCAGCCAATCCATGTGCATCTGTCAGACTAACTGAATGCCTTCTGCCACTGACTCAGATCTGTAACTCATCACACATCCTTCCTCCTCTTCTCAAAAGTAAAGGAGAAGGTGCTGCTAGTGTTTCCCCTGTGTTTCTATCTGTGCTAAGATAATACATTTCTTTGCTCTCCTAACACCCAATACTGGTGTGCCAGCAATTCTGCATTGGAACTCCATTATTTAATCTTGCCAGCTTGATTGGGATTGATGATCCCATTGCTATAATGGTACCCTAAGAGCTGGGAGCCAAGAATCTCTTCCAATGGGTGCACAGATATATCCTCAAGCCCAAGCCTTTTTGAAGGATCTTGGGCTGCCTTGAAATTGCATTTTCCTGCCCTGAAGATTTTATCTAAATTGCTCACAATGATTCAGTTCCAGGTTACAATTTCATGGGAGCAGTTGGGGAAGGGGTATCATCATCCTACTGCAGGGATGATGGCCCTTGCTCTGGCTTATACAAGAGAAGTGGACAATCTGTGGCCCACAGATCACATGAAACCCCTGAACTGTTTCCTCCTCCTCCTCCTCCTCCTCCCCCTACAGTCACTCCAAATACATCATGGATCTTCCATTGGCAAGTTGATTTATTTCACTTTTGGGCAAGAAGTAAAATTAAATAGAAATTTAAGTTTAAGAATAGCCTTTAAACATAAAAGCATCTCCTTCCCAAATGCAGAAAACCCAGCCCTGGGTTTACACGACAGAGCCCTGTTCAATTCTTTGCCTCCCTCCCCACCTCCCACTGCTCTGACCAGCAAAATATTGATTGCCTCTGGCTTAGCATTATATATGAATGTAGCTCATCTTCTAGAAAAGTGTTGTGGTGGGATCTGACATTTTGCATAGTTTGAAATACAAGCATAGACAATACAGAACATCATTGTTTAAAAAGTCCAAATTGGGGTTTTAAGATGCAAGCTTTCACACCAAAATTAAAAGTTTTACAATTTCATGTCTCGTATCTATGGCATGAATCCTCTTATCTGTTGACATTATACAGAGATGTTCCCTACAGCTCCGGAATTTCCCTTCCTGGTGATTTGCCAAAATTCTGACTCAGAGCACTTGAATGCATTCCAAAACAGGCTAGGTTTGGGGGGCCTTGGTGAAGATGAGAGGAAGATAAGACTCTGGTGGCATTGATGATGAGCATTTCTCATTTCCCACGTTGGGTTTTTATTTCTTTTAATTGCACATTATTACTCATTAATACCTGTTGACACATAGACTCATGTACCACCCTTCCTTAATCCCTCGCAAAGCTGGCTGAAGCCAACCTGCATTTGTTTTACTTTTGCTGAACCTGAAACATCACAAACATGCAGGGAACACCACAAGCCAATTGGTGCTCACTTTCAGCTGACCAACAGGAGAGGGCAAAGGGCACCATTCAATGTCCCATCCCTTGAGTAACCATTCCTCCAGGAGCAACAAAAATTGAAACACAAAAGGTAACTAAAATAAACTACTATTGCCCCCTCCATCCATGGTTTCAGCTCACATGGTATTTGGATAATTGTCAAAATATCTGAGTGGCTGCTGCGATGTGAGTTTGGAGCTGATTTTGAACTAGCACAATGTGTTTTTCCGCAGTGTTAGGTATTGAGGGATGAGTTAATGCCATTGCCTGTCCAGATACCCATCACAAGTACTGAACTTCTCCAGCTTACCTAAGCTTCCTCCTCACATTCTTTTGAAGCTGGAAATCGGGATTGTAAGTTGCACAAAGTGACGTCTAAGCAACTAGGTCATTTGGCTCCCATCTACATCATTCAACTGGGGACGGGGTGGGTGGTAGCAGGGGATGAGCGATGAAGGCCAAGAAGTTGGACCAGACATGCTGGTTCCCATTTCTCCACACAATACTAATTACATGGAAAGACAAATGCCTGAATAATCTTTTGAAAGTTGTGTAGCTGAGCACACCATCAGGATGTTCACACAAATAGCCTTCATGCACAGAGTTGTATACATTACTGATGCATCTGGCCACATGGAGCACATGTGAGAATGGTCCTGTGCAAAAATTGATGCTCCCTGCCATACTTTATGGAGAATAAGCTCTGTGTACAGGGCTAGGACCAATCAGGAGCCCATTTACATAACAGAGCTTTGTATACCTATGTCACTGTGTGTCCGGGATACTGAATGAAGAGGACGTAGGAGCAACAGGAGCTGGAGGATGGGGTAAATTATGAAAACAACATGGGAGGAAAGGGTAAACCTTTTCCACTAAAGCCTTGACTCCAGAAGGGCTAAGCTTCTGTCCTAAGCTTAACAGCTTGAAATGTGTCTGATCAATTTCTAAATACTTTCCCTGATTATAGGCCCATTCCCAAACACAATTCAAACTACTGAAATTTATCTTTAAAACTCTGCACCTCTTGGGATTTGGTTACCTAAAGACTGTTTGCTCCCATGGTAGCTGGTCCTTCTCCCCAAGGAAAGAAATGGGTAGTGACAAAGTTGCACTGGCTGGCCTGTTTAGTGGTGGCACCTTATAAAATCCTGGACTCTGCCAAATTCCTTTATATTTTCCCAAGCTTTTAGTTGTTACATCATGATGATTTTATCACTGCTGTTTTATGTACTGTGCAATATTGTTGGAAATACTATTATATTTGCTTTTAAACATGTAACTGTGCATGCAATTTGGGGAATGCTTGTACTGAAGGGTGGCCTAGTAATTTAATAAACAAATACAGTTCTTCATTTAGATGACAATGATGATGGTGGTGGTGATGATGATAATGACGATAATAGTCTATTTTATGTACCTTATTGCACCCTGAGATTTGAAATCACATGAAAAGAAGGATCTCATTAGCTGGATGAAAACCTGTCATCATCTCTAAAGCATTTGTCTTCGTATCCACCTTCAGAATAACTCTTTGAGGCAGATTACTTATTTATCATTCCCAGAAATAAATGCAGTCATTGACTTTGTGGTCAGTGGGGGATTTAAGAATAGCCAGTTCCATTCATTCACCACTAGACCTCAACAGCTTCTCATATGTTGCAGAAAGGTACATTTGCACAGTCATGGGAGGGACATGTTTAGTTCTATGACGATCTGCTGTTCACCACAGAGGCTAATCTGCTTCCTTTGCAATCATGGTAGGCTTTCAATCAACAGGTTTCAAAGTAATCTTCAACCAAGCTCAGGATGAAGTGGGGGGTGGGGGCAGGGAGAAGAGCTTCCGATAGACGATAGACGTTTTGTAGATTTCAAGAAAAAGTTCTTTGGAATGAGATTATGAGGAGGTATGTCACAATTTCCCTGAATAGTCATTAGCCTCAGGCACTGAAGATTTGGAGTATTCATTCTGACTCATTGAAAGCTTGTGTTTCTAAAAAAAAGAGGAAAAGGAAAAGAGAGAGAGAGACGAGCACTCAGTGCAGATCCTATTGGATGCTCATGGCCCTTTTTTCTCTCTCTAAGGTCATGTTCTTGGGCTCCATTATTATTACCATTATTCTTATTTTGCCAAGGTAATTATTCTTAGAAAAGAGGAGCGGGTGGGTGCTGGGAGGGGAGAATAACCTTTCTGTATGATTTCCTTTTCATGGGTTAGTTGTTCTTGAATTTACCACCTCTGCTGGTAAGGAGACAATATATAGCATATACATACACTTCAGGTAGATGTGGCCTTGGGCATTTTCAAAGGGAAAAGCCCTTTATTCAAAGTGCCGTCGAAAGAATAGTTATGAAACAGAAATGCAGGAAGAAAATAAACTTGAAGCCAATATTACATGCAACTGGTGAGACAGGTCATGGGGCAAAATGATACATTCTTTTTCTACCACCACCCCTTCCTTTCCTTTATTCCCTTTTGTGTATTAAACATCATTTTAATATCCTAGTGACAAGGTTTTATAATTAATCTAAATGTAAGAGACTGAGCACACTGGAGATTATGGCTCAGCGTAAAGAGGTGAAAAAGGTTTCTCAGCTCGTAGCTGGCTCACACAGCCCGTCTGCTGAATGAGGGTAGTACATCCAAGTCCATTATCTGGTGGGCTCGCTCTGGAATAGCAAAACACCTTGTACACCTTGGAAAAGTGAAAAACCTTTAACTCATCAGAGCTGTAATGTTAATACAGAAGGAAAGTGCTTTCAAAAGATTACATTTCGTTCACAGACAGATATTGAACTCTGGAGGAGCAATCTAAGCCCCCGAGAGATAGCAACTAAAGAGCTGAGCTATAAACTAGAATGATAACATCCTTATTATAAGATGCAAATGAAGGTGGTGGGTGGGCGCAATTCACTTCAAAAAAGCATTAGGAGTGTTTAATTTTTCTTGTGGGAATAACACTCAAGCTGGCCTGGGTATGGTTTTTGTGCATATGTGCATGCCATATATGGAGGATTTGTCTGCAGACAGCCGTTTGGGTTTGCAGTGGGGAAAATCTCATCCCTGTCCTCTCCCATCAGAAGATACTGTGTTCTACCAGGCCTCCTCCTTTTTAAAGGTCCCCCGTAATTAGTCTGTGCTCGGATAGCAGTTTTGTTCTTGGTAATTGTGAGACAGACTGGTTGCTCTGCTTTAAAACAATGGTGATTTTGCATCCACGTGCTTCACATTCTGGAAATGAAAGAAGCAGGATCCTGCAAGCTGTGGAAATTATGGAAATCAAATAAAGTTGCACAGGATTTGCAAGAGCAGCGGGATTATATAAAAGTAGTTGCTGTCGTTTATTGCCACTACTGTTATTATTCTAATCTGCCAAAGTAGTCACAGTGGGGCTGGGGGGGATGGATGGATGCTTCATCCTAGAGTACATTTTCCCAACTTGTTATCTCCAAGTGTTTGGATCACAATTCCCATCAGCCCCAGCCAATGAGTGGAGTTGTCATCTTAAACATCTGGAGACCACAAATTAGAGAAATCTGAATGAGAGGATCTGCTTGGTAAGAGCTCTCAACATGCTACCAGCTGTTTGGATTATTTATTGGGATGGGATGGGATGGCCTTGCTTGTTGCAAAACATGTTCCAGGAAATCTGAAGTGGAGGGAAAATGTCATAATTCTACTGAAAGTTCTATTGGTATCTGCTAGCATTCAACTTTATCAGAGGTATTCTGTAATTAAGAAGGAAGCTATCTATATTAGAAGGGAAGGCAGAGGACCTTCTTAGAGCTGACCGGTAAATAGCCTTTTTTTTTAAGAAGAAGAAGCTATTATAAAACAGCATAATCCCTTCTTTTGCCTTTGACCTTGCTTGTTTGCCAAACACTGAAGGCCAAAGTCTGAAGGGAAAGGAATGCAAGGTGTAGAGTTTTGAGATAAAGAGGGCAAGAAATTGTTTGGTCTATGTAGAGTTGAAAAGCCAAGAATTGCTCTTAAAAAGCACTGGGGGGAAAGGAAAAATCTACCTTGGTTACTCCTTGGCTTACATAGTTAGGGACAAAAGGTGATATTCAAATAGCTGACTGCTTTAGAGATTAAAGAACTCACATTTCTCCAATAAGTCCTTAAAAAAAGAGAAACTTGATGTGGAAGGGAGATGGCTGAAGAAAGGAGAAACCCTCAAGTTTTTGCCTGGAAGACAGATATCAAGGACTCTATTTCAAATTGAGATTTGGTTTGTTTGTGGATTCATGCCCACTTTCTCTAACAAAATAACCAAAGATGTACTTTACAAACCTAGTTTGCCTTCTGTTTTTAAATTTTTGAGATACTTAGCCATTCAAATCTTAGGACTGATGGCCTGTTACAGATCTTATGTGGAAGCCAGTTTAAGTTGTTCCATGCACATTTTCTCCATACTAGCACAGACTTCTGTCTCTCTCTTTCTTGTGAGGTCATGGAGAAATGACTGTCTAGTGGCAGTCAGTATGTTGAATACAGCCTAGGAAAAGGCTGGAGTGAGCTGACCATCATGGAGCATATTCATGGAGAATAACTGGGAGATGTTTTCACACTTTGCTTATGAGTCTCTCAGAAACATCTGGTTGGTCATTGTGGAAACAACTCAGATGGCCGTTGGCTACTTTGAGCTTCTCAATGCAAGAAGTCCCTTCCAACTGAATGCCTACTGTAGAAAAGAACACTGACAAAAGCCAACCTTTTGTTTGTTTGTTTGTATAAAGTTGCCCAACTCTACAACAACTCTGGGCGGCATACAATAAAAAGTGCTACCAATTGTTCAACCATAAGAAATACAGGGAACCCACCACTCACTTTACCTAAGGTCTGGGGGAAGAGCCAAGTTTTCAAGGCTCTTTTAAACACAGTCAAGGTAGGGACCAGACAGGTCTTGGGATGATGTTCCAAAGAGCAGGTGCTGTGACAGAGAAGGCCTGCTTCCTAGGTCCCACCAGATGACACTGCCTAACAGAGGAGACCTGGAGCATGCCCACTCTGCCTGATCATACTGGTCAGGCCAAAACTACAGAAGACAGACTGTTGCTTAGATAATCAGGCCTTATGCCCTGAAGGGTTTTATAGGTGGTAACCAGCTCCTGGAAGCCTATTGGAACCCAATGCATCTCACGGAACAATGACATACTCATAATTGCCTGTGCCACTGCATTCTTGGGCCAGTGACAGCTTCCAAATAGTTTTTAAGGGCAGCTCCATACAGAACACATTGCAATACTATATGCATGAGTTGACCAAAGCATAAGTCACTGTCTGAAGGGTGTCCCAGTCCAGGTGGGGCGCAATTGTTGCACAAGGTGAATTGGTGCAAAGGCCTTCTTAGCCACAATTGCCATCTGCTCAAGCAGGAGCTGTGAGTCCAAGAAGACTCCAAAATTGGGCACCAGTGCTAAAGGGTGCAGTGCAACTAGGAGTAAAGATGGAACATCCATGGCCCCACAGGATCCAAAAACCAATAGCTACTCAGTCTTGTCAGGGTTGAGCTTGAGCCTGTTCCTCCTCATCCAGGTCCCCAGATCAGAAAAATACCATGATCAGTAGTATGAAAAGTTGCTGAGAGATCAAGGAGAACCAAGATGCAGTACTCTGATCTTGCCTCTGCCAGAGGTCATCCACAAGTGCAACCAATGCTGTCTCAATACTATGTCCAGGCTTGAGAAGGGATTAAGTGAAATCTGATTGAAAGGGATCTAGATAATCAATTTCCTCCAGGGCTTCTGTAGCTGCCTTCTCTAAAAAGAGAAGTTTGGAGGCTGGACAAAAATTGTCCACTTGGGTCCAATGTATGCCTCTTGAGGAGGGGTTGCACCATGGCCTCCTTTAAGATAGCAGACCTCCCCCCCCCCCCCCCCACAAGCTGATACTAAAATGTAGGCTCAACCACATGCCATCTCCCAGGTGGCCTTTAGCAACCAGGAGCGATATGGATCTAATAAGTGGTCTGGTTGGCAGATCTGAGAATCCTGCCCAGCTCTTCAGGAGTTACTGGCTTAAATTTATCCCAGTTAATCATACAAAGATCCTGTTTTGAGTTGAAGTCCAACTCTGAGCAAATTTGAGCCACTTCATCTGCCAGATGCCTAGAACATTCCTCCCAATGGCCCTATAGGTGGTCCTGTGACTTGGCCCTTCCCAGCAAGATACAGATCACTTTAAAAAAGGCCATTGGTCAGCTATCTCTGGGCATTGTAAGAGCAGAAAAATAACTGCATTTTGCTGCTCTTATCACCATGATGTAATTCCTAATATAGGCTCTTACTCATTCTCAGTTGGATTAATTCTTCATCTTCTTCTAATGGTGCTGTAGGTGTCTTTTCTGATACTTCATATCTCTAAGTTGCATAGAAAACCAAGAAGCACTCTAGGATCAGAGCATAGTGAGAGTCCACATGGGAGCAGTCCTATCCAAGGCCCCATCATTTGCCTATTCCAGCCTTGGTCTCAGCCAAACCACCCATCAAATCCTCAGGAAAAGCCCAAGCTCCCTCTGGAACCTAACAGGGTCTATTAGTCACTTGGAGCTAGTAGGTCCTCCCTGCAGGGGAGGGTGGCACCAGTAAGATGAAAAGCAATTAGAGAGTAATTTGTTGGGCAATGGACTGATGGTAATATCTTCAACATCCAGATCATGTTACAGTTGCCCTAAGAGAAAAACCAGATCTAGAGTGTTACTTTCAGTATGTTTTGGGCTCTCAATTATTTGGCTCAGGTCCATACTCACCATGGTGGATGTGAACTCCTCAGCTAATCAAGACTCAATGCCACTCAGTGGAGACTGAAGTGCCCAAGGACCATAAACCTCAGTGATTTCACCACCAACCTGATGATGAAGCCTAGTGGGGATATCTCTGCACAACAAGGAGGCCAGTACAACAGGAACAAGTCCAACTACTATCTAGAATTCAAATTCAGCCTGAGTCTCACATCCACATGCCTGTGGAGCAGGGCCTCAAAAGCCCTCAAAGTCTCCTGGATGAAACTGCCAACCCCCTTCCCCCACCCTGGAGTTGTGGCTGGTGCCAAACTAGAAACCAAGGCAGACAATTCTTTGAGGGGGAACTCCCCCTTGTAAGCCCATCCAGGTCTTCGTTATGTATGTCAGGTTGGCTGTCTCATCCACAATTAAAACATGAATGAGGAAGGTTTTATTACATACCAGTCTGGCACTTAAGAGCAATTCTTCTTTCAGGCTGCTCAAACTTCTTGGAGTTCTAAGTTAGAATTGGGCAATTACTGGGATTAGGAGCCCCGTACTGGTTGCAAACCCCAGCTGATGCTCATCCTCTGAAAAACTCTCCTTAAAATGATCTAAAATTGCTGGCCTCTCCAGGTCTCTGCAGCTCATACATGGTAACCATAGGTGAGCTATGATAGTTTAGTCAGAGGTTCTTGTCTGTTAAGTGATGCAATTCTGATCTGCTTTGCAAGACTGTTGTGCACTTGATAATAGGTCAAACACTACAGCTCCTTGGGTTCTTTGAGACATTTTTATCTATGCGTCTACACTATTTCTAAGGTAAGCAAAAGGCTGAAAGAAAAGCATGTTAAAAATAATCCCCCATTATTCTTCACAATTACATATTCTCCAAATAATTTTTTTTATTTATACATTGTAGTGTACTGAATGATTTTTTAAAAAGAGCAATATTTATTACAACCAAAGAGCTGGAGTAGGTAGGAGAGGAAAATTCTCAGGTTACCTATGGTATACCAAGGTTGGGCAGGGAAGCACAAATAAGTTGCATTTCCTCTTACTTATGATGAAGCCGGGTGAGACCTGCAAAAAGTGATTTTGTTTTCTGTTCTCCCCCCATCCTCATCTGATATGTTTGTACAGGCCCAGCCACCTGGCCTCCAGGAGTAGGGGTTCTAAAGCTGGGAACCACCAACAACTGGGCCCTCATCATTTCTACCCGCTGCCCAGAGAATCCTCTGAAGGCTTCTTATGCTACAGACTATTTTTTACAATCGTTTCTTTCCTCTCAGGAAAAAATCCTGGAATTGCAGTTATGAGGTAGAGGGGGTAAAGCAAGCAATCCCTAAGAAAAGATACACATTGGTTGCCCCCAAATTATAATTCCCAGGAGTCTTCAAAGGAAGCTGTAGTTCAGCTGAAGGACTTGCAGTGAATACCCTCCCTCTCACACATATCCTCCCTCTCAAACATGGATGCATTTTCGCTGCTGGCTGGATTGGGAAAGCAACCAGTGTAAAACATGCATCAAATCAGAATTTTCCCCCTTAAGCAAAAATGGAAGAAGCCCCCTCCCAACTTTTTTAAGGCCACCATTAAAGTATGCACATACATATATATCAGTGAGAGAATTTATGTGAGTTTATTCGGTTGCAATAAGTTAAAAGAAAGAGGGGGTAGTTCCTAAAACTATTGGTTCTGCCTGCATTTAACAAAAACGCTTTATTACTGAACTAGCCTCCCCAGTACTCAAAACATGCTGGATTATAATAACTACCCTCTCTAGCCAGCAGGGATATTGGTTATGTCAGCTGGGCAGAATGGAGCACATAGTCCAAGTCATTGGGAAGAGAGCAGGTTAGAGATGACTGAGACAGAAAGGGGTTTGTGAGTAAAGCCTGGCTTGCTTTAAACCCAGGTTTCTCAACCTTGGCAACTTTACTCATTTTATTTATTACTTTATTTAATTTATTATTTATTTAATTTATTGTTCATTTTATTTATTTATTTATTCATGGCTGGCTGGGGAATTCTGGGAGTTGAAGTCCACACATCTTAATGTTGCCAAGTTTGAAAAACACTGCTTTAACCTATGCCCAATGTCAGTCAATCAAACCACCCTGAAAGATTTTACTCTCTATTCTATTTTATGTAAACCAACTGGACTGGCAGTTGCCTCTTATTTTAACTCTAGTGATGGACTAATACATCTTCCACAAGATTAAGGCAACAGGTGAAGGGAGGTAGCTAGAATCAGGTATTGGCACAGATTCTGAAATCAAGGCCTTTTTTACGCTCAGAAAACAAGACAATTATATTGTTTGGGAAGAATCATAAATAAAAAATGTAACAGAGTAGTGGACCAGCTGGGCTGCTATAGGGTCAAAGGTTAATTAAGCCAGCAGTATTTATGATGGCGGGTTTACAGGGGTTCTTGGCAGTTAATTCTTAGCAGAGAGATGTGGTAACTCTGGCATTAGCAAAATATATTTTCTGTTCTTCTTTGGGCCTAAATATCAGATATTCCATAAATGTCCTCCAAAAATGCACATGACAATCAACACTTTCAGGAATGGCAAAAAGAGAACTGTAATTGAAAGTAAGACTACTAATGGTTTGTCTCTTAATATCAATAATTGGGACCATGAGCGAGAGTACATTAAAGCATTTATGCCTTCCTTACTATGTCTGGTTGATCACCGTAGGATACAGGATATGAGCTAGTTAGATCATTGGTCTGATCCAATGTGTGGTCAGACCACTTGACCATCTATTTTAGTTCTTTTTTGGTCTGGCAGTAGCTCTTAGCAAGGTCCACTCTTTTCTATTACCTGCCCTTTAGACCAGAGAAAACAAGGTGGTTATACCAATCTTGGAAGGAGCAACCAAGCTAAAAATAATACAAGAAGACATAAGCTCTACTGCTGGATCAGGAGTCTGTGTTAAACTAGATGGAGTCCATGGATTCAGTAGTTTAACACAGTCTTCAAAATATTGGCTAACAAGGTTTTTTCTGAGGAACTTACAAAGAGGGTGTGAAGACAATGCCCACGTGTTTACTCCAAAAGTTAATATTCAGAAAGTTGCTGCCAGTAGTGTCTCCACTCCACTCCAGATCACAATTACATCAAATTACATCAAAACAATGGCGCATTTATGATGATATCACAAAAATGATGCAGTTATGTACTTGGGTATATGGCATCTTATGCAAGCATATAAATTGTGGTATTTGTGTGATGATGTCATCATGTGTGTCTCATCATCTGCCTCCTCTTATCCCCCCCTGCCCATATTGCTGCTGCTGAACCTGGAGGATCCACTGACTTATGTGTAGGCTCTGTTCTCAAGATCTACTAAATACTGTAGATTAGCTATGGAAGAGTGGACATTCAAACAGAGGCTAAATTGCTCTTTCCAGCACTATAGCTTTGTTCACCCAACACACTTAACCCAGTGGGTGAAAGACCCACCAGTTGTATTCATGCAACATGTTAAGCTTGGTTATTTGTTTGCTTTTGTGGTTTAGTGTGTTTGCATCCAGCCTGAGAGTTGTGTGGACCCAGAAAATGGGTCAATGCAGCCCATGTTTCTGTGAGTTGAACATGTTCCCCCTCCATACATACTTGGACAGACAGCTAATTTTCTGTTGCACTACCGTGTCACACTAGAACATGACTCATTGCAGATTTCCCCTTGTTTCAGGACTTTGAATTCAGGAGAGCCATTTCACAGGTAGTACAGATAAGGGGAAGGAGGGTTACTCCCGTACACTCAAAGTGCCCTTACCAATCCCACCTCCCCAGCAAGTAGATCATTCTGATTCCATGTGTGCAATCATGGCTGGTTATAATCACACTTTATATTCTTAGGTGTAGATTTCTCAAGAAAGCTTAACATGTGAGAATCTCTCTCTCTCTCATTCTCTCTGGCATGCCTCTTACTGAAACAGGAAGACTTTTGCGGTTTGCTTGATTTTCTCAGCTATGTGTTGGGGGGAAGGAAGTTAGCCTTCATTACAGTTCACCTTTATAACAAAGAAAAGTTTAACCGAACATTTGTTGACCATCCCCTCTCAAGATTTTTTTTAGCCTTTTCTCTCGCTCCTTACTCTAGACGACTAGAGTGCACTCAGCTATTGCAACCTACCAAAAAAAGCTAAACTATGAATGGAGTCAGAAATGGGGTGCTGTGCAATCGTCAGCCAAGGAAACCATGTACATTTGAGTCATCTGCTGGCCGATGGGGCTGACAAACAGCTTATAATGGTGTTTAGAAAGAGAAAGTCTGTGTTATGTCTAGGGGGCCCGTGTGTTTTGTGTTACGCTGACCCCAGGATTGTACCGTTTTCGATTCAGAACTGCTATACAAACTTTCAGCCCTGACTCACCGACGGGAGTTTGTATCCCAGCCAAATCTCCATTTCAGATTTGAAAAAGGGGGCAAAGGTCAGTGTTCGCAGGTTTGAGATCATGTTTAATATCACATGACACCTTTGTCAAACAGGGCTGTGTTTTCAAAAAAGAAAGGGACGGAGGGAGGGAGGGGAGGAGGGGGAGAGAGAGAGGCTGTCTGGATTTCAGTCATTGGGGAACCTAATGCCCTGAACACCAGACTTTATTCTTGTCAGTGTTTAACCCCTTGAAATGTCCGCCTCTCACCTCTTCTGCAGTTTGCAACAGAGGGTGCATTTTAGAAACATTCCAGGTGCTCGTTCTTAGATTCGTAGACTTAGGTGCTTGACCATCCTTCTTTGTTTAAGAACAGAAAAGAAGTGCTGGTGAAGCTGAACCAACCCCTCCCATAGGGCTTCCCATCCTGCAGTCTGTCATCAGGGGTCCTTTCTCCTCTAGTCAGGCTTCAGTGCTGGATGTGAGCCCATTGTGGAGAAAAATACACACTGGAAAGGGAGAGGCCAGGTCCATTTCCACCATGAGCATCTTTTGTTAACACTGATCCTTGAAGCTCAGCTATGGTTTTGACTAAAGAGAGGCCTGAATTTCTATACATGGGTCTGCTGGTAAGGTGAATAGGTAAGTTGAGCCTCATTTACCAACAAAGCAAAATTGTTCCTTGGGATCAGGAACAGTCTCCTCCAGGTGTGCTGGGACTATCATGCCAGCAGTCTTAACCTATAGGTTGAGAAACATTGGGATATATAAATGTGGTCATTGGTGCTGGTGGTGGGGAGGTAGCTAATTATAACTTTGTTCTTCCTTAGTGGGAAGGCAGATTTTCACAGTTCCACTTCAAGGAATCTTATATAACTTCTGCATAAGAAGCATGAATATATTTTATTCCATTTACTTTTATATCAAAAAGCCTTCACAAAATGGCTTGCCATATAAAAGTAGTGCAAATATACCTTGTAGCAATAAAGCAAATCAGTATAATATAAACAAACAATACAATAAAAGCAGTGATTATTTCATATCCAATAAAATGAAACAGCTAGCAGAACAAACCAAAGCATTGTTTGGAGCTTTCCAATGATGGCATCACCCCACATTTCCAAATACCTGCTAGAAATGGAATTTCAGACTGGAAGTAGATGGAGGCATGTTTGCTCCCCTTCCTATGTTTGTTCTGGTTTATAGAGGGCCTGCCACATTCCCTGTAGGGCCTTTACATTGTCAGGGATTCTTGCTATACGAAGAGCTGACTTCAGAGGCTGGCAGAGAGGGAAAAGCCTATGTTGTATTTTCCACCAAGATGGGGGTCTATCCATGACTTAGAAATATTTACTATCAGAAAGGGCTTCAGAAAAAGGAAAAAAAACTCTGGAGCACTTCTAAAAAGTGGCTCAAGAAGTGATGGAGCTGATACTACTCAAGAGTCCCCTGCTGTGGGGGAGATGGGCAGGGGAGAAATCCAATAATAATAATAATAATAATAATAATAATAATAATAATAATAATAATAATTCTCTATCGAGAATCTTAAAGTACTGAAGCTATCACAGAGAGTGACCTATTCTTTGTTTTTCCGAATCAGATCTTAGAAAGGGGTGGGGAGATAAGAATATGGCCTTAGATGGCAACCTCAAGGCTCAGATAAGTTCATGTGAATGTATGGAAGTTCAAAGATAGCAAGGTCTCATAACATTTAAGGCAGGAAGGAAGAGATGTGTGGTCCTTCAGACTGCTGGGCTTTCATTTTTGTCATTAGCTGGGGCTGATGAGAGAAGGAACCTGGACGGCCTCGGAGTTTCCACTGTTGGTTCAAGAATTTAAAGATCCTTGCCACTATTAATCTTAGAGTCTCTGTCATTACAACTGATAGAGAATGAGAATCCTGTATTTATGTTCCATATGTGCAATGTAGGAGGACAGTTCATGTTTCGTATTCATCTTGCACCCATCACCAGTGTTCTCCTCCACAGCAACATCCCAAATGGAACACGACCTTCCATTTCACTTGTTCATAGAAGTGCCTAAAACTATATTTAAAAACAGGAGAAAAGGCTGAAATTGAATATTACAAGTTCAATTTTGAAATGATATTAGATATTTTTGAATGGTACAACTCTTTTTAGTTTTTAGAAAATATCCTTTTTCTGCAGGTTATTCTGACCGAAGTTAGTCAGACAGACTGATCATGTCCCTTGTTTAAGCAAATAATGAATATGGTTATCCTTGTGTTGATTAGACCAGTACAGAAAAATGGACAGCTATGAGAATTAACTGGGTCACAGAGAACATTCCTCTTCTCTGTCATGTTTAGGTTGATATCTGTTGCAACATGCTCACATGAGGATGCAAAATAGCTGCTTTTCTTAATAACCCGTTCAAGATAATTAACTGCGCCACAACGGGAGAGTTTGAAGTGGCAAAATCAGATCTACAGGAACATGTGGGAGGGAAAGTAAGCAGAGATTCTACAGGAAATTCGGTACAGCTCTGGCCACTACACATCCCAAATAATATTGTAGAAGCAGAAACAATGCAGGAAAAGTCAACAAAGTGGTTGTTGGCAACTCCCCAATAGACAGAGTGTTTGTTTTGGCTTAGAAAAAATGTGAGTAATGGGGGGCAGTATAGAGGTATATAAAACCTGCATAACAAACATAGAAAAAAATGGGGAGTGGTTTCTTTCTCATTCATGCAGTATTAAAACACGGGATCATCAGCTGAAGCTAAATCTGAGGAGACTCAAGTCAGATCAAAGGAAGTATTTCTTTTACTAGAAAAGTAAAGTCTCCTTTAAGTCAAGCTTGACTCCTGTTTCCCCTCAGAAACAATTATATGGCATCAAGCTTTTGTCAATTACCCTCCAAATTAAAAAACAAAAATGTTGACTAGTCACTCAGAAGGGTGACGTATGAGATACAGACCAAAACACACTAGAGGCCCAAAATATGCTTGGCCATCTAGTCATCCCAAAGAAAACCATTGAGAGAGAACCATTAGGAGGCTGAGAAAGGAGTCCAGAACTAGTGCTTATTCCTAGAAGTGAGGGCCATCAAACATTCTGGAAATGCCGAAGAAGCTACCAGTGTTCCAGGCCCAGGCAGCCCGACAAGAGGGTCCTCTGTAGCCTTTTGTGGTGCGAGAGGGCTTAATAGCCATCCAGGGTGAAACGAGCCAGTCCTAAAAATACTCACTGTCAGGAAAGATGTTTCAAACTACAGTTTCAGTGGTTCATCACATGGAACAGCTACAGTACCAGAGGTTGTTCCGTCCTCTGCACTACTGAAATATGGCAAGGCATTGCTTAATGATAGCAAGAACTGTCAGAACAGAACTTGCAGTCCAATCATCATGGACAGGCTGACTCTAGGACCCACCATTCTAATTTTCCTCAAGGGCTGCAACAAAGCATCATGAAATCTTGCCTTCTTCTCAAGGCCAAGGATTCCTGATTCTGGCTCCAACAGATCCTCAAAGAGAACCTAAAAGGTTAAGATTCCTTGTTTAATTATGGGTGTACATTATGATATGAAATGTGGAGGACTATGAGAATGGTGGAATAGTCCCTCCCCCCTCAATGGGAGCAGAAAACCAACGATGGGTTTCTCACCAGCAAATGGATCATATTGACCAGCTGACCAGGGATGAAAATGGGTGGGGTACCATGGCTCTAAGGGCGGGCATGTTTTGAGGTGTTTTGTATGGTGTGAGCTATTTTCCCCATTTGCAGCCTCTTGGGGACTTTTTCATGGTGCAAAACCAAAACCACAGAAATAAGTTTGTCCTGGGTATTTGGGAAAGCCAGTGCTAGCTGGAATTTCTCTTACCTCACATGAGTGAGAATGACAGTATCAGTAGCCCAAGTTGGATCTTAGCAGCTGCTGGAAGATGCCTGGGCTGAATTTGGGCCTACCTGATGCTTTCAAGTGATGATTGCAGCAAGAGAGCCCAGGACCTTCTGTACAGAAAGAAGGCATTCGGGGGCTGGGACATGACCTAGTTTTTACCTGCATGCCCAACTTTCCTACCATAGGAAGGGCTGCTTTATGTCAAGTTAATCCAGGGAAAAAATACTAAAGGGCCAGTGACAAGAAGGCTGTAATAATTAAAAAACCATCAGAAAGAGAATGATTAAGCTGGCTGGTTTCTGCACTGCATATTTTATTAGTGCTAGGCTAATTCCATAAAGACTGTGAGCTCCACAGCTTAGGGGAAGAGATGATAAATAATAAATAGTAATTAAATTAAAGATGTACATACTACATTGCTCCAGATTTCCTGGAAGTTTGGAAATGGACTCACGTATAATCATAATAATTAAGATCTCTTTGGCTGCACACAGTCCACTGGGCGCCACATCACACAGAACCTTGAAGTCAGTTTGCACACTGAGGCTGCTGGAGAAACTGTCAGACTTTTAGCTCTGTTGGATTGATTATATTTTTAAATGGGGGGAAATGAGAAATGCCATTGGCTATAGCTTCCCTTTATTTCCAGCTATTGCATGGAAAAAAGAGAACATCAAATTAACTGCAGCACCACTTATGGTAGTGTTTCTACCCTGGTTTAGGTTTGTGTGGGATGGAGAATCACCTTATTTCTCAACAGGTGAAAATGGAGATATTTGGAGCTCCTGAATGAAAGGAAGAATATATATCTAATTAATAAATAAACTCTGGTCTCATAAAATGATGCCTGTATCCTTCTTCTCAAGCATTACTCAGTCCATAAACTAGGGGCATCCACAGTGATGGTTATTGGCATCACTGAGCGATCAAAGCCCCACCCTTTTTAATGTGCATTGCACAAACATAAAAAGGAGTGGGGCTTTGATTTCTGATTGCACCCATCGTTTTAAAGCTGTAGCACTCATAACCTAAACATTCAGCTGCAGATCTCCCAAAGTCTTAGAGGAAGGTTTCTATCTAGAATTCCCTTGGAAAGAAGTAAGGAAGTGTGTCTGACATCTGGCAGACACATTTCCATGTCCACATGGATGAACAAACAACCCCTACACAGTTTGTCAGTTTGTGTGACCTTAAGAACGTAAGAACTCATTGATAGCCAGATCCTCTAGGAATTTTTTCTCAACCATCTACACTATAGCTGTCAACACATCTGATGGCAGCAAATTCCAGAGTTTTATGTGTTGCATAAAGAAGTATGATTTTATCCATGAACATCCATTGGGAAGGGGGCAAAGGGAGGCAAGTGATAGTATATACCTCGTGACATCATTGTGCAAATGACATGGATTATGTAGTTGGAGTCAGTTGTGACTGATGGAAATTACACAACTTGCATCATAGCAGATGATATCTTGATGCCATCTTTGTGGTTTCTACCCAATGGCCTGTGATTATCTTCTGATCCTGATTTTCAAGTTTTAGCCAACAAGAGTACACTTTATTTTTTAAAATGCTTGTTTATTTTGAAATGATGGCAACAGGTGAGCCTCCATCATGAGAAGGGTGGGGATGAATAGAGTTTCTTTAATACAGCTACCATGATCCATAAATCTGATCAGGTGTAAACTCCCAAAACAGAAGGGCCCTGGATTGCTGGTAGTATATCTCTCTCCTGTCTATTTTCCTGTGCTTTAAGAAAGTAGCATAACTAGTTGAGTAAGCAAAACACCCCTCCAAAAAAGGGGAGGGGAAGCAAAAAAGGCATCACCTGATACATCAGCATGCCGCATTTTTATTGAAAACTTCATATAGCAGCTTTTTCATCCTTGTGTTTTAGAAAGAAAGTGTCCTCTGTAATATACAATATTACTGGTAATCCTTCTTTTTTATACACAATATTATTGGATGTTGATTATACAGTTGAGGGGAGGGTCAAGTGAGCAAAAAACTGATTGAATTTATTCCCATTTGCATTTAACACACTTCCAGCAATTCCCCTCATAAAAGATGTCATTGGATGCATATAAGTTGATATGAGAATTTTCAGCCCTGTTAGATATTATTTGAGGAGCAATGTAGCTTTCTATTCATGGAAAGATAAAACTGATTTAGTATGACCTTTTATTGATGTTGGGGGGGGGGTCAAGTTTTTGAATTTTCATTGTTCCTCCTTTATGTTTGTATTATTTTATACATGGGAAAAATAAGTTAAATGTCTTTATTACTGCCAATTTGCTTAAAGTACTCTTTGATTCATGGCAGGCAGGTGAGGAAGATAGACGCCAAAAACATTTTTGTTTTAAGACAGAGGTAACGTAGCATTTTGGCAGCTGGAGCCACACTTTCTAAAATGGGGCTTAGAGGCCATAGGTGGCCTCAGCGGCATCTGCAGGAATGGTGTATGTCAAGATGGTGGCCACAACCACAGACCTGAAACCATGTACCTTTATCTATGTATGTTGCACATGCAACACAAGTAAAAAAGGGTGGGGCCCTGATCACATATTTGCCACCACTATTTTGCCTTTTTTGACTATTCCATGCGGCCTAGGCTACACACGGCCATTCTAAGACTTTTATATTTCTGTTATGGCAGTTATTGTGATAAATACATCATTTTAGATTAAATGCATTCCTATTGAAAGTGCTGTATGATGCTTTAATATATAACAACAACAAACAACAACAACAACAAAATACCAAAGAAACCAAACTGGTCTATAAGACCAAATGAAGAATAGATAAGAGACATGGCAAGGCAAAGGATTACACGGCCAGTACACAAAAAAATAGCAGGCAAAGCAGATAACAGGAAGACCTGGCAATAGCTAAGAGTAGGAAAGTTGAAGGAAGAGACAGAGGGGCTAATTCTGGATGCACAAGACCAAGCCTTAAGAACAAATGCAGACAAAGCCAGAATTGAGAAGACAGCAACAGACAGCAAATGCCACCTCTGCAAAGAAGCTGAAGAAACAGTGGAGCACCTAGTCAGCTGCTACAAGAAGATTGCACAGAGTGACTATAAACAATGGCACGACAAAGTAGCCACAGTGGTGCATTGGAATATCTGCAAGAAATACCATTTGCCTGCAAGCGAGAACAAAACAGACAGTAATAGAAAATGAAGAAGTTAAAGTGCTCTGGGACTTTAGAATTCAAACAGACAAGCACCTGCCACACAACACCCCAGACTTAACAATTGTTGATAAGAAAGACAAAAAAGTCTGGATAGTGGACATTGCAATACCTGGAGACAGCAGAATAGAAAAGAAAGAACTGGAAAAAATCACAAAATAGAAAGACCAGCAAAAAGAAGTAGAACAACTAAGTTAAAAGAAAGCAAAGATAATACCAATAGTTATAGGCACCTTGCAATCCCAAAACACCTGGAGCACCACTTGAAGACCATCAGCATTGACAAATTCACCATTAATCAATTGAAAAAGGCAGCTTTACTTGGAACAGCTTACATCCTACGATGATACCTTTAACACCATCAAACAACATCTGTGTATCCCAGGTCCTTGTGAAGGGCTCGATAGGTGGATAAAAATGCCAAATCCAGTTTAAACATCTGGCTGACTATGTGACCAACCATAACAATAACAACAATAAAATATTACATGCTAGTGGGACCTACAAAAAAATGTTGCAGTATGCAATCATGAAATCATGGAATATAAGGTTTGGAAGGGATTTGAGATATCATCTAGTTCAACCCCCTGCCCACTCTTACAGCACCCCCATATCCAGCATAATCCATTCCAGCCTTTGGGGTTCTATTCCCTGCCCCGTGCCCCCTGCAACAAGTAATCCTTGCTCATGGGACCCAATCTCTTTAGGCTATTGTCCTCCTTGTCTATATAGAGGATAATGGACCAGACAACCCTCAGCTGATCCAGCATGGGATTTCTTATGTCCTTCTTGTGTCAACTAGAACACAATTACTTGGGGAGCCCTCATTTTTCTTCTACTTATGCTGGTTTGTAATGTATCACATGCAGTGATGGCACTGAATATCAACCTTCTGCAACCTAGTGCCCTTCAGATTCATTTGCCTACAATTCCCATTATCCTACATGGCTGGTGGATGTATATTGCATGAGTAATTGCTATTCAACATACCTTTAAGGGCATTTATGTCTCACTGAAGAGAATGGGACATATGTTTAGACATGGAAATGCATGGAATTTCTTTGGATATTCCAAATCTATGATTCCTTGAGAATGATAGGAAGGGGCACCCTGGTTTTTATATGCATGTTTTTGAAGAAAGGAGGAGGAGGAGGAATCATCATCATCATCATCATCATCTGGGGTTTTATAGTTCTCTAATCTTCCCTTTCTTATGTTACTACTGTGGCAAGCTGCAATAGTTATCTCTCAATCAAGAAGAATAAATAGTCTGTCTGTATCCACAGACTATAATTATGTTGATAATCTAGTGCAAGCCCAACACCCCATCCTAGGGCAAAAAGATTATATCTCTGTAGGTTTTTTAAAAAATTAATAATTCCATTTGTCTGCTGTCCTGAAGTTTCCACAGAAATGACATCTGCGTACTGGAGGCTTTTACAAAGTTGAAATGGGCTAAAGTCGGACCAAATGTGAGGTAACTTGTGTTTAACAATGGCATGTCATACATGTATCCCGGTGAAAACATGGGGGCAGATATTAATGGATCACTATTCTAAGCTTTTTGGGAGTGCAAAGAGTACAGGAAGAAATGGCCCATAGCTTTATGTAACATATTACAATGGTACCCCATGATTAATGGGCATGAAATTCACAGTTACCTTCTCTGAACACTGAAAAGTCCTAAGAGCAGCTGGATTTGTTTTTCTTAGGAAGGAGATCACTGGAGACCTACAATATTTTGAAACATATTAATTCACTTACAAATATACAGGCTGCACATAGTGGAGATAAAGATTACATTATCCAGCAGACAGACAAGTCATGTGCCCTCAACAGATCTCCCAATAGAAGCACACAGCCTCCTGCAAATGGTATTGGATTAATGAGCCTCAACTCAGATCCCAGTGATAAAATCACATGGTGTGCTAGACCATGGTGAATAACAGACTGAAATTTGAGCAAGAGACTGCAGATGGACCTGAGATAAAAGAAAAGACAGAGACTGGGTTTATACATTGTGCTAAGCCATGATTTAACTAAGGTTTATTGAATAAACCACAATGGCTTAGTAGACACATATCTAAGCCAAAGCTATTTTTACATTATGACTTAAAGCTATATATGAACTATAGAATATGGTTTAGTGTATTGTGCAATTTCAATTATTGTGGCTTTTTTCAGTAGACCATGTCTAAACAAACTATGGCTTAACCCTCTGTGTGAATCCAATCTGTGTGTCTTCCTCCATCCCCAATGTCTTTCCGGTCCCTGGCTCAAACTGTAGTCCACTTATCTCAAATATAGCTTACCCCATCCTTCTGGCTAGGATAAGCCATTTGATCTTCACCTAATCTTCTTGGACCATCTACCTGTAAGGTACTCCAATAAGAGAGGAATTTCACTATTAAAAAAGATTTGCCAGCCTTCTGGGTATAGTAACTTCCCAGCTCTCAGTCTCATTATAATATGACATGCTGACTGTTTATTGTTGTTATTTCCATTGCTTCAGATATTATTGCAGCCTTCTATCACCTGCTGCCCTTCAGGTGTGTTGGGACTAGAACTGGCCATAGGGAAGGATGAGGTATAGGATTTTCTCTCAGATACATCTTATTCATTTTGACCAAGTTAATGTTCAAGTCAGCAGGTTTCCATGAATTATGGGACTGTGAAGTATGACACCTGAATGGAGCCTTCTTGTTTAGAGACTTTACAGGTAGTCCTCGCTTACTGACTGCCTTGTTTACCAATTGTTTGAAGTTACAACAGTGGAAAAAACAACAACTTTGCAACCAATTCTTACATTTACGACCATTGCAGCATCCTGCAGTCACATGATTATCATTTGCCAGCTTTACAACCAGCTTCCAACAAGAGGAATTAATGGAGAACGCAGAAGTGAAATTGCAAGTCCTGGTCACGTGATGTCTCGCTTAACAACTGCAGTGATTCACTTAATGATGAAAGTGGAAATTATGTAATAAGTCTGGTGCGGTCACATTTGTTGCTTAGTGACTGTGGTGCTTAGCGATGGAGTTGCCGGTCCCGATTGTGGTCAGTAAGCACGGACTACCTGTATACCTTCTGAATATCAAATATTCCAAATAGGATACAGCTATTGCCTTTAAACTGCACTTTGCTTGTGACCCAGGCTATTTAAATCTGGCCATTTTTAGGCTAAATGCTGAACCAGATGGATTTTTGATCTGATTCAGCAGGACTCTTTTTACATTCTTACGGGAGACAAATGGGATTTTTTTTTTTTTTCATCATCTGGAAAGACCTTTAGGAAAGGAAGCTGGCCCAAAGTGAATAAACACAGCCAACTTCCTTCCCCTGCAGAATTCCACCTTTGAAAAAAAGATGCTTTTTTCACTTCAGTTCCCACTGCATATAAACTAATGAGGCAACTAGCTTATCCTCTCCTCATCTACAGATCTCTTTAACAGCTAATATATCATGCCATCACCCTGAGGGTGAGGGCAAAGCAATGTAACTTAATTGCAGGCCTCAGATACCCGAGTTACTCTTGCCTTTTTTGCTATGGCATCTCAGGGTTCTGCTACAGAGGGTGCCACTTATTTGATTGTAAACTTCAGCTCTCAGGGTACCATCCAGTTTGGGCAGGTGTGTAAGTAAAGGAGCAAAAATGTAACTGGTTTTAATTACATATTCATACAAAGAGGAGGTGATGGGGATGGGTGGGCATTTCACTAGCTTAAATCGTCCACAAAATCTCTTTTGGAGCAGCATTCCTTCCCAAATGTTTTGCTTTGCCATAAAATACAGTCGGAGAAGTCAGCTTTTTGAAGGATTCCCTTGGCTGCTTTCTTGGAAACTGCTGGTCTGATCCAGGAGATCTCTCACACTTTTAGAAGTATAAATGGCTATGAATGGGCAGGCCTTACTTGCAGAGGGTCAGGTTATCTGTCCATCATGACCTTTCTCCAGATGCCATCCCTGCAGGCAGTGGGTGGTGGGAGATAATCTGGCTTTAGTTATTCAAGCTCTTCTATCCTGCAGGTTAGACCATGGCTGTAGGCTGTACATGGGTCTGCCTTTCAGGACTGTAATTAGCATAGGTGAGAGCTATTAGAGTACTAATTTGGGCAGGGTGTTACGATAATATTATTCCTAGGCTGCTTCCAGGTACAATTCAAAGTGCTGATTGTGACCTTTAAATCCCTTCATTGTTTAATGTCACAATACTTAATGCATGGCCTTCTCCATCTAATGCCCATCTTCTAGAGGGCTGTTCATGCATACCTGTTCCCTTCCAAGGCAAGTGGTTGTCAGAAGACAGATCTGCTCAGGGGTGATGACCTTGCGGCTTCTTCCCAAGCAGTTCTCCCTTCAGTAGCAATTTCTCTAAACACATACCTAGATAAGAATATTTCCAGGCATCAGAGTGGAAAAGGCAATGCGGGCAGAAAGGCGAAATATAAATAGCAAAAACAAATTAAATAAATAGGAAAGACATGTCCCTTTCCTATGACTGTTACAGAGATAAAACTCAAGCTAGACTGTCTGATGGTGTGACCTGCTTCAAGGGTTCTCCTTGTTATCATCCCAGAATCACAGCTCTGGAAGGGATGCCAAAAGGTCATCCAGCTGAATCTCCCCAAATTATAACACTAATTGCAATCATTTGCTATGACAAGTTCACATTTACCATTTTGAATAACCAGAAACCTGCATAATATATCCTTCACAAATGATTTAATTATTTTTGCAATTTAATACTTTGACTGGGATCTACCTTGAAAAACTGAATGTATTTGCATATATTTGATTTTATTTAGTTGTAAACCACTCAGATAACTTTTGTTATCAGATGTAACATTGTGCATAGAAATACTCAATTATTTTGTACAATTTATTATGTTTCTGAAAGCTAAATAGAGAATCAATGAGATGTGCAGATCATGAAAGTTGATCCTGCTGAGCATTGGTTCTGCTCTCTTCTCTGGCTTGCAATGTATTGCTCAAAGTGAAAGTTCATCTAATAGCATGAAGGACTAGACACTTAGCTTTTTTTTTTTTAAAAAAAACAGTCCTTAGCTACTTTGCAGCTGAGCTATCAGAGAAATGCAATATGTATAAATATCTGAATCTAAACCTGTTTCTTCTCTGTTGAAAGTAACATAATTTACTGCATACCTGAAGCACCACAGAGGATATTTGGGTTGAAATCTCTGTTCAGCAATGCAGGTCACTGTGTACCTGCGTTCTAAGTTTAGTTAAGTTACTTCATAAGGTTGTTATGAAGATAGTACAACAGCAAAATCATGAATCCTTCCCTGTGCTTCAAGGAGAAATAATGGAATAGTAAAAAAATGAATAAATATAATTTCAAATTTGGATAAATACAAACATTGTCTAGTTTTCAATTACTACAAAAGGCAGGTCAGGCAGCTGTAGTGCTGTTTAGAATACTTTTTCAAATGAAATCAGTTTAAATGTTTAAAAACACCGCAGGTGATGTCGTATAATAAGCTGTGGTTTCTTAGACGATCGCAAGCAGAAAGTCACATTCCCTTGTACAAATACCCCTAAAAGTCAGGGGTGTCTGCAGGGTAAGGTCAAAAAAGGGAAGATCTTGGCCACAACAGTGCAATTGAAGCTCTGCCTGGTTTTTATGTGTGCTGCAACATGCCTGCTAAAAGTGGAAACTGAATACACAAGGATGCTGCTGAGCCCTGTGATGTGTTAATTTTCTTCTTGCAGTGAGCATCTTTTAAATTTTTTAAAATACAAACAAACATGAAGATATGGCATGACAAAATAGACCGGCTGGCCATGGTACAATTCAGTCTCTGCGATCAAGTTTTTAACCGCCCCACCCCCGAGTCTGCGGCTTGTTTAGGCTGGGCGTCTCAGAGCTGTGGTTGTTCCCAGCCCTGCCACACGCACATTTCAAATGCACACTTGGTGTCTTGGCAAATTAAGACATGAAAGACCTTATATCACCCACTGAAAGCAAACAAACACTTTTGCCAAAAACCAAACTAAACTAAACTAATAAAAATAAAAGGGAGAAAGACAAGTACACCAGCCCAGCCTGCGAAGCTTCAGGGTTTCCCATCTCAGGTCTAGATTAGCAGTGAGAGAGAGCTCGGGGCCAAACAGCTCTGGCAGTTGTTCAACACTTTCGTGCCTGTAATCGTACAGAGAGAAAGGGTACTCTGGGATCTGACCGGTTCTTCTGGACTCTATCAAATCAAAATCCAGCCTCAGGTAAAACAAAAGAAAAAACAAAAAACTGTTCATCTCAACATTTTCTTCCCCTTAAGGGAGAAGCCAGTAGGGTGATGTGTGTTTTGCTCTTACTCTTCCCCTTCACCCCTTTGCTCTAGCAAGTTCCAACTATTTCTTAGCCCCAACATAAATAACACAGATGCAAAAACATTGTGACATTTTTTTTAAACAGCTACTGTGCCAAAATGTAATCTTAGGATGGGTCCCGATTAGAATGCCTTCCTTAAGCCGTTCCTCTTTAAAATGGCCAGTAGGAACCAAGGTTCGTACTGTATTCATATAAAGATTGTTCTCAATACTATTATATCAGTGCAACAATAGTTAGAGGATCCAGTAGATGCTATAAGTAATTCTGGCACCCATGCTGATTTCTAATCTAAGTCAAAAGAACACAGCAAGGGGGTTGGAAGCTGGGCTATATTTAAGGCGGTAGTAGAGTTAATTCAGGGGTCCCCAAACTCTTCAGCTTATTGACTCCTTTATACAGCTTCAGATTGTTCATTGACCCTCAAACATTTATTATATGAAAAGACTTGAATAAATACTACTTTAAATATAGTACTATGAATAATAATAACAAATTCACCATCAGTCAATTTCAAAAGGCAGCTTTACTTGGAACAGCTTACATCCTGCAATGATACCTTTAACATCACCAAACAACAACATGTGCTGATCCCAGGTCCTCGGGAAGGACTTGATAGTTGGATAAAAATGCCAAATCCAGTCTAAACATCTGGCTGTGCAAACAACAACAACAACAACAATAACATTGACCCCTTTGATAGGCCCATTGACCCTTGGGAGTCAATATTGACCACTTTGGAGAACTGTGAGTTAATTGATTCTGGGTGTATGAGATACCAATCTGCTAAAGAAAGAAAGCTTTTCCAACAAGATCTTCTTTGTCTTGCTCTTCAACTAATACACATAAATGATTGTAGAAACTTGGCCTTGTTAGCTCATGTATTATGGAGACTGTGGCTTATCCAACAAAGCATGGTTAACATAACATAGTTTCTACATGTAGATACTTTTGTTAGAAGTAAGGCTGAATATATTAACATTGGATGCCAGGCCATTCAATGTGATTCCCACCTCTCCCCATTTTCCATGTTGGTGCACCCTGGTGGTTAAGAGGATTATAGTTGCTATGTTTACATAACACACTTAACTTTGTGACTGAATTAACCTATTTTCTGGAGTTGTGCCACACAGAAAATCATACAATATGCTAAGATACACAATCAAATCTATGCAATCTTAGCATGTTGTATGAATGCTTCTACTTGGTCTCCACTTGTGTCTTGTGTAAACTTAAAACAGTTATGGCTGACAGTCTGCTCCTGCTTGGGGATGGAGTCAGAGAACCTTTGAGAGGAAGGAGGGGCTAAAACTTAAAACAGTAGTCTAAAAGAAAAACACCCCCCGAAAAAACTAAAATAACAAAAACTTTAAAATAAAAAAGAAGAAAAAGAAGAAGCAGAATTGATCCTCAAAATATATTTAAACAGTCAGGCTAAACATAGATTATATTTAAATAAATATATATCTTCTAAAATAGATATGAAGGTAGACTGCCAGCAGGATATGGAACATACATGGTATATTGTGGCTGAGTGTCACATGTATGAGTATCAGATTGCTGGACAAAGATTGAGAGCATGTGCTTGGTGCAAGGAGCTCCTGGAGCTCAAAGAATGAGGTTGATCCCATGTGGCCAAGATAGTTCTACTGGAACGGGTAGGAGAGACATAGAGGCAGGTGGGTGGGGCCCTCAGGGATGTGATAGCAGAGTCCCACTCCTTGGCTGTTACAGATAATGAGGGTCCTGGGGAAGGAGGATGTCAGTCTGGGGAAGAGGGAAATTCTTCCTTAAAAGGGACCCATTCCTTAGGGGCCATTTTCTATCATATAAGGGTTAGGAATGTAGATAGCTGGGTGTCTGGGGGGCAGGCTGACCATATGGTGACTTGCCTGCCTGGTGAGAAGGTTGTGGATATCACACACCATCTAGATAGGCTGCTAGACAGGGTTGGGGAGGAGACAGCTGTCATGATGCATATGGACATCACTGACATCCTTAAATGTAATTGAAGGGTCCTGGAAACTAAATTCAGGTAGCTAGGCAGGAAGCTGAAAGCTGGACCTCCAAATTACCTTTGTCTAAAATACTACCTGTTCCACATGAAGGATCAGCTAGTTAGGCAGAGTTGAACTGTCTCAATATGTGGATGAGATGTTGGTGCCAGGAAGAGAACTTCCTATTTATTTGGCATTGGAGAATGTTTTGGGAAATCTGGACATGTAAGGGCCCTTGAACCAAAACCTGAACCAAAATGGGACCAAACTGCTGGTACTTAAAATTAAAAGATGGCAGAGCAGCTGCTAAACTGAGGGCAGGGGAAAGCCAGCAGGTGCTAAGGAGTGCCCAGTTCGGCAACAATAATTACTTAGGGAAGAAGTTGAAAAGAATTATGTCTTTTCCAAAGGGGAAGTGATAGAAATAGGAGAGGATAATATAGTCACATGTGATGATCAGCAGGGCTAAATGAAACAAGGGAATATGGCAGAAATCAAAAGAATACAGTGAAAGATGTTGTCTACCAGTATTGATATATAGTACAAATGCTAGGAGACTGCAAGCCAAAATGGGTGAATTGGAATGCCTGGTCTTAGAAAAGAGTATAGGTATAGTTGGTATAACTGAAGCCTGGGTAGAAATATCAGGTTGAGAGGTAGGTATTAATTGGGGGTGTACTATCAACCCCTTAACCAGAGATACTGAAAGAGATCTGGAGATGGAGAGGGAAATCAGACAGGGATCCTGGAAAGGAAGCCTTATAATTATGGGAGGTTTCAATTACCCACCTTGACTGGGTGAATGCATGTTCAAACCATGACAGAGAGGTAAAATTCTTAGATACTACAAATGACAGTGTGCTGGAGCAGTTGGTTGTGAAACCAACAAAGGAGGGAACAATACTAGGCCTACTCTTAAGTAGTGTTCAGGACTTGGTAAGAGAAATATATATAGTTGAACCAATTGGGAATAGTGACCATAATGGAAAAAAAATTCAACATTCAAAGAAACAATAACTTACATAGCAAGTCTCACACAGTCATATTTGACTTCAAAAAGGGGAAGTTCTCAAAATTGAGAAGACTGGTAAAAAGGTAACTCAAAGGGAAGGTCATGAAGGCAAGCTCACTCCAGAAAGCTTGGCTGTTGCTTAAAAACACAATGATAGGTGCTCAGGCACACTATATTCTTAAAATCCACAAAATGGCCTGAAAGTCCAAGAAGAGGCCTACATGGTTGACTAGCATTGTAAAAGAAGCTATTAGGTCCAATAAAGTATTGTTTACAAAGTGGAAGACATGTCCTAATGAAGAAAGCACAAAGAAGTATAAACAATGGGCAAACAAGGTAGAAAGAGACAATGAGGGAAGCAAAAAGAAAATTTGAGGAGCTTCTTGCCAAAACTGTGAAGACAGATAATAAAAGATTCTTCAAATACATTAGAAGCAGGAAGCCAGCTGGGGAGGCCATGGTCCCTTGGATGAAGATGGAGTCAAAGGTGTGTTAAGAGGAGAAAAGGAAATGAAATTCTTAGCCTCTGTCCTTACAGGAGAGAAGCTGGGGCAAATCCTCGAGCCTGAGCTCCTGTTCCCAATTAAGGAATCAGATAAACTGAGCCATATAGTGGTGACAAGAGAAGAAGTCCTAGGCCTCATTGAGAAATTGAACATCAACAATCACAAGGCCCTGATGGCATCCACCCAAAGATTATTAAGAAGCTTAAAGTTGAGATTGTGGACCTTCTAACTAAAATATACAACCTGTTTCTACACTTGGCCTCTATAGTTGAAGACTGGAAGGTGGCCAATGTAACTCCAGTGTTTGAGAAGGGCTCATGGGGAGATCCAGGAAATTATAGGCCTGTCAGCTTAACATCTGTTCTGGGGAAGATAGTGGAAACTGCTATTAAAGATAAAATTACTAAACATTTGGAGACAAAGGCCTTGCTCAAGGATACCCAACATAGCTTCATTAAGGGAAGGTCCTGTCTAATTAATCTACCACTGTTTTTTTGAGGGCATTAATAAACATGCGGATAAGGGTGAGCCAGTGGACATCATTTACTTATATTTTCAAAAAGGCCTTGATAAAGTCCCTCATCAAAGCCTTTTCAGTAAGCTTAACAGCCATGGAATAAAAAGGCAGGTCCTCTGGTGGATAAGCAACTGGCTAAAGAATGAAAAACAAATAGGAGTAAATGGACATTTCTCAGTGGAGTAACTAGTCAGGTCCCCCAGGGTTTTGTCCTAGGACTGATGCTTTTTAACATATTTAGATGATCTGGAATTGGGTGTGGTGAATGGAATAGCTAAGTTTGCTGATTACACTAAATTGTTCCAAATGGTAAAAACAATAAGAGACTGCGAAGAGCTCCAAAGGTATCTCTGCACATTAGGCGAGTGTGTGTCAAAATGGCAGAATATCCTTCAATGTGAGCAGGTGTAAAGTGATGCCCATTGGTGCTAAAAATCCTAACTATTCATACAAAGCAATGGGATCAGAGCTAATAGTGACTGATGAGGAAAGAGATCTTGAAGTAATGGTAAATAGTCCAATGAAGGTGTTGACACAGTGTGCATCCACTGTAAAAAAGGGCCAACAGCATATTAGGGATAATAAAAAACGCTAATGAAAGTACAGATGTCAATATTACAATGTCCTTATGTGATCGCATCTGGAATAATGTGTGCAGAGATGATGTAAGGGCTGGAACAGATTCCCTATGAGAAAAAGTTGCCACATTTGGGGCTTTTTGGTCTAGAAAGGAGGCAAATGAGAGGGGACATGATTGAGGTGTACAAAATTATCCATGGTGTGGGTAAAGTGGATAATGAGAAGCTATCTTCTACTTCCCAAAATATTACAACCAGAAATTGAAGCTTGGAAGAATCAGGTCAGACAAAAGGAAATTTTTTTTACACAACACACAATTCAACTTTGGAATTTGCTACCACAAAATATGATGCTGGCTACCAGGTTGGCTGGCTTCAGAAAAGGGTTGGACCAATTTGTGAATGTCATGGGAATCCATGGCTATTGGCAATGGGAATCAATGGCAGTATGATTACTTCTGAAGGTCATCTGCTGGAAGACTAGTGGGCTTCCGTGTGCAGTTGGTTGGCCACTTTGAGAACAAATTACTGAATTAGATGGGCCAGGGGTCCTATCCAGCAGGCACTGCTTATGTTCTTATGTTATATCTTGTAGGCCTGACAAACTTCTGTCTTGTCAAGGACCATGTAGTGTTGTGGGGGATAGAAGCCAATTCTGTGACACAAACTACCCCACAGTTATTCATGCTAATATAGCTAGCATGAGATTATTCCAAAAATCAGGTCACACCCCATAAATTTATTCATTCATTCTTTGGATCTTCTTGCTGAATGGGAATGAAAGTACTGGTGGATTTTTCAGGTTGGTTGAAAGGCAAGGATGGGTAACATTTTGCCAGAAGATGGCTATGCAATACTTGTGGGGGGACAGGGTGCACAGCTGATGGGTGATGATGAAAACCATGTGGGGTCCTGTTGTACATATGAAAGGAGGCTGGATTTTCTGCTTTTCCCAGGACTGGAAGGGCTGGGGATTTTTTAAAAAAAATTTAAAGCACATTAAGCCAGCATGAGTCCTGCATGAAAAGGGTATTATAAAATAGCTAATCTCTGAACAGAATGAATAGAAAGTGAATGTAAGAGAAGAGGATGTTGCACTTTCTTGGAACAGAAAATGGTACAGAGTGCCATAGAAGTGTTTTGAAAGTAGGTGAAGAGGGCTAAACAAGGAGCCTCCAACAGAGTGAATAGAATTAAAAATAAAAGTGATGAAATGATTTGAGATGAAACTGAAGTGAAGGGATGCTGAAGGAATATATTAGAAATTTGCATGATAGTGATATACTGAAGAAGGCAATTGTCCATTATGCTAATAATGTTAGTTAAGTTCAAGAAACAATGGTGAAAAAGAAGTCATAAATGCTGTAAAAATGTTGAAAAATGGTGGGTTGAAGGTGTAGATGATGTAACTGAAAAAATGTTAAAATATGAATGTGATATGCTTATGAGTGGCTGTGCAACTTGTTTAATATGCCAAGACTGCATATGTGCCTGACAAATGGAATGGTGCAATTATAATTCCCCTATAGAAAGGGAAGAAAGCAAGGGTTAATGCAAAAACTGCTGGGGGTTAGTTTGTTAAGTGTGCAAGAGAGCGTAGTGGCAGAATTCTGATTGAAAGGATGCAAGAGGGGACCTTAAGGAAAACTGGGGAAGTACAGTGCAGTCTTATGCCATGGCCCAAATATGCGGATTATATTTTTTTCTCTTCAGCAGGTCATTAAAAAATGTGTGAATGTGATAAAGTTTACTGTCATTTGTTGACTTAAAGAAAAATATGGTGTGGTAAATATGCTTGAATTATGGAAAGTTTTGCACTAATATGGAATTAAAGGTTGCTTGCTCAACGTGATAAGAGTGGAAAAAGATGGAAGTTAAATATGCATAAGAATAAATTGAATATTTAGCAAATGGTTCAACGTTAACAGAGAGTAAGGTAATCATATATGATACCCTCTTGGTTGTTTAATGTATTTATAAAGACAGTAAATGTAGAAGGAATGCTTGTGATGTCATTAGGTGTGTTGGTTTGAGGCATGAATGTAATGTGTACTTTTGTATGCAAGAGATGGTTTGGTTTTGGTTAAGAACATGAATGGTTTGCAGAGAATGTTAGACTGTTTGATGCAACAAGAAGTATAGATATGAAAATTAGTGTTTCATTGACCAAGATAGTGTCTTTGACAGAGAAAATGGAATGAACAATTGAAAGTTATATATAAATGAAAACCTAGAGTAAGTAGATGAATTTGTGTATCTTAGTAGAATGTTTACTAAAGATAGGAAAATGGGTGGAAACATTTGAAGATATGCACATACTAGTAGAAAGGTAGGAAGCGATATGTGATCTGTTGTAAGATCCTAAAATTTTGTTGAAAGAAGCAAAAATGGCTATTTACAACAGCATGCTTCTTCCCACTTTGTTATATGGAAGTGAAAATTGGGTATGTCAGAAGAAATAAACATTAAGTTGAACACAGTGGGAATGAGTAATGTAAGAATGTGTGTGGTAAAATATGAAGTTATAGGTTCAAATGTGAATACATAATGAATGAATGTGGACTGAACACAACATTGCGTGACCAGCACAAAATAAGTATGTTATAGTAGTTTGGTCATATAGAGAGAATGAATGAGGGTCAAATTGCAAAACAAATACATGAAGGAAGAAAGAATAAGTTGAGAGGAAGGGGAAGACTGTGAAAATCATGTTTATGGGTAGTCAATAAAATCCTCAAAAACAGAGAGATGAGAAATGTAAAGAATAAAATGTAATGTCTGAAGCAGCCTATGGATGCAATGGAAGCAAAGTTGGTTTTGAGGCTGGCTTTAGACTAAGGCTGAGTATGCACTGGCCAAGGGTGCCAAAGTTTAGGGGGTGCCAATGCTGCCTCTCCTTCCAAATCATTCAAAAATGCAAAACTTTTCACCAGTGAGAGGTGGTATCATCAGCCAATGGGGCCCAGGGGCACCACATATCCTTGAGGTGGCACAAGTATGGCATGATATAGTGAATGATGTTGATGTGAATTTGATTTAGCTATGTTATCTCATACTTTTAATTTCTTAGAATTACTATGTGTTGCTCCTTTTCTGTGCTGGGCATAACTTTGCTTTCCATGAAAGGGAATAGCATAATGGGTATGTGTGTATTTTATATATATATCTCCATCCATCCATCCATCCATGCATCCATCCGGATGGTTACAAGATAGATGATTGATAGATAGATAGATAGATAGATAGATAGATAGATGATAGAGATGCATATGTGCCTGACAGTTGGAATGGTGTGATTATAATTCCCTATAGAAAGGGAAGAAAGCAAGGGTTAGTGCAAAAACTGCTGGGGGTTAGTTTGTTAAGTGTGCAAGAGACCGTAGTGGCAGAATTCTGATTGAAAGGATGCAAGAGGGGACCTTAAGGAAAACTGGGGAAGTACAGTGCAGTCTTATACCATGGCCCGAATATGCAGACTATATTTTTTTGTCTTCAACATGTCATTAAAAAATGTGTTATATATGTGTTTACTGGTTATATATATGGTTATATATATAGCCATAAGGATGGCTACAAGAATATGTCTGTGAAGCTCTGTTGCTATTTAAATCCTAAGTATTATTTTATTGTTATTAAAATTGATCCCACCCAACAGTAAGAGCTCTAGGGAATGTTTCTGAACATGGTATATATATATATATATATATATATATATATATATATATATATATGCGTGTGTGTGTGTGTGTGTGTATGTGTGTATCTGCATTATGGATACAAAGAAAATAAAATCACATAAAAATGCAACTTATGTATGTTATACCAAAAAACTAGAATTTGCAGAAGCCATTATATTTCAAGAATGATGAATGAGTTGAAATACTGAGATGGCCAAAGTGAGGCTGGGGAAATGTTGGAAGCATAAAAGAAGCAGTATGAATACAAAAACAAGGTCAATGGACATGAACAGAGGGAGATGTCAAGAACTGTATGAAATTTCAAATATCAAAATGCTGTTAAGTCCACATTAACACCATGTTCTTGATCCAGCTCATGGACAAGAAAAGAAACTAATCAGAAGTAAGGGAGCTGTTGTGGCTGCAGCATGGAACCAAAGAGAAACAAGTTGTTGTCTTTGCCAGCAGATACCAGCCTACGGAATGGGCAAAATACCTTGTGCAGGCAGGGAATGTAAATTCTGTGCCAGGATGTTGTGAAAAGGGGTGGCAGTGAAACACAAAAAGTTGGCAATGTAGTCATTCTAATACAGACTCGCCTGAGCAACTAATAAGGACGGAACATGATGTCCTTCTCGGCATACAACTAATAAGGACGGAACAGGTCTTCTTTCCAAGGATAAAAGCATGTGAAAAGGACAACAACACAGAAGAGCTGTCTGACAATACAATGTCGTCACTCTAGGGCAGCCAAACAATATCAAGATTCTCTGCCTTTTTCTTCAGAAACCAGTTTTGTTGTATATGTGGGTGCGAGTATGCATAGGGAACCCCAGTATTATACAATAGATTAGTCTTGTAACTGGAAACATCAGCATGTTTTCGTGCTAAGCTGTTTTTCATACTGAGAAAATTTCTATCCATCCTGTAACAATTAGATAAAATAAAACCATGTTGCGTCATATATTCTTCCTTCAGGACGGCGCTACAGAGCACCATATGTTAAAACATCTAGACATCGGAATAGTTTTTTCCCCTATGCCATTGCTCTGTTAAATACTATATGACTTGATATGTACTGGACAGTGGCTTCTCCCTTTGAAAAAGTTATTGTACTGGGCAGTGTTATTGTTACTGTTTATTATTTTTCTGTTGCTATCCAAACGCACCGTTGAACCTGATCGGTTCATCACCAAAGACAAATTCCTTGTATATATTTTATACTTGGTCATTAAAGTATTTTGTATCTTTGTATCTTGTATATGGGGGGATGCGGTGGCGCAGTGGCTTAATGACGCTGAAAGTTGCCGGCCAGAAATGGCTGACACTTCAGCAGTTCGAGTCCAGCCTTCGCGTTAAACAGGGTGAGCTCCTGTTTCCTCCCCAGCTCCTGTCAACCCAACAGGTCGAAAACTCACGTGAGTAGATAAATGGGTACTCTCACTCCGGTGGGAGGAAAAATGCTGGCAGCACCTGCGAAAGGAGTTGGGAGCAGTTGCCAGTAAGCGCGAAACCGCGCTCGCCCGAAAAGGGCGTGAAGCAACGGAAACCCCGCCTCCTGCGCTCACCAGCTGGGCTCTGCTCTAGGAAGGAGGCTCTGGCAAACCACTTCCAAAACACTTGCCTTGAAAACTGCAAGGACTCGTCCAAGCAGTCACTACAGAGTCAGTAATGACTGAGCGCAGATTAAAAAAAAAAAAAATCTTGTATATATGTTGGTCTGATATTTGACTTGTCTTGATATCCTACTCAAAAGATCTTGTGTAGCAGATCTGATGTCCCTTTTTTGGATGATAATAGTAGTGGGTAAAATCAGTTAAATAAATTGTAAACCACTTTGCTGGTCTGTAATATCAATTCCTACTTTGCATTCAGATCTTGATGGTAAGTTTAACATCACCACTTACTGGTCTAGAGATTGTATGCAGAGAGCACATTGTATGGCAGCATCACACTTACCTACAGGAAGAATATTTCAGAGTTTCCCACTACTCTCATAGTTGTGCCCAAACAGCAACAGTCACACACTTAGCTTTGACACATATTGTACTTTGGAAATCTTGGCAACAGACTTGTAAAGTAGGTCACTATTATCACCTCCATCCTGGGAAGCTGAGACAATTATTGTTGTGACCATAAGATGCAGACTGGCTAGGGAATAATGATGCTCTTGAAAAGTTCTCTTGATTTGTTTTGCTGCTCCTGCTATAGAGAAAATGAGGAAAGCGATGGATCAATTTGAGGACCATTCAGTATTAACAAAGATGCAGATAGCTAACATAGCCTTCACCTTGCTGGATCAAAGAAGAAGCCAGACCAAGCCTAGTTCTTGCTCTCTGGGTAGTGACAGAATTTATTCTTGCTTCACATATTCCAAAATTGTTTTTTATGTGATAAACATTTTGTTAATATTGTAAGTCCTCAACTTTTATTTACTGTAATTTACTAATGTATGTAACTGATTAAAGGAAAAAAAAAACCCTCAGATTGGATTTCTGCATGTGCTAGATGCACACTCCTTTATATTTCATTAATTTGATGATGATGTCAAGTACTATGTCTTGGATTAAGCCCCGCCTTAATTGCCCATCCGTGAAATGGGAGTAAGAATGTAGAGATCTATAAAGGGCTTAGCAAACAGAACATGGCTACAGAGATGTACTGTATGAATCAGTGCGTCTTCCTGCTGAAAAAGTATGATTCTCATCTGTTAAACATTGAACTTTGGAATGCAATGGGAAGATTGAGTGAGAACGATTATAAAACGTAAATAAATAAAATCATCCTGAATATTGTTTTAAATTAAGGAAATGAAGAACAGAAGTTGCTTTATCTTCACAATCTTAGATTTTGCTATATAGAGAAGATAAAGGGTTCATAAAGGGGCAAATAAATACAAAATAAAGTTGACCCTTGCCTTCTCTTGGGCACACAAGAGTTTCATGACCTTTCAGTGATCAAAGCTGCAGATGCCTCATGTAACTGAATCACTGGCTCAGCTGAAGCATTTTGCTGGACAAATGCAGTCTTTAGAGATATCAGCGTCTGCTGGTAAAGTGGACAGTTAGCCCCAGGGGAAACAGCTGAATCGCAGAATGAGCAGTGAAGGGTGACCTGCTTGAGTTCAGCCAGCCAGCCGATCGGTTGCAATGCCCTTGGCATTCAAAGGGCAGCTTTGTCTACAGTAGTAAAGCGTTGGGATTGCTCTACCCCTTTTTTTCCAAACCCACAAATGAATGGTACAACATGCTTATTATCGGCAACACTTTTGGGCGGCATTGTAGTGCATCGGATAGGTAGGTCATGATGAGTTTCATTTGTAAAGACCAAGTTCACCCTCATTGTCCAGCCACCCACCCATTGACCAATCACCAACTACTCCTTAAAAACACCTACCGAAAGCAAAAACAAAAGGTACATTCTTTTACATAAAAACCCCTACACACAACTACCCAATATTCAGTAACACCACCAGTGACAAAATGCTGTTAAAAATCTCCAAGTAACATATCACTCAAAAGTCTTACTTCAAAATGAAGGATGTGGCCACCATGGAAGATAGGATTATCATGAGGATATTAACCATTCTGGCTATATGCTATTTTTCAGAAGGTAGAGCATGAGCAAAAAGACTTTTGAATACCACAGGCTAGGAAACAACAGCTGGAAAAGGCTGTTGACTGTGAACTTCCTGGATGCATCTGGTAGACCATTGTGGAAAACAGGAATATTAGATTAGGCAGGTTTTTGATCTGATCCAGCAAGGCTGCTCTTTTGTGAATGTGTAAAGCTGCCATCCAGCAGCAAGACCACTTGTCTGTGTAGCTTGGTATTGTCCATACATGTCTTCCTGAAAGAATTCTGGCAGTTATACTTCCAACATATCTGGAACGCTGTTCAGGATTTTGTACCAGTCTTATATAGCCCTACCTGAAAATGAAGGGGACTGAACCTTCAAAACAGGCTCGTGTTTTAAAGACGACAGCAGCTAACCTAACTTTGGAGGCTCTTGAGTCCCATAGGGATGTGTCACAACAGCAAATTATTTGCTTCATATTTTTCATAGGCTAAATGAACACACAGAGACATTCTCTAGCCCAAGGGAAGGGAAGGCTGTTTTCCTTCCCACAACGGGCTTTGCAAAGAAGGCAGGCAGAACATTTCAGAAGCAGAACTGCAGATCAGAGATTAGCATGTTTGAGGGTGTTTTAATATTTCACAGTGCTCCAAATAAGCATTTCTGAAGAGACAGAGTCCATGCAAGGGAAGTCTTGAGACTGATCCTGCACTCTTTCCAAGTATCAATATTAGCAGAAGAAGGGGCACTAGATGATGGCCCAGGTGGAGGAGCTTCCTTTTCCAAAGCCCTTCCATCATCCAGAGATCTATTGAGCCCCACCCTGACAGTGTTTAAAAAGACTCTGAAAACCTGGCTGTTTCCCCAGACCTTGGTTTAGGGTGGATGGCAAGCCCCTTATAGGATTTTATCTGTTAGTTTGAATATTTTCTCTTTTGGATGTACGACATTCTTTTTGTTCTTACTGTTTTTAAAGTTGAACGTTGACCAGAGTCTTTATGAAGTTGGACAGCCTTCTATATTGACAAATAAATGAGTAAATAATCCAGCTTGCAGAGGCTTTAGTTGAGAACAAGCTAGCCTTTCTTATATTCTGCCAGCTTTTGGGGTTAACAGTGAAGGACAAGTTACATGCTTTTTCTTTATTTTTAATTGAGTTTTGAATGGGCACACCTTCAAACAGGAAGGGCTTTCAAATAGACAACTGTCCTCTGCCTTCTTCTAAACAGAAAATAAAGCATAAAAGCCATCCTAGGTATAGAATTTAAATATTTTTAAATTAAACAACCAAAAATTCTAAGACTATCATCATTTCTGGATTTCACTATCCTGTCTTCCTATAACATTTTATGGTAGATCCTTCTGCAGACTACAGTTTCTATGATTCTGTGGCTGAACTCTGTCCTGCAAGGTTCTTTCCAGTTTGCCAGAAAAAAATTCTCCACACCATCCCCCTCTTTTTTCCTTGACCTTAGTACCTGTGTTTTACTTTGGTAAAATTCAAGTCCTTCCCAGTTTGAAAGCTGTGTCTTTGTTACCCAAGGCAAAAATGACTTCCTGTGTGTATATTTCATAAGAATATATATATGACTCATTTGCAGCTGGGTAGTAAAAGGTTACACACACACACACATGCACACACGCACACAAATACAAATATCTCTATCATCTATCTATCTATCTATCTATCTATCTATCTATCTATCTATCTATCATCATCTTCTCAAATCAAAACTCCAAGTAGGATTCTCATAACTCTGGCCTGCGGGATTCCTTCTGTAAAAATGAAAAATGAATGCATTATTTTATGTATCGATATAGTGCCAAGCATCAATCGATGCAAAAAGCAGCAATGCGATCCTTCACCCTCCCAAGTGTTACAAGAGCCAAGTTGGGCCTGCTCAGTCTGGCCAGTGTTTGGCTTTATTTTCCCAACATTCAGATTTCCCCCTCCCACTCCGTTGCTGGGCCTCCAGAATGACTCTCTGACAGCCAGCCATTAATTATGATCATCCGAGCCTAATTCATTCATCCCTTTCTTTTCTCATATGGAAGGACAGCTAGGGCTGAGGGCACTCGGGAAATGTAGGCACGATTCCATATTCTTTATGCAGAGTGCACTGTCTGCTACTTTGTTGGGTTGCACTGGCTTTAATTGAATTGGCTTGCTAATAAAGCTGTTGCCATTCAGTAAGTGGAGTGTTGTACTACTCACACTACAGCTGCAGCACACAAGCAGACATTTCCTGAAGGCGAGCCAAGCGTCCACTCTCCCGAGTTGCCCATTTCCGCCTCCCTCAATTGATCCATAAATGTGCCACATAATAATGTGGGGCATTGTTTTTTCTTGCAAAGCCTATATTCCATTTAGGCAGACCAAGCTGTTATCATTTCCGAGTTCGTTTAAAGTGGGGCAAAAGAGACTCTTGGGGATATTCAGAACTTCGGCTTTTTCAAAACTTCTCTCTCTTGTGTCCCTTTATTATCCACTCTCCAATTTTATTTTATTTTACTTCACAATATTTGCAAGCCACCCCAATCAGAAAGACTGTCGGCCTAATTAAATGTGGCTCTTGGCTTTCACCAACCTGTTGCCCTCTAGATGTGATGGAATTATTTGGGAGTTGCAGGCTCAACGCATCTGGTTGGAAAGGCTGGCCTGACTTAATGTGGAATGGCAATGACAGGCTGACAGATAGATGGGATGTCGCAAAAGTAGTGGTGGGATCCAGCCACTCACTTCACAGCCTTTTACCACTGGGGCAGTCCCTTGCCTGATGTTTAACAGGGGCCTTTCATAGGACAAACCTCCTCCTATCTTTTTTTTGTGAAAACTGGACCTTTCGGAGAGCTGGGCTGAATCCCATATCCTCCTGGCCTGTTATTTTCTGCCATTTTTTGGCCATAGTGGGCATTCAGGGAGACTCAACAAAGGCCTAATTGAGACATTGCACAAACGCATGGAGTTTGGTTAGTGTTAACATTTGCTTTTTGTTTTTTCTGTGGTTTAGCATGTTGTGTGAACTTTGCCCCCTGATTAGTTTATGGTTCAATATATCAGTGTTTCTCAACCTCAGCAACTTCAAGAAGTGTGGACTTCAACTCCCATAATTCCCCAGCCAGCATGTTAAGCATATTGTGCGAACTCAACCTGTAGTTGCAGTCCAGATTTGTAGGTAGTGTTGTTTCTAAAATACATTCAATACCATAACAAAATAGTGATACAATTTTTTAAAAAACATGCCATTTTGTGTGGCTGGCTACATTCAGTGGCAAACTGAAGATGGCACATGCCATATAACTTGACACAGCAATTTATTGGACAAAACTTCAAGTAATTGGAAAGACTGCCCCTCAACCAAAGAGCAACCAAGGTATCAGATAAATCTTCCATGGGAAGGATTTGTAGTCTTATGAGACTCCTATGCCACCATAAAACAGAACATTGTCCATATCTCTATCTCTATCTCTATCTATAGGTATAGATATGATGGTCAAATGTTAATCTCTGTGCCAATAACTTCTTCCCAATAGACTTTGGAATTAATTGTTCTTCATCAGGGACCTCAGATCCCATGCTGGGTCTTATATGCACCTCTTTCTACCATACCTATTGATACATCAGGATGAGAAATAGGAGCATATTTATTCAATATGTCACAGAAAACCTTATTTTTAATAATGTATCCTTTTCTGTCAAATACCCGTTCCCCCCATGCATTCTGTCTTTTAAGCCCTAAATGGATTAATTCAACATATCATGATATTAATAACTGCAGCTGAGGCAGGCTTTGCCACTGACCCTAAGCTCAAACCAAAAAGTGTTTCCAAGTAATCTGTAAGAACTAGCAGTCTGCCAATTTATTGAATTGGCAAATTATAACCCAGTAATTTCTGTCTGTCTATGTCTGAGAAAGTAGTTTTGCATTCACTGCTCGATCGCTGGGTTGAGCAGATTGGTCCAAGAGCTCATCGGAGTTTTGGAGGATTTCAACTTTTGACTTTCTGCCTTTGTCTTATGCTTCACAGTCTCTATCTGTCTTTTCACATTATGAATCCCAACATGGGGTATTGAGAAGCCAATTACATGTTTCACAAAAGGCATATGAGTCTCCTTTTCTGAATGGGTTTGTAAGTCCCCTGTCTTTTATAGAATATGAGAAACTGAATGTAGTTTCATGTTTTTGCACGGATTTCTTTTGGGGGAGTAGCGCAACAATATGATTTTGGAAATAACTCTGCTCTGGTTAGAAAAGACCTGGAGTGGTGTATAAGCAGTTCTTGAAAGCAGTTCTGTTCATTGTCAGGAAAAGCCCTGGTCTGGAGTGGTAAGCAGTTTTTGAAAATAAAAGCCCTCTGGAACAATAATCAACTTTTGGAAATCAAATCCTATGCAGAGAAAGGCCCTTGACTTCACTCTTCTAAAACTATCTATCCAAACTCCACTGGCACTTTTTGGCTGTGTATCCTGCTTGCCACTCTCACATCCAACCATTCTCCAGCTCTTCCTGATTTGTTACCAAAATAAGCAGCCAAGTCCCCATCAGGGAAGCACATTGGAGATGGGCAGGGTGGATGGTTGAGGAAGCAGTCATGATGGCACCCACCATCTCAACTTTGTTGCCATAATACTGCCACCAGCCCACTAGAAGAAAGTTCCAAATCAAAGCCATGATGTCCCAGGTATCTGGGATAATTGGCAGATACCTGATTGCCTAGAGCTGACGTGATGGTGAGACCATCTTCACTTATGGAGATGTCTGCCTCAGTTTCACTTTACTCCATTGATAAAACAGATTGGGGCAAAAGAATTTTTTACCTGTATGCTGAAGCTACGGGGAAATAGCAGCAGAGGTAAGCAGTGGGGCAGCTGTCACCTTGCAAGCTTTAGTTTGATGCTGAAGCCAGCATGCCCAATTAGTCAGTCAGCAAGGCCCCCCTGGTCCCTCCACCCTTTATTACTTAAAGGCAAGGACAGGAAAGCTCCCCTTTCCTCAATCACTGTGTGGCACTAGCTACCAGAAGTCTGACTTAATGAAAGCCATCAAGGATGGGTGTTCAAAGGATGGGCCAAATTTGCAGCGGTCATGGATATGTGATCAAAATCCCTCCTCTTTTTCATATGCATCACTGATACTTCTGACCACCATCACACTGGCAGCTGCTGCAGCTTTAGGTGTGGACCCTTGGGAACAAATCAGCTTGGACGTTTCTGTTAACTTGGAGCTGCTCATACTTGCCAGAAAAACAACCAAGAAAATGAATATTTTAAAAGACTATCTGAACATGGAGTGTCACTAGCTAAGATGTGTAGATCCTGTAATATTTAATAGAGTGGACATTCTTTCAGTGGCTGAGGGACCAACATTGAACATTTTTGGGAAAAGTGAGGACCATAAAAGATGGAGAAAAAGCAAAGTGGAACATGCTATGTCACACATGTGGACAGGACCAAGATTTTCTGTGCCTCCCCCTGAGCTTTGGAGGAGTCTTGGACTTCTCTTGTTCTTTTCTTTATACATTAAGTCTGTACCAAGGTGTATTACACAGGTTCTTTGGTATTTTTTCCCAGTGCCTGGAGGCTGTAAGGTTGTGGGATGAAGAAAACAGGCTGAACTCTAATAAGGTAGAGTTGCTTTTCTTTACATTTGTATTATCCATTGCCACCAGTGTTATTTCTTTTTTTTTTAATAGTAATTTTATTGAACATTACAATTAAAAAGATCAGAATACAAATTAAAAAAAATTCAAAGAAAAAAAGAAAAAATAGAAAGTGCAGAAAAGGAAAAAAGAAGGAAAAATATAGAAAAGAAAGAAAAAACAAGAATATAGTAAAGAGAGAGAGAAAAAGAAAAATATAAAGAAATGACTTCACCCTTCATAACAAGTATAAACAATTTTAGTAACTTATCACCTTCTCTTAAGATACAACAAATCTCTTCTTCCCATATCTCATCTCTTATCTATAAACAAATCCTTAAAGCCTTGTTGTTCAGTCCTGGTCAGCAAAAGCCCATTAAGGGTTACCAGAAATAACAACATATCTATTTTAACCTTGAACAAATAAACCAACTTTATATTCCTTCATTTTACCTTTAACAATCTTGATCTTTTTATGTTATCTTTAATCCCCTCAAATAATGTCCTAAAACTTGATTTCTTCTCATTTTTTCTTTGTCCCTTCTCACAAAATTCTTTAAAATTTAACAAGTCTCTTTTGTAAATCCAATATAAGAAAGTTATCCAGGTCAATCTTTTGGTTTGTTAAGATATCAACCTGTTTCATTTGTATATCCAGTGTAGTATCTCCTTCCACATCATTCCTATAGCCTGTCATTTCTAAATCCACTTTCAAATCAGTCTCAGTCTTATCCAGTAAAACTTGCTCCTTTTCCATATCATCTTCCAAACACAGTCTACCTGTAATGGAACACTCTTAAAATTAACTTCTGGATCCCCTGTTCATAAATATCCTTCAATACATCCAATGTTAAAGTATTTTGCTCCATACTGTATTAGTAAGTCAAATTTAAGTGTTCTTCTCCTTTAATTGTAATCTTTAGTTTGTTCTGGTTCCCTCTAGTGCCCAACCTTGAAAATCGCATCTTATATTTTTTTAAGTATTCAATACAACAGCATTTTCCCACAGGAAGGATTCTTATAATTAATTTCAAAATCTTATTTTAAATCCATCTGGACCCTTAGTCTATTTGTAACTTTCCAAAATCAACATTCTAATCACCCTTTTGCTGTTTCTTCCCCAAAAAGTTTTTTTTTAAGTCCTTAAATTTGTATTTAAAACTTATTTCACTGAGGATTGAAGGAAATTCACCTGGTGTAGTAAAACTTGCTGTTCTGAAGGTTCCTTATAGCTGAAAAGCAGTTAACAAGCAATTTCCAAAAGTGATTAAGAAAGGAAGTATGCAAACCTTGTGTCCGTAAAGGCGCCAACCGTGCTTTGGGCAAAGATTGTCTCCCAGAGCTCTAAACCTGCTGGAGACTGTTGTCTGGTGGTCTCCTCATGAGACTGGGGCACCATTCGCTGGCTCTTCATTCTGCTGTGGTCATCAGCTCCTCTTTCAGCGGAACTGTCTTCAGTTCACTATTTCTTTCCCAGAAATGCCACCAATGCTATTTCTTGATAGGCAGGCACTACCAGTGAAGGAGCAGGTCCGAGATTTGGGAGCCTTCTGAGCTCATGGTTCTTGCTTGAACAGAAGGTGGAGGCCATGGCCAGAATGGCCTACCAGCTTCAATTGGTATACCAATTGTGGCCTTAGCTGGAGCAGGCAGACCTGAGTACAGTAACTCAGTTCTCATTAATATTTGAATTGTGTTTCAACCCTTGTGGTAGGAGAGATCCCTGCAAGAAAAATGCTCTGGGGCCCTATTAAGCTCTAAGTCTTCAAGTTGCCCTTTCTTCATATAAATGAGACATTAGCAGCACCCCTTATAACACTTCACTTGTCATATCAAGGAGCCGATCCTCTCTCTGATATACATTATGGAATGTCCAATCGGAAGAAGGAAACTTTTCATGTACCTTCTCAGTGTAGAAGGCACCGATGGCAGTTTGAGTGCATAGAGTCATTCTAGGCATTCCCCCCCATCTCCCAATCAGGTGTTCTCAAGCTGTGTTGGGACTATAAACGTCTAAATTCCTAGCCATCTGATTGTGAATTATGGGAACTGTAGTCCCATCATTTCTGGAAAGCATCAAGCTGGGGAAGATTTCTGTTATCTCTCCTTCATTGTATTGTGTTTGTTTACAGTGGAACCTGTCTTTCATCCACTTAAAAGCCTGGAGTCTGTTTATTCCCCAGATGACATTAGTGAAATCATAATTGTCCTACAAACCTGTTATTGAGAATAGCTAAAAATGAGACTTACTAGCATGCAAAATGCTGCATTATAAAGTACATGGCATTTACATATATGTGTGTTAAGAACAAGATGACATTCAGAGCTTTAACTGCCAGAGACATGCCTTGAATTCTGAATAATAGCAACTCTCATAAGTGATACTGAGAACATTTCAATAAAGTTTAACTGGCGAAAACAAAAGAAAAATATAAGCTGCAATTGACCATGAAATATATCAGAAAACAGACACTCTTCCTGGTAAATAGAGACTGCCAGAGTGCATGAATTGGTCCCCATCAGTTAATCAGTGCAATCTTTAGTTGATTGATCTACCAATTCATCTCTTAGTCAAAATCAGCAGCCCTAAATTAGCAGACTGAAAAATTTGTTTCCCTATTACTCTATCACAGGATTAAGTCAATGGTGGGTTCTGTCCTTGGCAATGATACATTGAAAGGGCTGGCAACAGAATTTGTTGGAGTGGAGGGACTGGGTGTCCAGCTAGCCAGTATGTTTTTTCAATTAAGAGATGGACTCTGACCTGTCTGCTACTCAGTCCTAGCTCTAATAGAATATCATTGTTTCCTGTTGCAAAAATAAATACCAACGATGACAGTTAATATATTTCGTTAGCCTGGGAGCTTAAAGATCTCATTAAGAAGTCAAGCAGCGTTGACGAAATGAGGCAACATTAGAGCATGCATTTGTTATCCAGTCCGCAAAGCTGTTTGGATGGCAAGTTCCTAACTTTTCCTCTGCAGTTTCATAAAATGTTATGGAGGGAAGGTTCACTTGATTTATGAGTGTTATAAACTGATAGCAAGACTGGAGTGAAAAGATCTGAAGAAGCATTGCAACCTCCTGCATTTTAATGCATGGCAAGAGGAACAGGGTAAAATGCTTGGCATAAAGGGGGAAATAAGCTAAAGGCTGTAGCTAGATGGACTGAGCCTGCATTTTCTAGAACCCACCAAAATTAATATAATACTCTAGCCATATATCCTAACCTGCTATGAAATCTCCCTGTTTTTTAATCATGCAATTAGTGTAAGGTGTAAACTTAAACTATGGGTTAAATTATAGTTAAAGAGGAGCTCCTTATACATAATTCGTTGGCTTATTAACCTAAACCATGATCAAAGTTAATTTATGGTTGTCTCCCCTCCCCAGTTTCTGAACGAATAAATGAAATGCTGGAGTAGCTGCAGTGCATCAACAATGCCTTTTATGCCCCCCTTCCCCCCCCCCCCCCCCCCAGTATCAGCAGGCACTGATGAAAAGGAGTAAGAGTAATTTGCCCTCCCGCCCCTTGTGAAGTAGGTTGGCCAGATTGAACTGGTACTGCCTGGTGTGGCTTAGTGTGTTATACACACCTTCACTGCTTTTTCTAAAAAAAATAATAATTTGAAAGCAATTTGGGTTGGAGATACCTGGAAAATAATACTGGCAGGAATGGATTGGCCTGTAGCTCTGTCTCTATTCACTAGAAGATCAGAGGGTCAGAACCCAGGTTATCCCTTATTTGGACCTCAGCAGCCCATGAAGTGTACAAATAATCTTTGTTCTGTAGATTCTGGTGATTTTATGAAAATATGTTTAAATATAGCTTTAAAATGCTATTATTAGTTAAGTAGGGCTCTAGGTACCATCTTCGTTTTGCAAAGGCCATAAAGCCTGTAACTAAAGGGAAAAATTAGGCTTCCAGGGGTAGAACTAGAAACATAGCGTGGCTGGTTGAGTTTGTGGGGAAACTCCAGTGTTTTTACAACCTTGGGTAGGGGGTACAAGCAGAATATCAATGAACTTTTGGTCAGTTGTATTTGACTTAGGATAAGGGACTGGAGTCCTAAAAACTGCTGCCTTAGTTTTCTCCAATTACCCCTAATATTAAATAACGATGTGTTAGAAGTTTGCAAATGTGCTTCCATATAGTCATTCTGGAATCCATCTGGATGAGACAAGAAAAATCAAGGAGCTGGCCCATGACATCCATCTGTTCCTTTCCTAGCTCATGAGACAGAGTGCGGGCTAGTTTAACCACACCTTGCTTTCTGTCTCTGTTTGATGTGTTAACATTGCTGCCAGTTGATCTTCTTCAAGTCTCTGCTAGCCACAGGGAAGCTTGGATCCCAAACGCCTTATCTAGGGGTAATTATCTGTGTAGGAGGTAGAAACCCCTGAGGCTCCTGGGATTCTTAACAAGTTTGTACTTTCACATCCTGGTTGTTCAGGTAGCACTGAAATTAAACACTCTCACACAGACAACCCAACCTTGGGAGCTCAAAGAGAAATGGCAGGGAAATGTTGACATGCAATTTTGAATTCACACAAGATAAGGGTTTATTGCAAGTGATTTCTGTGTTATGGAAGCCACAGAGCTGACCTACAATAGCAAGAAAAGGATCTACTGGTGTTATGACATTTACCCTGAACTGAGCTGCCTCTAGCCGATTAATCACAGAATCTGAGCTGTGGATATCCTTCATCCAATCTATGTATAAAAAAGTTTGCATGGAGATAATTCAAAAACTAAATTCTGCCACTCATGTGAATGATGGAGATTTGAGCCCATGCTCCAGCAATTCCCCTGAGAAATGTTCTTCCTCAAAGAGGGAATGCCTTTTAGTGTGTTATTAACTTACCTGAGAGTAAGCTGTGCTGTGTGAACACGATAGGATTTGCTTCCGTGTCAATGGAAATAGAATTATGCAGTTAAGAACTGCATCCTTCCTTCCTTCTCTTATTAACTGAACAAATTTAATTCAGGCTAGTGAAACAACAAATTATGGTTAGTTTGAACATGGAATCTCTCACTCAGGAAGATCCCCATCATAGCAGTTGTATTGACCTGATACTAGTTTGCCCTTCACAGTCAATGGATGCATCTTGTACTTAGATAGTTATGCCCAAGGACAACATGGCGCAGGTACGGTTGTTCCATTTTGCATTAAGCTTCTGCCTATAATTGGGTAGTCCCTGCCACTGAAGGCAAGGCCCCAAGAAATGAGTGGTGTGAAAAAACCAAGTAGTGTTGGGAAGCAATTTGGCTCAGATACACTTTCTGAGTCCCACTACTTTTTGCCTGAGAGGTTAAGAAAACATCGGCTATACTATTGGGCAGTAGCCAGTGGGCAACATGCAGAGGTAAGTCACCATCAAACTCCTCTGCCATTTTGTTTGGTGAAATAAGACAATTTGCATACAGCAATAAGTCTTGCTACACAAACTGCTGTCAAAATTTCAGTCTTGCACCTTCTGTTCTCTATGTTTTTCTGCCTTGATAGGAATCATATTTTTCTGGATGTGATGTTGTGCATTTGATGATTGTTTATCACTCATCTAATGCCAAGGACTATTCGGCAGCTCTCTCTTTATTCTTGTCGCATGCCTTCCTGGTTGTAGGTGTCCTTTCTTACTATTGTTTTGCTCTTTAAAGTTGAGTGAAACCCCCTTAACTCTGGGAGCTCTTGTCTTGCTGCCACCATGAAACCCTTTTCTGGTTTAGAAATTACTAGACAACCCGTGACCTGTTAGGTCATTGTTTCAGAAGTATTTCCTTACCTAAACAGAGAAAAGAATGACCATGGGTGGGCAAAAAAGCAATGGGAGCAAGAGCACCTTCCAACTTCCTCACCCCATTGAGTTTCCTTGTGGGAAGCTGGCAGGGAGTGTGGGGATCCTTCCTTCCTTCCTTCCTTCCTTCCTTCCTTCCTTCCTTCCTTCCTTCCTTCCTTCCTTCCTTCCTTCCTTCCTTCCTTCCTTCCTGTTTCTGAGGAAAAGTGACTGAGTGAATCAAGTAAGATATAGGACAGCTCAATCACTTGGTTTATAGAGAAAGGAAGATGTGAATTAACTTTCGTTAAATAACTTAAAATGGTTTATAAACAGGTTTCAGTTGATTCTACAATATATCTATAACCAATCAATACTTACCTAATTTTTCCTTTTTAAAGTTCTTATTTATTTCTTAACAGGTTTTACAGAAAGGAATAGAAAAATTACAAAGTGCAAAAAAGAACAAGCAAAGGATAGAAAAAGGGGAAACTACAGTATTGATGTATGTCATATATTAATGAAATGTCAAACATTTCTAAATATATTCCTAACCCTGTCTCCATGACAGAGGGAAGTTTTCCTAGGCTAGGACTCTTCTCCAGCTCCCTCTGCCTTCCAAAATATAACCTGGTGCCCTTCATTGCCATTATTTGATTGACATTTCTCCATCCAATAATCACAGTTCTATACCAACATGTCTGTATTCTGTGCTAAGACAAGCTAAATTCTGCAGCGTGCATAACAAACAGATTTATGCTGCAGAATATCACTGAAGTTACATCATGTTTCTGAAAAACTATGTGGCAAAAATAGTATAATTTGCATCATTTCAAAATTTGCATAATATTTCGGGACAAAAGTCCAAAATTCCATAATATATTCTAACATTGCTAATCATGGGGAGGAGCAAAGAAATATGCAGGACAATAAACCCTTGTTCCAAACTGCTGGAAATTGTATTCAACCATTCAGTCCAGCTTCTGACATTTTAGGCAGATATTGTCAATACTGTATATATTCCTGTATATTTCTGCAGCTGTTAGGGCTCCAAACTGTCAAATGATGGATGTCAGATTCTTAGGAGTCAGGAAAACACTGTGGCTGACCAACCTCCACTGACTTTTTTCAATCTATTTTTATTGTTATGAGCTTCATATGTAGGGTAAGCTTTGCAAAAAATTGAGTTTGCAAGATAAAAGCAATGTTTGAGCTTGCTAGATTAAAGGAAATTAAACTCATACAATACAATCAAAATACAAGCAGCTGGTCCAAGTGTTTTCCTAGGTGCCCACAAAACAAAGAAACATCTAAATTTCATAAGATTTCAGTAGGGAACTCTTGCAAAATCTTGTGCCAAAATACCATGAAATATCATTGAAATCTTGCCAGATTTTGACATTCTCACCCAAAATCTCATGTAAGTTAGCCAAAATCGAACACATTGACATCTCACAAAATCTGAATGATTTGGGGATCCTGCAGGTTTTTGCTATTCACAGGTACAGCATTGCCAATGCCATATTAGTTCAAAGAAGGGCTAGGTAGCTACATTCCAAGTTTTTGCAGGCATACTTAGCATGACATTAACTCTTCACTCAGATAAATTTTTGTACTCTGTAACTATTCGCTGGTTTCGATCTCAGGTTTTCAAACAGACTTTGGAGCACCATGCTGCTTTGATCAGCATACTAACAGAACATAACTATGATTTGCAAAGAAGAAAGTTTACGTTTACTGTTCATTTTTATAGTGCATTATAATTATTTGAATATAGCATCTATTACTAGACAGTAGGAGTGGGTTTGGACTGGATTACCATCCATACCTTGGGTTACTTGGCTTTCCTTTTTCACAATAGGTCAAGGAAAGAGGGATGGGTGGTGGGGCCATGAGGAGAAAGGAAGACTTTGCACCTTTCTCCTGGGTTATTTTAGAAGTTGGCATGATTGCTGCTGGTAAGCCAATTTCACATAACGACAAATGGATTGCCCAATGAAGGAGAAACTTTATATCCCAACACTGCCAAAGGCAAAGAAACAGAATGATGTAATGATATTTTTTTGCTGTCTGTCAAGTATTCTTTGTTTGAAAGGAAAATTCTCCTGAAGCACATTAAGAAACAAGCTAACATCTCTGAATTCAAATTGAAGCAGAAACTGCAAATTGAAGCAGAACTGGCTCACCTAGAGGCCAATTCTAAGGATTAAACCAACTCCAAGCACAGTGATTAAGCAGTGACTACAGATTTACAGTTAACTGTAATGCCATCGGATTGGCCAGACCAAAAAAACTATTTTGAACAAGAATTCTTATGCAACATTTATATCAAGACAATCTGAATGGGTAGGAGAATAACTAAGACACAGTTAGGAAATATTAGGAACTCTGAGCTTCCAAGATTCAGTATCTGGACAGCTTTAGATCTCTAATTGGAGATCTATGGAGCCGGCTTCTCAGCAGAATATAAATCTGTGCTACCCTAGTTTTTATGTTATTGGCTAGAGGAGGATTCAGTCTGAGGGAATTCTCAGATTCTCTTAGCTTTTCTCATTCTTATTCTTTGCTTTTCCAATCTCTCTGTTCTTAGCTTGGAGCCTGTTCAGACCATATCAAGATAGTAATATGCTGCGGCCCTTTCAAGATGGCAAACTTTTAAGGGAAAAAATGGCAGTAACATTGGAACACCTAGTAAGGTATATTTATGGCAGGACACAGATACTCATCAGTGAATCACCCAAACAAGGGCTACATTGAGGCATGTAAAATAGAGTGGTAAAACAGTTTTTATTTAGGTTGCAATGGCTATGAAGAAACTGCCATGAAAGAAAAAAATGCATGATCAAGAAGAAGACAGAAAATGTGTATTCTGATTTATATGTATAGTTCAACATTTAGAAATAATTTAAATGGAAATACAATAAGCTCACTAGAGTGAGGAAGGTAATGACAAGAAGATTCAGTCTGGTACCCAGATGTTAGCTGACTTTTGGGCCTTCCATTCATAGAACTCTTTATCTTTAAATCAGATTTGGATAGCTTAGGAAACTAGAGGACTGTCTACTGTTAACATCTGTTCAAGGAACTCTAGTGAGGGACATGTCTAACAGACACCTTGGGAAGAATTTGGTAGTCAGCCTTAGTTGTAGCAAGACAGCTGATCCTTTTTGCATTACTAATAAGAGGAAGAGAAGGAAAGCACTATATTTCCCAGCCACCCAAGAAACCATAATTCTGATATAAATCTTTCTTATGCTCAGGGATGGTTCTACCATTAAATAATGAATCAGCTGTCTCAGTTGCTGGCAATTCCTGGGTGGCAGTGACAGATTCCCATCCATTCCTTGTGATCCTTTTTGCCATTTCCCTCTCTTAAAGGTAGCTGAGATCTGTCCTCCACCTTCTAAGTGTGTCTTCTGTCCTTAGGTGTGATGAATTTCCCATGACCCATATTGAAAAGAGATTCACCTGTCAGTCCTATGGATTTCTGACCAAAAAATCATCACAATTTTGCCTTTTGCCTCAGCCAGCAATATGTCTAAGGCTGGCACTATGCATATTAAGTTAGACCAATTATCCATCTAACCTCAGACTCATTGGAAGCTCTCCTGAACTTCTCAAGTATAGAAATCTCTTTCTGATTACTTGTGATCAGCTGGACATGGCAGGACATAGTCTGGGATCATCTGTATGCAAAGCACATGCTCTGTCATTGAGCAATCAGACCTTCCCCTGCACAGCATTTCACCAGGCATGTGGGAGGTTAAGGCTGCAGCCATGGAAGGATAGATGCAGCCTTAAATTGTATGCCAACAAATTGTAGAGCAATCATGTGAGAATGTGTGTGAATATTCTCCCCTTTATTCTGAACACCCCTTGCCTGTCATTATATCACCTGATAAATGTGGCTTTTTGATTCTACTTAGCCAACAGGACAGGATGAGTTCTTGTAGGTGGGTTGTGGGATGCTGCAAAGCCATCGTGAATCACCTGTCATACTGAAGAGCTGGGTCAAAAGGGGAAGTTATTTACATAAATTATTGGAGAGCAGTAAATATTATTTCATGATATCACATCACGATTAAGGTAATGAAACTTGATATTAAGGGGCAGGAAGATTTGCTCTTACTCAAAGACAATTAAAGAAGGTGCTTGAGGGTAAAGAAGAGAGCCTACTTAGCAGTGTTCTTTTTTTCCTAACATGGAGGGCAACCAGACCTCTAGCAAAGGTCATTGTGATTTTCCCATTTATATAGAAGATGCTAATTTAACCATGTTCAGGGTTTGCTTATGTTTCCAAAAGCCCCTCCTCCCAGTTCTTCCCCTTAGTTTCTAATTTCAGTTTGCTGATGCAGTATATTTCATTTTAAGAATGATCATCACATTCTCACCTTCTTTGATTAAATAGGTGGAAAAGGAAATGGGGTCATATCCATTGGCTCCCCTTTCCTGTATCTGTTGTCTTGTCGCATACCCACATGTTCAGCCAGTGAAAACTGGGTCTTAGGTGATCTAGGCCTTAAATATACAGTTAGGTACCCAATTTGAGTAGGGTTCCTGGTATTTATTTATTATTCAAACAATTGAAAAGTAAAAATGTGTATAACAGCATTAAAGGATCAACACCATGTGGAATAGTATATGTGCATATAGCTTTATATGTGTAGAACACCATCCCCATTTCTGCTGAATGTGCAATGGTTGGAAACAGGGCCAGTAAGTCACATCAAGAGAAAATTTAGGAGGTCCAGTGTAAAAGAAGAATCCAGAAGTAATTTTAGGAGGATTTTAAAAGTTTGCTAAGATTAGCACAAATTAAATAGCTATTGTACAGCTCCTTTGATTGCACATCATTATTTCTTTTTAGAATATTTCTGTGCTGGATTGTAGCAAAGATCCACCAAGTCCAAAGGCTGATATATAAAGGCAAAACATAAAGAAGACAGAACATTCTGATGTGAAGAAGGGTGTCTCAGGTTTTGGGTAGCAGACATTTGTCCTAAAAAAAAAATCCCACAATTTCAGGGGAAAAGGATTTGCTTCTGGAAGTTTTGGGAACTGAGGTCCCCCTCTTGCAAGTATGGAATATCACACATTGCAGTTGGGATCCTATTCTTTAGCTGCAAGATTCCTTCTATGCATTACGTTATTATGCTATTGATAAATTTGCTTATGAACTACTATTCAGTCCATTTTCCCCTGACCTCAGCGCTAGCTCTATCTATTCTAAACACACAAATGATTTAGGAAAGAATGGTGGAAAATACAGCTGGTCAATTGTTTCTTTTAAATCTTAATGTTTTAGGCCTCAGGAACATCCAAGTAACTGTTTAATGAGAAGATGTCTAGTGGAATGTTGGTAAGGAGCTTGATTGCTCCCTGAAGGTGGCTGTCAGGGTTAAATAACAGTGTTGAAGTTGTATACAAAAATGTGGAGTACCAAAGAACAGTATTAAATGGGAAACCAAAGACAGGAACTGAAATATTGAATAACACATTTCTTCTACTTTATTCAGAGCTCTTTAACCCAGGGAGTACCATTCCAGAGATGATTTGATGGTTCCATTGGTAAGATGTCTGCTAAGCAACCACTTTCCCTTAGGCCCTTGAGCTCTGAAGTGTCTGTAAACCCTGACTTATGGGCCAGGCCGTAGGTAAGCTGAGAGCACAGCCGCTGTTCTCACCAGTAATGGTAAGCAGGCCTCTCTCCCCTGTGGTGATCCAGACACCAGAAACGGAAGGCAGGGCAGCTGGGAGATCTCACATTTCAAAGCTCTGAAGCCTTGTGGTCAAATGGGGGGTGGGGGAGAGAAGAAACCAGCAAAGACAAAAAGTCTGAGATTCTGAGCTAGTTTATGAAGTCTCAGTCATACAGAGCCATAACATTTAGAAATTGTCTGAGATGCCCCCCTCTAGCCCATAGCCTGATCTACATATGTAGTAGTCACAGTGAGACAGCTACTTCAAGGATGCCTGGGGAATGGGCAGAGGAAAAGGAGATGCAACTGTAAGAGACAGAGGGCTTGGCCAGTTTTGTGCCCCTCATCTAGCCTGGTGCCTCCGATGCACTGGGGAAGGTTTCTCCACTGCCAGTATTGAACTGAGCCTCCATTCCCAGTCTGATTAGCTTCTCTATGTAGAGTAATGTGGTGTTTGTGGAAGTGTGTGGATGTCAACACCAGCTTTGCTTCAGGCAACAAACTCTTTAGTCATGAATAGAAAGAGATGGTAGAATGGTTTGTGCCCCTTCAGGCTGCAGGTGGGGGACGGAAATTTCATTTTAATGTGCCTTTCTTTTAAAAATTCCTGTGAACAACACCCCACCCCCCAGAGTTCATGTGGCTATGTGCATGTGTGTGTGTATATATAAGGGGGGGGGGGGAGGAGGGCTGAAATATTTTCTATTACTGAACTAGATTTTTATTTAAAGGAAGTTTGTTATGTTGGGTGGTGATGGAATTCAGAAACGCTGTATTCACATTATAATCCTGTTGTCCCCAGTCACATTTTTGTTGAACGGGTGAAACCTATATATTTCACTTACAGGACCAATGTAGTAGGCTGCCTGAATCTGAGATAACTTACAACCAGTCAAAGATATGGCCTACCCACAATGCTTTCAGAAGCTTCATATTGACTCTTCCAGGGGTGTAAATAAAAGATAAGTTTTGTTCAGTCTCTGATGGACAGCAGACAGATTAGGTAGGCTCTTTTCAGTTTGATAAGTTACAAAATGGATGCCATGAATGCTTGATGTGCTGCAGCACCTTTCTCCAGCCTGCATAGTCACTGCAATACCCCCGCCCCCGCCCAGCCTCACTCTGTAGTACTCACCCTCCCACCTGCCTGCTTGCGAGCTGCCTGGGACTTGAGACTTCCTGCCGGCTTCCCCATTGACTTTGTTTTTGGGAAGCCAGCAGGAAGTTGTAAGTTAGTTACATGAGGTCCTCACTTAACGACCTGCAATTCTCGCTTAATGATGGCAACAGGGATCAGTGATGTCATACTTTAGGACTGCATCACTTAGTGAGGGAAATTCTGGTCCATTGTTAAGCAAGGACTACCTGTATATGTGCAAAAATGGAAAGACTCTGAAATACCCACAACGAAGGAATTGTGGGTGAAGATGACAGAATTAGTAGAGATGGCAAAATTAACTTGTTTGATTAGAGAAAGATCAACAGCTACATTTATTAGTGACTGGAAACCCCTTGTGGACTTTTTGCTGAAGAAAGAGAAACATGAACTTGTGATTTATGGGTTTGAAAATTAGAAAGGGTAGCTTATGGAAAGAAGGAAATTATGATGTAACCTGAGAGAGAGAGAGAGAGAGAGAGAGAGAGGGAGAGAGAGAGAGAATAAAATATAGATGTATTTATAACTGCTGTCAAGAAGATTGGAAGCCGTTTCTTTATAATCTTTCCTTTCCTTTCCTTTCCTTTCCTTTCCTTTCCTTTCCTTTCCTTTCCTTTCCTTTCCTTTCCTTTCCTTTCCTTTCCTTTCCTTTCCTTTCCTTTCCTTTTTCTTTTCTCACTATTCACTGTTTTTCTTTATTCTCTTTATTTTCTCTTACATTTTTTACTTTGTTAAAATTTCTTTTATATATGTGTGTGTGTGTGTGTGTGTGTGTGTGTGTGTATACATACATACATACATACATACATTCCATGTTTGTGCTCCAACCAGTGATGCAAAAGAAGTTGGTCAAGTTGAATTTGAAATCGACAGAACAGGTAGGCAAGGTATGCTGCTTGTGGTTAGAGACTGGGATGCCAAAGTTGGAAATAATAAGAAAAAACTATTTGGACTGTATGGCCTAGGAAAAAAAATGAAGCAGGAGAACAGTTTATCCGTTTCTGCCAATCCAATGGTCTCTTCATTGCTAACACAGTTTTCCAGCAACCAACAGGATGCCTACATATGTGACATCACCAGATGGAGTACACAGAAATAAAATGGACTATATTACTGGTACAAGGGACAGAGCAGCTCAGTTATAACAGCAAACGCATGGTTAGGGGCTGACTATGGAAGAGATCATGAACTGCTTATGTGCGAGTTCCAAGTCAAGCTAAACTGAAAGAACCAAGCCAACCAGTTTCCATGATACGAGCTTAACAATATACCCACCATTTTCAAGAACATCAGGGATGGTTTTGAAATTCTGAATGAACCTCATTGATAGGAATAAAAGGAACAGTGGAATGAAGTTATTAATGATGAATGTGAAAAAAACCACCAAAGACAAAGAAACAGAAGAAAGCAAATTGATGTCAGAACAAATGGTAGAAATTTCTAAGAAGGGAAGAAAAGTCAAAGCCAAGAAAAACAAAAATCTCAGGAAGGAACTTAACAAAGAATTTCAGAGAGCTGTTAGAAGAAACAAGAAGCAGTATAGACATGGAAGATTGAAATAGGCACGGAAAAACAAGTAATGTCTTCCAAAAGATTTCTGAACCCAAAAGGAGGTTCCAATCTTGAATTGGTATGCTAATGGATGCCAGTGATTAGAGAGTAACTGATTCCAAGAAGGTCAAACAAAGTTGGAAGGAGTATACTGAAATTCTGTAGGTAGGGATGTCAACATCCAAGATACCTTAGAAGATATTGCATATTTATAAGAACCTCTAGTACTAGAAGATGAAGTGAAATCAGCATTCTGATCATTATCAAATCAGAAGGCTATAGGAACTGATGCCTACAGAAATATGGAAGGCAACAAAAGAAGACTCAGTAAAGGTTCTATCCAAACTATGCAGGCAAATCTGGAGAATGACATAGTGACCAACAGATTGGAAAAGGTAAGTCTCCGTACCAATACCAAAGAAAAGAGATTTAACAGATTGTGCAAACTATCATACAATAACTTTAATCTCATACGCTAGCAAAATAATGCTTAGCATCATCCAATGCAGATTAGAGCCTTACATGGAAAAGAAAATGCCAAATGTTTATGTGGGTTTTTGAAAAAGCTGAGGAACAAGAAACATTATTGCTGATGCATGCTGGATAACCGAGAAAGCCAAAGAATACCACCAAGAAGTCAACACGTGCTTCACTGATTATAGCAAAGTCTTTGATTGTGTCGATCATCTCAAGATGTGGCATGTCCTTAGGAAAATGGGAATCCCAGAACATCTCATTGTTCTTGTGCAGAGGACAGGAAGCCATAGTCCAGATGAAACAGGGCTCTAAGTTAGTAAAGGAGTGAGACAAGGCTATATACTCTTTCCTTATTTATCCAACCTATATGCCAAATATATAGGGAGGGAGGTTGGATTGGAAGAAATGAGCATGGTCTTAAATATTGGATTGAGTAGAACAGCAAAATATCTCAGCTCAAAAAATCTGCTTTATAAGTGAGCATCTGGCCCCAGTTGATTCATTTATACACCTATCTGGGGTTTCTGTTTAGGATTTTACAATTATGTTGTTTTTTCTGTTTCTTTTTTTGTTACTGTATGCTACCCAGAATCTTTAGAGATTATGGTGGGTTAAGAAAAATAAAGCAGATATAAATATGCAAAAACAGGTTTCCATATGTGGAAGATTATTCCAGCTGATGGACAAAGACTTTCAAAATATAGGCACATGTACACTATATATACTCTCCAATGCATTCCAGATGTATACAGCTTGCAAATTAGGACAATGAATGCCAATTTACAAATTCCAGTTGAAGGCTTGGGTTTTCCAATCATAGAATTCCAGAATCTCTGAAATGAGTAACAGGCTGTGGACCTAAGATATTTGTCAGTTCTGTGGCCAGTCATGCTATATTCCCTCTACTTTTTTGTTTGAAGGCAGGGAAGATTTTTTGAGCTGTGGCAAAAAGAATCAGGACAGATTCAAAGGGCCCTTAACACAGGCAGGGGAATATAAGATATGGGTAAGGAAAGAGAACATGAAAAATTGGAGGTTGAAAACCAGAGGTAAGAACAGAAGGCAGAGAAAATTAAACGTTGCTCTTTCTTTGAGTCAAGCTGAAACCAGGAAGCGTTTGGTTGATGTTATGGACAGATGAACGTTGAAGACTTTGATGTAATCCTAGACCTCAAGCACGAAACTCTGCTTGACCTTTTCCGTTGGGTTCTTTTATGCAATGCTACTGGACATTTAGTTGCAAGAAAGGAAGCGGGGAAAGGATATCAGTTCAACCACATGTCAACTTTTGGATGTAAAGTGACAGGGAAAGGAAGGCCTTAGATGTGCAATAACTAACTGGTTAAAATAATAATAAAAAACTGCTACCAAAGACCTCAGGGGAATTCTTACTTCACTGTAAGAGTCTGCTAGTTCAAATCTGACTCAGGTTAGTAGGAACTGAAAATAGGGCTTCTTCTCCAGAAGCTGAAATAATGGTCTGTCTTTCAGTACTTGTTTCATAAAATATTGATTTTTTTTTTTAATGGTTAGGTCTTAAGGAAATTCCTGGGAGATCTGAAGCTTGCCAAAGCTGCCATTTGGTTTGCCCACAGAAACCATTTGGCGTCAATGATGCATACCGTGGTAATGTAGCAGCCCAATGCTAAGAGAAGAAGCAATTATCGCAGTTAATTCTTTTAAAAGCATTTATGTATTCATTTTGATTTACATCTTCCGCTAACTCAAAGGCTCAGGGTAAATGTTGATTCTGGGTTTATTTATTTATTTTTAAAAATCAAGGCATAGGAGTATGTGATGTTGTGTTCATATGCAGTGAATTGGTATACTTCAAGCCCAACATAACCTCAGAACTTGCACAATTCTGCATTCACCAGGAATGGGAAACTTGGTGATGGACAGTGGTTGGAGCAGGAGCCCAAAAAGGGTTGCCTAGAATTGCCCACAGTTTTTTTCTTTTATGCAATGCCTTTCATTCATCAATCATCCATTCAACTTATTTATTTCCTCTCTTTCACTCACGTCGCCGTTCTCATCCCACTCACCTGTTCAGTCATACTTGCAGGCTGTGTTTGTATGAATTGCTATACTCAATTCAATTCTGTTTTCTGGATTCTATCAATATACTGAACTATAAGGGAAGAATTCACTCACCATAGTAAGCTACAATGTGATCGACTAGTTGTTGTTCAGTGTGTCACGCGAGCACAGCTATGTACTCCATTCTCTTTCTTCTATCCTCTTTCTCTCTCTTCCTCCAGCTCTCTGCTTCTTTCCCTTTCATTCTTGCATTCTCAAGCTGTCACCCCTCCTCATTCTGCAGATAATTACATTTTGTGATGCAGCTCCCACTTGCATCCATGGGATTTTGTTTTTCTAAGCCTCATTGCTACATGGGGGCATTTCCTTAGGATATGTGACACAACACAAGGAGGGCTTGTTTACCCATGCACCCAGGGATGCTACTAGAGCTGGATCATGTAATGCTTATCTACAGCCTGTGGCCTTCAAAGATTCCCAAACAATTCTTCCAGCCATAGCAAGGGTGTATGCTAGTAGAAGATTGTGTAACTGTGCTTGCCAGGCATGTGTCATTTTAAAGCAAAGTATTTTCCTTAGCTTACACTGAACTGAACCTATCAGACACTGATTCTGGGGAAATGCTTCCAATGAGGGCCCTAGAGCTTTGAGAGGAATATCCTCTTGCTGCTTCAGTGCTGTTATTGGCCATAAACACCCCAAACAACTCATTTGCCAGCCTGGGAAGTATTTTACTATGAAATCCTGCACTGTCTGGATTTCCCTTAGCTCCTGCCGCAGCAGTGTGAGGCTGGCTGATGACAAGAAGGGGAGGAGATAAAGGAAAGTCACAGGCAGCATGGAAGGCAGGGTGGAAGAACATTAGCTTTAGCTTCAGGGCAGGCAAGGTAGAGGTCTCCTGAACCTACTTGTATGCATCATCAAAAAGATCTTATTTGAGTAAACTGGACTCAGGCTTTATTACTATTCTAAGGAAGAGAGGTGATAAGCACATGCCACAGGTCAGGTCTCAAGGCATCAAATGCTACACCTGGCTGAAAGGCCAGAGAGTTCTCACTGCTCTAGTACTCTCGTATCCCTTAGAGTTCAGGTCAGATGGCAAAGCTTTGAGAACATCCTTTAAATCATCTACAATGTTCTCTTTTATTTTTTACCCTAGAATAAATGCAGGAGTCTAGATTGAATTAGGTCCCCAGTGTTGGAGGGGTGGGGTAAATTTAATCTCTTTAATCTCACTGAAATCGCAGTATAGGTGGGAGAAGTAAAGAAAGACTCCTTCTAGTTGACTTGACTTGTGGTGCCTCCCATCTTTTCCAAATACCTAAGTCAAAGGGCAACAGCTCCAATTTAAAAGTAGCCCTATAATACATTTTGCTCCTTTTCCTCTTGGTCTGTGCAATGACAAAAACACCCAATGTATTTTAAGACTGTTACTGCTGTTGGCTTTTGCTCTTCCTTTCTTCTTCCTTTTGCTGGCACCCAGGATGAGGCATAGATGTTGTACAAAGAAGTCATGCACCGGATTGAATTCTGAATATTGTTTTATCCCCTTTGGGTACTGAAGATAAAGAGCAATGGCTGCTATTGTTCTTTCAGCTTTCCAGATGATCTTTTATATTTTATTAACCCCGGGGAAGACCACAAGTAGAGCGTTGGCTACCAAATAGAGTCAACTTCTTTTATTCCTTCTTGTGTAGAAAGGCACAGATCTCACCTAAGCATTTCTGCAAGTTCTATCAGTATGATCCTTTAGTACTCTGATGAAACAATAGAAACAGATTACTTGCATTCTACTAAAGCCAGTAAGGGGTTAACTGGACATTTCCTTATAAAGAAGGCAGAGAGAAAGCTAAGAATTTGGAAGAGAAAGGGATTAAAAGAGAAGAGAGAGAGAGCTGACAGCTAGATAGAGTAGAAAGAGGGAAAAGGAAAGGAGATAATCCAAATAAAGAACAACAGCAATAACAACAAAACCATTGGTAGCCCTTGGGACAACCATTCTATAATTAAGCACTTAGGAGGAGTTTTGTCCATGTACCTCTAAACAGGACCAACTTTTATCCTCTATTATTTGTTCACACAATTGTATTGATAAATGAAATATTATTAATAACCAAATGTGTAAATGAGAATATAACAGTCCCTCATGTTTAAGCTACTACGGCATCAAGAAATAACTTTTAAGAGAAGAGATAACATTAGTAAAATAACTCTAAATTTTAGAGTTTTGTGGTGATGGCAGCAAGAAGTTTATTTATTTATTTATTTCATTCCCAAAATAATTAAAGAAATTATGACTTTTCTGACCAAATAAGAAAGACCAGTTTCACTACAGGTACTCCCTAATGCTGACTCCAATGTGTCCCTTTTCCTCTGTGGTAGAAGTTTAGGGAAATGTTGAATGTGGAATCATGTGGGGTTTATTATTTATTCAAAAGAAGTGACCCCATTCCAGAGACTTGAACTGTGTGACCAGGAATGGGCAACTTGAAGTCCTTAATTTCATATGAGCCCTGGCATTTTAAAAGACTTTATGCTCTTAGAAGAAAGGTGGGATATAAATCTAATGAATAAATAATAAGTAGACAGCTTAGATTTTAACCTAAAGGGATCTCTTCCATTCTGGGCAGATTGATAGCTAGAGAGGAAGAAGGAAAGAGAGACAAAGTGATGTCAGAATGGAAGTGAGAAAAAAGGTTATCAAAAAGAGAGAAGAAAGAGAAGACTCCTTTCATTTTGGATTCTAGTCCATCCCTACAGCCTCCAGCTTGTGTCCAGCTTGTGTCCAGCTTGTGTCCATACCTCAAGAGGAATATGACTATCAATCCCACCCCCCCATCCTTACTGAACATGAGCAGAGATGATTGTAGGACACTGTAATCTCAAGGGAGGTAGTGACTAGTAATTGGGCAAGCTGTTTACCTCTATGGGATCCTCTTGATTCAGTTTACTCTAATTTGTTTTTTTAAAAAACTGTTTTGGAGGAACAGAATAACGTTTCAAGGCAGGGATGTAGAAGAAATTTACCATGCTATTTGGGGAGCAATAACGGAACCTATGCATACAGATCCCTAGGATGTGATGGCTTGGTCCTCCTCTGACTGTGACAAGGGGCCTCTGAAACCTTCCTTCCAAAGCGTCACTTCCCTCTCCCCACCACACCTGCAGAGATCTGGAAAGATATGCTGCTATCAGCCATTTTGCTCCAGAGAAGTACTCCCTGGCACTGAATTACTTTGGAAGACCTCCTCCCCTCCCTTCCTTCTTTCCAAAGCCTGACCAGGCAGAGTAACATGTGCTAAAGCTAGATCCCTTTCTCAGAATGAGTATCACTGATTCAGTAACAGTGTTAAATTTTTATTATGTACAATGAGATCAGAGATCTAATGAATTGGAAAAGGAAAATAAAAGGGAGAAGGAGATGAACAATTGCTCCCTCAGCCCGAGATCTCCCTCCCTCCCTCACATACACACACAATTTTGCACAGCTCAAATCTTGGTCCATCAAAGAAAACAAAATGTATGGTGCCAATAGCTTCACTGATCTTAGCTTGCTGCCCAGATTATTAACTCTAGTCTTGTTTCTTTTGGCTGGGGTTTTTCCCCTTACTTGTCTTCTAGGGAGCTTCTTAGAGGATTAAATCAAGTGTGCTAAAGACAAAGGCAAAATGGAGGATGCCCTCTCCTCAGGGAAAGCCCACCTGATTGCCTTCTCTGAATTTGACTTTCTTGGACTTCATTTTCCTCTCTCTAATAGGTCATCTACTTTCACTCTTTCCTGGTTTGAACCTCTTGAATGGAATTCCCCACATTCTCTACTTCTGCAAAATGGATTATCACCATGATATGGAGGGTAACATCAAACAGAATCCACTAACAAAGATTCTTCTCTGTTCAAACATCTCCCAGTTTCACTACTCCAAATAAATGTTTCTGAAACTTGCATGTATAAATGGGGAACTACATTTAAGCAAAAACTTGATTTGGGGAAATTTACATTAAAGAAACTTGTGTCAAGGAAACATTTATAACTATTCAATTCTCCCACCTCCAGAGCAATTTCACATGTGACATTTGTCCTGTTGCTGGATTGGCCCCATGCCCCTTGTGACTCCATACTGTCATCTCTTCTGGGGAATGGGATCACTTCCATTTTAGCTACAGTACAAAATAAATTGTTGTGAAGTCAGTTTTCTTTAAAAAAAAGGGGGGGGGAGGGTAAATTGCAGACCTTTGGGATTGGTCCACTTCTTTACTGGTGACATCTCTTGCTTCATCTCACCTCCTGGCTCTTCATTTTCATAGAGGTAGCGTTAAACTTATGTTTTTGCAGCTGGAGGTGTCCATATATTGAGAGAGAGGACATCTTGGCAGCTTGGTCTGTTACTCATCAGCAGGATCAACAGGAAGGACAAAGATTGGCCTGCTTCAAATTGTTTCTGAAAGATTGGGGAGTGGAAATGGAGTGTGGAAGTGTCCCTAGATTCAAGGTTCTATTGTTTCCCTCTATCTATACACTACTAAAACTCTCCTGTCTATAACATTCAAATGGGCAAAACAGTGCGTCATAGGGCAACAATTTTTGAACCAAGGTATCTCAAATGGGTTAACTTACAGAATGTGTCCAAATTCCAGGACCAATTATTCCCAGGATTGAAATTTGGGAAATTTGTGGCTGCTTCAGCAGTGCACTGCAGCAGTCAGCCCAGGTCATGTGATCATCACGGGCACATTCCTGACCTCTTTCCCACCTCCCTCTGTCCCCTGTGCCCAGTCGGCTGGTGGCAAGGCCAGACAGATGAGTGGCAATTGGCTGCTTTGGAACTGAGGCAGAAATTTGAAATCTCTTAATGGCAGTTGGCAGTGAGGGAAGGACAAGGGACCAACTCAGATGCTTGCTGGCAAGGTAGGGCTGGCTGGGGGGTGCCAGTGATCGATGGGTGAGCCCTCTTCCTCCCTCGAGGGAGGGGCCCTTGATGATATGCCAGAATGGGAAGTGGGGGTGATTTTCTTCACAGACTGTAGCTCCCTTGGTTCCACCTCCCCCCAGCAAAGTGGCAGACTGAGAAGGAGGAGGAGGAGGGGGGGGGAGGAAGCTTCACCGGGGCTCTCCTGGGGGTCATGAGGGAAAGGCAAATGGCACAAGCCTATAGTATATGTGGAAATGAAGTGAGGGAGGGAGGGAGTGAAGGGAGTAAAGGAGGAAGGGAGGAAGGGAGGAAGGGAGGAAGGGAGGGGAAAGGGGGGAAGGAAGGAAGGAAGGAAGGAAGGAAGGAAGGAAGGAAGGAAGGAAGGAAGGAAGGAAGGAAGGAAGGAAGGAAGGAAGGAAGGAAGGAAGGTTTCTGACATTCCCCCAAGCTTCCCACAACCAAAGTCAATGAGGAAACTGGCAGCAAGTTGCAAGTTGCAAGTTGCAAGTTGCTCACACTCCCATTGCTTTTTTGCCCTTGTTTAGGTAAGGAAATATCTCTGAAATGATGACCCAACAGGTCACGGGTTGTCTAGTAAGACCTAGCAGGGAGGGCATGCTCTGTGTTCCTTCCATTAAACAATGTCATCTTGATGAACCCCAGAGTCGTGCCTTCTCTGTGGCAGCACCTGCCTAAAGATGAATTAGCCTTTTTTTAAGGCACTATAGGCCTGGCTGTTCCCACAAGGCATTTGGGGCAGATTGTTAGGCAAGCTGTGCTAGTTAACATTGGTTAATGTTCTTTTTTATGAGTTGGATTGTGTTTGTGGCATCAGGCATTATGGTTGTTGCTAAATTGTTATTGTTGCTTTTAACCTTTGTATGCTGTCCAGAGTCATTTTTGGGAGATGGGCAGCCTTATAAACTGCTTGAATAAATAAAGCTGAATTGAACACTTGAAATACTTTCCACCTGAAACAACTATGCTTTGGTTTGTGTCTGAACCAAAACAAGCAGGGTTGTTTTATTGTACATGTTGATAGGACAGCTGTTCTTGTTTTTCTTTTTTAAATCAAATTTGCAGCTTTCTCAAATAAGTACAGCTTTTGAGAAAGCTGACAAGAGGAGTACATAAGGAGAGACAGTTTCAGCAGATACTAGACAACCTAAACAGAGAAAGAGAATGACCAAGGGCAAAAAAGCAGTGGAAGTGTGAGTGACTTACGACTTGCTGCCGGCTTCCCCATTGACTTTGCTTGTGGGAAGCTGGCAGGGAGCATCAGAAATCTCCCTCCCTCCCTCCCTCCCTCCCTCCCCACATATAATACAGGCTTGTGCTGTTTGTCTTCTCCTCATGACCCTCAGAAGTGCCCCAGTGAAGCCTCCTCCTCCTCCTCCTTGGCTGATCTGCGGAACTGCCTGGCACTTTCCTGGGGGGAGGTGGAACAAAGGGAACCACAGACCACGAGGAAAACTTCAACCCGCTCCTCATTCTGGTGTGTCCCTAAGGGCCCCCTCCCATGAGGGAGGAAAAGGGTGCACCCGTCGACTGCTGGCACCCCCAGCCAGCCCTACCTTGCCAGCATGCGTTCCAGTCACTTCCTCATCTTTCCCTCAACACCCACTGCTGATAAGAGAGTTCCAAAGCTGCCAATCAGTGCTTGCTTGTCAGGTCTTGCCGCCAGCTGATTGGGCACAGGGGACAGAGGAAGGAAGGAAAGAGGTCAGGGATATGCCCATGATGATCATGTGACCTGGGCTGACTATGGCAGTGCAGCAGTGATGAAGCAGCCACAAATTTCCCAAATTTCAATTCCATGGGAGTCATGGGTCCCGGATTTTGGATGCATTCTGTAAGTTAGCCTATTTGAGGAACCTTGGTTCAAAAATTGTTGCCCTATGATGCACTGTTTTGCCCAGTTGAAGGTTATAGACACAGGAGTTTAGTAGGATATAGATGGGGCAAGCAGAGATGATGGGAGACAGGAGGTCCAGCAAATAACTTGGCTTTATACCATGTAGGGCTTTATGGGTGACAACCAGCATCTTGAATCATACACAGAAGCGCACTGGGAGCCAGTACAGCTTGCAGAGCAGTGATGTTATACTGAAGTAATGAGAAATGCCAAAATCAGCTGCAGCTTCCAAATGATCTTCGAGGGCAGCCCTATGTAGAGCACATTACAGTAATCCAAACCGGGAGTGACTAATGCATGAGTCACCATGATTTCCTGGCCCAGGAACAGGTGTATTCAGTACACAAGATAAACCTGTGCAAAGGTCTCCCTAGTCCTGTCTGCTACTCAGCTCTTTGAGTCAGAGCTGTGAGTCCAGGAGATCTCCAAGTTATGCACTAACTCTGATGGGAAGTGCAAAGATGGAAAATTTCTGGATCTGGGTGGACTTAAAATCCATAGCTACTCAGTCTTGCCAGGGCTGAGCCAAGGCCTGTTCTTCCCTATCCAAACCCTCACAGCCTCCAGATCCTGGGAAAGAACCTTGACCACATCACTTGGTCATCCCAGGGCAGAGATGTATAACTGAATATCATCAGCATACCGATGATACCATAACCTGTGGTGACAGATGATCTCACCCAGGGGCTTCACACAGATGTTCAATAACAGCAGGTGTAGAGTAGAGCCCTGAGACACCCCACAAAGCTTTGCACTTGATCTCTCCCCTTTGCTAACACAAATTGGAACTGGCTCTAGAAAAGGGAGGAGAACCACCATAGTACCATGCTTCCCACTCCAATTCTCTAAGATGGCCCAGAAGGATACCATAATCAATGGTACTGAAAGCTGCCAAGAGAGATCAAGGAGGGCCAGGCTAAATGCACCAGCCCCATCCTGAGCCTGCCAAATGGAGTCAACCAGTGTGATCAATGCTATCTCTGTACTATGGCCAGGTCTGAATCCTGAATGGAAGGGGTTCAGATAATCTACTTCTTCCAGGGCCTTCTGAAACTTCAGGCTGACCATCTTCTTGACAACCTTCCTTAAAAAAACAAAACAAAACATGTAATCAGAGGGAGGTTTGCTTGTCAAGAAGGAGAAGGGCAATTGTTGGAAGGAGGTTTGATTTTAGTACCATGTCCACTACTCCTGCAATAGCCAAACAACTTTTGACCTAGGCAGTGCTTAAGCACCTTTTGTTAGCCATCATCCAGGTGTCAAGCTAAGCAAAATGCCTGTGCAGTGGTTCAAGTAACCAACAAGCTGCAAGGTGGTCCAAAAGCATCAGACATAATACGTGCTACAATATTGTGAAGATAATGGCTTTGAATGGTGACCCACTGAGCAAGGTGGAGGATTCTGGTTCTTCCTCCACCAGGTTACTCTTGACTTTTTGATCCCCTCAAATACCATCTTCAGCATGCAGGTAATGCTGTTTCTGGCACATGTCCATGTCACCTCAACATTTGGTCCAGTTGGACTGGATTTACTGGTGGGATAGGATAAGAATATTGCAATGTCTGCCCTTGTAGGCTCCAATACTCTCCACAATGCAGTCCCAAGTGTAGACAGGTGGAGATGCTGTTTCATGCCAGGGTGTTCGATGTGGCTGACACAACAGGTGAGAAGACCATAGCCATGAACCACATAGTGGAGAGCTACCTATCTTGGTAGCCAGTTACAACTGAGTTTTCATGGTCATGGAAAGTGGGCCCAACTTGAGAAGGGCAATCCATCAGATGCAGTTCTTCACAAACTAACTTTGATTGTGTGGGATTGGGGGGGGAGGGAAGAGCACCAGGATCATCCCAAGGCTATCACCAGTGTTCTTAAGGACAATTGCCATAAGATCGCTACTTATTTCAATTGGAGTGAAGAGATAGATGTTAGACCAGTGCCAAGTCAAAGTCCATATTCCACATCAGGTGTCCTATCCTGACACTTGATCTCTCAGGATGTTCCCCACCCTGTGGAACTTGCCTTTTCTTCAATGGCTGCTTAAGCACCAGGGAGTTGTGAATGACATGGTAATGCATATATATATCCTTGAGACTCAGCTGTGGAGATTCATTTGAGGAGGTGATTTCTGTACTTGTTTCTTTTCTGTACTTCAAGGAAAACCTCCACTGCAGACTGAGCCACTCTTATCTAGATTCCGCCCTTGGTTCTTTTCTTGGGAAATTCCTTGGATGAACTACAGGAGAAAGTGCTTTCAAGGATGGAAAAGCCTTGGCAGCTTGATTTTACATTGGAGTTGTGTAGTGGTTTTAGGTCAAGCATTCATGTCTGTTAGTTGTATAATCCATGGATGAAGGAAAGGGGATGATCACCTGTACTGATGATTGCCTTTGGTGGAGTCCCTGGTTGTAAAAATGGCTCAGGTGGAGGAGAGAAAACTATACTACAACTGAGAGGAGTGGCTGAGGTGTCTGCTGGCAGTGGTAGGCAGGGCCCCAGTTCTGGCATGGGATTTTTCTGGCAAACCTATACCAAACCAATTTGTAGCAGCATCTTTTGCATGTTGCTGGGAAGAAGAGAGAGGTTGTCTATTGATTCAGCCAACACCACCTAACATTCCATTATGTGCTTCCTGAGCAAGCCAGAAGAGGTTGAGGGGACAGACCTGCTCCACTTTTGGGTAACCAATGCCAGGGGCTGGGAAGACTGGTAATGGTTATCCAGCTGCATTTTGCTTACTAACTAGCATCCTGACTTACAGCATAGTCTTCAGAGTGGGTGATGTGATGTCACTTAAGCTGGATGCTGACTTGATATGACTACTTGGGTTCTTTAAGGTGACCTCTCCTTGCTAAAGTTCCCTGACCTTTAGAGGGGAACTTCCCCATACTCTCCAACTTCTGGCAGTAGCCTAACCCTGCTGACTGCCCAATTATGACCAATGTTAAGGGGTGAGATCCCCTAGGTCAAACTCAAAGCCAGTTGCTTGCTCACTGGAGCAAATCAGAAAGGGGTTGAATCCCTGACTAAAGACACCTCAGAGATGCACATTGGATGAGATTCATGTGACTCACCTGGCTTCTCTTTCAGCCCCTGAGGAAGCACTGAGTGAGTCTCACACTGGATAAGACTCCTTCGGGATTTATCTAGTTCCTGTTCCATCTAGTTCATCCACCATCTTTTTCATGGCTCCTCACCTTCTCTTAATCCCACTGCTGTGACCTCCCTAACTTAATGCATGGCCAAGGATGATACTACAGGATCCCAGTCCTTGACCCAGCTGAGTCAAACAGGATATACTGGCTCTGAGATCACATGTACTCATACACACACACATAGCATGGAGGTGATGCTCTGGCCAGGAGTAGACTGCACAGCACAGACAGAAGGAAAAAAAGGACTATTCTTCTCCATTCACCATACCATTTCTTGCTACTATATTTTGAAAAGATTCTTGCGGGGAAGTTGGATTACATATACAAGTAGGTTAATTTTGCCTTCAGAAGAAAAGCAGGTGAAAAGCTGCAAGTTAAAACGTCAAAGGTATGCATTTATGTGTACTACTGTACTGTAGTTCAAATACAAATGTTGGGCAAAATGAAAATGTGAAGAGTTCTAGTACAATGTTGGCTTGGTTGACCTGCTGAGCTTTGATCTGTGTGTGTACATTCAGTGCATGTTTTTTGATGCTGAGAATCATGAAACTATCACACATATCTGTAATGGTCTTCATCTTCAAAAACACTTTGAAAGATCCACAGTCACCAAAACAAGGAAACATGCGGAGTGCACTGCATACTTAAATTCAGCAAACCGTAGATATTTTTGATTCTGTGTGCATTTGAAAAGCAAAGAGTAACTCTGGTTGATTGGCCTGGTGAGTCTTTTTTGGGTATTCATGCATCATTACACTCTTTGCATTCTCTTGTTGCCATTTGTTTGTGGAGACTTCAGAGGGCATTTAAAATTTCAGAAGACTTTAGACTGGTTGATCTGCTAAACTTAAGTGTGCATGCACTCTATTCACGCTTTTAGTTTCTGTTGATGCAGACCATAGCACATTTTTTTTTTACAAAAGGATGTTTGAACATGTTGGATTTGCCTATTTACTGCAGTTTCTCTGCCCCTTTTGCACTTCAAGTGTAAAAAGAATAGTACTTTTGTTGAGCAAGGATCTGTACATGACTCATAATTAACTTTTGTTCTGTTAAATGTAGTTTACATTTAGGATGTAAGTGCTGGCAGCCAGGCAGGAAGAGATAGTTTTCTAGGGTGGGGCCTCTCTTCCAGGCTCTCCTCTCCTCTCCTCTCCTCTCCTCTCCTCTCCTCTCCTCTCCTGTCCTCTCTTCTCTTCTCTGAAAGGCTGAAACAGCATTTTTTTTCTTTTGTTTTTGGTAGCTGAAAAGAAAAGAAAAAAATATGGTAAATATACAGGTGAATGTCTGCTGCGATGGTGGGTAACAGTTGTCTGACTGCAAAATAAGGTTTAGGCATAATCAACATAGGTTTAAATTATTCTAAATTGAAACAACTTTTTAAAAGTGGATTGATTGGAGCTTATGGACTGTTTGCAATTTATTTTCTGCCAGGATGTCCCACCTGCCCCAGAGAAGGTAATTGTTTTGAAAAAGTTGTAACTTGTGTGAAAGATAAAAACAAAAAACCTCAGCCTAGTTGTAATCTCTCTCACATTTCTTTCAGTGATCATACTCCTAAGCCAAAGAAGTAATGCATTTGAGTTCAAGAAAGGCAGCATAGGAAGAGGAGGATGAAATAAATTACTTCCAATCTTTCTGCAAGCTGGCTTGCTGGTAGACTCTGCATGAACTGTTTCTGGTATCTATTCTTGTGATCCAGTTAAAAGAAGGGAGCAAAAGGCTTGTTCTCAGTCCCACTGTTTCCCATGGCAGAAACATTTAAAATTGTTCCCAACTCTGTTTTGACCATTTTTGTTCCTTTGAACTGTGGCCACTTCAAGGCAGTGTGATGAAACTCTTGAGATGGAATATTTTCTTTTGAGATGGAAACATTTTCTTTTTTGTGCATGCCCCTAGAAAAGTGGCATCATCAAACTGGGTGAGAATCAATCAAATCTTTATTCCGGTCATAAACCAGCATAGTGGGTGAGAATTGGCTGAACTCACAAATGGATTGTGAAGAAACCAAGATTAGGGTATCTAATGGAGGCCAAGACCTTCAATACTGATAAGTATGTTATAATTTAGTACATTCAGCATGTTGAGCAAGCAGATAGAAAAGCCTTTTTTTTAACCCTGTTTGCCCAATACCCTTAATTGTGTTGGGTCATGGGTTCTCTAGGCAGATCATACAAACACCAGAGCATAGTTAACTGATCTAGCAGTTAACCCAGAGATTAGCTGACCTAGTCTTGTTTGGGGTTAAACTAATTACCCCATTAGCTAGTATCCTCCATGTCATACAGATTATTTATCTACCCTTTCCTCCATCTGTGATCAAGATAAAGTCTTAGGAAGATCATGAAAATGGGGCCAGTCCAGATACTCTGCATCTGTGCCAATTTCAATTTCATCCCCTGCAGCCAAATCTCCAAAAGTTAAATAAGGCAGGAAGGACATCTCCTTAGTGGTGTCTAGAAGGATTTAAAAAACATAGCTGCCAGCTGACGAGCCTGGCCTTTTCAGATCAGTTGTTGTTGATGATTTGACTAGGGCAAGGGATCACTGGGTTGATCATGTTGTGTGAACAGAGTCTCCCACTCTTTCTCCCTCATAGTTTTGAAATCTAGTAAAGTGACTGGATAGCACTGTGGATTCAGGTCAGAAAAACAAAATCTCTTCCAAACTGACTCCTGAAATAAATACCTTTCTTTAACATTCAGGCCTTGCTTATTGTCCCTCTAATTGCCCTACCTGATTATCCAGGCAACCCATTCAACCTAAAAACAGCATTTTCTAAAAGTTGTGGTTATCACCCCTCTTGCTATTTCAACACCTTTTTAACCAGCCTTGTTGAGACATTCCAGAATTATGGCACAGTGCTCTAAAAATCGATTGATTTTGACTGTGTGAGAAATTTGCAAAGGAGATTAGAGATCTGGTGCTTTGCATAATGCCCCACTCATCTCCTTTCTTAATTCCCCCACCACAAGCCACAGTCCATATCAACATCTTGCCTTACTGGAATCAATGGTAGATCTCTGAATGGGGAAAACTGGACCATATCCATGACAGCTGTATGACTAGCTATAGTGGCAAGGCTGTCAGAAATCATTGTAATGACTGTTATAACAAAGACCAGGTGCTTGATTTAGCTATTCTGCAATGGTGAGGGTAAATGGGAAATGCACAGTGAACGTCTGATATGATGTCACTTTACCAAAGCAAAAGAATCCAGTGCAAGGGGAATGAGCTTTCCAATTCTGCTTCCTAGTCCCTTCACCTGAAAATATAAACAAATGTAATTTCAGGCACACCCTGCTGTATAGAAATCAGAATGAAGTAAGAAAGTCAGAGGGGTGTCATACCCAGGTCTCAATGCAAGATATATCTATTGTTCAATCAGCTGGACAATAACAGCAATATCAAACTGTGAGTATTAAGGAAAATTACCCATAGTTAAATTTGACTTCAAAAGAAGAAAACAAGAAATTTAAAAAATTGAGGGAATTGGTGATCAAAGTGAAGTGGATCAACGCCTGGAGTTTTCTCAAGACACGGTAATAGGAATTCTGCTGGAATACGTATTGTATGTAAGGGATAGTAGCAGTGTATCCAAGAGGACTTCCAGATGGGAGTGCAGCTCCAGTAAGGGAAGATATCATAGCACTTATGAAAGTGAAAAATGTTGATATTTCCTTGTGTTTTCTATTAATTGGGCCGTGGCCATTGTAGTGCAGCAAATGTCCAAATGGAGGAGGTCAGGGCTCCCACTGGAGGAGAATCACAGCTTTCAGCTCCTATTCTCCTAGTTCTTCTGCTCCCACCATAGTAACTCTGGTTAAATTTGGCAAAGAAGCCCAAATGTTATAAATGTGGCATGCTTCCAACATTAGTTTTGAAGGGGGTAGAGGCATGCCATCTTGGAGAACAGAAGCATAAGTGAACAGCCTGAATGGGATGTGATTTATTTTATTTATCTGAACAGGAGGAAAGACTATAGGTGTGAATGTGGGGTGGTGGCTCACTGCTACTGGATACCAAGTCTCAGTTCTCAGCTATTGGTGCAGACTGGCTGGCGGTTCTCCGTGTATAAATATCCTGATTTTCAAAAAGATCTGAAAGGGCCAAATAAATCTGGAACAACATTTAGTGGGGCTTGTCTTAGAAGAGTTTGAGGACAGAAATAATGGTTATTTAGAAGTCTCTGGAGAATTTGCCTTGGCTATAGGTAACAAGCAAAGAAACAGCTATAGAACAGGAGGCTTTAAAAAAAAAAAAAGTAAAAGGAATACAAGCTAGAACAAAAGGAAAAAAACAACATGGAAAGAAAAAATAAATTAAAATTAACAATCTAATAACATTAAAACCAACAAGAAACTGGCTAGGGAGATTATTGGTTTACTGAGATTAAAAGAATAAACTAGAATAAGGTGTTTGCATAAAGCTGAATTGATGCTTTTCTATTTGTTTTCATTAGAGATGTAGGCATCCTCCAGATATTTTAGGAAGTCTGAGAAACTGAGCGAAATAATGAAGAAGGGACAAAGTTCTGGACAAATAGAATGGACGTAAATCAGTGAGTGCATTCGCAGATAATGCTAAGGCATAACTTGTTTTAGCCATTCTTTTGGAACAAGTCAGAATCAGTCTTATAACTGAACAAAACAATCATGATTTGTTTGAAAACTTCTGATTTGTTTTTTCTTTTTAGCTGCTTTTATCTTTTACTCCTGTGGGTTGATTCGAGGCTTAGGCAAAGCACAAACCAACCAGGAATAAGACAGGAAATGACAAATAAACCACATGGCTACAATTGTACATAACATTAAACTGCTTGATTGTAAAAGATCTGCTTGGGATGCTCCCCAGCATTGACAGTGAGGAAGCGTGCATTATACGGGGTGGGGACAGGACCTTCTTCTGGAAGCCAGGCTAGGCCTGACATGATCTGTCTTTCAGCACCAGGTGAAATTTGGGCTTTTTCTCATGCATTTAGGAACAATAATCCACAGCCTGATCATACCTTTGCCCCTTCAGGGTCAACTGTTTATGACTGTGTGTTTTATATTGAATGATTATATATTTTACTTGGTTTATTGCTTTGTATTGTTTTTATAGTAGTAACCTACCAGAAGAACTTCTGGATGGCTATAGATGTTTAGAATATTTTAATTAGTGAATTAATCTGGTGGTTCATTGTGAGCAGAAAGGTGGTCAAGTCTGATCACACCACATTCTACTTTTTTTCATTAAATAAAAAGAAACAGTGGAGCTGGAGGTCGAGCATTAAGATGGAAAGAAAAGTTTAGCTTAAGCAAGTGTAAATTGAATGCATATGGGGGCGAAAATTCCTTTTGTTTTTGTTTTTGATTGATTTACTTATAAGTGCCTGAGTTGTCACCTGTATTCTCCCCCCCCCGCCCCCCATCCCAATTTACCTTTCTATATTCAGCTGTTTGTTTTTTTTTCTTTTGGCAATGTTTATTAAGGTAGTTTTGAAGACTTCATTTGTTTACCAATATATTTTCTTAGACCGTGTTTACAATTTTTGCCACTCGATTTTTTCACCCAGTTAAGCTTGGGATGATTTTTTAAAATTGTATAGCAGGGGAATGAATAGTATGACCATTATTTTATTAAATATGTGATAGGTACCCTGCCAATACATATTTTCATCATAATGAAAAGAAAGCTCTTGATTGGTTTTGTTGTGCTCTTATGTTCCAGGCTGCTAACTCAGATCCAGGTCTACCATGTGACCCGTAGCCCAAAGACTGCCAGCCATCCACCCCCTGTTCAATATGCCAGTGTTACATGACTTCCACACATCAAGTACTTATCCAAAGGAAAGGATGATTAGAGGAGGGAATTATATTGCAAGACCAAATGGGTGCTAGCCAACAGATGCATTATTTTCCCAAGCTTTTTCCAGGTTTTTTTTTTTTTTACCTTGGCTTACAGAGCAGCAGAAATGCCATCAAACTGATTCCAGTGCTGTTAGAACCTGTTTGTAAAAAAAATCGCCCTGAGTATTTTTTAAAGTGAATGTGCATGTTAAAAGTAGCACTTTTGAAAAAGCAGAACAAATGACCCCAAGTTTACTCACTTCATTGAAAATGTATATTTGGTGTTTGGTCCTCTTTCATCTCAGCAGACACTGGTTTGTCAACACCATTCTTCAGCTACCTAGATTTGATTGCTCCCGGACTCATTTGGTCAAGCTACTGTTTATAAGCTGACAGGTAGTCCTTGACTTGCAACCGCAATTGGGACCGGAATTTCCATTACTAAGCAAGATGTCACATGACCACATCACTTAGCGACCATAATCCAGGCACTCCCTGTTACCATTGTTAAGCAAATTCTACCAGTTGTTAGCCAAGGACCCAACCCAATCAAGCCATTCCAGGCTTGGTTCCTCCCAGCCCTGAGCCTCAGTAAGGTAAGGGACTGCCTCCAACTCCTCCCTACCTGCCTATCTACCCCCTCATCTCTGCCCTTTTGGTGGGGTGGTAAGCAGTCCCAGAACCACATGGCTTTGGGGCTGTTTGCTATGCTATGGCTCAGGCTTCTTGGTGAGCTGCAATGCAGCGTGAAGCTGCAGCTGCCCCTGGAAGCCTCAGCTGCCCCAGCAAATGCCAGCAAGCCACAGCGCTCAGGAAGCACCAGCAAGCATTCGTTCACCCAGCTGCCTTCTCTCCCAGTTCCCTACACTGACCTTTCACCTTTTGCACCCAGCCATTGCAGCCGAAGCAGAAGTGCCTCGCTGCCTTTGCTGTCTCTTTTTCGGACTTGTGGCCATCGTTATTTTGGCTGCTAAAATTAAGTAAATAATACGTTCTTTATTTTTAAACTCATGGTTTGGTCCTGTAAATAAATGCAGTAAGCATAGCTCTGGGAAGCATTCAATTCTTTGATTAGTGATAGTACTTATCTCCCCAAAGATTTTATGGCAAAAGGGTATAACTTTATCACATGACCACCACAAATGAAAGAATTACCCTTTTTTTTGACAACCTCTTCAACATTTGGAAGAATAATTTTGGTATATATGTGCCAACCTAACAGGAGTCAAGTGCCAACAATATATAATCTTCCACCAAAGTTTTTGCATTGAATCTGAAATAAATCAGTCCAGTTTCCATAATTTCTGCCAATTTATCTTCTGTATGGGATTACCAAGATCAATATCCCAAGCTTCCTTTAAACTATATGGTGGATCTCCTATTTCTGGTTGCAATAATAACCTATAAATTTTTGAAATTGTTCCTTTTGGTTGTTCTAAATGATGAAGCATTACATTTTTGAAGTTGGTATAGGGCCGTGTTGCTGAAGCTGTATTATTTATTTATTTATTAAATTTCTCCCCCGCCCATCTCCCCCCGTGGGGGACTCTGGGCGACTCACACAAAACCACAAAACATCAAATTTAAAAACATTACTAAAAAAAAAGGAAAAGGAGGGTCCAAGAAGATGAAGAATCTGGGGCTGAAGACAGCAGGCCTCTATGGGGCTAGCCATCCCCATGCTTGAAGTATTCCCTCCCCACCCCAGGCCAAGTGACAGACTTCAAAGCCCTTCAGAAGGCCAGGAGTGAGGGGGCCAATCGTACCTCTGGGGGCAGAATGTTCCAAAGAGCGGGGGCTACCACAGAGAAGGCTCACCTTCTGGACCCTGCTAATCGGAGTTCTTTTACTGAGGGGGTCCGAAGCATGCCCTCTCTGTGTGACCGGGTGGGATGGCTTGAAGTCATGGGGGAGAGGCGGTCCCTTAGGTAACCTGGTCCCATGCCATGTAGGGTTTTAAAGGTGATAGCCAACACCTTGAATTGGACTCAGAAGCAAACTGGTACCCAATGCAGCTCGCGGAGCAACGGTGTTACGTGGGCCCTTCTTGGGGCTCCAAAAATAGCCCGTGCGGCTGCATTCTGGACCAGCTGTAGCTTCCAGATACTCTTCAAGGGTAGCCCCATGAAGAGCACATTGCAGTAGTCCATCCGGGAGATAACAAGGGCATGAGTGACTGTTTGTAATATTTCTATTGCACAAAAGAGATTTGAGTTGACACCAAAAGAGCTGTGGTAGCTTATCACCTATTTGTTGCTCAGTCTGATCTTTATTGAAAGGTTCCCTATTACCATAAAATCTTTTAGTCTATAAAGATTATATTCTTTCAAAGATTTCATTTTAGCCAAACTGTAATAATTATCTTGATTGATATACAATTTTATTCTGCATTTGTAAGCCCTCCATGTTTTTTTCCCCATTATTTCCATCTTTTTTTCTCACAAAAAAGAAAGAAAAAAAGAAAAGAAAAAAAGAGACAAAAAGTTAAAAAGGAAGAAATAAAAGTAGGATAATATTTTTTGATTAGTAACACTAGGAGCACCGACTCTAGAAACATCTTTTGTAACTCTCTGTAACCAACGTATAACCATCTATAGGTTAGAAAAGGAAACTGCATAAAATATATACAGTGCCACACAGAAACATACAGTAATGCCTGACTATAAGAGTGAAAGAGCCATGCAAATAGTGCTCTTTTAATTATAGATCAACATGGCAGTTATTTGATCTGCACTGTTGATTATGCAATATATGGAATAAAATCAGTGGGCAGCCAGATTTAAATTACTGATTTAAATGTGCCCCCCTCTCTCTCTCATTTAAATTAGATCCATTGAACCTGTTATCTTCTAGTAGATCTCCTATTCTTGCTATACAAAAGCTCTCGTCTATAAAATGTCTTCTTTAAGTAAACAAAATTAATCCACAAGAGAGAAATGTATCAGAGGGAAATTTTTAACAGAGGAGAAATATTCCAAAATGGTATTTCCCATCTACAGTCTGAAGTGATACAGGCCATTTGACCACCTCAGAACTGTCCCACTGCATTGCTATCTCAGTTCTGTTGTATGTACAGGCCACGTTTGATGTGTGGTCTGCAGAGATAAATGTGACCAAACAAAACGAAAGCAAAGCAGGTGATGGAAAAGAAAGCCAGCCCTTTCCCATCACATGAATATCCAAACCTCCTTCTCAACCTTGGCTCTTCATTCTCAGCTGTCCCAAAAGCTTCATTTGTTGAGACAGATGAGCCTTCTCCGTTCTATTTGCGAGGATCTCCCCTGCCTATGCTCTGACTTTGAGTATGTGTTTGGGGGCTGTATGTCTTATGTCCAACAGGCATTTAGGCTTACAGCGCAGCTCCAGCTTCTCTCTCTTGTAATGGCTTTGAGGGATGATTGTGCCTGATGTTTAGGTGGATGGTTGCCTCAGGGGAGAAGAAACCCAGGATGTGGACTGAGCACCATAATGGAAGCTGTTGTCTCTCTCACAGTATGATCTATGGCCTTCAAATCCTAGAACTCCTGTTTGAGACAGATGCTGACTGAAGGCAATTCTGTGTTGCAGCCTAAGCTGCTGTTTCCCATGCTGCTCCTGGTTGTTAAGCCAACTTCAGAAATTCCAGTCTGGATTGCAAAGGACCAGTCTGGACTACAACCACCATGAGGCCTGACAAATCACTGCCCTGCTTATTGTCCTTTACCTCAGTGCAAGGAAGGTAAACCTCATTGGCTGGTTCCTATGTGGATTAGTCTTCTGGTGCCTGCCTCTTTTTTTTAGGGGTGGTTCCCTTTTCATTAACTGCCATGCCTTGCCTTTCCCAGAGGTTTGCACACATGGATGCCTTCATACTTCTTTTCACATGTCTTTTTTCCTTTTTTCCCCCCTTATGGTTCACTTGTTGCTCTGATGCTACAGTAATAAAAGCGATAGCGGACAAGTTGTTCTTTTGTTCCTATGTTCCTCTGTAGGTCCATGGACACTTTCTAGCAAGGAAAAACGAATTGTTCAGCTTCATAGAAATGAAGTAGCAATGCTCCTAACTGCAGCTGAAAGATGTTGGAACAGGAAAGGGAAAGGAAACTTTGAAGCACTCTGGACAAAGGTGGGAAAGCAAAGGGACCATGCTTCACCCAGCTGGGGCAGAGACTGAAAGGGCACCCACTGATAAGTCTGAATGGAGCATTAGCTTCTAGAGTGGAGGAAGGTTCATTGATTTAATGGGCCATCATTGGATCAACCTCAAAATAATAAAAGAACAGTAGCTGTCAACCACTGGAGTCCTTAGCAGTTCAGGACAAACTAGCTCAGAGCAGGAACCACTTGCTGAAGGGGAGGAGGTATGCCAGGCACTGTAGCCAATCGGAGTTGGGACTGCTACTAGAATGGAAGGAAGCCCTGGAAACTATCCACTCTGAAGGGCATAAGATCACTCGTGTTAGGAAAGAGCCATTTTGAACTGAAGCTGGAAAACAAGGGATGCATTTCCAGTGGTCTGGGAGTAGAAGGATGAGGATGTCATTCATTCCTGCACGTAGGAAATGGTGAGTAGCTTGTACCGATGATGGGCCTAGCAGAAAATGCAGATCAGCCCTGAGGATCAGAGCAAGCTGAGTTGCTAATCCTGATTGCGATTACTGGTTGGTTTGTAATGGTACCCAAGGATTCTTATAGGAAACAAATTAGGCCTATGGATGTACTCATGCTTGGGTGGTTCTTGCCTAAATGCTCACATGAAGTTCTTGAGATACAAAATTGGGAATATGGCCTCTTTTTATTAATTTCTATTAGATTAGTGTACAGTTGCAAATAAACAGTCCTGGTCAAATTATATTTCAGTGACTCCTTAAGGGAACAAAGCATAACTGTTAGATGATAAAAACTTAAATGTGACATTTTTCTGCAAATTTGAATGCATACGTAGCATTTATGTGCAGTTGTTTCCAGATTCAGAATAAAATAACTATTTATATGATAGGTCCAAAAATATGAACAAGTTTCCAGTTGATTTAGTTTTTTTTTTCATGAAAACTTGTTTAGAAAGTTAAAAGTGGTGTTAGGCCTACAGTTAGCCAACAGAAGACAATTCCACAGGTGAACAAATACTCTGACCACTCAGGCTATGGTTACTGTTCTAACTACTTTCAACAACTGTGGACTCTTCTAAAGTACCTGTTTGAACATTAGAAAATAAGGATAATTCACTCTTACAAAGCAGAGGAAGGCTATAAAAACATTAAATGCGTTCAGCTAGTATTTCAACTGTGAGAACCATGTTTGAAAATGGAGAAATCAAGGCAGTATCCAAAAGACTAAGAAAAATATTCTAGAACTGCTAAAAAAAACTAGGTAGATCTGCAAAACAGATCCATAGAACACTGTAGATGCCCTGCTGAAAACTTTAGCTGACACTAGTGTAGCTGTCCACAGGCTTATAGTACAGACTTTTTTAAATACAGGGAGAGCTGTCAGAAGGAAACCTTTTCTCTGACAGCATCACAAAAGTCATTAACTATGCTAAAGAAAATCTTGATAAGCCTGGAAATATTTTTGAAACACAGTACTTTAGACCAATAAAATAAAAATTGAACTATTTAGACACAACTACACAAGATACATTTGGAGAAAAAAAGATAAAGCATTTGAAGAAAAGAACATCTTGTCAACCGTCAAGCATGGTGGCGGCTTTATTATGCTTTGAGGTTGTGTTGCAGCCAGTGAAACAGGAAGTATTGTGCAGATGGAAGGAAGAATGCACTCAAATATCAACATATCCTAGAAGCGAATGTCCCATAGGGAAGGAATTGAAGCTGAAAAGAAGTTGGTTATTTCAACAAGACAATGAGCCGAAACATACCTCCAAATCAGCACTGAGATAGGAAAGAAAGATGAAAGTTTTGGAATGGCCTTCACGGTCCCCAGACTTGAATATATTGAATATCTGTGGGGAGATCTCAAACATACTTATTTACTCTTTTCTGATTTTAAATCTGTGAACACTACCTAGAAATAATAAAGATGCTTTTAATTTTGCAGAAAGATGTCATATTTAACTTAGTACCATACAGAAGTTGTATAGCTTTTGTTGACTTAGGGATTCATTGAACATTTGACCAAGGGTGCCTAAATGTTTGCACGCAAATTGTGGGCTGTGTTTCTACAACATGCTTTACCCCTAATTACCCATAGTTGATTTAATTAAACCAATTTGGGGGATTACTTGATGTACAGCACCATAAGCTAATCATATGGATTTAACGTGCTAAACAACAATGTGGTTGGTTACTTTCTGATGCAATGCAAGCTTAGCCAATAATTTCTGTACTGCTCTTCAGGTGGAAGAGTTGAGTAGCAGCTACAATTCTGGGTGATTACAAAAGAGCAAAACCTTCCAGACAATGGAAGCCATGCTTTGTAAATAAAGTTACAGTGCCATTCTGATGGTGAGTCCTTGGAAGCCTTGTTTAAACTCCCCCCTCTCTCTCTCTCTCTCCAACAGCAACACAATCTCTTTGAGATATACTATAAGATTTGTGGGCAGTTCATTTAAAACTGTAAGGCCCAGCCATATGGTCAGGTGATTACAGGAACCTCATGTGGCCCAGCCACATGATTCCCTAACTCCCAGAAGCATCATGTGGCTAGCTTTTAAATGGCATTAGAGGGATGAGCCTGGATAAAGGATGTCAAATGTTTTTGTGGTGAAAATTGCCTTGGGCAGGAAGGGCACAGAAGAAATCAAAATCTAGATGCTTAATTCTAGATGCACACTTCTTTTTCAATGCTTTAGGGGGATTCTAATGTGGTAATTCAGTTTCCATTCTGAAATGTTTCATTGTTCAGCTATCACTGCCTTATTTGATTATGATATTTCCTGGGCAATTATCACATAAGAAATAATCTGCCCTTTGCTAAACTGTATCCATGTTCAACTTCTACTATTCGCTCTGTGTTCTTAATTTTTGTTTTTTTATTTTAAACTCCCTGAGGCAGGGAGTTCTCTTTTTCATATAGTGCTGTTCGTGTATGAAAAAATATAGTTTTCAATCAGTAGCAATCCGCTCTGTCCATACATCATCTTGCCTGCCATGACATTAAGAACATTGCTAGCTGCCATGTATAATGTTGCTTTAACTACCAGCAACAGCAGAAACTGAGCTGGAATGAGGACTTTCATCTTTTCTATCACATAGGGCTTCTTTCGAACAAAGGAAGCAATAGTTACTGTGGTTCAACCTTCAATTTAAGATAATCAATTCTGTACATTTCTACAGGGTTGTTCAATTTCAAAGATACCCACAAAACAGATGTAGCTGTCAGTTAAAGTTGGGAGCTTAAGTTTTTCTGAATCTTGAATTATATCACTTTAGATGGGTTCACTCAGTATAAATTCTCCCTCCTCATATTTTGGAATATTCATAACTTTAATTGGATTGTTTTCAGTTCAAAATATAATAGATTAGACATAACTCCTATCACTATTACATCAATTCAAACATTGTGGTCTGCTATTTCTGGGAAATTACATTTTGGTCCTTCTTATGCTAAATTGATGTTATGAGATAATCCAGACCTTAAAATTGATTTCAAAATGCTATATGGAAGATCTGGATGAATTTTACTTCAGACCAATTAATGAATGAGAATGATTATTTTAAAAATTGTTGTCTGTGTTAAAACACTAATAGCAATTATCTTTTGCCGCCCACTGGCAATATTTATAACTACAACATTTACTGATATTTTGATTGGGACCAGCAGCATTAAATTATTAGAAATGATTATCTAATTTTTTGAGGCTAAAAATCCCAGTCTTTATCAGTACCTGCTTTTGGTAAATCAGTTTGATATGCAAATTTTCAACACTAACTGGAAGACTAACTGGAGATCTCCATTCGTCTTAACAATGTGAATAAGTAAATTGTTATGTTGTTGGAGTTGCAGTGGGAATAATCCTTTATTTAAGCACATGTTTTTGCAATGTCCTAAGATTGTTATGTTCTGGGAAGAAGCCATTACATACATATATTAATCTGACTTTTGAGACAGGTTTTAATATTTTCAGGTGTCCATATTCGTTTGAAATGGAATGGGCTCTGGACAATGGAAATATATTCTTCATTCTCTTCTTATTGTTGAGAGACTGGTTCTTCAACATTGGAAGGATAAATTTATGACTGAAGACCTGATGTTACAACTTATGAATGAGTTGCTAATAGACAGAGACTGCATATAGATGATTATAATGGAATATGATTGTCCTGTGTAAAACTATACCAGCGTAATTTTCTTTCCCCCCCTTTTTTGTTGGTTTTTCTTTGTACTGTTTAATTAAATAAATAATTAAAAGTTAAGATCCATTAAAAAGGTTTTCCAGAACTCTTTTTAGTCTGCCTGCAGAATGCTCTATCTGTTGACTAGTTTGATGTGATCAGGAATGTCCTATTTCTAATCTAATGTTTCTTTGCTTCCCTTCACTGTATTTACTATAGGTTTTTTCCCCTGTGGAATGTGTAACAACAAGGTGAATTATCAGTTTGACTCTACCATTAAGAAGGAGCTTCAGCAGCACTATGGAGTCCATGGGGAGGGTCTGTTTTTCATGGGAGAAATTTTTTTTGGCCACACCCTTGGTCTCCTGGGATCTGCTTTAGAATGCTATTTCCATCTGAAACTAGTGCCCTTTCAGATTCTTTGAAATGATTTTTTTTCTTGGCAAATACACGGATTGAAGTAGATGTGGGGTACATCAGCAACTTCTTTTCCTGTTATGGAGAGACGACAAAGGGATTTTTGTTACTTCACAGTTTGATGCATGGAGATAGGACTTTTGGTGGGGTTAAAGTTCATCCAGCTATTGGTCACTTTGAGGGCAGCTGGAACTAACACTGATGGATTGAAGTTTTCTGCAAGCTCTAGATCAGTATTTTTGAACCTTGGCAACTTTAAGATGTGTGTGGACTTCAACTCCCAGAATTCCCCAGTCAGCCATGCTGGCTGGGGAATTCTGGGAGTTGAAGTCCTCATATCTTAAAGTCACCAAGGTTCAGAAACACTGATCTAGATTCACAAAAATATAAACTACCCTTGAATATGAATAAAGTAGCATAAAGTGGGTCTGACATAAGTAAAGACAACATAACATATTCCTAAATTTATTCATCCCAGATTATACAATCAAGAGGTATACTGAGTATATAGACCAGTCTTTACTCAGTCTAGTACCCTCCAGGTGCATTGGACACAGGGGTGACAGCAGGGGGATAAAAAAAGGCAAGATGGTGACTGTGACCGTGTAACTGAAGCTCTTCCCCTTTTTTATGTGTGCTGTGATGTCCATAAAAAAGGGGGGGGGCTTAAATTACACTGTTGTAGTTGCCTCTTGACTTTTTTCACCCCCCCCACCCCAAAATAACCTGGTTGGAATTCAGTGCCTGTAATATAAAGACTTGGGAAATGAAGAATTCCCATTTCCGTAACTACAATTAACTCCCAGGCTTTTCATGACAGCCTTTCTTTGTGATGGGCCAGAAGACAGCTGACAGTCATAGGACCCATCAGGAGGATGGAAAACTAATTCATCTTTTACAATTTTAATTAAATATTAGGAGACAAGGATGAAAGAGATGTTTTAAAATGAATAAATACTTCCTAGAAACATTTGAGTTTCTCAGTTTAGTTAAATTTCTAAAACTCAAGAGCCTGTATACTCCAGGACTTGTCCAGTTTGCTTCAATTAAAATATGATTGGTCTTGATATCCTTTAGTTGGCTCTTCTTTCCCTGAAAGCAGTCCAGCAGTCCAGCAGTCCAGCATCCATTTATGAATGGATCTATGCTAAGACTCAGTGTTTTGCTTCTTTTCATGTGAAAAGCATCTCCTTGGTTACTTAATTCTGAGCACCGGCAGCACATGATCGGGGAGGTCCTGATCAATCATCTGACAGCCATCTTTGTAGTCATCCAAGTGCCAGAGAAGGCCAGCACTTCCCTTTCCATTTTCTGACATTTTAATCAAAAACAAGCAAAATAGCTGCAGCACAAATAGGATAGCTGAACTTACTCATCCTTAATCTGTTGTTTGTCCCCTTTTTATACTGTCCATATGGCCCTGAGGGTATATAAAAACCAAAATGGCCACAAAGACAGAATGTCTTAGCAGACCCATTTTCATAGGGTCTCATTAGCACTTTGCCTCTATCATGGAAGGCAGAGGAGTTGGTTAAACCTGTCACTTGTTTAGATGACACAACGGACCATGGGCTGTCTAGGGTAAAAAGTAACTTCCTCAGGAGTATTTGATTGGTCAGTTGGCTGGGGTAAGATGTTTGCGTGTTATCTTAGCCACCCCCTGTCCCCCATGTCCCAGTTAAGCTGTTGTGTGAATCAAAGAGATTCAATTTTCACAGTCTGAGGAAGAAAAGAACATTTTACTGTGGCCAGCCCAGCTCTGACTATCTGAAACATGACCTGTTTATTCCACAGGGCTCTGACATGAACTACTTCAGTTACTTACCTTCTTATTTAAAATGTTAGAAAAGAGTGGCAGTAATATAAGAACTTTATCCATCCCTTGGTCAGAGAGTCAGTTTGACAGAAGCTGCTTGCAATGAGACATAAAATAGTTCCATTTAGCTAAACAGGGCAGCCAAGGGTATCCTTTTTCTTTGATTTTCAGAACTTCTTGGCCTTTTTAACATCTACAGAGCTGAGAGCTCATCTGTTAATTAATATGAAGGGAAGTGAGGCAATATTTCTTAGCATTGAACTAGACCAAAAAGTACTATTTCTCTCCCCCACTAGACTAGAACCCACAAGCCATGTCACCCAAACATTTGCTTTTAAAGTCCTATCACGGATCATAAAACCAAGAAACTCTGAATGTAGACCAGACTTCCCCAGCACAGTAACCTCCATTTGGCCAGACTTCAATTCTTATAAAACTTAGTTGGCACATTCAGGAAATCCTGATATTGGTCATTGCTAGTAGCTGGTAGACTACATTTACCATGCATACCTTATGCATTATTCAATCTTTGGGTACAATAAAGTCTACTAGATGGACAATTGATTTGACCCTGGCTAAGAGAATTCTTTATGCTTTGTCTGCAGATCTTGTGGCTTAACAAGATGGATGCAGCTAACTAGTTTTGTACTGCGTGGCCTGAGTCTTTCTGTTCCTCCCCCAAGACAGTCCTGTAGTTCCTTAGGCAGTAAGCAAACTGGAGGTTTATTAAGCCCCAGGTGGGCTGTCATGCATGGCTGGTGCATTGTTCCATTCTTCAGGTTCATCAGTCACACGTTGTACCTTTGAAATAGCTTAACCCTTTGCATATTTACTTGTGAGTAAATTTTATTTAACTTAGCGGGGCTTTTAAGTAAATTCTTGCATGTATTTTGCTAAACATATGAACAAAACCACCTTTGTTAATTAAAAAAAAAGCCAAAAACAAAGAGGAAGTTTCACTTCTATATTACATTTTCAATTCCCTTTTACCATTGCTTTTACCCTCTTTGCTGCTTAATTTTTATTTTCAGATTACCTTTCTCTATATATGAAGAACTATGCTTTTTACTAGCCTCTGTCTTCTGGTCTTTTGCTTATGTTTTTCCTTGTTTATGATCCAGATGAGTGTATCATGAACCAACAAACTGGGACTGAAGAGGTTCCCAAACAAGTAATATTCAGGGAAGTCCAACACATACTGTACAATGTTGTAATGCTTTCTTTTGTACATTATTTTGCTAAGCAAATTACAGTCTCACAAATATTTGGTTTCCTTACCATTCTTAAATGTCTTCAGGTATATTTTGTGAGCATAAAAAGAGGATTTTATGTTTGATGAAGGAACTGACCAGCCATGATGTTTGGATTCCCTCAGACTGGATTGCTAGACTTTCTTTCTCCAGCTAGCTCGTTTTTGCTATATAGGGCAGTTCCCAAATTGTGAAGGGGAAAGTATATGTTTGTGTGGGGAATCTATAATTCAAGACTTTGTTGCATTTTAATCAAATCATAGCTACATCTTAACACAGCTACATTCTAAAAAATGTCATTGGGACTCACTTTCTCCATCTGGAATTCAGTATTTGAAGCACTGATGTAATGGAACTGGTGGTAATATGAGCTTTGAGTGAGTCTGAAGTTATAGGGGTACCAGGTTTTGGCTACAAAAATCCAAAGACAGACAGACAGCAGCAAAGAGACCAAGAAAACTCCACCTCTTGGCCATCTAGTAATTGTCTGGATTTTTGTAACCTAGAGCTGATAGTCCCACTGAAGTGATGCAATACAGACCTAAGATATCAGCTAACAACTGTGCTTCAGTGCATCATTGCTGCTGCTGCTGAAAGCGAGAGTGTGGGTCTCCCAGCTTTGTATTTTGAATTGTATTTTGAATACGTTAATTTGCCATAAAGGTAACAGATTTTACTGCTTCTCTCTCTCTCTCTCTCCCCCCCCCCCCTTTCAAATTAGTACTGAAGGTATCTTTCTTTTTGTCTGGTAATTTCTGCAAGAAAGACATTAAACTCAGTTGCCCCTGAGAAATATTCAGTATATTGGAATGCATTGGGCCAATTAACCAATCCACCCCCTGATATCTGTTATATATCATTGTATTTAGCATCCTCCCCCCCCTTTCCCCCCCTTTTTGGAATACCAAAGAAGTAAGGAAGTTAAGAGCCCTGAATCTCTACCTTCCTTGAGAATGTGTAATGAAACAAATGCCATATGACTATGTACTCAGATGGCACAGTAATGGCACATGGCTTTGAACCAAAATTTTAAAATCCCCATAATGCTGCAACTGAGGCATTCTAACTAATTCAAAATGGCAGGTCAAAAACCTAGTTGCAGGATAGGCCCCAGCAGCATCTGAGGCTTTGAAATTCAGATAAATGCCCCAGAGTTCCAGGAACTGAATCCTAAGGCTAGCCCTCTGAGTCTTCCTGCCCCCATCTCAATTATCTGACATTAAGCGTGGCAGGAATATTCATCTCCTAAGTTTCCTTCTACCAGTAATTGCTGGTGGGAGGAGAGGGTAGGAAAAAGCAATAGAAATGCTTTGGGCAGGAAAACAGTAGCTCTGTAGGAATAAAAGAAACGTACACCAAGTCAGACCAAGCTGTCCATTTGACTGTGCACTGCCCAAACTCCCAGACTTTCAGACCAATTCTATCTACAGATGCTGGATGTTCATGTATGTTGAACCTGATATTAGGTCTGCAGAGCAATTGCTCTACCAGAGAGCTACATCCTTTCTCTACTAGCTTTCCTATTCTTTGTCTTTCAAAAAACAAGTTTGATTTAAGAAAGTAAGTAATATACTGTATGGAGTCTAAGAAACTTTAATATTGAAGCAGTGGACCACAGAACAAAGATTTGAAAGCCCAACCTACAATGGAAAGTATGCTCCATGTCCCTCCCACTCCCCTGCAATCGGAATTTGTGTGCAAGTGTATGTTAAATACTGCTGGAAAAAAAATAGTGACCTTTAATAAAGGATTGTATCCGGAGACCATTTTCCCAGACACAGAGTGACCTTTCAAACCAGACTGGGGTGAGGGGTCTGTGTATGCAGAGTTTGGACTTTCAAATGGGCAGTTCCTGCTGGGCTGCTCTGTTTGCCAGGCGAGGTTTCCTTTTTCTTTTTATATGATTATTGAGTCACAAGGGAGCATTCTGTATGCAAAGCAGGCCTTGCTGCTCGCCCTGAACCTTTGCAAATCAATTTGTCTGTGAAGAAGAATGCAAGCGAGTCCACTGGAGTGAAAGATGGCCAGGGAGTGGGACAAAACTATACCTTTCTTTGTGACATCTTGGACTGGAACAGTCCCGTCGTTCATGCAAAAGGGGCCATTTGCACTGATTGTTGTATGTGCTATCATCTACCCTTGGATTTTTTTTTTTTAAATGAGGACATTGACTAGTGTTGTAGAAAAAGATTTAGTTGTTGAATTAAAGCCCGGATACAAAGCTTCTGCAGAAATATAGTGATTTTGAATTTATCTCCACCAACTGAATTCAAACATAAGCAGTTAACACACTCATGATTCAGGCAGCATGCAGTTTTTGATATACCTCTTTAAAGCATGCCCCAAATATGATCTGAGTCTCTTATGCAACAGCCCTGAAAGGTAGGTTAATCTCATTTTCTCCATATGAGTAAGGAGATTACTATAGTGTCCCTACAGTGAATTTGTTATTTGAATGGAGGACTTCATGTTAGGTGAAAAAGAACCTAAGACTCCATTACATCCATATAATCGCGGTAAAACTAAGTCCTCAGCTATGTGTTGGTGTCTATAAGTGTACATCTCCTTTAACACTGATGCAGAATCTGTGGATCCTGTGGGATGAGAGGAATTGAGGCTTGGGTGAGTGAGATCAGCATATAGCCCACCAGGCACATGTAGATATTTACATATTCCTGCTCCCTTCATCGCACCCAATTTTTATGTTTGTAGAAGGCTTGTCCTATCACCGTTTAGATCACCCTTCCCCAGCTTGGAAATCTCTAGATATATTGGACTTCTATTCAACTCCATACAATTCATCCTCCTATGGGAGTGAGCTCTGGCAGATTTAGAATAGTGGTAGAAGCAGAAGGCAGCATTAATATTCCACTTAGCACTAGACACCTGAGACAATGTCCCAAAGTGAGACTACATCAGCGGGTTAAAATAATATATCTCAGAGATAGCCATAGCAGCAACCTGACTCTGGACCTAGGTGGCTAGGTCAGTGCCTTTATCTGTATGTATCTAAAAATAGGGGTGGGATGGGGGAAAAAATAAAACATATATTTTAATTCTGTGTTGGGAAAAATATTTTACAGTGCTTTACAGTATATTTTGTTTTAAATGCTGCCAGTTGCCATGAACCTGTTGGAAAAGACAGGGCTTGCTTTCTTTCTTTCTTTCTTTCTTTCTTTCTTTCTTTCTTTCTTTCTTTCTTTCTTTCTTTCTTTCTTTCTTTCTTTCTTTCAATAAAAGGAGATAAGAACAGATAAAGCCGAAGCATAATTTCAGGGAATCTGCTTTTGTGTGGTAAGGCCCCTTTCTAGCACTGAACCATCTCATTTACATGAATAAAATGGTGCTTTTCCATTGTTACAGTAGCCAAACCTTGAATTAAGTGTTGGGGCTCATTCTAAACCAGCACTGTAGGGGGGCATAGAGCCAGCTGTATATTTATGGCCAAGGCGGGGAAGAAGCTGCCCGGCTTTCCTCTGTATCGGAAAGACATGTAATCACGATGCAAAACATTAACATACATAAACATCCCCCCACCTTTTGTATGGGTCAACAGTATTGATCTCTGATAGGCAGCCACAGCATTAATTAGCATCTCTCCCCCCCTCCCCACCCCGATGCCAGGGGAGAATCTGATCAATACAATCATTTCGCTTGCCTCAATTTTAGATTTTCTCACAACCAGCCCTTCCAAAATACATGGCTGTGTCCTGTTTGTCATGGAAAAGCGAAGTAGATTAATTCTGACTTGAGCAATTCATCTTTTAAAATAAAAGGAACAGAACTCAAGCTCATGGACTGAAGTTACTCCATATATAAGTTGGCATATAAAGCCACAGGAATCCTTTGCCTAGAAGAGTAAAACTATTCAAGTGCAATTATTTATTGAAGGAGAATTTCATGTGCCCAACGTTCTTGTTTGATATGGATCACCTTGCCCATGCCTGCAGTTAACATACCAAAGGTCTGCATCCAGCTAAATCCTATTACACATTGGGAATTCTGGTATTTCAGTTATAAGAACCTGAAGGGCATCAGGTTGAAGATGGTGGCTATATATGAAAGAATTATAAAAGTATAGAATCATAGGACTGGAAAAGATCTAGAAGGTTGTAGTCCAACCCCCTGCCCAGTGCAGGAATCCTCATACCATTCAGCACAAATAGCTGTCCAGGCTTTTCTTGAAAGCCACCAGTGATGGAGCACCCACAACTTCTAGAGACAGGCTGTTCCATTGCTTAATAATCTTACAGTCAGGAAATTCCTCCTTAGTTCAAGTTTGGATCACTCACTGTAAAGCTTCTACCCATTGATTCTTGTCTTATCCTCAGGTGGTAGGGAAAATAAATCTACTCCCTCTGACTGTATTCAGAGCCATATTAATTTTCCAGTCCAAAGAAAATGCCATTCCTCCACCCAACCAAAGAACAACAAGAAGAACAAAAGAACTCTATTTCCATGTGGCTGCATATCAGGAAATGGGCCAATTTTCATGATTCTGCTATTTAGTCAGAAGGAGAAAATGATTACCTGTTGTGAAGCAGGGACTCTAAATAAGCTGAAGTCCATTGGAGCTGGGCAGCTAATAAATTCAAATTAAAAAGAAATAAATAATAAAAATAAATTATAGCCCCCCCCCCCCCCCCATTATCGGTAGAGTAGTATGGAAGGCTTATATAGATTCAAGAGAAAAAGTGAACACTAATTCAGATATCATAATTCCTGTAATTATATCCATCATAGGTTTTATAACTAACACATACAGTACTCAATATGGCTTTTTGTTTTGGGCAACATTGTAAGAAACATTGGTAAGATTAAAAACAAAACAAAAAATTACTACCTTTGTCAATTGACTGAAGCAATTTTAAACCAATTAGACCATTTGATTGAATTTAAATTCAGGAAATTAAACTGAAATGTTTATTACCAGAACCTCAATTCTGTTGTCTTCTTAAGGGATCAAGTAAACAACTTCACAAATTTGCTAAGTATAAAGTCTCCTTGCATGTATTTAAGACAAAGCCTGACTTTACTAACTTTGCTGATTTTGGAGCTGTGGAAGCTTTGTTTTCCTGCAAAGTGTTGGAAGTGGAATTACAATACTGATTTAACACAATACTTAAGTGACTTCCCATATAGTGTTATATAGACCAACAGACAAAACCCTATAGATTGCAACCTTTCTTTTCTATGCCTGTTTTCCCAATGAAAATCATCCCCATCCAGTTGTTATTTTCTTCATTTGAGAAAAGATATATGTATGTCTGTATCTATATGGGACAACAAAGCAGGTTTGACCTAAAATGGGAGCACACTGGTCTCATGGCCACAATTTACCCAAATGGAGATGGACAGGAGATTCTACAACAGCTTTATATGGTGTCAGCAAGTTTGGCCTTTCACAGAACCTTGTGGAACCCACTTTGTTTCTGTCAAGGACAGAACTGGAAGACATTGGGATGACAGCTTGAGAGTTCTCATTTATACAAACTTAAATCTTCCAGTGATATTTCTTTTCTTGCTGGCACAATCTGTTTATTTAGAGCTCAGTTCCACAGGGAACTTTGTGAATATACGTCAAGTGGAGAGCCTTCTCTAGTTTTCCTTACTTTTTGGAATAATTACTCTTAGGTTGAAGCTTGAACAAAGAACTGTTGAGTAGAACTGGCCTTCCCATATGTGTCTGTCTGAAAACTAGTTTATATTGAATGATTGGATGGCACAGATGCCACATTGTCACTCGTCAAAATAGCAGAGAAGCTGTTGAAATATTTTGAATGAATAGGACTGTCCACTTCAAAATGTGCAGCAGAATGAGAGGCTGGAAGGAACCAAAGAATTGTTGAGCACAAATGTTAGGGAGAATGTGCATATATGGGTGTGTGTATAATTTTCTGGAATACTCCCATAACTTTAAAAAACAAAACAAAAACAAAAAAAGAAACAGAACAGTGGCAGATGAAGGTTGAATTTCTTTTCTTTTCTTTTTTTTTTTTGATATATTAGATTTTACTTTGAGGGATTTTTTTTTTTTGGAGAGGAAGTTCTCAGACTTCTCTTCCTCTTTCTGTTTGGTCTGATACATAACTGTGCAGCATTTATCAGTTATCTGTATCTGTTGCTTAGCTGCAGCTGTACAAACTGAATGGAATTTACAGGACGGTGCCCCAATCTATGGGCATTACTAAATGCTGGGCTACCCTGGTGCACGTGTGAGGCCTCTGATCAGGGCAACATGTGCACTGATTAAGGGTGAGCTCTTGTTGGGATGGTATCCTCCCTTGGGTGATCATTCAGTACACAGGGGAATAACATGTAAGCTTTGGCCAGGATATACGTTGTTAATTAATTGAATTCTAAGCCACATTTCAGGACACAAGGTAGTTTGCAGGTAAATGATAAAATACATTGATGATGATAATGATGATGATAATAATAATATAAATATTATTAATAAAAAGAACAAATACAACAAATTACAGTATCCTTTTAAAAACCAGTCACCTCAAAGTCACCCAGAATGCGATTCCATCATCAGGAGAGTTTCTGGGAGCTTTTGAGTCCATCTTGACTCCTGGTGACTGCCTGGACAGTTTCTTAGCAACATTTCCAGAAGTGGTTTGCCACTGCCTTCTTCCTAGGGCTTAGAAAGAATGTCACCCAAAGTCACCCAGCTGGTTTTGTATCTAAGGCAGGACTAGAACTCACAGTCTCCTGTATTTCAGACTTGTGCCTTAACCGCTACAGTGTACCAAAATGTCTATCTCCACCACCAGGAATGAAATAAAAGGGGTGAGACATATATATTATATACTCTGTGTGTGTGTGTGTGTGTGTAATTAATTAATTAATTAATATAGGGCCATCTTGTTCTTTGCCTGAAAGACAATCAGGGAGAACTAAGCCACAACTTGGTTCCAAATCTGAAGTCAAAGTTGCTGGCTGGGGAATTCTGGGAGTTGAAATCCATCCATCTTAAAGTTCCCAAGGTTGAGAAACACTGATCTAAAGACTTCCTAGTCTGTTCATTAACCCAGCCCTGGTGTATGAGCAGGGGTCTTTTCTTGGTCAGTCTTTGAAGGAATGTGTTGTGAGAAAGAACACACTTGGTGTTTTATGATGACCATGTTTATCCCATAAGCACAAGTGTCTAATTAGATTTGACACTGCAAAGGCATTTGCCTGACATTTATGCCACTGTCTTTCAATCTTTAGAAGCATTTAAAGTCTTGTGGGAGGCATAACAAACAATGTCAGACATTTCATAAAACCCTCCCCTGCTTATGACCTATTGCAAGGAGAGAAGGAGCTGAAAGAAAGGATCTGGGAGGGGCGTGTGGGAGAAGAATGGAGAAATCCCATAAGTTTTATGGGGTGCATTCAGTCTGAAAGCAGATCTATAGGGGTGCTTTTTCTATGTTTGAATATAAGCATATTGGAAGTTTTGAAGTTCTAGGAAGAAGTAGAATGGCTCACTTGAATCCTTAAAAACTCAGGAGGAAAGCAGAAGGAATGAGGAATGTCTCTATAAAAAAGGAAAGAGGAAAAGTAATCACTTGAACAAAGTAATCACATAGCCCCCAAACATGGGGTTAGAAGATAGTCCACCAAGAGTTACTTTAAAAGAAGCTGTAGCCAGGTACAGTAAAAACCCCATTCAGATACTATATTTACTGTATTATTGATGTAAACAGGACGAGAATTTATTTTAAAAAATAAGAGGCTTAGGGGTGGGAGGATGAACAAGAAGTAAGTTTTATGTATCCCAAACCTACACATTATCAAAAGGTAATATTGCATGTTTTCTTTTTTGAGGTTTTAAAAACCTGCATGTGGTGACTTGCACTGAGAATAATGCAGTTTCATGTATATCTGCTCTGAGTAGCACAGTTTTCCACCATCAAAGGCAGAAGTCTTTCCCAGCCAGTGTTATTGAGATCTTCTAACTGTAGAGATTTTAAGAAGTTGCTTTATTTTAAAATTGTGCTTTGATGTATTTCTAAGACAGGAAATGTGTATCAGCATGTATGAAGTGATTAAAAAAAAGTTACAGCAAATACAAAGAATAAGAGTAGTATTCAGTAGTAATAATTATAATATAGAAATAAAACTTATACATATAACGCAGAAAGGTTCTTATAGGAGAGCCAGTTTGATGTAGCGTTTAAGGTTCTGGCCTAGAAACCAGGAAACAGTGAGTTCTAGTCTTGCCTTAGACATGAAAGCCAGCTGGGTGACTTTGGGCCAGTCACTCTCTCTCAGCCCAACCTCACAGGGTTGTTTTTGTGGGGAAAATAGAAGGAGGATGGAGTATTAGGTAAGTTCACCACCTTGAGTTGTTTATAAAAAATAATAAAGGCAGGATAAAAAAAATCTTAAAAAATCATAAATAAAAATAAATATCATTGATTCATCTGGTCTTATGAACTAAGTTGGAAGGAGTCATTTACCCTATTAAGTCCAAACCCCTACTCAGTGGAGGAATTCAGATAAAAGCCCATTATAATAGATAGTTGCCTAGCCTATTCTTGAACATATCCAGTGAAGAAAAGCCACCAGCCCTTTAGATAATTGGTTCTGTTGAACCACTTTTGCTGAGATTTTTTGGAGGGTAACTTTCAGTTGGAAATTATATTTAAGTAGCTGAAATCCATTATCTCATATCCTGCATTGTTGTTGTTGTTGTTTAGTCGTTAAGTCGTGTCCGACTCTTCGTGACCCCATGAACCATATTGCGCCAGGCCTTCCTGTCTTTCACTGCCTCCCTGAGTTTGCTCAATTTCATGCTCATTGCTTCAGTGATGCTATCTAGCCATCTCATCCTCTGCCGTCCTCTTCTCCTTTTGCCTTCCATCTTTCCCAGCATCAGGGTCTTTTCCAAAGAGTCCTCTCTTCGCATTAGGTGACCAAAGTATCTGAGCTTGAGCTTCATTATCAATCCTTCCAATGAGCAATCAGAGTTGATTTCCTTTAAGATTGACTGGTTTGACCTCCTAGCAGTCCAGGGGACTCTTAAGAGTCTTCTCCAGCACCACAGTTCAAAGGCATCAATTCTTCGGCGTTCAGCCTTCTTTATGGTCCAGCTCTCACAGCCATACATTACTACTGGAAAAACCATAGCTTTGACTATGCGGATCTTTGTCGGCAAGGTGACGTCTCTGCTTTTTAATATGCTATCTAGGTTTGCCATAGCTTTCCTCCCAAGGAGCAAGCGTCTTTTAATTTCATGGCTGCAGTCTCCGTCTGCGGTGATCTTGGAGCCCAAATAAATGAAGTCTGTTACTGCTTCCATTTCTACCCCTTCTATTTGCCAGGGATTGATGGGTCCAGATGCCATGATCTTAGTTTTTTTAATGTTGAGTTTCAAGCCAGCTTTCGCACTCTCCTCTTTCACCCTCATCAAGAGGCTCTTTAGTTCTTCTTCACTTTCTGCCATTAGGGTGGTATCGTCTGCATATCTGAGGTTATTGATGTTTCTCCCTGCAATCTTAATTCCGGCTTGTGATTCTTCCAGCCTGGCATTTCTCATGATGTACTCTGCATATAGGTTAAATAAGCAGGGGGACAGTATACAGCCTTGTCGTACTCCTTTCCCTATTTTGAACCAATCGGTTGTTCCATGACCGGTTCTAACTGTTGCTTCTTGGCCCGCATACAGATTTCTCAGGAGACAGGTAAGGTGGTCTGGTATCCCCATCTCTTTAAGGATTTGCCACAGTTTGTTGTGATCCACACAATCAAAGGCTTTTGCATAGTCAATGAAGCAGAAGTAGATGCTTTTCTGGAACTCTCGTGCTTTCTCCATGATCCAGCGAATGTTGGCAATTTGATCTCTAGTTCCTCTGCCTCTTTGAAACCCAGCTTGTACATCCGGTAGTTCTCGGTTCACGTACTGCTGAAGCCTAGCTTGTAGGATTTTGAGCATAACCTTGCTAGCATGTGAAATGAGTGCAATTGTGCGATAGTTTGAGCATTCTTTGGCATTGCCCTTCTTTGGAATTGGAACGTAAACTGACCTTTTCCAATCCCGTGGCCACTGTTGCGTTTTCCAAACTTGCTGGCATATTGAGTGCAGCACTTTAACAGCATCGTCTTTTAGTATTTTAAATAACTCAGCTGGAATACTGTCATCTCCACTAGCTTTGTTGTTAGCAATGCTTCCTAAGGCCCACTTGACTTCACTCTCTAGGATGTCTGGCTCAGGGTCAGTGACCACACCAGCATGGACATCAGGGACATTAAGATCTTTCTTGTATAGTTCTTCTGTGTATTCTTGCCACCTCTTCTTAATCTCTTCTGCTTCTGTTAGGTCCCTGCCTTTTTTGTCCTTTATCATGCCCATCTTTGCACTAAACGTTCCTTTGATATCTCCAATTTTCTTGAAGAGATCTCTAGTCTTCCCCATTCTATTGTTTTCTTCAATTTCTTTGCATTGTTCATTTAAGAAGGCCTTCTTATCTCTCCTTGCTATTCTCTGGAAATCTGCATTCAGTTGCTTATATCTTTCCCTTTCACCCTTGCTTTTCGCATTCCTTCTTTCCACAGCTATTTGTAAAGCCTCATCAGACAGCCATTTTGCTTTCTTGCATTTCTTTTTCTTTGGGATGGTTTTAGATGCTGCCTCTTGTACAATGTTACAGACCTCCGTCCATAGTTCTTCAGGCACTCTGTCTACCAAATCTAATCCTCTAAATCTATTCATCACCTTCACTGTGTACTCACATGGAATATGATCTAAGTCATACCTGAGTGGTCTAGTGGTTTTCCCTACATTCTTCAATTTAAGCCTAAATTTTGCAGTAAGAAGCTCATGATCTGAGCCACAGTCAGCTCCTGGTCTTGTTTTTGCCGTCTGTATAGAGCTTCTCCACCTTTGGCTGCAAAGTATGTAATCAATCTGGTTTCGGTATTGACCATCTGGTGATGTCCATGTGTAGAGTCGTCTCTTGTGTTGTTGGAAAAGAGTGTTTGCTATGACTAGCTTGTTCTCTTGACAGAACTCTATTAGCCTTTGCCCTGCTTCATTTTGTACTCCAAGGCCAAACTTGCCTGTTATTCCGATTACTCCTTGACTTCCTACTTTAGCATTCCAATCCCCTATGATGAAAAGGACATCTTTTTTTGGTGCTAGTTCTAGAAGGTCTTGTAGGTCTTCATAGAACCGGTCAACTTCAGCTTCTTCGGCATCAGTGGTTGGGGCATAGACTTGGATTACTGTGATGTTGAATGGTTTTCCTTGGATACGCACTGAGATCATTCTGTCGTTTTTGAGGTTGTACCCCATTACTGCCTTTCCCACTCTCTTATTGACTATGAGTGCAACTCCATTTCTTCTAAGGGTTTCTTGCCCACAGTAGTAGATATAGTGGTCACCTGAATTAAATTCACCCATTCCCGTCCATTTCAATTCGCTGATTCCCAAGATGTCAACGTTCAATCTTGTCATCTCATGTTTGACCACATCCAGCTTGCCTTGGTTCATGGATCTTACATTCCACGTACCTATACAATATTGTTCTTTACAGCATCGGACCTTCTTTTCGCTTCCAGATACATCCACAGCTGAACGTCCTTTCGGCTTTGGCCCAGCCGCTTCACTCTTTCTGGAGCTACTTGGAATTGCCCTCCGCTCTTCCCCAGTAGCATATTGGACACCTTCCGACCTGAGGGGCTCATCTTCCGGCGTCATATCTTTTAGCCTTTTAACATTGTCCATGGGATTTTCTTGGCAAGGATACTGGAGTGGGTTGCCATTTCCTTCTCCAGTGGACCACATTTTGTCAGAACTCTCTGTCATGACCTGTCCGTCTTGGGTGGCCCTGCACGGTATAGCTCATGGCTTCACTGAGTTACACAAGCCCCTTCGCCACGACAAGGCAGTGATCCATGAAGGGGCCATATCCTGCATACTGAATGCTAAAGAGCAGATCTTGATTTTCTTCTCTATGACCATCCTTTAAATAGTTATTTGTTACATTTATTATCTATTGCTTCCATTAAGAATTCAGAGTAATTTACATGATGATTTCCCTTGTTTAACACCAGCCCTGTATGGTAGTTTGTAGAGAGAGAATGGCTACTCCAAACTAACCCAGTCAGTTTCCTGGGTTAAGGATAGACTTGAACTTGGTTCTTCCTAGTCGTAGTCCAACAGGATAACTACTATACCACAGTGGCGCTCATATTTGAAAAGTGCTTTCATGTCATCCCAAGTCTTCTTTTTTCAAGGCTAAACATTCCAAATTCTTTCAGTGTCTCTCCATGGGACTAAGTCTATTATGGCTCTTTGAATTTGTTCCAGTTTCTCCAAATCTGTTAGAAAACATGGTGTCCAAAACTAGTTTCAGTACTTGAGGTGTGGTCTGATGAAAGCAGAATAAAGTGGAACTATTACTTCCCGTGACTTGAAACTATACTTCTGTTAATGAATCCTAAAATTCACAGCTGTTTTAAAAGTGGATTGGACAGGTTAATTGAGGATGCGGCAATCAATGGCTATTAATATTGATGGCTGTTTGCTACCTCTTGAATTGTAAGCAGCTGTCTTAAATACTGGCTGCTGGGAGGCAACAATGGAAGTGGGTTATCACCCTCCAGTCCAGGCTTGTAAACTTCCCAAATGCATCCAGGCTATTGTATGACACTGAATACTGAACCAGATGGACCTACTGTATGACTTGATCCAGCCGGGTTGTTCTTATATCTAATTGCACCTGTCATTTTGCAGTTATATTCCATTGCCAACTCATTCATTTGGTAATCAAGTACCGTTCTAAGATTTTTTATTTTTTTTTACTGTAGTCAAACCAGAAATATCTTTTCCTATGCTGGTGTCATTTGATTTCTGTTTTCCAGTTACATAATTTTGCATTTGTTCCTGTTAAATTTCATTCTGTTATTTTTAGTCCACATCTCTACCCTCTCAAGATAATTTTGCATGTTATTGCTGTCTTTTAGATATTGGCTATCCCACTCAGTTCTGTGTCAGCTGAAAATCTGATGCTTATTTCTCCACTTCTTCATGAAAGACATTAATAAAATATTAAAGAATTCAGGACTGAGTCTTGAGGCATGCCACTTGATACCTTAGTCCAACTTGATGAGGAACAATTGAAAAACACTCTTTGAATACAATTTTTATGTCCATTTGTTATGCTTTCCAGTCCATACTTAGCTAGCTTGCTGATATGCTAGTTAATGAAAATCTGTTTTGTTTATATCAGAATATTATTTATTATTATTTGATTTATATGGCCACCCATCTCATTTAAGTGGCACTGGGTGGCTCACAACAGATAAAAACAAGTTAAACAACCAATATACAACCAATATACAACCAATATACAAATATATGCAGTATATAAACCATCAATAATCAATTTAAAACAAAACATCATGATCAGTGGGAGAACCCATCCTTATATCAGCTCAACACAGCCATTGTAAAAGCTCCCTGCCATTGCTGAACCTCTAGGCATGGCTTCAGAGCAATGTCTTCAGGATATTCCTAAAGGCCGGGGGGGGGGGGGGGGATACTGGGGCTAATCTAAATGCCGGGTATGTGTGATGTGCCTCAGAGTGGGTGCCACAGCAGAAAAGCCTCTCTGTCTGGGTCCCACCAGATGATACTGTTTCATAGACAGGACCTGTAACATGACTCTCCTGCCTCTCCTGATGTGACAGGTAGGTAGAACTGGGGAGAGGAGGTCCCTCAAATAACCCAGCCCCGTGCCGTGAAGGGCTTTATAGGTCATAACCAGCACCTTGAATTGAACCCAGAAGCACACTGGCAATCAATGCAGCTTGTGGAGCAGTGGTATAACATGTGCTGAGCAAGGAGCATGCATAACTGTCTGTGCCATTGCATTCTGTATCAACTGCAGCTTCCAGATGCTCTTCAAGGGCAGCCCCATGTAGAGCGCATTACAGTAATCCATTTGATGTAGCTGTACTATGTTACATCTACAGTAATCCCACTATAGAAAAATTAGACAAGTTTAGCTTACCAAGAGTTTTATTTTATTTTATTTTATTCAATTAATATGGGCACTCTTTTGACTTATGATGCTGGACAGTGAACAGTTAAAATTAACAGTAAAATCTACTCTTGGCCTCCAAAATCATGCCAGGACAACCCACGCATCCACATTCACATCCCTGAAAATAGGCTCACCAAATATCCTGGCCCAATGCATGGAGAAAAAATTAAGTTTTTAGTGCCTTATGGAAGGCCATCAGAGTTGGGGCCATCCAAATTTCTTTCTTTTCTTTTTTTGGACAAATCTTTTTTTCTTGATAAATCTCTGCTGATATCTAGTAATAATGTGATTATTTACAAGGGGTCTATAAATCAATCTCTTTAAGATTTGCTCTAACATTTTCCTAGTTATCAATATCAGACTGACTGATTTGTAATTTCCTACATCTTCCTTCCATTGCAACTTCATCCATTCTCCAGGATGTCTCAGAGGTAATATATGAGGACTTGGCCAGATCATCTTCTAGTCCTTTCAGTACCATAGGGGCAATTCATCTGGGCTTGGCCAGATTCATTCAAAGTAAATAGGTATTCCATGACTGTGTTACCATCAGTCTCAAGCTTCAATCCTGCCTTTTCATTCTGTTCTTCACAGTTGCTTGGTAGAACACAAATATGCTCTTTGTCAGAGTAATCTGAATCAAAATTGTCCATTTTCTTTGAACCTGTTAGGATTTTGCATTTTTCATTTAGCAGCGGTATATCGATTCTATTGTCTTTCTTTTGGTTTGAACATACAGTATGTGAATAAGTCTTCTATGTTGTTCTTGCCATTTTTCACCCACCTTAGCTCATTCTGAGCTTGGCCTTTCTGACATAATTACTGTAATTCTGGGCTACTTGATTCTATTCTTTGTTGGTGACTTATTGTTCTTTTCACTTACAACGTGTGTCCTTTTTTCTTTTCAGATCTTCAAAGACTTTTGACTATTTCTTCTGTCTTCCTCAGTTCAGTGTTGACTGGAAGCTTGCAATAGGTCAATGTCATTCACCTTCTTCCCCATTCATTTTACTTTAATCTCATATTTTCTGGTATTTTATTTATGAGGAAATTTGAACATATTGGCAACTTGGCAAAAATGAACTGAATGAAATATGCATTCAGCAGGGATAGGGCAAGGGATTTTAAGCACTAAACCTCTCTGGATGGACAAATCTTTTTCATTTTTTTCCCCCCACATACCATTTTTTAAAACAACCTCACATCTTTTCCATCCCATAAATGGGGGGAAAAAATGGCAAACTTTCTTAAGTGTTATTTCAAAAAAGAACCATAAGAATTCTCATCTACTTATCAGCAGCTGCTCACCAGTTTTGCAGATGGAGCTTTTCTGAAGCTGTTGGGATTGTACTTGGGGACATTCTGATCCCAAGCTTCAGATGCCAGGGAATATACCCTTCAAAGCATACCGTCAAGCTATGCCTCTGAAAGAAAGCCACATGTTCCTAAGCAAAATTAGGAAGTGCCATCTACAGGAGCTTTGAGACTCAGATGCCAGGACATGAGAGGACAAGGTGGCTGAGGGCTGGGCCACCCAAAGGTATCTCAATTTTAGAAATGTTTTTAAAGTGTTTTAAACAACTTTCTCCAAATTCACAAAGATTTCTTCAGAGGAAAGATCAAGGAAAGATAAACTGGGTTTTATTTGATGCTCATCATCCCATAATTAATTAATTAATTGGATTTATTGTAACTTCTATGCTGCTTCAATCTGACCAACTCTTAGCAGTGTACAAGTAAAAAAATTACAAACATAATAATAGATAAAACACCAACAAAATATATACCATACCCACGGTGCTATAACCATGGCACCATCTCCTATGCTCAGGATAAACATTCCAAAATCATATAGGTTCTTCAATCCCAGACACATTCTGTACCAGTTTCTGAGCAGACTTCAAGGGCAGACCCATGTAGAGCAAATTGCAGCTGTCCCATTGAGAGGTGACAAAAGCATGAGTGAGAATCACCAATGTTTCATGTTTCAGGAAAGGTTGTGTCTGATGCACAAGTTCAAGAATATTCCCAAATTGTGAGCCTGCTCCTTTGGAGAAGCACAACCCTGTCAAAAGTCAAAGTTGGAACCATCCTGGAGTTGGCCACCTTCTCCACCAGCAACCACTGTCTCTTGCTTGGACTGAGCCTAAGCCTGTTTTTCCTCCTTTGGATTCTGATAGCCTGCAGGTACTACATGAAGATTTCTACTGCATCTCCTGTTCAGCTCAGAGATATACAATTGAGATTAGCCACATGTTGGTGATACCTCAGCTCATGTTCCTCCCAGTGGCTTCATGTAGATGTTAAACAAAATGAATCCAGGGAGAGCCGAATGCCCAAATTCCTTTCCCTTGCAGAGAGATTTATTGCATAATATGTTGGATTTCTAACCTCAGTTAATCTGATGTGTAGAGTTGCACCACTGGAATCACTGCCATTGATATGAGAATGTTGAGAAAGTTCCTTCTTGTAAGAGAAATAGAGATGGACATAGACTCAAGAGATATGCAAGTTACAATATTTAGTCATAAATATTTAACTACAATCTTATATTTGATTGGAGGTTGTAAAAAAAAAAGAGTCTTGGTGCTAGTATTAATTATCTTCTCTCCTCACCCTGCTATTCCCCACCCCCACCTTTATTAAAAGGATGATCAGCTTTGAATTGTTAGGATAGTTGTGTGGGTTGGGGGTTGGGGACCCCCTTCCATGGCTTTGTTGGTTACTCCAGTGGCAAAAAGCAGACCCAGTGGCACTGGCATTTCGTGCTGACAACGTTGTAAAAAGTTTAAAGCTGCAACTGCTTTGAGAAGCCAAAGAGAAGAGAGGAGATGGGAAGTCTAAAAAGGTTAGCCTGAAATGCACTTTACTGTTATTTAGGAGAACAAATGAGTTAAGGAAAAATTTCAAATACCAGAATACCCTACAGGGAGGAGATATAACTATTAAAGGGCTGTTACAGCAGCAATAAATGGAGGAACAATAAAAATAAATTGATGAAGTAAATGTCAGCTCTGGTCCCCTGAGCTGCACCCCCATGCCTTTGTCCAAAAGTAGAACCTCTCCAATTACAGAAGGTTGGGATCAGCCTTCAATGACAGTATGACAAGGACAGCGCATGGAACACTGGCAGAAAGAATACAATTATTCGCAGCCTTGAAAAATTGTATCCTACTAGAATGTATGGGAGAAATCAATTAATGGCGCTCAGCTTCCACTTCTGTCTAATAATTTTAAAAAAGGGGAGCAAGAATAAAATAACAACAACATGCATGTGATCTTTCCTTTGCTCCTGGAAAGGCAACAGGAGTTGGGAGGAGGGTGGGCACATAGAATATATGACCCACAAGTGAAAGTCAGTGTTATGCTGTGGGTTAACTCTGGTATGGTTTTAGAATGTATACAATTTTCATTATTCTTATTATCTTAAAGAAACCTAGGTGGGTTTTTAAAAAAGTGAAAATCACCTTTCTTCTCTTTTTTTGGCCGAGATCCATAGCAAAAAAGAGATTTCTTTGTTGAGCAGGCAGAAAGGAGAATAGTGAAGGCCTCTCTGTTTTATGAAAGAGAGAAGGTAGAAGTTGGTGGTAAACAGGGTAGAGGTGGAAGACGATTTATCTTGTGCAATTTACAACAGGTGCTAAACATTACGAAAAGCAGAGCTATTAAGCAATCAAATTAGGCTATAATTAACAGAAGAAAACCATACAAGAATTCTAATTAACTCATATCAGAACATGGCCATGGTCGCCTCCAATAGCCCCACTTAAAGCTAAAAACTGAAAAAAAAACAAAACAAATGGGGAAAAATATAACCCTAGCATAATGCTTTTTAAGTGGGTAAGAAATTGCAGCTATTGATGGTTTCATTTCTGATGTTGATTAAATGTTCTATTCTGTGGCATAGAATCTTTTATTTGCAAATACACTGCTTGTATGGGTTGTTGATTGCTTGCATAAGGCTGAGATCCAGAAATCACTTAAGCATGTTGAATATTTACTTTCTCTCTCTCTCTCTCTATATATATATTTCTCTCTTCATAATATCCTGTAAGCATTCCCCAGTCTGGTACCCTTCTAATACTGGAGTTTCCAGTCAGTCTGAGGAAGTCTGCCTTAGAATGTAATAATACTAATACTAATACTAATACTAATACTAATAGTAAGGCAACTTTACTTGGGAACAGCTTACATCCTGCAATGATACCTTTAACACCATCAAACCACAACATCTGCCTATCCCAGGCCCTTGGGAAGGACTCGATAGGTAGACAAAAATGCCAGATCCAGTCTAAACATCTGACTGACTGTGCGATCAACAGCAACAACAAGAACAAGAACAAGAACAACAACAACAATAATTCTCTTTTGAACTTATAACTCTATGGTCAGAGTTTGACATTTATTAGCCTGGATATTTTCTATGATGGAAATTGATAGGACAACTGATTCATGTGATATTTCCCCTGGAAGGATTTAGAACATATGTAGTAGACTTGGGAATGGCTAGTCAGGTGCATTGAAGCAACCATAACTTATGCCTACTCAGTATTTAGCAGGGAAAATGGGAAAGGAAGATCATCATATTGGAAGAATCCTTAATTACAGAAAAGAACCACTTTGATGCCTACTCTAGCTCCATTTTGGTACTCTTGTACCCACCTTATTAATCTTGACAAAGCTGAATTATTCTGATGTATTGGGGAAGAAAAAAAAGATACCACTGAAAGAAACCATGTGGCCATTTATTTTGCTCCCTAGTTCTCTGCAATGTTTGCTGAGAACATTGCTAAAATATTAATAGTGACTGGCTATCAGCTACCTGTCATTGCTTGACATCCAGGTTAGCTGCTCTAGAACCCCATGGGGTAGCAGTTGCTGAGGGCCACCACAGCTTTGAAGCTGATCCTGTCTCTAGAAGTCTTCTCATCTTTGTTATAACTCTTAAAATTGTGCACAGCCAGTGGTGGTGGTGCATCTTCTCTCCATTATTAAATTATATAATATGATTATTACCTCTGCCATCTCTGATCAATATCTAGTTTGCACTTATAAAGAGGAAGACATTGAGGTTCATATTTATCATGTAATGAGCAGAGCCATGTATTAATTCCTCAAAGTAAAACAATATCTATGAATGCAGAAAAAAAAAGTTGCAAGAATTTGGTTCAACTACTGTGGTTTTGTCACCTGTGAATTGTGATACAAATACTGTGAATTCTGCAACAGTTTTAGTGAATTTGCTTATAGATGATATTAAAAAATGAACCACTATGGTGCATGTTTGAAATATGTTATTGCTTTAAAAAATAATCCACATTAACCCATCCGTAATTAAGTGATATCAAACTACCTTAATTCTCGCAGTATTCTAACAGCAAGAAACAGCTGAAGTTACCACAGTGACAACTATAATAACTAAAGATTGAGACTACATATTTCATCTCTGCCTTCTCCAGACTAGAACTCTCCAGATGTAATGGGATTACAACTCTTAGTATTTATAAACTAGCATGTTTCTAAAAACAGCCATCTTTGAAAATCTGAAGATTGTTTTACTTAATTATTTTGACCATCCTCTTTATCAAGTATAACTGTCTTAAACATATTTATTATGTGTTAGTCATTTTCATATTGACCGTTTCCTTGGAAGCTTGTTAGGCAAGACAGTAGGATACAAATATTTAAAATAAGTAAATAACATTAAACAGAGAATGATTGCTTTCAGCCGCTTTGGACTATGAAACCCAGAACACAATGCAACAGGAAATTAAGTACAAAAAATAAGCTAAAAATATTTTGTAGTCTTCCCCTCCCTCTCCTCAAATATATCCAGCTAAGTAACATAGCTGGGGCTTACTACAATTTGAATTAGCTGCTGGATAGTAATGAAATTCCACTGCTCAAGCCTGGGAAATAGGGTTGCAAAATGAATTTCTCAAGCATGTTCCACAAACAAGAACTCATTATATGTAGGGATACTAGAAAAAAAAAAGACTAGCTAATTAGTTTGTCAAATCTTTTCTATTCACACACCCACCCAGTTTTAGGACTAGGTGGGTGTGTGAGAGCAGACATTTTCACCGCAGAAGATAGGTGCTGAAAAGTTCCTATCTCAGCAGCATTGCTGTCAATTTCTTTCCGTAAGAATGTCCTGGGTACAACAGCTTTCCAGGTGGGGGCAACCCAAGAGAACTTACCATCATGCTTCATGCTGATGTTATAACTTGTTCATCTACTGCCAGCCTCTCAGCCAGCCAAAATGCCTTGCCCTGAGGAAATCGTCAGAAGGCGGCATTATGAAGTAGTTGCAACTTCAGTTCCCTGCATTATTACAACACAGACACCACCACCGACTCCTCGTCCTCAGTGCTGCATTCTGGGATCCCCGCAGGACAAGGCAGTTTTGCCTGAGAATCAGGTTGATGTGGTCTCCAAGGTGGTTGACTGTCCCAATATCTTGCTCCAAGAGCTCTTAGAATGAAATATTTGCATAACTGGCTGCTTCAGCCCCTGGACTGGAAGGGGGAATGGCCCCAATCTGCTATCCTTTCTAGTTCAAAGTGGCCCTTTGGTAGGATCGGCCACTTTTCAATAGCATTATGAAGAACCCCTAGGGAGACACAGTGCAAAGAATGTATTCCCTCCCCCTTTTGGTGATTGCTTTGCTGTGGCATGATGCTAATCAAAGGCATTCTTGGGAGAAAACATGGTGGCTAGTCCACCAAGAAGGAAACTCAGCTAGTACTAGTGCCTGCAGTGCTGGCAAATCAAAGCAACAAAATAATTAAGCAGATACTGTCATCAGATTCATAGTAAAATTTCACAAAAACATGGTGGTAAATTTGCCATTCATTAAAAACAACAACAACCACATTGGTAAGTTCAAAACCAAGCAGCAAACGGATCCCATTTTCACTACCTGAATGGACAGTGATGCAAATAGGTAATTTTAGAATTTAGAACAAATGGTCTTATGGGGGCCTCTTTTTGGACAGCCATGGGCATTGTTGTAGAAAAAACCTGAATAGTTGCTGTGGTGATTCCAGAAACAGACATAGGGTCTGTTCACTTCTGTTCTCTGGCAGCTGTAAACAAAGAAGCAAATAAATAATAAAGCCTATTTGTTTGCGTCTGTCTAGTTAGACATAAATGAGGACTACTGTTTTAGGATGTAGGTGTGGATTCTGCACCTGACTGGTAACTAGTACCACTCTGAGAAAGTTACCATCAGGATTCCACAAAGGATTGGGTAAAAAAGTCAAGGGGACAACTACATCTGCATGATCGAAGCCTCAATCTGGACTTTATTTATTTATTTATTTATTTATATATTTATTGGCCCCTTGTCCTCTGCAGACACCACTGCACTGATTATTAGGTAAGGGATCATATTGGACCCATTCCCATTTCAAATTCCTCTTCCATATCTAGAAACAGCTTCCACACTTTCATTCCACACTTCCACATATTTAATTGTTAACTAATTAGCTTCCAAGAAAGCAAATTAGTCAACAGTTGATCTGAACTTTCAAGAGCTGAGCATTTAATAATACTGTCATCTTCTTACTCCAAGAGGATTTATTGTTTCTACAAGATTAATTGTAAATCCAATGGAAAATAATACAAAGTCTGAGGTCTGAGGTTCTAGTGAGATAATTATTGTGAAGATGGTATTAGCAGAGGGCTATTCTGACAATTCTGTATTTTAATTGGCAGTTTCTAATTCTTTATAAATATCCCTTTATATTTTTTTTAAAAAGACTATCTGTATTTCATTAATCTGTTAAACACTTTCAGGCAGATCTGCAAATCTTTACAGCCAAACAGATCATTTTCATCAACTACTTTGAATTTTATTGCCATTAATGTGGAGAGCTAAGAACAGTCTGGGTTAGGAAACCAATTTTAGGTTATACTATAAAATTCTGTACTACACTAGTCTGGTTTCCTGACACATTAATAAATGTTATGATATAAGTAAACATGTACACTAGGAATATAAAACATTCTTAAGTTTCACTACAAGTAAATTTGGACGTTGTGCTACAGAAAGAAAAGAAGAGGCCAAAATGGGGGAGATTGTTTTACATGCCAGTAAGATTGTTTTTAAAATGTGTGAAAACCCATTCCTTTTTCAAGGGCACTATGCTTATCAGCTAAACCATTTTGTCCTTTAATAGACATATTTTAGTTGGTAAGCATAGTGCCCTTGAAAAAGAAATTTTTCAAAATACATTGGGGTTTCAGACAATAGTTCCTTTCCTTACTGATACTTGAAACATTCTTCCCCTTTGTTTTGGCATTTCACTCTAGCCAGACTTAGCAGTAGAATGCATCTAACATCAAATAAAGTCCACTAGCAAACATCATTCCCCACTTAAAAATATAAAATAAAAATTGTCTGGGGAAAAAAAAGTACACTACTGAAAGTAGCATGCAAACTACAAGTAGATATGTTAAAAAAGAACTTACATCAGAGAAAATTACAGTTTAAAAACTTGCAGCAGAGAAATTTGTCAAAGAATAAAAAAGGGCCTTAGGCAATTCACGCCAGCAGATATGTAAATTAGGGTATGATATGTACGTAACCTCCATAAATTAAGAGACCTAGCAACCTGTGATAGCTATGAATTTTTCTTACTCTTTTTTAAAAAGTAATTGTTGAACAAACTTCTACTAATGTATTATATTTATTCTGATAGTCTATATAACACTACATGATAGTGTGATTATAAAACTCTTTGATTGTTATTTAGCTTTCCTCTCATTTCAAAATCGTCTGATAGACATAAACAAAAGTATTTTTTAAACTGATGTTCTTAAAGGTCTGACTGCTGCATCAGATACCACAATTCATATTTACGTAATATGACCATCCATCCAGAATGCACTTATTCACTGCAGATCAATAGGGAACATTATTGGTGACATCATTTGTGTCCATGGCTTGAGAATGTAGGGTGAACCAACTGCATTAAATCCAGATCAACAGAGGTACTAGTGGTTGGCAGAAATGATTGTTTCAACCTTGTAATTAATTCTATTTGTTAAGGGATTGTATAGATTCTAGGAGGAATCTTTTATTGTGAGCCGCCCAGAGTCACCCGTTGGGGGAGATGGGCGGCATACAAGCCAAATAAATGAATGAATGAATGAATGAATGAATGAATGAATGAATTTATTTATTTATTTATTTATTTATTTATTTGGCTTGTATGCCGCCCATCTCCCCCAACGGGTGACTCTGGGCGGCTCACAATAAAAGATTCCTCCTAGAATCTATACAATCCCTTAACAAATAGAATTAATTACAAGGTATATATATACATGCCAACCAGGTTCCATTGAGTGAACAGGAAGAAAAAACAGGAGTTTGTCAGGAGAGTTTGGTGAGGAATTTGTGGAAGAGTTGCTAACAAATTTCTTCTAAGTCAAATAGCTCGAGAAGGGAACAAGAAGTCTTGTACTAGTGGAACCTTAAGTAACAAAATACTGCATGACCTGCAGTGTTTGTGGTATGCTTGTATTGCTTCCTGAAAATAACAGGGAAGGTTAGGGATGTGATGGAAGAACTTTAAAAATTTATAAGTCTACCTATAATTCCTGTTAAGTCATGTGGAGACAAATTATACTACAAATATGTACAATTATTTACTATGGCCTTTAAAGATCAAGGAAGAAAACTGAAGATCTTGGAGACTCTGTTGATTTTCTCATCTATCCTTCCAATCTACAGAAAAAGACTGAAAAGAGAAAGAATATTGGAGGTGAATGTCTGGATACACAAATGGTGTTGGTGGGCAAGAATTCATTTCTCTGGTCTGAGTTATCTGGATGAAGAACTGCTGCTTTCAGTGCATTACCATGGTAATGGAAAAAAAATGTATTGGGCCAAAGCATGGTGAGTTGGAATAGGAGGGCTTTAAACTGAACCCTGTAGAGTCTGGAGAGGAAAATCCTAAAGTAGGGACATCAGAGAATGACTTGTGCACAGTAGATGGATGTGGGAATGTTGCTGTAAGGAGGCCTATTAAACCATTGAATGAAAAGCAGAAAGAACTTTGACTCATAAAATTCATGGCCTTTGTTGTCCACAGACTAATGCTGAGAGAATGGAAAGTAAACAATATGAGCCTGAATACCTAACTTAGGAAGGAAAATAAGATTTACAAGTTATATTGTAGGATGAGTCTCATGACTGGAATTAGGCAATTGAAAGATGCTGTTTGTTCAAAAGGAACAGAAACAACAGAAAAGGAGGAGGAATTGTACTGTAGGTTAAAAATACCCATACTTGCTCAGAAACCAAGTGAATGAACTTGGTGACACTACAGAGAGCATCTAAGATAAAGTAAGTATAGGAACAAATACAAGGCATACTGTAATTTTCTACCATAGCCTGCCCAGCCAAGAAGATTTGTGTGATATTTTCCAACAGCAAACTGCGAACCTTCCAAAGAAACATGAAATAGTTGTGATGGGGGACTTTAATTATTTGACTTCTACTGGAAGACAAACTCTGCCAAGTATATTCTTTCCAGGAAATTCTTGATTTGTTTTGCTGACAGCTTTATTCTTCAGAGAATGGAAGTAGACATAGGAGAACCAGCTACCTCTGACTTAATACTAACTATTAGGGAAGGCTTAGTTGAGGAAGTGAAAGTAGCCAGAACATTGGGGGAAAGTGATTATGTAATGTTGCAATTTTTTTGTTTTAAGGAAATTAAAACTGAGCGTAGTCAAATGTGTATTTTCAGTTTTTTTAAAAAGTAGATTTTAATAAATTCAGATTACATAGCAGGAGATGTTAATAGCAAAATAGCCTAAGAGGAGTGGGGATTCCTAGAAAAATAAGGCAGAAAAGAATTGCAAACAATTTCAGTGAGAAAAAAAAAAAAAGAGGACAGCAGAAGAAGTCAATGAGGCTACACAAAAAGCTTAGTGAAGATCTGAAAACAAACAAACAAAAAGAAAATATACTTATTAAATAGGGCTGTTCACCAAAGAAAAGTACTGACAGGGATAGCCTGGCTTTGTAGAGAATATACTACAGATTACAAAATGGGCTTATTTAGATATATTCAAAATGAAGGGAAAAGAATTAATATATCAGCTTCTCAATGAAGATGGCAAAATGCTAACTGGCAATAAAGAAAATACAGAACTACTGAATTCTGATTCAATCTTCTTCAAGAAGGTATGAATTCCATCAAGAAACTATAAAAAGCAGTATGAAGGGGTCAGGATCAGGGTTGAAACTGACAGAAACATGGTCAAGGAATACATATTTATATTGAATGAATTTAAAGGGGGCCATACAGGTAGTCCTTGACTTACAACCATTCATTTAGTGACTATTTGAAATTATGAAAGTGCTGAATGAATGACAGTTACAACTGGTCCTTGGAGTTACAGCCAGCCCAGCACCCCTGTGGTCACATGATCACAATCTGGGTGCTTGGCAACCTATTCATACTTATGATCGGTTGCCAAGCACCCTGTGATCACGTGATTGACATTTGCAACCTTCCTGCCAGTTTCCCCAGAAAGTCAATGGGGAAGCCAGCAGAGAAGGTTGCAAATCGCTGGGGTAAGTCTCCCCCACCCATGCACCTTCCCTGGCCTGCACTATACCCCCATGCACCTGACCCAACCTTCTCGGCTTCTCTTGTGCACCCCCTTGCACCCTTGTGCACCCTCCCTGACCATCCCCCGCACCCCCTCACACTCTCCCCCACCTGGCAACAGCCACTTACCTGCTTGCTGGCCTGGGACTTGCAACTTCCTGCTGGCTTCCCCACTGACTTTGATTGTGGGAAGCTGGCAGGAAGTTGCCTTGCCTAATGACCATGGGATTCAGTTAATGATGGCAACTGGGATGTATAAACTGCATCCTAGGGAAGAATCTAGTTGATGAGGTCTAGATGAACTTTAGGTATGATGTATTATCTTGGTAGTCTGGAACAGAACTGGAGTACAAATGTTGTTCATATTTTCAAAAATGGGGAAAAGGAAGATTTTGGGAACAATGAGCAGTCAGTCTGACAACTATACCTATGAACATTCCAGAGCAGATCTTAAAGAGAGTGTTCTATAAGTGTTTGGAAAACAGTAGCCCATGACATTATGAATAATAAGCCAATTAAGTATGAGCTGGATGGCATGTGAATTAAGTGGATACTTACCTGGCTCAAAAATCATTTTGAGTGTTTCTCAGTAGAGTGAGATATTGAGTGTACTTTCCAACATTTCAAAGTAAAAGGGTGCTTAACAGATTTGCAAATGAAACAAGGCTGGGTGGGAAAATGAATACTGTAGAAGGCAAAAATTGAATTCAAGATTATTTGATAAATTAGAGAAATAGGCTAAAAATAATAGAATGAAATTCATGGAGACAAATATGAAGCTATTCAATAAGAAAGTGGAAATCAAATGCACAGATACAGAATGTGGGATTACTCACATAGTTGAAGAAAATTTTGGTATATTAGTTGACTAGAAAATGAATATGAGTCAGAAGTGTGATATGGCTGCAAAAAAGACAAATGTAACTTTTGGCTGCATGAACGTAAGTATAGATTCCAAATCATAAGATGGGATAGTTTCATTTTATTCTGCAATGGTCAAACCCCACTTCAAGTGCTGTGTTTTGTTCTTTTAAAGAAGGATTAGGAAAACAGGAACAGATTCACAGAGGAGCAAGAAGATGGAGACCAAAAACTAGGTCCTGTTAAGATAGATAGAAGGAACTGGGAGTATGCTTCCTGAGAAATGAAGATTGAGAAGGGCATGATAACAAAGTCTTCAAATACCTGTTTTTGATACAGATACCTGATTCGGCATTTGTTCTCCATAGTTTCAGTGTGTAGGACATAAAACAATCAATTCAAGTTATCGGAAGGCAGATTCCAGTTGAAAATTGGAAATAGGTTCCTAACACTAAAGCATTTTGACAGTGGTGCCAGTTACCCAGAGAAGTGGCTGGTTTGCCCTTTCCTGTATGTGTTCAAGTGGGGGCTAGACAACCATCTGTCAAGGGCGCTTTAATCTGGATTCTTGCACTGAGCAGTGGGTTGAATTTGGTGACCTATATCACTCCTTCCAACTATAAATATCTGCTGCATTATTCTATTCTGCCAAAACATCAACTCTGTCATTTGGGAATACATCTTGATTCTATGCATCAACTGTGACTTTTTCTTATTTATTAAGAATTTTGATATAATAAAAGACAAATCAAAAGAAAAAGAGAAAAAAAAAAAAGAAAAGAAAAACAAAGAGGTGCAAGAAAAGAAAAAGAAAATGAAAGTTAAGAAATATAGAAATAACTTTCAACCTTCTCTTCAATAGGTAACTACAATTTCATTGTCCCTCCTCCCTCTTTTCATTTGTTTATTTCTATACATTTTTGATTACAAAAAGAAGAAAAAATACACAAAAGTGGTTTAACAAAAAAGTGAAAAATACAACAAAGAGAACAAAAGTGTTAATATATCATTATAACAATAAACAATTTCAATTCTATATATGCTTATCTAATACAAATATTCAAGTACATATATATTTCTAATAGATTTATATGACTATCATTTTTTAACCTGATAGTATAAATAAGTCCCATATTTCATTATATTTGTCCATATAAAGTCTACATCTATAGGTAATCTGCTCATAAGTGGCAAGTGCAGTCAGATCTTCAGTCCATTGAATAAACAGGGCCATACATTTATCTTTCCAATGCTGCAATATCAGTCTTTTGGCCATAATAAGGACATGGACAATCCATTTACGTTGTCCAGATGTCAAATTCCATGTACTAGGTATATAGTTCAAGGGAATATTATCCTCTGAAAATTTTAGCTTTTGTTGCACAGTCATATTTATATAGTCCACTACTTTCTCCCAAAACTTAATAAGTATAGGACATTGTAAAAAATATGTTTTAAAGAGTCATTGTCCTTATTACATCTCCAACAAAATGATGTTTTTGACAATTTGTTTCTATACAGATGTAGTGGAGTCCAATAAAATCTAAATATAACATACCAGCCACTCCCAGGGTTGGTTAAAGCTCTTCTTGCCCCATGCAAGCTAGCAGAACCAGGTCTTCAGTTCAGTTCAGCAATATTCTCTCACTGATGGGCTCTGTAATTAATTTCTCCTTCATCCTGTATTAATAAATCTTGATATGTTAATCATTTCTCTCTGTCTGCAGGTTCTCTTCTATAAAATGCTTCCTGTAGTGAGGTCAATAAAGGTATCTTTGGGAATAACCTGGGTTTGTATTTATTCCATATTTTCAATATGCCACTTCTCACATAATGATTTTTAAAATCCAGATTAACTTTAACTTTATCATACCATAAAAACCCATGCCAACCAAACCTCATGTTATCATCTTCCAATTCTAACTTTCTTTTATTTCTCAGCAAAACCCATTCCTTCATCCAAACCAAAGAACAGGCTGCAAAGTATAATTAAAATTAGGTAGTCCTAACCCTCCTCTTTCTTCTTCATCCTGCAGAATTTTATATTTAACCCTTGGTTACTTGCCCTGCCATACAAATCTAGATAAACCTTTTTGCCCTTGTTTAAAAGGGGCATCATTTTTCAAAACTGGTATTGTTTGAAATAAAAAAAAAATCATTATAGGTAATACATTAATTTTTATTACAGAAATTCTTCCAAAGAATGATAATTGCAACCTTTCCCATCTTAGTAAATATTTCTTAATTTTATTCTATACCTTAACATAATTATTCTGAGATAACATACCATTCATGTTGGGCATAATAATACTTAGATATTTTACCTTTTTCTCAATGTGAAAACCAGTCTTTCCAATTAGTTCATTTTGATCTTTCATCCTTATATCTTTTGTTAATATTTTAGTTTTCTCTTTATTAATTTTAAATCCAGCTAATTCACCAAATTCTTTTGACTTTTCCATTAATATGTCTATTCCCTCCAAGGGATTTTCAACTGTGAAAACCAAATTTTATCATCATTCAAGGCTTTTAAATGGTTTTGAATGGTTTTATTGTTATTTGCTTTTCTGTATTGTGGGTTTTTTTGTTCCTTTAGTTTTATGGTATTACTATCATTTTCTTTTGATTTATTATATACTGCCTTATGCTTTTGCAGGAAGATAATATTAAAATATACTCAGGCAACCAGAAACCCACAAATGTTAACAATGGAAATTAAAGCAAGGACAAGGATATCAATCCATCCTTCCTTTTTTTTTGGTATGATATTGCAGTGGAAAAGGCCAGAAAAAATATGATTAAAAATGGGATCTTTATAAAGTGCAATAGCCCTGTTATAGTTCAAAAGACAAAACATCAAAGCATCAATAGGATAACACCTTTTTTAGGATGAACCCAACATTACAAAATAATATGTAAGCAAGGCATGAAGGTCAACAAATGTAACAAAATGGTGGAAGATAGGATAGAAAAACATTAGGGTAAGCTATGCTATAATTTCAGAACTGTTGATTATGATTGATTGATTATGTGCCATGAAGCCATTGCTGACTGTTAGTGACCGCATAGACAGATTTTCTCCATGACAATCTGTCCCTAACCTGTTCTTTCAGGTCTTCCAATGGCACACCTATTGCTGCTGTAACTAAATACGTTCACCTTCCTGCTGATTGTCCTCTTCTCTTTCCTTCCACCTTTCCCAGCACTGGAGTTTCTCCAGAGAGCTAGTGTCTGAAGTAGGATAATTTGAGCCTGCTCATTTGTACCTCAAGTGAGAATTCTGGATTGATTTGTTTGGTGAACTATTTGTTTGTTTTCTTGGCAGTCCACAGTATTCTCAGAGTCTTCTCCATTACCAAAGTTCAAAAGTGTCAACTCTTTTCCTATCCTGCTTCTTCAAAATCCAACTTTCACTTCTATATAGTATCATGGGGAATACCATTGCTTTCATGATTTTGATTTTTGTATGTGTAGACACATCATGGTATTTGAATATCTTTTCCAAGGCCTTCATGGCTGCTCTACCAAGTGTTAGTCTGTTGTGTATTTCTTGACTGTTTGTTCCTTTACTCTTGATGGTTGATCCTAAAAGGCAGAAACTATCCACCACTTTAGTATCTTCATTGTCAATTCTAAGACCGGTTGTTTCAGAATTCACAAGAAGTTGTTATTGTTATCGTTCATAGGATTGTACGGAAAGGATAGAATCAAAATATGTGTGGTAGATGGGCCCATGTAAATACGTTGTTGCTAGGCCAAAAGCTTCATTGTTGGGTCGTGAAAAAAAACAAGCAGAAGGATTTTTATTATCAGATAGAACTGTAGCTGCTTGGAAGGATGAGTTTTAATTGCATTCTGAATAATTTTCTAGGCTTGCCTCATTCTGCCATTGGCTTGCTGCCAAATTTGTGCATAAACTCCAAAGGTTTTTTTGTCATTCACCTGGCAGGCCAGCAATTTCCCATGAACCTGCCCACATCTTTCCCTAATGGTGTTCTTGAAGGGCAAACATGAAGGCAGCAGTTGTCATGTTTTCTCTTAAGCAACCTGTTCTCATGTTATCTTGGGGTGTTGGCCTACAGGTCCTCAAATCAGAAGCCACTGTAAATGGTAAGTGGGTAAAGTACTGATTATTTTATTAACACACCAGCAAATTAACAACTGTTACCTAGCTGCTTAACTCTGAGTCCGAAGTACATGGCAGAAGCCTCAAGAAAAAAATGACTGAAACCCATTTCTTAAAGGTTCAGTAGTGTACATCATACCCCCTTTCAGCTTTGAAGTCCAATCATCTAAAGAAGTTTTCTTGACTTAGGGACTATGTGTGCAGGACAAGAGGTTACTAGTAGCATTTAAACTTTGGTGGAACTCAGCCTTTACTTTACAACTTTATAACTTGTCCTTTCTGAGTACATTGGTCAATGACAGTCAGATGATTCTCTGACCAACGAACAGCAGGCCTAATGTCCTGCTTCAGCAAGCCTTTAACCTGGGGCTTACTTGCTTGCGCCTTTTTGGCCATCCACTGAGATTCAAGGTCAATAGGTTTTGCAAGGGGAGAAGCACAAGAGCAGAGGAGGGACTTAGAGATTGTCAGGAGACCACAACAGCAAAGAAATAGGGGCACCACACACATGTTTCTACACCAACACACAGAATATGGGAAACAAACAGGGATATGTTGAAATCCTAACACAAGAGGACAAACATGATGTTAAAGGTATTACAGAAACCTGATGGTATGATATATATGATTGGAATGTAGCCTTGGAAGGCTACAACTTATTCAAAAGGAACAGACTCGACAAAAAGGAGGAGGAGTTGTGCTGTACATAAATAAAATATATGCCTGCAGAGAAATTCATGAATTGGAACATAGGGATTCCATTCAGAACATCTGAGTAAGAATATAAGGCGAGAGAAACAAAAGCGATATTCTTGTGGGAGTTTATTACATACCACCTGGATGAGCAGAAGATATGGATGAGATGTGTGATAGTAACAATGGGAGATTTCAACTACCTTGATACCTGTGAGAGCTCTAATTCTGCCAAGAGACAGATGTCCAAGAAACGTTTGTCCTTTCTTGCTGATAGCTTGATGAAAGGTGGAAGAAGGAAAAGGGAATCCGTTGACTTGGACCTAAGCATTTTCAACAGCTATAAATTAGTTGTGGCTGAAGAAGTGAGTTCTCTAAAAGTCACTGGAACTTTTAGAGAAAGTGACATGTTATCCTTGAGTTCATGATATCAAGAGGAAGAGGAAAAGAGAAGAGAAATCTTCTGGATTTTAGAAGAGTAAATGTTGATGAATTCAGACAAAAGGTAAGTTAGAGCCAAGAAATTCTGAAGAGCAGAGGTGTTCATGAAGGATGGGAAAAACTACAAATTAAGATACTGAAGGTAAAATCACAAACTATTTCTACTAGAAAGAAAAACGGAAGACAACTAAAGAGACTAGTGTGGACAAACACAGAGTTTTCTTGAATACAGGAAAGAAAAAGGGACATATATGAAAAGGGGAAGGAGTATATAACTAAAGAAGGATACAAAATAGATGCCAGAAACTACAGAGATGGTGTCAGAAATGCTAAAGCACAAGCAAGTGAGGCTTGTGAGAAATGCCCCTAATAGTGTTAAAAGATTTTTGGAGGATACATAAAAAACAAAAGGAAAACCAAAGAGGCTATTGTAGGTCTTGTAAGGAGAAATGAATAAGAACAAAGTGTAAAAGAAGAAATATTCTATTACTGCCTTCCTTCAGAAGGGAAATGAAGCCCTAGCTGGTTTTGTCACTAGTGGAAGGAGGAAGTTGCAGTTTAGAATAGACAAAGACAAGGTGAAAGATCCCTAAGTTAATTTCAATGAACTTAAGTCTCCAGGGCCAGATGAATTATATCTAGGATACTGGAGGCGCTACTGGAAGTGAGTTGTGGAACTGCTAAATGTAACTTTTAAAAACTCCTGGAAAACTGGTAAGCTCCCAGAAGAATGGAGGAGAGCAGACATCGTCCCTTCCTTCAGAAAAGGAAGAAGGACGACCAGTAAATTACAGACCTGTCAGCTTGATGTTTATACTGAACAAGGTCCTCAAGCAAATTATTAAACAGTGTCTTTGTGAGCACTGGAATAGGGATGCAACAATTAACAAGAGCCAGCATGGGTTTGTCACAAATCATGCCAGACATTATCTCCTCTTTGACAGAGTTACTAGTTTAATAGACCGGGAGAATGCCATGATATAGTGTATCCTGACCTCGGGAAAGCACTCAACACATTTTATCATGATATCCTCAATAAAATTGTTAGACAAAGGCTAGATGATTCGACCAGTAGATGGATTCATAATTGACTGAATGATTGCACCTAGAGACTATTCACAGATGGCTCCATATCAGCTTGGAGAGTAGTATCAAGTGGAGTGCCACAAGGCTCTGTCCTAGGCCCTATACAATTCAACATTTTGCTAAAGGTGTTGAGGGCATGGTTATCAAATTTGCAGATGACACAAAACTAGGAGGAGTGACTAACATAGTTTAGAAGAGAAACAGAAGGTTTAAAAAAATCTAGATAGACTTGAACAGTGGGGCAAATAAACAGGATGAACTTTAACAGTAAGGACGTAGAGTCCTGAATCTACATTCAGGAGAAAAATGCATAAGTACAGTATGAGATGGGGGAGACCCAGCTTGGTAGTAGTATGTGGGAAAAGAATTTGGTTGTTCTTCTAGATCACAGGCTGAACATGTGCCAAGAATGTGATGCAACTGCTAAAAAGGCAAAATACTATTTTGGGATTTAATAACAGGAACATAGAATCAGGCTAATGGGAAATAATTGTCCCATTCTACTGTGCTTTGGTCAGGCCCCATTTAGAATACTATATCCAGTTGTGGGCACTGTTCTTGAGGGCAGGACCAGAACCAATAGGTTACAGGGCAGCAGATTCAGGTTAGATATTAGGAGGAATTTCCTAACAGTAAGAACTGTCAACCAGTAGAATAGACTGCCTCATGAATGATGGTAGGTCTTCAAACAGATAGTGTCTATCTGACATGCACCAAGCAGAACATTAGATTAGATGACCTCTGAGGTCCAACCTTCTGTAACACCTTTCTATACTTGCAAACTAGCTTTTCTTCCACCATGCTTGTGCACTACTTCATACATTCATACATGATCTTTTGTTCTTTCAGCTTTTCGCCTCTCTCTTTTTCAGCCACAAGTTTCTCAGTCTTTCCCTTCCTCTCAACCCATTCACTCTTTCTTCATATCTTTATTTTGAAATTTGAACTTGTTCACTTTCTGAATATGACGAAACCACCTCAAAGATATCAGTACATTGCATGTGTCTTCGAATTGGTAGGATGTGGGCTATAGTATCTTGGTTTGCAAGGTACTCTGTAGATAAGAGATCCTAACTTGCATCAGTGTGAGCATATTTGGGGTAAGACTGGGTTTGAGCTGTGCTTGTGGCATATTGGCAAAATGTACTCAACTGACTGGCACTATCTTTACCATTATCATGCAATGCTACATGTGGCATAGGTATGACTAAGGCTGGTAACTAGTCTACATCTGCTCTATCTTATTAAAAAAAGAGTTATGTGAATCAAAAGGCACACTTCATTTATTTTTTCCATATAAAAATGTTCCATAGTCACTGGCGAGGCTATTTACAAGCATGCATTAATCTCAATCAGATGCTTTGCAAGTTCTGGCTCTAAATTAATAATAATTAGCAATTAATTAATATTCTCATTCTGCGCTAATGAATTCTAACCCTCTCTTTTATAGCTGGACACAACTGCATAAAAGACTGAAGAAATGCCAGCTTTGAACTGTAGTGCCAGCGCTCCCTTTCTGCGTTGGCATACAAAATCTGTATTAGCCTTTCTATCTCCACCCCTCACTTTAATACTAGTTTTCCTTTTCAAGTTTTTGTTTGCAAAATTACTCTCCATTTTGGAGTTAATCAGAAGGAAAGGTTAATAGCTGTGGCAAGGATGGAGCCTACGGAGAACAGTCGGCATTTTCCCATAGTGCACTTTGCCAATACCCTTCAGTTTTGACCCTTACTATCCAGGACTCCCACTCTGGAGCCTCTCCTGAGCAAAGGCATCTAATTGTTCTGAAGATCATAGTAGGTTTCACGATCCGGGCAAACATCCATCGGGGATGAGAACGAGATCATTTTGCTGCTATTTTCAGTCCCAGTTAATTTATTATGGAGTTGGCAATGATTAAAAGTGAAAGAGGAGGTGTTCATGGGCTGAAGATTTTCTATGCCATTTAATCAATTTGAGGTCTGGAATGTTGAGATGAGAAGTCTCTGCTTTGGATGCATACCTGTTTAAAAGCCACCGCAAAGCCCCTTGTCTCAATGATTGCATCAAAGACATCATAACCATTTTGTTGTACACAAAATATGAGAGAACAGGGAACATTAGACATTTGGAATATTTTTGTGATATATCTATTTCTTTACAAATATGCAAATTGGGTTTGCAAGACTCGAGTAAGCATCTAACACTGAGATCAGCCTTCATTGGACTGGTGCCTCCCAGGTGCATTGGTTTTCAAATTCTGTCATTTACAGAATGACAGTAATTGAAATTCCAAACATCTTGAGGTTACTAGGTTGGGAAGTCTGTTCTGATGACCCACATTAGTCTGTAAAACTGTATCATCCCTCTGTCTTCCAAGTTGGGTTGGTAACCCTTTCCAGGCTGAATCCCACTGTGTAATGTTATGTGATGGTCTAGATACCAAACAGCTAAATTATCAGCATTTCAGATAAGACTGCCAACATTTTATGAGCTTTCAGTGAGATCTTGAGAGAGGTTGTTCTTAGGAGGGATCTTGGTATTTTGACTAGAAAGGTAGCAAGTCATCATTTGGGGGTCCAAAGAATGTCTTTGTGTTTGTGAATACAATGTAGAACACTACATTGCTAATATGTACTCTGTATATGTGTTTATTCTTATTCTTACCTTATTAAAGGTAAGAAATCATGAAAATTGCCCCTTCATATAAGAGGAGCTCACATGGATATCCCCATTCTCACCAAAGGCTGATTATAAGGTACAGAAGATTGGCTTATAACACTTCACCATCAGGCTATTTAGGTAATAACCCTAATTCAGAAGTGAGCAACATTTTTCTGTTGAAGTTGCATTTTATTTCTTTTTATTTATAAAACAAATTATATATTGACCAACTTCTTCAGGGATAATTTCTTGGGGACCATAATCCAACTGATAGGTAGGACCAAAGCACATAGTAGGTGGGGTTTAAACTGAATGTAAATGAGGCCACACATCCTCTCTCTTTTAAAAAATCTTTTTCACTTTCTATCTCCCTTTCTCTTCACCCAGCAACCCACAGTAAGCTGGTCTGGAAGAGACAAATTGCTCTTATTAAAGGTCTAGATGGATTATTTGCAGAATCTTTAAAATTAGGCTGAAGGCCTCATGAAATTAGGTCAAGGGCTATATGTGGCCTAGCTGAAGGTAAAAACTGCATCCTTGACTTCTTTAATGCCACATGTTCCCTGAAGATGTGATCTGGCCTCTAGGAACTCTATATCCACCCAGTCTTTCTAGTAGAATTGTCATTAGCATTTGAAACAAAAATCACAGTGACTTTCTGTGTATGTGGGCAGGGCAATTTGAGGTAGTCTTCTTTGAAGAAACATTTGGGGGAATTATTTGGAGAAATAACTTCCTGATATTACTCTCAAAAACATGATCTGCAATGCTTGGGGTATTAGCAAGATAGTCAAAGGAATTTTCATAAAACTAGTGAGGTTTCTCATGAGGGATTGATCCATCCTTAGAATTCTTCTGAGGTTCCCAGCCCTCTACTATTTGCCCTCCCTGCAAAATCCTGTTACTGAAAGTTGTCCAAGAGTGCTGAAAAGTTGAACAAGGCAACTCCTCCCAATGAATGTGCTGTAAAGCAGAGGTCATTGCAAGCTCAATAGTAGAAGTCTCCTGACACATCTCAGATAAATGGCAGGAGGGCTGCTCTTGAAAGAAATGAGTGTCTGCTCTACCTACCATTGCAAATCTTAGCATGCTGGGAGAAGGAAAAAGGGACATTATGCACAGGCAGGAGTTGAAGCAATTAATCCTTTACTTAAAGAATAATAAGCAGCCAGAGTTTTTTTTTTTCCACCCTGGAAGTGGGAACAAGGTAAAAGGAGTTAAAAACTAAAAGCAAGGACAGCAGACACCAATTAACAGAATGCTAATTGACAATTTCCCCAAGCCTCCCTGCAACATGCCAGACCTATTTCCCCAATTGCTAATTAAATCAAACTGCACACACAATACTAATTTCCCGAACTTTGCGAAGCTCAGACGACAAATCAGATGTGAAACTAACTTAAGCATGTTGTCAAAGTCCAGTGAGGAAGAGGGGAAGGGAGAATTTATGTACAAGAAAAGGGGGAAGTGATCATTTGGGTCAGATGGGGCCTGCTTCTTGCTTGTGTCTAGAAGTTATAGGTGTGTATATATCTGTATGTGTAGGAAATAATAAGCTATTATTGGAGAGTTGGTTATATTTTTAACTTGGGCATTCCCCAGCCCCTTCCTGCTTTCCTGATTATGTTACCTCTATTATTCCTGTAGTTAGATTGGTGGTTCCTGTGGTAGGGAACCCTCTTTTGTGTTTATCCTGCTTTATAAATGATGATGAACGCTAATACAGAGCTGAGCTGAAATATCCTCCACCTCATTTCACTACCTACATTCCTAGGAAGCAAAATGGAAAGTGGTTTTCAAGGTTTTTCAGGTCTGGGGGCAACAGCTATCTGAGCTCCTACTTGTTTTAGCTGCTTCCTTCTGCTTGCCTCGTCACCATGTTCAGTCTTTTCTTTGAACGTGATTTGCTAGAAGTGGTAGAGTACGTTTTGTGTGTGAATGGACGAGATTCCGATCCATTTCTTCCCATCCATTTACATGCAAAAAAAAAAAAAGATTTTCTGCTATGGAACCTGTAATCTGCAAACTGGTCTTTCTCTCTTTCTCTTAAGGATGGAAAGAGGAGAACATGGATGTGCTTGAGTGTTGTATGTGAGAAAGATAAGGGTTGTTTCAAGTGTGTTTAATGCATTTCATTTTTAATTTAATGCTTTATCTACCTTTGTTGTAATGAGATGACCCCCTTTTTTTAGACTCTGGCCCTTGGCACCTTCCTCAGAAGCCAGTGTATCCATCAGTGTAAGCAGATTTGAACACCTCTGATCTAGTGCATGTGCTGACAACTCACAGCCTGATTTCATGCATGGTTGGGGGAAAGGGCCGAGGAATGAAGTCAAGGAGGAAGAGGTATAAAACCAAAATGGATGAAATGATGCATGGGCAGCTCACTAGAAGTAATCAATCTTTTTGAAATGTTGGACTGATCTATCCCTCCTTGGAAGGGTGCTGAGCAGAGAGGGAAAGAGAGAGGACAGACTAAGAAAGACAGATCTGTACGGTTCAGAAACAGAAAGAGTGAGAAAAAAACTGGGCAGAAGGGAGCAGGGGAGAGAAAGAAGGAGGAACCTGAATATTATTGCTTTCTACTTCCCCATTTATTTTTTGGCTCCAGCCTCCCTCAACATTGACATATGGTCCTCAGCAGATTGGCCTAGTGGCACTCTTGACAGAATAAAGCAGTGTTTCTCAATCTTAGTAACTCTAAGATGTGTGGACTTCAATTCCCAGAATTCCCCAGCCAGTATTCCACACATCTTAAGAGTTGCCAAGGTTGAGAAACACTAGAACAAAGACTCTTCACCCCTCTTTCAGACACATAGCTCACTTCCTAGTCCTAGTCAGGCTCTCCATGTTCCAGGCCACTTGCCTGTCCTAGCTGGAAGCTGTGTAGACTTTTTTCAGCTGAATCAGATCGTTTGGGAATGCCAGGCAAAATGGTTAAAAAAGTCCAACTCTAAAGAGATTAAAGGCATGCTATAACCTATTCCAAAAACTGACAGCAATCACTCTCTCTGTCTCCTTCTTCTGACACTCAAGAAGTGTAAAGTGCCAGGTCTAACCAAGTAATAACCTCTAGAGAGATGGCAGAGAGAAAACATTCTGGGTTAAGATAGTTCATTTAACTTCCAACAGTAATGGAGATATTAATGTCAAATTAAAAAACAAAACAAAACAAAACAAAACACTGCCCAAAGAGGAAAAGTAAGACTCTGAACAGCCACAAATGTTAACTGAGCTACAGCATTATAAATCATAATCAGTTAGGCAAAATATGAAATTATCAGTTGGAGAATTGCTCTCTTTGAGTAATTCAGTCACTAACTTTCACATCTACCATTTTTCTCCCCCGTACACAACCATCCATTCCCATACTCCTACTTAAACTCTCTTTAATTATTAGAATTATCCTTTCCTATTATTACTCTTTTAGCATGGTGGGGGAAAGTTCGACTCTGGTGATAAATCACAGGGAACCAAAGAACTTTCAGTTGCTTTTTAATGCTTCATTTTCTGCCAAGCTTACACTGGCCTGCTTTGTTCTGAATGAGAAAAAGGGCAGATAGGGAAGTGTCCTTCATGCTAAGATATAGCTCTAACTTTCGTCCAAATATGAAACTGAAAAATCCAGCCTTGAGATATTTTAATACAGAGTGATTCACCTATCTCTCTGCCTCAAGCATCAACTTAACAGCATGGGGTAAAAACACAGCAGACCCTTACATTCACATTTCTGTGTTGATGTGTTGAGATCCACACAGAGCTCTGGAATTAAGAGTTCCAGAAGAGATAATTCATTTTCATTTCTTTTTGTCAGTATTGGGTTCTCTCAGCCAAGGACTGATCAGATACAATGAAGATACATTTCTTAAAATAAACACTGGTATTTTCTATTCTCCATCCTCCTTGTTCAGAGCTATTCAAGAACTTTAGTCATCAGAGTTATTCAAGGAAAATGATGCTTGTTTTCATTTCCTTTTTCTGAAAAGGGGATCTAATAGTAGGTTATTAATCAGTAGAAGAGACCACTACTCATAGAACAAAAGACCACTCTTGACCTGGGTCCAAAAAGCCACTAAATGTGAACAGGAGGCTTTCCTATCCACTCCCTCATGAAGGCTTTCTGGTTTCATCAGATTCCTCCCAAACTGCTTTCCCTTATCCTGTGCTGTACCAATATAGAAAGTTCCCTTTTCCTCTGAAGCTGAGGGAGTTAGACTACAATTCCTACATTAACAAAACCTCACCTGTGTTTCCTTGGATCTAAATAATCATCCAGTCAAGGACTATTTTAAAAGTCAAGATCACACCCATGTCTTCTGAAAAATAAATAGTTCCTCTGGGGAGGAAAGCTGAGATTGGGTCATGATTCTGTTAACTGTAAGTGCTAGCCTGAGTAATACAGATAACCAGAACAGGGTTTCTATTGATGATTTGGGCACTTGAAGAGGTTTAGTAGCATTCTGAATGTTAGTGGTTGTTATGGCTGCAGTTATGGAATGGAAAGTCTTTAGCTAAGAGGCTGAGTTATGACAGATTAGATCAGCTAGAGGCTGTCTGTAGTAACAATACTCATGCACTAGATGAGAACTTTTTCTGAACTTGGCCAGGCCCTCAGTTATAGTTTTACCTGCTCTAAGCAGTAAAGCAAAGGGGATGTTGCCATGACTGGAAACATATCTTTCTGGTGATGGTGCAGAGGATGACATATTTAGCAAGACAGAAAAGTCTTTGATAATTAAATCATTCATAAAATTAAAACACTTTAACACAGTTAATTTCCTCCCACTGTTTAAGCTAAGAGATTTCAGGGGTTCCAGTGCTTACTCTGGGAATTGGATGCCTTTGAATGAGTTTACCAGAGACTTAATGATTACATGGTATTTGCATTTCTTTATCAATAAAACAGGTTGACACAGTGGAATTTTACAGTTTAAACCCACTCCACAGAAACTGTTTTCCCATCAGAATTGAAAAAGGATATTCAGTTCCTTCAGGACTTCAAAGAAACCCTCCCTGCTCTGACCTTTTCTCAGACTGACCCAGTGGCAACTATTACAATGCTTGTTCAACCATCCCACTGCTGGGAGGAAGAAACGGGAAGCTAAGCTCCCTTCCCCAAACAGTCTAGGAGAGAGAGGACAGTGTGCGTGCGTGCGTGCGTGCATGTGTCTGTTTGTATCTATGTATGTTTGCATCATTCATTCATCTGCAATAATCTTATTGGAGCTTTTCATCATCTCCTATCCAAACCCAGTGTTTACATCACTTGGCTTGGAAGGGTTTTTAGGTCATCTAGCTCACCCCATGTGCCATTACAAAAGGATTTCATATTTATGAGAAATTATAATGACAGCAGTTCTGTGATCTACATACACACTGATTAAAGCCAAGGAATATATTGTACACAAAGCCATTGACTTGTTTAGCACAAAAATAATTCACTGAGGTGGTGAGAATTCTAAATGCTGATGGAATATTATGGGAAGAGGCCATATCTGTGTTACTTCACATGCTTTGCATGGAAGGGAAAAGTCCACGTGATCCAAACCCTGGAACTAATAAAGCTAATCTTATCTGAAAATATTTAGCTTAGGGAAAAAAAGGGTAAGAAGGAGGGGATATTGTGGTGGTATGTAAAGTCATGCATGGTGGGTGTTTTGTCCCACATGCCTTGTGTTATTTTGCATGTTACTCCAGCTCTTTTAATCTTTCACCAAATGCCAATTTATGTTAAAAGATATACAGCCATTTAAATCCTAAAATTCTCTGGTTCTTAGCCAAGGCTGGATGCAACCTGGGCCAGAGAGATCCCAGTTACCTGCAAGGACTAGGCTTCTAGGGAATCCTCCATTATGTATGATGGCTGGGCATCAGCAGGTTGTTAGAGCTGAAAATTACAACACTTTCTACTTTGCCATTCCTTATTACCCCTTGCAATTTCCAACCTTCTCATCACTCTCTGCAAGCAGCGCCTTTTAAACTGAAAGGATCTTCAGTTGCATTTTGACCATCCATGAATTAATCCCTTTAGCTTATCTTCCTTATTAAACGATAAACTTATTTTAGTCTGGAGAGCACTAGGAGTGGGGAGACCTGCATTTTTATTTTTATTTATTTATTTATTATTAAATTTATCTCCGCCCATCTCCCCTGATGGAGGACTCTGCGCAGCTCACATAACCCATTAAAACAATAAATATATATACAATCACACAAAACATAAAAACTGTACAAAATGTTACTAAAAGAAAAGAAAAAAGAAAAAATCCAAGAGGCTGATGGTTTCCAGAGCTGCAGACAACAGGCCTCTAAGGGCCTAGCCATCCCCACTTGATGTCTTCCCTCCCCACCCCAGGCCAAGTGGCAGAGCCAGGTCTTCAAATCCCTCTGGAAGGCGAGGAGTAAGGGGGCCAATCTCACCTCTGGGGGCAGGATATTCCAAATGGTGGGGGCTACAACAGAGAAGGCCTGCCTTCTGGACCCCGCTAATTGGAGCTCTTTTACCGAGGGGGTCCAAAGCACGCCCTCTCTGTGTGATCAGGTTGGACGGGTTGAAGTCATGGGGAACAGGCAGTCCCTTAGATAACCTGGTCCTGTGCCATGTAGGGCTTTAAAGGTGATAACCAACACCTTGAATTGGACCCAGAAGCAAACTGGTACCCAGTGCAGCATGCGGAGCAACGGTGTTACATGGGCCCTTCTTGGGGCTCCAAAAATAGCCCACGCGGCTGCATTCTGGACCAGCTGTAGCTTCTGGATACTCTTCAAGGGTAGCCCCATGTAGAGCACATTGCAGTCGTCTATATGGGAGATAATAAGGGCATGATGACCATTCAAAGTGCATCCTGATCCAGGAAGGGGCATAACTGATGCACAACCCGAAGTTGTGCAAAGGCTGTCCTGTCCACGGCTGCCACCTGCTCTTTGAGCAGGAGCTGTGAGTTCAGGAGGACCCCCAGATCATGCACTGGGTCTGTTTGGGGCAGTGCTACCCCATCCAGCACCAAAGATGACAAAGTCCCGGATACAGAAGAGCCATTAACCCACAGCCACTCCATCTTACCAGGGTTTAGCTGAAGCCTGTTGTTCCCCATCCAGACCCTTACAGCCTCCAGGCACCATGAAAGGGCGGTCACAGCATCACTTACCTCACCTGGGATGGAGATGTGTAATTGAGTATCATTGGCATATTGGTGATACCTCATCTCATGATGGCAGATGATCTCACCCAGCGGTTTCATGTAGATGTTGAAAAGGAACAGAGAGAGAACCGGACCCTGCGGCACCCCACAAAGGAGGGGCTGGGGATGGGACCTCTCACTCCCTATCACCACCAATTGGGATTGGTCCTGGAGAAAGAAGATGAACCAGCACAAAATCATGCCACCCACCCCCAATTCCCTGAGTTGTCCCAAAAGGATACCATGGTCGACGGTAGCGAAAGCCACTGAGAGATCAAGGAAAGCAAGGATGGTTGCACTTCCACCATCCTGCTCCCGCCAGAGATCATCCATAATTGCGACCAATATCATCCATAAGCATGACCAATTTTAGTCCTGCCTTAGGCGTAGAAGCCAACTGTCTGACTTTAGGCCAGCCATTCTCTGTCAGTCCTGGGAAGAAGGCAATGGCAAACCATTTCTGAAAATGTTGCCCAGAAAAATAGCATGGACTCATCCATTGCAGCTGCCAGACTTGAAGATGCATACACACAAGATTGAAAACTGGGATCATCCAGTGAAGCTGAGCAGAGGGAGATTTAAGGTAGAGAAAAGTAAGTACTGCTTTTACACAATGTATAATGTGTATTACACATTGTTTTACACAATGTATTATACAGTATTCAGGAATAGCATTTGCTGGCACTATAGTTTAGCCATGCATTTATGACTACCAATTTGGATGATTTAAAATTTAAGCAACTGCCAATATGTTTTACCACTTACTTGCTTTTTAGACTTTTTAGGATACAAAAACATTCCCCTGAAGAGAGCTGTAACAAACAATTTACACAACACAGAAAGTACAATGTCAATCCATCTGCCTGTCTCTCTACCTGTCTCTGAACTGAGTATGTGAATGGCCACCGTGCCACTGCAAACACTGTAAAGTTCAAGAGGCATTTTGTAGCTATTAGGAGAACCTCAAGATACCCCATTGAAATTTTGGCTTAGGCATTTGGGGAGGTGTTATGGCAAGAAGGGTAAACTTCTCCAAAACAAGAGCAGTCCATTTCAGTAAACTGGGATAATCTATATACTACTAAAACTCTCAGTGTTTGTCTGTTTGTAACCTTCAATTGGGTGAAATGGTGCATCATGGGGCAACAATTTTTAAATCAACATACCTCAAATGGGCTAACTTAAAGAATGTGTCCAAAATCTGGGACCCATAACTCCAGCAGGATTGAAATTTGGCAAAGTTGTGGCTGCTTCAGTGCCACCACGTCTTCCGATTATACTTCCCAGAAACCTGTAGGTTGCATGGCACAAGGGAAGATGGGAGGGGTGTATCCCCACCCTCTTTCCTACCTCTCTCTGGCCACTGCACCTAATTGGCTGGTGGCAAGACCTGACAGGTAAGTGGCAATTGGCTGCTTTGGAACCAAGGCTGAAATTTGAAACCTCTTAACGATGGTTTGTGGAGAGTGAAGGATGAGGGAGTGACTCAGATGCCTGCTGGTGAGGTAGGGCTGGCTGGGGGGCACTGGTGGTTGATGAGTGAGGCCTCTTTCTCCCTGGTGGGAGGGGCCCTTGGGGACATGCTGGGATGGGAAGTGGAGGTGCAGTTTTCCTCTCAGTGTGTCGCTCCCTTTGTTCCTCCTTCCCCCAGCAAAGTGGCAGGCAGTTCTGCGGGTCAGCCGAAGAGGAGGAGGAGTGATTTCTGACATTTCCTGCCAGCTTTCCACAAGCAAAGTCAATGGGAAAGCCAGCAGGAAGTTGGAAGTTGCTCCTGTTCCCATTGCTTTTTTGCCCGCCCATGGTCATTCTGTCTAGGTAAGGAAATGTCTCTGAAAGAATGACCCAATGGGTCACGGGTTGTCTAGTATCTATTTAACCATAGTGGAATATTCAAATGAATGTTCTGAACAGAAGGAAATAGACCATGAATGGAGAGGAGGATGTGAGTACAAATGTTGTATTATGGATCGAGAAACAAGGACAGAGATTTTTTAGAATACTCCATTGTTGCACAATATCGTATGGTGGGGCTTGAAAGAACTGACACCATGACACAATCAAGAACATTATCTTTACAAAAATAGAAGGGCCAAAGAAAACACATTTAGTATACACAGAATTATTATAAAAGTAATTGATGAAGAAATGAAATACCCACTTAGTTTCTTAAGTTATTAAAAAGTGGTAGTTTACTAGAAGATGTAATTATAATACTTAAGGCTTAAAAAAATCTGGACCATGGATTATTGGGCAGTCACGTACTGAATGTGCAAAAAGTTACTATACAATTCAAAATAATTAAGAGGGTGAGCAATCTTCCTCCCTGGAGGGAGGGGGCCCTTGGGGACATGCTGGGATGGGAAGTGGAGGTGCAGTTTTGGGACTCAAGTTCTACTTCTAAGATTTGGTTTACTTGTTTCTGAAACTTCATTTCTTTTCAGAATGAAAAGATGACCATCCATTAACAATAAAACTAGCATTTGCAGTGACAAAATGCTGTATAACATTGAATTATATTTGCAAGAACCAGTGTTCATATAAGGGGAAAGTATATATAGGAAATCTACAATAGAATATTTTAAAACTTAAAATTACACATTTTTGAAACAGGACCTCAGAAGAAGGATAATTCAGCTATTAGACTTAACACCCCCCCCCCCCTCTAATATTAAGGCATTATTTTGGAAATGAAGACATAATTTTAAAAACTCACTGAGATGCCTTGAGACAACTACTTACTTCATAAATTAAGACAACACATTGATAAATAAAAAAACATCCCCACATTTCCATCCGTCCCCCCTTTTTAACACTATACTGTAGTCAGGCTCTGTAACTTGGTGAGTGGTACAAAATCTTTACCTAAGACCCTCCTAATCATACATTTTATATTCATTTATTTTATATTTTTCATCCAACCCTATTCTATTCCTCCCATGAGATTTCAGACCTGAAGCAGTACTGTAATCTTAAAATAACAGCAGGACCCAAAGAAATCTGCAGGTACCTGTAACTGTGCATTAAAGTACCTACCAGCCCAACCCTTTATCATGGTGGACCAATAAGTAAGGCATCAGTTGTCAATCAGATATACGCACTGCTGCTTTTAAGATGTCAGATTTTTAAAATGCATTTTGTATGTGTTCCCCAAAAGATAAGCTTGTATAGATGTTATTTTTTGTAAATGGCTTTGAACTCCTGATTATCCAAGCTAAATGCTATGCATCAACCAGATACAGGAAAATGATTTGTTTTGTGCTCTCTCATGGGATGGCCCAGAGGCAGCATTCACTGTTTGGACAGAAGCAACTAAATAAACAGTTGGGATGAATCATGACCACTGCATATAAATGGATTGCACAAATAAACAGGGCCACACCTTTTCGTCATAAACATAATGCAAAGTAATCACCTTACTGCCTTTCACGTTGCATTACAGCAAATGGAAACTAACGCGAGGCATATTAATATAATCAGAACGGGAAATTGCTAATACAATTAGACTTTCACATTTTATTAAACCAGAGTGACAATATACATAAGAGGATGGCTCACTTTGGCAATGCCTGGGGCAAGTGCATATTTCTATACTAATGAAATAGAAGGTTATCTATGCAGCTTCTCGGGAACTCTATGAGGCCTCCTGTTCCATGTAAATCACCTGAGAATCTGCAACAGGAATTTGATCTGGACTCAGCCTAGCATATATATTGTGGCTTACCAGGAATTCAGAGGCAGGAAAGTTTGTTTTTTATCCCAACAGCTTTGGGAAAATCCTATGTGCAAACTGGAACCATCTCAGCTCACAAGAAAGCTTGTAAGCTATCCCTACAGTCCATTTATTGGTGGCTAGGACAGCTATTACTTTTTCATGTGTTCCTCTATTTTTATTTTTACTGTATTTGCAGCACTTTTCTTGTTTCAGCTGAGACCCTCCTGTTCTGTGAACTGCTTACCTTTCCATGCTTGGCATAGCCAAGAATTGCAAATGGGAAATTAAGATATTCTTTCTCTAATGGGAAATTAAGGCTATGATAAGGCATAACTGCTGTTAATGAAGCTGTTTTTCAAGTCATGCTCACCTGCAGAGTGGGAGGATGCTGGGAAGAACCTTGGGGATCTTGGATGCATGGACTAATCAACATTTGTGGATCTGACACTACGTGTGTACTTGGTTTAATACTGCCATAATATCTACTCACTTTGCACTATTTTTAAATTTTCTAGGGTATACCCTGAATTTATGCCACTCAAAGAAGGGAAAAGGGAAATAAGTTTCCAGAATTTAGTGAATAGTGATAACTCTAGCATTGATACTTTGACAGTTATTTGAACAAACTGATTGTATATTTCACCAACTGCCCCCAGCTAAATGTATACTTATATGTATTTTACAGCACTCTGAAACCAAATGCATCTTTGAATGTCCTTGATATTCCCCATAGCAGGCTATATTCTTCTGAAAGCTTTTTCACTCTTACTTACTTTGTCAAAATCTACAGTTACTTTCTTAGCTCACATATTAAACTCATCATGAGGCTGGTACTCAGATTTATGTTTGAAACTGGCTCTTATAGTTCAATGCACTGTAACAAACAATGCTGATTATATACAGGTGAAACTCGAAAAATTAGAATATCGTGCAAATGTTCATTTATGTCAGTATGGCAACTCAAAAGGTGAAACCAATATATGAGATAGACGCATTACATGCAAAGCGAGATATGTCAAGCCTTACTTTGGTATAATTGTGATGATTATGGCGTATAGCTTATGAAAACCCCAAATTCACAATCTCAGAAAATTAGAATATTACATGACATCAATAACACAAGGATTGGAAATAGAACAATATCGGACCTCTGCAAAGTATAAGCATGCATATGTACTCAGTACTTGGTTTGGGCCCCTTTTGCAGCAATGACTGCCGCAATGCGGCGTGGCATGGATGCTATCAGCCTGTGGCACTACTGAGGTGTTATGGAAGACCAGGATGCTTCAATAGTGGCCTTCAGCTCCGCTGCATTGTTTGGTCTCATGTCCCTCATCTTTCTCTTGGCAATGCCCCATAGATTCTCTATGGGGTTCAGGTCAGGCGAGTTTGCTGGCCAATCAAGCACAGTAATCCCATGGTCATTGAACCAGGTTTTGGTACTTTTGGCAGTGTGGGCAGGTGCCACGTCCTGCTGGAAAACGAAGTCAGCATCCCCATAAAGCTCGTCTGTGGAAGGAAGCATGAAGTGCTCCAAAATCTCCTGGTAGACGGCTGCGTTGACCCTGGACTTAATGAAGCACAGTGGACCAACACCAGCAGATGACATGGCTCCCCAAATCAACACAGACTGTGGAAACTTCACACTGGACTTCAAGCATCGTGCATTGTGTGCCTCTCCATTCTTCCTCCAGACTCTGGGTCCTTGGTTCCCAAATGAGATGCAAAAGTTGCTCTCATCAAAAAAGAGGACTTTGGACCACTGGGCAACAGACCAGTTCTTTTTTTCTGTAGCCCAGGTAAGACGCTTCTGACACTGTTGGTTGTTCAGGAGCGGCTTGACAAGAGGAATACGACATTTGAAGCCCATGTCCAGGATCCGTCTGTGTGTGGTGGCTCTTGATGCACTAACTCCAGCCTCAGTCCACTCCTTGTGAAAGTCCCCAACACTTTTGAATGGCCTTTTCCTGACAATCCTCTCCAGGCTGCGGTCATCCCTGCTGCTTGTGCACCTTTTTCTACCACACGTTTCCCTTCCACATAACCTTCTATTGATGTGCTTTGATACAGCACTTTGGGAACATCCAACTTCTTTTGCAATTACCTTTTGGGGCTTTCCCTCCTTATGGAGGATGTCAATGATGGTTTTCTGCACAACTGTCAGGTCAGCAGTCTTTCCCATGCTTGTGATTCCTACTGAACCAGCCTGAGAGACCATTGAAAGGCTCAGGAACCCTTTGCAGGTGTTATGGATTCATTAGCTGATTAGAGTGGGACACTTTGAGCCTAGAATATTGAACCTTTTCACACTATTCTAATTTTCTGAGATTGTGAATTTGGGGTTTTCATAAGCTGTATGCCATAATCATCACAATTATACCAAAGTAAGGCTTGACATATCTCGCTTTGCATGTAATGCATCTATCTCATATATTGGTTTCACCTTTTGAGTTGCCATACTGACATAAATGAACATTTGCACGATATTCTAATTTTTCGAGTTTCACCTGTAACTAGGCATATACTTTGTAATTATAATGAGCCTCAAACTTCATCTGACATACAGCATATTTAACAGCAGTGGTAATAAATTGTGTTCACTGTGCTATCCTTGCCTTCAAAGCTTCCCTGTCTGGATAGTGAGGGCCAGCTAGCCTGACAGCTGGGCATAGATGTTATTCAGTTTCATTGAAAATTCCTGCTTTCCCTACTCCCCGTGCCCCCCCTTTTTTTCTTTTTGTCAAAATCAAAGATGATTCAGTTTAGAGAAAGATGTACCTTGTGGAAATAAATAACAGAGGGCACACCGTTCTCCGTCAGCTGGCCATGCTAAATCAATAACACAAGCACTCCATCTTGTCCACCATTCAACTCCTTATTTATTCTCTTGTAAGATGTAAGAACACCTGCCTAGCAGCCCACTCCCATAATAAGAGCTCTTGTTGTGAGGTGTCCTGTGTAGAGAATAATCCAGGACAGTTCTACCCACTCCTTTCTGGAGCTTCTCTGGCAGTGTGCCTGTAGACGGTCTGAGGATGTTAAAATCCTTTACCTTCTGATCATATCAATTTGCATCCATTATCATGCCAAACAGAACACCTGGACTAAACATCCTTTTTTCTTTCAGTGGCCCAAGCTTATGGAACAAAACCAGCCAGGAACATGAGCAGACATTTCACTATTCTCCTGGTGTTCCTAAACAGTGACAGGAGGGGACAAAATACTCAGCATGTGCAAGTCAACCAAAGTGCTGTAAGAATGCTGGGAATGGGAAATAAAAGTTGGCTTAAAAAAAAAAAAAGTTTGCAAAGTAGATGACATTCATTCCAGCATCAGAAATCAAAACCGCACTCCTTTTTGCCTCTGCTATTGATAGCTTCTTCAAGCAACAGCAACAAAACTGCACAGGACAAGCTTGCTTTGGCCAGAATGGGTGAAGGGATTACTGCAGCATTTCTCAACCTCAGAAACTTTGACTTCAACTCCCAGAATTCTCCAGCCAACATCTTAAAGTTGCTGAGGTTGAGATACACTAGGTTAGAAACAGTAATATTTTTTTGGTCCATTGCTACCATCCAAGCTTTCTCTTTGAGCCATATGACCCTTCTGAGGGTGAACTCAGCTGCTCCTCAGCAGCAAGAAAGGAGACCTACTGCCAGATACAGGGACCATAGGCTCATGGATATCCTACGTGAACCACAAGGGCATGTTGCCTTGTTCCATATTCACGTGCTAATTGGTCAGAAGGATGTCTATCAGGGCAGCCCAGAACATTTTATTGTGCGAGGCAAAGGACAGGATGGTGTTCCTTTTCATACCATGTACACAAGCTTACCAGACTTCTAGCTGAATTCAAACTGGCAGTGTATCAGTGTCTTATGTTCCTCGAGGATACATGTATTTATTTGTTCATTCATTTATTACGCACCTTTCCATTCATAAAACATTCAAGGTCACTAATCACATAAAAACTACAGAAATACAAAATCAATTAGCAGCCAAAAAAAAAACAACCCACACAAAATCACATCAAGATGTACATATATTATATGAGTGCTATTAATTTAGTTAGGTTGGGTAAAGTCTAGTCATGTGGTTCACTGGATCTGATCCTATAACATTATTATGTTGCCTAAAGCAGATACCTTACTCTACTTAATGACTGGCCATGACAATTATCTGGCTGGCAACTGTTTACTGGCAATGATTTAATTAATTAATTAATTTAATTCAATTTTTATAGCTGCCCATCTCAGACAAGTGACTCTGGGCAATGAACAATCATAAAAACAGTTAAAACCAACACATAATGCAAATATATATATAGCAGCCAAGAAAATGATAACCTTAGGTATCAATATAGCCAGGAAACAGAGTCCTTAATGCACTCAGGGCCCCAAGCCTGGGCATGTAACTAGGTCTTCAAGGCCTTACAAAATGCCAACAGGGTTGGGGACATCCTAATCTCTGGAGGGAGAATGTTCCAGAGGGCAGGGACAATGGCAGAGAAAGCACACCTCCTAGTCCCCATGAACTAGTAGAATTGATTCTCCACCACAGCCTCTTGACACTTCCAAGTAAAAGTAGGAATTCCAAAACTCTACCTCTGTTGGCAAGATCTAAAGGAACCCCTGCACTGCTCCTTGCAGGGTGGCAGGGGTGGGGGTGAGCCATGAAAAAAGGAAGTTAAGAGTCTTCCAGCCTCCTCAGTGGCAGATAGCCAGAAGGACTAAAAAAATGATCATAGTTATTGGCTCAGCTGTGTCACATGAACATGGCTTATGTGCATGTTCTCCATGAAAATAAGGTTGAATCTCTTGAGATAACAGAATCAATAAAAATACAATGTATATGTATTTCTCAATTTGATGGAGGATCATTATAATATAAAATTTATGTAGTATTTTTAATAGCCTGCCTTTCTTCCATTCTGAACTCAGTGCAACATAGAAGAATGCTTCCTGAACTCTATCTCTCTCATCCAGTAAATTGAAACCTGCTTAGCTTCAGCAAAACAGCTGCATTATGTGCTTTAGGAGTTTATGGTTTCTCAGTTTTCTTTCCTGAATCCTTTCCCCTCACACTGCAGCTCTAATCTTGGACATACTCAACCATAAAGCATCAACCTGACTAACAAGAGCTCATAGCAAACTCCAGTCTTTGGAGACCCCCTGCCCACTGGGTTTGAAAATGCCTGGAGTCATCATAAGCAGCATATCTGGAATATTGATCTCATCCTAGTATCCAACCCCATGGTTTGTGAATTTTTCTCAAATGGACATGTGCCACCATCGTACCTCTCCTCCATTCTAACTCTGAAATTTTGTTGGCCTTCACCTTGGCCAGGTTGGATGCACTACCCTCTGCAATCCTTTTGGGATGTTAGAAAAACATCCCTCTACAACTGCACGTATGCCCATGTGGGGATGGCTCTGTGTAGCCAGTGAGCCACATGCTTCTCTGTTGCTCTCTTTACAGGGAATCTTGGAAAATGTTCATCTATCCCATTTTAAAGAAGTTGTTGTTGTTTAGTCGTTAAGTCGTGTCCAACTCTTCGTGACCCCATGAACCATATCGCACCAGGCCTTCCTGTCCTTCACTGTCTCCCTGAGTTTGCTCAGTCTCATGCCCACTGTTTCAGTGATGCTGTCTAACCATTTCATCCTCTGCTGTCCTCTTCTCCTTTTGCCTTCAATCTTTCCCAGCATCAGGGTCTTTTCCAAGGAGTCCTCTCTTTGCATTAGGTGACCTGATGTCAGGCCTAGCCCAAGGAACTCCAAGAGACAATGCAAATTCAGTTCAGCTATGTTTATTAGCTACAACCTCTAACAAGAATCTTCCCAGACTGAAACCCCAGCTCCCAAGTAATGCCAGCCACAACATTGTGAATTCCTCAGGGAGGTGCCAGTCTCATCCTCTTATATCTCCCACACTCCTCAGGAGATGTAAGAAAATGTTTTTCTCCTTGAGCCTGGCCTTCATAATTCCATTCAATCACACCAAAGTATCTGAGCTTGAGCTTCATTATCAATCCTTCCAATGAGCAGTCAGGATTGATTTCCTTTAAGATTGACTGGTTTGACCTCCTAGCAGTCCAGGGGACTCTTAAGAGTCTTCTCCAGCACTACAGTTCAAAGGCATCAATTCTTCGGCGCTCAGCCTTCTTTATGGTCCAGCTCTCACAGCCATACATTGCTACTGGGAAAACCATAGCTTTGATTATGTGGATCTTTGTCGGCAAAGTGATGTCTCTGCTTTTTAATATGCTGTCTAGGTTTGCCATAGCTTTCCTCCCAAGGAGCAAGCGTCTTTTAATTTCATGGCTGCAGTCTCCGTCTGTAGTGATCTTGGAGCCTAAATAAATGAAGTCTGTTACTGCTGCCATTTCTACCCCTTCTATTTGCCAGGAACTGATGGGTCCAGATGCCATGATCTTAGTTTTTTTAATGTTGAGTTTCAAGCCAGCTTTTGCACTCTCCTCTTTCACCCTCATCAAGAGGCTCTTTAGTTCTTCTTCACTTTCTGCCATTAGGGTGGTATCATCTGCATATCTGAGGTTGTTGATGTTTCTCCCTGCAATCTTAATTCCAGTTTGTGATTCTTCCAGCCTGGCATTTATCATGATGTACTCTGCATATAAGTTAAATAAGCAGGGTGACAGTATACAGCCTTGTCGTACTCCTTTCCCTATTTTGAACCAATCGGTTTTTCCGTGACCAGTTCTAACTGTTGCTTCTTGGCCCACATACAGTTTTCTCGGGAGACAGATAAGGTGGTCTGGTACCCCCATCTCTTTAAGAATTTGCCACAGTTTGTTGTGATCCACACAATCAAAGGCTTTTGCATAGTCAATGAAGCAGAAGTAGATGTTTTTCTGGAACTCTCATGCTTTCTCCATGATCCAGCAAATGTTGGCAATTTGATCTCTAGTTCCTCTGCCTTTTCGAAACCCAGCTTGTACCTCTGGTAGTTCTTGGTTCACATACTGCTGAAGCCTAGCTTGCAGGATTTTGAGCATAACCTTGCTAGCGTGTGAAATGAGTGCAACTGTGCGATAGTTTGAGCATTCTTTGGCATTGTCCTTCTTTGGAATTGGAATGTAAACTGACCTTTTCCAATCCCGTGGCCACTGTTGCATTTTCCAAACTTGCTGGCATATTGAGTGCAGCACTTTAACAGCATCATCTTTTAGTATTTTAAAGAACTCAGCTGGAATACTGTCATCTCCACTAGCTTTGTTATTAGTAATGCTTCCTAAGGCCCACTTGACTTCACTTTCTAGGATGTCTGGCTCAAGATCAGTGATCACACCAGCATGGACATCAGGGACATTAAGATCTTTCTTGTATAGTTCTTCTGTGTATTCTTGCCACCTCTTATTAATCTCTTCTGCTTCTGTTAGGTCCCTGCCTTTTTTGTCCTTTATCATGTTCATCTTTGCACTAAACATTCCTTTGATATCTCCAATTTTCTTGAAGAGATCTCTAGTCTTCCCCATTTTATTGTTTTCCTCAATTTCTTTGCACTGTTCATTTAAGAAGGCCTTCTTATCTCTCCTTGCTATTCTCTGGAAATCTGCATTCAGTTGGTTATATCTTTCCCTTTCACCCTTGCTTTTCACATTCCTTCTTTCCACAGCTATTTGTAAAGCCTCATCAGACAGCCATTTTGCTTTCTTGCATTTCTTTTTCTTTGGGATGGTTTTAGTTGCTGCCTCTTGTACAATGTTACGGACCTCCGTCCATAGTTCTTCAGGCATTCTGTCTACCAAATCTAATCCTCTAAATCTATTCATCACCTTCACTGTGTACTCACAAGGAATATGATCTAAGTCATACCTGAGTGGTCTAGTGGTTTTCCCTACGTTCTTCAATTTAAGTCTAACTTTTGCAGTAAAAAGCTCATGATCTGAGCCACAGTCAGCTTCTGGTCTTGTTTTTGCTGTCTGTATAGACCTTCTCCATCTTTGGCTGCAAAGTATAAAATCAATCTGGTTTCGGTATTGACCATCTGATGATGTCCATGTGTAGAGTCGTCTCTTGTGTTGTTGGAAAAGAGTATTTGCTATGACCAGCTTGTTCTCTTCACAGAACTCCATTAGCCTTTGCCCTGCTTCATTTTGTACTCCAAGGCCAAACTTGCCTGTTATTCCAATTACTCCTTGACTTCCTACTTTAGCATTCCAATCCCCTATGATGAAAAGGACATCTTTTTTTGGTGCTAGTTCTAGAAGGTGTTGTAGGTCTTCATAGAACTGGTCAATTTCAGCTTCTTTGGCATCAGTGGTTGGGGCATAGACTTGTATTACTGTGATGTTGAATGGTTTGCCTTGGATTCGCACTGAGATCATTCTGTCGTTTTTGAGGTTGTACCCCATTACTGCCTTTCCCGCACTCTTATTGACTATGAGTGCTACTCCATTTCTTCTAGGGTTTCTTGTCCACAGTAGTAGATATAATGGTCACCTGAATTAAATTCACCCATTCCCGTCCATTTTAATATCCTGATTCCCAAGATATCTATGTTCAATCTTGTCATCTCATGTTTGACCACATCCAGCTTGCCTTGGTTCATAGATCTTACATTTCAGGTACCTATACAATATTGTTCTTTACAGCATCGGACCTTCTTTTCGCTTCCAGATACATCCACAGCTGAACGTCCTTTTGGCTTTGGCTCAGTCACTTCACTCTTTCTGGAGCTACTTGGAATTGCCCTCCGCTCTTCCCCAGTAGCATGTTGGACACCTTCCAACCTGAGGGGCTTATCTTCCGGTCTCATATCTTTTAGCCTTTTGACATTGTCCATGGGGTTTTCTTGGCAAGGATACTGGAGTGGGTTGCCATTTCCTTCTCCAGTGGACCACATTTTGTCAGAACTCTCTGTCATGACCTGTCCATCTTGGGTGGCCCTGCACGGTATAGCTCATGGCTTCACTGAGTTACGCAAGCCCCTTCGCCACGACAAGGCAGTGATCCATGAAGGGGTTTAAAGAAGTACCCTGGTAGAGAGCACAAGGCTTATCTGTCTCTTCTTCTATCTGACCAGGACTCTGACGTATCTTTTCAGGCTGCCATATTTTGGGTCTCTATTTGTTCTATCCTTCCCACCTATGAATGAAGGGTTAATGCTGATCTAGGTGATTGCCACTGATATTTGTATTATTGTTAGTATGTTAATGTTATTATTATGTAAGTTTATTGTAGTTTATGGCTACTTTTTAGTCTTATCAATAATTTTAGGTCTATGTGTTTCTATGTAATGTTTTCTCACCTAAAGGCTATAATAAAGGTTGGTTTATTTGAAAGGAAAGCATTTAAGAAGTACTTTAAACACACATACACACACACACACACACACACAATTTCCAGTGCAGGTTTTGAGAATGTGCCATTTATTCCTATGATCTCTTTTTGTTTTTAATCCCTCACTGATCTATCAGTGGAGGTCTGTCTTCCCCAGTAAGCAGACTCTGACTCCAAGGAAGCCTGCCCCTCCCCAAGTTTTGGTTGGAGATAGAATCACTCCAGAAATGGTCCCATTCTATACTTTTTACTATGATGGAAGGGGAAAATTATTAAATGCATCAGAATTAACCATTCTATCTTGCTGTAGTCAGTTTAACTGTAATTACATTTAAGTTGAATGGAAACAAATGTATTTTTTGCTCTAGTCTCACCACTTTTTGGAATGAGCTTTCCAGCAGGTCAGTCAAAGACCTGGTATGGCCTTCTGCCTGTCAGAATTTGCTCAACTCTGATACAGCTAAAGAAAATTTTTGAGGTGAAATAATGGTGTTCAGTGTCTTTGACACCTTCATGAACACTAACTTTAAAGTGAATATTTGGGACCTGAGAATACATTGTTTTCAGGTCCTTACTTCTCCACCCCCTGGCCCCCTTGCAGTCTTTTCCATTCTGTTTGCTAAACAGTAATTGCACATCCTTCCTGCCAGTTTAATACTCCTGGCTAATTATCCTGAAATAAATCTCTTTCAAGTCTACATGCCAGCAGTTGTGGGATATGAACTGCTCTTTCAGCTCCCGGCTGCCTGTCACTCAAATGGGTCTCAGCTGCAGTTCCAAGTGATGAGTTTTAGCCTCCCGCTGGGACGATTCTCCCAATCTCCCCACTTCCAAGAGCATCTCCCAGGGCTTCACCGTGCTTCTACCTGTTAACCTAATCTAGGATTTTCTTTTGCTAATGCCATTATGGTGCAAAGAGGAAGAGGATTCATAAGAGAAAGATACTTAGTTAACCTTTTCCTAATTACCATTCAGGGCTGAAAGACGGGAAGAATGTGGATGGGTGTCACTAGAAAGAATCCTCAGATTTTCAGTTCAATTTCAGGCCCATTCCAAAAGCAACATAATATGCTTTTCCATTGCCGTAGTTCCATATCCTTTGCCTCCATTCCCAACATTTGAGAAAGATGGACAGTTTCTAACATATTATCATCCCATTTTGCTTGGAAAAGAAACTGAACACATCAGAAGTGACAGAAAGCTGCACACTTCTTGGAAATCTAAAGAGGAAGAAATATGTTCTATGTTTTGATCTCCAAGTGCCTATGGACAAGAAAAACTAGCTTGTCCATGATAATAGTCATAAATTATTTCCCCCAAACACTGTGTTTCATGTTGCTGAACTTTGATCCTGAATCATAGATAAATTTCTCTTAAAGTCAGTTTGCCAAAACCTTTGGTCTGAGTAGATGGGAAGCTCTAACCTTGCAATTAATACAGTAATGTAAATGAATTAATAATGTAAATTATTTTCTTAATATACAAAGGGTATAATGGTTATTGTTTTATTTACATATGCCACTTATAGCATGCCTCTTTTACTTTATAAAGCCCCACAGTAGGCTTGCAGGAATTCTGAGTACCTCCTACAGAGGTGCTACAATCTGTGACCACAGTAGCTTTTAGAAATGCATGACTCAGCCAAGATTCAATGTGAATTTTGCGATCTGAGATATGAAGGCCACAAGATTTGGTTCAAAAACCTTTGAGATCTGATCTGATAAAAACATCGATCACAGACTACAATGGGGAAACACTGAAATATCTGCACTTGCTTCATTGTTTTGAAGAACAGGGTGAAAGTAGCAGGAATGGTAGATGCTGTAGAGCAGGAGTTCTCCAAATGTAGGTTGTGACCATTCCAGAGTGTCACATGCAAGTGGGGATGGAGAGGGGAAATCGCAATTTTTATAAATAAATAAAAAAAGTAAACTTGCACAGGCAAAACAGGAATGCTGTTTTAAGAGAAGATGATAAGCTGCTAAAATTATACTTGTGATGAAGGGAGAAGTCACTTCTTTATATATTTCTTTTCTTTTTCTTTACTACATTCTTATTTTTTCTTTCTTTTCTCTTTCTTTTCTTTTTTTCTGCACATATTTTTTCTTTGTATTCTTTTTTTTAGTTTGTATTGTTGTAATTGTAATCTTTAATAAAATTACCATTAAAAAAAGGAATGCTGTCTAAGTCATTCCAGACCTTGCTCCCCTATTTGTCTACAATCCCACAGTGATCTGTAGCAATACTATTAAGCCGAGAACCCTTGTGATATATAGAGTAAGCAATGCAATTATTCGACTGATATAATTATTAAAAGTAAGTTATATATTTCTTTTTTGCCAAATCCTATCTGCAATGAAATCATAGTTTTAGCCAGGCTGGGGGTGGGTGGGGGTGGGGTGGGGGGTGGGGAGGTGTGCATGGTCACATAGACTGATTGATCATTTTAAGGAATCATAATACTGCATAGCTTCAGAACCCCTTTGAGGATATTAATCTTAGAATGCTCCCATTGAAGAGCTTCAACGGTTTCATTGCAATACCCCACATACAGGTTGGATGGCGTAGCTGTGTCTCAGACAAAAGATCTCAGACATAAGCAAATGCACTTGTACAGACAAGTGTAGACAACAGGCTGGCTAACAGGCTTGAGTTGGTGCAGAAGTTATCAGAATTAAAGATCTGCATTTGTTGGAGGTGGAGACAGTCAGGCAGAGGGAGAACTTTTGGGGTTCCATTTTTTAAAAACATGAGCAAATGCTCTGAAAGGCAGAATATGTTAATGTGATACATCAAATATCAAATCAAATATCAGTTCATCACACCACAGAGCACATTCCCAACATTGTCCATATAGATAGAAAGCAAGTTGCAACAATATTTGAAATCTGCAATACCAGAACACTAGAAAGTCCATCAAATACAGTATCTGAGTTGCCTTCATATCTCTCAGAAACCAGTACAAGACAGATACCTGTTTCAATCTGATGCAACAAATTGCTTCAGAGATTCGAGCTGAAGACTTTGTTTGAAGGGATGATTCAGTTGAATCTTCTTGGAATCAAAATCATCCCGTTGAAATTTCACACAGTCCTAACATCAATGACACTGTAGCTTGAGTTGTATGAATAGAGTTGATATAATGTAGTCAGAGTTAAACCATTGACTCACGGAAACCAGATGTACATGAAAACTCAATCATGAAATTCTCTGCCTAATCCATTTCACAGGGTTGGCTGTAAAGATAAAATGGGTAACACCTGTACATGTTGCTCTGAACTCCTTGGCAGACCTATCAGCCAAAATGATAAGTAAAAGCAGAGCATTCTGCAGCAAAGAAGTAAGTTTTGAAACACAACTAAGCCTTGCACTGCTTGGGAGCATATCACAGGCCTTTGCAAGCTTATTAGCCAAATGCTTGGCAAAAACAGCTAACATATAGTTTCTTAGGCTAAGTTATTCAGTGGCTGAACTTGGCCTCACAAGCTCAGCATTTCATTGCAGGCATTATTTATGCAATTTCAGCAATAGAGGAATTCAAAAGTGCAAGACTGGATTTTCAAGTTGGAGAGAGAAGAAAGAACATGAATTCTGGATTGTGTATCATGCACAAGAAGTTGTGGTAGCTTTGTCCCCTGGCCTAAGTAACCTGTGTGACATTTGAAACTCTTCCCTTTGGTCAACTCATGTCCCATTTTCATTCTCAACTCACATTAGTAAGTTGAATGCTGAAGCAGGGTTTTTTCTTCCTAAACATTCATAGATATGGGTTTACTAATTAATAATGGAATATTGGGTGTTTCTAGGAAGTAAGCTTTAAAATGGTGTTTGCAGCCATTTAGTAAAGAGGAAGGAGAACATCTTTATTTAAACTGGACTGCTTTCATCACCTCACTGTACGGCTGGATTCACACAAAATTGTGGATAGGCTAGAATGGGATAGGAGAGTTTGCCAATGTGTGAAAGTCTAACCTATAAGTCTGTCCAGCTTTGTCTTTATATTATTGTACTTAGTTATTTCCTGGTATCTATATTTTATCCTAATCCAATCAATTTATTTGTAAACTGCCCAGAGTTGCCAAGGAGTCAGGCAAGCCTCAAAATTGGAATGAATGAATGAATAAATAAATAAAATAAAAGCTGTCTGTCTTATTTGCTATCCCAGCTCTTCCACACTGCTCAGCATAACTGTTTATACAACCTTTCTAATTTTGAACAGACCCATAGAAGATACATACATCCTTAGCCAGCTGTCTGAGAACTCTGATTACCTGAAGTCAGGAAATGGCTAGCATAAGATCAGGCTAGCCACTTCATGACTATCAACTGTAACGTTGATCAAAACAAGATCCAAACATCAGCACAAAGATTATATTGGGGAAGCAATCAGTGGGCTAGATTAGACTAAAAGTCAGCAACTCTTACAGGCTCTGACCACCATCACAATTTTTGTAAAAATCATTAGAAACTTTCTAAGTTCCCTGGATATCACCTGGGATCTTTTGTGAGAGCTCACAAAATCATAGGATAAAGTTGCTGAAATTGTGTGAGATTTAATGATTTAGTAAGATCTTGGTACCTGTAGTTGCTGTGTTGCCAATCCCTAAACTAGGATAGAGTTAGGGATATGGTGAACAGAGATTGGTTCAATTACTGGTTTCCTGAAACAGAGTTTCTATAGTTGGGTTCTCAGAGACCAGTCCATGGCCAACAGTGGCTCTCTTTAAAGTATTCTACAGGCGAGGAAGGCCTTATTGATGAACAATCCCTCACTCACATGAAATTTATAATTTGGTTTGGTATACATATAATTTTTGTTTGAGCATCAACTGAGCCTTTACTGTCTGCTGCCCATGTGACCTTGAATTGAGCTAAGGAGGGGGAAACATTAAACATCTTGAGAGGATGGATCCAAGGTTCTCTCTCTAAGAGATCAGAAATCTTTTATTTTATTTATTTATTTATTTATTTATTTATTAAATTTGTATGCCACCCATCTCCCTCAGCAGGTGACTCTGGGTGGCTCACAATGAAAGTGAAACCCATAAACAGGTAAAAAAATGAATACCCCCATTAATTAATTAATTAATTAAAAAGTCAAACTACAAAAACAAGCCCTATACATAAAAAACTAAAAACATTCAAGATGACGGGGGAGTAAGTCAATTACCCCACAAGCCACTTCCACTGGTGTGAGCACCCATTCAGCCCCTGGGCCATCTGGCATAGCCAAGATTTCATGCTCTTCCTGAAGGTCATGAGAGTGGGGGCACACTGCACTTGGGTGGTAGGTTGTTCCACAGAGCGGGGGCCACGGCAGAAAAGGCCCTCTTCCTAAATCCTATCCATCAAAATTCCTTGACTGGTGGGGTCTGCAACATGCCCCTTCTGCCAGACTGAGTGGGGCAGGCTGATATAACAGGGGTGAGATGGCTCCTGAGATAACCTGGTCCTGTGCCATGAAGGACTTTAAAGGTGATAACCAACACTTTGAATTGGACCTGGAAGCAAACCGGCAACCAATTCAGCTCCCATAACAGCGGTGTTATATGGGCCCTCCAGGGGCATTCAGAACTGTCTGTGCCACTGTATTCTGTGCCAGCCGTAGCTTCCGTATACTCTTCATGTAGAGCACATTGCAGTAATCCAACCAGGAGGTGACCAGGGCATGGGTGACTGTGCAGAGGGCTTCCTGATAGAGGAAGGGGTGTAACTAATGCACAACATGAAGTTGCGCCAAGGCCCTCCTAGCCACAACTGCCACCTGCTCTTTGAACAGGAGTCATGAGTCCAGGAGGACCCCCAGATTACGTACTGGGTCTGTCTGGGGTAGTGCGACCCCATCAAGAACCAAAGATGATAAACTCCTAGATCTTGAGGCTCCCTGTACCCACAGCCACTCCATCTTACCAGGGTTCATTTGAAGCCTGTTGTCCCCCATCCAGGCCCCCCCAGCCTCCAGGTACCGCGAAAAGGTAGCCACAGCATCACTTAGGTCACTTGGGATGGAGATATATAATTGAGTATCATCAGCATATTGATGTTACCTCATCCCATGGTGCTGGATGATCTCACCCAATGGTTTCATGTAGCTGTTAAATAGGAGCGGTGAGAGCACAGAACCCTGAGGCACCCCACAAAGTAGGGGTTGTGGGTTGGACCTCTCGCTCCCTATCAACACCGATTGGGTTCAGCCTTGGAGAAAGGAGCTGAACCAGCATAGAACTGTGCCATCCAGCCACAACTCCTACAGCTGACCCAAAAGGATACCATGGTCGATGGTATTGAAAGCTGCTGAAAGGTCAAGAAGAGCAAGGAAGGATGCACTACCCCCATCTTGGTCTTGCCAGAGATCATCTAAAAGTGCAACCAATGCTGTTTCTGTCCCATAACCGGGCCTGAAACCTAACTGATAGGGGTCCAAATAATTCGTTTCCTCCAGGATCCTCTGAAGCTGCTGTGCAACTACCTTTTCCACCACCTTTCCTAAAAAGGGAAGGTGGAAAACTGGATGAAAATTGTCCAGAAGGGCGGGATCTAGTGATGGTTTCTTGAGAAGGGGGTGGACCAAAGCCTCCTTAAAAGGCTTTGGGAACACCCCCTCCTGCAAGGATGAATTGACCACTGCCAGTACCCACCCTAAATTCACCTCCTTGGTGGCTTTGACCAACCAGGAAGGACAGTGATCTAAAATACAAGTAGCTGCACTAACAGCCCCGAGGACCCTGTCCAGTTCCTCAGGGCCAACAGGATCAAACCATTCCCAGATAACTGGGTAAGGCCGCTCCCTGGGCATCTCCACTGGACCCAACTCACGCTTGGCATCCAACTAAGAACAGATCTGAGTGATTTTATCCATCAGGTGTTCAGCAAATTCCTCTGCACGGCCCTGTAAATAGTCCTCCCTACCCAGGAGGGACGGAGTGACCCTGAACAGGGCTGCCGGGTGACACCCTGAGGATGCAATAAGAGCAGAGAAATAATGACGTTTCGCCACCCTTACCACCACAAGGTAGGCCTTAATAGTGGCTCTGACCTGTGTTTGGTTGGACTCGTCCTTAGTTTTCCACCAGTGGCACTCAAGATGTCTCTTGGCCCTTTTCAGTTCCCTTTACTCCTCCGTAAACCATGGGGAGTGCTGGAGGCGATGGGACAAGAGAGGCCTCATAGGCATGATCCTGTCCAAGGCCCCAGCCACCTCCTTATTCCAGGCTGTGGCCAGGGTCTCTGCTGGACTGTGCAGTAAAGCCTCAGGAACAACCCCCAGCTCCCTTTGGAACCCTCGCAGGTCCATCAGTCACTGGGGGCCAATCGTATCTTTTAGTTAGCCTCAGTAACCTGGAGCAAGATGTTTTTCTTGGATGTTTACTCACAGGGGCTCCAGCTCTTCCTTTCAGATCTTGTGTGATAGGAAAGCATGACAGGACTACATATCAGTGATAGAGACAGTGGAGGATGTTCTTATTAGAACCCACAAACATCACAAGTCGTCTGAAAGAGTGTGTTTGTACATAAAGCAATTATTTTGAGCATGAAATGAAGCTGCTTTGTCCATGTTGGAAGTATTTTGAGCTCAGAACAACTCTTTTCACAATTGAAATGGGCTATAGAGTTAAAACTGATGCATTTTCCACACCTTTACTGATTATTTTCCATTAAAAGAATAAGGTAGCCAGTGTTGAGAAAGACCTGTCCCTTCCTGAGTTTCAGCAGATGTGCTGCCTATCAAAGAAAGCAACATGGAGCATGGGGAATCAAAACATTCATCTGCAACTTCCTGGATTCCTGAGTCTCTTTCTCCTTCATTCTTTGGGATTAACAACTGTGCTTCCCTTGGGGATTGTGAAAGTGGATATTGTTCTTTTCATGCTATCACTTGCTTGCTTCTTTGTGATTCCATAGCTGCAGCTGGAGACCATTGTAACCCTTAGCACCATAAACAGCAAAATCAAATATGTTCCTGTGAAGCCTAAGATGTTTCCTCAAGCCCGAGATGTGATATTTCTTTATTTAACTAAATTTATAAACTGGCCCAGTGTGGACCAACTCTGAGTGCTGTACACAAGCATAATAAAAACAGAATACATCACCTTACACTCGTTTTTTATTATTGGACCTTCTTGTATAGTAATTTCCACACAAGTGACTTATATAGTCTTCAAAGCATCGCCCAAGCACTGAAGTGACATAGACCCTATCCACTTTACAGTTATTTTGGAACAATGATGGTTGAATCACCCTAGAAGATGGTATACATTGATAGTGTGGAACTGACCATAGCAAAGGACACTATGAAACTGACATTGTTGTACAAATAAGTAGTTTATAGAAAGTGAAAGCTCTATTGATTAGTAGCAGGCAGTACTATTGCTAGATTTTTCCTACCTGTTCTCATTCAATTTGATGGAAGAAGTCTGCTTCAGAAATTGTTTGAAAAAGGAATAAGATAATTTTCATGAGTGGAATGTAGTTTTGTCCATATTTAGTGTTGTGGTAGCCAAGAGGTATTTATAAACTTCCTATCTTTCATTTCACAGTAACACCTCTGATGGTTTGCAACTTCCCTGGCTTCCCAGGCTTCATTTCATAATGGAACTCTTCCATTACCTTTTTCCCCCCCTTGTAGGGTTGTTACTGTCATCTTTAAGGAGAGCCTACCCTTTAGAAATCATTGAAGAATTTCTGCTTCTCCAGGAGAAATTCAGAGAAAGCATCCACCTAATTTCTCAGGCCATAAATTTGGTTGAGAATGCCCATGAATTTGACTGAAAAATTGAAGAGGTAATTTGTGCCCAGCTCTATCTGAGGTCAGCTCAAAGGTTCATCATGGCCAACAGCCGACGTCACACAGAAGCCAACGAGATGGATCAAGAAAACTAGGAATGATGGAAGGAATATTCTGTATGATCAAGAAGAACATTTTTGGACTTGTTGACCTCCATGGGCTATAATAGTATGCGCAGTTATGCATGAGGCACCAAAATAACCAAAATAAATCAATCTAGTTTTTTAAAAAATCACAGTGTAAGATTGTTAATGTATTATTTCTGTTTTAGAAAAAACAGAAAATCTGAGAGTGTATAAGAATCCATGAAGCCTCTTTAGTGATATCTAATACCAAATAGTTGCCAATTGGTTTGATACCTAGCAGTAGAAGTGTTAACTGTAAGTCTGCCACATTACAGAGATGAGAATGACAGATACTGTAAGTATCCACTTGCATTTGCATTCCTATATTTTCATTTTAATATTTGCTTTGTAATCTTTTAAAGAGTGTTTCCTAGTGCAGTGCTGGTGGATGGCATATGACAGCTATGTTCACGTCTTGCAACATGGACAAATATAAAGAAGCAATGTGAAAGCATGTATAAGAATACAGATGTTTGAAGAAATGAATATCTTTCTTTAATTGGTTATAGTGCTATAACCATCCATATTTTGATTACATTGTATAGTCATGTTTACTGTCCTCTTCATTCTCTTTTTTTCCTGGAGATTTCCTAATATGGGATTCCCACAGTATACTGTGTTAGTAGACAAAATTAATCACATTGCAGTGATTAATCCCATTTGGCTAGCAAGAAGATGTCCCAATAAGAAAGGACATGTTTCTGCTGGCATGTGACCTCTAGTTTCAGCAGGTTGGCAGGGCTTTGCTGATCTTGCCTGGGTTTTGAAGCTAAGCAGGGTCAGGCAAAGGCAGTGCTTTAATGAGATTCCATCTGGGAATTCCATGATTACAGACTGGGAAATTGAAAAGGCATCTTGGAAGAAGCCAACAGGAAACCACTTCTGTATTGTTGCCAAGAAAACAGTATAAATGTGTCCATGTATTCACCAGAACTCAAACTTGACTTGAAAGAGACTTTATTTATTGATGCTGAATGTTATTTATTTTTATTTATTTATTAGCTCTAGTTATTGTATTTTGCTCCAGTCATAATGATGCTGAGCAGCTAATTATCACCATCAGACTATTGTCATTATTATAATCTTTGAATGGACTGCTTAATCAAGTGGGTGTTAAAAATAACTTTATTAGGATTTTAAACAAGAAAGATAAAAACTAACAGAAATTAATATTTAGAATAAAGAAAAGAAAGAAGTAAAGAAAAAGAGAAAAGAGAAAGCTAAAAGTGCAGAAAAAAGAAAGAAAGAAAGAAAACATAAAGTAACTTCCAATTTTCTTTTATAGCAGTTCTAAGTATAAATGTAAATTAACCTCTTACTCTATGGGTACAACATAACTTTATTTTTTTTTTCTATAATCTATTAAGTGGGTATTTTTTTAAACACAATTCCTTTTTTTTTTCCTTAAGATTGAGAAAATTGGAAAAAACACATTTTCCTACAACAGAAATCTCTGGGGATATTTTTTCAGATAAGGGATGCTAAGCAATAAAATTCTTTGAAGGGAAATTCAAAGACTAAAACAGATGGGTTGGCTGAGGGCTACCTAAGTGCAGGAGAAGGTTCATATCCAAAAAGTGGCCCTTTAGATATTTTGGTTGCAAGCCATTTAGAGCTTTCAGTTAAAGCCCACAAACCAACAACAGCACCCAGTATGTTGCACTGAATCCAGGAACAAAGTGGAAGCTAGTACTGATATTTTGTCATAGATGAAACCTGGACTTGTTATTCTGTTTGCGTGAAGTTGGTGAGGAGAAGGTTTTTGTAGCTCTGCTGTCTTGAGGATTACAGAGGAACAGAGACAGATTATAAACGGACCTATAACAATAAGGAAGTTTCTGAAGCTATAAAAAAGATTAAACTAGGAAAGGTGCCTGGACCAGATGGATTATCAGGTTCTTATTATAAATGTTTTGAGGATGAACTTTTACAACACTATTCTACAGGGAGGAAAGACACCAGAGACTTGGAAAGGGTGTGGCAGGGGAAAAAAACACAAGTTAAATATAGGGTGTTACAAGATGAAAAGGAAAGAGGAGGATTGGGTCTACCTGATTTGAAACTGTATTTTGCAGTTTGCTGTTTGGTTGGATGAAAGAGTGGGTGCTGCTGAGAAATAGAAGGCTTTTGGAGTTAGAAGGACACAACCTGAGATTTGGGTGGCATGGATATTAGTGGTACAGTAAAGTTAAGGTTAATGTGGATTTTAAAAATTGTTATGTTACATGTGCCATACTGAGGATATGGAATAGATACAAACCCAGGTTGTCCCTGAAAATACTTTTGTGGCTCTCAGCACAAGAAGCATTTTACAGATGAGAAATAATAGGGAAATACAAATGGCTAACTTATCATGAGATACTAGAATTTTATCAAGGGGAATGTAAAATAAAATCAAGAGAACAACTGATGGCAGAGGGACATAGTTTTCAATGGTTTTCCTATTTACAGTTATCAAAAAGATTCAAAGTAGACAAAAGAATTTATGGTATTGAATATTGTAAGACTGAGTTTGAAACAGAACTGTGTACAAATGATGAACATGTAATTGCTAAAATGTATAAACTTTTATTGAAATTTGAAACAAAAGAAGAACAAGTTAAGTAATGTATGATAAAGTGGGCTAAAATTTTGGTTATAATATACAGATGGAACAATGGGAAAATATGTGGTTGGAAGGATTGAAATTTACACTATGGTATAATCTTAAAGAGGAAGTGCATTCTATAGACTGAGGGCAATGCAGGAGAAGGACATGTAGATAGATGAGCATTTGACAGTGGAGCATCTTCAAAAGAACATCTCCTGCAGATCTTAATATAATGGGAAGATGTTTGGAATGGGAGAGGCAATGCTTCTGAGCCAGGCTCTAAGCCATTTAGTACTTTGAATGTCAATACTAACACCTTAAATTGTGCCTCAGAAGCAATTAGCAACCTGTGCAGAACTTGCAATGTAGCCTTCCTGTGAATGTCCTTCCTCTATACCTTGTACTGGTTAACAGCTTAGCTCCCACATTTTACACCAACTGCAACTTCTTGATATTTTTCAAGGATAGTCTCACATACAGTGGAATGGAGTGCTCAAAATGGTATATATCCAAATCCAGCTGGCTCACAAAAGGTTGCAGCTAGCACAGTAGCGTTAATTATGTGAAAGCATTCTGCAACACAATGCAATTCCATCTGCAACTCCAGTAAGAACTAAAGATCAAGAAATGCTCCATACCTTTTTATTGAAATTTGAAACAGAAGAACAACAAGTGAAAGAACGTATGATAAAGTGAGCTAAAATTTTTAGTTATAAAGTCATGGAACATTGTTTTTATATATGATAACTGCAGTGAAATTATTGTATGCTCAAAGAGGGAAAGATTTGGCACTACCCACAATGGAGGAATGGTTGATGATGGACCTTGCTGAGATGATGGACCTTGCTGAGATGGCTAAATTGACTTCTTTGATCTGAGAAAAACAATATTGCTTCCAGGTCCAATTCAAGGTGTTGGTTATCACCTTTAAAGCCCTACATGGCATGGGTCCAGGGTACCCGAAGGACCGTCTCATCCCTGTCACATCAACCCGTCCCACCTGGTCATGCAGAGATGGAATGCTACGGACCCTGTCTGCAAGAGAATTTCATCTGACGGGGTCCAGGAGGTGAGCCTTCTCTGCAGTAGCCCCTGCCCTTTGGAACACTCTTCCTTCAGAAGTGAGGTTGGCCCCCTCCCTTTTAGACTTCAGAAAAAAACTGAAGACCTGGTTTTGTCATCACACATGGGGTGGGGATGGGAATAGTCAGTTTTGGGGTTGGCTGGTTCCCTAGTCTTACCTTTGACGGATATTACCTGATCACAGGCTGAAATAATATCACCATCTCTTGGATTTTATTGTATTTAATAATTGTATTTTATATTTGTATTATTTATGTTTTTACTGATTTTAAATTGTTTTGTTGTGAACCGCCCAGAGTCCCTCCTTGTGGGGGAGTTGGGTGGTGATATAAATTTGATATATAAATAAATAAATAAATAAATAAATAAATATCTACATTTATCGCTGACTGGAAACCCCTTATGGACTTTCTGCGTAAAATTGAAAAAAATGAACTTATGATTTATGATTTTGATGACTAGACAGGATAGATTACAGAAAGAAGAATTGTGTGGTAACCATAGAGTAAGAGGTAAATTTATTATTGTACTTATAACTGCTGTAAAGAAGATCAGAAGCCACTTTACTATTTTTCTTTTCCTTTTTTTTCCTTTCTTGCACTTTTAGCTTTCTCTTTGATTTCTTTCTTTTTTCTTTTTCTTACTTTATATTAGTTTGCATTAGTTTTTATCTATCTGTCTATCATCTATCTATCTGTCTATCATCTATCTATCTATCTATCTATCTATCTATCTATCTATCTATCTAAAGAGGACGTTTTTGTAGCTGCTGTCAAAGACAGGTAAGTCTCTGATTGGTTTTTGGTTGGTAGTTGGTACAAACCTCTGTATCAGCACAGGAGGACTGGTTAAAATGTTGATGGATCTGAATGATCTTGATTTCCTGAATGTGCTTGGAGAATTTCCCATCTTATTTGATGGTGATACTCTTGACAGTAGATCTGTGGAACACAAAGATAGCCCAGGTATTGACCCCATTGCTCCTAAGCAATTTCTTCCATCTTACAGAGTTAAATCAACATCTTAGTTTATAGGGGATTGAGAGTGATGAAGAAGATGGGATGTCAGATGCAGTGCAAGTAGAGTAATTCTCCGGATGGAGCAAGCACAGAGTGAGGAACATTTGAAATCCTGCTCCAGTGGAAGCAGTGAAGAGTAGTTCCTTCCTTTCTCATTTGTCCACACAGAGCAGGCCAGCATTGGTTCCCATTGCTGTGAGGCATCTCCTTCCTCAAGACATTGAGAGGAGGAAGCCAGAATAGTCAGTGGCTTGATCTGAACAATTTCTGTAGTTCTTTGTGGATCACTCCCACAATGCCTTGCCAGAATGGAATCTTCCTGTCCACTCTGGTCACTGAGAGAGGGCCTACTGAAAGTTCCTTTGCCTCATGGGTGAGATGGTGGCTTCCTCAGTAACAGCCACACTTTATCAAATACTCTCCCCCTGGGAGCATGTGCAGCTCCCTATCTTGCTGTAATTTTGTAAGCAAATTATTTCAACGTACTTTTCCAGGTGACTGACTGAGGGGCCCTATCTTGGCTTTTATCTTTGCTTTCTGTCATGGTTAATTTTTGTTTTTGATACTGATTTGGATTTATTTGGAGTTATTTATTATTAAGTTTTTTCTTTTTGTCTTATCTTGAACATCAACATCATCCACAGCCCTTTGGTACTGAGAATTAGCTATCACAAATAAATACATTAAACAAATAAGGTTGACAGGATTTGCGTTGACTTCAGTGAAGGCAGGATACTAGGATATTACTTCACAACTGTTTGCCGCATGTTTTTGGATTCTTTTCATCTTGTAGATCATGAGGAGAAGGGAGATGAGGGCCACCACTTGTTTAATGTACAAGCTGTTTCACTTGTATATTAATCTTCAAAATCCTCTGAATCAGTGTATATATTTCAATCCAGAATTTGTAGCTTTTTTACACATCCACCAAGCATGAAAAAATGTCACTTGTTCATATCTCCAACATACATTTGAAGTGCCTTTATACATTCTAGACAATTTCTCTGTTGACATATACCAACAGTACATCATTTTATACAAATACTCTTTAAGATTATAACATAGTGTAAATTTCAGTCCTTCCAACCACATATTTTCCCATTGTTCCATCTGCACATTATAACTAAAAATTTTAGCTCACTTTATCGTACGTTCTTTCACTTGTTGTTCTTCTGTTTCAAATTTCAATAAAAAGGTATGGAGCATTTCTTGATCTTTAGTTCTTACTGGAGTTGCAGATGGAATTGCATTGTGTTGCAGAATGCTTTCACATAATTAACGCTACTGTGCTAGCTGCAACCTTTTGTGAGCCAGCTGGATTTGGATATATACCATTTTGAGCACTCCATTCCACTGTATGTGAGACTATCCTTGAAAAATATCAAGAAGTTGCAGTTGGTGTAAAATGTGGGAGCTAAGCTGTTAACCAGTACAAGGTATAGAGGAAGGACATTCACAGGAAGGCTACATTGCAAGTTCTGCACAGGTTGCTAATTGCTTCTGAGGCACAATTTAAGGTGTTAGTATTGACATTCAAAGTACTAAATGGCTTAGAGCCTGGCTCAGAAGCATTGCCTCTCCCATTCCAAACATCTTCCCATTATATTAAGATCTGCAGGAGATGTTCTTTTGAAGACGCTCCACTGTCAAATGCTCATCTATCTACATGTCCTTCTCCTGCATTGCCCTCAGTCTATAGAATGCACTTCCTCAGGTCTTGTATATGACCTATGCTCTCTTAGTGTTTCAAAAATATGTAAAATGCATATGTTTTGCCAGGATCTTAATTGTTAATTGAGTTTGGCAATAGTAACATATAGTTTTTAATATTTTGTATTTTAAAAAGCTGTTAACTACTCTAACTGCTCATCTGAACAGAAAAGTGGGGTATAAATTGAATGCCTGAATGGAAAAAGCAAACGAATAAATAAACCAACCTCCATAAATTTAACTAATGCGGGTTAGATGACAGCCAGTGCAGTGCAATGGTTAAGGTGTCGGATTAGGAATGATGAAATCTAATTGATCCTCAGGTATGGAAGGTTACTTGGTGACTTTGGGATAGTAATTTCTGTCAATCCAATTGACCTTGGAATTATTGTTGTGGGAGAAAACTTGAGCAGGAGTCCTATGTACACTTCCTTGAGGTTCTGCAGGATTGAAATCTAATGAATATATAATAAATTAAACATTCATTACAGTAACCTATCTTAGATATTATGCATGCACCAACAAAAGTGGCAAACAGTGTCTTTCTGGTAGGGAAAAGGAAACAGCTGATGCCTTATTGGAAGTTGTTAAAAATGTCCTATGCTAGAGATGCTGCCAGTCCTTTGATAACAGCCATCAAGTGACCTGGAGAGTCATAATCAAGGATAGTTCCAAAAGCATCATTCAGTTGCAAAGGTGATCCTTAAGGGATAGTGCAACTTCTTCTAGCCTAGGCTAAGTTCCACTTTCCTGATCAGTCAGCTGTCTTCCCTGAAGTTTGCCACAGGCATGATAATAGTTGAGCAGACTGGTTTCTGTTATTGTTGCTTGGTGAATTAGATCACAAATCTATCTGTAGTTTTGTGATGATCATTCCTCAAATCCATGCAAAAAGTACTTGGATTTCTGGAGTTTTCAGAGGGAATATTTGTAAAAGTCTAGAAGGTGTTTTGAGGCAAGGTGCAGTGATTAAATTTTCTAGAACTATATCCCTGGATGAGGGGATTGCAAAACAGATCTTTTTGCTGGGGCTCCTTCCTCATTAGTGCTTCCTTTCCATATCAGTTTATCTTACTGTCCTTCAGAGATTGCATTGTTTAACTTTCCTTTGGCATGCCAGACTGATGCTATGTTGGGGCACTATAAGAATCTTAAATGGAAGCTCTGACTATCCCAGTACTCCTTGCAGTACCAAAGTTCAGGGTTCTGCCTGTTTCCTTGTAGCTGCCCCAAACTGCTTAGCACAATGTCACTCAGAAGTTTTTACACATCCTTTCAATGCAATGTCCACTGGATTTTCTCCATTTAGGAGGTTGATTGATTATGTGCCATCAAGTCAGTATTGACTCTCATGATCAACCACTTAGATAGATGTTCTCCAAGACAGTTGGACCCTAACCTGGTTGGTCTTCCAATAGTGTACTCATTGCCACTGTAACTGAGTCTATCCATCTTACTGCTGGTCATCCTCTTCTCTTTCGTTCCACCTTTCCCAGTGTTAGACCCTTTTCCAGAGAGCTAGGTCTTCATGTAATGTGTCTGAAGTAGAATAATTTGAGCCTGGTCATTTGTGCCTCAAGTGAAAACTCCAGATAGATTTGTTCAATGATCCATTTGTTTGTTTTTTGGCTGACCATAGTATTCTCAGGAGTCTTCTCTAACACCAAAGTTTAAAAGGGCCAATACTCTTCCTATCCTGCTTCTTCAAAGTTCAACTTTCACTTCCATAGCATGTCACAGGGAATACCATTGCTTTCATGATTCTGATTGTGGTGTCTCTCTCTCTCTCTCCCTCTCTCTCTCTCCCTCTCTCTCTCTTTCTCTCTGCATTTAAATATCTTTTCCAAGGTCTTCAGGGCTGCTCTACCAAGTGCTAGTCACAGTGCTCTTTGACTTTCATTATTAGGGCTTGTAGATCCTTTGCATTTTTTAGCTATCAGAGTAGTGTCATGAGCATAGCACAGATTATTGATGTTTCTTCCTCCAATTTTAAAACCATGTTTATCTTCTTCCAATCCAGTTTCCCTTAATATACAGTATATTCAACATATGGGTTGAATAAATAAGGGAAGAGTATACAGCCTTGTCTCAGACCTTTGCCAACCTGGAGCCAGTCTGTTTCATCATGACTGTGGTTTCCTGGCTTGTATCTAAATTTCACTTGAGGACAATTGAGGGCTTTAAGCAAAGTGTCTTGGCTGGGCCTACTTTTACACTGCTGGAACTTCTCAGGCTTATCTGGTAATTATAACAATAACAATAATCAGTCATAGCATCAGAAATGATTAAAAAGGAAAGAAGGTTAAGAACTGGAGTGCACCAGGAAATGATGAAGTTCATGGATTTTGGCTGAAACATCTGACAACTCTCTATGAAAGATTGGCTACTCATGTTAATGAAATATTACAAATTGGAAAAGTTGAATGATGATGATGATGATGAAAGAGACAATGGTGTAGTTGCTAGTAGCCACTGACCAATTACTTGTTTGCCAACAATTTTCAAGCTGCTAACCGCAATAGTGATTTTCAGTTACATATTCAAAAATTCATTTTATCCACTTAAACAAAAAGGTTACTGCTGAAATTATTGGGGAACAAGTGATCATTCTTTGTTAAAATGATACTAAAATACTCCAAACAAGGAAAAAACAATGTACAAGTAGCTTGATTATAAAAAAGCATTTGATACTCTTCCACATTGTTGGATACAGAAAATTTTGGAAATATTTGGCATTAGTGCAAACATCCAGAATTCTGTAAAAAAAAAAAAAAAGCCTATGAAAAAATGGAAAACAAGCTTTGATGGTAACTGGTGAAGAAATTGGAAATGCAAACATCAGGAGAGGAATTTTTCAAGAGCATTAATTGTGTCCATGACTTTTTACTCCTCACATATATTCTGAATAAAACAAAACTTGGATATGAACTGTCAAACAAAATGGAAAAAATGCGTTAACTGTTATATGGGGATGATTTGAAATTATATGGAAAATCAAAAGCTGAAACTGAATCCTTACTTGATACTCTTAAGGATATATACCGATGGTCTCAAAATGGAATTTGGATTTGACAAAAATGTGCCAGTTACTGGCTGCAGGGCTGTTTCTGTACCTCTGGCTGCTGGGCACAACAGTAGACAGATATTTTCTGGCTAAAATGGAGGTGTGTTGGGGGGAAATGAAGGTACAAAATTCCTTTAGGTTTGCTAAAGCTAGTAACAATAATTTTTCTTATGAGTAGAGTTTCAACACTCAGTCAGCAAGGGGTACTCTGTGGACAGCATGTGTATCCTGTGGTAATTCCAAAATAAAATTATTTGGCTGCCTAATAAGATTGGCAGCAGATGGAGTGAAGTTTTGGATTAAGATTACATCCCCGAAGCAAAGTGTTTTTGGTCAGCAGCTAAATGTTCACTCATCAAGCAGATGTAGCTGTCCTTGATTCTTTTTCTTTTTCTTTTTGCCTTTCTTCTTAAGACTGAGAAGTCAGTTCCTCTTTTTTCCCTTCTCCATTCTGAGTTTTTAGAAACTGGGCTGTGATGGGATGAATTAATTCCATTAACTGTCAAAGGAATTTTCCTTGCTGCCAAATTACATTTCCTGCATCTGTAAATCATTTTACCACTGCCTTCCACAACAGTTTTTCAAGTGACCTTTTAGAGTTTTAGATGACTGTCTGTTTGTTTATTTATGACACCCTCTTTAACTGCTTCAGGGCGAGGGCATTGTAGGAAGACAATCACCATGGCGGGAGATATGGGAGTATAAAATAAACATAATCATCAGTGAAAACGATATAAAAAGATCTGGAAGTGGAAACGCTGCTGCCTACATGGGATGCATCTGGAAGGTCTGCGTACTTGTTTCTGGGGAACATCCCGTGAAGTTAAGCAGGAAAAAATATTTTCAAAGTCATTTGGGCTGGACTCTGCTGTACAGTTTTTCAGAAGTTTTCTTCCTTTACAATACAGGTTTCTGCTTTACTGCCTTATTCTCAGGGTATTTGAGAATTTCTTTCAGATTTCCTTTGGAACTGAACTGGTTGTTGGAGATGATAGAATTGCCACTGTGTATGTTCTTCTTTTCTTATATGTTTCCCCATCATATTGAGGTTTCCCTGGCTGTCCACTATCCAGTCTTAGAAAGGCTTCAGTGGAAAGGTGGGAAGCCAAGGAGCTGAAGTGATTACTGTACAATGAAAATAAAGACATTCCTACACAATACACAACCCTACACAATCCTACACAATTGTAACCCTAACCCTAACCCTACTAATTCATAATGAAATCAAGAGAGGACCCTCACACTCTACCCCTAATAATTTCTGAGCATGTCTCTTCTTCTCTGAAAGAAAAAGGTAAAAGGAAATTCTCCCTTATCAAAAGTATTTCTTTATCTAATGTATTTACTTTATAGTTTTCATAGCCTGCCAAGGTCAGAAACAAACAAGCAAACAAAAACAACCTCCCCCCAACCCTCTGGGTGGGTTACGAAATGTTAAAATTATAAAAGCAACAATAAGAATAAATCAAAATGATAAACAACAGTGATAATAAAGAAGCCTCTCCCAAGGCGGATGCCAATAAAACTGATCAAAACAATATTGGAGAATTTCTCTGCACGCTAGTTTGCATACAGGTAGGGAACTGTTTGTAAAAGGTTTTTGCAAACCACACTGTCCTTGTGCATCTTTCACCATAGTTCATCATCATTGTGCAGGGCATCTCTCTTCCATAAAACCTTTCTGCTCCTATTTAGACTGGAAGAAAGCCTTGTTTCTTCCCTCACTTTGATTTGGCTTTAGGGTAACGCTGTCAGGATAAAAGCAAGTACATGGACGCGTTCCTTTCTTGCTGTTTGGATAAGACTGGAAGGAATACTGGAAAACTTGGACTATGTAGGAAGGATCATTCACACTGTTTATTTTCTCCCTCCTTATCAGTCACCAACAGCCTGCAGATGAGATGGTGAAAATGGGCAGGCTTTTTGCCTCTACTTTAATCCTTTCGCATTCACTACAATTGCAATTAATAAGGGACAGAAATTTTTGCCAGCCTTTTGTGGGTTTCTGGCCAGAATCCTAACCCCACCATCCAACAGCCTTTGATCTGCTCTGACCGTAAGACTTGGTTCATATTCTGATTTAGAAAACATCCTGATTCAACTTGGACAGATTCAATAACCCAAACTACATCCCTTCTACTGATTAATGTGATAAAATCATAACTACTTTAAAAAAGTACTTGTAGGCATGGTAGACATTGGGGAAGTTATATCATCTGACAATGTCAGGGAAATTGTGAGTTCTTATGAATCTGAATTTTTAAAAGAGGTAATATAAGTTTTCATTTTTCAGGATCAGAGGATTGTTTGCAGGTATTGTAACCCCTCCTGTGGGGATCAATCTTGTCAGATGACAGAGACAAAGAGAATCTTTAGAGTTTAGAACTGATAATAAAAAGAATGGTTAAAATTCTTGGATTGTTTGATGTGCAATTTGTAAGAAAAGAACATCCTTGGCCTTAAACCCATCAAATTAAGAAACTACGTGGGGGACCTTTGTGTTAGACTCCATTGGTGGCAGCATATAATATGGGATCATAAGTTCTATTAGATATGTTAAATGTATGAACTCCACTACTTGAATAGCAAACTGCTCAGAACCAAATGCCTGCAATGCATTTGTTTATGTTGTATCGGAAAATTTTATTTCATGGCCCTATATTTCCCCTACTCTAACCTCCATAGTATCCTATCTAAGTCTCTGGACCAAGGACAAATTATATATCTCTATCTATCTATCTATCTATCTATCTATCTATCTATCTATCTATCTATCTATCTATCCATCCATCCATCCATCCATCCATCCATCCATCCATTGTGCTTTTACTTAGTGATTGCAATCGACTTTGCGAGGATTGTTCTCCTGAAAGGCGGGATAGAAATAATAAGCCCATGTGAGGCAGTTGACAAGGCACTGGGCACTGTGAGGACAATGTGTTTCACCTCATGAAGATAAAGAGGCAACGGAATTCACCTTGGTAAGGCACATCGCATCACACTCTCTTGCGCTTACAAGAGTGGGAAAAGTTCTCTTGGCTCATACTGGCAAGTGTCAAACAGGGCTGTAGAAGAGAGTAGAGCAGAGCCAAGTGCTGTAGACACTTTCCTTTCCTTTTAGAACCAAGGGGGGGGGGGGCAGGTTTGTTCTTTTTTGCTTCATGAAGTATCTTCAAGGAGGTCCTCCCAAACTTTCAGTGATAGTGATGTAGTGGCCTGGAAGCTCACAGACATAAGCATTAGAAACAATAAAGGGCAAAAGTTCTAGAGGAAGGATCAGGTTGCAAATCAATGCAGTGGAAAAGTAGTGGATTTCAGGGAAATGACTGGGAATTTGGAATAAGTATTGCTTGGAAAAATGAGGGATTAGTTGAAAGGATAAAAAATCCAAAAGGTTTACAGATACAAGCCACAATGAGCTCTCTTACTCTTCAGATATTGCTCACATGAAACTAACAAAAATAGTGAATGGAGCATAACAAAAGATTGATTATAGGAGACTCAGATCTGTCCTGCAAAGAACTGTGACGGAAGAGCTCAAGATGACCCATTCTCTGCGATGAAAAGATAAGACTGTCAATCACTCACCTCTTCCTCCTTCTCTCTGAATTCTTTTTATATGAAAAAACTGAAGCAAGATAGCCATATTTTTGATGTGTGTCAGATTATTACTTTCTCTATTTATTTGATTTGATTTACATCTACCTTTCTACTCTGATGAATATTCATTGTCTATATGGTGAAGTTTGAGACTCTTGAACCTGTAATTTTTTACAAGAATGATTATAGATTTATACATCTGAGGTAGAGTTTGCATGATCCTGAGGCTGATTCCATGTCTATCATAATAATGACTAGGACACCTATATTATACAGAAAGGGGCAGATTTTTGATATTGGGAGCCACACATAACTTTCTGGGGAGATATGTAGGCCTTGTGATAATCATGCAAAATGGGAAAGACCATACTATGCAAAAGGTGCGGGCTTTGATTTCTGAGTGGGGAGGGAAAAGGGAAGTGTGACTAGGTGAATTTTTTTCCCCAATTAACTGTGTCAAGCTTATTGTAGGGCTTACACTCTGGTTTCCTTGGGTTTCCTGTCTTAAAATGGTAGAAAACGATACAGCACCACCAATTTTGAACAGTCATGGTTCAGAGTTTCAGTAACATTGTAATTCTGGGCCGTGGGCCATGAAAAGGTTTAAAGGGCTGCATGCAGTGCTGGGATCTCAAATTGCCTGTTATTAATATATAGCCATGCAGCTGGAAGGAACGCAAAAGTCATTCACTAGTCCGGCTCTCTGTTCATGTGGGAAGCCTGCTGCAACAGAGCAAATGAAGGCTATTCAGACATTCTTGTACCTTCCGTGGCAGCTTGTTTCTACAGCCATGCCATCAAAAGATTCCTCCTGAAATTTTTCCCTTGCAATCTGGACCTACCGTAGCTGTGTATATGTGGGATTGTGGGTTTTGGATGTGAATGTGCATTAATATATGTACCCCCTTGACATTCACCATCATCTCTGCATACTACTGGTTTCATTCATCTGTTCAATCTTAGAAAAATTTAGTAACCACTAACACAGTCTATCTAGAAAAGATTACCTACCGCTGCTGTAAAGCAAGAGAAAACCATTTTTTTTTTCAAAGTAATTCGTGACACTCCTTCAACTATTTGAAAGTGATTATCATATTATCCTGTAAACACAACTTTGCTAGGTTAAACAGACCAGAAATTGCATTTGAATGCCAGCAGCTAGAGGAAGATGGTGGGAATGGAATTTTCCCTTAGGCCCTAGTGGTGAAGGTCTTTGCTGACTGCTGATCTACACATAATAGGTGAGTCAGGGAATCTTTGGTTTTCTAAATGGTGTTGAAGTATAACTTGTAGCATCTGTGAGACTTCACCAAACACAGCAGTAGATATAGACTCTCTAGAAACTCAGCCTGCAGCTAGTAACAGCAGAAGCATTACAGACTCAACATAGCTAGATAGGTTGTTTTATTGCAGACATGAAAGAAATCTTAAATACACAGAAGTTCTGTCTACTGCAGAGCACAGGAATTAAGCCCTATGAATGTCAGTTTCAGAGTTTTAATCCTACTAGCCTTTCCTCCTGCCCTTGAATCAATGGACCCTTGGCCATTCTTCTCCCAGCCTTGTTTGTCAGAGATACCTCTTTCACATTTATATAAAAATTCATTGATTCCTACCTCACCACCTTCAGATGCTGCAATATCTCTCAATATTAGTTCCAGAATACTGGGACCTGTGGAGAGTTGTAGTCCAGCAACATCTCCATTGGCTTCCAACCCACTTTTGGTATCCAAGTATGCAATCCATATGTAAGCTACAGATGTTGGTGTATTTAGTTAGTGTGGGTGATGAGTCCTGCATGTTAACTGTCTTTTAATGGTTGTTTTTCATCTGGTGTTTGAGTGTTTGTTTTTTAAAAATTAAAAATGTGTTTTTACTGTATGCTGCTGAGAGTTGTTTAGTGTTGGGCAGCCTTTTCAATTTCTAAAATAAAATGAATAAATAAATTCAGGCTTTTTGCATCCAATCCATTTAACCTTTGTATGTGTTTTTTGTTATTTGAAATGGATATACAGCATCTTGTAGTTCAATTATATTATTTTTATTATGCTTTTGTAGCTGATTTCATAGGATCTCGGGAGCAAAAATGCAGCTTGTACAATTATTAAAAAACAAATATTGGAGAAGTCAAAGCTAATTGAGTACTGTATAGCAATCTTTTCAAGGATTAGATGTATTAGGAAAATATTCTGATTCTGTTAAATGCCTAATTTGGAAAGACTGCCAAAAATTCATAAGTATAGATTCCTTCCCAGTCTTCAAAGCAATAGAATTTCAGGGAAGAAGAAATGGCTGTTAAATCCTGCTATGCCATGAACTCGTTAGAAGCTGTTTTACACTGGCCAAGGTAGCTCTGTGCTGGAGATGGGCACCATCAACTTTAGAGTATCATCTTTTTTACTTGGCTAGAGTCCTGAGTTCTCCCAACAGAAGCCAATGTTTTGAGCCAGGTGCAACACTTGTGGCTCAGATGGGAAAAGACAGTTAACAAATGCACTATATTAGGTAAATACTAGAATGCTGAAACTACAAGAATAAATCTCCAACTCAATTGCTATAGATGAGAGATTTGGGCACAAACTGCTAAAACTGGCTAGCAATGTTGCAAAATTGTAAAGGAACTACATTTTACCAGTATGGGAAACTAATAAATAGGTAACTAGCACCAAGATACCCATGACAGAGATCAAGAAATCAATACAGAATTACCAGAAAAAGAAAGAAAGAAAGAAAGAAAGAAAGAAAGAAAGAAAGAAAGAAAGAAAGAAAGAAAGAAAGAAAGAAAATCCTGTTATTTGATTTGCTATTGTTCAATTATAGAAAACAAGAAACCCTGGCTGATCTATTGCAGATCATCCAGAGCTCACTAGAAATGTTCTACCCATTTCAGTAGAATACAGCTGTATAGATGTTCCAAATGTGGCCTTTCCCAGCCTAAATGGAGATGCCAGAGACCTCTGGGCAAAATATGCATATTGAGTTTCAGCCACTCCCATTACTTATCTTTTGCATTGTCATGGCTGCATCCTGGAAGAAGATGCTGCTGGCTGGATCTCTGTTGTATTAAAAAGCCACATATATAGACAGGTGCTACTGCATCTAGAAGCCAAGCAGAGATCAAAAACACATAAGCTCCCACTGACCTTATGGGATGACCAACTCTGCCTAGCTTCTCAGTTCTTTGCTCAAATACAAATTGAACTGCTGGACAGTCTTCTGGCCCATCTGGTGGCTACTGGTCTGATAGAGGACCCTAGGAAATGCTGAGCTTCTTCTTGAAGCAACCATGAGAAGAAAAGGAAAAGGGAGATGCATAATCAGTGAGAAGCAACCCCTCCACACACAATGAGAAGGCAGGAGGGAGGGTAGTAAGAGGTGTGTCTATGTCTTTAAGGCCACTAAGTAGGAAACTAAAGTCATCAACTCTGAAAGTAACAAATGAAAGCCCAGAGCTGTGGAGCTAATGTGCAAACTTGTTTCTGTCCTCTATGGCTCTATCATTTATTCAGGAGGTAGAAGCAGAAGACGGGGACTCGCATTTGCTTGATACTCAATTATACATTAGTGTACATCACTTGGCAATCTGTTCATATCAATTTAATTGGATTTTAATATTGCCTCTGATCTTGTTGTCCAATTAACAGTACTGGCTGGCAATAAAGCAGAACCACACACTATGTAACACCTTTGATCCCTGCCATATGGAGCTCTTCCATTGATTACCACATTTTCAAAAAAATTTCGCTCTCTCAATATGGACTGTGATAAATGGGAGAAAAGGCACATCCCCAATGTGATAAAAATTTCACTTCCACTCGCAACTTCATTTATTTTGTTGACATTCGGCTCTGATTAAGAACAATAAAAAAATCATGCCCTGAATATCATATGCAAATACAACCCCGGGTATGCATCTAATTATGCCAAGGGAGCATTACGGTGACTAGCTTGGCATCATTTCGGTCTTTCTTTCTTTCTTCCTTTTTTTTTTAAAGCGATAGCATACACTTCTGGGCTTGTTGTGGGAGGGAAGAGTCACCACGGCGACCGTCATTTAATAAACAGCAAATGCCGCACTTGTCACCACAGCATGGAAAATGAGCTGTTGTTCAGCTTGTCGTTTCCCTAGCATTGGATCCAGGTAATGCTTCTGGCAACAGGACTAGTCTCTGTCCCCCAACCCCTTTCCTTACACGGGACTCAGACCTACAGTATACTGAAGATACTAAGAGTCAATGCTAAGCATGTTCACAAATGTTAAGGCAAGCGTAGCATGGAATCTTGGGTGGTTTCTTCTTATGCCCTAGAGGTTAAGGACAGGGCCTTTGTGAGGAAACAGCTACACCAGCCCTCTCCCCTTCCAGAAAGAAGACTCAATCAAAGTGCGGTTCAATATTTGGCACGCATCGTTCAAGGCAGCAAAGTCAGTCACTAAAAATGTAATTCCAAGAATGATATCTCTATTTTAGGTTTCAATGGATAGAGACGTACCAGAGGAAAAAAGTACACCGGAATATAATGCAGTGAGAAGAAAATGGTGGTGATGGAGGGAGTGTTGGAAAGGCTCAAATGAAAATTGCACCTTTGGGCCCCTTAGAATCTTAAAAAGGCCCTGGCCGAGTGATTTAAATGTTAGTAATTTAACTGCATAATAATATAGTATGTAGTATGTAGAACTAGTTTTTACACTTACTAAATAAAAGTGTCCCTCTTTTTTTCTTTCTCTTTTTTCATTTTTGCATATATATGGTAATGAAAATATAAGTCAGAATAGTCTAGTTGGTACACAATAGTCCTGAGAGTTTTGATGACCCAGTTGAGGTAGATACAGTATTCTTGAAACATACTCAGCTCCTGGTGACAACAGCCATGTACTGACTGATATGAAGGCACGCACATGCACATACACACACACATGGTTAAATTTGATCCTAGAGTCTTCTGCACGATATGTATATTTTTGGTGTCAGAGTGGTGATCCCCTCTCCTAGGACTCATCAAAACAAACTACCGAGACAAATTAGGTAATCCACCCATGGCCTTATACTTGTGTTGCAGTTTTGATCTTGAGATCAAGCAAGGACATCCCTCCTGAAGGCATCCCTGAATTTAGAGTGGGATATAAAAGTTATGTGGTTTTTGCTCTACTCATTGCATTGGATTAGCTCCAGCATCAGATAATAGAATTATAGAGTGGAGACGCATCCTCAAAAGTAGTCTAATCCAATCTCCTCCCAGTATAAGGAATCTGTGGCTGATGGCTATGCAATCTTGCTTATTACTTCTAATGAGCCATCCAAAGTCATTGAGAGTCTGGTGGCATACATATTTTATATATATATATGTGTGTGTGTGTGTATATATATTTTGTGGCATACATATTTTATATATGTGTATGTGTGTGTGTGTATATATATATCAATTCCAAGTTCTCTTGTCTCATTGACACAAGAGAACTTGGAATTGATATGATCTTGATATAGTAGACAAAGACCAGAAGACAGCGGTAGTGATAGATGTAGCAGTGCCAAGTGACAGCAACATCAGGAAGAAGGAGCATGAGAAGCTGGAGAAGTACCAGGGCCTGAAGGAGGAAATCGAGAGGATGTGGAAAGTCAAGGCCAAAGTGGTCCCAGTGGTGGTAGGAGCACTCGGGGCCGCGACTCCTAAGCTGGGAGAGTGGCTCCAACAGATCCCAGGAACAACATCAGAGCTCTCTGTGCAGAAGAGTGCAGTGCTAGGAACAGCTAAGATACTGAGCAGAACCCTCAAACTCCCAGGCCTCTGGTAGAGGACCCGAGATTGAGGAAGACATATGCCACCCATAGGGGTGAGGGGGGATTTTTTTTTATACTGTATATATGTTGTTGTTGTTGTTGTTGTTGTTGTTGTTGTTATAATAACAGAGTTCACCACATCCATCTATCTATCTATCTATCTATCTATCTATCTATCTATCTATCTATCTATCTATCTATCTATCTTTGTTATAATAACAAGAGTTCACCACTTTCCAACCAAACTGGTATATTCTACTGCTGAAGAGCATATTCAATTATATAATCATTTTAGATGTTCACTGAAAAATCCCATTTCTTTTTAACCTGTTCAGCAACAAATAACAAAATGGTTCTATCATCAATGTAGCAAACCTTTAGATGTTTGAAGATGTCTATTTATTGTCTGTTAATTATTTTTTCTCCAAGCTAAATATCTAGAAATTCTTTAAGCTAGGACATGGTCTCCAAACTGATCATTTGCTGTGCCATCCTACTCTGTGGATACATTTTAATCCATCAGCATCCTTAAACCTTACTGGGCACAGTAGTTCAGTGAAGACAGAAATGCTACACAATAGGGTGTCATATATTAAAAGGGCTACTTGGTTTTACATGTGCTCCTGTCAAGCCAGGTGTCATCCACCCTGTATTTGTGCAAGTCTACCCAAAGAAAACATTGACCTCTCTTGCAGTTCATGTTGTTAGCTTTGGATAGATTTCAATCTTACATGGATAATCTTGAATCCTTTTTCTGTCTTTTAAAACCTTATCTGTCCTTCCCAGTGGATACTAATGGGTACTAATCCTTTGACATAATAACGATCCAGACACTGCCTCATACAATGACCAACAAAAAGATTGAAGGGCAATAGTGATACTATGCAAGGGGAGGGAATGAGGAAAACAGAACTCCAAAACAAGTCTGTATCTGATGAACTGATGAATCTTATTTCTGAGTGTGTGTATGTGTCGGCATGTACATTTGTAAATGTGTGTGTGGGGGTGTAAGGAAAAAATAATTGCTAACAAAAAGTATACACACATGGAAATGTGTATATAAAATGACAAAATAAGAGCAATGTACATGATAATCCATAGACTTTTTTTTCTGAATCCATGATGCAGAAAAAGGCTAAAATAAATATAACTGGGAAAATGAGACAATGGGGGTTGGGGCGGGGGAAACCCCCAGAGTCTCCATAATCTAGTTCTGAGCCTTGCTATAACCTGGGTCAGATTATGAAATTTAATCTTTATCTCAATACAGAGTGTTAGGGAGTATCTAAAGAAGCACAGAGGCTAGAGATGACATGAGTGTCCAATAGGTGGATGGGAAAAGATGGGAAAGAAATGATAAGAGGCAGCAGTTAGCATAGGGAAGTTGAACAGAATCAGGCTGGTTTTTCAAGGGACACATGGACTTCTTAATGGTAGCCCATGATGTTGCTGTTTTACTGCTGCTACTGTTTTATGATGTGTACTGGCATTTTATGAATGAAGATATTTTAAGAGTTCCTACCTTTTCTTTCTTTCTGTTGTTATAATGTTGATTCAATGATCAGCCTGAAAATTGAAACATAAATATTACTACTACTACTGCTATGACTACGACTGTTGCGACTGCTGTTGCCACTGCTAGTTAGCATCACATGGAGGTAGGAGGTCACACACTGAATATTCAAAAGAAGATTGACTTGATTCAGGAAATAAACATAAGGCTATGATATTCCATCATTATTCAATAGATATTATATATATTTTCCATAACTGATTCTGAGACATGCACATTTTCTAGTCAAATCTTGGAACATGAATACAAATATTGCAAGTTATGCTCCTCAAGCTATCCAAGGTACCTATCTGACAAGTGCCCAAAGGGTGCGATAATTCTTTTGTGTCCCCAGCTTACTCTATTGGCTGCTAGTCTTTGGGTAGTGATGTAGATGGCTTCTGATGTGAGGCAGCAAATGTAAATTATGGCATAGTGCATATTGGTAAAGAAGTTTCCAAGAAACATAGAGTTGTAACTATTGTTTGGCCAAACTGTTGGTGGCTTTTGTATGCAGAAGACAGCTGGGCCTATCCGTTACACATGTCATAAATTATTTCTTGACCATTAGCAGTTTTTCTGCATCATAACTGTTCTTCAGGCATATTAAATCAGTGAGAGGGAAGAACACACCAGGACATCTGGGGCTGCCAGATAATTCAGTTAATTTCTATTCCCTTGAACCTGGAGGTGTTAATTTGGAAGCGCAACAGCCAAGTCTGAAGAATGCTAATACGTCATTTGAATGATTAATGCAATCAAGGGAATTGGGGGACCTTTGTTTACTCTTTAATTTTTGACATGGCGAAGCAAGGATGAGTCGGGCTAATTTCCCTTTTTTGCTTCCTCCCCCCGCCCCCAAAGTTAAGGCTAACTTTTTAGTCACATGATTTGGTAGTGGTGGTTTGGGAATGGGGAGAAGATAGGGTGTGGGAGAGAAACATTCTGGTCCATTTTTTTCACATCCTGCTTACAGCTAGGAAAAGAAAAGAGATGAAATTGTTTGTGATCTGCTAAGCAGTAGCCTCTTGGGTGAGAGATTTTAGAAGCTAGTGTGAAAAATGGATTAAAAGATTCCACTTTAAAAAACAATCAATTAAAAATCATTGTACTCTAATTTATTCATTTTAAAAATGGGAGGGGAAAAGCATTACTGAAAGAATTTGTTTCCAGTTTCCAATTTGACTGTTCCATGAAGTAAATATGAGGCAGATTTGGGCCAAAGGTACCTTTTCTTCATCTCCAAGAGGACGCCATCATTCCCTTATACAACAAAGGAGGCTTTGTATGAAAAATTATCCCTATTTTTAAAGGCAGAAGAGGAGGTGGATTTGGCCCCAAGCACTAAACAATTCAAGGAGTGCATCTGGAACCCTGCAATTATGGCAAGAATAAATTAATGTTTTGCAATTTATCCCAATTGCCTCTTAATAGGTGTTGCTCATATATATCCATTGGAGGCTTCATGGAGATTTCAGTGAAGACAGCCAAGCATTCTTACCAGTTTAAAGCAGGGGCTGAAATTTGCAAATAAGTTTTTCAACAAAAGAAAGCATTTTGGAGGAGCACCAGGCAACTAAGCTGCCAAGGGAATGCAAAGCTCAGAAATGGATTCTACCATTAACCTGCATTTTAAAGCCCACAGCCAGATTCAAAGGTCCAAGGCTCCCCATTTTACAAGTAAGGCTGCTGCCTCATGCTGCGATTCAGGAAACCAATCTTCATGTCTTGGTAAATAGAGAATTTAACATCAGGAAATGGGATGCATTGTGAACCCAAGACCATAGAAACATAAGAAAAGTCCTGCTGAATCAGGCCAAAGGCCCATCTAAACCATTATTCTTTGTCACAGAGTGGCCAACCAAATATATTCAGGACGCTCACAAACCTGCACAGGGAAAGTTGTAGCTAGCAGCTGGTGTTTAAGATATATTACTTATAATTTCCTCTTCATCGATTGTTATCTTCTAGTAGAAAAGGGGCTTGTGCTTCTCAGTGACATTGAGCTATATGGTCAGGAATATACCCTTTTGTAAGGGTCACCCATGAGAAACAGGTCATAGAAATGGGGTCAGACTAAATTCATTCTGCTAGGGAAAGAAATACTGATGACCTCCAGGATTCTGCTAAGAAAATCAAATGGACATTCACAGTCAGGACATTATTGACATGACACTGGAAGATGACCCCTGCTCCATTTGGAAGGCATCCAATGAGTTACTGGGAAAAAGCAAACAGCAAGTACAAGTAGCATTAGTGCTCATGATGTGGCTGAATTAAAGTGTCAAGGATGTCTAACTTCTGATGTGGCCAGTGGCAAAAGGAAAGTTTTGAGCTGCAAAAATATGTAAACCATCGGTACGTGGAATGTCAAAACCAAAATTGATGTCAGAGCAGGAATATCAAGATTGAACTTTGATATTCTGGATATTCTAGTACTGAAATGGATTGAAATGGGTCACTTCACATCAGAGGAACAATAGGTCTTCTACCACAGACAAGAAAATCAGGGAGGAAGTGGAATAGAATCATAATTCACAAAAGGGTGTCAAACCAGTGCTTCCTGAAAAATTACAATTCAACCAAAAATAAACTAAATAATCAGACCAACAAGAGTTGACCTCTGTAATATTCAATATGATTTTGCAGTGAATGTCTGTCTGCTGAACACAGGGAAATGCACCAGTTGCTTTCCTTAACTTTTCCTGTACTAAAACTTATAGTACCACTCACTGGCCTTGTTCCATAACTTAGTTTGCTGTATTCAAAGAGGTCATGGTAATCTGTATCTCCCAACTGGAAAAAAAATGGTGAACATGCATTTGGGTTCCAGCTTTTTTCTCTCTCTGTGTGATGCTACAATCTTTGTTTTTTGTTTTTATATATTCCACACAAGTCTTGCTCTCAGCTGTGAGATCCACTACCAAAAAATAATTCCCTAGTAGTAGGATATTTACACATGAAATTATATACTCTGATATTCCCAGTTCTGAGAGTTTCCATGGACTCAGTTGACCAACTGAAGTGAATGACATTTAAAGCTTTTAGCTGAAGTTACACTTTCCAAAGGAGAAAACTAAGATAATCATGAGGTATGTCATTGTAGACCCATATAGTATGCACATATCTACATATTAGGTCCTGTAAAAATATTACTGAAATAAAATCCAAGTTGTCTAATATTACTGGAAAAAAAATGTGTGTGTGCGTGTGTGTGGGAGCAGCCTAAATGGTATTTTTGACAAGATCTGGAATGAAACCATTGCCCTCATTATACCAACTACTTATGGGCTGTATTAAAAAAAATAATTAAAAAAAAGCTCTTCCTGGCACCTTGATTGCATATGTTTTAGCATACAATTAGCAATGCTTTTCTGCAATAAGAGCATAAGCTTTGCAGGGCCCTGGCTTATTTACCACACACTGTAGATAAAAGAAGTATTATTCCCATTGCTCTTATTATTCAATTAAGATACATATCAAGACTAATAATAGTAATAAAAAAGATAATCAGCATATTCTCTGGCAGCTTAAAGCCACAACTCATGAATGTATAAATCCAGTTGAGATGAGAGGAACGTGTGCAAGATTGCGACCGTACAAAGCACCGAGGAGAGAAATCAAGTGAGAATCTTTGGCTAGATGAGTCCTCCTGCACAACAGAGATAAAAGAGAGCTCTCTGGGCCCCAAGACAAACCTCTTAGATGCTGCCCCCACCCTAGCACTTGTCATCAGTGAAAGAGCTTGTGGCAGTATTTGACAGAGCAGACCTATCCTACTGTCCAGAACTTGCACACCCAAGCCACTCTTGGGAAGAATGGCAGCAGCGGTGGCTTTGGGCTGTCTTGGGGTGGAGATGCACTGGCAGACTGTGACAGTACTAGAATGACCAGATCTGGTTGCAAAAACTCAGACATTCATTGGATGGCAGGAAAGGGTTTTCTGGACTCTTGACTGCCATTTTATTTATTTAACAAAGTGATAGAGCTGCCCATCTACCAGAAGGAACTCTGGGCAGCAAACAAAATAAAAACACAATACAATAAAGTGACCATTTAAACAATGAACAATGCTGAGGCCCTGACAAAACTCGCATCCATTCACCAACCACCCCATACCAGCTCTATCAACATCTTGACCAGTGCCTTCGTCAATGTTCACTGAGACAGTCTGCTGCACTTGCCTGTAGTCCACTTCTGCCTGCTACAGCATCCCAACTATCAAGTAGCCTTGGGCAAATGCCTCTATGGATGTGTGCCAGCCCTGGAGTGGATCACAATGAGGTTTGGCTTGTTTAAAGATGGAAGGCTCAGCTTAGGCCTCCTGTGCCTGTAGGCCCCAAGGTGGCTGCCACCCTCTCCTTCTTTATATTTACACCCCTATTTTCATTCTCATTTTCTACCTTATGACCTAACAAGCCAAAGACACTTAGAGCTGCCAGATGTTTGACAACTAACATATTTTTTGCAGCACCAGTCTGACACCACAGATAATCATTTTATGAAAATAGTTGGCTGGGGAGCTTTAGTTGGTTTGATGGGTCACAAATTGTTCAGATTTGCAAAAGTCTCTTGAACCTGTACATATCAGCAACAAAACTGATTGATTAAGCTCCTTAAAGGAAGATTCTCAACATAATTCTCCCATTCTTATGTTACCTTCAAAACAACCCTGTGAATTAGGTTAGGCAAGAGAGAGTTTCTGGCCCAGCATTGCTTGGTGGTTAATATGGCCTCTTAGGAGTTGAGCCTGGATCTGGCTATTTCTCAGATTGGATTAGAAATTATGCATGTTTCCGATCTAAAACAGCAATAACACATCCAATATCTAAAGGAAACGCATGCACAAATAAAGTGTATTAGTGAAAAAAAAATGTATAGCAGTGTATAATAGCAGGGGAAAATGTTCATTGGAGGCAAATCTGCATACAAAATACATACATTGGGAGAAATATATTTACCTGAATTTTCTTGCAAAGGCTAAACATTTGCAAACTAACATAGAAATGGGAGGAACCAAACTTAAGATGGAAAAAAGAGAAATAGAGAAAAGAAATGAAATTAATAGATTTGACCTTCTGTACCCATTGCTATTTCAACACTTTAGCCTAGTGGCATCTGGCAGATCTCAGAGTGGGGAAGGTTGCTATAACCACTAACCTGTATAGGCTCTTATTATTGAAAGAGGCAATGAAAGAATCACTTTAAAAAAGGAAACAGAAAGATATTGCTGTTTAAAGCAAAAGAGCCATTAAAATGACATTGCTCCAGGGCTCATGGCAGCCTCTGATTACAGTCCAGACTTGCAACCAATGCAAGAATTCCAAACAAGGGGAACGCAGGTGTTGCACACAAACTTCCACATATATTGCGGCTAACATGGTGTCCTTCTCACTCTTCCAGTTTCAAAAAAGGAACAACCCCTTTTTTTCTTTTTAAAGGTTTGTCTTGATGCCAGAAAGGTAAGGGTATAACATCAATTTCTGAAGCCTATCTGTTTGGGCACCTTTCATGCAGAGAAGCACACTGCCACTGAATCAAAATCGATGTGCTTTCTGTGGAACTATGAGAATTGGAAATCTCACTCTTCTTTAAAAAGCAAATGTGTAGCTCTCGTGGCAAAAAACATAATATCAAACATTTGCAAATCCTCTAGTAAAAGTTTGTCATGAAGACAGAATGGAGACTTTTTGAGATCAGCCTGTCTCAGTCAGGTCTTGAACACACACCTTAGGTAACACAAACTGCCACAAAGACATTTCCTTCTTCAGAGATTTACTCAAGGAGATTTGAGTGTGATTTTTTTCCTTATTAGACTTAATCTTAAATAACTTAAAGTTGAAGGTATCTTAAATAACTTATATGATATCATATATTACCAAAATGTCTATGCTGCTTGATTCACCATTAATTTATTATAGTAGCTTATTATATTCAGATTTCTGAACAAGTGGATTAGTGAATGACATAAAAACTTTTAGGAAGGCAGTCTTTTTCTGAGATGCCCATCTGCGGGGGCCGGCTGGGTGCAGTGACAGGCAGGAAAGCTGACATTCTGAATATACCTCCTGAAATATATCCCCAAACCCTTTGTAAGGGGTGTACATCCAATTTACAATCGGTGAGACTTGATTCTAGGCACCACTAGCTCCATTAATGTATTCCCCCCCCCCCCCCAAACACACATGTGATTAGAATTGCAGGAGGCAAAGAGCATATGGGAAGATCTATGAGTAGAGCAAATGTTCTTCAAAAGATGTTTGTCTTCCAGCATGTGGAGCACAATGGAGCCAAGCAATGGAATATGACAAAGAGATGGCTCGACAGTCTTCTTCTATTCCTGTGCGGGTATTGGGAAGCATGGAACCAAGGTTCTATTGCTTTCTGAAGTCTTTCTCTCTCTCCCTCATCCTCTTAAATTATTTGCTGAACTGAGTTGCCCAATTTCTCTAACAGCCACCTATTATTTTTAAAGCTATTCCCTTTTTCCGGTTCTGTAAGAGATCAGAGAGGAATACAGAGTTACTGGTCACTTGGTCTCTTCTTCATGGCAGCTAGAGAGAATGGAATTAGTTTCAGGGTGTCAGTTAGGAACTGCCTATGGAAAAATTCTGGAAGAATATTGCTATGAATAGAACTATGACATTTCAGTTTGAGTAAATTGGAGAAAAGGGATACGGCACAGAAAGGACCAGACTAATGTTGTGATGGAATGATTTACAAAAAACAACAGTTTCAAACTCACTTGCTGAGCATGCAAGTCTTCTGACTGTTATCTATTACAACAAAATGAAACAGCCCAAGTGGGGTTTTTCACCTGAGGCCCCAAATGGAATTTTGTCAAAGTTCAGGCCCCTCTAATTGATGCGCCTTTCTGGGACCTGCTTTGCAATATTGTTTTAACGTGAAGGCAGACCAAAGAAAGTATTTCCCCACAGAATGCACAATTAACGTGAGGAAATCATTGCTTCAGGATGATGGTCACTAGGTCAGATCGCTTTAAAAGAGAATTGCACAAATACATGGAAGAGAGGTTTATTGTTTAGTGATAAGAAGCAAGAATGAAATGTTCAGATTTAGAAGTTGCATATGAGAACAGATTCACTCAGTCAGGCTGGGGGCGCATCTACTCTAATGGCTGACTAGGTGCATTTAGGTAGACCATACCCAGAACAGAAGAGTGATTGTCTTCTTCCACTGTTGTTCCACTGCAGTTGATATTTAAGTTACATGACCTGTAACTCAGTGAAGTTTAGAAGTTGTTGGGAGCCTGGCCTTTGACAAATCTGTCTTCTTTCTATTTAAACTACTATAAATGTGTTGCCATCTTCACAACAGAATTTAAAGTTATATTTAAACATATATTGTCTTCTTAGCTTCATGGAAAAGAGGCTTAGATGGAAAAGCAGTGTGGCAGAAGGGGCTCATACATGTTTTTCCTATATTCATAAAGACAATTTATATACAAAAACATTTCTTTATATATAATTTAATATATATTTTATTAAGGGTTTTGAAAAGGAAGGTAAACTAATATAAAGTAAGAGGGAAAAAAGAAAAAGAAAGGAATCAAAGAGAAAGCTAAAAATGCAAGAAAGGGAAAAAAAATGAAAAATAGAAAAGAAAGAAAAAAGATCCAAAAAGTGGCTTTCAATTTCTTTACAGCTATTTTAAGTACAATTATAAATTTACCTCTTACTCTAAAGTTACAATGTGACTCTCTTCTTTCTATAATATATCCTGTCTAATCACCAAAACCATAAATCCTAAGTTCATTTTTTTCTGTTTTATGCAAAAAGTCCATAAGGGTTTTCCAGTCAGCAGTAAATGTAGATATTGTCTTTTCTCTGATCAAAGAAGTCATTCTGGCCATCTCACAAGTTCCATCATCTTCACCAACCATTCCTCCATTGTAGCTATTGCCGAATCTTTCCATCTTTGTGCATGATGTATATGATCTTGCTGCAGTTATCATATACAAATACAAAGTTCCATGACTTTTTTCAACTAATTCTGGTCTGTGACTATAATAAAATATTGATTGACTTTTTCCAACAGTTTGTCCATCAATCCCAAAAGAAAGATCTCTGGTCTCAATTGTATATTAATCTTTAAAATCCTCTGAACCACAACATATATTTGAATCAAAAATTTTCTAGATTTTTTACATGTCTACCAAGCATGATAAAATGTCCCTTCTTGTTGTTTACATTTCCAACATGAATTTGAATTGCCTTTATACATTCTAGACAATTTCTCTGGTGACATATACCAATGGTACATCATTTTGTAAAAATTCTCTTTAAGATTATAACATAGTGTAAATTTCAATCTTTTCAACCACATATTTTCCCATTGTCCCATCTGTATATTATAACCAAAATTTTAGCCCACTTTATCATACATTCCTTAACTTCTTCTTCTTCTGTTTCAAATTTCAATAAAAGTTTATACATTTTAGCAATTACATGTTCATCATTTGTACAGTTCTGTTTCAAACTCAGTCTTACAATGTTCAAAACCATCAACTCTTTCATCTACTTTAAATCTTTCTAATAACTGTAGATAAGAAAACCATTGGCAACCATATCCCTCTACCACCAGTTCTTCTCTTGATTTTATTTTGTATTCCCCTTGACAAAATCCTAATATCTCACGATAAGTTAGCCATTTGTGTTTGCCTATGATTTCTTGTCTGTAAATGCTTCTTGTGCTGAGAGCCACAAAGCTGTTTTCAGGCACAACATGGGTTTGTATCTATTCCATATTCTTAATACAGCACGTCTGACATAATGATTTTTAAAATCCACATTAACCTTAACTTTATCGTACCACAGATACCCACGCCACCCAAATCTCAGGTTGTGTCCTTCTAACTCCAAAAGCCTTCTATTTCTCAGCAGCACCCACTCTTTCATCCAACCAAACAGCAAACTGCAAACTACAATTTCAGATCAGGTAGACCCAATCCTCCTCTTTCCTTTGCATCTTGTAACACTTTATATTTAACCCGTTTTTTTTCTCCCCTGCCACAAAAATTTAGATATATCCTTTTGCCATTGTTTAAATGGTGCATCACTTGGCAAAACAGGTATTGTCTGAAACAAAAACGTTATTCTAGGCAACACATTCATTTTTATCATAGAAGTTCTCCCTAGCAATGGCAGTTGTAGTTTCTCCCATCTTAACATGTCTTTTTTAACTTCATTACGTGTCTTAACATAGTTATTTTGAAATAACATACAATTCATATTTGTCACAGTGATACCCAGATATTCTACTTTCTTCTCAATCTTAAAACCTTTTTTAATCATCAATTCTGTTTGATCTTCTATTTTCATGTTTTTTCTTAACATCTTCATCTTCTGTTTGTTGATTTTAAATCTGCTAATGCACCAAATTCTTTTAGTTTTCCCATCAATGTTTCAATTCCCCTTAAAGGATCTTTGAAAACCAACACCAAGCCATCTGCAAAAGCCCTTAACTTATAAGTTTCTTTTTAAATATTTACTCCTATAATCCTCTCATCTTGTCTTGTATCTCTAATTCAGTATTTTAAGAACCAAAATAAACAAGAGAGGAGACAGTGGGCATCCCTGTCTTGTTCCTTTTTGTATCTCACAAGGCTTTGTTAGATCTCTCTTAACAATTATTTGTGCTTTCTGTGAAGTATAAATTGATCTTACCCATTTTAGAAAGTTCTCTCCAAAGTTCTTATATACAAAAACATTTCATACTTCTCTGATGTCACCTCTTGTTTTGGTTGTCAAGCCCATAATTGTCTCTTGACCAACTGGCAGCAGGTGGTGCCTGGTCCAAAGTGATGTCACCAATAGTGGATGTAGGAGGGGGTGGAAAAGTCCATTTGTGAAGGGGGAATTTCCCAAAAAGGACAAGCTGTACAGATTATTTTTTCTGAACTTTTTGGGGGGGGCTCTAGGCAAAGTGAAAATGCTGTTGTGAGAAAAATGAATCTTTGGGTGAAAAAGACAAGTTTTTAGAGGCCTCAGATGAATGGGATCGCCTTAATAAGATTGAAACATAAAGGCATGTGGAAGCATCCTTGAAGCTGATGTGAACCAGGCCAGTTGTAAACTCCTTATCACAAACATTCCCATAGCAACCTGGGCATCTGCCCTGAGGGAGAATGCCTTCTTCCTGGCATTTGGCACCTTGAACTAATTTGTGTCTTCTTCTCTGTGACACTATTGTTTTACTAGCAGTTAGCAGATAACAAAGGGGCAGACAGTAACTTGAGAACTATTGCCTATTTAGGTATGCCTGCATCATCATATGAATATGTATGTGTATACGTATATGTTCTTTTTCCCTTCCCCTTCTTGTAGAACTGTATAAATATCAGAGCATCCATTTTGCCTGTAGGGGAGTGCCTCCCACTAACTTCTGGTGGGGTCTCCCTCCAGTACGTACTGCTCAATAAACACTGCAGTGAAGCCTTGATTATTCTGCATTTGTGTCCTGCGTTTTGATCCCACACTGTTGATGGAGGGGACATATCCCATCAATCTCACCATTCTAACTGGGTGTGGTGCCCCCCCAAGTCAGATAATTTTCCATTTGCACACCTTCCTCTTTCAGATCAAAGGTTTCCCTCTCCATGATTTGTCTTTTCCCCACATTCTACAGTCAGTTTTGCCACAGTTCAGAAATAACCCACCCGCTAGGTTCTACATAAAGACTTCTGCAGGGAAAGTAAGATCTGATTTTACCTGTGACAGAAGAGACAAAGAGCTAGCTTGGAGGAGTTGAGCAGTCTTTTAAAAATTAATTAAAAAAAAATGCAACAGGACACTGTTTGCCAGGATCTTTTGGTGGACAATAAATGCAAGGCAGTGAATTTTATCCTCTTGCTCCTTAGTGGTTGGGGTTTGTTTTGTTCTGTTCTGTTCATGAGACTGAACTCTTTGCAGGCTAGGGTCCATTCGAATGCCGTGCACATTCTGCACAGCGTGGGAATTCGCCGAGCAGATGTTTATGTTTATTTCACCTCCCGGGAGGATGTTACATTTATATGGTTTCCTGCCCGTGGTAAAATGGGGCAAGCAATACTGATTCAAATGGATAAGGTGTGTGTGTGTGTGTGGGGGGGGCATTGCAACCAAGGAAAGAAAAAGAAAAGAAAAAGTGTTTGTTGCAGAGAGGTGAGAGAAAAGAAATGGAGAATGGAAATGGGCAATGAAAATACATTTCAGCTAATGGATCCTTACAACAATTTGCAGCATGAAGAAGCAAGCATTTAAAGATGATGTAGAAATGAACTTTGCATCTAAAAAGAATCAGATCAAAATATATTTTAACCTATAAGTGAGCCTAATTGGGGTAGTAATCCCAATGTTGGCCTGGGAATGGAGGGTCTCAGGTTTAAATCATCATTCAGCTATGAAATTCAGTAGGTAACTTTGAACTAGTTGCCATCTCACAGCTCACTTAGCTTAAATGTAGTGGAATACAACAGCTAACACACTGAGATCCCCAGAGAAAGAATAGAAAACAATAGGAAAAAAGTATTAAAAAGTATTCTAATTGTCACCTCTACTCCACCCCTCCCAATAATTTAAGGTAAGGCATAAGAGCTGTGCCCAAATTGCTCAGACTGAGGGTTGATTAGTCCTTCCCCCCCCACCCCGCCCTTCCCCTTCTCTCAATGCATTCTGAGTGTATGTCAGTACACTGCATATATATCTTAGTGGGATTCAAGCAACACTATATCAGCTTGCAAGGTAGTCTCTAGATAAGAGATCCTAATTTACATTGAATAGCAAAAGCACGCTTGGGGTAAACCTGGGCTTTGGTTGTCCTTGTGGCATTCTGGCCAAAATATGTCAAAACTGACTGGGACCAACCTTACCATTATCAGAGAATGCACCATGTGGCATGATACAACTCAGGGTGATAACCTAGCCTATACTTTTTTGTATCTTATTAAAAATGTTATGTGAAAGCCTCAATTCATCAAAACCATGATGATTGGCAAAGGTCTACAGTATATCTATGGATCTATCTAGCAACAACCATGGCATATGGAAGATTGTGACTTGGAATGTAAGAGGAGTAAACAACAAAGAGCATGAATTAATGAAGGAAAATGAAAGAAAAAAAGTGAAAGGAGAACGTAATAGTTTTGAATGAAGGTGGTCTGATCTTGTGGAATGGAATTGATTAATCCATACAGGGAAGTGAAGTATATGTTTAATTATGAATGAAAGGGCAAAAATGTACATCAGAAAATATGAAACAGTGTCAACTAGGTTGTTGTGGATGGTGTAGGAAAGTAGGAATCCATAGATTTGCTTAAAGTTGCATGTTATATTCCAGTACACAATGATAATGAAAAGCCAGATACAAGATCTGGGAAAAATTGGGCAACCTTCTATATGACTGTTATTCAAGGGGGAAAAATATTCTGCGACAGAGTGCAGAAAAAGTGATTAGGCCATTCAGACACACAAGAATGAATAAGAATAATGTCTGTATCTGCTGAGAAATGACTGTATCTGCTGAGAAAAATGACTGTTTTGAATACATAGTTTAAGTATACTACTGTTCATATATAGATACGGCAAATGAATGAATATAAATGTAAAAGCAAGATTGATTTGATTGTTTAGGATGAAAGATTGAGAGAATTAAGGTTCTGTTGTGGGACCATTTCTCTATAGTGCCAAGAGTGGATTTGGGGAAAAAATTAACATGGAAGAAAAAAAAAAGAAGTGAAACAAATGAGAGTAAAAGTAGAATGCCTGCAAGAAGAGAAAGTATGAGTTCTGACTGAAAAAGTATTATAAGCAGATGAATCTATCAACAAAAAGAATGGAAAATGCATGTAAGAAAAGATGTTGAGGAAGTTGCTTGGAAAAGAATGAAAACATTTATATTATAAAATATTACAGAATTGTGTGGAGTTATATTTGTGGGATATATGGAAAAGGATGCTTGGTAGAAGGATGAAGTGAAAGATGCTGTGGATGAGAGAAAATGCTTATAACAGAATGCTGCAAAAATGATCAAAGATATTGTATAACATATGTAGAGAGAGAAAGATAGCTGCAAAGGTAGTCAAAAAGAAGGAATGATTAAGATTAAAAGAGGCCAAGGATGTGCCAAGCAATTTTGATGGAAATGAAATATTGTTTCAGAAATGGATGAAGACAGCCAAATAAGGACCTTCAGTAGAGTGAATGGAATTAAAAATAAAAGTGATGAAATGATCTGGAATGAAATTGAAATGAGGGAATGCTGGCAGAAGTATTTTAAAGATGTGTGAGAATGATAGTGATGTGACAAAGAATGCAATTCAAATGAAATGTTAGTGCTCAAGAAAGAAAGTTGAAAAGGAAGTTGTGAAAATGTTGCAAAATAGAAAGGCTGCAGATGTGGATGGAGAAATGTTAAAATATGGTGAATTTTATTTATAAATGGCTGTGCAACTTGTTTAGTGTGTGTGTGTGTGTGTGTGTGTGTGCAGGCTGTATTTGTGACTGACAGTTGGAAGAATGCCATTATTGTCCCCAAGTATAAAGCAAAAGGTACAGCATGCAAAACTATAGGCCTATGATTCTGTAAAGAGTGCCTGGGAAGAAATTCTGATTGAAAGAGTGTGAGAGGTGACAATGAGGAGAACTTGGCAAATGTACAACTGTGAATTTTAGATGACAAATAAAGATTGGTTTGTGTGTTGTGTCTGTATATTAGTTCAAAAATGCAAAATTTGATAAAATTACATTCAAAGACAAACTGAATTAATTTATGCCAATCTCTATAATATTCACAATTTTCCACAATCATCAGGAGGAATGCTATGTTAGGTGATCCAAGGCACTTTGGTAAATATATTATGGGTGGCAGCATTTTAGCTGTTGCCACCAAAAACACAGTGGGCCCAATAGTAGTGGGAGAGATAAAGCAGATTTCAGGGAGCTCTGCTGTTGATGTTGGTTCTGTTTCAGGAACAGAGGAATTGTCATAATCATGATCAGCTTTATTATGGACATTCTGTCTGAAAGCACAGAAAGAAACTAATTGATCAACTTTTAAAACATTACTGGACTGTAATATGTGCACATATCAGTGTATACATGAACCCTCTGTTCTATTACAAGAATTGTATTTCATTTAAAACCTAAAAGGTTTCTGTCTTACTTATCAGTTTTTAAACCTATATCTACCAACTACAATGGAACTTCCACCTTCACCTGCTAAAAATTAAACCATTTCCTTGGATATCCTTCTCAGATTGCCGCACAATTTTTGTCCACCATATAAGAAGCTTCAGCCAGCAGAACATTCAAAACTCTATAACAATGTGCTTCTCATCCCAGTTAAGCACACTCATAATAACAGACATAAGTAAATACCTACACCTACATACTGACTCAATTTCTCTCCTGCAACAAAGATACAGGTGCTGCTTGAACAAGGTTTTGAAGATCTACAGTGCTTACTAATATCATCAGTAGCATAACATTAAATCTGGGCAGAGTAAAAAAGCTCATTGCTGTTTCAGGATGATGCTCTGTGATGAATAAGCAGAAATGCTGAAACCGCTATTAACACCTAATAAGGAGGGAGGAAGTATTTCAAGGTGATATTCAAATCTCTTTGTATATCAAAATCCCATATTCATTCTTTAATAATTTCCTTGGCCTTCCTTAGACCTAAAGAGGTCATAAATTCCAAAGAAAGACTGCAAGGAAGGTGCTTTATAAGAGCCTCCTTTCACCTATCTTAAAAGCTGATTTCCAGAATTAGTGGTGTCAGCCTGGTTAGGGAAAAATCAGTTTTAACCCCCCAAATTAAAACAGTATCATTATGTTCTGGCTCCCCTTGTCAGTAACTAGCCCTGTTTCTAAATGCAAAGCAGCGTTCAGCTCATATCCCTGAAGACTGCCAAAATACTTTGCAAAGTTTAGAGTGAAAAATCTCTAACAGACCATAATCTTTAAAGGTGGAAAGTAAAGCACCACAGAATGGCTGTGCTCTTGCTTTGGCTTTGAAAACTTTAAGGGCTGTGAGGATAAACTGCTCGCTCTCTGTCCCTGGATATTTGGATAGCAGAATTCTGTTGCCTTACCTTGTGCTTGTTGACCTGAAAACAACATGAAGCTATTCAAATAATCTCACCTCTTCAATCTGATTGTTATGTCTTTGACATCTCTGTGTACTGGGTCTCTTTCAAAAGATTAGAATTTTTGTTTTCTGATAATTAGTAGTAAGAAGTTCCTTTTAGCAGACAGTGTTATGTATGTATAAAGATCTTCTCGAACCAACGGCAGCTATAAAAACTACTGCAAAATCATTTGCTTACAGGAGTACAGTGAAAGATGTTTTAGCTGGGTATGTCCAAAACTTAATGAAGTGTTATTGTTGGGCCCTGTATGAATAAAAGTAAATGTCTGTCCACAAGTGATTCTTTTAATACCTTCTGTAGCCAGAGTTGTCCACAGAATCTGATGATTTTGTCGAAACGATGAAATGAGCACTGTAACAGCATGACACAAGCTCCACCCTTTTGTGCAAGCAGCATCATGACGCACATACCGGGTGACTGAGTTTGGATTGTTATGGCTAGAACTTTTTTTTGTCATTTGCTCTCCCTTGCCCCCTCTGGGCACCTATGTTTGTAGCTTTTCCTGGTGTGTCAAATTGAAGTGACTTTTGAATCAAGAAAGGTTATGTATAAAGCTTCCTAGGTAATAATGACTTTCAGGCAATTGTATGCAGATGCCAGACCAACCCTAAAACCAGTTTACTTACCAGTCATACGGTTCTGCTGCTCTAGCCAATCTGTACATTTCTAGCAAAGATGACTGGCTTATAATTTGCTAACAACATTCAGCAGACTAATCATTCTATAATTTGCAGGTTCATCTTTTCTTCTTTTTGAATATATAGGGATCAAGATTGCCTGTTCCCATCTGTTAGTATGTCTGTTATTTGTTTCAATAGAGGTAGTCCTCATTTAATGACTAATAGTAAAGTGGTTGCTAAGTGAAACTGTGACAGTTTCCTTTCCTTTGCTTTACAGACCTGCGAAGGTCATAAATGCGAGACTGGGTTGCAGAGTTACTTTTTCATCACTGTTGTAACTGCAAATGGTTGCTAAATGAGGCAGTCACTAAATGAGGACTATCTGTATGTGTGGGTATTGGAACACATCAGCTGATCATGGCCTTAATAAATTCTAATAGGATAACATTCCTACTGAAGGCCTCCCCAATCTGAAATGCCTAATTTGACAATCTCCAGCTAGAGGCCATTTTAAAGATCTTCTGTACTGAAATTCAACCTCACCTTGTTCCCAATTTCCACTACAAAATTTGGCTCAGAATGATTTTCCTACACCTCTGGGGCAATGCTGGACTGTAATAACTACTGCCTGCCAGACCCCTGTTTAAAACTCTCTAAACTGTGGAGAAATTTCCATCTGGACATTCCTCCTTTTTAAATGCAGGAGAGCCTTGCACTGATGTTTTGGGGAGGCACAGAGAGCATTTCTGTAACCTTTATAGTTGTCAATGTTAAGAGTTTTCTTTGCTAAAACCTAGTCTTGGACAAGCCAATGCTTAGTTTTGCTAGTCATATTTTGACGTCTCTCATTGGATTTTATACCAAAAGTTAACTAACGTTTGGTAATTTGGGGGAGATTAGATTGAATTCCCCTTCATGGATCACTGCCTTGTCGTGGCGAAGGGGCTTGTGTAACTCAGTGAAGCCATGAGCTATACCGTGCAGGGCCACCCAAGACGGACAGGTCATGACAGAGAGTTCTGACAAAATGTGGTCCACTGGAGAAGGAAATGGCAACCCACTCCAGTATCCTTGCCAAGAAAACCCCATGGACAATGTTAAAAGGCTAAAAGATATGACGCCGGAAGATGAGCCCCTCAGGTCGGAAGGTGTCCAATATGCTACTGGGGAAGAGCGGAGGGCAATTCCAAGTAGCTCCAGAAAGAGTGAAGCGGCTGGGCCAAAGCCGAAAGGACGTTCAGCTGTGGATGTATCTGGAAGCGAAAAGAAGGTCCGATGCTGTAAAGAACAAGATTGTATAGGTACGTGGAATGTAAGATCCATGAACCAAGGCAAGCTGGATGTGGTCAAACATGAGATGACAAGATTGAACGTCGACATCTTGGGAATCAGTGAATTGAAATGGACGGGAATGGGTGAATTTAATTCAGGTGACCATTATATCTACTACTGTGGGCAAGAAACCCTTAGAAGAAATGGAGTTGCACTCATAGTCAATAAGAGAGTGGGAAAGGCAGTAATGGGGTACAACCTCAAAAACAACAGAATGATCTCAGTGCGTATCCAAGGAAAACCATTCAACATCACGGTAATCCAAGTCTATGCCCCAACCACTGATGCCGAAGAAGCTGAAGTTGACCAGTTCTATGAAGACCTACAACACCTTCTAGAACTAGCACCAAAAAAAGATGTCCTTTTCATCATAGGGGATTGGAATGCTAAAGTAGGAAGTCAAGGAGTAATTGGAATAACAGGCAAGTTTGGCCTTGGAGTACAAAATGAAGCAGGGCAAAGGCTAATGGAGTTCTGTGAAGAGAACAAGCTGGTCATAGCAAATACTCTTTTCCAACAACACAAGAGACGACTCTACACATGGACATCATCAGATGGTCAATACCGAAACCAGATTGATTATATACTTTGCAGCCAAAGATGAAGAAGCTCTATACAGACGGCAAAAACAAGACCAGGAGCTGACTGTGGCTCAGATCATGAGCTTCTTACTGCAAAATTTAGGCTTAAATTGAAGAATGTAGGGAAAACCACTAGACCACTCAGGTATGACTTAGATCATATTCCATGTGAGTACACAGTGAAGGTGATGAATAGATTTAGAGGATTAGATTTGGTAGACAGAGTGCCTGAAGAACTATGGACGGAGGTCTGTAACATTGTACAGGAGGCAGCAACTAAAACCATCCCAAAGAAAAAGAAATGCAAGAAAGCAAAATGGCTGTCTGATGAGGCTTTACAAATAGCTGTGGAAAGAAGGAATGCGAAAAGCAAGGGTGAAAGGGAAAGATATAAGCAACTGAATGCAGATTTCCAGAGAATAGCAAGGAGAGATAAGAAGGCCTTCTTAAATGAACAATGCAAAGAAATTGAAGAAAACAATAGAATGGGGAAGACTAGAGATCTCTTCAAGAAAATTGGAGATATCAAAGGAACGTTTAGTGCAAAGATGGGCATGATAAAGGACAAAAAAGGCAGGGACCTAACAGAAGCAGAAGAGATTAAGAAGAGGTGGCAAGAATACACCGAAGAACTATACAAGAAAGATCTTAATGTCCCTGATGTCCATGCTGGTGTGGTCACTGACCCTGAGCCAGACATCCTAGAGAGTGAAGTCAAGTGGGCCTTAGGAAGCATTGCTAACAACAAAGCTAGTGGAGATGACAGTATTCCAGCTGAGTTATTTAAAATACTAAAAGACGATGCTGTTAAAGTGCTGCACTCAATATGCCAGCAAGTTTGGAAAACGCAACAGTGGCCACGGGATTGGAAAAGGTCAGTTTACGTTCCAATTCCAAAGAAGGGCAATGCCAAAGAATGCTCAAACTATCGCACAATTGCACTCATTTCACATGCTAGCAAGGTTATGCTCAAAATCCTACAAGCTAGGCTTCAGCAGTACGTGAACCAAGAACTACCGGATGTACAAGCTGGGTTTCGAAGAGGCAGAGGAACTAGAGATCAAATTGCCAACATTCGCTGGATCATGGAGAAAGCACGAGAGTTCCAGAAAAGCATCTACTTCTGCTTCATTGACTATGCAAAAGCCTTTGATTGTGTGGATCACAACAAACTGTGGCAAATTCTTAAAGGGATGGGGATACCAGACCACCTTACCTGTCTCCTGAGAAATCTGTATGCGGGCCAAGAAGCAACAGTTAGAACCGGTCATGGAACAACCGATTGGTTCAAAATAGGGAAAGGAGTATGACAAGGCTGTATACTGTCACCCTGCTTATTTAACCTATATGCAGAGTACATCATGAGAAATGCCAGGCTGGAAGAATCACAAGCCGGAATTAAGATTGCAGGGAGAAACATCAATAACCTCAGATATGCAGACGATACCACCCTAATGGCAGAAAGTGAAGAAGAACTAAAGAGCCTCTTGATGAGGGTGAAAGAGGAGAGTGCGAAAGCTGGCTTGAAACTCAACATTAAAAAAACTAAGATCATGGCTTCTGGACCCATCAATCCCTGGCAAATAGAAGGGGTAGAAATGGAAGCAGTAACAGACTTCATTTATTTGGGCTCCAAGATCACTGCAGACGGAGACTGCAGCCATGAAATTAAAAGACGCTTGCTCCTTGGGAGGAAAGCTATGGCAAACCTAGATAGCATATTAAAAAGCAGAGACGTCACCTTGCCGACAAAGATCCGCATAGTTAGAGCTATGGTTTTTCCAGTAGTAATGTATGGCTGTGAGAGCTGGACCATAAAGAAGGCTGAACGCCGAAGAATTGATGCCTTTGAACTGTGGTGCTGGAGAAGACTCTTAAGAGTCCCCTGGACTGCTAGGAGGTCAAACCAGTCAATCTTAAAGGAAATCAACCCTGATTGCTCATTGGAAGGATTGATAATGAAGCTCAAGCTCAGATACTTTGGTCACCTAATGCTAAGAGAGGACTCTTTGGAAAAGACCCTGATGCTGGGAAAGATGGAAGGCAAAAGGAGAAGAGGACGGCAGAGGATGAGATGGCTAGATAGCATCACTGAAGCAATGAGCATGAAATTGAGCAAACTCAGGGAGGCAGTGAAAGATAGGAAGGCCTGGCACAATATGGTTCATGGGGTCACGAAGAGTCGGACACGACTTAACGACTAAACAACAACAACAAAGATTGAATTGCCAACTCTTTACTATTGATGTATAAAGTTAGAGAAATTTTTCCTGGAATTTTACAATCCTTTATTTCCCCCAAAACTGCAGAAAAGCCCTCTCTGCCTCTGGGGGATACATCCCTTGGCCCTGTCCTCCTATCCAGAAAGTATCAAAGGGCTCCATGCTTGGGCAATATTCAAAGAATATCTCCAGGTGAGAAAGCTCCCCAGCCTAATGAGGATCCTCCATTACATAGAAGAATTCTACAAAGGATAGGTTGGTTGGTCGGTTGGTCGGCCGGCCAGCCGGCCGGCCGGCCAGTCAGTCTGTCAGTCAGTCAGTCAGCCTACCTACCTACCTACCTACTTACCTACCTACCAATCTATCGATCTATCATCTAATTTCAGTCTGAAGGTGTAGCAGAGGTATGTGTGGCAGTTTGTCACAGCAAGGTGGAACATAGTTGCTACAATAATCAACTGTCTATGATCAGAGTTAGTTCTTCAATGAATATGTGCATGGGTATCTGCTGGTCAGGGCAGCTGCAAATGATGACATGTGACCTGAGGACTCAAATGGTGCAAATTATGCATATAATTGCACCATGATACACATGTCATAATGTTGATTGGATGATGGTGTGCTACAGACACCTATAGGTATGTGAAGAGCTTTTGTGAAACTCTCCCTTGTATTTAATGCTGGCTGACTTTCCATTTGTTATGTGCTACTCCACGTGTACAGCTATAAACTCCCCTTTACTCCTAAGGGCTAGGTTTGCACAAAATACTAAATTAAGTTAAAATGTGTCTGGATAGTGTTCCAGCATACTGTTGCAACTTATCTATTGAAATGTAAACATGAGGCCATCACATGAAGCCATAATATGGTGATTTGTTTGAGCGTAGCATGGTTTGTGAGCACAGTTGTGTTTTGGTAGTCCAGGTTTAGGCTCTTCTGTACTGTTTGAATCCACTCAGTTTATAAAGATAGTTCTTTTGAGTGGATCTCTTAAAAGATCCTCATGCTAACAAACAGCATGTGAAACTTTCTCCACTGTTTCAACCTATTGCTCTTCATACTTTTTTTTCTGAATCATGAGCAATTCCTCCTCCTCCTCCTCCTCCTCCTCCTCCTCCTCCTCCTCCTCCTCCTCCTCCTCCTCCTCCTCCTCCTCCTCCCAGTCAGTTCATTCTGAATAAATCTTTTTTGCTCCCTGAAAACTTGAGAAGGAAATAAGAGATGGTTCAAACATAATGTTTAGTGAAAATAAGTGGCTGTCAGTTCTGGGAATTATTAGCAAAGCTGGATTTGGCAGCAAGACGGTAACCTAACTCCATTCATAATGTGCACCACATGGGCTAACACAGATGCTCCAGATAAGGTTGTCTCTCTCCAGAAAACGGGATGAAAGAAACAAAGAGAAAGACCACTGATGATTTGCATATATTAATTTGCTTATATGCATGCAAAACTGAGCACCAGCCTAATAGGGGCAAGAGGGGAGAGGGAGAAGCTAGCCATGTGTGAGAGAAAGTATCTGGCCCAATTTTGTAATAATATGAACAACAATGCTTTTGAAATGCTCCAAATACATCTTAAGTATTAATTCTGTAATCCTTAACAAGAGTCCTGTTAGGTTGAAGCTACTCTCTTTACACTGGAGATCTGAGCTGGACAACCCCAGGCAGCCCTGGAACCACATATGGTCTCCAACTGTTTTAGTGGCTTCCAGAACTACTTTCAAAGGCACTGCTGGGTTTCACTTTCCTGCCATTTGGAGGTAGAACATCCCCTTCCAAATGTAGGCTTATTTCTTTATTAAATTTATGTGCCACCCTTCTCCCCAGAGGGTGACTCTGGGCGGCTCACAATTAAAATCCCAAACAATAAAAACAATAAAAATATAAATATCCATGTTAAAATTAACTAATAACAATTCTATATAAAAAGACTATATACAATTCAAGATGATTGGGGGGGGAGCAATACTGATCATTTTTTTTTTTTTATCTGCACTCAATCGTTACCGATTCTATGGTGACTGCCAGGACGAGTCCCTGCAGTTTTCAAGGTAAGGTGTTTCAGAAGTGGTTTGCCAGAGCCTCCTTCCTAGAGCAGAGCCCAGCTGGCGAGCACAGGAGGCGGGGTTTCCATTGCTTTGCACCTTTTTCGGGCGTGCGCGGCTTCCGCATTACCGGCAACTGGTCCCTGTCTCCTGTACAAGCGCTGCCAGCATTTTCCTCCCACCGGGGTGAGAGTACCCATTTATCTACTCACGTTAGTTTTCGAGCTGCTGGGTTGGCAGGAGCTGGGGAGGAAGCAGGAGCTTGCTCCGCTGCACAAAGCTGGGCTCGAACTGCTGAAGTGTCGACCATTTCTGGCCGCCAACTTTCAGCGTCATTAAGCTGCTGCACCACCCATCATCATCCCATCAGACAATTCCAACAATGCGAGCCCCCATCAGGCCCCCAGGCCATCTGGCATAACCATGTTTTCATACTTTTTGGGAAGGCCTTCACCTCAGGTGGCAAGCTGTTCCACAGGGTGGGGGCCACGTCAGAAAAAGCCCTCTTCCTAGACCCCACCTGCTGAAATTCCTTGACTGGTGGGGTCCACAACATGCCCTTCTGCTGGACCAAGTGAGGTGGGCGGACATAACAGGGGCGAGACGGCTCCTCAGATAACCTTATCATAGTTTCAGAACAACAGCAGAAAACCTGTCCCCCAGAAAACAGAATCTGTGCACTCCACCCCATGGACAATGCCACTCCACTTACAATTACATTATCAACCTACTCACATGGCGTTTACCCCAATAACCATTAAACGTGGCTCCATTCAGCAGAATGGTGTCACTCAGTTGCAGATGGTGAGCAGGGGCAGAGTTAGCTAACAAATACAAGAAATTAGAATTAAGCCAAGGAGCATACCTACCATTTCTAAGGGAAGGTTAAACTTGGTCTTGGTATAATTCTATTCAGGCACTTCTATTCATGCGCTTTGAATAACTTTTAAAGCAAGCAAATATCATCTAATGCCACAAGAAGTCCAGATGGAGACCCCTTCCTATTTATTTATTTAACTGTAACATTTATATGGCTACCCAACTCAAACAGCATGACTCTGGTAGCTACAAGGGGAAAAAATCCACAGTAAATGCAACATAAGGAAAACCGTACAATGCATTAAAACCAACCAAAACAGTAAAATGGGGACCAGACTAACATATACTGCAACTCATCCAATTGGAACTCTGCATAACCTGACCCAGAGGCCTGGAGAAAAAGCCAGGTCCAGACTGCTTTTCTGAAGGCCTGCAGGGGTCAGGGCCAACTGTATATTGGGGGGTGGGGGATGGCAGATCATTCCAAAACGGGGGACCACCATTGAGAAGGCATGCTTCTGAGGACCCATATGGTGAAACCGTTTCAGTGAGGGGACCTGGAGAGTGCCTTCCTTGTTAGAGTGCATGAGACTGGTAGATACCCCTGAGACTAGGTGGTCCTGCAAATGTCTTGTTGGTAGACACTGCAAAGGCAGCATAAGAAAGGAGATGTTGGACTAGGTAGGTTTTTAATCTGATCCAGTGAGGCTCTTTCTAACAACTTGCTGATATTATATGCATCACCCAGGGTCAAGTAACTGGGGCACTTTTAAAATCTTTTTTTTAATCATAATTTTTATTAGATTTTTTAAAAAACAGATAAAAGATAAACATAGGGGGAAAAAAGAAAAAAATTAAGAAAAAGAGAAAAGAAAAAGTGTAGTAGATAAGAGAAGAAAAAAATATTTAAAGAAGTGATTTCTGATCTTGTGAATAAATACTAAATATTTAGAAGTGTGCTGTGTAGGGTGCAAAGTAAGGCTTCTGTAAATGTGTGTAGATTATGGTGTATTTCTAGCAAGTGGGGCATTTGTTTCTCCCCCATGGCAAAAAAGAGGATGAGAGTAGACAGGGATGTGCCTGCCCCCCTCCCTCCCTCCCTCCCTCTCTCTTATCAATAAAAAAATTAAAATAATTATTGTAATTGGAATAGAGATTGATTGTGATATTGAGTGCCTCCTCAGACTGCTGTCTGGGCAGGCAACTTCAAGGTCCTCATTACACACCTTTCCTGGAGATCTTTGGACTAAAAAAGTAGTGGGTGAGGCCAGGTCAAAAACTAAATTCATTTATTTTGAGTGCAATTAATGCAAATGGTCTTTAATCATATACTTTATAATTTCCCCTTCCTGTCACAGTAAAACAATTACTGTTTGAAGCATATTTGGATTTCACCATACCTAAGGAATTTGGCAGCTGTTGGAGTCCTTGGTGCTCTCTGAGCTTGGTTGTTTGCTTGCAGGCGTTTCATTACCCGACTAGGTAACATTACCTAGTCGGGTAATGAAACGCCTGCAAGCAAACAACCAAGCTCAGAGAGCACCAAGGACTCCACAGTTCAACTCTGAGCTACATATATTCTCTTTTACTGGAATGTGGGAGCCATATGCAGTCCTCAGATTGTGAACCTTTGCTTTGTCACGTGCCAGGAAGCAACCATATAGGAGAAGGCCCTCCTCCCCACTAAGAACACCTGGCTTGAATGAATTTGTTCTCTTCACGTTTGTCCTGATTTGTAGCTCGACTGAAGGCAGTGCCCCTGATAGAAAGCAGCACAGTTTTTCTACAGCTACCAATGTCAACAATTTGAAAACACTTTTTATAATGATACAGTTTGGGCTCATCTGTATTCAGAGTATGAAGCTGCATGATGATCTATATATTTTTTAAATGATGATTTGAGAACATCATTTCACATGAGCAAAATGCTTCTCCTTAGGCTGATATGTTGTGACTTAAGAAAATTTGAAATACCTGTTAGGGGTCAGCTCTTGCTGAGCAAGGCTTTATATTTATCAGTTAGAGATTGGGCCTGTAGCTCAATAGTCTCTGATCTGGAATTTCCAATGGAAAAGCAGATTCCAACAGAGAATAGGGAAGGAGAAGCAAAAACTTCTGTCAACAGTAAACTAAGCAGTGTGTGTATATGTATGTGTGTGTGTGAGAGAGAGTAATCTGACAGCAAAATTTGGCATTGCATGGTCTGCATTTTAACTCCCAGTCCTTCACATTTTCCGAACACTGTAATTAGTTGCCAGTTTGGCATTTTTATCTTTGAAGAACTTGGACTCTATAAGTTCTATTGTCTGTTGAAATCTTAAGTGAGAAAGACTATACAAATGAGAATGGGAGAAAACTAAGTTCTGTTAATTACATTTAAAAATAATATACCTGACTCACTGACTACAAATAGTAACACATTTTAAACATGAAATATGCCAAATAAGAACCTGGACAAAATATACAAAAAGAAATTAGAGTTAAATCTAGCTGGTGCTATCTTTAATCCACCAAATACAGCTTGGTGACAGTTGCAAGGACTCTTGATTTTGGGAATATGCCAACTTTTCTGGCAACCGTGGTATCACCTGGTACTGTGGAGTGGTGGTGAAACAGCGTGGGGAGGGACTCTTCCTCTGACATAAGTGGAGTTGGTGATTCACAATCAGCCTACTCCCATTCATTGATCATTCAGGGGCTGAGGTGCAGTAAGAGGGGGATCTGTTGCCTCCTGAATCCAAGTCCACAACTACTGATGGTGATGAATCAAAGGAATCAATAGACAATCAAACAGCACTCTGGGCACATGGTGGGCTTAAGAACAATGAAATATGTAAGTTTGAGCTAAAGAACTCATACTGCACTGCCTACAACCATTGTGAGGCATGGGTTAGCAGTGGAAAAAGATGAAGCATCTCAATCTCAGGAATAAGTATTTGCTTAAGTATCACCTCTTTCCCACTACTTGACAATAAAGTCACCACTTGATTGCAAAGTTCCTTCTCCCAAACAGAGAAAATGTCTATGCAGTGATTGGTGAGCTGGTGGCAGAATAATCCGAATGCATCAAACCTGATGCTAGTATGGCATTCAATGATGCTATTTAATGGAAGGATGCTGGATTTCAGTGCTGCTTCCATTCATGGTTACCAGATTATATAATATAAACATCAGGGAGAACATTATCTGCAATGATAAGCTGCCTTGTAGAGAAAGCTCTTCCTTGTGAAAGTGGCTCATGTGGAAGACATCCAGGTGGAGGATACACATGCTCCCAATGTCATGGTATTCATTTTGATGAGCCCAAGCATGCAAAACTTTGGAGAAGTTTGCTTAGTGCCTTGCCAGGAAAAGAGGTGCAAAATGTTGGCTTGGTTGACTTGGTGAGAGATCTCCTCCTTTGCCCTGTTAATAGTGTTCTCAGTGCACTTGTGATGGAATGGACTTATGAAGGCCAGGCTCAGGGAGATAAGCATGTTCTTAGCCCCCAGCAGGAGCATGGGAAGTTCAAGATGATGAGGCTGGCACCTCCCTAAGGAATTCATGGTGTTGTGGCTGGCTGGCTTGGGAACTAGGGTTCAGTCTGGGGAGATTTTCTGTCTGGAGGTTGTAGCTAATAAACGCAACAGAACTGTCTTTGCATTGTCTCTTGGAGTTCTTTGGGCTGAACCTGACAGCATTTTCTGCAAATGTGTGTTGGCTTGGGCTGGTGTGTTTTTTCCTTCTCTCCTGTTGAAGGTTTTTTTCTTTTCTTGAGCAAAGAGTCCCAGATAACTCTTTCATTTTTTGTCCTGTTGAAGTTTTCAAATGTTAATGGAGTTAGTTTGTCCTTGCTGGTTCAGCCTGGGACAGCAGTACTATCTTGTTTGGTTTTTGCTATAATCTTCTCTTTATTCGTACAAGAACCAAGAACCAAGCAGCAGGTTCTTTGAAAGCCAGACTGCAAATGAAAAAAGAGCTAAAATCTGCTGCTTGGACTTGCTAAATGGGTTGATTTTCTGTGCTGCTGGTTACCTGCTGCACAAGTTGCAGAAAAATTGGGCAAATTTGAGATGTTTTAATTTATTTTTTCTGAATTTTTCTGAAACTTTAGAGCCAGGCTGGGAGGCGCTCATTATAAAAAAACCACAACATTGATGAAATTATGGCCATGCCCCTAACTGGACCTAAAAACTGCAGAAATATGCCCTGGGAAAAATTTTTTTCTGCCATTGGCCCATGATATTGCCTTCATCTCACCTCGTACTTTTAAGTAAGACTAGCTGAAGTTGTCCTTAGCTCTGCTGGTTTTGAAGTAGTATTCTTCCAACAACATCCAGTGATAGATGCAGATTGTATAAAATGTGTTATGCTTTGTCATAACTTTGGAGGTGAATAATAGCTGCTTTAGAATAATATGGGCATACCTCCTCTTCCGGTCCTTGGTCAGCCTTGCTGCCACTCTTCTGATGCCTACCTAAAGGGCTGGGCAAGCAATCAGTTGTGTGTTGGTGGTTTATCAGAATTGTACAATAGTGTTAGACTATTCAGGTGCCAGTATTGCCAGTGCTCTAATTCTGGCTCTGACCAATTGTCCAGTTTCAGGCCAAGCACACACATGGAAATGAAGTTTGAGAAGTTTACTTTGCACTGCAAAGGGTTTACAAGTAGCAGCCAGCAGCACAAGCATGTGTGCAGTTGCATGCACCCTTCAGCAGGGGCTACAGGAATAGACAGCTGGCCTGCAATGAATCCAAGTCCAAGTCAGTAAATAGGTAATGTGTTCAGGTCATGGTGTGAGCTTTAAGGCATTCATAGGAAGGTCATCAGTCAGTTTGGGGTCAAAGGACAGAGTTTCTGGAATTAGAGGTTTTAAGTCTTGAGGGCAAAGATTCCAGGTTGTTCCTCATGGAGAGGTGCCAGCCGGCAATCACTGTCAGGTTCAGTCCTAAGAACTCCAAGAGACAATGCAAATACAGTTCTGTTGCGTTTATTAGCTACAACCTCCAGACAGAAAATCTCCCCAGACTGAACCCTAGTTCCCAAGCCAGCCAGCCACAACACCATGAATTCCTTAGGGAGGTGCCAGCCTCATCTTCTTGAACTTCCCACACTTCCGTTGGGGACTAAGAACATGCTTATCTCCCTGAGCCTGGCCTTCATAAGTCCATTCCATCACAATCACCCTGTTAAAGGGTCACTTTATCAGGTCACATTTCCAGGTAGAAACCAATTAAGGCCAACACCACTCTTGCCTGACAAGAAATTTTGCTGAATGTTCTGTTCTCTAGGGTGTGTGGCACAACTGGGGACTGGGTGGTTGCCTGGGCCTTTGTCTTCTGCCTTTGGACACAGTTGCTCTGGAGGACTGCCAGTGGAGTTAGCCCCAGGGACTTGATAGCTTGCCAGTTCCTTGGCTGATATTCATTTGGCACATCTGGAGCAGGCTTTTTGACACTGGAATATTTTGAGCCCACGGTGGGCATGAAACTATCCCTCCCCCCAGGGCCAAGGCTTGGGTTTTTGGAGGAAACATTGAATCAGCTGGACATGGGCCGTGTTTCTCACAACCATTCTTCTGACCCATAGCCATTCAATCTATGAAGTATTGGAGATGGCCAAATTAATGGCAGAAGTCCAGAATGCACACTACTTCATCTTCTGGATCACCCTGGACAAAAATGGGCAATGGAGGATGCATAGGATGAAGGTTGTGGAGAGAAAGTTGAGTCTCTTGTGACTTTATAATTTGATCCATCTCGTATTTCTATGCATTTATTAGTATTAGTTCAATAACTTGTATTAATTTAACCTCTGAATTTATTTCCATCTCCTGTCTCTGTTTGATATGAGGTCAGCCACAATGGGCTTAATTGCTGCAATCTCCTTTTGTACATTCCAAACTGACTCCCTTAGGCATATATCCTCCTTGAATTGTGAATGGCTTTGATTTAGAAACTGCATGTCTTCACAACTGTAATCTATTCAAGGATGCAGATAATGAATGCGTTTAGAGCTTCCCCTGTTTGAGGTGGGATGAGGGTCAAACTGTTAAAATAACAACAAAAGGCAATTAGCCAGGCATCTGTGTTTTTGATAAGTTAAGTGCCCAAGTAATACAGAATGTTTGTTCTGGACAAGGAACAACCAAAATTCTTTGGGCAACCCCATCTATGTTCCTTATCTACTGTAGTTCAGCAAGGGTTACAGGAAGAGAGAGTTTGCCTGTAATGAGTCCATCAAGTCAATATATGGTCCAAGATTCAAGGCATTCATGGAAGGTCATAAGTTGTTCTGGGGTCAGAGGACAGAGTTTGCAGATTATCTATCTATCTATCTATCTATCTATCTATCTATCTATCTATCTATCTACCTATCATCCATCCATCCATCCATCCATCCATCCATCCATCCATCTACAAAATAAGAAGATAGGTAGAAAGGTAGCTTTCAGTGAAGCTGCTTGAGCTCAGAATATAGTGGTTGGAGAGCAAAGACTGGAGTAGACTGCAAGCAGAAGATAAATGCACTCCTGCATTTGTCACCAATGGCCATCACATTTGCTGCCAGGGAAGCCATCGCTCTTTGTCTTCACTGAACCAGGCATTAAGACAAGGTGATTCTGTTCGTCTGTACTTACTGTGTAAAATAATGCCCTTTTTATTTGGCTAAATGTGTCTCTTCATAGTTCTTTTGAGACTTGTGGTTTTCAAGAGAGTACACTGTATTTTCATACCCTGTCTTTCCACTGCCTTCTTTAGATAACTATTAATGAGATATATAATATGGTCAGTCTTCTTATTTGCTAGTGTGCCACCTATAAAGAAGCAAGACACAACCATTTTGGTGCTCCAAAGCCAACAGAACCACACTGTCACTGCCAATGGATTTGCTGATAGGGAATTTAGGCTTTCAAGATTTGGAATTTAGGATTCACTGAGGGATTGAAAACCCATCAGTTACACCCAATGAGGGCCAGTCCAAGGGGCATCTCTTAGACTGGCCATTGGTATCATTACTATTAAGCCAGGGACAATGTAGCCCTTACTAAGAAGATCTGAGCCTTCCTCATTCCATAAAGTACTCTGAATTCTTTGCTACAGCAGAACACACCATTGGGTACCTTACTGGCCTTTCAGGAAAGAACAATAACTTTGGAAAGCAGCGTGTTGGGTGGCCCTATTGGAAGGTGTGCTCAGCACTTTCCAGCAGCAGCAGCAGGCTGTCTCCCTGTCCACCTGTTAAGCTCTGAATGCTTTAGATCACTTATTTTCCTGAGGGGGGGAAAAAAAAGAAGTTAGATTTGAAATATAAGTCAGCCTCCCTCCTCCACCATCTCAGATGTTTCCCCCCCATCTGAAATACCAAATTCAGATCTTACATGAATATTCTCATGGCTGAGGCAATCATTAATATGGGAATATGAGGACCACTATGAGGGAATGGTTCACCAGAAGGTGCTGATAACATATTAGGTGCACCTCATGCCTCAATAAAAACTTGCTTTTCGTTGGGGGCCTTTGCCATACACTTTGCTATAGACTCTTAAATCCATTAATCTTGCCTCACAAACATTGTCATACGCAACAGTCTGAAGGGGTTTAATTAAAAAAAAAAATCTTGGCCCTTGGCTTTATCTGCAGAAGGCATTAGCAGGTTGATTCTACCTCCCCCCTTTTGGTCCATGAATCAATAAGGCAGACTTTGGCATACCTCTCTCCCTGTATATTTCATCCTTAGCCAATGCCTGCACAGTGCCCTTTTCTAATTAAAAACTGGACACTTTCCCTGTGCCCATTAATATTACCCTGCATAAATCTGTCCTCTGTCCACACAGCTGCCACATGCGATCTGCGCTATACCTTGCAAATGAAGTTGGCTTGTGCTGAAAATCAACAGCCATGTGGAGCAAAACTGTTTTTCTGGATGTATGGCCAGATTTTTGTTTTGAATTTATACGAATATATAGGAGAAGCGTGAGTTTCTGCTGATACGTTTGCTTTTTTTAGATGGTAATTGGAGTTTATTTCATTTTGTTAGATTCTTTTTTTTAAGAAAGAAATATTGATTTATTTGAACTGAGACTTAAAATAGCATTTAACATTTTTATTACTTTAAAAGATCTTTTCTAAAATATATAAGAAGATGACATCTTGAATAGCCAAATGGACCTGGCAGAGCCTTGAAAGAATTTCTTGGCTTCAGCTGTGAAGATTCTGGTAAGAGAAAATCCTTTGATTTGCCAAAATCCTTTCAGAAGGTAGTAAGTATATTAGCCATGTAAAACTGGGTGAAGCTATTACGGCATATTTTACTGCTCTGGAAGAAAATGAATTTTACATACATGCTATGCAAAGATGTGAGCTAGCTTTGTTCATGAAACGAAACTGGAGGCAATGAATATGTAGTCTAGAGAAGAGCTTTATATGTGGGGAACCCTGCCTCTCCATATAAAATCATCCCTTCCCTTGCCAGCGTTTAGAAGGGAGCCCAACTGCTTATGTAGCATAAATTGAATCAGAGGTGTCAGTAACAAACTGCAGTTACTTCAAAATCATGACATGTGTGCAATGATGACATCATGCAACTGCCACAATTGCGTACTAGCATGACATCTTCATTTCCCTCTATTCCCCCCCCCCCCCCCCAATTACTGCAGATATAGGAATTTGATGTAATGGGTGAAAAATAGGGATGTGTCTAAGGACAAATGGCTAAACTGAAATTTGAATAAAACATTAGACCCGTATCATGTCCTGTCTGCTGTTGTGGAACTTCACTGTTAAATCATGCTAAACAGCCAGGTGGTCAAGTAGCTAGTGGTAAGGTTTACACATCACACTAAACCATCAGCTGGCTTGTTGGTTTTGATGAATATGACGTATGAATCCAGCCATTATAATTTGTAAACTATGGTTTGTGGCTTAGCATTATACTTCAATGTGTTATGCATTATTTATTATTTATTTATTAAACTTGTAATTGCCATAATATGAAAGGACTTTCAGCCATTATCAACAATGTAACAATAATGCACAACTTAAAATATCCACAGTAGGTTTAAAATATCCTTGATATTTTGTTGTTGTTCAGTTGTTCAGTTGTGTCCAACTCTTCATGACCCCATGAACCATATTGCACCAGGCCTTCCTGTCCTTCACTGCCTCCCTGAGTTTGCTCAGTTTCATGCTCATTGCTTCAGTGATGCTATCTAACCATCTCATCCTCTGCCGTCCTCTTCTCCTTTTGCCTTCAATCTTTCCCAGCATCAGGGTCTTTTCCAAGGAGTCCTCTCTTCTCATTTGGTGACCAAAGTATCTGAGCTTGAGCTTCATTATCAATCCTTCCAATGAGCAATCAGGGTTGATTTCCTTTAAGATTGACTGGTTTGACCTCCTAGCAGTCCAAGGGACTCTTAAGAGTCTTCTCCAGCACCACAGTTCAAAGGCATCAATTCTTCGGCGCTCAGCCTTCTTTATGGTCCAGCTCTCACAGCCATACATTACTACTGGAAAAACCATAGCTTTGACTATGTGGCTCTTTGCAGCAAGGTGATGTCTCTGCTTTTTAATATGCTATCTAGGTTTGCCATAGCTTTCCTCCCAAGGAGCAAGCGTCTTTTAATTTCATGGCTGCAGTCTCCGTCTGCGGTGATCTTGGAGCCCAAATAAATGAAGTCTGTTACTGCTTCCATTTCTACCCCTTCTATTTGCCAGGGATTGATGGGTCCAGATGCCATGATCTTAGTTTTTTTAATGTTGAGTTTCAAGCCAGCTTTTGCACTCTCCTCTTTCACCCTCATCAAGAGGCTCTTTAGTTCTTCTTCACTTTCTGCCATTAGGGTGGTATCATCTGCTTATCTGAGGTTGTTGATGTTTCTCCCTGCAATCCTAATTCCGGCTTGTGATTCTTCCAGCCTGGCATTTCTCATGATGTACTCTGCATATAGGTTAAATAAGCAGGGTGACAGTATACAGCCTTGTCGTATTCCTTTCCCTATTTTGAACCAATTGGTTGTCCCATGACCAGTTCTAACTGTTGCTTCTTGACCCGCATACAGATTTCTCAGGAGACAGGTAAGATGGTCTGTTACCCCCATCCCTTTAAGAATTTGCCACCGTTTGTTGTGATCCACACAATCAAAGGCTTTTGCATAGTCAATGAAGCAGAAGTAGATGTTTTTCTGGAACTCTCATGCTTTCTCCATGATCCAGCGAATGTTGGCAATTTGATCTCTAGTTCCTCTGCCTCTTCGAAACCCAGCTTGTACATCTGGTAGTTCTCGGTTCACATACTGCTGAAGCCTAGCTTGTAGGATTTTGAGCATAACCTTGCTAGCATGTGAAATGAGTGCAACTGTGCGATAGTTTGAGCATTCTTTGGCATTGTCCTTCTTTGGAATTGGAATGTAAACTGACCTTTGCACTAAACATTCCTTTGATATCTCCAATTTTCTTGAAGAGATCTCTAGTTTTCCCCATTTTATTGTTTTCCTCAATTTCTTTGCACTGTTCATTTAAGAAGGCCTTCTTATCTCTCCTTGCTATTCTCTGGAAATCTGCATTCAGTTGCTTATATCTTCCCCTTTCACCCTTGCTTTTCGCATTCCTTCTTTCCATAGCTATTTGTAAAGCCTCATCAGACAGCCATTTTGTTTTCTTGCATTTCTTTTTCTTTGGGATGGTTTTAGTTGCTGCCTCCTGTACAGTGTTACAGACCTCCGTCCATAGTTCTTCAGGCACTCTGTCTACCAAATCTAATCCCCTAAATCTATTCATCACCTTCACTGTGTACTCACAAGGAATATGACCTAAGTCATACGTGAGTGGTCTAGTGGTTTTCCCTACATTCTTCAATTTAAGCCTAAATTTTGCAGTAAGAAGCTCATGATCTGAGCCACAGTCAGCTCCTGGTCTTCTTTTTGCTGTCTGTATAGAGCTTCTCCATCTTTGGCTGCAAAGTATAAAATCAATCTGGTTTCGGTATTGACCATCTGGTGATGTCCATGTGTAAAGTCGTCTCTTGTGTTGTTGGAAAAGAGTGTTTGCTATAACCAGCTTGTTCTCTTCACAGAACTCCATTAGCCTTTGCCCTGCTTCAGTCTGTATTCCAAGGCCAAACTTGCCTGTTGTTCCGATTATTCCTTGACTTCCTACTTTAGCATTCCAATCCCCTACGATGAAAAGGACATCTTTTTTTGGTGCTAGTTCTAGAAGGTGTTGTAGGTCTTCATAGAACCGGTCAACTTCAGCTTCTTCAGCATCAGTGGTTGGGGCACAGACTTGGATTACTGGATGTTGAATGGTTTGCCTTGGATTCGCACTGAGATCATTCTGTCATTTTTGAGATTGTACCCCATTACTGCCTTTCCCACTCTCTTACTGACTATGAGTGCTACTCCATTTCTTCTAAGGCTTTCTTGCCCACAATAGTAGATAGAATGGTCACCTGAATTAAATTCACCCATTCCCGTCCATTTCAGTTCGCTGATTCCCAAGATGTCAGTGTTCAATCTTGTCATCTCATGTTTGACCACATCCAGCTTGCCTTGGTTCATAGATCTTACGTTCCAGGTACCTATACAATCTTATTCTTTACAGCATCGGACCTTCTTTTCGCTTCCAGATACATCCACAGCTGAACGTCCTTTCGGCTTTGGCCCAGCCGCTTCACTCTTTCTGGAGCTACTTGGAATTGCCCTCCGCTCTTCCCCAGTAGCATATTGGACACCTTCCGACCTGAGGGGCTCATCTTCCGGCGTCATATCTTTTAGCCTTTTAACATTGTCCATGGGGTTTTCTTGGCAAGGATACTGGAGTGGGTTGCCATTTCCTTCTCCAGTGGACCACATTTTGTCAGAACTCTCTGTCGTGACCTGTCCGTCTTGGGTGGCCCTGCACGGTATAGCTCATGGCTTCACTGAGTGAAGGCAGTGATCCATGAAGGGGTCCTTGATATACAACAATGAATTAATGACATGTAAATTTAAAGTATAATACATAAAGTAGAGGCCTACAAACCAACTATAACAAATCAAGCAATTACAAATAATATAAATAATGTCAACCTAATTAACTACCAAACACTCTCTGGAAGAACTACACCAACTTCAAGAAACTATCATTGAAGGAAGAAATCTTGTAAATGTAGGCTGTTCCCTAAGTCTGGAAGCAATATTGAGAAGCAATGACTCCTTGCTTAAGCCCCCTCACTTCATAAAAGTGGTGGATCAAATAAATTATATTTTGCAACTGTTTGGATCACCAACAGTTCTTCCCAGGATAAGCATACCAGATGGGTTGATTCAAGCTGACAGAAGTGGTTCTGCAAGTTCCTAGATGCCAAGCCATATGGGCTTTATAGATGAAAAACAGGACTCTGAATTGCACCCAGACGCACATTGGCAAAGAATGCAGGGCCCACTACACAGGTGTAACATATTAACGCTGGCAAGTATTCATATGTATTCTGGGTAAAATTGTGTTATGTTTGCCATAAAGGAAGATAGGACTAGTGTTGTCTTCTGTTTCCAGTGGAGATCACTCTCCAAGTTGTGAATTCTAAGCATTTGGTAATTCATAAAATATCATAACACCTGTATAAAAAGGTGTATTAACATAGATCTATAATGTACTGAGATAGGCCATGAGAAAATAATAAGACTTGCAGCTGAGGAAGAAAAATAGAAATAGCTTTGTAACACCAATGTACATTAGGTAGTAAGTTAAAAATTAAGTAGAAACATAATGTACTATGGCTCTATTACAATAGTCATACTAGTGAAAATCCTTTTTTTGGTAGTTACCTGTATATAATCTTAAGACCTTGCCATCTCTGTTTTGGATGGCTGATAGTTACCTATTCTTGCATTTTATAAAAAGCAGTTCGTACAGTTTGGGGAGTTTATAGCATCAGAGATTGCAGCGCAGATGATTGTAGGAGGCCAAAACGAGTTGAATTAGGTAGTGGCATTAATAAACAAATGCTGTCATATGTAAGTTGAGCCTGTATAATTGTTAATAAATGGCTTCAGACTGACTAAACCAGACCACATCCCCTTTTAAAAGCTTAAACACTCCATCCCCTTGGAGATTTAAAATCTGCCCAAATGTCCAGGTTTTAAGAGACTGGCTGGAGCAGTGCTGGAGAGTGCATTGGCAGCAATAGCAGCAGCACTGGGGCATCCAAAAGAAAGAGGAATGTCTTTTTCAGTGATGGACATCAGCAGGGACCGAGACAGGGATTCCTTGCCATGATTGCTGAGACATGCTTCCCTTGAGCTGCATCTTGACTGGCAAGAGAAAGGAGAGAGACAGAGCCTTGGCAGTGGCAAGTGAGGATATGTGTCTATAGGTGTACGTGTGTACACTCAGAGGGGCATACATATAGATACACACAGGTGCGTACACACAGACACACACACAACAGGAAGTCACTGCTGGCTATGAGGCAGTTGTAATGCTTGGAAGATGCTACAGAAACTTTCGTTTTTGGTTGAACTTGTCTTGCTTTCGTTAAGCCACTTGTGCTTCACAAAAGGTATGTTCCTTTTAAATACTGCTTTAGCACCAGTCAGCTCTCACTCATTCTTTGGATATATTTCTTAACTAGACAACCCTGTGACCTTTGAGAGAAAGGTAGTGCAATCTGATGTGACCAGAATGAACATTAAATTTTAGGCTGACCATATTTTTTTTTATCCCAATGCTGGATGGTCCCGTGATCATCTAAGAAGTGTATATATCATAAATAGAAAAATAATTGTAGTGGCAAACAAACTTCAATAATAAGTCAATATTTACTTACCAAAACAGAGAAACAGAATGACTATGGGCAGGCAAAAAAAAAAAAGCAGAAGCGAATTCTGACTTCCTGCTGGCTTCCCCATTGACTTTGCTTGTCGGAAGCTGGCAGGGAGTGTCAGAAATCATGATCATGTGACCACGGGGACTCTGCAATGGCCACAACTTTGTGAATAAAACTGCTCTGAACATTGTGGAAATTTCAATTCCACAGGAGAAATGGGCCCTGAGCTTTTTTACACATTCTTTAAGTTAGCAGATTTTAGGTACCTTGACTCAACAATTGTTGTAAAATACACTGTTTGGGCTACCTTCAGGGTACAAACAGACAAACAGCTCTCTGTTTAGTGCTTCAGAGACAGAACACGTGCTGGGAAGGGGGAAAGTAGAGTGCATATAAGTCCCATTTGTGTGCTGTGCATAATGCAACACGTTGGGTGAAACAACATCCTCTCCAGAGAATCCTCTTTTTCAAAAAGTTGATGTATAGTAACCCTTGCACAACCTCCATTCATTCTGAAAACATGAACAATAGAAAATTGATTGACAGCCTGTTCAATAGCATCAGATAATAGCTAGGGCCTTGATATAAGTGCTGGCAAGCCTATGGTCTGATTCTACCTTGTTTGTATAGGTTCCCATTTAAATACTTGGTCCTCAAGGGAAACATTCTTTGGTATGCTAAACCTTAAAGTATAAAAATTACACTTTTCTCTATAAACAAAACAAAACAAAACAAAACAAAAAAGGAAGCCTCAATGTTTTTAGTTAATAGCAAGTTAGAACAGTTCGGATAGAATATTGTGAACAGTGTATATGTTAAAGAAGCAGATTTTTATGGAAGCAAGTGTCTGGCCAGTCATCAGCACTGGCTAATATCTACAATTGTATAATCTTCTCCTCTCCTCTTCCCCGGAATGCCACTTCTGACTCCTACATTTTTCAAGATTTCACTGCTACGGACAGATTAACAGAAGCATTAATAAAGAGCAAGCTTATTCCATCCCCAGCAACCAGTCATTTGAGGAAAACAATGCATGATACAAAATGATGCAATTCCCAGATGGATTCTGGGGAAAAAATGGCAGCCACCAGCTAGTACCAACATGAAAAATCTAATTTGATCATAGCAAGTATGCTGCTCCCAATTTTGTGGCATTTTATCCTTCTGAATCATCCCTCAAATGCCCCCTTCCATTTGGGCTCATTAATGCATGTGACACCATGTCATACCATTAGACTTTTTCTTATCCACGCAAGCGGAAACAATTACATGAAGAGGGGAATTGAAATGTGATAGTGTCATGCAATACATTTACATTATTTTGGATGATGCCAGAAAGGGAGAGAAGTAGGATGGAGAATATACTGCATTGAATGAAACCAGAGATGTGCCAGTGAAGAGTTGCTTTCTTCTATATGAACTTGCCTGTCAGCCAAGATGTTGGAAGCCCTTCTCTAAAAGCCCGTGAAGTTAGATATGTGGATTATTGAAGAAAGGGCTTTTTTTGTGACGGTACCTAAATTGTGAAACTTCCATTTTGGATCATTTTACATAGTGCCTTTTTGTCTTACTGAACTTAGATATGAAGCATCATCTCTCTTGGTCTCTTATGTAAACACTTTTAATATTCAATCATTTAATTTTGTCCTATTTTAAAATTTAGTTCTTAAATATTTTAATTCACTGAAAATTCACTTCATTATTTATTTACAGTGTCCTATTTGTTTTAAAGTTTACTTATATGGATTTGGATATAAAATTACACATATTTAAACCCTCCCCTGCTAAACTATTTTAAGAAATGTTGTGAAAAATAAGCTGTGGTATATTCAAAGAACTAATGCAATAGTAGCCCAAATGTTGCTCCTTTGTAGTTCCAGTTAATACTCCTTTTGTTTTTTAAGGATGCATTTCTAAAAGTGGAGAGCACAGAAGAGGAACAATTTAAAGCATATTTTCAACCTGAACAGTGATGGCTTGCAAAGTGAATGGAAGTACATGGTCTGCATAAGAAGTACTGCAGGCTGACCTAAGACAGTCACCGTGGCAGGTGGATCAATCTGTGTAGACCGTGCTGTGCTGGTAGAGAAAGAGGTTTCCTATATTGTTACTGCAGTTCTGATCTTTCAAGTGTTGACTTTCCAGTCAGCGTGGTGGACTCCCAGCTCGTTAAACAAGATGACACATCATTCCAATGCTTTCACCTTAAAGGTTTGCTGAGATAATACCAGAGTGGCAAACAAACATGGGATTTGTTGTCGCAGGTGGTAAAACCAATGTGTCAAGGACTGACTGGAGTCCTGGTGGTGTTGTGTATTGGCCTGTGACTTGCTTAAAGGATGCCATTGCATCTTTGATGCTTGCAACTCCTTTGTAATCCTAATCTCTTTGTTTCTTTTATGTTACGCTGGCCCCCCAAGGTTAAAGAAAGAGATTTAGACCTTAAACACAAAAACCAACCCTTCAAGCTTGGGAATTATCTTTGCCTCTAAATGTGACTGATCAATGCCCATTTTCTTTTGAAAATAAAACCCTTTTGAACCTTGAAAGCCTTCCACTGTTGAGCTACGTCTAAGTGCCACATGGGGAAATGGGCTGAAAACAGCCCATTTTTTCCTTTAGTGCTTACATCGGAGGTCTTGAAGTTCAGTCCAGCGCAATCAATTTAATTGGTGCTAGCTCTGGTGACAGATTATGCCGGTTTACACTCAAGTATAGCACAGATTTAAATGCTGGGGAAAAAAAGCAAAAGATACACTCTTTGGTCTCTACTTAAAGAGGGCAGCGGTATTGGAAAAAGAGCACATTTAATTTATCACTGTCAGAGCAGGTGCAAAGTTTAATTCTAACTAAAAGCATTAAACAATTAACCCAGACAGTCAGACTCTTCTAAAAATGCTCAGTTGCAAGGAACACATGGTCCAGCTTGCCAATGGAATTAATAATAATTTTAAAAGTCCAGATTTCTCTTTGATGCAAGCAACTACCTTCCTTCACTTTTTAAAAAATCTTGAGTTAACTGGAAAAGATACTGAAGGCAAAACTTAAATTCTTAGCTCCCTGATCACTGCTGAAATACATTCCTCTGTGGCAAAGTCCTCCCAACTGCCAACTAAATAACAGGATTGATGTTCAACTTCATATTGTCATGTCCCCCCCACTTCTGAGAGGTGAGAAATTCCAAAGGCAGCACAATGCATTTTCTTTCCATTGATCTGGGGACATATGGTGGCAACTGGAATATTTGGTTGTCGATTTGCAAAGATCACTGGGACAAATCAATTGCTACATAACCACTGAATCAAGTTGCTAATTTGGTTTCAGAGCTGAGTGAGGACGAGTGGAAGAGAAAGATTATGTGCAATTTTGCTTCCCTTTAAACTCCTGGCTCTCCTCATCTCTTTTTTCTCTGAATTCAAATGGCCAACTCATTCAAAATGGTTTCCCTTTTTTCTGCTTAACATTGAACAAGTTCATCCTCTGAGGCCACCATCATTTCTGTGACATATCCTGGACCCACTGAGGAAATTCCAGCAATCATTTCAGATGATATGCAAGCAATTAGCTTCACACAAATGGTCACCCAGCAACATTTCTTAACTATATGATGCCAGTGAAATTTTTTTTGCAACTTAGTCTTCCTTTCCTCCTGTCATATTTTTCTGAAGATGTAAGGTATCTAAGTTATCTTTGATGTGAGGATAGGAGAGTTACAAAACTTTCCAATTTCCATGGTAAAACTTTAAAGGAGTACAGATATGGGGATGCCATTAATGGAAGGATTCTGACTATTCAATGAACTCCATGCTGCCCAACAATGTGTATACTTCAAATAATGTATAAGTTTTCCCTGGTGCTCATTTATAAGGCATGCAAAGACCTATCTGGTCCTTATCTCTCTCCCTTATTTTCCTTTATTTTCCTGTAGATTTCTGTGCTATTTCATGGTTATCTCTAAAAAAATCTGTTTAAGTTGGTGATATTAGGTAGAAGCCCAGTTATGTGATACAACTTAGTGGTGCTAAAGAGATTTGCCCCAGAGTCACTTTCTCCACCAGTTCAGCTAACAGGGCTTGTCTTTCCTGGATTGCTTGCACATCAGTTCTGTAGTCTTAGCTCCACTTGAATGAATTAAGGTGAGACATATAAAGAAATTTTTTTGAGATGCCTTTCTAGGCAAACCTGAGATTGGTGAAGGTTTGGGGGTTTCACAGAACTCAGACCAGAATGTAAAATTCAATCAAGTTAAAAACTGTTCCACATATTATGCCAAATAAAATGCTTAAGATATTTCATGGAACTAACAGCATATATGAGAAAACTGTCCAGATTGTGAAAACATCATTGTGGGAAAGTATTAATGCCCACCAACCTCAGCCTCTTCCATCCTTATGACCTTCCCTCAAAAGGTTAAGTATTAACAACTATTCATTTACAGATCTCCTAACATCATATCTGGTTAAGTTCTGAGGAAATAAATTTCTGAACTACATCATTTTAAATATCCTCCCCCCATTTATATTCAAATATACAGATTTAATAGCCCTTCCCACCTGACTAAATTAAAATATTTATGTTAGGTTATAAATTGGGCTATGTTTATAATTTATGTTGTGCTAGAATGACCTTGGCTAGAAGTATTGACAGTGCTCTGGGTCTAGTCATGCTTTCAATCTGAAACAATGCTGTGAAATATTACACTGTGGAAATTAAAAGTCTTCCTTGTATGACTCAAATGCTAGGCTGGTATGAAACCTGAAGCTGGCAAGATAGTAACCAACAATCCTCAGGCCAAAGAGTAAATATATCTATGTAACCCAGCTGCAGCTGTCTCCCATGATCTTCAAGACAGTGGCAAAATATCCATTGACTTGGAAAGGTGGGAGGAAAATGCCTAGGATTGAAATTCTGGAACTTAGACATACATAGAAGGTTTGACTGGTATGAACTGCATGTATGAATTGTGCCTGCAATAAAGCAACTCATAGTGAGTCTGCAGCAGTATCTGCAGGGGGTCAGAATAGGTAAGATGGCCATCACAGCAGTGTGATCAAAGCCCATTTCTTTCCATGTTGGTGTGTCATTGAAACAGGTACAAAAAGGGTGGAACTTGGATTGTGCTGGTGTGATCTCTACCTTGCCTGTTTTAACACTCCCTGCAGATACCACTATGAGTCTCTGAAGCCACTGTTGTTACTGAATGCAAAGTTGAGATCTTGGACAGATAAAATTTATTGCTGTTTTTGGTGTGAAATCTGACAGCCCAAAGCAAAGAAAAATGCTAGGGAACTCCAAGACAGATATCACAATGAATGTGTATATGATACTGTGCTCTGACAGCTGCCATAGGATACTGTTACAGAAATGCCATCTGCTCAGCTGAGAAACATTGTCCTCTTTCAATACTTGGCCTGGAGCATAGTAATAACCCACTTCCAACAAAGTGGATGGAGAGCTACTTCTGTATCCACTGTGAACTTGGAAAGGCAATAACATGAGTTTTGGAGAAAGGATCTATTACTTTCCTTCATCCTCCTCCCCTGTGAAAATTATGGATCCCTACAAGATTCAGAGGGCCTTGCATCAGACCTTTCAGCAAAAATGTTTCAGATGCTTTAGGACTTTTCCATCAGCATCAAGAATAAAAATTCTCCCGCATAACTTTTCCTATCAATACTCATTCAGTGTGATGAAAGTTACATTTAGAAATTATTTTAAGGGAACTTTGGAGACATTATTTAAAGGGAACTTTGGAGACATTCTCAATGGTGAAGTGTGACTACCTTGCATTTATTTAGATACAAAAGATATGTGTAAATGCCCTGACTTTCACTGTACAATCATCTTCCACATATGTGCTGTCTCCATGGCTTCTCATGCTTCAATAAAATCCTCCCATCTGGCATTTTTCAGTAGTAGTCCTGCTATCACTGTTAAAGGGAAGCCCTCTCCTTGGGAAATTGTTGAAGACTTTCTCCTTGCCCTGCATAAATTATCTAACCAATTTCTCATCTTACAAATTTGGTGAAGAATTTCAAAAGCGTAGGGTCTAGCTCTAGTTCCATGGTTGCCAAATGTAATACAGTCCATTCTGTACATTTATTTTTTGGAAAGGGAAGAGTTGAAAGGTAATGCAGAAATCTTCTAATGGCCAAGGATTCCAAGCAAGAGTTGTCAGACAGTTTGCCCGCAACATTTTCTTATTTCCTTTAGAGCAGTGTTTTCCAACATAGGCAACTTCCAGATATGTCAGTTTCAACTTTCAGAATTCCTCTGCCAGTTTGGCCACAGCTAAGAATTCTGGGAGAATTCTGGGAGTTCTGCAAGTTGCCAAAGCTCAGAAACACTGCTCTGAGCTACTATAAGGAGAGAACAGATACTCAGGTGGTCTTATGAGTGCAGTATAAAAGAGAAAAATGAGTAATTCTTTGGCTTTCTTGCTATTTTGCCTAATACTTTCTTTTGGCTTTACTGTACAGATCCTCTTAATGATGCAATTTGACAAAAACTGACCCATGGAAATTTATGGATTATCCTCATGGAAGGTATCTGGACATCCCAAATGGACATTACAGGTAGTCCTCGGGTTATGATCCTAACTGGGACTGGAATTTCCATCGCTAAGCAAAGAAGTCATTAAGCGAAACATCACGTGACTGTACCGCATAGTGACGGCAATCCTGGCAGTCCAGGTTGCGATTGTTAGGCAACTACCTGACACTTCTCCTCCACCTCCACTTCAACTCCCCCCCATCTATCTTCCCCCCATCTCTGCCCTTTTGGCGCCCTGCTCAACAACAGCTGAGATGAGGGGGCTGCTGTATTCTGTGCCACCCCCGCTGCTGCCATCCCCGCTGACCTTAATCATCTTCTTTGCCTGCCAGGAGGGCTCTGCATGCTGTGCCACACGCAAGGAAGTTCCTCCACCACTGCTACCCTGCAGAGAGGAGGGAGCCCTCTGGAGAGTGCCACTCTGGACTCTGCAGCCCTGCCAGGAAGGGGTGGGGCTGGGGCCACAAGTCCTCCGCATCCTGTGCCACTGCTAGCCAGGGTGATCCTCCTGTCAGGCAGTGAGGTGGGGACATTCCCACAGTGCCTTCCGCATGCGTGATCGGGATGCCTGGCAGCAACTTCTGGTGATGAGGTGGTCACAGCACTAACTTTGCTGGCGAGTGCATGGAGCAGGGCCAGACAAGACTCGTGAGCCCATGGCCGAGCTGGTGCTTTACTAGGAGGGTATTGGTTGGCACCAGTGGTGGGAGCAGCAACTGAATGCCCCCCTCTCCCTACCCATCAGGCGAGACTTCCTGCCCACCACTGTGCTCACTGAATGGCAATGAAGGGCTCTGCCCATGCTCGGAGGTGGTGCTACTCTGTTAAAGTGCTACTTGGCCAAGAGCTTCCTGCACGGCAAGGTGGCTGGAGGGGGAGGTGGTGGCACCCCACACAGCATGGCTGATGGAGCCCTGAGACTGTTGGGCTTAAGGCCAGACAGTGTCAGTGAGCTCAGCAAAGGGGAGGCAGGTGAAGATGATGAAGGTCAGTGGGGGAGTGGTCGTAAATGTGGGCTGGTCAACCAAAGTGCCTGAATTTTGATCACATGACTGTGGGGGCACTGCAATAGCCAGAACTTCAAGGACTGGTTGTAAGTCCATTTTTCCAGCGCCATCATAACTTTGAACAGTTGCTGAACAAATGGATGTAAGCTGAGAACTACCTGTATTGGGCCTATCATATTGTCAAAGGTTTAATTTGCCATCAGGAGAAATTAACCAGTGACATCAAGAGATAAGGAAGGAGATTTTGGTGACAGAAAGTCCCACCTTTGTCCATAGCATGCATATACAGGTAGTCCTTGCTTACCAACTGCCTCATTTAACAACCATTTGAAGTTACGAGGGTATTAAAAAAAAAAAAGCTTTGGGATTAATCTCACATTTACCACCATTAGAGTGTCCTGCGGTCATGTGATTGCCATTTGTGTGCTTTGCAACTGGCTTGTGACGAGCAGATTTGTTAGAGGTGGAAGTGAAATTGTAAGTTATGCTCTTGTGATGTTTCACTTAGTGGTTGCAGTGCTTAGTGATGGAGTTACTGGTCCCAGTTGTGGTCGCTAAGCAAGAACTGCCTGCATTTAATGTGGATATGGAACTGAAGCACAATGCCTACCTTGACCCATTGCACTGCTGAACTGATGGAGTGTTCCTTTAGGTGTGGATGTAAATACCGACTGGGAGTGGGGAGCAGTATCTTCTGCTTGCAGAGCATTCATATGGCACTTCTACCACACAATGAAGTATAGGAACTGTTTAACTGTTTATCATGCCACCTTGCTCTTTTGAAAGCATGCAGGACCTTCCCTTCTTGTTTGACACTTACGTATACTCAGTGCAAGCTTTCTTGTGTATTGACCTGATGCACTGCACATATTAGTGCCAAAGGCATTAATGAAAAGATATCCAAAATCTTCTGTCTGAAAAGCCCCATTTTGCATTTACCTACTGGCGGGGCTGCTTCTGTCCTTAAATCTTCCCTTTTTATTTGTTTTCAGATTTACTGTATCTTTTCCATACAATATTTAGGATTCTTTTCCCTTGTATTTCTTTATTTGAGGAATATTGGGGGGATGATGGTATATATGTGTATTTTGGCGCAAGAGAGAGAATGCTTGTTAGATCCCCTGGAATACAAATTGGTTAATTTGCAGGGTGGATTAGACACAGGGTGTGATATAAGTTTGGTTTGTATTAGCATAATGGTATCATAAAAATGTAGATTCGGAGGTGGAAATTATTGGAGACATGGCTAATACAGTGTTGCTCCAGCGGAAGAGGTGCACAGTATTTACACTGCATTTGACCACATAAACTATGTCACGCACAAACACAGTTTTTCATTACACAAAAGAGAACTGGAAGATTGTCTTTCTGTTGCAGAGCAGTCACGAACCCCATCTTATAGTCATTAAAATAGTACATATACACATATGCATAGCCACACACACACACCCCTTCAAGAAGAACAAAAATAATAATAAAAAATTAAAAACCATAATTACGGTATAGTTAATATTTCATATCCTAATACCACTGTCTAGAGGTAGCAGGTTTAGTTGATTACTATTTGTTTGCAATGCAGGGAAAACCTGCAATCACTGTGAACATAAAAGGATTGCAATTAGATCTATTGGTTGAGAGCTGTACCTCTGCGACCTATTGCAAAGTGCTTAGCACTATCAGACAGATAATGCTTAGCTGCAGCTGGTACATCTGGACATAATAATATGAACTAAACTGACATAGCCACTAAAGGCTATTTCTACCCTTACTCACTGAAAGCAGAAAACAGATCTGAGTTTTAAAAGAATTTATCAACAAAAACAATATACGTAGATGCACAGACACATACTGGCAACTCTGAATGTGACTTTTCCAACAAGTGTGTTTCTGCCTCCTTAAAAACCCTTGAAGGAAAAAAAAAGTGAGCCCAGAAGAGATGAACGATAAGCACATTAGGGCCAAAATGGAATTACAAGTACAAATATTTCAAAACATGGAAGATGTAGATTTCCACGTGCCAACCTGATTTGTATATTTGTATGTGTTGCTGGGATGCATTCATAAATCCAAAAGTATGTCCTGATTAGTGGATTGCCAATGAACGGAGGCATCTGTGAAATAATTAGAATTATGGGTGGTATTAAGCTATGGTATTGAGCCATGAGACTGTAGCACTTTAGTTCTGTTGGGCCGCAGTCTTTTGGCAAAGTGACCCTAGGGGCTCTGAGAGTGCTACCTAGGCTGTAGTCTTAGTATTTCCTGAGTGCTTAGACAGCTGATCAGAAATGACAGAATCCCTGTCAAGAGGAAAGGCAGGGAACCCTTTTGTGGCTAAGAGATGCACGCGCGCACACGCGCGCACACACACAAAATAAGGCCTCTGAGAACCACAGTGGTGATATCATTGGAGGGTAGGGTCCAAAATCCCAAGCTTCCTGTTTTTGCATTATTTGGGGCATTTAAAGACAAAATAGGTAAAACCTAGGAGGCTCTCCATTTCATCAAATTCTGGCTCCTTTGGGGCTCAGAAGTCCTCTATGTACCACCTGCTAGGTTTCTCCAAATGATTCAATGCTCAAGCCTTGTCTAATTCAAATTATTCTCTGCCAGGGATAGCTAACACTGCTGGACATCTCCATCTGGTATAATTGCTACAGTCACTCCCTGATAGAGACACTAAGTGAGATTCTCTTTTCCAAATGAAAATGGTTGTACAGAATATGGAAGAGCTGTTTTCCTGTCAACTATGCACTGTGCGACATGTCATATTAGCTCTATTTCTATGTTCAGAGCAGGTTTAATATGTCTTCTCTAGATTTGTCAGCAACAGATCAGGTTTTATTGTATGTTATCTTATATGGAATAAATGTATTTGGAAGGATTTCTGCTTAGAATCCTAAACTGTAGCTTGGGAAGTATGGCCTTAAATTGTCCTTTAGCCTCATTCAGCCCACCTCTTTTACCACAGTGCATCAACCAGCGTTGAAAACACTGCCCTGAGTATTGGCTGCGGTAGGTGGTCTTCAGGATTCCTTCCACTGTCATGATTCTGTGATAATCAAACCACTGAAATTGAATTATTCATCCTTTTCCTTATTAAAAAAGCAAAATTTCAACTGTAGAAATATAAGGAAAGGAAGCCTTCCTGTTTTGTTTGAAAGATGAGACTAGAGAAAGGAATATTAGTTCTCAAAAATTTGGGGAAGGGTAGAGTACAGGATAAAAATAATATACATCTGTATTTTCTTTCAAATATTTGTGTTGTAGTCTCTAGGTCAGGGTCCACAGAAAGAAGGAGGTTTGTATCACAGCTCATTTGCTTTTGCACAACATTACTCCTTAGAGGTTTAAGACCTTGTGGTGCAGTTTTATTCAAAAAAGGGCCCTGGAGTTCTTGATTTACTTATTTTATAATTAGCCTTTAACAAATTATGCACAATATGCATCAACTATATAACAAACTAAAACAAGAAGCTTTTCTTGCTTTTTCCCCCAGCATATAATAGTAAAAAATCCTATTTCCTCTCTGCTATTTTTCTCTCTGTGATTCTTAGCTCATTCCCCCAATTATTTCCTCTAAATAAATCCTTATAGTTTGATCTACTTTGACCCAATTCAGGTTGGGTTTGCACCTTGCCTCCACATTTTGCAACTACAGAATACTGGCCAATGGGCGAAGCTTTCTTTTTCTCCAAATGTGCCTTGAAAATACCACATCATGCCATGGAGAAATTTCCACAGAGTACAAATTGCAAAAGGGGTCATAGTAAAAACATGCCTAATATTCAAAGATATAGGCCACCTTGTCCTTAAGGTAAGCCCACCCTTATCCAAAAATTCTTAGATATCACCTGCCTAAAGACATTCTGTCTCCAAAAGTAATTAAAAAATCTGCCCCAAAAAATACCACCTCAGAAGAGATAAGAAAATACAGATTGGCTACATGATGGGTGAAATGGCTGTCCATGATGAATTGGAAGTAGTCACTCAGGTTTCATTTGAAGGAGTTTCTTTTAATCCTCTCCAGAATAGTTTAGAGAAGAGGGGAAGATCATTCTTTACAGATTTTAGAGCTATGACTTCAGCTTCATACCACGAAAGAGCAAGCAAGCAAGCACAATTTGTTTGCTCATGAAACATTTTGTGCTTCCTAGATCCATTTGTATATGTGTGTTCCCAAAACAGTCATCTAAAAATGGATGAACCTCAGACAAATGAAAGAAAACTTGCCATTGTGCACAGCCATGGCTATAGATTACTGTAAGGAGACTTTGTTTTTACACAAGAGAAAATGTTAAATAGTTATCTTTCATTATTGTAAATGCAATCTTGAATAATCAAGATTTTTTTTCCACATCCATCTAACATTCATCCTGAATAATACATACATTGGTTCTGAGATGGTACTGTGGAACATATCCTTCCTCACCTGCAGTGAAAATCCTTTGTGTTTGCTATTATGGTCTCCAACAAATATCCTAGGTCACAAGTTAAAGCCACAGATTTAAACTGATCCAGTGGATGGGTCTTCAGGCTACTGTTTTGGCATTCTCTCTCCATTCTTGTTTAGGGAGAGATCTAAAGGTGTTCTAGATAACGGTATAACTCTCATAATGAGGTGAGATTAGTCCCACCATTGATTAAACCTTATTGTAGCCAGAGGTTTGCAATTGTGAGCAGTTTTGATATATCCCTAAGCCGGTGATACTGCATCACTGGAAAGAGAAATGCTGTTCAGAAATTACAGTGTTTTGCTATCTTGGGCTTGAAGCGATGATATGTGTTCTCAGTGGAGAGGATTCCTGGCTTCCCCACCTATCAGTTCCTAGCAGCATGTTATCATGGTTAATTAAAGAACCCCAGATGCAGAACTGCCAGCCTGCCAGATTAGGAGTTTGAAAGACAATGGGAATATGTTCAGAAGTATGAGGGAACAGTAGCCATTTATTCTATTTTATTTTTGTGAAGAGAGTGAAGGGATGTGAACTTAGGTATGGATCTATGGAGTGGGACAAGATATTCAGTTATTGGCCAGCAAGTGAGCTTTGATTGGTTGATAGCTCTCTGTGCTACATCCATGGGCAATGCAGTCAGTTGCGAGACATCTTGTGAACTCTGACTAGCTGGCAGCCCTCTACAAGCTCTAGGCTTGCAAACTTATAAGCATGCTCAAGGCTCCTGATGTCTGAAAAGATCTGAAAACAGTAAAAACCATTCAGATTAATCACAGATGCATTTTAAACTGGTTTCAGAAGAGTTGGGAGACAGACAGGCTGATTGTCTGGAAGAGTTCTGAGAACAAGCCAGAACGGGAGGATTAAAATGTCTGCTAAATGCATATAAGCTTTTATCTTCAGCCAGCTGAAGACACAATAAAAGACAGAACTCAAAAGCATCACCATCCATGGAAGGAGGACAGGAGAGGCAAATAATACTATATGTCGATGACATCAGAAGTTGTGATGCAAATAATTGAGGTGTTTGCATGATGATGCCACCTTCATTTTGAAGCCATTGTGACTTGCTACAGACTCTGCTGCTCAAAAAATGCCATCAAATCTAATACTGTTTTATTATCAGCCACAATCCTTTAGTGGCCAGAAATGACAATGCAATATAATAACGATTGCTATCGTCAGAGAAGAACTGATGCAAAATCATCTCTGAGCATTCAGCAACTGTTACGGTTTTCCATACGAAACAGTGACGGACAATTGAAGCTTGTAAACAGCAGTGCATCGTATTTTGCAAGATATTCCAGAGATCTAACATCCGAGGGATACCCGAAAAGACATTTGTTAATGAAAATGCATTTCTATCCACACTAAATACAACAAATAGCCACAAGAGAATGCAGCAGCCAAGAAAGTAGTTGAAACCAGGTCCCTAATATGCCTGGATGTATCACATCTATAGATCAAACAATTGCTGGTGCCAAATATGCTGGCAGGACCAATGAACACTGAAATTTGGATTTTCTTGATTGTAGATTTATGGTGGCAGTGGCACTGCCTGGAAAGCCATCTTTTATTTTGACTTTACCATAATGATTTAGAGTTTAAAATTTAGCACCAGTGCAGAACAGTGTGGGAAAATTGAACAGTGGACAGAAAATTACAAAAGTGATTGGTGGGTAGACAAGTGAATGGTCATAGAAGAGATGTCTCCCTTGGCCTTTGCCCCCACGTATTCTGCAAGCAAGAAGTAGATTTCCAATGATTTCTCCCTTTCTTGGAAGCTCACTGTCTACCTCTTGCTTTGGCCTTGCCAGGCCGTGTGAGGCCCTATAATAGTAGTAGCAAAGGATGATGACAGTGACCATCATCATCATCATCACCATTACCACCCAATCCCTAATATAGATAATCCTGGAAGTAATTCCAAGTGTAAGGGGCAAAAAAAGAAAATGGGTAGAGGTGTTTAAGAGAACATTAACCTCTTGGGAATGATGGCACAGGAGCAATAAAATTCACCAGCAGAGAAAGTAAAGGTAACAAGAATTCTACCCCTCTTTCACTCCTCTTGTCTGACTTGAAATCAAAAGGCATAGTCCTCAGGATTCTGCTGAAATGGCTGGATTCTGCTTTTAGACTCTATGCCATGGTCCAGTAACCTTTCTCCAGTAGCCTCGCTCTAGACTACAGAAAATGACAAAAAGAAAAGGAAAATCACTAGGAAGCCCTAACCTCGTAACAGAGAGTTTTTGCTAAAAATATACATTCATAATAATATTATTGAGCGGGCATAGATGAAGAAGGCCAGGGAAAGTGTAAGCAATAAGAGAGTGAGCAAGGTCAGTGTACTTTGCCCGGGGGCTGTGCAATCAATAAGAGCTGGTCAATAACTGCTTTATTACTACACTACACTCGGAGCAAAATCATTTTTAAATTAAGAATATATTTTGCAAAACTGAATTAACAATATTGAATATTTTGCTCTTTGATATGACTTGGCTTCAAAATCAAATTATTAAATATGGAAATGCCTCTTGGTTTAGCTAAGGTGTGTCTATTTCTGTATGTGTGTGTGCATTTCTTTGTTTTATGAATTTGTATGAAATCAGCCTTAAGAAAATCAGGAACTGACAAGGCCGTGAAAACTCCCAACAATATAATAAATGAACTCTATGTTCATTTGGGACAAAAATGGAAATACTTGTTGCATATCATGCAATCAATGAATAATTCAAGGGGATAAGACACCTGGAACAACTAGTAGTGTAATAACTTCACGTATTAAAGTTTTCATGGTTTACATTATGTATTTCTCTCATAATACTATGTCTTTCTCCTGAGTTTTGTCAGGTAGACAGAGACCTTTTCACTGTCAGCACTGGAGGTCTGGAATGTCACCTACCATGCCACCAAAGCAAAATACAATTGATTCTGCAATACCATTCAGTGGTGCAAATAGAATTTCCAATTTTTGTCTTGGGGAGGGGGGAGGACAAAGCATAATGGAAAGGAAACATCATTCCAGCAAGGAGGTTCCATCCATGGATTACTGGAACCCACATCTGATAATGCCCCCTAAGTTCCCAATTCAAATCTCACTTCTGCTCATGAATTCACAATTGGTTTATTCGTTCTCTTTCAGTCTCAGTCCTCCATTGCATTATAGCAGATAAGAATACAGATCTATCTTATAAGGGTACACAACCTGAGGCTACGGGGCAGGATGTTGCCACTGAAATCTTGGCACATGGCCAGTCTTGGCATGTGATCACTGAAAAGTGTAATTTTAATGTGAACATTATTAAATATATGGAAAATTATCATATAAATTGAGTTTAATAAATTAAATTAAGTTAAATTAAATTAAATTAAATTTCGTATTGGTGTCACCCAGCTTGTTCAGTCTATGCCAGTTTTTGACTTAACAAGCCTGTTCCCCCAAGATGCCAATTAGAAATCAAACGTGGCCCTTGGACCAAAAACAATGACACACTCCTGCATTGCAGGATTGTTGCAAGAGTCACAACTGAATGATGTGTGTGAAGAGTTCCATACTTGAAAGAGTTGTACCAGTGTTTTGCATTATTAAAAATTAAAGAACACGGCCTTCTCTGTGGTGTCACCAGGATTGTAAAAGAAAATTCTTAAAGAGGTTCACTTTGGTTTTGCCATATCCTTGTTAAGAAGGATCTTGGGTACCTAGAAAAGCTTGAGAAGAGCAGGAAAGCTGACATACATGTGATATTTATTAGGTTTGTGGTTTAAATTGTATTTTTATTTGAACTTGTATGTTATGTACACAGACTGTGGTTTTAGTACTGTTAGCTGTTTTGGAAAGGGAGATAAATATATTCAAATAAATAAACAAATAAGAATTAGTTATGGGCAGAAATAATATCTGGGAATCTAATAAGAAACAAGTGTATCTGAAAGGAAAAACAGCACCGTTACCTAGAAAGGCTGTAGCTTTGTGGGGTTTAATCTCCAGCAACTACAGGACAGGCTGGGAAAACCTCCTGTCTGAAACCTGGGAGAGCTATTGCCAATCAGTGCAAATGATACTGAACTATGCTCTGCCTTGGTCTACGGCAGCTTTCTATGTTCCTATTATGCCACATCATTCTTTGTATTACAGAAGTCATCCTATGTCATATAAATCATCTTGGAAAATGCAGCATAATTGACTGGAAGCCTCTTGGACAAAGAAAACCCACAGCAGGCTAAAATGGTTCCGGGCTGGGAAGAATACAAAGAAACATTCCCTTTGTTAATTGATCGGCATGTCTGGTGAGGCGGGCCAGCTGAGACATGTCAGAGGAGACTTGATCTGCAAGCCTAAGTAAAATGAAGACACCTGGGAGAGGCTCAAGTGTTGTCTGTGAATAGCAGCCGCTGCATACTTTCCAGCATGAAAGGGTAAAGGCGGTGGCTGAAAGCAGGCCAGAGGGCACCCCCCCAACCCATCCTGCAGCCTCTCTCCAGCCAACCATTGTTAATAGAAACCATCTGTGTGAGGGTTGTTTGTGAACAGAGCGGGTTGCCCCCTGTTGGCTCAGTCAGTTCAGAGGCCTAGGATTTACGTGGCAGGAAGTGGTTTAAGATCTAGAGTTCAGCAGTAGCTTGTCTTTCAGGATTCTATCAATCTTGGCCAAGTCTCACCTTCTCCTTTAAAGAATTTCCACCTGTTCTTCCATGCTGCTTCTCACCTGTGGCCCTCCCACCCAGAATGGTGCCATTTTCCTTTCTGCCTAAAATGTGAAGCAATCATTCCAATCAGTGCAGACAAAACTGAGTTAAATGGACCAATGGTCTTAATATAAAGAAGCTGGCTGTATCTCCTATGACCTAAGACTATCTTCTCAATCTTTATTAGGTGACAGTTTGAGAGCTGTCTTCAAATATTTGAAGGGCTAACGTGTACTGTAGAAGGTGAGACTCTTTTTTTGTTGTTTTGTTGGATATAACTCAAAAATAAACACTTGGAAAATCTTCCTGATGATACCTGTTTGATAGTGGGTCAGTTTGCTTTCGCAGTTGGTAAGCTTTCTGCCATGAAAAGCTTTTAAGCAGAAGTTGGGTTGGGTCTAAATTGTTACCAGCAGTACTATGTATTGATTTGTAGCTGCTTGATTCTTACAAGCATTTGAAGGTTTGAATAGAGGTGTATGAAAGATGAAATACGCACAACCCATTCAAAGCTGGCCAAGGAAATAAACAGGTTGCTTCTGTGAGAATTAAATTCATGGAACATGTGGAAAGATATTGGAACACAGAGGTTTAAAAAGACTCAGCAAAGGATGGTTCTCAGAACAATCAAGACAGTTCTCAAAATATGAACTCTTGTTTTCATAACAAGAGAGAGTTCCTATATGAACTGGATACGGTGACAGCACTCCGGTGGGAAATGCCAGGAGATTTGAGAAGAGAACCAACCTGCGTATGGCCTTGTTTGAAGTTATAAAAGTGGAGAGGAACTATAACACTTTGAAGCAGTTTGCTACAGAACAAGGTACTTTGCACAGTGGGCTTCCTATCTGGGCAGCTAATTTCTGATTTAGGTAGTCATGTATGCAGGGGTCTCCACAGGTGGATGTCAAAAAAGTCAAGATGGCAGTTGTGACTGTGCAAATCAAAGTCCCATTGTGGATGACCCAGTATGTATGGGTTTGTGTGTAAGCAGAAAATAGGTAAATAAAAATTGTGCACCTCTGTTTCACGAATCTTTGGATAAGTAAGAACAACATGTAGCTTTGGAGATAGTACAGAGACTTTCTTTATTTCCCTTTGTGGGGCAGGAGTGCAACTGTGTAAAGTACAATTGTGGTGGATCCTTGTATCAACAAGGAATTGGATTTGAAGGTCCATGGATAATATAATTCCCAATTTAAACTAAGCTATGATAGCTTTCCCCCACTTTGATTATTGGGCAGTTTAGAAATGAAATAAATAATGATAATGAGTAAAAATCTGTTCCCCATGTCTTGTTCACACTCTATCTCTTGTTCCTGACTGTCTATTTTAAGTTGTTATTCCATGGGAAAAGGGATCTATTAGCATACTTCTCTGCCCTTATTGCGTCTGCAGAGTGCTGTCCGGTGGCCCTGTTTGGGATCACCAGGTCCCTCCTTGGTAAGGGGATCTGGTGGTTCATTTGCAGGGCCGCACGGAGGAATTTGCAGAGCACCTGCAGGATAAAATTGCTCGGATTAATTCCAAGTTGGACTCCGAGCGTGGTGCAGGGTCTGGGGAGATACCAGGGGATTGTTCTTGCCTAGTTATCTGGGAACGGTTTGATCCTGTGGTTCCTGAGGAAGTGGACAGGATCCTCCGGACTGTGAGGACCACCACTTGCCATCTGGACCCATGCCCCTCCTGGTTCATGAAAGCAGCTCGGGAGGTGACATGTGGTTGGATCCAGGCAATGGTTAATGCATCCTTGCAGGAGGGAGTGTTTCCGGCGCCCTTTAAAGAGGCGTTGGTGCACCCCCTCCTCAAGAAGCCCTCCCTGGATCCTACTGTACTGGACAACTTTCATCCAGTCTCCCACCTCCCCTTTTTGGGGAAGGTGGTTGAGAAAGTGGTGGCTTCGCAGCTCCAAAGGGTCCTGGAAGAAACGGATTATCTGGACCCCTATCAGTCAGGTTTAAGGCCCGGCTATGGAACGGAAACGGCATTGGTCGCACTTATGGATGATCTCTGGCGGGAGCGGGATGGTGGAAGTGCGACCATCCTTGCTCTCCTTGATCTCTCGGTGGCGTTCGATACCGTCGACCACGGTATCCTATTGGGACAGCTCAGGGATATAGGGGTGGGCGCCACGGTTTTGTGCTGGTTCACCTCCTTTCTCCGGGGCCGATCCCAATCGGTGGTGATAGGGAGCGAGAGGTCCCATCCTCGGCCCCTCCACTGTGGGGTGCCGCAGGGTTCGGTTCTCTCTCCGCTCCTTTTCAACATCTATATGAAACCGCTGGGCAAGATCATCTGCCATCATGGGATGAGGTATCATCAGTATGCTGATGATACTCAACTATATATCTCCATCCCTGGTGAGGTAAGTGACACCATGACTGCCCTTTCACGGTGCCTGGAGGCTGTGAGGGTCTGGATGGGGAACAGGCTTTGGCTGAACCCTGGCAAGACGGAGTGGCTGTGGGTTAATGGCTCCTCTGTATCCGGGACGTTGTCATCATTGGTTCTGGATGGGGTGGCACTGCCCCAGACAGACCCAGTGCGTAATTTGGGGGTCCTCCTGGACTCACAGCTCCTGCTCGAAGAGCAGGTGGCAGCCGTGGCCAGGAGGGCTTTTGCACAGCTTTGGGTTGTGGACCAGTTACGCCCTTTCCTGGATTGGGATGCCCTGCGTACAGTCACTCATGCCCTTGTTATCTCCCAGATAGACTACTGCAATGCGCTCTACATCGGGCTACCCTTTTAGAGTATCCGGAAGCTTCAGCTGGTCCAGAATGCAGCCGCGTGAGCAATTTTTGGGGCCCAAAGAAGGACCCATATAACACCTTTGCTCCGTGAGCTGCATTGGGTACCGGTTTGCTTCCGGGTCCAATTCAAGGTGTTGGTTATCACCTTTAAAGCCCTACATGGCATGGGGCCAGGTTACCTGAAGGACCGCCTTGCCCCCACGATTTCAACCCGTCCCACCCGATCTCACAGAGAGAGCATGCTCCGGATCCCCGCGGTAAAAGAACTTCGACTAGCGGGATCCAGAAGGTGGGCCTTCTCTGCTGTAGCCCCCGCCCTTTGGAACATCTTGCCCCCGGGGGTGAGACAGGCCCCCTCACTCCAGGCCTTTCAGAGGGATTTGAAGACCTGGCTCTGCCATCTGGCCTGGGGCGGGGAGGGAGGATACCAGAAATGGGGATGGCTGGCCCCTTAGCGGCCTGGTGTGGCCCTATTGGCCTCTTGGAGTTTTAGCTTTTTATCTCTATCTTATTCTTGTAAATTTTTAGTTTTTATAACTTTTATAATTTTTAAATCTTTTATAATTTAATTATGTATTTTGATTTTAGTGGTTGTAAGCCGCCCAGAGTCCCCCGTTGTAGGGGAGATGGGCGGGGACAAATCAATCAATCAATCAATCAATCAAATAAATAAATAAATAAATAAATAAATGATCTATATGAATGCACTGTAGACAAACACACATTATATTATTATTTTTTACTTGCCCTTTTGGATTTTCTAAATTTTTGCTCATCTTTCCCACTGGATGTTATCAGAGCTTCATGCGGATTCTATAAAGAGAGTATGAGTGAAGAAATAACAGCAAAGTTTGGTGCTTGTTTACTTTATTTCATAAATGAAATCATCCAACATGCTATATTGGTATTTATATAAAAGTTGGGCCTATATGAAACCCTAATAAAATACAGTGGCAAAAACTTGCAAAAATTCAGACAAGGGGGAATATTTATTTATTTCAATATTCCAATCTAAATGATTTATAATTTCACCTGCCAGAATTTCACAGATCTGTGATGCATGGATAATGTCATTATATAATTTGATCAATACAGGTAGTCCTCGGGTTACAACCACGTGTCTGGCGACCATTGAAACTCACAATGGTGCTGAATGAGAGGGACTTACGATGGCTCCTTGGACTTCTGGCCATCACAGATTCCCTGCGGTCACATGATCACAATCCGGGTATTCAGTGCCTGGCTTGCAATTATGATGTCGCAGCAAGCCACGGTCATGTGATCATGATTTCTGCTGTTCCCTGCCGGCTTCCCACAAGTAAAGTTAATGGGGAAGCTGGCAGGAAATTGGAAGTTGTGGTCCCATGAGATCCCTGCTTAACGACCCTCACAGTCCTCACTTAATGACAACAACTAGGACTCCTGGTACTGCTGTCGCTAAATGACATGGTCTTGTGATGTTGTGCTTTACGACCGTGTTGCTTAGCGATGGCAATTCCAGTCCCAATTGCCATCGTAACCCAAGGACTACCTATAGATGGCACTACAATTAATTACCGTATTTTTCCGACTATAAGACGATACTTTTTTCTAAAATCCTTACCCTAAAAATTGAAGGGCGTCTTATTCAAGGAAGTCAGCCAAGGAGAGAACCGCATGGTGGCAAAACTGCCCATACTTTGTCTCTGCAGGCAGGCTTCCTCCTATTGCTAGCCTCCAATCATGAGTGAAATAGCTTGTCTCCCAAACAGACTTCCTCCAATCATGAGCCTTATGTAACTGACGTCAGCTGATGCTGAACAAACCAATTAGAGAAGGCTGTTTGCAGAGAGAAGCTATCGGCAGTTTCACTCATGCTTGAATGTAATCAGTTATGCAAAAGAGCCTGGAAACAGAGCTGCAGAGAGACGGTTTGGACCTCCTCCCACCGAGTGTATCAGGTCAATGTTAACTAATTACTAAATAAAAATGTGTTCTGCACTATCTTTAAAATATTGATTTCTTAATTTTGGGTTGGAAAAATGGGGGGCGTCTTGTACATGGGGGCGTCTTATTGACGGAAAAATACGGTATATTTTGGTGAAATAAGGAGTTTCCTGTATCTGTTCAGTCCTTGTTTAGAAGAAAGGGAATAGCTTTCTCAATTTTCCTGACAAGTAAGTCTCCTTACATGCATGGTTAGCAAAGTCCCAAACGCACACAAGCTTGCCTGAAATGAGTCTAAGTCCAAAACAGTGGGCAGTAGCATTGTTAAGTCATGATCTGAGGTTCAGTGGTGCTCATGGGGTGGTCATCAGCTGGTCAGAATAGCAGTGTTTCTAGATATACTGGTTCTGAAGCACAAGCACACAGGATATAAATTGGAACGGGGACATGACAGCTGGCTGCCACTGATATAAAGCAACTGCCAGATAAGAACTAAATAACAACAGTGCTGCTATTGGTGGGGAAGGAGGCATGTTGAGTATGGCCATTCTGCTCTCTGAAGTTGTGGCACATCTAGGGACTAAGCGGCTGCCTGGGATCAGCATCCTTGTCATTTGACTGCCTACTCAGCTGCTCTGAATGATTGCTGGCAGAGTCAGCCTTAAGTGCTTGATTACTTGTTGATATCTGAAGCTGCCATTTGTCTGGTGCATCCAAAGCAAGATCTGCAGGATCTGTGGTATCCAAATCAGGCATTACAAGACCATGAGTGGTTTTCAAGGGCAGATTTATGTAGACCATATCTCAGCCATTCACATGCAAGATGACTGAGGTATGAGTGACTGTGAAAAGAGACTCCCAGTCCAGGAAGGAGATCAGTGGGCATACCAGATGAATCTGGGTAAAGGCCCTCCTGGCCATAACTGTCATTTATTCTTTGAGCAGGAGCTATAAATCCAGAAGGCCCCCTCCCCACTTCAACTGAGCACTATTCTGTCCAAGGAGTACAACCCCATTTAGAACTAAAAATGGAAAACATCCTTGTCTTATCAGGTTTGAGTTTCAGCTTGTTCCTCCCCATCCAAGTTTCGATAGCTTTCAGGCATTGGGACAATATCTCAACAACATTACTTTCTTGACTTGGGGTCAAGATATACAGCTGGCATCATAACGCCATGTTGGTGGATGACCTCATCCAACAACTTCATGTAGAAGTTACAGAAGGGGTAAGAATATGGAGCTCTATGGCACTCCACAAATCAGGGTCCTTAAGTTTGACTCTCCCCCCATCAACACTGACTAGAACCAGCCATGGAGAAATTAGGAGAACCATTGCCACACTGTGCCTCCCATGCCTAATCTCTGCAGTTGGTCCAGAAGGATACCATGATAAATGGTATTGAGGGATGCTGAGCTCAAGGAGTATCAGGACAGTCACACCAGCTTCATCCCAGCTCCACCAGAAGTCATCGACAAATGCAGCCAATGCTGTCTCCATACTGTGTCCTGGCCTGAAACCTGACTGAAAAGGATCCAGATAATTTGCTTCCTCCAGGGCCCTCTGAAGCTTTAATCTGACCACCTTCTCAATAACGTTCCCCAGAAAAGGAAGATTGGAGACTGAATGAAAATTGTTCAGAACTGTTGAGTTCAGCAATGGCTTCTTGAAGATGGGATAGGCCACTACTTCCTTGAAGGCAGGTGGAGGTCGAACAGTGTATTCACAATTGCATGCACCGACCACATTTAATTTCCTAGGAAGCCTGAACTAGCTAGGAGGGGCATGTATCTAAAAAGCAGGTGTCAGGTTCACAATCCCAAGGATTTTGTCTACTTCCTTAGGAATTGCAAGGTCAAACACTTCCTAGGTAACAGAACAGGACAGTGCCTTAGTCACCTCTTGTAGACTTATCTGCAAGGGCCTAGAATGATCCTCATAGCTGCCCTGAAGAGATTTCTGTGACCCCTCCTTCCCCAGCAGAATAGGTTACCTTAAACAGGACTCCTGGTTAGCTAGTTGTGAATGTGACAGGAACAGAAAACTAGATGCACTTTGCTGCTCTTATCATCATGATGTAATTCCTAATGTTAGACAGATTCACTCTTCTTTTTTCTAATGGTGCTCTAGGCATCTTTTCTGTTGTTTCATCTCCTGGAGCTCCTCAGAAAACTAGGGAGACCCCAGGAGAGATGAACAGGGAGAGGCCACATAGGAATCTGCTTCAAGACTCCATATAGCAGGAATCTGCTCCAAGACTCCATCCTCCCATTCAATCTGTTCTACCCTCCCAGGTGGTAGTTAAGGCCTCAAATAGTCCACCAGATCCTCATGAAAATCTCCATGCTCCCTCCAAAACATTTCTGCATCCATTAGTCACTCAAGCTCTCTGTGGTAGAGGGACAACACCAGCAAGCTGAAAGCAACTAGAGAATGATTTGGTCATGACAAAGACAATAATAATGTCTTCTGCCTTCAATCATGTTGCAAGTACTCAGAGATAAAAATCAGATCTAGCATATAACAACCATCATACTGGGCCCTCAGTAACCTGGGATAGATCCATGGTTGCCATGGCAGCTGTGAACTCCTGAATTATTCCAGATTCAATGAAACATGAAGGTAAATTAGACTTTTCAAGATCTAAAAGTCAAAATGACTCTAATGCACTCCGCAGCAATGGAATTGAGTAGCTCCAGCAGGAATGTTGCTGTGCATAAGGGAGGCCAGTACAGCAGCAACAAACCCGACTGATTTGTAGAGCCAAGACTCTTTAACCAAGGGTCTCTGTCAGTCCTATGAGGTAGACCAGATCAGGGAAACTGATTTCACAGGAAGATTATAGCTATACTTCATTGAGAACCTTGCAAGCATTATATAGTGCTTTACTACTCCTTCCTCTGATATCCCAGTGAATCAGGGAGAAGCTTGTCTGATTTTCTTTCAAATACTATCTTGTTTCCCTGGACTTAAGGAATATTTCAGCCCTCTCTGCTTAGGTAATGATTTTTGCCTATATTAATCATAATCATAATAATCAGTGGCACTGAATTGCCTGTCCATAATATATAATACTGATATATTCCCCAAAATCAGTCTCTTGTTTTTCAGTACTGTATGGTCAATCCAAATCAACTTAATATGAGGAATTTCTTTCCTATACCAGGAATTGGTATAACGACCAGGATATACTTAGACAATATTTGCATCTGCACTTCCCTGTTGAGTACAGAAGTAGCATTGAGTTCTTGATGGCTCATCTCGTTCTGCTGAAATCGGACTGTCGCTCTCAGTTCTAAGCAGCCTTAAATCTTCTGCTACCTCCCTCTGCAAGTGGCAGTTAGCACCTCACTATGCCAACCGTTGATCTGCCTTGAATATAGCCAGCTAGGACAGAATTGAGTGGCAGATGAAACCTGCCGCTCACAGTGGGTGAAGTGCAGTCAGCAGTGCTCTGCAAAGGGGCTATTGGTCTAGTCTAAGCATCTATGGAAGTACGCTATTGCTCCATGCAACTTAAGCAAGGGAAATACAAAGGCCACCACCCATATTCGTGCTGAAATGGGGAGGGCAATGAAGAGGCTTAAGTCTGTCATATTAAAGGCACTGTTTTTTAACTAGCTTGTGGCCTGTTGCCAACATAATGGGTATTTTGCTAGCAAATAATGTTTACTTGTTAGCAAATGCCCATAATGATGGCAGCTGGCCAGCTAGCTCAATGGGCTAGGCTGTCTGGCTCAGTCAGAATGTAGTGTTAATCATGCCAAGGCTGTGGGTTTGAGCTCCATGTTGGCTGGATAGGAAACTAAGTCTTCTCTTATTTGCTCTGAAAGAGATCAGAAAAACTCCTGGAGATTATGTTTCTCCATAGCTGCTGTATGAAAAGCTAAATAGTAACTCAGTGTTCAAGGGCACTATACCTGGGAGAAACACAAGATGAAGAAAAACAGTGAGAAAGAAAATGATTGTTCTCATGTTCTGAATTATGGCCTACTTAGAGTAATGAACTTAAAGAGCCCAACATAGCTCTTTAAATAGCCTTCCTTTTCCATATAAAATGACAGCTCTTCATTTCAAAGGAATAAGCTAATTGGTTTAAGTCTGGAGATACCATTAATATTGGGGGCTTAACATAAAACTGCCTGTGGTTCACCTAGTCCAGAATTGACTACTTGGATTAGCAAAGGCTCTCCAGTTTCTCCAGTAGTTTCTTAACTGCTACTTAATGTGGAGATGTTGGGAAATCCACAGAGTCACCTCTTGATCTACACAGCTCTATTCTGTCTTCTACTTCTTGATAACACCAGAGTGCAATGTTAGCATGTTGTGGAACCTTGGCAACAGGCTTTGATAGAAAAAGATTTGTTGCCCCCAAATTAATATATTACAACACAACTGTATCTGCTTGAGTGAACTTCCACTACAGGCTTTTGAATTTTGTTTCTTGCATCCCGTAAACAAGATTAGACTCGCTATCAAAATTCACAAGGCACTATGTAGTCTTCTTGCTCTATTTGCATTTTGCAAAATGCATACATTTCCATAACAAATTGCTTGCATTTCTGGTAATGTTTTAACCCCTTTGAGCAACAGTTTCCTCCTAACATAACAAGGCATCATTCATGCATGTATGGTGCAATTGCCACTCTGTCATCATTGGACTCTTATGGTACTATCTGCAGGAGATAACCACCCAGGTTTGCACATTATGTGGTTACTTCATAGGGGTGCAAATTACTTTTGATTAATTATTCCTTATGGGTGGGTGGGGGGAATGCCAAGTGATAACAGGAATTTCTTTTCTTCCAAAACTATATCCAAATGGAAATCAAACAGTGTATTTGCGTGGGAGTGAGTGAATGAGGCAAGGAGACGGAAGAAATATCTATTGATCTATACATTATTTCATTCCTCTGGTAGAAAAAGGCATAATGGAGAGGAAATAAAGGATACAGATGGGGAAAAGAAGGTGATTGGTTCCTTCTATTAAGACCAACTTTTTTTTAGGCCTCATTTTGTTGGCTTTCAATTAGTGCCAGAGCGCAGTATATGGACACCTGGGATTCTTGAAGGTCCCAATTAGGCCTTTCAGAAGTACAATATTGGGGAAGGGGAAGGAAACTTGACCTTTGGAGGCCTGGCTGAGAAAAAAAGCCTTTCCTTTCACTGGCTTTTGTTCAAATTGTGAAAGAGCTTGTGACTCTTGTTGGGTCAAAAAAGCTTTACCTGTTTTGTTATTCCTCCAAGCAGGTGTTATGTGAGAACAAGCAGGTGTTTACAGGCTCCTGACCTTGAGGATGGGCTGCTGACCCACCGCTCTTTTCCTTATGACTCATCTTCTCTTAAAAGGGCTGGGCTCAGGTTTGTGGAAAGAAAGGCAAGACAATTATCCTGGAGATGTTAAAATAAGCCTCCTTTATGGTCCACTATTCATCAATGGGAGTTGATCTGTTTTGCTGACAGATGTCTGCCTCATTTAGGACTCAGCTGGAACAACCCATGATGAATTGCAGACCTTTTTAGTGTTTGCTGAAAATGGCCTCTTTTTTGGTGAGGTTTTACAGAACTTATGAAAATATGTTCTTATGCAACATGGAGGCTAATCAGATTGGCTCATAAATAAGATCAGTATGTACACACACTTCAATATATTTGAATTTTAGAAGAAAAAACCTGGTTACTTTCATACCTGGAATACCTGCTCTTTAGGGAAAAAATGGAAAAGATGAAAAATTATATTTGAAAAAAGCTTTGGTTCTTCATTTAATCAGCTCTCTTACTGTTAAGTGCTTTAACTAGGGGAATGATCTTTGGGTGAATCTAACAAATTATAAATATGTGTTGGGGGAAGCAAGTTTGTTAATAATAAATGGTTCTTACTTTTGTTTTTAAAATGCTCTTCTTTGTAAAAATAATTTTAAAACAGGATCAGATTTACTATTTAGCATTCCAATAGCAGCCCTTTGCAAATATGATTAATCTAGGAAAGAGCAGCAGGCAGAGAAAAACAGAGTTGAAGTTTCAGTAACCAAGGGAATTACCTGTAAGTTCTAAAGAAGATCTTGTTTAAGGAAGGAAAAAAAATACATCAATGTAATTGATGGTTAACTTCTACCTATAAATTAAACCCAGGAGAATATTTTGCAAGCTGCAAGGCTATCAGTCCAACATAGAAGTTGTGAACCAGTGGGGCTTACAGTCTAGGTACATGTGAACAGGATCACAGCCTAAGCATCCATGGAAAGGTTCATTTTAAGACAATAAGGCTGGGCTTTATCCCACTGGAATTACTAATGAAGGGACATGCTCTGTGTCACATTCTAAGGCTACAATTCTATGCATACTTTAGAGTTACATTTGTTAAGGGTTCACCTGCACTTGTTGCTTTTATACTTGTGGCTAGCAATAAAAGTTATCCCCCTGCCCCAGTATTTTTTTAAAAAAGAGAAATTGTCCTGCTAGCTACTATATAAATAACCCTTCTACACCAAAGTAGACCCATGTGATAAGTGGTTAAGCTGGGAGGTAGAGGTACAAGTAGTTTACCCTCAGCCCAACTTATTTCACAAGGGTGTTGCGAACATTTAGAGGAGAGTCAATAAGTCTGATACCTTGATCATCCAAAGAAAAGATATGATATAAATATAGCTGTAACAAATGTGGGGTGCTGCCTTGGCTTGTTTCAAATGCGTTCTATCTCTACCATTTCATGCCAGGCCAAACTGGTCTTATGCACCTGACTAAAGCAAACAATCAAAGGAAACCAGCTGGCCTGTAGCTTTCACTTAGCTTCATTTGAATTTGAAGCCTAGATTTAGAGTTTTACTTTCCCAGTTGGAATGCTGGTCCCACTTTTAATATTCGTGAATATTTGTTCCAACAGTATGTGAGAATGTAGTCTGTGAGAAATAACGCACAAATGAATTGATCACAAGCAATGGAAAGGCTAAGCCAGCGACGGAAGCTGATGTTATTTCCTTGTTTACTTATTTTCATATGGGAATTGCTATTCTTTCCTTCATCTCTTTTTTTCTCTCCTGGAAGCAAGAGGCTTTGTGTTTGGAATCATTTCCCATACAGACAGGTTTTCAAAGCAAGTTTTTTTTCAGTGTAAAGAATCTGAGTCCTACTTCTGAATATACTAGCCTAATGTGAAACAATTTGGAGGAGTCAAAAGGCATACTGAGGAAGCCGCTGAGCTTTCTTAAGCAACACTGCTTGGAAATTTAAGTGCACTGTCTGCTTTCTATATTTCTAATATTTTCTATATATTAAAGTGTTAATAAGCTCTTAATCCTGCCAGAGATGCTAGACCCATTTTCTGTACTTATATGCACACAAACTTAAAGGTAAGCATATGTGATTGAGCAATGAGCAGGCCTCCTTAAGGTCATTTTAATTGCCCTTAATTGGCTACATGGTCCTGTGAGGTAGGCAGGTATTATTATCCTCATTTTACAACTGAATGAGCTAAGACTCTGTCCATGGAATGGACTTGCAGAAGGTCCATATAAAGGGGCAACTGTTTCCTTCAGCAGGCCCACAAGAAAGAGGGCTTCTCTCCCAACTAGGCTGCCAGACACTAGCTAGAGGGACGGAAGCCACCAAGTCTGGATCCAAAGATGACTCAGAAGACTCAGACAACTCAGAGTGGGTGGGCTTTGGGACCCCTTTTATCCCCAAAAGTCCTAGCTTTTGATTCACAAGTCTGGATTTGGGTTTCCATGTACTCAGGCCCAACTTCTTTTGTCTACCAATGCTACCATTGGTTCAAAGGGGATGAGGATGATCCTGCCTCTTGTCATTCATTCTCCACAGGTAGATGGTGAATGTCTGAAAGAGGTGGTATCATTCAACCATAGAAGGTTTCACAAATGATGTCTCAGGAAAACCAAGTTCCTCCAACTGGTGGACAGTCTCCAGAGATAGAGAAGCTCCCCATTACAGATACTCACCCTCTATGCATGAAGGGAACAGTAGGAGAAGGACCCTAGCACAGTGACTGAACATAACTAGAATCCTAAGCATTCTTGCTTTATAGTAAGACCTACTGAATCCTTTGGACTTAGTCAGATTTATTATAGAGGAAGCATGTATAGGCTTATCCAACTGAATCCAGCGTGTGTGTAAGTGTAAGAAATTTGTGTGAGAGAATGGTGTCTGGGTATATATGCAGATGGGGGATAAATTAATTTTACAAAGGGAGTACTTTATATTACTATTTTTAACCCTTTACTCAGTTTTAATGATTTGTTATAACCCTGCCCAACTTGTATACACATACCTACTAAATGGGTCATACCCTAACTGTTAAAATAAGAAAGCAGAGCAGCGTGCAGCTTTGTGTGTACACAACTTATTTCTGCCTAATCATCCTTTTGGGGAGATTGTCTTTAGTTCAGGCTCCTCTTCCTTTTGATAAATCTGGTACTTTTTATCCTGACAATCTATTATTTGAATACTGCCCTCAACTGGACTCCCATAAGTTATGGCCCTCAACCTGAAAAATACTGCCCACCCTTATATAAATAAAATTATTACTACTTGTTTTTAAAACAATTCTAAATCCAGATTATGTCTTACAAAAAGAGCTTATGGATGTAAAGAGTGAAAAACAAGAATGAATAATTAAAACACATCACAGTCCCATTCTGCTAGATGGTTCAACATGTAACTGTTTTTGTCTGTAGCCTTCCAGCAGAAATCAGTAACTTAAAAGATGGCATGTTTCCTATTTTGCCTCTTTTATTGATGGGGAAAAGACAGCTCTAGTCATGAACAAAGCATTGTCTTTGGGGTATTTAGGTCTAATTTCAAACTTCTGTTGAAGGAGCAGCAGAACAGGCATTTCCTGTGCCACCTTTTCTTGCTTAAATTTGTAATTACCTATAGTGCTTTCCAACTCAGGTAGAAAAAGACACAGAGAGGGACTTCAGGTGCCAACCACAACTTTTATTTTGATTCTTTTAATTCTAAAACTCTGAGTTATTTCCTGCTGGCAGAAGGATGCATGCAGCCTACAGCACCTTGCTTGCTGGAGAGAGATCTGTGAGCATTTGGTTTGATCAGCCCCTGGCATGGTAATGAGCCGATTTCTCTTGAAATTGGCTCATGACTATTCATTTTGTTGGCTCCCTATTCATTTGTGACCTACTATTTTGATTTTTAGGGTGGGTGGTGGGAGAAGAAAGCCACAGGGAGTCAGTTCAGTCTCTAAGTTACCAAAGGACTCAAGAGAAGGGGCAGACAGAGAGGGCTGAAAATTATTTTGTGTGATTTGTATACCCACACATACACACACACTTGTACACTGACTCTACATTTGTACACTGACACTCCATTTTTTGAAGGTGTGGTGATGTTGCCACAGGCTGATTTTGAAACCAAAACTTTTCTTGTCCCACCTCCCCATTCTGATCTTTCATGGTAATTTTGTGCTGCCCTGAATTATACTCCTCTTGAATTCCCATATAAATCGGAAGGTAATAATTTTTCCAGCATTCTAGAATGTTTGGCATAGGATAGTTTTATTGGTGCTGGTGATGTTTCTTCAGTTTACTTGCCTCTTTCTTTCACTTCTCCAGGAATGTTGTACTGATGTGCATTGCTAAAAATGTTGATTTAGTCAAGGGATGTGAGATGCCTCTTCAAACATCTGAAAGAATGTACCACAGAAAAAAGCCAAAACCTGATCTCCATCATCCCAAAGAGTAAGACAGACAATAATTGATCTGGAAGGCAGATTCTGGTTGAATGTTAGAAAAAAAAGTTTTAATTACAACTGTTGTTTGAGAATGGAATGAATTTCCCAGTAAGATGAGCTCCATTTCATTGGATGTCTTTAGGCTGGATATTCCCATCTGTCAGAAAGGCTTTACTCTGGATACCTGCATGGAGGTGGGTTTGGGATGGGGTGGCCAAAATGGCATAAATTGCTCCTTCCACCTCTAAAAGTCTGATTGCATAAGATTTGGAATTGTTTGCCTTTTTTTATAGTAGGAAACTCCTTCTGATGAGTTTTATCTTGAACCACTCTGGCAATAGTATTATTTTAAGACTGGAGGTGGGGGAATGGGATTCCCTGTAAGTGTCCCTTTGTAGATTTTCAACTGCAACCACCACCTGAACTATAGCATATTAATAATAACAACAGCAAAGAAAGATACCTCTTTTGCAGTGGGGATATGCACTTCCAAGCTTTGGCAGGAATTTTGCTTACACCCCCCACAAATGCTTTCTGGTCTCTCCCAGTTTCTGAGCTGAATGTTCTTAGCCCTAAAACATTCTTTCTTTGCTTTTAAAGATAGTGGTGATTAAAGCTCCAACCAGAATTTTTTGAAATTAAAAAATCCGAGGCATTTGAAAGCCAAATAAATAATACAGTGCAGTCTCTTACAAAGGGCTCTGCAGCTGAAGACGTAAAAGCATTTCTTAAATGTTAGATCTTTAACAGACATTTAAATGCTTGTTAGACATCTAAAACATTGTCTTCAGTTAAAGCTGGGTATAACCAAGAACCCAGCACCTTTTAAACCATGTTCAGAGTCTTAAATCCTGCTTTCCTTGATTGGAGAGATTTGAACAGCTCTTCAGACTCATGGTCTGTACCAGACACGATTATAGACAAGAAGACCTTTTAATGGAATCTTGTAAAACCTTTCATTAGCTTTTATTGGGTCATAATGTAATTAAGGTGACCTAACCTGACCTTTCGGAGGAGTGCCTTGGGTCAAGTGTATTTACTTCTGTCTATGTGAATTTAAGACTTTAAATACTGTGCTGACTACTCATCCCAATAAAAACTGGCCAAAAGTGAACTGTTATCTCAGACTCGCGTTGGGTCATGTTTATGCCAGCTGGTTTCCTTTATACATTAAACCACTGGAGCTTATTTAAAAGTTGAAGCTATAAAGCTCTTGGATTAAGAGCAGAGAACTGTCCAAACCCTCAACCTAACCTTTCCATGTTTGGATGACTTTGGCTAACCTATCATGTTCTCTTGCCCCCATAGCTCCACTATTAAATCACTGTTAAAACATAAACAGTCTAACAGTTTGGCTACATTCAAGGAAGGAAAAGGCCAAACCTGCACCCAAGGCAGATTTCTCCTCTGCTATGGACTTTACTTTGATTGAGTCTGTTCAGATACAAAACCAAATCCACAGAACTGGATAGTGCCCGTGCAAAATGAGCATGTGATAAAGGATGGAAGTGCAACCACTGGGGCTTCAATGGGATTTCTCTTGGATGTAAAGCAAGCCAAGGAAATAAGTGAACAGCTATAGCCAGCTTCTACATTGCATTTAAGGGACTGGTCGAAATGCACGTGATGCAGCAGGTTTACTGAAGCAAAGTAGAGCTTGGTGTGGTCAGTGGGTGAATGTGGAATTTCCTGGAAATTCTTTGTAAGGCATCTTAACTTTCATGAGACATACATTTAATGAATTCATGAATATATTTTTAAAAATCTCTATACAGCTTTGGTCCTAGAACTCCTTCTGGTGATTTTCTCCTCTGTTCTCCCTCAGTGTTCAAGTTTTATGGTAAAAGCCTGTTGGGGATAGCACTGCCTTCTACAGTTATGCTAGAAAGAACAGATTCTTCTTTATTCGTTCTTCCTTGGCTTTCCTTTTCTTTCTCTTTCTTTTTCTTGCCATGGTTTTCTTGCCATTCAGAGGATGGATGAAATGCTTAACAAAAGGCTCTAGAGACCTCTGGGGATACTGTACCCACGGATGTACTCAACTTGAGGATTTTTAGCCTGGCAATTATGCTTTAAAATGATGTAGCTCCAGAGATCATCCAAAACCAAAAACTAGAATGTAAACTTTAAATATATAAATACACACAAACACACACACATACACCAAAGCACAGGGTGATGCTTTCTAAGGCTACACACACACTTACCTCTTGTCCTATCATCAGAACTTATCATCAGAACTGACTGGCAACCATTTCTGGAGGGCAGAAACCAATGATGTCATCAATTGCCCTCAAAGCATCATCTTTGGAAAAGTAAGAAGTATCAATAGGCTTGGGGGAGTCTCAGAACACATATGCACAAAACACAAAAATATTTAGGAGGAAAAATGTTAATGGGGCACCAGCCCAAAATATTCTGATGTGGACTGCACAAGTGGAGAAGAGCCAGGAGTAGATTTTTGCCCAGGGCTGTGCTTCTTCCTCCCTCTTTTTGTTCGCCTTTATTCAGTCAAAACTATAGATGGATTATTTGGAGCATGGACACAGGATGCTGGGTGTCTGCTGGGGTCCGAAATGGGGCTCTTGGTGGAGATGATGGCAGAATGGAAGAAAACATACTGTATTATTTTCCCTGAATGCTGTCACTGGGTGAGGTTCTATCAATAGCAGGGCACTGATCCTCTGAAATGCATTTCTCAGGGAGGCCTATTCAGTGCAGATGCTATATAGATTCAGACACTGTGCCAAACCATGGCTCTTCCAAGTAGCCTTTGGCTTAAGATGAAATTTGCATTTTTATTCTGGATTTGAATTTCAGGAGGGAAATCCTCTCCCTTGAGTAAAACAAAAAACAAAAACAAACAAAAAACAGAGCAGAGACCAGAAATTCTCTTTCTTTCCAATGAGCTAGTTTTTGGTCTGCAGTTGTATTTTTTTTTATATGATGACCATTTAAAAATGGCACCCTGCCTCTTTAGGAAGGCCTCAAAATTCTCCACAGCTCTGTTTCTCTGTTACCCTTGGTAAGCAGAAAGCTATTCCTCTATTGTAATTTCCTCTATTGGGAATTGTTGAGGTAATATTGGACCCCTCCTATCTGTTAAAGATGCAGTGGTATGGGATCCCCAAGAGGAGTGCCTTTCTACTGATATTGTGATCCATAGCAGAGGTGTCTGTGCCAAAAGATACTGTATCAAAGCAGATATCAGGATAGCCACATATGGCCAATGTGAGGCCATTGGATGATGAACCAAGCTCAAGTCTGAGCACTTACACACAACCATGGATTTCACTAACTAAACTTCAAGAAGCACACTCATGTTGCCCTGTGTATGTACTCATTGCTACTCCCTGAAGGTAAGATGCAAAAAGGTAAGGACAGAAAGCATATCTGAGTCACCCATTGGGAGAGATGGATGGCATACTAAATAAATAAATAAATAAATAAATAAATAAATAAATAAATAAATAAATAAATAAATAAATAAATAAATAAATAAATAAATAAATAAATAAATAAATAAATAAATAAATATATATATATATATATATATATATATATATATATATATATATATATATATTTAGTGGCCAATTGGACAATGCATAAATCAACATTCTAGTAGGTTTGAGTCCACCACACATTGTTTCTTTGCATTTATTTTTCCAGTGAGTAAAAAAGAAAATGATGTATAGGAATGAGTAGCAAAGTTTCCCTTGTGATCATCCTGTGTATATGGGGAAATAGTGGCAAGGCATTGGACTGCTTTGACTTCAAGGAAAAGGGAGTGCAAAAGGCAAAGCATGAGTTCCCACTGATGAGAAACCACCCACCACCTCCTTTACTCTGGAGTGACAGCTGAGTTGAAAGTTGATCAGCTCAACTTGGGAGAAGAATTCTGGGAGCCACCTGTCATCATGGGAACATAGGGATGAGATCTTGATTTGGGATCAGCTCTTGTGTGCATAAAATCCTCTGAAGCCTTATGAATTCTGCAGAAATGTCATTGCCTTCTGGAATTGCCTGATCCAGCTGAGGTGATAGCTACAACACTTCCTATTTCCAACAAACTACTATGGTGGGACAGAAAATAAAGCAGCTGTATAACCTCAACTTCCTACTAATTGAAAATCCCCAGCTACCTGAAGGAACACAATTTCTAAACTATCTTTTAGAATCCATTGTGGTTTTGCTTTCTTGAAGAGTTCACAAAACAGCTTTCTCCATGACTTCAACATCATATATATCATCACAAATTAACTTCCACTAATCTCCACTTGTAGACTTGGTTTTGCTGCATTTGAATGATCTAACCAAACTTTCTTTGCTTGAATTCTGACAAATCCCAGCTGAATGAATAGATTGCTGGATTTTGACTAGATGTATGAGTTATAATCTCCCCTGGATAAACTTTAGATTAATCTGTCATATTTCAGTGCTTGGATTGGAGATCAATAAATGAAAGTCCATTGTGATTTGGTATTAGGATATTTGGATCTTCTGCAAGATTCCAGAGGTCATGAACATAAATACCCTTTAAGACAGCCAGAATATTAACAGACAAATGCAGTTCTAGCATGTGCTTGGTCTTGCACAGGAAAGCTAGACTCAAAGGTTCATGCAGCTGTGAAATCACTGCTATGTGTCCTATGCAACTTTATAGAATTGGTGTGAACCTAAATTAGCACAGTATTTTATATTTAAGGAGTAAGAGAGGGATGGAAATTAATCATAATTTGATGGAAATAAAATACAGCTAACTACAGGCAAGGTATTAGCCAAAGTGTTACTTTTCTGTGATCTTTTCACCAAAGTTTGAATCACAAATATGTACAGGTGAAACTCGAAAAATTAGAATATCGTGCAAATGTTCATTTATGTCAGTATGGCAACTCAAAAGCTGAAACCAATACATGAGATAGACGCATTACATGCAAAGCGAGATATGTCAAGCCTTACTTTGGTATAATTGTGATGATTATGGCGTACAGCTTATGAAAACCCCAAATTCACAATCTCAGAAAATTAGAATATTACATGACATCAATAACACAAGGATTGGAAATAGAACAAGATCGGACCTCTGCAAAGTATAAGCATGCATATGTACTCAGGACTTGGTTTGGGCCCCTTTTGCAGCAATGACTGCCGCAATGCGGCGTGGCATGGATGCTATCAGCCTGTGGCACTGCTGAGGTGTTATGGAAGACCAGGATGCTTCAATAGCGGCCTTCAGCTCTGCTACATTGTTCGGTCTCATGTCCTTTCTCTTGGCAATGCCCCATAGATTCTATATGGGGTTCAGGTCAGGCGAGTTTGCTGGCCAATCAAGCACAGTAATCCCATGGTCATTGAACCAGGTTTTGGTACTTTTGGCAGTGTGGGCAGGTGCCAAGTCCTGCTGGAAAATGAAGTCAGCATCCCCATAAAGCTCGTCTGTGGAAGGAAGCATGAAGTGCTCCAAAATCTCCTGGTAGACGGCTGCGTTGACCCTGGACTTAATGAAGCACAGTGGACCAACATCAGCAGATGACATGGCTCCCCAAATCAACACAGACTGTGGAAACTTCACACTGGACTTCAAGCATCGTGCATTGTGTGCCTCTCCATTCTTCCTCCAGACTCTGGGTCCTTGGTTCCCAAATGAGATGCAAAAGTTGCTCTCATCAAAAAAGAGGACTTTGGACCACTGGGCAACAGACCAGTTCTTTTTTTCTGTAGCCCAGGTAAGACGCTTCTGACATTGTTTGTTGTTCAGGAGCGGCTTGACAAGAGGAATACATTTGAAGCCCATGTCCAGGATCCGTCTGTGTGTGGTGGCTCTTGATGCACTAACTCCAGCCTCAGTCCACTCCTTGTGAAAGTCCCCAACACTTTTGAATGGCCTTTTCCTGACAATCCTCTCCAGGCTGCGGTCATCCCTGCTGCTTGTGCACCTTTTTCTACCCCACATTTCCCTTCCACATAACCTTCTATTGATGTGCTTTGATACAGCTCTTTGGGAACATCCAACTTCTTTTGCAATTACCTTTTGGGGCTTTCCCTCCTTATGGAGGGTGTCAATGATGGTTTTCTGCACAACTGTCAGGTCAGCAGTCTTTCCCATGCTTGTGATTCCTACTGAACCAGCCTGAGAGACCATTGAAAGGCTCAGGAACCCTTTGCAGGTGTTATGGATTCGTTAGCTGATTAGAGTGGGACACTTTGAGCCTAGAATATTGAACCTTTTCACACTATTCTAATTTTCCGAGATTGTGAATTTGGGGTTTTCATAAGCTGTACGCCATAATCATCACAATTATACCAAAGTAAGGCTTGACATATCTCGCTTTGCATGTAATGCGTCTATCTCATACATTGGTTTCAGCTTTTGAGTTGCCATACTGACATAAATGAACATTTGCACGATATTCTAATTTTTCGAGTTTCACCTGTATCTGTCAATACAGACATGATCAGGATTTGTATTTACAGTCACTGCCTCCTGCTCTCCAACCAATTGTCTTGAATAAGTTCTTACACAGATAATTGACTTCTGAGCCCATAGTGTGCAGCGATAGATTGTTTTTAGTGAAAGTATTGTAACTCCCCATGAGTCTACAGAAAAAAGGCAAGCTAAAAAAGAAGAAAATGGCAAAAATATTCAGCAGTATATCAAATCTACATGGGGCTACCCTTGAAGAGTATCCGGAAGCTACAGCTGGTGCAGAATGCGGCGGCGCAGACAGTTCTTAATGCCCGTAGGAGGGCACATATAACACCGCTGTTGCGCGAGCTGCATTGGTTACTGGTTTGTTTCCGGGTCCAATTCAAGGTGTTGGTTATTACCTTTAAAGCCCTTTATGGCACGGGACCAGGTTATCTGAGGAACCGCCTCGCCCTGGTCACTTCAGCCCGTCCCACTCGGTCCAGCAGAAGGGGCAGGTTGCAGACCCCACCAGTCAGGGAATTTCGATTGCTGGGGTCAAGGCAGAGAGCCTTTTCTGCTGTAGCGCCCGCCCTATGGAACATCCTGCCTCCTGAGGTGCGGTGTGCCCCCTCCCTCATGGCCTTCAGGAAAGGTATTAAATCCTGGCTCTGCCAGAAGGCCTGGGGGCCAGAGGGGGGCCCGCACCTGTGGAGATGGCTGGTGGGATGTTGGGTTGTCTCCCCCCCCAGCATCTTACAGGTTTTTTAGGGCCATAAACCAGAGGAGGTTTTTTAGGGTTTTTTAATATGTTTTTAATTATTTATAGTTTTTAGCCATCTCGGAGAGAGCTGTGTTTTTATTGTGAGCCGCCCAGAGTCACCCGTTGGGGGAGATGGGCGGCATACAAGCCAAATAAATAAATAAATAAATAAATAAATAAATAAATAAATAAATAAATAAATAAATAAATATCATTACCTGAACTTCACTTATCAAGAGAAGCCAAGTTGGAATGAAATTTATTCTTGTGTATAAAATCTATATATGCATATTTAACTATAGGCATAGTATCCATTTGGGTTGCCTACTAAAGTTGGGGACTGTTCTGGTTTTGCTCCTTCCTAAGTGGGCAGTTCCAGTTGGTGTTGGAGAGGTCAAACTCTTGAGTACTTCTGTATGGAGTGCCCTAGTCTTGCCCCTGTGTCCTATTCTGTTTTCTTTAACATCTATATGAATTTGCTAGAAGAAAACATCTATCTCTCTGGGGTGAAATACCATCAATATGTTGATAATATCTTTACATATATTTCCAAACCAAGGAAGAAATGTGGTGGAAGTCTTCATCTGGTGCCTAGAGGCTGTGTGGGCTGGATATGGTAGGATAGACTCAGATGGAACCCCAGCATAATGGAATTACTGTTTGTATAGAAGCCTTCTGGTGCCTAGAGATCTTTTGCAGAGCCTTCAGTGAGGAAAACCTCATTTAAATGATAGTAATTTGAAAAGCAGTGATGGGTTGTGAAGATTTTTATCTGTTTTATTATTTTTTCCATTTTTATGCTTGTATGCTACCTACAATCAAAGGAACAGGCAATATACAAATACTTGCAATCAATCAGTCAGTCAATCAATCAATCAATCAATCCCTACCATGACCTCTGAACTGTTCTTGTTCTTTTTGAATTAATCTAGTACACCGTAATATGTCTGTATCAATATTGATATCAGTATCAAGATATATGAAAATTACTATTGCTATAATAGGGGAAAAAAGATTGTTGTGCTAGATAATGGCATGCCACTTTCTTTTGTGTGGATATGGTTAGGGTATGAATTGGGGTAGATATCCAGGGTGCCCTTCAGCACAAAGGCTAGGGGTGTTCCAAAACATAAAAACACCACATTTTGTGGCAAGTGACATAGTTACCTCGTAACATTTAAAGAAGGAAAGGAGCTACCTATGAGAAAATTAAGTCCAGAATCTAAAATTATCCAGCTGCATCACTATAGGAATATTAGTGCCAAGCAACACCCAGAATATCATACTTGGAAAATAAATACATTTTTTAAAAGCTTGTGTCCTGTATTTCTGAGATCTGGGGGAAAATAACATACCATTCAATGATACTGATTGCCTTATAAACAAAAAAGTTTTTCATTAAGAAAACATGCACATAACATACCCAAGTGTGTAGAACGACATCTTCTGCATATCCCACATACCAGCACATCCATAAATTGCCTTGGATCAAAGATTGAAAGGGAGGGGGTAAATCTGAGCCAGGCTATGGGATGTAGCAAAGTAGGAGACAGAAGCATCTTGTAACTGCCTGATTCACTTAAAGATGATAAGAAAATATCATCACATTATTTTAAGGTAAATCCAACATTTCCAGAGCTGATTGAGGCAAGAATTAGACAGTGTTTAGGGGATTATGAAAAACAGCTTCCTCTACAGGTCAACAGCTAATCAGAATTCTCAGGAGATTTGCTGAAGATTTTTTTTCCTTTTTGCCTTATGAATAATTTTACCAAAGGCACAAAATGGGCACATTATTTAGAGAGAGCCTTTTGATGTATTTTTCTGTGAATAAGCACAGAGTATTCGAGGATTTCTCCCTGTTCCGAGCAATGGGGACCAACTTATTAAGTGTTCCAGCTACAATGCCTGCAAGCTAGCTGAGATTAATATCAGCATAACCTGTTACTTAATTCATTATGGGGATACAGGCTAATTTGATTTGATATTATTTTAATAAAGTTCTGTGATATATAAGATTGTTTCAGGCTATCAAAATAATTTTCCAGTTATTACAGTTATTCAAGCAGGTCCTTTGATAGCAGCAGTTGGTCTGCGTCTGTTGTGAATATATTAGCAGGGATGATTCATAGCAACCGAACAGCGTTAAGCTTGTGAAGCATTGTGCGGATGCAAAAAATGTCTTCTGTAGGCCATTAAAAAAAAGGGAACGAAAAAAAAATATTTTGTATGCACTAAGCTTACACGTGTCATTAACATAGCTCATTTTTTAAAACCAGTCTTTCATAGAAGACAAGTTAAAAAAAAATAAGGAAAGGAGGAGGGAAATTGGCAGTTCGCTTTGAAATTTATTGAAGCTATTTTACATGTTTTTAATATACAGTTTGCATCAGCCTGTATATATTAAGTGAATCAAATAGTTCTAAAAAATGACGCATTCTCTCCTCACAGGGGGGTATTGTAAGCCATTACAATGTAACTGTTCCAGTCCACAACACTATATGTTCATTTGGCTGTCATGCAGACAAAAGCTTTTAATGTTGTTAATATGCCAGGGTGGCATAGATCATCTTCTGTTTCTTCTTCTTGGGATTTCAACAATAAACAAAAGCTGGTGAGCAAAGTACAAAATGGCCTGTCCCCAAATTGTACTCACTGCTGATGGTCACTACAGGCCTGATGTGGTCTAAATATGGCTAGATGTTTTCATAGTCATATCGGTTCAGAACCAAGCAACATGCTCTTTCTAGGAAGACAATGACTTTGGAAATTTCATACTTGTTTCTCTCATACAGCATGTCTTGTCGCATGACAAGTTCTCATGATGACTGCTAAGCTGTCAAGGTCAGTTGAGATTTATATGAGAACCTGATCTGTGTATTAATTCCCTTTGTGGCAAGCAATGTAGTTCTGTTGAATACAGAAAGATGGTATAATATTCCTTTACCAAACTTCAGTATGGCTCTACCTCCAGATATGACATTGGCTAATCTTCTGGCCTTCCTATTATCTCCAGGTCACATCAGAACAATGCCAGATTCTAGCAATGCTCTGGTTTCTTACTTGTGCTATTAGCAGTATTAAGCAGAAATGGTCTTTTGAAATTTTCCATCCAGTTTGTGGTCAGAGAAATCAGAAGGACAATGTTTCAAAATTTCTCCAGGGAAAAGAAAAAAATGCCCAACTGTTTCTCAAGGACATCACTACTGGAAAAGCCAAATAGGAAGACTTCCCCCATGATGGTTTCTTCAAAATTTAACTGAAGCATGGGGGCAGGGGGACTTCAGATTTCAAAAATACCCTCCTCCTTTGAAAGAATTTGTAAAGCAAAGTCTCTGTCTCAAATTGAATGCAAACTGGTAGAAAAATTCTATATTTTGGTACTAGCTTGATTGTTTTGTTTAAATGTATGTCTAAATCAGGATTCCTAACTTTAGATAGATTTCTAATTTCAGGTACTGGCCCACATGTTGTCTCTCTCTGTGGACTGACTTGCCTTTAGATCCAATCCAATGTTTCATTCAGTGGCTTTATGGATTTCATTCCATAAAAGTATGCAGAGAATTGTTTGTTTGTCCGCTCTGCTGTGACACACTCTCAATTTAGGCAGAACAAATTTCTGGATCTCTGAATGTTACCTTTCATGATTTTGAAGCAATACTCAAGACATATCATGCCTGTTAGCATTGGCACTCACAGCAATACACTACTTCATTTATTTTATTTAAAGAACTTATATGGTTGTCCATCTCTGACCATGGTTCTAGGTGGTACACAACAAGCAATACAAAGAAGATTAAAACAAAACCACCCTTCCACCCAGATGCCAGACCAACAGCCTCCCAGCTCAACCCCCATCTTAGCCCAGTGCTTGGAGGAAGAGCTAGGTCTTTATGGCCTTCTGGGAGGCTAAAAAGATAGGGATTGCTCAGATCGCAGGTGGGAGGCTATTTTAAAGGGCTGGAATGGCCACTGAGAAAGCATGCCTCTGAGGTCTCATCAGGTGACAACATTTAACAGAAGGGACCTAATTGGCATTGCAGAATGTATTACCCAGAGAGGTGGCAGTCTCCTCTTCATTGAATTTGTACAAGTGGAGAGGCTAGACAGCCATCTGTCTGAGATGTTCTAGTTTAGATTCCTTTACTGAGAAGGAGGTTGGACTCAGCCTAAATGGCCCTTCCAAATCTATGATTCTATGCATGTTCCTGCTGTCAAGTAAGATCTCCTTTGATCAGTTTATTTAATCTCTGCCACTTTGTACAATCATAATACAAATTTTTCAAGGTATTGTACCATGCTCAAAAGAATTTTAGGATGCTTATCCCTATAATAGCTTCCACCTTTTTTGAATGTGGGCTCAGACCATATTCTTTTATGCAATGCCCCAGATATAAAAGCGTTTTTCAGGCATAAGAAGTATTTGCTTTTGCTTAGGTTTGGACTTGAGACCTTTATGGCTGCCATGTTTTTAGACTGTCTTTGCTCTTGTTCATTTACAGTAAGTCTGGAAACTAAGATGTCATCCATGTATACCTAAAGAGCCTCTCTTTTTTCACAACTTTGTTCAGCTATTCATATGGGATCAGTGCCTTTTGTCTTGGGTACAGCTACCACTGTTGTGTAGTCTTAAGCACGACATTCTGCCCTCTATACAAGACTTTTCCCACAATGAATATACCTAGAGCCCTTTAGTGCAGATTGTCTTGATCATGAGACAAAGCTAATCTAGCGTAGCTTTCTGTGTTTTCCCTTTATAGATTAACTTGAATAGTTGGGCCCTAAATCTGGCTCTTGCTCAGTTCAGAGTTTCTTACAACTGCATAGCTCCAGGATTAAAGCAGATCCCAGTGGTAGGTTTTGGGATAAAGTCTTACCCAGAGTGCCTACACCCACTCTGTTCCTTATAGCAAAAGTGAACATATATCCATGCAGATTTCTCCCAGCTTCTTTATTCATAAGTAAAAGCAAGTCTTCTCATGCATCTAGGCTGTCATGCCATTAATAATCATTGCATTTTTCTAGGACAAGGAAAAAAATAACTTGCAATCTTAACCTGCTTTTCCTAATAGAAACCCTCATTGCCATGTTAATTTCTGTTTCTATTCTTTCTGGGTTCTTCCTTACCATTTAAGGTACAGGTTCCACCTTCTCCCATTTATTTATTTAAAAGCCTTATATAGTCACCCATGTTATATATCATAACACTGGGCGGCTCACAAAACAACAATAAAATCATAAAAAAACTATAAAAACCACAACAAAAACTCTCAGCGACTCATAGGTAACAAAATCCCACGCCCCCACACTCAGCTGTGCTAGGCCCCAGCCTCACTCTGCCCCAACACTGGCAGGAAGATCCAGCTTTTCAAGGTCTCCTGAAAGGCTAGGAGGATACCAGATCTCAGAGGGAAGGGACTGCCATGGAGAAGGTGAATTTCCTAGGTCCCATGAGATGCAGCATTTAAGGGAAGGGACTTGGAATGTGCATATTTCACTGCAGATTATTCATATGCCATTTCAGTGATGAAGGCTCTTGATTCTTTGCACAAGCATTCAAGCAGGGATGTTCATTAAGAAAAGGCAGAGCTTCAGTTTTCAATACATGGAGGCTGATGTCTGAGTCCCAGCAAAATACTGGTATTTCGGTGAAAGGAGACTAGGTGTCTGTTTCCATAAGAAAAGGTGATGTACTTGTCTTCTGATAACATGGTTAGCCAATAGCTGGCCTTTCAGGTTACTGTCTATCCAAGGAAATCTAGATGACAGACTGGATGGATCCTCTGACCTAAAGCTCCTGCTTTTTAATGCCAGAGCAAATACTAATACATCTATTATCCAGTATTAATCCTTGATGAAAGCACTGACTTGGCATGTATTATAGAGATTTGGCTGTGAGAAGAGGGAAGTTAAACTCTCCCAGCTCTGTCCACTGAGGTGCTTGGTAATGCAGCGTAGGACTGGGAGGTGATATGGTAGCAGTCTGTAGGGGTTCTGTCTCACTGGCCAGAAGCACCATCCAACAATCTGCTAATTCTAACCTTTTGGTACTAAAATTGGTTGCTGGGACAGTGTAGGAAAATTGCCAGTGTATTGTCCTCTCTGTTCCACACACAGAAGAGCCAAGCTGGAGAGTTTAAATCTGTGTGCTTGGTCCAGACACAGATATTATGCATGGGAGACAATGGGGAAAGGGCAAAGCCATGAGGTGAGCAGTGTACACAGGACAAGAAAGACACTGGGAATATTAGGGATGGGCAGGCAGGCAGGCTGGGTATACTGTGCTTGAATTCAGGTGTGGCAGTGGCTAAGGGCAAGAAGGGCATTGAGAAGATTGGTGGGTAGGCTGGCACACAGGCCATGTGAAGGAGGAGAGGAAAGAGGGACTAAGCACCCAATCTTGCTTCACTTGCCCTGCAAGACCCCTCTGGAATTTGTATCAATTGAAACCTGGAACAAGATCATTTAAGTTTTGGTATGTCTGAACTCTGATCTGCTCAGAACAGTTTGGCCAAATTTCCAAGCCACAACATACTTGTTCCGGACATGAAACAAAGCACATTTTCTGTTTTGAACCCATATCTAGGAACTGGTATAGCCCCCCCCCCCCCCCCCCCGCTTTTCTCAACAACTTAAGCCCTTTTCAGATTTACTGGATCTATGCCCTATCTTGAATTAGCTGAATGGGGGGTGGGGGTGATGTTTTATGTCTTGAGTTGCTGCTTTGTACACAATTATAATGTGTTTTTTTAAAAAAATATGTTTTAAAAGTACTGATGTTTGCTAGGGGAAATCACTGTACAGCAGGAGGCAAAAAGGGCAACTTTTGCTGAAACTCCTAATACTTTAGGAGACAAGTTCCACATTGAAGAACCAACTATAGCAAATACTTGATTATCCACTGTCTTAAAAATCAGTGCGATCCCGTGGTTGGTGCACTGGACTTAAACAAGGAAAAAATAGACTCATGACTCCATTCAGCCACAGGTTTTCAGGGTGATCTTAAGCCAGGCTCATTTTCCTTATGTATAATGTGTGAATAAAGACTGCTATGGTTCTGGGGAGAAAGGTTGTCCTAGTAATGAAATAATGGCTATATTCTGTAAAGGAGAATTTGGCAACATGTGACCCTTAACCTTTATTTATTTATGAATGTATAGACAGCTTCAGTCAATCAACTTTCACACTGTTGAAATCCAGAGGCAATTTGTGATTGTGATTTTAAGTGATGTTTAGTGATTATAAACTAAAATAAGGATGGGAGGGATGTGTCCAGCCCGTGTATCACTGGTACACCCTCTTGGGGGTCTAAAAAGCCTTTTTAAAAAGCTGTCTGCCCCAACAGTCAATAATGTTGGACCAGAAGTAACTTCTAAGGTGCAGTGTTTTAACGAGATTTGAAATATAATAAGGATCTATGAATGTATAAATTAATGTACGGAAGTGATGGAAGCAAGAGTAGACAAATGTGAACAGGTTTAGTGAATGTTATTGGTGTAAACTTAATTTGATTTCCCCTTCTTTTCTTTCTTCTTACTTCCAATTTCTTTTGATTACTTCTTTTTCTGTGCTTTGCATAATGTGGCTTACCCAAGAAGGAAATAATGTGATGGGCATATGTATGTATGTACGTATAAGTGCAATATTCTGAGCACTCAAAATGCATTCACATTTAGAAGTTGGTTACCTTTGAGCTGAAACATCAAAAGCAATGTTGTCTCTCTTGCAAAGGACTAAAGTTCTCTCCTCTTTTCTCCTCAGCAGGAAGAAACTTATGAAGAACCTCCTCATCAGCTCAATCTACTTCACATACCCTCAGTGATTCATCCCATCTTTTTACATTACAAAATACACATTCATGCAAATTCAAATTTATATTGCAAGTATATGTTTCCATGTGCATTTTCCTTAAAATATGTATTTTGTACACATTTTCTCTAAAATACACACTTCAGGCTTTTTTTGAGAAGCACATCATAAAATTCTGACAAGTATGGAGAAATAATTGCATTCTGATCCACAATGTAGGATCATGAAATGCAAATTAGGATATGTATTGTAGAGCAAATAACATTCGCCCACCTTTCTTCCATGTCATGTGGCCCAAAGAGGTATATGAGGAAAGCACATTTTGTTCATTTTTTTCCATTTTATGACATAGTTACCGTGGCCACTGTTTTTAGATTATTTAAGAGATATGATCGCTATATATCTGTGCTTTCACAACTCATCCTTGGAAGATGTAGAAAACAGAGCTACCTAAAGTAACTGAACTTTTAACTGTGCTAATTATTTATAGCCGCTCTCTAGAGCTTCCCAGTGCGAAGCCAACAAGGACTTGACAACTTCAGATATTCTGCAAGTGGCTTCGATGTGTGATAGTCTAAACAGATTGTGTGACCTTCAGAGATTAATCAGTTAAAACAGCCCTTATGAAGCTGTTTTAGATTATTCTTGACAGTAGCTGTTTTTGACAGCAGAAGGTCAGAATCAAAGTCCTTTCTTTTTTGAACTAGTTGAAGATTTATGTCAGCATCAAGCCGAGCAAACATGCAGAAATAACTTATGAATGCAAGGGCCAGAGGGCCATGTGGGGATAGGCTTTCTTTTGCATAGATTTTGAAAGTAGTTGATTGAGGCTTACTTTAGATGTATATTTTCAAATCTAAAACATATACAGATATGTTTTGCTTCTTGGAGGCTCAGAGCTAAGACTGTGAAAACCATTCACAGGGACATTTCATTCGTCCTTCTCTCCCCTTCTCTGCCCCCCCCCCCCCCCCCCATGGACTTGTTTTTAAAAACATAAGAGTGGCCAGGGTCCTTGACTTTCTTTCTTTTCAGAGCAAAAATATCTTGCACGCTTACAGCAGCATTGCATTCTCCTGAAAGGCAGGATCTCCTTTGGTGCTTTCTAGAATGATCATGTGAACATGCAACTTAATTTCTTCTCTTGCTCTCTCCTCACCCAGCATTTGCTCCTTCTTTCCAAGTAACCACCCCTTAAGTGTCTAATCACTTTCTCCAAACACCAGCAAAAACAAAGGGCACATTGTAGGATGAAGTTGCAGTCAGTTTTACCATCTTGATTCTGTATATATCAATTACATATGGGCTCAGAGGCACTGGTGAAATCAAAATGCTGTGTATACCTGCAGTGTGCCAGAAAGAGAGAGAAAGAGAGAGAAAGAGAGAGAAAGAGAGAGAAAGAGAGAGAAAGAGAGAGGAAGAGAGAGGAAGGAAGGAAGGAAGGAAGGAAGGAAGGAAGGAAGGAAGGAAGGAAGGAAGGAAGGAAGGAAGGAAGGAAGATCTTACTTGCTGGCTTTACTGAGCCACCCTTCCCTCAGAAGTTTAGCAGTAATGTTGCCAATGTTTGATCTACTTGCATAATTAATCATATCTACTTTGTACTATTATACCTTCATATTCATTGTAGTTTCTATACAAGCGATCCCTAGTTTCCATGTTTCTTTTCTGACTGAAAATCAACATTGTCATTACTTTAGGAGAATCTCCACTGCATTTAGGGGATTCCCATGATGTGCGTCACCAAAGATGCTACTAGTAGCATCCAGGAATGGAGAGATTTCACCACCACCTTTTGAGATTTTTTGAAAGTCACAAGCCCGTTTATGTACATTACTTGTTATAGTAGAACATTCAAGTAGAGTGAAAGGCTCTGTTATGAACATACAGATGACCTCTGATCATAAAAGTAATGAGAAAAAGGTAAAACTTGATTTTGTTATCTCCACAACTACTTCCTGCCTTGACTGAATCCTGGCATCAACCTGACTCCTTCCATTAATAGGTTTAAGCACCTGATGAAAATGTTGCTGTCCTCAAACACCATTATATTTTCCATCTCCCTTTCTCCTTCGTTTCATGACAACATGGACATTTTCAGACCAGTTTCCTAGTGAATTATCAAGTCCTGGCATATATGTTCTTTATCTGTAGACCTACTGTTGTTGTTGTTGTTGTTGTTTTGGGGGGGCTTTCCTTATCTTTGGAAGAAAGAGCTATTTGTCACAAGATTATTTTCCTAGTGTCACAGTCCTGGGACTTAAGAGTTGTCCTAGCTAATGATCTTAGAACGTCAGCAAAATCATAATGTGAGACTGGGAATCGTCTCTGCAAGAGTCAGGGGAGCCCAGTCCATCCACTAGCACTTCACTTTATTCCATTTGCTACAAGCAAGAATAATTTTCTATTCACTCCAGTCCTACCTCCCTTCTTCTCTCCTCCACCTCTTTCTCTGTCCCCCTCTCTCTCCCCCCATCTCCTCTCATCTTTCTTCCTTGTTGTTTTGCCCCTGAAAACTGTGCAGCCAAAGCAACCTCCAGGGTGGACACTAAATCTTCTGATGCAGGCAGAACAGTGATAACATCTGAACTGAAGGTGCTTTTCCAGGGCATGCTTGACAGATGTAGCAGGAGCCTTTTAGGATTTAGTACTGGAGCGTATCTATTACCCGTGCTGCAGCGCAGCTTGGCAGGAGCTGTATGGTAATCTCCCATGAATTCCGACTTATCAGAGCATCTTGAACAGGTTCTTGCAGGATGGCGAATTGCTGCATCAACTTTGCAAGAGACGGTTCTGCACACTTTGAACTCTGGTAACTCTTTGCAGCCCAGTGCCTTTTCTCTCATGTGCTCCTCTCCCTCCCTCCACACTTCCTCCCTCCCAATCTCTGTCTGGATAGAGCTGTTATATTTCGATCCCTCGAGGTACACCATTCCAAGGGACAGAATCTAATGCTTTCATATTGAAGAGAGTACGAATAATTGCTTTAATGGTATGGCAGCCTGCCCATATCTTTGGCAGTACACAGCAAATGTGATCTGTGCAGGAGATCTGTCGCTCCCACTGGGAGACAACTACCGCTCAAACCTCAGGGGTTTGGTGGCAGTGGGGAAAATGACTACTCTCAGATGTGCATGGAGAAACGTTCCTTCAGATTCTCACATTTTTCATTTACAAACAGAATTCTGAAAACATTGGAAATTGTGACTGTGGTAGTGTAGTTTATTTTTAAGTATAATTTCTGTTGCAGCTTTTAATATAGTAAAATAATTGTGGAACATACTTGTGGTATACAAAGGTTTGTTTGTATTTTGGTATTATTGCACATAGAGTAGGAGTTTCCAGATATGTGCAAATGCTGTACACCCTCCATTTATTTCTAATCTTCAACCTGATTTATAGTAAGAACTAGGTATTTGACAAAGGGGGTTGAATTCTGAATTATATTGAAAGCTTCATTCATCTTATAAACAAGAGCATCAAAGGAAAAAAAAGCCATTTTACTATATACATAGAGCTTGGTTAATGACAGCAATAGTAAAAACTCCCATCACAATAATACACCAGAGCCTCACTATTTATCATAAAATAATTGTATATAAGATACATCAAAAACATGCTTCCCCTTAATTGAGAATATTACCGCTCCAAACCACTTGATCACCTCATTACACTTAATGTAAAAAGAAGTGTTTAGGTTTTAAAAGGAAATCTACAATAAAAGTGTTATGAGGATATGCAAGATTTTAAAACTGGGATTTTTCATTTGGAATAATAACAACAACAACAACAACAATAAAAAACCCCTGTGTTTGTGGAGAATGGGGAGAAGGAGGAAATGTGAAAGAACCTTTATAAAACTAAATTGTGAGAAGAAAATAATTGAAAAAAACTTTCTCAAAGGCTTTGCCCAACCTTTCTCAAAGAATTATGGGCACTCAAGACCAAAAAGAAAAAGAAAAAAGAAAGGAACTTTTGCCAACATTTGCCAACATTGTTTGCTGCATATGAACCCTTATCAGAAACAAGCAGGGCTTAAATAATATGTCTTTGATAGTTTAGATGACATTTTGCATCCACAGTGCTATTTTTATGCCAAAAATGTCCTCAGGTGAACATGCAGCGGAGTTCAATACTTGTCACACACAGAAAGCTTCAAGGAATAACAGGTTGCTGTCCACGCTGTCCACTCACTAATAGCCAATTCAGTGCTTGCCGTACTGAAGAGGAGCATGAGCATCTATGAACAAGGAACAATGCAAGCTCCGGGTACCAAAGCAGTATATCTGAGCTGAATGTGTAAGAGTGGAGTGGTTATTTCTGGCCTCACTGGCTTGCTTGCTTCTGGGTGATGGAAATAGAGCAGTGTTTTTCAAACTTGGCAACTTTAAGATGTGTGGACTTCAACTCCCAGAATTCCCCAGCAACAGGACTGGGCAGCTGTATAAGGCTCATGCTGGCTGGGGAATTCTGGAAGTTGAAGTCCACACATCTTAAAGTTGCCAAGTTTGAAAATCACTGAAATAGAGGAACGGAATAGGTGAGCTCTGACTCTATTGCTACTTTTGTTATCTATTAGAGCTTGATCTCTGCATAATCTTGCATCAAATCAGGAGGTTAAATTTGATGGATGTTCCATTCTTTCTGTTTTTCTTACCATGTGTCAAATGCAATTAGAAACTAACATGAATGTGATGCTGCTTGGAGGACGAAAATGCCAAATGCATCATTGTGTTTATTACATAATAACAGCCTAAAATGGTATGTACTGTATAAGAATACAATAACTTGCAAAGATAACTTGCAGCATTGAAAATAACTTGAAAAAAAGAGTTCTAATTACAATTATCTAAAATTAAATCACTATGTAACATGGTAGAAAAGCCACCTCTATATTGGGCTTGGAAAGATTTGTATGCTGGAAAGCCATTCATTCTCTTGGTCAACAGTGGAGAACTAAATCAGGTATGGGAAACTTGAACCTCACGTAGCTGCCCAGTCCTGTTTTTGCAGTTCTTGATGTCTGATATGATCACAAACCTGAAATTTGGGAACAATATGTAGAAATAAGCATCACAAAAGAAGAAAAACAAGTTAATTTATATCTTCTACTATTTCTTTGAAAAGGTCTTCCCAGTGTGAAAAATGTCTCCAAAATGTTTGTTCCATTTCTTCCAGTGAACAGTGGCATCACCATATTCTCTGAAGACTTTGGAAAATCATCATCATCATCATCATCATCATCATCATCATCATCATCATCATCTACAAAGAGATTAGGTTTTTTTTCTTATGGTTTTCCATGTTGTAAATATACTGCATGTTTTGGAAGGAAACAAACAAATAAATTGGTGAATGCTTCTCCTTATTTAAGTGATACTAAAAAGAAACTATGTTGAATCCCCTTACTCTTTTCCCATCTGTCTGTTAATCATGTGCTGCCTAACTGATTTTGCCTAAATAGCAAAAGGACTAAAAGAAAAAAACCCTGTTTCCTAGTTTCCTGGAAAAATGGAAAAACCACAGGTAAGTTACTATTTTTATGTCTAAGTGAAGAAAAGAATGTACTCTGCACCGTGCAATGACATTTCATTTTTTCTTCTTTTCTCTTTTCCAGTATTAAGCCAAGACACAAATTAAAATTGTCTCTTTCCAATTTTGTATGGGAGGAGAAATCCAACAACAAAGAGAAGACCAAACTAACTCACTAAGACTGATCACAAGCATAAAATTATTTATATCCTAGACTCACTAAACCCGATCACAAGCACAAAATTATTTATATCCTAGATTAAAGTTTAATTTTAGAGTTTAGCTATAGGGTTAGAATTAGCTTTTGAGTGTGAGTTGCATAGAAGTTGCTGTAATTTGTTATAAGGAGAAAGACGTCAGGCAGCAATGCATAAAATGAGTTGGATTCCTTATTCCCATGGCTGATTTTTGAATGGAAGTACAATTATATACTGAGCTAAAGATAATACTTACATCCTATGAGTTCAGGGAGCCTTTCTTGGAAATGTGTATTTATTGTTCATTGATTCTTCTCAGTATAAAACCGGGGAAAAGACCCACAAAGCAGGGGACATTAAAGTTTGAATAATTCATCAATTTATTTAATTCAGGAATATTTCTAATCAACCTCACCTTAGAGGTTTTTAATCGTATGTTGCTATCAACATTTAAACTCTTAAGAAGAATGCAGAAGTGAGTTGCATTTGAAATTGTGTTGTAAGGAGTGGATGCTATAGAACACACGGTGGAACTCCATAGCTGACAAGGATAGGAGCACCTCCAAAGTACTGTCATTTTCATTTGGCTTTGGAGGGGAGAGGAGTCTGTCTCTAGATGTTGAGGTCAAGAAGCTACAAATAGTCTGCCACTTCTGGATGGATTCATCTCCTCTCTGGTCGGAGTTACATAAGATAATAAACCAAGTTTGCTTTTAACCATAATTTGAATATAGCTGGGTTCATATGTGATGTGAAGCCAACAGTAAACTCACATTATGCTGATTGTGATGTCTAAAGCCACTGTCCTTACAAATCCTAACATGGCCAGGCCTCAGTGAGAGACCCTACCTGAAGATGCTATGCTCTAACACTGAGCTGTCATCCTTCCCCAAACTGAGAATCAATTATTGCCTTAGATGCCAAGGACAGATTTGGTCCATCATACTTTTAGAAAAAGATATTTGTTTCATATTGCTGAACTGATAGGGCAGGGGAATTTTTTTGGGGGGGGAGCGGGAGCTTCTAAGTACAGCAGGTAGGAGGTGATGTTATGTTATTTCTGGAAGGGTCTGGGTGCAGTTACTTGCCCTCTCTTCTATATTTTCTGTTTAATGTTTCTTAGAGACTTGGTATACCCATTTACTTTACTTTCAAGATAATAATTGACAGGAAATAGTACCATTATAATTTGCTGCTTTGCTGCTGAAAATCAGTAGGTGATCTTGAGAGAGCTTTAGGATCTATAAAAGAACAGTGGGGCACATATGATCTCTATACCATTGTTGTTGTTCAGTTGTTAAGTCGTGTCCGACTCTTCGTGACCCCATGAACCATATTGCGCCAGGTCTTCCTATCTCTCACTGCCTCCCTGAGTTTGCTCAATTTCATGCTCATTGCTTCAGTGATGCTATCTAGCCATCTCATCCTCTGCCGTCCTCTTCTCCTTTTGCCCCTAATGTTAAAGGTTAATGTGAAGCACATGTGTATACCAAAGTAGGAATGGTATAGACCACAAACAAGAGGGGATTTATTGGATTTACTTTACCAATGACATTTTGATTTTCAGTTTTCTCTTATCATATCTATACACTTCTCATTTCTATATGCCTTATGTCTTATTTCAATCTCTATGTTTTACCTTTATATTTCTATAAATATTATCTACATTCGGTGTCTATGTTCTATTTCTCTGTATATTTTCTTCTCCTGTTAGGATTTCGAACAGCAAAAGCAGCTTTCTAGGTGTCCTTTCCTGTTTCAGACCCCTGCTGGGCCTTTTGCCAGCAAAAACTGGGACATCCTGGGAGGGGGTGGGTGTGTTAAAAAAAGGTAAGATGGCAGCCATGACTGCACTATCAAAACCCTGTATCTTTTTACTTGTGTTGCACATGCAACATCCCCCAAAAGGGGCAGGATTCTGTGCAGTTGGGGCCACCACCTGGACTTTTGGGTATTCCCCAGGGACACCCTTCAGTTGAGGAGTTTGCTGGCCATTGCCATTCTTGGGAATTGTCAGTCTTTTGGTACCTTTGAGCCCTCCAGGACCTCCTCTCCTATTGCTGATATGACTATGGTTGCTATTTGGCCTCTCTGGTGCTTCTTCAGGGTCTTCTTCAATGTTGTTACTGCCAAATCATTCCTTGGCATTTATACCTTCCATCAAAGGTTCTGCACACCACTCTTTTCCTCTAGATCTTGCTGAAGCTGTCCTGGTCAATTTCCATTGTCTTTGGCCATCCTGCAACTCTTTGGTGCTGCTGGTCCTTCTGCCAATACCTCTCACATACTAACTTTTCACACCAGTGGACATCAACCTGATCCCTTCGCTAGACACATCTATACTATGTCATCCTGGATCATTTCTTTTGTAGTCACTGAGATGGTAGAATATTAAATCTTCAGCTGCACCAAAGATCTAGAATGGAAGGGGAAGGAGCCTTCAGGCTGATTGTGGCACTGATCAGAAAAGTGTCCATCCAGGAAAAGTATACCTGACAGCAACATTGCTTGCAAAAATGTGTAGAATTGGGAAACTGCATTCATAAACAAACGTATTAGAAGTATACATAATGATGCCTATGAATATTTGTGTAAACTTTTTCTACCAGTTCAAGAAGAATGGAGTAGAACTAAACTTGCCTTCAATAAAATGAAAAACTCAGCAAGAACAGCAGCTCTCCATACAAGATGCTGCTATTTATTGCTGATTCAATGTAGTCTTCTTTGTTTTCATTGTTTTGTACTTTTGTTTTAATGATTTGCTATGCATGATTATTTAGCAGCATTGTGAATCCTCACAGATTGGAGGATTCTGTTTCAAATAGTAATTTGTTTGCTCTTTCTGAAGATACACTAATTCAATACAGGTGAATGTCTTCCCTCCCTGAGAATTTTCCTTATATTCTAAGAAGAGTTGTTTACTTTCCTCAAAAGTCCTGCATATATTTTCTAGAAGCAGAAACCTTTAGATTTCTCTCAAACATTTTATTTGGCAACTTCAACATTTCCCTACTTTGCCATGCTGCTATTTTGCATTTGCTAAAATATTTCTCAAAGTGTATTCATGTCATTCATATGGATGAGACACTTCACTAGTTGGTCACAAGCTGAGGCTTGTTGTTCTGTTCTTTGGCAGTCTGGTGGGTGTAGTTCAGGCCAGGTGGTGTGTGAGAAATAGGAAAGCGTCAGTTTTCTTGTTTTGACTTGCAGTTCTGGTTCAGGTTGTTCTGAACTGAGGCCCAACTGCAGAATTTTGGAAATTGCCTGGGTTAAAAAATAAATAAATTAGCAAATCCTGAAATGGGATTTGAGACCTGCCAAGGATTGATAGATATGAGCTCTTGAGTATTTCCTTATGTTAGACACCACAGACTTGACAAATTTCCTCTTGTTTTCTAAATGATGAAAGGATGAACTTTGTCCTTGTCTTGCAAAATCTTTTTTGAAAAGCTTTAAGAAATGGAATTAAGATACATTAATTTTGGGGCAGTGGCTGGAGTGTCAGGCTCATCTGTGCAAAGTCCCAGTGCAAATTCTCTGCTTAGCATTGAAGATCACAAGGCAGATGTGCAACACACACACACTTGCAAAATATGTCACTCACAATATTTAAATTCTTCTGACTTTTCTCAAACTCCTTATGTTTCATGTTCTGAGAAACCACCAAATTTGCTTTGATTTAATCCATCAGTGTCTAACATTCAAGCTGCAAAAACCATCAGTCCTGGTCTCGGCAGTTGATATAATTGGACATTTGCAGCAGCACCCACTGCTTCCCTTCTATTGCAGCAGAATGAGGCACAATTCTTCAGGGTCTCCCCAAAATGTAGAGAAGCAGTCCAAGCAAAGTTTGGTGTCATAGCAAGATTAGTATCAGCTGAAATAGAGCATCAGGCTGAACTCTGGCCTCCAGCAAGAACAGATTTATATTTAAAAGTAAATTTAGCATTTACTTTTATTTACTTGAGTATAAATAAATGTTTATTTTAGTAAAAATGCCATTGCAACCAAGAGCCTCTATTTTTGGATTGCTAGGGCCTGGCAATCACTAGATGGCAAGGAAAAGATATACAGAACTCTGTTTGCTGTCCTCTAGTGGTGGCCCAGGTTTTTGTAGTCCAGAAATGGGCTCTATTCCATCTGCAGGCTGCCTTCTTAATTAGAGGCTCGCATGCTTTCCTCTTGCCCCAGAGCTGGGAAGAAATCATGTCAGCATAAATTATGCTTAACCCCACAGCTGCCTTTAATATACATCTGAAAGAGGGCCATGCTGTGCTGCTATCTGTACAGCTCCTCCATAGGATACCAAGACAGCAGTGATTGGGCATTTCCCCTGGCTGAAATTGGAATGTTACCAACCCTGGGAAAAGCTGCCACCTAATGCCATACAGAATGTCTACCAGGAGGTGCTTGCAAGCTCCATGCACTCCATCCAATCAATTCTTTTTCTATTGTTTTCCCAGAGGATTGTCAACCTATTGACTTAACGATCGCTAGATGGCAGCAAAGGGTTCCTCTCTATCAAGGTAGTGATAGCTTGGATTGGTGTAACCCAGATACAGTTACTACATAAATGTTTTGGAGCTAGAAATCAGGAAAAGGGTTTTGGTATGTGTGAGAGATGTGTTCAGCTGGCAGGTCCCCTTGAGTTCATCCACATAATTTTTCCAAGATGATTACTGATCTGTTGACCAGTTGCCATATTGACGTATGGACACTAGGTGGCAGCAACGTTTATCTCTCTTGACTGCCCTCTAGTGGTCATCAGGATCTGTGTAGCCAAGTGTAGCCACTAAGTATTGCTGGAAAAATTGGAGTTTGAAATTTTGATTTACTTATTTTTGTACCAGGTGTGATGGAATGGAATTTTGAAGGCCAAACTCAGGGAGGGAAACATACTCTTTCGTCTCCTGAGGGGCGAGGAAGAGATAAGAGGATGAGGCTGGCACCTCCCTGAAGAATTCACTCTGTTTTGACTGGCTGACTTTGGGAACTGAGATTTCAGTCTGGGAAGATTCTTGCTAGAGGTTGTAGCTAATAAACATTGCTGACCTGAATCTGCATGGTCTCCTGGAGTTCCTTGGGCTAGGCCTGACACCAGGCTACATATTGTAACGGATTGAATTTTTTTAAAAAAGAATTTTCCATGACAGCAAATGCCACTGGAAAGGGAATTCTCTACCATGCAAACTACAGAAGCCCAAGAACAGAGTCCCCTCAATCTCACTTTCCATGATGTATATTCAGCAGGGGTTGGGGCAGTCCACTTCAGGGCTGCACACTTTTAGGTTGACCAGCTGACCAATCTTTCTTTTTCCTTTTTTTGGTTGTGGAAGCCAGGGTTCTAGGCTTCTTCACAGCCCAAGTAGCACTGCACAAGTAGTGCACAAGTAGTGCAGTGCTCCACAAACCCTCCAAACTCTCCACAGCAGAACCACCAGCCCCTTCTGCCACAAAGCAGATCTCTACCCCCAACTGCATCACCTCAAATTTCCTCCTTCAGACACCAAGGATTATCTGGATGAGAAACAGCCATCCGTGGTCACATTACTTTTATATGGGAACCCCTTGGACTGGCTTCAGCCTGCCCCAGCAGCAGGTTGCCTATGAGATGGATGCTTCATTATGGGACACGACCTCAGCAAACTGTGAAACGTCTTCACTTGGTTGTAAGCATTCTGTGTGGATGAGCCTTGGGTAACTGACAAGCAGATGGCCCTGCTTACTGATCTTAACTCTCCCTTCACCAGTGGTATGAGAATTAATTCTCACACAGGTGAAGACAACCTGACATCAGATCTGTCCATTGCTAAAATAAAAGACAACTGGCAATCAGGTTACCTGCCCAAATGACAGAGCTATCTTGCACACCTCAAGTGGGAGAAAGAGGTTCAAAGATATGAACTTTGATTTCACTATAAATCAAAGTTCACTTTGGATTCACAGCAGTTGCTGGAATTCTTTCACATGGCTTCTTAGCTTTTCTATACTAAATTACTTAACAGAAATTCCTGAATTATTATACACTGTTAAATTGGTTCTAACCCAGAATGCCAGGGAGAAACTTCACATCAGCACAGCTTTGGGTATTTTCCACAGTATAAAACAAGTATGAACACTGAGGCCTACTGAACTGCTTCAAGGCTTCCTGCCCAAGTGTATCTTATGTGGCTTTGACTAATTGATTATGGGCCATCATGTTGGTGTTGATTCGTAGCAACCACACAGATAAAACTTATCCAGGATAATCTCTTCCCCAACCTGGCCCTTCAGGTCTCCCCCTGAAGCACCCATTGCTATTGTAATTGAGTCCATCCACTTTGCTGTCAGTCATTCTCTTCTCTTTCCTTCCACCTTTCCCAGCATTGTGGACTTCTCAAGGATACTTATGTAGCTTGCATCTGAAATAAAACTTGGGTTTGATTTGCTCTAGAATCATATATGCTAAAAATTAATCTCAGACTTATCAAAGCCATAACATTCACAAGAGCTGTAATTCCTATGAAAAAGGATGTATTCCCCTCCCCCTCTCTTTTGCAGGTAGTAAATGAACCCAAAATGGAATCTAGAGGTGGGGGACATCAACTTACTTTTGTCAGATTTCCCCCTTATTTTCTACTTGAAAAAGTGCCCATGTATGCACTTGCAAGTGGAGTGAGAGCTCTCCAAATTCTCTTTTTTGTTAATAAATAATGATTAGCTGACCATGCAAGGTCAGGTGATCCTTATTTATTAAGAAATGAGGAGGATTAGGGCACCTCTCACACTGTTTGTAAGCATATGTGAGAAAGTAAAGTAAGCAGATCTTTCCTCCCTCATGCTAATCAGAGAATGGGGAGATCAAAGTACTTTTCTTGTGTGCTGCAGGTTTATGAAGGGTTTTCCTACTCCATCTTCTTTCTTAGGAAGTAATGATCATCTGATCCTGACCAGGCCATGTGTATTAATATGGTTATTAGTTATTATAAAACAGAAGAAGGCATAGGGAAGCCTTTGTGGCCTCTCTGAGCAAGCACATGTGGGTACATTTAAAAAAATAGAAATAAGGAAAAACAAACCCAACAGCCTTAAGATGGCTTCCCCTCTTCCCCTTGAATTATTGTTAACATTTGGGGCCAACTTATTAAGGATTTAGGATCTTCCCTATTTAGGATAAATTGATTTCTACTCTCCCTGTCCTTCATGAAGGTGGAAAATTGAAACCAGAACAATATGTTGGGAAACACTGAGTTGATGTACAAACAGTATAGATGGTGCCTCATGATTTATCCAGGTTACAAGTAGTAACATGCACTTCAGGATATATTCGAGCTGAAGCACAGGCTCTGTCCATGCTTTGGACTGTTTTCTTCTGTCCATCTTCGTCCTTATTTGGAAGGGACAGAGAAAGCAGCAGCAAAATGACCAAAAGGCTGGAGCCAGTCCTGAAAACAATGGAACTAGAAACAAAGACCTTAATGCAGTGTTGTCCAAACTTGGCCACTTTAAGATGAGAGTTGAAGTCCACTCATCTTAAAGTGGCCAAGTTTGGACAACACTGCCTTAATGTCACAAGGGGCAAGGGGAGCAAGTGATGGAACATGCATCACAATGTCATCTTGCAAACTTTGCCCATTATGTACTTGTATGCAGTGTTGTGATGCAAGCAGTAAAGGGTAGTTTGCAGGTTGATGTCCTAACACACGTTTCATCCTTGTGGCATCTTTGCAGTTAGGAATGGACACCTAGGCTTGAGATATCTTCTAGTCATCTAGATCATATCTTCTAGCCTTCAATTCTTCCTGCTCCAAAGATTTATGTTGTTCCTCTCAAGAGTGGTGAGAAATTATCCTGTCCATGTACTGCCTGTTGAATGTCACAAGTTAGTGTCTGGAAAAGTTTGTAAGATGTTAATTTTATACACCTCCAGCATGCTCTGATTGCTTACCATGTTGATTTCTCATCAGTATTTTGCCTGCTTTTTGCATGTTCTCATACTGAATCATTGCCTTGAGGCTTTCTTGGTCATATACCTCTGAAAAGTGAACTCCACCTTTTATTGTTATGATTAAAAAAAAAGAAAATGAAAAAAGCATGTGATGATTGAAGGAATACACAAGGTAGGTTTATACAATTATGAATGGCAGATAGAACTTTTCTTTCTTCTAAAATTTACAGTCATCCAACAAGATTGATTGGCTGTAGAAAAGTGAAAAGACAGGGCTTCTTTGTACAATGCATAATTCATTAATAGAATTCAGTACTATTCACTCAAATGTCTTGTTAAAGGGATTGGCGACATTACAGAAAATGGGCCAAACTACATAGTATTTTAAAGATGTAGCTAACAGCTACATCTGATTCTTTCTTTCTTCTTTTTTTATGAAAGTGTATGGGTATGGATAGCATAGATTAGGATGCTATCTTGTGGTTGTTGATAGGGACACTCTAAACTTTTGTTTTTCTTTACTGTATAGTCCTGATCCAACTGGAGACACATGTAGGGTTCTTAATGTACCCAAAGAGGATATATTAGCACGGTAATTTGCATAACACTTAATTATTGATTTGCATTTGTACCCTCCCTTTCAGTCACTTAGTCCTCCAAACCTCAGCCTATACCTTTGGTTGGGTTTTACTAGTTCTTGCTTTCAATCATGTAATACTCTTTTTTAAAACAAAAAGAAAAATCTATTCCATTTGTAGAGCAAATAATGTGTACAACAACCCATTAGTGGCTACATGAAGCTGGATAGGAAATCCAAAACATCAAGGTAAGAATGGTGTTAGAGATAAACTCACCAAATAGTGACATCAGACAGATGATGTGTTAAAGCACTGTACACATGACTTGAAATAAAGTAAAAAAAAAAAGTCCTTTTCTCTTTCTTCTTGGTGTTCTTTACTCATGCATATTTCTTATTAGAGTGAATCTTTTAAAAATCTTTTTAGTGCAATTGGATTGTTCAGCAAATATGCATAGAAGTCTTTCCATTACTTTCTTTTCTTTGTTTACCTACCAACCATATACCCAACAAATGTAATTACTTGAAGATGAGGCTGTTTGAATTAAAAAAAAACAGCATAGCTGAGAAAGTACAGCAAAAAAGCTGGGGGGAAATGCCAAGTTAGGAGAAGGAAATAATCACTGGCTTTGGATGCCTTGTATCACATTTGAGTTTCCTCAAGATTTCACATTTAAGCAAGACAAGACTAAAACGTTCAGCATATTTAATTTTTTTGGTTTAACTGCTTAATTTAACCACTGCATGCCCTGGCAGTCCCTTTCTCATAAATAATGTTTTAAGGTTACAGCAAAGTAGTTTGATTTGAGAAGTTGCTTATATCTGAAAAGCAGCTATATATAAATACCCATTGTGTATTGCTGTAGCTGCCACTTTTGTGCCTTCACTTCTGTTGTTTTCAGTGTTTGGGTTCACACATCACACTAAGCCATAATGACATGCTAGGCTAGGCTAGGGTGGGGTATACAAACCAGATTTATTTGTAACATGGGCATAACATGTTATGTCAGTGCCTGTGATTTGTAAGCTCTTGTTAAAGATGAGTATACTCTGTAAACCTATCCAATGTGACTTATTTGGTTTTAGTTTAGCATGTTGTCTGAATATAGCCAATTGTGATGCATTCAGTAAGCCAGGGCTTATCAAAATGTGCAAACCAGGTCAATGCATCCTATTTTGGATTATAAGCATATTGGAGCAGGGGCATCTCCTCTTGCACTCTGTAAAAGGCCATGCACATAGAGGGATGGGTAATAAACTTAGCTTGCAGCAAAATCACTCTTCCTTAGATGGCCTACTCCAGGGCTTCCTGGTACCCAGCCCAGTTCCATTGTTGCTTTGATCCAAACTAAAATTTCTGAGCCAACCCAGGACTCAGGAGGAGAGCCTGACTCTACTATTCTCTTTCTATGGTGGTGGTGATGAAAGAGCAATGCAACAAGTATCTGTGGAAGTAGATGGACCTGAGCTTGATTTTAAGAGGTCCCCTCCAAGGTGTTTGGGGACTTCAGCATCTTGGACCAGACCAGGCTTTTCTGGGCACTTGATAGACCAGTCACTTAGGCCTAACAGGATCACTTTCTGACAAGATAAATGACAGGCATGAAGGGCCTGATCCTTAAAGTAATATGCAATTCAGTCTTGAAACAGAAGTGGTAGTTTCCATTCACAGAAAAATGTCCCCAACTTTAAGTCATCATGCGGGGGGACAAAGGACAGGAGAGGGCTGTGTTCTTTATACAGTAGAGTCTCGTTTAACCAACCTTCGCTTATCCGACATTCCGTCTTATCCGGCACCCCTAAAAAAAAAAACAACAACACACATAAATCGGCGACGAGAAAAGTGTGCCGCTTGTTTGCGAGCATGAGTGCACTCTTTCTTGTTGCTCCTGATGGTGCGGTGCCGCAACGCAAAAATCGATTGCAACAGGCACAGCAGATCGTTTTTTTTTTTTTTACCGCGCTCAATCGTTACTGTGTGTTATCCGACATTTTCGCTTATCCGACGTTCTGCTGGCCCGTTTATGTCAGATAAGCGAGACTCTACTGTATCTTGTTTGTAGGCCCCCACCGACCAATCCTGTAATCAGATTAGGGGACTTGGTAGCTCTCAGTGCATGCAAATAGTACTTTTTTGTGTTCCTAGGAGCCAGTTTGAAGCTCCATCATAGTTAGGGAACTCTTTTAGACAACATTATGACCTGTTCACACAATGCTTTAGCAAAAGAGAACATCTGTACTGGGTTAGCACGGCTAGTCAAAATGTTTACTAGAACTATTTAATAGGAAAATCAATAGCTACCACTTCTCAGCTGGTTTCTTTGACGCAGAAGAGGGAATGAGAAGAAAGGCTTTTTGGCATGGAAAGAAAAAGAAAGAAAATGGGGAGGGGAATTTTGGAGCACGTCCAACTTTGAAAGAGGAATGGAAGAGAATAAAGGGTGATGCATGGACATGTTCTCTGCGTTCGGAAAGTTGCAGGGAGTTTGATGGTTGTCACAGGGGCAGTGTACCCCCATAAAGCAGTTGTGACTGAGGCCTTGTTTAGTGGTATATTCTTAGGTCTTGAACCTGATTTATGGCTGCCAGCTTCTCCCTCACTGTGTTCTGACAAGCTCTGCAGCTGGTAGCATAAACTTGTTCAAGCTTGAAGTGACATTTCTGGGCAGCCTGGGTTTTCCCACCTCCCCTCCCCAGTTAAGAAACTACTTCAGACCTACGACTGGTTCTTCCACTGGATTGAAAAACATCCTTGCCCTGGACTATCAGGCCTGCAAAGAATTGCTGAGTCTCTTGCTTCAGAGGATTAAGGAGGAAGAGTTGATTTTGTAAACAGAATTTAATCACACATGCTAGAAGAAATCCATCAAACTCTCCTTCTTTATCTTCCAGGTAATTTGCATGGGTTTGGGCCCATACATGTAGTTTGTATGGGTCCAGGGCCATTTTAGTCTCAGACCCACCCTCTGAAAAGGTTTAGTTTAAGTGGCAGCAATTAGCTCAAAGGCCCCAGTGAGCATTATGGTGGGATGGGTGGTTGAATTCAGGGCTGCATTTTTCCTCAGATTTTTTTCTCTGTTGTTAAATCACGTTGGATTACAACATGTTAGCCTGCTGCAATCCTGGGTTTTTGTTTTACTTATGATTTATATCAGGGGCTCTTAAATTGTGGGTCATGACCCCTGGGAGGCGTGACAAGTTTGAAGGGGGTTGCAATTGCAGGGTGCTTGCATATGCAAAGCTCATTCTAGCCAAGCATGGAGGGTTTGGGTTTGTAGGCCTCATTTCCTCCCCGCTCACTATTCATGTTGTCCAAGGTATGTATCCTTTAACCTAGAAAGATCCACAAGACTAGTCCCACTCCACGTCTTCACAGTGCAGCACTGCCAAACAGGGGGCCTTAAAGTCACAAGGTACCCTTTGTCTGTTAATGTCTATCTCTGAGGTAGGTAGGTCAAGAAACAGATGCTCCAGAGATTCCAGAAATGCTACTTTTTTGTGGTAGGGTATTTAACAGAATCTTGAAAGCCAGTCCCAAACCTTCATTGCCTCTTTTTAAGGACAGCAAAGTCAAGGTAAGGCCATTCTGACTCTCTTTCTGATACTTTCTACCTTCCCAATGAGCAATCATTTCACCTCTCCTACCTGTCCAGGCCAGAGCAATTGATTGGGACCCAGGAAATGAATTTTCTCTGTTGCACACCTGCTCTCTTGAACAGCATCCCCACCCTCCAAGATTCATATTTCCCCTACCCTGGTCGTTCCAAAGGGCCCTTAAAACCTAGTTCTTTCCCCAGGTCTTGGGCTAGATTAGATCAGTGTTTTTCAAACTTGGCAACTTTAAGATTATAGACTTCAACTCCCAGAATTCTCCAGCCAGCCAGAATTCTGGGAGTTGAAGTCCATATGTCTTAAAGTTGCCAAGTTTGAAAAGCACTGGGTTAGATGATGGGCCCTTGGTGGGAATGCTGTATGTTTGAGATGTGTTGGTTTTATTTCTTTCAGATATCCATTATTTTTTCATTGTTGTTTTAATATTGTTTGCCACCCAGAGTTTCTATGGAGTTGGGCATCCTTCCAAATCTGATAAATAGGTAACTTACTCCCAAAGCTGAATGACTGACTTCCTCAGTTTAGGAGCTAAAATGGGTATGTGCTTTCATTCTGATTTCCTAGGGATATCAAATATCTATCATGTGAAGGAATTAAAAACCCATCCCTCTAATAAATCCTCAGCCATATCCTTCAATCTCAGATCAAGGATCTCTAGAGTGGTGTTCCCCCACCTTTTCCCAACATCAGAAAAGTGATCTTTAAAGTTAAGTGGGAGAGGGAATCCAACTAGTGCAGTTTTGGTTTTGATTGGTGGCCCCTGTTGATTTTTCTCCTAAATCAGAAAGAATTCAGTCAACCACAAAGAGTTATTTTTTTCTAACTTTGCTGCCATCTTGCAGGCATCTGAATTTTTGCAGCTCTAATTCTAACTCACCAATAAGATCCTCTTGCTTGGGGATACTTAGGAATCAGGCTAATCTGTCATGTGGCTTGCCAGACAGCTTTGCTGTTGTCAGAGACGGCCCTGGTTGGTTTCAGATCCCAGCTAGTGTTTTAATGCCAATTTGTCCTCTCTTTTTTTTTCTTTTTTTTCTTCTTCTTGAGGCTGCTGTAGCAAACAGCTCAAGGAAGGGGAATGGTTAGCTAGTTGTTGGCAAAAGACAGTGACAGTAGGAGGGCAAGCCCTAAATCTTACTGTTTGTGTCACTCCCTTAGTCTGTGCTGGTGAGGAGAATGGAAAGACAGGTTTTCTAGAGCATAATCCTCCAACAAGATAAGATTAATAGCTATTAATCTGTAGCGAAGCCTTCCGGGGCTTTGGCAAGGGAACTTGAGGGCAGGCTGGCATATCTTTTTAAAGGCATGTTTGTATGGTGCTTTTTCTACCACAATGGCATCCATGTCTTATCACTGCTGACAAGACATGTCTCTGGATCCATGGAATAATGCCAACAAATCTTCTTAATAAGTTGACTTCTTAAAGTACATAGCAATTTAATTAATCAGGGAGGGTCACTTTTTAATTTTAGAGGGTCATGACAGTACAAAATGTTGCTATTTTGCCTTTCTGTCTTCTTTTTTCTAGATCTTATGTAAGGTCAGGGATGTCTGCAGGGTACAGCCATAAATGTTAAGATGGCAGGCACGATAGTGTGATCAAACTCCACCCATTTTTTATGTGTGTTGCACTATCATAGCTGTCATCTTGACTTTTTTTTAACCATACCCAGTGGATATGTCTGCCTGTGGTGGTGCACTAATCTAGTGCATTTGGAGTGCTAGACCAGCTTGTGTGGACAGGCCCAGTGCAATATGGCTTCTATGTGATTAAACTGAAAGAAATTCTTTTTGGCAAGTTCATCCTGTTTATTACTTTTGTTTGATTGGGGATGGGAGATTTGGCAAGAAGCAACAGGTATCCCATATACCTGTATTTTGCCTTCATGTTTTCTCAATTTATGGACTGTTTGAAGATCATGGCTAATCACCACCACCATCATCATCATCCTGGAAACACATATATATTATGGTAGCATCTGGACAATTATTAAGCGTTGGTACAAACCCCTTCCAGAAGTTCATTTTGCCCCATTTCTGCCTCTTCCCTGGCTTTTTTTTTTTTTTAATATTAGAGCCATTTCCTTAGTGGAATCCAGTTTGGAAATTTGGCCATGAGAAAGAACATGACTGTGTGATATAGTGATATATCAAGTGCTGAGTGGAAGCTCAGTTTTAATCCCTCTTCCAACTCATTGCTCTAGTAATGCTAAACAACTTCACTGTAAAAGGGCTGTAACTCAGTAGTTCAAGAGCTACCTTTTTAAAAAGAAGATCACAGGTTTAGTCTTTGGCTACAGCTGTCTTCAACTTCTGAAAAGGTGCTGTTAGTATAGAGAAAAGTAAGTTAGAGGGACCAGTGATCTAACTCAGTACATGGCAGCTTGCCGTGTTTCTCAGGAAATATTCAAAGCTTTCTTGCTTTGGTTCTGATGGCTTAACATCTCTGTACAATTCATACATTGCAATATAGGTTCTCCAAAAGCCACTTTTGATTTTATTCTAGAATACTTCCCCTGACTTACGACAATGTTGTTACTGTCTTTAAATCTGCAGAGGTCCTGTTGACGTATAATCATGTGTGAAAATTTAGCATAGTAGTAGACATGCAAGAATTCACACATATAAAGATGTGACACCTGCTGTATAAAATTGGCATCTCTGGAAAAGGAGCAACTTTCTAAAAGGCCATATTAAGTTTGGTACAGTTGGGAGCAAAGGTATTGCCACCCTCCTCTTGTAAAATCAAGACCTGGTTGCTATAAATTGTAGTAAGCTTACATTTTAATAACAGTAATTACAAATGCCTTCAAGGGTATTTGGAGGGCTGCTATTTCAGTGGTTTATGTCTGGACAGGCAGCAGTTGAGCCACAGGAAAGAATGAGGCCCACGAATCTTGGAAATGGGTGCTGCATACAGAATGTAAAGTTCTCAAACCCTTAAATTGCAAAGGGGATTTTAAAAACACCCTATTTTTCCCCCTCCTTACCCTCTTCCTTAATGAGACACACAAAATACCAGCTGCAATAATCCACCTTAGAGTTGCAACAATGTCCAACAGATTGTCAAATGTTTTCAAATATTTTATGAAATTGAAAATATGTGTGAAGTTTCATTAGCAAGATTTGCACTAGGAGCTCTAACCTTAGCTAATTCTCGTAGGATCTGTTATGTACCTGCTAGACCAATGCATGGCTTGGAACTTAACTAAAGCTTTTTTTGTGGGAAAAAAAGAGTTCAAATGGATTTAGAAATTTGTACTTTAAGGTGAAATATTTTCTATATTCAGAGGAACATGTTTACAAATAGATTTTCAAGTATATAATTAGGTACAAAAGTTTGTGTTTGTTTTAAAAATAATCACAGATACAGAAATACAGAAACAGGATGAAATATATTTATGAATGAGCACATACAAACAGATCACAGACCTGAATTAGACTGATATGCCTACCTCCTTGTTACTGGCTCATAGAAACTGAGCTAGGATGTATAACATAGTAGTTACAGTGTCAGACGAGAGGCTCAGATTCAAGTCCACACTCAGCCATTTAACTTCACAGAGTGAATTAAGGCTAAATAGTATCTCTGAGCAGAACCTACCTCATAAGGTGGTTGTGGTAGAGATAAAGTTGCAGGAAGCAGTACATATATATATATATATATCACCCTCAGCTCCTGAAGCAAGAGCATGAGATAAATTTAGATAACAACAACAGTGACAACAACAATAATACACAGAGCTTTAAACTTTTTGAAGCAACAGGAGAAAAGACCTTCCTTTTTGCTTCTCTAGTCCTGCCAATGACCCTTTAATCATTTAGGGCATCTCTGAAGTCCTGTTAGACACAGCAGCTGAAGAGAGATAGGTAGGCTGATAACCATGAGAAAGAAAGAAATAACTTCCCCATGGCAAGTTCATTTAGACTTAACTTGGCTTAAAGTTATGTTTAGTCCTTTTGAAATACAAAGTCTTAGAGAACAGAATACAACTGAATGGTATTAAGCATTAATTAAAGCATTAATATTTATTAATTAAGCATTAATAAAAACCACTGATTGATCGATTGTCCAATTTATAGGCTGCCTGACTCCAGAAATGACTTTGGATGGCTTCACAAATTTAAAAACAGAACCCCCCCCCCCACAAAAAAACAAAACATGATCACCCCAAGGGAACAAGAGAGGGGTCGGCCAAACACCCTAACCCAAGACCCAAAGAAAGAGCTATGTGTTTTGAGCTCTCTTGAAGAAGGGTAGCTGGGAGCCAAGTGAATCTTGGTGGGGGAAGATGTTCTTCCAGAGGATAGGCACTTTAGCAGAGGAGGCCTGCTTCCTGGGTCCCACTAGATGACATTGCTTAATTAATGGCACCTTAATACTGTAAACTTTAATATTATAATTTTTATAAAACTATACATTTTTGAGCAACCAAGGCTTGCCAATTATTCCAGTACCTTGGGTTTCGATGGACAGAGTGCTCGAAGGCAGGAGTAAATGCTTTTCAAAACAATTTAGGCCAGGGCTGGGCAATCTGACATTCACTCTCATTCCCATTTTCTGAAGCCCGCAGAGCCCCCTCTGATTACAGCTGCCCAAAATCAGTGCTACTGTTTCCCACCATTTGAAAAAGGAAACATGCAAAAACATTGCATAAGTCCTAAAAGCCTAAACTACTCAACACCCCAAATTTGGGGGAAAACAGAGACTCATCTCTTTTGCATTTAGGGGCATCTGCTGGGAAGGGGGTCAAAAACCCCAGGTTGGCAACCTCAACCACATGATCAACACCCTGCCCATTTTTTACATGTGTTGCACATGTGATGCATTTAAAAAGGAGTTGACTTTATTCGTGTGGTTGTGCCGTCTTGAGTTTTTTGACATTTGTTGACACTCCTGTTTACATATCACCTTGCTCTTCCCTCTTGGGCTTCACCCCCTCCAAAATGTTAAGCATAGCCCTGGCCTCTAAAAAGTTGCCTTCCCCTAATTTAGTGGAATATGCCATGAAAAAGAAATACAGTATTTCCTTTTTAATTTTCTAAATAAAAGGTGGCATATCCCTGAGAAGGACAGCACATTCCAAAAAGTCTCCTTGGGCTGGATGTGAAGAAAAACGTTATTGATTGCATGACGTTCCACTGTGCTTTCAGAAAACACAAGGAAACGTATGTTGCTTTTCCCTTCTTCACTCTACCCTCTTCTGCCTTTCCTCATCAGAACTCTGTTAAATTGAGCTTACTGATTCAAAACATAGTGTCTCAATGGGGAATTCAAACTGAAATTCCCCTAGATTTTATCAAATATGCTAACTACTTGGCTTACTGGATTTTGCTAGCAGCACAAAATGTTGAGCTTGCATAAAATTCAGAGATCACCACTGAGCTTCCTGCCTAGGGCAGGACAGTCTGCACAGGGGAAACATGGAAAGTCCTTTGCTTTGCTGGCCCTGGGCCACAATTGCTGGAGCAAGATCAACCATTCCCTCCAATAAATCACACATCTTGCTGTGGTAGCGACTTATCCCATTTAGCAGCCTTGATTCTGTCACCACTATACCAATGGGGAAAAAATGCTCTAAAGAATGTAGTTCAAGCTGCCAATCATTGTAACATGATATCAGTGAAGCAAGAGGTAACTGAGGGGTGGGGAAATAGAATTTGAGCTACAGGCAACACACGCACACACACATATTGATTGTTTTAGGTGGATGGGTGTGTATATTTGTTGGACATGCAGATACATGATTAGGACAGCACCTAAGTGACCCTGCTTGATTTTGAAAAGCTAAGCAGGATCAGACCTGATTAATATTTGATTGGGAAATTACCAGAAAATACCACACGTATAGGGTAGAATGGGAAGTAAAAAAAGAGCCATTGTGCTGTAGTGGTTGAGGGTCTGGACTGGCACAAGCAAGATCCAGGTCCTAATCCACCCTCAGCCACAGAAGACTTTGAGCCAGTCATTCTGTCAGCCCAACCTATCTGACATGGTTGTTCTCACAGAGAAAAATGGAAGGAGGGAACACGTATGCCATCTTGAGCTCCTGAAAGAAATGTGGGATGTACATCTAATAAATACATAAGCTAGTCTGTATATTAGGCCAATCCATTGATTCATTCTGCCACACGTTGACTTTTTCTTGACCCTCCATAGTCTTTGGTTGGCAGAAAAAACAAATGTGTGAAGTGTAAGCCTGAGATAGTTTGACTTCTTATAGGATGGCCAAAATTTACATGAATGACAGTATTATTATTAGCTGGATAGCAGAAATAAGAAGTGTGGTACTTCTTAGAAGATTAGAAGTGGAGTTCAGTTGTCCACATGGTTGTGAATATTCCAGAATGAAATTTTTATTTGCACATTAAAGGGGGAAGTAGATGTGACAGAAACGAAAGATGAGTGTAAAGGATTCAAAGCAAGAGGTGCTGTTCTATGAAAGTGGACTCTGCCTTGCTTCTGTTTGCAGTATTTCAAAGGCTCATATTGTCCTAACTTCCCTGTCCACAAAGGTGATAAAACAGACCCTGGGAAAGGTGACAGTGGTAATGGTCGTCCCTGAAGATGTACTGTACCGAACATCTCTGCCCTGCCATGGATTCCCAGCAGGAACATATGCTTGATGTCTCTCTAATTACTGAGAAGGCTTATAGTCATAGTCCAGGTCAACAGGAAGAAATGGATGTCTATAGGAATGACCTTCTCACTTCTCTCTACTGATTCTCTCTTATTTTTTTATAAACTTGAGAATGAGGGAAGGGGGAAAGATGAGGTATAGGCAGTAATACGAGATGCTTTTGAGTCAAAAAGTTCTGTTCAATTTTGGGGAAAATGGAAGGAGTACAGTACATCTTTACAACAGATATGGACAGTCCTCACAAAAAGTCAGATTTAAGTTCCCCTTCTCAAGATTGACAAAAGACATTTTACGGCCTGAGGCTGTCAGCCCCACTAGGTAGGCCAGAGAAGGAAATCAGTTACACAGGAAGGTTAAAACTACTTTTTATTGAGATTGGTTATAATAAAATCTTGCAGACCCGATTGTGTCATACCTCCTTCTTATAGTTCAGTGAATTAGAGAGGCATCTGCCTAAGCTGCTTCCGAATGTTACCTTATTGTTCAGGACTTAAACAGTGCTTTAGTCCCTTTTGCCTAGATTAACGATTCCTGCAATCTCTGTCAAGGTCATCTTCCTGACTCTCTACAGAGGCAGAAAGCAAAATGGCATTTCTCCTATTCCATGGACAGAAGCCAGCTAGACAGACTGTTGAATTTTTACTTCAACACTGGAGATGAGACCAAGTTCTCCACCACACTGTGATGGCAGCATGTCTGTTTGCACACAGTGCTGTTTCCAGTGCTTTGCCATTACTTCCCGCACTTCCCCATCTACCACCTGAATTGGCTGACTCATTCTACCTAATGATAAAGTTGGTTCTGCCCATTAGGGGACTTCTGTACCACACAATTTCCACTCCCCCAAATCCTTCACAGTTGGAACCAACAGTTAAAGTCAACTTGTGAGCATCTTTAATCCTGCTGATCTTGAAACAATGAGAACTTGAAGAGAACATTATGAGCCAATGTTCCGTCTAGCTGATCAATAGGAAAATGCAAAAAGTAATTTAATTAGTGTCCCCACCCTTAATTACTACAGGTTCTGAAATAACACCCTCCCTCTTATTTCCACTCCATGCAAAAAGGAAATAAAAAATATTGCTAGCACCTCCCTACTCCATAATGCTATGAAGGGAACCTAGGCAAAGGGAGATAACTTGTGAAAAAAGCTAAACACCAAAACTGCCTTACAACCATCCTTCTATTGCACTTAAAAGCCTCCAAAAATGAAATGGTAGTTTTGCAGCTGGCACGGGAGAGTGGGAGTTGAGTCCTAAATGATGCAGACACCAGTAACAGGACACTGGGTCTCTATGGTAGGCAAAGAGAGTCAAAACTCTTGTCAGTGTAAGACTGTCTGCAAGCTCCATCAAACTACTGTATTTCAAAGGAAAATATCACCAATGCCATGTTGGTCAGACAAGTCCAGGGACGATGTAGTGCTTTGGATGTGAAGCAAAACATCTATTGGAAGGGGGCATAGGGGCACATGTTATTCCTGTTGATGTCTCCTTATAAAAGCTGCATTTTATCGTAAGCTTACATCAATAGCTGTGCAATCTCTGGAAGATACATATTGAGGTAAGGGGTACTAACGGTGTTCCCACAACAGCTCAAAAGTATTTCCTTGCACCCAGGCAGTGACTCATTACCTCAAACCTGTATTTTCCTGGGGTAGTATGTCTACCCTACAAGCCCAGGAAAAGGCATTTTGTTTAAGGCGGTGCAAGCAGGTCCAGGGTGCATGCCCACACCGCCTCAGATGCACCTCTTAGGCTTCAGGTTCAAGTGCTACATATTGCTTGTTCAGAACTGTTTTCGACGTGGCACAACAGTAACTTATGCTGTTCCAACAAGTCACTCTACAATTTGAAATCATGGAGTTGGAAAGAGCTACTTAAGCCATTGAATGCAACCTCCTGCCTCAGGGCAGAAAAGTAAATTCAAACCTCCCCAGCAGATGGCTGGGCAACCTTTGCTTGAACATGTCCTGCAACTGGCAGGGGGTGGGGAGGTACCACTTCTCAGGACAATTATTTCCACTGTTAAACTGCTTTTAGTTACTTAGTGTCAGGTTGTTTTTTCTAAGGTACAGTCAGCTTCTTCCTTCCTGTAACTTGAATCTTGGGTCTTACACAGCAGAACGATAGAGCACTAGTCTGTGTGACATCTTTTCGGGTATCTTTTTATTTTTATATATATAAACTGTATTAAGTTATAAAAGGTATCTGAAGAATGCTACCATATCACCCTGCTCCCCCCCCATCTTCTTTTCTCAAGGATAACATTTCTAATTCCTTTAATCTTTCTTCATGGAATTAAGTTCCAGTTTCCTGATCATCCTCTTTGTGCTTCTTTAAACCTGTTCAAGTTTGTTTGGATCTTTCTTAAAGTATGGTACCCAGAACTGAATACATTATTAAGGTGGGGTCTGACCAGTGCAGAATAAAAAGGAACTATTACTTGTAATTTGGAAGCTACTTATATTGTTGCAGCCTAAAATTACATTTGTCTTTCCTGTGGCGACATCACAGTGCTTATATTCAGTCTGTAATGAACTCTTATTCTAAGATCTTATTCACTTGCCAGGAATCCTACATTCTAAAACTATGCATTTGATTTTGCTTCCCAGATGAGGAACTTCACATTTGTCTTTGTGTAATTCATTCTGTAATTTCCAGCCTATTTCTTCAGCCTGTCAAAAATATTTTTGAATGTTATTTTATCTTCTGTGATATTAGCTGTTCTGCTCAATTTTGTGTTATCTGCAAATCTGATATGCATTCCCTCCAACTTTTCATCCAAGTCCTTAAGAGAGATACTGAAGAGTACAGACCATGACTGAACTTTATAGCAACCCACTGATACCTCACTCCAGTTTGATGAGGAACTCATGATGAGCACTCTGTGAGTATGATTTTCAAGCTAGATGTGCATCCACTTAGCCCAAACTTAACTAATCAGAATGTTTTAGGGTTTTAATTTTTTAAAAAGAAAATTAAGATATATCTACAGTGTTTTTATAATCTACTAAGGAAATTACCTGATCAAAAAATGAGATAAGACTAGTCTGGAAAGACTTGTTCTTGAGAAATCTTTGCTTGGGGACTACTGACATGCTGACTTTGGTATTTACTGAATTGTTTTAGAGGTGCTTTCAGGTCAATCCCTTTATGATCTGCTCTATAATCTTCCCAGGTGCTGATGTCAGATTGACTGGTTTGTAGTTCTGCAGATCTCCCCCCTCCCCGGTTTTTTAAGATAATAATTATTAACTGTTGCTGCCTGGGGCAAGAAAACACAACATTTAAAGGAAATGTGAGGTAGATTGAACTAGGCATAGCAGCGGTAGTGGGGATAGTAATGGTTACTCAACTGTAGGGATATTAAACATCTTGCTTGAGCATTCTGATCTGGTGACTTTCTTGAGCATTTTTAAAGCAGAATTTTGAAACCATTTGCATTCTTCCCTTGTTATTTGAAAATTGCAGAGAAATGAACTTCCAGGGAAAAATGGCAAACTGAAGACAGCTTTGCTAAGAGCAGAGCCAATGACCATGGCAGAATGAAGAGCCAGTGAGTAGACTGGCTCTTTGTAATTCCTCTCCAGACAAGGAGAGGACTTGAGATCACCCACAAGTGCTCCATATAGTTGCTCCTTGTGAGAAGACTGCAAAACAGTGGTCTCAGATGGGTTTAAAGCTCTAGGAGACAAGGGAATAGACATCTTGCTCAAACCACAGTCAGCACCTTTAAAAGGACACTAAATTTGCATACTTCCTTTTCTAATCACTTTCAGAAATTGCTCGTTAACTGCTTTTCAGCTATTAGGAACCTTTGGATCAACAAGTTTTACAGCACCGGGTGAGTTTCCTTCAAACCTTAGTGAAAGAAGTTTTAAATACAAGTTTAAGGACTTAACATTTTTTTCTTTTGGAATAAACAACAAAAGGATTATTAGAATTTTGATTTTGGAAAATTATAAACAGACTAAGGGTCCAAATGGATTTGAAATAAGATTTTGGAATTAATTATATGAATCCTTCCTGTGGGAAAATGTTTCTGTTTTTAATTCTTTTTTTTTTTTAAATGATAGAATGAGACTTTGAAGGTTGGACACTAGAGGGAACCAGAAAGAATTAAACATTACAATTAAAGGAAAAGAACACTTAGATTTGACTTACTAATACAGAATGAAGCAAAATATTTTAACATTGGACATACTGAAGGATATTTTTGAACAATGGACCCAGAAGTTAATTTTAAGAGTGTCTACCTCTATAGATAGACTGTGTTTCAAAGATGATATGAAAGAGGAACAAGTTTGACCTGACAAGGTTGAGACTGATCTGAAAGTGGATTTAAAAATGACAGGCTAAAGAACGATATGGAAAAAGATGCTACACTGGGCATACAAAAGAAACCAGCTGATGTCTTAATAATTAAAAGGAATATACAAATAACAAACCAAGACAAGGACCTGGATAATTTTCCTATAATGGATTTACAAAAGAGACTTGCTAAATCTTTGAAGAATTTTGTGAGATGGGACAAAGAAGAAATGAAAGGAAATCAAGTTCAACATTATTTCAAGGGACTAAAGATCAAGATTGTTAAAAGTAAAAGGAAGGAATATAAAATTGGTTTATGTGATCAAGGTTAAAATAGATATGTTGTTATTTCTGGTAACCCTTAATGGACTTTTGCTTGTTAGAACTGAATAACAAGGCTTTAAGGATTTCTTTATAGATAAGAGATAGGATATGGGAAGAAAGATCATTTGTTGTATTTTAAGAGAAGGTAAATTGTTTGTACTTGTTGTGATGAAGGGGGAAGTCACTTCTTTATATATTTTTTCTTTTTCTTATTTTTTCTTTTCTATTTTTCTCATTTCTGCACTTTCTATTTTTTCTTTTTATTCTTTTATTTTTTAGGTTGTATCAGTTTTTATCTTTTTAATTATAACTTTTATTAAAATTACTATATATAAAAAAGAAAGTTGCAGAAAAATTACACCAAAGTTGGAAGTAGCTGAAAGTTGCATTTATGTATAAAAACATATGTGAATATTTGCAGCCCATTAGCCATATCTGCATACTTCTCTGTGTGCTCTGAGTAAGCAAGGCAAAATACTGTAGCTTTGCACTACATTATATTAGGAGTCATGTTACCCTGAAGTGAGATAACCAGTTAAGTGATTTGCGTAACAATTTACATAATTTGTAGGAAATATGTAAAATTCACAGTTTAGCTTTAAAACTATGACATTGATAGCTGATGATCTGGGACAGCAGTTATCCGATACAACATAAACTGGTGAAATCTGCACTGAAACTAGAAATCCAGCACTCCTTCTTTTGATTAATGAGAGTCTTGTGTTCTTTATCCTGCCTGGTTCTGCTGCCATAAATAATCACAAGGAAGCTGACTGCCATTAAGGAAGCTTGCATTCCATCAGCTCCTCCCTCAGTTTAACTCTTCTTTTTGCTGTAGGGTTGGACAGCCTTAAAAATTTAAAGAATAAATGAATGTTAATTTTCTAGTGCAATTTTTTGACATGCATCCTTTCTGCTCAACCAGATTCAGGTCCCAAATGTAGCTTCTGTTTTAGCACACAACCCCTTGTTCAGGGTTCAGGGATCTGGTTCCCTCAGAAACCTTTCAAGCAGGATCCCTTCCAGGTCCTTTACAAATTAAGCAAAACCTGCTACTAAATCTCTGGCCAGAAGGGGGAACTTTAATGGTGATTTCTTTTATCCCTCTTTAGTCATGAACGAAGAAAAACTTTACTACTTGTAGTACAAAAACCATGCTGTTATACAAATAGCAGCATATAGGTACAATAAGAGCTTTAAACTTTTAATTCAATGGGGGTCCTGCAAAGAGGCTTGCTCAGAGTTAGCCATCCTCTCGACAATTGCACAGTTCCCTTAAAGGTTCAGTACATTCCTCAGACAATTCATATTTAAATAAACCAATGTTTTTCAAACTTGGCAACTTTAAGATGTGTGGACTTCAACTCCCAGAGTTCCCCAGCTAGCATGAAACAAACCAATCCTCCCCCCTCCCTGGCAAAATGCCCATAGCAATAATTGTCTGCAAAAGCCTCCTGTAACAGCGGGTCCCGCTGTCCTCTTGGCTGCTTGATTCGGCTTGGACCGCTTTCGGCCTGAATTTAGTCTTCTTTTCTTCCAACCTTCCTCCTCTTCCAGCTGATCCACTGGGCATTTTCCTTACTGGTGAAACTGCCAGCCTCTGTCCCTGCCACCGCCCATTGGCTATGCTGTCAACTCATACTCCTGAATCTTTTGCATCCCCCAAGCTCTGTTATTGCTTGTTTACTCACAAGTAGTCTTTCTCCTTCCCTATATTTCTTTATCTCCTTAGGCTACCCCTTACTAGGCTAACCTTTTCCAAGCCATCGTTCCAGGCTAAACTTGCTCTCCTTTCTCTCCCATCTGTCTCTCTCTGTATGTGTGTGTGCACACCTTTGAGTCACCTAGCAACTGCCAGGGCAAGTCCCTGCAGTTTTATTGGCAAGGTTTTTTGGAAGTGGTTTGCCCTTCCCTCCTTCCTAGGGCTGAGAGAGAGTGACTGGTCCAGGGTCACCCAGTTGGCTTCAGGCCTAAGGCAGGACTAGAACTCAGGGTCTCCTGGTTTCTAGCCTAATGCTTTAACCACTGCACCCAACTGGCTCTGTGTATCCACAGCTTTTTGTATCTTTCCTGGCTTTTTTGAACTTCATTTCTAGCCTCTCAGCTCTTTGAGAGAAATTCTCTCTCTTCTAGAGGCTTTCAGTTCTAATTTCTCTTACTAATTTCAAACAAATAAGAAGCATGTTATCACTTCCTTTAAACTTGACCTCTGTTTATCTTAGGATCTTATTTCTTCTACTTCTGACTTCTCAGTTTCAGATCCTGCACAATGAGAACCCTACCCCTCCAGTCAACTTTCTTACTTCTTTGTACAAGCAAGTACTCCTTCCTACCAGTTTGCACCAGATTTTAATCCCTTTATTTATTTCTCCACTCTACTGCACCAATTCAGTTATATAAATGTCACCTGGGATAACTTTTTCCCATTATGCTGCCATTGTAAGACTCTGTCAGGCGTAGTCCACCCAGGATACGGTGTAAAGAAAAATCTGTATTACTGCATCCACTCAAGCCATTTGGAGGGCTTTTGTTTGCAACCCTGGCTGGGAGCCAAGCTTGGAAATTTGCACTTCTGACCTCTTGATTAGTCAGATGTACATTAGCAGCAGCACCAAAAAAAAAAAAAAGAAGCCCAGATAATTTTAAGGTTAATCATGTGGAAAGTTTTGCAGTCATTTTGAAGTTAGGTTTAACCTCTAACAAAATTTGGATCCAGACGATTGACCTTAAAAAAATGGATCTAGGAAATGCAGTGACTTTTTTTCTTTTTTTTTTTTTGCACTTTGACAAGTGAAGCTAAAAATCCAGGCATGACAATTTTGTAGATTGCTGATATGTGCTGGGTTCAGTCCAAGGCATAAAAATTGGGGCTCCATTATATTTACTTAAGAATTGAAGATAACAATAGACAACCTATCTTGGATTAAACACACTTATTTATGAAATGTGTATACAGCCTTAGTTCAGCTGGGTTCTAGGCTATTTACAATAAACAAACAAATAATATAAACAATATAAGCAATCAGTGTAATGGCTCCAGAATGAATCCTGAAAAGACCTTCTGGAAAAGCCAGGGGTTTACAACTTTCTAGACTGTGATGGAATGGAATCATGAAGGCCAGACACAGGGAGAAAAACATTTTCTTTCATCTCCTGAGTCAAGGGGGAGAGATAAGAGGATGAGGCTGGCACCTCCCTGAGGAATTCACAATGTTGTGGCTGGCATTGCTTGGGAGCTGGGGTTTCAGTCTGAGAAGATTCTTGTTAGAGGTTGTAGCTAATAAACATTGCTGGACTGAATTTACATGGTCTCTTGGAGTTCCTTGGGCTAGGCCTGACATCAATCTTCCCAGACTGAAACCCCAGCTCCCAAGCAATGCCAGCCACAACATTGTAAATTCCTCAGGGAGGTGCCAGCCTCATCCTCTTATCTCTCCCCCGTGACTCAGGAGATGAAAATGTTTTTCTCTCTGGGTCTGGCCTTCATGATTCCATTCCATCACATCAAAATGTTTTTCTCCGAGTCTGGCCTTCATTTCCATTCTATCACATAGACTGCCATAAAAGTTGAGGCCATTCTTGCCACAGAGAAGATGCTATTCCATAGGAGAGATGCCCTACAGAGAAAGCCTCTTTAGACCCCTCCCATTGCACCTCCTGGTAGATGGGGACTTGAGCAGATGTCCTGTGACTGTCCAGGACAAGTGGGCAGATTTTATCATGGAGAGCCAGTCTCTTAAATTTTTAGGCCCCAAAGGCATTAAGAGTTTTAAAGATAGTGATCAACACTTTGATTTGGGCTCAGAAATATATTAGTCGCCGGTGCAGCTCCCACAACATCAGTGTAATATGGCAGTATTAAAAGGGACCAATAAGTACCTGGGCTGCTGAATTGTGGAACAGCTGAAATGTCTGGATGGTCTTCAAGGGCCATCCTATGTACATCAATTACAGTGATTTAAATATAATTAATCTAAGATGATGTTTGGTTGTAGGAACAGGTCTTTTGGTAGGACAGTGTATTAGGAGCTCAGCATGTGCAGAGGTTCTTCCTTCTCTATTTAGTGGTAATAAGACAGATGGAGGACATAGCATTTAGGAAAAAGTAAGTCCTGATATCAGAATTGGAATGTGAATGAATGAATGAATGAATGAATGAATGAATGAATGAATGAATGAATGGAGCTGATAGCTCAACAGACTATTGAATATTGGGATCATAAGATAATAACTTTTTAGCCATAGACAAGACTATAACATTAATGAAAATATGTTTTAAATGGGAGTATTACAAAAATTCTGGGAGTTGCCAATTGAACACATATGGAGGGTACCAGGTTGGAGAAGATAATGTGCTGTATGTTTCAGCTATGTATTGATATTGTGGCATTCCATAATCTACTTTCCCCATATCAAAAGCAGCAGGTAATGATGTCACATGGGTGCAAAGTAGACAAAACATCAAGACATTATGTCCAAGACTATGTTGTCCTACATGAGTCTTTCCCAAAATGGTGCCTTACGGATGTGTCAGGATTACAGTTCCATGGACCAGGCTCCATGATGGCTAGAGAGGATGGAAATATAGTCCAACACAACTGGCAAGTATCAGGTTGGACAATGTGATCCTAACTACTATGGTTGGGGATGAGGTGGTGATGAAAGGTATTACATGGTTGCCTTTTTGCAATCTGATTCTTTGCTGCCTTGATAATGTAACTCACTGCTTCCTACACATTAGCGAAGGATAGCATGACACAGAAATGCTTTGGCAGGCATGGCAGTGCTCAAGAAGCTGAGGTTGGCTGACCTGTGGGAAGCCAAATGTCCCATTAACTTTGTGATTTGGTGGCAGCATGTTGGGCCATGCAATATGGGCAAGGGGAATTTGGCAAACTGATCTAATCTTTTCTCTCTCACACATACTTTTTAAAGGACAGCTTTAAGGGGAAATTCAATAATGGCAAGAAGTGAAATCAAGTGAGCCTGAAACAATGGAATAACAACGAAACAGAAAGCCCAGCATGCGTCTGTTGCCTAGGGCGAGCTGCAGCTGATGGATAAAGCGACAGATGAAGGCCTCCTCATTTCCATTTTAATCTCTGCTGCCTAATTGTCATCAGTATCATCAGGGTCAGGAGACCAATAGGGGAGCTCTTGCAACTTTCAGTGGAAGCCAAAGCAGCTTGCATGCTGAGTGTCCCCAGAGAGTTCTCTTATGCTTGTCTGCCCTTTGGTCCACAGTGCCTCACCTGGAAGGAGGGATGTTATCTGTCTGGAAGGATTAAGGGCAAAGACCTGATTAAGAGTCTTCTGCCTGTTTCTCACCAACTGCCTCTTCTCGCCCCCCTCCCCCCCATACTTAGTTTAAGAGAGCCAGTTTGGTATAGTGGTTAAAGCGCCAGGGTAGAAACCAGGAAACCATGAATTCTAGCCCAGCCTTAGGCACAAAGCCAGCTTGGGTCAGTCACTCTCTCTCAGCCCTAGGAAAAAGGCAATGGCAAACCGCTTCTGAAAAACCTTGCCAAGAAAATTGCAGGGACTTGTCCAGGCAGTTGCCAGGAGTCAGCACTGACTCGAAGGTGGGCACACACACACACACACTTTGTTTACTGCTTTCACCTTTCTCATTTCCCAAATTTATAACTGCAGGGCCTTGGCCTCTATGTACTATGTAGATTACTACAGAAAATTAAAACTTAAAGAATTGGTACTTGCAACAAAATGTTGAAGTCTGAATGCTCCTTTCTAGTTTTCCTGCCAGCTGGCTGTATTTTTCTAGAAAAAGTCCCTTCTATTCTCTCCTGTAGCTTTCTCTTACCTTGCTGCTGAGCACAAAACTGGGAAATTGGTGAAGTTCTTATAAGAAGTCAAGAGACATGGTAGTAACTACTCCTGATTAGGCAATATGAGTTATTGGGAACAAACCAAAGACAAATGTATAACCTCACTATGGCTCTAGCATGCAGATAGCTCCCATGACACTACTGTCAACCACTGGCACGGGAATTATCTAGTACTACAGTGAGCTACCACCAAGTCAGGTATTGATACCTTTTTTTGGCTGACAAGTTGTATCAAGCCAGTTGAGGGCCATTCATTCATTCATGATCCTTACACTCTGCTCAGTCCCAATGAATTGTAATACCTTAAAAGTGGGGTGGAACAAGGGCCAATTTTGGAAAAGGTGGGAGGTTTAAAGTGTGAAATAAATCCTGTAAGCATCTGCAAGTCATATAGAATTCATTTTGCTCCTGCAACAACAAAAACAAAATGCCCCCAAATACAAAAGACAACCATGTAGAGAAAGTATGCTGAGCGGGGCTTCTGGAATTCTTTCTAACCCTTAATGATAATTCTACTCTGAGTCATGTGACAAGAAGAAAGAGGGAGATAGGCTTAGAATGAAGGAGTTTGCAATATTCAGAACCACTGACTGCCTGCCTTTTCCATATAGATCAGTGTTTTTCAAGCTTGGCAACTTTAAGATATGTGGACTTCAACTCCCAGCGTGTTGGCTGGGGAATTCTGGGAGTTGAAGTCCACACATCTTAAAGTTGCCAAGTTTGAAAAACACATATACCTACTGTGCAAAAGTTTTAGGCAGGTGTGAAAAAAATGCTGTAAAGTAAGAATGCTTTCAAAAATATATATTGTAATTGTTTATGTTTATCAATTTACAAAATGCAAAGTGAGTGAACAGAAGAAAAACCCAAATCAAATCAATATTTCGTGTGACCACCCTTTGCCTTCAAAACAGCATCAATTCTTCTAGGTACACTTGCAGACAGTTTTTGAAGGAACTCAGCAGGTAGGTTGTTCCAAACATCTTGGAGAACTAACCAGAGATCTTATGTGGATGTAGGCTGCCTCAAATCCTTCTGTCTCTTCATGTAATCCCAGACAGACTCAATGATGTTGAGATCAGGGCTCTGTGGGGGCCAGACCATCACTTCCAGGACTCCTTGTTCTTCTTTACGCTGAAGATAGTTCTCAATGACATTGGCTGTATGTCTGGGGTCATTGTCCTGCTGCAGAATAAATTTGGGGCCAATCACATGCCTTCCTGATGGTAGGGCATAATGGATAGGTATCTGCCTATATTTCTCAACATTGAGGACACCATTGATCCTGACCAAATCTCCAACTCCATTTGCAGAAATGCAGCCCCAAACTTGCAAGGAACCTCCACCATGCTTCACCTTTGCCTGCAAACACTCATTATTGTACTGCTCTCCAGCCCTTCGGTGAACAAACTGCCTCCTGCTACACCAAATCTTTCAAATTTTGACTCATTAGTCCAGAGCACCTGCTGCCATTTTTCTGCACCCCAGTTCCTATGTTTTCATGCATAGTTGAGTCACTTAGCCTTGTCTCCACATCAGAGGTATGGCTTTTTGGCTGCAATTCTTCTATGAAGACCACTTCTGGCCAGACTTATCTAAACAGTAGATGGGCATACCTGGGTCCCACTGGTTTCTGCCAGTTATGTGCTAATGGCACTGCTGGACATCTTCTGATGTCAAAGGGAAGTAAGCATGATGTGTCTTCCATCTGCTGCATTAGGTTTCTGTGGCTGACCACTGCATCTATGGTCCTCAACGTTGCCCGTTCTTTGTGCTTCTTCAAAAGAGCTTGAACAGCATATCTTGAAACCCCAGTCTGCTTTGAAATGTTTGCCTGGGAGAGACCTTGCTGGTGCAATATAACTATCTTGTGTCTTGTTGCTGTGCTCAGTCTTGCCATGGTGTATGACCCATGACGTGAAACAGTCTTCCACAACCTCACCTTAGTAACAGAGTTTGGCTGTTCCTCACCCAGTTTTAAGCCTCCTACACAGCTGTTTCTGTTTCAGTTAATGACTGTGTTTCAACCTACATATGAAATTGATGATCATTAGCACCTGCTTGGTATAATTGGTTAATCATACACCTGACTCTAATCCTACAAGATCCCTGACTTTGTGCAAGTGTACAAAGTATGCAAGTGTAAGAATTGATGCTGTTTTGAAGCCAAAGGGTGGTCACACCAAATATTGATTTGATTTAGATTTTTCTTCTGTTCGCTCACTTTGCATTTTGTAAATTGATAAACATAAACAATTGCAATATATATTTTTGAAATCATTCTTACTTTACAGCATTTTTTCACACCTGCCTAAAACCTTTGCACGGTACTGAAGATACACTGGGTTTTTATTATTTTTCCTCCACACTCCCAGCCTGATGTGGCCCATTTTTGAATTTGAACTTTCTTTTCCCAGTTTCTTTTCCCACACCAAACTTGGCCCAATTTTCTTCAGGTTTTTGATAGTTATCCTGTGAACAGACAGAGTCTGAGTCACTTTATAATAATTTATTTTCAAAATTCTGTTGGCTTGGAAAGAATACAAGTTAGAGAAAGTGTGCAAAGCATGGTGTCTGGAATTATTTCCAACCCCTTTACCAGCAATGCATATACGTTGTGTTTATACAGGTAGTCCTTGCTTACCTGCCATCATTGGGACTGGCAACTCCATTATTAAGTGCTGCAGCTGCTAAGCAAAAAATCATGTGACAAAGCCAGAGTTACATCGCTTCCACTTCTATCATTAAGCAAATCACTGCAGTTGGTACCATGACTTGTGATTTCACTTTCACGTTCTTCATTAATTCTGCTTGTTGGAAGCAGGTTGTTAAGCTCACAAATGGCAATCATGTGACCGCTGGATGCTGCGAGGGCTGTAAATGCGAGGATTGGTTACAAAGCTGTTTTATTTTAACTGTTGTGACTTTGAACAGCCTCTAAACAAGGCAGTCAGTAAGCGAGGACTACCTGTATTTCCTTCTTTGTAAGAAAGTAAGGTATTTGTGTGGGTTTGTGTGTATATATACACACAGGGTTCCTAAGTTCTGGGTCTTATGGCCAGGAGGGAGCATTCAAGGTTAGAACAGAGCAGTTGGCCACATTTCAAGTTGCTGCCCAACTGCCTTTCCCATACAGATGCATGGGGATTTTTCTTTTCCTGATTTTTTTTCTCTGCATCAGATCTGGGCTATTTTTGAATTCAATATTTCTTTTGCTGGCTTCTTCCACCATACACAATCTGGTTTTCTGACACAGTTTTCTGACAAAATTATGAGCGTCTTTACATAATGTCTTTCCAACATTGTGTTGGGCTGGAAAGAATAAAAACAGACAAAATGTTTGACCTCAACCTCTTGGATGGTCTCTGGGGGCTACAGAAAGGATACTGGATGGTCACATGTGACCTCATTTCTCACTTTCTGCACTGCTGCACTAAGCGATCCACATTATGCTGCAGGAAATGTACATTGTTCCAAAAAGCTGTTCCCACCTATCTCCAAAGCAGGTTAATATCAAATGTTTCAGAAACATTGCAGAGTATATGAAGACACTTGCATAAATGCTATTATCATGGTCTTCTTATCTCCTGGAATGCTATAGTACTGTATGTCTGTATAAATGAAACCCCAGAAGGGGCAAGGAAGGATCAGACTTCAAGAAGGAAAAAGACAATTTTTTCTTTCTCACTGTCCTCAGGTCTACACCTGAGGCACCAGAATGGCTAAGGCACTCATCACCACCACCATGAACTTACTAAGTGGCCTTAGACAAGCTTCTTCTTTCCTTCCTGCTGGTCTCAGCACTCCCATGTGCAATAAAGGGGATAATAATGTTGCTGCATTTTACAGTGTAGTTGTGAGGATGGTAACCAGATATCATATGAGAAGCGTTCTGAGCACCTGAAAGCATAATACTGTACTGCTACTACTAAGATTGCTACTACAAATAAATCGTTTCCTATTTTTGCCACCCAAATTATTATTTAAAAATAATTATTAAAATAATAGCAACAGCAATAATAATCAGTATATCTAGGAAGTAGATTTGGGGAAAATAGAAAACCATTCCCCTCCAAATTTTGGAGGACTCTCAGATTCATCACCAACTTCATCATCACTATTATTATTATTATTATTATTATTATTATTATTATTATTATTATTATTATTTGAATGATTGTTTTTCTTGCCTCCAGAGTAATAGAACATATAATAAAAAACTGTATAATCAAATCAATTAAAAGTTCAAATATAACCAGCTATTTTTAAATGCAATAACAAAGAAGTCATAATGTAATCGAAGCTGGGGAAAATAAACCTTTAACAGCAGCAAGGATAATGTTATTTATTAAAACTGGAAACAATGAAAATAAGAGACATGTTTAAAAGCCCATTGTAATAAACCTGTTCCTAGTTTCTGGAAGAGGAGACATAAAGAAAAGAGTCTGGACAATTTCACCTTGGAGAACATTTCAGAGTTATAAGTATTGCTGCCACACACACATATACACACGTCTCTTGTGATCACACACTGAATCTGCCAAGAATGAGGGAGCGGCACTGATCTTGATTCCTGGACCAGTGTGTATGGGAACAAGTGGTCCCTAAAGTAAGCTGACACTTTTCTCTTTTCTTTTCTTTTCTTTTCTTTTCTTTTCTTTTCTTTTCTTTTCTTTTCTTTTCTTTTCCATTCATTCATTCATTCATTCATTCATTCATTCATTCATTCATTCTAAATTTATTGGCCACCCAACTCCAGTGCTGCACAGCAAGGATAAGTGGGGATGTAGAGATACTGCCTAACTTTGGAGTTATCGTCCTCCAGAAAGAACTTAAGACAAGTCTGGTATCTTCTGTGTGTCAGCCAGGGGTTGATCGCCACAGCAAATCCTGAAGCAAGAGCTTAAGAGTTGCTCAGAGAAATCCAGGTTTTATCCATCCCTAGATTCTGGCCAAGGGGAAGAACATCAGGAGAACCAACCAGATCTTCAAGTAAGCATCTTAAAGAGCAATAGGCAGCCTGTGTTGTATTCCAAACCTGCACAACCTGTTCCGTGGCATTTGGGGGAAACTTTAATTCAAATCTCTGCTGAGCGTTAACATTTATTTGGGGAATTTGGACCAATCTCTGACTGGCTTTGTACTTTGCGTTAATTCATGAAAGTGTTTGTTTGGCTTTGACACAGCATGCTTGTAACGAACTGCCACTTGTTGATCTTAAAACCAGTAACTCTCCTTGCAACCAATATTGATTCAAAAGAAAGTTCATTTATTAAGAATAAGTGTACAGATCCAAAGCATTGCTGAGACTGAATAAAAGCGCGCCAAAAACTGCTTTTCTTTCTTTTCCCCCCCTTTCTTCGCCCTTAGTTCTTGTCTTCTGATTCCCTTGCTGGCATGGCCTTGAACATTCCAAGGCTTGTGATAAGAAACCATCTGCATCAAACGGTCTCTCCTTCCTACTCCCCCTCCCCTTTTCCAATGGCAGAACCGCAGCATGTAGAAAAAATCATTTTTTTTTAAACTAGCCATATAATAATCTACTATAAAATCTTGCGAGGATTCTGACATACTGCCCCTCCACAGAAAAGGATGTCAGTCAGATGATTCCTCTTCTTCACTCTAAAATGAAAAGCAAAGATACACATAATACAATAACCAATCTAATTGTTAAGGCTTTGTAGGATAAGCATCATAAAATTTTTTAACTAAACGTGGGGCCTTTACATGTTTCTTGTCAACCCATTCAGCCATTGACTTGGGAAAATGTTTCCACTGAATTAAAAATTGAACCCCCCCCCTGTGCTTTCTGCTGTCCAGTATTTCTTTAACTTCAAAATGTTGTTCTCCTTCAACCATCAATGGTTTAGGAGGTACTGGAGAGGGATGCCACTGAGAAGACTCCTTATATGGTTTAAGCAGGTCGCAGTGGAATACTGGATGGATTTTTTTAAAGGTGGCAGGCATCTGTAATCGTAGTGAAACTGGATTAATTACTTTATCGATGACAAAAGGCCCTATGAATCTTGGAGCGAGCTTTCTGGAAGGTTGTAATGATTTAAGATGTTTAGTAGATAAAAGAACCTTATCTCCTACTTTCCAGTCTTTTTCTGGTGTTCTCTTAGCATCTGCAAATTTCTTGTATGTAGCTCTGGCCTCCTGCAACGAGGCAGCAATCTGAGGCCACACTTGTGTCATCTGCTGGATCCACTCATCAACCGAAGCGACTTGAGTGGTCTGCTTAGGCAGTTCTGGGATGGGTACAAAGTCTTGTCCTGTAGCTATTTTAAAAGGGGTGAGACCAGTGCTTTGGTGCACTGCATTATTATAAGCTACTTCAGCGAATGGTAACAGTTCATCCCAATTGTCTTGTTGGTAGTTAATGAAACATCTCAAATATTGTTCCAATACTGAGTTCAGACGTTCACATGATCCCGCTGTCTGGGGGTGGTAACCCGAACTCAAGCCTTGCGATGCCCCCAGTAGTTTTAGGAACGCTCTCCAGAATTTGGCAGTAAACTGGACCCCGCGATCCGAAATTATCCGTTCTGGGACCCCATGAGCTCGGTAGACATGTTGTATGAATAATTTAGCCAATTTGGGTGCTGATGGAATGGCTTGGCATGCCACAAAATGTGCTTGTTTGGAAAAAAGGTCTGTAACTACCCAAATAACAGTCTTTTTGTTGCTTTCAGGCAGGTCTACAATAAAATCCATGCTTATTTGCTTCCAAGGAGCTACAGGGTTTGCTACTGTCTGTAGAAGCCCCATTGGTTTGCCCCCTCTCTTTTTGGCCATAGCACACGTGGGGCATGTGGCTACATATTCCCCTACATCTTTTCTCATTGTTGGCCACCAAAATTGACGTCTGATCAGATGTAATGTTTTCACAAAACCAAAGTGCCCAGCTGTTTTGCTGTCGTGACTTCTTTGCAAAACCCACTTTCTAGCATCTGCAGGGACATATAGCTTGTCTTGCCACCACCATGCCCCTTGTTTGTTTACTAGCAACTGGCTGTTGCTTTTGAACCACTCATCCTGAGCAATCTGGGCATTTAATTTTACCAATAACTCTCCTTCTGGTTGTCCTTCACCCTTTTTTTTCTGAGCTCTAGTGACCACTCTTAGGGCTGCTTGGGTACATGGAATTACTGGAGCGACTACTTCCTCCCGTTTGCTATTGTGTTGAGGCAACCGAGACAGAGCATCTGCCAGAAAATTTTTCCCCCCAGGAATATACTTCAGGGAGAAGTTAAATCGATGAAAATATTGTGCCCATCTCATTTGCTTTGGTGACAGTTTCCTCGGTGCCGTCAAAGCCTCTAGATTCTTGTGATCAGTCCAAATTTCAAATGGATGGGGTGACCCCTCTAACAAATGCCCAGCGTACTGCGAACGCTTCCTTTTCCCACACCAACCAGCGTCTCTCAGTCTCTGAAAATTTCCGGGATATGTATGCACAAGGAAACAGTTCCCCCCCTGCCCCCTTCTGCAACAACACAGCTCCCACTGCTACATCCGAGGCATCTGCCTGTATGACAAATGGCTGTTCTGGATCAGGGTGTTTTAAGATTGGTTCAGCCGTAAACAGACGCTTTAAACTTTGAAACGCCTCCTGGCACTCCTTAGTCCAGGCTAAGGGGGCTCCAGGTTTTGATGCCTTCGCCTTGTCCTTGCCCTTGGTTTTCAACAAATCGGTAAGTGGGAGTGCTACTTGGGCAAAGTTGGGTATAAACTGCCGATAGAAGTTAGCAAAGCCCAGGAAACTTTGAAGCTGACGCCTGGTTTTGGGAGCCTCCCAACCTGTAACGTCCCTCACCTTTGCTGGGTCCATTTCAATTCCCTGATGCGAAATTCTATATCCTAAATAGTCAATTTGCTGTTTATGAAATTCACATTTGGAGAGCTTGGCATACAACTGAGCTTCCAGTAGCTTTTTTAGCACCTTCCTGACTAATTGCACATGTTGCTCCATGGTTTCAGTGTAAATCAGGATATCGTCCAGATAAACCAACACCCCCTGGTATAAATACTCTTGTAACACCTCATTTATAAGTTGCATGAATACCCCCGCCGCTCCTTTTAATCCGAACGGCATTATTTCATAACGGAAGCACCCCAGAGGCGTGTTAAAGGCGGACTTCCATTGGTCTCCTTCACGTATTCGCACCCTGAAGTACGCCTCCCTTAAATCCAGCTTGGTGAAAATTTTCCCTTTGGATAAATGTGCCAACAGGTCTTTCATTAAGGGGAGTGGGTACCTGTTGTCAGCAGAAATGGCATTTAGCCCTCTATAATCCGTGCACAAACGTAGGGAGCCATCCTTCTTTTCCCTAAATAGCACCGGTGCAGCAATTTGAGAATGCGTAGGTACAATAAAGCCCCTCTTTAGATTCTTGTCAATGAACTCCCGCAATGCTTCCAACTCTTTGGGTGTCATTGGATACATTTTCTTCCTTGGAAATTTAGCCCCCGGCTCAATCTCTATGGCACAGTCACTGGCACGATGGGGGGGTAGCTGATCTGACTCCCTTTCGCTAAACACCTCCTGCAGGTCGCGGTATTCCTTGGGAATCTGGATTGCAGCTTCCACTGCCTTTTCCCCACTCACAGCACCCATCTCTTCATCTGACAACGTTTCGGTAATTCCTTCAACTTCCACTCCCCCCTCCTTCGGGAAACGCAAGATCTTCTCCTCCCAGTTCACTTCTGGGTTTTTCCTTTTTAACCAGTTCATGCCCAGAAGCACTGGGTTGCATGCCATGGGAGTCACTAGGAATTTAATAGTCTCTCTATGGTCCCCCATAGTTAGTTCAAGCTCTTCTGTACGATACTCCACCGGCCCTCCCCCCGCTGGCGATCCGTCCAGCTGGGTAAAAACCACAGGGGTTTTGAGTCTCTTTAAGCGCAGTCCCAAACCCCGGGCAAGGGCGGGGTTAATCAGATTTCGGGAGCAGCCAGAGTCTATCAGCGCCCGTATCTCTGCCCTCCGATTAGTCCTCACCACCCTTAGTTCCACCCAACTTACATTTTAATGGGACTCACCCCCATCTCTTCGCTCTCCGAGTCCTCCCGTGAGCTGCTTTCTTTCTCTGGAAGAGCAGCCGCCTGTCGGAGAGAGAGCGGAGCTGACAACTTCCGGGTTTTGCCACCGCCGCGTGCTGCCGCTCTAGCTCCCGTCTCGCTGCCTGCTGCCGCTGATTCCTTCCTGCCGGGCTTTGAAGACTTCGGCCCCTTCCGTTCCGTCTTCTTGCCTTCCTGCTCCGTCTTCGCTTTAGGGCACGCAGCGGCAAAATGCCCCGGCTCCCCGCAGTTGAAACAGACGCGCCGGCCCCCGCTACTCTTCGGAGCGCTGGTCTTCGCTTTGGGCGCCGCCTTCTTTGCACCGGGTAAGGGCGGAAGTCGGGTTCTTGCTTCAATGGTACGCCATTGCTCCTCCACTTCGCCGGCCATAGCGACCCATTCATTAAAGGTTTTCGGGAAACCCCGGCACAGCACACGCTGCAGCAATTCGGGTTGCAAGCCTCTCTGGAAAAACTCAATCAGCAGCTCCTCCGGCACGTGAGGCAGCCTTTGAGCCAAGCCCCGAAATTCATAGGCGTACTCTGATACCGACTTGGACCCCTGCTTCAGCCTTTCCAGGTCGCGTCGTGCTTTGAGCGCCACACACGGGTCTTCAAAGCGCGTGCAGAGAGCTGCCATGAAATCCTCCAATTTTCTTAAAGCCCGGTCCTTCGCCCTATGCAGGCCAACCACCCATTCCGCAGCCATACCTTCAAAAAAACTGGACACATAGGAAACCTTCTCCTCCTCGCTGCGGAACAGACCCCCGTAGCCCTCCATGTAGATCCGGACCTGGGTGATAAAGCAAGCCAGCTGCTCAGCATCTCCCCCGAATTTCATGGAGATGCCCCGCTGCTGCATCGGGCTCTTCTTGGCTCTGCTAGGTGTGATATCCTCCTCCTCCTCGCTGGAAGTCTCATCTTCGGCTGACAGCTCTGCCACCTCCGTGCCTCCTGGTGTGGCGGCCGCTTCTCGTGCGGGAGGTGTAGATCCCCTTCCAAGCAGTTGGTCCATGGCTGCCTTTATAGCTCGCATATCATCGGATATGGACCCCATCTGCCCTTCCAACTTCCCCAAGCGATCTTTCAACGAAGGAGCCCGTCCTTTCGTCCCCGTTGCTTTCATCCCCGTCCGGTCTGGGCGTGATGATTGCACCGGCTCCCCCTGGGTTATCACCTTTACTTCCAATGGAGGAGGGACTTTTCTTTCTTCTTCTTCCTCAATAACATCATCAGCCATCCCGTTGCTCGGTTGGTCCCGGTTAACGTGAGGCTTGTGACTCCCCTCAGGGTAATGTCCCTGGTAGAAGTCTGTACAGTGAGTCTCAGCAAAATGTAACGAACTGCCACTTGTTGATCTTAAAACCAGTAACTCTCCTTGCAACCAATATTGATTCAAAAGAAAGTTCATTTATTAAGAATAAGTGTACAGATCCAAAGCATTGCTGAGACTGAATAAAAGCGCGCCAAAAACTGCTTTTCTTTCTTTTCCCCCCCTTTCTTCGCCCTTAGTTCTTGTCTTCTGATTCCCTTGCTGGCATGGCCTTGAACATTCCAAGGCTTGTGATAAGAAACCATCTGCATCAAACGGTCTCTCCTTCCTACTCCCCCTCCCCTTTTCCAATGGCAGAACCGCAGCATGTAGAAAAAATCATTTTTTTTTAAACTAGCCATATAATAATCTACTATAAAATCTTGCGAGGATTCTGACAATGCTACATGTGGGTCTAGCCATTGTGGTTTATAAACTGTGACTTATGACTTAGCACCTTATAGGATCCCAGCCAATCTTTGTTTATTCAAGAAGCCATGGTTAAACAAACTGGGCCTAGTCCAAGCTAGCCCACATCAGAAGCTTCTTTAGTATTTAATATTACATACCTCAAAGAAATGCTTTCGTGAAATGCTTGGTGGAAGATTTGAGATACTGGGTATATGTGAAAGAGAGTAGGAGCAGGGTAAGAACGTTAACTTTTGCACCTTTCCCTGCTATACAATGTTGCATTAACAGAGCTGCATCTTTTTCTGGAACATTTGAAATCCTTGCTATTAGTAAAAAGAAAATTAAAGGAAACAAGGGGAAAATGGAGAACAGAAAGTGAAAAGCAATACTTGGGAAACTTCTATGCACTTGCAACAAGCAGTTTATAATGAAAATGCTTCTTCAGGCAGAACTCTAGCATTGCAGCTGCAAAGCTATATAATACAATAAACTATCCTATTAAATCTAAAGAGTTTGATTTAATAAGACAGGGCTTGTATATCAAATAAATGCCAAGTGATTATTAAGAATCTTTTTATACCGAGAATTAACAACTATTTCACACAGTTGTTGCCACCTTATTACACCTGAATAAAAACGCACGTGTGACAAGGGGGATGGGGAGGGGAAGCAAGAAAAGATATTATAAATGGGCTGTTAAAAGCTGCAAGACCACTGAAAGCAATCCTTTCAAATATTGTATTAAAAAGGGACGAAATAACAAAGGCAATTTGGCAGCTTGTGTAATTGAAGTAGGAATCTTTTTAAAATACAGTTTCAACAGATTGCGACGGGAAATGAGTCTGTCGCACAACAATAGTCCGTTAAGATTCCGGCACCTTGCTAACTCCTTACAGAACTGCCTGCTTCATGTCCAGGCATGATTTATACAGCCTGTTATATTTTAAGAGGGAGAAACAGGGTTGTGACAAGGAGAAAGTTGAGGGCCATGGGTGTTAGAGACGGTGGAACTGTCACAAGAATCCTGAATACCAGGAAGTATTTTCTCGTTCCAGTAAGCATCCAAGATTGCTGGGTGAAAGGGGAAATGCTAGACCTGTGATTAAAAGGTCTTATATATTGCATCTGATCTCTATCATTCTTGAATTCTTTTACAATGATATAAAAACTATATTCCAAGATAACAATAATCCATTAATGACAAGAGAAAAAAGAATACAAGATAAACGCAAACTAGAGACAAGAAATAATGAGAATTAATGGCTATGAAAGCCATTCAAAAGAAGTATTTTTAATTTGTTTACTCTGTGGAACTATTTTGTAAAAATTGGGATTTTCTTATTAGCAACAATTGGTCAAATAATGTGTGGCAAATTATCAATACTGGCCTAGATATTTGCTAGCTGAAGTGGAAACCAAATGCCCAGCCCCTTTTCCAGGGTAATAATTTACAAACTCTGTGGAAACCACATTGAGCTCCTGGAGAAAAGTCAAGATGTAAAACTAACTACCTAACAAATTATTATTAATAATAGTACAGCATGAAGAGTCTTGCTGCATTGTTCAGACAATTCGTGCTTTCATCTATCTTCCCCCAGTTTGGAGCAGTGTCTGAAGTAGGTTACTTCACCTCGGGGCAAGCGGTAGAGCTCTGGGTAGGGTTGCAGCTCTTCAGCGCCTGCATTGTTGAAGACGATAGTGCTGGAACCAAATCGAGACAACAGAGGTGGGCAAGACATGCTCCACAGGCTGCAGGTAGCCAGCCACAGTGACCTCATGGGGCTCCTGGGCCATTTTCTTCAGAGAAGTTGAGCCACCCACAGTCACCCTCTGGGGGAGATGGGCAGCAAAGAAATGAATTTGTTAATTAATTAAAGAAATAAGTAAGTTGTAGGTACACTTTGGAATATGTAAATGAAAATGTTACATTTATGTTTACATTAATTTTAGTGTTGGTGAATTTTAAAACATCATTAGAGTTTTAAAAAATGTTCCTGGCCCCACCTACTTTTCATCCTAAGGATTGAAAATAAAACTGCTATACAAATCCATAGTATGCTTGCATCAGGAATAATGTGTATTATTCTGGTCACCATATTTGGGAAGGATATAATATTTGGTGTATTGGGTTATTATGTTTGCTAGTTGATTTTGGATGCCTGTGATCTTATACTGTTACTTTATTATCTTGCTCTGCCTGTATATGTTGTAATCCTTGCAGATTCACTAAAGCTTGTTCTAGAAGTTTCATAAGGCAAACAGCAGAAAAACCTACTCTCTGGTGTCTTTTGTCTGATTAGTAGAAAAGACACAACATAATAGAGCTGGAAAAAGAGTAGAAGAGGGCAACCCAAATGATCAGGGAGCTGAGTACCTGGAAATGTTAGAACCTTTGGGATTCTACCTTAGAAAAAAGATGACTGAGCTGAGGGGAAATATGACTGATGTGTCATAAAATCATGCAAAATATGGACAAAGTGAACAGGGAGATGCTCCTTTCCTCTCCCCTCCCCCCGCCCCCGCCCCCAATTTCTTTCTCTCAAAACTCTAGCACCAGGAGTCATGTCATCCAACAATGTTGACTGGAAGGGAGATTTAGAACAGACAAAAGAAAGTATACAGCACATAGTTAACCTGTGGAATTCATTACTAGAAAGCATGGTGCTAGCCAAGAATATGGAAGGACAAGTTTATCAAGGGCTATTAGTCGTAAGTCTCAATGTTACTTTGGCGCTGTATGCAATACACCTTTAAATACCAGTGATGTGGAACAATGGTAGGAGAGGGATATGTCTCCGTCTCCTACGTGGAAGCATCCCATCCTGGATTAAAGTGGGCTTTGTCCTGATCCAGCAAGGCTATTATTATATTCTTATGTTTCATTGCGGCCCTTTGTGTTCTTTGTCACAAAAAGGGTTGCTCATTTCTGCAACCGAGAATTGTTATGAATGTAACTGGGTCATTACAGGTAAAGAACAGATGTAATAATAATAATTGACTAAATAAACTTGAGAAGAAGTTTTTCAGGTCTCTTTGAGCCATAGATTAAGTGATGGATGAGACAAGATGTCATGCTGGAATAGCTAGAAATTCACAATGTCATATGGACTGGGATTCTCATCTGAAGTGGTGACCTCCATGCTACAAAACTGAAAAGGAAAGGGGGGTCCTTGGGTTTTATAGTTGATTTTGTTCTATAAGGTTTTGCTGGACAAGGGAAAATGAACCATGCAGAGAAGCCAGCCTGGATTGTGGAAGTACATTAATTAAAATCCCCTTTAGGTGTTACTTTTCTCATGATTACTATCATGTGATGGGAGAGGATGGATATACTAGTTAGCTAGCTAGCTTTCTTAGTGGGCCACTGAATCCCTGTTGCTGACCCCCCCCCCCCCCCCACACACACACTGTCAGACACAGTACTGGAGAGCAAACATCTGCAGCACAGAAACTGCTATATTGTAATTGTGTGAAAAGAAGAATGTCTTAACTGTAGAAATAAGCTGGACAAAGTTAAATGCTTTCCAACCCCATGTACAATCCAGTGCAAAGGTATTCCAAAGACCACCTGCGTTTAATGAGATGTACTCCCAAGCAAGTACCTAAAGAATTGCAACTCTAAGAGTACTTTATTTTAACCAGATTGTGCCCCTGGGTAGTTTTAATTCACCAGTCAACTTGACCTAACCGCCCCCCCCGCCAGCTGCCTCGGTTTCTAAAGGCAATGCTATATTGGTGGTGCTATAGCAAGCAGTTCTAAGGTCATTTTAAGCAATACAAAATAAAGAAAATTCAGCTATGGAAAAAGAAGCCCTAATAGAAATTAACCTTAGACTCTATTTCTGGCCTGCAAGAGCTAGAAGAAATGTGCAGCTAGCTAGCAAAAATTCAGGGTTGACAAATGAGTCCATTTACAGTCCAGATTTTGGACATTTTGTCCTTAGTCACCAATGACACCCAATTTGTCCCTTCACTATATGAACAAACAAACACAGAAATAAATGCTAGACCTTACATCTTTGTTACTTTAGGCCACAGGTGAAGTCTTATGGCTCTCTCTCGTAAATCTGATCCTTTCCCTTCCCTCTCCCCAACCTGGTTGTACATTTCTTATAGCTTCCTAGTTTTACACACACACATATACACACACAAGCAAAACTGCTTCAGGAATAACAAACAATAAAAGGCATTTTAATGCCACTACGCATGTGTGTTTATGTGAAAAGGTAGCTGCTTTGAACGGGAGAAGGGAAAAAAGGAAAGAGCAATAAATGACACACACACACAGAATTTTAGTGGACACCATGCTATCACTGTGGGTATGCACTATACGGGGACATCTGTCAGTGTTAATCAATACACGGGGTGTTAGTCATGGATGATAAATTTGAAAGGGATTATAACAGTAAACAGTGATCAATAGAGATTTTGCTGGAGGAGACACGAAGGAAGAACTACCTTAAAAGTGTTAGAAGGTTAATAAAACAAGGTGGTCAGTCTTAAACAAAAACTCCAGTGAGACCCACTTATTTCTCTGTTCTCTTTGCAGGGGAAGGAAAGAGAGGGCAGGGAGTAGAAGGAAAGAAACAACAACAACAACAACCAGACCTAGCAATTTTCACAAGGCAATTGCTACTAAAAGGGCACATTATTAATTTAGAACATATTTGCTGATCCCTCTGTTTGTAAGTCATATTCTCCATTAGCACTGAGTGGAAGAAGGTTTGCTGGCTATGAGCTAGCATCCCTGAAGCTCCTGAGAGTCCCCTTTGATTCTTTTCTCTTTCCTTTCTACAATTTCCCCTTCTGACTCTCCCTGACTTTACCATGGGTCCATGACTGCTCAGAACATTGTGAACAGTGGCATACTTCCCTGAAAAGAGTATTTGTCCACGGATGCCACATTTAAAAATAAAAATATAAATGCCAAGAGCTCATCTCACCATCCACCCACAGATGACTAGAACAATCTGTCTTGTCATCAGGGGTCATAACAAGAGGTTGCTGAAAGCATATACCTTGCGCTGAGATGCTGACGTTCACAGCACCTTAAAACAACCCAAAGATATACCCACGTACACTCTTACACAAACATAAAATAAAAGCAATTTACTCATATAAAAGAGTTATCTAATCCAACTGGGATTTTCTTGGATTATGATTCTGTTGAAGATTTAAAATGAGAATTGGTAGGAGGCTCAGGTAATGTGGAAGCAGATAAGGCGAGAGTAAAGCAAAAACAAGGTTCCAGAAAAGCATTTAGTATATTTTTCAAGTACTCCTGATGAATTTGGATATGATGTCTTTTGCATTTTTCTAAATGTGTTTAGAAAGTTTTTCTTCTCTGAACCTATTGATTTCACACCCATAGCATCCTGAAAGTTTACTTGGCATACAGCAACTTGGTCCTATCATTTCCATAGCATTAAAATCCACAGCATTCCTTTCCCTACCATTTCCATAAATCTCCCCCATTTTTCATGTTTCTCTGTTAGGATCCTGAAACAAGGCTAAAAAAATCCAGATGACCACTAGATAGTAATGAAGAAAAATCTCTCTAACTCTTGTGGCTTTCTGGATTTTTGCAGCCCAGATCAAGTACCTGTAATCCTACTTTAAAAATCATAGAACCATGGAATGGGAGGAACAGAAGACACTTTGGTGATCATCTAGACCAATCACTGCCTAGTGTATAAATCCATTATTACAGTATCTACAGAAAATGACCATCCAGCTTCTACTTAAAACCTTTCAGCAGAGGACAGTCCACCACCTCTCAAGGAGGTGTGTTCCATAGTTGAACTGCTTTTATTGCAATTTTGTTGAATCTGTTTCCTTGTGATTTAAACCTATTATCTCTTGTCTTTTCTTCTGGAACAACACTATGTCTGCTCTGTATTTCACGTAGACTGAAAGTCTACATGACAGTCTTTCCAATACTTGAAGAAAGTGATCATGTTCTTTTTCTCTTTTCCAAGCAAATACACCCAATGGTTCCTTTCGTCTTTTCTTCCAGGTGTTATCATCTTGGTTGCGCTCCTCTGGACTCTGTCAGCACTCTGTGAGTGCTCTTTCTAAAATTCAGTGCCCAGAAGTGAACACAATATCTCAAGTGTGGTCTGATGAACTCAGAATAGAGAAGAACAATTATTCCTATTGCTCTTGACTCTATACTTCTATTAATATAGCTGAGGATTTATTTGGTTTTTTTTTTCTTGCAGATGCATCAAACTATTGGCTCATGTTCAGCTTGTGATCCACCCAGACACCCAGTTACGTTTTGCATATTCTGCTGTCTAGTGTGGTATCCCCCATTCTATATTTTTCCTATCTAAATGAAGAACTCAACATTTGTCCCTTTTATAATGCATTTTGTTGATTTCTGCTCATTATTCCAGGCTGTCAAGAATTTTGATAAAGGTGTTTGCTATCCCTACATCTTTGTATTGTCATAAATTTGATAACAATATTTTCTAGACCTTCATTCATATACATTTATTTATAAATGTATTGAGAATACAGGGCCTAGAACAGAACACTGTAGTATACTACTCATCACTTCCTCCCAGCATGATACAGAACCAATTCTATATCTATCTAATAGGAGTATCTTTCAGTCTACATTTTGCCTTCTTCTTCACTAGGATCCATTGCGACTTAGTAAAATGCTTTGCTGAAGTCAAGATATACCATGCCCACCGCATTCCTATGACCAACTAAATTAACAAAAGTCTAACAAAAGAGGAGATCAGGTTGGTTTGGCATGACTTTTCTTCATAAACCAGTGCTGACTCCTACAAACGAATGCATTCTTTTCTAAATGCTTATAAATCAATTGCATAAGAATCTGTTCCAGAGATTTGCTTGGAATCAGTGTCAAGCTGATTACTCTGTAGTTACCTCGATCCTGTTCCCCCCTCTTTTTTTTTAAAGATAGGTCCATCATTTTCCCTTCTCTAGTTCTTTGGCCCATCAATATTGTAGCAAAACTGTTTTTTCCATTTTGTAATGTTCCTTTGTGTTTCTTAAAAGGAAGTAACTTTGGACTTAAATTGTTGTTCGATCTAATTACTCCCCATTTTAAAAATAGCTATTCCCCACATGTTAGACCATGCTGTATAGATCTGCTGTGGGTAATAGACCTCTGTAAAGATTTTTCATGCCAGCATCCTGTGTACACATAGAAGTTCACATACACATGAAGAAAGGATACACAGAATCATCTCATTTCTCCTTGACTCTTGTTATCTTATCTACATTCCAAATCTAGTATCTCCTTCATTCATTTGCACCATTCCCTCCCTCAAGTCTTTAGGATATTGTGAATATTCTGTAACATCACAATAACGTAGCTAATGGCTGACATTGGCTTCCTACAGGCAAGCATAATTGTGTAGTCTTTGTACCTATAAAATATGAAGATAGTATTGGGAGACCCTTTACAATGCAAGAGATTCTATCTTGATTAAGTCTATCAGTCCTGTGAGCTTGCTTACACATTCCCAAAACTATAGTCTCCTGTACTGAACACAGCATGCCTTGATTCCTCTTAAATCTCTAGACACCTTTGCAGCAAGGTTGTTTTGAGTCAGACTTGATGTGTTCAGTTGTGCAGCAAATTCAGCAGGCTACAGGGACTGAATGTTTTGTTAATAAAAAGGTCCCCAAGTAGAACAGAGAGAGCCTGCTGTGATAAATATTGATCCCAGGAAATTGGCAGTTATATGTGCTGTGTGCATGCATATTTGGTATGATATATGGGAAATATTGCCTGGGTGCTTTTAGTAGTACTTAAGCCTTCTAGGCAAAAATGGTTCATTTTCATCTAATAATGATAAGCCATGCAGCTTATCAGAGTGGGGGAGGCTGTAGATTTGTACAAAGATGTCATTCTCTGACATCTCTATTTGAGGAAACTTGGTTGGAAAAGATGCTGGATAAATGAATAGATCACAGTTCCCCAACCTGATACCCTCCGGATGTGTTGGAAGGTATTGTGCCAACATTCCACCTGCCACGGCTATGACATCTAGCAATTCTGGAAATGTTAATTCAGTGCATTTGAGGAAAGCTGCTGTAGAAAGCTACTGCTGTCAGTCAGAATGGGCAAGACTGGGCAAACTGGACCAGTGGCCTAACTTAGCAGAACCAGATTCTTATGTTTAGAGGAGTTTCTGCAAGGAATCTGTCATGTGAAATGACGATTCAGGCCATATGGATGCAAAAAATTAGAGATACATCCTACAACTTTAAGGGACTATAGACATGCTTGTGCCGAAGATCAGTAGCAGAACCCTTTGTAACATGAACTGGCATTACTTAACTGGCTGTAGTGCCAGTCCTAGATGGGTGTGGATATAAAACTGGGAGCACACTGAATCGGGAGCCTCCCCTATTGCTGATGCCAATAAGCTATATATACTACATTCCAGTGTTTCCCAACCTTGGCAACTTTAAGACATGTGAACTTCAACTCCCAGATTTCCCCAGCTCTTAGGAGCAGAGGCTCTTAGCAATAAGAGAGCAATGACTGTACACGGAGACAGCAGACTCTTCTAAGATAGCAGAAAGTGATGGAATAGAAAAATATTAGTTTTTCATGAAAGGAGACACCATCAGGGGTTTGCAGAAGAAGTTTTTTTTTAAAAATTGGGAGCAGTCGCCCATAAATATGCCCAGAGAACTGCAGTTATTAAGGGATTCTTCCTCATCCTCATAGTGTGAGAACAGACTGCAGGATTAAATTGATTTTATGGCCCCAGTCAGCACAGTGCTTAGGCTGTTTTGTACTGCTCCTGAGTTACATGCTTAGCCCTTGTGGTATCTGTTAAAGAGGCATCAGTGAGGAAAGCTGCAGCTCTTACAGTTCTGTATCTTTAACTCATCTCATGTACATAAAGCTGCCTCAAACAAGATGGCAGGAAGTAGATGTGAACAGAAAAGAAGGTGAGGGATGAGAATCTGAGCTTGGTGTTCACCAACCCATCTACCACCTATCCTTATGGCCCCATATCTATACATCCACTCCAGGGCACCATGTTGAGGAGGGTTTATATAGATATTCTCACAATTTGGTGGACATCCCAGTAGCAGTGAATAATTTTCCAAACTAGTGATTTATATCCAGTCATTCAGATAGATTTCAGGGCTGTTGAGAACAACTTTTGGTCTTTTTTCCTCAGGCAAAAGAGCTTATAATGACCCTGCTTTTTCTCCCTCCAAAGGTATGACATTTAAATGCAGTTCTTTTCAGATATCACCCTGTAAAGCTATTGTTTCTAACAAAAGTAATATGAACAGTTGTTTTTGTTCCCTTGGGAAATATGTTATTTGTCCCGTCATTTCTTTTCTCCTTCTTCTCTTACTTTGATTCTTTTTCCCCCTGTTTTTACCTCAGAGGTAGCAATCCCACTGCTATTAGCAAGATGTCTATTATAGTGTCATTAAAAAAGCTATAGTCAGAGCATGGAATGACTCACATCATGGAGGAGTTAATAATTCACTGTAATAAAAGTATAAAGTTTTATGATAAACCACTCTCAGGGGAGTTAAATATAATCCTTAGTGGGTCACACACTGACTACAAAGCTTACATTTGTAATGGTAATTTGAATTTACTACATCACCTTTCGTTTTTAAGCATTTGTGTGTCATTAGACCTTATAAATTGATTTATATGTTTGACTCTGCTATAATTCCACATAAAGGTACAATAAATTTTATGACTTGGAGATATGGCATCTAAAACATTTTTGGGGAAAATATTTTTATTAAACTAACTTAATTGGTGATGATGAGCAGAGGTTAAAAAAAATGCCACAACCCACAATATGTAGGGGCTTACTGGAGGCATCTTGGCAAGTTAATTCAAATCCACAGCAGAGTGCTCAGTTTTGTTCTTCCTGATCTTGTGAACATCTCCTTTGTGTCTATTTACTTACCCAATTTCTCTTTTTTCAGCCTCCGGGCTTGAAACTCTTCTAGTTTCTTTTCCACTTCCTTCTGAACCACTGCCTCTGCCATCTTCCCTGATTCCTCAGTTTGTACACCTTTCCTGGGAAGCTGCAGTTCCTCTCTTGATCTCCTATTTCATTTTAGCAATTCAGCCATGCCTTTTAATCAATCACATTAAAATCAAAACCTCGGGATTAGAGCAGTGCAGCCAAGTCATTCCCCTTCTCAGCTCAGTGCAACTCAGCCAAATGCAGCTTGAGACTTCACTGCCATGTCTGCCATCTTCTTTAGTGCAGTGCAATAGAGGTTAACCATGGAGGACAAATTCAGAATGGAGAGGATAGAAACTATTTTTAGATATTTATCTGTCTTGAAAGATGCCATTGAGTGATGTGTTAAAAGTCTTTGTGTTCCTATTACTAACAGAGTTCCATGTTTATGTTCACAATTCAGTGTTTATGTAACGGAACTCATAAACCAAAGTGATGTCTGATAAATTCAAGTTTAAATAACTGGATGCTTGAAGGATATTCTTTTACTCAATTAGAGAACATTTCTATCAAAATAAATTCGTTAACAATAATTGGAACTGGAAAACTTATAATTTATAATTGGAAAACTTCATCCTTTTGAAACAAGGAATGAATGTTGCCTTGTTTGTGTTGTATATTCTCACCTTCTCCATATTGCAAATGGTTGCATTTCAATGTGTTTGTAAGAACAAATCAGAAGTATTTCTATGCCTTCTTCACCACATGACATTTCCTCATCAGCTTCTGAAAAATTAACTATGATGGGCCATATATGCAACCAAGTCCAGTGTGAACTTGAATAAAATACATTGTTTCAAACTTTTATTTTTTGTGAAATTTTAGTTTAACCCTCTTTCTCTTTGTCCTCAGCTGGAGAATTTTGCTCCTGAAAGATGCCTCTGTAAGATTTTCAGTCATTCCTTCCTTTTTATCTCTCACTCATATGGCCCACTCCATTCAAGAGGATCAGCTGGTTCTAGGAAGGAAGCTTTTATGTTGTCAGGGACGTCCATGGTGTGCACATTTGTGTGTGTGTGTGTGTGTGTGAGAGAGAGAGAGAGAGAAAATAGCTGAGACAGTGGCTGTGACCACACAACTAAAACCCTCCTTTTTTACATGTGTCACAGATGTGACACATGCAAAAAAGAGGCATGGCATTGATTGTATGGTTGCAGCTGCCATCTTGACTTTTTGACCCTCCCATGCAGATCCCCCCGTATGTTGCTAATGGGAAGACGGAGGAGAAAACATCTTCCATCCACCATCTTGTTTGGAGACAATCCTCTGCATAGTGATGATGACCTAAATAAACAAAGGGTGTAAAACACCCCACCACCTTTGATTTAGCTCTTAGCAAAATGCTAATTCCAATTTCTCATAGAAAGAAAATATAGCCTTTATTTTCTATATGGTTGTTTAATAGCCTTGCTGTTGGAAAACTTTAATGTCTGATTTTCGGTAGAACGAAAAAGAAATGAAAAAAGAATTCATCAAGGAAAAACTGTTTGAAATAATCAAGTGTCTTTTTCCTGCTGCTTTCCTTTAAAGCTGGTGTAATTTCAGCACTACTGTTCCAAAACCTGTTGTCTAATCCTGTGCTGTAAGCTTTTCCATAACAAAACTTGAAAAGATCCTTCTGCTCCCCCGTGAGCAGTTATCACTGTATTCCCCCATCACATTTGCACATTAGCAAAGCTTTATCCCATCATCATATATGGGTTTTTGTTTTGTTTTGTTTTGAAAGCACTGAGGTAACTCTCAGGTGGCATCTCACGAACACTGTGTGGGTGTGTCACTTGCTAAATGACCCAGCCAGCTGGACAGGTTTAGGTACAATTTACTGGCAATATATTAAAAGTGCCTTGGGAAATGATTCTTTTAAATGTTCCCACTACTGGTGCAATACAGATTAAGACCTTGGCATGAATCAGAAGAAAAATTAAATAATAATGACATTTGGAAAGCAGGAGAAAAGACTAAAAAGAGCTTCAGTGTTTGAATAAGTGTTGCCAGCTCTCATTTCAAGCCAGCCGAAATGCAGACACTTAAGGGTGTTTTCGTTGGAGAATAAAGATGACGAAGCTGGTACAATGCCTTGCTAGGTGCTGTACAGATATCAGCACTGATAATACAGTGAAGAAAGGTAGTTGAATCAGCAAATTGTGCATTCTCAAGTACGATCGTTTTCACATTTGCTCGTTTTTTAAAGCTCATTGTAGGGATGAAGTTCTTACTAAGAACTCCATCTCACACATTCATAATATTGAGAACTAAGCAACTGGTGAATTTGGAGGAGCTGGATGCTTCAAAAACATTTAAGGTGAAAATTATTATAGAGCTGGACCCTGTCCCATCCAGACCCACAGAATCATTGGTCCACTGTCACAGTTGGGTGGCAGAGGGAGAATCTTAGGACTTATGAGATTAGAATTTAGGTAACTAGGTTTTGATCTGCATATTAATTCAGGGGTTCTGGATGGAAACGTTTTGTATCCAGATTCACAGAGCTGAAATTCCTCAAGTGTGTCTTGTATGCTTTTAGATCAGCACAGTTGGAGAAGATGCCTGCTCCCACCTGATAAACTTATACTTTAGAAAATAAATGTAATTCCACTGAAATGTCATAACAAGTATTCTTTCTAAAGAAACCAATTCCCATAAATGGGCGTACATTCAAATTTTCCAACTGCATGGGCTAGCAGAAAGAATCCCTTTCTGTTGTTCTCTCTGACGCCAACATTTTACTAAACAAACCCATTAAATCAACTTATTTTTATTGCCAAAAACACTTACTTTGAAAATAAAACCGAATAACTGACAATATACTGATGCTGTGGATTCCACTCTTCTCAGATTAAATGATCCTTGCCTGAGATCATCAAAACTGATAAAACCATTAGTAGACTTTGGAATGTAACAGAAAATTGAAGAAAAGAGTTGCGTCCCAATCTATACCTCAGTAATAATGGAATCAAATAATAACACCAATAATGAATATGCTGATGACCATGATGAATTCTGGAAGTTCTTACTGATGCAAGAAATTAAAAAGAGACTGAAGAAGGCTCCAGTCCCAGTGCAATGATCTCCCTCCTTACTCTTTAAATCCAAGAATGTTGACGTTAGCAGGAAACAGCCCAAGCTAGCTAATAGTGAAGGCAGTATATTGTTCTGTGGGTGCTAGACATCATCAGAGTATCTAATTCTAATTTTGTTCCCCCCTCATTCTTTTTTAATCTCAATGGAAAGTTCTGAGGTTAACTTTTAAAATCACTAAGCACTGATAGCCAGGTTATTTAGGGTTTTCTTGAGCTTCTGTCTTGATTATACAGTATAAATAGGAAACACCAATGATAGCAATAGATATTTGAGAACAAACAAAGAGATAATATCCACTATTTCCCCATCCCCTTGTAGCTTAGGAGTGAAACATGATGATGATAATGATGAGGATGATGATAAATTGCTTTTATTTGTATTATAATACTAGTTAGAAAGTAGAATACTTTCTAATTTCTAATACTTTCAGAATAAGTACTGATCAGTAGAAAAATCAGCCATGAAGCAGGGGTTAAATCTGTTTGTTTGGAGGGTGTGTGTGTTATACTCCTCTTGGGATCATGTTTTACAACTTTAGAGTATCCCTAAATCCACTGCTAGATCTCTTCTGGCCTGTCAGTGTCTAATGTGCATCTGGTGCTACTTGAAAGAGCACTACTGATATCTGCACACTTTCAGGAAATGTACTTTAAATAATACGATACAGAAGTCAACAAAGAGATCAACGCTTGATGGACAATGTTATTTAATGCAGAAAAGAGTTGCAAACTCTAATAAATAGAGCTGACATTTTAAAATGAAATAAATGTGTGGTCTGAATTGGTTCTAGATTTCTTATTTTTTCAAATGTGCTTGTTTTACAGTTGATGTGTCTCTGCAGATGGCAATATCTAGCCAACCTTGCCTGAGCTCACAAACTAGGCAGGGTGGGCCTGGTTAGTAGCTGGCTGGGAGACTGCCAGGGAATCCCAGGGCTGTAGATCAGATTAGGGAGTTTTAAAGAAACCCATATAGAGGTCATGGCAAATCCCTTCAGTACTGTCAGCATGACAACCCCATGGGCATGTTGATGTGATCAAGCCTGGCTTACAGCCCCATCACCACTACATATTCTAGATCGTGTATGCTTCTGTTGAATTTTTACAACTTTATCATCTTCCTTTAGGTTGTAATATAAACTGCCCAGCAATCAGATGCTGAAAGACCAAGAAATGCATTTTATTTAGTTATAGAAAGATTTGTATACTACCCTATTTCAAGAGTCTTAGGGTGGTTCACAAAACCAGTGAAAATAAAGGCAAAAATAAAACCATGACCAAAAAAAATAAAAAAAATGGTCCATTTACAAGGGCAGACTGGGTCCACCATCTATACCAAAATCTTGTTAGACAGATTTCATAAGGCTTTATACAGCCTTATGAAAGGCAGGCTGGGTGACCCCAAACCTTAGGGGACAATGTGTTCCATAATGTGGGGGCCACCACCAAGAACACCCATAGACAAATAAATGTGGACAAGGCAGCACATTCATTCATTCATTCATTCATTCATTCATTCATTCATTCAATTTGTATAGCCGCCTATCTCAAACAAGTGAGTCTGGGCAGTGAACAATCATAAAATCAATTAACCAATTAACAACATAATACAAAAAGAAAAATTAAATACATATAGCAGCTGAGAAATGTTATAATCCATAGATGTTAGCATAACCAGGAAACGGAGCCCTTCACACACTCGGGACTGGGCACATAACCAGGTCTTCATGGCCTTCCAAAAGACCAATAGGATTGGGCCCATCCTAATCTCAGGAGGGAGGATGTTCCAGAGGGCAGGCACTACAGCAGAGAAGGCATGTCTCCTGGTCCCTACCAGCTGACATTCCTTAGCTGATGGGACCCAAAGCATGCCCATCCTGCCAGACCGGATTGGACAGGTAAAAAAACAACTGGGAGAAGATGGTCCCTCAGGTAACCCGGTTCCAAGCCATGAAGGATTTTAAAGGTGACAACCAGCACCCTGAATTGCATCTGGAAACACACTGGCAACTTATGCAGCCCACAAAGTTACATGTGCTGAATAACTGACACCATTTACAACCTGTGCAGCCGCATTCTGCACCAGCTGAAGCTTCCAAATGCTCTTCAAGGGCAGCTCCATGTACAGCATGTTGTAGTAGTCCAGATGGGAGGTCATGAGGGCATGAGTGACAGTGAGCAGAGCCTCCTGGTCCAGGAATGGGCGCAACTGGTGCGCAACCCAAAGGTGTGCAAAGGCCCTCTTAGCCACGACTACCACCTGCTATTTCAGCAGGAGCAGTGAGTCCAAGAGGACTCCCAGATTGCTCACCGGGTCTGGCTGAGGCAGTTCCACCCCAATTAGGACCAGAGGTGGAAAACCTTAATACTGGAAGGCCCAGGCACCCAAAGCTACTCAGTCTTGCTTGGGTTGAGCCAAAGCCCATTGTGCCCCATCCAGGCCCCTACAGCCTCCAGGCACTGGACAGGACATCCACGGCATCACTCAGACAGCTCCTGGTGGAGATATAAAGCTGGGTATCATCAACATAGTGATGATATCTCACCCTAAGCTGTTGGATCTCTTTGCCCAGCGGCCTCATGTAGATGTTAAAGAAGATGTTAAATATATTAAGTCTCTCACCTCTCTCAAGCGATGTGTTAGCAGCCAGCCAGAACAGAATAAGCAAAACATGGATATGCAGGAATGGTTCAGCTGAATCTATTTTCTTTTCCTGGTTTAAATTCTACTAAATTGTTAAAAAGTTGAAGATGTCCACTGGGCCAATATGAGACTAGGAGAAAAACCCAAGTTTAGAATGTTCTCCATATCAAACTGAATTCATGGGGTGGGGAAGAGGGGGTTTTATTCACATTTTTCTTGTAATACTGCAATAATAATATAGAAATGATATTCCTTTCACCTGAAGTGCTTTCACTGTTTGCAATTAATATAATCCTTTTATAAGACTTATGATAGGCATTAAAGTAAGGGCTTTATTCCTTTCCATTCCTGCCCTGAGTCAGACCTGTGGGTACTGACTAGGACTAGAGTTATTCTAGGTGTGGATGGGGGCTGGACATAACAGCATCTTGGGATAAATCCTCTCCCCTTCCTATATCTAGGTCACTATTCCTGCCTTGATGTAATGATCTCTGGGAATGACCTTGGGAGAGAGAAGGAAGAGCCGCAGCCTAGGCTACTATCAAGCAAAAGGTATCTCAGTCCACAGAAGGAAAAGTCGTGTGGGAAGCATCTCAGAAGGGTCCCTCCCTAGTTTTCTGGAAAGTAAAAATAAAGTGAAGTGGAGAACTGCTTTTAGACTTGCAAGATTCTGTTACTGCAACTTTACCATAAAGGTAGTGTTAGTACTCATGTTTGCGCGTCTTGTCTGGACTACCTCGAAGGGCTGACATCTGAGTATTTTTCATCTCCACAGAGAGCTACAAATATTGTGGGTAAGAGGCAACATGACATACAAGTTATGGGGCTATATATTGCCATAAGGGATGCTACAGATTACATTTTTGATGGCAGCCTTGTGTTGAGCAGAACGTGATCCTGATTTGGGATGCTTTAGTAGGGACAAAAGACTTTAATTTATGGAATCGAGTCCAGCAGAAAGTGATAAGAAACCAGCTACTTAAGCTTTCCACCCATGTTTATAAAAAGGAATGCTTGCTGGTTTAGGTTTTCCTCATCACCAATGACAAAATGCTCCTAATTAAATGTCTTCTGGGCACTCAACTAAAGTCGAAGAAGTCTGGCCCTTCTTTGCCTTTGGTCACCCTAAGCCAGTGTTGTCCAAACTTGGCCACTTTAAGATGAGTGGACTTCAACTCCCAGAATTCCCCAGCCAGCACCCCCAGCCAGCATCCCCCAGCCAGCACTCATCTTAAAGTGGCCAAGTTTTGACAACACTGTCCTAAGCTGTGGAACCTGTAGCACTTCAGATGCTGCTGGGTGACAACACCAGGCATTGCTCAGCTTTGGCTGGGCTGGCTGGGGCTGCAAGGAGTCATAATTTGGGGCATTCAGAAGGCCATAGATTTCCTAGCCTGATCCAAAGGCTTCAGAGATATGTGTGCTTGATTTTAAGCAAAATCTAAAGGTATAATTCTGTTGCTCCAATAGTTATATTGGATTATGCTGACTGAGAATGATAGAAGTTTCTGTCCAACACACCAGGATAGTATCAGTTTGAGAAAACCTGGGAAAAATTGAATCTCTAAATCTGCACCAAAGATTTTTGCTTATTCATTCAAAAATAACTCATTTGATGCAGAAATACAAATGACTGGAAAATTACTTACCTTGGTAAAAGTTTGCATTATATTGGTACTTGAAAAAAATGTATCTGGGTACTGTTTCATCCTATTGATTTCTTTCCTAACCCTAAGTTTGTGTATATTTCTTGCATTCTTACTGCCTATCTTAACCTAGGGTTTTTGTATAGCTGTAAGTTTCATAAAACTACTTTTATCTTATAAACTTCTCCATGTAGATCTATAAAGTTCTATCTCTATGGTCTACATCCACATTTCTTATATTCGTCACTCTATCTTGAATATTTCCTAGGTCTTTCTCATTTCCCCAGGTTTTCAGCTCTTGCACCCATATCCAGTCCATTTACAGCTGAAGACCCTCTTCATTCCTTCTCCAAGGGCTTGCAACATCAGACCTTTTCTCTCTCTCTCACTCTTCCTGGAGCAGGTTTGTAGAATTCCACACCTGGGCTGCGGCCCGCAGTGGGCTTGCTCCAGCTGCTGCTTTGCAGAGGCTGGTTGGGCTTGCCATTCCCTAATGTCATCCTGAAACTGGCTCAGGATTTGCTTGCCTCTGAATTGGAGGCTTTTCCTGTTCTCCCGAGGTCTTCCTGGCTCACCTTCTTTGTTGCACACCCACCCACCACACATGTGCTAGGTTTCTTGCCCATTTTATGGGACACACTCTCCAATTATGAGGAGGGTGGTAAAGGTGGTATAACTAATGCAATACAGTACTGGAACTCTGAATCTCAGGAGAAAAGGAGAAATGTCTGCTCCATCAGAACAGCAATTTCACCCCTCTGCAACACATCAAAAGGAGATGGGGCTTTGATCCCACAGTCACAGTCCCCATCTTGAATTTTCTGACCTCTCCTGCAGACTCCTGAGTCTCAGTATAATTTTTTCAAAAATCATTTTAAAGGCGAATGTTATACAACTTATTACAGTGCAGTCAGCACTTATGACACAATTGAGGAAATGGTCTAGAGCCTTGAGAAGAGCGTAAGGCCTCTGACAGCACATTGGCAGTGAAAAACCCTCATAAATATCTCCTTCCTCACCTCCACTCTTCCCCCAGGTGGATTTGTGGCTAGTTGCTAAAGGTACTGGAAGCAAACAAAAACATTTGAGTGAATGAACATCTTCACAGAAGTTCTGGAGGCCTTTCCCAGTCTGTTCTCTGGGGGTCAGCAAGTTTGAGGTATTACAGCCACTAAGTGAAAATGAAAACTTCAAGAGGCTTGCTGTCTGTCACCGCCATCACTAAATCTTTTTTCAACAATCCTGGGCAGTGAATTATGAAAGCATGGAATTGACTTACACTTCATTTCAAGCCATAGTCAGTTACTCTGTCAAACACAACGGCATTCTGGAAAAGCCTATAAAAATATATGACAGACGAAACCAGCAGCCTCCTGTTCTTTTTACATGGATATCATGTTTAAAAGCATTGTGCTGGTGTGTAGTCTCGATCCTCCCATGCCTCAGGAAACAGATCTAGAGGTCCTATTGATGGACAACAATTTTAGTTTCTATCTTTTTCACTATAGAGCAGGTCATTTGCTTTTCTGACTTGAAGTAGCAAAATCTCTCTCCCTCTTTTTCTTGCATCAGAGGAACAATTACTAGAGTAAGACAATATGGCATATTCAGGCGAGGGTACCATTTTCTGGGCTGTTTGTGCTGACATATGATTCCCCCTGAATTCAGCATAAAGCGTTTTCCTAACAATCTTGTTAAACCCATGGCCTTATGGGCAATGAGGAACCTTAAATTAAAGGGTTACAACTAGGGCTGAAAGGTTTATGATAAAATATTGTTTTCTCACAGTAACAAACATAGCATATTTCATGGCGCATTGTCAAAGACTTGGGCATTTCATGATCAAATATGAAATATTTATTAATCCGAGAAGCATTTTGAATTCATTTCCAGTCCTTGATACAGCTGCTACATTGTGAAGCTGTAGACAAGGGAGAGAGAAGTCATGTGACTGCAGTAGTCAGAGAAATAATAAAGACTGGAATGGTTTGTCCTCTATCTCGGTGGCATGAGTTTTTATTTGGGGGAAAAAGGAAGTTGCTAGCTCTCATGGCTGGAGAACAAGCTGAAAACTCCAAACTTTAAAAGGAAGGCAGGATCTAGTATTTGTGTCTTTTACGAATGAGTGATGAAGGAGCTTGATTTCCATTTACCTCCATCCATTTTTCTTAGGCCCATAACATGCTCCATCTAGGTCCCCCTTACAATGAATTGTTTTTCCTTGAGTGCTGAAGAAGGAATACAGTTATCCTTAATCTTAATCCTTGACCCAGGAATGGTGAAGAGTTATACCTGGTGGCATTTTGAAGTAAAGTGATCTGACTCATAAAACTAAGCCAAATGTGTAAATCAGAATGCAATTTTTCTTGGGCTTGCCCAAGTCCTCAAATTGGGCAGTGGTTATCCTGGTCTCAAAATTTGTACATGGAAGTGCTTGTGTTAGAAAAGGCTATATGCAAACATCAGTATGTTAGGAAAAGTTAAGTTCACATACTTAAGTGAAGAGAAAATGTTGACTTTCATACACAGGAGGAAAGATCAGGGCAAGAGAAAGTAGTAGAAGAAGCATGGATTTGATGGAAGAATCATTGGTGACATATTCAATGATTATCATATTCTGCTGTTACAAAGGACTCATCTGTTAAAAGAGGAGTGGCTCCACCTCAGACCTCATGCTCTACCATTAGCCCTACCCCCTTAACTCTTGCACAGAATGCAGAGATGTGATGGAATGGAATCATGAAGGCCAGACTCAGGGAGGAAAACATGTTCTTTCATCTCCTGAGGAGCGAGGGAGAGATAAGAGGATGAGGCTGGCACCTCCCTGAGGAATTCACAATGTTGTGGCTGGCATTGCTTGGGAGCTGGGGTTTCAGTCTGGGAAGATTCTTGCTGGAGGTTGTAGCTAATAAACATTGCTGGACTGAATTTACATGGTCTCCTGGAGTTCCTTTGGGCTAGGTCTGACAAGAGAGCAGGAAGACAAAGTCTACATGTAAGTAGCTAATTACACATTGGAGCTGTATGCAGTCTAGATGGCTGGAACTATGCCATCCCAGATTATGTGGAGCTTAAATGTAAGACAGAGTTGTGTGTAACCTCCAGAGAAGAGTTAAATTGATACAAGTAGCCATGCCCTGAATTGTGGGCTTTGATGTGGGGGCATTTCATCAGCCACTCGAGGAATATCTGCATGTATGTGTGAAAAGTTAATGCTACTTCAGAACTTTGATTCTTGCATCCACAGGGCCTTGCTTACTAGCAGAATAGCTATGTAAGAGGAATAAAAACCCTTTACTACACATGATCATTTGGGTTTTTGTACAATTTTATTGTGAAACAAATTGCAAAGGAAAAAGCCCCTCCCAAATCATATCATATCATATCATATCTATATATCTATATCTATATCTATCTATCTATCTATCTATCTATCTATCTATCTATCTATATATATATTTGTATATAGCCAGCCCCATGGAGATTTGGCACAATGTGAAATGTAATTAGATAGCACTTTGTTAAAAGTCGGGAGTAAAATGTAACAAAGCCGAGCCCCAGATTTATATGCATGTAACTGTATAATACATAATTGTCAACTGTTCCGAAAAGATCTAATTTTGATAATGCATATTGAGACTGGTTGTCTGTTTTGTTAATGAGGGGGTCGGAAAACACTTGGCTTGACAGCTCGAAAGGCAGCACTACTGAGCACAGCCAGGAGGGAATACAGAGCCAGAGGGAGGATGTGTGTGTGTATGTGTGTGTCTTAGAACTGAGGGAGAAAAATGAAGTATTCACTTTATAGCAGAGTTTGAATTATCCCCCTGAAATATTAACAATACTACAAAACAACATATTCATCTACTTTTGACAATTTATAATTGATGTGTGCAGTTTTGTTTCCAAGTCAGCATTTTTGGGGCTCACTTGCAAACCAGCTGTACACCTGCAAAAGGGAGCAACAGGCAGGCAGGAAGCAGCAGCACAAAATATGAATGAAAATCTTCACACTATAATAAATCCTTCCTTCCTTCCTTCCTTCCTTCCTTCCTTCCTTCCTTCCTTCCTTCCTTCCTTCCTTCCTTCCCTCCTTCCCTCCTTCCCTCCTTCCCTCCTTCCCTCCTTCCCTCCTTCCCTCCTTCCCATTCCTAAAATGTTAAATATGGTATATCAGGAAAATGACAGAGGTCAGAAATGCATTGATCTTTATTGGTAATACTTACAGATCCAAAATAAAATTTTAAAAAGTTCTGATCTACCGAATGCATCACTAAATATCTACAAATCGTTTCCTCTTTAGTCCCCTTTTTCTTCTATATACCACTAATTCACAGTCTTACAGGAAGTTTTTTTTTAAAAAATCAAGATCAACAACATTAACATTCAGTGAAAAACAAAGCACTTGTTTGGCCAATTTATTTGTTATATCTCCTTTTTAAAGTTGGTTATGCCTACACCTTTGTAGACTGATTAAAGGTTAGAGAGGATACAAAATAAAGTAGGTGTAAGCCAGGAATATCAAGCAAACTATGTGACACAGGCACATTGTGCAAAGGTACACCTATAATTAGTAAGACAAGAAAACTTGGTACAAATAGAAGTGAATATGTGTAGCTCAGGGTTGAACTGTGGAGTCCTTAGGATACTGTTAACATCTTAGACCAAGCTAAATCCAAAAATGTGAGGGAATTCCTGGAAGCTTGGTATTCAGACAAGACAGCCATCAAGAGGCACATAGAGATAAACAGCATCTACATACTATTCAAAAGAGACAATTGAAAGGAAAACAAAAGACCAGAACATCTCCTCACCAGCAATCATCACCCAGATAAGCAGAGATTACCACCAGGCACACAAGCAAGCAGTGAACAATACCCTAATCAAGGAACTACCAGAGGAACAAACAAAACCTCCACCCCCACCAACACTGGCAGGGCATGACACAGTATATAAACGGAGAGCGAACTCCACTCCATTCTAGCACTGAAGATGTTACCTAGCCAGGTAACACAATGTTTGCAAGAAAACAGCCAAGCTCAGAGAACCCCAAGGACTCCAAAGAAAACTTGTTTTAAACTATTTTACTAATCTAGGACAAGTTTCTTTGCAGATTCTATTCTCACACATATACTAAGGTAATACTTAATAAGCCATATTATAGTTTAGATCCAGGAATGTGCCCTTCAGGAGATTACAACACAGGGCAAAGGAAAAAAAAAAAAAAATAGAAGGAGGGCCCATGAAAGTAGGAATGGAGTAATCCAGCCCACTGAAATTGTGGCTGGGTTCACATGAGATAACATCACAATTCATTTGGCTTTGGTTTTATGTATGGTATGAACTGAACCAATTATGGTTTATTCAACAAATTGTGGGCAAACAATTTATAGCCTTTCACAGCGAGTGTTCTAGGTGCTTATGATGATACACATCTTCTAAAGAAGCACAAAACAGTGTATACAAGAAAAATAAAAATTATATACAATAAAAACAAATAATAATCAACAATAAAAACTCCTATTCTAAGAGATAATAGACACAAAAATATAAACAACATTCATTTTTAATTTTAAAAAATGGGATTAAGGGATTAAATGGAATATGTGTGTTCAGCAGGAGGACTGGTACAAAGGGAAGCCATGTTCATCAGTATTTTTGTGGGATCTTGGTGGTTCAGGGGACAGCATCAGAGATTCTCCACAAAAAAATGCATTTCTTGCACCTGGTATTTCTACAAACATTGTCCTCTTCCAATTTTTTCTAGGAGTCAAAGCTGTTGTTTAACAGCCTCCTACTTACATCCCTCCTGTCATACTGCTATGTTCAATGTTCACTTTCTGTTTTATACCAGGACTTTGATGTGAGATTGTGAGAAATCATTTCATGTCTAGGCTTCCTTCTGAGGTGGAATGCGTGATCTTCTGACCACAGCCACCTCTCTCGTCTAATTCCCTTCTTTTTTTCCTAACTTAATTTTTATACTGCTGCAATGCATTATTAATTTTCTATTGAGGTATATGACTTTCAAGGCTACCTTGAGTCTAATCCATTTTTTACACAGAGTTGAAAAGGACTGGAGCATCGCACAAATGAAAATGCTCCACAGAACGAATACAAACAAAATGATATTGAAAAAAAATGATGGCAAGTAGTAGATTGTCTATTGGAAGTTAACACTTTAATTAAACCACTCATCACTGATTCTTGGATAATAAATGTGATCCATCAAGTTCTTTCTCTTAAAAAGATGAAGAAAAAGAATGCTTAAGTACAGCATTGAAATAGGGTGTGGGGAGATAAATGAATTTAAAAAGCTGTATCTAAATTGTGGGATTTGTTGTTGATCAGTCGTTAAGTCGTGTCCGACTCTTCGTGACCCCATGAACCATATTGCGCCAGGCCTTCCTGTCCTTCACTGCCTCCCTGAGTTTGCTCAGTTTCATGCTCATTGCTTCAGTGATGCTATCTAGCCATCTCATCCTCTGCTGTCCTCTTCTCCTTTTGCCTTCCATCTTTCCCAGCATCAGGGTCTTTTCCAACGAGTCCTCTCTTCGCATTAGGTGACCAAAGTATCTGAGCTTGAGCTTCATTATCAATCCTTCCAATAAATTGTGGGATAGACACAATTAAACCACCCTGAGAATTAGCTGGACAGACTGAGCTGCTGAGATATTTGCTTAATTCTAGCTGTTTGTTCCTTGCCTTGAAGGAAAATTAGGTATGGCTGCCGAGTGCTAAATATGTTTCTTTTTCAGCAGAATGACAGGTATAATGATCTCACAGGTCTAGGAGATAATTTTAGTAGAGAGATGTTAAACTGCAAGTGAACATAGGTTCTGTGATTGAAGGCAGAATTTTTAGGGAAGTAAACAAAAACCCTGGCAATTTTTATCTGTAGTTTGTTTCTAACCTCCTGAATCATATTAAGAGCAGCTCTGATGTCCTGGATTAGGTGGCATTTAATATTTCAAAAATGCCATGGATACAGAAAATGCCCTTGCCCAAAGAGTCAAGTGGAGCCTTGAAATGTGCCATCCTAAAATCATGTGGTGTTATAGCAGTAGTAAATATTTTTAAAAGATACCCATTTCATGGCTATCCAGTGCATAAATTAACCACCACTCCCCCCCCCCCCCCCCAAATGCATTTCTGCTTTTATTTTTGTCTCAGAGTTTAGCTGCAGGAACTAAGAATTGTTAACAGATATGAGAGCAAATCTCATATTTACTTTACTTTATGAGAAGCAAATGGCAATCTCCAGCCTCTTTGTTAATCAGGTATTTTATCAGATACCTGTTTATCAGGTATCTGATAAAAGCAAAATATCCCAATCAATATATTGATATTAACTCCTTGATGGTGGAGATCCAACTATCTGGCAGGAGAAGGTCCCAGCCTCTAGAGAGTTCCATCTGGTGGGACCCAGAAGGACAGCCTTTTCTGCCCTGGTGCCCCTCCCTTCATCCTCTGCCCTGGTGCCCCCCCCCCCATCATCCCCCCCTAGGTTTGACTTGCCCCAACCCTGCTGGCCTTTCTCAAGGTGCTAAAAAACTGGCTTTGCCATCTAGCCTGGGGCCCTAGTAGTATGGGTGGGCCCATTTTATGGTTGATTTGAATGTGAGATGTTGTGATCTCAGCAGTTATTCTATGTTATTGATGGGGTTTTTAAAAAAAAAATTGGTTGTTTTATCATGTTTTTATTTTGTTTTTAAATGTTAGCTGCCCAGAGTCAAGTGCATGAGATGAGCGGTCATATAGATTTACTAAACAAACCAACAAACATTTGATATGCAAAATCTGTTCCTTTGCTATTTGCCTGCATTGGAGATAATTGGAGATATGTAGCCTCAGAGTATGGGCAGACTTACTAGGCAGCAAAGGACACCTTGCTTATGATAGCAGAATAAAGTTCCTGGGCTGAATGAAACAATACAGATACTTTCTTATGACAGAGATAGAAAGAACAGAACGAAAGTGGGACTGTGGAAGTAGAAAGATCCTTCTTAGCACCAGGCCTGACCTCTCCAACAGAGCAGCCCATGGGATGCAGCCCTTATGACTTCAATTGGAATTCAACGTCTCCGTCTTGTTTTCCTCCCCTCAATCAAGGATATAGGTGCAAAGCCAAAAAAAAAAAAAGGAAAATACCTTCCCCTTTCTGATATTTGAAAAGACACAAAAGCACTTTATGCCTCCTAACTGGGAGTCAGTTTGCAAAGGCCTAGCCTTCTGAGCCTGTTTTCACATTGCTCCCCTCCAAGGCACAGACTAGCTCCAAAACATTCTATTTAAAACAGTGTTTACTTTATCATAAACCCAGAATTGCATAGGGAAACAAAGATGGGTGTAAGATTTCAGGAAAAAGTATTAGGATTCAAGATCAAGTGTAAGCAAAGGAAAATGGGTAGCCCCATCCAAAATGGAAGCTGGCCTCAGGGAAAATAGCTTTGTATGGAATTGGGTAAGATTTTGAACACATCTGAAATGCAATCTCTAACACACACTGATTATTAATTGATTGGCTGCAGCTATACCACCCAGCTCAAAATGGTGGTTTATACATGGGGCATTCTTTCAGGGGAGAAGTGGCACAGTAGATTGCATTGGTACTAAGCTACCAGATCTAGGCTGCAAATGTGTTGGCTTCCTGTTCTGAGCCACATAGCACCGCCAGCTTTACGAAGGCAAGACGCACTAGTGAGAGAATATAGAAAAATTATGAACAATCCTCTTCTTCTGGTGCATGCTAACCTTCCTTATGTATCACTTGGAAGGCTTAAATCTAGGAAACCTCCATTGGTACTTGCACAACATCTGTATAACAACTTCAACATCGAATCCTAGTGGAAAGTTAAATGGATCGTCAAACGCCCAGACACAGGAAGACACATAGATGACCCTACACAAAAAGTGCCAGGTTTTGATCTATCTCACCGGCAATGGACAACCTCGAATAGGATTCGCACCTTACATGGCATTTGCCAGGATTCATTGCATAAATGGGGTATAGTACCTTCTCCTCAGTGTGACTGTGGGGCTGCATGTCAAACTATAGATTACATGGTGACCGGCTGCAAGTTGAGGGCATATACTGGCCCAGTATCTGATTTTTTTAATAAAAATTATGTGCTTCAATGGTTAGATGGCCTAGACATTGGTATTTGAATATGAACCTTTTTAACATTTATATTTTAAAGTGTTTTTAACTTAGGTTAAATGCTAAAATTTAATGTATGTCCATGTATGAGATGCCATACGCTAAATAATAATAGGCTGAAAAACTCTAGATCAGTACGTCTCAACCATGGCAACTTTAAGATGTATGGACTTCAACTCCCAGAATTCCCCAGCCAGCTTGGGGAAGTTCGTACATCTTAAAGTTGCTAAGGCTGAGACATACTGATCTAGATGATCACTAGATGGCAGAAAAGAGTGAGAGTTTTATGTACCTCCTTGCTGCTATCTAGTTGCCCTTGCCAGTATGCACCAAGGTTATCTGCTTTGCCTGCCTAGATGCTACTTCTGCCTGTCACTTTCTTCTATTTACCTCTGTGTTTTCAACTGAAGCAAGTGCCTATATGCTTGGCTCTCCCTTGTCCAATCTTCACTGATCACTTTACTGTCCCATCCCTAGTCCAAATGAGCTGTTAGTGCTGTCACAGCTGACAAAACCAATGTTAAGGTCATTTTCTCACTGGTGACTTACAGCATCTTCAGAGCATCAGCCAGCCATCAGTGAAGTGACATAACTATGATATAACTCATCATAGTTATTTTGGCACAATGATGGTTGGATGCCTCCAGAAGGGGCAAGGAGTTGGTAGTAGAGATATGACTATCCTAGAGATGAAGGAGCTTCATTTAGCAATCTTCGGTGTGTGGGAGGCTGTAGCAGAAGACCCATCCCTCAGCTGGTACCCCAAATGTTCTAGGTTCAAAAATAATAGAGCCTTGTCTGTTGCCAACGTTCTGGTTCCTTTAATGACAAAGGGCTTTAAAAATTTTTTTTAAGTATTATAGGGACTTCTGGCTTTACTGAGATGGTCTGCTGCCCTATCATGATTGACATGATGGTGATTCTCACTGCTTTGTGAAATGTTGTTGGTTTAGTGTTTATATTATACATTTATTTTAATATATTTTAGCAATTTTAAACAGATATTGTATTGATATTGTGTGCTTAATATATGTGTATACTGCCCAGAGGGTTCTAACTGAAAAGTAATAATAAATGGCTTAAAATGTAATTGAATTAATAAAAGTCTTATAATTGTCATACTAATCCATACATTTCGTTTAAATAAAAATGCACAAGAGTTGTGAAAATCTTGGTGCAAAACTCAGAGTTAAATTGTTTATATCTTTTTAAAATGTTCAAAGAAGGGTAAGGATGAGCAGGGCATGAAGATTTCATCCTGAAAAGTGATTAGTGCACAAGATCAGCTAGCGTATGGCTATATCCAGGAGAATGATTCAAAGGTATTTTCATTGATTTTGGGCTGTATATCACAAATGTGCTGATCACAGCTTTTGGTGAACTACAGAGGTGTGGGAGAGTAGTACAGCTTTCAGAAAAGAGCGGCTGGATGCTCTGCTTATGGATCGGACACCAAATCTCTTGATGGCCTTACATTGGTTACTTAATGTCATCATATTTCTTTTATCTGCCTAACAAAAACCTACAGTTACTGTATCCATCACAGTGGCCCTACTCCAAGGGGTTAGTGGGCTGCCTTCACTAGAGCACTTTGGAATTGAAGTATAGTTGGCCACATGTAAACTCTCCACCCAATCCTGTTTTTAATGAAGAGTAAACCTTCATAAGTTTACCAGGCTTTATTTTCAAGATAGAAAATTGTTTATTATGCATGCATTTATTACTAGGATTTCTATATTATCCAGCTCAAACAACTCCTGGCAGCATACGAGCAGATAATATACATAATATGCAACTTATAAAAAAAAATACAATAAAAATAAACATGCCTCCCTATCCCATCAAAAAGACATCCCACATCAGTCATTACTCAAACATACATTCAAAAAGAACAGTTTTAACTGCCTTATTGAGACCAATATGGAGAGTGCCAGGCTCATCTTCCAGGGATACGTTTTCCTAGCATGTGGGCTACTACAGAGGTTGCTTCTGTGTCCCTGGCCCCTTGATGGGGATGGGCGTAGGACACTTCCTGTATGTGTGCGCGGGCATAGCAGAATTTACCTGCAGGAGATGATCCCTTAGGTACCCTGGAGCCAAGCCATATGGGCTTTATAGATCAAAGCCACCATCTAGGATTTGATTGGTGGAGTTACACACTAATTTTAATCTGTATGAATCTTATTCCTTTAACATTTTGAGCGTCTTTCCTGATTCATAATCCATGTGCTTTTTAACGTGTTCTTTTCCTTCCATCTCTTTCTCTTGTATTTCAGTCACCTGTCCCCATCCTCAAATGCAAATGGAAATGGAAGGTTTTGTCCTTTCTCACCTCAAAATCTCTGGAAATTTGGTCAAAACCTAATAATATCCAGTATTTAATAAGACTTCACTTTCCTTCTGAGAAATCAGTGGACCAAGGACACCTCTGAATTCTACTCTTTCACAAGTTACTTGAACAGCCCTTTAGACAATACAGGTTTATTTATGCTGCTTATTGCTGTCGCTAAGAGAAGAGGCTCTAAATACACACACACACACACAGACACCCCTTCCAAATGCAATTAATATTACTAATTCAAAATAATTACAAAGGAAAAACACGTTTTGAATGAGATTTGGTCTCTGACATTTGCCTTTAACAGCCTTGAGTGAGAGTTTCTCTCACATGCAGCTTGCACTGTTATGTAATTGTTAGCAGAGTAAATTACTTAGCTGGTCAGAAGAAGGGGGGAACTAGTGCACTTCTTTTCCATCTTGGGTGGACAGCTTAGCGACAAGCATTCAGGCATATGAAATCTGAGGCAAAGGGAATCAAAGCAGGCATGAAAGTTTCATTAGAGCTGAACAGGAAAAGCTATCCTGGCTGACACGATTTCCAAGTGAACCTGAAGTTGCCCATGACCAGTGAGGGCATCTCCAAACTTCTGCAGGCCAGGCCTAGGGAAGCCGTCTCGGAGAAAGTGATTGAGCAGGCAGCTGTGTCTGTTGCAGTCAGGCCCATCTGAGGTTGGGGAGCCCAAATTATTCAAAGATAAATGTTTCGTGTATTTTGCCACAGAGGACCAATGTGCCATACTCCAGGGCTCTCACTTCAAAGATGCCTGGGTCGCATGGTTGGTCTGTATGTTCTAGAGCAGTGTTTCTCAACCTTAGCCATTTTAAGACGAATGGACTTCAACTCCCAGAATTCCCCAGCCAGCATGGCTAGCTGGGGAATTCTGGGAGTTGAAGTCCACTCGTCTTAAAGTTGCTAAGGTTGAGAAACACTGTCCTAAAGGCGAATAAACCAATGTAAGGTAGAGGCTGAGCTGCAAATCTGGAAGTCCCAGGTTTGAATTTGGCTTCTGTCATGAAGTCTCTGGGTGACCTTAGGCAAGCCTTTTGCCTCACTTTTAAGCTCAGTTCTTCATGGATAAGACTGACTGATCCTATAGGAGGAGTAAGAAATTTCATGTTCTCCTGGAAGATCATTGTTGTTAGGTGCAATGGGGAACAGGTTGCCATATTCCTGAGACCTACAGTGCAGGATATGCCAAGAAAGTTTTAGAAAATCTGTTACCCAATTTTTGATGCCTTTATGTGCTTAAAATGAAAGGCTGTCACTCCTATCCCCCCTCCCACATTCGTCAATCCCTTCAGCCAGTCCATGAATGATGAGGGGGTTATACCTTGTCCTCCTGGTAACACTCCAGATTCCCATTGTTCAAAAACACACTGTAAGCATTCACACATGTCCCACAAATAAGAACAGTTTCTAGAGATCTTGGAGGTCTTCTGGTCCACCCCCCTGCCCAGTCAGGAATTCTCAACCATCCCAGACAAATGGGTCTCTAACCTTTGTTTGAAAACCTCCAGTGATGGAGTACCCATGACTTCAGGAAACAGGCTGTTTTACCACTTAATAGCTCTGATGATCAGGACATTCCTCCTTATTACATGTTTGGATCTCCCTCTGTAAACTTCCACCCATGGTTCTTGTCCTACCCTGGGGCATTATGGAGAATAAATCCATACCATCTTCTCTGTGGCAGCCCTTCAAGTATTGGAAGACTGCTATCATGTCCCCCCTTAGTCTCCTCTTCTTTAGGCTAAACATACACAGTTCTTTTAATTTTCCTTCATAGGACTTAGCCTCCAAGCCCCTCACCATCTTTGTTGCTTTTCCCTGCATGCTTTATAGTCCCCCGGCATCTTTCTTGTATTGTGATGACCAAATACCAAATGGACACAGTATTCCAGCTGGAATCTGACCAGTGCAACATAGAGTGGGACAATCACTTCCTGTGATCTTGAATTTATTTATTTATTTAATGCAATTTCTGTAGCTGCCCATCTCAATCCAAGTGATTATACATCTGTTGATGAAGCCCAAGATTGAACTAGCTGTTTTGGCACTGCAGCACATTGCTGACTCATGCTTAATCTGTGGTCCACCAAGACACCCAGATCCTTCTTGCACATACTCTGCTGAGCCAAGTATCATCTATCTTGTACCTGTGCATCTGGTTTTTCCTACCTGAGTGCAGAATCTTACATTTCTCACCATTGAACAACATTTTGTTGGATAGAGTCCAATGTTCCAGTCTTTCAAGATTCTTTTCAACCTTGAGCCTGTCTTCTGAGATATCAGCTGTCCACACACACACACCCAGCTTTGTGTCATCTGCAAATCTGATGAGCATCCCTTATATCCTCTTGTCTAAGTCATTCAGAAATATGTGGAAGAGCATTGGACCTAGGACAGAATCCTGAAGTACCCCCAATACTTTCCTCACCCAGTGTCCTCTGCTGAATTAGCAACTACCTGTTCCAATATTGGCCACAGTGACTAGGAGTTCTTGGAATTAGATTCTCAACACATCTGGAGGGAACTAGATCAGGCAAACTCTTTGAATTGATGATAGCTAGAATGAACGTGGCATCTCCTTGCACATGTTCCATCACTGAGCTATAGGCCTGTGCTAAACCACCCCAAGTACCCTGTACCTTGACACAATATCACAGATAACTAAATCCAGGGCTACAGGGGCAGTGTGACTTTTAAATACCAGCAGCAGTTCATGCTGGAGAATATTTAATCATGAACTTAAAGTTTGTCAAAGAATGGCTCTGACCTCTAAAGCTTTTTATCGATTACCTGTGAGTCCATTGTGTTTCAATGCACTTTCTCAGGCGAAGAGGCAGCAAAATCAGGCATAAGCAAAAAGAAAAAAAAAGAAAAAAAAAGAAAAAAAAAGAAAGTCAGATCCCAGCAAGCGATAAGCAATAGCTCTGTTCCCGATTTAATAAGAGCTATTGCTGGCTTCACAAGACAACAGGCATGAAATATTGCATTATGCCATATGCTACATAGGGGGAAAATCCGCTGGAATTACACAGCTCCAGGGGGAAGGAGGATAGTGGCAGCTACTTTTGCGTTAATAAATGGTGCCTTGATAGACAAAACAGTAATTGGTCCCCATTGTTGCAGAGTCTTCTGATTCTTACTTTTATGCACATTTAATACTTTCTTACCCTGAAATTGATGTGGGGGGTTTCAGCCATGGATATTAATTAGCTTTTCTTGTTGGGGTTACAGGGAAATCTTAGCTTTGGAAACTCACTTCAGAAAGAGGGTCAAAGTCTGGATCAGAAACTGGGCAAAGATTAAATGCCCATGTGAAGAACTAGAAATTGGCTCAGCATAGGAACAAGCTGGTATCTCTTGCTGTTTTTCTACACATATTTTTAATAGTGTCAGAAAAAAACAACTTGTTTGGATTCCCCCTTCTTTATTTGTTAATTGACATTAATATCGTTGGTTTTCTGTGATAATACTTTTTATTTTCAATCTACATTTTTACAATTGGCATCAAGTAATGTTATTACAGTGGGCATAGTATGGGGACAATACCCTGTTTAACTATTGCATGTTTGACTGGTTGGGATTGTTATTGTGATTAAATGGCAAAACAAAAACTAGGAGCAGTGAGGGCAATTACTGATATCAAAGAAGCTCTGAATGGCACTGAACACACATTAACAACATTACAATTTGCAGTAACTGTGTGGCTTTTTTTAAAGAAAATCTTATATCCAAACCAAACAGCTACATTTAATTTGAAGTTCAAAATAATTAACCATTTCAATATGTGTCTTCATCCCACCATGCCAAGAGTTGGTGTACATCTAAAAGCCAGAAAAATGGAATAGAAGAAGTATGGCAACTGTTGGAAATTGGCTTTACATTAAGCAAAAGAGGTGGTCTGGGAGAAAAGTTATGTTGAGATTTACAGTATGGTATGGACCATAGAACTATGGCTGTCCTCACAGCAAAGTGGCAGATCATCATGGAGGGGGTCTATCTATATGGTCACTGATCCTAACTTGATGGCACAGAATCAATCAATCAATCAATCAATCAATCAATCAATCAAAGCTATGCATTACACCAGTTGCTCTTAAAATCTTGAGAGGAGATCCTAGGGTCCCTTCCAAAGTTTTCTTAGGTTGTGAAGAGCCTGCCCAATTCAGTTTGAGGTCACATCTTGGCTTCTTGGAGTAGACCATCTCAGCCTGACAGAATTGCACTCTGACTCATTCTTGGTTTGGGAGTATCAGTAGAGAAAATGGCAACCTGCTAGTCCTTTTCTGTATAATTGAAAGAAAGGAAGAGGACAGTCTTTCACAATAATACTATTTACACAGTTAAAAATAAAAAGGAACTAATCAATGAATGATTTGTGAAAGGGATAAATGAACAAGGGAGGAAGGCTATGTAAAAACTAGTACCATTATAAAATAATTGTTTTTAATCAACATAGAAGATTGTTAGGGGGGAGGGAAGGGATGAGAAAGGAATAGAAAGCTGGATAAATTAAATAGAAGAAGAAGGATTAAGCAACAATGGATTAAGTGAAAATGGGAATGAGGACGATGAAAAAGAAATCAGATGATCATAATTGGTTCACAAATTCAAACCTGGGAAACGGTGAAAGATAATTGTATACTAAAGCAAATCTGTCTCTCTCCCTTCCTCTCCCTCTCTCTTTCTGTCTCTCCACTCCCCCGATCTTGCCACCTATTCAAAAGGTTGCAAGGGATGGCAGATGATGATTTGATCACAAAGATCACTCTCATTTGAGGACAAACCTATTGGTCACATTTACACAATGCAAAGGCCAAATGTGGCTCTCAGCTCCAAAAAGCTTGAACACAGCTCCTTCAGAGAGTGGAACTCCATAATGAGAATCCTTAGAGTGTATTGCACTAGATATTTTGTTGACATTGGATCAGGATTGAGGGGGAACATATTGCTTCACAGCAGCTTTGGATATCTTGTTGCAAGCAGCGCAGGACTGGCAAATTCTTCATGGAGTCTATCAAGTTGAAAAGGCCTTGGTTTAGAACTGCCAACGAATTTCAGCTAAAAGAAACTGTTGAACCAAATTTAGAGGGAGAAACATCTGGAGAATGTTGAGGAAAGAAAAAAAGAGTGTTGATTAAATTAATCAAAGGAGGGTATACTCATCTGAGACTTGACATTCTTGTTAGAAGGAATAAAAGTAAACATGCCATGATTGGAAGTAGCACAGTTCAGACTTTAAAGTTAACACCGCTTTTTCTCCTCTGCAGTATTCTTAAATTATTCTCATAATTTTATATTTGGAAGTCATCATTTGGACTTCTGGTATATTGTTAAGCAACCACAAGTCAAATCTGTGTTAAATATGAGAATCTACTGCCTTTCCATTTATCTGATTTGTGATTCATTCTTACCGCCTTATCTACTTTTAATTAAATACCATAAAATACTCTTGGTCAGCAGTTTGACTTTTCATTTCTTCATAGTGTTGTTAATTCACGTTGGTTGTTGCTACCTTGCATGGAATTAAATTTTCAGGAATTTGCATGGTGCAAATTCAATATTCAAGAAGGGGGGGGGGAGAGAGAGAGAGAGAGAGGGAGAGAGAGAGAGAGAGAGAGAGAGAGAGAGAAAGAAAGAAAGAAAGAAAGAAAGAAAGAAAGAAAGAAAGAAAGAAAGAAAGAAAAAGATCTGTCATATGCTGTGTTCCAGAAATCGAAACTGTAGGTAATAAGTGGCAGAGTGGCAAAGAGATCCTTGGTATTCAATCCATAACAATATTTTTAAAAAACTACCATTTATACTCCAAGGATGTTAAGCACCTTCTTTAAAGTTTTTGCTGGATGGGAATTCTGAGAGTTGGAGTTGCAACATAGCTACAGGATAGCTGGTTGAATAAGGCTGATCTAGAGAGCCATCTCAGACATAAAGACTTGTATGTGGTGTGGATCACGGGGGCCGATACGTACAGAGACCACATGAACCCTCCAATCAAAGCTATGCTTATCATATCCAAAGCTTAGCACTACTATAGGCCATAGCTCAATGACTGAATGTACTGATATCTCCTAGTAGAGCTGGGAAGTTTCCTCTATGAATGTAGGGATAGCTATAAAATCAAGGGCTACAAACCATTGTCATCTGTATATTGCAGGAATGCAATTCTCATCATTTAGCAGTATTGGAGGGCCACATGTCTTATAGTGAGCGAGTTGGACACAAGGTGTGCCTATTTGCTATGTTCTGTTCTATGGACCACAGCACTGTGACTCAGCAACATGATTGTCAGGTTTAGCCCAGGAAACTCCAGGAGACAATACAGATTCAATCCAGCAAGGTTTATTGGCTTCACTCCTGTTACAGAATCTTCTCAGACTGAGAGCAATTCCCAGGGTCAGACTACAAACATCCTTAGCATTCCTCAGGGAGGGGCCAGCCTCATTCTCTTATCTCTTGTCCGCTCCTCTGGGGGTGAGAGTCCATGTTTCACACCTCTGCTCCACACTCCCACAATGATATTGCCTCTGCTAATGATGGGATGCCAGCTGCCTAATGGGTTCCTCCACAGCACCAAAGTCAGAACTCAGCCCCAAAGTAAAACCTGAAGTAGTACTCTGACCAGAGATTCAGCCTCAACCTCATTGCCAAACATGGCTGAGATATGAAAATATATAAGTAGAAATCAAAGGAACAAGGAAACTTCAAAAACAACAACTGCTCAGAGTAGGATACAGAGGTCTTTGGCATATCCTGCAAAGGCAACAAGAGACCTATATTTGCTTCCGGTCTCTGTCTTTCCCCAACTCAAAACTAGGACTGCTATAAAACAAATAGAGGTGGTCACCACAGTCCGACATACACTGTAGGGCAGAGTTTCTCAACCCTGGCAACTTTAAGAGGTGTGTACTTCAACTCTCAGGATTCCCCAGCCAGGCTGGCTGAGGAATCCTGGGAGTTGAAGTCCATACCTCTTAAAATTGCCAAGGTCGAGAAACCCTGCTGTAGTGACAACAGATGTGGGTTGCAAAAGTCTCAGTAATCACAAGATGGCTTCAAATAGATACAGAAAATCCTAACTCCTTGCTGCCATCTATCGCTCATCTTGATTTTTGCAACACAGAACTGGTAAACCTTATATACTGGAAGGCAGCATCAATATGTTCATAGCAAGAACTGAAAGCTATGCAGCCTGCCAGATGCCTTCTTGATTTAATCGTCTGCCTTCCTACGGTAAGAAACACTGTCCCATTGCAAGCGTTGAAGGAAGGGCTGATTGGCAATTCAGCCACCTTTTATTCCTGGAATGAAAATGAATGCTTCCATTTTGTTCTTTGCTGCAGGTAGCAAACTATTGGGCTAGTCTTCCACCACCACTTTACTTAATTTGTTATAGTTCCCCTAACCCACCTGTCCATATATGTTATACTTTAACCAAAGCACCACAATGTTGTAAATGGAACAGAAGAAAAGAACGGTGGGGGTGGGGGGAACCTAGAGCCAGCTGGATTTTCCTGTCTGGTATATATTTGTGTTCCTGCTGAAAATACTTGTATCATCTCTTTTCTTGATTTATGGTCTCCAGGAGTTTGTTAACAGCATAACTCCAATCCTTCTACATTACCTAAGGCTCTGAAAATAAGAACTTTCCTAGTCTGGGGTGGTTCAGCATGGATTCAGAAATCACCACTTCATTAAAATTGGTCCTCAGCTGGATATTCTACATGCTGGTCTGATATATTACTCCTTGGGTTTATGTTTTTTCTCCTTTCACTCTTTTAAGAGTGGATTCATTTCCTCTCACCCACCTGCCGTGATAATTTATTCTCTCTAATGAGGGGAGGCATAGAAGGCTGAAACTATTAGAACGTGAGTTGTGGCTTTTTGACAAGAATTTCAGCCTAGGGATCCCACAGATACTCAACAGGTTCAGTTTCTAAAATGGATAGTTTTGGTTGCAAGAAAAAGAAAATCTGGGGCGAGCAACAGAGTCCACATAGTGGGGCAAAGAAAAACCTAAAAATAGAGAGATGGGTTTTGCATCGCCTTTTAAAAACAATGTCAGTAAAATCAATATGATCCGTTTTTCTGATTTGCAGAGATCATTCTCAACATTTTAATGAGACGCTACCCTAAAACGGTATTTTGAGTGACGGCACCCTGATTATGAAACTTTTGCCCTGGAACTGTTCCCCAGACGTCGTCCTTCTGTTGTTTATTGTGCTTATACATTTTACATGAAAGAAACATCTAGTACTCACACAGTAAAGTTACAATTAAAGAAACCAAACCAAACATCAACAGGAAAAACAGATCAGAAATTGCAGCTGATGTGTAGGACTTGCAATACTCCTACACACACAAGTTGCAGTGTGAACTGCTTCTGTTCAGATTTCCAGCCAGCTAGCCATACCCTTCTTCTGTGTACAGGAAGTGCCCAGTTTAAGAACGAGTTCTGTTCCCAAGGTCTGTCCTTAAGTTGAAAGTGTATGTAAGCCGGAACAGTATTACTGTATAATACTACATAAGAAGTATTGTGTAATGAAGTCAAACCATTGTATATTTAACTCAAATTTTGCTACAATAGGCTCCGTTCTTAACTATAGGCCATCTGTAAACTGGGCATTCTTAACTCAGGGACTACCTGTATTTCATTCCACCCCCTATTTCCATTTTTCTGCCAAAGAGATGGCTAGTACTTCATACTCAATGGAACTGGAATTTCCTAAGCTTGTTAATACCTCCCTTTTTGTGTGTGGGCAGTGCACTTTTAGCTACATAAAGATCAGCACTCAGAAAAAAGTGGAACTTGGTGTATCATAGGGTGGAGACTAGGAATAGCAACTTGTTTTAACAGGTTGTAGGTGGGTGTAAATAAGATGGTTTTGTGGATGAGAAGCCAAAAAGTAATGATGAAGAAGTCATTCTGGGAAGAGTACCCCAAAGTTTAGGAACTACCACTATGAAGATTCTGTCTCACATCTCTAATAAATTCAGATCATGGAGGGGCCAAATTATATTAGAATCCTCTTAGTTTATTTAGGATAATGCAAGCTATCAGATTACGAGTGCAAAAACATTCCAGTCCTAGAACCAAAAATGAATTGGCCCCAGTTCTACTCTTGAGTGGGATGATAGTTGTCAAGATTTGTATTCATTCTTGTGGGAACATTTTATTGGTGTCACTGCTGCTGCTTATTTTAATCGGGAGGAAAGGCAGTTGTTCTGAATGTAGAGATCATTCAGATGCTTTATCCCTAATGTGGTGCTGGAAGTGGTACAGCCCCACCATAGTTATTGTGACATGGGTTCAGCTAGTTTTCCAGCCTCCAGAAATAACCCAAGTCTGGTCTATTCTCTCTATTTTTAAAAGGAGAAGAAAAAGAAAATGTTCTGTGTTAGGGTGAAAGGAATAATGAATTACAGTTTATTGACTTCGTTAAGGAACTCATTGCTTTTGGAGTAAATGCCACACACTTATTCCATCACAACTATAGAGGTAAATGAACATGAATAATAGTAATATTCTTGTGTACATTCCAAAAGGCTCGGTGTTAGCTTCCAGTGCTTTACTGCTGGATGTTCTTATTTTGTTTTTGTATCTTTTACCTGAAAAGAGGAATTCAACAGGGAAAATTTCTTAACAGGATTACAATTTACCACCGTTCGTTTGCAACAACAAAGCAAAGATTAAACAAAACAAAGCAAAAATCCACCCTCTTTGAATGAGTGCCTTGGAGCATGTGCAGAATTATTTCTTCCTTTTATATAAGTTCTTCCAAGGCAAGGATAGTATTTGGGTCATGTTTACAATGGAATGGCAAATCTAGTTGATGTCAGCCTGATGACATCAGTTGCTCAATGATTCCTATTGTTGAATTCCACTATTCTCCTGGAAGCAGAGTGTTCTGGCACTTAGTCCCAAGGTAGCTGTGTGTGAGAATATCCTATCTTTTGCTGCACAACTATCTCTCCAGTGGATTGCTGCCTCCCTGGCTTCCCACAATCAACTGAATTCCAAGACAAGATAATATGAGGGGCACTCTTGGTTGGACTTTTTCAGATTGGGGAGTGAGGTCATACAAGCAGCCTTCAAGGTAATGAGAAGATGTGTAACACCAAACAGCAACATCAGCAGTGATAGCCTCTTTCACCTCTACAGTAACATAAGTTTGCAGACCTCACCAAGAGGTATTCAAAAGAAATTCTCCAGCATCTATGAATAAGGTAGAAAGGCAAGTATATTTTGCACAGGAGCAATATTTCAGAAACTAATGTGCACTTAAACTGTATGTTTATGGGGACAGTTTGCTGGGGGGAGGGGTTTGCTGGAGTACTGTTTGTGTGTTGTGGGGAGACAAGAACTTTGTTGGATTGTTTTCATTGCAAAATCAATAGGAAAGGGAGCAGAATCCACCCCTCTTTGCTCATTCTGGAAATGTCCCACCAAAACAGTCATAGAATTTGCCCCTTTGAGTTCTGCTGTTGTGAATATCCAGGACAATGAAACTTCAACACCTGGATGCTGTCCAGCAGCAGTGGGTTCCACCAGCCTCTCTTCATCCAAACACACCCGAGAATACCCAGTCCTGCCAAGGGCTTTCTCTTCTGCCCAAGTATCAGTTTGCTATTCCGGCCCTGACTTTTCCTTTCCCAATTTGTGTGGCAATTTTCTGATATCGACAAATACCTGCTTGGGATTTAAAAGACAATTACCCAACTCACCTTTCACTTTGTTCAGAGAAGGAAAGCGAGCTCTGCTGTCCAGCAGTAAAAGGTTAATGCACTCTTTCAAAGCTCCATATGGGTCCTTTCTTCAGCTGGCGTTTTTGTTGGGCTTTTTAGTTTACATTTATTCTCTTTGTGGAACCAGAGAATAAATGTATTTCTTTGTGGAAGCTCATCTTTTTAAACATGCATTTTTATCTCAAGTTAAGGAAAAACAGAATTCCCTAGTCTGATGGTGCATCTTGGAGCACCTGATACTGGAGATGCACAATGAATAGAAGATGACGATGATGATTAAAAGAGAACTGATTTCCATTCAACAACGCAGGAAGACTTACAAAAATTTTCCTCGTCTACTCTTTCTTCACAACATAATCCTATAAGGTAAATCACCTCACAGGCAAACATTAGAAAAAACATTTGAATACTCTGAACATTCTGACAACAAATCCAGTTGCTAAGAATGATAATAGAAACTCCCTTACCCACGATCTTGAAGACCAGACAACCAATTGTTTGCTAAGGATGAGTAGACCAGATGGGTCCATTTTTTTTATCTGCCTATTTTTCAGAGCAGATTTCTGATATGGTACTTGTTCCTGTTAATTTTTAACAAATGGAAAAACTGGCTGAACTTGGATCCCCTATTATGACAAAATGCCCGTTTTGATGTCATGCTCATGAGTTTCTGGTCACTATTACAAAGATAATGTTTGGATGATTTAGTAGGGTTCTTCTCATATTGTTATTAAGGAGACAAATGCAGCAGTTGTCTTTTTTCTGCAGCTACCAACAGGTGAAGTAGAATGTATGTTTAAGCCTTGAGGTACGTATTTCTAGGGCTCTCTCATATTTTATGTGTGTTTCAAGTCTAGCAGACACCATGATGTCAAGAAGCTACAGCCATTGATTTACATCCATGCAATGAACCAACACAGGTGGGACACTATATTTTTATTGCTGACTTTGTTTGAAAAAGCAGGGAAGGGGAGTAGAGGCTATAAACATGAAAGAATTGCTGCAGGGTCATTGCACATTGCCAGAGCAAGAGATGGAAGAAGGATAGATTTGCAAGACGCTAAAAGAAACGGATCAGGCTCAGCTTTCGACATGGTTTAGGCTCACAATCTGGACTGGGTCCAAGAACTGTTGTTGTGGAAACAGCTTCTGGCAAGGTCCATTGTAGAAACAGATCACATTCTCTGAGGAGGCAACTTTGCATGTTGTTCATACATCTGAGAAGACTGTTCCAGAAGAGGCCTTGCTGAGCCATCCAAATTGTTTAGAAGTCAGCGCTTGGTTGGCTAAATAAGAAGTGATAGAATAATAGCAAAGAGGAAAGGTGATGTGTCAGCTGGCCAGGCAAGCATCCAAACATTCTGCAAACATCTGATCTGACTGCATTCATCTGGCACTCTTTTCCAGAACTTGATATTGATGGATGCTTCCAAGGGACTGTAAGATATATGCTTCTGAATGGCTGGCCTTTGAGGTAAAAGAATGATGTCCCTCAAGGGATTTGGTTCCAACCTGTCCATTACTCCTGCCTGAGAGAGCTGTTGCCAGTCAGAGGAGAAGATAAAGAGCTAATGTCAGCCCTATAAGATTGACCAGACTAAGAAACCAACACCATATAGGTCAGGACTACTTTTTTTGCAACAGCTATAGTAACGGAATCTTGCTAGTCTGAATGTGGTCCCCCCCCCCCCACTTTATCTTTGTGTGAACTAGGGAGGGGCCTTTTTGAGATGTTTACTCAAATTAGTTTCTTGGCCCAGGCTCAAGCCACACTTATCTGATATTGCCTTGGTAGTGGCTCGTCCTTCTGTCCTTCAAGGCCATTCCCTATGCTCTCTATAGCTTAATGGAGCAATGGTCTGTCTCAGTAGAAAGCAAATTCCTATGTTCATAAATTATATAAAAGTTGACTCCCTTATATGTCTGCACTACTGCAGTAGTAGATACGTTGCATTCTCCTACCATACCAGCTGTTACGATGCTTAGGATGTAGTTGAAAGCCTGTGTTAGCTAGCTTATTATTGCATTGAGACATCTCCTCCAACTGGTGGGAACAAAGAGTGCAATAAAGTTATCACCCATTATCTATGCTTGTGACCGTCTTGAATGCACCATGTAGGCCACTATGTGCCACCCTCTTTTCCAGTAATACTTCATTAGTTTAATGTAGCATAAGCATTTATTGTGAGGGTAATCATACCCTCCCCTTCACCCAGTTTATGGTAGGTTTGGACAGTGTAATCTGACACCATGGACACAACAGTGTGCTCTTATAACCGGGATACACAATTTTTTCAGGCCTTTGAGGACATATCAAATACCACATTCCAAAAAATAGGCAAGGCAGGATAAAAAAGTTGGTGCAGCCAGGACAGAAATGAAATTTTTTGAGTTAAATTTAAATTCAGTTAAAAAGGAAGCAGTTAAACATGGTGAATCTGCTTACTGCCAACAGATATCTGTGGGACCACCTACTCCAGCCAGTACTAGCTTGACTGATCAGATCAAACAGAGAGAAACTGTTATTGATCCCACATTTTCAAGAGGTTTTTGGGGGGGGGGCTGAAGGGAGAAGGTGCTGCTTTTCAATGGCAACCTTCCTGTTCAGATCAGGCTAGTCGCCTCCTTACTGATGTTTTGGAAGCTTCTAAAAATGGACTTGTTTGGGAGACTATTCCCCTGATTTTAACATCATCTTTAACTTTTTATTGCTTGCATTCTTATGCTTGGTTGGTGTTGTTTTTATTATCTTTCTGGAAGCTTGTATCATGGATGTTTAACTTGGTTTTTATATTCTATGTAAGCCACCAAGAGTCCTTGGATTGTGGTGAGATAGAAATGTGAAGAATAAATTATTTACTTAATTAATTAATTATGAGATGCCTGCCATTATTTGGGGAGGGACTTTGAGAGCTGTGGCCAAGGATTTTAGGGGAAGGACGTGGTCTTGGGGCTGATGCTGCTATGATACATTTTTAATTAGGTCAATCTATTTTTGAAGAAAGGTTTTTCACTGTAACTGGGAAGTAAAGTATGTGTTGTTGGGGGGGGGGCATGTGTGGCAGGGGGAGAATGAATGTATGCCACTGCAAATATGTTGTTTGGAAATGTTTCCAGTGTTGTCATCGCTAGGCCTTCTTAGTTCACCTACAGATAAGGGAGAATTGTGTGAAGTGTTTTTGGAAAATCACATTCCTCAATCTGTTACGGTAGGATAAATGTTCACATAGATATTTGAAAAACACCAGGTATCTTCATTTCATATTTTTCTCTACTGCACATAATGCCCTAATAACTTTTTCTTCCATGTTGGCAATTCCCAGCACCACAATTTCACCCACCAATATAAGTTATAAATGTATAATTTCACAAAGTTTACTGATGTTTCAACGTATTACTAACAATAACAGAAGATTAATGACGGGTAGGAAGTATTTTACATCAGAGAGATTACATACTGTTACAGTTTATAGAAAATGGAGAAATTGAGTAAATAAAAAGCATAACTATGCTCACCCTAATATGGGTGGTGACAATCAACACCTTAAACATCATAACCAAGAGAAGAAAATCTAAGACTGCAGCACAATTGACATTTTAGCGGAACTAAAAATGTGCAATTTATATAATTCAGACCTACATTTTCTGGTTGAAATGTTTAAAAAGTAGTCAAATTTTAAAGCAAAAGAAAACATAGCAACTGGATTAAAATATGTGCATCTTTGATCAGAACCAAACTCAAAAGTCTGCCTTACCCAAAATCTGGCTACTGTATTAGCCCATCTACCCTATTCTACAGAGTTGCCTACAAAGAGTAACAGCTAGCCAGGGTTTCAAACAGGATTTTTCCTCCATCCTATATGGAGATGTCAGAGATTCCATGAGAACTGGATTTCCTTCCCAGTTCAAAATGGGTAAGTATATTCCTGCTGTCTTTTAATCAGAGAACATAAATATATATTTTTAAAAATTATACTGCAGAAACTGCCAAATTGAAGTAAGCTGTCTTATTTGGACACCTCCTCCTCCTCCCTTCTCCAGAGCTCTCTATGAAAACTCAATTATTTTGAAAATATTACTGCATTAAGGTCCATATCTGAGGCTCAAAATCTCCTTCAACTCATGTGTAAAACCCAAACCATCTAAATAGGTAAGAGGAATGGAGTGATGCTCATAATGTCCCTTAACTTGGAAGGCTTGCATTAGATTTCTACCCCTATTCACTTGAACTTTTATGCAGTTTGGAGCCTCATTGTATCACATTCAGATAAAGGCTAATAGCAATTCTCTCATACTTCCCCATTCAGCGCTAGAAGTCCAGGAGGGTGTTTGGAGAGGGGTCATTATGTATAGTCCTCATCTTATTTGCCTGACATCCCGTATTCATGTGAATTCCGAAATAAGACTTACGCTTAAGTGAATTAGAACTTTCTACCTTTCCTTCCTATTTGATTTCTATGGCATTAATAATGCAATTAGTGGGTTTGCTTGGAATAAAGAACTTGAAACTTGTTAGTAGGCGTTACATTTTGCAGTTGTGATGACCCAGAATTCTGTAAGCATGAATCCTGTTATTTTTGGCACCCTGTCTGAAGCTAAGTAGCATACAAAATTGCTCCTGCAAGACAGTGAATGACCCCAAAATGACCAACATTGTGCTGATTAAACTGGTGTGTACTGGTCTATGACAGTAATGAATTGAATTGAATTGAATTGAATTGAATTGAATTGAATTGAATTGAATTGAATTGAATTGAATTGAATTGATTAAACTGGTGGATGAGGATTGAGGAGACCTAAGCTTAAATCTCCATTTGCTATGAAGCTCAGTGGATATCTGCTTCATCTCTATCCTACCTTACAGGATTGTTTTGAGAATAAAAAGACAGCTTTGAACTCCTTAAAGGAAATGGTAGCATATATTTCTTGTACAAGTTCAATCAGCATGAGACAACATGAATGAAAGCAAATTTACTACAATAAATCATTAAGTTGTAAGGGAATCCAACCCCCTTCTCACTGCAGAATCTGCAATGCAGGATGTAACTACAGCATCCCTAACAAATGACCATCTAGCTCTGAAAGACCTTCCTTCAGTAAAAGACAGTTCACTGCTCTAGTCCTGAGGAAGTCAGTTTCACAGTGATATCCTCAAGAAGTTTTTCCTAATGTTTAGCTCTGATCTGTTTTCCCCAACCACTGTGCCTGAGGCAGAGGGATGGGCACCAAACCAAACCAGACCAATAACATCCCCCCTCAAATATGCCACCTAAAGTAGCTGAGGGTTGCCTACTCCTTTGTGGTAAGCAGATCCTTAGGGGCCTGATGGGGCAGGGAGGAAAGGGCGTTTTGTAGCTGAGCCGTTGCTTCAGCGAAGCTGCTTTTTCCTTCCTGAAAATGGGAGGCACTTAAAGAAATAAAGTTTTTGTACCATAAACCAAGATGACCTTGGGGTGATAGACTAGAGGGGTCTATGACACTGCACACTCAGTGCTATTCAACACTCTGCCTGAAAGAGAGGAGCGAATGGATTTATTGACTTGTGACTTTGACTCGGGCCTGCGTATCAGGGTTGTTATTATGTGGAATGATTAGGCAGCAGTGTCAGGGACAAGTGAAAACTAGAACAACAAAGGACCTCCTTAACCTTTACCTGGACATGAGGCCATCCATAACAAGTTGTGCACAGCTCTGGAAAAACTAAGTATATCTTGCAGCACTCAATACTTTCTGCACTTGTGGCAAGCAGACAGGAATGGGAAAAGATGGATTGTCAGGGGAGATGGGTTGTAATTCAATTCTGCATAAGTTATTGTTTACCATTACTTGTCCAGGCGCATTTTGGGAAAAGCAACATCATTTTTATTCAAGGCATTTGAAAGCCAGGCCCCATAGTTCTTGACCTAGAAAATGCCTATTTGTTATATAGTGCAGCAAACTAACATGATAATATGTACAGCCAAAAGCTATTGCTGGGAAACTTTCTCCACGGCTTTTGATACTTCGTTGGGTTGAAGGCTCCGTGTGCAGCTAGGCACAAGTGGCAGTTTGGAATTCTCCAATCTGTGGGCAGAGAAATTGGGTGGACAATTTCTCCAATTTTTACCAGAATTCTGCAACAATTGTTCAAGGGATAACCCTTTCCCCTTAATGCTGGCTGACGGTGGCATTGCTGCAGACAGCAGCAATTGCTCCCCCCCCCCCGCCCCTCAAAGTGTGGGATTTAACTGAGGTGTGGAAAGCCAGGGACTGCTGCAGAGATGATTGTACAATGAAAGCAGCACAGAGCAAAAAGATTCTCAAAGAAGATGTCAACTTGGGTTGCAGTTAGGCTGAAAAAGGGCAAATTCCACGTTAGGATTCATTAAGAAGGAGACTGAAAATAAAACCACTACCGTTGCAATGCCATTACAAAAATGTGCAGGAGAGGGCACATCAGGTGATAAGGAAAGTCAAAAGCCTGGTTTACAAAAAGAGAAAAAGGCTGGGACATTTGGGATTCTGGCTTTGCAAAAAAGTGATGAAGTAAAATGCGATCATGATGGAGAAGAGGGACAGGAAGGAGGTTGATGGCTAGTAACTTAGATTGCTTTTAGAAGCAGATTAGATAAATCTGTAGAAAAAGTATTTCAATGTGTATTAGTATAGAAAACTCAGTAATACCTCAAGGTTGCATCCAAATACCGGTTGCAGGTGCACAGTGGGAGATACATCTTGGTTGGCCACTAAGAGAAACAAAATGCTGGATTAAGCTGGGCCATGGGATGATCTAGCTAACATATTCTAATACTCTTATATTTTGAAGTTCATACATATCCCTTGGCAACCTCGTAACCAAGTAAGTAAAAGAACACTACACTCCAGCCAAGAGAATTTCTCAGAAATCTCTTTCTCCTTGAAATAATTTTTAATGCGAATTCTCTTTCATCAGATTGAATGTGAACTCACAGAAAAGAAAAAAAAAGCAGAAGAATTTCCCTGTTCGGTACTAGTCTTGTGGAATGTAGGACAACCTAGTTTTGTGGAATATGCTGGGATCCACCTAGGGGTGGTGCAATGGGAAATGGGGGCAATCAAAGAAAGTGGGCTTATCCAGAGTAAATAACTTTTCCCTAAAATTCTATTCACTTTTCTTTAGATTGAGTTCTTCCCTGTCTAACCTGTACACTGAAGCCACCACACTGCATTTTAATTTACCCCAAAATTGGTAAGGGATGAGGGGCAGCACATGGGAGGCCACATTTATCTTGGGCTGCCACTTCTGTTCCTGTGCTCTAGATCAGGCAAAAAGGTTTGGCTTGGGGGCTGTATGTGATCTGTCAGCAGTCTTGTTATCCTATCCTATCCTATCCTATCCTATCCTATCCTATCCTATCCTATCCTATCCTATCCTATCCTATCCTACAACATTGATGACAGCCAAACTTCTGCAGGGACCCTTTGTATTTGGGAGTTAAGGAGAAAATAGATAGCTTAATTTTTCAGTTGGTTAAGGCATCATAAAACTCTTGCCTTCCCCAAGGGCTTTGGTCCTGCCTGTTTTTAGAGTATGTGACCATCAGTATAATGTGCAAAACCACAGCCCTATAAGAAGATGTGACCTTTTCTTCCATCAAGGGGGCAGATGTCAGGCTTTTAGTATATACCTTGTCTTGTACTAGAAAGTTGAGATCAGGTATAAAAATACTTATAAGTTAAGAATCCCAAGGACAGAAATTCAGAGTTGTCACTTGTTCCACACAAAATTTTACTGTCTGGTTACTCCATGGTTTCTTCATTTCATCTATATATCCCAATCTATCTTTTGTTTGTCCTTTTAGATCAGCCTTCCTAATATATTGGACTGTAATTCCCAAGAGACCCACCCAGCAATATCTCTACTGGAAGTGATGATAGAACATGCACAAGTGGGGAAATTTTCTGGATTACTAAATATTTGCCATATATATGGGATAGTCAAACCCTTTCAATGCACAATAAGCTCAGTTGGAAATTGAGCACTTGTATTTGAACAAAAAGGCTAAGCATCATTGTGAACAAGGACTAGGATTTTTTGGGTGGCTTGGTATATTGTGTGAGTCCAAGACCATTTAATTAGTTTATGGTTCAGTGTACTTTATGAACCTAGAAGATGAGTTCATTCAGGGAAGGTAAGCATGTTGTGTGAATACAGCCATTCTGGGTGGATATTTGACTGTATTTGATAGCTGGCATGTGCTGATATCTTGCATTTTATTGCTGATGTACAATGATATTGTGTAATTGATAATATTTGACAGCTTGTGATTTCATATTTGATGCCAGCCAAAGTCAAAACAATCAAGAGATGCTAATGACTCGGAAAAACACTTGAACTTTGAAATAAATGCTATACTCAAAATCAACCTTTGAGCTCCATATTGAGCTGTCACAGTGAAATGTTGAATAGAAAAAGAGGGAAGTTGGCATATTTTGGTTATTTCTCTAATAAATATGTATATATTCAGCTATTACGTTTGAACCCTGAAAAAGCAGCAGCAAACTACCCAGCAGTGTTCTGATGACATTGTCTGTTTTGAAATGGCAATTTTCTCTCTCTATCGCAAGCATCACATCTTGGTTGAGGACATATATGTAAAGGAAGCAAAATGTGAACTGGGTGATTTTTTTCCCCTGCGTAAAGGTAGGAATTTCCTGCCCTGTTTTGATTAAGAGGCATATACCAGAATGAGCCTGTATAATAATAATATTGGGACAACTCTAGAATTCCCATCCTGATGTGATTCACAACGTATCTGGAAGTACTTGGTCAGGGAGGCCACAACTGAACAGTCTATCACCTTCTTAGTGTGAGTTAAAACTTGGGTAATATTACAATCCACTCTACAGAACCTCTATGCATGTGTGTGTATGCCTTTGAGTCAGTGTTGACTCCTGGTGACTGCCTGGACTAGTCCCTGCAGTTTTCTTGGCAAGATTTTCAGATGTGGCTTGCCATTGCCTGCTTCCTAGGGCTGAGAGAGAGTGCTGGTCCAAGGTCACCCAGCTGGCTTTGTGCCTAAGGTGGGACTAGAACTCACAGTCTCCTGGTGTCTAGGCTGGTGCCCTAACCACTACACCAAACTGGCTCTATGCATGTGGACACATACAAGGGGAGTAGTGAGAGAGAAATTTGGCATATATTTCAAGACTAACAGTACCAGCCTACTTATGTCTACTAGGGAGGAATCCCATTAAGTTCAGTAGGATGCACTCCCAGATATATGTGCATTTTTAGCAGACCTGTTTGTGTGGTCCTCAGATAATGGCACCAATTCTTAACATGTCAACATTTTCTTTTTTAAAAAAGAAACAAGCAAATCTGCAACGATACTCAGAATAGGTGCATTAAGACCTACCAGCAGACTTAGTGCAAAATATTCAGACTGAAATCTCTAAGCACAATGTACACACACACAAGGGGACTGAACATGTTAGCTCCTTCTCTTGGTGACATCATTTAAGTCTCCAAAAGGAAGCAAAAAACAAAATCACTTGCCCTGTTTCAGATTCCTTTCCTAGTGTTTATTATAAAGTGATGACAAGCCCTTCTGTTTTCTGCATTCATTCCCACCCAAGCACACTCAGATTTACCTGCAGCAATAACACACTTCCCTCCAGATTGCAGGATTGGTTGCTACTTCTCGGATCTTATATAGGATAGGAGGTGAGGCTATTTACTTACTTAGCCCTGGATTTTGTTATCTGTGGCTAGTGGTAGTTCTCCAACATTTGTAGGCAAAGAGAGGGTCTTCCAAGCATCTTTATCATTGGAAATTCCAGGGTTTTCCTGCATGCAAACAGGGTGCAGTGAATATTCATATCACTGAATAAGAATTGTGAAAAAGGACCCTGTCATTGTGCAAGCCTAGGGATTTCCCCTTGTATAAAAAAAATCCGAAATATTAAACATTTGAAGAGAAGGAAGGAAGGAAGGAAGGAAGGAAGGAAGGAAGGAAGGAAGGAAGGAAGGAAGGAAGGAAGGAAGGAAGGAAGGAAGGAAGGAAGGAAATGAATGGTTATATATGATGGTAAATACATTCATCAGAAAAAAATTGGAATTTCTTTTCCTTATCTGGAAATATGTTTTATCTGGTATCTTAACTACATAAAAGAGTTTATCAGGAAAAAAGTTACTTAGATAAAAATATATAACCTCTGTATTTTTAGACATACTATACATTGATTAATAAGTTTCGAAGTTTTAATGATTTTAAAACCCTTTTGGAGAGATGTCATATCAAATAAATTTCAGAGCACACAAAAGAGGTTCCTGCCTAATACTGGTCTTCTGAAGGTCATTAACAACTGGTGGCTTCAATGGATCTGAGATGTTAGACATTTCATGGGTTTCCAAAAGCTCTTTTTCATCTGTATGAAGAGGTGAAGAAGGAATATTCAAAGCAGCAAGGCATAGATATTGTCCAATGGCCAAGAATGTTGGAAAGAATTCTTTATTTTCCCTAACCTGTGACATACTCTGAGATTCAAAGTTGGGATGAACTTGAGAAGTGGACTAATTTAATTCTATGCTTCAAGGGAAAGGAAATATATGTGAAAATAAGGTCAGATAGGGAAAAGTCATTATAGCAGAAAAAAGAGCTGGTGATGTCATGGAAGTTTGCAGAGAGAGCAAATGATGTCACAACAACATAATAATGATGTTAATTATCTCTTAAATAATGCACTTTATTTAAATAAATAAATTTAAATCATTATTTAAATTTATTTTTTAATACATTTAATACATTTATTTTTAATTATTTTAATTTATTATTATTTCATTTTTAAATTAAACTTAAATTAAAAAAATAATCCCTTAAATAATGCACATTTTGTACTTGGTGCCTGTTGCATTGCAATGAATGATGTTTGTGCGTGTGTAGCCACATCTTTGTGTATGGTGAAGTTGAAAAATGCATCCCATGAGTTTTGAATGTTTTCTCTGGAATGTGGGAATTGACATTGTTAGGCATCTGCTGAAGCTCATGCCCAATTGTGAAATCCCGGCCACTGACACCACCATGCTTTTTCATCCATTTGCTTCTCAGAATAATCCCAGGATGGAATGACAACTACAGTAAGCCCCTGCTCTGGTTGGGCTTTCTTTCAAGACTGTGATGTGGACATTCCATTGTCATGGGGTATGCGCAGTCTTCACTGACCTTTGCCTCTCCCATTTGTTGCTGTTCTGCATTCCCTAGATTTTCCCCATACTTACCAAATCTTCTGCTTTGTCTCTACATGGTGCTGCTATGAAAGGGTGCACAGAAAAAGAAGAATTCTGCAGGTTGATAGGACAAATAGTGCTGTAGAGCAGAGAAGCACAATCTGAGCCCCTTGAAGTATTTTTTTTTAATGTGACAGAAGGGGAGTATGGGAATTCATCATGATAACTATTTAACTAATCTAATTTAAATTAATTTGATATCAAATCAAGCTCTTACTTGGCTCTGTCCCCTTCATCTTTTTGGCTGAGCCCACCTATTTCTGGAGAGAGATCCCCTTGGATCCTCATAAGAAAAATACGGTCCACAGCATCCCTAACCCAAATTCAACCCTTGTTGTAGAAAGAAAGCTGACATCTTGTTACTCTCCCAGGTTCAAAAAGAATTAGTCTTACTCAACTTGTTGCTTTTGCTTGCTCTGACCTCTCTATAAATGCTTATGAGCAGCAGATACATTTTTTCTGATGATCTCTGTTGTTTGATTTGGTCGCATGACATCTACCTGCAGCTTTTCCTAACTTTCTCTCTGACTCTCGCAGGTGGTGCCACTTGAGATACATTATGGTCTCATGCTGCTGATATTCAGGCTCCAATCTCCAGCATTACTGGCAACCCACAACCAATTACATTAAAAAGAACAGCTCAAATGGTTTACTAAAACAAGCAGGGGATTCCGTAGCTGTGTTGACCAGTCCAAAAGCTCCAGCCTCCAGAAGTCGTTTACGTGGCTTGAGTGTCTGTGTAGTTGTCACAGAACTAACGTTAGCTCCAGGATATTTCTTGCCTTTGAAGGGAGCTAAGTAACTCTACCTGTTCATCTTCTAATTTTACAACAAAGCAAAGTGCAACTCTAAATTAACTTGCAAACCTTCCCACCATTATTTTTATTTCTTTCCTTTTTTGTCCTAATCTTTCTTATGATTTGTCTCATGTGTCACATGGAGATAAATCTCCTACCTTGCAGGGAAGTGATGAGGATTAATTCATTAATGTTTGTACGACATTTTGACTATGCAAAATGCTACAGATGAGTGCCGAGTGCAGCCTGCTTGTTCAAATATTGTTCAACCATTTCTGACTGCTAGGAAGCAGCTTCTGTTAATATCAGCCTGAGAGGAGTCACTACTGAATCTCTCACATGAAATTATTTCTGGTTGGAGACCTTTTCTGTGACACAATTTGTTCAGGATAACTCTTCTCCTTAGACAAATGTCAGGCATACTGGATGGGTTTTCATCTGGGCAACTCCATTCTGGAACTGCTATAAATGGTCTTTGGGGTGACCCATTGTAAGCCACCCTGCATCCCTACTTCTCCACAGTGGGAATATTTATTTATACCAAGCTGAGGAGGAACAAGATCATTGATGTCGGGTACTATAGCTGTACAGTGCAACAGAAGCTAACACACACAGCCGTCTTCTGCCTGTTAGAGGATCTGTGCCTACAATCTGGTGCTGACCAATCTGCACTCCTCACAGCCTCTGAGAGAGGTTTCCACCTTTTCTGCTACTCACTCCTTTCAAATGGAGGTGCCAGGAACTGAGACTTTTGCCACTGAATGCAACTAAGTCCCTTCTGATTCTCAACTCAGCACCTGCAGTGAAGCTTCCTCAGTTCTCCCCCCTTTGCTATATTTTTGCCCCAAAGTTACTCCTAAGGGCTGAGAGACGTTCTGGAGTGGTGGATTATGGGGCGGGGGGATAATATAAAAAAGTAAATGTCTCCTTTGAGTTAAGGAGTGACTCCTGGTAACTTAATGGACAAGTCTGTGCAGTTTTCTTGGCAACAATAGGGAAGTGGTTTCCTATTCCCTTCTTCTAGGACTTTGCTTTAAACTTCCTACCTTACCTTAAAGTGGTGCGATTTCCTGCTGGTTATTTGTTTATGTATTTGCAACACATACTGTAGAACTCACCCAACCCTAACTGACCCTGGATAGAGGACAACATCAAAACAAAGGAAAGAACAACAACAACAACAACCTCATAATAATAAAAATGGAAATGACAATCAATATCAAAACCAGAATCAAAATCAAAACTCAAAATAGATGCCTGCAATCAAGCAACTACTAACCAGGCCTGATCCTGCTTACCTGCTTAAGGACTGCAAAGTCAGTATAGGCCTGAACAAATGGAAATGCTTTTCTGTTGCGCAAAACCTTCCTCGATCAGGGCTACTGATCATATTTCCGGAAGCTGAAGAAATCTCTGGTCCACCTACTCAGTCTCTTCCATTTGTGTAGCTTAATGCAGTAGGACAATCTGGATACCTCCCTGCCCCAACCTGGATATAAAAGATTGTCAAGATCATTGAGCTCTTCCTACCAAATTGCAAATCAAATGCTTTTTAAAGGAATTGGTCCAGTTGTCAAGTTTAAGCAAGTATGGAGAAGACCAGTATTTTTTTCTCTCTTATCTAACCCCTTTCCTCCTGAACCTGATCATCGCCTAGACCAGTGTTTCTCAACGTTGGCAACTTTAAGGTATGTGGACTTCAACTCCCCAAATTCCCCAGTCCAGCCAACACTGGCCTGGACTGTTAATTCATTTTCCCTGTTAGTTTAGTTGAATCTTAAAGCACCATCCAACAAAAACAGCAGCAGCAGCAATTATAATAATTTTATATATTTCAAACATTTATGCGCCACTCTTCCACTTATCAGGTCTTGGACTTTCCCTGCATTCCAGGGAGATACTTTCTCTGAAAATGACAATGAAACAAAAAGATGTCTTGTGCCTTTATAACTGGTATACAACGATGGTGGCTGGCTGGCGAATTATTCAGAGAGGAAAATACCTTTCAGGAAGAAATGAGAGCATAACTCTGTAATTCCACCCTCCCCTCTAGGACCGAAATTTATTTCAGAGTTACTAGTTCTTATTCAAATTCATGCATGGTAATTAATGGAAGATATAGGGAGACGCACGGTATACAGGAATACAGACACAAAAGCTCACAGAGGATCCTCGCTCTCATCATGTGAATTATGCCAAACTGTTTGGTCTATTGGTTTGCTCCCTCGCGTTGAGTGCCGCATTGTCATCCTTTGCTTTACAACATAGTCATTATATCCCTAAACCACATTGTGATACACTGTGGCTTCTGTTTACGACTCCCAAAACTCCCACTCCATATATCAGCTGCCATAAAACCCATCAAACCGCTGGTAGTAAAATGGTGCACAGTGGTCGACGCAGGAGCCAGGCGAAATTGTGTGATACCCTACTGTGGTTAATGAGAGTGAAAATGTGGTTAGGATTTTAGTCAGCCGATGTTCATTTGCAGGGCCATTGTTGCAAGCCTTTTGTTAACCCGAATGACAATGTATTTCCAATTATACCGAGGAACTGAATGCCAAGTTTGGCAAGTTATCCATCAATGGCAAATAAGTCAAACTGTGACCTTGAGTGATTACTGTGATTCTTTCTTTCTTCTTCTTTTTTTTAATGGATCAGCAGACTAATTAATAATATACTGAAATGCTATACTGAGATTATGAAAATTCTCCATTTGAAACTGCAGCCTGAAATTTTTCAACCATCCACAGATCCTTCTGAAGTATAATGTCTTCACATCAGATTTCTTTTCCTGCCCGTAGAAATGTCTTCTGTGAATGAAATGTTTTGTGAGATGTAGCCAATTGAATTTAAAATTCTTTAACCAGCTCAGATTCTTTGAATGTTATATTTCACTTGGAATAAACTACTTTTTGAAAAAATCTTCTGATGTTGTACAATGTGAAAAGTGTTAAACCAGAGGCAGAGGAAGAGTTGAAGGTAAAATCTGAGTTCACATCCTATTTTAACTGAGTTCACCAGGCCAGTTAATTGAAAGGATTCACACATCATGTTAAACCACAATTTGCTGGATGTACACGACAAGCTAAACAAAAGCTAAATTTTAATTGTATATCTATTTATTGTTTTAATATGTTGTGAGCCGCCCAGAGTCCCCCATTGGGGGGAGATGGGCGGGGACAAGTTTAATAAATAAATAAATACATACATAAATAAATAAACCATAAACCAAGGTTTACAAACCAGGAAAGCTGAATCTGCACAATGTGCTCAGCCAAAAGCCAACCAGCCATATGCTGGTTTAGCATGAAATATGAGCCCAACACGGTTTCTCAGGCAATTCTTTCTTAAAAGGCTACTATGAAACAACCATGTATGATGGCCTGCTTTTTTTTTTAATAAAAAAGTACACTGGAGTAAATTATACTCAAACATGTGATGTCATGTCCTGGGCTTTAGTATGCAGTTTTATATGTAAGTTTTCTTAAGTACCTATTTTTTTTTGCAATTTCCTTAATAATGTGTTCTTTATTTTAACTTATACATGCAACTGTAGTTTATGTTCCCCTAAATTAGATCCCCTTGTATACATATTTTGACTGGCAAACTATATTGCAAAATTCAAAAAAGAGTCAGTATCATCATATAACTTAGTTTGGCATTTGCATGAAAATTGATCCCAGGCACATTTCTCGTCCATTTCCACACATGCCCCTCCCACCCACACACGCAAAAGCAAACTCCTTCCCCATTTTTTGATGTGACCATTCACATTCAATTTTTGAAGAAGAAATTAAGGGGAAAGCCAGGCTGGATTCTTCACTGGCTGAGTGTTGGCTGACTATTCTGTATGGATGTCTAGTTTTTGACTATACAATGGCCTGCTGTATTTTTTCTTCAGTTATAGTCCAGAGGACAATTTTATTTATTTATTTATTTATTTATTTATTTATTTATTTATTTATTTATTTATTTAGTGGACTTGTCCCCGCCCATCTCCCCACAATTATGAGGAGTCTCCTTCCATAGGGCTTTTCAAACTGGGAAGGTGGGCACCAGGAAGGCTGCAAATGGGGAGAAAATAAAAACACTGTAAATTCCCAGCTAATAAAGTAAGATTTGAAAAATAAAGACCAACAAAAGACATTTTATAGTGCCTGAGATGATAGAAAAATAGAAACTTTTTTTTTCAGAGAGAAAGGTTAAATTGGGTGATTTTGGCACAGGATTAAAAAAGGCTGAAATAAATGTCTTGTCTGAGATACCAAGAGAAGACAAAGCGAGGTTTCATTTATTTATTGTTATTTTTAAAATCTACATATTTAATCTTAAAAACAATATCAAAGTGGGGGACAACTAATTAAAAATAATTTAAAATTAGTCAGAACAATTTAAAAATAATAATTATAAAATACAACAAAACCTCTATAAAAACAATTTTGAAACCATAATACAGCTAAAAACATTATAACCCAGAGAAGAGAGGGCAACATAGGACAAATTTAGCTCAAAGTCTGGATGAACAGATATATATGAAACTGGCACCGAATGCTCACAGAGGCAGGGATTTCTCATCCAGAGTGGATGTGTTGTGAATGTCCTCCCTTGGGCTACCAGACAGTGAATCCATGGCAAATGTGGCTTCCTGAAGATCTCCACTAGATCATAGTTGATTGGCAATACATAAGGGAGCAGAACTTCTCAACAAAGCTGCCAGGTTCAAGTAAAAAAAAAAGTGTTTCTCCTCTGCAGGGTTACACAACTAAATCAGTGCAAAGTTTTGGGTGATTTAATTGATTCACACCAACAACATACAGTACATCTGCAAACAGTGGCTGCATTGCTTTGTTTCACAATCTCAAGCCAAGATGTAGCCTGAAAACACTTCTTTGCAATATCCATGCTATTGGGAGTGTACAAAAGTTGCATGTTTTCACAGCCCCAAAATGAAATATTCACAGTAAATGTAGCTGCCTGTTTGATCTTCATCTAATATTATAGACTGTTGCATGGTTAGCTATAATTGTCTTGCTTGTTTCTCACATTCTCAACAATAATTTCAGTTGCAGAAATAACCCTGTTTCTTTTGTTCCACAGAGCTATGTGATCAGTGGGGAAAAACCATAGCTGTGGTAACACCATACTTTTTGGGAAACGGGATCCGGTGGCAATCATCAAGGCATTTAATTAAAAGGGTGGGGTGGCAGATGATGGGCAAGATTAATAATTTAAACCAGCACTAGAATTCCTGGCAATCCCATCATTCTCCCTTTGATGGAGATGCTTGTGACCAGACCAGCCTTGACCTGTTACTAGTAGATTCCTAGGCAAGGCGCTTGTATCTTAGGGCGGATGAGAAATGTGTGCCATTGCTATCAGCCAGTGCAATCAGGATGTTCTGTTCCCAACCAGCACCACACCACCGAGGACAATACTTTTTGTCAGCCAACCAGGGAAGCAACATGATTTGGGACCCCATGTCACTATCCTGGCAAGAGGTTGTATCAATACAAGGAGGGCTGAGTGACATCAAAGAACTGTACTGGTGAGAGGGTCTAAGTATCTGGAGAACAATCACCAATCCGAATAGATAATAGCATGTTAGAAGGATGCTTAATTGATCTGGAATAAAATGTCTTCCTCTCTTGCTAAATGCTTAGAAACATCTTCACAGTATTCTAATTTAGTTTACTTTTCTATCAGATTGGTTTTATCATATCAACCTGAAAGTAAAATAATTCACATTAACATGCATGCACACACACATATATTTCACAGTTTCAAATATACTCCCAACATTAAAAATCATGGATATGCATTGAATCCCTGGAGTGTGATAGTATGGGGACTGATTTCACATTAAATTACATACTCTGTAAATGTTCATCAGCTGCAAAGTCCTTGTTCAAAGTCAAAGGATGGGTAAGGGTACAATGCATTATTGCGGAATGTGGACCATTCAAGTGCTTCAATTAAGCCTTTTGCTTCATACCTCGTTGAACACAAATGAATAGCAGCACCTTAATAGGATTGGATCCAATCACCACCAACCATCAGTCTTTTGTTTTCAATGGATAACTTAAATTTTTTTGAATTTGTTGGTATTTTATATCATTTTGGGAATTGATGTATGGGAAGACAACACAGTTGGAGGACTATGTCTAGACACAGATGATCCTCAATTTATTACTGGACATCCTTGCTTCAGTTTTAAGTTCATATTATAACTATTCATCACTCTAAATTGATTCAGGATATTGTTCTCAGATTTGCTTGACTAAATATGTACTTTTTTCTTATTTTTTCAAAGATCTATATCCAGGTAGATTAGATCAGAATATCTGTTCCAATTTAACTTATATTATTCTGGTATCAGTTTGAGTGGAAAAAAATAGTTTCATCAGCAAAGGAGTCTTTATAATGTCTTTCTTATTTAGATAGATATAGATATATAGATATTTAGTTATATAGTTACAGTGGTACCTCGGTTCACAAACAATTAGGTTCACGAACAGCTCCGGTCGCAAAATTTTGCTTCCGTTCGCGAACTCCGCATCGGGTGACGAACGAGATCCGTGGCCATTTTCCCTGCCGTGCCACGTGGTCGGGGCTTCCTGTAGGGAGAGGGACTCTCCCTCCAAGCAATAACCGCCTCCCCACCTGCCTTCCTGTCCTCCATGCCAGAAGTCGCCTCGAGCAAGGTTAGCATTCTCTCTCTTCGTACTGTACTTTGTGTCATATTTTTGTGGTTTAAAAAACAAACAAACATATGGTTCAGAATGGATTAACTGTATTTACATTGAACCTTATGGGAAAATTTGATTCGGGACGTGACCAAAAATCGGTTGGCGACCAAATTCGGAGGGGTCAGAATGGATTAACTGTAGTTAAATTGAACCTTATGGGAAAATTTGATTCAGTTCACGACCAATTCGGGTCACAACCAGAGTCGCGGAACGAATTAAGTTCGTGAACCGAGGTACCACTGTATATAGATATACAGTATATGAAACTTCTTTAGAACTAGAGTGGGCAATTATTCTTGAGCCCAAAGACACATTTAATCCAGAATCCTGTGCCTAAAACCATATTTACATAGTGGAAGGGCCAAAAGGGAAAGTGGATGGGACCAGAGCAAAAAAAGTAGAATATCAATTAATTTTAAATAGAAATTTTGAAGACTTTAACAATCTGAGTCTGTAGGCTCTTGCCTGCATGCTGAAAAAATAGTTGTGCTAATACAGATGGAGAGGTTTAATAAAATCTCCAGCTGGTGATGTCATTGAACCCCAATGAATTCAAGTGTAGAATGGTTTTTGTATTAGACTGTGATCATGTAAGAAGGATGCAGCCTCCAGCATTAGAGGCTGAATATCTTTGGAGAACAGATTTGCTGGAGAATAGCAAAAGGGTTTCATTGCACTGCTTTATGGCTACCCAGAAACATGTTGTGGACGACTGTGGAAATAGAACGCTGGACCAAAGAGGCCTTTGGTCTGATCCAGAACTGCTCTTCTGTTGTTTTACATCTTCCTGACCTATAAGAATAATACTTTTATTTATAAAACAAGCATTTGGCAAGTAGCAGAAAAAAAAAATCAGCTCTAACAAACTGGTTAGTCTCAGTGGAACAATGATGTTGTGTTTGGGCTCATGAAGGAAATGGGTCTGGCTCCTTCAGAGGCAATCTGATTTCAATTGAGAAGAATTATTGTGGAAAACAGAACCGCAAAAGGAAAAGAAAAAAAAAAAGAAAAGAAATTAAACTATAAAAAGTGCATTACAGTAATGTTGAGTAAGGATGAAGTAAGACATCATGAAATCAAAGCTATTGGAAATGAGCAAGACCCACTTCTGGTTCTCCATTTTGGAAAACAGATGAATTACATCATGATGTCTCAATTGTGATCACAAAAGACCTCATTCAAGGGCTGAGGTAGGCATGGGAGCAGGAGTGGAGAATGAAAAAGTGGCAAAGCAACAATAACAGAAGCAGCAATGAAGGATGGATTAGGAATGGGATGCATAGACACATTTATTTAATAATTAAAAGTGTTTTCTATTATTTAGATGGCTGCCCATCTCACACAGGTGGGTGGCATACAAGGATCAAATGCATGGAAACCACAATATACAACCCCATGTCCAGGGATAATACAGTGACTCCACTCACCTTCTGGGGCACCTTAATCAGCCAAGAAGGACAGAGGCCTAAGACACAGATGGCCAGATTCACAGCTCTGAGGACCCTGTCCACCATCAGGGCCAACAGGTTTGAACTCTTTCCAGGTAATCAGACAGGACAGTGTCTCAGGTACTCCACAGGATCTGTATAGTTGTATTCCAACTCCAAATCTGGACAATTTTATCCAACAGCTTTCTAGAATAGTCTTCACAGCAGCCCCACAAGAGTTCCCATGGCACCTTCTTACCCAGGAGGGACTGGGTTACTTGAACAGGGCCAGTGGGTGACTCTCTACAGATGCAGTAAGGGCAGAGAAATCACTACTTTTTTGCTGCTCTTATTGTCATGCAGCAATCCTTAAAGAAGGCTTTTGCCTGTGTTTGGTTGGGTTCACTCTTTGTTTCCCTCGAGTGGCATTTTAGGCATCTCTTATGCCATTTTATGATCTGGAGCTCCTCCAAAAACCAGGAGTCCCTCCTGGACCCACAAGTGTAGAGAAGCCACATAGGTGCTATCTGGTTCAAGGCCACAGTCACCATCTCATTCCAATCAGCAACTAAGGCCTCAATTGAACCATGTACCAGAGCCCCAGGAACAACCCAAAGTTCCCTCTGGAACCTAATAGGGTCCATCAGGTTCCTGGAGTGGACTGTTTGAATAGGTCCTGCCTCCCTGCTGGGAGGTGAAGCACCAGAGAACTCCAAAAACAACAGGAAGTGATCTGTCCATTGCAAGGGACATCCCCCAACTCCACATCATGTTGCCACTACCTGAGATAAAAATCAGGTCTAAGGTATGCTGTACGTCGGGCCAGATCCATGGGCCAGATCCATGGTTTCCATGATGGCCATGAACTCCAAAGCTGCCTCTGAATGTGTGTCCAAAGATGGTAAGTTGAAGTGCCCCAGAATCATCAGTCTGGGGAACTCCACCTCCAATTCAGACACAGACTTGGTTGCTATGCAGCAGGGAGGCTCATACACAAGCAGTAATCTCTTCTTATCCCTACAGCCCACAAATAAGGTCTCACACCCAGCAATCTGGGGAGCAACACCTCTGAAGGCCAACAAGGGTTTTCCAGATGATAATTGCCACATCTCTGCCCTGACCCTGGGTTTGTGGCTCATGCCACACACAAAACCTGACTGAGCACATCTCCAGGAGGGGAACCTCCCTCCCCTGGGCCCAGCCAGGTTTTGGTAATGCAAACAAGGCCAGCCTTCTAATCCACAATTACATTGTGGTTGAGGCAGGCCTTATTATAGCCTGATCGTGCATTAAATTGTAGCAGCCGGAAGCCATGGTCTCTGGAGCCCTGATTACAGGCCTTGGAGCAGAGCACAGGAGGCTGGAAGGCAACATTGATACTAAAGATCAAGATCTCCTTCTCCAAGAGTGGATCACTTCCCATCTCCTGCCATATCTCCCTCTGCCTGTCACCACCCTAATAGCCTTGCCTGCCCCTTCTCTTCTGGCCACCCCAAACGCTCTCAGCCCCAACTGATCTGCTCCCAAGCCAGAAGGTACCTGATATATCTGCTTTCTGCAGTTAATTTTGACAATTACTTGCTAAAGAGATGATATCATTTTGTATTTCTCATGAGCCAGTTTGGTGTTCCTCGGTAGGACTGAAAGGTAACTAGGAAAACCCTTTGCAAACAAACATCTGTTTTGTTGAAACCAACCAAAAACTGAATCAAACAAATCCCTCTATGATATTCTGAACAATTTTTTGTTAACTTCTAAATTAAAAAATCTTTTGTATCACTGTCCTTAAAAGTGGCAAAAAGACCAAACATAGTATATCTTTTTATGTGTGTGTAGGAGAGAGCAAAACCAACCAGCATTAACAAAAATAAATAAAACATACTCAGAAACCCCCCAAACTAAACCTTCTTCATACATTTATAATAACCAAAATCCCAGGTTCCTCACATCAAAGAGATTTCAGAGTGATACAAGGCATTGGAACGATAGCCTTGGGAGGGTCGATGGCCTACTGTATTATGTACATGTATCACAGCTTTGTAATAGTCCCAAAGATTAGAAACCACAGTGCATTAAGTCTAAATATTTCTTTCAAATTAAACATCACTAACATTAAATCCCAAATCTCTTCTGAATATTGTAGTGTAATAGGTGTTCCATTCTGTTAGTCTGAATAAGAGGGAAAATTCCAAGGAATTCTACCTTTTGCGGTTGCTGCTATTGTTGTGTTATGAAAAAGTCCATTGTAATAACTCCAAACTTCAAAGGTCTGACTACAAAAGGTTGTGTTATATTCTGCTTTGTAGGATGGCAGCTTATGCATGCATGCACACACACACACGTTTTTTTTTCCTTCTGTCTCCCTCCCCTTTTGTTATTTTTTTCCCCCATCACTAAATGCCTTAATAATGAGCTTGGTTTCAGATTTTGTGAATCGGAGCCAAGTAACTCTGTTTTATTATATTTGCTGGGAAATGAACTAGCTCAAGGTAATTAGGAAAGCAATTTTATTAGCTTCTATTTCATAAAGATTGTTTTTTTTAATCAGAGTCAGAACTTACTAGAAATGATTTTTTTTCCCGTTTCAAATTGCCTGGATCATTGCTATGGCATATGGCTTCATAGATCTTTACCCATGGAGAAGGGTGCACATTGAAAACTGGGGTCTCCTGATTAAGTTAAAATTATACTATAAAGTAACCCTGATTGGTTGCAATATGAATAATGAGGCAGAAATGAATAAGTGAATTTCATGATAACTTCCCTTTAAACTTCTCTTTAAAATCTGGGCCATGCCCATTATTATTTATATTTGACCTTCTAAACTTGAATTAGTCCCCCTTTACTGCCATATTGGTTAAGAATAAACTTTAAGTTTTCCAATATCGGTCTTTGGAAAAAAAAAATCTGAAGCTTGAGCAGCAAAAGTATAGAGGCATTCTTACTCAGTGACTGTTTTGAAACTTCTTTCCCCTGTAAACCTGATAAAATACCAAACATGAGCTTATTCAAGGAGCACCATCCTACGGAGGCTGTGCAAGGAGTCTAGAGGATACCTCTGGTCATAGTACAGTACATCAAGCAAAAACTGATACATTGGGCTTTGGAATATAAAGCACTGCTTTGGGTTAACATATTTGTTATTTAATCCAGTTTTCTCCAACCTTTGGACCATACTAATTGGGAATCACAATGATGTTGTAGGGCTTTGTACAGAAGTCAAAAAAGTAAAAATGGAGGCAGTTGACATGTGATCAAAGCCCATCTTCTTTTTATGTGTGTCACTCCATTTTGACATCCCTGACCCTTCCCCCAATGGCAAACCCTGGAGTGTTGCACTCTAGTACTTCTGACAGGCAACAAGTTGAGGAAGGCTGATCTAACACATTGTTATCTACTCTGACTAGCCAGTGTGAATCAATCATCCTCAGGTGAAGCAGATCAAGAACTGGATGAAACTGCTGGGAAACATCACAGAGAACTAAGGCTAGATTATAGGAAGCTGCTTGCTCTGGCCTGCATGTGGGGGAAGAGATCTTAGTTATTCCACTGCTATAATGCCCCATCCCTTGTATTTCCTTAGAGCAATGCAAACAACAGAGGAAGAGGTGCAGAGTTCTAGAAAAAAAGAAAAAAATTACATGGATAATGAATGTATAAAAATGAAGGAGGAGCAACCAAACCCTCCCTTATTTATATCCAGTTTCAGCAGCTCCTTTCTGCTGGTTAGGATCGTAGAATAAGAAGGGCTGCTTAGGCCATCAAGTCCACCACTGAAGAATGCAGGAATCCAGATGAAAGCACCCCAACAGGTGGTTTCCTATCTCCTACTTGAACACATCCAGCAAAGGGGGGCCCACCACTTTTCTAGGTCATTGGTTCCACTGGCAAATTACTGTTAGTTTTGATTTTTTAAAAATTCAGTTGGAATTTGTCTTCTTGTAACTTGAATCCACCATTGTGTGTCCTGCCCTCTGAAGGAAAGGAGAACAAGTCTTAATCTTCTTCATTGTGAATGGATTAACTTCTGCCATTTTTCAGCCTTGCTGCCTGGTTTATGTTCTTGAGCTCTTCTGTGTTTTGCTCCTTGAAACTCTGGATTGGCTGACTAGAACATCTGATTTAGAGTTTGGCTTCTCTTACTCTTCACTCTTTCTTGCTACTGGATTGATGATGCTGGGTAAAGAGAAACATTTTTATGTGGTGCCTAAAAGGTAGAAAACTCAGTGCCTGATGTAGAGGTTTGGGGAGGGCATCCTAAAACATAAATACTGCTACAGAGAAAGCTAGATTGTAAGTCCCCTAACCTTAATTGGATCTTTCCAGATGACCTGAAAGAGCTGGCAGATTTATGGAGGAGTCAGTCCTTATATTCTCATTCCAAATATTAAAGGGCTTTATACATTAGCACTGGTTTAATGAATAGGACTTGGAAATCCATGGAAGCAAATGGAATAGAGTTTCTTGGATGAATCTCAATCAGTCATGGATCCCTCAGTGAATGGGGTGATATCATTACTGTTATGCACCTAGATTTGGTCACAGGACAATGCCCGTAAAAGCACTCGGCTCAGTTTTAGAACTGGCAAGATGAATCATTGTCTCAGTAATTATCAAGGAGCTGAAATCAGTGGAACCCATAAACCATGCTAAGTGAACATGCACATACCACATCACACTGGAATGGGCAGAAATCTATCCATTTTGATTTTTCCATGCAGATTTTTAACAAATGCCAGTTTAGCACTGCATATCAGTTGTGAGGAAACTTACAAGTTTGGGGAAGTTCTTATTTAAAAACCCAAATTAAATGAAATATTGACCAATGACATCAGCCAAATGTATTTATTTTTGCATGGAGGAGGCTGTAGTGCATCTGCCTGAATTGCACCTGTCTATAATTCTAAAATCCTGCTACACTTTATTATTTCTTTTTTAAAAACTCACTTATTTCATTACTATTTATGAAGAACTCTGCAAATTTTGGTTAATTCTCATCCGGAAAGCTAAACCAAATTATCTTTCCACCTCTGCGGTGGGTTTTATTTTGTCCTTTTCTTTTCTGGAAACAAAGCACAGTGCCAAAAATGGCAACACATTTCTTCCTATTTGTCCCAAAGGCCCAGGTGCCACCTGATCAGGTGTGTATGCATAATCATTTCCTGAACTAATCATCATTTTTAATAATTCCAGCCTCGGAAACTTGCAGCTTCAACTTATTCTCGGTGAATGACTCATAAATCTTGAGGCAGGCATGGGAATCAAGATAGGAGAATATAGGCTCAAAAGCCCATTGGATTTATTTAACTTTAGTCTTTATTGCCATAAAACTGCATTATTGGTTGTAACATCCAAACAAAAGAAAACAGATTGTAATTCTCCATTAATGCTTTCCCAGAAGGGAGATCTACCCTTTCTCTTGGGCTTCTCACTCCCTCCTTTGTAATATTAAGATGATGTCATAAAGTCATAATTACTTTGCTGTGCTCTGATGTACTCTTTTGTTGCCTTTTTCCGAGAGGCTGAACTCCACTCTGACCAACCTGTAATGAATGGTGCATGCAGGTGGAAAGTGGAAGATTGGTCTTTGGTGGCTCACAATTTGAGGAATCCCAACATATTTCCTTCACTTTATTGTGACAGCCTTCTCTGCACAGAAACTCACAGATGTTTTATGGCTTGGTGTCTCCTTATTAAAAACAATTTTTTCATTAATAAGAAGAAATTGAATGCTTTGTACATAACAGAGAGAAGAAAGGAAGCTTCAATGTTTGGATGATGAATTTCTATTGTGGCTGACTTGAAAATATTCACTGAGTTTTGGGAGGGACTTAGGTTCGGCAATCCACAGACAGTGGACTGTCTTGCGCCTCTCCCCCAATCTCATTTTTATAGTAAAAAAGGCTGCCAAAATTTAGTAGTGCAATGTTCTTTTTTTTTTTGCAAAAGAAGACAGGCAAACTAGTTGTATTATGCCAAGCCAAATGGAGAGAAAAATAAGTTAAATATTTCAGCTTCTCTTCAGATGCTGTAGCTGCCACTGAGGGTGGCTTTTCAAAGTTAAAATAAAACAAACTAATGGCTACAAATACAATCTGATTGCCAATTTTTGGTCTAGGCATTGCTAGCCATCCACTCAGGCCTAGATATGAGTTTAGGGAGAGGTTTTTAGGCAAAATCAGGAAAAAAGCAAACAGCATAAAGACTTTGCATTCCTACCTGACTGAGACCAGTATCCAAACTGCAATAAAATTCACACTCTAATTCAGACACCATCATATTCCCTCTCTTCTCCACCTTTGAGTGGCCCTATGCAGGGCAGGAATCAATCTAACCCTAATTACTCAATCCATTCTCTTTTGATGATAAACCTTGCATCCACTAGCAAAGAGATTATAAATTGGACCACACCCAAAGTGGCAAAAATATAGCTAGTCCCAGAGTAACTAATTTAATCTAATTGCTGATGTTACTTCTAAATTACATTGATAGGATTTATATTCTGAAAGGCAAACTGTAAATAATTGTAATGGAATAATAACATTAAAAAAAATGACTGGGGATATGCATGGAGTTTCATTCCCTGGAAACATAAGAGAGGAGAGAAGCTGCCCTGCCAGATTTTCATTGTTTCCTTACCTTTACTACCAGGAAAAGGGGAAATCCTGCTCCCTAGGATCTGTGATTTCCATGAACTCTCAGGAAGTTCACATGATATAAGTGGGAAGGAGCAGGGTACAATTTTTCATTTACTGGGGTTGTCTGGCTTGGAGGAACTTTTCAGCCAGACCCTGTTCCTCACTCTGTTATAATTATTTCAGCTACAAGATACACAATATAGATGTTTATAATTTTTTTTAATGCTCTTCAGATCATCAGTTCTGACACACTGCAAACTTCATCACAGAACTATAAGTTGCAGCTATGACTAAAGACCAGTAAGCTAAGCATGCATTGTAATCAAATCCTTCATGCACTTTTGCAGTGGGACACTTGTACTACCACACCACTAGGGCAGGAGGCTTCAGAAATATCTTTTGTCTTATATAAGCATCTGATCAGGATCATAATTCTGGGGAAAACTAAGAGAAGCAACTTCATCTCTGGGTCCATTGCAGTTGCTCTTTTAGTAAGGGATTAAAATTGATGTTCGTCTTCCTTGGTTGTAAATATTAGCTTTTCCAACATTTATGTCTTGGCGTTTCCCCTCTCCCATGTCCACTCACTAAAAACTTTCAAGAGAGGTGCCAAATGTCAAACAAATCACAACCCACTTATTTATATTTCACAAGGGGAAACAAAGAGACAAAATTCATTAAACCAGTTTTTCATTCATAATTACAGTATTTACACAGCTGTCCTTCAAGCCTTGTCCTTAATAGGCATGAGCATTACAAACTAAAAAATCCATTCTCAAACAAGCCCCACACTATTTTCAGTTGACACCAACTTATTATTGCCATAAACATTTCCACGGTCCTGAAAATGTATATGACACCTTCCATAACATTGGCCATGCTACAGATTTCTCATCCAAGCTGAGTTCTGTTCCCATTCACCTTTATTCAAAGAAACATATGCACCCACCTCCCAACTGTCCACTTCAAAACTCAGAATTTCAGATTTTTAATAGACATCTACACAATGACGTCAGATTTCATAACTCTGAAGCTGTGGAAATCACCTACCTCCTCAGCTTCTATTTTACTTATGTACAGAAAACAGGTAGGCATTACTTCAGGGGTTACAGTGTTTGCACACTGCTCTCTCAGCTAGCAGAAGCGGTGCTCACTGGTTTTTGCTTTGACTACTTTGTCCACATTCCATGTCGTTTCATATGCAGATACCTCACACTCTCATACAGTGACTATGTACCCAGATGTAGCTCTTCCAGAAAGAATTTTCTTCTTCCCAGCTGCTGACATAACCTACAGTCAGCTCAGGACCAAAATAGACCAAATGGAAATTACATATTAATTTACTCCAGCTTTGTATTTATTTATTTAATTGTAAGCACACAAAGGCCTGAGCTGAATTAGACAAGCCAATCCTTCTTCCTAGTTCATTCATTTATTTCTTTACAAGTCACCCTCCCTGCTTAGGTAGAGAGTTTTTAAAAAGGCCTTCCACTGGGGCCAGTGGAATGTTTCTAAAAATGAATATTTTTAAATCAAAGGTGACAGAAGGTGGGAGCACTAGACTTCTCCCTGGGTGTGTTAGGACCAGTATGTGCTTACAATTAAGAAGCAGAAACTGGAGCAGGACACACAATTTGTGTATTTATCAAGTTTAGCCCACAGCTAGGTGTGTTATTAGACTTAGTGATGAGCAGCAGGTCTCTGTTCACATGACATATATTCTGGTTGGCACAATGACTAACCTCCAATGACAGGGAGATCTAAGCCAGGAAGGGCATTGTTATATGTGTGTGAACTGCCTCCATAACTTCAGCCTTAGAAAATCAGCAGTGTAACAGTTTGGACTAGGACTGGAAGACTCAGGGACACATCCTCACTTAGCCATCCAGACCTACTGGATGACTTCAAGCCAGTCACTTCTCTCAGTTTAAAGTTCTAACTGGTCCTGATATGAGGATAACATTGGAAAGAGAGTATAATACACACAGCCTTGAGGTTCTGGAAGAAAATAAGGATAGACGTGCAACAACAAATGAAGAAATAACCCTTGGACATAAAAGAGGCTGAACTGAAATTTCTCAAACAAGAATATGTCTTGAAACTAGGATGAACAGTTCCTTTCTGGAGCAATGTGCATGTGTGAACTTTTCCCATAGGAGTCTTTGACAACCCTGGCAAGAATTCAGGGAGCTGAACTTTGTATATCTGGAAGACTCCCAGGTTAAAGAAGTCTGGTAAACATTTTAAAATAATCTTATTAATAGTATTCTTTGTTTCTGGCAGTATATTAGCTATGTCTTCTGTCCTCTGAAATCCATCTAGCAGCCACTAATTTGGGACCATCATTTTTTCCAGGATGTCTTGGCTGCAGGCTCACTCCAATGTGTCACATGTTCCGCTCAAGTCACAGAAACAATTGCCCTCAAATTTGAATTAGTCATGCAGGAATCTAGACAGTACTTTGGAATTTCAGAGACTCTGAAAGTCTATCAGTTCAGGGCTGAAACATCTGGACCACAGCTAGATGGTCCAAATACAAAAACCCTCTAGCTCTTTGTTGACATCTAGAAGTTGTCTGGATACTTGCAGCCAAGAGAAGATAGTCCTATGGAAGATTCTATCACTGAAATCTGTTTTTATTTGGCAGCCTTGCATAGCCCATAATGTTTCACTTTAACTAGAATATTTAGAAACATTCTCTTTTTATCTTCTTTTGACCTAGGAAAGCTGTCTTTGCCGACTGCTCAAATCAGAACAGTAATATGTATCTGGGAATCTCTTTATCATTATGATGATGTGTCACTCATTCTGACACTATTTGACTTATCAGAGAGTGAAAACTTAATCATGCACCATGAAGAGAAATGAGTTTGGATAGAGAATTTTATATTCACATGCACATTTAAGATTTTGCCTGCTGTATTAATGTAAAATATACAACTGTGGAACTTGTGCCTCTGATCAAAGGTTACAAGAGTGTAATAAATATTATGTCCTCCCATCATGCAATTAAAATTTTCCACCTTGTTTCACCATGCAAAACCCTCCAATGTTGTCAATCACTTTGAAACATGAGTTTCTGACATGATATAATTTCACTTCAATTTTTCCCCAACAGACATCATATCGGGAAATTATATAAGGCAGAACCCTATTATGTTTTTATTCATCCCCCCTTCCCATAGATACAGACATTTGTGTACATTTCAGGCATCCCTGATAATAAACTTACAAAAGGGGAGAGAGGCAGCCTCACTATGACACCAGATTCTGCAGAGGGAGCTTGTTACTCTGCCCAAATTGTGGCTTTTAGTTCATAGTTAGGAAATGATGTAGCAGAAGTTTGTATGTCTCAGTGGTTGAAAGGACAGAGTTGCTGCTTTAAGGCAAAATCTGATTGCATGTTACAAAAAACTTCCTAACACTGAGTAAAAGCAGTTTACTGAGGAGGAATGGGTTGCCCTTCCTGGATGCTTTCAAGCAGAGGTTAGACCAGTGTTTCTCAACCTTGGCAACTCTAAGATGTGTGGACTTCAACTCCCAGAATTCTCCAGTCAGCACATCTTAGAGTTGCCGAGGTTGAGAAACACTGGGTTAGACAGTCATGTGTTTGAGATGCTTTAATTTGGGTTCCTGTGCTGAGCAGAGACTGGCTTGATGGCCTTCTTCATATCCATAACCTTGTCCTAATCCTTATGACCATCTGATAAAATTAAGCCAGTATCACACACAGGTAATATTGCAAATGGGTTACCCATGGCTGAAAGTTGCTTGCCTGAGACCACCTAGTGAATTCATGGCAGGACTGAAATTCCAAAAATTTCTAGAGTCATACGCAGGCTCCCAACTGCTATGCTATGCCAGATTTTGCAGATGTGTATGTATGAGGTGCAATTTTATTTATTCAGACTGATGACTCACCTTTCAGCTAGATGAGCATATCAATGTAGAGAGAGAGAGAGAGAGAGAGAGAGTCACAGTCAAATATAATACAAATTAGAGTCATGGGCATCTATGGAATCCACAAAGGCACAATCAACATCTCACCCTTTTTTACGTATATTACAGGGTTCATCTAGTTATGCTGTTCTTCACTGGTATCCATTAGTCAAGAATGGGTCACGTCTGCCCTAACTAGATATTGTAGTTGTTTGACGGGATCTTGTATTATTTTGTAATGAGCAAGACTTGTAGACATCTGTTGCATTGCTTGATTTTTCTACAGTACTGCACTTTGAGGAGAGAAACAATTTATCCCCTGCTGTCTCTCTATACTATGGTTCTGTGGAAATGATGTTCTGAATGTTTTCATATCATTGCTACTAAGCTTCACGGGGGCCCTAAAGGAAGTTCGAGTGAACAAAAAATGCCAGTATTTAGTGCTTGTTTCATTACAGTAACGAATTGTTAATTTCAGAAACAAGTCATCCAATATGCAATGTGTCAGTGTGAAAAAGTAATCACTCTATTAGATTCAGTAACTGATTGTGTCATCCTTAGCTGAAGTAACTGGAACCAAATGCTTCTTGTGATTGATCAGTAAGGTACATCACTGTATGAGAATGTTAGCCATTCCTGCATGGCAAATCAGTAAAGTCTGAAGGTTTTCTGTTATGAATGGCTTATTTCATTTCCATGGAGTTTACACCTAGACTTTGATTTGACTGTCACAAAATAACAAATATGTTCTTCTTTATTCATTCTCTTGCAGACTTTCTTGTATGTTTGGGCTCGTTCCTTGCTGCTTGACCCACATGTGTCTCAGCTTCAGCTGGTGGATGGATTGCCCGATATACTCCTGTAGCATCTGATACAAAGCAGAATTCCTGCTGCCTTCAATGATGGCAAGTTGTCCAGGTCTTGAGGCAGCAAAGCATCCTTAAACCATGAAATCACCATGTCCATGCTTGACAGTTGGTATGAGGCTCATACTGTGAAATGCAATATTTGGTTTCTGTCAGACAAAATGACACACATGCAGCCCCACAGTCACACTTTTAATTCCATAATGCCTTAAGTCTGGTCAGTGGTCCAGGTACTTTTTGCCAAACTGCTCTCCCCTTCTTCCCCCTTGTTTCTCTTTTCTGGGTGGCAGGAGAAGTGGAGGAGAGAAGGAAGGGAAACCAGTCCTTTTGGTGCCAGCTTTTCAGGCACCAAAACACCTTGCTTCTGCCCACTTCCCTTCCTGAGGAGGTTGGGTGGAAGCAGCTCTTCAGTCAGCACCTACACAGCAAAGCTGTGGCAGCTTTAACTTGGGAGCTAAAAAGCCATTTTCCTTCATGGTACAGTCTCTCCTCCCACAGCTGTACTTTGAGGATCTGCAGCCAGCATCTCTATAATAAAGCTGCTAGGGCCTTCCATCTCATTTCCCTTCCTCTGTGGGAGGAAGTGGAACATTTTAGTGCAGGAGAAAACTAGCACCTCAGACACCTACTTCTTCTCTCCCTGCCTTTTCTGCCACCCATGGGTGGGCAAGAGAAATGGGAGAGATGGCTTTTTGGCACAAGGGAAGACTCTTGACTCTCCCATTATCAAAAGGTGAACAGGCCTCAAAATCGGTGGCCAAGGCCTGAGGGACATGCTGGTAATGGCTTCAGCAAGTAGGACATGGAGATGCGCCTTCAGTCATCAGTGGCATCCACCTTTCTACTTTCTTATGAATTCCATGCTTTTCTGATAGTGGAGCCCTGAAGACTAGCTATAACCATGGCAAGGTTGTCTTTTTGGCTTCCTGATTTTGGCTGCACACACACTCTTGGGAATATTCACTATTGTCCCCTTTCTTCTCCATTTCAAGACTGCATCTCTGACTGTGAATTGATGGAGCTTTTTCAGACTGATAGATGTCAATGGCCTATTATGAATTTCCTTCAGAAATTCCTTTTGAATGGATCATGATGTGCCCCTAGAATCTGCATGGTCAGAACATTACTGTGATGCAGAAACCCAAAGGTTGTGAACTTTATATAGGGCAGATTTGGACCAGATCAGCCCTGATTGTCTCATGAAGTATTCCCATGACTGGCTTAAATATCCCTTAAATTGAATTGTTTGAACTAGGAGGACAGTTGTTTTTTCACACTGCCACATCACATGTTGGATGATTTTGTTTCCAAAATAAATGTAATAAGCACCAGACTTTGGTGTTACTTCTTTACTTAGGCACCCTCCTCTACATTACTATGGCTGTATTCAGCTCTGATAACATTCAGTGGCAATGATATGCAATTTTCTTTAAAAAAGCTGATCAGGAATGAATACCCATCTCTCTCTCTCTTACATACACACTTGAGTTATTTAGGTAGCCACTTAATGCATTTGACAAATAGGGCTCTGGGCCACCAAAGCTTATGCCACAATAAATCAAGCAGTTTTAAAGTGTCATAAAACTGATTTATATTTGCTGTAACAGAGTAACTGAGCTATCGGCCAGGAATTAGCACAGGGATGGACAGCTGGCCTTTTGGAGGTCAGAAGCAGCACTTGATTTGGGGATAGGGCAAGAGCTGCAGTGTGGCAGAATAACAACACGCAGACCCACATCACAGCCAGGGCAGGTCCAGCATTTTCTGTTTTTGTTTGTTTTTTGTTTTCTCTTAGAGATCTTTGAGGAAATGAGAGAGTTTTTTCTTTTACTATGCTAAGATTATTCTAGGGTACAGCCTGCAGTTTTAAAGTGTTTTTCACCGCTAATGTCAGGAAAGTGTACCATGGAGTTTTGCTGAAATGTGGAGATCTGGTCAGAGGATGCTTGAGAGGGGCTGGACTTTGTGACATGCCCATCTCTCTGGTAGTACAAGGGATATCCTATATGTTTCCTTCTCCCAAAGCTCTACAGCAGGTCATTAGCAAAGCTCTATTCCAGCAACCTTCAGTCATGGACATTAACCTGTTCATAACCAAAGGCATCTTCTCCCTAGGTTGACTCCAGAACTTTACCACTTTTTCCTATTTTTGGGAATTCAGTAGGCATTAGTAACTCCTGTAAAGCTTAGCTTCTCTCCGTATATTTTCAAATTTGATAAGTTATCTTTGTTACTGTTTTCTTCTCATTTTATGTTGAACCTCTGTTTTGATTCCATGGTTCTTTATGTGTTGGTATCTACCACCTTAGCTCTGAGGTGCCAAGTGAAAAAGCTATTATTTTAGCCTGTTTTTATCTGGCTAGAAGCTGGCTGACTGTTTTTTTTTCCTGGTTATGCTGCTTTTATATGTAAAACATGCTAACTTGTGTTTTATTTGTGATGGCAATTAAAATATGAGTTTTAAAAGAAGGCTGTTTTCATTTTTTTAAAAAAAGAAGTGTTTTATTGTTAGCTGCTCTGAGGCAGAATCATTGTAAATAAATAAATAAATAAGTAAATTAAGTAAGTTCACAACACAAGAGGGATACAATTATTTGCTGAAAAGATGTATATTTCCAGGCACATACATATCCATACTTTATCTCTGCCTGGATGAGATTATTCAAATGCAACCTGGTTATCTGTTTGCCTAATCCCTGCAGTAGTTTATCACAATTTCTGTGAGTTTTTTGGGGGGGAGGTGCTGTTTTCTTTGTATGTCTGGATGCTGTGTATTTTTCAGAGGCAGTTTGAATTGCATGCATTTGGGATGAAATATTAAGTGTTTTTTGTCTCCTCTCCACAGCCGTGGGCTCTGTTGATGATGTGTCATTCCAAACCCCACCTCTGAGATGCAAAGAATTGACCATCTCTTGAAAAGCATGAGGTGTTAAGTTCCAAAGAGTCTCATTCATCTTATCAGTAATTTACAGCTTAGCTCCATCATCAAGCTTCCTTTTGTCCACCTCAAACTCAGGGCATTTTTATTAAACAAGATCTTAATTTGTAGAAATTTGCTTTTGAAGTTATGCCGGAGAAGGCTATGGCAAACTCTTACAAAGACAACCAGCAAGTTATGTCTCATTCCCTAAATAGTGCCCAGAATGTTTTATTGCTTGAAGCAGGCCTTAACTAAGATCTCTGTCTCTTCCTTAAGTGTTGCTGCTACTTGGTTCAGAAGTTCCTTATCTTCACCCGGTCCCACCCAAAGAGATTCATTCATTTCTTCCTGCTTTATGTGGTACCAACCTTGATGGCAAATTCTTTGGTGTTTTTCTAGGTTCTACTAATGGCTTTTGATTGAAGTACAAAAGTTATGCTTATAGTAAAGGTCCATTGATGAAGCGAGAGAAAAGATCTTCACAGTGACCACTCTACATTGGGGGATTTCTTGCCTCAGAAGGCTAGACTGGCAACCTCTCTGACTGATTTTCATCAGTTTGTAAAGATCTCTTTATTTAAGCAGGCATTTATTCCACTAAGAATGTGAATTTTATTTGATGTTTTGTTTTATCTACTGAATCTATCCATTTTTATTATAAAACTCGTCGTTTGTCACTGGTTTTTGTATGATGGTGCTTTGTATCAATGTTCATTGTGATTACCTGTCTTGAGCACTGCATAAGCACCAGTAGGGCAGTATTCAGGATGGAAGTATCTACAAAAAACAAAAAAAGGTCATACAAATAAAAAGTTGGCAATGATTGATTTAGGAATAGAAAGTTGGTTGCAAATGGAAGTTTGATACAGAAATTTCATTGCATCTATCAAGCTTGTTTAGTACTTTGGGATGAATATCAAGTATAACTGGTACTAGAAATGTGGTAAATGGACTTCCATTATTTATTCAACTAATGTTAAGGAGAGCAACTCAGGATTAGTAAGAGAACAGCTCCCCCCCGCCCCCCCCGCCCCCCCCCCCCCAGAATAGGTCTACTCAACCAGTCATTCTTTGTGGCCTGATCAGTTTATACTGCTTCTATATCAGATCAAACTTCTGTTAGGGCAATTGCCAGATTCCAGCTTCTCCTTTATTTCCTTCATGAAGCTGGTACAAAATATCAGGTCTTCATATTAGATTTAAACTTGGCCTAATTGTACAGTGCTATAACCAATACATGAACTATAATTACAATACAGTTATTCTTTGGCATTCTCTACATTTTGCACCATAGTTCTCTGCTAAAAAATAAGTGTCAATGAAAACATATAAAAATGCATGCAATAGGGAAAAATAGAAGACAGTGCTATATTATAGAAATATAATATTTCGATAATTGAAATATTGCAAAACTTCAGACATTATAAAACATTATATCAAAAATGTATATATTAGAAAAAATGCAAGCAAAAAACATCTTAGAAAGGCTACCAAGAACTGGATTAGATCTTAGATGATTATTCTGTTATTAGCAGCGGTGTGTATCAGGAACCAAAGAAAGTCAGATGGTACCCAGACTCCCTTTAGCCCATGACCCAAATAACAGCACTGGACAAATGAAAGTGTTTCTAATTGATTCCATCATTTAATGTACCAGAGTCACTTTCCAAAATCCAGTAATAAAGGTAATAGTATATGTAGACATAGGCTGAGAGAGATGGAGATACAGTAGTGTATCTGATGTGTATGGATTCTGCCATGGGGAGGAAACATGCTGTACCTATAAAGCAGTTCAGGTGGGCCCTAGACATCTCTGAAAAACATATTTCTTGCTGTCCTTTATGCTAGACAGTTTTCTGACAACCTGAACTGTACCCTGAACCTGTAGGACTATATTCGATAAGTCAGTTTGACCCATGTAGAAAAGTCGATAGCAACTGGGCATGCAGAAGAGAATGAAATTGACTTAAAACTGGGACAATGAGAAACTGGGGGAAATCCTGTGGGTCCCTACTAGAGAATACTCACCTGTATACGTGCTATACCACCACCAATGCCAGCTTCTTTCACAGAGCAAATGGAAACTTTTGGGATAATGGTAACAATTTTTTAGTTCAGTAGGATTTTTTAAAATATATATATATATTTGATGTGTATCCCTTCTTTCTACTGTGGAACAAAAAAAAAAAAAAAAGTGCCAGCCCTACAAGGTAGACCTGACTAAGAAACCAATGAAATGTAGGTCAGTACTACAGCTAGAGTAACAGGATCTTGCAAGTGTGAATGGGCTTCCCCCTCCCTCTCTTTATCTGAGACAGCTGCCACAAAGGACAGCAAGGAAGATAAGATGCCTAATTAGAACTGCTGGGTTCAACCTATTAAAAAGATCCTGTATAGGAGGCCATGGCAGACGTCATCCAGGAAGTGTGATTCAAGTAGTGCCTACTGGTCAGCCTAGTTATCTTTCCATAAAAGACAAAGATCCACCTAGTCTAATACAGTGGCCAGAGATGTATCTAGGGAACTCACAAACAGGGCAGGTGTCAGCTCTTCAAGGTAGACCAGACTAGGAAGCCAGTGCCATGTAAGTCAGTACTACTTTTGTTGTAAAGCTACAGTAACAGAATCTTGCAAGTCTGAATGCACTTCCCTCTCCCTTCCTTTATCTTTGTGTGTACTAGGGAGGGGCTTGTCTGAGAGTTTACTCATGTTACTTTCTTGGCCTGGGCTCAGGCCCCTTTTATCTGACCATTGCTCTGGTAGCAGCTCTTCCTCCTGTCCTTTGAAGTCATTCCCTGTGCTCCCTACACAAGGAATGTTGAATTAGGACTACCATGGCTGCAAAACTCCACTACATGACAAGAAAGAGATACAGAGAACTCTTAACTGCTTGCTGACATCTAGTGGCCGTCCAGATTGTTGCAGCCTAGATCTGGTAGCCCAAGTTACATGCATACTCAGATTTAATGTATCATCTTACTTGGATGTAAAATTGGAACTCATCCTTGGTACAGAATAGCTTTTAGTGAAACTATCTAGAAAATAAAGACATAGACTGTCAAAGTTTATCCTTCTTAAAGCTGTCTTGCCTTTGTACTGTTTTACATTTTTGGAATGTCTGTTAACATGGTAAGCTCAAAATGACAGGTCTATGACAGTTACCACATTGAGAGACAAAGATTACTGTCAACTAAACTCAGTTAATTCATCAATAGCAATGGTCTATTTCATTTCCCAGTAGCCTAGCAACAACAAATTAAAGGAAAAGCATTTCCCCATGTGGCAAGTGGGTATAATATTTTCTAGGTTGCCTTCCAGTATAAAAATGGTAGTCATATCTCTATCTATCTATCTATCTATCTATCTATCTATCTATCTATCTATCTATCTATCATCAAGCTAGGAATTGGGGGAGGGGCAGACCTCAAAATTAAGGTTATTCCATCTTGGACAGCATTGACTTGAAAATATTGGGCCAAATATAAATGTTTCTGCAACTCTGTTGCAGTAGTTCTAGATATTGCTAAATTAAATTGTTTGTGAAGTGTTTTCACTGATGTGTGAGGAAAAAATCTTTGTATTGTTGCTGCTGAAAAATTAAAGTACAGAGAAGAGAGGAAAAAAAGAGGAAAAAATGGAAGTGAAAAAAATTATGAACTGGAAGATCAAGTAGAGAATTCTTTGGGGTAACAAAAGAACAAAACACATGGTCATTGATAGGTAGTAATGAAAAAGCTGAGTTAAAATTCAAGCAAAGACACTTTTCTACCATGACAGCAGAATCCTCTTTGCTTGGTAAAATTTAGCCTGACCATCTTAGTGTAGTCCCATTTCATTTTAGTATTTCCAGTTGGAAAACTGAGTATTTCAGAAGGAATCAGGAAACACCAAAAACAGAGCAAAAATAAAAACAAAAACCCAAAAGACCCCCCCCCCCCCAAAATCCCCCAAAAACCATCACTGGCAAAACTCCAATCTTATATCAGTGATTTAAACAAGTACACCATTTACATTTATCAGTGGCAGACTTTCTGATCAATTAAAGAGACATTCCAATTCACCAAGCACCAGACCCACCTACCACAAATTCTGTGTGAAGAGCTGAGGAAAAGAGGGAAAGAGACAATGACCCACCTCAAGTATAATTTCCCATTCCACTTGGAAAGTCTCCCTCCCCCACCACCTGACCTGTGCAAAGGATTCCAATGGCAATGGGGATTACTTTTGAGTAAAGAAGTATAGGATTACACTGTCATCCTTCTAATTTTCATTTGTTGCTTTGAAATGATGCTGTTATTACTTTATATCTCTGGAGATGTTTATACTCCAGGGAAGCAAGAATATTTTAAATCCTTTGGGTGTTTCTAGGGGTTCTTCAGTAATAAAACCAATAACAGAAGAGAAATGTCTCTTAAAGGAAGCATTCCTATCTCTCTCCTGATCATCTGTCTGGCAAAGGTAAGATTTGCACAAACTCCGTAGGAGACACACTGAGGCCCAACAGACCTGCCCATAAAGTACTGAGGATGACAAAATGTGAGATTTACCCAGAGAAGAATGAGAAAAAAAAAAGTATTAAAATACACTACGTAACAGAAGATGACCAAAGATGGGGAAAATCCCATAAATTAAGAACTCCTTTTACAGAGAAAAATAATTTGTGTACAAGGATTAGATCAGAACTTGTTCCTTTGAAGTAAAGACTTTTAATTGTTTATTACTTATTTATCATGTGAAGTAATTTATAGCAACAAAAGTCTGCACCTGAAGTTTTAGGTGGCCCAAGGTACTTCCCAAAGATTCTTTCATTTCATTTCTCTGCATTTATAGAAATGTGCAAAGTAATCTAGACTGTATCAGAATATCCTGCAAGGGGCATGGATTAAGTAGAAATGGGTCAGTCTGAATATAGAAATGTTTACAGCCATTGGTTTGAAGCATGCTGGCTGGGGAATTCTGGGAGTTGAACTCCACACAACTTAAAGTCGCCAAGATTGAGAAACACTAGAACATAGAGTTACAGCATTTTTAACTACCCAAAGTACAATACAAATATCTAGAGGGAAACAAACACACAAGCTGAGCAACAAAAGTAAATTAAAAAATGGGCTAACCCCCAACCCCCTAAGTTATCTGTGAAAGGCCTGTTTTTGATGAAAGATGTACCAATTTCACATGGGACAGCTTCCCCAAATTGTAACACTGACACAAGAAAAGTCTCCGTCTCTCAGATTCACTCCTCTGGCCTGCCAAGAGGGCTCTAAGAGCAAAGTCCCTGGTGTTGATCTTTATTCTCGAGCAAGCTTATATTAGAACCTCGTCATAAGCCATTGAAGCTTTCAAGCAGTCTTTGCCAAAGTGGAAAGCGCTGGACTGCGACTCCCATAGTCCCCAGCCAGCACGACAAATGGCTACTTCAGAGACTAGAACCAGGACTTTGAACTCAGTTCAGAAGTAACTGCTCTCATCTGAGTATCCAGGGAAAGAGATGAATTAAGGGTTGCCCTCAAGCTAAATGCCTGTTTCAGCAAGGGAAGAGAAACCCCATTCAGAACAGGTAGCAACACTCCCCCTAGACTGCCAGTTTTCTTGATTAATAGCTCCACCATCATCCTTGAATTAAGTTTCAGCTTGTTAACCACCAGCCAGTTTAACATAAAAAAAAAAAAGAAAATTTTCTTTTCTTTTCTTTTCTTTTCTTTTCTTTTCTTTTCTTTTTTCTATTCTTTTCTTTTTTCTTTTCTTTTCTTTTCTCAGTTAAGACACACCATCAATAGCATTTTCCTATAAGTTGCTGGCTTTTTATTAGGATACTTAATTCCATTTCTACTTATATGCAAGACATGAATTCTTTGAAATATTAAACAGATCTCTACTCTGATTTTTATTAATCTCTGCATTCAGGAAGGCCTCCCTGCCCTCCCCCAAATCTAATGTTCTTTCACCTCCCCGCTTTCCATTCCTATATAGGAAGCTATGCAATGTGCCTTTAAATATTGAACAATATTGAAAAATATGGAAGTCCCCCTACTCTCTCTCTCTCTCTCTTTTTTAATATTAGCTTAAGGCGAGACTCTGGCATGATTTCCACTCCTTTCATGACACTGTAATGATGTTACCACATACAGCTTTATCTTGCATGAAAAGGTGAAGTCATGACTGATTTCTCCAATTTAAAAGCACTCAACCCTCACACTGCTAGAAATGAATATTTTGCATATATTCATGCAACAATGATTCAATTTAAGATTTCTATTTTCAACCATTGCTCGGGAAAAGAAAAAAAAAACCCTTCACACTCACGCCAGGGTAAAATTGCCAAAATGCATAATAAGATTTATTATAGATGAGTAGCATTTTATTTAGTATTTCATGTTAACATGCTTTTAGGGTTACCCTGCTTTAGCAGGAGGATCCATCTTTTCGCTTCTAATCAGAGATAACGCTTTATTGTGCAGTGTACTCCTGTGGCATAAGCGGAGAGAATCTTTTCTGTGTCCTGCACGTCTAAATGTTGTTGCAACAGTCTGTCTATAGAGTGCACAGTGCACATCATTTCTGGCAAAAGGTTTATTCGTAATGCTCACTGTTTCACGCGGCAAATGAAATGTATTGCAGGAGACCCGAACAATAGCCAGGGCCCTTAAAAGTGGGTCTGCCCAGTTCATGGGCAAGGCAGGGGTGGAGACACTTAATTTCCCTAGGGTGGGGCACATTCTAGGCCTCCTCCCTGTGCCCCCTCCACTCCTCTCAATTTGTTCTCCTAGCTACGCACACAGCTGAAAACAGCACAACCAGAGCTATGTACAAGGCAGGAAAGGCTGCAGGAATAAAGATAGTGGGGGAGAAGTCCCCCCCCCCCCCGATATTCCTCAAGCTCTTTCAGTAGTATCCTATTGCCCACTTTAAATGAGAAAGAAACAGAACTGTGTTTCAAGATGGTGCTCTGCCAGTGTGGCCATTACTCTTCTAGGAGCTTTAACTGGCACCCAGCCAGTGGGAACGGAGGGGCTCTGGACCAGATCTTGGATAGAGCCCCCAGGCTGTGTCTCAAGTTCATGCAGTGTCAGGAGACTAAGAGCTTTAGCTACCGCAAGGAAAGAAGCAGATCCAAGTGGAGATCCAAGAGCATGTGCAGAGGTTTTTCCATCCCATTACTTTGTGCCACTGTCTGAATGCATCAGTGTCATTCGATTGAACGTGTTCTTGAACTCTGACAGCAAACTGAGATTTATAAAATTCACTTAGAGTTTTATTGAAAAATCAATCTTCCCTAACATGCAAGCAAATTAAGAATATATGAATAAGTAAATAAACTGAAGCATTATGTTTGGTAAAGTAATCGTGATCAATTTGGATAAAAATACAGCTGGAAGCATTTTAAATATTCCCCCTTCAGTCTCACCTTTGATCCTCCTGGCAAGATTTAACTCTCTGTAAAGTCAAAGGGTTGAACCTTTTATTACTTCAGGTCTGTTTATAATCTTTGAACCAGCGAGTGGTATGACTGCTTCTGTTCAGGCAACCCAGTATGTGGCTTTACCAACTGCACAAACAAAAAGGCAAATTGCAAAGGAAATGATAACAGCGAAATCATAACCTGTTTTTAAAGCCTATTTATATCAGCTTAATAAGCTACGTTCAGCAAAACACAGACTGTTCTGGTCAATTTACGATTTCCAGTTCAGCAAAAAAGTTGTTGAGGCTTGTCTGGTCAAGTTCAGCTCCTTGCTTCCCACAATAGCCATCCTGGGAGGCTGACAAACAGGGCACAAAAGCAGCAGTTCAGTAAAATCAGAGCTACTTGTACTGATGCATACTGCCCCTGAACATGGAGGATCCATTTAGTTGTTATGGCAAATAACTGGTGAGAGGCCTCTCCCCCATGAATTATCAAATGCTCTTTGATCCTTCCAAGCAAGTAGCCATCACTTTATATTGTGGTCACCCTTCCATAAATTAAAGAGACATTGGGTTAAGAAAAATGTTTTTGTTTAGATTCTCCAGTCAATCTGCCTGATTGTAGGAGCACAAGTTTTAATATTATGTGAGAGGTAAAGAAATCCCTTCTCTATTCTGATTTTTTAAAATCACATTTAATTACATCAACTTTTGCCATCTCCCCCCATTACACTTGCCTTTCAAATTCTTCATCCTTAATCATTTAGACCAGTGTTTCTCAGCTTTGGCAACCTTAAGATGAATGGACATCAACTTCTAGAATTCCCTAGCCAGCATGCTGGCTGGGGAATTCTGGGAGTTGAAGTCCACCCATCTTAAGTTTGCCAAGGTTGAGAAACACTGATTTAGACTGCAAACTGCTTGCAGACAGAGACATTTGCTTTTTCGGTTTAAATTATTTAATTATATTATTATATTATATTACTTTTATATTGGCCAATATAGAAAAAGCTAAACTGAGTCGAATCTTATTAACAGTTGGATAGGAGACTACCAAGAAATCCCAGCCCTGTAGACTAGACCGAGTCAAATAAACATCCAGAAGAAGGAAATGGCAAACCATTTTGGTATTGTTGCTAATAAAACAACATGGATATGTCTGTTTAGTTACCAGAAGCTGAGAACAACGATTTCTTTTTCTTATTACTAAAATACCAATGGCATGACAACCACAGCAAGAACAATCGTATATACTGTTAGCGATCTCCAGTCTCTGCATCCTAACGTATCCAAATGAAGACACAAGGAGGAGATACTAGAAGGCTTGGGGAAGGTTGATGGAAGCATAACTCAACATAACCATCATCTTAAAAGGGAGAGGAATCCAATGTGAATTGAGCTGTTCTGGAGGAAAATCAAGCAGAAAGCCAGGGCCCATCTTTTTCTGAGCCATGAGGAGAGTCTTGTACCTTCCCTGGGCAATGGGGAGAGAGGACAACTTCTGTCCTTCTCTAGCTGCCCACATGCTTTCCTAGCTTCCCTAACACCTGCTCTTCAGCTACCTTTTCCTTTCACTCCTGTAGCAAAAGCCATTTAAAAGCATCCAGGGACGCACTTCTGCTCTAGATATTCTTCATCTGCCTTGCCTCCAGCTTCTTCTTTGGAGGAAGCAGTGTTTCCTCAGTGCAAGGAAGCATATCTTAGGTGGCCCTCACGTTCTTTTGCTATGGTGGAGCTGGCAAAATGGTTTCCTTCTCCAGAGCAAATGATCGTAAAATGAAGTAACTTTGGAAGGAGGGAGCCATCAGGAGTAGTGGAGGATGGAGCAGGTATGGGAGCATACACAGGAAGATCGAAATATCAAGATGGCAGCCATGACCATGAGATCAAAACCCCACCTGTTGCATGATTCACATAACTAAGGGCAGGGCTTCAATCACACAGTTGTGGCCACCATCTTAACTACCAGATATCCCTGGTTTTTACTCTTTTCCTAAACACAGTAAGGTGGGAGCCAAATGCATCTCCTAGTCTAGGAGTCGCACAGGGGAAGGCCCCTTCCCTCATACCTGATAGTCAAACTATGGAGGCATCTTCAGAAGGGCTTTTCATGCTGATTTAAATAATTGGGCAAGTCAGTCCTCCAGATAAACAGTTCCTAAGCCAGCCTTTCTCCACTTTTTTACCCTGGAGGAACCCTTGAAATAATTTTCAGGTCTCAGGGAACACCTGCATAAAAATGGCAAAACATACAAAAACTTCACAATAGATTTCATTTCTAATCTATACAATCCATGTTTTACAAAGGTTACCTCAACAGCAAAGTGGTAGGCTGGCAGCTGAGTTGCGGCACATAAAAATTCCCACCACGGTGAGTGCTAGCATTGTGTTCAAAACAATGTTGTTGTTTTTTTCAATCCTGATCTCTTGTGGAACCCCAGGGTGCCATGGACCCCAGTTGAGAAAGGCTGCAAGCTATTTAGAGCTTTCAAGGTGAATACAGCATCTTAAATTGTGCCAGGTAGACAACTGTTAGCCAGCGCAGATCTTTTAATATAGCCACCATATGATAACTGGATCTTGTACCAGTCAGCAGCCTAGCTGCCACACCTTGCACCCATTGCAATTTTGGGGCCTTTTTCAAGGATAGCCCCAGATAAAATGCATTGTAGTAGCTGAGATGGGCTATAGATGAGACATGGCCATAGCTGGCACACTAGTTGTAATTGTGCAAATGGGCTCCTCGCCACACCTGCAAATCTGCTGTGGGTCAAGAATCACTCCCCAACTGGGAAACCTGCTCTTTCTGTGGAAGTACAGCCCCCTCCGCAACAAGCTTCACCTGAAACCCAGAGGCCAGCCTTTTCCATTTTATGGAAAAATGGGGCAGCTCCATTTTATCTGGATTTAATTTCACCTTGTTCTGCCTCATCCAGCTTATTTTTGAGATTAGGTGGTACTCTAGGTAGCATTAGCTTTGGAGGGCCTGTGGAAAACCATGCAGGGAAGAACCGTAGAGAGGAAGAGAAAAACACCACACTATTATACTTGGTTGCAGATTTCATTGCTGCTGCTGTTGTGTTGATGTTTCAGTAATAATGTTTACAATGGCATAAATCTATATTCCAATCTGTTGTGCTAAAGGAAGATTTTTTTTTTTTTTTTTTTGCTTCCTTAGAAAGTTTCAGCTCAGTTGGGCCGGCCTGCTGTCATCCTGCTCCTCCTGCTCCTCCTCCTCCTCCTCCTGATCTTCGCAAACATAAAGAGCCTTGCCATTATAGCAGCTTTCTCTTTGGGCCACAGTGGTATGAGATGATAGCGCAAGAGGCTTTCACAGATGAAAATAATTGTGTGCTTTTGGTGTTATTATTTTTGGCAAGAAGCTTTCGCTCTCAGCCTTCCAGCGTATTACATCATTACACAGTATAATGCATCATAATGATAGAGTGAATGGCGGTCCAGAAGTGCCAACGACTCCTTGGAAGTTGAGAAACAGGCGGACGCATTTTCAGCTGCGGGGGGGAGCTCTGTTCGGCTGAGTGTCTCCCTAGATGAAACAAAGCTGCAATCCCACTTGGCATTCACATTAATTGTGGGCTTGCCAAAAGGCTAGTTCCATTGGCATATAAATTAGTGGGGAATTATTCATCTCAACTCAGTAACTAAGCAAATCTCCTCTTCACACTCTCTGTGCCATAAGATTTACACCCGCTTCCTTCCCCATTCCAAGTGCATATTCCACTCTATATTTAATAGCAGGGGGGCAAATGATAAATGCAAGATTTACATCTTCGTTTATATAAGAAAGAAAGAAAGAAAGAAAGAAAGAAAGAAAGAAAGAAAGAAAGAAAGAAAGAAAGAAAGAAAGAAAGAAAGAAAGAGAAAGAAAATCTCTACTCACAGACAAAACAAGTACCAGTGGGGATCAGCCATACGGCTGATCATGTAAAAGAGTAATTTTGCATTAGTCATGATTTGTCAACTCAAGGAATGGCATTCATTTAATTCACTCCCAGACATTAACCAAAAGTGAACTAATTTGGAGTAAGTGTAATTTAAAAGGCTAAAAGCCAGAAGATTTAAAATAGAAGCTTCTTTTCTGGTTTAGAAGAATTCAGAATGGCAAGGCTGGAAGGGCAGCTGAAGGTGACAGGAGCCATTGCCAAAGAATGCACATTTCATCAATGGAAACAGAGATATTGTTGTGACTTGTAGCATCCCTAGTTTTCCCCCAAGATCACTCATTACGTGCCCTTCCACTAATATTCACTGCCAAAAAATGGAGGGGGCATGACATTCAAAATCTCCTGTACTTTAAAAGAATGCTTATCAGCAACTGCTCACTGCTGCCCCCATGTGCTGTGCTATGGCACTACCTTCTGCACCAGTGAGAAACTGTGCAGACTGACTCTTCCTGGGTAGGAAGGAGCATATGAGCATCCTGAGAGAGCATCCTGTCTCAGTAACTAACACTCTCAGCAGAAAGAATGATTCTGGCTCCGCACTCTCTGTAGTCTGTCGTTTAGCTTTAAACAGCAACAGGACCATGCGTTAAACAGATTTACTCACTGCCACTACTGCGAGCCTTAATCACACCCCTCAGTGGCTGCACATCAGTGTGCTGTGCATGTATGATGCATGTGCCCAGAACTCTCTTGCATGAGGTGGGATTGTGAATGGGCCAGGATTGCCTCTCATGTGGGCAAGCCGTACATGTCTTCTGCTTATGTTTGACTTATGACTTACTGTGCATAATTGGTGAATGATGTGACTGGATGGAAAGTAAAGAACCAGGACCTGCACCAATGTGATTAACTCACATATTCTTTGAGTAAGGCTGCTTAAATTAATCTGTTGTTTCCACCCTGCTTTCTCAGGATGGCTTAAAATATAAATTATTCGGCTACAGTTTGATAGAATGTCAGGTGAATATGGATCAGTTACAAAAAGGAGATTTCAGTCCGGGGAAAGTAGACAGTGTGAGAAACAGCTCTGCCTTGATGGGGTTAGGTACAAGTTGAAGTAGAGGGGGCTTTGATGGACTTTCAAGATTCTGTTACAATGTCCTAAGCCCATTAACGTACTTTCCAAGACTTCCAGAGGCTCTTGTTTCCTGGCCTTGTCTACCTCAAAGGGTTGACAGACACTGACCTCTGAAGCAAGATGTATCTTAAGAAATGGAAGATCTTTGCTTTGATCAAAATCTACTAATATATTTCTGCCCAGGAAGATTTAATCTTATGGAAGCTTTGATAGGATTAATTATATAGCAAGAGTAAATTAAACAACTTCAGCCATATTAGCTGGTAAGATAATAAATGGGGAACATGTTGTGCTGATGTACTTCCATTTACAAGAATGTTTGCTAGGTCCAAGATGTATACTTCCCATACTGAAAACCAAATTTATTGTTCTTACGGATTGACTATACTGATTTTTTTTACTGATTTTTATTTTTAAGGGGTAGGACTTTGTGCAGTTGCAGGAGCCATCTTGACTTCCTTGACTGCCTCCCCCATGAGTGCCCCTGTGAAGGTCCATTAATTTGGGGGAATGGGAACCCTGAAGGATAGCAACTCCACCTGTTTGCATTAACAATTTTTAAAAAGATACAGTCTCTCTCTAGTATCCCCAAAGGGGTGGGGAATAAAGATAATGACTAATGAATGTTTAGCTAGTTCCAATCTGTAGTATACATAGTGGTGTTTCTTACCTAAGACATTGAATTAGCAACCTTTCAACCACTCTTTTAAACTAGCATGTTGTGTCAACCTTGCCCATGTGCTTGGTTTATGATACAACATGTTATATGAACCCAGAAAGTACACAATCTATATTTTTCAGAGAAGCCACAAGAGAACAGGCAGTATAAAGGTGTACAGTAATGGTTTCTCATGCAGGTGATCTCTGCTTCCTGCTATGTTTGTGTCAACTCTGTAGTTAAGCAGCACAAACATCAAACTTCTGCAAGCACTGAACTAGTCAACATTGTAATGAGCCTGGCAAATAAGGAAGATCACTTAGCTCAGTTCTTAACTTCGGCTAAGCTTTCTCCTACCATATGTAGTATTAATAGGAAAGTTAATAATATTTTAAGAGAACGATCACTGCAAATTCCCATCGTGTACGCCATAATAGAATTGATCAAAATGAATTCATCAGGTATTCATGTTGGTGTCCTATGTAGTTCCATAGGTGTTTCAATGCAAATTAGCATTTCTCAGAGGACACTTAAAGTAAAGTGTTCCTGAAAGTTCCTATTACCCATATTGCCAAGATAAGTACATTAAAGATCATCTTCTTGTACAGTGCTAATGTAGCCTGTCTGCATAAAATGTATCTCCCATGTTGGGTATATTCAAAAAGATCTGCTGAAATCTTTCCTTTCCCCTTCCTGCAATTAGTTGCCACCCTTGAATTTCTGCTATTTTACAAGAAATATTTCTAGTGTAATTAAAATTGCTGTAAGTAGACAGTAATATAAGAGTTATTTACTTGTTATTTCCCATGTGAAAGTACCAGGACACTGGGGATGAGCAGAAGCTTAATGCTTCTTGGCTTTGCCTCTTCCACTGCACTCCCATGTTCATTGTTTTCTATGAATTGTCTGAATGCAAATATCTGCAGTGGGGAAACTGCTCAATTCCTGAAAACAAGCACTTAGTATAGATGTCCACAGGGTAGTGGCAACTAAGGTAATAAAATCTGTGTCACAATGATATGATGCAAATTCTGTCCTTCTTGGAGATCATCAGTCCAACCCTTCACCCATTATAGGAACCCACTGTAACAGCATCCCTGACAGATAATCATCCTGCCTCTGTTTAAACACTTCCAGGAAAGAGTACTCCACCACTCTCCAAGCGAATCTGTTCTCCTGTTGAACAGCTCTTGCCATTAATGTCCAACCAAAATCTTCTTCCTTGTAATTTAAGCCCATTGTTTCTTGTCCTGTGTTCTGAAACAAGTCTGAACAATTCTCCCCTGACTGCTACAAGGCAGTCCTTCTGATACTTGAAGACAGTTATCATGCTTCCCACAGTTTTCTCTTCTCTAGACTAAATAAACCCAATGGTTCTAACCATTCCTCATAAGCTTGTCTGGCTAGGCCCAAATATTTCACTGCTGGTTTCTGCCTACTTTTCAAGCTTGTCAAGATCCTCCTGAACCTTCTCTGGACTAAATAAACCCAATGGTTCTAACCATTCCTCATAAGCTTGTCTGGCTAGGCCCAAATATTTCACTGCTGGTTTCTGCCTACTTTTCAAGCTTGTCAAGATCCTCCTGAACCTTCTCTGGACTAAATAAACCCAATGGTTCTAACCATTCCTCATAAGCTTGTCTGGCTAGGCCCAAATATTTCACTGCTGGTTTCTGCCTACTTTTCAAGCTTGTCAAGGTCCTCCTGAACCTTGATGTCAAGATGTTTGCTATCATCCATATCTTTGTATTACCCACAAATCTGATAATATTTTCCAGCCCCTTATCTAAGTCACTTATATGAACAACATATACCTAGAACAGAACCCTGCAGTGTGCCACTTTCTACTTCTTCCACCTTTATGTGAGGCCAGTGATACCCACTGTGTGTGATTATTCAACCAGCTCTGTATTAATTTAATGATAATATAGTCCAGCTTCCATTTTGTCATCTTCTCTACTAAGATCTCATGGGAGGCTTCACCAAATGCTTTGCTAAAGTCAGGATATAATATGTCCACCGCCTTCTCATGATCAACTAAACTGGTCATTCTATCAAAAAAGAATGTTGGGCTGGTTTCACATGACTCGTTCTTGATAAATCCATTCTGGATCATGTCAGATAACTCCTTTTTTTCTAAATGCTCAGAAACTGCACAGTTAATAATCTCTTTCACAGTTTTGGCCAGTATCAACATCAACCTGACCTGGGTATAGCTACCTGAGTCTTCTTTTCCCCCTCTTTTTGAAAACAGGAACAATATTTTCTGCCTTCCTCAGTTCTCTGGCATGAGAACTCATGACTTCTCAAGGATTACTAAAAAGCACTCCAAGATGACCTCTGCAAGTTCTTGGATGCAGTTGGTCTGGTCCTGGAATCTTTCATGGTAACCAGGTGTTCCTTAAACCTCATTTTACTTATCTTGGGTTGCCATTCCCTCCTTTTGTCAATTGTTTTGCATAGATCTATTTGGACAGAATTCCCCTTTGGGGGGAAAACTGAAGATAAGAGTTGAAGTGCTCTGCCTTCTCCCTGTCACCTGTAATATCATCTTCAAGTAGTGAGCCCACCCCTTTGTTCCATATTGACATAGCTAAAAAAAAAAAAAAAAAACCTTTTTGTTGCCTTTAACTTCCCTTGTGAGCTGAAGTTCCTTTTGTGCTTTAGCCTTTTGATTTTAGGCCTGCAAATATTAGCTGCTTCCTGGTACAATCACCTCCTTTGTGATTATGACCATCTTCCATTTCTTATAGATGTTCTTTATAACTTTTAGCTAAGTTGAAAGAGCCCACTGTATCCAGAATTGTTTTCTCAGCTGCCCCCTACTTTTTTCTGATGGGAATGGTGTGTGTGATTGTACTGTACTTCCAGGATCTTATTTTTCAGAAGTTCCTAATCCTAATCTTCAGGGAGGAAAAAACATGGTACGTTCCTCGCAAATCATAAGAGTAATTTCTTCTGCCCCCATTTTCCTTGGATGAACAACAAACAAAGTGCCTCCCTTTTCACCTCCCCACAAACTCTTGCTTGCTTACCTTGGGAGCTCACTGTCCGGGAGCTTGCTTCCTGATATGTCCCCTGAAGCTGGCTCAGCTAGGTCAGCAGGAATCAAGGCTCCAATCGCACATAATAGGCAATCAGCAGCACCCTCAGGAAATAAACAGAAGTGCTCAGAACCAGTTTGCAGTAGCAGCAGTCAGTCAACAGACAATCTCTTCCTTGATTCTTCCTCTCTCTTCTTCTTCTTCCCTCTCTTCAATTGAATCCCTTCATTAATCTCTTGTTTGCACTTCCTTTTCACCCACACAGTGAGCCAGTTGACCCTTAAGGAAATGCTGTATGTCTTGAAATTCTTATAGAAAATGGGTAGCCTCTGGAATGGGAGAGGGTTGTGAAGTGTTTGACAGCAGGTGTGGGTGGTAGCTGTAAGTGACCTGAAATTGTGACATCTGAGCAGAAGCATGAACTGAGTTATTTTAAGCAAACAGGGCCATAGACAAACCATTTTGTATAGAAAAATGCCCTCAGTGTGCCTGAAAATATTTCAGCATGGTTCTGCTTCAAATAGAAAATGATGCATTGTGCAGTTACAGGAACTATCCTAGCGTTCCTAAACCCCCTGGATATAGGAACAAGGGCCATAGCAGGATGAAAGAAGGTGTAAGGAAATGGTAGCCCCACTACAGAGGTCACAAGCTCTCTTAAGTCAAAAGAAACCCTCATGATGAGCTTATATCCTCAGGGATAGGATTACGTGTCCTCCTTTTTGTCCTCATGTCCTCCATCTGACAGGCATGGCCTTAAAATCAAATATTGCCCAGCTTTTTGAGTGTCTTGGGGTGGTGGTGGTTTGGGACTGTTTTCACAACATTGGTCATTCAAACTTTTGTGTATTGTGACTTGTAAATTGTCTGTTTCTTTCTTTCCCTCGTCCATTGGGAGACTTAACAGCCTAGATTTACATTATTTAATTTATTTCCTGATTCCAGCAATCAGCTTCAATCCAGCCCCTTCAAATCTATGATGACTGTAGTCTGGAGATCATGTGACTCGTCATACGTTTCTATGGTGAATTTTGAAAAGTGCATCATCACTGATTCTATATTGTTGCTAGCTGTGCTCTTGAAAATAAAGATTTGTTGGAAAAATATTGTGATTAACAAATCAGTCTTTCCGGTGCTAGAAAAAGTAATTTCATATACATGTAGGCCTAAGTACATTTTTGTGCAGTTTTTTGCTGTAATTTTAGTTGCGGATGCCAAGGAAGTTAAATGGATAGTGTGTCCTCCTTTCCCACCCCCATCTTGTTCTTCTTTCCAATTGCCCATGTCCTCCTTTGCCTGTTCAGATGTCTGGTAACCCTCCTCCGGGAGGGTCTTCTCAAATTAGTAAATAAAGAGCAGTGTGTGTTGGTATGTTTTTCTCCCTAACTGACAGTGGCATCCACCTGAGTGTACCACTTTTTTCAGAATGCATTTGGGAGGGTCAGAATTTTGGACCTTTTGGACATTCATGCATTGTCATGACAGGTGTTGAAAAGGGGCGGGACTTGGGACCTTGCCACATTGCTGTCATCAGTCTGACCTCCTGCCTCCTTTTGCTTCCTCTTGTAGGCCACAAATCAAATCTATGTCTGGGGTTGTCAGGGCATTTACTTCATAAGGCTGCTTATAATCTATGACTTGATGTCACCTTGGTTTCTAATTCTAAGTAAATGGTTACTTTCTTCTATGAGCAACACTGTATTCTTCTTATTAAAGGGTTAGTGTTACCTGTATGTCAGTGATATCACTCAACAAACCAGGCAGATTCAGAATGGTGCCTGAATAACTTATTTTCCTTTACTGTCACCAATGCTTTTGGTCCTTTTGTGTCATGGAAATTTGGAACAAAGAGCTGGCATTCTTTAAACCAAACTTACAAGTGCTACTCTGGAAGTCCTTTTGATTAAAGGATGGGGGCAAATGATGCTTTAAATAACAGAGAAAAATATTAGGAGTCATTAATTTATGAACTTGTTCTTAATGAGATGCATTTCTGGAAGGGAAAGAAAAAAAACCCAAAACAAAACTAAGATGCCACCTCAGTGCTGTATTCACTGAAGAAACAATGCTCACTGGGGAGAAAGAGCTAGTTAGCCTCCCATGACTTAGATAAAGCTACGGAGAAATGACAAGTGCCAGTAATTAACAAAGCCTCTTCAACAAGATAACCCTATTCATCTTTGTCTATTTCAATCACCAAAGACTCAGATTCAGTGCAAAATGAATGCCTGGATGCCATCAATTCCTGTTAACCTTTCTATAACCGTTTGGTGTTCATGCATAGGTGATAGATAGATTTTGTCAGTTTATTAAATGGTGACATCTCCCTTGCCATGTGACTAAAACTGTGGGTTTTTTTCCCCTAAGCAAAGTATATTTTAATCATCTCTCTTCTTAGTTTGATCAACTTGCTTATGGTGCGCTTGAAGATATTGCCCAAGCAGTAGGTGGTAGACTTCCTGGGTGTGGCAGCCATTCATAAAAACAGAGATTTGTTTGTTAGTCAGCTTGTGGACCTCTCCCATCATGAATCATTCCAAGCAGCACACAACCCAACTTCTGTAAATTGGATTAAAAACAGCACAGAAGAAATGAAGCATCTCACTAATATACAGTATACATGTGCCGCACCACCACCTTCTCAATAACCTTTCCAAGGAAGGGAAGGTTGGAGTCTGGTTGATAATGATTCAGAATTTCTGGCTCAAACAATGGATTTGTTAGGAGGGGATGTACCACCACCTCCTGCAAGGCAACACCCCCCCTCCCCCCCACAAGGGTGCGTTCATCATTGCCCTGACCCAGCCCCTGGTCATCTCCATAAAGGCCTTTACCAGCCAAGAAGTCTGAGATCCAGAGTACAGGTGGCAGAGCTGATGCCGCAAGGAACTCTGTCTGTTTTCTTCAGAGTCACTGTTCATACCAGGTAACTCTGCAGCTAGTGAATTGGGGATGGGTGGGAATTTTGGCAGGCAGTGATCCATGAAAGTCTGCAGAGAAACTCTTTGAAGGCCATGGGTGGCTCATTGCTGGTACAGAGAGTATGGAGCTAAATTGACCAATTGCCTAATGGTATAAGACAGCTATCTATGTAGTAATGATCCTGGATAAAACATGAGTATTGAAAGCTGTCTATTAAACAATACAGAGAATGCTGGCACAATAATAAAGCCATCAATCATGCATATCATAAAGTGCAAACTGTCTGTGTCAATTTGGTAATTCTGCAGTAAATGGAAATGAAGTCCTCACTGAATCACTTCAGAACTTGCTTGAAAGAAATTGTGATTGCTCAAATTGGTATACCAACCCTGGATATACAACATATTTCCTGCTGTTTGGCTAATGCTGATATAAAGCTTTGCACTGATACCTTCATAATGTTCTTAGCTGGAAATTCTGTTAAAGGAAGATGGCTCCTTAAACACTCTGTAGTGGTGGTGGTGGTGGGGAGCAGGAAGGCAACAGGGGCCACAGATTGCATAAAATATACACATGTTAATTCATATGCATGGATATGAAGTTAGAAATAATTAATTTAAATAAACAATACATGTCTCATTGCTGGGAGGATTACATGTGCCTGCTTAGTCTGCTGTTCAGATACCAGTTGCCAATGGATAACTTCAAGCACCTCCTCTCCATTCCTGTGGTTCTTTATCTTTATACAGGGCTGGACATGGGCAGCCTTGCAGAAGATCCTTTTCAACAGAGGATTCACAACAACCAAAACCAATGTAGATGTTGGGACCCTACAAAGCTCAACGCATGAGCACGATGGTCTGTGGGAGAGCAGGCTGGGGTCCTGCTGCTGGCACTTGACTGATCAGATGGTATAGTGGCCATTTTGGTGGCTTCCTCTGTCTTCTACTGGGGACTCTGGACTGTGTTGGTCTGGGATTAGCCATCTGGTGGGAATCCCATGGCAGATATGTGGGACTTTGTGGCTGCTGGCTCCTAGAGTGAGAAGATCTGGATTGGCAAGGACTATTTTGTGGATTCCTGGTTGGAAGGTGGGCTGGATGATGTTGGGCTTGCCTGCCACTCTTGAGTGAGAGGTGAGGGAGGAGGGAGCTTCTACATCCCAGGTCTGCTGATGTGAGGCTTTCCCTGCTGTCTGGGTGGGACTGGGATGGGGTGACAGAGTCAGAGTGGAGTGTAGATTTTGGTTGGGTGATTTGGGGGACAGGCACTGCCAGTTTGAGGCACTGAATGCTTGGCAGAAGTGCTGGTAACTTGGTTGGGGCTGGTTTGTCCCTGTATGTTTGTGTTGGTTTGGGATGGGTCCCTTCGGCTCAGGGGTAGGAGGGGATGGGGTGAGAAGGTTGGCTGCTGTGAGGGGGAGTATTGCAGTGGTGACAGCATGGAAAGATATGGCCAAGAGAATGTTGTTGAGAGGCTGGTAGATGATCAGCTTCAGAGGGCCCTGGATGAAGCAGATTGTGGATGACCTCTGGAGGGCTTGGAATGAGAGTGGTGCAACGATCCTGGCCCTCTTGAATCTCTTGGTAGCTTTCAATACCACTCACCATGGTATCCTTCTGGACTGGCTTTGGAGGTTGGGAATGGGAGCTACGCTTTGCAGTGGTTCTCCTCCTTCCTCCATAGCTGGCTTCAGTCAATTTTGTACAGATTCATCTTGTGTGCTAATTGTGCCCATTCTTGGTGTAGGAGGTCTTGCCTGCAGTCACTTATGCTTTGGTCACTTCCCATTTGGATTACTGCAATGCACTCTACATGGGATTGCCCCTGAAGATTGTCTGGAAATTACAGCTGGTCCAGAATGTGGTGGCATGCACAGTTTTGGACACCTTTCAGATTGCCCATATTACACCACTGCTGTGTGAACTGCACTGGCTCCCAGTTTCTTTCCAAGTACAATTCAAGGAGCTGGTTATCATTTTAAAGCCTTGCATGGTATGGGACCAGGTTCCTTGTGGGACCCCCTCTCCCTGAGGATAACTATCCATTCCATCAGGTTGGATAGGATGAGTGCACTCCAGGTCTCTTCTCCTAAATCTTGCCACCTAGTGTACCTTTTCCATAGCGGCCCCTGCTCTGTGGAGCATCCTCCCCTGGGATCTAGCAAGCCCCCACTCTCCTGATCGTCTCGAAAGCCTTGAAAATCTGACTTTTTTCCTAGATGTTGGGATAGGATGAGGCTGGAGCTAGTGGCTGCAATTGTGGATTGGTTGGGGAATGGTGGTTGGGGCACCAGGATTTTTTTTTTCATTTCTTTTTTGTATATTGGTTTTCCTGTTTTGCTATGTTTTTATTATAGTTTTGTGAGCCACCCAAAGTTGATGTGCATAAGATGGGTGGCCATACAAATCTTTTAAATAAAAACAAAACAAAACAAAACAAAACGAGCATTTAGAACTTAATTGCAACAGGACTCTTCCTGTGATTAATAAGTCTACCTGGAGTGATGGCCCTATTTCTGAGGAACCTCCTCCCAATTAACACGTGATAAATAGCAATAAGTGGTGTTAAATGAATATTCGGAGGCTGGAGCATAACAACCTAATGTTGAAAGCAAGCCAGCAGTAGAACCACATTGACCAGCTGAGACTGCTGTTGCTCTCTAATTGCCCATCTTCTCTCTGCTTTCAGACAGCCTCTGGCATTATGCTTCTTGGAACATGTTCTTTGTTTCATTTCTGCTCTCTGAACTGTTGTGTGATCTACTTCTGCACTTGACATCTTGAACTATAGCAGAACATTTTGCTTCAGAACAAATCAGCAACCACTGAAGCTCTTTAAGAACCACTTTGCTACATTTCCAATAGACCGTCTGAACCAAAATTTGGGCTCTCGTATTTTAAACCAGTTGCAGTTTTTGAGGCATTTTCAAGGGCAGAATGTATTGTACAGTTTATATGGGATGTAGTCCTCTAAACTATATGGCTTCAGGAAGCCAATAAGCAGGGCTCAAAGGCAATAGCTTGAGTCTATCATAGTTCCCCAACATGTTGCATTCAGTAGCATACTGTCTCTACAGAAGGTTGCATGTAGCTTTCACTGTCTCACATGTGAATATCTGAATGCCTGTATCTGCTGCAGGATCACCCAAGGTCTTGTCACCAACACCGGGCAACAATCCTCCCAAGTAAAACAGCATGATTTTTCAGAAGGTTCTTGAGGCAAATAAAGAGGTGCCACAAGCTTTTGACAACTTAAGAAATTTATGACTTCCCCAAAAACATCAAAAGGAGAAAAAGTAGCCCCAAATCCAACCCCCACTGATGTCATTATGGTGCCTTGGCCATGGGGGGGGGGGGGGAATAGAAGTATAACCCCAAACAGCAAAAAGGTTGGCTTAATGGGACTAGAAGCAGCTCTGTTGAACTGCTTAGAAGATCCAGGAACCTTGTAATGGTATTTCTTTACTAATATGCAAGGGTTGTTTATGGGCAATCTCATGAGGGCTCCCTAAAAAGAAAAAGAGCTTCTTATTTCTCTGAGAGCCATTTACAGCCAGTGTGATGCTGTGACCTCCTTACTGAGACAATGAGAGCAGCTTGGAAATCTTGCAGACCTGATACTAAACTCTTTCCAGTCCTTCCCTTTCTTTAAGTTAAGCTTTTCTACTTCCCTGCTTTACACATCACAAGCCATTTTTGCTGGACTAATTATAGTATTCATCATGTGTGCTTTTGAAAAACGTAACTATCAGTACTTTGGGTCTTTGAATGCGCTTTTACTAATACCTTTCAAAAGCAATAACTTTTTCATATTGGCCAGATTAAGGAATAACTACAAGTAATAGGATACTTTTTCTTCCAGTGTACCGTAGAACATTACACATCTAAAGCTGGCCCAGTAGAAAAGAAGTTGAATTTAGGATAGCAAAAGTATCATAGCAGGCGTGGTGGTGGTCAGCCTGAGGTAAGTTGTTCCCTCTCGTCTCTTCATGGCAGAAAAAGGTGATGGTTCTGTTGTTGAAGCACCAGAATGAGGTGATCATTTGGCATTGTTGGTCCCATTGGAAATATATAACAAGCCACAAATAGCAGGCAATCTGCATGTTTATGATTGCCCAGGGATAACAATGTATGTTTTTCATAATCATATATTTTCCAGTTAGTGCATAAAGTAATAACTCACCAATTCCGAGAAAGTTCGTCTGTCCGTCCGTCCGTCCGTCCATCCATCCATCCATCTTCATGCATAAAACACATGTTTTTTTGCTCCAGAGTAAAGCAGGATGTAGTATGTTTTGCAGGCCAAATTTCACCGTTAGTCACAAAATGGCAAGTATTGATCAGAAATATAAGAAGCAAGTTTTTCAAAATTGAAATCTGAAAGTTTTTACAAATTATTTAAAAATAGTAGTAGCGAAGTACTGTTAGGAATGAAGTAGCGAGAGAATCAGCGATAGTTGCTATATAAGAAGTAGAACTAGCAGCTTCAAAGATGCAGTGGTAATGATAGCAGTAGTGGCAATAATATTATTAATCAAACAAGTACCAACAACTAGCTAGCAGCATGGTAGTAAAAGTACTAATGATAGTTGTTTTAGCAGAAACGGCAATAGTGTACTGAAAAGCAAAGCCTGTTTTATACATAAATGAAAAATACACTGATTTTTTTAGATGGGATGCAAGATTATGTTCCACTGAGGGAATAAAATGAGCAAAATGTTCTCTAGTCCACAGTTGTTGTTTTTTTTGCATTACAGATATTATCAAAATTGCATGGAAAATGCTATTACACCCATTTGGTTGTCTGCTTTGTATCCCATGGCGTCAATCATTTTTCTCTAAAAATGATGCTGCATTTTGTATATAGTTGGCTCTATATCTTTCTGAAGCTATGCATAGTATGTATCAAAACATGGGCAAATAGTTAGCTTTTTCCAGTACGGCATCCTTTATTCAGTCAAGATCTAGACATTTCAAAGCACCCAAAAACCTGAGTGAGGAAAAGGTACACCGAGGTTTTTCTTTTTCTTTTTAGAGTTCTACTGTTCTGTTTTGCAATATCATTTGGACTTTGCCAGTTATTAAAAGTGAGTGGTGTTCATTTAATGCTCAATTTGTTTTTCTAAAACTTTAATTCAGTTCTGTGAGTTTTCTTGATCTGTGGATGGAGGAGTAAAGAATCTGGAAGTAAGATGTCATTCCAATTGGAGGCGGTGTATATCAAGCTGAAAATTCAGGTGGTTCAGTCCTCATGGAGGATATCAGGGAACATCAGCCATGAAAATTTAATGTCTCTCTCCATATATTCATGCAGTATACTTCTGAATACAAATCTGGGGGACATGGCGCATTTCAAGGATTGTCTACTTCCATTTGAACTGGTAGTCTTGTTCAAGTCACCTCCTGCAGTCATCAGGCATTTGTTAGTGACTAGAGTTGTAACAGCAATCCACAATGAATTATTTTGGGAGTAGGTTTGTGAGACCTTGGACACCAATCTCTGTCATATCCCAACTGACCTTATTGGATAGTCAGCTATTGTTTGTCTCCAGAGAAAAACCCAAGAGTTTTTTCTTTGTATAAGAAGCATATGAAAAAAAAATACATAAAAAGTTCATTAAAAAAGTATATATTGGCAGATTTTGAGAACGTTGCAGTCATTACTTTAAAACAAGAGCTGCTCTAGGAGAAATTTACTTTTTTAAAAAATCTGCATCTGAGGGTGTTTCATTCTTTATTAGCTCTTGCCCTGTTTTGCCTATCAAGGTTTGTTTGTATTACCTTGATTTTACATTATCTTGTTTTGGATTTCTTCAGATGTGGGACAACAGCATGAAAGCATGCTGCTCGCTAAGACTGGGAGCTTCCTAAAGGCCAGTAATTCTGTTTACATTTTGATCACTTTCTCATTCATCCATTTTCGGATCAATTTATGAATCTGATTGAAGTATCTCCTTGAGAATTCCTGCGTATCCTATATTCACATAATAAAAATATTTTTTTATACTTACATTAGCTTTTCTACTGTTGCAAATAATTTCCCTAATACATGTCCCCCCCCCCTTTTTTTTTTTAATGAAATGACATCCCCTTCCAGAGATCCATATTGCTCCCACTTTTATGACTTTCTGAAAACTATTAAAAACCTGGGATAGGATGGTTGTAGAATCCCTGGGGTTTGGGTTTTTTATGATTCTGGTTGGCTGTGTTCTTTAAAAATATATGTTGTTTTTTCTTTTTCTTTTTAATATTAAGCCACCCAGAGTTGTGGGGTAGTCAGGCTGCCTTGAAATCAAATAAATACACACAGAGACAAACATGGTAAGATTTTGAACATCATGGAGTTTTGCCTGTGTTTTACATTGATAAATAGATTTGACAAGTTCACCCCAAAATGTAAACCAGCCAAATTTCTCTGCTGTTCTTTTAACTAGACACTGGTGGAAATAAAATTCTGGGTCCGTGGTGTAATCTAGCAAGGCAAATCTTACGAAGATTTTACACTTTACACCAGAGTGAAGGCAAATAACCATATGTATTCCCCCCCCCTTTTTTTTTAAATTGTCATTATTTTCCATTGTTAAATTTTAGGACTATGTTGTATATTTTAAATGGCTGTATGAGAATGCAACTTGACTCACTTCCAAATGGAAGAGATTTTTCCCTTTAGAAAATAGAGGAAGAGGGAGGAAATGGAGCTGTCCAGTAACTTTAAATTATTCTACACAGTGCATTCCAATTTGGAATTATTGGAGTGCTTCAAATTTTTATAAGCTCTTGAATTTGGAAGTGATCAAAGTTCTGGGCATATGCAGTGCCAAGCAATTTAAAATTATAAGAGCTGTCAAATTTTTATATAAGCACTTCAGATAGAAAAGAATTTGGGAGTTCTGAGCATGTGTAACAATAAAAAAAAGCAAGTTAAATTATTCAAGTAGTTCAACTTTCTTCCTCTTAACTACCTTTGTTTTGCAAAGTTTTTTTCTTTCCTTTTTTTAAACCTTCTTTGGAAAATCTCATAAAAGGAGAGCATTGGTCTCACAAATGAAGCAATATTTTAAATAGTATAAAATTGGTATTAATTTTGATCCAAACTATGAATGAAATATAGCACACTATAAGACTGATAAGGAAGGAAAGAATTACATATGTCTCTTGTTATTTGAGGTAGAGTTGAAGAACCTTTTAGGGGCATGCTTAATATTTTTGGTGAGACTGAAGGACACTAAAATGGTTACAGACACTATATATAGATATAGATTATATAGATATAGATAGATATATATTGGAGGGAAGAATTTTTTTAGTTTTGTTTTAAACTGAGATGTATCTCTTTTGGGGCTTAAGCTACAATTTTCATGTTTTTGCCAGCTCATAATGGTGGGATTTGGTTTGATTTAATTCAGTTTATTCAATTCAGGCACCACCCAACTCCAGACTGACTGTGGGCCATGTACAATAAAATCAAACAAAACAAAAAGAATACAATATAATAACAGAAGAATAAGAAAGGGAATAAAGAACAAGAACAGACGGCAAGTCCAGCTAAAAGCACCCACATTTCCAAGCATTTCTGACAGAAGCCCCAGTCACTCTAATCCAAGGCCTAGGAGAACATTCAGGTCTTCAGGGCTTTCTAGAATGCTATCAGGGTTGGAGCCACACAGATATCGGGGACATTTTCCAGAACGCAGGTGATGTGACAGAGAAGGCATGCTTCCTGGGTCCCTATAGATGACACTGTTCAGTTGAGGGGATCTGGAGCACTCCAACCCTGTCAGCTAATACCAGCTGAGCAGACACCATGGCAGATAAGTTGCTTCTCAGATAATCAGGCCCTATGCCATGTAGGGCTTTATATATCATAACCAGCACCTCAACTGCATCTGGAAGCATACAGGTAATCAGTGGAGCTTGCAAAGCAGAGGTGTCACATGGTTATACTGAGGCACAACCATAACTACCCATCCTGTTGCATTCTGAACCAGCTGAAGCTTCCAAGACTTCAAGGGCTGCACCATGTTGACTGTATTGCAGTAGTCAAGCTGTGAGGTGACTAGGGCATGAGTGATTGTCTGAAGGGCTTTTGATCAAAGAAAGGGCACAACTGGCAAACCAGATGGAGTTCTGCAAAGGCCTTCCTGGCAACAGCTGCCACCTGCTCATTGAGCAGGAGCTGTGAGTCCAGGAAGATGCTCTGATTGCACACCACTCTTGAATAGGGAGCTGCAACCCCATCCAAGGTTAAAGATAGAATATTCCCAGATCCAGGCAGCCCTAATACCTACAGCCACTTGGTCTTGGTAGGATTGAGTCAGAGTCAGTTCCTTCCCATCCAGTCATGCACAGCCTCCAACAATTGGGACAGAACTTCAACAGACTCACTTGGCTGGCCTGTGGTCCACAGATATAATTATGTGTCATCAGTGTACAGCAGGGAGGGCAGTACACCAGCAGCAATCCTATCTGTTCCATAGAGCCCAAGTTCAACTAGAGGATCTCACATCTGGTTTTCTGTGGATCAGAGTCTCTTACAACCTTCACAACTTCATGGATGACAACAGCCATCCTTCCTCTCCACCCCTGGGGTCTTGGCTGATGCAAAGCCCAAAATGCAGATGGGCATTATTCTGAGTGTATTCATGATACCACACTCCAACCCTGTGGATGACCTCATCCAGTGGCTTCATATAGATGTTGAACAAGAGGGTGTTGAGCCCTGTAGCAATCCATAAAAGAAGCCTAGGGAGCAACTTCTCTTCCCCAGCTGACCTCAGCTGGAACCAGCCCTGAAGGAAGGAGGAGAACCACTGTAAAACAGTGCCAGCAGCTCCCAACCCCCAGAGCTGATCCAGAAAGAAATCATGGACAATAGTATTGCGACGCGGTGGCACAAGGGCTTAATGATGTTGGAGTTTGCCGGTCAGAAATGGTCGGCACTCCAGCGGTTCGGGCCCGGCTCTGCGGGATGGAGTGAGCTCCTGTTCCTTGTCCTAGCTTCTGCCCACCCAGCAGTTTGAAAGCTATTCCATCTGCAGGTAGATAAATGGGGACTCCCGTTTAGATGGGAGGAATCGGCGGGGCTGCGTGGGGGAGCAAAATACCGGTGCTGGCCGGCATGACCGAGGATCGATGTGAGTGGCGAGAAAGATCTATGGAGGAGGAAAAAGCCCGGATGACCCCCTAGCGACCCCTGCTGGTCACATAGCGTAATAGCACTAATTGTATAATTGTAAGATTTCTCACTGTTTCTCACTGTTAGGATTATATATGTACTTTGTGAGTCGCCCAGAGTTCCGCATTGGGGGGGAGATAGGTGGAGAATAAAATCGAATGTATATATAAAAAAAAAAGTGCTGAGAAATCAAGGAGCACAAGGCCACTGTTATTGCCATGAGGTAATCCCTAATATGGGCTCTTACCCATGTTTGGTCAGACTTACTCTGAGTCTTTCTCCAACAGCACTTCAGGAGTCTCTTCTGGTACTTCATCTCCTGGAGCAATTTAGTAAACTAAGGCATGCCTTGGGATCAGTGCATGGGGAAAGGCTGCATAGGGGACATGTGGTCCAAAACCCAGCCATCCACCCATTCCAAGCAGAGGCTAAGGCTTCAGCTGAACCTCTCACCAGATCCTCAGGGAAAACTCCAAGCTTCTTCTGGAAACCCATTGGGTCCATCAGTCACCTGGGGAAGGTTGATTGAACGACCTTGTCTCCTAACAGAAGACAATCATCTGCCCATGGCAATGGACTGATGTCAATGTTCTCCACTACCAGATTAAACTGCAACTACTCTGAGACAAAAAGTGGATCTAGCATGTGTCAATGTATGCATCAGGCCATCAGTGACCTGGGACAGGCCCATGATTGTCATGGAGACCATGAAATCCTGAGTTGTCCCTGACTCAGTTCCACCAGGCAGCAAGTGAAATCCCTGAATACCAATAGCCACAGGGACTCTATTGCCAGCCCAGCAATGGAATCCAGTAGGTCAGGCAGGAATGATGCTAAACAGCAGGGAGGGCAGTACACCAGCAGCAATCCCATCTGTTCCACAGAGCCCAAGTTCAACTAGAGGACCTCACATCTGGTTTTCTGTGGAGCAAAGCAGACAGCCTTCACAACTTCATGGATGACAACAGCCACCCTTCCTCTCTTCCCCTGGGGTCTTGGCTGATGCAAAGCCCAAAACGCAGATGGGCATCATTCTGAGAGAGGTACATTCCCCTCCAGGCCCACCCAGCTCTTAGTTAAGCACACCAGGTCAGTGCCCTCATCCATGATAAAATCATGAATGAGGGCAGCCTTGTTACCCACCAACCTGGTGTTTAATAGCAGATACTATTTTATCACCATTGAGAAGTGGGAAATACATAAAATCTCAACCAGAGGGGCTGTTGAGAGATGCAAAAAGAGTCTTGGGGGACACCAATTGCCAACCTGTACTTAAAAGGGTTAGTTATTGCCAAAACATATTCATTGTACTACTGATGTACTCCTCAAAGGCACTTGATTGACCCTTGTTGGGATCCTTTCACTGCAATATCTCTGACTGAACAATTATTTCCTTTTTCATATGAAATAAATACAGAATTAGTGTAGTGGTTGACCCAAAATCATACAATTAATGGACTAAATTAAAGAGCATTACTGATGTTACTTGGGACATTAGTTTCTACACCAACTTTGCATCAGGCTATAGTATAACTGAACTACTGCTGTTTCCTAGTATTCTGGTCTCCCAACATATTTGTTTGTTTATTGTTTTGATAATCTGTCTGGGAGATGCTATTTAAATTTCCTACAATGGTCTCAAGGGATAACGCATTGAAAAACTTATGGGAAATTTAAAAAGTGGTGCTCAGAGTCATAGAACTGATCAGAGTATTGCTGTTGCTCTTGGTTGCTGTTACCACTGCCAAGCAAACCTGCCATGGGTCCACCAATTGAGGATTTCAAAGAAGCATTTAGCTGGAAGTACGGCTTCACATTTCTCCAGCCCCATCATATTATACTTTGGATCCTTGGAGAAAATGCAATTTTCCCATAACTGAGCTGAATCTTAAAAGGACCCCTAACAGCTAATTACTGGTTGTGTATTTACCATGCTATAACAAGTTGCCTGTAAAGATCTTCATAGCATCAAAGTATGTACCAGAGAGCAGATTGTTGGGTTTTCCTCCCTCCCCAAATACAGGTTGAAGGCCTTGCTAAAGGGTCAAAGTGATTCCACTTGTCATCTGCTAATGGAAATCTATTCATCTCTCCAGCCAATTTGGACTTCATTCTGAAATCAGGCCATTATCACCTTATTGAGAAAGTATTAATATTAGGATGCTCTTTTCACTCATAAAGTGCTAAGGTGAGAGGTGGCCATAGGTGGGGAGTTTTCCCTCTAGCCAAATAACATTTTTGAATAAAAACCAGGCACAGAATTAAAGAAGAGCAAAGGTGGTTGACAGGTAAAATCCAGTGGATGATATGTAATAATTGGTTTGAAAGCAGGAGACATGTTAATCATATTTTAAGTGAGAGGAATGGAAAAGTGTTCTAAAACAGGAACACAGGAAACTGTCTCTTACCAGGTGAGACTATTTTTTCTTCTTAAGCTCAGTTTTTTTCTGCTCTGACTGCCAGTGACTCTTCAAGGTGTCAGGCAGAGAACTTTCTCATTAATTGTTCTCAGAGGAGGACCATGTGATGTCAGCTGAGCTCACAGCCAAAAGTGATCCCCTACCTAACTCAAGAGATCCTCACAGTCCACTGGTAAGGTGGGTTTGCAGTACTGTCTCCATCTTGGATAAAATAACTGAAAATAATACAAGGCTGTCCAATTACAAGTTGTCACTTAAACAAAAAACTTGACTTTTCCATAGGCTGAAAAAAAAAAAATCACTCACACTCCAAAATCATGATAAACAAAGGTCTGTATTCACTATGACTTGCTGGTGAATAAAATATCTTTGAGAAATGACTGTAGTTCTGTGGCAGAATGTATGCTTTGCAGATATGATGTCCCAGATTTAATCCTTGACAGATTCCATTCTTTTCTTTCATTTTTAGGGGTGGCCTCAGAACTGGTAGACACATTTGGAATTTTTAGGTTCTAGGATGCTTGTTCATACAAAAAACACATAACGAGTAACAGAGCATTACTTTGCCAAATGCTCATCTACCGCCCTTTCTAGTCCCCCTTCCCCACTGGGTGGTTCCTATTATCCCTGCTACATTTGTCCTTTTCCTTAGCAGATAATCATATTTCCAAACAAAACATGGGGTGTAACTAACTATTATTTTTATTTTTTGAGAAAAATTATTGCATCTATTGGGGCCCAGAAGTATTCTTGGAAATAAAGATTATGGAGACTGGTATTCCACTTCCCTACATACATACATACATACATACATATTAATGCAATGAATTTTTTTAGAAGGCAGGAAATCTGGTATAAGCCAAGGGAGATGTTTGTGGGTACATTTGTGCCCAACATCTGGGATCCTAGCCATAAACAAGAGCCTGGGTTTACACACTAAGCCAAGATGCCATGGCACCCGCCCTGTGGAATCTTCTTACCCTGGAAGTGAGGTTAGCTTCATCCCTCTTAATATTCTGCAAGTCCCTCAAGATCTGGCTATGTGATCAGGCCTGGGGGTCCCAGGGGACCGGGGAGATTTTGTGATGGCTCCCTTACTGTAGTCAACATCATTGTCTCTTGTTCCATGTGCTTTTTAATAGTTTTTATAGTTTTACTAATGGCTGTTTTATAGGTATTTATTGGTTTTCTTTTTAATTGAGGGTTGTATGCCCCCAGAGTGACTTTTTTGTGAGATGGGTGGCTATACAAATATGATAGATAGATAGATAGATAGATAGATAGATAGATAGATAGAGAAAGAAAGAAAGAAAGAAAGAAAGAAAGAAAGAAAGAAAGAAAGAAAGAAAGAAAGAAAAAGATAAAAGTCAACCCACATTATGGCTTAGTGTGATGTGTGAACCCAGACTAAGGCAGCTTGCTACGATCTCAGCTGGGAATGCCTGTAGTTTTTACCACATTGCCACCTGCATTCTTTCTGTCCACTCAGCTTGCTTTTGTGCATTTGATTCAACAGCTGAACACAAGGCATCACACTGGGATATGCTGGATTAGGTGATTTTCTCTCGCTGTCTACGTTTGAATTGTGCCTCTTTAGACGGCTGTTTCTTTCACTCTCTTTAAACTTCACACCAGTTCATATCAGTCATTTTCTTACCAACACTCTGCCCCATTTGTAAAAACTATATTCATGTTCCTATTGAAAGGCTCCATCCTCCCTACACAGACACGCATGCACACACATTCCACCTACCCTTTCTTGCATTGTGCAAGCCAAATAGAATGTGAGGTGAGCTTGTCTCAGCAGATGAAAGATGGCAAGAAATTGGTGCTTGGGGACCAGTGTCTTGGTGACATTGCTTCGGCAGGTCCTTTCTTTCCCGCTTCCCCTCTCCCTCTCATTCTCTCTGAAATGGTCTGTGCCTCCAGTAATTTACATAATACTCTTCTGACACCTTTACTTTAGTCATCAATCACAGTACCTTCTCCCAGTCTATCTTTTGTCTGAGCATGTCTCGTCTTTATCTGGCAATGCACAAAAGATTAATTTCACAGTTTTTCCCCTCCCCCTTCCCTTCTTTCTTTCCTTGCGAGATACAAAGCTCATGAAATGACAGAAGCAAGATAATGAAAACAACAATGCAAGCATTTTTTTTTCTTTTTGTTCTTGCAGGTTGGATCTTGAGATACCTTTTTTTTTTTTTTTTGTAACCTTATTGTGGGCCATCTGTCTTAGAAAAAGGGTTCTTTCTGATGTGTATGCATCTGTATTTTAATTCACATTCTAAGACTACCTGAAGAGGAATGCGGGGATGCGGTCAGAAATATAGAAAAGAAAAATGAAACCATTGTCAGATGAAAACCTTCCATATTTAGTTAGCCCAATTAGTGTTAATTAGGATTTGCACAGCAATATGGAGACCATCTGATTGATTCAAATGACATCACTTCCTCTTGTGGGAGACTGGAATTGTATAGGAGCTAGTGACTCAGTTTTATATCTGTGGTCACATTATATTGATTAAACTGGTGGAAATTCTTGTAGGTGAGTCAGCAGTAACCACTCAATTTGTGTTTGTGCATCTCATTTTAATCAGTTTTGGCACACACAAATACAATCATATTTCTTTCCTCCATGCTGATCACAATGCTTTTTCTCCCTCATGGATGCTGCTATTTCCTTCCTTCTTCCCTCCCTCCCTCCCTCCCTCCCTCCCTCCCTCCCTCCCTCCCTCTTCCTTCCTTCCTTCCTTCCTTCCTTCCTTCCTTCCTTCCTTCCTTCCTTCCTTCCTTCCTTCCTTCCTTTCTCTCTCTCTCTCTCTCTCTCTCTCTCTCTCTCTTTCTCTCTTCTCTCTTCTCTCTTCTCTCTTTTCCTCACTGCTCTTAATCTTAATGGATGGACTGAATCATTCATTCATTCATTCATTCATTCATTCATTCATTCATTCATTCACAATGTTTAGGAATATTCAAATCTAATAATGTTTTCTCCACATTCTTCCCTACATTCATATTTTAAATGGCCATTTCTTTCTATCCCATGAAGAAATGTACAGCTTTGAAAAAATCTTATAAAAACACACAAAATTCTCACCAACCACTACCAGCCAAATTTATCTTAAAAACAAGGCACCTGGTCATCAACAGAAGTGGCAAGGTTAATTCTGTTCTCAGAACTGAATGGGTGAATATACAAGGATTTAAGCCAAAATCTTGGGAACGTGATTTTTAAGGACTTTTTTTGATAGTGTTGTGCAGACTGCAGTGAGTGCAGAATGCTGTGGCTAGTTTAATTAGTCAACCTGCTTGTGTTCAAGGCTCTACACTGGCTCTGGTTAGCTTATGAACTATTTTCAAGGTACTTTTCTTGTTCTAGAAGGCCCTAAGCCGTCAAGGACCAAATAGCCTGGTTTAAGCAAAATGGCTACTCCCTTATAGATCATTATGTGTTATATGCGCTATAGCCCAGGCTGCTGACTGTGGCACACCTTGCTAATATTCACTTCATTATGATACAGAGGCAGACATTCTTTACAGTGGTTCCCATCTGATGGTGTAAACTTCAGACAAAGAATAGGTAGGTTTTAAGATTCTAACCATTTTTACCAGCTAATGAAGAAATGTATGAAGTCTAATAAATTTCTATCAAAGACCAAACTGTATACATTTCCCAACTGGCGCCATAATATATCTTACCTAACATGAAAAAGTCACGGTTACTCAGTTAGCAAACATTTCACAAAGGTATGTGTGCCTGGGGGTGGGGTGGGGCTGTATCTAATACATTCACTTTACAGAAAACAACACATTCAGACACTGTTTGGCTCTAACCCAGAACCTTAAGTGAAATAGGGAAAAAAAAATACAGATTGAGGCAACAACAGAAGGAATATAGTGCTTCTTTGGCATCAGAGTTTTTTTTGAAAAAAGAAAACATAGTTGGCAGGGAAATATCCCCCGTTTTTCCTACTGCATATCTATTCCATATAATGAATGGTGAGACCATACATAGCTAAATAACTTGTGGCATTTAGATCAGTTTATGCCTTGCTGGAATCTTAGTGGGGATGATGGTAGATGGTCTTAAGATGCAAAAGTACATTGTCTCCTTCTGTGGGTATCTAGATAGGTTCCCCTTAAGGGGCACTGGGGGGTCAAAAAAGTCAAGATGAGCTCAGTTGTCTTTTAGAATTGAACCAGCCTTCAGCTGTCTGGGTCTATTCAGATCTGTCCAGCTCAGGTAACATTTTTGACATTCAAAGAAGCAAATCTGTATGTCCTACTGGATTTTCAGTGTAAAGTGCATAAGCAGATGCCTGAACACATGCCATGCATACAACTATCTGTGGATATCAGTGAGGAGAACGTGCTATTTCGTATCCCCTATATTTTCAAAGCCCTTATGCAGACATCTGAAAGGGACTAGAATCTTGGGACTTTTGAGTGTGTTGTGCAGACAGATTACAAATAACTGGATATGTGCATCATCCTAGTTTACTTGGAACAGACATATCCAGTACTGATCTTAGTGACCACAATGTTTGTTTTGTTTTTTAAATATGACAGAACAAGTGCATGGATATGTTCTTTTTCATGTAGTCTTCAACTACTGCACACATTTTTATATGTACTTTTCCTAGTACATGTACTTTTTGAAAGTTTTTTTTTTAAATAGGAAAAATAGGATCCAGTAAAATTGTCTGTGACTAGAGTCTGAGATGGCCCATGCACGTCACTAGATATTCCTAAGTCTATTTTTTCAGAACTAATTTAGGGCAGTGAAGCCAGCCAAGACTAGGGATGGGAGAATTTGTTTCATTTTCATTTTATTCACAGTCTTCCAACTATATATTTGTTTTGTCCCATTTCCACATCCGTTTGTAATTTTTTAAAAAGTTCACATGAAAATTCATGTGCACTTTCTTGCTGTGTCATAAATTCATACATTTTGCCATTTTTTTTGCAGTATATGCATTTTGCAAGCAATTTCTTGCAATATGGTGTTTTTTGCATTCTATTTCCCTTATTGTTGATATTTTTGTACAGTATTTGTCTTAATATCAGTATTAACCCTCATTTTGACTAGTAAATGCATTTAGCATGCTATTTTTCTAACGTATACATTTTTATATGCAGTTTACCATAATCTATTGACTTTTACATAGAACATATATCAACATTCAGAGAAATGTGAAATCCCAAAGATAATTACATTTGGGTTTGGGAATTAGTCTGGGAAATGTGAATGAGTAGCAAAATATGAATCACAATATTTCTCCCACCCTAGTAGAAGAGATACAATGCAGGTGCTTAAGAGGTTTATCTTCAAAACAGAGCTTTTAATATTCTGTATAGCCATAGGTATCCAACTCCATCTGAAATCAATCACAGAATTAGAAACCTACAACTGCATTTAAAAAGTGAAATACAAATCTTACTGTTGTCATGGGAAAAAAACACACAAATAAATGAAAAGCTAGTTGATAACCTTTTCATCTGCCCCATCACTATTTTCTTTAGTCATGAAGCCAGTAGAAGCTGCATGGGGTGCAGTTTGCTTGCCTTTAAAGAAACGTAACAATAAAACATAAGGGGGAAAAAAAGTAGATTGTCCAGCAAAGAAAACAAAAGAATCAACCCAAGTTCTTGTAAGCAAGAAGTATTAGCAAGATATTGTTCTATGAACAATTTACTTTAGATTGGTATGTATTAGTATTAATGTGCTGTAATTCTTGTACTGTAAGTATGGAAAACAGGTTATGGTCCTGGAAACTATTGAGAAGAAGTATTTGTGATTCCTTCATCCAACTCTGATGTTCCATGTTCCATCACTTTTGCTATGCTTTGTAGTGGCCACAGAGCAGGTACTAGTGACATTATGGCCTCTTTATTCCAAGGTAAGATAAGGCACTCAGCAGCATTGGGCTCACTGGATAGAGAATATAATAGAACAGATGAATGTTGCCATCTGTTATCAAGCTGTCCTCAGTAGCCTTTCTCTCCTTTTCTAATGAAAAGGAGATGAATGTTTGGTGCTTTCTTACTGCCACTTCAGCAAATTCTTGGGCAGTCTGATTGCATCTCCTGCCTTTCTTTCTTGCCAGATGGCTCTCTTGGATGGACCAATCCAATCTGATGTTAATGGCTAGTGGCAAGAATGGCAAGAGACACTATCAGCCTATGGTCTTTACTTATGATGAAAGGAAAACTCTATTTAAACTGTGATGCTACTGTTTTGCAGGAAACAGGTATTTCTATTTTTCTTTTTTAGCTGTTTAAGCAGTCAATATCTGCCTGATGCAAGCCCTATTAGTAGTGAATGGAACTATCACTAGTTATTTATTTATTATTAAATTTGTATGCCGCCCATCTCCCCCCAGCCGGTGACTATGGGTGGCTCACAATTAAAATCAGAAACCCCATCAACAATTAAAAATCCCCCCATAAATAAAGAAATGGTCCATTAAAAATCAAATCTAAACAACAAACCCTGTACATAAATACTAAAAACATCCAAGATGATGGGGGGAGGGCAAAGTCAATCACCCCACAAGCCACCTCCACTGGTGCGAGCCCCCATCCAGCCCCCAGGCCTTCTGGTACAGCCAGGATTTCACCCCTTTCCTGAAGGCCGTGAGAGTGGGGGCACACTGGACCTTGGGAGGCAGATTGTTCCATAGGGTGGGGCCACAGCAGAAAAGGCCCTCTGCCTAGACCCCACCAATCGAAATTCCTTGACCGGTGGGGTCTGCAACATGCCCCTTCTGCTGGACTGAGTGGAGCGGGCTGAAATAACTGGGGCAAGATGGCTCCTCAGATAGTTATCCCACAAGTATGTAATATATTTCAGTCTCCCCGGCTCCACTAAGTTTTTTTGATTTTTTTAATACTGATTTTTCTGCTGAATCTCTTTAGAACTATTTCTGCTGCTCCCTTCCCTTCCCTTCCCTTCCCTTCCCTTCCCTTCCCTTCCCTTCCCTTCCCTTCCCTTCCCTTCCCTTCCCTTCCCTTCCCTTCCCTTCCCCATTCTCTTTATTCATTCCTGACTACAGGTGAAACTCGAAAAATTAGAATATCGTGCAAATGTTCATTTATGTCAGTATGGCAACTCAAAAGGTGAAACCAATATATGAGATAGACGCATTACATGCAAAGCGAGATATGTCAAGCCTTACTTTGGTATAATTGTGATGATTATGGCGTACAGCTTATGAAAACCCCAGATTCACAATCTCAGAAAATTAGAATATTACATGACATCAATAACACAAGGATTGGAAATAGAACAAGATCGGACCTCTGCAAAGTATAAGCATGCATATGTACTCAGGACTTGGTTTGGGCCCCTTTTGCAGCAATGACTGCCGCAATGCGGCATGGCATGGATGCTATCAGCCTGTGGCACTGCTGAGGTGTTATGGAAGACCAGGATGCTTCAATAGTGGCCTTCAGCTCCGCTGCATTGTTCGGTCTCATGTCCCTCATCTTTCTCTTGGCAATGCCCCATAGATTCTCTATGGGGTTCAGGTCAGGCGAGTTTGCTGGCCAATCAAGCACAGTAATCCCATGGTCACTGAACCAGGTTTTGGTACTTTTGGCAGTGTGGGCAGGTGCCAAGTCCTGCTGGAAAATGAAGTCAGCATCCCCATAAAGCTTGTCTGTGGAAGGAAGCATGAAGTGCTCCAAAATCTCCTGGTAGACGGCTGCATTGACCCTGGACTTAATGAAGCACAGTGGACCAACACCAGCAGATGACATGGCTCCCCAAATCAACACAGACTGTGAAAACTTCACACTGAACTTCAAGCATCATGCATTGTGTGTCTCTCCATTCTTCCTCCAGACTCTGGGTCCTTGGTTCCCAAATGAGATGCAAAAGTTGCTCTCATCAGAAAAGAGGACTTTGGACCACTGGGCAACAGACCAGTTCTTTTTTTCTGTAGCCCAGGTAAGATGCTTCTGACCTTGTTTGTTGTTCAGGAGCGGCTTGACAAGAGGAATACGACATTTGAAGCCCGTGTCCAGGATCCGTCTGTGTGTGGTGGCTCTTGATGCACTAACTCCAGCCTCAGTCCACTCCTTGTGAAAGTCCCCAACACTTTTGAATGGCCTTTTCCTGACAATCCTCTCCAGGCTGCGGTCATCCCTGCTGCCTATGCACCTTTTTCTACTACACTTTTCCCTTCCACATAACCTTCTATTGATGTGCTTTGATACAGCACTTTGGGAACATCCAACTTCTTTTGCAATTACCTTTTGGGGCTTTCCCTCCTTATGGAGGGTGTCAATGATGGTTTTCTGCACTGAACCAGCCTGAGAGACCATTGAAAGGCTCAGGAACCCTTTGCAGGTGTTATGGATTCATTAGCTGATTAGAGTGGGACACTTTGAGCCTAGAATATTGAACCTTTTCACACTATTCTAATTTTCTGAGATTGTGAATTTGGGGTTTTCATAAGCTGTACGCCATAATCATCACAATTATACCAAAGTAAGGCTTGACATATCTCGCTTTGCATGTAATGCGTCTATCTCATATATTGGTTTCAGCTTTTGAGTTGCCATACCGACATAAATGAACATTTGCACGATATTCTAATTTTTCGAGTTTCACCTGTATACTGAATAATGGTTTCTCACATATGCATGACAAAGCACACATATAGCTATACTCCCAGGAGTATAAGCTACTGTGCCACATATCACTATACAATATACTTAGACAGTTTTTCTGAGCCATCCACAACGTGCACTCAGATTAACAGGAAACTGATTCCTAACCTGAGCCTTCAGTGGTTCAGCTATCATAGCCATATCAATACCTTATCAAATACCATATCAAATAATTTCATAGCCATATATTTTGGGGAGATACACATTCACTCTCCTACACACAAACAGAGGAGTAAGTAGTGTGAGGTTAAGTAATCAAGACTGAATTTGCTTTCAGTGACTTGAAGTTCTCTTTGCCTGCTTAAAAAAGTTCTAGGGTGATGAAATTGATCATTATTTGCCATGTACATACTGCTCACTCCTCTTATTCATTTTTAAACATACTGATTATTGAAAATAAAACCTCAAGTGCTTTGTTAAAGATGTATCCTTATTTTTTTTTACTATTCTTCTTTTAAGTAGGCTATGCCATGTCCATAAACAATGCATTTTTCAAACAACCATTTATGCCACACAGTCCAACCGTGGCCCCTGTTCGGAAATCCAAACTGAAGCATCCCAGACAGATGGCTGTCTACCCTCTGTTTGAAGGGGAGCCCACCACCTTTTTGAGTAATTTGTTCCACTGTTCAACTACTCTGTTAGAAAGCTTTATCTTACAAACAGAATCACCTTGCTGTAAGTAAGTTAAATGCATTACTCTGGGGCAAAGAAGGTCTTAACCTTCTTCTATGTGACATTTTCAGACATTTGAAGAGTGGGATCACATCCCCTTTCCATTGTCTTCTGTCAAAGCTAAACTTCTCTTCATAGGGCTTAATTTCTAGTCCCCTGATCATCTTCATTGCCCTTTCTAATCCTATTCTAATTCCTTTGAATTCATAAAGTAGGGTACCCAGAATAAGACATAATACTCAAGCTGGGGTCTGACCAAAGCAGAACAAAATGGAACAATAATTTCATATGATTTAGACATTATATTTCTGTAGATGCAGGGATGGCAGCATGATACCCCTTTATGATGACAATAGAACTTCCCCCTCATTTTGTTAAAAGAGCAATAATCTTATACGACTGCTAAATCAGTAATGTTCTTGCACGAGTTCCCATGGGATCTGAGGTACAATATAAAATCTCATAAGATTTCAACATTTTTTGAAGCTTGACACCTATATCATTGAAGTGGACTGCACATGGAGCCTGCTTTCTGAAAATGATGGTTGAACCTAGAGCATTCAGAACCAGCTACAGCTTATAATATCTTTGGGGAGCTGCTACGGATTCAGAATTCTAGGAGGGCCCACAGCTGCATATCACTGCCCTGCACCTCCCATGCTCTGTGGCCATCATACCTCCATAAAAATCCTCCATGGTTGCTATCTAGGAGTAAGGTTACCAGATCCCAAGTATACAAGGGGGCACAAGAGGACACTTTATTAAGAATTCCTTCAAACCTGGACCCAGACTTGTCAGGTGTGCCTGTGTTTGTTGTGAAGGAGACAACTGAGACTTTCATGCCTCTTCACAGTGCCCCAGAAAGGACAGCAGGTGGGAAGAGAATGTGCTGCTGTGTCTTAGGGCAAAAAAAGAAAAAAGAAAGAGCCAGTCTGGTCTAGTGGTTAAGGCACCAGGCTAGAAACCAGGAGACTGTGAGTTCTAGTCCCACCTTAGGCATGAAAGCTGACTGGGTGACTTTGGGCCAGTCACTCTTTCTCAGCCCATCTTACCTCACAGAGTGGTTGTTGTGGGGAAAATAGGAGGAGGAAATAGTATTAGGTATGTTTGCTGCTTTGAGTAATTTATAAAAATAATAAAGGCAGGATAAAAAAATCTAAAAAAAATTGTAATTAGAGGAAATAGGCTCTTCTCCCTCCCTCCCCCTCCCCCTCCCCCTCTCCCTCTCCCTCAGGATTGATTTCAGTATTAGAATCTCTGGGATTGAAGCACTGTAGTGAAACTTTAGACCTACTGCAAGCAGTATCATGACAGAGGAAAAAATATTGCATTTCCAGATTTGAGTGGAATTTATAATCACCTTGGACCCCCCCATCACAGAGATTCAGAGAGTTGTGAGGGACACCTTATCCACTCCTTTCTTTCTAACCTTGCCAGAAGCTTTGTGTGTATACTGATTTCTGATTCCTTGACTGTCATCTTTGGCAGAGATAGTAGAGGAATGTGGTATTTCTGAGCAGGAAAAAGAGACTGATGACTTTAACTATGGTCATGCTACTATCATGATCTGCTGTTGCAGGTTGTGGTTCATGGGGCAATGATACCAGGTGTTTGAAATGTAACACATCCATAGACAGGTTTACAATTTTCCAATTTTTCCTAGCTTTAGAAGTATGTTATGTGTGTGCTTTTAAAATGGTTTTAGTCTTATTTTAAGATTGTGGAGTCCTTGGTGCTCGTTGAGCTTGGTTGTTTGCTTGCAGACATTTCATTACCCAACCAGGTAACATCATCCGTGTGAGAAAGTGTGGGGTTTGCTCCCTGTTTGTATACAGTAGCTTGTCCTGCCAGTGTTGGTGGGGATGTGGTTTTCTCTTGGTAGTTCCTTGATTAGGGTATTGTTTTCTGCTTGTCTGCTGTTAATCCCTGCTTATCTGGGTGTTGGCTGCTGGAGAGGATGTGTTCTGATCTTTTTGTCTCCTTCTTAGATTTTTTATTGTCTCTTTTGAATGGTGTAAATGTGGTTTATCTTTATATGTCTATTGATGACTGATTTGTCTGAATGCCAAGCTTCCAGGAATTCCCTAGCATTTTTGGATTTAGCTTGGTCTAGGATGCTCACAGTTTCCTAGCTGAAACTATGGTTGAGCCTGTCCATGTGTTGTGAGATTAAAGAGTTTTCATCATGTCTTCTGACTGCTAGTTGGTGTTCATGGATGCATTCATGGATTGTTTTAGGACGTCCGTTATGGTACAAGTGCAGTTTCCACCTCCAAATGATGGAAAACTGTGCTACTGATTTTGGTAATTCTGGGACTACAGTTCAGCAACTTTGTTGTTCTTCCTCTTTTCCCCACATTTATTAGGTATTTTGCTGGAGCCAGAACTTTAAAATTCTTCCTAAAGATCTTTCACTTTAGGTGAAAATTTGAATGCAAACCTGGAAATTAAACACCACAGATTCTGGTTACCATGGAGACAGTGCTAATGATCACATCAAGGATTTGGTTATCCACAATCCATGTAAAACTTAAGACTAGACTTGACCCCTCGTTGGATCAGGTCCAAGGGAAAAGTGTGTGTGCTCATTCATTTCTTTCTGGTGGAATGAAAAAAAAAATGACTTTCCTTTAAGAGCTTCCACTTTTAACCAACAGATCTATAATAAAAGAAGGAAAGCCTCTAGTCACTCATTTGAGCTGCTAAGAGATGCCTCGAGGCCAACATTCCTGCTGTGAAAGGGGTTACGGACATGTCATATGGGGGTCGTCAGTGAAAAATATCCCCAACTTTTGTTATTCTTAAGTCTAAATCAAAAAGCTTTTGTGCACAATCCACCAAGGGAACATTTGCTCAAAAGCTGAATATGGTATCAATTATTTCTATGGGCATCCTTTTTTGTTGGAAGAAGCAAAGAGGATTGCCTGAAAGTCAATAATACCATGACTCCCGCTCAGATTACTAAGGAATAAAATGCTAAACATGGCCTAGAATGAAGGCTGTCACTGGTTCTCAGAGAGTAGAGGCTTCAATTAAATCAGAGGATGGTGCTTCATAAATGAGAGAAAGGTTTCCTGTTGCCAGATCTTCCATTTCTAACTAGCCGTGTAGGAATTTGATTTGGCTCTGTGATCACCCAAGGACATCCTTCATGGTGAACTCTTCAGAAGAGGTATGCTGGCTATGTTTTGTTTACAGTTTTATACTTGTTATTGTTAGCACTTCAAAATGGATATGTCTTTCAGTGTTGTCAGGAGCCAGGTATCCTGTGATGATATATATTAAATGGAACTAACATATTTGGGCTGCAGAAATCTGGACAGCCACAAGATGGCAGCAAAATGATATGCAAAACTCTAATCGTTTGCTGCCATCGTGTGGTCATCTGGAGGTTTGCAGCCCAGATGTGGTAGCCTTATCAAATAATAATGCACATTGATTTTTGAAGCCAGGTCTATAGCATGTTTTGTGCAACCACTGTGGAGGGAGGGGGAGGGTTATTAGTGCTGATGTTCTGGGATATTGTAGAAGCAAAAGGGAGTGAGCTTGTCAACTCCTGTCTTGTAGCAATCAGATGATTTTAGCAGGGATAGGGAACCTGTGGCCTTCCAGCTGTTGCTGAACTATAATTCCCAGAAGCTCAAGTCAGAATTGTCAGTATGAAGAATTCTAGTCATTGGCCATAATAAAGGACTGACTGGTCAGTATGAAGAGTGCTGGATTATATCTTAGCAACATTTGAAGTTCCCTGCTCTAGTTCTTGGAAGAGATACTGGGAGTGGGAGCATGAGAGAGCAAAAGAAAGGTCATGCTCATTTTAAATTTATTCACAGATTCACCTCTTCTCATTCCCTTCTGGGTTTCATATGCAAACTTTTTCTTTTCCATCATCATGCAGTTGTGAACTTGAAAGATTAAATAGAAATGACAATTAGCAATTGTTAGTGATAAATGTTACTATGATGAAGGCTGGAGAAGGAAAGGATGCTAACTTGTAAAAATGATTTGGGTTGATAAAAATATTTTCCTTTTCATATCACAGTGGTCAATGGTTCGGTTAGTTTTATACTGAAGATTTCACATATTGAGGATATATGCAAATCTTTTTCTGTCTCTCTTCCTTTTTTGTGTCTTCCCTCACTTCCTTCCCTCAAATGAAATTAGCACTATTCTGTCACTCCAGGTGTTGTAAAGCGGTGAAGCAATATGCAGGCTGTTCTGAAGATGGACACTATTCAGGCCCTGTGTTCTTCCACAGTTGTTGGCTGATTTTTAAGAAAACCGCATCCCTCATTAAAAGAGCATCAAACTGCATTTTAAAGTGTTTTTTCCTCCCTTGTTCTCGTCCAACAAAACATCACAATAACATATTTTGTTTTTTAAAATGTTCTGGTCATTAATGCTAGAGTCAAAGACTCTCATTAATTCTTCAGTTTTCTATGTGATAATGATATTTTATATCACAAGTGTTTTGAGGGCACAGGAGGTATATATCCTAAGTAACGTCTAGCTCATGTTTTTCAGACTCAGCAACTTTAAGATGTGTGGACTTCAACTCCCAGAATTCCCCAGTGGGAGTTGAAATTCACAGATCTTTAAGTTGCTGAGGCTGAGAAACCCTGGTCTAGTTTAAGAGGGATGTGACTTGTGGAGAGCAGATATCTCCCACAATGCCTTTCAGCATAAGCAGCCACTCTTGTTAGAGTCTGATGGGACATGAAAAAAATAAATCAACATGTTCTGCCACAAACAGCATCATTCTGATCAGCCATGCCTGACAATTTTTATTATTTTATAGTCATGATAGTCATGATAGGGGATGTAGATCAAAAGAATTAGAGCAGCAAGTAGTTGTTGCTTTGTCATACATGTGAGGGTTGCTTTACTGACGAAAGGTAGAAAAAAATAGTTGAGCTTCATTGCTCTGTTAACTTTTTAACACATTCCCCATGTTAGTATCAACAGGGCAGAGAAAGAACCTATGTAGTGCATGGTTTATTAGGACAAAATGTACAAATAAGCGTAAGAGATGCTGTGATTAGACAGGGCCTCTGCTCACATGCACATAAAACTCCTTCAACTTGACTTGAAATGACACCGTTGGGACAGGGGATAACTGGCACACAAAGGAGAGCATGAAGAGCAGATATTAAAGAGTTCTAGATGTGGATCATTCTAGAGTCATATTGGAACGTATTGCTAGTCAGCTAAAGTTTTTGGAGTCAGCATTACATAAAGTAGGAACTCTTTTATGGGACTTCACCAGAATATTTGAAAGTTCTCATTAGGCCAGTGTTGTCCAAACTTGGCCACTTTAAGATGAGTGGACTTCAACTCCCAGAATTCTGGGAGTTGAAGTCCACTCATCTTAAAGTGGCCAAGTTTGGACAACACTGCATTAGGCTTTTCACCTGAATGTTCCACAAGGAGACCTTAAGAGGAGCTCTACTCACAAGTACGTACATCTGTGTGATTTGGGATCTTAATAAAGCTGGAGATTTGTACTCACTTTCAAGTGAACATGGATACAGCTCCTGGCTGACTAGGTGGCAATGGCAGTAAGTTGAGGAAAGGGCCAGCAGGTGCCCCATCTTCTACTTTCAAACACTCATTACTGACTATCTCAGTGCAAGGAGAATTGTCTCAGTGACTTTGTTGCACCGAGAGCTTTTTAACTTTGTTTTGTTTAACTATGATGGAAATTAGGAGAGAAGGTATCAAAAGATTTTGTGAGTTGTCAGTAAAAAAAACGAAATTAAACATTTGACAGAACTATAATAATTAAAATCCAACTCCTTCTCGGTGACTTATGAATAGTTCTGTTGGATGAATAAATCAGGAGAATTTCTTTTTCTTCTTAAGGCTCCAATGAATACATTTGTATCTCTGTATAGTTCCATTTGTATGTATGTGTGTGAAAGTGGAAATTCAAGTCTTTAAGAGAAAATTTAACTTCTACCTAGAGTCATTCTGTTATTGAAGTGGCATACAAGTTGGCAAATAAATAACTTTAGTAAAACACTTTTTGCATCCATATATGCATACGTTTAGATTTATCCATTAAAACCATCTAATCAACTAAGAAAATACCTTCTGATAAGTCAGGCAGAATTTTTTTTAAAAAAAATTAATATGCATGCATGTGACCAGAGTGTTTACTGGATTCTCAGGATTCTACTGTTTCAGTTTTTGTTTTTGTTTTGTTTCTTAATATTCAAACGGTAAAGTATCTAGTTTCAATTTTCTGGTTACATTCTTTAGAAAGAGTTAACAAGGTTTATTTATAATTCGGTATGTCCAGCTTGGGCTCTCCTGCCTTTTTCTTCAATGAGGACAATCACTTGAGCTTCTAAAGTGTAAACGGATTTTTTTCCTCTTTACTTAATCTTAGGTAGCATAACTGTTTTCTACCTAGATATGTGTGCACTGTGTAATGTTGGCTTACTATATATGTGCACTACTCCATTTCTACACCCTACCTACTTCCTAACTTACTGATACTGTTGGAAAGAGTAGACCAGGTCATCCTCTTCAGGTCTTCAGCCCTTTTCAACAAATCACCCCTAAGAATTCTCTTTAGCAAATTTGTCTGGATTTTGTCTTGAATTAACAAACTTTCAGCATCATAAACACTGCCCAGTCTAGTTCAGGTTAACCAGTCAATATTGCTTTTATTAAGAATTTATATGGGTGGCCAGACAAATCGACGAACTAAAATAAATAAATAAATAAAATACATTTTCAACAACCAGAACTCTCTAGATCTAATTTAGGTGCCAACCATTACACCTTGAATCTATTTTGCTCTCAGTTCCTACTTCCACCTGCTCTCCACCCCCCACAAAGTCTCTTTGGCTATTTTAGACTCCAGCTATGATACCAGTATAGTAGCTATTCTTTCTCCTATGGAAACATGAGAAAGTCAACTATCCTTTATGTCTGCTTATCTTATCAGCTAGCTAACACAAAATATTTGTTTGGGTATCTGTGCATATATGTGAACATAAGCAAGAAGCCTTAGCTGAATGTAACCTGTCACACGCTATTTAGAACCAGAAAAATAATGCCCTTCAGAAGTAGTTATTCTTAAATAGTTTGTTTCTTGGGCATCTGTTGGAGGCCAAGGATGGGTGTTGCGGGGTGTGGGAGGTAGTGTGAAACCTATTATGATATTATCATGGAAATGATGCAAATTATATATTGTACATCATTTGCATCATGACGCAAATGCTGTAAATTGCATAATCAAAGTTATTTGATTGATATCATGACACATGTCATACTATCATGGCTTCTACCACAGCTGTTTTTACACTGGGAATTTATGCAGGTGAAATTAAGAAATTTGTGAGAACTCTTGATGAATCAGTCAAGTGTTTGTATGTGGGTGTGTTAATATGGAGATATGTATGTCGACACATGTGAATTTTTATGATATTGTTTGCAACATGTAGGAGCAAATGAGATTTTTTAGGAGTCATGTAGAAGGAGAATAATTTCCCACCCTCTTAGCAGCCCAATTAGCAGTCACCAGACCATGTTTTTTACATGCCAGTGGGAGCTGAAATCTACATTTTTGCATCCATCACTCCACCCATTTGCAAAAGCTACTGACGAATTATTTCAAAATCAGAAGGTTTAACTGGAATGAAAATGCTAACTAATTCACACCCATATGTATCTCTCAGGACTGGTTTCATATTTGTTTGAAGCCATGCACACTGGCCAAGTCCTTAAAAATAACAGTAAGGAAAGGCTCTGGTTGGAGGGGAAAAAAAAACAAACAAACAGCTGAATCAATTACGCTTGATTTGACAGATTGGCTTTTGACAAATCGGGAGAAATTTCTGATTAGGCCTGAGAAGAAAAGAAAACCTCTTCTTTTCCTTTCTTCTTCTTCGTCGTCGTCTTCTTCTTTCCCCCCCTTGGTGTGTGCTCTCTTCTCCCCTGCTTTAAAGCCCGGAGATGTCAGAAGGGGGTGGGTAGCAATATGCAAAAAGCAGCCTCCATAACCAAAGTAGCCTGCAAAATTAGGTGTCAGCATGCAAAGCTTATTGATGTATGAATGCGGAAAATGAAAGCCTGCAGTAGACAGACAGGGCTAAAGGTGAGACAAGCGCAGGGAGAGCAGCTGTACATCTACGTCAAGGTGTTGCTATATAAGCCTTGTGCTTTTTTTTCTTTCCTCTTGGAGGGCCACAGCCTAACAAGCAAATCTGGGCCATAAATGATGAAACAATACAATGTAGGCACTCACTGTGTGAATATCAAATAAATTGACTTGGTCTCTCTCCTTCTACTCTCCCCACCACCTCCCTTTTACTCTCCCCCAACCCTTCAAAGTGTGCCTGTGTATTCATTAATAAATTCATATTCTAGTTTTCAATAAAAGAGAGAAAATGCAGTGTAAACTGGAGTTACTTAGTGACACCCAGCTCATTGCTTTTTATTGTCGCTTGCAGCTACAAAGCCTTCACAAGTGCACAAGTAGAATTTATTACTGTCTGTCTTTGTGGCAACTTGGTGAAGGGAGCCTTTTGAAGAAAATTGACCTGCACTTCATGAATATGATGAAAAATGCCAATAACGCTACAAAGACGATGCTCTTGACATTAGTGGGCTGAGAACTAGGAGACAGTAATGAAAGGGTTGCAATTATGAACCCGTTACACTTTCTTCCACACTATTGGGGGTTGTGCAATTTCAGGCAGTTCCAAAGTCCTGCTATTTGGCTGTGCAAAGAGCCCCCTTGGTGCATGATGGGAATTTTTGAACACAAGATTTGGAGAACCAAAAGAAAGGGGTGAATAATGGAGAATAGCCTTACAAAGAACCGGTAATATTGTTGGCTTTATGTATTTATTTCCATTTAGGGGTTGATCTATAGTGCAAATAACTTCTCCAGTCTGGTGACCTCCAGATGTGTTGGACTTCAATACATAAAGGACATGCCGGCTAGGAATTACAGAAGTCGAAAGTCACCCCAGTTGGAGATTATCAATTTAGGGAATACTAGGCATGCACCATGTTTTCTTATTTTTAAATAGAGAAGATAAAATATTTCTGAAGCAAAGGTATTAGTGTCAAAAGCAGTTTGGTCAGGTTTAATCACTTACCAAAACTGCCTCTCACTATTTAACTCACTTAGATCTGCAGCTCAATAGCATTAGGTGTACATATTGATTAGCTTACATAGTAATGCAACCCATTTCACCTTACTGGAAATCCAGATAGATCATCTATGTACCTCTTTGGTCTGCCAACTAGATACTTTAAATTGATGGGTACCTTCAAGGCTCTTGCCTTCATTTGTTATGGCTGTAACTGGACATACTTTCAGAGGACATTTCAAAAGAGAAGACTGACCTTTCTAAATCAGGGCATGCCACACCATATAATATTATCATAATAGTTAAATATGAGACTATTAGATGAAGCCTCCAGTGATTATTCTATGGATAACAGAGAGGCATAGATGGAATAGACATCTGATTTTTTCCACTTGCTAGCAATTATTTTCTGTGTGCTGATTGGTAAAGATGCTCCAAAAAAGAAAAGTTGAACTAGTAAGTACCATGAGAAAAGCTGTCCTTATTATTCTTAGAGTAGCTGAGCAGATGCTCATGGGATTGATATGTCATGCTAAGTGAACACATGTCCTGGAATTCCATTTAGCACATAATCTTATTCATATGATATAGATTTGAATATTATTCAGGAAACATCCATGTGAAATGATCATGTAGAGTGGGTCAGTATACAAACAGCATATATGCACAGTTCAGATCTTTACAGAAACAGTTGTGATCCCACTTCCATGTCTTCACATTCATGCGTGTTCTATGTGAATGGAGCCAGTAAAGATTATTTTAGAGTACTTTTCACTTCCAGATCTAAGGGAAATACTTTTCTGCCACATACTGTAGTTCAGTGTTTATTCTGGATGATGAATCTGATCATGGGTAGATATTTTAAGTCCCTTTCGTGTCACAAAAACATGTATATATCTTCCCTGAATTATACATGTGACAGTCTCCCTCCTGGATTTATGATTTGTACAAGAAGCAGCCACATCACTTATTCAGTCTAATTCTGGCAATTAGGTCAGGGTCAAGAGGAATCATACTGGAGTCTAAATGGAAGCATTTTCTCCAGCTCAGGGCTCTAAGGTCAGAGGTTAGAAGCTGGAGTAAACCAGCAGAATGCTCCTGTTCACCAGACAGGGACTGAAGATCAAATTCCAAGCATTTACAGAAGGCCTAACCTATCCATAAACATCATACTGCTTGCCAACTGAAGAAGCTAATAGGATACACAGCTATTCCCATTTGTACCTGAAGAGGGTACAGCAAAATAGGCTAGTTCATGAAGCTCTAGCAGCTTTGGAAGGGAGTCATATCATTCAAACACAATATGAGAAGCATTGTGGGGTTTTGCTTTTTTAAAAAAGCAAGCCTTTATGTTGGAATCAGCTGAAGAGAAAAGAAAGTAAAGCACTACTGTATATGAAGTAATCTGTAAAATGGGGGGGGGGGGAGAAGATCATCAAAATGGACACTGAATATTTTCACACCTTCTGAACTTGTAAGTCTGCAATAAAAGCTTCCCTGTCACTAAGATAAACTGGAAATGCTAAGTCCTTGGTCCCTTTGGTTATTGAGCATTTGACTCCCATATTTATTGCTAGGGTTTTCTCATTTCTTCCCTGCCAATAAAATAAACTAATTCTACAGCCAAGCAACTCACTTAAGAGACTTGGACACATTTAGTGCATTGGGGAAAACAGAACTAGTTAAGGTAATTGTAATATAGAATTAAATTACAAAAGCCCGAAAAACTGAAGTTCGAGTCTCCTTGAGATCTGGTATAATTTCAGTAAGGCACAGTCCAGCCCATCCTTTGAGTCTTGATAGAAGCTCACTTAACATAGTTTTGCCACCTCTTGGGAATGCAAAGGAAGGGAATCTTCAAGTACTTAATTGCCTGTAATTTCACTTATTTATTTGATTTATTCACCTATTTCCCCCTTCATATGTGCGTGCACATAGAAATTAAACTAAACTGAAAATGGCACAATAGCAATGATGGCCCAAGACCCTCATATAATTCCTTCATAGCCCAGGCAGAAAGGTGTATCTTAAATCCTTTTCTAAAGGAAGAGAGAGCAGAGATTAAAGATGGCTGCAGGGAAGGGGATGAACTCCATAGTTGGCTGCCATCACAAGATGAACATCATCGATGCAGAATAATTTTCCAGAATTGTCTTTATCATCTGCCTTTATCCCCAGAATCATTCCTTTTTATTTGTTTATGTATAAAATGCATATGGCCACTATCCGTCTTAAAGAAATAACTCTGGATGGCTAACTCACAATACAATATAATAAACAATACATATAACGAACCATATTATAAAACAAATACAAAATAAGATTAAAAATACAGTTAAAGGATAATCATTGTATAATAATGGAGGGACCTCATGAGCCAGCTCACAACACTTGTCTGGCTCCAGTAACATCCTGGCCCTAACACCTGGGAGAAAAGCCCACAGGGTCTCGAAGGCCAGTAGGGTCGTGAATCTCCAGATCTCAAGGGGAAGGCTTTTCTACAGGGCAGGCACTGTAACAAAGAAGGCCTGGGTCCCCCTAGATGACCTTGTGTTACAGAAAAGACCTAGACCCTGCTCTTCCTGATGGATCTGATGAGATAGGCAGATAGTCCTCTGTTCATATTTAAGAATTATGGTTCAGTGGAGAAAAAAGTTGATTTTTTTTTTCAAAATTCTGAACCTGACCTCATATGTGCAGTCCAACTCCATGCAACTTTAATCAGAAGCAAGTCCCATTAAATTATGGGCCTTTCTCACAAACAAGCGTGCACAGGATTGCAGCTTTCATGCTATAAAATCTGGGGATTACAGTTTCCTTCCATCATGATTTCTCATCAGGCTGCATTCATTCTTTTGATGTCTTATTTTGTTGATTTGATTGGCATAATTTTTGGTTTATAACAAAATTACACAATATTTCCTGTTTTCTATTTTGCCCTTTCTAGTAACATCTTCACCAAAAGATTGAAACTTTTCTTAATTTATTGTGCTCTGATGCATGCGAAAAAGAATCCTGTACTGCTTTTAGTACTTGGGACTTATTTTATTTTTAATTTATTTTTATTATTCAAATTTATATAGTTGCCCATCTCATATGTATATGACTCTGGGTGGCTTACAAACAATTAAAACAAATATAAAAACAACAAAAAAGAAAATAGGACAATAGGACAATTCAAAAACAAGAAAAAAGGTAAAAGCATATTTAAAAACAACATCATAAAATACATAAAACTCACAGATCATAATCCCATTAATCAAACAATCAGTACAGCCACTGCACTGACTATCACAGCCAGGGTCCCCATGTCCATTGGCAAAACTATGTCTTCAGGGCCCAACAGAAAGCCAGCAAGGTCAGGACCAATCTGATCTCCAGGGGGATGATGTTCCACAGGGCAGGTGTCATGGCAGAAAAGTCTGTCTTCCTGGGTCCTGCCAGATGACACTCCCTGGCTGATGGAACCCATAATGTGTGTCCTGCCAGACCTGATCAAATGGGTAGATATAATTGGGGAGAGGCAATCCCTCAAGCACTCATTCAGGCTTTTATACATTCTTCTGGAAGAGGTGGTGTCTTGTTATATGCTTATTTAGCACTCAACAATAAAAATAACATTGCAACTGAATACAAGGAATTTTTTTTTTCACCTAGTGAACAATTAAACTGGAGTTCACTGCCTGGAGCTGTGGTAACGGCAGCCAATTTGGATGGTTTTAAAAGGGGACTTGAAAGAATGGAGGATCAGGCTAGTGATGGCTATTATTACTGATATTTACTACCTCTTGAATCACAGGCACCATGCCTTAAGTCATATGTAGAACTAGAAAGGAGGCATTTCCTAATGACGGTGCATCAAAGTGCCTTTGATGAAGTGAACTGCCCTGGAGTGGAGTGGTTGCTTCACTTCAATTAACAAATTGAACTTTTGGTGGAGGTACAACAGACTCCAATTGTTAAGGTGCATTTAGATTGCACTAGAATCTGGGATGAACGATACTATTTCTACCTTAACATAGCAACAGAAAGTGAACCATGATCGATGGTCTATGTTAGGCACATTTAAAAATGTGAAAGCAGATCATGGATGCTCTCATAAAATGACTGCCATCAAGAATCATCACAAAGCATCTTTTTGCCAAAAAGTTCAGTGAGATTGGAATTTTGTAGAATTCAACTCTTCATAGAGAGTCTGATGGCAATGAGTGGGAGATGTTACCCAGTTTAATTGTCAGCCCTTGGAAATCTTTTACAATATCAGGAATATAATTTTGTTTTATAGCATACCCGCTTTCCATTTAATTATTATTTTTTAATCTAAAAGAGAAAAGAAAGTCAGCTGACACAGAAGCCTGGTGGATGCCAAAGAAGGTGTTCATGGACAACATGTCTGGTTCATTTAAACCATCACTCTGTGCCTAGCCAGATACCTATGGGAAGCTCATAAGCAGTTAGAACAGTTGCTTTCTTCCCATTCATGTTCTTGAGGGACTACCGCCTCCAGTCCTAGAAGTATTATATGGCTATCACTCCTGATTAGTGGTCATTAATAGTCTTACTTTACAGGAATTTATCTAATATTTTACAAGCTGTTTAAATTGTCACCATCATTAGATTGGGAGTAGTGAATTCCATATTTCAGTTATGAGTGGTGTAAAGATGTACTTCCTTCTACCTATCATACTTTCCCTTCCATTTGGTTTCTTGAATGATCCCAGATTCTAATTAAAAAGGTTTCCCTATCCGCTTGCTCCAGTCAGTGCAAAAATTAGTATACGCTATTGTATCCTCCCTTGCCCCCTTACCCCCAAGCTAAAATTTCCCATAGTGCCAGGCAAATGGGCACTAGGAACAAACCTGAATGATGATTTCTTTTCCTGAGAAGTGTTCTTGTTATCAAGGGTCTTTTAATCATCTTATAAATTCATTGGGATTGTACCTGAACCCGAGGCCTCCCATTTTCCTTTGAAAATTCACTTTGCTGAAATTCTACAACTTAGTCCTGAACTAAGGACTCTGAACATCACATGGTGAAAGCTGTGTGATAGTCTCATGAATGGCACTTATAGTGTTATTGGTAAAAGTGATATGCTGCAGCTCTATCTATTGTTCTCCCTGGGAAAACATTCACTAATTAAAAAGGGTGCATCAAAAACTGAATGACAAAAGGTGGTATGTATCCTTATCCCACACTTTCATGAAGATAGCAAAAGGGGAGAAAATTAGGAAAGCTAAAGTCCCCCCCCCCCCTTAGAATTCTCTGGCATAATAAGCTGGTACTAGGTACTAATGCAATTTTCTGTCTTGCTCCAGCCAACCCAGATTAACCCTTTAAATGGTCTTCTTGCTCTTGCTATGTGCTACGTGTCACTTGTGGTTGCTATACCTGGAGTTGTGCTTTCTGTCAGATCGCTCAATTAATTATAATTGTCCTGCCTTGAAAGACATAGCCCTGGGCCTATTAGGGGGTGTGGCCCTCAGGGGGTTACATTTCCAGCCCCAGTTTACAGATGCTAAGTCAATCAAGAGTTTCAGCTCATCTATATTTAATTGTGGTAGCGCACCTTTAAGAAAAGGAAAAGGCATCATTATCGCCAAGCATGCAGGTGTATTCATTGTCTTCCTGGTGCTGCATTGACACAAAACAATGAATATTTCTTCACTGCCACAACATCTTCAGGCACTGTTATGAAAATGAAAAGAGCTGGACAATGGGCGCAGGGAGAGCAAGGTGGCCATTTATGCATTATCCAAAAAGAGGATAAAAGAAGACAGATTTGCAGAAATCTTACACATGTTAGTTGATGTGCATGGATTCAGATTTAGATTAAAATATTTAAACTACTTATTATTTTATAAAGAATAAAAATATATCTCACCTTAATGGGGAAGATTGTGATTAAGTAACTATATATCTTTTTGGTCTATGATCCTGATGTTGTGAGAAGGCAATTTCAAGTCCAAATTTTGCCCTCCCTTCTTATTGTTCCTTATCTTAAAGTGGACTAAAAAAAGAAAGGGGGTAACAGTTTTTGGAGTATGAGAAGTTTTCATTTTGAGGACTATAGAGTGGCTCAAACAACATGCAATGGATGGGCTGACCCACCCCTTTTTATTACATTGGTAACAATGTGTGTGTGTGTTGGGGGGAAATTAAAGGGACCGGGTACCTGTACATCTTTAGCACAAGAATCATTCCTGGGTACATTTTTTTTGTGGAACCTCCCTACTGTGTTACCATAAATTTGGCTATGCAGATGCATCAATCTATCAATCATCTCAATAGCCCAAAACAGTATGAGTTAGTGCTTAGCTCATGCCTTATGAATGGTCTTTCCCCTTCATTATTATTCAACAGCAGTTGTATCACAGATCTCTACTGATGAATTATGAGAAGATGATTCGCCAGTATCTCTGGATATGGTGCTAATGAGACCATCACAAGACAAATGACAACTTCTCTGCAGAAAAAAAATAAAATGGTGGAAGAGATTTGTGGTGAGAATATAAGGCACTCTCTTGACCAATAACTTCTTCCAAAATAGGATATGCAATCTCCCTATCTCCACCTCAGAACTGATGTTCATTTTAGGTTTCCATCAATGTTTATTTAGCCTGAGGAATTATTTCCACATTTGCTTTAGTTTTTGCTTTAGGTGACATCCAGTGATCATCTAGAAATCACTACAAAATATACACAGTAAAATGGCTAGTATTACCATTTCTGTTGATTAACTTTGAAATGGTAAGGATATTATCTAAAGGAAAGAACCCAACTTTGCTTCAAATTTCACTGAAAGAGAAATGTTAATGGCAACTATTCTGAAAGACACTATGTGCAGTGACAGTATATCAAATGTTTGGATGCTATAGTACTGGCAAGCAACATGGGTCAACTCAAATATTTAAGAATTCAGTTCCCACCAGTCTCAGACAGCATAGACAATTACAAGGGAACTGTAGTTCATGATGTCTGGGAGGCACCTCCAGATTGCTTATCCCTGCAGCATAACAAGTTATCAGAGGCTGAAAAGCTGGTATGGTGATTAAGGAGATGGCATGACTGAGCTGTATTATATGTATTAGGTGAAAAGTGTTTTTATTCCATAATATAACTTTCCATAACTTTGGAATGTTGTGAATGTAAATGGTCTCCAGTATGTTTTTAATTATTTCTATTGAATTTTTAAACCCTCTGTTAGCCACCCAGAATTGTATGGTGGGCAACCATACCAATTGAATGGATGAATGAATAATTATATAATAAATAGATAAACAAACAAACAAACAACCAAACTCTTGTGGACTAACCAGAGGATTCTAATTGCCATTCCAGGAACACAAGAGTGGATTTGATCCCTCAGGGTTGAGTTTATTTTCTTATCTCCTGCAAACTCAGTGTAGTCACAGTTGTTTACATTTGTGCTGCTTCTCACAGCCTATTCAGCCAGATTTCTTCCTGACGTTGGGAGTTCAGAATCATCTGGTTTTGCTACAGTAACAAATCTGATATCTTAGAAATTATCTGTAGTTCCATTTTTTAAAAATCATACATGGCATTCTATATGTGACATTTAAGGCAATTGTGCATAGGGCTAAATAAAGGGTCATAGCTCTGGAGTATTTGATCAATGCCTAGTATGCAAGACTACATATGTACATCAGTAAAAGAGAAACAATGTACAAAAATAACATTGTATATCAATACTACTTTTAAGTGATGTTTTAGTAACGTATATATGTGCTTTGTTAATACAGATGGGGAAAAGGATGCAAGTGGACAGAAAAAAATGGAAAACTATGGCAAACCAGCTGTTTTTCATTCCAGAATTAGATTTAGCCATTCTATTACTTAACTTATAATTCAGAAGAGGTAATTTAAATAAGAGGAAAAATAAAGAACCCTCCTTGTTTGAGGAGCTTACTCTTTGTAGATTCCAGCCGAACAACCTGATCCATAGGTCCCTGATTAATAAATGGATTGGAATTGCATCAGTGTTTCAATCCATGAATCTATCTATCTATCTATCTATCTATCTATCTATCTATCTATCTAGCCAGCCAGCCAGCCAGCCAGCCAGCCAGCCAGCCAGCCAGCCAGCCACCTTTAAGCTTATTTTCTGTGGATGTATTTATTTATTTAATAATGGAATATTGCAATAATGGGATGGATGAAAGTATATCCTCAATGTGAGTCACACAGAATAGTGTAAACATGCTTGGGACAAAATTGACCTAAATGTGGGAAAACTGACTGGTGCTATTCTTACTGTTAGTAGGCAATGTGGCATATAGTACAGATAACCTAATTACTAAATAACCTAAATAAATGAGGATCATGAATTAAGGAATTAAATGAAGGAAAAAAAAGTAAATATGTTGTGTGTTTGTGAAACTAAGAGAAAGGGGAAGGATTTAATACATATTAATGAAAGTCATCTGATATGTAGAGTGAATACATGCATGGAAATGAAGATGTAGATTTTATTAGGAATAGAAGGTTAAAATATATATCAAAAAGTATAGTTTGGTGTAATCTAGGTTGTTGTGGGTGGGGTGATATTTGCTCATTATGCTTCAGTGAATAATGATAATAAAAGAACCAGGGTGAGCTTGGAAAAAATCACTCGATGTTCAATGAATGTGACCTGGAGGTAAAAGCAATTCTCTTAGGGACATGAATGGATGGGAACAAGATGAGAGATACAGAAAAACTGATTGGGTCATTCAGAGATCCAAGAATGAATAAGAATAGTGACTATAGCATGTATAAAACATGGTTGTTTTGATTGTCTACGATGAAAGATTAAAAGAGTTAGTGAAGGATACAAGGGCAATGAGAAGTTCTGAATGTGAGGTGAACCTTTTTTTTGATAGTGTGAGACATGGATCTTGAGAAAAATGAGCTTAAAAGAAAAGTGAAAGAAATTACTATGAAAATAAAACTGTTTCAGGAAAGTAAAATACAACTCCTGTCTGGAAAAGTATTATTCTCCCAATGAATGAATGGAAACTGGGTGTAAAAAGATGTAGAAGATGCTTGAACAGAGTGAAAAGAATTATATTACAAAGTACCATAGACGTGTGTGGAGTTAGCCTAATGGAAAGTATGAAAAACATTGTTTGGTGGATTGATAAAGTAAAGAGACTGTGGATGAGAAAAAAATATGCATTTAAGAGAAAGATTGCAGGGGGAAATTGGGATAAGAGAAAGATACTTATGTGATACTTATGTGGAATTATGAAGACTATAGTCAAATAGATCAAGGCATGGTTAAAAGTTAAAGAGGCAGAGGAAATGTAGAAATGATGTTGATGGATGTTTTGGAAGTGTATCTAAAGGGCTATACAAGAAGCCTCCAACAGAAAGAATGGAATTAAGAATTAACGTGATAAAATGATTTGGGATGGAACTGAAGAGAGGTAATGCTGGAATTAGTATTTTGGAGATTTGTATACTGTTGAATTTTGGAGATTTGTGATAATGTTGAAAAGTGGGATTGAAATGAATACTATCACTGTCATGAATACTATGAGAATGTTGGAAAATGGAGAGGCTTCAGGTGTAGATGGTGTAACTGGAGAAATGTTAAAGTATGGGTGTGGATTGCTTATGGAGGGGCTGTGTGACATAATCTGTACACAAACACTTATTTCTCTGTCATGACACCAGCATTATGAAAAGCTTTTCTTTGGTAATTATACTGGATACCATTGTGACATAAATTGGTGACAACCAAGTTATTCTGGAGAGAGTTTAGTAGTTGGGTACCACTTTACCCATTGTTGTTATTATGTCAGGCAATAAACACATAGCCAAATTTTTGCTCTGCAGCAGGTTACTAAGAAATGTATGAATATGAAAAACAGTTTACTGCACATTTGTTGATTTAGAGAGAGCATAGGATAGTTAATAGGGTTATGTTATGGAAAGTTTTACATATATATGGAACTGAAGATTGCTGAGGAATGCAGTAACAGCATATAGCATGTGTGAGAATAGACTGAATACTTAATGAATGGTTCAACAATGGGCAGGGAGCAAGACAAGGATGTATGTTGTCTTCTTGGTTCTGAATATATTAATCAATAAATGTATAACAAATGATATAGCAAGAAGATTAACTTTTGTACTTTGATTTACTAAAAATGGAAATATTGATGGAAAAAATTTAAAATGTGCAAAAGCTGGTTGAAAAGGTAGTGGATAATGTGTGAGGAATTAAAAAGTGAAAATGTGTCTGTGAAACAGTGCTTTTTCCTACTCTGTTAAATGGAAGTAAGAGTTAGATATGTCAGAAGAAGTATAAAAATTGAATGTGATGGGAATGGGTTACTGAAGAAGTATGTGTGGTAATGCAAGAAGAGCAAGAATGAATGTGGATTTCTTACAAAAGTGAGTGACTAGTATGAAAGAAGTGCCTTGAGGTAATTTGGATATAAAATATAGAGAGTGAAGGAAGAGCAAAGAGAAGCCAAGCAAATTCTAGCTGCATGAAGCTGAAATCCTCAAAATGAGAAGTAAGAAGTTTAAGGAACAAAAGACAATGTACAATGGAAGCAAGGATAGTTTGCAAGGTTAGAAAAGTATAGAAATGTATAGTGAATGGTGTTGGTGTGGGCCAAATTTAGGATATCCTAGTTATCTTACTTGCTTAGCTATACTTTAAAATATTTATGTTAACCATTTTTTTCACTGCCTCCTGCCTTTAATTTCATCTTCCTAGCAATCCTTACTGTTTTTGTGCTCTTTGAGTAACATTGCTTACCCCAAAAGAGAATAGTGTGATGGGTGTATGAGATGGAAAAGATGAATGGATGGACACAAGCAAAAAGTACCCTGGCTTTAGCTAGAGTTTTGTTTTTGTCCAAGCATATGGAGATTCCACAACTTGTATACCAGCAGGCCCTTGGATCTTGTTGTGGAGGATGTCTGTTATTAACCAAGATTGCTTTATGTAGCTACCATGCCTAGAGACAATGTAGGTTTCTGAATACCAGTTGCAATGGGGAGGACAATTCTGATCAATCTGGTTGATCATTGTGGACAGGATGGTGGATTAAATTGTGTTTTGATTCAGCAAGCAACTTCATAACAATGTAAATGAATCTGATGATCAGATCTCTGTTTACAAGGACGGGATGGGAATACAGCATCAATAGAGAAGGGGGAAAAAAAGAAAGGAAAGAATCTGTGAGCATATGTTTTGACCAGTGACAGGCAATGGACATTTGCCTTGAAAAGGAGATTTTTCTCATGGTGGTCTGAAGTCATGACATAAGTAGCTGAAGAAAAGTGGAAGTTATGTGGCTCAACGATGCTGGGGAAGATTTGGCGATGAAGGGAAACATCTGCTCAAGGAAACAGATGGGCCTAGAAAAGGCCTCAGGGTGAAGCAAGGAGGGGGAAAGTCTATGGTTAAGAGGAAACCAGAATAGAGAAAGTGGTCAAACAGGGACATCAAAGCTGGTTGCTACATTGTTTTGAAACTTGTTTCACTGCCTCTCGGATGTACACATGAGTGCTCTCAAGTCAACCAAAGATTTCCTATTCTATATTTGCTTATTTTTGGTTTGCATAGTTACCTAACACATTTGAAACTGACCCTTCATTAAAAGACTGCAAGGGGATTGGTCACAGAATGATTACATATCTGTCTGTCTGTCTATTCATCCATCCATCCATCCATCCATCCATCCATCCATCCATCCATCCATCTGCAAAAATACCTGTAATCCAACACATCTGGAACACAGCAGATAGAAAAATATTTAACAAGGCTTAATGTTTCATTTAATATTTAGCAAACTTCTGAATCTTTATGTAGCTACTTCTTCTCTGCTGTTGCATTATATGAATCCATTTATATATTTAAAAATAACAAACTAGCTATGATTACAAAAATGATTTACTAATGTTCATAATGGGTATCTCCTAGATCCCAGTTATCTTACTTGCTTAGCTATATTTAAAAATATTTATGTTAACATTTTAACATTAAAAATGTTTTTATTTAATGCAGCTGACTATCCAAGCATCTAATATACCTGGACAGTCAATATTTTTTTTAATATAAAAATAAAATATATGTATTTTATGATAACTCCCACCATCTACCTCCAGCATAGCCAATGGCTGACTTGTCCAAAGATACGCATGATGGCACTATTGGATTAAAGACAGCCTAATGTTTCTTACTCCAGTTCATTGATTTATATTTTTATAAAATGGTGAAGTATCAAAGTTGATATCTAGTAAAAGAAACATATTTCCTAGATCATACTGAGGACACATCTACAGCATAATGATCATATGGTACCTTCAAGACCAAAAATGTATGATGCAATAAGCTTCTGTGAACAGAACTCAACTTCAGCAGCCACAGCCCTCTGCAATAAAGCTATCTTCCCCAATCAGAGGACTACAGCATCCAGAATTCCCAGACAGATCACAATTTTTTAAACAGTTTCTAATATAATCCCCATATAACCAATATACAAAATATATGCTCATATACATGTTTTTTTTTTGGAGTTCTCTGGGCTCAGGAAAATCTATATCAAAGTGTAGATCACAAGTGCTGCAGATGTTTTAGTATGCATTCCAGCAAAGCTTCATCAGTGCAACAATCCAGAAGTGGGGGTTGCCTTGCTGTATTTATAATCGGTGTGGGATTTGAATTCTGTGGGGTGATCTACTTTTGATTTACACTTGGGGGCAGATCTTCCTGAGACTGGAGAACCACAAAGAAAGTATTACAGAGAGCCTGGACTATCATTATTCCAAGAGATTATCAGCTCATATGCATTCCAGTCATGTGTCTACTACAGCTTGACTCCTGCAATATTTCCTTCAACTCAAACTCTCTTGAATGTAGGGATTTTGAATGAAGGGTTCCCCTTTGGGGGGAAATGTGCACATTTGGAACTTTGTGAATGTATTATGACCACTCATCTGTTCCCTTTAATTTTAAATAGTTACATTGTTGTTTTTTTAAAAAAAACCCTTTCTCCATTTTTATGTGAATTTAATTTCAACTTCAACCATGTTGTCATAAAAATATAAATGATTTGGACAAAGTTTAAATAATTTTGAAGAGCTTTCTTTAGATGGTGGCAGGGGAGGTATTAATCCTAGGTTTGGCCACAGTGTCCTGCCTGACAAAAAGCAGAACTCCAGAAGGTTTGAGGGACTGTGCATGAGGAAAAAAAAAAAAAATCCCTTCCCTTGGTGTTGCATGTGCTCAGAACTACACTCTTTTTTCTGTGTGCTTTTTTTGGGAAAGGAGGTATTGAACCCTGGCCACAGGGATGGTACTCATTTTGAAATGCCCTTTGGGCAACAGGGAAGGACTAAAATGCTGTTAATCTCAAAATGGGGTTGGTGAGCCAGAACAAGCAGGCCAATGAAATGAAGACCCAAATTAAAAAAGAAAATTGTCAGATGGCAAAAAGATTTAAAAGTGAGGGCACTGTCCATATATAACCCTTCCTACCACCAATCTCTTGGGAGGGGAAACAGGGATGTCTCCAAATTGCAAAATGCCCCACTGAGAGAGAAGAGTCTTGTACAAGGGATGAGTTGACAGCTCTTCAGGGTAGACGCTGGATTCCTTTATACAGCTACATCCCTGCTAATGATAAATGAGTAATGTTTGATAGCTGACACCTTTGCCTGACAGCTACAGTTGTGGCCAGAGGGCCAGGACAGCCTTTAGACTTCTGTTCAAAATGAGTTAAACATATTAGGTATTATGAAGGCACAGAAGCCCTCCGAGAAGGAGTGCGGAAATGAGTTATCAAGGTATGCTCCTGGGTACAGAACTTGCAAAGCAGATGTCATTCTAATAATGTGTGATATAGAACATGTCTAGTTTAAACCCTGCTGGATGAAATATGAAGCCCCGTCGGTGATATTTAATACCATTTTATGAGGTGCCATCTTATGAAGACAATGCCCGCTTTATGTGGAATGCTCAAGGTGTTTTGCCAAAGGCACTGGGAGGTATCTGAACTAAGTAGAATTTTTATTATTTTATAAGCCTTTACTTTGTAATATTTCTGTGTCGACATTATTGTGGCACTTGCTATGCTAACCCTTTGTCTAGCACATAGTTTAGGGGAAGACTGACAGATTGTCTAAGCTGTTTCTGGACATAAAAAGGCCACTTCCTATCTCAGAACATTCCTTTTTGTGATGGTGGGGGAATAAAAGCAACCAATCAACCAAGAGAAATGCTCCTTTGAAAGAGACATAAACAAGAAGTAGAAGAAGAGAAAGAGATAACAAGCAAGTATTTGTGAAATGTGCCTTGTGATTGTTTTCTGCCTGTTAATCATAAACAATGTGCTAGACGCTTTAACGTCTGTGGAATTTATAGAGTCTCTAACCAGGCTACTTTGGACCTTGGGATAATTAGGGCCTTTCTTAAGCCTTGAAGGTCCCCATTCAAATTCCACCTCAGCCAGTTTTTCGTAGTGACCAGTTCTTTCAGATTCAGACCCTGTAACTGCAACAGAGGGCTGGTGACACTTGCAGAGCCTTTAGAGGCTTTTGGCTGCCTGAGGCAAAAGGCAAGACAATGTCACCCTCTTCCATATACAGAAGGGATGACTTTACATACAACTATTGTTGGTTGGGGATTTGAGGGAAATGGTAAAAAGAGATGATTTTTGCTGTAAGAGATGAGCAATCTACCCATCTAGAATGAGAGTGAGAGTGAGAGAGTGCATTATACTTGCACAATAGGACTTCAGATATGATGCCAAAAATGGAGGCATGAACATAGCATTTAGTTGCATCTCTTTAAAGTAGCCACATCTTTTCTCAGCCTTAATTTCCAACTATATACAGACATTTAACTGAACACATACAAGTTCTGTTTCTATGCACATTTATTCTCCCTGAGTATGTTGGATGTTTATATTGTCTCCTAAATCATAATCCCTTGGTACTATAGATGATTTCTTCTGCACAGGACCATGGTTGCAGCCAGGTTTAGACTAGAGATACACTGAATCATATCTTCATGTAGGGCAAACTTCATATCTGAAGTAGTCCTTGGTGAACTGCTTTCTGAAGGGCCCTCCACTATGTCAGCTGCTGCATGGCTCTGGTCAGCATTGGACAGCCAAATCTGGGATCTGCGTTTTAACTTCCAATAACGTGTCCATGTTTTATTCCCAAACACACTACCTCAGGAGCATTGTGACAAATTCAAACAGCTAGTTGGTGCTGACCAATATACTGGAAAAATATTTAAAGGGAAGGGTAGGTGAGAATATTATACTTAGCCGAAATAGTTTATCTAGCCTAGTATCTAGCTGGTGGTCTTTTAAAAAAAAAAACCTCACACATCCCTGAAACAGCCCCTACCCACATTACATTGTATTCGTCTGTGAATTCCTGCAACAGCAATGCCCTTGTTGACAGGAAGACAAAGTTTCTTCATAGGTACCTAACTGTGGGCTAATCCCAGCTGAGCAATATATAGTCAACAAGGGTTTGATCCTCTGAGATGTGTTTGCAAGATTAGAGCTTGGCAAGTCTCTTGGGAAAAACTCTTGTTCTTATTCGACATGGCTGATTTTTATGTACCTACTGTTTCCGTCAAGTGAGAAAGTCTTTACCAGAGTGGTCCCCCATGATTACTTCTTGGGAATCCCTTCTCTCTGGAGCATAAAACTATTCCACTGAATTACCCCTTTGCTTAACCTTTCAGTGACCGCTACAGTAGAATCTCCAGCTTGGCAAATACTGAGAAGAACCCTGAATAAACTGCACTTAACCCTAATTCTCTGGAGAAGGAAGTTTCTAATATAACAGGCCAACATATCTAACTTGGATCAAGAGAAGGAAATGGGAATTACACCAGTTTGGCCCCTACTGAAGTCAGCAAATACACAGTTCTATTCATCACAATTATTAGCTATACTGAAGTTAAAGATACTGTTGTAGTCAAGGCTTTGGACATTCCTTGCTAAATATAAAATTAAAATCCTGCATCTAAGAAGGGTAAAATCTGCAATTTAAAAAACCTGATTCAGTAACAGTGTAAGTATAGGAAATGTATATTCTTTCATTTATTAGGTATGGATCTTTATGCATACTTTTATGCATAGCATCTTATTTCATTATTTTTATATGTAAAATAGATTTCTGCAGATTTTTTCCCTCAACTTTCTAGTCATAGGAAGAAATGGAAGCAATTGAGGACTCTGAAAAAATGTGAATCTTACTCAACTACATATCTAGCATTTGAAATTCTAAGAGATATTTACTATACATGTAAATATCAAACAATCATATGGACTAAAACCTTGCCTTTAAAAAATTTAAAAGACAGCTGAGATTCTCAAGGAATTCATTGCCACATCCTGAGCTTTTCTTAATTCCAACAAACATGCAACTCTGAGCTAAATAAGCACTATAATGAAATGTTTTTTTTGCACTTTGAACTCTTGAAGAATATCAAGAACAATTCAATCCTTCGAGAGAACTTAATTGGAAAGCCCTGCCCCACTGAACCACTGTTACAGGAATGGTGTATAGTTTAATGGCATCTGTTGCTTCAAGATGAGGCAAACGTCCAGCTCTGTTTCTCCTCTCCTTGAACAGCCTGTGAAGACAGTTCATTTGGCACTTGATATGAGGGATTTTAATTAGGCTAATTTTGGATTCAATGCCTTCTCCGAACCTGTTTTGGGGGTTTAGTTCCCCACCTCCTATTTCTTCCTTGAAATATCCATGTCTGGTAGATGGGAATTATCCATACATAGAATTCTCTCTCAATCAGCAGATCACCCTTCACTAGATTGAGCCAAATGCCTTTCTAGGTGGCATTACATTCAAAACAAGGCATGTCCATTGTTTTCAAATGGACTGTACCTCCTCTAATGAGAAGAGATATTAAAGAACATTTTTCCTTGTGGCCTTCTTCCTCATTTCAGCATGAATTTATTATATTAACTACAGCTGCAATTGGATAAGAACAAATTTCTTGAACACAAGCCATCTATTTTTCATTATTGTTATAATGCTCTGGACATATAGCTGTATAGTATGTACTGGAACTTTTGGAAAAAAAAATCAATGGCTTCTGAAAGTCACACCATTGCTCAATATATGATATTTCAAGTTACCTACGCCTGATGTCAGGAACAGCTAGAAACAAATCTGCCAAATTTAATTTAGCTCAGTTTCTCATTGGGTTTTTTTTTTTTTTTTAGCTTTTGTTCATAAAATTGCATTGCAGACTACTTAAAGTTAGCTATCTTTTGCTCTGAATGTTGGTTCAGGAAGAATAAATTAAGTAAGATTATAATAAAATGTGAAGAAAATGAATTTGCTACCATACTTAGCTTGCCATGGCTGGAAATTTGGACATGGTGGAGTCAAAAGAATGACAACAAGAACTATGCTGGATAATCCAGGGATACCCTCCTTCCTCAGCTGCTTCAGAAGGGACTGCTTCAGAAGCCAGCCACTCGACAATGCTTCTTCTATCTCCTTTGTCTCTAAAAATTACAAAGACCTTTTCTGAATGTCAGTGAAGAGATTATTTTACAGCCAGTGGTGGGGCAGTCATTCCAGTGCCAACTTCAAAAGAACAGGGCACATCCCTGTAAGTCTTCCTCCTTTATGGGGGAAAGAACTTGAAACATCCATTGGTTTAGGACTAGGAAAACATCAGTGGGCTTCAGACAGACATCCCCTACTATAAGTTTCTGTTACTTTCTCTTTGGAGAACTGCTGAGAGTCCTGACCTACTTCCAGGTTTTGCTAGTATTCCCATTCTGGAATGACATACCCCTATAGAAAAGCATTTTTTCATATCAGGGCTCCCTGGTTTTAGGAAAGGGGGGGAGGACCCAATTGTGTACGTCAATCTGAAATATCTCTGAAAGTCAGTACATTTTGTCATCCCTCACCAGCTGAGTTTGATGTGTGGATAAACCTAAGTATGTAAATAAGTATTAGAACTTCCACAAATTTTTGCCAAAAGTGAATTTAAATATTCCTAAAAAGGGGAAACATCCTAATAAGCTTCAGAGGAAGCCCCCCCCCCCCCCATCTCTCAAAGTATCAGTACTGACAAGAAAGGATATAGGTGAGATAATCAGAACATGACCTGATTAGATATATAAAATATCATGTGCTATATATCCAGTTATTAAAGTAAGAGTTATCTAATATCCTGCTCCCCAAAAATGATCATTTTGTTTTTTCTTTATCCTAGAAGGAGGATTCAGGATCAGCCAGTGGATAGCTGACATTTAAGAATTAAGTCAAATGCTGAGCATAAGAGCAAGACAGCAGGAAAAGCAAAATGGCACCATTGCAACCTCTTGGTGGCCTTGTTTCTGCTCTATATTGAAGCTAATAATTGAAAAATATTACTAGAGAAGGAGGCACTTGATACTGGCCATTAATAGCATGCAGCTTCAGAACTGCAATGGTTTCTCTGAGCCATGATAATTTGAGATCTTTGCAGCAGTACCTTTGGAGGTTCACATCCATTCTTAGCCTAATTTTTCTCTACTTCAAATACCGGAGATGCAGATTTGGGGACCTTTGTTGAGTGTATAGTCATGAGATTAGATGAGCGCTTTTAGGAACAATAAATTAAACATTAATCAGTGACTGGTACCCATCAACCTCGAGGCTAAAGACCTTAAGAGTTGCTTAAAGGATTGCATGGGAACCAACAAAAGTACAGTGAGTCTGTCTGTCTATCGATCCATTTCTCTATTTCTCTGTGAGTTACCTCATAAATCTATAATGTAAATCCACTGATTTTGTCTACAGAGGTAATTCATATGAAAAGACTTCTTCCTGCATGCAGTTTATTTCCTTAAAATGTGTCCTGGTGCTTATTAAAGAGTCCTTTCAATTTCCCATTCCAAACATTGGGCATTTTCTCCTTCCCCCTTCTCTTCCCTTCTAAATCTTCATTCCACACTCTTCTCTCTTTGCTCTGTTTTTGCCTGTAGGAGCCATATGAGGGAAATACACAGAAATAAGAGATTAAAAATGTAAATTTTATAAACCGAAAATCAAAGGTCCTAAATCCTTAGCATGGGAAAAGCCAACAAAAAGCATACGAACATTAAACCCTGTACATAAATAGAACTTCAAGGCTGAGCGTGTTAAATAATTCAGCGGTTAAGTCATAAGTGTTCTTAAACTTAAGTATAAAAATGCCCTTGACAATATTTCACAGCTGTGCATTTCTTTAAAATATTTAGCATTCTCATTAAAGAGAATGACTTTATTTTATATATTAGTTACACTCCTGCTTGCTAATATGAAGGAATTGAATAGTGAAAGAGCATTCTTATGCATATAAGCAAAAGACAATTTACATATAAAGTTAGAAGATGATTCCCCCCTCTGCATCCTCTGTGTCCACGAGGGGCATTTAAACAAATTTATTCCTTAATGTGGGATATTAATATTTCCTACCTCAACATGTCATTTGCTAATGCCATCCTGAAGACAGGTTCATTCAGAAGCGACATCCAAGCTCTCATCTCTGAAAGACTTAATGAACCTTACATTTTTTGGAAAGCTGAACAGTGAAAAAGGCCTATTACATATTCATGGCTGGGACAGCAGACTTCTTTAACTCCGAAGCTTCCTGCTCTGGTTCGCTGTAAAACATTGTCAAAAGTCACCAGAGACATTCACTGAAAACTGCAACTCTTGATAGCAAGATGTTCTCGGAAAGTTTCAAGTACAGGAGCCTGTAGTCTATGAGACCAGTGGGAATAGTTCTGACAGACAAATGGAGGGATAATACATTTCTTGACATAATGGGATGAAAAAGTTGATGCCAGAAAAAGGAATGAATTAAAGTCATGCCTTCAAGAAAATCCTAAAGTTTTCCAGGCTGTCAGTGTTATGCACATACTTTGCATGTGCATAAAAAGAGATCTTCTCCCTTTTCTCCCAGTCTACAGTCATTTGCTATCTGGTGCAGGATGCAGTGACTTGCTTAATTTATAATAAAATGAGTCCTAAATCTTACGTTTACATAAATATACTTAAAGAAGAATCTGAAGGGCCTAATGAAATTTCAGATACCAGAGCCTGAAAGAATAGGATTTGGGCTCATTACAAAGCTCCCTGAAGTCTCCGTGTACAGCAGAGGCCAAAGAAGCGATATAAAGAAATAAGCATAACCAGTAAACATACCATTTATGATCTTGATGGAAACAAAAGAAATTGGGGAAGACTGGAAAGTCCATGCATATCACACATTGCTTGCAAATTATCCACCATCTGCTACTTTGTTGACCTGAGTTGCCATTCCCACATTTGTTGCAGACTGGCCTCAAGGTAGATGTTGCATATTCAAATTATTTTAAACCCAAACCCTGGACTTTATGGTCCTCTGCCCTTTCTCTCCTTTCCTTTAAGCAGGAATATTCATTGCTTCAGCTGTGAAGCACATCACTAACATCTCTACTGTGATAGAGATGCTTTATAATTGTTTCTACACTCTGCACATGTTATAGTAGCTGATCCCCAATTTCCACCTACTAGAGCCTTGCCTAAGAATGGGCAAGAATTTATCCTAACTTGTTTTTTAAAAAATATAAGCTTACCAACATTCACACGTTTCTTCATAATGGGATGAAAAGAATTTAAGATTAAAACAAAAAATGGACTGGATTTGTTCATCCTGTCAAATGATTTGGGATGTTTAGTGCTTTAAAGTCTGGGTTTGAAGTCCTATGGCTTTAGCAAGTTAATGGTGCTGAATCAGTGTTGCCATTTCTCTCTCATCCCCCCGCTCCACCTTGCTTTTCTTTTTGAACAAGCAATTTCCCCAGCTATTTGTCAAGTAGGCACACCATGATCCTTTCCAGAATCAGAAGAGCTATTTAATGTAATTGATACAGAGGAATGAAAAGTTTGGTTCTTTCTCTAATGAAACCTAACAAAATCCACACATTTCTTCATAAACAGAAGATAAAGAATTGGAGGTTGTTGTTTTTTTTAAAAGAAATGTTGAGGAAAGGGCCCATGACAGATTCATCCATCCTTATTATGTTTGTTTGCTTTTCCCTCAGATGGCATCTGAGTGGCATGTCCCTGAGTTGGAAGTCTTTTAGTTACAAAATTGGAAAAGCTTGGTTGCTGGATTGATGGACTGGGACCATGGAATTACATGGTGGGTCTTTGAATACCAAGAAGATCTGAAGGAAAGCTGGAAGACTACTATTGATTATGGTCATTGTTGTTGCAGTTGGAAGATATGAAGAAAAAGTAAGAGTTGAAGAATGGGGAAAGTTTGGGAAGAGATATCTGGAGCTATGTTAAATGAGGTGCTAAATGGAGTTGGATATTTGTGGAGGCTGGATAGAATGTAGAAAAAAGAAGGGTTTTGGAGGATGAAAAGCTTATGTGGAACCAGAAGTAAGATTGAGTTGTGGGGCCTTGATGACCTGGAGTAGCCTGGAGAAATAGAGAATGACAGTGATTGGCAGTCTACCACAGGGTTCTCAGAAAGAGTGGGGCCTTGTAGAGAGATCGAGTGCACCAGTTAGGCAGTGCTTGTAATGAAGTAGTGTAGATGAGTGTTACATGTGTATGTGGATATTATATAGTATGTAAGGATTGGGAAGGGGAGTAATGGGCCAATGTAAGTAGCGTGGACTACCAAAAGTGGGAGTAGGAGGTTGATTGGGGTGCATAGTGACTGCTGTGAATAAGGAGGCCTGTGGCTGACTGGGATTCACTGGTGCCTCCTGCTGATGATTGATGAATAGCAGGGAGCAGACTAGGAGACTCTGTAAGGGGAGAGTTGAATAGCAGGTAAATTTCTGTTGTGATGGATTAGGGAAGGTATGACAGGAGGCACTGGGCTGGCTCTTACAGGGGAAGGGAGGTTAGCAACTTGGTGCTGGTCTCTACTTCCAGCCTGGACACCTCATTCTTGTGTCCAGGAGACTGGATAGTTAGGAATCTTGACCTTTGGATGCAGCTGGAACACCAGGTCTGTTTAAATTAGGATTGTGTTTGTGAATGACTTGGTTTCAAAGACTGAACAGATCAGGTATCTATTACTAAATGTAGTTGGGCAAAGGTGGGAATGTTGTTGTGTCTCAGATACAGCCTCCTGGATTTTGGGTATTTCAATAGCCATGAGTCTGGGGCTTAGATTGTCCATACTTCAAGACAATCTGGTGCTGAACACATCCCTCTTCTACAGGTATTTGCTACAAATGCCTATATTTGAAGCTGAACTGTAAGGACAAGTTGTGGATCTTCCTCATGTACTACCATGGATCACTTCTGAGTTCCTGGACCCTAATTTCTAGGCTGGTATTGTAGTCTCCTGAGTTACTCATGCCTGGGATTGGAGTTCTGGGGAAACTCGGGAATTCATGGTCACCACTGCATCCTGGGTAATCTTGGGTCTGATTCATACAGTCAGTATATGTTAGATTTCGTATGTGATTTGAGAATGAAGGACATTAAAATTGGTCTTTTGTTGTGGTCAGTTTATTATCTAATTTGGATGAGGCTGATCACTGTCTGCAACCTCTCTGTGGGTTGGGGAACTGATTAAGTTGGTCCGTCCAGGCATCTCATGAATCTGAATGAATGCCAAGCAGACATTTACAGATTTCCACAGCAACCTGGCAGGCAATTTCTCTGAATGTCTGATCAAGTTCTAAAATTCAGAGGTGGCCAGAATGCTAGACATCATTGCTCCTGAGTAGTCTTGCCCTGTTTGCTTATTTCAGGCAGCACTTTCATTTGCTGTGAAATGAAGGGACAGAAGAGATGCATCAATGTTGATGGAGAACATCTACAGTGAACTTGATTGAACATGCTTCAGCCTACATGGTGGAATTAAGGTGCTGAATATCAATATTTATTATGTCAGACCAGTGGTGCTATTTAAGGTGAGACTCTCCTGTTGGGGAGACATGGCCATGAAGATCTATCTATAGGCAACTGTGAGTTGCATGTGCAGTTCTTTAAGTTAGCATTGAGAAGCAAGTCCTGAAGACTGGGGCAATATTTTGTGATACCACCGAGGATTCATTTCAGTTTGTTGACTCCGAGAGGGGATAGCATGCTCTGCAGCTTGACCATCATTACTTGTGGGCTCGATCTGTAACCCATATGATTCCTTTGGGCTCTAGGAGATGGTCAGTGCCTCCTTTGGGAGAAAGGGAGGAGCAGGAGGCTCTGACAACTGTAACATGTTCTTATCACCTGAAGGATAGGCTACTGCAATGCACCCTACATAGGGCTGCCTCTGAAGGCTGCAGTTGATACAACACTCTGAAGTCTTTCTGCTGGTGAGTAAGAGCAATTAGAGCCACTATGGTGTGGGTAATTTCCAGGAAAGTGTGCATCCAGAATACACAGTCAATCCCTATATCCAGATCAGACCAAATACACATAACACTCAGTTTAGCTAGAAAAAAATTATAGCTTGATATTTATTTATTAAATATCAAAAATGGGATAGAAGGCAATCAAAAGCAAAGAGAGAGATCAGGGGAGAGCAATAAACAAGAATTTATAATATCTATATCAAAAGGCATAGAACCTTCCGGAGCCACTAGAAACAATACTGTGAGTAATTAGCATGGGCAATCCCAAAGGAAGTGGCCTTTGATTACTCCAGCCTTAATTCATTTATGTACATAGTGGCAGAAGAATAGAGATGGAAAGTAGGACACCAGGTGATCACTCCTCTATTCTGCACCATAAAGGAAACAATTTGGTAGATGGGAAGATATATCCAACACAGGGGTGCTGCATTGGCATTAAATAGTTAGTATAGCTCAAGGTGCTAGTTTTGACTTATACAGCCTTTTATGGCTTTGCTCCCATTTATCCTCACAGAGCTGTCTCTTTTGAATAGAAGAATCCTCCATTCATCCAGGGTTGATATGCTCAAGGTAATCTCCATATGTAAGATTAGTAGGGAAGGGCTAGGAGCCTTTTACTATTGTTGTCCCCCTCCTCTGAAATTCAGATGGTGCCCTTGCTGTTTGCATTTAGGAAGGCTGTCAAAACAGAATTATTTCACAGTCTTTGAATGTGAAAGCTGTTGCCAGCAATTACAGATGCCGGGTTGGGTTTTCTTTGGTGTTATTGTTTTTTTGGTTTTATGTATTATCTTAAGCTACTCCAAGTGGGAGAAACAGACTCTGCAGAATCCCACCAGTCATCTTTAAGGCCCATTAAAAGCCATCAATTCTCCCAAAGGCAGGAGGGAAATGGGAGTTGATTCTAGAGCAGTGGTTTTCAAACTTGGCAGCTTTAAGATGTGTGTTCAACTCCCAGAATTCTCCAGCCAGCAAGCTTGAAAAACCCTGCTCTAGAGTCATGGGGCTGAGTCCCTGAAGGCCTACAACCTGGAGAATACAACTCTGGAATAAGGAATGGAAAGCCCTGCCCACAAGGAGCAAAGAGGATTGTAGGGAGAAATAAGGATGGACAGATAATGAGAGGCTTGTGAATGAAGGGCTTGAAATATAAGTACTAGTGGTTTTAGCTGGGCTCTAGCTTGAGCCATCAAAGAGCCCTGTGGTATAATAAAATAGTATGGAAGAACCTGAATGACACAGTTTTGGACAGGGGATGAAGAGAGGGCTCAGAAAGTGTATTGCAGTAATTCAAACATGAGACAACCAAGACATGAACCAATCAAGTTGCAGTCTCCTCTATCAGAAACCCCAGATCATACAAATACTCATTGAATAAAAATTAGCAGAGTGTGCTGTAAGAGCAGTAAATAGTAACAGAGACAGCTGAAACTGTGTACAAAGGAAATCTGGAAGTCCTAGAGGGAAATAATGGAGGAATAAAATAAAGGATAGGAAGACAATCTGGCCCAAATGGAGCAGCCTCTACTTTATTCATGTTGAATTGAGATGATGAGAAGACATTGAAGAAGAAATGCTAATGAGACTTTCTATCAAGGTTGACCATGCATTGTCATCATCGAGGGTCACAAAACACTGATAGATCTGAGCATCAATGGCCTAACAATAATATTGAAAACTCTGATCATGAATCAGGGAACCTGGAAAAGGTACAAAGGTAAACAAAATAGACCCAGGACTGATACCTAAGGGACACCCACAGTAAGAGGAAATTCCTGGGGCTGTAATCTGCCACACAATACTGAAAAAGAATAAACCAAAAAAACCTTGAACAAGTTAGGTGCACAGTGATGCCCAGGGACTGTAATATCTGGTGGTTTAATGTATCAAATGCTACTGTCAAATCCCAAATGTCTTCCTACTAGCCACATTTCCTGGAATGCTTTGGGAGCAATACTGTGACACGTCATATTGCTTCAAGGCAGGGTAGGAAGTACAAATGGCAGAATGCAGCACAAACGTCTCTCCACTAAAAAAAAACAAAACAAAAAAAACTCAGCTAAAAAGGGTAAGTGTTCTCTATTTCATAGTCTGCATTTAGGAACCAATTTCCAATCTGACAAATTTCTAACCTGATTTTTAATCACAAATCCACAAAAATTCACAATATCACAGCTGAAGTCAGAAATGGTTTCCACTAATTAAGTCATTATGAGTGGTTTCTTTGAAGTTTGTTTTTAAAATAAAGTCTAGTGTATTTACAATTGTACCAGTCATTTTGAAATGCATTTTTCTTTTTCTGCACTTCCTGGAATAGCCATATGTTCACACATGAACGCATGATCCACCCAAGAATTGCATGATCAACCCAAGATTGCATGAACGTTTGGAGGGCTGACAACATTCTGTCAAGACTTAATTTCCTTTTTCAAATGATTTCATATTGAAAAATAAAGTATTAACTGACAGCCATAGTCAAGTAATAAATTATACATTGCCCAATAAAAGGGCAATGATTACATTCAAGAGAGGGAGGTGGGTTAGCAGCTCTGAATTTCAGATTGTATCATCATGCCAGTTGTTTGACATGGATTTCAGAGTGGATTATATGACCTTATGGGTTCATCCCTTCCAATTGTTTTCCAGAAGCAGAACAATTTATAGGAGATCCTACAATAATAAGAAATGTACTGAGCATTTGGACAAATAAAGGAAAAAATAAGCCCAGATTCTCCCCCCTTACTTTGTTATTTTCATGAAGATGAAGACACTGAGAAATTTGCTGAGTGGAAAATCAGTAGTTTGTTTAGACTGCAAGATTTCCTTGCTAAAAGGACAACAATAAACTCTCTTGAGTATCTTACCTCACAATGGTCTATTCCACTTGACTGGTTCCAGTATTTTCAAATAAATAGTACAGCATCAAAAAATTGCAGAAACAAGAGGGAATATGAGAGATTTTACTGAATTCAAACATTTTATAACACATAATGCTGAACACTTGTTGAGTTTAATATATATCTTTGAACAGGTCAAAGACTGTACAATCAAATGGATACAGAACTTGAATAGGAAATAGAGATGAGATAGTGGGAATTTCAATGGAAGAATATGAAATTTACTCAGAATATTATACCGTATCTAGAGGAAATTGACATAAGATGTTTAACCATTGATATATCAACTCAATCTTGATTGCTAAAATGTAGACCCCTTTTTCAAAAAAATGCTGGAAATGTACAGTAATGAACAGCTCCATTTTTTCCAAATGTAGAGGCAACACTGTAAAGTTCAACAGTTCTGGAAAATGGTACTTAGTAAAATGGAAAATCTTGCAAGTTGAAATCCCATTGCATCCTGAGATATTTTCATTGAATTTCATCCACATATCCCTCCAAAATATACTGAATTAGCTTTGCATATGTTAATGGCTGCAAGGATCTTATATACTTTCTACTGGAAAGGATGTTTGATTCCATTGGAAGAATGACTAAATTGTGAGAGTATGTTTCAATATCCAGAACAAATTCATATTTAAAAAAGAAATATGTTGTAGGATATAATTCTAAGCGGAAACCAGTCTTGTACTATAACCTTTTACGTGTATTTGTACCAGAACTGAAATTCAGGTTCTTTCAGGTACAGAGTCTACATTTTGAGTGTATAGAAAATTAGATTTCCAGTATTGATTTAATGAATTGACATTTATAGTTTGTTAGTGATTTATACTGTGTTAACTAGGTATTTTTAGGTATTTTTATTATAAAAATAAAAAAGATATAACTAGGTATTTTTATTTTAAAGCTTAATAGGGACTTTTGGTATTTGTTTAAAAAACCGGACATATATTTTATAGCCTCATAAGTGATTAATAACATATTGGAAAAAAATCAGTATCAAAGATTTTAGATTCTTCACTATCCATCTGTATTTCAATATTTGTACTTTGTTCCTGTATCTCTTTTATATATTGTATGTCTCTTTTTGCTTATATTATTTTCATTTATATATAAGATCATTCCATGGAGCATTGGAATAGAACCTTTACTCTTAAAGAGTCTAATACTGAGTATGTTATGGTTTTTAAATGTCAGAATTAAACAAACAAAGATAGGAGAAACCTCTTGATCACTTCCCAAAGAGTAATTATAATTTCCGTCATCATGTTCTTTGTCTCTAGAAAGAATGGAATACTAGATGGAAATTTAAAAATGTAAAAAAACAACAACCACATTTCAGTTGTTTCATTAAATTAAGTAAAATAGATAGCAATAATCCACAAATTTGGGGAAAGGGGTAATCCTTCTTCAGAATGCAACAGAAAGCTATCTCCGCTGTTGTAGAAGAGAATTTTGATGGAATTTTTGACCCAGACAAAATTTCTGGGAGTTGAATTAGAGACTCCAATTCAATTTTTTCCCCTCCATGTCTTCTTGTTACAGATCCTTAACTTCTAAACTTCTTGTTTCAGCTAGAAATCACAAAGAAAATCCCAAGCAAGCTTCCTGGGGCAAGTTGAGGGTGAAGGGGAAATTCAAAAGAATACAGGACAATGCTGAGGATTCTTTGGTCTTTTTTGAGAAACCAAGCATCAAGTATGTTCAACACAGCATGTGGAGATGAAGCTCCAATTTCAGGCCTTCTTGTGCCTTGTTGGACTCAGATGTCAAAGATACTGAATAAAGGTGACTGATTATTCATTTGTGCTGATGAGACTGAGTGGAAGGAGGGATTTTTTTTTTTTTTTGCAGGCCCAATTAAATATAAAGCAATGGATCTTTTCTCTTTTCAACTACTAGGTCAATTAAAATAGGATTCTTGCTCTCAGTAATAATATCAGTGAGGAGGGGAGGACTGGAGGGAGACCTGCCTTTTTGAAAGAAACCATTTGAAAAGCTCAGTCTCTCAGGCATTATGCTACATCCAACTCTCAGTTTAGGATGCATTCCTACTTAATTTCTTACATCTCTCAAAATAGCTGTAAATGTTGCTATCTGAGATAAATTTGTGGCTGATTTGCTTATTTAAAGTTTCTGGAATCTTAATGTGGGCTTGGGGACACGTACCTGTGGGCTTGGGGACACATCTTCTGGTGCCCACCCCACTTCTTGTCTTCCTACTGTATATCTTTGGTGCTCAGATTTCTGGAGAGGAACATCAAACTGACATTCGGTAGCATTTTCGATGGGCTTGCTCCAGATCCCTTCTGTGAAACAGTAGCATCTTATGGGACCTAAGAGGTATATCTTTTCTGCTGTGGTGCCTGTCCTGTGAATCAGCCTCCCCCCTGATGTTTGGATGGCCCTGACCCAGTTGGCCTTTCAGAAGAGTTTAAAATCTTGGCCTTTGGATGTTAATGGAGCTTAGTCTGTGTTTGGTTTACTTGATTGAGGAATTTTTACCTGGTATCATTATTGTTTTTTCTATTGTTTACTATGTAAGTGTTTTTATGCTTGTTCACTACCCGGAGTTGATTGCAAGACAGGCAGCCGTATAAATTTGCATAATAAATAAATAAATCCCTGCATTCAGTGTTATTGGATTTTGACTGTGTGAACTGCGCTTTCCTCTGTTGTACTTCAGGGGAAGATATATATGCTTACATCTGTAGATTTGCCTGCACACCTTTTGACACCCAATAAATAAAAAATATCTTTGCATTACCCTATATATATGTGTGTCTGTGTGTCCATGTGTAGATATGTGGATGCATGCTAAGAGGCACTGATAAATAGCTACACTACTTTATTTTTTTAAAAAAATAAACACAGGTTGGCATATCTCTCAGCTGTACATCTGGCATAATTGGATGGCATTTCCCAGGAAATAATCCAATGATGGGGTGCCAGAGCACTAACAGAAGAAGTACTTGTGTTTTATGTCAATCATTTATTACCAGACAGTTCAATCAACATTGTTTTTGTGATGGGTTTCAACCAGACCAGTGCCAGAGACGGATATCAGCAAGGCTTCCACACAGTGTTGAAAAGGGAGATCTGCAACTCCAATATGGATGCTGCCAAGTGTTGCTTAGCAATGCGCTGTTTGTAGGCCAGAGCCAAGCCACAAAGGGAATGACATTCACACCTTCGTTGAAAAGGCTTCATTCAGTCAATTAGGAGCTACAGCAAGAACAAGGACTGGGGTTGCCAGAAACTCAGTGTGCAGCTTCCAGCTTTCAAATAATCTCTCTTCAGCCATCGTTTTATCCTGAAGCACAATATAAAGAGGATATTCAGATGAGCATGGTCCAGAGTTTTAGTTTCTAGATGTGAACTTTGAAAACCTGCTGATCAGGTTGTACATAAGAGGATTAAGACTGTCTCCTTTTTAAGCTGGTGTGAAAGATGGGAAGACCAACCCATCTGGAGAGCCCCAGATTGGGGAAGACTGATATAATCAGGTCCTGTGTCGCATTACCTTCAGCTCACATATTCCACCCAGCAAATCAGATCTCTCTCTGTCTGTCTGTTCATTCATTCAGTCTGTATGACTGCCCACTTGCCAAGTGACCCTGGGTAGCTAACAAAGGTTAAATATATCACAGTATGAAACCAAACATATAATTAAAATTGGCTTATGTACCATCCTGGCCCAGTGCCATAAGGAAAAACCAGGTTCACAGGGACTTTTTTAAAGGCTGAAAGAGTCGGGGACACCTTAAGTCTTGGTGGTGGGGTGGAGAATGCTGTTCTATAGGACAGGCACTGCAACAGAAAGGTATGTCTCCTGGTCCCATCATATGACACCGTTGAAATGATGGTAGTCAGAGCACGCCAACCCTGTTGGATCTTGTAGAATGGGCAAAAGTAAGTGGAGACTGCCTTGCAAATATCCTGGGACTCTACCATGTAGGGCTTTATAGGTGATAACTAGCACCTTGAATTGCACACGAGAGCATACTCATAGTTTGTGCCATAGTGATGTTACATGAGGGTATTAAGATATACCCATAACTACTCCCACTGCCCTGTTCTGGGCCTGTTATAGATTTTGAGTGATCTTCAAGGCAACCCCATGTAAAACACATTGCAATAGTCCAAATGAGAGGTAACTAAAGTATAAGTGATTATGAATAGGACCACCTAATTCAGAAATGGGCACAACTGACACATAAAATGGATTTGTGCAAATCCCCTAGCCGCAGCTCCCACTTGCTCTTTGACCAGGAGTTGAGAGTCAAGGAACCTGTAAATTACACAACAGTTCTATCTGGGGAAGTGCAGCTTTATCTAGAACTAATGATGGAAAACCTCCAGAGTCTATATATCTATAAATAGATATAAGGCATGACACTCATAATAATTTGACATAGACTAGCACAAAAATAAATACATTTCTACCAGCCAGATCAGTTCCTGCTTTCATGTCTTTGCCATTTGCCTCTCTGTTTTGCAGTTACTTTGCCATATTTCAAATAGTGGTGGCTCCAAGATAAAAAGTAAATTACTGAAAGATAGATAATACAAAGTAGGATTAATCTAATCCTACATATCTAATATTTTAAATACTACTAAATACTAAATGGTTATAAAAATGACAACTACTATTATTACTTTCATCACAGTAACTTGTGTAGATCGGTGGCACTCTTTTTAGGAGATCTGAGGGTCAGACCTAGATCTTGGAGAGGAGTGCATGTTATCTTCAAGCCTCAGATTGTGTACTTGGCCAATATATGATGACAACTGGCCCATCAAACTACTCCAGGGGAAACATTTTCTTGGCAAAACCTAACCTGTTTTTCCAGTCTGCAGGTAAGAAGGAAGGAAGACAGGTCAATTGGTTATCTACTGATAGATAATTTCAAGGTTGCACAGCAACATCTGAAGGCTCCTAATTCTCAGGCTACATAGGTCTCAGTCAGTACTGGGTGGAAGGGGATTGGACAAATTCAGATCTAAGTGACTACTGGTCATGATGATGACTATGACAATATGTTATCTCTACAGCAGAGGGAGCTAAGAATGGAGTATGCTCTCCTGATCTGCTTGGGCCATCCCAGAGAGGTCGAGTTGCCCACACTGGGAAACAGGTTGCTTGATCTTATAAGTTTTTGTTCCAATTCTGCAGATTCTCCTTATGTTCTTTCATAGTACTTGCTGATTGCCTTGATTTTTGTCACAGAGAAAAAATGGAATACAAGTGTAATAAAAAAATGTTCACCTGCTGATGAGTTAGGCTTATTTGCATGCACATGAGGTGGAAGTAAAGACACAGAAGTTCAGATATATCAACATTCTAATATCTGCTTATGAAGGTATTCCACAGAGAAGGGGCTGTGAATTCCATCTGTGCATTAGAGCCCTGGCTTGTTAACTGACATTACCTCAAATTCCCAGCTTCATTCTAAGGATGGACCTCAGGAATTTTAAAGTCATTATGTGGGTGAGGGACTCAAAACAAATCCTTAAGGTCTAGAAGTGACAGAGAGGGAATAACTGTCAGAGAAGCCCTGGTTTCCAGCCAGTTGGATAAAAAAGAAGCAATTGAGACTGAGGAAGGCTCACCAGGAAAGGTCAGTAATGCAGCTCTGGGTGCCTCTGCCTGTGAACATCATGCATCTCATAAAGTACAGTTAGAGCACTTTAATTTAACAGCCCTGATTAGTGATGAGCTGCTCATAGGAGCCTTCCAGTTGTGCTAATGCAAAGCACAGGAGAAAAAGGCAGATTGAGCCCAGCTTTAAACAAATAGGTAGAATGTACTTTGACTGTCCGTCATACAGGCAAAGCCTTGGGACTTGGCTTAACATATCACAGGTAGAGTTGTAACGACTTACCTCATTGAAGGATGAGGGACTTGCCAAATCCCATTGCTTTTCTCTTGACTAGCATTACATTATATATGTTTTTATTGTATTTTGTGCAATTTCCAGTACAATATCCTGATGGAAGAATGAAGAGTAAGTTACAGCTATTTTAATAAACATAACAGAGAAATAACAAAGGAAAGCGAATAAGCAAATTATGGTGCAGAGAGATCAAACTAGGATTTGATCAGATTACAAACACAGAGTGCCCCTAAGATATAAATTCTGTTCTGGGAAATGTTGGGTTTAATGGAAGGGAAAGCTACCTTGAATTGCTTGAGAAAAGTGGGATATGAACCTAACAAATATATAAATAAACCTGCTAAACAATCTGCCTAAATGAAGCATAATTTTCTCTTCTCCAAAGGCCCTGCTTATTTGGATAGATACTTTGAATCCAAGGAAGCTGTAATTCAGTGTTACAACATTTGCTTTGTGGGCAGAAGATCCTAGGCTGAAGCCCCACACTACCTGATCTCTAAATGAAAACTGAATCTCTATTAGCAGAAATACTTCTGCCTGCAAACTGGGAGCTGCTGTTAGTCAGAGTCAACAACATTAGTCTAAATGGACAAATAATCTGACTTGCTAAGGCAGCTTTTGAAATTCATTATCAGATGCAATGCATCGCTGCCCCCCCCCCCCCCCCCCCCATATTAGTACCTTTTAGGAAGGATTCTTTAGAGACGAAGCATGCTATAGAGGTTGAGATGCTGGACTAGGAGGCAGAGATGTCTAGTCCTCCCTAAGACACAGAAGCCACATGGGTGACTTTGGGTCAGTCACTCCCTCCTAGCCCAAATCAGCATCAGGGTCAGTGACCAGCCACCTGAAAAACAAAACCCTTTGATTTATCTGCTGTAAGAGGTAGGAAGGAACAGTGCAAAACAAGAAGGCCCTTCAAATAAGCAAGACAAACACTGAAGAATGACAGTAAGGATTTACTTTTTAATAAGTATGTTGAGGATGACAAATTTATAAACCACAAATGTGAACAATAGGCTTGGGGTCCTTTCTTCCTTAATGTATATGCTGATTGATTGATTGATTGATTGATTGATGTGCCATCAAGTTGTTTTCAACTGCATACAGTAGATAGATTTTCTCCATGATAATCTGTCCCTCACCTGGTCCTTCAGCTCTTCCAATGACGCACTCATTGCCACTGTAACATCCGATCAAGAGCAAGGAAGAAAACAATAATTTAAAAACACTGTTCTTGATCTTGAAAAGGCAGCCTGCTAATGCTCAAAGCTCATTAAGATATCAGCGGTGTTTGCTCTCACTGGTTTGAACTGTAGTTTCTGACAGAAAAGGTGGCTTAAACAGCTATAATAATGGTGCCTCCTCAATCAGCACAAATGTTAAAGATCTCTCAGCATTTTGATTACAAATTTGAGTTTCTGCATTTTTCAAGTATGAATCAGTGTGTGAAACAGGTGTTGACCATGATTTTGGATCATTCATGGAAAAAAAATCTGGATAGACATTAGCTATTGTAGCCAAAGAAAACTATAAAGAACAACCAGACAACTTCAAAACACAGATTTGGAACTAAAATTCTGCATTTCCTTGATTTGACTTTGAAATCAAATTTCAAAAATTTGATTAAAAACTTTCAGTGTTTATTGACACAAGCTAATTGTATATGGGTGTTGTTTAATGGGCTATCAGTGTTAAATCACACCCTACCTACCACCTCCCTTAAAACTGATTAACTGCAAACTTGTGCTGGAAAATTCTGTGCACTTGGCTGGTGTTTGCTTGATTTTGACAACCTATTTCCAGTATACCTTGGAATTGTGGAACAGCTTCAAGATCTTGATTCTCTGTTTGGGATTAAGTGTATCACCTAAATTCCTTATTTCACTGCTAAAACTATAACAAAAGGCAGTATTAATTTTTCTTATTTTGCTACTTTCACTGTGCGTTCCCATCACCAGAAAGACAGGTTGCCTCCTAAATTCTGGGACAATTCAGTTTTTTTTTTCTTTCTAGAATTGCAGCTGATAAATTAATCCTTATCAAAGCTTTATTGTGGACTTCTTCTTCCTACTCCACTATGGATGGGAAGTTTTAATTTTCTACTAAAATATACTCACTTTATTAGGACATGTTCTACAAATACACACATAAATATGCACACAGTATACCAAACAAAAAGGAAGCTCAAAACAATTCCAGTTGATAGTTTAGTCTGTATTCTTTATATAGAATAAAAATAATATTTACAGAATATAACCCTTTGTTTTATATCATCCTACTTTAATGGTAGGTACTTTAATATATTCTTATTTCTATATCACTTGAAGTCCACATGAAAATTTGCATTCATTTCTTGTACATTTCTTATGTGTTTATTTTTGTGTAGTTTTTCTGAAGTGTGCATTTTTATAAGTGGTTTTTCTCAATGTAATGTGTTTTTATGCGTGCTTACCATTATATACACACTTTCGTATGGATTCAAATTCTATCTCAAAAACCAAAATACTTCTTCCCCACTTCTAGTTATCTGAAGGTATAATCTATCTGAAAGGTTGTCCAGTCCAAATCCAGATGAAAGTTAAACAAAAACAAACTAGAAAAAGAGTATAGTGGTTGTACTTTAATTTCATGTTGTGCTTCAAGAATTAGCATTGGACAGCAGACAGAGCAGATGTACACAACATCTGAGATCCAGAGATGTATTTCATTTCTATTTAAAGTATGCCAATTATTTCTAAACACATATATACATCCAAATTAGCATAGGCACATTTTCTGAAAATCTGTGTCCTCTTTTATCCTCTTCCTTAGTGAGTCATTTCTTCTTTTTCTGTAATGTGTAAATGGCCTCTCTAAGTACAGCAATTTGACAAAACAAGCATGTAAATAAAATACTGAAATTTTGTTCTCTTGCTCTTTCTCCAATATATAATGAAAAACTTTGTTGTAGTCTTCTGTATGAACATACTCCTGTGAACTATATTATATCTGGAAGGGGGACAGAGAAAACAAAGTTCTCTCTCTTTCTTTCTTTCTTTCTTTCTTTCTTTCTTTCTTTCTTTCTTTCTTTCTTTCTTTCTTTCTTTCTTTCTTTCTTTTCAAACTGCCCAGATACATTTATTTATATGGATAGCAGCTGGATAGCATAGTGGTTAGAACACCACCTTTGATGCAGGAGACTGAGGTTCAAATCCTGGCTGGTACCTACCTTACCAGTAGGGGCCTTTGGGCAAAGACCCCCTAATATTTCACCTGCCTACATCAAATATGAGAGTGACACAAACTAAGGGAATCATGCCAGCTCGGACGTCGCCCAGATTAACAAGGTCCGTGTCAGATGTTGGGGAACCAGGACAATCTTATGATAAGTGGGATACTGGAACAAACCATATATGGATGAGACAAGAGAACCTGGAATTGATGGAATGCTACTACAACAGTAAACCTAATGAGAGGGGATATATGAAATGTATGAGGGAACTATGGATAGACAGAAGACCTACATGTACACTAACTGAGAAATAACTAGTTACCCAGCGCTTCAACATAGTGAAGAGGAAGCTGCTCTCACAACTTGAGATAGACCAACTCCACATTACAATCCAGACTCAAGCAGACCTGGAAGAACAACTGGGTGTGCAGCCAACACCTGAAGCTGGAATGTCACTGCCACCCCTTCCATTACAGAGCACAGCAGAAGATCTTGCTGATATGAGGCAGAAGATCTTGGATAAACTAGTTACTGTCAACCCTCGAGATAAATTACCAAGGCTCAGTGGAGAACTACCATTGGATAGTATGCTAGAAGATGCCAATAGAGCCCTCCAGACAATCCCTACTACCACCATAACTCAAACCAATGAACTGGTATATGCTACAGCTGCTGTAATCCTGGAAATGCTTGGCTACATGATCAAGAAAAACAGCAGTAGTACATACCCCCCCTCCCCCCCAGAAAATGAGATTGGAGGCTAAGTTCAAGGCAACTCGGAGAGAAGTCAGTCAGCTGGTGGAACTACAGAAGGGCATGGAGATTAAGTATAAGACTTGGCTACTGAAAAAATATATGGGCCTGACTCCATCTGAAACCCTAGAGACTGGTAAACAAAGGCTCACAGCACTGGCTGCCAGGCTAAAGAGATACACACTGGAGAAGCAGAGGTCAAGAAGATAAATGCCCTGTTCTCCAAAGAACCATCCAAAGTGTACTCCCAACTGCAGTGCAACCACACAGTAACAGCAGAGCCACCAGCAGCAGAAACTGAACAGTACTAGAAGAACATATGGGAGAAAGAGAAGACACATAACACCAATGCAAAGTGGCTGCAGGACCTGGAAGCAGACCACAGCAATCTCCCAGAACAGGAACCAGTCACCATCACAGTAGCAGACATCCAACAGCGGGTCAAGAACATGCAAAGCTGGATAGCACCTGGCCCTGACATGATCCACACCTACTGGCTAAAGAAACTAACAGCAGTGTATGAATGCCTAGCAGTACAGATGAACCAGCTGCTAGCAGCAGGCTCCTACCCAGACTGGCTAACACAAGGAAGGACAGTGCTGATCATGAAAGACCCTCACAAGGGAACAGCACCATCCAACTACTGGTCAACAACCTGCCTCCCCACAACATGGAAAGTTCTATCAGGCATCCTAGCCACCAAGCTACAAGGCCATATGGGCCAGTACATGAGCACAGCTCAGAAGGGCATTGGGAACAACACCAGAGGCTCAAAACACCAGTTGCTGGCACTATACAAAGACAACAGGACAGTAAGGACCTTCCTCAAGAACTCAGTGGGAGTGTGGAAGACAACACAGGAAGTCAACTCAAGACAGCTTGAACAAGTGGCCATCAAATGCAGTATATACCAAGGTGATGCACTGTTCCCGCTGCTGTTCTGCATAGGCTTAAACCCCCTCAGCCAGATAATCACAAGGACTGGATATGGGTACAAGTTCAAGAGTGGAATCACCATCAGCCACCTCCTCTACATGGATGACATCAAGCTGTATGCCAAGAGTGAACGAGACATCAACTCACTGATCCACCTGACACAGATCTACAGTGAGGACATTGGGATGTCATTCGGACTGGAGAAGTGTGGCAGGATGATAGTAAAGAGAGGGAAGGTAGTTAAGACTGATGGATCACATAGCAGACATAGAGACCAGCTATAAATACCTTGGTATCCCACAGTCACAAGGGAATCATGAGGAGGAGGCAAGGAAGGCAGCAACATGCAAGTACCACCAAAGGATAAGACAGGTCCTGAAGAGCCAGCTCAATGGGAAGAACAAGATCCATGCCATCAACATGTATACCCTGCCAGTCATCAGATACCCTGCTGGTACAGTGAGCTGGTGAAAGGAGGACATGGACACTGCCGATGTGAAGACCTGGAAGCTCCTCACAATGTAGGGAGTTTCCACCCCAAGTCCAACACCCAGAGATTGTACACCAGCCACAAAGAGGGCGGGCGGGGTCTGATGAGTGTCAAAGCCACTGTCCTGGATGAAACCCAGAGCATCCAGGAGTACATCAGTAAAATGGCACCCAAAGATGAGCTGCTGCGAGAATGCCTGAGGCAGCAGCAGACATGGGAGGAAGTTCAAGTGGAGGAAGTACCATGGCAAGACAAGCCCCTGCATGGGATGTACCATCGACAGATAGCTGAGGTGGCTGACATTGGGAAATCCTATCAGTGGCTGGAAAGGACTGGACTAAAAGACAGCACTGAGGCACTGATCATAGCAGCACAAGAAAAGGCACTAAGCACCAGATCCATAGAAGCAGGGGTCTACCACACTAGACAGGACCCAAGGTGCAGATTGTGCAAAGAGACCTCAGAGACAGTCCAACACATAGTGGCAGGGTGTAAGATGCAGGCAGGAACAGCATATACTGAACAGCACAACCAAGTAGCAGGCATTGTGTATAGGAACATCTGCACAGTGTATGAGCTAGACCCCCAAGCCCAGATGGGAGATTCCACAGGAGGTCATGGAGGATAACAGGGCTAAGATCCTATGGGACTTCCAGATCCAGACAGACAGGCAGGTACTGGCCAATCAACCAGACATCATGGTAGTTGTCAGGATTAGACCATGAAACTCCAGGAGACAGTACAGATTCTATCCAGCAAGGTTTATTGGCTTCATTCCCATTACAGAAATCTTCTCAGAGTGAAAGCAATTCCCAGAGTCACCCCACAAACATCCTGCATTCCTCAGGGAGGTGCCAGTCTCATCCTCTTATCTCTACCTCTTTGTTCTGGGGATAAGAGCACATGCTTAACCCTTTCCGCTCTAGTTCTCACAGTAGTAGACAAGGACCACAAGACAGTGGTGGTGATAGATGTAGTGGTCCCAAGTGACAGCAACATCAGGAAGAAGGAGTATAAGAAGCTGGAGAAGTACCATGTCCAGAAAGAAGAACTAGAGAGGATCTGGAAAGTCAAGGCCAAAGTGGTCCCAGTGGTGGTAGGAGCACTCAGGGCTGTGACTCCTAAGCTGGGAGAGTGGCTCCAACAGATCTCAGGAACAACCTCAGAGCTCTCTGTCCAGAAAAGTGCAGTGCTAGGAACAGCTACCCCTTCATGGATCACTGCCTTGTCGTGGCGAAGGGGCTTGCGTAACTCAGTGAAGCCATGAGCTATACCGTGCAGGGCCACCCAAGACGGACAGGTCATGACAGAGAGTTCTGACAAAATGTGGTCCACTGGAGAAGGAAATGGCAACCCACTCCAGTATTCTTGCCAAGAAAACCCCATGGACATTGTTAAAAGGCTAAAAGATATGACGCCAGAAGATGAGCCCCTCAGGTCGGAAGGTGTCCAATATGCTACTGGGGAAGAGCGGAGGGCAATTCCAAGTAGCTCCAGAAAGAGTGAAGCGGCTGGGCCAAAGCCGAAAGGACGTTCAGCTGTGGATGTATCTGGAAGCGAAAAGAAGGTCCGATGCTGTAAAGAACAATATTGTATAGGTACCTGGAATGTAAGATCTATGAACCAAGGCAAGCTGGATGTGGTCAAACATGAGATGACAAGATTAAACATCGACATCTTGGGAATCAGCGAATTGAAATGGACGGGAATGGGTGAATTTAATTCAGGTGACCATTGTATCTACTACTGTGGGCAAGAAACCCTTAGAAGAAATGGAGTTGCACTCATAGTCAATAAGAGAGTGGGAAAGGCAGTAATGGGTTACAACCTCAAAAACGACAGAATGATCTCAGTGCGTATCCAGGGCAAACCATTCAACATCACAGTAATCCAAGTCTATGCCCCAACCACTGATGCCAAAGAAGCTGAAGTTGACCAGTTCTATGAAGACCTACAACACCTTCTAGAACTAGCACCAAAAAAAGATGTCCTTTTCATCATAGGGGATTGGAATGCTAAAGTAGGAAGTCAAGGAGTAATCGGAATAACAGGCAAGTTTGGCCTTGGAGTACAAAATGAAGCAGGGCAAAGGCTAACAGAGTTCTGTCAAGAGAACAAACTAGTCATAGCAAACACTCTTTTCCAACAACACAAGAGACGACTCTACACATGGACATCACCAGACGGTCAATACCGAAACCAGATTGATTATATACTTTGCAGCCAAAGATGGAGAAGCTCTATACAGACAGCAAAAACAAGACCAGGAGCTGACTGTGGCTCAGATCATGAGCTTCTTACTGCAAAATTTAGGCTTAAATTGAAGAACGTAGGGAAAACCACTAGACCACTCAGGTATGACTTAGATCATGTTCCTTATGAGTATACAGTGAAGGTGATGAATAGATTTAGAGGATTAGATTTGGTAGACAGAGTGCCTGAAGAACTATGGACGGAGGTCTGTAACATTGTACAAGAGGCAGCATCTAAAACCATCCCAAAGAAAAAGAAATGCAAGAAAGCAAAATGGCTGTCTGATGAGGCTTTACAAATAGCTGTGGAAAGAAGGAATGCGAAAAGCAAGGGTGAAAGGGAAAGATATAAGCAACTGAATGCAGATTTCCAGAGAATAGCAAGGAGAGATAAGAAGGCCTTCTTAAATGAACAATGCAAAGAAATTGAAGAAAACAATAGAATGGGGAAGACTAGAGATCTCTTCAAGAAAATTGGAGATATCAAAGGAACGTTTAGTGCAAAGATGGGCATGATAAAGGACAAAAAAGGCAGGGACCTAACAGAAGCAGAAGAGATTAAGAAGAGGTGGCAAGAATACACAGAAGAACTCTACAAGAAAGATCTTAATGTCCCTGATGTCCATGCTGGTGTGGTCACTGACCCTGAGCCAGACATCCTAGAGAGTGAAGTCAAGTGGGCCTTAGGAAGCATTGCTAACAACAAAGCTAGTGGAGATGACAGTATTCCAGCTGAGTTATTTAAAATACTAAAAGACGATGCTGTTAAAGTGCTGCACTCAATATGCCAGCAAGTTTGGAAAACGCAACAGTGGCCACAGGATTGGAAAAGGTCAGTTTATGTTCCAATTCCAAAGAAGGGCAATGCCAAAGAATGCTCAAACTATCGCACAATTGCACTCATTTCACATGCTAGCAAGGTTATGCTCAAAATCCTACAAGCTAGGCTTCAGCAGTACGTGAACCAAGAACTACCGGATGTACAAGCTGGGTTTCGAAGAGGCAGAGGAACTAGAGATCAAATTGCCAACATTCGCTGGATCATGGAGAAAGCACGAGAGTTCCAGAAAAACATCTACTTCTGCTTCATTGACTATGCAAAAGCCTTTGATTGTGTGGATCACAACAAACTGTGGCAAATTCTTAAAGAGATGGGGGTACCAGACCACCTTACCTGTCTCCTGAGAAATCTGTACGCGGGCCAAGAAGCAACAGTTAGAACCGGTCATGGAACAACCGATTGGTTCAAAATAGGGAAGGAGTACGACAAGGCTGTATACTGTCACCCTGCTTATTTAACCTATATGCAGAGTACATCATGAGAAATGCCAGGCTGGAAGAATCAAAAGCCGGAATAAAGATTGCAGAGAGAAATATCAACAACCTCAGATATGCAGATGATACCACCCTAATGGCAGAAAGTGAAGAAGAACTAAAGAGCCTCTTGATGAGGGTGAAAGAGGAGAGTGCAAAAGCTGGCTTGAAACTCAACATTAAAAAAACTAAGATCATGGCATCTGGGCCCATCAATTCCTGGCAAATAGAAGGGGTAGAAATGGAAGCAGTAACAGACTTCATTTATTTGGGATCGAAGATCACCGCAGATGGAGACTGCAGCCATGAAATTAAGAGACGCTTGCTCCTTGGGAGGAAAGCTATGGCAAACCTAGATAGCATATTAAAAAGCAGAGACGTCACCTTGCCGACAAAGATCCGCATAGTCAAAGCTATGGTTTTTCCAGTAGTAATGTATGGCTGTGAGAGCTGGACCATAAAGAAGGCTGAACGCCGAAGAATTGATGCCTTTGAACTGTGGTGCTGGAGAAGACTCTTAAGAGTCCCCTGGACTGCTAGGAGGTCAAACCAGTCAATCTTAAAGGAAATCAACCCTGATTGCTCATTGGAAGGATTGATAATGAAGCTCAAGCTCAGATACTTTGGTCACCTAATGCGAAGAGAGGACTCTTTGGAAAAGACCCTGATGCTGGGAAAGATTGAAGGCAAAAGGAGAAGAGGACGGCAGAGGATGAGATGGTTAGATAGCATCACTGAAGCAATGAGCATGAAACTGAGCAAACTCAGGGAGGCAGTGAAGGACAGGAAGGCCTGGCGCAATATGGTTCATGGGGTCACGAAGAGTCGGACACGACTTAACGACTGAACAACAACAACAAAGGAACAGCTAAGATGCTGCGCAGAACCCTCAAACTCCCAAGCCTCTGGTGGAGGACCCAAGATTGAGGAAGACACATACCACCCATAGGGGTGAGGTGTGTGTGTGTGTGTGTATGTGTATTACAAATGGCAATCATGGGCAGATCCATGATTTCTAGATGTTCAGGATATAGATCCTAAATATCACTGAGATTCATGTTTGGAACATCTATTTTAATTTAAGTTGTGGATAGGAATTTTTTCTTACTATGATCCTAATTTTTCTTCAACATAGAATGTCTGAAAATAGTTCATATATATCTGACATTCCATTATACCACAAAAGCTCAGCCAGTAACCAAGAAGAATTTGCAAGTAATAAGAAAATGATTTGGAAATTTCATTTAGTCCATAATAGACTGCAAAGTTACAAACTTGGTCCAGGTAATATAAGAATAAAGAATACTGATTTATTCATTTATAGGCTACTTCAGTCTACAAAGACTCTAAGCAGTATAAGTAAGAGCAATAGTAATACTGTACTACTAAAGTAAAAACACAATACAATCAAACAACAATTATCCATAACAATTACAAATTGTCAAATCATTAAATTATACTGTGGGGTTCTTGATGCTCTTTAAGCATGATTGTTTTCTTGAAGACATTTCATTATCCAGATAGATAACATCATCAGTGCCAGGGAGAGTGAGGTTTAGTGGCTGCTTATGGAAGCTTGTTCTGTCAGTCTTGGTGGGGGTATGGCTTCCTCCTTGATGTTCCTTGATTACAGTATTGTTTCTTGCCTGATTATCTGGTGCTGTTTCCTGCTTATCTGGATATTGGATGCTACACGTAATGTGTTCTAGACTGTTCGTTCTGTTCCTAGGGTTCTGACTGTATCTTTTAAATGTTCTGTAAATAGGGTTTATCTCCATGTGTCTATTGATGGCTGATTTGTCTGAATGCCAAGATTCCAGGAATTCCCCAGCATTTTTCGATTTGGCCTGATCTAAAATGTTGTTTCAGTTGAAACAGTGGTTGAGTCTATCCATATGTTTATTAAGATTAAGGAATTAAGGAATTTTCATCATGTCTTCTGAGCGGCAGTTGATTTTGTGCATGTGGTCTGCCAGTTTTCTAACTGTCTGTCCTACATAGTGGCTATTACAATGCTTACATTGTACATTGTAGATGACTCCTGTTTTTATTCTTTTGATTACTGGGTCTTTTGGTTTGCTTAAGATGTTTTGGGGGGATTTTGTCCATTTGTGTACTACAGTGATGCTGAGCAGTTGTAGTAGTCTGTTGGTTGCCTCAGAGATGTTTTTGATAGCATTATCCTTTTTTGTAGGTTGCAATGGCTGCATTAGGGTGGGTGGTGCAGTCAGGCACTTTTTCTATGAGTGTCCATTGTGTTGGAAGATATTGCGTAGGTGGTCTGTTTCCTCTTTTTGGCATTTCTGGTTACCGCATTGTGTTTGAATAATGTTCTTATGCAGCTCCTGTTATAGATAGCTGGATTGTTGTTTTGGTAGTGATGCACTTGATTTATATGTGTTCCTTTTTTGAAATAAACTTGGGTCTCTAATTTGCCATCATTTCCTCTGCTGATGAGGATATCCAGGAAGGATAGTATGTTGTTTTCTTCTTCTCTTATAAATTTTATTCCTTCCCTTGTTCCAACATAAATATGTTGTTGATTGTCTCATATTACCTTCTCTAATTCTTCCTTCCCCTTCACCTAGGCATTTTTAGAGTCTTTGTAACAAATTTCTTATTAAAGCACACACATATACTGAAGTAGAGGTTTTTATATTTTTAGAATATCTGTCTTGTCCTGTGCATTAATTTTATTTTATGTTTCTTTATTGTTTTATTGTCTTTCCCTTTTTATTGTTTTGGTAACTTTAGTAACAGCCCAGAGAATTTTGATTATTTAGCAGATGATGACATGATAAAATAATTGTTAAAATAGATTTAAAAAAAAAATCTATAAAATGATAAAATGGTCTGCTTTACTCTGATTATCTTTTATAGATTGTCTAGGGAAATTTTACATTGCCTGTTTTTTTAACTGTCCTTCAGATGGTGAGCAATGACCTGTGGCTGCGTTATTCTCTAGTAAAAGAAACAAAGAGAGGATGGAATAACCATAAGAAATCTTCATACTATAAAATAAGGAAGGAAGGAAGGAAGGAAGGAAGGGAGGAAGGGAGGAAGGGAGGGAGGGAGGAAGGAAGGAAGGAAGGAAGGAAGGAAGGAAGGAAGGAAGGAAGGAAGGAAGGAAGGAAGGAAGGAAGGAAGGAAGGAAGGAAGGTTATTGAGTAGTTAGGTTAGATTGCTGAAAGATGCTCCAGGGTCAGAAAATGTAGACTTACTTAGACCATACATTAAATAGTATAATGATTGCATAGAAATGCTATATGTTTTGAGAAAGAAAAGAAAAGAAAAAATCTTGATGCAATTTCTGCTATTATTCCTGTAGACTTTCTTCCCAGAGACCTCATTCTTTTTTCTTTCTTTTTAGAAAGGAACAGCCCACCAGGTTGTTAAAATGCTTCCCAATAATTGTAAACAGGCCTCTTGGCTTGTTCTGTAACTATTGCATGCTCTAGGGAAGGGGCAACATGGCTGGTAACATCAGGAGAAAGTGTTTAGACAGCGTTCCTTGCATAGACAAACAGAGCTAATAATAAGTACAAGAACAGGTATATTATTTTATTATTAGAAACTGCTGTAAAAATTCCTGCTTCGGTCTACAGTCTGTGTTATATATTTTACATTCAGTTCTTAGTAACTTTCCATGAAACTCTGGGGAGGAGACATCTTCCATTTCAGTGGCTGATGCCAGAGTCCTTGATTTAGCCCTTCTCACTGCCGCAAGGCAGGTACTAAGGAAATGGCTAAAGTGATTGGTGTGAGCCGCCCACAGCTGCTGAGAGTTGGACAGCATACAAGGCTAATAAATTGTTATGGTTGGTCACACACTCAGCCAGATGTTTATGGATTTGGCATTTTTGTCCACCTATCGAGTCCTTCCGAAGGACCTGGGATAGGCAGATGTGGTTGTTTGATGCTGTTAAAGGTATCGTCGCAGGATGTAAGCTGTTCCAAGTAAGCTGCCTTTTGCAATTGATTGATGGTGATTCTGTCAATGCCGATGGTGTTCAAGTGGTGCTCCAGATGCTTTGGGATTGCACCTAAGGCACCCATTACTATTGGTTCTATCTTTGCTTTCTTTTGCCACAGTCATTCTATTTTTATTTGCAGGTCTTTGTATTTTGTGATTTTTCTCCAGTTCTTTCTCTTCTGTTCTGCTGTCTCCAGGTATTGCAATGTCCACTATCCAGATTTTTTTGTCTTTCTTATCAACAATTGTTAAATCTGGGATATATGTGGCAGGTGTTTGTCTGTTTGAATTCTGAAGTCCCAGAGCACTTTAGTTTCTATATTTTCATTAATTTGTTTTGTGGTCCCATGAGTTCTTGCTCATAGGCAAATGATATTTCTTGCAGATATTCCAATGCCCCATTGTTACTACTTTGTCATGACATTGTTTGTAGTCAGTCTGTGTGATCTTCTTGCAGCTAACTAGGTGGTCCACTGTTTCTTCAGCTTCTTTGCAGAGGCGGCATTTGCTGTCTGTTGCTGTCTTCTCAATTCTGGCTTTGTCTGCATTTGTTCTTAAGGCTTGGTCTTGTGCAGCCAGAATTAGCCCCTCTAGCTCCTTCTTCAACTATCCTGCTCTTAGCCATTGCCAGGTATGGTTGTTTTCTGCTTTGCTTGCTAGATTTTTAATGTATTGGCCATGTAATACTTTGCCTTACCATGTCTCTTTTCTATTCTTCATTTGATCTTTCTTGTAGGCCAGTTTGCTCTCTTCAGTATTCAGTAAGCCTTCATGGTATATTAGCTTCAGTGCATCTTCTTCACTATCCTTCAGATGTTCTTCCAATGTCCATTTTTCTTCTTCAACTGTCTGGTGTACTTGCAACATTCCATGCCCACCTATGCTCCTTGATAAGTAGAGTCTCTCAGTGTTGCTGCATGGATGAAGGGCATGATTCATTGTCATTATTTTTCTGGTCTTCCTATCCAGGGCTTCTAATTCTGCTTGAGTCCAGTCCACTATTCCAGCTGTGTATCTAATGACTGGAATTGCCCAGGTGTTAATTGCCTTGATGGTATTTCCCCCACTGAGTTTGGACTTTAAGATCATCTGCACTCTCATGATGTATTCATTACTAACCTTCTTCTTGATTTCAATATGTTTGATGTTGTCAGCTTGAAGGATGCCCAGGAATTTGTAGTGATTTTCTTCATCCAGACTCTTGATGTTATTTCCACAGGGCATCTTGATTCCTTCAGTTTTCAGTATTTTTCCCCTGTTGACAGTAAGGGTGGCACATTTGTCTAGTCCAAACTCCATTGCAATATCTTAGCTGTATATTTGGACCATGTGGAGCACTGATTCCATTTCAAATGGTGTTTTTCCATACAGCTTCAGATCATTCATGTAAAGAAGGTTGGATAGCCTGGTAGATGTTTTTGATGTTTATAGCGATGGCCTGACTTGTTCAGTATTGTTGACAGAGGAATCAATGCAATAGCAAACAGTAGTGGTGATAGTGAGTTTCCTGGAAAGATTCCTCTCTTGATATTAACCTCTCCTAGTCTATCACCATTGACCAGCAACTGTGTTTTCCATTCTGCCATTGATCTTTGCATAAAGCTTCTGATGTTTCTACTGACTCCTGCTATTTCTAGGCACTTGAATATCCAGTCATGTTGCAGAGAGTCAAATGCCTTCTCGTAATCACTCCAAGCTACATTCAAGGTGGTCTTCCTTCTCTTACAGTTTTCCAAAATCATCCTGTCAATTAGGAGCTGATCTTTTGTCCCTCTGCTGTTTGGGAGGTTTATCACGCACTAATAAAAGCAAAAATCACATTAGCTAAACAGCATAGATATGATGTTAACCACAGAACTGGGCCTTAAAAAATACTGTAATATGGATCAGGTATGATATGCTCTGAATTGTCAATCTGATTTGATTTCATGATTCAAATCAAGTCAATTTGATTACCCAGATTGATTCAGGAAATAGGCACCAATGTGATTTGTCAATATGAATCAATTTTACAATTTACTTCAGAAAGTCAATTCAATTCAGGGATTCAGTTAAAACAGCTCTGAACTGATCTCTAGAGTGAATAAATAGCAGCTATGAAACTTTCAAACTGGATCCAGACCAAGGGACAAGGGAAAAGCCTCTTGTCCAATCTAGATTGCTCCTCCGCTTAGCTGCTCTATCCAGCAACCCATGGCTGTTTTTGCTGCTTGACTGTTGATCTGTGCAATTGCACTTGCTATTATCAGTTTCCTTCCTGGGGAAAATAGCAATTGCCAGAAAAAAGGTGAGAATTTGAATTGGGATTACACTGGGGAGCAAAGTGCTAAAACCTCCTTTTCTGCCCGCCATATAGCTCTCTTCCAGATCTTCCCCAGTCCAATCTGCTATTAAATAATTAAAAAGAAAAGCTTAGAACGAAGAAGCCAAATCTCCCTATGCAGTGAATATAACCTTAAGAAAACTAGTCTTTCTCCCTCTATAAGTTACTCAAATACTTAAATAGGTTCCTAGATAAATTCTCTCATTCTCAGGGTTTCTAGAAAACTTGCAGCCTTCTATGATTTGCAAAAATGTCCATACCTCTCTTTTTTCAGAAGGTTGCATGATACTTTTGACATGATATTGAGCATGCACATCAAATTTTCAAAGAAAAAGAAAAACTGGTTAACTAAGAAGTCTGTAAGTAATCTGTACAGATTTGCCAACTGTTTCAAAGGAGAGAAATTGCAGCTAGGCTAACTTCAGGTCAGAACTGGGCTATTGGTTTTCACTGCATTTATGAATGACCTTTGAACTTGTGAGGGACAACATTTGCTGGTGAGAATAAAATTGGAAATGGTAAACTACTCTGTTGATCACAAAGATATGGAAGGTCTTTGCTACAGTGATAGCTAAAGATGCTAAAGCAAACTGTTTTTTGAAATGGGGATAAGCAGCAGGCTTTTATGTGGTGAACTGCAAAATGACCTGATGGAAAAATGAGATAGGAAAAAAAATGGTTCTGATTTACAGATGTCTTTGTACAAGAGAGAAGGTAAATGATCTGCAATGCTGTTTAGTTCCTGATGCTAGTGGCAACAGAAGAATCTGACGCAAATGTATAGGTTAGAAGGCCAGGTTCCTCACATTATATCAAACTTGACCAATACAGACAGTTTGTATTCCAACCAATTGAGAAGGCAGATGTTTCAAATCCACTTTATAGATCCTTCAGAGTTAGTTTTGGAACAGAACCTCAGAGACCGTAAAACATGCTCCAGTTGAGAGGCAATCTTTCAAAGCGCCCTAGTTCTTCCAGCTAAGCTTCATCTGATAGGCCAATTGTTGTACAGAAATGAGACTTTAATTCTTACTTCTATATAATTTAATTTGAGCAAGAGAAGAATTGCATGGCTTAACTTTTGGACAAATGCTCTTCAATTTTTTTTCCAGCCAAGAATCGTGCAGGATTTGACAATGCCAATAAGAACCTTGACTCCAAAAACTTCACCAATCTTTTACAATTGTCCCCATTAATTAGGATGGAGCCAAGTCACTTCAGTACATCATAGATCCAATTGTGAGAGAGGTATAGGATTGGGGGGTGGGGGCTCTCACCTTTTGGGGTTCAGTTCCCATAGTACCTTTTTCTGACATCCATAAATTCCTTTTAAATCCTTGGATTGACTCAAAATTCCATTTTTCCAGTGGTATCTAGAGGAGTTTCAGAACAGAACTGTAAGAAACTGGTTCGTTTCTGCCTTATACTTAGAGTACTTTGTTCAAGTAATAACTTGAGGATAAGAGTTATGAGTCCTCACATGAGAGTTGAAACATTGAGCTGAACTCCCAGATGAGATGAATAGGGAACTTTCCTTTACTGTCAGTTCTAGAGCGTTTTTTGAAACCCCTTTCTTGAGAAAAATCAAACTTTTTTTCCCTTACTCCCTATTTTTTTAAAGACTATTTTGCAGAATGTTCTGCAAATATTTGTTGCTATTTCTTGCATAGTAGCTGTCATGTGTTCCTCACAATATCCAAAGGCATCAAGTTTGAGGCTTTATGCAGAATGCAAAACAGAGGTCAGTTGATATGCAGTGAATTATAATAATATATAAATGCCTGTAAGGAGATGACCCAATATTAATATCCAGTAACATAGAGGAATTAACAACCAAACTCAATCTGCACATTTCATGAAAGATGTGCCTGTTGTTTTTAATCATTTAGTTTTAAATCTCTCCCCTCCGCCCCCATTCCTCTGCTTCCCACTTCAGTGAGGGAAAAAAGCAACAAATGAATGGCAAACATATTATGGTGGAGTTTGATTTATTTCTGCTATTTCATGAACATTATTTACAATAAGAAATCAGATATACTGGAACCTTCTCATTGCCACAAATGAATGACACAAAAGTTTTGGCTGAAAAATTAGCTCACAAGAATCACACAGTATAATGAAAATCTATCATTATGTTTCTTTCAGAGAGGAAAAAAAGATTGTTTTGTTTAGCATTTGGGCTGAAAATGATATATGAGTACATCATAAAACACTTATATTAAAAACAAAAAGATCCCCTCTCTTTGAATACAACATATATATTGTACTGTCTTATCATTCAGACATTTTATAGTGAAAGTTAAATATCCATTGTGTGGTACTAGTCTAGGCTTTTATATCAAATTGCTGATATATTCTTCCAATAATTTTATTTAAAAGACCTATTATTCAGCACTGCATATGGAGCTATTCATTTTGGTACTGAAAATGGAAATGTTTCAAGTAGATTTGATTCTTCTATAGGTATATGCACTCTGCTAATAATTTCAGCCCAAAGAGGAAGGGAACTCATAGCAGTTTTTCATCATAGATCCTACTTCTTTCTTATGTGTATGTGCCAACTTTCCAATGAAACTTTATTTTCCTCTCATGATAGTTAAAAGTTCCTTCAAAGCCTTTTATCACATCCTGGTTTAAGCATCCTTTACCTGAAGACATTTCTTCTGTGAACATTCTGATACCTTTTGTCCTTATCTACCTAGCCCCTCTAGAAAATTCAGAAAGAGTACTGAACTATGATTTTGATAGTTTTGTACTGCTTTCATAAATAAAGACAGCATACCCTAAATACCAGTTGGTGTGTGTAACAACAATAGAAAAGCTGCCATCCTTCAGTCTGCCTTGTGATATATCTGGTTGGGCACTGTGTGACACAGGATGTTGGACAGAATCCAGGAGGGCTTTTTTTTTTTACATTTTTAATGCTGCTTTTCATATGTTTTCCATATTTATTTGTGTTTAATGACCACAATTTTTCACTGCAATGTCCTAGAACATTGGAACTAGATATGGAGCATAGTGGAGGTGCAAGCTCAGTCTGACACATGTATAGGATAAATGGAACACTGCTCTGCCTAGTGCTGATGGTAATTTCCCCCCACGCTTGAACTATTGGAACATTGCTTCTCGCATTTGTTTGCCTGTAAACAGAGTGAAGAACTTCGATATAACTTTGTTACCCAGGTTTAACGACAAAACCTACATAGAAAGAGCAAGAAGAATAGGTTTGAGATTTAGATTTTGAATGTTATTTATGTGATTTTGTCCTGGCAGTCATTTTAAAAAAAAGTTTTTTTTTTTTTAAATATTGTAAGCCATTTTTAAAATATTGTAAGCCATCCAGAGTCTTTTTTTTTTTGGGGGGGGGGGGGGCCGGTGTCTCAAAATCCACTCCAATCAATCAATTTATTCTGGAGCTACCTGAGAGTGCTTTTGCACTGAATATTGTTCCAAATATATTATATAAATAGAAGTGGATAACTTTCCAGTACCTGAATGCCTAAATGGACAAAGCAGGCAGGGTAGGAGGGAACAAGTAACAAAAGAAACCTGAAAAAAGAAATAAATACAAAGCCTTTTAACATTAAAAGAATCATTAAGATTATGCTTCTGCCCAGACTCTTCTGGAGTGGGCAACCATATTAAATTGAATACATTTAATTAAATTAAATTTCCAGTTTTTCAGTGGTGAGCATAGAGAATCCTGGGTAAAGGCCATGTGCAGCCTGTGAGTGACAGGTTGTTCTTCCTTAAATAAAGCATGAGATGTCATGTGGTAGACTTTTTTGTACACCTGATACTGTGCTGCATCAGTAGGAATGAAATAGAAAATGATCACCTCCAGCCCACCCTGCTTGTAAGCTTTCTAGAAGAATCTGCTTTGCTATGATTGGAAGCTGAATGCTTGATCAGGTGACCATGCTGCTTTACTAATGCAGTGTGTTAAGATTTAGTCATATTTAGATAATTATATGTTTGATGATATCTCTTCTTCTGCAGAGATGGCTGCCTTTAGGGTGGGCCAAACTGTAGAAATTAAAAGAGGGTCACCTAAGGGAAGTAGTACACAACCATGTTCTTCTTTTCCAGATATTAATCATTTCTTTGATGTGAACATGTTGACTATTTGTGTGATGTGACTGAGTGAAAAGAGACTTAATAAATCTTCTACTTTTTTCCACCACCACAAATCCATTCACAGCTGAAGGGCTTTCAAGGTGAATAGAAACCAAGGAATGCACCTGGAATGTCACCTTTGCATAATTTCTTCATTGTGAATAAGCTATTTGTAACCATAAGAGTTCATATTCCAGGGACTGTAAGCTAACATGAAATTGTCTCCAAAATTATCCTCAACAGTTGGAACTTAATGATAGTTACCACTTGGACATATGAGCATTCTCTGAATATTTGTTAGGATTAAATTCTAAGGTTTTGTATGTTGGATAGTACCTGATAGACATCAGATATTTATTGAGTTCAACATGAAGCATTAATCACTTCATCATTTCATATTCGTTTTAATGTTTTGTGTGAGTCGCCCAGAGTTCCCCCATTGGGGGGAGATGGGCAGGGGAAAAATTTAATAAACAAACAAACAAACAAACAAACAAACAAATAAATAAATAAATTTGACTGAGGAAATGTAGTAGAAAGTCAGGATGTGACAATACTGCCACTATTCAAATCAAAATATATTCATTTCTATTGCAATGTACTTTTATATAATTAAAAAAGGCAAATATCAAAATTTGATGTCAGATTTTCAGTTAAACATTGTTGGATTGTCAGATTTCTAAATCTGCCATGCAGTCTTAAACTGCTTGTTCCTTGTATGTAAACCTGCTGGTAAGCCTAAGAAATACCTTTCCAGATTTCACCCCTTCCTCTGCTTTGGCCACAGTGATGGCCTGATGTTCTGTCCAGGTCATGGTTGCCACAGATCCTGACTGGAGGACTCCTTTCCTCCTGCAGCCTGCCTGGACTACTAAAACCAAATAAAGCAAAACAAACAAAAATGCCATCATTTTATCAATGTTCCTCTCATTGGGATAGAAAGTCATCTTTTTTTAAAGACCGGTCCATTATTCACTGTTCCATCAGTGAACCTGCTAAAAAAAAGGCCAGTTTTCACAATTCCATTAGTGAACTTATTACAAATGGAGACAGAACCAATGAGAGGAGGGGAGCACAGTAGCCAATTTGAACAGAGAGGGTTGCCTACAGTGAAGTGAAGCATAGGAGGCAAACAACACTGCTTGAACTGGCATAAGTCAGAAAACAATGCTCTTGGTGTAAGCAGAAAAAGCCTTTTCACTAAACTAGGAGTAGGTAGAGGGTTACATTTGTTCCTGTCCTCATGAAGCAGTTGGTGGCCTGTATTCATGCTAGGGTAAGCTGTTCATGTGACTCAGTCCTAAGAGAAAAGGACACTTGCTAAGTTAGAGTATCTTGAGCTTGATACATCCAGTACTTAGATAGCTGCCTCTTTGCCTTCTTTTCCCAGGCTCTGCCTCACTTCATATTTGCTATTTTCTAGTAGCTCAAAGAAAAGGTAAGATATTATTATATTCTTATTACCAGATGTCATATTGGGTGAGGTAGAGGCTCAACGATTCCTAAATTCAGCTCAGCTGGCCACCAGGCCATATTGGTCTTGGCAACATAGGCCATTCTACTCATGATAGTTTCCTATTCTGCATTATACCATTGTGAATTGGTAAGCAGAAGCCCTGGTGACCCACAGCCATTGCTCATTATGAATTGCCTAGTCAAAATCACTAGACATAGCCACTGAAATTCTGTTTCATTAACTGAACAAGCAAACAGGGTGAGAGAACAGGGGAGCTTTGCTGGAGAGGTGAACAGGGGGAGTATGTGAGGAGATTTCAAGGAACATGGATAGTGAAGGAAACTTTGGGGTGATCTGTATGCACAAAATTTTATCCTCCTGACTGAAGGAACCCAAACTACACCTACCTGGAACTGCGAGCTTCTGTGGTTATTGAAGGAGAAGGTTAAAGGGCTTGAAGAGAAAGTGTATACACTGCAGCACTCTAGGGAAGGTGAGAAGTCCCTGGATAAAACACTTTCTGAGGAGGGTAAGTGAATACCAGAGAATATGAAAAGGAAGACAAGTGGAAGCATGTGACCTAAAGAAGCAAAAAATTCAGGAGGTACTCAGTGCTAATGTTGCTCAGCAACTGGAAACAGGCTTTCACTCTAGGAGACAGCAATCTGAACAAGCCTCACCAAGCCTGGCCTCATGAAACAGGACAGAAGACACTCAGGACCTCATGGTCAAAGAAACATGTTGTAGTGGTGGGTGATTCCCTGCTGAGAGGAACAGTTGCTTTAATGTACAGACATGATATGTCATTGCTAGAGGTGTGCTGCTTTTCAAATGCCATAGCCAGGATGTGATTGATAGGCTGACGATATCTATCTTCAGCCCTCACAACCATTATCCCTTTCTACTGATTCATACGGGGGTGAAAAATACTTCCAGAAGTGATTTTCAATGCATTAGGATTATGAGGACTTGGGCCAGAAGGAGAAGAAACAGGGAGTGCAAGTTGTTTTTTATTAAGCTTTCCAACTGAGGTACAATGTAAAAAAAGAGAAAATACATCCCTGAAAGTAAATAAATGGCTACATAGATGGTGTTACCATGAAAAGTGTGAGTTTCTCAATTATGGACTCCTACAGTACATGCCTACATTTAGGGTGGTTGGCAAGAGTTGTACTACATCTCACAAAGACCAGGAAAGATGTGTTCAACAATTTCATTAGGAGGGTGTAAAATTAGTGGAAAGGTGGAGGTTTGCAAAAGCCCAGAATCAAGTATACTGCCAAAAACTGGAGTCAAAAAGATAGGAGACAAAGGGGAAAGTGCAAGGGCAGGGGGAAGCCAGTTTAAAAAATAACACCAAAGCCAATGGGGTAGTATCACTCATATTTTCAGGTGTTCTACATTAATAGGAGTATGGGAAACAAACAGGAAGAACCTGAAACCCTAACACAGGAGCACAAATAATGATGTCATAGGTATTATTGAAATTTGGACAGCTACAGCTTATTGAAAAAAAATGATTCAACAGAAAGGGAGGACATGTTGTGTTGTACATAAAAAAAGCATATACCCACGCAGGAATCTTCAAAGTGGAGCATGGAAATCCTGTTGGGAGTGTCCTCTTGGACAAACAGAAAATATGGATGAGGCCTTTCTGTGTTATATACCCAACTTTCAAACAGGCACATGACAGTGACAATAGTAGATTTCAATTGTCCTGATATCTGATTGAAATCGAAGTCTGCCAGAAGTCCAATGAATAGGTGTTCTGCTGAATCAGCCATAGTCAGTCAATAAGTTGGCATCTGCAGCTGTAATGTTTGAGTAGTCTTCAAAGGCAGCCACATCTACAGCAAATTACAGCCATGTAAGTATGAGGGCATGAGGGACTGATGCCAGATCATCTTGCTCCAGGAACAGTGGTATCTGATGAACCAACTTTGGCTGGGCAAAGGTCTCCTGGACACAGTCTCCATCTGCTATTCTAACAGGAGCTGTGAATCTTGAAGAACCCACATATTGATTCACTGCAGAATTTGCTGTGTACACGTCCCACCTCTGCCCGAGTCCCTGGTATTTCCATCAAGAAGTACATATGACAAATAGAAAATCATGTACATGCACGCAGGTGAATGTGCAGTAAGTCTTTTTTTTTTCTTTTTTTTTAACCTAAGGCCCTATTAGTGGAAATGGAGGATCTGACCATTGCTTTGATAGTAATCTCAATTATGCAACTCCCTTCCTAGGGAGGTTGAATTAGCCCCTGCCCCCTTCATTGCTCATCTTCCAGCGGGCAATAATGATATTCCTGTTCTGCTTAACCTTTGATAGTTTGTAATTAGAAGCTAATGTTGGTTTGCTTTATTACATGCTGAAATTTTGTTGACCTGTTTCTAACTGGATGGATATTGAAAAAATATTTTAATATTTATTTTATATACTATCTTAATGGCTGAATCACTGAAAATCACAATATTATGATGACTTTGTAAAACATCATTATAAAAATAATATTTTAATAACTACCCAAATACATAAACAGAATTGTGGAAGGACTTTCCCCCATTAACTATAATTGAACTATCTCTTTACTAAGGGTATCATTTATTATGTGCAGAATGAGGCACTCATGCTCATTTTCAGTAGTAATACCTATAAGGTGAAATTAGGCCAAATTCCAAGAATGGGGAAGAGGTACCATGAGACTGTATACTGTAAAGTGCAAGCTAGTTATATACTAGAATGGAAAGGGGGTACGAAGGGAAATGGTCCAACTCTCTGAAGATCTTCCGACAAGAGAAGGCTGGTCAGCCTATGGTGCTTTAATAGGGATTCAAAACAACAAGCAAACTAATAGGAAAATCCTGTTTATATGCATGTTAGAGTTTTAGGTATTTATTTTTTATGCACAAAGAACTCTAGCACACAACAACAGTTTTCAGAAAGCTCAGTATAAGCTCTGGACTGGACTAAATTTATTCAATATTTCAGAACCCAGACTAGGAGCAAAGAATCAATGTGTCATGAACACCAGGCCAAACAAAATAAAGATCAGTCAGATAGTTTTTGTCTGAAAACACACACACACACAAATCATGAATTCATACTATTCTGAAAGATGAAATTACTTGAACTATAGATTTCAGACATTATTTTTTCCACACTGATCTTTGGGAACATGCTGGGGGGGGCGGGGAAGTGCTCTGCTCTCTTTTTTCCTCAGAATGTTGCCAAGAAATACTGACGCTGAAGTTTCAGGAGGTTAATGATAGACTCGATTGATAATGAAGATATCCCAGTCTAATTATCTTCCACCAATGAGGAAACAGGATCAGCAGGTTTGAAGTGATCATGTCAGGATATACCAGATAATGGGAATATTTTTACCTTGGTACAGAAATAGAGGTTCTTACTTTAATTAAATATTCTAAGAACTCCATTTCATACTAGATCAACACTCATAGCCCAAGCTGTTGTCCAAAATACTGCCCTTCTACAGTTAATGTGTAATCTTAAAAGAACCACAACGCTAATGGGAAAACACATACACACGCCGAAATAACGAACATGCTAGATTATACTGGCTCATCATTACCCTAATATATCAAACAATATGAGCTTAGCTTAATTATTCCCTGTGAGAGTTACAAAAACTAAGCACAACCTTCAATTTACAGCTGCTTGGTGCCGGGAACCTGAATTATTATTTAAAGAGGGGGTGGGAGGGTGGGGGAAGAAGAGAAAAAAGTTTATTTATTGTGACCTACACTCCGTTTTTATTCATCATGGAAAATCTGTATATTCACAAATGAGGGCTATTCATCTACAGGCTGCGGCATTCTTTAGCTGTCCGGGGTTGTATCAGCTTCACTTCTTCAGCTTTTGTCTTCATCGCGAAGCCTCTTCATCCAAATTGTTCATCATCTTGATGGAACAGCTTTATCTTGTTCGGGTGCAGCTGCATTCCGCTTATCCAAAGTGCTGAGAGATATAGGAGAGAGAGAAAGAGAGAGAGAGAGAGAGAGAGAGAACAGAACAGAAGAAAAAGAGAAGGGGAGGGAGGGAGGGAGGGAAGGAAGGAATGGCCAGTACTCATACAAGGATAATTTGTAGTTTCTCAATAATAATAAAAAAAGGAGGACAAGCTAATTACTGGCTTAACTAGGGCAGCCTGTGGATCCTCCATGTCAAAAGGGCTAGAGTAATTATTTGCTATCAAAGCACATTCACATTATGGCATGAAAGAGAAGGGCTTTGCACAAATGGATCTTGCTAATAAACAGGGCTGAGAGGAGCATTATGTGTCTCCTGGATGCAAGCACATTAACAAAGTGACATGGAGCATAACTCTGAGCCTGGAAAGAAGATTGGAGGGAGAGAATGATAATTACCCCCATCTCCTTCTCACCCTTTCTCAGCCTGTCTTCCACTCTTTTTTCTTCCTTTGTGCAGGACTAGAAATCCAAATGTGACCCTTTTGAAGGCCCAAGGCAGGCTATTAGTGACCTCTCTTCCATTGACAAGGTGGCTACATTCTTAAAAGCCCCATCTCTGGATGTCAGGCAGGTCACATGAGCCAGCCAGAGTAGCTTTAAATGGTCCAGGAAACACTTCAACCTTAAAGACACCTGGAAGGTCATGACCAGTTTAATGCAGGCAACTCTATCCTAAGGAGCATTTAAAAAAAAAAACTTGGCCAAAAGTAGGATCTATTTTCCTTTATATTTTGCCTCCTGTTCTTATTGTGCACTCAGTGGTATTTTCCATTTTAAATCCCAATAAGCCAAAACAAAAACAAAACAAAGGTTGAACTACACGCAAAAATCTACACGAATTAAAATGATTTTTTTTATGGAAAATGAACTCAGATAACAAGGATATGCAGACTAAAGTGATTTTAAGAGGAAAAATTAGGTTAGGTATAAACAAAACAAATACTTTAAACTTATAAATGAAAGCAAAAAAATACTAAGAGATACTCCCCAATCTGAGCTAGGGAAAAAGTCCATTCCTTTGCCAAACATGGCAGTCAGATATGATAATCTGATTCACATTTGCAAGCTCCTATATGGGTGGTACATGCAATTTGCCACATTTTTTGTTCAGTGGTATAATTAAATACAGTGGTACCTCGGGTTACGAACTTAATCCGTTCCGTGACTCTGATCGCAACTCGAGTTGGTCGCAACGTGAGGTAAATTTTCCCATAAGGTTCAATGTAAATACGGTTAATCCGCCCTCTGAATTTGGTCGCACCATGAGGCAAATTTCCCCATAAGGTTCAATGTAAATACATACGGTTAAACAGTTCTGAAACATTTTCTTTGGAGCCATGCTGACAAGCACACCAAAAACCTTCCAAACGCCACAAAACACACCACAAGCCTCACCGAACGTCTCCTTGCTACCGCGACCTCGCCCACAGGAAGCCGCGACCGCGTGGCAGCAGGGCAAATGGCCGCGGATCCGGTTCGTAGCTCGAGGAGGAATTCGCATGTCGAGATAAATTTTTGGGGCCGGAGCTGGTCGTATCTCGAAAAATTCGTAAGGAGGGGCGTTCGTAACCCGAGGTACCACTGTACTTGTAAACTATAGGCCCAATGTTGTTTGTTGTGACCCTTCCCCCCTCCTTTTTTTTTTTTTTTAATATATATATTTGCAGTCAGAGGCCAAAAAAGAATACATGCACATGTGAAACAGAGAGGATAAGCTAAAAACAGGAAAGAGAGACAGACACGGAGAGAAGGATTCAAACCGCAATAAAATAGTAAATTGTGAAGCAATAACTCATTAAAAATTTACCATTAGGGTTCCCTAAATAGTGCCTGACTGTTCCAAGCCAAAGAAGGTTTAAATTCATTGGCTTCTGGTGGCAATTGCATCAGAGTGAGTTTATGGACTTGGAAATTTCAATAGAGGAGTTTGCTAGTAAAAATTGTACCATCTTGTATGCTGGTCTTTGACCGTAATAAAGATTTGATTTGATTTGATTTGTACCATCTTGAACTCAGTCCACCTAGCAAAGGGCAGATATAACAGTGTAGATTTCCAGACCTGATTTAGTTGATAATGCAACAAAACATGAGCTTTTGTTTCAGTGGCTGTTCTGAGAACATGCTGCAGCAATATGAATAGAGGATCATTCCCTCTATTCATCCCTCTACAAACTTTAAGGTTAGGGCACTGAACCTTGCCAATGTAAGAGCTTAGCAAGGGGAAGATATCTTTTAAAAAGTAATTTGGAATAATGCAGGGATTATGATAAAAATTCAAGGCTGCCCTTGAAGAGTATCCAGAAACTTCAGCTGGTGCAAAGTGCAGTGGTGAGGGCAGTTATGTGTGTTTCTTGTAGAACACACATTACACCTCTGTTCCGCAAGCTGCACTGATTACCAGTCTGTTTCTGGGTCTGATTGAAGGTGCTGGTGTTAACCTTTAAAGCCCCACATGGCATGGAACTGGGTTATTTGAGGAACCTCCTCTCCCCAATTATATCTGCCTGTCCCACCAGGTCTAGTAGAGGGGGCATGCTACAGGTTCTGTCATTTAGGGAGCTACATTTCATAGGCCATAGGCAGCAGGCCTTCTCAACTGTGGCACCCACATTGTGGAATATCCTCCCCCCCGAGGTAAGGCTGGCTCCATTGCTCTTGATTTTCTGAAGGTCCCTCAAGACTTGGTTGTGCCATCAGGCCTGGGGACCCCAGGGAACTGGTGAACTAGTGAGATGGTTGTGTTATTATTAACAATCAATCAATCAATCAGTCAATTTTATTTTGGTCATAGACCAGCATATAACCAATGACATAGCTACAGGAAGTATAAAAACAAAAATCATGTTAATAGCATAAAATAGGATGTGGATAGAATTATTGAGGTAAAATTGCAGTGTGAAGATATTATAAACAAAGAAAATCCTTTGTAGTTACAGTTAATTTTACAACAAATAATCTAAATACTGTAATTGATTAAAAGAAATAACTATAAAATGGAATAAATAATACTAAAATTTATAAAAGACTACAAGAGTAATAAATTTTTATACTAACTTGTCGTATCAGATCAATTATTATTTGGTCACAGAGTAGGAAGTTAGACATAAGATTCACACCTGATTAGGGATGTTACAGAATATTGTACAGATTGTAAAACAGAATTTAGCTGAGGACAATGAAATAAGATCATATTGGTCTGACAGGAACAATCCGAGATAGAAGGAGTCCGAATGACCTGGGTGTTTATCAAAAAACTGGGATAATAGTTCCTGGAGAGCATCTGCATAGGGAGGGCAGTGTAAGATGATATGTTCCATCATTTCAATTATTCCTCTGCCACATGGGCATAATTATTAACATCCTTTCGCCTGCTATTTCTTCTTAACTCTGTTTTATAATTTTTAATGCTTTTTAATAATAATAATAATAATAATAATAATAATAATAATAATAATAATAGTTATTTATTAATTATTGTTTTTTAGCTTTGTTGTATGCTGCCCAGAGTCACTTATTTTGTGAGATGGGCAGCTATATAAATTTGAAAAATAAAGAAATAATTTTTTAAAAGATTCCCTGGAGCATAATTCAGAGCTTTAGATTTGTTAATATGTCGATCAAGATTGAAAACACACTGTATAATTTCAAAGATAGCATTCTCCTATCATTGTCAGCACCTGAACAGACAGGCTGTAACAGGAAAGATCATTAGCCATGACTTTCTTTTACAAAGAATTACATATTTCTGCAAGAATGAATTGGGCCAATGAATTACTCCCAAAGTTTTGTTTCATCCAATATCATAGGTTGCAAATTCTCATGCAGATAGCTATGGAAGGAGATCTTAATTTAAGTCTTGATAGAGTTTTAAGGTTAGTTTGAAGTGCATGGAGAATAAGTCTCATAAATCTATACCAAACTACTTCTTGAGATGGTGTGTCTTTATAAGGGTAGAAGTGCAGCCCATAGAGTAGAAGCAAAATTATCCTGTCTCTAAACATTGATCAGCCACTGGGACAAAAGGCAAAATTATTGTCCTTGTGGTCAACATATCTAACAATCACATCTGAATCCCTCTGTGCATAAGATGAAACTTCCTTAATTTGTTCTTTCTTTGTAGGGAATTAGTAGAAAGTGATACCTAAGTATTAGAAGCACTTGGTTTATATACATGCTCCTTGTATGTTGGCAGTTGGAGCATCTCTTAGTAAATAATTTTCATTTTTTAAATGAAAAGTACACTTTCATTTTTAAAATTTTAAATAATTAATTGTGAGTTTTTCTTGTCGGCAAAAACTGGCGAATGCCTGAAGACTCCTATGAAGGAACAACATCCTTAGCATATAATAGTATATAGCGCAAAATCATTACCATATAATAGTATAAGAATGGGCCTGTGTGCTAACTTTGGGGATTTTGTTTGACTCCCACTGTGATAGGAATAGGATCAGTACAGGCAACAGTTGGCATTTTGTGTATAAATATACTCATGGAATAATATTCAATCATATATCCAGATTAGAATGTCATTTACTCTTATTAATCCTGTCTAAACATAAATATGTGATCAAACTAAATCTAAATCATTTCAGTATACATTCAAGCATTAGCCTGTTCTATCAATTTTTCAGCATTTTTTGAATGTACACAGAAGTATCCAACAACCTTTCTTTAACATATGTGTTTTGTATATATCTTTCCCTAATCTTTGCATCTGTGTCCATAACTTTCAGTAATATACACATGATGGCTTCAGTTTTTGAGATATAAATCCATGATGGATTTATTTTACATCCTTGTATATATTATTTTACTTTTTGATGTAGAATTAAATGGTGAACCCTCCTGCATTTGGGTACCATCTGCTCATTTTGGTGAGTTGGTCCTAGGCTTCCACTGCAAAATCTTCCCCTGACCCTCCAGTAGATTTTAGTGATGATTTGTAATGAAAGAGAGGAAAGTAGAAAACCACATGTGGAGTTACCTTCTTCAAATGGGTCCTGAATGAGAGGACAGGGCCTTAATTTCAACTATGTATGCATATATTACAGAAGGAAAAAGAGGGCAGGCACTGAACCCCATCCCTGAACTCCTAGTAAGCATAGTGCTTTTGCTAAAGGAATTGTCCAAAATATGTTGGGCTAACAATAAATTATTTCCCTCTGGCACTTGAAATAGCCTCTCTGTGTAGAAATAGGTATTCATATAAAACGAAGTATATATACAAAAAGCAGAATAACCAAGGAGCCATAATATCATAAAACCAGCATACTGTCAGAATCCTCCCCAGTGCCTCCTAAACCAATGATGGTTGAAGGAGAACAACATTTTGAAGTTAAACAGATACTGGACAGTAGAAAGCATGGGGGTGGGGGGTGTCAATTTTTAATTCAGTGGAAACATTTTCCCAAATCAATGGCTGAATGGGTTGACAAGAAACATGTAAAGGCTCCACATTTAGTTAAAAAATTTTATGATGTTTATCCTACAAAGCCTTAACAATTAGAATGGTTATTGTATTATGTTTCTCTTTGCTTTTTCTTTTTTAGAGTGAAGAAGAGGAATCATCTGACTGACATCCTCTTTTGTGGAGGGGCAGCATGTCAGAATCCTCGCAAGATTTTATAATAGATTATTATATGGCTAGTTTAAAAAATGGCTTTTTACATGCTGCGGTTCTGCCATTGTAAAAGGGGGGGGGGGGGGAGAAGGAATGAGAAACCGTTTAAAGCAGATGGCTCCTTATCACAGGCTCTGGCATGCTCAAGGCCATGCCAGCAAGGGAATCAGAAGACCAAGAACTAAGGGTGATGTAAGGGGGGGGGGGGAAGTAAGAAAAACAGCTTTTGGTGCGCTTTTGCTCAGTCTTAGCAATGCTTTGGATCTGTACACTTATTCTCAATAAATGAACTTTCTTTTGAATCAGTATTGGTTGCAAGGAAAGTTACTGGATTTGGGATCAACAGGTGGCAGTTCGTTACATTTTGCTAAGACTCCCAGTGCAGACTTCCACCAGGGAGATTGCCCTGTGGGGAGTCCAAAGCCTCACATTGACTGGGACCAACCAAGCAGCAGGATGGCTGACAATGTAATTGAGGAAGAAGAAGAGAGACCAGTCCCTCCTCCATTGGAAGTGAAGGTGATAACCCAGGAGGAGCCGGTGCAATCATCACGCCAAGCCTGAGCGGGGGCGAAGGCAACGGCGATGAAGGGATGGGGCCCTTTGATGAAAGATCGCATGGGGAAATTGGAAGGGCAGATGGGGTCCCTATCCGATGATATGCGAGTGCTAAAGGCAGTGGTAGATCAACTGCTTGGAGGGGGATTTACGCCCCCCACGCGAGAGTCAGCGGCCACACCGGGAGGTATGGAGGCAGCAGAGCAGTCAGACGAAGGTGAGACCTCCAGCGAGGAGGAGGAGGATCTCACACCTAGCAGAGCCAAGAAGAGCCCGATGCAGCAGCGGGGCATCTCCATGAAATTCGGGGGAGATGCTGAACAGCTTGCTTGCTTTATCACCCAGGTTCGGATCTACATGGAGGGCTATGGGGGTCTGTTGCGCAGTGAGGAGGAGAAGGTCTCCTATGTGTCCAGTTTTTTTGAAGGTACGGCTGCAGAATGGGTGGTTGGCCTGCATAGGGCGAAGGACCGGGCTTTAAGGAGATTAGAGGATTTCATGGCAGCTCTCTGCGCATGCTTTGAAGACCTGTGCGTGGCACTTAAAGCACGACGCGACCTGGAAAGGCTGAAGCAGGGGTCCAAGTCAGTATCAGAGTACGCCTACGAATTTCGGGGGTTGGCTCAAAGGCTGCCTCATGTGCCTGAGGAGCTCCTGATCGAGTTCTTCCAGAGAGGCTTGCAACCTGAATTGTTGCAGCGTGTGATGTGCCGGGGTTTCCCCAAAACCTTTAATGGATGGGTTGCTATGACTGGCGAAGTGGAGGAGCAATGGCGCACCATAGATGCAAGAACACGACTTCTGCCCTTACCTGGCACAAAGAAGGCGGCGCCCAAGGCGAAGACCAGCGCGCCGGAAAGTAGCAGGAGCCGGTGCATCTGTTTCAACTGCGGGGAGCCAGGGCACTTTGCCGCTGTGTGCCCTAAAGCGAAGACGGAGCAAGGAGGCAAGAAGACGGAGTGGAAGGGGCCGAAGTCTTCGAAGCCCAGCAAGAAGGAGTCAGCGGCAGTAGACAGCGAGATGGGAGCTAGAGTGGCAACACGTGGCGGCGGCAAAACCCGGAAGTTGTTCGCTTCGCTCTCTCTCCAACAGGCAGCTGCTCTTCCAGAGAAAGAAAGCAGCTCACGGGAGGACTCGGAGAGCGAAGAGATGGGGGTGAGTCCCATTAAAATTTGGGTGGAACTAAGGGTGGTGAGGACTAATCGAAGGGCAGAGATACGGGCACTGATAGACTCTGGCTGCTCCCGAAATCTGATTAACCCCACTCTTGCCCGGGGTTTGGGACTGTGCTTAAAGAGACTCAAAACCCCTGTGACTTTTACCCAGCTGGATGGATCCCCAGCGGGGGGAGGGACGGTGGAATATCGTACTGAAGAGCTTGAGCTAACTATGGGGGACCACACAGAGACTATTAAATTCCTAGTGACTCCCAGGGGATGCAACCCAGTGCTTCTGGGCATGAACTGGTTAAAAAGGAAAAACCCAGAAGTGAACTGGGAGGAGAAGATCTTACGTTTCCCGAAAGAGGGGGGAGTGGAAGTTGAAGGAATTACCGAAATGTTGTCAGATGGAGAGATGGGCGCTGTGAGTGGGGAAAAGGCAGTGGAGGCTGCAACTCAGATTCCCAAGCAATACCATGACCTGCAGGAGGTGCTTAGCGAAAGGGAGTCAGATCAGCTACCCCCCCCCCCCCCATCGTGCCAGTGATTGTGCCATAGAGATTGAGCCTGGGGCTAAATTTCCAAGGAAGGAAATGTATCCAATGACACCCAAAGAGTTGGAAGCATTGCAGGAATTCATTGATAAGAATCTAAAGAGGGGCTTTATTGTACCTATGCATTCTCAAATTGCTGCACCGGTGCTATTTAGGGAAAAGAAGGATGGCTCCCTATGTTTGTGCACAGATTATAGAGGGCTAAATGCCATTTCTGCTGACAACCAGTACCCACTCCCCTTGATGAAAGACCTGTTGGCCCTTTTATCCAAAGGGAAAATTTTCACAAAGCTGGATTTAAGGGAGGCGTACTGCAGGGTGTGAATCCGGGAAGGAGATCAATGGAAATCCGCCTTTAACATGCCCCTGGGGTGTTTCTGTTATGAAATAATGCCATTCGGATTAAAAGGAGCAGCGGGGGTGTTTATGCAACTTATAAATGAGGTGTTACAAGAGCATTTATACCAGGGGGTGTTGGTTTATCTGAACGATATCCTGATTTACACTGAGACCATGGAGCAACATGTACAATTGGTCAGGAAGGTACTAAAAAAGCTACTGGAGGCTCAATTGTATGCCAAGGTCTCCAAATGTGAATTTCATAAACAGCAAATTGACTATTTGGGGTATAGAATTTCGCATCAGGGAATTGAAATGGACCCAGTCAAGGTGAGAGACGTCACGGGTTGGGAGGCTCCCAAAACCAGGCATCAGCTTCAAAGTTTCCTGGGCTTTGCTAACTTCTATCGGCAATTCATACCCAACTTTGCCCAAGTAGCACTCCCACTCATCGATTTGTTGAAAACCAAGGGCAAGGACAAAGCGAAGGCATCAAAACCTGAAGCCCCCTTGGCCTGGACTAAGGAGTGCCAGGAAGCTTTTCAAAGTTTAAAGCGTCTGTTTACGGCTGAACCGAACTTAAAGCACCCTGATCCAGAACAGCCATTTGTCATACAGGCAGACACTTCGGATGTGGCAGTGGGAGCTGTGTTGTTACAGAAGGGGGCAGGGGGGGAGCTGTTTCCATGTGTGTACATATCCCGGAAATTTTCAGAAACTGAGAGACGCTGGTTGGTGTGGGAAAAGGAAGCGTTCGCAGTACGCTGGGCGTTAGTTTGCTGGAGACACTTGTTAGAGGGATCACCCCATCCCTTTGAAATTTGGACTGATCACAAAAATCTAGAAGCTTTGACTGCACCGAGGAAGCTGTCACCCAAGCAAATGACATGGGCACAATATTTTCATCGATTTAACTTCTCCCTGAAGTATATTCCTGGGGGAAAAAATTTTCTGGCAGACGCCCTGTCTCGATTGCCTCAACACAACAGCAAGCGGGAGGAAGTAGTCGCTCCTGTAATTCCATGTACCCAAGCAGCCCTAAGAGTGGTCACTAGAGCTCAGAAAAAAAGGGGTGAAGAACAACCAGAAGGAGAGTTGTTGAAAAAATTAAATGCCCAGATTGCTCAGGGTGATTGGTTTAAAAGCAACAGCCAATTGCTAGTGAACAAACAAGGGGCATGGTGGTGGCAAGATAAGCTGTATGTCCCTGCAGACGCTAGAAAGTGGGTCTTGCAAAGAAGTCACGACAGCAAAACAGCTGGGCACTTTGGTTTTGTGAAAACATTACATCTACTCAGGCGTCAATTTTGGTGGCCAACAATGAGAAAAGATGTAGGGGAATATGTAGCTATATGCCCCACGTGTACAATGGCCAAAAAGAGAGGGGACAAACCAATGGGGCTTCTACAGACAGTAGCAAACCCAGGGGCTCCTTGGAAGCAAATTTGCATGGACTTTATTGTAGACCTGCCTGAAAGCAACAAAAAGACAGTTATTTGGGTAGTTACAGACCTTTTTTCCAAACAAGCAGGTTTTGTGGCATGCCAATCCCTTCCATCAGCCCCCAAACTGGCTAAGTTATTTATACAACACGTCTACCGAGCTCATGGTGTCCCAGAACGAATAATTTTAGATCGTGGGGTCCAGTTTACTGCCAAGTTCCTAAAACTACTGGGGGCATCGCAAGGCTTGAGTTCGGGGTACCACCCCCAGACGGCAGGATCATGCGAACGTCTGAACTCAGTGTTGGAACAATATTTGAGATGTTTCATTACCAACAAGACAATTGGGATGAACTGTTACTGTTTGGTGAAGTAGCTTATAATAATGCAGTGCACCAAAGCACTGGCCTCACCCCTTTTAAAATAGCTACAGGACAAGACTTTGTACCCATCCCAGAACTACTTAAACAAACCACTCAAGTCACTTCAGTTGATGAATGGGTCCAACAAATGACACAAGTGTGGCCTCAGATTGCTGCGTCATTGAAGGAGGCCAGAGCAACATACAAGAAATTTGCAGATGCTAAGAGAACCCCAGAAAAAGACTGGAAAGTAGGAGATAAGGTTCTTTTATCTACCAAGCATCTTAAATCATTACAACCTTCCAGAAAGCTCACTCCAAAATTCATACGGCCTTTTGTTATAGATAAAGTAATTAATCCAGTTTCACTATGATTACAGATTCCTGCTACCTTTAAAAGAATCCATCCAGTGTTCCACTGCGACCTGCTTAAACCCTACAAAGAGTTGTCTCAATTGCATCCCTCCCCAGTGCCTCCTAAGCCAATGATGGTTGAAGGAGAACAACATTTTGAAGTTAAAGAGATACTGGACAGTAGAAAGCATGGGGTGTGTGTGTGTGTGTGTGTGTGTCAATTTTTAATTCAGTGGAAACATTTTCCCAAATCAATGGCTGAATAGGTTGACAAGAAACATGTAAAGGCTCCACATTTAGTTAAAAAATTTTATGATGTTTATCCTACAAAGCCTTAACAATTAGAATGGTTATTGTATTATGTTTCTCTTTGCTTTTTCTTTTTTAGAGTGAAGAAGAGGAATCATCTGACTGACATCCTCTTTTGTGGAGGGGCAGCATGTGAGAATCCTCGCAAGATTTTATAATAGATTATTATATGGCTAGTTTAAAAAATGGCTTTTTACATGCTGCGGTTCTGCCATTGTAAAAGGGGGGGGGGAGAAGGAATGAGAAACCATTTAAAGCAGATGGCTCCTTATCACAGGCTCTGGCATGCTCAAGGCCATGCCAGCAAGGGAATCAGAAGACCAAGAACTAAGGGCGATGTAAGGTGGGGGGGGGGGGGGAGTAAGAAAAACAGCTTTTGGCGCACTTTTGCTCAGTCTTAGCAATGCTTTGGATCTGTACATTTATTCTCAATAAATGAACTTTCTTTTGAATCAATATTGGTTGCAAGGAAAGTTACTGGATTTGGGATCAACAGGTGGTAGTTCATTACACATACAAGTGAGAAACAAGAATGATGATCATAATACTCATAAAAATCCCTAACCCCTTCTATCTTTGAATTTGTGCTACTAATAATTCTTAAAGCTTTCCCTGTTCCCCAAATCTTGTGAGATGCTGAATAAGAATGTCAACATCTCAGGGGATTCAGCAATGTTGTACGTTTTCAGCCATTTAAAAATATATTTCACTTCTTATTTTAGCACCCACATCAAGGACCATATGCAGAACTCTGAGAACCACCAATGATTCATGGATCATGTATGTATGTATGTGTGTATGTGTGTGTGCATGTATGTATGTATGTATATGTGTGTGTGTATGTATGTGTATGTATGTGTGTGTGTGTGTGTGTGTGTGTAAATATATAAACAATAATTTCTTTGGGTGATTGGAATAGAATCATTTACCTCCTCTTGAGTACTCTTGATTCAAAGAATAGCTCTTGGAACTTATTTGAGTCCAGGGTCTGCTGTGGTTAATTTTCAGTCTGTGCTGACCCTTTCCTCTGAAATATTACCTGGGGATTAAGGTCAAAGGCAATTTTTGTTTGATGCTCCTAGTTTAATTAACCCAAAGATTATGGTCATCTCCAAATTCTCCTAATCAGGATTGCAAACTATGGTTAGATCTCATTTTGCAATACTAACTGTAATCCTGGATCATTCGAATCATAATTTATCAGTCCAGATATAGCAACACACCAGGTCTGCTTATGCTAGGATAAAATGTGTTAGTCCATAGACAAGGGGTAGGGGTGCTTAAACTCTGGCTTGTTCTCAGGCCTTCAGAATGCATTTTCTTAATACATGGTGATGAACTAACAGTACATTTCAAAAACATAACCACTGCATCATTAAATAGAATGGAATGATTTGCTTATTTGTGTAATTCATACTTTATGTAAATAACAACAACAACAACAATACCATTTGCCTGCAAGCAACAATTGGTGGGACCACAGAACAGGCCAATAGAGAATGAAGAAGCTAAAGTGCTCTGGGACTTTAGAATTCAAACAGACAAGCATCTGCCACACAACACCCAGTCTTAACAATTATTGATAAGAAAGACAAAAAAAAATCTGGATAGAGGACATTGCAATACCTGGAAACAGCAGAATAGGAGAGAAAGAACTGGAATAAATCGCAAAATATAAAGACCTGCAAATAGAAATAGAATGACTGTGCCAAAAAAAAAAAAAAAAGCAAAGATAATACCAATAATAATAGGCACCTCCAAAACACCTGGAGCACCACTTGAAGACCATCGGCATTGACAAAATCACCATCAGCCAATTGTAAAGGGCAGCTTTACTTGGAACAGTTTACATCCTGCAACGATACCTTTAACATCATCAAACAACGACATCTGCCTATCCCAGGTTCTTGGGAAGGACTCGATAGGTGGAAAAAAATGCCAAATCCAGTTTGAACAACAACAACAACAACAACAATATAATTTTCAATACAATATTCCTCAAGTTGACTACATTGTATAACTAAAAGAAACCTGAAAGTAAGAAAAAGTTCAAATAACATCTCTAAAAGCAGTGGTCATTTGCCTCTTAGCATTCTTTTGATGCTTCCAGGGCATGCATGCATGCATGCATGCATGCATTTATTCATTCATTCATTCATTCATTCATTCATATATCAAATATATATCACCGCCCAACTCCCCCACAAGGAGGGACTCTGGGCGGTTCACAACAAAACAGTTTAAAATCAATAAAAACATAAATAATACAGTATAAAATACAATTATTAAATATAATAAAATCCAAGTGATGGTGATATTATTTCAGCCTGTGACCAGATAATATTGGTCAAAGGTAAGACTAGGGAACCAGCCACCCCCAAAACTGACTATTGCATCACTATAAACCATCAATCTTGCAAGTCTCCTACTCTCTTTCTAAGAGAGGCAGAAGTTCTTCTTGGTTTTTGTCTGGAGTACCTTGAAGGGCTGGCATCAATCTTGCAATACCTAACTAACTAAAATCTTGCCAAGAAAACTGCAGGGACTAGTCCTGGTAGTCACCAGGAATCAGAAACTGACTTGAAGTCACACACAGACACCTGCTCTTGAACACACTTATTCATTAGAGAAATCATGCCTAGAAGCAGGGCTGCAGAAAAGTGTTTGTTAAGCTCTGTTCATCTATATTCCCTTTATGCTATACTATACAGGTGACATTCCATATGCATTCCAGGTGACACCTATATATCCTTCTTCCCATCCAGTTAATGCTAGCACTTGCCTATTCCATTGAAGAGTGTCAGCAACAGGGCTAATCTGATATATATCAATTCAACAGGACTTAATTCTGAAGTTTTGCTTTCAGATAAATCTGTATACCAGGAGTGGGTAACATGGTGCCTTAGGGTCACAGGGGGCCCCTACTGCCTCCTTACCATTGTCAGGGTCAGAAACATGTAAACATTGTACTATAGGCCCTAAATAAGCTACAGAGAAGAGAGGCTCTCCAAAAAGAAAAGAAAATAGAAAATCAAGACACTGCCCACATGCATTATCTGCATCCATGTGTTTTGCATTATCACCTTGTCTATTGCAGCTCTTGCCTATTGCCCATTCCTGAAGTGTACAACAGCGATTTTGCCTTATTCTAGCCTTCCCTACCCCATTGACAATTGTAACTGTAACCCATGTGGAGGGCTGAGAATTTGGAAGGTTGGCCTGATATTTTTCCATCTAAAGAACACACATGGAAAATATGGAAATATTTGGAATGCTATGGGGTCACTCCTGAAGCTGAAGGCTCCGCTTCTGGTGTAAATAGGGCATAGAAAATTTCAGATCTGTGATCTCCCACAACAAGCTTTGATATCAATGTTGAATTGAAGAAATGGCCAAACATTGATTTTAAGAGAGAAGCAAAAGAAAAAAGAACAAGGACTTTCCAGCCAGCAGTCTTGTAAAATAATTCTAAACAGTAAACTGAAAACAGTGATTACTACTGTTGTTTATGCTGACATTAAGAAAGTCGTTAACCATCTTCCCACTGGATTATATTCCTGTAGCCAGTATGGCAGTGAAAGGTGGTAGCATTATTTTTTTTAACGATTCAACATTACATCGAAATGTCACAAGAGTAGTGACATTAAAGACCCAATACACAGGGTAAGGTTTTGGTCTTAATATATGCTGCCTGGCACAGAGATACAACAGAGCTGCTGAAGCTCACAGCCTGCTTTGCGTTGATGTAGCTGCTAATACAAAATCGCTATTTATTGTTAAGATTATTAACCTTCCTTGCCTTTCAAAACAAGGGGCTCACAGCAACAGTTGCAAACTATAACAACACTACTAACATAGATTAAAATATGGCTTTGTCATGGAAAGCATTGGAAAGAGAACATGTCATTAATTGCGATAATTATGCTTATATCTGCCTCTTCTTCTGAGAAGCTAAGAATAGTTTACATGGAGCTCATATGCAGTCTACACACCAAGCTTGTGATTTAACAAGGCAGCAGCATTTACTTAGCTTCTTGAACACTATTCTCAAGTCTTATTCTCAAATGCTAAGAGTTTGCAGGGATACAGTAAAGCCTCACATTAGAGTTCTGGTAGGCAATCAAGAGCTCTAACTCTTATAGTAATTTGGCTTTGGTTGAAGTTTTTGGCCAGATGAAGTCAGCAACTTGTTGCCCTCCAGGCAGTTTGGATTTGAACCCTCATCAGCCACAGCCAGCATAGGAATAGAATAGAAGTTGTAGTCCAAAGTGTCTGAAGAGCACTAACGTTGCCTGTTCCTGCTATCCAGTGTGTTTGCTGTTTGGAGAGAATGAAGAAAGAGGAAGTAGACTGTTATTTTTTCTTTGAAAACATGGAAAAGTTTTTGAATGATTCCAGGCAAACTAAGAGGGAAAAGACAAAACCGCAGTTTGATGCCAGTCTCCCGCTATGCAGCTTTTCAGTTTTAAAGCCCCGAGCCCAGTGCCTCAGTCTTTTTGAGGTTAGCTGTGGGAAAAGCAGTTTGGTGAATGTTTGCTGAGGTTTCAGTAACATCCTGTGCTGAGCAACCTTAAACCCCAGGTAATATTTCAGAGGAAATGGCTAGCACAGACTGAAAATTAACCACAGCAGACCCTGGGCTCAAATAAGTTCCAAGAGCTATTCTTTGAATCAAGAGTACTCCCTAGTCTTTATTTGGACCCTTGCCTGAACTTTTTAATAAGTGTAGCAGCAGGCCCAACCGAAAGGGGAGGTTGGGGAACAGGGGAAGGAATAAAATAAAATAAACACCAAGAATGCTACCATAATTTTATTCAGCTGCTGGTTTTCCAGCTCTTTATTTCCAGGCAACTTCTTCTGCATTAAGCTGAGTATCACAGAATCCTAAAAAGTTACACAGGATTCCAGGGAATTGTTCTGAAATGCCTGCTAAGCTCCTACCAGCTCTCACAAACGTGTGAGGGGGTAAGCCCATGTCTGGATTGCATCCCTTCAGATAGTGGATGGAGTATTTCTTGTAAAATGCTTTAAACAAAACAAACTACCATCCACATAGAATGAGTGGAGAACCTGTGGCTTTCCACATATTGCTGAATTATATTTCCCGACATCTCTCAGCTTTATCCATGCTGAGTGAGAATGGCAGTTCAGCAACATCTTGGGATCATTTCTATATGAATGACCCCCCTCTTCCCAGATTCACACATATCTGTTGGAGTGGTGACCCATTCTGCTGGGTCTTTTTTTTGAGGGGGGGGGCATGCAGAACTGGAATATGTTTGAAAGAGTAGTTGGCATGGATAGGGCTCTCCTGGCTGTGGATTGATGTGGTGATTGTTGGAGTATTTAGAATAGTGCTCCTCAACCTTGGCAGCTTGAAGATGTGTGGACTTCAACTCCCAGAATTCCCCATGCTGGGGAATTCTGGGAGTTGAAGTCCACACATCTTCAAGCTGCCAAGGTTGAAGAGCACTGATTTAGAAGACTTCATTTTTTTTATTTTCCACAATGTCTTTGGGCACTTAACATAGTGTTCCTCATAGTGGGAAATTAATAATGGCACCTCAGAGCCAACCTGCCAAACACAAGACACCTAAACCTGGTAGCAGCTACCTGAAGGTTTTGGGTGCTAATGTTGGGATGAGTCTCTATGAATGGAAAGTGCTGAGAGTAAATCCAGCTTTCTGATGTGACAATTGCATATTTGAAGAAAAGATGAGGGGCAAGCTGTTCCTTAACCTCTCACTGAGGCACTCCTATAGGTTTTTAAGGAACCCCAGGCTTCCTTCCCCCAACGCATTTGGATAATCCCACTCTAAGAAAAAGAGCCAGCTTGAAAATCGTCCAAGCAAAATGGCTGAATGTGAAGCTTTAGCTTTAACAGTGTTCTTGCTCTGTTCCCTGCGCAGATACCCTCCCTTTTCCTGAGGTAACTTAACTTGGTAACATTCTCTCTAGATGGCTGTAGCTCTCTAATGGGAAGTTGTATTTGCGACTGAGGCCAAACACAGGCATTAATTACAATGAAAAATCAGTTTAGGGCAGGCCACAACTAAATTGGAAGCCAGGTCCTCTAGGTAAAACAAAGAGACGGAACAGAAGCTTTAGATTTGATTACAGGGCAATATAAGAAAAATGTGCTGTATGTTCCCTATTATTAAAGCTGCTTTTGGGGCTGTGTGTTTGCCTGCCTAAGGGATTTTAATAAATATTAGTAATAGCCAGCTGGCTTGCCAGGACTTTTTGGTGCTTTTATCCCCCTGCCCCCTCCCCCACATCCATTTTCTTCTCCTCCTCCTCCTCCTCCTCCTCCTCCTTTTATATAAGAGGAAGGAAAGGTGGGGGTAAATCACTTGTTGAGATGGGTGGCTATAGAAATCAAATAAATAAATAAAAGGTCCGTCCTATGACAGTAGAAGCAAGCAATTTGGAAAGCATCTGGTGATAACAAAGTCCGTGAAGAGCACCCATTTGAAAGGACCCATTCCCTTGTTAGCGGCCTTTTTTTCAACTGAAAAGATAAGGAAGAGAAGGAATTAAAAAAATGGCAATGCCAAAGCTCTGCTAGTCACTGTTTTTGATTATTTATGGCAACACTAAAAATATAAACCCTATTGTGGTGTGTTGAAGTGGTCAGAAAATGTTCAATAACATTAAAAAGTAGCAATTAACCATTTTTTCCACCTTTCCAGGAAATGTTAACTCTAGCTGCTAATATTAGCAACTTCGTATTGGCTGTCTGTCAATCTCTTTGACGACTGCATTTTTGTTCTTATTGTTTTCTCTATTTATATGACTATCAATGATCATACTTATTGGGCATGACTTTTTATTTACAAAGGGGGGAGTTTATGATTTTTTTATAGATAAATAAATAACAAGTATAAATAAAGGCCAGTTCCCATCTGCCCTGGTTTCTGTTTCATGTGTACCTGTCCACAAGAGCATAACGTCCATGTTGTTATCACTATGAACAGCACACTAATTACACAGAAATATTTGGAGGTAGAGCTATATCATCAAATGTTACTCTGGGGTCTGTCTGTCTGTCTGGATTGGGAACCCTAGAATGAATGAATGAATACACACACACATGTGCGCATGCACACACACACAGGACTATGATCCTGTGGGACTTCCAGATCCAAACAGACAGGCAGGTACTGGCCAATCAACCAGACATCGTGGTAGTAGACAAAGACCACAAGACAGTGGTGGTGATAGATGTAGCGGTGCCAAGTGACAGCAACATCAGGAAGAAGGAGCATGAGAAGTTGGAGAAGTACCAGGCCTGAAGGAGGAAAAAGAGAGGATGTGGAAAGCCAAGGCCAAAGTGGTCCCAGTGGTGGTAGGAGCACTCGTGGCCGTGACTCCTAAGCTGGGAGAGTGGCTCCAACAGATCCCAGGAACAACATCAGAGCTCTCTGTCCAGAAGAGTGCAGTGCTAGGAATAGCTAAGATACTGCGCAGAATCCTCAAACTCCCAGGCCTCTGGTAGAAGACCTGAGATTGAGGAAGACACATACCACCCATAGGGCTGAGAGAGGATTTTAAAAATATAAATAGATATATAGATACACACACACACACACACACACATTCACAAACACACATACATGCAAACACATATCCATCCTTGACTAGGAGGCCCTTCAGAAACTTACTCGTACCCTGATCACCTCATGATTGGACTATTCTACATAGGGCTGCCCTGAAGACCATCTGAAAGCTACAGCTGGGATGAAATGCAGCGGTGCAAGCAGTAACAGACACTTCATGGTATGCCCATGTGTCACCACTGCTCTGCAAGCTGCATTGGTTACCAGTAAGCTTCTGGGTACAATTCAAGGTGCTGGCTGCCATCTGAAAAGCCCTTCATGGCATACGGCCTGCTTATTTGAAGGACTGCCTATCTCCAATTGTTTCTGCCCACCCAGTATATTTGGGCAGAGTGGGTGTGCTCCATACCCCTTCAGTTAAATGCTGCCATCTTGCAGGACTGAGGAAGAGTGCCTACTCTGTTGTGGACCCCACTCTTTGGAACAGCATCTCCCAGAGATTTGGAAGGCACCACTCTCCTGGGATTCTGGAAAGCCCTTAAGACCAAGCTCTGTTCCCAGGCCTGGGGTTAATGTGGGTGTGCTTTATTGGTCCAGTTCCTATTGTATTGTTTTTGTAATCTTTGTGGTTCTAGTTGTTTTAGTCCAGACTGACTGTTTTTGTGGGTTTTAACTTTTTAAATTGTTTTACTTTTTTAATGGATGTTGTAAACTGCCAGAGTGTTCTAGATTGGGTGGCCATATTAAATCAATAAATTAAATTAATTAAATTAAAATGTTCAGCTTGAAGATTTCATTGAAGTATGCCCAGACAGTCTGTATGCTGTAGACTACAGACTGCAAGAGATAAAACCGAACAGTAAAAGACCCCTTGGCCACCTAAACCAAGCACAAGTATGCCATATTCCATGCCTGGAAATTTCTTCAAAAAGTTCATGTCTTTTGAAAGATATTTTAAATACCTTTCAAAATCTTTTAAAATATCTTTCAAATATCTGGTATTTTAAAAGCAAATTTTCTCTAAAGAAGTTTATTCAGAATGAGCAGGAAATAATGCAGGAGAATATCTTTGCCTAAACAGAATGAGTCCTGCATTTCACCTTCTGTTGGCCTTCAGTATTAGCTCCAGTGGTTATTCCTTTATGAGTTTATAAGAGCCTGGTTTACTCATGACTATTCATCACTTGAGGCTTTCATATTTATATAGCTGAGATTATGGGGCAGAAAGAAAAAGGGGTGAAATGCAGGACTTATTCCAGTTAGAGTGGTGCATTTTGTTCTACTTCCATTTATTGCAGTCATCACAAGCAGCATCATTCTAAAGGGAATTTACTGTAGGGTGGAAACTACTGGTACCAGGATGAGACAAAATCTGGCAGCAACTGATCTGAGGGGTACTTTATTTTTTGCTTCTTCAGGTTCTTTTTAAAAGAAAAGAATCTTGATTCAGCTTTGCTATAAATTCAGCTGCCAAAATCCAAAAAGTTAGCTAAATTAGCTGGGACTAATTTAAGTTTCATTCATTTCAATGGAATTTTGACATGGCTAAACTTTCTTTGGATTTGGGCCACTAGTTTCTGTATTAGTTATTTCACACATTCAGCTGGCAGTCAAACTGAGTTGGTCTGGACTATAGCCAAGGCAAACACATGAGCGGGAGGTGTGTACACAGCTCTTCCCCGCCCATCCATCATACTCTCACATCCCTGTCATCCTCACATTAACACTATTAATGCCAAACTGTTCATTCAAATTGGAGAATCACAGAGCTCAAAGGTCATTTAGACCAAAGTTCTGCTGAAGCAGGAAATCTATTACAAGAACTTTTCTAATGGATGGCCATCTAGATATTTTTTCATATTGTCCTTCCCCATTTATATACTGTGTAGGTACCAGTTGGATTATCCTTTTCTGAATGTACAGGAGGATATCAGAGGTGGCAGATGGAGAGTGGGATGTGATGGGAAGAAGTTGTGTTTACCTCTAAATTGGCCCCATCTGTACAGAAATTAAGTGTAAAGAACACATGGAAGGCATATGTATATGTGAATCAGGCCCAAAGGTCGATAAATGATGTTAACTGGCTATGAGAATGAAGTTAATCTCAGCCATACTTTAATGTAAATATTAAGACCCTCTGAGTTGACTTCAGTTCCTGGTGACTTCATGGATAACTCATGCAGGTTTTTCTGGCAGTATTACACAAGTGGTTTGCTACTGTCTTCTGCCAGGGTGTTTTTTTTTTTTCCTTTTGACTTTCCAGTCTACCCTACATCTCTGGGGTTTCCTGATGTTCTCCCACCCAAACACTAACCAGGTCCTCATCCTACTTAGCTGCCTGGGATCAGGCAGCATCAGTCAGGAAGTGGCACCTGCTGTAATCTTTAGATTACATAATGTAGTACAATGATGCCAGCAAGAGAATAAAACATGCAAACTGAGCAACTTGCTAAATAATAATAAATTGCACAGATTTTCTTATTGTGAGTACAGAATGGGGTGATCAGATGGGGTGGATAGAATTCAGAATTACTTTAGTACAAAATTTTGACAGAGAGAAAAAATAATGACAGTGTTGTGGCATTTTTGAAAAGGACTTTAGATGTTTAGTTGATTTCAAAAATAACTGTCTACATTTGGTTCTGTTCAAGTTTGGTTTATATATTTTATCTTTCAAGGGTGGTGTTTATTTTTGCAGCAGGAATAGTTTATGAAAGGCACTGTCTTTCTTTTTGGATCCATTCTGTAACGTATCTATCAACCATAGAACATAATATGCAGAAAAATGAATTTCCACCCAGCACAAATAAATCTCCAGGTAGGCTGATACATTAAGTAATACTGGCAGCACAAAACACTTTACAGGTTTGAAAACAAGCTTTGGACCTTTGCCTACTAGCTCAGCTGAACTCAGTCATATAACAGAAGAAAGAGGGATTCTAGTACAGAAAAAGAGAGACATCAAGCAGTCAGAAAAAGAGAGACATCAAGCAGTGTACTCATTTAAAACATGTTGTTAAGTCTGGACAGGGATGGTGGAGAAATGTATTTAGTACATGTTTTACTCTGAATTTACTAAATTTGCATTTTCAAACCTATATATAAAGTAGAATTCATTTATTTACCAACAGCCAAATGTAACAACTACATATTAGGAGATGCATGCACAGAAGTACATAGACATTGTACTGGGGTAAAAAACAAATGAAATGAACTTAACTTATGGAGGGAGGGAGGGAGGAAGGGAGAGAAGCCAGATATCTAAATGCAATAATTTCAAACTAAAAACTGAGAGAGTGGCATAATTTTAAAGCAGCAGAAAGGAACTAAGGGTAGTCACCAAGCTGCTGGCTTTGAAAAGTTTGAAGTGTGTACACTGTCAAGTCAAGATAATGGGAAAATAATCTCCCATTTAAAGATATTTTCTGCATTGTGTCCTACATGAATTAAACTACTCATAAGATAACTTGTGGGTAAATAGAGTCCATCAAGTATGCATGGCTTAACTTCTGTGACAGGGAAAATATTTAGTTAATGGGTGGAGTTAAATCAAGGCCAGGATTTGATTCATCAGCAGTTGAGAATTGATAGCTCTGTGGAGGCTTAAAAGTTGGTACTTAGGAGGTCCAGACACATTTTAGGTATTAGAGGTTGAAGCCTGATAGACTGATATGTCAGAATGTGAAATTTAGTGGACATGGATAACAGGGATGTTTTCCCCACCCTCTATAAAGCAGCTTTCAATTTTCATAATGTATGATGTATACAAACTGAAGTTGCTGTACATAATACATCTACAATCAACTTGCTTTTATTATTTTATTAAAGGCTATAGATTCTTTTTTTCTTTTTTAAATGGAAAGCAGGACTAATTTCTTGATTACTTATAACAGGGATCCTGGTATATTTGCAAAGAATTCTCAAAAGCTGTCTTAAAGCTGAAAATTATGAAGATATGGCAACCCTATGTATGGAGGCCTAATAAGGTATGATAAAATCTCTTGTATTACCAAAGCCTACAGAAATGATGAATATATGTACTGCAAGGCACCTCCACGCTACTTAGATGGTAAAATGCATTTGAAATTTTATGAGTCACAAGTTTTACAGACTTGTGTCTCATTAAGGCTATGAAAACTATGACTATGGGAATCTGCATGGCTGGAAAAAACAGAAACATGGAAAAAGACTTAGAAGAACGTAACCTTTTACAAGAAAAGATCTTTTTTCTGTTATAACAAATGTGTCTGCCCATTTGTTTCTTACTTTGCAGGTTACAAACTGTCACTGTTGTTGTTGCAGTAAGGGAAAAGTGTTTGAGCAGTTATCCAAACCTATTACATTTTTTTTCCTCTCACCCTCTCTTCCCTCCCTGACAAATTTCAAACCAAAGGTTTTCACTTGAGAACATTTGGCCTAGGACTAATCTTGGTGCAAAATTACAATGGGAAGAAAAACCAGCTTTCTACTCCTATCTCTACTGATGGATATATTTGGGTAAAGTGCTGGAGGTGACCTTGAGAGCTTATCCAAGTAGCCCTCCTCTTTCACTGATTGAAGCTAACCCAATCTAATTTTGTCCAACCTTCAATTAGGGGCTTCCATCAATTCTATGAGAAGCCTAGGCAATCTGTTCTTCACTTCTTCATTCATTCTTACAACTATAAACATTATTTCTATTATTCACCCTGAATTCCTATAATTGCCCAAGGTGACTGATCCCAAGGACACCTAGGAGAAAATGATTAGCTGCCTGTGGTGTCTAATTGCTCAGAATAAAGAGGAAGCAGGAAATGGTTGCAGTTTCTTAATCCTTTGACTCCATGATCAGAGGATTTTTTTTTCTTTTGCCTTGCAAGCCCCATGCAAGACCAACTTTTCTGGTGACATACCCAGGGCTCTTCCTCATGACTGCCTTAATATATAGTCCTCCAGTCCTTGACTTAGTTCAAAAGTATGCTGGCATAGTTTGTAGTGCCCCAATGGCCACATTCTAATCTGGTTCACTAATGAGGCTTGCAAGTGGTCCTGTTTTACAGTTTCACTGCAGGACAATTTAAGGGCAAAGAATAGTGGATTCACCTGGCTTTGCTTCCCTCCCACTCAGCATCATCAACTTGTGGGACAAACCCTCACCAATTACACTTCCTAACCTGTAAGATAACTTGAACAGACAGTTTGAGTGAGTGTGGGAGGGTGTATGGGATGAAAGTCTTAGCCACTTTTCAAGTTGCCCTAGAAACAGGTCACTTGAAACCCTGCCTAAAAATACCTGGCTGACAAGTCAGTGTGCCAGAGGAGGGATGTAGGGGGAAGCAGGAGGGAAGCACTTGGGTGGTGTACTGAGAGAGCTCTCTTCTGCTTTATCCTAGACCTGTACTTTGCCTACTAGCCAAACTATTTTTGCATACTGGTTTACTGGTCTTCCAGAACAGGGGTACATTTGTGTTCAGAAAGAGCCCAAGTGACAACCTGTGACTCAGCCTAGAAGGGGAAACTTGCTGAACTCTTACCAGTTTTGTTGGAGCTCCCAAATATCCAAAACTGTTTCCTGCTGCAAGGAAGCAGCAATAAGTGCTGGTAATAAGTGGCTGTGGCCAGCTGCACAAGGAAATATCCCCTGGAGTACGCAAAATGGCTTTTTTTTTTGTCCCTTTGAGTCATGTTGATTCCTGGTGACTGCCTGGAGTAGTCCCTGCAGTTTTCTTGGGAAGATTTTTGGATGTGGTTTGCAATTTACCTTCTTCCTAGGGCTGAGAGAAAGTGACTGGCCCAATTTATGGATTTGCTGTTTAAAAAGGGTTGAATATGGGAAAAAGAGAAACATGATGTAATTTTAAAGAGGGAGGAGAGATAATGAATTTGTTTGTAACTGCTGTAAAGAAGATCGGAAAGTGCTTCTTTATATTTCTTTTCTTTTTTTTTCTACTAGCGCTGTCTTTTCTACTTCTTTTATCTGTTATCTTTCTTTTTTAATTTAACTCTATATAATTTTATGTTTATCTTTTACTTATGTGGAAATCTTTAATAAAAATTATATAAGAGAGAGAGAGGGAGGGAGGGAGGGAGAGAGAAGCTCAAAGTCAAAGCTGGCTTCATGCCTAAGGCAAGACTAGAACTTACAATCCCTGAATTTCTAGCCTGGTGCCTTGACTAGCACACCACACTGGCTCTCAAAAAGGCAGTGAAGTAGGCAGAATGGTACACACAGACACAGACACACACCCAGTAGAAGACCACATGAAACCCGAACAATGGAAAACCTGTAATGCTAGAGGTTGAGCTAAAACCAGCAAGGCACATCAGTAGAACCTGGCTCTCTGTCCTCGTTTAAATTGACCTTTCATGCTTAGTATGCTACTAATATTTTTTAAACACACATCTACCATTCTTTCAAAGGAGCCACTAATTACATTTAAAAACAGATCTAATGTATTTCTAGAGCAGTGCTAGACCTGTGTATGTAAGGACCCTACTTCTGCCTGTCCAGTGCTTCTGTAAAAGTGAGGTTGTCTACTTTCTCCTTTAGTCCATGCAAAAACAGCCAAGCAGGACAGTTCCCAGCAAATGGAAGGGAGGGGGTATGTCTTCAGCAGCCAACAGTGGCCAATGGGAGCGGGACAGATTTAATGAGGTGCCACATATGTCATGGCATGCTGGGAGCAAAGGAGAAGTATCACATCAGAACTGGAGGAGCTCAGAACTAACATAAGTTGCATCTGCAGGGGGATAGGGATAAAATGAAGGCTGGGTCACGAGGACACAACCTCTAAAAACAGTAAGTATGGGCATCTGTAGGCCATTGTTAGTGGGATGTGCGAATGAGCCCACAATGTAGGAACCAATGCTTGAAAAGTCTGTTTTTTAATACCAACTATAGATAGCTCCAATAAATGGCAGTAATTAGGTCAAAGGGCTTGACTCTTTTTTAATTTGCTTTGGTTAATTGATTATGATTTTCCTCTGTGTAGGAAGGAGAAATTCATTAGAAAGAAAATGGCATTTCTAAACTTTGGAATTTATGAAGCTATATTAAGAACAAAACAACATATATCTTAGTAAAGCTTTTGTTCTTAAAAAGAAGGTAAAAATAGATAATAAATTAGAAAGGTAGTATCAGGGAAGAAAGTATATGTCATCTAATTTATTCTGAAAATTTATTCTTCTTTTTTTTTGCCATTATCATTGCATGAAACATCTCATAACTGGTCCAAGGAGCTTTTATAAGTTTGTGTGTGTATGTGTGCGTGTGTGCGTCTGTATACACACACCTAGAGCATAGAGCGGTCATTTGTTTTTATTGAAAAAATAAAGGTACTAATTACTTATAGACATGATACTTAGCACAAACAGATATGCTTCAAAATGAAAAAAAAACACAGTTTATGATAATTATGTTCTCTGCTTTGTTTTCAGAGACTGATAATTTGAGGCTTTAAAATCACCAGGAAGCCATTAATTGGAATTCTTCAATAAAAAATAAATTACATAGAAGTTCATGATGAGTTGTAAAAGCACAGATTTTATTATATAGTGAGTGCCACTAAGTCACTGTTTATAGGGCAGTACAGATACATTGCCTGGAGGAAAGCAAACTTGGATTCAGGAGGTCCAGTGACCAAATTGGAGATCCAGATATATGAACAACTTCCTAAACACATGTCATGAACTTTGTCCATGTCTTCACATTGTAAGAGTACATAATAGTTCATACATGACAGAAATGCCATAGAAGGAATGGGGAGGGAGAGATGATGAAAATAGTGTTGTGCTGCTATGCTGCAAGCTTTGCCCATTTCCTATACATGTTGTGATGTCATATGCATGTCCAAAAAAGGTGGAGCTTGCACCGCAATGGTTCAACATTGCTTTTGTCATTTTCATGAAAGTCTTCAATCCTGAGGATGCCTCTGAACGTAAATCTTGCGTTATTTTTTAGGAGAGATATAGGAGTGTGTGTGCCCAATAAAAGTCCAACACAAATGTAATATATATAATTAAAAACTGTTGGCTGAGTTCCTGCAAAAGAAATTCACTCAAGAAAGGCATATGTTAAGCAGCAAAGGACAGGAGAGGACTGGATAGGTGCAAAGTTCCATGTCATCAACCCAGGCTGAATGCTGTTGGTTATTCAGCTCTCTGAGGCATGCATTGCATTAATGTTATGGTACACTCGTGCCCCATTTCACAATGGTTTATAACTGGGATGGACAATTTGGGGCAGAGGCTTCTGTGGGGGTTGAAGGAGGGCAGATGGCGGAAACAGCTTCATGCTGTCATTGTCACAAACGTGCCTAAATGAAAGGGCCAGAGCTTGCTTTGCCTTTATTCCTATGGATTCCTCTGCTTCTGGCTCCATATTTATTTATTTATATTTCAAATTTAGTCACTGCCCATCTCACTCAAGGAGTGACTTTGGGTGGTTTACAATAAAACAAGAATAAATACTAATTAAAATACAATAAAATAATGTACATAAATAATGTATTCCAGGAAACTGATGGTAAATGAAAGGTATTAACCTATGGGAGTGTCTTCAGGGTGCCAGCCACCCCCAGGGTTGGTTACCCCTCCTAAATGCCCACGTGAGTTGGCAGAGCCAGGTCTTCACCCCTTCCTGGAAGGCCAGGAAAGTGGGAGCCTGCTTCACCTCTGGGGGAAGAGTGTTCCATAGGGCAGGGGCAACAGCAGAGAAGGCTCTCCTCCTGGGCCTCACCAATCAACATTATTTCATAGATGGGGTCCATAATATACCTTCTTTGCCTGACTGGGTGGGATGGGTTGATGTGATGGGGATGAGACAGTCCTTCAGGTAACCTCATCCCATGCCATGTAGGGTTTTAAAGGTAATAACCAACATCTTGAATTGGACCTGGAAACAGACTGGCACTCAAAGCAGCTCCCACAGCAAAGGTGTTACATGTGCCATCCTTGGGACTCCCAAAATTGCCCACATGGCTGCATTTTGAACCAGCTGTGGCTTCCGGATACTCTTCAAGGGTAGCCCCATGTTGAGTGCATTGCAATAGTCTGTATGGGAGATAACTAGAGCATTAGTAACTGACCGGAGGGCTTCCCAATCCAGGAAAGGGTGTAACTGGTGCACAACACGAAGTTGTGCAAAGGCCCTCTTGGGCACGACTGCCACCTGCTCCTCGAGTAGGAGTTGTGAGTCCAGGAGAACCCTCAGATTCTGCACTGAGTCTGTCTGGGGCAGTGCAACCCCATCCAGAACCAAAGATGGTAAACTTCTGGATACAGAGGAGCCCCCAACCCACAGCCACTCCATCTTACCAGGGTTCAGCTGAAGCCTGTTGTTCCCCATCCAGACCCCCACAGCCTCCAGGCACCATGAAAGGGTAGTTCCAACATCACTCAAATCACCTGGGATGGAGATGTATAATTGGGTATCATCTCCATATTGATGATACCTCAACCCATGGTGGCAGATGATCTCACCCAGTGGTTTCATGTAGATGTGAAAAAGGAGTGGGGAGAGTACTGAACCCTGCAGCACCCCACAAAGGAGGGGCTATGGGCTGAACCTCTTGATCCCTAGCAACACTGATTGGGACTGGCCTCGGAAGAAGCAGGTGAACCGTGCCACTCACCCCCAACTCCCCAAGCCGACCCAAAAGGATACCATGGTTGATGGTATTGAAAGCCGCTGAGAGGTCAAGAAGAGCAAGGATGGATGCACTACCCCCATCCTGCTCCCACCAGAAATCATCCAAAAGTGTGACCAATGCTGTTTCTGTCCCATATCCAGGCCTGAAGCCCGACTGAAAAGGGTCCAAATAATCCATTTCACCCAGGATCCTCTGGAGTTGCAACATCACCACTTTTTCAACTACCTTCCCTAAAAGGAGGACATGGGAGACTGGACAAAAATTATCCAATAAGGTGGGATCAAGTGATGATTTCTTGAGGAGGGGGTACATCAGCACGTCTTTAAAGGCACTGGAAACAGTCCCTCCTTCAAGGATGAATTCACTATCACCTGGATGCACCCACACATTACCTCCTGAGCTGCCCTAACCAGCCAGGAGGGGCATGGATTTGATAAGTGGTGGCATTTACAGTCCAGAGGATCCTGTTCACTTCCTTGGGCCCAACAAGATCAAACTGTTTCCAGATAATAGGGTAAGTACTTTCCCCAGGCATCTCCACAGGCCATGCCCCACACCTGGTATCCAACTGTGCATGGATCTGAGCAATTTTATCCTCCAGATGCCCAGAAAACTCCTCTGCACAGCCCTGCAGGTGGGTCACTGGCCCACTTTCCACAAAAGACATCAGGTGATCTTAAACAGGGCCGCCGTGCAGCATTCTGCAGATGCAATAAGAGCGGAGCGATATTAATGTTTCGCCACTCTTACCACTACAAGGTAGGCCTTAATAGTGGCTCTAACTTTTGTTTGGTCAGGTTCAGTCCATGTTTTCCTCCAGCAGTGCTCTAGATGTCTCTTAATCCTTTTTAGGCCCCTCAACTCCTCCATACACCATGGGGAATATCGGGCTCAATGGGTCAAGAGAGGTCTCACAGGCATGATCTTGTCCAAGGTCTCCCTATTCCAGGTGGTAGCCAGGGCCTCCACTGGACTGTGCAGCAGATCCTCAGGTATACCTCCAAGCTCCCTCTGGAATCCCATTGGGTCCATCAGTCACTGGGGGTGGACCAATTGAATGGTCCCGCCTCCCTGCAGAAGGAGATAGCGTAGGAGAATATCAAGGCCACCAGGGCATAATCTGACCATGACAAGGGGAACCGCTTTAACTTCCCCGTCAGATCACATTGCCATTGCTCCAGTAAGAAAACCAAGTCCGTTGTGAGGCCACTGTCCCAAGCTGGGTTACAAATAAGCTGGGAAAGACCCATGGCCACCATGGTGATCACGAACTCCTGAACTGCCTCCAAGGCATGCCCCAGGGATGGCAGATTGAAGTCCCCCAGAACCATAAGTCTTGGGAATCCACTGCCAACCCCAAGATGGCCTCCAGCAGCTCAGGCAGGGAGGATGCTACGCAGCAGGGAGGCTGGTACAGCAACAACAATCCCAACTGTTCTCGAGAGCCTAACTTCAGGAACAGGGTCTCACAACTGGTCACTTGTGGCGCAGTGTCCCTGAACATCTTCTGCATCCCAGATTTGTTATGCCTCATAGAATTCCATAGATTACCTTATCAAAATCTAGCATCAAGTCACTGATTTGCGGAAGCTTAATATTGCTTAAAAAAAATCTCAGTAAAATAAATATGTTATGCCTTTGCTGAAGGTGGTGGTGGTCCAGCCACATCTCTTTGAAATATGTCACTGAATCATTATCATGCACTCTTCAGAAGCTTAATAAACCAATTTTAGCTCTTCTCCTTCTCCTTCCTCTTCCCATTCTCCTACTAGTGCAGCAGTACACTCTTCCAGAAAATTGTTTTACTGTGCTTCTTCTCACAGGAAAATTGACCTATGCAGAGTTTTTAGGCAGAAGGCTCAATAAAGATTTAATGGAATGATTACAGATCTCTGGGGCAGAGATACGTCCTATGATTTTTTTTTTTTTTCCCTGTCTTAAGCCATTGCTTCTCAGTGAATTACTACAGAACTCAAACTTGTAGAGAGGCTTGATCTGTTGACAAGGAATAGATGCTACCATCCCCCCTTGTCCAAATGAAGAGACTATGGAGAGACAAGCTATAGCACTGAAGGTAATGTTTTACCCCAATAAGTCAGAATAGGAGGTGTTTTACTCAGAGCGCAATAAGCTTCAGTGCTGATTAGTGATTCAAATGCAATTCTTCATGGATTGTGCTAGGGCATTTGGTCATTGACTAAACTACACAGGATTCATCTGATGCAAAGCCCTGGTCACCTGCCTAAATCCTGGTTTTGAATAGCTAGATGGAGGAATTAGTGGAGGGAGGGATAGATAGATAGATAGATAGATAGATAGATAGATAGATAGATAGATAGATAGATAGATAGATGAGAGAGAGAGAGAGAGGCAATTGTGACTGCAATTTGGCATTTTAATTTTGAATCCACTTTATACTGTCCCCAGTGCCTTTGGCTTTTCTAGAATGGTACTAAAGATGGATCCTTTTTTGCTTTGTAACAATTTGTATACTATAATTAATTCACTGATCATAGCTCTGTGTCTAAGGAAACCTTCTGAACTTGCAGAATTAGGCATGCTCTAGTTTGTGCCATTCCAATGACCTGCAGCAAACATGTGACCCAAATAAGAGAGTTTCTTGTCCACTTACATAAATATGAAGCTGTATACAAAAAGCAAAGGTAAGGGTGGGGGAGAGAAATAAAATCAAAAGACCTATATACGGTGACAGAAAAATAGAGATTTCTTTCTCTCCCTTTAGATACTGAAAAACTTTTAGAAACAGCATGGAATCTCTTAAGGATATTGATATTAATTCAGTGTACCCCAAGGTATGTGTCTAGTAATATAATAATATAATATAATATAATATAATATAATATAATATAATAATAATACTAACACATAGGCTTACAACCATATATTTTTATCATAACTGTAACATTCAGTTTATGGAAATATATGAAGAGACATCTTTGTGGTATGCATTCTCCCTCCCAAGATGACAGTTAATAATGTAGTTTAGAGTTTGAGGGAATCACATAACAGGGGGACACCGTTATACTTCATGTGAGAAGAACAAAGATTAAATACATAGCTGTACTTTCCTATGGTAAGGATGAGTTTTAGGTGATACCTATTTCCATGTAGAAGCTGAAAGTCTGTTCTGTGGGACCAATACAGCTGACAACCTCTGCCCCACTGCCCCACAGTGGGCCAGTTTATTTAGCTGTACAAAGTGTCAGGGTTTGTTTCTTGTTTGTTTTCGGTAGATAATTTGTTTTCTAAAGTTTCATAGGTTTTTTTTTTCCTTTAAGATAGGAAGTAGCAAAAGAGTATTAGAGCTTCTCATGCTTTAGACAGTTGGGTTGCTGAAAATTAGTTAAATAAGGACCAATAGTCCCTTTATCACTGACATCAATAATGCTTTATGAGGGAAAGTCAAGACCCTTAGGATGTAATTTTCCTTATGTATTTCTTCTCTTGAGAACCTCATCCTGTAGATCCTAACAGTTCTGAGGAAAGATGAACTTCAGATGCAAATATTCCAACACAAACTGTCTCACAGAATGGTAAATAGGTGGTCCAAACAATCAGTGAGAAATCCACTCTAGTTAGTCATAGCCAAGGGATGCTACACAAGGGATGCTTAGAAACCCGTGGGGAGAAAAAAGGTAAATCTTAATAAAATTCTTTTGGCTTCTCTCCAAATTCCTCAGATGTTTTTCACAATATAGAATCTCCATATTCACTTTCATTTTAATCAGGATTCTAGTAACACAGAGGCTACAAACTATATTACATGTACACAAATGTTATGCCATAATATATTAGCTAGATTTTTAAGATGCTGTGTTGGTTTTGCTATAACAGACTACTACAATCCACTGCTCTGCTCCATATTTCACCAATCAGGTTATCTAAAAGCAGAAATAATAAGACAAAAATGATGCTTAATTCTGCTTGCAATTCTAAGGAAGGGAAGGAAAAGATATTTTGGTTTTATAGTTCGAGCAATCTGGTGTCACCAGTACAAGGATTCATATGAGACATGATTAATAAATAAATTCATTTTGTAGCTTAAACATCAGCTGTTGCTGAGAGCAGGTAAATGTATTGCTGATATTAATCTTCATCCAAGTTGCTTAAGAAATTAGCAAAGTATTTTCATACATGGCATATACAGAGTTATCTAACAATGTATAAATATTATTTCTGTCTTTGTTTTCACCTCATAAATATATTGTTCTCTTTGCCATCTCTTTAAAATGGAAGACCTTACATAAAGGGTTAACCTTTTGTTACCCATCATTCCTTTCTTTTTATTATTGTGGATTCTATCCACCACCTCTCCAGCCCAAACCCATTGGTTTGTAGAGGTTATTCTCAAAATACTCACAGTATGGAAAATAAGCAAGCAAGTTCATTGCCTTGCTTTCCCATAGGGAGAAACTACAGTTTAGATGCAGATGACGGGAAAAATATAATATTACAGAAAGATGGCTTTCTCAGAGAGTGTCAGTAGCATTAATGTCATGAGCAAAGCACCTGTCTGTGACAACTCCATAGACCTTTCAATGGAAAATTGCACTTAATACATTTTAAAGTATGAGATGGTAATTTGGGGATTTGCTATATTTGAACTGAAGGGTTGCATTTTTGCATGGAAATTTTGTTTAATTTTCTGGCATTAAATAAAGAAAAAAAGAAAGGAAGAAAAAAAAAACCCACCACCCCACACCAGAAACACTACGGCCTAGAGCCAACTGTCAACAAAAATCAACACTAATAGCACATCGCCTGTCACTGATTTATGTCATGATGTGGTAATCTTCTCAATTTAGTTGGATATTTTTTCCCTCACACAAAAATTGCCAAAAGTCTCACTAGACATTTTATGAATGTTGGGAGATGCTATTAGGATGGTAATGGGGCCATATTAAAGAAGTGTTCACTAGTTCAAAGTGCCAGTTAAAGAAATGGGAAGAAATGGAAAAATATATATAAGGGCCTTTCAGTGTCTATAGATAAACTCTTTCATATTTTCAGGTGTGCTTAAGATTTGAAGATGACATACTGAGTTCTATCAATGAAACACTTTCCTAAAGACTAGATGGTTACAATAAATGTGGGGTTTATTTTGTCTCCTGAAAAAAGCACTTTTATTAATTGGTTAGAATGAAGGCATATGTGTCTTTACCTCTACAGTCCAGGTAAAGACATCATAGGGCCTTCAAGTTATTGTTGAACTCCAGTTCCCATCAGCTTTAATTGGTGTGGCTAACAATGAGGCTTGATGAGAGCTGAGTCTGACTACTTTTATTTTTATTTTCTTATTCTTCTTATTTTATTTTTTTATTTTTATTTTCTTATTCTTATCTTATTTTTATTTTATTTTGTTTATGTTATTTAATATATTATTTTATATTTATTTATTAATAGTTTTTATTATATTATTTTATTTTCTTATTAAGCATACTTCTATGCTGCTGCAATCAAAATGACTTCTGGTGGCTTACATAGAAAAAATGCAATATAAAACATACCTAATGAAAAAATAAAAGCACAGCAACAATACGATACAAAGAAAATGGCATAAAGAAAGACAGCAACGTCAAATGAAATCAAGGGAAGTTTCTCTGAAACAGCTCAGACTTTAAGAGCTTTCAAAAGAGAGAGCTAGCCTGATCTCCACAGTGTCAGTATGCAGTACATATGAACTACTGTATTCAGGTCTGCAAATCTATGTTTAATATGAGAGGTTGCTGTATCCAGTGTTATAAAGAACGTGTTCTCTCTGAACTGGACCTCTGCAGATGTTGGTCTTAGATTCTCAGAAAGATCATCATGAAACTTCATCTATGGCACTTGTTGGTCTTAATATTCCTAAAATATAACCCTAGACTGGATTATTGGTGCAGCATAATCATGCATGATGTTGAAGGAGGTTTGGAGAAGCCATGCAGCTTTGCTTAAGTCTGTTTGTGGTAACTGCAACAGTTCCAAAATGCAGTTGATAGGCTCCACATTTTTTGCCAGAACACAGACAGAAAGACAGAAAGAAAGGAGCTTCTTCACTTAAGTTTCTCACTTCTGGAATAGCTGACAGCATTACGCAGAGCTAAATTTCTGGCTACCACTAGCTGCAATTTCTTGTCTCTCATACTACGCCACTGTGTATTGTGTCATGGAATCTGAAAGTATCCAGACTCTGCCATGTCCAATAAGCCAAAGGAATAAGTCTCTCTCTTCTCAGATTAGCAATATATATTAGGAAAGAAGATCAAAGTAACAATACAAGAATTCCAATGAGTACCTTTTACTTTCAAATGAGAATCAATATATATGTTATAACCTCCCTCCCTCCCTCCCTCCCTCCCTCCCTCCCTCCCTCCCTCCCTCCCTCTTTCTTTCTTTCTTTCTTTCTTTCTTTCTTTCTTTCTTTCTTTCTTTCTTTCTTTCTTTCTTTCTTTCTTTCTTTCTTTCTTTCTCTCTCCTGCCTCTTTGGAGGGAAGCCAGCTTGCACCTACAAAATGTTTGGCAAATGGTCAGTAGCCATTTTATCATGGTGTGAAGTGTATCTCATACAGTAGGATAGGCCCCATGAGCAGCCATTAAGAGTACCACGGAGGATGTGGACCTGCCTGCCCACTGATTGGTGAGTGGCAGAAGCCCCATCTGCTGGGCTGCCTAGGCAAAATGCCAGGCTCGCTCCATGGTAGTTACCACATTGTCTAGGCTATAGTCCCATAGCTCAATTCTTTTAATGGCTAACAGGGAGGGAGGGAGGAGAGGAGACAGTAGTATGATGCCTTTGATTACTAAGTGGTAATAATTAATTCCTAGCTTTATGGTGATTGCTTTTTTTATCAAACTGAAAACCAGAAATAAGTTAAAGTTTGCTATGATCTGGCATGAGAATTGTCCTGATGAACTTAAACTATGTAATAGTTTCACCCTAAGAAGATGGAAACACCAACTTATTGTGAACCTGCCCAGATGAAATATTGAAATGATTCTGCACAGTGGCCAACTTCCAAGAGTTGAACCTCACCACAAGATGCCAATCCAATGCCTGCATAAGCAAAAGCAGCATCACGGCAGAGCACAGACATGGGAATTCAGCACACTCCAACTTGCAATTATGAAGCAACAGAATTTATTGGGCATAGAAAATACTGTCACTAAACAGCTCAACGGTCCTCATGAGTCCTTTCTGGCTTCCAAACATGCCGTCGCAGGCAGACAATTTCTTTTCTTCCAGGCTTTTATTAAAAACCAATTCGGGCAAATGCCGTCAGTCTAGTCAGCAAGAAAACCTGTGGAGCCACAGCTCCATAACTTCCCACGAGGGTCCTCCATGACATTTTAAGGTGTTAATAGCATGACAAAATGCTGCATTTCAACACTTTGTAACAAAAAAGGACCCTCTTAAGAGCAGAAACACACAGGCGAATCATGTGATATAGCTCTTGCTAGGCAGTTCTACCTCTGAGAACAGGTGGTGGAACCTCCATACTCCCTCTAATACATGGACATAAAAATCTTAGCATGTGTAAAAATCTCGTGCCAAAGAGAAAGCATTCTGGTTTAATTTTCTTCATGACATTCTAATATTCTGCCTGCAGGAAGGGTATGCATAGGCATATTTCAAATATGTTTTCATATGCTTTGCATAGTGGCATTCTAAAGTTAGGATGCCATATTGTCACATTTTTTGGATGGCCCTCAGAAGTTAAATATAGATTAAGGATGAGGAACCAGAGGCCCTCCAAATATTTTTGAACTTCAAATTCCAGCATCCCTCATTGGTTATGCTGGCTTGGGATTTGGGTGCTACAGTTCAGCAACGTTTGGATTATGTTGAGTTCAGCAACTCTTTTCTTTCATTCATATCAACTTGGAGTTTACCTGAATATATGTGCAGCCATTTGCCAATTTGTGAAGAGAGGGAAGCTTTCAAAGAATTTAAAGAGGGAAAAAAATTCCTGGAGGAAAATATCAACATTAGGAAGAGACATGTGAATGTTCAAGTTAGTTGCAGGTCAGCTTATGCTTTGGCCTCTACTGATTATATCACTGGTGTGTCTAATGCAGTGTTGTCCAAACTTGGCCACTTTAAGATGAGTGGACTTCAACTCCCAGAATTCCCCAGTCAGCCAGTGGACAAGTTTGGACAACACTGGTCTAATGTAATCAGAGTACCGTATGTGCCCCTACTATAAGCATTTGGGACAAGAGAAGGTACAGAGGGGCACATCTTTATGCTGCATGATGTATATTGTTCAGAGATCTCTGGAACCTGGGGTATGCAATGTGTTTAGTTCCTAATTCATATCTATTTGAGATCCCCACAGATCTCAGGTATGAGCAGACTTTGTTGATTTGGGTCTCAAACACTAAATTTTCAGCTTCACCTCTTCATGGGCTACCAACATTTTGCCTTCCCACATCTAATAGTCCCTCTTCAACCTCGTGTTCTATCCCATTTTATACACATACACATCTATCACAAACTGTGATCGGAGTTCTAAATCCTTCCATAGTCTATATTTACAGGGGCAGGCTCCTCGCTTCAGACCATGTCATCCTTCTTATGCATGAAAGATATCCTGCCCACCTGATGGGAACGCTACAGTGTGGCCCCACTGAGCGTGGTTCCATTTTCTTTCTAAAGCAGGGAAGGTGAATGCTAATTAGAATTATTTGGTCTGTATCTGTATTACATTGAATGTGTACATTATGGGGGAAAGAAATGTATTCATAGATTTGGCTCTCTGTGTGCGTAAGATGTGCAGAGAGCCTATGGTCATATAAATCGTATATAACCACACAGACTATATGGATACGCAGCAAAGTTTGTAGGCACTCCCCCATCCCCTTTGATAGCTCAGTGTGTGCAAATTAGTATGCATTCAAGGCTAGTTTATAATCTGGAGTTCTTCTCTCAGATTTCTTCTGTACAAGAATTTGTACCTCATAGTAAGGAAACATCCACTTCTAATCCACTGGAAAAAAAGAGCTCCAGGTACTTTTTGTATATGAGCATGTAAATCTGTGAAATATGGTTGCTATGGTCCATTGGAAGATGAGCCTGTATTGGAAATGGCAAAATAGTAATGTTGAATATACTGAGGCCAGTGGGGTGTGATTTTTTTTTGCATACATATTTTTCTCCCTTGACCCATGGCATTCTCCTGCATATATTGGTAGGAGAGGTGGGGAGGAGAGAAAGAAGCTCTGTCTTACACTGAAATGTGATGTCCTTTTCTGCCAGAGGCTGTTTCTGTTTTAAATGAGGAAAAAGCAGAATGCATGAAGAAGGAAAATTAAAGTATATTCATTTTGTAAATTAGATACAGTGTCAGGAAACTGGAAATAGCACAGTTTGAACACAGCACCAGGCAACATGACAGTTCATTGAACTATTGACCACCATTTATCCCAGGAAAGTGTTTGAGACTTGGAGGAAGCCAAGACATTTTTTCAGTACTTAATCATGGATGGTATGTTTTAACTGTCATTCATCATTTTCTCCCTCCTTCTTTCTTCCTTCCGTTATAAGATATGTCAGCTAAAGATGGGCTGAAATTTTCCCAATAGTTTTCATACACTCTCTCTCTCTCTCATACACACACACACACACACACACACACACATGCACTGGTGCTATGCATTCTCCCCTTAGTATATATGTACCTCCCTTCAAAAATTGGGAATAATTTTTCTGAATTTCAGAAACAGGGAACTGCTGCTTACCTTCAGAACATAGGAACTGCTGTGTTAGAGCCAAGAACTACAATATGTGGTAAGTTCCAACAGTGATCAACTAGGTGCTCAGGGAAAGCCCAAAAGCAGAATACAAATACAACAATATTTTCCCATTTGGGTTGCCATCAAATAGTATTTAAAGATATTAGTAGCAGTACAGTACATAGCTATGATGACCATTAGCATAAATCTCTTTAGATTTCATAAATCTGTCTGGTGCTGTCCAAGTATCCACTGCTATATCTCATGGGAATAAATTCCTTAAATTAGCTATCTATAAAGAAGTACTTCATTTTCGAGAAACTCCCATTAAGATTCACTGAATGACCCAAAATTCTAACTCAGCATACAAGGCCATTGAAGTTTGTTTGTTTGTTTGTTTATGGTTACCTGTTTGCTTGGGAATGGCATGACATGCAATGATGCTGCATTGCTCCTAAGTCATTGCAAGAGATTCACCCAATGGTAAAATCTGGAGATACTGTTACAGTGTTTGCCAGCCCCATCTTCTGGAATTCCATAGGGATGAAACAATTTGATATGATGTAATAATTCATCACGCCCAAGACGTTCAGTGTAGCGAAGCTGATGGGAAGCTGTGGAAAGAAAGGTTCAGGGCTTTTAAAAGGAGAACAAAATACTAGAAGCTCAGATACTGGTATAAAAGTAGAATCTTACTAAAAATAAAGAGGGGTTTTGGAACAACCCTATTGTAACCTAATACTCCTCTTTGTGATTTAAATTTTCACAAGGCTGCCAGCTTCTGTAGACAATTGGTCAGTATTTTACTGGGGCAGACATATTAGCTGTTGGCAGTTTCCTCTTTTCATTAAATAGTTACCTCAATTGCATTCATAGTTCTGAAAATGTAAAAAGTAAGTTGAAAGAGTAGCAGTCTGTCAAGACACTGGCTATAGCACTTCTTCAGATGAAAAAGTCAAACACAACAGAAAGCAAGACAAAAAGAACAACCCCCCCAAATGAAACAAAGTAAGGTTTAGGTTGGTTTATTCTAATCAGTATGCTATCCTGTTTCCTGATAAATATGGTTAGAATTGTAGTCATGGTGGCTCAAAGAAAGGTGCAAAATGGATCAGAAATTGACAGGAGAACATACAAGAATTCAATACATTGATGTTGACTTTAAAATCCCTAAACGATTTAGGGCCAGAATCAGCCTCAGAAGTCCTATTCTTCATCTCACCTGCATTTCAGCTGCATGAACAGGCAGTTTGGAGAAACAGAATCTTCTTGGAGGAGGCACTAAGACAGTCTTGAATTTACAGTATTTCCTGCATCCTACAATCTTATATGTGGGGATTCATAGGAAGAAACAGAATGGAAAGCAAGAACAGTTAACATGTTTCACATCGTGACATGGTAACTATATTTGCATGTAAATAATCTGTTTTCTGGGTTCATACAATATATTGAGCCGGAAACTAACAAGATGAGCCACAGAAAGGCAATCAGCTTTAACACAATCTTAGTGTGTTGTGCAAATGCAGCTGGTAGACATTTAATTAACCTGGCTAAAGGTGTTGTGCAAATGGAGCTGATGTCATGATGGTGATTAATATGCCTGTAAACTAGTTTATCTTCTTCCACTACTAGTATGGCCAATGCTGTCAGTTTTGACAGTTCCACAAAAGGTCATTGTCCTGGGTATTATAGGGTGGCCTACTCTGGCCAGAATGTCTTTGGACAGTCTTTTTGTATTAGAGTGCATAGTAGCTTTGCATTCTGCAGCATTATAAAATAGTGTTGTCATAGTTAAGGGGATTATAATGGAGTTTAATAAAGCTGGAAAGCCAGGTAGAACCACCCTAATATTGCAAAGAAGGTTACAAAGCCGCAGATCATTTCCTGGAGCTAATACTCATAACCACATTGTTTGACTTTAGAGATGAAATGTAGGCAAAAGAAATAGAGGTCAAAGAGCCCATCATTTTGGTAGCTATTGCTCTTTTTGTAGAAATAATCAGGATGTCTTGGGCTATGTATTGCTTTCACACTGTTTCAGTTCTCAGTGTTCTGCCTGCCGCTATAGCTGTAAGATAATTCGACTGGGACTGAGAAGACCTGGATTCAAATTCCTGTTCTATAATGAAGCACTTTGGGTAACCTGGGGCATGTCTCTCTCTTGTCCTAATCTAACTCATTGGGGTGTTGTAAAAATAAAGCAGGATACCCCAATATTTAGCACTCCAAGAAGTAACCCTTTAAAGTGCAATAGATCAGATGTATGAACCAGACAGCTTGCGGTCCCTGAAAGTGCTGGATTAGGCCCCCAGACTTCCTTGGAAAATCTGCCACCAAATTACCAAATTAAGTTACAGAAGAATGTTTGTGCATTTGTGTGTGAGCAGCTCAAGGTGGTTTCCAGGCAGATCTCCCTTCATTTTGTCCCCCCAATAGAGATATCCACAACAGGGGGGTCTGAGGGAGAGGGCCAAAATAGGAAGGACAATCATGGATCAAAGCCCTGTCAATGCACTTACAAATGGACAGGACCACAAAGATGCTTACAGCCACCTTTTTGGCTCCCTTGCCCCTTGCCATGCAACAGTCCTGTGAGGGAGTTGGCTGAGGGAGATTAGTACAGGGCCACCACAAGCAGGAGCACAAGTTGGGCACTTCACGAAGGCATTATGACACAGGAGGTGCCAAATTAAGTTTTAGAAATCAATTCTCCATTCCAAACACCAACTGTATGTGCTATCTTAGGTCAGATTTCACTTCATGTAACATGCAATCTGAAACTATCAGTGACACTAACATCTTCCGGTGCACATATTGTTACAGTTCTGGGAAGCTCAGCCTAACGAATATGAGCCATGCCAAGTCTTCTTCTTTTGCCTGAGGCAGCAAAAAGCATTTTGCACTAAGGTGCCTTACAGGTCAGCAGTGGCCCTGGATTAGTAGAAAATCACCCAGCATGGCTCATATCTGAGTCTTGGTTCAATGCTTGAACTACTATGGTACCCTGATTCCATCAAGTTAATCCTGATGCCTGGTGGCTTCAGAAACAAGTCCATGCAGTATTTGTCACAACATTTTTGGAAGTGGCTTGCCAGTACTCCCTTCCTTGGGCCGAAAGAGAGTGTCTGGCCCACAGGCTCGCAGCTGACTTTCATGCCTAAGGCAGGACTAGAACTCATGGTCTCCTAGCTTCTAATCCAGTGCCTTTAACCTCTACACCAAACTGGCTCTCAAGAACATACATTAAATCTGAAGGACTTTTTCTCTTGGTCCTATCCATGTTTTTATCGTAGTTCCTCTGATTTTGTGGGCTACCACTCAAGGCCAGCTGGCTCTAATCCTGGGAAAAGCTGCAAATACTTGTTTTAGGCCCATGTCAAGGCATCCATGAAAATGTCCCTGCAGACTGGATCAAATGGATGGAAGTTCTCTCTCTTTATTTCTCTCTATCCCCATCCATCCAAAGAGCCGTGCACATTTATACTCTCATACATATGTGTGTGCATGTGTATATGCACACACAAAGAGACTGGGAAAGCCATTTATAATAAGTTACAGGCAGCAATTTATTCTAGTCTCTCTTCATGGATGAGGGAGGTGGAGTTTGGAGCAGCTTGTTAAACAGAAGAGCTTGGCCCCTAGCCTTCCACGGCTGTTTAATGATCCACTTCTCATGTGCCACCTCTCTAATCTGCGGAGAGTGAGAGAGGTACAAATTGTATCTATAATGTTATATTACTTAGCACAGTAACTTATTATAAATCAGGGAACTGCAATCCAGCCTTGTAATTGGCAAGACACGTTCGGCGCAGAGTCCCCTAATTCAATACTGAGTGGTTGCTCTTATGTAGAACTGCCTGCCTGATATGGCCCCCTGTGAGATAGGGGTAGACTTAAGACTTAACAAAACCACACACAAAGAGAAATAAAAGGGAAGAGAGAGTCTGAACAATATAAGCCTCTTGGCCTCAAGTCTATTCATAAGAAGTCACTACCTGCTTAGTACTTCTTTTTTTTTCTCCTGCAGCAGCTTGCAATTCCTACCTTGCATGTACACAATGGATCAGACAGTTCAAACCCCAGCATTGTGTGCATGAAGTATGTATATAAATGCAGATCCTTATTGTTTGCTAGGGAAAGTAGGAACATCCTGTGACTCTGATGAGATTAGTGTGTGAGTGCTTTTACTGGACCAAGAAGCAGGTACTCTTCTATAGAATAGTGTACTTTTCAAAAATGATTTGGAGGAAATACTTCAAATCTTATATGAGCATACCACTTCTCTGTTGTTTATTAAAGGAGCCCATTTTTTTCAGACTCTAGGTAAGCCGTTGCTGTCTTAATTTTAAACTCGTTAAATAGTGGTTCCTTTTTTTCAAGCATGCACAGAAACCTGGAAAAAGTTGGGGTTCTCTCATGAATAGCAGAGAGGTGCTTCACTTGCATTTGGGTGAGTTCTGAAGCATTTCTTTTGAATAAAATTCCAAAGCCCCACTCTTCTTCTAATGCTTAATATAAGAGGTCAGCAATGGATGTCCTAAGGTTAAATCCATAGTCTTCTAGGCAGCAGCCTGGTTCATCCAGTTCCCAGCCCAGGCATAAAAACAGGCTTTGGGAGAAAAAAAAAAATAGCAGTGATAGCTGGATTTGGGATGAGAAATGCTCCTTGGAGCCAAGATGTCAATCATCCATTGGCCAACTACCCAACATTCAAACATTTCTCAAAGTGATAACCATGCTTGCTTGGGCTGAATGCCAATGCCTTTTCTGTGGTCATGGAATAAGCCATTCCAAAATACAACTACTCGGGGAAATCTGAGTAAAACTGTGTGCCAGGGAAAAATGTTCCAATGTGCCCTTGGCCACATTAGAATTTGGTACTATTAATCCACATACCAAATAACAAAAAAACTAAATGAGGACTGAGCAAGAGAAATGCCCTTATAAAGTACTTAAGAGGCAACAGAGAGAAATAGAGGATCTTTTCTAGAAACTGTATTAAAATATCACCATTAAGTTCAGAATCTAAAATTATTTCTGTATCACTAAGGGCCATTGATGTTATTTATCCTTCCATATAATTTCTTTCTAAAGGCAGGAAAGTGTTCCAGGTTGATAAGGGAAGAGATTAGAGGGGAGAAAAGATGCAGTATGGGATTATCAGAGCTACTGGGTGAAGGTTATATAGTATATTCATCATGGCTGTTGGTTAGCAACACCACAAGGTGTTAGCAATAATGTAGGAACCCTCTTTTCCAGTACAGTGTCTTGGGTACCAGATACTTATTGTTGTCAATGGTGATTGCCCACCTATGGCCATGGGCTTGTTTTCTGTTGCCCAAGGAGGCAGAATCAGAAACAGTGAGTAGAAACACAGAGGAGTAGATTCATGTTACATATTAGGAGGAATTTCCTGATAGTAAGAGCTGTCAGCCAGTGGAAGAGCCTGCTTCATGATGTGGCATGTTACCTTTCACTTCAAGTCTTCAAAGAGAGTTTGGATAGCTGCCTGTCTGAAATGCTTTACCAGATCCTGCAGCAAACAAGGGGTTGGACTAGACAATCTCTGAGACCCCTTCTAGCTCTATGCATCTTTTTTGTTTTTAAATAGCCTTAATGTTGTTTTATTATTTAAGTTATTTTAAGTTTTATTTTATGTAAACCACCTACATTCTTGGGAATGGTGTAAGCTATATATTTTAATAAACAAATAAACAAAAAATAGATTGAGGGAAGAAGAAGTTTATAAGAGAATAAGAGAAGTCCTTTAACTCTGCTCATCCACTTCATCTCTGTGGGGAGTTTTAAATAGGGACAATTATATCTATTTTGCAATTATATCTATTTTGCAAGAAGTAGAATAAGTGCAGAGAACTGCGACAAGGATGGTAAGGGGCTGGGAGGCTGAATCCTATGAAGGGCAGTTGGTGTGTTTAGCTTAGAGAAGGGAAGGCTAAGGAGAGACGTGATAGTCTTCCAATATATGAAAGGATGCTACAGAGTAGAGGTTGTGGATTTATTCTCTGGAGCAGCCAAGGGCAAGGCATAAATCAATGGGTGGATGTACAGCGAGCGATCCAAACTTTAAATAAGGAGGAATTTCCGGTCTCACTGCCTCCTGAAGTTGGGGTTGCTCCACCACTGGAGGTTTTCAAGAAAAGACTGGACAGCCTTTTGTCCAGGATACTATGAGGATTTTTACACTGAGCAGGGGGTTTGAGTAGATCACCTTCCAACCCTATGATTCTATGGTTCTATAACTACAGGTTTATCCTTAGACTCAGCTTTCAATTAAACATAAAGAACAACTTTCTGATTGTTGGGGTATCATTTGTGAAACATCAAAGCTTTGTTTTAAAAAGAAAATATTGCTTTGAGTTGTTAGAAAGTGGTTCCATTTTGTGTTTGGAACATTTCTGGAATATGCACAACCCCTTGACCGCAAATGCTCTACAACTCTGGAATGGACAGGACCTTTTGATAGCCAAGTTGTTGCTTTATTTTGACTCCAGCATCTGTGTTATTAAGCACTGTAACCAAACGATATATTAAAAATCTGTTGTTCTTTGTAGCATGGCAGTGAACCAAATCACATGCTGGAATGCTGTTTTTGATGGTTAAATGAAAGCTGAGTCTAGGAATAAACCTGTACTTATTCCATTCTGTCAAATGTTTAGCTGCTGCTGCTTCTTTTAAATATGCATGAAAAGCTACGCTAACTCCTAATGTCAATAAATACAGATTTGCACACAATTTCCCCTAATTAACACATTCCTAAGATACTTACGTTCTACACTAGTGTTTCTCAACCTCAGCTGCATGCTGGCTGGGGGATTCTGGGAGTTGAAGTTCACTCATCTTAAAGTTGCTGAGGTTGAGAAAGATTGTACTACACAACTTTTAGTAATGTGTTCGAGCTGTGCAATACCTCCAAGGGATGCTTTGCTTTGATAAAGATTCCCACCAGGCTCCTGTCTGAAACTGCCTTGCTTCTAAGAGCTCAGTAGCTGCCTTGCTTTGCTCTGCATTGCTCTGAGGCCTCACCCAGCAATTCCAGCCAGGGACTGGAAGGACATGTGCATGTGGGCAGGAATGCCTTTGGCTTCTGGTTCTGCCAGACAAAGCCCTGGCTGGCGAGTGATGCGAAGGGCCTTGAGGAGGGAATCCCATTGCCCCAGTGCCTTGAAACACCTTATCAAGCCTAAGGGCAGCCACCTCACCCAGGGCTAGAAAGTATTCAGTTCTGTAAGCAGCTATTCCTTATTTATACAGGTAGTCCTTGCTTACCAACTACTCGTTCAGTGACTATCAAAGTTACGATGGTGCTGAACAAGGAGACTTACAACCAGTCCTCAAAGTTGTGACTGTTGCAGTGTCCCTGCAGTCATGTGATCATGATTCCGGCACTTGGCAACCAGGGCGCATTTACAATAGTCACAGCATCCCATGGTCACATGATCGCCATTTGCAACCTTCACAGCTGGCTTCCAACAAGCAAAGTCAATGGGGAAGCTGGCAGGAAGCTTGCAAGTTCTGGTCACGTGACATTGTGTTTAATGACCCATGGTGATTTGTTAAACGACCGCAGCAGGAACTGATGAACTGATGTTGTAAGTCAGGTGTGGTCATGTGACTTTTCACTTTACAGCCACATAGCTTAGTGACAGAGTTACTGGTCCCAATTGCGGTCAGTAACTGAGGACTACCTGTACTTTTTGGAAGTTGGAAGATATACCAGATATGCCTTGCTTTGTATGAAGTCTTTCAACTGAGAGTCAGAGATGTTGGGGATCTCTGTGCATTCTTGCTATTTGTTTTGGGGTATATGTGAAGCTATTGAAAAGAAACCGGCAGTCAATTTCTCTGGCATCCTTAGCTGAGATGCTTGGGGGATCTGTGTCCTAGTTCCCTGCCTTTGCATCTCAGGAATTGTGCGCGATGAGCCGTATGAATGTGGTAAGTTTTCAGCTCACTCCAGCGGCAGCCAAATGTCCACTTGCAGTGTCTGCCCCTTCCTTCCAAGGGAGGGAGCAAGAAAAGGTGAGGGAAGTCTATGTAATGGGGGAAATTCTGCGTCTCCTTTAAGTTGCCTGCATGCTCTCTTAAATCAACCCTGACATGACGTTCCTCCCTCCACCTCTTTATACATACCCGCATTCACCTTTTGATAAACTGGGCCCTAGTGAGCTGCAAGAGTAGTGCCTTGCCTACCTTCTCTGGTTTTTATGGCAATATTTTGAAGGTAATATAAAGCAGATTCATTTGCTGGAATGTATCTTTCTCTCCCCACCCCCTCCTCCTTTCTTCCTATGGATGTCTGCATGAAAATAAGATTTAATGATTGTGAAGATTAAGGAGAATGGACAGAAATATTTTTCTTGTGGGGGGGGGGATGAAAAAGCTATGCAGAATTCCCTCCCCCTGACCTTCCAAGAGCTCTCCCAGTCTTGCTAGTTTAACCTGGTGCACAGTACACAATGGCTATAAATCCTCAGGGTGACAGACGACTCTGACCTCCCACCCCTCCACCCCGCCTGCAGGGGCAGCTTCCCATGTTTGGAGAAATCCAGACTGTTTCCCACTGTCTTGACACTGAGATGGCTGCAGAGTGCTCTTTGGCTCCTTGTAAAACTTGAAACGGATCACCCCTGCTGGGCTGCCTGAATGCTAATTTGAGGCCTTCTTCCAATACACCCAGACACTGTATTTAATAATCATCATAAAAAGTCTGTAGGCAACGCAGCTGGTGCAAGAGAAGTGTCAGTGGGGATGGAGTGGGCAAATGGAGAAGAATTCACCTGATTCAGAGGCAAAAGACTGAGGAAGGAGGTGAAGGAGGAAAGGGGAGGCCTACCCTTTTTAATCAGCATTTATAGCTGTCATAAGGGAAAGATCTGAAGTCAAATTTTTGGTATTGATTCATCAGAAATTAGAAGAATTAGGGATAGCTTTGAAGATTTCTGAAGGGGATGCTGTGGTTAAGGCTTGCAAGGATACTACAATCAGCCTTGTGCATCTTCATTTGTGAGAATAAATTAAGGAGGATTAAGACTGAGATAAAATTCTCAGCTGAGTGATATGCAGCTAAGCTATATTACTTTAAACAGCAAGGGTCAGCGCCCACAGCCAAATGCTGCTTTCTATTGTGTTAAAACCTACACTTGGAAAACTAGTATGTCAACAAGAAGTATTGCATTCTATAATACTCTTTTTTTCTCTCTGATTGCATATAGCTCTCCTAGGGGATTACCATTTTGACATGGTTCTCAATAGCTTCAGTGATCTTGACATGAGTGGGAGATCCTGGGAAGGTCATCCTTCCTTGCAAGGTCAAAAGGAGACAAGTCAAACTATGATTAATCCATGATATGGGCAATAGCAGGTGAGGCTTTGTGGGTGTGCGGCTATATGAAGGAAGTTCAAAAGCAAACCCAGTAAAAGGCAATGGAAAACTTCTGTCCTATTGTTGCCAAGAAAAGTTGAATCAACATAGTTCAAATATTTAGACAAATTTAGGTTGCAGAAGCTATTTCTCTAGGTACTGGGAAGAATGCCAAATTTTCATGAGTACTTCTGGAAGTAATGGGACTACCATGTCAGCCAGCTACACTGTTCAAAGGGTCCTGGACTCTGGGGGAAGTTGGCCCAGAAGATCCAATAAGCTGTAATAGCCTGGTTGAACATTTCATGGATAAAATCATTCACAATCTCTCCAAGCTGAAGCTGGATGGACAGAATCTATCAAGATGACAGAAGTGATTCTGATGAGAGCCTTTTGAGTCTGTAGATCCTGGGGAAGTAGAATCTTCTGTGATCTTAAATCTGCCACTTGTGGATTATACTCCTGCCCCACTTGGCTAATAAAAGTGGTCAGAAATGGGACTGAGAATTGGATAAGCCATTCAGAGTCTTTTGACTGGAGGCTATAGACACCATAGTAAAATAAATAAAATGGAATGGAATGGAATGGAATGGAATGTAGTGACTAGACCAGACCAGACCAGACCAGACCAGAATAGAAATTACAGGAATATTTCATCTAGATAAATGCAATAGGAGATAGGTTAATAGAGTTTTGCAAAGAGAAGTCTTTGTTTATGCCAACACTTGCTTCAAGCAATGTAAATGCAGACTCTACACATCACCATGCACAACATGGTAATCAAATCAACTGCATAATAGAAAACAGAATATGGAGAATTCTAGGTAAAGACTGTGGACAGATCAAGAAGATTGTTGTCAAATATATGGGTTAAATTTACTAAGATAATAATGATACGTATGCCAATAAGATTTGAACTGGAGAACATGAAATCAGAATATAAGATCAATATAAAGAGCAGATTCAGTATACTTTAATTTATGTGAAAGAGGACCAGAGGAGCTATGGAAAGAGAAAAGAGTTTGAGGAAAAATTCCCACAATTTCAAAGAAGAAAAGATCCAGTTGGGATTCAGAATAAGATATTATAATAGTCAAGGAAGACAGAGGATGAAAGCCTTGGGCAACAAGAGGGATATATGATGACTGATCATATACCTCTAACACCAAGGAAGAAAGAACAGGAAATATATCTCTACCAAAACTGTCAACAAATAGAGGAAAATAACACACACACACACAAAAAGGGGGGGGGATGAGAGATTTTTTAAGATCAGAAAAATCGCAGGAAAATTTACAGCTAAGGTAGGACTATTCAGGAATAATCATGGAAATAAGAGGCAAATGAGGTTAAAGGAAGTTGGAAGTACTATACTGAATCCCATATAAAAGATACTATAGAATGATAGAAACATTTGTACAGAACAATATACTCAGGAACTGGCTCCACTAGAAAGGGAGACATGACAGCCAGCTATCAAATAGGAAGGCACAAGATACAGATAAAATCCCTACTGCAATGCTTAAAACTCCAAGAGAAAAGGCAGTTAAAGTGCTAACAGCTCTTTGTCAACAAATATGGAACAAGATTGTATGGCCTAGGGACTGGAAAAGAGAGAGAAAAAATGAGAGAGAGAGAGAGAGAGAGAGATTGAAGAAGAAAGATGCAAGAAAATGCAGAAATTATCAGACTATTGCACTATTTGCTCATGTAAGCTAAGTTCGACTTAAGATCTTATCAATAAGCCATATATGGAAAAATGCCAAATCAACAGAGAATGAATGAATACAAGGAGTATGAATGAATACTGTTGCTTTATTGACTATAGCAGTTGTCAATATTGTGTAGATCATGCCAGAATGTGAAACATGTTTAAGTTATTGTTTGTGTCAGAACACCTGATTATTCTTCTGATGAACCGTTAGAGTGAACAAGAAACTGCTGTAGGAACCCGTTTTGGAGAAATAGAATGGTTCAGGAAAAGAAAGGGAGACAACTAGCAATGCACATTTCTCTCGTATCATATCACATAGAGTCTCTGGGTTGGGCAGCATATAAATTTAATAAATTATTATTATTGTGGGTAGTTGCACAGTCAGCCTGATATTTAGACTGGATCTGGCATTTTATCCACTTATCGAATCCTTCCCAGGACCTGAGATAGGCAGATGTTGTTTGATCATGTTGAAGTATCATCACAGGATGTCAGCTGTTCCAAGTAAAGCTGCCTTTTGCAATTGACTGATGGTGATTTTGTCAGTGCCGATGGTCTTCAAGTGGTGCTCCACATGTTTTGGGATTGCACCTTTGGAGCACGACTTGAATACTATTGGCATTTGTATATCATCATCATCATCATCATCATCATCATCATCATCATCATCATCCAAATACAAATATATTTCAAGAGCAGCAGGGTTGGAGGAGGAAAAAAGGTGGGGATGTAGTTGAGTTGCTTGTTTTTCTTTTATCCTGAGAATAGAATGATAAGGATGACTTTGGTTTCATAAAATCTGCAAAATGTCACTGTTGCCCTCAGCACTTTGCTCTATGAGAGCAGAGTTACAAAGGGCCTTAATGGCCAAAAGCCTATAACTCCTGACTTTCCAGTCATCCTTAATGATTGCTGAAAGGAATAAAATACTTGCAAGAAAAATGTGAGCCAATTTACTTCCAGACTCAATTCAACTGGTTGTTTATTACCTTTAAAACGTTGCATATATCAGGAAGTATCTGTTCCCATGTGTGCAATTCTGCCTCTCAGATGAGGGGATAAGATTCAAGAATCCGGTATTCCCTCTTTTACAGAAAGCGGAACAGGACTTTTTCCATAAGATGCCTTGTATCTTCTGGACTTCACTGCCATGAAAACCTCAGCTGATTTCTCCTTACTTTACTTCCCCATCCAGGTTAAAGCTTTTATATTCTCAAAGTTTCCCCCCCCCAAGCTGGTTATTAATTGGTGCTTCTGAATTCAATTGCTATCTTATTTTTATTCTGCTCTGCTTCTGTTTTTACACTAATTTCATGTTTTGGCATTGATGATAGGCTTTTGATTCACATAGATTTTGCTTTTGCTTCAATGTTATTGCTCTCATTGCCCTCAGTGTAGGTGACCATAAATAAACTGATACCTCTCAGTTCTTTTTTTAAGGTTTAACTCTGTTTAACAAACCTGTCAGGGATAAGATAGCATGCAAAGTCAGTATCAGACATAGAAAGTTATTGATAGTAATTAGAATGTGTGTGTGTGTTCTCTGACTACCTTTCCTCACTTGTCATCCTCCAGATGTTTCAGACTTCAACTCCCATAACTTGGTATCACTGGCTGAGAATTCTGAGCATTCAGGTTCAATACATCTGGAAGGCATTACATTAGAAAGACTAAGAGAAATGACAGCACCCAGCAAAAATCCATGCACAACAGATACTGTAGATTTTAAGCACAGGAAAGTAAATAGGATTGCCTTTCTGTAGGCTGGGATTCCATAATGGAAACTTCCTGCTCAGCATATTCTACAGGTAGGTCTTGATAAAAGGGATTTACACCCTGATATACATCATCCAACATCAGATGGTGGAAGGGAGGATGGATATGACAGCTTGTTTGGCAGAGAGTGGTCATCTACCTATTCTATCTACCCATGCCATTTAGGGCTTTGGAAATGAGCAGCAGTAATGTTGAATTATGCCCACTTCTCATTTTTGCCTAATTCTGGAGGGGGATAGGTCAGAATTCTTGCCCCACATACTGCATCCATCTTACTCCAACTCTGTGACTTTGTCCAATATCCTTCAAACCCATTGCCTTTGCAATCTCTTCTAAATTGGTCTTGAATTTTACTTTGGGGGAAATTAAGCAGTGATTTTTTTTTTTTTTGGTCGACCCAGGATTGTGAGTATTGAGGGTTTTTTTGTTTTGAATTTAGTGCAACTGAGGAAAAGCAAACTATTTGGTGGTGGTTGGAGAGAAGAACATGCCATCAGCACCTGGAGCTTACATTAATTTAAAAACAAGCAATTCCTGATATATTTCTCCCCAAGGAGTCAAAATATGATGAAGTCCAGAATGAGGAGAAGATGGACTGAATTGAGAGGTATGCTTTTATGAGTGACAGCTGTAGTTTCTAAACATTGTGATTTCTCCCCCCCCCCCAAGCCTTTCCAATAATAATAATGTCTTGAAGTAGGAATAGTGAATGGAGTCTCCGGGATTTAGGAAGACGCAGTACTGGTGCTTGCTTCAAAAAAATGTTGAACTTCTTCAAACTCTGTCACTGTTAATTTTAATCATGCCTCAGCAGTTAGAACCTAAGAATAGCCCAAGACCTATCTTTGTTCAGGATTTTGTTTCTCATGGTAGCCAACTAGATGCCTCTGAGATGTTCACAAGAAGATGGAGATATACTCTTCTCATGCTATTGTTTCTCTGGCATTTGGATGCTGCTGCCCCAATTAGGAGGTAAAATTTAGTCATTCAGAGTAATAGTCCTTGATTGAACTGTCCTCCATGAATTTATCTAGTCACCTTTTCAGCATAATACCTTCTTACGATGAATTTTACAGGTTAATTCTATGTGAAGTACTGTTAAGCATCTGTTTCTAACCATGATCACAAAAAAGATATGATGTCATGACACAATCCCTGCCTTTTTGGTTGCCCTCACTTGCACTTTTTCTAGCTCTGTTATATCCTTTCATAAATAGGACAATCAACTTTATGGAGTATTCCAGATGCAGATTTCATAGATTTGTATAATAGCATTCATGTGTTGGTAGTATGGAGATTTGCCTTTTTTACAGCTGCTGCACACTGAGTCAGTATCTTCGACTGAGCTCTCCACTATGACCCCAATATCTTTTCCTGGCTAGTTATAGACAGCTCAGACCCCTTTAGTGTAAGTGTGAAGTTTGTATTTTTTCTTTCTCTAAATTTGCAACACTTTACATTTACATAATGTGATCTTCATTTACCATTTTACTGACCATTTCACAAAGTTTAAAGAGAACCTTCTAGAACTTTTTAAAATTGCTTTTGGTTTTCAGTGCTCTGAACAGTCCAGTATCATTGTAAACCTGGCCAATTCACTGCTTACCCCTAAGTCAAAATTATTTGTAAGTAAGTTAAAAAGCATTGGTTTCAGTACAAATCCTTGAGGGGTTCCACTTCTTCAACTTTACACTGATAAAATTAGCCATGTGATCCTGCTGTTTTTTTTTAACAAATTAGCAATCCATAAAAGAACAGGTCCTCTTACCCGATGAAGACTAAGTTTTCTTAAGATAAGGAATTGTCAAAGGCTTTTTGAAAATGAAATATCAGCAAGGTCACCTCCATACCTTTTTGACACTATCAAAAAACTTTAGAAGGTCAATGAGATAGGATTCCATTCTGATTTTCTTTCAACAAGGCTTGTTCCTCTACATGTTTAATATTTTCTTTGATTATTGTTTCTTTAAATGCCACTGGAACAGATGTGAAGCCAAATGGCCTGTAATTTCACAGATCTCTCCTGGATCCCTTTTTAAAAATGGATGCTACATTGGCTACTTTTGATCTTCTAGCACTCAGCTTGATTTGAAGAACAAGTTTTGTATTTTGGATAAGAGGTCAGCAATTTCAGTTCTTAAATAATTCTTGCATAGATGCTCTTAGATCTCAGTGATTTGTTACTGTATACTTTCACAAGATGTCTTGGAATATCTCCTCTTGTTACCTCAATTTGCTTTAGCTATTTTTCAATGCAGGTTCAGGTATATATCCTATATCTTTTGTTGTAAAAACAGATGTAAACAATTCATTTAGTTTCTCTGCCATCCTTGTATCTTCCTTGAGAATCCTTTTCATTCATCTGAATGGCTGGTTTTCTCCATCAAATATGTTTAAAGAAGTTCTCAATTGTTTCTTGGTTTTTTTTTCCCATGCACCCCTATTTTTTGTTTATTTGTTTTTGCCCTATTAACACCTACAGTTTTCTGTCAGAATTTGTGCTCCTTTTCATAGGCATTTGGACCAAACCAAAATTACATCAAAATGATGTTCACATGTGGTAACATCATGATATAAACCCTACCTTTATATATTTGGATCCCATGTCTGACAGAAGTAAATAAGTAGTATTGTTTGTGTCATTACATCATAATGCACATTTTGTCACTTGTCCCCCTTGTCATCTTTGTGGATACCTAAGCTTCTTTTTGCACTTAGTAGGATAGATTTTCCATTTCTTAAAGGAAGCATTCTTTGTATCATAATGTCTAGAGGAAAATTTAGAGTACCCTTCCTCATCTGGGTTTCTTCTAGATGTCTTGGCCAATGGCTATGCTGGCTAAAATATTTAGAGCTGTTGCTTGGATTTAGAGGAAGTTTGCTTTAAAGTACATGTTGCATGCCCCAAAAGGAAAATACACGGAATACAGGAAACAAAGCAAGAGAGATCACAGTTCTGATTCCTCAGATTGCAGTGACATGCATTTCCACCCCTTCTTCTATAGATAAATTAAAAGATCTGATAAGGAGCACACACAGCTATGCCTCCTTACAGAAAATGCCTCTATGTGAAGGCTGGAGACAAGGCTGGTAGGACATTTCACTTGCAGGTTGGCCTAGAAAGTTTAGTATGCTAGATGTATGAAAAGGATCTAAAAAGACTTAAAAGGGAATGACATAATACAGTAACTCATTAGCATGTAGAAATTTGTCTTTTCAGTAGATCTCAGGATCAATAGAGGAATGTGATTGACAATATATCTGGGACTGATCAGCAGAGGCATTTTTGCACATCTGCAATTAATTAAGGAATCCTCCATTGCATGATGTGGTGGCAGCCACAAGCTTTGGTTTCTATTTTTAAAACGTACATGGGAAATGGAAGTAACTACCACAACAATTGGCTATGCTAGGTGAATGGTTCCTCCCTGCTCAAGGACCAAGTTGAGGATGAGTAACACAGTGGGTGATGTTTTTGTTTGCTGGACAAAATCTAGCTTATTATCCTATTCAGTCTTTAACTATGTGAGCTTGCCTTCCATCCTCCCTAACCCACTCTACCAGTCCTAATCCATTGCCGCTCCACATACTAGTAAAAAGAACTACTAAGCCACTGTCTACTGTCTACAATTCTTTAGTCTCTCGTTCTTTGACAGCAGAGGTTTTTAGAAAAGGGAGCATGAGAGAGTGGGAGAGGAAGAAAGAACAATGTGCAATCGGCATTGCATTAGAGATGGAAAAAGTACTTAACGCCGGCAACATTCATCAAGGCTGAATACATAAATGCCACAATTTTGAATAAGCCAAGCACAAGACAATGACAAAGGAAAGGCACGTAGCTTCGGGAATCTCTATCATTTTCATTTGCTGCTGTCAGGAGCCTGTTTTTTGCCTCTCACTCTATCAGCCATTATAGCATTAATGAAGTAACCTCACATAGTTATTGACTGGGTTGTCAGCCTCCCTGCCTGATCCCTTAATAGAAACCATTGGTCTTCAGTTAAAAATGGGGTGAGCTGGGAGGTGCTGTGGGCATGTGCTGAATTTCAAGTGCACTCCTGAGGTTATCAGAGAGCTGCGAAATGCAAATTATTATATTTTTTAAACACACAGGTTTCATGCACCCGAGTAGATAAAATTGACAAATACAGTACCTTATGCATTGCTAATAATGCCTCCAAATATGCACCACATATGTTCCTTCTCTGGGAACTTGTGGGTAGGATTTCAATAAGTCGAAATGAGCAGCCAAAGCTCTAATTTGGCACATGAAGCATTTTGCCTGGATGGGGCAAGACTCCCTTTCACATATCTGCTCTCTGTCACTTATGCCCCAGTTGCTTCCTGAATGGATTGCTGTCACACCTCTACACAGGGCTGCCCTTGAAGAGCATTCAGAAGCTGCAGCTGGTGCAAAATGATGTGGGTGCAGGCAGTTATGCACACTCCTCGAGCAGCGCACATTACACCTCTGGTCCATGAGGAGCATTGGCTACCAGTGTGCTTCTGGGTGCAATTCAAGGTGCTAGTAATGACCTATAAAGCCCTACATGGCATGGGACTGGGATACTTAAGGGACCACCTTTCCCCAGTTATATCTACCCATCCCATCCCATCTGGCAGGAAAAGCATGTTAAGGGTCCCTTCTACTAAGGAATGTCATCTGACTGGACCCAGGAAGAGAGCCTTTTCTGCCATGGTGCCTGCCCTTTGGAACATCATTCCCCTGGAACTTAGATTGGAACCTACCCTTCTGGCCTTTAAGGGCCTGAAGACTTGGTTTTGCCAGCTTGCCTATGGATCTGGTAGTGATGGTCTGAAGCCAGCTAAACGGCTCTATTCTTAATAAATTGGATTGCTCTCTCACATATTTTTTTAACTATTATTGTTTTAATAGTTTCTATTGTTTTAATATGTTTTAATGGTTTTTGTTGTATGATTTTGGTTATTTTTTGCATTTGGGGGGACGGTTTAACTTTGTGAGCCACCAGAGTCACATATGTGAGATGAGCAGCTATATAAATGGAATAAATACATACATACATATACATATCAGATATCTATCTCTATCTATATTTTTATCTCTATATCTGACATCAGAGCTCATGCCTTCTCAAACAACAGGAGGCCATCCTTTTGTCGTATTCGCACCTTTGACCACAATGATTTTTCCTTCCCTCCTTTTATACTTTTCTTTCCTCCTCTTCTCATAAAGCAATCCCAAGTCCCAGAACTAGTATATTACCATTTGTTAGAAATTGAGAGTTTGCGGAGGGGTTTAAGAACTAATTTCTCCCAGTGGAAAATAAAATCTGGGGAGTCATTTCTAACACAGGACTAGTTATCTCAATACTATCTGCTTTGTACACTCTCACATGTGAAAATGAATGGTGTCTGCTAAGTTGAGGGGGAAGCTGGTGGCTGAGCTGGTTGCCTGAATTTTGCATCACAGTGAGGACATGGAGCTGCCGCATACTGTCCCATCTAGTGCAAGGTGGCATCAGTACTTGGCATTGTCAGATAGCTGCTAGGGCTTTGGGTACAGCAATGCCCACTTGTCACATCTTTTCTAACAGTTTTTTTCCAAAGATAAATATGACAGCATAGATCTGGAAACTACTATTGCTGCTGCTGCTGCTAAGAATAATTTTCTCTTCTCTATTTCTTTCTTTGCACTTTTTTCACATTACTTTACTTTCCTTACTTTTCTCTTTCAAAATTTGTATTTTACCTTTCATTTTATTTATTATTTATTTTATATATATATACGCACATGCGCGCGTGCAGGTGCATAGATATGAATACAGGTAGAACAACCAGCCTTAGAAGTGGCAGTGAAGGTACTGAAATTGTGGATAGCTTTTTCCTTATACGATCAAACATTAACAGTAAAGGAACAAGCAGTCAACAAATACGCAACAGACTAGCACTTGGTAGAGCAACCATGAAGGCCTTGGAAAAGATTTTCAAATCCTCTGATGTCTCTATACCTACAAAGATCAGGCTATGGTATTCCTTGTGACATTCTATGAAAGCAAAAGTTGGACTTTGAAGAAACAGGATAGAAAGAGTGTAGACGGTTTTGAACTTTGGTGTTGGAGAAGACTTCTGAGAATACCGTGGACAGCCAAGAAAACAAACAAATGGATCATCAAACAAATCAGCCCAGAGTTCTCACTTAAGGCACAAATGACCAAGCTCAAGTTATCCTACTTCAGTCATTATGCAAAGACCTAGCTGTCTGGAAAAGGCTCTAATGCTGGGAAAGGTGGAAGGAAAGAGAAGAAAAGGACAACTAGCAGCAAGGTGGATGTACTCAGTTACAGTGGTGATAAGTGCACTGTTGGAAGACCTGAAGGACCAGGTTATGGACAGATTGTCATGGGGAAAATCTAACTATGTGATCACTAGGAGTCAATCAATTAATGCTACCTGACTCCAACGGCTCTGGGCAGCTCACAACAAAGAAACTGCAATAAAATAAATAAAAGATAAAAGATGGCAAGTGTGACAGACCAGATGGACTAAAGCAAGGGGTCTCACTCTCCCTTGCCAAAGGCCTGGGCAAAGAGCCAAGTCTTCACCGCTCTTCTGAACAACAGCAGAGTGAGGGCCATTTGGATCATGTGGGGAGCATCAGTCCAGAGGAGAGGCACTGCTACGGAGAAGGTGCACTTCTGGGGTTCTGATAGATAACATTATTTAATCAAAGGAACCCAGAGTGTGCCAATCTTGCAAGATTGAAGTACTCAGGCAGATAATATGGGATACAGGTAGTCCCTCAAATATCCAGACCCCATGCCATGTATAGCTTTATAGGTAACAACCATACCTTGAATTGCACCTGAAAGCAAAGTAGCAATCAGTGCAGCTTGCAAAGTGGAGGTGTTACATGGGTATACCAAGGCATGCCCATCACTGCTTGCACTGCTGCATTCTGGACCACTTAAAGCTTCTAGGTAATCTTCAAGGGCAGCTCCATGTAGACCACATTGCAGAAGTCAAGCCAAGAGATGACCAGGGCATGAGTGACTGTCTGATGGGCCCTCTGATCTAGGAAAGGACTTAACTGGCACACCAGATGAAGTTATGCAAACCTAAAACAGCTTTTATCATTTTTCCAATTACGTTGTTTGTAATCAACTGTATTCCAAGATAATTTTCACAAGTACAATGGCTAAACCAAATAATCCACATTTTATACTGATGCATTTGTTTTCTGCATCCTAAATGAAAACTTTGCATTTGTCACTATTAAATTTCATTCTGTATTTTTTCATCCAATTTGTATAACCTTTCAATATTGTTTTGAATTTTATTTCTATCTTGTAGGGTATTAGCTATCCCACCCTATTTTGTGCCTGCAAGTGTGATAAGTGCTGCCTTTCCTTATTTAAATTATTAATGAAAATATTGACAAGAACAAAGGCCAGTACTGAACTCAGTGGCTACCCAATAGATATTGAAGATAACTCTTTAAGTATGATTTTTGGACCTGCTATATATCCACTTAATTGTTTTGGCATCGGAGCCACAGTGAAATCAAGATATATTTACAGCATTGTCACAATCTACTAAGGAGACTGCCTGATCAGATGAAGTTACTCTAGCAAGACAACTTTGACAAATCCATGCTGGCTTCTGGCAATCACCACATTGTTCTCAAAGTTGTTAAGGGCCAACCATTTTATTATCTGTGTTAGAACATTGCAGAATTAACTGAGGCTTCTTCAGATGTCAGGAAATGAAGGAAATTGAGAGTTTATTGCCAAAGAATATTTTTCCACATGAGTAAATCCTTGATCTGAGTTTGTAAACAGCTTACAAGAAGAAATTCCTTCTGAATGGCCTGATGATTGTTGCTTAGATGGAGCTTTCAGAAGGTCTGACTTTTTGGATTCTGCTAGATGCCTGAGTTCTTGTTTGAATTCAGTGCCTGACCCTTGACTTGGGTTTCAGACTTTGCTTTCTGTTGGCTGGTGAGTTTTGGTGCTCTGCAATCCTGATTTGGTTAGCAGCTTGGTCACTGGACTGTACAATGTCCTAAGACTGGACATTGCTAGTGATACCTGCTTGAGTCACTATTTAATTCTTTATTGGTATGGAGGATCTTCCATACTTGAACATCTTCAAGTAGAGTTTGAGTCAATAATTTGGAAATACTCCTGTTTAAAACTTTGTACAGCTATTGTTACTCAGTATAAACTATACTAGACTTCATGGACCATTAGTCTGACTGGGTTTAATGCATCCCTTTAACTAGGCTTCTTGATTATTTTTTTTTCCTGAAAAAAAAAAAGATTTCTGTATTCCTTTATAAAGAAAAAACCCAAAGGCATTGACAGAATACAATCAATAAAACAGCACATAACAGTTTCACTCATGCAACATGTTGTTACAGACTGCAGGCATTTGTGGAACTGTGCTTATTTCCTGCTGATTGGTGATATGCAGCTGTGTTTTTCAAAAATGCCCTAGTTTGAAGTTTTGTGAGGTTTCTTTCCTCACTGATCCCAAATGGAGAATTTCTGATGGCGGAGATATTATTCCTGACCCGCTGCAGCGTAAATTGCCCATGATCCATGTTGATGAAGTTCTTCACCTTACAGGGACCTCAATTGGCTGCTGAGAACGGGCAAAGCGAGGTAGCACAGCCATTCTGCCACAGTGAAGAGAAGCAGGGTGCTGCTCCCTGCTTCATTTCAAAAAGGCACTTCAATCAAAGCCCCAACAAAGCAAAAGCCTCCCTTTGAACATCTGCATGGCCCTATTTCAAATCAGCTGCTGATCAGAGATAAGGAACACTAATCCTACTGCACAGAAGGCAGGCTTAGAGGAAGGGTTGGAGCCTCGCTTAAGATGGATACACTGGCTGTATTATTCCCAGGGGCCAGAGAGGTTTCCCATTCCTTTAAAATGCACCTCAAATGGTAACATAAGCAGATGACAGGCATGTCTTTTCAAACAAGTTCATTTGTCGGGGCCTGATCATCCTGTCAAATGATATCTACAACCCTGTGCAATATTAAAATGGCTCCAATCTTGGCTGTGTCCTTCAGGGACTGGTTAAAACAGTATATCCACTCTTGAGCTAATTTGGTGTAGTGGTTAAGGGGCTGGCTTAGAAACCAGGAGATGGTGAGTTCTAGGCCTGCCTTAGGCACGAAAGCCAGCTGGGTGACTTTGGGCCAGTCCCTCTCTCTCAGCCCAATCCACCTCACAGGGTTGGTGTGGTGGGGAAAATAGGAGGAGGAAGGAATCTTAGGTATATTCGCTGCCTTGAGTTATATATAAAAAAGGCAGGATAAAATAATAAAAATTAAAATTAAAAACGCACAAGTAGAAAGCCATAAAAGGGATGGGTAATCATCAGATCTGGCCGAGCAACAGTTTCTAGCATCCTTCATCATTAGCTGGGCTGGAGGTCTAGTTCAACTTCTGAGAGAGCCACAAGTTCCTTACTCTTGATTTATAACTGGCACTGTGCCATTTGCTTTGTTTTTCATTATATCAGTCTTTCTTATTCAATGTCATGAAAGAAGAAGTGCTTTTCCATTTTTTCCCCCCTGCCAAAGGAAAAGAACATTCCTTTGGGTTGTAGCATTTACCTTAATTATGAGGTAGTTGAGAGGGGTTTATCAGTGCCCACTCTTTTATTGTATACTCCTCTTTCTTCTGGGGGTCTGCAGCCTTCCTGCTTCTCAACCTCCAAATAATTCCCAATTGAAGATGCTGTGACAGAACTCCTCTTGTAGGCCTTTTTCCGACTGGGAAGAATCAGCAGTCAGGGAGGTTACAAAATCAGATATAAGAAGAAAAACTGCAGTAGCATCAGCGTCCCTCACAGTCTTACAGCACTATAGCTCAGTGTTTCTCAACCTTGGCAACTTTAAGATATGTGGACTTCAACTCCCAGAATTCCCCAGCAAGCACGGGGATATCTTAAGGGCATATCTTAAAGTTGCCAAGGTTGAGAAACACTGTGTAGCTTAAAAACACAAACATAAGGAAATCATTTAAAAAAAGAAAAAGATTGAAAGGACCCTGACAATGAGATAAAAACCTCTTTCACAAAAGAAAGAAAATCTGGGAAATTTGGGGACGGATTTCTTTTTTTAGAATATTGTGCTATTATCTTCCAGATAAGCCAGATGCCTAAAACATTTTCTTGAAGATTGGAGACCATACGTTATTAGGATGTGGGTCACCAATATGGGGCTACCCCATCACCAAGAATTAATTTGATATCAGTGGTCTATGGGAGGCATATGGCTTATATTCTTGGAGCCTTTTAGGGCAGTGTGGCTCAGTTCCGCTGCATTATTCAGCTGCAACAGATTATTGGCAGCAGCACAATTTTAAAAAAAACCCTAAATTTTTCAATGTGTGCCTTCTCTGGGGATATCACACACACACACACACACAAAATGGTGGAGGGGGGAATTATCTGAACCCTTTTCAATCTGGGTTCAGGTCAGGGTACAGATGGCATCGATTGTGCTTGCAGATAGCCTCTGGAGGGCTTGTGATGGGGGTGGCACAACCATCCTGGCTTTCCTAGATCTTCAGCAGCTTTCGATACTATCAACCATGATATCCTTCTGCACCAGCTTCAGGGGGTAGGAGTGGCAAGGTGGAGTGGCTTTGGATTTTTGCACCCCCCACCTAGGTTTGGTGTTATGTCATCTTTGACTCTGGGCAGATTGAGCTGGTATGCAATTTGGGGTCCTCCTAGACTAATGGCTCCTGCTCAAGGAGCAGGTGGCAGCCTTGGCTAGGGGGTTCTTCACACAGATTCATCTTGTGTGCCAGTTACTCCCTTTCCTGGACTGGGAGGATTACTCATGGTCACTCATATCTTGGTCACTTCTCGTTTGGATTACTGCAATGCACTTTACATGGGGCTGCCCTTGAAGACCACTTGGAAGCTACAACTAGTCCAGAATGCAGTGGTGCACAAAGTGCTGGGTGCTTCTAGATTTGCCCATGTTATACCTCTGTTGTGAGAGCTGCACTGGCTCCTAGTTTCCTTTTGGGTGCAATTCAAAGTGTTGGTTTAAAGCCCTGCTTGGTCTGGAACCAGGTTATTTGCAGGACTGCCTCTCCCTGAGGGTATATGCCCATCCCACCAGAGCAGATAGGGTGGGCATGCTCCAGGTCCCTTCTGTTAAATGTTGCCATCTTGCAGGAGCTAGGAAGCCTGTCTTTTCTGTCACAGCCCCTGTCCTATGGAATGCCCTCCCCTTGAGATCCTGCAGGGCCCTACTCTTTTAACCTTCTGGAAAGCACTCAAAGGCTGGCTTTTCCCCAAGTGTTGGGATAGGGTGAGGGTGGAGTGCGAGGAGAATGTTGTGGGCTCCATCAGGGAAGTTTGGTTGTGGCTTTAAGCTTTTCTGTTTTGGGTTATATTGGTTTTATTGTTTTCTGTTTTTATTACAGGTGAAACTCGAAAAATTAGAATATCGTGCAAATGTTCATTTATGTCAGTATGGCAACTCAAAAGGTGAAACCAATATATGAGATAGACACATTACATGCAAAGCGAGATATGTCAAGCCTTACTTTGGTATAATTGTGATGATTATGGCGTACAGCTTATGAAAACCCCAAATTCACAATCTCAGAAAATTAGAATAGTGTGAAAAGGTTCAATATTCTAGGCTCAAAGTGTCCCACTCTAATCAGCTAATGAATCCATAACACCTGCAAAGGGTTCCTGAGCCTTTAAACGGTCTCTCAGGCTGGCTCAGTAGGAATCACAAGCATGGGAAAGACTGCTGACCTGACAGTTGTGCAGAAAACCATCATTGACACCCTCCATAAGGAGGGAAAGCCCCAAAAGGTAATTGCAAAAGAAGTTGGATGTTCCCAAAGTGCTGTATCAAAGCACATCAATAGAAGGTTATGTGGAAGGGAAAGGTGTGGTAGAAAAAGGTGCACAAGCAGCAGGGATGACCGCAGCCTGGAGAGGATTGTCAGGAAAAGGCCATTCAAAAGTGTTGGGGACTTTCACAAGGAGTGGACTGAGGCTGGAGTTAGTGCATCAAGAGCCACCACACACAGACGGATCCTGGACACGGGCTTCAAATGTCGTATTCCTCTTGTCAAGCCGCTCCTGAACAACAAACAAGGTCAGAAGCATCTTACCTGGGCTACAGAAAAAAAGAACTGGTCTGTTGCCCAGTGGTCCAAAGTCCTCTTTTCTGATGAGAGCAACTTTTGCATCTCATTTGGGAACCAAGGACCCAGAGTCTGGAGGAAGAATGGAGAGGCACACAATGCACGATGCTTGAAGTCCAGTGTGAAGTTTCCACAGTCTGTGTTGATTTGGGGAGCCATGTCATCTGCTGGTGTTGGTCCACTGTGCTTCATTAAGTCCAGGGTCAACGCAGCCGTCTACCAGGAGATTTTGGAGCACTTCATGCTTCCTTCCACAGACGAGCTTTATGGGGATGCTGACTTCATTTTCCAGCAGGACTTGGCACCTGCCCACACTGCCAAAAGTACCAAAACCTGGTTCAATGACCATGGGATTACTGCGCTTGATTGGCCAGCAAACTCGCCTGACCTGAACCCCATAGAGAATCTATGGGGCATTGCCAAGAGAAAGATGAGGGATATTAGACCGAAGAATGCAGCGGAGCTGAAGGCCGCTATTGAAGCATCCTGGTCTTCCATAACACCTCAGCAGTGCCACAGGCTGATAGCATCCATGCCACCGCCGCATTGCGGCAGTCATTGCTGCAAAAGGGGCCCAAACCAAGTCCTGAGTACATATGCATGCTTATACTTTGCAGAGGTCCGATCTTGTTCTATTTCCAATCCTTGTGTTATTGATGTCGTGTAATATTCTAATTTTCTGAGATTGTGAATTTGGGGTTTTCATAAGCTGTACGCCATAATCATCACAATTATACCAAAGTAAGGCTTGACATATCTCGCTTTGCATGTAATGCGTCTATCTCATATATTGGTTTCACCTTTTGAGTTGCCATACTGACATAAATGAACATTTGCACGATATTCTAATTTTTCGAGTTTCACCTGTATATATTGTTTCATGCTCTAGTTGTGAGCTGCTCAGAGTGTGGTTTGAAGATGGGTAGCTATACATATATTTTTAATCAATCAATCACCATGTCACCACTGAGCTCCTTGATGCCATTGTAGGCATAATTTTTATTTTTTTAAAGCTCAGTTTTTTAAACCTGCCTGAGAAGGTTTAGCCTGCCCATTTCTATATGTTATAAATAAAGAGAAAACATTTTGGCACTGCTGGTTTGCTGCTACAGATGCATTTAAGAACAATTCGATTGGATCATCTAGAATACTCTTCTTTAAGCAAATGAATTGCTACTTGCTTAAAGATCACACAGCCCTCCAGAAACAGCTGGTCAATGTCTTACTATTTCTGCATTTGGTGTTTCCATTTTGCTGCCATCGGCTGATAGACCGGTTCTCCTTGGAACTGTCTGATCCATTTTTAATGGCATCCAACCTTGTAGCCTTTACTCCTTGTGGCAGCAAATTCCAGTAGTTTGTCATGCATTTTGCCAAGGAACAATTTACAGGTAGTCCCCAGTTTAAGAGTGAGTTCCGTTCCCAAGATCTGTCCTTAAGTTGAATTTGTATGTAAGCCAGAACAGTATTATTGTATAATACTGTGTAAGTAGTATTGTGTAATTAACTCAGACCATTGTGTATTTAACTCAAATTTTGCTACAATAGGCTTTGTTCTTAAGCAATAATAAAATCCAGGGAGATACTGTATGTTTAGAAAGACAAAGAACTAATCTGGGCAATAAATGTATTAATTCTTTGTTTGTTTATGGGATTTATTGGCTGCCCCAATCTGTTATGATTCTGGGTAACTAAAAAAACAAGAGCTGTTGACTGTGCGTAGCTTTCTTCCAACTTTTTCTTAGTAGCTATTACAAAGAATACCCATTTGAAAGTGCAGTACTGTTTAGAAACAAATGTGCTACCTGTTTGCAGGTTTCTAATCCATTTCAGATATATATATCAGAAGTATTTATGCCAGGAAGAGGAGGATGACAATGAGAATGATGTTGTGTAACCACTCAAAGCAACTTACAAAAATAAAATTGCATATAATATAATGGCAATGCTTCAATAAAACTCACAAACGCTAATATAATGTACAAGAACCAACAGCTAGCATATCCTGATGCAATATAGAAAATAGACTTAGTTATAGTATTATTCCCAAAAGAGGATTAGCAATAAGGCAAGACTTATCCAACTATGATTTAAGTACACATGTTGTATTTTTTTAAAAATATATATAATTATTATAAGTTAAGAAGGGATAGAAGGGACGTCCATCTAGTTTGCAGATGACACAAAGCTAGGAGGGATTGCTAACACCTCAGAACACAAGCTCAAGATTGAAAAGGTTCTTGATAGGCTTGAACATTGGTCCCTATTCAATTGGCAAGAAATGTAAGGTTCTGCACTTAGGTAGGAAAAACCAGATGCACAGGTACGAGGCAGGCAATACCTGGCTTGGAAGTAGTACTTGTAAGAAGGATTTAGGTGGCATGTTAGACCAGAAATTAAGCATGAGGCAGCAGTGTGCTACAGCTGCCAAAAAAGCCAGTGCAACCTTGAGCTGTATCAACAGAGGTATAATGCTGAGATCATGGGAAGTAATAATTCTACTCTATACTGCATTGGTAAGATCACACCTCAGTTACTGTATTTAATTCTGGTCACCACAATACAAGAAGGGTGCTGAGGAACTGGAAAGACTGCAGAGAAGAAAAACAAAGATGGTGAGGTATTGAAAGCTAAAACTATGAAGAATGGTTAAAGGAACTGGGTAAGGTTAACCTAAAGAAGAGAGAGCTAAGGCAATAGATGATAGCAGTCATCCAATACCTGAAAGGCTGTCATAGGTAAGAGAGTGTAGATTTATTCTCCATTGTGCCCCATAGTGCCTGATGATAGGACAAGAACCAATGAGTGGAGGCTTTACAGAGGGAGATTGAAACTTGAGATATAGAGGAATGTCCTGACTGTGAGAACAGCCTACCCTCTAGTCCAGTGTTTCTCAACGTTGGCAACTTTAAGACAGGTGGACTTCAACTTGCTGACTGAGGAATTCTGGAAGTTGAAGTCCTCCCATCTTAAAGTTGCTAAGGTTGAGAAACACTGCTCTAGTCTCTAGAAGAGGGTTCCTCAACCTTGGCAACTTTAAGATGGGTGGACTTCAACATGCTGGCTGGGGAATTCTGGGAGTTGAAGTCCACCTGTCTTAAAGTTGCCAAGGTTGAGGAACCCTGCCCTAGAAGATTTTCAAGCATAGCTTAGAAAGCCGATTTTCTGGAATAGTATCTGGATTCATGCCCTGGGCAGGAGGTTGGACTAGAAGGTCTCTAAATTCCCTCCCAGCCCTATGATTCTAGGATCTCTATGTGCACCACCTTGAGCATTTATTGTAGGGTTTCCCAAACTTTCTATAGTCAGGAAGTAGGTTTTTTTTCCCTCTAACTTTTATTGTAGCCCCCCAGTATATACATGTACATGGACAAATTGTACTCAGGGTTTTGTGCATGTGTAAAGTAATTTTATTAAGGCTTAGGTCCCCTGATTGTTAGCACTCCAGCTGAAAACTTCAGAAATCTCTCCTCTTTTCCCTCTTTTCCCTCCCTCATGGCTGCGATGCTCTGGTCAGATATAAATCATATTTATATCTTCTAAGTATAGTGTTTCTTTTATAAGGTATTGTCCCACTGACCATACTTTGGGAAATGCTGTCATAGAGGAAAGCTATAGTGTAAATATTGTTACACATAAATAACCAATTACATTTAACATGGATCTTTGGATGTTCCTTTAGCCCATCTAATCCAGCATTGCCACCCATTGGCTCTCCGGTCAAGAGTTTTCAGCTAAAGATGATAGGAATGGAGCTGGGTTTGTCTGCATACCAAGTAATTGCTCCCTGGCAGATCAGAATGTTATGGGAGTTAATTGGTCCTTATAAAGTCGAAGCATCAGCAGGATCATTCAGAAGTCAGCCCTTTGATTTCAGTGAGGTTTTACTCCCTTGAAAATATAGTCAATGCATTCTTATTGGATCATTTTTCCATAGGAACAATATTTGGAAATCCATAGATTAAATAGATAGGAATGATTTTTTTTCTCCTTCTTCTTTTTTCCCCTTTTCTTTTCCACTTATAAAAGTTTTGCCAAACACAGACCAGACTTTTCTCTTTTCCCAGTTTCTGCAACAAAACTGCTCATAACTGAGATTAATTTTTAGCATCAGTGCATGCTGTAAGGTCTGCTTTGTCTGGCCCCTGTTCTGACTCCCAATCTTGACTTCAGCAGGCAACAGACACATCCCAGATATATTTCAAACATGATCAGAGAAAAAAAATGTAACTTGCCTAAACTCTTGTCTCCTCGTGCAGTGTCACAACAGTCTGTTTAGTGGCCACGATTTAAAGCAGATACTTGCTTACATTTTGTTGTATTTTCCTCCTCATAGCCATGAGGAGTTAGGCAGGTGGCAAGGCCAAGGGAAAGTGAAAAGACCCCATTTTAACATAGAAGGGGTTGTAATATGCTGGGTGGGGGGAAGGTTTGTGTAAAGTTACCATAACTGTGTGCATGTGTAGGAAAAATAAAATAATATAGCTATTGTATTTAGGAATTCATTCATTTTGTACAAAGACTGTGAAGAAGGGACTCTCCACCTCTCATCAATCATAGAAGCAGTTTAACAAATTTGAAATCACTTCCTCATCAAAACCAACAACATAAGTACATATCCGTCACGCAATTCCCTTTCAGTGTGAGCATGCTTAGAGTAAAACTGGATGTTGATTGCACTTGTGCATATTGGCCAAAATATATCAGAACTGACTAGTACTGTCCTCATTAGCAGGAAAAGCTGCATGTGGCAGGAGTACATCTAAGGCTGGTCACATAGTCTATACCATCTTTATCTTAACCCCCCCCCCCCAAAAAAAAGATGTGAAAGCCAAAATAAATAAAACTCTAAAGATTGTAACATGCTCCAACTGTTCAATTTAATGACACTGCAGATATGACTTCTGTCCACCCACAAAGGATACATTTAGTGATACACCAAGAAAATGGGAAGCATCCTTCTGTTGATTACCGATCCCAAAGGGATGGAAGTGGCTTCTGAGATTGTGGGCTATAACTCCCACCCTGCTTTCATTAGTGCCCCATTGTGTTCCTCCAGGAAGAGCTCAATTACTTATGCGGGGTTAGGACACCAAAGGCATGGCTCATTCCAGCTGGGAGCACAATACACCTGCCTAAGTGCAAATGCTTCTGACTCAATCAATTCTTTTGTACATATTCCAAAAAAATGCACTCAAAGCAGTTTCTACAGTGTTAAGACTACAGACCTCATGATGCACTGTGACTGATTCATCTTTCATGAGACTTAAGGATTTTAAGTATAAAACTCATAGGATCTTATGCTCACACGCATACCCATACACACAGAATTTTATGTTTAGAATGTGACACAGACACAAACAATTCTTATTACATAAAGTAGATTTCCTGGAATGATAGTTCCAGGGCCCAGATGGAGTCTGTTTAATGGATTTTAACTGAACTGGAATACAGAGGCAAGTCCAAGAATACTGGTGATCTAATAAAGCAGCTTTCTCCAACTTGGTGCTCATCAGCTGTGTTGGTATGACAGCTCCAAACTCTGCCTGGGGATTTTAAGAGTTGCACTCTGAACATACCTGCTGGGCACTTGTTTGTAGAAGGTTCATCCAGAGAATAAAAAAACATAATAAAATCAAGCTTCCAATCAAATTCTGAGATAGTGATACACGTGTACAGTAGCTTTTAACTTCAAAGATTACAAATTTAACATACAATCCAGCCACCCATAAAGTTAAGGAAACACAGAAAAATGTTGGTAAGTTGCCCAGATCAAGGACATGGTAATTAAAAATGATCAGAATACAACGTGTGCACCCTAATTCTTTTGTTAAATGCAGAAAGTGAGCTGCAGAAATATCTGCTTGATTAAATATCAGCATTTGGAATTATATAAGCAGAACAGCATTCTTTAAATAGTGAAAATGAATTCCAGATGAGGAAAGTCAAACACACAAAGTTAGTAAGAAAAGCCAGGAAGGATTAAGGGGAGAAACTAGCTAAAGGAGAAAGAACAATAATTTTAAAATTAGTCTTAATAAAGCAATACACACATTTTGGAGTGTATAATTACAGCAAGAAAAATGAGTAAAAGTTGTAATAAAAAAGTGGCTGAGATGTTATGAATTGCTGTTGTTTTTACTGTGTGCTTTATGACTTTTATGAGATGTAAACTACCTATAATCTTTGGATGGATAAATACATGACTAGATAATAAACAGTAGCAGTAATTGTAGTAGTGGTAATAGTAGTAGAAATAAATTTGAAGGATGGTCAGAAAGAAAAAGAAAGTACTGTTTCATACGTTACATTACTCATGAACCAATCCATGTATATTTTTTCTGAGAAACAATTGCAGGACTTGATTTCTAGATGTAGGAATATGTCTTGGCAACCCTTTGTCCCAACTTAAGCTCTACTGTACTTTAACTCACGGCAGAGCTGGAAGTGACATCTTGAGGTCTCAGAGAGCAAATTGGCTAAGTAATAGGAAAGTCAAACTTTCTGCTGAATGGGGAAGCGGATGCAACCAGAAAAAGCTGAACTACACACAATCCTTCAGTCAGGTTTGTGGCTGCAACCTATATGTGATACTGTGATAAACAGTAACAATAATCCTCTTGATGGCTGGAATTGCTGTTTTTCTCCCAGTCCTTCATATGATGCTGCTAGCATTTCACACAGAAAGGTTTCAAGAGGGAATAAGGAAGAGAAAAGGTGCTCTCAGAGAGAACCAATGTGTTTGCTTGCTTGCTTGTCCGTTTTCCCTTGGAATACACCTTATAGCAATGTTTCCCTTGGAATACTCCTTATAGCAATTCCCAATTGTTTCCTGGGAAGGAAAACCATTCCCAAGCCATCTGAGGTAGCGGAGGTCAGCAGCAGGGTTCCTCAACCTCAGCAACTTTAAGATGGGTGGACTTCAACCCCCAGAATGGCTGGCTGGGGAATTCTGGGAGTTGAAGTCCACCCATCTTAAAGTTGCTAAGGTTGAGGAACCCTGTATTACAGTATTTGGAAGACCTTTTTATATGGAAACACTGGCTTCCCAACAGATCAGGGGCTCCAGTATCAAGGTCATCAATTCCTCAAATGTGTTCCACTTCTTTTTAACTGCTTACAAATGCGGAAGCAGAATGGGGGTAGAGTACTGAGTATTAGTTGCTACTAGTGAGGCTAATAGACTGATGATGTGACTCATATAAGACAGATTTGTTTTAAAGTATTGATATCCACAGCATTGACATTCTTTTAGATTAGCAACCAGAGCCACAGCCTGTGAGCATTAGAATTGCTTTGGTCTCAGATGTTCTTTCCCCAAGGCCTATTCAAATGTACATTTTTGAGAAAAACAGAAGATCAGCAGTAGAGTATCAATGCAATGGGCTAAAATATGCTAAAAAATTACTCAGCGTGGTCCATTTTTAACAATTTAAGCAAAAGTGGTCAACGTACACATTCTTGGAATCTGCTTTAAATCTGTCCACACACCTTCATTTTTCTTTCCTTAAACAAAAGAGGAGTGTGTTATTGCTAGCCAACCAAAAATATTTTTCCTCCATTCAACAAACCCTTTTGTGTCCTGAAGATCCCGTTTATTATGCCAACAGCCTCACTGCTTGTGATTTGTATATTAAAAAGATTTTAATTGCTCAGGTAAGTATCTGCACCTGTTAGGACATTGTATATTAGAGCACTTTATTTTAATCTTTTACATTATAGGGCGCAATTCACCCATAAAATTATTCTCTATACAATTATAGCTCAGTTTTGCTGAGATAGAAAGTGCAACTTAACAGTTTGGTTGGGCTCATTATTATTAAAATCATGGAAATTAGGATCATTACATAGCAGTTGTGTAGTTAACTCCTGGTCATGCCTTTCCCTTTACAGTACAAACACTGACAGGGATATAAATGAATTGTTACATTGGCAATATTCAGAATTAGATCTGCTATACCAGACAGTAGAAAAACAGATGATTTTCACCAGCTAGGGAATATCTTCTGAAAACCAAGGCTTTGTTCTTGATGCAGAAACTGTTATGGCAGATTTCCATGTGACCTAAACCAAATACAGCTTTCCAGTTTGTATTGGAGCCCTGCTTGGTGCATGAAAACCTTTCTTGTTTCTTGGGAAAGAAAACCATTCCCAAGCCATCTGAGGTAGTGGATGTCAGCAGTACAGGGCTCACAGGTGCTGTTGCTCCAGGACCTGGAAGCATATAAGATATCTGAATTTATGAATCTGCCTGATTTATGGGATTGATAACTTCATTCCTTGTCCCACCATCATCAGATGTTCAGCACATTAGCACCAGAGAAAGAAGTTCACCACAGATATTGCTAGAAGCAAATTTGGATATTTTGTTCTCCATCAATTCTTGATGAAACAAATGGTAGCAAGGATGAACTCAGACTAGTGTTCACTAAATATCTGACTCACTTCTTATTGTTTATTTATTACTGACTTTATATCCTGTTCTTCTGTTGATTTCAACACTTGAGGTGGCTTACAACAATAGAAAGTATAAAGCAAAACAAAACAAAATACAATTAAATTTAAAATAAGAAATAAAGCTGATTAACAGAAGTTTGGTTAACAAGATGTATTTTTACTACCTTCCTAAATAATGGGAGAATGAGAGTCAAATGCACCTCTTTAGGGAACACATTCCATAACCTGGGACCCACACAGGAGAAAGCCTTATAATAGATAGTCAAGCTTCTGGTAGTAGAGGCATCTTCAGAAAGACCTCTCTTGTTGATTTAAGTAGCTTGGAAGCTCATAGCTTAAGAGGTGGCCCTACAGATAATCAGGGTTTTTTTTCACTGAAGATATTAGAACTGCCTCTTTTAAGTCTGCATGGGTGTTGCCTATACTATAGAAGGACTGATCACCTGTCTTAACTGTGGGGCCAGTCCCAAGTAGACAATTTAATGAGCCAAGAAGAAGAATGGCCAGGCTAGCAATTGATGGCCCTCATTTCCCTACTCATTCTGTCCACATCTTTGAGACCTACTAGTGGAAAGAAAATGAAGAAAATGGCTCACAATGAACCTCTGATTGTTCCATCTTCCCTCCCCCAACAACATGATACTCAATTGCATGGAAAAGCATTGCTGATCTGTTCTGTGCAGATGCACTGGAGGCATAGAAATAGCTCTATTTGCTGCACAAACTGCCATTGAATAAGATTTCAAATCCTCCTGAAAGAGAACCCAACTTGGTGTTTAGTCTGATTCTTTATGGGAACTTCTCCATTTCTACTCCAACTCTTTACCTATCCATTGCATTGCTCTCAGCACTCTGGTAAACCAAACCACTTGAGCTCTGCTAGAGTGAAGAGGGCACTTAGAAGCAATAGTGTCAACCACCCAGGCCATTTATATATTTCACAGAGCAATCAGAGCTTTGACAGTATTGCTGACAGATGACCTGAGAAATTTTGCAAAAGCACTTAGAAAACCATCTGGAGTCATCAGGTGCCTGGTTTGGACCATTTTAATTGATCCTAACCCCTGCAGAAGTGTATAGCCAATGACAATCTAAAACTGACCAGAGAGTGATCTGTCCATAACAATTACATAACAATTACAAAAATTACAAAAAGTTCCTCCATTTTCAGATCTCCAGCACCAGCCAAACAGAACACTAAATCTAGCTTGTGTACTGCTACGTCTGTGAAGCCAGATGGCAATCTGGACAAGTCTGGTCATCATGGCTGACATGAAATCCTGAGCTACTCCTGGCTGGACAACCACAGTATGCACATTTAAATCTCCCAAGACAAGAAGTTTCTGATAGTAGTGTCATGCCAGAGACCATCCTGTTGAGCTCAGGAAGAGAGACTGTTATGCAGTGAGGTGAACAATACATTACAATGACTCTACACTGACCTGGCTACCCAAACACATCTGGAAATGCTGAAAGTAAACTATTATTGTTGTATTTTGTTATCATATTCATATTATTTATTTACATTTTGGTCAGTTTGCTGGATGATTTTGTCATTTGATTTTGTAAGCCTCTTAGATTTGCTCAGTTGGAGCAGCATAAATAAATAAAAATAAAATGATCAGATTGCCAGATGGAGCTTCTGGTCAGTGAGATGGAGTCCTTGCAGAGTATAGCCATATCACCTCCCAGTCCTCTAGCCTTTGGCTCCTGCATCACAGAATAGCCCAAAGGACAGAGCTGGGAGAGGTTAACTCCACCTTCCTTTTTCAGTCAGGTGTCTGTAACACATGCCAGGCCAGAACTTTCATCCAGGTTTAAGAAAACAAAACAAAACAAAACAAAACAAAACAAAACAAAACAGGACAATAGATGTTTCATAAGCAACTGACCAGACATTGAAAAAAACCCCAGGACTTTTAGGTTGATCTCGGTCACCTAATCTTCCTTGGTTAGCCAGCCAGTCATTGATGTACCCTTCTTTTCATGCCATTGCCAGGTTTCAGCTGCCCACCATATCTCCCCTTGCCAATTCCAGATTTAATGTTTGCTCCCAGACCAAACTCTATCTCTCCTCTCCCACCATCTCCCTAACAGATCTCATAATGCTGAGCAATAATTCATAAACCACCATTAATAAATACCAGCAAAAGAAAGTGGTTTTTCCTCTGTTAGAGCTTAAACTCCTTCCCACTGTTTATTCATGAGGACCAATAAGACTGAGGCAAATCACATAATTGACATCCATGATATCACTTGCCTCTCATCAATGTCCCTGAGTCCCCTAACTGCAGGTATGTTCCACCACTGGTGTGTGTGCTATGCAGATGTTTGCAGCAAAGCGGCTATGCAGGCACATGCAGGAAGAGAGTACTTGGAAAAGTCCTGGAGGCAGCTACGTTGAGCCTTCCATAAGATATGGCTGTTGCAATGCTTCAAGCTAATTTGCTTGTCAGCTTTGGGGGATTTTTTGACAGTTTTTATCTGAGCATTATTTAAGAAGAGGGGACTTCTTAAAGGAAGTTTAAGAAGGAATATTAAAAGTTCTGAATCTGAACCCTAAAGAGTCTGAGCATCTTCCAGCCATCCAAGGAATTTTATCAAACTGTAAAAATGTCCATTCCAATAGAACTGGCCAAATAATTACATCTTTACACTACATGCCTGATTTCAGGAGTTTCACATGGTGATAGAAACAAAATTCTTCTTTTGGGGGGCTTGATCCCAGTCAAGGCTTTGAAATAAGACAAAGCAGATCAATAATATTATTGGCTCAATTTCATCCCTGGAGTTATACCTTTAGTTCCCAGCATTCCTCCTTCAGGGGTGGATTTGACTCTCTGTTTTAGTAAGAACCATGTGCACATAAGAAGGCGAATCAGAAACGTCAGGCAAAAAGATAAATCTTTTTCTTACAAAGCTGCTGAACCCTCTGAAGCATATTGCTTTAATTATAACTATCGTTTGTGTTTTGAGTTTTGAAAAAGAAAAGCAATGAAAACGTTCTTTTTCTTTCTATGTATGTATTTTGGTAAACATGCTCTTTTCCTCAAGCATTGTATGAATTAATGAACAGAAGTAGAAGAAAAAAAAAAATCTGAGCTTTTCTTTGAAGCTCCATAGTCAAACAAAGAAAAAACGGGACGGTGAATTTAAGGAGAATAACCTTTTGGCGTATTGTATATTTCAACAGACTTCTTTATTTTTCAAGAGATGATTGAAATGTACCATGCCCCTTCTTTGAATTAATATTTATATTCTACTGGACAGAACATGAATGGAGAAAATGTTAAAGCATTACAAAAGTCCGGAAAACATGAAAACACCCTCTGAGGCTAACAAGAGAACTTGTCATAAGTCCTGTAATTTACAATACAGTTATCAAAACAATATTCAGGAACACCCCGATTCTTTATAGAGGCTTGTGTGGGGATAACAGTTACTCAGAAAGTAAAGCAGGGCCAACTTCAGGTTAAGGCTGAGGAGGTACTGGCCTGGGGCATCCAAGCTTAGGGAGTGCCAACACTGCCCATTCTTCTAAATCATTCTAAAAATGCAAATCTTCATATCTATGGGAGGTGGCACCGTCAGTCAATGTGGCTAGGGGCACCATATGCCCTTGAGCCCACACTGAGTAAAAGTGACATGCAAAATTGAATAAAAATTCTTCCAACATTTCAACACTTTTTGCATAGTATAAAATTGGGGAGGTCTTGAGGTCATTGAGGAGCTAAAGGAGATGCAGATGGTGGTAAATATATCCCAGGTTGTGATGGTGGTCAGCAGCCCATTTGGAAGAAAAGATGTGTTTCTTCTGATCCAGACAGAAGTCTGTTTGGGAAAAATGGTTATCTTTTTAGAGGCCAGAAGGGCCTCTAACTTTTTGGAATGGTTTGAGGGCCTCTAGGAGTGACACAAGAGGCAGATTTTTTTTTCTGTTTTTGGTTTTAAACACTGTATTAAGCTTAATTTAGGGATTCCCACAATAGTGGGGAAGGTGTCAATTTACCAATTTTCAGTAATCCCAAAATTAGAATGTTTAATGCTCTAGATGCTCTGAAAGTAACTCTTCTCAGCAACACCCTAAAGCTGCATTACTTTGGAGCAGACACTTTAGAACTCTACTTTCTCCTTTGGGGACAAATATAATTGACTGGTTCTTTTCTGCTGCCCAGCAAATATGTGCCTTTCTGGAGTGGAAGAAAGTAACTATTTTTACATGGGACAGGGGTTGCATGTTTTGTCCCTCTGAATTTGTCTGCCCACTAATTTTTAATAAAGGAAGTGTTTGATGGGACATCACTCCACTTTTATTCTACAAATTGATCAAAATGACATCTGTGGTACCTTTGGGGCAAAAAGCTGAAACATGATATGTGTAAACTGCAATCATGTATTCCATTTTCCCTGTCAGAAATGACTACCTTGATCTTTGATACATTAATTTTCAGATCAATGCTTCTTGTTGCATTATGCAATCTGTCTAACATTCACTTCAAATAATTCATGTTCTCAGCCAACAACATGGCATCGTCTGCTTACAGAGGTACATGTATATTCACATCCCCAACCAACACACATATTACATCACTATAAGCATTCTTTATGCATTTCTCCATATAAGCATTAAACACCTAAGGGGAAAGCATACTTTCATCTACATGTAGTCCCTGGGTTAAGAATGCCCAGGTTACAGACAACCCATAGTTAAGAACAGAGTCTATTGCAGCAAAATTTGATTTAAATACACAATGGTTCAAGTTCATTACACAATGCTATTTATACAGCTTACATACAAATTCAACCTAAGGACAGATCTTGGGAATGGAACTTGTTCTTAAACTGGGGATTACCTGTACTCAGTTGTGAACCATTCACTAAGCATTTCATTTCTTTAAATGTATGACTTACTCCTGTGATATCTTTCTTGTCCTGCCTTCAACAGTCTTCAACTCTATATTTGCACAAAATATTCCATAATTCAGGTTTATTCACTTCATCATATGCTTTACCTAATTTTTTTTTCTTTCTTTCTCACATTGATAAACTTCTCAGTGAACTGCTGAAGAGCAAAATCTGATCTTAATACTGTCTGTTCTGGCATAAAGCCACACTGCACTTCCTAAATTTTGTTCATGGTCATCTCTTGTAGCCCTTCAATCAGAATTTTGCGAAAGATCTTCCCAGACACTTTTAACAAACTAATAGAGTTTGCATTTATTCTTGCTAGCTTTCCTTATGTTTAAGAGAACAATTCTTCCAATTGCCAGGTAGTTGTGTCATTTCCAGTTATACCATCTATACCTGCAGCCTTACCATTTTTCAACTTTCTCATACCATTTATGATTGCCTTTTCATTTTTTCCTGACAATGTTTATAGCACTTGTTTCAATTCTATCCTTCAGTATACCGATATCGTTCCATACAAATCTCTAAAATATTCCTTCCAGCATTTTCTCACTTCAATTTCATCCCAAATTAGTTAATATTTTTTTATTTTAAAACCCATTCATTCTGCTGAAGATTTATGTTTAGCCTCCTGTACCCACTTCCAAAACATTATTTCCATTATTTATTGCATTATATTTTCTCTGCCTCTTTTAATCCTAAGCATTCCCTGCTCTCTTTGATTACATTCTTTGCAAGTATATTTTTGATTAGAAGATTCAGAGAGGAATTTTGGGAAATGAATTCATTTCAAGAGAAAAATGTTATTTTGCTAGATGGCGTGTATGGATTGGTGGGAGTGAGATGAGAAAGTACAGGAAAAGTGATTGGGCTATTTGAAGACCCAAGAAAGAATGAGAATGGGGACTGGTGAATATTTGCTTACAAAAGGCATGTTTGTTTTGAATATAAGTTAAAGCATAAGACTATTCATATGCAAATATAACAAAGAAATGAATATAAATCCAAATGAATTATTGATTTGACTACCTGATGAAAAATCGGGAGTATTAGAGGAAGATAAAAGACTAATGATATGTTCTGAATCTAAGACAGACAACTTTTTTTTTTTTAGTGTGGATCTTGGGAAAAATGAATGTGGAAGAAAAGGAGAAAGAAATTAGAGTGAAAGTATGAAACCACTGGAAAGAAAAGCATGAGTCTTCTATGAAGAAGTATTAGAAGATAGATAAATCTCATAACACAATGAAGAGAAAGTGGACACAAGGAAAGAGGGTGCAAAAGCTGCCTGGGACAGAATGGAAAGAATGATGCTACAGTGCTATAGAAGTGTGTGGAGTTATGTTAATTAGGAAGTATGAAGAAGGAGACTTGGTGGAATGAAATGAAAACTGTGAATGAGGGGAAAAGGCAAATAAGATCGGGATTACTGAAAAAATGAGGATGAGAGAAAGATGTGGTACAATGTGAATAACTCATCATTAGAGTTTAATGTGTAAATGTCACCAATCTATGGATTCCTACCTTAATGTGCACCCCCAACAACTTAGATGGCATCAATTCATGCTTTCTGAATCATAGTCCTTACCTTCATAATTAAACTTACAATTCATATCTCTGCATGCATTTAGCAACTCTACTACAAAAGATCCAACTATTTTCACATCAATTACATATTTTTGCTTTCTGTTAGTTTCGAGACATAACTTTTTACTTGCTTATTTGTTCTTTACCATGAACTCATCTTAGATTAGTTGCAAATGTCCATGTGCCGCTTACAGGCACATAAATATTATCTTCCACATGCATAAACCAACGTGGCTTTGGTCAATTGATGCATTCATGTTATGCTTTTTAGTAAAACAGAGAAGATACAGAATAGGTTATTGTCCCTTACTGTCCTTAGTTGTACCCTGCTAACTGTAAGGACATTACTACTTGGTTCTGGAATATTTTGGCCAGTAAATAATAACAATAACAATATCACAAGTGCAACCAAAACCCAGTTTTACCCTATACATTTTTATGCTATTCTATGCAAGATAAAATAGTTAATCAAGATTCTACCTTGCTTGCCATCACACTGTTGCCTCTAGACTGTGAAGAATGAAGTATATAACTCAGAATGGAAACTGACTATTGCCATATGTTATTAAAGGGACATAAATAACGTGTGTGTATGTGTGAGTATCTGTCCGATTGGCCAAATTAACCTGCAGCTGCATTTTGTATGGTACAGCTTTGTCCTAAGGGGCACCATATACAAAACAGTCTGAAAGTTTACTGTGCACTTAATTATTCATTTCAAGATAAATTAATTTAATTCCCTTCTTTCTCAATTCTGCCTTCCCAAAGTTTTCCCTTTAAAATGTGGGGTAGGAAGGAAGAGATGAAAACCTAATTTTTTCCCCTGCACCTCCTGTTGCCATATCTTTAAGACTCTTTAAAAATTAAACAGGGAGGAAATGGTTTCGATATCAGGAGGCAAGCTGTTTTCCCGAAGGAGGTTATTATGGTGAAGACTCAACTACAGGGTTCACATAGTGGCCGAGCAGGGTTTTAAAGATGTGGACCACTTATATTCCAACTTGTACTGCAAAACATTTGGAGGGTACCAGATTAGGGATGGCAGTTCCAAACAGCAGTAACTTTACTCTTGCTATTGTTCTTGTTGTTCTTGTTGAAGTTAATTATTTCAGAGGGTAGGACATTCTTCCTTTACCTGGAAGCTGGGTTGCAGCAAGTATGCTGATGATGAAAACTATACCCAACACATCTGGAAGGTGCCAGGTTACAAAAAGCTAGGCTATTTCATCTTGCTTTGCAGATCTCCATTGCAGTGGGAATAAGAATATACAGATGTTTCTATGTGAGTTGGTCCCTTGCCAAACTATTATTTTTTTCCAGCCAAAATGAAGCCAGCCAGAGATGAATATGAGCTAGAATCATGTCAGGCCTAGCCCAAGGAACTCCAAGAGACCATGCAAATTCAGTCCAGCTATGTTTATTAGCTACAACCTCTAGCAAGAATCTTCCCAGACTAAAACCCCAGTTCCCAAAGTCCTCCAGTCACAACAGTGTGAATTCCTCAGGGAGGTGCCAGTCTCATCCTTTTGTTCCTCCCACGGATAAGCTAAGAAAATGCTTATCTCCCTGAGCTTGGCCTTCATAATTCCATTCCATCACAAATCATATATAAAAATGAATTAATTCCTAATTGTGAAAGGAATGGTGTTAATTATTGTTGTTCAGTCATTAAGCCGTGTCCGACTCTTCGTGACCCCATGAACCATATCGCACCAGGCCTTCCTGTCCTTCACTGCCTCCCTGAGTTTGCTCAATTTCATGCCCATTGCTTCAGTGATGCTATCTAACCATCTCATCCTCTGCCGTCCCCTTCTCCTTTTGCCTTCAATCTTTCCCAGCATCAGGGTCTTTTCCAAAGAGTCCTCTCTTCGCATTAGGTGACCAAAATATCTGAGCTTGAGCTTCATGATCAATCCTTCCAATGAGCAATCAGGGTTCCTAAGGCCCACTTGACTTCGCTCTCTAGGATGTTCGGCTCAAGGTCAGTGTCACACCAGCATGGACATCAGGGACATTAAGATCTTTCTTGTATAGTTCTGTGTATTCTTGCCACCTCTTCTTAATCTTTTCTGCTTCTGTTAGGTCCCTGCCTTTTTTGTCCTTTATCATGCCCATCTTTGCACTAAACGTTCCTTTGATATCTCCAATTTTCTTGAAGAGATCTCTAGTCTTCCCCATTCTATTCTTTTCCTCGATTTCTTTGCATTGTTCATTTAAGAAGGCCTTCTTATTTCTCCTTGCTATTCTCTGGAAATCTGCATTCAGTTATATCTTTCCCTTTCACCCTTGCTTTTCGCATTCCTTCTTTCCACAGCTATTTGTAAGGCCTCATCAGACAGCCATTTTGCTTTCTTGCATTTCTTTTTCTTTGGGATAGTTTTAGTTGCTGCCTCCTGTACAATGTTACGGACCTCCGTCCATAGTCCTTCAGGCATTCTGTCTACCAAATCTAATCCCTTAAATCTATTCATCACCTTCACTGTGTATTCACAAGGAATATGATCAAAGTCATACCTGAGTGGTCTAGTGGTTTTCCCTACGTTCTTCAATTTAAGCCTAAATTTTGCAGTAAGAAGCTCATGATCTGAGCCACAGTCAGCTCCTGGTCTTGTTTTTGCTGTCTGTATAGAGCTCCATCTTTGGCTGCAAAGTATATAATCAATCTGGTTTCGGTATTGACCATCTGGTGATGTCCATGTGTAGAGTCGTTTCTTGTGTTGTCGGAAAAGAGTGTTTGCTATGACCAGCTTGTTCTCTTGACAGAACTCCATTAGCCTTTGCCCTGCTTCATTTTGTACTCCAAGGCCAAACTTGCCTATTATTCCAATTATTCCTTGACTTCCTACTTTAGCATTCCAATCCCTTATGATGAAAAGGACATCTTTTTTTGGTGCTGGTTCTAGAAGGTGTTGTAGGTCTTCATAGAACCAGTCAACTTCAGCTTCTTTGGCATTAGTGGTTGGGGCATAGACTTGGATTACTGTGATGTTGAATGGTTTGCCTTGGATTCACACTGAGATCATTCTGTCGTTTTTGAGGTTGTACCCCATTACTGCCTTTCCCACTCTCTTATTGACTATGAGCGCTACTCCATTTCTTCTAAGGGTTTCTTGTCCATAATAGTAGATATAATGGTCATCTGAATTAAATTCACCCATTCCCATCCATTTTAATTCACTGATTCCGAAGATGTTGATGTTCATTCTTGTCATCTCATGTTTGACCACATCCAGCTTGCCTTGGTTCATAAATCTTACATTCCAGGTTCCTATACGATATTGTTCTTTACAGCATCGGACCTTCTTTTCGCTTCTAGATACATCCACAGCTGTATGTCCTTTTGGCTTTGGCCCAGCCACTTCACTCTTTCTGGAGCTACTTGGAATTGCCCTCCACTCTTTCCCAGTAGCATATTGGACACCTTCCGACCTGAGGGGCTCATCTTCTGGCATCATAACTTTTAGGTGTTAATTATATATGTCATTCAAAAAGAAAAAAAAAACATAAACATAACACAATTAATATAAATTTAAGAATATCAACTTGGATGGAAGATAGGGTGCAGCTGATCTCCTGGTTTTCAGGCTACATATGGCTATTCCTCTGAAGCACCACTCTTTATGCCTATTATGAGTTTTCAAAAAGTAACATCAACAAATATTTGTGAATCCACTCCTTGTTTGCAGTTTGAATTCAACTAAATAATAAAGAAGGTAGAATCCAGTATATTCCTTCTCAGTGTTAATTAAAAGAACATTGTCCATTAACTCTAAAAAACAGGTATTCGGAGAAACAGGCTTAAAAAAAAAATCAGTAGCCCTCAGAATAGCAAAATCTCCAAAATCACTTGCAATGTGGAATAGACACTGTGATTAACCACAAAGGGTGAGCCGAAGCATAGACAAGATCATGGTCTTCTAGAAACAACCTCCCATGAACTGTACCCTCCAGATGCATTGCTGCTGCAGTTTCTAAAATTTCCAGCCAGCATGGCTAACACTGGGAATTCTGGGAGTTGCAGTCCCAACACAACTGGATGATGCAAGGTTGGGGAAGGTTGTTTTAAAAGGAGCAAACAGCATATGGTACCTTCCATGGAGGTAACACAGATTTACCATTGTGTAAATCCAACAGAGAATGTAATGTATGTCCAGTTGCCCAGAGGTAAGGAAAACTGTTGCACAACTTGCTGCTGTTTCTTTTTTTGAACTGCAACACAGTGGCTTAATTGATTTTCTCTTTCTTCTTTGCCAGAGACAGCTGAATGTCAAAGGTCTTTCTTTTGTGAAGTACTAGAAAACCTGTTGTCAGACAAGCTCTTCCCATTTAATAATTCATCCCATTTTTAGTCGACATACACTAAATCCAGACCATGTTGAAATGACAGTGTTGAACGAAACTAAGAAGAATAAATAATCTAGCACACTTATTGGGCATTAAACATATATGAACCTTGTTTCTCCACCCCAACCTTTTTCTTAAAAAAAGAAAACCACCAAAGGCTGTAGTTTAAAAGGCAAGATAGAAACTTTAAAATGAATGATAATTCAGAATGGCCATTTCCAAGTGGCAGACAAATTATTTATATTATTTCTTCTATACACAAGGAATCAAACTAAATGAACAATGCTTAAGCATGTCAGGGTTTCATCAATTTTGTATGAGCATTCACAAATATCCTGGTGGGGGTAATTGCTTGCAAATACATTTAAACTAATGATATGTTATATCCTTCCTTGATATAAAACTATTAAAAGATATGTTATTGCATCTGACAATGCCATGCAGCTGGGTCAACTCCTAATGACAGATTTCAGCATTTGTAAATTAAGATACACACTGCTGGAAGCAAATATTTTGTAAAAATAAAAGCTATACACTATACAAGCTGAACCATTTCTCTAATGTTTCTATGTAGACTATATAAGGAATGAACACATATGGAAAACTGAAATGAGGCGCTAAGATGCACTGATAAGCTTGTTAGCCTGGAACATAGGAGATATAGATTTTATACCCTCTTCCACTGATTACAAAAAGAACAATTGCTTTGGTAGATTGTCTCAAAAGTCTATCCAAGGCAACAGAAGTACCTCCAGTAGTAGATGAACTGGAGAGCATCAATTCTTACACAGAGAAAGGGCTAGCTGGGCCAACTAGGTAAAAGATAATGGAAAATTCAGGTCATTTGTGAAATGTAGTTGTAGTGATGTCCCTATACCTGGAAGGAAATTGATTGTTTTTTATTTCTCTTTGAACTGTGTGAACAAATAACATTTTCCAATTCTGCTCAGTGCCATTTTTAATTCTGTCCATTAATGCTTTCTCTTTTCTGAATTACAAATACTGTAGTAATATTTTTCACTTATGTTCTCTAAACCATTATTTCTTCTGGTTTGTCATCACTGAGTGCTCCCATTCAGTCAGGGATCATAATAGTTTTCCTTCGTTGTTTGGAAACTTGAAATACTCAGTACATAAGTATTCTTGATAATCCCTCTCCCAGTGTCACTCAAATAATATAATCTTTCACAAATTGTCCATGTAATTATGCATGGAAAGTGGTAGAGAGGAAGTAGTTTTGTATGTTTAGATTTCCACATGAGCAAGTAAGTCAGTAATTACTTACATGAGTAAGTAAATCAGGGTTTTATTCACATGGAAACCAACACTTGCAGAAATCTATGTGTAGAATTATTCTCCATGCAGACATCTACTGTATGTTCTCTGGAGGCTGACCTCATTTGAGTAATGTTGGCAGGTGATGCTTGAACCTATCAGAATGATTCTTGTGATGAGTAGTCCGACCCTGAATGCCACAATAGCATTAATATCAAAGGGATAATATTACAATTTGGCTTCATGACCATAAAGTCATCGATGGCAATATACTGTAAATGAAAGAGATAACAAGACAGGTATACCAAAAAATGTACTATGTAGTACTCATAGTACTCTGTACTATGTCCATAATTGCAGAAAGCCTAAAAAAGACAAAATTGCACAATGATGAGGGTACAGAAGTTGCCAGTGTGTGTGTGCGTATCCCCTCTCATCCCTATGGGTGGCATGTATCTTCCTCAATCTCAGGTTGTCTACCAGAGGCCTGGGAATCTGAGGGTTCTGTGCAGTATCTTAGCTGTTCCTAGCACTGCACTCTTCTGGACAAAGAGCTCTGATGTTGTTCCTGGGATCTGTTGGAACCATTCTCCCAGCTTCAGAATCACATCCCAAAGTGCTCCTATCACCACTGGGACCACTTTGGCCTTTACTTTCCACATCCTCTCTAGCTCCTCCTTCAGGCCCTGGTACTTCTCCAGCTTCTCATACTCCTTCCTGATGTTGCTGTCACCTGGCACTGTTACATCTATTACTACCACTGTCTTCTGGTCCTTGTCTACTACCACAATGTCTGGTTGATTGGCCAATATCTGTCTGTCTGTCTGTCTGGATCTGGAAGTCCCACAGGATCTTAGCCCTGTTATTCTCCATGACCTTCTGTGGAATCTCCCATCTGGACTTGGGGGGGGGTCTAGCCTATATACTGTGCAGGTGTTCCTGTACACAATGCCAGCTACTTGGTTGTGCCGTTCAGTATATGCTATTCCTGCCTGCATCTTACACCCTGCCACCATGTGTTGGACTGTCTCTGAGGCCTCTTTGCACAGTCTGCACTTTGGGTCCTCTCTAGTGTGGTAGATCCCTGCTTCTATGGATCTGGTGCTTAATGCCTGTTTTTGTGCTGCTATGATCAGTACCTCAGTGATGACTTTTAGTCCAGCCCTTTCCAGCCACTGATAGGATTTCCCAATGTCAGCCACCTCAGCTATCTGTTGATGGTACATCCCATGCAGGGGCTTGTCTTGCCATGGTACTTCCTCCACTTGGACTTCGTCCCATGTCTGCTGCTGCCTGAGGCATTCTCTCAGCAGCTCATCTTTGGGTGCCATCTTACTGATGTACTCCTGGATGCTCTGGGTTTTGTCCAAGACAGTGGCTTTGACACTTATCAGACTCCACCCGCCCTCTTTGCAGCTGGTGTACAACCTCTGGGTGTTGGACTTGGGGTGGAAACCTTCGTACATTGTGAGGAGCTTCCGGGTCTTCACATCGGCAGCCTCCATGTCCTCCTTTGGCCAGGTCACTATACCGGCAGGGTATCTGATGACTGGCAGGGTGTACATGTTGATGGCATGGATCTTGTTCTTCCCATTGAGTTGGCTCTTCAGGACCTGTCTTATCCTTTGGTGGTACTTGGATGTTGCTGTCTTTCTTGCCTCCTCATTGTGGTTCCTATGTAACTGTGAGATACCAAGTAATTGTAGATGGTCTGTATGTCTGCTATGTGGCTCACTGGTAGTTCCATCCCATCCGTCTTAACTACCTTCCCTCTCTTTAGTATCATCTAGCCACACTTCTCTAGTCCAAATGACATCCCAGTGTCCTCACTGTAGATCCATGTCAGGTAGATTAGTGAGTTGCTGTTCACTGTTAGCATACAGCTTGATGTCATCCATGTAGAAAAGGTGGCTGACGGTATTTGCACTCTTGAAGCTGTATCCGTATCCAGTCCTTGTGATTATCTGGCTGAGAGAGTTCAAGCCTATGCAGACCAGCAGCAGGAACAGTGCATCACTTTGGTGTATACCATACTTGATGGCACTTGTGTGAATTCTCTTGAGTGGCCTTCCAGTGTTGTCCTCCATAGTCCCATTGAGTTCTTGAGGAAGGTCCTTAGTGTCCTGTTGACTTTGTATAGTACCAAGCATTCACAGATCCATGTCTGTGGCATTGAGTCATAGGCTTTCCTGTAGTCAATCCAGGCTATGCTCAGATTGGTCTGTCTAGACCTTGAGTCTTGGGCGACTGCTCTATCTATGAACAGCTGCTGTTTTGAGTCTCTGGTGTTGTTCCCAAAGTCCTTCTGACCTGTGCTCATGTACTGGCCTATATGGTCTGTAGCTTGGTAGCTATGATGCCTGATAGGACTTTCCATGTTGTTGGGGGGCAGGTTATTGGCTGGTAGTTGGATGATGCTGTTCCATTGTGGGGGTCTTTGATGATCAGCATTGTCCTTCCGTGTGTTAGCCAGTCTGGGTGGGAATCTGCTGCTAGCAGCTGGTTCATCTGTGCTGCTAGGCATTCATGCACTGCTGTTAGTTTCTTTAGCCAGTAGGTATGGATCATGTCCGGGCCAGGTGCTGTCCAGCTGTTCATGTTCTTGACCCGCTGTTGGATGTCTGCTACTGTGATGGTGACTGGTTCCTGTTCTGGGAGATTGCTGTAGTCTGCTCTCAGGTCCTATAGCCACTTTGCACTGGTATTATGTGTCTTCTCTTTGTCCCATATGTTCTTCCAGTACTGTTCAGTTTCTGCTGTTGGTGGCTTTGCTGTTACCGCGTTGTTGCACTGCAATTTGGAGTATAGCTTGGATGGTTCTTTGGAGAACAGGGCATTTATCTTCTCTAGTCTATCTCCTTAGCCTGGTAGCCAGTGCTGTGAGCCTTTGTCTAGCAGTCTCTAGGGCTTCAGGTGGAGTTCAGGTGATGTATTTTTTTCAGTAGCTGAGTCTTATCTTTAATCTCTACACCCTTCTATAGTTCTACCAGCTAACTATCTTTTCTCTGAGTTGCCTTGATCTTAGCCTTCAACCTCGTTTTCCAGGCGGTAAGTACTGCTGTTCTTCTTGATTGTGTAGCCAAGCATCTCCAGGATTACCATGGCTGTAGCATATACCAGTTCATTGGTTTGAGTTATGGTGGTAGTAGGGATTGTCATGAGAGCTCTATTGGCATCTTCTATCATACTATCTGATAGTACTTCTCCACTGAGCCTTGGTAATCAGTTGACTGTAGCTAGTTTATCCATGTAGCTAGTTTATCTTATCAGCTGCAGTGCTCTATAATGGAGGGGGTGGCAGTCACGTTCCAGCTTCAGGTGCTGGCTGCACATCCAGTTGTTCTTCCAGGTCTTCTTGAGTCCAGGATGTAATGTGTAGTTGGTCTATCTCAAGTTGTGACAGCAACTTCTTCTTCACTATGTTGAAGTGTTGGGTAAGTAGCTGTTTCTCAGTTAGTGTGGATGTAGGTCTTCTGTCCATCCATAGTTTTCTCATACGTTTCATATATCCCTTCTCATTAGGTCTACTGTTGTAGTAGCATTCCATCAGTTCCATGTTCTCATATCTCCTCCATGTATGGTTTGTTTATATATATAATGTGCTGACCTCTAGTGGTCATCTGGATATTTGCATATATAATGTGCTGACATCCAATGGTCATCTGGATATTTGCAGCCCAGATCTGTTAGGCCTATTTTATACTCTCTAAATGGAATGCTTACCAGAATCAGAATAATGATACAAGATTATTGTAGTTATTCTTGGGGTTATGAGGAAAAGTAGACAGTATTCACATGCTACCACCATTTATAGGAGAATCTAGTGGTAGCAGGGAATTTCATCATCTACAAATGCCAACACCCATACCCTGATATTTCTAAGGGGGAGGATTTTTCTGACTTTTGTTTGTTCTTCACAGTCTAAACTTTGAGCTATACACAAAGGAATTTTTAGCTTGCCACTGGCAAAACATAACTTCCTCTAAATGTTTTGTAAGGTTATAGAAGGTTTCTCATGTGCCTTGAAATTCTTCTAATGTTTCTCTGAGCAAGGACTTCATCTTAAAATCATACTTTAGGTGATGCTTGCTGGCAGGGAAGTGTAAAATACTATTCTTATTGAAACTTTTTAAAATTTCCACAGATATTCATAGATATCCTTCCTGAGCAAAATCCTCCAAAAACATCTCCAAAATGTTTATAATCTAAAGTAGGATTGCAAAATAATTTCAGTTTCAAACTAAACAAAAGCAGTTGGATTTTAATATCAGTAGAAATGGTATTACTACTTTTATTTTTATATTGCAAGAGTTCTAAGGTTTAGATTCATTTTAAATAAAAGATGAAAATACAATTGTCATTTGTATGTTTTCCTTTCTATTAACAATGGACATATATACCTTAACAAAATGGCACAAACAACCTTGGGATTGCACAATTATATCAAGAGTCTTGCTGTATGTGCATATTTTCTCTATTCTGCATGATAAAATTCAATATGCAAAAGAACATCTTCATGAAACTAATCATATCAGGATGGCTTTATTACTGCTAATTTGCATACTCATAAAGAATTTAAAATTCACATATGATTTCAAGGAAATAATCTTTGGCATTTTTTTGTATGAAGTGGCCAAATGTGTGCTTAATAGACTAATGTGCTGGTTAGAATGTAGCTATCCACTGTTCTTCACATTTTCTGAACATATCAATGAAATTGTCAACTCAAATGTATTTGAAAGATGATAATTTTTGAGAGGTTACTTCATGAGAAAATTCACTGCAGTATATATTTTCTTGAAAAAGTATCTGTTTAGAAATTTATATTTTCAGAGAAGATATATGAAAATGCTGAATAATATTTGTGTGGATTTTTAAAAAAATAATGGAGAAAAGGGAAATGGGATAACTTACAAGGGAAAAAATGCAAAAGAAATATTCAGAATCATTCATTTTCAGTTGAAAGGCCTGGAATCTGTGTCAGCTGGCAATGGCTAGCATGACATATGAAATCTGATTTTCTTTTCTTTTCTCTTTTAAGCATGCTTTCCCTTCGAAAAGAAGACCAGGTAATGCAGAACTTCAAAGTCCAAGAAGGAAGTGGAATGAGGGAATTTTAATAGATTCTATAAGCAATAGCATTGACAGTCTTCCCACATCAAATGTTGTGATTTATGCAAGCAATCCTGTTGATGGCTTTTTTTGCAGACATGGTTGCTAATGAGTTGACTTTCCTTTTTTTTTTTTTTTGTCTTCCAAGAGAAGCTTACCCTTCATGAAGGATGTGCCAAATCCCATCACAGTTCACTGGAGCAAAGGGTTCCAGTATGACCTTGTGAAGGTCTTTAAGGAGAAAAAGCCTTGTCCTCCCTTTTCCCAATCTCATTATGACCTGGTTTGAGAGTGTGAAAAAGAAAGTCTGTGATACTGTTCTCATTTTGGTGCCATACAGTCTCTTAATTGCACTTTTAAACAGAGTGTAATTTTTGTAATTAACGTGGTGGCTGCAGAGGGCAGAGAAAGCTTGCTCTATGCTAATTGCAATCCCAAATTGTGATTGTGGAAATCCAAGGCTTTCTGTTACTGGGCCAGGATGTCATCTGTATGAAAGGTTTCAAAGCTTTTTCTCCAGGGGTTTTCCAGTTCATTAGTGTTTGGTAGCATGTATATTTGTGTGAATATATATATATATATATATATATATATATATATATATATATACACACACACACACACACACACACACACACACACACACATACACATACACATACAGAGAGAGAGAGAGAGAGAGAGAGAGAGATTTTTACCAGATAATGGGGGGAGAAATTTTACTAAGGGCTATCATTAGATTTCTATTCACATTATTGCCAACAGAAGGACTGTGGCATATTGCTTCCCTGCAAGTCAATGCTTTGGAGCCAAGAAAATATGTGCTTTGTAATAAAGCATATAGTATATGATGAAGGGATTTCACAATAACCTTCAGAAGAGAAGAAAAGGGATATTGGGAAGGGGATACCAGGAATCCAAATGGTGACATGTGAAAGCCATATTTAATTTCTGTCTTTCCTTAAGGGAATTCAAAGCTCATCCATCGTTTTCTTCTACTTTTATCTTTACACAAGATTTGAGATATAGGTTACAAAGAGAGATGGAAACTGTCCCAACATCCTTCAGTGGACTTGCTGACTGAGTGGGAATTTAATTTAGTTACTTTTAGGTTTTAAAATTGTAACTTTTACCTAAAAGGATTTAAGAGAGGGCAGATATAGCAGCAACCAATGCAAATGACATAACAAAACTGAGAGAGAATAAAGAATATAAACCAGCAATGATTCTCTCTCTCTCTCTCTCTCTCATATTTGTATAGCCACCCATCTTACAAAAAAGGGACTCTGGGTGGTGTACAACACTCAGTTAAAAAGAAAACCAATAATACATATAAAACAGTCATTACTAAAACTGTAAAAAGTATAAAAAAGTACATGGAACGAGAGAGGATGATGGTAACCACAGTAAGGCAGCCACTGTAAAATCTCCCTGGTCCCCTGGGAGCCCCAGGCCTGATCACATAGCCAGGTCTTGAGGGACTTGCAGAATGTTAAGTGGGATAGAGCTGACCTCACTTCCAAGGGGAGAAGTTTCCACAAGGCGGGTGCCATGGCAGAGAAGGCCCACCTCCTGGGACCCGCCAAATGTAATTCCCTGAAAGGCGGGACCCGCAGCGTGCCTTCTCTGTCAGACCTGATGGGACGGGCAGATGTAATTGGGGAGAGGCAGTCCCTCAAATAACCCAGCCCTATGCCATGAAGGGCTTTAAAGGTCACAATCAGTACCTTGAATTGGACCCAGAAGCAAACTGGCAACCAATGCCTCTTGCAGAGCAGAGGTGTAATGTGTACCCTTCTAAGGCATGTGACTTAAAATAGCAGCACAAGAAAGAAATGGGCGTCCAGGACATGAACCTGCCACCTCGTGCCATTTCTATCCCCAGTCATCAAATCTAGTTTGAAAATGATCCACAAATGTCCTCTTCTGTGATGCTAACAATGATCAAAGAAGTAGTGCTCACTGATGAACTGTTTCAGGTCCCAAAGAAACACCCTACTCCTCATGAAAAGAAAATAAAAGAAATTGTTTGCAAACATTCTCACTCACCCATTAATGTTTTTATTTCATGTTATGTCATATTTTAAAAAACAGCAACAACAACTGAGTAGTTCCTGTGAGAGGAAGCACAGGGCCATCAGACCATCTTTTCCCTAAGAGATCACCTAGGATGTCTGGAGCCAAGGAACCAGGAGGAACTGTGAAGCAATCAGCCTTGCAACTGGAGAAATATCCTGGTCACAGGCTCCACAAAGTTGCAGCTATCTTTATTGTGGTTTAAAATGCACCACAGTTAAGCCAGAAATAAACTTGCTGAGCTCCCAAGCATTGATAACCTTGTAGGAACATAGAAGCTTCTAGCTGATTTCAAATAGATAAGGAACCCTTGTGTCCAAGGGCCTATTTTCTGTGGTAAGATGGAGCAGCTGTGAAGTAAACATTTCAACTAGAAGCACCTTATTACGAGGTACTTTCCTTTATTGATGCCTAATGCACCTCACCTACCAATGGGATTCAAAGAATTGCCTTGGCCAATAACCTTAAAACATGGATAGTTTGGCACATAGGGAGTCATTAGATATTTGACCCCAGTCCCTTATGGCTTTAAGTATGGGCATAGAGTTACCAGACATCCAGCAAAATGAGGATATGTTCTCCCTTTTGACTTCATGTCCTCCATCTGGCAGGATCCAATATTGTCTAGCTTTTCAGTGTCCTGTTTTGTGGGGAGGAGGGTTGTTTTCAAAATAGTCATTCAAATTTATGTGTATTATGACTTGGAAAAATATTGGGATTGAAAAACCAGTCTTTCTGATGCTGGAAAAAGTAATTTCATATACATGTAGGCCCAGTTGCTTTTTTTCTTTTTTTTCTTTTTTTTTTCTTTTTTGCTGTTATTTTTGTAGTGGATATCAAGAAGGTTAAACAGCTAAAGTGTCCTCCTTTCCCCCCATTTGTACTCCTTTCCAATTGTCCATATCCTCCTTTGCCTTTCAGATATCTGGTAACCCTATATGAATACCATTGCCTTGTAGGGAACTCAGAAACAAACAGCCATTGTGATTCCTTCATGAACGGTTCAAGAAGAAATGGGTAAAATGTGGCCCTTGTTTAATTTTAAATGGCCCAGATCCTAACTTCAAAAGCCATTTAAAAGCAATTGAGGTATATTCTGGAAAGAATGATCTGTCGTTTTTCCAACATTCTGTAGGGCAGGATAAAAGAGGGATAACAGAAAAGAAAGGAGAATCAGAGACAGACAGACAGAGAGAGAAAGAGAGGGAGGGAGGGAGATATATGTGGAGAGATAATTTTCCTGTTTGGGCTCCAGCTTCACCCACTTCAGCATCTGACTTTGCTTTTAAAGCTAAACCTCAGGGAGGAAGGAGGGCTCCAGTCAGAAACTATTTTTCCGTTACCACCTACCTGCCTTACCATGGTTTTTTCGTAGGAAGCTACCCACAAGTCTGGTCTCCTTCTTTTTGCCTTCCTTTGCACTCTGCCCACTTCACATGGCAGTTTTTTAAATGCTTATATATGTAGTTTTAAAGCCTTCAGGTATGTTCACAAATATTCCATTTCTGGGTATTATCAATTCACATCACACTATTTGAAAAAGACACAGTTGAATGGTGCCAAGGGCATCCTTGGGGGAGGTGACAAAAAACATCATGATGGGCACCACATCTGTGTGATTGAAGCCCTGGGCCTTTTTAAATTCATTTAACATAAAACAGGGTAGAGCTTCAATCATCTGGATGCAGTTGCTAGCTGAATTTTTTGACACCCTCTCCCTGTGGATGTCCCTGAATGGTGCATTCTTTAATCACTTGATGCTCCTCCTGCTAATGTCTGGGTTTACTCAAGATGCTAAAGCATGGTTAATCCCTATCTTAATCTCACATGGCTTGCCGAAATAAATAGCCATATTGGGGCTTAATATCATGACCAGGTTCATAAAACATGCTGTGTTCCCGGAACCCGCTATACCGCAACCAGATCAACTCTATTTTAGTCTAGTCTATTGTGCTGTGTGAACCCAGCCAAATGTTAATACTACAGATCTTTGATTGGGGATGTTTAGGTAACTGTTAGACCAGTGTTTCTCAACCTCAACAACTTTAAGATGTGTAGGCTTGGCTGGGGAATTTTGGGAGTTGAAGTCTACACATCTTAAAGTTCCCAAGTTTAAAAAACACTGTGTTAGAGAATGCAGATACATGACATAACCAACTACAGCATTTTCTTAAAGGCATATAAATATAATACAAAAGACAAGCAAAAGATTGCATGAGAAAGAATCTTCTTCCATTTTTCCTTTCTCAGAAAGAACTTCTCTCTTTTTCCACCTGCCCAATTGGTAATGCAACCAGACAGTTTACATATGTGATCCTTCGCATTTAGAAAATTAATAGTGTTTTCTGGCTCCAAATCACAGCTTGTGGCACTCTGCAGGCGACAGAAAACTTGGCCAGCGTCAACGGCAAACAGCCATTAGAAAATTAACCCTTGGTGGCAGAGGAGCCAAAGGTACTGAAGCAAGGGCCTTGAAAAGCAGCCGCCTGTAGCTTTCAGGTGCACCTACATATGTTAAGCAGCGAAACAGAGAAGACGGGCTTCCCCCTTGAGAGGCTCTATCAGGCATGTTTGTACTTGGATCCTGTGGATAGGGCATGACCATCTCACTTGGCAGCCGGAGCTACCAATATGCCAGGATTTTCATTATAGCAGAAGAGAAATGCTGACAAGTAATTATGAAGCAAAGCAGTTCAGATCTTAACTCTACCTGATTAGGATGCATGTTAGTTGCTCATTTGTTTTGCTTTGTTTTTTAATATCTATGAAAGCTTGCTATTTTACACAAACACACATAGCCTTGGCTTCAACTTCACTTTCATGAAAAATACTTAACACAAGTATTTCTGAAATCTCCTATGGGGCTCCTGGAGAGGGGTCCCCTTGGTGATGCCCCAAACTGCAGTCTCCTTTCCTGCAGATGTGTTCTGCAGGTGGACACCGCCCCTACTGTCTTGGGTTCTAATAGCATCTGCAATTGCCTTGTGGACTTTTATTTATTATTTTTGGCTATTGTTTCTATGTGCTTATTTTTTTCCTTCCAATTTTTCTATTTTATTTTTGGGATTAAGCTGTATCAAAGGAGTGTCATTGGGTTCCATTATTGCCTCCATAGCATTGAATGGAAAAACGTGAGATAAAAATGGTCCAAATTAGCAAAGATACAGCAGCCCCAAGACTAACCAAAACTAAACCTTGGGGAGTTCATCTGATTTCAGCTATGAACGTAAGTGGGCCATGGATATCAGTAGGTCTCTTAAATTCCCTAAATCTACATGTTAATGATATTTTAAAAAATTAGGTTTCATATTTAAAAGCATGAATCAAGAAGAATGAATGCAAAGTAGAACTAGATATGGCTGTGTGATCCTCGCTAATACTGCATTGCATAAAAAATAAATCAAGCTTCCCTCCCTACAACCCTCATAAATAGAGATTTTTAAAAATTTGTTATCTTATTTTAATCCATTTCTATTGTTAAGACTTAAAGTGGTATAAAGTTAGCTTGAATGCTTTCTAAGCCAAGTCAGATTACACCCCTTGGGCCCACAGTTCCACCTCTTCCAATCTCTTCAGCTTCTTTCTATCCCATTCCACTGCTATTGACCAACTCTCCTTCTTTCTCATCAACTTTGGTTGACTTAAATGCCTATTCTCAAGGGGCAATTGGCTAAAGGAAAAAGATGTCTTGGTTTTATTTATTTGTTCATTCATTCATTTTCCAGCCTAACTTTTTACTCAATCCAAGTTAATATATAAAATAGAGAATGAAAAACATTTACAATTATAAACTAAAACCAATACTAACATTAATTAACAGCTAAAAGCCTAGTAAAGACCAAAATACAGCTCCCCAAGTACATTTTGCAGCTGAAAGTAGTGCAGAAGAAGGTCTTCTGTCTACCAGATTAATAAGCCCCTGACAATGGAGATATCTTTGGTAGAGCCTCTTCTGACAATCTTAATGGTCAAGCAACTTCATAATGTAAGATGAAGTTCCTCAGTCAAGCTCTAAAAATTAACACCAACTCCTTTAACTGTGAGTGGAAAGTGACTGTCAGTAGTGAAGATCTTTCATTACAAACCTCAAAAATGTTTCCAATACCCCTCATAGCTGCCCAGCTGTTGCATTTTTCACAGATGTAATTTGAGGACACTTTTGAAGAAAAACATACATTGCAATAGTCAGGAAGAATATAACCATGATTAACTCATGCCAAATCCAACTGATTCAGGAATAACTGTAACTGTTATACTAGTTTTGGTGTAAAACAGCAACTTATATTTAAAATGGCCAGACTGTTTGATGGATGATCTGGTCCCCAAGATGGAACCTCTAGTCCAGTGGCTTCTCCAGCATGGCTGGGGAATTCTGGGAGTTGAAATCCACCCTTCTTAAAGTTGCCAAGGTTGCCAAGGTTGAGAAACATTGCTGTAGTCTGTAGTCATATAACCTCCTCCTTCCAATTCTGCACTGCCCCCCCCCCCCCAATAAATAGAGCTTGATATAAAGGACTTTTCCCATTTCTCACAACTATATCCCCTGGAATTTTGTGCATCATATAGCAGAGTACCAGGATGCAAGGCTCCAGTAATCTAAGGTAATAAAAGTTTTCAGTAAGCTCATATAATGCCAGTCACCTTTGTATGCTTATAGGTGGAGAGGCTCAAATTGCTAATCCAATGAATTCTTGAGAATGCTTTAGCCATGTCAGCCTTAGCTCCAAACCCATACTTTCAATTTCAGGATATGAATTATATCCTCAGCTTTAGAAATTTGTTTATGAATTGTTGAGATAAATGTATGTGTAAATACTATAGAAATAGTGCTACTATGGTTACTATATATCGCCAAAACCCTATTGAGATCCATGGAAAGAAAGGTGGAAAGCCAATGGGTATAGGTTGCCAATGAGTAAGGCAGGAAGCAATGTATTAGTAGCTCCTGGGAAATGCAGTATTCAAGCTGAGATTTTCCCAGCTACAGTCTGCCAGCAATCATAAAGAAGCACTTTCCTCCAGCAGTTGCATGCACCAGCTCTGCTTAACTGCTTAAACAATTATGCATCACATGTTGTACAACTGCATTATATCAAGGCAAACAACACAGGCAGCTCTTGGAATCAACGGTCACACTATGACAGTTATCGGGCAATAAATTATCACAGGATAGTAGCTATTTTTACACGTGTATTTCTCCAGCAAGGTGCTTGTTCCTTTACACCCTATTTGGCTGCAGTTTTCATCCCAATTGTCTTGGTTCCAAAGCTCTTCTGATTATTTGCACTGCCATTTAAGTCATCAAAGTGCATTAGAGTCTGTGGCATGTGCTTAATGGTACTGTCATTTCACCCTTAGTCGCATTTTATTAGAATGGGAAAGAAGGTCAGGAGGTAGAAACTTCCTCAACTCCTCTTAGACTTGCTTTGTAAGTGACAAATCTCTTACTTGGATTATTTCTCACTTTTGTGTAGGAGTCTGCATACTTCTGGTGTGACACATTAACTGCTGTGATAAACATACTCGTGCCCATTTTTCTGTGTATGAGGGCTAAAGAAGCAAAAGTTAAATTAGTATGGAATTTGGAAAACCTGTACAGTTTACCAGTGGTGTGTGTGCGTGTGTATTAGAAAGATGTGGGACAATGGGTTTTTGCGCAACATGTGGAGAATCCATACCCACTTCTATTATAGAAAATATCACAGTTGAAATAAATGAAAAAGGTGGTTCTCATGCATCTCAATGGGGAAAATTCTGGGTTGATTTCTTTCCTCCAGGTTTATAAGCATATAATAGAACAGAACTTGATGCCTGCCTCAAAAATGTAGTCCCTCCAGCTCTCCAAATCAAATTAAGATATTTAAAATAATTTTAAAAAAATTAAGTGGTGAAATGTCATGCAATTGCTAAACTCATACTAGACCAAAGAAATCAGTCTCTAAGTGGCATTGTCCAATGCTTGCAAGATGGTGAGATAAATTACCAAAATTTCCCATAAGTTGGAATTTTGTGACTTATTAAGCATGGAAGGATCACTCAATCTGTTCTAAGGAACCAGACATTGGTTCTTGGGATAGAAAAGATTGTCAAACCTGATGTAGAATCAAATGTCTGGGTGAAGTTGTCTCTCTAATTTTTGCTGTCTAAATTGCATGTAAAGATTAAAGGAGTATTAGTAACTTCTTGTTATTATTGTTATTCAGACAACAAAGAAGCAAATAACACAATTTCCAGTCTGTGTTACCTTCACATCTGTTCACCCATAAATCTATTCCATTTTGCTTTCATATTAATCTGCTTAAAAAAAAAACTGCCTAAAATGTTGCAGTTAAATGTTTTCTAAACATATTTTCTTGTCAAATATGTATTACTAATTTGTTTTCAAAACACATCTGTAGCATGTGTCATACATTTCGTATTTTTTTTGTAAGTTGAGTACATTTAAGAATATCTATATCAACATTTGGATAATGCTAAACGTGGTCATTTATTTTTAAGAAATATTTTCAATAATAACACATTAAACCAGGAATCTGAGATAAGGTCAGTTCAAATTAGACTTCCCAAACATTCCTCAACCCTGCTTGCCTTTAGTTTATTTGTGTACTGTTTTGTATATTCAAAGACAGCCTTGAGAACTTAAAGGTGGCAGAGTGTCCAACACCTCACAGCTGGAAATAATCCACAAGTCTTATGAGCATCTCAGTTTAAATTCAGGGTTTACTCTTTTTCTACCCTTAGAGATTGATGAAAATTTCTTTCTGCTTTTAATGTTTAAATGACACCTTTTAATTAGCTAAACCTTCTTATGGCATTGAGAGAAATTTCATGCATCTGCTACTTGCCGTCCCAGATCATAGAGGTAGTCATTGCTTAACGATGGTAATTGGGACTGGAATTTCCATTGCTAAGCAATTTGGTTGTAAAGCATATCACATGACTGCACCACTTGTTGACGGCAGTTCTGGCACTTCCAGTTGCTGTTGTTAAGTGAATCCTGTGCCATTGTTAAGTGTAACATCATGTGGTCACCATTTGTGACCTCCTGCCAGCTTCCCCGTTGAATTTGCTTATCAGAAGCCGATAGTGAAGGTTGCCAATGGCGATCATGCGACTGTGGGACATTGTGACATTGTAATTGAGAGCTGGTCACCAAGTGCCCAGATCATGATCACATGACTGCAGAGATGCTGCGATGGCTGCAACTATGGGGACCAGTTGTAAGTACTACTCATTCAGTGCCATTGTAACTTTGAATGGTCACTGAACAAGTGGTTGTTAAATGAGGATTACCAGTACTAAGGATTTCTACATATGTTTGTCTACAATCATTTCTTTTGAGAAACTTCAAAACTGCTTGCTGGACATCAGTCTCAGGGATGCCATTTCAGTTGGGCAAGTACATTTTTATTGAGTGAAGGTAATTTAGAAATTGTCTTGTTGAGGGGTATTTTTATTTGATGCTTTTATTTTACTTTTCCCTATTTTTGCAGGAAATGCATCCTGAGATAGGATTGTAGTTCCATGTCTGAACTGGAAAAGCAGGATATAAATATTTCAGAGATATACTCAAAGAAATAGTTTCAGAATGGAACTGGCTTGTGATTCTCAAGCTGCAGAATAGATCATCTAAAAGGGTTGCTAGTCTTCCATTAAGGGTTGGCAGTCAATCTGCTGCCTAAACTGGCTCTGATGTGTTCAAACTGGAATGCCCGGAATTTCCAGGCCCTGTGGCTGTTTCCCATAACAACTGGGCCTTCTGGGAATTATAGACCCAACACATCGGGAGAGCACTAGGCTGGCAAAGGCTGGAGAATGAAAATATGGATTAGATGGGGAGATAACCTGGACATATTTGATCACCTGTACCATATTTTTACATACATTTATAGAGTACCATTTAAAGCAGATTTAAATAAAGTAAAATACATGTTTAGAGAATAAGAGAAAAGGATATGGCTTCCTCTCCTTGTCTTTAGTGTGCAGTACTGAAGAAAAGCATTTTTTTTTTCTGATCATGCTCTCCCCCTCCCACTCTGCAGTCTTAATAATAAAAATAAAAAGGGGCAAATAACAGCCAAGTCTTAATTACTCCTTTCTGGTTTACTTTGACAAACACAAAATGTACTGAAATGATGACTAGGGTAATTATAGGTGAAACGTTTTCAATTAGCCTTTGTTAATGCTATTAATGCGATTAATAATGTATAGTTTTTAAAAAGTCAATGCATTTATCTAAATAACTTTTATGATACCCATTCAAATGGCAACACTCAAGCAGTTTGAAAATGCGGTCTGGGAGATGTGACTTGGGTGAGATTAAGGAAAGGGGGAGGTGTATGTTTTCTTTTACCTTGGGGCCTTGGAATAGATTTCTTTGGCACTGGAAAGAAAATCATTAACTCAATCTCAGATATTCAGACTACAAACCCCACTGTAGTCAAAATGATACTAAGAACACACAAAAAGGAGGCATTGAAAGACTTGGAGAACCCAAGATTTGCAGAGAACAAAAACATCCTAAAAGGAGGTACACGTCACTCCTGTGGGTCCTAGTAAACTAAACATGCAGACAAATACAGGAAAGGAAAGGAAAGGAAAGGAAAGGAAAGGAAAGGAAAGGAAAGGAAAGGAAAGGAAAGGAAAGGAAAGGAAAGGAAAGGAAAGGAAAGGAAAGGAAAGGAAAGGAAAGGTAAACCAGGATAAAAGTGGTATAGAATGGAATGTCTAGACTCCTTAATAAATCCATCTACATTGCCATAGGGAGGTCCCACTTGTATAATAATAAGCAGCCCAAATCTTTGAAAACTGACTTTATCCTGTTAAAATAGTACTAGCCAGATACACATGGAAGTGGTATCAGTAGGTCTGGGGAACCCAAAGATTTGCAGAAATATATATTTTCTAATCTTGAAAAATGAACTCTAACTTCCAGCAAACCCAGTGAGTAAAAACACTCCTTGCTCATTGTTGGAAGGAAAGGAAACATTAGACAGAAATCCATAGCAGGGAGGAGGTAGAAATGGTGCATCTGGAAATAAGGCATACCTAGCCAGCTGCAACCAACCCTGAAGATTAAGTCTTTGTACTGCAACTTACATGGAACTACATCCACCTACCACATTCATTGTACACCAACATTTATACATGCTGGAATGGCACTGCTCTGCATCCAGGGGGTGCGTGGGGAAGAGAGAAGCACCGACAGAACACAGCCAAACATGGACATTTGACTGTGGGGATATAGCATACTCTGATTTGCCCATAACATGTGTGTATGTGTGTCTGTCAGTGTGTCCATACGTGTAGCCAATTTTAAAAAGTGCATACATGAACCCATATTGTATGATGAAGTTCCCACTAGATTTGCCAGAAGTAGCCCTAATCGGAACTTCTGGCATAGACAATAACTGTACCTCTCTCTTCCTCTTTAGTTCATGCCATTAACTGCCTAAGAAAGTGTTTTTGTTTGTTTGCTTCCAGTGAGCTCAGTTTTAAATAAGTGCACTCTCATTGCTTGTTGTTTTGTTTTATGGGAGGTTATTTATTAGAATGTTGTTATAAAATGATTGTTTTGAGAGAGTGTTTTCACTGGCATTTTTGTACACTGATTTGGGCATTTCCAGGAAGAAGAGCAGCATATAAAAAGCAAACAGGCAAACAAACAACCATAGTTTACAAACCTCGGTGGCTGCAGGCATACCGTACGTTAACCCAAACCTAAACCCACCACATTAGGGCTTAGTGTCACGTAGGAATCCACTAGTGACTCAACATGTATCTAGTTTTTACCAAAGCACCAATGTGCTTTTGCATTTCATCTATATAGAAGAGGGGTCATGTGGTAGAATCATGAGTACCTGTGGAAGGGAAGAACGCAGCATGTCATCTCACAAATGACTTAACTCACATATTTGCATCAGACATTTGCATTATGAGGTTGTATGCATGTTGTCCTTTTGAAGTCATCAAGTTTTCTTTGGATGCTGCTGGATGGAATGTTCTTCATTCAAAGTAAACTTAAGTTTCCCCTCAGCCAAAAAGCTAGATGCTGGAACAGCATTTCTTGCCAGTCCTTCCCACTCACCCCTAACATGGCTTTCTACACGGAAGGACTTTTTTTTCTCTTGAGGAGCTTTTAGAGATGTGGATTCTTACATCTTCTCTGAAATGGGAGAGCATAGACACCAATTTATTGTTAGCTTTTTAGCAACTTGGCCCGAGATTGCATTCATATAAATACTGTTTCTCCTATTTCTTGTGATTTATTTTATTTTCAATAGGATCTGGATATTGGGAATCTGCCTGTACTATTCTTTGTGAATCTTCCCACCCTCTTCCTGATATCTGTACAAAATCAGGTCAGATTTTGCAAGTCAGAAGCTACATCACCATTTTGATAACCTGTTCACAAGGCACTAATCTGACTGTGAATGAAGCACAGTGGGGGCACTTGATTTGCTGCATGGATGGGGCAGCATATGAAGAATGGAAGGCTACTAAAAAGTTTTCACAGTGAAATTCCCATGAAAAGCACAAGAAAAAAAAACACCACGGGGCATATTAATGACCCAGAGGAGTATCGTCACTGCATTTGTAAATTCTCCCCTTTCCTAATGAAAATGGATTTTTTAAAAATCCAGCCAAACACACACACACCCAACTTAATCTTTTTCTAAATTGTGTTTGCTTCACCTGAGTGGAGAACAAGATAGAAATCTAAACTCAATGGCAAAAACTCAAATGTCATTAAAGGGAGTTGTCCTGCTCCTTCTTAATTATGTTTATTGAAACTCAGGATAGTTGTCTTTGCTTCTCAGTTGCTTAAGAGAAGTAACATGGGGTTCTTTAACAGAGAAAAACCAGAAATTGGAGATACTATTTTGTGAAATTTTTTTAAAAAATTATTTGTATATTATTCATTTGGAACATTTATATGCCACCTGTTCCTGGGCTTACAGTGACACAATTTTTTAAAAAATCTACAAAAACATTGAAAGCATAATGAATATTATGAAAGACAAAATGTGTAGACAGATAATATAACTTGAGTCCTCAACTGAGCTATAATAAGGAGGTTGCTTACTCATGGCAGTTTGTCTCATCCAATCGGCCCCATGTTGGAGAAAACAGGACTGATAATTGATGCCAACATATCAATGGTGGGACCTAGAAGAAATGCCCCATTCATGACCTGTAAGTATGGAATACACTATTTGGGCTTAGATGATCCTACAAATAGCTTGGGCTTAAGTCTTGTAATGCTTAAAGTTAAGCAGTAGTGGTATTTCTCAACCTTGGCAACTTGAAGATGTATGGACTTCAACTCCCAGGATTCCCCAGCCAGCATGTTGAAGCCCACCCGTCTTAAAGTTGCTAAGCTTGAGATACACTGCTCTGGTCTTTAGAACAGGGTTCCTCAACCTTGGCAACTTTAAGATGGCTGGACTTCAACATGCTGGCTGGCGAATTCTGGAAGTTGAAGTCTACACGTCTTCAAGTTGCCAAGGTTGAGAAACACTGGTCTATAGATTCCTGAGTAAACAGGCTAGTGTTCAATTGGCATCTGAAACTAGAGAGTGTGGGGGACCAGCACACTTTCTTTGGGAGGGAGTTCTATAATCTGGGGACACCTTACTCTACAGTACTATGAGCCACATCACTGATAAGATTCCAAGCAAGCTAATCTTAATATCGGATTAGATGGCATGGAAGACAGTAGTGTTTTCAACACTTTAGGCCTGAGCCATTGAAAGCTTTATAGACTAATGACAAGATCTTAAATTGGTTTTATAACTTAATATGATTTGTGTACTCAGTCAATAGTGGTTTATTGAACAATCTAGGGCTAACACAATTCAAGGTTTAGTGCAATGTGTGAACCCCAAATGAACTTTCATTCTGTGTCTATCTCACCCTTGATCATGTTTTCTGAAAATTATTATTTTGCTATGTTCTACTAGAAAACTCAAAGGACAGCAAAGAGAAGCAATGTGGGAAGACTAATAATTGAAGGACTAGGGTTTAATAGACATGTGGACTATCTTTTCCTTCTTTATTCCTAACTTTAGGTATAAACTTCAATCAGCCCTGCTATAACTGAGAGGCCTCTGGTCATTCTGCTGGATGGGAACTCAGACATTTCCAAAATCTGCACCAATGCTGCTAACAACTGTAACACTTTTAATTGATCTAAAAACAGTTTAATCTCATCTCAGCAGGTAGAAGCACCTGGCTTATCTTGCCTGGCCTAGAAAGTTCAAACTGGACCTGGTTAGAACTTGGATGGGAGTCCACAATGGAATGCCAGAGAAGTTGACTGAGAAGTTGAAAAATATCCCTGAAGAAAGCAGTGGCAAATGGTTTCTACAATGCTGCTAAGAACAGTGCATGGTCGTTTCCAAAAGTTGAGCTCGATTCAAAGGCATCTTCTCTTTTAAAAACAATTTCATATTTCTGGAAATACAATGGGATTGTTTTTAAGGGATGGTTATTTAATTTGGAATAACTATGCATGATCTTCATCTTTGGTTGTCTGTAGTTGGACTAAAACAGAGGTTCATCCTCTAGACCTCTATGTATTTCATTGGCAATGTTTTCTGTGCTGATGTGAAGAAGATACCCTTCATGTTTTCATATGGCTGCCATCCTCTGAGAAAGGGTTTTTATTTTTTTGTTTTGGTAAAGGGGTGTCCCTTAACACAGGACAGCTGGGGAACAGCAACAGAAGACCAAAAAAGAAAGAAAAAAGGAGCAAGTGAAGTGGGAGGAAGGGAACAGAGGGAGTCAGCACTGAGAGAGTTGTCCCACGAGCAGATAAAAGCTACATTACATGAAATTAATGGAAGCTGTCTGAGACATACATGAATCAATGTTTCAGCGCTGAGAAACCAGCACAAAAGAATAAAGAAATCTGAGCACTAACTATATCTTCAAAGGTCTCCTATTTACCCTGCTATCTTGGGTAGGGAGACAACGGAGGGGAGGCATAAAGGAGGGGGGAACAACTGCTGTGATTGAATGAATGAGACCATATGAGCAATATTGGTGCCGTATGCATTCTATTTAGCTGATATCAAACACAGTTTAATGAAAGTTAAATAGTTTCTGAGGAGTGCATGAGCTGGAACGGATTAGATTCCACAGAGGGGTCTGTCAGCATATTGCTGCTCACACGTATTCCCTGCTCTGAACTGCCACAATTCCAGCACTCCATTAGCAATACACAAAAGACTTTGCCAGATAGCAGGCAGAGGCAAGTACCGCCATGTTGGGAAGAAATAATGAAATAAAAGGCTGGCACAGGATGAAGGTTTTCTTGGACGTACTCATCTGAAACTAGATCTCTGCCATTCAGATGGTGATAAGAATGTCTATCTCTCTCTCTCTCTGTTTGTGTGTAGGTTTATAATCATCTCTGATTTTATTCACTGAAAGCAAGTGGGCAGGGCTATCCTTTCTCAGATTAATTGTACAGCACCTTGTTTTTATACTGGCACATTATAACCTGTAGGATGAGTGCCATTTTTTTCTATGATTGGAACCTCACTTAAACTCCAACTTGCAACATTCTGGGTAATAATTAAAAAACAAAACACAATTTTTCCATATTTAGAGGCACTGTTTGATGCTCTTCAGCCACTAATAAAAGTAAGCACATTTAGGTATGCTTATCAGAATTAAGGAGGCTTAACTGCACTGGATCATGACCAATTTAGGTGTTATACTGTAGATGTTCTTCTTGTAGATGGGGTCTGTCTTCATGCAGCAGAAATCACAATTTATAGCTTATCAAAGTCCTCTTCTCTCTGTAACTGGCTTTCAGGATGCTCACCCAAGTAACTTATGAGTAGTTTTCCCAAGGAGAAATGCAACACTTGGGTGCTTATACGGATTTTCTTCTTCCCGCTGCATTCAGTGTCCACATAATTTTTTTCCTTCTGTTATTTCTTGTTTACTGATATTTATGTGTTGGGAATTTGTGAAGAAATATTGAAATCATTATTTGGACTATATTTTAACTAATTAATTCTATTGTCTTAAATTAAAAGTGTTGATGCCTTTGATAATTTCAAATGTTGAATCATATTTGAGAAGGGACATCCCTACATGTGTGGGCCTGGGGCAGTTAGACCCATTTCCCTGGTCCCTGGAGATGCCTGAGTCTCTCAATACTATGTTATTGCCAGTATGCTATGCTATGCATGGCCTAAGACCTGGCTAGGGAAAGATAAGAGGAAAGTGTTACTTATACACACACACACCCATCATGACCTAGATTCCTCTTCTACTTTTATCCCCTTCTTTGATTAGTTCTCTTTCTTTCTGTAGACATCTTTCTCCATTTCTTCCTTTGCCTTTTCCAAATGCCAGTAATGGCTACTAGTTTGTTTGTTTGTTTGTTTGTTTATTAAACCAATTTATATAGCCACCCATCTCACCACAGGTGACTCTGGGTGGCATACAACAAAGCTAAAAACAGTCAATAAATATATTAAAAATATAAAAAGCAAAATAAAACAGAGAATAAAAGGATGCTAAAAATAAAGGAGCCACCTCACTAATTAGGTATTCCAGTACCTAATCCACCCATTGAAGACCAATGAATTACAAGACAGAAGTAAACTGATTTTAAATAAATAATATTGTGCTGAAAAATTAATGAAGATTTCAGCTTCCTATGGACAATGACCTGGATGATTGTCAATGTGAAGAGAAGCAACAGCTGGTCTTGATATTCCCACTGGATAGACATTCAGCCATGCTGGTTGGGGATTTAACAACTGTAATCCCAACACACTTGAAGGGCATCACATTGAGGAAAGTTATTCTACAGTATCTGAATCTGGGTATGTACTGCATCCATGCAAAGAAAAATGCCCTTTGCTGAATGTTGGACAAGTAATCCCTCACAGAAACAATGATGGGGGCCTTTTCCAACTTGCTTTTTAGCATTAGCATCACCACAAAAGAAGCAGAAACTTAGAAACCTGATGCCTTCTTTTTACAATATAATTTCCCATTTCTTCTGCCTGACTTGCAATCGTGATATTGGTAATTATAATTATTAGTATTTGGTTTGTCTGGGTTTCTTACTTTCTTGTTGCCTTTCTCGGGGCGGGGGGTGGTAACTGTTGTAGAAAGTGGCTGGCTACGGTTATAGTTATTTCTAGGTTTTTGATTTAATCTGACAGAACTAAGCTTGCACCATGAAATCAGCACTTTCACTGGATAATAGAAATTGCCACACTGGAACAAAGCAGTTTCTCCATTTAGGGTCAGAGTTTTGTTTCTGGCAGAAGGCTGTATAGGTGCATGCAGTCTTTCTATAGTCAGATACATAGCATATGTCAAAGATACAGCTTTTCCTTGAAAAAAATAAAATGAAAAAATCCTCTCTTTCCAAATGTATGACTAAATATATATCAAACTTTATTTCTTAGCATAAGTGGGGAGACTACTTTCCTGGTGAACTTCTTCAGGGAGCAAGTTTCAAAGCCCAAGTGCCAGTATAGAAAAGACTCTGCCCCTTCTTGTTGTTAGCCTAACCTCCAGTAATGGGTTTTCTAACCCTGGATTCCAGGATTCAATAGGGTGTGTAAAAAAGTCAAGATGATGGCTTGAGATCATAAAACTTTCTGCCCCTTCTTTATGTGCATTGCATGTGTGGTATAAAAATGGGGCAGGGAGGGCCTCAATCGGGTGGCTACCACCTTGACTTCTTTAATCTGTTCTGGCTCCCCACCATAATACCCAAGAGGCACCACAGCTCCCTTGAGCTTCTTCAGTGCCATGACCCACCTGATTCCTTTCCTTTCCTTTCCTTTCCTTTCCTTTCCTTTCCTTTCCTTTCCTTTCCTTTCCTTTCCTTTCCTTTCCTTTCCTTTCCTTTCCTTTCCTCCCCTCCCCTCCCCTCCCCCCTCCCCTCCCCTCCTCCTTCCTTCCTTCCTTCCTTCCTTCCTTCCTTCCTTCCTTCCTTCCTTCCTTCCTTCCTTCCTCCCTCCCTCCCTCCCTCCCTCCCTCCCTTCCTTTGAAAGGAAACTGATACACTGCAAAATAGATTACTAACCTCAAGCATCACCTTCATTTCCAAAATGCTTTGGGACCATAAACAAATTCTAGAAGCATACTTAGAAATTAGAAATAATAGATGGCTGTAGCCCAGTGTTTTGTTTGGAAGTGTGCCCAAATGCCTCCCCTCTGAAAAGACAAAGGTAAATGAAGATGGGAAAGAACAAAGCTGGGTGGCTAGAAAAAGTAAGGAACCTCATCCATTCTGCTGTGGTAAATGGATAGTTTGTGATTGGCTACAACCATCTCAGAAATCATTTTGTTTAAATGCACAACATTGTTTCACCATTTCAAATGTTCCAATTGACCTCAAAAGGCTGGCATCCTGCCTTAAGCTGACTGGAACCAGAATATTTAATGCATGTAAAGCACATAAAAGTAGAATGTTAAACTATATCGCACACTATGCAATTCTACAATGCAGCACAGGGAATGAGGCATTATTTGCCAACTGGCTTTCACACAGATGATTTCACCTAAAGCAAAGTTTCAGTGTGAAAATTGCTGCTTAAAAGGAATATTTAAGTATTTATTAAGATTAATGATCAACAAATCTGTCACTCTGGGTTTCTTTTGATTTCATATTTTCCAAACTTAAGCACAGTTTGCCCTGTTTCTATATTTGAAGGTTTTTTGATTGCTGAAAAAGTTTTATAGGTTTCTGTATATTTGTATAGCACATAAATTTTTGAAACAATTTCCTATATCACATATATTTGTAGATTATTTTGACTAATGGAACTGTTTCTTCACTGGTTACTGGGGGCTGGAAGTGTGGGGGGAGGGAGAGAGAGAGAGAATGAGGACTTCATTTTAAAGTTTGGACTACAGCAAATTTCAAAGTAGTGACAATGCAGCTGTTCAAGTTATTGGTTGATATGGTTGTCTTGAACTTAAGTATGAAAAAAGCAAAGTTTAATGGTCTATCCTCTGCATAAAATAGATGAATCTCATACAATGCCATTATAAAGTAGGAAGGCTTGAGGTGCTTACTCAATGTCAACCCCAGAGTTTTAGTGGAAATTCTCTCTAATTTCTTCATGGTCCAATTTTTTTTTCTTCTAGAAATCTTCTTAAAACAAGAGTATTTCACATGGGACTATCATTTCCTGAACTACTTGGAGGATGATGAGGGTGGCCATGCAAGCAGCTTCCAAGAGAACTTCCGTCATGCCACTGCATCCTATGGCAAAACATCTATTCTGGCAGTGAGAAGAGACTGCCAGTGCTTGAGAAAGGTTATTTCAAAGTGTAAGAATAGAAGCTGTACTGCCACCCATGACACTTTCTAGCAGTGGAAATTCCTAAACCCCATTGACCGTTCTTCTCATAAGGGGGAACAGGAAGCAACGAATCTTGCCTATGACACAAGCCTTCTGTGAAACCCTTGGCAGCTCATCCATCCCATGATATTTTCTGGGATGTTCACACACACACACACACACACACACACATTGCAGATTCCACTTTCCATCTAACACATGAGCTGTCAGAATCCTAGGTTGGCCCCACCAGTTCATTTCTGCTCAGCTTGTTATAAAGACAGGAAACCTGGACTTCTGTAATTCAGTCAAAACGTGAAGGGACAAATGTGGAAATGGCCCAATTTTCTCAGGTCCTTTTCTATTCTGCTTTGAATCCTCCCCTATTAATTTTATCCAGACTGAGGATAAGAATTTCCTCAGGCTTCACTTCTGAGTCATTTTTCATCCTTATTCATAGCTTCTTTTTCTTTTTTTTTTAAGAAGTGGACCCAAATGGAGCAAACTGAAGATACATTTAAGGTTGCCTGTCAGATCCACTAAGGTAATTGGCTCCATATCTTCATCCTTTTTTCTAAATGAAGATAATTTTATTAAGTGGTGCAGGAGGTGTTCTGCTCATGTCACCAGCTGCCTATTAGAGGCAGAGAGTGGGGCTTTGCCGTATTATTTCCATCTGTTCTCATGACATTATGTCATCATCGTCAATGGTTACATTGTGTCAAAGGTCACACAGTCTTGTGCATTGAAGCCTATGCTTTTTTTCCTTTTTTCTTTAAAGACATGTCCAAGATGTCCTTTTCAGGGCGGAGAAATAGGTCAAAACGAAGGGGAAGAAATGACAAATGCACATTGGTTCAAATAGCTTTTCCTTTCAACAATTTAGATGCAAATCTTTATCATATCGTGCCCTGTGTGGGAAAAAAGGAGGCAATTTCACCAATCACTCATTCTCCCACTGTACATTTACTTGGGAATAAATCCCACAGAACTCATCTGGACTTCCCTTGCTGTAATAATGCATAGAATTTGTACAACATTGCATGGATATACAACAGGATGTAAAATTTAGGGTTTTCCAGACCTGCTTGTATTTTAGTTGCCACCGGCCCCAGTCAACGTGACCAGTGGTCAAAGATGAAAGGAATTTACTCTTGTAATCCCTGCTGAGCACAATTGTTACACAGTTATCTGCTATACAGGAGTATGCTAAGTCGGCAACCAACATCTGTCTTCCCCTTTGTTTCATTCACACAACAAGGTAACTTGTGAGATAAATTAGGCTGGGAGATGGTGATTAGTCTAAGGTCTTCCAATCAATTTCATGTGGGCTTGAACTCAAAGGCACATTTGTTCTTTATAATATGCTGTGCTATTTCTTGGCTCAAAGCTTATGTATAAGAGGTGAATGTTACAGAAAATTGCCTACAAAATGTGTTTCTTCCTCCTTTTTAGATCTGTGAACTTTCTGAATGCATCTGGTTGACCACTGTGACAGAATGCTAGTCTAGATGGGCTTCTGGTCTTATCTAGCAAGGCTGTTCTGAAATTCCTATCTATATTAGGGAAAGATGTATGCTGAAAACATCTAAATCTTGTTTTATATTTACAATTAAATCATGTAAATTTAAATGTACAGAATTTAAATTCATTGGATAGATGAATAGATGTATGAATGAGTAGACACACAACAGAATAAATGTAGGTGTATACCTCTAGTCTTAAACTAGAGAATGAAAGGAATTCCCACACACCAACCATTTCTTCATTTGCAGTTTCTTTACAGCTTCCTTAGAAATTCTTAAGGCTTATTAAGACATCTTTAACCTTTGTTCCAGAATGGAGAATATGCAATCTACTACTCTTCTCAGTTTCTTCAAATTATTTTCATCTCTCCTGATCTATCCACACATTATGGATACATGTGAGCTGCGTTATTAAAACACTGAACTTGTTTAAAAATGAAATGATACATTTAATTGCATAAAATTTTATGATGCATTACTGAAAGAATAATGGCACGTTCATATTCACAATTGTGATGTCATTTATTTTTTGTAAGATTTATCAGTGCATATTTTGGCAATATTGGTTGCTTACCTAGAGGGTGGGGAAAAATCAAGGAACTGAGTGGCTGAAAATTGTTTCATTTTCCAATTTCCAAAGTCTGTACAGAGTGCTGGGCATAAGAGGCTTGAAAATGCACAATATTCTGTGCAAAATTCAAAAATAAAAATCTCTGAAACAATGAAGGATGCCTAGTACATTGCTTCATTTTGGAAACAAGGCCAGATCATTCAAAATGAAAGAATCTGCAGAGAAATTCAAATGTGAAGAATTTTGAGTGGGAAAATGTAGTACAACTATGCAAGGTTTTACTAAAAACACATTTTTGTTATTACAGTTGGCATAAATGACTGCATTTTCAAAAACACAACAAAGATGCTTGAATATTCCATACAGAGACACAAAGACATTTATTTCAGCAATTTTGGGGGACCGGCTGGCAACTGTTTTTCTTGTAACCGCAGGTGGCATTAGCAGTAAAAATGGATTTTCTTTCTTGAAAAATGCTTAGCAGTGGAATGAAGGAAGCTGGGAGTGGATCTATTACATGGCTGCATGCTTGAAGTTAGCTACACTAAGTGCAGATGGCATTTTGCATATTTTGTAAGGTATGGAAATGAAACTGTTCTGCTGCACTGGTTTGTTTATGAACTTTTCAACTGTTACAAAGAAATCCAGCCTTTCTGTTCTTTCCATCTTCTTTACCTGATCAGAGAAGAGTCCAGAGGTGTTTGAGAATGGCTGCACTACTACCAGAAATGGCAAGATGACTGCATGCAGTGGAGATGAAATGAATAATCATGATGATTTGACATTTGCTAGATTTCCCAGTGGATAGGACTTTGGGGAGTCAGATTACAGAAGGCTACTTTTAAGATAGGAATATTCGGGAAATTTTCAAAAGGAGTTCTGTGAAGATCTCCCTTCCTCCCCGTTGTGGAACAGATCTTCACACAACTCTTCTTGGAAATTTTCTGAGATGGTGCCTTATATGAGGTAGAAATATTTCATCCAACTCAGTATTATCTATCCTGATTGATAGTGGCTTTGAAAGATCCCAGAATGAGGTCTTTCACATTCCCTACATCTTGAACTTTTCAACTACTGATGCCAAGTATTTAATCCAGGACCTTCTGCCTATGAAGCAGAATATTAGAATTGTCTGGATTTCCTGAAAGATCCTAAAATATCTTGCCTGAATGGAATTTTCCCTAAGTAAAAGCATACGAAACTATGTTATTCTAATAAACTCAACCGTGCAGAGGCAGAAGGTCTCAAAAATCTCTAGCACGGTGTCTTTCCCAGCTCAATTATTTAAAAGCCTTCATCTGGAAATAAGGGCAGAGTGGGGGGCACTCTAGGTCCCCTCGGTTAAGCAATGTCACCTAGTGCGATTTCAAAAGCATGCCTCTCTGTCGTGGTGTCTGCACTCTGGAACAGCAACCCCCAGAGATTCTCATAGCTTCCACCCTGCAAGAGTTCTGCAAGTGTTTAAAAACATGTTTTTACTGTTGGGAATTGGGTGATTTTTTTTTTTTTTAATTTGGGCATATACAATCTTCTGTCATTTTATTGCTTTTTTCTTCTCTTTTTAACTATGTAAGATCCCCAGATTCATTTGGAGTTGGACTTCTAAATCTAATCTAATCAAATCAAATCCAGAAGACTGAACCTCAGATTCTGGTACTTCTGCCATGGGCAGCTTTTTAATCAAAGCCTCCACGCCATACATACATTTGGAGTTTACAGAAACTAGAATTTGTAAGCCAGGAATCATGGGGCAGATACAAACTGCAGTTTGCTATGGCTAAATTTCAGAATCTAGTTAATGACCCACGTGTGATTATGTGATAAGATGGTAATACACACATTGTTAGCCCTTTCCTTTAGTTTAGCATATCACACAAACTCAGCCTTTACCTTTAGGTAGTCCAATCTTCCCCAGCCTGGTGCCCTTGAAACACACTTTGGCTTCAAATCTTAGGATTCCCAGCTGCTTTAGAAACTGAAGTTGTACTCCTAATGTGTCTGGACAGCTCTAAGCTGGAGAAAGCTTGCAAAGCTTTTGATCAACCACTGAGTTGCAGATTATATTTTTTCAAATAGCCTATGAACATTTGCTAATTTTATTGAGGAGGAACTCTCGAACCAGAAATGCACAATCTTTTTGGTGCCAAAGACTGCATTTGACTTTGAAAATGCAATGCAGAAATGGGTGGAGTCAGGTCAAAGAAGGAGACAGGGCGGCGAGAAAAATGACTTTGATTTAAATTAAGTTCAGTTAACATAATTCCTTCCCATATGCATAATATTTTTCTTCTTCTGCCATATAAAAAAGCAATGTGATGCAAGTTTAGATGACAGGCCCCCACTAACTTCAGTTGTTCTCAGAAAATATGCAGGGCCAGCTTAGTACTTGGATGAGGGACCACCTGGGAATTCCAGGGCAGTAAACTAGACTAGGCAGCTGAAAAACATCTTAAAACAAGGTAATGGCAAATCACTTATGGATGACCTTTATGTAAAGCTGTAGGAGACTCCTTGGAACTTCTGCCCTAATCAATATGGGGCCCTTCCCTTCCCTTCCCTTCCCTTCCCTTCCCTTCCCTTCCCTTCCCTTCCCTTCCCTTCCCTTCCCTTCCCTTTTTTTTTTGCATTTAGGGTTCCAATATGCAGGAACCCACAGAATGGTCAGAACATGAAATAAGGAAGTAACTGAAAGGAAAAAGACAAAGAATGGTGGGTACAACTTGTTGAAGCATGTCAGGAGTAAAGTGAAGGTACATAAATCTATACTGTTGTAAAACTTTAGCAGGAGGGAGTCTGTCAGAAGTAAGCTCCAATGGGGTGGGGGGTGAGGTGGGGAGCATGAGAGAGAAATGTTGCCTTGTGTACACTTGATAAGGTAATATTTCGACTCGCTTTGGGTCAGTCCTATTTGAAATGTTTCCTCAAATACCCTCCAGTATCCCCTTAGGCAAAATCTGTTGACAGCCTGATACATTTTGGTTCCCTTCAACATGTCTTAGCTCTCTCCAATGAAAAGGGACTGCTGAATACGTTTTTTGGCTTTCTTGAAGTGAAATGGTGGTGCAACTCGTCATCTCTTTGTTTGAAAACTTTTCTATTCCTCCTTTTCCCTTTGATCTCTTTCCTCTACTAACACCGACTGGCGCCAGCCGTGGAGGAAGGAGAAGAACCACTGTAAAACAGTGCCTCCCATTACCAATCCCCTAAGCTGGTCCAGAAGCATGCCATGGTCAATGGTACTGAAAGGTGTCAAGGGGTCCAGGAGGGCTGAATGGATGCACCACCCCATCCCAAGCCCTCCAGAGGTCATCTCCCAGTACTGTAACGTGACCTGGACTCCGGCTGAAAAGGTTCCAGATCACTTGCTTCCTCCAGGTCCCCTTGGGGCTGAGTGCCCCTCTCAACCACCTTCTCTAAAACAATGCCAATGCCAAAGATATATTTCTTTATAGTCCTTTCCTATACATCCAATAAAGGTGGAAGAAGATCCATGGAAGAAAATTGTGGGTAGGTTCATATGGGCAGAGGCACTTGCTATTTTGGGTTCCAAGCGCCACTCAAAACATTCATTATTAGAGCTGTGACACTGTTCAGATACAGATGTTTTAGCTCCTTTGGCGAGAATCTCCTTAAGTCTTATTCAGTACTACTGACTTTCCTCTGATTGCTGAAAATGAACACTTGTTCCAATAACTGTTGCCTCTAATACTTTACTTGTCAATGGAAACTTAAAAAAAAACAAACTTTTTTTAAAATGACATCTTTGGAGTTATTACATATGTTCTGAAAAGGCCAACATCTTATCTGAATCTTTCTACCATACATAATGTCCAGAAGAAAAGTAACCTACGAATTGGATGATGCCTGTTACAAATCTAGATTGTCTTTATTTTCTTTCTGACAACCAGACAACTATTATTATGATGCACTAACATGTCCTCCATACCAATTGTTCTCTCAGAAGAAAAGCCAATCTCTCTTGAAAAACAGATGTATTGGTCTGTTTATGATGACACTTATCTTTTATGAACTTACAAGCGTCTGTGGTTGTTGGCTAGTTGTCCAGACTCTTGCATATGCTAGTTTAATGTTGGTTAATGTGCTGCATCTTGTGCATCATTGGAGAACTATGTGCAAACACCATGAAGAACCATTTTTGCATCAGTTTAATTGCCATTGTTTGATCCCAAAGAATGTGCAATTGGCATTGGAATATTATATACAAAAAAAGAGGGGGGGTAGGAATTGCTCCTGAGCATGAGGTGATCTTATGCTATTCATCTAAGCAACTACTTTTTCAGGGTTGAAATGAATTGGCATGGGTAGAAATCGTGTATTTTTATGTTAAGGTAGGGGATTGCACCGAGCCATGGGAAATAAATAAGTGAAATAAAATAATAAAAATGTCCAGAAATTTATTTCTAGTCAGGAAATTCAGCATTCTTCAGGCTTCCCATGGATATTGAAGAATATAAAGCAGAAGTCTGAAAAGAATCCACCCCCCCCCCCAAAAAAAAAGGTTTGGTTTCCCACATCCTTAAATTAGATATAATTATTGGATGTGATTGCATTGCAACCCTTTATTTATGTATTTTATTAAATTTAGAGACTGCCCAACTCTAGACGACTCTGGGCAGCTTCTAAATTTAACAAAATAAAGAATAGAATAGAATAGAATAGAATAGAATAGAACAGAACAGAACAGAACAGAACAGAACAGAACAGAACAGAACAGAACAGAATAGAATAGAATAGAATAGAATAGAATAGAATAGAATAGAATAGAATAGAATAGAATAGAATAGAATAGAATAATGGGTTGCAATGCAGTCACATCCAATATTTATATTTAAGGATGTGAAATCAAGCCCTTTCAGTATGGGAATGAATTATTTCCCTAGTTTGCATGACTTTCAAAGAAGATTATAAACATTCATCTAAGAAACATTTGTCATTGGTGATTAGCCAAGATGCAATGATTTAATAGAACCTCCAAATCATGTCACAGTATACCACTGATTTAAAGAACTCTCTGAGCGAAGCTATTGGTTTCCTGTCCTAGTTTTGATTTCTTGAAAGTAATTGAGTAATAGTGCCAGAAACAACATGATGGCCAGATGAAATTTTATTATCTAGTGACACAGCACATACGTGATAATATTCTCCTACTACAGTTTTTCCTAACCCAGGTCCTTTCAAGTCCTTTCAGATATTTTGCACCATAATGCATCTAGCAATACAAATCTTAGGAATAATGGGATCTAAACTGGGGAGGCAACCACCTTTTGCTAAAGAGCAGCATCTGCCCTAATCAAGATTGCTTATGGGAATTGATATCTGCATATTCTGATGCATACAGATCTCATCCACACCTGTCAAATAATAGTAGCAAGGGAAATGTAACTACCTAATGGATTTTGTATTTCTATGATAGCTAAAATATTTTTTGGCTTGTAAAAGAAGTATATAAAAAAAATTTTTTAAATGCATATTCTGTAATAATTTACATTTAGAAATACTATTTTGAGATAAAATACATATTTTAAAAAGAAAATCTTCTAAAAATATTATTTAGAAACATTTGAATGTGAATGTTTAATCTGCTTTTAAAATGAACATTACTGCCGAAACAGCAGAATAAGCTTATGAGCTCAGTGTAAGGTATAATGAAACAAATTAGAAATGAACTGATCTGCTCTTCTCTAAAACCAACCAATCATGGTTAGCAGGGAGACGGTGCAGCCTTTGTTTCACTCATTAAGAACGGCTGGTAAGATTCACTTACTCATTCCCCATTGAAAAGCATTTTAATTGGTGGCCCAGCATTTGCTCTGTCTGTAGCAAAATGATCTCAGAGACAGGCCTGGATGAGGGGCAGGGAAGAGGGTCTTCCTAACGTCCTTGGGAAGGATGCTATCAGTTACAGTTGGCAACGCTTCACTATAATTATGGAGAAGATTCTTGATGATTATACAGATAATTCCATCCATGGACATTACTTTAAAAAGGAAAAAAAACCTCAATGCCCCAAGGAATAAACATTCTAAAGCTTAATTTTGTCTGTGTGGAAAGTAAAGACAATATAGGGGTTGGTAATGTTGAGGGTAACTGAAGGAAAAAAACTCTATTCAGTCAATTTTGACTTTGGGTGACTTCATGGGCTTGTCAATAGTTCTACTGGAAATGTTATGGAAGTGGTTGATACTGCATTCTTCTGGGATGTTGTTCTGACTTCCCAGTCCAGCCCTGAGCCTGGGGATTTTTTGGTGGTCTCCAGTTCAAGTACTAACCAGCTCTGATGGTTAGTGACAGATGATCCTGGTGAAGTGATGTCCCAAGTCACAAAGAGTCTCAAACAGCGAAGACCAGGTAGATGCTGACACCTGCTGTGTGAAGATAATTAGCCATAGTGAAAGTAGAAAATTTTGCACCTTGAACAGTCTAAATTCTGTGCCTAGAAAAGCTAGGTCATACAATTTGTATAAGTTATAGAAACTGTTTACATGAACATGATTTATGTGTTTTTGCATAATAATTTGAATGCCCTGTTGTCCATAATCTATTGTTGCTGGATTAGCAATAGGGAGCAGAAAAGCTCTATGGCTCTGTGAAGAGTACCTGTTTCCAAACACTGGAGAGAGAACTTATTCAGCTGCATTTTTGGCTTCTGCTTGCATTATCATGGGAGTGGTGGCAAGGAGCATATTTGTACAATTATTCCTGAGCTGTCAGGCCTGGCAATAATTGCATCCTAACTTGACTACTACAGTGTATTCTAAATGGGTTGCCCTTGAGGAATGTTCAGAAACTTCAGCTGGTGCAAAGCATGGCAACCAGGCTGCTAACTGGTTCAAGGAAACAACAACAACAATAAATAATAATACAGGTTATCCCACCTCCTTTACATGGATTATCTGAAGCTGTATGGAAAAACATCATCTGAAATGGAATTGCTGCTCAACACTGTCCAAATATTCAACCAAGATATTGCAATGGAGTTTGGACTGGACAAATATGCCACCTTTACTATCAACAGGGGGAAAATAGGGAAACTGAAGGAATCAAGATGCCCTATGGAAATAACGTCATGAGTCTGGATAAAGAAGATGGTTACAAATGCCTGGGCATCCTTCACGCTGACAACATCAAGCACACTGAAGTCAAGAAGAAGGTGAGTAGTGAATACATCATGAGAGTGAAGATCTTAAAGTCCAAGCTCAGTGGAGGAAATACCATCAAGACAGTTAACACCTGGGCAATTCCAAACATTAGATATACAGCTGGAATAGTGGACTGGTCTCAAGCTGAACTAGAAGCCCTGGATATTAAGACCAGAAAAATAATAACAATGAATCATGCCCTTCATCCACACAGCGACATTGACAGACTCTGTTTACCAAGGAGCATAGGTGGGCATGGAATGTTGCAAGTACACCAGACAATTGAAGAAGAAAAAAGGACATTGGAAGAATATCTGAAGGACAGTGAAGAAGATGCACTGAAGCTACTACACCATGAAGGCTTACTGAATTCCAAAGAGAGCAAACTAGCCTATAAGAAAGACCAAATCAAGACTAGAAAAGAGACATGGCAAGCCAAAGGATTACATGGCCAGTATACAAACAAAACTAGCATGCAAAGCAGATAACAAGACCTGGCAATGGCTAAGTGCAGGAAGGTTGAAGAAAGAGACAGAGGGGCTAATTCTGGCTGCACAAGACAAAGCCTAAAGAACAAATGCATATAAAGCCAGAATTGAGAAGACAGCAACAGACAGTAAATGCTGCCTCTGCAAAGAAGATGAAGAAACAGTGGACCACCTAGTTAGCTGCTGCAAGAAGATAGCACAGACTGACTACAAACAACGGCATGACAAAGTAGCAACAATGGTGCATTGGAATATGTGCAAAAAATACCACTTGCCTACAAGCAAGAACTGGTGGGACCACAAAATAGACAAAGTAATAGAAAATGAAGAAGCTAAAATGCTCTGGGACTTTAGAATTGAAACAGACAAGCATCTGCCACACAACACCCCAGACTTAACAACTGTTGATAAGTAAGACAAAAAAGTCTGAATAGTGAACATCGCAATACCTGGAGACAGCAGAATAGAAGAGAAAGAACTGGAAAAAATCATGAAATATAAAGACCTGCAAAGAGAAGCAGAATGACTGTGGCAAAAGAAAGCAAAGATGGTACCAATAGCAATGGGCACCTTAGGTGCAATCCCAAAACATCTGGAGCACCGCTTGAAGACCGCTGGCATTGACAAAATCATCATCAGTCAATTGCAAAAGGTAGCTTTACTTGGAACAGCTTACATCCTGCAATGATATCTTTAATATTAGTAAACAACATCTGCCTATCCCAGGTCCTTGGGAGGGACTTGATAGGTGGACAAAAATGCCAAATCCAGTCTAAACGTCTGGCTGACTGTGTGACCAACCATAATAATTTATTAAACTTGTATGCTGCCTAACTCTCAACAAGCATGATATACATTGAAAGATCTACATTAGTTGCCAGATGTTTTGGAGGCACAATTTAAGGTTTTGTTTTTGACCTTTAAAGTGCAGACTATAGGACCATCAGTTTCAGTATGGACCACAGCAGCAGCAGCAGCAACAAGGTTTTTATTTTCTTCCCCAGGGCAGGTTACAACATATAGCTGACTCTTCAGGAAACTGAATTTTCTGTACTCCTTGAGAATTGGAATGCATACATGTCTCTCCAATTTGGATTTATTGTATTTTCACCAGTACAACAAGTCCATCGATCTGCTTCAGTCTTATGCAACCCCTGACAGACAAGATGACTAATCCTAAAAAGTAGTAAATGCATTACTTAACCTTCCCATTCACTTTCTCCTGAAAGTCTACTCTACATGTGAAATCCCATTTTCCATCACTAATACTTGCTGGTCTTGTCATTAATACTTGTGGTTCCCTTGGAAATGATTTTCTTTTCTTTTTTTACATTAATTATAGTTTGATTTGGCATTGCACACAACACATATACGCAAACATAAGTCTGGCATGTACACAATGTGCATTCGTCAAGCAGTACATATGCTATGCTACTAGTAAAGGCAGCACCAGTGCCAGCAGCACCACCTTGAAGATATCACAGCGTGTGCTCCAGAAACCAAAGCTAATGAGTCTAAAGTGAGTGGTTATTGTTTGCTTATGTGCCCTAATGGTTCCCATATGAGCAATCCTGATGGATTCCTGTGCTGCAGCAACAAGAGTATAGTTGCAGAGGGGACAATGAATATACATATAAACTTTCCAAATCAGATTTGACTTTGGTACATCACTTTATTTGAGACTGTATTAATATCAATCAGTTATTTCAGCTATAATAGCATGTAGCATACTCTAACATTCCTGTTTCTCTCTCTTTCTCTCTCTCTCTCTGAGCTTATTAATAGCTTGGTCCTGCTGTTCGTGGTCTCCCTCTAGCTTGAATGGGCTTTCTTTTAATAGTTGGATAGTACTATGTAGGACTAGGAAAAAGATTAGATTCTTATAGTCACTCCGGATTGAGTAGAATCAGCTATGTCCATTGCAAAAATCACTGCTTTTATTTTAATAAGATTACCTTGCCTTTTGTAATTTCAGCAGCACAATGCATATGCCTAACTAGCAGTCAGAAGACATGAAGAAAACTCCTTAATCTTACAACACATGGACAGACTCAACCATAGTTTCAACTGGGAAACTGTGAACATCCTAGATCAAGCTAAATCCAAAAACGCTAGGGAATTCCTGGAAGCTTGGCATTCAGAGAAATCAGCCACCAATAGACATATAGAAATAAATCATATTTACATGCCATTCAAAAGAAACAATAAAAAAGCTAAGAAGGAAACAAAAAAACTAGAACACTTCCTCTCCAACAGCCAACACCTAGATAAGCAGGGATTAGCACCAGACAATCAAATAGAAAACAATATCCTAATCAAGGAACTACGGGTGGGAAGACCACTCCCACATCATCACTGGCAAGGCAATCTACTGTATATAAACAGGGAGAAAACCCCATACTCCCTTGCATTGATTATGTTGTCTAATTGGATAATGAAACATTTGCAAGTAACCAAGCTCAGAGAATACCAAGGACTCCACATATGCCTAGATCTGATGGGCAGTGCTGCGTTGTGAAATCATCATGTCCAATGCATGATATCCAGCTGCCAAATTAGTGACTGGGAAATAATTTTGAGCGGCCATGAAACAAAGTAGACTTTTATGGGGTGGGAGTTAATGCTGAAAACACCATGTTTTGGTGTCATGTGTAGTGATAGAATTCAAATCATTCTGAGGATGAAAAAGAGGCAACTTGGTCCCACTTTTCTCAGGATTCAATACAGCTCCATCTCTACCACAACAGTTCATTCATATCATCAGAGAAGTGAGCTTAGTGCAAGTTGACCCATAGCATCACTTTTCTTGGAGCAGAAAATCCAAATAGGGTTCCCCCTAGTAGCAGATATAGCATACTATAAAACCAAATATTTGGCAATTTTCTATCCTTATTTCATAAGGAAGCCTCAGGACTCTGCCATATCAAGCCGCTTTGGTGATGCTGCACCTACAGTAGCACTGTGTTTCTTAGATTCTACTCCAGTGTCTCTGCTGATCAGCTGAGATAACTATCTTCTGCTTCCAATGTCGATGTTTGCAATATTAGAGCAGGTGGCATCTATGGCCAAGAGGGCCTTTGCATAGGTTCCTCTTGTGCACCAGTTATACCTTTTCCTTGACTGGGGGCCCTGCAGACAGTGACCCGTATCCTAGTCACCTCATGATTGGACTATTGCAATGCGCTGTACTTGGGGCTGCCCTTGAGGACCATCCAGAAGCCACAACTGGTTCAAATGCAGTGGTGCAGGCAGTAACAGGTGCTTCCCATTATGCCCATGTGTCATCGCTGTTACACAAGCTGCACTGGTCACCAACTGGCTTTCAAGTGCAATTGACAGTGCTGGTCATTACCTATAAAGGCCGGCAGGGCATAGGACCTGATTAAATGAGGAACTACATATCTCCAGTTGTTTCTGCCTGTCCAGTGTGTTCTGGTAGAGTAGGTGTACTCGAGTTACCCTCAATTAAATGTCTTCTTGTGGGATTGAGGAAGCGTACCTTCTGTCTTGTAGCCCCTGCCCTCTGCAACAGCATCCCCCTGGAGATATGCTTAAGTCCCATTCTCCAAGGGTCCTGAAAGTCCCTTAACACTTGGCTCCGTTCCCAGGCCTGGGATTAGGGTGGCTGTGTTCTGGGTGAGTCTTTTCTTTGAATGTTGGGAAAGCTGTTACAGTCTGGGCAGTCAGATTGTTTTAGTCTGTGTTTTTAACTTTATGTACTGCACATATTGTAAACTACCCAGAATCATTCTGGGATTGGGCAGCCTAAATACATAACTAACTTGATCTACTGTATCGCTTGATCTGTAGTCATGTCCTGTCTTGCTGGAATAGTCAGAGCAGTCTTGTCATATACAGGCCAGGCCCAGATATTTCCCTGCCTGAGGCAAAGCAGCAAATACCATCCCATTCTCCAAGACAAAATATTCCTATACTAAAAGCCAGGCAATTTATTTTGGCCCTGCAGGACAAATAGAAAAACAAATCCAAAAATATTTCTTCTCCCCCATAGAAAAACTGTACATCAACAATAAGTTAAATATCTATACATTTTCAAGAAATTTGAAATCAAATTCCTGAGGCCACCTTACTTTATCCAATGATGGAGCTAATCCTGTTGAAGCTGAGATTAAAGCCAAAGGCACTCTTGCTCAGGATATATCCTCTTAACCTCTAGACTGCAAAAGTAGTTTGATCCATTCCTATTTAGAGTCACCACCAAATACTACCCGAATCAAAAAACTGGTAAGAAATGTGAACATCCCTGCTTGAAGAAAAGAAATTTTGCCAGGATCTATGAAAATTTGTATGCTGGGAGGGTGATCCTAGTTTGTCAGCATTCTTTTAATAAAAAGTCAAATTTGAGGTTCCTAGTCCAGCTAAATAAGTTGATGGAGGTAAAAAGACTTCTCCATTTAGTTTCACTTAAATCTAGAGATTGCTACAAAAATGTCACTGGACATGAATTCTGAAATAAACTATGGCTTTCCTGTTCAAGTATGGAAAGGATGTTCTTTAAAAAAAGCTAATAGGTTTCTTATATGGATAATAACATCTCAGAAAGGGGGTTTCATTCAGAAAGTGTGGACATTCAGTATGCTGTATCTTTGAACAATATGATCAGCAAAGCTTTATGCAATCTTCTTCCTCTCACTGAATGGTGGATGAGTGAGAAAATGCCAAAAAAAAAAAAAAATGGCAAAGAAAGGGTTACCCTTCTCTTTTGCTGCGGCTTCATTTTTTGTGAGTGAAATGTTTATCGACTTACAGGGAAGGTCTCCTTTCTTTCGGTGAGTTAAGTCAGCCTCTGCTTTGTTTGACGCTGCCCATTTGACGAAAGCTTATCCCTGACCTTCCGCCAGAGAGACTGATGACAAGGACAGTTTGCACTAACCTTGACATTCATGAGGGTAAATGACTTTTTTCCCCTCCTTCCCTCCACACAAGTAGTTGGCAAACAAGCAAGAGCCAGTTAAGAGCTAATGAATCTATACCTGAAAGAAACCGAACAACCACTGTGCTTTTAAAGAGGAAGATAGCACTGCTCTTGAGGGGCCTTAAGAAACAAGCCAAATTCTTCCTTTGCTTATTTTAATCTTCAAAGGTTGGGAACCTCAGGCTGAAGAACCAAATTTGGTTCCTGTCCCAATTTGTTAGCCTGTCAAGGAGCTGCAAGTTTATGAACAATGTAGCTGGAGAATGGGGGGAAGTATATAAATAATTATGGTCTACTTTGCTGGATGGTTGTAATACTAAAGTGGATTTTTCTCCCCCTCTCTCTTATTCCAGCCTGGTTTTTAGCTCCCTTCTCAAGAAAACTGATTTCTGTACATTTTAATTTTACTCTTGTGCATAGTTTTAAGAGGATCACTACTGGATAAGAAAGTCCAGCTCCTTATTTCTCTAAAGTGGCCAGCCAGAAGCCTCTGAAAAGTCCATAGCCAGCATACCAAGAGAATAGCCCTCCTGTGTTATTGTTTTCCAGCAACCAATATTCAGTGACAAATTGCCTTGGAAAATGGAGTTCCTTTATAATGGTAAATTATTTCACAAGCTCATTTGATGGAAACCAGAAGTCTGGAATCAAATTAGAATCAGAGGAGAAGACAGAAAGAAGAATTCAGCAATCTATGTTTAAAACTCCTGCCTAGGTCATGTCCCAGGAGAAAGTCTTTATGTTGGGATGAGCCAAAGGCCAGTCTGAATGAAACAGAATGAAATCTAGGGCCACTTGATATATAATGTAGAATTCCCACCGTTCTTCCTAAAGATCACATAGAAAATCAGAACCAAGACGTCCTAGACTCAAACTTGGTTTCAGCAGGTGGTATCTTTGGATAAATGGAAAAGGGCCACCACTGCTGATATTTCTAGCCAGACAACAGAAGCAGGTAAGTCCCAGTGTGAATACTATCATTCTTTATAACTTTCAGTTTTAAAAGCAGTGCCCCGTTACAGAGCTATAATATACAAGATTATATAGTTATAAGAGAGCCAGTTTGGTGTAGTGGTTAAGGTGTAGGCTTAGAGACAGTGAGTTCTAGGCCTGCCTTAGGCATGAAAGCTGGCTGGGTGACTTTGGGCTAGTCACTCTCAGCCCAACTCACCTCACAGGGTTGGTGTGTTGGGGAAAATAGGAGGCAGGAGAATTAGGTATGTTTCCTGCCTTGAGTTATAAAAAGGGTATTACTACTACTACTACTCAGACCTGAACACCCTAATTTTACAAATAACACCCTGCTTGGAATTGCGTATGTTCTTATACACTACCTTAATAATTCTTTTTTATCATAACTTTATTAAATTTTAAAAACAGAAAGATAAAAACTAACAAGAACTGATAATTAAGAAAAAGAAAAGAAAAAGAAAGAAAGAATAAAGAGAAAGAGCAAAAGCAGGAGTGCAGAAAAAGAAAAAAAGAAAGAAACAGAAATACTAAAGAATGTCTTCTGACTTCTTTTACAGCAGATAATAAGTAAAACATACATTAAACTCTTACTCTAGGATTACAATTTAGCATCCATTTTTTCTATAATCTATCAATTTTACTAATCATAAAATCCATATATCATAATTTCATTTTTTTCTGTTTCCTGCAAAAAGTCCAAAAGAGGCTTCCAATTAGCATTAAAATTAATCAGTGTCTTTTCTCTAATCAAAGCTATCAATTTTGCCATCCATTCTTACACTGTAGATAATATCGAGTCTTTCCACCTTTGAGCATATAAAAATCTCGCTACAGTTATCATATATAAAAACAAAGATCCATGAGATTTTTCCAATTGTTTATCCATCAGCCCCATGCTACCTTAATAATTCTTAGGTTCTTCATTAGGTCATGAATTATTAAGTTTCCACTACTCTTAGACTGTGAATCTAACTGTAGATTACCCACATATAATAATAATAATTGCAAAAGGCAGCTTTACTTGGAAGAGCTTATAACCTGCAATGATACCTTTAACACCACCAAACAATATCTGCCTATCCCAGGTCCTTGGGAAGGACTAGATAGGTGGATAAAAATGCCAAATCCAATGTAAACATCTGGCTGACTCTGCCACCAACCATCATCATCATCATCGTAATAGTAGTAGTAGTAGTAATAATAATACAAAGACCTGCAAATAGAAATTGAACAACTGTAGCAAAAGGAAGCAAAGATAATACCAATAGTAATCGGCACCTTGGGTGCAATCCCAAAACATCCGGAGCACCACTTGAAGACCTTCAGCATTGACAAAATCACTGTCAGTCAATTGCAATAGGCAGCTTTACTTGGAACAGCTTACATCCTGCAAATATACCTTTAACACCACCATACTACAACATCTACCTATCTCAGGTCCTTGGGAAGGACTTGATATGTGGATAAAAATGCTAAATCCAATCTAAACATCTGGCTGACTGTGCAACCAACAATAATACACTTTCAGCCTTAAGGCTGCACTTGGCAATTAAGTGGCAGACTGCCTTTCTCAAAAAGTAGACAGATCCAGGACAAAGAAGACATGGACAAAACCTAAGGTTACTTAATTTAATTTAAGTTCAGTTTAATTAATTAACTACAGTTAATGTGATCATGTATTTCATTGTTGACCCTTATTCACATTAAGAATTAAAAGTCTACAGCAGTTTTGAAGGGTTCTGGGAAATCTGTCCAAGGTCTGAATCAAGTCTTGATCCTAAGGATTGTCACTTTTGGTTTATAGGGTTAGTTCATAAAGCATATTCAAATCCCTTCAGCCTGTCTTAGAAGAAAATGAGATGCTGACCACATAGAGAGGAGTCCTCTCTGCAACTGATCATAGTAATGATCCACACAATATTTTTTTTCAAATAAAGGGTTGGATACACCTGGCAATTCTGCTTTTCTCATTCTTTTAAAATGCAAATTATTTTTATCCAACTTAGAAGTTGTCTATGAATTTTGGTAACTTATTATAAAAATGAATTGAACAAATTATTGATATTTACACGAATCAAATTCAGTAGATAATCTACTTCCAGAATGGAGAGGATCATGATGTACTTACCGCCATGTGCCTATTAAAGATGAAGAATCTTTAAGAAAGAAATATAGAAAGTAATTCTAATTCAGCACCATGAACATGGTTTAAAAAATGGATTTAAAATTAGATCTTCAGGAGCAATGCACTAAAAGCCTTTTGCCTGAAGGGACAAATCTACCTACCCCCCTTCCCAATTTATTTTGTTTTTAAATCTTCCATTCTTTCTGCCCAGTCATAAAGCAATTTGGAGAGTCACATATGCAAGTTTTTCAAACACAAACAACCCATAGGAAATTCTGATCCATCCCTATTCAAATCCCTTGAGCTTTCCTTTCAAAACAAACAAGAAGCTGTTTATAGGGTGGAGCTTAATATTAAAAAATGCAAAAATTGCTAATGTGAAACTCTCCTTATCAGATGTTTATTAAAAAAAAAAGTTTGCATCCATCTAATACAACTAAAATGTTGAAGCAGATAAAAGACTCCATGACCTTCCAGTAACTGGCTCCAGATTCCACCGAGACCTTGCATGGTGTACTTAGGTATCACATGTGAATGAGAAACAGCCCAGTGACTGTAAGGATAAACAGGGATGTACAGCGTTGTCTGCCATTGGGGCTTGGGCTGCTTTTTGCATTTAGTGATCAAATGCATAGGCGTCCCTTGAACTGTCAGAACATGAAATGTGGAAGTAGCTCAAAGAAAAGGGACAAACCTCTTTGCACCAAGAACGGTGGGCACCCCTGGGTGAAGCCTGTCAGGAATGAGTTGAAGGCAAATAAGTCTATAACCTTGTGAAAGTTTAGCGGTATGGCAACTGTGGTAGTAGGTAGCTTCCTGGAGAGAGGAAAAGAGATGTTGTGTGCAATGAGGATCATAATATTTCATCTCTCTCTGGGTCAGATGGCTTTTTAGAAGAATGCTGCATGTTTAAGATTTGAGTCTTTGCAGGCAGACAGCCCCCACAACTTAACAAAGGTCAGTCTAAATCTTTCTCTCCATTCTCATATATTGATAAATTTCTTTCTGTAATCTTCATGCTTCCATATCTCCCTCCCTCCCATTTCTCTCACCTGTCTTCTGCTCCCTCAAGAGACATGGCCCTTTCCCTCTTCCTGTCCATCATTCTTGGGACCGCTCTTCCTCCTTTATTTTCTCCCATTTTTTCTTAAGTCTCGCTTTTTTGGTGAAGCCTCTGGCATAATTCACTAAACCACAAAACCTTTGGCTACAAATAAAAATATGTACAGTGCAATAGAGAATTCCTTTTTGCCAAGTTTTCCAGCCTTCATCTGCCTTACCTTGAATGTTCAGTTTCAACTCCTCTATGTTGGGAACTCTTTTCTTTTCTCTTCTTGCTTTGTAAACGGTCATTCAGTGGAGGAATATTGCTGAGGATGATGATAGTAAGAATGCCAAAAATGAAATGGTTTACCAATGGGTGGGTTTGGGCTGTGCAGCACTTTGGATTTAGAGGCAAAAAGGGGCTCTGGAAAGTGCAGAGCAGCTGTCAGAAAATCCTTAATGCAGCTGTGTCTTTTCCAGGGGTTGTGCAGCTGCCCTCTGTAACTCCAGTGCAATCCCAAGAAAATATGCTCGGCTTAAGGAGTTGCAGACAGGTGCTACATTTGCAACGTATATATTTTCTGTGCTGTGTCTTATCTATTCTACAGTATTGATGCCAACTTTTTCCAGTTTGTAATGTATTGGTAACTAAGCTTGTGAAGCATAAATTGATATTATGTCTACATACTTGAGAGATGCTTTCTTTTAATAGAAGGACAATCAGCCAACCATTTGACCTGCTCTAGCTCACCACAGAAGCCTGTTCTGAGAATCTGCTTAATTCTGTGTCATAAACATGGAGATGATGATGATGGTGATGATGATGATGTATTTGGTTTAGGCAATGCTCAACTCCAGAACAACTAACTGGGTGGCTCACAATAAAACAGACAAAATAAAGTACAATATGAATAAAAAAGGAACAAGGTAATTGAGAACAAGTACAATAAAAAAAAAAAAAAACACCAAGATGAAGAATCCACCCAACAGCACAGAAAATACGTACACATTCCACAACGGGCTCCGTCCACCCTAGCCCAGGGCCTGGGAGAATACCCAGGTCTTTAAGGATCTCCCGAATCCCATCCAGATGGGAGCCTTCTGGATCTCAGGGAGAATCTCATTCCAGAGGCTGGGGCTGCAACCCCATCCAAATTTAAACATAGAATCTCCCCAGCAATAGATGGCCCTAATATCCACAGCCATTAGGTCTTGATAGAATTGAGCTGCAGACAGTTCCTTCCCATCCAGACCCGCATGGCTGACTGACAAGTCCCTAGTATATGTGTGTTTGTTGTGCATGTCTACTAAAATGTACTGGTTCCCCCTCCCCTGATGTCTGACATTTAACCTGCTCCCATCTTTATATACAATAACCAAAGTACATTTATCACAAAGCTTTATGAACAGTGGAAGTTTATTGCATTGCACTTAAACCTCATTTAACCTTTTCTGCAGAAACAGCAATACTTTAATCTACAATGGCAAGAGTTTGTTGAATTCTAAGTAAGCAGGCCATTCTTTGGGTTGGGCTGTACAGGTGAAACTCGAAAAATTAGAATATCGTGCAAATGTTCATTTATGTCAGTATGGCAACTCAAAAGGTGAAACCAATATATGAGATAGACGCATTACATGCAAAGCGAGATATGTCAAGCCTTACTTTGGTGTAATTGTGATGATTATGGCGTACAGCTTATGAAAACCCCAAATTCACAATCTCAGGAAATTAGAATAGTGTGAAAAGGTTCAATATTCTAGGCTCAAAGTGTCCCACTCTAATCAGCTAATGAATCCATAATACCTGCAAAGGGTTCCTGAGCCTTTCAATGGTCTCTCAGGCTGGTTCAGTAGGAATCACAAGCATGGGAAAGACTGCTGACCTGACAGTTGTGCAGAAAACCATCACTGACACCCTCCATAAGGAGAGAAAGCCCCAAAAGGTAATTGCAAAAGAAGTTGGATGTTCCCAAAGTGCTGTATCAAAGCACATCAATAGAAGGTTATGTGGAAGGGAAATGTGGGGTAGAAAAAGGTGCACAAGCAGCAGGGATGACTGCAGCCTGGAGAGGATTGTCAGGAAAAGGCCATTCAAAAGTGTTGGGGACGTTCACAAGGAGTGGACTGAGGCTGGAGTTAGTGCATCAAGAGCCACCACACACAGACGGATCCTAAACATGGGCTTCAAATGTCATATTCCTCTTGTCAAGCCGCTCCTGAACAACAAACAAGGTCAGAAGCGTCTTACCTGGGCTACAGAAAAAAAGAACTGGTCTGTTGCCCAGTGGTCCAAAGTCCTCTTTTCTGATGAGAGCAACTTTTGCATCTCATTTGGGAACCAAGGACCCAGAGTCTGGAGGAAGAATGGAGAGGCACACAATGCACGATGCTTGAAGTCCAGTGTGAAGTTTCCACAGTCTGTGTTGATTTGGGGAGCCATGTCATCTGCTGGTGTTGGTCCACTGTGCTTCATTAAGTCCAGGGTCAACGCAGCCGTCTACCAGGAGATTTTGGAGCACTTCATGCTTCCTTCCACAGACGAGCTTTATGGGGATACTGACTTCATTTTCCAGCAGGACTTGGCACCTGCCCACACTGCCAAAAGTACCAAAACCTGGTTCAATGACCATGGGATTACTGTGCTTGATTGGCCAGCAAACTCGCCTGACCTGGACCCCATAGAGAATCTATGGGGCATTGCCAAGAGAAAGATGAGGGACATGAGACTGAACAATGCAGCGGAGCTGAAGGCCGCTATTGAAGCATCCTGGTCTTCCATAACACCTCAGCAGTGCCACAGGCTGATAGCATCCATGCCACGCCGCATTGCGGCAGTCATTGCTGCAAAAGGGGCCCAAACCAAGTCCTGAGTACATATGCATGCTTATACTTTGCAGAGGTCCGATCTTGTTCTATTTCCAATCCTTGTGTTATTGATGTCATGTAATATTCTAATTTTCTGAGACTGTGAATTTGGGGTTTTCATAAGCTGTACGCCATAATCATCACAATTATACCAAAGTAAGGCTTGACATATCTCGCTTTGCATGTAATGCGTCTATCTCATATATTGGTTTCACCTTTTGAGTTGCCATACTGACATAAATGAACATTTGCACGATATTCTAATTTTTCGAGTTTCACTTGTATATTTACAAGTGTTCTGTAATGGGATTTTCTGGGGTATGGTATTCATCTTCAGCCACGCCCACTCTTTTTGGTGGGATATCTATATGTGCAATAACTGAAACAGCTGTGGGCTGTAACATGTAGTTTCCAGAGAGCTGTGAGTGATGAGCCATGATTTTAAAAGCCATACAAAGCCCACATTGTGTTAGTAGCAGCCCTCTATTTTAATTGACTAGGTGTTTATAAAAAGGTCTTTAAAAATTCCAGCCTGCATGAAGAGGAACAAGACATGTGTAAGGTATATACATGTGTGTGCAATATTTGAATTCAGCAGCAACCCTTGTTAGAGGATATGCTCCTGATTATATGCAGAGACCTGAACGACTGAGTAGTTAAGTAGCAGAACATCCCATAAAAATGTTCATAACATAGTTTTCTTGGATTAAGACTACAGGCTTAGCCCAGCTATCAATGAATGCTAACAGATATGCATTACCTTTGAAATAAAAGTTAGATTTATTAAGAAATGTGTTTTGAGAGAAAAGCTTCTAAATTACACCTTGAAGAGAGGGAAGCACAGAGAGAGATAGAAAGTTCTTTCTATCTCTTAAACACAGAAACTCACTTAACTAATAATTGGCCAGGTGTGAAGACCTTTCCTGCCATCTATTTCTCACCATTTGCCCTAATGATCCAGGAGGCTCATAGATACAAAGAGTGTTTTCTTCAGACTGAGGTCTTGAGACTCCAAACTTCAGTTTGGGGTGTTAAGATTTCTTTTTTAAAGAGGAGCTATTAAAAACACTCAAACAATACTGGTTTCCAGAACTTAGTTCTTTTGTTGATTTTGTCTCTAAATAAGAACCTAATTTCAGGAGGCACCAGTACTCCTGAACTGGGACTAAACTGGGGTGGTTTTTTGACTCTAGTAATCCAGAATAACCTTCCAACCGTCCCCAGACATCTACAGGAGAGTTGTCCTGAGAGCCAGTAAACCATCAGAGGGGGCAGAGGGGGAACTTTCAGAAGTTACTATGCACCACTTTCTACCCATAAACTACCCTTTCATCCCATCTTTATTCTGCTGCAGATGTAGATCTAGTTTGAGTACAGGGAAGAAATTCAGGTAAGAGCTGTAACTAGAAATGAGACCCCAAACATGGGCTTCTACAGAGAGGATGAGGAGAGAAATGATGAAATGTTTGCAATGATATCATAATGGAAATGCTGTGACTTATGTATTTGTGTCAGATGTTGGGACGGAAATAAATAATTCCAGCATTGAGGTGATGAGGTCATTTATGTTCATGTATCATCATTTATTATTAATATTATATATATATATATATATATATATATATATATATATATATATATATATGCCTCCTGACTCCCAGTGATTCTGGGTAGCTGATTTTGGCATCGCTGTTTCTCTGCAGGTGTTGCTGCTGCCTCAGCTTTCATGAAGAAACAAGTAAAGGAAAGATGGAGATTCCTTCACAAAAGAAACTCCCAGCAAACTTTAAGGTATGTGATTTGCTGACTTAAATTTCTTAAAGAAATGCCACAGAAAGAATTTCAGTCCCATAAGGAAAATAACATCAATAAAACTAAGACTCAGCTATCATTTCTTAGCACTCTGTTTTGTTTTTGGTTTTGTTTTTAAGGAGAAATTAAACATTACTGCTGAGAAACTGAGCAATAAAAATCCGGGTTTTTTTCACTGGACAAGATACATTAAAAAATCCCACTAGTGGAACTTATATTAAGAAGGTATAGAGTGATTTCTATGTTTGTTGTTCATTAACAAATTGGTTCACTGCTGCTTACAAAGGAAAAAGATAAAGCCTCCCTTGAGTTCTGCTAAATTCTCAAAGCTACATTCTTATAAAAAAATTACAAAATTACTTCACAGTCTAACTCATTGCCTGGTATTTCCTGGTGGTGTCCCATTCGCAGTACTAACTACAGTCAGACCCTCCTTAGCTATTTGAGATTAGCAAATGCTGTGGTGTGTCTATACCTACAAAGATCAGAATCGTGCAAGCCATGGTATTCCCTGTGACACTATAGAAACAAAACGTGGACTCTGAAAAAGCAGGGTAGGAAGAATATTGACACTTTTTCACTTTGGTCTTGAAGAAGACTCCTAAGAATACCATGGACAGCCAAGAAAACAAACCACTAGATCAACAAATACATCGACCCAGAGTTCTCACTCAAGGCACAAATGACCAGGCTCAAATTATCCTACTTTGGACACGTTATGTGAAGACCCAGCTCTCTTGAGAAGGATCTAATGCTGTGAAAGGTGGAAGGAAAGAAAAGAAGAGGATGAGTAGCAGCAAGGTGGATGGACTCAGTTACAGTGGTGATGGGGGCAATGTTGGAAGACCTGAAAGACCAGGTTAGGGACAGATCATCATGGAAAAAATCTATCTACATAGTTGCTAGGAATCGAAAATGACTTGATGGCACATAATCAAAAGGTCAGAATTTCCAATCAACATCCTGATAGGTAGCCATGTCTTTTTCCATCCCTCAGAAATGTTGATGCATCAGGATGAAATATGGCTGTAGAGACATTGTGAGTAAAAGCAAACTATTGGCATGTGCATCCAGGAAAAAAAAAGTTACAAGCTGGTAACTCCACTGACCTTTTGGGACTGCCCTTTTCCTAAATTGGAGGAGATCATCATTTTTATTACCAAGCTGTGCTGCATCCTCAGGAAGAGTCAGTGCTGTGACACCAAAATGAGACAAGGTGGCCTGCAGCACATCTGGCTTGTCATTGCAAAGAGTGGTATACAATGGTATTCACAGACCTACACAACACATACATAAACACATAAGCCACACCTCCACTTGCTGAGATAAATCATCTCTGGGGATAAGCCTTTTATGATTTTCCCCTTGGCTAAAAATGATGCTTTAATTTCACAATCTGAGAATGGGCCATGATGTTGAGAAAACTATTTTGGTATAGCTTTATAACACTCTTTTTCTCTCTCACACACACACATGCACTCCAAAACTCAGCTGACAGGCAGGCTCTGTTGACATTTCCAGGCCATCCTGTTTTCTAAAGGATAGCTCTGGATTGATTTTAATTTGTGTGTGTGTATGTGTGTGTGTGTTTTAATGCAAAGTAGCTCCATCGGTAGACTAAAGTCACCATCTACTGTCTAGTCTTGGGTTTCAGGAGATGGTGGCTTCCTTGAACAACACAAAAGCTGGCTGGAGCCTCAGGCCTAAAATGGAAATGAAAAGACCTAAAAGAAAAAAGCTGCTGAAGTCTGCAAACGAGTGGCCCCTTCCTTTAAACCTTATGAAATATGCCCGTATAAAAAGCCAGAAGTAAACAAAATGCTGTGTTTAACAATCTCCAGGCCCTTGTAGCTTTCTCATAGAACTGACCCCTCTAACTGTAAGGGAGCGATGTGGATGAAGAAGAGAAGCCAGGAGAAAAGGAACAGGCTGACCCGGCCATGACCTTCCTGCTGCCAGGTGTGCCAAGGGGAGGGCTGGGGAGGCTGACACTTCAGCCTGGTGCATTCCTCCTCTCCAATTATGCTTTTCCTCCAAGGTACAGATAAAGCGACTTGCAGAGAGCAGAAGGGAAGGGGGTGGGTGGGAGAGGATTCTTCAGGAGGCAGCCAAAAGATAAAGAGGAACGGTTACTAAATGATGGGCTAACTTCTGATACTGAGTGACGGGGAAGAAGAAAGAGGGGAGAGGTGCTGTCCCACCAGAAAGGTGGGGAAGAATGCAAAGGGCAGGTGTGCTCTCTGTTGTTCGACTGGATATTTAAGGTTAAGGCTCTAATGATCACCAGGAAGCTAGAGGAAGAAATAATGTTCAGACAATAAGCTTCAGGATCTTCAGCAGATTTGGGGACTAGAAGTCAAGAGATGACTTCACACAGCACAGTGCAGGGATAGCTTAGAACAGTGTTTCTCAACCTTAGCAACTTTAAGATGTGTGGACTTCAACTCCCAGAATTCCCCATGCTGGCTGGGGAATTCTGAGAGTTGAAGTCCACGCCTCTTAAAGTTGCTAAGGTTGAGAAACACTGCCTTAGAAGAAGAAAGCAAGGCCAGAGTTCAGAAGGTCACCCCAATGTCTTAATTCAAAGCTCAATGGCATTTCAGTGTCAAGAAAATGACTGCTGATCCACTTCTGATTGCTCATGAAGAAGCACAGCCATGCACATGACTTGAAGCCTGGAGGCTCCTGAATCTTGCATATACAGTAAATGAAAAGGTATTAGAAGACCTGTCTATAAGCATTGGGATTAAGGGGCATGGGTTCCAGGTGCGGAGTGCATTGACTGTGCTTCAGGTTGTATTTGAAGTCCCTGGCTGGTACATGAGGTTATTCACATGTTGGCAGTCTGCAGACAAATAGGAGTAAACAAGCTACTTGCTGCACACCAGAGTTTAACACTGATTAAAGGTAGTATGTCAGGGAAGCCCATTGAACAGAATGGAAAATAGTCGAACTTTCTCCAATTTACATTTGAATGGCTTAGTAGACAGGACACCTGTTCCTAGGTGAAATGCCAAACTTTACTTAAATCAGTGCTTACTAAATGCAGTCAAGGCTCTCTCTCTCTCTCTCTCTTTATCTCTCTCTATCATCTATCTATCACCTCCCTGAGTTGCCTGTATATAAGTGGAAAAAGGGAATGAAATCCATTTCTGGCTTGGATTAAAATTCTTACCTTTCAGTGGCATCACTAAAAACATGTTATAAATTAAGCTGTATGGCTGAAAAGATATTAATCCTTTCCCCAGCAAATGACAGATTTATCATGATTACAGTGCTCAAGGGGTAGGTGGATTGGGATCAAGGAGCCTGAGAACTAGCAACTTCCAGAAGGTCTGTGACCGGGTTTAGAGCTGCAACAATATTCAGATAAAATATTTCTGACTTTTTTTTCTTCTTCTTCTAAAGCTATTGCACTATGCTTCTCTCTGGTTGACTGCAAATGTCTTAAAACTGTGTAGCTGGCTGAGTTTATTTAGTAAGGATAAATGTAGCATATTTATGTTAAAATAAAGCCTGGCATTAGTAAGCAGTATTTTTAAGCAGCTGTCAGTAGCCCACTATTCTTTATAACATTGACCCCCCCGCCCCGCAATTTTTCAGCAGTCCTTTGTGGTTGCCCCAAATACACTTCAGGAGATTCTGTGGCTGTGAAGCTCTGTGGGCAGTGGCCTCTGTCCAGCACATTGAAGCATTCCACCCCATGGCCCACCTTCTCTAGTCTTAAGTACAGGCAGTGCTTCTCCAGTTGGAAATAAGGAAGAGGAGGAGGAGAGGACCACCTTCTGCCAAGCAACAAGGGGAGACATTGAGATAGCTGATGTTAAGGGTCCATTGCTAAAATGTTTACAGGGTAAAACTTCATTACGACTTTTCTTCCCTTCTGGCAGCCCTAATATGAAAGCTGAAGCAGAATGTGATTGAACTAGGAAGTCCACGGAAGTCTCATCTTTTTGCAGAAACTCATGGGCTAAGCAGACATTCTAGGGGTAGGAGAATTTTCCTAGCTCCTCCCCTTGCCTAAGCAGTATGGAGATGGTAATGCTGTAATATTGGCCTATTTCACTGAGATGTTGGAGTGAAGACTGTGATTTATTCTTAATCCTTGAAATAAACTCCATAAAGCCTTCTCCTCCGTCTCCTTTTCCTGCCACAAAACAGCATTTCAAGCCTATCAATCACATGAGGAAACTGGAGAAGGAAGCCGAAAGAACACTGTAAAAAGTCAATTCAAAACTTCACTGTTTCCTTTCTGAAAATGAAGCAGCTCTTTTTCATTAGCAAGACATCCCAGACAACCTTAGCAGATAATATATTTGAAACTGGAGGTTGGAGGATTGAAAAGGAGGAGGGCTGAAGATAAGTGGGTGGGTTTGGGGCAGAGAGGAGATGCTCTGAGCCATTTCAACCGGGGCATAGCTCACCCTTCTATTTATCCCCATTGTAGTATGAGACACACTCCATTCAGGGCCATTCTGCCCCCACCCCACCCCTCCCCTTTTCAACAATGTCCCATAGTGGTTTTGCTCTGTTTGTTGTTAAGAATGAGCTGCTCAGAGTAGGAATGTTTCCCAGACGGAAGGTCAAGAGGTCAGGCTCTGGACCTCTGGACATTTGTGCCCCTTCATGTGCAGACATGGCATTTGAAAAACAGTGTGATCCTTTGAGCAGCTGACAACGGGGTTGTTTGTGGTTGTGCCACAAAGCATAACTTAGATCATAAGATTAGCTGTCAGGTCATCTGCTTTGAAATCCATTATGAAAAACACTCAGAAAACTGAGGGTTGACTGAGAAGTTGTTGCTTTTGCTAAAACTGTCAGAAATTATCCTGGGAGTGTTGTCAGATTTATATAGATCTGTGAAAGTGTGTGTGTGTGTGTGTGTGCTCATGCATGCACACATCGGAAGATAATGTTTATTGTAATACTTTTATGCTAGTTGGACTAAATCTGTCATTGAAACTTCCATCCCAGATTAGAATGTCTGAACTTGGCTCTTGGAAATGAAAATACATCTTGAGAAAGTCTGCCATGAACAGGAACCAAAGAACTCTTACAAAAGGCAAAAAGAGGGGAGAAATGCAGGGGAGGGTGACATGAAAAGAACCTCCTCTCCACAATCCATCTTTTTCACAGATGAGGAAAACAGCTTGTGGCTCATATAAACACTGACTAACTCAGTTGACTGGGAGAAAAGTCATAATCTGTGACCTGAATTGGTTGGGTTTTTCCAGAAAGCAGGAATAATTATATATTTAAAAAAAATCCTTAGGAAAAGGAAGAGGGGGAAAGAAATCAGATAAACAAGGTTTTTAAATATGCTTTACATATGCTTGAAAACAGCTTGTGCATTCATGTTGTTCTCTTCTTTTAATTTTTTTTTCTGATTGCTGGTTATTTATTTTTTTGTTATAATATAGAGTTACACAGGCTAATTGTGTTTGCCTTTATTATAACTGAAACAGACTATAAAATCAAACCCCTGAAAGAGGGAATAATGTATGTATATTGGTGTATGTGTGCAAAAGAAAATAAAGATATGTATATGTATTTTGTATGGCCGAGAAAGTGGGGTACACAAGTTAAAAGGAAAAAAGAAGAAAGATGCAAGAAAATGAACAAATAGCATTTTGCTCTTAGTAGGCAGGTTAGTAGGCAAAATTATACATTTTTCTGTTTTTCTCTTTCAAATAAAAATCTGACTAAATTTGAAATGATATAGCTCCTTTTTAAAAACAATAAAAAAAGAATGTGGCCATTTGTATACAGAAAAACATTTTGAAAATGGATTAAGGGAGCATTTATTGAAGATGTTTTATATTTTTCTCTGGATATATTGAGCACGTGTAGTTTACAGCTATTTCCTCCCCAGTATCATATGTTTTGCATTTGACATATTTTACATGGTAACTAATCCTAGCCCTAGTCAGTGTAAAAATCTTGAATTAATCCATTAAAGAAAGGCTGTCTTTGTATTCAACCATGTTGTTGTTAACATAATGCATATACAAAGAAAGCTGGAAACACCTAAACATTTTGTTGCCCATCAAAAATAATGACTGATTTCAGGCTAATGAAATATTGGCTTGAAATATGGTTTAATAAAGATAGGCAAATGAATTTGTTAAAAAGAAAAACCACACACCCCAAAGCCTTTGGCACTGTTTCATGTCATAAAAAGTACATCAGCAGTTTATGAATTGTGTATTATTGATCTGATCAGAAGACTAATTCTAGATCTCTCCTTACAAAATACAGCCCCTTAATTTAGCAGCAAGCAAGCACCACTACACAGGCACATGATTTGGAATTCTCTGCATATGCTCCCTAATATGGATTGGATAGCATGAACCATGGATGAACATGTCACTATTGAATGTAGAAAAATTTGCATAAAACAATTACCCCATGGACAGTGGCTTCAGAGTTGTCTAGACAACATCCTTTAGATGGTATCACTGACCTCAGACACACTAGGCTAGCTTTAAATTAGCAATGAGCAAGACTGGAGGGCTGTATTATGGTAGTTATAAACCATAAGAAGGTATTTAAATAGACAGATAAGACACATGCAAATCTGTCGATTGCCATGACAACCAACTTGATATAGGTTTTCCATATGTAGAAAGAAGGGCAGAGCAAAAGGCAACAGGAAAAAAATAGCATAGAACCTGTAAAGATAATGAACCCTGACAGTGTATTAGATGAGCTCTTGGTCACTTATTAACTCTTAATAGAATACAAACTTCTTTACTAGTACACTGCTCGTTGGATCAGAGAGCAATTACTTCTAAACCTCCACTGGTAAGGATCTCAGCTCTATGGTTGCACCTAATGTACCAATTCTTCACAAATTGATCTGACTGATTAAAAAACACTGTGCGATTAGATGCAAATTGCTTAGCTGCTCAAAAGTGCTTGGCAGGGAAGCAGCGAAAAGAAAAAAAAAAGTGTCATTTTCCAGACATGTCTATATATTGCTTTTAGCTTGAATTTAAGTATATAGACTGCGATGGTTATCACGGCTCCTTGGAAAATGGTTATTATAGCCAAACTTGGTAAATATGAAATTCCTCCTATTCATTAACCTTACTGTACAGGACATGTCTTTTCCAACTGAAGGGGGTTCTTCATTTCTTTAAAAAGCAGAATTATAAACATCATACAATATTTTAAAGCTGAATAGCAAGAGAGATGTTCCCTGGAATGGTTGGCAAACAAACGCTTTACTGAGTGCTGAGGAACAAACTCTTCCTGTGTATTTCTCAGGATGGAACCAGACTGGAGTGGCGTTGATTCAGAGGCAAAGGCTAGGAGAACTAGCCCTCTACCCGCCAGAATCCAAGCTGGTGGCCGGGCTCCTGTGCTCAGGAGAAGTGTTACTAAAGGCTCCCCAACACAACATATTGCCCAGAGTGAAAAGAAAAATGTCACCGGCACCTTGCTGTTGCTATTCTGCCTTCAGTTCTGGGTACCACCCATTAAGAAAGATTCAGACAAAATGAAGCAGGTACAAGCAATTGCAATAAAAATGACCAGGAGACTGAAAAAGTATTCCATGGAAGGACAGTTTGAAGAATGGGGCTTGCTGAGGGTTGAGAAAAGGCAATTGAGGAAAGTCTAATCTTTTCAGAGCCTGATAAAGATTCCGTTAAAGTTTGGAAAACAACCACCTGCACATTTCTCAGTTATATGGGAAGAGAACAAGCAGCACACCTGTTCACAAGAAAGCCATCAGAAAAAGACTGAAAAAGCTTGCTCACGGCCATTCACACCCTAGTCACTTCCTGGCTGGATTACTGCAACATGCCCTACATGGGGCTGCCCTTGAAGACCTTCCAGAAATTATAAGTGGTCCAGAATACAGTGGAGTAAGCAGTTTTGGGCAACCCATGGTTCACTCATGTTATACCACTGCTATACGATTTCCACTGGCTCCCAGTTTCTTTCTGGGTGGAATTCAAGGTGCTAGTTACCACCTTTAAAGCCCTGAATGGCACAGGCACCACTTCTCCCTGAGGGCGTCTGCTCATTCCACCAGGTCAGATAGGCTGGGCATGCTCCAGGTCCCTTCCGTGAAATGTGGTCACTTAGTGGCACCTAGGCAGCATGCTTTCTCGGCAGTGGTTCCTGCCCTGTGAAATACCCTTCCCCTTGAAATCTGGTAGGCCCCCACCATCCTTCCAGGAAGCCTTGAAGAGCTGGCTTTTCCTTCAAGTATTGGAGTAGAGTGAGGCTGGAGTTGTTTGTTTATGTGGGGAGTTGTGTTATTTTGAAGGGCACTAGGAGTTTTTGTGATAGTTTTATGTGTTTTTTTACTGTTTTTATTGTTGCTTGTAAGCTGCCCAGCATTATGGTGCATAAGATGGGCAGATGGGCAGAGAAAGAAAGAAAGAAAGAAAGAAAGAAAGAAAGAAAGAAAGAAAGAAAGAAAGAAAGAAAGAAAGAAAGAAAGAAAGAAAGAGGGAGGGAGGGAGGGAGGGAGGGAGGGAGGGAGGGAGGGAGGGAGAGGAAGAAAGAAAGAAAGAAAGAAAGAAAGAAAGAAAGAAAGAAAAGAAAGAAAGAAAGAAAGAAAGAAAGAGGGAGAGGGAGAGAGAAAGAAAGAGGGAGGGAGGGAGGGAGGGAGGGAGGAAGGAAGGAAGGAAGGTTTCCATTCTAACACAATTGAAGATAAAATGGGTTCTAAAGTGAAAGTAATCCAGCTTTTGAGACATATGTAATCTTACCCCTTAACTGTGCATAAGATCTTTGTGAGAATCTTACTTTTGGTTGAGTCAGCCACAAAGAGTTTTTCAAAGAGATATGATAGCACTTTCCAAGTGGTTAAAGGGATATCATATAGAAGAATACCAGCAGCTCTTCACTATCATCCTAGAGTACAGGACACAGAATAATGGTTTTCGTTTATGGAAAGCTAGATTTCAGACGAATGTTCAGAAAAATTCCTACTGGTAAAAGTAGTTCAACACTGGAACAAGTTAGACATTTGGTAGAAATACATTGTTGGAAATATATGGAATGATCATGTCTAACCTCTTGCTCAGTGTAGGACTCCAAATGTCTATCTATATTTGGAGAAAGAAATGGAGATGTAGGTCTACCTCTTTCCACTGCGTGCCTTGATCTGACCTCAGCTGTAGAAGTGTACAGAGATGGCCTTGAAGAAGAAATTCAGTAATTGTTAGCTAAACACCAACAAGGGGTGAGAAAGAAACTGAAGAGTGCCCCACATTGATTCTCTTTGGTATAAGAGTTGGGAAAGAGAATCTCTGTCATGCTTTCAAGATTCTGTTATTTTACCCTCAAACAATAAAACAGAGTTCCAGTACTTATTTCCTCACCTGGCCTACCTTGAAGGGCTGACATAGCTCAGACATGTATTTAAAGAAATGAAGATATGAGTTCTAAGCCCAGAAGCACCTGCCATGGAAAATTCAAAAGTACTGAGCCCAACAACACTGAGGAAGAGGAGCCCTGCTTATTGTAAGAACTGTTGGGTGCCTGCTTTACCATTTTGTTGGTTAGATTTATTTTCTCCTCTACAGGTAGTCCTCATTTAGTGACCACAATTGGGAGCAGCAACTTGGTCATTAAGCAAAGCAGTTGCTAAGTGAAACCTCAACCGTGCTTATGATCTTACTTCAGCTTTCCTTTACTTTACAGACCTATGAAGGTCATAAATGTGAGGATTGGTCATAAAATTACTTTTTCATCACTGTCATAACTGCAAATTGTCGCTGTATGAGGCAGTCACTAAGCGAGGACTACCTGTACACACCTTGTCAGTCTTCTTTCGCTGTTTTGCACTCTGATTCTGTCAAAGGCATGTTTATATAAAATGCATGTTAGTGAGAGGTGGCTCTTCAAAAGCTCTTCCATGCTCTTTATGCAACATTTTCTCTATGGAAGAGATGCTTTAGGACTAACTGGTATCCTTAATAATGAATTAGAACTAAAGTATAGCTTGTCATCATACTTTCCTCATAACAAATAGACTGCAGAAGTACTTTTTCAGAATCTTGCATTTTCATGGCAGGCTGATTCATGTCATCCTCAGGATATATTCAGCAATCCTTCTCCTTTAAAAAGGTACCTTTCACTCTATATCTATCATCTATCTTTCTATCTTTCTATCTTTCTATCTTTCTATCTTTCTATCTTTCTATCTTTCTATCTTTCTATCTTTTTCTATCTATCTATCTATCTATCTATCTATCTATCTATCTATCTATCTATCTATCTTTCTATCATCTTCCTTGCTTGCCCCCTCCCTCCCTCCCTCAACTGAAATCAGTGACAATTTAGGGATGTTCTACAAAATTCACTAGATTTATCAAAAGTTTTCAAGATTTTCAAAACTTCCAGTGTTTTGTATAAGAATACATTTCAAAATTTACCTGAGTTCCATCTTTAGTCACCACAGTCATTACTCTGATGGTTTATGCTGTGGTTTGTGCTGTGGCACATTGTGAGATAAGAGGAAACACCTTTTTTCCCAGCAAAGACCAAACTTTCTTTTTAACTTCAGTGTCCAGGCTGCAGGTGATGTGGCTATGGTAACGGCCAAACAGACACATCGCTAAAATTAACAGGAGATTCACTGAACTGCATAGATATTGTAGGAGGTAAGCCATGTTAATCTATGGTGTCAAAAAATCAGGAATCTTGGAAAAGGTGCTAGCAGATTTCTGATTTTTTGTTACTGTACAAGAATGTTAAATCTTTTACCGCATAATCTAAATAATAGACTGGCTCTTTGGAATTCCTCTCTGGACAAGGAGAGGACTTGAGATCTCCCACAAGTGTACCATACAGTTGCTCCACATGAGGAGACCACATAATAGCGGTCTCCAGACGGTTTAGATCTCTTAGGAGACAAGGGAATAGCCATCTTGCTCAAACCATGGTCAGTGCCTTTAGGGACACTGGGTTTGCATACTTCCTTTTCTAATCATTTTTGGAAACTGCTTGTTAACTGCTTTTTAGCTATTAGGAACCTTTGGATTGACAAGTCTGAAAACATTAGGTGAGTTTCCTTCAATCCTTAGCAGAAAAAGTTTTAAATACAAGCTTAAGGACTTAAAAAAAATTAATAAACAGCCAAAGGGTGATTAGAACTTTGATTTTGGAAAGTTACAAACAGATTAAGGGTCCAGATGGATTTGAAATAAGATTTTGGTATTAATTATAAGAAGTCTTCCTGTGGGAAAATGCTTTTGTTTTGAATTCTCTTTAAAAAAATGATAGGATGAGGCTTTGAAGGTTGGAAACTAGAGGGAACCAGAAGGAACTAAAGGTTACAATTAAAGGAGAAGAACACTTAAATTTGACTTACTAATACAGAATGAAGCAAAATATTTTAACATTGGACATATTGAAGGATATTTTTGAACAATGGATCCAGAAGTTAATTTTAAGTATGTCTGCCCTTATAGATAGACTGTGCTTAAAAGATGTTATGGAAGAGGAACAAGTTTTACCTGACAAGATTGAGACTGATCTGAAAGTAGATTTAAAAATGACAGGCTGCAAGAATGATATGGAAAAAGATGCTACGTGGGACATACAAAAGACACTAGCTGATATCTTAATAATTAAAAGGAATATGCAAATAACAAACCAAGAGAGTGGCCTGCATAATCTTCCTATATTGGATTTACAAAAGAGGCTTGTTAAAGCTTTGAAGAGTTTTGTGAGAAGGGACAAAGGAAAAAATGAAAAGACATCAAGTTCTAGGACATTATTTGAAGGGACTAAAGATCAAGATTGTTAAAAGTAAAAGGAAGGAATATAACGTTGGTTTATTTGATCAAGGTTAAAATAGAGATGTTTTTATCTCTAGTAACCCTTAATGTACTTTTGCTGACCAGGACTGAAACGAAGAGGCTTTGAGGATTTGTTTATGAATAAGAGATGGGATATGGGAAGAAGAGATCATTTGTTACATTTTAAGAGAAGGTGATGAAGCTCAAGCTCAGATACTTTGGTCACCTAATGTGAAGAGAGGACTCTTTGGAAAAGACCCTGATGCTGGGAAAGATGGAAGGCAAAAGGAGAAGAGGACGGCAGAGGATGAGATGGCTAGATAGCATCACTGAAGCAATGAGCATGAAATTGAGCAAACTCAGGGAGGCAGTGAAGGACAGGAAGGCCTGGCGCAATATGGTTCATGGGGTCACGAAGAGTCGGACACAACTTAATGACTGAACAACAACAACAACAAAAGAGAAGGTGATAAGTTACTAAAATTGTTTCTACTTGTGCTGAAGGGGGAAGTCATTTCTTTATATACAGTGGTACCTTGCGTTATGAATTTAATCCGTTCCATGACTCTGATTGCAACTCGATTTGGTCACACTGCGAGGCAAATTTCCCCATAAGGTTCAATGTAAATATGGCTAATACGCCCTCCGAAGTTGGTCACACTGCGAGGCAAATTTCCCCATAAGGTTCAATGTAAATACATAGGGCTCTGCATTTTCTTTGGAGCCATGCTGACAAGCACACCAAAAACCTTCCAAATGCCACAAAACACACCAGAAGCCTCACTGAATGTCTCCTTGCTACCGCAATCTCGCCCACAGGAAGCCGTGACCGCATGGCAGCAGGGCAAATGGCCGCGGATCCGGTTCGTAGCGAGGGGCGGAGGTCGCACGGCGAGGTAAATTTTTGGGGCCAGAGCTGATCGTATAGCGAAAAATTCGTAAGGGGGGACGTTCGTAACCCGAGGTACCACTGTATTTCTTTTCTTTTTCTTCACTATATTCTTATTTTTTTCTTTCTTTTTTATTTTCTTTCTATTTTTTCTTTTCTGCACTTTCTTTTTTTCTTAGTTTGTATTAGTTTTTATCTTTGCAATTTAAATTTTGCTGGATTACATAATGAGGTAAATGTCTCTTAACTTAATGTGACTTCTTTCAGCATTAGAAATGGGTAGCATTCAGTTTTGTTTAATTTAGAGAATATATCCTAAAAATAATAAGCCAAAAGAAGTGAAGTGTTTCTCCATGTGAGTCTCTCTCTCTCTCTCTCTATGTACTTTAGTTAATTGAAGAAAATATTTTTCTAGTTAAGATCTTATGTACATATACAGCTAAATGAGGTGAAACGAAAGTGCTAGGGTTCTGCTGAGTGGAATGGACCATTGTAGACATAATATAATATTTTCAAACCTCCTCTATTTATTTTTAATCTCTATAATTGAAATTAAAATGTATCAGCGAAGACTTCTGATCAGGCGCTTTATGATGTGCTGTTTTTATCCAAAAGTAGTTGGCTTATTACATTACATTAATTCTGAATAGGCATATACAGGGATAGGGTTTGGTTGAAAAAGGCAAACCTGTGCCCAGTCGTACAACCAATGGGAGATTATTGTGAAGGTTATAGGACAGTTCAGATATTCTCCTCCAAAGGTAGGGAGAGAAATCTACTTCTAGAGTACCTTCAAGGCCCCTTCCATGACTTGATGGAAATCTTGAAAGCATTCCATACTCTGGACAGGGAGATCCCACGTCCTTGTGTTTCCAGATCCAACTTCTACATGTGCCACTCTTTTCAACTCACTGATTACATGTGTGTGTGTTTGTGTGTGTGTGTGGGGGGGGGGGATTTTAAGAACAAATAAAAACTAAAACAGGAAGAAGAAGGGAAAATATCACTCCTTGTATTCTTTCTATTTGGCACAAATCCAAATGAGGCTATTTGTCTGTCCACAGATCTTGGTGGTGTTACCATACCTTATTGCAGTCATTGCCTTACTCTGCCATATACATGTATATGCAGAGAATAAGATAGGTAGGGCTAGGGCAAGATGTTGGCTGATTTTTTTTAACGCTTAATTAATTTTTAATTGATTTTATCTGCCAGCATTTATTAGCTGGTTTCCTTGCTAATAAATATCTCAGTAGAAATGTGACTGATGAAGAGATACATAACTAACTCTGTCTCTCTCTGTATATGTGTGTGTGTGTATTTCAATCCATTTGTTCCTTAAAAAAAAAAAGTCTAGCTTCCAGAATGATTTTAAATTTCGCAAGCTGAGTTCTTACAATAAAATAAAAACCAAGAATTAACGAAGTTATCCCCCACAAATTTTAAGGTGCTAATTATGTCCTGATTAAAACAACAATAGCAGCAGCACAACAAAAAATGAAATCAAAATCCCACTAAATTTCTTGGCTGCATGGATAAATGTGCAACAGAAAAGGCACAGGGACTCAGAAGTGAATAGCCGGCATGCTATTGCAGCCTTTATCTATAAACAAACCGGCTTATCACAGCTGTTTATTGTATGGCTAGCCTTGATCACAACCTTTATGTCTTTATTGCTTACATACCATTCCCTTGTTTATGCGTCTGTACCAGTCGGCGCCCTTGAACTTGGCCCTGCTGAGCCCCGACCCTTCCTTGCTCACTCACTCACTCTGATCACGTCTTCAATCAGTAAACCTGAGACAGGGTCTGGCTGATAGCCGAGCCTCTAGCAGGGCAATTAACACAGGACTAAAGTGTCATTCATGGCATGGCTAAGAGAATAGCCGTCTGGAGATGACAGTGCTAGGTTCTGCTGTGACATCCAAGCCAGCCTAAGGTTATAGCAACGATGGAGGGGGGAGAAACTGGGAAGGTAAAGAAAAGGGCCAGCTGAAGGATTTATTTCTCTGGATAGGATTGTAGCTGGATGGACAGCTGAATAGAGGTACCTTGCCCTCCTAGGCTGCTAAGACTAGCCTTTGCATGATAGCAAAGAAGGCTTTAAGGATCCTGGGACCACATTACCATCTTAATCTGGCCATCAGAGATGAAGATTGAAAAGAAGGGTGAAATCTATCCCCATGTCATCCACAGCACAGATCCCCCGGCCTGGAGAAGGGCCAGTTCGGGGTGGGTGGAGTGCCATTTGGTCTGTGCCTCAAGTTCAAAAGACAGCCTCACATTTTTCAATGTTTGTAATATACCACACTCTAATGTGTGTGAACATTTTCTCCCACATGTTATAATTTTTAATTCGTATGATTTGTAGTGGTCTTAATTGTTAGGAGTGGCCTAACCCCTGGATCTCTTGAGACTGCCCAACTAGGAATGCGTTTAGCCAAGCCTAGGATAATCCTTCTTATTTCCTTCAACCCCCTCTTTTTTTAGGAAGATTTTGGCATAACCCCTTAATTGCCATGCACTACGGGGGCTAACTCTAAACCATACCTCTGAAATAAATATATGTCACCCTTTAGTTAATACTGCCTTCACCTTCTCCCATTCCCCTCTTGTCTCTCCTGTGGCTAACTTTAGCTTGTGTGCTCCTTGGGGCAGAGGTACATCCTCTTACTCTTTGTCAAGGGCCAACACTATTAATGAATTAACCCAGTAACAGAAAATATTCCTGCCCCCAGTCTGCACCCTGGCTTTCTGTGTTGTGCCAATGAAGCCTATGTGTATTACGTCTGCTATACAAAGTAATGCATGCAGGACTAATCTATAAAATTAGCTTGAATATGTATGCCACATCTTAGGAAAATTATGGTCAGAGTGGAAGGCAATTCAAAACAAGGCAATTCAAAACATGGCAGTGCATCAAAAACTGGCTGGAAGCACTAGTCTTTTGATGGACATTTTAAAAATATTCAGGGTCCACCTCTCTTATGACCCTGGACAAATTTCAAGTAGAACAGGCTCCTGATGTTCTTCTGCCATCTCTCTGGGTGGTTCTGGGCTCATTAATGGCTGCAGCACACTGCTCCCAAATTCTGACTAGGCACCATCCAAGTAATCTCCATCTTAGTCTTCTGCCAATGCCTCTGATACAGTGAAAGAATCTTTGGTGTCTCAGAAAGTTCTTTTATACCTCCCATCGTCTGTGGGAGGTTGAAGAAAGTGAAGCTGGACAGTGGAGCTAGGGAGATTGTGGTCATTCTAGCTGCCCACTCTCTTTTTTCTGCCCTTATTGCTCCTTCCACTGTAGGCTCATTGTGAGCAGAGAGCTAACCACTCACCAACAGTCATGTCTGGTAAAATAGGTATTGCTCGCTTGCTCTCGGCATGTGCTGTTATTGCTCCTCTCCCCTTCTGCTTTTGTTTCCCTTTGTGTTGAATTTTAAATGGGAAGCTTCTTGGGACAAGGATTTGCCTTTTTATACTCCTGCATATTGCCAGTGCAACCGATTCAAGCCATTCTTCACAATAGCAACTTCTTAGGATTCCATTTGAGTATGGCAGAAACGTACTCACAGAAGGCTTGAATGTAGTTCTTGGAGACCCTCCCAAAAGTGCTATTGAAAGGTCATTTTACTGTAAAAGAATGGAATATGTAGAGACGGATCATATTAACTATATTTAATTCATTTAAATTAAATGTAAACTCAAATCAAATCTAGTTTTGATTTGATTCCCACCTTCTTATTTGTCTTAGTCCAGTCTAAGGAGAATTCCTGGCATGCTATTGTATGGTCCTCCTTCTGGTATATGGGAGCTCCTGAGAATCAATAAAGCCCCATTTCCATCTGTTTTTCAGAGGCCTCAGTGCACATACTACATCTGAAAGAAATTTTATTTTTGCAAATAATGGATAGGGGAGGAACAAATAGGCTGCATCTTTTGTCATTACATCAATTTCCCCCATGCTTCTGGTCCAGCAATTTTTTAAGAGCTACATATCCAGAGAAAAGGATGATGGGACCAAATTTTAAAAGGAAGAAAAAGAATCTAACAGAACAATAGATGACGATGATGATGATGATGATGATGATGATGATGATGATGATTCATTAAATGTATATGCTGCCCAACTCTCAGTGACTCTGGGTGGTTTACAATTGTTAAAACATTAAAAACAAAGAATAGAAAAAAAGACAAAAACAGCACAAGACAAAAGAACAACAATGGCAAAGAAAATAAACCCGAAGAGGAACAAAGTCATTATTCAGGAATAAACATTATGGTACCTTTAAACACTCCTTGCACACATTGTCTGGGTTATTCAACATACTGGATTTGGCCAAAATGGATTTCGGTACTAATTTGTGGGAAACCAAGCAATTGCCATAGGATATAGCATGAATATTAAACCATTGTATGGTCTATTTATTTGGACATAATATTTTATATGTGTTCTATCAGAATCATAACATGTAAACTTTGGAAAAGACCTTGGAAGTTTCTGGCCCGCTGCCTGGTGGAAGAATCCACTACTGCTGCATTCCTGGCAGATGGCCATCTAGATCTCTTTAAACACCTTCACTACCTCTTGATTGATCAGTTCCTTTGTAAAGCAAGTCTGTTAGGAATTTTTTCCTGACATCCAACCAAAATCAGCTTCCTTGTAATTTAAACCCATTGTTTCATGACCTGTCTTCTGGAATGACTGAATGGTTCTGCTGTGTCTTCTTCATGATAGCCAAGGAAGAGAGTTATCCTGCCTCCTGTGTCTTCTCTGAGTTGAACAGAACCAACCAGGAGCATCTGCAGGAGGGGAAGTGGATTAAAAAGAAAGACAAGATGGCAACCACAATTGCATGATTGGAACCTTGCCCCTTTTTTAAATGTATCACATTGCCCAGTTGGGGATGCCATCTTGTTTTGTTGTGCTTTTTTTGGCACCCCCCTCCCCCCAAGTAAATGTCCCTGTGCCCAACGGTTTCAAATGTTCTTCATAATTTCTGATTTAGATCAATTGTGCTGTGTTTATGCAGGATTAGGGAGAAGCATATCATGTGAACGCAGCCATTAGGTTCTGTAATCTTGGTGTGTGTATTCTTCTGATAAAAATAAGAAAGAAAGAAAGAAAGAAAGAAAGAAAGAAAGAAAGAAAGAAAGAAAGAAAGAAAGAAAGAAAGAAAGAAAAGAAAGGGAAGCTGGCATACAACGAAGCAAAGCACCAGCTACTAACATTGTCTCTACTGCACAAATGCATATAATAACAGGGGAGGTGGGACATTGTTAAGCCCTTGGCAGACCACCCCTGTGTCTGGTAGTCTGTATTCTGTTTGGTTTGGCAGGCACAATAGCTCTCTATGTGCAAGAGCAGTAAGAATGACCTTCTGGGCACTCCAGCATTCTCCTTACTTTGTTCCCTGAATGTAAGGCAAGGTAATGTTCCAAGTCCCTCAAAACCTCAGAAGCTTTTTGTAGGCCAGATGGCTAATGGACATCAACAGTAATCCTATCACTCACTTAAGAGATCATGGAGATGAACCTCCTGCTCAGGGCAGGATCTGCTAAATCATTTTGGACAGATGGCTACCCAGCCTCTGTATGAAGACCTCCACTGAAGGGGAATCTACCACCACCATTCTGCTAGTTGGCAGCTCTTATCATCAGAAAGTTCTTCCTAATATTCAACCTGAAACTAATTCCCTGTAGCTTCTATCCATTGATTTGGGTCCTGCCCTCCAGAGTGACAGAAAACAAGTCCACTCCCTACTATATGACAGTCCTTTAGATGCCTGGAAACTGTTGTCACAGCTCCCCTCACTCATCTCTTTAAACCCAATTCCTTTAAATGTTCCTCATGGGATTTGATTCCCAGCCCCCTTACCATCTTGGTAGCCCTCTTTTAAGTTTACTCATTTATTGATATTCTTTCTAGACTGTGGTGCCAAGAACTGGACACAATATCTCAAATTAAGCCCAAGCTATACAGAATAGAGTGGGATATTACTTCCTGTTTATCTAGACTCTCTGCTTCTGTTATTATATCCCAAAATAGCATTTGCTTTTTTAGCAGCTGCATCACACAGTTGGCTCGTGTTAGCTTATGATCTACTGGAACACCCAGATCCCTTTCAAATGTATTACTGCTAAGTTAGATCTCCCTAGCCTATCCTTGTGCCTATATATCGTCTTCCCAGATGCAGGATATTACATTGTTCCTTGTACAATTTCATCTGCTTGTTTCAGCTCATGGCTCTAGCTTGCCTAGATCAGTGTTTCTCAACCTCAACAACTTTAAGATGTTGGACTTCAACTCCCAGAATTCCTCAGCCAGCATTTTAATTTTCTCTTTCTTCTTTAAAGTATTTAAAGTATTAGCCACCCCTCTCAACTTTGTGTCATCTGCAAATATGATATAATTCCCTCATCCAAGTCACTGCCAAAAATGTTATATAGCACTGGATAGAGCTCTGTGACACTCCAGTTGATACTATTCTACAACCTGATGTGGAGCCATTGATGAGCACTCTTTGGGTGAGGTCTTTCAGACAGTTATGGATCCATGTAATGATTGCAACATCTAGCTCACATTTTACCTTTTTATTATTGGGGATATCATGGAAAACTTTTTTGAATGCTTTCCTGAGGTCATTTCTCTGATCTATTAAGCTAGTAGTTTGGTCAAAAAGGAATATATGCTTAGTTGGGCCTTTGTTCTTTGTGACATATAAGTCAGGTTTCTGCAAAATCATGAGAAATCATACATGGAAAGGCTGATGCTCCCTAGTTTAACTCCAACTCATCTGTATAAAATTATAAGACAGGGATGGGCAGTACATGACCCTTTAGGCCCATTTCAAAAGTCCACCTCAGCTCTCAGGAAGGAAGGAAGAAAGGAAGGAAGGAAGGAAGACCTCTAGTTATCAAAACAACCCCATCCCCATTACAGGACCTTTTAGTACATCAAAGCCATGTTGAAGTGATCCTTAAGAATGTATGAAGTTTGGCTCATAAATTACCATATTGGATTGTTGTTGCTGCAGCTCAGAAAATCGTAAGGGCTTTTCTGACTACCCATAATGAATGTCTGAGAAAAATCGATTGATCCCTCTCTGCAATTCAAAGATAGCTTCTGGGATAACTGTTTTGTGGGGGGAAGGGTATATCTCTTCAAAGAGGAGCATCATACTTTATGATGGATAGATTTTCCCCTCCCAGAACCTGCTTTTCCAGAAACAGGGGTTCAAATCACCTCTGTGCAGGACAATGGAGCCCCATAGTGGTTCCAAAGACTGGGCTCAACCTGCAGACTATGAAGAGAATTAAGGCAGAAGGCCTGCTTGAAGTGGGCTAAGCCAAATCCAGCCCACTTGCAGTGATGCTTCAAATCCGCTTGTCATGCTTACATTTGTCCCCATTTCAAGAAAATCCAGTTATAAACATCAGAACCTAATTGTGGTATGAGATCCTAGCAGTTTTGCCAGCAGCCACTTACATGGTCATATTTAATGAATAAAAGGGCTTCCAAACAATCAAGAAATGGTGAACATCAGTCTAGAAGACATTTTTTCCCCTTCTTTGAGATCATCAGTATGCTACAAAATAGAGATATTTGGGACAGTAGTCAGAGATAATTGTGTTATTTGGGGAATCTGAGGTGGAGAGAGGCTGAAGAATGTGGGTCTATCAGCAGCACCTGGAGAGGTTTGTGCTCAGCCTAAATAATTGGTAAATCGCCTCACCACCAGAGGTTTCCTTAACAACATCAAGCACAAAGCAAACAGCAAAATCCTGTACTGAATATATTTTTATTTTGTTTGCTGCCATGGACGTATTTCCTCCCAAGCCACTCATCTTAAATCAACAATTTTTAGGAAGCATCTAAAAGCCAGATCACCTTGTCTTGCCCAGAACTCAGGTAATCAGCACATTTAGCTTGAAGAGAAAATTCAGTGTTTCTTTTCATAACATTTTATACTGTAACTTTGAGTTTCTATGTCGAGCAATACCATAAGTGACATTTTTGTTTAAAATAGTGGCTCTATCATTTAATACAGAGATTATATGAAGTGTGTAAACCTGATTTCAATGCATTGTAACAAGTGGAACAGTAATCATGATTGGGAATGCTCTTGAAGAAGCAAAAATAGGTGTTCTTTTCCTAAATTCCCTCCTCAACCCTACTATCTTGATCATTGGTCATACTGGCTGAAAATAATGGGAGTTGTAGTTATTATTGTTGTTGTTTTTGTTATTGTTGTAATTTATCATCTGGAGAGTCTGAGGATGGACAGAACTATCATTCTGGATGCAGCTACCAGATACTTTAGGAAGTTCAAAGCAGGCCATGATGAACAAAGAAAAAAAAAATCCATTTTTGTTCAGTAATTTCAATTTAAGTAATTTCAAATCATGGTAGCTTTGCTTCGCTTCTTGCAGCTAATATAGATAAGACAGTCTTCTCTTTCAAAATGTGTTTCTTATTTCAAAGGTAGTGCTCATTAGCAGCTGTGGGTGCGTGTGGTGGGTCTGTTTCTAGTCCACACTTGTTCTCATGCATTTTGTCATAAATATATTCTGGGGTCCCAGCACAGCTCCTGAAGATGCTGTGCCTGCAGACACTTTTCTTGGCACCTGTTCCTCTTGACTTTTTACATTTTTCAAAAGCTACTTTAACTTTTAAAATTAGAATCTATCACATTGTATCACGCTATTTTCAAGAATGCATCTGAACTGCTTTATTTCAAATATGTTCGCTTGCCCCCCAAAAGGACACAGATAAGCAGGATTAAATGGAAGGGGCCACTATCACAGCTGGTAGCTAACATTCCAGTCAGTGCTTTCTAACTCATTCAGTCCTTCACGGTAATTATTTTGTGAAAGGACAAATTCCCTCCCCATTTATTTTGAATAAACAAAACACCCAGGTTGTCACAAAATCCCAAACATGCCAGTAGCCCCCAAGTCTATTGCATCACATTTCCTGTGATATTTTAAAGCATGAAAGTTAACGTTTGAATTATATATGCATTTGCTCCTAAAATATGTGCAGTTTTCCCTAAATTAAGCATTTAAATGTAAGATTTTTGAGCTAAGAACAGGCCTGCAAAAGTTGGAGAAGCATATAATCCAAAGGACAACTGCACTTAATCTGCGTGCTAGTTTGGGAACAGTAAAGTCAGTTATATCACTTAAAACACAGAATAAATAAAATTCTCCCTTGTCCCCAGTGGCAATAGCTTCTTGTTATAAGAATGAATAATAAATTTATTCTATTTAATTGATGAGCCACCTTTCCTGTAGGATCTCAAATTGAAATACACAGCTCCCCTCCCTCCAGTCTGAACCACACAGGGCAGGTTGCACTCATGAATTCAGCTCATACATCATATTAAGCCATGCACCAAATGTGGGATATAAATCTAACAAACAAATAATTAAATAATATTTGTTTGATTTTAGAAGAGCATAGCATGTGAATCCTTCTATTGTGATTTGTAAAACAAAGTTTATAGGCATAGTATTTATATGAACAAAGCCATTGTGTCTTATTCTACGGACCATGCTTAAAGCAAACACGGTCCAATAGGTAACCCAGTGACTCACTAGCCCACGTATCTCAGTAAGGTTCATGATTCAGGGGGAATCTGAATTGAATCTTACTCCAACATTTCTAGCTGTAACTGCACTAATACCGATGATCAGGGGAGTGTTAGGCAAAACCTGATTTAAATTTGAGATTTGAATTTGAAAGTAGAAATCTATCTGTGTATGGGATGTGGTAGAAGTACTGTAAGGGTAGTTTGCAAGAAGAAAAAGATATGGAGAGGTATTGTGACTTACGTTGGTGTGACCTAACTTTAACTATGTTTCTTTTTCTTACCTTATACCTTTAATTTCTCTCATTTACTATTCCGTACTTCTTTTCTGCATTCTTCAAAACAACGCTTACCCCAAAAGGAAACCACCTGATGGATATGTATATACTGTAAAGATTCTATTCAAATTTTAATTCAAGATTAAAGGCAACAAAATTCAATTCAAACTGATTCCGGATTTGAGGTCTGCTTTGGCAAAAGATTTGATCATAAGATATAATGGGAATACATCAAAATGCCTGCAGCTGTTTCATTCTGGGGGCAGAACAGGACAAAAATAGGAATGATAACGTATCAAAATAGATGATAGAGCCCTCAGAATGTATTAATTCTGCAAAGTTTCAGTCAGATTTATCTGCAATAAATGTTGGAAATATTCTTCCTGCTTCTTTTGACCCAGGAATAAGGTGTCAATGAGGAAAAAGTCAGCACAGCACCCTGCAAATTTTATAAATAAGTTGTACTAAACCAGGAAAAAGAAAAAGAAAAAAGTGTCCTACTCCACTTTCAAATATGATTAAAAAAATACACTTCCCCAAATTTCAAAGAGTCCATCATCCTCTGAGCTGTCGCTGTTCTTGACTGGCAGATTTCTTGGTATGGCCTACTGGCAAAGTTAGCCTCTTCTGAGATTAATACTGCATGAACTAGTTGTGCAACATTTTTTTTAAATGAGAAAGTTATATAAATAGTCTGTATATTATATACAATAGCCTAAGAGTAAACGTTATTTAAGACCCACATGTGCAACAAATACACTCATTCAGTATGACAGAAATAGACAAGTTACAGGGGAAAAAAAATATGATTTATTTGTTTTTGGAGGGAATGGGGAGAAGAAAAGGGGAATGAAGGAGGATGAGAGAGGAGGTAGAAAGAGCTGAAGAATACAGAGCCTAATGGGCATTGTACTGAAGGTCAGACAAATAGATTGAGAGTTAATAAAGGTAAAGATAAAAAGGTGATTTGGGAGAAAAGGAGAGGATCAGATCAGACAAGAAAGGGCAAATCATATATACAATAAAGCACAGAACAAATTAGAGTTGCATTCCCTTTCTCTTCCTTCTAGCAAACCTGCCTAAACAAATTCTAACAGAAAAAGAAAGACACAAACAATGGAGCAGCATTCCCTGAACACACAAATAGGCAAAGTTTGTGAAGATGGTAAGACTCATGTCCTGGCTGTCAGATTCAGCTGGCATGGAATGGCAGGGCAAACACGCTGCTCAGCTTCACCTAGTCAATTTCACCACCCAGGCGCTAACAGAGAAAAAGGGGAAGTGAAACTACGAACTGATTGCTGACATGTGGTGGCGCTTAACTCAAACCACAAGCAGATACTTTGTATCAGCGCAGCTTCCCTCAGGCGCTGCAAACAAAGGAAAGCGCAGAGGCTCGGAAGCGATCGAGAACTCCTGGCTTTGCAGGCAAACAGGCAAACCCAACAAAGGCAACAACAGCACAACTCATAGACTGCAATCAGAAAGACAAAAGCACCGGACTGAATCTGCCATTTGGGCGAGGGGGGATTACTGCGGGTAATCTGTGGGTAAGCAACGGGTAAAACGCAGGAACGAGGAAGCTATAAAATACCATGTAAGCTATACCAAGCCAACCCTGGCTTTGTCTGTACTTACTTATGTTATGCTTGAGTAAACTTCTTTGCTGAACACATGTGTCACAAGAGTTTCTCTGAGACGAACGGGGTAAACCTTACACTGGCTACTTTTTCTGTATCAGAGCTCATCATACCTCACAGTGCTCCCCTCCCCAGCTTTGTTCCTATATTGTGGGGGTGGGGGGGAAGCTACAGCAACATTTGAAGTTTGAAGTTGCTTGATTTGATCCTTTGAATCAGGTCCCAACATTCATTTAAAGGAGTGATTAATCAGATCAAATACTCCTTAGAAGTTTTACAGAGCCCTACAGGTTATGGTTTGTGTCGTGATATGTAAATAAGCCTCCTCACCCAGTCCATTCCATTGGGTGGACTCAGAGTTATGATACTGTGTGGGAATCAAAAACATTTCCAGTTGGCAGCATCTTTTGTATTTCTTAGTAAGATGTCCTCTTGTTAGCATCTTCCTACGACATATAGTCGTGATATTCCATTTTGGGGGAGGAAACCTGATAACCAATGAAACCTACATTTTAAAAAACATTGCAGTGTCTAGAGAGTAGCACGGCATGATGTGTCTGGGTTTGTGTTACACCAGTGTGAGAAATAGGTGCAGGAGGCAACCAGAAGACCAGCTGTCAAGATTGCAGGCTGTACAAGTTTCCCGGCACAAATGCCCGGACTTGGCTTCTGCCTATGTGATAGGAGCGAATGCTTTATTGCCGTCTGGAAGTGTTTATTTTCTGGACATAAATTCAATGGACAGAGTCAAGGCATGTGTAGAAATAAAGCATACCATCATTTGAGCTAAGCTGACAAGGACAATTTACTGTACCAAGCATTCGTTTTGGGCTGGTCAGGAGAAGCCAGGCTATTAACATGCTGAAATTCCCGCTGTTCCCTCTTTATTGTCCCTTCTCTGAACTTTGGGAATGGCATGTATTAACCCCTAGAGAGCCTTTGAGGCACAGCAGGCAGCTGGGGAGGAGACACTTGCGTAGGGCCCGGTAGGCATATGTACTATGTCCAGATATTATTGACGGTTGCAGAGTTCTCTGCCTGCATGAAAAGCCATGGCCTTTGAGTGTGCTGTCAAGAGGCCCAGTGGAGGGCTTAAAATATTTCCCCAAAGCAGTCTCTCTCAGTCCTGCACATCAACTGAAACTTGCTTTAGTAACAAAGTTTGTCTATTGTCCTGACCTTGATTTCCATGGGGAGGGGAGGGTGGGGGGAGAATCACAATGAGAAAACAAGCTGTCAACCTTTCTCTAGACTCTCCTATTTAGCTTACAAGTATGGGCTTACATGAATTAGAATTTATACAATATGTACATACATATACATATACATATATTCATGTAAGCCCACATTTGTAAGCTAAATTGTACAGTTTATACACACAGACACACACACAGAGTCTATCAGTAAACCTCTGCAGATAGAAGTCTACTTTCTTAAGAAAGTTAGTAGTAACCATTATATCTAGTATTTAATATGGATAATTTAAACAAGAGCTTTTGGAAGCCCCCCACCCCTTCTAAATAAAAAAAATCAACCACATGGGTTCTATACCTGCAAAGTCTGAAATGGTGTAGTCCATAAAGAGTGGGTTGGAGTAATAATACTAATAACAGCCCTCAGACATTGGCCTGGCTGACAAAAATATATTAAAACTTCATGATGTGACCCCCCCCCAAAAAAGTACTATATTATGATTTAGCAGGTCTTAGCATGCTGTTTATACCAGACCTACCCTAAACAGAAAATAATGAAATGTTTGCTCCTAGTCATGGTTTATTTCTTTCTTTAAGAGCAACAGTAGCAGAGTGTGGGAGATTTGGACTAGGGCTATTGAGGTGCAAAGAGGCAGCTGATCCTCTCTCAGTACTGCTTATTTTATTGAAAATACTCTGTCAACGTTGATATATACAGCACAGCAGAATCAGGGGCTCTCCTAACTCTACCTTATGCAGACTATCCCAACTATTTAGTAATCTTGGGGGCACATGCCTGATTGGACCTCCTTGGCCGCCCTTGGCATCTCAGAGGTACAAGTTCTTGGATGGGTGCCACACAAATGGTGTAATGAAACAAAACTATGACATTGTAAATGATGGGGGATAGGGCAGAATAACAACAGAGCTGTTTTGGATCCTGCCTAATAAGGCCCTTTTTTTTTTTTACTAAAGCTGGACACAAATGGCCTTTTGAAATTGGGCCGAGAGAAATTGGGTGAACCATTTCACTGAATTGCTCCAGTAGAAGGACACATTCTTAGACATTTCCTCAAGTAGTAATTGTTGACCATCAGGAGAAGACCCATCACCTTCAGGGCTGTGAGCATCTATAGCCTCCTTTCTCAGTCTGACACTCTCCAAGTTGTGTTGGAGGTCTACACTGCAGAAGTCCTGTGCTATCCCAGTGGACACAGATAGCTGGTGTTGAAAGAAGACTGCTGAGCAAGGTGAGTAAGACACACTTGATCTGATCCAGTGGTGTGCATGAGCATATACTGTACTCACCATGTCCCAACTTTGTAGGGAATATTTACTGTTTCAGAGGCCTCAGTTGCCATCCTGTGTTTTCTCTCTGAAGTGGAAGGCAGCCAAATATTTGACTTGCTATTTACAAATGTCTAAATATAGAGATTTCAACAGGCGAAACAGATAGGTCTTGTTACCAAACCATGAATAAGCATCTCCCTAAGTCCTGGCCTAATGGTTTATTGTAAATTGCCCTCTGTGTCATGGAGGGAATTTCAGATAGTGAAATACACACAAACACAGAGTGTGTTCTTTTTATTTGAGGGTATACAAAGAAGAAAGCATTTTCTTTTATTGTTGATAAAGCAGTGATAAGAAAATATCTTTTTTATAGGAAAACAGTATAGACATAAACAACATCAAAACACTCACCAGCAATTTTAACTCCCCTTCATCACCTGATTTCATTACCAAACAGCATGCCCCAGAGCACTGGAGGAGGCACAGTGCTATGAATGGTTGCCAGGTGGACTAGCAGTGCCCAGGGCTAATTCTAATATCCATTCAATGCAATTTAGGAGAGGATGCTAATATTCATAAAAATGCATCCCATTACTGAATTGGATTTCAATCTACAATTGTCAGGCCACAATTTGCTTTCAACTTCTCACAACCAGCATGGTGACCCTGAACTAACAGCCCTCACATCTCCTATATAGACTTGGCATTCAGTTTGGCTCCTAGGGGACCTCTTGCTAGTTATCAATAGTCACTGCTTTAAGCCTTTTAGCAAATCTTTCCCAACTTGATTCCTCCAGGTGTGTGGGACCCTGAATCCCATTATTCCCAGTCAGGATGGCTTTTGGAATTCTGGAACTTGATATTCAACACAATTGGAGGGCATTAGAAAAGGATACTTTAGTAGAATGGCTTGAAATATTAGTATACTCTTGTGGCTGAGAGATTGCACTGAGATCAGACTTGAATCTCATGCTTGCTGTGAATTCAGCTAGGTGCCCTTAAGTGCAAGATACACTCACCATTCTCTGCCTAACTTCTACAAATCTGCCTTACGCATCTTTTGTCACTTTTGTTGCAATGAGAACAACACAACACAAGAACACTCTAAATGCACCATATTATTTTTTTTTTACGTAAAATGAGGGATATTCAAGAAAATTAGCCTGAATGTGTAGCAGAGCTGCGTATTTTGTCATGTAAGTTTTCTTAGTCATGCAATTTGATATTTCACGTTTTTTAGAAATGTTTATCCTAATTCTATCTTGTTCTTTTCCCTCAGAGTCATTTTTAACCATTTCTCTGCCAAATTATACAGAAGAGGCCTAATCTGTAGAAAGGATTATGCAGAATTTGCTTCTACTTGCTCTGATGGGCAGGACCCATGTGAGAACTTTCATAGGACCTCTAAGGCATCTCTTCAGTAGAGCTCCCTCTTGGCTTGTAGACTGTACTAGACATTTCTTGGGCATTTGTGTCAAAACACTGATCGAGGGAACTTCTTACTTCTTTTCACTCCTTACACTATCAAAAACAGTTTGATGCCTGTCTACAATTGTCATCTCTACTGACCTCAAAATGTTGGGAATAAGTAGGGAACATAAGCCCATCAGTGGTCCCTCCAACTGACTAACAGAAGGGGGGGGCATTAAATTACTCTGCCATATTTCCCTGGGTAACAAAAATCCCATTCACCTCAGTATGTACAAAGGAAGAATAAAATGAATTGTTAGTGCCCCAGTACAACAAAAAGGAACAGTTTCTGCAAGGAGAGCTGACTCTATAATAAAGATGCCTTCCCTTCGGCTTCTCTTTAAAAGAGAATGCAAACAATGAAGCTGAAATGATAACATGTCAGAGTTTTGCATCCAGCTCTAACCATGATGATTTGTTGCTATACTGACAAGACTGGGGGAATGTAGTCAGGATTAATCCAGGATTATTATGACTGCTGATCTTGCTATTCATCCTGGGTGTACAATAGCTCCAGATCAGGAGTGAAACAGAAGAATTGCTCCCCCTTTTGCACCTGAGAGTAGCTGGCTATAAAGCAGTGTTTTTCAAACTTGGCAACTTTAAGCTGTGTGGACTTCAGCTCCCAGAATTCTGGGAGCTGAAGTCCACACAGCTTAAAGTTGCCAAGTTTGAAAAACACTGCTGTAAAGTAATTTAAAATGGGGCTGCCCTTGAAGGACATTCTGAAGCTTCAGTTGGTTCAGAATACAGTGGTGTGGGCAATTCTAGGCATGTCTGTCTTTACACTTTTGTTACACCTTTGCTTTGTGAGCTACACTAGCTTCTAAGTTTGTTTTTGGGTGCAATTCAAGGTCCTAGTTATTATCTATAAAGCCCTACATGGCATGGGACCGGGATATTTGAGGGACCACCTTACTCGCATTCTTTCTGTCTCATTAGGTTTACAGGAGAGGTGTACTCTGGGTCCCAGATTGTCATATAGCAGGACCCAGGAAGGAATACCATATGCCTGAGGCTCAGCTGGCCCCGTCTGTGCTCACCTTTTGGAAAACCTTGAAGTTCTGGTTGTTTTCACAGGCATGGGGACCAGGAGAGTAATTGAGCCCACGCCTTGGATGAATGGGGTGTTTGGGAGCCACTTTGCATTAGTTACCTGGGAACTGTGTTTTTTATTTTTGAAAATACACATTGTATGGCTATTGTATTTTAATTTCCATTAGCTTTCCAGAGTCACACTGGTGAGATAGGGAGCCATGCTGTATTTAGATCAGATCAGATCAGATCAGATCAGAAACTGGTGGCTGGAACCACAATCTAAACTGAAGAGGTAGGAGTAGAAATCATGGGTATTTTGAGTTCAGGAGCTGGGAGACTATGAGGCAAGAACATTTCAAAGTGTTATAAAAGAAAACGCTAGCTTTTTAAATCGAGTCTACCTGTCTCAGCCTTCCAACACTGCTGATGCTGTGAGATCACAGAGGAGCAGAGCTGCTTTTGATCTGGCACAGAATCCTCTTAAATTCTTCTAATTGCCCAGTACTATATATTTCTTTTATGCATCAGCCAGGACATCTTTCTTATAAAGAAAAGGCAGGTTCATAGGACTACAGTACCCAGCATCTCTCTAAGGCTGGGAGAAAATCAGGGCAGGCTATGCCAGAGGATGTTCCCTCCATTTCCAAATAGCCTTTACTTGGTCTGAAAGAGACAAAAACTGAAGAGAAATTCAGAAAGAGTTAAAGGGGATGGGAAGAGAGAAAAGGACTGACAAAATCCTTACAATGTGTACCATATGGTTTGACATTTACCAGATTAGTTAAACATTTCTACTGGGGATAAATATGCCGAGATAGCTACGTAAAGAAATTGCATGAGACAAAGACTCATACAGCATATTTATGGTGCAGAGTCAATTCTGTTTTCCCCTTCCCTATTTCTAGCCCCATTCAGGGACCTGAACATACAAGGTACAAAGAGTATGAACTCAAATTAGCCCTTATATACTGCTTATTTTTCCAGAGGCCTGTGGTATCCAATGCGGGGAATGGATGTTTAATAAAGAAAGGAAGAGCAGGAAGACAGAAGGCGTCTTCTTCAGAGTTTCAACCGAGCTGTTTTTGTTTTTTGTTTTAAAGCAGAAATCCCACCCCATACAGAAGCTGCTCTTTTGGAGAGCTGAAAAGCATGAAAAGTTTGTCAGAATCTATTTTCAGGGCTCCCTGTTGCCCGTGGAGAGAAGATGGTGATGGCTGCCAAATTGATTCCAGGCCGGCTGATGCAGAGGAGGTGACTGGTGGTGCCCAGGTTCTGGTGCAAGGCATGCTGCTCTGTGGTGAACAGCCCTAAAGCCATAGATTTCATCTGATCTTTGCAAAGGCTAACATCTGTCTGCTGTCATCTTAGGAAGATTGATGACAGGCTGAGAAAAGGGGAAAGAGGAAAGCCGGTTGGTGGGGAGGAAAAGAAGCTGTGTAGGAGGATGGCAGATCTGAGCAGTCCCAGCGGCAGTGGCTGAGGCTGGCAAGGGTCACCAGCGCAGATCCAGCAATCCTCTGTGGCAGTGGTATGAAGTAGCCTGGGTAGCCCTAGCAGTAATTGCACCAGGTTGTTAGAGCTCACTGCGGAGAGTCAACTGTCCTCCCTCCTTCCCTCTCTCTTTTGCACCCTGCATATCTTGGTCAATTACTCACACAGCACACCCTACAGAGCTAAATGCTATGACAGCCATAAGAATGTGGTTCCCTGTTATCTTAATGTAGCTGGGCAGTGCAGGGTAAAGCTATCAAACACTATTCTTTTTTGGAGCATCTTGAAAGAAACTAACTGATATGGACATCAAATGGGTTTTAGTGATATCCTCTTGAATATTGGGGAGGGGAACAGAGGAGAAAATGTTCTTAAGTTGGTAATAAACTCTATTGTGTTTCTTTGGGATGATTCCTCTAGCACAGAGAAAGGTTCTGACTTGGCTGCTTTGCTTTTTCCCCCAGAGTTGCACCCCCCCCCCCGCCCCGGGTAGAGGGAGACAGACCCCTGAGGCAGTTGATTTAGAATATTAGCATGAAAGAGGAACAAGGTCTAAGAACATTAATTTACTAGTTCTGCATTTTTAACTGCCAAAGAGGAAGTACGTTTCTGTTAGAGAACAGCAACCAGCATAGGAAAAAAAAATGTGCAAGATTACTGAGTTATAATCTTAGATAGGTAAATCTACCACTATCAGTTTCTCCCCCCACTCTATTTTTCAGATCAAATGTTTTTTCTGTCCTATGATGTTTGGTTAAAATAAACAAAAAGCAGGCAAACAAAAAGCATTAACACCCCAAAATAAAGAAAACATCCAGAAAAACTCAGCTTCAGCCCCTTGTATGATCATGACATCATTACATTCCCCCTGAGGTTCCTAGCTGGACATATGGAAAGCATATGCTTTGCTGTAACTTTTGAATATGTTTGGAACAAAATGATGACTGAAACTTGTTTTCCTACTCACCACCTGACCGGAGTGATAGCATGGATGCTGTTCCACCCTGAATACAAGTGCCTTGCCCTGAATACAAGGCAATGCAGATCTAGCTGGGAAAGCAGAGTATGAGTGGGCACTCTGATTTCAGTTGGTGAAGATCAAAGAGCTGGCTGTGGGATATATAACAGGTTCTATGCTGGGTTCACCCTTCTATTCCTGCAAATGCTTCAGCACATAACCCCACAAACTTGCCACCAAACATTACTGACAACCACCAAGAAATGTTTCCTGCTGACTTGGGTGAATGGCAGGGAAAGGAAGAAGAGAGTCAGGTGAGCAGATGATAGGAAGGGGATCAGTGAGCAGCCAGGAATCTCAGGAAGAGCAAAGCAATGAGGTCATTACATCACACAAATGGATGGGCTTTTTTTTGGATATGCTCTCCTTTTATGAGCAATAGTAGTTTTCTTTCCTTGTTGTTAGTGTGCTAGGTGCACTGAGCCTGTCCAAAGGCTTAATAAATCTTAATTTGTTTTGCTTCCCGGAAAAAAATGGCAGGAAATTATATTTATTATTTTGCTGCTGCATGTTGGTACTTCATTAGTAGGAGATTTTGTGGGCTGAAAAAATAAAGGGGTATAAGGGTATATGGACCCTGTGGATTGCCCACATTCTATTCTTTATCACTTTGAGTTATGGAACAATTAGGTCAATGGTGACTAACATTCTCACCGAAAAGGAATCGTTCCTGCGGTGGGAACTTTTCTGAACATAGGGTTCTCTGGAGTCCAAATGGCCCTTTATTCGCTATTTATATTGGTCACTGGTGTGATATATTGTCTCTAGCTGTTGTTCTGTGCAAACAGAAAATAATCTTTAGAAAAGCCACACTTTGCAGTTAATAAGTAGTGATGAACAAGTAGTCTTTTGGGGCAGCTTAACTCTTCATTACTGATGTTTTCCTTGTAGAACTCTTGAGAAGCAGCTGTAGAATTCAAAGATTCTGTAGATGACTGTTTGAAGAACCAAAGGGACAATGTTATTGACTGACTCACTCAGTATCAACACTGATTAAAAAAAAAAAAAAGAGAGAGAAAAGTGACTGAGGAAGAGAGGAGTGAGGTTAGGTCTAAAATGAGATGTGTATTTCTCTGGTATCAGCTGGGCTGATAAAAAGGCTGAGATGGAGAGATAAATTTACACACAGGAAAATAAGAACAGATAACAGATTGCCTTGCCATGCATAATATTTCCCAGAAGTGATGAAAGACATAAGAATGGACTTCAGATTCTTGTAAAGATGATGAGATATTGCTTTCCAAATCATGTATCTAGAAAGTTGACCTGGGCTGGCTCCTGAGTAGTGAGCTGAAAGTTCTTAATAACATTGCTTTATGGCAGAATGTCATACCCCAGTTTTAACAGTTTTAACAGTATTTCAGCTTTGCAGTGCTCGGATAGATAAGCACACACACCCAACTCTCAGGCAGTTAGTTGCTGCATCATCTAATGCACCAGGGTCAAGCTAGGCTCAAGGACAATTTTGAAACAGGAAGACAATGATAAAATAGCCTCCAACATTTCACTGATAAAAATAGAGATGCCCTTGTGTAAGACCCTCATCTCCACACAAGGATGAGGGTGGCTGTTCATTCTTTCTCCATAATCCCCACTCCCGCTTTTACCAAACTTACATCCTCCAGCTGTGTTGGACTAAAACTCCCATTGCCCTCATGGATAATGCAGGCAGGATATGAGTCCAAAGGCTGGGAGGTGTCCATGCAAGATATTTCTTTGAGGAAAGAGCTAATACAGCCACAGATGTTTTAAGTAGCTATTAGAAACATCAGAAACTTTTGAGCATTTTATGCTACCTTAGAAACAAGTTTATTACTTGTGGGATAACCCACTTCAAGAGGACTGTGATCCATGAGAACGTATAATACATGTATTAATCTTTCCCTGATTCATCTTTGTATAACAGAATTTTTAAATGTGTAGCAAACAAGTAGGCATTACGTTACATCCACGGAATGCAGATGCATGCACCATGGAGTTTGGTATGCAAACTAATAATTCATATGCTAGAAATACTGTGCTATTGTTCCTTGGCTGAAGGAGAATAATGGAAGGGTCCAGTATAGCAAAGGAACATCACATTGTACATAGTCTGTGGAGCTAAGCCAGTCTTGTGCTGATTGGAGCCTCTGATTGTGAATGCTTGCCAATAGGGGTCCAGCTGCCAAATCCAGGGGCTCCTCTGAGAGTGTGTATTTTCTGACTAGTTTCTTGGCATTGTGGGACTAGGCATAAAAATAGAATGCATAGAACAGTTCCAAAGTACAAGGTTGCACACCAAATGGAAGCAGGAAAGATGAATGAGGCGTAAGATATATAGAAAGCATGACAGCCAGTATGTCAGCTTGTTTTCAGGATTGTCCATTGGTACAATGTAGCTTACTGGTACATGGTTAACTTGGAGAAGATGTTCCCAGAGCATTTGGAATTAAAGTTTAGGGGATCTCCAAAAGATTTCAGCAGCCAACTGCAGGTTGGGGGAAAATAAAAAGCTCTGGGAAGCCAAAGACTGTTTACTTATTTGTGATCTAACAAAGATGCAAAGGTCATCATGGATCATTTCTAACTACCATGGTGTTGTGTTATCACTTGCTAAAAGTAAGTTAAATAGATTGTTAAATGATCTGATGCCTTCTCTTTCTCCTTATCCTTCTCATATGCCTCTTTGCACTCAACCTCTTTGCAAAAAGCCACATTTTGTTCTGAACTTCATATCTGTTAGGACTTTGCAAAAGGGACAGTTTGTTTTATTGATGATTGAAACAAAGCATTCCTTGGAAGTGTCTCTGTGAAGCAGCATGCTGCTTCTAATCTGGTGAGTGGGTGCTTTGCTCAGCAACAGAGTCTTTGGTACAAGCACAGAAGCCAGCCGCTGTTTGCAAGATGGATCAGCTGATGGAGGCACCGCCTCAACTCTTTCTTGAGATGGTGGAACACGTCTTCATGTGGCAAAGTGCCTCGCTGAGGTGGATTGCTTGCAATCCGCCCATCCCTAATATTTACTTCTATTTGTCTAGTAAGTAGTGAAGATTTGATTTGTATATGCTGTCTTCTTGATCCCTGTCAAGTTCAATTCTGAAATAAATTTCCTCCCATCATAATTCTAAAACATATACAATCACACACAGGGCATTTATATTAATCTGGGTCTATCTTTGCTGCTTACATTTCTGTCAGAGTCACTTTACTGATTGAAGATGCTTTGCTGGGCCCCTAAAACCATTAAGGTTTTCATCCTTGAAGACGAAGAATATATTTTTATTGTGAGGAGTGGAGAAGAAGAGGATATATTCATTCCAATGACACTGATAAATATGATCTGGTTATTTCTATATTAGCAGAATTTAAATCTTACTTTGTTGAAGGGCTTTAGTGCATGAGAACCTGGTATTATAAGAGTTACCAAGAAATGTTTACTGCTTTGGGATATAATTAACTTTAAAAGGAAAGGTCTCCATGAAGAAAACAAACTTAACCTGATAGCTCTGTTATCACCACATTCTCTCTAGCTTTCTCTAACAGTGTAGGGGAGCCTTTATTTCTGGCATGCCATGCGCCCATGTTTAGTCTTTTCATCTGCTTTTATAGAGCTTTGTGTTTACATGTCAGAAAGGTGCAGCACACAAAGCTTCCTGGGGATCTGTACCAGCTGCTGGCTACTCAGTTTACATTTAAATATATTGAAAGCAGCTTGTGCACTGCACCCCAGCTCCTACCCAGCTTCAATTAGTCTGCCACTTGACTGAGTTTTTATTATGAATCGTAGTGCCTGATTAGGTAGGCATTAGGTATCGCACGTGGTACTCTAGATTTCAATGGGGTGGTAAAAGAAATCAGGTACACATTTCAATGAGAGCAAAATGTTATGTTCCACACAATGGACTTTGTTGTGGCATGGGCAGGAAACAATTAATGGGGTCTGCTGGTGTCCATCCATTTTTTCCCCCCAGATGTGCATCTTTAGGAAAGTTGCATAGAAAAAGGGGAAATATATATAAGAGGCAATTGTGGTAAAAATAGCCTTTTTTAGGGGTGGCTACAGATTAAACATGAGGGAATGTTATTGTTTCAAGGCATTTTAATCATGTGAACTGGAAAGATAAATGTGTACTGATCTACAAGATACTTTTTACTATATTAGGAAAACAGCACAATGGGAAAGGGTTAATTTTCTCCTCCCTAATGTTGTGTTTTCAGTTGGATTGCGTGCTTCCCTGGCTACAACTAAACTTAAAGAAGAAGAAAAAAAGCCCTAATCTTTCTTTGTCATGTCTAGTGACATCCTCCAAAGATTTTAGCTATCAAATGCTATCAAATGAAATTCCACGGCATGCCAACCATTAAATACAATCACGTATGAAATTCCAAATGTCGGAGTGATTAAAATATTTTAAGTCCATAAGACAAGTTGGGTACGTTCAAGATACTGCCTCAGAGAGTCATTCCTCTCTCCCCCCACCTTCATCTTCTTGCTCTATTGCATCCTGAATTCTGCTTTTGAGCAAACTGTACTCTTTCCTTTGTCTTTACCATAAAATGCCCTTTAGTGCATCTACTATTGATTCTGCTCCCTCCTCCATGGTTCACAGTGTCATGTTGGTGAGGCTCCCAACATCCATTGACCTGGAAAACAGGAGAACCTCAGTCGCTTTAACAAAATGTTGTGAGCCTCCCACGTGGTCACCGGGAAAGCAAAGTTGCCTTGAGTCACTGCACTGTCCAATTTATTTAACTCTGTGATGTCACTCACTTCAAGTTATACTGTTTTCATCGAGAAGCTGCTACCCTCTGATGCCCTGTGGGTTTGTATTAGTGCTGAAATTACAAAGGGTAAAGAAGAAATGGCATCTGAGATTATTCTGTGTAACTTTTGCTTCTAGCTCCCTTTGCAATAGAGCTGAAAACCAAGCAGTTTTTATATTGTTCAGATCAGGGATGATGTTCCCACCCTTAGATTCTTCCATGAACATTTGAACCCAGTATTAGATTCAAAAGGGCTTTTCCTATTTAAGAAACTCCAGAGCTTTCATGTGTAAACGGCTGGTATTTGCAGGTGACAGAGTTGGGTGCCCATTCACTGAGAAGCAATGGTATGAGGCCCGTGGGCCATTCTGTATTTCTCTGTCTGAAGGTCTATCCAGTCCATTCCAATTTTAAACATAAAGAACCATAAAAAAGGGAAATCAGGCAGGTCTTGAAAGTACCCATCTACAGCATCAATGAGCAAGCTCTTGGTGATGATCTTCTCCACTGTGGTAATATGGATGGTCTTTCTGTTTAAATTATAGCCATTATTTCTAAAAGAGAGCAAAGACTGGCTGAAAATTTCCATATGCTAGATAATTTGTATACATTGGCATGTATAATTTTATTTACCCTTCCTGGATCACTGCCTTGTCGTGGCGAAGAGGCTTGTGTAACTCAGTGAAGCCATGAGCTATACCGTGCAGGGCCACCCAAGATGGACAGGTCATGACAGAGAATTCTGACAAAATGTGGTCCACTGGAGAGGAAATGGCAACCCACTCCAGTATCCTTGCCAAGAAAACCCCATGGACAATGTTAAAAGGCTAAAAGATATGACACTGGAAGATGAGCCCCTCAGGTCAGAAGGTGTCCAATATGCTACTGGGGAAGAGTGGAGGGCAATTCCAAGTAGCTCCAGAAAGAGTGAAGCGGCTGGGCCAAAGCCGAAAGGACGTTCAGCTGTGGATGTATCTGGAAGCGAAAAGAAGGTCCGATGCTGTAAAGAACAATATTGTATAGGTACGTGGAATGTAAGATCCATGAACCAAGGCAAGCTGGATGTGGTCAAACATGAGATGACAAGATTGAACGTCGACATCTTGGGAATCAGCGAATTGAAATGGACAGGAATGGGTGAATTTAATTCAAGTGACCATTATATCTACTACTGTGGGCAAGAAACCCTTAGAAGAAATGGAGTTGCACTCATAGTCAATAAGAGAGTGGGAAAGGCAGTTATGGGGTACAACCTCAAAAATGACAGAATGATCTCAGTGCGTATCCAAGGAAAACCATTCAACATCACGGTAATCCAAGTCTATGCCCCAACCATTGATGCCAAAGAAGCTGAAGTTGACTGGTTCTATGAAGACCTACAACACCTTCTAGAACTAGCACCAAAAAAAGATGTCCTTTTCATCATAGGGGATTGGAATGCTAAAGTAGGAAGTCAAGGAGTAATCGGAATAACAGGCAAGTTTGGCCTTGGAGTACAAAATGAAGCAGGGCAAAGGCTAATAGAGTTCTGTCAAGGGAACAAGCTAGTCATAGCAAACACTCTTTTCCAACAACACAAGAAACGACTCTACACATGGACATCACCAGATGGTCAATACCAAAACCAGATTGATTATATACTTTGCAGCCAAAGATGGAGAAGCTCTATACAGACGGCAAAAACAAGACCAGGAGCTGACTGTGGCTCAGATCATGAGCTTCTTACTGCAAAATTTAGGCTTAAATTGAAGAATGTAGGGAAAACCACTAGACCACTCAGGTATGACTTAGATCATATTCCATGTGAGTACACAGTGAAGGTGATGAATAGATTTAGAGGATTAGATTTGGTAGACAGAGTGCCTGCAGAACTATGGACGGAGGTCCGTAACATTGTACAAGAGGCAGCAACTAAAACCATCCCAAAGAAAAAGAAATGCAAGAAAGCAAAATGGCTGTCTGATGAGGCTTTACAAATAGCTGTGGAAAGAAGGAATGCGAAAAGCAAGGGTGAAAGGGAAAGATATAAGCAACTGAATGCAGATTTCCAGAGAATAGCAAGGAGAGATAAGAAGGCCTTCTTAAATGAACAATGCAAAGAAATTGAAGAAAACAATAGAATGGGGAAGACTAGAGATCTCTTCAAGAAAATTGGAGATATCAAAGGAACGTTTAGTGCAAAGATGGGCATGATAAAGGACAAAAAAGGCAGGGACCTAACAGAAGCAGAAGAGATTAAGAAGAGGTGGCAAGAATACACAGAAGAACTATACAAGAAAGATCTTAATGTCCCTGATGTCCATGCTGGTGTGGTCACTGACCCTGAGCCAGACATCCTAGAGAGTGAAGTCAAGTGGGCCTTAGGAAGCATTGCTAACAACAAAGCTAGTGGAGATGACAGTATTCCAGCTGAGTTATTTAAAATACTAAAAGACGATGCTGTTAAAGTGCTGCACTCAATATGCCAGCAAGTTTGGAAAACGCAACAGTGGCCACGGGATTGGAAAAGGTCAGTTTACGTTCCAATTCCAAAGAAGGGCAATGCCAAAGAATGCTCAAACTATCGCACAATTGCACTCATTTCACATGCTAGCAAGGTGATGCTCAAAATCCTACAAGCTAGGCTTCAGCAGTACGTGAACCGAGAACTACCGGATGTACAAGCTGGGTTTCGAAGAGGCAGAGGAACTAGAGATCAAATTGCCAACATTCGCTGGATCATGGAGAAAGCACGAGAGTTCCAGAAAAGCATCTACTTCTGCTTCATTGACTATGCAAAAGCCTTTGATTGTGTGGATCACAACAAACTGTGGCAAATTCTTAAAGAGATGGGGATACCAGACCACCTTACCTGTCTCCTGAGAAATCTGTATGCGGGCCAAGAAGCAACAGTTAGAACCGGTCATGGAACAACCGATTGGTTCAAAATAGGGAAAGGAGTACGACAAGGCTGTATACTGTCACCCTGCTTATTTAACCTATATGCAGAGTACATCATGAGAAATGCCAGGCTGGAAGAATCACAAGCCGGAATTAAGATTGCAGGGAGAAACATCAATAACCTCAGATATGCAGACGATACCACCCTAACGGCAGAAAGTGAAGAAGAACTAAAGAGCCTTTTGATGAGGGTGAAAGAGGAGAGTGCGAAAGCTGGCTTGAAACTCAACATTAAAAAAACTAAGATCATGGCATCTGGACCCATCAATCCCTGGCAAATAGAAGGGGTAGAAATGGAAGCAGTAAGACTTTATTTATTTGGGCTCCAAGATCACCGCAGACGGAGACTGCAGCCATGAAATTAAAAGACACTTGCTCCTTGGGAGGAAAGCTATGGCAAACCTAGATAGCATATTAAAAAGCAGAGACGTCACCTTGCCGACAAAGATCCGCATAGTCAAAGCTATGGTTTTTCCAGTAGTAATGTATGGCTGTGAGAGCTGGACCATAAAGAAGGCTGAACGCCGAAGAATTGATGCCTTTGAACTGTGGTGCTGGAGAAGACTCTTAAGAGTCCCCTGGACTGCTAGGAGGTCAAACCAGTCAATCTGAAAGGAAATCAATCCTGACTGCTCATTGGAAGGATTGATAATGAAGCTCAAGCTCAGATACTTTGGTCACCTAATGCGAAGAGAGGACTCTTTGGAAAAGACCCTGATGCTGGGAAAGATGGAAGGCAAAAGTTGAAGAGGACGGCAGAGGATGAGATGACTAGATAGCATCACTGAAGCAATGAGCATGAAATTGAGCAAACTCAGGGAGGCAGTGAAAGATAGGAAGGCCTGGCGCAATATGGTTCATGGGGTCACGAAGAGTCGGACACGACTTAATGACTGAACAACAACAAATAATTTTATTTATTTATTTATTTGTAAATTCATGGCCTCCTTTATTCTCATTGTCAGTGATTTGTTTTCTCCTCTTTGGCAACTATCCAGCCTCTCAAAGCTTATGACCTGATCAGGTCTTGCAGTTTTCTATGATATTGGAATGTAATGTGTTATGTATCCTGATTCCTTCTATTGTTTTACAGTGTTGTTGTCACTTCTGTTCTCTGACTATTAAAAGGCCCTCACAGATCACAGAACTGTTCAAAGTCTTCCAAAATACAGAAGGAAGATTTGCTTAGTTTTTGAGATCAATTCTGGAGCAATGCTCAGTGACTAAGCAAGAATATGTGTTCCTCAATTGACAAGTTGGGACCATGTCTCAGAGTGATAGTTATACAATTGCTTGTTATACTTATGGATTGAGGTGGGTAATCTTAAACAAGAAAGCATCATTCTATAAGCTATCATGGCCAATGCAGTTATAACCAACAGGAAGGTAAGTTGGGAAGCTTTCTGTTAATTCTTTAATGGGTTTTGTGAGTGACAGATGCATTGATTAATTGCTTGGAAGTAAGACTATAACAGCTATGGAATTAAGTGCTGCTGCAATGATTTATGTAAGAAGTTTACCTAGGACTACCAGATCTGGACTGAAGAATCCAGACCATTACTAGCTGGCAGCAAAGAAATACAGGGGAAAAATAATAACTGTATTTACTAGGTTAGGTCCCAGTTTGATGATGAAGAAAATAGCCTGATTTGTCTCTTACCTATTCAGAAGCAATCCAGCTCAATTCAGGGATGAAGCCAAAGAAACATTCAGAATTCTGATGACTCTCATTGGCCATGACTGGAAACCAACAACTCATCTTGCCCATTTTTTAATAGGTTAAATTTTGCAGATACTGTACAGTAATTAAGTTTATTATTGTAACCACAGGTCATAACATATAGCATATCATAAAATACAATAAAGTAACAGATATAATAGAACATAATCAATGTATGGAGCCTTCCTGATTTCAGGCAAAAAGATGCATAAGGATGATGCTTGTCTCATAGGAAAGTTCCTTTAACTTTTTTTTTTTAAATTATTATTCTGGGGGAGACCTACCTGAATCTTGCTGTGATATTTGGCCCTTCTCTGGGAATAAAATTTGCCAATTTCAGGCAGGTAGATGTAGCATATCCGCAATTACACAAAGTGAGACTTCTCAATTTTACTGCAGATTTAGTGCAAAATTTCGATCAAAACAGAAGCTTTATCTTTTGAATCTGGATTTAATAGCTCTCAATAAAAGAAGATATCTATAAACATTTAAACATTTTTAAACTATATATTTGTATTGGAAAGGGTTTTGTCTAAAAGCAAATATATTCAATCAATTTCTAGTCCTGCAGATTGTTTATCTATTCATTTGCCTATTGCAAGTAATTTAAAAGAGACTGGGAAAAAAAAAACAGCAATGTTATTCTGCAGCAGTTCAGTGGGGCAAGAGCTGTTATGCCAAAAATTGTTATGAAGATGTTAAATACAACCCTCCCCCCACAAAAGAAAGAAACAGAATTGAAGGAGTTTGTTTAGAAATTGTTTGCAGTCATAATGATGCATTAGTTTAAAGAAAAACCAAGACATCTTCAAGATGGTACCTTTATTGGGACCAACCAAAATGTTACAAAATAGTCTGCAAGCATTACAAGGCAAGACCATTTAATCCCAAGACTAACATTTTGAGAGACTATGTTTTGGCATGTTTTCTGAACCAAGAACTGAAGCTGATTCATGGTTCTGTCCCTACCACAGTGTTTCTCAACCTTGGCAACTTGAAGAGGTGTGAATCTGGCTGGGGAATTCTGGGAATTGAACTCCATACCTCTTCAAGTTGCCAGGGTTGAGAAACGTTGCTCTACTAGATGAGATCTGACTGAGGCAAGAGAGAAGTTACTCTTTTGTACAACAGCCTTCCCATATGCTACAGTTCCCACACATATATAGGGGGAAGGCTTCCACTGAGGGTCTACAGCAGGCTTTCAGTTGGTTAGGGGGAAAAACCATTCACAGTCCTAGATGTCTTCTGCTTACTCTCAATTCTGCTTGCATAATTCTGTCCGCTAACTTCCCTTCCCTTAATTACTTTTATTTATTTCATTTTTGTAGCATTTTTTTCAAACTTGCCACCTAAATAGGCTGCAGTTTAGAGCACAAACATCCAGAGATAACAATTAGTGAAATAATTACACTTGTTCTGTCAGTGTGACCCTGTGACCCAGAAAGTATTACAAATCCATTTTAAAACATATTAAATGTTCATATTAATGAAGAGAATGCAGTACAAGTACCAGCAAACTAAATATTGTTAATGATTTTGAGCTATTAAATTCATTACCGTTTCTTTTCATAATAAAGCGGTTATTCACTAATTAGACCTTTTTAAACTTGTCGTTATTGAATTCATTATACGGCATGCCATTAACTCTTAGCGATCTGTAGGGGTCTGTATCTGCACAATTAGAACAATAATCATAATAGTTTCAAGGCCATATTCGTAGGGATATAGAGCTTGGAATTTCTCCTGGGGTTTTTGACAGTCACTCCATGTTCTTTTTCTCTCAGTACATTTTCTTGACACATCATGCCTAACAGTTTTGAGCTGTCACAGTAACTTTGACAACACGACTCTAAATAAAAAGGAACAAAAAACAACAACACACACATACACAGATACATACAAAGTATTCATTTAATGGAACTTTCTGAGTCCAGGTTGGGCTCTTTCTTTCCTCTTCTTTCTCAAGTTCACCTCACTCAGACATATAAATAAAATGGATTCCATTCACCAAAGGTCAAATAAGGAACTGGGGACAGAGAAAGAGGAAGGAAGGGAACAACTTGGCTCTTGGATTAAAAATGCAGTTCATTGGAAAAAAAGAAAATACACTTTAATTAAATACAAGGTTCAAAACCAAATAAAATTCCCTACTGTATTTCTTAAATGAAAACATTAGTTCTGGTACAAGATCTTCCCATTTTCCCCCCAATGGGTCAAAAGCAGCTCATCAGTCACAGGTAGTTTGATACAGTAAGACTTTTGTGTGTGTTGTCAGTTCAGGATAATGAAAAACATATATCTGAGAGGGAGAAGGTTGCCAAGCACATACTAGCTCATGGTTGGTGTGTTGTATTTTGAATATTTTTTATAAATTGCTTTGGCTTTATTTATGTTTCTGAAGAGACTTTTCCAAGATTATCTCACAATAAGACAACTCTTCCTTGCCCTGATCATTTAACATGAAATTCCTTGGTTGAATATAAGGTGCATCTACCGTGGCACCTTCTCAGTTTCCAAAAAGGTCAATATGGGCACAGAGAAGAAGATTATAGAAAATCCAATACTTCCAGTTTATTATAATGATTATTAGATGATCTTTGTTTTCTAAAACCATATCCTTGATCTCTTCGACTCTTCAAAGGTTCAAATGTTCCAGCATCTAATCACATGGATCCTTCTATAGTGCCAGTCTTGAATTCCACCTTATATCATTTTAGCCTGACAGAATGGGTGGTAGTGGATTGAATTTTAAATGACCTTCAGATATTGAAATCAGAATATGCCAAGAAAGTTTGCTGCCTGAAGTGGAATAGGAAATTGTAATGAATGGTTCATCCCACATTCACTGTGGCCAGGTATAACAAAACCTGTCCTCATTCCATAGACAGACTATACATGTATTGAGGGTTTGAGCAGAGGCAGGAGAGTACACACTGGTTACAAAATCCAAGTGTCAAGGAGAGTAGGGGAGAAGAAACTTACCCAGGCTTGCCCAACAGGTTCTTCTCAGCCCTGCCCTTGCTGAAAAAAACTTTGTCTTGAGACAAAGGAAAAGAAGATAGTTTGGAGACAGGAAAGGAAACAGATTATCTGGGAGGAGAAAGAGATTGCTGAAAGATGTAAGCAACATCCCACTACCAAATGGATTCATGATTGCTGAACTACTGTAGCCAACTCATAGATCTTAATGGGTTTATATCCATGTGGGGAGAGGTATGCAGTCGGGGATTTCAGGGTTCTGTCCTCAGCCCATTATTCTTTGTCATCTTCATAAATGACTTAGATGAGGAAATAGAATGGATGCTCATAAAATTTGTGGATGACACAAATGGGGTGGAGGTGGAGGGTGAGAATTGCTAAAACCTCAGAAGACAGATTCAAGGTTCAAAAAGATCTCAGTGGACTTGAACATTGGACCACATCCAATAAAATATTGTTCAATGGTGAGAAATGCAAGTTTCTGAATGTAGGCAGGAAAAACCAGATGCACAGGTACAAGATAGGTGGTATCTGGCTCAGCAATAGAAGGATGTGAGAAGGATCTGGGCAGCAGTGTGCTGCAGCTGTCAAAAAAAGAAAAATAAAGGTAAAGTGTCAAGATCACAGGAAATGATAGTACCATTCTACGCTGCAGTGATCAGATCACACCTGGAATATTGTGTCCAGTTCTGGTTGCTACAATACAAAAAGGACACTGAGGAACTGGAAAGAGTGCAAAGAGGAGCAACAATGGTAAGGGGCTTGGAGGCCAAATTCTATGAAGAGCTGTTAAAGAAACTTGGTATGTTTAGCTTAGAGATCAGAAGGCTAAGGGGAGACATGATAGCTATCTTCCAGTACATGAAGGGATGTCCCAGGCTGTGATTTATTCTCCATAGCATGATAAGGATAAGACAAGAACCAATGGCTGGAAGCTTTACAGAGGGAGGTCCAGTGAAATAAGGAGGAATTTCCTAACTGTGAGGAATGGAAGAGCCTGCCACCTGAAGCTGTGAGTGCTCCACCACTGGCAGTTTTCAAGAAAAGATTGGACAGCCATTTGTCAAGGATGGTATGAGGATTCCTGCACTCCAAGATCCCTTCCAACCCTGTGATTCTATGACTCTATAATAAGGTGAAGTCTGGAAAGAACCACATGGTTTTGGTGAGCTGGTTTCCAATAGAGGCCAATTGTTAAGCTACATTTGGGTAGGAGCAAAGTTGAATTTCTCAGGGACTAGAGGTAAGGTAAGAGTGAGACCCAGTTTGGTGTAGTGGTAAGGCACCAGGCTGGTGACCATGAGTTCTAGTCCTGCCTTAGGCACAAAATCAACTGGGTGACCTTGGTTAGTCACTCTCTCTCAGCCCTAAGAGGAAGGGAATGATAAACCAGTTCCGAACTCTTGCCAAGAAAACTGCAGGGACTTGTTCAGGCAATTGCCAGGAGTCAACAGTGACTTGAAGACACCAAAAAAAAAAAAAAGAGGTAAGGAAGGGTGCTGAATTGGAGCCTAGAAAATCAGGCAACCAAACTAAAATAAAATTTTACTTTCCCTTTTTAAATTTTTTTAATAAGTGATTGTTAAATCACAAGATTGATGTTTTTTTTTTTTTCTCATCTCAAAAGGAGACAAAATACTGTTCTCTGGTCACACACCTCAAAGCTGCTACAGATAGGAGGTGATGCCATAGAACTGGTTTTCCATGATAGTGATGGTGATGATGATGATGATGACAATGATGATGATGATGTCCACTTTATGAGTGAGTAAGATATTCAGGCTGTGACAGCACCATTTCTCTCACACGCTGGTATTGAGAACAAACAGCCTGGTCAAGGCATTTCCTTCCTCCAAGGAGGTGGGCAATAGCACTAGGAAAGTACTACATAAACCAGAACCAGAACCTGTGCCATGTACCCACATAGGAGGGAGGCAGGACTGAAGGATGCATCCAAGAGGTTCAAGGCCTCTCTTATTACTTGCACAACCAATGTTGTGTCCCTCTTCCAGTCATTCTCTACACAAATAAGATAATTTTCAAGTAAATCCATGACATCTCCAGGTACGTTTGGAAAAACTCTTGAATGATATTTCAGGGTCTCTGTTCTGCCTTCTCATAATTAAAAAACACAGTAAAACACTAGACCTGGAGTAAACAGCCTTTCAAATTATTGACATGCATGCCTCATATAGAAAGAAGGCTTCAGGATAAAAGAGGCAATAAAATAGAAGGAGAGGGGCAGTGAGGTGTTGCCAGTGGGTAACATAATCTTCAGGAAGAGGGCTTTAAGGGCCATCTCTGACCTCCTGGAGGCTATGGATGATACACCCATAGCTTTTAAGGCCCCTTCCAACTCAGTGATGGAATGGGGGGAGATTAAGATCTTACTTGATACTATAACTCTATATTCAACCCATGCCTAATATTGTTTAATTTTACCACCTAAGGATCAAGAAGATGCCTCCTTGCTTCTCTGACATTCTACTGCATGGATGGAAACTGAGGTTCTCTTTCAAAGTCTTGTTGGACCACCAATTATATGGAAGCCTACCTTGTTCCATATAATTGGTGTGACTATAAAGGAGGCTCCTTTCTTGCATGCCACTGTGATCTCCATACCTCAGATATTTCACCTGAGCTGAAACCAGCACATTAAGGTGAAATGTGGTGGCAGCAATGATGGCAGGACTGGTGAATGCACAGATTTTCCTCTGGGCACTGCTGCATTCGCCTGCCTTTTCCTAATGAGGCAGATCTGACAGATAATAAGGGGTTCAACTTCCTGTGAAGCTGCTGTACAACAGCTGTCAGAGCCTTTGACAGATGGGTGGGGAAAGAGTGCCCTTCCCACTTCCCCCTCTTCCATCAGCTCCAGTGATATTGCCATAAAATTATCCTTTCCCCAACAAGTCATTTCACTTGGAGAGGCCAGATTTATGTGACATTTCATTTGGGTTTACTTGATGTCCTGAAACTTTGTTGGTGGGCTTGCCCAAGAAAGATGGTTGGAAAATCATAGAATGTACATTCTGCATGGTTATTGAGAAATGATGGTGGGGTCTTTAGCAAAACTGGGCCCTCCCTTGCCCTCCTGCCAGTCAGAATACTGGGATGTTCTGTTCAGGAGAAATAACTATGCATTTTAACCGGGCAAATGACATCCTTACACTCAGCATAGCACAGTTGATTCCTGCTCGGTGTCATATATAATAACGATAACTCGACATATTTGTAGCCTGTGTTTTATTTAAAACTGCATTCCTTTCACCTGTAAAGTACTGAGACATAAATGTACCTTAGTGATTCCTCTACTGAATGGCGCTGGCATGTAAGAGTCCTTTCTGCTCCTCCTGTGTCCTTATTTTATTAGTACTTGGAAAGCAAAACTGTGTGATTATCCATTCTTGCTTCAGGCCCAGTAAGCCATCTGGAATGCTTCTTAAACCCATCAGCAGATCAAAAGGATCAAGCTTCATCATGATACCTGAATGGGAGTGCTACTTCATCATCAGAACCTTCATCTTCTAATGAGGCACTATATGGAATTTCCCATTAAAAAGAAGATATATTAAAGTTTAGGTTTCTTTCTCTCTCTTGCTTTCTCACCCACCCACACCCACACCCACATCCACACTCATTTACACACACCCACACCCACACTCACATTGTGTATTAGGGTTACCTTATCCAAACTGTAAAAATCCAGACAACCATTACATGGCAGCAAAGAGTTACAGAAAACTAACTCCTAAACTTTTGCAGCCGTTATGTATTAGCTGTTATGTATGCATGAATGCATGAGTGAGTGCATGCACACACATGCACCCCCCCCAAATAAAGATAGAATTATATTGCCTCCAAAATCTTACCAGTGACTAATTCCTATATGACTGATAAAAAACATCCAAAAAGAGGGGGAAATTGGGTTTCCATGACTCACCCAGAGTGCTGTAGACTTTCCAACAGATTTTGAAACTGCCTTTTTTTCCTCTCTATGATGCTGTAAATTTGCCCCCCATTAAGAGATTATGATTAATAACATTTAGCACTGATGTAGGCTTTTCACAGATTTCTAGAGCATTTCACATTAAGAATGCAAAAGATACTCAGCACTATTGGTGGGAGAAAGTGAAAGTAACCACACACTTTGTCCTTCCTACTTTGTTAAGTACTGTAATATGTACCAATATAAGAGAATATATGTAACTCAGGGTGGTAACGTGTAGTTCTCTGAGCACATTGTGAAGTATGTAAATATGCAATCTGTCAGAGTAGCAGTTGTACCCTTGCAAAGCTGGATAGCTGTTTTTCTGGCTAAATGTCATGAAAATGCAAGCTCACTTGCCCAGCCTCATTTTCCCTATATTCTCAAAGGCTGCCAGTTTTTGTACATGTGTGTGCTACTTCATCATCCCAGGTGAGCCTGTTTTCAACTGCTTAGGCCAAGTTAGACTCTGAAAACAGTATGCAAACCTAACTCATCAAAAGACAGCCCTCAAAACACAAACTGAGCAATAACTACTTCACTGATGTCTACTGCTGCAGATACCACCGTCCTTGGCTACACCATCAGGTCCCCCCCCCCCAAAAGTGTGCCCCTCAGCTGCCATATGATTGCTGGCTTCTACATATGCTCAAATTTGCAAATGAGGATGTCATCAACGAAAGATTCAGTGAAGCGCAAGATGCCTTGCTTGATGTAATCCGACTGGGGTCCTGCAAGGCCTATCTTTGAATCTTTAGTTCATCCAAAATAGAGCTGTTAGGCTTCCGCTGAAAGTTGCCGGCCAGAAATGGCTGATGCTTCGGCGGTTCGAGTCCAGCCTTCACGTTAACAGGGTGAGGTCCTGTTCCCCCGCCCCCCCGCCAGCTCCTGTCAACCCAACAGGTCGAAAACTCACGTGAGTAGATAAATGGGTACTCTCACTCTGGTGGGAGGAAAAATGCTGGCAGCGCCTTGCACAGAGAGATGGGACCAGGTGCCGGTAAGCGCGAAACCGCGCTCGCCCAAAAAGGGCGCGAAGCAATGGAAATCCCGCCTCCTGCGCTCGCCAGCTGGGCTCTGCTCTAGGAAGGAGGCTCTGGCAAACCACTTCCGAAAAACAATTGCCTTGAAAACTGCAAGGATTCGTCCAGGCAGTCACTGCAGGGTCAGTAATGACTGAACGCAGACAAAAAAAAAAAAAAAAAAACCTATTTCAGCAGCTCCCTGCCTTCCAGTTCATTTCAAAGCAAGTATTGGTCAGACCTACCAAGTCCCGATTCCTTGCAATCAGCATCGGTAAAGTGGGAAGGCACAATGGAGCGCTATAAAACATAGTGTGCACGTTCCAGAGACTCACCAGAAATATTGCAATATTTATGTGACAAAAAGGGGAAAATATTAAATATATTAATATGCAAAGATGCCTCTCCTGTCACCACAAATGTCTTAGGCAGTATATCCTTGATATGGTAACCTCAACATTCTGGTTAATGTATGGAGCAGTTACCACATTAGTACCCTGTAGACTGCAAATTCTGGTTTCCATAAATCCCAAAGGTGGTCATTCTGGGTTCAAATGACACTGTCAGCCATCTCTAACAGTGGTTAAAATGCCATCTCTAACAGTGTCATAGTGGTAGCAAATACTAATTAACCAATTAATTAACCAACTATTTGTCTTAGTGCATTGTGTGAACTTTCCTTTAAATTTCTCTGGCAACCCTTCCCACATCTTTGAGCTGAAGACAAAATTCAAGGAAAGGGTCTATGGAAGCACCACTTCCTAAAATGGAAGGCAAAGGGTGGTTTGAGGATGGGAAGCAGAAGGAATTAAAGCTAGTGGAGTATTGTGGACCTCACAGATTAGCCGTGGGAGAGAAACATTTTGTGCCTAAATGTATTAAGTTCTAAATAAAACTCTGCTTGAATGTGTTCGCACCCCATATTGCAAATGCTGCCTAAGACAGTTTAGCTTTGGAAAAAATGTGTTTAATGTCTTGCAATTTGGGGGGAAAACAGATTTCTTTTTAATGAAGAGTCTTTATTTATGGATTAAATCATTAACTGTATTATTTAATAAATTGTATCATCTGTTCTTCCTTCCTCTTTACATCTGAGGAAGCCCAGCTGACTTTCAAAGAGACCTGCCTGGAATGTTAAATCTGATAATTGACTGAAACTGTTGTTTGTCCCCAACCTAGAGGAAGTGTGCCACTGGGGCATGTGTTTTACCCTACTCCAGGCTGATCATTTAATGGACAACCAGTACTGGAGCTTTGTACGTGTTTGTGTGGGCCACTTGCCCATCTTCTTTCTCTCTGTTAAACTTGGGGGGGGGGGGGAGGGGAGGGTAATAAGACATATCACACCAATAGCACTTTTCTCTTGATTTGTGCAGGTTCAGGAGTAGATTCATCTTCTTTATTGGGGGTGCAAATTCTTTAGTATAGCAGAAGATGGGCTTGTAGTTTGTGTGGCTTTTATATTTCTAGGAACCATATCTTTCTTAGTTTAATTGGTATATTTTTAAACCTTGGTTTTAAAGTTTGTCATATTATTATACAGTTCTGAAGGATTGGAAAGCATTACATTTGTTTTCCGATGATGGTCTTAGTTGCTTTGGAATTGCTTTGGAGGGAAATGTGATATATAAGTAAATTATGACATTGATGACAATGACAATGAAGTTGTGTCAGGACTTGGGTTGATGGCATCTCTGGGAAAGTTATTGATTAATGTGTCTGCTTGAACCATAGACTAAAGTTAGGACTTAGGTTCATGAATATGGGAACCCAAAACTCCTCAGACAAAAAGGGTATAAAGTAAAGTCTCCTTTCAGTGAACTTGTTTCCTGGAGACTTCATGGACACATCCATGTAATTTCTTGGCAATAATGTGCAAGTGGTTTTGCCTTCTTCCAGGTTTAGTTTAAAATTTACAAGCCTAGTGTTTGGATTTCCTGGTGGCCTGCCATTCATGCCTTAATCAGTCTGATCTTGCTTAACTTTTTAAGATCAACCAAAGTTGACTAGGTGCTGTTATATAATTGGATTAAGCAGAAAATAAGCTTCGTTGATATAACTCTATGGGTTTGGGAGACTGTATGGTCATTGCATTTCTCAAGGTCTGTCTAGAACCTGACCTTGGCCTTCCCTTGCCAAAAAAGTGAAAAACACCCAACCTAGTTGTGCAGCAAGTCTTCTGCTCCCTTTTCTCTCTCTTGCAATAGCATAGTGCTCACCAAATACATGCTGGATGGCCTTTCTTCAGGTAGAACTGATTCTGCATGACAGAAGACATCATCCCTTGGTGGTATCAAGCTTCTCTTGGGATCTTGAATGGAGGAATGCTTGGTGAAGATGACAGAACTAGCAGAGATGGAAAAATTAACTTGTTTGATTAGAGAAAGATCAACAACTACTTTTATCAGTGATTAGAAACCCCTGATGGACTTTTTGCTAAAAAAAGAAAAATGAACTTGTGATTTATGGGTTTGAAGATTAGAAAGGGTAGCTTATAGAAAGAAGGAAATTATGATGTAACCTTAGAAAGAGAGGGTAAAATATATAGGTATATAGGTTATATACATATAACAGCTGTCAAGAAGATCAGAAGCTGCTTCTTTAAAATCTTTCCTTTCCTTTCCTTTCCTTTCCTTTCCTTTCCTTTCCTTTCCTTTCCTTTCCTTTCCTTTCCTTTCCTTTCCTTTCCTTTCCTTCCTATTTCTTTTTCACTTTCTTATTACTTTTCTTTATTCTTCCTTAATTCAAAATTTCTACTGTTATAAATTCTGTTGAAAAACTTCTTCAATAAAAATTATTTTAAAAAAAGAAGAAGTTTATCTTGGGGTCTATGAAGCAGGGGCTCTACTTCCTAATGTTTTATCTATTTTTCCCATAGAAAAATGTTTGCACCATGCAAAACAGCTGAGCAAATAACATTTGTTTGCAATAAAAAATATTCATTTTCAAAAAAATGAAGATAAGGAAAGGGATTATGAACTGTACTTCAATGTTTCTTTGACTAAAACTGTACTTTCATTTGCATCTGATACTGACAAACCTTTCTTAGGTAATGTCCCAAAATGTACAAGATTTCAGAATCTCACACAGTGCTAAACTCTTGTGAAATCTAGTAAAAGTATTGGGTGTTCTTTTGTGAGATCCTGCACAATGAAACAATGAAATGTATGAGGTTTGTAGCAATGTTCATAGCACAACCTTTGTGTGCCATATTGCTGACCTCCATTATTCCCATTTATCTGAATATAAGAATGGAACGGTCAGTCCTATTCCATCCAGCCTTGTTTCAAAGTCCTCCCTCATAAATGTTCTTCGATAGCGCTCCTGCATTTTTGTAACCCATACAAAACAGCACATTTGAATAGACATTTAAACAAAAACATTTGAATCTACTTTCTCATCAAATAAGCATGTATAGCCTATTCTATTTCAAATGTATCTTTTGAAAGGTATTTCACACTGTGCAAGTGTGAAATCCAAAAGATAACCATATTCCAATCTGCATGCTAATTCAGGAGGCATGGATGAGGTCTATTGGAATCCAGAAAAAAAATCAATCCAATCCCATTGAAGTCAATGGGGGCCAGTTCCTGAGTAGAACTGTGTAGGAGTGGAGTGATGCTGCTTTGACAAATCTTGCCATTGAATAGACATGGGAATCCCTTACCTTGCCAGTCCCCTTCTTCCCATAAAGGGCAATTCTGTAGGCATAGAATGCCCTCTACAGGCCACGTCCCACCTTCTTTCCTTGTCTCTGACTTTTTGGAGACCCATGAATGTTCAACAGCTCTTCTTCTGTGCCTTCTGCGGCGATAAGCAGCTTGAGTGCTTTAGTGCTACAGTGTTGCTTCTCAACCGTTAATCCAATCTGCTGCGAGAAAGTTTCCCTTTCCTGTCTCCAAGTCCGTATGAAAACATTCAGAGGTAATTGAGACATTCCCAAACAATTAAAATAACCAGATGTGTTGTTATTTGTAATTACCTGAGCATGTATTCCTTCTTTCAACAACAATTCCACTTTTTCCCTTCCTGAAGCTTTTTGAACTATTCTAGATAATGGATATAGAAAGATTAACTTGTAGGAAAAGTAATCTGTTGTATGAGCCTATTGTGTCTCATTCATATGCGAAATCACCTTTTTTCTGAAGTAAACCACAGAAGCTGAAAACATTTAGTACGCAAAAGTTACTTTATTGTTTGTATATGGGCGTGTGCAGGCATGTATGTGTTACTTTGATACTGAGTGAACCAAAATGACAGGGCCTGCTGATTTTGAAATGTTTTATCAAAATAGCTCTAAATTGGAGTGGAAAAGTGGAGACAGTATGGTTCTCCCCCATTTTCCAATTCAGAATTCGAATTGCTATACTATTTTTAGTATGAATGAGCTTTGTGATATTACGAGTCCAATTCTGACTGTTTCTGCAATGATGTTGTATGACATCATCATAATATCATATTACCTTGACTTTAAGAATCCTGATTGGCTAGAATTATTTGGCCAGCAAAGATAAGGATTTTAGCTGTTGTTGTTGAGGGAGAATGAGGCTGAAATAGCAACTAATCAAGTTTACACATAGATTGTGAAAAACAGGGAGAGATATATTTGGGGATGGAAGGTTCAGACAACTTTGCCTCATAGCAACAACAAAAAATATTTACTTAATAAAATTCAGTGCAGGACTAATTATGTGAAATAAGTACAGCTTTATCTATTCTACACGCTTTCCTCCAGGCTGTTGTTGCATTTAATTATTAAAAACAAGCAAACAAACAAACAAAAAGAACCCAGCAGTTTTGTTTAAAATATATAACTCATGAAAAATGAAATAAATAAATAATGTGAGAGGAAAATTATTAGTAGCCTTTTATATGTTTTAATGTAAGTTTAAATGCATTTAATTAGGCCAAGATAACTGAAAAATGACCTGCGTAGGCACATACGGGAAAATTAAGAGGAACTTGCAAAGTAAAGGAAAGTACAAATAGTATGCCAAGAACAGAAGTGTTAGAAGGGCACAGACACGTGTCGAAATGTTGTTCTGGGAATGATATGAACGTCATAATTGTGGTTTGTGGTTAAAAGGGATAAAAAGGATAGCATCCAGGTAAATGGTGCCTCTTGATTGAGCTGTCAGCTTGACAGCTCAGCAAGCAGGTCTGCATTGTGATGTGTTGCTAAGTAAGTACTTTGTATGTGTTGTTTGCATTTTACTTTTATGCTGAACTTATTTTTAATAAAGCTTTAGTAGAACTTAGAACTTTGAAGTGACTTGTTTTATGGTGTGTCTGCCTCCCGTGTGTAACATGTTTTTTTCCCTGACAATAACAAGTAAACTTTACCAAAACAGCCACTACCTCTCTATATGGGCATATTAAATCTCTTCATCTTAATTCATTAACTTGATTAATTAACACATGACTTAATTCTGCCCTCCAAAAAGTGGGATTCTGCAAATATAATAAATTATTCCAAACAGATTCTCCAACTTGTCTTATTTTGACACAATTTATTCTGCATTTCCAAAGCAAGGATAAAGAGCAATGCACTGTAGTCCTTCACAGCAGTATTCATGTTCCTGCAGCCCATCCAGAGCTTCACAATCAAGAGAACCCCCAGATGATCAACAAAGCAGCAGCAATTAATTGGGGCAGTAGCAAACAGTTTCAGCATTAATTCCTGGGCTGATATGGGAATGTTGGGATATACTGGGAGAGGCAGCAATTACCACCACATCTTTTCTTTGTGCATTTTTAAAATATAGGCAGGGGGTGCATATGTAATTACAGGTGATCAGTTTCTTGTTTTTACTTATTATAATACTTATATTATTCTTTCCTGCAAGAAATTGATGCTTAACCTTTCAGTCCTCTGTTTGATGTTTACGATCTTGAGACTGCTGTTTCTGTATTTCACACTTTATCATTAATATTATTGCAATTGCGTCAACGTTTACATGTTGCACTTTAGAGTCACATAAATTGTAGGGATATATGGTTTTGGTGACATACCTGAGTTCCAGAAAGAAGCAGACAGCCTTGGACTAAAGGTGAACCAGAATCCCCACACAGTGAAGAGAATTGTGAGGTTTCATGAAAGGCTTTGGAGCCCTGGAGAAAGGCAGTTGTGACTGAAAGGTGACAGGGAACAAGAAGATCTTCCAATTACAGGGAAGAGTAGTTCTTTGGAGGAGTCCTTTGCTTGGAGCACCCTAAAAGCGAAGGACAGTGAAAGCCTGTTGAGATGCATTGGTTGATTCTGAAGGACTACAGGACATCAGCTGAAGGTAGTGGCTATCAGTCAACATTAGATTATTTCTGGCCCAGAAGTAAGCTGAATTGTATGGAGAAGGAGACTGGCATATTTCTGGCCAATTTCAGGCATATTAGGAGGGGTGTTTGCCATCACTTCTCCCTTCCAGATACATTGTCTCAGCCAAACCCTGCCTTGAAAATGCAGACTTCCTATTATTTATGTCTTTCCAGTATCATTTTTTCATAGTCATACGTTTATACCTGAAAATACTATACATGAATTTTAATGGCCCGATTCCCATGCTAATATGTAAGACCTTCATCGGTCCCTGAAATTGCACACCCCACAGTTGAGCTGCACATGACTGAACATTGAAAAAAAAAATGACTTTGCAATGGAGGGGAAAATTGGAAAGTCTTTAATTTTAACACCAAGAGCTACCAACTTGGCAACAATAGGCACTGTGTGCTGGTGTTATTTGTACAAATGGCACTGAGCTTGAAAATAATATGAAGTGTAGCTAAATATCAAAATGAGAGCTATTACCATGTTCAGTTTAATACCTGTTTCACCTATCAATTACCAAAACAGAAGGAAACAGCCCCTTTTCTTGGTCTTGCTTTTGGAGTAATTGGATTCAAGTTCACATCTGGAGCTACTAAAACCAATGTTTTCAACCTTTCTTCCTCTCACTACTCCACTCCAACCCCCAATTGTTTAAGTTCCCATTTCCAGCTTGGGCACAAATGTAGATCCTTTATTTTCTGAATATTCCAATAAGCACTTTGCCTCCAACTATATCATTCAAGTACGGCATCGTTGTTATAGCTGTAATTGTTACCATCAAGACACAGTTCTTTGTAATTAGAAAGTCAAGATGGTTTTCAGCAGTATGGCAGCCCAGATCCTCATTTGTTAGGCTATTAGAAAAAAATGTTTACAGGGAAAACAGTGTCATTGTTTAGTGCTCTTAATTGACCATCTGCTGGGTGAAGAAATGTCCAAAGAAGGATAAATACGACAAAGGCACACTTACTTATTTATTTTCATTGCATGTGAAGCAAAGGAAGAAAAGTAAGAAAAAGGGACAAACTGGAGAAGACGTCACTAAATTGGCTTTTGAAGGAAAACATTGATGGTATATGTTAACATTGGTTTAATTTTTCTCAATGGAAAAGGAGTTGATCCCTCCTCAAATTTTCTTGGAAAGCAGTTGCTATATATTGGTAGAAGCGTTCATACAGGAAGAGAACAGCAGGGACAACACCTTTGCATGGAAGCTGTTTTCAGGAAACTGAATCTCACATGCGCAGCTTTCTGCTAGCACTTTTCCACGTTCAATGCGAACATGAAAGTTAAGACCTGGAAGCTATATGTACTCAGTTGGATGTGCTTCCATGAGAAATATGATAAAGTGAGTTTCTGTTTGTAGGAGGTAAGCATGCATTCAGTGGAACACATTAACAAGCCCCTTTTCAATATTTCTATTGAAAGAGCAAAGAACTAGGAAGTCAAGCATATGGGGACATGGGGTCTGAAGTGTTCACTCATGTACTCCAATCCAGTGATCTTCTATCTAGGAGAAGGCAACTACTTTCACTGGACTATCAGCTTACCTGAGTTTATTTCTGTGCAGATCACAGAACAATGTGCTCATTAATTATTATACTAAAGATTGATTTGATTTGACAAGAGAACACAGCCTAGGGAGAGAACAATGCCCACTCACTGGGAATCTTGCTGTACTGTAAGTAATCACTTTGGGTCCCTTGCAGAAAAGTATTCTGTTACTTAGTGAAAATTCAACAGGGTGTAGCACAACTCTATTAATCTATCTTCCTGTTGAGTTTTCAGATTTTGTTCCTTCCTTCCTTCCTTCCTTCCTTCCTTCCTTCCTTCCTTCCTTCCTTCCTTCCTTCCTTCCTTCCTTCCTTTGGAAAAAGACATGACCTGAATACTAGCCATAGACACACCACTTTGGATTGCCCATTTTTTAAAAGAACTGTCAAGATAGGATATAGATATTTTTATAAACATGTGTATATGTATGTATGTGTGTGTGTATGTATGCATGTATGTGTGTATGTGTATATATATATGTCATATCCATCTACATCAAGCCTGCAAGACAGAATATGTGTAGAACAATGCTTATTCTGTTAAGGTGTATTGGCCCTGGGCTCCATTTTATTAGTCTACAAAAATACTAGCCATAGACACACCACTTTGGAGTGCCCATTTTTTAAAAGAACTGTCAAGATAGGATATAGATATTTTTATAAACATGTGTATATGTATGTGTGTATATATTTGTGTGTGTATATATATATGTATATGACATATATATATACATATATACATATACATATACATATACATATATATATATATATATGTATGTATGTATGTATGTATGTATGTATATATGTCATATACATCTACATCAAGCCTGCAAGACAGAATATGTGTAGAACAATGCTTATTCTGTTAAGGTGTATTGGCCCTGGGCTCCATTTTATTAGTCTACAAAAATTCTAACTGTATATATTATTCCATTCAATAGACGCTGGGTGGGCCTAATGATGGGATAGATCTTCATGATGGACACAGACTCTACAGTTGCTCATATTTTGAAGGCTAATGTTACACAAGGCATTTAGACATTAGGATTTATTCACAGTAAACCATAGACATGATATAAGATGTTTCCAAGTTTAAATCAGAATGTTTCAGTTTTAAACATGATGTGTTGCCAAATTTGTTTTGGACTGTGGAGCTGAATTTATCTTGAATGAACCTCAGTCCAGAAAACTCCTAACACTAGAGTATTCCATCCTAAACCAGACAAAAGCCCCCTGCTGGAACAGAATGTTACTGCATTTACACGAGCAACTATAAAGTCCAAACAGTTCAGACTGTAGCCGAATAAGAGCATGATTCACTCTGAAAAGTCTGCATTTGTCACCTGATATTCTTGGCTCATTTATTTGTATAAGGGTGGAATGATGGGATTTAAATTTTTAACTGAAATGCTCACTATTTATTTGAAATAGATTTCAGTAGATCATGATGCAAATCTGAATTCAATACACAAATTTCTCCCCCTACTGTTCTTGCTAATATTTACAGATGATTCCATTTAGTTTTGATTTCAATTCACCTGATTAGTTCCAACTTCAGCCATGATTAGTTCCAGTTTGCATTCAATTGGTTCAGCTCATTTGCTTAAAATTGACCAAATCTAACAAAGTCAAGTCAATATAATTGAAATAATGGAAGAGGAGGTCAAAGCCAGCACCTTGGGTGATATCCACAATATGGACCAAACTGACTTGTGTGGCACTTTGAACTCAAATTAGTGATGAGGCTGGAAGAGATGTTTCATACAGAAAGGTTTCAGCTGATGTTGCGTGATTCAGTCATCTACACACCCCATATTAGATATCAAATCAATAAGATTTCAGATCCTTCCACCCCCTGAAAAAAATAAAATGAGTACAGTTGATGGTAAGAAAAAATCTGGACCAACCATACAAAAAGGAGTGACTAGTATAAAAAAGGTGATTTGGTCACATAGAGTGTGAATGTCATAAAACAAGTATGTGAGGGAAGAGTGAATAAATCAAGAGGAAGGAGAAGAGCAAGAAAGCCTGGATGAAAATGATGAGTCCCTCAAAAAGAGGGAGATAAGAAGTCTAAAAACCAAAAAAATATGAAACAGTATATAGAGGTGGTAGAAGCAAGGATAATTTATAAAGATAGGAATGTAAAATGTGACATAGTGAATGCTGTTGATGTAAACTAGATTTAGTTTATGTTTCCTTTTCTTTTTCTTATCTCATGTTATTTTTTACTCCTTTCTTATCTCATGTTATTTCTTACTCCTTTTCTGTATCTTGTATAATTTTGCTTCTCCAGAATATAATAGCATGGTAGGCAGGTATTTAAATATGTATGCATGTATGTGTATATTTGATTATGTGCCATCAAGTTGGAGTTGGTGCTTTATGATACATAGGTGGACCTTCTCCAGGATGAATTGTCCCCAGTCTGGCCCTTCAGAATCTCCCAACAGTATACCCATTTCTGCTGTAATCAAGTCCATTTCACCTTGCTACTCCTGTCCTCTTCTCTTTCCCTCCATCTTTCTCAGCATTATGCACTGTTTAAGGGAGATGAGTTTTCATAAAATGTATCTAAAATATGATAATTTGAGTCTGGTCAATTTTTTGTTTCCTTGACTATCCAAGAATGGTATTATCAGGGATCTTCTCAACACCAAAGTTAAAGCATGTCAATGCTCTTTGTATCCTGCTTCTTCAAAGTCCAACTCTCTTCCATAGAGCGTCACAGAGAATACCATTGCCTGCATGATTCTGATATTTGTAGGTACAGGTATGTCATGGAATCTGAACATCTTTTCCAAGGCCTTCATTGCTACTCTACCAAGTGCTGGTCTATGATATATTTCTTGACTGCTGGTTCCTTTGCTGTTGCTAGTTGATCCTAAAGGGCAGAAAGCTATCCACTACTTCAATAACTTCACTGTCAGTTCTAAAATTGGTTGCTGTAGCTGTTGTTATTAGTTTGACCTTCTTTATATTTAATCTTAATCCCATTGTATGCGTACGTGCATTTTTTACATGGAGGAGCATAAAATCCCCAGAGAGGTCTTTGCCACTTTTCTATGGAAGCTCTTTTGATTTGGTAATTTACACTCCTGTAATGAATTATACCAAGACAGGACTCTGGGAGGGAGATAATTCCTATCATCAACAGGAACATCACTGTGGATAAGCAATGCATTCTGCTTCAAAAAGTCACATTTTGAGTTTGGCATCTAGACATGCTTTTTCTTTTGTCCTCTAAGGATGTAAAACCTTTAAAGTGCAAGAATAAAAATTCACCATGTAGTTGGTTCTTATTAGAAACTCATTGATGGTCTAAATATCTTCAACACTATGCCCATCCCAGAAATATTCTGATTTACTACAAATTTCAGCACTCAAGAAAGTGGCAGTTCTGACAAAATGATAAGAACCAAGGCTGCATGACAGAGTTAACATGAAGCAGTTATCAATAAGGTACATTCTCTGAGTGGAGTTCAATTGCTGGGGACTGTGTGAGCAGATCCATGTAGTTTTCTTGGCAACAGTACAGAAGTCATTTGTATTTATCTTCTTCCAGGATGTTTTTTTGACTTCCTGATCTAGCCTACTACCCAGGTACTTTCTGGTGGTCAGGTAACACCAATTTGATGTTGCCACCTAGTTGGACAAAGCAGAAAATGACTCTGGGGGAGAGGGGAAAAGGAGTGCTAATCCAGGAAACAGTAGCCAGATTACTAAAGTACACCTGGCAAGCCTATAATTAGGACAAGAAACAATTGGGAAACTTTATGATCTGGATTAAGAGACATAGTCTAAAATGGGAAAGTGATTGTGAGAAGCATATTGCTAGTGATGGGTAGGACAAAGCCAATAGTAAGTGAGAGCACTGCTTTATGCTCGCTGTCTCTCCTCTCTCTTTTTCATGTTCATTGATTCATTCATTCATTGATCCACCTTTCTTCAACCCAAAAGTCATTTTTTGCCCATATCCACAGCCACATCCACTCATAGAAACCAGCACACACCCCAGTTTGAATAAGCACATATACAACTTCTCTTCTTCTAGCCATCTCAGTGCGTCTAAGAAGCATTATGATGTGAACTTGAATGCACTAGGATCACTGGGTTGGGAAGGTTTAAGCCATTCCTTGCCATCTTAAACCCTGATCATAAAGGTGGCTGTTTCCCAACCTAATAGCTGCAAGCATGAGGCAGAGTACATTGCAAGATTAAACCCTCTTTCCCCAGCTGGAGTTACAGAATGAAGTTGATTTTCTTGCATTAATGGTACAGTCACACTGCCCTATTTACTACCACATAGTTCCTGAATAAGCAACTGGGCTGCATGAAAAAGTGGGCAGAGCTCCCAAATATTCACTGGGCTGCAAAGAGAGTAGCCAAAGGCTCATGAGCCAAAGATTGTTTTCCAGGGAGTGATATCACAGGTTTGCATTGACTGAGTTGAGGCAAACTCATAGAGCCTTCTTGTTCCTTAGAAGAGACCAAGGTCCTCAGATAGCAATACTATTTCCCTCAGGTTCCATGGAAAGATGTTCAGGATCTTAAATGGGAAAAACTGAGGTGCAGATGTACCTCTTCCTTGGAGTTGCTACTGCACAATCTCTCTGAGGATTCCCACAGGGTTGGAGATAGCTGGCTAGAGAAACAGAAGCAAAGTCATTTCCTCAGGCACAGCCATTAATTTTTTGTAAGGATGTCCCTTAATGCTTCCCAATGGGTAAAATACAGATACCATGATCAAAAACATGTGCAAGACCACTGGATTTCTATAGAGGATGAGAGCAAATGGCCAGTACACACACGTGGGTATTTGTAGAACAGAAAGATCCACTTTGGAATGAATTGCTGGCCACTTGCTCCCAAAATGCCTCCAAATGTTAAACAAAACAAAACAAAAAGGATGAATGGTATGTTAATCCTCTTCAAAAATGAGAGGGTCCCTGAGTTAATTTCCACAAATCTTCCTTTTCTACAACAGATCTAGTTTCAACTGCACCTAGCCATTTATTGTGGATGACAACTTAATAAAATGAAGTCCCTTTAATAAACACTGTATCAGAATATCCCATCTTTTTTATGTGGCAGTGTAAATTTCCACTCCTGAAAGAAACATTTAACATTCCTGCTATTTTAATACTTTTAATAAATATTTGCAATTCCTGTGATAAGGCAGAAAATGCATCGCCTCCAAAATTTATGTGACTGCTGGCAGGTGGCCATTTTCCAATTTTCTGTCTCACTAATACACATTTATTATGTATTTCCAAATGCCCCCATTTGCTATTTGGCTTGTCATTAAAATGCCATTTCCTTTGAGGGAGAAAAAGAGAAGAAACTTGGACAAAGGAATCTTCACTGGGCCTTGGCCCAGAGAAAAGAAATCAGGTGGACATGAGAGACAGATTGGCCTGTTAGGTGAATGATACAATACAGGTAGATCAGCTTTTCTACTTCCAAATGGATGTTTAGCTGCATTTTAGCATATTGTCTCTTTGTTTACTTCAGCAACACAGCCCCCATGCCACATAAAGCATGATGGGAAATAGCCAAATAATAACCATAGCACAACATGGTGAAGATGCATGTTCATATTTTGCCTTGAGCTTGATCTTTAAAATCTGATTATGAGAAGGTTTGCATTGTTGATCAGAACTCAGTTTATTGCTCCCCATTGCAGAAATGACACCCCCCAGGCCAAATATAACCTAACAATCCTAGACAGATAGCAAAAGAAAATAAAAAATGAACAAAGAAGTAAACAAGCAGGAAGGAAGGAAGGAAGGAAGGAAGGAAGGAAGGAAGGAAGGAAGGAAGGAAGGAAGGAAGGAAGGAAGGAAGGAAGGAAGGGACTTTACAATTAAGGTCTGTGACAGCTGGTGTAATGCAATACAGAGATGACTGAATCAATCAATTTTGTTTTTTCTTTCCAGATTCCTGATTACAACTTGTGTTTGTCTGTTTTTTTAAATTTCTGTATACAAAATCTGCTGAAATAAATCCATATGAAAGTTCCTGTTCATTTTCCTCCTTTCCTCTAATTTACACAAGTTCATATGTGCTCTTCCCACTCTATAGACAGTTGCAATTGAATTATAATGCATTTCTGTACATGTCTTCAAACAAGTATTAGTATATGCATTTTTAGATAGATAGATAGATATAGACTAGCTGAATTCTGAAAAATGAACCATCCCCCAAAAAACCTGCACAAATTTCTTTTCATGTGCTCAGGAAACTACATATGGACATTGTCCTTGTGGACTAAGAGTATCATAACCAAAATGCAAACATCTGGATGGCCACTAGATGTTGGCAAAGGATTAGGTACGCTGTATATTTCTGTTGCCATTTACTATTCATCCAGTTTGCTGCATCCCAAATGTGAAAGCTCTACCTTGGATCCCACTTCTAAAGTTAACCATCTCCTCCTGTTCTCCAGGCATTTAAGATAGTCTGGAGGACAGGTCATTAGGCTTAGACCACAAACTAAAAGGGGATGTCAAATTCTAGGAAAGATTTAAATCTAATTCCCCCTTTTAAATCCTGGGCCCGCTGATCCTAACCGTGGACAGTCCTAAATTTTTAACCACAAAAATATTCAAATTATGTCTCATTTTTTTCTTCTTAGTTTTGGTCATGTTGTATTCTGTATCCAATGTTGTCACTTTTAATTTTAGTTAGGGGACTTCAGTCTGAAAGCAATCAGAGTGGGGAAAGTTTGATAGCTGTGAGTTCAGCAGAAAACATTAAAACAAATACACAGCAGATTCCTCCATAAAGTTGGGAGGTGCACTTCAGCTGTTGCACAAAATGCATGGTGGAGGCATGGAGGACCCTGGGGAAGCCAGAGGGGACCTTCTTCCATCTCTGCATGTTCTTTAGACACAGGGAGAGCATTTTCAGCACTAGTGAAAGATAGCAGCTGCCATGCTAAACTTTCCGTGCATGTTAGTTTGTTTTGCAAATCCAGCCCATTTGGCTAGTTCATGGTATTGCCATTAACCCAGAAAATAAATGCGTCTGGTAACCAAATACCTTCTTGCAAATGCAATCAGAGAGCATGTCCCTGAGCTGAATATGCTTTTCTTCCAGGCATAAGCTACTTCACAGGATTGTTGTGAGGAGAAAATGCAGAGAAGGTGACAAAAATGTAATTAAAGAACTCCATACACCTTGTTTTTCACAAATATATGATACACGTTTGTGGTTCTTCAGCACCACTCTGGGGTCTTGTTTCACTTTCCTCTAATGTCACGGTGCACAGACTTCTCAAAATATAAGCCCTGACATTTCTGGAGATCACTAGGTCATTAGGATCTTGAATGTTGCTTCATTTTATGATGGAAATGCACAAAAAGGAGGAAACGCTGTCAGAAAAGCAGCACAGCGCCTAGTAAAGCACTTGTCATGAGGAAAGCTATTTGTGGACTTGTGATCAGACAGGCATTATTCCCATTCCCATAGATAGGCTAATGCATGGGCACACTGTCATTACCTGCCTGTAATTCCACCGAGAGGTTCTGATAAACAAAACAGATGACACAAGTGAAGGGTGAGCCATTTATATGTGCTATCAGCTTCTTGGGCCCTGGCCCACCTGGTTGAATTATGCTCTCTGTAATGGCCGGTGGCCCATGAACTTTTATTTATGGTGTCAGCTATGCTAATAAATACAGCCATGAATAGACCACAGGACGGCGCAGAAGGTGACCTATGGGCCTCGTTTACTGAGATGATGGACAGGGCTTGTATGTGAATGCCTGTCTGCAGGCTTGGGCTAAACAGGCCCATCCCCAAGTGATTAGAAACATTCCTGCACTCCGGCTGAATTTTATAAAATAAAATCCATTCTATGACACCCAGGAGAAAGAGCCAATTGGGACTCGTCCAGGAGTTAATCCACCCTGGGTTATTCTACATACTTGATGTTAGCCTTGCATAAAGAGTAAAAAGAGAAGACAGGTCTGATAATAAGGACAATGATGATGTTGCAGAAGGTGGTGAGTAGTATTTTAAAAAATGCCAAAGAAGCTGTGCACAGTCTGAGAAATATATTCATGTGATGATTTTTCTTTTGAAATATTCCAGCGGAAATTGTGAAGAACTTTGGGAGGACTCACCAGTCATTTAAGGAAACTTGGAGGGAGCTTGCTGTGGATCATACAGCACAATCTTCATATAGCACGGGATGAGGATGGAATTCTGCTTGACAGTTGTAATATAATAGTCACAGCCAAGCGTCCATCTAGCACATATGAAAGCTCAAAAACTGAAGGTAGGGGAGGTGAAGCAAGGCGTAACCCAATGTCTCTGCCTCTGCTAACCCTGTTGTCACATTTGGTGTGTTGAGCTGCAAGGACTGAAAAGGGCTCTGCTTTTGTTCACTTGATCACAACTAAAAACCCTCATGTGCTTTAGCAGCTTTACTGATCGTGCAGAGGAATCAACTCATCTTCAGGGGAGTAGGCAACCCCTTCAATCCTAGGTGTGATGAGAAAGGGTTGGGGCTAACCCTTTGCAACCAGCACTCAAATAAGGAACCCACTCTCCTATTGGGAACCCAGCATGGAGGGTTGGAACGGATCAGTTTGATATGTATGGTTTCAGAGGTAGTCTGGTTCAGCTCAATGGTTCAGTCTAGAGCAGTGTTTCTCAACCTTGGCAATCTGAAGATGTGTGCATTTCAACTCCCAGAGGTTTGGGAATTCTGGGAGCTGAAGTCCACACATCTTCAAGTTGCCAAGGTTGAGAAATATTGCTCTGAAATGACAGTTGAAGAAAAAAGTTTGTTCTCTCATAATGTAGCAGAGCAAAAACACAAAGGGCTTCATTTTTCAAAAGAATGCAATGAAATTTGAAAGCTAGTTTGATCTTTATGTGGGAATGAATTATAGCAAATATCATAGAAATCAATGCAGGGATTTATGAGCTATGCTCCTTTAAAATCTAGAGTTTGTTTTTTTTTTAAAGAGGCCTGTACCTTTTGGTTGCAACACTGAATGAGAGGAATTCACTGTACGTCCCTAAATTTTAATCCAGAATTCTTCATACCTTTAATCATTTTGCCTTTACATTCTGGGAGCTGAAATCCTAATGTATTTAAATTTGTAAGAGATTGATCAATAAATGCTGGTGAGATCTTGAGTTTGAATCTTGTTGCTGATATGATGTCATCAATCAGCATTTCTCAACCTTGGCCATTTTAAGATGTGTGGACTTCAACACCCAGAATTTTCTGGGCAGGATTTTCATGGCAAGGGTGGAGCATATCCACATCATGCTTTCTGCACGTACAGTAGAAGGGACAAGGCAGTTGTGTATACAGCCCTGGTTAATTAATACTGAGAAAGCATCCTGAATAGTGTCATATGAATGTTACATGTTCTTCTTATTAAAATGGGTGTTCATAAATATTTTTCTTATATAATTTCTCTTAACTAGCCTGCTAAACAAACCTGACCCAGGTCTGAAAAATCTTCACATTAGGATTCCTTTAACTTAATATAATATATTCCTTTAACTTAATATAAGATCTCTGGGGGAGATGGGTGGCATGCAAATTAAATCAATCAATCAATCAATCAATCAATCAGAGTGTGGTACAGCGGTTTAGGTGGCTTCTTTCAGCCACAGATAACTTTGGGGCAGTCGCTCTCCCTCTTGCTCTCAGCCCAACCTACCTCACAGGGTGGTTGTTGCAGAGAGAAATAGGAATATGAAATATGATGTACACCACCTTGAGCTCCTATACAAAAGGTAGAATCTAAACCTAATAAATGTCTACCTTTTTTGAAGAAAAAATGGGGGGTAAAGGACTTCCTTTTACTATTTTTGCCTTTTTGTTTGAGGCAAATCGGATAGCACATTTGGGATAGTTTAAGACAGTAAAGAATGTAAACCTGTAAAAAGAGCCCTACTGGATTTAAGCCGGTCTGAACCAGAGTATGCCCAGTGACCAGCCAGAAACATACAAGTTTATAAGTGTTATCCAGAAAGATCACTGTTGCTCCCCAGCAGAGTTCCTGGAGGCAGATGCAACTATGAAGATTAATTTTAAAACCAGTGAAATTGAGGGCCAACACCACAACTGATTGTCACCATCATCACCTAATGGCAGCAAATTAACAGTGTTTAACTGTATTGTGGACAGAAGTACATTCTTTTATTGTCTTGAATCTCTTCAAATATAGTTTTGAAAGGAAAAAATACTGAGATTTATCAGAGGGAGTTCACACTTTCAAAAAGCTGGTTTGGCCCTTTCAAAACCACTTAAAGTTTGAAAGAAATGTGGCGTGCCAAGAAAAATACTTAAGACTGCTGAAGTTAATCACAACCTTAACTATTCAGGCAGCAGTATGTCAGCTTTTGTTCCCATTATGTTTAACACTCCAGATATGTAATTTAATGTAGACTTAATGATAGACTCAACCATTCAGCTTTAATCGATTTTTCCCCAAACTCTATACTCCAGAGTGAAGCTCATGGGCCACCACTGAGGTTGTCCATTTCTCCAGCATCAATATGTAAAAAAAAAGGAAAAAGAAAAAAGAAAAAAGAAAACACTGTAAGAGAATTTATCTTGAACTTACATTGCTATTGATGTGTAATATACAATAAAAACAGTTAAATTTCAATTACCCACAGGTAATTATAATTTTATTGTTTGACGGTACTGTGGGGATTTTTATAATTCCCAAGACTAATAATTTTCTATAATTTTACAGATTGTCAAATAAACTATTAGAGATTATCTTTGAAAAGGTTCTGAAATTGTAAGGGTGTATCACACTGTTCATGTACATTATTAGTAATTAGAGATCTCTGGATAGTGAAATATCCACTGGTGTTCTGCCAGCTGGATATCATATTTTCTTGCAGGTTTCTATAATCTTGAACCAAAGCACTGAAACTTCTCCAATACAGCCCACAATCACATCTAAATTTTTATTAGCATTTCCTTGAGCTCCTATTAATCTACTCTGAAGTATTTGATAAGTGAAATTTGGGCTTCCTGATGGGCTAAAAGCAAGGAGAGGCTATAGTATCCTCTCTTCCTGTCAAGTCAGAGATTTTGTACACGCATGCGTGCGCGTGCACACACACCCACACCCACATAGAGGTCTCAATCACTGACTCCACAAGAAAATTAGTGTTGTTGAAATACCTTTATTACAGATAAAAAGCTGATATTTGATATATACAAAGTGCAGCCCACCGTAATCCATACAAAAGTCAGAGAGTGTGATATTTCATACATTCTCCTTCAAACTACAGATTGTATAATTAATTTTATATTCTGCAACCATATAACGCTTGAAAGTAACACAGAGTGAACAAGTTTGCTAGGAACTATTATTCACTTCTGAATGCTGATTTCTCCATTTTTTGTTTCGTCCTGATTTTGAATCAATATTTTCCCTTACAAATCCAAGATAAAACATTGTTTGGGGGTTGAGTTGGATTTACTTTATCCATTGTACAAGATGACTTGGGACTTTATTTTTTTAAAAAAGGTAAAAGAACAAAAACAGGTGTTCTGTTCTTTTACATTTCAAATTGCTCAATACTCAAAGGAGTGCCGAACTCTCTACTGAGATGCAACCTATTTTTCATTGCTTCCTGAAATGACCATATGTTCATGCATCTACTGATCCGCACATCCCTATCTTAGGCTGGCTTATACTTTTTTTTGGTATATTTTTGGCTTACTTTTTGTGATTTTGATGTTTTCTCTTTCTTTTAAGTATTGAAGTAGTGGATAGCTTCTGCCTTTTAGAATCAACTACCAACAGCAAAAGAATTGGCAGTCAAGAAATAGCACTTAGTAGAGCGGCCATGAAGGCCTTGGAAAAGTTACTCAGATGCAAAGATTGTCTATACCTACAAATATCAGAATCATACAAACAATAGTTTTCCCTGTGACACTCTATGGAAGCGAAAGTTGGATTTGAAGGAGGAGGATAGCAAAAGTATTGATGCTTTTGAACTTGGTGTTGGAGAAGACTCCCAAGAATACTGTGGATAGCCAGGAAACAAACAAACAAAAAAATGGATCATCAAATAAATCAACTCAGAGTTCTCACTCAAGGCACAAATGACCAGGCTCAAATTACCCTACTTTGGATACAGTACGCAAAGACCTAGCTCTCTGGAGAAGATAATGCTGGGGAAGGAAGGAAGGAAGGAAGGAAGGAAGGAAGGAAGGAAGGAAGGAAGGAAGGAAGGAAGGAAGGAAGGAAGGAAGGAAGGAAGGAGATGCCCAGTGGCAAGATGGATGGGCTCAATTGCAGTGGTGTTGGGTACACTAGTGGAAGACCTAAAGGACCAGGATGAGAACAGATCATCCTGAAGAAAATCTATTTATGTGGTCACTAAGAGTTGACACTGGCTTGATGGCACATAACCAATCAATAAATAAGAATCTCTTTTAAAAAAAAAAAAGTTTATTAAAGAGGTTTTTCAGTTTTATTATCCACCAGGTATGATAAAATCACACTTCATATTGTCCACATTTCCAACATAAATTTGTAGTACCATTATACATTCTAGACAATTTTTCTAGAGTCATATACCAATGGCACATCATTTTATAAAAATTCTCTTTTAAGTTATAACATAATGTAAACTTTCAATTCTTTTAACCACATATTTTCCCACTGTTCGATCAATATGTCATGTCCAAAGTTCTTAGCCTATTTTATGATACTGTCTTTCACTTGTTCTTCTGTTTCAAATTTCAATAAAAGTTTATACATTTTAGCAATTACATGTTCATCATTTGTATATACCTGTAGTTCAACTTCAAATTCTGTCTTCTGCTGCCCAGTTCCAAATGTTCTATTATCTACCTTAAATCTTTCTCTTACTTGTGTATATGAAAGCCATTGAAAACTAAATCGCTCTGCAGCCAATTGCTCTTTTGATTTCATCTTATATTCTCCATGTTCCTGTTCTAACAATTCAAGTTAACCATTTTTTCTTTACCTACTGTTTCTTTCCTATAAAATGCTTCTTGTGCTGAGATCCAGAAAGGCATTTTTGGGCACAATCTGGGGTTATATCTGGTCCATATTCTCAATATGGCACTTCTAATATAATGGTTCTTAAAATCTACATAAACCTCAACTTTATCATACCATAGAAAACCATGCCATCTGAACCTCAGATCATGACCTTCTAATTCAAGATCCTCTTATTTCTCAGCAGAATCCACTCTTTCATCCAGACTAAGAAGCAGGATGCAAAGTACAATTTCAAATCAGGCAGTCCCAATCCTCCTTGTTCCTTTCCATCTTGAAATATTTTATATTAAACCCTGATTTTTTCCCCCTTGCCATACAAACTTAGATATACCTTTATGCCATTGTTTAAATGGTACATCAGTTGTCAAAATAGGCATTGTGTGAAACAAAAACATCATTCTTGGCAAAACATTCATTTTCATCACATTCTCCCTAACAATGATAATTGTAATTTCTCCCATCTTCTTGATTTTATTCTATATCTTAACATAATTATTCTGATATAATGTATAATTCATATTAGTCGTAGTGATACCCAAGTATTTCACTTTTTTCTCAATCTTAAAACCAGTTGTTTCCATCAATTCCTTTTGTTTTTCAATGTTCATATTTTGTTTACATCTTCATCTTTTGTTTGTTAATTTTAAAGCCAGCTAATATGCCAAAGTCCTTTAGTTTTTCCCTTAATATTTCTATTCCTTCCAGAGGATCTTCCAAGATTATCACCAGGTTGTCAGCAAACACCTGTAATTTACAAGTTCCTCTTTTAGCCTTCACTCCAGCAATTATCTCACCTTCTATCCCTATTCAATACTTCCAAAGCTAAAACAAATAGCAATGGTGACAAGGGGCATCCTTGTCTAGTCTCTTTATGTATCTCACAAGGTTTTGTTAATTTCCCATTCACAACTATCTGTTGCTTTTGTGAAGTATAAATCAATTTTACCCATTTGAGAGAATTCTCATCAAAGTCCATATCCTCTAAAATTTTAAACAAGAAAGTCCAATTCAAATGGTCAAAGGCCTTTTCTGCATTAAAAAAAAAAAAAAAATCAATGCTGCTTGTTTTTCATTATGTTGTTCCAAGTATTCCAAAATATCCAATACATTTCTAATATTGTCTTTCATCTGTCTTTTAGGAAAAACCCACACTGATCTTCATGAATAAAGTCCTGTAAAACCACCTTCATTCTCTCAGCTGAAATCACTGTAAAAAACATATAATCATTTTCCAGTAATAGTATTGGGTGGTAATTTTTTGGTGAGATCAGATCTTGACCTTCTTTAGGTATTAATGCTACATTGGCCTCTATCCATCTGTCCAGTATTTTGCAGTCTGTAAAATAAGAGTTCATCATGTGTCACAATGGTTGTAGTAGCTCATCTTCAAAATGTTTATAATAAGAGGCTGATAAACCATGTGGTCCAGACGCTTTCCTTATTTTGACCTTTTTTATACCTTCACAAACTTCCCTTATTGTTATAGGTCAATTCATTAATTGTTTCTGTTTTCCTGTGCTCTTCAGTAAATGTTGTTTCTTTAAATATTCATCAACCTTTGCCAGGAAATTCTTCTCCTTTATATAATTTAAAGTAATATTGATGAAATATTTTTCCATCTTTAAATTATCAGTTATTATGGTATTTTCATCTTGTAGTTTTAATATCATTTTTCATCTCTTTTTCTTTCCTAATTTATATTCCAACCATTTCCCTGACTTAGTTGCAAATTCAAAATTCTTTTGTTTTGCGTAATTCATTTTTACTTCCATTTCTCTTAGAGTTAACAAAGACAGCTGCCATTGTAAAAGTTTAATTTGTTGTGAAATGATTTTCTTTTGGGGGATTTCTTTAATTCTTCTTTCATTTTTATCTGATCTAAAAATCACCTGTGTTTTCTCTTGTCTTTTTTTTCTTTTTTTGAGTTGACTATTATGCTGTATAAAATATCCTCTCATAAAAGCTTTACTTGTGTAATAAATAAGAATATCCATCACAGTGCAATCTCCTTGGCTGTTTCCATGACATAAGTTTCTCCATAGTATTTCCCAAGGTTTTATCCTTCTTATATCTGACACACACTCATTTGGGTGGAAAGAATTTTCACTGGTAGCAGTGGAACATCTCAGATCCTTGTCCTCTGGATGTGGACAAAACAAGGCAACAGTCTATGTAGTTTCAGTCAATTAATTCACTTCTAAAGTTTTGTAGCCCACCCACCCACCTCACCAGATACACATGTACATCAATGCAGATTGAATTATGAAGACCGACTTTGAATTCCAGCATCTCTGCAACACTTTGCACTAGTGAAGAGCCAAAGATGATGCTATGCATTACAAGTGATATAAGAGGCAGTAGATCAGTGAATCTGTTAAGCCTAACAGGAAGATTTCTGTTCCCAGCTTCTACCACTCAAAGTGATAAATATCTCTGAAAAAGAAATTCCCCTCCTTCCCCCCCCCCAAAAACAAAAACACACTATCAAGGATATCATGTGAATTTCTCATGCTCTGTGAGATAACTGCCTGCATTGCAACATTTCATAGTAACAAATACCATCACCTTGTTATGTGTTTTGGGAAGCAATACTTCTGATTTTAGTACACTCTGTTCATTGGATAAAGGCACAGGGTTAGGAAAATGTGCCAAATGTTCGAAGTCTGCTAATCTTCTCTCACTGAAACAGCAAGCACTGTTGTACATAAAATGGTAACAGAGCACGTGCACGTGCAGGAAATCACTTGCAGAAGCAGCCCATCTGAACAAGGGAAGCCAGTTGTGCCCCATTAAATTAAGCAACTTACCTGGTCACCATAGGCATCGATGAATTCCATGCTGGCAAATATGTAGGCTGGCAAAAGATGAATAGCTGGCTCTCTTGCTTCTCACTGCCAGTTTCTCTCCGTGTTGGCTTTGAAAGAAATGAAGGCTTTTGCTCTGAGATCCACAAGGAAATGAAGAGGGCCACTGGAAAAGGTTTCTCATTCCATTGTTAATCCCCTGTATATTTCAGTGCTAGCATTGGAAGACAATTGTTTTACAGCTGGAAAGGAAAAAGGCTACTGGCTCTTTAAGCAGCTAGGAGGAGGAGGAGGAGGAGGAATTTTCTATGGATTCATTCACAAGACTCCATCTAGGTGTTTTTTACTGTAATGTATACCTAACATAGTTGCATATTGGTTACTCTTTTAAAGAAGGAATGGGCAGCCTTTTTCAAGCAAGGGACTATGCTTTTTTAATCACTGATGATACTGTGATCACATCACTAAGAAAGAACTATGGGAAGCTATGGGAATTTCTGTTGCCTGCTTTGGAGCAATTTGCTGCTTAACTTCAACCATATTGCACTATAAGGCATTTATATATAACCCTTGAATTCTGTGTGTGTGTGTGTATGTATATATGTGTATGTATGTAGGTAAGTATGTATGTATGTATATATCTCCTTGCGTTTTCTTTTTGGATATTTGTAACAGTATGGTTCTGGGGATACTGCGGTCACCCAACAAGATTGCTTAGTTGCAGATATTTGTTCTAAGGAAACTTTTTTGTTCAACACACTCCTAAACACTTCCTGGATTTAAGAACAAGAAGAACGTATGCTTTCTCAGTATGAATGTATAATGGAAAGGTATGGTTACCTGACTCAAAATCAAATACAGCATCCACATTTGAATGAACATTTGAATCTCAGTTATAGTTCAGGGGCAGCTAAATAGCTTTGTAGGTATCCTGTGGAAATCTGTGTTAGAAAAAGAGAAATCTCCATGGAATTAAAGAATTAAGAATTAAGGATTTTTCATATCCCTGAATTCAAGAACCAGGACAATCTCAACATAACTGGAAGGTTCTAGCTACTGGGGGTGGGCTATAGGCAAATATAGTGCTGATGCTTATGATGTGGCTAAATTAAAGCCAAAAGGACAGTGAGTTGTTGATATACCTAGAGGCAAAAAAAAAAAAAAAAAAAATTGATGCTGCAAAAATATGTACATGGAATGTCAGAACTATGAACCAAGGCAACTCTGATGTTGTTGGAGAAAAAATGTCAGGACTGAACTGATTTGAACTGCAGTGTGTCACTTCTTATCAGAGGAGCATAAAATCTTCTATTGTGGACAAGAAATTAATAAAACAAACTGAGTAGCCATGTCTGTTAATTTAAAAGGGTGTCAGAATAAGTCCTTAGATACAACCAGGAAAATGAGAGAATGATCTCAATTCAGATCACTACTATGGTTATTTATTTATTTATTGAATTTCTCTCCCGCCCATCTCCCCTACAATAGGGGACTCTGGGAGGGTTACAAAAACATTAAAACTATAAATATATATAAAATACATAGCATATATACAGTTAAAACAATACTAGAAACAAACAATCCAAGCAGATGGAAAATCAGGGCGGGGACAGCTGGCCACTATGGGGCTAGCCATCTCCCTGCTTGAGATGTTCCCTCCCCGCCCCAGGCCAAGTGGCAGAACCAGGTCTTCAAGGTCCTTCGGAAAGTCAGGAGTGAGGGGGCCAATTGCACCTCCGGGGGCAGAATGTTCCAAAGAGCAGGGGCTACTGCAGAGAAGGCATGCCTTCTGGACCCCGCTAGATGGAGCTTTTTTACTGAGGTGGTCCAAAGCATGCCCTCTCTGTGTGACCGGGTGGGATGGGTTGAAGTCATAGGGGAGAGGCGGTCCCTTAGGTAACCTGGTCCAATGCCATGTAGGGCTTTAAAGGTAATAACCAACACCTTGAATTGGACCCGGAAGCAAACTGGTACACAATGCAGCTTGCGGAGCAATGGTGTTACATGGGCCCTTCTCGGGGCTCCAAAAATAGCCCACGCGGCCGCATTCTAGACCAGCTGTAGCTTCCGGATACTCTTCAAGGGTAGCCCCATGTAGAGCGCATTGCACTAGTCTATCTGGGAGATAACAAGGGCGTGAGTGACTGTTCGAAGGGCCTCCCGATCCAGGAAAGGGCGTAACTGATGCACAACCTGTAGTTGTGCAAAGGCCCTCCTTGCCACGGCTGCCACCTGCTCTTCAAGCAGGAGCCATGAGTCTAGGAGGACCCCCAGATTACCCACTGGGTCTGTCTGGGGTAGTGCCACCCCATCAAGCACCAAAGATGACAAAGTCCCGGATCCAGAGGAACCATTAACCCACAGCCACTCCGTCTTACCAGGGTTCAGCCAAAGCCTGTTGCTCCCCATCCCCATACAGCCTCCAGGCACTGAGAAAGGGCGGCCACAGCATCACTTACTTCACCAGGGATGGAGATGTATAATTGCATATCATCAGCGTACTGATGATACCTCATCCCATGGTGACGGATGATCTCACCCAGCGGCTTCATATAGATGTTGAAAAGGAGTGGGGAGAGAACCGAACCCTGCGGCACCCCACACAGGAGGGGCCGGGAATGGGACCTCTCGCTCCCTATCAACACCGATTGGGATCAGCCCTGAAGAAAGGAGGTGAACCAGCATAATACTGTGCCCCCCACCCCCAATTCCCTGAGCCATCCCAACAGGATACTGTGGTCGACAGTATCGAAAGCCGCTGAGAGATCAAGGAGAGCAAGGATGGTCACACTTCCACCATCCCGCTCCCACCAGAGATCATCCATAAGTGAGACCAATGCCGTTTCCGTTCCATAACCGGGCCTGAAACCTGACTGGAAAGGGTCCAGATAATCCATTTCCTCCAGGACCCTTTGGAGCTGTGAAGCCATCACTTTCTGAACTACCTTCCCCAAAAAGGGGAGGTGGGAGACTGGACAAAAATTGTCCAGTACGGTGGGATCCAGGGAGGGTTTCTTGAGGAGGGGGTGCACCAACGCCTCCTTGAAGGCAGCCAGAAACACCCCCTCCTGCAAGGATGTAGTAACCATCACCTGGATCCAACCACATGTCACCTCCTGAGCTGCTTTCACCAGCCAGGTCAAGATGGCAAGTGGTGGCCTTCACAGTCCCCAGGACCCTGTCCACTTCCTCAGGAGCAACAGGATCAAACTGTTCCCAGATAACTGGGTAAGAACGGTCCCCGGTATCTCCCCAGACCCTGCCCCACGCTCGGAGTCTAACTTGGAATGAATCTGAGCAACTTTGTCCTGCAGATGCCCTGAAAATTCCTCCGTACGGCCCTGCAAATGAACTCCCACATCCCCCTTGCCAAGGAGGGACCTCGTGATCCTAAACAGGGCTGCCGGGTGGCATTCTGCGGATGCAATAAGGGCGGAAAAGTATTGGTGCTTTGCCCCCCTTATTGCCACAATGTAGGCCATAACAGCAGCTCTAACCTGTGTTTGGTTGGATTCAGTCTTTGTCTTTCTCCAGCGGTGCTCTAGACATCTCTTAACCCTCTTCAGCACCCTCAACTCCTCCATAAACCACGGGGAGTATTGGGGCCGATGTGGCAAGAGAGGTCGCATAGGTGCAATCCTGTCCAAGGCCCCAGCTACCTCTCTATTCCAGGCAGCAGCCAAGGCCTCCGCTGGACCATGCAGCAGGTCCATGGGAATATCCCCAAGCTCCCTCTGAAACCCTGATGGGTCCATCAGGTGCCGGGGGTGGACCAATCACATGGGTCCTGCCTCCCTGCAGAGGGGGGTGGCATAAGAGAAATTCATCATCATCATGGTCATCAAGACGTGATCTGACCATGACAATGGGGAAAGCTGTAAATCTCCCCTCAGATCACTTTGCCATTGCTCCGACAAGAAAACCAAATCTGGCATGTGGCCACTGTCTCGGGTCGGGTCCCACACCATTTGCGACAGGCCAATGGCTGCCATGGTAGCCATGAACTCCTGAGCCGCATCCGAGGACTGCCCCAGGGATGGCAGGTTGAAGTCCCCCAGAACCAAAAGCCTGGGGAACTCCACCGCCAGCCCCGCAATGGCCTCCAGCAGCTCAGGCAGGGAGGCTACCACGCAGCAGGGAGGCTGGTACAATAGTAGAACTCCCAACTGTTCGCGGGAGCCCAACCTAATAAACAGTGTCTCACAGCCAGAAACCTGTGGAGCAATGCCCCTGAAGGCCACTAGAGATTCCCGGATCACAACAGCCACCCCTCCTCCCCTGCCCTGGCCTCTCGGCTGGTGCCACACCGAGAACCCAGCTGGGCAATTTTCCGAGAGGGGCACCCCTCCCTCGGGGCCCAGCCAGGTCTCAGTAATACATGCCAGGTCTGCCCCCTCCTCTGTGATCAAGTCACATATGAGGGGGGCCTTGTTGTTAACTGACCTGGCATAAAGCAGCAACAGCTGGAAGCCAGGGCCCCTACGAACCTGCTGGCCAGGACCTGGGGATGAGCTAGGAGGGTTTGAACATGCCACCAGTGAGACATACTGGGGGCGTCTTCCCTGAAGATGGCCCACCCTCCAGCTCCCGCCATAACATCCCCTGCCTGTCACTACCTTGATGGAGTAGCCCACCGCATAGCCCCCGGGGGTTCTGGGCCCAAATACCTCCCCACCTGGACCTCCTGGTTCCCCAGTCCGAAGCAAGGGCCCCTCCATCAGTCATCCTCATTCACACCCAAATGCTTACCGGTGAGGGAGGGTAACCCCGCACACCAGCTCACGCTCTCGGTGCCGCCAGGACCCACCCCCTTCCGAACCATACACTCCCCCGCACCCTCTGCCACCCTGCACGGCCTCTCTCACTAGTCGGCAGGGTGGACATCTGATTCATTCCCTCACACCTCCTGTCTCCCACCCAGAAGGTGGATCCTCATATCCTCACACACTCTTAGACTCCCTCCCAGACTCTCACTCCCAGGAGGGAGTCCCAGACTCACGCTGGAGGGACCCTGAGGTTCTCCACTGGCCCTGGGGGGGGGGCTCAATGGGGGTGGCCAGACTCTTAATCCCCAGTTCGCTGGTCTTAGAACCAGGGGCTGTTGACCGTATGCTGTCTGGCTGCTCCCCTGTCTGGCTGCTCCTCCAGCACCAAACAATCCTCCTCCACAGCCGGCCCGCAAGTCCACCACAGCCTCAGCCCCACAACCCGCCCAGTGTCCTTGTGCCAAGCCACCAAGTCCCCAGCCGCCTGTGAATTCCCACATCCCTGGAGTTAGCTGCGATGCTCCGGGACTCTCCAAAACCCAACATGTAGTCCCGGGTCGATTAAAGCTCGCAGTGCTGCTCCAGGGGCCCTCTGGGGCTCGTTGCACCACTTGACGGCTTGCTGGGCCCATTGGGCCTGGGACTCGGTGTGCCGCGCTGGGGTCCGTTGGGTTCGCCACGCCACACTGGAGCTCGCCAGGGCTTCCTCTGCTGTGCCGGGGCTCACCAGGGCCTGCTGCGGCTCATTGCAACCCTCCCAGGGCCGCGGCGTTTCAAGGTTCGCCAAAGACTGCCGCCCACGCTGAGGTCTGTAAGGGCTCCCTCCACCGCGCCAAGCCTAGGGGGGCTCAGTAGGTTCGTCACACCATGCCGCACCACGCTGTACCGCACCAGTGCCCCTTGGGGTTCGCCACGCCAGCTCTCCGCTCCGGGGGCTCAGCACACCATGCAAGGAGAGCGCTGCACCGGAGCTCGCCTGAGGTTCATCTGAGGCCGCTGCTCCCCGCTGCGAACCATCACGCTCTGCCTGCACCCTGCCGCTCTGTCCAGGGGTTGCGCCTGAGAAGACACACCAGAGGGGGTAAAACCCCTCCCCGTAGTCTCCTCTGCACCCACTCCACCCCTAAAAGATGATAAATCCCGGGGGGGAGAGGTCAAAACCACAGGACCCCCTGGTAGAGCAGCAATGACCGGCGTTTGCTGGCGGTCGCCATCTTGGATCATTGTAATACAAGTTTATGCTCCAAGCCAGGATGCAGAAGAAGTAGAAGTCTGACATGCCATAGCACCAAGGAAAGATATTATTAAGGAGATTGGAATGCTAAATTTGGAAGTAAAATAGCATCTACGTTAATATATACGTATCATGAGAAATAGACTAGAAAAAATAGAAATTGGACTACAGGTAGTCCTTGGTTAACGACCACTCGTTCAGCAACCGTTTGAAGTTATGATGATGCTGAATGAGTGGTGGCTATGACCAGTCCTTGAAGTTCTGGCCATCCCAGCACCCCTGCGGTCATGTGACTGTGATTTGGGTGCTTGGCAACCAGCTTGCACTTATGACAGTTGCAATGTCCTGCAATCAAGTGATCACGATTTGCGACCTTTCCTGCTGGCTTCCCACAAGCAAAGTCAGTAGGGAAGCCAGCAGGGAAGGTTGCAAGTTGCTTGGTGAGGCTCCCCCATCCATGAACCCTTCTGCACTTGTGCCATGCCTCGCTGGCCACCCACACACCCTCCCTGGCCACTCAACCTCGTGCACCCTCTCCCACCTGGCAGCAGCCACCCCAAGCCTTGCTGCACTCACGCTGCACCTCCCTCACCACTCACACATCCTCCCTGGCCATTTGTACACCTTCCCTGGCCATTCGAGCACCACTGCACACCCTCCCCCAACTAGCAACAGCCATCCCAAGCCCCACTGCACTCACACCACACCTCCTTCACCACTTGTGTATGCTCATACACACTCCCCGGCCACTCACGCACCCTCGTGCACCCTCTTCCACCTGGCAGCAGCACCCCAATCCCCACCACACTCACGATGCATCTCCCAGGTCACTCATGCACCCCCCCTCACTCCCTCTCCCAACTGGCAGTAGCCATTTACCTGCCTGCTGGCCTGCTTACTACTTCCTGCCAGCTTCCCCACTGATTTTGGTTGTTGGAAGCTGCCAGGAAGTTGCAGGGAGGTGCTTGCTTAATGACCCACCATCCCCACTTAATGCCATAGCTAACATTGCTTAGCGACAGAAATTCCAGTCCCAACTGCCATCATAACTCAAGGGCTACCCATAAAAGAAATAGAAAGTGGAAACAAAATTGGTGGGAAAAACATCAATATCCCCAGATATTGTTGGTACCATTTTGATGGCTAGAAGTGAGGAAGAGATAAGGAATCTCTTGCTGAAGATGGAAGAAGAGAGTGCAAAAGCTGGTTTGTGGCTATATATATATATATATATATATATATATATATATATATATATATATATATAAAAAATAGATGGCTTTATATTTTAAAAAATATATATAATTATGTCAGCAGGTAATGCCAACCCAATGCAAACAGGTGGAGAAGAAGTTGAAGCAGTAACATACTTTATCTTTATAGGCTTAAAAATTCATAGAAATAGTAACTATTGCCATGAAATAAAAAAAAAGTCTGCTACTTTGGAAAAAGACTATGACAGATTGGGACAAGATATTAAAGTGCAGAGACATCATACTGAGAACAAAGGTACATATTGTCAAAACCATGCTTTTCCCAGTTGTGAAAGCTGAGCCATCAGAAAGGCTGAATGAAGAAAATCTTATGCCTTTGAATTGTGGTGCTGAAGAAAATTGTTGAGAATGTCTTGGACTTCAAAAAGAACAAGTAATTCAATACCTGGTGAAGTAAAACCAGACACCTCACTGCAAGCATTAATAATGAAGCTAAACCTTAAATATTGGACATGTATGAAGGCAAAATTCATTGGAGGGATGTTTGGTGCTTGGAAAAGTTGGAGGAAATTTTAAAAGGTGGGGGGACAACAGAAGTTAAGGTGGCCAGATCCTACCACTGGTGGCACAAGCAGGCGCTTATAAGAACTCAAAGACAATCTTGCAAAGTACAATTTCAAATCAGGTAGTACCAATCCTTTTCGTTCCTTTTCATCTTAACATATGTATTACTTCATTGGTGCTTCTTATATGGAATAATTCTACTCAGCAATGCTGGTATCTAGTCTTTTCTTTCTGAGTTATCGTGCACTCATGAGATGAGTTGCTATTGATTATGGAGTAGGTTTGAAATACACAATGCATGGGGGGTAGCCATGCTGCTTTCCCTCTATACTTTCAAAGAAGTTGTGTATGTAGAGATACCATATGAATGATTTATAATATATAGTGATATATCATTAATCATGTATGATTTTGAATGCATGAAGGAAAAATGGTAGCTGATTAAAAGGGAGGGTAGTTATGCTGTAATTCCAAGGAAAATTGACCTTCTCTGATATTATAATTTTAAAAATCATAATATACCAAAGTTTATATTTAAGCTAACTGTGAGCTTGGCTTGGCCCTCAATCTGAGCACCTTATTCTTCTAAACTGGAGGAAATTCTCTCAAGTGCTCCACACCTATTTATGCTGTGATTTGATTTGAGGGAGCTTCAATCAAATCATGTCTTTGAGTTTAATCTCCACACTGAATTTTCACATGGATTCAAGGCACCAAATAGAATGAGTGCCTTCAAATCAGTTCAGAGCAATTCTAGGATAATTTAGAGATTTGATCAACTTTTTACACTGCAGTCTCAAAGATTGATGCAAATTTCCTTTCATATCCAGAGGCATTGACTGGCTCCTTCAAATCACCATGAGTAACCAGGGACTTAGTCTTATGACTTTCACAGACTGCTTGGGAAGTGCTGCTCTGCTGCTAGTGTTTCACTCTTTTACTAAAATTTGTTCAGGCAGGTACATTTGGAGGGAAAGAAGAAGAAGAAGTAGAGTCCTATATTTATTCTGTTGCTCCATCTTTTTTATTTGGTTTGCTCTTTCTTTCCCTAAATCCTTACATTTTTTATTCTTCTTAATCTCTCAATCTATTTCTTTGATTTGTAGTACAATCCCTTTAGGCTCTGGGTCCAATCTATCTGCACTTTTGCCATTGTCTTCACAAACAAAAAATTAAAATACACAGATACTTTAAATCAGTGTTTCTCAACCTTGGTAACTTGAAAACGGGTGGACTTCACCTCTAGAATTCCTGAGCCAGCCATGCTTCAGGCACTCTATAAGTGACCCCTGAATGTTCTAAGGTATCTTTCCCCCTTTAAATACAAAATGCTGCACAGGCCTGTATAATACAGACTATTCTTTACTTTTCTTTCAATAGAAAAGAATATACAGTATGTTGTTCAGGGTTTACTTTTACTTTTCTTTCTATGATAGTTTACTATATTGTACTATAATAGCAACACAGAACTTCTTAGATTTTTTAAAAATGTCCTTGCATAAGCAGCACATAACATATTGTTCTCAGAACAGACTAACCTTGCCAATGAACCATATCAACAAGCAAGTGTTGGTGATCTTTAATAAGAGCTTAATTAGTTTCCCTTCAAAATATTTTTAAAAATTGAAGTTGGATTCTGCATTAATTCAGCACAACTTCTCTATAGGTTCCTTGCTAGATACTCTGGATATTGCTATACTAGCCATTCATCATTCCTGCTATTGCTGTATGTTGAATTAAAAAAAATAAAATAGAGAAATTCTTGAAGATATCTAGCTGAATCTTGCCTGGGTTAATTTTATCTAAATGGTTATTATCCATGTTATTTTTATCCCATTCTGCCAAAATCTTGAAATGGCTCAGATCAAATCATGTTGCCATTCCATCTCAAATTTGAATATTTTTTTTCTTTATCTGAATCTTGAATTCAAGTATCTTGGCTAAGTCAGACCTTTGCTGATTCAAATATAAATCCAAACTGGAACTTGGCTGATATTTTTTATCCTGCCTAGCTGCCTGATGTCCCACTCTTTACTTACCTCTCTGCAATGCCATTTCCAGTTTTGTGGGCCTTATGAAGAAATCTGCACTGAGACTTTTCTAAAACAATAGATTGTCCTAATGGAGGACTTGACTGAGTTGAGGGTGTGGCTAGGATTACTTTTCTTCTTTGTTCTCACTGATGCTGGTATCTTTGAGTGTTCTTCCTTGCCACCCTCATCACCATTTTATTCTCTCCCATCTTCTTCTTTCTTCTTTTGTTGTTGGTCACCACTGGGTCCAAAGGGTAAAGAGGAGGAGGAAGAAAAAGAGCAGGAGGAAATCAGATGGTTGCCACTGCTATTGGTCTCCCATTGGGCCCTGAGGGAAAGAAGCCATGCTGCTGCTTTACCTTGTTATTACCAGTGAACTGGACTAAGCATGAAATAGAAATGACAGGGAAGTAACAATAATCATCATGGTGGAATGAAGGCTCAGCTTCCCTCCAGAAGTGATGAGTCCTAAAGCTAGAGGGCCTTTTGTTGGAATGTCAGTCTCTCAGAGTGCCAAATGAAGCCAGCACCTGAAGTTCAATTGTCTGTTTCCTTTTCTGCTCTGTAACTGCCCATTTTCAAGCTGCTTGCCAGCCTCAGAAAGGGCTTTTGAATTGGGCCATGCAGTCTCTTCTGACGCAAAAGTACTATTTATTGGGGCTTTTTAAGTGCAAGGCAAGTGACCTTGGCATCACCTCAGCTTAGGGCACTTTATTCTTATCAAAGTGAGTTATCTTGAAGCTAACGCTGAATCTTTTCTTGCTATCTTATCGTATTTAACTTCTGAAAAAAGGAAAATGTCTCTTGCAAGGACAAAGTGACAAACTGTCTCAGCCCCCAGAAGTTTTGTGTGACTGGAAAGGTTGAATCTGTAGATACACACCCTGTTTCCTTGGTGTGAGGCTGCAGCAAAAAATCTTATTTAAGAGCTTCAGTTTCACCCATTGCCTTCTTAGACTAAACAGTGACTTCAGGAAAGACAGAAGAGGTGGTGCAAGAATCATTCTAGAAGTTTCAAAGGCCAAGAGTCTCAGGTGACTGAAGTGAATGGAAAGCACTGCAGGAATGAGGGTTCCAATGTTTCTGAAGCTGCCATGTCATGTCAAGTTTAAATCTTGATAGTTTACAATGGATCAAACCTAGTGAATAAATTATTTCTGGACACTCAAGATAGAATGTTTATAGGCATTTATTCTTGTCTCTAGCAATTGCTGGGATTTAGTTTTCCTTTACGTGGTGACCTCCAGATTTACACTCCCATAATCCCTTGCTAATATGGCTGTTAGCGATTATGACGGGATCCCCACTATTGATTCAAGCATCTTCTAGAGTCACCCAATCTTTATTGGGCCAAAATAAAATCAGTGAAAAGTATTTACATCACCTCAGTGTTAACTAGCTGAGGCAAGAAGATCCTCTATGTCAGGGTTCCTCAACCTCAGCAACTTTAAGCATGGCTGGCTGGGGAATTCTGGGAGTTGAAGTCCACCCATCTTAAAGTTGCTGAGGTTGAGGAACCCTGAAATATGCTACTAGTACAAACATCCTATCTATGACAGCTGAAATCCCACATGCTTTAATATACAGGGTGTACCAAAAATCAGTCCCTATAGACCAATCACAATATATTAATTTTTTTTCCAGAGAAAATGTTACTGTACTTAGGAATGTTCAAAGGTCATGCATCAAATAAGTAAGGGCGTATTTAGAAGAAAATGGCAACCAATTCAAACATCGGTAATGTAATTTATATAGAGAATTGCCTATGGAGGCTGACTTTGCTTTACCTTGTATATTATTATTGGTTTGATATTGTAATGATACCATGTATTCTTTTTGCAAATGTCGTCAGCTGGTTTGGATGCAGATTCTGGAATGCTTGCAGTCTTGCCTAATATGTGTAGGAAAGTGAGCAGAGTGCAATCCAGAGGTGGCACACCAGCATGAACTGCACATTTTATGATATTGTTGAGTGGTGCTGTCGCCTGGGATGGCATAGCACCTTCGGCTGTTATATGCTATGAAACACCAGGCAACTGACTACGTGAACTGGCATCCATGCAGACTATCGGAGGATTTCCCCAAATGCTTTTATAGCAAAGTTTTCTAAAAGTCATTGGGTGATTGGTCTGTACAGGTAGTCCTCAATTTATGACCACAATAGGGACTGGAAAATTTGCTGTTAACTGGTGCAGTCATTAAGCGAGGCATAACATGACTGCACTTGATTTTATGATGTTTTTGCAATGGTTGTTAAGTGAATCATGCTGTTCCCCATTGACTTTGCTTGTTGGAAGCTGGATGGGAAGGTCACAAATGGTGATCATGTGACCGCCGGAATGCTGCAACCATTGTAAATACATGACTGTTGCCAAGTGCCCAAATTTTTATCACGTGACCAAGGGGACACTGTGATGGTTGTAAGTGTGAGGACTGGTCATAAATCACTTTTTTCAGTGTTGTCATAATTTTGAAAGGTCACAAAATGAACAATAGTAAGTCAAGGACTATCTGTAAAGACACACAGCAAACAAAATAGTCATACTGACCTAGTCTGTGAAGAGTCTCCTAACATTATACTGAGTCAACAGTTTTACTTTGAACATAGCTGTTTTTAGTAACCACACACACACACACGTACACTCAAAAAACAAGCAAGTGCAAAATCAGAGACTGATTTTCCTTTACTGCTGTGATCCACAGTAAATCTGCTGTGTCACAAGAACTTTAATTTCTGATGTTGGGCCTCACTTGCCTGAAGCATTTGCTTTACTCTGCTTTGGATTTGGGGAGACAGAGCATTTGAGTGTATGGTTCCTTCTACACAATGAAAGTATTTCCTTCTCTTTTTGATAAAAATAAAAAAGCCATGAATTTATTTAATCTTGAAAATCATCCAGGTCAATAGCCATCACTGCATCTTGTAAAATAGGTTTCATAAATTAACTATACATTTTATCCTGATTCTCCAACCATTCAGTGAATGATTACAGCTGAAGTATATTGTGAGGAGGAGAAAAAACTGTTCTTATTCACTTCTACATGATGTACATATCTGCCCTCTTTCACCATTATCTTTTATTGCAACTCTCCAACACTGGGACCTTTACCCATAGGTGTACTGTCCTAGCTCTTTGACTATTTTGGTAGTCCTTTCCTGTACCCATAGTAGCTCTACAACATTATTTTTTTTAGTTCTGAACTGTAAAGAGAATTCCAAAATTCCATCATAGGCATTACAGTGTTGGCAGTTTATGCTTAATTACTTTCCTCATGACCACCAACAAAGAGTTTGCTTTTTTCTTTGAAGTCACATCCTGGACTGATATTGTCATCAGGTTGTCCATGTATGGACCAGAGATCCTTTTTTTTAAATTATTACCTACATCCCACTTGACACTCCAAAGATGGGTTCAATTCTGTACAGGGAGGGCTACATAAATGTTCTCTATAAAGGACATTGCGTTATTGGAAATAAAACCCTGTGATGAACCTACTTCCACTACAGTGGCCTACATAAACTCAATTACTATGTTTTAAAAAAAAAAACTAAAAAGAGGGAGGGTCAGCAAATCTGTTACATTCAATTTCAGAGTTTTTATTTTCCCAGCCTTAAGTTTATCCCATCCCATTTATTCATCAAATTGTGATTTTTTAAAAAATAGAAGGTAACATAATTTGTGTATATTTCTCTCAATATACACATTTTTGTATGCATTTCTGAGGAGTGAACTTTATCACAACATTCAGAAAAGTGCAGATATCATATAAATTCATTCAGTCCAAATTTAGGTTCATTGATTATAAACTGGTTCAAATGAGTACTGAATTATTTATTTTTTTCTCCAGAGGAGGAGAGGAAAAGGGGAAGAAAAAAAACCTTTGCATTGTGATTCCCAAATTACTTAAAACTGACCTCTCTCTCCCAAAAGATTAATGTACAAGCTTAAACAGCAGGCAGTCACATCCCAGAAGCAGACTTCAAGGCCAACATGAGAGTCATAGTAACAGAAACAGAAACAATCAAGCGGCATATCGAAACAATATTGTTTCCAACAATAACGGGTCATGATGGAAAAGGAAGAAAAGTAGCACACTGGAACCAGTTCCATGCTCCAGTGCCTGCCAGATGCTACTATCTGTGAGTAGGATTGTATAATCAAGCAAGCTCTAACTCCCAAGGATATTTGTTTTGCAGACATGCATTGAATCTTTAGGCCTGCAACCACAAGCATTCATGATCATAGGGTTTGATGAAACTTCAGCTGCTCCACTTAATGTGGGTGTAGAGCCCTTGGATTCACACTGGAGAAAACATGATTCTGAGGTTTTTGAGCTTTCCACAGGTGCTTGTGACACATCCCAGGATTCCCCTTCATCCTCTGATGATGTGCTGCAGAGGAGGCACTGGATGTGTTGAGTTTATTTATTTATCAATCACATTTAGACCCTGCCATAATTGTAGACAGCCTTTTGGGGGCTCACAACATAAAAGAAAAACAACAATAACAATGAATTTTTTAAATAATAAAAGTCAAAATAGACAAACACACTTCAAAAGGCGTCTGGCATCAGACCCCAAACACCCTCCAGAAAAGTTCTTTTATGAAGCTTCTGGAAGATGACCAGAATTGGAACCAAACACACTTCCCACAGGAAGTTGTTTCAGAGGGCTGGGCTGATGACAGAAAGCTGGTTGCCCCTCAGTCCTTGCCCCTGTCTCCAAAAATGAGGGGCAACCATCTGCTTCTCCCAGCATACTCAAACTAGTCAGGCTTATGTGGTCCTGAAGGTAACCTGATGCCAAGCTATAAAGGGTGTTACAGGTTAAATTCAGCATTTTAAATTGCACTTGGAAGTTGATAGGAAGGCAATGCACGGTCAGTAAAAGAGTGTAATATGTGTTCACTGGCAAGCACCTATGAGCACCCAGGCCACTGCTTTTTGCACCAACTGAAGCTTCTGGGTGATCTTTAAAAGTAGCCCCATGAAAAGTGTGTTACAGGCATCTATGTGTGTGATGATGAGGGCATTTAGCCACCATGATCAAGTACTCCCAGCCCAGGTAAGAAACAACTGTGTATCAGCCACAGCTAGGCAAATGCTCCCCCTGGCCATGGCTTCCACCTGCTGATCTATCAGGAGCCATGAATCCACAAGGACACCCACATTGTGGACCTGGTCTTTCAGGGACAGTGCAACCCCATACAGAGACAATAGAGGGGACATGGAGGAACTCCAGTGTACAAAACATAGTTCTGTTTTACTAAGGCTCAGTTTAAGGTTGTCCTCTCCCATCTAGACCCTAACAGCCTCTAGGCAGCGGGACAAGATTTCAACAGCATCTTCAGTGGGGACTGGGGTCATAATATACAATTACTGTATGTTTCATCAATATACTGTTGGTATTAGACCCCAAACTGCTGGATGACCTCCCCCAGTGGTGTCTTTTATGTGTCTGAAGGGAGTATTCTCTTCTTTTTTCTCTCTCTCTACATCCCACCTTTTTTTAATGAGGTATATTTCATGACTTTAAATTGTACTACAATAGCCATGTAATGAAATCACTGAATTGTGTAACTTGTGCATATAAAAAATTATAAAAAAATGAAAAGTACTTTAATTCACAGATATAAAAAGCTAATTAAAGCTGAATTTATGACCTTGGGTTCATCACACAGAATTAAGATTTAATTTTTATAAGGACCATTCCAAGATGAAATTAAAAAGAAAATTCAGATTTAATTTTTGAGATTGTCCTAAAGTGTTTATCAGATTCCATTTCCGTGCTGCTGATTTTGCTTTACTTTACTTTACTTTTTTTTGGTGTCTTGTTAAGGACAGACTAAGATTAATTCCCCAAGAGTATCTGATGGTTCTTCTTTCTTGGTTTTAGGGATAACTTTCTATCAATGGATTTTCAGTCAAAATTAACCTTTATGGAGGGCTGTGGCTGCACGTATTTTTGGAGAGGGAATGGAGGCTGTAGTAAGCAAACAGACATGTGGGAATAGGCCAGGTTCTCCATTTTTTTCCAGACTGGATAGGCTTTGTTGGGATTTGTCCCCCTTTAACTGTGTTTTGTTTACCAAGGGCTTAAGCTACAGTCCTTGGGTCTTCTTTCCTTTAAAACTCTAGCCATCCACCCTGGTGATTTTCAGCAATTACACTCTGACTGTGCTCCAAGTTTGGTAAAATCAGGGGGTTGGGTAGGGTAAACACAACCCTGAAGCTGCAGGTTGCTGATGCTGCTCTATGGGTTTTGTCTTGTTTTATTTCACCAGATACATATCAGGGAAGGGAAGGAAGAAACTCTTGGTATGTGGAACTCACAACACTACAAAATAAAAGCCAACGGGGTAACCATAAGGGAAGAGATGGCTAAGAAAACAGCTGCAATTTATATTAGAGTTAGTATGTGGACAAAAATAATTGTTTTGGCTGTGTTGATCTCATCAGTTTGTGAGTATTACTTCTTTTTAGAGATGCTATCTGAGACCCAGAATGAAAACAGAACATAAGCCACCCTGAATTTTGTTTAAACCCATCACAGTAATATGGAGTGTCAGAGAACTAAACAAGGCATCACAATCCTGCAGAAGGAAGACAATGTTTGGAAGGAGGTCAGCTGTTTCAGCTTTATTTGTACACAAAACCAGAGCTGTATTTCTAGCAATGACACCTTTTTGAAGAGGCATGCCTATAAAAAGGATACTCCAATTACTTCTACTTCTTTCTTGTTCTGAAAAGAGGGGAAATCATCACTCTAGGAAAACATTTCCTTCTCCCTCCAACTTGCTGCATAGATTCTGTGACTTATTTTATTGTTTTGTAGGACAGAGGGAAGGGGAATACACTTTTCTTCTCCTAAATTGAGCTTTATCTCATTAATACAAGAACAATTTAATGGAAAGGAGTTTCTAAAATTAAACTGGAAACTTGGACTCCTAGACTCAGCCTGGAGAAAATGAGTATTCCGAAGCATTAAACTTACTTTATCAAGCATTACACCTGACAAGCTCTCATAAATTTTACATAGATTTTAACTTATTTTAATATTATGCAGACCTAGCTTAAAATATTCTCATGAAATAACTAAAATGAAGGTGCTCAGTTATAAATTAGATCTATCATCTATGCCACACACACACACACACACACACACACACACACACCAAATACATTCACATATTACTGTAGGTATGGATGCTAAGAAAGACAGATGGTTAGATATGACAAAAAGGGGGTGAAATAGATAAACATCCATTCAAAACATGCATGCTTTGTTCTTGATGTAGATGACTTGCTCAGGAACTGCTTGTTGCTGCATACAGAATGACCTTGTACCTCTGCATATGAGGTACACAATGACATGACTTTGACTTCCTTGTGATAGTTAAGTTTGACGGTCTTCTCAGCATTTGCTAGAGCCAAGGCCAAACCTAGTGGAGCCAGTCCAAGGATCTCACTAAGCCATCCAATTGGTACTAGTGATGGGCAGTGTGTACAAAGATAGAGGCTTGATCAATGTGAGCTTATGGCCTGTACTTATTGGAAATCCCTTCCTTCCTTCCTTCCTTCCTTCCTTCCTTCCTTCCTTCCTTCCTTCCTTCCTTCCTTCCTTCCTTCCTTCCTATTCCAGAAGTGTTAACCAACTTGATGCAACACTTTGCATTGCCACCTCCTTGGGCTGTTGTAAGCAGGCTAGAATCAGAGGTCTGCTGCAGGTCTGCTGGGCTCCTTTCTCCATCATCCCTAGCTGGCTGGCTCTGAAGGCATTTACAAGGGGGAATTCTTTCCATGACTCTAAGAAAATAGTGTATGGGAAGAAAATTGCAGCCCATGTTACTAGTGATGGGTGAATAGCATTCAGATATTGGATTTGAACTATGTGGACAAGAGAAAAGATTTGCAGCTTTCCCACTTCTGTAGAAGACAGCATTTTAGTTGATGTAGCATTTCATACAAGGTCTACCTGCTGAAATTGTCTGTAAAACAAAGCCATATGTGTTCATGAGATATGTCCCGCTTTGTCTGCTTGTTTTAACCTGGCTACTCTAAAGCCCTGGGTAACCTAGGCTATTTCCTACTCCCTCCCCCACCCCCACCCCTAAATAGAATTGCTTTGTGCTTCTGATGGGATCAAGGATGGGTTCACACAATATACTTAGCCCAAATGGACAAAACCTAGTTGCTATTTTTACAAAACAAGCTATGCTCAAACAAATAAAATATATTGTGGCTTAACATGATGGGCTGGCTCACAACAGCTTGGCTTCCCACAGCATGCTGAACCACAAAGACCCTGACCCCATTTCAGTCTATCAGGTTGTGCAAACCCAATTCCTGAGTACGATATAGGGTATGAACTCCTTTCCCCAAGCTCCACTGAGCTTACCATCTATATTACCTGATGAGTTCATTGGTGGTGCAGATTATTTCTAGTGCTGCTGCTTTGGCTGCAGTTTTAAAGATGATAAGATAGGAGGTCTCTCCTGATCCTGTCCACTGGTTCTCCTCCTTTCTTCCTCCCTGGAGTTAAGAAATTGGAATGCTGCCATAATAGAAAATTGTTAAGGAGCCTGAGAAAACTAAATTTGCCCAAACGTGAAAAATGTATATTGTGGGACAGTTATGCATGCAAAATTATGAAATGTGTGTTGCAATTTGCCTACCAAGGTGGAGTGTCTTTGCCAATGAACTTTATTTCCACATTGTTAGAATTCTTCTAGCTTATCCTGTGTTTGTAGACACTAAAAATCTGCATACTTTTACCCTTTTCCACTTGTCATTAATGATCAGAGAAAACTCTATGACATGTCATTATCTCCTCTTTTTTTATTATTATTCTGCTACCCACAGACCTAAGATAATCAGGCATTTTTACCAGCATCCTCTAATTGCAGTCCTGTGGTTATTCAACAGTTCAAAACATTGCAACTATCAGAGGATCTTGAATGAGGTCTTATGCTGGAAGTGTGTTTATGGACTCATATCAGGATGTCCTCTCAGTACATGATTGCAACAGGGCATTAACATGCATAGTCTATCCAGAGGAAAGGGGAGGGGACCTTATTTCGAGGTACAATCCCTCAGTGGGCAGTAAATTACCCATAATATCTCCCACACTAGCAATTAGCCCTGTTTGCTGACTGCCTGAATTGTTTCACAGTAGTTCGGCACAGTTACCACCGTACTTAAATTAGCATAGTTCCAGTGCATAAGCCCTCCTGCCTTACGGGCAGTGTGTCTGCAATGCAATGCAATGCAATGCAGACTGGCCTTAGTCTGTTCTTGTTCAGCCTTCCTTGCATGAGACTTAAGTGTCTGGACATGATCCAACCAATTGTTTTCTCTTTTAAGTCTCCTCCCCCCAAATTAATAGAAGAAAGTTCATGACTGTGCTTTCAGATGAAAATTAATGGAACTGGTGTTGAAAAAATCAGGAGGATTTGATCCCTGAAAAAAAATGGTAATGCAACGTTCAGTTCCTTTGAAGGGATGTTGGCAAATTCAATCAATTCAAATTTGATTAAAATACAATGGGAAAGGGGATCACGCTTAACTTAGTTCGATGAAGTGATCAAGAATATTTCCCCCTTTCCTTTTTCTGAATTTTGTAAACAAACCCTCATTGCTGCTATACAAAACCTCATACTGTTGCAAGCAGTTGAAACTCCCCAAAAGTTTTAAAAAGCAGAGACTCTTTCTGGTGCCTATTAAGTGATTAAAAAAAACATTTTGAATAAATATTAATCTGCTAACAATATTACTATAACACTGAAAATAGGATTCTTCCAATATTGTTGAAAAATATGTCCTTATCTTAGCCGATCTCAGAAAAGTAAGCAGGGCCAGACTTGGTTAGTATTTGGACAGGAGATCACCAGAAAATCCCAGGCTTGTAAAACTAGCCTGGGGCATCAGAAAACACCTTGGAGGAAGAGAACAACAGATCATTTCTGTATTGTTGCTAAAAAAAAAAACTTATCTGAACAAGTCCAGGTAGCCATCGAGAGTTCAGCTACATTTGAAAGAGAATGTAATATATGAGCTAAAGGCTAAAGAGTGTGAATATTTGTGAGTGGGGTTGTTTCCACCGTATTGGAAAAGGAGTACATACTAAACACTGAGATACTGAGATAGTTTTAAACCTTGGAGGGATTATATTCCTTCACTCCTATCACTTTAAGGCAGTGTTTCTCAACCTCAGCAACTTTAAGTTGTGTGGATTTCAACTCCCAGAATGCTGCCAAACTGTTGGCTGAGGGAATTCTGGGAGCTGAAGTCCACCCATCTTAAAGTTGCTGAGGTTGAGAAACACTGTTGAAGGGCATGGCATGTGTTACTTCACCTATTGCAAAATGTGGTAAATGAATCCTGGAGAATCTTTTTGCTCTGTCTGTCAGAGAAAGACAGATTCCACCCACTACCTCACCACCCCAACTCCTGTCTTGATGGTATCACTGCTACTGATGCTGGGAAAGGAGGACAGCAGTAATGCCTTTGCCAGTAGCAACTGGGAACAGAGGTCCTGAAACAGATATAAAGGTAGCATAAAACAATATGGAAGGGAAGTAAGGTCACAGGTATTAGCACATGGAGTCAATATGCTTATGCCTGTTTTCGTTTCTCTTGCCAACTGCTTTTCAAAATAATTTTGATGTGATTATGTGATGTATGAGTGAATTAAGATGTTTTTGTAGGATGGTTAACTGATACATCCATGCACATCATTAATATATTCTGCACCAGACTTCACATGAAGGATCCAAATACAGCATTAAGAACTGGGATGGGGAATCTAGAGTTCCCAATCCCAGATCCAAAGAGATATTCAGGATCATCCCATGCCTAAATGAACTGGCCTGTGATTTGAATAACACTCCTCTTTCTGCACCTCCCTTGCTCATCCTTTCCTGTTTCTCCTTATGCAAATGAAGACCTTGCTTGTTCCATGAAACGGATGATCAACATGGACCCCCCCCAAAAAACCTCTGTCCTTGATTGCAGATGCTAACATTAAAGTTAAGACTTATTTTAAGTTATTACATGCTTTCCTTTCTTATACATTGCAGCCCCATCTGAATCTCCCACATGGAAGTCAGACATTAAAAAAAAATGTTTCATTTCTCCATGATATAATCAGACACTACTTAATTAGAGAATATGTGCTATTTATCCAGGAAATATGAATTTCCAAATACATTTTCTCTATGCTGATTGCAGATAATGTGAGGAAGCGTTCCCTCTGATTCATTAGCCTAGTAAAAGAGATGTTCAGAATTATTTGGTATAATTCACAGCACTTAAGAAAGCATATATTTTCATAATATTCTAAATCCATTGCTTATGGTAGTAACTCAGCCATATTATGACTAGCTTGCCATAGCAATGTCATCTTAAAATTGTGGGGCTGCCATTTTTTTTTAAATTGTAACTGGCCAAGGCGCCAACTGATTTAGTGTATTCATTTCTGCAAGTGATTACCATATGATAATATGGATGCTGGCTCCTGTGTTTAGCAAATTGTAATGGCGGCTATAATAGCAGGGAGGTATAATAGTTTAGGAGGAAGAAGGGTAGAAGAAAGGGATGGAAAAACATTGGCTTCTGCAACAATCATTTCAAATCCTACCCTGGATCTCATCTGGCTGATGACTAAACTCATATGCTGGTTTCTTTTGCATGCTTCATTGGCACGTAGTAATCTAACATCCAGTTGAAAACTCCATAAGATGTAGCATGGCCACTACCTTAGGTGAATTTGAAAGGAAATTTAAGAATATCATTGGAGATGGAACCATCAATGAATATTAATGAAGAATGATTAATCATTTGGAAAGACCAGGTTTGGAGATAGTATTTTTGCTTTTAATGCCATATACTGGGGAGAAATAGTAAAATCTTTGGTGCATGTGTGTCTGATTATAGGCTGTTATGGAAAACAGGATTCAGTGTCAGATGGATTTTCGGGGTATTCCATCATGGCTCCTCTAATATTCCTATTCACTTGAAATGACCTTTGCATGGCAATGTAGAAACCAGAGATGTTCACTGAGTATGGTCAAAAAAGTGAAGATGGCATTCACAATGGTATCATTAAAGCTCTGCTTGACTTTTTTGACCACACCCTGTGGGCATCCCTGGTAGAAATAGTTGAGTTTTCATTGTATAGCCTTTCAAGTGAACTGGTCTTGAATTGTAGGCCATGTTAAAAATTCCCCTATAAAAATCAACAAAGGCGACACATAGGTGACATGGTTGCCTCTTGCTCACTGTTGGGAGCCAGCCTATGCAAACTGGATTATTGATTTGGCATGTATGCCCATCTCACTCATCAACGTTAATAGGTGGCAAATAGCCACAAAGGCCCCAAACTGCTAAAGTTTGAACCTATCAGTCCCAAATTATGCACTGCACATTTTGAACATTTTACTTCTACAGTTCACTTTGCTGAAAAATTTGACAAAACAAAACAAATTTTCAAAAACTGGCTGTAATTCAATGTAGGGGTAACAACCCTTAAGCTCTCTATAATCAACAGGTTTAAACACGCTCATAACTGCCTTGAATTGTGGCCAGAATCTTAAGTTTGTTGATAAATGGTCTTAAGACAACACTGTTTATGTATTCTCTTGCCAGATTCAATACTTCACACACAGGCTGCATTTTGAAAACCTCGAAATCTGACAGCTGCTGTAATTGGGACCATTTAAAAAAAAAATTGAATGAGGCGACTATCATAGGGCCAAATTAGACATGACAGGGACAGCCAGTTTTGGTTGTTCACATCTCTGCCCTAATCAGATAAGTTGCAAGGTCTAAAGTGCCACTTGAGGGAGGGGAGCTGAACCCTCCCTTCCTTCTCTTTGCTTACCTGCCCTTGTTTGCTTTGCACATTCGTTCCTGCCAGATTGTTGTTTTCAGAACAGAGTCGGGAAGAATGGGCAGGAAACAGCAGAGCCTGGGAAGGGGAGGAGCAGAGAAGGGAGTGTGTGTGTGCAAAGTGGGGGAGGAGAGCTGAAGTGAAGAAGAAGGAATGACATGGAGGATGGAATGTTGAGGGGGGAGAGAGGTAAAATGGGGAAGAAGAAGCAAGTGGGAGCTGGGGAGAAGTAGGCAGAGGGTAAACTGTGGGAAAGTAGAAGAAGAACTAATGGGGGCAAAAAAGAGGGGAAGTAGGGAGGGGAAATTGGGGACAGGTGACATGCAGAGGAAAGATAAAGAGGAAAGGGAGGGGAGGTAAAAGATGGAAAGTAAAGTGGAGAAAGAAAAACAAGAAATGAAAATGTAAACACACACAGACATTAGTAAAACTGTAGAATCAACATTTTTACAAAAATCATAGAACCAGAAATTCTCAAGGAGAATGACTGTTTCCCAAGCAAGGTATAAAACAGTGTTTCTCAGACTTGGCAACTTTAAGATGTGTAGACTTCAACACATCTTCCCCAGCATGCTGGCTGGGGAATTCTGGGAGTTGAAGTCCACACATCTTAAAGTTGCCAAGTTTGAAAAGCACTGGTACAAAAAGCCTCTTTAAATCATTTTGGAATACAAAGCAAGTCAAAACTTTTCTGGATTTCCCAGGAATGTTTCTCTCTGCAAGATATTCAATATCTGAAGCAATGTGGCCAAACAGGTCCTCTCTGCAGCTCCTATCCTCCTCACCTCAAATGGCAGAAATGCTTAGAAGATCTGGTAAAGAATAAAGAATCTGGGCCAAGTGCAGAAAGAATGGTTTTTGAAGCACTTATATCCCAATTTGTTTGACCTTGCCTGAATGTGGCACATTAGTAAACAAATATGGTTGCTCCATTTGGAATTTTTGCAAAAAAAACAAACAAACAAACCCCAAAAATCTATAAATTACAGGGATTTATATGAGAATTTTCCCTTCCCCGGCACCCATCCTATTCCTCCCCCTCCCCTCCTTTTTAATCTGACTGCAGAATATGGAAGCAATATTTCTTGAAATCAACAGTTACAGGGGAAGTAGAAAGGGACAGAGTCCTTAAAATAAAAAAGTATGAAAAAATTTCTTAGTGAGACAGCATTGGACACAAAATAATCCACTGAATGCCCTCTTATTTCTCTGATTTAAACCATAAACCTGGGAGTCTGTGGAAAGTCTGAAGTTGACAGAAAGCTAATTTGCTCCAACAGCGACACCTCCCATGTCGTTGGGAGGGCAATTAAAAATAGGCTTGTCTCCATTATTTGCATATTAATGGCACGTGCTAAAATATGTAGAGATTTACAAAGGGATGAAACCTCTTCCAACCCAAAATGTATAAAATGCCTTTCATGCAGCTATGATGGGTCATAAACTATCAGGGAATCTGCTAGGAATGCTGAATTCACGGCATGGTTTTAAATTGCAGATGGCATCTGGGGTTTTTAGGAGAATGAGAGGTAGCCTGCAAACCAAGTGCTTGAGTGGATATGGGAAAAATGAATATATATATATATATATATATATATATATATATATATATATATATATATATATGTTAAAAGCTAAATAAAGTCACTTTGGAGAAGTGTATTGTGTCCTGTCTTGTGTAAATTGAAATCAAGCTTTTGGCTCAGTCTTGGCAAATGGAAAAAAAGAAAAAAGAAAGAAAAGGGGGAGAAAAGCCAGCTAAGGAAAGCCAGACGCAGTGACAAAAAAGCAAACAAGAACAGATCCGCACCAGTTCCCCTCAGCCCCTCCTGCACTGCAAAATGGCCTCTGATTAAACATCTACAAAATTCCAGTCCCTGATATTAGCCAGACTCACAAGGCCAAGTTTCTCTTTGCACATAAAACAAAAAATAAATTAAAAACAGCCACAGGCTGGGATTTACTTAACAATCGTCTCCTTATGACCATGGCTTCCCCATGTGGCCTTCTCATTTTTAACTGTATAATAAACCCCCCTCCTGCATTTTGGGACCTTTTAGGGGTTCTAGAGTATCAAAATGAAAGGGAAAAAAGGGAATTTCTTTAAATGGGAAAATGGGGGGTGGGGGACTTGTTAAATGAGCCTCTAATAAAAGAGTTTGATGTGGATTTACAGGCCAAGGTACCCTCCACCACAGCAAGAGAATGAGCAAGCCCAGACTGACAAGCCATTAGATGGAATTGGCCAGAAGGCAAGAGACCACTGGCCGCAATCATGCCTAGTTCTTCTAGGCTGGAATGCTTATTCTCCATTGGGGACAGTCTTTGTCTTTTCCATTTGGCAGATTTTTTTTTTTTCTCAAATACCCAAAGACAAAATATTCAGTCTCATTTGTGAGCTCCTGAAAACATCTGGCTGTCCACTTGGAAGAGAATGCTGGACTAGATAAATTATCGGTCTCATCTAACAGAGCTCTTACATATTGTAAATAATTGAGTAAATCAACTAATAACTTTCTGTCAGCATAAAGGAACCACGTATAACCTGAGCCCACCCACCCCAACATGATGCAGAGTCGTAATTTTTAATATGACAGAAGAGGAACATTACTAAATACATGGGAAATAATCATCTTAACTGTTTTTCATTTAATCTGCTTAATTAAAATAAAATTTAATTCCAATTCCACTTAGTTTTATCCTTGACCTATTCACTTTCTCTTATCCTTACCCATTTTTTGAAGTTTAGCCCCATGCACACCACTCAAAGGACTGTTGCAATCTGAAATCTTGAAAAAAAGCATATAACTCTAGGACAAAGCAAGATTTAGAAGGGGCCACTGAACTTGAAATGAGTGAGAAATGTGTTCCATTTGCTTTTGTATTTTAATAAAATTAATGTCTACAAATATTTCCTCATAATAAGATGAAGGAGGGGTTTTTTGGGGGGGGGGTTAAGTCAAGCCATGGAAAGCCCACCCAGGCAGAGTTTCTATTCAACATTCTTTGAGAAACTTACACTTTTCACCTATTTATTCCCACTTTTAAAAGCTGCAGGACAAGCAGAGGACATACTGTAGTTCCTTTTATACAAAAATGTGTTCATAAATAAGATAGAACTTGATGTATTAAAAATAAATGTTTTGTCCATTGTTACATGGAACAGTTATGTCATTTGTTCCAGAAGGAAGGAAGGAAGGAAGGAAGGAAGGAAGGAAGGAAGGAAGGAAGGAAGGAAGGAAGGAAGGAAGATGAATTTCTCTTTGCTGGAGATGATGAATCATCTTTGAATGTTGTTGTTGTTCAGTCGTTAAGTCGTGTCCGACTCTTCGTGACCCCATGAACCATATTGCGCCAGGCCTTCCTATCTTTCACTGCCTCCCTGAGTTTGCTCAATTTCATGCTCATTGCTTCAGTGATGCTATCTAGCCATCTCATCCTCTGCCGTCCTCTTCTCCTTTTGCCTTCCATCTTTCCCAGCATCAGGGTCTTTTCCAAAGAGTCCTCTCTTCGCATTAGGTGACCAAAGTATCTGAGCTTGAGCTTCATTATCAATCCTTCCAATGAGCAATCAGAGTTGATTTCCTTTCAGATTGACTGGTTTGACCTCCTAGCAGTCCAGGGGACTCTTAAGAGTCTTCTCCAGCACCACAGTTCAAAGGCATCAATTCTTCGGCGTTCAGCCTTCTTTATGGTCCAGCTCTCACAGCCATACATTACTACTGGAAAAACCATAGCTTTGACTATGCGGATCTTTGTCGGCAAGGTGACGTCTCTGCTTTTTAATATGCTATCTAGGTTTGCCATAGCTTTCCTCCCAAGGAGCAAGCGTCTTTTAATTTCATGGCTGCAGTCTCCATCTGCAGTGATCTTGGAGCCCAAATCGATGAAGTCTGTTACTGCTTCCATTTCTACCCCTTCTATTTGCCAGGGATTGATGGGTCCAGATGCCATGATCTTAGTTTTTTTAATGTTGAGTTTCAAGCCAGCTTTCGCACTATCCTCTTTCACCCTCATCAAGAGGCTCTTTAGTTCTTCTTCACTTTCTGCCATTAGGGTGGTATCGTCTGCATATCTGAGGTTATTGATGTTTCTCCCTGCAATCTTAATTCCGGCTTGTGATTCTTCCAGCCTGGCATTTCTCATGATGTACTCTGCATATAGGTTAAATAAACAGGGTGACAGTATACAGCCTTGTCGTACTCCTTTCCCTATTTTGAACCAATCGGTTGTTCCATGACCGGTTCTAACTGTTGCTTCTTGGCCCGCATACAGATTTCTCAGGAGACAGGTAAGGTGGTCTGGTATCCCCATCTCTTTAAGAATTTGCCACAGTTTGTTGTGATCCACACAATCAAAGGCTTTTGCATAGTCAATGAAGCAGAAGTAGATGCTTTTCTGGAACTCTCATGCTTTCTCCATGATCCAGCGAATGTTGGCAATTTGATCTCTAGTTCCTCTGCCTCTTCAAAACCCAGCTTGTACATCCAGTAGTTCTCGGTTCACGTACTGCTGAAGCCTAGCTTGTAGGATTTTGAGCATAACCTTGCTAGCATGTGAAATGAGTGCAATTGTGCGATAGTTTGAGCATTCTTTGGCATTGCCCTTCTTTGGAATTGGAACGTAAACTGACCTTTTCCAATCCTGTGGCCACTGTTGCGTTTTCCAAACTTGCTGGCATATTGAGTGCAGCACTTTAACAGCATCATCTTTTAGTATTTTAAATAACTCAGCTGGAATACTGTCATCTCCACTAGCTTTGTTGTTAGCAATGCTTCCTAAGGCCCACTTGACTTCACTCTCTAGGATGTCTGGCTCAGGGTCAGTGACCACACCAGCATGGACATCAGGGACATTAAGATCTTTCTTGTATAGTTCTTCTGTGTATTCTTGCCACCTCTTCTTAATCTCTTCTGCTTCTGTTAGGTCCCTGCCTTTTTTGTCCTTTATCATGCCCATCTTTGCACTAAACGTTCCTTTGATATCTCCAATTTTCTTGAAGAGATCTCTAGTCTTCCCCATTCTATTGTTTTCTTCAATTTCTTTGCATTGTTCATTTAAGAAGGCCTTCTTATCTCTCCTTGCTATTCTCTGGAAATCTGCATTCAGTTGCTTATATCTTTCCCTTTCACCCTTGCTTTTCGCATTCCTTCTTTCCACAGCTATTTGTAAAGCCTCATCAGACAGCCATTTTGCTTTCTTGCATTTCTTTTTCTTTGGGATGGTTTTAGTTGCTGCCTCTTGTACAATGTTACAGACCTCCGTCCATAGTTCTTCAGGCACTCTGTCTACCAAATCTAATCCTCTAAATCTATTCATCACCTTCACTGTGTACTCACATGGAATATGATCTAAGTCATACCTGAGTGGTCTAGTGGTTTTCCCTACATTCTTCAATTTAAGCCTAAATTTTGCAGTAAGAAGCTCATGATCTGAGCCACAGTCAGCTCCTGGTCTTGTTTTTGCCGTCTGTATAGAGCTTCTCCATCTTTGGCTGCAAAGTATGTAATCGATCTGGTTTCGGTATTGACCATCTGGTGATGTCCATGTGTAGAGTCGTCTCTTGTGTTGTTGGAAAAGAGTGTTTGCTATGACTAGCTTGTTCTCTTGACAGAACTCTATTAGCCTTTGCCCTGCTTCATTTTGTACTCCAAGGCCAAACTTGCCTGTTATTCCGATTACTCCTTGACTTCCTACTTTAGCATTCCAATCCCGTATGATGAAAAGGACATCTTTTTTTGGTGCTAGTTCTAGAAGGTGTTGTAGGTCTTCATAGAACCGGTCAACTTCAGCTTCTTCGGCATCAGTGGTTGGGGCATAGACTTGGATTACCGTGATGTTGAATGGTTTTCCTCGGATACGCACATCTTTGAATAATTAATAAATAAATAAGAAAAAAAGCTTTTCTCCCAAGTTGCACAACTTTTATTCAAATGAAATTGTTGTTATTATATTTGTGTGGGGTAATCTTTCCCCAGCCTGGTGTTCTCCATAAATCTGCTCCAAATTTTTCCTGCTAATATGCAGTCAGAAATTCTGGGAAATAAAATGCAACTTATATTTATGGGAAGGATATCCAGAATGAGGCATTCTAGGTGCATTTTTGCTGTTCTCTTTCTAATCTGTTAATCTGATAGTCTAGGGGCCTCCTCATGGCTCCATCCAATTCACAAATAACACTATCCCAGGAATAGTTTCACGAAGAAGGCTACCTACAAAGGGAAAGGCATAAGAACATCTCAGAGGAATTTCTAAGTCATTGCTGCCATAATATGCTAGAGTCAGTGAAGGGTGAGGCTCAGGACAACACAGTTTCAGTGGAATTCATCTAATATTTTATGCTATTTGCTTTTGCTTCGAAATTTAGCTCTCAAGAGATGGCCAATCCAAATTTAACAGGCAAAAAAATATGGCTTTGCCCCCCTGATAAGGGTAAATCATGATTCCTTTTTTTTGTCTTATAGGATCTGTAAATGTGGAATGACTCTCTTCTTGGACTGCCTTTGGGGAGATTGAGAAGGAGATGGGAAAGCTCACCTCATGATGTTATCTCATCACTGTGAAAGAATGCAAGGAACTTCAAATCCTCATAAGAAGATGAAAATGAGTTTCTGGGCAACCGCAGACTCCACTCATCTCAGAAGAAAGTCAGGAAAAATTAAAAAAAATCAGTCCAGGCTTGGATCATTCTGAAGAACAGGCTGTTCAGCCTCTTTCAGAAAGAGAGGGCCAAGCCCCACTAAGACGTATGGTATAGAATCATTTACAGATTCAGGCCCAAAGCCTCTTCTGAAGGACCTAATAGCTGACAGCTGGGATATAGGTGGGGCCCCAAACATTTTAGTTTTACAAATCCTTCATTCAGAACAATCAATGCTGGGCACAGTGCTCTGGTTTATATACCACCCATGTTATAATGCAGTTTCTATATTTGAATGTTAGGTGATATGTGGATCCATCCACTATGGCACAGTGTTTTGTGAGTCAGATTATTATGGTTTGTTGAATAAATCATGGCTTAAAAATCTTGCCTTTGCATTATGTGTGAACCATGCAAATGTTCCACTATAGGTTACAGAGCATGATATGCTCCTTACTCACCCTTGTTTGCTGAACCTGATTCTTAATGTCCAGATTGACCCTGGACTCTGGATTAATATTTTATGTATTTGCATCTCACATATACATCTTGGCCTGGCTCCTAATTTTACTGTGAATATTGGTCTTTGCATTACTTAAAAAAAAAAAAAAAATGACAGAGTTTCTTGGAAGGAAGTCAGATATGGGTGGAAAATACATACTGTAGTAAAGTCTAAAGTGGAGACTTTGCCAAGAGTTGAGATACGTTTTGGGGCATATCATAGCATAAAATGCTGGGGAACCAAAATGGTGCTTAATGCTATAGGACCTAGGAAAGATTTACAGAAACTTGGATACAGCTTTGTAACCTCCATAGTGGCAGCTGTGCAGTCTTTGTTTCTTTTTTTCAGAAGATAAAAAACTTCCCATCTCCAGGGCTGTCAATCCATTTTCCAGATGATGTTAAGTTTTCCTTCATTATTACTTGGTTGCAGGCTTTCTTTTTTTGGAAGTATTAAAATGTATGTGTGGTGCACAGGGAGGAGACAGAGAATATTAGGGATTTGCAAATGACAGTCCAGACAGCCATCGAGTAACCCGAGACATTTATGTATTGTGAGTGTCTGAATTGGTTATTTCTTACCTGAAATTTTCAGCAGTAATTAACAAACGTGATTCTTCTGCACAGTATTTTTTTTAAGTAGCCTGTTTTTATTCTTTTGTTTTAAAGCGTAATGGCACTTTTCCTTCAAGAAGCCCCAAATGAGTTCATCACAGCCAGTATTTTACCATCTGCATATTAAAAAAAGAGAGAGAGAGAAAATCATGAAATGTTTATATTCAAGGAGTGTATATTTCTGAGCAAGGAAGCTCTGATGTGCACAAACGTATTGTCTATAGAAGCCTCCTTAGTAATGATGCAGCTGGGTTAAAAAACACACACGTGCACATACGCAAATATAATGGGAGACCAGGCAGATTCTCTTTAGTGCAAACTTTAATCTCCTACGTTACAATTATATTGTTGAAAATGATACTTGTGGCTGCGACTCATTTGTGAATCCCAGCAAAGGCTGGATCGCAAATTCCACATCAGAGGCTGCCGAACTTGATCTCTACCAAATTTGGACCACAGCAGGAGGCTGTGAGCAGAGACTGATTTGCATCTCAATACTTTGGCCACCTCAAACTTTAAATCTCACTGCTGAGCTGTCACAATGGAAGCCGGGATGATTCTTGGTGCGTTCCATTCTACATTAAACACAGATACAATTGTAACACAATGCAAGCAGGTTGTTAATGTGAGTGCAACTCTGAATTTTAGGAAGTCTTGCTGGAACTGCTTGATAATTTCTTTAGGCTGGGGAGGGAGAAATACTCGGTATCCCTTTAACATTATCTTGGGTATTTTTTTCTTTCTTTCTTTTTTTGATTCTGCAACCATTCCTTTATGCTGGTCATGATCTGCTTACTAGTTTTGCTTATTAAATGAATTGACAAAAAGACCAGAGATTGCAATACACTTGGAAAACTACTTGATATCAAGTCAAATTATTTGCCTAGCTCTGACTAGCAACAGCTCACTATATGTATAACATTATGAAATCATGGCATTGAAAGGTATCTCAGAGTTCATTTTAGCCTATCTGCCACTCAGTGGAGGATTCCTATCAGCCTTTGGGCTTGGTGGTTGAGACCTCTGGGAATTATAGTCTCAGCTCATCTGGAAAACTCCAGGAGGGGGAAACTAATCTACACCCTCTGCTTAAACACCTTCAGGAAGGAGAACTCATCAACCCCAAGGCAGCCTGTTGAATAGTTCATGGTATTAGGACGTTTCTTCTAATATTTAGACCAGGCTAAATTATTTGAGTTTCCCACCTTTGATACTAATTCTGCTCGATGAAGAAATAGAGATCAACTCATCTTCTTCCTCTGCATGATAACGTTTCAGATATTTAAAGATGGCTACCATGTCTCCCCATAATTTTCTTATTCCAGGCTTAACGTATCTAACTCTTTCATGCATTCTTCATGAGATTTTATTTCCAGACCTCCTCAGAATATAGTTTGCAAATTACTGGTGTATAATAATGCATCTGTCAGACAGAGAAATTTTCCTGCATTTCTTTCCCTTCCGCTTTCAATTCACTTTGATGAAAAAAGAATTTGCTTTAAATTCTTCCACAGAGAATTTCAGCAAAACACCCACGTCTGAATTGTGGTACTTGTACTTACTCAATGATGAGGGGAATATTCTCTCTTTCACTGTAGAATTATCTCTCCAGCAGTCTGCAGACTCCCTAGCTTCCCACCTTCAATGAATCCTATGGGAAGACATTACAAATTTCTTCTTCCCGTGGAACAATTCCCTTGAAATTGTCTATTTGATGGAGAATTTTGAAAAAACAACTATGCTCACCTCCAACACTGAATGGCTGGTTGCACACAATATGCTTAACCTAGTTACTGAATCAACTGACTTGTAGAAATGCAGTCATGAAATCTCTAATTCAATGGTTAAGCACGTCATTCAAACTCAGCCAGTGAAGGGTAACCCCATGCCCTGCCAAACCAAAGCCCACCTCTCACTCAGTCTTACAGGATTGTAACGGGAACATCAAAATCCTTCACAATGCATTCAGTTCCTAATCTGGTGCTGTGCAGGTGGTCCACAAGGAAATAAGTATAATCAGCCAGGCAGCCAGATCTCTAGGGTCAATAAATAAAATTGACATAGAAAATTACATTTTTTATAGCCATCCTTCCCAAAATATTGTTTCTCTAATGTAGTGTCAAAAAAAAAAAATAATAATAAATTTGGAATAGTTGAATTTTTCAGGAAAGCTTTTTTGATGGTATCCTGTTCCCAGAAGCCCATGTCATTCTTGACTATGAAATATTTTCTGTTGGGAGCTGTGTTTGGCTCTCTAGTCCCTCTGCCCTTAGAAAAGCAGCCACCAAGAAATATCTATTTTACCATGCATGCTGTTGTCAATTAATCTGAGTGATATTTTAATTTATGTATTTTTAAAAATTGTATTTTGTGTTTTAATTACTTTTGACCACCTTGAATATTCTGTTGCATGGCGTCCTTCAGTCTTCAGATGTGTTGGACTAGTTCTCCTCCTACCCACAGCCAGCATGGTCAATTTTATTGGCTATGCAATTCCTACTGAGTCACAAAACTTGGTTAAGCTATATTATCTTCTCCTTTCCTCCATAATTATATCTTTTTTTAAGAAAGGAAAGATGAAGGGCTAGTTATGTTGAACACAAAATGCCCCCTACAACTTTACTTCCAGAGTCTCATGTTCTAATAATGATATGCAGTTTATTTGATAAATAATGTCAAAAATGAAGGAGGGGAAAAAAATGAATGAGAGACTCTCTGTGTGTGTAAGTCAGAGAGACAAAAAGAGACAATGGAGACCGAGAGAGAAGATACTAATTAAGAAATGGATTTAGGCCGTCTCAGTCTCATACATGAGACAAAAGGTTAAGTAAATGCCAAGGCTGCTATGGCTTTTCAAACAATGAATATTAGTTTTAGAATCATTAATGTCTGCTTAGAAAACAGAGTCATATCAGAGACTTCTATGGCAAAATAACCAAGATTGGGTCTGTTTCTTTACAAAATTAGAAGTTAAGTTATTCTTTCTCCAAGAGCTAAATATATGCAATTAACAGAGCATAGAAAGGCAATAGGGAATTGGACTTTCACAGTTTCAGCAACCCACGTTGAAAGAACAGCTTTGTGAGGAGCCCAGCTGCCTCCTGAGTAGGCCCTGAGCTGAGGCTTCTTGGGGGGGGGGGGGGGGGGCAGTAGGAATACCTGAAGCAAGCATAGACTGCAACATGGTTTGCTTTAATCAGTCCTTTAATTGTAGAAGAGACTGTACCTCACAATTCAAGAATGAACTTGACACATTAACTGAGAGACCTTTTCAGTACTATCTTTAGTAGCATGGGGCATTCCAGATTGTCTCCTTCCTTGGTAGTGTTGTCATTGGCAGCCACATGGGAGGAGTTCCCACCGGGGTAGCCTGACCATGAGACATAATAAGTTGCTGCCTTCAGCAGTTAATTTTAAGACAAACCTTTAGCTATTTAGTTTAGTTTTTAAAAATGTTTTCTAGCACTAGATTACTGGACATTGAACAGGAATTTTCCTAAGAAGAATGAAGAACCATGCTATGAGTTTGTCCACACAGCAACACTATTATGTCTTCCTCCTGTCCTGGAGATGGGAGGAAAGTATCTCAATATAACTTGTGCTGCCCCCATAACCTATACTTATTGTCCTGTGGTGAGAAGGTTGATCAGCACCAGCACAGCAATAATGAGCTCCACATTCCAGTCTGCACAATTTCATTCTCCTCTTGTTTGAGTTTTTCTGCATGACAGAGGAAAGTGCTCCTGGTCCTCCAGGAGAGGGTGGAATTAACCGGGCAACATGGAGCATCTTCTATTACACAAAACTCAAACACAGACAAGGCCATCCCATCACTGCCACCAGGGACAGGCGGAGTAGCCTTTGGCTGAGTGACTAGGCATCAAGAAGAGGGAAAAAGAGGGAGCTACGATGATTGAGCTGGGTATCGATTGAGCAGGAGGGGGCTGCCTTGGAACTCTGTGCAGGGCAGCCATAGGCACCTCCTGCACTCTTGGCCTGGGTAGGAGAAGAAGAGAGGGCTCAGACATCCTTCTTGACCATAGTTGCTATATTCTATAGCTGCTATAGCTTGTTAGTCACAAGCACAGGATAGAAGAGCTGTCCCTTCCACTGCCAAGACAAATTCTTACACAGGAAAATATGGTTAAGAATTACTGCAGATCATTACTTTCTAATGCATCTTGTTTGTTTACTATTTTTATCCTGAATTCTTAAATAAAATGCAATACCTGAATCTTACCTTGCTGAAGAGTCTAGCCTTATCCATGTTTCCTTACTGTAAGTCTTTGCAATCATAAATTGGATTCTGACTGCTTAGAAATGCAAAAGTCTTTATAAATGTTCTTCCTGCTTCTAAAGATTGCATGTTTTCTCACCCAAATCAAGATGCATTTTGAGAAAAAGAAGAGAAGGAAATGGAGATGGTGGTGGGTGTGAGATAAGAGTGATTTACAGCCTCCCACCCTTCACCACCCCAGCCCCACACACACTCATAATTATGGTAGATCATATACCAATGCTAGTAATTGGTAGATTTAGGCTGTTGTAAGGATGCAGCTCATTTTTAAAAAAATCCATACCAAATAAAGGCTTTGTTATTCTTAGGTAAGATGTCTTTGTATTGGTAGCCTGTTGCACCCAAGATATAGGGAGCACAGGACTCACACATCACATGTTCTCCCTCTAAATTTTCAGTGTAACCAAGAGTGTGCTGAAATTCTAAATTCTCATCCCTGACTCAACTGAGCTGGGCCACTTTGGGAAATAGACTTGCTACATTTTACTTCCCAGACAGGGATGCTGAAAAAAATCTCACACATTAAAAAAAAAAAAAATGAAGGGAGGAATAAAGGACAAGATTGTAACTAATCTCCTAAAGGCAGAAGTGAACTGGTCAGGCACTTTACATTATCTTTCTTTAGGTTCTACTTTAAGGTCGTCAATATCTTTAGGGTAGAGTGGACCCTCATGGCCACCTTCTGAACCATCCCTGGCAGTGACATACAAAGTAAGGCCTCATTTGATGATTCAGAGAAAATAACATTTCTTCTTCAAATACTTGGGAAGTCCATCTTTTAGGACAATAATATGCAACCTTCTTGGGGAGCGACAGGAACTGTACTTATCTTTTTTGGGAAGCAGGGCAAGTGAAGCTGGAATTTAGGGAGATGGTTCTATTTCTTTTCCCCCCTATCTTTCTATGATGGTGTTAAGCTTTTTAGTACTTGTATTCCAGTGTGAGTATGCTTCTTGCTTTGATGCAGAAAGCAATTAAGCCACCAAAATTCAGTGGCATTGGAGGAGGACGAGGAGACGACTCTGGGGATCACAAAACATTGTAACTGTGAGTTATCCATCTCTGATCTGGGACTGTGAAGTATTACCTTTCCTCCATGCAAGGCTGCCTAATTGTTCAGATTATCAATGGATGTGAAGAGACACAGCACCTTTTGAAGTACGATAGGTGGCTTTCAGCTATACAGGTTTTCCACCTGTGGGTTACCTCCCTTAGCTCAGTTTTGTATCCAATTTGCCTTCTTCTACAGTTGACACCATATCTGATATTTCTAAGTACTAGGTAAAGACAATTTCTTTTCTTTAGGTGTGTGATGGCATTTAAGTGATTTCTGGTATGCTGATTGTTTTAAACCGCTCTGTGTTCTATGGCTGAAAAGTTGCTGTTGTTCTTTTACTTATACATTATATTTATTATATTATTGCTGTTTGTTTGAAATGGTGTAAACAGCCTTCTTTTTTTTGTTTGGTTTTACTCAGAGGACAGGAAGAAATATTTTTAAGGAATAAATATATTAATACATTTTGTTCTGAGGTAGGAAATCACCTGGAGTTTAATAGACCCCATGTATTTCCCTTTCCTTCCAAGGAGGCTCCTGCAATATTTGAGGTTACAGTATGGCATTCAGTATTACTTTGTTTTTATTCTGCTGGTTTTATCTGACAATTTTAAAGTGTTGTTGATTACCCATCTGAAGCCTCGGACTGCTGCAGCTCTATAAACACTTAAGGAAACTGCTGAAATTCAAGAAGGTACTTTGTGAATACTGTCCATTTCTCTCTCTTTCTCAAACACACATTTATTTGGTATTGTCCTTTGTTTTTAAAGACTTGGTATGTTTTCAAATAGGCCATGACACAGTGTGCTCTGGGTATCCAGAGATGATTGGCCTGAGGTGATACTGCCTGTTAGATGCAGGGGAGATGAGCTAAAAATCTTTGGAAGCATTTGGTCCTTCGGGCTTGGGCGCTTCTGGCTACAGAAATGTCTTTTGCTCTTCACCTGCTGCTCACGCAATCATGTCTTTCTTGTAATTCCAAGGTTCCCCCCTGACTGCCTCTCATGACTGGCACTCAACCAAGATGTCCTGTTGTCTTCCACATCTGTCCTGGTGATCCAGCAGCGTTGAGACAGCTCTGCTCAATAATAGATCCGAATTCTAGCAGTTAACTGCTCTTTGGAGACTCACATTGTTCTTTCTACCTTAGAAAATAAAAAATACTTAGTAAAATGGCTGTAGCGTGATTCAAATGGGTTAGAGTGTTTCCATGAATAAAGTTCTGTTTCCTCGGTATGGAACGTACCATACCTAAGAAGGTCAGAAACGAGACTGAATACTCAGATGGTGCATGTTGCCCAATAAAAGGTAAACATATGGCTGAAAAAGTGCTTAGAACTACTGTCTGTAAGCCATCTTCCTGCCTACAGCATCTTAAACATCTTACACTGGGGGTGTTACCAATTGCATTGGCTTGAAAACATACAAGCAATGCTACCTAAAACTATAGTTCATCTATGTTGTGTCAAACTTGGTCAGATTAGCTGGGTCTGGCATGCCTCATTTGCTTTCCTGAAGAGATTTCCTGTGTATCAACAGGGATTTTCTTCCTGCTTTTGAGGTAAAATATTTGAAGGATATATGCTGGAATATAAGTAGCTAAATGTCTTGTATGGGGGTCATGTATGAGATATAACTTGCTTATGTTTCCCAAGAAGTTTTAAAGGAAATATTGGATCTCTTAGGCTAACATTCCACATTTTGGTTTCAGATGATGGGGTTTCTAGATCATCATATTTAGACAATCTCACACCAGTGAAAACTGATTTAGGAAGACTAAGTTTAGTCATACAAAAATGTAAAGGTTGGAAGGGATCTTGGAGTTTATGTAGTCCAAACCTCTCCCAGTGTAGGAATTCATTACTACAGCATCACCACAGATGGCTCTTCAGCCTCCATTTCAACACCTCTAGTGAAGGACAGCCCATCACCTCTTGAGGCAGTCTAGTCCACTCATATCATTAGAAAACCTTTTTTGATGTCCAACTGAAATCTGTTTCTTTTTAATTTAAAACCAAGAGACATTGCTTCTTGCCCCATCTTCTGGAACATATTTGAATAATTCTGTCTTGCTTTGTATAGGACAGTCCTTCAGATAACTATAATCTCTCTCCATGCTAAAATACCTAGTGCCCCCAAGCTTTTCCTTTTAGGCTTCTTAACATCTTGGTTGCTATCCTTAACATCTTGGTTGCTATCCTCTGGACACACCCCAGTTTGCCAATGTTCTTTCTAAACTTTGTGCCTAGAACTGGGCTCATTGTTCTATGTGTGGCCCACTAATGCTGAATAGAGAGGAATGATGACCTATCTTGCTTTTGATACAATACTTCTGTTGTTGCAGCCTAGGACTCCATTTGATTTTTTTCTCCATTTTCATCACACTGATGACTCATGTCCAGTTTGTGATCCACCAAGGTAACAAAATTCTTTTTACATGTACTGCTGTCTAGTATGTTTTCCCCTGCCATCCTATGCTCCCTCCTTTAATTTTTCCTATTCAAATTAAGACTTTGGGTTTGTCTCTGTTGAAATTCATCTTTCTGGTTTATGCTTGTTGTTTCAGCTTGTCAGCTTTGCTTAGTTCCATTTCAAGGTGCCTCCCCTTTGGGGAGAAGACAGAAGCAAAGTAGGAATTGAGGAGCTGTACTATTTCCCAGTCACCTGCTACTATCCTACCATCCCCTTCTAGAAGTGGGCCCACCCCTTAGTTTTTCTTCCTTTTTCTGATGTAGCCCCAAATTACCTTGTTTTTAGCCCAAGCTCCTTTTGTGGTTTAGACTTGCTTTCTTTCTGTAAAGAATGGTGTGGGAATATTCCCACATTATTTTGAATTAAACCTTTCACTCATTTAAAAATGTATATACTGCTTGGCATTTCATCAAAGGGATTTTTAATAAAATAATCGGAAAAAAATGATATACAATATAGTAAAAGCACAATCAAAACCATTACTCAGATGATTAAAATGGTAAACTATTTCAACATTTGTTAGATGTAGCTGGCAATAACGTCGTCAGAGAAATGCCCAAGCAAACGAACATATATTTAAGGGTTGGCAGTGCCTCTCTATGCTGGGACCATGCCTAATCTCCTTGGGAAGAATATTCCCAATGTGGACACCAGATCTGAGTCATTTTGGGAACTGTGTTCCAATGCAGTTTGCAGAGCATTTTTGAATGTTACCTTTTCACAGCTTCACAAGATCAATTGGACTTCTTGATTGCTGTGGAATTTTATGCTCGTTCCTGGCAAATGCATAGCAACAGTGAAATGTTTTGAGAAATCTCCCACTTTTCACTCTTTTTCATTTGGGCCTGACAAGCCTGTGGGCGAAATTAAAGGTATGTCATTCACATTGCATAGATGTTGCAAAGGACTGTAAATCTGCCAACTTCTTTGATGAAATAAAAGGACTTTATTTATGATTCATGTAGGAATATGAAGTTATTTTTATTCCTTCGGTGCACTAATAATCACAGGAGAGCTCAGGAAATGAAAAGGTAAACTGACAGGGAAAGTTCTAACTAAGGGGAACCCTCTGGGGCATTCTGACCCTTTTATAACGTCTTCCTTTTGAGCAGAGGTTAGAAGAGTGTCAGAGTGTGATTCCCCAACAAGCAAGGCTTGTTGGAATGATGATGAAAACAATGTAGCACGACTCAAGCTATAAATCCCATAAGAAAGAGAAACACTTCAACCACCCAAAATTAGTGTCATTGCCACAAAGGTGAGGGAGGCCATATTGATCTGCAATAGCTTTCCAGTTGCAGTTTAAGTAGCTTCCTTTGCTTGCTGAAATTCTAGTCTGGCCTACTAGCATAGAAGATCTATTTATAGTTGTTGTTAAACTAGTGGTGCTGTTTTTTTCAACAGAATTCAGGAAAAGCAAACAGTAAGTTCTTTGATTATTTATCAGCTTAGGCGTGCATCCCTAACCACAATGAGGACAAAATGATGAAACATGCATTATGACATCACAATGGAAGCTCTGTCCTTTCATACTTGCATCTTAATGCATGTAAGTACATAAATGGTGGAATTTGAATTGTGATGCACATTTCATGTGAAGCTGACTTAAGATACTTGAAGCAGCCCATTGGCTATTCATCTCAGTATTTACTCTGGACTCAGTTGCAAATGGATAGATCTTCACTGGTGGTCTTTTTTCTCACTCAATTATCAGTTGTCTGATAATTTAATCCATAATGCTGCCTATTGGTTCCCTTTAGTAAATATGTTGATGTACTGCTTCCCATGTAGTCATAGCCATTGCAAAAACAGTATATAAATAGCAGAATAAATAGCTGGTTCAAAATGCAGAAATGTGAGCAGTAATGGACATTGTTATACTCATATGTCATCACTGCTACATGAGCTGCATTGGTTACCAGTTGGATTTTGGATGCAATTCAAGCTGCTGGTCATCACCTATAAAGCCCTTCATGACATAAGGACTGGTTATTTGAGGGAGCACCTGTCATCTTATGGGACTAAGGAAGTGTTTCTTCTCTGTCACAACTCCAGCCCTATGGGAACAGCAGCTCCCTGGAGATATGCATGGCTCTCACTGTCCTTGGCTTCTGGAAGTCTCTTAAGACCTGGCTCTGTTATTAGACTCTGTTATGGAGTCCCTGCTGAGTTTTTTTATGTTGGGGAGTGTTGTTTTGGTTCAAGCAATTAATGTGGTTCTTAATGTGCTTTTGCAGTAACAGACTTCATTTATTTGGGCTCCAAGATCACCGCGGACGGAGACTGCAGCCATGAAATTAAAAGACGCTTGCTCCTTGGGAGGAAAGCTATGGCAAAACTAGATAGCATATTAAAAAGCAGAGACATCACCTCGCCGACAAAGATCTGCATAGTCAAAGCTATGGTTTTTCCAGTAGTAATGTATGGCTGTGAGAGCTGGACCATAAAGAAGGCTGAGCGCCGAAGAATTGATGCCTTTGAACTGTGGTGCTGGAGAAGACTCTTAAGAGTCCCCTGGACTGCTAGGAGGTCAAACCAGTCAATCCTAAAGGAAATTAACCCTGACTGTTCATCATGAAGCTCAAGCTCAGATACTTTGGTCACCTAATGCAAAGAGAGGACTCTTTGGAAAAGACCCTGATGCTGGGAAAGATTGAAGGCAAAAGGAGAAGAGGACGGCAGAGGATGAGATGGTTAGATAGCATCACTGAAGCAATGAGCATGAAACTGAGCAAACTCAGGGAGGCAGTGAAGGACAGGAAGGCCTGGTGCAATATGGTTCATGGGGTCATGAAGAGTCGGACACGACTTAATGACTGAACAACAACAAATAATGTGCTTTTAATGTATGTATTGGACCTATTGTACATCGCCCAGAGTCTTCTTGGACTTGGACAGCCTTAACAAATCCAGTAAATAAGGGGGAAAAAAAAGAATATTATTCAAATACAAAAATAATATTTCAATAGAGGTGACTTCTTTTTTAGCGGTATCATAATCAGGTTTCATCTATCTATAGTCACTAAATATAGACCAGAACTTATCCATGATAAACAAATATCCATGGGTTTTGTTGTGCTGTTCTGATCCATATGTTATGTTGCACTTTCACAAAAGTACACATCCAGCCTTCACAATTTCCCAGGAATCCTAGTGATCAGCAACACTCTGACCATACATTGTTATCTTCTTTCTGCAGGTTCCTTCCTCCACAGTGGAAATAAGCAAGTGCCCAGAGAAGACCCTACTGAAGGGAGCGGCAAATGTTTACCCAAAGTACTGCCCTGGAGGTGAAGCTCTCTGAGTTTCCACAGCTTTGAGTGCCTTGTTAGACAAAGTGTTTGAATTTGACCAAGTCAGGGATGTCTGCAGGGTGTGGTCAAAAAAGTTAAGATGGGGGCCATGATGGTGTGAAGCACATAAAAAACAGGTGGAGCTTAGATTGCACTGTCATGGCCACCATCTTGTCCTTCTTGACCACACTCTATGGACATCCCTGCATCAAGTTTGAAAGGCAACTGGAGCTCTCTGCAAATGGGATTATAACACAGAAAGTGACACAAAGATTTCGCACAGCTTTGAGGAAGAGGATTAGTACTCTATTCCTTCCTCATTGTGATCCTGCATTCTTTTAAAGGATCTTTACTTCTGCATTTTATTTATATTCTTCAATGATTTTCTTTTTCATGTCCCTCAGCTCCAGAATCTTACCCCCATCTCCTGTAGGTCTAATGTCTCAACTTCTGTGGTTTTGTTATCTGTTTGTATGCCGGAAAGTTTCTGGTGTAAATACTGAGGCACATTAAAAAATGTTAACCTAAAAGCATGCATTCAGAAGAGGGGGAACACACACACACACACACACACACATCTACAACATTCTCACATGAGAGACTTGAGTGAAATCTTTAACAGGTGCCTAGAAGTCATCTTAGTAAGCACCTAAGAAATATTAGGAGAGAAACAATTTCAGAGAGCAAATGCTACCACTAACAAGACCACTTAGGAGTGAACAGCTTGTCAAAGAAAGATAACCTCTGAAACATTATGCAGCTTCCGTTTTGAGAAGTATTTTCTTGACTTTGGGGTACTTTGGGGTACTTTGTGGAAATAAAGCAGGGTTTGTCAATTTTTGTGGTGCTATGAGGCCTACAATAATGATTGAATCAACCTCCCCATGTGTATAACCATAGGGCTATGCTTGGAAAGGCCTTCTGTTCTCAGATAAAGCCCCCATTTAGCTTGTCCAAGCAATGTGGAAGTACGGTCTAGGAGTGACTCATAGAAAGTCAGCTCAAGACCTTGCCAATCCCAAGAAGAAGTATGAAAAAGGCATACTCCCAATGGCTTGAGCACAAGTGGGGTGGCAGGGCCATTTAAGCAATATATCCTTGAGTTACTCAGAATTCCTGAAATGGGCTGCTTGAGGCAGAAGAGCCATTCGGGCTAGCTTGCTCATGTCAGGCAACAGCAGCAAGGCTTCAAAACAGCAATCCACTGCTCTAGGTAGGCTTGATAGCATTGGCTAGGAACCATCTGCTGTCCAAAGATCTAGGAGACTAGGCAGACTGATGACCCCCCTGATGAAACAGTAACGCTATAAGATCACTAGCCAGAGAAAGGTTGCAGCTTCCTAAGATGGGTGGCAGGGAGGGATGGAAAAAGCCCAGCTGCTTTTTTCTCAGAGACAGTAGCCTTCCCACCTGGGGATGTTCTGGACTCTGTATCACATGGCCCGTCCTATCCAGAAGATCCAGTTTGCCACCCCCAGCAAAGTGGACCAGGAATTCCTAGGAGTTCAATTTCCCCCCACCTTGAGGGCGGGCCTTCCTCACCAGCAAGGGGATGCCACTTCTGTTCAGCCCTTTGGAGAGGCTTGGTGGCTGAAGCCCCCTCAGCAGCCCTTATGAGCAGGACTGCCAGTATGGCAAAGCTGGCTGCCTGCCTTCAGGCAGAAACAAAGGAAGAGCAATCCCCCTCCAATTTTCCCACAAGGCTCAAAGGGTTGTGACCCACATTTTGAGAAGCCTGGGATAAAGAAAGGAGCCTCCATGAATAAAAACTGGTATCTGAGTTGTAGCTATGTGGCACCTTAAGTACAGCCATTTCTGAAATGGTGGTGCCCTACAAGGAAAATACAAAATCAAATAATATATGCAGGATGAAATGAACCAAAATTCACTAAAGTAAGGAAAATAACTCTAATCCTTCATTCAATAAGCTCCAGGTTAAACACATGTTTGTGCATGTTGAGGAAATGTAAAGCAGAGTGGTTAGACAAAATGTTAAAGTCAAGACTCACTTTTTCCCTAAACCCACAAGGGATATCAGGGTGTTGGTTAATAAGATGAGAAGGTCTTGAGTTACAAAGCTCAACTCCAGATCCTTCCGCAAAGTTTGAGAGTATTTGAATTTGCCTTTGAACGAATGCCCTGCTGTGCTAAATAGACAAACGTAAACTTTGCATAGGATCATTGAACTACCTGTTGGAACCATAAATGAAGATTATTGGTTTGCTAGCATAAATGATGCTTATGAGCTGAGTAGGGGTGGAGGGAAGAGGCAGCAAGAATTCGACATGGTTTTCCCTGCAGCTTACATTTCTCCTCTGCCTTAACAATTGGAAGTAAATTTACTTATTTTTCCAGGATACATAATTCTGGATCATTCATAAAGTATTCTAGTAAACTTCCCCACGGTTATTGATAGAAAGATGTACTCAAATCCAATGCATAAATCAAGAAATGTAAGGAATCCTGAAGGCAGAACCATGGCATCAAAGATATTGTTTGAATACATCTTGCTTGTATCTAGTTGCTCAGTAATTGTTCTACTGCTGGGACAATCACTGTAGTCATTTTGTTTTGTTGTATGTCTTATAAACCAGAATGAAATGAAATGAGTTTCTCAGACTGCAGAAAACCAAAGCTAAAAATCACTGATGCTAAATATTTTATGCTGATGGACTTGAACTCTACTCCAGCATCTGTCCTGAGAATGGGTGACATGTTGATTATGAACACCCACAAGAAAAACACAAGACAAATTTAATTATATAGGATCTACCTCACATGTAACAGCTGTAAGGATTGTGGATAAAGGAGGATGGAATGAGAATGAAAAAAATCAGTGTACATGTCAATGAGGATCAGTAGTTCTGTTAGTTCTAGACTAACTATAACTTTAGGCATTTGCTCTTAGGCATAAAATATGCATTTGACCTTCAGAGTATTTTACAGAGCACTTTTTTCTGTATTATTTTAAATGTTAAGGGCTCACCAGATGTTCTCTATACATACTAGAATGCAACTCCCAACAGCCCTGCCAATGTTTTGATTGGGGATTATGGAAACTATAGTGTAAAATTTCTGGTTGGCACCAGATTGGTTATCCCCATACTAAGATGTTTTCACATGAAACCCTTTCTTAAGATGGCTTGTTTTCTACATTGCATTTGTTTGGTATTCAGAGCAAAATCTTCTCAGTGGCAGCACCAAAGTTATGGAAAACAATTTCCTAGATGGTTCATCAGGCAACCAATTCTGTTTCAAGGAACCTGAAATCCCACTGAAACTTATTAAGAAAGTTCAGTAACCCTGGATAAGCTCCATGGAAGACCATGCTCAGCCACAGCAACAGAATTGATGTTTTTCTAGGAGGTATCTTCAATGCATATCACACAACAGTGAAGACTGGGCAGCCATGTGTACTAGAATACTCCCCAGAAGTCTCTGCACTGAAGACCATTTGTTCTTGGAGGCAGAAGTCATTGCTCTCACCATTGCACATTCTGCCTCAGTCCTAGTCACTGCTAAATGCATCTCTGATGTGCCCGAGAAAAGCAAGCAGGTAGCTATGCCATCAGTCCAATGTTTCCCCTTACAGAGCAAGGGGATTCATTAGACTCACTTTATCAATGGTGAGGTTTACAGCTGAATCCATGAGAGAGATTCATGTGAAACATGAGCCAGGAGCGAGGCATTGCATCTTTTCATTAATAAGCCCTCTTCTGGGATCTGGCATTAGCGAGATTCAGTGGATCATAGAGCACAGGGGTATCATTTTTACATGATTACTCTAAATTCTTAAACTAGGGGCTTAAGAGAGAGACTTCTTATAAAGGCAGTCATGGGAATTGCTTGAACGATTGCCACTGTGTGAGGCAAGAGGTTGAACTGTGCCAGGGACATTCAGGCATGGGGGACACCAGCAGGCAGCTTCAGTGCCCACTGGGGGAAAGCAAAGGCTACAACAAAAGAAGCACGGAATGCATTAACCTGATAAAAAATAACTCTTCCCTGGTTGTTTTCATTGCTTGGATTGAGCAGAGCAAATCATCCTTACTGGCACTCTTGCCAAGCTCTGAGTTATGTTCCTTCTTGGTTTCTTTTCACCTCACCAATCCCTGGCGTTATTTCTTCTTTCCTCATTTTGCTCTCCCTTAAAGCAGGTTCTGGTGGAGGTACAAGATGTGGGAATGTTCTACTGTTCTGCTTTGAGACTTTGCTCCCCTCCAAAGTCAAGGAACAGCAACTGGAGACAAGTCAGGCTCCCAGGGAGGTAGTGCCAAGCCACTAGTCGTCAGTCATGTAAGCCACTAGGACAAGCAGCATGGCAGCAAGATTTGATGGCAGACCATTCTGAAGCAGTTGAGGCTTTTTCCCTCCAGCTACCCCTCCCTAACTGGAGAAAACACCAAACAAATCCTTTTAGAGCTTAGGGCAATGTGTGATCCAGTCACTGAAGGTATACCAGAGGGTAAAGGAGAAGATTCTCCCTAACCCCCACTTATACCTGGAGCTGGATATACAAGCTTGATTTGGATGATGAATTGCATCATTATCTGGTAGTCTTTAGTAGAGTTTTCTCTTCACTCAGAATGGCATTGGCAAATTCTAGTCTTTTGTCTTTTTTCTCCTGTCTGTTAAAAAAAAAAAAAAAGCGAAGATGCAATCTCTCAGCTTAGGGTCCTGTCTATTGAACTGCATGTAACCAGACCATAGTAGCTGCAGAAGTGAATATGGGTAACGAACATTGTTTCCTTTAATTGGATGGAAGCATAACGTCTCTAGATTAACCAGACCTAGTTTAAATAATGGGACCCTATTCTTGCCTGTTGCATTTCCAGTTCACAACTCCACCTATGATAAGTGACTAATCAGCTTCTTTATGTACATGGAAACAAAACATGTTTATAGACAAATGAAAAAGAATGTGCGTGTGTGTTTATGTGCATGTGTAAGAGAGAGTGAAAGGGCAGGAGGGTTGAGGCCTCTAGAATTTCTTCAGCTAAATGTTAGTGCTAGCATATATGTACGTATGCAGTTATCTGTATTTCAAAAATGTATTGGAACATATGAAATACTTATGGAGAAAAGAATCCTTCTAATCAGGTAGAGAGAATGTGTATTTTAATGAATGAACTCATGTGTGTCTGAGAATCTGCAGGTACGGTTTTGAATGTAAAGTATAAGTCTTTCAGGCAAATCTGAGCAATAGCAGTGCAGATGTTATTTTTCCCTATTGGGATGACATGGACTAAGAAAGACAGTTCCTCTTCTAGCAAAATGTTCCAGTTAATTCAACCTTTTGTTGAGTTCCTCACAGTTAAGTCTGAAGGCTATGTATTTCTCTTTTGGTCCAACCAGCCATAGCCTAGTCTGACATACAAATTGGGCCAGACAATAGAGGCATGAGAAGAATGGTACCTGAGAAAAGGTTACAGAGAGGTGCAGTTATCAGCAACTGGGCTAATACCACTCTTACGTGAACACAGAAGGATTCAGGCAAGATGAAGAAAATGATTGTTTTACTTAATGGTTTCTCAAGCTTTGCTTTTATGTCTGTGGCACATTAGATCACAACAATTTGATTCTTCTCCAGTATCCACTTTCCTTTCAGTTTTTTCTGGTGCGATAATGCAAATATGATTACTTGAGCAGGTACAGTCCTGACATGGAAGCTAATGTCACCTTAAATTTCACAAACAACCAAATGGCAGAAAAGGTGGTCAAAGCAATCTTCAATAGCATCCCTTCAGATAGCAGGCAAATGTATTGCATGCTTGGATGTGCCTTCTTGGCCTGACAAAACCAGCCAGTCAGGATGAAAGGTGGGGTGCCAGTCTTCTCATATGCAATTGTTTTCTTTGAGAGGGAAACATTTCCTATAATAGAATAATAAATCAAATGATTTGTTTCCCACTGTGCATTCTAAACTGCCCCAGCCCAGGAAAGAAATAGTACTTTGTATAAATTGAGATCTTAAAATAGTGGTTTTGACAGAAGAACTTGATCTTACATCATAGATTTACTACGAACTGAAGAACATTGGGCCACACTTCCCAGTCCAGATTCCTCTCAACACATCCTCGTCACCTAGTCCTGCTTCCCTCCCATGGGCTTCTGAAGGGAGGGGCAAGGAGAAATGATGAAACTTGTCTGACAATGCAATTATGAAAATGCTGCAGCTTATGTACTTGCGTCAGATGGTGGAATGCAAATATGTAAGGGTGGCATTTGTGTAAACATATGATGCACTTGTCATCATTTTGGAACACTACAGTTTACTGTGGAGGCCGCTGCTCCTCGGCACATATTGAGGAGAATCTGACACGAGAAAGTCCTGCATGGGTCAGAACCCTGTTGTAACTCACAATCTGCCTATTCCCTGTTGCCCCCAAAGAAGAAATGCATCACCCCAAAGTGGCCAATTCATAAATTTAAATTTAGAATATTAGATACATGATACATTTCACCATAATGGGGAGAACTATGGCTATGCAAACTACAGTATGCTCTTCTTAATTCAGTTGTCCAGATGTCCCTCTTTTTTCTTCTTCAGGTTGTTTAGGTTCTTTATGTGAACTTGAACTGGGCAGTCCTTCAAGGAGAAGGCATCCTCAGATACAGAACAATTCTCTGACAGGTTTTGAAACAGAACTATCTGCTGTTATAGGACACATGGCCACTGGACTTACTTAGAATTTGGGTTGAAAAATGTTATGATGCTACTCTTCTATTTTGCAAGATTCCTTTTTAACTTCAAACATTTTGGAGGGTTTTTTGGGGGGGAGGGGTCTGTACTTCTCTTCTTGCAACAAGCATCCGCTTGGGGTGTGGTGTTCTCTGTTCATCTCTGTGCCAAGTGCAGTTGAATAATTCAATTTATTCCACTGCACAGCTACAGCAAATAACCTGAGCAGGATTGTACTTTTGCTCTAGCATAGCTGAATTCACACAACATACTAAACTCTAAACTTGGGTGAATAAAACACAATTGCTGTATTCACATAACTTAATGTGAACTATATTATAGTTTAATGGATTGATCTGGTTTACCAACATTCTAAGTCATTGGCTGGGTTTCTACAACACACTGAACTAACCAACCCCATGTTAACTTAGACTAGAACATTGTGTGACCACAATATTTAAGGTACTGCTCTGACCTAGGACTATGTTATTTTGGTTGCAAAAATCTGAACCACCCCTAAATGGCAGCAAAGAAATTCAGTTGTCCTTACCTCTTTGCTGCCATCTGTTAATCAGGGAGGGTTTTGCAGCCCTGATCTGCTAATTGTGTTAAACTGATTGGTTATGTGCCTGAGTGAATTTAATTTTAATCAGTTTATGTTTATATTTGGAAACATGACTGACCTAGAAACATCTAGATTCTCTGACTTGCTTTTATGCAAAGAATACAAACTTTGGCCAGTGTGTCAGTGAAACACGCCTTTTGGAACGTGTTTCAGAGGAGATTTCTGAAAAGGGGGCAGAAATTACTACCTTGTCATTCTCTCTGGAAGAAAGTCCTTAGGCTTCAATTAAAAGCAGATGACTTTTGCACTCAGGCTTTGCAATGGACAACTAGGGAGGCTGCAAAGCAGTTGAAGAGACCTACAGTCAGTGGCAAATATAAATGCTAGCCCATAACATTTCTTCCCTCTGAGTAAGGTAAGATCAGAAAAATTCCTCCTCCAAAAAGGAATTGTAAACCATTCTCAGGATGGAGGGAAGGCAGAGGCTTATTTGCAGGAGGCAACAACTTTCAGAAATTGCGGGACAAATTTTACCATAATTATACCTAAGTATAGGTATAGTAGCAACAGCAGTAGTAGCCATCACTCCAGTTGTAAATTGCATCTCACTTTATTAGAAAACTGAAATATAGCTACTTACAGGTATAGAGAGAGAACTCAGTCCTGGACCATCTTGGCTTCAGTCTTAATTAAATAACACTTCTTCCTCTTTTTTACTTCTTTCCCCCCTTCCTTGATCAAACTGCTTTGGAAAAAAAAGAGATACTTTGCATATCTGCCTAAGTGCTGTTAACAACCTCTGCCTGTGGTTTGTTAAAATTAAAAGAAGAAGAAGAAAAAGAAGGGGGGGGGGAAGAGAGAGAGAGAGAAGTGTGATCTTGCTTGAAAAGTAATTTGCTTCACTCCAACCAATGATGGCTTGCACTTTATGCAAATTGGTACCTAGGGACAACAAATCCCATTTAATACATATGCATAGTTCATTAAAAAAAAGTGACACAAAAGGAAGAGAACACAAGAAAAGATAAAGCTACGAGTCAGCAGAAGAACAGATTCCCAGGAAATTTATTGTCCCAAATTGGACATTTGTAACAGATGATGTGAACAAGTGTTAAGTTTGTTTTCAGCAGCTCTTCATGTACCTTCTCTAGATATCACTTAGATTATGGTTTCAGAATCTGAACTGTTATATATAGTTAAAAAAATAAAGAAAAGAGTGTCTGTGGGCTTTGGAGTGTTGCATTCCATATGGTCGGGGAAGTGCCGAGCTATTGCGACAAGCATCTTGTGAAGCTCATTATGCATGGTGGCGGCAGCCTTGGATGCGAAGTGGTGCTCATAGCTATAGGGTACATACATGACAACCCACCGTCAGCAGATAGAAAGTGGAAATGAAAGATGCCGAGGCACAGACTACAGCTTGGGGGAACATGTTAGACAAAACATCTGTTGGTATTGGAGCGTCGCATTATCAGATCATTGTAGCCATGCATTTTTAATAAAGCTGTCCTCTCCCCCTGAAAATGTAATTTTGAAAGTGGCATTTGGTTAAAAAAAAAAAAGTCTTCCAATAGGAGTGTAGATGTATGGGGGCATGTGATGACAAAATAAAGGCTGCTAATAGTTCATTATGAATGGAAGGCAGCGTGAAACACAACAAGTCCTTCACGGTGTTAGTAAAGGGCATCTGAACAAACTAACCAAACCCAGAACTTGGCAAACTTGGTTGCAAAGCAAAACAGACTCAATTAGCAACATGTAGAATATATGCAGACTATACTGAGCAAGCTACATTCACAGAAGTAACCCAAGTCAAAAAGGAAACCTCCATGGCTCCAACCATGTGTGAAGCAGCATGTGTGCATTTAGTTGGGCCTCTCTCTGAATGACCTCTGCTACTATACATCTTAATATTCTAAAGGAAAAATAACTCAGTGATAAGAAGTGATAAGGTTCAAACATATCCTTATCTGGTGATTTTGAGATTTCAATTTCCACTGCTGGAGTGTGAACCAGAAACTTGAACGAATAATGTAATAAATTGTCCCATTGTCTAATAAAAATAAAGGGATGCTAGTAGTACATTGATTTACACAGCTATCCAGAAGCATTCTATAAGTTCAACAGAGAGTTGGTACTAATTCTCTCATGCTACCCTGGTTCTCACCAGGCTTTCTTTGAACCACTGGGTACATTATGGATCATCCCTGTTCAAACTAATTCAGACTACAGGGAGGCCTCATAACTTACTCACTGAGTTTCACCAATGCATTTTTCAAGATGTTGATGACACTCATTTAAAACACTAGACTACATTGAGAAATGCATTCTCAATGATTTGGGGGATCAACTGGGGATATCCAAGAAATCTTTTTGTTGTTCAGTCGTTAAGTCATGTCCGACTCTTCGTGACCCCATGAACCATATTGCGCCAGGCTTTCCTATCTTTCACTGCCTCCCTGAGTTTGCTCAATTTCATGCTCATTGCTTCGGTGATGCTATCTAGCCATCTCATCCTCTGCCGTCCTCTTCTCCTTTTGCCTTCCATCTTTCCCAGCATCAGGGTCTTTTCCAAAGAGTCCTCTCTTCGCATTAGGTGACCAAAGTATCTGAGCTTGAGCTTCATTATCAATCCTTGCAATGAGCAGTCAGGATTGATTTCCTTTAAGATTGACTGGTTTGACCTCCTAGCAGTCCAGGGGACTCTTAAGAGTCTTCTCCAGCACCACAGTTCAAAGGCATCAATTCTTCGGCGTTCAGCCTTCTTTATGGTCCAGCTCTCACAGCCATACATTACTACTGGAAAAACCATAGCTTTGACTATGCGGATCTTTGTCGGCAAGGTGACGTCTCTGCTTTTTAATATGCTATCTAGGTTTGCCATAGCTTTCCTCCCAAGGAGCAAGTGTCTTTTAATTTCATGGCTGCAGTCTCCGTCTGCAGTGATCTTGGAGGCCAAATAAATGAAGTCTTACTGCTTCAATTTCTACCCCTTCTATTTGCCAGGGATTGATGGGTCCAGATGCCATGATCTTAGTTTTTTTAATTTTGAGTTTCAAGCCAGCTTTCGCACTCTCCTCTTTCACCTTCATCAAGAGGCTCTTTAGTTCTTCTTCACTTTCTGCCGTTAGGGTGGTATCGTCTGCATATCTGAGGTTATTGATGTTTCTCCCTGCAATCTTAATTCCGGCTTGTGATTCTTCCAGCCTGGCATTTCTCATGATGTACTCTGCATATAGGTTAAATAAACAGGGTGACAGTATACAGCCTTGTCGTACTCCTTTCCCTATTTTGAACCAATCGATTGTTCCGTGACCGGTTCTAACTGTTGCTTCTTGGCCCACATACAGATTTCTCAGGAGACAGGTAAGGTGGTCTGGTATCCCCATCTCTTTAAGAATTTGCCACAGTTTGTTGTGATCCACACAATCAAAGGCTTTTGCATAGTCAATGAAGCAGAAGTAGATGCTTTTTTGGAACTCTCATGCTTTCTCCATGATCCAGCGAATGTTGGCAATTTGATCTCTAGTTCCTCTGCCTCTTCAAAACCCAGCTTGTACATCCGGTAGTTCTCAGTTCACGTACTGCTGAAGCCTAGCTTGTAGGATTTTGAGCATAACCTTGCTAGCATGTGAAATGAGTGCAATTGTGCGATAGTTTGAGCATTCTTTGGCATCTGCCCTAAATTTATAATGGACAGATTGACACTGTCTTCTAAAATGGAGTTTCAATAGCCCAGGCAACCACAATGAATGGTATTTGGTAGCATCCCTCAGTGTGTAGTACAACAACAACAACAACAACATCCACACAAAGCACTCAGTTAATTTGCAAAAGCTGTGTCTGTAAAGGCATGCATATTTGAGAAGACTGGATTTAAAAAAACAACAACAAAAACCTTATGTTAAGGGTGCTGGCATCCTAAAACCCGTATCTTGGGATAGTTGTATTTAAACACACTTGTATTGAAGTATGCATTGGGGAAACATACACTAAAACTGCAAGAATTAAGGGAAGTTGTATATAAAAGCTCCATCTTTAAGGGAAAATTGAAATGGATTAAATGCTGAAAACCTGTAAATACCAACATGGACTGGATTTATACATATCTGCACATTCATAGGATTAACTGGAACTTTTCAGAGGAGAATCACAATTTTCCTCCCATCTTACTTTTGTCCCAGCGTTTGCAACGAGGATACACTTGTCCATTGCACTTTCTCCAAATATTAAAGTAAACTGATTTCTGAAAGAATAAAAACACATTTCAGGATAGTTGATATCATAAATGTATATAAAAATACATTCTTTCCCCCACTTAATTATCTTTGTCTTATTAAACTTAGCACATGGATGAACCTGTCCACCTTCAAGTTTGATAGATGAAGACACAGAAACAAAAGACTGCATTTTGGCTAATAAGCCAAGTTGAAGAGACACTGAAAGGTTGGAATTATATATGGCAGAAGACAATTATGTAAGCTAAATGATTCTTTAATAATGAGATCCATCAAAAGACAGCAGTCAAAGGACAGCTGAATAGAAAGCTAGCTTTCTTTCTTTCTTTCTTTCTTTCTTTCTTTCTTTCTTTCTTTCTTTCTTTCTTTCTTTCTTTCTTTCTTTCTTCATACATACATACATACATACATACATACATACATACATACATACAATACTTTTATAAGCATGCACCCTGGAACAAAATTAATATACAAATTGGAACAAACAACATTATTGCTTATGCAGACAGTCTGGATAATCTTCCCCAAGTTCATATCCTCCAGATGGACCAAATTATAACTCCCATTATTTCCTGGCTACAAAAAAGACTGGCATATAGCAGGGTGGGGGTAGGGACAATTTGCACAATTGGGAATCTGCATGACAATATGCAAATTCAAATTCAACTTTCAATAAAGCTTCTGTCCTTCCAGGTTCCAGATCATTTGGGAAAGGAACCTGTTGGGAACTTTGGAGAGCTAGTTCCAATTTGTGTAGCCAATCCTGAGTGTGTGGATTCGTGGTCTGACCTGATTTAAAACTTTCTGTATCTGTACGTGTGTATCTATGTACATCTCATCTACATGGTTTGCACAAGTTTCAATTACATAATTTTATACTGAAAAAATGTATGAAAAAAAATTGATCCCAACCCTTGTAAATATGTATACTGTATGTATCTAAATTCTGCATTCTATATTTTGTCAACATCACACAATACAGACAGGCCCCCTTCAATTATTATCATAATGTAACCTGGGATAGGATAATTCTAGACTTCCAAAATGAAATAGTAAGTGTTTTCAGCTGAACACAGAGCAATGAAGTAAAGGATTGGACCAAAACATTGGGATTTTAGAATTCCTGATGATATCTATGGGCTATATGTGATATAGAGAAATATCATCTATAGAACTGCAGTGACACTAGAATGGGTGCATGGTGATCCCATAGAAGTTGTAGATGGACCACTGAGATTTGCCTTCCCAACTGAGAGTAAGAGGAACTCAATCTCTTCCATTTTTGCTGATCATCTTCCCAACAATAGAATCTTCCATCCTAAGAATGCTTTTGCACTGATAATTTTCAAAAAGCAGAGTAGTTAAGATATTCATTGAAGAGGGATGACACCACCATGAGTTCCCTTAGTGTACGTTGGTGGTGAATTTCCCACCTCAGCAAAAAGCGGGGAAGCTTGTAAAGGATTCCTGTGATGGAATGGAATTATGAAGGCCAGACTCAGGGAGGGAAGCATCCTCTTTCGTCCCCTGAAGGGCGAGGAAGAGATAAGAGGATGAGACTGGCACCTCCCTGAGGAATTCACTCTGTTTTCACAGCTGCTGTGGGAACACAGTTTCAGTCTGGGATGATTCTTGATAGGGGTCGTAGCTAATAAACACTGCTGAACAGAATTTGCATGGTCTCCTGGAGTTCCTCAGGCTAGGCCTGACATCAATCTTCCCAGACTCAAACTCTGTTCCCACAGCAGCCGTGAAAACAGAGTGAATTCCTCAGGGAGGTGCCAGCCTCATCCTCTTATCTCTTCCTCGCCCTTCAGGGGACGAAAGAGGATGCTTCCCCCCCTGAGTCTGGCCTTCATAATTCCATTCCATCACAATTCCTGAGCCAAAGCAAGCATTTGAGCACTGCCCCCAGGCTATTCTTGCCACTTGCCATTTCAATAGTCCCTTCTTCCCTTATATATTAGCTGCAGCTGCACTAGCAGACACAAGAGTCTGACACTTTCCTTCCCTTTCTTCCCTTGTCAGTCAACACTGGAAATGCTGTGTTCAGTTATTAAAACAAGTCATATATATATACTGCTGGTGGTAGGAGCACTCGGGGTTGTGACTCCTAAGCTGGGAGAGTGGCTCCAAAAGATCCCAGGAACAACATCAGAGCTCTCTGTCCAGAAGAGAGCAGTTCTAGGAACAGCTAAGATACTGCACAGAACCCTCAAACTCCCAAGCCTCTGGTACAGGACCTGAGATTGAGGAAGATACATCCCACCCATACGGATGAGAGGGAGATTTTTTTAAATATTTGGCCAAGAAATGCATTTATGGCTTTGGGCTAAATATCTTAGAGACTGTCTATCCCAATATATTGAGCAGCTGGATAGCATAGTGGTTAGAACACCATCTTTGACGCAGGAGACCAGGGTTCAAATCCCAGCTGGTACCTACCTTACCAGTAGGGGATCCTTGGGCAAAGACCCCCTAACACTTCACCCGCCTACCTCAAATATGAGAGTGACACAAACTAAGAGAGTCATGCCGGATTAACATTGCCCAGATTAACAACGTCCGCGTCAGATGTTGGGAAACCAGGACAATCTGATGATAAGTGGGCTACTGGAACAAACCATACATGGATGAGACAAGAGAACTTGGAATTGATGGAATGCTACTACAACAGCAGACCTAATGAGGGGGGATATATGAAATGTATGAGGGAACTATAGATAGGCAGAAGACTTACATCCACACTAACTGAGAAACAACTACTTACCCAGCATTTCAACATAGTGAAGAGGAAGCTGCTCTCACAACTTGAGAAAGACCAACCCCACATTACAACATGGACTCAAGCAGACCTGGAAGAACAACTGGATGTGCAGCCAACACCTGAAGTTGGAACATCACTGCCACCCCCTCCATTGCAGAAAACAGCAGCTGATACGAGGCAGAAGATCATGGATAAACTAGCTACAGTCAACCCTCGAGACCGATTACCAAGGCTCAGTGGAGAAATACCATCGGATAGTATGCTAGAAGATGCCAACAGAGCCCTCCAGACAATCCCTACTACCACCATAACTCAAACCAATGAACTGGTATATGCTACAGCCGCTGTAATCCTAGAAATGCTTGGCTACACAATCAAGAAGAATAGCAGTACATACTGTTGGAAAATGAGATTGGAGGCTAAGATCAAGGCAACTTGTACAGAAGTCAGTCAGCTGGTGAAACTACAGAAGGGTGTGGAGATTAAGGATAAGACTTGGCTACTGAAAAAATATATGGGCCTGACTCCATCTGAAGCCCTAGAGACTGCTAAACAAAGGCTCACAGCACTGGCTGCCAGGCTAAGGAGATACACTAGAGAAGCAGAGGCCAAGAAGATAAATGCCCTGTTCTCCAAAGAACCATCCAAAGTGTACTCCCAACTGCAGTACAACCACACAGTAACAGCAGAGCCACCAGCGGTGGAAACTGAACAGTACTAGAAGAACATATGGGAGAAAGAGAAGACACATAACACCAATGCAAAGTGGCTGCAGGACCAGAAAGCAGACCACAGCAATCTCCCAGAACAGGAACCAGTCACCATCACAGTAGCAGACATCCAACAGTGGGTCAAGAACATAAAGAGCTGGACAGCACCTGGCCCGAACATGATCCATATCTACTGGCTAAAGAAACTAACAGCAGTGCATGAACACCTAGCAGCACAGATGAACCAGCTGCTAGCAGCAGACTCCCACCCAGACTGGCTAACACACAGAAGGACAGTGCTGATCATGAAAGACCCCCACAGTGGAACAGCATCATCCAACTACCAGCCAAAAACCTGCCTCCCCACAACATGGAAAGTTCTATCAGGCATCATAACTGCCAAGCTACGGGACCATATAGGCCAGTACATGAGCACAGGTCAGAAGGGCATTGGGAACAACACCAGAGGCTCAAAGCACCAGCTGCTCATAGATAGAGCAGTCGCCCAAGCCTCAAGCTCTAGGCAGACCAATCTGAGCACAGCCTGGATTGACTACAGGAAAGCCTATGACTCAATGCCACATACATGGATCTGTGAATGCTTGACACTATACAAAGTCAATAGGACACTAAGGTCCTTCCTCAAGAACTCAATGGGACTGTGGAAAACAACACTGGAAGTCAACTCAAGACAGCTTACTCAAGTGGCCATCAAGTGTGGTGTATATCAAGGTGATGCACTGCTCCTGCTGCTGTTTTGCATAGTTTTAAATCCCCTTAGCCAAATAATCATAAGGACTGGATATAGGTACAAGTTCAAGAGTGGAATCACCATCAGCCACCTCCTCTACATGGATGACATCAAGTTGTATGCTAAGAGCGAACGAGATATTGACTCACTGCTCCACCTGACACGGATCTACAGTGAGGACATTGGGATGTCATTCGGACTAAAGAAGTGTGGCAGGATGATAATAAAGAGAGGCAAGGTAGTTAAGACCAATGGAGTGGAACTACCAGTGGGCCACATAGCAGACATAGAGACCAGCTATAAATACCTTGGTATCCCACAGTCACATGAGAACCATGAGGGGGAGACAAGGAAGACAGCATCCAAGTTCCACCAAAGGATGAGACAGGTCTTGAAGAGCCAGCTCAATGGGAAGAACAAGATCAACACGTACACCCTGCCAGTCATCAGATACCCTGCTGGCATAGTGAGCTGGCCAAAGGAGGACATGGAGGCTGCTGATGTGAAGACCCGGAAGCTTCTCACAATGTACAGAGGTTTCCACCCCAAGTCCAACACCCAGAGATTGAACACCAGCTGCAAAGAGGGCGGGTGGGGTCTGATGAGTGTCAAAGCCACTGTCCTTGATGAAACCTGGAGCATCCAGGAGTACATCAGCAAAATGGTACCCAAAGATGAGCTGCTGAGAGAATGCCTGAGGCAGCAGCAGACATGAGAGGAAGTCCAAGTGGAGGAAGTACCATGGCAAGACAAGTCTCTGCATGGGATGTACCATCGACAGATAGCTGAGATGGCTGACATTGGGAAATCCTATCAGTGGCTGGAAAGGGCTGGACTAAAAGACAGCACCGAGGCACTGATCACTGCAGCCCAAGAACATCACTAAGTGTCAGGTTTAGCCCAGGAAACTCCAGGAGACAGTACAGATTCAATCCAGCAAGGTTTATTTGGCTTCACACCATTTACAGAATCTTCTCAGACTGAGATCAGTTCCCAGGCTCGGTAATCAACATGACTAGCATTCCTCAGGGAGGGGGCAGTCTCATCCTCTTATCTCTCTCCCGCTCCTCTGGTGATGAGAGCACATGTTTCACTACCCTTGCTCTATCTCTCACACTAAGCACCAGATCCATAGAAGCAGGGGTCTACCACACTAGACAGGACCCAAGGTGCAGATTGTGCAAAGAGACCTCAGAGAAAGTCCAACACATAGTGGCAGGGTGTAAGATGCAGGCAGGAACAGCATATACTGAACGGCACAACCAAGTAGCTGGCATTGTGTACAGGAACATCTGCACAGTGTGTGGGCTAGACCCCCCCAAGTCCAGATGGGAGATTCTACAGAAGGTCGTGGGGAATAACAGGGCTAAGATCCTGTTGGACTTCCAGATCCAGACAGACAGATACTGGCCAATCAACCAGACATCATGGTAGTAGACAAAGACCAGAAGACAGTGGTAGTGATAGATGTAGCAGTGCCAGGTGACAGCAACATCAGGAAGAAGGAGCATGAGAAGCTGGAGAAGTACCAGGGCCTGAAGGAGGAAGTCAAGGCCAAAGTGGTCCTGGTGGTGGTAGAAGCACTTGGGGCTGTGACTCCTAAGCTGGGAGAGTGGCTCCAACAGATCCCAGGAACAACATCAGAGCTCTCTGTCCAGAAGAGTGCAATGCTAGGAACAGTTAAGATACTGTGCAGAACCCTCAAACTCCCAGGCCTCTGGTAGAGGACCCAAGATTGAGGAAGACACATACCACCCATAGGGGTAAGAGGGGAATTTTTTTATATATTTGGCCAAGAAATGCATTTATGGCTTTGGGCTGAATATCTTAGAGACTCTCTATCCCAAGTCATCTTTATCTGGGAGAATAGCAGATGCATGCTAAAGATCTCCTCCTATCAGGAGATACAATGCTAAGGGACCATGCAGTGGAATGTTTCGATGGCTGCTCCCCTCCTTTGGAGTATTCTCCTCCTCCAGGCACCTTTTCTGCCAAGTACTTGCCCTCTGGAACACCATACCATCCAATATTAGGTGAGCCTTGACCCTGTTGGACTTTCACAAAGCTGTTAAAACTTGGCTATTTTCCCAGGCATGGTGATAGGGAAATTAGTTGAGCTCAGATGGGTCAGTTGCTGCTTTTCCCAGTTGCCATAGTATGCTTGTCTTTGTCTTTGGTTATTGTTTTTATTTAATTGGTTGCATGGTTTTTAAAATTTTGTTAGCCACCCAGAGTCGCATTGCAAGATGGGCAAATTCTCTGTCTCTGTCTCTGTCTCTGTCTCTGTCTCTGTCTCTGTCTCCATGACATTACTATGTGTTAAAATTTACAGTTTCATTATTTTGATGGTAGTATGTTTTATAGTGTGTTTAATTTTGTATATGGCCCACAGCCTCTGGAGTGAGGCAGTTTATTAAATAAATAAATGGTAAAGCTAGGACAGAAATTAAACTTCATTCCATTTAAATTAAATTTATTAAATGCATCTACAGTAATATCAATATTTGCATATATTTAACATTTTTTCCCTTCTATCACATTAAATCCATATGCATCCCACATATACAGAATGCATTTGAAGGCTTCATGCAATCCTGGATCTTCAAGTTATGCACATATAGTTTCAGCAAACTAAAAACATAATCTCAGGTCAATAAGTTCATTTAGAAATGACCTGGAATTGGGGAAAACAATGAGAAAGTCAGTCTTACAGGTGACTTCAGTTTGGAGCTGACTGCAGTTCCTGAATAAACCTTTGCCAAGCCAACAAATGGCAAATGCAGTTTCATGTAAATGGAAAACAATAAACTTTGAGACAAAATCAACTAAATAAAAGTTCGTGAGGTCACGGTAGATTGCTCAATGTCAAGCCAGTCAGATAACATGAGACATTAGACTCAAAATAGCATTGCCATGTCATTTCCACAAACCTGTGGTATCTCCACACATGGAATGTCTAGAATTCTGATTGCCTCATTTAAGGAAGTATATTGTACGACTTGAAAAAATTCAGAAAAGAGAAATAAACAGATCAAAAGTATGGAGCTCTCTTCATCTAAAAAAACAAAACAAAAAACAAAAAAACCCCCATATGATTTATAGTGATTTCAGTTGTTTTATAGTATTTTACATTTAATTATTTTTATTTTATTATTAGCTGCCTTGAATAGACATAAAGGTAGAATAAACATAGCAAATACAAATATACAGTGTTGGAGGCTTTTTAATTCATAGGATTAAAGAAGATAGAGGTATGTATCTTCATAATGCTAGAATCTGGCATTTTCCAAGGAAACTGTGCATGTTCCAAATCTTGAATTAATCTTAGAAATTCTAGTTAACCTAGAAATTAGAAGAAGTTAATGATAGGACACTGTGAACAAGAAGACACAGAACTAGCCCTATCATTAGGCAGAATACTAATGCTTTGGTGGCAGGTCTGCAGGAAGACAGTTCTGTCATCTGTTAGGACTCATAAGGAAAATGTCAGGGGCCTCCCTCAGCTGAATGAGCAAAAGGCCTCCTAATTCAGCACATTTTGTTGAATTAGTGGATTTTGAATTAAGTAAGACACACTTTATCTAAAGTAGAGGGGCTAAAAACTCCCAAATGCACTATTCAGGGCATGGGATTACTTTCTGCTGTTGAAGGATAGACATGTGCGTGTGTGTGTGTGATAGGCCTGTGCTGCCTTCTGCAAAGCACTTTACCCATTTACCTCCCATCATATATAGTGCTACTGTCCCGTGATTAGTTCTGAGGTAAGATTCAGCCACCAACCTGGTCAGCTTCTTGGCTTAACTAGCAAAATGTTTGGGTAGCCCTTGAAAAAGAACAACAAATATGGGATTCAAAGTTAGATTTCTTTGGCCCATACAAAATGTACTCATTCTCTCGAGAAAATGCTGAGGGTTTTTTGTTTTTTTTAAATAGCTGGCATTAATGCTTGATGTTTCTCCTCCGCTCACCCACAGCTATTCCTCATCTCTTCCAAGTGATTCTATTATGAACAGATTTTATAATTTCAATAATGCTTTTAATCTGATGCCAAAGGGTGATAACAAATCAGTCTGTATCCCATGAAAAGGAATAATCATATGGTCATGCAGAACCAATACAAACCTGTTTAGAAAAAAAAAACAACTCTCTTTTATTCATTGGACTAACTGGTCTGGGTACCAACCATTGCTAGGGGTGTCCACTGGGAATGGTGCTCACATGATCAAAGCCTTGCCCCCTTTTTATGTCTGTCACACACACACAATTCTTGTACAGAGGGCAAGTTTTCCATTTCATGGGAGTGGCCACCATTTTGACTTTTGTGACTCTCCACTGCTGCAGTGTGGGCCTTTTGCTGGTGGTACCAGCAATCCAAGCTTAATGCAAGATGCTGACAGGGGATGTCTGCAGAGTCCTGAGGTATTCCACTTGTAACCAGCACTTTGATTTCAGTTCCTAAAGCTCTACATATGTTGGTCACTGACCTTGTTCTTTTAAATGAGCTTATAGTAAGTGGACCTTTAAAATGGCAGCCCTCTCGCTTCAGACAAAGCTGTTAGGGTGAGGCAGCAGGAAGCAAAGCTGAAGGGGCTCAGGTGAAATTTGATTCAGAGGGCTAATCTATTAGTGAGATATTAAATTCTGTTCTCTCAGTTCCCCACCAAAAAAAAGAGATGTTTTTGACAATCCTGCCTCAGTTTTAGAATGCTTCAAATTTTCTTTTGGATTACTTTTAGTAATATATCTGAGCTTACCATGACATTTTCAAGTTAGCAATTGGGTTGGTTTTTTTCCTGCCCATTACACAGGTCTCCAGTGCTTCACAGTGCAGCTGCCTAGTTGCTTGCACAAGAAGAAGCAAAAACACAGAAGAAATCTTCAGTGGAGGATTATGAAATTCATTCATAAAAATGGAACTGATAAACCCACACATACTGATGTTTTCTTTATAGACTTACGATTGTTTTTTACTGTTCCAGGCAAGATCTAGCTAAATTTATTGCAATGATATGATATGATACGATATGATGTGATGTGATGTGATATGATATGATAATGGTTGTTGCTTATTATTTGATTTAAACATTACAGTTGGTTAATTGCAAACACTTTAACTGAATTCATCAATTAAATCTGTATGTGAATAATGCATTGAGGCCATAGCGTAATGGTTTGTGGGAATGACCTTGGGAGAGAGGGCAATGAGACACAAGCAAGGGAACAGTCAGAAAAGGCAGCTTAGTCTGCAGCAAGAATATGGGTGGGGCAAGAGGCTCAGAAGAGACCTTCCCTAGTTTTTGGGTTGTAAAAGCGATGGAAGGAGAAAAGAACTTTCAGACTTGCAAGATTCTGTTCATGTAACCTTACAATAAAGTAAAATTATCTCACCTGGTTGTGTTTCCTGTCTGGTCTACCTTACAAGGATGACACAAAGGTAGAAAAATAATATCAGTGATTGGATGATGTTCATATATATCACAGCAGGTATCACCTTGTGTGAGGGGCAAGGAGAACTGTTTCACTGAAGAAAGTATGGCAATCCTATCAATGGATGAGTCTCTACTAATATTAAAATTAGAGGTGGGTATAAACAACCATTTGAAATTTTTCTGTCAATTTTGTGAGAAGAAAACCTAATGAATGATTTATTTGAATTTCTTGGGAAGAAGAAGTTCTCCAACAATTTCTCAAGGGAGACCTCTTCCTTAGCAGTGATAGCAGGACCATTACTCTAAAAGCTCAGTGGGAAGAATTCCTTCAGGCAACTTCCATTGGGATTTAATGGAGATGTGGAAAATCAAGGAGGCTACGGAACTTTGGAGAGAAAATTATCCAACAGAAGACATTCAACCCCTTGGTCATTTAAGACATTGACAAAGGCAAGAACATGATCATTTCTCCAAAATTATCTTCTCTTTTGAAAGAATTTCGAAAGCAAATTGCCTGCCTTTAAACTGATAGGAAAAATGCAGAAGAATTTTCCCTACTACTACTACTAAAAATAATTTATGGAAGGCCTTTTTTTAATGATCAAAATATTTCAAAATATAGGTGACTTGGCATCAGTTTTTAATGCTGTTTGCCTCCACTAGTGCACTACAATATGTTATCGTATCTCTGGCTGAATGCTATTTACTTTATTTAGAAACCAAGGCCAGCTGGATGATTCTGTTTATCTGCCCAAGAGTAGGCAACTTGCACTGTGTGGGCTTTATGCACCATGTTTCCCCCCTGCTCCCATGGCTTTCTGTTGCTTTGGGAATTCCCTTATGAGTTGCCACTTAAATTTAACAATACAAGTTATTACTGAATTTCAAAAGTAGGGCTCCTGGCCAAAATTCATTAATATGGTTCCCTAATTTTTTTTTTTTTAAATAATAATGATTTGACACTGCTACAATTGTGACACTGATAAAATAGTTTTGCTTTTTCTAAATTTATTTTTTTATTTTTTTATTACAAAAATAAAAAAATACATAAAAGAGCTTTAACATAAAAGTGAAAAACATACAACAAAAAGAAAAAAAGTGTTAATATAGCATTATAACAGTAAACAATTACAATTCTATATATGCTTATCTAATACAACTATTATTCAAGTACATATATATTTCTAATAGAGTTATATGACTATCATTTTTTTTTTTTTAACCCAGTGTATTTTGTACGAATGAGTCCCATATTTCATTATACTTGTCCATACAAAGTCTACGTCTATAAGTAATCCACTCATAAAGTAGCAAGTGCAATCAGGTCTTCACTCCATTGAATAAATGGGGCCATACATCTATCTTTCCAATGCTGCAATATCAGTCTTGATCAAGCAGGGGTTATAAAAACTAGGCAAGCAGCAGATATTAGGTTAGTTGTAGATTTAATAGACTTGAGTAAAAACAAAGATCAGTTGGTAATTTTATCATAAGATGCTGAAAAAGCCTTTGACAAAATACATAAGCCATATATGTTTTCTGTATTAAATAGATTTGGACTTCCTTTGGAATTTATAAAGTGGATTAAGATATTATATGAGTCGCCCACATCTAAAGTAAAGATTAATGGTATGTTTTCTCCTACTTTTCCATTATTTAGAGGAACTAGACAAGAATGTCCACTTTCACCCTTGCTTTTTAACATTTGCATGGAACACTCAGTTTGTGCTAGTAGACAACACATGAAGATCTACGGAATAGTACACAACTTAGTTGAACACAAATTTGTTTTATTTGCAAATGGCATTCTTTTGTTTATTTCTAAACCTCACACTACTATTCTAGTGCTGATGCAAATAATAGATGACTTTAGTAAAATAGCAGGATACTCTATTAACTGGTCCAAATAAGAATTGATGGCAATGGGTGAAAACTTGGTTACCCATTCAGTTAAGGAATATCAATTCCGTATTTATACTGAATCTATTAAATACTTAGGTATGTGTATACCAAAGGATATAACTCAATTAGCAACATGTAATATAAATATAATATATAGAGAGAGGTTTCTTCAGATATCAATAGATGGGAGTCATTAAAGCTTACCCTTTGGGGAAAGGTGAACGCTCTCAAAATGAATATTATTCCCAGATTCATTTATATTCTGGGAGGAATTCCAGTTTTTATATCTGGAAAATATTTTCAGAAATAAATTCATTGTTTAGAAAATTTCTATGGGGTTCTTCAATTCTGAGAATATCTTTATAGAAAATGCAGTTATCAATTAATGACGGAGGATTCGATCTTCAAAATCTGGAGCTATATCATAATGCTTACCTATTGTCAAGTATTAAATACTGGAAGCCAACAAGTGGTGTTAATTTTCTGACTTGGGCAACTTTGGAATATACATATATAATACCTTTGGTCGGATGGACAGTGTTAGGATCAAAATACACTAAAACTCTAATATCTTTGGAAACAGTTTTGTCAGTTAGAAATCAATGGACTGGAATGTCTAAGAAAAAAAGATTTGACCTTTTTTCCCATGCCAAATTGACTTTATGGGAAAACCCAAATTTAATAATTGGGAAAAAGTTGGCGATATGAAAAAATTGGATGGAAGTGGGTTATTGACTCTGGACCAACTAATAGATGATGAAGATGAATTTTTAATGTATCCTGGGTTAAGAAATAAATATCATCTATCAGATGTAATCCAATGGCAATATTTACAGTTACAACATTTGTCAACAACTTTCTTTGGATCAGCGGCATTTTCAGCTTTCGAGACACCTGAGATACTAGAACAACTTGTTAAATCCTTTAGAACTAAAAAACCTACTATTAGCTTTTATAGATATTTGTTATCAATAAATCAATTTGATATGCAGATGTTAAGGGATGAGTAGAATAAAGAATTAAAAGTTTCTATATTGCCTAGACAATGGAAGAGTGTCTTAACTTCTATAGCAAGAGTGTCAATGGACCTCAAACTATGACTTATACAACAAAAAATAATATTTAGAATTTATTGGACTGCACTACATCTGTATAGAAAAGGATTGTCAAAAACATCATTTTGTTGGAGGTGTAATAAGGACAATGCCTCTTTAAAGCATATATTTTTACAATGTCCTATACTCACTAAGTTTTGGGAGAAAGTAGTAGACTATATAAATACGATTGTGTGACAAAAGCTAAAATTTTCAGAGAATAATATTCTCTTGAACTATATACCTAGTACATGAAACTTGACAACCAGACAACGTAAATGGATTCTCTGTGCCCTTTTTATGGCCAAAAGACTGATACTGCAGCATTGGAAAGATAAACGATTTGCTTTAAATGTCTTTGATGTTTTTATATTGCCCTTGTTACTTTTTTAACCTGGCCAGCCCACATTTTGGACTTGGCTCCTTTTCTTTCAAAGAATACAGTGTTTGGAGAACCACTCAAATGTGAAGTGCAGCATTTGTCGCAAAAACAGTTTTCCATTCCTGATTTACCCCAATATGGTCTATTCAGTTCCCCAGCATCTCAGATGAAGAAGGCTCATTTCTATTACTTGATGTTTGTAACTGGAACTGCCAGCAATTGCACCTGCAATCTTGTGTATGCAAAGCAGATGCTTTACCATTGACCTTCAAATATTCAAATATATTTCAGTTCTTTGTTGGGAAGGAAGGCTAGGTAAGATAAACCATAGTGGGATAATAATTCTAAAAATGAGAATTTCATTGTTTAATTGACTGATGGCTTTCCTAGGGGCTGGGCCTTATTCTTAAGCCATGTTTCAGAACAAAAGCCCAAGAAAAAACTGGTTCAGGTTAGGCTATGACCTCACCCCAGATCAGGCCAACCTGAAGAAGCACCCACATTGTCTTTTTAATGTTTTCACAAATGAAAGCTTGGTCTTTCTCTCTCTGTGGTTTTAATACATTAGATGTCATCATTTGTATGCAGTGTCCTGCTTGTTATGTTCTTTCTCTTTCTCTCTCTCTTTTTCAAAGGAAATGTTTTTTGGATGTTAGCCAAGGAGTCTGGGTCCCTTGTTAGTTCAACAATTACTTTTTCACCACAATATATCTGAATCACAGCCAAGATGTGGACTGATACTGAATACAATATCGACCAACATTAAAAAAATGTTCTGCTAGCCCCCATCATATTCTGGGGGATATCCCCTTATCAGTGGGCAGCAATGAAAGAGAATAAAGGAATCTATTACTCCAAAACCATAGAATCATACAATTGTGGAGTTGGAAGGGTTCACAAGGATCATCTATTCCAACCCTCTGCAATATGTAGAAGAATCATTAAACTATACATGAAAGGTAGCTGTCTAGCCTCTTCTTAAGACCTCCAGAAATAGAAAACCCATAACCTTTATAGGTACACTCTTTCACTGTTACAGAAATCATGCTGTCATGAATGTTTTTTCCTTATATTTAAATGTAATCCAGATAGCTGCATCTTATAGCCAATATTTCTTGTCCTAGTTTCCATGGTTATTGAAAATAGTTCCTGACCATCTTCCCTGTAGCTTCCCTTTATGCACTTGAGCACACCTATAATGTCTTCCCTAAAACTTGTTTTCTTCAGATTGAACATCCCAAGTTGCATCAATGTGTCCTCATAAATCATGTTCTCAAATTGCTGTGTCATCTTTGTTACCCTCCTCTGAATTCTCTCCAATCTGTCAATATCCTTATTGAAATGGGATCCCCAGAATTGTGCACAATGATCCCCAGTCTCACCAGTGCTGAGTAGAGTTCATATTATATCATCTAGAATAGAGTGCTAGTTCATATTAACTAATGTTCAGCTTATTATCAGTGACCACCAGGAAGTCCTCCCCAGATACATAGTTTTCAAGCTATGAATCTCCCTTCTTGTACATGTGTCCTACTTTGTTTCTCCCCAAATGTAATATCTCATATTTCTCCCCATTAAAGGACAACTTGTTCCTCTCAGTCTCATCTTCCAATCTGTCCAGATTAGGCTGCAGTCTCATTCTGTCATCCTGGGTGTTGGGCAGACCTCTCAATTTTGAATCATCCATAAATTTGGTATGTAGTTTATCAATCCCATCTTCTAGGCCACGAAAAATGTTGAATACTATTGAACCTAAGATTGATCCCTGAGGAGCTCAACTAGTTATTGTCCCCCAACTCAATATAGAGCCATTAATGATGATTCTCTGAGTAGAGTTAGCCAGCCAGTTACAAACCCCCATTTGTGCCATCCAGCAGCACTTAAATAGTTCATAAATGAGAATGTCATGTGGAACCTTGTCAAAAGCTTTGCTGAAATCAAAGTAGATTATATTCACAATAGATTATATTCCCCTTGTCCACTGTTGGCACTCAGCCATGTTTGTTTCTCAGTCCCTTTGCCAGCTGTTTCCTTTTATTTCTCATATTGCAACATTTGAACAATATCCCAGGGGCCAATTTCATATTTTCCTATCTTTCCTTTTTTGAAGAATTTAAGCAGCATAAGTGGTTTTCTTCATTTCGTACTCAAGAGAAAGGTTAGCCCAAGGATCACTCTGGGAGCATGGAAAAGAAGCAGGGCCTTGGAGCTCTAGCCCCAGCATTGTACTGGGTTTGCCAGGTTTCAGTGTTGGAACTGATGTTTTTGAGTTTAGATCCTTTTCTTATGGACTTCTGTTGGACTGAATTAAGTCTGATATAGGACAACAGGATAATTTCATAAACTTCTTCACCATAACTACAATGCGTTTTATTTTCCAGCATATTCTGTTTAGTTTTAGTAACTTTTTCTCTTTAATGGACAGGTATACTCATGCACTTCATACAAATTATTAGTATACATGGTTGGGATTATAGAAGCCTGGTGTACATACAGATGCTAGGTTAAGAAGGAAGCATAGGAAATCTCTGAGTGCTAATATAACTTGGCATCTCAAAGTGCCACCACAAGTAGAGCTTCTCTTGGCTTTACAAGGAGTCCCAAGCACTTACTGCAATGTAATGCCAATTATAAAGGCTCATCTGTGTTAATCTGGAAGTCCCATATAGAGCCCTTTGATTCTTTTCCTGCTCCTCAAACACGTTCACTGCAAGTATTTCAGTACAGAGCTGGTGTATAACCATTTCTTCTATCTTGGCTGTTGAATCTGCTTTGAGCAAGGGGGCTTGGAGTGATAATCTTTTAAGTTGCTTTATTTCTTTCTACAATTTTATAATCAAGAAGCATTCAGTTATAAAGAGAACCATAAGCAACTCCTTCCCCAAGCAGTTTACAGTGGAAATGTTAACAAGATAGCACGGGAAGGGTAGAAACATTAGAGAAGAACACGCATACTTGGGCCCAATCAAGCAGAAAAATGCACATGCTAAGTAACCATGCAGTACAGCAATTGTCCTCACTATTAATTTGCAAGCTCTTTATTTCCTTGTTAGTGAGATTTTTTTATTATTTTTATGGTGGAGGGATTAACTGGAAAATCTTTTAAGAAGAAAACCAAAAAACTTGTAAGTTAGGAGCAAACAAAATGCTGTGTTCTTTGCTTCTTTGTAGTGCATGCTTTTTTTTTTTTTTTTTTTTGCTTGATTTACCCAATGGTATTATTGCTTTAATTTCAGAAATGAGATTCCTCTTGACAACTGACAAGCTACTGAGCTTAAGAGAGCTAGCTCTTCTCCCCTCCATTCTCCCCCTCTTCTGCAGACATGTAATTAATGGAAGCCATTAAAGATACTTGATTCTGATTTTTATATATGACGACTAAGTAACCTATTATTGCTCGTCCCGGTCAGAGATTAATGGGAATTTGTTAAAGGATAAAAGAATTATTAAACAAGTTGCAGAATATGTATGACCTGGAATACACTATGTGATAGTGTGAATAATATGGAAATGGAGCTGTTTATTTCCTTGACTAATGAACAGTGTTAAATCCACTAGAAGTGTGGTGTCAAAGTGAAGGAGCCAGATGGGTGATTCCCCGCCCTCCTCCCCATGCCAGCTTCCAAATATAATTTTTAATGGAAAGAAATGTCAGGGAGCTCAGGATCCCATTCCACCAATGGGGGAATTGCTTTCACTTGTGTGGTCTTGGTGGATGATTAATAAGGAATTTCAAGTTTCAAGAGGTTTAAATCATTGTCAGGTTTCAGCGATAAGTTGTTAGCAAGCAGAGGAAGGATTTCCAGCAGAGGAGCAAGTTTGAGAATATATGGCAGATTGGAAGACCTACTTCCTGCAGTAAAAGTATTATCCCATGCTCAGAGATAAAGTCACTACTCCAGATCTGCAAAAAAGTACAAATCCTGTTTTATCATGTGTGTTAGTAAGGCAAAGAAAAAAATAAAAATAAAGGCCATAGAGAATTTCATAATAATACACATTTGCAGTGTATGGTTGTCCTGTATGTATGTTTCCTTACATTACATAATTGTTAATATAGATTGCTCTAGAATCTTTTTTTTTTTTAAGTGTCATTTTGCTTTTATTCTTTGACACCTACACTGTCCTGATACAGGCTTTTAAATGCCGCTGTCTAGGACTTGGCAAAGAGTGGTTCAATACTATGAAGCTTCAATTGAATCAACTCATCAAAGCAGATCAAAACAGAGACCTGCTTCGAAACAACCAATCAAAGCAGATAGCTCCAAAGTACTTCATAGCTTTTACTGCTATACAAGCTGGGGTGCAATGTCAAGCTCCCAGCTACAAAGGGCTTTGGATGAAGCAGATTCTGTGGACCCTTTTCAGTCATGATTGAGGCCCAGCTACAGTACTGAGACAGCATTGGTCGCACTTGTGGAGATCTTTGGAGGGCTTGGTATGGGGGTGGTGTGTCCACCCTGGCCCTTCTCAATCTCTCAGCAGCTTTTGATACCATTGACCACAGTATCTTGCTGAACTGGCTCCATGGATTGGGAGTGGAGGGCACTATTTTGCAGTGATTCTCCTCCTTTTTCTGTGGACGGTACCAGTCAGTGCTGGTGGGGGAGGAGAGGGCCAGCCCTAGGCCCCTATTATGTGAAGTACCTCGGGGCTCAAGTTTCTCTTCCTTCCTATTTAACATTTATATGAAGCCACTGGAAGAGGTCATTTGCTGATGATGCTGATGATACCCAGTTATACATCTCTACCCCATGCCGGGCAAGTGATGCTGTTCAGGTTCTGGCTCAGTGCCTGGAGGCTGTAAGGGTCTAGATGAGGAGAAAATGGCTGCAACTCAACCCTAGCAAGATGGAGCGGTTGTGGGTTTTTGGCCTTCCAGGATCTGGAGAATTGACATCTCTGTCTCTGGACAGGGTAACACTCCTCTGTACAGATCTGGTGCACAATTTATGGGTCCTCTTGGACTCATGGCTCCTGCTGGGAGAGCAGATGGCAGCTGTGGCCATAGGGGCATTTGCACAAATCCATCTTTTGTGCCAATTGTGCCGGCCCATTCCTGGACCGGGAAGCCTTGCTCACAATCACCCATGCCTTAGTCACCTCTCATGTAACACTATTGCTGTGTGAGCTGCACTGGCTTCCAGTTGCTTTCTAGGTGCAATTCAAGGTGCTGGTTATCACCTTTAAAGCTCTACATGGCACAGGGCCAGGTTACTTATGGGGCTACCTCTCCCTGAGGGTATTTGCCTATCTTACTAGGTTAGATAGGGAGGTTGCACTCCAGGTCCCCTCAAATATTGCCATCTGATGGGACCTCAGAGGTGTGCCATCTAAATGGCCACCCCAGTTCTTTGAAACAGCCTCCCATCTGACATCAGAGGGATCCCTACCCTTTTAGCCTTCCAGTAGGCTGTGAAGATCTGGCTCTTTCCCCAATGGCTAGGATGGGGGTTGAGCTGTGAGGATGTTTGGTTTGGTGTCTGGGGGAAGGGTACCTTTGTTTTTAACTATGTGTTATGGATTGTTGTGAGCCACTAGTCCTACAAGGAACTATCTAACTAACTAAAGCTATTTTATCTGTGCCAGCCTCTTTCTCTGTGGCTTGCCCATCTCTGAACCATTATATCTCTCCATGCCATCCTGCTTCTACTGCCTCTGCTAACTAATTGGCCCAGAATGTTGCCAGCAACCCACCATCTTGATGCAATTGTCCTACCAATGTCTAGGGGCTCTTTTTCCCTTTAATGTTCCCTCCCAGCAAAGCCAAAGGAGGGTGTCTTGTCCAGCAGAAGACATGCTTACCCACTAGTGCCAACTCAATAGGCAACCTAGATGCACCTCTGCAAAGCACCTCTATCTCAGGGAGGGCCCATGTTAATTCTTCGCTATCATGTCAAACCTGCCACTCCAGAAAGGAAACAGGAATGGTAAGATTATTTTTTAAAAGTTTTTTGAACATGTTTTTCACTTGGAGAAGAATACTTTCTGCATTGGTTTTGCCAGCTTCTTTAAGGCTCTTTGTAGGACAAGTTAGAGTTGTTAGGGTTATCCTTTACTCATCCCTGCTTTTTTTTTTTTTTGTCTGCGCTCAGTCATTACTGACCCTGCAGTGACTGCCTGGACGAATCCTTGCAGTTTTCAAGGCAATTGTTTTTCGGAAGTGGTTTGCCAGAGCCTCCTTCCTAGAGCAGAGCCCAGCTGGCGAGCACAGGAGGCGGGGTTTCCGTTGCTTCGTGCCCTTTTCGGGCGAGCGCGGTTTCGCACTTACCGGCAACTGGTCCCGTCTCTCTGTGCAAGGCGCTGACAGCATTTTTCCTCCCACCAGTACCCATTTATCTACTCACGTGAGTTTTCGACCTGTTGGGTTGACAGGAGCTGGGGGGGGGGGGGGCGGAACAGGAGCTCACCCTGTTAACACAAAGGCTGGACTCGAACCGCCAAAGCGTCAGCCATTTCTGGCCGGCAATGTCTAAAAGACGTACAGGAGGAATATTTCAAAAACAGATTGCAGTAAAACACAGAAGGTTGCCAACTAAAGTTTGGCAGGGCTCATGACCTCTAAATGATTTACCATCCCTGCTATTGTTATCTTATTCTCCCCAAAAACTAAAGCAGTTTCCACCATGCTTAAATTTACCCATTGTACTTACGGAGAAATCCTTTCTTTTCACATCGAATCTCAAAATAGCTCAAATTGAATTGGACTGACCTTGAATCTCAGATCCTAAACTTGACCTAAATCATGACACCTTCAAATCTTAGATCTCTAATTTGAGTTGAATCAGATTATAATTTGTACAGGCCTAAAACTTTTTGCAATGTAACCTCTTTTTCAAATATAACTACCATTATTTCTATGCAATTTTTAAGCATGCACTTCTTTTTTAATTATCTGCTGACTTTTGATTAGACAAAAACTAATCCTAGCTGGAGTTTCCTTGATCCCTCCCTCCTGAAGTCTAGCTGGACTAGTGTCCCGGATTCCTTCTCAGTGGAATGTGTGATAGAATTTTGTTACTTCCCACTTATGTGGTGCTCCTATGCTAAATAGAGGTATGTACTGTTATTTGAATTGTTCTTCTTGCAGCCAAATTTCTCTCTGCCCACAGATATTTCATATCTTATAACTATTAGCGCAAAATGAAACTAATTGCCAAGCCTCACTTAAAATAAAAAAAATAAATACGTGCACCTTTAAAACTCTATTAAATCACAGCACCATAAAAAATACAAGTATAAAACTCAGGTTTCTGCTGCTAGTCATTGGGCTGTAATCAACCAGTGATTTTGTTGAATAATGGTGTGAGATATATATTAAAGTAATAATAAAATAACAGCTGCCAGAAGCTGCCACTTGAATATAATTCATTTTTTAAACAAAAGAACAAAAGAATATAGCAGTAAGTGACATTGGCCACAACTGGTGCTGCTGGGCCCAGGAGCAGAAGCTAGAATTGTCTGTCAGTGCTGTTCCTCCCATTACCTGTCTCAGTCTGGGAGACCTTTGAGAGGTGGTGATTCTGTTTTGCAAAACACCTCCCTATGTAGCCCTCATGCCTCCAAGCAGGGAGTGATGAAAAGTACAGTGGGGAGGGAAGGAATTGCTGAATATCATCTCCCTTTCTTATATGCTGATAGAATCCTTCTTTAAATGCAAATAATCTTTTATCATTTGGGGGGCTGCAGTTGGCTTCAGCCTTAATGCATGGAAGTTAAACAAGGATTTGGCTTAGGGGCAGGTCCAAATAGACACCAACTGCAGCTTTCTCTTGCCTGGGCTAGACCTGCCAAATTCATTTTTTCATACACAGTAGCTCCTAGAAGTCAGAGGATTGGAACCAAAAGGCTTGTGTGAAAGCAGTTTTTTTTTTAATGAATCTCTCAGACATACACACACAATTTTTTATAAATAGCTTTCAAGCAGATTTCTTGCTAAGGGGATGAGAGAAGGCAATCCCCTTATAACTAAGCTGGGAGGCCACAGTCTTTTATCCATTGTTGCACCATTTCCCTCCTGGGAACAGTGTTATCAAGGCCACTTAGACCTAGAAAATTAACCAGGGTGGGCTTCAGTTAAAAGAAGTGGCCAATAAGGCTTGGCATTTGTTCTGATACAGGCAACTTACCCCAAAGAGTGTTTATAAAAATCAGAATTAATTGGACTATCTTATCAGGAGTATATGTATGCAGGCAGGCTGGAGGTCCCCATAAGCAGCATGTTACACCTATTATCAGAATTAAAATAAAAGAAACAATTCAAAATTATTATCACCTTCTATAATTCTATAGTCTTGGTAGAGGGGATGGGGAAAACAGCATGTCAGTCAGGGAGGGAGGTTGGGAGGGAGACAGCATACCAAAAAGATTTGCAAAATGGAAGCAAAAAGTATATGAATGTTGTATGTTGATTTCTTTCTTTCTTCTTATAATCATATAAATTGACAAGACCATTTTTTAAAATCTAGATCTTTTGAATAGCTAAAGATGTTTTCTCAGTGGGCATGGACAATATAGAATATGTTTACTGAGATGAATAGTAATAGTTTTTTATAACTAGAGACAGAATTTGTATAATAAATTTGCATGTGGATTGAAGACAATAATCCAGCGAATATAGTCAACATGGAAAGTAGGACAGTGGAAACAAGTATGATCATAGAGCTGGCTGAAAAGTACAAACCCTTGAAGGTGGCATCATGATGCATGCTATTGGAAAATTGTTCCTTAAAAACCAGCACCATTTTGCTGTGTGCTTACATGCTCCTATTCCTGACACAGTGCAGGATCTGCAATACACCAAACAGCTTAGAGCCAGCGTGAGGTAGTGATTAAGCTGCTGAATTTAGACAGAGAGATTCAAGTCCAAGTAAACCCTCAACTATGGAAACTCATTGAGTAACTTTGGACCAATCACTCTCTCTCGACCTAACCTACCTCACAGAGTTGTTGCTGTGGAGATAAAATGAAGGGAAAGCTAGGCAGACACTCTTTTTCTTTGCACATACTGCTGTCCAGTGTACTCCCTACCCTCTCCTATAGTCATGGCTTTCCTTGTTCCACCTCAATTTATTTAGTCATTTATACCTGCCATAAACAGTGGACAACAATGGCATGGTTAACAAAATCCATATAAAAGTAACAACATAAATAAGCATCTATAGTAAGAATGGTATAATATATGCAGAAATGTAATAAATAAATTGTCCACAGTAAGTTAAACATAAAATTAAGAAAATATATTAACAAAACAACAGAAATAAATAAAATATTTATTGGCATGTCTTACTTTCCATAGTCTCCATGAAATACTTCTGGTTTTAATAACCTTCAGAAACCCAGTACTGGGTAGGTACCATCTTCAGAGGGAGGCTGTTCCAAAGCATAGGTGCAGCCACTGAAACCCCCACTCAACTCCAGTACCCCTCACTTCACTAAGGTGGGGAATCAACAACAGTTTCTCATGAGACATATACAATATGGTGGGTAGGCTTATTCCAGCTGGAGAAGGCAGTCCTGAAGGTGATAAGCCATAGAGAGCTTTATTTGTTAGGTACGATTGTTCAACCAGCTCTGTGTCCATCTAATAGCACAATCCAAGCTGAGTTTTACCATCTTCTCTATTAGACTTTGTTGTTGAATTCTTTACTGAAGTCATGGTACAGTATATCTACCACAATCAACTAAACTGATCACTTTTATCAAAAAAGAAATGAGGATGGTTTGCCTCCTTCCCATGCAGGTTTTAGATTAAATTCTTCTTGAAGTATATTTTCCAGGCCTGAGGTTCACTCCACTGCCCACTGGTACCTTGATCTGAGCAATCAGCAAGAAAAGGGAAAAAAAAGTAAGAAACCAGCTTTTTCAAGTTATACTGTCCAAGTAGCCAGCTCTTCAGTTACAGTGTCCTTCTTTCTCTTGCTATGTTCTGAGTTTTTAACAGAAAGGAGGAATGAAAACATCTTTTTTGCCCCCAAATCTACTCAGATCCTTCAAGACTTTGGTGATCTATTCAAGATTTTTCAAGAATCATCATTCATTCCCACATGGCACAACTAACTGCCTTATTTTTGGTACTGTGTTGGTGCTGGGTCTGTTGCAACTGGCAGGCATGAACAGCTTTTCAATTAGTTGTTCTGGATATTTTTTTTAATAAATGTTATGTTAAGACATGTAAATATAAATAACACAGAGACCAAAACATAATCACTGTAGTTACCACTATGGATCTGTATAATAATCTCTGTATCTCTCATAAACCACAAATTACACTTAATTAAAGTAATCAAAATAGTTTTGAGTTTCATTTGATTGTCAATTAAATAGTTTCTAAAAACAAAAAATAATGTGAACATTTGTCTCTTTTCCTCTCTTTGACAAATAATGTGTGTGTTTTTTTTCTAGTATACTTATACAGAGGTAAGTATAGCTATCAATGGGGCTTCTCCACTCCAAGTTCAGATCAGATGAATGGGTTGTGCTCCAGGGAGCTCATTGCATATGCCCTTAGAGCAGTGTTGTCCAAACTTGGCCACTTTAAGATGAGTGGACTTCAACTGCTGGCTGGGGAATTCCGGGAGTTGAAGTCCACTCATCTTAAAGTGGCCAAGTTTGGACAACACTGCCTTAGAGCAAGATGGGATAAATATTTAATGTGCAGGTGCACAACATATCCTGAGGCGGGGTGGAGCACTGATCTCCCTTGCACAGGGCTCCCTCTCCCTTTACCTCTGACATAGTTTTTGGCAGCCTATTGAGCAGGTTTCGGGGAGAGTACTGATCACTACAGATGCAGAGGAAGTAGCAGTAGATAGCCATATTTATACTCTCCTGTTCTCAACAGAAACATGACGCAGCTGAGCAAATCAAGAAGTACTAAAGCAGGTGCTACCATGTGGTTTGGGGATTATATTGAACAACAATGGAACTAGCTGGTTGAATCAGATAGTGTTTTTCCATTGTGGGGCAGTCCTTTGGGACTTATCCAAGGCATCTATAACCTTGAGTTCACTCCACTGCCTCATATTGGGGGTGGGGGATTGAGAGAGATTCCCTCTGACTCTTTCATTCAATAGTTGGAGATAAAGAACTCCATGGATAATGGAATGCTAGTGATTACTGACTTTTTGGCCAAAGGAGTAAAAATGTTATTATGGACTTTAGTTTTTGGTAAATAATGTCTTGCAGAAAATAAACTTGTACAAAACAATCTGCCATTATTTCTAAATCGCTTACTATTCTAGGCAGTCAGCCTTGTAATAGGAGGTGTACCCAGACCTGTGACTCTCGTGGATATAAATATAAATAACACAGTTCCAACAGTTGGTGGCAATGGAAGACGGACCATCGGATGAGGTAACGTCATCATCATCGCTACTACCACCACCATCATCATCATCATCATCATCAGCTGAGGACAGCAGGGGAGAGGAGAGTGGCATAATGAAGTCACCAGAGGAAATGGACTTTTTTCATCCCATTTTCCATATATTTGTGACAGAATGGGGTGGTGGTGATATTTTTATAGTTCATTAAAGCAATCAGAAAATTAATGCCCCTGTTTTTTTCAGGTAATGCACCAACACTTCTTACTGCTTTGATTCTAAATTTCAGTGGTACAACTCTGGCAATTCAGAGGGAGGCACAAAGATTTGGGTGGTACAAGTAACCCACAGATTGAGAGTTGTCCAGCTCTGATTTCTCTTCTGGCTGGCAACTATTCTTTGGAGACTCAGTGAGAGAAGGAAGAGTATTTCCCATTATCTTCTACCTAATTCTTTTAAATGGAGATGTCAGGGTTTGAATCTAAGACCTTCAACACACAAATAATTTTTGGATTCCAGGTGATACTTATTCATATGTGTGGAACTATAAAGTTTTTATTCTGTAAAAGTGAATTGTGCCTCCATTATTATTTATTCAGTTTTCATTTTTCTAAAGCACACTTCTGTGATCAGTTTAGTTTGAAGCTGATTTAAGAAAAGCATAACATATCACTAATGCTATTTCCAAAGTGCGTCATCATGCTAACTGTTGCCTTTTCTCTGTGCTCTCCTCCACGAACAGCTACCATGATTGCTCCCACTCTTTTGCTGTCATCGGCGTTTAATCAAACTCAGCAGCTGTTTATAGCAATTACTATAAAGCAATAGACATTATCCCTTAACTAACTGTCTTATTAATATAGGTAGTTACACAGCTATTTCATAGTTAGTCTTAAATAACTGCCTTTAATTATTTTATTAACATAAATAACCATCTCAATAAATTTCAATTAAATGCACATGCAAGAAACAATTTAAAGCATCACACTAAATTGCATCTGGTTACTGTCGTTTAAATTAATGGCACTACATCGTTCAGTTAAAACACAACCTTAAGTTATTTGGGATAATGAATTTTTGTTTGGCTTGGAGAGGGGAGAATGAGGTGCTACTGGGATGGCAAAACTAAGTGTTATCATGTGACAGTAAGGTACAATTCATCGTGGTTTTCTTATATCAAACATTTTGGTTACCCAAATATGTAGAGGATGGGATTGCCTTTAAGATGACTATTGAAACTTAAGTTTCAGTGACTTTTATTTCATTTTGACTTCAAAATACTGCTTTCCCACTGATTTGTGGGAATTGGCAAGATGCTGCTGTTATAAAAATCACTTGTCTTGAAAAAAATAATCATGTAGCAAGATCTTGGTGCCTTCCTTTCTGTGCCTTCAGAGCAGTTTGTTGAAGATTCTTCTCCAGAACATTGCTGCTACACTGCCACCACTGGACATAATCAACGTAGTCTTGCAGCTATCATTCAAGAAGGATCAGGTGACCTATTTGAGGCAATAGGGAGAACCTAGTTAGAACCAAGTTCTCTAAAATGGCAGACTGCTCTTTGAACTGCTTATTCAAATGTGCATCTTTCTCTGCCATATCACAAAGCATGACAATATTCTATAAAAACTTACTTATTTAGGTGCCATTAGGTAAAGTACAACTTTTGGTAACTGGATAAACGCTCATCATCTGGATTTCTTTTTAGGAATAACTTCAAAGAACAATATGGTAATATCTTTTAGGTTACTGAGTTAGATTATGGGACTACATAGAACAATAACAACAATAAAAATGCCAAATTATCAGTTAGTGCAGCACCTTTACAACCTCTTGTTTCCCTTCTGCAGGTACTTCATTTCCTGACTCTTTCTTCTAATATGCATCTTTTCTAACGATACACAGATCTCTTTGTGTTTTCATTTGCCTTATCCCTACCAAATCTAACAATAGCATTCTAAATTAAAAAAAAAGTTTTTAATCCATAAACTGTCCAAAAGTATGTATATTCACTGAGAAGTTTCTTAGTTTTCTTACATATTTAATCCTACCCTTAAAAAAAAAAAGATTAGAAACTTAAATATCAAAAGCTGGTTTTTGGGCAACGTTCAGAAGAATATAATTCAAAGGTAGAAGGCTTGTGTTATATGCAAAAAAGCAGCTGCTATCAGTCAGTCTGGACAATTCCAAGCTATATGGGCTAATAACCTGATTTAGTATCAGGATATATCCAACATTAGACTAAATTAAGAATAATTTCTAGGTATCCTTAACATTCAAGACTGGCATACGGAAGTTGATTTCCATCAAAGTTCACTAAAATGATGCTTTACAAGACTTACTTTTGATAAAATTTAGCAGCATCAAAAGATTTTGAAAGAATTAAGTCATTCCAGTAAGGCCAGCGTTTCCCACCTGGTCATAATCTGAGACTGGAGTTCTCTAAGGAATATAGTATATAGGATAATAAGAACTTGATAATTTCATTTGTCTTTTCCCCAGGAATATGTGAACATCTTCTATCCTTGGAAATCTTATAAAAACCATTTGGATTTTTAATGAAATCTTCAGATGTTTCACAAGAAATGGAACCTTCAAACTGACTCTGCAGTTTAAGATGTGTGGAAAAGATTTATCCAACTATCTCTAGAAACACTTAGTTCAATTTTTCTGCAATTTTTTTCATCTTCTCGAAATTTCTTAGACATTTTACTCAAGAAGAAAACTATTTGCTTCAAATCTTGTTTTTCATGAAATTTTGGTTGCTTCTTTTAAAATAAAGCCACCACCTTGAATACATTGTTGATACTATAGGCTACCTTTAAATCTTATCAGTGCATCTTTCTTGTCTTTTGACATATATGCAGTCCCTGGAATCCAGAAATCTCTGTATTTGGACAACTAAATTATTGCTTGTCAGTTCAGCCTCAAATGAGAGACAGATGTTTTGTTTCAATAATGCTCCATTCAGAAAGCCAGGCTTACTTTCTTGTTCTGCCTCCCTGCTTCTTCCTTGCATATTGCTGACAGTTCAGGTACATGCCTTCACCCCAGGAACCCATACATGATCTTTCTTAGTCTCTCAATTAAGGGTACACATTTTAGCATTTTAAAAGATGACTGAGCCAAGTGACTTTCAGGTGTTACATTGTAAAAAATGGAAAAAAAATAAGAAATTACTGACAATATAAAGATATTTAGATGGAATTTGCTAGTTAAACAACTTTCCTTTCAAATGTTTTGTTGTTGAATTTCAAGATCTTTTAGAAAAATCCTTGACATTAACTGGATTGGTATTATAACTATTTTACAATGTAGAGATATAAAGTTTCATCCTTACTTCCTAAATATTAGTTAATCTTACTGAAATTGTTTTCCTTTTCTTAGTATTCTAATAGCAGTTCCACAACCTTATCTCTGGACATGTTTCACTTAGGTTTCAGGCATAATATTGAGATGGGATTGATCATACTTGTTGATAACTGGTGGAGCCAGGATGTGAGTGACGGGACTATCTTCATTCTCCTTGAACTCTCAGAAACTTTTGATACCTCATGATATCCTTCTGGATCAACTATGAGCATTGGGAATGGGAGGCATGGTGTTGTCGTGTTTCTCCTCTTTCTCCATGGCCAGTCCAAATTGGTATCGATAGTGGGGAGAGAGGTCAAGTCTGAAGGCCTTGGTTTCAGAGTGCCACAAGGCTTAACACTCTCAGCCCTCCTGTTTAACATCTACATGATGCCACTAGGTGAGATCATCCATCAACACAGGATGAGGTATCATTAAAATGCAGATGATACTCAGTTGTACAACTCAATTCCTATTGGTCAAGTGATGCTTTCAAGGTCTTGTTCCAGTGTCTGAAAAATATTGGGGCCAAGATGGGGAGGAACAGGCTCTGGCTCCACCCACTTTTGTCATGCAGATCTCAATATCCATGCAAAACCTGGTGCAGCTATCAAGCCAATAGAAAATATGCACCATATTGTAAGTGGATAGTTGCTAAAAGTATTTAACAAGCAGGTTGGTTTTCAATACTGCAAACCTTCCCCAAAATGAGGGGATTGGTATAGACTGTTAAGTGACAATAGAGATGATAGCATCTTTCTATAATGCTTGGAAACAATTCAGAGCAACAGCTATAGAAACATAATTAGAATGCATGCTTCAGACCAGGAAAGGTATCACAGATTCCAAGAGTATGCCAGAGTGGGGAAGATTCATAAAAATATTAGAAGCTAGAAGGCTTCCTCTACCCAAATGGAGGTCTTGCACAAATGAAATGAGCAAAAAGGAACATTGAGGGGAGGGGGAGAGAAAGAAATGCAATCAGTCAATAAAAAGTGGAGAAAAGGAATTTGAGGAGCACATGGCAAAGAATATGAAAGATGAACCACAAAAGAATATTTAAATGTATTCAGAATGGGAAATAGACCAGAGAGGCTATTGGGTCACTGGGCCACAGGGCATTAAAGTTAAACTAAAATGGATGGGGAAATTTCACAGAAATTGAATTACATCTTTGCTTCTGTCTTTACTACTGAGTTTGCAGGATAGATGCCTGTGCCCGAGTTGACTAATTCAGCTGAGAAGGATCAAATGAATTGAAACAAACTGAGACAACAAGACATGACATCATAAATCTAACTGAAACACTTTAAAAATAAATCCCTTGGTTCAACCAATTTCTACCTGAAGGTTCTTCAAGAACTCAAATGTGAAACTGCTCATTAGCTGACAGAAATATGTAATTCCTCTTTAAAACTGATATTTGTTCTCAAGGATTGGAAAATGGCAAATGTAACTTCAATTTTTAAAAAGGGATTGAAGGATGAAACAAAGAAGTATAGGACAGTAGCTTAATGCCTCTCAAAAGTATTATTGAGAAGAAAATAAACAAATAGAAGAACTAGTCCTGCTGAAAATGAACTGACATGGTTTCTGCAAAGGTAAGCCTGGTCTTATGAAATTTCTAGATCTTTTTGAAAGAACAAGCTTTTAGACTAGGTGGTACAATAGACAATGCTAAGTTGGATTTGAAAAAATGGCTCCTGAGAAAACTCAAAGCCATGATAACTACTTAGCAACCATGGAACAGGTACTTTCAGGAACAGATAACTTGGCGAATAAGGACAATTTTTAGTCTAGAACAATGGGATAGGAGCACATTCCAGGAATCAGTACTGGGGAGATTACTTTTTAAATTGTTTATACAATATGGAGCTAGGGATAAGCAGTGAGATAGCAAAGTTTCCTTATGATGTCAAAATATTCAAGGTAAAAAAGATAAAATTCCTTCAAGTCAAGCTAAACTCCCCATGACTTTATGGACACATCCATGTATTTTATTTTTTGGAGGGCGGGGGGACAAGAATACAGAAAAGGAAGAATAAAACTATGAAGTCCTGAGAGAATAACCCTTTCAGTGTATTTGTGTTTAGCATGTCCTCCTTTTCCAATGTGTCAGTAAATGTCTATCCATAATATTCCCACAGTTAAAGGCATAAAGAATATAAAATAAAGTCTCTTTTGAGCTGAATTTAGTCCTTTGGTTTCTTGTACATCTCTATGTTGTTTTCTTAGTTTCAAGACAGAAATGGGTTGCCATTGGTCATGTCTAGGATGACTAGTGAAGTCTAGTCTTCAGTGCTGCGGTTTCCTAGTGATCTTCCATCCAAATACTAACCATCCAACCCTGTTTAGATTTTTTGTGTGTTTGCTTTCGTCTTTTTGAGATCAGCCAAGTTCAGCTGTGTGCCACCAACAAAATCAAAATGTTTTCTCCAGACTGGATGACAGCCTCAAGATGGCAAATGCTGGATCAAAGATTTGTGGTGGAATGCTCAATAGCAATGTCAATGTAGTGTGCAGATGCGGAGAAGGAGGAGGAGGAGGAGGAGGAGTTTCATTAGGCCCAGAAATTGGAGATTCCACAAAAAGAGTGACAAGTCAAAATGAGTTATTGGCAACCAAGGTCACAAAATCAAAGAGGTTATGACTGCCTGCTTCCATCACCCCAATCCTGAAACACTGTTTTGTGTTCCTCTCAGGCTAAAAGGGTTTTCAGGTGGGCTGATCCTTCCACACGCTAACACAGTTCTGTCTTAGCTGACTGGGAGATGGGCCAACATGTGGGCTGGTCTTCCTATTAGCTAATTCAGCTCCATATTAATATGGCATGGGACTGGGTTATTTGAGGGACTGCCTCTCCCCAGTTACATCTACCTATCCCATGAGGACTGGCAGGAGAGGCAAGTTATGGGTCCCATCTACAAAAAAGCATCATCGGGCAGGACCCAGGAAGAGAGCCTTTTATGCCATGGTGCCCGTCCGGTAGAACACCATCCCCCCAGACCTTGGATTGGCCGCAACCCTCCTGACCTTTATGAAGGCCCTGAAGACATGGCTCTGTTGCCATGCCTGGGGGTCTAGCAATGGTGGGGGGCTCTTACAATGGCTGTGTTGAGCTAATGTAGGATGAATTCTGTTGCTGATCATGATTTTCTGTTTTCTAAATTGATTATGGATAGTTTTTATATGTTGGAATATGGGTTTGTAACTTGTTTTTATTGGATTGTTTTTACCTGTTTTACCTTACCTATCTGTAAGGTAATGCCCAGCATCACTTAGATGAAATGGGTAGCCATACAAATAGAATAAAATAACAACAGCAACAACAACCAACAAATAGTTGGCCTGATAGTTGGGACAGAGGGTGGGGTGGGTGGGTTCTCCTATGGGCTAACATTGCACTATGTTAGCCAATGGGTAGATTAGGCTGTCAAAATCATTCTCCTAAGCAAGACTTTATATCTTACTTTTTTCAGCTCAGTTCTGTGTTATTCCAGTTTGAATACATTGTTTTAACATCCGCATTGCAGGAATCCTTCTGCACATATTCTAGGGCTGTTGGGCCCCCAAATTCCTTATGATGATTCAGAAAAACAGTAAAACCAGGGCTCTTACTTCCTTATCCATGATTGTGTTCTTACTGAATGCATATTGTTAATCAGTATGTTATATACCTTGGTGGACTAGATGGGCTATTAGTCTGACTCAACAGGCTCTTTTTATGTTCTAATGCACTCACTTAGGAATTTTTTGTTCCCACTTTCACTCATTGCCTTTAGAAAAAGAAAGAAACATTTCTTCAGCTAGGCATTCTGAATTGTTTTTATGATGATCTTAACATTTCTGTATGCATTTTAATTGTGTCTAAGTTGGTTGTTGTTTTTCAGTACTTATGTTGTATTTCTGTGTATGTCTTCATATCCACCTTATGTTGTATTTCTGTGTATGTCTTCATATCCCAGGACACCTTGATTGTCCTGGTTGGGTGGAAGGATGAAATATAAATAAAAATGTGGAATAACAACAACAACAACAACAATGATAATGATGCATATGAAGCCTACAGTTCATTGAAGCCTCTCCTCTCTATGGCCTATTATACCTAGTGACTCAAGAAGTCTCCCTGGAGTTGGTGCAAAACATACAGATCACTTTCTGTTTGGCACCTGAACCTTAATTTTTTGGTATATGCCATTGAACCAGGGTGCAGTGGTCGACCAAGCACCAAGTTCAATTCATTGACCTGCCAGCAACCTCATCAGGGACATGGAAGGATCACCACCTTTGCTTGAAGCAGTTAAGGGACTCATTTTAATTTTGATATTCATGCTGGATTTAAACAACAGTTAACTGAAGTGAAAAAACAATATTGTTTTTTTCCTTCTCCCCTTCCTTTTTTCCACCAAGATAATTGCAGGTCCCATCTTTAGGAGAGGAACTTATAACTTGAATGGGAGGAACTTAAAGCAAACAGTTGAGGCATTATCCTTGTATTCTATTTTTTCTGTCTTGTAATTATAGTCAGCTGATCTAAGTCTCTAACTGGGACTAAAGGTAAATGGGGAAACATGTCAATGTTCCAATATTTGTACTTCTAATGCAGCTTTCCCCAATTGATGGCTTTGGGATGTGTTTCAGCTGTAAGTTCCTGAGTTCCCCACCAGCACTGACAGCAGGGAAGCGTTTCTATTATATAATTGAATCAGGCTGCCAAAAAAAAAAAAAAAAAACAGAAAACAAGAAAAATGGAGATGAGTGTGAGGGTCAAAGAAATGGCTTTATGCATTATGATCTATCTCAAGCTTCAAGCTATGAAGATAAAGACTAACATACTATTTAGAGGCTTCATTTAATTCTAGTGGATTTATTAAATAATCTGGCCCAGAGCTAAGATGGAATACAACTTACTTCAGACATTGTGATTACCATTTGGATTAAAGAAACTTGTCCTCAGCCCAGAGATGACTTTAAATTCTTCCTTTTAATTTTTCACTGGAAATGAATGTAAATGCTACTTGCCTCCGCTTTTCCTAAAATAATAGGCCTATACTTTTCCTAAAGTAATGGCCACAGTAAGGGATGGGTAAGGAATGGAGAAGAGCAATAGAAGATGGGCTTGTTGAAATGAATGGCATTTTCCACCATAACTTTACTTTTCACTTGGTGGGCTTTGAATTTTGTATAACAAGCAGGCAGAGATCCACAGGTGAGACCCATATGGGGATAGTGATGATAGAATAGCTGTACTGTTTCTCACTAGCCCTGCCAATCCCCTTTACTTGTACTGCTCTTGTTTTAAATTTAGCTGTTCACCTAGAGATCAGCTACCTGTCCTTACTCCCTCCCATTATTTGCACGAGGTTTTATGGTAATCCTTCTCAGAATTTGAAATATTCTCAGAACTGGAAATATTACACAATGGAGCCTGCATAACTTCAAAGTCCAAAGACAGAAATGAAGACAGAAGCCTCAGAAATGAGGCCATCATCTTTTCTTTCAAATGCATATTGATGAAACACCTTTTTCCCCCCCTAATCCATGACTGGTAACACACTGAAAATGAACAAACAAGACAGAAACAGAGGGGAAAAGCTCTTGGGACAGCTTTCAGCAGCAGAGCATTCTCCAAGAACTCTGTCCAAGAATAATCTAGTAAAATGTGGACAGAGAACCATCGACCTCGGCTTTTCCCTGAACATATGCAGCTCTGATCAGTCTGGAATTTCAAGAAAAACAAGGTCTTGAACTCTAATCCTCAGACACATAACAAAGCACACTTCACAGCTGTGATGCACAGCAACTATCAGCTTGGAGGACTGAGTAGGTCCCAAGACAATGCCTCTTTTATCACCCAGAGGACAAATATCTAGACAGCAATATTTTCTGCATGAATGCTCCAAGCATCTCGCACAACTCCAGACTGAAAGGGGAAAACCGAGCTGAGAGTGTTTGCTGAGTGATCATTTTAATTTACTACTTGATGTAAATCTAAATGAACTGACACCCAGTTTGAGATGGACAGAAAACAATCATCACAGAGACAAAAAAGGAAGAAAGGGGAAAAAAGGAGGGGAGAGAGAGAGAGACAGAAAGCTAATATTGCAATATCATCTGAGTGGCAGAGGTTTAAGCAAGTTTAGCAATGATGCTGTAAGAGGGAGGGAGAGATGGGCGTGAGTTCTGTTTCTGCAACTCGATTTCCATAATAAGTTGTGTAATTTATTTATTTTTTTTCCACGGTTGATTTATTAAACTGTGGGAACAATGGAGGGCCAGAAATGGTTGCTGGGTATGAAAACATTTCATTATGCAAAAGCACAAATAGCATTATCCCAAAGCGAAAATGATTTGGGACTCTACTAGACAAGATGCTGGTATCAGAAGGAGGGGAAAACGCAGGTAACTTGACATTAAGTTGGAACATTCATTCTCAATTATTCTACATTGCAAGTAATCTTGGTGGGAACAATAGATTGCGTGGGTAGAGGGGGGAGATTTTTATTCTTTGTTGTGCATGTCTTTGCCAGTTGAATTAGGGAAGAAAGGAAGCATGATTTTATATGAAGTAAAGGGAAATAAAGCATGTAATGCTTGGCCTCAGATTCAGCCTTTGTTGTTAATTCATAGCCTCTGCAGCAACATTTGTAAGCCTGTTTGTAAGCTTGCCTTTGTTTTGTGAAGGAATGTATTTACTGAGTTACCTATGCCACTGAGTACCATATGTTATAATAAAAATATGAAGGAGGCTTAAAAATGACTGAAATAACAGGTAAAATTATTAGAATGCAGTTGAAAATTCATTTTTATCTCCAGATTTTAAGTTTGGTCAGGCCAGTAATAGTTTGGTTAATTGGCAACTCCAACAGTATGTACGTCGGTTATCTCTTTGAGCTGTTTTTAATTCAGCCATTTCGCTTTTTTTTCCATTAAAAAAGATCTGATACACGGATAGAAGCTGCAATCCTATGGTCCTATGATCCATGAATAAAGAAGGTAGGCTAATTTCAAAAAACCTCCACACTGGAGTTTAAAGTACTTTATGACCACTGCCATTCTGGCCATGGCAACAGCAGAAAGAAGACATTTGGGGGACATATCAAAGCCAATTTATTTTTGGTCCCCAAACCTCCTATTTCCCCCAGCTTGACCAGAGAAAAGGGGATGGGATTATGTTGCTTCTGAAGCAGGTGAACTAATTTTTTCCTTCTTTGGAATCAGTGGGAGGGAAAAGGTAAGTAGATTTTTAAAAATGATCATCCAAAATATCTGTTGTTAAGTCTATAATTCTCAGAGCCTTTCAAAGTCAGTCACGTTAAGTACCATCCCACACATTTTCAAGGAATTTTTTGCTTAGAATATTCATTTTCTAGTACTTATTTTATTTGGCTTTCAAACATTTCTGGGACATTTTAAAGGGCAGACAGCATAAAGATAGACAACTTCTTGGCAACGGGGAAAAAGTGGAAAAGGGGAACCAGTTCTGTGCCAAATCACATATAATTTTTTTTTTATCATGTAGACAGTGAAAAATGTCAACAGCATCCTAAAGTCTATGTAGATCCAGGCTTAAAGAATTCAGGGATGTCCTGCTTCTAAAGATTACTGCAACAGTCTCAGTTAAAGTCTTAAATAGAGTTTTTGCACATGCACAGAGGCCATTTTTATTGGCTCAAGGCTTTCAAAAAAGTTGGATCAGCTGCATCTCGAAGTTTCACTTAGGTGGAATGGCTCACTTACACAAGGCAAAGCATTTTGCCAAGGTGGATCAGGTGTGATCTGTACTGACCTAATTTCTCCCACAGGTCTAATTTGGTCCCAAGGGGTGGGAAGCTAAGCTGTCAGTAGAGAGAACAGGAGGAAAGGGCTCTTAACAAGGAATTTTCTGCAGTCACGTTATGTTTTTCTTTGTCTCATGGCAAGCCTATTGACTTACCCACAAATAATGAAACACCAAGGTTTTTTGTTTGTCTGTTTGTTGCAAGAGTTCCTTGCAGAACCATATTCTAAAGGTCCAGTGGTTAGCAGGTCTTTGATTTTACCTTTTTGCCACATTCTTTGAGTGGTCTTCTACTATATGTGTCAAAGAACAAAGAGGAAGAAGTCATCAACAATGCTCTAATGTAACTCAGAAGACCACTGTAGCTTTATTACTTCAGGAAACAAGGACTCAACCAATAATGCCAGATGTTCTCTTCCAGCTTCAGGTTACTAGCAAGACCCAAGCTTTAATACCTGGCTGCAAAGAACAAGAAACAATACTAACCAAAAGAAAACTATCTTCATAATGTGATTTAGAACATATGTACATTTAACTACTGACGCTGCTGCTATCCTGTGCTTATGCTGGCTTGACTTTAAGCTGGTTTAACAAAATCCTGTCCAGACTGAGACACTTTGGCAACAGTTTACAAGGTGTTCAGTTCAGACTGGAGGCTGCCATGTCCTCCCATTGGATAATTCCCCGGGTGCTGTGCCCTCCCACCTTTCTGTTCCAGGAAAGTTATTGCTAATCACTTTCCTTCTTGTGGGTGGGTCTTCCTGGACATATATAGTTGTATGTCTGTGCTTGTGTGTATTTTACACAAATACTGATGAAACACATGAAATTAAGCTAAATTTATACATACAAGATTAAAGCATTAAGATGCTCATATATGCTGGCAAAATAAGCATTTTAAAAATAAAAATACCCTTCTTTCAGCCCTGTTGTACTTAATAGATTCTATAATTCCCTTTACCAACATATGCTAGCATATAGAACCCACCTATCTTGAAACTCAGCAGATTTTTTTTAATTACTTTTTTTATTTTCCCCAGCTAGCTAGTTTTTCCTCCTGGACTTTTCAATTTTTTAATGCATGGTGAAACCATTCTACCTCAGGTAACTGAAAAATGGTAAAACAGTAGAAGAGAAAAACCCACGCTCAGATTGCCGTGAGAGTGAGTGGGGGATTAATAGAAGGCAACTCTGTTCATTTCTGTCCTCCAGAAATGGGTGTCTACCCATTCTGATGATGGAGCAACTGGGCAGTGCAGATAAGCTCTAAGTCCCTGCTGTGTAGGGCTACTAAAATCTAGAGAACCATTAGATGGCAGCAGAAATACCAGTAATTCAAACCCTTTGCTGCCACCTGGTGTTTATGTAGTGTTACAACCCAGATATTGGAATCCTACCTTTTCTGTGCTTCAGATATTTTGTCATTTTCCTGGAACTTAAATGTAGTTCCATGAACCTAGCCTTCAGACTCCACTAATTCACAACTCACATGAGCACATGCATAGCCACCCAAAGGAGAAAAAAAATCTGTATCTCTGTGGAGATCATGTGCCAGGACACTGACTAACTGTTTTCAGATACTGTAGGGTTTTAGAGATGGATGTCTTTTCCTCAGAAAATAAGATATGCATTTTCCACAAGGCAAAGTCCTCCTTCCTTCCTTCCCTCCCTCCCTTATCTGTAATGGCCCTTTGATGTAGCAAATATAGGGATGAGCTTACCTGCTTTGCTGGCAGACCACTCAAGCCCTGCTTCTCAGCAACACTTCCATAACAGGTTCATATAACAATACATGAAGAGGAATCTCCTTCTGCCTCAGCTTTAAACTGCCTCAAAAAGGAAAGAGAGTGTCCCAAGCTGACTTCAGAGGGGAGAAGGATACCAAGCCTACATGTAAAGATATATTCCACAATGGCTCTATTTTCACATTGCTAATCTGTAATTAACTTAATCAATTAACCTCATTATGCAATTTGTACAACATACACTAAATCATAAAGTGATCACATGGACTTGGTTCAATGTTTGTGAGTCAGTAGGTGTGTGAACTAGAACTGGGGAAAATATATCAAGTACCTCTATATTCAGACATTGTGACTATTCTGTGTTCAGAATAATTGTGACTATTATTTAGAGAAATGAGGAAGTATGAGGGAAGACTATCATTTGATAGGTTTTACAAGAGCTCCAGGCAGGTAACATTAATGAGTCAAAATGAAGATCTGGAGGAGGGAGCTGAATAGTGCTTACCACCTGTATTCATCAGTATACCCAGGATGGTGAATTCTTCTGCAGTAGGGTGGGCAACTATTTTGCAATTGAGGACCATACTTCCCCCCCCCCCCCCGGACTCTGAGAAAAAAGTCCCAAAACTTTATTGTCCTTGGGCCGTGGGTTGCTCCCGAGTGCTTTGCAAAATTACCAGATGTCTGGCAGTGAATTCTATAAAAATAATTATATGTCGCATGAAGATGACCTTCTGTTTACTTATCCAGAATTTCCCACTATTCAACTTCATTAGATGAACTTGATTTTAATATCCTGATAGAGGGATAAACTTGTATCACCTTATTCAACATTATTTACTAAGTTCTTGTTGGGCTGCCATATCTGGGCTGCATCAGTATGGACGATGAATAGATGGCCATCCGTATGGTCTCTCAGTGCTGCCTTCTAGTGGTTGTCTGGATTTTACAGCCCATATGATAATCCTCCTTGTTTGATCTTAAAAGCTCTAGGTTGCTTTAAGCGTTTTTTCCTTAGAAAGGCAGCAGAAAATATTGAAAGAGGGATAGAGATTTAAATCGAACAGGCCAGAGCCTATTTACATAAATTTTACCCTTTACAATGATAGGAGCAATTACAATGCAGTGTGATGGCACCAAGTTATTCCGTGCTTCAGAAGTTGAATTAGATCACATTCTCTTTTTCACCTTAAGCTTTTGTACAGCATGCACAGCCTTTGTTCTCATTAAATTTTATTGCCCCAGTCAAAAATCATAAGCATACGTTTGAAGCTCATGAGGAATTTCCTGTTTTTATTTTGACATAATCCTTATAAAGTAGGAAGCTCCCTTGGCAAGTGGCAAACAACAACAACAACAAAGCCAGTTTAGAGGAATGGGGAATTTTTAGCATGGGGGAGGGGGGGATGAGTCTGAGGTAAACATATGGTTTAAATGCTCCAGCCTATTTCAGTTCAAGCTGGGAGAGTGGAGGAGTGTTGGTTCAGAGATCCAGTTCGCTGCTCTCTCCTACTGTGCCTGCCTACTAATTGCATCCCATGTTTGTCAATCAAATATTTGCAATTAACAAAAATATTCCCTTAAGAGACATATAGCAGAGGTTGGCTAAGCAGCCATTGCGTTGCTATTAGAGTCAGCACCAAGAAAGAGGGAGGGGGAAGGGAGGAAATCCTACAGTGATATGAAATCAGAAAAAAATATTCTGTTGCCAGTGACACCTCCTGAAATTTCCAGTCAAAATATTAACAAGCAGAATAAGAGAGCACAGGGGGTTTGTCAAAGGGATCTTTTTCCAAAGAACAGAAACTTCGATGTCAGTCTTTCTGACTTGTCTTCAGTCTCAGAGAACGTCTCCTGGTTGATTTTTCACTCAGCATATCCATTGCCCAAGGATAAGAGTTTGACTGAGCTTTTTATTTAACTCCAATTTAACTAATGTCAGAAAGCCCAACCTTACTGTAACAAGCAACCATGTGCTTGGTTCCAAGTCAGGCTGGGAGGAAGCAGGCCAGAATAATTAGGCCAAGGCCAAATTGAAAGGAAGTGGTGTTTCCTAAAGAGCTGAGCTGGGAAGGCCAGTAATTTGTGGGGAATTGGAATTTCCCTGTGCAATCCAGAAACCACAAATGATTTTCAAACTCAGTGTTGCATCTAAAATAGGGCAGAGAGGAGAATGCTAGTACCATGGCAGTTTGAGTCATAGATTGTCCAGTGACAAAAAAATATAATGTAATTTGGAGAGAAAAAACATTTTCATCTTTGTTGTTGTAAAGTCTAAACTAAGTTGCAAGCCTTTGCTGGAGGTTAAATTAGGGGTTTTGCTACGTACAGAATGTTTGTTTGTTTAAAAAATATGTAATGGACACAGATAAAGGTGCCTCAAATCAAACTGAATTATTTATAATTTATTCCAGTATTGCCAATATTGACTGGCAGAAGATGATGCTGAGAATTAAATTGGATCCTTCTGTTTCCATCCTGACTTGTGGAAGGCAAAGCCAAAATAATTCCCAGAGGGGCAGCCATTTTAATTTGCTACAGTAAAGAAGAAGAAGAAGAAGAAGAAGGAGGAGGAGGAGGAGGAGGAGGAGGAGGAGGAGGAGGAGGAGGAGGAGGAGGAGGAGGAGGAGGGGGGGAAGAAAAGAAAAGAAAAGAAAAGAAAAGAAAAGAAAAGAAAAGAAAAGAAAAGAAAAGAAAAGATGTGGCATCTTAAAGACTAATATATTTATTATGGTGTGAGCATTTGCAGATTATAGTAACCTTCAACCTATGTAAATCAAGTCTCTCTTTCTTTCTCCCGCTTAAAAAAAAAAGGCCTAAATTGTTTTCTTCCTCTCATATGAGACAATAACAAGCCTTACTGTTTTTAATGTTTGCCATTTCCCATGCTATTCTCCAAACAGAGTTGGGACAGTGCTTTGCCGGGACACTATTTTTCCAGAGGTTTTCTAGAGTCTGCAGCCACAGTACCTTGATCATCAAGACAAATTCTTCTGTTGCTCTCAACTTCAAGGTTGATCATTTTAAAAATGCTATAATAAACACTAATGTAGGAACAATGTTTTGAAAAAAAACTGAAAATATTTGCCAATCCAAAACACCTTCTGAAATTGTTCTGCTTTCGTTTGTTTCCCAGTGATCTCAGAAGATAGCCAGATCTAATTGTTTACTCTTGTGACACAACCAAGACGGGGTTGGGCTGTGCGTATGAGTGATGCAGGAAACATAGTTTGCATTAGAACAACAACAACAGATTAAACAAGAGAACTACACATAAAGAAGAATTAAACACACACACACACACACACAGAGTTTGGGAGTGTATGTAAATACATTTATAATCTTAAAGAAAGATACAAAATGTTAATGATCCATAATCAATATTTATATCTAAAAATATTTGTACAGATGGAAGCAACCTATTAGGAATGTTGATGTTAAGAAACATGGAGACCAAATTGAATAAAACAATATTTAATCCTTTAATTAAGGGATTCTTCAGTATCAGCTGAAAAATTAACACAGCATCCAAAAAGTCTTTAAAAATCCTTTAATTAAAGAATTGCTGATTTTAATTGATGATGACATGGGATAGTCAAATCTGATTGTGTCTTTATCATCAGTATGTTGTCTCATTCACTACAGGTTCTCTGACAGCCTGGGATTTCCCATTCAATTAATCCGGTGAGAAGAATATACAATAATTTCCAGGATTTAAATAATGGTGCAGAAGTACACTGGCAACAAAACATCTCACAATAGTGGAGCTTGGGGCAGTTTTTCAACCTCTTCAAAAGCATCCTTTTTAACTCAGTTACCTTCATTTTAATCTGAGGATCCAGCAAAACTGCTGCTGAGGGTTCAGCAGCAGCACAGTTTTCCACAGCGTGTAGTTCCACAGCAAAAGCCTGGTAAAGCTGGGTAACCTGCACCTTTGAGCCCTGTGAAATATTCAGTCCTTTGCTCACTTGTCCATCCCTTCATCATTCAAGAAAGTAAACTGAAGCCCATGGAGGAATAAGAAACAGAGCAACTGAACAGAAGCCTTTTCTCATTGAACACTCTCAGAGTGACTAGTCATAGATGTGCTGGAAAGCAAAAGGAGGGATACTTTGCCACTGTTCTTGCGCAGCTGCTTATACAGCCCTATATATGGCCATTGATATACATGACAATCAGAGCAGTCAAAGGGGGATTACAAAGCTAGTTAATGTAGAAAGCAATGAAAAGAAAATTGATCTGAAGCAGCATCAGAGTAGCAAACTGATAGTGAGACCCAAAGTTGGAAAAACAAACTTTGTTTCATTATACAGATGTTTGTTTGTTTGTTTGTTTATTAAATTTGCCCCCGGCCCATCTCCCCCCAATGGGGGACTCGGGGCGGCTCACAACACGTTAAAACAATAAATAAATATACAATTAAAACCTACAACAATTCACATTCACAAAAATAAAAGGGAAAAAATCCAGGAGGCCGATGGTTCAAGGCAGCAACACCAGGCCGCTAAGGGACAAGCCAACCCCACACTTGATGATCCCCCTCCTCACCCCAGGCCAGATGGCAGAGCCAGGTCTTCAGATCCCTCCGAAAGGTATATACTGTACCTATGGATCCCGTTGGTCCTATGGCAAACTTCTCTTATCAAAGCTCAGAAGTCATGTATTACTATAAGCAGTTACTTGACAATTCAGCCACTGAATCCTTCCTTACTGTTTCATTCAAATATTTCTATCCTGCATGTTTTGCCCAAGTGCATCTGGAAGCATCTAAGAGCATATATACAATAACATGAAACGGTCACTAAGATCAGTGCAAATATTAAAAAAGCAAACCAGCCTATAAACACAGTTAATTTCTTTTAGTTTCCAAAAATTTAAAGATTTTCCCATCAAGTATATTTTAGTCATACCCAAAAATCTTGAAAGAACTATCTGAACATCCCTATCAGAAGAAAGAATCATAGAGTTAAAAAGTTAAAAGGACTACTGAAACCATTAAGTTCTTCTCCTTCTCCATGAAGAAATCTAAATTAAAGCATCCTAGACAGATGGCTGCCTATGAAAAATCTCCTGCCACCTCTCTGGATAATTGACACAGTGTTAAGTAGCTCTTACTCTTAGGTGAAGTTTTTTTCTAATATTCACTGTTAGGTAAATGTGCCACCACTGAAAAGGCCCAAGATCTAACTCTCCTTGTTCAGGTTTCTATTAACAAGAAAAACAAGAGATAGCTTTCTCTAAAGATCCAAGGGCATTAAGGGGAGTGCATGAAGAATTTTTGAAGGTTTCCCTTTCTATTGTGCCTCTCTACTTCATTGTCTTCTATGTTTCCATGCTGATTTACATGAATCATGAAGGCTGACTGCAAATTGCTTGTCTTGAGCCTTCTGGTTAACCCCCATTGGCAGGCTGCCATTTTAATTTACCACAATTCTCCAACTTAGCATTGCTCTGGGACAAGATAGGAAATTAAGACAGTGATCCCCAGTGGGAATCTGGCAGATGCCATTTTAATTTCCCACAATATCCAGCAGCAATTCTACAATTAGGGGCACTGCAGCAAATTAAAGTGGTGAGTAGCTGATCAGATTGTTGTTGTTGCCACCACTAGAAAAGCCCTCTGGAAGGATACTAACATCAGTGGAGGGCCACCAGAGGACAGTTTGCCAAGGTTCCCTCAAGCATTGAGCCCAAAACATATGTGTGTGTCTATGCGTATGAAACACTTGCACACTGGGTTCTGCATTACATTTGATTGAAACCCAAATCCAGGATTACACAGGATTTCTCGGAAGAGATGTTTTAGTTCTCTGAAGCAAAAAAAAGCATTCACTCTCCAGTGACCAGCACTGAACCTGAGTCCACCTACAGATTCAGCACATTGGATGCCTGCAGAAAGGCAGAGAGTGTGTCTTCAGTCACTTTGTTCTCACTTCCTCCATATGGATGTGAGGAAATAGAGCGGTGGGGGGGGGGGGGCAGGGAGTTGGGTGACAAGCTGACCTTCTTATCTAAAGCGAGGTTAAATTCTGCCCCCTGTGCTTGGGAATGCTGGACGCTCCCTTTGAATCAGGCATATTCCCCCCTCCCTCATCGTCTCTTTGCCCGGGGGGGGGGGGGGTAAAAGAATTAGTGAAATAAACTTTTATGACAGTAAAGTTTAAAGGATTGCTTGGAGATGGTGAGAGAGGAGAGATCTCCTTACCTTGGCAGAGGTGCCTGGCATTTCTTTTATCTTGAATAAGAGCCCTCTGTGGACCCGCTTGCTTGCGGTGGTCTGGGAGCGGTCCTTCCCCTTGCAGCTTCTTCTGGGGCACTTGATACTTCCTGCAAGTAAGAAATTGTGCTGAGGGTTCTTTTTAAGTTTAAAGAAACAGACACACACCCCTCAGCGACCTCCTGACTTCTCCCTCTTATCCTCGCCCAATAAGAAATTCAGAGGAAATGCTCATTCCCTCCCATCCAGTTCACTCCCATTTAATTCACCCCCAACCCTGCCAGCCCTAGTTTTATAGCAGGGAGCATTTTACCAGGGCTTTCCAGTTTAGGGAATGTGCATTGATCTTAAGATTCTCTCCCCTGCCCATCAAAATAAGCATTAAAATGTCTGTGTGGCCTGGCATCCATAAGATAATTGTTAATCCCTGAAAACAGTTCATTCTACTGGAGCAGACTGAACTGTTACAAAGATACAGTAGTATTAAATGGAACATCAAAATTCATACCCAAATGCTGGACACTGCAGGGCTTTGAAAACTCAAAAGTGATAGATTGACATGGCTCGGGGAATCATACAGAATGTGCTGGCTTCCTCTCAAGGAAGATCTTATCCGGAGCAGAAGGTGGTTCTGGGAAATGTCAGCCATCAGAATTGCAGTCTTGAAAGGCTAGTTGAGCACATTCTCCAAGATGGGTCTTATCCTTCACTGGTCATGATAGTTGAACCAAGCCAGAGTGTGATAGTTCTACTTTACCTTCAGTTTCCTCTCTTCTCCCTCTGGTCATTTATGAATTTGTCTCTAATTAATTTAGGATACACCTTTCTCCAGCCTGAATATTTCTTTGGGCTATAGTTTTTACTTTTTGTTAATTTATCTTCAACAGCAATTTTCATGAGTACTTGCACCTTTATAACTTTATAACCTATATAATCAGGGTTGAATGGATTTTGCTACTAGGATAAATGATAACTGAGTTGTAAAAAAAGTTATTGGTAGTGTTTCTTCTCTCCTTTCCCCACAGCGGTCTGACAGGTAAAGGACTTTATTCACCAGGGTTTTTAAAATTTTTGTCACCTTTCAAAAAGTTTTACTATGAAGCTTTGCATCTGGGATGGAGATCATGTCACCAGCCTGATGTTGCTGAACTGAAACTCCCAGCTGCCCAGCAGCATGGCCAATGAGGATGGATTTCAGCAAAATTGAGGGCCACAGGTCCCTCATTCCCAACTGCATTAATTTTTGTTAACATGGTGCCCTCCAGATGTATTGAAGTAAACTATTATATTCAACCAGAACAATTAATGCTTGGCTTGGCTGGCTGATGAGAATTGTAGTCCAAAATGTATGAAGGACATGAGAAGGATGAACATTTATTTTCAAAAACATATTTTGAAAGAAAATATATTTTACAAATACACACAGACATATACACACAGTCATAAAACACTAATACATAATTAAATGCATGTTTCCATGCATGAAAAGGGGCAAATGAATAGAGCAACAGATTTATTAACCACATTAATGTTAGATGGATGGAAAACAGTGAGGTACATCTTTTTCAAGATGGTGCAATAGTGACTATGAAATAGCCAGTTACTAACTGTAACTGCAACTCTAAAAGAGTTCTTGTTGACTGGGTGGATCAGGAATACATCATTCTCTCCATCCTGGGCAGGGATGGAAGGGTAGATAAGTTAAATGATATAGAATGGTTACCTGAAGGGCCAGAATAATTATCAACAACCAGCCTGTACAATAGAATCATCCTTGGAAGTTTATTTGTTGGTTTGATTTTTACCCTGCTGCAATCTAGCAGACTCTCAGTAGCTTACAAATACAAAATAAATAAATAAATGAATATACAAAAATATGAAAATACAAAGATACAGAGTAACACTAATCTCCTAAAGCATACAGTGCCATACAAAGAGGTGTCATGACCCAAATGTCCTCCACAAGACCTTCAATATCATCTGGGAGTTGGTCAAGGTGGGAGTAGATCTAACCTCAAGCAGGAAGTCATTCCAAAAGGCTGGTGTCACCACCTAAAAATGCTTCCAAGCATCAGCCCCCTTGAGCTTCCAAAAGTGGGGAACAATCAGTAGTTATTCTATCAATAGTTTGATGATACCAAGCCCCAAACTGCTGGAGAATGGCTTCATATAAATATTAAATAACTAGGGAAGGGGAAGAGAGGGGAGAACTGACCTTTGTGGGATCAACCACTGAGCTGAGAACCTCCAAGGAAGTTTTCCTTGGAAGTATGACAGTGTGGCAAATTAGCTTGGCAAGCACAAGGGAGATCTTTTAACATGTGCCATATGACCATGAAACTCCTTCCAGGTGTGGTATGTAAAATTTGTTTCTCTACAGATCTTCATGCAGGCATAAAATGGATGTATAACATTTGGGGAGCTGAGGATCAGCTATGAGCTTTAGTAGTATGTTAGGTGTCTTGCTCCCAGAGTTAGGCAGGGCCTGGACAAAAACTAAATTAGATGTAATATTTATATATTTAGGATTGCATTAAATTAATATAATCCAATTGATATAAGTCCTGGGCTCAATTTTCATCATTTTCACATTCTGTTACATTAATATAATGGCAACATGTCGGGTTTCAACCAAAACTTTGGTGCCACATATGGCGTAAGGTCTCTGATTATGCAGCATTAAAAAGGTTGCTTTATTCCAAATAACTTTTTTCATAAAAAGTTGTTGTGCATCTATGAATTTTAACTGGTTAAAATGTATGGTTGTGTACGAGTTGTTTTTAAGGCTCAATTCTAGATGACATTATGTTGGTTAAATAATAGAATTATAATATTTTGTTTTTTAACTCATATTTTAGCATAACATGGCTTTTAAAAAATGTAGCTGTTTACATCTATTTTAATATATAGAACCCATGCAAAAAATTTCTTGTAAGTATTTTCCATTTATTAACAAATGAACACCTGACCACATCTCCCTGACTTCCCACAGAAGGGTTACATTCCATAAACTAAGTAACAACTTTAATCATAAATTCTGTGGAAAAGTCATATTTTTAATTTAGGTTTTTTTCTTTGGTCACAGTTGAAACAATTACAAGTACCAAGTTAGTCCAAAATTACCATATTCATTTATAGCACAGTGGAAATGTATAAAGAAAAGCCAACAGTCATTCATGTAAGGGATCTTTAAACATAAAGATTAAACATAAATATTATTCCCCATGTTTTATGAAGTTCTATATTGTTCTACAAGAGCTGCACATTTGACTCAGTTAAAAATTAGGGGGACAATGGCAAAGTAGCAATGTACTACATAAGAGGTGGGCCTCCATAATCTGAGCAATGTGTTCACACACACACACACTTATTTTGTGTATTATATACAATGTGGGCCAACAGGATCTGGGGTGTGTTTTCACACACACACACACACACACATAGCAAAATACAGTTGGGATCTTTGCTAGCCTCAAAAATACTTCTTTTCTTTGGCCTCCTTACTATCATGCTCCATTTATATTTCAGTAAATTGTACACATTTATAGACATCACACCTTTCCCTTCAACTTCTATCATTTGTTCTTGTGTGTAAAATGTTAGTATGGGATACAGCTTTATTTTATGTGTGGAAACATAATTAAAAGGCTAGAGTGAAGTCACCAATCCCTGCGAGGCATTTATGCAAATGATTAAACAAAAATGACTGCTAAACATTTTGCTAATCCACCAAAGTTGCACAGTCAAAAGTGTTGTGCCGTTTATTACCGAGATTCTAGCACAATTCTTGCAGTGAATCTTGACATCAAGGCAGAATGTGGGCTCTTCAAATGATTCAACTTTCATGTAAAAATTCAAACCAAACCAAGGCATTTTTATCAAATAATTATCAAATATATTATCAAATTAATTTTTAACTGAGTCAAATGTGCAGCACTTGTAGAACAATATAGAACTTCATAAAACATGAGGAATAATAATAATAATAATAATAATAATAATAATAATAATAATAATGCAGTAGTAATAATGCTATTAATTAATACATTGAAAACCAGTCTGGGGTAGTGGTTAAGGCACTGGGCTAGAAACCAGGAGACTGTGAGTTCTAGTCCCACCTTAGGCACAAAACCAGCTGGGTGACCTTGGGCCAGTCACTCTCGCTCAGCCCTAAGAAGGAGGCAATGGCAAACCACTTCTGAAAAACCTTGCTAAGGAAATTGCAGGGACTTTTCCAGGCAGTTGCCAGGAGTCAAAAACTGACTTGAAGGCACACACACACAAACACACACACACAAATGTTATTGCAACTTGAAATCTGCCAATCTATAGAAAAAAATGTAGTGAGTTCCTAGTACCCGTATCTATAAACAAATGCTAAAATTACAGTATGACCATTACAACTAAAATAACATTAAAATTATTACTGTTATTTTTTTCTTTTTGTCTGTATTCAGTTATAAACAAACAATTAAAAGGAGGTGGCATCGCCTAAATTTGCATCTATGCAAATGTTGCTTTTTAACCCTTTTATTTATTTTTGCTTTTGCCACCTGCTCCTTCACAGTTGCTATCCCTAATTATGGTTCTGTATCAATGTGTACATACAACAGATATGACCATGGCCAATCTGTACATGATGCATTATAATCTCTGATGTTGTGACATACAGAGGTAGAAAATGAATATCAAACAGATCATACTATTTCCCACTTGCTAAATTCCAGCCTGATTCAAAAGTTTGGACATAAGGGAGCTTCTTAATGTCAAATCAAAGGGGGATCCATTTTCTCATCAGTTGTTGCTGTTGTTGTTGTTGTTGTTACTACGATTTCAAAGGATCAGAAGACCACATTTGAGAAACTGTCACAGCAAGCCCGTGAAGGGCTATCTAATTTTTGAGTTTTGCAGTCTTCAAAAAGCCTGATGAATTTGCTTCACTTCAAAAATATCATTAACACCAATAACACATTTGACCAAGCCTATTTCTAAGCTTTAAAAGAGAGAAAGCTGGACAGAGACAGACAGACAAAGAGAGAAAGCTGCCAATTAAGACCTTTGATATAAAGCTAAAAATGCATAACCAGGTATTTTCTTCAGCGAAGAGCAACTGTAGACACAAAGGTGTCTACTTTTTTTTTTCTTCTCAGAAATCAATATTAAAGGAATAGCTGCTTCAGCCATCCCTTAGACTGTATAAAGGTGGGGGGGGGGGGCACCCACAACCATACTTAGAGTTTAGGTCAATAAGGAATCAATACTGTGGTTGAATCTGTAGGAAGATAAAAGACTTCAAACTCACTACAGTGGTGCCCTATTATTTCTCTGATTCTAGAAAGAAATGGAAGTATTCTACTTTTAAGCAGGAATGCATTTAGGGGGTCTGAAATGTAAAAAAGAGCTACTCTAGACTACATATGACTACAGCATATTATACATGTGAACTGCATAACACAGCACCCAAATGTGTTTCAGTTATTTGAAGTACATCTTGCTTGCACAGAGGGACTCAGACATAAAAAACAAAGCAACAAGGAACTTCTAACAAGGCTTTTGGAAAGGAAGCTCATAAGCCCTTGTGGAAGGCAGAGGTGACCCATTCTGACCCCATCCCAAATGTCCTTATATATGTTGGTTCTGCTCCTTCCATGGTTGACCTTCCCAGATTCAGTAACAGGTCTGAAGCAGTTTCTCCTCATATTCTGTGCAGCCTTTTCTAACCTGGCCACCCTTCTGATAAGTCAACTTCAACATCCAAAACTAGCCATACTTTATTGGCTGTATGGTTCTGGAAACTGATGTCCACATGACTTCAGTTGGGCTCTACATGAACATGGGAGAGGCCTGCTTATATTAAATGAACACAAGTAAGACTCCCCAAATCCTTGTTGCTCAATTTGGGGAACCCCAGACAAAGCTAATACATCTGTCTGAGTGTCTTGTCCCTCCTCTGACTTTACTGTCTATCTGTCAAAACAATGTTGTTTAATAGTTAAATGCCAGACTATGATTCAAAAGACTCAGGTTCAAAGCTCCTCTCAAATATGAAACTTAGTGGGGTGGGGGAAGGGGGGCCATTATGCCAACCATTATCTCTCAGATGGCCATGATTCAGAGGATTTTTGTGAAGAAAAATGGGGAGAGGATGGATGAATTTCATATGCTGTCTTGAATTTGGGAATATAAATAGAAGGAATACTAATGACGATAGAGACATGACCAAAACCAGACAAACTCTTCAAGACTCACTTTCACATTTCAGAACACAGAAAAAATAACTTTAGAATATTTGAACAATATTCTATTTGTTTCAGCTCTGAGTAACACAGCAGTTTCAATTCAGTATCCTGATCCTTTGGATATCATCCCATTGACTAAATGAGCTACTTACTCTTTGGAGAAGCTTTATAATATATTCAATTAAAGGATTCCCTAATATTTGGGCGGGTTTTGCCAAATATGACATGAGTAAATCCAGGATGTTCAAACAGAGAGACTTTCAAATTCGAAAGGTTATTTATTTCTTTCCCCTCTCTAGAGAATATATTAAATAGCATTTGTGCAGGGATAGATATACTAGAACTGAGAAAAACAGGTGTAGAACAGTTGTTCAAAGAGCCTTTTATTATTTTTTAATCATTTTGATTTTTTAAAATTGTTCAACTTAAGACATGGTGATCTATTTTTGAACTTCCCTAACAGGCTTCATGTCTTTCCTGCTTCAAAATGGTGGAGATCATGCCACCAGTATCACCAAAATTCTGCAATGTGATCATAGGTAACTCTGGGAGCTGCAGGCTGCCAGCTGTGAAGCTTTGGGTTGCCCACTTCAGCAGGAGAAAGAGGGAAATATATTTAAAAGTTTGTAGCATTTTCATCTATATTTACCTATTCTTTGGCTTTCCTAACAGAAATGTCATTGTAGTTTGGTCATTTGGAAATTCCAGACTGAATAAAAGTAGGGTAGATGAAACTTCATACCATTTTTTTTCCTTTAATATGCACAGAATTTTGAAGGAAGCCCAGCTGGTTGCAATAAGATGAATGAAATTTCTGGACAGGTAGGGGATTTCATGTCTCCCCATGCCTTAGGTTCTGTTTAAAGGCATATAACCACAGCCAAAGAAATAAGGTGGCAAAACCTTACAAATCTAGGGCTTATCTAAGACTTTACAGGATTTTTATGTCAAGCCTTCTTGATACTAGAAAAACAGAGAAGGCATACAGTACTTCTACCTGAGACTTGTTTTCCAATGTTTCTTTGAGCAGCAGAAAATGCAGAGAAGTCATTTTCAAAGTTGGAAAGGGGGAACAATTGACTCCTACATTTTTAAAGCATTTGGCTTCTTTTGCCAAATACATTGTTCCATTTACTAGCTTAAATGGAGATCCACTATGGCACTTCCATTTGTTACTGGACTGTTTTTGAACCCTGTAGTGGAGAAAAATGGTGGAGAGAATCCCTATCAAGTAAATATCCAGCAAGCACCATTGTTCCTCTTAGTTTTCTAGGTGCTATGATTTACTTCAAAGTCCTGAAATTTAATACAATATACCTATCAAGATATTAACTAAATAGTGGAAGTGTGTGTGTGTGTGTGTTGTTGTTGTTGCTGTTGTTGCTACCAGCCCACATTATTTTACTGTAGGAGGAAGGCCCCTTTCACTGAAGGTTATAGGCCATCATCTACCATGCTGGTGCAGTGCAGGTTAACAGATAGATTTTTTTCAACTTCCCAGCTTAGGGCTTAGAGAGAATGACTAGCCCAAAGTTACCTAGCTGACTTCTGTATCTAAAAGAGGACTATAGCCTGGGTATTCCTGCTCCTAGTCTGACACCTTAACCAGCAAACCACATGGCTGTCATCTGTCTGTCTGTCTGTTTATCATCTATCTGCCATCTATCATTGTATTTATTAATATTTTCAATATACAAATAAAACCTTTTTAAAGTGGCAGTATCATGATGTACTATTTTAATTTGTTTTAGCTGGATGTTTTGCATATACTGTATTTTAATCTGGTTTTGGATGGTGCATGATTAACTGGATGTTTAGACCAGTTTGCTATCCACATCACTCAACATGTTTATGTTGTTATAAGCCTTTTTTTACATTTCTTTTCTGCATCAATCTTTAGATTAAAAAAGAAATAAATCCATTTAAATGTTTGAATGTATTTTCTCAGAAAATAAATATTTCAGAATTCATGTTTCCCCAGACATGAATTTCAAAATGAGTTTTATCATAAAATACACTGAGATTAATATTTTTAATCTCAATTTGGTACACTTTAAAGCCAAAAATTACAATTGAAAATTTGGAGAAGGTAAAAACCACTCTCTGATCTACATAATAGTCCATGAGGAAAAGCCCCCCAAGTGATAACTGATTCCAAATTTGGGGGGGGGGGGGACACCATCCTTACATAAATGAAACATTTTTCTCTAGCCTGGGTCATGGCATACTTGTTTTTTTACTAGAACCATAGTAAAAAATAGTGGCTGAATTAGACATAACAATGAACGAACCAAAAGCATGTCAAACCAGAAATTTGCAATCAGCATTAGAAGTACAAAGAATTTTAGGCGTAAATGTCAGCTGGGTGTCTGAATCACCCAAGATTGCTAGACAAGGCAGAGACATTTTTAGGTTAAATAAAGAAGTTGCTGAATCAGACAAAGTAATTTGATGAGGCGCTGTGGATTTTGAGGAAATGGGAGACCTTGGAAGAGCCAAAGCAAGTGGAAAACAACTCCTTCAATAGATGAGTAGGTCTTTTGAGGGTCTGATATGTCTAAAAAATGTAAGTATCTTTTGTTAATTGGCTAAAGGGTGTTGATTTGCATTTTCACTGATTGCTAATGTGTATTGTTCCAAAAATGCATAAATAACCTATTGTCTGTTGGTTAGCTAGGAGCAGGAGGAAGAAATAGTTGGCTTCCCTCACTTGCCATCTAAAACAATAAAGCCTTCATACCAAAACTTCTGCTTCACTTTGTTTTCTTTTGTTTTACAAAAAAGAGATACAAACATCAAATTAAAATCCTCAATTTAGCCTAGCATATGTTCATAGAATTATTGAACATACGGGTGGGATGTTGCCTTAGAGATCCTTAGTTCATCCCTCTGCCCAGTGGAGGAATCCACTCCTGTAGCATCCTCAAGAGGCAGTCATCCAGCCTCCCGTTAAACACCTCCAGGAAAGGGGAGTTCAGTAAAGTGAGCTACAAGATAAAATAAATTTTGGATTTGTAATCTCATCTTTCATGTAAATCAAATCTTTTCCTTACCTTTTTAAATAGCAACAGTATATTTAATTCATCCCCCCCACCCCCTGCCCATGGATCTGTAAGAACTCTGTAGGAATTCACTTTGCTAATGTAGCCTTAGTTAGGTTACAATAATTCCTTCCTGACCTGGTGTGTATATGTATGTGATGTGTGTTCACACAAACACACAGACACACACAAAATGAAATGAATCTTTGTCCAGGCCACTCAGGAGGCTATTTAATAGGCTTTTCTATCTATTTGTTATTCCCTGCTTCCCAAAGTTTCTATGTTAACGGCAAAACGTCTAGGGAGTCCATCTGCTGTGGGAGCACAACAGAACCAAAGCAAGTTAAAGGCTGGAGGGGAGCAGGGACAAAGACAAAGATAGATTGGAAAAAGTAATGTGTTTGATTGAAACCAGGGGATAGAGCTATACCCACATGCTTCATTTTTTTTTCCTTGGGACCAGGGACAGAGCAGTCATCTCAATCTCAGTCAAGTGTGTCATTCCTTTTGAGGAAACAGCAACAGTTGCAATCTTGTCATGAACTGATGCTACAAAGCAACAGTTCCACCTTCATACTTCATTAATTTTCTGAGCAACTGCTAACTAAACCTCACAATATATTTTTACATAATTATGTCACATTGTAATCATAATGGGAAATGAAAGGCAACCCACCATTGCTTTGTGATGCAAATCAAAATCTTGGCTTGATTTAATATCAACCAACTCATTTTCAAAGGGTGAAACCCGATTAAGCCCTTCCACCTATGGAATTGTCTCCTAAAATGGACAGGGCAAAAAGGTAAATTTTCCTTGATCAGTGTCAGGTTATGCTCTAGAAAATTTGGGGACCTCCAGAGCAGATGGGGAGCTGCAGAAAGAAGGGGAGAAGTGAAACTCTGGCACATACATAGATCTCCACTTGCATGATACTGGTTCCATCCAAAATCAGGCTCACAAATGCTACTGTTTGGATTACTATAGCGTGTTGTACTTGAGCATACCTTTGAAGATTGTTCGGATTGTTCAATTAGTCAAAACAGAACTGCTAATAATGTGACCACATAATACTATCACTTCATCAGTGCAGTGACACTGTCTTTTTCTGGAGCCAGTGCAAAGTCTTAGTGCTCTTTGAAACTCAAAATTAGCTTGAGACCTGGATATGAAAAGGGATGTCTTTTCATGCGCACCTGAGTAAATGATTAGGTCATCTTCAAAGACCGTCCTCTGGTTGACCCCTAGCAAGTGAATTTTGATGGATGGTTACAAGTGGCATGGTCTTCTTAGTTGTGATGCCCTGTTTATATCCTCTCCAAGGAGGCTTGCTAGTGTGCATACTGCTTTACATTGACACCAGGTGGCAATATTCCACTTCTACCAGTTATTTTAAACATTAAGATTCTAGATTTTATTGTCCAGAATTGATTGTGTTTAAATATCCATCAGAAAAAGGATTTGGATATTCTTAAGTCTGCTTATTTTTAAACAACTGAATACCATATGAGATACAAAAATCAAGATAGTCTGTCTGTCAGTTTTCAGCTTTAGTCTGGTTAAGAATACATTTCCTTAGAGGGGGCAGAAATGGAAGCATAAGCTCATGGTGAGAGATCTTTAACTACAGTGGAATTAGTTGAAGCTGCTTGAACAATAGACATGAAAGGAAATAATTCAAAGAACATGGAGTTGGATTCAATTTGGAAGAAGATGTGAGACTTTCAATTAGCACATTTATGTGAGATTTAAGATGAAAATATTCAGGAACAGTATTTATTTAGCCTGCAGCCAAAGTCCATTACTGAGAATTATTCTTAATTAGAGCTGTGTGAGGTTGGGAATACCCACTTGTGTCTACTTCACTTCACCCACCAAAGGTGCCATCCTCCTTGCCTGTGCCTCTGGCATTCAAAAAGAAAAGGGGGGAAAAATGGAATGATGAAAGAATAATTTAAATAAAATAAGTCAACTGTGTGGGGAAAAAAGGAGTAGAAATATTTGCTTTTCATTTTCTTTCTTTCCTTTGTTTTCCCCCTTGGTTTAATTTTGGTACCATCATGAAAAGGGCCTGAGCCTCAGGGAAGTAATGTCATTAGGCACAAAAGAACCCAGTGAGAACCTCTGAAAGTATATTCAGCAAAATGGAGCAAGTTTTGCATTACAAACAGGTAACAGATAGTGGGAAGTTGGCCATCTAAGAGGGTCTTGTGGTATTACTGCCATTCTTGCTACTGGCAGTAATTGTAAATACACAAAGAAACGAATGTGCTTATGACTATCAGTGGAGGCTTCTCCCTTCTTTTCTCTTTTACTTAACATTAGAGTGCTCTGTAGAAACTGTCCTAGGGTGAGTGGGAGGCTTTCAGAAAGTGCTAGAGATCCTATTGTACGGACTCACGTTCCCTTTGTTACCCTTAGCATTTTCAATCTGGTAACAACATTTGGAAGTCTCTTGAGTCTTTCAGGGGCTTTGTGAGGCTTTTGCCTTTTAGATCAAGGAAAAGGGAAAAGGGGAAGAAAAAGAAGGAGGCAGAAAAAAAAAATCTGCCTAACTTTAGATTTAACCGTGACCATGCCAGTTACCAGTATGTGATTCCTGGTGAATTATCCACTAGAGGCAGCCATTAGCAAAAAGAAAAACATGCCTGTGTGCACACATGGACACAAATGGATGGATTTGTCCATCCAGTGCCAATAATGAGTTATCCCAGGTTTTATGCATTCTCAGATGTTAACTCATCTAAGACACAATCTTTACTTACCTCAGGAGAACTCCACTGCCATTATTAGAGCTATGTCCCCAAAACTCTCCTTTTCAATCATTCTCAGTCAATTTGGCAAAATAAATTTTGTTTTCGACATATATTTAAAAGAAAAAATTCAGCAATGTGCTTCCACTTACTGCATATATACATTCCTATCATGTTATTCCCATTTGGTGTATATGCAACTTTACGAAGAGTGCAGAAAGAAAGAAAGAAATAGCAAGCCAAAGAAATTAAAGGCATGAAATAAGTAAAAGGAATTGTAGGTAAATCTAGTTTACAACGACACCATTCCACTATACCTCTCCATACTTTTCTACCTTGTAAACCATCCTTGCTTCCATTATGTCCATATACTTCTTCATATGGTGAATTTTATTCTTTAAACTTTTTGCTTTTCTCTTTTTAAGGTTCACGTCATCCCCATCCAACCACAACATTCTAGGTCTTCTCCTTCCTCCCAACCTATTCACTCTTCCACCATATGTTGTTTGTGATTCAGTCCTCATTCATTCTCTCTATATGACCAAAGAGTACTTCTTTCCTTACCTACTGTATTCAATATCCATTCCTTTAGCATCCATTCATTGTTACATATGTATTTATATGTTTATACATACAATTTATATAGCTGCCTATCTCACCAAGGTGATTCTGGGTGGTGTACAGAATTAAAACCAGAAACAGTAATACAGTTTGTAAAATCAATATTCAAAAAACATAACACATGAGTAGGATTGAAAAGCCATTTCACTTCAAATCACTGAGATAATACAGTAGTAGTAGTGAGACAACAGTGCATGGTTTAACCTTCCAGCTGAAGTGCCTGTGGGAACATCCAGGTCTTTAAGCATTATGAAAGGCCAACTGGTTGGGGCCATCTTTATCTCTTGGGGATGTTGTTCCACAGGGCAGTGTGCAGCAACAGAGAAAGCCTGACTCCAGGTCCCACATGATGACATTGCATGATAGATGGGAACTGGAGCATGGTGAGCAGACCAGAGCAAAGACAATTAGAGACAGGAGGTCCTGCCGAAAACCTAGTCCCTACTTGACTTTATCTTTTCTTGATGTACCACACAACACTTCCTAAATACCCAATTCCCACTGCCTTTAACTTACTTTTATTTACTTCCTAACATACCCAATTCTCATTTCCATATAACAAAGTGTCTAGAAGTGCACTCTTATACTCAGCCATTTTCACTTCTTTCCACAAACATTTCCCCATCTTTAGTAAAAATCTGTTTAGTTACAAGATGGACAAAGTTGTATGTGAACGTCCTGTTTTCATTCTACAATAATCTCTCTGACAGTTTGTACTCTGACAATTCCTCCCATTGGGTTTTTTTTTTTTTTCTTTCAGATGGGAACTGTGGGACACCAGAGTAGGGCAACCATACAGTATTTGGGCTGCAAAAATCCAGGAAACTCTAACTCTGTGTCATCATCTATTGACTGTTTGGAGTTCTGCAGCTCAGATAAGATAGCCCTAAACTAGAGAATTTCAGTGATGGCAAGATGTTTAACACAAAACACCTCTTCTTTTGCTTTTAACAATGAAGCTAGCTTAAAAAGGACAGCCAAGAAATTGGGGAGAAAATCTCAAGAATGAATAAGGTAGAACAACAGAAGCCTCTTTCACAGAAGAAAAATGTAAAAACAAAACAAAACACCCTGCAAAAAAAATTAAGCAAAGTACAACTGCACTGATACAAGAACAATTCTCCTTGTACCAAAAGAGAGGCAGAATTTGACAACATGGTTCCATATAGTCAAGGTTCAATTTATTGTTCAAAAATTAAATCATAGTGATGAAATAAGTAATAGCATTTCAGTAGCCTAATTCTCTCTCTCTTTTCCTCCTTCTTTCTTTTTGTTTTTATAAGATTTTTCTTTACTTTTCTAGTAGCTTTTGTCAGGTTTCCTTTGGTTTCCTCCCTTCCCAGTAGGTGGGTGTACATGCATATATTCATAACAGACTGGGGCAGTCTGTAAATCGGAGAAAAAAATGGCCATTGCTATCAGCCCAAATCACTCCATTGCAGGATGAAAGCCTCTTCACGGAAGGTTAGAATCCATACACTACCATGCTGCTCCAGTTCAGGCTGTTGGATGGATGTTTTTCAACTTCTCAGTCTATTGCTGGGAAAGACTGACTGGCCCTAGATCATCCAGCTTCTGTGCCCAAGAGAGGACTAGAACGAGTCCCCCAGTCTTAATCCAGCACTTTAACCATGCTGGTTCTCATATGTATGTGTGTGTGTGTGTTACATATTATGTTTGGTTTCTTATTTAAAGTAAATTATACATATTTAAAGTATTTATACAACGGAAATAATAGAAACTAGTATTTTTTTCAAGAAACATTCATTGTAACATTTTTAAAGCTTAATGAATCACTTTAAAAAGCAATTCTCAGTCATATACACCTAATTATACTTCAGCCAAGGTTATGCCTTCAGTTCAGAGCAGGAAACCGAAATCGTAGTTGAAGCAAAATTGGAGTCTTTTCAGGCAAAATGTCAAAGGAATTCCAAACACCATTTTGGATCTTAGGCATGTGTTTTTGTGTGAACAGAGACAAGTCACAAAATTTTCTTTGCACCTTTTAGAAATGAACTTAATTGCTTGTTCCAGGTAAAATAGGGAATATTTGAGTTAGTGAATATTTCTCCTTAATTTTATATGTGTTTGTGTATGGGTTTCAAACCAGACTCCTTCTTTCAGCCTTTTTCTATTTGAAAACTTGTAAAAGACCATTTTAAGAGCAAATGATTATTCACAATCTATTATCTTGGGGATGTTGAGAAATGGCAGGTCCTCATCACCCTTAGTGATTTGGGCAGGAGGACTTGCAAAGAGGTGAAGATCAGGGGGAAGAAAACAGAATATTTTCTATTTAGTGTTAAACATAAAAGTTGTTAATATGCAGTCACCATTAGAGCTGGCTTTCTTGTATTCATCTTTATTTTTACAGCTCTGACATTTTATTTCTCTGGGGTGACTTCATAGCATTATAGGGATTGCAGGGATCCTGCAAGGGCAGCTTCATGGATCCTTTTTTCCTCCCAACTTTCTTATTTCATTGTAGCACACAAAGTTGAAGGGTGAGTTTCAATGTCCTCATACAGATGAATTTCTAAGTGTTTACTAAGTGGAGTCCTTGGTGCCAATAGGAGAAAAAAGAATATATGTAGCTCAAGGTTTACTGCTTTACTCAGGGTTTAGTAAGTGTTTACTAAGTGCTATTGCACCTTGCAAATAACATCTTGTAGAAGACTACCTTGGTATGAATGGGCACCTTCAGGAGCTGGATAATGGAGATGGGGCAGAATAGAAATATAGTCATGATGATGAAGACAGACTGAGCTGAATCATTTTGAAATGTATCAGCTACAGTTCCTTATCATTATGGCTTTTCTTTGGAGCTGACTGCTCACTACCAAGACACAGGCAACGAGGAAGGGGAGGAAACATTCTGAGTATGGGTACATAGCAGAGGTGAAATGCTTATTCTCCTGAATTGAAAGTGGGGATACATATGCTTACATCTTAAGAGTAAGAAGTAATATTGATGGAAGGAAGAGAAGAGGGCTCATAATCCTACCAAATAATTTTATATTTTTATTAAACTTTCTAATCTTAAACTGTTTTTGAGTGTGTGTTCATACAATGGAAATACCTCCTAGTTGGTGGGATGTTGTTAACAGTATTGTTGACTTGCAAAGTAGTCTTTAGATCTGTGATCCTAACTTGCATGGAATAGCATGAGCATGGCTGGAGTAAAACTGAGCTTTGGTTGCACTTGTGGCATACCAGCTCAGACATGCCAGAATTGACTAGTACTTTCCTCACTGTTAGCAGGAAATTCTACATGCGATGTGGGTAAAACTAAGACTGGCCAGCTAGCCTACACCTCTTCTATCTTGTTAAAAATTGTTATATCAAAGCCTTGACTGACCAAAACCATTATGGATTGTGAAGGACAAAATCTATGAGCCCATTTCATGGCAACTATGAAGACTGTGACTTGGAATGTAAAAGGAGTAAATGATAAAGAGCATTCATTAATGAATGAAAAAAAGGAAAAAACTCTATTTGTTATGTCTTAAAACTAAGAGAAAGGGGATGCAATAGATCTGAATGAAGGTGGGCTGATATTGTGGAGTGGTGTTCATGAGTACATGCAGAGAAATGAAGGTATCTGTTTAATTATGAATGAAAGGGCTAACGTGAAAGCCAGAAAGGATAAATTGATGTCATCCAGCTAGCTGTGGGTACATATGAAAACAAGTATCCTATGCTGGAGACAGTTGCATGTTACATTCTAGTGAATGGTGATACTGGAAAAATTAGAGAGGAATTTTGAGAAACCTTATGCAACATTCCTAACAAATGGATTCTAAGAGAAAAAATATATATCACCAGATGACATGAATGAATGGATGGGTGGGAATGAGATGAGAGAATACAGAAAAATTAATTGGGCCCTGAGAATGGTGAGTAGTGTGTATCTGCTTTTGTTTTGAATGTATGGTTTAAACTAAGCCTATTTATATGTATTCATGGCAGAGGAATGAATATAAATCTAAAAGCATGACTGATTGTTTACAAAGAAATATTGAGAGGATTAGTAAAGAATACAACTAAAATGACAGGTTCTGAATGTGGGATAGAACATTATTTGGTAGTGTCAAGAATAGATCTGAGGAAAAATTGACATGGAAGAAAAGGAAAGAACTAAAAGAAATAAGAGTGAAAGTATAACAACAACAGGAAAAGAAACTATGAATCCTGTATGGAAAAGTATTCAAAATAGCTTCATCTCCCAACAGAATGAATTGAGAATGGATATAAGAAAAGAGGACGTGGAAGCTTTTCTGAACAGAGGAAAAAGAATTGTGTTACCAAACACCACAGAAGTGTTTGGGGTTATGCTAATGGGGATATGAAGCTACTTGGTGATATGATGACATGAAAGAGGCTGTGGATGAGAAAAAATGCACAGAAAAGAGTGACTGTTGCCAAAAAAAAAAAAATAAGGACAAGGGAAATATATTGTATACTGTATAGATAGAGGAAATGATAATTGAACAGAATGTAGTCAAAGAGAGCAAACTTGGTTAAGACTGAAAAGGCAAAGAAAATGCCAAGTTATTTTGATGGAAATAAACAATTGTTCTGGAAGTCAGTGAAGAAAACTAAACAAGGAGCCTCCATTGGAGTGAATGGAATTAAATATGAAAGTGATAAAATGATGAAACCGAAATAAGAGAATGCTGATACAGATGTAATTGGCAGTATGTGGTCTCTTGCCAGGAATTAGTATTTGTCAAAAGAAGCAAAAAATGGCTGTGTATAAGGGTGTGTCTATGCCCACATTTTTACATGGAAATGAGTCTGGTATGTTAAGAAAAATATAAAAGTTGAATGCAATGGGAATAGGGTACTTCAGAGTGCAAGTGACAAAATAAGGAAAGAGTGAGACCAGTATGAAGAATTACATTGAGGTGATTTGGTCATGAGAAAGAGAAAAAAAAGTATTGAATTGCAAAATATGTATATGAAGGAAGAGTGAGTAGGTTAAGAGGAAGGGGAAGACCAAGAAGATTGAGGAGATCCTCAGATAGAGGCAGGCAAGAAGTTTAAAGAACAAAAGACAGGACATAAACTGATCTGTGGAGGAAGTGGAAGCAGGGGTGGTTTCCAAGAGTAGAAAAGTATAAAATGAACAGTGAAGTGAACAGTGTTGTTGTAATTTACATTTTGCTATTGTTACTGGGTGGCGGGGGGAGGGGGGAACACAACTCATGCCTTTAATTCCTTTGGCTTACTATTTCTTACTTCTTTCCTACTCTTTGCAAAATACTATTTATCACAAAAGGGAATAGTGTGATGGACATACCTGTATGTAGGTATGTATGTTATCTAGTTGTAATCCTTACAACAAACCAGTAAAGTAAGTCAGTATTGTTATGCTCTAAACTTCAGATGAGGAGATGAGGCTGAGAATAAGTCAGTTGCATAATGCCACATAGTAATACATTGAGGGCAGAAATGACATTGGAAACCCAGATGTTGCCAAGCCACTGTCCTACACAAGTTTTCAGTAATACCAACCGTAGTCTAGCACCTTCCTTTTCACAGCAAGCAGGTAATTTTGAGAATGAAAGTCCTAGACTCTGCTATTTGGGCTTACAACCTGTCCCATATTTTAAGGAATGTTTCTTTAGGATTAAAATGTAGTTTAAAAAAAAATTAATGAGTAATTCATTTTGTTCAGGCTTTGTTTGGGGCAGTAAGGGGGACTTTAATACTTTTAGACTTAAAGGCAATGCACAAGTCTTTTGAGGACCAAGATGGATTTACATTGCAGATATGTGGCAAGAAAACAGATTGTACTGTGGTAGGTATCACAATTCCCAGGAAGCTTGTGTTTCACATTCAAGTGTCACCTCTGCAGGGATGTGCAGAGGATATGCTTTGGGTGGAGAGCAGCTGGGCCTCTAAAACTGTGGCATGTTCTGAGGAAGACTGGAACCCTATTCAGGAAGTATGTTCCTATGAAGAATTTAACATGTGAAGTACAGTGAGTAGCCCCTCTTCTTTCTAAGTTAGACTTCGATGTCAGCAAACAGCCAGTCATCAAAGGGGACAGGAGTTCAGTGATATTACAGTGCAACAAAGATGGAAAGGGCCGATCACCACCTCCTGTTTTGTTGTTGAATTCTAATAGGAGAATGATCGCTTGAATAAGGTTCTCTCTCTTCTTTCTTTCAAAGAGTTGCCAGCATCTGGTTATGTAGCATCTGCCCACATGGCATTCTTTTGCACTTCAAAAGCAAAGGGGAAAAAAGGGGGGAGGGAATGCCAATACAAAAAATGCACAGAATAACAGTTTTTTGGAGGTTTTTTCTTTACTTGTAAAATTGTTTCATATTTTCTTCTTTTTTAAAAAAAAACATATTCCTCTTTGGGATAGTTTTATCAGTGAAATGCGGATTAAAAATATATATCTATATTCATTTTAACAGCCTCTTACAATATGTTCTATAGTTTGGATCTTTCCAAACTAGCATGCTCTATCAGTTAGCTATCCATTTCATACTTCCAAGGAACCTGGTGCCCAATTTACTCTGTGGGACTATTAAGTTAGCCACTGGTGGGCCTATGTTCTATACATCTGCAAAATATCTATGCCACTTTCAGACCATTTAAGTGAGAAGGCCAGGCCTTATGAAGACAATATTTCCCAGGGCTACTCCAACTACAGCATTTCAGGTCCTGGGGAAGGAAGGAAGCCTCCACTTCAGCTTTCTTTCCTCCTGATTTCCATTACCAAAGAAGCAAAAGTAGCTGATATAGAAGTGAGCAGGAGGGAAACAGGAAGAGGAATGTACAGATCACTACTTGGGACTGGACTCTTGCTGGGCCACAGGGAGGGGTCTTGGGAGTGAGGTGGGTGGTACTGGAATTCAGGTTTGACCTTCAGGTTATACATATTATTTATTTTGGTATTTATTATTTCAGTTTCTATTCTACCTATAGAATTGTTATGGAGTCATTATGGAACTGGGCAGCTTTACAAATTAGATAAATAAGTAGTAAAAAGGCCTCTAGTAATTATTACTCCATCTCAAATGGTCTGGTTGAAGAGAACAGTGTTAACTCCTTTCCTGAAAGTAAAAAGAACAGAAACACAATGCAACTCCCAAGTAAATTGGAAAATTTGTGGAGAAGGCTTTATAGATAGGCTTTTGAAATTGCAGGAAGTTTTAAGAGAGCTTCTCTTGCTAACCTGAAGGACTGGAGAAGTTTATACCAAGGTAGGCTGACCCTTAGGTAGTCAGATTCTAAGCTGCAACTTTGGCAGGAGCAGGGGACCAATCTGATGAACTGCCTCCAGAGGATGATGAATCTCAATAGATATCTGAGTTCTCTTGGGGATTTCCCTGCAGGCTTAGCTGTGGGCCTTGCCTGGAATGAGAAGTTGACTCATAACATCTTGGTATTCTGAGAGTTAGGACAGCAATTTGATATTCTGAAGAGCTGAGGGTAATGAAATTTAAAGTTGATGATCAGAATGCAAATAGAGGAAGACTCATAATAAATATAATCACACACACAGCAGTTAAGAATCTCTGAATTTATTCCGTCAAAGATAGCATGCTGGCACTGTATCCATTCAGTACCATCTAGTGGGATTTCTTCAAATGGTTAAAGACCTCTTAGGAGGATCCGTTAGGAAGCAACAGCTTGAACCCTCGTAGACCCCCTCTGAGCAATTGTATAGATAAATGTATACATATTTATGGTGACTTGGAGTTATTTTATTGACAAAGTTAGAAAAACTAAGCTATTGCACCATGTAATTAAAAGTTTGTGCAACCTGCTTAAAGGATTGAGCACTACGTGCTCCTGAGATCTTCTTGCATCCTATGCTGTCTATCTATTAAAGGATGCTTCTGAGGGAAAATTAAGTCCTCACAGTTCTGAAGGGGCTGTCTGCTGGATGGCCTTTGTTAAAGAAGCCAAATTTAGATGACATGGTTTTAGATCAGGATTCTGTCAAGGTACACCACTACGTGCCTTTTGGAAACCCTTTAAGCACTATCTAATTTGACTCTCTTTTTTTTTTTAACCTTGTATCTTTCTTTGGATGTTTAGCCCCAGCTGGAGAGATCTTTCAAATTATTAAGATTTGTACAAACATTAGCCTTTTATTACTTCCTAGGTCTTATAGTACCATTTAAGTAAAACAAAATAAATTTCCAACTTAGTTCCAGATATAAGCCGAGAAAGGCTTCATGGAGGCACAATTATTGCTGTGTATTTGACGTAAACAAAGTGAGCCCTAAAATGATTTTTTCACATGCCCAGAAATGTAAGTTCTGAGAGTATCTCAGACACTGTTTCCTGTAGCCATCAGTTTTATATACAATGTAAAGGACTGTGTGAGGGCTTCCTTTGGTTTTTTAAAGTTTTTCCCCCCCTTATATGGGCCACCTTTTGTTTCCATTTATTGTTTTTCACTGATGAAAATGACTGCTCCTTTTCCTTTCTGCATTTGCTCATTTCAGATACTTTGAAATAAGCCACTGCTGCCCCCAGTTTAAGAGAACAAATAAAGGACAAGAAAAACCTTCCTAGGGCATGAATTACCTCTCTCACCTCTGGGGATGTGATTATTCTTGGCAGAATGCTCTTGTGAAGCTGTTCGCCACACAGCTGTCAACAGCCTGCTCTCGAGCTGAGAGAGCTATGAAGATAAGCATCTCCTAAAACAGTGGTGCCCTTCTTGCCAGCTGCAATATTTGCTGAAGAAAAAGACATAATGCAAACAGTTTTTGGGGATTTCCCCCCTCCTATTTCTTTTGCACTAAGCACATAAACAATTACAGAAGTTACACTTCTGCATTCTGTAGAGCAGGAACAAGTGTACTAGAGCCAGCATCCTGCTTCCTATGGGAAAACTGTAAGCAAAGAATGAAGGCAGCTACTCTTTCCACTTAACTGCTTCACAAAAAGTGATTTTCAGAGGTAGTTTAACTCTGAACATAAAGATTTTATTCAGTACTGATCCTGGTTAGTCCAAGCAAGCATTTTTCTTGAAGAGACCATTGCTACCCATAGTGCTACTGGGCACACACTTTCCCCTATCCCTTCAGTATGTGGACCAGCTCTGCCATCCCAAAATTCCTGCTTCTATTCACTTTCAGTAGAAGCTTCTGTGTCAGCAAAACCTTGATAAATAGGGCTCTCGACGGCATAGAGACTCATGTGTAAATGAATTCTGGATCAGTCCCAGAAGTTCAGGGGTAAAGTAGGAAGAACATGGGCCCCCAAGCACCAGTACTTACCATCCACTGTACTTTCCTGTTTAAGCATAACACCAGTACTGAGCTATTGGACATCCATGCATTAAGATTAGAATATATCAACTATGCACTTGTCTAATCCAGTTATGATTTCACAGGGCTAACGTGCACAGTGGGAGTAGGGCTGATGTAAGTACTTTTCCCTTTGATTTCAGTGCCAGAGGGAAAACACAAATCAACAACAACCACAGATTTGATTTAAAGTAACTTTATAGCTGTTTTTGTGGAAATAAAATGATGGGAGGTCCATTGTGTACAACATCTTGAATTTCTAGGGAAGAAAGATACAAATGTAATAAAGTAATAATAATGATAAATAATAGTTTAGCCTTCTACCCTTTCTGAGTTTTGAAGAATATGTTGGTGTTTGGTTACTGCTGATTCTCATCCTTGGTTGTCAAGATAATCTTTTGTTGTCTCAATTGAACTGCTTTGGTAGGTGTAACCACTTCCTCCTTAAAGAAGAAAGGGCTAGAATCTGTCATGAATTCAGCAAACCTATATTGCTACTGTATTATTGCCAGTTAGCCAGGAAAGCACAAAATACTGTGGACTTGTGACAGAAAAAGGTGTTTCTTTGTAAAATAGCTACATTGATGCAACTAATGAGGCCTCTTCCTGCTACTGAGTTAATCTGCTCTTCACCTATCCTTGAGTCAGCAAAAAACTATACTAGCATGATATTTGCTGTCCCCATTGCTGACCCCTTCCCTGCCTCTGTTGCTCTATTCCCAGTTTCCCAGTCACTCCACTCACCTGACTTTCCACCAAGGTAACAAATGATAGAATGCTAACTGATTTTACAGACTTTGAGGTTAACCTTGAGATTATAGGAAAAAGGGGAATATACTACTATAACACTGGTACAACTAAGGGCCATATAAGCCCTTCACACTGAGCTGGTCTTCCTCATATGCCAGAGATGAGAAGCAGCAATGTAAAGGGAGCACAGCATAAAAAAGATATTAGCAGGTTATGTTTGTGTCACAGCTATGTGCAAGTGGGGACACGTGTACAGAAGAGGTGGGAGAGTCTACTTTCTCTCTTAGCTGATAATAGAATTTGAGAGAAGAGAAGAAGGAGGCAGTATTGGGTTGGCATCAGAGATGGAGTTGTAAACAACTGAGAAGACTCTGGGTAGAAAAACTGGAAGGAAAACTTTGATGGAGGGAGTGTAATGGCTAACACAACCTTGCTGGACCTAGACAGCCATAGCTGTTGAGGATTTGTTATTTCAGTAAAGACAAATGCTGGCTGATGAATCTAAATTGGGCTGGGCAGTGCTTTGCTGCTGAAGGCTTGTTAATTCAAGGACAATTCCAGAGAGCACTGCTGAAGAGAGATGTTGGGTGAGATCCAGAAGAAGACTCACTGAAGACTAAGAGGTGGCATCACAAGACCTTGTCTACCCTTCACAGATAATCCATCAGGACTGACTGAAGATGACAGCAAATAAAGCATTCCACCAGCTGTGGTGAGGGAGTAAGCCTGTACCAGTGAGAAAGAAAGGTAGCTGGCCAGTATTTATTTAGCCCTTTCCTTATCTATAAAGTAGGAGGTAGAGAGAAGAATAATTACAAATGCATGTTAGAGCAAAATCATAGCTTGCAAACATATACTTAGTTACAGAATCCTTAGACTTTGATGGTAGAGAAGAAAAAGTTCCCTCTGCAAGGCAGTTTAAAAAGTCAAGTGGCTGCCTTATCAGGAGGCAAAGGGGAGGAGAAAGAAGCCATTAAAATGCCATTAGTTAGTTGTAAATTCTGCTAAACTAATTGGTGCTGTTAACTATGTTGTGTTTCTATAATGAAGGGGTATCCAGAAGAACTGCTTTTGTACTGTATCTTTCATCAAATCCTATGAACCCCCAGATAGCTCCAGATAGTGACCACCCTGTAAGCTGCCTTGAGCTCTTGGGATATAGTTCTAACAAATAAATACTAAAAATAAAAATCTCCCCCATTTTGCTGCCTGAGAATGAGACTGCAAAACAGAGGGCATCTTATTTCACAGCAGGTACATTTGCTCATACATGCTTTCTCCTTGATGCCATCTGTAACATAGTGGAGAAAGGGATAGAGTCCCTAGGATTTGAATCCACAGGAGGGAATATCTATCTGCATTTGTGAGCCTTGTTATATTGTGGGAAAATCTGCCCAGCTTTTCTAGCGTAGTAGTTCACCTTCAGCCAACAGTAATTTAGTTACAGCAAGTTTCTGTAGTACCCTCTGGGTTACATAGAGGCTCAGAGACCTGTTGTATCCCTTCTGTCAAGGCATTGCCTAAACAGTGCAGATCTTCCCTCCACCCGTCATAAATGTCATTACTCTTTTGTAACTTTTTTCAGGATAAGGCTATTATTCGGCTAGGGAGGGGCCAGGACAAAAACATGGGTGAAGTCAGCATAAAAGTTAAATGAGATCATTTCAATGCAATTAATGTTCATTTAAATTGTTTAAATGCAGGTAATATTACTGGATTTAATATTATCCCTTAAGTATTGCATTAAAATTTACAATTTGGTGAGCATTTGGGGGAGATACTTTTAGAGGTCAGAGCGATATAGGCATCCTTCAGAAACAGAACACAATGCACCACACTTCTAATGACCTACCAGGATGTACATGAGAGGAGGTCCTGTGTATGCATTGTAAGGAGTCCCCCGAAGGCTGATAATCTGTGCAATTGCTGTATTTTGTCCCTATCATTGTGTCCAAGCTTCCCAACACCTACATGGTCTAAGATGGCAAATGATAAGCACTGGTTAGCAGCATGATGCCCGTGAGTATCAAGTCACTGGTGACACTCCAAATGATGTTTTCAGTTGTTTCTGTGGAGTGGAAGTAAGTGTTGAACAAGTTCAGCACATATGGTTGAGGGAAGAGAATTTAACTGTAGGGTTTCAGAAGTCAGTCTTTCTTCAATAAGAAACAGCTGTGGTTATTTTAATGCTATCCCAGGACTGTTAGGGATGTGACATCATAGAGCAACTAAACCTGGACTTTTGAATTTATTGGCAATATGCTTTGTCTTACCAAGATGTGTGCACCATGGTATGTCTTAGGAATGGAATGGAAACAGCAACCTGAAGCTTCCTGGTGGTTCCACTCCTTTGTAGCAACTAGAAGTCCTAAATGAGTGTTCCCACTCCAGAAACACACACACACACACACACTTTTCTCATTTTACTGTCCTATTTTATTTACTTTAATCCCCATCCCTTCACAAAGGACGAAAATGAAAAGCCTCCATTAGGTTTTATGACACAACTCTTTCCCCCATCCTCACCCCCCACCCCCACCCCACCTGAGAAAAGAATTTGAGATCAGGAAAGGAAGGGGGACAAGTAGGAGGAGCTGGGAAGAGGAGAAGAGTTTGTATTCTAATTTCAAACTGCAGGAATCCCAGGTGTATTGTCTAGGGTTTCCTGTAATTTGCCTACAGAATAAGCAGTCTGGAAGAAAATGTTTGCAGCACTGTATGCGCATATTAATTACACAGCAGGATAAAATGATTTCTTTGTAATGGAAAAAGTAAGCGACCTACAGGAAAGAAAAAAAGACTTTCTAAATTTGCTGACAGAGGCAGGCTCCTGTTTTAAAGGAAGAGATAGTGAGCACAGAAATCTGTTGCCTATTTAAAGTTCATTTTGGGATCTCTGGTTTCCCTACAGCTACATGGTCTAATATGTAAGCACCGGCTGGCAGCATGATGCCCATGAGTATCAAGGCATTGATGATAATTTGACACTCCAAATTATGTCTGTGGAACCCAAAAATTAAAGTTCAAATATTAAAATAAATAATAATAAATTGTCAAAATGTCACGAGAGGTTGAGCAAGTTCACCCATATCTCATGAGGTCTTTAATGACATCTTATTAACAGTTAATGTCCTCTTAAGTCCATCATAAGATTTTAAAATTAGAGGATTTTTTCCTTACAAGTTTTTAAAGTCAGTTTTCAGAGTTAAACAATTAAACACTGAATTCTGACATGGGTCAAGCCAAAATGTGAATTCCTTTTTCTGAAAAGCTGAACAACTGAGCACAATCCTATCCATCAATTTGTGTAGGTTTCATGGAAAGGATGAGACCTTTAGCAGAAGCCCTACCCTAGCCCTTCACCCTTTCTTTATTCCAGGGATGATATGATGTAGTAAGTTCAGACAGATTGTAAGATACTGTGACATCATCACATTCCCTTCTCAAAGTGGACCGGTTGACAACTTTTCTTTCCTTGCTTCATTGCCAATCAACAATTAGAATCCTCTTAACTTTCAAACGTACCACCTCACCTGCTGCTGCTTGTCCATATGCTTTCATCCCCCCTCATTAGTTCTCAGTAGCTAAATGAAATATTCTCAGCAGCTCACTGTTGCTACTGGGTTTCTATCTCCCCATGCCAGCTGTAGGGATTTCAGAGATATAATAGCATGTGGCCCTCAGTCTAATTTGTTCAGATCTCTGGGAGGAGTGTTTTGTCTCTGCTTATAGCTCCTAGTCAACCTTGGCTGATCTCCAAAAGCTAAACAGGTCAGATTTGGTTAATTCTTGGCTGGGGAACTATCAGGAAATCTCAGGGCTGTAAGCTAGACTGGGAAGTTAAATATATATATATATATATATATATATATATATATATATATATTCATATATTCATATATATATATATATTCATCTCCTAGAAGAAAACAATAACAAATGACTTCTATATTTTTGCCAAGAAAACTAAATGAATGACACAGGGAGCTGAGTTTGACCTGAGTGAAATGAAGAAGCAAAGGAGGTCCTGTGCCTGGCCTACTTTTAGTTTAGATCTCACTTACCACTGACGTGTTCTTCCTGACATAATTCCCTTTGAAGGAATGCGGTCCTAGACACAAAAGCAGTTTTTCCAACTCTTGCCTAAAGTAACAGCATTCCTGAAAAAGCTGATGAACTTTTTTCCAAAATTACCAGGACACTGAACTCCAGAGCCCCTCAAAAAAGCTGTTCTCTCCACAATCTTCCAAACATCTCCCTCCATTTTTTTTTTTTTTTTTCTGTAAATGGCAACTCGGTTTGGAGACCAGGCAGTCAAATCCCTATCAAAATGCATCCTCCTTTTTTTTTGCAAAATAAGATGTTGACCACTGTAATAACCGAGAGGTGCCCATTTTATTTATTTTTTCCAATGTTATAAACTGGAAACCCTTTTATTTCTTATCATATTTTTATTGATAGCATTTTGTTTTATTGCTTTAAATCTGACCTTGCAAATCGCCTCATGAAGGCTCTAGCTCAGAAGGCGGCGTATAACAATAGTTTAAGTAAAACAAAATCAATGAAACCCCTTCTGTGTACCCTTTTATTTTTGCTGATTCTTCTGAGAGAAAATAGGAGCTTAATTTCTCAGAGGTGTTTTGTTGACACCCAAATGGAAAGCTTGTGTCTCTGCCTCCCTTATTGTGTTTCCAAGTAATGAAAGTATTTAAGAAGGTGCAATTATGGATTTGGCAAGCACCTGGGCTTCCTGGAAGAGCTTTTTCACACTGAATAAACACATGCACTCGATCTGTTTATATTACAGCACACCGGAGAACTGCCTACAACACAGGGCTACAACTACCTTGCTTGGGTTTCTCCCTTCCCTTCTATTTATATGTGTTTTTGCTTGAATTAATTATTTACACTCAGGCCACAATCCTCTTCCAGGTGGCAAAAGAACAAAGTGTAGGCACAAAACAGGTGCTCTAGAAGATCTCTACCTTCCAAAGATATTTGTTATACTCTTACTGTATATACTATATTGTATGTACTATACAGTATAAACTATACTGTTATGCTCTTACACCCAAAAAAGAGAATAAAGAAAAAAGCCCCACAACTCTGATCTGAAATTCTTCCTCTTCCTCTTCTCCCTTTTCTTCTCACAGTCAGCCAGATGTTTAGACTGGATTTAGCATTTTTATCTACCTATCAACTCCTTCCCAAAGACCTGGATAGGCAGATGTTGTTGTTTGATGGTGTTAAAGGTATCGTTGCAGGATGTAAACTGCCTTTTGCAATTGACTGATGGTGATTTTGTCAATGCCGATGGTCTTCAAGTGGTGCTCCAGATGTTTTGGGATTGCACTCAAGGCACCCATTACAATTGGTACTATATTTGCTTTCTTTTGCCACAGTCATTCTACTTCTATTTGCAGGTCTTTATATTTTATAATTTTCTCCAGCTCTTTCTCTCTATTCTGCTGTCTCCAGGTATTGCAATGTCCACTATCCAGATTTTTTGTCTTTCTTATCAACAATTGTTAAGTCTGGGGTGTTGTGTGGCAGGTGCTTATCTGTTTGAATTCTAAAGTCCCAGAACAGTTTACCTTCTTCATTTTCTATTACTTTGTCTGTTTTGTGGTCCCACCAGTTCTTGCTTGCAGGCAAATGGTATTTCTTGCAGATATTCCAATGCACCATTGCTGCTACTTTGTCATGCCGTTGTTTGTAGTCAGTCTGTGCTATCTTCTTGCAGAAGCTAACTAGGTGGTCCATTGTGTTAGAAACAAATCTTACTTTGTTTCCAAGCTGGGAATAAAAATGTGCAGGCTGTTGCTTGAAAGAGATAAAGTTTTATTTCTGAGAGCACAACAAGCAAAGTCAGCTGTCAGATGCAGCCATGCCTTCAATTTCCCTGGAAGCCCTTTATATAGAGAAGCCCTGCTTTTGTTCTTTCGGAAGTGTGTGAAAGTGTGCCTGCCCTCTAGGAATTCTTAAAAATTGCAATTAGCCGGAGTTCCAAGAGGGAGCGCTCTGAAGTCAGACATCCCACTGAGTTGTGGTTTCCTGCAGTTAAGCATCCTGTTGAGCTGAGGCATTTGCCTGTCTAGCGCTGCTTGATTGGAATGCTAATCTCCTTGGGGAAGAGATCTTTTGTTATTCAGTTAAGGAGATATTTCAGCTAAGTTCAAGGAATGTTAACCCTTCCTGCCACATTTTAATCTTTTGTGTGAACCCTAATTGTAAATTTTAACATTTTGCCCTGCTTGAGGGAGGAAAACTGTATGGCAGGAAACAGCAAACAGGAAGACAGTACAGGTAGTCCTCACTTAACAACTACAATAGGGACCAGAAAATTAGTAGTTAAGCAGGGCAGTTGTTAAGCAAGGCATCACATGGCCACACCCAATTTTATGACATTTTTGAGGCAGTCATTAAGTGAATCACTGTGGTTCTTAAATGAATCATGTGGTCATTAAGTGAATCACAGAGTTGTTAAATGAATCACATGGTTCTCCATTGATTTTGCTTGCCAGAAGCTGGCTGGACAGGTCACAAATGGTGATCACATGATCCCAGGACACTGCAACCATCCAAAATTCAAGCTGGTTGCCAAGCACCTGGAATTGCAATCACGTGACCACTGGGGCACTGCAACAGTTGTAAGTGCAAGGACCGGTCATAAATAGCTCTTTTCAGCACTGTTGTATCTTTGAATGGTCGCTAAACAAATTATCATTAAGCGAGGACTACCTGTATGGTAGGGGATTTCCTTGTCACAACTGTTTCTTCAGCTTCTTTGCAGAGGCAGCATTTGCTGTCTGCTACTGTCTTCTCAATTCTGGCTTTGTATGCATTTGTTCTTAAAGCTTGGGCTGTCTCTTTCTTCAACTTTCCTGATCTTAGCTATTGCTAGGTCTTGTTGTTATCTGCTTTGCCTGGTAATTTTTCTGTGTACTGGCCATATAATAATTTGCCTTGCCATGTTGTTTTTGTATTCTTCATTTGGTCTTTCTTGTAGGCCAGTTTGGTCTCTTCAGTATTCAGTAAGCCTTCATAGTGGACTAGCTTCAATGAATCTTCTTCACTGTCCTTCAGATATTCTTCCAATGCCCTTTTTTCTTCTTTAACTGTCTGGTGTACTTGTACCATTCCATGCCAACCTATACTCCTTGGTAAGTAGAGTCTGCCAACATCACTACATGGATAAAGGGTATGATTCATTGTCATTATTTTTCTGGTCTTCCTATCCAGGGCTTCTAGTTCTGCTTGAGTGCAGTCCACTATTCCAGCTATGAATCTAATGATAGGAATTGCCCAGGTGTTAATTGCCTTGATGGTATTTCCTCCACTGAGTTTGGACTTCTAGATCTTCACTCTCATGATGTACTCACTCCTAACCTTCTTCTTGACTTCAACATGCTTGATATTGTCAGCTTGAAGGATGCCCAGGTAGTTGTAGTGATCTTCTTCATCTAGACTCTTGATGTGATTTCCATAGGGCATCTTGATTCCTTCCATTTTCACTATTGGCTATTGCTGTTATCTGCTGCTTTATTATTTCCAGTGCTTCTTTGATCTTCCTTGTTTCTAGGTGATATTTCTTGATCAGGTATTCTTTGGTATTTTTGTTCTTCAGCTTCTTTTTTTTCTGCTCTAGCTTGCTCGCATCTAATCTTAGCATGCTGATCTTATTTTCCAACATGATCTTCCATTTTGGTGGTGCACTGTTTGGCTTTTTTTATTGTTTGTTGATTTTGCACCCAAGGTATTCAGTCGTAATTGGAGCCATGCTGTACATTAGTTGGTTTGTTTCTTGCAGTGAGCTGGTGCTTATATTTGATATTACAGCACTGGCATTTTTTTAATACTTGTACTAGCTATTTCTTTGTAACAAGCTTCAATGTGGGCAAACTTATTCTATTGTTTTTGTGCTGTTCTAGATGCTCAGTTATTCTTTGTTTCAATTCCTCTTGCTTTTTAGTTAGAAGGCTTTGTTCTTTCTGAGAAGAAGGCAGAGGAGAGGGTGCCTGGTTTGGGAATGAAAATGATTCAATAGCTATGCTGGCTTCCTTTACTGCTGAATCCCCCTGCTTTGCCTCTACAGTCTGAGCTACTTCTTACAAGGCTTTGATTTCTTTGCCATGGGTAGACCTTTACAGTTCTTCCAATTCTACTTCTGTGAATACTTTATTTTGTATTATAAATCAACATTGATCTGCTAGCCTCTGTTCTGTTATTTCTGATTCAGGATGTTCTTTCCAGAACTGGTGCATTCTTTTCAGATATCCTCTTCTTGTTGGACTTGATTTGTAATAGCAGATCATTATTTCTTTCAGTCTTTGTATATTTGCAAGGGGTAAACAACTTTTCTTGCAGTAGTCCTGCAGCTGCTGGCCCTGGTTGCTCAGCCAACAGTCCTGAGCCCTGTAGCCCACTTGTCACCAGATGTCCAGGAACTATAACACATAGCGCAGTCCTTGTTGACCCAGGTGACAACCGATCCAGTATGCCTTTATGTGAATAATAATAGTAATAACAATAATAATAATAATAATTTCTACAAAAATAGCTTCTTGGTAGGAGGGAGGTTATTAACCACAATACATTCAGAAGAAAAAGTGGAGGTTATAGGCAAAGGCCTATCATCAGGTAGAGGGAAGTAGCTTTTTCAAGTAGCAAATATTGCACAATAGGGCAGCCAGATGTCAGAGGAGACAGTTGTGTGTGCCCTACCACAGTATCCTGTAGAGTAGCCTGCTCCCCTTAGATACAGTAAAGGAGATTGTTTCATTATGAATATCAAGGTAAATTTGACTGCAAGTTCAACTGGCTTTTATAGCTGGAATCATGGCTGTGGCCATGATTGTGTCCATTTGTAGCATCATTTCCAGTAATGTGTAGTACAATAGAAGTGAATGTGGACTCTTGAAGATGAAAAAGAAACTTGTGACTTGTAGGAAGAAACATGCCAACAAAGGTAGAAGGCACAGCCAGAAAATATATATATATATATTTTTTACAGTGGTGTAATTCTCAAAAGGCACAAGAAGTTTTAAGGGAAGATGAATTAGCAAAAGTGGACTCCCCTACCTGGCCTCTGCCAATGGAACATTCCATGAGAATACTGTTAGTTCAGAGGATATTTTCACCAATGGATACCCTTCATTAAAATACATACATGCATACACACATACACACACTTATTTTCATGATCTTCTTGAGACAGAACAAGATGGTATGTCAACCTGCATAGTGTAGAGGTTAGAGCACTGGGGAATTCCAGGTTCAAATCCCTGCTCAAGAGCAGACATTTGATCTTGACCAGTTGCTATCTCTCAAACATATACTCCTCACAGAGTTATTGTGAGGAGAATTTACACAAGCAATTTACACAGTCACTTTGAGCTCATGGATGAAAAGATGTCATAGAAATGCACCTATTAAGTAAATGAATACATTTCTTGACAATTTTCATCTGTAATAACAAAACAATAGCAATTATATCAAATTATTGGTTTTATCATCAGCTGCACCTTCCTTGCTCTTTGGCCCTTATATTCTAAAATAAGCATCTTGCCCTTAAAACACTGGTTTGGCTTAGTTTTTTTTTTCTTTTTCCCAAAGCAAGCAGACATAGGACAGATGAAGTCTACCATAAAGATCTGGTGTTGATATGGCACTGACACCCCATTGGCGAAGCCATGGCTGCTGACTGGACAAACTCCACTCTTACTCTCCTTATCGCAGCCACTTTCCATATGGTGCCACTTGCACTTGGCTGCTCCCTCAGGTTGCTGCAAAGAGCACCATGAAAGCCAACACATTGATTCCTGCAGGTTTTGTGCCAGAGTCATTTGGGATGGCAAGGAGGCTGATTTCTGTGACTTCTGCTTCCCCCTCCTGCTCAACACTGCTGTGTAAAACTCAACACCTTCTACAACACTCACTTGCTCCTCCTCCTCCTCCTTAAAAACAAAGCGTTCATCACCTCCTCCTCCTCCACTCTGGAGCATTGTCAGCAGTGGTGGCAAGAAGATGCTTGAAGGCAGCTGCCTTTGTTTTGACAGTGCCAACAGGAAAGGAAAGGAAAGGGAAGGGAAGGGGGAGGACAGGACAGGACAGGAAAGGAAAGGAGCTACTTTTGTTAGTTTGCTTTCCAAGTTCTAAACTAAGATGTGTTGGTCTTGGTGATTTGAGGTTTTTTTTGGGGGGGGGGGGCGGGAGAGGCAGGGTGGTTTCAATTCCATTCCCAAATATCCAAAACTCATTCCTTCTTCTAAGCTTATCAGAATAATTGCTTTCTTCTGAATTTATTCTGGATTTTTCTTTTTGCTGAACATTGCTTAGGCTAGGTGAAGAATTAAAACTATAATTTATGTGTGTGTGTGTGTGTGTGTGTGTGTGTGTGTGACATGAAAGGCCAGGTTGGGATAGATCATCATGGCAAATGTGGTCGCTAGGAGTAAACAACAACTTGATGGCACATAATCAATCAATCAATCAATCAAATAATTTGTATTCTGACAGACAAAGACTTGTAAAGAAAGAAGATTAAATACTGTAGGATCAGTCTATCAGCCCGTTTGAAATCTGATTCCACATTTTACCATATCTGATACAGGTCTATCAGGCTTGCAGGGCTATCAAGTTTATTATTATTATTTTGTAAGATAGCACAAAGTCTGCAGTTTTAGGAACAAATATGCAGTTCCAAGGCATTTGTGCCATATAAAATTCAAGCAATACCAGAGTTGTATTATGTTAACCAGTGAAGAATAGGTGGCTGAGCAACAGTGTGAAAATAAAGTGAACTTACAATATATGGTCAAGTATAATCATTTCTCACCATCCTTTCTATAAAAGGCATTCCTTGCTACTCTCTACACAACAGTGACCAATGGCAACATGATAATGAGAAGGGTTGTAGCTCAGTGAGGCTGCTTCTACTTTCCATGGAAAAGGCCCCAGGTGGGACTGGAAAAGTCTGAATCCTTGTTGACAATCAATATAGACAATACCAAGTGAAATAAGCAAGGGACAGCCTCCATCTAAGCCACCTTCCCATTTCTAATTCTAGGACAGTGTTGTCCAAACTTGGCCACTTTAAGATGAGTGGACTTCAACTCCCAGAATTCCCCAGCCAGCCATGGGAATTCTGGGAGTTGAAGTCCATTCATCTTAAAGTGGCCAAGTTTGGACAACAAACTGCTCTAGGATATGGCAGTGCCTGCCCACTCACTTCAACAAGAACTCAAGTGGTTGACAATCATCATCAACAAGCACACCTAATTCAGCTAACCCAGCCTGTCCTTATATCATCAGTGTGCATATATTCTGTGGAACAAATAATCTGAACTTGACAAATGTACAAAAGAAGGTGCTGTTTGCTCCCAAAATAGTCAATATAACCTTAAGATTATACTTCAGATTTGTTTCTTTCACAAGATACCACTAAGCTACAAAGGACACAAATGAGGCAAAGGAATAGTTGTGTGTGGAGAGATTCATGCTATGCATAAAATCTATGATTACATTTAACATCTCAGCTTTGCTGTTCTGTTCCCCACAACTACAACATTCCTGTTCTTATCATCTTTTGCAATCTTATTTTCACACTCATGGGAACTGCTGCAATGACAGGATACAAGGAATCTTTAGGTCTGAAAATTTTGAAATACAAAAATAAGCTAGTTTGGAAGAATGAATATAGTAACCAAGTAACATTTCATATTCTTATGCTGAATGTGCATGATGAGGTCACCAAAAGCATGGTTATTCTTTTCTCTGTGTTGTCATTAAGTAAACATTGTTCCTCCAATCTGATTTCAATATATTCTAACTGAGATTCTCTCTCATTGAAAATAGCCAGGCCTAGGGATAGTTTATGCTCTGATAAATGTCTGGGGAAAAGAAGAAAAAAAGTATATTCTTAGAACTAAATATATTGCCTGCTGCTGTCCTTTCTTTTTTTTTTTCTTGCACTAGTGTAAGTGCACAGGAGGGTGATCCAACCTTAAATTATCCTAGCCCAGCCACTTCCTTTGCAAAATTCCACTACCGACTTGTGGAATTTTTCAAAAGAAAACATTTCATTGGCATCAGTCCCAGTTAGTAAACGTGCCACTCTATTTTTCATAGTCAGTCCCATGTACATCACACTAAAAGTATCTAAATAGGCCACAAATAATTTTGGCTAGACTAGCGATTAAGGTTTAGGTTGGCAAAGCCTTAATGTACAAACTTTACTGAACTCTGTTTGAAAGTTCAGTCTGAATGTTGGGATGGAAAAGGGGGTAAAGCTTCTCCCTGCTTAGCATTTTTAGTGAAGGGGCTGCAATTCAGAAGTAAATGGAAAATTAGCAGCAGAGCTGACTTGCTGTTCATCCAGCTTTGTTGGCTCTCATCTAGAGATGCATATCCATAAGAATGTAGGTTGACCATATTTATTATGATTAAATTTATACCCTGCCTTTCTGCTTATTAATAATTAAAAGCTAAATAAAAGATACCTTTGTCATTTTCCTAAATACTGGGAAAAGGGGCATATCATAAACAAACATACATAGTGAGGACATCTTCAGAAAAGTCTGTTCTGCTAATTTAAGCAACCAGACAGGTTCATAGCATGAGAGTTATTCCCTCAGATAGGCCTTAAGTCAGTTGGGGCTTTAAGGGTCAATAATAACCAACAGTGACTAGAGATCTTTCAGTATAGATTTCATACAGTCCCTGAAATTGTATTTCCCAGCAAGTCTCATCTGCTCAAGAAGGGTTGTAGTTAGCTACAGCTGCCAGATTCAAATTCAGTGATTGCTGAGAGTCAAGGAACATTCCCAAACTGTGAACTTACTGTTTCTGGTGACATGCATCCCATCCAAAATTGAATTCACTTTATTCTCCTTCATTTTCCTCCTTACCAGTAGCATCTTTGTGTTCTGTATTTAATTTCAGCTTTTCTCTCATCCACACCATTATCAAGATTTAGCAATATTGAGAGGTACCTAGTACTAACAATGTTCAGAGGCAGGAGAGGTGGGTGTCACCAGAATAATGATGGCTTCCTACTCCAAAACTCTGAATTACCTCCCTCTGCGAATAAATAGGTTCTACTTATCCTTATGCAACATAAGGATAAGTAGAACCTTGTAGAATACCATAGGTCAACAACCTAAGCATCAAAGACTGGTCATCCAGGACATCCTGACAAGAATGACCAGAACCAGTGCTTCCAAAACCTAGCCCAACCAGTCAACTCAGAAGAATACCATGGTTGATAGAATTGAAAGCATCTAAGACACCCTAGAAATCTAATAAGGTCACACTCCTCCCATCTAGTTTCTGGCATAGGACATTCACCAAGGCAACCAAAGCACTCCCAGAACCTTGTCCTGAACAAAAAATTTATTCCATTGAATACAAATAATCATCCAAATACATCTAGAATTGTAAAGCTACCACTTTTTCAATTACCTTAGCCAAGAATGGAATACTTGAGTAGAATATAATTACAGAAATCTTCTGGGTCAAGCAAAGTCTTATAATTGACTCCTTTAAGTGTGTGGGGACACATCTTACTTTCAAGGAGACATTGATCACTTTCTTTAACCATGGGGCTAGCCCTACCCTGATTTAATCAGCACAGTGGGGCAAGTGTCAACTAGCAGGTAAGCCCTGTTCATTATATCCAGACAAATCTTTAAAAATGCCTGTTTGTTTAATCCTGATATTTCCTTCACTTCTGCTCCAGCTGTCTACTTGTCTCCTTCTTTGCTGTCAGCTCTCTGGTGAATCAAGGTGCTAATTTGGTTCTGCTAGATGGAAGAGAATGCTTAGGTGCTGTACAACTGCACCCATGTTCCACAGATCAGATATAGCTTAAAAAGTATGGCAGAAAGGAACATTCCCCAAGTGCATTCAAAAAACCATTTGCTTAACTGGACACATGGGTCAGATTGTTTGAACTGATCTTCTATCCCTGAAGAGGTTTATAGCAGACACTAGTCTAAAATTGATCAGGGAACAAAAAAGAGATTACTGTTTGAAACCTTCACTTTCAGATCATTGGCTCCAGCCACACAGAATGTGAAATTGGGGGTGTGCCTTGCTGCATATATGAGTTCAGATGCCAACTTTGACAGATCCATAGTTGTTATGGTCATGGGCATTCCCAGCAACTGGAGGCTTTGTCAGAATGGAAGCTTCACCCTATATATACCAGAACAAAAGGACCATAGTTTGCGTCATACCATTGTGATATATGTTTCATTACTTGCCTTCCCTTGGGCCCCTGGGGATGCTTATGGAATGGATATCTACAAGTGGGCAATGGGGAGAGCAATATATGCCAGGTGAGCATTTTTATCCAATATTAAATACTGGACAATAGATGTTTTACCAGCAAATGACCTGGCATTAAAAAGTGAGACCTTTAGTTGGAGGGCTCATTTTCACTGACACATTGACTGCAACCTGAAGAAATAGATGCCAACCAATGACCTGCTTTCCTTTTCCTGCAATGCAAGTTGCAGCCTTTCACCTTATCTCCTCCTGCCAGTAACTACACAATTTTTACTCCCAGGACATACTTCATTCCCTAGTTTCCCCTATCTGCCTAATACATGTCATTATACCAACCCAAATTAAAGAAAACCAACAAATTGAAACAATTCCTTCCAAGTTTGAGCCCCAACTGCCTCTCAATCCCCATACATAAAAACTAACAGGTTGGCCCATGCAAGGGGGCCTCCATAGGATCCCTTTAGGATTGTCCCTTGAGTGGTGACCTCACTCATCTGGAGCACTGTTCCTTTAACACCCAGAGAGCAGATGATGGAATCTCTACAGAATAGCTTCAGCTGGAGAGAACCTCAACAGTCCAAGTCCTGCAAAGACAGACAACAGGGCAGTTGTCGTAGTACCTGTATATAAATATAGATAGATACAAATATATTCTTCCAACTTTCTAGTTTGGGGTTCTGAGGAAAAAATATCACATCCACTAACCAAACAGTATCCAGGAACCCAACTGTGGACCTCCAATAAATGTGCATGCCTTGTCCCCAAAACAGCCCTTCTTCTCCTTCCCCTAACCTCTCTCTCTCATGCACATGTATACACATATATAGAAGATAGTTTTCTACATCATAATAAACTATCAGTTGCTTTAACCATGTTGAAATCATAGTGACTGAATTTATAAATGTTCCACAGTTTATAAAACACAATGGCTGAATTCACACAACATGCCAATATGTCAATGCCTTTCAGTACCATCAATCATAATATCTTACTGACTGAACTGTGAGGGCTGGGATTTGAAGGCATGTTTTGCAGTTATTCTGCTCTTACCTAAGTGGGTGATTTCAGGTTGTAGTGATGAAGCAACAGTGTTCAAGGCCTTGGTTACTCCAGTGTGGGGTCCCTCAGGACTCTATGCTTTCAACCATGCTATTTAACATGTATATGAAACTCCTGGGGGAGGTCATCCATCAGTTTAAGGTTAGTTGTCAGCAATTATGATAGCATCCAGCTGTACATTGTTACCCCAGCCAAAGTGGAAGATGCAGTAGAAAGCTTGAACCACTGTCTGGAGGCTTTCAGTCTCTGGATGGAACAAAATAGGGTCAAATTAAATCTCTCCAAGACTAAGTTGCTATACAGTAAACATCCAGGAACATTGGTCCTAGTAGTTACTATGGATAGGGTTGTACTTCCCTGAAGGAGTTGGTGCATAACATAGGAGTCTTCCTGGGCTTACAGCTTCTGCTTAAACAGCAGCTGGATGCTGTGGCCAGAAAGGCTTGTGGCCAGTTTCAGCTAATGAGTAAGTCATGGCTCTATCTTGACCAGGATGCTCTGGCATTAGGAACTCATGCCTTGATAGCCACCCAGATAGATTACTGTAATGCACTTGACATAGGATAGTCTTTGGAGAGGACCCAGAAGCTATAATTGATCCATGCTGTAGCAGCAAGACTACTGGTGGATCAGTCCCACCATGGCAGAGTAACAGTTCTCCTGAGATTGCTGTGCTAGTTACCTAGTTGGGCCCAATTAAGATGCTGGTAGTGACATGTAAAGGCCTATACAGCATAGTACCAAGTTTACTTCACACACTGCTTTCCAAGAATTGAATCTTCCCATCTACTGAGAACATCATGAGAAGGCCTATTAAGAGTCTCCCCTGTCTTTGAAGTGAGAAGGGCAATGGTGAGATGACAGACCTTTTTAGCTGGCTCCCACATTTTGGGACTCCTTACCCCCAGGGGTCTGTAAAGCTCCTTCCCTCGTTGTTTCTAGAAAATCTATAAAGAGAATTTTATTTCACCAGCCTTTCAACTCTAGCTAGATTTTATTGGTATCCATCTTGGGGGAGAGTAGATTTATTACTGTTATTTATTGTTCTATTTATTGTTAGTTATTCTACTGTTGCTTTTATCATTTTGATTTGCAATAATTTTAATTTGTTGTAACCTGCCCAGAAACTTTTGAGTTGGGCAAACTATAAAAATGGTAAAATAATTAAATAAACGTACTAAGTCAAAAGCAAATAGACCACATTATGGTTTAGTGTGATGTGTGACTGGAGCTAGTTAAGACCATTTTATCCAGAATTGTTGATTTTTCCTCTGATGGGATTCAGCAAACCCTTTATTCTTCATTTCTGCCCAGTCTATAAAGTATAGTGTGGTTGTGAAATCTTGGCAGGCTACCATACTTGACTGGCAACTTGTAGATTAAAAGGATAGTCTTTGATCTGCCACATCCAGTCTATGGTTCCTTGTCTTTTTTTTCCCCCCTAGTATCTTTTCTGTTTCTTTAATTTGCAGCATTGGTTGGCCAAGAGAGTGATGGCAAAGTGTACCCCTTTGGCTGTCCTCGGTTCTTCGGGTATAATTAAGCAATTCCTGAACACGTACGCATATAATAAATAACCCAAACATATTCTTTGCCATAATGAGTACCTCTCCATAAAGTTAATGCACTGTGAAACAAGAAGGAAGTTAAAAAACCTACATAGTCTGTGGCAGCTGCTGCTGATTTCATCCCAGGTCCTCTGTACAAGCTCTATGCAAGCCAGAAGAAGCTATCCTGAGACTGCAAAAACTAGGTAGTTTTCATATTTGTGGCACAGTGAAATATGGCTGATGGGCTGTACTTGACTCTGTAGATTGCAAGTTCTGCAAACCTTCTCCAACCAGCCATTGTGCAAAGTTTCTATTTAATGTTGAATTTGTCCCAATTGGAATTGGATTAGGAATGGCTAGGAAGCCTTCTGACTTCTAAAAGAGGCAATCAAACAGGTGGCATACAGGAATAAGACAAATTTCATGTCTGTCTAATGGAATCCTGATGTAATCCACTGGTTGGAATTTGGTTTCCAAAGCAGGAACAAAGCCATACAAGTGGGAATCCTATGATAGAGGTATCATGAGGCCCAGAACGATATATGTTAGATATGTAGGTCACAAAACCCTTGGATGCAAATCCCAGAGAACTCCAAAAGTTCCTTCCAATATGTAATTTAAATGTGGTAGAAGGGGAAAATATTGTAGATATGACCAGAGAGTGGTCACATTAAGTATATTACATTTAAATGAATTATAATTTCTGTTTTAACCCATCAATTATTTTGGGGGAGGTGGCCTTCAGAGCAACACTCAAAAGCTGTTTGGGCCTTAGTTCAGAAAAAGTTTTGCACCCCTGCCAGTCCCTTACCCAAACTTCACTAATCCCATTTTCATCATAGCAGTTCACACTGATGAAAGAATCGAATGAGTTGTTGCTGGAAGGGAATGGGCTGATATCTCACATATATATGAAACACAGTACACAGTCCTTAGGGTTCTAGTCTGAGTTGTAAGCAGAGGTAATGTTAATACTGGAAAGGGTTAAGAGAAAGCTGCAAGAACCAATAAATGAACTTGGGATTAGTATCTGTCTATCTGTCCATCCATCCTCTTTTCTTCTCCACCCTTCTACAGAATTATATTCTCAGCTTAGAAACCTTGTTTATTTCCATCATCATCACTGAACCCCCAAGAAGTTCCTGTTACTAGCACTAGATAGAGTACCTGCAAGATAACTAAGAAGCCCTGAGTGAAGATTGGAAATCAGTGGTGTGCTGGAGCCAGTTCATATCAGTTCATGAGAGCAGATTGTTACATTTTCTTAAATTTTGTGAACCAATTAAAAGCAGAGCTGAGCCAGCATGCCCAACACATCAATCAGCTGTTCAGCAGCTAGTGTCATAGCACAACTGTTGCGATAGTGCCAGCAGAGCCAGTAGTTATACATTTACCAGCACGCCACTGGTTGAGGTGGTTATAGAGATTGCTTATGCTACAATACCACAGAGAAGCAGCCTGTACAGTTACTTAACCACATCATGTCTTTCCAAGGAACAGAGCATAACATTTGCTGCAGGTGTGAAGGAGAAGTTAAGTAAATAGGTGGCGGTTGGCATATTAATGGTAGCAACTGGTATTTGGGGCAGCTTTCTGCCATGAAGAAATAACAGACTTTTGAATAAAAAAAATTGAACTTGGCAAACTTTGGATCACCCATAACTGCTAACCTTCCACCTGCAACACCAGTATTATTAGAAATGTGACAAATTTCCTATGCATGAAAAGAAAATATAACTTCCTCTAATGTCATGATCATTTTTAGAAAAAGCAATTGATTTGCCTGGAGTTGTGACTATGAAGTCCAGTTATACCATATTTTATTTAAGTGTCAAAAATTGGAAAAATAATTCTCAGCAGTGAAGAGCACACCTTACAAAATGAGACTAACAATTTTTCTTTTGGGGCTCGAGTATTTTCATATCTTCAGGCTTGGAGCCTGTCCTGCTCTATGTTCCTTCAAGGACCTACCCATTTTCTGTTGCTTTCTTTCCTAACAATTTGCTTCTTTCAATATTTTTCTTGATGTTGACAATTACTCACTGAATATCCGTACACTTTCCTCTGGAAATGTCTCCTTTTAAATGGACGTGGAAGATTCCAGGCCATCCACAGAAGTTCCGCTTGAGCTGGACCATCCTGAAAAGGTCCAGTTCCATGCAATCCAGAAACCCTAAGTGCAGCTGTCACGTTACCACGGCTGTTCCTTATTTCAGCTTTCATTCTTTCTCAGCTTCCTCTTACCACTTTCCAGGCGGCAGCAAAGCTACCAAGCAAGTCTTCTCTCTCTCTCTCTCTTTCTTTCTCATTTGTTACAGAAGAAGTGGACAGCTTATCAGAATACTAATAGAGCAATGAATGGGCCACAATTTTTGGATTTTGTTTGGAGGCAATTGATGAGATTGGTGAGATATTCAGTGGCAAAATGGATGATGTAAATGTCTGTAATTGTAATACATTTGTTTGGTTCCTACCAAATCATAAATCAGGTAAATTCCTGTTTGTGGGGGGAACAGTAAAGGTAACAGGAATGTTTGAAAACAGGCTTTTCCAACGTGGGCATCTTCTAGGTGTGTGGACTCCAACTTCTGGAATTCTCAGCATTTGTCATGCTGGATGGAAAACACTGGAGCCAAAAAGACATTAAGTGATAATTGCTACAGAGAACCAAGTTCTCATGATAAATGATCATCTAAAACTCTCATCTGAGAGATAAATCAATAAATAAATCTTGAAAGATAAATATGGCTAGGAACATGAGTTCAGTGTGGTGGTTTCATTATTGCGGAGGGTCTTACATTTTGAAGATGACTTTTCTATTCTGGTCTACCTGAACTGTTTTATTATTTTCTTGGCTACCTTTTCTCTTTATTTAGGACATTTGAAAATACCATCAATAACTATTACAGTCAATGGAAAAGACAAGAGTGAGAAGAATAAGTGTGCATTTCTCAGACTGCTTATTAAAATACAAGGCCACAAATAAGCGCTGAGTGAATTTTGATACACTACAATATTGCAATAAGCTAGTCAAAGAGTCTGACCTCAGGCATCTATAACAATGCAGCCAGCTTCTGAGCTTTGATACTTTCAGTAAAAATCCTTCCTGTGAGATTTGTGAGTAAGGAAAGATGTAAAAATATTTTACTTACTTTCAGTGAAACAGGAAGCCACTCGTACCACAGAAAAGCAAGCTAGTAACTGGACTGTGCTCTCTAGTGGCTTATAGGAAGCTGTTGTATAAAATTCCCTTATTCTAAGGGGCTCATGCCATAATTCCATAGGGGATGTCTTTTTTAATCCACAGATCCTTGCAAATAGATATAGGCCATCTATATTTGTGATTCACCTATGTATGTATGTATGTATGTATGTATGCATTCATTCATTCATTCATTCATTCATTCAATTCTGATGCTATCCAATTCCAACCAACTCCTCTGTACATGTAGAAAGACTTTAGAACTATAGGCCATTCCATATCTCAAATCTACCTGGTGCTACGTACGACAGTGTTTTACCAATGCCCAATCCAAGCTTTTACCATGGGTTCAATGAAGCAACCAAGCTGCCTTTCCTTTCACTTTTGAGATTCAAGGAAATGGAGGGAGTATCCAGTCTACCCATATCTAGATACAGATGCACGTGATTGAACTTGAGTGAGTCATTTTGGTTTCATGCAAGTAGCAAAACATAAAGGGTGGTTCATAATTCAAATAGGTTTGCAGTATGTTTTTTCTCCTAGGTCAAGAGAAGAAAGGGGAGAGAATGCTGGAAGTTGGGCTGTACTTAAGAGACTCAGCACCATTCAGCAGCGTACTGAAATATTCTGCAAGTGGGAAAAGTATAGTCCTCTTGGAAATGGTTATGAAGTTTTAACTGTCAGATCATGTTCACACAAACATCTCATCTTTCCTCCAAATAGCACAGGATACCACATACAGGAGTGGAGAGGTACCCATGGTCCCAAGAGCACATTTGACCCCATCTCCTTTTTTTTTTTGGCAGCCACAGAACCTCTCCCAGATTGTACAGTAGACTATTGAAATGTAAGATAGTGATTTTTGTGTGTGCATGAGGCAGGCAGGCAGGCAATAAAACAAACAGGTGAAACCTCCACTAGTTTAACACATCTATTTTATTTTTTAAAAATAGAAGTAACTTTAAAACTTAAAAAAAAACCCAAAACCTCCCTCCAGTGATGTCACTGTGTCATTGTCATGTGCCCTGTACCCTTCAGAGGTTGCAAAAATGTTTTATGCACACAGAGACACACACATCGGATTGGACCCCTAGAAAATAGAACTAAGATCACAATAACATGTTTTTTAAATGTAAAACCTATAGAGCCAACCTCTGGACCCATAGATGAGCAATAGGCTAAATGACAGGGATACAAGAAGGTTTCCTCCCTAATCATGGGATCAAATGTTAGGCTTGGCCAATCTGAAGCCCTTTAGGTGACAAGTCTTTGAAAAGCCACATGGCTATATCCCAGGCTTCATAACATATGGTTTCTGCATCCTCTGACAATCCAAAGCCTCATCAGTGTTTCTATAAAGAGAGAAAGTGTGTGTGTGTGTGGGGGGGAGAGAGAGAGAGAGAGAGAGAGAATGAGGATTGCAACTTCAGAATTTTGGATAGGAGTGTGATGCACTGAGGCATTGAGTTTCCCACATAATTAAGGCTTTCCACTGATTCTTCCCGATGGCAGTTGTTATTTCAAATGCAAATTAATAAATCATGTCCTCCTTTTAAAGAATTAAAGCCAGTCTCAGGGATTCTTGCTTAGATTAGCAATGTTGAAATGTAGGAAGGGGGAAAAAAATCTTTTAAAAGAGCAAAGAAAAAGAAAAGCAAAGGCGTGCAAGAATAAGGTATTGTGCAGAATTCTCAGACCATTTAAATACATATATAATCAGAATAAAGTGACATCATTTGGTAATTTTTGAAATTTTCACTCAGATGCTACACCAATAGTCTTGTTCTTTCATTCAGGAGTTGGTATCAATACAAAGTAAGAGGAAGAAAAAAAAAAAACATTAAGCTGAATAGTCCTTAGTGCCCATTCAGTTCTGTCCCAAAGGAAACCTCAAGGATTTCTAGTCTCTTGTGATTATATAGCAAGCCACTTCAGCTTTCACAGTGAATTAATGTAAAAGGCCAGTAAAGCACTATAAAGGTTTGAGTCCTCAGAAGGCATTTTGAGGTCAAGAACATGGCTATATAAAGTACCACCTTTGGATCATTTCATCTGCCAAGCCAGAAGTGTTGATGGTAGCACCACATTGGTGTGCGGGGATGCGTGCAATTTCACCAGAACCCTTCTAGTTTCAAAGTATCTCAGCAACTCAATCCATTAGAGAGCCCCCAGTGTAGAGGACTGTGATCAACCTATATCCATATTTATAATATAAAATCAAAAGGAAAGCATTAACATGTCTGTTAAAAACAGAACAGCTGTTGGGATGAATAAAGCTGGAATCTTTCAAATATGCATGAGGTGCAATTAAAAAGACATTTAACCTGGAAGCCATTTCATTCAGATCAATGTGAAGATCATTTGATCTCACACTTTCATGTATTAGCAACACTTTCCTGTCATTTTGCTTCTGAGTAGAGTTAGTACTTTACTGTATGTAGAATATCAATTTCAAAATCTGGATTATAACTAAATATCCAAGGTTTTTTTCAGTATGTTGATGTTTGAGTGGGTCAGTTAATGGGGGAATACATATGTAGACTGACACAGTGTTATCACCTTATGTAGAACGTATTCTTTACATGCAGAGGACTCCAAGTTCAATCCTTGGCTATGCAGACTCTGACACAGTGGTTGACTTCAGGCAACACACTACATCCTAAATCTGGGTTAACAGACTACTCAAACCCCAGTATGTTGTGTGAATCTAGCAAGGATAAGTCAACTTTCCATAGGAAGAAATAGAAATGCATACTGATACTCCTGTGCTGAGTTGGTACTTATAATAAATGTTCTCAGGCAGAAGAAAGTAGAAGTGGCATCTCTGTTATGATTATTCTAAACTTAAAAATATATATTTTAGCAATATATTGTCCATATGCATTAATTAAATATACCACACTCTTAAATTTATTAATTTTTGCCATACTCTTCTGCATGTATTTAGAAGTACCTAAGGTGATATTATTAAAATTGGTAAACATCAATAAATATCATTTTTAATAATCAAAATCTCACAATATTTCATTGTTCTCAGTGTTTTTGTGAGATTTCAAGTACAAGTGCCAAATCCTGCAACATATCAACAGAGAATTCTAAAATCTCATGACAATTTGAGCGAGAATGACAATATTTTATTTATTTATTTATTAGATTTATCTCCACCCATCTCCCCTTAATGGGGAACGCTGGGCGGCTCACATGATCCATTAAAACAATAAATATATATAAAATTACAGAAAACATAAAAACTATACAAAGCATTACCAAAAAAGAAAAAGTCCAAGAGGCTGATGGTTTCCAGAGCTGCAGAAGAAAGGCTTCTAAGGTACTAGCCATCCCTACACTTGATGTCTTCACTCCTCACCCCCGGCCAAGTGGCAGAAACAGGTCTTCAAATCCCTCCAGAAGGTCAGGAGTGAGGGGGCCAATCTCACCTCCAGGGGCCAGATATTCCAAAGGCTGGGGGCCACAGCCAAAAAGGCCTGCCTTCTGGATCCCGCTAATCAGAGCTCTTTTACCAAGGGGGTCCGAAGCATGCCCTCTCTCTGTGATTGGGTGGGACGGGTTGAAGTCATGGGGAAGAGGTGGTCCCTTAGGTAACCTGGTCCCATGCCATATAGGGCTTTAAAGGTGATAACCAACACCTTGAATTGGACCTGGAAACAAACCAGTACCCAATACAGCTCGCAGAGCAATGGTGTTACATGGGCCCTTCTTGGGGCTCCAAAAATAGCCTGCGTGGCTGCATTCTGGACCAGCTGTAGCTTCTGGATAATCTTCAAGGGTAGCCCCATGTAGACCACATTCCAGTAGTCTATATGGGAGATAACAAGGGCATGAGTGATCGTTCGAAGGGCATCCCGATCCAGGAAAGGACGTAACTGATGCACAACCCGAAGTTGTGCAAAGGCCCTCCTGGCCATGGCTGCCACTTTCTCTTTGAGCAGGAGCTGTGAGTCTAGGAGGACCCCCAGATTATGCACTGGGTCTGTTTGGGGCAGTGCTACCCCATCCAGCACCAAAGATGACAAAGTCCTGGATACAGAGGTGCCATTAATCCACAGCCACTCCATCTTACCAGGGTTCAGCTGAAGCCTGTTGCTCCCCATCCAGACCCTTACGGCCTCCAGGCACTGCAAAAGGGTGGTCATGGCATCACTTGCCTCACCTGGGATGGAGATGTATAAATGAGTGTCATCGGCATATTGGTGATACCTCACCCCATGATGGTGGGTGATCTCGCCTAGCAGTTTCATGTAGATGTTGAAAAGGAGCAAAGAGAGAACTGAACCCTGCTGCACCCCACAAAGGAGGGGCCAAGAATGGGACCTTTCACTCCCTATCACCGCCGCTTGGGATAGGCCCTGAAGAAAGTAGGTGAACCAGCACAGAACCATGCCACCCACCCGCAATTCCTGAGGCGTCCCAAAAGGATACCATGGTCGACCGTAATGAAAGCCATTGAGAGATCAAGGAGAACAAGGATGGTCACACTTCCACCATCCTGCTCCCGCCAGAGATCATCCATAAGTGCGACCAATGCAATTTCCATTCCATATCCAGGCCTGAAACCTGACTGAAAAGGGTCCACATAATTTGTTTCCTCCAGAACTCTTTGGAGCTGTGAAGCCACCACTTTCTCAACCACCTTCCCCAAAAAGGGGAGGTGGGAGACTGGACGAAATTTGCCCAGTACAGTAGGATCCAGGGAGGGTTTCTTGAGGAGGGGGTGCACCAATGCCTCCTTAAAGGCAGCCGAGAACACTCCCTCCCGCAAAGATGTATTAATCATCACCTGGATCCAACCACATGTCACCTTCCAAGCTGCTTTCACCAGCCAGGAGGGGCATGGGTCCAGATGGCAAGTGGTGGCCTTCATAGTCCAAAGGATCCTGTCCATTTCCTCAGGATCAACAGGATCAAACTGTTCCCAGATAACTAGGTAAGGACGATCCCCTGGTATCTCCCCAGACCCTGCCCCATGCTCGGAATCTAACTTAGAATGAATCCGAGTGATTTTGTCCTGCAGTTGCTTCAAAAATTCCTCCACACAGCCCTGCAAATGAATCACCAAATCCCCCTTACCAAGGAGGGATCTAGTGATCCTAATCAGGGCCACTGGGCAGCATTCAGTGGATGTGATAAGGGCAGAGAAGTATTGGCGCTTCACTGCTCTTATCGCCACAATGTAGGCCTTAATAGCAGTTGGATCCAGTCTTTGCCTTCCTCCAGAGGTGCTCTAGACATCTCTTGACCCTTTTCAGAACCCTCAATGCTTCGATAAACCACGTGGAGTATCAGGGCCGATGTGGCAAGAGAGGCAACATACGCGCAATCCTGTCCAAGGCCGCAGCCACCTCTCTGTTCCAGGCAGCAGCCAAGGCCTCCACTGGACTGGGCAGCAGATCCTTGGGAATACCCACCAGCTCCCTCTGAAATCCTGATGGGTCCATCAGGCGCCAGGGGCAGACCAGTCACCTGGGTCTGGCCTCCCTGCAGAGGGGGGTGGCATAAGAGAAACTCAGGGTCATCAGGATGTGATCTGACCATGACAATAGGGAAAGCTGTAAATCTCCCCTCAGATCATTTAGCCATTGCTCTGACAAGAAAACCAAATATCTTGTATGTTTGTCAAATCTTACAAAAATTGAGCTTTAAAGAAAAAATTGAGAGATCCCTGTGCCATTATACAATATCAGAAGATGGTGCCTACCATCTAAAAGGTCATTGACTTTGTTATAGAAGTTAAATCTTAGAAGTCATACAAATGTGCCATATCACCTGGTTTTCTTCAAAGAAGAAAACAAGAAATCTGATTCATGCTGGATGGTTCCCCTGATCAAGTTGTATATCAATCCTACTCTACTAAAAAACCCATTAATTTAGCAATTTCACTTTATTTTCTAGGACAAAAATCACTTTGATTCAGTCTTGAGAGTGTTAGAATAGAGCAGTGTTTCTGAAAGTGTGGTCCGAGGACCCCTGGGGGTTCCCCAAGATCATCTCAGGTCCACAAGATCAGAATTATTTGCCAGGTATTGATATTTGCAAAAATTTAAAACAATGTCACTCTTGCCATTATTATTTATAACATAAATTATTTATGTTAATATCTAATGGGTTTAATATTGTTATTTTTACATGGTTCAATAAATAAATATTCTACAAGTGTATCAATTTTAATTTTTAATATGGTAAATATCAACAAATATAACCCATAGAAACAAAAGCTCTTTTGGGGTCTTCCATAATTTTTTAAGTGGTAAGGGATCCTGAGAACAAAAAGTTTAAGAAACTTTTTTTAAGAAATAGAGGATGGACTATACATACTTTAACAATTAAAAATGAATGATAAAAGCCAGGGTTGAATTGTTAATTTTACATGCACGCACACACACACACAAAGGGGAAAGGTGTTCATAGGAACCAAGAAAAGATGGAATTTGTGGCAAGCTGGAATCTTTGAATATGTTGGTCTTCATTTAATGGGTCAAACAGAAGGGGGAGGGTAAAACTGACAATTTTCCATTTCTGTTCATTTTGAATGAAAGCCGTCCCATCCTTTTTCTGTATTACTGGACAATCTTTTTAAAAAGTCTCCTGAAAATAAAATATGCATTTTAATGTGTTTGAACAGGAGTTTCGAAAATGTATGCATTTATAAAAATACTTTTTCCTGTACCATGGGTGCAAAGAAATGTACCTGCATCCCTTTGTGGTTTCAAGAGGTCCCTCACAGTGAGTGGGGGCAAGAATTTGGTCCTTTCATATAATATACTTAAGGCATGATTCAAAGCTTAACTTTCCTGAGCTCCTTTTCAAACCAGGACTGGACTGGGCCTGACTTTGAAGTGCAGCCTTTACATGCCACATGAAACCTCTGGGATTCCTTTATCCTACAGAAGTCTTATAACTTTGATTTTCTTTCTGAGCCAAGGACTGCATTGCAGAATTGGGATAAGCATGAATTCTGGAGTATAATGACACTTCTGATTCCCACTTCTTTCCTGGAGGAACAGATCTGTTCAGTCCTCACCAGAATTCTCACACACACACACACACACACACACACACTCCTTAACATCTTTAGACAAGACTATCAAGAAACTAATGTTGTGATCTAAGACAGGAGATACTACTAACCCTGTTATAACTTTTACGCTTTTTTAAAAAGTCATTGAAAGAGATGTTTGATACGCTTACAAAAAGACAATGCAACTTCTTTGATTTTATAAACTTCACAGAAGAATTTGTATACCTTCATCCTTATCTTTTCCTTGAAGAGAAGATGAATATATAAAAAGGTAAGGAGAGCCGAGAACGGATCAAACCAAAGATTGATCTGGTCCACCATCCTGTTTTCAAGTTAATCAGTAGCAGCTGCTGCTCTGGTATCTGAGTAAATGGCATTCAAGATACATGCTGTCCTTGTACTGGAAACTCTGTAGAACTATTATGACCGATAGCAATCAACCAACTAAAAGAAAAATCTGCTTGTAAAACTATCTAAACTAATGGTCATTACCACATCCTATGACAGCGATTTCCATTAATGTATTATGCTTTCTGCATTAATTATGCTTCCTCTTTGTTCTAAATCAACCTCATTTTATTGGCTGAACCCAGGAATGTATGGATCAGTCTATACCTGGCCAATTTCAGATTTGAATGTATTTAGTCAAAGGCTGTTTTAATAACTGGTAAATTTTTAACACACACACACACACACAATATTTGTACATGCATATCTCCCTAATATAAACAAATTTGTTTAAAGCTTTATAACTGAAAGCTACACTAAAATATCTGGAATAATATGACATTTTGATGATCTCTTTAACAATATAGTAGTGTGGGAAGTGTGACCACTTAAAATACTTAAATGGTTTGCTTAAAGAGGTAGATTTAAATGAAATCCAGTTACATTCTTAACTGATTCTTATCACTGATGCTGTTAGAAACAGGAAAACATCTCTCTGTTGGATTTGTCCATTCTGAATATACTTATATAAATCTATTTCATGCTCCCTTTATGATATAATCGCATGGTCCCGAAATTGTGTTCCAGGGTCCATTGGATATTGTGGTCCTCATCTCCATAGGCAGGAAAGGAAATTCATGAGTTTGAGGATTGGCCTTCAAGACTAATAGTTAATAACAGAAACAGCTACTACCCTTCCATCCTCACTATCATTTTAAGGTGATGAGGATGATTATGTTGGGGGCAGGATAAGAATAGTTATTAATGATTTGCTTGAATTAGGGAGGAAATATATGCAATCCAGTTACCCTTTCCATGTTCCAATCTGCTTGGTGTAAATCTGGCTTTTAAAAGCATCTGTCCCTGTGCCATAGATTCTTTAGGCCATATTGTCATAAGATGCGTCAGTGATCTTTCCCTACCTCTAAATTGGGAAGGTCCCCAATTCCTTGATCATTCTCCTGTCATTATTCTAAGTAGATCCCTCTGCTGTTTCATGATCTACTGCCATGATGAATGTAAAAGTGGTCTCTACTCTGGGCAAAAGACAGATTACAATCTGATGTAGTCTGCATGCAGCTTGCCAGTTCTGTGTGTATTGCCTTCCTCATCCTTGGCTTATCATAGCAGGAACATGAATATTAACTATACTTTTCCAAGCATGTACACAGCTGAGAGAAAATGATATGTTTAGTGAAAAACAAGGAGAGTTTCTGGAGCTGATAAAAAGTGTCATAGTAGGCTAGTCCTGACGTGTCCCTGACAGAAGGATAAGAGAGCAGATGTCCAAGCTGAGGCTCAGAACTGACAAATGTGAGGTTTTCTGGCTTAAGTAGGAACAAACTCTCTCGCTCTCTTTTTTTTTGTCCAGACATGCCCTGCAGCTATGGCAGAATTCCCTAAGTTGCAGGTCTTTTCAGGTGACCTGCTTCACAGGCTGACCACAAAAATCTGATTGCTGAACAAAAACAAAATGTATTTTCACATTTCTTTTTCTTTCCTGCCCCTTAATCTATTTTCTACACTGCAGGTATGCGCCAGATTTTAATAGAAAACTCATAAATGGCTGAAGTCTTGTTATCAAAGGGTTATCAGTGATCTTTTTTACACAGAGAACTTGTACAGTCTGATACGGGAGGCATGATTCCAAATTCTTGTGTCCCTTCACAAACTTAATGGGTGGGAAAATATCTTTTCTAATTTATCAGCTGTCAGGCTGCAGCAATAGATAATACAATGAAGGGAAAATATAATAATCAGAAGAAACAATCCTTCTAATAATAACCTTAGATGGCAAGTATCAATATGGCTGCAGCCAAAATAGGGCTACTGAAGAACATGACTGGGAGATTCCAATTACAAAAGAAGCACAAAAAAAGTACATCCTCGCCAGCAGCCAACATCCAGATAAGCAGGGATTAACACCAGACAAACAATCAAGTAGAAACAATACCCCAATCAAGGAACTACCAAGGAAAAAAACACCCACCTCCCTCCCACACTGGGAGGGCAAGCTACTGAAACCTCACACTCCCTCACATTAATGATGTTCCCTAGTCGGGTAATGAAATGCTTGCAAGCAAACAACCAAGCTTAGGGAGCACCAAAGACTCCGCAGTTCAATCCAGAGCTACATATTTTCTTTTCTATTGTGAGTACAAAAAAAAAAAAAATTAAACAAACAAATAAATAAATAAAGGGACAGTCTCTCCTATCAACAACCACAAGAAGTGCTGGTTTTGACCTGTAAAACCATTTATGATTTTGATACCTGGGTACTTCCAGGATTGCCTACTCCAATTTGGGTGAGCCCAAACCACTAGATCATCCCAGGAGAGGCTCCTTGTACCCCCGTACTTCTGAGATGTGAAGGGAGCTGAAGCCAGTCTTCCTGGGCAGTTTGGACTAGCCCAATACCTGATTGCTTTCAGGAAGATGCTCAATACTGAGCTCTTTTGGAGAGTGATCCAGCTAGATTCAGGACTTGAGCCATTTTTAATTTTTTTGGTCTTCATTTCTAGCTTTTTGACAGTTCCTGCTATGGTTTATTGGTTTATGATTTTATGACCTAGATATTTAATTTTTATATTCGATGTACCACAAATATTTGATTTTTCATATTGTATAAGCTGCAGTCTTTGGAGTATGGTAGGATGTAAGTGAAATAAATAAATAAATAAATAAATAAATATACAAATAAAAGATCCCAGTCAACAGGAATTGAGTATGTTTAATAGCCAGAAACCAGAGAACATCTGTGGGAATGTGACCTGAAAATCCAGAATGAGATGAAAATAAAACAGCAGTTCTTGGAAGAAGGTGTGACTAGCTGGAGTTCTGAGCAGGAATATTCTATGTTATTTACAAAGTGTTTAGGCCAATGGTTTCTAATCTACAGTTCCATATTTAGGTTATCTGTAGGGACAGAGAAGAAGATAGATTTTAACAATGTTAAGGGTTGTTAACTGCCAGAAGTCCTTGTAGGCTGTGGTTGTATTCAAATTAAATCTGTTAAGATATATGATAGATAGATAGATAGATAGATAGATAGATAGATAGATAGATAGACAGACAGACAGACAGACAGACAGACAGACAGACAGACAGATCCAGTAAGCCTCTTGCATATCATATGTAATGTTATATTATAACTATCAATGAAATTTCCTTCACAAAGATCACCACATGGACCATTTGGACAAATAAGTATGTTATTTAATATTTTAAAAAATACAAATCAGCTGTGATAATTTTGGTCTTCTTTGCTGTTTAATATACAATATCTATACAGGGCTGTGCAGTGCTTTGGATTCCAAGCAACAAGATGTTTGGCATGCATGTGGGGGCAAATACATTGCCTGTCTGTAACATCTTAAACCAAACGTCCTGCTATGCAGCTTTGGGAAATAATACAGGAGTTGCACACAGGGTCAGTGTTGATGTTGTCCAAAGCATCTTTTTGCCTTCAAATCAAAAACACTGCAGAAGGTTTTAACTAATTCAGTGAGTTGCTTCACAAATAACGTCTGTATAATGAAACTACATTTAATATCTATATAATCAAACTACATAATCAAAATACTTCAGATGAAACACATTGGGCTACATGACCGAGCACAGGTAAGATCTCATGTCCGAGCCTTCAGCACAGCGGTAAGGACAACAAAGTGCCCTTCATCTTCCAACCTCACTGCATCAACATGTTGTCATCCAATGGACCCTTCTTGGAAAGCAGGAACTGCTACCAACTGGTGCTGTGAGGCTTTTGCATAACACTTTGCTTACAGAGATGCTCAGATACAACAGTTTTGACTCTTTGTAGGAGGATTATGAAGTATGACCCAGGAATAATCTTGTGCTGTCATCCAGGATTCTTTCCAGCTTGTGGATTCTTATGAAGTAGATAGGGTGCTCTCTGGCATAAACCTGAAGTTTAGATCCATGCCCTTTCTGGCTCCTTCAGGTGGCCCAGGGATCTGCAACTACCTACAGTAGATATAGAGGAAGTCAATGCCTCTTGGTGGAACATAGTTGCATTAGATGCCTTCAAAATGTTTCCATGGCATATGACATTTGATTTGGAGATAAATAAATTAAACAGACAATTCAGTATTCAACTAAGATGATATAACCAAGTGTGGCTCTATTCTTGATGAGTTTATGCCCATGTAGAGATTGCCTGGGGAAAGGGGAAGGGAGAGGAGGAAGAGGAAGAATGTTCCAACTTCACCTATATATTAACGGAATGAGCTGGAAGTGACTGAACAGAAAAGAGCAAGTCACTTTGTAGTGAGCATAAGTATGTATATAAGTATATATTAATTTATTATTTAAAATTATATAGCCACCTATCTCAAATATATTACTCTGAACGGCTCACAGGCAACTGAACAGGAACTGACTGTATTTGAACCTGGCAAACTGCTCCCTGTTTCTGAACCAGTCCAAGCAAGCTTGTTCTAGATTTGTTCCTCATTTAAGTAGACTTCCGATTGGTCTATTTTGAAGGAATTTTGGGAGAACCAGTTTCTGATAGGCCTGTCTTTGAGCTAGGCTACTGCTAGGTGTTCTTTCTGGTGAGGCAGGCCAATCAGGAACCAGTTCTCTTGGAATTCTCCAAAACAGGCCAATCATAAGTCTACCTTCACCAAGAACCAATCAGTGGCTGAGAAGTACCCTACAAAGCAGCTCACTCTGCAATATATCAGTGCAAGATTTCATGGTCAGTGTCAATCCAATGGCTAATAAGCCATGGTGTAATTATTTGGTATCCTGACATAAAAGCTGAGATTCATAAACATACCAATAACTTTAACCAAAAGGATCAGAGTCTGAAGGTTAACAAAGCCTAGTTGCCAGCTTTACATAGCACCAAAATAAAACAGCTCTTAAATAACAAACACCATATAAAATCTTCAGCAGTCTCACCTGAAAAATAATAAACAGCAGTATGCTTCAAAGAAAGACCAATAAAAAATCATCTTCTTTGGAACTTCTTCAAATCAGACCAATTACAAATTCATGTGGATGAAGAACCAATCAGAAACTGGCTTTCCAGAATTCCAGTGACATGGTCCATTTGGAGATTAGTTCTGTTACAAACACAAGAGCTCAGTCAGTTCTGGCCTCTGAGCTGCCAAGAAGTGAGCCACAGAGCAGAGCACTTCCACCTCTGAAAATGCCAGTCATAGTTGCTGGTGAAACATCAGAATACTAAATAACAGGTAGTCCTTGAGTTATGACTGCAGTTGGGACCAGGATTGCTGTTGCTAAGCAATGTTGTCGTAAAGTGTGACATCACATTACTGCATCACTTAGTGATAGCAATCCAAGCAATCCTGGTTGCTGTCATAACTGAAGACACATGGATCTTTAGGTGGGAAGCAGAGGGAGTCCCAGGTAAGGAGTGTGGGGGTGCCACAGGGGTTAGGGTTGGAGTGCAGGTCACACACAAGTCAGGGGAGGGGTGCTCAGTGTGGCGCAAGCTCTGAAAGGCCAGGGAATGAGGGCATGGGGTGCATGCAATCACAGAGAGGCTGGGGAAAGAAGGCACAAGGCACATGTATACATGTGTGCGATCACAGGGAGGCCATGGAAAGGGGGTGCGGGGTAAGTGTGTGAGTATGTGTGACTGCAAGGAGGCCAAGAAAAGAGGATGAAGGGTGCCTGAGACTGCAGGAAGGCTGTGGAAAGAGGCCTGAGATATGTGTGTGAGTGAAGCGGGGAAAGAGTGCATGAAAGCAAAGAAAGGCTGGGGGAGGAGACTTACCCCAGCGACTTGCAACCTTCCTTGCCGGCTTCCCATTGACTTTGCTTGAGGGAAGCCGGCAGGGAAGGGCACAAATGGTGATTACATGACTGCGGGACACTGCAACTGGTCATAAGTGCAAGCTACTTGCCAGGTACCCAAATTTTGTTCATGTGACCACAGGGGTGCTGCAATGGCTGGAACTTCAAGGAGTGGTCGTAAATCCTTTCATTCAGCACTGTTGTAACTTCAAACAGTTGCTGAACAAATGGTTGTAACTTGAGGACTACCTGTACAACATTGGTCTAGTAACTCAGAAGTTCATCACCATCAGCTTATTCTGCCTTTGAAGATGCCAGCCACAGCACCTGATGACATGACAGGACACTAGGACACTAGACCATAGCTTGATTGATGCTGGCTATGAAAGCCCATACCAGTATAGAGATTTTTCTTATCCAAGTCTAGCTCAATAAAATTGTCAACCCAGTGTGATGTTGTGAAGAAAACAAATTCCATGTTTGGAATCATCAGGAAGAGACCTGAAAAATATAACTATATGGTAATTCTAATATATAATGCTGCCATTATACATATCTGTAGTGAGACCACACTTGGAACACTGATACAGAATGCTGAACTAGATCAGCCTATGTTCTGAAAAATATTTTAAGTGGCTTGCTCACAAGGAGATCTCCCAATGTTTCATAGGATTGCGAGACTGGGCAAAAAGCTGGGAACAGCTACATTAAGACACTTTCCCCAAGCTGGCATCTTCCAGATGCATTGAACCACAATTCCCATTACCCTAGTCAGCATGGAAAATTGCTGTTCTGGGAGGACAATAGCTGTTGTCCAATGCCTTTCTAGTAATCAATTTAGGAAAGGCTATGCTAGGAACAGTGAGGAAATGTTTAAAAGTCCAGGTACATATTTACAGTCTCACAGTCTAATCCAATGTTTCTCAACCTTGGCGGCTTGAAGTCCACACATCTTCAAGTTGCCAAGGTTGAGAAACACTGGTTTATTCTGAATCCTAGCTATGGAGACTTCCTGAGCCCCCATGGCACCTCATTTGCCTTTGATGTCAGACTCTAGTTTTGAAATCATTCAACCAAGGATCTTTTGGGAATTTGGCAATCAGTATGAAGGTTTCTAGTTGTGTGAACTCCTCAAGACCAACAAACAGAAGCATATATAGGAGAGGGAGAAGAATACACAATAAATTCTCTTCTGACTGTTTATTTGTTACATACCAGAAACAAAAGAAATTTTTATTTTACATAAAAAGAATGTTAAAAATATTGTTAACAAAACCAAACCCTTAATAGAAGGAACAAAGAAACAGACATGGTTCCTAAAGTTAAGGTATGTAAGATTTTTTTTTAATAGGAAGCAATATATAATAGTTTTAAATAAATATAACAAGTTACTATTCTAAATGTTGCATGGTGTGGTATCTATAATCTTCAGTGGCATATGAAGGTCAAAGGATGGACTGTTTAAGAATGCCTCAATCAGGTCATGTTCATGGTTTTTAAATAAATTGTGCCTACCCAGATATTGTTGGACTCCTTTAATGATTAACCACTGGCCTTGCCAACTGAGCTGAAGTATTTTAAGTCTAAAACCAAAAACCAATCATGGAAAATCCTCTGCTTTTTTTTATCAATCTGGGCAACAAATCAGTCTGGTTTCCAACACACTGATGAAAGTCCCTGAAAGTTTCTATTACAGTAACCTTTCTCATAAATAGGTCTTTAAATTAAACATATGAACCAGCTTTATACTAGGTCACACTAACGATCCATCTCACCCAGGCTTATCCATTTTGATGGACAATAGATTTCCAAGATCTTAAAGTGAGATCTTTCCCTCAATTGTTAAGTTCCTTTTCTCTAGAGATCACAGGGACTGAACCATGGACCTCATGCATGCAGGATGTAAGACATTCATAGAAATCCATGGTATGCTTTACCTTGGTCTGTCCCAAAAGTATGGACTCTCCATGTATGTATTCCAATCCATAAATGTATTGATCAGAGATGTTCTAAGCCTGGCAAAAACACAGCTTTCAATCCTGTTCTGGTCAGATCTGAACCCCTCGCCTGCAGATGGTATGTTTCAGCCCTTTGATTAGCCAAAGCTCAGTTCTTCCCATGTAGAACTCTGGTAGGTTGTAAGAGTTAATTTAATCATTCCAGCTAATGGAGTCATACAATGCACTGTCAGATAACACTTGAGTATAACAGGTTTCTCGTTTGAAATAGCCCTTCACTGTCAACATTTACCACTTACTGCTATAATTAAGCAAAGGATTCTTGTGTGACAAAGAACAGCCGCTCCCCTTGCTTAAGCCCTACATTTGCTTGCTTTACAGGGACTACCATAGGGTAGCATAGTGCAGAAGCTATACAGCCATGATCCAGATTGGGGAGGATCCAGTTCAGAGTACTCCCAAGCTGCATTTTTCAAAGATTATCTTTCAGCCACAAAAAACACAGGAAGATAGATTCAGGGACATCACTGGAACTGGCAGGGATGGAATCTTCAGCTGCCTTTTTGGAAAAGCATTTAAGATTGTATTTTAAAAGCTATATTATGCCTGTAGAAGGCATACTGTTATTATGGCATACTGTGGAAGGCATACTGTTTTTTTTGGAGTTTCCAGGAGAAAGCAACAAAGATACTGGGAAGTCAATATGACCTGTGGGGTCTTCACCCTGATCCAGAACATTGCCCATTCAGCTCTCCTCTCAGACACAAATCTACCAACAAGAGGCACCCAGAGCAAGCCACTATTTTGTTAGAATGACAAAACTTGCATTTTGATACCATGATGCAAGATCTACTCCTTATGAACTTACAATGTACATCACAATGCATTTTTAAAAGGGCACTGTCATGATTTCATTATGCACTTTTTGTCATTGGCCTCCTGACAGATGTCCATGTCAGCAAGTGACCTTGGGAAAGAAGATCTATACCTCAACAGGGGAAGACAAAGCTTCACTTGCAGAAAAGACTATGCTATATCTAATTAGGAGAAACTGAAATAGGAAGACTATTTGAGACCTTTGTTCGTGGCCCTTGAGAACTTGACATGATAGCCTCCATAGTCATATTCCCCAAGAAATTCCAAATCCATACCCTAGATCAGTGTTGTCCAAACTTGGCCACTTTAAGATGAGTGGACTTCAACTCCCAGAATCCCCCATGCTGGCTGGGGAATTCTGGGAGTTGAAGTCCACTCATCTTAAAGTGGCTAAGTTTGGACAACACTGCCCTAGATCATACATATTGACATAGGTCTTATTTTTTCTGTTATTTATATTATAGTCAAAGGAAGCTACCCTCCTAAGCACCTTTTAGTAAAACTAGGTTTCAACAATACCAGTGGGCCAGAGATATCAAATTTCACAGGTATGTTCATCTCTAGTGGTCATTTGGTTTTTTCTAGTTTCTGCATTTTGTTGTTGTTGTTGTTGCTGCTGTTGTTGTTTTGTAACAGCCAGTTTGATGTAGTGGTTAAGGCATTAGGCTAGAAGCCAGCAGGCCATGAATTCTAGTCCCACTTTAGGCACAAAGCCAGCTGGGTGACCTTGGGCCAGTCATTCTCTCTCAGTGCTAAGAAGAAGGCAAGGGCAAACCACCCCTGAAATCTTGCCAAAAAAACTGCAGGAACTTATCCAGGCATTTTCCAGCAGTCAACACTGACTTGAAGGTATGAAAAGAAAAGAAAAGAACAGTTTCTGTATGCTTTATGTGATCTGTCCTCTATATTTCCCACCTCCCCCATTACACTTCTATGTATTTTATAGTACATTTAGGGCTAGATGGAACAAGATTTATATAAGATTCAAATCAGGGACAGTTGAGATTGTATATGTTGGGAGAAGGGGAAAAAGTAAAATAGAAAGATAGTAAAATGAGGATATTAAAGGATGAAACCAGGTATGACAGCATCTTTCATGTGCATAATTGTTCATCACTAAGCAAGTGTCCAGAAGATTTTATTTGGTCAGCAAATATCTTAAACTCTTTAGGCTAGTCAGCAGATACAGAACTGACCACAAAAATGCTATCTGAAATTGATCTATAATGTATTAGTGAATAGAAGTTAAAAGCCTGTCTTTGCTGGATTGTACTTCAGACACCTATGTTTCAATAATTCAAGCCAGGAAACTAACCATTTCATACCACAGATTTCTCCAACCTGATGCCCTCCAGATATGTTATGTGGGAAAGAACATAGTATCAGGGAATTCTGGGAAATCCAGTTTCAGCCCAGTCTTCCAAGTTGGGGAAGGCTGATGTACGATGTTCTCTTGATGCATGGGGAGTTTGCAGGGTTTTTTTAATTGAACCTAACTAGGTACCCACAAAAGCTTCTCCCAAAATCAAGGCCCACACACAATGTGAAGCACAATGCACTTCTGTCAGAACACACTAATACTACTTCGCCTCTGCTGCTGGATGGCAACATCAGCATTGGGCATGAATGATGATCTGATGAGGAATCACTGACATCTGATCAGCACAAAAGTAAGTCAAGGTGAGCTACCAAAACACCACAATTTAAAGCTCTCTGCCTGAAATTGATTCAGATCTCTGTCAAGTGATCCAATCTTTTCCTGACAATTTACTGAAGAAGAGAGGAGATGTGTGTGTGTCATAAACAGAAAAAGAGAATAGATTGGACTGATCCACATTTGTTTCTGGACCCACCCACTTGTGGCTTTGGAATTGGCTACAGTGAACAGAGTGCCCCTAAGGAATATGGCCTTGGAAAAAAAAGGATGTTCCCATACACAAACTAAGAAGGCTTGGCAGGCCTTGTGGCCTTCAAGGAACATTTCTCCTGATCATTCAAACTTGATGGTGCTTCTGAAATCTTTTTGTGCTTGCAATTAGTCTACTGAAAGTAGGCTTGTTTTCTGCCAGTGCTTCCTCATAATAAGATAGCAATAAGTCTTGGATCATCAAAATCAGGCAGACTTCTTTCAGTTTTTGTTTTTTTGTTTTAATTCTGAGGCTAGGACAGTTTCCAGAGGAGCGCCTGTTTGAGGAATAATCTACTTGTCTTCTAGTCTTTTGGGATGTTCAGGAGAATGGTCAAGTTGTTCTTCCTTCACTGCTGTGTGGAACGAGAGTCAAGTCAGGTGAGAATTTACTACAGCCACTGACCCAGAGTTTGTTAAAAAGAAAAAAAAAGCCAGTTGTTTAAAAAATGCCAGTCATAGGTGAGATTTCAATTCATTCATCAGGAAGGATTTACATTAAATGGTGACTAAATTACAGTTGGAGGTGGCAACTTGTGGGTTTCTAGATGTTACTGATCTGCAGCTTCCAGCAGCCCAGAAAAAACATAGGCAGGTCCCCCATCTCCTGATGAGAGTTTAATTACTGAGGCACTCAGTTAAGAAACCTGAGATGTCTGCTAAAAATACTGTTTCTACCATGAACTAACTACATAGAGTCAAGGGGAAAACTTTTTCTTTCCCCCAGACCTTTCTCTATTTTCAGGGTAAAGATCATACTTGCTGACTTTATGGAGAACTTGTAAGGAATATGATAATATGTTAACCTGTAGAATGTCTACCCCTGTGGAATACAATGAAACATCTCAACCTCTGAAAAAGATTATTTAACACTCACACACACACACACCTTCACAATTATACAATTTGCTGTTCTATCATAAAACTCAAACCAAACTAGCAAAGTACACCAGTTGTCAAGATGTTTCTGGACCTAGTTCTGATGATGGCTACTAAAGACCTTTATGGTCTGAAGACTAGATTTCTTTAGAAGCATCTTCTTTGATATCTTCCTTCTAACTGTCTTGGCTGTGTGACTTTTAACTGAACTGCAAGGTTATGGAGCCTAGCCTTCTTTTTAGTAGCACCACACTTTATTCTTTCTTCAGGAATGTTCTTGACCATTTTCCATTTGGTGTGTCACTAGCTGTACAAACAGCTGATATTTACAGGAAGGATTTATATGCCCAACTGAAAGTTCTTAATTTAATATTTATGCTGATATTTCTAAGGAAGTTAAAAGAACTGGCTGTAAATGCATTTGTTTCATTGATTTTGTTAAAATGATTTTCAATTTTGTTGCAATTTCAGGTTGTTATTTTAAGGATGCTTTCAGGGATTGGTGTGAAATACATTTGTTAGCTTTATTGATATTTTTAAGAAATGATTTTCAGTTTTATTGTGACAATTTTAATTGTGATGTCCTGCACTGATGACTAATTTAATAGCACTCAAATTGCAGAAACTAAAAAGAGGCATAAAGTAGTAGGAGACTCTTACTTTAATTGAAAGTTAATTAAGTCCAATCAGTATAGCCTATTGTTTACAATTCAGGTGAAAGCAATCTTTTAGTGTCTAGAAGATACACTTAACATTTTTGAGGGAATGAGGGTCACTGAAGATAGGACAATGATGCATAGTGAGTGGGCTGTATCACATACTTGGGTGGGACCAGCATTTTCCTTTACTCCTAGGCTTTTTTTGTGGGGGCGGGGGGAGCCAAGGGGTTTACTTTCCTAACTGTGCTAAGGTAGGGTTATCACACAATATACTGGTTTAGTAGCAAAGAGAGAGGCTTGTAATTTCATACTGTAAACACTGATTTAAGTGGCATACGTGTTTGATTTCATACTGCAAACACTTGTTTAGTGGCAGGAACTTGTGATGCTAGACGCATTGATTCAAATTGCAGGAACTTTTGATTTTAAAATACTGCTTCAGGCCCAGGTCCAAAGGAGCCATAACCGATTTAATGAGCCATTTGCAGTTTCACTGTGGCAGAGGTACAAAATAAGCAAACAAATATATTTTGTGCACTGCAGACTGTATGGTGCCTTACATTACCAATCCTGCTTTATGAAAGTTGAAATAACCATGCAAACCCCTACCCCATTTTTATGAGTACTGCATGTGTGACACATATAAAAAGGGTTGTGGTTTTGATCACATGATCATGACCTCCATCTTGACTTTTTTGACCCACCCAATGAATGCCCTGCATTCCAAGCTAGTTTTTCCCCAATTCATTGCATTCCATATGTATTGGGAATGAGTTACCATTCTCCATATTGTCAGCCAGCATGTTTTCAAAATCTAATCCAAATCCAAGCAGTGCCAATTCCTTAGTAGGTCATCCTTCCTTTTGTCAGTGCCCCAGACTATCTTTGTGGTCATGTTTGTCTAGCTCATGGCTACGTACTATGGCAGACAACAGTTCTCTCTGGTTCAGAGGAACCAAGACTCTGAGATTTCATCCTGACTAAACACAGAAGCTAAGCAGGGGCTGTGAGATTCAGACCTTATTTCAGGGCAAACTTGTGCAATCCAATACCATTCTGCAATTCAGAGAGTAAAATGCATTCAACAGGATTGTCTTGTTTGTATTGCCTTGATGTTTAATAGCAGTATGCTTACCATCTATTTGCATTTTCTCAACGTTGGGACAGATATGTCGGGACCACAATTCCCAGAATTCCCAGGCAACATTGTCATCCTTCCCCATTCATTTGCTTTTTCCTCTGCCCAGGGAGAAAGAAAAGTAAGGAGAGGTTATGGTAAAACTCCTTATTGCTGCTCATTCACTTGAGAAGGAGACACAATAAAACCAGGGCCCTCTAGGACTCGGCAGAGAAAGCTTATGTGTAGGCACAAATCTTGGTAGATGGCCAATAATGTCCATACCTGATGCCAGTTCTGTGATCAAGTCCCAGAATTCCACCTTAGATTTGCTTAGTGGGGTGTAGGAAAAGTGGATCCTTTTCCACTTCTCTATCCAAGGGCAGTCTGCTGCCCTCTTACACGTGTACTGCAGATTGTTTCTGAAATTCAGCTCAGTTTCAAAGGCCATCTTTCAGAGGGTTGGTATCAGAGTATTTGCTGGGTTAGGGAGGGGTAGAGATGCATGCCTGTAAGTCCTTAGCAGCAACGGGAATCTGCAGGGGCAGTACTGGGGGCATTGACATTAGACTAGAATTAGGCCTGCTGTTAGATCCCTAAATGCCTGGTATGCTTTTCCAGAGGGGTCTCACATCAGGAACAAAGAGGCAAAAAGGGCCTCATGCCAAGGAAACATTCATTCCTTTCTCTCTCCGTTGCTTTTGAAGCACAGATGAAAAATAATGGTGCGGTGGCGCATTCTGCGGGCATAAAGGAATGAAGGGGTGAAGGACAGTGGCTGTGTGGTGTCTTAATCAGATGCAGATCTTCCTAAGAGCATCAGACCATCAAATGCCTCTCTTGCTCTCCCCCACCCCCTTTCCTCGTTTTCAGCCATCATGTACCTTCAGCCAAGCTCTGAATAGGCAGAGATGGATTCAGGGCTTTATTGAAAGATCATACAGGATGACTGCAAAATCCCATTACTTGTTGATTAAGTATTGATTGCCTCAGTATTAACAAGCTAGCTAATATGAAGTGACCTCTGAGGCCACTGGTTGGGAGAAAGGGGAGGTAGGGGAACACAATTTACTAAAACAGGCAGGCAGATGAATCAAAGGGCCAGCCCGGCTCTTGGCTTTTAGCTTCGGTTAAAATGTCACACTCAATAGTACAGATCAATGGCCCCTTTATTTCTTTGCCGCCGTCTTATTACCATCACGAGGCTACCTCCTTTGATGCTTTTTAATGACCCTCGGAACTGCGTGCTCTGCTTACCCATGGCCTTTTAGTCAAAGGAGAAACCCATCTCTGGTTTTTCTTCCTCCCTCCCCCTGCAAACTCTCTGTGCTCTCAGCCTCCACTTGGTTTCCCCTCCTCCTGGTGCTTTTCCCCAATCCTTATTTTGGGGTGGCTAAAAAGGCCCTCTCCTGTGCCCGCATACTGGGAACAACAAGGTATCTCAGGTCACCCATGAGCAGGTCACCAATGTTCTTTTGTGCAGTTTCCATCTTCTCTTTCCTTTCTTTTTGCCCACATTTCAAAAAGTCTTGTTCCTTTTCAGAACTTCAAAACCAGCAAGATATTAAGAGACCACCTACTGGTAGCTTCTGTCGACAGTTCTTGTGTGTGTGTGCGTGTGTGTGTGTCTCTCTCTCTCTCTGTGCATGCTCGCATGTGTGTTTCCACAGTGTATTAACATGTAGAATTTCTGGTTACAATAATTCTAGAACAAGGACCTAGCAATTCAAAGTGCAATGTCACTTCTTGTTACTGTTTTGTAAATATTGAATCGGCATTTTATAAAAGAGGGAAAGGACTTTTTCAGAATGTCTGTCCTCAAATCAAAACCAAATTGTGTATGTGGACTCTTTCAATTATCTTTTCTTTTACTTTGAGAAACACACTCAGAAGCATTTAAAATATACGTTCTGGCTGTCACAGCTACAAATTCACACAATTCAGCTTTGACTTGGATTAGAAAAGAAATCTGTATTTCACATCTTTTTGCCCAAAGGATTTTGCATTTCGCCATGAAAAAGCAGGTTTTATTAACTTGTGTTTAGGCTCCATACTCAAATTTCCCTTTCCAGCTCTGATACTGAAACTGAGAAACAAAGCCACCTACTGTAATTCCTAGGCTTCTTCAGAATTCCTGTGGACTTGCAAAATGTCATGATAATGAAGTTAACAAGTGATATGACAGTTTTAAGTTCTGTAGAATAAATCTCCCACACTTTGCTTGGAAAATTCACTTCCCAAGTTGAAAATTTCAGCCCTAAGTTGAATATTTCAGGTTATCAATTCTAGAGAAGAAACAAACGTAGAAGCATTATGGACATCAAATATTACTGGGGGAGGGAGGGGGGAGGCTGAGAATTTATACTTTGGGAGTCTCTTATGGCTTTTGGGGGGCACTTCTCCATAAGTTACTGGATGTGAGACCCTGTTCATTAAGTTGGGCTCTAGGGATCAGTTGGGATTTTTGCTACTGTACCAGCCTCCCTGCTGCATAGCAACTTCCCTGCCTGAGCTCTTTGACTCAATTTCTGGGTTGGCAGTGGAATTTCCCAGGCTTATGGTCCTGGAAGACACCAATCTGCCTTCTTGGGGGTGGGGTCTGAGGCTGCTCAGGAGTTCATGGCCACCATGATAGCCATATGCATATCCCAGGTCATCCAGGGACCAACATGGGACAGTAATCACAAATCTGATTTGGTTTTCTTGTCAGAGCAGTGGCAATGTGATCTGGAATTGGGGAGATCTCTGTGGCTCCTCTGTCATGGTCAGATCATGCCCTGATAACCATGGGATTTTCCAGTGCTACTCCCCACCACAGGGAGGCAGGACCTAAAGCATCAGCCTGTCCTGGGTGACTGCTGGACCTAGATAGGTTCCAAAGGGAGCTGGGGATTCTTCCTGATGGTTTGCTGCAGGGTCTGGATGAGGCCTTTGTCATTGCCTGGAATAAGAGGGCAGCAGAGGTCTTGGATAGGATCGAACCTATGGGCTCTCTCTCTTCTCACAGATCCCATCATTCTCAATGGTTTACAGAAGAGCTGAGGGAGATTGAGTGGGTTAAGAGATGCCTGGAGCACTGCTGGAGGTCAACAAGGAACAAACTGGACTGAACACTATTAGTTAGAGTTGCTATTAAGGCCTACCTTGTGGTAAGGGTAGCGTAGTGTCAGTACTTCTCCACCCTTATAGCATCCATGGATAGTCACCCCGTAGCCCTGTTTAGGGTGACCGGAGCCCTTTTGGGGGGAGGGGACTTGGGGTGTACTACAGAGCCACATGGAAGATTTTGCAGAGCATCCATTGGACAAAATTGCTCTGATACATTCCCAGTTAGATATTGGTCTTGGTACTGGTCCTATGGAGGTACCTGGGGTGCAGTCCAGCCATGTTATCTGAGAGCAGTTTGAACTTGTTGGACCTGAAGAGATGGACAGGGTCCTCATGACTATGAGCTCAGCCACCTGCTTATTAGACCCATACCCCTCCTGCCTGGCAAAGGCTTCCTGAGAGGGGATGTGTAGTTGGGTTTTGGCAATGGTATATTCTTCTTTGAGAGAGAGGGTTGTTCCTCCATCCCTTAAAGAGGCATTGCGAAGCTATTGCTAGACCCACCTGCACAGGACTATTTTCATGCAGTATCCAGCCTTCCCTTTTTAGGGAAGGTTGTTGAGAAGGTGGCCATGCAGCAGCTTCAGAAGATACTGAATTAAATGAATTATCCAGACCCCTTTCAGTTGAGTTTCAGGCCTCAGTATGGGACTGAAGCAGCATTGTTTGCATTTTTAGATGGCTTCTGTGGGAATGGGATAGAGGTAGTGCATCCATCCTTGCTCTACTTGACCTCCCATAGGCCTTTGATACCATTGACCATGGTATCCTTCTGGACTGGCTGCGAGGGTTCAGGGTGGGCAGCATTATATTGTGCTGGTATTCCTCCTTCCTTTGCAGCTGGTTTCAATTGGTGTTGATCAGGAGTGAAAGATCCCACCCTCAGTCCCTACATTGTGGGATCCCACAGGGTTTGGTACTTTCTCTGCTCCTATTTAACATCTGCATAGAACCACTGGGTGAGGTCATCTATAGTCATGGGATGAGGTATCATCAGTATGCTGATGATATTCAGCTGTATATCTTCATCCCTGGTGAAGTAAGCAATGCTGTTGTTGTCTCAGTGCCTGGAGGCTGTGGGGGGTTGGATGAGGAAAAAACAGCAGACCAGGTTGTGTGTTCCAGCAGGGCTACATTATAACATGATTCAGCTCAAGTTAAACACATTTGCTCCTTTTATTTCACTGGGAGAGACAAGCTGGCTTCCCTCCATTGAAATCCCTGGGACTTTGTGTGTAGCTTAATACTGTATTTATTGGCATATTCTTTCATGCTTCTTTCAATATCTCAAGAAGTCATATTTTGTTTTTGTTAATCTATTGTTTTGTTGAAAATTAATTAAATAATCAGTTTGATAGCATATGATTAGACTATGATTTGGTACAAATGACTTTAGCCAGTCAATGAGCCAAAGAGCAAGCAATATCAGGAGATCAGTATAAACAGGCCTTTGTATAAACTTATCCAAAACTAGATTTCTATTCTGGAATTCCTTTGTAGTATCACTTTCATTGAAAGCAACAGAAAAATACTGAAAGTTGGCAGTATTTAGGGATATGAAGAATTGTTCATGTAAGGTCACAACTGTCATAATCTGGGCTTCGCTTAATAGCTTGCTTTTCCTTTTCTGAAAATAAAATACTGTGCCACTGATGTGTATTCTTGTTAATATGTTGGCACAATAAGCATTTTTTAATGTCCATGTTTGAATGCATCAGTCATTTGGCTCTCCTACACAGTCGGACTTTTCCCATCCTTTTTGTTTTGTTTTGTTCACTTAGTTTAATAAACATACAGTAAAGTAGAAGTTCCTGGCATGGTTGTCAGTTCCAAGTAATTATCTCATGTGAAATTCTAATATTTGATATTGTCACATTTCAAATGTCACTTTCTACACCGCAGCCTTGCAGAAGTAAACATTTAGCAGGATCAAATATTGCTGTTTGATTCTCTCTGAGAAGAAAGAATGCCTCCATATTTAAAAAAAAATATTTGCAAAAGTTTTGAGCTGAAAATTTCTCATGTAGGGTCAGTAAAAGCAGCACTAGTTAAACTTCTGCCTGCTTTAAGGAAGTGGACCTTTTGCCATGAAGTAGCATGGCCACATCCTGTCACCTGAAGTCCAGCTTCTCAACTTCAGTTGATGAGATGTCTGCTTTTCATTGTATGTCTTGGTAGGTTGAAAGGACTCTTGACTGTTTCCCTCCCTTCCATTGAGGAATGAAAGCCTGCCTTGACTCACACTAGTTGAGACACCTTCCAGGTCAGATTTCCAGGCAGGATTTTGCTCCAGTACCTCTTCCGTTCAAAATTAAGTCCTACAGACCTTGAAATGTGCAGGTCCAGTAAGCAGCAATCTGCCACCCACCCTCACTGCTTTCAAACTTGCAGAGCAGCTGGATGGCTGATGGCAAAGAACAATAAAAGCTGATTGTCCTTTCTTACTTATCTGGTCTACTATTTCCCATGTTCTTCCCTGCCTCTCATTCCAGCCACTGTTTTTCATTTCCACGCTTTTTCTTTTCTTTCCCTTTTTGTCTCATTTGTATTTGTTTTCCTTTTCCTTCTCTTTCTGCTTTTCTCTCCCACTGGGACGGGGGTAGGCTACCCTTGTTCCATTTTAACATAGACTAGACAACCGTGACCTGTTAGGTCACTGTTTCAGAGATATTTCCTTGCCTAAATAGAGAAACAGAGCAAACCAAGAGCAAAAAAGCAGTCGGAGTGTGAGCAACCTGCGACTTGCTGCTGGCTTCCCCATTGACTGTGCTTGTGGGAAGCTGGCAGGGAGTGTCAGAAACCTCCCTCCCTCCCTCCCTCCCTTTTCACATATAAAATTTTCACAAATTTCTCTCAATGCCAACTGCCAGTAAGAGATTTCAAACTTCATTTCAGTTCCAAAGCAGCCAATTGCTGCTCACCCATCTGGCTTTGCTGCCAGCAGGGGACAGAGGAAGGTGGAACCTGGGTTGACCATGGCAGCACAGCAGCACAGCAGTGCTGAAGCAGCCACAAATTTCCCCAAATCTCACAGGAGTCATGGGTCCCGGATTTTGGATGCATTCTGTAAGTTAGCCCATTTGAGGTACCTTGGTTCAAAAATGGTTGCCCTGTGATGTGTGGTTTTACAGTGGTTTTACCCAGTTAAGGTTACAGACATGAGAGTTTTAGTAGTGTACAGATGATTAGCCCTCATTCTTGAAATGGTTCCATTAGATCCTTCCTTCTCCTTCCCATTGTTCTTTAGTCCTGTTGTCTTGCTATTGTGGTCAACTAGCTTAGTTTCACCCCTTGAATGGGGTGATGCTTAGTAATGCTGTCCACATATAGAGCTGGACCATTCTGCGAGATAAGAATGATGATGATGCATCAGAGGCAGCAATATATTTTCCCTTGGCATAAAGGCCTATCCCAGTACCTGATAGGCATTGATAGGAGGGCATTTATCAATCTAAATAACAGTGCTGACAAAATTGAAAGTAGAGGTTAGTGGACCAGGATATGTTGAGGATAAGGATTAGTGAGCACACGAGTTTACTAGGCTACAATGGAGTTGGGTAGTTTGTGATTCAGTGTGTGTTGTGGTAACCCAGTCATTGTCTTAGCATATTGGGTGAACCAGACCACAACTCTAAGCCAAAATGGCATTTATTTATTCATGATACATGAATACATCTATTGCGTTTAATTAACCTGGATTTAGGATTGAGCATGTTGTGTGACCCAGGCATTGTGTGGTCATATGACCATACCTGGAAGTGTCAAAATAGAAACTGTATTCTTCAAAGAGCTTGGTCAAGCTGTAAGTGTGCCAATATTAGGAGGAAAAAATGGTTTTCTCATCCTCTTCATATATCCTTATCTACTCAAGATCTGCTCAAAGCAAAACACCAACATTTGTTCCCATCTGAACTTCAAGTGAAGTGTGCTTAAATTTATACTTGAAGATGCACATTTCCTTTCTCTCACCCTCCTTCCCTTTTTCCTTGCCCCTTTAAAAGATTGTGGGTGCATTGCAGAATGAGCTGTCCCTGTGCCCAGAATGAGCATGGCTCCATGTGGGGTAAACTAGGAGCCCCCTGAGAAATCAAGATATCAAGCACAACTGCAATTGTGTAGCATTCAACAAAGTTTTATATCTATAACTGTTGCACACACACATTCCATCCATTTAAAGTTTTATCTTTTTGTACATTTCTTTCTTTTTTAAAAAAAAGAAAGGCTGGAAAACGCATTCATTTTCATTCATGGGTGTCCCCAATATAATATTTTTTTTCCAATATTTTGACGCTTGAATCAACTTTTTCTAAACTATAACTAGCCTTTCCTCCTCCTCCTCCTCCTCCTCCTCCTCCTTTATTTATTTTTCTTTATGTATAACTTTTTTATATATCCATCTGGTAGCGACAAATATTTTCTACCTATATGCTTTTGTTATTCACACTTTTCACAGAGAATGAGGCTTCCTAACAGACTCTGTTCACTTTTGCAAACATGTGCTATGAAGTCCATTTACTATTCTGCAAATTTATATCACATTCCTAAATATGACTATACTGAAACTTTGGAGTTCCAAACATAACTTTTATTTCATTTATCTGGTAATAACTTATCCAAAGTTTGCAAATGTATTCAGAAAAAATAGATTGAGAAAAACATGTAAGATTTTGTTTTTAAGTGAATGTGGGAATGGGCAAAACTGATTGATTCATCCATCTCTAATCTAATCACTGTTTTTCTAGCTAGCATTGCTAGTTAGCTGGCAATTTTTTGGGCCTCCTGGGCAAAAGATCTTCTCACAAAATGGATTCCTAGTCACACAATATCCAATGCTTTAATCAGATTAAAAATAAAATATGTAAGACACCTATATCAAAATACCGCTGGCAGTGCTAACAACTAATTCTATTCAACCCTCCTTTCTGCAGGAGGGATCAAAGACAGCATCTCAAACCCCAAAGGCGTGCTGAAAAAACCAGGTCTTAGCAGTTGTTTGAAAACTCAGAAGGGGAGGGGCTGATCTGATCTCCCGGAGAAGGTTATTCCAGAGAAGGAGGGCAGGCAACTCCAGTTTTGAAAGAGAATTATATATACAGTAATAAGATGAAATGTAGCCAAGACATGGGCCACTATCACCAAATCTAACTGGCTCAGGGAAGATTGCAGCAGCACACTAGCCTCAAGTGTGCCAAATCATTCCTTGCTACAATCTCTACCTGCCAATCCAGCAACAGCTAAAGATCAAGGATCACTTCCAGGCTGCAGATCTGCTCTTTCAGGAACTCCATCTGCATGTGTCTTTTTCTATTTATCAACTTCAGTCCTAACTGGATTTAATTTAACTTGCTCTCCCTTTTCTAGCCCATTATTCAGACCAAACTTTTGCAACATTTGATTGCTTCCTTGGGATTAGATGGTAAAAACCAATAGATCTGGGTGCTTCAAAGTCTTGAATGAACTGGCCAAACAGTTGTAAAGAACATTAGAGACAAAATAGTCAAAGCAATCATTCCCCAGCATCACTGTCTCGCCATGGCAGATAGTCTAGAAGGATAACCATGATTGTTACTGAACTACTGAGCTATTGAGGATTGAGATCAATATAACACATCTACTTTGTAACTGCACTGGTTACAAGTTGGCTTCCAAGTGGAATTAAATGTGTCATCTATAAAGCCCTTCATGGCACAGGGCCTGGATATTTGCAGGCCCATCTTTCTCCAATTTTCTCTGCCTATCCTGTAAAATTGAATAGGATTGGCATGCTTCAGGTCCATCAGTAAAATAATGCCATCCTTTGTGACCCAGGAAGTATGTTTTCTCAATAGCTTCCCTGCCCCCCACTGAGTTTTATATGGCCCCAACCCTGCTGACCTTTAGGAGATCATTAAAGATCCGACTGTTCCCACAGACACTGGGTTAGGAATGAACTGTGAACCCACTAATTGTGATATAATTATGTGAATCTGCTAATGGTGATATAACTGTTATTGTGATATACTGGAGGTTATACTGCCTTCCCTGTGTGGTCACTCTGTTTTTACTTAATTGTAATCCTTGGTAATCCATTCAGAGTCACTGGAAATTGACCAAATAAATAAATATTATTATAAGCTTTCACCCAACCCTCTGCCAGTATATTGCATGCCATTCCCCCTCCTACATTCCCAACAGTTAGAAAGCCTTCTGAATATGTTCAGTTTTCATTACGCTATTTTAATCTCTTCACCCCCCCCCCCAATTGTTTAAAAGAAATGCTCTTCTGCAAGACATTGGATTCCCCTAAAACATAAGGTTAGACATCTGTTAGTGTATAGAATGCAAGCATCTTGCATTGCAAGAGTTTCAATAAAACTAGTGAAAATCCTCACCAAGAAAGGCCTACTTCAAACCCAACCAAGCTCAAAAATGCAAACCCTATTCATTGTGTACACCACACTTAACTATAGGGAGAGGGAGGGAGGGAGGGAGGGAGGGAGGGAGGGGGAAAGGAGACAAGGCAGTATTTTTCTATGTATTTATTTGAGGCAACTGGCCAAGCCTTGGAAGACTTTGCTGGGCAAAAGCAAGGAAATTAATCATTTTTTTAATTTTATGTTTCCTACATCTATGCAATTGGAATAAACTGTAAATTAGGAGTTGCAGAACTGTAGTTTGGGGAAATCTGAGGATTTCAAAATGTAGCTTTCATTTGTTACAATATAATAGTAGCTTTCTTTGTTTTGACAGTAGCAATAAAGTTATCCCAAAGTGTAAAGATTACAGATGAAAGAGCTTCCACATTTTCTGTTTTTTTTTTTTTTTTCTTTCATAAGAGCCATCATAATTTTGGTCATGTTCAAGGCTCTTTTTAAAGAAAAAAATCCAGTGATTAAAAAAACAAACAGTGGTGCTAACTTCTAGAGTTGGAACAGATGACCTACTCTGGATAGTTTGGAATAGAATTTCCATAATTCCTTGCCTTTGGCAAGGGCTGGTGGGGGTTGCTGTAAAACCTCTGGACAGCATCTCTATATGCCTGTTTGGGGGGCATTTCCAGAGTGTACTTAAGAAAAGATTTTGGGGAAGGAGGACTCTGAACTCATCCCCATAAATACAAGGAACATTTGAAACAGGAAGAATATTCTAAAACCACTTTCCTACCTCAAAGGCTCTGAAGCATTCAAGATGAGGAATGAGATGCAGCCATTATTGCTCAGTTGTGGGCAATCTATAACCCTTCTAACTGTCTTCTGCAAGCAGTTAATTCAGCCTTCTGGTACTACCCCTTTCTTTTCCTGCCACCTTCTTCCTTTCTCTTCCTACCCCATTCTTCCTAACATGACACACATTCTCTGTTTCCTCTCTAGTGAAGAGGAAGAAGAGAAGATAAAGTAAATGCATGAAAGAATGAATAGAATGAGGAAGACACAGAGAAGGAAAGAGAATGGCAGAAAAAGAAAGTAAATGGATGATCATGCTCAATTTTGGGCTTATCCTTGCCCATTATAAATGATGGGCTTCTTTCATAAGCCCCTCAATGAGACAGACAATCAGGAGTTCAATAAACAAATCTCACTAGAAGAAAGGACATTGAAGTTGCCTGTGCAATGGTGAAGGAGAACCCCAAGAAGAAAGTGAAGGTGCCTAAGAATGCAAAGCTAGACATGCAGCAGTACTAGACCACAAGGAAAGACTGAATCCTGGAAATCTGCCCCATAAATACCTGGATTTGTCCCTCTTGTTCCATCTTTGCTCAAACAATTGTTCTTGATATTTGGACTGAATTATTTCAGATGAGTTCATGTGTTCCACTCAATCCAGAGAGGAGGGAGAATGACACTTCTCTGAAGCCCCTTCCTGAAACCTCAGAGCAAGGTTTCTCCCTGCCTGTCAATGTATGGAAAAAGGGATTGCCATTTTATCCTTTCATAGAGAAACATAGAGAAATTCCAGTCCAGATTGTCCAAGACTGTCTGTCAACAGGGAAATACCATGAGGAAGTGCAGTTCTGCATGCAAAAAAAGTTATGGGACACTGTGGTTGGCCTTCAGGCAGACAGGCCAGAATCAAGGGTCTTATGACTTGGAAATTTGCAGTGATAAATGATGCTACCCAAGGAATGTGTATATTTTTCCTATTTTAACTTCAAAGCAGAAATCTTTCTTTCCATCTTTTTTTTTTTTTTTTTGTCCACAGACAATGCTCATAGAAAAGATGGGGACATTTGGGGCAGTACAATTGCCACGCTGGGATATTTACTGCACAGCCAACCTTTCATTTGGCTTTTAAAAAATAAAAGGAAGAGGAAACAAAATCAAAATCCTCAGACCCCTCCCACCATAGCAATAATGCTAAAAAGCATCTACAACTGGCTATCAGGGCAGACCTTGGAGATAAAAGCAGATTGACACAGCGACACAATTCTGCACAGAGGGGGTTCATTCTGCTTAGAGACTGGCCAGAGATATTTTGGCTGATGAAAAAACTGACAAGCTGTATTACAGTGAACATTCCTATATTGATTATGCCATTTCTAAGCCTGCCCTCTGTGTGACAGGAGTGGCATAATTAGTTTTTTTCCCCCCTTGTTAAATATTTGTAAATCATTCGTACTTTTATGGGTTACATAACCTGGCTGTTACCCTTCCAATAATCTTCTTGTAACTTGTTTAAACAAGAAATATCTCCTGTAGCTGTGGCATTGTTTCTGGGAGAGAACAATGTAAGTTCTTTGCTAACTGTAGGCGGGAAATGCCTTATTTGTGAGAAAGAATGGGAAGCAGAAAACACCAGTGTGCAGGTTTTGATCTAATTCATTCCTAAAGGAAGCAGGAAACAGAGAAGTTTAATTATCAGTGGCTGCAACACTTGAGTTACTTGGGCTGTTTTTTCCCCTGGTCTATTTTCCTTTAACAGTACTACTACGTTAAGAATTTTAATAATAATAATAATAATAATAATAATAATAATAATAATAATAATAATTAGCATTATCCATGAGATAAAAGCTTATGCTAAATTTCTGGGCATCAGACAAGGTGGTGGGCAAATGGGCATTAGGCTTTTTTGGGTCCATGTCAGTTCTGTTCCATCATTAGTCTGTTCTCTCCATTTTCTGCATTTTAAAGAAAATGAGACGCACTCTGATTAGCAGATTTTTTATTTTTTTTTAGCTGAGAATTGCATGGCAAAACCCAGGGGAAAAGGCTGATTCAAAAGGTAACTGAGTTTCCACCCACATATTACTTCAGGATACAGATGTGCCAATCCTGAAAAATTCTATTCATTCTACTGTCTGTTTTGACAGGACAATTTTCAAAACTAGCAGTTTCTAAGTGGGATTTTTTTTCAGATCGAAAAACTCTTTCCATACCAGGTGGAGAATGTAGTTGCTTTTTAAAACTATTTTACCTTGGCATATCATTATCAAGGAATTACTTCCAACTTAAAAACAATTTAACTTAACTTTAACTTCCAAATTAAAATTTTGGAAAGCCCAGTGCAGTCACACCAGCAGCATTGATGTATTGCAGATAGGAATCCCCCTGTTCCTGGAAAAAAACATATGATCTATAAGAAATTATCATATTTGGCTCCTCCCTTTTTGGCTTATACTTAGAGAACAGCAATGCACCCCCTGTCTTCCATCTTCCATTTATAAAGCTATTGATGGTTTTGTAGCCTGGCCAGGAATTTCAAGAGAATGGAATGTAGTCTAGTGCAGGACATGCTTAGTAGGCTGTGAGAAATAACATGGATTTTCTTCAGTAAAGCAATTTGCACCATGGAGGTGAGGGGATTTGCTTTGCTGGAGTGGGGGGGGGGGGGGGGAAGAAAACATCCAATTGGCCTCAACAAAGCCATTGCTGGCTTTGAAACATTATGGAAGAAAACTCTTTTCCCCCACTAGAGGCCAAAGGGCTTCCAGGCTGGGCAGCTTCAGGACTGTCTGCATCTGAAGCTACTTATGCTGGAAGACCTTTAGTGAGCTGCCCAGAGAAGGCTTCTGGCTGGGCAGCTTTTGTCTGTGCTGTAGGCCATCCCACAACTTTTGCTGAAGTTGTCCAGCTTGGAAGAACTTCAGCCAGAGCTGCAGGAAAAGGTGCTGCTTAACTCCCCACTGTTGTGTTTATCAGAAGGAGGTTCCACTCCATCTTCTGCAGGAGAAGGCTGAAAGGGACTCCAGAACAGAGCATAGTGAAGCTACATGGTTGCTTCATTTCACTCCAGAAATAAGGACAGTCATGTTGCTTTATGAAACAGTGTTGAGAGGGTGCATTTTCTGAATCTTGATTAACGCATTAGAACCTTTACTAGTCATTAGTGCCATGCTAAAATTCATTCCAATCTCCTGATTTTTATTTTTGACAAATAGAAGTAATATTATGCTAATTCATTCTTGGAGCTCTTTAGAATTCCTTTGATATTTTGCAGCGTGCCTCTATGAAGTGACTGAGGGAAGACACTGTATTTGTGTATTTCTATGTATCACATGGCTTTCCATGCTCTCAGCCTACCAGCTGCCCTGCTTCCTGTCCTGAAAAGAAATTCCTAAGAACGGACACTTCATGATGTCTTTCTTCAGGCTTTAGTTGAGATGCAGGAAGCCAGGGAGGCTATAAACTACTTGCCTGATAAAGGACTCTATAGTGAGTGGCAGGGCATTTGCATACACCCAGACACAAATACTCATCCTTCCGATATGGCCAATGCAAGAACTCACACTTCACCCATAATTTCACCCAACAGTTTTTGATTTGAAAGTAAATTCTTTTCCATTAAATTGAATTCAAATGGCAAAAGGAAGGAAGGATACAGACATTTCCCATAGAACTTTTTCTAATAGCTGAACAATGACCCTGCTGGATGCTCTCCAAATCCCATGGACGGGATATCATTGACCTTATTATAAGGTCCCATGTGGGCTGTGTACAAAGCCTTATTTAAGCCGTCTTTTCCTTTGCATGAATGTATAGGAATGAGAATGATTACCACACAGCTGGCAATTATGGCTGTGAACTTCAAAGTGTACAGGTCAGCTTTTTTAAAAAACAACTCTGGCCACTGTATTTGGGTTACCACACACACACACACAAAGAATGTTATTTAATTTACATAATTAAAAGATAACCACTGAGCCTTTGCTATGGATTCTCTGTGGATGAACTAGGAATAATAAAGGAATAGGCTGATGAAGTTGAGTAGATAAAATTGCAGATATTGGTTGGAAGCATGTAAGTGCTAATTTGCTAACTCTGCCATTTATTTTATAGGTGATATCAAAACCCATTTAATAAGTGCAATAAACATAAACTTTGGTGCTTATAATGCTATTCACTAGATTAATACCCAATGGTATTTTCTTTAAAATGCCATTTAGAGTGGAATAAATGGCCAAAAAGATATTTCTCAGATTCATGTCCATATACTCCAACTCAGCCTGAAATGCTGAAAGCAATTACAGAGCCAAAATCAATATATTTTCTATTCATTGCATATGTACCAAAAGCATTTTTATCAGAAAAGGAAGAAAGTCAGCTCTAATATGAATGCTCAGAGGTAGATCACTGGATCATTTTACTGGGGAAAAAGGTCTACCTGATCTTTTCTTAAACTAGAGATGTTAGGAATTAAATGTGGGATTTTCTGCATGAGAAATACGTTCTGGACCACTAAACATCTTTTACTTTTTGGAGCCTGAAAACTCATAGGAGATTTTGAGAACATGTTGTGGATATACCCATGAAATGGCTGGGATGAAAGGCTGCCTACCCACTGATGAAAAGGTGGTCATGGGCAGGAGGGATGAAATGACCCATGGAGAGGGTGGATCAATAAAGAAGGAAAAGGTAAACAGTTGCAATCTATTTTTTTCTCAAATTTCCCTTCCAGCACCCAGAAATCTGGCCTGCTACTGCTGTTCGGGTAGGCATGGTTTTAAGAGATCTGGGTGGATGACCTTTAAGAGGCCTAACTAGGAAGACCTATGCCTACGTGGCCACAGCATATAGCACCGACATAGACCAGAGAGCTGAAGGGGAGTTGCCATGTTTATTATAGATGTCCTCTTTATTGCTTCCACTATGGGCGGTGACAGGCGGTATCTTTGGATTCACCCAAAAGACAGACCAGAGTTATGGTTGGAGCACTGCTCATCCAGATATCCAACAACATTTGCTAGCATTATGGTCAATTTTTGACTAAGCCAGGACTATCATCCTGGGCTGGCTCAATATCTGATGTCTCCATGAAAATCGTGTTCTTTTTTTTTAGAAGGATCTTAACACTGACTTCACAGTAGGTTGTAATGTAGGACTCTTTATTACACAACTGGATTACTGTAATCCAAGTGGCTCCCACCCTTACATTTTCCCAAGCCTTGGGGACAGGGTGATTATGGAGCCCCTTTTTTATTTTGATTACTTGTTTTTCTGGTCTGTTGTATCTTTCATATGTTTTTTATATACATTTTGCTTCCCAGTTATATATGAGCAAACTGGCCAGAGCTGTATGACTCTTATACAACTCTGGCCAGTTTGCTGCCCAGAGTTGTATAAGAGTCAGGTGGCTTATAAAATGAATGAATGAATAAACAAACAAACAAACAAACAAGCAAACATAGGACTGGCAGATCCTGACTAAGTGTTAGAATGTCAGTTATGCTTAAAAAAAATGTCCCAGGATCAAAAGTAGTTCAACAGTTGCACCAGTCACCTTGCATTTGATGGGTTCAAGTGGAAGCTGGACAACTGCCTATTATGGATACTTTAATTTGGATTCCTGCATGGAGCACAGGGTTGAATCTGATGGCCAAAATCACTCCTTTCAAATCTATTATTCTTTCCTGGAAAATTTGTTTATGGCATCTGTTTTTCTAGTAGCTGAGGCTAGCAATTTTGTTGAGTCCCTGGTCTCACTGAGGAATGGTGAATGTGACAGGCCATCACATGAGTGCTTCTGATAAAATGGAGCATGGTTTGCCACTTGGTTCTGAGCAATGAATTGGATTGATGACACTCCTGAGATTGACTGAAAAATGATAGACTGCATATTTGTGCCAACAGTGTCGTACTGAGGGCAGCAAAAAGGCTAATTTTGCTGCCTTCATTGCATACATATGTAACTGTTTGGCAAGGTTCCTTTAAGTAATATGGGAGTGGAGACGCTCGCAAAGACATTTAACCCGCCATAGGTCCTCACCCAGAAGGACAGGGTGAGCATTCCAAAGGGTGGGGAGTGGGGAAAAAGGACTATAAGATTTGCCCTTTTATCCGGCTTCCTTGTGAATCAAGTTCCAGAAACCTTTCCTGCCATTTGGGCTCACCCGTCTGTTTGGGGTCATATCCCTCTGATGCTATAAAGCAAATGAAAGCTGAAGTAAAATCATAAGCACAGTCACAGTCATGTGATTTTCCACTTGGCGACCGTGTCACCTAGCAACCGAGTTGCCAGTCCCAATTGTGGTCACTAAACAAGGACCACCTGTACAAACGCCTTAAAAAGTAATGAACTCGAAACAGGTTGCCTTAAATAATGTTTCTAATTATCATCTTCCCAGGTCCCTATTCACTCTGCCATGGGTGGGAAGTTGCTAACTGGTAGCAACAGAGAAGATGTGTTTTTCAGCAGTGGCACCTGTCCTGAAGAATGTCTTTCCCATCTGCTTTTTATTTCTGGGTATGTATGTAGTCCACCCATCTTCAAGCAGCCAAGGTTGATAAACACTGCTCTAGAAACTTCCTGTCATTCAGTCGGTTTTCATTCATCCTTTCCTCAGCAGGGGGTAAACATAGCCCTAAGCTATGGCCAGCTTTCCTTCTTATTTCCTGAAAATGTCTCTAGAGTCTATGCAGAGCCCAAAAACATTTTGAAAAAAGCTGATTATGATTGTGGTTAGTGCCCAGTGTGGGGCCCAGAGTCATTCTTGGGAGTAAAGTTAGTAAAGTCTAGTACAGTAGAGAGCTTAGCAGCATACCAACTTTTTACATGTTTGCTTTAATTTAAAGGAATCTTAAAAAAAAACTTTATTAAGTTTTAAAAAGCAAAAAGATAAAAACTAACAAGAACTAATAATCAAGAAGAAGAGTAGAAAGCAAGAAAGTTAGAAAGAAAGAAGAAAGTGGTGGAAAATAAAGAAGAAAACGAAAAAAGAGATACAAAAAGAATAAATTTTGATTTCTTATACAGCAGATATAGATGAATCATATAATAACCTCTTACTCTAAAACTACATCTTGACATACATATTTTGTATAATCTATTAATTTAACTAATCATCAAGTCCATATATCAGAATCATGATATAATTTTAATGGATCTTCACGGCACAGGGCTGAGTCTGTTGGAGTTGGGTGGCCAATAAATTTAAATAAATAAATCCTGGTAGATCACAAACTAAGCATGAGCCAGCAGTATACCATAGTTGCCCAAATAGCCAATGTAGTTTTAGGCTGCATCAAAAGAGGTCAAGATCACAGGAAGTGATAATAGCACTCTAGACTGCACTGGTCGGACAGCACCTGGAATACTATCTTATTTATTTATTTAAAAGATTTATGTAGCCACCCATCTTACGCAACATAACCCTATACATGACCTTGGAACATTCCTCAGTACAGTAACATTTTTATCTAAAAAAAAATTAATCAATTTCCTAGGTGTATCTATATAATATTTCATTATATAGATACACCTAGGAAAACTGGACATTGATTTAACTGGGTCCTCAAAAGAACATGGAAATGATCTCACAATTGCATCACAATTCTTTTTTATTCTGTGAATAGACATAAGCAGAAATCAAATGTATATGAATGAGTTCTAGACATTTCAATTTAATTTGTGGAATTGTCATAGATGAATGAGTAGACAGGCAGATTGGAATGGAGACACAGCAAAACTGTAGTTCAGGAATGGAACACCAAATCTGTTCAAATGTAGGTTGACACTTTTAGCTGTAGGCAAAATAAAACGTTCTATGTTCTGAAGACAAAGCCATACTGAAGATGTTGATGCTTTTCTAAAAAAATGCAAAAATAATTGTTAGGTCAAACCTTTTAATTCTAACAATCTTATTATTTTTATGTCTGTAAAGAGTGCAGAATTCGGGGCATTTCTGTGCCAACAAAACTATAATGAATAGGTTCTTAGAAATCCCCGCCTCTCTGGCTGCCAGGGGATAAGTGGGGGGGAAAAAAAGGCTTGTGTCTGACTTAGTAATTACCAGCCAAAAATGTAGATCAAGTGGTCGTCAGCAAAATTAGTACCCTGACAAAGGACATTTTTGGCAAGGTTCTTGGGCTGAGGATGAGGAAACAAATCACAAAATTTCAAACTTGGAATTAATAACAGCTTTGATGTATGACTTGACTTCTCATCCAAGCACACAGAGAAGATGTATGGTAAAACTAGCAAAAGGCATCTTTTCTGGAGGAGGAGTACTCAGCTTCTGAGAGCAACACACAGTATGTTCTGGAAGATAAGGAATAGCAGTGTCACAGAATCACAGAGTTTAAACCTGGAAGTCACCTTAGAACTTTCCTAAGTCTCTGTCCTGCTCAGTGTAAGTTCTATAATATGAGATCTGACCACAAGCATGTCCACAGGGGGTGGGGGCAAGAAAGGGCAAGTATTGTCATTGCATAAATTATACAAGTTACATAACCTGAGTTCTTTGTGTGATAATGTCATGACATAGGTTACATTATTGTGGCTAGCCCTGGACAACTACAAATCTTCTTGTCACCTTGCTCCTCCCAGCAAAGGAGAACACACCACCTCCCAAACCACTTGCAAATTTCCCCTAATGTTTAATGAAACTTTGTGTGTGTGTGTGTGTATGTGTGTGTGTGTGTGTGTGTGTGTGTGCCTTCCCTTCAAGTCAATCTTGACACCTGGTGACTGCCTGGACAAGTCCCTACAGTTTTCTTGGCAAGATTGTTTGGAAATAGTTTGCCATTGCCTCCTTCCTAGGGCTTAGAGAAAGTGACTGGCCCAAGGTCACCCAGTTGGCTTCAAGCTTAAAGCGGGACTAGAACTCATGGTCTCCTGGTTTCTAGCCTGATGCCTCAACTATTACACCAAACTCTACTTCCACTTATATGCAATGAATCTTACTTGAATCTATTTGTACTTCTCTCTCTCTCTCTCTCTCTCTCATCTATCACATAAGCACACACATAAATTAAATAAGTATACAAAATGAAATTAATTTATATATAAATAGGTAAAGAAACAAAATGCCTGTCTATGTTGTCCCAACAACTAGCTTTGAAATAAAAATTCCTTTCTTGCATTTTCCCAAGTTTGTCTGTTGTAGCTGCTACTACAGGACACTGTCAATAGCATGGTGATTATAACATTTGCATGACATGCAGAACAACACTGATTTGAAACTTGACAAAACTTGTTTTTTTTAAATTATGTTTTCCTTTCCCTAAGCTATTTTCCTTTCCCCCACTTTACTATTTGTTTCTTAGCAAGTTTACCAGTGTACTGTTTTATTGTTTTTCCTGTCACTTGAGGTAGAAGGGTTTCACCTCCATTCTCAAACAGCCCAAAAGAGTAAGTTCTGCGTTCACCTATTTGGGAGCCAGGTAAAAAAGCTTCAGTGTTTCAACAATGCACTGGGAAATTTATTAAGCCCATCAGGAAAGTAGATAACTCAGGGAAATAAAAATAAAAATAAGAACTAAAAAAACATGCTGGGTTTTGAATCAATGATCCTGTATATTCAGGGAAATGCTATAACCACTACACCACTGGAACATCATTAGTAAAATTGGCTGCATCAGAGATTAGAGAGCTGCAGAGAGGAATCCCCTGACCCAGGTAACATGGTGATCCTGCCATTGGATGCAGTAGCCAGTCAGAGCACAGCAGTTTGCCTAGCAGAAAGCAAAGCACAGCAAGAAAACCAGATCACAGCACTTGAGCTGGCACAGGCCGGAAAACACGACTTTCCGTATGGAGCAGGAAGACAAGGCAGAAGATAGTATTTGTGTTGGGGTGAAGCAATATGGCAGTGTAGATATGCCCTGTGCCAGGACAAAGCTACTTGTGTGTGTGCCTTCAAGTCAGTTGGCGACTGCCTGGACTAATTCCTGCAGTTTTCTTGGCAAGATTTTTTTTTTTTAGAAATAGTTTGCCATTGTTTGATTCCTAGGGCTGAGAGTGACTGGCCCAAGATCACCCAGCTGGCTTTGTGACTAAGGCAGGTCTAGAACTCTCAGTCTCCTGGTTTCTAGCCTGGTGCCTTAACCAATACACCAAACTGGCTCTTTTTTAAAAAGCTACTTAGATTTGCTTAATTAAAGAGATTTGCATAATGGGGGCAAGCAGGCAACATAATGTGCCTTGTGGAGTCCTTGGGGTTCTCTGAGCTTGGTTCTTTTCTTGCAAACGTTTCATTACCTGGCTAGGTAACATCTTCAGTGCTAAAATGGGATGGGGTTTGCTCTCTATTTATCTGCTGTGGCCTGCCTTGCCAGTACTGGTGGGGGTGGAGGTTTTGTTTTGCTCCTCTGGTAGTTCCTTGATTAGCCTATGTTTACTGCTTGCTTGTGTGCCTGGTGGTAACCTTTGCTTATCTGGGTGATGACTGCTGGTGAGGTGATCTTCTGGTCTTTTGTCTCTTTTGAATAGTATGTAGGTGCTGTTTATCTCTATGTGTCTGTTGATTGCTGCCTTGTCTGAATACCAGGCTTCCAAGAATTCTCTTGCATATTTGGATTTGGCTTGGTCTAAAATGCTGACAGTTTCCCAGTTAAAACTGTGGTTGAGTCTGTCCATGTGTTGTGCAATTAAGGAATTTTCATCATGTCTTCTGACTGCTAGTTGGTGCTCGTGGATGCGCTCTGCTAGTCTTCTGCCTGTCTGTCCTACATAGTGTTTGTTACAGTCCTTACGCTGTATGTTGTAGATGACTCCTGTTTTTTCTTCTTGGGCTACTGGGTCTTTTGGTTTACTTAAGGTATTTTGGAGTGATTTTGTTGGTTTGTGTGCTACGGAGATGCCACGTGGTTGTAATAGTCTGTTGGTGGTTTCTGAGATGTTTCTGATGTATGGCAGTGTGATCCTTTTCATAGCTTGCATTGGTTGTGTTGTAGTAGGCTGAGTGGTCAGGCACTTTTTGATAAAGTTGTGTGGATATCCATTTTGTTGGAAGATGTTGTATAGGTGGTCTTTTTCCTTTTTCTGCTGTTCTAGGTTGCTACAATGCATTTGTGCTCGCTTGAACAATGTTCTTACATAGCTCCTCTTGTGGGAGGTTGGGTTGTTACTTTGGTAATGGAGTACTTGATTATCCCATTTTAGCACTGAAGATGTTACCTAGCCGGGTAATGAAATGTTTGCAAAAAAGAACCAAGCTCAGAGAACCCCAAGGACTCCACAGTTCAACCCTGAGCTACACATATTCACCTCTACTGATAATGCTTTACAAAGCATTCTACATGGCCTCAAACTGCTTTGAGACTGTTTCAGGAGAAAGTTGCTCTCAACGTCCACCCCCTAGGTCTGCAGAAGAAGACTGAAAGGTGCTTTGCTTTGCTTGCTTCTTAGAATCAAGGGAACCACCTTACTTGAAAAAGCACCTTTGAAGGGCTGCTTTGCTCAAACCTTTGTCCCAATGATGTATCTCTCCCAATATTTGCAGAGCCCTATTTTCTATATGCAAGAATGGAGATGCATTTAATTATGTGAACTCCCATCTTCAAGTATAGTCCAGATACCAGGGACCAGTAAAAATTAATAAACTGTTTGTACTGGCATTTTTTACTTTTCTTTCCACCACCAATCTGGATGCAATCCACAAAAAGAAAGAGCAAGAAAAAGGGATATGCCGTATGACCCCATCGTATTGCTTTATGTGGGTCTAGTTAGAGATGCCATGCCCTAATGGCTGCATTCCAGACAAAAGAACTCGTTTCTATAATGAGACATTTATTTTGCAACTATCAATATGTATAGCTGTTTAGGTCTTCACAATGTAATGTTATATATAAAGCACTATCTCATCTGTTCTTTTTGCTTTGAATTGCTCGTGCGGCTGTTCACCTGGCTATCTCAAAGCGTACCTCCTTTATTTTATTAGACTAAGCATTGTGACTGCATGGTGTGTTGAGTAGTGGCCCACTCTTCCTGACCTTATGTAGTAGAACAGCTTTTCAGTCCTGCAATAAATCAACAAAATAAAGAAAACAGAGTTTTCTTTTAAGTTGGGCAAACTACCTTTGCAATATGGGGTACAGCAAATTTTCTCTGTAACTGTTGCTATAGTATTTGTAGATACATTTGTCTGTTTTAGCTTAAGATTTTATGATACGGTGTATAATATATTATTATAGGTTGTGAGTTGCCTTAAGAAGGGTAACCCTTAAAGGCAGCCTATAAACGCATAAATAAATAACATTCCAAGTGAAGAGGGGCAGAAACTAGGGAAAATCTAGCAGGGAATCCTAGTCCAAACCATTTTTGGAATAATGGTGTCCTGGTATTATAGGCACACAAATCATTATATCGCTCCTGCAATTTCTTTAAAATTGTAGCCACGGCTGTCGGTCCATGGAATGAATTTGTGTTTCAGAAGTGCCTGGAATATTGCGATAGTGGCCTAGATACTCTCTTCTATGGCTAAAATAATCTCTTAAACTCTCAGTGACTTGGCATAGTTACACAGAAATAAGACCTACTGAACTCTGCGGGAATTACTTCCAATTAAACATTCTTGAAATCACACTACACAAGGGTCAGAAGCACAAACAGTGGTGAGCTGCTACCAGTCAGCTCCCTGAGGGGCCCTTCTCTGCCCACAACTGTCCCCAGAGGATGGATTCAAAGGAATTGCACCACAGAGCCTGCTGGGAGCAAATGTTGCTGGGAGTTTGCTGCTGCAGATTCATGCTTGGGAAAAAAAAATCTGCAGTCATACAAAGATGATCAGTACAGGAAGACTGGGGAAAAGCATCTGCTGTTTAAAGAGTATGAAGGACTTAGGGCTTTTTTTCATTTTTTTAAGAGGACACTCTAGGTTCTAATAAACTTTAGAAAGTAAGTAAAACCTCTTTTGGACCTGAGCTGACAAATTTTCTTACAAATTTTAATTAAAAATTGGAACAAAATGTAGCTCCAATCTGTCCCAAAAGTATGCCATTAAAATAGAATGTGTCTATCCTTATCCATTAATTCCTAACCCAGAAGTGCTTATAAGACACCATATTGCCCTGAAGAGAGAGTGTAAGGAGCAGATTAAGCTTGATCTAAAGAAAGCAGGTGGAGGGGAAAGAAAAATAAAAAGACGAAGGGATCAGCAAAGAATGAGCAAATCCAGCCAGAGTATTTATCCTTCTAAACTAACATTTATTTGTTTGTTTGTTTTTATTATTAAATTTATATGCCACCCATCTCCCCCAGACGGTGATTCTGGGCGGCTTACAATTAAAAACCAAGACAATAAAACAATAAAAATATAAAAATATAAATCCCGCCCCCCCCCCCCCAGTTAAAACACTAACAACAAATCTATAACATACTTTTAATCCATCCCCTTCCTTACGTCTCATGTCTTTTACAAATTGCAAACCTGAGGCCAGGGAGAATTTAATTATTACAGTGGTACCTCAAGATACGAACGCCCCACCTTACGAAAATTTCGAGATGCAACCAGCTCCGGCCGCAAAAATTTACCTCAACTTACCGCCTCAAGCTATGAACCGGATCCGCAGCCATTTGCCCTGCTGCCACGTGGTCGCGGCTTCCAAGAGGAAGTGCTAATGAAATCTGAGCGCGAGGACAAAAGCCCAAGGAAAGCAATGCAGAAAGAGGAAGTGCTAATGAAATCTGAGCACACGGGGGGGGGGGGAAGCTCCCGCTCCCGGCTGTGCATGCGCGCGACATAAGCCTTTCCCCCCAGCGCGCTGATATTGCTTTCACTGTGCTTTTGTCGCTATGGAGAAAGGAAACAGCGTGGAGGAATCAGTGGGGGGGGGGGAAGCTCCCGCTCCGCTGTGCGCGCTACATAAGCCTTCCCCCCCATTGCTTTCACTGTGCTTTTGTCGCGCACACGCCAAGGGCTATGCACAAAGGAAAGAGCGCGGAATTAAGAGGAATCAGCGTGGGGGGTGGGGGGGAAGCTCCCGCTCCCGGCTGTGCGTGCGGGAGCCTTTCTCAGATTTCATTAGCACTTCCTTTTTCTGGCTAGGGCTGACTAAAGCGCACCTGGGGAATTTCCTAGCCACTTGGGGACATGTGCTCCAGGATGCGACCAAATTCGGAGGGCGGATTAGCCGTATTTACATTGAACCTTATGGGGAAATTTGCTTCAGGATGCGACCAAATTCAGAGGGTGGAATGGATTAACCGTATTTACATTGAACCCTATGGGAAAACGTGCTTCAGGATGTGACCAATTCGACTTGCGATCAGGGTCACGGAACAGATTAAATTCGTATCTTGAGGTACCACTGTACTTTTGTATATTTTGTCTTTGTTTATGAAATCAGAGCTGCATACGTTCGAATGACCACTTGATGGCAGCAAAATGATGCAGAAAACACTGACTCTTTCCTCCCTTCTAGTGGTCATCTGGAGTTTTGCAGCACAGATCTGGTAGCCTTACTTAGAAGCCATTGGCCTAGAGAGAAAGTTCAGTAAAATCCCTTTGAGAAATACATAGACGCTCAGCTTCTCCTTTTCATTTCACAGTGCAATCTCCTGCCCTGTTTTCAATGGATTCAGTCTGAAAACTACTGTCTGGCTCTCATAATAGCCATATGTCATAAGAGCAGCTCCAAACTTCTAACCCATTCTTTCTAAAACCATGTCATATAATTCTTAAAAAATGCAGTGTAGTAGTTTAGGAATACTTATAAAGCAGACAGAAGGAAGGCAAGGAATGTAGAATTGCTGCTGCTGATGGGAACCCTTCCCACTCCAAAACTATTCTTCTGCAGTTTAAAAAAAACTACTCATAAAACTTCTGACACGTCAACTGCTGGAGTGGAAAGACCACATGCATCTCTACATTGCTTCGCAACCAAATATGCTGCTTCCGAATTATGAAGAGTTGGAGGTAGTTAATCCAGACAAGTCAGATCAACCATCTAGCCTGGTGAGAAAACTCTACCTCTTCTGGACTGTAAGTTAAACTGCTGGGGTCCCTGGGAGAACACTGATAATAGCTCTAGAGAAAAGACCTCTTCAGAAGGTTCAGGTGACACAGTCCCGTCTCTGGTTTACCTTCTGAACAGAATCATTTACTGTTCAAGGGTAGATTTTCTACAGCAGGCTGAGCACAAGAGGCTGGAATATCTGGGTGGCTGGAACAGTAGATTTATCACCATTTTGTTCCCCAGCCCTCTCCTTTCATCTGGAGGAGAAATCAGATCTCCCTGAGAAAATCTTTATCCATTTGGACTGTATTTGAGTTAGACTGTTTTCTGCCATTTGAAGGGCAGAAAGACTAGGACTGGTAGCCCGTGTTGTCCTTTTCTTTCCTTGTGGCTTTTGGCTTATTTTTATTTTGCTCTCTATGCTGCTACATAATCAGGCATAGATCTGCTTAGTACTTGGATGGGAAATTGCAAGGAATCTCAGGGCTGAACAGTAGGCTGGGAAGTTGAAAAACATCTGAAAAAAGACCAACACAAGCTACTTTTATACAATTATCAAGGAAACGGTGTGGGGTTGGGCTTAATTTGAGGGAGACTTTACCTCACCTTAATACTGAATTTATCCTGTGCTAATTGAATTGTGGTCAATTCAGTGGGAGCCCCTTTTCAGTTGAAAAGGTGGCATTTCAATATTTTATAACTAAATAAACAACATCTTTATGATCAATCAGATATGTTCTTTGCACTAAATTAAATGTTCTCTCAGACTTTGGAAAAATCTGCCCGTGCAGATTAGCCCAAACACGACCTTGTGCATTTACAGAAATGGAATTACACAGAGTACTTTTGGTGGCTGGAAGTAAGGTCAGAGAAAGCCTGGCAACTGGATTAGTATTAGGCATCCCAAGTCCTTGAGCTAAATTGGGCTACAGTTGCAAATAAGAACTGCCTCTGGTATTCATGTTCATTTTTTAATATCACATTCATGTTTATTTTTTTACATCACATGTTTGTGAGGTTCTTTTACAAAGGCAGATTGTACGGCATAGCTTGCATGGCAATTAAAAGCCATGTATTACACTTTTCACTCCTTGTGCGTGTGCGTACGTGTGACTTTGAGTCAATCTTTGACTCCTGATGGCTAAGGTGGGAGCAGAACTCACAGTGTCCCAGCTTCCAGTTCATTACCTTTAACTACCACACCAAATGGGTTCTCTTCCATTCCTTAAAGATGCCAAATTCCTCTATCTAACAGATAGGCAAGTTACTGTAGCGGGCCTACAGCTGGGCTTATTGGTCTGCCCTTCCTTCTTTCTGTATGTGCTCCTGGATGTCTATAGTTGTACATGCTGATAGTCAACACCTTTGGGCCCCATATATGCAAACATAGTAAGTGGGCACTACGTTCAGATGCTGCCTTGAACAGACTGAAATTGTAGGGAGGGTCCATGTGACTTTCATGTACCATGTGTATCCATCTATCTATCCAGACATAAATCCATACAGATCCTTGCACTCACATAATGGAATGGTGGGTAAACTTTTTACAAAACAGTAATTTTTGAGTTACAGAATTTAAAAAAGACCAACTAAAATTAGAAAAATCAATAAAGTAATATAATGTAATGTATTTTCTTCATCTGACCCCGCTGTAATCTCGTGAGTTTCATTTTGCTTTGTTGCATGTTTGCAGTAAACGCAATGTACAAACCATCAATCTGGGATCAGCGACCATTCCTTCTCTATTATCTGTAAGCTGCCATTTATTTAGATTTCTTCTAGCAGCTCCCTCCCTCAAAAACAAATGGCCTGTTTGTTAAGTCAGGGCCATGGATGTTTCCTTCAACTTATCACACAGAGAACTGCTCTTGGGCTGTTTTCTAAGAAAACTAACATAAGCTCCTTATCAGAAAATATTACGTTTCCCCGAAAGGTAAAATGTTCTGTCAGTTTGTTCAGGCCATGTGAAATTCTTCTTTACTGTGACAGGTCACCACATAGGAACTGATGGCACACAATGGCTGCTTCAAATGAAATCTAGTGCCCTCAGCTATTGATGTCAGCAGGAGCAGACAATCTTTTCTGTCACTGCTCTGATGTGGCTTGCAAATCTCTCTCCTATCTCCTCCTCCTCCTTATTATGGATATGTCAACAGCCATTACAGACAGAGGCATTAAGTTCTAGCTGGCATCATTTAAGGCCTTTAAAGTAGGGTGGGCAAACATCATCATCATCATCATCATCATCATCATTATTAATATAATGAAATGGAAACAACTATACTACCAACAACAACGAAAAATTACAGTGGCAGCTATACAATTAACAAATCCTACCCCATTGATTTAAAAAAAAAAACCCTAAACATAACAAGGGGGGAAACAGTAATAAAAAGATCCATATAATATCCATTTGTATTAATATGGAATTAATTCAACCCTTAAGCTTATCATTAAATTTAGTCCATAGAGAAACACTTTGCAAAAACAGATAACAAACTCATCCTAAATCCATTCCCTTATATCAGGAGCATAACTTTCTTTCCATTTATTTAAGATTATCCTCTTTGCTGAGCCCCAGGCTCAGTAGAGCCAAAGCTCTTCATAAAATGACAAATTCCATACTTTAGCACCAATTTAACACTACATTTACATCTTTAACTCTCATATTTTTTCCCAAAACTTTATTAATATGCTACGATTTGAAACCAAAATGGAACTATGGCCGGACAAGACCAAATCATAGGAGTTAAAGAGGCCTGAAATGTCTTACAATGCTAGCATAAAAAATCTGACTACCTACCTTTTTAAAACATTCTTGGAAGGGTCCAGGAGATACATTTCCTGATGAATTAACTTCATTCTTAAATCATAGGAAGTAGGTTTTGCACTTTTAAACACCTAGACTCACTGATTTTGCAAGACCAGATCTTCCAGTTCTTCATTCCACAGTTCAGGTACGTAGCTAATTCTAGCCTTCATTCTTTTTTTAAAATTCCATATGAAATTGAATGGTTGGTTTCATTTCAGGTGCTGCATCTTTTAAGAATTTTAAGATTGCAGGTACTCTGGGGGTGGTAAAGCATTTGGGCCATGCTGTTTCATCAATGCATGTTTCAGCTGTATATATTGCCAGACAGATGTAAGTAAATCATATTTAGAAGGCAATCTCTCCAAGTCTCTAAAATAGCCATTATAATTCAGCTGATTTAAAGTATTTATCCTGCCTAGGCATTCCAGTAAAACATCTTCCCTCCTATCTTCAAATGTGGATTGTTCTACAACATCTGTTTCTCAATGAAACAAAACATAACTACTTACCTATTAATGACCAAATATGTCTAACAGCTTTCAAGCCTGGAAAGAAGGATGCAAAATGTAATTCTCATGGTTGGAGACTGAAATTTATTTATTTATTTATTTATTTGATTTGTCCCCGCCCATCTCCCCTACAATGGGAGTGTACAGATTGACAACAAATGCCAATGTTGGAAGTATCAAGGAGGACAATGTAGTTGGACTGTATGGCTTAGGAAACTGAAATGAAGCAGGAGAATGAGTTATTAATTTCTGCCAATCCAATGACTTTTTTCATTGCTAACAGTCTTCAAATATCCCAAATCACACATACATACATGGGCATCACCAGATGCAGTACACAGAAGTCCAATTGATTATATTATTGGTATAAAGAAGTGGAAGAGCTCAGTTATAACAGCAAAAACATCGCCAGGGACTGACTGTGGAACAGATCATGAATTGCTCATGAGCAAGTTTTGAGTTAAGCTAAACTGGAAGAAGAAAAACAACCAGTTGTATATTATTGCTATATTGAATGTACATATATCCACCTTTTTCAAGGAAAGCCCGAGGAATTGCTTTAAAGTCCTAAACCTCATTGATTGGGAACCAGAGGAACCATGGAATGAAGTAAAATAAGTTGCTAAGGATGAATGTGAAAAGAAACTGCTAAGAATGCTAAGAAGAAAGCAAACTGGATGTCAGAACAAATTGTAGAAATTGCCAAAGCCAAGAAAGACAGAAATCATAGGAAGGAATTTAACAAGAAACATTATTACACCAACATCTGTGAAGTCATCGAAGATGGAAACAGAAAATTTCTTTTTCATGTCTTTTTCAACAGACATAAAAAAACAGAAAAAGGCTTCCAAAAGATCTCTGAACTCAGAGGGAGGCTCCAACCTTAAATTGGTATGCTAAAGGACACCAGTGGACAGACAGTAACTGATTCAAAAAGGATCAAAGAAAGATGGATGAAGTATACTAAAATACTGAACAGTAGAGATGTCAACATCCAAGATATTCCCTACTTACAAGAATCTGTAGTACTAGAAGATGTTAGATCTGCATTACCAAACTGGAAGGCTACAGGAATTGAGAAGTATCTACAGAAATATGGCAAGCAACAGAAGAAGAAACAGTAAAGTATCTATCCAAGCAATGCCAGCAAATATAGAGAATCACAGTGGCCAATAGATTAAAAGAGGTCTATCAACATACCACTACCAAAGAAAGGAGACTTAACAGAGAGTGCAAACAATGGTACAATATCCTTAATTTCACATACTAGCAAAATAACGCTGAGGATCATCCAACAGCAAATTAGAGCCCTATATGGAAAGGGTGATGCCAAATGTTCAGGCTGGCTTTTGAAAAGGCCAAGGAACACAAGACATTATTGCTGAAGCATGCTGGATAATTGAGGAAGCCAAAGAATACCAAAAATAAGTCAGCATATGCTTCATTGATTGCAGAAAGGCTTTTGATTGTGTCAATCATGTCAAGCTGTGGAATGTGCTCAGAAAAATGGGAATCCCAGAACATCCCATTGTCTTCATGTGAAAGGTCGATTCAGGTCAGGAAGCCACAGTATGGACAGAAATAGCAAAACAGACTGGCTCTAGATTGACCAAGCAGTGAGACAAGGCTGCCTACTCTCCCCATATTTATTCACCCCATATGCTGAACATATATTAAGGGAAGCTGGATTGGAAGATGAGCATGGTTTTAAAACTGGAGAAAGAAATATCAATAACCTGCACTATGCTGATGACACTAGCCCAAAATGCAATGGATCTGCAAGGTCTACTAATAAAAGTCAAGGAGCATAATGAAAACATTTGACTAAAATTAAATATAAAGACGACCAAACTAATGACAACAGGTACAACAACCAGCCTTAGAATTGATAATGAAGATATCAAAATGGTAGATAGCTTCTAAATTTTGGTATCAACTATCAACCATAAAGGAGTTTATGGTAGTCAAGAAATATGCCACAGAAAATCAGAATAGTAATTAATTTCAAATTGTACTTCTTTATCTCTAATTCTCGTTATTCTGCTTCATTGAATCACCCTACATTCCAGTATTGTAAGAGAGAGAGAGAGGTTTCCACATCTAGCATGATTTTCATCTATCTTTGTGTACTTCCTCCCAAATTGGCTTTATTCTATATTAAAGTCTTGTAGAACAGAAATAATTAACATGTACCTTGCATGTTAGTGGCCAAACTGGGTACAGTAGTTCCATTTGGGGAGAGAAAATAACATTTGGAGTATAAAAATGCTTTCCCAATTGGAGGATCTCTGATTCTAAGAAGAGAGTCTATTTCTTTTTCCTTTAGTATGGGAAATATTTCCTGCCCAAACACAATTGCAAAATTTGCACCAGTACATTTCTTTAAGGGCTTTTCACATGAGTAAATGATACTGAAGATACTTAGGAAGCAAAAGGAAAAAAAGGTAGATCTCAAAACAGATGTTATATTCTCATCTGTTGGACTATTGATGGAAAAAAGGTCTTGTGGTCTTTTCGTTCATCTGTTTAAATAATTGGAATTGTCTGTGTGTGTGTGTGTGTACATGCATGCATTGTACTTTATTCAGGCTATATTCTTTATTAAAATTATATATTCTCCTTGCAAACATCTTCTGTTCATTTTCATTGCTCTCTCTTGTTCTTTTCCTTACTCACCTTCACTTGCTCTCACCAGTGCCATCAAACAGTTCAAACTGATTGACTAATGTATTCTTATTTTTGAAAGTTACCAGAACTATGATCACTTATTCATATTCACTGAATGTACAGAGAAAGGAAATGAAAAATAGGATCCGGTGTATTGTCTTCTATGAGTTGTCCTTTCCTTTCCTTTTTATTTAATTTATATTTATGGAGGATTTTACATAAAGTAAAAGGCAAATCTAAAGAAAAAGACAGAAAAGAAAGAAAAAAGAAGAGGTGCAAGAAAAGAAAAAGAAAGAAAAGAAAGTTATGAAAAATAATGACTTCTAACATCTTCAAATGATATTAACAAACCTATTGTCTTCTCTCCCTCTTAACCCTTCCAGAACTCCTTCAACCCTTTATTTAATTCTCATCTTTTTCAATCATTATATCCATAAATCGTAATTTCACTTTTTTCATCTTTTAGCATAAAGTCCATAAAAGGTTTCCAGTCTTTTTAAAAAGCACTTGTTGTTTTCTCCCTGACTGGTCAGTTTTGCCATTTCTGCTAGTTCTGAGATTTTTACGATCCATTCCTCCACTGTGGGAATTTCAATACTTTTACATCTTTGTGCATATGATAATCTTGCTGCCATTACCATATACAAAACTAGTCTTCCATGAGTCTTTTCTAATTCAGTATCCATAAGTCTCAATAAAAAAAGTTCTGGTTTCTTAGCAATGTTAATCTTTAAAATTCTTTGTATCATTATATGTATTTGTTCCAACATTTCTTGGTTTTTTTTACAAGTCCACCATGCATGGTAAAATGTCCCTTCATGTTTTTCACATTTCCAACATTGACTTGAGGTACTTTTAAACATTTTTGATAGTTTCTCTGGTGTCATGTACCAACAATACATCATTAAAAAAAAATTAAATTATAACACAATGTAAATTTTATCCCATTTACCCAGATTCTTTCCCATGTTTCCATCTGTATATTACAGCCAAAATTAGTAGCCCGTTTTATCATACAGTCCTTAATTTGTTCTTCTTCAGTTTCAAATCTTAACATATGAGTTTCCCTTTCTATTCATGCAAAGACCCATCCCCACTAAAGAATGATAAGTTTACAATTGTAGGATACACAGATATGATCAGGAACCCTGCTTTTTCTAAACAAAGGATGACTTTGGACAACTAAGTTTTTAACCGTATCTTCTAGAGCTAAAGGAACAGGTTAAGGACCTTTTGAATATCCTGTTAATGCTTTCACCTCTCTTAGTTGTCAGACATGCTGGAGACCATATCCTTTTTGTTCTGCTGCCTCCCTCTCAAAACTGTCCAATTCTAATTCTGCTTTTAATATTTTTGGATACAGAACCATTTTCTTTGGGATAATTGTGCTAATTAGACAAAAGCTAATTGTGTGACCAGATAGGGATAATGATGAAAGGAGCTTGGACACTGTCACGCAAGAAAGCTGGAGATGGAGGGGATGCAGTAATAGATAACATAATTCTTGCCTTTCCAAATCTGAATTATTTTCCCCATATATTGTGAAAAAACATTTTCTTTTACAATATGCTTACAGGTAGTCCTCACTTAACAACTGTTCGTTTAGCAGCAGAAGTTACAATGATGCTAAAAAAGTGACTTATAGCCAGTGCCAGAAGTTACAACCATCGCAGTACCCCCATGGTCATGTCATCGTGATCTGGGCATGTGGCAACCAGCTCACACTTACGACAATTGCAATGTCCCAAGGTCACGTGATAGCCATTTGCAACTTTCCCAGCTGGCTTCCAGCAAGCAAAATCAATGGTGAACCACGTGATTCATTTAACAACTGCATGTTTCACTTAACCATGGTGATTTGCTTGATGACCGCTGCAAAAAAGGTCGGAAAATCAAGTCTGGTCAGATGATGATTTGCTTAACTACCCCATCACTTAGAAACCTAAATTCCGGTCCCAACTGTGAATGTTAAGCAAGGACTACCTGTATATAATTCTGATTATAATAAATGTGCACTTAATTAATGCATTAGAAAATAAAGGCATTTATTATCTTGCTTGCTGCTATTCCATGCAAATTTAATCATGCAAGTAAAGCTTCCTGAATGCTAAAAGGAAGACTTTATAAAAACCAGTTCTGGTTGCTAATAAAGACTTAGATGCTTGGCATTGCTCTTGAGAATTGCAGACAGATTCCTTGTTAATGGAAGATACATTGGACATCACCCAGAGTTGTAGGCATTGTCCAATATCAGGTTGGGCCCATAAACTTATAAACGTCATATAGGATATATCTCATAGGATACCATTCCGTATCTCAGTGGGGAAGCAAAAATATTTCAGGAAGATGAGTAATGAAACTGTATGCGTATTTGCTTGCAAATAAATTCACTGTATTCAGTATAACTTCCCTTCTAGTATCGAAAGATCCTGGTGCCCTCCATATGCTTTGTACCTCAACAGCCCCAGCAGTATAGCATGACAAGGGATTGTGGTATTGTGCTCTAAAACATAGTATTTAAAATTGTACCTGAGATTTTAATTTCATTTTATAAATAGACTACAATAATCTCTACGCATAACATGTTTTTCTCTGTAGTAATATTTGGGGAGTTCCTATCAGGATAAATCCAACTAGCATTTTCTGCTAAATTCCTAAAAATAGTCAAGGTTTTGGCTCAACTAGCTTTTGGAAGTTTTATTTCTGTCCTTCATATATTGATTGTGTTGTAGTACTGTTTCTTTCTTGTTACTGCCTTGTTTATTTAGGATGTATTATTTTCAGGAAGTTATTTTAACTTTCTTTTTAATCTGGAGAACACTTTTGAAATTCACACAAAAGATGTGGCATACAGATAAGAATGAATACAACGTTTCTGGCATGCTTCCTGGCCCCGTTTATTTCAAACTTCTGAAATGTATCTGAGAGGTTAATGATTTTTTTGTATATGCCACTTTGCAGGATTCCATTAAGGCCAAATAGCAGTTTATAAATCTTATTAAATTAGTAAACTGGCTAATTTTCTGTTGGCAACTGTGATTGTTGTGAAACTAATGGGCCTGCTTCACAACTGGAGAAGCACTTGTAAGACTTGTTTTGAAAAGAGAGAAAACAAAGGGAAGGGACAAGCTAAATAAATTATCTATCATCTATCAATCTATCTATCATCTATCTATCTATTGTAGGCAAACAGCTGCCAGGAACAATCTTGCTGGAATATAGGCTGTTTAAGACAAGTTGTTTCAATGGAAGGCCCTCACTAGTTTTTCTTACATGCATTTCACAGTTGCTCTTCATAATTAGATGTGTAGTCTTAAGGCTATATAAACCATTGTTCTCAAACATGTATCTTGTTTTTATTCACAAGCCTGAAGTCAGGATAAACATATTGCTGTGATGCCAATGGTGTGATGTTAAAGAATGAAAATGAAGATGCTTTAGTGATATACCACAACAATGCAGATGATTCAGAAACACATGATGTTCAGTTCACTTAAGCATAACTCTTCCTAAGTCACACACTACACTTTTGGTAGCATATTTTTCTGGTGCTGAAAACCACACAGGATGAGGTTGCTATATTTATGAGGGCAGTTAGGTTTTAGCAGAATAAGAGTTTGATTTGTACTTAGGTGTATAACGCTTTTTCAATGACACACATATTTTGTCAGATTTTCAATCAAAATCTGCAAAATGGTGCTGTTCTGATTTTTCTGCCAAATTTTAGGCAACCTATTTATGGCCTAAGCAGATTTATCAACAGTATGGTTAGTTTTGGGGTAGCTGCAAGAATACTTTGATCAGAATTTGAAAGTGACCAAACCACAATAGATTCATTTAGTTGACAGGATGAGCTGTACGTTCACTGCTGATACCTCTTTCTGAACAGGGAAACAATTATTGTCTTCCAGAGGAAGAAATGGTGGAGTGAAGATGGCTCTGCAAAAAGTGGAGCTGATGACTGCAGCGAAGAACAAAGAGCCAGTGAGTAGACCAGCTCTTCAAAATTCTCAGACAAAGAGAGGATGGGAGATTGCCCACAAGTGCTCCAGATAGTTGCTCTTTGTGAAGAGACTACAAGACAGCGGTCTCTGACATGTTTCAAACACTGGGATACAAGGAAATAGCCATCTGGCTCAGACTGTGATCGGCACCTTTAAAAAGACATTAAGTTTGGTCTAGTGGTTAAGGCACCAGGCTAGAAAACAGGAGACTTTGAGTTCTAATCCTGCCTTAGGCATGAAAGCCGGCTGGGTGACTTAGGGCCAGTCATTCTCTCTCAGCCCAACTCACCTCACAGGGTTGTTGTTGTGTGGAAAATAGGAGGAGGAAGGAGTACTAGGTATGTTCGTCGCCTTGAGTTATTTATAAAAATAACAAAGGCAGGATAAAAACAATCTAAAACAAAGTTCACAGATTTCCTTTTCTAATCACATTTGGAAATTGCTTGTTAACTACTTTACTTAACAAAATTTACTTAAGAAAATGTTAACCACAAGCTTAAGAACTTTAAAAAAATTGAAATGAACAGCAGAAAGCTAATTAAGACTTTGATTTTAGAAAGTTATAAACAGATTAAGGGTCCAGATAAATTTGAAATAAGATTTTGGAATTAATTATGAAGAATCCTTCCCATGGCAAAGTGGACTTGTCCTAAGACATAAAAGAGATAAACAATTTTAAAAAGTGGACACTAGAGGGAACTAAAGATTTTAATTAAAGGAGAAGAATACATAAACCTGATTAACAGCTGCAGAATGATGCAAAATATTATAACCTTTGAAATACTGAAGGACACTTTTGAAAAATGGACTCAGAAGTTAATATCAGCAATGTCAATAGCGATGTTTGCTTCTATCAATAGACTGTCCAAAAGATGTTTTGAAAGAAATGGCAGAAGAGGAACAAGTTTTATCTGACAAGACAAACAGAGTTGACACTGAAAGTGGATCTACAAATGACAGGCTACAAGAATGACATAGAAAAAAGATGTCTCATTGGACTAACAAAAGAAATTGGTTGATGCTTTAAAATTCAAAACGGAATTATAAAGAATATACCAAGAGAGTGACATGGATAATTCTTTTATATTGGATTTACAAAACAGGTTTCTTAAAGCTTGGATGAATCTTGTGGGAAGGGAAAAAAAAAAAGAAATGAAAAAAGAAAAGAAAAGAAAAGAAAAGAAAAGAAAAGAAAAGAAAAGAAAAGAAAAGAGAAATCAAGTTCTACAACATCACTTGAAGGGACTAAAGATTAAGATTGTTAAAAGTAAAAGAAATAAATATAAAATTGGTTTATTTGATCAAGGTTAAAATAGATATGTTGTTATTTCTGGCAACTCTTAATGGATTTTTGCTGATGCCAGGACTGAAACCACAATGCTTTATGGATTTGTTTATAAATAAGAGGTGACATGGGATGAAGAGATCACTGGTTGTAAATTAAAAGAAAGTGAAAAGTTACTAAAATTGTTTATACTGGTTATGATGAAGGTTGGAAGTCAGTTCTTTATATACAGTGGTACCTCGGGTTACGAACGCCCCCCCCCCCTTATGAATTTTTCATGATATGATCAGCTCCGGCCCCAAAAATTTACCTCACCATGCGACCTCCGCCCCGTGCTATGAACCGGATCCACAGCCATTTGCCCTGCTGCCACATGGTCGTGGCTTCCAGTGGGCGAGATCGCGGTAGCAAGGAGGCGTTTGGTGAGGCTTGTGGTGTGTTTTGTGGCGTTTGGAAGGTTTTTGGTGTGCTTGTCAGCATGGCTCCAAAGAAAATGCAGAGCCGTATGTATTTACATTGAACCTTATGGGGAAATTTGCCTCGCGGCACGACCAAATTCGGGGGGCGGAACGGATTAACCGTATTTACATTGAACCTTATGGGAAAATTTGCCTCGCGGTGCAACCAAATTGAGTTGCGATCAGAGTCACGGAACGGATTAAATTCGTAATGCGAGGTACCACTGTATTTTCTCTCTCTCTCTCTCTCTCTCTCTTTCTTTCTTTCTTTTCTCTTTTCTTTTCTTTTCTTTCTTTCCTCTACATTTTTTTCTTTTTCTTTTCCTTTGCACTTTTTACTGTTTCTTTCCACTCTTCTTTGTTTCTTTTAATTTGTATTAGTTTCTGTTATTACAATTCTAATCTTTAATAAAATTATTTTTAAAAGGAGAATTAACAGGAGAATTAAAAAGCTCCATGCTAGCAACTCAGAGACAGGCCAGGTTCTAAACATGAAAGTATCTAGTCCTTGAGATTTCTGAAACCTAATCCCTCTTTCAATAAACCTGATTATGGGGGAGGGGGGGAGCAAAACAAAACAAAACAAAAAACCAGGGAAGCAATCATTTGTAATTTGTTTTAAGCTTATCACATCATTGTCTGTTTTGACTTCAGGAAGCAAATAAAAAAATCTCCATAGTTGTTAAAGGTACAGCTCTGATATGGAGGCTTAATATGGTCCAGATTCTTTTCAGATAGTCCAAATCAATTCAATACCTCAATCCAGAAAGATATTGAAAAATAGAGCAATGCTGTCCCATAATGTAGGATGAACCCTCCCCCATCCAAGTGGGTGTAACACTTTTCCAAGCAATATATAGGGTAGGTAGGCATGTATAAACAAGTCAATTCTTCCAAATGTGATTAAAATCTGTGAAGGAAATTTGAGCTATGCTCCTTTAAAATCTGATTTTTTAAAAAAATATTGCCTATAATTTTGGCATGGGGGGACAGAAAATGATGAAATTTACAGACTGAATCTCAAAGAAAGAGAAAATGAATGGGGATTCAGTCCTAGAAATGTCCTTGTCAAATTTCAGACAAATATGTTGGGGGGCTGTGGAAAAAGAAGGGGTATTTATAGGGAATAATTATGCCCTTTCCTGCGTTGGTTAGAGTTGATTATCAGGGATTGAGATAGGAGGTTTTTTGGCAGTAATATACTAATTTAGGGTCATACAATAACTTAGTTTCTAGGCCAGGAGAAATAGTTAAACACAACTCACAAAGCATCATTACACAACTGCTCAGGTAGTGAGACTGGGTACAGCGAGTGGAAAAACTAAGGTTCTGCTTCAACCTCCTGATTTCCCCCACCCCACCCCAAGACATTAGGATTGGGGCAGTTAATGGGTTCAAATCACTGTTCTCTGAAGGCAGATCACTGAATCTAGTACTATACCTCTTCCTTTCCCATTGTGTGCTAATTTGAATGCTGTGGTCATGATTCTGTATTAAATGTACGATCGGTGCTCATATTCAAAGCTTATACAAATGCAACCAGTAAAGGGACTTTTCCAGTGGAACACCCAAACTTGAGAATGTTCTCCCCAAGGTGGCTGTCATGGCATCTCATCTGATACATTTCAAGCAGCACCTTAATATTTTTAAAAGATTCCCAGGCTTTCATTTATCCAGTGCTTTAATGACATTCTGCGATTGCTCCGTTTATTGCTTTTTCACTTTATTTTGATTATTAAAGCTGAGAGTTGTTTTATATTATTTTTAATAGCTTTTTTCATAAAAAAAAGATTTGCTATTTTGTTTAAAAGTGAGATTTGATTTTATATAGTCAATCTTATTTAAATGCTCTGTTTCTGGACTTTCATCCACTCATCATCATCGTCATCATCATCACCATTATCATTTGAAAAGGTGATTTTATGGAGAGATCAATATAGCTTTCTTGGCAAGAAAGTGCACGTACTTAGCCATTGGCTTCTTCTGGAATGTTTTTCCAGCTTCTCAGTCAAGCTGACAGCCTGACATTCTCCCATTCAAATAATTCCCAGATCCAGTTCTGCTTTGCTTTTCCAAAATTAGCCAAGGTTATCTGGTGCTGCTATCATATCACCTTACAAAATTAATCCAAATGATCTGCATAATTCTGGAAAGCAGTAGCTTGCACAGAGTCATCCATGGCTACATAAGGATTTGAATCCAGAGGCTCTTTCCTTCAAAATTCAGCTCTCTATTCCAGAACTAAATAACCCATAGCTTGGAGGTAACTCAAGAACAACTTCTCCATCTCCTGAAACTCATTTGGGTCCTGTCAAGATTCAGTGGTAAAACACCAAAGCCAGCAATATGATTATTTTTAAATAGTAAGGAAAAAAAACCCAGTTTATTTAAGCATCAAACAGCCCAGCACTTCTATATAATATCTCCAGTCCATCCAAAATTGAAGCCTGCCCCACCAGGTAGCATCATCATCATCCCACCTGCCACTTCGAGGAACTATAATATAGTAAAACCAACCCAACCCAAACAGCACACAGCTGCAAAAATGCTGCCCGCTTTTGCTGATCCACTATACTGCACTGTATCCAGTATTCATTCATAGGGCCATATATTCACTGAAAATGACAGAGAAAGACAGAGAGAGAAATGCCTGTTCACCTCTGTCACTCTGAAGGATGACATCTCTTGAAACTGTTCAGGAGAGGCAGCATTTGGAATCCTACAGCAAAACAGACAAATAAAGAATGTGAGAATGCCCATTACCGCAATATGCATGGGGGGGGGGGAGGAGGGGAGAGGAGGAAAGGCTGGGGGGGTTGAGGTGGTGGTGGGGAAAAAGCTTTCAAGACAGTTAAATTCATGAGGGCTACAGAGCTTCAAATTGAAATTATCTCTCTGCACTGATAAATAAACTAGCCCTGCTACCTAAATCATGACACTAACTATACGTTTCGATTTTTTTAAAGTAGTGATTAGGTGGATGCTCAGGGGAACCTGCTAGCCTTCCCAGAGATAACAGACTCAACTTAATATCAACTTAAAAAGAGACTTGAATTCTAACCAATCTCATGTAATGAATTGAAATTCTATCGCTTTCAGAGAAAGGGAAAAGGGAAGAAGAGCAAGACAGGAAGGGGGGAAAACCCTGCGATGCAGCTCCATTCTCTAACTTGCTGTCAGGAAATATAATTTGTGTTCGTGGTGATTCACCTAGCTCCCATGCAGCATGCAAATTTATTTCCCTAATAATCAGACCTGGAGATTGCCCGAGTGGATTAATAGCATCATTCCTTATGACCGCCAGAATATTATGCACCTATGACATGGAAAAATTGTGTTAGTTCTACAGAGAAAACGTAAGGATATTTGTCCTTGTAGACAATATAATAGAGCGGTGCATCATCAGATTACAATGTCATTTCAAAAACCTTGAATACAAATAATGTACAGCGGAGAGAAATATTGGTACAAACTTCCTTGATTCAGTTGCCTTAGATTCACTGTTGTTGTTGTTGTTGTGTGGGTTGTTGTTATTAATAATAATATCCCTCCACTTTTCCTTCATCTCTTTGTAATGTCACAAGCAAAAGGCAGGGACATTCTTTTCATTCAGACAGTATCTCCAGGTTGTTCTTGTTTTATTCCTGCAAATGATTCCAAACGAAACCCTCTCTTTGTGATCTCACATGCAGGTAACACCGTTTGCATACGGTATGCCTATATCTGCGTGCAAAGATCTAAAGTGATTTGTATATGTGTGTGTGTGAGAGAGAGATTCTCATTTCATGGGGAAAGGATGGCCCCTGATCCAGATTTTTCTAAAAAGGGGAGCATTTCCTTGCTGTACTCTATCCAAAGAAAGCTGCCTCTGAGACAAGACCAAAAAAATTCATTATTATGCACTGGGGAGCAATGAGATTAGCTCCTATTGCTGCCCCTAAGGTGGAGCAGCAGGGAGAACCAATGAGATGATGCTAATGGGGAATGTTAATAGCATTCTCCAAGAAGAAGTTAGGATAATTAAACATGTACCGTCTCTTTAAAACCAAACGGCACACATTTTCTCCGGCTGGGTGTTTACAAGAATTCCAATTTCAGGTCACAGTCATTTCAAAGATTGCTTAAGAAAGAGATGGGAATAACTTATCTTATTCATGTATTCAAAGAACCTTATAAAATGTGCAAAACAGAACAGTTAAGGGCTAAAGCATGTGTCTTGCCTTGGCAGGCTTGCTTTATTGCATGGAGTTGTGTACTCACCTAATATATGGAACATTTTTGAGCTAATATACCTTGTAGGAAATCAGCCCTTTAATGTGATGGATTTTATAGTATCTCATTAGGGGTGTGTTTATATAACCCAGTACTAAACACATTTCCAGATTCATGTTCCTTATTAAAATTGTGAGCCTCCCTTTTTTTAATTTTAATTTTAATTTTAATTTTTGCTTTGCTTTGTTTTGTTTTTGGTGCTGCTACAAAGTCATTTTGCTATTAAGGAACCACATCCCAGAAGTTATTTCCACAGATTCCAAGGAGAAGACATATATCCATTATCTTTCTTTACAGCATCAATTATGCCACACAGTAATTGCTTGCTCCACCTGTTTTCCTATTGGAGGAAGAGGGAGTCAGGCTGATTAAAATTCAAGGCACCTTCTCCCGACCCTCCTCTTTCTCTACTGCTTTTAGGAACGTAAACAAGTATACAAATCTTCTCCATCCAGTATTTGTGTTTGCTTTTACCAAGCATCATTTTACTTTTTCCCTCACTCAAAAAATAAATCAAACACATTTTTTTCCTCCTTGTCACGGAATGGTGACATAGGATTGCAAGAGTAACATCCGTGGTGAAATTGCAGGAAAAAGCAGATAAATTTAGCGCTCAAAGAGGGGCATACAAATCTCCACTCTGAATAACTCTACTGTCTATTTGTCCTGGAACTTCTTCAGGAAATCTCACATTAAAATATGGCTTGTATTGGTAAATGTCTGAGGACAATGCAGAAAGCTGAGGCTTTGTAAAGAGCGGAAACCATGTAGGCTGTGTTTATATGTGAGTGTGTTTGGGTATCTGTTAATGAGTACTGCGGACGGGGGGATTAAAGGATTGGCTGGGAAATTAGGGATTCCTGGCGCAACCCAAAATCTAAGGTTGTGATCCTAAATATGCACACTATGAAATTAGTCAAGTTTAGCTGCATCCAGTTTCTAGTTTTTCCATTGTTATGGCTTTTTTTAAAATCAGTTTGCTAAACAAGCAAAGGAGCAAATAAAAATCAGTGTGAAAATGTGTATGCTCTTTAGAGAGCATTCTGTAGTTGATTTCTCCTAAAATATGGCTCTTTTTGCCTACAGCTTGGTTTCTGCAATGGGTTTTTACAGATATATGCAATTTCTGTACATTTTTAAAAATAAAGAACTGTTTGAAAATTTGTAAAAGTGCACATATTAAATTTTAACTACATTTTGGTTCATATTATATGAGAAATGCAAATTACATTATTTACATTAAAATGCAAACCCAGTTATCTTCCCCCCCTTTGCTCACAAGTCACTTTCACTATAAACAATGAGTGAATGATTTAAGATACATTGCACAGCCAACACATTAGAAATATTTGGGTTGGGGCAGAGAAATATCCCAGATTTTGCCTTTCACTATTTAAGGAGAATTATTGCAACAGGGTAAAACTGGCATTCCAGTATTTGTCTTCATGATTAAAACCAAACTTCATTTTTCAGCAGAGAAAAGAACAGAATTATTCTGTAACAAATACTATTAATCAGATGTAATGTATATCCACTCCTTTACTTTTGAGTTAACAATACAGTCTTTCTTAATTTCACATTCCTTGGGTACATGTTTTTATGGCATAAAAGCAATTCAGAAAAGTTCCTTCTATATTTGCCCTCAGAATTTTTTGTTGGAATTGATTCCCCAAGAAGAAAAAAATATTCTCTCTTCCCCCATCACATGTACTTTTTTTTTTAAAAATTGCCCTTGGCACTCAATTCATTATTAAACATTAAAGTTGTGTCAATTACTTACTCCTGTACTTGATTATTATCCTGGTTCCTCTGCCAATTTCTTGAAATCAGGTCCTGCAATGAATCCATCTTGATGTTGGGAATATAATTATTCGTGCAAATTCCATTTTGTTTCTTGTTAACCATTGAAATTGCTTAATTATTTTAATCCACACAATGTCTAAATAAGCCACTGTCTTGATTTACCAATTATTTTTTAATCAACCGTGAGGCCTAAACTTCTTAGAGTCTTCTAGAAGACAACACAGTACAACAGACCAAATTGATGATGCAGGAGAGAAAAAAGGAGAAATGATAGAAACAACTAACTGCTTTTTAAAACATGAGACCAACATTTAGTCAAGAGATTCCTTAGTGTTAGAGGGATTCCTGGTACTTGCATATCAGGTATAGTTATTTTATCTGCTTTTATTTTTATTATTCTTCAAAGAGGGTTTTAAGCATATTTCTGCCCATTTATGGATAATTTACTCTATGCATTTTGGTCATCAACTCATGATCCAGGCAGTTGGCCACCAGTGACCAATTTTGTTAAGGTTAAGCAATGTAACTTTAAATTAGCAATAAGCTAATATATCTTCTTCAGAGCCCCGCTGAGTTTTCACTTGTGTTTATGAGATGATGTTAAATGCGGATATGGAGCGAGCATGCAGGGACCAATTCCTTTTGGCTTGAAAATACAAAAGGTATAGTGGGAGGATGGGCGGGCAGGGAGAGAAGACTTGAGCTTATTTCAAGTCCGCAGCTAATTAATGGGATAACATCTGCTTGAAGAAAATTAAACAGAGATCAACTTCCTTGCAGAGGTTCTAGAGAAACTTCTCTGAGAAGTTAATCTATCACAGAGAACATTCATTGGTTAGCAAGTCTGTATTCAGCAAAGGTCTCTCTTTCAAGGCATAATCATGCAAGTTTGATTTTTCTTTTCTTCTCCCATACCCTCTAGATTATACAAATATTTGCCCACCACTTTGCAAATGAAATATATTCATCTATATTTCACATGAATTCTCTATGAATGAATTTAGAGTTTTCCCCATCCCTGCAGACTCAGAGCAGGTAACTATAGATTAAAAAGCAACTGTAAAATGTCTTGTTAAAATGCAATTAAAATCCAATTAAATAGCTACAGAGACAACATGTTCTGAAATCAAAAGCCCCTACTGGTTTAACCTTTGCTCCCCAAAGCCAAGCCAGAGATAAATACTGCATTGCTCCTGAAAGCTGCTTAAATTCTAGTTTTGGCCCTCATTCACCACACAGTCTGTGGCAACAATTTTCTTTCCTATGGACATTAAGCCCCAGCACTATTTGTCAGTATTGGAAGCACAATAGAGTCAAATACAATTGGTCTTTCTTATGAACTCACAACCCTGCTTTTCAACCAGATAACAATTCGCTGGGAATTAATTCAGAATTCAGGCATATAATAACGTTACAAGCAGGGCCTACATCTGTTCCTCTCAGTAGCATTCCTATGTCAAAACAGGCTAGAAGATGGTTGCAGCATCTCAGCTAAATCCCTGCCCTTTTGTACAAATGTGCAATGGTTACACACTTTCAAAAGGGCTTCAGTTACACTTCAGTGACCACCATCTTACCTATTTTTACCACAGACACACACACACACAGAGCCACATACAGTTCTTGTATGTGTGAATGGAGATTTCTGGCAGGCTCAGAGAGGATCATATTTCCAGTCATCGTCCTTAATATCTAAAAATCAATGTTTTCTGGAAATTCCTAAAACTGAACCTAATACATTTACATGTCTTCATTTACCCAGTCTAACTTGCTCCTTGCTGGGCCATCCTGATTAACTTCAGGAATTACAACGTTAAGTCAGGAAGCTAGCCTAGTGATGATTTACCATGGATTATGTGAACCCCACCCTCAAAATGATCTTCAGGCAGAGAGAAAGAAAAAGAATATTATCCTGTATAATTGTCAGCCCTTCAAGGTAGTCTGGACAAGAAACCAAAACTGTGAGTACTAATACTATTGTACTTCTATTATAACTTTACAGTAACAGAATCTTGCAAGTCTGAAAGCCTTCCCCCCTCCCCTGCCTTTACTTACCAGAAAACTTGGGAAGGTCCATTCTGAGATGCTTACTCTACCCCCATTCCTCCTTTGGACTCAGGTTTCATTTATCAGACCATGGTCTAGGCTGCAGCTCTTTCTCCTGTCTCCCAAAGTTATTCTCACAGCCTATTACAATAATCAGCAGAAAATATGGAGATTTCTTGATTGGGTTGGGCAGGGTTGGATCGCATAATATCCTTTTGCCAGTGCAGTCAAAATCACTGTTAGATCAAATTTCCCTTCTCTTTGCAGCCCCCAGCTCACCCCAAGTTTGTTCCAAAGGTTTGGAAGATCTTCCAGGAGAGATTTGAAAAAATGCAACGAAGGATTTAGATTTTGATTTAGCTCTGAGGATCTGTTCTTCTGCCTTTATCTGGTTAAGAGAAAAGTAGATTTTTCTTACAGCAGTGCAGACGTTCAGCAGTAACCTTAAAAAACCAGAGGGCAGGATTTCAAGGCTGGCCATAACTATGTCCTGGCTCTGATATATAAAGCAGTTGTTTCCCACAAAACTGAATGTCCATGAAGTTCACAGGATCCTTTCCACTTCTTTTGCAAACATTTAAAAGATCTGTGTTTTTAGCATTATTGTTTCACTCCCTGAAATGCACAGTAAGTTGGAAAATTAGATGCTTTAAAGAAAGATGTTTAGCTCTTATTGTCCTTGTGGTGCTAATCCATCAGCAGCTGAGGAGGGGCCAATAAATATATTGGAAACACAAGAGGGGAGGGAGATCCTTTGTTTTCATTTATCATTATTCTCCCTTAAATTGCATCTCAAAGACATCATGTTTTCAAGAAAATGCATACAATGAAATGTGTGAAAACAAAAATTTGGTCTCCAAACAATAGAAACCACATTAATGAACATTTACCCTTACCTAGGAAGTGATGGGTTCAGAGGCCACCTACATAGTGTATTTCCCCATAATTTGTTTGCCATTGTGCCTATCCTGTTGATTTGCTTGCTGGCAGTTCTGAAATATGCAGGCCATTGGGAATTAAATACTTATTTAACAATGCTTGTCTGAATTAATGGTATAAAAACTTGGAGGTTTCTAAAAGCTATCATTCAGTCACACTTACAGAAATGACAGATAAAAATCAAGGTCTCTCAAGGCATGTTGGGCAGGTGGTGGGAAGGAAGGAAAATATATTTATTTTAATTTTTATCCATTTTATGGCTGTTTGAATTGACAAAATGGAACTGTGATTTAATCCTAAATCCTTGGTAAATTATGATTATGCTGTGACTTGTCATACTGGGATGGACACAATACCTGATGTAAATTCCCTTCCTTCCTTTCTTTTCCTTTATTTTACATACATCTACTCCTCCAAGAAGTTGTGATATGTGCTGGCTTAGATGAATTTACAAGTGGATTAAACTGATTCATAGAGGGCAGATCTGAGCCACAGTAACTCAAGAAACTTCTTTGTGTTGAAGAAGTAATACTTCCAGATAACAGTTACCAGGAAACAAAAATGCTACCACTTAAAATATCCCAGACTTGTAGTCCTGCAAACCACAGGAGCTAAATGGAAATCCAACAATGTCACGATGGACTTCAGTTTCCCAATCCTTGTCCAACTCTCATTGGAAATAGTATGTTGAACTATATTGATCCCAAATCTAATCCATCAAAGTTCTTTAAGAATCAGCCTTCCATGGGAGCAGTGCTAATTACAGCTCCCAGTGTTTACTAATTCCTAACTAGTATGGGAATTCCCATGCTTTTTGGGAATTCTGGGAGTTGTAGTCCAGAACATCTGAAGAGCATCTGGAGAAAGACCACCCAACTTTCTTCTTTCACAGTCCATTAAAGATGAAGAAAATAGTTAAAACATGGCTGTGCTCTAGACAGGAACCATGTGACAGACAATCCTGTTGTCAATCCCTTTCACAATGATTCTTCTCATTCAGCTCTAGCTCTACAAAGCAGGCATTTTCAGCACATTCTCCTTCACTGTACTACAGTCTCTCTCTTGCATAGATGTTATTGGGATAGAGCCCATAAATCTGCATGTAACTTTGGGATTATTCATTTGCCATTTTGGTGCTCATTCTCTTTCTGTGAACTGGTCCATTTAAAGCTTTAGGTTTATTCTGAATTAGGTTTCTCTGTGTGTAAAACAGGTAACTGATCTTAACAGGTTGATCTTTACAACCAGTTAAGATGCAAAAGTGGAGAGGAGATGAGGCTACAAAAGATTACACCCACTCATTTAGTGATTACCTCAGTTAGCAACCATTTGCAAATATGATGGTAATAAATGGTAATAAAAAATAATAATTTGCTGACCAATGTGTGTATTTCTGACCAAATTCCATGTGCCTGACAACAATGCATGCTGGAGTGAGAATACCACTGGCGTACCAGTACAAGATAACTTTATCTGAATGAGATGGCAGCAACCAGTGTTCGTTGCAGCATCTCTCTCTCTCAGTCATGTGTTCACTTAGCAAGCATTCCTCTAAACAACCTGGTCATTGGAATGGAACTTGGTTGCTAAACAAAGACAGGGTGTAGATTCTTTCAGGCCATTTAAAGTCCCCCTCCTCAAATACCTTGGGTTTGTTGCAGACCACTCTTCTGTTTTTTCCATGATGCAAACAGAAAAAATTTATTTGCTGCAATGTGCTTGCTGTAAAACTCTGGTTCTTGATCACACTCAGGGGAAAACAGATGAATTTCCTTCTTTTTACCTCAAGCACTGAAGAAATCCATGGTGCTCCACTCTTGCCTTTGAAGAACAGGGATTTGCAATCTAGCAGTTGAAGCAACTTCAAACCTCTCCATTGGGCAATATCTCTTTCCCCTCTCCTGCACTTTCCAGTTTTGGTGAGCTAGATCAGCCCAAGGTAAACACAGCTTGGCTTCACAGCACCTTGGTATGTGCTGCAGACCACCTGGTGATTTCATGGAGCACTAAAGGGAATTGAAAGGATAACCACTGTACAAGAGCACACCACTGATGCTTAATGCAAGTATTGGCCTAATGTAAATAGAAAGAAAACAAATGTAAAAATGAGCAAGTGAGTTGAGATCTAGTTAAACAAAATGCCTCTTCAGGAAATTCAGACATGGGTGAGCTGAACATAGCCTATACCATGCTGCAAATTATAGCAGAGCAGAGGATAATGAAATGGGTTAGACTTTTTAAAATGCTTTGATTAAATGAGAAGCAAGTTGATGAAAGAAAATGCCTTGGGTTCTTCTCTTGAAGTTCGGTGTTCCACAAAAAACTCTCCAAATGATTAATTTTGCACATGTCACTCACAGGTTTAGACCAGGCTGATCTCCCAAGACAGTTTCTGCAGCTGATTCTCGGAGACTGCCTGTCTGGGGAACCAGATGTTTTGATGCCTATTAGATGAGGGAAGATGATGATGGAAATTTAGGAAATCCGAATGAAGACATGTGCTTTGGTTTTGGGCACTTTCACAAACTTAAGATTTGTGGAAATTCCTTGATTTTTCACTTGAAAATTCCAAAAGTAATAAACATTTCAGAAAAAGCATTGCAAAGAAAGACATGAATTGCAGCCATTGAAGAAGTTACGGGTTTCCTCAGAAGTAAGGAAACCCATAACTTCTTCAATGGCTGCAATTCACATTTCACATTTTAAATCACTTTTAATTGGTGACCCTCCGAGTTAGAGGAAGGCAGCCTTTGATATCCTTCTGCAAGAGAGAAGGATGTGACATGTAAGATGGGATTTCCTCAGTGTGAGTAGCGTGCAGGTTTTATTTAGCTTTGATCCTTTGCTCAGATCCAGAATGGAAATTCTGACATGATCCTTCGCTTTAATTTGTTTGCAGTTGTGATGTCTCCATAGCTGGTCCATAACTCAGTCCATAACTGGTCCATAACTATCCAAAACCTGGTCAGGAATTTATGCTGCCAAGAGAAAAGTGAATCATTGCCATTCTTGAATAATGATAAAACCATAGAGTTGAACATCACCTTACAGGTTGCATAGTGCAACCCTCTGTTCAGTGCAGTATGTGCCTAAAAGATAGGTATTAAGGTCAAGGAGGCCATTAGACTGATGGGTGGCTTCCTCACCAATTCCCTGAGCCAATAAGCCTGGAGTTATTGTTATTCCTTTTGATAGAAGAGAGTATGTATTAATTATAGGATACATTCTGTTCAAAGATAGAATTTTCATTTCCTACTATAGTTACACACTAGAGTCAAAGTATCCTCAGGAAATAAATGGGAGAGTTCCTCCCTCTCAGCTTCCCCAAGCATATTGACATATTGGAACAATCATTTAATGCTTTAGTTAATTAATCTAGCATTTTAAAAAACCAAAGTCTTTCTGTGTAATGTAAATGCACAGGATAATAAAAGAAATAAAAGCAGAAATGGCAAAAATGACAAAGATAGAAAGATCAAATTACATATAGGATAAAATTAAGTCACAGTTTCATTGTTCATTTTAATTGGAGCTAAGATCATATGGCTTTCATTCCTCATTCAAAATCAGGTACACTATTACACCCTATACAGAGGAAAATATGATGCATGTTGGTGCAAAAAGCTTCCCATATACCTTAATGGGGTCTCAGTTGTCAGTGACTAATCAGGACAGGGTCTTGGGGTCATGGTGGATAGTTCACTGAAAATGTCATTCCATGTTCAACTGCTGTCAAAAAAGGCAAATTCTTTGTTAGGTATTATTAGGAAAGTAAAATGGCCAATATAATAATGTCAATATACAAGTCTATGGCTCTTGGAATACTTTGTGCAGTTCTAGCACAAAAAGGAAATTGTAGAGCTGAAAAAAAAGGTACAGAAGATGACAACTAAAATAATTACAAGGCTACAGCACCTTCACTAAAAAGGAAGACAACACTGCTTGGACTTTTTACGTAGATCTGACAAGTAAAGAGAGATTTGATCACAACATATAAAATCATGCTTGGTGTGGAGAATGTGGATCAATATCCATTTTTCTCCCTCTTTCATAATACTAGAACTCAGGCACTTGCATTGTAATTAAATGCAGGTGATCCTGTTAAAAGAAAATATGTTTTTTACACAACCCATAGATAAGATCCTCAGGTATCAAAAGTAATGATGACCCTCAGTTTAGAAGGTTTCAGCAATGGATTAGACAAGTTAATGGAGGATCAGGCTGTCCGTGACTATTAGTCATGATGGCAATCATAGGTAGCATACATTATATGCTAGCTTCTGGGAGGTAACAGAGGAAAAGGAGCATTTGCCTCTCACCTGGGCTCGTATTGTTTCCAAATACGTTTGATTGGTTGCTCCTTGACAGAGAAGGTCATAACAGATTAGCTCTGGATCTAGAAGGAAGAGCTGGGAAAGGCCCCTGTCTGAAACACTGGAAAACCATTGCCAATCAATGTCAATGTAGATAATATCAAGCTATATGGATCAGACAGCATCCAACACTGTCAACTGTATGTTAGCAAAGAAAAGAGGAAATGATAGAAAATGTCCCATTGAATGTGGAGACCTCAGTTCGAACAACCACATAATGTGTTTCCTAAGCCCTGCCAATAGTTGCCAATGAGTCAGGATGAAATGCATAATATAAGTATTGAGAGGATTCAACTTACTCACCCATCCATCCATAGTCAAAGAACACAAAGGAAATACATGGACAGTCCCACCATGCCTGAAACTTCTAGCTCCAAGCTTCTTTATTTCTAGTGCATGTGTGAAGTGATTCTATGTACCAGAGTAGAAATCTTCCATGAGAAAGAGGTCTTATGGCCCATGGCCAGCATACTGAAAATTCCACTGGGGAGCTGGATAGGAATGAAAATTTCTGTTATGCGAGAGTGCAAATTATGGTTCGTCTCATAGTCAGCCAGATGTTTAGACTGGATTTGGCATTGTTAACCACCTCTTGAGTCCTTCCCAAGGACCTGGGGCAGGCAGATGTGGTTTTTGATGGTGTTGAAGGTATCGCCACAGGATATAAGCTGTTCCAAGTGAAGCTGCCTTTTGCAATTGACTGATAATGCCAATGGTCTTCAAGTGGTGTTCCAGATGTTTTGGGATTGCACTCAAGGTGCCTATAACTATTGGTACTATTTTTGCTTTCTTTTGCCACAGTCATTCTACTTCTATTTGCAGGTCTTTATATTTTGTGATTTTTTCCAGTTCTTTCTCATCTATTCTGCTGTCTCCAGGTATTGCAATGTCCACTATCCAGACTTTTTTGTCTTTCTTATCAACAATTGTTAAGTCTGGGATGTTGTGCTTGTCTGAATTCTAAAGTCTCAGAGCACTTTAGCTTCTTCATTTTATATTTATATTTATATTTATTTATTTATTTATTTATATAAGTTCATTTATTTATATATATATATTCATTTATATATATATATAAGTTCAAGAGTGGAATCACCATCAGCCACCTTCTCTACATGGATGACATCAAGCTGTATGCTAAGAGTGAACGAGACATCGACTCACTGATCCATCTGACACGTATCTACAGTGAGGACATTGGGATGTGATTTGGACTGGAGAAGTGTGGCAGGATGACTAGACAGGACCCAAGGTGCAGATTGTGCAAAGAGGCCTCAGAGACAGTCCAACACATAGTGGCAGGGTGTAAGATGCAGGCAGGAACAGCATACAGTGAACGCCACAACCACGTAGCTGGTATTGTGTACAGGAACATCTGCACAGTGTATGGGCTAGACCCCCCCAAGTCCAGATGGGAGATTCCACAGAAGGTCGTGGAGAATAACATGGCTAAGATCCTGTGGGACTTCCAGATCCAGATGGACAGGCAGGTACTGGCTAATCAACCAGACATCGTGGTAGTAGACAAAGACCAGAAGACAGTGGTAATGATAGATGTAGCAGTGCCAAGTGACAGCAACATCAGGAAGAATGAGCATGAGAAGCTGGAGAAGTACCAGGGCCTGAAGGAGGAAATCGAGAGGATGTGGAAAGTCAAGGCCAAAGTGGTCCCAGTGGTGGTAGGAGCACTCGGGGCCGCGACTCCTAAGCTGGGAGAGTGGCTCCAACAGATCCCAGGAACAACATCAGAGCTCTCTGTGCAGAAGAGTGCAGTGCTAGGAACAGCTAAGATACTGCGCAGAACCCCCAAACTCCCAGGCCTCTGGTAGAGGACCCGAGATTGAGGAAGAGGGAAATTTTATATATATATATAGTCTGGTTGGTGGTCCCACCAGTTCTTGCTTGCAGGCCAATGCTATTTCTTGCAGTTATTCCAATGCACCATTGTTGCTACCTTGTGCCATTGTTTGTAGTCAGTCTGTGCAGTCTTCTTGCAGCAGCTAACTAGGTGGTCCACTGCTTCAGCTTCTTTGCAGAGATAGCATTTGTTGTCTGTTGCTGTCTTCTCAATTCTGGCTTTATATGCATTTGTTCTTAAGGTTTGGTCTTGTGCAGCCAGAATTAGTCCCTCTGTCTCTTTCTTCAACTTTCTTGCTTTTAGCTAGGTTTTGTTGTTATCTGCTTCACCTGCTAGTTTTTTTGTGTACTGCCCATGTAATACTTTGCCTTGCCATGTCTCTTTTCTATTCTACATTTGGTCTTTCTTATAGGCTAGTTTGCTCTCTTTGGAATTCAGTAAGCCTTCATGGTGTAGTAGCTTCAGTGCATCTTCTTCACTGTCCTTCAGATATTCTTCCAATGCCCTTTTTTCTTCCTCAACTGTCTGGTGTACTTGCAACATTACTTACATAGCTGGCATAGGTTGCAATGTAGAGTCTGTCAATGCCGCTGTGTGGATAAAGGGCATGATTTATTGTCATTATTTTTCTGGTCTTCCTATCTAGGGCTCTTAGTTCAGCTTGAGTCCAGTCCACTATTCCATCTGTATATCTAATGACTGGAATTGCCCAAGTGTTATTCGCCTTGATAGTATTTTCTCCACTGAGTTTGGAATTTAAGATTTTCTTCACTCTACTGATGTATTCACTACTAACCTTCTTCTTGACTTCAGTGTGCTTGATGTTGTCATATTGAAGGATGCCCAGTTATTTATAGTGATCTTCTTCATCCAGGCTCTTGATGTGATTTCTATAGGGCATCTTGATTCCTTCAGTTTTCACAATTTTTCCTCTGTTGCTGGTAAGGGTGGCACATTTGTCCAGTACAAACTCCATTGCAATATCTTGGCTGTGTATTGGGACAGTGTTCAGCAGGAATCCATTTCAAATAGTGTTTTTCCATACAGCTTCAGATCGTCCATGTAAAGGAGGTGGGAAAACCTGGCAGATGTTTTTAATGTTTGATAGCCATGGGCTGACTTGTTCAGTATTGTTGACAGAGGAATCAATGCAATGAAAACGATGATGATGATGATGATGATGATGATGATGATGATGATGATAATTCAAGTTAATCTTGACTTCTGGTGACCACCTGGACTGGTTCCTGAAGTTTTCTTGGCAAGATTTTGGAAGTGGTTTGCCATTGCCTCCTTCCTAGGGCTGAAAGAGAATGACTGGCCCAAGGTCACCCAGCTGGCTTTGCATCTGAGGCAGAACTAGAACTCACAGTCTCCAGGTTTCTAGCTTGGTGCCTTAACCACTGCACCAAACTGTGTTATTATAATTATAATAATAATAATTATTATTATTATTTCCAATACTCAAGTTCTGTTAGTTTACATTCATGTAGTACTGGCATTCTACTGGTCTGAGTAATGCCAAATCTTTGGATGCTGAACGGCTTCCTTGCTCCTTCTGATCACTGAGCGACTTTTCAGACTGTCATCCTTCTCCAGATGGTGTTAATAACAGGCCTCTGAGCTATCTGCAGATTTGCCTCTTGTAAGTGACCTGCACCATTGAGCATGACAATCGCCCAGAGAATGCCTTGTGTTATTTTCCTACTGAAAAATATCACTTTCCATTTCTTCCTTTGGGGAGGAGGACTTTTTGTTTTTTGTGTTTTGTTTTAACTTGCCTATTTTTACAAATGTTCCTTCAGTCGGGGAGACTGAGGTGCCATTGTATTCAACTGCAGGAGGTGCCCTCGACTCCAAATGGCACCGTCCCCTTCAGAAGCTCTGATCTCCCCCAGCACAGCATGCTAGCATTTGTCTCAATTGCCAGAGCTTTGTTTTCCTGGCAGGGAGAAAAAAAGGAGCTTTCTCCCAGTCCTGCCCACCTGGCACCACAAAGAGAGAGTTTTCACAAACCAGGCCTCTCCCCTGTCATCCAATTACATCTGATTATTAGCACTTTTTCTTACCAGTTATGCCTGTACCTCTTCTCGTCCTTACTCCCTTCCATCTCCTACAATTTGCAGAGAAAGCTTTGCAGTAATATTGGGGGGTGGGGGGGGAAGCATTAAAATATTATTCATATGATGCCATATAGATCTCTCCCTCTTTTTCCTCTCTCCCTCCCTCATAGTGAAATTACACTCCAGTTATCTTGTCATTTTCAGTGCCAGGCAGCACTGCTGTTACTGGGGGACACCAATCAACTTCAAAAAGATATACTTTGGTGGCAAGAAATGGGCAGCTATTCAAACTCCTCGGTTTCCAGCGTGCAAAAGGATACCCCCCCCCCCCAGCAATTTGAGGTAATTGTGCACAATACAGAATCAGGAAACCTAGGTGAAGGTTACCATCTTCATTCCTCTGTGTTCCCATCATTAAGGAAACAGCATTTGGGAGGTATGACAACTAGCAAAGGAGAAAGCTCCAAAGTGGAAGATTTAAGGGAGGGGGTATACGTAAAACCTCTTTCTCTCCAGATATTTCTGTACTTCAGGTAAAGAAAGAATGAAAGAAACACCAAGAACTAGATGACTATTTTGACAGTCACACCAGCAACAGGCAGTGATATGAGGACTTGTTTACCTGATCGCTTATCCTATAGTCATTCTCCTTTAACTCCCATCAAACATGTGTTTACATAAGCAAGGGGTTAATCCAAGGCTGAAGACTGGTGCAAAGAAAGGAAAAGTCAATCTGGATAATTAGAAGAAGTGGAATTGCCTCTGCGGCCATTCACAAATTGTGCTGTGCATCTAGCAGAGAAACAGAAGGGTGATAGTGTAAGCTGTGACAGTTTACAGTTAGGGATCTTTCATTTTTTCCCACATAAATTTTAAGAATCCTGGCCAGTTCAGGAATATCATTGTCTACATATTAATTCTCTATTCACTCCATTGCATGGGGCAGATCCACTGTACTAAGTAGCTAAACACTCTAATCAGCCTTAGCTCCCCTGAAGCCATGGCCGAATGGAGACGGTGGTGCCGTGTGTACCCAACCACAACACAGCATCATCAGCCACCACCATGGCATCCTTGCTTGTCCATCCCATTGCTTTCTCCCTGTGCTCCTCCACTTCCTTCCCCATTCTCTACGACCCTCCTGAGCTTGCCATCTCCTTGCCAGTCTATCCAAATAGACCAGATGTATCTAACCATGGAAACCATTAGCACAGAATGGTAATTATAATTAGCTCAGGATACTGTGGTGTCTCTTAATATCAAGTGTTTTAAAAAGATGGAGAAAACAATTCCTTCTGTGACTTGTTAACTACAGTAACATGAACATGAAACAATCCCTTTTAGGGAATACGAAATGCTGGTAATTATCAGAAATGCATTCTGATATATTGTTATATTAATTTTTCCATGCATTCAGAATAAAGTTGCAAGGCCTGCTTTGAATGTATTTCAAATTAAATATTTTGAATGCGTGTGTGTGTGTGTGTATGTGTGTGTAAATATATATTAAATGTTATCGTTCTTTTGGAGGGGTGGGGAAAGTATCTCAGCGTCCTTTGACACAAGCTTTATTCTTGGCAACTTCACAGACAAACCGCAGACCTTCCTTGCAACAGTACAGATGTGGCATTTGTCACTGCCTTCTTCCAGGATGCGTTCTGCAGCATGCCAGGCTAGCCTAACCCCTGAAATTTCCTGGTGCCCTTCCAAATTACTAACAAGACCAGTCAGGATTGGCAAGGTGCTGCCACATGCTGAGGCAAAAAGTGCATACTTGGCAGAGGGGGAGATGCTTAGAAAATAATGTCCAAATAATTTGTATGGACCCCTTTGAAACAGTGTGAAGAATCCTACCCCTATTTCATGACTTTGTGACTTCTTTGTGTTAGCTGAGATTAGCTGCAACCTCCCCCACTACAAACCAAGGATTTGAATGAAAACATTTTAAGAGAGTATATAACATTTTAGGGAGCTCATATTCTCTCAACTCTTCTTAAAACTTGGTGGTATTTTTGTCTCTCTCCAGAAATCTCTATAAGGTGTTAAATAAATTTACCCATGTGGGATCTCATATACTCATTTGTCAACTGATTTCTATTAAGGTCTACCTATCCAACATTTGTTGTTGTTGTTCAGTCGTTAAGTCGTGCCCGACTCTTCGTGACCCCATGAACCATATTGCGCCAGGCCTTCCTATCTTTCACTGCCTCCCTGAGTTTGCTCAATTTCATGCTCATATCCAACATTAGTGGACCACAAATTCATGCCCCAGGATACCAACAGTGCAGAAGCAGAACCTAATCCAGTTATAAGATTGAGCAAAGTTTCCAAAATTTTCCACACCAGTCATTGGCAGTGGAATTTGGAAGATGAGGTCATTCTCCAGATTTATCAGTGGTGAGGTAATAAACAGTGGCTTTCTTTCATCAATTTATTTGATTTGGTTTTGTTACACATATTTTGGCAACTAAGCAAGTGTTTTTACATCCTTGGATCTTTGGCTTATAGGTATATTGGGGCATTTGGAAGGAGATGACAGATGCCCCCCCACCCCCCGCCCCCGCTGCCAAAGGGGGATAGAGAATATGCAAAGAGCAAAGAGTTTCTACTCCACATGCTATATTCTGAATTTAAAACAACTCTTCTGATCTGAGGTGTTCCAAAGCACTTCCAACCATTCTGAAAGAATCCTAAGCAAAGAGTGGGCCCCCTTTAAATCTGAAACACCCGACTGAAACTTGAAGCAGAGTTGCTTTGAGCTCAGGCCACTACTGGTATGCTTAGAATAGTATCAGAACACTTCCAATAAGGTCTAAGCACCCTTTTTGAGTTTAAAATGGGGTGTTTCAAAGTGGACACTCTTTTGCACACCCCAATCCTCTTTTTAGTACAGGAGATGAGAAACAGATTTTAAATTCAAAGTGATTTATCTTCTGTGAACTTTTAATTCAGCATTTAATATGAGACATTAAAGATATGGAATTTCTCATTCTTTGAGGGGAGACCTGGATCCTCCTGGAAGAAGCCCCTCTCATTTTTCGCTCTGGTTTATTAAACAGGTTGTCAGATAACTGAGGATATTGAATAATATAAATATGAAGGTGATGGAGCATTTATCTTTAGAACCACGCTATTTTTCTTTAAGGATATTTCAGTGTATAATTTCATGATGCAACTACGGTAGTTGAAACAGAATTTTTTAACTAAAATATGCATACAGTATATCACTTTGGTTGAGAAGTCCTGGGGGCCACTCAACATTATCATGACCGCTACAAACTGAAAATGAAATGTGTCACTGACACAGATATGAGGGATAAAAGGGGGTAGGATGGAGTCTGGCTTTTGTACTCTTTTAGTGGAGACTTTATTTATTTTGCAGACGGAGCTGACGCATTTAGAGCTACTGTATTTCAATTATCTCTAATTTTACACATTTTATGCAAACGCATAACATTTCAATTGCAGATGAGAGGGGGACTTAATGTTTTAGATTGCTTTTGATTTGAATGCCAAATTTATCTGGAGGAGACTTGTTAAACTCTTAAAAGTTTATTTCAAAAGGTCCACAACCGTTCTCAACCCGAAGACAGGTTCCAGTGTAAGGATAGGTATGACTAGAATTGGGAGACGGTTGCTGACATGGAAATGATTTGACAACAATATTGAGTTTGCCATAATAGAAATTAGGAAAGAAGAGTGCCATATTATTGGATCAAGTTTTGCACAAGCAAAGAGCGGGGTTTAGTAACTTGAATGGATCTCGGATATAGAATTCTTAGAATACATTGCCCTTCTTACCTATGAATTCTCACAAATTTCCCCAGGCCTACCCAATTTTTCAGAATGCAGACTCAAAGAGTTAACCCACTGCTGAAAAGTCCTGGGACAAATTAAATAGATAAGCTTTCTTTCGACTGGTTTACGCTGATCCTCCCATGCTTGGCTTGATTTCTTTTCTTTTTCCTTTTAAGGGCCTTCTTCAGAGCATGCACATTTAATGCCCTTTTTATCAATAGAGAATTTATTTTCCTTTGCTGGTGGAAGCATGCTGTTTCTGCAGCCAAGGAAGGACAAAACCAGCTTCATAAATGTCAGTTGCCTCTCATCTGCAGTTAGGGCTGCACTTCCCCTTGCATTCGGGCCCTCCAGTTTATTTGCTTGAGCAAGAGTCAGGAGAAGAGTGAAGGGATTTCTGAGTAACTATCTTTTGTATAATTCTGCTTCATGCAACAATTATAAATGTACTTTTCCTAATTATGTTTTGTTTATCTATTATAAGCCAATGATCAGAAGTGGGGAGACACAGAGGGGAAGGAATTTTGTATATTTTTTGCAAACATAGTTGTAAAGTTGCAGATGCAATCAGAGCTCTCTGATTCTAATTATGCTTTTTTTTTAAATTATGTTTTAAGAAGTCTACAGTCATATATTTTTAATATGATCTATTTATCAAATGTTATACAGAAACTTGCTTTCATAGATGGTTTTGTAAAGGTCAGGCAAAAAATGGAGGTTGGAGATGTTATTTGCATGGTGAGTTTTTTGTTAAAATCTCAGAAAGAAGGGTGCAATTTCATAGATGCTATCTTGGGAATAAGCTACTATACATTCAGTCTAATGGTGCTTATTTCTAAGTAGACATGCAGACAAGCAGCTTTTTCATTTTATGCCCTTGTTTACTTCTGAGTAGGCAGGCAAGGGAAAGATACAACTGATGCCCTTGCATAGTTTCTACGTGTCTTTTTTTTTTGGCTCTGTCCAAAATGGAAAAGTAGTCCTTGAAGCTATTCCTGGAATTACTCTGTAAAACCTTTTCTATTCTCACTGTCAGCATAATGAAATAAACAAAATAATTATGAATTTGACTTGTTTGGTTGAAGCTTATGAGAACTCATACATGCCTGTGGGAAGATGGAAGAGAAGAGCAAAAAAGTGTTTTCACGTTATAGTATGCAAGGCACATAAATATGGACCTATTTCTAATTCTGTAGGTTTGCATTTTTCAAGTTCAACATATATTAAAAAGTAGTATGCCAAGTATTACAGATGTGCTTTGTGTTTACATTTCACTGATTTACTTGAATAACACTGCAGAACTGTAAAGGTATGTTAGCTTAACTCCATAATCCTCTTCCCAACTATAATCCAATTTAAATATGTGCAACTGTATTTGCTCATGTTCATCCTTACTGTTATTGTCAACTTGTCTTTCTTCCACCTCACCCTTTTCTGATTTTAGATTGTAAATTCCAGGGGAAAGAAGCTTGGGTATTGATGACAAGACTTAGAAAAGCAGCGAGTTAAATGATGACTAGGGATGGGCAAATCTCTCATATCCAGCTTTTCTTGGTTTTGCTAATCTTAAATTTGATTTGACTCATTTCTGGAGACTTTCAGATTTTTATTTTGAAAATTTATACAAAAAGCCTAAACATTTTATTTTGTATAAAATTTGTACAAAAAGCCTAGGCAACTGACACAACTGATACCCTGGCTACTTTAATGATCTGGAAAGTGCAGGGATCAAGTCCAGAAATGGCCTCCCTAAGAATACAAAGAACCTTGTCCACTTCCTTATGACCCACAGACACAAAGGCCTCTGAAATAACATTACAACATACCAGCTTTGTCATTTCAGTGGATCCAATCCTCCAGGCTTCCTGATCAGAACAAAGATAAGTGATTTTATTCATAAAATGATGAGCCTGGCACCATTATACTATGCATTCACTGAGTCTTCCAGCCTGTCCTTTCTCAGTAAGGACTATGTTTACTCTAGAGTGCAACTGACTGTCATTCCACAGATACAATAAGGGCAGTGAAGTAGTTCTGTTTTGCTGTGCTTATCATCACAGAGTTGAAGTCCTACCTTAGTCCAGTTATACTTGTGTCCCATATTCCACCACTGGCACTTCAGGGGATTCTTCACCTTCCTGCTTCATCTCCCAGACCAGCTCAGAAAACCAAGAGTCATCTGCAATCAGTGGGCAGAGAGATGTTGCTCAGGGATAATGCTCATCTCTATTCCAGAGGCTAACTAGACATTCAACAGAACTCTCCTCTAGATTGTTGGAAAATTTCCAAATGGTGTCTGAAAACTTACTGGATCCATAAGGCACCTGAAGATGACCAACCTAATTAAATCATCCTCCTTGTGGAGTGACTCCCATCAAGACCATAGTCATGAGAAAATGAGAAAATGACCTATCATTTACAAGGATCCTGATAGAAATACCCCCAGTGTCTCATGTTTCATTAGCTAATATGTGTCCAGTTAGCCATCTCTGACCTTTGAAAGGGGAAAGCCAAATTGCCCAGAAGCAGTCTGGGTGAATCCACAGCCAGTCCTGCAACAAGATCTAGCAAGTTGGACACAAATGCTGCTAGGCAGCTGGGAGGACATACAATAGCAGCATCCCCAGCTTGTCCTTCTCACCCAACATGGGAAACATGGCCTCACACCCAGCCATCTGCAGAAAAATTCTCCTCACAACCACCAGGGTCTCCTGATACCCAATAGCCAGAATCCAGGTTCAAGATTGGATCATTACTCCAAACCCATCTGGACTGATCTCACACATCCTCAGCCAGCCAGATCTCAATGACTATCATGGGTTCATGGATGGTGAAGACCCTGATAGAAAATACACACATCGATTTCATTTGGAAAACCATTTTTAGCATAAAAATATCTTGCTTTCATTTCAAAAGAAAGGCTATCAATTGATTTCTATTTACAATTAGCTTTGTTATCTTGCATCTGTTATTTCTGTGGGGTATCTTAATCTTCTAAACTCTATTTTCCTTATTTAAGCTTATTCTAACTTCTATTTCTGTCATATTTTACTATTTCTTTATCTCTCTTTCTGTTATTCCATAGTTTTCTTTAAGTTTTAGTTTCCTATCTCCCCTTATTTTCTGTTTATAGCTCTCTAATATTCTTAGACTTTTTGTTTTATAATCTATAATCTCTATGCAACATTCTCAACTCTCTCTAATTTAGCTTCAGTCCCAGTTACACCAGCCATCACTCCTCTGGCTGTCTTTGCTGCTGGGGCTGATCTTTATTGCCAGTTCATTCAGATGGATTTGACCAGCATGATATTGGGACTGCTGCTGGTATAACTCAATGTTACTAATTGTGCCACTCAATATCAGTACTAGTGCAGTGTTTTCTAAGACCTGCAAAGCATCTTTAATTCCAGCCTACCTACACTACTTTTGCAAGTACTAGGGTTCAGATGGCCCTTTACCCAGGCTACTGCTTCTGGCCCTTTACTTGGTCTCTGTACTTCCAAACTGAGCTATTCCATAGCCCAGGCATCCTGCAGTCCTTTCCAACTAGGTAGTCCATCACTGGCCTTCATTCATGCTGAGAGTTCCTTCTGTCCATTCTGGATTGCTGTCTCCCTTGGTCACCATAACCTCTTCTGATGTGCAAGGTCATGTCTGTGCTCTCAGACCTCTCCCGACAACTGTGCTACCTCCAACCCTGGCCTTTGTTTATTTATTTCTCAAATGTATATGGCCACCCATATCACAAACAAGTGACTCTGGGAGACGTACAACAAGACTATTTCTTATTAATATAAGAAAAAAAATAATATATAAAAATAGGTATTATTATTATGGTTGGCCGTGCACTCAGCGAGAAGTGGATTTGGCATTTTTAACCACCTATCAAGTCCTTCCCAAGGACCTGGGATAGGTAGATGTTGTTGTTCAATGGTGTTAAAGGTATCATCGCAGGACATAAGCTGTTCTAAGTAAAGCTGCCTTTTGCAATTGACTGATGGTGATTTTGTATTGTTATTATCATCCTCCACCACCACCTCCTCCTCCTCCTCCTCCTCCTCCTTCTCATCTTTCTTTTAAAAAAACAAGGCTAGGAGATAAAAGTAGTTGTTAATAACAATGGAGCCACCTCAGTATCTCACTGGTCCCCTGGGGTCCCCAGGCCTGATGGCACAACCAGGTTTTGAGGGACTACCAGAAAATCAACAGAAATGGAGCCAGCCTCACTTTGGGGGTGGTGGGGGGAGGATGTTCCATAAAGCAGGCACTATGGCAGAGAAGGTCCACCACCTAGGACCCACCAAATGTAGCTCCCTAGCCGGCAGGACCCATGGCATGCCCTTTCTGCCAGATCTGGTGGGACAGACAAATGTAATCTGGGAGAGGCAGTCCTTCAAATAACCCGGTTCCATGCCATGTAGGGCTTTAAAGGTCAAAACCAGCACCTTGAATTGGACCCAGAAACAGAGTGGCAACCAATGAAGTTTGCGGAGCAGAGGTGTAATGTATGTTGTTCTAGAAACATATATAAATGTCCAGCCACTGCATTTTGCACCTGCTGAAGTTTCCAGATACTCTTCAGCCCTATGTAGAGCACATTATAGTAGTGTAACTGGGAGGTGACTAGGGCATGAGCGACTGTGAGCAGAGCCCCTCGATCTAGGAACAGGCACAACTGGTGCACAATACAAATTTGCGCAAATGCCATCCTAGCCACGACTGCCACCTGCTCTTTGAGCAGGAGCCATGAGTCTAGGAGGATCCCCAGATTGCACATGGGGTCTGTTTTGGGCAGTGCAACCCCATCCAGCACCAAAGATGGCATAGTCCTAGAACCAGTGGGCCCCAAATCCCAAAGCCACTCAGTCTTGCCAGGGTTCAGTTGAAGCCTGTTGTTCCCTATCCAGACACTCACAACCTCCAGGCATCGGGATAAGATGTCCATGGCATTGTTTAATTTGTGATGGGCAGAGATGCATAATTGGGTATCATCAGCGTACTGATGATACCTCACCCCATGGCTGGAATCGACCATGGAGAAAAGAGGTGAACCAGCACAACACCATGCCACCCACCCCCAATCCTCTGAGTTGACCCAAAAGGATACCTTGGCCAATGGAATCGAAAGCCTCTAAGAGGTCAAATAGGACAAGGATGGATGCACAATCCTCATCCTGCCCTCGCCAGAGGTCATCCAAAAGCACAACCAGTGCTTTTTCTGTCCCATGCCTGGGTCTGAATCCTGACTGAAAAGGATCCAGATAATCCACTTTACAAGGTCCTCTGAAGCTGTTGCACAACTGCCTTCTCAACTCTTCCCCAAAAAGGGAAAGTTAGATACTGGATGAAAATTGTCCAGTATAGTGGGCTCCAGTGATGGTTTCTTGAGGAGGGGGCAAACCAAACCTTAAGAGGTAAAAGAACAACCCCCTCACTGAAAGAATTCATCACTGCTAGAATCTACTCACACAACACCCTCCAGGCTGCTTTAACAAGCCAGGAGGGGCATGGATCTGAAGAGCAGGTGGCTGAGCTCACAGTCCTAAGAACCCTGTCCACTTCTTCAGACCCAACAGGTTCAAACCATTCCCAGGTAACTGGGCAAGACCCCTCCCCGGCATCTCCCCCAGGCCTGCAACAAGGCCAGCATCCAACTGTAAGCGAATTTTAGCAACTTTGTCTAACAGAAGCTGAACAAATTCTTCTGCACGCCCCTGTAAGGGGTTCTTCAGGCCCCCTCTATCCAAGAGGGCATGTGTCACTTGAAACAGGGCCACAGGACAGCTATCCAGAGATGCAATAAGGTTGAAGAAGTACTGATGCTTCACCACCCTTATTGCCACAAGGTAGGCCTTAATAGCAGCTTTAACCTATGCTTGGTCACGTTCATCCCCTGTAGAATGCCAGTGATGCTCTAGACATCTCTTATCTCATTTCATCTCTCTTAACTCTTCCATGAACCACAGACAATGATGGGATCTGGGTAAAGGGGTAAAATTCTCATAGGCACAATCCTATCCAAAGCCTCAGCCACCTTCTTATTCTAAGCAGCGACCAAGGCTTCAGATGGATGTGCAGCAGACCAGAAGAAATATCCCTTAGCTCCATCTGAAACCCATCTGGGTCCATCAGTCCCAGGGGTGGACCAATCTAATGGGTCCAGCCTCCCTGCAGTGGATGGTGGTGCTAGAGAATCCCATGGTAATCAGGGCGTGATCTGACCATGACAAGGGACACATTAAACGCTTCCCCAATTTCAGATCATATAGCCACTGCTCCGACAAGAACCAGCAAATCAGGTGTGTGACCACTGTCTTGTGTTGGGCTCTGGATGACCTGGAATAGACCCATGGCCATCACGGTGGCCATGAACTCCTAATCCACTTCAGATTCCACTCCTAGAGATGGCAGGTTGAAGTCCCCCAAGACCATAAGTCTGGGGAACTCCACTGCCAACCCAGAAATAGAATCAAGGAGCTCAGGAAGGTTGCTATGCAGCAGGGAGGCTGGTACAATAGCAACAATCCCAACTGGTCCCTAGAGTCCAACTTAATGAACAGGGTCTCGCATCTGATGACCTGTGGTGCAGCGCCCTTGAAAGCTGTAAGCGATTCCTGGATGACAATCACCACACCTCCACCCCTGCCCTGGGGTCTCAGCTGATGCCATACCCGAAACCCAGCTGGGCATATCTCCAAAAGGGCTACCCACTCTTCTGGACTCAGGTGTCAGTGATATATGCCAGGTCAGCCCTCTCATGAACAATTAAATCACAATTGTGGGGGGAGAGTCCACAATAGTTTGCAACTCTACTGTTATCCACTTCCACACCTAGCCACTGCCAATACCTCCAGAGGCCCAGAGGCCTGGTTGGCCTCTTAGAAGCACTGCCGGGGCACAGTTCCTGACAACAGCCATCAAGATCATACAGAGTCACCGTGGGCAAAGGACCTTCATCATCAGCATGTGACAAGAATCCCTCAACATCACCAACCAGCCACGAAAAATGCCCAACTGCCAGAAACGCCCAGTCCTCCACTGCTGCTGACCACTGGCCCAGCAGCCAACCAAGGCCCCCCAAGCAGCCCTCTAACACAGCCGCTGGGAAACCCCCATCAAGAAAAAAGTCCACCCGGGAGGGAGAAATGCTGGCAGCGAAGAGAGCACAGTCCACAAGGCTGCCTCCACAAGCGCGGCAGGCACAGCCACTTGTGTAGTGTAAGCTGAACCACAGCCAGGTTCAGCTTACACTACAGGCAATATGATGTTGTTTCATAAAGTCTACCTGACAGATTTTAATTCCTAAAGACTTTTATCTCTTTATTCTACAAAGCAGTAAAGATACTGTATTACAGTAACAACTACAGAAATATAGTTATTTGCATTGATTTTTTTTCTATACAGTGGTACCTCGGTTCACGAACGCTTCTGTTCACGAACAATTCGGTTCATGAACATCTCCGGTCGCAAAATTTTGCCTCCGTTCGCGAACTCCACATCGGGTTACGAACAGGATCCGCGGCCATTTTCCCTGCCGTGACACATGGTCGCAGCTTCCTGTAGGGAGAGGGACTCTCCCTCCAAGCAGTAACCGCCTCCCCACCCGCCTTCCTGTCCTCCACGCCAGAGGTCGCGTCGAGCAAGGTTAGCTTTCTCTCTCTTCGTACTGTACTTTGTGTCATATTTTTGCGGTTTAAAAAAAACAACAACATATGGTTCAGAACGGCTTAACCGTAATTACATTGAACCTTATAGGGAAATTTGATTCGGGATGCAATCAAAAATCGGTTGGCAACCAAATTCGTAGGGGTCAGAACGGATTAACCGTATTTACATTGAACCTTATGGGAAAATTTGATTCGGTTCACGACCAATTTGGTTCGCGACCAGAGTCGCGGAACGAATTAAGTTCATGAACCGAGGTACCACTGTACTTTACACCCATGAACTATGATGGCTGTTGGTCTAATTGCAACATCTTCATTTAATGTCCATACTTTTTTGTTTTATAGTACTAATTTATATGAGTAGACAATTTATTCTCTTAATGGAATGTATTTTTGAGGACTTAGTGAAGAGTTCCTGGTTTAGCTGTCAGGGTTCTAAGACCACACAGCAAATCATTTCGTATTGCTTTACATTAATGGCCCATCTTGCTTTGAACTAAATGGGAAATCATTCTTTTCACCAGGCATGAAAATCCATGTCTCTCTAGATATTCCTGAACCATAACTCCTAGCAGCCCTGCCCATCATTCCATGTCCATAGGGACTAACTTTATACAAAGTCATATTATTTACATTCTAGACCTTGTCAGTATTCTGAAAATTTTGATATCAAATATAAGCATCATGTTGTACCTAAGTACTTAGAATCAGAGTTGTAAGAGACCATTTAGACCACTGAGTCTAACTTTCTGCTCAGTACAATAATTCAATTTATAGCCTTCCTAACAGATGGATGTCCAGCCTGTACTTGAATACATTCATCGAAGCAAAGCTTACTACCTCCCTTGACAACTGATTCGGTTGTCAAACTGCTTTTATTATCAGTTCTTTTTTCTTATCATTCGTTTGGAATCTAACTTCCAGTAATGTAAGGCCATTATTCGATGCCTTGCACTCTGGAATGATAGAGAACAGTTCCTGGCCATCTTCTTTATGACAACCTTTCAGCTGCTTGAAAAGACTATCATATTCTCAGCCATTTTATATCTCTGACTTATTTTTAACGATCCATCTAGAATTCCAAGATCTTTTCAAACATAGTATTATCAAGGTAGCCATTGTCCCCACTAATCTACCCAGAGACTTCCTGATCAGGTCCCTGCTCTTTTTTACCTATAGTAAAGGAGTGGTGACCAGAGTTGGTTGTGTCTCCCTGTTCCTGGAACATTCTTTCCAGAAAGGCTCATCTGGTATCTGGTACAAGCTGATTTCAATACTAGGCATAGAGATTTGTAACTAATGCACAGATATATGGGTGTATGGGTGTCAGTGGGCATGCACGGGCATACCTCCTAATTAATTAACAGAACCTACATTCAGAAGGAAGTTGACTTTTCTAGAACAGCAGACAGTGATGGTAGCTGCAGGGTATAGGGAGAATAGTCAAAAATTCCATCCTTCCCTTTCATCAGGGGGAGATTATGTTGGAAAATCCTTTTCCTTGAATGAAAGGACATGGAATGGAGAGCAGCAGATTACAGTGAATTGTATTGGTGAAGCTAAATAATTCTTTTTCCTATGGTCTGCAGAAGTTATTCCTTTAGTTAACTAGTTAGAGCAAAGAACCATCGAAGAAACCTAAAGTCGCTTGTGGTGGTGTATCTAGCTCAAAGTTGTTTATATAAATAAACATCTTAGCTAATTCTCAGGTCATATGTGGGAAGCATCACTGCTATCATTTAGGCTTCTTAAGCTGAGACTGGGATCCTGTACCTGGTTTCCTTGTAATGTCACCAGGGCTTACTTGAGTAGACATTCTTATCATTGATGTTCAAAAAGCAGCATCAAAATACCGAAGGCCTTCCTCTCTCCCCTGGAGTAGGGCAACAATCAACTTGAACTGTGTTAAATGTCTTTTGTAGATGGTAGACAAGCACATCTGAATTACTTCTCTTAATTGCTTCAGATTTTGAGGATTCAAAATTGAAATTTCAGCAAAACAAAACAAAACAAAACTCTGGCAACAAAAGCAAGATATGTATGTGTTCTCCCTACATGGACAAAATGGAAAAATTTGTTTCCTTTTATACACTGCTTATGGATTATTTTTAAATAAACAATTATTAGGAATATTTTAGAACAAATAAGCTACATATTTCTGTAAAATTTCATTTTCTTCAATGTGAAATTTTCACCTTTAAATACCCCCAGACAGAAATGCTCTGCCTGTTTTCTTCTGAAGGGAAAAAAGAAAAATGTTAAAGCATGTATTTTTAACCATATATATACATATACACATGTATATACAGAGACATGATACACACACAACCCCCACAACAAATATCCACTAGCCAATACAGCCAATAATTGCTGTTTAATAGCCCTCCGATTACAATGCGGTCTGAATTACCAGTAGAGTATTAATACTCAGGAATGAGTTAATAGTGCATAAAGACCTTCTAGTGGAACAGTGGGGGAGTTGAATATTCTTTTCTTAAGTCAGCTGTAAGTAATTACGACATGGTGTGCCTCTGACTATTACCATAACAGAGCAATTGAATATGAGGAATGGATAATAGTATGGACCTAGTGGTATTTTTAGAATGTCAGCCATCAAGCAGGTGGATCTGTTACCTGGAAGGAAGGCTTGGAAGATTTTTTTTTTTTTGAGGGGGGGGGAAGTTTGCCATTGTTACAAACTCAGCCTAATGAGTCCTTTAAAAATAACTTTGGAAGGCAATACCTGTGATACATAAATAGGGATGGGGAAGAGAAATCTAACTAAAACAGTGGCATAAAGATACTACAGAATAATTCAGATGGACTATTTATGTCATCTGTCTGTACTCTGTCTTAAAAATATCCCATAACCCCAAGCATTCAGCATTTTGCACGAGGGAAAAAAATTAAACTCTGCAACTCACATAAATTATGCAAATTGAGCTTATTTGTATAATCTCTTATTTTGTACAATTTATTAGTATCTTTTTCATAATTCAGTTTATTTATTTTCATGGGCCATGTGGAACAATAAGGAGTTGTGCAGGATGCTAAATCCTTGCCTCTGAGAAACATGATTAATAAAATCAGTTAGAATGATCAAATAATGTATAGATTTGATTGAGTTAAAGGATAGCTTTAATATTCTGCAAATTTTTAGAAATATATATTTCAGTAGAAGTGCTGACAAAAGGTCAAAAAAAATTATTCAGATGTAATTGATTTACAGTCCAATTCTATGAAAGTCTACTTCTAAAAAAAGATACTGACTTCTAGAATACTTACTTCCAGTAAATGGATACAGAATCAGTAGAAGAGAATATATGTAGCTCATGGTGGAAATGTAGAGTCCTTGGGGTCCTCTGAGTTTGGTTGTTTTCTTGCAGACGTTTCATTACCTCACTAGGTAACATCTTCAGTGCTAGGATGGGATGGGGTTTGCTCTCTGTTTATATACAGTAGCTTGCCCTGTCAGTATTGGAGGGGGTGTTGTCTTTTTCTTGGTAGTTCCTAGATTAGGCTGTTATTTACTGCTTCATTGTTTGTCTGAGTTGGTAGTTCCTTGATTAGGGTATTGTTCACTACTTGATTGTTTGTCTGCTGTTAATCCTGGTGTTAATCCCTGCTTATCTGGGAGTTGATTACTGGTGAGGCAGTGGTCTGGTCTTTTTGTTTCCTTTTTATTCTCTCTTTTGAATGGTGTGTAAATGTTGTTTATCTCTATGTGCCTGTTGATGGCTGCCTTGTCTGAATACCAAGCTTCCAGGAATTCCCTTGTATAATTGGATTTAACTTGGTCTAAGATGCTGACAGTTTCCCAGTAGAAACTATGGTTGTGTCTGTCCATGTGTAGTGAGATTAATGAGTAACATCTCATTAAACTAAATGAAACAAACAAAAACAAACATTTTATTCATTTAAATATGCTTTCATCACTGGTTGAGTATAGTATAAAATAATAACAGCTTCCTCACAAGAATGGGCCACCACAGGTCTAGTACCTTGAGCAGAACATTCAGATAACATGATGTTTGATTGAGAAATCAAGCTCAACTGGGATGTCACCCCAGAGATATGTCTAAAAAGAATAAACAGTGGGGGAAATCGTAGTGATAGAAAGAGGGAATTGTGGATTTAATGTGGGAAATAGGGACACAATGAAACATATTTGTTTTACAATATAGTGTAGTATTCCAACATTGGACCTCATCCACTGAAGATCCTAGTTCACGTTCACTTGACCACAAGGTTCCCAAGGTGACTTTGGAACAGTCACTGTCAGTTCAACCTAAACCACAGGGTTGTTGCTATGGGGATAATAAACAGAAACTCCCATGTACATTGTCTTGATCTCTCAAGACAGAAAATGAGATATAAAATGATAAGGTTTTATACATACACTCATTGGTCCATACACACTGTATATGCAAAAGGAATTTAGGTTCTGACTGCTGATAGTCAGTTTCAAGGCCCACTTTGCTTACAGTTTCTTATCTTCACCCAGGCTTGAACGGGTCAGTCTTTCAAACAAGGGACTGCCTTCTACAAAATAAACCATAATAGCTTCCACTGGGAAAAATAGCTGAACTTTCTCCCAGTCATTTGCTGGAAGAAGCAGCAGGGGATATCTCCAAGTGCTGGTTTCCATGCTATACTGTTATTGTTTCTACTTCAAAATTGAAATGAGAGAGCATTTGACGTGGCTTTAAGTTTAGTGTCCTATTTCTTCTAGAACCAGCTTTCCCACATTCCCTATAATTTTTTGCTTATCATTTACTTAAAATATTATAAGAGACAATGATACCAATCTCTTCTTCAGAGGACTGCCCATACCATTAAACTGCCGGGCTTTGCCTCCTCCCTTTTTCTTTCTCTTCATGTACAGCTATTGTCTTAGCGATTCAACATATGCTCTCAGATGAAAACAGCTTGAGGCTTTTGATTCGAAGAGTAGTAATTTTGCAAATGCACAAAAAATATAATTTAAGGATTGATTTGATTCCTCTTCTCTCTCTCCCCCCTTCAACACAATAGGTCCTTCTCCTGTTACATTGCTGCACAGGGCAGATGTTGAATTTTTCAATTTGCAGGTTTGTTAAGCATCACAGAATGTTTTGGTTCTCAATCAAGAATATTCTTCCCAAGTGGTTCCAAAGACTTATGCCTGAAAATAAATGCATGTCCTTTTCCGTGTGTGTATGCGTGTTGTTGTTTTGCTTCCTGGCAGCATGTGGACTATATGCAAAAGAAGGCAAGAAATGAAGTGATGCTGTTTACTAGACCATCATATATGTTTCAGACCATTATAGACTTTCCAAATTCAATAGAATGTTTTAGTAAACATCTTATAAAAGATGCCATTGTAGCTTACGGTTCTAGTTTATTACATCCGTATCACCACCTTCTTCCAAAAGACTCAGTCAGTGTGATGTTCATTATTATTTATGATGGCATTTTACTTATCATAGGCTTTACTGATGATGTTTTACTGAATACAAGGAAGGACAACTCCCTGTCCAGAAGCACTCATAACTGGAAACAGGGGTCTGTCTGTCTGTCTGTCTGTCTGTCCGTCCATCTTTCTTTCTTTCTTTCTTTCTTTCTTTCTTTCTTTCTTTCTTTCTTTCTTTCTTTCTTTCTTTCTTCTTCCTTCCTTCCTTCCTTCCTTCCTTCCTTCCTTCCTTCCTTCCTTCCTTCCTTCCTTCCTTCCTTCCTTCCTTCTTTCTTTCTTTCTTTCTTTCTTTCTTTCTTTCTTTCTTTCTTTCTTTCTTGTCATGTGTTTTCTTTTCAACTGTCAAGAGCTACAAGGGGTAGGGGAGAGAAGCAATGAATCTCTGCAGGAGCAGGTCAGCTGTTTTTTTTTTTTTTTTTTACAAAAAGTAAAACAGGTGTCATAAGCCTAGTGTGAATTTTATTAAAAAAACAAAACTAAACAGAAGTTCAAATGAGGTGAACAAAAAGGAGCATGAACTTTGGTAAGGAAGCATCTTTGCCTGTAATAAATGCCTGGACCTTGCTTTTTAACCATCCTGATGTCCTCGTGGTATATTTCCTGATCTATGATACACATTCTAGCAGGTAACAGTAACAGATTTTTGCAAGGATAAGCAAGATCTATGAGAGAATTCAATGTCAGTTTTCTTTTTTTACTCCTTAGAGGTTGCGTTTTGCACTGTTGATTCCCCATAGAAACTGTACCTATACCTTGAAAGAGCAATCACTGCCAACAGTTAATTTGTACAGGTAAATTCTTATTAAAGGCTGACAGCCTCTTGGCTATCGACAGATGAGTAACAAAGAGAAAAACAAAAAGCTTGTTTGCAGATGACATAATACAAAGGACAACATTCTCCAGAAAGTAGAAACCAGCAAAACAATGTTCCAAAACAGTGTAAATTTATACCGGCTGAAAATTTGATTTACAGCTTGTTGTGTTTTTTAAAAATACCTTCAGACTTCTTAAATGCTAAGTGAACAGTTTGCATGCACATAAAAAGAATGAGGAAGCACAGAATGAAGCTAACATTCAGCTGGATTCTTCAGTATGCAAGGAGACCTTTGGAATTCCTGGCTACAAGTTATATTGTCAAATATTTATTTTATTTATTTATTTGAATTTATTATATTTCTAAGCTATTCCACTTCCAATGATCATTCAAAGGAAAACTTTAAAGGTATGTGGGGGAAAAGCATTAATTTCCATACTACTGTAAGGACATGGAAAAGTCCTTCAGATAGATTTTTCTAGCCTTCTCTCTCGTGGGCTCATCTGTGAATTTCAAATATTATCAGTGATAGACATTAAGCATGTATTATTGGGTATCAGTTTGCTTCCGAGTCCAATTCAAGGTGTTGGTTATCACCTTTAAAGCCCTACATGGCATGGGACCAGGATACTTAAGGGACCGCTTCTCCCCTATGTCTTCAACCCATCCCACCCGATCGCACAGAGAGGGCATGCTTCAGACCCCCTCAGTAAAAGAACTCCATCTAGCGGGGTCCAGAAGGCAGGCCTTCTCTGCGGTAGCCCCCGCTCTTTGGAACATTCTGCCCCCGGAGGTGCGATTGGCCCCCTCACTCCTGGCCTTCCGAAGGACCTTGAAGACCTGGTTCTGCCACTTGGCCTGGGGTGGGGAGGGAATACTTCAAGCAGGGGGATGGCTAGCCCCATAATGGCCAGCTCTCCGCAGCCTGATTTTCCATCTGCTTGGATCTTCCTTTCTTTAGTATTGTTTTAAATTTTGGATGTTTTATTTGTATTGTTTTACATTTTGGATATATTTATAGTTTTAATGTTTTTGTGAGTCGCCCAGAGTCCCCTATTGTGGGGGAGATGGGCGGCGGATAAATCCAATGAAACAAACAAACAAACAAATAAATAAATAATGCTTGTACCATAACCAGCTACCCTTCATGACCAAACCTGTGTTATTTGACATAGTCAGTATTCAACTTCCTTGAGTTCCCATATGGTTCTACCACAGCTTGTCCTTTAGACTATCTCTGGGAAGCTCGCTGCAATCTGAGCCCCGTCTGTAAATGTTTCCTGTCAAAACCAAAGGGGAATGAAGATGATAGGACAAATAAAGGGCAATCCAGGTTGAAAAACAAGACCAGCAATGCAAGGTATGTTGGAATTCAGTTACACCTTGTTGCTCAAGCAAACTTCTGCTGCCACAGGAATTCCTCATATTCTTCTCCCTGCCCAGAAGAAGCCAATGGCGCATGTGGACCAAGCCAGTCTGAAACTGAGAGGCTTCATTGAGAAACTATAGCGTCAGCAGTCAGTGGAACAATTTCTTTGTCTATGTTTCATAGGTTCCTACCTCTTTCTCTATTGCTGCCTGTCCTTTAACCTGTTACCACAATGAATCCTATAGCTGGATGCTCAAAGACCACTAAAGAAGAGACATTCTTTAGGTGCATTGTAACTGGAGAGCATTGTGTGGGTTCTCACAGTAGACTGGACTAAATGGGATTGTGTGGCTTATGGTTCAGTGCATTGTGGGACACTGTCTTAGCATACTGCGTGAACCAGCCAGCCAACATGGTAAAGCATAATATGGTCTATTTGTCTGTGTACAGCATGTTATGTAAGCCCAGTGATTTTGTAGTGATTGTGTAGTGATTGTAGTATAGTATAGAAATGCATAGAATGGTCTCTGTGTGTATGTGGTGATTTCATGATGGCAAGCTCCACCAAAAATTCTGTTATGATCACTCAGATATCTGAAATAAGCTGTTTGTGGTACAAAGCACACTTCAGATTTCAAAGTGAATGGAGGTGAAAAGTGGTAGAACCTGCCATTATGATGCCACTAATCCACGTTCATTTCTTCATTTGTTAATGTCCCAAAAGAGCAGCAGCGTTTGGCCCAAACGCTCTCATTCCACGTCTAGCGCTCCTCCATTGAGTCTGTCTTGGACTGGACATAAAACATCTGACTTGGATCACTCAGGATCCAGTCAAGGCTCAGCAATAGGAGCTCAGGTGAGATACGCACACACCAACACTATTCAGTGTAAATGGGTTGATCACCATTGCTTCCAAAGCCAAAAATGGCCCAATAAAGTGCCAAACCTCTCAAAGATGTTAGTAATCCTACTTGAGACCTTGTGAGGTCATGATTTAATAATCTTGCAGTAGTGGCCTGGGAGTAGAATGATTACTATTTCTTGTGCTAGACAATTAAACTTTTAGAGCCAAATCTTTGTTCCTCATACCCTTGCCTTTGAAAATACAAAAATCTGAGAGAGAACCCTGCCCTGAGAAAGAAATATTGCTTTCTGTAAAGTAGCTTTGTGCTACTTTTATTCTAACTCTCATGTGTGTGTGTGTGTATACATACATACATACACACATATACAAAAAGAAAACTCTTAAATGTCTCTCCCTTGAGAACTGGAGAAAGGCTAACCATAAAAAAAAAAAGTACCTCCTCCCAAGTTAATGTATTCTTAATACAAGATGCAAACCGTCGAGTCCTACTAACTAAAGCTAATTTCTCCAAGCAGTTTATTCATGAAGGAGACAATGTGATTTGAGATTTAATCAAGTTCAAATTAGTTTTTGTGATTAGCTGGTTTGGGCTGTTAAGGTAGTGTAATAATGATATCATTATTCCCAGCCAAGCAGTCATTCACGAGTCTTCCCCCACCTACATCTGATGTGACTCGGCAAGTGGTTTGTCAGGATCCTTCCGTCTGCTGAAGCCCTCATTGTCAGAGGCAGAACTGCTGTATTTGTCTTTGGCCCCAATTCCAGCCAGTGCCAAACAGGGACAGAGCTGATTGGTGAGCAGCACGGGACTGATGGGGGAAGGAAAAATATTTCCACAAAAGAAAATGTATGAAAAGGCCACATGTGACAGAAGGGGTGGGGAGGAAGTATATAAAAATGCAAATTTTTCTTCCTAAACTTTATCTTTGGATAGGGAAAAAAAAAAAAGACTTAAGTGAGAACTTCAACAAAGCCATAAGAAGGGGGGAAAAAAGATGACAGGTTTGAATTTCAGAAAATTTAAGACAGCCGCAAGGATTAGACACTTTAGGTCGTCTCTGCAGACATTTCTTAGGGGAGTTAATTCCATTTGACATGCAAGACCAAAGTGAGATTACAGGCCCACAGCCCCATGGCGAGGTGGATGTTGGAGCTAAAAGCCGGGATTTGAATAATTGTGCAGGCTTACTCCAAGAATCAGAAGAGAACAGAATGAATGGATTATTAGAAGGAACTTTGTACATTTTTAAATGGATGGACTTAATAATAAAAAAACAGACTTGGTGTATGACTGATTTTATGGACTTCTGCACACGCTCTCAGCCTCTTCATGTTTTCAGTAGGATCTATCGAATATGGGGAGGGGGAGAGAAATAGAGACTGTAAGGAAAAATGGATAATGAAAAATGGGTCTATGGAAGGAAGGAAGTTTTACTGAAGAAAGTTTAGCTTAATGGATACAGGGCTTTGCCCTCTTCATTCAAACACACACATACGCCTTCAGCATGCACACACACACAAATATTTATGCAGTTTAAAAATACTTTTGGAAACACTGAAGAACAGGGACATGGGGGCACAGGAAGAGATTAATTTTGTTGTTGCTTTTTATATTAGAGTTTCAGCTAGCATTTATTATGAGAAGAATTAAGCCACACATTTTTTAAATAAATTTGACCTCATCCCTTTGTGTCTGTGGAAGTGCTTGTCTGTAAAAGGAGGTAATAGCTGACTGCTCCTAAGACTCAGATGTGCTTAATTAACTGTCCACTGAGAATTATTGAAATACTTATATAATTCTTATTTAGTGCTCATTAAAATGAGGGATACAAGCACTGGACAATGAGATGCTTGCCAGGACTTTGAGGTAGAGGAAGTTAGTGCAGTGATGGCAAAGAATTATGAAAGCCTGTCCATTAGGAGAAGTACATCAGACTTTTCACTTTTTAAAAAGAAGCACTGACTGACTCAGTTCTGAAAGTTGTTTTTTTTTTTTAATCCTATTCAGAACACTCCCTGTAGATAGTCTCTGTTAACTAGACCATAAATATGGTAGGTGAGGCAGCCCATTCAAAAGAAGGCATAAGAATGCTCTTGGCTAGTAGATCATCCATCATAATTGGTGGGATCATCTCAGTTGGCTTCAGTCACTGCTTACATGGCTCCCAGTCATGAAGTGCTACTCTGCAGGGCAGCCCACACTGTGCCCCAATGCATGTGCTAAACCTGCATAAAATGTGACTCATAGATATCTGATAGCCATACGGCCATCTCAAGAGGCTTGTGCTCTCTCTTCTCTTTGTGTGTGTGTGTGTGTGTTCAGCAAGCATAACTTCCAGGCATCTCTGAGCTAGACCACAATTCCCTCTTTTGGCAAGATGCTGTATTTGACCAAGTCTCCAAATCAAAAATCCCCAGTTTGGGCTTCCTGTGCTTCCTCCCAATATGTCAGTGGAGCACAAGGAACTGCTATGGAAACTCAAATTGAGTTAGTAACCATATAAAACAAGCCAGAAATGTACCACCTTGAGTCATTATAAAACAATTTTGGACAGAATAATACCAAATCATAACTCACATTCTCTGTGTGTGTCTGTATATTGCATGCGCCTTACAGATGATGGGGTGGGATGCAGGCAATAGTATCTTGGCGTGCAAGGCAGTCTCATAGAATCGGAAGGGTCCTTGACATCTTCTAAATTAAACCCCTGCCCAGAGCAGGAATCCTCATACCATGTCAGACAAGTCCTCATGCAAGCCCAGACAAATAGTGTGCAACTTTTTTTTAAAGTCTCCAGTGATGGAGCACCTACGACTTAATAGCTCTCACAGTCAGGAAATTTCTCCTTATTTCAAGTTAGAATTGCTCTCTCTAAAACATCTGCCTCTTCTTGTCCTATCTTCATATATTATGGAGAATAAATCTACACCTTCTTCCTTGTGATAACCCTTCAAATATGAGAAGACTGCTATCATGTCTCCTGCTATGAAGTCTTCCAGAAGGCATTTGGAACAGGATTCAAATGATCACAGATACGCAGAAATATCAATTAACATACCTACACATACCTAAGGTTTGATTCAATGTGTATTACAGAGAAATAAAGACAATTAGCACAACACAGAAAAGCAAATCAACAATCTAGCACAGAATCCTAGCTAATCAGTTTTTCTACAGAAATAGAAACTCTTTAAATGAATGTACCCTCTCCTTCAAGGTACCCGGTTTGTGACTGATTATGTGCCATCAAGTCACTGTTGACTCCTAGTGATGGCATAGATAGATTTTCTCCATGACAATCTGTCCCTAATCTGGTCCTTCAGGTCTTTCAATGGTGCACTTATCACCACTGTAACTGAGTTAATCCACCTTGCTGCTGGTCATCCTTTTCTTTTTTCTTCCACCTTTCCCAGCATTAGAGCCTTTTCCAGAGAGCTAGGTCTTTGCATAGTCTGTTTGAGGTAGGATAATTTGAGCCTGGCCATTTTATATTTATTTACTTATATATCAAATTTGTCACCATCCATCTCATTAAAAAATGACTGTGGGTGGTTTACAGAAAAGTTAAAATCAATTAAAAATATAATGTAAAATGGTCTTGAATAAATAGAAAATATAATCCAAGAATAGATGTTAATTGGCAAGTAGCTCAGGGAGCATTCATTTGTGCCTTGAATGAGAACTCTGGGTTGATTTGTTCAATGATCCATTTGTTTGTTTGCTTGCTTGGCTGTAGGACTTCTGGGGGAGGTATGGTGAACTGAAGACGACTCTGCAAAAGCGGAGCTGAGGACTGCAGAAAAAAACAAGGAACTAGTGAGTTACCAGTTACAGTGATGATGACACCTTTTCCTTGGAACCTCTCTAGATAAGGAGAGAATGGGAGATAGCCCACATGTGCTCCAAATGGCTACTCCTTGCAAGGAGACTACAGGACAATAGTTTTCCATGGGTCTGAGCACCGGGAGATGACGGGATCAGCCATCTTGCTTCAAGTTATAATAAAAGACAAGTGATGATTTTAGAAACTGGGCACTAGAGGAAACTAAAGATTTTAAACAGAAGAAAAAAAGAAACCACACACAAAGCCTGATGTCAGTTAATACTGGGACTTACAGAATGATAGAAAACATTATAACTTCAGAAATATTAAAGATCTTTGAAGACTGGAGCCAGAAGTTAGTAACTGCAATATCAATACTGTCAGTAATTATGTCTGCTTCTATGGACAGACTATGTCTAAAAGATGTTAATGAAGGAATGACAGATGTAGAACAAATTTTATCTAATACGATAAAGTACAGAATGTGAAACTACAAATGACAGGTCAAGAGAATGATTTGGAAAAGGACACTTTATTGGATATACAAAAGAAACTGGCTGAAGTTTTAAAAATGAAAAGGGAAATACAAATGATAAATCAAGAGAATGACCTGGAAAATATTTTCTCACTGGATCTACAAAAGAGGCTTGTTAAAGCCTTGAAGAAATCTGTGTGATGGGATAAAGAAGAATTGAAGAGAAATCAAATAGTATGACAATATTTAATTGAATTAAAGATTAAGACTGTTAGAAGTAAAAGGAAGAAACATAAAGTTGGTTTATTTGATCAAGGTTAAAATAAGTTTTTTTTTGCAATGTTTTGGCAACCCTTTATGGACTTTTTGCTGACACCAGGACTGGAAAATTGATGCTTTATGGATTTGCTTATAGATAAGGAATGGTATATGGGATGAAGAGATATCTGTTTTACCTTATACGGGGTGAAGAGTTACTAAATTTGCTTATACTTGTTGTGATGAAGGTTGGAAATAACATATATATAGAAAAAGAGAGAATATAATAAAGAAGACAGACGGGCAGGTACTGGCCAATCAACCAGACATTGTGGTAGTAGACAAAGACCAGAAGACAGCAGTAGTGATAGATGTAGCAGTGCCATGTGACAGCAACATCAGGAAGAAGGAGCATGAGAAGCTGGAGAAGTACCAGGGCCTGAAAGAGGAAATAGAGAGGATGTGGAAAGTCAAGGTCAAAGTGGTCCCAGTGGTGGTAGGAGCACTTGGGGCTGTGACTCACAAGCTGGGAGAATGGCTCCAACAGATCCCAGGAACAACTTCAGAGCTGTCTGTCCAGAAGAGTGCAGTGCTAGGAACAGCTAAGATACTGTGCAGAACCCTCAAACTCCCAGGCCTCTGATGGAGGATCTGAGATTGAGAAGGATGCATACCACCCATAGGGGTGAGAAGGGAATTATTATATTCTTCATTATATTCTCTCTTTTTCTTTTCTTTCTTTTTCTCTTTTCTTGCACATTTAATTTTTTCTTTCCATTTTCTTCTCTTTCTTTAAGTTTAGTTTGAATTAGTTTTTACTATTGTAATGAAAAGTATTAATAAAATTATAATTGAGTTTGTTTTCCTGGCTGTCCACAGTATTCTCAGGAGTCTTCTCCAACACCAAAGTTCAAAGATGTCAATACTCTTCCTACCCTGCTTCTTCAAAGTACAACTTTTGCTTCCATAGAGTGTCACAGGAAGTACCATTGCTTGCATGATTCTGATCTTTGTAGGTAGAGACACATTGCAGCATTTGAATAACTTTTCTAAGGCTTTCATGGCTACTCTACCAAGTGCTAGTCTGCCGTGTATTTCTTGACTGCTTGTTCCTTTACTGTTAATGGTTGATCCTGAAAGAAGCTATGCACCACTTCAATATCTTCAGTGTCAGTTCTAAGGTTATTATTAATGTGGTCTTCTTTATATTTAATTTTAGTCCCATATTTTCACTGTGCTGCTTGACTTTTATTAGTAGACCTTGAAGATCATTTGCATTTTTGGCTATCAGGATAGTGTCATCAGCATTGCACAGCTTATTCCTGCAGTTTTAAAACTACACTCATCTTCTTCCAATCCAGCCCCCCTTAATCAGCATATAGGTTGAATAAATGAGGGGAGAACATATAGCTTTGTTCCACTCCTTTGCATGCAGGAGTTAAGAACCAAGGAGGACCCCCAAGTTACAAACCACTTAAGCATAAGAGAATGCAATTCTGTCCAGAACTAAAGATGAAATATCCCTGGAGTCAGATGATTTGTTAACCCAACCAAGTGCATCTTACTGAGTTTAAGCCTAAGCTTGTTTTCCTCATTCATACCTAACAGCCTCCAGGTACTATGAAAGAACCTGGCCTGGACTTGAGAGATAAAGGTGGGTATCATCAGCATACTAATAACACTTGATTACCTTCCCCAATGGTTTCATGTAGATGTTGAAGAGGAATGGAGAAAGTTTTGATCCCTGTGGCACACTGTACTCAAGAGGACTTGGTCTCAGTCTCTCCCTCCACATTACCACTGACTGGAACCTTCCCCTCAAAGAAGGAGAAAAACCACTATAACACAGTGCCCCCCTCACTCCCATTATCCAATCCATAAAAACACCATGATCAATGGTATTCATGACCAAAACCAACTGAGAGGTCCAGCAGCACCATAAAGCACTTATTCCCCTGTGATAGCCATAATTTAAATAAAGGAAATCTAGGGAGTTGTTTTTATAAGACATTTCTTAATACTTTAATCAGGGGATGCGGTGGTGCAGTGGCTTAATGACACTGAAAGTTGCTGGCCAGAAATGGTCAACACTTCAGCGGTTCGAGCCCAGCCTTCCCACAGCAGAGTGAGCTCCTGTTTCCTCCCCAGTTCCTGTCAACCCAACAGTTCGAAAACTCACGTGAGTAGATAAATGGGGACTCTCACTTTGGTGGGAGGAAAAATGCTGGCGGTGCCTTGCAAAAGGAGTCGGGAGCAGTTGCCTGTAGCATGGAAGCTGCGCTTGCCCGAAAAAGGCGCGAAGCAACGGAAACCGCACCTCCTGCGCTCGCCAGCTGGGCTCTGCTCTAGGAAGGAGGCACTGGCAAACCACTTCCAAAACACTTGCCTTGAAAACTGCAAGGACTCGTCCAAAAAAGCAGTCACTGCAGAGTCAGTAACGACTGAGTGCAGATTAAAAAAAAAAAATACTTTAATCAATTTGCTTAAAATATCTTAAAGCTATCAAAACAGGAATACCTCAGAGTCAATATATCAGTCTTGATCATGTTTATATTCATCTTTCCCCATCAACTCAAAGGGATTTTTAATTATTTATTTATATCACATTTGATGGGGTATTTAAAAAACTGATATATTTATATCCACAAATGAGCTTCCTTGACATAATTATACCCAGATATGTAAAATAATTAAAGCAACAAGTGAAACTGAAATGTTTACAAATTGATTGATACTCTTAGGTTCTCCTCTTTAATCTTCTTCCTACAGAAACAGTAAAATACTTCCTTCCTTCGTCTCCCTTCCCCTCCATGAAGGCAGAAGCCTCAGGGACACAGGTTTTCTGTTGAAGCATGTAACTTCCTAAAAAAAAAGATACTTGGCCTTTTGGATCTTCAACATCTGCTTCTAGGTACTCTTAATGATTCTGCTAAATAAAGACCCCAGCAAATGAAGTGGAGTATTCCAATCAAGATTAATATTTTCTCTTTACAGGCTCTATTTGTGTTCAGTTGAATAAAAATCAGGAACCTTGAAGAAGTAGGACTATTAGCTTCCAAATCTGTTCGTATGAGTGTGAGCAAAACTCTCCGTGGATTCAAGAAACAAAGCAGGATTCACCTTGTGCTCAAATGAATGTGTGTAGAAGCCCCCTTCAAACATAACTGCTCAAAGTGGCTGGTTAGGAATATGGATCACAGGAACACTTGGAGAAAAGTTAATGTGCCCTGTTTCACCCACACTAGACTTTTAGCCTTCGTAGAGGCAGACTGAACACTTACATGAAGGAAACAGAAAGATTAATGTCAGGTGATTGTCAGGTGTACTTTCTAATTATAGGGAATTATACACCAGGAGGTCTTCAGTCACAGAGTTCTTGGAGAGAGATGTTGAATCTTTTGCTTTCAAATGTCACCTAGTTTTGTCTAAAAATAAAAATAGCTGGCTTCCTTACATTAAAAAAACAAGCCCAAACCCCACAGAATTTAAAGAACCCTAGATCCTAAGCAGTCTACGTCTATAGCTTTGACATTTGAGAGGATTCATACTGTCAGAAGGCTCTAATGTGCCAGCAAACCACATCTCATTTGACCAAAACGTTTTTTAAAAAAGGAAAAAGAGTTGCCTTAATAAAAGGCAGAAAGCTTTAGTTTTAAAGCCTTACTTCAGATTCTGGCTTAATTAATTAATTAATTCAGGCAGATGCTAATTCAGTCTAAGTCAAAATGGACTATTTTTCCAAATCATCAGATTGGGCCGAAAGAGAATCTTATGATTGATGCACGAACTTGCGTGCAACTATATACTCACGAATAGAGCTGTTCTTGAATATACCAATATATATTCAAATGGGTATGAAAGGCTTTGAATTCTCCCAATGTGGATTGCTAATTTTTTATTACAAAAGCTGCAGAAAAAAAGCAACCATGATTAGGATGGGAAGATGAGGACAATAGCTTGGTATTCCTCAAATCACAGTAATTATGTTATTTAATGCAATCCAGCAACGTGCAAATAACATTGAAGTTGTTGTTAGGAGTAATATTAACAAAGGCACTGAGAAAAGAAATTTCAGAGTGAATAAAAAGAGGACAGGAGATAGAATAGATCTTCCAAAAAGCAGATGGGAAGAAATTGCTGCTGAATTGAACTTCATCCATTTTTAAAAGAAGTAAAATAAAGCTAGAAATATTTTATAATGCATACTTTATAAATGCTGGTATGGACAGTATCTTCTCTTATAGACTGGGATGTGGATAATTGAATGTTAAGATGAAGGGAAAATGTACAAAAGGGCCAAACACGCACTAAAGAATAAAAATGCAATGTGGTGAACAGCACTGAGAAGAGTTTTGCTGCTTGGCAGAACTGATTAATAAGACCAGTGACCAGCGCACAGTGGATTTGCAGAGATAAGGCTGTGGCAAGTTTTCTCCAAAAGACTGTACCAAGTTCATTTTGGGTTTGAATTTAAATAGGGCAAACTTCATCTATTACCATTCAAAGCTCCCTCTGACCTTTTGGTACATGTCAGCAGAACAGGCTTTCCATGAGAAAGGTCATTTTAATTTCAGAAAATATTTATATTCCATAATCTTCATGAATATGTGTGTGTGAGAGAGAGGGTATGTATGAGTCAATGTGGTAGAGAGAGCAAAAGAGATGCAGACAATGCCAATGAGTCACTGCCATCCTTGAGCAAGTTCCTGTTTCGAGAACCCTCATCGGCATTCATGAAATGGTACCAGCAGTACTCCAGAAACTAGTTCTACCATCCATCTAGCCGAGGGCACTGGAAGCATTTCAGGGATTAACACCCTCAATGCCGAGGAACTGCCACTAAAAGTACCCAAGGAACTACTACCATGAGAAGCCCAAGGACCGGGAGTTAAATATAGCTGCTGGTTTTTTAACATACTATTGCTGCTGAACTTCAAACACATTACTAGATAGATAGTTAGCAAAGTAAGTTCAGAAAGGAGAAAAGAAAAACAGAATAAGAAACTCTCCAATCAGCAAAGTAGCCTTGCTAGAAGGACTGCAGGCAGAAAGAGACACTTCTACCAAGAATTCTGAAACAAGCACGAAAGACCCAAAAATTCAGAGCCATTTCTAACTGAGATGGATGGAATTCTGTCCTCTCTTTGCATTCATGTTTTTGGGTCCTGAAAGTGGAGCTATATGGAAACTCCCTAAGAAATGCCATTCATTGTACCAAAGTTTTTGTTGCTTCCTGCAATTTTTTAAATAAATATTTCACCTGAACATAAAAATTCAAACTTACTTCCCACATTTGCTTGGGAAATGCTTGAAGTTCATTGCCACTTGTAGGGTAGGTTTCACCCATCATTACAGACAAGGGAATTGGATCAATACAAAATTGCTGAAAATAACGCTGATCAAGCAAGTTTTTGCAATAGGTCCCATGATAGTTCAGTGATACAGTACATGCAAGAAGTTCTAGGCATCTCCAGTTACAGAATCTCAGTTAGCAGGGCTGAGAAAGACCACTTTCTGCCTAGAATGTAGGAACGATGCTGCCATTCATAAGAGATAATATTGGGTTAATAAATCAGTGGCATAAGTTGGTGGAACATATGAGTCGGCAATAATCACAAAGGTATTTTGTGCAATAAAATTGCATATCACATACAATAGGCATCATAAACTCCCCAAAACAATACTGCCCTATACCAACACCCACCTACCCAAAATTCACTTGCATCATCATTCCACCCCCTGTGGAACTCTGACACCAAAACATATGCGCAGACACCAACAATACTATTTTGAAATACAGCCCTTGGTGTTCATCAAATTGCCAGTGACTGCAAGAAGAGGAAGGATAAGTATCAGTCCTCTATGGAAAAAAAGTTATGTTTAACAGGGAAAGTGGAATGAATAATTACAGGTTATACATATATGGCAAACAGACCAACCAACCAACAAACAAACAAAAAATTAAAGAAAATAGATGAATTTCTGTGCTTGGTAGAGTGTTCCCTTAAGATGGGGAAATGGTTGGTAAATTTTACTAGTAGAATGGTAGCGTGTAGTATGTGCTCTGTTGTGAGGAAGAAATGTCTGTTGAAACAAGCAAAAATGGCTATGTATAAGAGAGTGTTTCTGCCTTATGAAAGTAAGAGTGGAGTATATAAAGAGTTGAATGCAATGGGAATTGCACACTTAAGATACATTTGTAGTAAAGGAAAGAGAGGATGAAAAATGAATGGGTGCTAAAAGAATATAGATTGAATATAAGCCAGTGATCAGTATGAACGAGTGTTGAGGAGATGGTTTGATCATGTACAAAAAATGAATGAGAACTGAATTGAAAAACAAATATATGAAGAATGAGTAAATAGGTCAAGAAGAAGGGGGAGAAAAAGAAACTTGTGGTTGGATGGAGTCAATGAGATCCTCAAGAAAAGACAGGTGAGAAATGTAAAGAACTAAAGATAATGAATGAAGACATGCTAGATGATTTGCAAGAATATAAAGGTGGGGAGTAGTAGAGTAAATAATGTTGGAGTAAACTGGTTTTACTGATGTATTCTTTTCCTTAAATCATGCCTTTAATTTCTTTGTCTTTTTCATCATTCAGTTCAACAATGCTTACCTTGAAAGGGATTGTGACGGATGTGTACGTATGAATACAGAGATAACCAATTCCTTCTTAAAATATAGTGGGACATCTTTGGAAACGTACACATTTTTAATATCTTGGACTGCAAAAGAATAGAGCAATACATTGGTTAATTACAACCCCTTTTGAAATGCTCTTTAGATAGACTCACAGTGCATAGCTTTTCTTTCTATAACCTACTACACCCCTATTAATTGTCCACTTCAGGATGTACTTTTTTGGTTTCCAGTTAGCAAGCTGGAACCAAGCTGGGTTCTGATATAGCAGAGGATTCTATGGTACTGTAAATAACTGGAAACTACAGTAGGGTTTCCACACTACCAGAATGTGAAAACTCTATTCATCTTGACCAACTGGGGTTTATGGCAATTGCTTCATTTCTAGATAATTTCCAGCAGCAAAGGAAAAAGTTTCTGTTAATGCCCATTCTTTTTAGCAGAAGAACCTTCTCAAAATCAGTTATGAGTCAATTCTTTTCAGCAAGCCTTGATAACATTTGGTAGTGCCATCAGGATCTGTGTGAATTTTCTGGAGGAAAAGTGGTTTTGTCCTACATGCAATCAAGTGGCCATCCCTCTGCTAGACCATGTCAGCTGAAAGACAAGGAAGAGTATAATTTAGGGCTTGCCCTATTCTCACTGGCCTCGTTATGTAGAATTTCACTTTAATATGATCCAAATGACAGTAAGAAATGCATTTAGGGAATGTTAAAACATTCCCCATTAACAATTCTGTGAGCATTTTTAAATTCTAATTCATGTACAGTTAAAAGCCCCTGATAAAATCACAGTGCTGATTTGACTGCTGCACTCATCATATTAATGAGGATACTTTGTGCCTTTTAAAAACTGGGATAGCATCCATTATGTGATTGTACATGATGTGATTGCTATCAGCTCACACTCATTTTGTAATTCAATTCCACCCCCTCCCTTTGGTCAGTTTTGTATATAAGAATTGCCAGTGAACATGCACTGGGGGCTGAAGAACCATACTCAAAATGAACTGCTTCTTTTTCTCTCTCTCCTGTTAATTTAGTGTGTGTATTGTAAAAATAATGTATTTTCTTTGTGATGAATTTCTACATTTTCTTCTGGCAGAGATAGAAGAAGCAAGAATTAAACCACTGAGATGAGAGTTTCTGTGAGCACCGATTTGTAGTGTTCTATCTTATTTTGCCAATCCATTTATGGGAGGTAAAGTGAATGTGTCATTCTGGAAATTTTTCACAAAGTTGGAAAATATTCACTTTTCTCTGACCACCTGGAGCTCCTCTTGGTGGGTACCAGCTGGCTGTTGCCATTTTTTTCCCAGAATTCCTGGGAGTGTTCCTACACATTGACACACACAGCACTGTTCCACTAGAGATAGCTGCATAAAAAATGGCAGCTTTTATGAGACCTTTATGTTTGGAGAATATTCAGTACAGCCTTAGTCTCTGTATATTTGTCCTTATTTTGGCAAAGACTGTTAATCAAATAATCCTAGACCTCTGATCGCACCAGGATTTGCCGGTGTCAATAAACGTTGCTTTGTTCTACCCACCTCCCCCCAAATATATGCAAGCATTCTAACAATGATATGTCTTCACATTAGTCTGTTTCTCTATAATCAGATGAAAGGCCTTCTTGACTACACTTTGTAATTTCTCTCTTTAAAGGCAGTGGTTTGCTGTTGCCTTCTTCCTAGAGCTGAGAGACAGTGAATGGCCCAAAGTCACCCAACTGGTTCTGTGCCTAAAGTGGGACTAGAACTCACATCTCCCCAATCCTAGTCCTGCACTTTAGCCACTAGACCAAACTGGCTTTAAGGGCATGTGATTACCATGGCAGGTTTCAATGCATCTCATTCACAGAACGGCAGGATTCTTTAGGAGTTTGTGCTGGAGTGAGATGTGAACTACACAATTCTACTGCTTATAACTGCTCCTATGCTAAGCCAGCATAAGATCCACAAGCCAATTTGTGACATCTCTAATTGCTTGAAGCCTACCCTAGAATTATTCAGTGGCATCCACATGGATGCCAGCTTCACCTTGCTCTGGTTTTCTGTACTTTTGAGTGAAGTAGTATAAGTAGCAAAATGTCATCCTAATCATGGAATTTCATGAGGGCTTTGGGCCAGTCAAAGACTATGTGAGATGTTATAGCAGCCCTCCCAGACATGAACACAGCAGTCCTTGAATGAAAGCTAAGAAAGAGAAAAGAGCCCTGCCAGCTAGAGAAAGCATGGCTAGTTATACACTCTTGGCAATTCATGAAACCCCCCTTCCCAAGCAGCACCCCCAAAGAGATTTATACATTCCGAATATGCCTATAAGCCCAAAATGATTGGACCCCAAAGTTAGTCTGATTCAGCAGAAGACAATTTTGCACATTTGTATCATCTCCACAAACATACAATATGAAGTGGAAATGTAGACATCTCTTCTTGGAGTCACCTTCTGTAGTAGCACTCACCAAAATGATCAGGTTTTGCAACTAGCAGATCAATGAGATGGCACATGCTTGGCTAGGTATGATGCATAGCTACAGAATTGCTATTCTTTACCTTCTTCCTGGAAATTTAATTCTAAATTTTGTTTTGTCGTGTGACCCACCTGTGCTAATGAGACGACATTGTGAGATAAAGTTTTGAAAACGTGGGAATCTCTACAAAAGACTAAACCATCTCTTTAAAGCCTGAGAAGTTACTGATTTGTTTACTCTATTTTATAATTCTGTAAGCATATATTATACACCTGATCTTTGTTGGCATGTTGAAAGATCTATATGTCTTTGCTTCACTCAAAGCTGCTGATTAGGTCTGTTGTTATTATTTGGGATCTACATCCCCACTCCACTGATTGACATCTGTGGGTCTCTTTTGATAATGAAAGCTCCAAGATAAGGTTGGATTTCAGATGTTGGGAACTTTTCAGTCAAAGATGGTTTGTTAATAATAAAGTAAGGAGGGCAAAGAAAAAGGCGCTGCTGTGTCTTTCTGCTGTGAATATGGTGGTGACCCCTTCTTGGCCCTGCTAGGTCCGTCTGAGCAACTGTAGAGGTCAGTGGTAATTAAAGCAACAGTGTTGCAAGAAAAGTGTGAATTACTTTTACAGGAAGGCTCGGATGCTGCTACTGACTGACAAAGCACAGTGGGATTATTTAATATATGATTATTTAATATCAGCTGGATATTAAAGAGAGGTGGTAGCCACATCATTGTGAGGTAGCTTGCAGGAACAGTACAAAATTGTGATTTTTTATAAAGTTTGCTGTATGTAAAAAAACATTTTGTGTTCTCAGATAGACAGGGAGACAATGAATGTTTGGAAAGGAGGAGACTGCTAGATCACCATTTTAAGATTTGCAGTTGGTAGCAAAATTCAGCAAGGTCCCTAGTTGACATGATTAAAGTTCCTTTTTAAAAAAAAAAATGTGCATTTTAATTTGGTCTATTATGATTGTTTTCTTTCTTTAGATCTCCCAACTACAGTAACATTATTAACAAATCTCCCAACTACAATAACATTTTTTTTCTTTTCTCATGTGCCTACCTGGTCAATAAATCACTATAACTATTCAGGACAGAATTACTTAACTTATGTCCCACGGTTGATGTTTTTGGCTTTCTTATTCAGAGTGCTGTTATCTACTCCATTGCGCTTTCCCCATTATGTTTGGTGTACTCTAGACCAAACCATCTAACTTAGGGATTGACAATGTAGTGCCTGGCCATTCTTAACAAACAACTCAATTGTACTATAATCACACACACATACACACACACACACACACACACACACACAAAGCTGAAATCTCTTTGAGGTGTCAGGCAGGTATTCATTCCTTTGCAAGCCCTCACCTGAATTGTACAGTTCCAGATAAATGAAACTGAGAACTAGACTGATATCAAAGCACTATGGATCTACATCAGATCTGACATATTTATTTTTTATTATTTAAATGATATATATAGCCACTCATCTCATAGCAGTGACTTTATGAAATATGGGGAGGTGTCCGCTTAGTTTCCAAAAGATAAAGGGAGGTTGAGTTCCAGTTGTCCATCCCTCAAACTTTGTCCACCCGTGTTCTACAGAAACTAGACATGAACCTAAATATATCTACCCTCTCAATCAGCCACAATCTCTTATTGACCAGGGGTATCTACTTGTATTCTCTTGACCATGAAGAGAATTGCTTGCATGCAACACTGAAAAAAAGGAGGTGATAGTTGTAATCACAACAATTTTATTTATATATCATTCTTCCTTTCAACATAACTATGTGCAACCTAAAATTCCACAACACATTCTGCATCTGAAAGCCTTACACACAGCCACCGAAGTCTTTATAAAAGCACTACTGACTTCTAATGGTTATTGTAACAGAAAGGGAAAAGTCATTATATACATGGGGATTAATTGTATTAAGAATCTAAATTTAAACTTTTCCCAAACCAAGTGGCAGAACCTGGCTGATCTTCTCTGTGATTACAAGTCTACGTAGGGTTAGATCTGACTATATTTGGTTGAGAGATTGCAAGAAATTAACAACAACAGAGGAAGGCAAGAGCAAATCACTTCCAAACTGCTGCCAAGAAAATAATGTTAATGAATCTATATAGATTCACCAGAATTCAGCTCAAGGACATCTTCACTTCTTATATTTACATTTACATTAAATAACATGGAACGACCATTTTAGCCAATTTTGTTTGCACCTCAATATCAAGAAGACTGAGTATCTAGAGACTAGTCTGAGCACCTCCACCATCCAGGTCAATGGTGAAGATCTAGTAAAGACAAACTCCTTCAATTAATTAGGATCCCATCTGCAAAGTGATGGGGCATTAATGAGAAAGTATGTGTGAGGGTGAATGCAACATGGCTGCGGTGGAAGGAGATTACTACAGTGCTCTGCAATAAACACATGCCAATTCATCTAAAATTGAAAGTGTACAAAATGATGGTCCACCCAGTGGCACTGTATGGCTCTGAGTGCTGGCCAACCACCAAAAGTGTTGAGCACCTTTTATGTGCCATGGAGATGCACATGCTCTGTTGGTCATTAGATGTTTCCCTTCTTGACCATATTAGCAACGATATAGTCTGACAGCAGATGGGCATTGCACCAATAACAGAGAAAATGTGGGAAAAACACCTACAGTGGTATGGCCATGTTCTAAGAGCAGGATCCCACACTGTCACCTGCACTGCCTACTGCTTTAACACTGATGGCAAGTGCCCACACGGAAGACCAAAGCAAAGGTGGCAGGACACAATTAATGCAGATATGAAAATTATACGGTTGGACCTGGCTGCTGCCTTTGATCATGTGAAATGCTGTTAGTTGATCCAAAAAGTGGACCCTGCACCTGTGGGAAAATGCTAGAATGAAGAAAAAGAAGATTCACATTAAATAACAGCCTTTTCTTTTCTTTTCATCCAGGCCTACCAGCTCCTTTCTTCTGGTACTGTCTACATTATGAAGCATGGACACAGCATATCACTTAATGACTAAGTGCAGCCCACAAATTGGAATTATACACTCCTATCACAGTCAGTTAGTTATAATAAAGTGAATCCAAGCCATGTTATTCCCTTTTCTATCTCAGTGGGGAAGTGCTAGGGCAAAAGAGAAGGGTATTGGAGGCAAAGAAGCTCAGTTTGTTTTTATTTGAATAAAAAGATTTGCCTGTTCACTTCTAGTGTTCATGTGAGCAGGCTGAATACTTGCATAGAGCTATATTGCTTATTTCATTGAAAAATCTGTAGCTTCAACTTCCATGGAAGAAATGGCAAACTGAAGACAGCTCTGCTAACAGTGGAGCCAATGACTGTGGCGGAATGAAGAGCTGGTGAGTAGACCAGCTCTTTGTAATTTCTCTCTGGACAAGGAGAGGACTTGAGATCACCCACAAGTGCTCCAGACAGTTGCTCCAGACAGTTACTTTTTCATTTTTATTATTTTTATTTTTGATGAAAGTGCTCTTGCATAAACTTGAATAAAACTAGACAAAGGAACCAGACCTTGGTGGGAATGCCTTTTGTTTACTATTAGAGAGTGCATGTAATTGATGGATTCTACATAACAAAAGATAACGGTAATATGAGCCAGAATGTGATACTATGTTGCTATGGTGATGTGGATTGTGATGTGCCTTGAAACTATTGAGTGCCACTAGAGACAAAAGTGTTAAAGGCACAGAAAGATAGAAGTAAAAAAAGGGGGGAAGCTTGGCTTTTCCTTTTCCCTTGTTTGAGACACTTTCATTTTTGGATTATAATATCATAATGGCAACCACCAGAAAAGCAGCAAGAGAGGGCAGAAGGGAATTGTTAAAGCAGCCTGCAGAGAAAACAATTACACCAGATTTATTTCAGAATTATTTGAGCAAATGGGCAATAAGATAGAAGCTTTTGAAAAAAAGAATGGATGAAAGACTTGCAAAGAAAAAAGAGGAGATAAAAGAAGAAGTTAAGAAGATGGAAAGCTGTATAAAACAAGAGTCTGGAGAGGTAAAACAAATTAATGACAAAGTGGAAATTTTAGAGAGTAAAGCAGAAGTTATAGACAGTTAGAGAATTAGATAATCTGGCTCTATTGGAATTGAAAGTGAAGGAATTTTGTTTGAGACCTAGAGCTACTCCAGAGGTTTCTGATGAAGATATTAGAGAAAATATTAAAGTCTTGACAATTTTTTTTTTTTTTGGATTTGGATGAGGAAGATACAGAGAAAAAACTTGATAAAATTTATAGAATAAATTCTAGATTTGCCAGAACAAGCAATGGTCCAAGGGATGTTTTGGTGGAATTTGTTAGGAAGAAGACAAGGGATCAAGTTTTGCAAAAGCATTTTAACACAAGATTGAAATTGGATAATACAGATATAATTGTTCTAAAAGAAATTCCTGTCAGAATATTACATAAGAGAAAAAAATTTTGACAATAAATTTAAGCAGAAAAAAATCTCATTTCAATGGCATAAACTGGAAGGTGTGATTTTTACTCTTAAACAGCAGAAATTTTGATTGGATTCTGTTTAGAAGGCAAGATAGTTTTTAGAAAGATTCAAAGAATTAGAGGAGATTCAAATGGAGTTGTCAGAAGAGACTACTCAAAAATCACAATACTCAAAAATAGATGCAACAGGAATCAGAAAGGGATGATACTGAATTAGGGGCTATAGGTATTGACTTTTCTAAATTTTTGGCTTGATTATGGTTTACAAATGTTTAACATGGAATATAAATGAAGCAAATGCTCCACAAAAGAGAAAAAAACATTGTTTGCAAAAATTAAAACAAGATATTATTTGCCTAGAGACTCATATTAGAAAAAAAGATACAAAATATTTGATTTATAAAACTTGGGGTGCAAAAATTATTTCAGCAGATACCAAAAAAAGAAAGAAGCATCAGGCATGCCATTCTGAGAATATGGAATAAATACAAATCTATGTTGTACCCGAAAACACCTTTGTGGCTATCAGCACAAGAAGCATTTCATAAATGAGAAATGATAAGTAAACACAAATGGTTAACTTATCATGATATATTAGAAGTTTTTCAAGAAAGTAACGTAAAATAAAATCAAGACTAGATCTGATAATAGAAGGATATACTTGCCAATGGTTTTCTTATGTACAATTATCAGAAAGGTTTAAAGGGGATAAAAGATTTTATGGTTTTGAACAATGAAAGACTGAGTTTGAAACAGAACTATGTACAAATGATAAACATGTTATTGCCCAAAAGTATAAACTTTTGTTGGATTTGAGGCAGAAGAACTAGTGAAAGAAAGTATGATAAAATGGACTAAAAAGTTTGTTTACAATATATAAATGGAAAAATGGAAATATGTGGTTGAAAGGATTGAAATTTACATTATGGTTTAATCTTAAAGAGATTTTTTATAAAATGATGTACTGTTGGTATATGTCACCAGAGATATTGTCTAGAGTGTATAAAGGTACTTTGAATTTATGCTGGAAATGTGAACAACATGAAGGGACGTTTTATCATGTTTGGTGCACATGTAAAAAACCAAATTTTTTTAGATACAACTACATACACTAACTCAGAAGATTTTAAAGACTAATGTACAATTGAAACCAGAGGCTTTCCTTTTGTGACTAAGGACAGACAGCTGGAAAAAAGGCATGGAACTTTGTTTTTATACATGACAACTGCAGCGAGATTATTATATGCTCAGAAGTGGAAAGGTTTGGCACTGCCCACAATGGAGGAATGGCTGGTGAAGATGATGGAACTTGCAGAGATGGCTAAATTGACTTCTCTGATTAGAGAAAAGACAGCATCTACATTTATCGCTGACTGGAAATCACTTATGGACTTTTTGCATGAAACAGAAAAAATGAACTTATGATTTATAGTTTTGATGATTAGAAAATATAGATGATAAAAAAAGAGAGCTCTTCTTTTTGTAACCATAGAGTAAGAGGTAATTGTATAATTATATATGCTGCAAAGAAAATCAGAAGCTACTTTTTTCTATCTCTTTTCATTCTTTCTTTTTGTAGTTTTGTCTTTTTCTTTCTTCCTCTTTTTCTTTCTTTACTTTATATTAGTTCTTGTTAGTTTTTATCTGTTTTTTTTAAATCTCAATAAAAATTATATAAAGAAAAAAAAAAGGATGAAGCAAGATATTTTAACATTGGACATATTGAAGGATATTTGTGAACAATGGACCCAGAAGTTAATCTTAAGAGTGCCTGCCTTTATAGATAGTGTTTAAAAGATGGTATGGAAGAGGAACAAGTTTTACCTGACAATACTGAGATTCATTTGAAAGTGGATTTAAAAATGATGGGATACAAAAATGATATGGAAAAAAGATGCTACACTGGACAATAAAAAAAAACTGGCTGATGTCTTAATAATTAAAAGGGATATACAAATAACAAACAAAGAGAGTGACCTGGATAATTTTCCTACATTGGATTTACAAAAGAGGCCTGTTAAAGCTTTGAAGAATTTTGTGAGAAAGAACAAAGAAAAAATGAAAAGAAATCAAGTTCTAGAGCATTATTGGAAGGGACTAAAGATCAAGATTATTAAAAATAAAAGGAAAGAATATAACATTGGTTTATTTGATCAAGGTTAAAATGGATACGTTGTTATCTCTGATAACCTTTAATGAACTTTTGCTGACATCAGAACTGAAATGATGAGGTTTTAAGGATTTGTTTATATATAAGAGATGGGATATGGGAAGAAGAGATCATTTGTTATATTTTAAGAGATGGTGATAAATTACTAAAATTCTTTATACTTTGTGATGAAGGGGGAAGTTATTTGTTTATATATTTCTTTTCTTTTTATTACATTCTTATTTTTCCTTTCTTTCCTAATTTTTCTTTTTTCTTTTCTGTACCTTCTATTTTTTTTCTTTTTATTCTTTACTTTTTTTTTTAGTTTGCATTAGTTTTTATTGTTGCAATTGTAATTTTTTAATAAAGTTACTATTAAAAAAGAAAAAGCTTCAAAATCAGTAGTAGGACATTTTCCATAAAATATATGAATTATTCCATGGCTTGGAGATGATGTGATAAATGGAGAGTCTATGTCATCTTTCTGTAAGGATATATAGAAGATTTTATTTATTTGTTTGTTTATGTGTTTGTCTTGTAAGACCACTCATCTATCTGATAGAACTTTGTACAGTAATCATACCATATAAAGCATCAGCAATAACAAAACACAAACACAAAATAACCCAGGTCTAGGCCCTCTCATTAAAATCACAAAACGGCTGTACCATATCATATCATTCCAGAGGGAGCTTGAGGTAGTTCATGAAACTATGATGCATGGTTCAGCTCAGGCCTTCACCTTGACAGAGGGACATGGATGTAACACACAGGTGGCAGGGCTCAGCATCCTGAGGACCCTGTCAACTTCCTCAAGAGTAAGCTGATCAAATTCAGCCCAGCTAATCAGACGAGACTGTGCCCCAGTCATCTCCATAAGACCAGCATATTAGGATTCCAACTCCAAATGGATCTGAGAGACTTTATCCCGCAGCTGCTGAGCAGAATCCACACAACAACCCTGCAAGGGATCCCCTGGCCCCTCCTTACCCAGGAGAGCCTAGGTTATCCAAAACGGGATTGCTAGGCAGCAATCTGTGGAGGCAATAAGAGTGGAGAAATAAGCATGCTTGTTAGGGTTGGGGTTAATCTCACCTTGTGGGGAATGATGTTACAAAGGGCATATATAGCCAAACTCCCATCCCTACCCTGGAATCTCAGCTGATGCCACACCTAAAACCCAGCCGGGCACAATTCAGAGAGGGAACACACAAACATGCACTCACCTTGCATGCAACCAAGTCTTGGTGATGCATGTCAGGTCGGCCTCTCATCCACTATTACATCATGGATGAGGGAAGCCTTTGTACAGACCAATTTGGCATTCAACAGCAACAGATTTTAAAACCCAGGGACACTGAAGCTCTAATGACCAGGCCTAAGTATAGAGCACAAGGGGTTGGAATATGTCATTGGTACACAACACCAAGGCCATCTTCCCCAAGAACAGCCCACCTTTTGCCTCCCACCATATCTCTCCATACCCGTCACCACCCTGATGTTCCTGCTGCCCTTTCCCTCCTCCCAGGATCTATCACCCCAACTTCCCGCTCTTCCTGCCCCAGGTCATAGGGCCCCATCACACAACTAAGTAGTCGAGTAGAGTACCTATCAGACCTTGTTACCCAGGTGCTTCTGATAAAATTAATGGTGGCTACCCTAAGATTAGAAGGACTCTGCCTTTGTTTTCAGATGTCATATAACTTCCTGCTTGTTTCCAGGGAATATAAACAAGGAAAAGATATCAGTTTCATGTTTCCAATAATGCTCTGCTTGTGAGCTATTCTGCAGAATATAAACATCCTCACTCTAAAAGGAAAGAACATAAAATTGTTTGTAACTTTTGGGTACAGAATTATTCTGACATTTAAACCTCAGTCAATTGCACAAAATAAAGAGAGAGAGATAGGGAGAGGAAACCCTCTCTATTCTTGTTGGCATGTCGGCAAGGAGCTGTGGCATCAAATAGCTCAAATTCCCATTTTCTAGCCTTCTTTAAAGAACAATGGTGCACTGTGCCTACATTTTCACTGCAATTGATGCTGTAAGAATTTTGCATAAATTCTCCTTCAGACAGCCAAGTTTCCTTCTGTGCTGGAGGGAATTGATTTGCAATGCAGGACAAAAAAAGAGAAAGAGCATGGACCCCGTTCTCCTGCAGGGAATGACACATTGCACCAGTAACATATTTCACATATTCTCTGGGATATAATTGTGAGAAGTGTGTGCTTGTTTGATGCTACAAACTGCTTTGTACCCAATGTGCCATTCACTTATTTTTAATTTTATTAATTTTTAAAAGAATGCTGGGCTTCACCCCTGGAATTGGGTGAGCAACTTGTACCCCCAACACTTCATGTGCCCCCCCCTTCATAACTTCTGGAGCCTAGCTTAACCATGTGCCAAATTTAGCAATATGATGGCCAAAAACTAGCAATGAGGTTTAGTACCATTTCAAGCAGAAAGAGACAAAAATGTAGGCTTAACACAGCTAAGCACAGCCCAAGCCTCCAAAAGGCTTACTCCTGCCTTAGGAGATAATGATGTATAGATGACTTTTCTTCATTCTCATGATATCCCCGCCCAGCAGACTATTAAGGTAGACCTAAGCTTATCTAAGCCAGGCTGAATGGATATGCAAACAATGAATTCTTGAGTTCTTGTCCAACACTCCATATACTATAGTGGCTTGTCTTGATCCACCTAGTAAAAAGTTATCTTCTCAGGGAAGTTCAGTGTGGATCCTACTACAACTTCTCCTTCTCCTTCTCCTTCTCCTTCTCCTTCTCCTTCTCCTTCTCCTTCTCCTTCTCCTTCTCCTTCTCCTTCTCCTTCTCCTTCTCATCCTCCCCCTCCTCCTCCTCCTCTTCCTCTTATTTTGTTAGTTGCACAGTCAGCCAGATGTTTAGACTGGATTTGCCATTTTTATTCACCTCTTGAGTCCTTCCCAAGGACTTCGAATAGGCAGATCTTGCTGTTTGATGGTGTTAAAGGTATCACTATAGGATATAAGCTTTTTCCAAGTAAAGCTGCCTTTTGCAATTAAGTGATGGTGATTTTGTCAATGCTGATGGTCTTCAAGTGGTGCTCCAGGTGTTTTGGGATTGCACGTAAGGCACCTATAACTATTGATACTATCTTTGCTTTCTTTTGCCATAGTTGTTCTACTTCTATTTTCAGGTCTTTATATTTTATGATTTTCTCTAGTACTTTCTCTTCTATTCTGCTGTCAATATTATTATGATTATTATGATTATGATTTAGATATATTTATCACCATAATCATTAGATGCATATCCCACCTTCCTCCAGGAATTTATGCTATGAATTCTATCTGTACTAGGGAGCTCCCATCATTATTACCCCACAATAACTCTATAAAGTAGCTTGGGCTAAGTAAGAGCCACTGGCCCCAAATCATCCAATGGACTTCCATTTCAGAGGATGGCTGCAGGCTAATCCCACACACTATTCTACCTGGGACATGAGAAAGATAACAAGGCTGCTGACCTGCTGCGGAAAATATAGCTTTTCTCACTGATAATTATAGAATTCCCACAAGCCAAGGCATATGGTGATGGGGTTCCAGATTCAAGAGTAGCATTTACAGACAGAATTGAATCTGAAAATGATTTTCTTTTTCTCAAACTAAAGAACAATAATCTCAGCAACAAGTATTCCCTCACAGTACTTTCCTTAAAGTACTAGCTATCTATTATTGTCTAGCAACAACTGTACCATATCTGTAGTATCACCTAGCTTTGTTCTAATCCATACATATGGATCACCTTTCATCTCAAATAGGATTGCATCAGTCAGTTGTGCACACCCTCATTTTCATGTTCACTCACCCATTCCCATCTCTCTTCCCAATCATCCACTGGAGATCTTAGTCCTTATCAGCCATCTGATCATTGATCACAGGTTTGTAGAGATAAAATTGTTTGTTTTGGGGGCAGCAGGAAACCAGTCAACTATTTTCCACCTGCTTGATGACCATGCTGATCAGCTGGTCCACAATATCCCAACTCTCTGAGGATAGTAACATTTGTAGTGGAGAGCAACATACAGCTGCTGGGACACAGATCACTCATCCATGCTTTTAGCTAAATGAGGGGTCCCTTTGTATGATGTCTGGCAACATGCCTCTTTTCAAACCTGTACCTTAGTATTTAAATTTCTTATCATTTCAAATGCCTACTATGATTTTTAAACATAATTTGCCAGTGATGATATTACAGGTAATTGCACTACTAAAATTGTAGAATATTCAGAATTCAGGAAACAGAATCCCTTGGAAAAGTACAGATGTGCTTTTGCACACAGTATCTTCTCTAACGTTATCCCCAATCTTTCTCTCTCTTGTTCTTTCCTCTTCTTACTGTTTTCACCTTCCATTCATGTACCTTTCTCATTCTTTTTAGAATCTCTCTTTTTCTCTCTCATGCATACACACACGCATACCATCATACCACAAAGAGTTAACTATGGTTGGGATGGTCTCATCCCTCTGTATTCTGTTCCAGGCTCTAAAAACAGCCTTTCCCTACACTTCCTTTTAATTTCTGAGTAGTTAAAATGTTCCTAAACATTCCATAACACTTCAGTTGCTCAGTCAATGGCTAGAGGTGGCTTATTTCAACCATGTGAAGTCAAATATTATAGGTTAAATAACCTTTAACCTCCTCTATTGTCTCCCTTTTCCATACTTTTCTCTTACCATTACTTTTATCTGACACATCATCAGCTTCTCAGTGATAGCTGCTGGGCCCTATCCAAAAGCTCATTTTGCTTTCAAAATATATCAGTTCTGCAAAAATCATGATTCTGGTTCTGCTCATGTTGTCCAAAATTGGAATAACTGCTGTAAAAGCTCTAGCATTCTCTGTGAACATGGTACAGGAGTCAGTATCTAGGCACATACTGAGAATATAAGTAATATATTATTTCTCTCAGCCCAACTCACCTCACAGGATTGTTGTTGTGGGGAAAATAGGAGGAGGAAGGAGTATTAGGTATGGCTGGTGTGGATCTTCCGGGCTATTAGTATTAGGTATGTTCGCCACCTTGAGTTATTTATAAAAAATAATAAAGGCAGGATTAAAAAAAAACTTTAAAAAATGCACCTATTAACTTGGTGTAGATGTTTTGTCTGTTAAAAGGTGTTGTTGGAGGTGCTGATTTTCTTTGGTAAAATGTGGCTGTAGATGGTGTGAATGTACACATCAGATACTGTATCTATTTTTAGCTCAGCAAGTGCTGAGCTTAGAAAATAAATCCTAATATCATTTCCAGCTGAGCAAATCCACACACAGAGACACACACACCATCATTTCTCCTTTTTTATTTTGTGTTTTATTATTGAAGAGTAAATGAAAGTAAGGCTTGCAGAAGCACATGCTTTCAGAGGTCTGTGCTTCCAGACTGTAGCCTTGACTATCTAGCCCGATCTGCATGAATAGTAATCACTTGTAGAAAATGGGATAGGATTGGTCCTGATTGTGTGAAGTAAATAAGTGATAGTTGAGAGGTGATTCACCTTTTATCTTTTCCTCCCCTCTCTCTCCCCACCCCCCCCACCCCCCATTTCTCTGACTCTGTAGCTATTAAGAGTGGCACTAAATATCTGGAGAGGGCCAGAATGGTAAAAGCTGTATATGGTCTGAAAAAGATATCCCACCACCATCCCCATCAGTATATTCACCACTTCTGAGAGTTCCTTAGGAATCTCAAGGTGCAGCAAATAGGGCTGACCAAAACTTCAAAGGAGTGCTTGACTTCGATGATGCTTTAAGCAAAGCAATACTTCAAAGTTGTTTTGCGATGCAATGGAGTCTCTTCTAAAGCTTCTTTAGAAGCTCTTCTAGCTTCTAAAGAACAAAGTTAAGCTGTTGTATTGCTTCATATCATATGCACAGAAACCTCTTTCAGCTACTAGAACTTCTGGAGGAGGCTGTCAGAGTGATGTGAAGCACCCTTGTTGACATAAATAGCATCTGTTTCATATAAGTGTAGGACAAATGCTTTCTCCAGCCTCTTCTACCACTTCAGCTGCTTCTGCCAAGAGGCAGACTTCATTTGGGGCATTTGGGGTGGGGTGGGGTGGGGTGGGGTGGGGGGAAATCCCACTTTACCTCAGAAAGCCACCACATCTCTCCAAGGGGGCCTATATTTTTGATATAGCCAAATCTGAGGCATATCCCTTGTATATTAACACAATGAAACTGGTAAAAATGGAATCACAATGTTTACAAAGCTCCAAAATTTGCTAGATAACTAGGTTCTGATAACATACCGTCATATCTTGCTGAAACATGTTAAGCAACGGATGACGGCCTAGTTTGGCATCTTCTTTCTTCCTTCTCAGCTGCACTCCTACTGTTTCCTTCATCTCTGCTGGTATTATTAGCATTATTATTATTAGAATTTTAGATAGATAGATAGATGATAGATAACTCAAGGAGTGAACATACCTAATACTCCTTCCTCCTCCCATTTTCCCCACAGCAACAAACCTGTGAGGTGGGTTGGGCTGAGAGAGAGTACCTGGCCCAAAGACACCCAGCCAGCTTTCATGCCTAAGGCAAGCCTAGAACTCACTGTCTCCTGGCTTCTAAGCCAGCATCTTAACCACTACACCAGGAGTGTTGTTACTCCTGCTTCTTATTTCTTTTTCTCCTCCTCTAAAATGCACTTAAATAGGTCACACCCAGATTTTTGTACTCCAAAAGTAGACTCTTACAGGATTTAGAGGCTGGATGGCAATAAAGAGAAGATGAAGCACTCATTGCCCACCCTATTTTTTCATAATAGTTTTATTAAAGTTTACAGTTACAAACATAAAAGACTAATGCAAACTAAAAAAGTAAAAAAGAATGAAAAAAAGGAGATAGAAGGTACAGAAAAGAAAATATTAAAAAACAGAAAAGAAGGAAAAAATAAGATACAGTAAAGAAAAATAAAATAAATATATAAAGAAATGACTTCCCCTTTCATCACAACAAGTACAAACAATTTCAGTTAACTTATTACCTTCTCTGAGAATACAACAAAAGATCTCTTCTTCCCATATCTCATCTCTTATCTATAAGCAAATTCTTAAAGCCTCATCATTCAGTTCTAGTCAGCAAAAGTCAATTAAGAGTTTCTGGAAAATAACAGATATATTTTAACCTTGATCAAATAAACCAACTTTATATTCCTTCCCTTTATTTTAACACAGTAACTTATCATTTTCTCTAAAAATACAACAACAACAACAAATATTTTTTTCCAAATTTTTAAAGCTTCATCATTTGGTCCTGGTCAGCAAAAATCTATTATGGATTACCAGAAACATCAACATCTATATTTTAACCTTGATCAAATAAACCAACTTTGTATTCCTTCCTTTTGATTTTAACAATCTTGATCTTTTAATCCCTTTAAATAATGTCCCAGAGCTTGATTTCTTTTCATTTTCTCTTTGTCCCTTCTCAGAAAATCCTTCAAAACTTTAACAAGACTCTTTTGTAAATCCAAAATAAGAAAATTATCCAAGTCACTCTTCTGGTTTATTATCTGTATATCCCTTTTAATTATTAAGATATCAGCAAGTTTTATTTGTATATACAGTGTAACATCTTTTTCCATATCATTCTTATAACTTGTCTTTTTTAAATCCACATTCAAAGAAACCTCAGTCTCAGTCTTATCCAGTAAAACTTGTTCCTCTTCTATAATCTCTTTTAAATCCAGTTTGCCCATGATGGCAGACAATCTTAACTTCTGAGTCCATTGTTCCCAAATATCCTTGAATTCATCCAAAGTTAAAGTATTTTGTTCCATTCTGTATTAGTGAGTCAAATTTAATTGTTCTTCTCCTTTAATTGTAATTTTAGTTCTTTCTAGTTCCCTCTAATGTCCAACCTTCATAATCCCATTTTATCATTTTTTCCCCCTAAACAACAGCATTTTCCCACAGGAAGCTTTCTTATTACTAATTTCAATATTATTTCAAATCCCTCTGGACCTTTAATTCATTTATAGCTTTCTGAAATCAAGATTCTAATCATTTTGCTGTTTATTCCCTCCCCATTTTTTTAAGTCCTTAATTTAATCCTTTTCTCTCCAAGGATTGAAGGAGACTCATCCAGTAAATGTTGTAAGACTTGCCAATCCAAAGATTCTTAATAGTTGAAAAATGACTAAAAAGCAATTCCAAAAGTGATTAAGAAATGAGGTTCAACTGAGCTTTTTGTCTATACAGGTTGCATTGGATGTGAGCTTCATGGAACTCCCTTGACTCCCAGCTGCTCCACTCACAAGCTGACCACAAAACTTCAGTTCCTGCAAGGTACTCAGGAGGAACAGCTGTTTGGAGTGCATGTGAGCAATCTCACAATCTCTCCTTTTTCCAGAGAGATTAAAAGCGGCCAGAATTTGCCTTCTGGTTGCCAATTTCTTCCACAATGCTGCCCCTGCTCTTTGGAGGATATTCAGCTTGCCATGTCCTCACTGGAAGTCCTCATTGCCCACTCTAATATGTAGACAGAACAGGTCTAGAATAAGGCAGTCAATTGCAATTCTAAACCAACTGGTTTTGGGGAGCAGAAGACTCACAAAGATGTTATATGGGGAGAGGGATTGTGCTATATGTCTATTTATCTATCTATCCATCCATCTATCTGTCTTTGTAATGAAACAGAGAGAGAGGGAGAAAAAGATATTATTATGATTACTTATCTGTTTGTCTTATTAATGGACTTGAATGGTTTTTGTAATTATGCAAATAAGCTAATCTGTGCAGAAGCAGATTTCTTCTCAGAAATGGTGGACATCTTTTTTCAGTACCCATGATAGCCAACTCTTTGGACTATTCTTCTGTCTTGGGTTTCTTAGGTAACAGAAGAACACTCTCTTACTTTTTTTTTTCCCCCTGACATAACAGTTCGTTTTGTGGTGGGAAGTTTTACTGAATGCTGTAGTATCTAGTTTTTTTTTGATAAAACAACTCTAATCACCCATGATGGATTACTTGCCATTTTCATGAAAATTCAGAAAATGTCAGATACCTGTTAGAAAATACTGACTGGAGATTAGGCCAACCATCTAGCTTGATTTCCAGCCTGTTTTCTCTTCCTATTTCACAGGCAACTTTAAGATGTGCGGACTTCAACTCCCAGAATTCCCCAGCCAGCTGCCAAGTTTAAGAAGCACTGGATAGAGATACTGAGCTCTCTCCTTGACAGATTTTAGCTGATCTGACTCTGACCCCTCTCCTCATCCCAGTCTTTCTGGTCCTATAAAATAGGGAGAGAAAACAGGTTGGAAATCAAGCTAGATGGTTGGCCTAATCTTCAGTCAGAATTCCTCCCCAGCTGGCTGGGGAATTCTGGGAGTTGAGGTCCATACGTCTTAAAGTTGCCAAGTCCAAGAAACACTGCTTATACTGTATCACCCAATTCGATTTCTGAGGGGTTGCCTTGATATTTGGAAGGTGGAGAAATTACCTATTGACCTTGCTGCATTTGAGTAAGTGAATGAGACTATTTCAGAAATGGAAGTCTTTTAAAACAATTGATTCCAACAATTGGGTCACAATATATTATGACTGTTGTCTGTCAACTTTGCTTTAAAGTTCCAGTCAGGCAGAAAGGACAGCAAGACATCTTTTGGAGTAGTACCCAATGCTCATTATGATCAGTTGGAATAATCTCTGGATGCATTCCAAGGGCTCATAAAACCTGGCACTGTCTACATTAGTTTGTGAGGTGCATCAGGACATTTTTGTCATGGGAATTCACAAAAATCATGCTGCTTATGCACTCCAGGCAGGCTTGGATTATAAACCACCTCTGGGAATAGTTTCACAGTCTCCCTGCTTCAGTGTGGACAAGCACATTGTACAGATGTTGCTTCACTTCAGGGGCATGACAGGAGCTATCTGCCTTGATAAACCAAGTTGCTTAAAGCATTGCTTAAAAAGAAGTAACTTGAGCAATTCGCAGCAAACATTTTTATAAAAATGCATGCACGTTTATACAGTCAGAAGGGATAAAGATGGAAAGTGAAAATGCTTGCAAATTACACAAGCACCAGTTCAAGCATTAATTGTTAAAACAAATCTCCAAGATAAACAAAAACTTCAGTGGAACAGAATGCAGAATAAAGCCAACCTACTGACTGGTAATAAATGGACAGGTGGGGAATATACAGGTGAAACTCGAAAAAATAGAATATCGTGCAAATGTTCATTTATGTCAGTATGGCAACTCAAAAGGTGAAACCAATATATGAGATAGACACATTACATGCAAAGCGAGATATGTCAAGCCTTACTTTGGTCTAATTGTGATGATTATGGCATACAGCTTATGAAAACCCCAAATTCACAGTCTCAGAAAATTAGAATATTACATGACATCAATATCACAAGGATTGGAAATAAAACAATATCGGACCTCTGCAAAGTATAACATGCATATGTACTCAGGACTTGGTTTGAGCCCCTTTTGCAGCAATGACTGCCGCAATGCGGCGTGGCATGGATGCTATCAGCCTGTGGCACTGCTGAGGTGTTATGGAAGACCAGGATGCTTCAATAGCGGCCTTCAGCTCTGCTGCATTGTTCGGTCTCATGTCCCTCATCTTTCTCTTGGCAATGCCCCATAGATTCTCTATGGGGTTCAGGTCAGGCGAGTTTGCTGGCCAATCAAGCACAGTAATCCCATGGTCATTGAACCAGGTTTTGGTACTTTTGGCAGTGTGGGCAGGTGCCAAGTCCTGCTGGAAAATGAAGTCAGCATCCCCATAAAGCTCGTCTGTGGAAGGAAGCATGAAGTGCTCCAAAATCTCCTGGTAGATGGCTGCGTTGACCCTGGACTTAATGAAGCACAGTGGACGAACACCAGCAGATGACATGGCTCCCCAAATCAACACAGACTGTGGAAACTTCACACTGGACTTCAAGTATCGTGCATTGTGTGCCTCTCCATTCTTCCTCCAGACTCTGGATCCTTGGTTCCCAAATGAGATGCAAAAGTTGGTCTCATCAGAAAAGAGGACTTTGGACCACTGGGCAACAGACCAGTTCTTTTTTTCTGTAGCCCAGGTAAGACGCTTCTGACGTTGTTTGTTGTTCAGGAGTGGCTTGACAAGAGGAATATGACATTTGAAGCCCATGTCCAGGATCCGTCTGTGTGTGGTGGCTCTTGATGCACTAACTCCAGCCTCAGTCCACTCCTTGTGAAAGTCCTCAACACTTTTGAATGGCCTTTTCCTGACAATCCTCTCCAGGCTGCGGTCATCCCTGCTGCTTGTGCACCTTTTTCTACCACACTTTTCCCTTCCACATAACCTTCTATTGATGTGCTTTGATACAGCACTTTGGGAACATCCAACTTCTTTTGCAATTACCTTTTGGGGCTTTCCCTCCTTATGGAGGGTGTCAATGATGGTTTTCTGCACAACTGTCAGGTCAGCAGTCTTTCCCATGCTTGTGATTCCTACTGAGCCAGCCTGAGGGACCATTTCAAGGCTCAGGAACCCTTTGCAGGTGTTATGGATTCATTAGCTGATTAGAGTGGGACACTTTGAGCCTAGAATATTGAACCTTTTCACACTATTCTAATTTTCTGAGATTGTGAATTTGGGGTTTTCATAAGCTGTACGCCATAATCATCACAATTAGACCAAAGTAAGGCTTGACATATCTCGCTTTGCATGTAATGTGTCTATCTCATATATTGGTTTCACCTTTTGAGTTGCCATACTGGCATAAATGAACATTTGCACGATATTCTAATTTTTCGTGTTTCACCTGTATGGTAATTTTTACTTGATTCACAATTAGAGTGATATCAAAGCTTTCAGCATCAGAAAAGCAGATTCAGTGGATTTCTTCAGGCCTTTAAGGACTGCTGAACCAAACTCTAAATCCAAGGAGTCTTTTTAGAGCAGTTAACAATGGGACTGAGAAACTTTGTGGTATATTTTATATACCTTTATCTATATGAAAACACAAGTAATATGCATGCGTATATCATGCCCACCTTTAAAGCCCCGCAACTGTCTAACAGTGTCAATTAAAGAATAATGGAATCATACTTATCTCCAGAACAGGTAGAAGTGAAATCAAGCCACATAGCGAGAAGGCCATTTCAGCTGCAGTCCTTAGCAGTTAGCCATCCCTCAAAGACATCAGTTCCTAAACCACAGTGGTGCCAGAATGATGAAACAAGCATTGTGGCATCACAACATAACTTTCATATTTTCAAAGTTCCATTGCAAAGTACATAACGAGAAGAGTTTATATGACAACATTGCAATGCATGTTTCATCACTTGCCTCCTCTTGCCCCCCCCCCCAGCATCCACAGGATGCCACCCATTAATGAGGCAGCTCAATTATCTTTTTGTCGATGAGGCTGCTACTTGGTAAAAGTTAAAACATAGAAAGGGCTGCAGCATCTTTAAAGCTGCTGCATCTTTTCTCAAGTTCAGGTGTCTATTCTCTGCAGCTGCAATACAATCCTGGGGAAAACTCTGATGTTTTAAAGATCTGCAGAAAGATGCTGTGTGTTCATGCAGTATATTCAAAAACCCTGAAGAATTTTAATCTGTATTCTGTTCATTTCAGTTTTGCATATATTCAGGATTACATGCATTTTATCAAATTTTTGCATCATTTTGCATTTTAAATATGTAGATTTGAAAGGCTTTACTCAAAAGGAAGGAAGGAAAAATCATAGCCTATAACTGAGAAAAGAAATCCAGCCAAGGAAAGTTTTCATTCTTTTCATGCTCATTTTCCTAGTGTTTTCCGATCCTTATTTTTATATGTATTGTTCACTCATATGTACATTTTTGTATCCAGCTTTCCTAATCTGCACAGGTCTGTGTGCAGTTTTTTTAAAACTAAAAATATGTAAAATCTGGGGAAATATAAAATGCACGTGACCTGTATTCCATATATACATAGTGGGCCAGGAAATAAGAATCAAATCAGTTTGCTTAAATGTGAGCCAAAGAAAATTCTCCAACATCTCTGCTGCAGACAAATACTTCAGTTGGCCTTATATGCTGTATGTCTTCAGTGCTAAACACATTCTTTGCCCTGGATAGAGATGTAAAAGAATTTTGCCACAGATCTTGCTGGAGCAGGTTTGTTTTTCTCTCCCAGAAGATCCATAGTAGAACAAATGCTAATAGAAAATATGTCTGGCAAGGATTCACTTTTTCCTCAAAATGAAGCAAAATAAAACAAAAAACAGAAACCTGATTTACTTTTGGAAGTAGATGATAACTCTTCATTTTCTCTTTACCTTCATGGTAAAAATGGCAACACAGGCTTCTTTCAGGGATCACTTAATCCATATATCCCTTGCTTGGGACATCCTGCAGGAAGAGTAAAAAAACTCAAGGTGGCACAGCATAATTAAAACATTAGTGGGGCTTAAATTGTTCAAGTCTGTCATCTTGACTTTTTGATCCTCCTGTGGACATTCTGCCCCTAGTTGTATGTCATAGCTCAGTATCAGTTAGAATTTCTAGAATGAAATTGCATAAAGTCTGAGGAAGACATCAGCAATGGAATTTAATGGCATTCCTATTACTAATGTATGGAGAGGTGAGCTTGCATGTTAATCTGGATGGTGGGTTGCTCTTATCCAGAATCAGGAAATACCATTGTCCTTTTCTAGCTTAGGAGAAGTAAAGACATGTTTAAATTGTATGAATTCTAATTTGAAAATAATTACCCACTGCTAGAAAGATACACAAGAGAGTAGTCTGAGTCAGCAAATTGATCCTGACTTCAAAAACCAAATCAGTTTGAGTTAAGGTTCCAGAGAATAAAATCTTAAGAACAAATCATCCATATATCAATGGCCAGGAAGTTTGTGAGGCAGTCTAATTCAAGAACAGCCGGCTCACATACTCCCAAACAATAGACATTGCTTATGACTTTGAGCTGCTATCAAACAGACAGTTTTATACTACTGACTGTAGTTACTCCATCCTTACTCACTGGTGTTCATTAAGCCTGATTTGGTGGCATTTGAATTACCCTGCCTTAACTTGGCTGGTATTCATAAAGTCTGATCAGGCTGCAAGTTCATCCAGGTGTATCAAGTTACTCTTTTTTTTTTTTCCTGGACCCATTCCAATTGGGGTTTTGTCTGGGATATAGTGTTGAGACTGATTTGGTCACCTCATAGGAAGATTATTGCCACAAACTATATGGAAGGTGTGTGATCTTGTGTCAGCCTCCCAGGTAGACCGGACCGGAAACATGACAAGATGAGCTCATTCTACTTTATTGTAAGGCTACATCAACAGAAACTTGCATGCCTAAAAGTATAAATCTCCCACTGTCTCTTTTGACAGCCTGATAAGTTAGGGTGGTTCTTTTCTAAGTTTCTTTCTCTGTCCATTATTCAGCTGCGGGCTCCTCCCCCTTTTATCTGATTGTTCCATAGGCAGCATCTCTTCCCCTTGACTCTCAAGGTCATTCCCGCATACCATTACACCTTGCTAGCTTTCATGGACTTCTCATTAGCTTTTGAAAGTAGTATTATTGGTGATGCTTTAAAGTGGTTCCAGTCCTTCCTGTTGGAAGTACCCAGAATATGGTACTGGAAAACTACTATTTGATAACTAGATTGTTTACCAATAGGAAGTTCTTTCTTGTCTCCTGTGATGTTTAACATCACAGAAGCATGATGAAGGTCCTTCAGAACTTTGGAATTCAACTCTTTTGCTCGTTACTTTCTAATACCAAGGAAGCAAGCAGCACCCTTAAAACTTGCTTAATCTCATTAATGAACTGGGTGGGAGAGAATAAACTAAAATTTAATTCAGAAAAGACAGAGGTGCTGTTGGGGAAGAAAAAAATGGATTTGGGGATTGAGGTGCAGCCTATTATGGATGAGGTTGCACTTCTCCCAAAAGAGCAGGTTTTCAGTTTATATCAGCCTTGCAAGTTAGTCCAGACAGGAAACATGTCCAGATGAACAATTTCTACTTTATTGTAAGGTTACATTAGTAGAAACTTGCAAGTCTGAAAGTACATTTTTACAGCACAAGAAGCTAGGGCCCTTCTGAGATGTTTGCCATGCCCACATTCCTTCTGAGGACTAAGTTATCCAACTATTCCCTTGGCCTCCCAAGGTCATTCCCACATACCCTTATAGTCTGGGAGTGCTCCTTGACCCCAAGCTATCCCTGGATTTGCAGGTAGCAACTGTGGCGAAGAGCACATTTGCACAGTTACAGCTTGTGTCCCAACTGTGGCTGTTCCTAAGGTAGTCAGTCATAGTAGTGGTTATTCATACCTTGGGGACAAACTGTCCTGACTATTTCAATGTGCTTTACATGGGGCTACCCTAGAAAATTGTGCAGAAATTGCAATTGGTACAAAATGTGGCAGCCAGGTTGCTAACTAGAGCAAGGTACAGAGATCATATGAGGCATGTACTGAAAGTTCTGCACTGGCTGCCAGTTGCTTGCCAGACATAATTTAAGGTGGCAGTCATGTTGATCTTAAAAGCCAGAAATGGCTTAGCACCTGATTATCTGAGGAACTGGAGGTCCTATTGTGAAGCTGCCTTAGATAATCCAGATAGGCCCTTCTGAAGGTGCCTCTGCTGTCAGAAGCTCAGTTAAATGGTCTGCAGGAAAGGCTATACTCCTGTGTGATAATTGAGCACTTCAGCATTTCTCCATTTTCTGATATCAGTCCAGCGACACTGCCATTCACATAGGCTGGATGATTATATTGGTGATTCCAATCAGAGTCTTAAGTAAAGAATTTTTGACTAATTAGAACTGATTATAGCTTCAATCCTGGTTCATCTGGACTGGTTTACTGATTCAGTGGGATTACCTGAACAATTTTCCTCATCTAAGGAACCTTCCTGAAATGAACTCATAACAGTATTTAACTGTTATGTAGCACCTTATTTGCATGCATGTAGTCTAGGGTTCAATCACTAGCACTTCAGTTCTGGCTGGGAATGACTTCTGTCTGAAACTCAGGAGACCCATGGCCATCAGAGAAGAGCAACTTAAACTAGATGAGCTAGTGATGCCTTGGAATAGGCATCCAGTGTAGGCCACAATGATGTCAGATGCATCATGATGTCTTTACAAAATGATGAAAAATATGTAATTTGTGTCATCTGTGAGATGATGACATATTGCGTGTGATATCATTTCCCCTCCCTCCCCCAGGAACAGCAACAAATTGGTATAAGGCAGCATTTTGTATTCCCATCAGCAACTTAAACTGTCAAATAGTAGGCATATGTATTATGAATGATCAAATTATATCAATCTACCATTTGATGCATGATAATAAGGAGAGATTCTAGTAGGGATAGCTATAGCTATAAAACAGTCTGAAGACCATTCTGATAAAATTAGAGACAAAAATCTGATCTTATTGAAAATCTTATTTGGCCAAAAAGAGTTTATAAATATAAAACTTGTGACTTCTTGTTTCCTAGAAATAAAATCTAATTCCATTTTGCATGAGATTTTTAGACTGGAGATTAACAGAATAGGCATCTTCCCAAACAAGAGTTGATTGCCCAATTGAGTAAAGTTTAATTAGTATGTAAATAACACATTCATTTACAAGTGACATTCTCCCACCTCTTCCCATGCTAAGCTGTCAGGTCGTGAGATGCTGCAAATATCCTGACACTAAACATCGGTCTTATAAAAGGACCCTTCAGCAAAATAACTTAACTAAAACTGAAAAGGTGGGAAAGGTGATAATTGCTTTTTTTTTTTTCTTTTTCTTTTAGCCACTTCACCTACAATTCTCTCATAGCGCAAGTACAGAAATGTCATGTCTGGAAGATGACAGTGTTGTTACATCTATCTGACTGAAAACTGTTTGAGAAGGAAGGAAGGAATTATCAACCAGTCAAGTCTAAGCATTAAACAAAGTGTTATGGGGTCCAAGGTCTTGCTCCAATAGCATTGTTAAGCAGCCCAGTGCTCTGCAGTTGCGTAAAACCTCTCACCAATAAGCAGGGCTGATCCAAGACATTTTGCTGCTGATAAAAAAGGGCAAGATGACCACTCCTCAATTCCATATATAGAAGCCAAATGGATTGGCAATTAAAGCATACTTCAGTATTGGCAATGGGACTGGATCCTTCACCACTCTCTCAGGGCAGTAAAGGTGCAAGACAGGCATTTCAGTCTTCCAAGAATGGAGAATGCCCAGAGACTTCAAAAAGAATAGCTGGAGAGAGGTCATTATTGTCTTTCCAACCTCTGCTGCCTAAGGTCATTGCTTCATTATGCTTAAGAGTGGACTGGCTCTAGAACATACAAAGTTGGAGCAGAGTAAGTCAGTGGCATGCTTTCAATAAATGGATCAGCATATCCAAATGGGCATTGTTCCCAATGCTAACAACTACAAACAGAAGGAATTCTTCCAATCTCCTAGGTATCATAATTTAGTTTTTTTTTTTTTTTAAAGATATTACTTTGGTAGATACTGGAACTGGTTCTATGATAATTGGTTTTATTTGCACTTTAGCCCATGTTGACATATTCCTTCCAGCTTGGTACTTTCGCTTTGTGATTAGGGATGAAGTGTTCTGCTTTTGGTCTATGTCAATATCAACTGCTTTAATTCAAACGTCTGTTCCATCCTGCCTCTGCATTAATCTGCAGGTTTGCTGATTTTTGTATTCGTCAGTTAAAATAATATTCACTTCATAATAAAAACACATTTCATACATATTTTACTCTACATTTGTCTTGTAAAGCACACATTTTATATGTTCTTTAAAAAAATTTTTTTATTATATATATACACACACACACACACAAACACACATTCATATCACATATTACATATTTACATTACACCTTTAAAGCCCTATATGGCATGGGTCCAGGTTACCTGAGGGACCATCTCATCCCCATTACATCAACCTGTCCCACCCGGTCAGGCAGAGAGGGCACACTGTGGGCCCCATCAGCAAGAGAATGTTGGCTGGTGGGGCCCAGGAGGAGACCCTTCTCTGCCATTGCCCCCACCCTTTGGAATATTCTTCCCTCTGTGGTGCAGTGGGCCCCTACCTTCCCAACTTTCCAAAAATGTTTAAAGACCTGGCTCTGCCAGCGTGCATGGGGCGACATGAGCTCTAACCATCCCTGGGAGTGGTTAGCGCCTTGAGGATGCTCCCTGAGTTATTCACCAACTCTCCATCTTTCTTGGAAGCTATTTATTATTAGGATTGTTTTTTTATTGTATTTTAATGAATTTTATCTCTGCTGTAAACCGCCCAGAGTCATTTCAACGAGATGGGCAGTGAAAAATCTGATGTATATGTATATGATATATATTACATTTTGGTACTTTATAAAATTAAAAAAATCTCAATCAGAATAAGTGAAAAACTGTAGAATCCATAAATATAAGGTTAGAAAATGTGCTATATTGTCTAACCTTAAGAATTCATGAATACCTTCATCAGCTAATGAGTGATGAGTGATATGCATACATATTTTAACTCATCAGTGATGAGCATGGATATATTATCAAACTGTGAATGTGATAGAACCTTTCAGCTCACCACAAGCAAAAAATGAAACTGGTTTCATGTCACCAAGTGCTATTCAAAATCAGTAGATCATGACTCTTATGTGGATTTCTCCATGGTGACCATTGCAGCTATTGAGTGGATCTTGAGTTATCTAAAGTTTTTTTTTTTTTTTTTTTGCAGTAGGGCTGGTATCAGAATTCTGCAACCATATTTTTGCAATGTTCAGTTCTTGAAGGTATCTTATATACTAGCTTAAGTGGTAAGTAAAATGAAGAGAATATGATGACATTCTTCAAGAAACAGCTTTAGGTCCTTGAAAATGATTATTTCAGTTTGCCTGCAACTGTAAAAATGAGTTTTGGGTAATAGCTTTTTCTTTTATATAGCAAATGATGAACGAGCGCTTAAGCAGCCACTCATCCACCAACAAAGGCATAAAGAACATAAAAACTCCACATGCTAACAGGGACTTGGAGGACTAAAGTCTCTTGATTTTTCAATCTGACGCTTATACTATAAAGTCATTTATCGTCCCTTCTGTTTCAAACTATATAGAGATTTCCACAGTGAAAATCAACCCCTTCAGTGCTTGCTTGTTGCATCATTCTTTAAAAAAAAAAAACCCAACAAGAGATACATTTTGATGATTTTGTGTTTTCCAAATTCTACTGTATATGCTGTTCACATCTGAAATAGATGAGATCTTTTTATAACATCTCCCCTAGTATTTGCTAAAATGTAACTCAGTGATCACATTAGGATATGGAAAATTCAGTATGAGGTGCCTTCTCTATGTTGAATGTTTTACTTGAATGTACCAGATAGAGTAAATCATTATCCTTTGATCATTCTGGCATTAAATGAATCTCTTAACATGTGAAGACTGCTTAGAAATATAATCACCATGCAAAGTGGGAATGATGAAATGACCTTCTGGTTTTGATCTACAATTTCAAAATTAAAATATGAATTAATCTGGAATTATTTTGCTCAAATCAAATGAATTTGAAATTTGGAAACATTTGAATTTAGTTTTCCCTAGTGTCACCTACAACTCCCACCTAAGATTAGTTGCCTTATTTAGTTACCTATCATAGTAATGTATGCTTTTTGATTAAGCAAAAGCAATTCAAAGGCAGCTCACAGCATGACACTAAATTAAATTAAACCAAACTAACACTGAAATCCCATTGGTCCCTAGCAGGACTTCAGATACAACAATTTGCATGCAAACCTTCCTTCTGATAGAAGTCTCCTAGGTTTTTGGTACTGGAAGACTTTAACCTACATGCCATGGGAGGGGAATCTGAATGAGCTTGGGAGTTCGTGGTCTCCATAGTGACCATGGGCTTGTCCCGAGAGATCTGGCACACATGGGTGGTCATATGATGGACCTAGCTTTTACCTTGGAGCAGATGTGACATAATTTGAAAACAAAGGACATTGTCATTAGTTCTTTGCTGTAGTCAGACTACTTTATGGCTTACATGCCCCTAAGATGATCTGCTCTAGGTATCTGATGGGTTTTCTGAAGGAGCTCAGGGAAACTTTCAGGGATCTTGTGGTCAATTCTTCTGCATATCTCACTTATCATTGGAACAGAGAGGTGGGAAGAGCATTGGTAAGAATGTCTCTGTGCAGCCAATCCTACCTTCGATATCTCAATGTGCTCCTTGATTTATTGAGATGAAGCACCTAGAATCACAGTGAGAAAAACAAAGAGCAAGCACAGTTGGATAATTATGTTAAGGAGTACACTGTAGTGAAACATATGGTTGGCTTCAACCCTACTGGCCTTTAGAAAGGCTGTCAAGACATGGCTCTTTCCCTGGACCTTTGGGTCATGATATGCTGGAGCCCCAGTTGGTTGATGGTTGGATCATCATTTTATTATATTATTGTTTTATTGTTTCATGGTTGTTTGTTGGTTTATGTATTATGGTTTTGCTTTTTTGGGGGGGTTAGGTTTTGTTGCTTTTTTTCTTTTGTAAGCCACACAGAGTCACCCTGGTTGAGTTGGGCAGCCATGTAAACATTTTAAATAAATAAATAAACAGTGAAACATGCATACTTCTTGTTTAATGAATCTGCAAACTTCCATCCAGTATCTCTTTGAAGATCCTTCTGCAGGCCATTTGTTAACATGTTTATGATATTTATTGAAGACAAAATCATTCAATTCACTCAGAGCTGATAATCAAGAAATCATCTTGTGTGATTACCTTAATTTTTGTTTGAGCTTGTGGAGACTGAGGATATGAATAGGGCCCTTTGTGGTATAAGCTGTGCCACCTGCAAAAGCTATCCATGCACCCTCTGGCTCATTCAAGCTGTAAGATGGGATATGTCTGGCTGGATTTGGGAGATATCAGTTCTTGAAAGAGGAAATGTGGAAGCCCTTCTGAAGAGGCCATCTCTCTTACTTTTGATAACTACAGGAAAATCTCCAACCTTCCTGTTTTGGGAAAGGTTTTGGAGAAGATAGTGAGACAAGTTACCAAGGGCCCTAGAGGAAACTGATTTTCTGGTCTCTTTTCAGTTGGATTTCAGGTCTGAACATGGAATGGAAATAGGTTGGCCATTCTGGTAGATTACCTTGGTCAGGACCTGACTGGAGGGAGTATACTTCTACTGTTCCTACTAGACCTCTCAGTGGCATTGAATAACATTGACCACCGTCTCCTTCTGGACCACTTGTGAGAGTTGGGTTCTGCAGTGATTCCACTTCTTCCCATCTGATTCCAGGTGGTATTCATGAGAAAGGAATGGTCAAACCCATGATTGCTATAATATAATATAATACTACAGAACTTGGCTTTCCCCCCCATGCTATTTAACATCTATATGAACTGCTGGAAGAGGTTACCTGTCAGTTTGGGATGAGAAAGTATCAGTATGCTGATGATACTTAGTTCTACATCATTACATGAGACTGGATTGGGGATACCAGAGAAATTCTGACTTAGTGTCTGGAAATAGCAAGGGCCTGGATGGGTCAAAACAAGTTCAAATTAAATCTCAACAAGATGGAGTTACTGCTTTTGGGTAAGAGATTTAGTTCTATCTCAGTTCCCACTTTAGCTCTCTTTAAAGGAACAGGTCTGCAATTTGGGAACCCCTGAATTTAAAATTCCTTCTTGAACAGCAAGTAGAGGCCATGGCCAGGGGGCCTTTGACAAGATTTGGCTGTTGTGCCAATTGGGGTCTTCTTTGGATTCCAAAGCCCTGATGGCAGTGACTTATGTTTTCTTCACCTCACACCTAAACTATTGCAACACATATACATGGGCTACTTTTGAAGACCACTTGGAAGTTTCAACTAGTCCATAGTGGAGCAGCCTCTCTGCTCATTTGGGATTGCAGTTTAATCAATAACACCAATGCTACAGTCACTGCACTGATTGCCAGTTTGCTTCCAGTCCAGTTCAAAGTGCTGGTAATTATTTATAAAGCTATCCACAGCTTAGCTCCAGCTTAAGATCATCTCTCCCAGCACCCCACATGAAATGAAGGGAGGTGGAGCCCCACAACATGCCTACTCAGTGGCTTCCCCCATGTTTTTTGACATATGGAGTGCCATGACTTCCAGGCCTTCCTTGGCTATTCCACAGGGCATTTGGGTGCTGTATCACAGCTGCCTTAGTTTATGGATTTCTTTTGTGTTAGTCTTTAAATGTTATCTTGTTCCATTTTAAATCACTTCAAGTCCAAGGAAGTAAGCAGTATATAACATTTGTATAAATCAATAAATAGTCTGCATGACCTAACAAAAAGGCCCCATGGGGAAAGACAAAACAGCCTGCAGCAACTGGTGCCTCAGTTTTAGCATGACTACAGAGAACACATTCTCTCATGCCCCAGCCAAACATACTTCGCACTGAAGAAGTTAAAGGAAATATCTTCTTCAGAAGGACTGAACCATCTTAGCTTGTGAACCGGAAAGTCAAATTTAAGTTTCCAGATGGCATCAAGAATACTTTCCCTATTTTTTCAAGCTGATGGAAATTTCCAGAATAGTGAAGTCTAAAGTCTAAAGTCATCTGTCTAAAGTCATTTCAACAGACAAAAAAGGGATTTTTAAACCTTAAACCCAAGACGTTTCTCTGCAGATATTTTGTACCCCAACAAAAGTTGAAGAGCGCTTGGGTTCTGGAGAGTATTAGGATGAAGAAGTTATTCTGGTTTTACTTGCCCTGGGTATTATAAATATCTACTGCATCTAATATAATCACATTATTTCTGCTATTCTCTTATTAGAGGAAGAATCATGTACATATGACACAAATTCTGGAAAGGTGGAAATGTCCACATAAATGAAAGAGGCAAACATGCCCAATAATTGTGTTGCATTTTGATATGATCACTTTTCCAGTAAGGAAATAGAACTGAAATCCCATCAAATCCTATCTTTATATGCATATGTCTTCCACATTTTCAAGCTATGGGTGATCTGGAGAAATCTTTTAATTGGCTTGGATTTGTGCAGTTTGCGTTTCAGCTGCTTAAGCATTAACTAAAATGAAACCGTATGATGTGATATTCTAAAGATGTTTAGGCATGTTTTTCTCCCAATAATAAAATAATTATACATAACTAGTCATTTTTACTTCAAGCAAATTATGTCCTGTTGAAGCATGAAAAGAGAGTTCTTGGCACTCTTCAGAGTTCTTCTATTCTTATTTTTTAAATTATTATTTGACAATGGATTTCTATGTGAATAATATGTTCAATAGCAGTTAGTGGCAGAATAGCATTCCAAATGGGCTCCTTGGTAAGTTGTGTCTAATGCTGTGATTCTGTGGTTCTTTTAAATGAATACTGATACCTTTCTATCAAAAAAATTGTATCTTTATTATAGTCACTAACCAGCATTTTATACAATTTTTATAAAAAGGTTAGAAGGCTCAAATTTAGATATACTAGATTTGCTAGATGATAAATAGAATTAAATTGGTTCAGCTAGAAAACACAATGAATACAAATAGTAAAATATTAAAAATCTAAATGTTTAAAACTAATTGGCTAAACTGAAAAACTACTTTGTGAATAAGACAGTAAACTATTAAAATAGTAAATTACTAGTGAATGTGTGTCTGTATGAGCATCTGTTGGTGCTATATATGTATGTGTTTGTGTGTAGATGATAGATAGACAGACAGACAGACAGACAGACAGACAGACAGACACTGTGGCTGTCCTAGAGATATTTATGTCTGGTCTAACATAATAAGCAAATGAAATCATCCTCAGGACAGATGAAATTTCTATTAGGTAGTGGAGTTATGAGGGCAGGGCACAAGTTGCTGGGATAGGACATGGAAAGAACATGTGGGTGACAGTCTCTTGTTCCTCCAGGTCACAGGGGCAAGTTGGCTTTGCAAAAGGGGTATAGTACTTTCACCCCAGTACGACAAAGGTAAGACATTAAACTGGGCTAAGGAAAAAGCTCTACAGTATGTCGGGCAGGTAATATTGAATAGGTAATTTGCTGGTGTGAAGGGTTTCTTGTTTATAACCTGCCAGTATTGGTTCCCTAGATTACCTTGCTCTATCTTGAGAGCGACAGTTGTGTGAAAAAGAAAGTACACCCTCTTTGAGTTCTATGGTTTTACGTATCAGGACATAATAAAAAGCATCTGGTTCTTAGCAGTTCTCAAAAGTAGGTAAATACAACCTCAGATGAACAACAACACATGACATATTACACCATGTCATCATTTATTTTACAAAAAGAAAGCCAGAATGGAGAAGCTATGTGTGAAAAATGAAGTACACCCTTACTGCTTCCATACATATGAAGAGGCTAAGTAGCAGCCAGGTGCTGCTAATCAAATGCCCTTGATCAATTAATCATCAGTAAGTGTGACTATCTCTATAAAAGCCAAATTTTAGGAGTTTGCTGGTCTCAAGCATTGAGGTGTGTGTTAACACAATGCCAAAGACATCAGCAATGATCTTAGAGAACTAATTGTTGCTTCCCATCAATCTGAGAAGGGTTATAAGGCCATTTCCAAACAATTTAAAGTCCATCATTCTACAGTGAGGAAGATTATTCACAAGTGGAAAACATTCAAGACAGTTACCAATCTTCCCAGGAGTGGATGTCCCAGCAAATTCACCCCAAGGTTAGACCGTGCAATGCTCAGAGAAATTGCAAAAAATCCAAGGGTTACATCTCAAACTCTACAGGCCTCAGTTAGCATGTTAAATGTTAAAGTTCATGACAGTACAATTAGAAAAAGACTGAACAAGTATGGTTTGTTTGGAAGGGTTGCCAGGAGAAAGCCTCTTCTTTCTAAAAAGAACATGGCAGCACGGCTTAGGTTTGCAAAGTTGCATCTGAACAAATCACAAGACTTCTGGAACACTGTCCTTTGGACAGACAAGTAGAGATGTTTGGCCATAATGCACAGCGCCATGTCTGGCGAAAACCAAACACAGCATATCAGCATAAACATCTCATACCAACCATCAAGCATGGTGGTGGAGGGGTGATGATTTGGGCTTGTTTTGCAGCCACAGGACCTGGGCACCTTGTAGTCATTAAGTTGACCATGAACTCCTCTGTATACCAAAGTATTCTAGAGTCAAATGTGAGGCCATCTGTCCGACAGCTAAAGCTTGGCCAACACTGGGTCATGCAACAAGACAATGATCCCAAGCACACCAGCAAATCTACAACAGAATGGCTGAAAAAGAAAAGAATCAAGGCGTTGCAATGGCCCAGTCAAAGTCCAGACCTCAACCCGATTGAAGTGCTGTGGTGGGACCTCAAGAGAGCTGTGCATAAACAAATGCCTGCAAACCTCAATGAACTGAAGCAATGTTGTAAAGAAGAGTGGGCCAATATTCCTCCACAATGATGTGAGAGACTGATAAAGTCATACAGAGAATGATTACTTCAAGTTATTGCTGCTAAAGATGGTTCTACAAGCTATTGAATCATAAGGTGTACTTAGTTTTTCACACATGGCTTCTCCATTTTGGCTTTCTTTTTGTAAAATAAATGATGACCTGGTGTCATGTGTTGTTGCTCATCTGAGGTTGTATTTACCTACTTTTGAGAACTGCTAAGAAGCAGATGATTTTTATTATGTCCTGATATGTAAAACCACAGAACTCAAAGAGGGTGTACTTTCTTTTTCACATGACTGTATATCAAACACCCACTGCCAGATTGGAGATCTAGCTCTTGATAGCCCCATGACCAGGACAGCCTGACATGAGATGTTGTACTGGCATAGATCATTCTGAATTCTGGTTTTCCAAAAAGAATATCTATCTATCATCTATCTATCTATCTATCTATCTATCTATCTATCTATCTATCTATCTATCTATCATCTATCTATCTAGATAACGGTGGCTAAGGAATCACTTAAAATGTGAAGTTGAGCCAGAAATAGAGGTACCATATGTGAACTTTAAATTCCAACAGGACCATCTCAATTTCTAAATTGAGTGCTGCATTTGAAATACAGCAAAGTACTTGGGCAAGTATGCTTCAGTATGCCCATGTGACACCCCTGCTTTGCGAGCTGCATTGGTTGCCACTTTGCTTCCAGGTGTGATTCAAAACATTGGTTATGATGTATAAAGCCCTAGGTAGCATAGGATCTAGTTACCTGAGGGACTTCCTATATCCTGTGGCAACAGCCCAGCCAGTTCAATCCAACAGGGTTGGCACACTTTGGGTTCTTCAATCAGGCAATGCCATTTATCTGGACCCAAAAGTGTGCCTTCTCTGTTGAGGTGCCTGCCCTCTGGAATGAGGTTCCCCCTGAGATGGCATCTGGAGAGCCTTAAAGACTTGGCTCTTCTCCCAAGCATTGGGCTAGGGTGGTTGGAGCCCATTGTGGATATAGGACATGTTTCTCTTGTTGACCAGTTCTGCCATCTTGTTATTAGTATTGTTATATGCTTTTTGTATATTTGTTGTTTGTTTTTATGCTGTGGGCTGCCCAGGCTCAGTTGGAGACAGGCAGTGTCCAAGTTGAATTAATGAATAATTAAACTGGGAGATAGATTTGATTTTAAAGAATTTTATGGCAGCAGACATGTTCTTGCCTTGGTTAGTATAAAAGGAGCCCAGTATGGCCTTAGTACTGTTGTTGGCCTTGTCAGAAATATATTTAATTTGTTTGTACCAAATTCCAGAGGGTTGGAATATCCCAAGATAGTTGAAAGATAGAACCTGATCTATATTTTTATTGTTTACCTCCCATTGATGTCTGGAGCATCTAAGTTACTTCATGAGAACCATGATTTGGGTTTTAGGATAGTTTATTGTCGTTTTTTCCCCCAGTTCTATAGTAGCTTGCTAGACCCTGCAGACTTCTTCTAAAACCAAACTGAGTTAAGAAGAGAATGACCACACCACTGCATAGAGAACCACAGGTAGCTGCCTACTGTTAGGTTTAGGGGGTGGAATTCTGCTTTGGTTAAGGTGATGACAGATAGGTTGAACATAAATACTGAAGGGTAGAAGGCAGCCATTTTTCACTCCTCTCTGAATTGAGATTAGTCTGTAGGGCTTAAGACTGGAGTTGTGAGTCTGGGATAAAGTTTGCATACAGATGGTCCTGGATGCTATCACTGGCCAAAAGGATGAGATAGCAGAAAAGGAGAAGATTCTTTTCTCTTAAAAAAAAAAAAAGCTGGAGAACTGCCACCTTTCAGAGGTCAGTTTTTTCAAGGACATTTTCCTTAGACATTCATAAAGCTCCCTGTCCCACCTGTCAATTTTGTCACGTTTTCTGATTTAACACACTCACTATGACAATCACTGTGTAATCATAGTACCTGTGACATTTTCTCAAGTCAAAAACCTCAGCCAAAACAGGTGGGATTCCCTGGTATAACACAGTTCATACTGGTAATCCAACTACTTATTCATTCCAGAGTTGATTCATCACTGTTCATAGTAATTCCCTATGATGGTACAGTATCTTCTTCCCAGTTTGCAGACCTTGATGCCCTTTTGTTTATGCAAACAAGCATAAACATAAGGGGCTGGCAGGAAGTTTAGTGCCTGTTTTAATAGAATACACACTTGGTGCTAAGAAACTTTACTGGGACAAAAGATGGAATGAGTTAAATATTGACTGCATGTTTGTTCTAACATTGCTATTGTCTAGCCCAAATGCACAGAAATCATCTGATGCAGGCCTGCCTGCAGAGTTGATATTCTAGTTTCTTTTGACTCCTATTAAAAACAAAATAAAACCAACTCTCAAGTATTTCAGCCCTTTTTTACTCTCAGATGTAAAGGACTAACGGCAGGATATATATGTATGTAAGCTTATATGTCACACCAGTGAGTATGAAAAATAAGACATTTGTAATAAATAATACCTCTTGTATATTGTTTTCTCCAGCAGGGTAGTCACAGCAGAGTCTTTTGTGATGCTCTTGTGTATGTTATGACTTCCATAAAGGAACCTCAGTCCTGTTTGGAAGCTACCCTACCCATTCTGGAAATTATAGGACCATCTAATGAAGAGAGAAATAGCAGCAGTTTACAGCTGGTGACAGTCAAGACATAGAAGGAATTCCATATGGCATTAGACAAGTATATGCCATTGTATAAAACTCTACATTGGATTTATTGTAATGATACTGCTAGGCTTGGGTTTGTTTGTTTGTTTCCAAGTAGAAAAGGAGGATTACACAACATTTCAAACATGAAAGTCTGATTTGGCTCTTGCTTTATTGGCGTGATGGCAGTTGGATGATGGTTCCTTCCCTGGTTATACTTGAATGGACATGCATTAATCATCCCTGAGAGATACATTTCAGTGGTATATTGAACATGAACATTAAGGATTGAAAGGGAAGTGTCTGTAGGGCTCAGAAAGGCTTTGGAAGACCACCACTGCTTTAGCCTCCAAGCCCAGACAAGGTCAGCCAACTTCTGCCACCTGAGACTTTAAGTCTGACTTCAAGGACATGCCCATGTTAGTGTTGTGGGTTTGGGGTTTTTTTGTTTTCTGTTTTTTGTTTCTGTCTGCCAGCCAAGTGAAAATTAATTCAAACTAAACTTAAACAGAAGAGAAGAGGAAGAAAGAATAAAAAGTGCAAGAAAAAAGGAGGAGAAAAGTGAGAATATAGTAAAGAAAGAGAAAAGAAATATATAAAGAAGTGACTTTCAACCTTCATCACAAGTATAAACAAATTTAGTGGCTCTCCATCCCTATAAGGTTACAAACAAGTATCTCTTTATCCCATACCCCATCCCTTATCTACAGACAAATCCATAAAGCATCAACTTTTCAGTCCAGACATCAGCAAAAAGTCTATAAAGGATTACCAGCTTTGTAACAACATATCTTATTTTAACCTTGATCAACCAAATCAACTTTATAGTCTTTCCTTTTACTTCTAACAGTCTTAATCTTTAGTTCATTAAAATATTGTTGTAGGATTTAATTTCTCTCCAATTCTTTGTCCCATGGTACTAATTTCTTCAAGGCTTTAACAAGCCTTTTTTGTAAATCCAATAAGAAAAAATAATCTAGGTCACTCTCTTGGTTTATCATTTGTATTTCCCTTTTGATTTTTAAAACATCAGCCAGTTTCTTTTGTATATCCAGTAATGTTGCCCTTTTCCAAATCATTCTCATTTGTAAATCCACTTTCAGTACCATCTCTATCTTGTCAGATGAAATTTGTTCCACATCTGTCATTTCTTCAATAATATCTTTTGGACATAGTCAGAGATAATTAGTGACACTGATGATATTGTGGCTACTAATTTCTGGCTCCATTCTTCAAAAGTCTCATTTAATTTTTCCAGTGTTATAGCATTTTGTGTCATTTTGTAAGTCCCAGTAAATAAAAGCAGACTTTTTTTTTTTTTTTCTCTGCTTAGGAACTTTAGTTCCCTCTAGTGTCCAGTTTCTAACATCATAACATTACTTCTTTGTTATGTCTTGCAATAACCAAAACAAATCTGTTTCCCATGAGAAGCTGTTTATTCTTTATAATTAAATCCAAAATCGTATAGTAAAAGTTCCAACATTCCAAATTTATCTGGACCCTTAATCTGTTTATAACTTTCTGGGATCAAAATCTTATTTAGCTTTTTGCTATTTACTTCAAATTCTTCAAATTCTTAAACTTATGGTTAGAATTTTGTTTTGTTCAGGATTGAAGGTAAACTCACCCAGCATTTTCAAACTTGTCATTCTGAAGGTCTCTAATAGCTTAGAAGTAGTTAATAAGCAATTTCCAAAACTGATTACAAAGTGAGGTTAGTGAACTTGTGTCCTTTAAAAGGTTCCACTGTGGTTGTGAGCAAGATGGCTATTCCCATCAGCTCCCAACACTCAAACCCTCAGGAAGCCACTGTCCTGAAATCTCATTGCAAGGAGCAGCTATCCAGAAAATTTGTGGGTGATCTCCCATCCTCTCCTTATCCAGATAGATGGTCTACTCACCAGTTCTTTGTTCTTTGCTGCAGTTGTCAGCTCCACTTTTGCAAAGACATCTTCAGTCCACCATTCCTTCTCCGGAAGTCTCCAGTCTGCCAGCCAAGTTCTAACTAGGTCTAACTGTCCTTAGCATTTCAAGATCATCCAAGGTTGGCATACTAAAGGTAATTAAATATTGCCTGTTTATTTGCTGAAGAAACATTGAAAACTGTGGGATGGAAATATATTGTTGCACAGGTGTAAATACTGCATCTATCCTTCCTAACTACCTAGCCTTGCTGCACTCAGAGAGCTAACATTAATTAAAATCAACAGAAATAAAAGTATTTTTTTAAAAAAAAATGATTAAACAAAAAATTACAAAAATGTTAGAATAGTAGTGATTAATATCAGCAGGCAAAGACAGTGCCTCACATCTTAAGAGTAAAGATTTACATTATCTATGAAGTGAACACTTTCCTTTTGTCTTTCCAGTTTGATGGCCATATAAGTCTGCTAGATGATAATGATTCCCTAAAGAGGATGGTCTTGACCAATTGATAAAATGGGGCTACCCATTTTGATTGCCACTGAGTTCTACCTTTCCTTCTCAATTTCAGTCTACAGGACTTTGATCATGAAATATTATTTTCTTCCTCTTCACAATCCCCATCTGTGTCTTCCCTACCTGTTGCACACTTTGTTATATTGCTTGGAAACCAGCTATGCTGGTGGCATATTTTCAGGGTCATAATAGTCTTGAAACTACTTTTTGTTTAATTTCATTGATTTTACACAATCTACTGGATGTGTTGTACAAAAATATATTTGAAATAGTACTGCAATCTTTGCAAGGATATAAATAGGAACTTGAACCAGTATCAGGAATTCAGCTGTGACTGCCGAAAATATGCTGTATAGCTCCAAACTAATTTTCCCTAAAGGGCATTAAAGCATATCCTGTACCCAAATGGAAAGCCAATTTAAACAGAAAAAAAAAACATTAATAACATACATACACTGCAAATTTGGATGCATGATTTGAAGTGGCCCAAAAATTATTGTCAAAAACACACTGCCATTCCCATATTCACACCTGCATACATTGGATATTTTTATATGGAAGCCCTTTGCTTGAAAGTATCTGGTGGTCAGAATAGAAAGGTGTGGCATTTTGTAAAGGTTGAGGATATGATTTGAGGTGACCCAGAGCTTATTTTGAAGTGAAACTCCCAGGTTTCTTAACTGATACAAATATTAATTAAGATTGGCACAGTGGTAGTACAGCAGTATGGTGGCAACTCATCCAGGGCACTATAATGGAGCTAAGGATGAGCACAAAGCTGTTCTCCAAGGTACGACTGAGCTTTAGAAAAAGAGATTAGTCATAGAACTTCATAGAAGCTCTGAATTTGGATTCAAATTTGTCTGCTCAAATTATGAGTAAGCGAAAAGCTGTTCTGAATTACCCCCTCTGTTACTTATTATCCAGACAGTATTTGAATACAACATAATTTTATTTTTTCTGCAATAACCTGCTAACTCACTTCCTTCCTTCCTTCCTTCCTTCCTTCCTTCCTTCCTTCCTTCCTTCCTTCCTTCCTTCCTTCCTTCCTTCCTTCCTCCCTCCTTGAATTTAAATACCCCCTAGTTCCCCAAATTCAAAGGATTCAAAGCAAAATATCTATCAATCAAATATCAACCCAATCAAAAAAGCAGCCCAAATACTATGCAATCATAACAAAAGCACTTAAAACCAACCCCCACCCCCTGCTGAAACAAAAACATTTTCCGAGCTCTGGGGAAAACAAATAAGGAGGGTTCCTGGCACATCTCCAACCTAAGGGGTTTCCATAGTATGAGGGCCATTAAAGAAAAGGTTTGTCTTCAGGTTCATGTCTGCTGGATTTCTCATGGGGAAGGGACTTCAAGCATTCTCTCCCTGTTGTCATGCATAGGCCATGTAGATTTCACCTGGATGAGACATTCCCTACAGTATCCTGGAGCCAAGCCAGATAAGGCTTTATAGGCCACAACCAGCATTTTGAACTGGAAAACCTGCTGGTGACCAATGTAGCAACTCACATGTTATCTCCCAGTAATACAAAAAGTCCTTCAGTAAGAATTGAACTGCATTGTTCAGAGAGATATAAACTCTGGTGGATAACTTAATTCTAATCTACTCATTATTTAGTGAACTACAGATCAGGTCTTTTTACAGAAGAATTTACACAGAGCAATTCACAGGGCATTACCAAATGTGTCTTCAGTTCCACTGGGGAGGGAAATTGACCTCTCTACCAACTAGACAAGAGCATCTCTGGTTTATTTCTGTCGTACCAGGTCCTGGCCTTCACTAGCTGGGATGGTGGGGTTTTGTGCAAATGGAAGCAGCACAGTTTAAACAAAACGTTGGTTTCACAACAGGAGAACTTGATGCAAAGGAAAGCACCCAGTAATAGTGTTAACTGACTGACAGGTGTCAAATTCACTTCCCACATGGAACTGAAGTCACATCTGGAAATGTCCCCAAACTGTCTATTTTCTTAGACATGCACAGGTTCAACATATTATCACATACATTCACTGTCTTTATACCTACTTTAGCAAAGTTGCCTTTCCCTTTGCCTAGTAGCTCCAAACATGAATTTACAATTTTGTGTTTCCCCAAGTATTGCAACTTCACCTGCTTCCACATTTTTATATCCAAAGTTTATGTTTTAAACAGCTGATCTACATCTTGACTGGTATCACAGTAAGTAAAACCCATCATAAAGAGGACTGTTATTGATTTATTTTATAATTTGCTAAACATAGGAAAGATCCTAAGTGAATTTTTCCTCCATCATAGATGCTTTTGGACAAATTCCATTGTCTAATACATTATTGCTTACATGAGTTGTTCAAACTTTTTGATTCCAAATAGATGATCTATTCATAAGAAACACTGAAGTTCTTCCAATCAAACATATGCTTGATACAATACACTACAAATAGCCTTCTCCATCTTGATGTCTTTCATGTGTTTATGAATCCCTTCATGACTGTCCATTGCCATTCTTTCTGCATCTGTTGGGAATTTAGTCCAAAACAGATGGAAGAAACCATGTTGGGGAAGAAAAACTTAGAACATATTGAATTGGATCCAGATTTGCTCTTATTGCTCAGATTTTTTAAGTTCAAATCTTAAAATCAGCAGACTTTCCATTTATAATGATTCACTGAAATCCCCATTCTGTGAATAAAAAGTCAGGATATAAAGGGAAGAAACAATCCCATTCTTTCAGTAATTCTATTCTAAATTTGACAAAATCTGGATCCAACCTGTGGGATATAACTCCTCACTTTACAAGTTTCCAGACAAATAGCTTTGTTAGTCTTTGCAGCAAAGGCAACAGTCTTGTGGCAAATAATCGTTTGCTCTGATGGTGCTACAAGAATCATTGTTTTTGCTGTTTACAAGATTGCTGTGCAGCTTATATCATTGAATATGGATGAAGTGCTCTGCATAGTTTTATTCTGAAATGCTATACAAAAGCGCTGGATGTCCTTATTAATTTTCTGAGACTAAATTGTCACATGGCCTGATTTGCTTGTAGAAACAATCTGGCAAAGGACTTTGGCCTGCATTTTCCACTTATGGGGAACAGAACTCTCATGGATGCTTCATGTTGCCCCATAAAAATGATTCCTAAAACACAGCCCAATGGACTGGGCTTATGTTCCTGCCCCACCCTTCTTTTTTCGTTTGAGTATATTTGCAGGGACATCCACTGTATATCAGCAACAAGAACATGGAGGAGCCATTTTTGAAGGACTGACCATCAGGGGAAGTCCAACTGCAATTCTTGGCTTTCCAGGAGAGTGATCTGCCAGCAAGGAAAAAGACATTTTGGGGAAATTCAACATATTCAGCCTCTGCTATATTTATCCCACAATATTTTCGAAGTGCTTTGTATTTTCCAATAGATTCATCTATGTTCACCATAAGGGGGAGGAAAAACAGTCTCTATCTATCTATTTATCTATCTATCTATCGATCGATCGATCGATCGTATTTATATAATTGCCAGTGGATCAAGTGATTATCAAATTGCCAGTGGATCACTTGAGCTAGTCACCTGGTAATGTTTGTCACCAAACTGAAAACAATTAGACTGATGTACACAGTCCTTGTTCCGCACATGTGTTGTCATTCTTGGGTCAGAGAAGTAACTGCAAGTATTTCTCTCTCTCTCAATTTGCCTCTCTTCATCTTGCCTATGGATTTTTATTCCCATCCAACTGGCTTCCTAGATTGGAGTTCTAAGTTATCCCCTCATTCCTATCTTATTTCTAAAGCATAACTATGAAATTCCATTGTTCCATTTGAAAACATTTTCTAAATATTGTGCTACACATCATACTAAAACACTAAAATAAATCCCACTTTTTGTGTTACCTATGTGAATATGGCCATGTCATTTTTTTCATACTCTTCTCAATACAGCTATTTTCTGTGTTAACATTGAGAAGGAAAACAGATACTGATAATCACAGTGCTTTCTGGGAGAATAATGGCCACTAGTAAACAGCCCCCCAAAATTCAGCCAAAATGGCCAGTTTGATTTCTCTGTTCTCAAGTCAAATGGCAAAATGGGTTGGTGGGGGAGCTGGGATTATGGTTAGAGTTGGAGTACTGATCAGTATATCTATGTATACATGGGTGTACAGATAGCCATTTTAGCTTAGCCAAAATTCAGCTCCACCCAGGCTATTATTGTTCCAGTTGGCTTTTTGGATTCAGGTGAATTTCTGAAGCAGTAAGGTTCTTCTATCTATGGACGCACAACACAAAATCCTAAAACAACCACAACCAAAACAAAACACCTCCAAATTCCACATTATGCAAGACCCTCACAGATGAAAGAAGCTGCCAGCTTCAGGCGTTGGCCCTCAATACAAAGAAAGCATTGAAGGGACAATGCTAGTGTGTTCTATCTCATTATTTCTCTTTATGTATTAGTGTAAATGAAATTTAGACTATCCAAATGATAGCTGTACCTCCTTTTGCCAGCCTGAAGGAAATAAGCAGAGGGCATTGATGATACTTCCTAATAACATGCCAAAATGAAACATGATTAGTATTACTACTGAATTATTTCAATTTTTGGTATCACATTCAATGACACCATTGAGCTTCCTAAAGTCGCACCCATTTTGCTGTGCATTTTGATTATTGTACAGGTGACCACTATTCAGTTGTTCCACTGGGTGTTGCTGCTTCTTGATCTCACTATTGAATCTGAGAGTTGGAAGGGGCCACCTGACCACTGAGTCCAGCTACCTGCAGGGTGCAGGAATCCCAGCAGAAAAATACCGAATGGTGTATCTGCTTACACACGTACAGAAAGGAGAGCCACTCCAACTGGCTGAGGTCACCCTAATACACACTGCTACACATTTTTCAGCTGTCAGAAAATATGGGAGAATTGAGACGAATATATGCCAGAGAGAATGCTAAACCTTTCATGCCTTTTTTCCCAACCTCTCGAAAATACCTGGTTAAGCAACCACTAAAGAGAAAATGCTCATGTTATTTGTGCATATTTCTCCTTTTGGCTCTGTTCACTTTAGTGGCTACAGCCCTTTTATTCTGGCTCTCAACATAGCACAGAAGGCAGAATATAGCCTTCAACCCTCCCAATGATGCCCAGCCCTGCAGTAGCCAATGTGGGCACAGAAACAAGAAAGGCACTGAATGAATGCCAATATATTTTCAGCTAGTGGTGATATCTGCTAAAAATGGAAAATATTGCTGAACATGAACCAAAATAGTATTCTGGCCTTTTCTCCAAAACTCTGTCATAGCCTACCATGACCAAGAAAAATAACCCAGTCTGAGACTAGGAAGATGAGGGGACAGGTTCGGATAACAAAGGGCAATTTTTTTTCAGTCTTGAATGTTGAAAATGACAAGTGTATACCCTTTAATTTTTCCCACAAGTCTTCTATGGGGAAAAGGAAAGCATTGCATTTGAGCATATTGACACCAAACTGATTTCTTCTTTAAATGCATGCACACAGAGAGATCCCTTAGTCAGGGATTTCATTGTTAAGAGAAGTTGCACCATGTCTGCCCTCGAGGCCCACAGAGATACTGGGCCTCCTCACCGAGCCATGAAATGGCCATGTGTTGCTGTTGGAATGATGACTGTTTGGGTAGAGACCGCAATACCAGCTCACAGAGGAGTCTATCTGTCCATCTCTCCCCATGTATGTATTTTCAGGGATCTATATTAAATACTGGAGTCAGGCCTGTTAAAGACTACATCTGGCCACTGCAACATGCATACTAATAACATCATTACAGCCGAGTGCCTTGGAGTGGGTGTTTACTTTGTTACGGTACCCATCACCTTCTAGAGCAGAATTGTTAATAGGAGGTTTTAAATTCAAATAGCACACGAGGCTAATTTTCTTCTATTTGCCCCCAAAATTAGGTTACACAGTTCATCTCATTTCTCCCATCCACTTTTGTCTTTCTCCTTCCACTCTCTTCCATATATGGGTGGTATTCCTTCTAAAGATCACTTCTTTCCTGTGACACTGAACTTGATCCCAGCTGACCTCCCTATAATGAGTGAATTGAAAACATCTCCCTTTGGAATGTGGCAGGTAGTTGCTGGCCAAGCCAGGGTTGTTTTCTTTGTTTGTCTTCCCTCCTCCTAAGCATCTGATGTATTAAAGCAGTAGAATCCTTTTCAGAAACTGAGACCAGGGTAATTACTCAATCTCACAAAGACTGCAAACCACAATTCCTTGGTATGGAGTCACTTTTCTTAATTAAACCTCCCCTCCACTCAAGATTATATCACTGGGTTCATGGATTGCAAACACAGTTCTTTGATATTTGATAGCAAAATGGAATCAAGCAAATGCATCTTTGTTCTTAATTGCAACTTTGCCAGATGAGAATTTCAGTGTGCCCTTTGGGTACAGGGAACCTTAATGCTGATAGAATGCCAACTGAGAGACTCAGATTTCCAGCACCTATCAACCCACAAATCAATGTGTTGGCCAAAGCACGTCCAACACAGATCCTCCATAGGAGACAGCATTCCTGCTGAAGTAAAGGGCAAGAGGTGGAGCCAGTTAAGGCCATAACAGGGGAAAGGGACAACTGGAGTTAGTTGCCTACTATGCTGATTTGCTACAAACCAACAAGCAAAGAATCTGGCACAAATCTTTTTTCTGCCTAAACATACCACCCCATTTCACTAGTGTGGTAAAGGGAGGGTGGAATACTACAAAAAATGACACCTTTCAAGTGTTATTTTAATTTGTAACGTCTTTAATGGGTGTAGCAGTATATAAGAATACTGCTTTTATTGCATGATGTGCCATAATTGGGATGAGCATTACATTCCACTAATATCCAAATGGAGGAGGAAAAGAGTTGGGAAAAAAAAAAAGCTTTGTTGCAGAATAAAGTTCTGAAAATCACTGATATCTGCTTTGTCCATAATTGGATTCCCTCAGAGCTCATCTGGGAAGGATTCAAACTCATCCAGCTATAACATGTGCAAAAAACCAAATCGTACAGAATATGCAACCCAAAATTACCAATGAAAAATCCATAATGCAGTGCATTAGTGAGGGAAATGTTAATGTGATATGAATATGGCATGTCAGTTCAAAAGGGGTAGAGACATTTCTCATGAGGTTGTACTGTCCTGGATAACCAAAACAGTTATTTGGAAAAAGTTTCTCTTGTGAACTTTACATATATCATGAAGATCTGTTTGATCTATCAAAAACCTCATCTTAATTGTTCCTTTTGTGCAATAAGCAGGAAAAGAAGGAAAAGAGTCTTTTGTGGTGACTGTCTTGCATCTATGAAATTCCTTTCTTCTGGAGGTTCACTTATGTCTAAGCCCAAGGCTATTTGTGGATGCTTGAAGTATGGGCTGGGTTTTATTTATATTTATAAACAAATCCCTTGTGTTTAATTTTCCACTTGAAATCTGAAACTGCTTCAGTTCATTGCTGTTGTGCCCACCATAAATTAAATTAAAAAATAAATTTTCCTTATCAGTTGGATGCTAGATATCCCAGTGTCTACGAGATAGTGTATGCAGATATCTCCAGTTTAGTTCTATTTTTATTATCCCTAGATTTATGTGTTAAATTTATATGTTCCATCATTCTTTCCTGAGCAAAATTATTTGTGGATTATATATTATTTATTTATACATTTGTACCTTAAATGTTTGGATATTGCATTTTCTTTAAAGACTACAAACACACCACACACACACATGGGCACACATACACACACACACACACATTTGATCTTAGCCAAAAGGCTAATGGCCATTTTAAAAAGAAAATAGGTTTCTTTATTTCATTCCCTTTTTGTGATATGTTTGTTTTTGACTTCTTTTTATATAACGTTAACACACACAAGGACTGACATCTTTCCAGGAATATAAGCACCAAGCAATCAGTGAATACATTCTTCCTTTTTAGGCATATACTGCATCACAGTTCATATTTCTTTCTTTTACAAATAAAACATACATACAGGCATGGACAAACAGAAACTGATGGAAAGCAGCTGAAAATACTTCATCGCACAGCGTCCGGCTTGGCTGGCATCTGATCTTAATCATAATATATTCTATGTCTGGTTTGTCAGAATCTATCACTCAGCAGTCCCTTCAATGGACAGTAATTTGAGGTGTGGCTTATTAGATCACACGATCTTATGAATAATAAAAAGTTATGGAAAATTGCAGCTCAGCCCGCTATCCAATTTGCACTGGTGTCGCCCACTTTAGAGCTGAGGCGGCATGTTTATGCATGATTTCTGTTTCATATGTATTGACTAGATCATTTTCCCTGTTGTCCTGAGAATTGATGACACACACTGTATTAAGAATGATAACCTCCACAAGGGGATAACACTTTCTTTAGATTACACTATTGTCAAAACATATTGAAATTTTCTTTACACATGTTAGGGCTGTATTTTTCTGCCTGAAAATCCTGTTCAGGTAGATTCTTGTCAGAATCCACAGATCCAGAGGACAGGTGTTTCAGCCATTGCTCTCCGTGGGTGTCTGTTGTGTATGAGAGAAGGGGAATGAGATATTTTTATGGGGCCCTTCTCAAAACACTCTCTGAATATCTAAAAGGTAGGGTTGGAGGAATGAATTTCTGACAGCTCTCTGTTTTGTTAATCTCTCTGATGTTCACTCAGTCATCTACACAGAGCTACATGCAGATCATAATGTTTGTTCAATCATACAATTGCATGGTTCACCCAGTTTCCCTGCCAGTTGGTGAAAGTGAATTTGGGAAGGCATTTCTTTTTTCAAGAGGCTGTATTTGTGATTTTACAACATAGATCTCCAAGCTTTTGGAGGCCAAGGGATACATTTAACATTTTTTGAATGGCTGAAAGCACAAATTAGATGAGTCTGCATCATACACCTGGACAGGGTTGGTTTTTGGAGGGGAGTTTTGGAAAGTGTATGCCTGTTTTAGAGCTTATTCTACAAGTTTCATGGATGTCCCCCTTCAAAATGTTGGGAAACTATACAGTCAATTTTCAACAGCTATTGTCAGAAGATAGCCTAAGACCACAAAAAGGGGACTTGAGGGTTGTATGTGGCCTTGAGGCTGTGACTGTTCACTATGGCAGAGTTGGTAATCTTATCTTCTTTTGCTGCATCTGGGACAAGGCCAAGATATTTTGTTACGGAGGGGTAAATATCACCTATTTCCCATACCCCTCGTGTAAGCCAGTCAGGTTAGCAGTTGCATTTCACTTCCACATTGGTGTTACAACAGAAGTCCTCTCTTAAATCTGAGAGCAACAGGCCAGCTGCGGAGGCATAGAGGTCATCCAGTCAGCCTTAGCTCCACCTAGTATGTGTGCACTATCTGCTCAAACAAATGCTATAGCAAACTTGTGGCAACACAAGTGTGAATTGTGTGAGCAGGACTACACATGTAGAATATTGGCTGGAATTTCTATTCCCTTAATCAGGGCTATGACATTTTGAGAGAAAGTGATTAGGCAGACAGGCTGCCCAGCAGCAATCAAGCATTGCCATCTATGGGACACTGGTCAGGAATGATAGGAAAAATTCAGGGGGGTGACTAGGAGCCTGCAATCTTATAGTATCTGCCATTTGTGCAACCATCTCATTCTGCCTAATGCTATGGCTGCTCCTATCACCTATGATGGCACAGATCCTTGTGGTTTCTTGGAGAAACTCTTGAATTCAAACATTTGAAGTCTCTATTGTGATCTAAGAGTGTCTTTATAATTAATAAATGATACAATATAATAAGATAGGAGAAAAGAAAATACAGAATCTCCTTTCTATACAGTAGATTTGAAATTTCTTCCCTGAAGTATGGCTCAAGAAGGTGACTACTGTCTTCATTTGCTTGGTCTGCCATTCCCAGCAAAGACAAAGAATTTGCACACAAACTCAACAGGTAAATGAAAATGACACACTATCCCATTTTCTTACAAAGAACTTTTTTTGCCCTACTGCAGTTGTTGCAAGTATTCATCGGAACTAACCAGTGCTTCCCATTTTAATCTTCATATCTCTACTGCCTATGCATGGAAGTTTCAGTTGAACAAAGCTGCAGGGAAGCATCATTACAGCCAAGAATGGTCAGAATGCTCTTCCATTGTTGCTGGAACGTGTCAGCACTTCAATGCCCAGAATGTTCAGCAGCACAATACAAAGAATTCTGGGAGTTGCAATCCCAGATACCATGTTTCCAGGGAATGTCAGGTATGGATAGGCTTCCTTAGAGTTGGTACTAGGTATAAAAGTACACTTTTTCTTAATCTGAACAGATAAAGTTTACATTATGTTTGGGAGTTGCTAATACAGATTAAGTGATTTGAAGCAAATCCTTAATATTACATTTGTTACAGAGTATATATATATAAAAAACTCCTCCATTTTTGAATGGGTTCAGCCATCTCCAACTGATTAACTTTATTTTTTTATTTTTTCTATTGTCTTGTGGCCAAATTAGTGCCACTCACTAAACGAGCTGTCACCTGATGACATTTACATTGCTACAATGCTATAAACAACTTCAAATAATTTAATCTTGAAAATATACTATTTTAGGTAAATTATGCCCCTTACAAATCTTGTTCTGTAATACAAGGTCAGAATCCTAGTACTTAAATTGATGGTAAACTGAGTATTTGTTTGCTTTTAATAACATATACTGAATACCACAATATGTAGCTCAGTGTTCGGAATACCACAACTCAAAGAATAAATGGAATTATTTAGGAGACAGCTTCTGAGTTGTAACCTATTACTACGCCTTGTTACATAAAGGAAGAAAATATGTAATTGTAGAATTGTGAACTGTAGAAATCTTAGATGGAGGCCGTGGTGGTAGAAAAACAGGACCAAAGCAAAATCCACTGCTTTAATGAACCTGAGGATACTGAGCCTCAGGAAATTGATTTTAAAGATTTGAAATTGCATGTAAAAACACAAATCCATGCAATGGGGGTTTCCTTTTAAATCCTGTATATAATCACAGGTGATAAAACTATCTGGGCAAGAGATCTGTGAGATTTCTAATTGAAATTAATTATATATCTTTGCATTTCCATTTCTCCCTCTCTCTCTGTCTTTTGAGGCAAATAGGTGGAACCACTCTTGGCTCTGAATTTAGAAAGCTCACTTCAGGGCCCCATAAATCCATTTCAGTGAAGAACTGACTCCCTGCATCTTCCCTTAAAGTTAAGTTTTGTCCTCCTGAAACACCTCCCCCCCCCTCACACACACACATTCAGCTTCAAGTCAGACACAGCCCTACCAATCCCCCAGATCATCCTGGCTGCCTGCCCATGTACACATTTATGTCTGCCTTTTGAGTGTTTTCAGAAGCCCATTAAATTTTGCCTTGGCAGGCCAAACATCTTCAACTCACCCAAAGACCTGAGGAGAGAAGGTTATCAGATTCCTCATTCTTGCCAGATGCACCCATCCCCACCTCCCCAAACCTCAAGTTCTTTCGTGCAGCTCTAGAAGAAGAAGCGGTGGGCGGGGGGGGGGGGAAGGCTTTCTAATTACACAACAGCATCAGGAGGTTGGTGTCTTTGGACAGACCCCTGGGGCAGCATAACTTCATAACCTTTTAGAAGGGCCCAAGGACAAATCTTGGCCTCTTCCGCTGTATTATGGAGATTATGAAGGTCCTTTCTTAGTCGTATTTTGGAGGAAACAGGGTTGGCATTTGTGTGCAGGGAGGCTGATGCTGCATATAAATCTTGCATCTCTGGCCCTTTGCTTTTCATGGGGGTGGGGGTGGGGGAGGCTGCTTCTTTTAAAAGTCTGCCAAAATTAAGGGCTTGATACACTACCAAAGGGCAGCAGCTGAGTGTTTACAATCCTCCAAGAAAGGAAGGAGAGAGAAAATTAAAACTGCAGTCCTATACCTGTTATTTTGGGAGTAAGACTGGGTGAACTCAGCAGGCTTATCTTGTAGCATGTGGTTTCTGTAGACCAAGCCACACTCTTTCATGTGTAACACCAGATTTAGGCATGCAAATGAACTGGATGGGAACATAATGGCTGGTGAAAAGTAGTGAATACTTCTAGGTTCCACTGGATTATTACATTTTCAAATGTTCATATTCATTAAAAAAAGAAAGAAAAAAGTCCCTGCAAGCATAAAAATGGGCATAGCAGAGACATTAAGTAGGGATTTACCAGAGTGACTGAGATACTACTTTTCTACCTGCAGAGATTTTTTTTTTTAATGTATATCTGAACAAAAATCTCATCTGCATTCCAAGGGGCCTAGACATGGAGCTCAGTTCTGAAAAAGTAGGGACTCATCTAAGAAGGAGAGAGGGAGGGTTTCATCACGGTTCCTGGCTCCTCAGAAGATAACCTGTGACCCCTTTAAAAGTGGAGAAAGAATTCCCAGCCTCAGAAAAGTCCAAGAGTGATACAGAAGCCCAGGGAGGAACCTCTTCCTCGTGTGAGAATAAACTCGCAGGGGTGTACCAAATTTGTGGGTTTTCTGTATCTAGAATAGCCTAGAAGAGAATAGAAGAGGCGGATTCTTTCTCACCATTTTCAGATTTCATTTGCTGGTGCTTACTCCTCTAGCGTCTTTTGTCTGACACTGAATTAGATCTTATCTAGGCTGAAAGATACGCATGCAGACGACTATGCTACTTAGAACTGCCGAAGCGCCTGCCTTTCTTTCTCCCATGCAGGAGAAACTCTGATCGAACTTGCCACATGCATGTCATCTGGAATGGCAGTGTTTACAGTGCTGTCAGAAAGGGCAAGAGCACAATTTCCAGATGCCAACTCTTTGGATACACTCTCGTATTTTCTTTATTTAACTAAAATTGCAGTAATACAGAACAATAGGGAAAATCATCAGTGGATGGGCTGTTGTGAAATCACTCTTATTTTCCTGAGATCCTGGACTTATACTTCTTAAGGGTCTCTTTTTTGTTGTTACAATTTGCTCGGAGAGAGAGAGAGAGAAAGAGAAACACTCATTTCTTCTGCCATTATGGAAATAAAAGTCCAAGCCTTCAGTTTGTCGCTGACACTGCCAAGGAAACATGAGGCTCTGTAACCTCCAGTACAAAGTACCCATAAGGTACCAAGCATCAAAGCATATTAAAAGATATTAACTACATATTTGCTTATGAACAAGATAAAAAGCAGTATGGCCCCCAGGTTCTCAAGCTGTGAGTGGAACAGCTTTGCAATTTGCCTGCAAAACTGCATTTTGATCTTAATGAATATAAAATGGCTACCATTAAAAGTAAAACAGATTATTCCAGGCCTTTCAGGGCCCATAGCTCTTTGGCGGTCATGGAGGGCCACTATGATCTTTCATTAAAATCTCACAGCAGGCCTCCCTCGCTGGCAAATCAAGCCTTGGCTGTCTAGGCGATTGGCTACATTTAAAAGTAATTTTCTGAAAATCTACACAGATTTTCAATTTGGTAATGAAAGTCGTAAGAGAATGCAGCAGGCAGCGTTCTGTCGAATGTCGTTACTAATCCAGTGCTCGCATTCATTAGGAATTCAACTGCCCCCATAACTATCTGGCTGATGGCAGCCTGCCATTTCAGCTCAGTTGTAATCTCCATTTGTTAATGAGTAGCATGTGTTAATTGTTGTCGGCATTCCTGCCACACATCCCTTCCGTAACAACATATTTTACCTGCTGAAAGGTGATGGCAAGGCGCATTCAGAGCCTGCTGTCTTTCAGGAGAAGAGGGATTTGAGAGGCTAGAACAAGGGTTCAAAATCTCTGGGAGCAACAGGACAAAAAAGGGAGAAAGAATATTATGAACATACTGTAAGCTTTTGTCCAGTTGAGCTGCTAGGATATAGATCTGACTGAGCATTTATCTTTGGGATAGGTGAAAGAAATGGACAGGCTTAGAAAGGCCAGATTTCTGCAACATGCTAGACTGGGCTAAAATAGAAGGGGATCAGGTGTTGTTCAGTGCATGGTAAGAACCCAACCATCTCTTACCATGTCAGGTGAACCAGGCCATCAGAGGAATATGTAATTCCAATTGTTTTGGAGGGCACTGTAAATACAGAAATCATGTTTGCTTATTCTGGCTCTAGCATATTGCAGGAACCCAGCCATTAAGTATGTTAGATTGCAACTTCAGAAATATAGGAAGCAGTCTTCTACTGAGACCAGCCATTGGTGACACTGCCCTATCATAAATTCCCTCTAGGTGCTCTGCTGTCAAAAGCTGGTTTCAAAGAAAGTCTTCTGTATGGTGGTTCTCTCTCTCTCTTCTGGATACTGAGGAAGGCTCCGAAGAATTACATGTATGACTGTCTCAATGTCTTTCAAGTCATTTTCAGGGTTAAGCCATTTTCATTCCTTCATTCCTCTTTACTTTTCCTGAAAAAGCATATGTGTATATGTATTCTGCAGTTGCATTCTCTGTAAACACATGTGAAGTGTTAACATAACAGGAAGAGAGCTCTGGTGCTATAATAATTCAGGGAGCAACTGATGTGAATTTTACAAAACTGAAATGCAAAATAAGAGTAGCCTCCCCTGGTAAGGGAGAAGGTGAAATCATACACTGTCGAAAGACGGCCTGTTCGGTGGCTACAGAAAACTGAAGAGAAGAAATCTCTGAAGAAAGGCATGAAGCCAGGCAAGAGTCAAACTCGGCTAGATGAAGGAAACTTAGATCTTTGTCTAAGCCAAACTTCAGCTGGGAGGTGAGCATCATGCTGCCCTCAGGTGGCTGTGTAAAAGAAAGATTAACAAAAATTGTTTCTTCGTTTCTTCCAAACCACGTGAGGAAAAAATAGCGGGAAGAAGCAAGGTCTTAAAAACAACAATACCAACGATTTACACAATGAAATGAGAAAATATAAGACGTCCACTCACTTTTGTATTTGAAACCAGTGTGGGGAAAGCGTTTTGCGTTGCATATGCTCCTAATTTTTTGCAGTCCACTTTTTGAAGTGAACTGACAGAGCCATGTCACCTGCATTAATGTGTAGACTACAACATACTGTAGCTATCTTATGGATTCCTTATCTCTCTAAAGTAATGTGCGTTTCAGAATAATAAGTATTTGGGAGTGCATAGTTTGTGAGGAAATGTTTGGAATTCTATATTCTGTGAGGAAAGCATGGATAAAGCACATATTTAGACAATATTTTCATGGAGTTTTGAAAAAGCATCGATTAATATAAAAATGAAGAGTAAATTTACACATGAATGTGTGAAACTGTCATAAACCAGAATATATTGCATTCATTTTTATTTTGCATCCTGAAGAACTCTTTCAAACTGAATATTTCCTAGAAAGAAATCACTTTCTGTGGATTATCAGATGCAACTATTTCAACATGTCTATATTCTAAGGATTACACATTCCTCCATGAGACTTTCCTTTATTATTTTCTGTGCTCAGCACTCAGTTTCTCTTAAATTCCACTTTAATAAGGAGAATATCTAAATTAATTCCAGAGTTGGAGTATATGCAATTTCCTGAAATTTGGAGTACCATTAGTATGGTGTCTTTTTCTTCCCCTACATTATTGGAAAAAATAAGACTCTGCAAATAAATAAGATAAATAAATAAATAAGATAAATAAATAAATAAGACTCTGCAAAAACAACAATGCAGCAGTTTTCATGGGAACATTCCAATGACTGCATCAAGGTTTGTTTTTCATGGTATGTTACTGATATGCCCACATGTTCCCTAAAACTGTAAAACTTAAAACAAACTTGATGCAAATGAATGTACAACCAAATCAAATTTAATTTTATGGAGTTTTATCAATGCAACACAGCTACAAACATACAGTAAAAAAAAACAACTACACATAAAAGATTGTGATCCAATTATGCATTGAGTCATATCAAGGTCATTTTGTCACATTAGTAATATAGAGCTGAATGAGAGATGCAAATGAATTGAAAAAATGCAAGCTATGGTGAACTGTTCATCTGTACTCTGCAAAGACTGGAAAGTTTAAAAAAGGAGAAAATCTTGTTTTATTCCAAGCAGTGGCTTCAGAGACTTCAGCAATTCTGTTAGGTGTTCCAGTTTAAGCTCTCTTTTGAACAAGCAGAGCAAAGTGAGACAAGTATGGCAAAGTTCAGGAAAGGAAAGGAAAGGAAAGGAAAGGAAAGGAAAGGAAAGGAAAGGAAAGGAAAGGAAAGGAAAGGAAAGGAAAGGAAAGGAAAGGAAAGGAAAGGAAAGGAAAGGAAAGGAAAGGAAAGGAAAGGAAAGGAAAGGAAAGGAAAGGAAAGGTCAAGACAAGGCAAATTTCAAAATTCAGATAGTACCCTGGACAGCTCCTTAAACCAGATTGGGCTGAGATATCGATTCGCATTCTCACACTGTGCCTTAATTTAATTGCAGATTTACCTGGATGACTAGCTTCACCTTTGCTGAGTGGAGCTCTTCAGTCGAAAGGACCTGGTAATTTTCTCTTTTACTCTTGGAGTAAATCTTTGACCTCATCGTTATAAATTAGGAGCCATGATATATTCCCCCTTGCTTGGTTCCAGTTTGGAAACAAGACTGGGCAAATCAGAAATCCAAAACCCAGTGGAAAATTTGATGATGAACACTTCAGAAGTTCAATACATGTGGCCAATTGTGCCTCCCCAGCTATCATTGTGCATATTTGCATATGTAGGAATTCACGCATCAATGCCATACTGTTTCTCTACTGTTCCACTGTTCCTTTTGTTGACAACCCCATGGCTTAGGGAATATAACAATACTTTTAGTGTAAACACAAGACAAAATACCTACTTAAAATATAAATTGTGATATTTAAAAAAAATATGCAGTTTATTGGGGCACATGCCCTTGTACTTAATACGTGTTTGCCTGCACCCGCCACAATATAGAGTATATAGCACAGCTTCTTGAAACTAATATGGAACCTTGATGAATGCAATATTTATTTACCTCAGTTGGAAATACTTTTAAAAACAGTTTGAACAATATTAGACCCGACATGCTTGCTAACAGAGGGCATAGTGAGAAGGAACTTGATGCAACTATTCTTGCTGAAACTAAAAAGATCTGTTTGGGAGACTAATAAGGGTATGATTATGAAAGCTGAGTTAAATCAAGCCTCCTTGGAGTCATTTTGTAGATCTTCAAGTAAACATTTCTGTCCAAAGTGACAAGAACCAAAACTTAAACTTTATGAAATTTCATTTGGAGATCAACCAAAATTATTATTTTGCTTTTGTGTGCCTGCTAAGATAAAGAGATACAAAGCTGAGTGATTCTGTCAAATTATTTTCACCAATATGGTGATGAGGGGAGTAATAAAAAAAAAAATTCTATATCCTGCAGAGAGAATTTCTAGTTTGTATATTTTTCTAATAATTTAAAAAAGAAGAGTTACAGACATACTACCTCATGTGCAAGTGAACAGGAATTGCACTGTTTAAAATAAATGAGGATTTTTTTATAACCATTATATATTGCTATAACTGTTTATAGAAAGGTTTCTTTCCTTTCCTGGCATTTTCAGGAAAGACAATGGGAATGCATGCATCGTATAGTCACATGGACATTCCAGGAAATGCCTGGATAGAAGCTTCTAGTCTGTAAAGAGCCTGACATCACTGTAAGGCTGCTGGGCTTTCTGAAAGACAGATAAACATTGAACACCACCCACCCCAGATGCCTCATCCTTTTAGAACATAAGTGAACACCCATCCATCTCTATTTCAGAGGGGGAGGGTTCCCCCTTTTCAGAGAATGAACATTAGCTGGTCTTCATTCTGCCAGTATTTATCCTGCCACAAATCCACTAAAAGTTAATCCCAAAATTAATTCACAGCAGGATCCATGACAGAAATCTTTATAATCGCTATCTGTTTTCTTATCTTAATAACTTCAAGTTTTGTTTGACCTTGCTTACAAATGGGGCAAAACAAGTTTGCAAAAATTATCATACTTATTTCTATATGCATTTTTCTTAGTGTGATGAGACATTGAAAAATGTATTTTGGGTATATGCTTCTCAAATTTTAAGGCAGTGTGGTGTAGTGGTTACAGTATTGGACTGGCACTGGAAGGCCCATGTTCAAGTCTGCAGGTAGTCCTTGACTTATAACACAATAGGGACTGGAAAATTCATTGTTAAGCAGTGCAGGCATTAAGTGAGACATCACATTACCACAACCTGTGACCTTCCCTGCTGGCTTCCCCACTGACTTTTCTTGTCGGAAGCCGGCTGGGAAGGTTGCAAATGGTGATCAAGCACCCAAATCACCATCATGTGACTGCAAGGATGCTGCAGTGGTCATAAGTATGAGCACTTTTTTCAGCACCGTCGTAACTTTGAATTTTTGTTAAATGAATGGAACTACCTGTATCCTCATCCACAGAAGCTTACTGTGTAATCTTGGGCCAGTCACCCTTTCGCAGCTCCTCTATATCATAGCATTGTTATTGTGAGGAAAAGTGGGAGGACTAGGTACACTGCCTTGAGTTCCTGAATAAAAGGTGGGATATACATCAAATAAATAAATAAAAGATGGGCATGTTTTCTTTTTTTAATCTGTGAAATGTATCACATTCTGAAAAGCTCAGAGTTTGGATCAATGTGCCTTATGGTTTATGCTACATATTCAACAGTTTTGACATTGTGATATAAATCCAAGGGAGAGGGGGTTGGAAAAAGAAAGTAGTAACTAGCTGTTCTTTCTATCATTAACAGGAGAATCACCAATCTCAGTGCTTTGAGGGAAGAATTTCACATTTCATGATGGTTTGCTATCTGTTGTGTTTTATTAATTCTGATTCTTTTGAGCAAGACCAACTGTTCTTTCATGGAACTTTGGTGGAAGCTTCAGATTTTTTATTCTTCCAAAATACTCCTCATACATGCAATCAAGAGGTCCACTGGGGGGGGGGGGGGAGTCAATTGACCCCACATTTTATAATACTGCCTTGTGACTAGGAGGTAGATGTCACTCTCAAAATATAAAAAGTTGTAGAAAATTGACTCCTTCTTGAGAGAGAATCTGCCCTTAATAGTAAAATTCTCTAGGTAGGATTAAGCCTGCACCCCTATCCAAGGAGATCCCATTGAAGCCATTCCTTTTCCCTAACAAAGTCATAGTTTAGCAGCCCAATGCTGCTTGAATTTAGGAAACAGTATCTGGTATCTGGCATCTCTAACCAGATACATCTTTTTTTTTTTTTTTTTGCTTTTATAATAACTCCTTTTGGTCACTTTGTTACAAACTTATAAACAGCTGCAATAAAAATGATATTTCTCTTGCATTGCTAGTAATGTTTCAGGGAGAGAGAGAAAAAGAAAGAAAGCAGAGAGGCTAAAAGGTATGTGACAGTCACTGATTTCTTCCCTAGAGCCACAGAAACCTATATGAGCAATTTCTTCATTTGACCAAAATGAATGGTCAATGGAAAAACAAATGTAAGTTTGGTATCACTGGTATGGGCTGAGACAGCTTGGGGCTTGAACGTAATAGACTTCCTTGAACGGATTAGGATCATCCAAAGATGCCTACATCTTTCTGTCAAAATGGATAGTTGTGTCCACAGCACAGGCATGGGGTTGCCCTTGATCCATGACCTTAGAATACAAAATAGCAGGCATAAGAATGATATGAGCAACTGTTTTGAAAGTTTCTCTGAAGCCTATTCATTTCATTTTACCAAGGGTGGGGTTAGGGGAGAGAGGGGAGAAGGAGGGAGGAAGAGGAAGGCAAGAAGACAATAAGCATTAAAGCTCTGATTGATGCTGAGACAGAATACCTAACAATAAAAACATGTTTTCTCTATTCCAAAAGAATGAGGCAGAACCATCCCTAAGAAGAGATTAATTGCTATCAGATAATATTACTATGGGATTACTATGGGATTACATGGAGGGAGGGAGGGAGGGAGGGAGGGAGGAGGGGAGGGAGGAGGGGAGGGAGGGAGGGAGGGAGGGAGGGAGGGAGGAAGGAAGGAAGGAAATCTCTTTTAGGTGGTTGCTAGTAATTTTACAGATCTCAGGCATCATCGACTTAAATCTGCTTGATTATTTTGTTCAGCAGCTTGATGGCCTTTTAAAAGTAGTTCTGTACAATCACTATCTAGATTTAATTTAATAGCTAAGCATGATATTGTATGTATTCTCAAGTTTGCCATTGATTTAAATGTGTGGAGATGGAGATGGACTAAACCAATGAATTACTGGTCTGTTTTGTGAAGGCTTCATTATCAACACTGGATCAAAATTTGTCTAATAACAGCATCACATTTTGTTCAGTTTCTTTTTCCCCCAAGTAATATGCAAAACAGGTACATTAATTGTTGCATTCCCCTCCCCCCCAGTGAAAAAGAGCCAAACGTAACTCCCCCTCCCATTCAACAATACCATTACATGAACATGACATGCCCTGCAACCTTTGGTAGCCAAAACAATAGTAAAAACAAAAATACAACCCTGTCTGCAAAAGGATTTCCTACCCCTGTTCTACATAATAAGTAAATGAACTAAGTTTTGTTTAGAAGCGGGGCATAGTTTCATTAGTAATGTAAGAATTTTCAAGGTTGCCACCATTACTAAAGATTTAAACTGAATTGTTTCCTAGGTGCATCTAGATTTGCTTGGTTTCCTAGGTGATCTAGATTTGAACAAACAAGTCTGCAGTTTAGTCAGTCATTGGAGAAACAAATCCAGGATGGTTGTATGCCTCGTTCTGTGGGTTCTTCTGGATCCAGCTTTGTTCACGGAGGCCCCGATGGCTATGGTGATCCACTGTATTTTTGCCCTTATTTGGCAAATACATCAGTTTCAATTTTTCCTGGAGAAGACCAATTCAATCATCGAGAACCAAACTCCATTACTATCTGTTTAGTAATAGTACTCATCAAGAGGAGTACCTAGAAAGAGCAGCTTTTCAAACACTGCAGCCAGCTTGCTTTCAAATGTGTTTTTCTTCTTTCATCTGTGGTTTCTCCTATGTTAAATGGGAGACAGGAAACTCCTCGGGGACGGTAAACTGTCCTCTTTTATTATGCAAATAGAGAAAGACCATACATAGTGATTTCCTATATTGCTGTATTATTATTATGGTTGGTCGCACATTCAGCCAGATGTTTAGACTGGATTTGGCATTTTTATCCACCTCTCGAGTCCTTCCCAAGGACCAGGGATAGGCAGATGTTGTAGTCTGGTGTTATTATTTGTTATTATTATTATTATTTGTTGTTGTTATTTGGAATGATGCAGTTAATTCCACAGCAGTATCTACCAATTGGTATTTATCTATGGAGAAAAATCTGAAAATAAACATAGAACAAAGGAAGGAAGCTGCATTTGCATTATTCCAATACAAATACAACACTCTCTATAATGTGATAAATGGAGATAATCATTCCCAACAATTACCAGATTATTCTGTAGATGTTGATATGACAATATACAATACAGACTTATTTTACATTTACATACTTTAAAAAAATAGCCTCCATAAGAACTCTCTGCTGGAAAAAAAATTAATCGGCTCTATTTATTACTTTTAAGCTAAAATAAGATTGTTTTATATAAAAGGCAATTAAGCAGTATAATATAGTAATAAGTAGAATACACCATAAGGAGTCGAACTAAAATACATGCTTCATGCAGTAGAGATCCGGTGTTTCAGGAGATTAACAATTATGACCGCCAGTCTTCTTCTGTTTCTGTAATACACCACACAATCTTTTTTAAATTACTTTATTAACCTTTCCTCCTACCACAGAAGTGCCCGATTATAGATAATATTTCAAAATCATCTGAGGTGTAAGTGTGTTTGATTTGCTTGGTAATTATTTGTCTACTTTATTACAGTGGCCAAGCACACAAGCTCCTCGATCACATTCATTTCAAGTCAAGAACTGGGTCAGACCATTTTGTGGTATCTGTTCTCTTAGTTCTTATCTAGGGTACCTGGAATTTCATACTGGAATTGCTGATATGCCTAATGCTGAATCAGACCAATGATCCATGGATTGAATTTAGTATCTTCTACTTGCAAATTGTGTCACTATTCATTCTACTATCCTATGACTTATTCAGACAGCTCTATTCTTTTACAAATAGGCTGTGAACTACATGGTCACGAAAACTTCACCAAGAAACCAACTTCTGTTTCTCTTCTCTCCAATGACCTGCACCATTCTCTGCTTCTCAGAGTGACTGTTGATGCTGTAACCTGTTCAGATCATTGTCTTATGGAACTGCATGTTCGTCAGAATCATGACTGAGCATCTAAGTAAGCACTAGTTTCAAAATAATTGTCTGAATTTACTGATTGGTTGGCTGACTGACTGACTGACTGACTGAATCTTTTTTCTTTCATTCATACCCAACTGCCTGGTATGAGTGAAATCATCAGCAGAGTTCCTTTTCACCTGAGCATGGCTGATTGGAAGACTTTTAAATGGTGGCCCCATATATAGCTAAACAGTCTCTTTTAGTTCTCTGCTTCTTCAGGATAGTTCTATTTGAACTTTTCTTCAACTACATTTACAATTGTACAATTTGTTAGGCCAAGACCCAGGCTTGGCTTCTGAGTGGCAGGCCAGAATCTGCAATCCCAAAAGTACATTGGAGCAGGACAAAGCCAAATTAAGATTGATTTACATTTTGTTTAATTAAATGCAGTTGATATGATTACTCCATAGTTACCCCATTCTGTCATGTTCAGTATTATGATAAGGTGAGAGCTTTTGGTCAGGTGCTTTGGAAACCTGCTGTATTGAATTAAATGCTTTTCCACCAATGGAAAGAGCCCTTAAGCCAGTGGTGTTAATGGTCAAGTCTCTTTCATGTCGAGTTCAACTCCTGTTGGCTTTAGAGACATGCCCATTAGTTTTCTTGGCAACATTGTAAAAGTTCCTTGGCACTGCCTTCCTTTTTCAGAGGTGGTGGTCTCCCATTCATATACTAACTAGGTCCAGATTGCAGTTTCTTGAGATTAGCCAAGCTCTAGCAGCTGCTGCCATCTTCAGGATCCTTAAATTCATTGGATGGGATCCAGACTTCATCATGTTTAAAGATGCAACAGAATTAACTTCATACTGGATTTGCTTGTAAAAGTGATTAAGCCAGGCTCCAACCCATTGTGTAGTTTTACAGCCAATACATTCCAGTGTACCTGATTCTGTGTCAAACTGGCCCACATCTTACAACCTAGGCCATGCTAACTGCTCTGTAATACAAATGCCCATTAGCATCTTCAAGCAGCCTCAGATAGAACTTCTTGGAAATGGGAAAGAAATGTATGCTCTTAACTTTAACGAGATGGAGGGAAGTAGGTGAAGAGGAAAAAATATGTACATACCGTTAAAAATAAGAATGCAGTGAGATGAAACAGAACAAAACTGAGTCCTGAAAGCCACGTTGGGGGTGGGGGGAGGGAGGGAGGAAGGAAGGCAGACCAATGCGTCTTGCTTTCCCCAAATCCAGAAATCTCAGCAATTTCCACCATCATTTGATTTCCAAACATTCAATTTGTAATACTATCTACTGCTGGTCAGCTCAGGCACCTAAAGCTCCAATTCCAACTGCACATTTATGTATTATGTGGTTGTGCATTCCCACACACACAGAGAAACACACATACATACATCTCAGCTCACAAAGTAAAATTCAATGTCAGCACAAAGTTGACAGCAAATGATTATAACAGCTTCAGTGCTTGAAAAAAAGAGTGTAAATAACTAGGATCCCCCGCGGGCTCTCTGTGCCTGCATTCATAACAACTGTGATGGACAGCCGGCATGGTAAGGTAGAAGGGGAGGTGCGGGGTGAGAGAAAAGTCCCCAAGATGTCTGCACACACACCCATCTTCTGCTTAACTGTCACTTTTCTGACTAAATAAGCTACTTTCTAAGCGAGAAAGTCTTCATACAGCAAACAGCTCATTTTCAGTACAAGTGCTGTTTTATGTGGGGTTTAAATTGTGTAATGCCATCATCATCAATAATTATGCATAGGTGGAGTGCACATGTGTGAGTGAGTGGATGAGAGAGACTGAAGGAAACAGTGAGTTTGTAGGTTATCAGGTTTTCTACTGACTATTAAGCATAACATGGGAGAATCAGGCTGACCACAGAAATTTCTAAAACTACAACAAATTTACTATTTGAATTTCCTCCATTGTGAATGTAGATGTCTCTTGTGTTGAATATTTGATAAATCCATACCTTTTCCAGAAGTTTGCCTCAGTTCTAGAAATGTCTCCTTGTCTAGGGTAGAATTTGTCATAACATATATGACAGATGTACCACGCCAGGAGACCAGATTAGATTTCCCCTTTCAATCTTTACAGAGTTAGGCCTTTTCAGCAGAGAGGCTTCTGCAAGAACACTTAGGCAATTTTCCCTTCTGGAATTTTTTTTTGGGGGGAGGGGAGGTGGGTGGGTGGGTCCAAATTCACCTGCTCTTGTTTCCAGGGCAGAACTGCTGTGCTGGAGAGTCTCCATAGGTCTGCTTTGGACATACATCAGCATGAGTGCAGTTGGCTACAGTTGATATCATTTGGTTTCTTCCTCCCAGGGACACAATGAGCTTTAGCTAAGATCATATTTATAAGAAATATCCCAGCATAAAAATGAATTTATAAACTTTAATTTTAGAAATTCTCCCTATTAAACCAGAAAGCCAGAAGAGTGAATCACAGGAGAGGGTGATACTAGGGAGAAAAAAAAATAGGGTAATTTCATCCCTAGGTTTATACCTTCTGGCCATCATCCAGCCTTAATTAATATGCCTGAGGATACCATTTTCCCTCCTCTCAGGCTCCTTGTGGTTTTTTGTTTTGTTTTTACAGGAAGGCCAGCCAAAGTAATGGCAACTGCAGGTCATACTTTTTTCAAGGCATTCAAAGGGCTGCAATAGGTCAGCTGGTGATACCTGGCATCACCAAAATCAATTTCCAGATTTTGGGGGGAAAGGTGGTAGAGCTTGAGGGTGTGAAATCTAACCAAAAACTTATATATCTTTAGCAATCGATTTTCTTGAAAACCAACTCTCTAAGAAGCTTTGTTATTTATCTGTAGCTTGCCATGAAAAATGATGGAAAATCTATTCTGTTTGACCCAAAGTCTGACAGGGCAAATTTAGAAGGGCCCTGAGGGCCACAATTAATAGGTGGGGAACAGCATGTGGCTTTTGATTTGCAGCTATGTTGTAAGCACAGTTGTTCAGATCAACCATGATGATGTCACACAAATAACCTAACTTGCATGTCACTGACATGAATAATATAATCCATGTAATTTGCACAATAATGTCACGATGCACATGTCATCACTTGCTCCTCTTCTCTAACCTGCCCCTATGGACATCCATGATAATAGACAGATACAATCTGGTTCACTCCATGCTGGAAATAGCTGTAATTCTTAACTTTAATGACTAAGCACTGATCATAAGCATTTGGTCTCTTAAAACTTATTTTTAGTAGAATGGATGGGGAAAAACAATTTAAGAAAGGGGACATTGAAGAAAGTTAAAATGGTCAATAATCATCTAATAGTCTTGTTTATCTATTCATTGTACCACAGATGACTGAGAGACATGGGGCAAATATTGCTGTAGGGGAAGATCTAGGCAAGCACAAATGGAGCAAGCTGCTTATAATAAATCACATGATTAGTTTATCTCCTACAGTGTAACCAAGACTGTCCAAATTAAGTCTTTCTCAGCCATGATAATCTGATCATGATGCCTTTTTACTAGAGATGATGGAAAGTATTAGTATGTGAACTATCATGGGATAAGTGTTTCCAATTCCCATTAAAGATACATAAAGTATGTAACTATTGATGAAATGCAGTCCAAAACTCTTAATTAAAGTGTGCATAACTGCATCAAGATTTTGCTTTGCATAGTTTTACTGATGAGTAGAGGAACTTGTATGCAAGGGCAAACAGGATGGATGGAGATGCCAACAAGATGGAAGGCTAGAAAGCTGTGACAAATGACAGTGATGCCACTTTCGGAATGAATGAGAGACATTCTCACTGTCAGATTAAGAAGGAGCAGAATGTAAGGCAAGTCATATCCATGAAAGAAGGATGGAATTGAATGCAGAAAGCTTCTTAATTATTAATCTATAGGTTCATATACAGAAGCAAGTGAAAGCATATGATATGAGTCGGGGGGGGGGGGCTGACAATGGTAAGCTGATGCTTAAGGCTTCAATCTATGGCCCTGGGAAGGACATCACATAGATTATCAACTGTAATGGAATTACAGAAGAGGTTCCAAGTGAAGAAAGTTCTTGCACAGGACACTTAGGAGCTCAGAAGTTGTACCTTTGACATGGAAAGCCTGAAGGCAGAGGGGCCAAAACAGGTTTCTAGAGAGACTTAGTGATTTGAGTAATGCTTCAAGTTACAGAAGTTAAAGCTTTTCTGTTTCATCATCATCCTTCTGCACTGGAGAAAAAAATAGTGCACTCACCTCAGAGCTGATTATTAATCTCCCTCTTGGAGCAATGGGAAGGGAATGTCTCCAAAGGAAGGAGGAATCTCAAAAAAATTAACAAAAAGAAAAAGTGTCACATTCTCGTTCTGGTTTGCTGGCATGATCCAGTTGTTAGGAATGGGTAACTTGGCCACAACCACACCAGATTTTCCCTACTCTTCAATCTTGGATTGCACTGCTAGTTGTCAATTCATAATTTTTTCTTGTTGTCTTAGTACCAGGGAGCTAGATATAAACAGGAAGCATTACCTTTAAAAATTAATTATAATTCTAATTAACTATTCAATTATATGCCTTTTTATGCCCCTCCCTCCTATTATATTTCACTTGAGATTTCTATCTGCAAATAAAAATGTCACATTACTGGCATTTTGTGTGTGTGTGTGGGAGCTCTAAGACATTATGTTAATTTCCCTATACTGAGCAATTGATATGTAATGCAGGTGTTCTCTTCAGTCCAGTAATATTTGCTGCAGTATAACAAAAAATGCACTATTTTGCTTTTTAATCAGATTTCTAAGTACTCTAAGAAATTAAAGCACCCGTCCTTTCACCAATGTTCATGGCAGCATCAAATGCTTGCTTCCATTTATTTTTTAAATGAAATATTTACAGCCATTTACACTGTTGGGGGCAATCTGTGGGCCCTCGGGTGCAAAAGTGTGCAGCACCATTCCTGCTTGTCTCATTGGTCACCTAATCGGACCACTGACTCCCATGCCATAGATCGCAGTCTTAAGCATCAAGGCACCTGGGCTGGGCAGCAAGCTGATTCAGAATACCCCTCACCTAGATCATGACAATGACAAAGCTTCCTTCTTCTTCCCCATGGCTCTTCTGTGTTGCTGGGGAAAGGGGGGATATTGCTTCCTCTTGCTTCCTCACAGCAATATTGCCCCAAATCACTGGACACCAGCAGCCTGCCTGTAGGGTCACTGGGAGGGAGTAAAACCTTCTTGTTTTCAGCTAAAGGAGGTGCTTGTGAATGGTTATATGCACTTAGGCAGTCTCAGGCCCCTGGTCACAAGTTGTTTATCCATGGTTTCCATGTATCTTGCTCTCCCTCTCAAATCATTACACTTGCCTTCGTCATCTGGTTAAATCTGATTGGTTACCAAGGATCATAACATAATCCTGTTGATTGCTATGTCTACATGGTCTGGAATTACTTATGGAAAAGGAGGAAGGGTATATTTATTTCAAAGGCACGTTTGCATCATTTGCAATCAAGCATGGAGACTCGGCTGAGAAAAAGGTTTCAGAGAAGAAGTTCTATTTTGAAAAGAGATTTGAAGGGAATCAGAGAAAAGGTATCATCCACTTCATGTAAACTCTACTTGGTTTAATCTTACAGTCACTGCTAACATAAGCTACAAAGGAATGTTTGTGGTTTCCACTAAGATTTCATTTAAAAAAAAAGGGGGGGGGGGTTCTTGCTTAGATTTTGTTTGTATTTCAGACCTAAATTTTGTATTGCTGCTCTCAACTTCCAATACGAATCAAAATGCTTTTTTAACTGCATATTTTTAGACAAAATAGATTTAGAAATGTGTATTTTCAACTTGCACTTTAGGAGGAAATGAAGCCTGCCAAATGTTACAAAAATGGATGGAAAGAATATATATATATATACACACACACACACATGCACATACACATACACACACACATGCACATGCACATACACATACACACACACACACACACATTTTTAAATAGTGTGCTTGTAACTTCTTGTTTTACGATGGAATGTGATGAAATTTGCAGGCTTGTAGTCCCAGTGATGGAGAACACATGTTCTAAATTTCAGACAGATAGATTGAGAGTTTTCTGTGCAAAGGAAAGCTACATTGCTAAGGAATGATAAATGTGGTAGAGCTGGTGGGCTGAGGTAGAAGCATAATTGATGAATTCTCTGTTCTTCTCTATAAAATAAACCAGTTGCTATGCCAGGTCAGCTAACTAATGCAGCTCAATAAAGACTGTCAAACAACTGTTTAAACCAAGACTGTCCAATAATGAGGAAGCACCTCTAAAAGGATAGAATAAATGACCTTTTTCCACCTCCATAATCTGTCCATTCCCCATTGCTTGGGCCAACCAAAGATATCTGAATGTAAAGATCACTCCAATTTGAGGACTGACCTGTCAGTCATTAGAATCCTACTTCATCTTCCAATATAGGGTTTATGTAAACAATTTTCATTTTTTAGTTTTTTTCCAGCTGCTGCACCATTATCCTTTGCTGGATGCTGAAACTGTTGACAAAAAGATTAGGGCTGGAGAATGTGCAGTTCTCCATTTGCTGCTCCATCTCAAATAATGAAAATCTGTTCCAAATTACCTCCCTCTACCTCAGTGCATATCCCTAGTATGCTTGTAGCATATTTACTATTTGTTCTTTAATGCTCTTCTTCATGTTTTAAATGTTAATGATCATAAAATAGTAATACAAAAATAAGAAAAAAGTTATAACTAGTTAAAGTCTTATTCTCTTTATGTGCATCTCCATTTCACTTAAACCAGCTTAGTAAATTAACGTATTATGTAATTAACAGTAAAACCAGAGTGTTGTATACATGACATAAAATCAATGCCAACAGCGACCTTGCACTATGTCACCTTTGATTCTTTCCCCATAAGCAGCGCTTGTTATCAGTACTAAAGGATGCTGAAATTGTGATTTTACTAATGTAAAAGTCAAAAGTGTTGATACATTTTCCTCATAAAAAACCCAGCATAACCTAGCAAATTCAAATATTAAATTTCAACTAGGAATTCAGACTGTCCTCTTATTATCAACAGAGTGATGTCACATTTTTATTACCTCTCTTGAGTAGATATAATTGTATCAATATTTTAATGCTTGATACATATTGCCCACAATAAATTGTGCACATAAATAAAACCTAACAAACAACAAAGTCCAATATTCAATTGCCAATGCAATAATAATGTTCTCTATTTTTATTACATTATGCATTATTTAATTACAATGATCAGAATCCCTTCGGAAAGTAAAACATAATTAGAAAAAAATTAAGTACGGTGGATCTATATATCTGATTTACACTTTTGATGTTAGTTTTGCATTAAGAATATATAAGGCATCCGTTCAAAATGGTGATATTACATGAGTTTGTTCTTTTTCTAATTAGTGCATTCCCCTTTAAGTTCCCTGGCTTCAGGAGATAATATTTCAGGGTTTTAATGAGCTTTTTAAGTATAATTGATGTAACAATCGTCAAATTACACATTTCTACCTGTGGAATAATGAAAGAAACAATTTAATGAGAAATGCTATCATTATTAGTAAATGAGCTTCTAAGCCACCATTGATAACATTAAAAAGCATAATGATTCATACATCAGCATCCTTAGAATTGTTACACCTCAGGTTTTCTGTTTCAATTTTTATTTTGTTTAGGGCTCCACTGAATATTACCTAGTTTCAGTTTTCAGCTTGAAATTATGTCATTTATTTAAAGCTAGTTTCTCCAAAATGCTTTTTAAAACCTATTTCTGGACACTTTCATATCAGCACAATTTTTACTCCCCAAGTCCTCAGAAGAAATTTAAAAGTGTTACAGAGGAATTTTGTCTGATGCCTTTGAACTTTGGTGTGGCAGAAGACTCCTGAGAATACTGTGGACAGCCAAGAAAACAAACAAATAGTTCACCAAACAAATCAATCCAGAATTCTCACTCAAGGCACACGTGAACAGGGTCAAATTTTCCTACTTCAGACCCGTTATGGGAAGACCCGGCTCTCTGGAAAACGGTCTAATGCTGGGAATGGTGGAAGGAAAGAGAAGAGGATGAACAGCAGCAAGGTGGATGGACTCAGTTACAGTGGCGATGTGTATACCATTGGGAGACCTAAAAGAACAGGTTAGGGATAGATCATCATGGAGAAAATCTATCTATGTGGTTGCTATTAGTCAGCCCTGATTTGATGACACATAATCAATCAATCAATCAATCAATCAGTCAATCAATTCACAACAGTGGTGATATAATAAACTCAGGCATGTTTTAACATCTCAATATGAACTGGGTGCTTTGGCTGCATCTTAGAAACCTGAGGTGCTATTATATATTATGGAGTTGATCTTTGAAATTAAGCCCACATCCTTTTGGCATCCAAAATTAAAGAACATTTTTACAGCTGACATTAAGGACATCTATGATTCATGGAATAAAGAATTGGAACACCTGATAATGGAACATCAATGGTTGCAGGTCTTTAAAAATGCTAAATTTGCTTCAGTGGATTTTAAATTTAAATTAATTGTAAATTTAAGTTAATTTTAATTTTAAATTATTTTTAAATTTTAATTATTGTAATTAATTTTTAATTTTAATTAATTAAAATTAAAATTGATGCATCAAAAGATCTCATTGCAAGTTTACTCGACATTATATGTATTCAGAAGGTTGGTTGTCAGATTTTCTCTATTGGTGTTGTAAACAATTTGAGGAGTTATTTACTCGTATGATTTGGTTCTGTGAATTGTTAACATATTTTTGGAATAATATTTTAATGCACATAAAGTAGATTTATGGGGAATTTTTATTTTTATTTTTAAAAAAAGCTTAATGCTATGTTAAGTTATGTTCCAAAAATTTGGAATCTGATTATTTTGAGGACTTAGTGTTCTGTCAGGCCCGGGGTTATGCTAAGAGAATTATTGTGAGAAATTGGAGAAGTAGTAATATTCCTGACATTAAGGAATATCCGAGACACATGTGATTTATTCATTTTGGAAAATACTATTTTATTTACTGATCCAAAAAAAGAAAAAAAAAACTCAATATGCTTTTCCGTGGCATAGATTTTATGACATTTGTATATTAGAGAATTTTTTTTTTTAATTCTCCCCCAAGGTAGATTTAGAAATCTGTTTGACATTTGATTAATATGTGATATCTAGAGTTTCCCATTTTGCTGTTGTTTTTGATTTTGCTTTGTTGCTAAGTTGGGTAGCTGTATTTTTTGTAGTTTTTCATACATTTCTTTTCCTGTTGTTTTAGCATTTTTTTCTAATTCTTTCTATAAAACTTGTTAAGATGAATAAAAACATTTTTTTTAAAAAAAAATAAAGGTGATCCATTATTCTCTTCACTTTTGCTGAAATGAACTGCTGAAAACAAAAGCGAAAGTTACAGTCCACTCTGCACTGCTTATTATGCAGTAATCCCAACTCTATTCCGAAGGGAAGGGAAGGGAAGGGAGAAGAGCAGAGCTGTAACTTGGGCCTTTGCAGGTTGCTGGGCTACTGAGGAAGAGAAGGGGAACTGAACTTTTGTCAAATTTCACTCTTGCTCTTTCTGTTTTGTTTTGGTGTTAGTGAGGGAGAGCTCCAAAGCCTTCAAGTCAGCTTTTCCTTTACAAGATCTAAAGCTCAGGAAACACAGGAGAGGTGAGGCAATTATTCCCTCTAGTGGGAAACAGAGCCACAGCTCCTTAAAGTACAGTCACAGTAACTAGCAGTTTCAGCGACAGCACAACTGAGTCAGAAAGCTTTCCCTCCTTGTTGATGTGTTATCAATATCCGGTGGAGGAATTACTTAACTGCATTCTTGTTTTCATTGTGGGAAATGCCTGGTCTCCATTTTTACTGTTTAAATGAGGTGAGTTGCGTTGCAAAGATGTGCCCGTGAAGATGAAGAAGTAATGGTGATTTGTTTCAACAACATACAGTATTTCATGTTGCTTTGCAGCCTCTTTCAGTATTTGCAAGAGCTGAAAGAGGCTTCTATGCTTTGCTGTATATGGGCAAAAGCCTCTTCCAGCAGCTAACTAGAAGCCACTTCCAGTTATTGCAAGTGGCAAAGGAGACAGATGAAGCAACTGAAGTTCAGGGAGCACCTTTCTTTGCAAAGCAGGTTCAAGGGGGTGCTTTTGCAAGCTGTCATTGAAGCAAAGCAGCCCCTTGAAGATTTATACAGCCGGAACAGTTAGCACTTCATAAATATATATATAATCCAGTAATCCCACCAGACAAATGTTCACCAGAACATCTATCCACTGAATCATTTTGGAGAACCCTACCAACACATTTTCCAAAGAACAAGAGGATCAAATGTTCAGTTGAAGACTATTCCATATTACGTTGCTTCATCTCAATTACATCCTGCTCTTCCACTCCTAAGGCATTCAAAGTGGCTAGCAGATTAAAATAAATCATATTAAATAGTCGCAAACCAGCTAACAAGTATAGGTAAAATCATTTTTAATCCTGTTCAAATGAGATCTTGAAAACTTTTCTAAAACTTGAGTGAATGAGTTCTAAGTGCAAACCCAAGGGATATGCTCCATAGCTGGAGAGCGATTAGACAGAACTTCTCTCATTTATTCAAAAAACAAGCCTTTGAAAATAAGGGCAACTTTAAAGCTGGATGGGTCTGGATGGGGAAGAAACCGTTTCTATTCAACCTGGACAAGACTGAATGGCCGTGGGTTTTAGGACCTTCCAGATCTGGTCATTTTCCATCATTAACTCTAAATGGGCTTACCCTTCCCCAATAAGAGTTGGTGAGCAATCTGGGGGTTCTCTTGGACGTACAGCTCCTGCTCAAGGAGCAGGTGGCAGCCTGAACAGCCTTTGTGTTGCCCATTATGCCTTTTTCTAAAGCAGGAAGCACTGCTTACAGTCACTCATGCCTTAGTTACCTCTCTATTGGCTATTGCAATGGTTTACATGGGGCTATCCTTGAACAGCATTCAGATGCTTCAGCTGGTCCAGAATGGTTCATAATGCAGTGGCACATGCAGTTTTGGCACACCACAGGATACATATGTAACACCACTGCTATGGGTAGGGTTATGGGTGCAACTGAAAGTACTTTTAAAGCCCTAAATGGCATAGGACCACGTTTGTTGTGGGACCACCTATTCCTGGTGCTTCCCATCCTTCCCACTAGACCTGGCAAAGGGGGAATGCTCCAGATCCCCTCAGTGAATCAGAGTCATCTGTTGGGTCCCAGGAAGCATGCCTTTTGTGTCATGGTGTCTGCCCTATAGAATAGCCTCCCCCAGAGATATGGATGGCACTGACTGTATTGGCCTTTGGGAGACCATGAAAGCCTAGCTCTTCTCCTAGGCACCGGGGCCAGGATATTAGTTAATGGAGATATGGCATGGGTGTATGTAAGGCTGCCTCACCTTCGTAACTTCAGCTTCAGGCAAACTCAGCCTGGGTTTTGCTTCTCAGCTTTTCAGCACAATTCAACTTCAGCTCAGTAGAAAAATTTCAGCTTTCTTCACAAAGAAGCAATATTTAACTCACTTCAGCCATCTCCAACTGTAGGAAAAAAACAAACTTCCCCCGACTCTCTTGCCTGGGCTGTAAATGCCTCCTTTTATCTTGCTGATGCCATCAACATCAGCAGATGGTGCTATTTATAGAGGGTAGGCAAGGAGGAGCTACAGGGCATTCTTTTCTCCATGCTGTGCAGATCAGTCCTTCCAGGCCATCACCATGAGGTAACCAAGCAGGGAGCAGTACTGTTTTCTGATATTGCTGGACAGAAACAGCAGTACTGGATACACCATATCACTGCCATACTAGATACAGTTGTGCAAATGCATTCCTTTGCCACCACTGCCACCTGGAGATCCAGAAACAGCAGGAGGTGACAAGGAAATACAACTCTAGTACTTGAATCTGGTTTCCAGTTGACCCAGAACATCTGTTTCTTATTTGGGTTTAATTTCAGCTTGTTCACTCTCATACCACCCACTATCTACCTTAGACAATGCTCAAGGGAATCAACTAGTTGGTTGTTCCTTTGGAGTAAGGAGCAACAAAGCTGAATGTTGTTAGTGTATTTTTGGCATCAGACTTTCAGAGCTTTGGATGGCTGCGCAAGACATTATAGCTTAGATACCAAGCTGCATGAATTACCTCCTCCCCCCCCCCCAAAAAAAAAGACCTGTGACAGCAAAAGGCAACATCCTGGATTGAAATAATAGCCCCTTGGTACTACTTTTAGACATGATCTGATAGGAAGGACTGAAACCATTGCAAAACAATGTTCCCCAAAACCTCAGGTCAGTCCAAGAGAATATCATAGTTAATGATGATGAAAGCTGGCAAGAGGTCCAAGAGAATGAGGACAGTTCCACTCTCTTTATCCAGTGCCTAGCATGTCTTCTACCAAGATGGGTAAAGATGGCCACAGCAGTCTGTTTCTTGGCCCAAATCCTGAATGAAATGGATTCCAATAATAAGTACCTTTCATTTGTATTTGGAGCTGTGAAGCTGCATTTTTTTTATATCAGCTTAGCCAAAAATGATACATTTGAGACTGGCTAGTAATTTTCTAATGTTTCTGGATCAAAGGAGTGTCTTTTTTTAATAACAATTGAGCCAAAGCTTCCTTTAAGCAGGAAAAAATATGTTACTGTCATAAGAAGACACTGAACGCTTTGAATCATGGGCTAGTTATGATGAGCAACAATTGAATAAACAGGTGATAGCCCTTTATTCAGTCTATAGTTGCACATTTCTAGATTACCCATTCTACTCTGAGTTATGCGCCTACATTGTAGCTACATTTTTCTTTTAGTGTACTCGGCACACTTCACATACTCATTTGTCTGTGGTCCAGCACTGAGAGACATGGTCTTGCCAATTAGTGATGTAATAAGAACCTAATATTGGTGATGCATCTGCAGATCAAATTGAAAGGAGCGTGATTGATATTATCATCAACAAGAAATCCACAAATGACAAGTTTTACTAGATGGCTTCCAGAGATATGCATTATTAATTTTGAAAGTAATTAATTTCAAGGTGCCCTGCACTTGAGGAAGCTGATATACAGTGACATCTCTATCCCACTCAAGTTCATGGTGGATGTGCTACTATTGCAGGGCCAGAGCATTCCTACAAAGGTCTGTTAGTCCATAAAAATAGTCAATTGTGGATTACTATCAACAGTGAGTAGGGTTAAATCCAATGGTGAATGAACAGAATGGTGACGGGAACATCTAAAGCCAAAGGTGAATAAACATTTTTAATATTGTGTCCCCTATCTCTTCTCTTTTCCAGATGCATGTGAATGTACAATAAGAGGATGAAGAAGGAATTTTCAGAGAGTTGGTTCAGAGAGCAATAGTGACCTTCAGTGACAAGAAAACTAGTTGGTGCTGAGTGTCTTCTGAAATTAGGCTAAAGGTTACATATAAGAGAGAGAATGAAGTCACAAAAGTTTATTTTAGTGTGATCCTTGAGTGTTTGATAGTAACATAAAAGGAAGTGTAGAACATCTGAACATTACTTACCCAAGAGTCATTTCTTGAGATACAATACCTATAGGAACTATAGTGTCCTTTCTTAAAGCATCTTACTTTAAAGTTTCTTTGCTGACTCAGAACAAATATTTGTTGATAGCTTACACAATTAAACTAGGGGATAAGATTAACTAGGCATGTGCCTAGCTTCAATTCTCTGTGTACTGAATATTCTCACAGATGACCATTTATTAACATATGTATGTCTGTGTGTGAGAAAGAGAGAGAGAGAAGCAAACTTATAGAGGATGGATCCAGTAGTGATGATAATTGTACATATTTATTAAGTGGTGCCTCCATTTTCAGAGGCAGAGTAATTCTAAATAAAAGATATTGAGAGAGACAAAAGGGTAGACATGTTGCCTTTATGCCATGCTTGTAAGCATCGGAATACAATTAGTGAATTTGGTAGCAGATCCAGCAAAGCATATCTCACTTTTGTTAGAATGCCAATGTCTAGCTCAGAGATTGGTTAATTGCAGCAATATTCTTCTAGCACAGTCTACCAATGGCATGTAGAAAAGTGAGTAATACAATCAGGGAAGGAGCCAAGAATTTGGAGTCCAGTTCTCTCTGGAGTGTCTACTGCGTTGTGTTTTCAGAGCAAGAGATGGACTGTTAATTCTCCTCTGGTTAATTCTAGTTTGGCATCCCTCTGATATATCTTTGATAATTTCTACTCTAATTATAATGAGAATAATTTTTCATTCTACTTTTGCAATAAAAATATTTCCTTATTTCTCATTATATCAATAGAACTCAATCTCTCACAGTTCCCACTGCATTCTTACACTTATACACAGCACACTCTTCTCTCCCTTAGCATTTAATCTCTTCATAGTCTGCCAATGTCAAGAGGTTCAGATTAAGCTTGTTAAAGATCTGCTTCACTCTTACTCACTGATGATTATTTATTTAGCAGTTTTATGTAACCCTGTCATTGATAAGCACTCTATTAATTTGCTGAGGGACAAATCAACTCTAGTTATTTTTCTACCAGCTATTAGATTCAGTGGTAGCTGTTTGCAACAAATGGCTTGCCAGTTAATTATAAATTATGGGTCCTCTTTACTTATATTAATTAATATCTCCTCAGCTTTGTAATACTAGACAAATAAATTGAAGGCAAGATTTATTAGGTGGTATATGCTTTGTGTCTCTTGATTAGTACTCTTTACTTTTGGAACATTTATACTTGTTTAGATGGATTTGATGGCAGCACGCTTCCTTCAAGAGCTGGTTCCTGGGCTGCATTTTAATTTTAGGGTGGTGGAAACAAGAGGCAAGCACCAGGAGTCTCAAGAGCTGGTTCCTGGGCTGCATTTTAATTTTAGGGTGGTGGAAACAAGAGGCAAGCACCAGGAGTTAATTGAATTGCCACTCTGTAAAAAAGCATTCTGTTCTCCTGGACAATGCTGGAAGGGTAATTTCAGGGGGCAAAAATGAAGACCAGCCCTACTTTGCCCAAAGGACTGCTTCTGTCTTGGGTTGTTTGCGCTGATATTTCTTCCCACACAAAAAAATGTTGTGGCTACCAAATGTTGCAGCCTTTCTGCCTTAGAAGAACCCAGCCCATACTGGCTGGCCTGTACTTGCCACAGAATCTTGGGAAAATATTCTGCCCTGAACAGTTCATATGGAATGTGGCAGGCCCCTTGTTGGCCCTTCAGAACACCTGTGTTTTCATTTGCCAATCCCACCAAAGTGGATTGGCAAAGTGTGAAACTGGCATGCAATTGTCTTCACTGCTGCTGGTCTCCTCCCGGAACATCCGGCAATCACTCTCCCCACCCTCCACGTTTTTCCTTTCCTTTCCTTTCTTCTTTTCTTTTCTCTCTCTCTCTCTCTCTCTCTCTCTCTCTCTCTCTTTTTTTTACTGTCTTGAAATAGAATAGTAAAACTGAACCCAGGAGCCAGGGAGGGAATGTCATGAACCAGGCAGCGGCAAGCCTTCCTAAAAACAGCAGCTTTGCTCTGGTCTCAAAAAAACTGGCATAGAGCCAAAAAAAAGTCAGCATGGCTCTCAGAATGAGCCAATTACTTCTGATGTGACAGTTCTGAAACCAGCTTCAAACTGGAGCAAATTCTCCATTTGGGGGTGTTCTGCATGTCACTCATATAAACTGAACAGACTCTAGAAAACACCCAATAGCTGTGCACAAGAAATGAACCTACTCAGCTTTCCTGATCATCGCATTCCTGTATTCCAGAATAAAACATACTAATTAGATGTGTTCAACATGCTTGAGGTGTTCAGTTACAGATCTAGCAAGTCTTCAGAAAATTATTTTAGGGCATAGCCAGGTTCAGCAGGAAAGCCAGTTTTTGTGTTATCATACTCCTAGGAAAGCATGTTACAGAAAACATTTGTTCCTAAGAGAATCCTTAGGAAAAATATTGAGCTTTATCCAGAAATTTTGCAAGAAAGGTTATCCAAGAAATCATTGGCTAAAAAGATTTTCACTCTTCCCACCAACCCATTTGCAAGCTTCCAATTCCCCAATATTCCATAATGGTGCAGGGCTCTTCATCCACAAAAAGGGTTTTAATGTGTTAAAGCTGAATATACATACAGCCTTATCTGTTTATGATGAAAACACAGCAGTTTGAAGCTCTTTCCCACAGAGAATTATGTTTGCAGCAAAGTTTGTACCTAAAACCATATTGTCTGTTAAAACCTGAAAAGATCTTTCATCTAAATAGATATACATGTATCTATCTATCTGACTAGAAGATGAAGTCTACCATATTAATACAAACAACCACACACCTGAGGTTTCTCTTCAAGTTTGAAGAGGAAAGGGTAGTTAGAATAGATTATTTTCCCTATTTTCCATTTTGTTTCAGAAGGGATATAAAATTGAGGCCTTGACCATTCAAGGTCAGCAAAGCAATCCCATTAACCTATGGAGAAAGTAAGACTTGAGTTGGGTTAATTAAACATGATTGCTTCCCAGAGCTCAAAGACACTTTAATGTGTCAACAGCCCAGTCCTCCTATCATCAAGCTAGCTGTTAAACTCAAAGAACCAAGGGGAAAGTCCTTTAAAAAAAAGGGGGGTACAGAAAAATTCTCACATACTATACATGGAAGAGGAAAGGTTCTTTCTATTCTCACTAAGGTATTTTCTAGGTTTCCTCATGTAGAAATGAATGTCTAGATGGTACTTATCTGGTTCATGCCCATTGTCATTACCTTTGTATATCCAAGGATCATATTTTCACTAGAACTGGCATAAGACTTATAATACAAATTCTCTTTATTTAAAGAGTGTGGAACCTTTAAATTTAAAGTAAGTTGGGTGCTTTGCCTCTGTTTCTATATCCTCTATGCTAAACTTTCTACTTTCTTCTTTTTCTAGAAGGATATTTGCAATTCTTCCTCTAGAAACTTGCAATTTTCATTATTCCATCAGGGATATAACCTATATCATACAGCTTCATACTGAAAGACTGTGTGAGACAGTGTAGTGGGGACAATGGCAGCTATCAACCTATAACTTCCATGCAGAGGATGAGTACTATTGTGAGTTTGCATCCTTCATTTAGAAAAAAAAAATTGTGCCAGGGGCAGATTTCTATTGCCTTGCTCCTTGTGACTCTAAATTCCAGCTGGAAATTCTTTACTAAAAAATATTTGATTCAGCCCTGGAACGTAGATGTAATTTATTATAAGATTTCAAGTTTGAAATATTCCTAAATCCAAACAATCAAGATACTGTTAGCAGAATCAAAGCATCTGGATTCTGAATTGGGAATTTCACCTCAAAAAGCAAGTGCAAATGTTGCTTTGAATTTTCTCATGTGTACGTCCGAGTGTGGATTCTGGAAAATACAGGCAAATTCTGTATAGTTATGAATACTGATTTCAACTCTAAACTTGTTAGAAGAAATTACAGCATCTCTTATTTAAGAAAAAAATTATCTCCCACACAAAGTGTCCACTGCCCAGAGTCAGTGAATGGGCAGCCCCAGAAATTTAAGTTATGAATGAATGAACGATCATGTGTGAACAAATGTGATTGTGAAAGTACTTCTAGGCCACGGGAGAGCATTAGTGGCTCTTCAGTTGTTGCTAAATTATAACTTCTAACATACCTTACCATACTCTATGCTGACCAAAGTGGTTGGAAGTTGGGGGTTGCCAAAATCTGAAGGGCCACATATTTTCTACTACAGCTATAGGAAATGATTACTAGGTATGGAAAATTTCAATGCAGCAGGGGCTCTTATTAGGGGATGTGCTCCTGAACACATGCAGGTTGCTAAAAGAATACCAAGTAATTAAGCAGCAGCAGGTTCCATTTAAAAAGAAGAATGTCATAATATAGCTGTCTTGGATGTAGAGCAGGGCCTTAGTCCAGCTATCAATGAATGCTGGTAGATATTCATTGTATTTTAAGTATAAAAGATACATTGGATAGGAAAACCTCATTTCTACCTAAGCTACATTTTGAAGAGAGAGAAGTACAAGAAAAAGAAAAGGAGAGAGAGGAAATACCTTTTTGTTTCTTAAACACAAAGATTTGTTTTAACCAACCATAGGCCAGCTGAGGAACAGACATGGATAGTCTGTGAAGACCCTTCCCCTTATTCATCTTTTGCTATTTGCCTTAGTGATCAAAAAAGCTCAGAGATGCAAGGAGAGAATGCAGTTTTCAACACTAGGGTTGTGCAGTGCTTCAAGTTCAGTCTACAAAAAGTGTTTTGGAGCATGCAGAAATATTCGTGGACCACCTGTCTACAACATATTAAAGCAGCTGCATCTTTTCCCTGGACCACGTAGCATGTACAGATCTAATGATCCCTAGATGGGAGACTGGCGCTTAACCACTGAATATCACCTATCAGTGTCAACAGTATGATCTCATTTGTGTTTATACACACACTTTCACATATGCATAGTCACAACTGGGCTGTTCCCCATTTCAGAACTCAGCTGAAGGAAAAAGGTCTGAAAACTGTCTGGGGAATATTTGCACGAGAGAATCAATAGATATGAGTTAGAAAGATAAAATGCCTGCTCCTGTTCTTGATTCTCTACAAGTGGTATCTTATCCCCATATTACTGTTACAAACAGATATCTTGCTACTTCCCCCCAGAATTTGTAGCAAGGCGTAATGCTAGCCTTACAAATATAACATGTCTTTTTCAAGTCCAATTTATGTGATCAACTCTACTGTATTTTTCCATTTCTTTATCACTGATCCTGATTCAGCATGATTTTATGTGAGGGCCCCTTCATAGTAAAATCACAAATGACTACATCTTTAAAAATGGATACCTTTAAAACATCTTCTTAGAATATGATAATCTGTAATCTTACAATATAGAGTTAATTTACCAGTACCTCATCTGCCAAATAAGCTAAATGTCTTGGTTGGGAATGATAGAATTCATAGTTAATATACCTGAAAGACATTAGAGAAAATGCCTGCTCAAAACTGGCCACTGGGACCTGGCCCTGAGATATTTTGAGGAACCACGAAGAGTCGGACACGACTTAACGACTGAACAACAACAAAATGTAAGAGGTCAGTTACATATGAAGGGTTATAGAGTTCTTGGTACTCTCTGAGCTTGGTTGTTTGCTTGCAGACGTTTCATTACCCAACTAGGTAACATCTCAGTGCTAATGAGAGGTCTCTTCTACTGGATATGAAGGGTTACTCAAATCCTTCAAAGGTTTATTCTGCATGTGGTTTGTCAAATGAAAGGTGCTCTGAGTTACTACTTGTCCATTAAAGCTAAAAGTCTATAACCTCACATCCTTTATTAACAGCAATACATTTTTCTTTTATTTGAGATTATTATTTTTCACACTCAAAATACAAAATACTTTATTCTGAGAGCTGGCAGTACTCATCTTGGTGAGTGAAAAAGTAGGATTTTGATTGCCTAGGGTGAAATGTGTTACCGTTAAAAATGGTTAGTTAAAAAAAATTGTTTACATAGAAAGTAAATACTAAATAGCTTGTTTACCTATCTCCTTGTTTGTGGAAGCTTAACATGTAATGTGAAGCATGGGCTTTGTTTATTGTTCAAAGTATTGTGCAGTTCCAGAAAATGAATTAATTTACTAACCAGTTAAACATGTTTCTTAATTTTTTTTAACAATTCATAAACTACTCAGAGTCTCAGATTCAGGTGGCATACAAATTTAATAAATACATGTCCATTTAGTATTTGTTCTGGCCTTATCTTGCCCTCCTTGCCCCCCACTTTTTAGACTTTAGCACCAGCAAACCATTGAAAGGTCAAGTATAGCTCTCAGCCTGGAAAATATTTCCTATTTGTCTTATATAAACTTTCCCTCTGAGTGTACAAGTCTCAGTCCAGATCTTTTTATTAACGAATAAAGCAGGAAGATCATTTTTGCATTTATCTCTCTAAGGTCACTGTTGCCACTACTAGCCTATCTGGTAGTACTGGTATCAGAAGTGGAACCAACTGGAAATAAGCCTATGTCCTGAAGTTAGAAATTTTAACAATCTGTCTCAAGCAATCTCACCCTCCTCTCCCCGCCCCCAAAGAAACCATCAACCAGTGTCCTAGAGGTTACAGGTTGGACTATGATTCCCACTCTTCAGTTGATGGCTAAACTGTGTCAAAAAAATGAAGCAATGGTTTCCAAAAATACATGCTAATCCACTAGCTTAGAGCACTCCCCAGAATTCAGGCCTGCCAGTCCCTGAACTCCAGGCATTTGCAGCAATTTAGGTCATTTCCAATTGGAATTCAACGCCAGGTGTCAGTGGTGAAGTGCCTAGAGGCAATCAAATTACCTGGTGGTGTCACCTTGTCCTCCTAATGATCCTTATATATTTAAACATAAACATAATAAAAAATAAATGCTTATCCAAGCAGGACAGCTACATATGCTTACCTGGGTGCCAGTGTTTCTCACTTGCTATAGAGAGAGAGAAAGAGAGAGAAGAGAGAAATAGATGTCAGTGGCAGTTAAAGTAAAACTATCAACATATGGGATGTATTTACAAATGTGTCCCCGGGTCCCCAGTCAAAACCTTATCAAAACTTGCAAGGTAATTGAATTTTGTTCTGTCTCTTGCTGTTTTCCATCAGGCACATGCAATTATTAGGAAGCGAACAAAATTGTAAGCCCTGATCAGGTCTTTTCTCCAACACATAAAGATTTAAAGTGGCATTCATGCTCCCTGCAGGGTCCCTGCATACATGATTCTCATATGATCTACTCCCAACCTGAATGGGGTGAGTGAGGTTGGGTGGGGTGAGATTCAACATGAATGCCCTTGTGATATCCAGGCAAGCAGCAAAGCCTATCAACCAGTACCCCCAATCGCTTATACCTGAACACACTTCAAATCTTCTTCCTTCACATAAATTCAGGAGCATCAAGCTCAAGTAGGGACCCCAGAGTAGATCTAGTAGACACCTCCATGCTCCACCTCCACTTTTAGTCTCACAAATCAGGCAAATGCCTGAATAAGGCTTCTTTTATACTGAGATAGCCATAATTGATATTACATGTGTGCATCTGACTTCTCAAAATAACCCTTCAGTGGTTGCTATGAATGCAGACAAAAGGCAGACTTCATGGAAATGGTGAATAATGTAGTTGTGGGGGGTGCAGGAGACTTGTTCCATGAGGTTATCTCCACTACCTCCCTGCTCTGGGGAGTGATTGGGCTGAAGTTTTGGAGGATCAGGAAGATGGCCTTTCTTGTTACTGGTTTCTGTGTTGTCATATCCTTTGGGGGTGAAGGGGATCCTGAAGCTGCAGATCTGTTACTCACGTTTTATGTTGTCTCTGAAGTGGGGAAGTAAGAGTCAATCCTCATCTGTTTCTATACTTCATTAGATTTATGGGCTGGCCCGAGTTCTTTTCTTGCCTCTGGATGACATTTTTGGGCCGTAGGGCTGAGCCAGAAGGGGTGAGACTAGTCACAACCCTGCTATGAATGGGTTAACAATTATGGAGTTGGGGAGGTCTCTGATGAGATATAATAAAGTGTAATAGGTAAAATAGGTAGCTTAAATGGAAACTCCATTTATAGAAGCATTATACCTCTAAATATAAGATCTTTTAATGTGTTTAAATTATAGCGCGCTTTTCACAAAAACTTCTACGGTGCAAAAATTGCAAAAGGGTGAAATACAAATTAAAAGCAACATGTACAAGAAGAATGCAGTACAAGGAAAGTGTGTGCATGTCACTACCCATACCAGTGACTTTGTGGTTTTATTCAACCACTTTCCAAATGGCTGTCAGAGGCCAAAATGCAGGTTGCTTTGTTTTGCTTTGATTTATTTTAAGTGCAGCTCCCAGCCTTAATAAAGGTAACTGTGGGCATTGAAAGGAGGGCCTTCTAAGACAACTTGACCAAGCCTATCCTCTCCCCCAAAATTCAGAGCAGATACTGACTGGATAAAACATATGGTATGGTTTACTGAATAAATTAATCAGCTAACAAAAATTAGCTGGGTCTATGCAATACATGAAGATGGAAATCATGGTTTACAAATTATATTGGCTGGATTCACACAATGCCTTCAGATGATTCTGTCTTCAGATTCAATATGTGATCAATTTTGGAGGAGTTCTCATGCTGTGGTTCCTAACTACCCTAGGGGGGAGGGTCTGGGGGGGGGGGAGGTCTTCCAGAAATTTTTGTACATCTAGGGCATGTTTACTACCAGAGCTTGCTCTCACTGTGCTTCAACAAGCAGGGCATGTACTCTGTCTGGAAGGTCTTCAGCACTTCCTTGCAAGAAGATGCCTCAGAGTTGGATCACTGTCTAAGTATTGGGGGAGATACTAGAGCACGGTTCTGCAGGGATCCAGTCTATGGCTGGCTTCCTGTCTAGCAAGGATGTGGGCAGGAAGGCTGATTCATGCTGTTTCAGGATTCCAGCCCTGGGTGCCAGTGGAAATTGAAATGTAATTATTGGTGGTGGGTGGTATGTTTAATTCTTGCTAGCCTTAGTCCCAGTGAAATCCTTGGGTTTGCTTAAGGGGTGGGGTTTTCATGGGTTGGTTTGTCATTTGGGGAATTGCAGCATTGCAGAGTTTGATAACCCCTGATTGCCAATTTAGAATTTTTGTTCAAAGCAGCAGCATCCTCGTCATCATCATCATCATCATCATCATCTTTAGGCAATAAACCCAAGAAATATATCTGGCCATTCCAAAGTTATTACACAAAGCCACCTTCTTCTGTACTGTTCCAGCTGATATTGAGAGAAAAAAGTGACCTAAGAAGTCCCACTCTGGTGAACCCTGAAAGCAGTTTTGCAGGAGACCTGTGGCGGTGAGTGTGGAATGTAATTGTCCATATAATTACTGCTATGAAACTGTTTCTGGAACTGACATTACTTGATACCTAATGCTTAATATGGCCATTTGTATGCTGTGCATTAATTCTCACAACATCCCCATTGGTTAGGAAAGCATTATTATCACAATATGACAAGTGAGGGATTTCATGCAACTTCCCTGAGGGCACACAGCATGCCACTGGCAGAAGTCAGATTAGAACACAGGAGGACCGTCCTTCTAGCCTCAGGTTCTAGTGTCCACTGGACCAGACTACATTTTTACTTCGGATGAGTTACATTTCAGATTTTCCTACAGCCATTTTCCACATTAAGCAGGTGTTATCCACATTTTGATTACTAAAAGGACAAGACAAGTCCAAAAGTTTAAGGCACTATATGAATTTTAACAAAAAAAAACAAAATCTTTATATCTTGGCACTTTGTGAGATTGGCTTCAGATTTTATGAGGCTTATATACCTTATGTATGTTAATCAGAGGGCATAGATACATTGGTTTCACCAGATTTGCAAAGTTTTGAAATTAATTTTTCTAACATCTGCATGGGGGATGGAGGATCCTACTCTAGCTTAAAACAAATCGGGAATGTAAGCAGAATCAGAGTCTAAGCAGAAGAATGTTATTCAAGTATATACATTCCCTTCTATATCATAGCATATTCTCACTGTTCCATAAGGATAAATATCCAATACAATAAAAATAATAAAACAAATAAGAGCAATAACATCACATAAGCAATTTTAAAACATCAGGCATTTGAAAGGCATATTAAAAGACCTAGAACTCAAAAATTCCTATTGAAGTAATATTGTTTTCACAGTTTGTCCTAAACTGGACAAGAAAGGGGGCCATATTCTTGGAGGCCATTGAGAAAATAAGAACTGCTGTGCTAGAACACACCACAGCTTTAACTAATATAGTGTTCTGATTTCACAGTAACCAGTTAGAAAAATATAAGGAAAGCCCAGAGACCATAAACTGAATACAGGTAGTCCTCATCTAGCAACCACAATTGGGACCAACAACTCAATTTTTAAGCAAAGTGGTCACTAAGTGAAACCGTGACTGTGCTTTTGATCTTACTTCAGCTTTCCTTTGCTTTACCGACCTGCAAAGGTTGTAAATGCAAGGATTGGTTGTAAAGTTACTTTTTCATCATGATTGTAATGGCAGACAGTCACTAAATGAGACAATCATTAAATGCGGACTACCTATATCAACAGGTGTCCTCTAGTAAAAAGTATCAGAATGTTTACTGTTCTGATACTGAAACCATAATCAATAGTCATTGATAACCAATTAATCCGCTTTTAAAGCCCTCCAAGTTGGTGGCCATTACTATTCCTTGTGATAATGAATTCACCAGTTATGCCTTACAAAGAGATCTGCTTCCTTTAATATGGTCAGAACTTTTTACCATTACCTCAAGTAGCTACCACTACTGAAAAAGTCATTTCCCTCAGATTCACCTATTAGTCAAAGTTTAACATCAGGAGAAAGAATGATGAGAATTTTAAATTTGATTATTCTCATTGATCTCTCAGCACCTTTAGATATCATCAGCTATGGTCACTTTTTGAACTGGTTCCATATAAAGGTGTTGAAAGACCTAATGTTATAATGGTACTCATAATGCTGGTTTCAGAAAATAGCTTGGGGAATTCACCATGACTCTCCAACAGTGGGAGTCTACAATATTTTGAAGGCTGGAACCAATTCTCCATATTATTGACCAGGCCAAATAACATTGATGGGCACAGTTTGGATGGCATTATCAAATTGTCTTCAGAAGGAGTTGGGGAGATATGGCCACATGATACTGATGGATTACATTTTGAATAATGTGATAGTTTAGGTGAAAAGAATGGCTTTCTCTTTCTTTTCATACTTGGAGTCTGGGCCAGCCAAAGATATGGCTTCATAAGGGCTCAAGACAGACACAAGAGAATGGCTTTTAATACCATGCACATTTGAGTTATAGAATTTCCTTCTACAAGAGCGGGTGGTAAACCCTCAAAACATTCTCAATTTTTTTTCTGACTTAGAGAAAGGACTGAATGAATTTCCTATCAGTGGTTATTATTTGCCCTGAATAGACTGCCATATCATGTTCTCAGGATTTGGGGGAGAAAGAATAAGTGATTTCTGTGTTCCAGAAACAATTAGTTGGCCCAATTGGAAGCACGGTATTAGATGAGACAGCTTTCTGATCTGACCCATAGATCCAACGTTTTGCTTATTATTCTTATTCTTATTATTTGCCAATAGTGAGCTTTTTCCACATATCCAGAAATCAGGAAAAATTGAATGACGCCATGTAGGCATCTGCTCCATTAATTCATATTGAGAAAAAGAATCATAAACTGGTAGCAACTCCTAAGAACAAACATTAGAAGTATAAAGCAAGGTTATAAGTTATTAAATTAAGCACTTGTGAAAACAAGCTTCCAAGATTGCCAGTATGATTCAAGTGGAAGAAAGGGTTTTTTTTTTTTTTCATTTTTTTTTCCTAAGGTGCAAGAAAGAAAAATCACATAATTTCCCAAGGTACTTGTTATTCTTGCATATACATATATATCTTTAAATATGTCAACAGGATGTATCTTTTTTGTCCACCGGGAAGCAGGTCTGCGAACACAGATGCTGATGCAAACAGAGAGATTACTCCAGCTAAGTCCTTCCCAAGAGTTATTAAGCTGTTGACAATATGTGAATCAGATGAATTTACCACTGGTTCAGTAATTCTCTCTCATATATGAACAACTCTCCCTCCCTCCAACTTTTATGATTCATCATATTTATTTTTTGTTTCCTCAAGCAACATCTTTTATTAGTAGCACACTCACTACCAAAATTTAATTTCTGCAAAAGAACAACAAAGCAGTTGATTATTATTATTGAAAATCTGGTACAACACACAGTGAAATAAAATCTATAAGGCATTAAAATGACAGATTAGGCGAGGGCTGTGCTCATTTACAAGTGTTAGAACATCATGTTAATGCCTCACAAGCACAACATAAAATGAAAATCCAGTCTTTCATGCTGCTTTACTAATTCCACAAAGCTCCAAGGAGCACAAACTGTGGGCCTTGTTAAAGTGGCAAGGTCCTGTTTTAATTTCCCTGGCAAAAGATTTGTTGTTAACACACGTGAGACAAAATCTCATATATGCAATCAGTTTCTGATGACAGTACTATTAGCTGCTGCTGTAATGCTCTAGTACTGGATGAATAGTCAAAGCACATAAAGATCATAACATTGGAAAGGATCTTAGAGGTCACCTAGTCCTACCCATACCCTGAACAATGCAGTTACAGGATGAACATACAGGATGCCATTGCAATGCAGGATCTGTGATACAGGATGCAAGTGGCCATGTGTCTCCAGCCTCTCCTTGAATATTTTCAGATAGGAAGTCCTATCATTTCCAGAACATTCTGTCCTAGTCCTAAGAGTCCTTACCAGGATGAAGTTTATCCTAAAATTTAGCTGAAATATACTTTTCTACAATTTCTACATATTGGTAGAATGAGTTTCCTCCACCTTCTGTGCAATGGCCCTCAAGATGAACAGGCAAAGGGGGTGGTGGCAGGGACCAAGGTCATGTGTATTCATCCTATTTTGCTACATAAGGAGACATCCATATTAAGAACATCCCAAGTATATATTGTAGGCTGTTTACAAGAGCATGAACAGCCTTGTAGTTACCAGAAGGCATGGTGAGTGAGATGTTTATATAAAGTGGGTGGAATCATCATTTTGCCTGGGATCTGGGGGTAGGGTGGGGTAATGGGATTTGTTAAAAAAAAAAAAAAGTTTATACTTTCTATTCCTGTTTTTTATCTTTGCTTCCTTAAACTGGTAGAAAGGAAAGTCATCAATTACAACTAATGAGAACAAACTAGAAGCCTCTCTATCACTCAGCTGGCTTGAAGAAGACTCTAACACATATAGCCTGCTCCCAATAATTCACCTGGCTAGAATCAGCCTTTTAGATCTACCTTCTAGTCTTGTATCTCCTGGTGTCTCAAAGATGGGATCTGCAGTTAGATAATTCAAAGAAGAGCCCTATTAGATGATCCAGGTCTACTTTTTCACAATCACATTTCATCCAGCTTCCATCACATTAATACGGGGATATGGCTGTAGTCACCATTTCTGTTAGAACAGAAAATATTACTATTTTAACTCTGTTACCTTTATATTCAATCCATAGTACCGCATTTTTATAGTATTATTCTGCAAGAGATTGTCCTTCACTGATTTAAATGCTCATTGAGTGATGGCATTACATATATGCTAGAAAAATATAATTGTTTTACAGATTATGAGCAGATAAATATATACCCCAATAGCAATAGTGCGTGAAATAGCAAGCTGTGCACTGCATGGTGCCTTAGTGTTCATGTGCAAGTTTTTAGTTGCCAGAGACAAAAACAGGGTTGGCCTAAGACAGTTATACACTGCCTGAGGGGAAGGATACAATGGCAACCCCCTTCTCCTATTTATATGTATATAAGAGGATCGTGCTAGACTAATTCAATACTAGTGATAGTATTGCACACCAGACCACATGGTACTCCCAACTCTGACAGGCAAAAGCTCACAAAACTTCAGATGATACCTGCTTGTTATCCATTCAAATAAGTTCTGCAGTGTAAGAGTGGCAGAGTGTTCCTGTAATAGGCAGGTGGATGGGGCTGGCTGCTGGTTCTGCCAGCTCAATGAAATATGGTGAGGAGACTACAACTAGCTAAGAGAGGTAAATGTGGATGCCAGCAATAAATAAGAATCTTCACCCCCAGGAAGACGAGAAAAGCTCAGGAGAAGCAACTGGAGGAGCTGATGCCCAAGACAGCTTCTCACTTGGTCTATGGGGCAGGCCCATTCCTCAGATTCTCAAGGATTTAAATTCTAAAGACCCTGTGAAGCAACAAAAACCCTAATGAATGTTAGTGATACTTGAGGTTTGCACATCATATTAAGCCATCAACTATGGTTACTATGTTCAGTGGCTGGGTTCCACAAATCACACTAAGCCAGAAGCAAATTAATCACATTATGGTTTGGCTTGATGGGTGAATTCTACCATTCTAACAAGGCAATCTGAAATGGCAAAAACTGGGACATGAGTTACCCAGAATAATTTACCAGTATTAGCTATTAGCTATCAAGCACGATCTCTGAAGGCAAGTAGACTTCACTTTGTCTCATGCAGAAGATTCTATAAGCACTCTGGGCAGGTTTTCTCTCTTTTCCTATTGTTAGGAAGTCTAAACATAAGAAGGTATGGAATAATGTTTTACTTAAATATATCTCCTTGTGGCTTAAAAATATGCTTACTATCCAACTCTACTTTAAATTTATTTATTTTATTATCTTATTTATTTATTAAATCACATTTATATGGCTGCCCATCTCACAAGAAGTTACTCTGGATGGTGTACAACAATCAATAATAACAACAAATATATAAAAAATAATTATAAAAACATAAAAGCCATTATTAACAATGGGGAAAAAAACACTATAAAAATTTAAAATATACAAACCACACAGAGAGAGTACAAGATCAACCACAATGGAGCCATCTAAGAACATCTCCAGTTTCCTGGGACCCTCAGGCCTGGTGTCATAACCAGGTCTTGAGGGACTTCCAGAATGATAACAGGGATGGAGCTAATCTGACTTCAGGGTGGGGGGAGAGAATGTCCCATAGCAATCCATACCAAATGAGGGTACCAGCAAACTAGAACAATGCCCTGAAATTTCAGGCTGACTTAACAAAACCCACATTGTTTCTGATGGATTTACTGCATGTTCATCTAGAAAGTACATTTATTTTAGCCTTTTAGGCAACAAGCCATCTATATTCTTATAGTATATAGATTCTTGCAATATTTAAAATCTTTCCCTAGGTAGAAAGTAGAATAGACATCCCATAAAATAACAATTTTATGCAGCCTTAGACACCATTCTCATGCTATGGTGTAACAGTGAGCAAAAATGCATGCATCAAAACATGTATGACTTTGAAAAGACAAATGTATAATACTTGAAGTAGAACTAGGGAGGTGCAACTGGCAGAAATCCAAAAGAAAGATGGATTTATTATGAAAAGGATATTGATTACCTGGACCCATTTCAATTCGGCTTTCAGCCAAGTTATGGGACTAACATGCTTTGGTCACTTTGGTGAATGATCTATTTGGTGAATGGTCATAAGATGAGAAGGATGAGCCACCAGGTAGTCCCCAGTTTAAGAATGGGTTATGTTCCCAAGGTCTGTCCTTAAGTTGAATTTATTTTTATTGGATTTCTCTCCCACCCATCTCCCCCACAATAGGGGACTCTGGGCAATTTACAGAAAACATTAAAACCATAAATATATCTAAAATACATAATACATCCAAAATTTAAAACAATACTAAAAAAAGGAAGATCCAAGAAAATGGAAAATCGGGCCAGGGACAGCCGGCCACTATGGGGCTAGCCATCTCCCTGCTTGAGATATTCCCTCCCCGCCCCAGGCCAAGTGACAGAGCCAGATCTTCAAGGTCCTTCTGAAGGCCAGGAGTGAGGGCGCCAATCGCACCTCCGGGGGCAGAATGTTCCAAAGAGCGGGAGCTACCACAGAGAAGGCCTGCCTTCTGGACCCCGCTAGATGGAGTTCTTTTACTGAGGGGGTCCGAAGCATGTCCTTACATTTGTATGTAAGCTGGAACAGTATTATTGTATAATACTGTATAAGCAGTATTGTGTATTTAACTAGAATTATTGTGTATTTAACTCGAATCATTGAGTATTTAACTTGAATTTTGCTACAATAGGCTCCATACTTAACAATGGGCTGTCCATAAACTGGGTGTTCTTAACCCGGGGACTACCTGTACTTGTTTTGATTCTTTCAGCAGCTTTGAGTACTATGTTATTTGGTGGGATTGGGGCTTGCTAGCACTGTTTTGTAGTGTGATATCTGTTCCTGAAAGTGATATGATGCTGGAAGATTACTATACTATTCAGCATCTAAGCCATTGGCCCTTCATATCCCCAGAACTGTATCTTGCCCCTTTTTCTATTTAATATTTACGTGAAACAACTAGAAGAGGTCATCAGGAACTTTGGAGTTAACCCTTTTGCCATGCAAACACCAAGGAAGCAATTGACTTTGTTGATCACTTCCTAAGTTCAGTATTGAGCTGGGTGAAGGTAAATAACCTGAAGCTAAATTCAAGTATGACAGTGGTTCCTTGGTCAGAAATGTCTGGAATTGAGGTTCAGTATGTTCTTGGTTGGGCTGAACCTCCTGAAAGGGCAGGCCCACAATCTGGGAATACTCCTTGATACAGAATTCTCAGGTGGTAATTGTGGCAAGGAGTGTATTTGCATAATTACATCTAGTGTGCTAGATGTGACCATGTCTGGAACCATCAAAGGTCACCAATGTTTTATTTATGACCTAAATTACTACTAAGTGCTACATGAGGTTATCTCTGAAGAGTGTCAGAAGATTCAGTTGAAACAAAATGTGGCAACTAGGCTGCTAAGCAATGCATGATACTAAGAACATATGATGTGCCTTTGAACCTCTTTCCAGCAATCTTGATTCAATGGGGAGGTGGCTAATCACTTAAGAGATGCAAACAGAATATCTGTCTGCTCTTCTGCAATATTTGGTAAGGGTAATCCAGGGACTGCTGTGAAGCTGGGTACATGGCAGAAAAGGTTAAAATTGCAAGCTATATTCAGATTTGGGGAAATGATGAGAAACTCTTGATTCCAGACCTGCTGGTTCCACTTTATAGTTTAGCCCCAAGGGTGGTTCATGCAAGGGAAAGGGGGATAAAATGGAAGAAAGGAAGTTAATTTGGGGGGGGGGGGAGAGAGAGAGAGAGAGAGAGAGAGAGAGAGAGAGAGAGAGATCATATAATATAAGATTAGGCGTGGTAAGGGAGATGAGGGGAAGTGAAATAAAAAAAGATGGGAAATTAGCAGGGTAGAGAGCTCCCCTTCTGCCAGCAGAAAATCTACTCATGAACAAGAGGTGAAGGGGAAAAGGCCTCAGCATTTATGCAAGCAACATTAGAACAATGCTTGCGAGCCGAGTCAATGTGATGTGAAGTTTCATCTGTGAGAAGACGTGGAGAAGTAGTTTGGAGATCTAGCCCCAAAGGAGAAAAATGCTGGGACAAAAGGGAGAGGATAAAGTGAACCGAAGACCTGACTCATGAAGGTAGGAACAAGCAGCCAGCTACAAGAGACTTTTGCAGAGGCAATTAGAGTGAGCCATTTTAGAAGGGTGGAGAGGAAAGTTGCTTGATTACTGGAATGTTCATTAGTATAATTAAGTTCCTAATATAACTGTGTATACTCTTTCTAATGATATAAGCCAAAGCTACCACAAAGTTCACAATTAGGGGTGGGATATTCTTTTTCTTACTGAACACCTCCAGAAGGAGGTAAATCACCTATTACAGCCCCCTTCTAGTAGAATGGTTTGGTAGCAGGCATGATGAGAATAAATTCTATAGGTGCTGGAAGAAATTTCTGCTTGGAAAGTATCTGAGGGGAAAACAGTTCTTGAACCAAGACGGGGTCCAGGGTTACAGCTGAGGCTCCGTAAGTGCCAGTCCTTGTTCCTAGGCTCAAATATTCCATTTACATCAGAATGTAAAGCAACTAGAACCTGACTATCCAAGGGAAAACCCATATCAGCATAAGTTATTAGTGTGTCTTAAATTTACCATTTGTGGGGAAAATGGTGACCTCACAGCTCCAGTCTCATCTGAATAATATGGATTTACTGGTTCCATTTTTAAGGGGACTTTTTGCCAGGATATGATAATAAAGAGCTTTAGTCATCTTGGTAGATGACATACACTGGAAACAGAGGAGGACAGTTCTGCTAGTTTTCTTGGGCCTGTTGTCAACTTTTGAGAATGGGATTCTTCTGAACAGTCTGGAAGGACAGGGTCTTTCAGAAACCATTTCACAGTGGTTCCAGTCCATTCTCTATGGCTGTGTCCAGGAAATGGTGCTGGGTGATTTCTGGTTGACCTGTCATGTCCCTCAGGATTCTACCCTCTCTTCTACACTCTTTAATATCTACATGAAACTGCCATGGGAGGTCACCCAGAATATTGGAGTGGGATGTCTTCAACATGCTGATAATACCCAGCTGTGTCGCTCCATATGTACCCTTGAACAATTGGTAATGGACCGGATGAGACAAGATAAACTGAAATTAAATCCATACAAAACAGAGATGCTGTTGGAAAACAGAAAAGTAGATTTGGAGTTTGAGAATCAGCCTGTTTTGGATGGGGTTGTGCTTCCCCTGAAAAAAATAAGTTAGTAAGCTGGGAGTACTGCTTGAAATTCATTGTCACTGGATTCAAAGATGGAGGCTATGGCAAGGAGCACCTTTGCAAAATTATACCTGGTGCCCATGCTGCATCCTGTCCTAAGCCAATCAGATTTGGTGACTGTATCCATGTCTTGGTTACATCTCATCTTGACTATTATAACAAGAGATATGGGGGACTACCTTTGAAAAGTGTCCTAGAGTTGTAATTGGTAGAACATGTAATAGCTGTGCTATTAATCAGTACAAGGTACAGAGATCATACAATGCTTACATTTAGAGATCTGCACTTGTTGCCAGTTGCTCATTGGGCACAACTTAAAGTGTAGATATTGGTAAATATTTAAGGGCCTGACTATATGTAGGGACCGCTTATCTCATAATCAACCTGTCCAATTGTTAAGATTGGCAGGAGATACTTTTTTGAAGATATCCTCACTGTCGGACCTTTATCTTTCTGGCACACAAGAGATGACTGTCTCTTGCATGGCTCCTAGGCTATGAAATACACTCCATCAATGTTTAGGAAATTTGTAAAGACACTTCTCTTTCACCAAACATTTAATCATTACATGATTTTATCAATAAGTTTAATCAGCATTTTTAACTTGTTATGATCTGTTGTTCTTTTCAAATGTTTTTAACTAAACAAAATTTGAGCATTCACCAGAGCAGGAAAGCATGGTATAAAATCAACCAACCAACAAACCTTTATGGACATTAATGTCAGCAGAAGCAGCATTCCTAAATGTTTCCCCTCTAAGATACATTTGATGGGCACCTGGGAGAGGCTGTTCTCTCTTACTACCAAACTATGAGGTGCACTCCTGGGGGATTTGCACTCAACCACCCCAAACGATCCCATTCCCATTTTTTAAAGCTTTTAACCATCACCATCATCTTCTCCTCAGCATTCCAGGTACATTAAAGGAGGCAAAGCAGAACTATGACTTCAACAAAATAACCAGCCCTGCTACCTGGAAAATATCTTCAGGTATTCATAAGTTCTTCACATTCCATAAGTCCTGGAGGAGAGGCAGATAAGCCAAGTACAGGTAGATGAGATGGTAATTGGTCCAAACCTCACCAAACTCAACTAGATCACAGCAATAGGATGACAACAAATCCTACTTTCAGACCACTTTTTCCCAGCTGGGACAAATACCACAGCAAAGACACAACTTAATTCACAGGTTGGGCTGGTGAACAATTAAAAAAGCCATATGGCTGCCAGAGAGCCCCAAAATCCTGAATCAAAGCAAACAAGCAGCCTGCACATGAATGATGATGCCCCCAAGAACCACAGGTTTGGGGATCTATAATACTGCATCATTAGATATCTTTCAGAAAAGTAGTTTGCATCAACCTGGAGTTATAGGTTGCTCACTGCTGCTTTACAGGGTACTTCTGTCCTAATCTACAGTGCAACAGGGAAACCATTACCTAAATTCTACCCATCCCCCAAGGTCATAGAAGAGGCAATGGTTGTTTCATTTTTAAAATTCATGCTTCAATAATAAAAAAAAAGATCAGGGCCATCTCTTCAGAACCTTAGTCAGCATGTGCAATGTTGAACAGACCCAGAACAACAATTTCAGATTAAAAATGCAAAAGAAATAACTAATCAAAACAAGCTTTTTTTCACACTTTCCCTAAGTGCTCCCCACTCCTTACCCTCATACATACAAAACATTTGGGTGTAATAGGATTACATGGCAATTTAAAATAGGCACATAAGAGACACCTGCTGTTCAGGTGAGCACATTAAAAATGTTCTCTAGACGCACGTGTGCATACACAGAAAATTAGGAAGCTTGAGAGAATGCTGAAGCACATCTCTTGACAGGACCCACCCTTCAAAGGCACCAGAGAAATGGAGAGAGGGATGGGGAAAACTCACTGCTGGATCGAAGGACCAGGTGTTTTTGTCATAATATCAACACTTCTCTCCACAATTTTCCATATTGGAAAAATTCAATATTGCTTATTACAAGGTTGTGATGAACTAATTGAGAGAAGAAACTAGAGATAGAACAGATTTGAAAACATTATTCCATAAGCCCAGAAGCTGATTTAAAGAGAAGCAAAAAAGAAAAGAAAAACCCTCCTGTTAAAAATGTGGCTGTTGATTCTGAACCGTTCTGTAAGGTAGCTTACTTCACTCCTCTCTACCATCAGCTGCTTTTTGTCCTAAGGCTTTGGGTGAGAACTTTTTAAATATCTTTTCTAGGTCCAAGGCTTCCTCTGACTTTCAGTGATCATACTTCTCATGTTTCACAAAGTGCATTGTCCTTACTTTGCCTTCCAGGGCCTATGTTAGGTTCTCAATAGTCCTCCCAGAATGACCTTCCCTTTCTCTCTTAGTGTCTTCAGTGCTTATTAATATACTGACATTTCCTTTTGATCATTGAGGATGTTTATGATCATTCTGTGACAGCATATGCTTATTTCACCAGTCATCTGATGGGTTCACAAAAGGCAAAACATACAGTAGTTTTATCCCATACCCTATCTGTCTGTCTGTCTCTCTATCAGTACTTCCTCTCTTTCCTCAAAATTTTACATAAATTCTGGGGGTAAAATTAATTTATAATGCAGGAATTTGGTAAGATAAAATGAGGAAGCTTTATGAACCCAGAAAGTTATGCCCATGCTAGAAAAAGAAGGTTTTTAGTTTCATTTGTTTTTGTTTTGTTTTGTTTTGTTTTTTAAAGCAAGTAGGTTTTCCTTTGGTGGCAATGTAGATTATTTGGAACTTCAGCAGTTGCTAATAACTTCATAGATCAATGTACAGTTTAATTGATGGAACAGATGGAAGATACAGACTCTACTGCATTAAAGACTTATACTTAATGCATTGGAATAACTGTGCCTGTATTTTAAAATGTGCTCTTTCCAGACTGCTAAATAGAAAAGCTCAATTGTTTGAGATGTGATGGCTCTTGGATTGCTCTAATTGTTTTCAATACAATTTGGAATAATTGATAACTGTCATTTTTTTGTTTGTTAGAACAGAGAGCTGGGTGACAAAGAGCTATTCTAAAGTGTATGAGCTATGTAACTGAAACTGATGCTTTTATACCCAAGATCATATATGCAAGGTCATATGGGTGATCCTCGCTTAACAACCCTAATTGGGACTGAAATTTCCATCACTAAGTGAAGCAGTCATTAGGCAAAACATCATGTGACTGCACAGCTTAGCGATGGCAGTTCTAGTAGTCCCAGTTGTGGTCATTAGGTCAGGACTATGCCGTTCTTAGGTGAGGTCCTTATGTTTCTCCTGCCTCCACCTTCACCTGGGAAGCCACTGCCACCTCTCCTGCCTCACCCGGTGACAGAGAGCACCGTGTCTCACTGTCCTATCCTGCTGCCTTTTCCCCTTCCAGGCCCAGTAAGCTTCCTTCAGCAGATGAGACTCCACTGCCCTGCCATGTCACTGTGCACATCCCAGGGCTGCAGCCTTGCTCACTGCCTGCATCCTGGGCCAGCAGCAGGAGGAAGAAGACAGTGAAAGTCAGCTGGGGGCAGTGGGTGGGGGGGAAATGCCCCTGCAGCTGTAAGTGTGGGTGGGCTGCCAAACGCCCAAATTTTGATCTCATGACTGTGGGGCATTGCAATGGCCAGAACTTTGAGGACTGGTCATAACTGCCATTTGTTCAGCACTGCTGTAACTTCAAATGGTTGTTGTACAAATGGTTGTTAAGCAAGGACTACCTGTATGTGCATTAAAAAAAAATTATTAATCTATTTTGAACACATAGGCTTCTCAAGCCAGTTAACAATAGGTTGCATCCTAGTGAACCTATCCACCAGCAGTCTATGCTGGTAGATCATATCATGTGTACCTCTCTGTATCACATGCATACTCCCAAAATTGCTCTCACTCATTGTACAAGTGACATTTCACTTGCATGTTGTTGGGTGTAGCCCAACACCCAGATGCTGAGAGCTTCCAATTTAGTGGTCCCTTCCACTAAGCAGGCAGAGATGCCACATTATCCAGGTCTGCTTAAGACTATAACAGCTGATTAATGATCACCCTGGTTTATTCCCATAAATTCAACAGTCTTTTATAATACTACCAACTAGGCATTCTAAATAAGTGGTGGAGGAAAAGGGATCAAAGACTTTGCAGAGGGACCAATTAACATATGGGTGGTTCAGACTTGCCACCGTTCTACACATTCTGTATTACCATTTCACCATAAAAACAAAAAAATAATGTATGTGCCTTTAGAGGTTATTAAAGTGCAAATAGAATTTCTGAGTCTTCTCTTATCACTGGACTAAGAAGTAATCTTCAACACTAAAGGCCTGAGAAAGCTGCTTGCAATCCCATTGTCTGAGAATTTACCATAAACTTAGTAGGTTTTACACTAGCTTCTTAGCTTTGGTTTCCCAGGAAAAGTCTGGAAGCAACGCTGAGAACTGGAGCCATGCGCCCCCACCCCCCGTACCCCTCACAGAATTATATTTTCCACGGGCTGACTGTTCAGCCAGTTTAAGACTCTAATGTAGATACACCCTGTGTTGGTGGTTCACAATCCCAGCTGAGAGCAGAATTTCTCCCCGGGGTTTCCAGGATTCTGAGGGGAAGAGCAGCAGCAGTAAACATCACATTGTCTTGTTGCATTCACAGCAAAGGTTAAAATCCCACAGCTACTTGTCATTGTTTTTTATTCTAAGAAACTTGCCCCCCACTGTCTGAAAAGCTTCAGAAGGAGCCACCTGAGAATGATGTGAGAGATCTCTAATACAAATTTTATTTTTATGTGATACTATTCAAATGCCGCTGTACAACATGAACTACCTGAACCAAATCAAATCCCCAGGTCAATCCCTTCTTCCGAACGCTCCTTAGATAACACCGTCTTGTTCTGTGAATCTGTTCAATATATTAAAGTTGATTCACTCGGACAGTGTGTAAGATATAATACATTAATCTGGGCCATTTCAATTTCTGAGCCTGGGACTATAAAACCGGTGTGCTGCATATCTAATTTTTTTTTTTTTTTGAATACCTGATTTATGCATCAGTCTCATACGGAGTGTCGATGGCACGGCAGATGCGGCTGCTGCATTAAGAACGGGCTGCATCAGCACTCAAATCTTATCTTGTTAAATCAGACAAATGTAGCTCAATGAAAAGGAAGGAATAAAGGCCTAGGATGGTGAAAGGAGTGAATTTTAATCCTGTTTGTTAGGGGAGTTGCATAGCGTGGGCTGAATTGCCAAAGACTGGACTACCCACCAGAGAGGAGAACAGGAAAATATCTTATATGAAGAGATGCATATATTTAAACACACACAGACATCAAAATATACCTGCGGTATAAATGCAAATTCTTGCTTTGTATGTCCACTCCCCCTCCTAAATTTGCTGAACTGGGTTTGCTTGTTTGTTTGGTTTAGCTTTTGGGGGAGAGAAAGCATGTTTGCTATGCATTTGTAACAGAAACACAGGCAGTCCCTCATTCTCTTCTTTTTTAATGTTTTTCTGAGGTTTTCAGAAAAATGCTTCCATCTGAATACTTCAATTTTCATTATTATTATCCAGCGTGTGTGTGCGTGTGTGTGTGTGTAGATGGATGGATGGATGGATGGATAGACAGACACACATGCACGCACGCACGTACACTTTCACTAGTTTTTGTTTTGTTGGCTTAATACTAGCAGAGATGAATTGTGTAATTCTGCTTTGAAAATCTGATACTCCATGGAATTCTACTCTTTCATTTGTGGCAGAAACTTTGTAAAGCTGGGTGTGCACACACACACACACACACACACACAATTTGTGTTCTTGGTAAGGTAGAGGAAGGGAAATAAAAAACGGAAATGTTTTAAAATATGTTTTAAAGTATGTTTATTTTTAAAAACAATTTATTTTCAATTAAAACAAGCAGAGCCTGCAGTTACAATTTCCTTCTTCTCTTTCTGTAACATTTTTCCACTATTCCAGTAAAACAGTGCAATGTTATAAAATGTTTAAAAGGAAACAAGATTTTAAGGAAATGGTTTTGCAAAATTATTGATATAACTTTAGGAGAGACACAGGTTCCAACACTGTGTCTTCTGCTCCTGTAAATCCATGGCAGTAGAATCACAAAACTGAAATGAAATCTGGCAAGGAGGATTTCATAAACACCATTCTTTGTAAAGGATAATTTAGAAGAAAAGTTATATTGTATATAAAATGAAGGAATAAGAGTCAGAAATGGTATAAGTGAATAAAATTTCCAATATATCCATTTATACAAATAATATTCCATTTGAAGGATTTCCATAATTATGTATTATTTGTATCATTAAACAATTTGCTAAAATCTCAAAGATTTTGGTGATCTTGCCCAAGATCCTACAAGATTTCAAAATTCTCTCCTCTATTTTAAAATATCTGAGCTATTGTGCATAATGGCACTTTAGGCCTAGAAAGGTTGCTGATTTCAGTGCTACACAACACATTTCTTTTTCTTTCAAATCCTTCTCACAATGGCATCCTCTCTCCCAATGAAATAAAGCTGCAGCAAAAGATTATCACATCATTACATTACAATTCAGAGCAAATAATGCCATTACAACCGATAATCCATTAGATGTGTGGGGATCATCCATGAGAATTTGGGCAACTGCTAGAAAACAGAAATGACATTCTACTGTCAGCTTAACAGAGGGGTCACAGTGGGGAAATAACTTCCTCACATGGGATCAAATGATTATAATGATGGCCAATCAGAATTAAATTAGGTAGCCCTAAAGCATGATCCAGCAAATTATGTTCTGGTCTCATTATGGAGTTGTTGCAAGCATTACTAAAGCTCTAACGTGCAATATTAGCAATACAATCAGCATGACTACTATTATTAATGGACTATGAGTTGCAAGTTCAGGAAAACTTCTTTAGTAAGTCAGAAAAAGAAAAACATGGGCTTGGTCAGACAAGCAGACAAAGATGAGGAAAGCTGGATTGATTTGAAAAGGAGGCTGCTTCTGGTTATCCCAGAAATGTTTGGAGCATTCAGCAATAGTTGTATAGGTTAGATCAGGGAGTGAATTCTGAACAGCATCTCAGCTATTGCAATAAACTTGGTGTAAAATTTTATATTTTAAAGAAGAAATTAACAGGCATATACAGAAACAAAGAAGCATCGCATACCAAAAGATCTCCACAAATGTTGGGATTGACCCCTCTCTCAACACTTAGTAGAATCAGCACAGCAATGTACAATGCACTACTGTATGATAGGAATTAATTCTTAGAGAATAACTTTTGATCTTCAGTTTAAATTTCCCTCCCCTTCCCTTGTAATAAATTACTGTGGTTCACACTTTGCAAATCTCATGTCAGTGTAAAGACCTTGTGTTTATTCACTAATAAAAAAGTATTTGAAAATGGGGGAAGCCCAACTGAAAGCATCTTCAGAATAACAATGCAAGTAGCTATTAAAACCAAATACTGCCAAGTAGAACAATTATGTAAGAAGCCAAGTTATAGCTGGCATGACTTAATTGGCTCAAAGATGCTCTTTGGTGCTTAATTCTGCTCAAGAAGCATATTATTTAAGCGTAAGTCTGCGTTGCTTTGGCTGGTTATTATCTGTTCTGTGGCAGTTAATTACAGAAGGAAAAGGACATTGCCATTCAACCCTGCCCCGTCCACCACCTTTCTCACATTCATTAGTTCTACAAGGTCAGTGTCTTCTGTTTATAAAGTGATTATTGGTTGCTGTAGGAATAATTGTGATGTCACAAGCAAGGATTGGCTGGTTTACTATTAATGAGAGGGAATAAGAGAGCTTCTGGGGCCAATATAGTTTTGGTGGGGAATGGCTATTTGGTAGTGAAATTCACTTGTTCAGCTGCACTTCAATTTCTTTGATAATTAAGTCCCATTACAATCAGTTAGAGTACTTTTGAATAAACGTGCTGAGTCACTTTCATCTATGTGAAATCCCTCATGTAAAACTACTGGGGGAAAATGTCTAAGGCTTTGGAATTGGGGGGTATCAGTATGCAAAGGATCCCCATAGAGTATGTGTTGTACACATTGAAAATGTAAAAAATTGTTGATGTTCTAAGTTCATGCCTAGTATCAGCAACAAATTGTATTTGGCAAAATAAAATAATGAAATGGGCAAGTAAATATATTTCTGTTCAGTAGAAAGGCAGATCAGTAATTAAGTCCAGTCTGGGATGGATTTGCAATCCCCTTGAAAAAAAAGATCTATGCCTGTCCTTCAAGGAGTCAGATCTGGCATGGTGATACATGCTAGGGTAGTTTCATCTCATTTGGACTGAAAGTGTTCATAAATTTCATCTGACTCAAAATTCTGTCTAAAGGCTATTAACTGAAGAAAATTATAGAGATCATGTGGTTCCCAGATTAAACAGTTTCAATAGTGAATATCTTTCAAGTCTAAGTTATCACCTATTTTATGTACTTACTATTCTCTTTTGGAGTAAGCAACATTATGCAAAGCACAAAAAGGATTTTCTTTTAATCTCTGCTGTCCATCATTGCTCAGTCAAGTCTTTCACCTAATATTTTTTAGGACAACTGATAAATTACAGATTAAATTACCACCCTTAGTCCTGTCTATGCCGCATGCAGCATGCCACACACGGCATTCCCTGCTAACAGTAAGGAAGTTAATAGTCTGGTTTTGCACATTTAGGCGAGTGTGCCATAAACACAATCAAAGCTCAGTTTTACCTCAACCATGCTTGTGCTAGTCTACATAAACTAGGATCTGTAATCTAGAGATTACCTTGCAAACCAGCATTCTGTTATCCAAGTCCCACCAATTAGAAAGTACTATACATGGAATGTAGTAACACACACTCAGGATATAGCTGTGATCTATAAAGATCTAAATAGCTTGTCCTGAAAAACCATACTCTTATATGAGCCTGACCAGTACTGAGGTCCCCTATAGACCTCTGTCTCTGCCCCATCAAAATCTGATATGTTTTGAGCAATTTAAGAAGCAGCCTTCACCATGTTGCACCCAATTTTTGGAATCTCTTATTTCTTTGCTGCTATCAGCAGGGCTCACCACAATAGTAAAGGAGACAATTGAAGCATTCCCAAAGTTACTTTATTCTATAATAGTGCTCCCCACCAGCCCTTATTCTGTACAGAGTTTAAGGGACTGCCATTTCCAGAATTCCTAGCCAGCACCAGCTGACTTTAATCAAAGATTTGTTCAGTGAAGCTATATTTGGCATACTTGCCAACAGAAATAAGCAACGGACAAATAAAAATATACTTCTCAATGAATCATGCTGACATAATGGTCCAGAAATGGTTAAGCTGAAAAATGGTTTAACCCCAAATTCAATGAATTATGGGAAATCATAACAGGAGGCAATATTGAGTTGTAATCAAGAAGGAGAAGGAGACAATGCTCTTAGCATGGAGTGAGAGAAAGCAATGACCAAAACCCTACAGTTGCTACCCAAACACTGTGCAGGTTGGTGACTAGCAACAGCTGAAGGCAAGGTTGGAGGGTGGGCAGAGAGTTGAGAACAGAATTCAGTTTAATGAACTGAACTAATATTTTCACATTCTTGAAGCTTGAGCCCCAAAAAGTCACCCAAGAAAGATAGGCCACACTGAGTCGCCTGAGAGGCCTTCCAAGTACTATTGGCAAGGAAGAAACGTTCCTCATCACTTCTTCCATAGTAGTAGCCAGTGAGTGCCCACATGGGAGGGAGCATCCCATTATAGCTCCTAATTGAACCTGATGCAGAGAAAAAGGATGAGCTGATGGTTCTGGGAGGACTCTGAGATAGAACACATTGGAAAAGGTTAAACTGAGGGGCCTTATTAAATAGAAGGGGAGCAAAAGCAGTGATAAAATGGTTAAACTGTGGGGATCAGAAATAGAGCTAAAATAAACATACATCAAGAAAATTGTGCTAATCATTGTAAACAAAATAATCTTTGTGGGAAGTCAGTATTTTGTAAAAAGCACGATTATTATTCCTTGGCATTTTGTGCCTAGTTCCAGAATACATTTACGGCAAATAAATTGAGCTACAGGCCTCAATAGATGCCTGAATTCCTGTCAAAGTGGCTCCATTACATGTGTCCCTCAGGATCAGACTGCATTAGCAAAGGCCTTTATTCCATACATGATGAATTATGAGATCAGCAGAGCATGTTCCAAAATGGAATATATGCACAATTTATACCATTTTTATATAATTTATATAAAATTATATAAATGTATATAAATGTTAGTTTAAAGTGCATTTTTGTTGCTAGAGTAGGAATGGACAACACACATTTTCTTTCCCCACCTTTGGATACACCCAAAATGTACCCAGGTTCACAAAGCATTGACCCCATTGGCTAGACTAATTTGATTGTCCCTGAACAATCGCATAGTCCTCTTTGGCTAGAGAAGTGCATGTTAATTATGTGATTTGCCCTTGATAAGACCTTGGTGGGTCATGCAGCAGTTGTGATCTGTCACTGACTTCTAATCATGTATTATCGTCTGGGTGAGTCAGAGGGGTAGCCAAAGCTTTCTGTCTTTACAGCATTGTGGCATTCTAATTATCTTATGCCAAGTGGAAAGGCATAGATTGAATTAAGTGATCATCACGATTGTCTTTAAAAAAATCTCTTTATTCTTTTGTGTGGCTTTGCTACAATTTACATTTTAAGATGCTGTACAGGATTATTTTTTAAAAAGAGGGAGGGCGATAGTAGGAAAGGGATCAGGGAGGAAGCTACTTTGAAGGTGGAAAATAATATAAAGCATATGATGAAATGACAATTTCTTGTACGTCAGATGTAACGATTGGTATTTGTAGATGATGTGAGAATTAGCAACATTTATTAAAATTATGAATCCTGTTATTGCCTAAATTTCAATGTCATTATTTATTTAACATTATCAATTTTAAAAGATGTTGGGGGAGGCTATTCTGTTTCTATTGGGGGGGGGTATTTATATATTAAGAGATATGTTTCGGAAAAAACAATGGGCTGTGTTGTTTTACTTTTTAATTGTGAGCTGCTCCAGAGTCATTAAGGAATTGGGCGAAATCAAAATCAAATTAAATAATAAGCAAAGAAGCAGCATTTGAAATATCAAAAGTCAGTAACTTGAATATGCTAATTATTTTATCAGTATTTATGTTGGACTTGAAAATAAGTTTAGCTACATTCTTACCCAGTATATTCTTGAGGTTTTCTGCAACTCATGTGTGGAGCACAAGATGCCCTTACTGCATTCAATTAAAATCCATGTAAATAAAATCTAAGCATTTTAGCAATGATTGATTTCACAATATATTAAAATCAGCATTTTCTATCATAAAACATATTTTAGAATGAAATATTAAATTTCACATTTATAATAAAACAAGAAAAAATATTTCATTATTTTTGAAAAAGGCAAAAAAATGCAAGCAGAATAACCGGATTGTTCTTGAACTTTTGTACCAGCTTAATTAGGGTTAAGTTCCATTAACTTTGGCTTGAAGTTGCTAAGCAGTTCCATAGTTTTGTTTTAAAAAATGGCATAGATTTTAGAGATCAGGGTGAATGGACCCTGAATAAAGCTTTCTAAATTTGTTAGCAAATTTCATTTTTTAGAAAGGATGTTTTACTTTGTGACAAATCCTGATATTCTTTGTGCCTGATAATCTATGCTATCTTGACTACAGAAATCATATTTAGGAAACTTATTATTATTATTATTATTATTACTACTACTACTACTACTACTACTACTATTATTACTATTATTACTATTATTATTTTGATTAAATAAACATTCCTCAGTGGTTGCATAGCAACTCTTCACCCAAAACTACAATGCTATCTGTTCAATAAACCCAGTGGTGCAACATCTGTATTTGTTTAAAGTACGTTCTGGAGCTTTTGAAAGAAGATTTAGGAAGCCATCAGTCTGAATCAACAAATGAACAATATCGTAAATTTCAGAAGATATATTGGCATAGGAATCATTCAGAAAAGCACTGACTGGAGCATTGCCTCAAAGTTTCGGTAATAATAATAACTACAACATCAATAATAAATCCAGCTATTCGGGTGGATGCCAGGAACAGAGAAAGAGAGAAAGAGAGGGAGAGAGAAATTTAGCATCCCTCAAATACGTAAGTATTTTCAAAGTTGTGGTGTACATCAATATTACAGCATTTTTATAGAAACAAACTTTAAAAAAGTCAATAAAACCATAAAGGGCCATTGAGCCAGAGGAGTGAAGGAAACAAGGCTTATTTTTCATGAATCACATGATATACAAAGAGCATTATTTGCTGAAACCATTGCTTGTCAGCCGAGAGACGAGGGAGTAGGAAGAAAGGAGAGAGGGAAAAAAGAGGACGCCTAGGAATAAGATGCATTCCCTGGGTGGCGAAACAAAAGAGCTGAAGGGGGAAAAAAGCTGCAGAGAGAAAGTTGACACAGCCAAGAATAATAGCTAAATCTATCAAGTTTGCTCAGGTCTGCTGTAATGAAGTGGGGCTTCATATTCCAAGCAGGGACAATGAAGACAGAAGTCAGGCAGTGGATCTGTGGCATTCACTTTGTGCTTGGAATATGCAGGAACCAGCAGGGAGCCGGCAGATAATTACACAGTATTTGTGTGGATCCATGGAAGCTTCCTGTGCAGGTTGAATGCCTGTGCGATATTAAAAGGCAGCCCAGTGAAATGTTTTTAATGAATATTTTTGTCAGAGAAAGAAAAGGCATTTGAATGATTTTGAGCGTGCGTGTGGGTGCGGGGGCATGTGGAGAGAAAGCCAGAGGTTGGAGGAAACATCACTGTCCGAATGCCTGTACCTTTATTTACATCTGTTCCTTTCTTTCGGGTTGTCTTTTAGTAATAAGGCTGCTACAAAAAGCAGAAATACCAAAAAGGATATTTGGGGGACTAATTGCCACATGAAATAATTTCCCTCCTGGTCCGTTACACTAAATCTATAATTTTTGGGGGGGAGGGTGGGAATCGCAGCAACCCGACACCAAAGCGTACATCGCAACAATTTCCTCTTTTCCTTTGTTCTTCTTCATCTTCTAAATTTCTGTTAGTGTATGAAATGTTTAGACACGTTTAATCAGAAAAGCTCAAAGGAGAAGTAACACAGATGTTGAGATTCACTATTCAGTAGCCCTTGGCAGTGCGAGATTTATAAAAACATAAGAGTCCCTTATTCCAACGCTCTGCAATTCTCACCTAACAGATGTGAATAATCCACTGAATTGAAAAACCTAGCTATGATATTCATAAGTGGCTTCCTTCTTCATTTGTCTTGCAGCACTGGAACAGCAGTGATCAAAAGCTCGACTTTGTGGGAAAGTAAAATAGATTATTTTTTTTTTCTGGGTCTGATTAAAAAATATTATTAGTCACATATATAACTCCAGCGATCTGACTTCTTTCACTGTGGAATTCTAAGCAGTTCTTTCATGGAGGCAATTTGTATTTGCATCCCAATCAGGCAAGGATATTTTTTTTATGTATAATATTATTTGTTTGTTTGATTGATTTATATCCCACATTCTGCCCAGATGCTCAAGGCAGCTAATAGAATGTTTTATATTTAATTTTTTGCATCTTTGTTATACAAAAAGAAAAACCTGCATATTGCATAGGTAATTTGGTGCCAATATCTCCTTTTCAGATGTGGACCCTCTATTACAAAAATATAGGAATGCAAACAAAAAGACGATATCAAAGTGGCAGGTTTATCCCCAAAATGTATTTTACTGAATCAAAAACATTGTTCATATTCTTGCTTACTTGTTTCTACTATCTCAGACTCAGACAGACCGCTGTGCCAAAGAGACACCCATCACCCATCCAGACTTAGAGAAGGAAATCCACGAGGACCATCCAAATGGTCACAAGATGGACATCTAGCTCAAACAATGTCCATTACTGTGCTCAGGCTCCATTTAGCATAAATTCAGGGCTTTACCCAATCTTCCTATCATTCTTCACAAACATTTTTTTATGGCCCAGAAGTCACTTCTCCCCTTTGGAGTATTTTCCAATTTTGAGAAAATGTGCTTTGGAAGTTATTTGAATGATTTGCACTTCTTTGATTTTGCTTTTTCGTTTCAGTGGTATCAAAGCACGTTGCCTCACAGGCTGAGATCTGGGGTGTCTGCAGGAGTGATAAAAATGGCCAAGACTGTGCAACTGAAGCTGCCATCTTGACTTTTGGGCTGCCTACCCCCCCCCCCCCCCCCACAGACCATGGTTGACAGACAAATGAGATAGCTTGTATCTGACCTTGTTGTTTTATTTGTTTCTGTCTGAAAGGCCGAATCAATAGAAATATTGGAGCCACCAAATGAGGGTCAATGCAGTCTTATTTCTCTATATTATAGTAAAGTTCAGAATGTGTTTTTGTAATATATGGAACAGCTGTCACATTATTATTCCTTTTTTTATATATATATATACCCCACAAATCATCAATAATCTTCAGCTGGTGCATGTTTGATGGCTCCTCTACTAATAGTGCCTAAAAATATATATAACAGGAGATGTGGACAGGCACTGGGAAGGCATCTTGGGGGGACGTGTTATAAAAGCCTCAAACTACCATAGCTGCATACTCAACCTCCCCTTTTCATGTATTGAGATACCCATAAAAAAAAGGCAAGGCTTTATTATGCAATTGCAGCCACCATCTTGACTTTTTTGATAAATACAGACCCTTGGACACCCCCAAGTAAAATCCTAGTAAGTAACATTAATAGCAGCCATAGCTGCCCCAGTCTAGTCCCAGTTGCCCTTGCCACTCTGCACTCCGAGACCCCTGCTGCCCTGCGCTGGGCTGCCCCAGCTGACCTTCACCATCTTCTTGCTCCCGCTGCTGACAAGGTGTGCCTGGCCTAGCTGCTGGACCTGGCTGTGGCTGGGCTTCTTGCTGTGGGGAAGAAAACAAAAAAAAAGCAGAAAGCAGTCCCTCAGTTGCAGCACACCAAAAAGCTCCTTTGTGCTGTGCTCCTGGGTAGGGTGGGGCTGGGCCTTATGCTGCACTGTGCTGTGGCTCTGAGGCTGCTTTCTGCTTTTTTTTTTTTTTTTCACAGCACGACCAGCCCCAGCCCGACCTCATCAGCACTGGGAGCAAGAAGCCAGCGAAGGTCAGCTGGGGCAGCAGAGCGCAGGGTGGCAGGGGGCCAAAAGGACATAGATGGGGGGATGATAGACAGGTGGGGGGAGTTGAAGAGCCCCTGTGATTGTACTTGTGGGCAGGCTGCCAAGTGCCCGAATTTTGATCATGTGACCGTGGGGGTGCTGCAGGGCCATAGCTACAGGAACAGGTCATAAATTCCTTTGTTCAGTGCTGCCGTAACTTTGAACGGCCGCCAAATGAATGAACGTAAGTTGAGGACCACCTGTATTTGCTTCTTTTAAAAAAAAAAAGTGAGGCAATCCATGGTGCTAAATTCTCAGAACTGTTGGCCATCTACACTGCTTTCTACTGGATCAACATCTCCATATAGATACTGAGAAAGTGAACTTTCATCAATAATACCCAATGCTGTAGCCATATTGGCTTGATTCTGACATTCCAGGAAGGTTAATGTCCTTTGATAGGCTGGATCAGACCCAAGACCCATCTAGTCCAGCAATCTGTTCTCACACTGGTCAACTGACTGCTTATTTATTACTGGACTCTGTACTGAGCTATGAAGCAATATATGACCTGGGACCTGAGTATCTTAAAGACTACTTTCTTCTGTACTTATTCTCTGTGAAAGGCCAGGGTTGGAGAATCAAAAGCCATTAAGACCAGGGCTTTTTCAATAAAGTGCCCACCTGAGAACTAAATGCCAAGCCCCTGCACAGCGTTTTTTCTTTCCCTGGCTACCAAGCCAGGGTATTTTGGTAAAGCCTTTGGCTGACATGATGCAGTATTTTTGAATTTGGTTCTAAACATGATGTTCTCAGTCATTTCTTTGTCTGGCTGCTATGTGATTTTATTTAGCCTTCCTGAATCTTTTTGTATGAGTTTATTTAATCCTCTGGAATCTTCTTTTACAGCTTGTATAGTTTATTTTATTTATTTATTTGTTTGTTTGTTTGTTTGTTGTTTTGATTTAACTTTGGGTTTCCATATTTTGCGGTTTGTTGTTCTTTTTGGTTCTTGTTCCAAATGTGCAATACTTACCCAGCCTAAAAGGTGAAAAGCAATCAAAGAAATAGAGCTTGCATAGTCTTGCTCATGAATTGTGGTCAACCATTCAAGTGCTGCTCTGCTGCATATGATGGGAAGTAAAAAAAGTCAAGGTGGTGGTCATGATCCAAGCCCTGCCCCCTTTTTATATGTGCTGGATACACAATGCACATAAAAAAGAAGTAGGGCATCAATGGTGCAATTGCAGCCACCATCTTGACTTTTTTGACTCCATCCCTGGGGATGTCCTGTCCAAGAGGCACATAGTGGCAAACAACACTGGAAAGAGGGCAAATAGGAATGGGCAACAGGAAGGAAACATGGTTTCCAGTATATACCTTCTAAAGTGTCTTTTTCCTTTTCAGGAGAAAAGCGCCAGATTTGGTGCTATTTGTTTTCTAAGATTCCTTTTAGATATCAGTAGGATCTACATGAAGCTCTGATTATATTCAGCTGCTCAGGAAGATATTTCAGGTACTTCACAATAAATCCTTTGAAGGAATTTTGAAAGTGAAATTCTTTGCTAAGCCTGCTAATGTTTCCCAAAGAAGTTCTGTGCATCCTTGTTAATGAATCACTATCCCAATTGTGTGTGGTGTGTGTATGTGTGTGTGTGTACACAAGATAGATAGATAGATAGATAGATAGATAGATAGATAGATAGATAGATAGATAGATAGATAGATAGACCTATCTTAACCACAGCTTCACAAGCTGTGAATATATAATAGTTATTTACTGGAATTTCAGCTGTCAAGATTTGTCATATATTAAATATCATTGTACAACTTCCAAATGCAGTCCATTATTCACTGTCAATTGTCAAATGTATTATCAGGTGTCAGTTATTCGTCATCAGTTTTCAAGTATTTTAGGAGTGCTCACTGAATAGATAACTGCTAAGAAGAGATACTGTGACTATTAATATCAGTATTTACAGAGAAGAATTCAGTAACTTTGAAGCCCATGATGCTTAATTCCCATGTGAAAAAATCCAGGGTTTATAGTTAAAGTATGCCTTTAGCAGTATTTGAGTGATAAATCATTCATAGAAATTGGCTACTCAAAGCCAGCAAAATTAAATCCAAATTGGAATTCTGCAAATAGACTTCAAACAACTAGCAACCTGGAAGATTTCCAGTGTGACTTGGGGGAAGTACAGATGAAATGAGGTTGATTTGGAAGTCAGCCAAGCCATTTCCTGAATTTGGTGAAATGGCTTGTCATATTTCCAACTTACTGCCAGGTCAAACTAATATGAAACATGGTGAGTTCACTAAACTCTCAGTCTCTTGGCTACGTCCTAACACCGCTAGCTCTATGGTTTACAGATGCATTATTGTTGTTGTTGTTGTTGTTGTTGCCACCAGAGGGCATAGATTTCTGCAAAGGCTATGGGAGAGAATATATAACATAAAAGATCTTCAGCCAGGTCTAAGTCATAATCTCAGTTCAAGTAATGAAAGATGAAGCCCATCTTCATCTCTGTCATTAGGGACAGATAGCCTGCTCTAGCCAGACCCCCATCCAGAAGGATGGACAGGTCAGTCTATCAGTCTGAGTTATGTCAGTTTCTCATTCTTCCAGATATAAATTAGATTGGCCCATTTTTGCATCAGGTTGTGGATCCATCCTTCCCCTCCCAAGTCTAGACATACATTTGTACACATTTTTGTGCATATTTGTCCCCGTAAGTCCATATTTATCCATTTTTTCTTAGCTTTTGCATTTGCCAACAAGCAAATTTCCCAAATGTGTTTTTTCCCCTGTGCCTTTCTTAACACACCCATAACTGTGGGGTGCACTTTTTCTTAATATACATGTTTGACCTGTGAAATGAATTGTCAAATTATAAATGGTAAGGATCAGAGGTTAGGACTGGAGGGTGCAATCTGACTGGGTAATTTTTTTCCTACCATTCCTTGTCCCAAGGCAATTGCTGTGTGGTTCTTTCTTAGCACACCTTTATGAGATCTTTGGCACACAAGTTGATGTTGTAAAGGTTCCCTTGAAAATGAAAAGTTTGAATGACAGTGTTTTAGAGAATTGTGACAAGGGATATGATGGGATAAGAAATATTGAATAAATTCATTGATTGCTATAACTTTATTTAGGTGTATAAAATAGAGACAGATTAGAAAAGGATAATCAGAGGTTTTTCAGTTTGATGTGGCAGTCCTAAAATTAGCAAAGCTGCATTTCGCCAATGAATTCAATGTGAATTGTCTTCATCTACAACTGCTCCTATTTAACAGGAAATCTTTCTGTAACCAGATGAAGAGGTGAAGAGCTGTCATACTGAGAGCCCAAACAAACATAATAGCCTACATTCCAATCTCATCAGCATAAAAAACTCCAACATTCTCTTAGTTGGTAATTCTGAGTAAGGCCTAAGGTGTTTGGTGTTCATTTTCACTATATTTAAGAAACTCCTTGAATTTGTGCTCCCTCCCTTCCTCCCTCCCTCCCATCCTTCTCAGAGATTCTGGGAAAGATTCACTTGCAGCGAGAGATATAGCTTATCCTTTGGACTATCCTGACATCAAGATAACTTAAAGGATAAGCTGTTAAACCAGATATGCATATTTGTGATTGCTGTTGACAATCATTGATACTGTGAATTCACTTATGAATATAATTTGCATTAAGTCCAATTGATTGATTGACTAGTTCCGTATAGCTGAGTAACAACAAATGATAGAATGCTTAGCTAGATGGACAGTTACTATTATTACGATTACCCAAGTTTACTAAAAACAGAACAAAGTGTATACTTTTATTAAAACTGAATAATATTCTAAAATTACTGACCGAAGTTTCCTGCAGAATTCAGACCACATTAATTCAAGAAATATTCTTATAGCGGCAATGCTTATTCAGGTCATACTGCTTATTTGACTTATATAGAATTGTCAGTAAAATTTTAAAACAAACAAACATTATGTCTGAGATTGAGAGAGTAGCCAGAACGGCACACAAAATGTCTGATGCATTCATTTATTATCAGCAGATGGGTTTATCAATGTTGGTTCCTGGATTTGGCCCACCTAGAGATGATGTTCATATTAGCAGCTCTTCCAGTGATAATTGGGAAAGGAAATGGGGACAAAAGCCAAAAGGGAAATGTGTCTCCTGCCACCATTTAAGCCCCATTTGCTCCACCTAAAGAGATATGCTAATGAAGCACCCTCCGCATTTATCTCAAATATTGCATACCATTGGCTGTCACAAACAGAAGAGGGTGTGTGTCATATACATCCAAGTGTCCCTGTCCTATAGAGAACGCAAACTTGACGTGATTGTTGATTTAGTCTACTTTCTGTCACCAGCTCTTTTTCATTCTGCTTCAGCTGCACTGTTCCACTGAATGGCAAAGGAATGGTTGGGTTCATAAGAGGAACTAAAGTGTTATTGTAAGATACCGAAACAATGGTTTTACATGGTATAATCTATCAAAGATGTCAAATTTACAAAATGCAGATTTTTCTGTCACATTTGCGCATTCTAAGTACTGTCTCTTTCTGCTGAGGTGCTGACCGGTGTTTTAATGAGGCCCTTTGGTGGCTGTAAAAAAATATGAGGCATGGGGAGGACAATCGGAGTTATTGTTGGTATTGTCTATTTGTCTTACAAATTTCACACTAACTACCAATTACATTGTCATAAAACTTTGGGCTATGACATGCTCAATTCCATATCATATTTTTAATTTATTTTTTTTTAAGCAAAGACTGCATTAACCTCTCCCATTTTATAGATGCCACTACAGCCATCGATGCAAGTAACATCTTTAATGAAGCTAATAATGAGACTTTAAAAGTAGCCTTGTTATAGGAATAACAGGCAAATAATTCAGCTAAAGACTAAAGTCCATCATGGCACACCGTGTTTCCCATACCGCATGGTCCCTTGCTTTAAAAAGATGCTGATGCAGATTTTTTTCAAGTTCAAAGGGGGTATTAATCTCACAACCTTCTCCTTGTCGTATCTCATGGGACTTCTTACCTGGGTGAAATGAAACTGATGTAGTTCAAGTGAACATAATTTAATAAGGAACAGACTCAAGAAATATTAAGGGTACCATGTTAACAGGGAGAAAAGTGCTCCTTGTCATTTGCGATTCACGTAGCAGGAAGTCAGGGGAAAGATGTAATAAATGTGCAGAACTGAGAAAACAGCAACACAGATGACTAGGGAGGATATCCAAATTGTTCATAAACAGTTATTTACATTGAATTCCTTATCCTGATGATTTATAGAGTACTGCAAGGGACCCAGCAATATGGGTGTCAAAGCCCATGGTTCAGGTGCTTGAGAACTAAAGCAGCACAGGGGATGATATTTGAAAGCAACTAGCAAGCATGAATGTCAGTGGGTAACTTCACATTCTCCTTTCATTCTCATCAATCATAAATCTAATGAGCTACCTAAATTTATTTCACAGTCTGATATAGGTATGGAATACTGTCAAGTACATCTGCTGGAGAAAAGCATTATTTGCTTTCTTTGTGCACCAGAATGAGTATGCTGGTCATATCCACATTCTTAAAGGAATTAAGTAGATTAACAAAAGTGCACAGTACTGTGATAGAGAAGATACCACTGATCTGGGTTCCAAAGAGCATTAAAGATGAAGCTCAGGCTAAGCTGCCATGACAGCCTGAATTATTTAATTAACTTTTTTAAAAATCCTACTTCTTAGAAGCCTAGAAGGACTGTGTACATCATTCTCTCTCTGTCCCTTTTATCACACCTTGGGGAAATAGGGTGGTGTCAATGTACACCAATGCATTATCCTGGTTCTGTGATGTTTGGCTCCCTCATGCAGCACACAATGCACCCCTAAACCATCCTCTGCACTATTTCTTCCTCTATTTCCCCATTTTTTTCAAATTATGTTATCATTGTTTTTGCAGTCCTCTTAGTTGCCCTGTGCTACTCAGTGGTTCCAGGCCAGTGACATCAAGCAACTTTATCATTCTTATTCATGGAAGTGAATTAAATCTATAGAATGTGTTTTGCCCTATCTTTCCTGCTCTTATTAAACCTAAGTCATTGTGGGGGAAGACATTTACAGTCAGGAAAACCAAGTCCACTCTTTTTAAAAGATTTTTTTCACTGCACATCTGTAAAACTGCATAGCTATACAGATATAAATAATAATTCAACTTTTATTATTAAATCTGCATTCCCACACATTTATATACTTGTGTATATAATTACTTGACTTTTAAAAAAACTGACTTGGCAGTAAGAACAAAAAGGTAAATAAAACTAAGAACTCATTCTATTCCACCAGGAAAGTTTACTCATTGGCATATAATGGAGGCTTAACTGTTCACAAAAGGGAACTTGCATTCCTGCACAGTTGCAAAGCTGAACATATAATTACCCAGCTTTTAAAAAAAAAAAAAAATCTAAAATATCAGTATTAATTTCTGCTTTTCCACAGCCCTTGGGCCAGGAGGTTATGTAAACTCTGCTGCTCGTTTAACCTTGGGCACCATTGTTTATTTGTTATAGCTTGTGTTTTAATCCATTTATGCTGCCCAGAATCACTGTTGTAAGATGGGCAGCCATATCAATCATTTAAATAAAATAAATATTTCACAATGGCATTGCATGGACCCATCCTGTATATGTTAATGTTAACTATACTTGACCTTTCCAACTCCACTATTTCTCCTTCAGTTGGAATAAAATGCGTTCACGTGTGATACTTAGAGTATCACTTCATACAGTGTCGCATTTGTATTTGGACAAGCCGCAAACGTAGATACATTTCAAACTCAAAATAGGCTCCCATACAGATCCTGCCAGTTACAGCCTTAATTTCCCACATTTGTTGTGGGGTACAGCTGTCATCTTCCCCAGTCAATATAACCGATGATCACAGAAAAAGGGATCATAACTACAAAACTAGGTGAGAATTTAATACTGGTTTCCCTGCTTCTATTTATTGAGTGATTGACTTGATTTCTATCCTGCCATTCTTCCAGGAGTTCAGAGTGGTTTATATGAAGATCCTCCTTTTTTTTTTTAATCTTCACCACTCCCTCTGAATAAGGTTGGCAGAAAGTGTGATTGGCCCATCGTCATCCAATAGCTTTCTATGGGTGAGAATATACTTGAATATAGTCCAACACCTTAATCACTATACTACACTGGCTGTCTAATATGCACACTATACACTGAATCAATTACTAGATGTAATTTTTTAGTGTTAAAATATGTATATTCCTAGAAGGAACAACTATAACTTTATTATGAATCCTGATTGCCTACGTAGGCTTCATTGTATATGGTATTAAAGTCACTATTTAACATTAGAGATGACCCAGGGCCCTGAATAAGCTTGTGGCAGCATGTGAGTAACGCTGCTTGGGATAGGAAACTAAACAGGGTCAGGTGAGGTTACTACTTCAATGGGAGAAATCCAGGAAATACTGGGGTATATACTAGACTGGGTTGTTTTTTTTTTAAAGGTCCTGGGAAAATGGTAAATCATTTCCTTACTGTTGCCAAGAAAACTGTATGGATGTGCCACCAGGAGCTGAGTGTGGAGAAAGAGATTTTAGTTTACTAGAGGCCTGAGGTAGTACTCTGATGTGATCATATTTGATATTAGCTACATAAGAACTTTTGTGGAATAATTTGCACTACAGTCTTGAATTTTTAATTTGGATCATAATGAAGTTTTCGGGAAAGGGGTATATAAGATGGATGATGATGACGATGATGATCAACACTACTTTGGAAAGCATTGTTACTCATATGTTTTATAAAAAAAGTATTTCTTATATACAGATACATAATATGCACATATATAAACATAGGTATATATTTATCTAATGACATATACTTATATACATGACATGCATACACATTTACATATTATATACTTCTCACCTCTATGAGTGGTATGTGTCTTCCTCAATCTCAGGTCCTCTACCAGAGGCCTGGGAGTTTGAGGGTTCTGCACAGTATCTTAGCTGTTCCTAGCACTGCACTCTTCTGGACAGACAGCTCTGAAGTTGTTCCTGGGATCTGTTGGAGCCACTCTCCCAGCTTAGGGCTCACAGCCCCGAGTGCTCCTACTACCACTGGGACCACTTTGGCCTTGACTTTCCACATGCTCTCTATTTCCTCCTTCAGGCCCAGTACTTCTCCAGCTTCTCACGCTCCTTCTTCCTGATGTTGCTGTCACTTGGTACTGCTACATCTATCACTACTGCTGTCTTCTGGTCTTTGTCTACCGCCACGATGTCTGGTTGATTGGCCAGTACCTGCCTGTCCGTCTTGATCTGGAAGTCCCACAGGATCTTAGCCCTGTTATTCTCCACCACCTTCTGTGGAATCTCCATCTGGACTTGGGGGGGGGGGGGGTCCTAGCCTATACACTGTGCAGATGTTCCTGTACACAATGCCAGCTACTTGGCTGTGCCGTTCAGTGTATGCTGTTCCTGCCTGCATCTTACACCCTGCCACTATGTGTTGGACTGTCTCTGAGGCCTCTTTGCACAATCTGCATCTTGGGTCCTGTCTAGTGTGGTAGACCCCTGCTTCTATGGATCTGGTGCTTAGTGCCTGTTCTTGTGCTGCTATGATCAGTGCCTCAGTGCTGTCTTTTAGTCCAGCCCTTTCCAGCCACTGTCAGGTACCTCAGCTATCTGCATGCATGTATAAGTACTGAGGATAAGAAAAATAGAAAGATTTCTGTTCTTTCAATCCTCTCTAGGATCTACAATGACCATGTAACTATGTGATTTCTGAAATCACTTCTGGATATTCTTCCTTGACAAGAAAGTCATTAGATAATAATAATAATAATAATAATAATAATAATAATAATAGTTGTTATTGCTGCTGTTATTTATTTATGCTGTTCCAATGCAACATGTCAGGACATTGTCTGCATACAACTATCCTTCTTTCAAGCATTAAAGCAAAACAGTCTAAATCTCTAGGCAGGTGTCTTTTGTGGCAGGAGTCTCGAAAGTTGTAATGCAAACAAAATCTAATTTTAGCATCTCTGCCAAGCACGGAGTAAATTTACTGATCACTGATGCATTGAGCAAAGGGAGGCCACAATCAGCAGGAGCTTTCAGCAAGATTATCCTATTAAAGCAGGAAGCCTTCATGCGGCTGTTAAGGAAGTCATCGGAAGCAGGTGATGGAAGCGGGGGTTGGACAGAGACAGTACGCCGACTGTACATGCTAAGTTGTTGTTTTCTGCTCAACTAAGCAGCAGAGAATTGATATGTTCGCAATGAAGTGCAATGACAATTAAATTGTAACTGACCTACATGTTACCGTCATTACACATCCTCTTTTTTTTTACGGCTTTCCCTCTTATTTAATCACACAGTATGGGGTTTTTTTATTAGGCTGGGATGTTAAAATCTTCATCCATTTAGCCATAAATGTTTGACTGGAGATCTATCAGACTTCTGCTCCACTATACACACAAAACCATTTTGCTGAATCATTGTTGACTTCGTGGTGGTACAATTTAATGAGCACAATAACTTACCTGACTATCTAGTGAACATTTCAGTGCTCAGGAAGGGATCTGCTAACATGCATTAAGTTACTGCATCCTTTTCCTGTTTGTGTGTCTTCTCCTTTGACAGAATATACACGTACTTTTTTTTTTTTTTTTTAACATTACTGGCTAAATTAGGCAACCTTGACAAAAAACCTCCAAATGTGGTATGCAAAGCTTAAAAAAATAAGAGAAAACATTTGGCACATTAGTTTTAGTGTTGTCATCACTTTCATGACTTCTCAGAAAATAATGCACACTGGAAAATGATTTATTGCTTTTGGCATCAAAACATTTTCCACCAACTTCTGTTGCTTACTTTATGACAATGGCTCTTCAAGGACTCCAGCCTGGTTTGTTGAGGATCCTTTAAAGCAGTGTTTCTCAAGCTTGGCAACTTTCAGATGGGTGGGCTTCAACTCCCAGAATTCCCCAGTCAGCCTTGCTGGCTGGGGAATTCTGGGAGTTGAAGTCCACCCATCTGAAAGTTGCCATGGTAGAGAAACACTGCTTTAAAGAGACATGCTGGGAACTAAACCTGAGTCCTTTTCCATATAATGCATGGAGACAGTGACCATCTCATGGCCCTTCAGAATCTTAGGGCTCTGTTCAACTTTTTTCTAATCGATACATCCCTCAATGCATTTTCTTTGTCCTTCAACTATCATAATTTAGCAACATATTCAGAACATCCCTCTAATAATTCTACTTTAAAATAATAAAACAATTATATGGGGGGGGGGGGTCACATACTCTACAGAATGTCCATTAGGATTGCTTTGTGGCTACATTAGGTGAACCAAAAAGCTGGAATTTATATAGTCCTTTCTATACCTTTTGGATCTCATTTTTTCAAAGCCCAATTTTTAAAAACAATTTTGAAATCAAAGCCATCTATCAGAGCCAACCATTTCACATGTTCCCTATGCCCCACCTCTCAAGGAAGAATGTTAAAAAGGGTTGTTGTTGTTTTCTGTTTTTTAATTGAACTTATCATGATAAGCCAATGCAGAAACATTAAAAATGAATTGCATCTCTGGCCACCTGTCATTCTTGGGCAGAAAAGTTTATAAAAATCAGGAAATATTTAGAAAAACTTCACAAAAAAAACCCAGATAGGTGGCAGTTTGTAGTTGACCTTCACTAATGTTGAACAATATCAGACTTGGTTAGTATTTGGATGGGAGATCACCAGAGTATTCCAGTTCTACAGTATATAACTTGGCTAGAAAATGGCCAAACATTCTGAAAGAAGGCAACAGCAAACCATTTCCATAGTGCTGCTAAGAAACTGCATGGAAGTATCCATGAATTCACCAGGACTCATCCCTGACTCAAAGAAGATTATATTTGAGAAAAATGTGTTGTGTTAAGTTGTATTTCATTAAAGTCTACTAAAGGAAGTTGTGTTTCAAAATTGCACATTAGGAAAATGCACGGAAGAAAATTATTGCCAGATGTAGTTGAATAGACAAAGGTGTATATTTGGGTATTCATATAAAATGCATAGAAATGAGGACTTCTGGGGGAGTAATGGCTGATTGAAGTCAGCTCCAATTTCATGGAGCTGACAACCACAATGGTTAAAAGGAGCCAGCAAAAAGTCTGGCTCTTTGGAACCATCTCCTGACAAAAGAGATGACTGGATCACCCACAAGTACTCCTAACAGAGGGTCCCTGTGAGGAGATTGAAATTTAGCGATCTCCAGCGGGTTGCAGGAAACATTGAGCCCAAGCCGCAATTCGGAGCCTCTAAAGAGACACTAGATTTGCTTTCTCTTTTAGTTAACTTCAGAAATTTCTTATTAGTGATTTACCTGGAAATTAAAAACCTTTTGAAAGGTAAGCTGCTGTATACCAGGAGAATTTCCTTCTATCCTAGGAGAAAGAAGATTTAAGTAAGTTTGAGGATTAAAAAGAAAAAAATTAACTTTTGGAAAACAGTGAAAGGAAGTTAAGAATGTTGGCTGTGGACAGTTAAGGGGCCAGATGGATTTGAAATAATAACGTTTTAATGGACTGTTTTAAATTTTATGATTTTGGAATTAACTGTAAGAAAACTTATTGTGGGAAAGTTTTGGCTCTGAAAATAAACAAAAGATAAGACTGAGCTTTCAAGGTTAACTAAAAGGAACCAGAGAGCAATTAAAGGAAAAAATATTTACTAACATAATGGAGGAACATTGTTTTACTATAGAAGAATTTAAATCTGTTTGGGAACAATGCGTTCAGGACTTAGTTCTAAAACTAGATATAACAGAGGTTATAGAAGAAGAAAAGATTCTACTGGATAAAACAGAACCTGAGGATGATTTGAACAGGGATTTTAAAATGGACTGTAAAGAATTGCCAGACTATAAAAGAGATATAAAAGATATGGAAAAAGATGTAGATTTGAGAATGGACTTTAAAATATTTGACTACAAGAGTGACATGGAGAAAGAAGTTGTGATGGATATATAAACTATGCTGGCTGATGTTTTAACAATTAAAAGGAATATCCTGATTATAAATCAGAAGAGTGACTTGGAGAGTTATCTTATTTTGGATCTACAGAAGGGAAGTACTAAATCTCTGAAGTTGCTACTGAAAACAAACAGGGAGAAAATGGTAAGAAATCACTATGTGGAACTTTATTTGAAGAAGCAACTGAAGATTAAGCCTCTTAAGAAGAAGAAAAAGGAGTTCAAAGTGGACTTATTTGACTAGGGTTAAATTGTAGAAAATTTGATTTGGGGTTATTATTGGAATATGAATATATATATATATATATATATATATATATATATATATATATATTTACCAGAATTGCAAGACGATGTATAGATTTTTTCATATGGGGATAAATCTTTTACCTCCTACTAGTTAGAGAAAGTTATGGGTTAGAATGTAAAAGGGACCTACTGGATCCAATTTAAAATATATATGTTACTATTTTTGATATTCTTTATACCTATGGGGATAAATCTTTTATGTCTTACTTATTAGATAAAGTTATAAGCCAAAATGCAAAATAGATTTAGTTGTGTAAGCTTCAAACATATAGGTTATTACTACTGGTACTCTTAATGCTTTTGCTGAGTAAGACTGATTGATGAATCTTTCTATAATTTGGTTATTGTTTAGTGATAAGAAATGGGAAGAAGATTTTTTTTTTAATTTCTGTAATATTAGAGAAGGTACTAAGTTATTGTAAATGCTTATATTTGTTTGGAGGGAGAGGGAAGTCACTTTTTATATATCTTTTTCTTTTTTCTTTTTCTTTCTCTTGTTCTCTTTCTTCTTTGTTTGCATATCTTTTCTAATACCATATTAGCTTTTAACTATGGAAAACTCTAATAAAAATATAAAATGCATATAAATATATGTTTATTGCAGAAAAATATATCTACAAAATCTGTACAATAGCAAGTTTTTATAAATGATTCACTGATAAATTAGAACAAAATAGTCTATAAATATAAGTGGAACTAATGGTTTGCACATCCCTCCCTGCAACATCCCTCCCTGCAAGTTATGGCAAGGAGATCATAATAGGCCTAAAAGAAAACACTATGCGCACAGACTTTGATTGATTGACTGTGTGACATTAAGTCTGTGTTGACTCTTAGTGACCACCTAGATAGATTTCCTCCATGATGATCTGCCCCTAATGTGGTCCTTCAGGTCTTCCAACAATGCACCCATCACCACTGTAAATGAATCCATCCACCTTGCTGCCGGTTGGCCTCTTTTTCACACAGAATTTAAAATAGATGTCCCTCTTCCCACCCTTCCACTTGGAAAGATCTTCCATATGTCCACCTCTAAATCTTACAATTAAACTTAAGCTCATTCTTTCTAATCTTTGACATCCCTCAGACTCTGAGTTTACAAACCTTCTAATTTCAGTACCAAACAGAAATATCATTATATAGTTTTGTTTCATTAAAATGCAAACTTCTGCTCCCAGAACTAAAGAGTAAACATATTTCAATAGCTTACAAAACTCCAGATTTCTTGGTGAAAAGAGAAAGAGCACCGATATAAGAGTTGTCATAGGGTAACCTGAATAGTTCAGGAAATCAGAATAATCAAGGTTTTAATTCTCATTTCTCCATACAATTCCTGCTTGTCCTTGAACACAAGTAATTCTTCCATTTGATCCATTGAAAAGTAAAGATGATAATGACTTTTTTATCCTAAGGATAAATTAATTAATGACCATCATTCAGATAACATAGCAATAACCAGCAAGAAAAGGAATAAAAAGAAAAGCATATGGCTGAGGTCAAAACAAAAGGTTGAGGGGCATAGAAAAAGAAATAATTGTTTTATTAGCAGAGACCACCACACAAGCAGCTGAAGAAACACATCAGAAGATCCAGGAATGATAGTCAAGTGTAGGAAGCTACCTAGTATAGTTAACACTTCTTTAAAACTGTATGTCCCTAAAAGCTTCCCAGTGTTCAATATTTTCATGCAAATATATCCTACATTAATAAGCAGAGCTATTCACCATCCAAAGAGAGAAAGGGAAGGGTTAGGTCTTCCTCTTGCACCCAAATCTAAACATTTAAGTGCAGCCCGTTTAATAATAGGGCCCCCATCCTACTAGCCTTCCAGAGGGCTGTAAAGACCAGGCATTGGACTAGGGTGGAAGTGAGCCCAGCAAATGCAAGTGTAAATGTAAAATTCATGGGAGGTTATGGTGCTGTGATTGGGATATACAGTATTGTCATGGTGTTCAGTCAGTTTTATTTATTCTGCTTTTATTGAATATTATTCTGAGATGTCAAGAATTACTCTGCAGTGAGATGGGCAGTGACAAATTTGAAATATAAATAAATAAAAAGGATCATGTATAATATAGGCAGCATATATGTTTCAAATAATAATAATAATTAATAAATAAAATGTTTAGTTATGCTGGCTATAATTAATGAGGGAAGTCATATGCCAACAACAAGAAACTATTATAGCGATTTAAGATACAGATTTAACATATAGCAAGGAGCTCCCCTACAGCTAGAAGGGCACGCCTGGGGCAAGGGCCAGGGGCCAAAAGATATACAAGAACTGAGGGAAAGTTAAGTACAGAATCAAAAAGACATTTGATCTGGACAATGTAAGATTGTAACTTTAATATTATTTTGGGGAAACTCAGAATGATCTGGAAATGTTCAAAAAGCAATGCTTTTTTCCATTATCCACTATATTCCACTATATCAATTCTAGGACGACAGCTATAGTAAGAGACAGGTAAAATCCAACATCATTCTGGCATTTCTCTGCTCTCTACGGCTCATGATAACCTTGGGGGATCAGAGTTCTACCCTGTCATGGATATTCAGTCCCAAGAGAAGGAACAGATAGTAGGAGCGAGAATAATCTAATGCCAACCCTTGCAGTTGACCCTAGAATTAGAGGAGACATCATTGGATACATTGTTGGCTTATCTTCTCCTTGGCATCCCTCCTCTTTTATAGTATATAGCACCCAATTCAAAGATAAAGTCCAGGGCAGAGCCATCAAAAGATCGAGGATCATCTGGGGAAGTTAAAAATGTCAAGATGGCAGCCATGACCATGCAATCAAAGCCTCATCCCTGTTTATATATGTTGGCCCTATTACTTGTGTTGAAGCCCTGCTTCAATCACATGGTTGCAGGAACCATCTTGACTTTTTTGACAGCCACCCTCAGCAGATGTTCTGGCACCTGGATAGTAGTTGGGGTGCCTGTACAATACACCAGTTTTCTGCACTACAGTTGGATTTTCCTACCATAAATTACATTTCTAGATTAGTATTTACAGTTGTACCTTTGCACATTTGGGGCAGATCTGCATCCCTTTTGCCCTCTGGTTTGTTCTGTTTTCTCTTCCCTTAGCAATGTTTGACTGACCTCTCTGTGGCTGCTTCAGTTTGCTTTCCCATTGATTCATAATGTCAAGGAAGCAAAAGTTCCCCGCCTCTAATTCATTTGTTTATACAGAGGATGGAAGAGGTGACATTATCAATCAAATCCTTGAAGAGCAAACATAATCACTCCACCAGTAGAAGAAACAGAAGGGTTGACTGGGATGGAGACCTCATTTGAACCCAGGAGAGTCAGATACTTTGAGAGCTGTTGCTTCCCAGAAGATTTCTGAGGCTACCCGGATGGTCTTCTGAGCTCAAAATAACTGATTGTAAAGTCAGATTTATGAATCATTGGACTTTCAAGCACAAGAAGAAGTCTCTTAAAATACATATATATTTTCTTAAAGATATTCAGTGTGTTGCTTGGAAGAGTAATAAGCCAGCAGGGTCATATACATGTGTGTGACATTTATAGACCTCTTCCAAACATCTTAAGTACTTTACAAACTCGGCTGACTAGAATGAAAATCAGTCTCTTCTTGTATTACTCAGTAGTTAAGATGAGTGACTGTGTTTGTCGGGGTTTTTTAAGTGCTGGTAAAACAAGTGCAATATTTGAATACTGAACATCCTGAAAATAATCCATGAGCGTACTGATAAATATATATGCATGGTCCTAGTAAAGTATGTTATTATTTATTTTTGTTACGTAAGTTAATTTGCATTGTTCAATTTCTCATCAGTTGATGATTCATACATTCACAATTGATATATTGTAACAACTAGAGTTCTTATGACTCCAAAGCAAGTTCCAGCTTGCTTTGGGTATGGATTCGTTTCTGTGATTGCCATCATTTTCTTCATCAGAAATGATGACAACAATAGTAGTCCTGAACTCTCCAGCTACTAGAATGGAAAGTGGACCTAGATGTGCCATTGCAGTATGTGTTCCACCTAGTGAATAAGAGACCTAATTGGTTTTCACGCTCACCCCCACTCAAAAAAGGAACCTATATGAAAATTCCAGAATAGACTGAATCCAGAATTGGTTCTACAACCTACAAAAGGGATACAGAAAGAAACTGAGTACATTACAGTCACAAGTACTCCAATATAGATGTCCACTTCTAATGACAATGACACCAAAATGACAAGAAGTGAAGCTCCACCGTTCCATACTTCAGCTGCAATCTCACATACAAGTATGTAAGGGTTGCAGTTTGCATTGCAATGTGACACACTTGTTATTACTCCTTTTGTCCCCTCCCATAGATTCCTCCAGGGGTTAGACCAACTTTTCAGCCATTTCTTTATGGGTTCATTTAGCTTTTGGAGGAGAGGTTATTTTTTCTATTTAAAAATTTGTACACACACACACACACACACCAGCATTGTGTGAAGGCTTCTAAGGCAGTAAGCTGACCACATTCAGCCTATGGACTATATATTGGCTACACCTAACCTAAAATCCTATAATCTTGCTGTGCTGATCGGACATACAGAACTTTATCTAGTACTCTCCATGAAGAAGTTTGGATGAATTTTGGAACTCTAGTTACTTTTCATCAGCAATATGTGCTGAAATTTGTTTTTGAACTTCCAAGGAGAAGAAAGGGTAGGTCAAGGACAGATTTCTTTTCTTTTCTTTTCTTTTCTTTTCTTTTCTTTTCTTTTCTTTTCTTTTCTTTTCTTTTCTTTTTCCCTTTCTCTCTCTCTCTCTCTCTCTTCCTTCCTTCCTTCCTTCCTTCCTTGAAACATAAAAAAAGTTTGTTTCCAGAGAAAATTCACAATTAAAAATGTATTTCAAGAGGACTGTCAGGAACATAACCAAACCATTGATTTAAAAAATGAAAGTGACACAGGCTAATTTCTCCATCCCTAATTATTATTTCTGTGTTCCTTGAATTGCATTATAACAACCCATGTACCTTTATGGCCAGTTTGTAGAGAGCATAGGAAGGGCTGTATTGTGTGACAAAAGAACACTAGACTGGAGATTTAGATCACAAGTCATTGTTGTGGTGCATATACCTCCCCAGTAATGTGGGACAGTAAGGTTGAAATGCATTTTTTAACACACATACAGTATACACACATGTCATATTGGGCTTTAAATAGTATTATCTGAACAAGATTTGGAGTAATAATCACACTTATTGTCTAATCATATGCCAACAATCCCCCGACTATTGTTCTATTTTAATGGTAAAGCTTTCCCTCTAACCCCTCGAAATCTCCTTTAATTATTTAATCAGTTTGGCTGAAACTCACAAAGCATTAAATTGTTAGTTGCTACTTAACATTCCTTATAAATTGCATTTATTAATTTCTGGAAAGAGACTTGCCCATTGCTACAGTAATTTAAATTAGTACCACATGGTTACAGATTGGCACTGAATGATGATTAAGTCTTTGGGGGTAAATTCTGTCCTTTGAAGATCTTTGAGTGAAATATGAGACAGTGGGGGAGGGAGGAACAGAAGGTCTAACCAAAGTTTTGTCCAAGAAGTTACAATTTATCAAAACTGTAATGAGCCACGGATATAATTTTCATTGTAAGCATTACATAATATTGCCCATCAAATGCCATTCCGAGTTTCCTGCTCACTCTGGTTACATAAGAGTTTGCTGACTAATCAAAGAAATGCCCCATTGGCATTTAATAAGTTCTGACTCAAGGTTGCCACCTCATTTCATAATTATTATGGATTTATCATAATTTTGGATTCATTTTATAAGAAAAAAAATGTCCATATTTTCTGAACCTTGGATTCCTTAAATTGGTAGATTAATCAACTGAAACTTTAGCGAATTGGTAGTGGCCTATTTTAATTGCTTAATCAGAGGACGGAGAAGGAGCTCTGGGGTATGGCAGCAAGAAGGAAGGATAAGCACTGTAACTGGTGTAGTTTTAAAAAGGAACCATATAAATGCAGGGAAGAGAGGCCTGTCAAATGGCTACTAGTTCTAATGGTTGTGTTCTACCTTGAAAAGTAAAGGGATCATTCCTGAAAGACCAGCTGTTGAGGAACAGCAGTGGAAGACAGCAGTCCCACTCGAACCCTCTTGGAAAGCTCTAGGATCCATCTGGTTGGTTGTTCTATAATGCAGAACGCTGGACTGGGCCTTTAGTCTGAGTAAGCCTGGCATCAGAATCAGATCAAAGACAACCTATATGTCAGGAAAAATAGTGAAAACAATCTTGAGCTCAAAGTGCCCTGGTTTCTTTTGGTCTCTCCCTATACTGTTTCCTGCAAGAAACTGGCCAACGTGAATACATTCAAGAGGAAAATGTACAACCCTTTTCCTCTTGAGAGCCATGTGCCGTGAGATATATCATGGGCTTCATGTCAATGTGGGCAGGGCTCAAACCAGCCAGAGCCAAATATGGATGTGGCCATCCCTTCTCTTTCCTTGCTCACTTATTGACACCATTTCCCTCACTCCCATGGAGCAGGTTGCCAGGGAGAAGATAGATGTGTTTGAGCTCTGAAGTTGCAGGTTGCTCCACTTAAGCTCTAATGGAAGGACTTGTTTGAAAGGCCCAAGTCTACAGAATGGTATGCTTCATGCTTGTCTAGTGACTTTCTACCACAGCAGTGAGGATGGAGATCCAGAGGCCAGGACTTTAAACTCTATTCTGCAATCATTTTCCCCCTTCCCACATTATTCATTTGTCATCAAAGCATGATTAAAGTTTCATTGTCATGCAGAAGGGAAGTTTTGAGGAGACGCTACTACTGGGGTGAAAAGGTAACTGCCCTTCCACTACTTCTTAGCAACCCATCTCTCCTCCTGTCCTTCTTAACAGCCATTACAAACCTGTCCAGTTGTTAAGAAGAGGCCCCCTTGAAGATACTTCTGCTGTCAGACTCATTTTTTTGGCACACGAGAGAAAGCCTTTTCTTCTGTTACTGCCAAGCTATGGAATACATTCCCCTGGAATTCACATACAGTTCCCAATAAGCATTTTAAAAAATGATAAAGAAACATTACTTTTGCCAGACTCTTAATGGCAAAATAACTGTAGTACCTATTTCAGTGTTAATTGTAATCTTGTTGTTCACTTTTCATACTCTAATTTTTAAAATTTAGATCATCTCCTTGTGTAGGCCAAGGAAGTGAGATATAGTATAAATCCAAGACAAAAATTAAAACAATAAAACTCTGTTAAAAGATATTCTATGAAATGATTCTTGGAAATATATTCTATGGGAAAGTTTTGGGCATAATTTTTTTTCTTCCATGTTCACAAAAATCTCTATGGAATAATAATAATAATAATAATAATAATAATAATAATAATAATAATAGCAGCAGCAGCAGCAAAAGGTAGCTTTACTTGGAACAGCTTACATCCTACGACAATACCTTTAACACCATCAAACAACATCTGCCTATCCCAGGTCCTTGGGAAGGACTCAATAGATGGATAAAAATGCCAAATCCAGTCTAAACATCTGGCTCACTATGCGACCAACAACAATAAAGTTATATGCCACCCAACTCCCAATGACTCTTTCCTCATCCACTTTACTCTTGAACAATTAAGTGAAAGCTTATTAAAGTGAAAGCTTATTGGGTGATTTGGCATCAGTGAATCTTCCTGAGGCCAACCTACCTCACAGAGTTGTTGTGGAGAAAAGAAATAAAGAGGATAATACTGTGACCAATGCCTTGATGTCTTGGAAGAAAAGCAAGAAAGACATTCAGTGAACAGATGAATGAATTGTCCAAGATTTGGTAGATTAAAAGTAAGCAACCCTAGTTTCTGTCTTCAAAACATTCTGCTTTGCCTTGGCTTTCTCATTGAATTTATAGTTTTGTTGGCACTAAATAATTTCCTTTGATACAGAGCATTCTTTGGGGCCTTCCCTCCCGCCCACTCCCTTTGCTTAATTTCAGTAAATACATTAACTTCATGGCTAATAACTTTGAGAACAGCAGGGTGTTAGGGAGATTTCACTGTTCTTCCATTCTCCCCATCCAAACTTGTTAAACTTCTGATCACCTTGGAGACTTGTAACAGGTACAGATTAAAAAAAAAAAACAAGAAAAGGAGAAGGTAATGCTTGTATAATGATAACTCCAGCAGGTATTAGTCATCCATTTCCATTTCCTTAACCCTAACAGAGTCCAGGTAAGAATACTTCAGCGCCTCCTGCAGGAATCCTACAGCCAAGAAGTCTATTGTAGAAAGAAAAGGAAAGAAGCACCCTCAAAATAAACTTATAAAATAATAGATTCATCTTCCTGCAGCTAAAGATAAATATTAAATAAGCCTATCTGCTTCTGGCTGAAAATTAATTTCTTCTAAGGCAAATAGTGTAATACGTAGACTCGTTTCAATTCCCATTTGGCAAAGAGCCCATTTACCGCATACCGTGGACTTTGAAATACTAGAAACTGCTTTCATCACACACACACATACATGCACACACAATATTCACATACATATTTCCATGGTTTAAGCAAACACAACTGTCTTTCTTTCAGTACCAATTCAACTTCAGTGAAAGAAAAATGTCTGCCATGAATGAGAACTGTGGTTTATGATTATTTTATTTCTCCTTCAAAACAGTTGTCACAATCTGGGTGGGGACAGCAAGAACTTAATATTAACCTCCCCCCCTTTTTCATTCTTCGCATTTGGAAATGGAAATCCCATAGCCATTAAAAAATTAAAGCAATTTAAAGCATTTTTAAAATGTAAATAATTCTAATGGACTGCATGAAACTAAGTAAGAGTTGTACAGGTGAAACTCGAAAAATTAGAATATCGTGCAAATGTTCATTTATGTCAGTATGGCAACTCAAAAGGTGAAACCAATATATGAGATAGACGCATTACATGCAAAGCGAGATACGTCAAGCCTTACTTTGGTATAATTGTGATGATTATGGCGTACAGCTTATGAAAACCCCAAATTCACAATCTCAGAAAATAAGAATATTACATGACATCAATAACAGAAGGATTGGAAATAGAACAATATCGGACCTCTGCAAAGTATAAGCCTGCATTTGTACTCAGTGCTTGGTTTGGGCCCCTTTTGCAGCAATGACTGCCGCAATGCGGCGTGGCATGGATGCTATCAGCCTGTGGCACTGCTGAGGTGTTATGGAAGACCAGGATGCTTCAATAGCGGCCTTCAGCTCCGCTGCATTGTTCGGTCTCATGTCCCTCATCTTTCTCTTGGCAATGCCCCATAGATTCTCTATGGGGTACAGGTCAGGCGAGTTTGCTGGCCAATCAAGCACAGTAATCCCATGGACATTGAACCAGGTTTTGGTACTTTTGGCAGTGTGGGCAGGTACCAAGTCCTGCTGGAAAATGAAGTCAGCATCCCCATAAAGCTTATCTGCAGAAGGAAGCATGAAGTGCTCCAAAATCTCCTGGTAGATGGCTGCGTTGACCCTGGACTTAATGAAGCACAGTGGACCAACATCAGCAGATGACATGGCTCCCCAAATCAACACAGACTGTGGAAACTTCACACTGGACTTCAAGCATCATGCATTGTGTGCCTCTCCATTCTTCCTCCAGACTCTGGGTCCTTGGTTCCCAAATGAGATGCAAAAGTTGCTCTCATCAGAAAAGAGGACTTTGGACCACTGGGCAACAGACCAGTTCTTTTTTTCTGTAGCCCAGGTAAGACGCTTCTGACCTTGTTTGTTGTTCAGGAGTGGCTTGACAAGAGGAATACGACATTTGAAGCCCATGTTTAGGATCCGTCTGTGTGTGGTGGCTCTTGATGCACTAACTCCAGCCTCAGTCCACTCCTTGTGAAAGTCCCCAACACTTTTGAATGGCCTTTTCCTGACAATCCTCTCCAGGCTGCGGTCATCCCTGCTGCTTGTGCACCTTTTTCTACCACACGTTTCCCTTCCACATAACCTTCTATTGATGTGCTTTGATACAGCACTTTGGGAACATCCAACTTCTTTTGCAATTACCTTTTGGGGCTTTCCCTCCTTATGGAGGGTGTCAATGATGGTTTTCTGCACAACTGTCAGGTCAGCAGTCTTTCCCATGCTTGTGATTCCTACTGAGCCAGCCTGAGAGACCATTGAAAGGCTCAGGAACCCTTTGCAGGTGTTATGGATTCATTAGCTGATTAGAGTGGGACACTTTGAGCCTAGAATATTGAACCTTTTCACACTATTCTAATTTTCTGAGATTGTGAATTTGGGGTTTTCATAAGCTGTACACCATAATCATCACAATTAGACCAAAGTAAGGCTTGACATATCTCGCTTTGCATGTAATGTGTCTATCTCATATATTGGTTTCACCTTTTGAGTTGCCATACTGACATAAATGAACATTTGCACGATATTCTAATTTTTCAAGTTTCACCTGTATAATCTCTTGCTTCTATAACAGTAGAAACATACTGCATAAAATTGTGCCTGCCTTTACAAAAGCATACATGATTTCATGTTTGCTTGAGAGATGATGTCCATCCCAGTGTCAATTCACATCTCTGTGGAGTCCTTGGGGTTCTCTGAGCTTGGTTCTTTTCTTGCAAACGTTTCATTACCCAGCTAGGTAACATCTTCAGTGCTAAAATGGGATGGGGTTTGCTCTCTATTTATCTGCTGTGGCCTGCCTTGCCAGTACTGGTGGGGCTGGAGGTTTTGTTTTGCTCCTCTGCTGGTTCCTTGATTAGCCTATGTTTACTGCTTGATTGTGTGCCTGGTGGTGACCTTTGCTTATCTGGGTGATGATTGCTGGTGAGGCGATCTTCTGGTCTTTTGTCTCTTTTGAATAGTATGTAGGTGCTGTTTATCTCTATGTGTCTGTTGATTGCTGCCTTGTCTGAATACCAGGCTTCCAAGAATTCTCTTGCATGTTTGGATTTGGCTTGGTCTAAAATGCTGACAGTTTCCCAGTTAAAACTGTGGTTCAGTCTGTCCATGTGTTGTGAGATTAAGGAATTTTCATCATGTCTTCTGACTGCTAGTTGGTGCTCGTGGATGTGCTCTGCTAGTCTTCTGCCTGTTTGTCCTACATAGTGTTTGTTACAGTCCTTACACTGTATGTTGTAGATGACTCCTGTTTTTTCTTCTTGGGCAACTGGGTCTTTTGGTTTACTTAGGATATTTTGGAGTGATTTTGTTGGTTTGTATGATACAGAGATGCCATATGGTCATAATAATCTGTTGGTGGTTTCTGAGATGTTTCTGATGTATGGCAGTGTGATCCTTTTCATGGCTTGTGTGGGTTGTGTTGTAGTAGGTTGAGTGGTCAGGCACTTTTTGATAAAATTATGTGGGTATCCATTTTGTTGGAAGCTGTTGTATAGATGGTCTTTTTCCTTTTTCTGCTGTTCTGGGTTGCTGCAATGCATTTGAGCTCGCTTGAATAATGTTCTTACACAGCTCCTCTTGTGGGAGGTCAGGTTGTTGCTTTGGTATTGGAGTACTTGATTGGTGTGGGTTGTCTTCCAATAAACTTGGGTTTCTAATTTCCTGTTGTTTCCTCTGCTGATGAGGATATCCAGGAAGGGTTGTGTGAGTTCACATCTCATTTGATTTTTTATTATGTGATTTCTTAAAAATACAGATTGGCAAATTCTTCTAAGGCCATCCCACTATTTTCATAGATATTGCTGTAATATTCATGTGAGACTGAAGATTTCTGTTTCCAGTCCTCAGCTTCCTTGTTTTCAAACTCACAATCACAGCAAGTCATAAATCACGTATCTTACATAAGTTAAATTTTCATAAACTTTTGATACAGAATAAAAGAGAATTTGCTACATTTGAGAGGGGTAAAACGTTTGAGAAAACAAGCTTGATTCATCATTACTTTATTTTATTCATTACTAGGAAAAGTTACCCCAGTGACTGACATCAGATTGTTTTATTCATCCCATCAAGAAATAAGGGCCAAAATCATACAATGCACTGTTCTCAACTAAAATTGTATTATTATTATTGGTCGCACAGTCAGCCAGATGCTTAGACTGGATTTGGAATTTTTATCCACCTATCAAGTCCTTCCCAAGGTACTGAGATAGGCAGATGTTGTTGACTGATGGTGTTAAAAGTATCAGTGCAGGATGTAAGCTGTTCCAAGTAAAGCTGCCTTTTGCAACTGACTGATGGTGATTATGTCAATGCTGAGGGTGTTCAAATGGGGCTCCAGAAGTGTTGGGATTGCACCCACAGTGCTCATTGCTATTGGTACTATCTTTGATTTCTTTTGTCACAGTCATTCTACTACTATTTGCAGGCCTTTTATTTTGTGATTTTCTCCAGTTCTTTTTTCTTGAGTCAGTGTTGACTCCTGGTGACTACGTGGACAAGTCTTTGCAGTTTTCTTGGCAAGATTTCAGAAGTGGTTTGTCATTGCCTGCTTCCTAGGGCTGAGAGAGAGTGACTGGCTCAAGGTCACCCAGCTGGTTTTGTGCCTAAGGCATGGCTACAACTCAGGGTCTCCAGCCTGGTGCCTTCACCACTACCTTAAACTGGCTCTCAAAATTGAATTGGGTAATTCGTAGTTCAGCACACCAGTACCCAGCCATTGTCTTAGCATGTCATGTGACTTAGTCCATCCCATTATGTAGAGAGAAAGGGAAGCGGCCTTGACAAAAATATGCAAGAATCGTTACCTAAGCAAAGAGGGCTGAAACATTTTTTAAGTCTGGGGAAACAAGGTAAAATCCAAGATAAAATCCAAGATAATATCCTTCTGAAAACAAAGGGTATTATAAAAATACAAATCTTTGCATTGGTAAAAGGTGGTACCATGAGTCCGTGTGGCCTCAGGGTGCCTTTTCTCCTGAGCTGGCACTGGGCACAGCACAATCAGATTTGCAAGATTCTGTTATTGTCGCCTATCTCAAAAAAGTGTAGCTCTAGTCTTCCTTCTGGAATTGATTGCCTGGTCCAGTCAACTTAATGCAACTGACACATGATGCCATAATATGGTTTATTGGCTTGAGCATAGTATGTCATGTAAACACGGCAATTTTTTTCTTTTCAAACTGGCTTTGGGGACTAAGGTATTCCATGAATTCAACCATTGGATTGGATTCAAAGGCTTCTTGATTCCAACAGAAGGAGCTTTCCCTAGTAGGAAGACCCTTTTTCCAACACAAGTAGTATTTCCATTAGAATTCCATTAATACTCCATCTTTCAGAAAAAGGAAGGAACCTTTGATGCTACAAAATTCACACCCCAAATGCTCAAACTAAAAACCCAATGATGCCATCAGCAGCCTCTTTGCATTACATATCATAACATATCTTTGGACCACATCAGGCTGCTTCCAAAGCTGTAGTTATAGAATCCTAAAATTAAAGCCCTCTGCTAGTACTCATAGCTATAAGTATATCTTGTACCTGTACAATAGCATAAATGTTTAGTGTGCTGCATTGGTAAAGGGTCATTTCCTCTAGGACATGTGAGAAGGTTTGCTCTGGCCCTCAGCTTCACTCAGCAATTTTCATTTGTTTCCACTAACCCTGAAAGAATGGTCCCCTATACCATGGAGGGCCAGAAATCATTCTGGGTTTAGGCAGCTTCTCCTTTTGTGATTCAACCAAATTATCTCAACGCTGACAAGATGAGCTGTATTCTTGTTTCCAATTTGACTTTTACAGCCCCACTGAGACCATCCCTAATATAGGTGATTACTCCTTTCAACTTTTGTGGAAACTCCTCCAGAGTGAAGTAGACCAAAGATTTAGGATAAAATAGGCTAAGATAACATGCATATTTGACTACTATATATTTCAAGGTGGGTGGAAAGAATTAGTCAAATAATAAATTGTGGAAGAAGCAGATCATTTAAAAAAAAACATATGGATTTGGGTTAAGAAATATTGTTTTTTTCTGCTGAACTGTATTAAACTTCCACAAGGAAATTTTTATTCTTTTGGAGAAGGAAACCAGAATTTAATAGGGGCTAAGTTGTTTCAAACACCTGCGCTTCCACCCCAAGTATATAAAAATATTTTTCAAACTGCCCCTCTCCATAGACTTCAGCAACTTGATACTGTCTTGACAATCAGCAGAACATCTGAACACATCTGAAGAGCACCAAGTTTGGGAAAGCTGAATTAGAAGCTTGCTATTCAGATTGGGGCTCTTCGCTTTTTACCTTAATGCTATCTTTCTCTTCCTTTCCCCACTCTCCACAGCCAAGGGCCTCCACAGCATGAGTCACTAAATACCTGTTTGCAGCCAACTCAGCAAACAAGTATTTACTGAATCTGCACTGCTTCCTAGAACACAAGAACAGCTGTTTGGGTCTGTACCAAGGCCTCTCTGGTCCAGTATCCTGTTCTCATAGTAGCCAAACTGATATCTATTGGGAACCCACAAAGAAGAAAGTAGCATTCTTCTATCCTTGTTCCCCAGCCACGGATGTTCAGAGACAGGTTGCCTCAGATCCTGGAGTTTAGTCTCCTGAAATGACAGGCCATTTTTTTTTTTTTGGTCTGATCATCTTTGCAAGGAACTTGACCCACCTGACCTATCTTAGGGAGAATTCACCCTCTATGCCTTCCTTTTCTGCAGTCTCTAAGGATGCATAAATTGTAGGACAATGAAGGGCCATCGATATTTAATAGAGTTTCTACATGCAATAGAACCTGAATCAGATTTCAATATAAACCTCTGAGAATATTTAAGTAAGTCACGTGCTCCTGTTTCTCACAGGAATCTGTGGTCATTCACTGAGGTTTTATTTATTTATTTATTTATTTATTTATTTATTTATTTATTTATTTATTTATTGTCTGCTTGTCAGATTTATAGCCTGCCTTTAGCACGAAGAATTAAAGGCAACCTGCAGTAGTACCTTACAATTTTATTCCCATAACAGTCCTGTGATGTAGTCAGGCTGAGAGATAATAACTGATCCTAAATCACTCAGTGAGTTTCTGACACTGAGCAGACTTGAACCTGGGTCTCTCCACTCCTAGTCTAGCACCTTACCACTATGAACACCATACTAGCTCTTTTTCTTAAGGTTCCACTTCAAATGCCCCCCCCCCCCTTTTGACATAGCAGGCAACAAAAGCAAATAGGACCATGCTTTGATGCATCCCCAGTTGTGAGATACTCTCTCTTGTACCATCTCAGTTGTTATTTATTTATATATTATATCTATCTATTATAAGCATTATATTTCAAGAGCCAGTTTGGTGAAGTGGTTAAATGTACTGTCAGCCCTACAAGGTAGACCAGACTAAGAAACCAATGCCATGTAGGTCAGGACAACTTTTATTGTAACAGCTGTACTACCAGAAATCCTCATTGAACAATCACTCATTCAGTGATAGTTCGAAGTTACAATGGCATTGAACAAGGGGGACTTACAACAGGTCCTTGTAATTGCAGCCATCGCAGTGTCCCTGCAGTCATGTGATCATGATTTGGGTGCTTGGCAACCAGCTCGCAATTACAACAGTTGCAGCATCCTACAGTCAAATGACTGTCATTTGTGACCTTCACTGCTGGCTTCCGACAAGCAAAATCAGTGGGGAAGCCAACAAGAGGTTGCAAATGGCAATCACATGATCATGGGATGCTGCGACTGTGCCGGATTCACCTAATGACAGCAACTGGGATTGCTGCAACTGTCGTCATAAGTCAATGCAGTCATGTGATACTGCACTTTACGACCATGTCGCTCAGTGATAGAGTTGCCAGTTCCAATTATCATTGTTAAGTGAGGACTACCTGTACCAGATTCTTGCAAGTCTGAATGTGCTTCCCCTCCCCCCTCACTTTATCTTTGTATGAACTAGGGAGGGACTTGTTTGAGACATTTCTCAAGTTATTATCTTGGCCCAGGCTCAAGCCCCACTCACCTGACCATTGCCTTGGTAGCAGCTCTTCCTCCTGTCCTTCAAGGCCATTCTCTATGTCGTCTCTCAGCACTGGGCTAGAAACCCAGAGATTGTGAGTTCTAGTCCTGCCTCAGGCACCCAGCTGGGTGACCTTGGGCCAGTCAGCCCTAGGAAGAAGAGGACAATGGCAAGTGGTTTCACTTTTGAAAATGTTGCCAAGAAATCCTCTTTCTGAGATCCATTGATATATGGAAGCTTAAAACTAAACTAAAGAAATGTTGTAAGGCATGAACCTTAAATTAAAGGAACAATAGAAAATGTATGTGCAATATGATATTGCAATAAGGCTCCTTAAGAACAGTGGCTATTGCTGGGGAGAGTTCTATACCTGCTCATTCATTTTCAGTGATCCTGTTTTCATTCTTTCAATTTTAATACTTTCCTAATATATTACATGTTACCTCCCATGTATTTAAACTGTACTTAAAAACATGCTAAGAATGGGTAATTCTTTAATGGTTGTTCACTTACAAGTGATTGTGGGTCATTATCCAATCATTTAAAGGGCATTAATGAGAAGCATTTAAAGGTTTTAGTAGAATATCATTGTAAAGGACAAGGGAAAAGTTACTGGCTGTAAATTTTTATGACCATTTCTTAGGAAATGTATTACATTTTGAAATTTATGTATGTAACAAGGAGTATAATAAAAGCTGAGCTCAAAAATAATTTGAAATCAAACTAATGCAGACAGGTAAGTCTCCACATGCTGCAGCATTGCATGGAATACAGCTTCCTTCTCCATCTGGAGTGATCTGAAATGATTTAAAGAAAACAAAATCCGTTTTAAGGAAATCAGAAGAGGAAGAATCCATACATTGCCAATATAACAATGCAGAGACCACCCTGTTCTCTGAAAGTCTTTTATTTTTAAATTAGCCACCTATACTTTCCAAGCTGTCTTTAAGAAGAATTTACTTGCATGTGAAGAGAAAAATCTGATTCCATGATTTTGTTTCCCCTGGTCTGGATAATTCAGAGATCTTACAAGGGGAAGTTATTTGGTACTTTTGTTGTGTTCAGTAGTAATGGGGGTACCAGAGCCATCTCAAAGCATTGTCTGCCTGAGGCAAAAGAAGGATTCCCTAATCCCCCATTCTGCATACCAAAGCTGATTTGACAAGAGCACTCTGTCATAGCCAAGGATGGCAGGTAGCTTAGGGGGCACAGAGCAGGCTGCAGGACAATGCAGCTATGGCCCCCTTGATGCCACTTCCATTTCAATTTTTTTTTTAAACTTTGGCTCAGGAGGATAATTCTGGAAACAAAGCAACAAGAGGGAGAGATAGCCCTCCTTACCCTACATGGGCTAGATCAAAAATCTGAATGCAGAGGAGACAATCTTTTCTCTGTCAAGGACTCTGCTGCCCTACAGGAAATTGGATGGGGCTGCAGGCCAATAGTAGGTGGAGCAAAAGCAAATTGTGGGAGGGTTGAATGATCTATAATTCTCTTCCTGACAGTATCTTTTTTTCCTCTTTCAAGTGCCCTTTTTTCCCTTGCTTCTTCCCCAAACAACAGGCTTCTTCAAAAGAGGCAGATGGTGAGCTGATTGATTGCCCAGTGGTTTGAATTGATTTCTTGCAATGTTTTTTGAAATTAGGTTGAGGGTTCACTTTGTGAGTCCCTACAGCTTCAGGTTGCCCACCTTTGGTCTGGAGAAAAGGAAAAGCTGGCCAGCTGCATGTTATCTAATTAGCATACACATTGTTTCTCCAGGTGACACTGCAAGAAAGTGAGTAGGCAGATCAACCGGCCAGCCCACACCAACAATAAATAAGCATTGCACATGGCAAGAGCCAGAAAGAAGGATGTGGCACTGTAGCAAGGAATAGACTGTGCAACTTTTAAAAACATCTCTTTCTTTTTGCTTGTGAATGAAAGTGTTATAATTCTTCTATAAACAACCTGATTAAAATGTGGCAGGGCTATCAGGAACAGCCTGCTAGCTGTCATCTGACCATCTTTCATATGGACTGAGCCACACAAGGTTCTAAAGGAAACATATGTATTTCTCTTTTGCAGCCAAAAGAGGGGGGGGGGGGGAACCAACACCAACCCAACAAACAAACAAAAGCCTTGTGACACCTTAAAAACTTAACAAATTTAATATCACATGAGCTGTTTTAGATCTGCATCCTAGTTTTCACACCACTTAAATATGGCAGGTATAAATTTGATGACAGACAGACAGATAATGAAGTACACTGAGATCCACAAAAAGGTATGTGACAATGAATCTTATATGTTTAAGGTGCCACAAGACTCTTGGGTTGGTTGATGGGTTGGTTGGTTTTTTTGAGGCCTTTAACTCTTTCAGGTTAACTGAAATATGGGAATGAGACTACTCAGAACTGGTTTGCAATTCTTTTCCACATATGGCAAGTCTTCAAGAATTGCATTTACTCCAATAGTCTCTAATTATAAAGGACATTCACCTATCTTCTTCTATCTGTACCTATTTAATACTGTGCTATGATGCTTTGTGGTATGTTGTTGTCAATAAAGAGACCCAAATAAATAATACAGTAAAAACCAACTACATGCTGATAGATTAAAAAATGTACCCAATCTATTAAAATCAGCTCAACTGGTAAGTTTTCCAGAGATCTCTGTCTATAAAATAAGGGTGGGAAAAAGTTCAGGTATTCTTCATGTTTCGGAAATCTACATTATCTCCACCAGTATAATTGGAAAGCAAGTGGAGGGAGATTGCCAGACAACCTGGATAAATTTTAACCCTGATGTTAATGTAAAGTATGGCCTTACCTACAGCATCTGAGCATCACACAACAAGGGAAAGGAATCTCAGTATACATTGATGTAACCTTTAGAACTCCTTGCATGGAAGATCTTGAGATAAGTCAATTATAATGTATGCAGAGATTTCTCCCACATCATCCAAATATGTGGTGGAGACTGGAAAGTGTTTCCACCAGAAGCATCACCAGTGGAGTTTGTGAATGCAGTGTCCATCCATGATAGGGTTAGGAACAGTCCATTGAACCAAGCCAGACCTCACATATTTCCAATGAGTGCGGAGGGGATGAAGTTCCCTGTTGCCTTCAGGCAAGTACAGCAGAAACCTTGCTTGGCCTCTGTGGCTAATATCTTATGTGAGAGCAATTGCTTTTTTCTTTTGGCTACTGAACCCCCTTAGCAATAGCATTACTCACAAAAACAGCCTCTTACTGTTCTACCATTTAGTTTGCATGTGCTGGAATTTTCTGGAAGCAAGCCTCTTATGATCATATCTCTCCTTTTTACCAGTTAATTTTAGCTTTTCTGCTACAATCGTCTCTTCCTAGGTAGCAAATCATTATTTCAGGCAATTAGCTACAACACCTGGTTAAAAAATGTCCCATCTCTGTAGGGAGGAGAAACATGAAATGACTCTTTTCATCATTTTCTTCTACTGAAAATGGCTGACTCCCAGGTTCTGGCCTCTGCATGCAGGCTGACAATCTCATCAATGTGGGATTCCTTTTAAAAAAAAATAGTTTTATTAAAGATTATAATTAGAAAAAATAAAACTAATACAAAGTACAAAAATATAAAAAAGAAAAAAAATAGAAAATGCAGAAAAGAAAAAAAGAAAAAGAAAGAAAAATATAAAGAAGTATCTTCTCCCTTCATCACAAGTACAAACAATTTTGGTAACTTATCACCATGTCTTAAAATACAACAAATGCTCTCTTCTTCCCATAACTCATCTCTTAAGTATAAACAAAATCTTAAAGCCTAGTCATTCATTCCTCATCAGCAAAAGTCCATGAAGGGCTACTAGAGATAACTACATAGCTATTTTAACCTTGGTCAAATAAGCCAACTCTATATTCTTTCCTTATACTTTTAATAATCTTGGCTTTTAATCCCTTCAGATAATGTCCTCAAACTTGATTTTTTTTTTTCCTCTTTGTCTGCTTTCAGCAAATCCTTCAAAACAAATCCTCAGCAAATCCTACAAAGACTCTTTTGTAAATCCAGAAAAAGAAAGTTATCCAAATCTTTCTTCTGATTTGACACTTTTATGTCCTTTTCAAATATCAAGACATCAACCAGTTTCATTTCTATATCCAGTACATCAACTTTTTCCATATCATACTTGTAAATTTTCATATTTAAATCCAAATTCAAATCAATTTCAGTCTTATCCAGTATAGCTTGTTCCTTTTCTGTAACATTTGCACACCATCCTTCTGATGTTAGACATTCTTAAAATTAATTTCTAAGTCCATAGTTCACAAATCTCCATAAAAATATCCACTGTTAAAGTGCTTTGCTCCATTCTGTACTAGTGTGTCAAATCTGAGTATTCTTCTCCTTTAATTGTAATCTTTAGTTTCTTCTGGTTCCCTATATTGTCTGAAATTCAAAGTCCCATCTTATCATTTTTCCCCCAAAAACCGAAAACAGCCACAGTTTGCCACGGGAAGAATTCTTACAATTTCAAAAATTCTTATTTCAAATACATCTGGACCCTTAGTCCATTTTTAACTTTCCAAAATCAAAACTCTAAACACTCTTTTGCTGTTTATTCCAAAAAATAATATTTTTCTAAACCCTTAAATTCATATTTAAAGCTTCTTTCGCAAAGTAGAAGGAATGCAATAAAAACTTGCCGTTCTGAAGGGTCTTAATATTTCAAAAGCAGTAAAACATAACTCCAAAGTTGATTAAGAAATGAGGCTTGATAATGCTTTTTGTCCATAAAGCTGTGTTACAACTCTGAGCTTAGATGGAATCCCATGAACCCCAACCGCTTGACTCATAAGCCGACTGCAAAAACCTTGGTTCCTGCAGGCTACTCACAAGGAGCAACTGTCTGCAGTGTGTGTGGACAATCTCTCCTTTCTCTAGATTTTGCCAGCCACGATCCAGCATCCAGCCATGATCTCCACCATAAATGCCGTTCTGCTCAGACAGGAATATCTAGCTTGCCATGGCCTCACTGTAAGTCCACAACATGGGATCATTTTTTGAAAATGATATATGTATGTCTACTAGAATTCTCCATATGCTTACTCCTCTGTGGGCCACTGCAAGTAAAAGATCTGAGGGTGAATTCAGAATGTTCTGCTTCTCTGGCTCCAATCACAACCATAAACTTGATATTTGTTAATAACAAATACATTGTCCAAGTTCCTGTCCTTATGTAACCAAAATGGCTCCATTCACACATAAGAGGAGAAGAAACAGCAGGCTAAGAGAAGTTTTTCTGAAAACCTTCCTGATTGATTGATTGATTGATTGATTGGGTGGGGAGACATTAATTGGATTCACACAAATTGCTAAAACCTAATCCCAAGATTAACAAAATGCATGCCTTGGATATGTAACATGTTATGACTAAAACATTAAACTTTATTATGGCTTGATGTGATGGTCTTGCTGGCACAGCATAGGAAAATAGTGGCTGGTTTCCCACAATATTCTGAAACACAGATTACCTGACCCCATTTTAGTCTAATTATCCATGTTGTGCAAATGCAGGTATGAGAGATAAATAGATGTTCAATGACTATAAAATGTTGCCAGTTGAGAAGAAATAGGAAACTATGGTCAGGGGATAAAGGTGATGGAATAGGGCATGCTGAAGAACAACACTTCATACTACAACATCTTTCAGATTGCCTGAGTGAGCAGTGGTCTTCTGAAAGTCACCAATTCCAAGCTCACGTTATGAAGTATGAGGAGGCAAGAGCCTAGCTGCATTTTTGGGGAGGACTTCAGTCCAGGAGTGCTGTACTGAAGGAGCCAGATTCAATCTTCAGCATCTTCAGGTGAAGCCACTTTAAGCAAATGATGGGGAAAGCCTCTCTCATTCTGAGATCCTGGAAATTGCTGCCAGCAAGAGTGAATCATGCTAGGCTAACTGACAAATGGAACCTAAGACTCCGATCCCTTAGTTGAATTTATTAAATGCATTTAGTATTAGGGCAGCAAAAAGCTCCACTCTATTTCCATAGTCTTTATGAAGCTCATTAATACTTTGGTTTGCTATTCTAACATATCAGGAACAAAGAAACAGCTGTGAAACATGGGATAATGATGGGCAGAGCAAATAAGAAGGTTGATTATCCAAATCACAACCAAAGTAACATATATGAGTTTCAAAAGGACTGTTAAAACTCAGCATAAAACAGAGGTGGGCATCCCGTAGCCTACATGCGGCTTTCTGCCCAAGGCCCCTTCAATCACACTGCTGAAATATTGTGTTTCCTTGTCAAAAATCAGGGACATTGTTTTATTCCTTAGAAAAGGCTTAAAACATGGACAGAACTATGACACACACACACACACTTAAAACAGGAAAAGACAAGACAACCTGGCTCCACTCACTTCCATGATGTGCCTCATCTGTCTCAAGTCATCATCCACTGTGGCCTTCAGAACCTCAAAAAAGTGCGCCAGGGTCACCAAGCATAGAAAAGTGGTCTGCCCCAAGCTAAAACTACTCAGCTATATCAACACTTGGCAAGAATGCAGCTGAATTAAGATAGACCCAACACTTTCATCTCTAATATGCATTGGTGGATCCCACTGCTGAAAATATGAAAAGAGCTCAGTCTTATCATTTGCACTTCCTCCTCTTTTTCTGTTATTTCCCTTCACTCTCATGTCCTCCCCATTTAAATTTAGGTTTCAATCCAGGTATGACCTGGCATGATAAACTTTCCCATTTTTATATTAAGCAGACCCGATTTGCAGAGCAGGTGTCTATATTCAGAGCCAGAGAAGCTTCTACTTACAGAGTGAGAAGAAGGCTTTTTCTCCCTGTGTTGCTCTGTTGCTGTGTTAGTTAACGTGTGTGTCCAAGGTTAACTAAACCATGGTTTTCTCTACCCCAATTTTGTGGATTTACAGGTCATCCAGAATCATGAACTAATCATGGGGGCTCAACCAATAGAACACAGGCTATTAGGCTAAAATGTAATTGGGTAGTTCATAGTTTGCTGTGTTACACAAACACAATCATTGTGAATTCATAGTAATGAAAGCTAGAACCCAGAAAGTAGAGGAGAGAGAAGTAAAAATTATGCTTGAGCCCTGGAAGTTTTCAGCCAAAAATTGAAGGAGGCTGCAGACCTGACTCAGTTCAGTGCTAACTGAATAATATTGAGCCAACCACATGGAGCTGTTGTAGAGACAAAATAGTAGGATCAAAACTAAAACCATAAAAGTTGGTTCCATTGTTTATCTTTCTCCAGCAAATGGGCTCATAACACACTGAAGACATTTTTTCTTCTTGGGAAGACAAGGTTTTTTTCACTTTGCAAAGCAAATGACACAAGAGCATTAGCTCACTTCAACTGTATCAGAAATTCCTCGCCAAACTATCTTTTTTTAATAAGAAACATCTACTTTTTTTGAAAATGAGGTGATGCTTGAAGTTAGGTAATAGGAAGGGACTGGAGTGTTTTGGAACGCTAGTAATCTGATTCCCAGGAAGAAAGGAACTTGGGGGGATGGGGTCCCCATGGTCATCTTAATGCTTTTCCTCCAACGTGTGAGCTGACAGAAAATGACCCTGGCTTACTTTGTGTTGTCCTCATTGTTGAGCCCTATTCTGCCTCAGAAACTGCAGGACAGTGAGAGGAGCTGCCCATGCAAATTTAATGAGGGACAATTTAAGAAAAACAATTGTGGATCCCCCTGGCTTTGCTTCCCCTCAATTCCACTTTCACCAGCAATTCCTCTCCCTAACATTGGGCAGGGGAAGGAGATGAGTTTTGACAAAGGGCTAGACCCATGAATTTAGCTATCTGTCAAAGCCTGGGACTGAGACAGCTGCTCTGGGGATGGGTGACGTTGGAGGCTTCTGGGTAAACCAGGAGAGGCTCTCCAGCTTTAGTAGGCAGCTCTTCCACCCCATGGATGAGGGACTGGGGTTAGAACTGATTAGCCAGGTAAACACACACACATCTGTGCAGTAAAGAAGTAGTTCCCACCACCAGTTGTCCAAGTGAGATTGCAGCTGCAGAAGTGCTCCGTAGCTGTGACCTGTAGTTGGCTATTTCTGAAAACAAGTCTTTTGAGAGAGCACACAAGCCATTAACAGGAACAGCCTATCTGACAGCCCAAAGGCATGAAGAAGGGGGTGCAAGAGGGGAGGGCTCAACAGACAGAGGGACAGAAAGAGAAAGAGAAAGGGCAAAGAAAAGCAACAGAAACCGTGAGAAAAGGAGAGACAGAGTGAGAGCTTCCTCCCCACCACCACCTTTGATTCATTCTGTTACCTGACAACTAGGATATATTTGGATCCTGGTTTAATGCTTTTTCACAAAAGTGCTAGAGTGAACTTCTGGGGCAGCAGGGTTCCTGAATGGGCATAGAATATTTGTTCATGTGTATATCTTTACATGTTAATTTCAACATCCAGACAGCTATTGCTATGCTATAGGAACAGAAAAAGAAATTTACAGTCAAAAGCACATGCTTTCTAAAAATAAAAGTAGTATTTGTCTATGAAATCCATGCTTCAGTCTAGCTCCATCAGAGACTGGCACTGGTCTTTTTTGCAGTGAAGCCAAAATGTCCAGTGGGGGCCAGGGGGAGTTTAGTTCCCATTGACTTGGGGGAGGGGGGAGGAGGTATTCTTGCAAGAAATGGCCAATCCCTGATATCATCCAATATCATCAACCATATTGTCAACAAAGCCTTCTAGATTGTGTCCACAGCAAAAATTGTGTCAGGAGGAGGAAGAAAACACTCTAAAACCAAAACAGCTGAAGATGATTTTAACCTGCCTCCACTTTGGGGTTGGACATAGTGAAAGCAAAGTCATGAGCACATCATTAGAAAATAGTAAAAGGAGCATCTTTGTGCCACCATTAGGGGTATATGAAGATGAGTCTTATACATGGATATCTCATGACTGGAGGGCCTTTTTATAGAGAGACAATTGCCTTACTCCCCCCCAGATGAACGGAACCTGTCTGAAGTTCTCTGAGCTTCAAGAGATCAGTACCAAGGTATGGATCAAGTTTTATACAGACATTTTGCCCTGTGTCCCAGTGAGGCTTCCTGCACCTCAGGATTGATCTCAGGATTGATCTCCTGAAGCCTGGAGATTCCAGCTATGAAGCATGATCCATTCTAGTGCAGCAAGCCAATGCAGCAAACCTGAGCTATTCCAAGAAACCCAGATGGATCATTCAAGGCAACAAATGTAGTAAAAGGGGTGTTCAAATGAAATTCTGCCCCCAAATCACCCAGAGTCTAAAAAGGCCCTTGCCTGTTGCCTTTGTCCTCTCCTGAGAATTCAGGAAAGTGTTTAAAACTTTAGAACTTCCCAGTGTTGTGACTGTCATCCATTATTAACCTGAAAATGCATCCACTGATTTTGTGATGAATAAACCTGTAACAATAAATCTGTATAAGAGGGAAAAAAAACTTCATGCTCCATTTTGTTGATGTAGGACTGGAGTAGCAAAGAGGGGAGTCATGGTCACCTAAGAAACAACAGAAACACAAAACAATAGAAAGCATTTAAAAACCACCCAGTTAACTAACAACACTTCCAGGGGCAATGGAAATGAAATGTCAAAGTGGAAGAACAAGGCATCATCAACTCTATGAGGAGTTGCCCTTGAAAAGCATCCAGAGGTTACATTGGTGCAAAATGTGAGAACCAGGCTGCGGATTAGTGCAATGTATAGGGATCATATGGTGTTTATACTGAAAGTTCTGTACTGACTACCAGTTGCTTACCAGACATAATTTAAGGAGCTGGTGTTGACCCTTAAAGCAATAAATAGCTTATGGTCTGATTAGCTGCAGGGCCACCTCTCCCCATGTATCTGTCAATTTAACTTGGATCAGCAGAGAGGCATTCCAGAAGATGTCCCACTGCCAGATGGTCAGTGATCTGGTATGAAGGAAAGAAATTTCTCCTGTTTTGCTCCCAAGCTATGGAATGACATTGCATTCACCCCCCTGCATTCTCCCAGTATTTAGGAAAATGGGAAAAATGAATCTCTTCTGCCAAATTTTTAATTGTTAATTCATTTTGAGGATATAGCTTTCAATTGCAATTTTAATTGTACTGATTTTACAATCTGGGTTTATATTTTGTTTTTTTCTTTTAATTACAAAAAGTTAGCATACACTTAGTAGTAATAGTGTATGCTGACTTTAATGGTGGTGTATCTGTTTAATCAGTGATGTCATCAAAGTAAACAAGTATCACATGATGCAGACATCACCAGGTCATGACCCTAACTGGGTATGACGTGCATATCCCCTCCCCATGTGACGCTGGAGTCACAAGGTCACAACACCTACTGCACATGACATGTTGAACCTAATCCCATCAAGAAAAGGGTGACAGTCAACCCTAGACTGCGTGATTAGCTTAACCCCAAACCTAGCTCTAATCCTATGTGGATTCAAACCAAAACTAAGTAAAGTGAATAATTAACAGAACCCTAGGCTGCACTGTATTTGGGAAGCAAACCCTATTTTGTGCATTGTGAAATAAATAATAGCCTATTGATGCTTTTAATTTTTGTGAGTTTTAAAATCAGCCCCTTGAATGTAGGAAAAGGAGTCCATAAAATGTAGCCAGAGCCTGCATTTCCCCCTTTTCTAAACGTTTTTATTTCTATGGAGTTTTAAAACCATTCCCTTGAATGCAGGAAAAAAAAATTTTTTAAACCACAGCAGCCCTAATCCCAACGCTAATCCTATATGGATTCAAATAAGGCCTAAGTGAAATGAAAACCACAGACAGCTTTACCTTTTGTAAAAGTTAAAGACACACAGTTTGCAAATTTTAACCTGAAACTACACATGCACACATCCACATACACACACACCCAACTCCATCCCTAATCCTATATGGATTCAAATAAGGCCTAAGTGAAATGAAAAACACAGATAGCTTTACCTTTTATAAAAGTTCAAGAAACATCTTTTGCAAATTTAACCGATAACACAAATACACGCATACATGTAAAAATGTTGAAGCATGACCTCAATAAAGTTTTATTTCAGCAAAGCCAGAAAAATTTAACCAGTAACCGAATACTCACACACATACATACAGCATCCTATTTCTTATCCACACGTCTAAGCATGTCAGAGTTGTATGTCAGAGCCATGATTCTGGGCATGTGCAGTTATGTCAGCTAGTAAAAAGGGGTACTGCTGGGGTGGGAGGTGTCCAGGCCTGTCTGGGTAGAACATGCAGATGTCCAGATATGTCAGAGTCATGATTCTGGGCAAAGGGTAGGGTGGGGTGTGGGTGGTATGTCCAGACATGCCTGGGAAGTTGCAGCATAGAAGTTTATCAGTTTAAAGCTCAGTGTGCTTTTGAAAAATAAAAGTCCAGCAGTTTGAAGATGGCAAATACTGATGGTGATTTTGATGTAAAATTGGCCCCAAAGCTTCCAAAGAAGAAGAAGAAGAAGACCCTGCGCTCCTGACCCATGTAGCTACTTTGAGGAGAATGCACAGGATGAACTTATACTGCCTTGTTACTGTAGCTTCTGCAAAACATCAAATGGTAAGTAAAAATAAAGATTAAGAAAACAATATTTCAGATAAGTGAAACCACCAGTCTAATTCTTATTTCCTGTTTTGGAAATGATGGGGTCTCCAGATGTTAACATGATACAGATTCTGAAAGCAGGTATCATAAAAATGCCGCATCATTGTTTAATGGGTATCTACAAGAAAATGAAGAGGGCATTCTATGGGTTCCATTGTCTAGGGAGCTATATTTGACGGGCTGTAGGTGGCAGGCCTTTTCTGCTGTGGTGCCCATGTTGTGGAATATCCTTCCCTGTGAGGTGAGGCTGGTTCCATCACTTTTAACTTTCAGAAGGTCCCTCAAGACCTGGTTGTGCCGTCAGGCCTGGGGTCCCCAGGGGACTGGGGAACTAATGAGGTGGCTCTGTTATTGTTAAGATCCCTTCACCCACTATTTCTTCTGTTTAGCCTTGTTTTTTATAGTGTTTAATGTTTTTAATAATAATAATAATAATATAATGCTAAATAATAATAATAACTGCATAATCAAGTGCCTAGAAATAACAATAGAAACATCAGAAGCTTTGTGCAAAGATCAATGGCACAATGAAAGACATAGTTGCTGGTCAATGGTGATACACTGGGAGAGGTTAACATCAAGAGAAGAATCTTTCAAGGACACTATCACCACTTCTGTCTGTCATTGCATTGATTCCTCTGTCAACAATACTGAACAAGTCAGCCCATGGCTATCAAACATCAAAAACATCTGCCAGGCTATCTCACCTCCTTTACATGGATGATCTGAAGCTGTATGGAAAAACACCATCTGAAATGGAATCGCCGCTCAACACTGTCCAGATATTCAACCAAGATATTGCAATGGAGTTTGGACTGGACAAATATGCCACCCTTACTATCAAGAGGGGAAAAATAGTGAAAACTTCAAGAAATACCATTTGCCTGAAAGCAAGAACTATGGTGGGGCCACAAAAAGACAAAGTAATAGAAAATGAAGAAGCTAAAGTGCTCTGGGACTTTAGAATTCAAACAGACAAGCATCTGCCACACAACACCCCAGACTTAACAACTGTTGATAAGAAAGACAAAAAAGTCTGGATAGTGGACATTGTAATACCCGGAGAAAGCAGAATAGAAGAGAAAGAACTGGAGAAAATCACAAAATATAAAGACCTGCAAATAGAAGTAGAATGATTATGGCAAAGAAAGCAAAGATAGTACCAATTGTAATAGGTGCCTTAGGTGCAATCCCAAAGCATCTGGAGTACCACTTGAAGACCATCGGCATTGACAAAATCACCATCAGTCAATTGCAAAAGGCAGCTTTACTTGGAACAGCTTACGTCCTGCAACGATACCTTTAACACCATCAAACCATCAAACAACAACATCTGCTTATCCTAGGTCCTTGGGAAGGACTGGAGAGGTGGATAAAAATGCCAAATCCAATCTGAACATCTGGCTGACTCTGTGACCAATCATCATCATCATCATAATTGTTTGGGGTATTTATTAACTAATTGGTTTTTAACCTTGTATGCTGCCCAGAGTCTCTTGTTTTGTGAGATGGGCAGCTATGTACTGTACATTTCATAAATAAAAAACAAATAAATAAGAGCAAGTGGACAGAACCAGTGAAGCAAACTTATTAAAAGCTTATGCTGTAGACTTTCCAGGCTGAGGTCCTCTGGATCATCATAAGCATTTTCAACAAACTGGATAAATTATATTTCACACAAGACACCCTTGGTGAACTCAATGCCTTCATACAGTGCATCAAGAAGAACAATAATCTGCTTTCAGTAATGTCAAGCATTGTTGCTGAATTGCCTGTGGCTCTGAAGAGGGTCATATGTCAGAATGTAGCAGAAATTAATTATAATAAACTGCTAATAGTCACCTATTGAATTTTATAACAAAAATATATTTACCGATCAAGTAAAGTCTGTTTTATTTCATTTGCTAACCCTGTTTAACCATGTCACACGGTAAACACACAGATACAATTCAATCAAAGCATGTGTGATATTATTCAAACTGGGCTTCCTGGGGGCCTGACTGGTTTTGCAAAAGGTGTTAAGAATTCAGTGTCTTTGATGCAATTTGTTTGTGACATCAGCAACATGTATAAAGTAGGGTGCACAGATGACTCCTTCAGTATGCGGTTTTCTGGCTTATCTACTGTCCTCCACCATTTGCCAGCTAAGAATACCCTTTTCAGAATGGATGCTACTAAAGTAAGTAATTTTATGGCTAATTTTTGAGATGCAGTCCCTGTTAGATTGAAAATAGCATTTATAACTTTCTTGTTGTTTTCTTTCATCAGAATGATGTGTCAGACTCACAATGTCTGAAAGTGTCATGGCCAGCTCAGACTCTGATGTTGAAGAGATGTTATAGAAGGATCATCAGTCTGAGGGGATTCAGCTGGAAGAGTTGCAGGCAGGGAAAGCAGCATTGCCCAGCAACCAGGAGAGGCAACCATCTGAAGACCAAGAGGTGGAGTTAATACCTTCCCCCAATGCAAGGACCCACCGCAAAGAAAGGAGGGTTGAACAAAGGTGCTCAGCAAGACTATTGGCTAGAAAGAACCCCACCCTGCAAAAGGAACAAATCCAGGTCATGCCGCCTCTTTATAAGGAGAGCCAGGTGCCTCACAGATCCATTGGCAACAACTCTCTATTTACCACACCATCATGTTTCTCCACTCCTTAGCCTGCCTTCTCAAGTAATGACCCTGAAACCTCATACCATATTTGTTTGACCCTCTAGTACTTTATTAATGATTTGAACTCTCTTGCCTCTAATTTAAGCTGGTTGAGTTTTCTTTTTGTGGTCTGGGTATTTTGGGCATGAGGGACTATGATTGATTGTTCAAACCTTTTTACCATTAGAGTTCTGTTAGAAAACGTTTTTAGTAAAGATATAAAACTTACCTGTGTGTCTGTGAATTCTGTGGGCTGGAATAGGACAGAAAGCCTGTGAAAGTATTCCTTTTTTCCTTTCACACAAATAAATATCACTAGACTTTAGATGTGTTTAAGCATTTCTGCAGCAGCTCTGACCTCTGCTATATCTCTTTTCTTTTTTTACAGAATGGGAGGATGACCAGATCTTTGCAGCTTTTCCAATGCCCACAGATTCACAATGGGCTCAACATATTGTGGATGACCCTCAACCTTCTACATCCTATGCAACACATGGACACTTAGAAGGTAAAATATCTAGTGTTTTATAGCTATAAAAAACTAGCATTCCCATGCATACTACCACAAGTATGGATCCGGTATGTAGATGACACCGTCGTCATAATAAGAAAGGAACAACTAGGAAAGACACATGAAACAATCAACAACATCTTAAAAGGAATAAAATTCACAAGGGAAGAAGGAAACAACAACACACTACCCTTCCTGGATATCCACATCAGAGGAAATGATAGCAAATTAGAAACACACGTCTACCAAAAAACAACCCACACTATCCAAGTGCTTCATTACCAAAATAACAACTCAGTCTCCAACAAGAGGAGCTGTGTAAGAACATTATTCAGATGAGCACAAATGCACTGCAGCAACCCAGAACAGCAGAAAAAGGTAACAGATCACCTATACATCTTCCAACAAAATGGATACCTATGCAACTGTGAAGGAATGGTTGGATGAAGGCTGTGCTTGAGGAGATAAGCATTCCCTTAGCCCTCAACAGGAGCATGGGAAGTTTAAGAAGATGAGACTGGCACCACCCTAAGGAATTCACGGTGTTTTGGCTTGCTGGCTTGGGAAGTTAGATTCAGTCTGGAGAGATTTCTGTCTTGAGGTGGAAGCTAATAAAGGCAACAGAACTGTATCTGCACTGTCTTGGGGAGTTCTTTGGGCTGAACCTGACAGCAACTATCAAAAAGTGCCTGACCACTCAACCCACTACAGCACAACCAACACAAGCTATGAAAAGGATAACACTGCCTTACATCAGAAACATCTCAGAAACAACCAACAGACTATTTCAACCACATGGCATCACTGTAGCACACAAACCAACTAAAGCCCTCCAAAACATCTTAAGTAAACCAAAAGACCCAGTAGCCCAAGAAGAAAAAACAGGAGTCATCTACGACATACAGTGTAAGGACTGTAACAGCTGTATGTAGGACAGGCAGGCAGAAGGCTAGCAGAGCGCATCCATGAACACCAACTAGCAGTCAGAAGACATGATGAAAACTCCTTAATCTCACAGCACATGGACAGACTCAACCACGGTTTCAACTGGGAAACTGTCAGCATCTTAGACCAAACTAAATCTAAAAACATGAGGGAATTCCTGGAATCTTGGTATTCAGACAAGTCAGCCATCAACAGGCACATAGAGATAAATAACATCTACACACTATTCAAAAGAGACAATAAAAAGCTAAAAGGGAAACAAAAAGACCAGAACACCTCCTTGCTAGCAACCAACACCCAGATACCTACCCCCCCCCCCCACCAACAACACTGACAAAAGCTACTGTATATAAACAGAGAGCAAACCCCACTCCCTTCTAGCACTGAAGATATTACCTAGTCGGGTAACAAAACAGCTGCAAGAAAACAACCAAGCTCAGAGAACCCCAAGGACTCCACATTTTGAAAGAAAGACAGACATGCTATTTTCAGATTATATTAACATGCATCTCAGACAAAAGCAGAAGGCCAGTGGTTACTCAGATTGGTGCAAAACAGAACTGGATAAAGATCAATTTTTTTTTTTTTTTGTCTGCGCTCAGTCATTACTGACCCTGCAGTGACTGCCTGGACGAATCCTTGCAGTTTTCAAGGCAATTGTTTTTCGGAAGTGGTTTGCCAGAGCCTCCTTCCTAGAGCAGAGCCCAGCTGGCGAGCGCAGGAGGCGGGGTTTCCGTTGCTTCGCGCCCTTTTCGGGCGAGTGCAGTTTCGCGCTTACCGGCAGTTGGTCCCGTCTCTCTGTGCAAGGCGCTGCCAGCATTTTTCCTCCCACCGGAGAGTACCCATTTATCTACTCACGTGAGTTTTCGACCTGTTGGGTTGACAGGAGCTGGGGAGGAAACAGGAGCTCACCCTGTTAACGCAAAGGCTGGACTCGAACCGCCGAAGCATCAGCCATTTCTGGCCGGCAACTTTCAGCGTCATTAAGCCGCTGCGCCACCGCGTCCCCTTTAAAGATCAATAGATTCAGGTTTATTAAAAGATGGAAGGTGTCCGCTTATGATGTGAACTTATTGAAGTAAATCTGGCGAAAAGACAGATTGCCAAGCTTTTTAAAAACTCATAGTGGGGTAAGTTTGGGCAGAACACCAATCACCTGACCACATCTGTGGGGACAAACCCTGAGGAACTATTCAAATATCTTTTTGTGCCCTATTATGAAGTTACCTCATGTGAGATTCTTGATACAGAGACAGCAGTTGTGATGTGCAAAACAGCCAAATACCATCCAATTAAATCCACGTGCACTAACGTATTCATTGCCAGTTTTACAATGGCTTATGCAAGGCTGGAATTATACAGGCTACTAGAGGGTTTGTGCGAGAAGTGTCTGTACCATGACACTGATTCAGTCCTTTTTATTAGTAGAGAAGGGGTATGGACACCACCATTAGGTGATTATTTAGGACAGCTGACAAGTGAGATCCCGCCAAAACCCACAATCACTGAGTTTGTGTCAGCAAGACCCAAAACGTACGGGTATGCTTTGTCAAATAAGGGAACAGTGCTAAAGGCAAAGGAGCTTATGCTAAACAGTGCTAATTTTGATAAGATTAATTTTGACAGCTTGAAAGATTTGGTAGATGATTACTGTCTGTCTGGGGAGGAAGGAAAGAAAGAGATAAAGGTAGAACAACCAGGGATTGTTAGGGTTAAGAAACAGTGGGCACTAGAAACACGGATACTCAGAAAAATTCTAAAGGTGATATATAATAAAAGGGCACTAAGGGGTGAGGATTACTATATGGTACCTTATGGCTATTAAGCATGATGGAAAACATTGTACAGTTTGTATACTTTTTCTCTTGTATTATAAGTGGACCATCCAATTTTGGCAAATAATTTTTTATCGAACAAATTTTAGAACATGGTGATGCTGTGTTGCCTTAAATGCCTCAAAATATTGTATGGTTTTACAGTTGCTGGCAGCCTTTATACAAAGAACTGCTTAATAAATTCCCATATATTACGTTTATGGAGGGTCTTCTGTCTTCTTTTGAAGATGATGATTCGTTTCCATCAAATCAAATCAATTTAGCAATGGTAGATGATCTCATATCCTCAGCTGGCAACAACGATCAAATAGAGAAGGCATTTACACAGTACATTCATCACAGAAACCTGATTCTGTATTATTCTCATACTTCAAAACTTGTTTTTCCAAGATAAGAAAATGAGAAAAATAGCTCTGAATTCCAAATATTTGGTTTTATTCCACTGCCCCTTAGCAAAAAAGTTTAAGTCCTGTCCTTATTTTACAGTAAGGCAGACATGCCTGCATACACCGATAATGGGTACATGCTCCAAGACCACTCCCCAATTTTATAGTTTTTACAAACAGCTTTACCATTTGATCATTTTAAATATTGTCCTCAGAGTGCAGCTTTAAAATATTTTCATAATCCACACCTTTAGACGGATTCAGTAGAAAAAGCACATAGCACTGTCGGCGGGACACTGCATGAGGATGTTGCAGTTGAAGTTGGTGAAATGTATACTTCTCAGCTTGCTGCTCTAAAAACTTCACTGTGGTTCCAGGAAAGTCAGAGCTACAGTATCTGGCGGTCTTCCATAAGAATAAAAAAATTCACCATATCCAAGAGAAGGGAAGTAGGGGGCCAGCCAGTGTTCACCAGGCAGTTTTACAATTAATCCGCTTTGTCTCTTGGGTAGTAGGTCACAGAGGTAGACACCTAGAAAGCCAGTATTTCCAGAGAACTAACTGAGGAGTTACAGCATGTCCATTCTCACATATAATCAAAAAGCATGTTCCTTGCGTGACTTATTTAAACAGGTTTTCAAAGATTGCATAGAGAATCATGTTGACAGATTGTCTATCATGGGGAGGGGTTGTGCAAATCTAATTTCTGCTCTGAGGTTATCATTCCTGACCAAAGAATAGTGCTCAGAGCAGCCCTGTTCAGGGCTCAAGTCAAAGCAGTACAAAGTATAGCCATGGCTAAACTCTTCCCAACTGATTAACAGAGGTCTGTCTTCCATACCTTTGCCTGACACTTGCACCATCTGCATGTACTCTCTCACAAAAAGATTGTACTCATAATTAGGCTGGAAAGGCTTTGCAGGGATCTGTTCACTATCACAATGCAGAGCACAAACATTGACATTGCAGTGCTAAAAACTGAAAGGGTTTCTTTCATAATCCCCGCTAAAGGCTGCATTGTCCACAAACCGGATCACTAGTTGTTTAGGTACCTGCCCCAGAAATAGGTTTTCCTGATTACACACAAGGCTACCTGCTGTAATGCTATAAACCTTCATTCCCACTCAGTCAATGGGATATTTGGCATTGGGGGTCATCAAAGCTTCTGCTTGACCCAGGCACACTCCTGGTGCTACTTTTATACATTTTACAAAGAGAGAAGCCAACCGGAGTTGCACTTTGTAAATCTCACCGCCATCCTTCATCAGACAAAATTCATTTCTGCTTCTTGTGTGTTTGACTTTCACATCAACCCCATTAATCAGCAGCTTGTCTTGAAAAAATAGATCACTATGCAAAGGATAAAGCAGGTCCCATTTACAACCATCGGCTGTGTATCTTGCTCTTGCTCTGAAACCCAAGTTGCCTGCAGGTGTTAGCAGGGTACTCTTCAAGAAATCCATGAATTGCTCACCATGACTCATGATAAAGATTCCAAGGGGGCATTGGGTGATAGTGCAGATAAAAGAGGGATCTCAGTGTACATGCTATTTACAGTACTGGTTTGTGTAGGTGCAGTTGAAAAAGATCTAGTTCTGATTTAACACATTCCTCTGAAGTCTCATGGGTATATGCCATTTTGTATTAGAATACGTCTTGCTTGTCACAGTGCTTCCTCTTCCATGCACACCTCCTCTTTGTATGATAGGTTTTTTCACAATCTTTCCCTTTTTAAACAGAATAGGCAGTCCCAATGCATAATTCTTCCTGGCCACAACTGTACCCAAGCCCTCCTGTCCTCCCTCAACAATGTGGGATACAAGTTGGCACACGACATCTCTGATGATGTTCTTGGCTGCAGATTTCACATATGGCTTAATGGTTTCTAATCCTTTCCTCAGAGAAGGCATTGCTTTTCAAAAAAGTCCACAGAACAACCCTCCTAAACTTATCCCGTACATAACGGGGGTTCCTTGGAAGTCTGCAAGACCACTACCAGCTTGCACTCTCTAGTAATACAGATTGTAGTTTGGAGGGCTCCCGTGCCCCTTGATCACAACCATCCTTCACTTTTCTGAGGCCTAAAATGAAGCTTGACAACCACCTTCCTGTGATAAAAATGGATGGTTTTGCTTCTGTCAGTTTTGATTTCTACAGTAATGGTATTGATGTCATTTTTGCTGACCGGGACATAATGTGGGCAGTCATAGATTACCTGAAACCATTGTCTTGCCCCTGCACAGCCACATGATGCAGTAATGGCACATAGAAGTCACCCATTATCTGTGGGTCTATGATGTCTATATAAACATATAAGGTGTTGAATCCTCTGGACACATCTGCTGCAAAGAGGAATTTTTTGGCATAGAATCCATGGAACAGGCCTAATATACACCCAAGTTCTTCACTAACTAGAATGGTATGTGGTTCATCTCCTTTAAGATTAATTTTTTGAACCACCAGATCATATTGCAGGGTCACCTTAGACCCATCCTTGGTGTCCGATATAAGTTTGTTCATATTTTCTAATGGTTGTTGGATGCTGGCATAGTACCCACTTCTCAAAGAAAAATGCCACCTCTTTCTCTTGTTAGCAATTTCAAAATATCCAGCTGAAGTTAATGTGTTCCATCTGTGTGGGTACTGTATCTCTACTAGTCCTACTTCCCATTGTCTTTGGAAGACCCAGTGATCTTGCTAACTGAATAGCAAAATTAGAACTTCTGTTTTGGGGAAAAGCTGCTGCCGACGCTTTACTGGGAAGGGTGATATAAAATCCTGCCATATGAAAGGTGATGTACTTCAATCTCCTTAAGTCAGTGTTGTCCAAACTTGGCCACTTTAAGATGAGTGGACTTCAACTCCCAGAATTCCCCAGCCAGCATGGCCAAGTTTGGACAACACTGACTTAAGTGAACTGTTTAACTTCTCTGGCCAGTCAGCCCATTTGACTAGAATCTTTCTGTATTTCCCCTGCCCTCTTTTTCTGATCACTTTTTCAATTCTGTATATGTGTTGTTGGTCAGCAGGAACCTTTTGGAGCTCCTCAGGGTAAAAAGACCCCTTTACAGGCTCATCTGTGTAATCTTTTAATCTATAGACCACTCTTTCCCTGCTTGTCCCTAGTTCTTTGATGATGAATATTTCATTCATATAGGTTTGCTGATAGCCCTTTTCAGACTTCCCCTTCAGCCTGGATATCCTGACATGATTGCCCACCTCAAGATATGATTCCACCTCAATATTCAATATTCCGCCTCAATATGGAATGTGAAGGTTGTGTTATGTGTTTATGTGTGTTATGTGTTTTATGTGTTCTATGGTTTTTATATTTTTAAAGCTGCACTGGGGTGGCATTTAATTTCGTTGTACAAGTAGTACAATGACAATAAAGATTTCTATTCTATTCTATTCTATTCTATTCTATTCTATTCTATTCTATTCTATTCTGTTTTTCCTTTCTTTCCCTTTTTAAAACTTTCCCATATAGCCTTACCCACACCTTCCTTTCAATAGACAAATTTATGGTACTAGGTGCGGCCCAGATGCTACAATGGAAAATGCCATTGTAGCCCTGAAGAATAGCAGGCAAAGTGTCCATGTACGGATAGGTATTTCTAGCTGTAAAATATCTCCAGTTTATTTTTCAGGGTACAGTTAAACCTCTCTATAATGGCTGCTTTAGTCTCACTCTAGGTGACAAAATGATGAATGCCATAACCTGCTAAATGTTTCTTAAGAGGAATATTTAAGAATTCTCTACCGGCATCTGCTTTTATTTTTTGCAGTGCACATCCTGTTTGGAACATGTTCTGGAAGGCAGCAGCTACCTGCTCCCCAATTTATCAGATAAAGGGAAGGCCCAGGCATATTTAGATAGCACATTGATAACTGTTAAGATGAACTTTGTTCTGTGGTTTTCCTTTGAAAATTTTGAGACATCTATGAGATCAGCCTGCCATCGCTGATCTAAGTCAGACACCACTGTTTTATTTCTAGGAAAATTCATTCTTACAAGTTTATGAAGGTTATGAGCATCTTGTCCTGAAAGCCATGTCTTGACTTGCTTCATGGACAGGTTTTTATCATGTTTCCTTCCCTCCTGAAAAAGGGAATTCACACCTCCATAACTCCCTACACAACCAGGTGTATAATAAATCCCCTTAGAATCTTTTCATACATCATTATACCGAAAGGCTTCTGACAAAATGATTGCACGTTGCCTTTAACACATGATTTTATTGGTAATACAGAGTTCAGAGGGACATATCTATGCCATTGGAAGCATACCCCTCATCATCATCATTACCATCTTCAGAAGATGAAGTGTTATAACACACTATTTTACAGTATGTTGCCCTTTCTGGATGGTCTGTATCCCGTGAATCATACCCACAGTCGTGAGCAGGCCAGTCTTCCCTTGAATTGCAGCTCTACCTCACAGTGCAAATAGTGTGGCCTCTCTGATAGAATGGAATTGGAGCCATATTCTAGATGAGAAAAGTCTTCAGAAGATTTGTGATAGTGGCGATTACCACAGGAATATAAAAGCAGCCTTCTTTGGGCTGATCACTCTCTGGTGTTAATTCAGAGACTGCAAAATATAAATCATATCCTGTTAGTGTGCTATCTGCTCCACCAGCATTTACATAATAGTAAATAAAACCAGTTATGTACCCTCTCCGTGTTCTTTGCTTGGCCCATTCACCATTTCACAGGCTGCCTGGTCAGTATTACAGGATATGTCCTCTGTTTTCATCTGCTCCTCATCACCAAAATTTTCACTAAAATTATAACACAACTTATGACATCCATACAAAACCGATCTGAAGAAACCATTTTCTTTATCAAAAACCCAACAACAGATTTTGTTGCATTCTGTCAGCAACGGCCTTGAGTTGCCCCAGGTGTTGGTGGGAGTCTCTGACAATGTAAAAAGGTTTGCGTGATCTTTATTAAACACTTCTTTGGAATCTGAGGCTGCCATATTTTTTCAAACGCATGCAGAGGTTTAAACCAGTGAGCTTCACTGTGACAACTGCTCACGCATGTCTGGACATACCTCCCCCCACCCCATCCTCCCCTTTTTACTAGCTGTCATGTGACTGACTTATACATATGCCCAGAATCATGACTCTGACATGTCTAGATATGTCCAGGTTCTGCTCAGACATGCCTAGACCCCCCCACCCCACCCTCCCCTTTTTACTAGCTGTCATGTGATTGATTTGTGTGCATGCCCAGAATCATGGCTCTGATATGTTGAGATGTGTTGAAATAAGTATCACTGTTGGATACTTGCTGTTGACTGTCACCCTTTTCTTGATGGGATTAGGTTCGACGTGTCATGTGCAGTAGGTGTTGTGACCTTGTGACTCCAGCGTCACGTGGGGAGGGGGTATGCACGTCATACCCAGTTAGGGTCATGACCTGGTGATGTCTGCATCATGTGGGATTTGTTACTTTGGTGACATCATTGAGTAAATAAACAGATAAATCACTGTTAAAGTTAGTATACGCTATTATTACTTGCTTGAGTGTGTATATATGCAGAAAAGCAGACTAAGGATAATTAAATACGTACATACATAATATATAATTTCATAAATGCCTCTGCTCAGTTTATGCATGTCATAAATGCCTCTGATCAGGGGCATCTGCAGCAACAGTTGGTGGCTTCAAAATAGTGGGTACAAGTGGGTGATCAAAGCCCCTCCCTTTTTATGTATGTGCAATGCATCTGATATGTTAAAGAGGGTGCAGCTTTGATTGCTCAGTTAAACTTCCCATTTTGAAGCCAGCGACTGTCACTCTGAGATCGACTTAGAATATCTTCCATCAACAAAGAGGACCCCAAGTGTGGAAGTTCTCTTCCCATTAGTCCCGGCTGATATAGCCTAATGCAAGGCTGGCTGATGGTTATGGGGGTCAAACCCAGTAGGATGACATCAGGTAAAGAAGACAGGCTTAGAAGACATATGAAGCTTTAGTCAGCTTGTGGATAGCAATACAAGAAATGATAAGGTGTACCAATTCCCTTTTAAAGCCATTTGAGTTGATGGCCATTAATACATTTTGTGGCAGCAAATTTCTTAGATGACTATAAGAAGAAACATTGTGAGAAGAAGTAATTCAGTTTTGCCCCATTACTCTAGTAAGAACTGAAGCCAATCCTAGAGTATTTCTCTGCCAGCAGATCTGTAGCAGGATGAAGCCTGGCTAGTACAATCTGTCAGTCATGGGAGTGGAAAGGGGACTGCACAGTTAGTTAGTTAGTTTGTTTGTTTGTTTGTTTATCATATTTATATAGCCGCCCATCTCACACAAGGTGACTCTGGGTGGTGTACAACAATTGAACAGTTTCTAAACAGCAGAAGGTAATCAGTAGGTTTTTAACTTTTTAGAAGCTCAGCACGCTTACAACAAGGGTAGGTTCTTTCCAAGTTTCCTGCAAAGGATGATCAATCAAGGAAGAGTTGAGGAAGGGCTGGGCACTACTATAAGCAACCAAAGCATTTTAAATACTGAAAAGACGGGAGATAACCCTCGACTACTTTTTATATGTTAGAAAGTGAAAGCAATTCCCACCTAGCCCCACTATGATCTGTTGAACTGTTCTGTGGATCTTTGAATTTAAAATTTGGTGTGACAATTTACCAGAGTGGAAACTTTTCCCCAGAAGTAGATGTTGAATGGATTTGCTTTGGCCAGTTGATTCCTATGGTTTCATGTGGCCCAGTCCACAGTGGAAGAATGACTACTAGAAGGAATGGGAGGAGGGAGCAGGTGGTTGGACCTACTTTTTTTTCTGTCCAGAAACAGCTGTAAGAATGATGACAGAAGGTTTCTAAATTTTACCTTAGGAACAATAGCATTTTGTTGAGTTTTGTTTTGGGAAGTGATACAGATTTGATTGCTTTCAATGAGAATATCAGTGCCTAGTTATAATCTGACTTGAAAGTGTGTAAAATTCCTTCTGTCCAGCTGATTATTACAAATTATTAAAAGTTAGTACAAAACATTTTAAACTGCTTTAAATATCTTGAATAGGATTTGAAACAATAACTATCATTAGATGTAAATTGCAGATCCACAGTGTGCCAGGAATCAAAATGTTTCGAGATGCAACAAACAAACAAACAAAAACTGCTGGGGGGTGGGGAGCTGAATTTGGGATGGCTGCATTTAAGGGTGGAAAAAAGAATCTGGCACCATTATACTTTGCACCTTGCCAGCAATTCAAATTACTGAATTTCATTTCTTCTATACAATCATAAAGTCATACAGGTGAAGGAGATTCAGTATGGTGTCTGATCCAGCCCCTGGCCTCAACGTCTAGAACAGCTGATCAGTTTTTGCTTAAAGACTTTCAGTGAAAGGAAGTTTTCCCTAACTCAGAGTTATATTGGGAGAGAGTCTAAACTTGTCAACATTTCTTTAAGCTGGTGCCCTTCTGAAGTGCTTGTGGCCACAGCACTTACAGTCTGCAACCATGGTGACAAGGAGTTGTGAGAATTATGGACCAAATCAACAGGAGACTTCTCAGTTGAAGAAAGGCTGCTTTAAACCATTGGTCAGCCACTAGTTTGAAGTCAGCTTTGAAGGGGGATTCCTTCGTGGTCTTCAAAATTCATGCAAGCAAATCTTGTTAGGAATAAAATAAGCTGTTTTATATTGGTCTGAGAATTTATCACACAACCAATTATAGCTATTCTGACTGGCAGTGGTTCTCCTGCAATTTGGATAAAAGTTTTCCTATCGCCCATGTCCCAATCTATTCCACTAGCAATGCCAAGAATTGAGCTGCACGAGAACCTCTTAAAAATGTGTTAAAATCACATTTCAAAACACATCAGCTCCCTGAAAGTTCCACATTTAAAGATTTCTATCAAAGGCTTTGTGTTGTGGTTATTAGCATTCATTCAACCAAAACCAAGCATCACAGGTTTTGGGTCTTTATTATGTTTTTCTTCCACAATACACTTGTTAGCTCAAGCCCTACTAAGTCATGTCAAATTATTCCTATTTTGCAGATGAGAAGCTGACACCATTAGATGATTTTCTGGAGTGATCAGATGCCATGTGGCTGTTGTGGTATGGAAAAAGGGATGTCGGCAACTTCTTTGTCCTTGTAATAATTTGACCTAAGAATCAATCTCTGGGGAGCAGGCATTTGAACACAACACAAGATTAAAATCTTTTGGGGGACATAGAGGACCATCGCTATTTATATTAGCAATCCTGCTGCTAAAATATGTATAGCCCAAACTAAAAAACAACGTCTAACACTTCTTTCAAAACTCATCAAATCCCTGATGATTCACCTATTTGAATGCCTTTTCCATTGATGCATGGGGGAAATGTATGTTTGTGTAAAAGGAAGCACTGATTTACTAGAACTGATTGCTTCACAGTCTAATTACTTTTCAACTGACTGTTCCAAATTAAGATGTCATTGATGGCTTTTGGTGATATATTTCATTTTAAGCAAATTTATTCTATAATAGAACACATGATAATGGAAAGCAGAGTCTCTACTCTTCTCTACTCTTTGTAGCTGGATATCTTGACAAGTAAATTAAATTTAGCAGTTAAAATGCTTCCATTAGTAATTTTATTAAGTTAATTAAGGAATTTCTCTTTCTGAATTTTAACTATGCTTATTTCAGCACAACCTTCATTTTTTTAATATTGCCACATATTTGGTAACCACAAGACTTTAATAACAAAACTCCAATAGTGTGAGTTTCTTGGGGGTATATAAATAGAATAACAACCAGAGGCAGAAAAGATGAAGAACGGGAACGTTGGAGGGAGCTATGAACTATTCATCTTAGATGCACATTCTGAACGTAGGTATTTATTCTGAAACTCATCCTCCCTGTTATACATCAACTGTGGGAAAGTAACTTTGGTTGCTGCCAGAAGTGACATATTAAAATGCCAAGATTGTGGCTGACTCAAGGCTGCCTTATATAGTTTAGTAAATCCAACTGTTATGGCTTACTGTTGTGCATCAGGCTCAAGGGTCTTCAACAAATTAAGATTTTAAAAAGCTATCTTGATATTATACATGAATGCAGAAACTATGACTAGGTGGTTATGAACATTCAAGGCAAGGCTCCCTAGTGATGCAAGCAACCTGTTATTTATAAGGAGAATAGAAACAAGTGCCACCTGAAATAAGTGGGTCTTTTCCTTATTTCTCCTCTCATTCTCCACCTTTTGCTGCTAGTTTCCCTTCCACCAAAGATAAAAATGCCTTTTCCTCCAGAAAGGGGAAGGGAATGCATTGGTGAGTAATCCACTGGTTGTCCAGGTTTCTTTTCTACCATGCCCGGGCCCCCCTAAGGTCACACCAGCAGTGGAGAACCAAAGATAAATGATGTGTTAAGCCTCAAATAGGATTAATAGATTGACAGGCTTAACACATCAATTTCAAATTCCATAACCTGCAAAGCTCCTAAAAATCCAGGGGGAAATGGCCCAGAATTCAAGAGCTACTTCTCCAATGTCACCTTTTATTCCATGCAGCCCTCAGCATCTAAATACATTTTAAAATTGCTATCTGGATACACAAAAAATGCCTGTCCCTGGATAAAGACCAGTGAGAATCTTGGGTAAAGATGGGACCAGCTCACATATGATCAAATCCTACTTTCCTTCTGAGAGGTTCTGCCTCATGTAACAAAGGTTATGATGAAGATCAATTTCCTGGGGAAAGGAAAGGAAAGACCCTCTAATTTTTGGTGGAAACTTACTCTGTATGTACTTCTGCTGCCCCTTCTGGGCAGATATAATTTTGTCCCTTCTGCCTGGTTCTGTGAGAGGAGAATGAGATAGTAAGTGGTCAGCATAATGAAGGTCTTTTGAATGCTCCATCTCAATAAAATGTCTAAGTTAGTATGTTCACCCATTCCTAATTAACATTAATGCTGTGCCAAAATCCATTTTGCAATTTCTCAACAGTTTTCTTTTTCAACTTTATTCCCAGGGTGCTTCAGCACTTCTTTCAAATTTTTCTCGGTGCTGCCTTTATTATTGAAAGTAGTAGAGGATGTTGCTGCTGGGGTAGTTGCTTTCTGTAACATCTCTTTCCATCTCTTTGAAAGTTCCTGGGCTAGTCATATTTCTCTATTTGAAAGGGGACTGCCCCCATGGTGATTTCCTGGGAAGTTTAAATGAAGCATGGAAAACTAGGGAAGCTGCAGCCCACAGTTCATCTGAAACTGCATACTCTGGGATGGTCAACACTCAGCCCAAAATTGTCTGCACACTTTTAAGCTGAGACCAAGGTTTTGACATGCTCCCTCCAACAATTATTTTTCCCCCTGATTCTCTGTAATTCTACCACTGAATTCTACTTTCATCAGTGGAAGGTCTAATAGTTCCTAGTGTTGGACTGTCACAGTGCAGAGAAGGCAATGATTACTCATGGCAAGATGATTTAGCTTGGCAATGAAAGAATTAAATGATCTCTAGCCTTCCTTACAATGCTGGAGCTAGAGAACAAGCAGGAAGTGCATCTTCTGTTTGAAGAAAAAAGTATTTGTTTCTCACCTTGGTTGGAGAGGATACATAAAGAAGGTGGCTAGTGAAAATGTGGAAACCCACTGAACTTTAATGTTGAGTGGGTGAACTTTAAACAGGAGCAGTCAAACTTCTCTGGTTCCATTTGCACTTTCTCTTTAAAAAAATAAGACCTGCAAGGACTTGAAAAAATATGATAGCAATACAATGATTTCACCAGAAGAGATGGAGCTTGATTTTTTAAGTATTTAGAAATGGACTCAAAACTTAGGATATTGTAAAAAGTGAAATAGTCATATTAAGTCTAGTGGAGATTTAGTGCACATATTTTTATCCTTAGTTCACCAACTCATCCCAAAATTATAAAAATTGTGCAGTCAAAAAATAACACTTTGCTGCTGAATTTCTGTGAATTTCTACAGCATAATCTTGAGATGCTCAAGAGGTCAGGAAATGAGGCTGAGGATACAAGCATTTATGAGCTATGCTATGCTTACTTCCAGCTCTCAGGATAAAATAAGACATGGAGATTTTTTTCTGCATAGGGTACCTACAAATTATTCCCAGGTGAAAGATTAAGAAACCTATAGTTTTCTGCTGCAAAGTAGCTAGTAAGGGTGCATAGTTCAAGCTCTTATCTCTATTAACTATTAATAAACTATTTGCACCCAAATGCACTTTTGAATGCAAGCTTACTTATTTAGAAGTTCATAGGATGACTGTCATAGTTCCCAATTCTGATAAGGACCTTTTGGTTTTAGAACACCAACTTGCCCCTAGATTGGTGCTAATCTTTTGAAACGTTTATAGCTTTTATCTTTGAAAGGCTTTGTCTTTACCCTTGGGCAGTCATTTAAAGAATAAATCAAAACAATTTGTGAATTTTTGAAATGGAGGGGGGGAGACAGAAAAGAAATCAAATCTACCCTTCCATAATTTGATTTGTAGAAAATTGATGAACAAAGCTTTGCCGAGTGGTTTTAAATAAATCATAATTAATTACACGTGCAAATGCATCAACCAAATTTGGATGCACAATTAAATAACTAATCACAGTTTGGAAAAGCTGAAAATTAAAATTGCATGCTGAAATAGACAAGCGTGCCCCTAGGCCTACTCAGGTGTTTCTGTTTTGATCACTGAAGCATGCAATGGTTTCTTGCAGCACAGTTACTTGGTGAAGAGGTAAGAAACTCAGCTTGCTGTCCAACTGGTCTTTTTAAAGGCTTTGAAGGGACTTTTCCTGGTTTAATTATATAGTGTCTTTGGGAAGAATATATCTGAAAATGGCTTCTGCTTCTCAGGGCCACAGCATGATGTGGCAATCACTCCCAGCTTAGTTGGGTTAAGAAAGTTTTTGATTTTAATATTGATTGATTGATTGATTGATTCTGTTTATATAGCACTGTAATCTGCACAGGAACCCAGGGGTATCCATTGAACCAAGGCTGTCCATGAGGTGGTCAAAAAGTCAACATGACAGGCGTGACCATGTAATTAGAGTCCCAGGCCTTTTTTACATGCATCACACATGTAATACACACTAAAAAGGAGGAGGGCTTCAACTGCACACTCATGGCCACCATCTATTCTCTCTCCCCCCCCCTCCCCGCACAAACACACCTGTGTTCAACTTCCAAATGCCCTTTGGAACAATTGCATTTAGCTAAAAGGAATAGCCACTGGGATAGGTACTCACCTAGCCTTGAGGGAGAGGCTATTTTGTAAGATAGGGAAAGATAGTTGGCCAGCCCCAGTTTCCTTCTCTCTCTATAGTGGCAGACCATCAATCAGTGTTGGTAAGCACATGCCAGAAAGGTCAATTCTATATTGAGAAGGCGATCTGGAAGGCACCTCAGGGCCCAGCATTTAGGGCTTTGTATGTTAAAAACAGCACTTGAAAAACTATTGGTAAGCAGGGCCTGGCTTGCAGAACAGGCATAATATAGCTGTAGTGACTTTCACTCACCAAGATGAAGACTGCTACATTTTGTGCAGTTTCCAAGTGGTCTTCAGAGACAGTCCAAGGTACAGCTCATTGTTGTAGTCCCGTAAAGTGAAGATAAGAGCATGAGCCACTGTTGCTAGGGCCTCCTGCTCCAAGTGAGACTACAGCAGCTGAAGCTGGGCAAACATCTCTGAATTTAGCAGTACTAGCAGTACTCTGATGATCAAATGCTTGGGGAACACCCAAGATGCTCTAAGGAGGGATAACCATGTCAGTGTGTTACAGGAAAAATGGTAGAGTCTTGTGGCACTTCAAAGGTGAATAATGTAACATTGGCATAAGTCTCTGTGAACTACAGTCCACTTTGATAGATGAAGGAATTGCTTAAGTGCATAGGTATGGCTGTACTTGCAGACAGCGAGAGCAGGAATTGAAATGCAGAAAGTATAGACAGTGATTAACTTAGTGGTAGTTCCTATGCTCAAAAATAAGTTGTGACATTATGGCATAATGCTTAATTAGCATGTAAAATATATTAACAATCCATTACTTTGGTGGGTTCTCCAACTGGCTTGCAACTGACTTGTGAGAACCAGTTTGGTGTAGCAGTTAAGGCACCAAGCCACTTCTGAAAAACTTTGCCAAGAAAACTGCAGGGACTTGTCCAGGCAGTCACCAGGAGTTAGCCCTGACTCGAAGGCACCAAAAAAAAAAAAAAAAGCTAATTAGCACATAAAATATGTTGTTGTTGTTCAGTCGTTAAGTCGTGTCCGAGTCTTTGTGACCTCATGAACCATATTGCACCAGCCCTTCCTGTCCTTATAAAATATATTAACAATCCATTATTTTGGTGCGTTCTCAGACTGGCTCACCCCCCCCCCCCCCCAAAATTCATGAACAACTTAGAGGGGCATCATACAGGTTTTCTTTAAGCTGATCAGGCTTGTTCTGGGAAAGTGGGAGTGTGGCCAGAACTTGCAGGCTTGCCCAGGTAAAGCAGGAAACAAAGTCAAGAGCCAGTTTTGAGAGGTGCCTCTGTTGAAACCTCCACCAATCACAGCAGTTTTATTCATGAGGTGGATCACAGAAATTACTACATTATTATTTGGGTACTGTGGTGTTTAAACATGGAACCCCTTCTTTAAACCCCAGTTGATAAACTGTGGACATCCTCATGGATGACAGCTCAGTGCTTTCACAATGCACTCTCCTTTTGACATTTCCTTTTCCCAGAATGGCTACTTTAAGATCCATGGCAGTATATCCTAGGAGGCTGAAACCTCTCTCCAGCAATTTTGAAGCACTACCTTTGCTAATGGCAAGTTTCAGGTTTTTTACACTTTTGCATAGAGACTGGCCTTTCTTTCCCATGTAGTGCATAGCAGTATATTGGTGACATAGAATATATGAGAACATGGACAAGGGTGGGGATAAGATCAGAAGTGGTATGGCTAAAAATATGTAGGGATGATGTTATCTGCTAAATCCTTTCATCTGGATGCAGTAGTGAAAGTGGCCACTTCAGTTTGATAACCTCATTGGATTAGTGAAATTAATAGCATCAGGATTCTTGGATCCTGCAACTTCTCAGCCTTTTTCCATCTCCTTTCTTACTTGAGATGCTTACAAAGTTGGACAGAGACAACTGCACCAAAGCCTTGACGATCTCAGAAAATTGGAGCCTAATCTCTAAATAGCTCTCAAAAAACTGTTCCTCTCTTAATTCCAGTGTGGACCAGTGGAATCTAACTCCTGTTGCTCAGTTCAAGAGTCCGAATGTACAAGCACCCCTGGGCTTTTGCTGGATTGCTAGGACTTGAACTGCCTTGATGTACTGTATATAGTACAGTGTTTCTTAACCTCGGCAACTTTAAGATAGGTGGACTTCAACTCCCAGAATTCCCCAGCCAGCCATGCTGGCTGGAGAATTCTGGGAATTGAAGTCCACCTATCTTAAAGTTGCCGAGGTTGAGAAACACTGATATGGTGCAAAAGTGTAATCAAGTCAGTTCAAGTCCTGTCAGGTGCATTCCCAAAACATGCTAAGTTTCATTTGTTTTAAGCTAATAAGAGGGGGGGGTTTTGGGGGGGCATATTTTGGTTTGATGTGTTATGTAAATCCTGTACATCCAGGTGTTTTATGATTCAGTGTATTGTAAAAACCTATGCAATGGATTAATTCAGTAACCAAGTGAGTGTACTATACAAATGTAGCCAATAGTTAGCAATACTAAACTGCTCCATCCTACTCAATCATCTGGCCTCCTTCTTCCAACTAAAAAGAATGGAGGATGTCAAATTTGATGTAAGGTGAAACAAAACAATGCAGCTGAAAGCCTTCAAGACATTATGCAGTGATATTACACAAGGACGTTTGTGAAGCAAATTACATTGAAAAAAACACTGCAATCTTGAATAGGAATTAAGGATACTGATTTATATTACTGCAATATTACCTTATTTTATTCCCATGGATCACCTGCAGCACCCTCATGATATACCAGTGATCCATGGACCACAGATTGGGGACCATTGTTTTAGTACGTGCAGGTCAAAACTATAATATTTACCAAGAACTATGAAAGTCTGTATCCTGCAACAGTGACATAAAGTAAAACTTGCCCTGTGTGGTTTTAAAGTTTTGACCTATCCTGAAATGAAGAGTGAGTTTATGTCTGTTTTTAGTGCTAGTCTAAGACAAGCGGACGGATTATAGCTAGGACACTGACAAGTCTCTTTGGAAGGCTTAGTTGTGGTTGAATTATGGTTCTAATGAAATTGTCAATAGTAATCCTGTTACTAGGAACTTGCAAACACTGCTTAATGAACTAGACACTAACAAACAAAAATAACAATTCTTTTTTAGAATACTCTTTTGAGAACAGGTAATTGGTTCAGATTTCTGGTGCTAGAGGAATACGAAAGAACTGTACTATGTGCTCCAGAGCATTAATAAAATAAATAAGCATGTGCATATCTCTATTTTTTTCCTATGTCCCTAATGTTATAATTCAACAAAATCCTCTTGTGCACCTCAGTAATTAATCCTTGAAATTTACAGCTCAGTGTTTCTACAAATCACACCAAAAATGTGAATTCGAATTCCCCTTTCTACTGTAAGTAAGATGAAACTGATGCTAATTTTTTAGTTCTGTTGGGTGAGAGGAGATCTTGTCTTAACAGAAAGCCAAGATCTTGATAGTACCTGCAGGCAAACAGGGTCTGTACTTATTTTGAAGAACTATGTTAACTTCTGAAAAGAAGGTAGATGCTACTAGGGGCTTGTCTTCTGAATCTCCCAAAAAGCCATGTCCTCAAATTTCTGGGGCCCTAAAGGAATACTAAAAGTACTATCTGGAGTAGGTCTGTGATTATATGTCCTCGATTTCTTTCTCAGAATATTGTGGGGAGAAAAAAGAAAGATTTGGGGTTAATGTAGAGCAGGGATCTTGAGAATAACAAGCCCAGAGCAGATAGCATCCTCTGGGAACCCTTCTAAGATGCTTGCTCCCAGGCACCTGCCCAAGTATGCCAAATGCTGATGCCAGGTCTGGATCCACTTCATCTGAGAAAGCCATGTTCCCTTAAAACCATCATCATCTTCATCACATTTCCTTTCTGAAACAGCTTTAGAAGGTTTCAGACTAAGATGCCATTTTTTTTTTCAAAATCAACACTGCAAGAAGGAAATACTTGAAATATTGTGGACAGAAACTGTTCTGATCCTAGTGCATGAAGTGTCTCAGGAACTTGTTAAGTGGAAACCAAATGGCATGAGAAAATGAGGGTGGCCCAAGGGAATCTTAAGAAGAATCCTTCCTAGGAAGGGCAAAGCAATCAATTGAAACCCCATAAAGGAAGCAGCAGTGGGGATTGTCAAGCAAGAGTGGATGAAGCCAGCTTGAAGCCTGCACTCCCAGTACAGAAAGATATAATGTAGTGTAAAGTAACTCATCCGTCCCTAATTTAATAGGAAGTGACTTAAGGTATTTTTAACAGCCCTAGGAAAACACTGTAGGCTGAGAGATATATGCATGATGTATCCATTTCTAAAATATATATTGTAGGACTCAAGCACTGAACTCCTTGAGAGAAAAAGTAGAGTCAGGGTGAGGAGGAGAGATAGAAAGAGAACCTTGTAAAATTAGCATTTAGATAGCGAGCAAGGGAGTAAAATTGGCATAAAATCTTGAAAAACTAACTGGGCTTGCCAAATTATAAATCGTTCCCTAGTGTCTAATGGCTCAGACACAATAATAAGATTTTTTTCAACCAAGAACCAAAAATTATTTCTCCAATCTTATCTTCTCTGCCCTTCCTGCTTTCTCAATGCTTTCTTTCTTTCTCTCTGTCAGTGATTTCTCTGTGTCCTAAAATATGGGGATCTAGAGATGCAGTTGTCCTATAAATTTATTACCATTTGCTGTAAAGTTGGTATTTTAAATTTAAAAAAATCTTTTGCTAGAAACGAAGACATTCATATTTCAGCATCCAGCAATGCTTTCTTAAAAAAAAAAGAAAAGAATCCCTTTTAAGCCCTGCTGCCACAGAAGACTCTTAATAATTGATTATAATTGATTTTAACCTTGTCCTAACCCGGACAACATGACTAGCCCAATCATCTTTGTCCAGATGGGCTACGAGAAAGAGAGCTCCCAATATGCTTCTTTAAAAGCTCCAGACATGAGCAGAAGATAAAATATTTAGTCTGTCAAAGCCTTGACCTCCCAATTCTAGCCAGTTTTGAACCTGAATTGATTTCCGACAAGGCATCTAGGGGATGATTACAACAAAATGTACTAAAAGCTGGGCCAGCCTCTCTCTTAACATTCTAGTAGCTTAACCTGTTAATAACAGCAACTGTTTTAGATACAATGCCAATTTCTGCTAACAGATCCTAGAAAATAGATAACCCAGCAAAGTGGGAACAATGGCAGCATGCAGTGTCTGAAGGCCTGGTGTTCCTAGACATTGGGCCAATAATGCCATTAAAACACATACTCATCCTATTTAGGGGAGAACACTCCTATTGGGATACTAGTGCTAGAATATAGCTAAGGTTTGAAAGTTAGTAGACAAGTTGTGTGTTTCAGGTCAGTATTTTTGTAGTGAAGGTTGAAATTCTGCATGTGAAAGTTACTTGCTTTGGGCGGAGATAGGAATGTTGCCCAGGGTCTTATTTCATTAGGTAAATCTTACTGTATGATTCAGCAATTGTGGCCTAAATCAGCTTTTCCATGGGGTAACTGTAATACTTCAGTTTTTCAGAGATCAACATGGAAAAAAAGAAAGAGAAAGCAGTAACCCAACCACCTTCTAAATGCATACTCACTGGAGGAATGGGAGGAGGCAGTCATCACACTTGTTGGCCCCATCTTCTAATCCAGTCACCCTCTGTTTAGAAAACTTCCTGAGGTGTGGATCAGAAACCCCAGAATTATCAGCAGTGGCCATGGTGGCTAGGGAATTCTGAGAGTTGTCTATGTGCTTCTGGAGGATACCCAGATTGAAGAAAGCTGCTATAATCTCTGGAAGTTCTGTGGGATGTATGAAATGAGATCCCCATGCCTATGCATAGAAGACAACAAAATTATTTAATTGTAATGTACTGTAGGGCCTACATGAGTGAAGCCAGTTTGTACCTGCTATAGGACAAATAGGGTCACTGCCAGTGAGTATGAGAAAGCTCCTTCTTCCTTCTGACCATCAACTCTCATTCATTGTTTTTTGTGCCATTTAGTTGTCTTAAAACAATGGATTGCAGAATATAAAATAATCAATTACGATCAAGTAGTTTAACACTTGATTAAAATTTATAAATCCAAATACATGCAAAATATACCACCCAGTCAAAAGAAAAGATACAGCGTTAAGAAGCACCTAAAGTATCATAGCTGGTGTCTCCTGAATACTGGAGATGTGGTGGGTGGAAAACATTCCAAAGGGTGGGCACCTTCCTAGAAAAGGTTTGTTCCCAGCAGCCATCAGATACGGGTCATAGATCACAATCAACAAGGCAACTTCCAAAGATCCTAGCAACCATTTAGGGTCTGTCATGGGAAAGGTGATCCACTAGGTAACCAAATCTCAGGTTTTTATGACTCAGCCTTACATGAAGGGGAAATGTTTGAACCAGGCAGTTAGTATAGTTACTGGGAATATATGATGAGGCAGGCTAATAAGAAGGAAGGAGAGGAGTGCCAAGAAGATTAATGGATGTGCACAGGATGATCAAGGCTGCTGAGAAACTGGCACAGATCACTGAAACCATTTACTGCTGATAACAAGGCCAGGTTTGTATATGCCAATAGCAGATACATAAAATTAGATAAAGAGGCAACAGATAAAGAAGGTTATTTGTATAAGAAAATTATTGCAGCAAAAATTATGAAAGACATTATATAAGGTGTGTAAAGAGAAAAAGATAATTGCAAAGAATGCGGTCAAAGAAGCAAGGAATAGTTAAGATTCGATGTAAGGAAAAAATGCAGAGCCAATTTGATGGAAATAAAATGTTTTGGAAGTAGGCAAAAGGATTAAACAAGGAGCCACAGAGTGACTGGAATAAAAAATAAAAGTGATGAAACAATTTAGAGTGAAATTTAAGAGAGGGAATGCTGGTAGGAGTACTTTACAGATGTGTGTGGAAATGATAGCAATATGTAGAAAAGTAGAATTGAAATGAGTGCTAAGAAAGAAAAAATACAGAAAAGAAAGCCATAAATACTGTGAGAATTTTGTAAAATGGTAAGGTTTAGACATTGCAACTGGATAAATGTTAAAATACATAGTTTGCTTATAGAATGGCTATGTGACTCATTTAACATTGTGTGAAGACACAACAGGAATACCATTATTGTTCCAATATACAAATGGAAAGGTAGCAAGAGATGAATGCAAAACCTATAGTTTATCGAGTACACTTGGGAAGGTGCTTATTAGACTTTTGAATGGAAGGGTACAAGAAGTGACAATGAACAAAATTTGGGAAATGCAGTGTGGCTTTATTATATACAGGCCAGGTATGTAGATCAGATTTTTGCTCTTTAGCAGGTCATTGAGAAATACATGAATGGGAAAAACATTTATTAATTAATTTAATTTATTAATTGACATTTATTAATTTGGAGGAAGCATATGATACAAGTTTAAATTAACATATGAATATGGAGTTGAACGTTGGTAGTTGAATACAAGGATAGTGGTTCATGGTGAAAATGAATGCATGAAAATAAAAGGAATGCTGAGCAAATGGTTCAACATTAAACAGGGGTAGGACAAGGATATGTGATGTTCTTCCATTGTTTATTATATATATGGACAAACATAAGGAATACTTATGGTGATGTTAGAGGTATGTTGGTTGCAAACGTGAACATGTCTGTACTTTCATATGCAGTTGATGTCATATTGTTTGCTGAGAACCTGAATGATTTAAGACCCCAATACTGATGAAAAGGCAGTGGGTAGTATGTGATGAATTAAGTTAATCTTTGTCAAAAGAAGTGAAAATGGCTGGGTGCTTCTTTCCATTTCATTAAATGGAAGTGAGAATTGGATATGGTAGGAGAAACATAAAAGTTGCATTGAATGCAGTGGGAATGAGGCACTTAAGAAGTGTGTGGGGTAAAACAAGAAGAGAGAGAGAGTGAAAAATGAATGGATGATGGAAGAATTTGGATTGAAATCAAAACTGAGTGACCATATAAAAGAAATATGTATGGGTTTCATAGATATAGTGAGGTTCAGTCAGGATCAAATTTGTTCCTTCTCTCTGAAGGGAGAATGACTATAGATTGAGGGAAAGGGGAAAACAAAGAAAGTTATATTGGATGCCAGGGATAAAAGGGAAGTTTAAAGAACAAAAGGCTTTGCTCAGTGGTTAGGTGTAGTGAAAGTAAATAGGATTTGCAACAATAAAAAGGTATGAAGAATGTTTACATGTATGGCGTTAGTTTAAACTGGATTTAGTTGTATTTCCCTTTCTTTTTTCTTATCCCATTTCTTTCATCTTCTCTCTCTCATACCTCCTAGTTCTTACATTTTCCCCCTGCACTTTGCATAATGCCGCTTACTCCAAAAGGGAATAGTGTGATGGATATGTATGTATGTACAGATCTCTTGACATTTCTAAAAGTCTTAGCTCGGGGTGCCCCCCCTCCCCCCCGCCCCAGCACATATACGCTGAAATGTTCTCTTAGAGAACTTGATACTTATTCCTGAAATCGTCCGGAAGCTACTTCATTTGGTTTACTATGAGTCACCCATATTTTCCAAGAAACTCCTTCTCATAAGGCTGGGGGATGGGGAGAGGTGTGTGGCTGGCAGTGACGGAATAGGGCCAACTGGAGAGACTTCCAGGATGTTGTCTCTGCAGCCTTGTCCAATTCACTAAACTGAGACAGAATTACAGCTTCTGTGAATCCTGGCAGGCAATGACATTTTTCAACATACTCAGATCCCATACTGCTTGAAAGTGAGAACTGGTAAGGACAGGTGATGGACACTATCCAAATGAAGCCTGAACACTGAAAGGTATTGGGTTCTGATCATATTCGGTGAAAAATTATTATCTCCCTTCAGTGCAGAAATTGCTCATATCAATATTTCAAGCTTCTCCTGTTTCAGTGTTCTGACTCATTTTTGATTCCTAAGCTTTTCATCCAGGCCCATTCTGTTTCTTCTTGACACCCTTCTGCAGGACAAACCAAAGTGTCCACATCAGAAAGCAACTTTGCATTTCTCATGATAAGAATATTGAGGGGCAGTGGGTTCTTTCTTTCTTTCTTTCTTTCTTTCTTTCTTTCTTTCTTTCTTTCTTTCTTTCTTTCTTTCTTTCTTCTTCTTTTCTTTTCTTTTCTTTTCTTTTCTTTGCCGGTTACCTGCAAGCAATTACAGCCGTCAGTACCATATTCTCACCATGGAAACTTTTTGTTTTATGGAACAATTGGTCTTCTTATCAGATCTGCTCATTCCCTTGTTGTAGTAATGAACAATGCTACATCTGAGAGAGAAATTCAAAGTGCATCATTTATCTTCGCCTATTTTCAATTAGGCCAAGTAAAGTGTAAGTCAGTTCCAGACTATACTATGGGAGCAGAGAAGGTAAATTTATTATACCACTAGAGTGCTAATCTTAGCAGATGGTTGAGAAAAAAAAATACTTCCAGCATGAAATATGCTAAAGCAGTAAATTCAAAACAAGGTGGATGTTATCAAGTAATACCTCCCCAGTGTGAGGTAAAAAACCCTATGCGACAACTCAGCATTCTTGCACACTCTGGGTGAACGTTGCTGGATATGGGATACTCTCTAGGAGGAGAAAAACAAGCAAAATGAGGATAAAAAACACCCTGTAGACAATTTGAACTATGTCTAATGAAAGGGACAGGCAGATCTGGCTTTGGAATTCTTTACTGTCCTTCCCCTAGATAGCCATTGTTTTCCTACAGACCAATAAAGTGGGTAGATGCTTGATACAGAATCCTTCACTTTTATCTATGATAGGAAAAAATCTAGTATTGTGTGTACAAACATATTAACATTTTCAAATATATTTATTCCCACCCATCCCAAAATCCAGTTGGTGACAGTATTTGAAAATCAAATGCAATAAAATCAAATGCTAATAATGCGTTTCACATTTTAAAAAATGTTTTAAAAGAAAATGCAAATTTTAGGAATCTAGTAAGTCTAATCATATGTACATTTACTCAGAAATGTCCAACTGTCTGCAGTTTCATTCACGATTACTTGAAAGTAAAATTCATCAGACTCAAGATTTGATTGTCAAGAGAATATTGCACAAAAAAATTACAAGCATTAAAACTACAAATAAGATCCTTCCTTCCTTCCTTCCTTCCTTCCTTCCTTCCTTCCTTCCTTCCTTCCTTCCTTCCTTCCTTCCTTCCTTCCTTCCTTCCTTCCTTCCACATAGTTAAGAGATGTATGGTTCCAACACTAGAATTCTACTAGCTTTCTGTCCAATATTTTACTGACAAAAGCCTTTCTAATCAGCTGAATGTCACTTTTAGCAAAATGTGCTGATGTGACCTTAAAGAAGGGCAAAACAAATGTACTCATAAGGTCCCAAGAAATTAAACCACTGAACCAAAAATCTTTGACATTTTCCTGAAATTCCTTGAATGTTTTGTGTGGAAAAAAGTATTCCAAGATTCACTTTCAGGTTTTCTATCAGAGTAGCATTGGTTCATATGAACAACTGGATGAGAATCTGGAGACCCATTTCCACAAGTCCTTTCTGCTGGGATGGGTTCTTTGCTCATAATCAAGTGTCACGGATATGCTGTAATGGATTCACAAAACATATATTTTTAGGGAACCTATCTAATGTAAGTGATGCCAGTTACATTTGAAGCATATTAAACTGTTTCTGCCCCTGGGAAACCGTAACCTGGAATTCAGTGCTGTAACCAGGGATTTCTAAGTACAGTAGTAATTTTCAGCATTCTGTAAGGCTACAGAGTCAACAAACATCAGAGAAACAAGGCCTTTGGACTTTTCAACTGTTTCTTTACAGCCGTTCTGTCAAGCTACCTGACTATTATTTTCTACCTGCAGTTGATTAAGCTACAACTTTGCAAATTGATGCCTGGCAACCTCCAGATATTTTAGATTACAAATTCAGACTACAATTAGCTTCAGCTAATTCAAATAGCAGCAAAGTTTAATGAATATTGTAGTCCCAAACAACTGGACATCAGGATTCCTCTAACTGTACTGAAGCTGCTTTCTTCCTTCTCCATCTCTTTTCCATGGTTGTCTGCCTTTTACTTTATAAGCCTCAGGGCTAGGGATTGTCTCATGACTGACATCTGAACATCAGTCTGAGAAGAAGAGAGATGTTATTTCATCTTCCACACTTCAATAGGCCCACTATTTGGATGACCTGCAAAAAAGAATGAACTTGGATTAATCAGCTAGTTACTGGGAACTATTTTGTCATCTTGGGCATGAATGAATCCCCTTATCTTATAGTTCCTACCAGTAGGCACTTCTGGGTTGTTCCTACCCCCCTCCAACTCCCAAGATGGCGTTGATGCCTAGATCTAAAGCAAAGTGTTACATTAATTTGAAATTAGTCTTCATAGAAAGGAATGCCACGTGCAGTTATTTGTTTATTAAAAATGCATACCCTGTTTGTCTTTACAAAATAATCACACCCCCTACAGGCAAATAGCAGAATACCTGAAACTCCATATAATGTAATAGAGTAGCTCAGTAAATGTTAACTTTTTTCCAGTAAAATGCACCCTATTCATGAGCTCTGCACTTCATGATGTTTTTCTGAATGGAGACATTTGGTACTGTATATGTACATATATGGACAGATGATAACACACAGTAGAAAACACAAGTAGGCAGCTTATGGCTCCAGGGCTAAAGTAGCCCCCATTTTTTCAGCCATTATATCCCCCTGTGACCAAGATTGCTCAAACCTGACAGCACAGTGTCCTGTCATTCTGAGGTGGGAAACAGAGGAAAAGCCCTGAAACAGATCTATCACTATTCAGGAATGAACAAAACTCCCCAAACTCCACCACTAAACAACCAACAAGCTTACCCATTTCTGTGAAATGACCCCAGCCACTTTGTTATGTACAGCCCTGGACCCCCAAAAGCTGCCCACTCCTGGAAAAAAAAAGTGGTTTTTCATAAGCTTCTGTGCTTTTATATCATGGCAACGACTGATCCATTTATAGATGAATTCACAGTGATTATTTTCATACCTGAAGGCACATGAGTGCTCATGCACAGCTAATTGAAATAATACTTTTCTTTCTCATGTTTCAGCATGGAGTGACTTATATAGCAAATATACACTTAAAAAAAAAAGCATTGAAATTGCACTGTTTGTGGACTAAAACATAATACAACTTCAGTTTTGGATATAGAGGCCTGTATTTTACTTACATCTGCAATAAAAATGGGCAGATCTGTCTAAATCCAATCCATGCCATATACAGGTGAAACTCGAAAAATTAGAATATCGTGCAAATGTTCATTTATGTCAGTATGGCAACTCAAAAGGTGAAACCAATATATGAGATAGACACATTACATGCAAAGCGAGATATGTCAAGCCTTACTTTGGTATAATTGTGATGATTATGGCGTACAGCTTATGAAAACCCCAAATTCACAATCTCAGAAAATTAGAATATTACATGACATCAATAACACAAGGATTGGAAATAGAACAAGATCGGACCTCTGCAAAGTATAAGCATGCATATGTACTCAGGACTTGGTTTGGGCCCCTTTTGCAGCAATGACTGCCGCAATGCGGCGTGGCATGGATGCTATCAGCCTGTGGCACTGCTGAGGTGTTATGGAAGACCAGGATGCTTCAATAGCGGCCTTCAGCTCCGCTGCATTGTTCGGTCTCATGTCCCTCATCTTTCTCTTGGCAATGCCCCATAGATTCTCTATGGGGTTCAGGTCAGGCGAGTTTGCTGGCCAATCAAGCACAGTAATCCCATGGTCATTGAACCAGGTTTTGGTACTTTTGGCAGTGTGGGCAGGTGCCAAGTCCTGCTGGAAAATGAAGTCAGCATCCCCATAAAGCTCGTCTGCATAAGGAAGCGTGAAGTGCTCCAAAATCTCCTGGTAGATGGCTGCGTTGACCCTGGACTTAATGAAGCACAGTGGACCAACACCAGCAGATGACCTGGCTCCCCAAATCAACACAGACTGTGGAAACTTCACACTGGACTTCAAGCATCGTGCATTGTGTGCCTCTCCATTCTTCCTCCAGACTCTGGGTCCTTGGTTCCCAAATGAGATGCAAAAGTTGCTCTCATCAGAAAAGAGGACTTTGGACCACTGGGCAACAGACCAGTTCTTTTTTTCTGTAGCCCAGGTAAGACGCTTCTGACACTGTTGGTTGTTCAGGAGCGGCTTGACAAGAGGAATACGACATTTGAAGCCCATGTCCAGGCTCCGTCTGTGTGTGGTGGCTCTTGATACACTAACTCCAGCCTCAGTCCACTCCTTGTGAAAGTCCCCAACACTTTTGAATGGCCTTTTCCTGACAATCCTCTCCAGGCTGTGGTCATCCCTGCTGCTTGTGCACCTTTTTCTACCACACTTTTCCCTTCCACATAACCTTCTATTGATGTGCTTTGATACAGCGCTTTGGGAACATCCAACTTCTTTTGCAATTACCTTTTGGGGCTTTCCCTCCTTATGGAGGGTGTCAGTGATGGTTTTCTGCACAACTGTCAGGTCAGCAGTCTTTCCCATGCTTGTGATTCCTACTGAACCAGCCTGAGAGACCATTGAAAGGCTCAGGAACCCTTTGCAGGTGTTATGGATTCATTAGCTGATTAGAGTGGGACACTTTGAGCCTAGAATATTGAACCTTTTCACACTATTCTAATTTTCTGAGATTGTGAATTTGGGGTTTTCATAAGCTGTACGCCATAATCATCACAATTATACCAAAGTAAGGCTTGACATATCTCGCTTTGCATGTAATGCGTCTATCTCATATATTGGTTTCACCTTTTGAGTTGCCATACTGACATAAATGAACATTTGCATGATATTCTAATTTTTCGAGTTTCACCTGTATTCAGTATGCACTCATCCAGCCTAAGAAGAGAGATGAAAAATTCTGAAGGCTCATTTGTGATTTTGCAGAATTGTAATTGATCTCAATAGGGTTATTGTCTGACTGTAGCTTTGGGAGTTTCAGTTTCCTTTCAGTTCAATGACAGGGACCAGGAGGCCAAGGAAACCACGGATTCATTGCATGCTGCATGCACAGCCCACCACAACTTGGACCTGACTGCAATGGTCAACATGGCAATGAATTAAATTTGTGGCAAAGTTTTCCCTGAATGCTCATAGACAATGTCAAGTGAAAGTAATCCCCTGTATTGTATTTTAGACATTGCATAACCATGTGGACTGAGAATTATTGTTATATATTCTGGAACCGCTAGAAGGAGCAAAGGCAACATTTGGCAACAACAAGTGCTGAGTCACATAAAAGTGACAAAAAAGAGACTGGGGACAGTTCACCCAAATGCAGTATTTATCACCATGTTCACTGATGCCTTGCTCACACAGGAACCCTCCTGCAGCTTTGAAGGCTAATGTAACTCTCATCTTCAACAACAGTGTTGCATCTCTGGAAACTCTAGAAGGGACCTGGGGATGAAGGAGGGAGGGGGCAGAAAGAAAAGGAAAAATCAATAGCACTTCATGAGCAAAGTCTCAGTCTTCTTTTTTACGAGGATTCTGTCAGTGCAAGTGGCCATTACATTACTTGAAAGGCATGATATGAAATTGCTTCTACAAGATATAAGACACAGGCTCTGCAAGAACCTGGGGAGAGTATTTTAGTCAACCTTAAATAGTTTCATCATGTAATTACTTCAAGTGGCACATCTCCAGTGGCAGCTCTCGCATGGGGGCGTGCTTTCTATTATGCGGATGGAAATGAATAGGCCGGGGGATGGCTCACAATTTGAGGCCAGCTGAAGAACACGAGGTCTGACTGAGCCACAAAATCGAGCTGGAAAATAGACCTCCTTTGTTTTGGTGTTTGTTCTTTGTAATTAGTGGTTTTCAACTAACGCAACTGAACTCATAGGACTATGTCAGCCAGTTTGTCCATCTAAGAACATCTGCTTTAACCAGCAGTACGGGCATAGAGGCTTTTTACCTCAGCTCTATAGGTGTTTGTAATTTGATGTGGTGACCCAAGCCACAAGCATATACACTCACGTTTCAGGGATCAGCATTGTAAACCATGCAGTCAGGGAGAAAAGAAACGCAAAAAGTCCAAGACAAAGCCAAGATGTCCTCTATAGAATAGGATGCATGGCTACCCAAGTAGAATTTCATCTCGACCTTCTAGACTGGGCTCCTGCTCATGGAACTTCCTGGTACTTCCACACAGATTTTCAGGAAAATGGTAAAGTCGCATTGCTGTTCTTGCTTTTGATGTAATTGATGTGGCAGGTCTCTAAGGGTGATTTATGCGCGGCAGAGGCTGATTCCCGATGCACTGCTCTTTAATGGCTGGATTTATTGTGCTAAGTTGGATGGTTTTAACATTTTGTTTTATTTTTTTATTTTTTTTCTTTAATGCTAAGCCACATTAAAAGCTTTGGTGGGGAAGCAGAGCACACATTCCAAAATTAGTAAAGTAATTAACCTGTTAATCCAGTGGCATGCACAGTCAGTTCCTGGTCTTTTGTTTTCATCCCAAACGTTCCCAGTGCCAAAGAGAGGAGCCGTTACAAAAACTGAGAAGATTGTAATGCTACTGCAAAATCAAAAAGCTCCGTAGGTGGCTCATGTTACAGTTTTTCCATTGGAGCACAGAAAGTCTCACTGATAGCTTCATCAAGTCCACCCTGATTTGAAGAATGACCATCCGATTGGGGATACATCTGTTAAAGAACACCTCTATGGAAAGGAAGCGTTTAGGATAGTTTTCTTGCAATAAATGCACTTTGCAGTTGTAGGAAGCTACCCTTTGAAATTGGGCATGGAGGCCCTTCTCCTGTATCCTCCTTGGAGAGTTGCTGCGTCTTCAGGCAATGTCTTGACCTAGCCAGGATAGCATCTACTCATCCAGTCTGGTCATCTAAGGAAGGCCTGCTAAGGTTCCCTCCTCCTTGGGAGGTTCACAGAGGTAGGGCAAGATGTCAGATCTTCTCACTAGTAGCCCCCACTTTGTGGAATTATTTCCCCCTGGAGGGCTGTGCACCCTCCTTGCTTTTTGTTAAACAAATAAAAACTCCTTTTTCAAAGCAACCTCAGACTGAGATAATTGGGGGCACACACAAACACACACACACACACACACACACACACACACACCCCTCTCTCCCTCTCTCTAGGCATGAGTGTATTTGTCACTGTATGATTTGGGCAGCTTAGGAAACCTGTAAAACTCAAGGTTTCCCTTGAATGAACCTGATTCTGGGATCCAGTTAGAACTAGGGTTTTAGATTTAAAGAAGTATTTTTTTTAAAAAAAATATTGTTAACAGTCTATTTTAACATTTGTCCTTTTATAAGTATCTTTCCTTGTGAGGTATTTTTTTTTCCTTTAAAAGTAGTCCTAACATATTTTAAACAAATAAATGTGTGGTGTCTTGATACTATAGATACTGACCTCCCAAAATATGTTTTGATCCTGTCTTTAGGGACATCATAACTCAGTGCTACTCTGTTCTGGGCAGGCTGTCTTGCGTATCAAGTCAGTTCTATATGTTTATATGGATTTTCCAGTACAGGAAAGGTGGATTAACCTTTACCATTCCATGCATACTAGGCCACTATGGACTTATTTTTGAGTAAGTAAAACTGGAAGTGCAGTTTTATATCACTTGCCCATATGATACGTAGAATATAGCCCTTTGGGAATAGTTGAAGCAAGACACAAAGGTTAAAAAAATATTTCAAAATATCTTCCATTTGGTTATATATGCCAGGAATTGACAACATAGTTCCAATTGATTTTGGATCATTCACTGATCTTGAATGGTATGTAGAGCCATCCAAAATTAATTTAAATGTCCAAAATTCTGTGTGAGATTGCATAGGATTTAATTTTTCTTGCATGACATTTGATAAGATATCATCCTGAAATATTATTAAATCTTATGCAAGGGCCATCAATGTTCAGCATTCCCACATGAGATCTCATGACGGCAAGAACAAAAACTCACATTAAATGTGTTACTTTGCAGAGATGTTTGGGTTATTATCTCTCTCTTTTTTTTTTTAATGAGTGGATAGACAGGGTCTGGAAAGATTGCTGATCCCTAGTAGAAAAATCATAACTGAAGGAGAGAAGAACATTAAATATGGAATTTCTTCCTTCCTGTCTTTTCCTCAAACTGAAGGAAAAGGTCAACATTGCTGTCATCCAACATGGAACTCCATTTTCATCACTTCCTTTCTGAAGACACTTGTTGGAGCTGTAAACCTTCATATAATGGGGAAATTGCTTCATTTCTGAATCTTAGCACAGCCAGATATTGATGTTAATTTATTTATTGCTATAAATTAAGATCTCTAAAGGGGTGTCCACAAGGTATGGGTAAAGTCAAGATGGTGACCACAAGAGTGTAATCGAAGCTCTGACTATTTATTATGTGCACCACACATAAAAATCAGGGGACTTTGATTGCTGAATGTAGCCTTCATTTTGACCACACATCTGACAACACCCTGCAGACACCCCTGCCTCTGAGTGTAATATTTAAAATAACAACCTATTAAAGTCAAAAGATCCAGTTTTATTCTTCCTTTTTGTCATATATTTTTATAAGGCACTATACCAAAAAAAAAAAAAAAATCCACATCTTTTTTTAAATAACATCTTTTTTTAAAAAAGGTATATAATTCTTTTCCATGAAAAGAATAGTTAGCACATTTGGCAGGGCAGGAGAGCATAAAAATAAGATCTCTGTCAAAGGCATATTAAATGATGGAAATAATAACTGGGAATATGTGTAATTTGAATAACAGCCTAGGAAACAAGAGGCAGAGAGTTGAATGGTTATGAAAATAAGCTGGGCTGCAGAGGGAAGATGTCTCAACATGAGAAAGAGAGAGGGGAGAGCAGAGGACTTTGGCAGTTGTTCAGTTGAAAACACACTTACTGGGAAATTACCATAAATACATTTCACTAAATTGCTTTCCTTTAAAACTAAAAGCCTCGGGTAAATTTTATTTATATATATATGTGTGTGTGTATGTGTATGTGTATATGTGTGTGTGTATATATATATATATATGTGTGTGTGTGTGTGTGTGTGTGTGTATATGGATGGATGGATGGAGTGTCTGTATGTGTTTGTGTGTGTGTGTGTGTTACTGGCCAATCAACCAGACACTGTGGTAGTAGACAAGGACCAGAAGATAGTGGTCGTGATAGATGTAGCAGTGCCAAGTGACAGCAACTTCAGGAAGAAGGAGCATGAGGAGCTTGAGAAGTACCAGGGCCTGAAGGAGGAACTAGAGACGATGTAGAAATATGTTGTTTTGGTTAAGGCTAAAGATATGACCAAGAAACTGCCATATTTAGCAGTCACAGAAATAGTAGATGGGCCATTCTGTTTTTTGTCCTGGCATCTCTCCATGTAACTTGCATACCATGGAGGAGAAATTTATTCAACTAAATCTTTCAACCAGAGTTTGGCCGTTAAACAAAATGTCTCAGGTAGCAGTTGATAGGATGGGAACAGCAATGGCCCTTTTGGTTATTCTCCTATGCTGACACAGGGCTACATGTGTCATGTGATCTGTCTTAGGCCTCCTAAACCAGCTTGTTGATCTGAGGTATGGTACCCACATGCAACAATGAAAGCAATTCAAATGCTAAACCAGTCAACCTCTATAGCTGCAATGGAGAGGAAACATCTGGTCCTTAACCCAGGAAACAAAGTGTCTTCGGCCCACTTCTGTTCTTTTCCTACATTCCTTCATAATACTGTGATCAGTGTAGACCTGTCCTTTTAACTGTGAGTGAATGATGTTTGTGTGCTTGAGAACTGTCCACAACTATTTTTTTTTTCCACCTCTATTGGTATTTATTTTTATTTATTTTTATTTTTATATATCAATTTTGTCACTGCCTGTCTCATTAGAAAGCGACTCTGGGTGGTTTACAGAGAAGATAACATTGATTAAAATACAATATAAAAACAGTCTTAAATAAATAATAAATAAATTCTAAAAATTGAGAGAATTGGCAAGTAGCCAGGGAGCGTCATCAGGGCACCAGCCACCCCCAGGATTGATTAAAACTCTTATCACCCCACGCAAGCTGGCAGAGCCAGGTCTTTAGTCCTTTCTAGAAAGCTGGGAGGGTAGGGGCCCGCCGCACCTCTGGGGAGAGAATATTCCAAAGTGTGGGGGCAACGGCAGAGAAGGCTCTCCTCCTGGGCCCTGCCAGCAAACATTCTCTCGCTGATGGGGTCTGCAACATGCTCTCTCTGCCTGACCAGGTGGGACGAGTTGATGTAATGGTGGTGAGATGGTCCCTCAGGTAATCTGGACCCATGCCATGTAGGGCTTTAAAGGTGATAACCAACACCTTGAATTGGACTCAGAAGCAAATTGGCACCCAATGCAGCTCCTGCAGTAAAGATGTTATATGTGTCATCCTTTGGGCTGTGACCCCTAGCACATTTACCTACAACCCATTGGTCTCAAGACAAAATATGTCCTTACCTCCCTTCCTTCCTCCCTCCCTCCCTCCCTGTCTTTCTCTGTCTCTCTCTCTTTCTCTCCTTCCAATCAAGGTAATAAGAATAGAACTTGAACAGCCCATCTCTCTCTCTGTCCTTTCCTTCCCTTCCAATTGCAAAACAGTTTAATGATATTTAAGCTGAGGCTGAATCAATAGTTGGTCTTCTACAGGTAATACTTAAGCTCCTTCTTGTCTCCTACCACAATAGATGCACAACCAAGATCTGTGGCCGCATGTGATTGCCAACACCTCTTTGCAGTCTCCACAGCCATCTCTGGAGGATGTTTTTTGCCCTGTAAATTCCTTCCATTCTCTCATCCCCAAAAACAGGTTTTAAAATGGCTATGCCCATTTAGCAGATGTTTGTGGTATCACTAATCGCATGACCTTTGGTTTCCAGAAACCAAAATAACAATTTCTAAGAAATGTGGGGCCCAACCACAAGGAAGCTGTACACATCATTTGAAGCATTTGAGAACAAAACTTAATCTGCTTCTTAAATAATCTCTTGGGCTCTGCAAATTCTCCAGTAAAAGTTTGCAATACATACATTTTCACATCCTAAAAAGTAGATGCTTTAAATATATTACCTTTGATTGTTCAACCCTACCATCTTTGGATGTGTCATGACTAATTTCCAGATTTATACTTACCTAGTCAGGAATATCATCTGAATAAGGACTGAGTTTAGGTGGGGAAAAATCACAGCATAATTACAGTGATCTCCTAAAATTTGAATGCCAAAAAAGTTACAGATTAATTGTAGGTTAAGGCTACAAATCAAATCCTCCTCAGCTTGAAGTCCTTTCTAAGCCCAGTTTATATTGAATTAAATAAGCATCATCTCTGTTAGATGAATAAGTGGAATATGTTATTTTTGTCAGGAGAAATTGACTCAACATACAGAGTGCTTGCTTCTGTATGTCCAAGAGCATTTGCTGGGATCAAACAAGGATACCATTTTTAAATTATTATGCAGTTAACAATCATTAACAACTCATTTGAGCCACCAGATACTATCATACAACCTTGTGTAGTGACCTATGTGCCATGGGTCCTATATGTTATTCGTTTATTATTAAATCTTGCAAAATTTCAGTGATACCACTATATACAACTTATACACAAGGCATTCTTACATGAGATTGTATAAGGACTTAGTGTTCTCCCATGAAACTGTATGAAATCTCTCTTGTACAAAAATACTGAAACCTCATGAGCTTTTGTGAGTTCATGAGATTTCAACCATGTTTACTTTGTTTAAAATATTTAATTTTGGATACTGAGTAGTGATCATGTCCATGAATGGTATATTGTCGCCCCTGGTTTAATATGTATACTCATAGAGACCTTATCAGTCACTACTCCATGTGTAAACTTTGGTAAATGTATGGCAAATTTTCAGTAATAACATTGACTGATTGATTGATTGATTATATTCCATCAAGTCATTTATGATCCTTAGTGACCACATAGATTTTCTCCATGAAGATCTCTCCCTTCAGGTCTTCCAATGGTGCACCCATTGCACTGTAACTGAGTCCAGCTACCTTGCTGATGGTCATCCTCTTCACTTCTTTCCTTCCACCTTTCCCAGAATTAGAGCCTTCTCCAGAGAGCTAGGTCTGTTCATAATGAAATAGGATAATTTGAGCCTGGTCATTTGTGCCTTGAGTAAGAATTCTCACTTGATTTCTTTGATGGTCCATTTGTTGGTTTTCTTGTCCGTCTATGTTATTTTCAGCAGTCTTCTCCAACACCAAAGTTCAAAAGCATCAATATGATTCCTATCCTGCTTCTTCAAAGTCCAACTGTTGCTTCCATAGTCAGAGTGAATAACATTGCTTGCACTATTGTGATCTTTGTAGGTATAGACACATCATGGCATCTCAATATCTTTTTCATGGCTTCTCTACTAAGTCCTAGTCTGAAGAAAATAACAACATTACTGATTCATATTATGACAGAGGTTGTTCTAATGCTCTGAATGCTAAGATAATAATTGACACATATTAGAATACATCATCATCATCATCACCATTTGTAATAAATAATAAATAAATACCATTTGCCTGCAAGCAACAACTGGTGGGACTGCAAAACAGACAAAGTAATAGAAAATGAAGAAGCTGAAGTGCTGTGGGACTTTAGAATTCAGACAAGCAGCTGTCACACAATATCCCAGACTGAACAATTGTTGGTAAGAAAGACAAAAAAGTCTGAATAGTGGATATTGCAATACCTGGAGACAGCAGAATAGAAGAGAAAGAACTGGAGAAAATCACAAAATATAAAGACCTGCAAGTAGAAGTAGAATGACTGTGGAAAAGAAAGCAAAGATCGTACCAATAGTAATGGGTGCCTTGGGTGCAATCCCAGAACATCTGGAGCTCCATCTGAATACCATCAGCATTGACAAAACCGCCATCAGTCAATTGCAAAAGGCAGCTTTACTTGGAACAGCTTACATCCTGCAACAATACCTTTAACACCATCAAACAACAATATTTGCCTATCCCAGGTCCTTGGGAAGAACTCAAGAGGTGGATAAAAATGCCAAATCCAGTCTAAACATCTGGCTGACTGTGCAAACAACCATAATAATAATAATAATAATAATGATGATGATGATGATGATGATGATGATGATGATAATAATAATAATTATTATTATTATTATTATTATTATTATTATTCATTAAATTTTTATGCTGCCCAACTCCCAGCAGCTCTGGGCAGTTTACAATTGTTAAAACATTTGAAAAACAGAGAACAGTACAGAAAACAAAAAACAGCACAAAAGAGACAAAGGGACTACGATGGCAGAAGGGGAAAGAAAGAGAGAAAGAGAGAAAGAGAGAAAGAGAGAAAGAGAGAAAGAGAGAAAGAGAGAAAGAGAGAAAGAGAGAGAGAGAGAGAGAGAGAGAGAGAGAGAGAGAGAGAGAGAGAGAGAGAGAGAGAGAAAGAAAGAAAGAAAGAAAGAAAGAAAGAAAGAAAGAAAGAAAGAAAGAAAGAAAGAAAGAAAGAAAGAAAGAAAGAAAGAAAGAAAGAAAGAAAGAAAGAAAGGGGTATCAGTTGTCCTTTCCAAAGGCCTGGGTGATCTTTTAATTTTTATTTTCGTAATTTATTATATTAGTGTTGTCTTGGAAATGTGTTCTTTTAACACTTGTTTGCTTACAGAGAAAATTGGTTGTCCTGAACTCCATGAAGCTTACTTCTAAGCACATCTATAGAGGACTGTGTGGTGAGTGAGTTTGTGATGGAAATTGAACTGAGAACATTTCAGCTCAGATGTCAAAACTCTTAAGTCATTGTGCTACATCAGTTCTTCAGTAGAAATAGAGTTCCAATATCTTTGTCCTGGAGGACAGGAGCAGGAGTAGTGCTACAGTTGGGTTGTGTTAGTTTTAAGTGTAATTTCACTTTTTAAAATGTATCTAGAAGACTGCAGTTTTGAGATGTTCCTGAAGTTTGAAAAATGAATTATACAAAACTTTTATCCTTTATTCCCAACCACCAAATTTCCTTATCTTATTTTTCTTGCATAATCATAAAGGGTGAGTATAAAGCACCTAAGAAACTAATCAACAGATCCATTATTATGATTGGCTAGAAACTCTAAAATGCTATCCATCAAGTCCATGTACTGCATCTTGCACTAAATTATGGTGATAAATAGGTTGTTTTTCATGACGTCATCCATTAATCTATTTTGAAATCCATTTCTTGCCACTATTAGACATCACTCACATATGTGCCAGCCTGTTTTTGAAAAATCCCCCACTCACCACAGTCATGAACATTTGTGGTAGATCTTGTAGCAAGCGATATGGACAATGTTGATGTCCATACCTAGAGCCTCAGCAAGGCAAAATGTGTTGTCTCTGTGCCTTGATGAAATGAATTGCATTGTTTCCATGGTATGAAGCACCCTATGGCCTCTTCTCACACCCCTATTAAATACATCACTGAAGAGTAACCATATTCTAAAAACTTTTAATTTAATTAACTTTACATGGAAATGAAATGAAATGAAATCAATTTAGATTTTGCCCAAGCCTCATCACTAATTTTTGGAGTACACCCCCCCCCCCCCACACACACACATGCCCTTAAAAGGCCAAGCAGAGCCTTTGGCCCAGGAAAAAAAAATGTACAGCTTGTCGTACACCATATGCTTATGCTAAGTTCCCCCCCCCCCCCCCCCCCCGTAATTTCTGCCATTGTATTAAAACATCACAATTTGGTGGCAACCTTTTGGGGAGATCCACCCAAGGTTTGAAGGAGCACTGTTTATGTATCCTTGAGTTAACATGTAATTTTTATAGACTATGGAAACAGCTACTTATTGTGAATCCATTTAATATATAGGATCTTATTTCAGTGGTAGTAGTTACCAAGGTCCAATCCAAGTATAGGATTGCCAGTGTCCTAGCACAGGAAGAAATCTGCAACATTTTGCTCTTCTTGTGATCCACATCCTAGATGGCCTTCCGCACCTGCGATTAGCATATTAAAAGTTCTCTCTGAAGCTAACTGGGGATTTGCCTGATGCAAAATGCAAGAAACAGTTCAGAAGCACAGGAGGGGCAAAGAGTTAAAACAGGGCTAACAGATCTGGGCAGTAAAACTTCAGACAATCATTAGATAGCAAACAGCTAGAGTTCTGGATCTCTTTAGTTCCACCTATTGGCTATCCATATGTTTGCAAACCAGATCTAGTACTCTTAGTTAAAACCTTCTAACTTCCACACCAGGATCTTGATCACATCAGGTTCTTCACAGTTACTTTTGTGTAGGAAAAATAACATGTTACTCTTTGGTGTGCTGCACAAAATTGTCCATGAAGGCACAATTGCACTGGGGATCCACCTGTTCCTTCCATCCCATTACATATTGGAGAGCAGTGGGGATGAGAAAACTGCCCACCTAGTTTAAAGAGAAAGCACAGAATGTTCGCATGGAGATGTGACAAGGATGTGGGTTTTTCTCCATAGTTACAAGCTAAGTTACAGAAGTGTATGGTTACTAAGATATTGTGCCACAGATACAAATAACTTTGAACATTGTCCTCCTTCCCCCTCATTAGAAGGTCCAAGGAGGTGGCTTAGATAAATAATAATAATCACATATATAACATTATTTTTATGACTTATTCAAAACAGTTTGTTGATTACTTTTGTAACCCTTAGAGTAACTGCCAAAGTAAATGTAATATTATACCTATTCTGCAGACAGAAACTGAGCCTAAAAGATGAGTGAGTTGCCTGAAGCTGCTAATGAACTCATAACCATAATTAGATTATAATCAGCTATAATCATTCCCTATATTACTGTTGTCCAGACTGAGGGTAGCTGCTTATAGAACTAAGATTGCACAATCAGCCTTAGTGGAGTAACAAGTTTCAAGAAACCTACAAGAAACAAACAAACCCACTCAGGATTGAGCTCGGCAGCTATGAAATGTTGACTGACTGAATGAAAAAGGAAACAGCATGGAGCAGAAAAAATCCCAAAGAGCTCCAGCTTATGCTGCAATGAGTTCTTCAGTTCCCACTAAAGACTTAGTTCAGGGATGATCCCCCAAATGGTAGTACGGAGTACTCAAGTTTGAATACAATTAAATCAAACCTTTCCTTCATTCTCCCATGTTTTCTTCTTTGTGATAAAATCATTTGCTCATAAAACACTACAGTAATGGAAACCACCATGCCCCAACCACAGTTTACCCAGAAAAAAGTAGGGGCAGGTTGGGAGAGAAGGAGCAGAGAGTCTACAAACCTAATGTTTCCAATCACGATTTGGCACTACTTTTAAACAAGCTTAGTACCCAGTTTAAATTCCTGAAGCCTTGCTACCAATTCACCAACAGGATGTCTGTAACATTCCCTATATAGATTATGAGTCAACACCTCTCCCATTTCAACCTTACCTGAACGGCTGTGCTTTTGTGAATAAGTTAGAGTGTTTTATTATGACAGCTGTGTCTCGCTAGCAAAAGACAGTAACTAGATAAGAGAGAAAGAGGGGGAGTAGATCTGCTCAGACTGAGCCTCATGAATACATTCAGCAGTGAAGAATGTAAGGAAGGAAGTAGAAAGGAGTGAAATTAGCATCTGCAATTCATTCATGGGCATGGAACATTTATTTTTGGTCTCATTTAAACAACATGTTTGAATCGTATGACATGCCAGAGACCCAGCTGAAGAACTGCACAGGACACAAGAGCATTATGCAAACCTCAGCCACAAATCTCAGACACAGTGGAGGGGATGGAGAAATGACCTGTTCCCAGGTAAACTCTGTTCTTCAAGTACTTCGGGGAGTTTGTCAGCCTTGATTAAGCAGGTGGCAACTGGTGACATAGACTTTTCTGTGGTGGCACCAAAGTTCCAGAGACATAGATTTGGCAACTGTATCATTGGTGCAGTAGGTCAAGACAGATTTGTTTTTCTGAGCTTCTAATTAGAGTATATGTAATTAGAGTATATGTCAACAACTATCATCATTCTTAGAAAATAGCAACTTTTACTGGAAAGAATGGAATTCTACTTCTGGAAAGCCATCCTTGTTCTAATGTACTATCATTGTTACTGCAACTATTGTTGGAACATGGCTAGGTGCTTTTGTTGCTGAATGATTGTTATTTGATTTTTGGAAATAAACAAATAAATTAACTGGTAACATAAGCTGGCTCAAAAGTATTGTTCTGAAGGTAGGATACAAATACTTTCACTAGATATAAAGAAATTTAATGTTAGAATAGATAGACATATATTTTGAAATTATAATGGGTACTGTTTGTCTTCAAGATTCTTTATAAGACTAGTTTAAGAACTGTTGTGCTAAAAAAACTGGCCAAAGATATGTTGTGTTATATTGTTATATTATGTTACGCTATCCTATGCTATGCTATGCTATGCTATGCTATGCTATGCTTGTTATATACAGCTAGAAGTTCCCAGAATGTTATATAAGAGACCACTAAAGGTAATCACTTGTTTTGCGAGATGGGCAGCTATATAAATTTGACAAACAAACAAACAAATAAATAAAATCTTAAATTAAATTATTCTAATGTAACCAATCATCCAAAGATAAATAAATGTGAAATTAAAATAAAGTTCATTTAAAAAAGAAAAGCAGTACCATAAGTAAGCAAAAAAAATTTGTTGTTTAGTCGTTAAGTCGTGTCCGACTCTTCGTGACCCCATGAACCATATTGCGCCAGGCCTTCCTATCTTTCACTGCCTCCCTGAGTTTGCTCAATTTCATGCTCATTGCTTCAGTGATGCTATCTAGCCATCTCATCCTCTGCCGTCCTCTTCTCCTTTTGCCTTCCATCTTTCCCAGCATCAGGGTCTTTTCCAAGGAGTCCTCTCTTCGCATTAGGTTACCAAAGTATCTGAGCTTGAGCTTCATTATCAATCCTTCCAATGAGCAATCAGAGTTGATTTCCTTTAAGATTGACTGGTTTGACCTCCTAGCAGTCCAGGGGACTCTTAAGAGTCTTCTCCAGCACCACAGTTCAAAGGCATCAATTCTTCGGCGTTCAGCCTTCTTTATGGTCCAGCTCTCACAGCCATACATTACTACTGGAAAAACCATAGCTTTGACTATGCGGATCTTTGTCAGCAAGGTGACGTCTCTGCTTTTTAATATGCTATCTAGGTTTGCCATAGCTTTCCTCCCAAGGAGCAAGCGTTTTTTAATTTCATGGCTGCAGTCTCCGTCTGCGGTGATCTTGGAGCCCAAATAAATGAAGTCTGTTACTGCTTCCATTTCTATCTCTTCTATTTGCCAGGGATTGATGGGTCCAGATGCCATGATCTTAGTTTTTTTAATGTTGAGTTTCAAGCCAGCTTTCGCACTCTCCTCTTTCACCCTCATCAAGAGGCTCTTTAGTTCTTCTTCACTTTCTGCCATTAGGGTGGTATCGTCTGCATATCTGAGGTTATTGATGTTTCTCCCTGCAATCTTAATTCCGGCTTGTGATTCTTCCAGCCTGGCATTTCTCATGATGTACTCTGCATATAGGTTAAATAAGCAGGGTGACAGTATACAGCCTTGTCGTACTCCTTTCCCTATTTTGAACCAATCGGTTGTTACATGACCGGTTCTAACTGTTGCTTCTTGGCCCGCATACAGATTTCTCAGGAGACAGGTAAGGTGGTCTGGTATCCCCATCTCTTTAAGAATTTGCCACAGTTTGTTGTGATCCACACAATCAAAGGCTTTTGCATAGTCAATGAAGCAGAAGTAGATGCTTTTCTGGAACTCTCGTGCTTTCTCCATGATCCAGCGAATGTTGGCAATTTGATCTCTAGTTCCTCTGCCTCTTCGAAACCCAGCTTGTACATCCGGTAGTTCTCGGTTCACGTACTGCTGAAGCCTAGCTTGTAGGATTTTGAGCATAACCTTGCTAGCATGTGAAATGAGTGCAATTGTGCGATAGTTTGAGCATTCTTTGGCATTGCCCTTCTTTGGAATTGGAATGTAAACTGACCTTTTCCAATCCCGTGGCCACTGTTGCGTTTTCCAAACTTGCTGCCATATTGAGTGCAGCACTTTAACAGCATCGTCTTTTAGTATTTTAAATAACTCAGCTGGAATACTGTCATCTCCACTAGCTTTGTTGTTAGCAATGCTTCCTAAGGCCCACTTGACCTCACTCTCTAGGATGTCTGGCTCAGGGTCAGTGACCACACCAGCATGGACATCAGGGACATTAAGATCTTTCTTGTAGAGTTCTTCTGTGTATTCTTGCCACCTCTTCTTAATCTCTTCTGCTTCTGTTAGGTCCCTGCCTTTTTTGTCCTTTATCGTGCCCATCTTTGCCCTAAACGTTCCTTTGATATCTCCAATTTTCTTGAAGAGATCTCTAGTCTTCCCCATTCTATTGTTTTCTTCAATTTCTTTGCACTGTTCATTTAAGAAGGCCTTCTTATCTTTCCTTGCTATTCTCTGGAAATCTGCATTCAGTTGCTTATATCTTTCCCTTTCACCCTTGCTTTTCGCATTCCTTCTTTCCACAGCTATTTGTAAAGCCTCATCAGACAGCCATTTTGCTTTCTTGCATTTCTTTTTCTTTGGGATGGTTTTAGTTGCTGCCTCTTGTACAATGTTACAGACCTCCGTCCATAGTTCTTCAGGCACTCTGTCTACCAAATCTAATCCTCTAAATCTATTCATCACCTTCACTGTGTACTCACATGGAATATGATCTAAGTCATACCTGAGTGGTCTAGTGGTTTTCCCTACATTCTTCAATTTAAGCCTAAATTTTGCAGTAAGAAGCTCATGATCTGAGCCACAGTCAGCTTTCTTGTTTTTGCTGTCTGTATAGAGCTTCTCCATCTTTGGCTGCAAAGTATGTAATCTATCTGGTTTCGGTATTGACCATCTGGTGATATCCATGTGTAGAGTCGTCTCTTGTGTTGTTGGAAAAGAGTGTTTGCTATGACTAGCTTGTTCTCTTGACAGAACTCTATTAGCCTTTGCCCTGCTTCATTTTGTACTCCAAGGCCAAACTTGCCTGTTATTCCGATTACTCCTTGACTTCCTACTTTAGCATTCCAATCCCCTAGGATGAAAAGGACATCTTTTTTTGGTGCTAGTTCTAGAAGGTGTTGTAGGTCTTCATAGAACCGGTCAACTTCAGCTTCTTCGGCATCAGTGGTTGGGGCATAGACTTGGATTACCGTGATGTTGAATGGTTTTCCTTGGATACGCACTGAGATCATTCTGTCGTTTTTGAGGTTGTATCCCATTACTGCCTTTCCCACTCTCTTATTGACTATGAGTGCAACTCCATTTCTTCTAAAGGTTTCTTGCCCACAGTAGTAGATATAGTGGTCACCTGAATTAAATTCACCCATTCCCATCCATTTCAATTCGCTGATTCCCAAGATGTCGACGTTCAATCTTGTCATCTCATGTTTGACCACATCCAGCTTGCCTTGGTTCATGGATCTTACATTTCACGTACCTATACAATATTGTTCTTTACAGCATCGGACTTTCTTTTCGCTTCCAGATACATCCACAGCTGAACGTCCTTTCGGCTTTGGCCCAGCCGCTTCACTCTTTCTGGAGTTACTTGGAATTGCCCTCCGCTCTTCCCCAGTAGCATATTGGACACCTTCCAACCTGAGGGGCTCATCTTCCGGCGTCATATCTTTTAGCCTTTTAACATTGTCCATGGGGTTTTCTTGGCAAGGATACTGGAGTGGGTTGCCTTTCCTTCTCCAGTGGACCACATTTTGTCAGAACTCTCTGTCATGACCTGTCCGTCTTGGGTGGCCCTGCATGGTATAGCTCATGGCTTCACTGAGTTACACAAGCCCCTTCGCCACGACAAGGCAGTGATCCATGAAGGGGAAGCAAAAAAAATAGTCTGGACCAAAAATGGTTGTTATCCTCAAATTCTTGAATGAATAGGTATCACAGCATCCTCAGGGGCAGGATCAAAATCCATAAGTGTGGTAATGCAATCAAGGTCCTGCCCCTTTTGTGCATGTTCCATATGCATGCACTTTCAGCATGCAACTGCAACACCACAGTTGCCATCTTACAGGTGATGATTATAATTATGATTCAAATATTTTTATTGTTGGTATTAAGGGATTGAAACAATTCTGGTTATTCTGCCATTCTTGCTTCCAGCTCAGAGAGTTGAGGAGTAAAGAAATGCATTGCCAGATTGGAACAAGAACCAGAGTTTCATGGGTGCTTTAGAAGAGGAGGTAGCAGCACCCCTTTGTACTAATTCTGTCTTCATTTTTTCATAAATCAAGAATTCTTGAGTGCCACCAAACCCCCACCCACCCAACCACCTACCTCTCTCACTTCCGTGGTCCTGCATTTGATTTATTTGTCTGGTGACAAAGAATGAGGCTCTTTTGATCAGGGTCAAGTTATCAAACAGCTTAGCAAGGCTCATATGATGCTAATATTTTCCTTTCTTTCTTTCTTTGATTTATATCTCACCTTTCTACCCAGAGGGCACACAAGGCGGCTATTGGCTGCTAATTTCCCTTAAACACTTCCCAGTTAAAGAGTCCTTCTCGGCTGATTTTCATAATATGACAATGGTATTGTTGATGATGCTGTCACCGAAGGAAGAAAGGAAAGTCAAGATATGTATATATTTGTTATATTTTAATCCACCCAGTAATGTCCATTCTCTGAGTGGACTGCAAAGTCATTTAAAACATTTAAAACAACAGTAAAAACAATAAAAATGTAAAATTGCATTCATAAATCTCAGAGGAATATCACCAAAGTAAAAATGTATACGAAAACATCCCTGTGTGGTATATGCATTTCAAATAAAGCCAACAAAAACACCTAGTTATAAAAATGGCTGGGAGAAGAGAACTGCCTTAGCCTGCTAATGTGAAGACATCTGTATAGATACAGGTAATGTGGGCCAAGTGTTCTTATTTGTGTGTGTGTGTGTGTTTGAGGGAAGAACTACCCGCAAGCATTGCCCTAGAACTTTGAAGGCTATATCTTGTCCAATAAGAGACCTTTTATGCATCTTCCTCTTACTGATATAACTAGGGCTGCCATATCAATCTGGACTGATTGATCAATCATGTAGCATCAACTCTATGCAACCACAGAAACAAACATTCTGCAGAAAGATCCTCAGCTCTTCCTTAGTAGCATGTTGAGTGCCATCCAATCCGAAGGGCCACCATCCCACACTATATCATCAATCACTTTTTATTGTTTATCTATGTGGTTTTCTGGAGAAGGTACAGGGGCAGTTTACCATTGCCTTCTCCTGCACAGTATGAAACAGTGCCTTTGCTGTTGTCACTAAAGTGATCATCCATCTCCAGCATCTTCCTATATCTCTGCTGCCCAATATACAGTAGGTGACTGCTTGCTTGGCTAAGCAGCTGGGATGACTTTCACACTTTAGGTGACCCTGCTGGGAGTATATACCTTCCCAGTGTTCTTCGCTCATCCCTCCCAGGAATACCTCCGGCCCACCACAATGAGGCAACATAGCAAGACTTGAGGGGACATACCTGGATTACATTGCAAAAATCCAGATTGCAACACAGAGCTAGAGATTAGTGTATCTCTTTGCAGCCATCTAGTGGCCATTTGTATTTGTGCAGCTCCATTCTAAAAGCCCAAATGTAATTGCTAATATACATAGCCCAAGAATCTTTTTTTCTTAAAATGTAAGTCTGCTTTTATTCTTTAACATAAATATTTTTCTCACACAAACGCATACACACATGCGTGTAACTACTACACTTCTGCAAAAGTTACTCCAGGATTCCCCACAGCCTCAGCAGGGTTGGGCCTGGTTAATACTTGGATGGATGTTTCCTCAGGGGATAGCAGGGCTGTCAGCTTGATTGAAAAGTTGGAAAAACATCCAGGAACAAGGCAAGGATGGTTGATATGTGCTTGAAATCATCAGGAATTCAGCATGTCTTGAAGGGGACTGTACCTTTACTTTTATTTTAGAGGGGGGTGATGGTTGGTTGGTTGGTTTTGTTTTGGTATTTTTTGTGTCTGTGGATTTTCAATGAGGCAAACCTCATTCTTGTTTCTTTGATACAAGTTTCTTTGATACAAACATCCACCCCACTGCAAAGTCTGAAGGGAACCACAAAGTTCATCTTCACTACCAGTGGAAGAATTCATCCTTATTTTTCATGCTCTTCCCTCCAGACTCACACCATTCACATTCCTCTTGCAGGTGCCATTCAGGCCTTCCTCCTCTCCAAAAACAGAGATTCGCACAAGGTTTACTCAGATCATATAATTCTCCCCTATGTAGTGGCCCCGGATTTGAACTGGGGCTCTCCCTTTTATGTTGCAGAACACCAATGCTGTAATACCTATTGATACCTTTTAAAGCAGCTGAGGCTCTAGTGCTATCTATAAAGGAATGCCTCCTACCCAGGAACCTGGTAAGATTTGAGATGATTTGAAATATGTTGGTTGGTTAGATAAATATCCTACCCTTCCTTCAAAAGTGGAAGATGGTGTACTGATCATTCAGTCTTCCAACTTCTCCCCATAACAGCAACCCTGTGAGGTAGATTGGGCTGAGGGAGAGTGAGTAGATCAAGGTAGAGCTTCCATGGCTGAGGGTGGACTTGAATCTGGTCTCCTAGTCCTAATCCAATACCTTAGCCAGTCTATGGTCTTTGTTTTCCAAGAGCATTTTTGCATTCATTATTTTGCAGATGGGCAAGCATGCTTCTGCATATGTATGCGTCAATAAAAAAGATGTAAGAAGATCTAAAGTGCAACCTTTCTTTAAAAACCTTCCACTTTGCAATTCTGAAACAGTAATAATGAGCACTAGGCATCTACCAGAGCCAAGTGGCAGCGACAAAACATACAATCTGCTACCAGTCATTTCTTACACCTCCCTCTTCCTTTTAGATATTTTCTTTCCAGGTGATATTGCTTGATTTGCTCACAAGTAGGTTTGTGCATGTCTGTAATTGATATATGGAGGAGTTTCCCAATAACCTTATAAATCACGTCATGCAAATGGACACGTTCTCTCACTTGCGGGAGCACATTTGATGTTCAAGCAGTGAGCATAACTGCCTGCCAATAATAACGTGGATCCATCCTTGCAAAAGAATGCAAAGACAATGCCTTTGGGGGGGGGGGGGGAAATGAAAGAAATCATCACACCATGGATTCAATTCTAAATTAGATACGAATGAGAAGTACAGTATGTGATTCCTGAGATACAGTTACAAAGAAAAGAACTGGCATATGAGAAGGAGAGGAAGCTACTAAAAAACAGTCTTATCAAGACTCTTAGATAAACTATAGGATCTAAAACAAAATAATGGAACAAATTAATTAAAAATGTTTATTAGCTAATAATAGTCACTGCTGAGCAAGCCATTTAATTCCAACTTAGCAACTGAGGAGTTAAATGGCACATCTTTAAAAAAGAAAAAAAAAAGGAAAATCACACCTAGGTTAACTTGAAAAAATAAACAGTTCCCACAAGGTTAGCAAGCCAAGATTATGAGATTCAGTGTAGCTACATTTCTTAGGATGATTCTGAACATGGAAAATTCAAAAGAACTGATTTACTAAATAGGTTGTAGTCTTTTTTTTTTCCATGAGATTTCAACCCCATTTCATGCTCAGACGGGCAGATCTTAATTATACACAAAAGGATACAAATGTTATTAGCATGATAATAATTATTTGGAGACGTTGTCTTCTTTAAAGAGGAAAAAAAAAAATAGAACAGGATTGTCATTCATCGATGCCTCATTTTTCAAGCAAATGACAGCGCAGGCAGTCACAGATATGTTCAAAGTACATATACAATATTCAAAGCTATGAACTGCTGTGTTATCAGAACAAGCTCAAAGTACTGCTGGTAAAAGACTTGCGGCACACTAATCATTATGTCCTGCCCGTGGTACTACATACAAATACAATCCTTTGTGACATTTTGTCAAATATTCGGAGCTTTCTGTATACTTATCTTCATTCTTTTCTCCCTTTCCTGCTTGCATTTATTAGCACACAGCCACTCAGAAACCATATTCCGGCATTGTTGCCCAGTTCTTTGCTCAAATGGTACCGTGAATGATTCATGAATGTAGAAATGTCTACATTTTAACCCTTAAACAAGGGGAGGGAGGGAGGGTGAAAGTTGGAAGAAAAATGGGAAAGTTTCACATTGAAAGAGAAGCTACTGATCAAGGAGACTATAGCAAAACGGCTACATTTTGGTCATCAAAGATGTAAATACCGCTTCCAACATATGGCACAACAGATAAATCAGTTTGGAAGGCATTGGCAAAATGAGTCTCTCCCCGCAGCCCTCCAAGCAGTTCAATAAGGGTTGTCGATTATTCTGTGTAACGCAAGCAATTTAGAAGAATACCGAACTCATAGAGGAGCAAATTTTTGGCTCCTGTACAAGAGATGCATTTCTCAGCATTGATTTGTCGGAAGTGTTTGCTGCTGCCTTGTTGCTGTAGGCTGGCAGTTTTAATTATTTCTGGGACAAATATATCTTGCCTATGCAGGAAATCTGTAGGGCTTCTTGTCACATTAATAAAATAATTATGAGAGCCAAGCACCTTGGACTGCCAACTGTCAAAACACCCGAAAGCTTTATAAAGAGCCAAATCGGTAAAGTTTTTTTTTTTTTTGAAAAAAGCTTCCTTCTGTTATTTGAAACTTTACACATTGTGACATCAAATCAATTGACCAGTGTCAATAATCCATCATGGCACCAACTGTGGCAAAATATTTTTCTTTATCTTATCCCTGACCATAAAGCATCATGACACGAAATATTAAAAAAAAAAAAAAACACTTTAAGAATCAGATTACAGCTGTTCAAATAGCACTACTCACAGTTCTGGTCCTCATATATGTTGTGTGTGTGTGTGTGCACACGCCTGTATACTCACATAAGCAGAGTGAATGAGAGAGAGAGAGCATTTTCATGCAGAACAACCAAATGCCATTTAAAATCCCTCCAAAGTCACATTTGGTCATTATGATGGAGAGGGTGGGGCATCTCTTTTTTCTTTGTTTCTTTCTCTCTTTTTTTGGAAACTTAATAATAAATGTTTTAAAGTTTAAGTGCAGCCTCAGGCGCTCATAAGCATTTATTACAAATCGCTGGTTTCCTCCCTTATGGAGAGCGAGAGGAATAACATTTACATACAGTAGCATGGATTAATAAGAAGAGGGTGGGGGAAAACATGGAAAAAGCCATCAGGCTGGGAGTAAAATCAGCGCTAATAAAGCCCACTATATTCTTCAGAAATATCATGCCGTCTGTTGTAATATTTTGCCATTCCCCATGAGGTATACAAATCCAAATCAGATAAGACTCAAACAGTGCCAGAGACATGCTGTTACACTCTCCAGCGGCACCCAGCTGAATCTTTTATTTATCTTCAGAGCAATTGTACAATTTGAAGAGACTGGAATCAGCTGAAAATCGACCCACTGGAAAGTTTCTTAAAAGGCGGGGGGATGAGACTCCTCTGCAAAATCTGCTCTCTGCGATGATGCCATCAGGGAAAGCACATACAGAGAGCATCTGAGGAATCTCTCAAGTAAAAGGCAAAAGTGACTACCAGCTTTGTAACCTGGAGTCCATCTGGAACTGATCAAAGCAGGAATGGGGGCCAGAAGAACAGATCTCTTCACTCAGCAAAGCTATTCGGCAGACGTTTGCTGCCGTGTCAAGCATAGAACAGCCCTGGCATTAAAGTGGGGACATTCTTGTTTTGCTTTCTTTTGTATTTCTTCAATTACTAAATACAATTGATCACTGAACAGCAGGTTAAAATTTGCTCCCATCATCTGTGAGGGTGACCACATGAGGATGAACACCAATTGGACAGATCTCAGAATTTCAGGGGATGATCCTAAGTACTCTGTGCCAGTTTAGACTGTTTGACCATCTAGCTCAGCATTGTCCATTCTGACTTGCAACATCTCCAATAGAGGCCTTTCACATCATCCACAACCTGATTCTATTCACTGGAGTTCATCAGGTCTGAATCATGTACTCTACATCTGAGCTATGGCTCTACCCTAGAAGGCAGGGAGAGACAACATATAGCCCACAGCTCACCTAAAACCCAGAACCCTCTTATCCTCTCACATTGCTGAAATTCATGGCGGGATTTCACAGGCAGTAGCAGCATTTCTTCATCTTTTGATTCAATATAATCTCTTGGGGACTGGGCTTCTTTTGATTCTTTCAAATGTTAATTTTAATGTTTTTCTGGCCCTTACATTACTACCTAAATACTTTCGCATAATAGCCAACATATTGTTTGTGCTGGCTTATCTGAGGGACTGTGTCCTTCAAAGGGATTCTTCTTGTCCTATGAGATCATCAAGAGTGGCACTTTGTAGGAGCCCAACCATAACCCCTTGCTGGCCTTCTGCAAGGCTATCAAATCATTTCATTTATTCAGCCTTCTGAAGGGCACTGGTGACCTAGGTGGACATTTCTGTGGTTTGTTTATTTTGCCTAATTTGTTCTATTGTATATTTGGCTTTTATTATGTTTTTAGTGTATGCTGTAAACCATCCAGAATCTTACAGTGAGGACTGTGGAAGGAAGAAATGCTGCATCCTTAGCTGGAGAAAAAATGTGAATGCAGCTCTCAGCAACTAAGAATGTCCCTATCACTGCTATAGGAGGATAGGGAACTGGTAACCCAAGAGCTGAACTGAGCCCTCAGGTGTTTCCCATTAGATGACACCTGTTGATCCAATCACCCCTCTTCATTAAGCACCAGTGCGCCAAGAAATATCTCCTGCCCACTTCGTTGGCACAAATAGCAACATACTTGTTTTGCAGATGTTTCTTACATATCACCACACTGTTATGTAGACCATGAGAAGACAAAAAGGACATTCCATTTTAAGGTATTCATTTACTAAATGGCTATCCCTCTTTTCCACTAATAACACTCAAGTGAACTAATTACAAGATGCAATACAAGGTGACAATTCTCATAAAACACAATTCTCATAAACAAATAAATATAATAAAAGAATCTCAATAGCAATCAACAGTCACTACCAGATGCAATCTATTTCAGTGAAGCTACCTTCCGCTTAAAGGATAATATCCTTTCTGAATAAGCACATCATTGTCTGGTAGTAGAAAGACATAAACATGGAACTAGCTCATTGACAGCAGTCACCAAGAAGGCCTTACCATCAAATGTGCTTCCAGTAGCAATAGGATATTAAGAAAGACTTCTTCTGAAGCAGGAGCATCCACAAAGGGAGTGGGTCTCAAAAAATCAAGATGGTAGCGACAACTGTGTGAACAAAACCACACCTCTTTTTTACATGTGTTGTATGCACATGTTAACAAAAGGGGTTGGAGTTTGATCATGCAGTCATGTCCACCACCTTGAATTTTGTCCACCCTGCAGATGCCCATTCTGAAGATCTTAAAACCAGGCAGGTTTATATGGGAACAATGTGGTCTTTCAAATGTCTTGGTCCAAAGTTGTGTAGACTTACATACATCATAATGAGCCTAATGAATAAAAATAAACTGATAGCTAGATAAGACATTGTAATATGCAGCATCCTGGACTATCTGACACTTCTAAATACCGGTCAAAAGGCAATCTATGGGTAAGCAGCTGTGACACAAAAATGGGCAAACTATACTAGAGAGACTCCTGTCCCAAGCTAATTAGTCAAACTCTTTAGACCTAGCCATATTGGAAAACAACTGTGATGGCATGGTTTGGTGAAGGTTGTGCTTGGGGAGATAAGCATTTCCTTAGCCCCCAGCAAGAGCATGGGAAGGTTAAGAGGATGAGACTGGCACCACCCTAAGGAATTTGTGGTATTTGCTTGCTGGCTTGGGAAGTTTAGATTCAGTCTGGCAAGATTCTGTCTTGTGGTTGAAAGCTAATAAAAGCTAACAAACTAGACCTGTACTGTCTCGTGAAGTTCTTTGGACTGAACCTGACATCAATCTTGCCAGACTCAATCTAAACTTCCCAAGCTAGCAAGCAAACACCGCAAATTCCTTAGGGTGGTGCCAGTCTCATCCTCGTAACCTTCCCACGCTCCTGCTGGGGGCTAAGGAAATGCTTATCTCCCCGAGCGTGGCCTTCACCAAACCATTCTATCACAACAACATAGCCATATGTGTGTGTGTATACGTATGTATATTTGCAGGTGGGTTTATGTACATATGCACATACATACAGCACACCCACAAATGACCAAGCCTGGCACTATAAATACATGATTTAATGCATTTGAAACTTTGCATGCTAATAAAATAGAATATTGTCCCTTCACATTCATTGAGCTTTATATGAATTATGTTTCATTCTTTGTTATTGCATCATCAAAAAAGTATTTTGTTAAACTATTATTTTCTCCACAGAACTAAATGGGGATTCTCCTCCTTCCTCTTCATGTGCTTTGATAAAATACTAGTTAACATAACTTTTATTGATTAATCACTTTAAAAATCAGATGATGAATTGCTCAAACATTCTTAATCAGTGGATAGCCCTGCACAGAACAAAATTGCCCAGTTAAATAAAGGCACCTGCTTTTTTTCCTTGCCTTTCAGTGCTAGAGTGGCAGTAATTTTGAAAAGCAGCACCTAAAGACATCTGAAGCACACCTGTTACTCAAGGAAAGATCATCACTGAAGATTAGACAAATGCACTAATATGCTCAGTAATATTTTTAGAATTTTAGTACTCATTACTAATCCTCATCATTTGGGGAAAAAGAAGGGAGGGAGGGTGAGCATCTCACAATGGGACTGGGTTTTGTTTTGTTTTTTTCCTAGTGATTCGCTGACCAGTTAAGTGAAGGTGCTGAAATGGAAAATTCACACAATGTAGAGTTAACAAACTAATCTCATGCTTGTTTACTCAGAAGTAAATTTCACATTACATAGAAGGGCTAACAGCCAACTTCTTTTGTTATGGTCAGGCTCCCTGCTCCACCTGATTAAATTAAACTAAAATTAATCTTTTAATTTAAAAAATGAGAAGCTGTCATGCTGCAAAGTAAAGCACGAGTCTCTGGCATCATTTTTAGTTCCTCAAATGCCTCTGAGTTCCAAATGAGCTACATAAGCTTTTCTGAAAAATAAAAATGAAAGGTGGCTGCAGCCCAATGCTTTGTTTGGAAGTGTGACCCCCTGCCTGAAAAAAAGGACAAGGGCAGCAGGAGAATTGGGGAGAATTCTATGAGAAAAGCTTGATTATATTCCCAACAGTTATTTTACCAGTGTCCATAACATGTTCTCAAAACTGAAAATCTGCCCGCCAGCCCAAAAGGATTGAGGAACTTTAACGTATTGGATAGCAGCATATAGATATTAATAAACTGAGATTTTGATCAATCATAGCATTATAACTAGAGGACGCTTTCACATGCGGGATACCTATTTCATATTGGTGTAATTGCAAACTATAGGTAATAACATACCTGAGAAGCAGTTACACTCTGAATAACAAGAAATGAAGCAGCAGGAGAAAATCAGATCTATAAATGTCCATCAAAAGGGCTACCATCAAAATGATGCCAGAGCCAAATTAAGCAAACTTTGCTATGGGAACTGTTGCAAGGTTGCCACAACAAAGAAGTGCCACAGCCAGACGAGGACCATCAAAGGGTCTGATATCTCTTTCCAGGCTTGATATTAAACCCACAGCTCCAAAGCACTGATTGTAATCTTAGAGAACCCAGTGGTTTTATCTGCTAGACAGATCTGCTTGGTCTTCTGTTCCTCTTGGAGGCAATCCACTGCAGAGCCCTTAAATTCATTTGTTTCCCATTCCTGCCACCTAGACAAAATCTACCACCTTTCCTTCTGCTGAGGAAAATCTGAACCATTTTGTCTTGTTGCCAAGTTACCTTGCAATTTATCAATGTATCCGTAATTATCATCGATGCATTATGCAACAAAATAAATAAATAAACCCAGCTTCCACTCTTATCAGTTTGCTTTGCTATTTAACATTTATTTTCTAGGTCTTGGCTTGTAATTCTTTATTAGTAATATGATTATTTTAGTATTAGCACACTCATGATGCTCATTTACTCCTTTTTCCTTTGTTTTGATTCATTCTAAAAATGAAGAAGAGTTAAAGATACTTTGGATCACAGCTGGACTAAAATACATCCAGCAAATACATCCAAAGAACACAGACAGCATAGAGAGTTTGTGATGTCAGCAGATGCTGAGATTCCTATTAGGATGTTTGATGATGAGATGATGATGATGATGATGATGATCTTTTCAAGAATGCATTGATACCAGAAGTATTAGGCTCCTTTGGGAGAGGGGAATGTACACTGTCATCTGAGTAGCTCTTATTGTGGTGACCATCTACATCCGATGTACCCCTTCATGTTGTAGAAGGAATATCCCACTAGATCAGATAAGGTAGGCCCGCTCCAGTTCCCTTCCCTGAAATCCTGCCACCTAGTGGGACCTCAGAAGTGTGCCTTTTCTGTGGCTGCCCCTGCCTTATGGAACACCCTCCCCCTAACGATTCGGCAGGCCCCCCACCCTTTTAGCCTTTTGGAAGGCCATCAAGACCTGGCTTTTTACCAAGGCACTGGGATAGGATTGGATAGAATAGAATAGAAAGAATGGAATGAGGGTAACTGGAGCTTTCTGCGGTGCATCCTAAGGGGATGATGAAGGCACAGGGTTTTTGTTTTGTTTTGATTGTTTTACTGTTTATTGTTTTATGGTTGTTTTATAGCTACTGGTTCTACTGTTGTTGTGGGCTGCCCAGAGTTGTTCAAGATGGGCAGCCATATAAATCTTTTAAATTAAATAAACAAACAAATAAATAAATAACTATCATGTGAGTGAATAACTCCTCCATATGCAAAGCAAGTAACTGAAAAGAAACTCTTTACACGGAGCAGGTTAGCATCTTAAGGAGACGCCAGTTTTCCTGTAGGCAAAGAAAATGAGGCAGTTCAGAACATTTCCAAGGCCAGCCCAGAGCACCACTGGTGGACCCAGAGGCTGGTGATAATGCAATGGAAACAGTGGCCTGTTTGGAAATTATTTTTGCTTTGTCTCCTGCAGTGAGAAAGCATGCCTCCCCTTTTCAATAAGAATCATCACTTGCCGAATCGGAGGTGTCAGTGTATTATTAATTAGCAGCATGCCTATTGTCAAGAGACTTGAGGGTCTTTTTTTATTTCTTTTAAACCAAGCTGTATCTGCAAAGCATAGCTGATTCCACCCTGGCCTGTTTCAGGCTAACTGTGAACAGTGCCCATTTCAAGATTACCAGATTAGGTTATTCATCACTCTCCATGTTCCCTGCTGTGCTTCTGCTATCAGTGTGCAGCCAAATCAAAACATCTCTGGAAGGCATTTCAGAATAATTGAATGCATCATAATTTCCCTATTAATACATATCTCATATTACAGATTATGCATGAAATGTTCACATTATCTGTTACTTTTTGTTAACGCCTTGCTCCTTGCCAGCAAATTTAATATACAGAGTGAATCAGCATGCCATGGGGAAGGGAGAGATAGGTTACTGACAGCCGTGTGTCTCTGTGTGTGTGTGTGTGTGTGTGTGCGCGTGCATGCACATGTACGTGCACATGGGGAGACATATATATATATGAGATTCAGTAGAAAATTAAAGTAAATCGATCATTTTATAGCCCCACTGAAATGTCAGCAAGGGCATGTTGCTAAGCAAATGGTAATTTAAATGTACTGTGTAATTTTTCTATGCAATTTACTGAAGGCAGCTCCGTCTCTCTCTCCCTCTCTCTCTCTTTGTGCATGTTTAATATCAGATGCTCTTTTATCTCTCAGAGCATGATGTATCAGTTATGGGCAAATTATTAATCTCAGTTTTAATCAAATGGCATGTGATACAGCAATCTAACGGATCGTCATCTAGCCACAGGAATGCCTTCATTCCAGGAACAGGATGGATAGAGCAGTTCTAGCCACCTTGCAAGAGACAATGCAGTTTATTGAATTATATTTTAAGGCACTTGCTGCGTTCCCAAATTGAAGGGATGCACATAAATCCAAATGATTTGGCAGAGCAGGTGTATATTATATCCAATAACAAACAGTTATATTTCAATCGTGGTGTGATATCTTTTTTGTTTAATGCCTGGGAAGAAGATCTACTCTCACAGAACCATTCAGGAAGAGTCTGGCTGGATCAGACAATGGTCTGTCTAATCCGACACTCAGTTTCCCACAGTGGTCAACTGGAGACAAAGATCAGAGCAGATTCCCACTGCTACTCCCAGCCACCAGTAATCTGCCTCTTAATCACGTAACCATCATAATTGGTAGTCATTAACTCCTTCATTTAAATAAGAAATACTAAAATCATCCTTTTTTTCTATTTGTCAGATTTCAACCCCATTTTTCTTCCAGGAGCACAAGGCAGCATATGTATCGTTTCCTCCACCAGTTTTGGACTGAGAGTTAGTTACTGGCTGATTGACTGCATTCAGATATCATATATAGTCTCATTACTAAATTAAACAAGATATTGAATCATGGATTCATCAAGTGAACTGGATTTCTACATTCATGAATCATTCACTAAGTCCCCAAACCCTATCATTTTTAGCGCTAACCAAGCTTAGCACATTGTGTGAATAGATCTGCTGGGTTCTTTATCTGACAAAGCTAACCATGTTGTATGAGCCCAGCCACTGACTCTCCATGCTGAATTTGAACCTGGGCCTCTCCAGTCTTAGTCCAACACTTCAAGCAGTATATTACATTGGCTTTCAAGTCTCCTGGGACTGAGCCATAAAAAAAAAAAATCTAAAATTCAAAGGAAAAACAGAAATCAGATTCTTGAGCCAATTTGGCAGGCTCAGAATCTGAGTAGGGAGAATTTTTATACTAGCCCTTTATTTTGACATCTTCAGAGCACCTTCCTCTTTACAATAGATTGGACTTTGTTGATGATGCTGAAGAGAAAACGGAAGGCTTGTTCTTGCCCCAACTTCTCTATTGCTCTGACATGTTCCATAATAATTTGGGACTTTCCAAGGAGAGCTCCCGAGAAATTGTGTTCCTTCCTTGGGACAGTGATGCTGGGGTGGAGATAGGTTAGGATGCCTTTTCAACACAGGGCTGAGCCAGAAGTGTTATGGTGCATGTATCTGAGCTTTACAAGATTACTTTTCATTTAAGAAGGCAACTTAAATCCTGCATGGGAAAGTTTCTAACAACCAGTTTGGACTAACTCCTAAAACATCTTCAATCAGGGCTATGCAACCTTTTTCCAATCATTTGAGCTGCCTGCTGAAAGTCATCCTCCCAAAAAGGGGCAGGGCCCACATAAATTTAATATGATATAACTGGGAAATTAATTGAAATGGAATTAAATCGGCTGATCTACACTTCCTGCTTGTCCTATGCAAAGATGGACCATCTACGATTTTGAGAGGACAGGAATGGATGACGTTGCTCTCAGCCCTCCCCTACTGCACCGGGAAGGAGATTTCCCCAAAAATCTCCTGCTTTGCTCCACATCAAAAACAGTGTTCCCTCCCTCCCCCACCCACCCACCCAACTGGCACAAGCAGGGCACTCCAGTCCACCTGGTGCACTTCACCTTTATACAAATAGCTCTGTTCCAATGGGCTGCTGTATGCAAACATCCCAGTCCCTGGCCCCCACCTTCAACATCTTTTTATGCTGGGCTTCTAGGCTTCCTGCCATGAAAGGCAGGACCTTTGCTTGTCTGTTTCTTCACAGGTTCAGTAACAGCAACAGAAAAATGCTTGCCATTTCATTTTCTTTTTTTTAGATAGGTTCAGCTTAGGAACTGTCTTCCTTTTTCTTTTAAAAGTAAGAAATTGACAAAAGTTCTGGAAAGTTTCTCCTTCTAGCCCAAATGGAAGGAAGAACTGCAAAACTGTGTTTTGTTTTGTTTTGTTTTGTTTTTGCCAGTCCTCAAAAGATGTCCTTCCAGAAGGATAAGCAAATGGTGCTTGCTCTCCTAGCATGGGTGGGAAAGGAAAAGAAGCAAGAGGATCCAGCAGTCAAGAGCTGTGTTAACCATGGTCTAGACAGAATACCTGGCCATCGTTGTGCCCAAAGTGGAGGAAAGGATTTAAATCCAGAATGGGATTTCTTAAGCCAGCTTTATTTCCAGGCACTACCACAGGAGACAAAGAGCTGAAGGCTACGGTGCAGAAAAGCCTTATGATTATGTCCCATGGGTGTAATAATTGTCTATCTCTGTCACATGAACATTCTTATCTGGTAACAGCTTTTGAAGGATTCTGGTGGGACCGTGTGAGGCTTTGAGGAGTAGAGGTTGTGCTTCCCTATTTTAAACTTAAGCATGTGGCCATCAGAATATCCTCTAGTGGAAAATTCTTTCCGTCAGTTATATATTATGGAAATAAGGTCTCAATTACTTCCACCAAAAGGTGAGCAGAGCCAGAACTAAAAAGAAGAAGAGATAACAGTTATCTGTCTTATACTTAGGGAATAGTGTAGAATGGAGTGAATATTGGTTACCTGAAATAGATTGGGGAGAATATGGTCTAGGGAGAATCTAAACATCTGAATTAAAGGGCCTGTAAATTCACATTTGACTCATAAGACACAGATGCATTTGATAAAGAAATATAACCAAGAGAAACAAGACAATCATCTCTCTTTTTGCCCTCTAAATATGTTGTCTGACAGCCTTCATTTTTCTCATGTTCAAAAGAACCACTTGCCACTCATCCTTCCAGTCTTTTGGCTGGTGCAGATCCTCCTCCAATGGCAGCACAAAATGTATTATTGTCATTAATGAAAAAGTTAATGGGGCATTTTCTTATATATCAATTTACATTTTACAATTCAAGTATACAAATGATACATACTGCAGAGAGCTGTTTCTCCCCCATCCCATTTCCTTGCTCAAGGAAATAGTTTTTAATGTGTTTTATGGGCATCAGATTGCAGTGAATAATGATGATGCCAGAGCATGCAAACACAGTGATATTTTGGTTTAGGTTGGATTTTTTTGCTTTCTCTAATGCAATCAACAGTCCTTAGATAAAAGTTTGCAAAGCAAGGCTATCTGAGTGAAGGACAAATGAGAACAATTGGAGAACCCATAAGAATATTGTCAGAATCCAACCCAAATTGTAGCTGATCTTCAGAAAAAGTTCAGTTGTGTTATTACTCGAAGCAGTGCTGGTTTGCATTATTGCTTCATGTCCCTTTGCATATCATATAGCTGATAATATCAGGTTGCCTCTATGCTTGAGACAGAACAAATGGAAAGGCACTGAACATTGTGGAGGGTTGACTACAACTCTCACAATCCACTGGGAATGGAGTCAGTACTGACAAGAGTGTTAGTTTCATGAGGCAGAGACCCCCTGCAACAATCAGACTCTCTCCTGCATTTTTAAAACCCAGTGTGAGGAAACGTGAGTTGGGTTCATTCAAATATATGCCCATTGTGTTGGCTTGCTAAATGTTATGTTATAGTTGACTAAGTGGGCAGAAAGATTTGATGTCAAGTGCAGGGACTGAAAAAGTTGGAAGGGGAAGTGATGGAAGGGTCAATGTTCTGAATGATGGTATTACTTTTAAGTTAAAGATGGCTAGGGAGGCTTCCTTCTTCTTTTCTTCACCCCCCCCCCCAAAAAAAAAAACCTTTCTGCCTCTTCAAACAAATCTTGACTATTTGCAGGAGCTGGACTTCATTCTTGAGACAACTATAAACAGTCTTACAGACCTCTGAAAGAAGAGAAAATTGCTTTGAAAGAAGATCCAGGCAGATCCAACCTTTGAAAAAGTACCAGATCCACACTTTTAGACAGCATCAGGATCATTTCGTAAATGTTTTCAACAAAGGGAGAGAGAGAATGTGGCATAATGGTTGTGAATGGATAGATTCATATTACTAAAGGGGATGTGCTGAATATAAAGATATGAATGGGTGCAAGACTGTGGACCCCAACAGATGAGGCACACGGTAGTAAAAAATTCTCCACTCTTTATTTATCTGAATGTATAGCCTTCCACTCAGGATAACTATACAATAGTTGTATACAACTATACTATACAAGGTAACTTACAAGCAATAATTAAAAATTATAAATGAAAATAGAATAAATGTTACTGAAAAACAAGTTCCTAGGAATCTTCCCCCCAGGCTGTCGGTGATATTAGTCAGCATGGGACAGAATGGTGGGAAGGGAAGAATTCAATTGGGCCAGGCTTCTGGGAAATCCCTTTCTAATAACATTTAAATGTATCCCCCCCTCCACCCAGTTAATCTAGTTTTGCAGATAGAACATCTCTTTGCCCACCTTGAACTTGGTGTCAGGAAAACAATGGGGTTGCCATTCCATAGTTCATGTTTATGCTTTTAATTGCGTGTACCACAAGAATCTCTGGAAAAGAGCTCCATATTCAGAGCTGTCTTTGAGAATGGAGAGATTAACAGAGAAAGCTCTTTGATGAGGATCTTTCAATAAGAGGTTACTTTCTAAGGCAGGTCTATCACCTAATCATACGTAGATGAGAAGGAAATATCTGTAGAAAAACATTTTATAGCATCTGTCCCTAGTCTGGTACTTTCAAAACTGGGATGATGACTTTCAAAACTCCCTAACCAGCATGACAACATGTGGAACATCTGGGGTTATAATCCCAGTTTATCTAGAGCACACCAGCCAGCATGATGGCTGGAGAATTCTGGAAACTGAAGTCCACTCATCTTAAAGTTACCAAGTTTGAAAAAAACTGGTCTAGAGGATGTCATGGTGGGGAAGATTATTGCAAAGGTAGTGGTAAAGTAATTTGAAACCCTGATGGGATTGAAACCCTGATACAGATAGGAACAATTGTTTGTGGAAGCCTCCTACTATCATTCCTATTCTTAAATTCCCCAAGCCAAAAAAAATAAAAAATAAAAATTCAGCCTACCCCTTCTGGTACCATCACTGTTTACCAGAAGGCATTCCGCAGCCCCATAACTGGGTGAAGAGCATGTTGCTGACCCCAATCACACTAGATGATAGTATGTGCTATGTCACTCATCTGGGTTTGCCCTCTGCCTGCCCATCCTGCTGAGTGAGTCTTGATGTCTGCTCCACAGCCCTACCCCAATGGCACTACTCTCTACAACTGAACATGAAACTTTAATTTCAAATTGAAGGATATCTGTAACTGTGAGATTTCCCCACTACCCCTGAGATGCCTAAGGATGATCAGGGAACTTGCAAACCAAGTGGAGAATAGCACACCTCCCATGTCATTATTTAAAGATTAACAATAAAGTTAATAGTGAGGAACGTCATTAAAAGGTCACTTTTGCAGAGCTGAAGTTTCAATGCCTGCATGCCTTGAAAGGGAATTGCCAATGAATTGCATATCACTGATGGAAATAGCAAGGAGCTGCATCAGAGAACCCCATCGCAGATTTTTGCTGCGTCTTCCAAAACAGCTCCTTAAATGTTCAGTTGGTACCACTGGGCTCAGCTTCAATTCTTTTGCCTGACTGGCCAATCATATTTCCATCTTTCATGCCAATAAGTCAAAAAGTTTCAGGGAAGCCTGCTGGCCCTTCTTGAAATCTTGCTCTGATTTTCAGACACAGAGATTTCTTCCACATACAGTTCCATGAAATGCAAGCCTGTGGCCAGCAATTTCAGCTTCACTTGCAGAAATAACTTCACAATAAAATAGAGGGACATTGAAACATAGTCAACAGGAGATAAGGATCTGCATTATTCCAAAGACCAACTTCTGCTCAAACAGTAAAGGATTAACTAATTTTGTCTATTTCAGTACATTTAATATTCATGAGGATTTTTTTTAATGATGTGCTCAAATTTATTCTGCATTTTTGTCAAATACTTCCTTTCACTTGAAGAGCAAAAAAAAAAAAAAAAAAAGGAAGACATTTCAGTTACACTTGGTTAACTTGTGTTTGGGTGCTTGTATTCTCCTTAGTTAAAAGGTGGCCCAAAGGTGTGGGTGAAAGACATAGTTTTCATTGTGCAAATATCTCTCCCATAGTCTGCAGACCCCCTTGCCTTCCCACACTTCAACAAATAGGTAACATCACACGGGGCTTCTCATCTGGGGCTTTTTCAGACCAAGAAATGTGGGTACCCAGAAAGGCTGCAGAATGATGGAAAGTTGTGTATGGGAAAAGAAACATTGCACACTCTCCGCTACTTTATAATAAAAACACACACCAAAAGAATTCCTCAGGGAATCTCAGAATAAGATGAAAAACAGAAGCCTATTTTACAGGGGCATTTTGTTTTCCAGATAATTCAGAAACAGATTTTGGCCCAGAATTTGTTTTCATACCATAGCCACATCAATCTGTGAATTTCCTTTATAAGAAATCCTCTCAAAATAGAACTTACATACATATTTTAATATGTGGTCACATAAGTACTTCTGAAAAGATGCAATTTCAAGGGTATTTTGATGTATTTAAATTGCCTAGAATTGTATCACAATATTCACAGAAGTGTGAAATCTGAATAGCTAAGTTCCAAATCACATTTAAGTCCAAGAGGTGTAGCACATTAGGACTTGGCTTCTACAGTGGGTGGAAATGAATCAAGCCTTCCCACAACAGATCAAGACTGGGCCAGATCTCCGTTTACAGTAAGGCTCAAATGATTGACTATCACCACATTTGGCAATTCTAGGGGAATGAAGAATGGCCATATCTCAATGTCTCTAGTGCAGGTGAAGGTTTAAAAAACACTCACATACACGTGCATGCACACACACACTTTTTCCTAAAGTTTACATTTACGAGGGAAGGGGATTATCCACACTAAACTCTGGAAACATCTGGAGTCCACTACTGCAATTGGGCTCAAAGAATCCTTCTGAGTATAGGGATAAAGGAAATCTGTGCAACTTGAATGTAACATTCTTGTAAATCGTTTGAGCTAATGACCCAAGATGTCTCATACCTATCAAATGCAAGGTTGGACAAAACTTGCAGCTTTTTCATGATAGATTAACTAGCATTAAAAGAGGATGTGCCTTCTTGAATTTCTGTATACAGTATTCATTATTTATTGCAAAAAATTAGTTACTGCCTGATACACCAACCCCAAGTACAGGAAATGGTGTGACACTCATAGATACATACTCATACATGCTGTTTGTTGTTGTTTTTTAAAATCACATTTGATAAACCTGAGAAAGGAAGAGAGGGAAGGATTTTGTAGAACCCTCAGACTATTCTTTAGTTTAGTTAGTTTTGCTTTGTTGTGCTCTGAGTAGATTTTACACTGCCTTTCAGCCAAGAGGTTCCTGAGATAGCTGGTAAATGCAATTAAATGCAATTTAAGTAAAACATAACAATTAACTATAAAAATCACAAACAGATTAAGCAAGAACAGTAGTAATAAATTAATAAAAGTTTCAGCAAAAGATCAGGATGAAGCCAGAAGCAGTGAGATGTTAAACATTCCATTAAAAGTTGTTCACCTGGGATTGGAAAGAGAATGAAGTTGGCGCCAACTGAACATTCTGAAGAAAGCTTTCCAGAACCATGACATGACTATTTTAAAAGGTGCCTATTTCTCAGATAGAAGAACTTGCCATAAACACAAAGCCTCTTTTCACACAAACTAACAGGTACACTGGAAGGGTGTGGCTGCAGAATGTACTGGCCACAGGAGCTTACAGCCCTGTAAGCTTTCTCACATTTCTGTGAGTATATGGAGTTGTTTGAACTTGCTCTTGGTCACTATTCATCTCATTTCTACAGCAGCTGAAATGATCTCCAGATTAGAGCTTAACAAACAAGTTCATATGGAATCTAATATTCCTTCTGAGCACCTGAGCATACTCCAAATTATAGCAACCCATTCTCATCTGTGACAGCTGAGGTTCCAACCTGTTGCCTCGAACATATTATATATCCCCCAGAAAGTGATTTTCTACAGGCCCAAATTTATAGAATTCTTGAACAGCCCTGGAACTTACTTCTCAACTTTTTGGGACTTGTGAATGAACTATCATGAATAAACTTTCTCAGATCCATGGAAGCAAATCAATTTCCAATAAAATAAATAAGCAAGTCAATCAGAAGGGCTGAAATATATTCATGGTCTCTTTTATATTTAACAGCTGGATTTCCAGGACTTAACAAAAAGTTTCAGAATGATTGCAAAGAAGACTCATTTTCTACTTAACAGTTACTATAAAAATTTTAATAGTCACTTGAGAAAAAGTGTGGTAGTCTGATAAAGGAAATTCTGATGAAGCGCAAACCAAGATAACGATCTCCCAGTAATATGATCATCACTACAGGATCATAAACTCTTTCCCCTTCCCCTTATTGCCCTCCACTGCCTATTCTCTGTGTTGAGCTTAAGCCATAGTGAGAATTAATCCATGAGTGGTAAATACCATGCTATCTCATGAGTGGGAAATATTTTCAGCTTCAGCTCCAAAACAGGTAGCCAGAAATGACCAAATGCACATACCTATCCTCATACATGCCTGTATATGCTCTTCCACATATACATATACACAAGCATACATACACACAAACCTCATTCTTCTACCCCTCCCTCCCTCCCTGTCCTCTCTTCTACTATCTCGCAGCAACTGCTGGTCTCCTGCTGTTAACACTGAGAAACCAGCCATGTAGTCCCCACCAATCGTCTGCTAACTGACTGGCAGCAACCAGACTGCTCAGTTTCCTGCCATACGGAGCAGGAGGAAACTACTGATCCTTTTCTTTTAGGTCAGATGATTGTGCTGATTGGCTGGCCAGTGAAAAAGTTTCCTGTGGCTATGAAGGCTGCACGTTTTTATGGAGCGGAGTAACCCACCTATGCTCTTTCTGGAAATGAATGAGTGCTGCCTATTTAGTTTACAAGAGAGGGAATGAAGAATATGATAGCACCTAGTACAAGTTGTCATCCAAACATTCCCAGTTGTAAAACCTCCCCTCTGCTGGCTTGATTATACAAGTGATGGCTTGTGGGAAGTGGGTAAAGCCAAATCCCCAAATGGATACAGCAATTTCTTTCTCCCACTTTTATTTTCTGCTCTCCCTTCCTTTATTTTTCCCTTCTTCCCAGCTTTGTGACATTATCCTAAATTCAGAATGAAAGCTTTTAGGCTAGAGGTCCTCCAGCCCTAATAGGAAGGAAGGAAGGAAAATATTAAGATACTTTAAGCCAAAGGCCAGCCAAACAGAATGCTTTGCAATACTGCGCAATACCAAAAAGCAATAAGTCACTTATTACTAAGTGCACCAACATATCAAGCAAATAAACATAAATATTAAATGAAGAAAGTACAGATACGTATAGGTGCATATATATATTTTTATACATGTACATATCCCCATGCACAGACATTTACAGTTTGAGCCACTGTACAAAAGTTCTTTCATGCACCACCCAAATTAAGCAACCTCTATGCCAATAAGTTTTCCAATAAGTCTTCTATAAATTGATTTTCCCAATGTATGGGCAAAATGCTATTACAATGGGTATGGGATGAAAGGGGAGGAACACTCCTACCTCCCATCCATGAAGTTTGGTTTAAGTCTGATAACTGAATGAAATAAGTTCTCAGTTGACTCATGACGGATAGGTTTGTCCATGATTATTGATCACACTTAATGAAACTTCCACTTTCCACAGAGAGATAGCACTTCAGAAAGCATTTATGGAGACAGGCATTCAGACAAGGTTTTTTTGTCCAAGCCCTGTTTCCTTGAAACATCATGCTGGCCACTTGATAAATCTAGAGAATGCTGGACTGGGCTTGGTTTTTGTCTGACTAGAAGATTCTTTTCATTTCCTTCTTTGACTGGTACCTTATTCTTAATCTTTACATAATTTAAGAATATTTTAACAATGACTTGCTAAAATGAAAATGGCTAATCTACATTAAAAGCCACTAAAATCATTAAATAAAATGCATCCCAAATAATATCTAAAGGAAATAGCCCTGGTCCAAAAAAGCTATGAGCACATTGAAAAAAAATGTGTGCATAATGTCACATTTACTATGGCTGCTAGCAGCACGTACTTCCAAGAGATGTCCCTCAGAAGTAAATAATTATCCACAGCCAAAAGAAAAATTAAATGATAAAAACTTTCTATAAGGTAAATATGAGGAGAAATGGTCTACCTGGGATGGATAGCCAAGAGAGACAGTCAGAGGGTACGATTCCTTTAAAAGACCTACTTCACCACAGGCTATTTCAGTTGCTCCTACTTGCAGTCGCTGCTCAAGAGAGAAAATTAGCAGGTAGATCAATTTATCTAATTTATCAATTTATCCCAGGGCATCTGCTGGGGGAAAGGGTGTGTGTCAAGATGGCAGCTTTTACACAAGGAATGTAAAAAAGGAGTGGGATTACAATCACAAGGTCTTGGCCTCTGTCTTTACTTTTTAGACCCCTCCTCCCCCACCAAATTCTTCTTAATTTATCCATTGTATTTCTTTTTTTGCCAATATAGGCTGTTGATTAATTAACAGATTTTTTTTTTTAGGTCTAAAAAAGGACTGCATAAAATTTCTCCATTTGACTATCTATAGAAATTACCCAAGGTATCTTTTAAAGCACATTTCTCTGATGTTGTTCTTTCTTAAGTAAATTTTCCTGAATCAGTTTTTTTAACATACATTTCTCAGACATAATCTCCTTTTAAAAATGTAACTATACGGCTGTCAGGCCTAGCCCAAGGAACTCTAGGAGACCATGCAGATTCAGTTCAGCAATGTTTATTAGCTACAACCTCTAGCAAGAATCTTCCCAGACTGAAACTAGTTCCCAAGGCCAGCCAGTCAAAACAGAGTGAATTCCTCAGGGAAGTGCCAGCCTCATCCTCTTATCTCTTCCTCACCCCTCAGGAGACGAAAGAGGATGCTTCTCTCCCTGAGTCCGGCCTTCATAATTCCATTCCATCACAATGGCTAACACTTTCTTTTAATCTGACTCAGCCATCCTAAACAATGTGGATTTTCCACCTGGGAAAGGCCACAGCGATCCCGATACCACTGTCCACACTTCAGCAAAATTTGCTCTTCTGGAGGTCACAGATCCACTCCTAAAATCTGTGCCGGGTTTCTTTTATATCTATACTAGCAAGGGAATTAGCACTTGCTAATTCCTGCTTCTCTTCCTGTCTCCTGGTGCTGTTTTTCTACATATTCCTCAGTTCAGGTTTTACAACTAATAAAAAGACCTGCCGTGCCTTTGTAATTGTTCCATTAAAACAATGTACTAATGTAGCCTAATAGGCCTTCTTAAAAGTATAAAGAATGATTAGACACTTAATAGTGTATGTCCAGTTTAAGCAATTCATTTTAACCAATTCTTTCATTGCAGACATGTCGTATCATTGTTGAAATAGATCTATTGGTATGGAATACTTGATTTTATTTTAGTTAATTTCATTGTGTTTCATTTTATCTTTATTTCATTCACCAAAAAAAAAAAAAATCCTAATTAAAAAAAGCTCTAATCCTGTACCTTTTAATGAGCAGCATGTTGACAAATCCCCACTCCACCCCAGCTGCTAATGAGTAACATGTGTTTTTCAGGTGGATTAGTAAAAGAGAAGTCTAATAAAATATGGAAAATATTTAGAAAATGAACCATAATTTTAATATAATTTTAATGAATGGGAGTACAATGGCAGCAGTTTAAATTATATTCCCAGTGGTTAAAAAAAAAAGCCTTTCACAACCTCATTTGTAAGCCAAGATGGTGACTTTAATGACTGGCAGCAAAGTTACTTCAAGAGATTTCATGGGGCATGATCCAAAGATAATAGGTTTTCAGCCCAATGACAATCCAATTACAATGCCAATCAAAGCTAACTTCATGCACTCTAATTATCAGATTTAGCTGTCAGTTCAAATACAAACATAACACTTTTATTTAAATAAAAATTTAATTTAGGGGAGGGGGTGAAAGAAGAAAGCGGCTTCATGGGTGATTTATTGAGATGGCAAGAGCAATCTTATTTCTTCACTAATATAATAAAAATCACTCTTGTATTAAGAAATAGGGGAGGGGAAACCTTGCTCCCTCCCCTTTTTTTCTTATATGCAATATGGAGTATTCTTCAGAAGTTAATTTCATCAGGAGTGAGCAGGGATGGAGAGGAGCAGCATTGGGGCAGAAGAAGTGTGTGTATGAGAAAGAAAGAAGGTTTAGGAAAGACAAAAATATGCATGAATCAATGGCAACATTTAATTAGTTTTGGTAATAATAACCCCAAACAATGAAGTTACTGCTGAGCTTTTTTTAAAGAGTGATACAGATATTCTAGGTACTGTAACCAGGCATAGAGATCAGTAATTCTCACACTGTGTGCAGGTTCACACAGGCTTACTGCTGTATCTTAGCGCCATTATGACAATGAATGCTCTGGTTTCTCTTCAGATTGTATAATATGACAGTGTCTTTGTATAAATTGGAGGTGCAATCAGTTCTGGACTCCACATCTGCTATAATATAATTAGAAAAAGTACAAATATACAAGCATCCCAAATTATCAGGAGTCTGAAACATCTTCTCTGGGAGGAAATGTTGAAGATTTTTTAGTTAATAAGCTACTAAGGGAGTGACAAGAGAATTGGGGGCTTATTTATTTATAATTGTATACTTCACTTTGAAACCAAATTCTGTCAGAACTTATAAGAAAGGAATTCTTACTTATCCATTCAAAAACATTTGCAGCTTTTTTTTTTTTTTACTTTTACTTTTTAACATGCACAACATGGTTAAGGAATCATCCAGCTGGTTTTAATTTTTATAAAGCCCGGTGCATTCATACTGAATTGTGTTGTTCAACTTCTTTTCTGGTGCTTCCTAGAGTGACCAAGTGGCCATGTGACAAAACAAATTGGAAGTGACCCTCAAAGACTCCTGCATTTTTTGAAAGAAAATTTAATATTTGCACAGCCTTGTGTCCAATCTGATTCTCTAAAATGAGAATGAATTGAATTCTTGATGATCCACATGACACATGGTACATTAATATACATACTTAATTTGGGGTTGTCAGAATAAGTAGTCTCATAGAAACTCCCATCCCAGGCTATATAGGAAGTTATAGGTGATAACCAGCACTTTGAATTTCACCCAGAAGCAAACCAGTAACCAATGTTGGTCCTACAGCAGTAGCACTATTTGAGTCCAGTAGGATTAGTCCATTTTGCACGGGCAGCTGCATTTTCTACCAGTTATAGCTTTCAAATGGTCTTCAAGGGCAATACCATGTAGAGTGAATTACAGGAGTGGAAAGGGCTTGAGCAATCATTATCAACATCTCCCATTCCAGGAAAGGTCACAACTGATGCACCATGAATGAAGGCTAAATGAATGCTCTCCTGCCAGGCTTCCTACTTGCTCTTCCTGGGCAAAAGCTGTGTGCCCAGGAAATTCTTTCAGATTATTAACCTGCTCTTTCAGTAGAAGGACAACCCCATTTAGGGCCCAAGTGAGAATTTCTTTGGAATCCAAAGACTTCTAAATCAACAACCACTCTATCTTGTCAGAATTAAGCCTGAACTTGCATCTGAAGACTCCGGAAGATAGGGTGAAACATTCTTTCTCACTACCAGCAATAAAGTACAGTCCTTTTCTAGGTCTTTCCTTTACCTCAGAGAGCACTGCCAATTTAAGCATCTACTAGCATCTCATGGATATCCGCTCAGCACTCACCTTTTTTATCATCTGCATGTTTCCAAATCCTTTTTAGCTAGGCCCTTATGCTTCCAACTTGTCTTAAATTAAAATGTCATATAGAAAAGAAAAAAAAATAGTGTTACCTCCTTTCTCTTCCTATGACAATCTCTCCTCTACTTCCTTGTTTTTGCTTCTGAGCCCAGATCTCCAATTAAGGCATCCAGGATGCTGCATCTCAAATTACCAGATAACCGATTTTCTTTTCTCTCATCTTCAGTGCTAGGCAATTTTAATTTGCATAGATTTAAATTAATTAATTACAATTAGGAATGATGTATTCAGTTCTGGGCACCACAGTTCAAGGATCAAGAGTGAAGCTGTGAGCAAGGCTGGAGAAATTGGATAGAGGAGTATGTGTATGAGACAGTATATACATGCGTGCACGCACACACACACACAGAGTTTTTAAGTATTATTATTAATTTCATAGCACTACTGCCTATGCAAACTGTATTATAGGAATAACAGCACCTAACATGTTCAAAATGGATTTGTGTTAGCTTGGTAATTCCTACAGTGGCACTACAAGGTGGGCCTATAGTATTTGCTTTGGGTTTCAAATCAGTTGGCAGATTTAAGATATCCCTTTCCCTATGATTCTGGAACCACCTCCTAAATTTCCTGTTGGATGACATTTTTCTTAATGCCTTCAAATCCCAGCCTAACCTGAAGCCTCCTTTATCTATTAAGATTTTGGCAGAGCCTGAGTTCCCATGAAGTACTCTAACTTACCCTGTAAAATGCCTGAAACATAGTAGCTGAAGCAAGCATACATTGGTCTTTTGTTTTCTCTGCACTCCTATCTCCTTCCTTGCTCTTGTATTTTCCATGTCAAAACATAGATTGCAAACTATTCTCAGCAGTGACCTCCTAATAAAATATGTTCATTAAACCTATCAGAAGCTCGGCACAGCTGTTTTATTTCTTTGAAAAGTTTGAAATGTAGAAACTTGGGGAATTGCCGGGCTGCAAAAAAGGACATAGGATAGCACTTTAAATGAACAGCCCTGATCAGATTATGAAAAACAATAATCTCTCCAAGGGCATTGGAACACAACAAAAACAGCACCTCGCCCTTAATAGATGACTTGCACCATTGCTAAAAATCTATGAGATAGTGCACCTAGAGGCATCTGCACTTAACTGTCATATATAGGATAGATGAAGGTACTAGTTTCACTTTTTTCCAAATTGAAATGTACAGAATCAAGGGCTTTTCATCATATTTCTGATGAAATCTGTGAAGGTTGCTAAGTACTAATCAGAAAAGAATGAACCAAACAAAATTGTCATCCATCTCTGTATGTGACTCTAACTTGCTGGATCTAAGTGGGTATTTCTGCATCCTAGAGATCAGTACGTGTATTTTTAGCTTTGTGGTAGTGGATTTAAGGAATACATTTTGAAAAAGGAAACAAGGGAGTGGAATTTTGAAAGCAGTAGTTACTTACAAGTATCAGAGTTGTGGTATGCTAAACCAGACCAAGGACCATTCTGTTCAATATCCTGTTTTCAAACCATAGCCAGCCAAATATGTCAGTGAAGCTGGCAAGCAAGTGATGAAAGAGAAATAGTTTCTTTCTTGTCTCTCCCCTAGCAACTGAGACTCACAAGTGTACATCTTTTCGACACAGAAATTTTATTCAGTAATCTGAATTCCATCAATAGATTTCTATTCTGTTGAATTCTTGAAGCACAAACTGGGATGCTTTTGTTAAGGCTGGACCACGATCTACCTCCATCTACAGTTTCTTGAAAATATTATCTCCCTGTAAAAACAAGCACTCATTTTCTATTCACGTATTCTTCTTCTTCTTCTTAAATATATGTGCTGCCCAACTCCTAGTGACTCTTGGCTTACTGGGATAGACTTTACCATAGTTTTCAAGGATGGAGACTTGTCATTTACTCAGTCTTCTAAAGTGGCTTGTGCAGGCATACATACTGTATGAACACATATACCACAATATTCCTTTTCAAGGTAAACAACATTTCAGGGTAAAAACGTTCTATACATGTAGAAAGGGAGTAGGAAATGGTAAGCTAAAGAAATTAAAAGCATGAGACAAGAAAGGGAAATACAGTTCATGTCAACACCATTCTGTGTACCTCTTTGAAACCATTGTTGCTTTCACCATGACCCTATGCTACTTCATACATTGTTATTGCCATGCATTGCCTTTTGTTTTTAAGCTTCTCAACCCTTTCCTTTTGAGGATCTCATCAACACTATCAAACTACAACTTTCTTTGTCTTCCCTTTCCTCTCAACTTATTCTTTCTTGTTTCATACATTTCTCTGGCAATTTGATCCTTATTCATTCTCTTTTTTTTACCTAATCACCTCAACATACTTTTTTTCATACTGGCCACTCATTTTTGTATTCAGCCTCTATTCATTCAGCACTAATGCATTCTTGACCCTGTCTCTCCTTATTTTTCCACACACACTTCTTAAGTACTCCATTTCTACTGCATTCCACTTACTTTTATGATTCTCCTGACATACCCAATTCTCACTCCCATATAACAAAACAGGCAGAAACACACTCTTAATGTACAACCATTTTTACTTCTTTCAACAAATATTCATATCTCATAACAGACCACATGCTACTGACTCCTTTTGTACTAGGACCTGCGTGCCTTAAAAATTTTCCATCCATTTTCCCATCTTTAGTAAACATTTTACCAAGGTACACAAACTTATCTATTTGATCTAGTTTTTGCTATTTATATATGATTTGCAATTGTTCAATCCATTTTCCCCATGAAAAATATGTATTTTAGTCTTAATGTATTAATTTTCAGTTTTCAGATCCATCCTTCTTGTTTCATCATACAAACTATGTAACATTCACTGTAAATAGTTCAAGGGCTCAGCCAAGAATTCAGCATTATCTACAAACAAAATTATAAGTACATTCATGTCCCCAACCAACACCTCCTTTCATTCCATTAATTCCTGTGCTTTATCATTTACTCTTCTTATAGTCTAAGTTGCAATTTTCTATATTGACACAGTCATCATCAAAGGAGCCCATACCCATCATGGCTTAGATCAGTCAAGGCCTTTATCATGCTTTTCAGTAAAATAGAGAAGATGTAGGTCAGGTTACCTGCTTTAGTCATATCTATAATGCAGGCAGTTTTCCCTGTAATTTTGCCAATATACCACAAGTGCATCCCAAGCCCAGTTTTACCCAAAGCATGCTTTATGCTATTTTATGCAAGCTAGGCTCTCTAATCTAGAGACTACTTTGCAAGCCAACATATTGTTGCCCATCTCCCACCAATCTGGGCATAAATGCAGTATACTGACTCATGCATTTCCATTTTCCTTACTTTCTATAAAAAAGCAAGCAAACATTGCACTGCTCACAGCAGGACGAACCTATTTCTATAGATTTCATCCTCTGAACTTCTGGTTTTGCTTCAGAAAAAGAGTAATTCAAAAATAATGCAATATTGTGTTTGTTCCAAGACATTCTAGGAAGTACAGATATTCAGGAATAGATGGAAACAGCAATAGGTGAAAATAGCCATTCATCTATGGCAGGGTATGCTACCTTTTTTGGGCCTAGGATTACACTTTTAAATGTTGTTGTTGTTGCTGTTAGGCAACAGGGAATATTGTTATGTTATTGGGGCATCTCCGGAGAGAGCAAGAATAAAGCAATATATTTCTCTTTTTGGAAGCTTGGGGAGGAGTTAAAATAAAGCAGTAAATTTCATATAAGCAATTTGTATGTTGAGTATTCTGAGAACTCAACATTTTACCAGTATATCACAGACAAAAATACACACACATTCACAAAGATGGAATATTTGAGAAACAACCTCACCACTGAGAATCAATAATGTATCTGGGAAAAATACTGAACCCCCATTGTTCAGCAACATGCAGATATTGTTGAATGCTACAATACTTCTTTTATATATTTTCTGCATTGAGGGTTTTTGCTTTGTCGGATTGATGGAACATGCAATGCCCATGGATACAGCTTTCCATTCAAATGCACCTTGCATATTTTATTTTCCCCAGCTCAACAAATGCTGATAAACTGCTCCCTCAACCATTTCATCAGAGCCTCAACTGTTCACTTTGGGTGGCGTGATCGTTTTCTTACACTCGATAGTCGCTCGATCAAACCCACATAAAGGGAAAACAGATTTATCTTCTCAACCTTTAGTTGTGAACTATGAGATATCCTGATACAAAGGACACTGAATAATTAGTCAGAGCCCTCGATGCTGGGAGAGTATCTGTCTCATTGTTTAATGCTGCCTTCAAATTGATATCGGTCCCCAATATTTTTCTGAGGGCTTTTGCTTTACTCTGTATAGAGATTGCAGAGATATTCCCACATCTGTAATACAAAGTTTGCCACATACTAGAAGTCTCTTGAGGCAATTAAATGTAACAGTGGAAAGAACTAGGAACATGCATCTTGGCTCAAACCCCTCTGCTTCAAACCTGTCCAGAAAATAAATTATGTAGAAAAAAGCGTTAGGATTCTAGATTCTGCCAGTTCTTCCAGTTGTTGAAGCATATTGTTGTTGAATGCGAGTGAAGAAGACATCTTGGGGGATGGCTTGTACCTGTGTATCTGTGTCAGGGCTGGGGTGTGTGCTTTGTATGCAGAGGAGTTGGGTAAGTTATGTGCCCCCCTATGCTTACATGGACATACTCATGAAACATGCAGTTAATGTGAAAGTTTATGAAGGGCTGGTCTTGTTTTGTCTTGAATCAAGAAATTCCAAGGCTGTAGGGTATACTGGGAAGTTGAAAAAGATCCCAGGAGGTAGCAGTGGCTAACTGCTTCTATACTAATAGGGATATGCCCATGGAATTAGCAAGAGCTCATTTCGACTTGACAGGGTATTTGTTTTTTTGCTCTTATGTGCACAAAGGTATCAACGGTGAAGATCTAACCAGTACTGAAGATCTGAGGTGCATCAGACTCCAAAAAGTTGTTCATCCCTGGTATAGAGGATGGTCACCTCTTCCTCAAAGAAAGAGTGGAAAAGCAATCTCAGGACGATGGTCTAGCTCTGGACTGCCAGTGCATAATTTAAATTGGACTAGATGTAGAAGGGTCCTTCCAAATCCAGAAAACTATTAGCCTATGATTCTTTTTGATCTACCCTGAATCTACAGCCAATCATGTTGCCAAATGACTCGGAGTTCTTTCCGTATAAAAATGGAGGAGCTTTGAAGCTACAGTGTGAAAACCAAAGTTTAAGACAGCACTTCATAGCTGTTAAAAACATTTCAAAAAGAGTCAAGAGAATGTGATGGTGGTTTATGTTGTGCATTGTAATGCCAAGATTCCAATTTATTTGTCCAGGGAGGACAGCAAAAGATTTATCTTCTGAAAGAAAAAAAATAGCTGTAGGACATGGATGATACCAGTGAACCAGAGAGAAAAACTTGATCAGGAAGAGAAGATTTCAAGGCTTTAAGTGGGTCAAATGTTGGGATGAGTCATAATAGCGAGGAGGAGAATGGTAAGTATTTTTTCTGGGAATATGTTCTGGAATAATAACTGACAGTTGCATCTGAGGTTTTTCTTTTGCTTCAATGACATCATTTTCTCCAGTGTAACCTAATAAAGCCAGGAGGTGGTGAATAAGGGCCAAAGTAGCTGTGCTATTAAGTGCATCTTTCCATCTAATGAGCTGTTTTTAGAAATGCAGTTTATATTGGCTGGGGGTAGGAGTTGATATTTAACAGGCTCAGAGTAGCAGAGGATTTTTTACCCTTTCCTCTCCTGATGCCACCCTAAGGGAAAGCACTCTTCTGAAGGGGCTATTTGTGCTGAGAGGAAATCATACACTGACAGCTATTGGGCATAAAAATTATAGAGCTATTCTCACAAAATCTCTCTCTGGAGATATATGTCTACTATCTATTTGAAAACAGCCTTATTGGATCCAGTGCAGAAAGCACCCTCCCAGTCCAGATGTGGTGTTGTGTGGTGGATGCACAGATGCATGCAAAAACACAGAAACCGCCTACCCTGCTAGCACAAGAGCGGGCAGCCTTTGTTGAGGGGCAGCTTCAGCTCTCTCCTTTGATCAGCTGGCAAGTGCAGGATGCCTTCTGGTGATTGGGAGGACAGGTGTTTTTAGCCTTGGGGGGGATTGAAAAGGGGAGAATTACCACTCTTCAAATTGTCTCCCCCCCAACAACTTGAAATCCTATCATCAAAATGGCCAGATGTCATTGCAATATCAGTTGGTTGGTGGCCAGACATTTTTGAAAATGGAAATACTTTGCCTATCAGAGACCCCCTGCTCCTATGTCCACCCTTTAAAAAAAGTAAGCAAAATCAATCCTGCTACCAGTTTTCAGTGGTATAATGTTGGGATGTTGAGGGGGTACAAATGGGGTGCTGGGGGACACAGATTGCTCACCCTCACAGAAGAATAAAGAAAAGCAGTTCCTTCTTCACTCTAGCAAGGAGAGACTTGGATTACTATGGTGTACAGCTAAAGTATTCTTCCCTCCCCTGCCCAGCAATCCTTGCTGTGATTGGTCTTCTAGCAGCAGGGAACAATGAAGAATATCAGGACTGTTAGCAAAGAAGGTCCATTAGAATTTCACTCTTCACAAGTCCTCTTCTTTATATTAATTATGCTTCTACCAACCTGTTGGACAACTCCTCGTTGAAGAACAGAGCACACCAACAAGGCAGTGCAGACAGAAGTAGAGATGACTAAAGACAATCACAATGGCTGCATGGGATAGGAGAACACCTAACTTAAAGTCATGAGGCAAGGGCAGGGACAAGATATCAGAACCCATTGTGTTAGAACCAGTATTTAATAGGGACCAGAGTTCACTATGTATCATACCAAATATCCATCATCTCTGGCATCCTGCTTTCCAGAGTGTCCAATTAAATGATTTTGGAAAGCTTTCTAGAAGAATATGGTCACAGTGTTCACCCCATTTCATCCTTTCCCCCAGGTCTCTGGAGTTCGATAGAACACTAATAAGTATGAACATCCCATTTAACAATTGTAGCAAATAGCTATTGATAGATCTATCCTCTGTGAATTCATCCAGCTTCCTTTTAAAGCCATCTAAATCAGTGACCAACACCATATCTTGAGGCTGCAAATTCTACAAGTTAATTATGCATTGTGCAAAGAAGTACTATCGTCTAACTTAAATCTACTACCAATCAATTTTCTTAGGATGTTGTTCTAGCACTGTAATAAAAGAGAGGGAGAAAAGCAAAAGATTATTTTTTAAATACAGTAAAGATAAAGGACTTTATTTCTGTTTCTTTAAAAAGTTGCTCCTGTCCCACTAGCTTAAGAACAAGTCTTCATAGTGGTTTGCTGTATAGATGGTTCCAGACCAGTGAAAATTTACTTCCAGGTGCCTTTGTGTAGAAATGCAGCTTTTGTCTCATTTCAACCTTATCAAACTCGGTATAACACAAATTCTCCCCAATGAGATAACTCCAACAACTTTAAGAGAGTGTTAACACTTCCCTCTCAGACTGAAGCAACACAATAAGGCACTTTTCAAACTATGTCTTTTAGAAAAGCACAACCCTCACTGATCACAAGTATATTTGAGAACCAGTAGCAGCAGGGCTTTGATGGGGGTCCATCAGGCATAAGGGGCAGCAAAGAAAAGGGAGTTTTTTTTTTAGGGAACAGAAGAACCCCTTCAAAACCAAAGCCATCTAATATCTTAAACCCCCCACACTTCCTGCTTATTAAAATGAATTACGCAAACAACACATGATAGCCCTGGGAAAAACTGCCTTGAAGTTTCTTACTGTGTATGGAAAGTGGGTAAATGGGGGGGGGGGGGGGAGAGAGAGAGAGAGAGATCTTCAGTACACTGTTGACATTCTGGTTTATGCCTTCATTTATGCCTTGGACAATTGGTAGCCAGTTCTAAGATAAGTAGATAAATAAGTAGCAATGCTATCAATCTGGACCAGGCTGGTTTTTTTCACTCCTAGCTTGCTTGTTTTCCCTCTGCTTGTTCATTGTGTGCTAGCTGAGTAGATTCTGTCTCAGTCTTCTCTTGCCCTCCCCCACAAAACATATTAAGCTTAATAAATATTTTTATGAGAATTACTTTGTATAGTCCTTATGCAATCAGCCATGCTGTGTATGATAGCCCAAGACGATGGAAACCCATTGACTTTTCGTTGCAAATTAGTCTACCGCCTAATCGGTGAACCCTGCTAAGCTTTTGAATTATGAGAAGAACTAGCAGCTTCTGTTAGAACACTCAAATGAATTATATCAATTCATAAACTTGTACATGTCCAGATTTCATTAGCCACACATTAACAGCATTTTATGTTTATTACTGCTCTGACATAATCTATAAATAACTAAATGCTAATCATAGTGTTCTGCCGGGCCTCATCATTTAATCATAAAGAGATACATTATTATAAACTATAATAGATAATAACAAGCCTGGGTCAACGGGCACATATTAAAAGATCACAATTATATCCTAAAAGGCTAGGCACCTCATAGATTTGGCAACACACAGGTCCATAGCTAATCACTTGCAAATGTTTCCCCTCTGACACACTTACAGTACAAGGTGACACAATTAGGCAATCTGCTTGTAAAACAGAGCAATCCTTGAGTATCAAAGTAAACAGAGAACAATTAATGGTGGCTGGAAGGGGATGCTGGGGCGGGGGGGGGGGGTTGGATTACAACATTTGCCAGTGGTAAGTCTATTAATGTTTTATTACTGGCTGATTTTGCAATATTAAATGGTCCAAACTTGAGGGAGGGGGAAATGTATGATGACAGATTTTTTTTTCTTTTAAGAGCATGTATCAAGATAAACAGAATCGACTATTTTCTGCATTATAATTCTCAGTAATGTAACAATCTTACTGTATGTGGCAGATAACAAGAAAGCACAGTATGGTCTCTGCCACAAGGAATCTGTAATCTAAATTGACATTTGGGAATTGTATTTGTGCATGTCCCCTCCCCATATAATATTTTCAAATCTAATTTGTAGGTTTAATACTGAAGCAAGTTTCGATATTCCTTCTTTCCATTCATGGAATCCTGGAGACTGCAGTGCTGCGAAATGGTTAAACATCTCTTATCTCACAACACTTTACCTTAGATCTCAATAATAGCCATTTCCTCTGAAGAAATCATGGTACTTAATGTAACATTAAGATAAGCTCATACTATAAGTATACTGCATGCCCTGCACCAAGGAACTCTGAGAAGAGACCAATAGAAGAAACATGTTTTGTACTTCGAAACATTTCTGACAAATATGAGGGGTTAAATTTTGAAATAAATGTGGAGGAGAATCTCAGTATCAGAGCTGCTGGGAAAACATGAGCTCCTGCAGACTCCAATATTTTGGAAGTCCCTACTCTGGTGACTCCAGATATGTTGGACTTCAGAATTCCATAACTGATATTGCAGCTCCCAGAATATTCTGATATTGAACCACTGCAATCTGACAAAGGCTAAAGGACCTTCTCCACTAAAAAAGGGTGGAATGGGCTGTTAATTCCCAAGGTGGCAAAACACAGTTATATCTACTCTTCAAACCAATCAAGTCCATCCCAACACCCTCAAACCAAAATAGTTTCAGTCTTGCTTCTTTATGGCGGTATCAGCTATGCTCCCCTTTCTGCCTGGAGATGCCCTCCCTTGTGTAAAAAAAGTAATATCAGGCCTAATGGCCAGGAAAATGTGATTGCCACTAACTAAAAGAATATAGTGATGAGTGTTTTCAAATATTTGTATATTTGTTTCTTTGTTAGTTATATATCCCACTCTTCATTCAGGAGCTCAAGGTGAACTACATTGCACTCCTTCCTCCTATATTTCTCCACAGCAACAAGGTGAGTTGGACTGAGAGAGAGGACTGGCCCAAAGTGAGCTTATGCGGCTGAGTGTGGACTAGAACCTGGGTCTCCCTTGTGCCAGTCCAACAACTTAATCCCTGCACCACATTGTCTCTCATGCTGGCAAAGGATTCCAAAATTTGGGTGCAATCACTGACAAATCTTTTAAGTCCAGGGAAACCAGGTGATTTCCAGTTGTTGACTGGAAAGGAAGAACAGGTGCAAGAATCTAATACTTATGATATGTAGGACCCAAGCCACTGATTTTTATTATGTATTTATTTGAATGACTTGTATGCTGTTTCTCATCACCAACACCATGAAGTGATTTAAGGTAATCATAAACAAAAGGCCTTTCCCCATTTGTACCTAGCACCAGTACACACATTCCCTGGTGATATCTTTTTTGTACTGTGTCTCCATGATTTTGCCGTTATCTTGTGTCCACCCCATGAATGAGAGAGGCTTAAATCATCCTTAGCCACATTGCTGTTAAAGCAGTCTTTTCCAGTGTTCCTCCAATACTGTCCAATGACAGCCTAAAGGAGTATTAAATCTATTAGATTTTATCACACTGGGTGGAAGTCAGATGATGGGCAAGACTAGAAACAGTGACAATAGAGTCAGGATACGATTCAACCATGGAGACCACAGATTTCATGCTGGTGTGGTTTTCAGTCAAAGCAAGGATAGGCAGAGAATGCTTCAGCTCAGTAGTGGGGAAAGGCCCTAAAAACAAATAATTAAAAGGGCAGATATTTTAGTTTTTTAGAGGTTGATAGTCACCTGGAATTAAACCCAGAAACTATACCACAGCCAGTGTAATGCAACTAAAGTAGGCATAGCATGGTCCATGTGCTTATCTCTCACCAGCAGCCTAGCTTTTTCTATCATGTTTTGCAACAGTGGCATTTTATGAAATGCAGTTTCAAAGGCAGCCTCCCCAGACAGCCTGTATAACATAGCAGTTAAGGTGTGGGATAGGGTTGAGGAGACCCAGGTTTAACTCCACCCTCTGACCCACTCCTTATTCTCTCTCAGCTCAATCTCAGCTCTACTGGATTGTTCTTATGGGGAAAAGTGGAGGAAGTGGTGCTAGGTATGCTGTCTTGAGCTCCTGGTGAAAAAGCAGGATATAAATCTACAAACAAATAAATAATAGAATCTTGTAGTGACTCACCCCAATGGACATTTATAAAATGTCATGCAACCTTCCCCTGCAGAATCCTCAGTGATACCTATACTTGGCCTGGCTAAGAAATTCTGGAAACTGAAGTCCACACATCTAGAAATTCCCATGCTAGAGATGGATCCCCTAATGAGTGTACTGACAGAAGGATATCTTTTTTTCAGGGAGGGGAAATTATATTTCCTAGTGAAAAACAATTGAATTCAGAGAGAGGAATGACCAGTAAGTGCTGCTGCTTTCTCTTCTTTCTTTCCTTTTAGTGGTCTGCCTATAATATTTAATAAAGCAGGAATGCTGCTGTGCAGAAGTGATCCTCAATTGTCCCTATTTTTCTCCCAGGGCCTTTGCCACACAGAATTCACAAGTTTATTACTGGAATTTAATCCAGAGGAAATTAGGGCATGAATATCTAGCATGAATACCCTTTCTTCAGAAAGGTTGTAGCTGATGGACGGCTGAAATCTCCCAAAAGTTGTTCCTTACAATTGGTGATCACCTGAATTCTTGCAAAAATTGCTTTGCATTCATCTGATCCTTCAGCAGGAGTGTAATCCCAAATATGTTATACATTGACCACAGATTAACTCACCTAACCACAATCCTTCTCTCTTATCAGTATTAAGTTTCTGCTTCTTTGGTACTGTCCAGTCCTTCACCAATGCTAGGGAGCAGTTCAGTAGTTCTAACACATCACTAGGAACAGATCAAGATGAGAAAAGGAATGAGAAAAGGTTGGTTATTAGAGAAATACAGATGGCTCCACAACTTAGAATCCAGGGTACCTAAAGCAGTAGCTTCATGTATACATCAAAAAGTACAGGTGATGGAACCCTGTGAACTTCAGCACCACTTTTTGGATCCTACTTATCAGAAATGAGTAGATTCAGCTCAGTAGAAAAATAGAAACTTCTTTGAGTTGAGGTCAACCACTAGTGACTACTAGGATATGCCCCTGTTTTCTTGGCAACAATACAGAAGTGGTTAACTTTTGCTTTCTTTGGGATTATTTTTTCAATTTTCAAGGCTAAACTACAATTCCAGGATTTCCTAGCATACCACTGATCCCCTTGAGATGTCACAGAAGAATATCATGATTGATGGTATTGAACTGGACTGGACAAAGCTTCAGATGGATCCTTCAAATGGATACTGTTTCTGGACACTCCTCTCACACTTCCATTAGCTAAAAGAGGCTTCTGTGCATATTTAGTGACAGAAGCCTTTTCTTGATCCTGAAGGGGACAAAGGCATTCCCCATTGTCATAGAAAGTGCCTCAACAAGGTAAATCCCATCTCAGTGAGAGAAATAGGGTCATGTCTTCCTTGCAAATTGCTTCTTCAAGGCAAAGCACAGCTATTTCATGCAGACTTAGAACTGAATGTCACTGAGAAGTTCAGAACAAATGGGGTTCTACTCATTAGTAGAAGGAAGCCATACCAGTTGCTGTCCCCAAAACAGGGTTGGAAAGGATTTATATAATATTATATTGACTTATGCAGAAGTTGAATGAATTAGGAGATACATTTTTTCCCAAAAATTCATCACTTGCATACACAAAACAAGACCCAAATCAGAACCAACCAGTTCAATTTCATTTGACCAGGTGTACTCTAAAGGCACTAAGAAACTTGCTAAATTCAAAAATGACAAAAAATAATTATGCAAGTGTTTATTGATATACTCCATGCCCAAGTCTGAGAATACAGGATAATTTTCATTGCTTGTCCATATGATTATTTCTACACACAATTCCTCTATATACAGATGAAACTCGAAAAATTAGAATATTGTGCAAATGTTCATTTATGTCAGTATGGCAACTCAAAAGGTGAAATCAATATATGAGATAGACACATTACATGCAAAGCGAGATATGTCAAGCCTTACTTTGGTATAATTGTGATGATTATGGCGTACAGCTTATGAAAACCCCAGATTCACAATCTCAGAAAATTAGAATATTACATGACATCAATAACACAAGGATTGGAAATAGAACAAGATCAGACCTCTGCAAAGTATAAGCATGCATATGTACTCAGTACTTGGTTTGGGCCCCTTTTGCAGCAACGACTGCCGCAATGCGGCATGGCATGGATGCTATCAGCCTGTGGCACTGCTGAGGTGTTATGGAAGACCAGGATGCTTCAATAGCGGCCTTCAGCTCCGCTGCATTGTTCGGTCTCATGTCCCTCATCTTTCTCTTGGCAATGCCCCATAGATTCTCTATAGGGTTCAGGTCAGGTGAGTTTGCTGGCCAATCAAGCACAGTAATCCCATGGTCATTGAACCAGGTTTTGGTACTTTTGGCAGTGTGGGCAGGTGCCAAGTCCTGCTGGAAAATGAAGTCAGCATCCCCATAAAGCTTGTCTGCAGAAAGAAGCATGAAGTGCTCCAAAATCTCCTGGTAGACGGCTGCATTGACCCTGGACTTAATGAAGCACAGTGGACCAACATCAGCAGATGACATGGCTCCCCAAATCAACACAGACTGTGGAAACTTCACACTGGACTTCAAGCATCGTGTATTGTGTGCCTCTCCATTCTTCCTCCAGATTCTGGGTCCTTGGTTCCCAAATGAGATGCAAAAGTTGCTCTCATCAGAAAAGAGGACTTTGGACCACTGGGCAACAGACCAGTTCTTTTTTTCTGTAGCCCAGGTAAGACGCTTCTGATGTTGTTTGTTGTTCAGGAGCGGCTTGACAAGAGGAATACGACATTTGAAGCCCATGTCCAGGCTCCGTCTGTGTGTGGTGGCTCTTGATGCACTAACTCCAGCCTCAGTCCACTCCTTGTGAAAGTCCCCAACCCTTTGGAATGGCCTTTTCCTGACAATCCTCTCCAGGCTGCAGTCATCCCTGCTGCTTGTGCACCTTTTTCTACCACACGTTTCCCTTCCACATAACCTTCTATTGATGTGCTTTGATACAGCACTTTGGGAACATCCAACTTCTTTTGCAATGACCTTTTGGGGCTTTCCCTCCTTATGGAGGGTGTCAATGATGGTTTTCTGCACAACTGTCAGGTCAGCAGTCTTTCCCATGCTTGTGATTCCTACTGAGCCAGCCTGAGAGACCATTGAAAGGCTCAGGAACCCTTTGCAGGTGTTATGGATTCATTAGCTGATTAGAGTGGGACACTTTGAGCCTAGAATATTGAACCTTTTCACACTATTCTAATTTTCTGAGATTGTGAATTTGGGGTTTTCATAAGCTGTACGCCATAATCATCACCATTATACCAAAGTAAGGCTTGACATATCTCGCTTTGCATGTAATGCGTCTATCTCATATATTGGTTTCACCTTTTGAGTTGCCATACTGGCATAAATGAACATTTGCATGATATTCTAATTTTTCAAGTTTCACCTGTACATGGATGTGGATGTGGTTGTGTACATCATTACTTTCATTTCTATATTTTGGCACTATCATATCTTTAGTTGGTACATTGCAGGGCAGATCTACATTCAGCTTCAACAGTGATGAGATCAGTTCCTTTTTATGTTATGTTAGCACTGAATCTCTGTTCTTTTCTATGGACCTACTTAAATCCAATTCCAGTAAGACCACAGCCATCTCTATGATATTCCTCAGCTGAAATGGTTGATAATGGGAAATATACCAAACCCAAAGACCAAGAATTAATTGCTGACTATTAGAATAAAAATTTTGGAGAGACAGAATTAGGCACTCATTTGAAGCTTTCCGCTGAATGGATACCCAAAATTGTATTTTGTCAGTGTGAGTTCTTGCACCTCACAGCTCAGGGTGAAGTGATGGGAATAAAGAGAGAAATGTAAAACACTCTGGAAACCAACCTCTGGGGACTTAATATTCTGATCAGCTCACCTCCAAACATCTGGCTCTTAAATGTTCAAGCACAAAAACAAGAGAGCTAATGAAAGCAGTGCATATTATCTCTGCCATCAATGCACCTCACAAACACCTGCTAAAATTAAAACAAATTGAATCTTGATTGCTGATTAAGTACCCCTTCTTTAGTAAGACATTCTGTCATTATTTGCCCTGGCCCCCAAAGCAGGAACTGATGAAAAGGTAGCAATGGACTGGAGCAGCAGAGGTTATAGCAAAGCAACTGAAGCAGGGATACAATGGCACTACCTCACATTCACGTTCACACTCAGGGTTCTAGTAAGCTTGCAAAAAGTTACTACTAAGACATTTCTTGCTGGACCAAAATCCAAGACTCACATACCCCAAATTACAAAATGAATCCTAGAATTATGAATAGAGTGCAAAATGATGGTGTTCCCTTGCAGTTTGTTCTTTGCAAGTAGGATTGAGAAGTAGTGTTGTTGTTCAGTCGTTAAGTCATGTCCAACTCTTCATGACCCCATGAACCATATCGCACCAGGCCTTCCTGTCCTTCACTGCCTCCCTGAGTTTGCTCAGTTTCATGCTCATTGCTTCAGTAATGCTATCTAACCATCTCATCCTCTGCCGTCCCCTTTTCCTTTTGCCTTCCATCTTTCCCAGCATCAGGGTCTTTTCCAAAGAGTCCTCTCTTTGCATTAGGTGACCAGAGTATCTGAGCTTGAGCTTCATTATCAATCCTTCCAATGAGCAGTCAGAAGTTGAGAAGTATACATAGTAGGAAATTGAAGGACCAAGATCTCAATATACCCAAGACTCATTCCCCCAAGATATTAATGGAATGGCTAGCCAGATGCCTCCTAGAATATACAGAGTGCAAGGTGATGGTGTTCCCTTGTGGTTTATTCCTTGAACCTATCGTTGAGAGGTATGAATATAGAAAACTGCCCTTTGGCAAGCCAGATTATTTTCCCATCTGCCAAGAGTTGTCTTCCATGACTGACAGCAACTTAGTAAAGTTTCAGGCAACGGTCTTCCACAACATCTGATCCTTTTTACTAAAGTTAGTGGAGAATGAACCTGGCATTTTTTATATGCAAAGCATGAGCTCTGTGTCTAAGCTATGGCTCCTTGTCAAACACTGCCTTTATAAATGATGAACCTGTTTAGTTTCTGTGACTAATAGTCACTGATAGACTGTAGTACATAGTATAATTTCACTATGGAATACTTTGATAAGTTTTCCATGAACTGAGAAGATTCAAAGGCATAGAAAAATATTTGGATGAAGAAAAAAGAAAGGGCAGTTCATGAGCTATAGACTATAGGACAAGAGACAGTGAGATTTAAGCTGTACTGAATATGTGAGCTACATGTTAAGAAACCGTTTCTAGCTCGCAGAGCTGTCAAATATAAATCTCAGTACTTTGGGTAGAAGATAGCACCTACACAAGCATTATACAATTGAAAGCTTGGAAATTACGCAGGCTCCCTTCACCCGCTACCGTTCCTTGCTATGACTGGGAAGAATTGGAGGTAATTGCATTTGGCTAAACACAGTTATGAACAATGAAGAGAAGTCATCAATAATGTGGGAGGGGGTAGTGCATGCATCCATACAATGCTTCCATTTTTATAGTTTTGTAATATCTGCACAGAGTTCTCCTGTAGGTTTTGGCAATGTTTTATTTATTTATTTTATTTATATTTCAAATTTGTCACCGCCCATCGCACTACAGAGTGGCTCTGGGTGGTTCACAGTAAAAACAGAGTAAAAATTAATTAATTAATATAAATATTAATTAATTAATTAAAATATGCTTAAAAAACAAACTTTCTATATGATACTTCCAAGAGGCTGATGTAATTAGGTGTTAATAAACTCAGGGAGTGTCGTCAAGGCAACAGTTATCCCCAGGGTTGGTTGTATCTTTCCTCACCCCATGCAAGTTGGCAGAGCCAAGTCTTCAATTCCCTCTGAAAAATTGGGAGGGTAGGGGCTCACGTCACCTCTAGAGGAGAATATTCCATAGGGTGGGGGCAATGGCAGAGAAGGGTCTCCTCCTAGGACCCACCAGTCGACATTCTCTCACTGACAGGATCTGCAACATGCCTTCTCTGCTGGACCGGGTGGGACAGGTCAATGTAATGGGGGTGAGATGGTCCCTCAGGTAACCTGGACCCATGCCACATACGGCTTTAGAGGTGACGACCAACACCTTGAATTGGACTCAGAAACAAACTGGAACCCAATGCAGCTCCTGCAGCAAAGGTGTTACACATGCCATCCTTGGGGCACCCAAGATTTCCCATGAGGCTGCATTTTGAACCAACTGTAGCTTCTGGACACTCTTCAAAGGTAGCCCCATATACAGTGCATTGCAATAGTCTAAACAAGAGATGACCAGGGCGTGAGTGACAGACTGGAGAGACTCCTGATCCAGGAAGGGGTGTAGCTGGTGCACAATACAAAATTGAGCAAAGGTCCTCCTGGCTATGACTGCCACTGCTCCTTGAGCAGGAGTTGTGAGTCCAGGAGGACCCCCAGATTATGCACTGGGTCTGTCTGGGGCAGTGCAACCCCATCGAGAACCAAAGATGGTAAACCACCAGATACAGAGGAGCCTCCAATCCACAGTTTTAGATTAAAGAATGGATAATGAATTAGATGTATGACCTTTTTACATGAATAAATTATTTATAGCCATCAAAATATATATCAGACCTACATGCCCAGAAACAAAATGCACATATTACAAAGATATTTAGTTTGCAATTTAACAGATATGTGCAAAAATGCATATTTCAAAGAAAAGCTTGTACAACACTATATTTTCTTAATGGATGGGGAAGTGTGTACATACAAGGAAAAGGTGCATGATATAAAGTCCACATAAAAACAGGTTTGAATATTCATGCACCAGTCTGTAAAGTGTGGTGCAGAAATTGAGCAAAATGAAGCTGATTGGATCACCCATCTCTGATTTTTTTTTCACAAAGCATGTATTCTTGCAAAATAATGGGTCCTCCCATTGCAAACCAATTATGTCACTTAAAAATAATTCAGTTTATATGAATACTCAAAGTGTTAAGATCGATCCGAGAACTTTATAATGATACAAAGATAATTATGATTATGATGATTTTCCACATTTATCTAAAGTTTCAGCAAGAGGCCTCCTCCAGCTCTACCTGAAAATATTGAAGGATGAACCTAGGACTTCTTGATAGACCTTTCATCTTACTTAGTGAAAGGCAACCTCCTGTCTATAATCCATAATCCAAGGCTACTACCTATATTGACTGTGATTTATAGCTGTTGTAGTTCAAAATATTCCACATACATAATATAAAGTTTGCTGTCAATAGTTGTCTCCAAGTGAGTTTAACTAAGGAGAGGAAATTCTGCACTCTTTCTGTCTGAAGTGCAGCCGCATTACTTGTTCCAGAAGGAAGATGTCTGTTCCAACTCAGTATGAATTACAGGGTTCTGCTGAGCATGCTCGGATGAGCGATTCATTTCCACCAAACAGCATAAGCTCATTTCCCACTTAAACAACACAAAAAACTGCCCAAATTAGTAAACCTCAGCTGCAACTGCACCAACCAGAGCTAAAATCCAAGATAGATTTATGTCTATGTTCAATTTGATTTGATTTCTATGACGAAAGCAAGATGGGCGATAGAGGTATTAAATAAATACATTCCAAAGAAGTCTGGCTTACTTTACAGTTCAAGTTCAGTTCAAATTTAGGCATTCTCCCTCCATTCTCCAAAATGCAGGGAAAATGTAAAGACAGAGAAGAGGAGCAGGTCTGAACTACCTCCTGGATTAATCAGAAGGCTGTATTGTGTTCACGCAATTTTTCACCTTTTGGAATTCACTCAGCTCAAAGAATGTGTCAAAATTCTTTTTAAAATGCACATTATTAGATGAAATGGGCTTATAAATTCATGTTTGCAAAGAACATAAATTTAGATATGCAAATTTCACAGTTAAACTAATACATAATTAAATGCACATTTTTAATGTGGACTATTTTTTGTTAATTCTAGATTAATGTGCGATATGGGACAATATGAGTGGACATCATGTGAAAAGGATACAGGCTGGATATGTAACAATTTGTCCATTGCTACCTGGAGTGAAACTACAGATAGGTGTAATATATTATCAGCATGGAGATTTGCTCTAATAATTTATTAAGTGATCGCCAGAAATGTGCTTTTACTGCAGATAACCTGGCAGATTTAACTTATGTTTGCCTTTCCATTTGGCAACTATAGCAAGTGTAAATCCTTTTATCCCATCTGCTCTCTTCTACCAACAAGATATGAAAAGCTAGTTCATCTATCATGGTTGTTCTACTGGGCAAGTTATGGCTTGCTTAAAGTACTGAAAGTTCAGCTTGGCTACTTGATCCCTGAACACTTATACCTACTCAAGATTTTAAGCCACAACTGTCACACAACGGAAGTTATCAAATCACAGTCTAAATTGTGGGTAGGGGAGGGAAGTTAGCAGATTACTTCTTGTTGATGATGCCCTCTATTCAACATCTTGAATGTTCCTACTACTTACAGAGTAGCTGCTGCAGTACGCATGTTCATCATATGTTTTCCATCAGTGGTTATTATGTTACCTTTCACAATGTCAGGGTTGAACCTTGAAACAAAACAAAAAAAACAAAAAAAAAAACCCAAACAAAAAAGGCAGGGAGGGATGAATGCCTCCAATTGCCTGACTCAGTCTCAGTCTTATTGCATTCTAAATTATTTAAATATACTATTAGACATTATATTGGGGGGTGGGGTGTAGAGGGAAACAGATGTTTTCTAATTATGAACCGATTTTTACAGTGCGATGGTGTCACGTATTTAAATTACAAATACAGATTTTTTAGCATTCCAGCTGTGCTTTACAAGGGTTTAATTTGCTTCTTCTGATATGTCACATCGCACCTGCCTTTTAAAACTCCCGTAAATGTAAAACATTTGTCAAGCGCACTTATTAAGGCATGCAGAAGAAATGGAAAGATCCTTGTAGGAGGAAAGCATTTGTAGAAAAAGTCAACACCAGGCATGGTAAATATGCACCGAAACCAGGTTTACAAATATTCTTTTTTCAGAGGGCAGGAAAATGTGTCCAATAGATATGGTGATTTTATATACATTAGAATATAAATACATTAGGAGTATTATATCGGGGCTGCAAAAATCAGGGTAACCACTAGATGACAGCAAAGACTTAGAGTTTTCTGTATCTCTTTCCTGATGCCATCCAATGATCTTCTGGGAGTTATGGTAGACTAATATAGATCGTCCAATTCCATTCAAGGGGACTCATTTGAGGATTGAGCAAAATCATCTCTTAAGCACTCATTCATGTTGTTGTTGTTGTTCAGTCATTAAGTCGTGTCCGACTCTTCGTGACCCCATGAACCATATTGCGCCAGGCCTTCCTATCTTTCACTGCCTCCCTGAGTTTGCTCAATTTCATGCTCATTGCTTCAGTGATGCTATCTAGCCATCTCATCCCCTGCCGTCCTCTTCTCCTTTTGCCTTCCATCTTTCCCAGCATCAGGGTCTTTTCCAAAGAGTCCTCTCTTCGCATTAGGTGACCAAAGTATCTGAGCTTGAGCTTCATTATCAATCCTTCCAATGAGCAATCAGAGTTGATTTCCTTTAAGATTGACTGGTTTGACCTCCTAGCAGTCCAGGGGACTCTTAAGAGTCTTCTCCAGCACCACAGTTCAAAGGCATCAATTCTTTGGCGTTCAGCCTTCTTTATGGTCCAGCTCTCACAGCCATACATTACTACTGGAAAAACCATAGCTTTGACTATGCGGATCTTTGTCGGCAAGGTGACGTCTCTGCTTTTTAATATGCTATCTAGGTTTGCCATAGCTTTCCTCCCAAGGAGCAAGCGTCTTTTAATTTCGTGGCTGCAGTCTCCATTTGCAGTGATCTTGGTGATTCATGTTAGTAGGTGCTAATATAGATGTGACTGTGGAGTACCTATGCTAGAAAACATTCAGTATGGGGCCTTACAGGGTCTTTCACATAGAAAAGACTATACTGCACTAGATAATCCAGCAAATTGAGGTCACAACCCAAAGTTTGTTTGCTTTTTAACCAGAATATGGGTCCCCGTGAATTTGCACTCTTATTTTCTTTGTACGAACAGCATTCTGACAATGAATGAGGTATGATTCTTTCAATCCTGAATTGAGACTTGCTTCCAAAATGTAAAGGATTAAAAAAAAAACATAATTTTGTGAATCACTCCTTTGCATTTGCCCTAACCAAAGTGAAGTTCTGATACTACTGGACATAAACAGGCCTTTTCTTTAAAACCTACAAATAGAGGTGGGGGGCGGGGGAGAATTTGAAAGTCAGTCCAGGCAATATTAAACTCTGAGCAGGAGCATTTCACAATGCACATGGGTTCCTGATACTAATAGACTGTAGTTTGTAGGGCTGAAGACCAACCAGTCTCAAGATCAACTCCCCTCAATATGAAACTGCCTGGGAATTACAATCCCCAGCAGAGGTTTTCTCCAGTTGCTTCTACTATGTAAGATCAGGCAGAGGGCTAAGGATATGTGATTGGGTCTTACTTGTTATGTTTTCTTGCTTTTAAAAGTCAGTCACTGTGGAAAGCTAACTGGCAACTTCCCTGTTATCTTTTCAAGTCTTTTTTTTCCTTCAAGTCTTTTCAAGATCTTCAACAAACCTTACAGATTGTCTGACTTTTTAAATCCCCTTTGAACAATGGAATTAGTTTCCACTGTATTGTAACATTTTATTCCATTTTAATCTTGTCTTGCCATTTATAAAACACTCCCAACCTAAATGCTTAATAAAAAATGTAAAACTAAAGATAAAAATAAGGCAATTAGCCATATTACAATACACAAATATGAAAGTTATCTGAAGTCATATATCTTAACTGTTTTTCCACTACTACTTAACCAACCTTTTAGGAATCATTTTAGAAACCTGTATAACTAAAAAGCAATCTATAGGTGATTAACAAAAATGAGTAAAACAAATCCTAAACGTATTTGCTTAAAACTTCAGGTTCTATTTCATATGACAAACTTGCTTCTTAATAAATGTGATGAGGCTATCATCCTATAGTTCATCTCCCAAATAAGTATCACTGAATTTAGTGGGGTTTATTCACAGGTAGGTGAGAAAATAATCATAGCCTAAAAGTTATATTGTTTGGACTTATTGCTGAAATGAGAAGAACTTAACATGGATCATTGAACATCCCTATTTTGATTCAGCATATTTCGCACTCAACTTCAGCTGACTCCAGAGTATATTTGTGTGTGTGCGTGTGTGTGTATAAATATATTTATCTATAAACTCTCAAAATGAAATCAGGCTCCATTTGCATCCCCCACCCCAATGTTTCCATTCTCTTAATTAGTAGCCTTTTTTAATTAGTAGCCTTCATTATTTCTTGCTCATCTTGAAGCTAAGCTGTTTTGAGAGATGGCCTAATCTTTCTTAACGGCTCCATTGGCGTCATGGACATTTCACCTCCTCTCCACCAAAACAGAATTTTTTCTTGCTTACATATCCTTAACCTGCTCAAGCATTGAAAGCCAATAAAACCAAATGCTTTATTAATTTAGAGTTGCTGAATTTGCTGAATAGAAATATTTCCAAGTTAATATTGTTATGGAAGAAGCACAGGGAAAAGGTGTCCTTAGTTGGACCTTCTTCTACATCTTTCACAGATTGTATATTATTTAGAGATTGGGTCTCACATAAATGGGGGTCTAGGCCAACACTTTGGAAATATGATGGGCCATGTTCATGCTTCTAGCCAGGCTAATATGTGCATTAGCAAATGTTCCATAAGTGCTGTATATTCAGACACTGGCATTTTCCTTGATATATTTAAGCCACAATTTTTATAGAAAACTTAGTAGCTTCTTAACAATACATAATCTATACATGCATTTATCTTTATTTATTTAATTTATTTAAATATTTATATGACTACCCATAGAACAAAAGCAGTAACACTTTTTTTTACTGCTTACTTTTTATTATACACAGTAATCTTATGTTTTATTACTTGTTGTACGCCACCCAGAGTCACTTTTTGTGAGATGGGCGGCCATATAAATTTGATTGATAAATAAATAAATAAATCTAATCACTTGGAGTGCTCCAATGATAGAGTAACATTTCTTAATGCCTGCCAGTAAAATGCCAGGCAGAAGCAGAAAGGATTACTGTTCATTCTTCTTCCATTATTTTTTCATGAAAATAATTCTTCCTACTTTAGAGTTTCTAACATCAAGAAAACAGATTTGGAGCCTATTAGGATGAGGGTATCCAACATGGTTTCTCCTCTCCAAAGGTGGAGTCCTGTCCGAAACTTCAACAGAGGACAGCCAAGAATCCTATGGTCTCTGAGATATTATGGAATTGTATTCACATGTATCTTTATATATATATATATATATATATATATATATATATATATATATATAAAATCTCAAGTTGTGAGAGCAGCTTCCTCTTCACTATGTTCACTACACCAGAAGACAGCGGTAGTGATAGATGTAGCAGTGCCAAGTGACAGCAACATCAGGAAGAAGGAGCATGAGAAGCTGGAGAAGTACCAGGGCCTGAAGGAGGAAATCAAGAGGATGTGGAAAGTCAAGGCCAAAGTGGTCCCAGTGGTGGTAGGAGCACTCGGGGCCGCGACTCCTAAGCTGGGAGAGTGGCTCCAACAGATCCCAGGAACAACATCAGAGCTCTCTGTGCAGAAGAGTGCAGTGCTAGGAACAGCCAAGATACTGCGCAGAACCCTCAAACTCCCAGGCCTCTGGTAGAGGACCCGAGATTGAGGAAGACACATACCACCCATAGGGGTGAGAGGGGAATTTATTTTTTTTATATATAATAAGATACATGTGAATACAATGCGCATACACATATATATATACACACACACATACTCACATACATATACATTCATACACATATATGAACTACATCACTACCACATTGGATCCACTTGGACTAGGAAAACACAAGCAACCTCAAATCAGAGCATGGGATTAAACCTGCTTTAGCCGGTCCCTAGGATTGGTTAAACCAGTGTTGTCCAAACTTGGCCACTTTAAGATGAGTGGACTTCAACTCCCAGAATTCCCCAGCCAACATGGCTGGCTGGGGAATTCTAGGAGTTGAAGTCCACTCATCTTAAAGTGGCCAAGTTTGGACAACACTGGGTTAAACCTTGCAACAGGGTGTGAGTAAAGTGTGGAAATTTGGTGAGTTCCAAAATCCAATTTGTATATGTTCAGTGAGGCCAAGTGCAGCTCTGATGCAACAACAGAGTGATGAAAATTTCATTACACACATAATAACCAATCAACACATTTCTTGAAAGACAATCCAGTTTGACTAAGTCCTCCTCACTCTGTTTCTCATTTTATTTCCTAGATTTATTATCTTATCTTTGTAATTAAAAAGGAAAGCCGCACCAATATCTGCATGCATTTTCACAAACATTTCTATTAATACATATTTTTTTTGACACACATGACTTTAACATATATTTTGTTAAATTTCATAACTTGGGCAATTTTGTGCATAGAATTTCTATGTCTGAGACTTGGTAGTTTTTATAAGTGCGTTAAGAAACTGAACGAAACATAGCTGAATTGGCCAAAAGTAGTAGCAAAAGTAGTAACAATAGTAGCAGTAATTTTGCATCTGGTTTTGCTCCACAAAACAGTTCAGTTGCAGCAGCTTGGACCGATGTCCCCAGCTTCCTGCCTTCCAAAGATTTTGGACTACAACTGCCATCAACTCCATCCAGCATGGTCAATGTTCAGTGATGATCAGAAGTATGGCCCAAGGCTGGGGAAGGCTGGATTAGGTTTTAGAAGTCATCAGCATTGGTATATAAAGCTAGTTGCTATTTATGGAATTCCAATAAAGATATAAGTACAAAGAATATTCCTGAATGTTTAAATCATCCATAAATATAAATCAATTACTTATTATTTCATTAAACTGAAGATGGAAAGAACTCATTCCTAGCTCTTTGTGCTTGCCTCCTGGGGTCTTAGATAGCTTTCTCTGTCAAATTAAAAGGGAAGAAAAGATAAATAAACATGAGAAATTAAAATTGTCTAGGTGTGTAAAAAAAAAAAGAAAAAGAAAAAGAAGGAAAGAAAGAAAGGAGGGGGGAGAGAAGTGGCAATAGATAGAAATGATGTTCTGCAATTATTACCAGACCTAAGAGAAACAAAATTACTTGATCATAAATTCAGGATAATCTGGTTTTCTTTATGAGTTTCCATTTTATTAATGAAAGGAAGGCAACACCTTAGTGTACCCGGATGAATTAAAATGCCTATTTCAAGAAGCAATCCTCCATAGGGGTCTTTAATAGAATCTGCAAGTGATTCTGAAGCCAGATAATTTAGCTGTATTGAAGGCAATATTAATAGCTAACCTCTTCACATACATCAAATAATTTGGAGGCACTCTGGGAGTGCAGTGGACAATTTCATTTGCTTAGAAATGTCCTTTGATTGGCCCAACCTGGGGACAGATCTGACCACAAACAGAACCATGGGATCATATAACAGCTTGAGTGGAGATAACTGCTTGTGATCCCAAAGCATCACCTTATCACACCATCAGCCACTGTGCACTACTATACTCTACAAGAAACTGCTTTTGACATTTCCCAAACGTATCTTGTACAAGTTCCATCAGCGTGCAGCTCCTTAAAATAGCTTCTTGGTTTAGCCCAATTAATATTTCTTGAAATAATTACATGTGTTGAAATTAAAAGAAAGATCTTATGGAATGTTCAGGGTGTCCAGTGGAAAGAAGAGAAAGAAACAAAACAAAAGGAGGAATGAGAGGAGAGAGGGAGGGAGGGAAATGGGATTTGTCTGGTCATTCCCTCTATAGGAGAAATTTATAATAGGACAATAACCACGTTAAAGATTAAAGCCTTGCAGACGTTGTTCAATGGCTGCTTTCAGAAGCTACAAGCAGACTGAGCAATCATACAAAATGCTGGGGATTATAGTTCAGCAGCATATGTGGAAGACCCCTAGTTTTCCAGCCATGCTAGGGGGAAGTGTCAAGATGGAAGGAAGGAAAAATAGCAATGCCCCTCTCCTGCCCTATTGCCAAAAGCAATATCAACTTCAGGTTAAGGGCTGGAATCCACCCAGCACAAAAAGGGAAGGTTTCAGAAGTGCAGACTAGCTACCTCTACTGGTGGTCCAGACTTTTACAGCATAGATCTGGTAGACCTCAGAAAAATAGAAAAAAGATCTGTCCAAAAGCAAGTTTTGGTTTCTGCATTCTTAAGGAACTCCTAAGTATTTGTGAGGAACTGAATACAGTTATCCTCCCCATTTTACACTTTAATTTTGCAATGCAGATATTCACTCACACTATAATCCAAAGTGCTTAGGTAAGGATCCAAATGCATTTAGAAATGTGGAGATGTTGAGATTGAGGTGCATGAGACACATAATTTCAATAATGCACCTTTAAATACAGTTTTAAAAACACAATGCCGAAACAGAATTGAATAGATTCAATGCCTACATATTGACATAGAGCGCAAAGAGCACAGAGCACAAAGATAAAACATTAGAGTATTGTTGCTAGTGATAATAGTAGTAATAGTGACGTTAAAAAGTCCTAATCTGATCACCTAAGCTGTCAATGATTTAGGGCATGTTGTAAGCACTTGCCACAGAATGCTGACAGTATCAGTTAAAGGAAGGAAGGAAGGAAAAAAGGGGTAAAGAAAGCTGAAAACAATTCACACAGTCATGAGTGGAGGTTGCAGCCAAGAGGATGTGTGCCATGAGGTTCAATGGCTGCATTTAGGATCACGGGGATGTGCCATGTTGTGAGCCCAATCACTGATTCATCTAGCCCAAAAGTATTCACAAGGATGAATAATAGGTCTGCCAAGTTTTCAACTGAAATCTTTCTCAGTTCTGCTTCAAGATGTCGAGAATTAAACCCACATCCTTCCATTAGTGTGTTACATGCTAATTCCCTATATAACATTAAGAGAGATGTCAAAGTCTAGACCAGTGTTTCTCAACCTCGGCAGCTTGAAGATGTGTGGACTTCAACTCCCAGAATTCCCCAGCCACAGGCTGTCTGGGGAATTCTGGGAGTTGAAGTCCACACATCTTAAAGTTGTTAAGGTTGAAAAACACTGGTCTAGATTGATTTTAGGGGGGAAAAAATGTGACCAATGCATGGGGGGGGGCTGGGGGGGGACAGCAGGGATTACAAATGTAAGAATAAGATAGCTAACTGGGGTTCTTTTTTCTACTGATTTGAATCACAAAAATAGCACATGCTAAAATGTGTTTGGGGGTTTTGTTTGTTTGCTTCATCATAAAAATAAATGCTTTATGAACTATGAGGAATGAGCTTTAAAACATATTGAAACAGAAAGAAGATTTCAGGAGCCATATGGGGAAGGGTGAAAAAAGGAGATGGAAAGAAAACAGAAGTGCATTTGATTCCAGCTGAAGTTTCAGAGGGGATGATAAATCAGACATATGGAATTTTCCTCCAAAGCTAAATGGGAATGATTTTAATTACTTTTAATAGATTGATGGATGGATCATTCCTCAAATTTGTTTAATAGATACTGATTTCATTATCTGCTCTGCACAGCTTCCCATGTGCCAGGGCTGACTGGATCCATTTTAACAATGTGCTTGGCATTTTTGTCACACAGGGCCTTAGCAAGGTCATTTTACGGATGGGAAAACTGAGGCTGAGAAACAGAGACTGGAGATTTGCCAAAACCTAGTCAATAAGCATTTGACTCAGTTAGAAAAGAAACCAGGTTTGTCCAGTCCACAAAGTATTTATATTAACATATATATTAATTAGGTTTCATTTTGCTTCAGGAATACAGTACCATTCTCCCTTAACAGAAAATGTCAATTTATATGTTTATTATTTATTATATCTTTCAAGCAAAACTCTGTGCAGTGGTCAGTAAAGAAATTAGTATTGTCCACCTTCAGACACCAAACCTGGCCACCAAACTGTAGTAACAAACCACTAAGTTTCAATGGCCCAAAAATTCTTATCTGGGGATACACTATTGAAAATATTTTTCCTCAGATTTCTCCTAAACTTCCTGTGGTCCATCATAGGTAGGACTGGTCAGTTCTCCTCTGGCTTTGGAGGCCAAAGTGTATTCTCCCACTCCCCAAAGTTTTCTAACATATCATAAAGGATCTGAGGTAATAGCAGTATGAGCAGAAGAAGGAGGAACTGAGAAAGCAAGGCGGAGAGAGATAAGAATTCAAGGCAGAAAATGTCAGGCATGGAGTGGACAGAAGGATGGCATGGATATGGAGGACAGAAGGAGATGCAGCTGCATAGCAAATGTCTGAACTGATCACTAAGGCCTGTTTTAAATGCAGGAATCACCTTTAGCCTCAGTGACAACATCCTGGTGGTCTATAGCACTGGGGAATCTCCCTAATAAGAGGGACATGGGGCAGCTTCTGAGAATTAAAATCATGGCCACTTGCCAAGCCCAAGCATGACAACTTTCAGCTGTTCTTCTCATGAATAGTTATCAAGCAGGCATGTCCTTAAGCTAGTTCAAGCTGTCAATGTTGCCAAGAATATGCAATATTTAAAAGAGAAGTCAGAAATTTCTGACATGAAAAATAATTACCCCCCACTCACTCCTCTTTTCCCTTGCATTTAAGGCAACATTCCAGAAATTAGCTTTGCATCATTAGCTTTTCTTGCTTGCTGTTCTATAGGGTCCTATGAAGGCTTGCCACAAAGCCGAGCCCATAGAAATCGGTGGGCCTATACTTGTGGCCTTCTTGACTTGCATCTAACCGTGGCATGCATAATCTTTCTTCTGCTGTGTCCCCATAACACTGTCTTCTTCTTCTCCCAGTCCATGGGTGGGAGAAGCTTAAGTCACTGCTGATCCCAAATTACAACACTCTTTTTCCTTTTTTCCATTACTGTCAAAGTACGGCCTCACAGTGTATAAAATCTGATAGCTTTTGTCACCCAATATCTTGGAGAGACATTAGGCAAGATAGAGATTGGCAATGGGGATAGCAAATTTCAAGCAGTACAATTTTTTGCTGATGAGGGGAGTCCATAGGGAGAGGGATCAAAAACGTCAAGATGGTGGCCACAACCACACAAAGCCCTGCCTTTTTTATTTTTATTTTGTTTGTTTGCATATGTTGCATGTAAAAAAAAATCACAGCTTCAATCACATGGATTACTTTAGACTGCTTTAGACTCCCCAGCTGCTGATTCATGGAGGGGTAGAGAGCCAGTTTGGTGTAGTGGTTAAGGTACCAGACTAGAAACCAGGAGACCCTGAGTTCTAGTCTCGCCTTGGGCACAAACCAGCTGGGTGACCTTGAGCCAGTCACTCTCTCTCAGCCCTAGGAAGGAGGCAATGGCAAACCACTTCTGAAATCTTGCCAAGAAAATGGCAGGGACTTGCCCCAGGGAATCGCCAGGAGCCAAAAACTGACTCAAAGGCACCCAAAGAGGGAGAGAAAGAGCACAGTGGCTCTATAGTGGGGAAAGAGGCCTACTCCTAATTCCAGTCAAAAGAAAATGAGATGAACTCTGTCTGAGTAAACATGGTTTTTATGGTTCTGTGGCATAATATACCAGATAGCATATTTTGCTGTTATTGTGTTAAATTTGTGGATGTTAATATTTGCTCTCTAATTGGTTCTCCTTTTGTAGCTGTTTTCATCCTGTTTCCATCTAGTAGGGTTGTAAGCTGCTCATTCAATCAGTGCATCAAGCAGCATAGAAGCCTAGTTAAATAATTAATGATAAATAAAATAAAGTCTAATGTTGTTGATAGCTGCTACACCTAGTTTGTTTGTTTTTACTAATTCAAAATTATCTCAGAGTACTTAACCTGGTACCCACCAGATTAATAAAACTCATGAGAGAATGACTGCAAACAAATAAGCTATATTTGGACTTAAACAATGTCCTTGCTCATACTGTGTGCCAGAACAATGGTTTATATTTGTTTTATTTATATTTCAAATTTGGTCACCGCCCATCTCATGAGGAAGTGACTTTTGGTGGTTTACAATAAAAACAACAAATAAATGTTAATTAAAATACAATAAAAATAGTATAAAAATAGTATAAAAATACAATAAAAACCAAATACATGCATAAATAATAATAGTTGCAGCGGAAACCTCACTGGAGCCTATTGTACATGTGTGAATCCAGTCTGTGTTTCTATTACTTTCTTTTTAACCATCACTTCATGTTCCACCTAGTCTAATGAACATTGCAGTTTTACCCTTCACCCCTCTGGGTTGAAACATCGTCCCCTTGTTTGTACTATTAAGCAGCTGAGACAGTGGATACCATATACAGTCATGGGCCTATTCCTACAGACTGCACAATGCTTGGAAATAGGCATTAAGCTGATTAATAAATTACATTTTCAAATAAAGATGATGTTATCATCAAAACATCCCATGATTAATTTCTTCTGGGAAGCTTATGGCCTTTCCTAAAAAAATAAAATAAAAAAAATTACTTGAGTTTCCTGTACATGTTCAAAGGTCAAGCATTGTTACAACTCAGCCCTTGCCACACGTCCCACCTTCCTGCTTATTGAGACAATAGCTGTAACCTGTTAATCCAGCCTAACTTCCTAACCTCAATTATACCTTTTGAGATGGAGGTGATTAAAAAAATTAGTCTTTCTCTACCTTTTCAACTAACAGGTCATTCGTCCCAAGGATATAGGTCTGGAGAATATTTCAGCAGTAAATTAATAGCAACAATAATTATAGGTGACTTGATAAAGCTAAGAATATATATTCAGTCATTCATTCTCATAGAAAAGAATTTTCTATATTCTTGACCAATCTCTCTGATATTATTTCTTCCCTACCACAGCACAGCTAAGGAAAACAACTCAAAAGCTAGGAAAAGGATGTCAGAACATCTTCTCTGCACTGCTCAGCTGTTTCCCCGTGATTTCAAACGAACAGTACAATAGAGGTGGTAGGCAAAGAGAAATCATACATTCTTTTCTTTGGGACACTTCAAACTCCTTCTGGTTCAGAAGATTTACTTCTGGAAACAGCCAAACTGCTCCCAAATCAGAAGTTCAGCTTGGTCCAGAGAAGGACCCAATGTTACAGAGTTCTCCAGAATGTTCTGTTCTGAAATCAGGGAGTTTTATTACAACTGACTGTAATCTAGAGGGAAATCTGGCAAAATTCCTGTGTAACTACAACAGACCTGCTTTCTTGGGGTTAAGTAGCCAGAAAGTAGCCAGCTAGGGCCTTTTTCTTCTGAATCTTCCCAGAAGCAGGGTGGCTGGTGGAAAGGGAGGCACGGTCCAGGCCAGTGTTTCTCAGCCTTGACAAGTTTAAGATGTGTGGACTTCAGCTCCCAGAATTCCCCAGCCACAGGCTGTCTGGGGAATTCTGGGAGTTGAAGTCCACACATCTTAAACTTGCCAAGGTTGAGAAACACTGGTCCAGGTTGTGGAGTGAGAATTCTCCAGTACTGAAGAAAGAATCGGTCCCAGGCAGACCTCTAGCAACAGAAGTATAATGGGTTAGTTTGTTTTCTTTTATTCTGGATGTTCTCAAAACCTTACCTGATTCATTTCACAACTGTTTTTCCCTAAAGCCCAATCTTTATTTTGCTTTGCAATCTTTTATTTTCCTTTGTTTACTCTTACTCTTTGAATCAAATTCTTTTTCTCTAATATCAGCACTCATCCATGTTTCTCTTTGCTGTTGTGGGCCTCAATAAACTAAACATTATTTTAAACAGACATTTTGGTGCCAATTTCTGACCTGGAAAGGTTTATAATCTGGCAACATGCCTCAGAATGTTTACACCTCTGCAAGTTACTTACGAATTATTGGACTTAAACTAGCCTTGTGTTTTTCACAGAAAGAAGAGGTTTTCTTCCTTTTGGTCCTGATTTTGAATCTCTGGATGAAAGGGTGGGAGATGGAGATGGAGATGATGACAGTCAATAACAGTGAAAGCAATCATTATCACATTCATCCCAGACTTTCCTGGTTGGCTGGGGCCAGTCCAGTGGGGTGAATGAGAGTTGTACAAAGGGAGAAGTAACTAAGCAGTACCAAAAAGGTAATCTTTCTTTCTACAGTTTGTTTGTATGTCACATCTGCACACTGCTGTAAGCTCCCAAGATCTCCTGGCAATTTGCATCAACATGTAAAACAGTAAATAATAATTCTAAAAAGACACACCCATGATGATAATAGCTTACAACATATTAACATGTTTTAATTTAATTTAAAATGGATCAATGGATAATAAACATAAACAAAAATAATAATTAAAGGTGTCATCCCAACTTAGTCCTCAAGTGCTACCTGGAAGAGTTTTGTCTTTACCAACTTCCAGAAACCTACTAAGGAGGAAACTAATCCAGCCTCTAGTGGATTATTTTTCCCCAAAGTGCCAAAAGCAAAATCTCTGGGTCTCAGCTACCCTTACCTCACAACAGTGGGGATCCACCAGCAATTTTTCTTACACTAAACATATCAAATGGGTCAATTCTGGTTGGAAAAGGTAGTTTTGGGTGTATCAAGGTAACAAACCCATATAGATTAATATCAGCATTTTGAATTGTATGTAGAAACATCTTGGGAGCCTATGCAGGTCCCACAGCACAGCAGAAATACACATGGCATAATAGGCATAGCAATGAGTACCCGACAACACATGGTCTGGGTGCATTTTGGACCAACTGCAGCTTCTGAGTAGTCTTCAAAGGCAGCCCCATGTGGAGCACATTGCAGTAGTCCAAGTGAGCAATGAGGAGGGCATAAGTCACTGTTGTGAGACTCTTCCACTGTAAGTAGGGTTGCAACTGTTGCACCAGCTGAATCTGGGCAAAGACATTCCACGTGATGGCTTTCACCTGCCCATCCAGTAGTAGTCCAGGAAGACCCCCAGGTTGTGAACCTATACTCTTAGGAGTATTGCCTTCCCCTTAAGAGACAACATCAGAGCTGATGAAGTGCCCTCATGAATAAACAGCAATTCCATCCAACTCTATCCTGTTTGTCCCATCTAGATTCTAATGACTCCTGGACGAAATTTTGACAGTATCTCCCACACAGCCTAGGATGGCAATGTACAATCATCTGCATGTTAATGATGCCACACCATAAATAGACAGATGGTCAGTCCAAGTCACTTCATGTAAGTATTGAAGAACAGAGTGGAGAGAACTGAGCTATACAGCATCCCATACTGAAATGGCCATCGAGATGACTTTGATCCCACCATAAACACTATCTGGATCCACCTCTAAGTTATGGTTAGGAGAAGGAGGAGTGGAACCATTATAATATGTATCTTTAATCCCATGCAGTCCATGAAAGAGCCAGGAATCAGCCTACAAATGCCAGAGGTCTTTAGCCTCTGCCTAAAAGCAAAAGTAATTTCTTTTCCAAGTACAAGTCTCATAATTTCTCTTTAGCAAGAATGTATTAAAAAGAAAGGGATGAGGTTATAAGAATTCCAGTGACTAAAATATTTCCAAACATACAGTCAATATTTTCCCACTGTACCCTTAGGTCTTTTTCATTTTTTTTATAATGCCCCCTATAAACTGACAGGTCTTTTCTTTGGTAATGAAGGAGCTTGCCTGGTCACAGGCAAGGTTGTTTATAATACTATCTCCTGAATTGCTATCAGTCTGGGAACTGACCTTTAGACCATGATAGAGAGCATCCACTTCATTGGCATCAACAGGCCAAAACCAGTCCCAGCTAACGTGGCAGGTTACATCCCAATCATTACATTGGACTCCACTTATGCCTTGTCAGATTTTGGCAAATCTGAAGGACACAGCACAAGACCTGCCTGCTTTCTCCTTACCAAAAGGGAGTTGGCCATCCTAAACAAGACTGCCAACTGCCAGCCCACCAGTGCAGTTAAGAATGAGAAGAAAAGCTATCTTATCTCCATTACAATACTTTAGGCTGAAGCCTGAGCTCTCACAATGCTTGACCAGGTTTGCTTTTTGTCTTCCTCTACCACAGCTCCAGGCATCACTTCTGCCACTTCATCTCCTGGAGGTCCTCAGTAAACCAGTGAGTTCTCCAGAACTGGCCAACAAGAAGGACCTGCTAAGAAGCAATTACTTGAAGAGCCCAAGTCAACCCTTGGTTGCCAGAGATCAACCAGGCAGTCAGTGGAATTCCCCAAGGACCTATCAGAATAATTCCAGATCCATAAGACACTTGAGGTGGACCACTTTAAAAGATCTCAAGTAGCAGTCTCATCTGAACATGGCAAAGGGCTATGTGTCCTGACCTCCATGTTCAGATCACAAGTCAACTTCTCTGAGACAAAAATAAGGTCCAACATATGACTGCTGGAATTGTCAGGCCAGAGAATATCTATATCTATCTATGGTTGGCATGAACTCTTGAGATAGCCCAGACCTTGCCACTTAGGTTATAACAATTATTATTTATAAAATTAAATAATGTTATTGTTTAAATAATTTAATAAACTATTGAAGCAATCCTAGACCAAAAGGCAAGGGAACTCCAACTTCAGGCAGGGACCCTGCTGAGCAGCAAGGCAGCTGCTATGCCAGTAGGATCCCCAGCTTGTCCCTGTAGCCAAGTTATCATACAGCTTTTATGCTCCATGACCTTAATAGCAGGAATTCTAGTCACAGGTAAGGTATCTTTAAAGATAATGCCACTGTCATCCCAGCCTTGGCATTGAGGTTTGCTGCAGGACCTGCAACTTGGGAAGGCAGATTTCTCAGAGGGCTATTTTGCTGCCCTTGTGCAACCAGATCTCAGTAAAACACACTAGGTCTGCCTGCTCATCCACAGCCAAGTCATGGATGAACATGGTCTTATTACAAACGGGCCTGTTGGTTACCATCAGTAACTTAATACCAAGTTCACCAGTGATTTTATTAGATTTCCTACTTTAGGGGAAAGGAAGAGCCAAGAATAGAGGCAGGCCCAAGACATGGATGTAACTTTGCAGGAAAACTGGCACATTGCACAGGGAGACCTGGTAGGCGGGTTCTACCTGCAGTCTAGAGGGTCCCCATTGTTACTGGAGGACAGCTTTCCCCAATCAGGTTGCCCTCTAGATGCGTGGAGTTCAGTTTCCAGAATTCTCAACAATGGTTACATGGCTAAAGACTGCACTTCTAGAAGGTGCCCTAGTTGGGGAAATCTGTAGGGAAATCAAAATTCAATTAGCAGACCTTGGGAAGCTTGGGAGGGGGTTGTCATAACTAGAAGCTATAGAAATTTCCTAATAGCACAAAAAAGTAGCTGGCATTTTGGCAAAGATCACAGTGGCTATCCTTTGCAGCAACAGATGTGATGCTAGATGTGTGAATGCATTTAAAAGGTTTGAATGTATTTAATGGGTTACTTCATTTTTTAATGAGAGCAGCTGAGTCCCCTCCCTCCCCAGCCCCTAGGATCAACGGTCTTTTTACACTGGCCTGCAATGCCACCAACCATTTCCCCCTGAATCAAACACTCATTATTCTTGGTAAAAAAGCTCTAGGTTTGCAGTGGGTAAAAGGGTTAGACACTCTCCTATGCACCACAATCTCAGCCTTGTCCCTATGAACTTGCTCCTCCTCCCAAATCTATTGTTGCAAAAACCTACTTTAAAAATAATGCTAACAATTCCTAGATAGGTTCAACCCAAGCTATTAAAATCCTTCTTTTTATTTTAATACACTTTATCTGAGACCCAAACTCACATTCTTTCTTTTGTATAAAGAAAGGAGATTGTTTCTCTGCTAGCTTAACCTAATAAAACATATGTTTTCAAAGAGATGTGGGGGAAAGAGAATTAGAACAAAAAAAATATTATGTACATAAGTGCTTACTCCTTCACACTCTGATCTAAAGGACATAAATCACTGTGTGAAAATAGCTTACTATACTGTCTGCATTGGAGATAGGAGATTCACATTTTAATGCAAATTTCACATTTTTAAACCAGTAGAACATAATGACCATACAAATCAAATTGCTAGTCAGCCTTCAAAATTCACATATCCTCAAATTTTGTGATGAAGTCCTTTAATCAAAAACGTATTCAAAAATTCATTAAGTGCAAGAGATTGCATAGAAAAACATGTATATTCCTGGAAAGATCCAAGAAAACCTCATTTTATTAAGGTAAAATGTTTGCAAAAACGCATACTTGGGAAAAGTGCATTTTAAAAACAAGCATTCTCAGATTTTTGCGGAAATTTCTTTAAAAGCATAAGCAAATGTAGAAACTTAAACCAGGAAAACAGAAACAGAAGAGACACTGAAAGTGATATGTCTGTCCATCCTCAAAACCTGCTGTACAATCCCCAGATCTGGCTGAAGCTGAGCTTTTCAGTACACAACATATATTTTCATCTTTACTGTGTATGGAAATTTCAGCTGTCTATCCTCTGCAGGACAATCACTAGTCATTATTTATCCAAATTGAAGCACAACATTATTTCAATAGGACAGTTGGCATCACATTGAGTTGGGAATAGTGATATTTTTTGCTGGATAAACATTTAAAGAATTGCAGCTTTAGATGGTATAAGTAAGGAAATAAGTCTCATTGAACTCTGGGGTTTACTTCTGAGAAGACCTTATAGGACTGTGCTATTAAGAATTGTAATTAGCTTTATTTTTGCAGGATGGTATGGCATTTAAAAGAAATGCATTTGGGGGGGAATCATATATTTTTAATTCAGAAATTTTATCAGCTCTGCATTTATCAGCTCTGAATTTGGGAGGAGAGGGTTCTCCTCAATTCATCATAAAGATTTTGTGAAATATATTTTTAAAGTTTTTTTTTTCAGTCCCCAGAAAATGTGCCACCTTTCTCTCTGCCTCTCTGCCTCTCTGCACTTGTGTATAAAATTTCTCACTATCTTTCCTGCCACAAGGTGGCATCTCTTTATTTTATAGAAAACAAGTCAATATTAACATAATTTGAATAATATTTTACACTTGACATTTCAAGGGCTCGGGTAGATCTGATGTGCCAACTCTTGGCCATAAGCTTATGCAATGTGTATGTGACTGGCACATATACATGAAAGCACATAGTCATTTTTCCCTATGTGCCTGAGATATCTGGTTGGAATATTAAGACATGAAATGAATCCCAAAATACTATGTCAGTACTTAGTCCCAATTATTATGCCAACAACGAAACATACACTGATAATTCTGAAATATGGTATATAGTTATAACTCTATGGGGAGGGCAGGGAATGCAATACTGTAAGTGAATAAAAATGATGCCAGTTCCAAAAAAGCCACCAAGTTAAGTGGTGTATACAGTGTGAGCGTACCAATCTCCAATAGTTTCTTCCTAGGCCAGCCTTTTTGTTATAAAAACATAGAAACCATATGTGAGAACTAAGAGATGCAGAAACACTGCGATAAGAACCATATTAATGAAGAAGTTCTTGATCCGTTTTCTGACATGATTCTTCCTTTGCCATTCTATATGGTTTCTCTGTATTATGATACCCAGTCTGTAGAGAATGTGGTCCTAGAAAAGTACAGTGCAATTTCTCTATCCTAATGAAAAACTGGTGAAGAAACTTGTGTACCTTGAACATTAACACATCAGTTTAACTCAACTGATTAATAAGCTGAAACATATTTCCATTTGTGTGTCCCTGCTTTGAGTGGGAAGGGCTGTATTTTAGGCCCATTTTTCTAGCCAAGATAAAAGTTCTAGGTGCGTGAACAAACAGAAGGCTATTGTCACTCCACCAAGATCCACGCAAACACAACTGCAGTTAAAATGTTTGATGATCTCTAAGTGCTGAATAAATGCACCAAGTGGGCCTTAATTTAGCCATTGTCGCTTGCTACACCACCTACAAACTAACAAAGTGAGATATCAGGTCCATTCAGATACGTATTCTACTTTTCAACAAAACTGTATATCATAAGGAAAAGAAATACGATGAGTCATTACCCTGGGTACTTTTAATGATAAAAAGAACATAGAAAGCTTTTCCAAATCAAACGTGACCTCTGGTGATTACAAGGACATTACATTTGTTTTCTTGGCAACACTATAGACATACCTGCCTTCTTCAGGAGTTGTTTTTTTCTTATTCCCAATCTAGCTGACAAATGTGCTATTTCCTGGTGGCCTCCCATCCAGGTCCAGCCTGAGCCTGCTTAGCTTTTTGAAATCAGTCAAGGCTAGCTGTGTGCTGCCACCTAGTGGGGCAAAAAGAAAACATTTGATCTTAAATAGATACCTTTACCACATGTTAATTCAACTGACTGAATTAATAGCCACTCTGATCATATCCAATCCTGTGCAGTGTATAATTCTAACTCTGTAGTTTTAAGAGTTAAACAGAAGAAGCAAAATAACAAAATAAACTGTCACATCACCTCTAACAGCACGAAGAATCAGAACAATGATCGATGCCCCCCTTCAATGTGTAATGGATCAAAAACTCTGATCAGCTCCCTGAAACAACTTGGTTTTAATGGCTTTCTGAAACCCTAGCAGGGTTAGGGCCAATCTAATCTAATCATGCCCTGGTCTCCTCTCACTTGGACTATTGTAACACATTCTACATGGGGCTGCCCTTGAAGAGTATTCGGAAGCTTCAGTTGATTCAAAATGCAGCAGCCTGCATAGTTCTGTACAAGTCCAGATTTGCACATGTGTCACCTCTTTTGCAGGAGCTGCACTGGTTGCCGATCTGCTTCCGGGTCCAATTGAAGGTGCTCGTTATCACCTTTAAAGCCCTACATGGCTTGGGGCATGGTTACATCTACCCAGCCGACCAGAGCAGGGAGGTTGGGTATCTTGTGGGTCCCATCGTTGAGGAAAGTGCATCTGATGGGACCACAAAGAAGGGCCTTTTCTATACTGGCCCCCTCCCTGTGGAACGTTATTCCCACTGAATGAAGATTGGACCCCACCTTGATGTTGTTCCAGAAGGCCCTGAAGACATGGTTTTGCCAGCAGGCCTGGGGACCCCAAGCTGAAAAGGAGCCAATCAAATGGTTGTGTTGAATGGGTTTTTGGCCGGACAAAGGGTGGGTGTTGATGGGGTTTTGTATTGGGAATTTTACTTTGTAAGCCACCTGGAGTCACTGTGCGTGAGTTGGGCAGCCATATACATTTTCTAAATAAATAAATAATCGCTGAGGGGAATGAAGCTCCCAGTTTACATACCTTATCCCACTCAGATCAGCCTTGAACAAATCAGCACACATGGAAACATACAGGTAGTCCTCACTTAACATCCACTCATTCAGTGACCATTCAAAGTTATGACTGTACTGAACAAGCAGGACTTACGATGACCAGCTGGATGACTCGCTTGCAATTACAACATTGCAGCATCCTGTGGTCACATGATCACCATTTGCAACCTTCACTGCCAGCTTCTGATAAGCAAAGTCAATGAGGAAGCCATCAATGATTGCAAATGGCGATCATGTGACTGTGGGACACTATGACTGTGTGGGATTTGCCTAACAACATCAACTGGGACTGCCAGAACTGCTGTCATAAGTCAGCATGGTCATGTGACATTGCACCCTATGACTGTGACACTTAGCGACAGAGTTCCCGGTCCCAATTACCATCGGTAAATGAGGACTATCTGTATTTGTAATATAATATAAATGCGGCCCTGGGAATGGGGAAAGGTTGAATGACCCATTAAGGGAGGAAGAGTTTTAGAAAAAATTGCTCAGTCCCAGGAAAGAAGAAAGCATGAGAAAGTAACTCAAAATAACCCCGCCTTGATTTTGTTTGGTATAAGAAGCAGCAGAGAGAAACTCTGACGGGCCTTCGGGATGCTGTTATTATACCTTATAACAGTGTTTCTCAACCTTGGCGACTTTAAGATGTGTGGACTTCAATTCCCAGAATGTTGCCTAGTCAGTTTTTTTTTTTTCCCCCCTGAATGTGGAAGGAGATGGGAAACCTATCATTATAAAGGCTAAAACGAGTACCCACAATTCCCTACATCGCAAGGAAATTATGGAATCTGCCATGGAACAAAAGGCAAAAAGGAAATTTCATGTGGATAAAGAAATGAAATAAAGGAATCTGGCTTATTAAGCTTTACATATTATCTATCAGCTGGAATGCCCGCAGTTCACACACACCACCAACCTGAGGGAAGACTGCTTAGTTATGCTTCTGAATTCATTTTGTTCATTCAATAAATTGCTAAGTGGCTCCTCCCCCCCCCCCCCCCCCCCCACTTTCCACTGAGTGGGAAACAAACTTGTCAAACTTTCTTCTTGGGTAAGTACAAGGTTTTTGTTTTGGTATTGTCTTCCATTTCCCCACCCAGTTTCTGCATGGCTACACAGAAAATGTCATTTTGTTTTCTCCACTTTTGATCAAGTCCAAATTTTATTTGAAAAGTAATAATTCCTCTGATATTCATATAAAATTGCTGCCTTCTTTCCATTATGTCAGTGTTGTACAAACTTGGCCACTTTAAGATGAGTGGACTTCAACTCCCAGAATTCCCCAGCCAGCCATCTTAAAGTGGCCAACTTTGGACAACACTGCATTATGTTAACCACCAGGCATTCCCACTGGGCCATGAATGGCATTTTGCAGTCCCCTGGGAACCATAAGGTGCCATCTGTTGAAACTCTTTGCAATTCCAAGATGGCTTCTACTGAAATCTCCAGTCAAATGTCTTTAGTGAAAATTAAAAATAAAAGTGAGAATGCGTGTTGATTATTCGACTGACAGCAGTAAGGCAGAATATTGTCAATTGCGAGCTGTGATTCAGTAACAATTAGAGGGTTGCAGAGTCTCCAACAATCCTGAGGTGGGTCAGGATGATTTGGAGCAGGTTATTATGTACCCATGACTGCTTTAAACTCACCCTGTTTAGAATAAAGCTCCAACCACGATCAGTTGTTCAGGAGTCAAGTATATTGCAAACGGTCACCCCAGCTGTGTTAAAAAGGGTTAGGGTTCGCGAAAACAAATTTTTGCTGCTTCTGTAAAATGTGGTGGTGAAGAGAAACAAATAGAGAAGGGTTGCATTCAATGATCCGTAGTGATGTTCTTAACTTAGTGTGACCTTTGTGATTAAAACACTATCAGTGGTCACAACATCTAGAGAGGGATGGAGAAATCATGGAGGGGTGGAGAAAGAAAAAATTGCATTTCTCTCAAAATACTGTATTGCATCATTGTCTGCCTGTCTCTTGTTCTAAATGGTTCTATGTAAATCACATCGTGCTATCAGATATGTATATCATCACCACAATCACCATCACCATTTGTCATCTTTCTTACTGTTTAGGAGGGCTGTGCAGCGCTTCAGATTTTAAAAACCCCTTGCATCAGGAGGCCCAAATTAGACTTTATTTCAGCTTTTAGTGTGTCCTGGTTATATCCAACCTCCAGTGTTGTATAGCACTGTCTTCCCAACTGAAGCACTAGCATGGGAGTTGAACTTCTCCATATGGCACTCCCTACAGTGATCTGGATGTGTGGGGGCAAGTTTTCATTCTGCAGTGATCTAGTTCATTGTGTGGAAGCTTCACGGCTTATCCATGTAAAGCAGGAGCCCTGTGCTTATTGTTCTTCTATAAATTGTTCAATAAAAACATTTTTAAATAAAAACATCAATAATAAAACCAACATTCTTTAAAAACAGTAAAAGAAAAATTAAAACAAAGTTCATTTTCAAAAGAAAGAGCAATTGGAAAGGTTAAAAAAAAAGTCTGGTCTATACATGGCGGAATAAACAGGGATGTAGTAGAAGGTACAGTGATGTCATGATGTGCCATGATGTCATTATTCAAATGACTGCAAATTATATAATTTGTGACATTGCATCATGACATCATAACACAAATAGCATATACTGTAGTGTGTTGTTCATATCAGTTGTATCATGAAGCATGTGATGTCACTTGTCTTCTCTTCCCCTCCCCTGCAGACTCTCATGGTTGCTAAGCAAAATGGGTGGGGGGGGGGGGATAGCAACAAAATTTCCTTTCTAAGATAGCTGGAGCTCTGCCACTGAGAAGACTGCTTCGGGATACTACAATATGAGATACAGGACCATGAGCAGATCCTCCCTGCCTGATCTTAGTAAATGAATTGGGTAGTTTGGGGAAATTGATATGTTAAACACTTCGTTACCCAGCCATTTAGATACTTATAGTCTTATGCCAATGTTATATAGCCCCAGTAGCTCATAGGCTGGCAGGCAGGCTGGCAGCCAGCCCACCTGCCCACCCTTACTGGCCACTATTATGTAGCCCCTGCCCACCCTTACTGGCCACTATTATGTAGCCCCATTTAGCCATCCTTCTTAACAACTGAATGGCTGCATTCTGTAGCATTTACAGTTTCTGAGCCATTTTTAAGAGTGGACCATGTAGAATACCTTGCAGTAATTCACGTGTGAAGTGTTAGGGCATGAATCATTGAAGCTAAGCTATCCAAGTCCACTAGCTGATACACCAGCCAAAGCAAAAACTGAACTTTGAACCTTCTTACTATTGAGGCCACCTGTGTTTCCAGTAACAGATTGCAATCAAGGCAAGCCCCCAAAATTATGACCATTCACCTTTGATGGGAGTGCTACCTTCTCCATAACAGAAAACATCTCAGTCCCTAGCCTGAGAACCAACAGCCCACATTGTTTCTGGCTTATCTGAATTCAGCTTCAAATTGTGGTCCTCATTTAGTCTATCAGTGCTTTCAGTTAACTGTCAAATGTTTGAACATATTCTTTTGATTCTAATAAAAAGGAGAGAAGGGGATAAATAGCTTACTGATTAAACAGTACTCTTAATATGCAGATGATAGCCTCCAAGTGGCTTCTTGTAGATAATAAACAGGGGGTGGTAGGGAGCATCATAGAGTCAAAAAGAAATTTCCCAGTGCTGCTCCCTTACTGTAACACAGTGTCCCCAGTTCCCAACCCACTGAGCCATTAAGTCAATGTCTCATGAGCAATGGTGTAAAGGAAGCTGAGAGATCCAGGAGAATCAACTTGGCAGCATTCCACACCCCCTCTCATTTCTTGCCATTGGTCATCAGTCAGGGCAGTCAAGGATATTTCAGCAGCACATCCAGGCCTGAAACAAATTGGATGGCCACTACATTTTCTAGCACTTTGTCCAGCAGAGGGAAAATTGCAATTAGATAGGTTTCAAGTTGAACTTCAGAGTCCATAGAAGGTCTTTTCCAGGAGATCAGGGGTAGTGGAGCATATCCATGTAAAGAGGCAACAATCATTTTCTGATAAAACTTAAAGTCCTGATGGGCAACAGTATATACAACAGACAATAGGCCTAATTCTGATAAGCTTAATAGGTTACGATAACTGAAGCTGATAAACTCTGACCAAATAGTTCTACAACAATTGTTTTTCTAAGTCTGAGTGGATGTCAATAAATTTAGCCTCAAAATGCTTCACAAACTTATGACAGTAGACTACAGAAATTCTTCATTGAGTTTACCATGGGACTAACTTTGACCAGCCTTCTCACCAACTCTAAGAGCCCCTGGAAAAATCCATGATAGAAGCATTTCCAGAAATGTGGTTTCAACCCTCAAAGAACTCAAACAATTTCTGCACAGACTAACAGTCCATGTACGGTGACTTTGGCTATGTATTGGCTGATCTCAGATTTCAAGTACAAACACTTGTTTCTTTCTTCTTATGTCATTTGGAAGCCCAAAGGAACACTATCTTATGCCACATAAGATCTGTTCATCTTTAAGGAGATCTCAAACTCTTAGCTATGTTAGTTATAGCAAATTAACATATCTACTCTTGTGAAATTGACATACAACCCATAATTTAAAAATAGATTTAGAAACTTTTAAATCAAAATAGTATAAATAGAGAAACATCTTCAGGATAATAACTGCATCTTTCATGTCTCCATTCTCAAGGCTAACATTAATTATTTCATCCCTCCCTTCCTCCCTTCTTTCCTTTAATGAAAGCATCTTAATATCAATTATCTTCTGTTTTTCCTATTTGGGCATGATTTAACCAAAAATAAGCATTAAAGCTGTAATATTTTATGCAGCAATTTCATACATATCTGCCTGAGCATAGGCCCTTTGAATACAGAAGAATTGGCAGCCAAATAAAAAGTCTCAGGACTGCAAATCCTTTTCATTGACAGATTAATCCATTAATGTCCCAGTCATAATTTATGAATGGAAAATTTTTAATGAGGGTGGCCAGTTTTAACCAATGGTAATTTTCTAAACTGTTTGCATCTTAAACTTGGGTTAAATGCATATATTTATAAATATATTTATTACACACATCTGAGTATAATAAATGCATACAATTATTAACTGATTAATTGGTTAAAAAATCCAAATGATTAAGGAATTAAAAGTATGCAATTAAACACTTCTATTTACTGCAGTTCCCACTGGTTTCTATAGGAAATAGTTAAGTGAATGCTTAACTTTACCACTAAAATCAATAAGACTTAAAGGTTTGCAACACTGACTGAACCTCACCCCTCAAACCCATCTTTTTCATATGCCAGTCTATCATTCTAATTAATAAATATAGCAAGCTACACACATCCCCTTATAGGTTACTTCTAATTTCTTTTAATTCATCAATGGAAAAACAATCTTGCAAAGAGTAATTAATTTAATTTCTTCTGAGAGTGAGTCGTTGCTAGATATGTTAAAATTTTCCAACAATGAGGCTTGAAAAACAGCTGCAGCTATGCAAAATTTTTATAGGTTTAATTGAACATCTGTGCATTTTAATTAATTAATTTGAACAGATCAAGGGAAAAAATAAAGCAACTGTAGGTAATGTGAATTTAACAAACCAATTTTAACTTTTGGAGCACTCAGCTAAATGATTTCTTTCTTTTTTTTTTTTTGGTCATTAATAAGCAAAGGGAAAAATTGCAGACAACAAATAATACTTATCTCAATGTAATTTGCAAAATATCCTAAGCAGCCTAATTGACTACTTATGCTAAACCATGTAAGTTGATTTACATGTTATCTTAAATCCATCTACTTAAGGAAATTCCGTTGAAATAAATGACACTTGCTTTCAGTTAAACATGGTTAGGATTGTTGGCTCGTTGACCTTAATAGGATGAAACTGAAATATTCTTATACACATTAGCCTTGATCAAATCTCTTTGCCTAGATTGAAAGAAAGTTTGTTTTGCTTAATTATGCCTGGACTGGAAGGTCTTATTCCAAAATGTCTTGAATTAAATTGGTTAGCCTTCCACATGTTAGCCTTCAACCAAAGTAAGCTAATCAAGCCCTGTCAGAATTAATGAGACACACCCTTTACATCTAGCAGTATAAAAGGATAAAGGCCATGCTTTTGACAACATTCCTTCAGCTGTGGAAATTGAGAATTGTTTCTACTTCTAGCTAAAGATGAACTCGAAACTCAGTACAAAGCAGTACTGAAGTCAAGCATAGGTGAAAAACATCTTGGAAATAATGAATAGTTGTCATGTCATAAATAGCATATATATTAGACTTTGGGGTCCATTACAAAACTAGTCTACTGGTATTATTTTTTTCCTCACCCTCTTGTTACCGTAGGAAATGAAAGTTTTAGGAAGTAGCAGCGTGGCTGTTTTCCAAAGTGATTTTTCTTTCAGCCAAGAAATGAGACTCTGATCTGAGTGGTAGCACTTCCATCAGGGTTGCACATCTAGACAGAATCCAGGAAACAGAATAATCCAAAACTGAAGGACTAAGGTGGAAGTCAGAGTCAGAGTTAAGGGAATCTGGAGAATTTGTGCAATCTACATTCTCTGATTCAATCACATGAGCTCATTCTCCTGGATTAATGTATATCTCATATTTGAATCAAGTCTTTAGGTGGTCTCAAGACTACTTTCTTAATCATGTTATTTTGGTTAGTAGTATCCATTCATGTTGGGTAGCTAGTGTTAAATATATTCAAATGGACTCCAGTTGCCACTGGGAATAATGGGTCAAAGTAATGTGTACCTCACAGGGCTGTGGTATAAAAAATGTTGGCTTGAAAATGAAGATACTCTTGATCATTTATCACTTCATAGATATCCCTTCTTTTTCTGAAAATTTGAGGCATGGTAAATGAAGGTCTTGTATAATTTTATAACCACAAGTCTTGAGGTGGGCTGGACTGAGACAGCACGATTGACTTAAAAGGCAATACTCAGACCACTCTTATTATTACTTCCTTTAACAAGAAACACAAATGATTTTTTTAGTAACAGAAGGTGCAATACAGAATTCAGAAATGGTAATATAACAAGGTCAATAATTAGTAATAATATAACAATAACTTTCACCTGTGAAAGTGACATAGCCAAGATTAGACTGATTCATGCCATTTTCAAGAGACATATACGAAAGTACACCGTAACTACAATTATTTTATACTAACTCAAATAGGAAGGCTTTCCTAACCCTCCTTTTTAGAAAAGGTCCAGTGGCAAAATGGCAGATCTGTCTATGGGGGATTAGCCAAGGGAATAAATATACTTCATTCAGGACCATGATGGTTCCTACAGTCCTGCAACTCATCTAACTCAGCAGAAGCACAAAAACAATGAGGATTCCTGGGTTTCAAATCCTGACACTTTGGCATGCTAAGAGAGGGAGGTGCATACTGCAGTAGCATTAAGCTCCTAGGCTAGTTTAAGAAATATATTTTGTATCCCTTTTCCTTTTCATTCAAAGCAAAATTTCATTTCAACTTCTAGATCTTTTTCCCATACACCTGACATTTTCCATATCAGGGAACTTTCCATAGCACCCATTGTTCTTTTTTGTTGTGAGAATGAATAGAGAAAATATGGTAGCTAATATAGAATAAAATGAAGATTATATTTATTTATTATATACTTATTAAGCAATTTTATATAGCCACCCATCTCACCGAAGTGACTCTGGGTGGCGTACAACAATCAGATAAAAGACAGATATAAAAACAACAGAAGATATATAAAAACACATTAATAAATACCATTAAAAACCCAAAAATATAAACCATAGGGGAAAGGAGAATAAAAATGGTCCTCTCAGCAATGGAGCCATCTAAGCAGGTCTCTGATCCCCTGGGAGCCCCAGGCCTGATCACATAACCAGGTTTTGAGGGCCTTTCGGAATAGCAAAAAGAATGGCTAACCTAATCTCAGGAGGAAGGATATTCATAAGGTGGGCACCACAGCAGAGAAGGCACATCTCCCAGGACCCACCAAATGCAGGTTCTTAGCCAATGGTACCTAAAGCATATATATTCAAGATCTGTGCCCAAATCCTGCAACTAGGTGTATTTCTTGGCCATACCCTAGAATTTATCTATTATCTTAATATCTAAGTTTTCATCCCAACCCCCCTGTGAGTAGCAGTCAGTGATACAGAATGGAAAAAGTGAAATTCAGAACATTCTAATGACACAGCATGGGTTAAGTACTGTTCAGCATTTGAGGGAGTAGAAAGAGGATGGCTATTTTTTAAAAGCTGCCTTTTTAAAAATTAGTTACTGTAGAGAGGTAGAGCAATGTGTGTTAGTTTCACAATGAGGAACTTTAAATGTGAACCTATGAAATCATCAAATGGGTATTTCTGTATGCATCTGGAGGCATTTCTGAGTTAAAAATTGTACTGCAAAATTTAGAAAAGCTTTGATCCACATCTTAGTGTGAATCAGACCTAAGCACTTAAAAATACAGACTGATTATTAGTCAGATGGTTTGCCAATAAAGCTACCTTGGCCTTAAGAGACTGAGTTCTGAATAAGGAAGTTCTGAACCCAAAATTTGCCTCATTTGATCTCACTAGACAGTTCTGAGATATAAAATAAAACCGCTGTGGCCAATCCAGCAAAACACTACCACAGTGGTATGGACAGCAGGAAGACAGCCTAAAAGCAGCCGTCATTTCCCATTCTGAATGCTGCAAAAGATGGGTCCCAAAAAAGAATGTGTAGAAAAAGTGCATGTAATAGTTTAGTTTTTTTTTTAAAAAAAAGCACATCAGGAAAATGTATGTTAAAAAATGAACATCAGGGCAATTTAAGTAAATCTATGAATATTAGAGTAAGTTGTGTATAAAATCTTTGCATGTTAGGGAAAGCTGAAAATGAGAAACAAATGCTAATTTGAAAGTGTGTGTTTCTAAAAATCCATTAAAATTGTCAGAACAGATTAATAATTGAAAATCTGTGATATTAACACAGACAGGATTTGAATTGATCTTCATATTCCTGGCAAGAGCCGAGCCACTTTTCCTCTAGCTCCACCCTTCACCCCTAGTGAAGAGATGACCCATCTTATAGGGTTGCTCTTAGGATCACTGACATGAAGTCATGCAAAGCCTTTTTAAGTCTCTAGCATGAGGACAGAGGTCAAGTAGAATGTCTTATGTTCTGTAACACTGCAAACCACTTGCAAGTCTGACATGCTTTTCATGCCATAGACAAGCCTTTTCTAGGGCATCATTTTGTCAGATTTTCTTCTGAAATGTTGGGGGGAGAACCCAACTGAGGTACAACTTTTCATGCATTTCATGTGTTCAGCTGCTCATAGTCTGTGGCATTAACAATTTATCATCAAACCCAGTGACTTTGCTGCCAACATATCAAAGTGGCCAGTGGATACATATGCTCAAGCCGGAGCATCTGCTTCTTCCATGTTTCTAACATTAGCACAGACATCAGAATCAGTGGACTATTGAATGCAATTACAGTAAGCGAGACAGACAATAAAGATTGATAGCACCTTCTCCTTTTATCACGCACCAAAACTAGTGGGGGGTTAAAGCTTTGCCTTGCACTGCCTCCATTTAACAATGATTGAAAATATGCAGTTGTGGTGTCAGAGTCAAGATGCAATGAGGAGATATCCCTTACTTTGGGCTGCTTTGTTTGCTGGACACATTATCAAATTGAATGAAGAGTGAATCCCCCTCTCCCAAAATGAGCAACAAATATTATATATTGATGATGAAGATTTACTTAGCACTGTTCTATCTATCACACACTAGAAGTGGAACTCTTCTTTTTATCTCTGTGCAAGTTACAGATGCATAGTTCAACATTTCTCAGTTTATGCTTCTGCCTGGACTTGCCTGGTTGGTTTTGTGACTAGCCCATGTGTCCTACAGATATGTAATTAATAAAATCCTTTACTATAGTGGAATCCTAATTATTTCCACTTCAGAAAGGAGCTGGCAAATCAGAATGAATGATGAGAATTATGAAGGTTCCAGCTCTATGCTGTTGGACTTGCTGAACCCTCGTGAGCCTTAACAGGTTTAAGTGCTTAAATATGCATAGAATTTCAGCTTCAGCTTCTGCTCTGAGTTCCATCAAAAGATACATAGAGGCACAAATTGGTGTTACTCAGTCCTCAAATTCTCAATTCCAAATCTATAGCAAAAAATACACTTGGATATTCAGCTTCTGCTCCAAATTTATGTCCTTGACATCTTCAGCCTCTGCTACACATGCACACCCAAAATTCTGTGTGATCTGGTCACACACATTCTGTGATGTATTCTCTCCCTATGTTGTTAGGAGATAATCTGGTTGAGAGAGCAACCCACAGTTCCCAGCCTTGAGACAACTGTAACATCAAGAGATGCCAGCTGTTTTTCATAGCCTTTAAAAGAACCACTCAATATCCATGGATTTGGGCAACAGGAAGTAACCTAGGATTTCAACCTTGGAGCATAGATCTAAATAACTGCTCTATGTTGTATTAGGCAGATCTCTTGTTTTAGTTGGCTTCATTCTTATCTTCAGTAAAGCATCTAGTCAAGTCATGTCTGAGTGTCAGTAAACCAATTCTAGAACAAGGGGTAGAGAACCTAGACTTACAGTTGTACCAGACTGAAGCTGATATCTCTAGCCTTAAACTGAAGGTAAATATGACACTCAAGAATGGCACCAGTGGTTTGAAAGCATTCCTCTTTCTGTGCTTAAAGCAGATAATTTTCTGGTTTGTAACATACCTTATTTATTGGCATTGTTGGTTGACGCAACTCTGCAAAAAATTTTGCCTGAAGGAGAGGGGCCAGGCTGTTCTGCATCTCTGTCTTTCTGAGGGAGGAGTGCACAAATTTTCTTTTTCACACTGAGGGCTACCCTTGGCTTGAGAGATGCATGCTAGAGACAACACTTCAAAAACCAGGCAGGGGAAGGATTTCTTTGTTGTAGTTGTCTCCTTAGGCAAAACACCTGCAACATTTCAGAAGGATAGGTACAAGAGCTAGGGGCTTCTGATCCTATAACCACTGAAAGATAATATCTATTTGCAGTTATAATCCTATATAATCAATACCAGTGCAGTGCTTCAGAATTAATTAGAAAAGGGGCTTTGAAATGGACTGTAAACACAGCACTTGTTTGCAACTCTGTTAAAGCAGACATGTCTTTCCCAGGAATCAAGTCTGCTTACTTCTTGTCTGCTGCCTGGGCATCTGATGGTAAGGAGGGGCCAAGGGCAACAATGTGTACCTTGACATTGCAAATGCCATCATTTATATCCTTGTGTCAGATGTTGGGATGAAAGTACATAATCGCAGCATGTACACGATGACAACGCCACATGCACGTCATCATTGTGGAGTCATTGCAGATTGCTGCCATCACTGCTGGTCTGGTGGCACTACCATACAATATCAGGAAAACAATGCTGTTGCTTTCAAATGTTGCAACAGGCTCTATGGTTCTGCTCCCTCATGATTCGGAACTCTTCTTCTTCTTCTTCTTCTTCTTCTTCTTCTTCTTCTTCTTCTTCTTCTTCTTCTTCTTCTTCTTCTTCTTCTTCTTCTTCTTCTTCTTCTTCTTCTTCTTCTTCTTCTTCTTCTTCTCCTTCTCCTTCTCCTTCTCCTTCTCCTTCTCCTTCTCCTCCTCCTCCTCCTCCTCCTCCTCCTCCTCCTCCTCCTCCTCCTCCTCCTCCTGAAGCATCACACAGTCCTAATCAGTATCCACTCTCTCAAAACTTGTAGAAAGGCTATACTTAATTGCCTCCAAACCATAATTATTTGCCCCGCCACCAAGATTATTGTCAAGCACCCAAAGCTGTGCAATCATTCTTTAAAAGCAATCGCTAGTCTCAGGAGTGAAAACAATTTAATACTGAAATAAAATAAATTGCAATTAAGTCATTTTTTTTATTTAGCATATTTATATAGCTGCCCATCTCACAAACACAGGACTCTGGGTGGCATACAGCACAACAACAATTGAAAATTCCATAACAGTCTAAAACCAATCAAAAATAAATACAATAAACAGATAAAGTAAACAGATAAAACAGATAAAATAAACAGATAAAACCCAAGAAAGCAGGAGAACAAATATAACTTAATCTCATACAGCCAGCTTGCAGGCTTTAGTTTATCTGTTTATTAAGGCTAATGCTCTGAAAGCCATGTCAATTACCTTCATTGCAGAATAATTATTTGGGTACTAATTAAAGCATCCAGCGTCCTGCAAGCAACTCTGCTTGCTTGCCCAAAATTTCCACATGTCCTTACTTGCATAATCTAATCTGAGACATGGTAATTGTCAGATAATAAGGCTGTGAGTTAAGTAGTGTGAATAGGTTGAGCAGTGACCAAAATTCAGTACTCTAGCCATTACAGCAGAACTGTTACAGTTCCAAGGCTAGAAACAAATCATGTTAGTTGCATTTGTGTAAGTTAAATTACAACTTAGACTTTTCTGTTCAGGTCCTGTCCACTTGTTGGGGGCTGAAAACGTTGTGTATTCCTATACTACATCATGTTGCCTCTCAGTTGTTTATGGAAAGCAGATACACAGTACATTATTACAATGGCAAGAGTGAAATAGCTGTTACTGAGTGGCCTCCTGAGTGTAAAGGTAATATTTGCTCTGAAGTCCTTGCTAGCCTTATTTCGGGCTCCTGATCTAGGACTGCAAAAATCTGGACGCACACTTGTTAGAGATTTCTGAATCTTTTTTGCCACCTGGATTTTTGCAGCCCACATGTGGTTGCCCAATCCTTAGAGAATTATATATAATTTTTAATCCCCCCTTTATTATTTTTATAAATAACTCAAGGTGGCAAGTGTACCTCATACTCCTTCCTCCTCCTATTTTCCCCACCACCACAACCCTGTGAGGTGACTTGGGCTGAGAGAGAGTGACTGTTCCAAAGTCACTCCGCTGGCCTTCTTACAGCCCTGCAATTGGTCTTTGGATAAAGTAGTCATTCAGAGCTTATCAGGCATCTTAGAATAACATGCTGGGTTTTTGCATTGACTTTTTTTTCCTAAACTTCTACTTTAAACTAACAGAATAGATTCAATCCTGGTGAATATAATAATGGACAAAGTATCTTAAAAATACTACAAGTCTATGACTTAGAGTAGCACATTCTTTCCTATGCCTGGTCAGTTTTAAGGAGCAGCAGTCCGACCCTTTGTTGTATTCTTCCCCCCCCCCCCCCAGTAATATATGTTGAAGTATAAATTATTTAAAAATTAAAGCTATTTAGAATAATGGCCCTCCAAACACAAAGTATTTCTCCTTTCAGCATTCAGTATTTATAGCATTGATTTTTTTTTCTTTGCCATTTACTTAGTATTAGAATTGCATGGACCTCATCAATAAAAAATGAATTTTGATAACTTTCAAAACAGCTATATTATTTTTCCCTTTCATTTGTAGCAATTTTTCCCCTCCTCTCAGTGGTATTACTGCAGTAAGTCAGTCATTATTTCTTTATGTTTCCTCTCCTTTTGCTTTAGTATTTCATTTGCCTTTACGGCACCCATCTCGTGATCGCAAATGGGGAGGGGGGGAAACAGAAGCATTTTTATTTCTTTTAACAGTTGAAATGTCTGCAAGTGATTTAACTGTCATTTAATTTGATTCCTCTCTTCTGTCTGTGGAGAAATATGTTTAATGTACTGGAAATTATGTTAATAAGAAAAAGCATTATCTCATTTAATGAAATAAATATACAAATATTTCAAAATAAAATAAAGAGGCAATCTTTAGTGAGGGAAGATGAAAAAAACATCTTGTGGTTTGCATAAAATAACATCAATGAAGGGGAAAAAAATTAATGAATGCCCTGAAATGGATTGACAAAGAGAGAAAGAGGAGGGAAAACCCCAAAATTCAAAAGTAAAGGAAAAGAAAGAAGAAAGAAGGTGACTGAATTGTATTCAAATATTTTTAAAATATAGAAGAGGAAACAGGAAAAAAATCAATGCAAAAATTAACTTCAGTTGTTTTCCTATTTTTGCAAGCCAGCTTAGGTCCTCTATTTTGGGCTGTTTTTCTCTTTGTTTACCTTTGTGTGTATTGTTTAAAGCCCATTCTCTCTTTCCATCATGTGCTCCCCCCCACACACAATTCCTTTCTTTATTCACAAAATAGAATTTAATTTAAACCAAAGAATTCTGAACTGCTTTTATTCTGGGTAAATCCCAGACACTAATAATGCCACAACAAAGACTTTGCATATGGAAAGTAACGTGAGAGCAACATTCACCAAGGTTAAACAACTAACGTTTGTAGTGAGAGCAAAACTTGCCACAATTAAATAATAAAACCATGACCACTGCAACAGAAAGATGTAATTAGCAATTTAATTACTGGCATCAAAATGCCACTAAAAGATGTCAATAACAAAATCAAAATCTGGCGTGACAAACGGATTTCATTCTCTTCTTTTTGTCAGTGGGTTGACTGTCAATTTTTCCCTTAGCAACTAATATACACGCACACATTCCCAAATAAGTTTTTGAGTCCCCTCATCCCGCACTGACATTCTGCCAAGGATATTATTTAACATTTGTTACAGATTGTTTCTTAAGCTTGTGCATTTCAGTTAGTGAATTCTTTCAGAAAACAAAACAAGACCAGCACAATCAGTAACAGGCTTTTGATGGCAGAATATGTTCCAAGTGAGTTCAAGGCAATTTTTAGGATTTGTATGGATCTTAAAACATTCTTCCTCAAAATATACAGACAAATCCGGTTAAGCCCACATGTGGGAGCTACAATGAGCCCCCATTTCTCTTTCTTAAGAAGAAACTAGGATCTGATGCTACTACTAATTCCATACAGATCTGGAAACATATAAAGAATTTGTCTACTTTTGAATGTCTCATGCAGAGCTTGCTCTCATAATGCTCTAATGAATTCCAGAATATGTTTATATTATTATCCAACACCTACCAATATCACTGCAAGGTGCAGAAAATGACATCTCTTTTGATACCTTTTCCTGGTAACTTAGGGGAGGGACAGTTCACAAGGAAGAGGGCAACTAAATGGTGCAAAGTTTCCATATGTAAGAACATCCTGTCCTCTCAATCACCTCTGTTGCATTCTGAGGACCTGGGACTTATAGGAATATGGAGGTAAAATGCAATGCTTTGGTTCCTGTTTCTTTCAGAAAGCCTCTTATATTTTCAGTGGTTAAGACCTGGGATCAACTTCCTTGGTCTTCCCCAACCTGGTGCCCTAGTGTTGTATTTTGAGCCTGATATGCCTCCAGCTGCTAGTTGGACTTTCATGCATTTCCAACACATCTGGAGAACACAAGAATGGGGAAGCTGGAGAAGGCCATGATTAATCCAAACCATTCTGAAATATCAGTCTGGATTGACCATAAACATTAGATTGCCAGTATCATAACTACATCTTCTTCCTCGTACTGTTCTATCTTCAAATAACTGATCCCATAGCAGTCTGGCACCACTTGTGTGCTGTGAACTCCTGGTGTCAGGATAAATCATGGGGTGGAAGGCAGACTAGTATGGAGGCAATCTTGGATCAGCAGCAGCACATCCCATATCAGGAAGAAGAGACAAAGTGTTGTATGATTACGGTGTCAGCTTGGAATCCTCACTTAGTTATGAAGCTCTTGGGGTGGCTTTGGGTCATTCCATGTCCTTCAACCTAATCTGTATGCAGAGACCTGAACTTTTTTATAGGGTGAAGGATACAACTTCCTGGAGAAAATATGGGGTATAATTAAAGGCCTGGCACTCAGGTGCCTCCAGGACTGCCACAATTGTCCTGACGGGCCAGATCATCTAAAGACAAACTGCTGCTGATATCCCGCTCCTTGGGACACAATTGCCAGGAGGAACAGCCTCCCACTGATATCAGCCTTCTCCCCCCCCCCCCCGCCCCCAGCATTCAGGAAACAACTAAAGGCGGAGCCCTTCTATAGGGCTTTTCCCTAGTGTATGGACACAATCATTTTGTTGTGGTGGTTGCTTCTCTTCTCATCTGTTTTAAATATTTTTTAAGCCTACCATGGAAGTTTTAATGTTGCATCTGTTTGAAATTTATTTATTTATTTATTTATTTATTATAATTGATATAGCCACCCATCTCATATGTATGACTCTGAGTGGCTACATAATATATTGCTACATTAGATGTTTATATTTTTGTCATAAACCACCATGAATCAACTCACTGCAATCAGTGATATGTAAGTTTAACAAACAAACAAACAGCACATTTGCACTCTTTCTGGTTATATCTGCAAGTGTTTCATTTGTGCAGATACTTTAGAATATAATATTGTAATGAGAACTACTCACTAATTTTATGCTGGGCAATGTCTCCTGTTGTTCTGAAAAGAGAAATTACTGTCTATAATAGTGAAAAGAGTTCTAGGATGCAGGCTGGGATTCAGGCGTGCAGGTTCTTCTGAGCTTGCCTGAAGCCCTCTGTTCTTGCAGTCAGGAAGTATTCATGAGGTCAAAGTTACTATCAATTTCTTAGATGGGAGTTAACACATCCACTGTTATCCTCATACTGAACATTCTTTAAACTTGTTTATCATGCACTTTCAGTGTGTCAGAATGATTATTCCTAACGATTTATTGATATATTAGCATTTGCAAGAATGTGCAAGCTTTGCTTGTTGATTTCTACATAGATTCCTTTGACAAAATACAAATCATGGCTTGTCACCTTTCAGAAGGAATGCTAAATACATTTGCCCCAGCGCCAACTTTTTTATGTGATGCTAGTGGGTCTCCTTAGCTACATAAAGTTACAGATAAATACAGAAGCTTGTTTATTAAAAGTATTTCTAAGCCACTAATTCTTTAGCAGTTGGAAGTAACTATAACATTATTCCAGAATAAAATGAGATTGAAAGCATTCATTAAAAGATAAATGTTGGGGGAAATGTATGGTTGGGGGAGGCCAATATCAAAAGGTGGGTTTTAAGAGATATTAAAGGACTGGGTACTGACAGGCTACAAAGAGCTAGTTGCCAGGCTTCTCTTGGTTGGAGCTTCTCAGGGAGGGGTGTACTTAAGTTGTGGTCAAAAAGTAAAGATGGCAGCCGGGTGGGTGTGACTGAAGCTCCATCTGCTTTTTATGTGGAAAGGCAGAATTTTGATTACACTGTCACAGCTACCACCTTGACTTTTTTGACCATACCCTGCAGACACCCCTATTCCCAGGTGCTAACATGGCATGGTTAGTAAGGAATCTTTATTGTACACTCTGACTAAAGCCACCTTGAACAGGTGATGGCCTTCTGACTGTTCAGGCTGCTATTGACAATTTATATTTTCTTTAGTTTAGACTCAGCATTTCTCCCCTTCCCTCCCCACTACTTTCCATAGCTTAACAGAAACCCAGCCTTACATTTCCCACACTCTGGGCCATGTGACACATTTTCAGCATTGCTGCCTTGAGAAACTCCACCTTCCAGTGGCCATTCCAAGGCACAGATATCACTGCTGAGAAGGTCCATCTCCATGAGGTACCAAGCAGCAATCCATATAACCTGGCACAGAAAGCAGGACCTTCCCCAAAGTCCATAGATGCCAGGGAAGCTGATGTAATTGAAAGTTTTAAAGTAATCCCCAAAACCCTTCAAGAAGGGAGTCACTGAATGGAAAGAAATGTGTTAACCAATAAAGAAATGACAGTATAGATGAGAAAAACAATAGCAACTTCATATCACTCAGAGTTTAGGCTTGAGCATGGGACAGAGACAGCATTGGTCACTCTGGCTGATGATTTATTGTATGTCACTCTGGTTGATGACCCAGATGGACATAGTGAGCCTGTCCTGGTCCTCTTGGACCTTTCAGTGGCCTTTGATACCATCAATCATGGTACCAAGCAGAACTACTGCACAATGGTGCCTCTAGTCCCCAGACCCTGCAGTCTGGGAACTAGAGGCACCATTGTGCAGTAGTTCTGCTTCTTCAGTGGTTGATTCCAGTCAGTGGCTGTTAGGGGAAGAGATCAGCACCATGCATGCTCTCTTGTGAGCACCACATGGATCTGTCCCCTTGCTTGTTAACATGCACATGAAGCTGTTGGGGTAGGTAATCTGGCAGCTTGAGGTCTGGTATCATCAATATGCTGATGATACCCAACTGTACATCACAATACCAGGCCAGGCTGGATAAGTTGTCAAAGTCCTGTCCCGGTGCCTGGGGGCTGTGCGGGTCTGCATGGGAGAGAATAGGCTTAAACTAAACCCTAGCAAGATGGATCTACTTTTTGTACACCAGGGGTTCTCTACACCCCCTATTTTGTCTCTTGATAGGGTCACACTGCCCCTAAGGGAGCAGGTTCGCAACCTGGGGGTCCACCTGGATATGTGGCTCCTGCTGGATCAGCAGGTGGAGGGAAGCCTTTGCCCACTTTGGCTGGTGTGCCAGTTGTGATGGGATGAGAGGGCCTGACTACATTGATTCATGTCCTCATCACCAACCATTTAGATTACTACAATGAGCTTTATATGGGGCTGCTTTTAAAGGCAACCTGGAAACTTCAGTTGACGTAGAATGCAGTGGCCTGGGTGCTCCCAGGTGTGGGCCATTAGGCACATATTACCCCTGTTCTGTGGGCCCTACATTGGCTGCCTTTTAGCTTCTGAGTGCAATGTAAAGTGCATGTATTAGCCTATAAAGCCCTTTATCACTTCGCAACTGGATACTGCAGGACTGCATCTCCCCATTAAAATTGGCCTGTCTACTTCAATCCTAATGGGATAAGCAATTGGTTATCCCCATTTCCAGGAGGTTGGGGGGGGGGGGCACTCCCTGGAAGCACTGTTTGTTAGTCATGGGCCTGGCCTGTGGAATGATCTCCCATTGGAGATCCGTTTGTCCATAAGATTGTTGACCTGCCCGAAAAAGCTGAAGACAGAGCTTTTTCAGAGGGCTTTTAGGGCCTGACACCATATATTGTGCTGGATTTTATTGCCTTGTTTCTATATTGCTTTATTTTGTATTTCTTTGTCCTATGAGCCACCGAGAGTCTTGTGATTGCAGTGGCATAACAAACTTGATAAATAAATAAATATGCTTAGAGACCCATATTCTCCAGCAGCTCAGATAGAAACCCAAAGCACAGCTTGTTGCATTATAAGCTTTATAGTAAGCAAGCACTGAAAGCTATTTATTCCAATCCTAACTGATATACTTTTGAAGTTTTGCCTTCTTCTTTTATGTAATTCTGTTGGCTTTTTTAAAAAAAATCACAGCTTTTTAACAATGCATTTGAACGCATTTGATTTCCAGCTCCCCACGCCATTCCTATTGCTGTAATAATACTAATACTAATATCAAGACTAATAAAAGAAATTACTTTGTATACTTTTGAAGATGGGTGCTTTGGCATGCCTTTAATTTTTCTTCTGTAATGAATGATACAATAGAACAAATAACTACTGGATTCATTTTTTTCAGTTTAGTCATAGCAGAACCCCTGGAGTTGGAAGCAGGGCTGTTCAGGAGCAGTGGCTGCACTGAGATTGCTGGGCATCTGCTAAGGAGTATTGCTAGCAAGATCTTCCCCAAAGCCCAGAACTCTCCAGAGATCCTGAACTGCCTATTCACTCACTCCTGGAGTAAACAATGAGGGAACCAAGAAGAAAGAACAACGTCTTCCTCTCACTTTCTGTTCTCCCTCAAAACAATTGTGATGATAGGAACTAAAGGGAAAGGACAAACATATATTGTTGAGAAAGGTGAAATGGAGCAGGGTCCCCAAAACCCAGAATCATAATTACCTGTTTGTTGCCAATAACAGTAGCTGCTGAGTCTATTGATCTTTTCTGGGAGGATGTACTAGACTCTACAATTAATAAATAGCATGAGCAACTCCTATGTAAACATCAGGATCCTTGATTGGTTAACCAAAAACCATATCTTACTTTTGCACTCCAGACTATGATTCTAGTAGAAGTAAGGATCTGAATTGTCCACTCCCAAGTCTTTATATAGATGCAGCTATTTACTACCTCCCACTCTACAGCTGCATCTGCCAAGTGGCTATGTCCTGTTCCATGGAAACAATATCACAACAGATTTGCTCATACCTAGAAAGGCCATACTGCAATCCTTACTAGTTTGCAAAGTTTGTTTACAAATCCAACTCAAAAGCAAAAATGTAAGTAAGTCTCAGAGTCCCATTTAGAAGTTCATAGTACTTTAGTTCAGCTTTAAAAATAAATTAAAAAAAAAAAAAAGAGTAAAAGTCTTGAAAGGACACACTGAATGAAGACCCTGATGACTTAGCCTTTTGCATTCCTACAGAATGGCCAACAGCATTCTTTCCAACTAAATAGTTATATCTATTTTTTTAAAAAAAATCAGCTTATAAATGCATTAAGCTAGTAGGGATACTGTAATTATAAGCTATCCACCTAATATTACACAGAAGTTGTTTATCTGGAATTATATACTATGTTGTATATATGACGTTGTATATCCTGCTGAGTCATGGTTTGTTGAAAAAGCTATAGCTGCCCAGCTTACAAAATTTGTTCAAATAATGTTTTAAAAATCATTCTTGTCAGGGCCACACAATACACTAAGCTAAACCCAAACAAACCATATTTTAGCTTAGCACAATATGTGAAAGTAGCTGCTCTCTATGCATGCATTTAATGCAATGAATTTTTGGCCTTCTCAGGAGCAAGCTCACTGGTGCCAAGTTTGTCAGCAAGGAAAAACTAAGCAGGGCAGAGGGGTTTGTTGACAAAGCTTGCACAAAGCCACAAATATGACAATCTTGCATTTCCAAAATTAGTGACATGCTGCTATTCTTGGTTGTCATGGAGAATAAAGATCTCAAAGAAGAAGGATATTACTTTAATAAAGAGGAAAATGATCTTATAAAAGGAACCAATTCCTTAGTGCTGTGATGAAAGAGTGTGCCCTAAAAATTGGTCATAGATCTGAGCAGAGAGGAAGCCACCATGGATTTAATCATGTGACACTCAGGATAGGGTAAGAAGTGCCAGTGTGATTGAACCATTTAATGGAATATTTTCAGAAAGTCAAAGGAAATCATATCTGACTTCAGGAAAGGGAGCATCTCTTAAATTAAGGGAATGATAAGATAAAAATGGTAATGGAATGTCATGAGATTCAAATCCTCACAAATGCTTGGGAATTAAACTTAAAATGTATGCTGGGTGTTAGGAGGATTAATAAGCAGTATCAGGGAAGCTACTGGAGAAAAAAAATCATTCAGCAAATGAAGTAGTTCAAATCAGAAGAACAAAGGTGATGAATGCATTAAAAAAAAAGACAGTAACCTTGATAATCTCAAGTCTTATGATTGCAATATAATCTTTGAGGGATAGCCCTTGAAGACATTCTGGAAATTGAAGCTGGGCTGAAATGTACCAGGTTGGATGGTTATGAATGGTGTTGGTAAATAATCTCAACACTCCTTGAGGTACCTCATGTCCCACATGTTGAAACAAGTTTATTGATTGATGATTCCTTCCAAGATCATACAAATGCTCACAAATGATGCATAAAACCCTATGTGACTTAAGCTCAAAATATTTACATGGCCAGTACTCCTAGGACCACCCCACACTCATAGATCATCAATGGGGAACTTTTTACAGGTCCTGCCACAAATATGTTTGATATCAACAACCACAGTGCAATAGCCTTCAGGATTCATATTATTGAAATAAATTCTCATTGGAATTCTTGTTACATTTCAAGGGGGAACTCAAAATTATTTATGTCCCAGGACCTTTGAAATTCCCACTTATATCTATTGCATTTTAATGTTTTATAGATCTTTCCTTCTTTCTTTCTTTCTTTCTTTCTTTCTTTCTTTCTTTCTTTCTTTCTTTCTTTCTGTTCCTTGTAACCTGCCCAGAGCTATAAGAGAATGGGAAGCATTTTAATAACAACAGCAGCAAAATTGGAAAAGTGAACCTAGAAAAGGATAGGGAGACTGTAGAGATGCTAAATTAGTCCTCTACACTTGTTTTCAATGTAGAAGAAGAGCTGATACTGAATTGATAATTTTAGGAGCTGAAGGTTATATAACTTAAATGCAAAACCTCTAATCAAATAAAAACACGTAACACAGGCATAGGGTCAGCCTTTGTATCAGGGCATGGGAGAGAAATTTAAATAATATAAATGTTTAAAAAGTGATCCAGATGGATTTTGAAAACTATAAGCTCATTGGCTGGTTTTGTATTCCAAATACTTTGGTGGAAAGACTAATTAAATGTCACTTTATCAACCAGGTGTAAAAACTAGTCTTAAAAAAATCAACATGATTTCTGAAACAGGAAATTCTATTTAACTATGTCCACTTGTGGATAGACCAGATGACCTGGCATGCATTTCTGAGAGCTGGACAAGCAGCTTTTGTGATGTTGATGTGACAATTCTATCTACATGGTGTATAGCATCAGTGTATGACGGAAGGTGGAATATAAACTTACATTTAAAAATAACAATATTCAGCATCAAAGCAATACTCTTCTTCCACAATTATATTTCCATTAAAACTGATATCTGAACATTATGATTTTCTTTTTCTGTTCCCAAGCATTGTGTGTGTGTGTGTGTGTGTGTGTCTGTGTTGTATCCTTTTAGGCTATAAGCTTGAGAACACAATGTGTCACTTTTTATTGATCTGTAAACTATTCTGGAAGCCAACTTGACTGAAGAATAAGAAATATTTTTTTAAAAAAATTCTTGAAGAGGTATCAGTAAGCTTGTCCAGTAACCGTGATTTACTTGAAAGTCTTTTAACAAAATCTCTCACCTGAGCAAACTCAGGTCTCTCACCTAAGATTTCTGAGCAAATGAAACAATCATGAGATAATAAGAGAGGTCCTTTTATGGATCACTAACTGGGTAAAGAATAGAAAGCACAGCAGAGAAATAAATGAGCAGCTCTTGCAACTGACAATTGTAAAATATCTCATTCTATAAAGATTCTATTTGGGATCAATATTTTTTAAATATATTTATAAATGTACTAGAGTTAATGATGAACAGTGAGACGTCCAAAGTTTACTGGGAATACCAGATCGCTTAGGATGCGCAGAACAAAGAAGGAATGTGAAATGCTTCGGAAGAAGTCTCCAACTCAGGAGAGCAGCCATTAAACTGGTATATGTAATTCAGGGATGGTAAGTGTAAAACGATACCCAGGGGACAAAAGAATTGTAATTTGGGGCATGCATCCATGAGAATGGATATGGCAGGTACAGATCCTTGGGTAATGATAGATAGTTAAAAAGATCAATTTATGGCATTGTGTTTTTTCTTACAGGGTTTTAACACAGACTCTAAAGTTGCATCGTAAAACTTTTCATTACATAATAGTATGAAACATAGCTGTTTCATACTGGTGTAGGCTTTCATGGCCTAGATCACAGCTAGACCATGGTCACTAAACCCAGCACTGCCCAATAGCTCTCTCACATTTCTCCATTTTGTTTCTTTCCCCACTTTGAAGTACTCTTCCAATGCCCTGTGCCCAGAATTTCCTGGTGGCCTTGGTAAATTTGAACCTGAGCCTCCCCAATCCTAGTTTAAGCCACTACACTCACCACATTGTCTCTTGTGTTCTTTTAATAATCCTTAGAAATAACTTTTAAGGTAGACAAGCATATTATCATCCACCAGTAAAAGTCAGAGGTTAGTATACTGGCCCACCTTGTCTGGTTCAGAAGCTAAGCAGACTTGGGGACTAGTTGATATTTGGATGGGAGACTACCAGGAATTTTAGGGCTTTAGGCTAGATTGGAAAGTTTACCTCCAGGAAGAAAGCAATGGCAAATCTGTCCATGAAGTCAGCAGCTCAAGTGTACCTTGAGAGTGACCGTTTTTTGATTTGCTTTGTTTTGTTTTTACTACAAGTTAGAAGAGGGTATAAGTGTGAGGCAAATAGGTAGTAGTTTCAGTATGAACAACTACTGAACACATGGGTGAAGCAAGGCTAGATGACCTGAATAGCCAATAAGATCCCATGGGCCTTATATGATGGTTGTTTTGTTTTGCCTTATATGATGGTTGTTTGATCCTGGGCTACTTTCATTCCGTGAAGGGCACATCTGAATGGAGCTACACGATCTGGACAGCAAGCATCTGGTTGATCAATAGATAACAACAAAGTGTAATTTTCTGTACTTCTTTGATGCTGTGCTCTGGTCATCTAGAATTCATGTCCCAGAATTCATGGGACTAAAAAGATTGCAGAAGATCTTTAACAGACCTTTCTCACAGCCAGGTTAAAGTGCTATTCATCAGTTCTTGAGCTGATAGTATACTATATTGGCATAACATTTGTTGAGCCCACTGGTGATCCCTATCCTGCTACAGGAAAGAGGCTGATAAATGATGCTGTCTTTACAGTATACAAGAGACATTAAAGATGGCCTGGATTTGTTATCTTTCCCTCACAAAACATCACCCACAGTTGGGAAAGAATCCACCAATTAATTACTCTTTATAGCATGGGCCAGGACTAGGGGAGGAAGCAAGTTTGTGCAGTTGTGCTCAAGGAGCCCTTGCTATCAACTGCTATTAGCTGAATCTCCTTTATATGGCTGTGTTGAAAAGGACACAGATTCTTCTCTTTCTTTTGGACAGGAGTTTAGCAATATGTTGGAATAGCTCTAAATTTGTGTCCAAAAGAAAAAAAAATCCCTTTCTATGTACTGTGGAAAAGATCTATACAACATCAGAACTGACTATCTGGCTCCTTTTGGAAACAGGTCTAGTGCAATTTCTAAAGCACACTAAGCCCTTGGTCAACAGCTGACAAGAATGGGAAGAGTTGCATTTCACCATTGCCATCCCTCATCAGCTGGCTTGGCTCAGAGACCTGGTGAGTACAAGAGGAGAGACCAGTTTGAAACACAACAGTCAAAGCAGAATGGCCCTGGAAAACAGTGCCCAGAGACTGGATAGCAGGGGATATGCCTGCATCAACCTAAGTGGTCAGTAGATGCTGGGCTGGTTCCACCTCCTTGGGTTGAATGACTGCAACATCAACCAAATGATTACATGCCAGATTGTACCCAGAGCAAAACTGCCATAGATTGTTGCCTGCTTAAAGAGGAAAACATACTTTAATACTTAAACAGTTAAGAACAACTTTGAGCTGCCTCAGTATAGGTTGGGGAGGAGAAGAAGACAGCATCATAAGGACTTGTGAGGGAAAAAAGAGGCTGCTAGGACACATTCTGTTTATGGTTATGTGCAAGTGTTGAAAGGTCCTAAAATTTGGAATGAAGGAAGGTAATTCTATGACACTGTGTGCTGTTTTGGTTGGAAATTATATTTCTTTGGCTAACAAGTATTTATGTCAGTGATATTTTTCTGGATCCTACAGTAAGCTAAGCGATGACAAGAGCAATGAAAAGCTCAGACACAATGCTTGACCTAAATACATTATGCAGGCTTTGCTTGCTTCTTAAGTAGGTCAGAATAGTCTCTCAAAAGTGATTCTAAACTTATTAGTGCTATACTGAAGTGGTTGTCACATAGGCATCTTAGGGTATTGTGAAGATGCAAAGAGGACAGGAGTCACGTGTACTGTATGCTTCCTGTTCCTGTGTATCTCCATTTCACATGAAGCAATTCACTGGGGAACTCTGCATGCTTGCATATCTCCCTATCCAAGAAGATAGCAAAAATGTCTTTCATTTAAGATGCAGATGTGAAAAGAAAGGGAGCATGAGACACTGCCGTTCATTGTAATATCTAAAGGGATCAGAGCAAGACAACAGAGTTGTCTCTCTTTTTCTGTCTCTGTAGAATCGTTAACATATTTCACCCAGAAATTTCCTTGGTAATTTGTTTTTTCAACGCCTTTTTGAAAGAGATGCCTAACTACATTTTGGGGGAGGAAAAAGGGATTTTGATCAGAGCATTGATATTTCTCAGTAGGTTTCTGCAGAACTGTGGAATTTACAGACAGTTTCAGAATTTAGCTATCCAATCAAAATATCACACAAGAGTACACTAGCATTTATTTTCTCATTTAAAAAAAAAATCAGGAAGATCCCTTGTTTTGCAGTACATACTGCAGCTGGTGGGGGGTGTAGTTAATCTGAATTGGGGCTATAGTGTGAGCAACACCTTACTGTGCTTGTACTATCCACACTATGACTGAAATCTGGATTTCAACCTCCCTTGCTTGCAATTTGTAAGGGGGAGGAAGGGAGGGGGAGGGATTTTCACATGTAAATTTGCTTTTAAATAAAATGTTACATTTTATTCAGATGCTCCTGATTCTTAGCAGCATGAGTCATTCCAAGGGAGGTCAAAAGATAATATTAGCAAAAGGTTTGAAGGGGAGGGATGGAGAAGGACATCTCTGAACACGGGTTTTCAAACTGAAAGCACATTTACTCTTCTAACATACTCAGATTTTCTTTTCATAGACCTTAAGGTCACAGTATGTGATCAAACAGGCGACAGAAGGAAAGCCACGCATGGGCCAAATTCAAGCTAAAATGTCATAATGATACAGAAGGTTCAAGACTGGCTTATTCATGAGGGATGTAGGGTGATATCTGCAGAAACAGCAGTTGCAGAAGCTTCAAGCATACGCTTCCCAGGCTCAGGTCAGAAAGGAAAGCTGAGTTTCACTGAATCTTTCATCCAATTCTATCTCTAAGGCAGAAAAGAGAAGGCCAGCAAGGCAGTTTTCAGTTGAGGGAAAGAGGGAAAGATATTGCATGATGGGAATATCCAGATTCATTTTTCTGGCTGTGTTCACATGACGCATTGAACATACTGGCCAAGCCCATTTTAGACTAGCGTGTTTGTGTATCCAACCCATGTGGTTAATCTTATGATTCAATGGCTGGGTTTGCATAATACACTAAAGTTAACAAGACACAACTGCTGTTTCCAGATAGATGATACATATATGGCTTAACACAATGACTGGGTTTCCACAACACATTGAACATTGAACCCCACTTCGGGTTACTCCAGCAGATTGTGAGAAGTCAACCACTGTTTTGCACAAACTTAGTTATTGGGGTAATTGAATAAACCATTTGATTAACAATGATCAGCTGTGTGGTGTAAACACAACCATTATCAAAAATCCTAAAAAAAAAAAATCCAATCTGAATCTTAATCAGTTTGCTTTCCCCCTATATTTTTTTTAAAGTATTGCTTTGTAACCTAAAAGGGCTTGTTTAAGTCTATGCAGTCTCTAATCTGGTGGAAGCAAAAAGTGGTTTTCCCACATGTATATTTCATGTGCAAGTGAAAAGAAATATGGGTTTTCTAACTATAGGGTGGTAGAACCCTTTAACCATTCCTCTTGGTATGAAGGATGGTACCTTTTCTATTGTGATAATTACTACTTTCTAGTTCCTGTCCTGCCAACAGTTGCTTTGCTCATATGGAAATGTTAAGATATATTTGAATGCAAAAGGTTACATATCAAAATAAATAAATCGTAAATATGTGGAATGCACATTTCTGGGGCAACACTACCGTACTTCTTAGATAAAGATCTGACCAAAAAAAAAGCAGGAATTTGTATAAAGCTATCAGCTGTAAATGTTGTAGGTATGCTGAAGAAAATGGTATGTTTATGGAATCCAATCTTTGTGAATTCCTATGTGAAATTACCTGATCTCCATGTCTCACACTGGAACTTTATTATCAACCAGTTTTCACAGTTTCCTGAAGGTTACAATGCAGTTCATATCAACATATCAAAATATTCTCATTTTTTCACAGAAAATACATATTTTAACGCACCTAAGAATTCAAAAGGCTTTTTTAGTAAAGCATTTGCAGTTTGAGCAGGAACAAAAATAATTATAGGTAAAGATATGACAGTGATCCAGACTAAACTGTGGGTGCTTATTCACTGATATAGAAATTTGGGTGGTTTCAGTTTGGGTAATAACTTCAACTTGGACCAGTGCTGGCTGTTGAGAAATCAATTATTTTGGGGCATCCAAATGCAGGGTGCCAATGAATGCCTTCCTTTCCAACCAGGTTATAAAACAAAGATGTGCAACTTTATCTAGGCTGGGAGCTGCACTGGATCTTTGTGTGACATGATTGGGGGCATACTCTAAAAATAGGAAGGCAGGTCTAGACAAAGCTAAATTTGGTTTCATTTCAGTGACATTCAGACCTAATTTAAATGAAATATAGTTAATGAGATTACTGACCCATTCATGTATATCATAACTTTTCCTTCTTTTGTACCCTTACAATTTCTGGAGAACTCCTAAGGCTTCTAATAAGACCTTTGGGGGGCTCATCCATCTGTAGAATCTCAGGTTGTTGAACTTTGTCATAAGATGTTGACTTTGAGTTGCAACATTCATTTCCTGGTTCACCCAGTAAAGAAGCCAAGTGAATCAAATCATTGTGGGTTACACATATAGGGAGAGTCAGTTTGGTGCAGTAGTTAGGCTAGAAACTGGGAGATTGTGAGTTCTAGTCCTACCTTGAGCACAAAGCCAGCTAGGTAACCATGGGCCAGTCACTCTCTCTCAGTGCTAGGAGGGAGGGAAGGGCAAACCATTTCTGAAAAAACCTTGCCAAGAAAACTGCAGGGATTTGTCCAGGCAGTTGCCAGGAATCAAAGGCACACACAGAGAGACATATATAATATGCAACAACGATGAGTAACAGTCCATGGAAGAATAGCTGTATGTTCTGAGTGGAACCAGATTGATGGGACACATTTTAATAGTGTCCAAAAATGGGAAAGCCACATCAGTCTTTTCCTCTCTCTAGGTATGGAAAGAACTGTGTAACATTAAGGAACACACAATTTGATATCTTTGAATCATGCCTTTTCTATAGTTGATGGGTTGATGTTTTGGAAAATATCTTTACTGAGCTTTGGTCAACTTCTTGTTTTTCAGTACAACCAGATCTTCATTTGAGGTTCTGCTGTTTGTTGTAAGAATAAGAATGCTATATTGTTTTATAAGAGAGTCCTTAATTCCATTGGTGAAAGATTAGAGGATATGCTTGTGAGGTGAGTGAGCCAGGAACAGCTGATTCCTTGGGAGTCTGTTCCAATACTATTTTATTTTTCCTGTCTGGGCCACTCAGAATCCTACATTGCTCCCTGGTGTAGTGTCTCTGCCCTGGGGGCATTAATGTCCCATCAAATTGCACTGAATGCCTATCATGCTACACAGAACAACAAAACAAAGAAACCTACTGGCAACTTTCAAGGAAGCATTATTTTGCATATTGAAAACAACGAGGGGGGGAAACGTATGGTTCAGCTCCTTCTTCCTCCCCTTTATTGCTTTGTTATTTCATCATTATTCACTGCGCTTTCTTTTCTCTTCCATTTGCCGAGTTTGGGCTTTAATGTAATGGCCATTCCATAAAAATGTTGCTTTTTTAAAAGGTTTGCATATCATCCCATTTTCTTTTTCAACCCTTCAGTTACCATATGGCAAGCAATCAGGTCTGCAATCACGGGGTCCATATTATGTAGCGCATGATTTCGGCATTATGCTATTACCCATCTGTTTCTGTAGAGAAAGACATGAACCCATGTAAGAAAGGTCAGTGGTTTCATTGCACACCGTATTCCAGAAATCTATCTCTGTTCACTTGAGATCACTTTTGTGATTTACTCAACTCTCCAGGCCAGGCTCTTTCTTTTATTTATTTCTCTCTTTTAAAATAAAAATAAAATAAAATCTAGACAATCAGCACAAATTTGTCTGCCTGGCTGTTGTATAAAATTATTTCTAGCTGTCATTCCAATATGCTCACATCCCTGAACCTGCCAAGGCTTTCCTCATAATGCAAGGGAAAGGAACAACCCCACTTAATTCAATTTGTTTAGCTTATTAGTTAACAAAGATGCATGAGGTTATTTCTCCAATGTTAATCAATTAACAATCAGGTAGCAGCCGCCTTTTCCTCTACAACAGAGCATTAATAAAATGGGCATTTGTTTTCTTTCACCAGTAAATCCTGGACATATGTTGTACAATGCACAACTGTTGTGGGGGGGGGGAGGGGTGACACAGATAAGTAACTTATTTAGTCTACAGTGCACCTGACTTCCAAGTAGCTTTGGCCTAGCAACACAGCACCTATAACTGTGTTGGATACAGCTCATAGCTTCTCCCCTTCCTACTTCCCTTTATGTAGTTACAGTGCAGGGAAGAGATTTTTAAGGAGTTCCCCAAAGCATTGGGATTTGAGCACAGTCCTTCCCCCCAGCTAGTGCCTCCCACTCCCTATCTTTCCCTGGAATAAGTAGGCATCTTAGTTAAAACAGTAGTAGGAGTAGAAGGAATGATGATGATGATGATGATGTGGGGGGAATGCATCTAGGAAGGCAAAAAGGCAAAGGTCTTTCTCCCCTCTCCCTGCACTTCATGAAAGTGCTCATGACATGCCCTTTGTCTTACCCCTAGCACATTCCTCAGGCAACTTAAAGGCATCCTTAGCTGTTCTGCTGTTAAAGTAGTTCTTACTCTTATCCCAACGTGATGTTTGCCATGGATATGATCTGTCGTACTTCTCCAACCGTTTAGTCACTGCCACAGTCAGCACACTTAGCTCCTATTGGCCACCTTAGGCTGCTCTAGGCACACACCCTCCCCTCCGGTTGCTGGGCACTGCCCTCTATGGCCATTTTGGCTTGAGCTGCAGGAGGGACCAGACATCTGGATTCCCAGCAACATCTGCCACTTAAAGTCTGACTGATGCATTCCATACAGCTTTGCAGAACTTCCATAGGCATCTTATAAACATGAATTTATTGTTATTTTGAAAGAGCTTCACAGAAGATTAATGTAAATTCTTGAAAGAAAGCTGGGTTTTCTACTGCTTCTGCTGGCAAGGGTTATTGGGTAGCAATACTTATTACTGTTTTTAATTATTTTTATTAACTGAAAACATGTACAAGACTGTTCCATCAGTTGCCCCAACAGGGCAATGTTCCTGGGACCAGTCTCACACAGCAGTGCCACCATGGCTACTTATGTCCTCCTACTGTGGTGGGTACAAGATCAATTTTATCCATTGCATTCCAGCTTGGGAGGCACTAGTGCCATGGTGATTATTGTGGTTATTATGGGAAGGCGAACTACAATGACCTGGCTACTATCAGCCATGAGGTCAGAGTTCCTGAGTCACACATTGTCAGAACCACCACTTCCTTACAACTCTAGCTGGAAAAGAAACTTGCTTATTATCAATTTCTGCCTCCTGCTTCACCCTCTGCTCACCCCCTCATGCTTGTTATCGGCCAGCCATCTAATTTCTGAACACCCAGTAACATTTGGAAGCAGCTCAGTCACCTCCCTAATTCATTGAACTATAAGAAGGAGGAGAAGGTACAGCACAATCAAACTTGCCAGGTTTTACTATTACAGCCAATCTCAATCAAAGTAGTTTTAGCCTTCCTGTGGTGTTGATTTTCTGGTCTGGTCTACCTAGTGGGGTGGACACTGACAGGTAACAGGGATAATAGTGGCTCTATATTGAGCAGCAACATCTGGAGAGCTACCTCACACTTCATCTATTCCCCTCCCCCCCAATACCTGCCACCTTTTAAGTGGGAAACTTGACAAGTGTCTAAGAATGCAATTCTAAACATCTCCCCAAACTTACTTCATCCCACCCCATACCATGTCAGATTGACGGTGGTTCTTTCCTGCTAGCAGGTGACACCTGATGGAAGGGGAAATGAAGTCAGAGGAATCCAACAATACCTTTTCTTAATTTGGTCCACAGTAAGTAAGTAAAGAAAGTGCCATTTGCCAGCCTCCTTACTGTGATGGATTAGGGAATGGCAATGGGGACAGCACAATGCATGCTGGCATACTTTTTTATTGACACAAGGACTCATAAGAAGCACTTTAACTTGGCATAGAGGAAGAGCCCTTAGATAAAAGGTGGAAAGTGGAATTTCATGCTACTTGGTTCATGCTATTTGTAGCTTGATCCCTAGGATGGGGAAAAAATATGATATTTTGATGCTTTCTTTAGGTTACATTGATGTTTCTTGTAATTTCCAATTGTTATGTTTCTAATGAAGGTAAACTATCATGAGACATATGATTCTGATGTGAAATAATACTCTCTAAAGTGGAAGCAATTTGTTTAAACTAGCTTTCCACAGCCTGTTACTGCCCAGATATGTTGGAACTGCAGCTTCCAGAAGTTCCCAAACAACCAACCAACCTACCAACTATACTGACTGGGAAATTCAGTCCCCACACTGAATTGTGTGAATTGAATTGAAATTGAAATTGTGTGAATGTGAATTGAAATGGACCACACAGTCCATGAGTGCCAGCTTGGAGATTGCTAGTTGCATTTTTAAGATGTTTATTTTCAGGCAGAGACATTGACTTATTTTGGAGGCCAAGTGTTCTCCAACAAAAGCTTTTGGATGAATTGGAAGAGGGAGCTAAATACAAAAGAGGGAATTTGAGTATGGAGATTACTCAACTCTCTGCTAGTTTGTCTCTGCACCTTGCCATCTTTTCTATTTACACAGAATACTGTGAACTAAAACTGCTCTATTCTGCAGATTGCTCTGGAGGTATTTGGGGGCAAAAGGCTAAAAATGACTGCCCTAGAACATTCCAAATGACCTCTGCTGAATTTCACATAGCCTATCCTCATAATATGCCCCACATCTTAGAAGGGGGGCTATGAATTGGGAGCTCTTTTACCCCAACGTAAGTTCAAATCAACACAAGTCCAAATCACTCCCACCACAAAATATATTCAGCCAAAACAAAAAACAAAAAAACCCTCAGCTAAAAAGAACATAAAGTCTTAAAACCTAACATACAGATCTTTGGTATGTGTGAACAAAGGTGGTATTAGATATAAAATCTAATAATTTGTCCCAGTTTTAGGTTTGCACACACAAACATACAGGCTGGATAGCAGGCTGGATTCCAAAGACCTCATCATGCTAAAATTTTTCTTGGTAAAGGAATTTGGGTACATTTAATTCAGCTTCTTTCCTTACAATAGCCTGCCCCAACTCACTGCCTTTCAGATGTATGAACTGCCATGCCTCCCCCATCATCTTCAACCAAAATGTAAATTGGTCATGCTGGTACAGGGTAATGACCACTGTACTGTGTCTACATCTGGAGGGTGCCATATTCTCCTTATATCCACTAAATAAGCTGTCTGTACCTAAACACTTATACATGAGTTCTTCATAAATCAATCTAGTATGTACTGACAAGGTAGAAGGGGAACAGATGTTGCATGTTCAACATCACAAATGTTGCATGTTCAGATGAAGGTATATATAGATCTTGTAGTCAGAGGGAGGGTCCATTTTCCACATGTTTAATCTATGCAGGAAGTTTTGTGAAAAACATTCCCAAAATTAGACATAATGGAGAAGTATTTTGGTTCTCATTTTTGTACAGACATAATGTTGCACTTTATTCACTAAATTTCATATTTGTCTACATTTAACATTTATGGGACTGTTCTGATTCTCCCCCCCCCCCAAAATCATATGTTTTATGTGAATATTTATGAAAATAACTCATCTATTACACTAAAGAAAATGCTTGCAAAAATACATATAAGGAAAAGTTAGGCTTGAAAAAAAAAGATGAGATCCTGACATATCCTGACAAGAAACTTGAGCAGAATAGTAAACAAAATACAAATTGTGTTTTCATAAACACACACACACACACACATACACTATAACTACATGTATATGTTGTAAACACTGTGAAAATTAATGAAAAATGTGAAGCGTTCCAAGTCATGACCAGGGGAGAGGAAAATTACAGGCTGACAACCATTAATTATGGAATAAATGTTATTCAAAAGCTGAAGTGATAATAGTTGGAAAGACATACAAGTACAGTTTGACCTACAGTTTTATTTACCACTTATCAGGCAACCTGAATGTCACCGTACCTATGCAAACAATGTGGAGGCACCACACTGAAATAAAACCTGGCTGTGGTTAATTAAAATGATTTAATCAAGGCATATGTATTTGCAATACATGAGCTGGAGCAATAAACAGGTATTTGTTGGCATTCTGAATCTCAATACATATTCAACACAAATTAAACAAGGATCAGAGTCATGCTTCCAGGTGACCTATATGGGGGTAGCTATACAGACATGAATAAAATACCCTAAACCGTCTCACTTTCAACTTATATGTTGGGGGATAAGCATCACACATTATTTTCTGTAAAGAAATAACCCCTGGCACTGGCTCACAGGGAAGGTTTGGGGTGGTATTTGACTCTTTCAGGACCATATGAGTAATAGATGCTTTGTAGAAGTCAAAGCAAGAAAGTAGTACCATGGAGAGCTCAGCATGGAGGTGGCTAGATTTGGACAAAACAGGATTCCCATGACCAGCAAGATTGGATGTTGCTTCAACAATGAATGAAAGTCTAAGTGAGAGTCCTGTTATCCAAGTCCAAACCCCCGGAAGAAACTACTGAAGCTAGACCTCAGATACTGGCTATAGTGGTACAGTTCTTCTTGCCACTAGAGTAGAGGAATATTGAGATGACCTTGGAGAAGATATGAAGAGACAGTTAGCAAAACATAAACTCAGTCCAGGAAAACAAGGCCGCATGAGAAAGAAACTTAAAGTTGCCTTGCCTTGACTCTCTTTGATATGGAGGGGGGGGGGGGGGATGCTCAGGCTTTCAAGATTCTGTTATTATAGCCTATACCAATAAAGTACAGTTCCAGTATTTCTTGTGGTGTCTGTGACCTGGCCTGCCTCAAAGGGATGACAGTTAGGAGTGACATAGTTGTACAGATTTATCCTTTTACACTTGGAAGAGTTCTGAAAAGTAGCCCTCCAAACCTGTTATTCGTATTGGAAACAAAGGTCCCTTGGAGGAAATTGACCTTTCTCCCTCCTCCTCCTTTCCATGCCAAATTCACATAGTAGAAATGGGCTTCTTGCTCAAAGGTGGAACCAAAGCACAGGACAGTGGGTCAGGCACCCCTCCCCGATACACAACAGCCCCAATCATGCAGTCAGTCCCAACTCCATCATGTTTGAAATTTACTTCAAAAAGGTCATGCCTGCAATTACTTAGTACTTACTCTCAATGGGTAAGTAGATATTCAAAACAGTATATGTAGATCTGCAATAAAATATGCTATTGAATAGGTTCTGGATTTTCCTCTTCTCCCCTCAGATGCAAAGATTTTCCAGTGTATGCTGGATGTTGTGGCAGAGAATTCATAAACATCACTGAACAACGGACAGCTCCTGTGGCTTGTTTCTTAGTTTTGATTAATGGCCACCATGCAGAAGTCTATTTAAGAGAAGCCAAGATATTCCAAATAGAAGTATACTGATTGACAAATACCAGACAAGATATATGCATAGACCAAACAAGCAATCTGCCACCAAGCAAACATTCACCTTTGCTGACCAACAACAGCTGTTTGCTAAATGCAGAGGGAGGGAAGTTTAATTTGGTGTTTGTCAATGTCTGATCTGGAAAATATTTTTCTTTTATAAAGGCCCATTGCAGATGGACCACAATTAAAGTATTATTAATGATATCATTTTGTTTGTATTTACCATTTGTTAATTCTTTCTCCTGTCCCAACATACAATATCTCTGTGTCATCAGTGTACACGCTGAAAATCTAAATCTGCTTTATAAACTCTTTCAAGAAGAAATGTATCTCTCTTTGACACTAAATTGCACTGTACACTGATGAAACAAAGACACATGTAGAACAAATATGATTTCCTAGCACGTGTAGTTTGTCTCTACAAGGGTGATAACAAAAATACCAAGTCATTGGATGGTTCAAACACATACATGCACTTTCCTCATTGAAGGATAAACCCATTTCTCAAGATACTATTTTTCCCCTTCTAAGCAGTGTTCAGGAGTGAGTATCACATTGTTTCTATACCTAGAACAGCACCACTTTCAAACTAGTGGATAATTTCTCTGGGTTAGAGAGAAAAACCGGAGGAGGAGGAGGGGGAGCTCCATAAAGTTGGTTGAGATCCATCATATCAAGGAAGATGGAATGGAGTTTTCTGGAAAAGGAGCAAGACTGACTCATTGCAACAGTGAATGAGAATACTTTACACTGCAACTTTTTATTTACATTTGCTTTGGGTTATTATTAGCATTATCTGTCCTCCTGTCATGCTTCCTGATTTGCTGTCATGAAATCTAACTGGTAGATATGACATAAATCCCAACCATCATCTGTCCAATCATCTGTAGTTGCAGCGGTAAGCCTGATGCTAATTATTAGAGTCAATATTAAAAATGGTATGACATTTGCTCCTAGCTGTACCTTTGCCAGTGCAAATGTCCCAAGTTCTATTTTCAGTTTCTTAATTTTAAACCATCAGGCCTTTCAGAGAATGCAGAACTTAAAAGAATGTTTCCCTTAAAGCTCATACGAGCTAGTACGAGCTAGTACTAGCATAGAGTGCAGATAATTGTCCTACCCATTAGACAATTGTTTATGTGACCCTTGCTTGCAGGGCTGATCCAAGACATTTTGGTGCCTGATTTGGTGGAGCAAATGATGCTTACACAACTCAAGATGCAAATTTTTCAAGTCCAGACATTCAGTTTATTTTGACATGTGAATTAGTAACTTCTATAAATACTTCTTTTGCTTTCTTGTATGCTGCGATAAAGTGCAACACAAGTCAGTTAAATAACTAACATTCTGTCCTTTCATACCACTTCCAAATCTACAACCTGCTGCAGCAGTTCACTCTGCCTCATGGTAGGGCTGGCCCTGCTTGCTTTCTTCCCAAGAGCAAAGATTAGTAGCATTTTCTGCCCCCTGTTAGCCAGCTTCAGACAACTCCATCTTTCACCGTGCATCTAAATCACACAAATCTCTAAGGCCAGTTTTGCAGAAGCAGCAGTTATTCATCTGAGCATTTGTATATAGTTGCGTATCACCAGGGAGGGGAAAAATGGGACTGCAATGTGGGAAAACCAAAACAGTTGAACATTTGAAAGATGGAGTCTGAATGGAGACAGAGAAGCATTTTTAACCAAAACTTGTTCTTTGGGCAAATGAGGCATTGCTCAAAAGTGATGAGTAATTGAAAACAGTACTTTTGCATTTTTAACTAGTCTTGTAAAAGGAGATTTCAGAAGCTATGGACTTTTCACTTGTGGATTGTAAACTGCACCTGGCAAGCAACTCTTCCTCTGCACACTTGCTAAAGATGCAAAAATTTTATTTTTTCCATCTGGTCATTCTATGGCATATTCAATTAATTTACAATGGTTTCTCTCTAAGAGCAAGTTAATGGAGTTGAACACTATCAGTGTGGAAGCAAAACCAAAATAAGGGAGTGGTTTCTACCATTGAGAGTGAGGCGTGCTTCATAAGTCCACAGTAAACAGTAAGCAATAGGATGTGTGAAACTTTGAAAAACAGATCAACAGGGTCACATGAGCTTGTAGAGTTGAAGAAAGAGAAGAAAGAATAGAATAATATATTTCATTGGCTATGTTTGCACAATGCACTGAACCACAAAGCAGCCAACCAAATTTTAGTCTAGCACATTACACAAACCTAGCCCATTTTGTTAGTTCATGGTACTGTGTGCTATGCAAAATTCTATTGAGTAAATCATGACTGTATATGTTAAACATAGACAAACATATCATGTGAACAGAGATTGCATGTTCATCAGATACACTGAATGAAGGGGATGATGATCTATGGAAACGCTTGCAAAGAATTAAATTTGTTGGTATTAATTGTTTAAAGTGTCACAACACTTTTGTTTTTTGCTGAAAAAAAGGCTAATGTGACCCTGTGGGAAGTAATTTGAGTTTAGTTATATAGTAAATATTGTTCTGGCCTGTCTTGATTCTATGACAGGCTATCAAGTCTTGACATTAATAAACAAATCTAATTGTCTGCAGTATCTGCATATCTTTGTATTATGCATTCCTGACAACACAGGGCCTGGATTCCAGGGTTTTTTTTTTTTTTTATGTTTCAGGAAAAAGCTGTACTCCTGCATATCTTAGGCTGTATCACTAACATAAAAAAGGGCCTAGAAGGGTGATTTGTAAATTTATGCCAAAGAGAATACTTGAAACTAAGAATTTCCCCAATACTCAGAACAGAAACATGTTCTTGCCCAACAAATGTAACTGCTTTTGTCTAATAGCAAGTTGGTGGTGTTACCAGTTGAGCTTGACTATTGAATTCAAGCTCTACATTGCTGTTGATCATCTGATTGATTAGCAAGATGATCTACAGCTTTGTACAGTATTAAGGTTCTTAGCATAGGTGCGCTTCAAGATCCCAGGGAAGGCAGAACTCAGAAGATTAGGTTTCCTAAGGTGGACAAAGGTCATTAATTCAAAGTGTCTCAATAGAACAGGACCATGGTTTGTGAAAAGTAGATTTTTCTGCCCATCTAGTGGTCACACCTAGTAGAGAATTTATCTTACACAGGCAATTGTATTTCAGTATGCAATAAAGCAGTAACTAAAAGGAAAATCTTCTTTGAATCAAGTTTTATTCTCAGTGACTTTATGGACACATCTGTGTAGTTTTCATAAGAGTGGTTTCCAGTTGTCCCTTTCCCAGACAATGTGCCTATATCTATTAAACTATCATGCACATAAAATATAATCATAAATTCTTGTAAGTTCTTAAAATACATGGGGGGTCCTGCACTTCCACTTTGCATAATGCCAGGGAACAGCCTTTTGATCCTTTCTCTGTGTCAGCTCCAGTTCCCAGGTCATTGTGCAGATTCAGTCACCTTGCAGCGATGACATCAGGAGTCAGGATGTCAGGCTCCTGCCAACATCCATAAGCTTTCAGGAGGCACTAGTGATCCCTGGAGTTTCCCCTGTCTGTTCCTCCCCCCTCTCTCCAACTCCCCCACTCCACCATTGCTGCCTGTTTATCATTCCCATATAAGCATCCACTTGTCTTCAGTTCTCACTCTGAGCTATTACGTGCTTTAAGTCCACAGCAAGGAGCGATGGTAAGAGTGAAAAAGTGGTGTCTTCCTTCAACTCCTTCCCCAAAAGAAACTCCGGAACCAAGACTGCCAAACTGAAATCACTGCCCTGTGTGAGAGTTTTGAATATCCATCTGAAATAATAGTCCCATGCAGATCTCTGAAGCAGTTTCAGATGAAGGTAGAGGAAGAAATCTGGCCAAAAATATCTGCTAGAATCACCCATTATCTTCATGTGCTAGAAAAATCTCAAGGGTTTCTTGAGTACTCAGAAAAGGACAGATCCTTGTGGAAATGGGCCTGGCCCCTATACTAGCAACAGTCTTCTCATAAGGAGCCCTTCAGAGGAGCTCTCATGCTTGAGTACTCAAGCAAGTACACAAAGAAGCTAACAAAAGCAAAAATATCAAAATAGAAAAAGTTAAAACACAGATTAAAAGGAAGGCTAAATTGATGAACAATTATAAATCTGGAGCAAGAGATTCATCTTATAGATTTTCTGAATGGTGAGAGAGTAAAGGCCAAAAGTAACTGCGGGGGGAATGTATTGCATAGCCTGGGAGCAATGCAGGCTCTCCCACATACCAGATAAGCAAGCTTCTATCAGCAGGGGCATCTTCAGAAAGGGGCTCTCCTACAGAAATTTATCTTGAGACAAGTCTGAAATGAGAGAAGTGATCCCTTAGATAGCCATACAATCAGGCACTAAGCTGCTTAGGGCTTTCCAGGTCAGTATCAGCCACTGAAACTGTACCTGCTAAGCAACTGACAACCAATGCAGATATTTCAATACAAGCATATCTTGCACTAGTTAGCAACCTAGCTGTTGCATTTTTGGATCAATACAGAGCATACTGCATTACTCAGGATAGGATGGAACAAAAGCAAAATTGGATTGATTCAAGAAGGGTCGCCATTGGTGTACTAGTTGTAATTATGCAAATTTTCTCCTTACCACATTCAACAGTTGTTAATCAAGTGTTAGCAGAAGATCAAAAAGCCCAGACTGTAAAGATTTCCACCCAAGAACCCAATTTCCTATTTATTATTTATTTATTAACTACATTTATAAGGCCACCCAACTCAAATAATGTGACTCTGGGTGGTATACAACTACAAAAAACAATCAACAAACCAAAAAAGCCACACAACATTAAAACATATACAACATATAAGATACAAAATAAAATGGCAAACAAGCATCATAACAAAACCAGAAAAATGGGACTCCATTCAATTGCCCCCAATGCCTGGGGGAAAAGCCAGGTCTTACCACTTTTCCTAAAGGCAAGTAGAGTTGGGACCTGTTGTATATCAGGGGGAAAATTGTTCCATAGAACAGGGCAGCCCCAGAAAAAGCACATTACCTGAGTCTCATAAGATGACAAGATTTAAAAGAAGGAATCTGGAGCATCCCCTCCATGTGGGAGTGTGTGGGGTGGGCAGATGTCCTTGGGAGAAGGTGGGAGAAGTACAGCTCTCAGAGTAGTGGTGTTACATGGGCAAAAGAGATGTGGCCATTCTGGACCAACTGAAGCTTTCAGTTAGTTTTCAAGGGCAGTCTCATATAGAGTATATTGCAGCTGGGGCATGTCTAAGATGTAAGTGACCATGAGCAGGGCCTCCCAGTCCAAGAATGGGCACAACTGGCACAAAAGATGCAGTTGTTCAAAGGCCCTCCTGGCCAGAGCTGCCACCTGCTCTTTGACCAGGAGGTGTGGATCCAGGAGAACCCTTAGATGATGTATCAAGTCTAGATAGGATAGTGCCGTCCCATCCAGAACCAAAGATGGAAACCCTCCAACTCCCAGACCTGGAGGACCCAAAACAGATAACCACTTAGTCTTGGAATGAGCTGCAACCTGTTCATCCCTATCCAGATCCTGGGAAAGAACCTCAACAGCTTCATTTGTATGGTATCAGCCCTTCAAGGTACTCTAGACAAGAAGCACACCCAGGAGTACTAGGTCTATCTTTATTACAAGGTTACATTAACAGAATCTTGCAGGTCTGAAAGTACATATCTCCTCCCTCACCTTTACAGTCCAATAAACTAGGAAGGGTCCTTGCTGAGACATTTGCTACACCCCCATTCCTTCTGCGGGCTCAGCTACCTTTTATCTGACCGTTGCCTGGTCTGCAGCTCTTCCTCCTGTCTCCCAAGGTCATTCCCACATACCATTACAGACAGCCTGGGACAGAGATGTATAACTGGGTATCATGCATATATTGATGATACCTTGCCCCATACTGACAGCTAAATTATATTTCCTTCTTGCCTGGATTTAATTTCAACTTGTTCTCCCTTATCTAATCCATTATCAGACTTCATGAAAGTCCCATCCCATCTTGAAGGCATCAGATTGGATAAAGCTGGTTTATGCAGACTGCTAGGGATGACATCTATGTACATTTGCATAGGGAGCTTTTAACAGGCTGGGGTTGGGAGCAAAAATAAAGTAGAGGTCTTTGCTCATCCCAACTGGGACAAAGCAGTTTGCTTGAGAATCACACACCATTCTTATGAAAGAGGATCAGGAACACGTCTGCTTGCCTCATTCTGAACTTGAGCTATCATGTACATTCAGATGTCTACTTGTCAATGTCGTAATGTGCATCCATCTAAGTGGGTGATCTCTGTCCTGCAGAAACAGAGAACCAAACTATATGTCCAGCACTTGTGTGCTGCTATTCCTTTGAGAGGGGATCTTTACTATGCAGAAAGGAAAAGCAGAGCCAACTCACACAATCTCAACCCTGTGTCTGGGTGTGTTTCAAATACCTGCTTGGGACCACTGTTGTACCATACAAAAAGTTTGCTAAAAAGCAGAGCTTTGAAAACTTTACCCGTCCCCCAATTCTTGACCCAGATCCCAGTTCTGCCACTGTATCTTAAATACTGGGCCAGCCAAACTGCATTGGGAAACTCTCTCCCTCTGTTAGGCATCTTGAAAAGAAAAAACATTTAAAGAAAACGAAAGGTCTTCCTCTTTTCTTAACATGACATTAATGCGACTACTTAACAAGCTATAATGAGCAATGCCTAGATTGGCCTGAATACTTCCATCATAGAATGGCAGGCTCAAATCTGTGGCTGTTTCTCCATGAACTGATTTGTTTTTTACAAAACACCTGAATTATTTCAAATAATTTCCTGTTTGAAAGTTCAGGATCGGTTAATGTCGGGCAAGGCCCCTCCTTCTCCCCAGTAAGCAGTTCAGATCTATTTATTGTCAGCAGGCCGGCAGCTCTCATTGCTGTGTGACTGGTTTAATTGTGGGCTGTAATAAAGGTCATAATTAATATCCCAACACAGACACTAACAAACAATTTTAAATTGCCAGCATAATCAAATGATGCAAACATCTACGAGCTACAAAAGTTCATTGCCGCAACTGACAATTTCTTAATTGTATTCAGTCATTCATGGAAATTTTATTAACATCGAACTGATGTATCCTGCCCCGTCTTTGTCACAACACCAGGGATCTAATTTCATTATTTTCCACAAGATTTGCTTGACTACTGCCATGATTCTAATATTGCTTTCGTCCAGATGTTTATGCTATTTAAATTAGGAAGAAAAGGCTTTTGGGTAAACACAATTAAAGAAGTTTTTTTTTTTCAAATTTAGTTTAACAAACTTCTTTTAATTAATGCATATTGCTGCAGTGTTGATGCCTTTTGCCTTGATTTTTTATTTAAATTCAGTCATTCCCCACACCCCCTGCCATGACATGAAACACGTTCTGTTTGTACAGCTCCCTCTCTGCTTATAGCAACCTTTTAGAGGTTGGGTTTTTTTTACCTCCACTTATGTTTGAGTGCTCATTAGAGTGAAAGATATTGGCGCTTTTTAAGAATCCCTTACTCTTAAATCAACTTCTACTCAATTTTGCATTGCTATTGCCTACTTTAGCTGTTTTTCTCCCCTTTGATTTGTTATATTTTTAGAAAGTACCTGAAATGAAAAGGGAAAGAAAAAGAATATTTTGTTTATTTCCAGATCTTAGTTCAGGACTGTGATAAGTCTTGTACTCAAGGACTTAATCAAAGTCTGCTGATATTGCATAAATGTTATTATCACTATTATTATTATTATTATTATTATTATTATTATTATTATTTCTATTTTGTGTTATAAGCATGCTATAACTAGTGAATAATAAAACCAACATTTGCTCAGACTCTAATTAAGCATTATTCTTCCTACCCAACTGAGATAGAAATTGTTAACACTGCAAGACAAGGGGGATTCCAGAGGCCATGGGACAGTGATTATCAAACTGTAGTCCACAGACCACTTATGGTTCACAGAATCTACCAGATGGTCCACTGTTGCATTTTCACATTCGCTGCCAGGCTGGTAGTTTGCAAAAATGGATTAGTAACTGAAAACTGAGTTATTGAAGGATACATATGATAACACAAGCATCAGTGTATGTAGTAACATTTAAAATGTATAGTTTTACTTTCAAGTAGTTTATGTCTACTGTGTTAAGGGAAACTGCACAAGCAACCAAAAAGGACATTGTGAATAGAAAATACAATGATGATTATCTAAAAATGGGCTGGAGATCTATTTGCCTTTAGCTCCTTAGTATTTAAGAGATTTCTCTGAAGAACATTCTTAACCAACATCTTTGTGATGGTATGGTACAGATAAAATCATTTAAGCAGTAAAACATAAATCTAGATTAAAATGTTTGGTACAAAATTTAGTTTAAACAGTTGTTTTACAATGGAGGGGATGGGAAGGCATATACAAATGTGACTATAATCATTTTCCTATTTTCCAAAAAATGTGAACTCTTATGAGATGAAAACTTAAGGAGGAGGTATGTAGTAGTTCTTACATTTTCCTAATATTTGTTTAGTGCTCCCTGATTGCCACAAGTTTGAGAGATACACAGGATGAAGCTTCCTTCCAAAATGGAGAAGGGGTTCCAGCCAGAGAGACAAAGATCTGACCTTCATATGCTCACTCACATATCCATGCAAGCTCTGTTGAGTTTTTCATGAGCCTTATTCTTTTGTGATGGAATGGAATTATGAAGGCCAAACTCAGGGAGGAAAACATGCTCTTTCGTCTCCTGAGGGGCGAGGAAGAGATAAGAGGATGAGGCTGGCACCTCCCTGAGGAATTCACACTGTTATGACTGGCTGACTTTGGGAACTGAGGTTTCAGTCTGGGAAGATTGATGTCAGGCCTAGCCCAAGGAACTCCAGGAGACCATGTAGATTCAGTTCAGCAATGTTTATTAGCTACAACCTCTAGCAAGAATCTTCCCAGACTGAAACCTCAGTTCCCAAAGTCAGCCAGTCATAACAGTGTGAATTCCTCAGGGAGGTGCCAGCCTCATCCTCTTATCTCTTCCTCGCCCCTCAGGAGACGAAAGAGCATGTTTTCCTCCCTGAGTTTGGCCTTCATAATTCCATTCCATCACATCTTCGGATGTAAGAGTTCCAGTGACAGAGAAGCAGACGATGGCCTCTTCCAATGAGGCTGTTCTCTAGATCCCCCAAAAGAGACAGTTTTTCTGTGCAGGTACCCCATCGATGGAACTCTCTCCCCAGAAGGGGTTGACTGGTCCCCACATTAGCATAATCTCAATGCCAGGTGAAGACCTTTCTATTTTTCCAGGCTTTTATTTGGCTCTTAATTATGTTTTAATTTGTATTGTTTTAGATTTGAATCACTGCTTTGCCGCTGCCTCATTTATATGGTGTTTTTATTTTGTGTTTTATTTGATGTTACTGTATATGTTTTTAATTCATATATCTTTTATATGTATTTTTAGTGTGTTTCATTGCAAACCACCCAGATAGCTTTGGCTATTGGGTAGTTTAAAAATATAATGCTCCCACATGTTAACATCTTACTGATCATCAACATCTTGGAAGATATTATTTGCATATGTGTTTGGTTTCTATTCTATTTTTATTGTATTTTATTTTGTTTTTATTGTATTTTAATTAATATGCATTGCTATTTTATGGTGAACTGCCCAGAGTCACTTTGTTGTGAGATGGGCGGTATCTAAATTTGAAATATTAATTAATTCATTAAATAAATAAATAAATAAATAAATGTGTGCCCCAAGCTGTCCAAACAAAATGTAAGCCAAATCATGACATGTAATAAAACTTGTCGTTCTAAGTGTTGGGGTGAGAAGATGTAAGAAAAACCACAAGTGAGCAGCCTTCTTAGTATGAGGTCAAGAAATTTATAAAAACTGTCTGAGTTGCCATAAGAAATATATTACAATTTTAATAAAGCTACACAAAGATAAAGCTTCAACTGCTTGTCATTTTCTTCAGTATCTTGACATTCATTACCCAGAAGGGTTAATTCATATGGAGCGACTGAGTAGAAAAATAAATTCCATCGCTTTCATTTCTGTACTCGTAAATGACATGGGGAGAGGCATATTGTAAAAAAACAAAACAAACCTGAGTGATGAAAATTCAGGGAAGGGCCTTCTCAGTGAATATAAGTCACTGAGAAAGAAACAAGCATGAGAGAATACGTGTTCTCCTGTTCTGCTTATGCTCTTCCCAGATGTTGTTGCCCCACTGTGAGAAAGGTACTCTGGCATAGATAAACCAATATATAAACCTTCAGCCTGATCTAGTGATATTCCTGAGGAGACTAGTAAGCTTGCTGAGATCTATTTCTTTTGTAAAAGCACTTTGGCTAGAGCAGGGCACATGTGGGGGTGGGTCTTCAAGTGTGCAGGTTCAACCATCATCTTGACTTTTTTGACCCTACCAGTTCTTGCAAATGGTCCTGGGCCAGAGACTGGCAACTTTTGGAGGCCAGTCTTGGCTTTGAGTGATGTGACAGGGAACCCACTCCAGAAATTAACTAAATTTGGTTTCATTTCATTGACATGTAATTTCAATTATATTAACATAAGTAATAATTCCCCAGTAATTAATAATTCCCCAGTAATATACCTAAATTTAATATAGTTAATATATATAATATAATATATAATAATCAATATATCAATAATAGCATATAAATATAATGAATCATTATTTATAATAACAGTATAATATTACATAATATCAATTTAATATAGTTAATGTAGTTATATTAAATAATTCCCCAGTCACAGAGCCTAATAAATTTCTCCTTCTGTTGCATTAAGAAACTACAATTTGGTCACAAATTTCAGCAGTCTCTTTGGCCTCTTACTGGTCTCAAGGGAGCCTGGAGTCTGAGGCTGTGCACTTTGTTTCGGGCTGAGTTTGTTTCTTTGGTCTTAACTCTGTGCTACCGACTGCCACAGACCTGCCTTTCTGCAGGTAGTTTAACATCCGCTCATTCAGCGACTATTCCAAGTTATAATGGTGCTAAACAAGAGGTACTTACAATGGATCCTTGTAGTTGAGGCCATTGTAGCGTCCTTGCAGTCACGTGATCGCCCTTCGCAAACTTCACTGACAGTTTCTGGCAAGCAAAGTCAATGGGGAAGCTAGCAGGAGATTGCAAATGGCGATCACATGACTGAGGGACACTGAGACCGCACAGGATTCGCCTAACAGACTGCTGAAACTGCCACTGTAAGTCACCATGGTCACATGATGTTGTGTTTTACAACCATGTCGCTTACTGCCGGAGTTCCTGGTCCCAATTACTGTTGGTAAGTAAGAACTACCTGTACAACTTTGCTTTGAGTCTTGTGTCAATTTGTCAATATTAATAATCAGGGCTTCATGGCACCAGACAAGTCAAGTCTAGCTCCAGGAGCTTCCAGAAGTTTGCTACTTGCAAACCTCTCTGGACCCTTTGCTCCAGAAATGATTGTGTCATCTTCATTTCTGCATGTGTGTTGTGGGTGGGGAGTAAAACTATGAAATAAGAGTTTTTTCTTTCTAATGTAAAGGATAAGAAAAGAAGCATTAGGCATAGGAGGCTTTGTATTCATCTTGCACCATTGAAGAGACCACGAATAAGATACCCAGTCATGTATTGTTGAAAAACAGAATACAGTGTCCCAGATTTTCTTGTCTTTACATGTGTTAAAATATAAATTCTAAAACACCTTTACCTAAAATACAATACTGCTTACCATAAGTACCCTCCAGGTCTTGTCAGCCTGTGCAATTTTCCTTATTTATTTATTTGCCTGCCTGCCTGCATGCCTGCCTGCCTACCTACATTTAAATATCTTGGACTGGAAAGTCCTTCAAAGAGAGGACTGTCCTCTATAAACAAGGATACATACATATCTTATGAATCATGGATACACAGAGTTCAATTCCAGCCAGTTTCTAGAGAATTCACCAGCTACATCCATATATTTTTTAAACTCCATGGCTATAGAATGGATTAAATCACCCCCTGTAGAAGAGAGCAAAAGAGTAACCCTTATGGGAGTGTCAGTCCTTCAGGGTAGGCCAGGTCAGGAAATAGACTCCACGCATCTGAGTGCAACTACACTTTATTGATCTAGGCCAGTGTTTCTCAACCTCAGCTACTTTAAGATGTGTAGACTTCAGCTCCCAGAATTCCCCAGCTAGAGTGACTTCTGAATCCTCCCTTAGCACTTGCAGAAACTATCTTAGCTGTTATTCTCTGAAATTAGCAGCAACGTCTTCTTTCTCTTGGGTTTCCTTTTTGGGGGGGAGGGGAGTTAGTCATCAACTCTCCATGGTGGGGGGAGGAGGGGAGTGAGCCAGGCTTCAGAGAAGAAGCAGCAATACATTAGCCATATGAGGCTGGACTGCATTGTTAGAAGTTTTTTAGGGACCAAAGTGGAAGCGCTGTTGAATTGCTCATAGACTGTTTGCCAGCCCTGGGGACGTAGCACACGATCAGCCATGTTGTTCTCTACAGATGGCCTTCTTCGGTTTTAGCCATGATGTTGTCACCTTGCCTTCTATCACCTTGCATCAGCTTTCCTCAAGGCTAGCAGGGGAACACTGGAAGCTGCACTCCCAATTTATCTGAAGCCTGCCACTGGGGCAGATGACCTTACAGCATCTATTCTGATACCTCATGTATCTCCCATTGTACCAGCAGGATAAGGTGCTGCAGCTCAGGGTGGGACTTTGCACAAATCAGGAGCCTTAAATGTTTTAATGAAAGCCACCTATACCTCAAGTGTTTCACCAGGCTCAGAGAGTTGACAACTAACTCCCCCCCCCCAAAAAAAAGGAAACCCAAGAGAAAGAAGACATTGCTAATTTATTTTTACTCTTTTTTCTTTTTAAAAAGAGGAAAATCTTAACAGATTGATTTTAATTTTCAATAATTCTGCTAAGTGAAGAAGAAACAATTTGAAACTTAAAATGCCTGGGCATAAAGCCTTATACCAAGTCAGATCATGGCTCCTGGATGTTGTGCTTCTCTGAATGTTCTGATGTACATATCTCAAAAAAGAACCAGAATGTGCCTTTAAAAAAAAAAAAGTACATTTGAAAGAAAGTACAAAATCTGTGATTTTAAGAAAGTGAAGGGGGAAGAAATCAAATGCATATTTAAATCTGCATAATCATGCGTGTATATGCGCACACACAGAAGAACACACATATGTGAAAGAGAGGCAGACTAGAAGGGACAGATGCATCTACTCCGAATAGCTGTAGCTTTGCAGTTAGCCTTTCTAAGCACTTAACAATCTCAGATGATTCACTGGAAAGACACTGAGGAGTCTCCATGGAGCATATATTCTACCATTAAGCTACTATTCTGCCTTATATATACCTGTTTTTGTTATTTTTAGAACAATCTAGAAAAGCAAATCAATATTACCATCCACACATTGCAAAAAGAGAGCAGGGTTTCAAGATTCCATCTTACCCAAGGGCATATGGAGAATTTATGGCAGACACTGACCTAAAGTCACCCAGTAATGTTTATGGCTACGTAGGGATTTGAACCTGCTTTTCTACTGTCCAAATTTATAACTAGCCACTACCATACACAATTAAAAAACAGGACTGACTGGAAGACAAAAGACTGGAGAATCTTATATCAAGTTCCAAAGGGTGTGATCTGTTCCACAGGAAAAATGGACAGGTGGATGGATGCACAGACAGACAGATGGATATTAGACCTATGGAGTGATACAGCATGCTCTACTGTTTGCTTGGCTAGGAGAATGTTTGTTTCTAATTTCCTCTCTGGGGAATTATTAGCTTAAATTCTCACTCAGACTTGCAAACAATGGGGCATGGTTAACTCAAACAAGCACTTGTGCTTACAAGCAATAAGGAAAAAAAAAGTGAACTCAGGGAAATATTTCAGATCCCAAAGGTTTGCAAGCTTATTTTACACACATAATCATAAAGAAAGCCTGGGGAAGTAATTGTTCATACTATAGCAAATTGCTCCAAAATGGAGATGGGTATCTAGTATTTCCCAAAAATGGAATGGAAATTGCCAGTAGAAAACTGTGAAGGCAAAATTGATGGGGTGGGGGGCATTTGAAATAAGTTCTCTATCCTTGATAAGATGGAATACCCCACCCCTCAAAAAAACCCAAATAACACCCCCCCTTCCATATTCTGGGTATTTTGTCAGCAATTAAAATGATACACTGTATACAAACTTTCTTCAAAAGCAAGTTTGCAGAATTTGAAGCCAAGGGCCTCATGTGCTATTAGAAAGCCTTGGCTGCAAACTTCAGAAGTTCTCCAAAAACTGCTATGATGGGAGGGAGAAATATTAATTATATAGGGAATAATAATGTTAACTGTATTTAATATAAATTTATCATTTCTCCTGTCCCCTACTTTTTTGGATACAGTCCTTATCACACCACTCAAAAGCCAAGGGTGGACCTCAACCTTTATTTGGGCATACAGATAGTCCTCACTTGCCAGCTGCCTTGTTTAGCAACCATTCAAAGTTATGATGGTGTAAAAAAAAAAAAAGCTTTGCAACCAATCCTCACATTTACAACCATTGCAGCGTCTCAGGGTCATTTGATCACCATTTGTGTGCTTCGCAACAGGTTTGCAACAAGCAGAGTTAATAGGGAAGGCAGAAGTAAAATCATAAGTTGTGGTCACATGATGTTTTGCTTAATGACCACAGGACTTAATGACAGAGTTGCTGGTCCCAATTGTAGTCGCTAAGTGAGGACTACCTGTACTCCTGTTTTATCCAAAAGACCTAATAAAAGAAACCAGACTAATACTATCCTGTTATTATAAAACAGGTACAGGCAACCTATTTTGCCCTGGATGCGGAGGCATACTTTTTTTTAAAGGCCCTCTAATGGGCTCAAGCGGGACGCGGTGGCGCAGCTGCTTAATGACACTGAAAGTTGCCAGCCAGAAATGGCTGAAAACTTCAGCGGTTCGAGTCCAGCCTCTCGCGTTAAACAAGGTGAGCTCTTGTTTCTCCACCCGCAGCTTCTGTCAACCCAACAGATCGAAAACTTACGTGAGTAGATAAATGGGTACTCTCACTCCGGTGGGAGGAAAAATGCTGGCAGCGCCTTGCACAGAGAGACGGGACCAGTGGCCGGTAAAGCGCGAAACCACGCTCGCCCGATAAACGGGGCGCAAAGCAACAGAAATCCCACCTCCTGCGCTTGCCAGCTGGGCTATGCTCTAGGAAGGAGGCTCTGGCAAAGACTACTTCCGAAAAACAAAAAGATACAATTGCCTTGAAAACCGCTAGGGGGCGGTCACTGCAGGGTCAGTAATGACTGAGAGCAGACCAAAAAAAAAAAAAAATGGGCTCAAAATACATATTCTCCGATGATGATGATGATGATGATGATGATGATGATGATGATAAACTTCTATGCTGCCTGATTTTTAATGATTCTAGGTGGCTACAGAGAAAGCTGAAAATATTCAGCTTTTTTGAGATGTTGGGTGGGAGGGGGTTGTAACAACTGTACCATCAAAATTTTGCCATTTAATTCCAGCTGTTTGATTTCAGTGGTTTTAGGATCCTGCAACTAAGGCTTGTAGGTTACCAACCAGTGCCATTAAACTATATTATGCATGATTTCATTAGGGGTTAAATTTGAGCATCTGATGTTTAGCATCAGGAATCTATCTATCTATCTATCTATCTATCTATCTATCTATCTATCTATCATCACGGGTTATACTTTCCAGTTGGTAGAATGCTGAAAGTAGTATTTTGACATGCACGTTAGCCTCCAGGCTAGCAAACTTAGCTTGTATAAATTAGGTTAAGTGTGTTTGTAGTAAAATTTAGCTTTCGTTGTGTTCATCACATACTGCCAAAAATGATTAGTACTGTCCTTACCATTAACAGGGATTCTGCATGATGTACCACAAGTAGGACTAATGCTGAATATCTACTACAACCTTCTCTATCTTACTAAAAAAACATGTGAAAATCTTAATTGATTTGTAGCAGAGGTTAATATCTATTGGTCCATGTCATGTTGACCATAGCATATGGATTGCAGCTTGGAATGTAAGAGTAATACATGGTATAAATCATAAAGTAACGGATGGAAAGAATGGGGAGAAAAAGATATGTGTCTGTGAAACTAAGAGAAATGGAAGAATGCGGTAGACCTGAATGAAGATAGTCTGATTTTGTGAAAACAATTTGATGAATACATGTAAGGAAGTGAAACTGGAAGTTTAATTATGAATAAAAGGGCTGATACATCTATTGGAAAGTATGAATTGGTATCATCTACATTATTCTGAGTACATATGAAATTAAGAACTATAGGTTGGTGATGGTTGCAATTTATTCTTCAGTGAATGATGATAATGGAAGAACCAGAGAGAATTTTGGCGGGAAAGTGTGCAACATTTTGAATGAATGCTCTTCAGAGGGGGGGAAAAAAATATTCTGCTAGATGACAAGATGAGAGAATACAGAAAAAATGGCTGGGTCATTCAGAGACCCAAAGTGAATAAGAATGGTGACTCTTTGATCAGACTGTTTGGTCAGCTTAGAACAGTGTTTTTCAAACTTGGAAACAGTGGCTGGGGGAATCTGGGAGCTGAAGTCCACACATCTTAAAATTGCCAAGTTTGAAAAACACTGGCTTAGAAAAAAATCTGTTTATTTTGAATATGTAGTTCAATAATACATTTACTTATACATACACATGGCAAATAAATGAATATAAATCTAATTGATATATAAATCTCCGTTCTGAATACCTACAGGACTACCTTTATCTAATTGTTTCTCCCCATCTGGTAAGATGTCCCAGATCCAATTGCTAAAGCCATGCCATTTATGAGATGTTGGAGTTAGGCCTTCTGATTCTGTGGCCATCCCTGCCCTTTGGAACAGAATTTCCCCTGAAGTCTGCATGGCCCTGATACTGTTTTCCTTAAATACCTGGTTCTTTCATCAGGCCCTGCCTGGGGCAGAGTGATCTGTGACCTCACTTTAATATTGAGATGCTTGTGACTGATCATTCTGTGTAAACTGTATTTCCTTGACATGAATCCTTAATACTTTTATGTTTATTATTCTTTCCTCTCTGTTGTTTAAACTGTTTTTATTATATTGTTGTGTGTTTATTATATTGTTTTGTGTGTGTTTATTATTGTGTTTATTATGTGTGTTTATTATGTGTGTTTATTATTGTGTTTATTATTGTGTTTATTATATTGTTGTGTGTTTCCTGGAGTTGCTCTGGCAATTAAGATGGTTCATAAATGGATTCAGTAAAATGAATAAATAAATAATATGATGTTATTGTTTATGATGAAAAGATGGAGAGAGTTAGTGAAGGAGACAAGGTTGATCAAAAGTTCTCAGTGTGGGAGAGTCCTTTTTTGGAGGGTACTGTTAAGACTGGGTCTTGATAAAAAGTGGATGTAGAAGAAAAGGAAAGGGAAAGAAGAATGAAAGTAGAATGACTACGGGAAGAGAAAGTATGAGTCCTTCATGAAAAAATATTAGAAGATAATCTCCCTATAGAATGAATGGAAAGTGGACACAAGAAAAAAGAATGCAGAAAGTGCTTGGAAAAGTGCTACATTACAAAGTGCCAAAGGAGTAAATGGAGTCACGATAAAGGGAAGTACAAGAAAGGATGCTTGAGGGAATGATAAAGTAGAAGAGTCTGTAGATGAGGGAAAACATGAATGCTGCAAAAAAATGAGGATAAGAGAAAGATTTTTATTTATTAATTAATTAATTAATTAATTTAATAGACTTGTCCCCGCCCATCTCCCCACAATGGGGGACTCTGGGCAGCTTACAACAAATTAAAATCAGAAATACATAATTAAAAGTTATAAAAACCAGACTTACAATGATAAAAAGGCTAAAAAATCCAAGAGGCCGATAGAGGCCACACCAGGCCGCTAAGGGGCCAGCCAACCCCATTTCTGATATCCTCCCTCCCCGCCCCAGGCCAGATGGCAGAGCCAGGTCTTCAAATCCCTCTGAAAGGCCTGGAGTGAGGGGGCCTGTCTCACCTCCGGGGGCAAGATGTTCCAAAGGGCGGGGGCTACAGCAGAGAAGGCCCGCCTTCTGGACCCCGCTAATTTAAGTTCTTTTACTGCAGGGATCCGTAGCATGCCCTCTCTGTGAGATCGGGTGGGACAGGTTGAAATCGTGGGGGCGAGGCGGTCCTTCAGGTAACCTGGCCCCATGCCACACAGGGCTTTAAAGGTGATAACCAACACCTTGAATTGGACCCGGAAGCAAACAGGTACCCAATGCAGCTCACGGAGCAAAGGTGTTATATGGGTCCTTCTTCAGGCCCCAAAAATTGCTCGCGTGGCCGCATTCTGGACCAGCTGAAGCTTCCGGATACTCTTCAAGGGTAGCCCCATGTAGAGTTTCAAGGGTAGCCCCATGTAGATACTGTATAAAGTGTACAGAGAGGGAAAAGTAAGTGCCAAGATTGTAGTCAAAGCAATGAATAGTTCAGGTGAGAAGCAGAGGCAAAGAAAATGCAACGCAGAGTGATTCTGAGGGAAATTAAGTATTGTTTTGGAAGTGGATGAAGTGGACTAAACAGGAAGCCTTCAGCAGAGTGAGTGTTATTAAAAAATAAAAGTGACTAAATTACCTGGAATAAAGGTAAAGTGAGGGAATCCTGGAAAGAATGTTTAAAGCAGAACTTCTCAACCTTGGCAACTTGAAGATGTGTGGACTTCAACTCCCAGAATTCCCCGGCCAGCTATGCTGGCTGGGGAATTCTGGCAGTTGAAGTCTACACATCTTCAAGCTGCCAAGGTTGAGAAACACTGGTTTAGAGACTGTATGAGAATGATCATGGACCTGAAACAAAGGCCATCAATGTCAGTCTCCAAGGAAAAAAAATGAAGTGAAATCATAAATGCTATGATATTGTTGAAAAGCAACAAGGCTGAAAATGTAGATAGTATAAACTATGGAAATGTTAAACGGAGACGTCATTTGCCTGAGCAGCGGCTCTACAACTTGTTTAATCTTTTTTGTAGAGACTGCATCTGTGCCTCATTAGGAGCATGTCATCACTGTTTCTCTTTACAAAGGGGAAGTAAAGGTAGCAAAAGCGAATGCACAAACTGCAGGGCGATTAGTTTGTTCAGTGGAAAGTACTTGGCGGAATTCAAAACGAGAGCTGACAATGAGCCAAAATCCCGTGCAGCTTTGCTGTTGAATGATGTGCCAGCCAGATTTTACTCTTCAGAAAGTCACTGAGAAATGGATACATGTGAGAAAGAAAGTTTATTGCTTGTTTACTTTTACAAGAAAATGTTTGCTAGTGAATAGGCTTTAATTATTGAATGTTTTGTGCAACTATGGAGGTTGGTTACTGAATGCAATAATAGCTGTAAAAAATGCATGAGAATAAATAAATGCTTAGTAAACGGTTCACAGAGTAAGGCAAGGATGTGTGACATCCTTTTGGTTATTTAATATATAAATGGATAGATGTATAAGGAATGTTTGCAATGAAATAAGAGTTGTGTTTGTTGGGGACATGAAATAAGTGTCCTTTTGAACTCAGACAAAGCTGTGTCATTACAGCCATTCAGGTAGATTGTAGGGTGCAGCAAGCAGTATTGATTCAGAAATTAAAATATCAAAGACCAAAGTAGTGAACAATTGCAACTTGTACATAAATGGTAAAAAACTAGAGGAAGTAGATGACTTAGTATACCTTAGTAGAATATTTACTAAAGATGGGGAAATAGATGGGAAAAAATTCAGACGTGAACTGGCAATAGAAAGATAGCGAGTGGTTTGTGGTCTGTTGCAAGGAATGAATGAGATTTGGATATGTCAGAGAAACATAAAAGTTAGTTTAATCCAATGGGAAGGGAATACTTAAAAAGTGGGTCTGGGAAAATAAGAAGACACAGGGTCAAGAATGAATGGAAGCTAAAGGAATGTGGATTGAATACAGAAGTGAGTACCCAGTATGATAAAGTACTTTGAGTTGGTTTATTAATGTGGAAGGAAGGAATGAGGATTAAATTGCAAAATGAAAGAAGGAAGAGTGAACTGGTGGAGAGGAAGAGGAAGACGGGAATTTATAACTGGATGGAGTTGATGAGATCCTCAAAAAGAAAAAGGTGAGAAATTTAAAAAACTAAACCAAAGGCAATATATGAAGTATTGTATGAACATGTTAAAAGCAAGGGTGGTTTGCAAGGACAGAAAGGTATGGAGAGGTATACTAAGTACTGTTCATGCAGACTAGTTTCAGTTTGTTTCCATTCCATTTTCCTATCTCCTATCTTTGTCTTACTATTTCTTAGTTGTTTCCAATGTTGCTTGCCCCAAATGCAAATAGCACAACTGTCCTACACTACCAATTCCTAGTTTGACCACCAGAACTACAACTTCAATGCTAGCAACTCCTATAAAGGGCAACTTCTATTTAAGACAATCCAAGAGATTGTGGATTCTGTAGATGTTGTTTCAGGAGTGGAGGAAGGAGATCTCTGGGGCAGGAGTATGAAGCAATAAAGGATTAAGAAAGAAGCATGGGATTCGCCCAGAGTTCCCCCATTTGGGGGAGATGGGAGGTTGAAAAATTTGGTAAATAAATAAAATAAATTCCAATCCTAGAAGTAGACTGGGAGTGCTAAAATAGAGTAATACGTAGGATCATAAAGAGCTAAAAAAAAAAACCTAGTTCAATTCTTATCCCAAACCAGATAGCAGCGACAAGTCAGGGGCAACAATGAGGCATCTGTTGATGCCATAAGAAGTATGATATGCTGAAATCACATCTGCATCCAATTTACCATTGCAATGCTGTTCATATTGAGCTACATCTATATAAAGTGAGCATACTTCTGTTCATGTAAAGGGATTTCTCTCATCTTACCTATACGTTCCATGCCTTCTCTGTAGATCCCAGGTTCCCACATTAGGGAGATGAGAGAGGCTGGGAAATATTAAGGATCCAGTTGGAATGAAACTGTTGGAATTAACCCATTCACCTTAAGGTTTTGCACATCATATATGAGAGCATAGAGCCCTTAGTTCTTCCTGATGTCCAGCACTTCACCCCTTTTAGGAATAGCTTTCCTGTTAATGTTGCAGGGCATTGCCTGCTTCTTAGCCAACTGCAAAAAGTTGTTGCTTCTGGATGTTTGTTGCAAGTAGGGCTGTGTAACAACAACAACAAAAAAAATCTGGAAAAATGTGTGGCTGTATTAAGGCATTACAGACATGGGAAATTTGTATTCTTGCATGCTACAAAGGATATTTTGCACAACCCTAAGCACAAGTAAACCATGACTATAAATGGTCTGAGGTGTCAGAACTGCAGATGACAGTATCACTGTATGAGAAGGCCATCTCAAAGCTGTTTTTTGCTGGCTGGGAATGGTACACATAATGACTCATCATATGATAATCCAACTGATGTAGTGAAATTCTCTTGCAGTTACATTGGTCTATCTATTACAAGATTCCTAAGAAACTATTGTGAGCTATACATAACATTCTACGGATTTGAGGGAACTGAATCTGTGTGGTCTTTTCTCACAGATCGGGAAAACATACAATTATCTTCCAACATTAGGATCATTTTAGACATGTCAACTTTTCAGCACAGAGTATACTTCCATAATCATATAATCTGCATGAATATAATTAAGTTTGGCAACTGAATTCTGACAGGGAAAAATGATTGGCCAAAGTGAATCTTATTATTATATTTTTCCAGGTATCTTTGCCTAAGTAAAGTATAGCTTAAGAACTATGAACAAAGACTTCATGTGCCCAATTCTTTCTATGCATTTTCCAGCCAAAGAATTCCGAAAGCTAGTCGCATGTATTTAAAAAGCTGGCTTGTTTTCCCATCAAGAGCTCTCTGTGGTGAAAATCTGTGTTTGGCAATCGCTCCATGTATACCATGTCAATTTAATATTAAAAACAAAATTGTTGAAAAAATATTATCCCAAGAACATACGTAAAATTATAAATATTCAGCACCTCAAGCTTTTGATATACTTTAGTGCACATGAACGGAGTAGCTGTCAAAATTACAACAGGCAACTCAAGTAATTATGCAGATTTATGCAAAACATTAACAAGAAGAATTAAATGCACAAATGAGGTGGCTACACTTGAATTGTTAAGATTATGAATAATTACCATGAATCTTTTTTGCTCTTAATATAACTTGTTTTTGATAAACAAAGCCTTAATTATCAGAATCCTTTGGAGAATATTGGTGACCTTCATTAATCTTACAAAACAAGTCTCTTGTGTTCTGCATTGTAAAAAAGCACATGCTTAGAATAAGTACATAGACCATGGGAAAAGCATATGCTAATGGCTACTACAAAACTGTTGTGCACTATAGCTGTGATTTTCTAAACATAGTATCCAACACATCTGTACATAGCATCCAGCAAAAGTGTTGTGAGTTTTGTGAAATTTGAAAAGAAGACATGATGTTTTTCTCAAGGTAGGATATGAATTCTTGCTTATATAAACACTTCACAATCACATACAGTATGTTGGGGAGGGAGACAGCAGAAGGAGACAATTATAGTCATCACGTTCTCTATCGTGCTTACAAGAGGCACTCTAAAGTGGAAGCTGCTGGACTACCAACCTTTAACCCTTCTAGTTGTGAAGCCTATTTTTATTCAGACATGGACTGGTAGCCCATGGAAGAATTCATGTGTAGATTTCCATGAATGGAAATAATTTTTGTAACAGAATGGGTGGGATGTAATTTCCCTTGCCTCTCTAAAGTATCTTGCATACTGTACTATCAAAATCTGCTCCAGAAGAGAGATGTGGGAAACTTCAGGTGGGAGAAGGATAATGGGAATATTACATATTCCACGTATTCATTGCAGTTCAGCTGGAATGCCCAATGGCCACACTCTAGCCAGTGATGATGAAACTTGAAGCCCAACACATGTGCAGGTCATCATATTGGGAAAGGCAAACTACATGGATTTTTGAACCAGCTCAGCTATCTTTGAAGCATTTACAGCAGGGTGATAGAAATGAAAAAGCTGGGAGTGGGTTGTGGGGGGGTGGGGGAGTAGTGCCTTTCTTTACTTGCTGATAAGCTTCCCAATATTACTAGCTAATCATGACTGAAAATAGAATGGTAGGTTAAATGGAGCATTGGTTTGCTCAAGCAAATAAATTCTTAGGTTCTCTTGTTTGTCAGAAACTATTTTTGTACTTCCAAATAAGAGATAGTTTGGTAGCAATAGGATAAAAGGAAGCATCCTACAAATAATATATGAGCATAACTTTTAAATTAGAAACAATGAAACAAAGACTCCACGTAGAAGTGTTTGTTTTAAAGTAAATACAGCAACTAGCAGACAGTAGGATTTGTTATCCTATTTCTAATTTAAGGGGTATTTTTTAAAAAAATCATAGGGCATATGAAATAAACAAATGTAAATTTTAATGAAAGAGGGTAGAAAGAAAGGATGGAAGGAAGGATTTATATGGCACTTTTTGACTGCTCAAAACAGATTATATTAATCATCTCAATAAGATTTATGCCATCCTTCCCCAATTTTGATGCCCTCCAGCAGCAGTAAGGTTATTATAATTCCAAGCCAACATGTCATCTTCTACTGCTAATGTGCAGCAGCTGGAGGTAAGGTTTCCAAGCAAGTCCAAGTGAGATTTGAACCTCAGGAAGTCCTGGTTCTTAGTAGTGTAAAGCAATCTAATCAACACTTATTCTGATGATAGTGCATGTATAGTGATGAAGTTATTCCCAGGTAAATAGATTGGTAAGCAACCTTCATCATTATAGAAATTCCAACCCAAATTTTGATTAAGGAATAACATGGAAAACAACAGCAAGAAAGGAAACTAAAGTTTTAGTCAGCAACCAATTGTAATGGCATCTAAAACCTCCTTTCTATTCAGAAAAGACTACAAAGACTCTCAAAAGTAGGGCCCAGTTTATAAAATTCCATGTCTCAGTTCATGAATTATGTCCTTTTTTGCATCTGAATCAATTTGCTGTTATGTTCCTTCAACTATCACAGCTCCGCTTCAACCAGCCCTAGTTCTTTCTCACAGACTTGCAATTCCCCCGTTCCTTTTGCAGAGAGTAGAAGCCTTTAAAACCAGTTCCGTTCTGTAGTGCAGCTACAGCCTGGCACCTCATTCATTCCACAGTACTTTCTACCTCTTCCCCAGTCTTCTGTTTTCCTGCCTCCATTTCCACCATCCGTTTTCATTCTGCAGATGCCACTTTCCAAAGGCAAATGTGTCTCCGACATTTGGCCAGCTGCTCCACTGCAGAAAACTACAGAACCATTTCCATTTCTGCTTCACTGGTAATTTTTACATTGCCCTCCTTCGTTCAGATAAACAGTGGGACCTCTTTCAGTCCCCTCGGTTAATTTCAGAATTAATTTGCAAGGCTGTCATCAACGGTGTAACAATTCACTGATCAACAGTTGCAGTTCTTCATAACACTGTCAAACTCCCAGCTGCCACTGTGCCAGTCTGGGCTTCATGGTTGTTTTTCTCCTCATTCTTTTTTCCTCACTCCTTCTAACTTTATTCTTTTGCCCAGGCCTAGACATTATGCCTTGGGACTACTAGTAAGGGAGGACTTTAGAAGCATTAAGTCTTTACTGCCAGCTACAGTATCTCTTCCCTAGAGAGTCAGCTGTCAGATCAATGGTGTTTTTGTCATAAAAAATCCCTCCAAAGGGACTCAAATTTGTTTTGGCAAATGTCAAGTAGCTTTGATGCATAAAAACCCACTTAAAGAGGTCACATTTCAACAAACAAAGCTTTTCCTTTTAAAAAAAAAAAAAAGGGTAGCTGCACAGTTATGCTTTTTTTTTTTTTTTTTAAGGCTGGACCTTAAAAAGGAGTAGAGCCAGAAACAGGGCCATCAGTGCAACACACAGCTGCATTTTGGAAAGAGCTACATTAATCCTTTTTGGTAACGTAACACACTAATCACCATGTTGGAAAATCACTCTACCAAAACTCATACAGTGAGCATGTGTATGGGACCTAGAGACATTCTGGGTGATGCTTTTGGAGTGAATGGAACTTCTTCACATTCAATATCTTTAAACTATTTGAAGCACAAACATTGTCCAAACCGAATGTAATGGGCTGTGAGAATAACGTTGAGGAAGAGGAGGAAGAGCTGCAGCCAAGGCAACAGTCAGATAAGAGAAATCCGAGTCCAAAGCAGGAATAGAATTTAAAAAAGCCTCTCTGCCTTGATACTCCCTAGTTCTCTTTAGGATAAAGACAGGGAGGGGGGAAGCACATTCAGAGTTGCAAGATTCTGTTACTGTAATCCTATAATAAAAGTAGTTTTAGTATTCATGAATTTGATGTTCAGGTCTGGTTTACCTCAAAGGGTTGACATCAGGGGACTGAATGTCTGCACAAAAATGTGTATTAAATTTATATATGAACTGAAAGATAATGTGTGTTTTGAATTGCATATTAATTAATTCTCCACATAAAGGATCTTCTCCCCAATTTGAGATAAGAAAAAGCTAACTGTGACAAATGGATGGTAATAAGAAGACATTTTGTATATGCTGTGAGGCAATTCTACCCAATACTAGTTTACAAAAGACGCCAGAATGATGCATGCAGACTTGTATCATTCAGATCTGCACATCCAAACAGCAAAACTCATTCAAATGACACTGAATAATATGTGCATGTTTTGATACAGATAGGAATGTGTTTAATTGCACATGCATTTAATTGCACATATTTAAAACTTTCAGGGTTTGGAAACAGAGTCACTTTGAATTAAGCCCATAAACACTGCCCAGCCATGCCCAACGGGGGGCCGGGGTGTTCAAGGTCTACAAGAAGGTAGGCACAGCAATGCAATTCAATCCTGCCTCTTTTGTACATGGAGTGGGCATGTATTGCAGCATCACACTCACCATCTTGCATATTTTGGCCCCTCTGCAGACACTGCTATGCAGAAACAAATGGCCAGGTCCTCAATATGAAATGAATAAGGCTAAATCCCTTTGTTTCCCCAAAATATTATCCTTCTAAGAAAAAAAGTAGCTGATTTCTTATGGGGTTTTTTTGTGAAGGTGGTGGGGGGAGGATATTTCTTTGGAAGTGGGAAAGGTACAGAGAAAGGCTAATTTACCTGAAATTAGCACATTTTTTTCATGTTAAAAAGCCATCTCAAAATCCAGTGTCTTGAAAGATTAAATCAGAGAAACAAGAATCTGATATTCAGCATTTCAGAGTCTTTTCTGAGATGAATAGGGCTTCCTTTCATCTCCATCAATCTGATCAATGATTTAAAAACACATTTTTGAAAGTTTTCACCCCAACTCTAAAATACAGCTTTGAACTGTATTTTTTTAGAATTTATTTTTTCAAGTATCTGAAATGGCATTCAAAGCAATAATAATTTCTACTCATTGCCCAATAGCGTCATTATTATCAGAAGAGAGATACTTTGTTTTACTGAATCCCTCCCTCCCACCTCCCCTTGCCAAGTGCAGAGAACATCAAAATGTCAAGTGCAACTTAGCTTTCAAATTCCCCTCAAAACCCTTCATTAAATCCTAAAGTTGCCAACAAGGGTCCTAACTACTCCACCTATGTAAGTCTGATACATAATTGAGATATGGTTTTCTTCAAGTAAAAAATAATAATAAACAAACATTATTAAGCAGCATTTATTCCTGAAGTGCTTTTTTATGGCTAGAACATTTTTCAGTGCCTGTGCTAAGAGTTGCGTAAAGCACTTTTAGTTTTTAATCAGATCCTTCCAATCATCTCATCTGATTCTTCACTCCTATTCTTAGTCCTCTTGTCTTTTCATCTCCAGGAGCTTGCAGGTACTCGAAATACCCCTATTAACTAGTCCCTTTCCTATCAAGTCCCTGTTCTCCCATTGGCTATATTATAAGAATAAACCTAGTTTTGTCTGGGTTTCTTTGTTTTCACTCCTCTTTTGCTCTTCTTCTGCCCTAGGAGATCAAAAATGTCCCCCTTTCTACAAATATAGTGCAGGGATGCAAAATCTTTGCTTCCAGCATAGTATGTATACCTTTAATGTCTTAAGTGTGGGCCCTAATTCCTCTCCAGAAGCTGGCAAAAATTGTACGGTCGACTTCCTAGATGTGCCTACACTGGAAACAAAATAGAAATGGCTTTGCTATTTCCCAGTAGATTACAGTCTAATCTACTGTAGAACTACCATACCAAGGCTGCAAAAATCTAGACAACCTTTAGATGGAAGGGAAGAGAGTTTTCGGTATCCTTTGCATCCATCTAGTGGTTGTTCATATTTTTACAGTCCAGAAATGGTCATCTTAATCTATTGTCTTGGGATTTCCTGATTGTCTCCCATCTAGCTACTAACTAGAACTGATCCTGCTTAGCTTTTTCAAGATCAGCCAAGGACAATTTTAATGCCAACTCCTGTGATCAAGAGGCTGCTACCAAACTGTAACTGATAACATTATTAAATGGTCAGAGAGTAAATATTTTAATTGTATTGACTTAAAGTAATATAATTTAAAATAAAAATGGTTTTTTCCTGGTCCTGCCTACCATTCTGCCTGCCCCATTCACTTTTTTGATGAGCAGCATCTAATATAGCTGTTAACCCCTAGTTTACTGTGTCAGACAAATGTTAATTTGTGCCTATTTTTAAGTATCGTGATTGAACACAAGCAAACATCTTTGACTCTCCGTCATTGAGTCCACACTAGCCAACAGTGTCCTTGTCATTTTCCCACAACTTGTTTGATCATTGCTTCTATATACACAGGAGGAAGAACCCCAGTGATGAAGCATTAAGGCAGAAAGAAGTTAAACAAACATGTGAACAGAAAAGGCAACCTTTATTCATTTAGTTAATTAATTAAAGCCAATTAATCATTATGTGAAGCAAAATCCTAGGAGACTAATCCTTTAGAGAGTTGCAGTTCAGGAGCTAAATCCCAGAAGAGAAAATCTAGTAGGAACAATTTGGTTTTGCAGCTCTGCTCTGTCAGAGGATCCTGGTTGCAGAAAACCTCCGTGAGATTGCCAGACTAATGCAAAGTTTGGAAAGGGCCTTGAAAGATTATTTTGGCTCTGTGCACCCAGCACACTGAATCACAAACTACAAATCACCCTCTAGTCTAGCATGTGGTGCAAACCCAGCTCAAGTGGTCAGCTGATAGTTTGATGTGCCAAGTGAACCCAGGAAATTGGGTTAATTGAGTAAACTGTTGTTAAATTAACCATGGGAAAGTGTGTCATGTGAGCACAGCCATAACTTACAGCAACTGGGGCTAAAGAGCAGACCCTGCTCTCAGGAAACAGCAGGGGTTTCGCAGCTCCATTTCAATTCAAGATTGAGAATTGTCCTTCAACCCTGAAATAACCTTTAGAGAGGGGAAGAGGAATGAATGATTCTAGGAATACATGAAAGATAAGGAACAAGGCAGGAGAATGAGAAGCAACTCTACAGTATAACCAAAGGAGAGAGGGAAGTAACATCAATAATCTCTTTTAATATAAAGCAACTCAATATACAAGCAAATAATAAGGGTCTTTCATTTTAATCTGTGGCTGAAAAACCTAATGGAAAATATGCTTCACATTACAGCAATAATATTAGTTGCATTATTATCATTATTTATTGGACTTTCTATTCTGTTGACTACCAAAGTCTCTTGACAGTTCAACTCAACTCATAATTTGAAAGGCAGTCAATTGAACTGCCCAACTGTTGGTTTTGTGCCCCTGCCCAAACATCGTTAGTTTCAGACAGGCAATTTGCTTTTCATCTTTTAAACCCCATATAACTTTTCTGTGATTGTCTGTTAATTCATCCATGGCCTTGTTACTGTCTGTAAAGAAAATAACTTTGGAGATGGGAAGACAGAGGAGACGTTTGGGTATGGCAATCAGACAACACAAAGCCACAAATACGAATTCCCACCCCACCAACTCTGAAAAAATGTAAAATGTAAGGTGGGGAAAATGGGGGGGGGGGGGTTCCAGATCAGCCCCACTGACTTTATGTGTGTGTCACAGCTGATTTCTCCCCAAGGATGTGTGTGAAATTGCATAAACTTAGAAGGAGGAAAGTCACCTCAAAGCTGATTTGTTTTGTCTTTATGAAGGCCTGAATCTAAACTTGTGTTTCAGATTCCAAAGAGTGTATACATGAACCAGCCAAAAGGCAATGCCTGTATATCAACATAGGCACTTAGACTGATATAAACAACTTTATTTCTTCCTCCTACTTCACAAGCCCAGTAGAAAGACCATGTAATCAGTGGTAATTATTGCTTTTGAAAATGTAAGCTTTACATTCTGCAAAATCTTTTTTTTTAAGTATATAAATACAGGAAGCTTCTCAAAATACATTTACTCAATTCAACAACAAGGGGAGAAAATATCAAACCAAGTTAGGACACTCAAGTGTTATTTGCAGCAATCACAATAAAGTCAATTTTGGTTTAAATCATGATTGTCATAAACACTCACAAAACGTATTATTTACCAGATGGCAATTTCACTCAAGCAAACACATCAAACTTATGTTTCATTATTGTCAAATAAGGATGAACTTGCCACTGGGATAACCTCCAGTACTTAAGCAAACACTTCTGCACACACAATAGATGAAACAGCTTGTTATTTGGTAGACAAGCAGTTGCAATAGATTCACCTGACTCATCACTCATTGCCTGTAGTCATTTGCTGGGGAGATGTCAAGACCTCAGGAAACAAGAACCACTTGGACTTCTGGAATGATATTTATTACTAGGAGGGAAAGGTAACAGAATCTTGAAAGTCTGCCAAGGCAGTTCTCCAGATCGGCTTATACCTAGCATAGTTAAGGTGGAGTTACTCTAAGACCTTCTCAGATTTCCCCACTCCCCTGGACTCAGGAATCTTTTCTTTTAACAGGATCATTCCCTTCTGCAATAGTCCTGCCCCCTTTTCCATGTTCCCATAATCTATTAGACATTTCATCACAGGAGAGACCATTATTCACTAGCAGAGATGATCCTTGGTAGGCAGAAGGGTGGTTTGAATTAGAATAGGGTAGAGGAACTATGACCCCTCTATAGGTTTACGGTTTACAATGTAGATCTTCCATGATCACTGGCCATGTTTGGCTGGGGCTGCTGGGAATTGGAGTCCAATAACACGTAAAGAGATACAAATCTTCCATATGTTTTAGAAGCATCTTAGGTGGTAAATTTCTATAATTATTTTTTAGCCAGTAACAATAGAAACCAAGATTAACATCAGGCTTGCAAAAGTCTAGAAAATATTTTTCTGTGGTGTGTGTGTGTGCTTTTGAATCAATGTTGACTCCTGGCAACTGCTTGGACAAGTCCCTGCAGGTTTGCTTGGGCAAGATTTTCAGAAGTGGTTTGCCTTTACCTTCTTTCTAGGGCTTAGAGAGAGTGATTGGCCCAAGGTCACCCAGCTGGCTTTGTGTTTAAGGTGGGACTAGAGCTCACAGTCTCCAGGTTTCTAACCCAGTGCCTTAACCACTACACCAAACTGGCTCTCTTCCAAAAAAACTACAACCCCCACTAATGAGACTTGATAACCTTTTGGGGAGAAGACAAGGGTCAATTTGAATTGTAGGAGATTTGGGGTTTAGCCACGATTTAATTTTTCCATTATACTCCCAATATAGTATTGCTCTAGAGCAGTGTTTCTCAAGCTTGGCAACTTTAAGATGAGTGGACTTCAACTCCCAGAATTCCCCAGCCAGAATTCTGGGAGTTGAAATCCACTCATCTTGAGAGATCAGCTTGAGAAACACTGATCTAGGGTGTAGTGACAGAATCTTGAAAGCCTGGATGTGTCTTCCCCCCTCCCCCTCCCCCTTATACCACCACAAATTAGGGTGGAGCCAGTCTGAACTTCTTTCTCATGCTTTTCTGTTACCTGGGCTCAAGGTATGCTTTGGTTTATGTAACTGTCACTGCCTTTGCCTAGCTTCTCCAAGGTCATCTCCATGGCTTTCTACAGGGAGTGACTTCTGAATCCTCTCTTAGCACTTGCATGCTGGCTGGTGAATTCTGGGAGTTGAAGTCCACTCATCTTAAAGTTGCCAAGCGTGAGAAACAGTGCTGTAGAATATCATGGAAATTTTAATGACAACAGAGTACTAGGTTTGATTTTTTTTTTTTCCCAAAGAGGAGCTCAAGACAAGAATGGCAGTATCATAGAATATAGTTGGAATAGATCTCAGAGATCATCTAGTTCAACCTCCTACACAAATCAGGGATTAGCCTAGCAACACCAGCTTTTGATGGCAACTGGCTAATAACTGGATTCAAGGAAAGGAAGCTTCTCATATCATAAATTTTGCCCAGAAGACCAAATGAAATTCTGGTTTTGTAAGTAGAGTTCCAAATACATAACAGGAAATCTGCTTATGTTCCCAGTTCACAGGATATCCTGTGAGAGAAAATCATCAATACCATTTTATAAGGAATGTCTTTTCTCCATCTTGCCCACCCCACCCCTCCAGAATGGGAGGATGGATTCAGATGAACAGTTATCTATCTTTATTGCTTTACTTCCCGAACAAAACAAAACAAAACATGGTGCACTTATAATTGTCAATACATGTTCCAGTTATAATAATTGTTGGCAGATCCACAGGAAAATTGAAGAAAATGGTGAGTTCTTATATAATTAAGTCTATTTCGCAAATGGGAAAAATATATAATAGTCACATCTGTGTTTTTGAGGAGGAGATCTTACTTATTAATCCACATTCCTATCCCTGGAACAGTCTTAATTTATAAACAAAGGAAAGATGTGTGCATATATGCATATGTATGCACTTCTGTATTAAAAAAAAAAAAATAGGAATGATACTTGGTTACCTACTCAAAAACAATGAAGTATTATACCAGTCAGGTGCTTTCAAACAAGGTATAATTCACAACAGTGGACTTGAGAGCCAGGTCCAATGATCCAAAATAGACATATCATGCGAATAACAATTTAAATAATCACACCTTCACAAAAGTTGCATATAAGTTTTAGTGAATCTACCCCCTGCTCAGGAAGAGGAAAATAAAACAACTTGAGGAGTCTTTGCACAACCCTACACTTTTTTCCACATTTGATTTTTAAGATTTCCCCCATTAGAAATCCAATCCAATCAACACAGAAGGAATCCAGTTGAACACAAATGAATGTGAAACTTACTCAGGAATCACTGGTGCAGAATCCAATTGGATGTGTCCACCTTTGGTGTTTTACCACCCCACCCCCGTCTCTTCCTTCTGATATATCGAATGCAAGAGATGACTGCCAGTATGAAGCTATTTAAATGCAAAGGAAATTCAGGCCCTGCGGTCACCAGAAATTTCCCATTGATTTTCACAGAACAGACTCATGCCCTTATTGAGCAATTATGATCTTGCACTACTGAGTTTATTAAACTTACAAAAGATCCATTTTTCTTTGCTTCTCTGTTCACTCTATTACTTAGTCAAAGATTTGCCCCTTGCAAAAATGCCTAAATAACATTACTGGCAATAAAATGCAAATGAAAACAAGGTCTATTTTTTAAAAATCAACTTTAGAATTTCAGTGTGAATAAATAATAAATGATACTAGAAAGGTATGTTGTTTTGATGAACAGGAACTCTTAGCAACAACAATTCTACATTTAGTCACATCACAGATGCTAGACAATGGCAGGGGTTCACTCTCAGGTGCCCCCACTGAGTTGTTAACAGGTGGCTTTAGGGGAAGAACGAATCCTTATTTTGTGTAAAAAATGGTATGTGAGAACAATTGGGAAGAAAATACAAGTCGATACATCAAAATGTAATTTCCTTAGCAAAGGTAACCACATAAATCCCTATAGCTAAAGACTGGGACAAATGAAGAACAGGGAACAACAGTAATGCTCTCTGGGTCTTTGGGTTCTGCTTAATTGACTGTAAGGGAGGAATAAATGCCTCATAATGGGCAGAGGGATCCAAAGTATGCAAGCAAATATAGTTCTCTAGAGACTTTAGGGGTGGGCCTCCTTCCAACATTGGAAACCTTGAGGGTGCAGGAGGACTTCCAGATAAGAATCAGACTGTGTCACAAATTAGGAGCAGGCTCTAATCTAATGGTTTCAGTTCCAGCACCAACATCAACACCAGTCATCAGTAAAGAACTGTGGCTGGAAAAAAATGGGAAGAATAAATGGGCTCAGCAGAATTGAGGCAAATATTAATAGATGGGTAAAGTAAAGCCTGTCATCTACTGTACAGACAGTTCAAGAATCTGTGGCTATGGTTATTAGTGCCCCCCCCAACCTGGATCTTATGACCTTCCATCTTTAGTCTTGGGTGGGGTTGCATTTCCCCATTTGAGACTGGTGCACAATCTGAGGGTTGTCTTGGACTCACAGCTCCTGTTCAAAGAGCAGGTGACAGCTGTGGCCAAGACGGCCTTTGCACCACTCCATCTGGTGTGCTAGTTGCACTCATTCCTGGATTAGGAGGCCATTCCGATGGTCACTTAAGCCCTCATCACCTCACAGTTGAACTATTGCAATGCGCTGTACATGGGGCTGCTCTCGAAGACTATTCAGAAGCTATAGCTGGTTGCCAGTGAGCTTCTGGGTACAATTCAAGGTGCTGATTACTACCTATCAAGCCCTTCATAGCATAGGGCTTGCTTATTTGAGAAACCACCTATCTTTCATGACCAGGGCCTTCCAAGTACTTGCCTACAGTTAGATGTATATCACCACTTCCAGGCAATGCTTTGTGAGAGGGAAAATAAAACCGGGGAATCCACCAAACACTTTCATTTACTTGTTCCATATTAAAATAGTAAGACTCACCAGCCTTAATGCTATGGAAAAGCAGGAATTGGCAATAGGGGCAGTAAATTTTATGGCATGTTTTTATGACAACTTAAGCACTGGTAGATAACACTTTAATGCAGCCATCTGGATGTGCCCTGAGTCAAAATATGTACTGAGTAGAATTCCAAGAAGTTAAATCTATAGGCAGAGTTCAAGATGGCTAGCCACAGAACCATGTGATAGATGTTGCCAGCAGTGGGTGAGTCCCAGTAGAGAGTTTTAAATAGAAAAAGGTTTCAATCCTCAACTTCTAGCACTGCTGGCATGCATACTCGCACAGAATGCTGGGCTACTCGGAAGCAAAAGTGACTTCCATTACTGCCACTGATTTCCGTGATTCCCAAGATTTTCTTTGCAATTCATATTTTTATGCCTCTCAGCAGAAGTGTCCACAGGACCGAATGCTTTCGTTAAAGTGACAAAACCAGAGTTGCACCATTCTGGCACAAGATTCATTCCTTTTGTATGTGCATGTGATGTAACAGCACACATATAAAAGGGATTGAGGGAGCTTGCATCATGATGGCACAACCCTATTTTCTTATTTGCTCCCCTTGCCTGCCTTCCTCCCCACCTCCCCAACACACATCTCTGCCTTTGAGCTTGCTGATCCTACCTTGTGACACTGTCATCCCTGCAAGCTGGGAGATTGTCCAGAGGAAGCTGAGTCAGAGTCTTTGACTGCAGTTTCCATCCTCATAGGAGCTAACTCCCCCACTTGCTATGCTGAGCCCAGGTCAATAGATCCTTTGTTTTCAAGGCCTTCACCGGCTCCTCCTCATTATCTGAAGATGAATCTTCCATGAGGGCCATGCCACTACTCCCTCTTCCTTGAACATGCCTGAGTTATATATTCCTTATTTTATTTATTCCTCTGGGAATAAATTTTATCCCCATGAAAGCTACCCAGTGAGCTCCATAGTTTAGTAGGGACTATGAACTTCCACGTTTCCAATTCAGCACTTTAAGCAGTACATTAGGTTCTACTGTGTATAATATTAAAAAAAAATAATCTTAAAGACTAACAGATTTAGTATGGTATGGAATCCACTTCATCAGATGCTTGGGGCATTATTCTGAAGGAGGAATAATATATCTATACACATCAGAGGGAAATCTTATTTGTGAACAGTCATTATTTAACAGTAACTATCTCTGCCTCAATATTTCATCTCTCTCTGTCCTTTCTTTTCTCTCTTCCTCTGCTATCCCAACATTAAAAATATTTTGGATATTTCAATTTATACAGAATTCTATCATTCAAATTCTAAATGATGGAGCCGTGATAGACCAATGCCTATGGAGTTCCATTAGCTTGATATTTATTACTAGGACCAGTTGAAGATAGCAGGTTGTGTATCAAATACCTGAAAGAATGTGTCATCCCATATTATCCTGCACATTAAGACTTTCTTTGGAGAATCTTCTCTGAGGATCCATCTCTAGGACTTGTGCATTACCTCATGGGATTCTTGTTGTGAGCACAAAATGAAGGGAGAACACACAAGTCCACCTTGAGCTCCTAAAGTAAAGACAGAATATAAATGTAATACAATCAATCAATCAATCATATCTTCAAAAAGCAAAGTCCTACATTCTGATAGCATTCTCATTTTAGAATGCATTCCCAAGAGAGAGACAATAGTTATCAACCTTGCCTTCTTTTCAGCAAACAATGAAATGTTTCTTAATGCTAAGAATTTTTCAAATGTTTTATTTTACTCAATTCATTTTTTTTTCTTTTTGGTCTATTGAATAGTTTGATATTCCTACTGAATATGTTTCATATCTTTATTTTTGTAACTTGTAATTGGGTCTGGGTGATGGTTAATTCCTCTTTAAGGGAGGGGGTGGTCCCGCCGGCTCTTAAGGAAGGAGTGGTGCACCCCCTCCTCAAGGGGCCATCACTCGACCCAACTAATCTGGATAGTTTTCATCCAGTCTCCAACCTCCCCTTTTTAGGGAAGGTTGTTGAGAAAGTGGTCACACAGCAGCTTCAAAGCCCTTTGAAGGATGAAGCGGATTATCTGGACCCCTTTCAGTCAGGATTCAGGCCAGGATATGGGACTGAGATGGCATTGATCGCACTCTTGGATGACCTCTGGTGGGAGTGGGATGGAGGCAGTGCTTCCATCCTTGCTCTTCTTGACCTCTTGGCGGCCTTTGATACCATTGATCATGGTATCCTTCTGGACCAGCTTTGGGAGTTGGGGGTGGGCGGCACTGTGTTGTGCTGGTTCTCCTCCTTCCTCTGGAGTTGGTTCCAGTTGGTGTTGGTAGGAGGGGAGAGGTCCAGTTCACAGCCCCTACTGTGTGGGATGCCACAGGGCTTGGTTCTCTCACGCCTCTTATTTAACATCTACATGAGGCTGTTGGATGAGGTGATCTGACCAGCTTTATATCTCCTCCCTGGGCTGTCTGAGCGATGCCATGGATGTCCTATCTCAGTGCCTGGAGGCTGTAGGGGCCTGGATGGGGTGCAATGGGCTCCAGCTCAACCCAAGCAAGACTGAGTGGCTTTGGGTGTTTGGGCCTCCCAGTAGCAAGGTTTTTCCATCTTTGGTTCTGGATGGGGTGGCACTGCCCCAGATGGACCCAGTATGCAATCTGGGGGTCCTTCTGGACTCATGGCTCCTGCTGGAAGAACAGGTGGCAGCCATGGCTAACAGGGCCTTTGCACACTTTTGGGTTGCGTGACAGTTGCACCATTCCTTGACTGGGAGGATGCCCTCGTGACCTCCCGTTTGGACTATTGCAATGCGCTGTACATGGGGCTGTCCTTGAAGAGCATTCAGAAGCTTCAGCTGGTACAGAATGCAGCTGCCTGGGTTGTAAATAGCGTTGGCTACTCGGCACATATAACACCACTGCTTCAGGAGCTGCATTGGTTGCTGGTGTGTTTCCGGGTGCAATTCAAGGTGCTGGTTGTCACCTTTAAAGCCCTTAATTGTTGGAACCCGGTTACCTTAGGGACCGTCTTTTCCCAGTTGTTTCTACCTGTCCAATCCCATCTGGCAGGTTGGGCGTGCTCCAGGTCCCATCAACCAAGGAATGTTGGCTGGCGGGGACCAGGAGACATACCTTTTCTGCTGTGGCGCCTGCCCTCTGGAACATCCTCCTCCTGAGATTAGGATGGCCCCGACCCTTTTGGCTTTTCAGAAGGCTTTGAAGACCTAGTTTTATGCCTGGGCCTGGGGCCCTGAGTGTGCGAAGGGCCCCGTTTCATGGTTGTGCTGACACCGACGGTTTTTTAAGATCTCTTGGCTGTATTTATATTTAATTTTCTGTATTGTTTTAAGTGTTTGATTGTTTTCATTATTTTTAGCCACCCAGAGTCACTGATCTGAGATGGGAGGCTATATAAATCGAATAAATAAATAAATAAAAATAAAACTTCTGCTATTATATTATTTATCTTTTTTATAATTTTATACAGACTGTCCTAAAGGATGGGGGCAACATTAGTATGGTTCACACTTAATATAAACCAACTAATTCAAACTTCTCAAATTAGTATGTGAACTGGAACTTAATTATAGTTCACCTTCGGCACTTCTATAAAAGTTACAAAGTAGTTCTCTGATAAAAGAATGTTTGCAAAAATATGAACAAGGGATAAAACTGCATTCAAAAATGCTCACAAAATTTCAGATACAGGAAACTTGATAATTCTATGCTGAGGATACAGATATTCAAACATCTTTGTAAACTGATTCAGAAATGGGATAAAATAAACATGAACTTGAGGGGAAAAACCCTGAATGTTATAGAAAAAGGAGAGACATATTTGTCCATCCCTACCTAGGATTCTTCATAGATAAAGCACATTCATATATTTTAAAAATGATATACAGTATAATAAAGATTTTAAGGTCTTTGAAAGTTCACAAGCAAAACAAGGATGTGATGCTTATCTGACACACAGATACCACCCTATGCTGAGGTCCCACTTTATCTATCCTGGTTCCTTCATCTTGGAATTTATCTAATTTTTGTTCAAATGTTCTTTAGAGGCCTTCAAGTGCCTTCCTTAGGAAAAGCACATTAAGTATCCCCAAAGAAGAAGTCCTATTTCTGTAGGATTCCAGTAGAGGCGAATATGCATAGCTCAGGGTTGAACTGTGGAGTCCTTGGGGTTCTCTGAGCTTGGTTCTTTTCTTGCAAACGTTTCATTACCCGGCTAGGTAACATCTTCAGTGCTAGGATGGGCTGGGGTTTGCTCTCTGTTTATATACTGTATCATGCCCTGCCAATGTTGGTGGGGGTGGGGGTTTTGTTTGTTCCTCTGGTAGTTCCTTGATTAGGGTATTGTTCACTGCTTGATTGTGTGCCTAGTGGTAACCCCTGCTTATCTGGGTGATGATTGCTGGTGAGGAGATGTTCTGGTCTTTTGCTTTCTTTCCTATTGTCTCTTTTGAATAGTGTGTAGATGTTGTTTATCTCTATGTGTCTGCGGATTACTGCCTTGTCTGAATACCAAGCTTCCAAGAATTCCCTTGCATTTTTGGCTTTAGCTTGGTCTAAAATGCTGACAGTTTCCCAGTTAAAACTATGGTTAAGTCTGTCCAAGGAGTTTTCATCATTTCTTCTGACTGCTAGTTGGTGTTCATGGATGCGCTCTGCCAGCCTTCTGCCTGTCTGTCTTACATAGTGTTTGTTGCAGTCCTTACACTGTATGTTGTAGATGACTCCTGTTTTTCTTCTTGTGCTACTGGGTCTTTTGGTTTACTTAAAATATTTTGGAGACTTTTAGTTGGTTTGTGTGCTACAGAGATGCCATGTGGTTGAAATAGTCCATTGGTGGTTTCTGAGACGTTTCTGATGTATGGCAGTGTGATCCTTTTCATAGCTTGTGTTGGTTGTGTTGTAGTAGGCCACATGATTGTGTTCTGGGCACTCCAAGAAAATGGCTGTCATAAGGGAAAGGACTTCACAAAATGGCAGCCATCAGAGAGCATGGCCAGCTACCAAACACCCATTTACCAAAAGGCAAACTAGAAAGATTGATCTCTGGCACCTCCATCCCTTAAAATTTTCTCTACTACTCCAGACATACAATACCTCCAAATGTGTCCTGGCATATAGACAACTACTGCTGTAGAATGCCTATGCTCTCTGGGGCCTAGAGCCTGATATTTGTTTTTCAAGTTCTGTTTCCATTTTTATTTTCTTTAATTAAAATAATTTTCAAAGGAAAGTCAGGAGAGACAGGAAGCTTTATGGGTGCCAAGCAAACCAATTTCTACAAGCACACTGGGGCCCACAGTCACTGTATTGCCTATGCTTGTTTACTGCATTATATTTAAATTGCTATAAATTGTATCTTTGTTTGCATCACCTTGGAATACATCCAGATTAAAAGCAGCATAGACTTACTAACTTACTAAATTTTCTAGCTGCCTTGATTCTAATTATTTGGAATAATGTTCTCCTTTTAAAATCAAAATAACCTTTTAAAATTACTCTGCTCGCTACATCTTGCGTGATATTGTGATGGAATGTGAGGGTGGCCTTGGAGGATGGGGGAAAGAGATGCTACCTAGGGAACAATCAGATAAAAGAGAAAGGAGTCCACAGCAGGGTAACAGTCAAAGAAAGAAACTTAGGAAAGACCCACCCTAACTCCTCAGACGGTAAATAGAGAGGGTGGGAGATTTGTGCTTTCAGACTTGTGAGATTCTGTTAATGTAGCCTTACAATAAAGTAGAATTAGTTCACCTAGTCTTGTTTCCTGTCTGGTTTACCTGGGAGGGCTGACAGATATATAAAGGGATATTTGGAGAGCATATAATGGTCAAGGATGAAGTGGTACTTAATGACAAGCACTTCTGCATGCTGAAGAAATGCTTTAGTACATAACTTTGGTTTTTCTACCATATATATTTCTCAGCAGAAATAAAAAGCCTGATTGTTAGTAAGCCATAAGCATTCCAGGATTGTATCTCACTCTCCTGAGTGAAGAAGATCCTACCTCATGAAAGCATTTCCAAGAAATAGCACGTTGTGCTGCTTCCTTTTCATAATCATCAGGATCTTTGTTATTTTTCTTCTCTACTCCTGCTTCACCAGATGTTTCTTGCCCCTTCAACCATCATCAATATGCCATTAAATGAAATTTCATTGACTGTAGCTTTAGAGCCAGCATTAAGGTTCAGCAAGCTGAACCTATAAGCTTTTTCAACTTTCTGTTATTGAAATTTTAAAGAAATAAAGAGCAGAGTTGTTGGTGTGCATATGCACATTATAAAGCATTCCAGATAACAAATACCCAAAGTTCAAAAAATGAAGGGCTTGTAATTTCTTAAGAAAATGCACAAAGAGGGGCTTCTTTATAGTACACATGACAAGAGGTTACAAAAAAGATATTTGCCGTACCGTATACTAGTGTTACTTTGGCTTTCAGTGAAGCTATGAAATTATCCTTATTTCTGTAGATCCACACATATACATCACCAAACAACAGAGGACACCATTTTGCATAGAATTGGAATACACACATTTATATCAATAGATGTGAATGTGGAAACAAGGAATATAAATTAAATAGAAATGCAGTCCATCACGGAAAAGATTATGGCCAAGTGAGATGTATACTTGTTTGATGGGCATCTTGAGGCCAGTTCTCCTCCTTCTTATGATTTGTTAAAGCAGGATTGTCCTGGATGTATAATCAGCTTCACAATCACCAGCTTTTGCTAAGCTGGTGCCTTCCAGGTTATCTGAGGTAGTAGCTATCAAAGGTCATCCTGAACAGTGGTCCCTACATGCCTGAAGGTCAGAAGGTTTGGGAAAACTGAAATGGAGGATTATGACTATCTGATTTATAGTTGAATTCTAAGTGTTTACTGGAAGTACCCCCCCCCCCTTTATGTCCAATGCACATACCTGTCCATAGGACTGCAGTTTCACAGGATATTTTTAAGTATATTTACTCATCAGTAATCTCAAACATTGTACTGTAGTGAACCTCTTCATCTACAATTAAATGTAGGGGTAACACCAAAAACAGTGTAATCTAAGTGTGATACAAGTAGTTTGAATACTACACACTGTATATTTTTCTATGCAAGCATGCCTCACCTCTAATGATTTAGCATAGTGTGTTGAAAGTGTGTCTACTGCAATTCCATTCTCAATTATAATCATAGAATTATAGAGGTAATCTATTCCAACCCCCTGCTCAGTTGAGGATCCATTAGCACCCCTCTGACAAAAGAGCATCCAGTCAATTTGAAGAACTTTAGTGTGTTCAGTTAATCAGTTCATGTGGGTGCTTGACAGTTCATACAGGCAGGATGTTCTTCCTGGTCTCTAGCTTGAACTTGCTTCTTTGTATTTTTAACCCACTGATTCTGGCCGTGCCTTCTGGGGCAATAGAGAATAAGCCCATTCCATCTTCTGAGTGATACTGCTTGGAGACTGCTACCTTACCTCCCCTCAGTCATCTCTTCTGTAGGCTAAACATACCCAGATCCTTTAACCATTCCTCAGCCCTCCTTTGAACTTGCTCCACTCTGTCCCTGTCCTTTATGAACTGTAGTACCCAGAAATTGACACAATACCCCAAACAGAGTTTGACCAGGGCAGAGTAGAGTAGAAAAAAAAAATACTTCTAGTAATCTGGATGCTACACGTCTCATAATGGACCCCAAGATAGCTGCATCACACAGCTGCATCACACTGCTGGCTCATGTTTAACTTACAGTCAACAAGAATACCCAGATCTCTTTCACATATACTACTGCCAAACTTAAGTCTTTTCCATCCTGTACTTGTGCCCTATATTGTTCCTACCCAGATGCAGAATTGTACATTTATCCTGTTAAATTCTATCCTATTCAACCCTGTCTAGACCTTTTAAGATTTTCTCTGTTTCCTCTAAACTGTTAGCCACCTCTTCCACCTTTGTCTCATCTGCAAACTTTAGAATTGCCCCCTCATCCAAGTCATTGATATAATGATAAATGACAGAATAAAGTTCCACTCAATATTTTCCTGTAAACTGAAGTAGAGGCATTAATGAGCATTCCTTGGATGTGTCAGGATTTTCTCATGGGAAGAAAGTCATCCCGTCCTCTGTACAACAACTTGTTTCGTCTACTGTGGGAAGTTAATGTAAACAAAGTATCTTGTGACTGTGTTATGCTATTTACTGCCACCTATTGGCAAGTGTATTCTAGTTATTCAGTGGGGGGTTACATGAGGACAATAAACGGGAGGGCTAGGTGCCTAGCCTGTCAGTCGTGTATAGTTTTATCCATCATGTAGTTTTATGGGTTATGGAGTTGTAACTAGTAACCAAGTAGTGTACCTCTTCTCTGAGAGTGTTTTTTAGCTAGAGAATTTGTTGTGGATAAGTCTTGGATGTTAAGATGAGAAGAAGTCTTTGTTATTTCCTATATTTTGTATGCAACTTGTATTTTATGAAGTTTTGCATTTTTATCAATAAAAACCAGTTAGTATATATTTTCTGACTGGAAGTTCTTTGGAGAGCAAAATATGGACATTGCATTTTGCAAGCTCTCATGCTGATGTGTAATTTTCCTGAGAGCAGATTTTTTGAGAGCTTTGCTGCACCCTACACAACAGGATGTGGTTATACAGTGAACTATGCGTCCATCTAACAGATGTATAATTAAGCCCATATTTTATCATTTTCTTAAAAAGAACATCATGAGGCAATCTGTCAAATGCTTTGCTGAAGTCTAGATATATTATATCTATGGCATTCCCTTGATCTACTAAGCTAGTAACTTTATCAGAAAAAGAAATAAGGCTAGTCTGGCATTATTTGTCAGTAGCAAATCATGCTGGCAGCTGACAATAGCAGGATGTCTATCTAAGCACTCACAAATACACTGGCTGATAATTTGTTTGAGGACCTTGTGCAGTATAGGCATCAAGCTGATAGATTTGTAGTTTGCCACATTCTCCTCCTCCTCCTTTTTGAAGATGGGGATTACATTTGCTATATGCCAGTCTTCTGGGACCTCACCAGTTTTCCAGAAGTTAGAATCAGTGGTTCTGCAGTCACCTCTATTTCATTATTTCATTCCCTGGAGGCTTGAATTCATTTAAATTTCCTAAGCTCTTTCTTATTCTCTCCTTGACTACCTTAAGCTACTGTTCCTTTTTCACCCAGTGGTCTAAATATGACTAGCTAGGGCTTCATTTCTTTTCTGAGAGAGGAGGAGTGTGAAACAGCAGTTTTACAATTCTGTCTTCTCATCAGCACCAGTACTGATTCATCACTTTTTCCTCATAATGGATCTACATCCTCTTTGACTGTTCTTTTATTCCTAACATTCCCAAAGAACACTTTTTTGTTGTTTTTGGTATTTCTTGCAAGCCTTAGTCTTTCTGACCTAGTTCCTACATTTTATGGAGACTCATCTTTGGTTATGTTCTCCTCCTTCCATTTCCTGTACATGTTATTTCAGCAGTTTAGACAGCTCTGCATCTATGGCATCCATGTGGGCTTCTTTAGATGTCTCCATTTCTTCTTCTTTTGGGGATTATTTGCCACTGTGCCTTTAATATCTTGTTTCATAGAATTTCCTCTCCTTCCTGAGTACTTTTCTCCTTCAGGATTTCAAGTCACTGGATCTGACCTATTTTTCCTTGGAATTCATCAAAATTAAGTTCAGTATGCAGGTTTGACTCTACTAAGTTCCTTCTCCTCTGGATATCACAAATTGAAGGATAACATGATCATTTCCCCCCAGTATTCCTGCACCTTCACTTCTTCAACCAATTTCTCCCTGTTAGTGAGTATTAGGTCCATGATAGTAGACCTCCTTGTTCTTACTTCCACCTTCAGATTAATGAAGTTGTCAGCAAAAGAGGACAAGAATTTGTTGGACCTCTAAGTCCTGGCAGAGTTAGATTCCCAACATACATCAGGGTAATTGAAATTCCACATTTTGAAAGACTGGTCATCTGATGCCTCAACTGCATCTTCTGCCTGCCCAGGTGGTGTATAATAAATTCCCACAATGATATCACTGTTGTTTTTCTCCCCTTTTGTTCTTACCCAAGTACTTTGAACAGCATTTTCACGCTTTATTTCCTGAATTTCTGTGCAAGTATATTTTCTCTTTATGTACAAGGTAATACCCACACTCTTTCTCCTTTTTGAATGAAGCCTTCCAGTGTATGTGCCAATCATGAGTATGATCCCACCAATGGGATGCCTATCAAATCATATTTGTCTTCCTGAGTTGGGATTCTATTCTCCCTGCTTATTTCCCATACTCTATTCATTGGTGTAGAAACATTTGAGATTTTGAGTATCACCTATTGGTGTCTCTGTGCTGTGAAACTGTGACTCTGCCATCCTGGCCTCCTGCTTCTTCTTATGAGTTCTGCTTTCTTGGCCCCAGTCCTCAGCTGTATGTTCTGGGCTTTTACCACTTTCCCTGTTTTTCTTCTAGTTTAATCACTGACATAATGTCTCTCACTAAGCCAGCAGATATCTATATCTATGGATATCACCTGCTCAGATAGATAGCTGCTACATGTGATTTCTGCTGAAGCACCTTTTTTCAGCTTTCTCTTCCAGCTTCTCCTCAAAAAGAGAACTGCAACACAACAGTGCTCTGAACACGTATTGTAGTGTTCCTGCTTTTACTTCTAGTTTTAGGGAGGGGAAAAGTACAGGTAAAATGCCTTCAATGATAAATATTGTTTTCATGACTTTTAAGCTGTTAATTGAATTTTAATTGATAGGGACAGTTCTAGATAGCCATGTGATCATGCTTACCAACTGGATATTCATAAGATTTCTTAGATCACCTGATTCATTGATTTGCTTAGGGTTTATCTTAAGCAACTGAAGACTAAAAGCAACAACAAACCTGTAGTTTACTAGAAATGACACAGAGAAGGCATATAGGGCTGTTTGCCACCATCTATGTCATGTTTCTTCAGCTTCCTTCTTGTCCAAATGCATTCTTTTCCCATGCTGCTAGCCCTGCAGGGTCAGGCTAACTAATGGAAATCAAACCATCTTGTTGTTTTATCCACAATGGTCAGATGGAGTTTCAGATCCTAGCATATATGTTAGAAATGAGAATGTATAAACTGATAGCAGATAACTGGTTGCTTCAGGCCCACATGACCTTCCAGATAGAACTGATCAACTTACCTTCTCTGATCTTAAAAATATAAATAGGTTGGATCTTGGATAGGAGACTGTTGAGAAAGTCCGGGGTTATAGACTAAACCAGAAAGTTAAAAAAAAAAAAAAATTCCAGAGGAAGGCAGTGGCAAGCCATTCTTGTCAAAAAAAAAAAAAACCCTGCATGGATACGTTCATGAAACCACCAAGAGTCAAGCTCAATTCGAAGGAGTCTTTACCTTTTCAGTAGCAGGAGAGTTCATATTTGATTGCATAATGCAACTACACCAACTTATCTAATAATAGGAAAATGGAAGGGAATGTGAAAATATATTTAACTAACCTTTAGAATATGCTGCAGAGTTATATTTTTTTAATGGCCTAATAATATATCAGGCAGAGACAAATGAAAGATTATGTAAGATACCAGCCAACTTGTAAAGCTCTTAAAAGAACAAGCCACTTGTGTTTAACACATTAACTTTCTTTTATGATTGTGTTGATGCTGTACATGAAGGGTGATGAGTAATTTGTTACCAGATTTTTAAAAAAGCAGGCACACAATTGTCTTATAATTGGAATGTTCTGATATCTATGCAGTAGTATGCTATAGGCAAGTGTTAAGTTTTAATCAACAATTATATGCCTAAGTTTCTAAAAATGGAAAGTCATCATTCTGAATCTGCAAGATAAAGGTCCTTGGACCATGGGTCAGTTGCATCATGCATGCTATTTTCTCTCCCATCACAGTTCTGATGCAATGAAGCAGTTCATCCAATGAAGCAGTTCATCCAACTGTCTCTTCTCTTAACCTCCATTTATTATTCTCTGCTCAGATATATTAATGGCTAACTATATTAGCAACAGACAACTCAAGCCATTTGCACCAAGCTTTCTATTCTTCCTTGGGAAGCGACAAGCTTTTCGAGCTTTCTCTCAGACTGTATTGTCTACCAGGAAATAAACTACTATGTTCCATAAAAGGAAGACAAGATGGCTCTTAATAATGATGCAATGACCAGTTCATTCACCATCATTATAACCTGAACAGGGTCTCTCCTTAATGCTGAGGTCTATGAGGCCTATTTTCATTCATGTAACAGTGAACAGATTTTTGGCTAAAATATGGAAGATCCCAACTGGAAGAAATGTTCCTCACATTCTGTCATATGTATTTATGCACATCTTTCCCACACAAAGAAAAGAGAGGGGAGCTGGGGGGGGAAAAAAAAGCTGAAAGGCAGTGGTTCTCAGGGCAGAGATGTTAGATATCCCAACAGCCAAAACCCAACAACTGCTTGGTTTTAAGCCTAAGAAGTGCAGGACAAAAAATTTGTTGAAACAGACATGCGAAGAAGTAGCAACAGTTTTAAGCTGCAGAGGGTACAAGAAGGGAGCTGCACCCTCATGCTGACAGAGGCAATGAACTGTTTAATGTGGTATCAGTCTAGTTTGCAAATAAGCATTCTTATCTAGCCTCACTGAGTCATGTGTCTGAGAAGCTTAGCCAAGTCCAAGCCCAGCAGTCACATTAAGCCTTATGAAAACAGGGGACTGAGATTTATAGCTGATTCCTGATCCAAAGAGCTTGACAGCAGCAGTGAAGGGTAGGGTGGCAAAACCCTCCTGCCCTCCATACAGAGAGACAAAAACATACTTTCACGTAGCTAGTTAATTAGGTAATCAAGATTATTTGTCTGGTCTCCTTCTGTTTTGTTTTGAGATGTCTGATTCTGGGACTGAAAAGCAAGATTTAATGAAATAGGAGAGTGGGAAGATACAACATAATGAGCGTAAGAGTGATATTCAGTTCTCTCATTCCGATTTTTGAATTCAGCAGGAACAGTACCCAAAGGATTTTTTTTTTTTTTTAAGTAGAAAAATAGAAGTTGACATGAGTATGTTGTCACTATGGGAAGGGAAAAGGATAGCTGTAATGACCAGAACACCACTGAAGCCACACTGGTGACTTTAGAGAGACTATTTTTTTTTTAAAGAGAAACAAATGACATGAGGGAAAAAGGTATGAGGTCCACACGTGCACATGCACACACACACACACACACAAATCCTTGAACCAATTTTGAGTGGGTAAATTGTTCCTTCTAAAAAGCTTCTGAAACCTCACTGCTGTTTGCAGTAGGCAACCGTTTTGGTTGGTCCCCATGTTTCATATCTGTAGTCCTGCACTAGTCCAAAAGCAGCTAGAAGGGTTGAGTCAGACACCAAGAAGAAAGACTAGTTCCCACCTTTGGTCTTTTCCCCACTTACCACCTCCTCTCTCAAGCTGGCTTTAGGTCAAAGAAAATAAAAGGCATTGAAGAAAATAAGCACAAATTACACGTCTGAACTCGGGACCAAAGAGATGCCTGATTTCTACCGTTAATGTGCCATATTCTGAACTCTGCATCCTTTCCCATTGGTAAACTTAATTAAGGGCTGATTGCGTGACATTTGAACTAAGATGGGTTGACCTGTGGGGCTCTATGCACTTTCACTTGCATGCACTCAGCACAAAGCTAAGCTTACCCTTTATTCCTAGGCTGATCTCTCAAGCCCAAAAGCACAAGAGCAACAGGCAAACATATCACAAACTTCACCGTAATGGGCACGCATTCAGCCATTGGATCAACATCTTTCAATTTATTAGCATGACAAAGGACACAATTATTTTGGATATGCCTGAATGCAATTTTCATTAACTTTGCAATGATTTATTAACAAAAGTGTCAGGAATGTAATAAAAGCAGTGGGACTCCTCAAAATGCCAAAATACAAGAGAAAAAAAAAATGAAGAATACAGCAGAATTTCCAAACATGCCTTGCAGCATCGGGTCAATAAGGTTGCCTGATTCTATCAAAAGCATCACCATGGTGAGTGAACTCTGCAATTAAGAAAGAATAAGCACAAAAATGCTAACATCTCATTTGAATGTAATTATGCACAGATTACTGTTCACTGGAACCAGAAAAAAAGGGGATTTCTAATTGTTATCCAAATTTATGCAGAATCCATAGATTTTAGTTAATTTCAAATAGACAAGGGGCCCCATGTTATTTATGTACATGTGTGAGTATATGTGTGCGCGTATGCACACGTACATACATACAAGCAGGGTATTCAGAATTAGCACAATAGAACACTAGGAAAATGAGCAAGTCCTGTTATCTGTTAGAAGATATGTGCCCAGCTCAGGACTGAGAAAATTTCTCCAGCTATTTGTTGCCTGCAGAATGAAATAAGCTCTTAATAAGTCACAGTATTTGTTAAACAAAGCTAGACAGCTTTTCCAAAACCCTTTAGGTGACCTTGAGTATAGGTAAACAACCCTTTGGGCCTGCAGCACACTTGGAAGTTTCAGAAAATTAAGTGGACACATGCATATAATGGTTGTCACTGAAGGTTGTTTATTCATGTAATGGCTGCTTGCCTGCCACAGTGAGACATGGCCAGACATTAAGCACCCATTTATCAAAAATGAACTAGTACCCTAGACCAGTGTTTCTCAACCTCAGCAACTTTAAGATGTGTGGACTTCAACTCCCAGAATTCCCCATGGCTGGGGGTTGGGAGTTGAGGACCACACATCTTAAAATTGCCGAGGTTGAGAAACACCTCTACTGTGGATATTATCTACTGTTCTTGTTGGCTCCAAAAGCATTCCTGCAAATAAATATGATTCTAGAACTGGTGGTGCTATCCAGGTGCAACATGCCAGCTTATAGTATTTTTATTAAAAGAATGGTGGATCAGGGAGGATGGTGGTCACCACTGGAGTTGAGCAACATGTTATAATGCAAGTCTATATACTATAGAGTATAATTCCCTGCTCTGGCTTTAATGTCAAGTTTAGAAGCTTTACTTTCTTGTGTTGCTCATATATAACATAAAGTAGATTAAGCCTGAAAGTTAGAGTTTGTCTCAGCATCGGTGCCACCAGTTATGGAACACTCTTCCAGTGCAGACTGATATTTTAAACTGTCATAAATTAATTATTTTCAAACAAACTCAGATATCTGGTCTGCCCTCAAAGGCAAGATATAGTTACTTGTGTTTTTAATTGGGGATATTTGTATTTTTATTGTTTTTATTGTCTTGATTTTAATTGTAAGCCTCCCAGAGTCACCCTCTGAGGGAGGTGGGTGGCATATAAATTTAATAATAAATAAATAAATAGAAACAAGCAAAACAAAACCAAAAGTCTGGTTAGCTTGAATAAGAAAAATTATAAAATGAGACAGAATTAGTAAAGGAAAACCGAATCTTTCATGGCCAGTTCTCAATTGTCTACAGTGTACCTCATCGATTAAATCTACGGGGACAGGGAACCTGTGACAACTATAGTTAATGGTCATGGATGATGAGGATTGGAATTCAACATCATCTGGAGGACCACAGGCTTCACATCTTTAACCTAGATGATACAATTTGAACTAAATGATCCAGTTGAACTAGACTGTTAATACCTGAACTGCTCAAGACCTGTAATAGTTTGCTGTTTGACCTTTCCATGTTAACTCTGCATCCCCCCTTTCATCCACGGCTTCTAAAATGTATCTCCATATGGTTTGAACTTTAGCATGAATAATACTGAAAAGTTAACATTTTCACACTCAGTGCTCTCTATGGTTACATAACCAATTTGGACTTAATAGTGAAATACTTCAAGCCATCTACAACAGGGCATTAGGAGTGTTGGAACCCTTGAAATAACACAAAATCCTGTATTTGGGAGGGATCGTGGCTCAATGGTTGAACACCTTTGTCTACAAAAGGTTGCAGTTCCCTGGCATTGCTTGATGACTGTTGGCACTTTACATTAAAAGTATCAGGAGCAGGTGATTGGAAAGGGCTTTCTCACCTGAGTCCCCAGAGCATCAATGCCACAGCAGGTACTGTACAATTAGGTTAGGCAGACCAACAAGAGTAGGGCAGCTTCCTATGCTTTGTTGAAAGGATTCAAGTTGGATGCTGAAAATGCAAAATGCTAATGGTATTAACAATGCCAGTGACATTTGGAGAATGCTCAGAACTCTGTCCTGGTATTTTTGATAGCATTTATTCCTAGTTAATATGCTAAGATTGCAAACAAAGAGTCATTCACAATCCACCTTAGCGACAGCCATATAAATCCTTTTGAAGTTGACCGGACGAAGAAATCACATGTTGGTGAACTGAAGAGGAGTTTCTTAATCAGAAAAAAGGCTAGCCAGGTGGGTCCATCAGAAAAAGCACCCAGAACGGTCAGTACATTTCTTGGGTTCAATTAAAATGGCAGTAAAACTTCCCAGTTAGGTGTGCGTAGGAATGCAGGCTTAGTATTGTAAGATGCATTCCCCAAAGGTACCAAACGGCTCACAAAGATAATACAGTACAATCCATGCTAAAGGGAGTAACAAAGCCCACAAAGGTACTAAAAAGATGCTCAAGATGCTCACAGACTTGGTGCGACATCTGTGCAATGTGTATTTACTTACCATCTATATAATCAGGCCCCGTACTTCATGTCCTGCTTTCCTCCATTTCCTTCTTCACCATCCCTGTGAGTACATTGGCAAGGTTAGTTTGCAATAAGTTTCCCTCTGTCGTTTGCATTTTAATACTATTTGATCTCATTTACATGTTTAAATTTGTTCCTGTAATAAAATTCATTAGTATGTTTATCATAACCACATAATGAATATAGCCCTTATGTAAAATAAAAAAAAATTGAAAGTACATTAGAGACGTTACAAGCTGTTTGAAATTACAGTGCTTTGCATATTATACCTTATTAATTAAATTATAAATTATTTATTTATGTATTTCTTTAATCAGGGGCAACCAGTAGGACAATATTATATTAGCAGAAGAAATACAATACAGCTCCAGAGTTAATTCACATACAGAGAAAGAGACCAACCCTACATATAGAGAAGCACCAATTCGTTTTGCCAAGGTGTAGGAAAGGCCACTTTTCTGGCTGTGAGGCAGAAACAAGACATACTTATGCAAAGGGTACTCTGTGCGTTGGGTATGTGTATGTAAATATGTCACCTATGATAAAACAAAAATCCTTGTTACGATAATACCTTCTTTGGTCTCTCTTTTTATGAACATACTTTGATCAGATATGCAAATACAAAAGAGTAATCAATAATTATTTATGCTAATGCAGCATTAACATGCAGAATTGGTTTGCACTTGGAAGGAAAAAGAAAAGTAAGCCCAGTTCCTCCACTCTATTTTTTTCTCTGTTGCCATTTGCAAAGGACTGTGAAATACAGAGGCGCTCTGATAAAGCAAGACTTCTATTCAGATCCAAGTGACAATGAGAAGGCCTCTCTTAGAAGGTCACAAATCTGAAGAGGGTGGACAGTCATGGTTAGGGTATGCATGGGATAGATTTGCGGGCTCAGTTTTTCCCAATTGATCTAGGGGTGCTGGGAGTTGTAGCCTCAACATCTTGGGAGGATTGATATATTCAGATTACAATTCCCAGAATTCCTGGCCTTGGGCCATGATGACTAGAAATTTTGAGGGCCACAATCATATCACATCTGGAGTATGCCAGACTTGTGAAAGCAGCGCTGCATACTTCAGCTTTTGTGTTGTTCAGCTTGCCTGGGTAAAGGTTAAAGAAATGATGGGCAACCCATCATTGCCTGGTTCACAGTCCCATATGGCCCTTGGTCATGATAGCCCATAAAGCCAACTGCACTTTTCCTGCAGGCCAGCTGACCATGTGAAGCAAGAAAGCAGCCTTTCGATACTCTCCAGCTAGCAGATTAGCGTAGTACTTTTTAGAGGTGGAGAGATACAAGGGGAACATTGCACCTGGATCCACATACAGAGGAGGCTTCATCGAAACTGAGGTTTGAAATATTCTACGTACAGGACAGTACTGCATAAAACTTATAGATGAAAGAGTTCCTTGCATATTTTGGCTTTTCTCGCCCAGTCACATTCACTGGGCTAATGACTTCAATGGACAACATTGAATAAAGGGTCACTAAATAAGGCTGTCAGTAGCTACTAATGAATGTTTCTCAAGTAACACATCTCTTGCCAGAGACAGTGGGCTTCCTGGTATCAATTGCTTGGGAAGTACTTGTCTTTCTAGTGGGGTTTTGATTGGCTACTACAGGAAATATTGGACAAGAACCAGCATAGCACAAGCTATTTTCATGTTCAAAATAGTACATGCCAAATTGTGTTCTCCTTTTTAATTCAAGAAGGGTGAGGGGCAAATTAAAAGGGAAGTGAACCAAACATGGAAAGGGATGATTTCTTCAGACACTATTATTGGAGAGGGGCAAGGGAGCTTGTTTTGCTTTGTCACACTCAGTAGGTGGTTGAAGGGATCTGTCTCGCTGTCTTTCATTTTTCTTTCTTTGCAGTAAAAGTGCCCAAAGTATCCACAGTGGCACAGGGCTGTCCTTCATCCAGTTCTCTGCCAGCTCTCACTAGCCAAGAAATAATTCAGTCAGATCTTTCTAACGTATATTCTCCTCTTCAGAAGAAATGGCAGGGATAGCTGAAGTACTTGATCTGACCCCTCTCAGAAGTGTAGGGAAGCCTTGGGTCCAGTGCTCTGGTGGTAGCATTTCACCTAGTGTGTTCATTGTGGACAAGACTGGGACATTATCAGGGACACACTGTGTCCCAGCCCAAAATGTATTTTCTCCACACATGGCAGACTTTGGAGTTCAGCTATCTCTTCCCATCTCAACAGAGTTCTTAGATACAGTAATTAGGGTCACACTCTTCTATTATTCAGCTGTTATGATTTTGGCTCATGGCAATGTAAGAAAAAAAAATTCACAGCGATTGAGAGCATAACATATAGCTTCAGCTAGATATCAGAGGAAAGAGGAATGCCAGAAATAAATTAATACTTGAGGTTGGCTGAAAACTACAAGTAGGGTTTTTGGGGAGAAAGGAAGGAATTGTGTTGAAAAGAATGGATTGATGCACTCTGTTGCCTGTCAAATTTTTCTGGAAAGGAACTATTGAAAAGATATTGATTGTTACTATGACAATAGAACTAAAATGCAAGCAGTGATATTTGAGATTAACCTGAAAGCAGAGTAAACATGCAAACTTGTGGATCTTAATGCAGAAGATGGACTGGTCTGCTGAAGAAACCTGGGAGATGTCTGACCCAATTTCTCAATTTGAAGGTGGTGTACTCAAACTTTTTTTTTCCTGCATAAAGCCATTTTGTTATTTCACCTGTTGTATATACCCATCTTGAAGACATAATATTAAAAAGTTAGTTCAAACCATAGTTTATCCATTATGTATTTGCTCTCCTAAGAATGTTCTATTGTATTGGGCCAGACTTCCTATGACTTTTGACAGCATGATCTCTATGCCATAAACTATGGTGTCCCCTGTCTCTCTGGTGATGTAATGTAATTGCAAACTACAATGGATTTATTTTATCAGCTAAACCAAATGCTAATGCCTTATTAGACAGAACAAAAACTAAAAATAGAAGCGGATATGTGTAGCTCAGGGTTGAACTGTGGAGTCCTTGGGGTTCTCTGAGCTTGGTTGTTTTCCTGCAAACATTTGATTACCCAGCTAGGTAACATCTTCAGTGCTGGAATGGGATGGAATTCCATTCTAGCACTGAAGATGTTACCCAGCCGGGTAATGAAACATTTGCAAGAAAACAACCAAGCTCAGAGAACCCCAAGGACTCCAAAGACTAAAAAGATAGAAAATGTAGAAATAACCCTTTCCACTAAAATAGGCGTATCATGGTGAGAACAACAAGAGGATTCTTAATATGCACCCATGCCCATAAATACATTTTGACTTCCAGTCCCATCAAAAATGTGAGGTGTGGCTCCTGCCCACTAAAAGACTTCCTACTTCTAGTGCTGGGGATGAACACCAGCAGAAGCAGATATAAAGCACATGCCCAGTCGAATTACAGGTCCTACACTGGAAGGAGGACAAAGCGGCTCATGAGAATATTTTCTTTAAAAAATCAGATTGGGTAAACATTCAGAAACTGTGGCCTTCTTTGCTTTTACAAAAAAATTCTTAAAATAAATTTTCTTTTAATTTGTAAGCTGCCCCAAGTTATCAAGGAGCTGGGCAGCCTTAAAATGTGATAAATAAATAAGAAGGTGTTACCCATCATTCTGGATTCTAGCTCCTTGGCTGTATTATTTGGAAGAGGGAGGCAGATTTCAAGTACACGTTTTAATTCAATATACCACCATGTAGCTTTACAGAGATGAGTAAGAACTGTGAAAACAGCAGAGCTTGGCTTTCTACCTAAAGTATAGTCATATTCACAACCATCGCATTTCATTAAGCCAGTATCTTACGCTAAGTAATTGGCCTGCTCCAGCTCCCAATGGAAAGCAATATTAGGTTCCAATGCATATTGATTTTTCTTAAAATACCCTGGAGTTTCAGCTCAAGAAGATGAATGTCCAGAAAAGTTATGAGCTTGTGTGGCAAACCAAGAATAATAAGGGAAACTATTTTCTTTATTTTTAGCAGTTAAAAAAAAAATGGAAAGAAAAGGGAAAAGACCTCAAGGATCTCTTCCATAATAAATCTATTCTCCTATGTGGAAGAGTAAAAGCAAATCAAAACAAATCAAAAATCCAACCCCTACCTCTCCTTAAAGTATTATTACAAAATGGACTATTATTACCTTAATAAAATTCATTTAGTTTACAAACTAAAAGGTCTAAGGACTGAATGCAGAATAATCCAAGCTAATTAGGACAACAATGTAGAAACAACTCAAATATCTATCACTAACCAACAATCTTCTAATGGACTAAAATTGTGTCTTGGAAAGGACAATGACAGGATATATATTTATGCTGCCTCATAAGATTCCAGAGGTCTATAAAGGAAAAAGGAAAAGACCAACATAGCTCATTTGCTAAGTGTCAATGTTTCCTATGACAGGATTTCGGGGGGGGGGGGGGTGCTATATATTGTAAATGCTGTTGTCAGAGGAGTGTTGAACACAACGTAACAGAGAACAGAAACAGAATGAAACTGTACAGATGTGAAAATAATGTTCTTGACAAATCAGCCTTTTTTTCTTTTCTTTTAAAAACCACATTTCTAATGTAATAGAGGCAACACTATTTTCAGCAGTGTGAGGGCACTTGCTGAAATTGCAGAAGCAGCTCAGTTTAACTGAGTGAAATGGAGACATATTGCCTCTAGTGTCCCCAAACATTCCATGCCTAGGGAAGCTGAAATGTAATAAAAAATATGCAAAATAGCAACAAAAATGAAAAAAAAAAATTACAAAACAAGCAAAACAAAAAAATGGAGGTGGACTAGAATTTAGATTCACCTCTGGAATTAGGATTTAGTTCCTGTTTGCCCACACATTCCTATTCCATCTTGTGCTTTGTAGAAAAATTATCCTACTTTTGTTCTCTCAATTCTTATTCAGGTTGCACTTCTGGGTGAGGTAACATGGCCAGCTAGATATCTTTGTGAGTGGCTTTGCAAACAAACCAGGTTCTGGCTGGCAAAAATCTCTCCAGAGGAATGTGCATTTTGGAAGAGCTGCTCCTCATGAGGAGGCCACAGGAATTCTTGTGGTCAATCACCAATTGAGCAGCTTGGGAGCCAAGGGATTTACAACGTGCAGCTTTTATAGATATATGACTGGTAAAAGCCTCACTTAAACACCTGTGGATTTTATTACTATACAACCTAAGACAGATATTCCAAATGGCAGGGAAGATCAAAGACTCTCGGTGAGTTACCTTCTTTCTGGGATTAAGAAGAGGAAATAAAATGCTATCTTAAAAGGGTTTTAATATAAAAGCAAAAAGCTTAACAAGATTGTGAGTCAAGAAAGTTTTAAACAGATAACGGGAACAGTAATTTTGGAAAACAGAAGAATTCTTTTTTTCTGACAAAAGTACTTTTGAAAATAGCAAAATTAATTAGACAAACAGACCAGACCTTTGTTTATTATTATTAAGTTAAGCTTTATTATTAAGTTGTTTATTATTATTAAGTTTATTAAGGATAGCAGTTGATTGGTGGACTTTACAAAACAAAAAGATAAGAGTAATATGAGCTAAATTGTTTGACTGTAACTACAGAGAATGCTGGGAAAGATGGAAGGCAAAAGGAGAAGAGGACAGCAGAGGATGAGATGGCTAGATAGCATCACTGAAGCAATGAGCATGAAATTGAGCAAACTCAGGGAGGCAGTGAAAGATAGGAAGGCCTGGCGCAATATGGTTCATGGGGTCACGAAGAGTCGGACACGACTTAACGACTGAACAACAACAAAAAAACTACAGAGAACTAACTGGGACTAAAGTGTTACAGAAAGAAAAGAAACACAGAAAAAAAAGAAACCTGCCTTTTATTTTCACCATATACTTTCACTTCCACTTTCTCATAATGGCAATCACAAGAAAAGCTGCCAAATTAGGAGAAGGACAGAGAGGTTCACTAGAACAACTTACAGATAAGGGCATTTCCCCAGATTTATTGCAGAAAATGTTTGAGGAATTTAGCAAAAAAATGACTGCAACGGTTGCCAATAGGTTGGATGTTATAGAAAAGGAAAGAAGGGTTTTTAGGAATAAAAAAAAATATGAAAGAAGTTAAGATGATTGAAGAATCTGTAGGGCAATTGGTTGGAGACTTAAAATAAATTACTGACAAAGTGGAAGTTTTGGGAAGTAAGACAGAAGTTATAAATAGACAGATGGAGAAATATCTGGACAACTTGGCACTACTGGAATTGATAGAAAAAGAATTTTGTTTATGATTTAAAGTGGTTCCAGAAGAACATGGAGGAGATATTAGACAAAATAGTTAAATTTTTGTCTAATTTCTTGGAATGGGAAGAATATGACACTGAGACAGAGAGTGACAAGGTTTATAGGATTAATACATGTTTTCCAAAATTAAGAAATGTTCCAAGAGATACCCTTGTGCACTTTATCAGGAAGATTAGAGATCAAGTTTTGTAGCAGCATTTTAATAGATTGAGGATTGATAATGCAGATGAAAGTGTACTTAAGGAAATTCCAGTTAGAATACTACATAAGAGAAAGGAGTTTTTTGTTTCAACAGATAAACAGAAGAAAATTCCATTTAGATGGGACAAGTTGGAAGAGGTGATTTTTTACTTTTAAACAGCAAAGATTCAGACTGAACTCTGCAGAAAGCAAGATATTTTTTGGAGAAATTTAAAGAAGAATTGGAGGAAATATAAATGGAAGTTACAACGACAGATGACAAATAAATGAACACAAGTGACACAAGACACTGAAGAGGATTCCACATTGGTGCTACAGGTATTGACTTTTCTAAAATCTTGGCTTAACTATGGATTATAAATTCTTAAGGGTAGAATAGTCACTTTGTGTGAGATGGGTGGCTATATAAATGTGACAAATAAATAAATAAATGGAGCAAATGCTCCTTAAAACAGAAGAAATCATTATTTGAAAAAGTTAAAACAAGATGTGGTTTGCTTACAAGAAACACATATTAGGAAAAAAGATATAAAATATTTGAATCACAAAAATCTGGGTGAAGAATTTATTTCAGTAGGAATGGGGGGAAAAAGGAGTTGTCAGTATATAAATCCTCAGCTATATCCAAAACTTATGCTGACTGATGATCCTGGCAGATATGTTGTGGTGGAAGTTAATCTACAGGAGGCTAAGACTTTGATACTGGGAATTTATGTCCCAAATGAAGATAAAACAACATTTTATAAAGGACTTACAAATTATTGATCTTTCATATGAACATTGGTGCCTCCTGGGAGATTGGAATGGAGTGATTTCCCCACAAAAAGACAGAACTTCTGAGAAAAGTATTAAAAATACACAAGGTAAACTACCAAACAATTATTTAATGGATAATTTGGAGCTCGTTGATGCATGGAGATATAAAAATGGTGACTCAAATAAATATACCATATTTATCGGCATATAACACACACTTTTTTCCTTAAAATTTGGTGCTGAAATCCTAGCTGCGTGTTATACGCTGATACTCAAGTGGCAGAGCTGGGAGTGTGGAGCCTTTATTTGAGCCAGGGCTGTAACTGGGACAGGTCCAGAGGTGAGAGGTAGGTGGGCGAGTGAGTGAAAACCGGCGCTCCCCATCTTGTGCGGACGAAAACCGGTGCTCCCCAGCACTCACACGAGTGCTGGGGAGCACCAGTTTGCACTTGCGCAAGCGCTGGGGAGCACTAGTTTTTGCTCATGCAAGATGGGGAGCACTGCTTTTCACTTGTGCGAGCGCTGGGGAGTGTCAGTTTTCACTTGCGCAAGCGCTGGGGAGTGCTGGTTTTCACTCGCTCGCCTGCCGCTCACCTCCTGCTCTGCGGAGCTCAGGCGCTCTCACAAGCAATGAGGAGTGCCAGTTTTCTTCATTCAAAGAGGTGCTTTTTCTTTCATATTACGTATTTACCTTATAAGTGGGATAAATATTAATAAACAAAAAGTTCAGAGCTCCCTTTATTTTCCTTCCAAGTAATTTATTTTAAATTTAAGGTTTTTTACTCAAACTTCCTTCTTAAAATTAAGGTGCACGTTATACGTCTGTGCATGTTATAGGCAGATAAATATGGTACTTATTTTTCTGAAAGTCATAAAACTTTTTCAAGAATAGATATGATTTGGATTTTTAAGACTTTGCCTATCAATATTTATAAAGTGGAGACATTACCAAAAATTTTTTCAGATCACAATCCAGTTACTTTAACTTTTAAAAGGAAAAACTGAGCTTTTAGGTGGAGTTTGAATGAGTTGTTGTTACAAACAGAAACAATTGTGGAAGATTGCAAAAAGAAGTTAAAATGATTTTTTGAGAATAATCTTAATAAAGGCACAGCAGTAAGGATGGTTTGGGATGCAAGTAAAGCTATTGTAAGAGGATATTTTATACAACATAATAGTGAATTTAAAAAGAGAAAATTCGAATGATTTTGGGTGAGATAAAAAAAGGAAGAATTTAAAAAATCCCCAGGGATTACAACTATTACTCATCAAATTAAGCTTTTACAGAGGCAACTGTCTGTGATAACAGTGGAAGAGATGGAAATAAAGATGAACTATGCAAAACAAAGAAATTTTGAATTTGCAAATAAACTGCGGAATGGTTGGCATGTAAGTTGCGAAAAGAGAAAGAAAAGAAAGCGATATTAAAGTTTCAAGAAGGAAATCCTGCAATAACAGATAATGTAAATATGCGAAAAGTGTTTCATCAGTATTATACTACTTTATATAAAGGTCAAGAAATTTCCTCAGAAAAAGTAGATGAATATTTACATAAACAGAATTTGCCAAAGATTACAGAGAATCAGAGACAAAATTTGAATGGACCTATAACAATAAGGGAATTATATGAAGTTATTAAAAAGACTAAAACAGGAAAGGCACCTGGCTCAGATGGACTGCCAGCCTCTTACTATAAATGTTTTGAAGAAGTGCTTTTACAACCTTTACAACAAATGATGAATAATATTGTACAGAATGGAAGGATTCCTGATAGCTGTAAAGAGGCTAATACAGCATTAATACCCAAAGAGGCACAAGATTTGACTTTAACAAGAAATTATCAACCAATATATTTATGGAATAATGATTATAAATTGTTTACTATGGCTGAAAAGTTGAAGATAATCTTACAGGACTTTATTCAGGAAGATCAATGTGGGTTTTTACCTAAAAGACAATTATGAGATAATATTAGAAATATTCTGGATATTCTGGAGTACTTGGAGCAACATAATGAAAAATAAGCTGCATTGATATTCTTAGATGCAGAGAAGGCCTTTGATAACTTCAACTGGATTTTTTTTTTGTTTAGAGTTTTGGAGCATATGAATCTTGGAGATAATTTTATAAATAGGTAACATTGATTTGTACTTCACAGAAAGTGCCAATAATTGTTAATGGAGAGCTAATAAAACTGTGTGAGATTTAAAAAGGGACAAGACAAGAATGTCCGCTGTCTCCGCTTTTGTTTGTTTTAGTTCCTGATGTACTGAAAAGAGATATAATACAAGATGAAAGGATCATGGAAGTTAAGATTAAAAAAAGAACTTTGGTACGTTAACAGGTTTTAAGATTAATAACCAAAGGACCAAGATGTTAACATAAAAAATGAAATTAGAATATCAAATAGAACTGATGGAGAAAACTGGTCTTAAGACTGAGAAAAAAGTAAAACACTTGGGTATTACTATTACAAATATGAATTGTATATTGTATCAAAATAATTATGTTAAGACATGGAATGAAATTAAGAAGGATATGTTAAGAAAGGAGAAATTAAAATTATCACTATTAGGGAGAATTTCTGTGATAAAAATGAATGATTTGCCTAGAATGATGTTTTTTTTTAATAGTATTTTACTGAAATTTTTAAGATTACAAAGTTAAAAGTTAGAAATGAAAAAGAAAATTGAAAATACAAATTATAAAGAAAAGGAAAAGAAAAGGTGAGATAAAGTAAAAGAAAAAGAAAAAAGACATGAAAAATAGAGAGCTTCCAATCTATCTCTGGTCTTAAGAATAATATAAGTGTCATAAGTGCTAGTTTTTAATGCATTAAGCAGGAATAATTCTTTGTCAAAGCATATCCCATTACATTTATAATCTAATCTTCAAATCCCCATGTAATCTTCGCCCCACCTGCATTTTGCAAATAGTCCATCAATGGTTTCCATTCTTAAGGTAATAATTATTTGAATTTTCTTTTAATAAACAAATCAGTCTATCATTTTCTGCCATTTCCATATGTTTTTATTTCACACAATACCTGTTTTGACAACTGATGTATCATTCAAGCAATGGTAAAAAGATATATCTAAATTTGTATGCCCAGCAGAAAAAAACACAAATTAAATATAAAGTGTTATAGGATGCAAAGGAAAAAGGAGGACTGGGCTTACCATTTGGTAGCTTGTTGTTTGGTCTGGATGAAAGAATGGATGTTGCTGAGAAATAAGAGACTTTTAGAGTTAGACGATCACAACCTGAGGTTTAGATGGCATGGATACTTATGGTAAGTTAAAATTAATGTGGATATTAAAAATCATTTTATTAGGTGTGCCATATTGAGAATATGGAATAGATATAAACCCAGGCTGTGCCCGAAAACACCTTTATGAATCTCGGCTCAAGAAGCATTTCACAGAAGAGGAAGACAAATGGTTGACATACCAAGAACTATTGGAAAACCATTAAGGGGAAAATAACTAATAGCAGAAGTATATATTTGTCAATGGTTTTCTCATTTAGAGTTATCTGAAAGATTTAAAATGGACAAAAAGATTTATGGTATGGAACAAGGTAAGACGGAATTTGAAGCACAATTGTGCACTGATAATGAACACGTAATTGTTAATATATATAAACTGTGGTTGAAATTCAAAACAGGAAGAACAAATTAAAGAACGTATGATAAAGTGGGCTAATAATTTTGGTTATAACATACAGGTGGATCAATGGGAAAATATGTGGTTAAAAGGGTTGAATTTTACATTGTTATGATCTTAAAGAGAATTTTTATAAAATTATGTATCGTTGGTACCTGACGCTAGAGAAATTATCTAGAATGTATAAGGGCACTCCAAATGTATGTTGGAAATATGAACAACATGTAGGGACATTCTATCATGCTTGGTGGACATGTAAAAAAAAAATTAAAAATGGTTGGATTCAAATACACACATTGATATAAAGTATTTTAAAAGATTAATATTCAATTGAAGCCAGAACTTTTCTTTGTAGGATTGATGGATACACAGTTATAAAAGAGTCATGAAAGTTTATTTCAATATATGATTGCTGCAGTGAGATTATTATATGCATAAAGATGGAAAGTTTCAGCACTTCCCACTATGGAGGAATGGTTGCTGAAATTGACAGATCTTGCTGAGATGGATAAACTGACTTCTTTGATAAGAGAAAAGACAATTTCTACATTTACTGGCAACTGGCAACCCCTTATAGACTTTTTGCATAAAAATGAGAAAAATGAGCTTGTGATTTATGGCTTTGATAATTAGACAGGATAGATTATAGAAAGAAGAGAGTCATGATGTAACTTTAGAGAGAGATGTTAAATATAATTTTACTTATAACTGCTGTGTAGAATATCAGAAGCCACTTCTTTATGTCTTTATATTTTTCTTTATAACTTGCTTTTTCCCCCATTTTCTTTTTCTACTGTGTTTTTAGCTGTTTGTTATTTCTCTTTTTTTCATTTTTTCTGTTCCAATTTAGTTTATTGTAGTTTTTATTCTTTTTTTTTTAAAAAAACTTTTAATAGTTTTTTAAGATAGATAGATAGATAGATAGATAGATAGATAGATAGATAGATAGATAGATAATTCTTATTCAGGTTAATGAAAAAGATTTTTTTTTTGTTTTTCAAAGAAGAGACTTTCAAAGACATTCTCATGGATGGATTATGTGTTCTTGCATTTATTACATGACACGGTAGTCAAGAGGTGAGTGTGAAGGTCCTGTCCTCCACTGTGCAATCCTCTCTTCACATCTGCATCCTCCCTGGTCTTCCACACTTCAATCCAGTCCCAAGGGAAGCCCTCTTGAATTAATTCCTCTCATTCAGCTACTTCTGATTAGGTAAACTGGGCAACCCAGGTAGCTTCAGAATGCTATTAAGATGTGTAACAGAAAGTAACATCAATTACATCACTCTCTGCCATCTCAGTTCACGTCAGCTCAAAATACCACCATAAGAAATTTTAAAGACATTTTCAAAGATTCTGAGAGTAAGGTCAAAAAATAGAAGCCTCTCTTGCATGTTCTGAAAAAGTTCAAAGTAGTTTTTGTCATAGTCTGTGTTACCTAATCCAGAGCAGCCTTCCTTTAAATTGCAAATACTTGATTCCCAGTAAGCATGGAAGCTTTTAGTTAATTTTTATTTTTAATTTAGTGCAGAATCCAGAACAGAATCCCCATTTATAAAATATAGCACTCTGAAGAAATTAAAATTAGGTCATACCTCTTTACCTGAAGCCATTAAAAATGTCAGGTGTTTATTACTAGAGAGCATGGATCATAACAAAAAGCCATAAAATGACAGCATTAAATATAAACCAAGCTACAGACAACTGACTGGGATAGAAGATTCATCCTCATTTAACTCCCTTTTAAATTCCACTTTTCATCCAGCTTTTTGCAAATTAATCAGATTAAAATTGAAACTCTATTTCTTCTTTTAAATATATAAACTCAAAAATAAGGATAAGCCCCAAGAGAATTACTTATCTATTGCAAGGAAGGTCTCTCTTAAATTGAAAAATAGTCATAATCCAAAGTGTTTAAGAAATGAGGTTTGGTTGGCTCTAGTGTCCATGAAAGGCTGCATCGCAGCTTCAAACAAGATGGATCCCATACCTCCAAGCCACTCGACTAGAAAGCCGTTCTCAGAAGCTGCCATCTTTGCATTTAGCTTTTGAGGAACGGCCATCCAGAGACCATATGGGTCGATTTCTTCGCTTCCTCTTTAATCTGGAGCAAGTTGAGTGGCTAGCGCTTACTGCCAGCCACCAATCAGCTGCACTGCCATCTCCCCTCTCACGGAGAGATGGCTAAGCTGCCATGTCTCCACCAGAACTCCCCGTGGCACTCACCCTTTGGAACATATTTCCCCCTGAAATTAGATTAGCCTCCGTAAGGCCTTGAAAACTTGGCTTTGTGTCCAAGCCTGGGGCCCTGGTGTGGGTTAGAGCCTGTCTCCTGGTTGTGTGGATGATAGTTTAGATTATGCCCAGCTGCTATGTGTTGCTATTTTTATTTGTTTTTATATTGTATATTTTGCTTTTTATTTGTTTTATTTTAAACTGCCTAGAGTCACATAAAGGTGAGATGGGCAGCTATATAAATCGAATGAATACAATAAAAATAAATAAATAAAAAGAAGTAGGGAGCAAATAACCATGAGCTTCAGGCAGCTTATCCTCTTTACGCTAAACCATGGTTGTGGAGCATCCACAGTCTCACCTCACATCCTGGGTACCACTACAAAAAAGGACTGTCCTACATCCCAAATAACCAGACTTCTAATGGCAGCGGGAGGCAGGGCATGGGCTTCAGATGAATAATCTAAGAGGCAAATAATCTCAAGAATGCTTCAAAAATCTTAGTCCAAACAGAAGTTTACATAATTAATATTCTGGCAGCTGCATTTGCTCCAGCTGGAGTTTCTAACAAGTTTTTCAGAGACAAAGAACATCACAGCAGTCATTTCTATCCAAGTATACAGGATGGGGGGCAGATCTGTGTTTTGCCAGAAAGAGTGAAGTTGATGAAATCCTGACAACAAATCTGTAAAGTAAATGAGTATTATTATTCCCCATATTGCAGCTGAAAAAATTAGTTAACTTCTTTTCATGCTCATTGGAAAAGTGAATCCAGTGGAAAAATGACATCTAATCCAGGATTCCTTCCACCTTTAAGCACCTTTGCTTCCATACCATATAGTTCTCAAATCAAACTAGTGATCTTAAAGAGCACAACAGAACACACAGTAGTTGGCACAGCCAAGAGATTCAATATACAATCCAATTCACATGAGTATCCACAGGCAGTTCAATAGGATTGACTCTCACATCATTATGCCCAGCTAGGTGACAGCACCAAGCTGATCTTGGAAAGTTATGCCAGTGGAACCTGATTATTACCTGAATGGGAGAGCGTAAAGAAATCCCAAAACGGTAGGCTAGACTGAGTAGTGAGGGGGAAAGTCCCAGAGGAAGGCAATAGTTGTAGCAGTCGTACCAATAGCCATATTTGGTATAGGCTTATACTAAACCCAGTAAGACCACACAGCATAGTATGAACAAACCTGTACAGAGGCATCCACCAGATCCAGCACTTTTGTCCAAATGATGAAAGAAGCATTCCACCATTGCACCACAAGCTCCGCCCCTTTTGTACATGCGTGCGACATCATGATCCATGTACAAAAGGGGTGGCGCTTGCTTAGATCAGCACAAAGCTGGATTTGTCATTTGCCCACTTTGATCTCCTCAGCAGGGACTTTTGGAGAGGTATAAATTTTAGAAACTTTATTTAGCCACAGCACAACCATAATTCAAACATTCTTCATACTGCAACTGAAAAGAATAGTTCTTTTAGCTTCATAAAGGTCCTGAAAAAAATATGCCTTTTAAGGGCCTTTTTAAATCTTAGTACATCAGACTCCAAACTTATCTGTGCCATTGCCAAGAAAACTACATAGGTGCATCCATAAAGATAGCAGGAGACAAGTATGGCTTGAAGGAGACTTTAACTTACATTAATCTAGGATTGCAATTAAAAACATCTATCAGCAGTAACCCCTCCAGTTCAAAATACTCACCTTAGCCCTGGATTCACATGGCAGATTCTTACTACTTCTTTGAATTGTTCCTTTTTAACATTTGAGTAAAGATGCCTGAGAGAATGTTTGTAGAAGCATTAGGTCCACATTGCAGATAATATTTGAGCTTGCAGGACTTTAAACAGAATCATGAGATCTGCTCCTGGAGCCTGATGAAAAGCTCTATTTCTACAATTAAAGAATTTTGAGCTCATGCATTTGCTCACAGACCTTTCATGACAAAAAAAAAAAAAAAAATTCCTGCTTTATACTCTTCGTTTCAACAATACAACTGCAAGGTATGGGCCGAAGTCATTTGTTATGTTTATTGTTTAAACAATTGGGAATTGGAAGTCACTTTTGTTTTTGCTTATTCCTAGTCCCCAAAATGAAGCCCTTGATAAAATAGACAGTTGTATCATGGGGAGGAGGGGAGTTGTGAATAAAACAGTATCATTGTGTCACTTCAAAGCGAAGCGAAGCTAAAAGGCCACACTTGCCCACACTGTCATCGTTCTGCCCTCTCATGCATGCACAGGGTGAAGCAGCAATTAACTGACAGAATTGCTTTTCAATGTGATACAATTTCTCTTTTTGCAGGAACCCTCAGTCTTGACCTGTATGCAATCCGTACGCTTGAAGTGACAGAATGAAGATCCTCTTAGATTTTGTCCGTGTGAGGATGCTCCCCAGTATCTCCCTATAATTGTGGAAACTCTTCATTCTACATGGGTTTTTTTTTTTTAATTCACGGAAGAAAAAGGATCAATGGGGATTAGTACAGCCTGTAACAAATCAAACAAAGAAATTCCTGGCTCCTGTTAGATTCTTGTTTTCTTGTCAACATTTGAACTGCACACTGTCACACAAAGCCAAAACACAGTATCTTTCTTTCCCTTCTCATAAAGTCGAGCTGCTAACCAGTAATGGATCTAATCAAGGACTTACCTAATAAGTCCATAATGGTATATTTGCTTCCCAGGAGAAGCCAAGGTTTCTCATCACTGAAGAAAATTACCACCCTTCCCTTTCTGGAGTGCAAGCAGGACCCGCACACATCACAACATTTGATGGTAAGCCCTTAGGCAGGAATAGTTTAAATTACAATTAAGAGACCTACTTCTGCCATTAACATCTGGGTGATAAGGCACTGCATGGATAAAAGGACTGTTGCATTTTTACCCCCAAATCAGAATGGAATGCTTTACAGAGTCAGGGAAAAGAAAGCCTGTTACTTAAACAGCATGATCTAGCCAAAGCCAAGCATATTAGAGTTGCACTGATTACAATGTGAGATGGTTAAACACATTATTAATTCTCCCATTAAAATTAATGGGACTGACTCAGCTTGTGCGCTTCTGGCTTCAAAGTCCAAATAACAAGATTCAGTCAACCTATCGAGTACATGCCCTAAGTTGATGGTCAAGGGTACAGCCTCTGGTGTTCACAGATTCACCATTAAGCTGGCCTTACCATTAGCTAGAATGAAGTAGCCACTTCAGGTGGCTGACCAAGAAGGTGTCCATTTGAGACCCAATCTCCATCTGCTGTGCTTCTGATCTTTGCCTACAACAGCTGCTTTCCTGCACCTAAGTTATATTTCTCTCCAAATGATGTTTATTGGGCAGCTGAGTGACCAGCTGTAAAGGACGAATGATGCTACTGTTGCTTCTAGAACAAATGCATGAAGGAATTGCTGAGAAAGTGCTGCAAATTGTCGCATGCACTATCCAGCAAGGTATTCCACAATGTTGTTGAATGAAGGTATAGCATTACTATGATGTCTCCCAGTGACTGGTGGCTGAATTGTAAATTCATCAGCAGATCCGCATCTGAGAACCTGAGTGTTATATCATGCCTCTGTAATGGGGTGGATTAAGAGAAAGAATGTGGAAGAAGGAGAGGTAATTTGAAGAAACAAGATTGGGGAAATGTGTATAATGGTCCTAAGGTGCCACTGATGTACAGAATACATCAAAATAACATTGCAGTGGCGGTGAATAAGGCGGCTCTTTAATAGGAATTTATGGTTCCTACAGACAGGGAATTAAAGAGAAAGTGTTATTGTGATGCAGGAAACACACAAAATTGTTGTACAAGCATAACATAAGCACAACTGGTAGTAAAAAACAAACAAAACACCAGATAAAATTGTAGCATAATTCAAATCCCAGTCACAAAACGTTTGCTCATCCCTACTCTAGAAAAACAATGTTAGAATAGTAAGAACATTTAAGAGAAAGCGAACTGCAGTGTAACATGATTTTATGGTTTTAACAATTGTTCTGTCACTCAGTTCTCATGCATTTTTCCCTTTGAACAGCTTCTGTGAAGGGTGGTTGTCCTGGTGTGACATTTTGGATTGCTGCTCCCACCACTGCAATGGGAATAAGGGGAGCTACTGTCATTCCTTTATTTCCCATTGTCTGTGACAGGAAATTCCAGCACTTCAGAGAGGGTGAGAGAGAAACCCCTGATTTAAATAGCAGAGACACTGCCAATATAAAACGCACTTATAAAAAATTAGCAAAACAACAACAACATTCACTAAATCTTGCCATATGGTAACAAAACCTATATAATTCTCTTGATCTTTAATCTCTATGCCAATGTCTGTTTGACAGATTATGGTTTCAGCCTCTGACAAATCTGCTTAGAGAATTTTTGGCTGCAAACTTTGGCACAGCAACCACTGTCTGAAATACATTCAAAAGGCTAAACATTTTCATAATAGCTACTTTACACAGATTAGTAAGCTTCCCTTCAGGACACCCATTCTTTTTTAAAGTGACCGCTTTCTTTGGTGTAATCGCAAGCCTGTTCACAAAGAAAATGGACAGTTTCTTTTCTTTCTTTCTTTTTTAAAGTGTTTATTTAACACAGCAACTCTTTGGAAATCTCTTGCAAACTGATCGAGCTTTTTGCCAACAGATAGCAATTGCAGCAAGAGGTTATTATGGTCATTTTTCGTGTAATTGGAAGCTTGTGTTTGGCTGGTATGACTTGTGGGCTCAATGCCTCATTTTTATAATCCTTTATAAAGGGCGTTTCTTGCATGTCACAGAAATATGCCAGGCACCAGGAGATAAATAAATACTGCTGAGTGAGTATTTTAACATCTGCCCATGACTCCTTTTAACTAATATCCAATTTTAGCCTGTTGCAATGATCTAAACTAGAAACAATCTGATTTTAATTCTCAGGACTTGGTGCTGATAACAATAAAAAAAGCAGTTGCTTATAAAAGGAAACACATTCTAGAAAAGGAAGATTAGAGAAAAAATTAACTGTGGCCCACATTCAAGGAGAGATGTGTGAGTGTGTGTATAAGCATACATGTGTATGAGTGAGAGAGAAGGGCAGGGAGATAAAGAGAAAGCCAGCTTGTACTCCACCAGAAATAAAATACTATAGATTCAGGTTGGCAATCTCTTATAGGCCACAGAGCTTCAACAACAAATAAACACATAATCAGATTCTCACAAAATTGTGACAATCTCACCTCTAGATTTCAGGAAATCTCCCATATGATTCACATAAGGAAATCTTTATGTGAAATGACCACAGTCTCATAGGAGTTCATGCAAGATCACTGACAGCTTATGCGATTTTAGAGAGATCTCATGAGATTTTGGTAATCTTGTAAGAAATCTCACAAGAGATCATGGAAATGAAAAACCATGGACACACACTGTTGAGCCCTAACTAGGTGAGGGAATTTAAACTGCTTTGCAGCTGGGTCATGTATTTTCCTATCTTCCTGTTAGGCTGAATATAGTGCAACATATGATATGATCTCATTGCAAATTGCATTTCCACTCTCCTATCATAGCCACCAATGAAATGAGTACAGTCCTTGGTAACTCTAATTCAAAGGGCCCAGGCAAATGGTTATGGGAAAGAATCCATCCTGAGACCCGAAGAAATGCTGCTAGCTAGGACACACTTTTTTTTTTTTTTTGGTGCCTGCAAGTCAGTGTTGACTCCTGGCACTGCCTGGACAAGTCCCTGCAGTTTTCTTGGCAAGGTTTTTTTGAAAGTGGCTTGCCATGGCCTCCCTCCTAGGGCTGAGAGGACTGGCCCAAGGTCACCAAACTGGCTTTGTGCCTAAGACAGGACTTGAACTTAAAGTCTCCCGGTCTCTAGCCTGATGCTTTAACCACTACAGGTAGTCCTTACTTAACAATAGTAATTGGGACTGGGATTTCCTTTGCTAAGTGATGCAGTTGTACAGCATGATGTCATGTGACCTCATCACTTAGCAATGGCAATCTCAGCAGTCCCTGTTGCTGTCATTAAGCAAGGCTCATGGGTCATTAAGCAAGGACCTCCTCATGACTTCCTGCCAGCTTCCAACAAGTAAAGTCAATGTGGAGGCCAGCAGGAAGTCACAAGTCCCAGGTGGCTCGCAAGCAGGCTGGTGGATGGGTGAGTCTACAGAATGTGGCCAGGTGGGGTGGGTGGCTGCCATGGCATGGTGCAAACACAGATAGGTGGGGGTGGCTGCTGTGGAGTGTGGGAGGGTGCACAAGTGGAGAGTGCAGGAGGGTGCGCAATTCTGGGAGCTGAAGTCCACACATCTTAAAGTTACCAGGTTTGAAAAACAATTAGTTAGAGCCTAGAAATGATTAGCATTATTAAAAGATATAATAGGTTTGGTGAGTTAAACTGGTGAGGACTCTATGAACCTGGTCAAAGTATTGTAGCATGAAATAAGCAAGGAATCTAACAAGTAGTGAACCAACACAGAATAGAAAAAGCGTGTAATAATGTATGATGATAGCTACAGAATTGCCAGCCATCTGCATTACTTTCTTCTCTCTTCCTTAACAGCACTTTCAAAACAGCACTTCTCTCTACTTTAACAGCATTTGTGATGTCATCACATCACACATATGTGATTGTCCTCATTGCTGTCAGCCAATTTAGGGGTCCAGCTGTCAAATAATACCAATGTGATGAAATCCTCTTAATCATTATATGAACTGGAGCCAGAGGCTGCCACCAGACAGGAGCCAAAGTGAGTGAGAGGCTGACTTGGAGGCCGCCCAAGAATTAGGATCTCAGAGCCAAAAGTCAAGCAGGAGCCACAGAGCCAGTAAAGAGAATCACTGACCAGGTGAAGTCCCAAACTGAACAGGAAATCTTTATATGACAATTTGGAGTAGAGACTGAGATGTGGCCTGGTGTCATTTCTCTGTCCTCAGAGCAAACCTAGATCATTCCTGTGAAATTGAATGGTAAAACCAAAAGCTTGCTTGCTTCGTTTCTACCATTACAAGTAGAGGGAGGAAGGGGGGAAGATGGGAATGTTTATTGTAGGTGCAAAGGAGCCAGTATCTGGCTCTCAGGAATGCACAAGGTCGTACCAACGTGAGAACCAGAGGACATCTCTGGCATGCGCAAGAGAGATTCGAAGACAGAAGTGGGGGGTGAAATGGGGGTGAGGTAAAACTAGGTTTTGGCACACACGGGACTCAGTCCCAGCTTTGCTTTAGAGCTGTTAACTACTTTCCAATAAATGAACTTTTCTTTGAACCAGCATTGGTTTCAGTGAAAGTTGCTTTCACTGGGAACGGAATACTGCAGTTCTTACAATGGATTTGTCACAATTTGTTTTTTGCTATTAAAAAGTCTACAAGGGCAAACAAAACAAGAAATAAAGCTTAACTGTTTTGTGTTTTACCCCTAAGCCTCAGGAAATTAACATTGGCCAGAAATAACAACTCTATCCACTCTCATATCGATCACACTTATAGTGTGCCTTTGAAAAGGGTGTGTAACAACCTATTCCAAACAATTAAAACATCAGAAGGTTGAAGACAACCTGTGAATACAGATCTTTCCATAATAAACTTACAAAAATTATAAAATCCTAATAGAAACCAGTCCACTGAAAATCACCAAAACTGCAAAAACAGTTAAACATATAATCCCATATTCTACCGAAATTGCCAATAAAAGAATTCAATTTAATTCATTTAAATAAAAGGAATCTTCTTTTTTGTCTGTTGTTGCATTTCTTGTTTTTAATATTTTATTTGTAAACTTCCGAGAGTCGCTGGGAGTCAGGCGACGTATAAATTAAATAAATTATTATTATTGATGTTGCTGTTGTTATTATTACTGGAATCCGTAAACATTAACATTTACATGATGGCCCTTGGAGACAAAACAAAACAAAAAAATTGGACACAGGTCACAAAAGGTTGTTAATCATTTGCCACAAGTGGATGGCTGGAAAGACACATCAGCAATTAAGTTACAGCTCTTGTAGCTTGCTCTACAGGATTGTTGTGCACAGAGCACAGATACAAAGAAGGAAGAGATCCACATTGCTGTAGTGAGTATTTTTACCACTAAATGCCTAATTGTGAAACAAAAAAAGTACAGTTCACATTTTCAGGAGAAGTGACCACAGAATTTGCTTTGTTCACAAAACCTTCTCTGATAATTGTCATTTGGCCAAATAAAACGTGTTATGAGGATTTCATTATGCAGAACTTGATATTTTGTAATAATTTACTAGTATTTATATTTTATTCTAACCAACTTTCACAACCCATACAGACATCCAGTAATAACTGGTCTGAGATGGGCGGCTATATAAATTGAATGAATGAATGAATGAATGGATAAATACATACATACATACATACATACATACATAAAAAAGTAAGATAAGTGTGCAGAGCATAATGTTTGGAATTTGTTCCAGACTCTTTACCAGCAGTAGCCATAGATGCACAAGGAACTGTAGCTGTAGTTTTTCAAGCAGAATGGGATGAAATCTGGAAATCAATCTAGAAACCTATGAAATACGTGCCAAATTCTGGAGAAATAGGTATCTCTGTGGGGTGAGCATTTGATATTTTCTCTCTCTCTCTCTCTCTCTCTCTCTCCTCTGAATCTTCTCCCACTCAGTTTTATTGGATTACCTTGTAACTCCCCATTGACTTTCTCCACACTCTGCATAATTGATATATGTATCTCCTCCATGCTGTCCTTTGTTCTTCAGTTGGGTGCACTGAACAGTCCCAGATATCATACTCTTTTCTCAAAGAGAGGTGCTCCAAATACATCTGCCTGCCAAGCCAAGACAGCTGCCAAGTGCAAACTGAAGCTCTTTTCTCAGAACATCTTCCCTGTCTGCTTGCACTGCCTTTCATTCACTAGCTGCAGAATTTGCCTCTTAGCCTAATTTCCCCATCTGTAATATGAAAGGAGGAGGAGCAGCAGCAGCAGAAGGAGCAGGAGGAGGAGGAGGAAAGTTTTCTGACAAAGTCACCTAACAAAGCATACAAGGATATTAAACATTATACTATATTACTATCATCATGTCAAATCTGGATCTTAATGTTCAGTATCTTTGCTCCCTGTGAAATACTTAATTTTCATCTGCTAGGTGTAAATCCCATTGTAATTTTGTCAGGAAGTCATCTTATCATCTCCTCTGTTACAGATGGAAAAACTGAAGCTGACAAGAAAGGGTTTTAAAGGGATTCCCCCCCCCCCCCGCTCCCCCCATTTCCTTTCAGGGAATAAAAACATTTTACAAACAGTTTTGGTGGAAGGAAATTCACCCTATCTTGCCTGCTTCCTTTCCTTTTTAAAACCCTTTAGAAAAGCTTCCTTGACTGCTTGCAGTAATGTGAGGCTTCTATACCTGAATGTTGAGTGAGGCCATCCTATTCACTATAACGTTCACTATAGTTAAGAAACATCTGCAGTTTCTTAACTATACTGCACTCCAGTGATCCTTCAAACAAGAAAGAGGTGGGAGAAGAAGAACCCTTCTACCTCTCAGCCTGTGCAAGGACTTTTTTGAAGAATAAAAAGAAAAATAAATAACAGTGCAGGATCACCATGGGAAGATGACCCATTCATATTTAAACTCCAGAGGGAGTCCTCCTCTTTCCATCTGCTCTATTTTGATTGCTTCTTTCACAAATGGGGCAAATGTGAAGCAAAAGGAAGGATTCAGCACACATTAATTAATTGTGATAGGGTACCTTGCAATACCAGGGACAGCAATTGCCTTCAAGCCCTCTGTATGAGTTTCCCAGAGGCCAATGTAAGGAAGAGGAGATGGGACTGAGTCTATTTATACTACAGGCAAAAGTAGGGTAAATGTGCACTATAACAAGAATGAGGCATTTTCAGCAATGGCCATAGTTATCAACTTGAGATGCTTTACTACACACCAATTAAAGGCAGTGTTTGGTAGACTTGCTTGCTTTTCTTCTTTTCTTCTTTCCTTCCTTCATTTTTTCATTCTTGTATTGATATTCCCCCTCTCCCCTTCGTTGTTATGTTACTGCACAGTTGGGAAGCTGAATCTTCACTTTTGATTTTATAATTACACAAACAATGTGTGACTAGTAAGCCTGGTAGGGAAGCCAGTCAAGGGAAATGGATGGAGGAATATTATTGGACTCCACTGTTGCTTAAGGAGAGGGGAGGGGGAGAGATCAAAAATAATCGAGAAACTGTGCCGACTGCTCACTGCATTGGCTTGGAAATTATCCCATTTACTACAAGATGCACATTGTGATGGAAGAAACAATATCCTCCAGGTTCTATTGGCCGGCTTGACATAAATACAGGGTAAAGCATCTGCACCCATGTTGACATGATAAACCCTCTTGTGATATAACAACAATCACCAAATTCCCTTCAATTTCTGTCAGGGCTGCCAAGTAATGTGTATTTTACTGACGCTAGAAGTGATAGCAAGTTTTCTCAGGTTGTAAAAGCCCCAAATGGCATCTGACTATTGCTTTTTTTAAAAGAAAAAAGAAAAAAAGCAGAGTAGCTAGAGGCCAATTTGTGGCAGTGAATGCTGTAGATAATATGTATTGTGTGAAGATGAACCTTCCTTGTCTATCATGCTGATATTGGCAATTACATTAATTGGCTGTCTCCAAATCCTAGTTTTAAGAGAAGGGGCAGACTTTCCCCATAGTACGCAGATTTTATAAATTTCATCATGTCAGCCATTTTTACTTACGACTCTTATGGGGAGAGAGTTTCCATTCCTGATCTTTATAACTGATTCAGTAGCGGCATGAGATCAAATCATGCCACTAAAGGCTACAGATTGACTTTCTCCCTGCTTGCAAAAGTGGAGTGCGGGAGGGCACAGACAGTATAAGATCCACTTGATCCACTTGAGCCTATACTGTGCAAGCCAGCATCACTGAAACTAACAGCTAACAAGTAGAGCCTCTGCTTTAGGTCAAGATCCAGAGGTTAAAATTAGTTGGAAGCACAACAATTAAAGAAGAAAATTTCTTCCTCCCGCATAAGCACAGCAGTATGTGTGTGTGCATGCACGTGTGCATATATCTGTGCACGTATACATGCTTTTCAGAAGGCAAACCCTAAAAAAGAAAAGGACCAGGACCAAAAAAAATTGCTACTGGTTGAAATTAATTGCCTGTAAAATAAGATACTGCATTTATGAAATTAATTGATCTCCACCTCCATATATCAACCATTCTCTCTCATAAAAAAAAAAAAAAGCATTCTTACACACAGGAACATACAAGTACACACAGGTGTACACTCCCTTTTCTGCTTCTAGGAAAAATGGCAAAAAAAGAAGAAAAATAGAGATGGGAAAAGTGGGAAGGGAAGGAAAAAGGCCCAGAAAAAAACTGGATGGAAACAAGGTATGAGACAGCTGAATAGGAAATTGGACATCCATAATGTCTTTGTAGGAGGAGAACTATGTTAGTCTACAGTCGCCAAAAAATCAGGAGGAGTCTGGTAGCATGTTTTCAGGCTAACAATTTCATTAAAAGGCATACTGTATGCTTTCATGAACTACAGCTCACATCATCAGATGCTTTTTAAAATGCTTATGTCTTTTAATGAAACGTGTTAATCCATAATATTGATAGCCATTTGTATCTCCTGCTCATTCACTTCTTTTTTAACAGCCTCTTAATGTAAGAAAATCCCCGTCTCATCCTAATTCACAGGTAATTGGGCAAAAGAACCTCCTCTTCCTATAGGTAAATATGTGAGTTTGTGGAGTGAATCCCACCTGGTGTTTTGCTCCGTGGAAGGGAGGAGCATAGCTAAATCCAACCTACTGAATTTGATCAATGTGCAATTTTTTCTGTGTGTGTGTGTACATGTGTTACTAAAAAAAAACTTGTTTTTTTAGCCCTAGTTAAAAATCTGGCTGTTGCCACTGTTATTTTAGGTTTTTCATCTGTAACTAAATTTTTTACATACTTAGAAGTATCTCTTCCTGGTTTGGATTTTAAAATAGGTCAGATAACTTCCTGCCGAAGACTCTTATAAAATTCACAATACAATTGTGCCTTTGAGTCAGTCTTGATTCTTGGCAACCCCATGCACAAGTACATGCAGTTTTCTTGGCAACATTTTCCAAAATTTGCTACTGTCCTCTTCCTAGGAGTATAAAATAACAGACTTAAACCCATACACTTAAAAGCATCCAGGACAATTCTAGGTCAGAATGGAAAGCACAACAGCCCCCAGTTTGACTGAATTTTCTCTGACTGTGTGCCAAAATTTTTAGTTTTAGTCTCAAAATAAGGTAGGAAGAATTTCTTAATCTCCCCACATAACACCTTATCCCCACAGAGAGCAAGTTAGTTGCACTTCCAGCTAAGGAGGAGGAGAAATCTTGGGGAAAGGATCTCTCTCCACTTTCAAGTACTTGTCACAATAACAGGAACATAAACAGAGAAGCAGCTGAGGGCATCATAAAAACTGCCAAAATTTATGTGGTCTATAAAGAACCTATTTGAGCCTCTGACTTTGGCAAAGGAAAATAAGGATCTAGTCCTTAGTGATTTTCAAGCATTTATTCCGGAATTACTCCCCTCTCCCTTGATACTTCAAGTCAATAAACAGCAACCAACAATTATGCCATTTGATTGCTGAAATGAAATAAATGCTCTTCTTTGTCCCTGGATATAATCCTATGAGGCTATTCCCTCTTGCTCTCTTATTCTGCTGCTCAGTGAACCAGTAAGGAGAATATTATGAGTTCTGGGTATTTATTTAACAAAAATCCTGACATATCACAAACCTTCAAAGAATGCAACAGCTGCTGTACACAATTGAAATCTCTTTAAAAAAAAGCCTGTCTACTGCTTCTATCATTTCAGTTACATATATTTTAAAAGTTGCATTATATAGGAATCATTTAGCTCAGTGTTTCTCAGCTTTGGCAACTTCAGGATGTGTGGACTTCAACTCCCAGAATTCCCCAGCCAGCATGAAATCCACACGTCTCAAAGTTGCCAAAGTTGAGAAACAGATTTAGCTGCCATTGCAGAGATGCAGCCAAGGGAGATAAGGCAGGTTCCCCTCCTGTAGATACATAGCTGGCGCTGCCCACCTACCCAAAGGTGAACATCTGGAGCCCAAAGCAGAAATGCCCCACCCTTTCCAATGTGTATATATTCTAGCAGGGCAGAAATACCATGATCTTAAACAGATTTATTAAAGAAAGAGTTGAATTTCCCAGTGGCACAAAAGGGATGACACCATAGATGGAGATGCAGCAAGTTACAATTTCAGTATGTGCAGGAAATGCTAATTTAATGGTAAGAGTTGTCCCTCCCTGCCCCAAAAGTGAAAAGTATAACTGGAATGCTTCTCACTTAAAAATAAAATAAAATCCCCTCCATAGAAAGAATTACCAGGCCAAAGACATCCAGTTGTTTAGTCTTTTCCCTGATATGTCACTTTTCTATCTACAGAAAACAAGAGGCACAGGAGAGCATTCCATCCAGTGTTTTTCAAACTTGGCAACTTTAAGATGTGTGGACTTCCACTTCAAAGTTCACACATCTTAAAGCTGCTGAGATTAAGAAACACCGATCTACACCTACCACCCGAAGAAATATACTTCTGGCAGAAATGCAAGGGGTTGAGAAGAGAATTCCCCTGTAGATGTCCCTGTGAAGCATAGGAAGGCAGGGTGTTTGGGGGTGGGGGTAGAGATAGGGATTCCATATGCTGCGCTTGCATTTATATTTTCTCTGTATTTCTAGCCCTCATGAGAGTAATTCCTGATAAATATCTATAAGTGTTCTTCTGAATCCAGAATGATATATGTACTGCATCTAGCATCACCATCTTATTTATGCAACTGATAAAGTTCTTGCTCGCAAAATGTCATGGAGTAGATTGTAAATCTGCATCCCTTTGCATTCAGTTTGGAAGAGGTGCTTCAGAATAGATGGGAGTGCAAATACAGCACCTGTCTGAAGCTGACTCAAGCAGTTGTGTCTTTTTCCAGGGTCACAATCCAATACAGCTCTTCAAATCAAATCCAAAGTATTGCACAGTCCCAGTAAATTGGTTAGGGAACAGTCTGGTACACCAAGATCCTAGCCTCCTCCCTCTGACTTCCCCCTTTTTCATGCAGTGCTCTCTATGTGGAAAATTCCCACACAATGTCCTTCCTTCATTGGAAGAAGATAAGCTGTATACATCCAAGACCATGTGCAGAATCAGGCATTAAATCTTCATGGTTCCTCTAGAAGGGGCATTTGCAGGGAGGTAAAGAAGTTAAGATAGCAGACACAACTGCATGATCAAAGTTCACACAAAAGTAGGGTGAAGCTTCAAATACATGGTTGTGGCCACCATGTTGACTTTGATCCCACCCCATACCCCTGGATATGCCTGCCTCCAGAATTTGAGGAAGCAGTTTCATGGCACTTTAAAAATTACACAAATTGATTATAACCACATAAGCTTTCACAGGATCATCACTCCATCAGATTCAAGATTCTGAGTTGCCTCTGCTAAAACATTACCTTTAAAATGTTTCAGTCCCAGTGAAGATAGGAGAGACCTGTTGCAAGTGCATCAAATCAACTAATTATGCCAGTTCTTTGGAAAGATTAACTGTATGTAGCATGAAATGATGTGTAGACTAGTGGTGTTTTGTAAATTGTACAATGCACAAACAGCATTTAGCTATCAGTGTAAATATTTTTTTCTCTTATATTTATAATTCCTTATAATTAAGAATAAACAGCTGGCTGTAAATTTAAAACTGGAGGAGGAAATGGCCAGAGTGCAAACATGAATTGCTAGACATAGCTCTTTAGGTATCAAACTCTGGAATTTAAAAAAATCCATTAAACAAAGGTTTAAGGATAAATTATTTACAAGATCCATTAAAAAAACATTAGGCAATGTCACTTACAAAAGAAATAGCCAACAAGCCAGGCAATCATATTGTTAGATATTTGCCTTAGTCACCTTAAAATCATAGATGGAAGAAGAAAGAAAATAAAGATTTTTATTCAGCCTGGAGTTGCCTTTTTTGCTAGAAGTACATTTTGTTGTGCGGGTCTATTCAATAATGCTTGAGCAACAATCCCATTTGCCTTCTTGAGAATCTTAGATGAATTGCAGCAAAGCTAGTGTACTTGGTTTAATACACCAGCCATTTAGGATGTCAGTGTTACAAGCATAAGATTTAACTTTTCACCCAGAGCTGAGTATAAGATTAAAACAAAAACAGAAAACCTATATTTCACATCAAAGTATTAGTTATATAATAATTTCACTCCTGAACTATTTGCTTAATATTAAGTTCTCCATTGTATTGTTACTTAATGTGTAATATATATTCACAGCCCTACTCACATAGGGGGTCACACTTCAGATCTGGCGTTTGCCTCAGGGCAGTGGCATCATGATCTGGATTTGAGGGATGTTAACATCATGGATGGATCACTCTCTCTCTTGGCCCTAGAGTTGCCCCTCACCACAGGGAGGAGCCTATTTGATCAGCCCACCCCAGGTGCCTGATGGACCCAGTGTGGTTTCAGAGGGAGCTTGGGGTTTTCCCCGGGGTTTTGGCACATGGTTCAGCAGATGTTCTTGTTGCAGTTTGCGATGAGCAGGTGATGGGGGCCCTGGACTGAATTGCACCAGTGCAGACTCTCTGTGTGCATGGATCTTGTAGAGCGCCATGGTTCACTGAGCAGCTCCAAGAGGTGGTTAGAGCACTGCTGGAGGAAGACAAAGAGCAAGGCCAATCAAACACAAATAAGAGCCCACATTAGGACTTACCTTGTAACAATAAGGGCAGCGAAGTGTACTTACTTCTCTGCCCTTATTGCATCTGCAGATAGCTGCCCAGCTGCCCTGTTTTAGGTGACCAAGTCCCTCCTGGGTAAGAAGGAGCCACTGGGAGCTTTTGAAGGGCTGCTATGAGGAATATTCTCATCATCTATCAGATAAAGTCATTCAACTTTGCTTGGAGTTGAACTCTGTCTGGGCAGATCTCTTGGAAGTGATTGAGACATGTCTGAGCCTGTTACCTGGGAGGAGTTTTTGCTGTGTGAGATGGTTCAAGCCAGCCCTCCAGCCACGGCTGCCACCTGGTCCTTGAGCAGGAGCTGTGAGTCTAGGAGGACCCCCAAATTGTGCACCAACTCAGTCTAGGGGGGGTGCCACTCCGTCCAGAGTCAAAGATGACATATCATCTAGGCCTCAGAGCTCAAAGACCCAGAGCCTCTCCATTTTGCCAGGGTTGAGCTGAAACTGGTTTCTCCCCATCCAGGCACATCTCCAGGCACTCAGTCAGCACTGCAACAGCATCACCTGCCTGGCAAGAGGTGGAGATGTAAAGCTGGATATCATCAGTTACTGATGATACCTCACCCCATGCCATCAGATGACCTCCCCCAGTGGTTTCATGTAGATATTAAAGAGGAAAGGCGAAAGACTCAAGCCCTGAGGCACCCCACATTCCTGGGGCCTAGGGCTCGATCTCTCCTCCCCCACCAACACCTACTGGAACTGGCCATGGAGGAAGGAGAATCACTACAAAACAGTGCCTCCCACCCCCAACCCCCAAAGCCGATCCAGAAGGATACCATGGTCAATGGTATTGAAAGCTACTGAGAGGTCCAGGAGGGCCAGAATAGTTGCACCACCCCCATCCCAAGCTCTCCAAAGTGCAACCAATGCCATTTCAGTGCTGTGCCCCAGCTTGAACCTGGACTGAAAAGGGTCCAGATAATCTGCTTCATCCAGGGCCCTCCCTAGCTGAGCGCCAACCACTCTATCCTGGACTAACATCAATGGGTCTTTTCTGAGATCCTTCTTTCAGCAGGAGATGCACCACTGATCCCCATAAGCTTTTGGTTATTCTCCTCCTTGCTGTTGCTGCCCTGCACCTCTTCTAGTAATTAATATTAGCAAGGAAATAGACTCTGAGACTGGAAGCACTATACAGCCATCATGAGTCTCAACTGCTTTAAAAGCCATCCAAGTTGGTAGCCATCACGACATGTGGCAGCATGAAATTGATGATTTAACAATGAGCTGTGTGAAGTACCCTGTTATTCAGTTGTGTCCCATTGCTAAGGTTAGGGATATGGGATGGAGAGCCGGACAGTGTGGCAGAGGATGGGGAAGGAATTGCTATAACTATTAGCCTCCTTTCCTGACACTGCTGCTGCCCTACACTGGAAAAGGCAGCCTGCTGTGCCGATGACCTAATTATCCATCACAGATTATGCCATTATTGGTCCTGCAGCCCATGGGACAGCAAGTTCTCCATCTGTGAGGACAACTAGAGTAAGGCACCAGTGGCTACAGCTGTCCTAATCTCTCTCCTGAAGTAATAACCCCTGAGCTTCATTAAATGACCAGGGTTCTAGCATTATGAGAGAGAAAGATCTTTCTGACTGCTTTCTCGGCTCCATTTATCATTTATATTCCCTCATCATTTTTCTCATTTTTTTCTAATCCAAATCAGATTCACCCTCTTTGCCTCAAGCCCCCCAAAATGTTTTTTTCTCTTCCCCTTTCTGTCATACACATCATGTTACCTTTTTTTTCTTTTTTTCCTTATAGTTTCAAAAGAGAAGAATTAAGAAAAATGTTTATAATAGCAAAATAAGCATAAAAATTAAATCTCTGCAAATGCAGGACTGGTGGGTGGGAGGGAATATCAGCAAAGGAATATCAGCAACGAATACACTTTGGGGAGGATTCATCCCCCTTCATGCAATGAAGATCCTTCTCAGTTATTTATGTTTTATTTGTAGTTATTTATTCAATTTACATCCCACCTTTCTGCCCAAGGGGTAATCAAGACAGCTCTGCTATAAGCACATAGTCGCTTTGTTAATTGCAGCCGATGATGTTCTTCCACGTATTTAAGTTAAAAGGTGGCCAAGGTGTGTGTGTGTGAATGTCCTGCAAGTCATCTCTCCAACTGTGTCCAGCCTCTTTGGCTTCCCTTGCTTCCATTAAACTGTAAAGGCAGTAAGGAAAGTCCTTCTTCAGATTGGGAAACGAAGCAGTTGGGGATGCTTCAGTGAGAAAACTGTGTGACAGACTGAACCACTACAGCAGAGCAGCAACCTCTACCGCCTCCAAAAGTAAAAGAATTAAAAAAGGCCACGGAAAGAAATTTTAATGAAATTCTAAAGTACACTGTGAGTAAGGTAGAAAAGCAGAAGGAACTGCTGCAGGGGAAGAAAACTTTTGTGAAATGGTTAGGCAGGATCTGGTACAACATTAGTTCCAGTAGCAGTAATGGCTAAAAGGGGATACTGTAGGGATGGTTATAGGGAAACTTTAGATCCACCCGCCAGCTGACCTTCTAGGACATGAGTGCTTATGTGATTGTATCTGAAGGTTGCAGGCTTTGCTTCCTCTATAAAAGATGTTGAAAGAGCTCTACTTAGAAACTCAACCAAACCTTTTTCAAACCCTACCCCAAAAGCTTCCAGTCTTGAAGAAACACCCAACTCACATCAGAAGAAATTATGTCTAACTAATCACTGATGAAAAGTAGCCAGAACTGGTCTTTCCCTTTGCAGTGAACTTTACCAATTATTTCACAGAACACTTTAAAAGCCATATTTAAATGACTGTAAAGTTGAGTGAGAGAAGAAAGGGATGAAGTAGGAATCCAGATAGTAAACTCTATATTTAAGGGTAATTACTTAGCATATGCGATGCCTCAATTGTACATCAAAAATTTCTCCCAGTTGGTACTGGAGCCTTCATCTCTTTCTTTCTTTCTCTCCCACTCTCATTTTCAATGTTTTAAAAAAGAATTTCTCTTCCCGTCCTGTGGAGGGGGGTTGTTTTTTGTTTTTGTCAAGGAAAAAAACTTTTTTTTTTCCACCTCGCTCCTGCATGACAAGGGAACAGATGGCAATTTAAGGGGAGAATTTATGAGAGGCACAATCTTAATGTTGCATAAAGAAAAGAGAGAGACTCGCATCAAAACCACTGACAAATGCACTCGCTAATATTAATGCACTTCCCATTCATCCAATATGCTTCCTAATTGCTTTTCTGTACATAATAATGTGGCACCTGCTGCTCAGCATTGCGGGCGCATCAGGATCCCTCCAAAGTCAAACAGCTCCCGCAACTGGTCCTCTCCCAGTGATAAATGTAGAGCACTGTATCACACACAGTTCCTGTCAGTCCTGTAATTAAAATTTTATACTTACAGAAAAAGATAGTAAACAATTGGTCTTTAAATGGATTCACAAGAGGAACTCTTGTTACAGCCAACTTTCTAATTAGCATGCATCGCAGCTTACTAATATATCCATGACAAGAGCCTAGAAAGAATTTGGGGTGGGGAGCAGGATGGAGAAACTTGGGGTTGCTTTCTTGCTTGCTTTTTCGTGTCAATATTTAGCAGACAGAACCAGTGGTGAAAATCATCCCCAGTCCAACCCATGCACGTTGGCACTGTCAAAGTGACAAGGGGTCCTTGTCCTACAGCAATGTCTTCAATGGGAGGGGGGGGAGGCAATTCTTGCAGTATGTCCAGAAGCTTCAAAGGTCACATGATACCAAGGTCTGGTGTTAATCTTTAAAGCCCAAAGTGATTAAGCCCTTGACCATCTTGAAGGATTACCTATTTGGTATAAAACTATTCAGGCATTAAGATCAGCAGAAGAGGACCTCTTCAAGATGCTACCAGTTTCAGAGGACTGCTTGTTCAGCATGTTGGAAAGAGCTTTTCCTAGTTGCTCCAAGCTACAGAATGCACTTACTTAGCACCCATGCTTTCCTCCTTCAGGACAGGAATCAAGATCTTCCTCTTCAGCAAGTCTTTTGAAGATGGATTAATGATGAATGGCTCTACATATTAACTCTTTTATATTTTATTTTGGCTTTGATCTTTATCTGCCTTGACTTTCCAGTGGGTAGAAGTATTTTGATCTAGAGAAAGATCATGGGCAAATTACTTGCATTCAAAAACCGCCCAGTTCATTTTGCTAAGGCAGCAGATCCCCAGGATTGGTCTCACGAATGGCTCTTAGGGCCAAGAAGTCTCAGTTCAGGGCCTTCATGGACAGAGGAAGCATTATTACCTCTATGATTCCAATTAAGCAGGCTATAAACACAATGCCTCTATACAGGAAACAGTACTGCCCATCGAAATGAGGGAAGTTTGACAACTTTGGGGGAATATTGAACTTTACAGAGCTTAAAGAGGAAGAGGAGCAGAAGGGATCCTGAAGAGGTAATCCTTCATACTGAAATGTTTTATTACAGTTCCTGCGTCTGATATTGACGGAAGGCAGTCTCCATTAGGTTCTGGTTATAACCTTCCAAAGAATATATGAAACATCTGAAATGGATGAAACTGATCACAATAAATCCATGTAACCAAATCATGGCAACTCTGGCTGGCAGCAGTTCTTGGGAACTGAGGCAGAGATTATTTGACCTTGGCTGATCTAGAGAGCTAAGCAGTGTCACCCCTGATTATTACTTGGATGAGGGACCCTGGAGAGTCCAGAGTAGTAGGCTAAGAAGTTGAAAAAGCATTCAGGAAGAGGACAATGGAAAACCAATTATGTACCATGCCCATGCAAATCACCAGAAGCCAAGCTCAGCTTGAAGGCAATTTAGGGTTTTTGTCCCACCCTTTTTAAACTGAATAGTGTTGGGGATTGAAGTAAGGATGAGCAGCATACCTCATTTCCATTTCTTTCTTTCTTTTTATTTTTGAAGCCAATATTGATTTCATTTTACCTTCTTTTAATGGGTTCAGCTTCATTTTATCTTTATTTAGTTTCCCTGTTAATTTCGATGAAGACTACCATTGCTGTCTACAGTTTGCTCTCATGGCATGAATTCTGTACTCCTACCATTCCATGAAGGGATAAGACTATCAGAGCTGCTAAACATTACACAGATTACACACATTCTGCCCACTTAAGAAATAACTTTAAAAAGGGTGATAACCTATAAAGGATAATTTTCAATTATTATTTTCAAGTATTAATTTTTTAAAATGTTTTCAAAAACGTTGTTGCCATCTTAGAACATACTGAAGTACATGGTATAAGAGTGTGAAGAATAAATCTAATATATAAGAGTGTGAGATATAAATCTAATAAATAAAGAGATAAATAAATAACATGGAAATCCATCTTCTACTGCTGATCCTAATGGCACTTGGGATTCAGACCTCTTGCAAACTGTGGGCATTCTACGACTTTATCAGGACATCAGAATGGTCAGATTTTAATCATAAGGGGCAAAAGAAAAGGTGATCAAAAACAACTCAGAAGTCCACTGCTCCATTTGATGAAGATCAAGCTGGGTCTTATCGGTCTTGATGAGGCCCTTTGTTTCAGCATCAGAAGCTTTGCTCACACATCTCAAAGCAAAGTGATATGATTGCTTTGCTCCGCTGTTTATGAATGCAGTTTGCTGTGTTCCTTCAAAGAGGGAATAATCTAGTATACAAAGAAATGCAAAGACCTTTTGGAGATCTGTTTCAGTCAATATTAAGGTAAGTGCAGGATAAGGGATTTACTGTGAAAGGTGGAGATTCTGTTCAGCCTTCCTACCAAAACGCTCCCAGTCAGTTGTTTGCAATTATTTAAGAAAGGTATACTCTGCCTCTCTCAGCCTTCTCCCACACAGGTGGTTGAAAGGAGTTGCCTTGAGTGAGTAAAGCTATTTCAGAGGTTGCTTTGACGATAAAACAGGGAGAAAACATACCAATTGTTCTAAAACAGATTTCTACAATTTGATGTCTACCTGATATATTAGAACTTCAGCTCCAGGCTGGCTGGAAATTCTTGAAGTTCCAATCAGAACAGAACCAGATGAAGGCAGGTTGCAAAAGCTACCCTAAATTCCTCAGACGGCAGTTTATATAAAAATAAATCCTCCTCCTTTTTATTTAGTGCAGACACTGCCTGCACGGCTTTGTAATCAAGATGGATCAAGAACCATCTGAAAATTTACTATGATCTCAGTCACAGTAATAGAGGGGAAAACAGCAACAACCCAAAGCATTCTTTGTATTCATCATTAGATGTAAAATTTCATGTCTCTCATACCTCGGTGCTGACAGGTGCTTTTTCAGGAGAGCTCAAATATGAAAGGAAATGCATTCCTTTGTAAATAACAGGGAGTGGTACCAGGGCTGTATTTTTTTTCCTTTGTTTTTTTTAACACTTGCACTGTAGGATCACTCACAGCAGGAGCCTTATATTATAATGCAGATTTCCTGGGCTCTCTAGAATATCCTAGTTTCTTTTAAAGCTATTCTGGTAACTGTATGCGAGCAGGGGAAAAGGTGTCAGACATCAATTCTATTAAGCCCACTTTTATATTAAAGCAACTTACACAACCTACACCCTCTGAAACATAACTGCTAATATATTGGAATTATTTCCAATGAATCTAATTAGTTTTTCATTGTTTTAACCTAAGTGTAGTATCATACCTTGTTCTTTAGTACTTGGTGCACCGTGAAAAATGAAAGCATTTTCTTTTTCTTTTTTTAAAAAAAGCTAATTACAAAAGATCTTTTAAAATGTAATGTAGGCAGAAGCCGAACAGAATATTCTTCCATGTCTGAGGGAAAAAAAACAAAACATTTTTTCAGTGTGATCATATTCCTTGAAGACACTGCAAACTTTGTTATGTATAATGTTGTGAATTGCAAATAAGCCTTAATGACAAAACCCCACAATTTGTACCCAAAAAGGCAGCTCACTAGTTAAATATTTCTGAGAAATTTCTCTTGTTTTCTTTACTAGGGTACATTGGTGCAGGTAGGCCACCTCAGGGATGGGCATCAGGTGTGCTTCACTGTCCTGTCTCAATCCCTAGATGTCGAGTGCCACGTTGAACAGCTGATGATCAAAGGGCAGCTTGATAATGTCCAAGCCATCTCACGTGCCCTTTCCAACAAATGCCCCAGCTGCCTCCAACTACCCTACCTTGCAAAGGAATAAAGCTTTCTAGGAATTAAATAATTTTACAATGGAGGTAATGGATTGCAAGTCTGAATATTGCTCTGTATTTATGCATATCTGTGTATCTAAAGTCCACATCATTGCATGCAGAAAGTTAGCATGTCAGAGAAAAATAAAACAGTAACTGTCAGGGAGATGGACTCCAAACTCCTACTGGGATATCTGTATCTGGATAATTTTAGCACATCCTTGATTTGAGATGTTGCTTTAACTGAAATTTAGTTGTTTCAGCACATATTAACTTTATGCCTTGCAAGGAGAAATTCTTCAACAGACTCTGAAGAAGTAATTTTTTCACAGCGCCCGTAAGCCAAAGAAATACCTCCATGGTTCCAAACTGTGCACCTAACCGTTTCATTTATTAAGTAGTAAAATATTCTCTGGTCACTTCCTGTGAGTTTGCTGTGGTGTTCTGGGATTCTTTCTTTTTCCTTTTTCTTCCTCACTTTATATTAGTTTGTGTTACTTTTTGTCGTCTTGTTTAAAAGCTTTAAAAAAATAATATATAAAAAAATTCTTGAAAAAGTCACGTAGACAGCATTAAGTCATAAACCATGTTTTACAAGCCCCTATGGCTAGGTTTATACTGAACCAAACCCAAGCAACTCTTATCATTTCATACTGTGTGAACCCAACCAGTGTAGAGCTGGATGAATCAGTGGTCAGTCCTAATACTGTACAGGTGAAACTCGAAAAATTAGAATATCGTGCAAATGTTCATTTATGTCAGTATGGCAACTCAAAAGGTGAAACCAATATATGAGATAGATGCATTACATGCAAAGCGAGATGTGTCAAGCCTTACTTTGGTATAATTGTGATGATTATGGCGTACAGCTTATGAAAACCCCAAATTCACAATCTCAGAAAATTAGAATATTACATGACATCAATAACACAAGGATTGGAAATAGAACAATATCGGACCTCTGCAAAGTATAAGCATGCATATGTACTGAGGACTTGGTTTGGGCCCCTTTTGCAGCAATGACTGCCACAGTGCGGCATGGCATGGATGCTATCAGCCTGTGGCACTGCTGAGGTATTATGGAAGACCAGGATGCTTCAATAGCGGCCTTCAGTTCCACTGCATTGTTCGGTCTCATGTCCCTCATCTTTCTCTTGGCAATGCCCCATAGATTCTTTATGGGGTTCAGGTCAGGCGAGTTTGCTGGCCAATCAAGCACAGTAATCCCACGGTCATTGAACCAGGTTTTGGTACTTTTGGCAGTGTGGGCAGGTGCCAAGTCCTGCTGGAAAATGAAGTCAGCATCCCCATAAAGCTCGTCTGTGGAAGGAAGCATGAAGTGCTCCAAAATCTCCTGGTAGATGGCTGTGTTGACCCTGGACTTAATGAAGCACAGTGGACCAACACCAGCAGATGACATGGCTCCGCAAATCAACACAGACTGTGGAAACTTCACACTGGACTTCAAGCATCGTGCATTGTGTGCCTCTCCATTCTTCCTCCAGACTCTGGGTCCTTGGTTCCCAAATGAGATGCAAAAGTTGCTCTCATCAGAAAAGAGGACTTTGGACCACTGGGCAACAGACCAGTTCTTTTTTTCTGTAGCCCAGGTGAGACGCTTCTGACCTTGTTTGTTGTTCAGGAGTGGCTTCACAAGAGGAATACGACATTTGAAGCCCATGTCCAGGGTCCGTCTGTGTGTGGTGGCTCTTGATGCACTAACTCCAGCCTCAGTCCACTCCTTGTGAAAGTCCCCAACACTTTGGAATGGCCTTTTCCTGACAATTCTCTCCAGGCTGCAGTCATCCATGCTGCTTGTGCACCTTTTTCTACCACACCTTTCCCTTCCACATAACCTTCTATTGATGTGCTTTGATACAGCACTTTGGGAACATCCCACTTCTTTTGCAATTACCTTTTGGGGCTTTCCCTCCTTATGGAGGGTGTCAATGATGGTTTTCTGCACAACTGTCAGGTCAGCAGTCTTTCCCATGCTTGTGATTCCTACTGAGCCAGCCTGAGAGACCGTTTAAAAGCTCAGGAACCCTTTGCAGGTGTTATGGATTCATTAGCTGATTAGAGTGGGACACTTTGAGCCTAGAATATTGAACCTTTTCACACTATTCTAATTTTCTGAGATTGTGAATTTGGGGTTTTCATAAGCTGTACGCCATAATCATCACAATTATACCAAAGTAAGGCTTGACATATCTCGCTTTGCATGTAATGCGTCTGTCTCATATATTGGTTTCACCTTTTGAGTTGCCATACTGACATAAATGAACATTTGCACGATATTCTAATTTTTCGAGTTTTACCTGTATGTAGGGAAGGCTTTTACGAGAAACTCCTATGTTAAACCATGAAAGCCCAGTCTCTAGAAATAAAAATAGTTGTTTCTGGCTGAAAAGAAATCTTAAGAGAAAGAAGGGAAAGCAACAATCAGCCATGCCAAAAAACCCAATGAAATCAGTACAGTCAGCTTAGCTAAATTACTTATTGCCTCTTTGAATAAGCTCCTTGGTTCTGGCACTCATTTTAGTATATTCATTAGAAAGAAGATGGCTGGACAGAAATCATCTGAGTCTTCTGATGGGATATGTATAGGCAGCTCCTCCTTGGTCCGCCTTCTCTTACACCCTAAGCACTGCGCTCAGTGTTACAGAATGGGGAAGATAATTGAAGTGGAGCTCTTCGGAAAGATTGACTGTGGCTTTCCCAATCAAATATAGTGTTCCATTCTGAAATTATCTACTGGCTAAAGTTCACCATCCTAAATGGAATGATAAAGATGCTGTTTAGTTTTCGTCAGTTGTACTTTTGTATAAATGCAAATATTTAAGAGGTGTTGGCGTGGGGGAGTTGAATTCCATTTATTTAGACCTCTCAGCAAGGGGTCATTTTATCAAATGTTTTAGCGGGCCCTATAATGCCATATCAAAACTAGGGGTTTATCACATGCTATCTCTCAGCCTGTCTTACAAGATGAGGATAAAATGGGGGAGGAACCAAATCATGTATTCTTTGAGTTCTTACAGGAAAAGTAGAATAGCACTGTAATGAACAAACACATTTGTCAAGCACATGTTGGGAAAATCTACCCTAACGCTGAAGCAATATCAAGCGAGACAACAAATTAGCCATTACTTCTAGAACTCCCTAGAATGGTAGCTTTCAAATGATCTCATTCAGTTCCTAGCCTTTATGTACATCGATTCATTTTGTTCCTTTTATTTTAAAACAAAAATTCTTCAAGTTATTTACTGCTGGGTGATGTGATTCAGGTGCATGACTGTGGATATGCATGCCTGCGTCCATAAATATATTGAGTTTAGTCTAAGAAAACCACCTCTAATTCTCCCACAATGTGTACAATGCTATTACTTAGAGCTAATCTCTGCTACAATCAGAGAAATAAGTTTCCAGTAAATATGAAGAGGATCTGGATACAAGAGCTGTGCTGGGAGGTAAAGTGGAATGCTAAATTTCATAGTTTTGACTTCCCACAATGCTAATCAGCGCAAACACTGAACAGCCCACTCCCCTCCCCTGCCCCCCAAAGCCTCCAGGATTGGAGGAAATGGGGAAAAATGGGAGAAGTTGTGTGTTTCTATGCATGATAAAATGTCTTTTTGGAGCTAGACCAAATTTGCCTTTTGCCACTGTAACCGTAAAGCATAGCTTCAATATTTAATGAAATGCTTATGTTGCTGCACCTGGATACGTTGTCAGCCCTTGCTCCCTCGTGGGTCATTACTGCAGCCATCTGAAAGGGGGACAAACTGTTCATCGATGGCAGTAATGTGTGTCTTGAAGACTTGAAAGCAACAAAACAGCAGGAGGCAAAGTTACGTTAGCTCTGATCTTGGGAAGCCATTCAGCCAGGGGGGAAAACATCATGTTTCCCATACTGGAGGTGATCTAGTTTCTCATAAATCTGGAAGTCACAACTTAGGTATGAGATCCAAGTTGGCTGCCTTCACTCCCATTTTGCCCTCCCGGTTGCAGAGAGTCAGCGAGAGCTCCCTGTCAATAGGAGAAAAAGGAGCACCAAATCGCACAATCGCCGCTAATGATCCGATGCATCAATAGCTCAAACTATCACAACAAACAGATGTCCTAAGTTGATATAGACTTCCCTGGGATTTTAACTGGGAAAACATGTCTTTTCAGAGGCATTTGTCTTTTCTTTCCTCAGGAGAGATCTGCTAAACCCTGGCAGTGTTTTCTGTGTGCATACAACAAACGGACAACCTTCCCTCTGCACACATTTATCCCTCCCCCAAACACACACACACTTTCGCCCCAACTAATGGAATTTAATTACCTTAGTGGTATTAATCATCTGTACAGTAGAACAAAGTGTATTTTATTACCACTTTTAAGGGTTATCAGCACAGTTATTTCAAATGAACTGTCAAACTTCATTACGTGTCAAGCATGCCAGGTTTGAAATTCTGCAGCACAGTTGGGGGGGGGGGGGACATCTTTTTTGGGAAAGAAGCAGCAGCAGCATTCACAAAAGACATCCTAGAATTGAACAAAAATCACCTTCCTAAATTCTCCATGCGGCTTATTGGTCGACAAATTTTAAGGGGGAAAGACTGAATCAGATATTCTTTGGAGCATGTGGACTTCTCCAAATGGGACACTAAAAATAATTATTTTCAGAGAACTGTTCCCCTGTTTAACTATTGATTCTTATTGGTGAAGGAAGAGAAGTATTGGGCTAAATAGAGAAAGGAAGGGAAGGGACCAAGATTATTGCTTCCTTTAATAACATTAGACACAATAAAACTAGATCCCCAGTTCTGCCTCTATGGGTTTAAAAACCAAGGGGTGATGAAAAGACTACGTTTCTGAATATACTTCCAGGTGGTGACTCTCTGACTGGGTTCACACGCTATCCTGATCCATAATGTAGCTTATTAACCATGGCTCATGCTCAGCATAGGCTGTGATCCCAACTGATTTTGGCTTAACCAGCAACCTATGGTTTAGCAAATTGTGACTTAGTTGTGTCAGTAGAACAAATTCTCCACCAGGCCAGGTAGAACTGAAAAGACAACATGAACAAACAAAAAATTGTTGTCTGAGATACTTTTTTCTTCCTACAGGTGCAAAAATCCAAATGGATGGGCATTAACAGCAACTTAGCATTTGGACTGAGTATAGTGGAGAAGTTATAAGATTTTAGACTTTGAAGTTATAATATTTTAGAGCTTTCCTTCTTTAGATTGCAAATTGTAAACATGCATGCTATCATTTACTTCAAAAAGGTATGCCAGCCTGCCATATTTGGGATCCCTATTTATCAAGCCTGCTGAGAGGACATCTGCTTTACATTCTTGCTCTAGAGCAGTGTTTCTCAAACTTGGCAACTTTAAGATGTGTGGACTTCAACTCCCAGAATTCCTGGGAATTCCCCAGAATGGCTGGCTGGGGAATTCTGGGAGTTGAAGTCCACACATCTTTAAGTTGCCAAGTTTCAGAAACACTGCTCTAGAGGAATGAGAAACTTAGTGACTAATCTCAGCCTGCTGAAAGGGACAGAATGCAACTTTTTCCATATATGTGTCATCCCAACCACCACTTGGTTTACTGTGCTAACCTCCACTGTCCACAGATTTGCAATCCAAAGTCAAAATCACATCCTTGTGATTTGTTATTGAAACTCATTTCAAGAGAAAGAAGTTGAGAGACTAGGAGCAGGAAAATCATGCCTTTCGGTACCTTGCCTAAAACAACTTCTTGTTGCTCAATAAAAAGGCCAACTCTCTTTTTTGCTATCCTAAAACTATTATATAAACCCTTTCTTTTATAACATAAATAAATAAAAAACAGCAGAACAGGAGGAACTTTCTGCTTCAATTCTTTTAATACAGCAACCACAGCAAGACAGTCCAAGGTACACATTTCATTCAGATAAAACTCTTTTAGGGCTACAGGGAGCATCAGGTTGCTGCTTCTATCTTCTGATGTACTTGCAACATTTATCTCCCCGTAACACATGCTCGTCTGTGTTTAGTTATCTGAAAATGACAGTAAAAAGATGATTTCCTCTTAGCTCACAGGATGACCCTGGCCGCACACAGGCTGCTGGCTAGAGTGCTGTCTGTGTCAATGACAGAGTCAGAGACAGAGAGCAACCTATCTGAAAATTATGTATCTATGGCATGTCAGATAGGAGCTGGAAAAAAGAAAAAGAAACAAGGCTCAGTTTGCCTGTGCATGGCCCTGTTACAGGATGAAGCCTGGACTTACAATGAAGTCTAGACGCTTAGGATCACCATCATAATGAATCTATGTTTAGGATCTAGAAGCTGGTATGGACACTTGGTTCAGGTGGAACTTAGGTCCAAAGATGGAATCCATTCTCATCCAGTAGGCCCTCAGATAGAATTAAGTACACCTGGCAGATTTAATGGAGAGGCATCACACAGGATCTGAATGCCAGTCACTGGGAAAGGGAAAGAGCAAATGCCACTGATGGGCAACTGTGGGAAGCAGGATGCTGAATTCCTTTCTATTTATTAATTTGTTTATAAAAATTGGCCACTGGATTTTCCATAACAGAAACTTCCTAATGAACTAGCTATGATCATCAGTCAGAAAGAAATGATAAAACAGCAATTCAAGCAATTTTTCAGCAATTTTTTTTAAAAAATCAATCTATGTCCTCAGACATGAAAATCCCATTTAACTGAATGGAGCTTAATGCAGAAAATATTTGCTGCAAATGAGTTGCCAATAAGTGAACATTATGATTTGAGGAGAACTTGAACCCCAGAGATCAAATCCAGAGAAGAATGGTTCTCATTTTGATTTAAAATCTGATTTTACATCAATATCAGAATTCTTTTGACCCTATGGAATTCACTGTAGTCTGCACAGAGTTCCCACATCGTTTCCTCAGTGTTGGCTTAAGTAGGCAAGATGTCTTGGGGGCATCTCTCCTGAGTTACTCTGTCTCCTCCTTCATCCAGAGAAAGAATGCAGAGCAAGTGGTGCCCAGCCCCTTCTCCTCCCTATAGTCCTGCTCAGCTGCTTGAAGACTAGTGAACAGGCACAAACATTAGGAAAAAGGAGCAGCCAGAGGATCAGAGAACTCACATGGGCCCCTGCTTGGCTCCAGACCCCAAGCTCCTGATTACTGGCTGTGCAGCTCTGTCCCATTCAGGTACTGACCAGACCTCAACCTTCTTAGCTTCCATAAGGATGCTGGCCATCTTTTTTCAAGATATATCTGGGGACTATATAGCTATGTATACCTCTTTGTGTACCTCTGTGCTTCTTTCTCTACAAGAAAATGGGGTGAGATGTCAATTAATTTACAGGTTGCACTCAACACAGTGTGTATGTATATGGTGTGTGTGTGTATGTAAACTTTCCTGTTGTAGTCACTTCTGTGTTTGCTTGTATTTTATTTTGTTTTTTAAGTTTATGACATTTCTGTTCCAACCCTTACTACCACCAGATCTCACTACATTCCCTTGTATTTGGAGAATCCATGCTTGAAAAAAAAGGGGGAAGTTCAGTTTCATTCCATTATTGATCTGTCAGACAAGAACCTAATCAATCTTCTTTATAAGCTATTAAAGCAGAGCAAGAGAAATGAACTCACCTGATACATTCAACATTGATTGCTTCTTTCTAAGAACCGAATGTCAGTCTTATCTGCTGCTACAGCTGCGATTCAATTTTTCAGAAACAAGTTTTTCCTCTTGTTAGTTTCCCAAGAAATAAAGGGTGCATTTTTATATTAAAAAACACATTATGTCCAAGAATATGGTCAGGATTAAATAGGACCAGATTTTCTCTCCTAAAATCTAGTGGCTGAAATGGGGTTCTTGCAATGCAAATCTAATGCCTGTAAATATGGGGGACTTTTTCCCCCCTCCAAAAAAGCTCACTCTTCCCCCAAAGCACCTAGAATTACTAACCTGTCATTACTAGAGTACAGCTTTAAGGTTATGAAATGGAAACTGTATGTCTCCTCTTTAGAATAAATTTGCCAAATCAGCAACAAGTTTAGAAATCTCAGAACCTTTTGTGGAGGAACATGAAGGAGATGCTGAAGTTCTAGGCTGCGATTAAAACGTTGGTTACCAATTTCAAGAATCATTGCTTTTTAAATGTAATAATACAAACAACAGGTAAGAAAAGTATGACAGAAACAAAGGAGTTCTAAAAGGGGGGGATCGAATGATGAAAGCAGTGTCGTGCCATTGTATGTTTCATGATGTCACACACATGTACAAAAGGAGCCCGCATTGTGACAGTGTAAGTCTGCTTTCATTTTTGATAAAAAGCATTGGCTCCTATGGACTTATCTGGACAGAAATTAAATAAAAACAGACAGACAAAAGGAGCATAAAAATGGCCTAATATGGGAAAAACTTTTCCCAAAATAGAGTTGACACCACTGTGAACCTTTCTCTACAAATGTTATTCATTGTATCCTTTTGTTGGGATCACCCAGCAAAGTGTTTTTGCTATCATAAAAGAAACAGGTATTTCACAACTGCACCATTTATTAGCAACCACCTCCCTTGCAGGAAAGTGCAAGACCTGACTTATGGAGCAATTTCCCAATTCCTAATTACCTTGGATGCGCACTCTTGTTTCCAGTAGTTTCATCAAATTTTCAGAAGCCACAAATAGGAGGAATGTGAGAAAGGCCAATAACATGGATAGAGTATTCCTTGGATGCAATGTGGTACAGGGGTCAACAGGTTGGACTAGGACTGGGGGAGTCTAGGTTCGAGGCCCACCTCAGCCATGGAGGCTCAGCAGGTCACTTTGGGCCAGTCACTGTACCTCAGCTCAAAATATTTCACCCAGTGTTACTGTGGTGGCTGAAGACAGCATGGTGCTTACCTCCTGAGAACACTTCTTCAATATGCCATTAATTGACCACACAGCTGTATAATGCGGCAGACCTGCATTGTGGGTGCCAAGTATTAGGCAAGAACTCTGCGTTTCACTATACCAGGCAAGTAGCAAAAACGGAACACCCTCTCTGTCCTTGGTGGATTATCCTATATGATCAGCAGCCCATATTTGTCTCAGTCGGACACATTGTGCTGGTATGAATTACCGTATTGCAAAAAGAAAAGCCATGTGTGTGAGGCCTCTGCGAAGGAAGAGTCCTTTGCTGATATTTCAGTACAGCTGCTTTTTCAGAAGTTTCACTAATGCTGGATAGGAGAGGATTAGATTCAGCCATATCAGGGAGCCAAATGCCGAGACTGCAGTGGGGTTCCTGCTGAGCTTGTTTTATTTTCCTTAATACTAAATTGATTCCTGGAATATTAACTGTGCACACTTTCTCAGAAACCCCATCCATTCGCAATACGTGGATATAATTTCCCCCAGGAAATGGCGATGGTGCCTTCAATCTTATGTTTATTTATTGCAAAAAAAAAAAAAAAACCCACCCTACAATGCAGAAAATGGCAGGGACATTTCTATGAGATTGTTTCAGTCAAATTACATTAATTTCTAATTAATTTTCACTGGTATTTCCAAGAGGAAACCTTTCATCAGCATCATTTAGGCTTTGAAAATTATAATATTAACTAATTGTAATTAAATAATAATGTATTAATTTCAATAATTTTAATTATCTCCTCTGATTAAATTACTTGTTAATCAGTTCCACACTGCTTTTGTTATTAATTAGCTAATTTAAAAATGAAGGAAGGAAGGAAGGAAGGAAGGAAGGAAGGAAGGAAGGAAGGAAGGAAGGAAGGAAATACCCTGTGGAATAGTTTTTTCCAAGCAGTGACCATTAAATATGATGGACTTCAGCTCCCACAATACTCAAAGTTCATCCAGTAGGAATCCTAGAAGTTGAAGTCCAGTGTATCTGATCGGCCCCACGTTGGGGTCAGCTCCCTAAGAGGATATTTATATTTTTCCTGAATAGGTCAGTGAACACCCTTAAACATTTTGTATAAATTTTCTGTTTTCCCGAAACCATTTTTGACAACAATTTCTTTTCCACTGTTTTAAATGAGAATAGTTAAAGAGGTACAGAATAAATGTTTGGTATACTACTAAAATAGCTGATATGAATTCAAACATAAAGGTTCAGAGGGGGAAAAAAACCAAAAGTACAAAACAAATATCTTCAGCATCTATTATGGCTCATCCAAAGTCCAAACTAGACATGATGTTAATTGAGCAAATGCAACTTCCATGCACATTAGATGTGTGAATGCGATTAACATTCATGAGTTTTGCTAAGTGAATAATAGTAGTATAAAACTATTCAGTGTCATGTGGGGAACAGTATGAAAGAAAAGTTTAACTCTTTCTCTTCTTTCCATGGTTACGACAAAAATAATTTGAGGAGATTTCAGCTGGTACCAGTGGAGAATGTTATGACATGCAAATAGGTGTTTTAAATACTTGATTCTTGATTCTATGGCATGAGAAAAACTTTAGCTTTCCCTCCATCCCCACTGTGGTAGGGATGAAAAATCTGTCTGTTTCACTTTCTCTGATACTTGATTTAACTTTGAATCTCAAGGTCTTTCTATCAAATTCATAAAGGCATTTGTGAACATGAGCAAGTTATTCTTAAAAAGCAAGCCAAATGAAATTCTCATGCATCTACTTCAGCCAAATTTAATACAGACATCCAGCAGCATTCATAGCAAGTGGTTAAAAAAAAACCACACATCCCCCAATGATGGAAATAGTGTTGTGGTCCAAAGGCAGGGCTTGCTGCTTCCCCCAACATACTGTTTTTTAGATGCTGCTGAAAATCTGTTCCCATCACAGGGAGGACCACAGGGTACCAGCCTACACTGAAGTGCTAGAACTGAGGAGCCTGAATTGTGAGAGGAAGGGTGGAAAGGAAGTCACAGCAATACTAATTCTGCCCCACCAATATGTGTGAATATACAGGAATTCAGAAGGTTTTAGAATCTTCAGTGCTGGTAAGTACTGAAAAATCTGCCTAGATATTTTTTGTTTACCATTTTGTTTACACCCACACTCAATTTTAAAACACACTCAATTTTAAAATTCTTTCTAACCCGTTTAGGAAGAATTCTGGGATTTCGTAAGCTCTTGGTTTTGGTTTTCATTATAAAGCACCAAACAAAAATATCAACCTATCAGTCATTCCTACTCTAAAAGTTATCCTATGTAATTTTTAAAACACATGAATCAAAATCTCAAACCTACATAGAAATGAGAGAAACTAAATTTAAGACTGGAAAACTAAGAGGAGAGCGAGAGAGAATGAAATCCATCTATGGTATTTTACTACAGCAGGACATGTGTGTGACTTTGGCATAGAAATGGGGAATCTGCATCAGTATCCATGATGGTGGGGAAACAAGTGAGGAAACGTGCATCAAAACTTCATAGTTCAGGTACAATAGGGTAGAGCTTACATTATAATGTCAGAGTGTATGTTTCTTATTTTGGAGTTACCATGGTTAGGGATGGACTCCTGTGAGTACCTGAAGCATCTATACTAGTCAATGATGAGAGATGCTAGAAGTGGTACTTCAGGAAAATTTGGAAGAGCACAGAATTCATAAGGTAAAGCAACCTGCCCCAAACTGGGGGCATTCTAGATGGATGACCTTCAAATCCCAGAATTCTCAGGAATGGCCATATTGCCTAGGCACTCTTGGATTGAAATCCAGATATCTAGAAGGCCCCAGGTTCAGAGTGTTAGAGATAAATTATTTCAGTCAGTTTTTCTTCAAGCCATAAAGAAACTTCATGCACTGAATTTTTACTTGATGCACGTATGTTAAAAACATAGGAGTCCTGACCGCCTCCAGACAATCTAATTGAAGGATAATGAACCCTCAGTTGTTATATAGAACCAAACTAACTTTTAGAACTATCTAGTAAATTTCTCTTGTAAATTAAATACATTTCAAGGTGTGGCATTAAAAAAAAAGCACCAAAGCAACCAGTAATTTCTTTTTCCGAAAAGCATCAAATGATTAAAAAAAAAAAAAAAAAAGCTTTCCTACTTGCAAGGTAGTTTTAAAAAAAAGGAAAACTATAATGTGCGTTTGCCTTTAAGAACATTATCTATGTCTTTTGTTAAGTGATTTGTAATTGTTTCTAAATTGTTGATCTGTCTTTAATGGTATATTTGCAGCTGTGCGGCTGTTTAAATTCTCATTGCAGAAGCAATTTTTGGATTAACGTAAACTGTTCATCCATCTTTTGATGTTGTTAAAAATAGAGAAAAAGGAGTACAGGGAGAACAACTGGAAGAAAGAGGGAGAAAAGATTCTAATATGCAATTATTAAGAGATGCATTGTGATAACACCTTTAAATATTTATATAGTTGCTGATTATATATTAAACAATTCTCACATGAACTCCCTGAAAACCCATTAATATTATTATTAGATTTCAGGCACACCTGCAGACTCCATGTGAGGTAAGGCCCATTATCTTAGTTCCTGTAAATCTACATTATTCAAAATCCTTGCTTCAGGCCCCAGGTGGCAAAATGTGTAAGCTCAATGGCTTATAAATGGTAACCCAATTTGTAAGCTGCTGTGCCCACCCATACTCTGATCTCAAAGTTCTGTTGCACACAAAATGTTCAATAGCAGGGAGAGGTGTGCCAATGCAAGCACGAAACGTACATGCACTGATTCATTTTATGAAGAGATTTAACCTGTATTCCACTGACGGAAAAAGAGCAGAGGGAGAGGGGGCAGTTTTATAACTCCTTACAATGCTTTAAAATCATTGCTACTGCTATTACAAAATTTTTTTAAAAAAACCCTATCTTGAATCACTGAATCAGGATTCTTTAGCTATCATGTTTTATTTGGAACAAACTTTCCATTTGAATGATAGGATTTGGAAGGTGAAAAGGGAGAAGGGAGAGGCATAAAACAAAAGAACAGGGATTTCCAGATGCAACAGTCCCAATGTTTTATGTAAAAAAAGATGTGGACAGGGCTTTGATCACCTGGTTGTGGTGCTTGATTTTTTTTTTCACCCCCTCCCTTCCCAACACCTCTGATCAGAAATATGGTATAAAGTCTGGGTACATTCTGATGAGATCAATCTGGGTAAATTCTAAGCTGATCAACCATCAAAGACCTGCTTATCCTGAGAGCAAAGAGCTGCTCCTTGGCATACTCTATAGAACTCTCTATTGATCAGTAATAATTGAGCATATTGAAGATCAGGATATAGAAAAAAGGACTGATCATGCCTTTAACAATAAACACACACACACTGGCACAGCTTCTCACTTCCCACTTCCAAACAAGCATGCTATGTTTGTTTTGTTTGTTAAACCCACTGTGAAGGGGTTTAGTGAGGCCAATTCCAGCCTGATGTAATTAAAGATCCCAGGATTTTTTGGAGGAGCAAGAGGTTGAGACTGATTAGATAGATCCCAAGCCAACCTGCACTGCTCCATCATTGGAATGACAAGTTATGGATACTAATATCTGTAGGAACAAGGCCAGTGGTATTCATACAATCCCGGGAGCTTTTGATGGACATGCTAAAGGCCTCCAAGTACCAGTAAAGCACACCTCTCTCACCCTTATCCCCTCAACAATCATCTGAAGAGTAGAGTTAGCCCATCCTCCTTCTTCTAAAAAATTCCTCACTTGGGAGTTGTACCATCTTCTATTATTTGTAGTAATATAAAGTCTTACGGTGGTCTGTGATCAAAATAAAGATTTGATTTTAATTGAATATAAAGCCTGTTCTCATTGCTGTTATTTATAGTGGCTGTATGTTTCTAGAGGATGCTGTAAAATCACTAGTGGGGACCCTGCCTTAGGAGCACACTTTTCTTTCTCTTTTCCCTCTTTATTTCACAACAAATCTGAGAATAAAGGATTGCTTCCAGATGATTTGGTATTTGCACACATGTCTCCCAACTATTTGACATTTTTAGCTACTATACCTCACTATTAGTAAATATATTGTTATACATAATTAATATACTATGCATAGGATAGTACAATATTGCTCCTCATTTCTAGACAGCTGACCAAACATTCAAAACAGTATTTCCTCATCAGATGCAGCAGGAATTGAAATGTTTTCTGGTGAAATCAATAGAATTTATTTCCTAGTAATATACTGGGAGCTAGGGTTGTTAGTAAGGCCTCTGCTTTGCTAAAGAAGAACTTTATTTATCTGTGTTCCACTTAGTAGGTTAATTTTTTTTTTTTTTTTTACCAAAGCTGTGTCCTTTGTTTACACACAAATACGTTATTGATTTAGACTAGCTCATTCATTTGCTTGAGAAAGTCTGGATCTAAACATTGATCCTCAATTTTAAGCCATGTGTCCTGTGAACCTGACAGAGTTCATACAATTTAAAAGAGTATGAAAATAAATATACAAAGCCCAAAGAACTCTCTTTGTCTCCAAACTCCCTCATACATGCACACGTGCGCACACACACACTATACACACACTATATATACATCCCAGCTTTCCAAAAAGGTTTAAAGATCTGGCTCTGTCAGTGTGCATGAGGTGATACGGGCTCTACCCACCCCTGGGGGTGGTTAGCCCCCTGATGATGCTCCCTGGAATTACTTGCCAATTTTCTATCTTCTTGGAATTTATTTATTTATTTTTAGGATTGTCTTTATGCTGTATTTTAATGAATTTTAACCTTGTTGTAAATGGCCCGGACCCCTTCATGGATCACTGCCTTGTCGTGGCGAAGGGGCTTGTGTAACTCAGTGAAGCCATGAGCTATACCGTGCAGGGCCACCCAAGACGGACAGGTCATGACAGAGAGTTCTGACAAAATGTGGTTCACTGGAGAAGGAAATGGCAACCCACTCCAGTATCCTTGCCAAGAAAACCCCATGGACAATGTTAAAAGGCTAAACGATATGACGCCGGAAGATGAGCCCCTCAGGTCGGAAGGTGTCCAATATGCTACTGGGGAAGAGCGGAGGGCAATTCCAAGTAGTTCCAGAAAGAGTGAAGCGGCTGGGCCAAAGCCGAAAGGACGTTCAGCTGTGGATGTATCTGGAAGCGAAAAGAAGGTCCGATGCTGTAAAGAACAATATTGTATAGGTACGTGGAATGTAAGATCCATGAACCAAGGCAAGCTGGATGTGGTCAAACATGAGATGACAAGATTGAACGTCGACATCTTGGGAATCAGCGAATTGAAATGGACGGGAATGGGTGAATTTAATTCAGGTGACCACTATATCTACTACTGTGGGCAAGAAACCCTTAGAAGAAATGGAGTTGCACTCATAGTCAGTAAGAGAGTGGGAAAGGCAGTAATGGGGTACAACCTCAAAAACGACAGAATGATCTCAGTGCGTATCCAAGGAAAACCATTCAACATCACGGTAATCCAAGTCTATGCCCCAACCACTGATGCCGAAGAAGCTGAAGTTGACCGGTTCTATGAAGACCTACAAGACCTTCTAGAACTAGCACCAAAAAAAGATGTCCTTTTCATCATAGGGGATTGGAATGCTAAAGTAGGAAGTCAAGGAGTAATCGGAATAACAGGCAAGTTTGGCCTTGGAGTACAAAATGAAGCAGGGCAAAGGCTAATAGAGTTCTGTCAAGAGAACAAGCTAGTCATAGCAAACACTCTTTTCCAACAACACAAGAGACGACTCTACACATGGACATCACCAGATGGTCAATACCGAAACCAGATTGATTACATACTTTGCAGCCAAAGATGGAGAAGCTCTATACAGACGGCAAAAACAAGACCAGGAGCTGACTGTGGCTCAGATCATGAGCTTCTTACTGCAAAATTTAGGCTTAAATTGAAGAATGTAGGGAAAACCACTAGACCACTGAGGTATGACTTAGATCATATTCCATGTGAGTACACAGTGAAGGTGATGAATAGATTTAGAGGATTAGATTTGGTAGACAGAGTGCCTGAAGAACTATGGACGGAGGTCTGTAACATTGTACAAGAGGCAGCAACTAAAACCATCCCAAAGAAAAAGAAATGCAAGAAAGCAAAATGGCTGTCTGATGAGGCTTTACAAATAGCTGTGGAAAGAAGGAATGCGAAAAGCAAGGGTGAAAGGGAAAGATATAAGCAACTGAATGCAGATTTCCAGAGAATAGCAAGGAGAGATAAGAAGGCCTTCTTAAATGAACAATGCAAAGAAATTGAAGAAAACAATAGAATGGGGAAGACTAGAGATCTCTTCAAGAAAATTGGAGATATCAAAGGAACGTTTAATGCAAAGATGGGCACGATAAAGGACAAAAAAGGCAGGGACCTAACAGAAGCAGAAGAGATTAAGAAGAGGTGGCAAGAATACACAGAAGAACTATACAAGAAAGATCTTAATGTCCCTGATGTCCGTGCTGGTGTGGTCACTGACCCTGAGCCAGACATCCTAGAGAGTGAAGTCAAGTGGGCCTTAGGAAGCATTGCTAACAACAAAGCTAGTGGAGATGACAGTATTCCAGCTGAGTTATTTAAAATACTAAAAGACGATGCTGTTAAAGTGCTGCACTCAATATGGCAGCAAGTTTGGAAAACGCAACAGTGGCCACGGGATTGGAAAAGGTCAGTTTACGTTCCAATTCCAAAGAAGGGCAATGCCAAAGAATGCTCAAACTATCGCACAATTGCCCTCATTTCACATGCTAGCAAGGTTATGCTCAAAATCCTACAAGCTAGGCTTCAGCAGTACGTGAACCGAGAACTACCGGATGTACAAGCTGGGTTTCGAAGAGGCAGAGGAACTAGAGATCAAATTGCCAACATTCGCTGGATCATGGAGAAAGCACGAGAGTTCCAGAAAAACATCTACTTCTGCTTCATTGACTATGCAAAAGCCTTTGATTGTGTGGATCACAACAAACTGTGGCAAATTCTTAAAGAGATGGGGATACCAGACCACCTTACCTGTCTCCTGAGAAATCTGTATGCGGGCCAAGAAGCAACAGTTCGAACCGGTCATGGAACAACCGATTGGTTCAAAATAGGGAAAGGAGTACGACAAGGCTGTATACTGTCACCCTGCTTATTTAACCTATATGCAGAGTACATCATGAGAAATGCCAGGCTGGAAGAATCACAAGCCGGAATTAAGATTGCAGGGAGAAACATCAATAACCTCAGATATGCAGACGATACCACCCTAATGGCAGAAAGTGAAGAAGAACTAAAGAGCCTCTTGATCAGGGTGAAAGAGGAGAGTGCGAAAGCTGGCTTGAAGCTCAACATTAAAAAAACTAAGATCATGGCATCTGGACCCATCAATTCCTGGCAAATAGAAGGGGTAGAAATGGAAGCAGTAACAGACTTCATTTATTTGGGCTCCAAGATCACCGCAGACGGAGACTGCAGCCATGAAATTAAAAGACGCTTGCTCCTTGGGAGGAAAGCTATGGCAAACCTAGATAGCATATTAAAAAGCAGAGACGTCACCTTGCCGACAAAGATCCGCATAGTCAAAGCTATGGTTTTTCCAGTAGTAATGTATGGCTGTGAGAGCTGGACCATAAAGAAGGCTGAACGCCGAAGAATTGATGCCTTTGAACTGTGGTGCTGGAGAAGACTCTTAAGAGTCCCCTGGACTGCTAGGAGGTCAAACCAGTCAATCTTAAAGGAAATTAACTCTGATTGCTCATTGGAAGGATTGATAATGAAGCTCAAGCTCAGATACTTTGGTCACCTAATGCGAAGAGAGGACTCTTTGGAAAAGACCCTGATGCTGGGAAAGATGGAAGGCAAAAGGAGAAGAGGACGGCAGAGGATGAGATGGCTAGATAGCATCACTGAAGCAATGAGCATGAAATTGAGCAAACTCAGGGAGGCAGTGAAAGATAGGAAGGCCTGGCGCAATATGGTTCATGGGGTCACGAAGAGTCGGACATGACTTAACGACTAAACAACAACAACAAAATGGCCCGGAGTTGTTTCATAAGATGGGCGGTGACAAATTTGATCAACAAACACACACACACACACACACACACACACATACACACAGATACAACTCTAGAATTTTTAGACAAATATAAAACACAGATTTAGCATCTCTTTTTTCTGTGGTTGTATTTACATGACTAAAATATGCAACCTAGCATATATATATAGAATCAGAACCTAGCTATAGGGCTAGTAAGCAATTCAGTGTGTAACATCAACCAGAAAATGGAGTTGAGAAAAGTGAATAATAGGTAAACATGTTGTCCTGGCACATTTATTGAAAGAGAAAGAACTAAAGCTGCTAATTATTATACTGAATACAGAAACAAGTTCCCAAGACTTCCTCTGGAACACAAAATCTTTGGTCTATCTGTCTGAATAAATCAGTAACTGGGAAGAAATCAGCCACCCAAATCCAGGCCGATTCTGGGCAGGTACAACAAAGTCCAAAAAAGTGTCCTTTAAAAAAATATAACAAAAAACTCAGTAAAATTGTCTAAAACTTGAACATGAACTTCATGATATAAACTTGTCTGGGGGTTAAGCTCTCATATCTCTGTCAGAGGCTTATCTTTCCAATGTGCAAGAAATGGCTTCTCCTGGTTTGCTCCAAGGCTATGGAATGCTGTTTGCTCCACCATCACCACTTGAAAAATCTCTAGAGATGCATCTCTTTTGGCAGGCATTTAACTGCTCAGTGATTTTAGTACCTACTTTATTGCCTATTTTAATCTGTGTTTTGTTTTCTTTTAATTTTGTTAGCCACCTTGAGTACTTGCCAGAATAGGAAAAGGCATGGAAAAATTAAATATGTAAATAAGTCAGTGAGTAAGAAAGTAAGACTATAGTATATTTTACAAAATAGCAATCCAGACCATGAATTCAGTGAAGATAAATAACAATAAAATGCAATTGCCCAATAACATCAAAAGACATTTTATACATGCGAGTGTCTGTATTAAATATCTACCCACTTATTTCCAAATCCAAAATGACACGTATTTAAGTTTTAAAGTGAAGTAATACTCAATATTCTTTAATTCAGGTCAGCTGCCAAAACCATATACCTTTCATACTACTAACATATTAGGGGTTGGAGGATTTCTTCCCCTACCCCCCACCACCCCGTCTTTTACTGCACAATACACCAAAGTCACCAGAACCTGTCTTCCCATGAAATCTACTGCCCTGGACTTAGGACATGAAAGGCTGGTGTTATGGCTTTGAGCCTATTGCCAAAATCATCAGGTGGGACCATAGCAAGAGGTAAGCAATGAAAATGATCTTACAATTTTACAGAGGTCTTTGCATGGCTCAAAAATGATTGATTTTTCCAACACTCCCCCTTGTGGTAAACCATACACTTACAAGTAGAACCTTTCCAAGGCAATGACCTTAGTTGACTCCACCCGTACAGACTAGCCATTAGATCTTCTTGGGTAGAAGAATACTGTATAAGACAGCTTCCTACTCCGGTGAAGCTTTGTTCAGCAATATGGTCTTGTTGGATCTGAAGCTGCCATTGGTCCAGTTTCTTAAATCCTTACTGTAGGCTTATGTTATAGCTCCTAGCTCAGGTTAGATTGCTCTCTGTGACCTATTCCTGTTAGCTATGTAACTACTAAACAGGACAACAGAGGTTTGGAGGATAAAAACGATGGCATGGTTGGGATTTAGGCTTAGTCACTGCCTAAGCACCAATACCTGAGTTGACATGAGACCCTTAGGTGGGCTCCATTGCTGAGCCACAGACAGACAGACAGACAGACAGACAGATAGATAGATAAATGGACCAGAGACATGTAGTTCAATACATACCAGATCTGCTTTCTTCTCCACATTAGTAGGGCAATGTATTTGATGGTTTTATCTGATTATTTTTTAAAAAATTATAGAACATATCATAACTGTTTACATTTACTGTGTTTAAGAGCTTTTTAAAAAACTAATCTTTCTCTAATTTACATAGCTATTAATGTAAATTACTCAGGAATCTTTTTATAATGCAAATTACCACTCATTCTTTGACATATACATTTCACCACTGCAGACTCCTTCAATGTAAACTTCCTGATATAAGCTCATTTTTTTCTATTTTTACAAAAAATTGTCTAACACTACTTCTATGCAGCTTATAGATGAACATCTGTTTAGACAGTTTTTCTTCTAGAGTTTTGACTAGGAAAGGTGAATGCTAACTCACTTTGATGCTAGTAGTAATCCTGTAGCAAAGTTATTAGGTGCAAAATATCTAAATCTACTTCCAACAAAATCCAATGCAAACTCAGCCTACCTCTCTCCTATTTCTGGCCTGGCCAGTTGGGGATATCCGCACGGATGGTCACAGGTTTCAAAATGGTGGGCATGCCTGGGGATTGAAGCCCTGCCTTTTTTTACATACATGCTGTGCACATTAAAAGGGGTCTGGGGCTTTGGTCCCTGGTCACATCCATCATTTTGAAACCAGTGAACATCGTTGTGGATACCCATGCCTATAATACTGGATCAGCCACACTATCCCTTTGGGTTAGAAGTACTGTACCTCTAAGACTCCATAGTTGCCTCTCTTTGCAATTCTCTCATTGTACTGCAACAGAGCTTGAAAATATGTGGACTTGCATGGTGAAACAGAGGGAAATGAATTCTATGGAGAATGAGATTTAGATCCTGAATCCCCATCATGGATTCCTCTGGAATATTGACTAAGTCTATGCCATACCCAATCTCATCCAGTACGAATTAAATCTCTTTTCTACAGGAGTTACTTACTGGTTACAGTGAAGAGTTGAAACTAGGACATATGGTGGTGATTTCTTTATATTTATGTTCAGAATTACTTTACAGCACTACTTCCATTTAATTAAAAAAGAAAAGAAAATGGTGTTTGTGGAAGAGAGACAAAATACTAACATTGTGTGTGTTTGTGTGTATGTGTATGCATGCCAAGCTGTTACAGAAACACATTGTTAAATCCTGTTAATTGTTTAGAACTATAGCATAAGAATACTCTTTTTTTTTTTAAAAAAAGAGATGCTTTAAACAGAAGCATCAAACAAGATTTTAATAAGAAACCAAAAAGATAAGCAGAAAAGGAGTCAGTGAAAAATTCTGCATTTGAATTATAAAGGCATTGTTTTCGCTGGTGGCACCTTATTTTTCAAGTACATAAAGAGAATGTAAGCTAGAGCAGGGTGAGACAAAGATCAATGCTGAATGTATTACCTGGCAGTGGTCAGACTCGGTTTAATAAGAAAAGAATTGATCCATTAAGCTAAACCTAATTCTTTGCCGAAAATGGTTGAAATCTATTCCTTATATTGCCAGGTTCATAAAGACCTATAATATTTGGAAGAAACAACCCAGAGCAGAGTTTAATCAGATTAAATGTATTGCAAAATATACTTAACAAGAATCTATCAAGTTGTTAATGATTGCTATTAATAGCAAACAATTTTTGTATAGAATTTTTTTTTATTGGAGCTATCATCAAAATACAGCCCACGTGGAATGCAATGGAGTGTGGGGGTAAGGGAGGGGAGCTTCACAGTAATTTGTAACAGCTACAACTACGGGCCTGAAACCTTCACCAACAAGATCTAAGTAATTTATTTCATCAATCCCATTTTTAACACAAAGTGAAATTTTATTCATAAAGTATTTAAGTGCCAGCTGTTAATACAACCAGAGAAGTTCAAAGGGGGCTGGAACAGTTGTTTATGGCTTGGGTTTGCTAGAGAAATGTGATAGGAGAATGATAAAAATGATTTCTCATTTTGGAACTCTTCTGAGAATTAATATGATTTTTTTTTAAGTTCAGTGCAATCTTTCCCAACCTCCAGATGGCCACTCATCATAATAGCTGGGGAACAGTGAAGTAGCGATATCCACCTAACTGGGCCATGCCAGGTTGTGAAAAGCTAGTTTGGTATTTCTCTATTGATGCTTCACATGGAGATATATAGGAGCTTCCAGTTTTTTTCTGGAGTAGAAATCCAGATCCTTTTAGTGGTGACTCTAGAACTCAGGGGAGCTCTGGGAATGATGCTTCCTGGATGGCTCCGTGGCAGGTTTTCTATCAGTAGCAGTGCCCATATATTTATTTGTGAATGAATCAATAACTGCTTTTCTGTTTCTTCCAACACTTAAGGTGGTTTATCACAAAAAAATCAGAGAAATAAGCATTAAACAATACAATTGAAACCAAAATTAAAATTTATCATTATGTAAAAACTTGACAAAAGAGATGTGTTTTTAGCATCTCCCTAACTACTGGGAGATGGGAACCTAGCATACCTCTTTACAGGTATGCCATAGCCTGTAAGCCACCTAGGAGAAAATCCTGCCTTGCACACTGAAGAGGTACACTTCTGGCAGTGGGGAGGGGGGCATCTTCAGAAGGGCTTCTTCTACTGATCTGGCAGGTTCATAGCTGGAAAGACGATCGCTCATATGGTCTGGCCCTAAGAGGTTTAAGACTTTAAAAACTGTACCCAAGAATGCAACTCATAGACAGTGCAAAACTCTGCACTAGGTGTAATGAGCAGACTAGCTATCAGATGTTGTATCAGCTGCAATCTCTGGACATTTTTTCAATGATAGACCCACATAAAGTGCACTGCAGCAGTCAATATGGATTGCTACCAAGGCATGGGTATCTCTGATCATTTCTGCCTATTCCACAAGATCTGACAGGGTGGGCATGCTCCAGGTACCTTTCAGGAAACAATGCCCATTGAGATTCAGATGGCCCCAATTTTTCTGGCCCTTCCCTCAGGCATTGGGCTAGGTTAAATAAGCCTAGGAAGCTTTACCTTTTAGATTACAATAGGCACCCCTTAATTAAAGGCATAAAAATTAAAGACGAGGCTACAGTATTGGCAGTAGCTGGTGGAACAGAATAATCCATCTCCATATTTTGTAATATCTTTAAAAGTCCAATGAACTTAATTTTTAGGATAGATCGAGCAACATCTACCAACCTCTTTACAGAAAAGCTTCTTTCTAAGCTGAGAAACTACGTTTTTTAAAATAACTTCCAGAAGCCAACATTAGTAAAAGAGAGAGCTTTTCTGCTTCTATATTTCTTGATTTCAAAATGCAAGACTAGGGCCATGAAGTCAGATGCCACATGGAGCAAATTCATAGGTTAATATTTGGAGGTGTAGACAGGTAGCCATTCTGAACAAAATCTAGTCCAGAGCATCAAATTCTGCTGTCCATTTGAATTTCTCCCTAACAGGGTTTTTTAATGTTTCCTTTAAAAAAGTGTTAGTACAGAACTGAGATCAGAAGGCAAGTCACAATATAAATTATGCTGGACAGCCCATGACAGCATTGTTTTTTGCTATTTGGAGAGGGGAAATGCAAAATAACTGTGAAATACACCTTAAAATAGGCCAAAGGTCCACTTTCCAAATAAAAGGAAAATGGATAATCTTGGACTATGTCCATCCACTTTAGTTCACTGTATGCCCTTTGTACTCCAGAAAACATTAAGTATGGCCCTTGGCCATCAAAAGATTGCCCATTGCTGGAGAACACAACACACAATTAAGTTATCACGGAATTTCCTGCAATTGCAGTTACCCAGCCACACTACAACTGATTTTCACAAGATTTGCATATCTTACTAAGCCATAGTATGATTTGATTAATTTTGAATTAGTGTATTATGAGGTTTGAGCCACTGTGGCTTGTAAGCCCTGCTTTAGGGCTTCCATGTTGTGGAAATCCAGTCAATTATGGTTCAATAAACCCTTTAGTGCAGCACATAATCTAGGCCTTGAATTGCTCAGGCGAATCCCATGAACATATACAGAAAGCACTGAAGATTCATATTATAATTGCCACCCAGAATTATCCATGTAGTTTCAGATGCAAGTCACCTTCTTTTCACAGTAAAGCCTCATACAATTACTTTAGTTTTCTATGAAATCTAAGGAGAATCAGCCTTCCTCCATTCAGAAAGAGAATGTGGGATTTACTTATAAATTATTTGTTTGAAGGTTGATGCAAAGCAAGACAAGATGGTTTACCAGTGGATACCAGGCAAAGGGATAGGGTGCTCTTTAATCTCAAACACATCTTATAAGGAGATGTTGGCTGAAAATCTTATCACAAAGAAGTATTGCAGTCCCCCACGATCTACTGTCCTTTGAGTTCTATATATCATAATCCCTAGATAGTCTGACAAAAGGTTGTGCTGATGTCAAAGATTATAATCTCCAGATAACATGAAAGGAGGTTGAGCTAATTATGGGAGCTGGAGTCCAACACATCTGGAGGGCACCAGGTTTGGGAAAGCTGCTCCTTGTTAAAATCTTTCTTACCTTTGTGTCTGTGGTGGGGCAGTTAGTGAGATGGTGTCTCTTTATAATATATGAATATATGAAAGGCATTCAAAGAAAAGAATTATGTACAATGAGTGTATTCTTTACCTGTCAGGAATCACTTAGTTCCTGACAATTTTCCAGTTAAAATAAATTGTAGATTTACTCTTTATTCTAACAGACAGGATAGACATATTAATACATGCAGGTTTCCCATTCTGCTACGTTTCAGAAATATTTATCATTATAAAAGGTAAAAGATGACATTCCATAATGTTACCTCTTAGAGTAGTTAACACTACAGGGAAGATATCTGTCTTAGTCTTCACACTGCATTACCATAAAAAAGGTGGCAAATGAAGTCTAGCATGTACAGACAAATCATTTGTTTTGATCAAAAACACTTGACTTCTATGGCTGCCCAATGGTGCAGTCCTTCACCCTTCACTCTTCAATGCACAGGACTGAGAGAACCTTTCCAGCAGGGACAGTCCCTTGGTGGTTTTGGATGGCAGATCCCATTGTCACTACTGGTTAGGGTTGGGTGGAACTAAAATTCAACTGCACTTGGGTACTATCAATCCCTGCATTATAAATATTAGCAGTTGAAATTATCTAGTTAAGAATAATTAACTCAGCACCTTGAAGTTCACAGGAAATATTCAGAATTCTGAACTCTGGATGAGAACAGGAATATAGACTTTAAACAATGGTTGAAAATCTGATATATTAGCTTCCTCAAATATCCTCCTTTTTCTTTTTACAGCACAATTATAAGTCTGACATGGGATGCAACCTTTCTGGGCTGGTTAGCACATCTGGAACTTTGGATGTTCTCATAAAATGCCTGACAGTCATAAATGCCAATTTAGCAGAAGGCAAACTAGTAAAGTTATTCCCAGTCAGTCATTCTACCTCTGCAGTATTTGCGCTATTATCCTTGTTTTCTTTTGCCTAGTTAAACTTTTGATTCTGACTTAGGGTTAGGGTTGTCTCTGAATACAGACAGCAAGCAAAACCCATTCCATTCAGGCCAACCAGGAGCAGCTGCTATTTGAGAATCATCTCTCCCAGAATGGTCTTCCTCATGTTCATCCAGATGTTTCATATAATAGCAATGATAACACTTTCAATAACCTTCAAGAACTGTTACTTGAACTTGCTTGATTTTTCTCTTTCCTTTTTCCATTTAATACAGTCTGTATTACAGCATTGTAATACTGTACCTACAATACTGTAAACCTGTAGGCAGGGAATGAGCCTCATGGGGAAAAAATCACTGCACCAATCTTGTAACAGAATAATTATATTAAGAATTTCACCATTTTGAAAGTTCAGAGCACCTTCTTATCTATATTAAAAAATTATCCAAACAAAGTGAAACAATAAAATCTATATCAAAATAGAAATCATATTACTTCTGACTACCCTTTCACTGCCCTGTCAAAGCAGATCAATGAATAACAATCAGCAAACTATTAATCAATCAAAACTTAGCTTACACCCATCATTTGTTATCATTGCATCACCTCTCATTGCTTACTTTTTTTCATATTCCTGCTTTGAAATGCAGGCTGTTGTGTCAGTTCAGTGGGGCAGGGTCTTGTTTTATTTTGCTAATACTATTTTGCCCCATATTGTAACAACATAAAAGGATCTGTTAGACAATCAATCCAGGTTTCACCACCATAGTGTCATCCTGAACCTCATCTGTTTTTCCTGATATGCTAGCCAGTGTAATCTCTGCCTGCAGCTTTCTAGAGCTATAGCTGCTGGGTTCAACTTGGAGATGAAACTTTGCCATGCTGATCTAGAAATGGTGGGAGATGGCCAAGAAATCCAAGCTGTGGGTAGAGAGTAGAGCAGAAGAAAAGGAAGGATTATCGTATATTGTAATTTTAATTGATTTTAACTGTTTTGCAAACTGCCCAGAGTTGTTTCAACAAGATAGTGGTGACAAATTTGATATATAAATAAATTTTTTAAAAATCTCAGAAGAAGGTAATGACAAACCACTTCTATAGTATTGTCAAGAAAATTACATAAGGAGTCCAACACAACTTGAAGGACACTTTACCTTAACTTTATGGGCAACCTTGCCAGCTAACATAATCTCTTGCCACTGGCCATGCCATGATAAGAGTTTGAGCTCATGATCCTGAGGCTACACAAAACTGATTGACTGACAACTCAGCCACCTTTCACTAGAGACAACACTGGATGATAGATCCATGATTCAATTTCCTCAGTACTAGGCTGTATCAAATCCAGGTAGTTTGGGGCAAGCTCTTTTCTCTCACTCATAGCTTCCTGTTTCTTCTAAAAACAGTAATGTAGAAGCATTAATATCAACCTTTATAGGCACTGCTGGGTTAGGGAATCATGTATACAGTGTATCAACATCATCATCATCATCTTCATCTATTCTTGTTGTGTTGAGGCTGAGACTAAGAAACAACCTTCTCTTTAAACTGAAAAACTACCTTTGTCTTATTGAATTATTAACTGTGTGAGCCACCCAGAGTCACATATGTGAGATGGGTGGCTATATAAATTTTAATAAATAAATAAATAAATAAATAAATAAATAAATAAATAATAAAATCTTTAAACATTTGTATAAATGCTGTTGAAGCTCTATTTTAAAAATATAAAAGCTTATAGAGTAATTTCAGATGTAGTTCTTCTAAACTCTTCTGTGCTTTTAAGTCCCAGTTTTGAGCATGAGCAAAATCATTTTCTGTCTATGAGACACAATTCTGTAAAATATCTATATCTACATTTTTACTTAACATCCTTTGGTACAAGGTTTTGGCCCTCATATCCTGCTATAGCCAAGGCAAAAAGCACCATCCTATGAGCATTTACTCAAACATGAGCTCTGTATTCAGTTTGGCTTAATCACAGGTAAGTGCAACTCAGTGGAACTTACTTCTGAATAGGCATGCACAGGATTATTCTGCAAGTACATTGAGAAAGGTGTACATTTGTGCTCTGTTTACCTGACCTCATTTTCCTCTTCTCCACTGTCATTTCCCCTGCATTGAATTGTAAATTGCAAATCCTTTGGGGCAGGGACCTGTCATTCTGTACTTCATTGAGTGTGTTAAGCATATTGATATATTATATGAAACAAAAACTAGTATGAGGCCTACTCTTGAAAAGTTCTATGTGTAACCTGTGCAATTATATGTTTAACCTGCATAGGATGACCATCAGAATACTGAAATCATTGATTGCTTTCAACAGGATCCAAATTGTGTGTATAATTAAATTTGCATTCCCATCTACATTTGATGTTCGTTTAGTTGCATGACCTTTGGAAGTAATCCAGTGTGTATACCCCACTTTTGCATTCAGATACACACCCAATTGAGATTCACAGTTCCTAATATGCAGAGACAGCTACTTCTGCATGTGGATTACATCCTTTAGATAGAGTTAGTATAACTCATATGGCATGCGTGTCTGTGTGTGTGTTTGTGTGTGTATATGAAATGGCTTGGACATAGCTCTTGATGCATTTATTTATTTACATTACTTCATATTGTTAAAAATAATCTATAATGCCATTCTCTGGGAGTTGCCATTACAGACAGTAGCAGCTGTAATGGTCTATTGTGTAACTAAGTAATTATGGAATTTACAGACTGTCATGTAAATATGTAATTATGGACTTTTAAAAGTGTGTGTTATTCCCTCCATGTATTATTTACTCAGCTTGCTACAGTTCCTTGGGATGGAGCCCATCCAGCCTATTTGAAAAAACATGTTAGAACCAAACTATATACATTATTTGTTCCATAGTTTTAGTTTCAATGCATGAATTAGATGCATTTTAAATGGAAGTATGTACATAATTACTCTGCTAACATCCAACAGCTCTCTTTCTTTCAGGAAAAGCTGAGCTCAATATAACAATCTACTCATTCTCTGGGTAGTGATATTCTTACAGCCCAAATGGTACCAACTATATACAACAGAGCAGTTAACAATAGAATTTGGTGAAGGAAAGGATTTTCAGAAAATAAATTCTTTGTTTAGAAAATTTCTATGGGGTTCTTCAATTCTGAGAAAATGCAATTATCAATTAATGGGGGAGGATTTGGACTTCCAAATATGGAGCTATATCATCATGCTTACCTATTGTCAAATATTAAATACTGGAAGCCAACAAGTGGTGTTAATTTTCTGATTTGGGCAACTTTGGAATATACATATATAACACCTTTGGTTGGATGGACAGTGTTAGGATCGAAATACACTAAAACTCTAATATCTCTGGAAACAATTTCATCAGTTAGAAAGCTATGGAACGTAATGTCTAATAAAAAAAGTTTTGACCCTTTTTCCCATACCAAATTGACTTTATGGGGAAGTCCAAATTTAAAAATTGGGAAAAAGATGGTGATATAGAGAAATTGGATGGAAGCAGGGATATTGACTTTGAACCAATCAATAGATGATGAAGATGAATTTTTAACGCATGCTATGTTAAGTGATAAATATCATCTATCAGATGTAACTCAATGCAATATTTACAGTTACAACATTTGTTAACAAAGTTGTTTGGACCAGCAGCATTTTCAGCTTCTGAGACACCTGAGATGATAGAAGAACTTGTTAAATCCTTTAAAAATAAAAAACCTACTATTAATTTGTATAGATATTTATTATCAATAAATCAGTTTGATATGCAGATGCTAAGGGATGAGTGGAATAAAGAATTAGAGTTTCTATATTGTCTAGACAATGGGAGAGTATCTTAACTTCTATAGCAAGCATGTCAATGGACCTTAAACTACGACTTAGACAACAAAAAATAATATTTAGAAAGTACTGGACTCTACTACGTCTGTATAGAAAAGGATTGTCAAAAACAGCATTTTGTTGGAGGTGTAATAAAGACAATGCCTCTTTAAAACATATTTTTACAATGTCCTATATTTACTAAGTTTTGGGAGAAAGTAGTGGACTATATAAATATGATTGTGTGACAAAAGCTAAAAATTTCAGAGGATAATATTGTTTTGAACTATATGCCTAGTACATGGAACTTGACAATCAGACAACATAAGTAGACTCTCCATGCTCTTACTATGGCCAAAAGACTGATACTGCAACATTGGAAAGATAAATGTATGGTCCCACTTTGTCAATGGATTGAAGACCTGATTATACTTGCTACTTCTGAGTGGATTGCCTATAGACATAGACTTTGTATGGACAAGTATAATGAAATATGGGACTCATTTATACAAAATACACTGGGTTAAAAAAACAAAACAAAAACAAGATAGTCATATAACTCTGTTGGAAATATATACATACTTGAAGAATAATTCTATCAGCTAAGCATATACAGAATTGTAACTGTGTACTATTATAATGATATATTAACTTTTTTGTTGTATTTTTTCACTTTTATGTTAAAGCAGTTTTATGTATTTTTCCTTTTTTTGTAATTAAAAGTTAATTAAAAAATAGAATTTGGTGAATCCAAAACTTTGAGGATCACTAAGAATTCTTTAAAAAATAATAGGAGAGGAAATAATATGGGTTAATGAAGACTGAGTAAGCTGCTGTTGGCTGCTTAGAAAATGTAGTTCATGGAATAGGCATGCTCTACACTAGAGGTCATCTAATCAATTTTTAAAAGTCTGTTTAAAAGTGAATTGAATTATTTGCATGTGAAAGTTATTAACAGATGTTTATCATCATCGTCATCATCCAATGATGCATTATTTAATTTCTATACTGCTGTTCCTCCGAGAGGAACCTAGAGCAATGTAGAAAGAAATAATTTAAAAATCTGATGTAAAACTATCATTATAAAACCCAACAATCCTTAGAAACTCTGTGTGTGTAACATTTAAATCAGGGTTCATTTAAAACAAAGAAAAATACTAAAAGAATCTATGTACAGTTTAGTCTTGGAATAGACTGATATTCTGCAAATACACCACTGTGAACTGGCTTTCAGAGGTATTGCTGTAATGCAGCTGACATGATTAATGATTTAGCTTGGGCCAGACTCTGAATTTTCCTCAAAAGAAGAGCCAGTTCCAGCATCAAGACTAGAACAGCCAAATCTTCATAAGGAGATCTGGATGATCAGTGTTTAATCCTTCTTGTGGTTCTTGATTTGGGATGCTCATCTTGTAAAACCTAAATGCCACCCAGAGTCACCTTGTGTGAGATGGGCAGCTACATAAATATGATAAACAAATAAAATAATCCTTTCTTGCCTCTGTCACCAATTAATCCTCAAATATGGTCTGAAATGTAACTTGTTCCTGAGTCCAGTACAGCTGGATATTCTTTTTTTTAATCAAAACTTTTATTAAGATATATAAAAAGTACAATCAAAATACAAATCAGGAAGTATAGAAGAGAGAGAAGATAGAACTAAAAGAAAAAGACAAAAACTAAAGAGAGTTTTAAAGAGAGGCTCATTCATCCTGTCCTAGAGAGAGAATTCAACTGCAGAGATGTGGCCTAGATCTCTGCTCCCTTGAATGGCTGCACCACAGTGAAATATCATAAGCCACTAGGACCTCCACTGCTCCATTTTTCCCTAGTGTGATGGGTTATTGCTTTCCCCCATCTATATAAAGCTTTTGCTTCTTAGCAGCTGACTTTCTCTGTGCTCAGAAGTCCACAAATATTGAGTTTCTAGCCAGGGGTTACTTCTTACAGTTTCCAATCACCTTAGCAGCACCCTCTGGCAGATTGGGAGAGAAGTGAGATACTCACTTATTTGTGTGCAGTATGAAGATAAGAAGTGGTGGGAGTCTCTCCAGCTGCTGGGGGTTGTTATTGTTTTAACTCTCTTGAAAACCGCAATGGAAATTAGACCTCTGAGGTAAGGATGTATGATGCTGCTGGGTGTCCTTTTTACAAAGGTCTGGGGGCATTTTCCTCCAGCGAGTGTATTTGTGGATGCCTATCAGCACAACAAAACAAAACAAAACAAAACACCTATTTTTTCCTGCTTACAAATGCCTATTCTGACAGTCCCTAATTTACCTTCTGCTGTACATACTTTTCCTTGGTTCCTCAGCTGTGCCAGTTTCTTCTCCTACATTTTTCTTTCTCTACTTTTGAGTCATTTGCTTGGTTTGGGGGGAGTTGATCTCATTTTGTCTCTGTAATCTGCCATTTTTCCTCCCTCCTAAGTTTATCTTGAGCAGCTTTCAGAAGAAGAAGTGCCCCTGCATAATTCTACATCCTTCTCCTCTTTTTATGGAAAGTGCTAAAATTCCTCTTCTGGATCTCAACATCTGTTTCCCATATTCCCCCCTGCTTTGTTTATTCTGGAGGCCCTGGTGGCATTCACAAGGTCATGCCAGATATTCCTCGTCACACTATATTGCCTATGCGTGAAATCCTCATTTTCTGTGATGCTCACAAATATATATTCATGTCATAATATCTTAATGTCCAGGAAGGATTCAGCAAGCAGAAGCAAGAGAATTCACCGTATGCTTTCTGCATTATTGTAACTAAACAGCCCAATGGGAAATGTTGACAGTTCAAGACTGGAAATCCATAAGCAAAGGAGGAAAAATAGAAAGGTTTAAGTTAGTTGGCATTGTAGAACTAGGGCTTTCAGCCAAAGAAAGAAAGAGAGAAAAGTCAAAGGAATAAATTGCCTATCAAGGGTTGCAATTAGTTATGTGTGAAGTTGATGTACCAATTTGAAAACGGTGTCTGTATTTTTGTGAGAATAACTGCAGAGCCATTTTCAAGGTGGGATTATGGGCAAGAAGCCCCCAGGGGCCATTGCTGCCCATGCAGTAAATCCTCATTTCGTACAGACTTAATGAGAAAGAGAATTTCTTGTAAGGCATTCTGGGTATTGTCACTTGTTCTCCCACATTGAGACAAGGTTGTACTGTTTGGGCAGAATAAAGACGGAGATCATTTGGTATACTTGGAAGTGGGGAGGGGGGCATAAATCCCCTCTGCTAAATGCTCCAACCCTACAGTCAAGCCAGTATTGAGACTTTTCAGTACACATTAATAGCTTCAAGCCAACAGTGTTGTTGTTTTTTTTTAAAATAGATTGCTGCCTGCAAATTCCTTGCTATATCTTCTGCATTCTTAGTTATGCCACAATGGACCTGACTGTTCTAGCTGGCAGAACTTGGCAAAGACAAATGGGGATAGATTTCAGTTCATGTTCTACATCCAGACTGAAGTATTTGGAATCCAGAATGGCAACTAATGATGGTCGGGGGATATGGATCATCTTGCCCTTACTACTGCAATAAAACCAGTGGTTTGCTACCAAAAACAGATAAACAGGACAACAGCAGTTGTGAATACCAAGATAAGCTTCAAGAATCATTTAAAGAAAAAAGCTGAACAGTAATATCAAAAATTTGGAAGAGTTTATCTCTATTCAAGGCAAAAAAAGGAAACAAACCGATGATGATGATGATGATGATGATGATGATGATGATGATGATGCAAAGGAAGGGTAGACAGGACTTCACTTCCCCAGTTCATAATTACCAAGGAAATTATCAGCGGTATTGACTATTTATTTATTTATTTATTTATTTATTTATTTATTTATGGGATTTCTCTCCTGCTCATCTCCCCTACAATAGGGGAGATCCATTAAAGAAGTAGGAAATATTTATGTGAAGCCAAATTCTTCCAATCCCTACTACCCATTTTGTGCTGTTACACAGGATCATCAAATATAAGGGCTTGAAAGGACCTTGGAGATCATCTAGCTCAATCTCCTGTCCAGTGCAGATATCTATTATGACAGCATCTCCAATGGATGTCCATCCAGCCTCTATTGAAGCACCTCCAGTAAAAGGGAGTCCTCTATCTTCCAAGATAGTAGGTTCCACTATAAAAATTCTTATTGTCAAAAAACATTTCCTAATATTCAACCAAATTCTTGCAATTTAAAGGCAGCTTCTTGTCCCATCTTCTTAAACAATTCTGAAAAATCTGCCCTATTTTTTTTTACACGATAGTCCTTCAGATACCTGATATCATGTCACCCCAGAATTCTCTTCTCCAGGCTAAATATACCAACATTTCCAACTTTTCCTCATAATATTTTCCTTCCAGCCCACTTATCATCTTGGTTGTCTTCCTCTGGATAAAATTCACCTTAACAATGTCCTTCCTAAAATGCAGTGCCCAGAACTGGATGTAACATTCAAGGTATGGTCTGACTAATACAGAACAGAAGTGACTGATGACTTCACTTGATATTGACACAACACTCCTGCTTTTTGTGTCTGTAACACAATTTTGGTTTATGTTCAGACAATTCTGTTTGTTCTTACCTCTGTTATTGAGTTTAATTTCTTGTCCCATATAGATAAGCTAGGCTGAAAAGCTTTGGGAATTAGATCCCTTCCTATCATTCCTCTGTGCATTAAAAAAGCATGCATCTGGTGATGCAGAGGATCCCACAAAATTGCAACAATATGGACTAAGACTTTCATGATACATTGCTGTGAATCAAGGCTTAAGGATCTGATCTGTTTGGAATCTAAAGTCTGCATCTCTTTTTAGGAAAGAGTACCCTCAGTGACCATCACTATATTTTTTCCAATAAATGTGCAGCTGCTATGTTGAACTAGTATACATAATATGCTAATTTTTTAATTAGACCTTGAAAGTCAATAGATTTTTTTCTAATTGGACTTTTTAAAAACTATCCAGAAGTAGTGTATCAAATACTATACCTATGGTGCCCTATCACCCAACTCCCTTCTTATGCAATGCCTGCAAGAAAATGTATGAACATGGAATCAAATGAGGAAAGTATTATTAACAAAATAAAATGAGAAATGTCCTGTTGATTTTTGTGCAGTAGGTTTTCTGCAGAATTCATTATGTCTCAGCTTCCCACTGTAAGCGCAAGGTCATGCCAGATACAACTCGTCACACTATATTGCCAATGCATGAAATTCTCATTTTGCTTAACACTCCAAAATATATATTCATGTCATAATATCTTACTGTCCACTTATAGTCTGGGAGAGTCTGCCTGTTACATATGCAGCATGTTGGAAGACAAATCCAGCAATAGTTCTGAGATTTCTTCTTCCTCAGTACACATGCTAACTCCCATTAGCTGAAAGTTTTACACTGAATTGTGAATGCTCTACATTAGACTTGCTTCCAAAATTGGCAAAAAAAAAAAAAAAAAAAAAAAGACGGAGAAGGCAAATTCAGCTTGAACATAAATGAAGCTGCCTTAGGGCAAGTCAGACCATTGATCCACTTAGCCCAACACTGCCTTTGACAGGAAGTGACTCAAGACAGACTAGGGCAGAGTCAAAATGACCCTTTGATTTGGGACCGACAGAAAAGAGTTGGGAAGTGTTTATTCCTTCACTAGTTGGATTATGCTTATTCCTATTTCTTTCAACCAACTTCATTTATAATAAATGACACTGGCAGTGTAGCACAGTATACTCCCGTTACTGCCATTGTAAGTGTCAATGTGGCATAATAGCTTGAAGATGTTGGTCAGGGACTGGGAAAATCCAGTTATAAATGCAGTCTGAGATAGGGAAGCTCACACTAAGTGACCTTCAATTAGGCACTTCAGCTCAACCTTCCTTACAGAGTTGAGGTTGTGAGGAGACACTGTAAGAGTGCTAGATATGATGCCCTGAGCTTCTAGAAGGAAGGTAGAATATAAATTTGATGACTAAATAAATAAAATGTTTATAATGTGATCTTTGGCTAGGATTACATAACAGTACAAAGAAGTCAAATCAAAAAGGAAAAATTGTACCAAAGCTTAGAAATGGATCAAAAATGGAATGGATGAAGTCTTCAAGGTATAATGATAGTAGTTTAGGGTAAGTTTCAGAACATCCCAAAGTCTTGTGCTAAGCAACTTTAAGTGGAAATTCTACTATAACATTCATTTCTTTACAAGTCATGTTTCCCACTTATAGTAAGTTGAAATGCAAATGCAAATTCAAAGTCAAAATAAATTAGAGAAGATTTGAGTGAACCAATTAAATCAACTTCACTGGAAATGCTTTGGAAGGTTAAGCAAACTGGAGTACAGGGCCTAGATCGAACATTGTTACTTATATGGTAGTGTCAGGCTCACACACGCTATCAACTTGGAATGAATATATAGTCTGGAGGCAGCTGGAATCTAATTCCCCATTGCTTGGGCAGCAGGTTCTTGGAATCATTACAAGTGGACAAATCTTCACATGCATATCAAAAAAGAGTGGAGTCAGATAGCAAAGCAACAGATGCCCCGCTATCAGGTGGACAAGACTGGTGGAGAAAATATCAAGAGTGACTCTACATAGATATGTGGACTATTGCATCTATTTGAATTCCTGGCCTGCTAACTTGATAGAAAACCTGTATAAGAATCCCCTCCTGCTTATTTCAGGAGCAGCCTCCTTCTTGTTTACAGTCAACAAGCTCTATCTTGAAGGAAAGTATTTAAGTAATAATGAAGGTCCAACTCTGCACTCCATCTCCACTGGAAGTAAAGCTGAAACTGCAGAATATCATCCCTTCCCACTTTGAGCAACCAAGATTCACTTTAATATGGAACACTAATTGCTGTTAGATTGGGTTTTTTTTTTACTAGCTTACTTTGACCCTGCTTCTAATGTGCTTTAATTGGCTTATTTTGATGTTTTGACCCTTTTCAAGCTGTTTTAATATCTGTTTAAGTTGTGTTTTTATTACTATAATAATCAGTTTTATTGTTGGTCTCTGAATATGGCTGCAAAGAAAAATGTGTGTGTATATGTATGTGTGTGGGTATATATATAGAAAGAGAGAGAGAGAGAGAGAGAGAAAGTCAACTATGCCACCAAATATGTGCTACTTGGCAATGTCCCAGCTCTTTAGCTCTCTCTTCCTCCTGTAAAACTATGTTTGACAATAAGTGTACAGGGAACATACTGATAGTAATTATCCTAGCAATGCATTTTACATGTCTATATGTTTTGATCATCAGAATCTCACATCAATTAAATGAGCTGCAATTTTACCTTTAAAAAAGCATAAGTGATGCATTGCTTACAATACCACCTAATGTATCCGAATGCCCCAAGAGAGTCTAATCAAAAGTTGAATGGGTAGAAATGCTTACATTTACATTGACATGAGCTTGTCAAGGGAGCCACTTTGATTTCACATAATTGGTAGTTGGTACCAGATTTAGTCATACTAGGACTAGACCCACTATAATGAATGGGATTTAATTTGGTCATGACAAATACTCCATTGTTTTAAACAGGTCTACTTTAAATATGACTAGGTCTGGATTCAGCCTTAGGATGATGAGATACTGCGAACTAGTCCTTCTCCCCAAAAAACAGTTTCTTAGCTTTAGAGACATAGTTTATAGTGGTAATAAAAGTAGCAATAATACTCTGTTCTATTTATCTATTTATCTATTTATCTATTTATCTATTTATCTATCTACCTATCTATCTATCTATCTATCTATCTATCTATCTATCTATCTATCTATCTTTCTTAGTTGGCCTAGCCTGCCTCTTTTACTTTTAAACAGTTTAATTGTTTTGTTCTGTACTGGTCTTTGACCGAAATAAACTTTGAACTCAAGAGAAAGCCGTATGTAGTATATACTGAATAGGGATTTGCAAAGTTCAGTGCATAAGATAGTTAGTTTCAGGTGCTCCATGTCTATAATGAAATGTGTGTTTGGTCCAAACATGGACTGAAATGTATGCTTTTCAGGCAAAAGTGTTCTGGAGGGGCAAGAGCAGGAAAAAGGCAAGAACATTGATGGCAGCTGCTTTAGAGTGGCAGAGAAAGAAAGGCACTGGAAAGCTCAGGAGGGGTAGGAAGGCTAGTGGGATACACCTTGCTTGAACCTGGGAACAGCAGCAGTAGAAGAGAGGTCAGACACCACTGGGAAAAGTGGCAGGCAGGCTGGCCCACAGGCCATGTAGAGGAGGAGAGCTATGAGGAATAAGCAAGATTTCTCTGGCTACAAGCCAGAACAACCAAAATGTTCTGCCAAACTGTAGCCTGCCTAGGATGGTTTACCTGCACTTCCAAAACACAATATGCTTGATTTGGTTTCAAAACAAAACATATTTTCCATGTTGTGCACATTCCTAATATGGAACCCGGAAGTATTATTTGGAAGAGACTTATTAGTTAATGTCTCTGAAGTCTCCAAGCCAGATCAGTGAATCCCTATAACAGTTTTACAGCTCTTTTAAAGAATAACTCTAGCGATAAAGGGATATATTGCATTACAAAAAATATGATAGATCAAGAAAAGAGTAAGGCCAATGACTGAACCATTGCTTCATTAATTGGTAAGATTTTTATTTTATGCTTATTGTGAAGCTGGGAAGAATGTGAGTTCCCAACATGAGTCTCCAAATCAGTAGCAAGTACATATGTAGAATTATTGGGTATTCTGAGAACACGTGGTGAAGCCTATGGAAAAGTACTGCTGATCCATGGAATACCCACACCATCATCCTTGGTCCTCCCAGTTTTCATACCAGTAGCGAGTCTTTTGCAAGACACTGAGTATTTTATCTAAAGATTAAAAGAAGAGTATTTTGTGATAAGTGGAATATTATAAGGGGAGTGGAAGGTTCTCTTTAAGAAATAGCAGCTCACACATCCCAACGGCTATAGCCCTTTGGAGCACACGGTGTCCAGAAGAATATTCCACTTTCACTTCTCCTCCCTCCCCCACTTTCTGGAAGCACTATATTTCCTGTCTTGGGTCTGTTCTTGTGGGCAACAGAGAAGACTGCTAATGCTACATGCTTATACTATTACTGGAGTGTGTGTTTTGCATTTTCCAAATACAAAAACTGCCTCAGAAAGATATTAGGAATCATGGCTCAACCTTTTCCTGGGTCACCAGTGTTTGTCCAATAGTCTCATAAGCCAATCAGGACACTGCCTTTTGTTCTTTGGTATGGCAATGTTTGAAAACATCCAGCCAATATTGTATTGCTGTGCCGTGTATCTTGGATTTTGGTTCCTAAACACTGCGTATGACTCATTCAGTTCATCACACTGTAATGAAAAAGCATAGCAGAGAGAAGATAGCTAAAGTGATTTTTATATGCCCAATCTGTGGCAGCATAGTAGAAAACGCAAATTAAAGTATTCTCTTATTATTATTCCATATTTTATTTTTTTTTCTTTTTGTTGTAGTGCAGAACTACGGTTACAACTATCCTAGGTGATCTTGATTGATCTCACAAGCTAAGCAGAACTAGCCCTGATCAGCATGTGGGTGCGGGAACAGCTGAAGAATCCAGGGCTACATGCCAGGCTGAGAAGTGAACAATGATCCTGTAAGTCGCTGGGAGTCGGGCAGCATATAAATTTAATTAATAATAATAATAATAATAATAATAATAATAATAATTATTATTATTATTACTATTATTATACTAGCAGATCATTCCTATAATCCTGCCAACAACACTGCATCAGAAGTCAGTTTTAGGGTGTCTTACCTTCTTCTTGCTACTGTTTTTACCCCCACCCCCACCTTTCCTAGAATTTGGGGGTTTGGATGAATTCTGGATGGGGGAACAGGAGTTACTTTTACTTTTTAACCATTGTTTTTTAAAAAATGTATATTTTTAACCTTTCAAGAAATCAGGATGGGGGGCTCTGCTTGCCTTGGCATTTTTCCATAGCTGCCAATGGACAGACAGAAGAGGAGTGAAGGGGAACCCTCCCTTCAGTCGCTGACTGGCATTCTGCTCTTCGCACTGATCAACCAGACCAATCTCATTAGTGATGTCTGAGCCTAGCAGGCCTTGCTTGGTTGCCTCCACTTTACCGAATATTCAGTAGCTTCTATAGAGCCACTTCAATTAAATATCAACTGATAGAACTTTTCTTCTCTAGAACATCATCTATCTCACTTCAAAGGGAGCAAATGGGTTACACAACTTTATGCAATAGATGATAAATCTATGGATTTTGCTTTTCTTTCTCAGTGGTCCTGCAATTGCTGTCTATCTCGCTGGTGGGGGAATCTGAGTTGCTTTGCAGAAACATGGCTTTCCGTATATTCATTTTTTCAGCTTAAACCTCTGAGACAGAAGAGGCCTTATCATTTGATTTAAAAGTAATAGAAAAACAGTTACATTTTCCTTTTCCTTATGGTATTGGACTGGCACAGCCTTTGCCTCTCTTTGGTACTATAATTTCCATCTCTGTATGCTGGCTGTCCTATTGAGGTTTTTGTTAAAAACATCTGGAAGAAGGTTGACTTATATCTTTCCACCTTCATCTTAATTTAGGTTTGCCTTGTTTGCTATGTTACATCTATTCTTGTTATTTCCAGAGAGGATTCAATCAATGTCTAGTACTCTAGAGAGCATTTTGAACCAGAAAACAAGATGGCAGGAAGACATTTTGTACACTGCCCAAATACCTATTCCTTATTGAACAAAATGGAATAAATATGTAACATGTATGTAGTATAAAATATATGTTTTGCATTTTATGATTAGAATGGTAAGGGACTGAAATTCCCTGACAAGTAAAAATGAGGGTGGTGTTGCCTATTCAGCAATGCAAGAAGGAAAATCACTCTAGATGTGCTCAGAGGTTCATCTGTTTTAGCACTACATCTGCATAATCTGTTGCTCGTCAATGGCAAAGGAGGTCTCAATAGTTTGACTGACTCAAATCAAAACCTCACCGGGAGAACCAAAATGCTTGGCACATCTCCCTGTCCCCTTCAGAGCTAGCGCCTGTTTCTTCTCTTCCCTTCACGTGGGAATGCATCCACAAGCGCGCTTTCTCAAAAAGCAAGAGGGCTTTCGTCCCCCGCTCCTTCTCGCCCTTTTCCTCCCAGAAGGCAGGGTCTTATCCGCCTCCGTTCTTCCCGATCTCCAACGAACACGCGCAGACGGCTGGGCAGACGGCAGGGCGAGGTCTTCTCGCTGCCTCTCAAAGCCCCGCTTTTGCAAACCCCCCGAGAGTTCATTCGTGGAAAACAGGACAACGCAGTTAGGATCCTCGCCTGCGGAATCCAGTCCCCCAGTGAGTTTCTGCCTAGAAGAGCGAGAGCCCCCGGCTCGCCCCGGCCGTTGCGCAAAAGAAGAGCTTTGGCATACGTCGCGCGCTCCGGCCGCTGCGTAAAGGGCGCGACCTTCCAGAAGCTCTCCCGTCCTACGAGGCAGTTACGACCCATTACGTCTTACTACTGTACTGGGGAAAAGAGGAGGAGAGGGTGAGAGGGAGGGGAAAAAGGGGCATTTTGGAAGGGGAAGGGGGGACCCGAGAAAGGTTTTCACCGCTACCCCGGGTTGCTGTCCCACTTACCCGGGCCTCAGCGACGTTCCTGCCATCTCCTGGGGGAGTTTTTTCAGTCCATAATCCACACAGCGTTTGAGGGTGCCAAATAGAAACGCTCCGCCATGATTTCTTTTGTTTAGCTAATTCCTCTGCTTCTGGCTTTCCCGCTTACAGCACCCCCCCTCCCCCGATTCCGTTTCTCTTCTTTATTTATATATTTAATTATTTTCTCCATCCCTATTTTTAAGTGGTTGCGGCTGCTTCCCCAGATTTAAGGAAGATTTGCTACTGGTTTACATTCTTTATTTTAAGAAAAGCATTCTCACAGCTTTTTTTTTTTTTTTTTTACTTTTGCTCACCCCATGACAAAACTGTTGTAGTCAAAGGGGGTAAGAAATAGTCTGTTGGTTTTAAAATTCTTTGTAAAGTTTTAGAGGAGCCAAATCATAGGGAAGTAAGAGTACAGATTCCACCTGAAAAGTTGTCAACTTTTCAGTTGGCCTTTATACTTACAGTACATGCATTTGCTTGATATATGGCCATTAGTAAGTGAACAGGTATGCCATGCTGAAGGCTTAACTGGGTGTTAAGGCATAAGAGCTGCTTCAACTGATACTGTTTGGGTCAGTTGGCAACCCTTTTAACAAATGAGGTCCCTTCCCCCACCCCAAACAAACAAACTCTGGACAGATGCTTAGCAAGTGAAGCTTACCATCCTTTCATCTTCAAACTGGAAAAGGACTAGCTAAATTTGTATCCCAGGGCAGATGATAAAAGCATTGTCAAACTGCCAAGGTTAGGGGGAATGACAGCCCTAAAAGCATCCTGTAAAATGAACCACATCCTCTATCTCCCATCTTATAATTCTTGCTATTAAAGTTGCAAGTTCATTCTTTTGTGAATGGATTCCAACCCAAAATTTTGCATGTTTTGTGGCTGCAAAAAGAATCATAAAGTTGGCATCCCTCCCCCCCACCATTTTTCACTTAAATAATTGCAACATTTTATTTGATCTGGCATTATTAACCTATAACTGCAAGTATTGCCAATTGAAGGTTACAACCATAATGTATTAGAAGGTACATGTAATTGAATGCAATGACACTTTGGGGTAAACATTTTAGGATTAGGCTCAAACCATACTAAAAAGTTAAATCCCTGTGAAAAGAATATGATTTATTTCTGAGTGAACATGGGGCAATACATTTTTTGCATGAGCAGAATTGTCTGTTTTTGACTGACGGTGCTTCTGTACATTTAATAGCTTCATGGATGAATGAAATTCAGCAAAGTTCTCATCAGCACAGTTTCATGCTAATTAAAGCTTATCTGCTGTGCTTTCATTTGTCATACATAGAATCCCTCAATTTTTTTTTAAAAAAATGGCAACTCTTTGAGTCATGAAAGGCTTAACCTACTATGGCAGTTTGCTTTCGTGCTAAGGATTTGTTGAATAACTTCTGCATTACGTTTACTTCTGATGCTGCTGTTTTGAGAATCCCTCTTTCTGTTGGCTCACATAATGCTTCATCATCTTTTATCCCTGACCCAGGGGATATAATGTCACATTGAATTAATGAAAGAATTGTTGGGATACCTCTGGCTATGCTGTACCTGCACATTTTCAAAATGCAGGCAGAATATCAAAGAAGCAAGAAAAATAAAACAGAAACCCAGTTTCTCTGGGTGAGAATCACTTTAATGAAGGAGTTCATTTCAAAAAATATGATCTTACATCTCAATGTTATTTCGAAGAGAGGATTTCTGTTGTACTATCCATTGAGCTTCATAAGATATGTAAAATCCAGAAGATGCAGCTTTCTTTCCAACATAGACATGGAGTATTATAGATTGATTATGTGCCATCAAGTTGTTTTCGACTCCTCCTAGCGACCACATGATGATCTATCCCTAACTTCTCCATGACAATCTATCCTTAACTTGTTCTTTCAAGTCTCCCAACAATGCAGTCATCACCACTGTAACTGAGTCCATCCACCTTGCTGCTGGTCATTCTCTTCTTCTCTTTCCTTCCACCTTTCCCAGAATTAGAGCCTTTTCCAGAGAGCTGGGTCTTCACATGATGTGCCCAAAGTAGGATAATTGGAGCCTAGTCATTTGTGCCTTGAGGAAGAACTCTGGGTTGATTTGTTTGATGATCCACTAGTTTGTTTTCTTGGCTGTCCACAGTATACGCAGGAGTCTTCTCCAACACCAAAGTTCAAAGGCATCAATACTCTTTCTATCCTGCTTCTTTAAAGTCCAACTTTCGCTTCCATAGTGTGACAGGGAATACCATGGCTTGCACTATTGTGATCTTTGTAGGTATAGACACATCATGGCAGTTGAATATCTTTTCCAAGACCTTCGTAGCTGCTTTACGAGTGCTAGTCTGCAGCGTATTTCTTGACTGCTTGTTCCTTTACAGTTGATGGTTGATCCTAAAACGCAGAAGCTGTCCACCACCTTGAAGTCTTCATTGTCAGTTCTAAGGCTGATTGTTCTACTTGTTGTCATTTGTTTGGTCTTTTTTATATTTAATTTTAGTCCTGTTTTTTCACTGTACTCTTTGACTTTTAGTACTAGGGCTTGCAGATCCTTTGTATTTTCATCTATCGGGGTAGTGTCATCAGCATAGCGCACCTGGAGCCAGTCTGTTTCACCATGTTCTGTCCAGACTGTGGCTTCCTGACCTGTATATAAGTTTCTCATGAGGACAATGAAATGTTCTGTGATTCTCATTTTTCTGAGCACTTTTCACAGCTTTACATGATTGATACAATTGAAAGCTTTTCTATCATCAATGAAGCACATACTGACTTCTTTTTGGTGTTCTTTAGCTTCCTCAATTATCCAGCAGGCATCAGCAATAATGTCTCATGTTCCTTGGCCTTTCCTAAAGCCAGCTTGAATATTTTTGGATGTAGAGCTCTAATCTGTGGTGGATGATCCTAAGCATTATTTTGCTAGCATGTGAAATTCAGGATATTGTACAATAGTTCTCACACTCTATTAAGTTTCCTTTTTTTGGTATTGGAACGTAGATTGACCGTATCCAATTGGTTGGCCACTGTGTCGTTTTCCAGATTTGCTGGCATAGCTTCATTAGAACCTTGACTGATTATTCTTCTGTTGATTGCCATATTTCAGTGGGTATTTCATCAGTTTCTGTAGCCTTCCAACTTGGTAATGACTGGAGTGCTGATCTAACTTCATCTTCTAGTACTAGAGGTTCTTGTTAAGTAAGGAGTAACTTCTAAGGTATCGTGGATGTTGATATCTTTACTGTATAGAATTTCAGTATAGTCCTTCCATCTTCCTTTGATCTTCTTTGAGTCAGTTACTATACAGGTGAAACTCGAAAAATTAGAATATCGTGCAAATGTTCATTTATGTCAGTATGGCAACTCAAAAGATGAAACCAATATATGAGATAGACGCATTACATGCAAAGCGAGATATGTCAAGCCTTACTTTGGTATAATTGTGATGATTATGGCGTACAGCTTATGAAAACCCCAAATTCACAATCTCAGAAAATTAGAATAGTGTGAAAAGGCTCAATATTCTAGGCTCAAAGTGTCCCACTCTAAGCAGCTAATGAATCCATAACACCTGCAAAGGGTTCCTGAGCCTTTAAACAGTCTCTCAGGCTGGCTCAGTAGGAATCACAAGCATGGGAAAGACTGCTGACCTGACAGTTGTGCAGAAAACCATCATTGACACCCTCCATAAGGAGGGAAAGCCCCAAAAGGTAATTGCAAAAGAAGTTGGATGTTCCCAAAGCGCTGTATCAAAGCACATCAATAGAAGGTTATGTGGAAGGGAAAAGTGTGGTAGAAAAAGGTGCACAAGCAGCATGGATGACCACAGCCTGGAGAGGATTGTCAGGAAAAGGCCATTCCAAAGTGTTGGGGACTTTCACAAGGAGTGGACTGAGGCTGGAGTTAGTGCATCAAGAGCCACCACACACAGACGGATCCTGGACATGGGCTTCAAATGTCGTATTCCTCTTGTCAAGCCGCTCCTGAACAACAAACAACGTCAGAAGCGTCTTAGAAAAAAAGAACTAGTCTGTTGCCCAGTGGTCCAAAGTCCTCTTTTCTGATGAGAGCAACTTTTGCATCTCATTTGGGAACCAAGGACCCAGAGTCTGGAGGAAGAATGGAGAGGCACACAATGCACGATGCTTGAAGTCCAGTGTGAAGTTTCCACAGTCTGTGTTGATTTGGGGAGCTATGTCATCTGCTGGTGTTGGTCCACTGTGCTTCATTAAGTCCAGGGTCAACGCAGCTGTCTACCAGGAGATTTTGTAGCACTTCATGCTTCCTTCCGCAGATGAGCTTTATGGGGATGCTGACTTCATTTTCCAGCAGGACTTGGCACCTGCCCACACTGCCAAAAGTACCAAAACCTGGTTCACTGACCATGGGATTACTGTGCTTGGTTGGCCAGCAAACTCGCCTGACCTGAACCCCATAGAGAATCTATGGGACATTGCCAAGAGAAAGATGAGGGACATGAGACCGAACAATGCAGCGGAGCTGAAGGCTGCTATTGAAGCATCCTGGTCTTCCATAACACCTCAGCAGTGCCACAGGCTGATAGCATCCATGCCATGCCACATTGCGGCAGTCATTGCTGCAGAAGGGGCCCAAACCAAGTCCTGAGTACATATGCATGCTTATACTTTGCAGAGGTCCGATCTTGTTCTATTTCCAATCCTTGTGTTATTGATGTCATGTAATATTCTAATTTTCTGAGATTGTGAATTTGGGGTTTTCATAAGCTGTATGCCATAATCATCACAATTATACCAAAGTAAGGCTTGACATATCTTGCTTTGCATGTAATGTGTCTATCTCATATATTGGTTTTACCCTTTGAGTTGCCATACTGACATAAATGAACATTTGCACGATATTCTAATTTTTCGAGTTTCACATGTATATCAACTGGCATCCTTTAGCATACCAATTCGAGCTTGGAACCTCCTTCTGAGTTCAGAGTTCTTTTGAAAGACTTTGCTTGATTTTCATGTCTGTTTCCATCTTTAATGTCTTTACAGATGTTGTTGTAATACTGCTTCTTGTCTCTTCTAAGAGCTCTCTGAAATTCTTTGTTAAGTTCCTTTCTGAGGTTTTTGTCTTTCTTGGCTTTGGTTTCTCTTCTCTTCTTGGCAATTTCCACTGTTTGTTCTGAAATCCAGTTTGCTTTCTTCATTTTTGACAATGTTTTTTTTTACATTCATCCTTAATGACTTCTTTAAATTCATTTCATAATTCCTCTGGTTCTCTATCAATGAGGTTCAGGACTTCAAAGTGATTCCTGATATTCTTCTTGAAAATGATGGGTATATGTTCAAGTTCATATCGTGGAAAATGACTAGCTTTCTTCTTTAGCTGAAGTTGGAACTTGCACATGAGCAGTTTGTGATCTATTCCTCAGTCAGCACCTGGCCATGTCTTTGATGCTATAATTGAGCTCCTCCACCTCCTTTTAGCGATAATATAGTCAATAATTTGATTTCTATATACTCCATCTGGTGATGTCCATGTATAGTGGTGTTGTTTTGGTTGTTTGAAGACAGTGTTAGCTGTGAAGAAATCATTGGAGTGGCAGAAATTGGTAAGTTGGTCTCCTGCTTCATTTCAGTTTCCTAAGCCATACAATCCAACTATATTTTCCTCTTTCATGGTTCCAACTTTGACATTCCAATCTCCAATCACAAGCAACACATCTTGTCATGTGGTCTGTCAATTTCAAATTGAACTTGATCATAGAAGTCATCAACCTCCTCTTCTTCTGCATCAGTGGTTGGAGCATAAACTTGAATGATCATCATATTAAAGAGTTGTTCACAAAGTCTAATCAATATTAATTCAATCATTGATTGCATTGTAGACAAGTACTGCTCTTGCTATACCCTTCCTAACTATAAAAGCAACATCATTTCTTCTTTGTTTTTCATGTCCTGAGTAATAAACAGTGTGATCTTTTGACTAAAAGTGTCCCATCCCAGTCCATCTGAATTCGCTGATGCCTAAGATGTCAATTTGTAGTAGTTTCATTTTATCTGTCGCTGCGTCTAGCTTTCCTGTGTTCATGCTTCTTACGTTCCATGTTCCTTATGTTCCATGTTCCTACGGTAATTCTATCTTTGCAGCTTCAGATTTTCTTTTCCTGTACAGCAGTATTAGCAACTAGACATCCTGAAGGCTTTAATCTAGCCACACCATAAACACCATTAGTACTCCAGAAGATCCTCAGCTCTTCCTCAGTAACATGTTGAGTGGGGGGCCCATCATCCAACACTATATTGTCCATCATTTTATATTTTCTATCCATGTGGTTTTCTTGGTAAAAATACAGGAGTGGTTTACCATTGCCTTCTCCCTTGCGGTATGAATGGATGCCTTTGCCATTGTCGCTAAAGTGATCATCCGCCTTTGGCATCTTCCTATATCGCTGCTGCCCAATATAGGTGCCTGCTTGTTTTAGCTGGGCAGCTGGGATGACCTTCATGCCTTGGGTGATCCTGCTGGGAATATATATTCTTGGCATACATTCCCAACATTCTTCACTCATCCCTCCCAGGAACACTGCCCATCCCCCACCCCCACCCCCCACAATGAGGCAGCACAGCAGGACTACATTACAAATATGTAAGAATCATGCTGAATGTGATTGAGACTTCTCAGTGGCCATCACTGCATTTTAGTGCAATTGAATTATTTTTTAAAGTAAAAAGGCCCAAATATTTCTTTTCTTGAAGTCCCACTAGCACAATTCTTTTTAAACTGCATTTTGTGTAAGGGGGACAATGGCATGTTGAGGGATGACAAAACAACTTTTGCAGCATCAGTGCTGCTGTATCTAGAAAGTTTCCCAGGTAGTGAAGGGATTGTGGTAAGAGAATAAATCTAATATTTGCTAAATGCTGTAAAGTCAAAAGAGGCAAAAATTTGCCAGATGGAGTAATTCTGTATATAATGTAGAATAACAGTCTAACAATGTAAACTTTCCAGGTTAGAAGATTACCTGCAGGGTCATTGTACAGATTTTTCACAGCATCTGTCAGATATTGCTGAGAGTGGTTGTACATGTCCAGTGGAGTTGGCTGAGGCACAGTGTGATGTAGTTATCTGGGAAGAGTTTGATCCTTTTGACCCTGAAGAAGTGGACAGGATCCTTGGAGCTATAAGTGTAGCCACCTGTATTTTAGATTCATACCCTTCCTGGTTGGCTAAAGCTTCCTGGGGGTGGCATGTGGATGGATGAATTCTTCCTAGAGAGAGGGAGTGGCCCAACCAGTGCTTGAGGAGGCAGTGATTCACCCCATCCTTAAGTAACCATCACTGGATCTGACCATGCTGAATAATTTCCAACCTATCTCCAACCTTTAGTTTTATAGATAAGGTTGTTGAGAAGGAGGTCACTCTGCAGCTCCAATGGGCTGTGGAGGAAGCTGATTATCTGGATCCCTTTCAGTCAGGTTTCCAACCAGAGTGTGGTATGGGATTGCATTGGTTATGATGGAGGTGGTATACCCATCCTGGCTTTCCTGAATGTCTTGGCAGCCTTTGATACCATTGATTATAATAACCTTCTGGACTGGCTCAGGGGATTGGGAACAGAAGGCCTGGTATCACAATGATCCTCTCCCTTCTTTCAGAGCTGGTTCTAGTCAATGGTGGTGAGGAGCAGAGATCTGGCCCAAGGCCCTTACTTTGTTGGTAAGAGTTCAGTTCTCTCCCCACTCTTTAATTAGCATGGATTAGCTATCATCATTATGCTGGTGATTTTCAATTATATATCTCATCCATGGGCCCTCCAAGTGATGCTATGGAAGTTCTGTCTTGGTCTGGAGTCTGTAGGGATCTGGATAGGGGGAAACAGGCGCAGGCTCAACCCTCATAAGAACTAGTGGCTGTGACTTGTAGAATACTCAGGATTTGGAGATTTTCCATCTTTGGTTCTGGATGAGACAATGTGCTTTATAAGAGGCTGCCTTTAAAGACTACATGGGAATTACAATTAATTCAGAATGCAGCAGCCCATGTCTTTCTTAAGTGCTTCCTGTCATTAAAAACATATTACATGTATATTGTAAGCCCTGCACTGGTTACCAGTTCAGTTCTGAGTTCAATTTAAAGCACTGATGTTAAGCTATAAAGCCCTTCGTGTCTTGGTGCCTGGATTCCTATGGGACTCCCTTCTCCAGCTGGATTCAGCTCCACCTGTTAGATCATGTAGGGAGTGGCTCCTTGTCTCACATTTGTGGGATATCAAGATAACTGAAGCTAGAAGGCACTGTTTCTCCACAGTAGCACCAACCCTGGTAGAATGGGGTCCCCACTGAGATCAGACTGGTTCCTCTGTGGCAGCCTTTAGTATTTATTAAAACTGGAGTTTTTTCAAAGTGCTTTTCAGTAACATCACCTGTGCCTTTTGTTGTTATTATTTTTCTCTCCTATTTTGGGTTTGGTTTTGCAATTTGGAGTATATGTTGTTTTAATTCCATTGGTTTTATTGTGATGTTTTAATTACCAAGAGTCACGAAACTGTGGAGGGATAAAAATTGAATAAATAAATAAATAAATCATGCCATGCCATGCCATGCCATACCAGTAACCTATCTTTATCTCTGCATGCAGAAGGCAGAAAGATGCTTCTCATGTGATCTTTTCTTCACTAAATTCTAAAGGAAGACAAGGAAATCATCATCCCAGATCTAATCTTTGCCATTTTCATATGGGTCTGGAATCCTGCTTCCAATTAGTGTAGACAATATGGGTCTAGATGAACTAATTGTCCATTCAAGGCCGCTTCTTAAGGTTCTAAAACATACATAAAAACAACAACAACAACAACAACAACAACCCTGTTAATTTTGTTGTAAGGAGGGAGGTTATATAGCAACTACTGTGCTTTGTATTTGTGGGCCTTACTGTCACAAAGTGGCTGGAAAATCCATGCAAGTCATCCCATATCTGGATTGTCTACAGAATTCTGTGTACTGTCTTCTACAAGCCCATTATGTTGGATTCTACAGAGCTCGTCCCTTAGAAGTATAAAATAAAATCAATTGTAGCCAGAAAAAGGAAGTTTCTTTTCCTTCTCTGTAGTATTATCCTGAGTTACCAAATTGCTGTTTTATAACAATAACTGTACATTAATTATGCCAATTTTCCCCACATGATGGCAGATTACAGTGAGCAATTCATCATTGTAACATATTAATCGTGAGTATTAGTTTTTAAACGGAAGAATCACATCTGTAACATACTTGTCAGATTAGTGAAAATTACCACAATGATGAAAAATAACCCCCCAGCTTCTACATGCATTGACAAAGCAAGTGGGGGAGGGACTGGGAGAAGCATGATTTGCTATCCCAGTTTTCTGTAACTACAGATTGTTGTAAAGAATGATAATTTTCTCTTGATAACTGAAGCATTTGGATGAGCAAGTATGGTTATGCCCTTCTCCAAGAGAGAAAAGGTTTCTGAATGTAACGTTAAACCATAGAATGTACCTCTGATTCATGCAGTCTCCTTATTTTCTTTGGCAGGGTTGTAAGGAGGAAACTAGGAGTTGGGTCCCAGATAGTAAGTAGGGCTATGCAGAGCTTTGAAGGGGTGCTCTAATTCAACTCTTTGATCATAATAATATTTAGAAATGAAGCATTGGATCAAAGCAAATCAAAGGAATAGATCATAGAGAGTCATTGGTGTACTGCACACTTTGGGAGGACAACGCAAATCACCCTCCAAATGGATTTGGCTGGATCTTCAATGTAGCCCTTCAGCTATGAGATGGTCGAATGCCTGCTTTGCATTACAAGCTGCCTTATGTTCTTGTTTGGGTTATTCTGCTTTAAGAAAGGAGAGCTAAGGTGAATGCCTGCCTCTGAAATATGAAGTTCAACTCCAGAAAGATTCATTGCTGAAAACTAGATACTATTGTGTTTAGTAGCTTTTACGTCTGCTAGCCTTGCACAATTATTGCTGTCTAAGAACACTCGTGCTTTTAGATATTGCTAAAAAACTAATTTCTGCCTTTTCTGTTCATTTGTCAGACCTGGGAATCTGTCTTGTTCAGAATTGTCTTTAAATGGAAATTCTCTAATATTCTAATCTCATAAGATGTGAATCTGAAATCCCTCTTATCAGACAGCATTAAACCCATTTCATGTTTTTTTTTTTTTTTAATATCCAGGGTTTCATTATGTTATAGGTAGGGAAGATGGAGGGCAGGGGATGATGATTCACATGCAGTATTGATGCAAATGCAGATCCTCTGAGTCCACAACAGTTGCTGATTGCTCGAGAGGTTGCTGGTCAGAAATGGTGGAAGTTAAGGTTAAAAGAAGGAGTTACAGCTTAATTGGGCCAGACAATTGTTAATGCCTGGCAACTACATCTTTAAAATGGAGGATCAGAAATTCATTAGTTCCTGCAAAGAGTTTTGGAATCCGGCATCCATGCTCAGCAAAGTGCCAGAAGATTTTAGGATTTAAGTAGCTATGAAGTGATTGGTTATAGCCATTAACATGAATAAGGTGGTCAATGCTTGGTGTAGGAGAATAGATGAAAAGGGCTGGAAAGACATGCAGAATGGCACATGGCACTGTGGGCTGGACACTAGTAATTTGTAGGTCTGCCAGCCTTGCACTAATGAATATGCCTGAGAAGCCATACTCAACACATACTCAAAAAGGCATGCTTTTATACGGTATATTGCTCAACTGCTAATTTCTGCCTTATATTACTAGTGTTCATTTATACTGTATCAGGCCAGAGAATCTTGTTCAGAATTGCTCAACTAGAGATTCTTTGTCAAGGTCTTCAGTGATCATCTTTCATAGATCTTGTACTTAAGATCTTTGGTGATGTCAGTGAAAGAATTCGAGATTAAAACCAGCCCCAAATTACAACAATGCTGATTTATAGGCTGCTATTCTGTTTACTGCCTATATAGGCAACATGGTTTTAAAACTGCCATCTCCAAGGCAAATAAGAAATATTTTACTTAGATGGGGGGAAAGGCACATTTTCAAAACAACTTTAAAACCAACAATGATATCAAGCTGCTGCTAATGCATACAGCAACAGGGCTAAATAGAAAAGTATATTGATATTTAAATTGTTTTCAAATGCTTTTAACTTGTGACTAAAAAGAAATCTCCAGCAGGAGGACATTGTCATACTTTGGCACCACCACCAAAAAGCTTCCTCTTAAGTCTCCAGGAGGACCGCTGGGGTAGATCCTGAAACCTTCAAGAATTGCAGGAGCTCTTGGGAGAATTATATTCCCATAGGTTAGTGCAACTCATTGCTACTATGACGGGAGAGAAAGGCAGGGAAACCTTTTCCCCTTCTTTTTCTCCTGCTTTTATCAGTGCCAAGCTTCCAAATTAATAGAAGAGGGAAATATATGGGGGTGTACCATAGGATTCCTAAGAGGATTTCATACAATTTCCCCAGTATTCTGGGCATCTTGAAAAAAAATGGGGGCAGAATGAGAAGAGCTATGGAAAAATTGCTTATCTCTAATTGCTATTTAGTCTCATGAGTTCAAATCTTACTGAAGATTTTTCTTAGTAACAACAAATTTAAAACATTTGGGGGGGGGGGGTTGGATGTAGGCATGTAAATTAAATACCGGAAATATGGCATTTTCTATTTTGCATTTCAGTTCCATTTATTCCTAGAGTACAGAGAGCAGATAGATTTTTGTTTAAATTCTATCATTCAGATTCTTTACAAAAGAGGTTTTACATAATGTTTTTGGCTTTTTATAATTAAGCCACTTTACATCAATTAAAACAGGAATAAAGGGAAATGGAGAAGCAGTTTTCTCTCCAAAAGAATGAACTTGGTTTTCTTCCAAAAAGGGGTGTATTTTTAACATAAAGCTCTTTTTAAAAAAAATAAGAAAGCTGCTGTCACAGCAAATGTCAGTTTTTGAGCATTTTAAATGTTCTCATAGGTGTTCATCAGGACTCAAGCAGAAGGGAAGCTGCTTTAGAGAGATACAAGCTAGACTGGTTATAAAAATACATTTTCATTTTGGTTTAAATGTTTTTTTAAATCTCTCCTTTTTTAATATCTAAAGCATTTGGCACACTTATATTCTTCCAGATGTTTATATGGCATAGTAGCTGTTCAGTCCCTTGAAAAGGCCTTTTGCACCTGACACCTTAGCTTTTATTAGGAAGCATAATGGTTATCAGTGTGGCAGGAAATTGAATGGCGTTTTAGTCACATAAAAGCACTCACTGGCATTCTTCCCCAGGGCAGTCTGCTGTGGGAATGGCATTGTCCGTTTGGTGCATGTTGTAACTTAGTGCTTGTATGAAAAGGACTCCTGGACTTCAGAGGGATAGTTAGGGATCGGTAGCATCTTTCATGGTGGTGATGGAGTCAAACCAGTCAGTCTGATGAAAGCGACATTCAAGTTCACCCTTGCAATGTTGCACACATCCAAAAGGGATGGAGCTGGCAGTACAACAGAATGATGCTGCTTTTGTCATTTTGACAAAATGACATCTTTATATTGTTTAAGAAATTGTTAAAGGCTGGTTGTCCTCCAGGCCTTGGGGATAAGGTGATTATGGACTCCCCCCTTTTAATTAATGGTTGGTTGATAGTTGCTGTTTTGTTCTTCCAGTCAGCTGTGTAAACATAATTTGTTAGCTGCCCAGAGTCAGGCAGCCTCGAAATTAGATGATAGATAGATAGATAGATAGATAGATAGATAGATAGATAGATAGTAGACAGAGTGTGCAGCAGGAGCTCTGGACATCCATCTTGGAGATATTCATGCTAAACATTGGTTAGTACAATTGTAAGCGCATACTGAGGACATCTGTAAGTGTTAAAGAATGCAGAGATAAACTTGATGAAGGAATGGATGAAACATTAGGGGGAAAATGACATCTCAGTCTTGGGAAAGTAGAAGGTGTGAAAGAGAAATTAAAAATGCCTCCCACCCCATTCCATTTGGTGTAAGAGGGGACAGAGGTGGGGTTATTTTCAGTTTCTTTTTCAGGCTTTCCACTTTGCCAGGACTGAGTTGTTTTTCCCTTCATGGTTTAGGCATTCCGTCATCAAGGTTATTTCCACATTCATTTACACAAGAGGACATATGTAGCATCTCCTCCTCCTCTGACCCATGGAAGATGAGGGGTTCTGGATGGTGGTATGCGTCTGTGGGAGCTGAGCACTGGCTGGCTCATTTGACATCAAAGCACTGCATGTGTAGGCAGGCAGGCGGTATGTAGATGTTTGCATGGCCTGGTCAGAGTGGTGTGCAGCACAGAATGTGTGACAACTGGGCAGATAGCAAAGAGGTTTCTCTACAGAGAATACTATGGGAAAGGAAGCATGAGGTACCAGGTGAAAGTGCAAGAAGACAGAAGCAATCTCCATGCCCCCCAAAATGTGGAAGTCCTGAATAAATGTGTGGCTTGTGGGAAGTTTCCATTGCATGTTCTCAAGGGATACATCATGGCAGAGGTGTCCACCTTCTGAATCTGGATTGGAACCCTGGAGTAGTCTCCTGGAACAAGTACAGACCAGAATCTGAAAGAGTGTGGTTTGACAAAAGCCAAGAGTGGAGCAGGATTTGGCTATGCTTAGAGGCAGGGGTCTGGTGCTCCCTGGCATGATGGGAGAGAGACTTTTAGAGGATAGGAGGAGAAATGGCGGAGTGGAGCCCAATATTATCCCTCCTCCCTCTATTACTGTCATTGCATAGTATTACCGCAGTGCAAAGAAGCAGCAGTGTCCATTCACAAAAATGAGTCCTTTCACTGTTCCTGTGATTTACCAATCCAATGTAGCTCATGCAGAACCTTTCCCCCCCTACCTATTCTGGCAATGGAATGCTGAAGCTGTTGTCATGACCCTAGAAGGTTTCTGTCCATTTGGCTGGTGAATGGTTCACCATTCCACAGGTGGATCCTTAAAAAAAAAAAAAAAATTACAAAGGCATCTGCTCTTCCATGAGTGGAATGCTGAAATACTCACTGAGCATGAAAAATGGCACAGTGAATATTTAACTGTTCACCAGTTCACTAGGTGAGAAAAATGAGAGAGAGAGAGAGACTGAGACTGAGATTTTAGTTGGGGGATGCAGAGGAAATCTATACAATGAAAGGGCAGGCTTTTCTTGTTATGCTCATGGACAGGTAAGCAAGTGGTACTTTGCCTTTCCTGCAAAGATGGGAGGGGACAAAAGCAGGGAAAGGATCAACTGAGGGGCATGATAGTTGCAATCCGGACAGAATACCTGGTTTGCATAGTTGCCAAAGCATTGCAATCTGGACTGACTTCTTAAGCCAACTATAGTTCTAGCTGGTATCAGCATGGGAGGCAGGCAGCTTAAAGCTGTTATACAGAATTGTCCATTGTCTCAGTTATTTTATTGCTGCAAACCCTTTAGAAAGCTAATGGGGCTATTATGCCTCCAGATGGTACAAAAAAAGAGTGCAAGACTGCTGGTGGCTAACACATTACACCAATTCTGCACCAGTTGCTTTTTCCCCAGGCCTGATTTGGAAGCTACAAATGATTTATCTGATGAACCACCTTCCTCTGTGAAGGCCTGTGCAAACTGGCTATAAGAGTTGAGCTGTCTGTTATCAAATGGGTACATTTTATATGTACTATGATAATAGAAGATGTGGGTTTTGTATATGTATTTGCATATGCATACCCTAAAACTTTCCATCAAACATTTAGAGTTCATGGGTTCCTTGCTTGATAATTGTCAGTTGCTGTTATGTCACCTCTTAGTGACCACATAGATAGATTTTTTCCATTACGATTTCTCCCCAGCCTAGTCCTTAAGGTCTTCTAATGGTGCACTCATCACCACTGAACTGAGTCAATCCACCTTGCTGCTTTCTGAGCATTAGAGCCTTCACCAGAGAGTAGAATAAGTTGAATAGAAATAATAAATATATAAATAAAATAAATGAATAAAATAGAAGTAGGATAATTTGAACCTGGTCATTTGTGCCTGAGTGAGAACTCTAGATTGATTTGTTCAATGATCCATTTGTTTCTTTTCTTGACTTTCTGTGGTATTCTCAGGAGTCTTCTCCAACTTCAGAGTTCAAAAGTGTCAATACTGTTCTTATCCTGCTTCTTCAAAGTCCAACTTTCACTTCCACAGAGTGTCACAGGAAATACCATTGCTTATGCTACTGAGATCTTTGTAAGTATTCACACATCACAGCATCTGAATATCTTTTCCAAGGCCTTCATGGCTGCTGTACCAAGTGCTAGTCTGTGGTGTATTTCTTGACTGCTTGTTCTTTCCTGTTGATGATTGATGCTAAAAGGCAGAAGCTATCCACCACTTTGATATCTTTGTTGCTCATTCTAAGGCTGGTGGTTCTACCTGTTGTCATTAGTTTGGCCCTTTTTTTTATGTTTAATTTTAGTCCTGTTTTTTCACTGTACTCCTTGACTTTTATTACTAGAGCTTGCAGATTATTTCTATTTTTGACCATCAGAGTAGTATCATCAGCATTGTGCAGGTTATTGATGTTTTCTCCTACAGTTTTAAAAGCATGCTTATCTTCTTCCAATACAGGTTCCCTTAATATATATTCAGCATATAGGTTGAATAATAAGGGGAGAATATACAGCCTCGTCTTTTGCCAACTTGGAGCCAGTCTGTTGTGCCATGTTCTGTTCATAAATTCTCAGTAATAATCCCTTTCAATTACCATGGAGAAGTAGGTCAGTCAGTCCTTTCAAAAGTAGAACACTGGTCTTGAAGGCATAATTACAAAAGTTAGGCTTAACTTTGGCTGTGCAAACAAGATTCCTCTTGGGCCACTAAGTCAAAGGTTCAAGAGTTCTGCTAACACACCGTCTTAATGAATAGCACGATTTCCTTACACTTATTTGTGTTTAGCTACTTGGGGCTGATTCATGTTGCATTTGAGCAGCTGCTTCCCCATGATTCAGTGGTGTTGGAAGACTGCAACTACATGAGACAGGCTAGGCATGTAGGTCAGTACCAATGGATAGAAGGTCTACTTCAAGACACAGTAGAGGTACAGTATATAACATTAAGAATAGCGTAGCAAAGATCTTCTCTTTGCTTCATTAAAACTAGGGCTACCAGTTTTTGGCTAGAAAAATCTAAGTATTAGATGTAGCAAAGAGAAAACTCTAACTCAGTGCTGCTATCTAATGCTTGTCCAGATTTTTCAGCCCAGATCTGATGGCCCTATTTAAAACTAAATACAGGATGTTTCAGGACTGATTAAATGAAGAACTTCTATTTAGAGCACTTCATTAAACTCTGAATTTGCTGTCTTCAGATGTAATATCAAGGTACAAATTTAGTCTGTTTTAAAGGACTGAACTAATTCAAGGATGGTCAGGCCATCAGCAGCTAGTAATTTGATCCTTGTGTTTTATCTCCTGGATCACCTTACATGCAAGCTGCTGGAAAATGACAACAGATATCCATGGAATGTTGGACTACTTATTCCATTAGTATAATTCAGCCATGCTCTTGTTTTGTTCCTATTATACAGCCCTATTTTTTTTTCCAGATAGAAAAGGGAGGGGCTTTTTACAAGGTTTCAAGGGTGGAAGGATTGCAAAGGTGAACGTGATTAATGCTGATCCAACCTGATCAGTTAAATTGATCAGTTAAATTGATCTAAGCTGCAGGAGATCCTGAAACATCACATCTTCTGACATTGCATTCTCAAGAGTTTCCACATGGTGAAGGACAGTGGGGCAACTGCAAGAAGAAGAACTAAAAAATGCATTCCTCCAAATAAACTTTAGCTGCTGAACTCTAAAGCACCTCCTTTTTTATTGAAAAGTATTCCAGCTTTATTATTCTATACAACTCAAATTGTAATGATACCATTTGAAAGATCCAATCAAGGTAAGAAAAATGGCAAACACTGTAATAAAGACCTACCAAATTGTACTATTAACATTTTAGAGTCTGTCTAAGGAGAAAAAAAAAAAAGACAATAGGCTCCAAGTTGCAACTACAGACAAAAATCAAAATTATTTTTTAAAATAGGGGCAGGAAAGCAAATGCCTGCTGTATACTAGTAAAGCACAGCATAATCTTTACAACTTCTACCACGTTACCTTGTCGTTGAAAGTGTGACATTGTACTACCGGATGTGATTGTACTACCTTGGTGATTATCTAAGTTGCAGCATGGAATACTTAGCAGAACAGTTCTTGAGTGAAACATTGGAATGGGGAACCACAGGGAGATCTAGGCTTGAATGAAAGATTCTCAAAAAAGAATTTTATTCCATTGTGGGCTTAGGCTTGCTATGGAAATGTGGTGTGATTTCCCACTTTTATTTGGGGGGGAGGAAAGCTTCCTTGGTAGGGGATTATAACCACGATACATATACTTTAGAAAGCACTAAGTTGTGGTAAATGCCAAAAAAGTTTCCAATTGCATTTTATAATGAACTTCCTTAAGAATAAAATGTTAAGGTAACAGAGCTAGAGAATAACTTTGCTGAATTGGTTGAGGAACCATTCCTTGGGAATTATAAGGGACAAATTAGAAATGATGTGTGTAATGCATGATTACAGGTGAAACTCGAAAAATTAGAATATCATGCAAATGTTCATTTATGTCAGTATGGCAACTCAAAAGGTGAAACCAATATATGAGATAGACGCATTACATGCAAAGCGAGATATGTCAAGCCTTACTTTGGTATAATTGTGATGATTATGGCGTACAGCTTATGAAAACCCCAAATTCACAATCTCAGAAAATTAGAATAGTGTGAAAAGGTTCAATATTCTAGGCTCAAAGTGTCCCACTCTAATAAGCTAATGAATCCATAACACCTGCAAAGGGTTCCTGAGCCTTTAAATGGTCTCTCAGGCTGGTTCAGTAGGAATCACAAGCATGGGAAAGACTGCTGATCTGACAGTTGTGCAGAAAACCATCATTGACACCCTCCATAAGGAGGGAAAGCCCCAAAAGGTAATTGCAAAAGAAGTTGGATGTTCCCAAAGAGCTGTATCAAAGCACATCAATAGAAGGTTATGTGGAAGGGAAAAAGGTGGTAGAAAAAGGTGCACAAGCAGCATGGATGACCGCAGCCTGGAGAGGATTGTCAGGAAAAGGCCATTCAAAAGTGTTGGGGACTTTCACAGGGAGTGGACTGAGGCTGGAGTTAGTGCATCAAGAGCCACCACACACAGATGGATCCTGGACATGGGCTTCAAATGTCGTATTCCTCTTGTCAAGCCGCTCCTGAACAACAAATGTCAGAAGTATCTTACCTGGGCTACAGAAAAAAAGAACTGGTCTGTTGCCCAGTGGTCCAAAGTCCTCTTTTCTGATGAGAGCAACTTTTGCATCTCATTTGGGAACCAAGGACCCAGAGTCTGGAGGAAGAATGGAGAGGCACACAATGCACGATGCTTGAAGTCCAGTGTGAAGTTTCCACAGTCTGTGTTGATTTGGAGAGCCATGATTTGGGGAGCCATGCTTATACTTTGCAGAGGTCCAATATTGTTCTATTTCCAATCCTTGTGTTATTGATGTCATGTAATATTCTAATTTTCTGAGATTGTGAATTTGGGGTTTTCATAAGCTGTACGCCATAATCATCACAATTATACCAAAGTAAGGCTTGACATATCTCGCTTTGCATGTAATGCGTCTATCTCATATATTGGTTTCACCTTTTGAGTTGCCATACTGACATAAATGAACATTTGCACGATATTCTAATTTTTTGAGTTTCACCTGTATATCTCCAATGTCTTTTTTTTTTTTTTTCTGGATTACCATTGAGGAAGGGAAGTAGAGCAGAATGGTTCTTCCCTCCATTTCTCATAAACATGTATGGTACCTTGATTCTTGCCCAAATCACCTACTACAACTGTTTTGAGGAGAATGAAATTATGGTGGCAAAGCCAATGCCTTACTTCTCACATTGTAGCTAGTCTGATTCTTTAAGAAAGTGTAGAGGGAAATTGGGATCTTCTGGATTTTATTAGATTCCAGTACTCTTTATTTCTAACAGTTTTGCCTGGACCAGCGGGAGTTATAGTCTAATCACACCTAGAGGACCTCAGATTGTTTAATTTTAGCAGGAGACTGATATCAACATTCCGGGAAGTACTGGCTCATCCCTTGCTGTTCTGATAATAAAGGGAGAAACAAATGGGAAGGGAAGATTTTGGAATGATGTCCAGAAACAACCTTAAGATACAGAGAGGGTGGCATTATCATGGACTTCATCCCCAGGCCATTCATGTAGTTCTTCCATACTTCTGTTGCTCAAATAACATAGGAAATAGCTGTTCTTATACTTTTTTACTACTTGCTTTATTTACTGCTTTTTTTGTTCAAGGGATTCAGTATACCTTTTTATGTGGAAAGTCTTTCCTGGTGTTTCCATTTATGTACAAGCTGCATAGGAAAAGAACTTTTCATGTGTGTGGAGGTACCCTTGTATTTATCACTACTTTTTTTAAAGATTTTTTTTATCCCGCCTTTATTATTTTTTATAAATAACTCAAGGCAGCAAGCACACCTAATACTCCTTCTGTCTGTCTGTCTGTCTGTCTGTCTGTCTGTCTGTCTGTCTATCTATCTATCTATCTATCTATCTATCTACTTTTTATATAGCCACCCATCTCACACAAGGTGACTCTGGGCAGTGTACGACAATTAAAAAGAATACATAAAAACAATTACACATAAAAAACTGTAAAAACACACAAAATAGGAGGGGATAAAATTAATAAGGGAGCCATTGTAAAATCTCCCTGGTCCCCTGGGAGCCCCAGGCCTGATCACATAGCCAGGTCTTGAGGGACTTGCGGAATGTTAAGAGGGATGGAGCTAATCTCAGTTAATCTCATTTTCCCCACAACAATCCTGTTAGATGATTTCCAAAGTTTTTGATAATCCTGGATACAAAAACAGATTCCAGAACTGATTCACACTTTTTGATGATTCATGGCTTGTTAAAAATAATTAATAAACCACAATTGGCTTGGTTTGCTTAACAACACAAACCCTGGGTTACTAACAGGGGATTTGCATATGCTAAGGCAAAACAGACCACATTATTACTTAGTGCAAGATGCAAACCTAGTCATAGTTTTGCTTTTTGTTATTGTGGGCTGATAGAAGAGAAGCATAGTGGTAGAACACATGCTTTATATATAAAAGATCCCACAGTTGGCATTTTCAGTACCTCTGAATAAAGAGAATGAGTTAGCAATGGTTGTAGATGACTTCTACTTGAGACTCTCAATAGCTGCATTCAAGCATAGTAGAAAATGGTGGGTTAGATGGAACAACTGCTTATTCAAAATGAGACAAATGTACACAATCCCTGAGCTTAATTTAAGCCCAGTAGTCTGTTTTTTAAAGTGGAAGTCCTGCTTTACAGCTGCAAGAGCTTGACAACACAAGAACCAAAGGGATGATTGAACAACTTGACATTCTTTTACCAGAGCATACTGTAAAAAATATTTCAAAGTCAGTTTGACACCTGGGAAAGAAAACCTTAGATCAAGAAATGTCAGTTTGGCACTTCACAGAAAGAGAAGGATGTGATATATTATGTCATTCAGTAGCCAAGGTGGTACAAACCAACACCTATAAACTTTCCTTACCGAGTGCTGCAACACACCATATCCTTGGAAAGTCCAATCAAATGGATCATTATATATATTTGTGAAATGTTGTGACATGGAAGTCCCAAAATTGAGACTGACCCATATATCTCAATCTAGCTGTTACAGCTGAAGTCTCTCCTCTTTATCTGGATTGCCCTGCTGGTTTTCCTGGATGTCAAAAAGCTATGTTTCGAGCTGATAAATGGAGTGACATGCACTCTAACTATGAAGTTTTTCTTAGGGCAAATGAGGGCAGGGTTCTCCAACCTTTAAGATGATATCCAGTCCATACTTGGGAAGCTATATACTTCCCAGCTTTCTCCAAGGAATCTCCCATAAAACTACAGTCTTATGGATCTCTCGAAACCTTAGCCCTCATAAAAACGCAGTCCTTTTATGGCAAGAAATTAGGGTTAATTAAATGTAAGGAGGCTCTGTTACAAGAGTGAGCAACTTTTTCAGCCTGGGAACCATGGTATGATTTTCTGTTCTCCCTGAGCAGGGAGTGTGGCCAGACTGTTCAGATTGTGGGGTGGGGGAATGAGAGGTATCAGGGAAAATGGGTACCTTAAGCCTTGCAAAGACATAGCATTTGTTTTGCCTTTAAAACCCATGAAAATTAAGTGGATGAGTGAAATTTTCAGGCCCTTTGTTTTTGAAAGGGGCTTTATGTAGCAAAATGCAGCTACTTTATCCCTTAAAACCCTCAAAAAATAAAGAACAAAATCTGCCATTTGGGGTGCTTTTTCAATCTTTTAAGGGGGGACAACACTAAAGTCTCTGCCTGTAAATTGAGTCCTGGGGGCCAGCTTTGTCCCACCCAGCCACAAGTTACTCCTGTGTTCTGTTAGTTACAGCTTGTTATTTTAGACAAAGGGGAGTTGCACCATTAGAAAATTCTTCTTTTAAACAATGGCTAAAAATTAAAGGAGCTGCCTCTTAAATCTGGCCTTTTCTTTTTCTGGAGCTTAAATATCATCTCCCCCTTCTCATTTCAACCTGTCTGCAATTTGTTCAATCTGTTGTAATGGTTTAGTAAAGACCCTTGTCTATACCATAATCCTCTCAGATGTCCTTACCTCTACAAACATGGAGAGTCCTTGCAGCCTGCTTATATTTGGGGTATTGTCATTTTATGTCAGAAACAGAACTTCGGGGTTTTGATTCTCTTGGAGGAGAGAAGCCACTGAACACTGTATATGCAGTAGGGCTCAAATTCTGCCTAGGTCAGGCCCAATATTGTCTGCTTTGACTAGCTGCAGGTCTTTGTCTGTATCTTTCCCAGCCCAGCTATTTAAGATCTTTTTAACGTGGGATATTGGAAACTAAACCATGGACCTTTTGCACATAGAGCAAGCTGTTGGGTTCTTTGGATGTGATTTCCAAAAAGTGCTGTACTTTCCTTCCTGCATACTGGAAAACACTTGAATCTGAAGCACTGCACAGCCCTTTTATAAAATAGACACTTTACCCTGGAACTATGCTCTCTTTATAGCACAGCAGAACCTTGAGAGTTCGCTGCCCCTAGAGTTTCCCAAGAAGGATGCTGTGGAGTCCTTGGGGCTGTCTGAGCTTGATTGTTTGCTTGCAGACGTTTCATTACCTGACTAGGTAACATCATCAGTGCTAGTGAGTGTGGGGTTTGCTCCCTGTTTATATACAGTACCTTGCCCTACCAGTGTTGATGGGGGTGTGGTTTTCTCCTTGGTAGTTCCTTGATTAGGTTATTGTATTCTGCTTGCTTCTTTGTCTGGTATTAATCCTTGCTTATCTGGGTACTGATTGCTATGATGGTCCCTGGTAACAATACAATTGGACAAAGAGGTACTGTATGTCAGGCTTGTGTATTTTTGGGTGTCCATAGAAGTGTGGGAGAATGGATCCACTGCTTTTCATCCACCACTGTTCTTTTGTGATTTTACCTTTCTTGGTTAGACCATTAAGACTTCTCTTGATCAGGTTGTCTAGTTTCTTTATTGGGTTGGCGTTGACTGGGATGTAGGTTTCTTTGTCCTCCAGTAATTCTTTGACTTTTTATGTTCTGTCCATGATAGCTGTGGTTTGGCCTTTGTCTGCTGTGAGGACGGTGATGGTTTGGTCCTTCTTTAGTTTTTTGAGGGCTGCTCAAAACCACATCCACACCAACACTGGAAGGGCAAGCTACTGTATATAAACATGAAGCAAACCCCACACTCAATAGTATTTGTGATGTTACCTAATCAGGTAATGAACCATCTGCAAGCAAACAACCCATCTCAGAGAGCACTAAGGACTCCACAGTTCAACCCTGGGCTACAGATATTCTCTTCTATTGAAAGGATGCTTATGTAGATGCCCCCTTCCCTAAAGAGGCTAAAGCTCCACTGAACCAGGAGCTCCCTCGAACAGCTTTGAGTTATGATTGCCTTCATCTGTACCATTGCTGTATTCTTAGTCTTTATTTTTCTCTTCTTTCTGTGTGCAAATTTGAAGAGGGGGTGGGGACCCTATAAATGAGTATTGGGCATGACCAGGTAAATTTATTACCAATTATTATTGCTGAATAGCTTTTGTTAAAAAAAAAATCTTTGAAATGCCAAGACATTGTTTTAAATTCCCTGCCCCACTTCATGTAATATAAGGAAGAGCAGTTCTAGAATCTTAAGAATAATCCTTTGAAGCTTGCAGTTTCCTTTGAGTTCATCTGTTTCTGAAAAAGTAGTTCTAGATAAGTGTTCTTGCTTCAGGCTTTCATAGACTTATTACAAGTATGGACAGGAGTTGCTATTACCACAGCAGAATACCCATTAAAACTTCAAAGCACTCTTTTAATCTACATTTTGCTCATTGCAGAGCATGGAACACTTATTTGAAAAAAAAAGGAAGGGGGATGTGAATATAAACATTTGTGAAAAGTCTGCTTTTTTGTAGACTGAACTAGCATTAAGGTTTTATAACCATCAATAAAAAGTTCAGATTTCCTGGTTGTTTTATTTTCTTACTACCCTCCCCCCCCCCGCCCAAATACACAAGTAACTATTGGTCCTGCACTGCAACAAATGTATGTAGGTATTTTTGAAAAGAGAAGGCTGTTTTTAAATGACCATAGAGAAAATTAACTTAAATGGAGAGTGAAAAAAAAAAAAAAAGATGGAGCCAAATTGCTACCAATGAGAAACATGAGAGATATACTAATATGATGCCTTCTGAGGTTTGCAGAAGACATTTTTTAAAAGAACATTAAGTGGCAACCCATGCTTTCCCAGGAATACTGGCCACGGAGAGCTGAGCTTGTGTCCTGACCATTGAATTGTCAGCTGTAAAGTGAACACAGAAAACTGGATAGAGAAGTGAAATGGCTTCTTTGAACACCATCAAGATTATATGATGCTGCAAGAGTGGGGAAGAGTGCATTGCTGGTTGGCTGGTAAAATCCCTGAGCAGGAGTATTTCTATTAAGAGATGAAGATATACTGCAATAGTTTCATGTAGATCCAACTTGTAGGGATCATATTGCAGCCAAATGTACTGAAAGAGGCAAAGATTTGGTGTGACTCTTCAGGCACTGCTGAACTTCCATTCCTATCAGCTGGGCCCGCTTGGCTAGAGTTGCGAGAGATGATGAGAGCTTCTTTTTTTCTTTCCTTCTTATTTTGAAAAGGAAAAAAGTGAACAAACAAGTAGAAGGAAAAAAGGAAAAGAAAAGAAAAAAAAATGGGTGCAGAAATATATCGTTAAGTGGACAAAGGAATTACCAAGAATTACTGCATAATTACCCGTTAGTGCTCAGTGTATGTTTGATTAGAAATTAACCTTAGAAAACAAATTATATTTAATTAATTATTTACATTATTTTAATAATGTAAGTAAGAATTTAAATCTTTGAGCGTAGTGCCAAAATCTCCACTATTGGTTGTTTAAAAATACAAAAAAGAGGGAAAAAAGAAATAACTACTAAAAACATTGCATAAAAATATTAGTTTCTAATTTCCCTTTTATTGTACTCCAACAAACGTACAATATTTATAGACATATTTTTAAAAATTGTGTCTGTCTGATCTTTAATCAGTTCTTTTTTTTCCATTAAAAACCTTACTCAAGATACTTACATTTGTTTTGCTGCATAGTATATAGTATGCATGGAACCCATTCTTGCTTAAATTTGGTTAGACTTCTGTTGTGAATATCTGCTATTAATTTCCCCATAACTCTATATTTTCCAAGTTTAAGTCCCCAGTCTGATATCTTGGGTAATGTATCTCTTTTCCAATGTTATGCTAAGTTTATCCTTGTCACCATAAACATGTATATTAATAAACTGTGATATTTTTGTTAATATGTTTTGGAGTTATATTTAGAAAAAATTGAGGTTTCATTTCAAGTTTGATTTCTAAAAATCTTTAAACAGTGCTGCATATTTCTTTCTAGTACTTCTGAGGTTTTTTTTACATGTCCACCTCATATGGTAAAATGTTCCTTCTGTCTCATGGCATTTCCAACATTTATTACTATATGATTTGTTTGTCTTGCACTTATTGACACAGTGATGTACCATCTATAAAACATTTTATATCAGTTTTTGCTTAAGTTGTAACTTAGAGTAAATTTTATAGTTCCAATACAAGAGCATATCTGTAGCTCAGGATTGAACCGTGGAGTCCTTGGTGCTCTCTGAGCTTAGCCGTTTGCTTGCAGACATTTCATTACCTGACTAGGTAACATCATTAGTGCTAGTGAGTATGGGGTTTCTCTAGTGCCTATATTTATATCAAAATCAGCAGAAAGTGCTCCATTACTCATGATCCTTTTGCCATTAATATATACTTTTAATCCAGGCTTTGAATTCTTCTCCAGGGTTTATTTTGTTCAATAGTGCAAGTAAAAATGGCCACTGCAGATTATCAAAGGCTTTTTTTTTTCTGAGTCTAGGAAGAGTAGCGCAGCCTTCTTTTTGTTGTTGTTAATATATTTATTCTATTGAATGGATTGTAAACCTGCTGTAATCCTTCAAGTTCCTCTTCAGAATATAACCTATTTGATCATTACGTATTATATCTCGAACACATTTCTTCAGTTGTTCAGCTAATACTGTTGTAAAAATTTTATAGCCTACATTCAGCAAAGAGATTGGTTTATATGACTCTGGTTTCTCTGGATCATTTCCTTCTTTGTAAATCAAAATTATATGCACTTCTTCCTATGTTTGTGATATCACCCATGTCTCTTTATTTTCATTCATTGTGTTTGTTAGTGGTTCCAATAATTCCCCCTCAAGTTCTTTGCAATATTGAGCTATCAGGCCATCTGTATCTGGTGCCTTCACATATTTGATTTGTTTTATTGCCTGTTTTGTTTCTTGGATAGTTATAGATTTACTTAATATTTGTATATGTTGGTAATTAAATTCTTTAATAACTTTTCAATGTATCTATTCATGGCTGCTTGATCAATGTTAATCACAGAATAGAGTTCCTTGAGAAAAGCTGCCAGTGTTTTATTTGCTTTGAAGAAAATTTTCATTCTCTTCAAATTTCATTTCATTCTTTGCATTTCTATAGAATGCTTTCATGGAGTGGCAGCCTCTCATCTTCCATCTGATGGTTATTTTTTCTCTGGAATGCCATATTATTAGCATTGCATTGTGGTCCACATATGTCATTGAGAGAATTTGTACTTTTTTAATGGATGATGTTAGAACCTTGGAGACCCATCAGATTGTTCTGCAGAGCGCAGCAAAGCTCTCAAAATTTCTGCTCTCAGGAAAAATACACATCAGCATGAGAGCTTGTAAAATGTAATGTCCATATTTTGCTCTCCAAAGAAAATCCAGTCAGAAAATATATACTAACTGGTTTTTATTGATAAAAATGCAAAACTTCATAAAATACAAGTTGCATACAAAATATAGGAAATAACAAAGACTTCTTCTCATCTTAGCATCCAAGACTTATCCACAACAAAGTCTCTAGCTAAAAACAACTCTCAGAGAAGAGGTACACTACTTGGTTACTATTTACAACTCCATAACCCATAAAACTACATGATGGATAAAACTATACACAACAGACAGGCTAGGCATCTAGCCCTCCCATTGTATTGCCAGCATGGACCCCCCACTGAATAACTAGCATACACCTGCCAATAGGTGGCAGTAAATAGCATAACACAGTGACAAGATGCTTTGTTTACATGAACTCATACAATAGTCATAACAACCGTTGTTGTACAGATAACGGGATGACTTTCTTCCCATGAGAAAATCCTGACACAGATATCTGTTCTAGAGCATGACTGGTGTCTTGCAAAGTAGAAAGTCTAATTTGTCTCTTTTGGATTTTGCAGTCTCCATGCATCTATCAATGCCAATTCATCCATATATTGAACACATTTTGCAGAAACTTTTCACTTTTCTTTCTTTGAAACAATCTGTCCAAATTCAAATCTAACAATCCATTCATGTCTCCAAGGACAAATATTTTATCTTCTTCCACTTCTATTAATATTTGGAAAAATCTTTTGTAGAATTGTTATTTTTATTTGGAGTGTAAATGGAGGCCAGAGTGGTTATTTTGCCATCTTTCTGTCATTTCAAAATTAAAATCCTTCCTGCTTTGTCTTTAAATTGACCTAAAACTTACCAAGTTGGTGAGTTAGATATAAATTGCTATTCCATTGTTCTTGTTTTTTTCCAGAGGCTACATATTCTTGTCCTAATTTCCTTTTCTTTAACTAGTGAGCGTGTTCTATTTTTATATGTGTTTCTTGTAGACGGACAATATCAGCATTTTGTTTTTTCAATTTGTTAAAAATTTTGCTACATTTTTGTGGTGAATTTAGCCTGTTGATATTCAGCAAGATTAATGTTGTTTCCATTTTGAAATCAGGCCAATGCTGCTGCTATATCGTTATCCTTCTTCTTTGTCAACAGTATCGCATTCCACATTGAGACATTTTTGGTTTGAAATGTCTTGAGTTGTTAGCTCTTTATACAGTGACAGTGCTTCTGAAATTGTTTTTATTAGAACTTTCTTTGTGTCCCCAAAAAGCCTCTGGTGCAAATGGAATCTTCCATCTGAATCTGAGTTGTTGTGTTCTTAAAGTAGCTGTCAGTGATGTAAATTGTTTTCTTTTTTCTTTTTGAAAACATTCTTGAGGAGACATCTTGAAATATTGAAAAGCTGCATTCTTTTTTTTTTCTGGAGGGCCATTGATTGTCCATCCTTGATGTAGATGCTGGGATGTTTAATTCCAGCTGCCAGTGTCAAGATCTCAGGTGCTGAGATGACAGCGGTGACATATTGTGGTGTTATCTGGATGTTTATAACTCTGTGGATCTCAAAGAAGTAGGCAGATTTTTCTGTGATTTTATTCTTGCCACTTGTGGACTGGACCCCCATCTGACTGATTAAACTGGCCATTCTAACCTGTGGCCACTGATCAGAATCCACACAGTAGTCAATACTTCTTTGAGGGAAGGAGAAGTTCTAGCAGCTTTGAAAAGGTTCTGGTCTGCTCATTCCTTAAGAAGCCAAATTTGAATCTGGAACAGTGGGAAAACATGTGATTGAAAGGATTGAAGTTCACATTATGTTATAGCCTAAAAGAGAATTTTTACAAAATGATGTGCCATTGATATATGACTCCAGAAAAATTATCTAGCGTGTATAAAGCTACTTCTCAATCTTAAAGGAAATCAACCCTGATTGCTCATTGGAAGGATTGATAATGAAGCTCAAGCTCAGATACTTTGGTCACCTAATGCGAAGAGAGGACTCTTTGGAAAAGACCCTGATGCTGGGAAAGATTGAAGGCAAAAGGAGAAGAGGACGGCAGAGGATGAGATGGTTAGATAGCATCACTGAAGCAATGAGCATGAAACTGAGCAAACTCAGGGAGGCAGTGAAGGACAGGAAGGCCTGGCGCAATATGGTTCATGGGGTCACGAAGTGTCGGACACGACTTAACGACTGAACAACAACAATAAAGCTACTTCAAATTTATGTTGGAAATGTGGACAACATGAAGGGTCATTTTATCATATTTGGTGGACTTGTGAAAAAGCCAGAGAATTTTGGGTTCAAATACATATACAAAGAATTTTAAAGACTAGATTCAACTGAAATCATAACTTTTTTTGTTGGGATTGATGGAGAGACAAGTAGAAAAAAGTCATGGAAGATTATTTTTAAATATGATCTGTCAGCCTTATGAGGTAGACCAGACAGCAAAAATGACCAGATGAACTAATTCTACTTTATTGTAAGGTTATATTAACAGATGTTTGCAAGTCTGAAAGTACTTCTCTCCCCCCCATCCCCTTTACAACCAAAAACTAGGGAGGGTCTCTTCTGAGCTTCTTGCCCCAACCACATTCCCGCTGCAAGATAAGCTGCCTTTTATCTGACTGTTCCCTTGGTTGGATCTCCTTGCTCTGTCTCCCAAGGTCATTCCCACATACCATTACATGATTGCTGCTGCGAGACAACTATATGCACAAAAATGGAAAGATTCTAAAATACCCACAATGGAGAAATGGTTGGTGAAGATGATGGAACTAGCAAAATTGACTTGTTTGCTTAGATAAAGGTCAGTTACTACATTTATTAGTGACTGGAAACCCCTTATGGACTTTTTGTTAAAAAAAGAAAAAAATGAAGTGATGATTTATGGATTTGATGATTAGAAAGGGTAGATTATGGAAAGAAGGAAACTTTGATGTAACCTTAGAGAGAGGGTAAAATATAAATGTACTTATAACTACCGTCAAGAAGATTGGAAACCACTTCTTTATTATTCTTTCTTTTTTCCCCTTCTTTTCTATCTCTTTCTTTATTTCTTTTTCATTCTTCTATTACTTTTCTCTATTTTTCTTATCTTTAACTTAACATTTGTATTGTTCTTACTCTGTGGAAAAACTTTTTAAATAAAATTATATTGTATTATAACTATATGTGTGTGTGTGTGTATGTGTGTGTATATGTGTATATATAAAAAATAAAAATTCCTCTCTCACCCCTATGGGTGGTACGTGTCTTCCTCAATCTCAGGTCCTCTACCAGAGGCCTGGGAGTTTGAGGGTTCTGCGCAGTATCTTGGCTGTTCCTAGTACTGCATTCTTCTGGACAGAGAGCTTGGAAGTTGTTCCTGGGATCTGTTGGAGCCACTCTCCCAGCTTAGGAATCACGGCCCCAAGTGTTCCTACCACCACTGGGACCACTTTGGCCTTGACTTTCCACATCCTCTCTATTTCCTCCTTCAGGCCCAGTACTTCTCCAACTTCTCATGCTCCTTCTTTCTGATGTTGCTGTCACTTGCCACTGCTACACATCTATCACTACCGCTGTCTTCTGGTCTTTGTCTACTACCATGATGTCTGGTTGATTGGCTAGTACCTGCCTGTCTGTCTGTATCTGGAAGTCCCACAGGATCTTAGCCCTGTTATTCTCCATGACCTTCTGTGGAATCTCCCATCTGGGCTTGGGGGGGGGGGGTCTACCCATACACTGTGCAGATGTTCCTGTACAGAATGCCAGCTACTTGGTTGTGCCATTCAGTGTATGCTGTTCCTGCCTGCATCTTACACCCTGCCGCTATGTGTTGGACTGTCTCTGAGGCCTCTTTGCACAATCTGCACCTTGGGTCCTGTCTAGTGTGGTAGACCCTTGCTTCTACGGATCTGGTGCTTAGTGCCTGTTCTTGTGCTGCTATGATCAGTGCCTCAGTGCTGTCTTTTAGTCCAGCCCTTTCCAGCCACTGACAGGATTTCCCAGTGTCAGCCACCTCAGCTATCTGTCGATGGTACATCCCATGCAAGGGCTTGTCTTGCCGTGGTATTTCCTCCACTTGAACTTCCTCCCGTGTCTGCTGCTGCCTGAGGCATCCTCTCAGCAGCTCATCTTTGGGTGCCATCTTACTGATGTACACCTGGATGCTCCAGGTTTTGTCCAGGACAGTGGCTTTGACACTCATCAGACCCCGCCTGCCCTCTTTGCAGCTGGTATATAATCTCTCGGTGTTGGACTTGGGATGGAAGCCTCCGTACATTGTGAGGAGCTTCTGGGTGTTCACATCGGCAGCCTCCATGTCTTCCTTTGGCCAGCTCACTATACCGGCAGGTTATCTGATGACTGGCAGGGCATACATGTTGATGGCATGGATCTTGTTCTTCCCATTGAGCTGGCTTTTCAGGACCTGTCTTATCCTTTGGTGGTACTTGGATGTTGCTGTCTTCCTTGCCTCCTCATCATGGTTCCCATGTGACTGTGGGACACCAAGGTATTTATAGCTGGTCTCTATGTCTGCTATGTGGCCCACTGGTAGTTCCACTCCATTGGTCTTAACTACCTTCCCTCTCTTTACTATCATCCTGCCACACTTCTCCAGTCCGAATGACATCCCAGTGTCCTCACTGTAGATCTGTGTCACGTGGATCAGTGAGTCGATGTCTCGTTCACTCTTAGCATACAGCTTGATGTCATCCATGTAGAGGAGGTGGCTGATGGTGATTCCACTCTTGAACTTGTACCCATATCCAGTCCTTGTGATTATCTGGCTGAGGGGGTTTAAGCCTATGCAGAACAGCAGTGGGGACACTGCATCACCTTGGTATATGCCACACTTGATGGTCTTGAGTTGACTTCCAGTGTTGTCTTCCACAGTCCCACTGAGTTCTTGAGGAAGGTCCTTACTGTCCTGTTGACTTTGCATAGTGCCAGGTATTCACAGATCCATGTGTGTGGCTTTGAGTCATAGGCTTTCCTGTAGTCAATCCAGGCTGTGCTAAGATTGGTCTGCCTAGACCTTGAGTCTCAGGCGACTGTTCTGTCTATGAGTAACTGGTGTTTTGAGCCTCTGGTGGTGTTCCCAATGCCCTTCTGAGCTGTGCTCATGTACTGGCCCATATGGTCTTGTAGCTTGGCACCTAGGATGCCTGATAGAACTTTCCATGTTGTGGGGAGGCAGGTTATTGGCCTGTAGTTGGATGGTGCTGTTCCCTTGTGAGGGTCTTTCATAATCACCACTGTCCTTCCTTGTGTTAGCCAGTCTGGGTGGGAGTCTGCTGCTAGCAGTTGGTTCATCTGTGCTGCTAGGCGTTCATGCACTGCTGTTAGTTTCTTTAGCCAGTAGGTGTGGATGATGTCCGGGCCAGGTGCTGTCCAGCTTTTCATGTTCTTGATATGCTGTTGGATGTCTGCTACTGTGATGGTGACTGGTTCCTGTTCTGGGAGATTGCTATGGTCTGCTTTCAGGTCCTGCAGCCACTTTGCACTGGTGTTATGTGTCTTCTCTTTCTCCCATATGTCCTTCCAGTACTGCTCAGTTTCCACTGCTGGTGACTCTGCTGTTACTCTGTGGTTGTAATGCAGTTGGGAGTACACTTTGGATGGTTCTTTGGAGAACAGGGCATTTATCTTCTTGGCCTCTGGTTCTCTATTGTATCTCCTTAGCCTCGCAGCCAGTGCTGTGAGCCTTTGTTTAGCAATCTCTAGGGCTTCATATGGAGTCAGACCCATATATTTTTTCAGTAGCCAAGTCTTATCCTTAATCTCCACATCCTTCTGTAGTTCCACCAGCTGACTGACTTCTCTCCAAGTTGCCTTGATCTTAGCCTCCAATCTAATTTTCCAGGGTGGGTATGTACTGCTGTTCTTGATCATGTAGCCAAGCATTTCCAGGATTACAGCAGCTGTAGCATATACCAATTCATTGGTTTCAGTTATGGTGGTAGTAGGGATTGTCTGGAGTTTTGTTGGCATCTTCTAGCATACTCTCTGATGGTACTTCTCCACTCAGCCTTGGTAATCGGACTTGAGGGTTGACTGTAGCTAGTTTATCCATAATCTTCTGCCTCATATCAGCTGCTGTGCTCTGTAATGGAGGGGGTGCCAGTGACATTCCAGCTTCAGGTGTTGGCTGCACATCCAGTTGTTCTTCCAGGTCTGCTTGAGTCCATGTTGTAATGTGGGGTTGGTGTTTCTCAAGTTGTGAGAGCAGCTTCCTCTTCACTATGTTGAAACGCTGGGTAAGTAGTTGTTTCTCAGTTAGTGTGGATGTAAGTCTTCTGCCTATCTATAGTTCCCTCATACGTTTCATATATCCCCCCTCATTAGGTCTGGTGCTGTAGTAGCATTCCATCAATTCCAAGTTCTCTTGTCTCATCCACATATGGTTTGTTCCAGTAGCCCACTTAACATCAGATTGTCCTGGTTCCCCAACATCTGACGCGACCCTTGTTAATCCGGGCGACGTCTGAGTTGGCATGACTCTCTTAGTTCGTGTCACTCTCATATCTGAGGTAGGCAGGTGAAGCATTAGGGGTCTTTGCCCAAGGACCCCTACTGGCAAGGGAGGTACCAGGTGGGATTTGAACCCGTCTCCTGCATCAAAGGCGGTGTTCTAACCACTACACTATCCAGCCGCTTTTTTTTTCTTCTTTAACTTAAAATTTGTAGTGTTCTTACTCTGTGGAAAAACTTTTTAAATAAAATTATATTGTATTATAACTATATACGTATGTGTGTGTATATTCCATTCAATCATGTCCAATTCTCAGAGACTGCTGGGATAAGTCCCTGCAGTTTTCTTGGCAAGGTTTTTTTCAGAAGTGGTTTGCCATTGCTTCCTTCCTAGGGCTGAGAGAAAGTGATTGGCCCAAGGTCACCTAGCTGGCTTTGTGCCTAGGCAAGACTAGACTAGAACTCATGGTCTCCCATTTTCTAGCCTGATGCCTTAACCACTACACCAAACTCTATATGTGTGTGTGTGTCTATACATGTACATATACTGTACATATACATATACAGTAGTAATAGATAGCTGTTCTACCTTCAATCTTCACTTCTTGGGAAAGGTTGTTGAAAATGTTGTTGGGTTGCACTTACTGACAGCTCTGGAGGATATAAATTATCTCAACCTATGGAAGTCTAGATTCAGGCCCAGACGTGGGACAAAATGCTGCAGTGGTTGTTCTCCTGGTTGACTTGTTGAAGCATTTAGATAGAAGGAATAGGACTGACCTGTAGAGAGTAAGGAAGATGACCTTGGTGGAAATATGCAGGAACTCTTAGCAAGCCAAAGGAGCTGAAATATTTTTTAAGTCAGAACAACAAGATAGCTTTCAGAAGTGGCTCAGGCAGACATCTGCCTAATTCACTGGAGTATAAGAAGAGGGTGGAGGTATAGCACAATCAGATTTGCAAGTTTCTGTTATTATAGTCAATTTCAATAAAAGTAGTTTTAGCCTGGAATTGATTCTGGTCTACCTAGCGGGGCTGACATAACCTTGTCCTGATAGATCTCTAGGAGACTTTCAGTACTGTCACTCACAATATCTTTATAAGCCGCCTGCAAGTATTGGTAGTTGGAACCAATGTGCACTCCTACTGTACTCCCAGGTCATGCTGGAAGAGCAGAAAGGCATCCAGATTATAAGCCTGCTCTCTCTGTGAAAGTGGAACCTCCAGAAGAGGGGGGTCCTTACCTCGAACAGGATGTGTTAAGGATGGCTTATCTTCTTATAATTTCTTGTTTAGATTATTGTAATTAATCTACATGGAATGTACCCCAAAATGTCAGTTGGTTCAAAATGCAGCAGTCTGTATTCTTCCTGGTCAGTTGCATTACTGATATGTCATCCTGCTGCTGTGGGAACTATACTGGCTTACCAGTGTGTTTCGGAACAAAGTTCAACATGCTGGTTTCTACCTTTCAAGCTGGTTGCTATCTTGGGGCCTAGATATCTAAGACAGCATTTTCCAGATAAAGTCTGCCTGCTTGATCTGGACAATCAGAGAGCACCTGCTAAGAATCCCCCGCTACCATGTAGTACAATAAGAGGCGACATGACTATATATGTTCTTTGTGGGGTCTCCCCTCCTAAGGAGCAGCCTGGCCCCAAAGCAGGGATAGCCCTCAATCTCATGGTCTTTCAGAAGTCGGTAAAAACATGGGTCTTCCAGAAGGCCTTTGGATTTACTGTGGAGTCATCAGTGCCAATATAAGTTTTGTTGTCTCATTTTATTATTAGTATATATATTGCTTAGAATCCATTGAATTGACACAGTACATAAACCTCATAAATAAATAAATAAATGTTTAGGAAGTAAGGTAATGAATACTTCCTAACTTGCTATGAATGAAACTAGTGTGTTAGGGACCAGTGGGTTTTTAGAGTAGTGAGAACTGTTATTTTTAAAGCTTCATATTGAGTAAGGCAATTAGATTAATTCCCATTCTGCTTTTCTTAAGCAGTTTAGGAAGTTAGGTAAGTAGATTTATTGCAGAGAGTTAGGAAGCCATACGTACTACCCAAGATTCCCGAGTGCCTGATAACATCAAGGAATCCTGCCCTTTATATAAGTTAGTCATTAAGGTTTATTCCTGGGTCTCCCTGTGTTTTTGAGTCAGTGGCCATGTGGATATTTGTTTCCCAACCAGACTTTAGGCAGCTTACAGAATTTGACATAGCCATTCTTTTCCTTTCTCTTCTCCTTTATGACCAAATCTGTTGGACAATTGGGCTCGCCCATGGCCTTCAAGGTGTTGCAGAAAGACAATTCTCCCCTACCAGCCATGTTGGGGGGTTGTGGTTCAGCAACATCTTGAAGAACACAATTTTCTGAGCCCTGCTTGTGTAGAATTGCCATTAGTCATAGCAACCAATATAAGGTTATATAGATGGAAAGTCCCACTTATAGCTTCCAATGTGTTTTATGTTCCACGTTGCTCTGTCTGATAAGAGGAGTACAGAAATAAAGAATAAAACATATAAACCCCTGTACAGTAGAAGCCTAGAGGCATTTCCTGTGGAGTTGTTATATTCATTACAGTAGGGGCGTTACAACCCACAAGTCACAAACCCAGTTTTTCAGCCTGCAAAGGAACAAAGATTGTGCTACTGGAATTCAGCAACTAAATGCCCAGTTTTTAGTGACACTTTTTGGTTCTGGAACACCCAAATAAGGATGGAACTGGGTGTTATAGACCTCTGTGAGGTAGAAAGCATCCATTGCAATCTGTAAACAACAACAACAATGTTCCCTCCCCCCCAAAGCCAGCAATATTCAGTACTGTAGACATCCCTGCATTATCCAGAATATTGGAAATACTCTCTGTAAGTCTCTTATATATAGCTGTGTATCCAATCTTCTCCCCATAAAAATCCTCATCCATGTTTTAAATTAACATCATGCAGAGAAGTATGCTGCAATTTTCTAAAAAGTGAGCTAGTTTTCTACATGTGGAGATATTGTATTTGTTTTTACATGCTCCTACAAGTTCAGAAGATGACCTTGCTATATCTCCCAAGTGGTAATGGACCAGAATTCTAGAACCTCAATCACCTCATTTTATGTAATGTGTAGATCAAATTTCCAACGAGTAATTTTGGTATATAGCATTCGAGGCCAAGGTGGCTTCAAAATTATGACTAAAATGCAGAGAGATGAAAAGAGGTTTTATAACTGCATATTATAAAGTAACACTATTTGTTCCAGCTTTTATCGATTGAGTCTTCTTCTGCTTTAACCTCCTGCAGCATCCAAAAATGAAAGACTAAAACTAAGCCTGATGAAAAACTGTTTCAATTGTTATGTACACTTACTACCATTTATCTCTTGAAAAACACAAACACGCATGCCAAGCAAGAAAAACAATATGATGACTATAGTACAAAGAAACACTTATCACATCTTGTTTTAACAGGGATCAAATAAATGTCATCAATCCAGTTCAGAAGAGGTATATATACTTGGTACATTAGCTTGTCTAAATTCATCTCTTTTTTGGAAGACAAACAATTATTCAAGACTTGATGCCCCCACCCCCAAAAGGCAACAGAACTGATATATTCTAATTGTATAACTTAAAAGGAATTTTAGAACATTTCCTGATTTATTCTAGGCCAGCCATCTCCAACGTGGGCAATAAAAAGGCTGGATTGAGGGGAATCGTAAAAATGTAGCACACACACATATACACATAAACATACTTAATGGGAATGCAATTCCATCTAGAAAAAAGCAACATGCTGTTCCTGGACTGATAAACCATAATTCTTTAATGACTTTGCATGGTGATACATGTTGATACATCACGTTAGGAAACTGGAATTCCAGCTTGGGAATGAAGAGATTGTTTTTAAATGTACGCTTCCTGACACAATAAAGAGGGAGAAAAATTTACAAAATTCACCCACATGCTAAGAGAAACCACCTTTTGCATAGTCACCACTTCACTTGGGAATGAAGAATAAAATAGAATATTTCAGGGGTGAAGAGGTAAAAGAATTGGGGAGAATCATCTTTCCTTTGCAGCTTCTGCACAGATTTCTGGTCCTCAAAAGTCAGTGTTAAATGGATTTTCCAACAGCTGGAAGGAAAGTCTCTATCTACTGATAGGGAATCCTTATCAGCTGTGCTAGTGCTTTTTGGCTGGGTTTGCTCACTACACTCATTGGCTTCCTGAAGTTATGGTTCTCCTGGAGTAGGGACTCAGACCAGCTGAAAGGGTCCATATTAGTATACCACTCCATTCCAGATCCACCTACTCAGTCTCCTATAGGATCTGAAACCCAAATCAATTGGGTTGCTTTGGGGACACAGAAAACCTGTGTTTCCAAAGTCTGAGAAGGCAGCATACTTCAGGAGTTTGCTTCAGCTCCTGTAAGGCCCACAACCTCCTTAACATTATACTGCAAGTCTAACTCAGTGGAGGAGCTTGAGACAGGCTACTGCCTGCGTGAGAGTGACACTGCTAGGCTCACATCCAGTTCTGGAGGAGGGGTGGTCTGGCTTCAGATGACTCAAAACAATTTCTTTCTGGAATCAGCAAAAAGCTGGGAAGTGTGGGGAAAGGCTGGGCTGGCTATCTCTTTCTGCAATTCTCCTGAGTGACTTCAGTTATAAAAGGAGATGGAAAAAGAAGATCTGAGCAAAGCAAGGTAGCAAGATGGGGTTTCCTTTTCACTTTATTAGAAATTGATGCCTGAGGGAAAAGTATTACTCATCAAGGTAAATCCCGTCTTGGAAAAGTGAGGGACAAATGGGTGATCAAGACTAATAAAGTCAGAAAAATTTAAAAAGTTCAGAAAGAGATAAAAGGGGGAAATAGAAGTGCCTGGGTTGTATGAGCCATTGACAAGCTTATGCCTCCTGCTTTGACTAACAAAATGAATGGCCCAGGATGAGCTCATGGCTCTGACCACATTACCTTACCATCTTTTGCCACATTTATCTTTGTTTTTCCAAGATCCTGCAATCACCAATGCAAAGGGAAGAATTGAGGAGCAATGTGTGGGCAATCTTAGTTTGGAAAAGTCATCCCTGTATCCTTTCCAGTATCATTTTTATTCCCAGTTGACACTAGAATGGCTGTACATGGAAATGACAATTGAAGACACTTGGCTTTTCTTCAGACGGGGGTTCTTTTCCCAACTAGAATATCTGCCAGATTCCTCCTAGTACATAAGACCATCAGTGTCAGAGAACTATTCCCTGCAATCAGCATTTTTGACCTCTTGGTTTGATAATAGTGTTAAATTTGTGCAAGCCTTGAGCCAAATTTGGAATATAGCTTAGAGGAGGAGGGAGCAAATCACAATACAACTATTATTAGTATCTCTCTGCTATTTTACTACTGCATTGAACTTCTCAGACAATAAGGAATAGAATCCAAATTCATAAATAGATACATATTCATGCCTTCACTGCTTTTGAAAGTACATTTAGTTCTTAAGTGGGAGCTTTCTCCATCCATTTTTAGCACGCATTTAAATCAAAGGGCAGGAGTCCTTGATCTGAGGAAACAAAAAGCCCTTTGGATTTGTGCTCATGAAAACTTGTATCTCTTTATCGCCTGCCCCACAACTCTTCTCGCTGCTGCCTATAACAAAATTGTGATTTACAACTGTACTCTACCTTATCAGAAAATAACATTGTTGCATCCAGGCAGCTAGCCCCGGGTGTCATACATGGTTACCATTGTTTCTGTGGAAATAAATGACTCTTGGTTATCATGGGCCACTCTGACAAGGTAATGTAAAATCATATTTGGGGCTCTGGTGTTCATGATGATAACATATGTTGCTAACAATACAAAACTGGAGAAAATTCCTTGGAATTCTTGTTTATTAGCGTGTTCAGATTCTGGCTATAGCAAATTAAAGGGTGGTATTCTTAATACCAGTTGGGAAATTATACAACCAGCAGCCTTGGTTTGTCACAAACCACATATTCAGCAGGAAGGCCCAACCTCCTGACAGGGATACGTATGTGATGGGTGCATTTACAAACAAGTGTTTTTGTTATCATTATAGTTATTTATACATTTCTGATTCACCTGATAACCAAGTTCTCTGGACAGCTTTCAAGTGATTGTAATTTTATTTTTTTACATATAAAATATCATCACACTACTCTTACCCAGTGGAGGAGCACAAGAGGATCTGAGTTTCCAGCACAAGACTGTTTTTAAATGTTCTAATCCTACTAATTAAGTTTTTAGTGCCCTGACTCTGAAGAGATGGCACAGAATACACCAGTTCAAATGCCTTGAGCTATGTAGTTTTGGCTCAGCAATCAAATACATAACAGGGATAAGGCTGGGATTTTTTTTTTTGTCTGCGCTCAGTCATTACTGACCCTGCAGTGACTGCCTGGACGAATCCTTGCAGTTTTCAAGGCAATTGTTTTTCGGAAGTGGTTTGCCAGAGCCTCCTTCCTAGAGCAGAGTGCAGCTGGTGAGTGCAGGAGGCGGGGTTTCCGTTGCTTCACGCCCTTTTCGGGCGAGCGCAGTTTCGCACTTACCGGCAACTGGTCCCGTCTCTCTGTGCAAGGCACTGCCAGCATTTTTCCTCCCACCAGAGTGAGAGTACCCATTTATCTACTCACGTGAGTTTTCGACCTGTTGGGTTGACAGGAGCTGGGGAGGAAACAGGAGCTCACCCTGTTAACGCGAAGGCTGGACTCGAACTGCCGAAGTGTCGGCCATTTGTGGCCGGCAACTTTCAGCGTCATTAAGCCACTGCGCCACCGCGTCCCCCAAGGATGGGATGAGTCCATCTAAATTATGAGCCAACTATGGGCAGCTTCAAGATCTCTGCAAAACCTGGAAATGGTACCACTTTCTCCTAGCCCTCCCTCTTTCTTATGTCTCTTGTAATTTTTTAACGTCGATTATATTTCTTTGGTCAGGAACGCCTGACCAATAATCTAATATTATATTTATATTGTAAATGAAAAAAGAACTTCCACCAAAAATGTAATAAGCTCATTGGCTTTTAGTAAGTATGGACAAAATGTGACTAACAGAATTGTTTTGGGGGCTTCTCATGCAGCCAACCCAAGATGAACAAATAGAAAAGTTACATTTTCTTTTCTTTCTGAAATCCCTGCTATGCAAACCAGTTTTGTTCTCTGTTTTACATATTTGCTTGCTGCTAATTAAATTGAATTCTAATCCCAATTAAAATGCTGGTTTTCTTAAACAGAACACAGTAAAATGGCAGTGCCATGTAATTTGGCATGTTCTTACGTGACTGTTTTAGCAATAATTTGCTTGAATATCTATGGAGTGATACCCAGTGAAATCATTATAACTCTACCAGTCAGTTTCATTGGGGCCAATATTCCATTGGCTGTATTATTTTAAATTCACCTTCTAAAACACTTTAGAGCAGTCTTTCTCAACCTTTTGACCCTGGAGGAACCCTTGAAATATTTTTCAGGCCTCAGAGAGCTCCTGAGCTCAAATATAGGCCAGAAGTTACAAAATTATTATATTTGTTTCATGTGTAGGCCTATATATATGCATTAACAGTATTCTTAAACTAAAAATAATGACATTTACCTCTCTAATGTGAAACCTGTGCTTGTTTTTTGCTGCAGAAATACTCAATTCTGGGCCAAATTTGAGTTTTGGAGATCAGTTGCAGGACATTTTTGGTGTTTGCAGTTTTCGGGCTATTTTTAAGGGCATGTACAGTTTTTGAGTGATATATTGAACTGTTATGAATGGTAACTGCAAAATGCATTGCAGGGATGCAGATGATACCAGCATACTGAGTTGGGTCGGCTGGCCTCCTCTCCTGACCCTGCACCACCAGCACCTCATTCCCTAAATCCAGCTTCTCCTTTCTCACCTCCCCTTTCCACCTCCTCTCTCAAGGACCCCTTTGCAAAACTAGAGGGGGGCTGATGCTTTGCAACCTCCAACAACCCTCCCCTTAATATTTTGACTCCTCAACCTCTCCTGAACCTCTCCAAAGCCTCCACCACTTTTTCCTTTCCCCGCCTCCTCCCCCCCCCCACCTTTGTGAGTGGCTCCTGCTGCCACTGGTGCCTGGGCCAGGCCAGTCCGGGATCTCCTGTGCCCGCCCCGAGTTGGAGTCCCCTAGGCTGCTTGCGCTTGCAGAAGGGCAGGTGCGCCAGCAAGGAAAGTCCCTCTAGCGGGTGCTTTCTCACCACCTGCTGCTCCACCACTGCGTTTCCAAGTCCCCCTCCTTAGCTTGTGCTTTGCTTCCCTCCCCACTTGCACATGCATGCACAAACTCCGCCCCTGCCTGGGGTCTGCATAGTGCTCCAGTGGGCCAACCCAGTGTTGAAGGTTGGAGGGGTTTTATTTGGTCTCTGCTCATCACTGTAATGTCCCAGGGAACCCCTAGTGACCTCTCGCAGAACCCTAGGGTTCTGCCAAACCCCAGTTGAGAAACCTGCTTTAGGGCCTCTGTTCTGATTGCTTGTGATGGCTACACAAGGAAGAAATGTAGTCATTTTGGGTAACTTGATACTGAAGCAAGCGACCACATTGTTTTTGTACATCATCAGATTAACACTCTTTGGCTCATTTGCTATCTAAATGTTCTTTGTTTTTGTTTTTAAATTTCACTGAGAAAATGTATAGTCTGTTCAATGAATTTTGGCAGTTTACAAAAATGCAATAAAAAGAGTTATAAAAAAGACAAAAAACAAGAGATATGAGATATTAAAACTAAAACAGTGAATATTTAATATTAAAAGACTACAATTAGTGTTTTTACCACCTTCTAAACTGTAATGAGGAGAGGGCTTCAACAGTAGTGGCAATTTGTTCCATAATATAAGTTCTAGTATTAAGAAAGCAAAATTAATTGGTGATGTCAAGTACATCCATTCTGGGACTTGCAACAGGTACCTGTTTGATGAACTAAGAGATTTCAACTGCTCTAACAAGACACCATGATCATTGTATGAAAGACACCGAGAAAACCAAGAGTATAAACTGGCTGATGCTCCTCTTGGTGTGTGTGTGTGTGTGTGTGTGTGTAGTGACTGAAGTCTAATTGACTTGAATATATGAAGTTGCCAATGATCCACCAAGTTCAGTGTTATCTATTTTGACTGATAGTAGCTCTGTAAGGTCTCCATGGAGGAGCCTTAACTAATCCAAATATATGGCATCTTTTAACTGTAGATGCTAAGGATTTAGCCACAGGACATAAATCATACCACTGAGTTATGGACCTCCTCCCTCCCTTTGTCTGCTATCTCCTTGACTTTTTTTTTTTTAATGTTTCCTAGGACCTGACAACACTCTGTTTCTTCAATCAGTCTCAGTACCTGCCTCTGCTCACTCATGCTCAGAGAAAACCTCTTCTCCAGCCAACTTCTTGAATGAAGAATGGCTTTAGCATATGATTGATATAGAAGATTTAGATTCTGGTCTTTTGAAAACAAAACAAAAAATAACTGACAATGGTTTCCGCTTATTAGTCCAAGTCACATGTTCCTTTCCATATAATGGGCTTTATTCAGACCATATCAGGATAGTCACAAGGTTGGTATGAATTAGATATGTTTCGATCAGAGCCCATATCACAATATAGTTGCAAATAGATCAACCTGAGTATATGCCAGATTATTTGTGTGACCTCAAGCAGTATGGGTTAAGATGTAGCCCAGTCATACAGCCCAGAAGACTGCAGGATTCTACCAAACTTGCAATATGAATGCTTTGAATTGAATTCCAATCATGAGCTAGGGATTGGATTCTATTGCCTAAATTATTCTTCCAATTCTGCTTCCATGCACTTTGGTCTTGCTGTAACAATTGTTACAACCAACATTTCCTTCATAAACTATGTCAGTCATACTGATGGGGGAAGGTTATCTGTCAGATGTAGCTTCCATGGGTTAGAGAATTAAATATATGAAGGGGAGTTATAGACCATACTAATGGTGGTTGTCCAGCAGGGATGCACAACTTCCATCAACTCAATGGTTAGCTACAGTTTGTGAGGCATGCCAAGGACCACATGCTTTAATAAGGCAACTTCTTAAAGCAGCAACATTTTTCAGGTTCACACAGAAGTCCTCAAAAGAATGTATTTGCTTTATTTAGTAATTAAGAGGTACTGTGGTAGAGCTTGTGTAAGGTCCCTAGCACTTCTGAATAATTTTTGCAGCATGCGTACTGTTACTAGACAATTCATATTGGTTCGAATCACCATTTTAATCCTTACTTCATTCTAAGGCTGCTTCCTCCTCTATCTTAGCTCATCCCCATTAACATTTATACATGATGGAATTCCCTTCTCATTAGAAAATGTTGGCAGGCTTAGTTCACAAAGCTGTACACTGGGTGACTTGTACAACTCACGTTTCCTCCCCCAGCCCCTTTGTATTAAATAGTTAAGTTGCTAAGATTTCAGTGTCACCAATGTAAATATGAAGATTGGTTTCATAACAACAATTATTCACTTACAATTAAAAGACTTACTGTTCAGCTTCCGAAAGACAAACATACAGCTCCAACTATTCAGGGGTTTGCAGAATTGATTAATATAGATAAACTATGGAAAACTATAATGAATCACAGCTTCAATTTATTGATATATGTCTGTCAATGTAAGTCTTGTATGTTTTTCTTTTTTCAGTCCTCCCCCCCCTTTTATAACTCTGTATTCTTTTTCTTTGTTTTTTTGTATGCAGTTAATGAAAAAATAAAAATAAAAACAATAATTCATGATCTCTCTGATTTACTTTTTTTAAAAAACAGGACATTAATGTCTATGATCAAAATCCTATTTCCTTTGTAAAAAGAGGACTGTCATCCCTTGTAAAGCAAACATGTCATTTTCTAGAACACTGCAAAGAAAACATTGCCAGCCTGATATTCAGAAATAATCCCCAGCTGAATCCTCAGTTAGTTAATAATATCAGGCATGATTTAGCTGCTTCTTTGAAAATCCTGGAATGAGAAAGCAAAAATCTCTTGCTTCTATCAGAATGGTGCCAGGAATATTTGAAATTCAGGTGGCTTTAGAAGAAGGAGAGAAGTTTATGAGTAAAAGCTACCTTTGGAAGTAGGTCTAACACAAATAAGAGATTGCTGGGGATGACAATCTCCTTGATCACACTCAGCTCTACATCACTACCCCAGGCCAACTGCTGATGCCATTGAAGCCCTATCCTAGTGCCTAGAGACTGAAAGGGCTTGTATGGGACACAGCACATTTAAAGTGAATCCTAGCAATACAAAGTTACTAATTGTTGTGGTTGTCTGTCTGCTCCAGCAGTGTCTCTTGATGGGATGGCACTAGCCCTAAAGAAGCAAGACTGGGACTTGGGGGTTCCCCTAGCTCCTACTAGAATAGTAAGTGAGGTCATACCCTGGAAGGCCTTTGCCCAGGTTTGGCTGGTGCACTAGTTTCAACCCTACCTGGAATGAGAGGACCTTGCTATAATGACCTATACCCTCATAATTACTCATTTAGTCTGCTGCAACACACTCTACATGGGGCTGCCTTAAGAGACCACTTGGAAACTGCAGTTGGTTCTAAGTGCAGTGGCTTGTGTCTTAGCAAGTGAAAGCACATTACACCAGTGCTGTGGGTCTTGCATTGGTCACCAGTAGGTTTCTGGGTGCAATTTAAAGTGCTGGTACTGACCTATTAAGCCCTATAAAGCGTGGTGCTAAATTATCTGCATATTCTCCCATGGGAATTAGCCCAGCCAATTTGATCTAGTCAGGAGAAGCTGCGAGTGGTTCCCTGCTTTAGGGAGGTCAAGGGGCTAAGGTTCAGAAATGCTGGTTTTCAAGGACAGTGTTGATTCTCTAGGATGGCTTCCCAGTGGACATCAAGTTGCTCCCACTTGGACTGCTTTCCAGAAGTAGCTCAAAACTATGATCTTTTGGACAGTGTTTGGGCCATGAAACCATATTGGTTCGGTTTATAGAGTGGTTTTATTATATATTTTGCATTTTATGCTTTATTTTTAATTGGATTGTGGATGTTTTAATTGTGTATTTTATTGTGTATTTTTATCTTTGTGAACCACCAAGAGTTGTTTGGGATTGTAGCAGTCTACAAATGTGATAAGTCAATAAATCAATAAAATATGTTATCCTTCCTTTTTTTAGAGATGAGATGGCTTTTACAAAATAATAACAACAACAACAATAATAAATGTTTAAAAATCAAAATTCATATAGAATCCCTTACCTGGTTCCTTGATACTAGATCTCACACCTTAGATCATTTCTCTCTTGGCAAATGAATGTATAGTAGCTTTTTTCTTTTTCATACACATCAAAGACTATTAAAATAGTTGTGTTCCTATGCAAAAGTTGGTGCTCCAAAGTAGATACAATTACATTTAAGAGAATTAGCTTGTAAGTCTTTGATGTGGGGTAACTTTAAACTTATCTGAAGGAGAATTTTCATGATCATTATCTTGATGGAACACATTTAAAATGGGTACAGATTCCTTTTTCTGGCACTGAGATTTTCTGACCCACCGATTCTAGCCATCCTGGGATCTAAGTAGATGAAGTTCTCAAAATTATATTAGAAATCTTCCTGCAGTTCCAGTAAGATGGGCCATATGCCATGTAAGGCACCTTGAACTGCACCCAGAAGCAAACTGGCAACCAGTGCAGCTTGCAGAGCAGAGGTGTTACATGGGCATTGTGAGGCATGCTGATCACTGTCCACGCCACCACATTCTGGAGCAGTTGAAGCTTCTGGGTGGTCTTCAAGGGCAGCCCCATATACAGTGCATTACAATAATCAAGCTGTGAGGCGACCTGGGCATGACTGAAAGGCTTCCTGATCTAGGAAGGGGCACAACTGGTGCACCAGGTGAAATTGTACAAAGACCTTCCTGGCCACAGCTGCCACCTGCTCATCAAGCAGGAGCTGTCAGTCCAGGAAGTCCCCCAGACTGTGCACCACTTTTGAATGGGACAGCACTACCCCATCCAAGATTAAAGTTGGAACATCCACAGACTTGGGTGGCCCAAACACCCACAGCCACTCTGTCCTCGTAGGATTGAGTTGGAGCTGATCCCACCCCATCCAAACCTGCACAGCCTCCAGGCACTGGGACAGAACCCTGACAGCCTGTTTTAATACCCCCACACTCTTTGCGGGGAAGTTGCACAGTGTAGCAGGACAGACATATCTGGGGGGCTGTGCTGTACACCAGGGAACTCAGGCCCTTCCTAGTGCCTACCCTGTTGAGTTGTGGAAAACCTGGAGCAAGTCTATTTATCCATTAAATCTTGCCTCCTAACCTTCCCCATCCCATATTAAGGAAAATGATTGGTGGATGCTGCCTTACTGGCTGGAGATTTTTGGTGGGCAGGGAGAGAAACAAAGCCAGTGGAACCCACCCAATCCCTTTCCTTAACATGACCTGCACACAGTACATAAAAATGTCACCGTTTGGTTGGATCCTGCCTATGGCAGGAGAGGAATCAGCAAGGGGAAGCAGTAAGTTGTACGCTGATACAGTTTTCAGGGATGAGTGGAGAGTACTTTAAATTAGCTATGACATACAGCTGTTAGTGCTCCAAAGTTAGCAGAAGTGAAGATGATTATGTGGTGGTGCCAAAACAGTTTCAGGGATTGGAGTGCCATGTGGAAATGTTCATAAAGAATGAGATAAGAAAGATTACTACACGCATGAAGTTTCGTAGGAGATCTGGATCTTCACATCCCTAATATGATGTCCCTGAAATGATATGCTTTTCATATCCATGCAAATATTGAAATTACATTGAGAACAGCAGTTCTCAAACATGAGCTTTCTTGGAAGATTTTCAGGTCTTTCTCAAAATTAGGACTGGTAGATAAGCCTGAATAACTGCTATTATTACGAAGCTTTTCCAGCAATCCTCAATTACTGGGGTATACTTTCAGGTGCAGCTTTAGTTCACAAGGTCCAAGAAATTTCATGGACTGAAATCATGGAGTGATATGCAGGAGTTCTTTAAATATGCTAAAGGGACCTCATCAAAGTTAAGGCAGAAATGTTTTTGATAATAATCTAGCCTTCCTTCTCCTCCTCCTCCTCCATAGATACACACATACAGATAAAGAACACATCATATTTCTGTGATTTTCAGTGAAACTTCTAATAAAACTATCTACCCTGCATACTGTTTGAATGTTGTTGATACATTCATCTGGGGTGAACTGTCTAATTTGAAGTGATAACACACATGTCCCACTTCCTAGCTCATTTAATCTTTAGAAAAAAAACAGGTTTTTAAAATCAGTTTTACTACTTTTCCCTTTTTTGCACAATATGGTCAAATGGCTAGACTGTGCCAAATGCTAGTCTCCACTAGTTATGTACCAGACATCCCTTAACAGAAACAGCAAGCATCCAACAGTGATGTTGGATAATCAATAGAGTCTTCAAGGATAAAAATAAGCTGGGCAAAATCTATAGTTTTTCCTTGCTTCTAGTGTGTTTGGGAAACACTGTTAATGAAAAATGAGGTGGATGTACCCACTGCACATTTTTGGATTACTGTTTGGTGCCATCAATCTGAAGCCTAATGAAACATAGACCACCTACAGGGGAGGAATATTGTGTCCTTCTGACAAACAGCATCTAATTTTCTAGCTGACACTGGCATCCCTGACTAGCTGAAAACATTTCCTGTTTCTGATCAAACATTGCAAGCAAAAATCTCCCTTATCATCCAAGAAGGAAAATCCTTCTTGCTATAGATGCTAAGAAAGGAATTGCAGCCATCTGCATTACACGGAAATGTCAGGTGTCTCTCCTCCAAGGATGGACACAGCTGATTTTCCAGTCAAAGCTAATAAAAGCCCCCTTGCAGTGATGTAATATGACTGTCCAGCACAAGTGCTACTCCAGGAGGCCCCATAAGCTGCAAGCTTGATCCTTAAGGGAAATTGCAACTCCATCCAAATCAGCATGTCCTCTGAAGCCTGAAGAACAGCCCCCTAGGTTTTGACATTGATCTGTCCATTGTTCACTGTGAAAAAAAATTTAAAATTTTGATGAAGAACAGCCCTTCCAAGCTGATTGCCTCCAGATGTGTTGGACTTTAACTATTAGCCCCAACAAACATACCATTGAGTCCTCGAGGGCAGCAGAAAGTTGGTACCAGTTGGTTCATCTCTCACAGAAAACATTTTTAGAGGAAGCTTCCATGGAAAATTAGTATTATTTTCTGAAGAAAAATAGTAATGCTTGCCTGGCATATGGTTGGACTCCAGATTAAATGGGCCTTTGGTCTGAGCTCAGAAGACCTTTCTTTAAATTACAGTAGAAGAAAAGCTTCAGAAGAGGCAGAAAACACCCCAGACTAACGCAGCTATTTTATATAGGAAATGTCCTTTTTTTTGCATCTTTTTATATAATGCTTCCTTATTACTGTACTGTGTATCTCATTGACAGAATGAAGAGAACCATTTGGAACCATAGTCTATTGTAATTAGGCCTCTTGCCACTGCTGATCATAATTATATGCACCTGCACAGGTGTAAGAGAGCAAAGCTTATGAAGATAGCCACTGCTGCTTTAAGACTTTTCACAAAACATCTGATCACAAGTCAATGATGAGATTGTAGAGCATAGTTATATTTTACTCATTCAGTATTTCAGGTACATGACAGGTTTATCCTCATCACATTCCACTGAACTTCTCCAGTTGTAGGTGTATACTTAGGATGCATGCATAGTAGGTGCATGTTGCTTACACATTTCCTTAATATTGTCTTCTACTGAGGTTTTGAGGAAAATGGGGGGGGGGGGACCTTACTGCTCACTGTAGATTTAATATTGTTTTGCAAGAATCAAGCATATTTTCACTTGAGTTTGAATGACCTACTGTCAGTAAAGAGAAATAACCTTAAATAAAATGCCAATAGCTGATCTATCCATGTAGTTTTCTTTGCAGCAATACAAAAGTGTTTTACTACTTTCTTTTTCTGGGATGTTTCTTCAACTTCTCAGTCTAACCTACAGTTATTGGTTTTTCTGGTGGTCTCCCACCCAAAATCAGACAGATGCTGCCAACTGTTATGGCATGTACCTTATAGAAGTATCTGTAATATGTCTGTATGCTACTAGATGTAATATACACTTTTTTCCTATATGACTTAATGAAGCATATACTTTAAAAAATATCAATAATTACTTGAATTTAAATTAATTAGCTCTTATGTATATTCTTTTCCTGTACACTTTTCCAATATGTAAAGCAAAGAATTATAGAAGCCAGCAAGTCTATTAGCTACAACGATCAGTGGTTCAGAATATTTTGTAAAAACAAATCCATGGTAGATTCTTTTTCTATCCTAAATGGAATGTACAACAAAAATTATCTTCATCAATTGTGATAGTCAGATTTTGAAAAAGCTTCAAAGAGAAGTTTGTCTCTCCATTGAACTTTTGACTGTCAGACAATTTTCCCATATTCTAGGATCTGAATGGGCTTTTCCTGAATGTTACATTTGTATAAGAAAGTGGTGGTAATATTTGGTGCCCAGGAGTTACATTTTACATTTGAAGAAGAGGAGAGATGAGGAGGGAGGACCATATCTCATATTTGTGGGCCAAGGTTTTTGATTGGTTTCCTAGATTTGGGGGAAGTTTTAAGTGTTTCTTTTTTTAAAACCATGTTAAGCCTACTTTGGGGCTTATACTACATTTTTGTGTGCTTCGCAATCATAGTGGTAGGAAACTACGCTATTGAATTTTGGCCATTGTGAACAAAGGAGACTCAGAAGAACTGCAAAAAAAGTGTTTGGAGGCGGTTGGATGCTATCTATCTTTGCATTGTGATCTGGACTGCTTCTACTTTTGTTTTCTTTTTTGCTTGTTGCTTTTACAGTAGATCATTTGACTTTTGTTTTTTGTAATATTTTACTGTTGTGTTAACTGACCTGGTTGAGTCAGACTTCTTATCTCAAAAGTCAAAGAATAAATACCAGAAATAGCACAATACACAATACATAGGAAGGGGTATAGAGAATAAGAAAAATTACCTTGACAGATACGCAGGTGCTGTGGCCTAGGTAAAAGAAGCTAAAGTTTTTTTAAGTCCAGAATTTCCAGATAACATTTGGAAGTGGCTTAGACAGACACCTCCCTAATTCACTAAACTATAAGGAGGAGGAGGAAGTACAGCACAATCAGGCTTGCAAGATTCTGCTATCATAGCCAAACTCAATAAAATAGTTTTAGCTTTTTTGTGGAGTTGATTTCCACTTTAAACATATTCAGTCTTTCACCAGTTTTTGTGGGACTTTGTTTCTGGTCTCCTCATTAGTTTGGTTATTGCCTTCCTCTGGACACATTCTGGTTTTTCAGTATAAAATAATATTTTTTCTAACAGTAATGGAATATTCTTTTTAGGTACTTTTCACTATGAAATGAACTTGTCTTTCCCAATATATGAGATTAATTGTCAGTAATTGAACACAGTTTGGAGGCTAATTATGTAAAAATTGGTATTAAAAGAATACTACTGGATTGATGGAGTTTAGCAGTTCATATTTAGTTTTACAAATTACATGAGTTGAGAGGCAGCAGTAAGAAACAATAAAAATCCACTGAGAGCTGCTAAAGCAAATTAAGGTTTACTAGTCCTTTGAAAGACAAATGATCCAAGCACTTGTAATGCAGAGAGGGTAGTAAAATTGTTCATGACATTTACTATAGATTTAAAATATCAAATGGTCTTGGATGCCATATGGTGAACACATTTCCTTTCTATTTTCCTTTTAGGATAAAGACATTTTTATTCCAAAGGATGGTAAAGAACAAAGGAACCCATCCTAAGCTCTTCTGGCTCTAGTTTTCGTATGATGCAGTAGGAATATTTGAAGATGTTACGGTTTTCAAACCATGTTCCAAAAAATGCTGAGCTTCTTCTGAAATACATCAGGTATTTTTCTAAAAATAGTTATTTAAAAGAAAATAAGCATGTCTGGGGAAAAGAAACACATTAAATCAGAAGGTCCAAAATTCAAATTCTATCTTCTCCAATTAAAAGGATCAAGTAGCAAATAAATTATTATCCAGAGTAGTTTGCAACTATTGTTCTTTTGGCTATTTTTTTTTCAACTGTTTTTATACTGGTCTATAAAGCACTTTTTTTTTTTAACCATGGATATTATTGTTTGTGTATGGATCTTTTGCACATACCTAATTTGTTTTATAAATAAATATATCATAATAATCTTATAAATGATTGCTTCCTGTGATTCTCTGAAGGTTTTCACTACTGCAGAGCTTTCCTGAAAATAGTGTCTATGTTTGAGCCAGAAAACCCTGATCTTCTGCTCCTAATACAGCCCTTATTGGAATCAGCCGTGAAACTCACAACATGAACATGTTTTGTCACATGGTAAGTATATCCAAATATTATAGCATCCAGTATTTAGCCCAGTTCAGAGAAAGGAAGTACTGTAATTGAATCTAGGCTGGTGGATTCACATAATTTGCTTGATCTATAGCTGTGTTTACAAAACAACTGCTCTGTTCACATAACATATAACAAATAATATTGTGGTTTTCAATAATGGTCTGGCTCACATAATATGCTAAGACAATGGATGAATTCTCACAACATGCTGAGTCAGAAACTACCTCATCTGAGTTGTGCAAATCTATCTCAAAATTTCCAAGTTTGTAGTTAGGCCTGGGTAAACAATTATCTGAAACCATGAAGAACATCTGCACTCCATCTAGCAGTCAGCACTGAGCTAGATATAGTAGACTTGGAAAGAGGCAAATGCCTGTGTTCCTTTTGCATAATCCACCATTACAATGATCTAACTGTGTGTTCCCTAGGATTCATCCATAGAATCTCATAGTACCAGACAACTCAGTTTGAAAATAACTGGTATAAAACAAAGAACCAAATGCTCAGACACATTCTGGAGCTCTGGTTACACCGGAGAGATGAGGTGGCAATATTTGTCAGTGCCTAATTTTATGCAACACTCTCTGCTAGTCTTCTAGAGGATTGGGAGACTGGTACAGCTTGGGCAGAAATATGCTGAAGAAAACAGGATATAGGGGACTCAATCTGCAAAACCCAAGGTCTTCCTTGATCCATTAGAAATTTTCCATTGCAGCCTGGTTCCTCCAAGAACAGAAGAAACTGTTCTATTTATAGAGGAGCAAATTCAGATCTGACCCTGTGAATGCCTTTGATAAATATTCGACTGGCATGCTTATATAATAAAAGTTTTTAAAATATTATATACAGTATATTCATGGATGACAAATAGATGTGTTAAAGGTTGACACACAGTCTCTACTAAAATGGTTGCAGTGAAAATTATCCTACTAGAAATATTAGGATGATAGCTTTTACTGGCAAGCTATGTAGGACAAAGAAAAATATAGCAACTTTATAGGTTCCAGCATTTCTGCAAAAGTATATGTGCCATGTAAAGTTCCATAGCTGATGAGAGAGAAAGCAAAAGTTAAGTTTCACCAGATGGTAAAATTGGATATTATCAAATGAAATCACATGGTCAACTGGTCTCTATTATAAAACCAAGTAAGCCAAATGTTTTTAAAGTTCAAAAAGACAAGGACAGAAATGGTGCATGAAAGGAAACTACTTGCAGCTCAAGAATGTGTTTGAGGGGTTCATGTATAGACTCCAAATGTGAAGAGCTTTTCTCCCCATTTTGGATGCAGACCAAGAGCTTTGGGAGGCTAATCTTCATAGTAGATATATAGAATTCCGTGCTTCCTTTCAACAGCTGTTATGAGAAAGCAAAGAGTGATCTCCAGGGATGAGGCAATACCAAAATGGAATGTATGTGTGAGGGATACATTCAGATAAATTGTAACTGAATATGGGTTTAGCAGATCAGCATCAGAACGTAGTGTCTGTCTATGTTAGAAACCAATTTTTTCATCAAACACAAACACTGTAAACCAACCCACATTCATTTCACCATTCTGAAACTGATGAACTGAGGGATATATATTACCAGGAAATAACATTTCTTGCAGAACTGGCATACATATCCTTTAGGAATCTAGAATATTTGCAAGAAGCATATGTAGTCAAGAGACAGAATTAGGATCAGTTTTATAGCTTAGGTTATATGTTACATTATGTTATGTAATATGTTATGTTATATTAGCATGTGGTAGGCAATATAGAGCCTGTATATTGGCTAGGCCTTGTCTGAAGAACTATGGTGATCTATTCTTGTCTGGCCAACTGACCATTTCCTATCTCAGATATCACAGACCCAGAGCTAAAATCTTGATTGATGTACAGTTGACTATATCCCAAGACTGCCCTGACATAGCCAAAGAAAGCAAAGAGTAATTCAAAGCTAGGCAAGTATTAAAATCCAAGGATAACAAAGCAAGCTAAAGAATTACAGCAAGACTTAAGAGATTTTTCCCATCTCTTTAAGTAATACTACTGAGAATTCAGTGGATTCAAGCCCAGTACAATGCAGCTGGCTCTGATTTCCATGATGATGTGTGCCAAAATGCAAGACTTGGGATGAATCTTGACATCATAGGAGATCCAACCTCGAAGTTGTGTACTGGGCGTATGCTAAGCCAGCCTTCCACAACCTGGTGCTTTCCAGATGTGGTAGGACTACAACATTCAGAATTCCGAGTGCATACGTCCTTTGGCCATACTGGCTATGAATTCTGGGAGTTATAGTTCCAGCCCATCTGGAATATGCTAAAATGAGGGACTTCCAGGGAAGAAATGGTGAACTGAAAATGGCTCTATTAAAAGCAGAGTGAAGAGTTGATGAGTAGACTGGCTCTCTGGACAAGGAGAGGACTTGAGATTGCCCACAAGTGTTCCATACAGTTGTGGGTTTAGAGCTCTGGGAGATGAAGGAATAGCTATCTTGCTCAACCCACGGTTGGTGCTTTTAAAGACACTGGGTTTGCATATGTCCTTTTCTAATCACTTTCAGAAATTGCTTGTTCACTGCTTTTCAGCTATTAGGAACCTTTGGATCTACACGTTTTACAGGACTGGGTGAATTTCCTTCAATTCTTAGTGAAAGAAGTTTTAAATACAAGTTTAAGGACTATTTTTTTTTCTGGAATAAACAGCAAAAGGGTGATTAAAATTTTGATTTTAGAAAGTTACAAATGGACTAATGGTCCAGATGGATTTGAAATAAGATTTTGGAATTAATTATAAGAATCCTTCCTGTGGAAAAATACTTTTGTTTTGAATTCTTTTTAAAAAAAATGATAGGATGGGACTTTGAAGGTTGGACACTAGAGGGAACTAAAAGGAAGTAAAGATTACAATTAAAGGAGAAAAATACTTAAATTTGACTTACTAATACAGAATGGAGTGAAATATTTTAACGTTCAACATATTGAAGGGTATTTTTGAACAATGGGCCCAAAAGTTAATTTTAAGAGTGTCTGCCTCTATCAATAGATTCTGTTTAAAAGATGTTATGGAAGAGGAACAAGTTTTACCGAACAAGACTGAGACTGATCTGAAAGTGGATTTAAAAATGACAAGCTCCAAGAATGATATGGAAAAAGGTGCTACACTGGACATACAAAAGGAAGTGGTGGCTGATGTTATTTGAAGATCAAGATTGTTAAGAGTAAAAGGAAGAAATATAAAGTTGGTTTATTTGATGAAGGTTAAAATTGATAGTTGCTATCTCTAGTAACTATTAATGAACTTTTGCTGGTCAGGACTGAAATGACAAGGTTATTAAGGATTTGTTTATAGATAAGACATATGGGAAGAAGAGATCATTCATTGTATTTTAAGAGAAGGTAATAAGTTACTAAAATTGTTTTTACTTGTGATGAAGGGGGAAGTCATTTCTTTATATATATATAACTTTTTTTTCTTTACTATATAATTTTTTTTCTTTACTATATAATTTTTTTTCTTTTCTATTTTTCTTTCTAATTTTTTTCTTTTCTGCATCTTCTATTTTTTCTAATTTTTTTAGTTTGTATTAGTTTTTTTTATCATTGTAGTTGTAATTTTTAATAAAATTACTATTAAAATGGAATATGCCAAAACAGGAAAGCTGTGCACACAGTTGCTTCACCATATGCTATTTAATCCACATTCTTGTGTTATTCCTATGAACTGGTCATTTTGCAAGTTAATAATATATCCAAACAAAAGGTTTATATTATACATAGTGATCCTCTCTATTAATCATTCCACCTGTTCCATATTGAGTTTTCATATACGAGAAACCCTTGTAAAACATCTTTCAGTACGTACTTCAAGATTTTTAAAGTTGAGATTTATTAATTAAATCTGTATAGCAATCCATTCACTATGTCACCTAATGCTCCTAAATGCTATGTTGGTTTCTAATAAAGCTCACCTCATCCAAGATTTGAACTTGGATGAGAGGGCTAACATGGTATGTATCATTGAGACCTGGCTGGGTGCTTGGAGGAGAGGTACTCCTCTCCAAATTATGCCCCTCTCCGAAATGTGCCCAAACAGATTTCAGGATTACTATTGTTCTTCAGGGAGACTCTGAGGATTGTCAGGGTGCCATGCCAGAAAGTTGAGTATGTATAGCAGCCTCCCTGCTGCACAGAAGCTTCCCTGCCCATGCTGCTCAATGCTGTCGCTGGGTTGGTAGTGGAGTTCCCCAGGTTTATGATTCTGGGAACTTCAAACTGGGTGCAGACTAAGAGACAGCCCATGCTATGGATAACTTCATTCCACAGCTTCATGCGTATGTTAAATAGGTGCAAGAGTGTGTCAAACCCTGAGGCACTCTACAAAGCATGGACATATGTTAGATTATGTTAGATGGCATTTACTTTTTAAGACTTATTTTACTATATTACTACACCTTAATTTTCATGCAGTTTAGCCATAATGGTTTATAAAATAAAACTTGTGGTACTTACTATAATATCTAGTGGAACCTACCAATTTAGTTCCTTTAGTATCCCTGACTCATCATCCATCAGGATTTTAATACCTTTCTTTAAAATGTGATGTGATGGATAATTTGCCCTTAGGTAGCCAGCTTGTCCGAAAATAAACATTACTGAAGTCAGACAGGCTCCTTAGAAAAGGCGCCTGTAGGATTCAGATGTTAAGTCTTTGAATTCTGCATTTCTTCCACTTTCTGAAAAATAACCTTGGGTGGTGACCCAAGGAGGACTTATGCAGTTGAAGATCCAGCCTTGGCTAAGTAAGGCTTCATGGTGAAAATACCTAAAAAACAGACATCTCTCATCTCAACAGAACATTATTACAGGGTTTTATCACATATTGATGAAATCACACTAGCCTCCTGCTGTTTGGTGCCCTCTAAATGTGTTATAATTTCCATAATTTCTCAGGCTGCTGGGCTATTGGGGAAGTATAGCTCAATACATCTAGAAGATACAGTACCAGGTTGTAGAAGGCTAATCTAAACCATTTCAATCAAGATTCAGGCTGGGTACAACATGGATAAAGTCTTGATTATTTTGATTGATGACTTTTATCAGGAGAGATGGGAAAACACCAGGAGTCTGGTTACACCTTTTCAGATTAATATATTTTATTAAAGAAACTTTCATGAGCTGCAGCTCACTTCATCAGAGATATCTCAGTGACATTTGACACAACTGATCATGGTATCTCTGTGTATGGGAATGGGAGCATTGTACTGCAGTGGTTCTGTCTGTTCCTTTAGGACCCTTGCCAAGAGAATAGAATGTTTAGCCCTAGGGCATATAGGTGTGATGTTCCATAAGATTCCATTCTCTCTTGCTGCTAAATGGCGTGTCTGTCTGTCTGTCTGTCTGTCTGTCTGTCTATCTATCTCACCATCACTAAGAAGTTCATAGAGAAAGGAAGAAGGGAAAAATTCAGAGGAAAGGGCTGCTGAGACAGTCAGGAATTGCATTCTTTTATGCCTGTTGGAGCAAAAATAAACAGGAGTGTAATCAGCCTTGGTTTACAGGAAGTTCTGTTTCATTTTTGTTTTTTTTTTACCAACACTTTCCAGTGGGAGAAAGGATCATAAGAATAATCATAATCACTGTAGAGAAGAGATAGTGATTAGGCAGTTGTGTGGGATTATATTTTTGGTTATGTGTGTACAGTTTGTTTTCAGTTCAGTTTTGTAAGTAGAAACATTCTTCAGTGGCAAGCTTGAGTGAATATCAACATTTAATGTGAATTTACATTTATTTTTCATTCTTGATCTGCTCATTAAGGAATAGCTCTTTGAGTACTGTATATCAAGATCTTTCATCATATTTCTAAACCAAAATTTTAAATATATAGGGATTTCCTTTTTTGGAGTGGAAAAAGAAAACCTTCACTGATGGCAGACTATCTTTGAAGGTTTGTGCTGCTGCATCAGGAAGACACTGCTAGGTATTCTTAGTTAGCTCCTAGCCCAGAAAGAGTGCTAAGAGTGCCAGGTAATCAAGAGAAAAGAGTGAGATACAAAGAACAAATATTGTCCAAAAATTCCATTTGGATCCGGAGATGTTTATTAGCTAGAAGATGTCCAATGAACAAGTTAAACCCAGGTTTAGCAGAGGGATTGTGAATAGGTTCCCTCTGAGTCCTGTTATACTGTGTCATCATGGTGACTCTGCATGCGTGTTTCTAGGAGGAATGAGCAAAGGGCACTGGATGTATATGCCAAAAGTATGTATTTCCAGCAGGGTCACTAAGCACATGAAGGTTATCCTAGCTGCCCAGCTAAAGGAAGAAGGCACCTATATTGGGCAGCAAAAATATAGGGAAGTGCTGGAGGCAAATGATCACTTTAGTGACAACAACAAAGACATCATTTCATACTTTCATTTTTAGAGAAGTGGAGGAACTGTGGAACAAAATCAAAAAAGTTGTTAAAGATGAATGTGAAAAGAGACTGCCAAAGATCGAGAAACAGACCAAGAAAGACAAGATCTCAGGAAGATACTTAAATAATTTCAGAGAGCTGTTACAGACATGAAGTAATATTGCAATGACATCTGTAAAAATACTGAAGATGAAACAGACATGGAAAATAGAGAGCCAGTTTGGTCTAGTGGTTAAAGCACCAGGCTAGAAACCAGGAGACTGAGTTCTAGTCCTGCTTTTAGGCATGAAAGCTGGCTGGGTGACTTTGGGCCAGTCACTCTCTCTCAGCCCACAATGTCAGGCTTAGGCAATAAGCCAGTCAGTAAATTAAAATTGGAGGAAGAAACCTCAATAACCTGTGTTATGCTGATGACACTATTCTGATAGCTGAAAATGCAAATGATCTGAATGTCTAGTAATGGAAGTCAAGAAACACAGTGAAAAAATGGGACTAAGATTAAATATAAAGACCAAACTCATGACAACTAGGCTTAAAATTGACGATAAAGATACTGAAGTGATAGATAGCTTCTGCCTTTTGGGTTTGACTGTCAACAGTAAAGGGACCAGCAGTCAAAAAATATATAGAGGCTAGCATTTGGAAGGGTAGCAATGAAGGCTTTGGGAAAAAATATTCAGATGCCATGATATGTCTGCATCTACAAAGATCAGAACTGTGTAGGCAATTGTTTTTCCTGTGACATTTTATGGACGACAAAGCTGTATTTTAAAGAAGCAGGATAGAAAAAGTATTGACATTTTTGTACTTTGGTGTTGGAGAAGACTCTTGAGAAATTCACTGATTTATTTGGTAAATTTATGTAGCCGCCCATCTCACATATGTGACTTGGAGTGGCATACAAAGTTAAGAAACACAAAAACATAACAACAAAAATCATTTTAAAACATTTTAAAACAGTAAAAACCTATTAAAACCCATTAAAAATATGCAGGAGAGCACACTCAATTTTCTTAGCAATGCAGTCACTTTGCAGGCTCCATACCCACATTACCAGATCCTCAGGCCAGAAGACAAAGCCATGTTTTCAGGCCCTTCTGGAAGGCCAGCAAGGTTGGGGCCAATCTGACCTCAGTGGGGAATGATGTTCCAAAGGGCAGGTGCTGCAGCAGAAAAGGCTCTCCTGCGTCCGGTCAGATGACATTCCTTCATGGACAAGATCCACAACATGCCCTTATGGGAAGGGCAGAGGTGACTGGGGAGAGGTAGTCCCTCAAATAACCTAGCCTCATGTCATATAGGGCTTTATAGGTCATTACCAGCATCTTGAATTGAACCCAGAAGCAAACTGGTAACCAATGTAGCTCACAGAGCAGAGAGATAATGTGCGCTGATCTAGGTGTACACATAAGTGCCCACACCACATGTTGTACCAGCTTAAGCTTTCAGATTCTTTTCAAGGGCAGCCCCATGCACAGTGCATTACAGTAATCCATGTGGGATTAATTCTATTGCATTCATCTTTATTTTGTACAATTGCTTTGAAATATTTCTAATAAAGAAAAACAGGCAAAACATTTTCTAAATAAGTAAATAAATAAAATACCTCCTACACTTTCTTTGCTTAGGTTCTGGAATATATCTTTGGTGGTGGAGAGCTAAATAAATTGTTTGGAAGTAAGACATCTAAACTATATTGATTATCTGGAAAACACTGAAAGTATACAGACAAAAGGTTTGAAAAGTTACCTGTAGACTGAATGAGAGAATAAAAAGTTAAAATTGCCGGAATGCTGAATTTTAAACTTGGTTGAAAGAAAATCACTTTACTCTGATCAACTGATTACACAGAACAAAAAACAAAGTGAGAAAGAGAAAAAACTAAGAAATGAAAAGCATAAAATTAAGGTAAAATGCAATTTAAAAAGGAAAAACATGATGTGGGTTTTTATATTCTCCCCCCCACCTGTGCCTAACTAATTAAAATTATAGTCAAAATGAAAGAGACTAAACTTGTATCTTTCTCCTACGGATACTGTCTTTTTAATCATCTTAGTATTCAGAGATGTTACTTTGTTCATTAGAGCCTTACAATTCATAACGGTTTTATTCCATTTCTTAAAATGTTTCTCCTTAAATATGAATTTGGATTTTCTCAATTGTTTTCTATCCTTTTTTCCTTTCCTCCCTCCCTTACATTTTTCCTCATCCACTCTGGTTATATCATATATTGTTTCAATTTGTGGGTTCTTATTTTTGCTCTAAAATTTGATACCTCATGATGGATTTCTCAACTGTTTATAGTCATGTTTACATGCAAATTTACTAGTACTATCTGTCTGTACTTTGATGAGAAAATGTTACAGGTAGAAAAAACTATAGAAAATATAGCTTTGATGGTTAGAAAAAGTTATGCTGAAAGAGTAGTTTTGAAGAAGGATTCATAAGAACATTTAAAAAAAAAAGAATAATGGTAATGCAAAACATCATAAAGGCCTTATTTGAGAGTTTCAGAATTTCTACCCACCCTTTCTGAAGAGAAAACCTTCAGCGGACAGTCTGGAAAAGCTCCAAGTATTTTCAAGGTTTGGAAGGGATTAACAGCATCCTTTTGGGCTTTCAAAATCAGTACAGCATATGGATTGGTCTGGTCTTGCATTGTTGGCTATGTCTGCAAAGGGAATATTTTTTATAATTCAAGGAGATATAAATGAGTCATTAGAGAACCTATGTACTTTATGTGTGGAAGGCAGCTGATTTATATGGTTGTTGTTGGACATTTGCCAGGAAGAAATAATTCTGGGGAGCCAAGATCAAGCTTTGTATATGCAGATAGATAAATCTCAAGGCCGCTGATGTTACATTTTAAAGAAACAGGTACCAACATTTGTCACATTAGAATAGCTGAGTGCAGGCTGCTGTACATTCCATCTTTTTGTGCTGGAATGGAAATTGGAACTGGTTTAGCATTCAGCTTGAACCCCCCCTCATCATCTTTGTTGTTCTCTGCTGATATGCTACAGTTGATATTGTTTTTAAATTGTGATACAGTTGGAAGCAAAATTAAATTATATCATTGCATCTTCTAATTTGGAAATTGCTATTGGAATTTTTATAGTTTTGAGTGGCTTATAATTTGGGTGCTTTTATAATTTTATATTTTTATTTTTGTAAACTATGATCTTTAGATGGAGATTAGCCAATAAACAAACAAACATATACTGCTATGGTAACAGCTTTAATTCAATTTATAATGAACTTAGGCTAGGTCCATACATTACACTAAGCATAATGTTGTTTGCTTGGTTTGGTTTAGTATGTTAGATGAATCCAGATGTTATGATTTGTTAATCATGCTTTATGGGTAGCTTGATGTATAGATACAGCCACTATGGTTTATTTAACACTTTAAAGAACATCTAGCTTCTCTAAATGAATTCAAGTTTCCAAGACTAGATGGATTACATCTCAGAGTACTAAAGGAATTGACAGATGTGATTTCAGAACCACTGACTGTACTGTTTAGTAAAAGGGAAGTGCCAGAAAATTGGAGAAGAGCAAATGTTCCAATCTTTAAAAAGTTTAAAGAAAAATTGATCTAGGAAATTACAGACCAATCAGCTTGAGATCAGAACTTGGGAAAATCCTAGAAAAAATAATCATGCAATGGGCTTACAAGCACTTAGAAAGGAACAATGTTTTATAAGCCAGCATAGGTGTGTTAAAAATAGATTATGCAAGGCTAACCTTACTGTTCTTTTTTGTGTGTGTGTTTTGTTTTTTTTTGGTCAAAGTGACTAGATTAGTAGACCAAGAAAATGCTGTACTTAGACTTCAGTATGGCATTTTTTAACATTGTTGCTGGCTTTAACATTTTCAGGTCAGATACCAAAGAAGGTGTACACAGGAAAAAACACCAGGATAATTACAATAAACAAAAGTTTATTAATGAAATCCCAGTACTTACAACATCAGAGAGATTCCTCCCAGACCACCTATAGTAAACCAAGGTAGCTCCGGGGGAGAAATTCCATGGAATTGACTCACAAAGGGGTTGCTTTCCTTGGACACATTTTGTAACCCTTCAACCTCTCCCCCCACCCCCATCCCAGTTGCTTAGTTTAGGCATAGTGAGGATTAGCTTAATTGTTAAGTGTCTAGCAGGTGCCTAGCTAAGACAAAAGTGGGAAATAATTATATAACTGGGGTTAGAGCATGTTGTGTGTTATCTCCCAGCTCAAGAGAGTAAGTAGGAAGAGCTAGCTTGTTTAAGCAGCCTCTCTTCCTAGTGTTAATTTAAAAATGCAGGTCACAGAGGACATTGACCATAGCCTCTTTCTTGATAAAACTGAACAATGTTGGATGGACGGTCCCACTACCAGATAGATTCACAGTTGGTTGAACTATACGCAACCTGTGCTCTTAATGGTTCTCTATCTATATGGAAGGAGGTATGCAGTGGAGTACTGCAGGGTGCTATCCAATGCTCTTCAATATTTTCATAAACAACTTAGATGATAGAATAGAAGGGATGCGCATCAGGTTTGCAATTACCCAAAGCTGAGAGGGACTGCTAACACCTCAGAAGACAGGGTCAAGGTTCAAAAGTCTTGACAGACTTGAACATTGGGCCTTATCCAATAATATGAAGTTCAATGTGATAAATATAAAGTTCTGCATTTAAGTAGGAAAAAACAGATTCACATATAACATAGGTGGTGCCTGGCTCAGCAGTACTGTTTGTAAGAAAGATCTGGTTATCTCGGCAGACCACAAATGTACTGGTCACCATAATATGAGAAGGACACCAAAGAACTGAAAAGAATGCAAAGAGCAACAAAAATGGTGAGAGGCTTAGATGCTAAGTCCTATGAAAAACAATGAAAGGAATTGGGTATGTTTGATGTAAAGAAAGGAAGATTAAGGGGAAACCTAAGAATAATCTTCCAATATTTGAAGGGCTGTCACAGGGAAGAGGTTGTGGATTTATTCCACATAGTGCCTGGAGGTAGGACAAGAACCAATAGGTGAAGTTTTAGAGGGAAATCCAAAATCAAAATGAGGAATTTCCTGATCATGAGAGCTATTAAGCAGTGGAACAACCTGCCTTCTGGAGTTGTGGGTGTTCTATCACTGGAGATTTCAAGCAAAGGATGAACAGTCATTTATCTTAAACAGTATCAGGTTTCCTGCCCTGGGCAGAGGTTAAACTAGAAGACCTTCAAGTCCCTTCCAGTCCTATGTTTCTATGAAAATAAATTACCACATAGCACATGTGAATCCAGTCACAGTGTAGGAATAGAGCTGGGGTATAAAATCCTCCAATTTGCTCCAGGCTTGTGATTTTATGTTTGCACAGATCTAGACAGAGTACAGCAGTTCCTGGTGAAGTATGAGGAAAGGACTAATTATATAGTTACTGAAGAAATAATTGATTTCTGGATCAGAGAATGTGTGCATATCTTAAGTTTTAATACTCTCCATATAAAAGATCTTTTCAGCATATGAAGAAGAATGTGTGATCATTCTTCTACCTGATATGCTAATTCCATATAATTTATCCTTGATTGCCATTTTATGCTTATTATGTTTTCTGTTGTTACTTATATTTGGTGTTTTAATCTGTGTTAACTGCCAAGTTACTCTTGTGATGTGGGTGGCCATATCAATTGAATTGAATAAATATATTTTTGTTTACAATAAATAAGTACTGTAAGCTATTAATATACAGTAATCACAAATTTAAAGGAAAACGCCCACATTTTGTGCTACATGCAATCTCCGACCTCTTTTGTGAGGCAGTTCTACGTACAGCGCTTTAAGTAACTTAAAAGACTGCGTACTATAGTTTGAAATGAGCGAGCCCAATCCTCGCTGATAAGAATGGCAGTCTGCCGGCGTCTTTAGATAGGCTGATAAATGACAACATTTTGGCCCTTCAAAACGAAATTATGTCATGGTGATGAGTCATACCCCTTCAGATAATTAGGCCTAGGACCGTAGCCTCCTAAGTCTGCAATATTACTTGCGTTTGCCGAGGAGAAAGTCCTATTGTACTGAACAGATCTGTTAAGAATCGCACTGTAAATGTTGATTTCAAGCAATCCGCATCTTGTTACTTTCCTCAGACAGTCTGACGCGGGGCGGGACAATCTCGTCCAGAGGAAACAGAGAAAAGCCGCCCAAAGGTGGGCGGGCCTGTTTCTCACGAAGCTCCGCCCCTCCACGTTCTTTCCCGCGCGGCGCGGTGGCTGTTCTGTCCAATCACGAGTAAGCGGCAAATCGCCTCTTCAAAATAGGGCGCGCGATTGCTTTCCTCCTGTGGATCGCCGCCTTGCCCTACTTTCCATGCTTTTGCCTGGTTCTTCTCCAAGGGTTTCCGCCGCTTAGCCGAGATTAATCAGAAAGCACGCATGCGCCCGCATAAGATTGTCGCCCGAAAAAAAAAAAAAAAGTGTTTTCCTAGCGAAGGAGGAGGAAGAGAAAGAGGCGCATGCGCTTGTTTTGGCGGGGCAGGGTGTCCTTGGAGGGAAAGGAGCAGCCGAGAAATGGCTACTGGATTCGGGTCGTTGCTGCGCGAGTGCCCGCTCCTCCTGCCCCAGAACCGGGAAAAGAGTGTCTATGAGGGCTTCGTCACCGCCCAGGTACCGAAACGCTCCGGGACGGGCGTGGGGGGGGGGGCGGCGGCGGCGGCAGTTGGAGCATCTCAGTTGCGGTTCATCTGTTGCTTTTTCCGTTCCTTTTCCAAGAAGGTGGTGGAGCAGGTAAGGGATAGGACGGTCCCTAAAGACCACCCTGATGAGTTCGGCGCCCGGTGAGGATTGCGATCCTGCGCTTCTTCGGAAGTATATCCACGCCCTGCATTGGCTCTTTTCAGTTGCAGAAAGCGCCCTGCCTCTTGTGGAGGAGATGCTTCATAAAAGGCCCTGTTTCAGTCTCCGTCTCCAATGGCATACACACACAATAGGGGCATTGTAGGAGGACAGCCCTGTAAGCCTCTGGTATCAGAGATGAGGAGGAGTCTGGCAGCCCCTTCAGAGGCTAACCAATTTTATTATTATAAGACATAATATAGTGACTGATTTGAAGATTTGGGCTATTCAGAGCCCTGGAGAACCCCTGCTAGCCTGGCCTCCCAATTCTGTCCTCCAGATTAGGTAGGCTGCAGTCCTTTTATTTTCTGCCAGAGTAACTAAGGCCTCTCAATTCAGAGTGATGGGATATACGCTAGAGCCTTGTTCCGGGAGTTGAAGTCCACACATCTTAAAGTTGCTGAGGTTGAGAAACACTGTTCTAGGGAAACAACAGATACAAGGGAAAGATAACTTCCTATCATTGGGATAGGAGAAAAGAGTGTTATTTAAGTGCACATTACTTTTATTGTATTTTCCTTCTGCTTTTCAAAAGAATTTGCATCACTCGTTTTCTAAAAAAAACCCTATTTCCGTTCTGTTACAAAATAAAACACAGTACACTTGGGAAAGAAAGTAGAGGATAAAAAGTCTCCTTTTAAGATGACTTCAGGGAGTTTGCCCATATATATATTGTGTCAGCGATACAGAGGCAGTTTGATGTTGCTGCCTTATACAGTTTTTTTTTTTACTGGTTCCCAATATATGCTACAGCCCTGATATTCCCATCCAAGTACTAACCAGGCTCAACTATGCTTAGCTGCTGAGCCCAGTCAAGGTTGACTAGATGCTGCCATCTGCTGAGTCAGTAGAGGATAAACTAAAGATCAGTTTGGAGGTATCAGGATTGGAGCCAGGTTGACCTTCCCATGGTGGTAATTTGGTTGAACAGAGATGCTATAACAGACCATGTTTTCTCATTACATCTTCAGCACTAAGAAGAAAACTTTTGCAGCTGCTGATGTTTAGGCTTATAGATGGAGCCAACCTGATATTATTTAACTAGGTTTAGTTCTCAAATGCTAGAAGGCTGGTATAGCTTTCAAGTGGAGATTGGGTCATCTGGCAGTAGTAAACCCAAGATTTTCTTTGCTTCTTAGTAGAAGTTCTTACTATTTACCTATGCAGAGCAGAATGTGAAACAAAAAAAGCTTGAGGAGTTAGAATGTGCTACATCAAATTACATAACTATACAAATTTAGTTTAATATATTTGGAGGGGGGCAGTGTTCCTTCCCAAGTTTGCAGTTTGTACATCGTGCTTATAAACTGACACATCTCAAAAGTTAAAATGATTTTATGACCTTTGAGTTGGCTCAGTAAAGGTATTTTCTAATATTTTAAACTTTTGTGATGTTTGGTTTGGTGTTTAACAACAGTTACAACTTCTTAGTGTTCTCCATATCTGTTTTTAAAAAGGCCTATTTTTCCTCTGTCTTTGTAGAATAGTATTCTTTAATGTATAGTTCTTTTCTTCACCTCTGGACTGTGTACTTGCTTATATTTGCATTCTATATGTCTATTATATGTCCAAGCATGTATGTTCAGACAAATGAGATGGAAGAATGCACTGCATCTTTTTGGAATGTTCTGAAATTTGTGTCAGTGTACAGTTGCATGTAGAATGCATAGGATTGTACCCTTTAACACCAACTACTGATAAATGTATTATCTGAAAGAGAAATATCTTGATTTTCTTCCTCGTATAATTCTTTCTCTTCCTCTGCTTCTCTCCTCAAAATAAAGAAGGTAAGAGAAGTAACTGGTTGTTTGCAAAAAACAGTTGGAAAAAAGGGAAGAAATATCCTCCCCTCCCCATATAATATTTATTAAAGCTATTGCCCATTTAGAAATTACATCTATGGCTAGTTCTATTTTTTTCCAGTACGGGGTGGCAGGTTTGAAGATTTTTTAAAAAGTTATGATACACTGAATTATAGTTATTTGACCTTTACAAAAGGTCACAATTACATCTGCTTTTTATTTCATAAAAAAGGGCTATTTATATGTAATAGAGGTGAGAGTTACAATATACTATGAAATTAAAGGTTATAGGATACATTAATTGTACTTCTCTGTACTTCAGATTATTCTATGACAGTTTCTTGAAACATCCAGTGTTTTGTAGAAATGTTGAAAAAAAAATACTGGCTATCTTACCACTGAACTTGGCATTAATACTTTCCAAATTAGAGTTTTATGAACCATGCTGGGAAACTGTGACATGTTTATTTCCCAAATTTGGCCAATAGCAATCCTTATTGGAAAACTTGCTGAAGGCTTTAAGGTTAATTGAAGGCTGAATTCCTATAGACACTTATCTATGAGTACATCCCATGAATTCAGTTGAATAATTTCTCAATGGATACATATAGGATTCCATTGGAAATTATATCAGCTTTTGTAGCCAACTATTTCATAAGATGATTAAAAACTCAAACCTTTCCTGGCCTTGACATGTCATACTTCTTTAGTTAATATGTTTGTTCTAGAGTATCCTGATAATGTACTAAAATGGAGCAAAATCTATACACTCTATTAATATGGTAATTAAAATATGCCATTTAGTTGATTATTGTCTATATATTGGATTTTGAGACCACACAAAGGTGAAAGGATTTGATATATTTTCTGTATTTTTTTTGTTTTCAAGTCCATAACCAGTGACGTTAACGCATGTTCAGACAGTTTAATAGTTTCAAGTGTAGTTGAATAACTAGTTCTCAGTTGTCTACTCTATTTTCTGTGGTATGAAGTAGTCTTTCATACTCATTCTCTATATAAATGTTGATATGATGCAAATGGAGCTAACCATACACAAGGAACAGGTACATGTACGTCTGTGGGAACTACATGTTTTATAGATGTACACAACAACTTTAGGAAAACATAGTACAAAATTATAATAATTATATAATTATATTAAACATATGAGAGAGAGGAACTTGTGGGAGAATGAGGAGGAATGGAATAAAATTTAATGACCAACCAATTTATCACATTTAAGCATAACATTTTCTTCAGATTCTGAAAGCTATTCTTGATAAACAAATAGTGGCTGGAATTTTTAAAAACCTTATGCTTAAATGAGATGATTAATTGGTCTCTAAGATTTCTTGAATGGGAATTGAACTGAAATTTCTTCCTAAATATCTTTAGAAGAATTGTGACCTAAAAGATAGTATATAAATGAAGAAAACATTGCCTATTTGAACTACTTAATAGGAATAGACTGTAACTCAGTGGTAGTACTGTATGTATGCTTTAAATACCAAAAATCTTCAAATTCTCTGTATCTTCAAATGCCATTTGGAGAAACACCTGTTTGAAGCCCTGGAAATCTGCTTTTGGCCAATGTAGTTAGATGGACCAGTGGTCTGACTCACTGAGCTGGTGGTGTGAAAAACATTTCATGTTTCAAACTCAAAACAGACTGTTTTAGTCTCACCAAAAGTGTTCTGATGGTGGCTGACCTTGCCAGTAAGACCAAAACACTTCCAGTGAGGTCAGACAGCTAATTTCAAGATTTTCTCAAACCACTGTTTGAAGTTGCTTCTTGTGTTCTTCATTTTAGCTAGACAGTGGGGGTTAGAACAAAGGTTGTTTTCATATCTGTTTTAGCAGATGGGATTTGCTGATAAGGTTGTAATAAAGTGTACTAGCTCTTTTTACTCCATCCCAAGCAAACTTCAACATATCTATAGTATATAATTATATTACACAACCTTTAATTCTTTTTAAATTAGAGCTGCAGTAGGCTTCCATAACTAATTGCAATATTATGGAACAATAAAAGAATGTGGATGTTAATATAAGAAAATATTTACACACAAAGGGGTAAAATGCACTCCATCAGATTTTATCCTTTGTATGACACATGATGTTTTCACAGCTGTCAGAATAGTATATACAGTCCACCTTCCCTTAAGCTCTCAGAGTAGAGAAATACAGTGGTACCTCGGTTCACGAACTTAATTCGTTCCGCGACTCTGGTCGCGAACCGAATTGGTCGTGAACCGAATCAAATTTTCCCATAAGGTTCAATGTAAATACGGTTAATCTGTTCTGACCCCTACGAATTTGGTCGCCAACCGATTTTTGATCGCGTCCCGAATCAAATTTCCCTATAAGGTTCAATGTAATTACGGTTAATCCGTTCTGAACCATATGGTTTTTTTTTTTAAACCGCAAAAATATGACACAAAGTACAGTACAAAGAGAGAGAAAGCTAACCTTGCTTGACGCAACGTCTGGCGTGGAGGACAGGAAGGCGGGTGGGGAGGCGGTTACTGCTTGGAGGGAGAGTCCCCCTCCCTACAGGAAGCCGTGACCACGTGTCATGGGAGGGAAAATGGCTGCGGATCCTGTTCGTAACCCGATGCGGAGTTTGCGAACGGAGGCAAAATTTTGCGACTGGAGCTGTTCGTGAACCGAATTGTTCGTGAACAGAAGCGTTCGTGAACCGAGGTACCACTGTACAGATATTACATGTCATGCCCTCCTGTAAGGGTTTTACGTGACTTCTATATCCCCCTTGGTTGGGGGGGGGTATTTCTTTATTTTTACACAGTGTATATCCTGTGTGGCATTTTTCAGTTACACTGGTCACCAGGACACACCATGTGACCAATTTCATCTGTTGGGACCTGTCAGATGTAGGTAGCCAAATGTTACTTTATGGGGTTCAAACCCTCCACTGGGAATTGAACTCACAGACCTGACTACCCATGTCTGATGAGTCCCAGTAGACAAAACCTGTCACATGGTGCTTCCTGGTGGTCAATGTAACTGATATTATCACAGTAGTTTTTACTTATTTATGCTTATTATTTTTTATACCACCATAGTCATACAACTTGTGATGTACAGAGGCATCAATGTTCATGATAAAATTCAATTCCTGTAATACAATAGTAAAAAAAAATCCACAGTTTTAAAACCTAAAAATAAAACAGCAGAATATAAAAAAAAAATCTGTGGAATTAATTCACTGATCAAAAAATCCTCCTAAAGACCTGTTGTTTTAACCTGCTTCTGGAAGGTCAACAGGGTTGGGACAAGTCTGACTTCCAGGGGAAGGCTGTTTCATAGAATTGGGGCTGTAACAGAAGCACCTCCTCCTGGCCTCAGTCCCTCTGATTTCACACTGCTGTAATAGGGAATTGCGATAATTTTTTCCCACAATGTTTGTATTAGATGGGTTGATTCTAGTTGAAGGAGAGTAGTATACAGTAGCAGGTCATATTGGGTTTGATAGGTTAAAACCAGAATTTCAAATTGTACTTCGAAACATGCTTAGCTGTCTAGTGCCCATTAACAAACAGGTTGCTGCATTCTGAAAGAACTGCAGTTTCTGAGTGGTCTTTAAAGGTAACTCTATGTAAAGTGTATCACAATAGTGCAACTGGGTAATGATGAAAGCATGAGTTACTCTTACTGTTGTATGATAGTATAGGTCAGTGTTTCTTAAACTTTTTTCTCTCAGGACCCCTTTCCACTTTTAAAAATTATGGAGGACCCCAAAAGAGCTTTTCTTTCTATGGGTTATATTTATATTTACCATATTAATAATTATGATTGATGCATTTGCTGCTGCTATTGCTTCTCACAATTGTTTGATGGGATTTTAATATTGTATTATTTTTCAACATAGGCTGGCAAATAATTTTGATTTCGAGGACCCCTGAGAAGGTCTTGGGGGACCACCAGGGGTCCTAGGATCACACTTTAAGAAACACTGGTATACAGGTGAAACTCGAAAAATTAGAATATCGTGCAAATGTTCATTTAAGTCAGTATGGCAACTCAAAAGGTGAAACCAATATATGAGATAGACGCATTACATGCAAAGCGAGATATGTCAAGCCTTACTTTGGTATAATTGTGATGATTATGGCATACAGCCTATGAAAACCCCAAATTCACAATCTCAGAAAATTAGAATATTACATGACATCAATAACACAAGAATTGGAAATAGAACAAGATCGGACCTCTGCAAAGTATAAACATGCATATGTACTCGGTACTTGGCTTGGGCCCCTTTTGCAGCAATGACTGCCGCAATGTGGCGTGGCATGGATGCTATCAGCCTGTGGCACTGCTGAGGTGTTATGGAAGACCAGGATGCTTCAATAGCGGCCTTCAGCTCCGCTGCATTGTTCGGTCTCATGTCCCTCATCTTTCTCTTGGCAATGCCCCATAGATTCTCTATGGGGTTCAGGTCAGGCGAGTTTGCTGGCCAATCAAGCACAGTAATCCCATGGTCATTGAACCAGGTTTTGGTACTTTTGGCAGTGTGGGCAGGTACCACGTCCTGCTGGAAAATGAAGTCAGCATCCCCATAAAGCTCATCTGCGGAAGGAAGCATGAAGTGCTCCAAAATCTCCTAGTAGACGGCTGCATTGACCCTGGACTTAATGAAGCACAGTGGACCAACACCAGCAGATGACATGGCTCCCCAGATCAACACAGACTGTGGAAACTTCACACTGGACTTCAAGCATTGTGCATTGTGTGCCTCTCCATTCTTCCTCCAGACTCTGGGTCCTTGGTTCCCAAATGAGATGCAAAAGTTGCTCTCATCAGAAAAGAGGACTTTGGACCACTGGGCAACAGACCAGTTCTTTTTTTCTGTAGCCCAGGTAAGATACTTCTGACATTTGTTGTTCAGGAGCAGCTTGACAAGAGGAATACGACATTTGAAGCCCATGTCCAGGATCCGTCTGTGTGTGGTGGCTCTTGATGCACTAACTCCAGCCTCAGTCCACTCCCTGTGAAAGTCCCCAACACTTTTGAATGGCCTTTTCCTGACAATCCTCTCCAGGCTGTGGTCATCCCTGCTGCTTGTGCACCTTTTTCTACCACGCTTTTCCCTTCCACATAACCTATTGATGTGCTTTGATACAGCACTTTGGGAACATCCAACTTCTTTTGCAATTACCTTTTGGGGCTTTCCCTCCTTATGGAGGGTGTCAGTGATGGTTTTCTGCACAACTGTCAGGTCAGCAGTCTTTCCCATGCTTGTGGTTCCTACTAAACCAGCCTGAGAGACCATTTAAAGGCTCAGGAACCCTTTGGAGGTGTTATGGATTCATTAGCTGCTTAGAGTGGGACACTTTGAGCCTAGAATATTGAACCTTTTCACACTATTCTAATTTTCTGAGATTGTGAATTTGGGGTTTTCATAAGCTCTACGCCATAGTCATCACAATTATACCAAAGTAAGGCTTGACATATCTCGCTTTGCATGTAATGCGTCTATCTCATATATTGGTTTCACCTTTTGAGTTGCCATACTGACATAAATGAACATTTGCACGATATTCTAATTTTTCGAGTTTCACCTGTAGGTGATAGCAGTTGGTGCATGTTCATCGATCAGCTTTATTGCTGAGTAGGGATTTTCATCTTGGTTCTGGTCCAGTTTCTTTTTCTCTTCAATCATGTCTTTATCAATCATGTCATTCATTCATTCAATATATATATGTATGTGTATGTATGTATGTATGTATGTATGAACTTTATATACCAAGTCTGGCTATCTGCCCATTTATTATTATATTTCTCTATTAAATTGTTGCTGAGCAAATAGTCCTTATTGCTTTGTATTGACAACTTAGTGCCACAATGTTTGGTATATCATTTAATATAGTTTTATTATTGTCTATACTGTATAGGGTTTAAAGTAGAAGAGTTTAAATGCAAATTTTAAAAAATGTAAGAAGTTAACATTGGTCAGAACATACCTTAAAAAGCCCTGATGTCCTCAAGCATGTAGGCTTTGCTAAATATGTATATCTGAAAATATTATGCCTAATGTGATTCTGTATTTCCAGGGCAGAGACTTTCACATAAGAATATTGTTACCAGTGGATCATCAGTTGAAAAATGCTAGGTGAGGTGCATAATTTCTCTATTTTTCTGTATACTGTATGAAATAATTTCATTTTCCTGCATGGAAAGGAATTATCATTAATTTAGTTTGAAGAGATTTCCAGTATGTCAGCAATTTTAGTGATTGAATTGTCACTAGTTAATCTTGATACTAGTTAGCTCAAGTGTAATCAGTCAAGTCATCGTATGGGAATGCTTCATACAATTTATGGGAATGAGAAGATATTTTCTAATTCTGCAGGCTAGAACTACAGAAATATAACTAGAAAGGTGTATTTGGTCTTGGAGCCAATCAAGCTGAGGTTATACTTAGACAATAACTGGCTGTTACAAAACTATAATGTTTTCAATGTGCTAACCAAGAAAGTGTCATCTCCCTTCCCCAATATGACAGTAAGATACACACTAGGAATGTTCTGATTCATAGTACATGTTATTTGTATGACATTATCTGTTACATCAAGATGTGCATATTTTTCAAGTAATATCAGATTTGGCTTTGGAGGTTCTGTATGGCTACCCCTACCAAGCTGGACCACAAGTTATTGCAATATCACCCTTGCCAGATTGGCTCATAAAATACCCTGTATGTCTCACTTGTCAGAATAGCCATGCTACTGTATTTCAGTCACACCGTCTTTATTTCTTTGAGTAGGCTGTATGCAAGAAGTTCAAGAATCAGTCCAAGTTTGACTTTTTAGAGCTATTTTTAACTTTAAGTTTTATAAATAGATACAAAATTGAGCACCAAAATTTCATTAAATGATAACAAAACTCAGCATCCTTATCTAAGGAAAGGAAAAGGGAAAGAAAAGAGGGGAAAGTAGGGCATGAGGAAATGTCTCTGAAGATGTTTCAAAGGTCTTCCACATTCTGACATTGTTATCACTATTTGTTGTACTTCATTGATCTCTCAGGGTGAGGTGGAGGCGGGGTGCTGGAGAAAGCAGGAATTAGGGGGCTGTATTGTTCCAGGTGGCTAGGTGACATTTTCTTCCTGGAGGGAGAAAAGGTGCCTGGTGTTTTTTAATTTAGGTCTCCTTATTTTTCTCATTGGTTCTCTACCCATCTTCTCCATACATGGAAAAACCTTTGGCCTTCTTTCAAAACTTTTTTCTTCCATCTGCACATGTGATCTCTTTCTATCTGCACAGGCTTGTCTACTTATGTCTGTCTCTGCTTGTGGTTTGATGTCAACTTTCTGTTTCTTGCTTCTGAAAACTCTGCATTTAGAATTGGTTTACTGTGTAAAATCTAAGGCCCCTGAGAAGGGTTGTGGGAGCTAGGGAATGCTACATAAAATAGATCAGGAGGCCCATGCACCTCTACAAAATTATACCAAAGCAAAGCAAAAATCAATTTCTGACATGGTTTTTTTTTAATAGTAATTTTATTAAAAATTACAATTGCAAAGATAAAAACTAATACAATCTAAAAAAAAAGAATAAAAAGAAAAAATAGAAGGTGCAGAAAATAAAAAAATAGAAAGAAAAATAGAAAAGAAAGGAAAAATAAGAATATAGTAAAGAAAAAGAAAAATATATAAAGAAATAACTTCCCCCTTCATCATAACAAGTATAAACAATTTTTATAACTTATTACCTTCTTTTAACATACAACAAATGATCTCTTCTTCCCATATCCCATCTCTTATCTATAAACAAATCCTTAAAGCCTCGTCATTTCAGTCCTGATCAGCAAAAATCCATTAAGGGTTACCATAGATAACAACATATCTATTTTAACCTTGATCAAATAAACCAATTTTATATTCCTTTCTTGTACTTTTAACAATCTTGATCTTTAGGCACTTTAAATAATGTCCTAGAACTTGATTTCTTTTCATTTTTTCTTTGTCCCTTCTCACTAATTCTTCAAAGCTTCAGCAGGTGTAATGGAATGGACTTATGAAGGCCAGACTCAGGGAGATAAGCGTGTTCTTAGCCCTCAACAGGAGCGTGGGAAGTTCAAGAAGGGGAGGCTGGCACCTCCCTAAGGAATTGACGGTGTTGTGGCTGGCTGGCTTGGGAACTAGGGTTCAGTCTGGGGAGATTTTCTGTCTGGAGGTTGTAGCTAATCAATGCAACAGAACTGTATTTGCATTGTCCCTTGGAGTTCTTTGGGCTGAATCTGAAAGCAAGCCTCTTTTGTAAATCCAATATAGGAAGATTATCCAGGTCACTGTCTTAGTTTGTTATTTGTATATGCCTTTTAATTATTAAGATATCAGCCAGTTTCTTTTGTATGTCCAGTATAGCATCTTTTCCCATAACATTCTTGTAGCCTGTCATTTTTAAATCCAGTTTCAGATCAGTCTCAATCTTCTCAGTAAAATGTGTTCCTCTTGCATAACATCTTTTAAAAATAGTCTGTCTATAGACACTCTTAAAATTAACTCTGGGTTCATTGTTCAAAACTGTCTTTCCAATGTAAAAATATTTTGCTTCATTCTGTATTAGTAGGTAAAATTTAAGTGTTCTTCTCTTTTAATTGTAATCTTTAGTTCCTTCTAGTTCCCTCTAGTGTCCAACCTTCAAAGTCCCATCCTATCATTTTTTTTAAAGAATTCAAAACAAAAGCATTTTCCCATGGGAAGGAGTCTTATAATTAATTCCAAAATCTTATTTCAAATCCAACCAGACTCTTAGTCCGTTTGTAACTTTCCAAAATCAAAGTTCTAATCACCCTTTTGCTGTTTATTCCAAAAGGAAAAAAAAGTTAAGTCCTTAAACATGTATTTAAAACTTCTTTAGCTAAAGATTGAAGGAAACTCACCCAGTGTTTTCAGACTTGTCTATCCAAAGGTTCCTAATAGCTAAAAAGCAGTTAACAGGTAATTTCTGAAAGTAATTAGAAGAGGAAGTATGTGAACCCAGTGTCCTTAAAGGCACTAGCTGTGGTTTGAGCAAGGTGGCTATTCCTTCATCTCTCAGAGCTCTAAACCTGCCAGAGACTGCTGTCTTGCAGTGTCCTCGTGAGGAACAACTGTCTGGAGTGCTTGTGGGCAGTCTCAGGTCCTCTCCTTGTCCAGAGAGGAATTATGAACAACTGGTGTACTTGCCAGCTCTTCATTCTTTTAGCGGAGCTGTCTTCAGTTTGCCATTTCTTCCCTGGAAGTCCCTGGCATGACTTTCTTCATTGTCTGTATCAGGCTCTTGAAGACCAGACCTGACATTTGATATGTCTTTAGCTTGCCTATCATTAAAGGAAACTAATTTGGATTATTTACATAGATCAGACAACTTTGCAAATGTTTGAACAGCATACAAATATGAAAATGCCCAGGAACATGTATTCCTTTCATTCCTTTGAACAATTTAGTAAGAAATTATTTGTGTAATAACATTAAGTAGAAAGCTGTACTAACATTATTTAAATCTAGTAGAATTCATCCAGGATTATATTAAAACATATGATTACAGAAAATGAGTTTACCTTGAAGAAAGGTATCAATATTATATAGTCCTTTTATGAGGCTGTTTAGGAGAACAGTCAATTTTGTATTTCAAAACTTACTCATTGCACACACTGAAAATGATGTTCTCTGTGCTGCAAAGATTCCGTGGAATTTGTACTAGTTTTCAGGATATATAATAATAATAATAAAAGCTGTTAGAAATGGCTGGTTACCCATTTAGTGAAGCTAAATGACAATGAAAATGGTTCCTTTTTCTTCTGTAATTATGCCACTCTAGGTAGAGAGAAAATATTCATATATTTATTTATTCTGTCAAAATTTAAGATGTTGAATTTACAGTATAGATAAAATTAAAAAATCAGATACTCCCTTGATTAAAATAGGTCTAATCTAACTATTGATTCACTTATTTAAATGTTTTTAATGCATTCTATCAAGGTAGGTGTTTTCTAATGAGACATGAGGAGAACCTTTTCGGCACAACACATTTTTTTTTTTAAAAAACTATCAATTGGTGGTATAGTATGTAATGTGGCAAACAGTTACTTTAAATTTGAATTACAATCATTACTAATGAAGCTATTTAATTAGAAGAAGAGGATGATTGATACACATTATCCTGTTCTCCTGAGCAGATATCATGAAATTAGCCCTGCTGGATCCAGCCACAGTCCCATCTAGTCCAGAATTCTGTGTCACATTGTGAACAACTGTATGCATTTGGAAAACCAGGACTAAAGGCAATAGCCCTCTTTTGTGGTAACCAGGATTTAGCACATGCTGCTTAAAATTCAGAAACTAGTTAACAGCCATCAAAATTAGTAGCTTTTCATATTCTTTCATTAAACTTTCCAATCTTCTTTTAAACCTTTCAGATTGGTTGCCACTACCAGAACTGCTAGTATAAATTTCACAGTTCTGCTATGTGCTACACAAAAGGTATTTTCTTCTATCAGTCCTGAATCTCCTGTGTTTATTTCAGCAGATGACCTTGAGTTCTAATATTGTGTGAGAAAAAAACTCTATTTTTTATGCTATGCATGGTTTTATATACCTCTGTCATACCTATCCAACTTTCTCATTCCAAACTAAACACCCCTACTTGCTGTAGTCTTTCCTTATAGGGTTGTCACTCCAGCTCCTTAATGATTTTGCTTGCCCTTTTGTGCACATTTGTAACTCAGTAGCTTTTTAAAGGTACAGTCACCAGAAATGTACATAATATTCCTAGTGTGGTTTCATCATATATTTGTATAAGTGCCTTATCTAATTGACAGTTCAATTTTCAGTTCCTTTCCTAATGATTCCAACCAAAGAATTTGGCCTTTTTTTACAGAAGCTGCATGGTGGGTTGATATTTCCTTGAGCTGTCCACCATGGCTTTAAGATTTCTTTCCTGGTCAGTCACTGCCAACTCAAATCTCATTGTATAGGTGAACCTGGATGCTTTGTGGCAGCATGTATCACTTTACATTTTCTAACATTGAACTTGCCATTTTGAAGCCTATTCCCCTAAATTGGAGACATCCTTTTGGAGCTTTTCACAATCCCTTTTAGATTGCATTATCCCAAACAACTTGGTATCAGTGGCAAACAGGGCTACTTCACTCGCTGCTCAGCCCTGAATTCCAGATCATTTATGTACAAGTTATAATGTATTGGTTACAACTCCAATCTGTAAGTGATGCCACTTTACAGATCTTAACGTTGTGAGAATTCCCAATGTAGTCCTACTTTGTTTTTTTCTTTTTGTAGAAATTAGTGTCACATTCACTATTTTTCTGTCTGTGGGAACAGATGCTGATGATGAAGAGGTTCTGTCATGGCAAATGTTCTACAGGGTGGTGGGAAAAGGGTATGGTATATTGCAGTAGAAATGTTTAGAGCTTCCAAATTAAGCAACAAGGTGAGTTTATTAACTGTGTGGAAGATACGGCTGCCAACTGTAAAAATATAACAATGACTAGAAACCTGTAAATGTTAAAGTTTTCTTCAAAAAATGGAAAGCTATCCTAATGAGGAAAACAACAAGGTAGAGCAAGATTGGAAAGCGTAGCTTCTGGATTTTTTTCCAGTGCCTCAAATAGGAGCTCCATTTTGTATCATGTGACTGGGAAGAAAGGTCATATAATGGAGCAGTCAGCACAATTCTGAGTTGCTGCCCCAATGGTTTCTCCCATAGGGATGCATTGTTCTCACCCTCCACCCCCAGGTTTTTTTTTTCTTCATAGCTCATGGTTAATTGTAGCCCAGTTTTTAATTCAATATTTCTTTGTTGGCTTTTCCTCCCATACCAAATAAACTTTTGATTTTTAAAGCTTTTGAAAAGTTACCATGCTGATGGCAGAGTCCTGAGTTCCTGTACCTAATTCCTTGAAAACATTTCAGTGTGGATGTTTGTGTGTTTGTCTGTGTGCACAGAGAGAAGGTTTTTTCTCTCAAAATGTTAGGACAGTGCTTATCTAATGAAACTGATTAGAAGAAGGTTTAGAACAGTTTTTTTCTTTTTTTCCCCCCCAATAATTATATAGTACAGTGTTTCTCAATCTTGCCAATGCTGGCAGGGGAATTCTGGGAGCTGAAGACTACACATCTTAAAGTTGCCAAAGTTGAGAAGCACTGATATAGTGCATAATTAATCTATGGAATTCTTATAACATGATGCGATAGCCATTAACATGGAAGATTTAAATGCCTGTATGGAATGGGACTCTGCAGTATTTTGAATTCAGAGGCAAAAAGTGTTTATACTGGGACACGAACATAGCACTTATCTGCAACAGCTCTTATACCGGACATTGTTTCAATTGACTGAATAGGAATTCATAAGTGTTATCCAATATACTGCTTTGATTTTAACAGTATTTGTTCTTGCAAAGTTTAATGTAGGAAAATGAAAATCATTGAAAGAAAATGCAGTAAACAGTTGGGTTTTTAAAAATCCTTTAAAGTTTGTATTTTGTTATTTGTTATACTTTAATTTCTAGAGATTTGTAGTGCTTTGGATCCAGAGCCTAAAAGTGCTTTGGAGCAGGCATGGGCAGGAAAATAAGCATTTGAATTAAGGAGGCACTGACAGCTTGTCAGCATCCACTCTGAAGCTCCAGCCTCACCCTTGCAAGTTTTCCCTGGGATTGCACAACTACCATGCAAGCCCAAGAAGAGGCACAATGATAAGGTGCAAGGTGCATGCCCATGCTCTCTCTAAAGTACCCTTTCAGCTTTGCATCCATAACACTGCCCAGCCCTACTAATTTCCAAAGCATAAACTTATTAAATGTATCATATAAACGTTACAGATGTTCTTCAAATGCTGTATGATAATACTTAATCGATATTGGTTTCTCCAGTTATAAACATGTGTAATAGGAGAATTTCTAATTGTAACATATTGAAATGTTAATAACATTTAAGATGCAAAGTACAGTACTAAAAATGATAACATTGGACTAGTCTATTTTTTTCCCTTCCTGTAGTATCCTGTAATATTTATTCTACAAATAAATACTCAAGTATATATCTTATTTCATTTGAATCTTGGGTTGCCTGGTTTACTTGATCCTGAAAACATATTCTGTTTTATAGGATTCAGTGTAGCTGGCATCTGAAAAAGTTGCTTCATGGATATCATCTGATTTTAAAGCAGGTATTCTTTCAAACTTAAAAAAAAATGAGATGGAATTTACATTTATTCAGAAATCATGACTGCTATATTGATTTCTATTGGAATGCTTCAAAGTACGTAGATTATGGATTTTATCCAAAACACAACAAATTATGACCTTAATTCCAAGTTAGGGAGAAAGGGGATCCAACAGTGGGGGCTTCTTGGAAGGAGGAACATCTGTTCTGGAGTCATGTGTCTGTACCTGATAAAGCAAAGAAGAGTTTATAGGAAATGCAGAGCAATTGGAGCTACTATCAAATAAGGAAATAAAATGTAAAAAAATGCTGGAAAGAAGAGCCAGTGGGATAGACAAAAATAAAACTGAACTAGATTGACTCAGAGACCAAGCTATAGTACTTTTTGAGAAGTGGTATAGGAAATCTTTCAAGTATTAAAAATAGGAAGGAGTGGTGGTGGTGGGGGGGAATTGGAAGTGACCACAATATTGTTTCCCCAAAGGGTGCCCATAATCTTCATTGTCTATAAACTATGACATAAATTATTATTTGTCAGGCAGTAGCTTTATACTCTAGTGAATTAATTACGTATCTGGTCTGCATTTAACCTCACTTCCCTGTCAGAATTTTTTCTTCATTACTCCTTTTAACCTCCTGCACCTTTCCAGTCTGCAGCTCAGAAACAGGATCTGCATACCCACAAGATAAGGGATTTTTTGGGGTGGGGGGTGGAAATCCACTCAACTGGCAATGTCCATTCGACTGGTTGATGGTCATAAAATGGTAGCATAATTCCTGTTCCTTCAGAGAGTTGAGGGAGCCTTGATAGAGGGGCAGGCACTTTAACCATCTGCCTCCTTCTGAACTATACCACAGTGCTAGTTTCACACTTTCTGCTGTGAGTCTTCAGCTTCACTTTAAGAATATTATTTGCCAACTACATGTTGAAAAAATAGTCCATATGTAACATAATACCATATATAATCACAAAAGAAACTGCATGAAGTCATGAACAAAAAGGAATTTGTTTTTCAGAGGTTGCAGCATTCTCCCGATCTAGTCGGTTTCATGGTAGAGTTGAAGACTATTTTGGTGAGTTACTATTTTACAGAGGATTACTGATATCAATTTGTTGGTTGTCATTAGTGCTATAATAAACAAGTGATCCACTTCATTAATCATCTTAATATCTACTTTAAAATATAATCCTTGTAAGAAATAATTATCTGTACAGAATAATGCCATTGCTTGTATAATTTCACTTTTCAAATCAATAGTTATAAATCTGGATAGTGCAAAAGTAGCTGTTACAAAGATCATTTTCACAATGTTGAATAGTCAGTATGCAAATTATATAGTTATTTATTTCATTGTTAGCAATAAATAGCCTTCAGTTTCTTGTGAGTAGGATCAATATTGGTATGAGAGAACAAAGAGCAAATGTGTTGAATGTCCACTTTTCTTCCTTGTGGGCTTATTAAGGGGAACATGAAACTATATGAATCAATTCGTTTCCACGTATATTTACATTCTTGAATATGCCATGTACAGTGTATGATTCTAATGTAGGAATATGTCTTTGCTGCCTATTCTGATTTTATAGTGATAAGTAGGAATAGCAATAATTTTAGTAAGGTGAAGGCTGGTGACAGGTTCAAAAGAACCACTTTTTCATTCATGTAATGAGTAAAATATGAATATTTCATTTACAGCAAACAGTATCTGCACACATCCTTCATTGCTTCAATGTGTTTTCCCCTTTTCATCCCCTTTCCTAGTTTGTAAATAGTCCTTTGCTTAGAATGTTTAGAGTGCAATTATTACTTATTACAGAGGATCCTGACTTTCTCCTTAAATCATAATATTTTGCTGCTCAGAGAATGCCATTCGATAGGGTATCCTTTGTAGTAAATATAGCACATAATGTGGTATAAGGGTACCTCTTAGATAGTGCTTTTGACATTTTTATCATAGCAAGCAAGGCTCATGTTAACTAGTCCCTTAACTCCTATTAAAAAAAAATATCTATCTTTTAATTATTATTTTGTATGTTAATTATTTTCTAAGGATATGCCCTCCCCTTCCTGTGCTATGAAGTCAACATCTTTGTACCTTGATTTTATAAAAAAGATTAAAGCAAACAAGCCAGCTATACCCCGTACAAGGCAATTGAATGCAAGATGTTAAGTGTGATACAGCATGGTAGTGCTGCATAGTTTGTGGTTTGCATGAGTACATTACATAGGAAAAACACTGTGTTTATCACCAGATAATCCTTTAAAAATTGAACTTTTAGAAACTGAACTGAAATTGGATGTTGCAGTCTTCTCTGTTGTTAGCCATCTTGAGCACATGGGTGGTGGTGGAGAAAAAGAATGGCATAATCCAATAAATAACTGTTATGAGATTGTTATCACATTACCTTTAATTTATTTAGGTTTCTTCTTATTCTCAAATATAGTCACCAAAAATTCTTCTTGGGTGTCATTTTTTTTAACTAAGTGCAGTGAAAAAGCTGCACTATATTCCCAAAGGAATTGTGCTGATGTTGGGAATTTTCTATATGTGTCTTCCCATTAAGACAGCCATTCATTTAATGGATCCCTTTCTTTTTAAAGTGTGCTTTTAGCCAGAGTGTTTGACTATTACCATTTTTTAAACTCTGATGCATACTTCATATATATGCATATATGCGTGGAATAATACCTGTTTAAAATGTGGAGCAGTTTCTAGCCAAGTGTTTAAAAGCAGTTTAATGGATTAAGGTTTTTCTGTTTTAGCCAAGAGACCTGGCTGCTATCCATCTAAAATTGTCATGACTAGAAGTGCAGCCCAATTCATATCAAGTAGAAATAAACCCTACTGAATTGGGTTTACTCCCAGATAGTTGGGTATTATGAACAATTACCTGCACCTAATCACACTGATTATTTTCAAGCTTATTTCTGAGGGACATGCATAGTTGTAATGTAAGTACATAGTTGTAGCGTAAGTCATATTGAACAGGAATGAGAGTACAAATATTTCGGGTTTTAATTTTGTGATTCATTCATAGATAGATAGATATAGAGGAACCATGATATTCATACCCAACCCATGAAAGAAGCCATAGTTTGCAAGCCACAAAAAAGTTGCATTAAATAAACATGTTGCTTTTTTAAAATAAAAACAGGACGTTGCTTTGAAAAACACAGAGGAATTGTGTGCACAACCACCTCCACAATATTACTCTGGCCTGATCGGAGATATAGAACATTTGGGATGGAATAAGTATTCATGTTTATTATCTTCTGTAAATACCAAAAAGTTAACCCGCCAGCTTTTAAAATATTTATATATACTGGATTTTGCTCTGATTATTTCAATACTTACAGTTTTGCTTTTTAAATAACATTTATTGTATAGGTAATCAATACTTAATATAGTTTAAAATCTGAAGATTATGTATATGAAAGCTAATGTCATTTATAGTTACAAGGGTTCTTTCACTGAATTTGGTTATTTAGAGCAAAACTCCCAATCTTCTTCAGGATATTTAGGGCGTTAGCATTTTGGGCTTCTTGCTCTACACTATCTTAGGGAAACTGATACCTAGCTTAGCTTATGGCTTACGGGAATTGAGTTTGACTCCATTCCAATTTAGCCTGATTTCTGTTAGAAAATCATAGTGTTTTTTAAGGAAGAATACTATTCAGGCACAATATAAAAGAAGGGTCACTTCTTTTATATTGTACCTGATAGAGTAAACACAGAGCTAATGTAATGGATAAGGAGTGCAGTATAAGCTTTATAGGTGTTAGGCCTAGCCCAAGGAACTCCAGGAGACCATGTAAATTCAGTTCAGCAATGTTTATTAGCTACAACCTCCAGCAAGAATCTTCCTAGACTGAAACCTAGCTCCCAAGTAACGCCGGTCACAACATAGTGAATTCCTCAGGGAGGTGCCAGCCTAATCCTCTTATCTCTCCCCCGTGACTCAGGAGATGAAAGAACATGTTTTCCTCCCTGAGTCTGGCCTCCATAATTCCATTCCATCACAATAGGAGCACTCATTCCATTATGGAAAAGCAGGTATAATATGCCATAATACAGTCAACCAGCCTTTATATTTCTACCTATCTCACTTACCTTGGTAGGATTAGCAACTTTCAATAGTGACTGCCTGGAGTAACAAGGATAATGGAGACCAAAATGCACAAAGAAAAAGAAATATTGTTACATGAACAGGCAAGTGGGAGGAATAACACCTGATGGGTTCCAGTTAAAGCTTTTTATCCGCCTTTGTTGCTTCCAATTTTGGCTATTGCTCTTTTGGATATCTGGCCCTAGAATGAATTTTACGAATAATTCTATAAGCTTATGTCTGGACTATTTCACTTGTTTGAAGGAATATTTTGTCTATCATCTATTTAATGAATGATTTTTTTCTGTGAAATGTAAATATCATATGCTAAAGCTAGGTTTATAACTCCAACCAAAACAGTGTTATAAGAAATGTGCTTAAACGTATGAACCGATGTAGTACATTTGTCTGTGTGTGTGTGTGTGTGTGTGTCTGTGTGTAATGAAAAAAGTTCATTGAAGGGAAGAAACATCCAGAAAGGGTTTCTATCTTAAGAAACTACAAAAATGGATCAAAATGTTACCAAGAAGTGTAATATGTAGAGAAATAAAGGCTGACAGAAACATACTGTATATGCCAAAGGTTCCAGTGATAGAAAACTGAAACATAGTGTTCATTGTCCACAGCATGAGTTCTGACACACAGTATCAATAACTCAAAGATATATGACTGAATCAAACAGCTCACTTATATATTAACAGCATTAAATCTGTAACAGCAAAAAGGACTGTCATATAGATGATTTCCAATTAATAGATTTAGAATAGACTAATAGAAATTAATTACTAATAGAGTTACACCAGAATTTATTTCCTTTCTTCTTCTAGTGTTGTGTTTATAGATCCTGGTTTTAGTACCATCAGATTAAAAGCTGGAGACTCTTCTGGTCGGGATCATCAGATCACCTTGAAATTAAATCCAAAGGTAAGAGTTTTTAAAATGTTGGAGAAAAAATTCATAACTATGAAACTGCCACACATAAGATTTTTATGGATACTGATCAGCTGAATAATCATATATTTTAAAGCTAATTTAAGGATAATCATTTGTATCTTAAGAATTGCTTTTGCTTTCAGTTTAAATTATGCAGTACAGTTGAAACTGACAGAGGTTTTCAATATGAAGCAGCTAGTAAGATCAAGAAGGAGTTTTGGATTTTGCCTGGGGAATTCATGGTCCTGTCTAGGCAGTCTTCTTGATATGAGGATTAGGTTTCTCCATTTCTGTTCACAGTCAGATTTGAAATATTGATTGGAGGATCAGTCATTTTACTTAAATTCTGTAATGTATATAATGCATATAACAAGTATATGGAGAGAAGGTTGCAAAGGAGTTCATTACAGATGTGAAGTTGAATCCTATTTTTCCATTCCCTGCATGTTGGGTATATTCCAAGGCAATTTACTTCCACTTTGTGTAGTCCTACCCAGCATCAATGATCTTTTGCTAGTCCTTATATGCAGCTCAATAGCCAATATAATTCAGGAAGAAAAATAGGTTGCTAAATTTACTGTCAGAAGTATGAAGAGATTTCTGCGTGGAGTAAATAGTCTAAAAGCATGGGAGCACACCTGGTAGAGTGGAATGATTTTGAAGGAAAAGGCTTGGCATGGTTCCAGTAAGGAACCAGTATACTGTTGCTCTACTTTAAAGATTTCTGTGATATCCATCAGTGAACAGAACTGTCAGAGTGGTTCACCAGCATCCAGACTGTCTCAAATGAAACAGTATAAATTAACCGCAGCAGAACTTTTAAAAATGCAAAGCAGAGCTATAAGAACCAGAAAAAGTCTGAAGAATCAGAAGAATTTCAAATGGTCGCTGAATGAATGGTCGTTAGTCAAGGACTACCTCTATAGTCAGAAGGCAGGCCTTTGCTGCATAAGCCCTTGCAGAGTAGAATATGCTGCTCTGAAGGTATGCTTGGCCAGTATTCTTCTGATGTTTCAGCAGATGCTTAAAACCATTTTTTTTTTCAGTAGGCTGATTTTAGGTAATTGTTCATATGTGCACAACAGTGGATAGAATTGTAGTCTGGATCAGTTGCAGATAGCTTTATAATGCTTTCAGCTGACATAGAATCTACACCTCTTAGTTTGTCATATACACATTTTTTGACCAATAATACGAATGAAATCTTTAAGTTAAGAATTTGATTTATGTACATTTAATTAGATATTATGGAATGCAGTTTTAAAATGTTGTCTGTACCTTTTGCGGCATTACTCATAAAATAGTGTTTATGTTAAGCCAAGACTATTCAAATTCAGTTTTTTATACTCTGTGTTTTATATTATCTAAGATGAAAATATTGGATAGAAAGTTATTTTAGTTGCAGCTTGCAAAGAACAGATTATGCAAGTATCTAGTTGAAACTCATGATCATCAATCAACTCTGTTTCACAAGATTATAGTGATGAAAGGATCAATTGTGTTTGTCCTTTTTAAAAATGTGTCTGGCATTTAAACTTGCCACTGGAGAAAATTAATATATGAAACGTGTGCTTGATGACATGGGAATTTGATTTGTAGTAATTTATGTAATAAATGTTCTGAGCAGTTCATTCATATGTTACTTTTATTTAAAGAAACAAAAGCAATATGTTTTTTGTGGACAATTCTGCCAATATAAAATATATTCAAGGGCTATTGATTTCAAAAAGAGAAATTTAAGCATATGTTAAACTGAACTCTCATGGAAATCAATAAATTTAAAGTATTGTCTTGTCTTATAGTGTTATAAAATTATAAAATGTCAAATTTGGGGGAATCCCTCACATATTTAATGTTCCCTCACTAGAACAAATAACTTTTTTTTCTGATTCTGTATGTGGACCTAGAAAGGAAATTGATATAATTTTTCCATTTGCTCCTTCTTCCTCCTCAATTTATGCTGATTTTCCCCAGCTTCCAAACACAGTTTGTGTGCACAAACCTAGTGGAAAGTTATAAAATGATGTATAATGTGAAGAAAGTATATAGAATTTTATTTCCTTCCTCCCATAATGATGGAATTTGGTATATACAATTATGGCATTAATTACCAGTATAGTTTAGGACAAACAAAAGAAAATTCTTTTTAATGTAACAAGTAATTTACTGTATATTGGTCTAAGGTTAGATGAGGGACAATATCTTAAATAGTTTTACATGGGATTAAATGTGTTAATGGAAATTTGGTCTGTCAATAGTTATCTATCATAATTGCAGAAATAGCATTTGAAAATCATCAAAAGAAGGGAGCTATTGTGTTCATGCCATACTTCCCAGAAATAGCAGGTTGCCTGATTAGAACTGAGGTGTTATACTTGATGCTCCTTTAATTTAATACTATAACTCCATTTATGTTCTTATGTTTACCTCTTGTTTAACTTTCTAGTAAGAGTTACTGCAGTTTTCACTGAGAAGCTAATCTTGTATTTGGACTACACCACTTCAGAAGAAAGCAAAAAATACTTTATCAGGATTTATAGGCAATGCAATTTTAAATATGTATGACAGAATAGGAAGTATTTTGTATTCAAAAGGAAGCTTTAATATTTTGCAGTTTTGGAAACTGTAGAAATCTAAATATTTAGAAGATAATAAACCTTTTTAGAGATGAATGATACTAGTAAAATGAGACAAAATAGCATTTCAAATAAATGAATCAGTGATTTAAATGATATTTTGTTTGAAATATTATGGACTGATTATTAAAAAAATCTATTTTATTTCCTTAAATTTAAAGAAATAGGTGTTACAATATTATATATGAGTATTAAATGAGATTATTATTTTTTAATCTTTGGAATGTCTGAATGTTAATTCAAACATGTTACATATTTGGTAATGATTTATTTTATTAAACTTATATGGCCACCCAGCTCACACATAGTGACTCTGGGAGGCTTATAGAATTAAAACCCTAATACAGAAAAACCAATAAACCCCCCACCCAGCCCCATAACGATGATCAATATAATTGTAATTCTTAAATTAAAAATAGAGCTTTTACAAAGCCATATGGAACTACTAAATTTTTACATCATTTTTATAATCAGTAAGAGTTATTTATACAAAATTTTGCAAGTATAATAAGAAATTTAAGTAAACGATTATAAAAATGTACAGATATACCCACATGAGCCAGATATTCAGAAGAAATGTAAGATATTGTATTATTTAGAAACCAATAACTTAACATTTTTATTTTTGAATGATAATTATTGGATAATTATTTATTAAGAGTAAATTCCATTGAACATACCTGCTATTTCTTCTTCTTCCATTTGAATGCACCCTTTATATTGCAGAATTAAACCACTGCCAAATCATATTTTCTACTGGTTTTTGCACTAATTTATTGCTATGCTGTTTTTAACTGGCCTTTTTTTCCTAATGTATTAAAGGCTGAAAATTTGCATCCTTATTTAAATATTATTTTCTACAAGGTTAAGATATTTACAGTAACTTAATTTATTTTACCAAATCCAAAAGGTAGTTTGCAGAGAAAGAAAATGGTGTATGGCTTTTCATCTGTGATTCAGATGAATTTCTTTAATCACTCCTTTTCTATTTTGTCACTTGTTCAAAAGTCATTAGTGTAACTGACTGAAAATAGCATAATAACAAAGCATAAGAGCTTTAGCAAACCATAAAACTTTTGTTTTAAAAATGGAAAGTACAGCAGGGAACATAAAACATAGTAGACATAATAAAATATAAGTGCAAATTTGAATACCAAGTAGCCAGAGAAATGAAAATAAATTTGAGTGTAACATAGATGAGGAGCAGGTGTGAAGAATCAGTAGGAGATTACCAGAGGCAGATATAAAGTTACAGAGAAACTGAAGTTCATTACCATAAAAGTCAATTGGATGTGGTCTACTATTGAATTAAGTTTAGCAGGAAGACTAAAAACAAAGTAGAAGAGTAGTACATTCAAAGTAGTAAGTGGCAAGTATCCAAGATTTTGGTAGATTCATTTGGGAAAATTTAAACTGTTTATATTTAAACTTGGTTCCTCTTAATAGGTCAGATGTTCTGCCTTTTAATAATGAGTTTTATTAAGGTGGATTAGGGAAGAGTACTGGTATTTTAATCAGTGCACCTATTTCAGTATTGGCTATACTTGGGTTTTTGCTAGTGTTGTGTTTATTTGAATGTACAAAGCTCATTTATATCAGTTGGAACACTTATAGATATATGGGTGCATATGCATATGTGTGTGTATACATACACACACACAGTGAAATCAGAACGATGGGAGTGATAACTTCTGTGAAGCTAAACAACTCATTGTTACTTTTCTTCCTATATATTGGAGGTATTTTTAATTATTATTGGTAAATAGCAAGTTATCTTGTTTACACATACCATGTAAAATGTGTTTTTGGTTAGAGTTGGAAAAATACTGAGTAATACCATAGAAATCCAACTGTAGGAAAGTTCTTTATAATTGAATCTAAAGTTGGGATGACCAGCAGTTTCCTGACAAGAGAACAGGTTTAAATAATATGTTCCTGTATTTAGGAAAATATTTGGAAGAATCCTCTTGGTTATTGATACAGTATTACATAAGTTACTGGGAGTCAGGTGGCATATGGATTTAATAAATTATCATTAGATTGACCTTCCTTTTCTATTTATGAAATAGAGGAAATGTTGTTAATTCAACCTGTTTTTATTTCCTTTTTCTTCTTTCAGTTTATTCAATCTATTGTCTGGTTTTGTTGCAGAAATTACTCATAAGGTGTAAACATTATGAACATTCTCTATTTTTTTTTCTCAGTATCCCAGAGAGCCACCAGACTGTCTTGTTGACTTACCAGTTCAGTTTTCCTTTTCCTGGATTCCACATGTAAGCAACCCACCATTTGTTCCCTTGTGAAGTATGTATGTATTTGAGAAGCTGTTATGATCATGTCTAATATACAGTTTAAGCAATTTCTTACTGTATGAATTAATAATTCAGTTACATTAAACTTGAATGTAATATTAATTGTATGGTATCCAATGAACTATAAAATGAATTCTAGGCTTAAGAATATGTATGTGTGTCAATTATTCACCATTTTGAATAAAATGAAAGATTTTTTTTTCTTCCAGTGAATCTTATGGATTCATATCCAACAGTGTTCAGAAGGAATTACTCACAAGCAGTGGTCATAGAACTTTTGTTTTATCAGTGCAATATTACTTCTAAACCCTATTCTGTGGTGGCAACATTATCTCCAATCTCATAAGTATCAATATTTCTAAAAATAAACAGCTGTAATCTGAGAGAAACAATGAGAGTCAGTTTGGCGTAATGGCTAAGATGCTAGACTAGAACCCCAGGAGACCTGAGTTCTAGCCCTCCGTTAGGCATGCAAGCCAGCCAGGTGACTTTGGACCAGTCATTCTCCCTCAGACCAACCTATTTCACAGGGTGGTTGTTGTGGGGGAAAATAGGAGGTGGGTACATTATGTATGCTGTCTTGAGTTGTACAAAAATAAGGCAGGATGTAAATATAATCTGAAAGCAAATGATGTAATAAAAATTGACGATGCACGCTCTAGTACTTCTGGGGCGAAACAGATTTAAGGGCTGTACATGGGCTATAGATAGCCTACCTGTTAGATGTTCAACCTCCAGAAAGCCCTTTCAGTTTAGCAATGTATAACTTCTGCTTTCAAGAAGGCTCTGGTAATTCAGACACCACAGGTTCTTGTTCAAGTTAATTGCAGAGTTTACTGACAATCCACATTATTTCTTAATAGGGCTGATGACTTGAATGCAGGCATATCACAGTTATGTCTAAATCCTAAGCAAAGATTTGAGGTGACTTTAGAAATATTTTGTGAATGTATAAAGATGACTTAGAACCTTTAATAAGATACACCTGAGATAGACAGAAATAGTTATAATACAGATAATCAGAAATTACTTATGACATAGTGAATACTATACCTTGACCTGGTATAAAATGTTGCTAAGAATCTTTCATGTCTTTTAAAGATAGCTTCTTGCAAACCATACTTTATTTTCACACAATTAAAAATCTGTGCTGCTGATGGGATGCCCCCCTCTGGCAAGAATGCAAAATGCTTAATTTTTCCATCCTTTTCATATGAAATGAACATTTTTGATATTGTTCTTATTATGCCATCGGATATAAAGAGACAGCCCAAGAAAAGAAAAGCCTATTTATCTTCAGCCCAGATGCACACAGACTTTTTTATAAAGGCTGAAACATGTGGCTGTGTGCTATGTGAAATTTCAAGATACTGAATGTTAAAGATAAATCACACCTAGAATTCATGCTCAATATTTTTTTATTTATTAAATTTATATGCCGCCTATCTCCCCCAAAGGGTGACTCTGGGTGGCTCACAATTAAAATCAGACCTCAAAAACAGTTAATATCCACATTAATTTAGTTAAAAAATCAAACTATATAAAAATACTATATACATAAAAAGACTAAAATGTTCAAGGTGACAGGGGGGTAGAATCAATTACCCCACGAGCCAGTTCCAATGGTGCAAGCCCCCATCAGGCCCCCAGGCCATCTGGCACAGCCAAGATTTCACACTCTTCCTGAAGGCCATGCGAATGGGGGCACACCACACCTCGGGTGGTAAGTTGTTCCACAGAGAGGGGGCCACAGCAGAAAATATCAATATCTCATCCAAATTTCCGAAACCACGTGTTGGGTTCTATAAGTCTAATCAAAGAACAACTGGTAGTGTATGTCCATCTTTTCTTGGAGAAAATTTAATTTGTTCACTTTGTTTAATTTCTAGTTCACAATCCTTAATGGCATTAGGCCTGTGCTGCTGCACAGCATAGCCTTAAATTTATTACCTATGGTTTCCTTCTAGCTATAGCTTCAGAGCTGGATAATCTTTCTTGTGATTTTTTTTCCCCCTGATGTTACCAGCCTTATAATTCAGTAGCACCTGTTACCTAAGCAAAATATAGTACATTAAGCTTTAGGACTTTCTACTATATTGCCATAAATGTGTTGAAAATTTTCTTCATACAGGTAAATTTTGTGAATATTTGTGTGAATGTTGTGAATATTTCCTATTAAAACCTTTGACGACCTCATTCATTTTTTAAAGAGCTGCCTCAACATCTTCATGAAGGTTTTTTGTTAATTTTAGAAACTGAACAATAAAAAAGGGGTTATTGTGGTAACAAATTCTGTCAGTTGTCCAAAGCTGAAAGTACCCTAACTTTTGTTGCCAAAATGACACTATCAAAAAGAGGGAGTTTTTAAGATTCAGGGAAACCCCAAGGTTTGCTAAAGCACAGAAAACCTTAAGAAAAACAGTGTAAGAAGTAGGATATCCAAAAGTACTAAATTGAGATAGTCACAGAATATTTATTGACTGTTAAAGAGGGGAAATGAATAGGAGTCTTGTGGAGAGCATGACTGATAGGTGGAAACAATAAGCAAAATATTAACTGACCTGGGCTACAACCTAATAAAAATCAAGCTGTTTAAATATGGCTCGTAACTGATAAAATAACAGCCTTTTCAAATTTAACACTTTAAAAATGGACATTTCATTCTATAATATGCCAGGCCCAATACTAATGTTTTGAATGTTTTAAAACTCACCTTTTTATATTTTTGTTACCCAATCATTAACCCCCAATCTTTTGTTTTGTTTTTAATAGATTATTTTTATTCTTTTTATTTTTAAATTAAATGTTTAAATTAAATTAAATTAAATGTTTTTAATCTAGTTTTTATTTATTTTACTGATATAAACTGCTTTAGATTTTCAAATAAGTGATATATAAATATTTTAACAATAAATAAAATAAAGGTTACTATCTTTTTTGTTGTTGGCATCAGCACAAGGCCATGGGTGGTGATAATTTATTCTGCTGTGCTTAATATGGATACCTTGAATACTAACATATGAACACAGTAAATATCTTTCTGGAAGAAGAATAATGGTGTAAAACTTTAAATAGAATTGCAAACATGTTTTTAAAAGCATAATCTGTGGGACAATTTTTTTTTTTTTTTTTTTTGGTCATGCATGCCTACGTAAAACAAATACAAGCATATCTCCTCAAATAGCATCAAACCTACATGGATATGGAAATAGTAAAGATTTAATTGCTGTGTTAATTTTTTTAGAACATTTTTTAAAGAAGCATGTCCTAATTCTATATAAAGTATCCTTTATGTATAGTTTTGTACCATGTTCAAATAAGAAATAATTGTGCATCAATAAACTACATGTACTTCCTAGTTGGGAACAATGGGATGTTGGCAACAATAGGTTGACTTGCAAGGTAGTCTGTAGATTAGAGATCCTAGCTTGCCTAGAATAGTGTGAGCATGCATGATTTATTGGGGAAATCCTACAAGAGGAGATGGTTCCTACAGTGTCCTGGAGCCAAGCTATATAACATTTTGTAGGTCAAAACCAGCACTTTGAATTAGACTTGTTAAGCAGAATAATGACAGAACAGAATCTTGGTGTTACATTACAATAAAGTCTTAACTTGTAAATATCCTGGTTATGCATTTTCTGCCAATGGCACTTTCTGGGTTGCCTTCAGAGGTGCCCCATGTAGAACATACTACATGGTGATGTAGATATGACCCCACCTCCCACCCCAGCCACAGCTTTCACCTACTATTCCAATAGGATCCATAAGTTAGGAATAACCCTGACATCACTGATGTGAAGTTTTATTGGCATGGCAGTCCTACCCAAAGCTATCACTAGGGCCATCTTTGAGCTAAGAAGTTTCTGGACACGCGGTAAGTTGTCTTGCTGGTATTTAGCTAAGTTTGTATTCACCTGTCGAGACTCAGCCTCCAAACAACAGGTCAGTACTTCCACAGCTTCCCCAACTGTGCCTGGATTGGTGAAATATAACTGGGTAACCTTAGCATACTAATGATATTGATCCCATATCAACACATGATCTTCTCTTACTAGCTCAATATAGATGTTAAATAGCAGTAGGAAGAGAGCCAAACCCTATGGCAGCCCATATTGGAGCAATCATATGCTTAGTTGCTCTTATACTACTGTTCACTAAAACTACCCACTGAAGTACAAATGGAATCAGAATGGTGCTTTCAAATCTGAAGACACACAGGTAATCCAGCAAGATAACCTGCTTGTGGTATTAAAAATAGTGGAGAGGTCTAAAAGTACCAGGAGGAGAAGACTCTCACATATCAGGTCCCAATGAAAGTAACCTGTTAGAGTGACTGATGCTGTTTGAATCCTATGCCTGGACCCTGACTGAGAAGAATGTAGCTGATTCTCTGCCACTCTAAAACCTACCCAGAAAAGGCGTGGGAGTTTGAGGGTTCTGCGCAGTATTTTAGTTGTTGTGAAAGTCTCAATTGGCCAAAGCTATAATGGGCACCAGACATGGATATCTGTGGGCCCATCTGGTAATACGTCATATGAAATATTGTGACTTGGAATATGGGAAAAAAGGTAAATAGCATGAATTTTAAAAAAGGAAAGTTTTGTGACACCAAGAAAAGGGAACGTTAGGTCTGAATGGAGGCAGGCTGATCTGTGGAGTGGAGCTAATGAATACATTGCAAGGAACTATGAATGAAAGAACTAAAATATATACAGAAACTATTAAGTAGTATGTAGGTTATTATGAGTATCTATGAAAGTGGGAACCCAAGGTTTATCTCATTACTAAATAGTCAAATATATGCTAGATGGTACTATTGTTAGATGAACTAACAGTTGATTGAATGGCTGCAACCAAAGATTGCTTGTTAATGGCTTCACTTCAGCTTGGATGGAATTATTGTGGAAAGTTGCAGAGCCTTGTTGTTATGACCTGGATGAGGGAGTTGAGAGGACACTTAGGAATTTTAGATGACACAAAGCTGGTAGAGTATAAAATACTTTAGGAAAGAGAGAAGGTTCAAAAACATCAAGATAGGCTTGAGGAGTGGCTGAAATGAATAGGATGGAATTTAACAGGGAAGCTTCTGCATCTGGATAGGAAACATTGAAAGGCACAAATACAGAATGAGGGAAATCTGTCTTAGCAGTAGTACATTGTGAAAAGGATATGGTTGTCTTTGTTGATTAGTAGGTAAATATGAGTAAGCAGTATAATGCAGCTGCTAAAAAGGCAAATGCTATCTTGGGGTGCATTATCAAGAGCATATTGTCCAGATCATGTGCAGTAATTATTCCACTCAACTTTTGTTGATCAGATAGGTACTTCACAGTAAGTCAAACTTCCATTTATGTATAAATGATTCTACATTGTTGACTAAAGAACCAGAATGATTGGCAGTGAATGTTATACAGATTGTAGGATGCAATGAGAAGAAGGAATCTGAAAACCAATGTATCAAATATCAAGGTAGTCATGTTTGACAAGGAAAATTAAGTGAACAATTGCAAGTTACATGAAAACAGCAAAAAACACTTAGAACAAGTAGATGCATTTGGGTATTTTAGTAGAAAGTTTGCAAAATATAGGAAAATTGAAAATGCTAGTAAAAAGATAGTGGATAAAATGTGGTCTGTTGCAAGGAATGAATATTTGTCAAATGAGTGAGTATAATGAATCATGTTTATTTTTGGCTTGTTATTTCTTACTCCTTTTTTGCACTTTGCACAGCATTGCTTATGCTCAAAGGGAATAGCATAATGGGTATGTATTGTTTGCTGTTCCTGTTCAGGTTGACTTTTTCCCAAAAATTAGAAGATTCATATATGCTCAGTGAACTATTTGTTGGCAGATTCTCATTTGTTCTTGGTATTTTGTGTATTCAGCATGTATGTACTAATGCTTGATGGATATTTAATTTTAACAACTGTAGGTCATCTTAATGAAAATGTTGACAAGACCCTTAACTCAAAGAGGACAAATGTCAGAATTAGAATACCAGCACAGACTTGTTTAAAGAGAATCGAAATAGATTTCAGATACAATAATTGATTTTTTCCCCTAACATCTGTTTCCCATTTTGTGTTCTTCTAGTACTTTTGGACTCAAAGCTTGATGGTGGTTCTCCCCCCTCTTGCTTTTTATATAATAATAGACATGGCTTTATGGCGTCTGTATTAAAAATGGGTAATTTTCCTTATGGTCCCTGTCTTCCTGCTGGGTTGATAATGTTTTGATGTATTTTTCTTGTGCTCTGATGAGAGGTCTGCTGCTGCTGCTCTGACATATTCATTTGGATGAATAATTATAACGTGCACAATGTCAAGCTGAAGATGGTAGGGTTTTGTGCATCATGACAAGCCTAGTAGCCAGTGCAGGTGTCTCACAGCAGGATCAGCAGCAGCCAGTGGATTCTGGCGCAGAGGAGACATTTTAAAATAGTCAGAAATCGGCACCAAGGGCAAGGCTGCTGCCATTGTTCCAGTTGCCATACAAACAGAGAGCTTTCCAGTGACAAGTCCTAGTACAACTACTTACTTCAGTTACATACTTTCGTCTAATTAGCAAAATTCATTTGCTGTCTATTTCATTTTTTTAAATGTCCAATTACTGCATATATTTATTCATGGGTTAAGTCATTGCCTTTTCCTTTGAATTTTTAGTTAAACTGTTTCTATTAAAATATATAATATTAGATTTTCGAAAGAAGCATGGAGTACTTCTAGCTTTGGTGACTAGGTTTGCGGTGGAATTTTGGAATATTAAATCAGTCATATGTACAAAGCTTTGGATAGTTGACACCAGGAGATGTCTAATTGAAATCTGGCACTAATTTTTCTGGTCAATGTATGGATCAGGAGGGATGCTGGATACTTGGGTTCAGCTCAAGTAAACGATAAACAAAAATCATTTTCCAAGCAAATCTGAAAGAAGCATAAATTAGTACGAGATCTAGAAGGTCATCTAATCCATATTCTTGCTGTGTCAGGACCTGTTCACTACAGTATATTTTTCTTTTGTTTTTAACTTAATGCTCCAATCAATGTAGTGGATAATCCCTAGCCTAGCTAGTCTTTTGCTCCATTATTTAGTTTAAAAGAATATTAATTTCCACAAAAGCTTCTATCTGTGGACATTTACCTTAGGTTATGTGGCTTGGTACCCAAAAGAAGTATTGCAAATCATGGAAGCATCTACAGATCAAGGGACTGTGAAGCACAAATGCTGTTTAAGGTATTCTAATGAATGTGTTAGAAATAGCAACTATATCCCCTAACATTGTTTTTTAAAGTAAGCTAAAATGGAAAAGCTGATTTTTTTAAAAAAGGTAAATGTTTCAATATTATACTCTTTATTACAGTCACTCACCTAGTCAGGTACTAATCAGTTTGGAAGCAAGATGTGATAGAGAGGCTTCTACATACTTGGGGGACTTTCTTGGTATAAGTTCTAAATAAAACAGAGGGTTTAAAAAAAATCCCAAAATTGTCATAAAGGAAATTGTTAGCTTATAAAATGCTGATGGAAACTGAGCCAATAAGCCTTTGGCCATGCTGGGAACTGCAATTGTAGCATCTCCAAAGGGCACCAAATTGAATAGTAGTGGTGTTGGACAAAAGCTGAACAAATAGAAATCATGCAGGAGTGTGAATTTGTTAGTTCAGTCCAAACTAATCTCATCTCATACAGTAATTGCTATAGAATCCTAATTTTGACTGTCCTTTGGGTGCATTTTACAGATCTGTGATAACTTTTGAAAGGTGGTGAGCATACCTTAAGAAATTTTAAACATCCAAGTAAAGGGACCATTTCCCCCTGGTTTTTCCTACCCACCCCATCCAGTCTAGCAGAAGGGGCATAGTCTGGGTCCCATCTCCTAAGGAGTGTCAGCTGGCGGGGCCCAGGCCCTTTTCTGCAGTGGCATCTGCCCTGTACTCTTCCTCTGGAGATTAGATTGGCGCTGTCGGCCTTCCGGAAGGCCTTGAAGACTTGACTCTGGGCTCAAGTCTATGGTCCCGAGTGTGCGACTGAGCTAATTTCTTGGTTGTGTTGAATGATTGGGCGATGTTTTTGCAACTTTTCCTGGCTGTTGTGTTTATGTTTTTTATATGTTTTTTTATTTTTAATATTGTTAGCTGCCTGGAGTCATGTATTTGATATGGGGGGGGGGGCATATAAATCAAATAAATAAAGGCCACTGAAAGAATATCGAGGGTGCCATCTGAAGAATGGAGGGAGGAGGACAGGGAAACAAACAGCCAATTGATGTACTTCAATTCATAAAAAAATATATTGTTCTGAAGATAGAAGTTCAGGTAAGCAACTTATACGTGATGTTAAAACCTCACCTATTCATGCTATATGGCAGGGTTGGGCATCCATGCTGGCAAACTATATGTGAATACTTTCCAGGTTCAGAGTGCTAAACTTTGATGGCGTGATTTTCTAGTTTTCTAATAAAAACAAAGAGTAAGCAATATTGATGTATTAAGCCTGCAGTAGGGTAAATCCGAGGTATGCAAAATGTCCCCTGAGCCACAAATGTCACCTTCAGCATCCTGAGATCATATCACTGAAATTTGATGGCAAAATGACCAAAATTTCACTAGTGCATTTCTCCCCCGCCCCAAAAAAACAGAAATAGAGGACACTAATGTTAGTGAGGGGCCCTTACAAGGCAAACCACTCCTATCCTGAGGTGGCTGCTGTACGCTTGCTATCTTTGCTAGTTAAGTGCCAGTTATGTGTTTTTTAGTATCCCAGATGATGGTTTTCTGAGTGTTATATTTTGGCAATCTATGGTGAAGTTAAGAGAAGGAGCTAAAGAAAGTTGTTGAAAAACATTATTTGGAAAGAAGCATACTTTGGAAGGCTGTAGTGGATGATGTAGCAGCAGGCCACAACCATAGAGGCTGTATCGTGTCAGGAGCGTGGGCTGATGCTGCCCCTCAGAGAATCTGGAGAATGCAGAGACTGGGGGCTCAGAATGGTGAGCAGTATATGGAAAGGCAATTACGCCAGCGGGGGCTGCCTTGTGAGACACAGCTGCCAGTTAGGAACAGCTGCCAGGGAATTGATTACCCACAAGAAGCAGCAGAGATACGACAGCTCAGTCAGAAACCTATAAACCAATGTTTCTCAACCTTGGGAACTTTAAGATGTGTGGACTTCAACTCCCAGAATTCCATGGCTGGCTGGGGGATTCTGGGAGTTGAAGTCCACACATCTTAAAGTTCCCAAGGTTGAGAAACACTGCTATAAACTATCAACCACAGAGGAGGCTGGGTGTCAGGGCCAGCCCAAGAACCTCCAGTTAAGTTCCTTAATTTGCTTACACCATGTAGACAAAATCTTGCCAAACTAAATCTATACTCCTGCGACTAGTGGATATGCCCTGGGAGATTCTAGAGAGTAGCTATCCTGAACCTCTTATGTTTCCCATGCTCCCCCGCAGACTGTGTTGTCTTTTGTCTCCTTTCCCTTCCGGGAATGCACCCCCTCCTTCCTGATAGCCTTGCTCTCTGTTGCTGTCCACCATATCACCCTTCCTCTTCCATCACACTGGGTCAGCCTGGCAGAAGAACATTGTCCTTGGCCCTGCTTTACCTTAGGTGGATTTTGAACTTAGGAGAGTGAAAAAAATCTTGAGAATGGTGGGGAGGGAATGAAGAAGTCTTTTGCTTTCTTAGTGACCAGAAGGAGATCTATTTCAGCTTTTCATATTTTTTTCAGGTTTTTAGGACCAAAGTCCCATCACTATCCATAAAACCCAATTTTCTGAAAATCAGCTTCAAAAATGGCAATGTTAGACAATTTTTTAGGAATTTAAGAGGGCTTGCCTTCCAGAAGCTCTTGCTCCTATTCTTATCATCTTTGCATTTACAGAAAAAGAAGCCCCTCCCCCTTGCCCAAATTGCCCCCTTCCATTCTGGTAATATCACAGTCGTGACCAGATTGCCTTTTGCAGCACTCTGTAAATTTGGGAGGCTAAGTTATGATTCCTAGCTCTCAAATTTGCTTACCACTGAGCTTAATACCCAGGTGAACATTTTATCCCTGTCCCAGTAATTTCCATACAACTTTGGAGGCAAAAAAGAAAAAAGGTACAAGCTCCTGACACCCCCCCCCCCCAAAATTGCCCACCTCTGCTATATGGTAGGGGTGTGCGTGCTTTGAAAATGCTTGGGAAGAAGAGTTTTGGACCACACACAGATACAGTGCCTCTTTACTATTCATTAAAGTAACCTGACATTTTCCATGCTTCCAGGACAGCCTCTGAGAAGGTGCTGCTGCTTTAAGAGTTGTGTTTGATTCATAAAGGAGCATCATCTTTTTTTCAGGCTCACACAGAAACCTGCAAAAAGTCACACTGCTTTATGAATAGCAGAGAGATGCTGTGTTCACCTGAGGTTTGAAGCACTTCTACCAAATCATTTCCATGCCTCATAAATGGAGTGGAAAGTCCTGAAATAGAAAAAGAACAGAAAAGTTCTCTGTCCTCCTTTAGCAATCTCCTCCATTTCTGTACAGATTCATGAAATGTCTATACCTATTCTAGAATTAGCCTGCAAATATTGTGGAGCATCCCTCTTGCTCATGCCTTAGTTTAAAATAAAATGTCTTCAATAGAGCTTCACTTGCACTACTGTTTCAGAGAAATGCATATAGCTATTTTCACATTAGTTTGGGTGGGGAAGGTCATTGTATATCAAAGCTTATTCACTGCCTTGAGATAAAGTTAAGGGGCAACTATAAACATGCTAAGTAAATAATGCTTTCTAGCTTAAAAATCATCATCTATTTCATTACTGCATCTCTTGCCATGGAACACATGTAATTATTTAAAGGGGATATGTACAGAAATGATCTGATTGAAATGTAAAATTAGAATAAATTCTTTATAATTTGCATGACAAAGTACTGTAGATGTTTTTTAAGATAAAGATTCAGATATGCATATGGAAAGTCAACTACAACATCAATGAAACATGTAAATAAGATCAGATGAGCAGATCAATTTAAGATTTTGCTATCTTTCAAGGAACATCACTGAAAAATTGCAATTAGTATTAAAATTAATTGGATTTCAAAATTCTAATCCCTTGATGTCTCTTTATTTTTACTAAAAAATTCCTTTGAATTCCCTAAAGAAAAAGATAAAAATGACTATTAAAAGGATTTGTCTGTATATGATGTAGGAAGATGTAAAAAATCAAAATGGAAAGCAACTGTTGCAAGTACCAGAAAATTATGCTATTAATTTAAGTGTCATCAGAGCACAAAAGATCACATTCCAAGACAGTGTGAAAATTATTAAAATACTGGAAATAATAGTACTTAAGATGAAGATATTATGCTCTAAGATCTGGTTAAGTGACTGACACTATTATATCACTTCAGGTATTATAAAAGTAACAAAATGCTTTTAAAGATAATAAGCGTTACATTTTGAGATTGGCAGTATTCACACTTTTCTGCTTAAGTGCTTTCTCACTTTAATATAATTTAATAACAGTAGGGAGAATAAATCCAACATGTTCTTTCTCAAGCTCTGTCCTTCCTTTTAAAAATATTTTTCAAGTGTATAAAATCACAAAAAACTCACCTGAGCAATTTTTAAACCACCCAAAACTTCTTATTTTTTGACATTTTGAAGAAAATGGATGAAAACATCCATGTTTGTATATTCCTCATAAAAGTATCATTTCTGCTCTGCTTACTAAACACACTCCATTGCTAAACTACTAGGCTTCTTTCTGCCGTACCTGTGGAAAAAAGTTTTGGTATCCTCTGGTTTGGAGATATATTGGCTCTACCAGCTTTCTCTGTTAAACCTGTCGAAGAATTTTAGGATCTCTGTTAATTTTAGAAGTGTGTTAGATTCAATAAGTAACCGTGGAGCTCTTCTTCCTCCTGCTAAAATTAGAAAAATAGGCCCAAATTATTGTCAGAAGAGAGTTTTAAACAGAGGCATAAATGTGTTTGCAGCACATTTTTTAGTTGTTTTAGCATTCCAAATTACTCGGAATTTTGTATGTGAATGAGTTTCAGGTGCTTTGCAAAACAAAGCTGCAGGTTATTTCTTTTAATAATTCACAGGTACTTTTCATTAAATTCAAAAGAACCCATTTGTTACCTGTTAACTATACACTTTTAAAGTTTGAATTTAAACAGATTGTATTAGAAGTATTTTAAAATACATTTAAAAGGTGATTTAAAAACAAGGGATTGAAAGATAAATTGTAATCTACAACTGAGTATTTGAACAGCTCATTAAAAACACATTAAAAGTGTTGAGCTTTTTTTCTGCCATGTGTTTTACAATTACATGTGTGCTAGAATTTTAAAAGTTGAAAGAGTTATGAAAAAGCTCTGCGTGCTTGGTTTTGTAAAAGGCCACCAATAACATTTGTTACAATTTCCTTCCATACTAGAGTTCCTTACTGAGCATTCACAATCAGTTCTCGACAACATTAGAATCACTGAAGGAGTTTTGGGATGTTCTAGATGAAATGGATGAGAAGACGTGGGTCCTTGAGCCAGAAAAACCCACAAGGAGCTCCACAAGGCGAAGGATTGCGATTGGTAAGAGTAAAAAAAGACAACTGTATAGTGGCTTTAGTGGTTAAGGGAGATTTAAAAAAAACATTAAAAAAGCAAACCTTTAAGAAATTATGTTTGTATAAAAAGTGCTTTTTTGTCCTTTTAGACGTAACATTTCAAAATTTAGACGATGAGTTCACTGAGGCAGAAACCTCCCCCTTCTCCCTGGTATTATGTAAGATATAGTTAGTAATATTAATAGTAACAACTACTATTACTGCTAACAGGGATTCTCAAACTGTGGGTCATAACATCCAGCTGATTTATAAGCAACTTTTTTTGTGTGGGGTGTGTGTGTCTTTAAAAAACAAAAATCAAGGTTATAGAAACAAAGTGGTCACCCTATCAAACAACAACCACCCCATTCCTGCTTTGCTTGGGCATGTTTTAACCCCTCTAAGTTCAGTGGAACTAAATTATGACCCTTTTCTTCAGCAAACCTTTCATTTTGGAAGACACATGCAGATGCCTTACCAGCTACCTTTTCAGATTAGTTTTTATGGCACAGAAGGAAAGGCTTCTTAATACACCTGCCACATATGATATTTGTAAATACTTGAACTAACAATATTAAATTATTTTTATACAAATAACATGCTTTCATAATGTATTGAAATATGTTCAGTTGATCTAATAAATGAGTTCAAATAAGTCAGTATTAAAAAATAGAAAGGAGGAAATAGATAGAAAGCTCAAGTCAATCTGGATTTGTTAGATACTAAGACTAAAGTCTAGTCATTTTCACATAGAGGTTTAGAAATGGTAGGTAAGTATTTTGAGATCAAGGGTGGAATTGTAATTCTTGCATTTTTGGAATATGTGACACCTGTATGAATAGGAATAAAGCGTTTTGGTTTTTTTTTAAAATAGACTGGATACCTATATATGTGTGTCTGTTTCAGGAAGCAACATTTCACTTAATATAGAGGTAGATCCCAGACACCCCACCATGCTTCCTGAGTGTTACTTTCTTGGAGCTGACCATGGTAAGATAACTTCTCTTTCATAGCTTTTCTGTTGCAGTGTCTTATTATTTTATGCTACTATAGGTTATCTCTATAGTAAATTGAGTATATTTGTTTCAGGCAAGCAATACTAGAATCACATCTAGTATTTCAAGTTAATTTTTGGAAAACTCTGTGTATATTGTTCAGAAAATCATTAAAGATTCAAAGCAATTTTACACTGTTTTGGATGCATTTAGTTGCAAAATAACAGACATGTCATATGCAGAACATGTTTCTTAAAGTGTTATATGTCACTTCTCATGCCACAGTAGCAAAACTGCAGGACAACACTGAAAATATAATTATGGCTGGAGGGTAGTGGATGGCTCCCTACCATTATGCCTAATCCCTATGCCCAGGTCTGAAATGAATTTTTGAGCTTTCTGGGGAAGTAACTCATTTTGTTAAATGATTGATTTTGTAATTTCAGTTTTGTGATCAGCTATGTCAAAGTTAGGCTATAGCACAACATTGCTGAGAAAAGACATACCTTCTTTTTTGTATAGACCTATGTTTTTAGAGACACACCAAGTTTGCATCAAAACCAGACAGGTGGAAAATGCTCCATGGTCTCAGTTCTTTTTATCTTTTCTCTCTCTCCACACCCCAAGTTTAAAGAAGACAGAAGACTTATCTAAAGTGTGTGTTCCTGGTCAAAGACAGAATCCTTCCAAGTATTCTGAACTACTTTTTTTCTCCTCTTTCTAAATGTATTACACCAGGGCCTTCATCAAAGATGGGCAGAATATAGGCCACTCAGGATCTGCTGCTTGTTTAGATCATTAAATGATTTATATGACCTAGGAAGGCACTTACATATTTTTAACCAAGAAGTGATTCTTGGCATCACTTAATGCAGATTAATTATGTCATAAATGTTGAGAGGTCTGTGAATGCATTTTTGATTTGTAAATTAGCACATCAGTGAACCACAAGAATCTAATGTTTTAAAGCACACACATGCACAGAAATAAAAGTAAACTATGCAAAACAATTCACACCATTTTTATCCCAGAAATTTTTTTTCTCAAGGAACAGTTCTTATGGTTCTAACGGGGCCACTTTTTTCCTTTTCACCCGTTCCCATTGTAGAAGACTTGAACTCTGTTTTAATGCAGGGATATCTGTCTTTTCCTGTCAGTTTTTTTTATCATTAGACAGATCAAAAGCAAGTTGATTATTCAGTTGTCTGAAGGCAGCAATAAGTTCATAGAATTGGGAAGACTAAATTACATAGAAGTTTTATCAAGATCAGAAGTGCTTGTTTAGTGGGGTTGTGCAAAACTTCAGTGAGATGATTTGATCAAATAATTCCACTAAAGCATATCCTTAAAGGTGACAATTTCCAGTGCATGCGTAGAAGCCACTTGGCTTCAAGCAAAATAGTCATTCAAAACAGATTGGCTGAGTGAAGCTCTGAGGCAGGTTGTACTAATTTTGCCAGTGCTAATCACCCAAAATCTGATTCCAATCATTGATGCAATTATGGAAAATTAATCAGATTTGATTCAGATGATTGAAATGTGAAAATGAGTAGATTCAAATAGTTTCCAAATTAATTTGGAAGAAGCTACTTAAGTAAATGCACAAATATTCTGAAGCTACCTAGTTTCCTTTGTGACTGAGGTAAAATTCATAGTAATTATTTATAAAAGTTGGAAGCATTCCTTCAGAAATTTGATCAAATTCTCTAATCAGATCTCCAAATTGAGTAATTCTAGAGCCACATTATCAAGGCTGTGTCAGATGTGCATTTCTGTTTAGACAAATTTTCATTGTGTGTATGTTGATGAGTTCAGCTCCAGCAATGGAATGTGAGAATGACCTTGGAAGACAGGGAAAAGATGCTGCCTAGGGAATGATCAGACAAAAGGGGGAGAAGCCCACAATTGAATAATGAGCAGAGAAAGAAACTTAGAAAGGATCTGCCCTAACTTTCAGCTGGTAAAAAGAGACAGCAGGAGATTTCTAGTTTCAGACTTGCAAGATTCTGTTAACATAGCCTTACAATAAAGTAGAAGTAGTTCATTTTGTCATGTTTCCTGTCTGGTCTACTTGGAAGGCTGACAGTTCCAAATAGTTCTGAAACAGATATCTGATATCTAATGTAACCAGCTGTATACCCTTGAAAATCAAAGCAGTTTATGCAAACCAACTGTCGCACTCACATGTACAGAAAACCATCATCAAAGATATGATGGTGCATATGCATTAGAAATACATAGTGGTGCAATTTGAAAACCGTCTTTAAAGATATATACATGGTGCATACGCATTAGAAGTACATGGTGGTGCAATTAAAAAAACATCATTGGAGATTAGATATATACATGGTGTATACACATTAAAAGTACATGGTGGTGCAATTCTTTGTGGTTTGAATTTGAGGATATGATGACACATGCAGGACATTCCTTCTATTAAAATGACATTGTTATATTGATTATCTAATTTATAACTTGTCTTATGAAGTCAGTTGCTTTGTGACTCAATATGAAAAAAGTTGACTGTGAACAGAAAAATATATTCTTGCTCATTAATCCATCCCCTGCAGAATTAGGCAGCTAACTATAGACATATCACTACCACCCCCAGTAAGTATTCTAATAAATAATGTTTTCTTGTGAAAAATGTAATCTGTGCTTTGTTTTCAGTGGCAAATCCGTTGAAAATCAAGCTGAATAGCAACATACATATGTGGTAAGTATATCTGCTTGTAAATATGTTTGGTTCATAATTTTATTAAAGTATTTATAATAGTATTTCCTCCTTTTTTAGGGATCCAGAAAATAGTTTATTGAAAAATTTAAAAGACATTTTAGAAATTGATTTCCCATCTCGAGAAGCTCTAGAAAAAAATGTAAGTTACCTCATACTTTCTGTGCTTATCATGCTTGAATACTCTGTGTTTGGAAATAAAACTTAAGTATTTTTTAAAGAGAATGAAGGTGATTAAAAAATGTCTGTTTGTACAGGGGAACTATTCTCACTCTGAGTGATTCCCTATTCTTTCTATGAGATTTTGAGTGAGATAGGAAAGTCTTGTATTGTGCAGTTGTTTGGTATGAGAAATTGAAATGTAATTTAATGCAAAAGAATCTCTGTTTCAGATGAGAAAGTGCTCTAAGCTCAGACAAAGTAGTTCACATTCTTTCACCCGTCTGCCTGCCTGTTTTATTCTTTCCAATGTTGGAAAATTCTGAGAACAGGCTAAATAGAATATGACCTATTTAAATTGGGCAGCTGTGCAGGAAGGCCTGCGGACCCCAAAAATCCCTAAGCATTCCCATTCACAACCTTGCTTCTAAACAGGATAGAATGCATCTTTGTTGCCGAAGTTGGCCTAAAATAAAAATCAGAAAGGATAGTAAATACTGCTTTTTCCCTGCCCGTAGAGTGTTGGGTGTGTGAATGCTCTAAGTATAAGATTGCTCTACAAATGAATTTTGGAATATATCAATATTTTCATTATGTTGTTTATACATGAAGAATTAGTGATATCTTGAACATATTATCTGTGACACTTTGCAATAATTTAGTGGTAGGTCACTGTAATGTGAGAGCTTTCATATCACCTAATAGCCTTTCCTATAAACAGATGTATACATCAAGATCAGTTAAGAAAGGAATTGCTTGAGATTAATCAAAACTCCATTTGAACCTGTTTATATGCTATAATTTCCCATCTCCAGACAACTAATAGAAAATCTGTAGCAGAATATCATAAAGGCAATATTTGTCCATGTATCCTGCCTTGGGTACCATTGTTTTTATCATCCTGTGAGTGATAAAACGTAAAGCTATAAGCTGATTGAAAGATCTTAATTAAAGAAGAGTACAAAAAGTTAAATTTGCATGCAAATAAAACACTAGATGGGCAAAAAGAATACTTCTTTTTAGATGGCCTCTGGTGATGCATATATATCTACCATCTTAGAAAAAGCATTCTTTTATCTAAAATGGTGGCTATGATATACAAGTTTTATAAATACTGATTAAAACATTTAAACTTGCTTTAAAAGACACAATTAATTAGAAACACTAATGTGTGTTTTAACCAATTAAGACTAGTTCTTCATTGTGGCTCTGTGATTATCTCACATGGGATGTGAGAAAAGCCCATTCAGAGCAATCTAGAACTTAATGGAATTTCTTGGTAGGAGCTCTGTCTCATGTGTGGCATGCACAATAAGGCATGCTTCTTTTAATCCTTTTAGTTTTATTCTTCACCACCACAGTAATAGCACATTCACTTTCAGAGATAATTGATTCTTCTAGAATTCTTTCTTTTCTTCACTTTGTTCTATTTTAAAACAATTGTGTATCTTTCACATGATGGATTGTAGGATATAGGTTATTGACCCCATTCATATGCCTCCTGGCCTTGCCATATAGCCTTGAAGGTTCCATTCCACATGTATCAGCATTATGGTAGCAAACCTCCCTCCCCGCCCCCCCCCCCCCGCCCCTTGGATGGATATAACCTAGACCAGTGTTTCTCAACCTTGGCAACTTTAAGATGTGTGGACTTTTCAGTTCCCAGAATACCCCAGCCAGCATGGTTTAGATTAGATTCTAAAAAAGTGGTTTGGAGCAAATATGAAATCTTGGCGGGGGGGGGGGGGGGAATTCATGATTTCTGCCAAGATCTTATTCTCCACACCTTCCCTGCATCTTCAGGGAAGATCAGAAACAGGGTTCTCCCCATTCTCCACCTGAAGATCATCAAGACCAAATTTGGTTACATTGAGACCTTCTATTTGGATTTATTAGTGGCTGAAGGTATCCCCAACACTGCTTCTATCTGCTTTAGGTTCTCCATCTATTTTGTGATCTGACACTCAAGTTGGTGACAAATACCAAGCTCTCCTTCAAATGGGTTGTTTTTATAGTGAACAGATATTTCATGTAGCAGTCTCTTAGCCTTAAAGTCCAGCAAATATCACTAGTCCCTGAGATGTCCTGAGTTACTGTCCATTAAGGTCCTGAATCTTGTCTTCCTGTATCTCACAGCTTAGAGGTTCCTCCATCAAGAACTTAATGCAACTAAGAATGTTTCAGTCTCTTTTAATGTAAAGTTCATCACGTTGGCTTTTCTCTTACATTTAAAGCAACAATAGTTGGTTTTTTCCTCCATGAAGGTCTAATTTGAAGTCAGTTCTTTCTTCTGCCTTCCATTTGATGAGTGCTTTCCTCTTTTCTAATCTGCCTGTAAAACTTTTTGAGGGACTTACCTTGACTAACAAATATCCCTACTGGTTGCAGGTGAAGTCTTTCTCGTTCTTTTTGACTTATTGGCTGCCTGTCCAAAAAAATAGCATTCTTAGTTGTGGAATTGTGGTCATTTGGGTTTGCCGAGAGGGAAAACTTCATGCCTTACATCAGAACTTGCCTTTTTTATTCTATATAGACAAAGTAGTACTTTGCCCAGGTAGTTCTTTTCTCCTAAAGTCCATCTCAGTATTCTGTTTGAACAAGATATTACCCATCCTTTTCTTCCAGTTCCTCTGTATTAACTGAAACATCACATAATTCCCTCTGGCAAAAAACATCTACTTTCTACTTGCATCAAACAGTATTCAAAGACACCAGTGACTGTCTTTGGCTTTTCAGGGCCTTTTTCTTTAGCATTTTCCAAGTAAATAGTTTCAATCATCAAACTTAGTTACAATCTAGGTAAGTAAGTGTACTCTCACGATCTCTGATCATACTACATGACCTACAGGTACATATCGGACCATTCTGTGCAGAATCACTTACTCAGAATTATGCAGGGCAACTACCTTGGATCAAGCCTCCTACTTTTTCCAATACTATGGTCTGGAGCTCTGTTCTCAGAGGGATGAAACCACTGAAAGAGCAGTCCTTTCTTCAGTCACTTTATGAGTATCAGAACTTGCCCATATGGCTGAATCACAGCAGCCATGATGAACAACTAGCTATGTATCTGAATCAGAAGTTCTTCAGTCTGTCAGTCTCTGAAGTCACATAACTGATTATTCTTCCCCACTTGCTACTGGGTGATCTCAGTGTCCCTCTCATATTTCACTGTCAGTTTTAGATAGGAAGAGATTCAGCAGAGGCTTGACTAGTTATGAATGCTATGCACAGGGCAGGACTCCTATCAAGAAATTCCATAAGCCATAGAGGATGCAAACTGGCTGCATGCAGACGTGTAATTCATGGATATGAATTCACGGATTGCTACTTGAAAACACAATTATAGGTAACCGGTTTGCCTCATAAACAAACTATATTTTATTAACTGTAGAGTACAATATAAAATAAAATCTTTAAGTACAATACTTAGGGTTTTGTTTTGTTTTTTAAAGAAAACATTAACATGTATTAGAACTAGGCATAATTGATCAACTTTAGAAATCCTGCTGAGCCATCGTGTACTTTGTAGTGTGTTGTGTAACCTCTGCCAATTGTGTTTTTAATAAATCCTGGCTGAACTTTGGCTTAGTGCAGTGCATGTACCAAGCTCAGCCACCTCACGTAATACAGTTCTATTTCATATTTGTAAGGACTTCTCTATGGATTGTGGTATTTGCTATGCTTACCGTCTTGATGGGGCTACTCCAGACCAAGTTTGTGATAACTCTCATTGTGGCCAACCTTTCCATCAAGTTTGTTTATATGAGGTATGGTTATCAGAAGCATTCAATATTGTATTTATTCTAGGCTTGTAACTCTATACAGTAACTGTACTAATTTAAAACTAAGGGGAATTCAAGTGGTTAATAGAGAACTAAGTGGGTTTTTACAAAAAAAAAATTAACAATACACCGATGTAGAATATTATTGCTCAGACACTGTTATGCATCATTGTTTGCTGTTAATTTTATCTCTGTCCTGTGCTCAATCTTTTCCCTAAGTAATTAGTAATTATTGCAAAATCTACTTTTAGATGAATCTTAAGATTTTTTAAAATAAATGTAACCCTAAGCATAACAAAACTATCAGAATTGGTTCCCTTAAGCAAGTCAAATTCACATCCAGAAAAGATAACTCCTCAGTAAAGCCAGCAAACCCCTCTCTCTTTCTTTCTCTGTGTGCGCGCATGTATATATGCCATATGTTGAATCAGAGTGTACTCCTGATTTAAAGCCTTGAACAGCAGAGATGCTTATCCTGTTTGCAGCATTTTCACAGCCATCATCTTATCTTCAAATGCAGCAAATAATAAAACCTTGTATTACTCTACAGTGGTTACGTGGGCTCCCTTCAAGCCGACAAAGTTTTAATGTCATATTTGGTGAATGCCCATATTGTAATAAGGTAAGCAAAGATGATTTAGCTATCTAAAAATGCTTCCAAATAAAGCTGAAAGTAACACGATTCTAATTCTTGGGAAACTTCACTATAGGCTTGTAGTGCATACTAGTCTACAAAGCAGTAAAATTTGGAAGTTTTGGGGAGGTTACATATTTGAAACGTTTAAAACGTAGTTTTTTGTAACATTCTAGAAAATATTGTGAGCAACTATATATTTGTACATAACATAAGTCTGCTTTAAAAACAAATTCATTCCAGCAAATCACACTGAAAATATCTACTAAGAAAATCTGAATACAAATGGCTGACTGCATTTCATGAACACTTAACTGGAGAAGATATCAAAGGAAATAGAGAGAAAGCAATATTAAGAAGAGGAGGACAACAATAGCCACAGTATATTGAAACAGTTCTTCATGCAGTCCAGTCTGAGAAGTGCTGCATATGGAAGATCTAGTCAGAGCATGAACACATTCTGGTTGACAGACTGCTGAATATGTTACTCCATTTTCTCTACATTCTTCAATATTCTGGAAAGAACTGCAGGAATCTGTCCAGGGCAATGGTTTTATATTGTGCTGAAGAAGAAAGCAAAAACATTACTAATGGCAATTTGACTAAGAGCAAATGTTCAGTACTCTGTTGCTAGAGAGCTTGTCTAAATATTTTCCCCTTTGTTCTTAACTCATATTACCAAAGCTAACTAATAACAGTAGCTGCATCATTTATTTTTTTAAAGCAATAAACTAAAATGATCAAAAAGATGTATCTGAAGAGTCTTTTGTTAAGAACATTTTGCTGCAAACTATGAGTGCAGCCTTACAGTTGTTCCAGTTGGACAAGACCACTGGAATTTGTCTTGTCCAAACACTCCGCAAATAATCATGCACTAAAAAGCTAATGTGTAAACTTTATAAATTATGGAGAATGTACAAATCTAAGGACTGTTCCCATGCCCAACCGTGTGCAAATCAAACATTTCCATTTATTTCTTGCTGATCATTCTTAGTTTATAAAATCACTGAAAATTATGATTTTCCAAATGTGTGGTTTCTGAACCTAATTGAAGCATTGCATAAATACCCATTGTACTTAAATATCCTTACCCTTAAGTACCCATTTGTTTGTAGCATTATGAGTCACTGAAATATTAAATATTTACATTAGTAAGGATTTTAATATAAGATATGGGCAATAGGAAATTAGGCTCAGTTAGCTTAATCTTGCAATGAGTACTAAATACGTAATAAAATTTCTAAATTTTAGAAGACAGTAAATCTGGAAGCTATTAAATTTAGGAATTTTAGAAGACAGTAAATCTGGAAGCTATTAAATTTAGGAACCATACTAGTTATAATAATGTAACAGAATATTTGTTTTTAATGGCATATTAGGTCCTGAAAATGATTCATGGCAACATTTATTTGGGGCATCAGGGCATATTATTTGTTTGATAGTAATTTCTACCAACATTTCCATATTCATGAAAATCATATATTTCAAGACAAGTTAATTTTGCTTGACTTCCATTTCTCATCTGTACTTCATGTTCTTCTAGAACAAAAAGTAAAATTAGAAGAACAAGGTTTCAACAAGCAGGTACAATTTAATGCAACATAACAAACTCACTACTGAAGCTTGAGGAAGCTTATTCAACCTAACCAGCACTGGCTTATCTTGTACTTGGCTACTTTTCATTTGCGCAGTGGCTTTTCTACGAAAGAAAGAACCTCCTTGTTCTCTAGTTTGCTTTCCTTTCCTTTAACTTGCTTCTGTGTTGGCATCAGCAAATGAGCCTATTAAATGTACAAATTAACTGATCCTAAGTGCAATCCATGAAATGTGGATACTACAGCCTTCTACTGAATTAGTTTTATGTTAAAAGAGCTCGAGTGAGTCCTAACATGAAATAGATAGCACACAATACTAACATTAATGCACCCATGCAAGGAGCAGACAATTTTTTATGAAATTAGTAGCTATTTAAAGTTACTGCAATTTGCTTTCCTAAGACAGCATTACTTTTTAAAAATTGTTTCAATACTCTTTTTACAGAAGTCGAGATGACTGTTATTAACCTTTACTGGAGGTAAAACCAAGCTTGTCAATAACTAACATATTGAAGCTATATTTTTTTCTTTAATTTCAGTGTCTCAATGAGAAAATATTAACTTTTTAAGATATTCCTAAGCTCTTAAATAGAGTAACCTAGTTTTATCTATAACATGTTGATAGGCAAGGTCTCTGTCACTCAGTTTCCTTATGCCTCTTCCCTTAAAATTCCATATTACATTAAAGCTATTGGTTTACATACATCAGGAGGCTGTTTAGATTGAAATCTGAACAGTTGCAAAACACATTTGTGCTCTGCAGCCTAGGGAAACAGCAGTAAGAGCAAAAGGAATGGGAAAGATTAGCAGATTATTCCAATGTTTAGATGCAGTAAGAGTTATAAAGTAGGATGGACAGGGGGTGGCAATGTACTAAGACCATCAAATAAAATGCACTGCTTGAAAGCACACACTTGAATGTGGATCTCCAACTCCAGTATTCTACTCATTCTACCAGGAGGCAGCAGAAGTTGTGATCTGGTTGTGAATTATCAGATTATTTACAGAGAACGAGCAAGGATTTCTCATGTCCAGTCCTTTAAATCTATTTTTACAATTAAAAAAATAAATGTTCCAAATACCAGGGAAATAGGAGGGTTTTAATTGGGCAATGATTCTGTGTTCTTTTTGATGCCACTCTTCTATCTCAAAAAGGCACTCCAAAGCCAGAGATCTTAAAATCATCTAAGTAGGTATCAATCCCTATATTTATCAGCACACTGATATAATAAACCCTCATTTTAATGGAACTGTTTAGTGGATATCTTGGATCTGAGTTTTGCCCAAATTGAATCAGTTGAGACAATAATTCACTGCTATCGGTAAAAATATTTTTCTTTCACACAAGTGTTTCTAAACTAAAAAAAAATCCATTTATCATTTAACGAACATTCAGCTTTAAGAGACACCCCTTATCAAGGATTTACTGTATTATGATAATTAACACCAGATATATTTAACAACTAAAGGTATAATGACTTTTTATAAGCTCTTGCCAATATTATTAAATCCCCGTGCTTCTGTTGACTCCATATTTGGAACATGTTGTGAACAGGACAAAATGTATTCTATTTGCTCCCATATATGACATACCTAGCTACAAATTTTAAAGAATTAAAACTTGAAAATACACCTAGTACAAAATTATGGTCATATATAATTTATTCAATTCTACAATCCTTGATATGGAAGATTATTTGTCCTGCTGCAACACATGATGTAGCAGCAGAAGCTGTGACAATTGACATTTTTTGTTCATGGACTCTATATGCACTTGCAGATACTGTAACCTGAGACAGGATTTAAGCTAACCCTCAAAAAGTAAGTTTTGCATTTTCAGATTAGTCATTGCTTAACAGTATATTGAGATAAATTCTGTAACCCATTCCTATATTGAAATCATATAGGTATTACAGCTGTGATAACTGGTGCTGTTAATTTTCTTTTCCACATCCCTTCCTCACCTTTTGCTTTACTGCCTTTCTTTGGACTTGTACAAGCACAGAACATGTGTTGTGCTTCTTCTCACACACAACCATGATAATGACTATAATGTTAAGTGCTTGAAAAACATGTTAACCAGCAAAATACAAACTGATAGTAAAAATTACAGTTGGTTTTGAAACTAAGGAAAAGAAAGTGCAGGCAAATAAATGCAACAGGATAGGCTCCAATCATGGAAGGTTTAAGTTTGTTTCTCTGCAACGCTTTCCCCTCACCACTGCAATCCTGCATGGCAAAAATGCAACTGAAACAAAATAAAAATTTAAAATCAGGTATGGTGCAGCAGCTTAATGACGCTGAAAGTTGCCGGCCAGAAATGGCTGACACTTCAGCGGTTCGAGTCCAGCCTTCGCGTTAAACAGGGTGAGCTCCTGTTTCCTCCCCAGTTCCTGTCAACCCAACAGGTCGAAAACTCACGTGAGTAGATAAATGGGTACTCTCACTCCGGTGGGAGGAAAAAATGCTGGCAGCACCTGCAAAAGGAGTTGGGAGCAGTTGCCGGTAAGCGCGAAACTGCGCTCGCCTGAAAAGGGCGCGAAGCAACGGAAACCCCGCCTCCTGCGCTCGCCAGCTGGGCTCTGCTCTAGGAAGGAGGCTCTGGCAAACCACTTCCGAAACACTTGCCTTGAAAACTGCAAGGACTCGTCCAAGCAGTCACTGCAGAGTCAGTAATGACTGAGCGCAGATTAAAAAATAAATAAATAAATAAAAATATTGTGACGTACAAACAAGCTGCTCAAAGAAAAAAAAATCCTTCATGCATGCCTAAGATGTTTGCAGATCATAACCACAGGCAAGAATCCCATTCCTCACTCCCAGCCAAATCCGCCACTAATTCGTAGTTTTTCTAGACTTTGGGCTTATATATCCAACTGTAACCTATGTCACATGACAAACCATTTATTCAAGCTGTGGCCTGATACTGTAAGAAGGAAATGAAGACAGAGGAACACTTAATGATGTTAAAATATTTTCTGTTCAAAATAAATACTTCCCATTGCAGGCAAATTGGTCTAAATTTTCTCCCAAGTCCGAGACATGAGAAAGCAGATTCTTTGGATGTGCTGATCTGGCACTTTATAAGTTTTGGATTTCCCAAACTTGTAAAGCTTGGAGGAGAATGAGAAGGCAGGAGGCTGAATCGGAAAATGGAATTCTGCTTAGCTTGATGAGGAACTATATAAATCCTTGGACACTGTCTCGGAGGATTATGGTCTTATGCCCCAAGGGGAGTTTTCACAGCAGAATTATTAAGAATATTAAGGATATTGCTATAGCTTTAATAGAATCAGTGACTATAACTTAGATCTGTGTTTAGGGATGAGAGAAGAAGTAAACTTTGTCCAAGAGCAGATTTCTTAATTAAAAATGTACATATTTCAATTAACTTTAAAAATTGTACCAACCACAGATACAAAAAGAAGCTGCTTCAATTAATCTAGATTAAATGACAACCACAGTAGCAAGGAAATGGCTTTTTGCTTTGTGGGAAAAGTGATGAAAAAATACCAAAGTCTATAAAACTCTGGGAAAAAAAGTCTTGGCAATTACCAAGATCAAAATCCAGTGGCTTTTTATTAAACATGAACTTTTGTTCTGCTTTTCTGCACAACGTAAATAGTGTTGACAATTGGGTTTCCAAAGGCACTTGCTACAATAAAATGTAATTGTATCATGAGAGAAAGGTGACAATCGGGAGATCATGAAAAAATTACATATTCTCACTGGTAGTTAATTAGCCATGCAAAAGCCCCTCAAACAGAGATTCTCTTCTATTAGGAATGATTACTATGCAGACCTACTGATGTCAATACTAGAGTCATTCAAATACTTCTTTTGCTACTAATTGAAGGTTGTAAAGCTTTGGTGCCAAGGTTTGGCTTCCAAAGAGCTAATTTATGACTAGGCTGCTATTTTATGTCTTCAGTTGCAACAGCTACAAAACTCAGCAAATCAAAACCATCTGTGCACTAAGATTTGAATCACCATTTATCTTACAGCCGATCAGTCACTTTAGTTTGCATCCCACATTTTTTGACTACATATTATTGTGACAGTCCAAAGTTCACTAAGGATATTAAAACTGAACAACAACTTGACCTTGCCTTAATGAATACCCATCAACAAAGTCTTCAGACTTATCCATATGGCAAGAGAGAAACCATCTCATGTTTCTAATTGGAGTCAAGAAATGCTGTTAATCTTATTAATCCAAGATTAAAACAAAGGTTTGTTATTACGGTTACTACTACTATTAGTGTGAGTTTCCAGACATAACATAATAAAAATAAGGAACACTGTGGTATCACAGTTAAATTATATTGAAATACATATGATAATCCAAGTATAGAGCTTTTGGAAGGCAAGAATGAAAATATGGCCAAAAAAAAAAAAGCCATGAGGTTGGCGCTAGCGATGGGGAGAATGAAATAGCTGGAGCAATAAAAAGCAACTGCTTTAAATATGGTCTGTGAAAAGTTGCTGGCATTCAAGTTGATTCACAAATATCACAGAACACAAGCTGAACTCCATTATGCAGAAAGAAAATGAATTTACACATATCTGCTCCAAGGAAGACAACATCCCCCAACTTGAGTTGACATTCAGTTTTTGAACCTATCCAAGGAAATGTGAATCAAAGTAGCATACTATGTTAGATTATCTAATCTGAAGGTTTAGCACTCTTAAACACTGAGCCATGCTTGTTCCACACATTAAATCAAAGATACTTAAACAAATAGCATAATCTACTTTACAGTTTACTTAGATGACATGAAGTCAACTTTTACTCCGAGTGACTGGATAGACAAATGCTCACCATCTTAATCTATCCCTAGCAATAATCTGAAGCTCTTAGGTGAAATCTCCTGTAAGTCAAGTTTGGTACTTTATGGAAATATTGATGCAATTCCTCTGAAAGCAACACTGACATGATTTGTCACTGCCTTCTTCTGGAATGTTTTTTTGATTTCCCAGTATAGCCTAGATTGATATTTCATGGAGGTCTTCAATTCATGTACTAACCAGGTCCAACTCTACTGTAATGGAAGGCAAGTGTGAGGAGGATACTGGAATGGAAGATCAAGGCTATCAGGAGGGAGGGAGTGCATTCCAGGAGAGGGTACAAGGCAAGCACTTTCTCAGCCCGCAACAAGACCATGAGAAGAAGAGGCTTAGGCTAGCCACTCCCTAGAGTCTCACAGGGTATATCCGCTAGTTGCTTTAGCACAGATTTAGTCTGGCGAGATTCTGTCTTTAGGCTGTAAGCAAATAAAGGAACTATACTAGAGTGAGCTGTCTCATCGCTGTTCTTAGGCTGGGCCTGACATCAAACTCGCCAGACTAAATCTATGCTAAAGCAGCTAGTGGATATACCCCATGAGACTCTAGGGAGGGGCTAGCCTAAGCCTCCTCTTCTTCTCACAGTCTTGTTGCAGGCTGAGAAAGTGCCCTCCCCTGGAACGCACTCCCTCCCGATAGCCTTGATCTTCCATTCCAGTATCCTCCTTGCACATGCCTTCCTTTACATCTACGGTACCTGGCTTTTGAGCCCAGATCAGCCACATTCTGTCACCTGTTAAGGACATACCAGTAATCTCTTTGATCCTCACCTCATCTATTGTTTTCTCCTCCTTCTACTTCCCTCAGAGTTTAATCACTTTTCCAATTCAGCAATTAATAGGAATGATTTGAAAAATACATCTCATACACTCCTACAAGTGTAATTTCCCCAAATATTAAATTTGCTTTTAAGTTAACCACTCTTTACAAGATGTTTTATTACCTTATATTTATGTAGTCCTGACCTTTATTGTTTCATTACTTACTTTCCTGTGGTAAGCAGTGCATTCATTTAGAGACGTTTGAACAGTGGCTAAATCCAGTGTCTCATTGTAACAGATTCCTTTTTGTTCCAGGCCATTCAAAAGGATTTTCCTCAGTATTTCATACTGGGGTTTTTCATCATATGCTAAATTAAACACATTTTTTAAAAACATGGCTATTTCACCTGAAAAAAAAAATAGATCAGTTAACTGGCATACAAATAATCTAATTTTAATCATACAAGAATTTACTAGATTAGGCCATGTATCTACCTAGTCCATCATTCTACTTTCAACAGTGGCCAATCAAATGCCTTTGTGACAGTTACAGCTTTTCCCATTGTACCAAATACACATACATTTTAGCAGGCATTTTTGGAGCAAATTCACAGTAATAATGCAAAGTATATATTGCTTTTCATGTGGCTAAAACCACCTGGCTACATCATGGCCCACACTTAGTTTCATTCTACTGACCAACTAAACAGATGTGCATTAGCTTAATTTAGCTACTTGACTGTTTTGGTTGAGTACCTGAAAAAGTTGATGTTTCTACAAAACTACAAATAAATACAAATGTGCCAGTTTATTTCATGTCATGCAACATCAACATATTTAAAAATGGATGAAATTCAAATAACCCAAAGCATAGGGCTAGTAGTACTGAACTCCAGATCTTATTCTAGAAGGATACAGCTGAAAAGAAAAAATAGTGGGGGCTAGGGAGAGAAGAATCAAATCTACACCTTTAAAGTAAGGGTGAGTACATATGAGTAAACCCTTTACCTAGTATCCTAGTCTAGCTGAGAAGAATTGGAGACAACCACATAGTGGTTCATCAGTGTAAAGAAAATAAAAATTTACAATTTGCACTCAAGGCTACAGTTTACAGCCTGGTATTTGATCCAAGGTACAGTTTATGCTATCTTTGTCTTCTTATAATTTGTCCTATGCTCCCTTGACTTCACCACATTTTTGTAGAGTTAAAATTCAGAAATGCAACTGATGTGACTATTATATTTGTAGTAGTATTTTTTTTCAGCTTAAGAACAAGTTCTGAAAGTGGATTATAAATAAACCGTTCTTGTGAGCCACTCAGCATTATTGTATATAAGATGTGAAGCCATATAAGTATTTTCAAACAAACAAACAAACAAATAAACAAACAAACCATCAAAATGTTAGATTTATTTGAATGTTACATTAAAAAGCCTAAATATTTTATGTGGAACGGAAGTACTTGGTTCAGTAATGTTCATAGATAATGACTGAATGCACATTCCAAATATGATAAAGAGGATACCCAGAACAATTGCCTTCGTACAGCTGGTCGTTGAACAAAGGGGAGGTAGATATAAGGCCCACTGGCACTCAAAAGCTAAAGTGAGGTCTCAGCCAATAGCACCCACCTGACCAATCTGCCTGGGCTGAAAAGCTTATCCAGACCCAGTCATGTTTAGTGCTTGGGGAGAAGACCACGAGAGAATTTCAGAGCTATAGGAAGTTTAAAAAAATTCCTGAAAGAAGGCAATGAGAAATGACATCAATACTGTTGCCAAGAAAACTGCCTAGTCATCAAAAATGGACTCAACTTGAGGGCATCTTGAGCCTTTTATTTCATGAGATGTGTTATTAAATCAAATGGAAGCAGGGGTTTGTCAACAAATGTAACTTAGAACTAAATGAAAATAAGGAAGTCCAGTGTAAAAAAGTGTCAAAAATAGACAAAAAAATTTGAAAGGATACCATCTCCCCAGAATGCTTGCAGTTATTCAAATTCATAACAGAAACTCAGCTAAAATGTGTACCACAACCTAGATATTATCTAGCCCAAGAGACCACCAAAGTGGTTTCTGTGAAGGATCAAGGAAGCTAATCGAAAAAAGGTTTCCTTTACAAAAACAAGAAGAGAAAGGAATAATATGAGTAACTTACTCAAAAGGCATGCAAGGAGATAATATGGATTACAATAAACAAACAACACAATAGTTGTCTGAATTGGGCTAAAGGCATTAATGATTAAAATTACAGAAATACCAACTAAGGAGGCTGTAATAATGTTGCGTAGAAAAGGAGATAGGGATATGAAAAAATTATCAGGAGACTGCAGTTAAATGGATTATCTTTACTACTGGAAATGTATGACAATATTCATATTTGAACTGATATACATAGAAAGGAAGTCATAGTGACATAAATAGTTCCTTGAAACTCAGTTGGCAGGACCAGGTGGTATATAGTCAAAATGTATAAATGCTGATCTTTTAACAATATTACATGTCCTTAAAATCAACCTCTGTACTCGAAAAAGTACTAGAGGAAAATTAGTCTTTGAACCAGAGAAAGTACAGTAGCTAATGGATCTAGGGAGCAATCTAGGAAATGACAGGCTGGTTAGTTTAATATATGCTCCAAGTGAACTATTAGAAGCATTAGCAGAAATGTTATCAAGCCAGTAGGACAAACCTTGCCGAAGAATGTTTGATTGTTTTTGCAGAAACTATCACACTAACGGTTCAGGGTTCTTCTAAAAGTGTCAACAAGCCTCATCAAAAAGAGACTGCAATGGACATTGTTTACTTGAATTACCAAGTATTGATACCACTGCTGTTCATAATCTGGATTTGGCCAATTTTGCTGATTATACCAAATAATTCAAGCCACTTAAAACAAAACAGATTAGTCAAGTTTCTAGCAAGGGGAATGGGCATTAAAACAGTATATGTAGTCATAGTGATTTGTTTAACATTTTTAAACTATATTAAGAAAGTTTGCCTAACAGATAACTTTAAGGAAGTAGACATGTCTTGGTAAGTGCTGTTTAGCATTTTATGGGGACCAAAAAATCCATTATCACATGCAGGTTGATGGGATTTCAGCCATCTGACTGGAAACTGACTTTGAGATTGTGATGGAGGCTCAGTATCAATACTGAACCAGTGTTCATCTCTTATGAAAAAGACAAATTCCATGTTGGCAATCATTAGGAATTTTAAAAAGTGCTCTTACACAGGACATACATTGAAGCAACTACTGTACCATTCCTTCCAGTAAGCTTTAAATGTAAACAAAATAATTTGGGCTTCACCAAACTGAACAGTGTGCTGGTATATGTTATACACGTACAGCATTTTGGCTGCTTGTGTCATATAAATAACTGAACGTTTTGTCTCAGAATTGTAGGAGCAAGTTAAATTGAACAGAAGCAAGTTAACACCCTAAGAGCAACACAGTTCTTTAACAAGACAAAAGTAAGTATGGTGTCCAGTATCCACCTGTTTCTAACTGTTCCTTTCAAAAGTGACATCAGCTACATATTGTGGGATTTTGGTATTTTACCAAAAAACAAAACAAAACAAAACACTAGACCATCTATTCCTTTATCTCTCACTGAAAGAAATATCCCTGTGGGATGTCTATAGAGCCTACATCACTCTTTTCTCTTTTAGAAAAGCACTCTATCAGGCTTAAAGTGACTGGTAGGTGGCCAAGGGTAAATTTTATGGAAGGTGTAAGACTCTTCTCATTCAAGGTAGCTCTAGAACACATTGCAGTACACTGCACCCAGCAGAAGGCTAAAGAGGGAAAGTAAGGGAAAAGATTTTGACCAGGCCATAGCTCAGTAAGCTTGGAGGAAAGAGAAGACTGTCCTTTTCTCTTCTACCCACTGTGAAGATACACATTTCAGTAATTTCAAACCAAGTTCAAAATAGAAAAGTTGGCCATTTGGAGTCATGAACCAAGCAATTTGAGTGGCTATCCTCAAGCGAGAAATATAATAAGGCTCACATGTGTTTACACTTACCGCAATATGCTCCTGCAGGAGCCCACCTTGTTACTGAATCTGGCAGTTCATCAAGGAGCCTAGAACCATAAGAATGAACCACTTGTGAGACTGAGGGCAAAACTGGTAATCCTCCCTTTGGATATCTTTCGGGATATCTTTTCTCTTTGGGAACCAAAAATAGCTAGCAAATCTCTCTCTCCTATGTTAACTCTTTAGAGACAGGAATTAGACTACACAGAATTATGGCCAAGAAAATAAATTCACAAGAGCTCCTGCCAAAAGCTTTGTAACTCTGAGGGAACAAATTCCTCCCAGGATAAATTTGCTTTCTTTCCTATCAGGCTATAGATTAATAGCTGCTTTTTAAAGGGTTCAGCACAGTTCACCTGACTCCTCCTTGTTGCTCACAAGTGGATTTTTTACACAGATGGTATTTGATAAATTTGCTATTCCTATATATTCGATTCAATGAGACTTATTCCCAAGTAAGTATATATAGAATAGCAATCTAAGGTAATTCCAAAACTCTACCAAATCAAGAACCAGGGAGTTTCTTGCTTAATGAATTTATAGGTTAAACTATACATCCCTTTCTATAGCAAAGAATGCTATAGCAAAGATGATGCCTACCTTTTAATCAAACTGATATGTCTTTTCCAAAAGTTATATCTAGAAGCTAAGGATTGAGAGAACCTTGGAATGTGTGCTTATCACATGCCTTCAAATCTTCCCTAAAAGATGACTTTTAACAGAGGAAAGTTTAAACAAAACATTAAAAAAGAGAGAGATCAAAAATGGAACTCAAGGGTTCCAATGTTTTAGCTTCTTTTCGCTAGGAAGTCTCCAGTGGCTTTTACCTCCTAACTTGACACCAATAGCAAAGTTTGTACTGTTTAGAAGCTGGTGTGAAGTCAACATGTCTGTCATTGCCTACAACGTACAGGCTTACAGAAAAACGATCCACGACAGTGTCTACATCTTTCCTTCTGTGCTAAAGCATGGGCATGCACACACACCCATACACAAATCCAGCAGCCCAAAATAAACACATTAGAGCCTTTACTACTAGAATGTACAAATTGCTGGACTAGATCACCATCAGTTTCCTTATGCCCTAAAGGCAGGAATCCAAAGGAAAGAATCCGTGGCAGCTGGCTGCCCAGCCTCTGAGCACATCTAGCAAAGGAGAGATCACCACTTCTCACAGTAATTGGTTTCACAGTCCAAATGCTCATATTAGTCTTTGTATAGTATGAACATACATGATATTTAGGACTAAAAATATTTATTTAAAGGTCTTTACAGTGATATGAATTCAACAAACTTATATAATATTTGTTATATCAATATGGCTTTTTAATTTTTTCTTTTTTAGGGTTAATTGGTAGCTTGGGAAATGCAAAAAATTTTTTTTGTTATTTCTGTAATTGCAACAGTTTTAAGTAATCATCATTGTAACTGTAAGGAAGATTCAAGAGCAGAACAAGTTACTAAGAGAGATTCTGCATTTTTTCAAAACAAGACTGGCCAGTAATTAAGTATAGCTTTGATAGGAAGTTCTGCCCTACAGGGAAGGAGAACTATATGATGAAACTTACTGTAAAAGAGGCAGTAGAAACAGAAAGCCCCCTACTGGTCAAGATATGGACCCAGCAATGTATGGGGGAGGGGAAAGCATACTAGCCAAAAGTTTAAAAAAAAAATATAGCCCATGTGCAGACAAATCTCTAAATCTAAGCATCTGCTCCTTAAAAAGGTTCATGTATGTTGAATGTTTGTCAAATCTGAAAATAGATACTAAAAGTCCTCACTGTAAAATGGACCTATCTCTAGGCAATGTTGCATTCTAAAATAAAATGTCTAAAAGTACCATTGCAAACAAACTATAGTGGTCTACTTGTATCCTTACATCACCAGTGAATTACCTGCAACTGGTTAAATCAAAGGCAGGTAATTAGATATAGCCAAAATCCCAACAATACCTTTGTGCTAGTGCAAAGCACTTCCATTCAGGTGAGGCAAGGCAATTGATGTTTGCCAGTCTCCCTTCCTTACTCCATTCATCCATCCTTCTATCTATCGAGTCAGTTTTGACTTCTGGTGACTGCCTGGTCAAGTCCCTGCAGTTTTCTTTGGCAAGGCTTTTTGGAAGTGGTTTGCCATTGCCTCCTTCCTAGGGCTGAGAGAGAGTGACTGGCCCAAGCTGGCTTTGAGCCTAAGGCAGGACTCGAACTCACAGTCTCCTGGTTTCTAGCCTGATGCCTTAACTATATTCCAGAGATTTCCCAACCTTCCAAAGCAGCTTTGGGACATGGGGGAATTATAATGGGAAAATACACCATGGAAACAACTACTTCTTAACTTCACTTTTATTTTTATTTATTTATTTATTGGATTTCTCTCCCACCCATCTCCCCTACAATAGGGGACTCTGGGCAGGTTACAAAGAGATTAAAACTATAAATATATATAAAATACATCCCATATATACAATTAAAAATACTAGAAACAAAAAATCCAAGAAGATGGAAAATCAGGGCGGGGACAGCCAGCCACTATGGGGCTAGCCATCTCCCTGCTTGAGCTGTTCCCTCCCCACCCCAGGCCAAGTGGCAGAACCAGGTCTTCAAGGTCCTTCGGAAGGCCAGGAGTGAGGGGGCCAATCACACCTCTGGGGGCAGGATGTTCCAAAGAGCGGGGGCTACCGCAGAGAAGGCCCGCCTTCTGGACCCCGCTAGATGGAATTCTTTTACTGAGGGGGTCCGAAGCATGCCCTCTCTGTGTGACCGGGTGGGACGGGTTGAAGTCATACGGGAGAGGCGGTCCCTTTATGCAGGTTTAGACTAGATATGCATAGCAGACCCTGAGAAAATAGCAAGAAAATTATTGGGAAAAAAGAAGCAATTGATGGACGTTTCACTTTTGCTCCTTGCCACTTCTCATTTTTCTCCGCCTCCAATATCGTAGTATTTACTACGAGAACTGGCACAGGCAGAGATCCTGGATTCTCAAGAATCACTACCAGATATGCCTCCACTTTCATCTATCCAGCATTCCTTATTCCAGCATCCAAAAGTTTATGCAAAACACTGGCTGGGTTCACACAGTACACTTCACCAGGCCAGTCAAACGTCTATCAGTTGCTTTCATGTAACATATTAAGCTTGATTAATTTTAATTGCTGGGTTCCCTAAAAAGCCAGAGAGCAGGGATCAACCCCACAAATGGCCAGGGAGAGCTTTGAGAGAACAGTATCCACTACATTAGAATTTGCATGCCAAAACTAATCCCAGATAACAAGGCTAGACATTGCCCCAGTCGCCACAACACACTGCCCATGCGGAGGTAAGATTTTGGCAAATCTGAGGGACAAAATGCTGTGCTAAACTGTCATAGCAGCCAGAAGGGAATTGGCCATCTGTAACAGGACTTCTGAACAACAACTCACCGAAGCAATAAGGGAGGAAAAGTTAATTATGCTTTGCCTCCCTTGTCATGGAATCAGCTTGAATGTAACTCATTCTTGTGCTCAGTCAGATTCACCTTCTGTCTTCCTCCACCAGCACTGTAGGCATCTCTTCAGTTTCATTTCCCAGAGCCCTTCAGCAAACCAAGGGGCCATCCTAGGTTGGCCAAAGGAGAGGGGTTGCTTGGGGGCAATTCTGTCAAGCATCTATATCACCACTTGCTGCCAGCGGCTAATGAGGAACATAGCAGAATGGTCTGCAAGATCCCTGGGAAAATTCTCACGTGCCTGCCGGAAATTACTCAGATCTATATGCACCTCAGATGAACCATCTAAACTTGGTCTAAATGTTCTACAGAGGTTATGGGTGGCAATTAATCTCATCTGTTTTAAGGAGTCATCTAACCAAAGGAAAGGGCTGATAAAGATGTGCTTCACATTCACATCACCATCCATTTGCTCTGAGATGAAAGTGTGCCCGCTTACATATACTGGGCCAGAGATTACCTAGGACAAGCCCATGGTCACCATGCAGACCATGAATTCACAAGCATTACTTGAATCAGCCCCAAGGGCATGAAAATTGAAGTCACAGAACACATGGCATTACACATCAAGAACCCAAGACCTTCTGGATTACTGATTGGTCATGTGTTCAGATAAAGGTGCTTGCGCAGTATACTATATTCTCCACCCATATCATAACAGCAGGGTTACCAAAGTAGTATTTAAAAGTATGGGAGAAAGCATAAGGGATAAAGCTTTTATTACACATCAGTTAAAAAACATTGCAGAATGCTCTCTGGTTGTAGAACAATTGAAACAGTTCAGACATTCACCTGTTCTTGTTTAACCATTTTAAAAATCTAAGCACCACATAATCCCCATTCTGTGATTTATGTTGTCCCAGAATCTGAGGAGCTGCTTCTTTCCAAGTACAGGTGATCCTTGTTTAACAACCACTCATTCAGCGACTGTTGGAACTTGCGACAGCGCTGAATGAGTACTACTTATGACTGGTCCTCAGAGTTCCAGCCCTCACAGCATCCTAGTGGTCATATGATTGTGATCCAGGCTCTCAGGGCCTGGCTCTCAATTACAACATCGCAGCAAACTGCAGTCACGTGACTGTGATTTCTGATGTTCCCTGCCAGCAAAGGACAAAGGACAAGCAAAGTCAATGGGGAAGCCGGAAGGAAACTGGAAGTTGCAATCATGTGAGGTCCTCACATAACAACCCACATGGACCTTGCTTAACAATGGCAAGTGGGACTGCCATTGCTAAGGGGCACAGTCATGTGACATCCTGCTTTACGACCACGTTGCTTAGTGATGGCAATTCTGGTCCTAGTTGCAGTTATTAACTGAGGACTACCTGCAGTATTAATAATCTAAGTGAAATAGACTGACCTGCCAGTAGCAGTCTTCCCAAATCTGGTGTTCTCCTGTTGTTTTAGAAAATAATTCCCTTTATTCCAGAAAGACTAATGCATGCTAGAATCCAAAGCCATCTGTAGACAAAAAACTGGCTTACACCAGACAACTTTAGCTTTACGAATTCTCCAACAGATATCTTCTTCATTCCTTTTACCCAAAATCCAATTAACTGGAGTTGTCAAAAACCCAATATAGCCATTTTGATAAACACTGCATCTTATCTGATATGAAAAGTTATCCCCTTCTAATAAATATAAAGTTGTTGCATATAAGCATTGAAAGGAACCACAGAGATATGCAATGAAAACACTTACTTACAAAACATTTTCTCTGTTTTAGGCTAGTTAATTTTTATAATATGGCCTCACACCAAGTATGATCATTAATCAGATAACACAGCTCAATGGAGAACTGATAACCACCCAAGTCTTTAACTGGGCATGAGAGTAACCAAATCAGGGAATTAAAAGCACTGGGTCTATCATTTGTCCTTCATCCCACATTAGCATCAGCAGTCAAGGTAAGAATTAAAAATATTTTTTATTTTTTAAAAATTTTTTTAGTATAAAATCAAGAATCTTGCAGGGTGTGTATGTGTGTACATATGGTAAGGGGGCTGTTGGGAAGAAGATGTACCATCCTTTCATGGGGTTAACTCTTGAGTGTAGAATTAATACACAATTTTTAAGGATTACATTGATTGAATACTGAATTGCATAAGAGGCAGGTTGTGGGGAATTGTAACGATCAAAAGTTCTAAAAGGGAAAATATTAAACAATACTGTACAAAGTCAACATTTACAGATGCAATCTGTATTATCTGCAGCCTGCAGGCTAACCTCCCTCCCTCTCTCTGCAGAGAGCCAGTGCCAAACTAAATGTGCAGATTGATTTCTTCAGAGCAAGCTATCCCTATTGTGTACCTCTGTTGTGACTTGCCCTATTTAAAAGTTTGCTGCCTTCGCCACTTGTAACACTTCATTGCAGCATAGCTGGTGTTCTGTGTTCCAAGGAACTGGCTGTGTGGGGCCCAATAATTCACTTACTTAGGTCCCACCAGTAAGAGCAAAGAGGCTGCAACACGCTCTACATTTTGCTGGGGCTAATTACATGCTTTCAGGGAGGAAAGCAGGTGGAATTCTAGTTTTCTTTTGTTTTTCACACTTATGAATGGTCTCTCTGAAAATACTCTTTAAAAAGAATTGAATAAATGGCAACAATGAAACCAACATTAAAAACTAAGTATTGAGACCTTAAAAATAAAACGTATTTATTTGTATTTCAAATTTGTCACCGCCCATCTCACTGCAGATATGATAACTTATGATAACTTATGAACAACCTCTCTTGTTTTTCAATATTCAGTCAATGCCACATGCAAATATGGGTTCCAGTCGAGCTAAAGGTAATTATAGAGACAAAGTCTTTGAAATAAATAGAATATTGTAGTTGCAACTAATAATTGTCCAGTTGTATTCAATGAGACTTTGCTGCAATATTATTATTCCCAAGGTTAGTCTGCATTTTAAAAATTCCAAACAGTAAGATACTACTTTAAAGTAACATTCTTAGCCTCATAATAAAGCAGCAGCAAATAAAAGCATGCATCATAAAGTGCACAGGGAGCTCTCTTTTCTTCACAGAGTTCTGTCTCCTGAAAGTCAAATGCAGAATTGTACGTAACACAGACTTAAAAACAATTCCAACTTTTGGCTGTGGGTAACCAAAGTGCCAGGAAAAGCAACACTGTACAGCCTGGTTTCATCTATTTAAAGAGATACACACTGCACTGTAGAGGACAGTGTACTGGAATTAGGGTGGACAAACCCAAGTAATGGGGTGCTCAAAACTAGCCATCTCACAATATTGTTGTGACAGCATGTAAGCCACCATCCTTAGAGAATAAGTTTAAAAAGTTTCATAAGAATATGTTCCTTGGAGAATAAGTGGGATCCAAGTGTGTGTGAATATATAGAGCAGCTTCACAACAAAATCAGACTCAGTGTCAAATCTCTGAGGCTTCTTAGAGGAGTTCTCTAGGCTGAGATTGTTTAAGAAACGTTAACTCAATGGGGATTAATCCTGGAGTGTAACACAAGCAAAACACACGGGTTCCCTCTCTGCCTATCCCAATAATTGGGAATGCATTACTGTTATCATCTGGGCAAAGGACCGTCTGGCCCACATGCTCTTGTTGGTAGAACAACAACTGCAGAAATCTTGTGCTTTTCCTCAAGAAGGAAAGGCTCATCTGTGATCCTCCTGGCGGCTTAGCACCCTTCTACTGTCACCTTCATTAGAGTTGCCAGATGCTGTCCTTTAGCAGAGACAATACAAAACAGGTGAGGGAAACAACTCAACCACCTCCCCCCCACCACCACCAGGAAGAAGGAGCATGTCCTCCAATGGATTTTACAGAATATTTTTCAAATACTGAAATTAAAATAACAGCAATAAGCACAGTTAATATGTATTGCATTCTTGTAACTCTTTCAGAAATGTAATTTAGGGGCCAATGCTTTCCATCCTCCCAAAATGCATTTTATTCCATACATCTATATCTAGGTTTCCCTATTCTTCGATTTGCTGAGGTTTTTTTGGGGGGGGGAGGGGGAATTGATTCAATACAAAAATGATCCCCACACACGTTTTCCCAATCTATATCTCATCCTTTTAACCTGTCCTGATCTAAAGAGTTAGGGCAGAACGTGTAATTAAATAACTTTTTTTTACTTTGTTTTTGCAGCCTGCACAACATTAGGATGCTTCAAATTCCGCTCCCAGGGTAGACTTCCGCACATCCACTGCAACATACAGTAGCCCAGGATTTCAAGGTCTCCTCTTCTGGATGGTGCTAAATTGGGAATTTGAAGGGGGAAAGAGAAATTATCATTGAGCTAGTTTCCCCATCACCACCACCACCACTTTTTAAAAAATAAAAACTGTAGTCACTTAATGCAATAGTCCAGCAAACGAGGGAATCAGGCAGAATTATGCCGTGTTTTTTCAGCTGTCCCAAGAACTCCAAATGGCCTGCTTTTGGCTGCAGTCCACAGACAGGCAACGATTTGTTGCTCCCGGGGAGGGGCAGCTTCCTCACCTCCTCCATCCCTTCGCTTGCCCTGTCACATGAACTTGATCCCCATGGCCTCTGACATGATCCAGACAGCCCATAACCCGGCACCAACACTTTCTCCAAGAGCCAGGCAGTAAAACAAAGAAATAAATGTCTGCTCCTAAATTGCTAACACATGTTCCAGGAAGTCCATGGGGTCCACATTGGTCATGCCGAGACCCTTCAAGAGCAGACTAAACAGTGATGGCCTTTCCTGCTCCACTAAACCAGAGCTGCTTGATGGCCGATAGTATGACAACAGTGCCCTCTAGTGGGTTTACGACTTCAGCAGCAACATCTGCACAAAGAGACAGGAATGCTTTCATATAGCTTGAAATCATAAATCCCTTGGCTCTTTTTGACTGAAGCTGTTCATTCAATTTAAATCTAGCTTTATTTCCAAACTATTACAAGCAAACCATTCAAGGTATGTAGCATGTAGTAGCACAGCTGATATAAGTGACAAGCTGTCTTAAAGGTATGTAAGTTTCTCATTGGCTCTTTCTAGTAACATACATCTAAACATTTTATTAAAGATAGATAAAGTAAAAATCAAGGAGATATTAGGACTCATGAGCTAGGGTTGCAAGAGAAGGCACACACAAACACACCAGAATGTAGCAATCTTTTTTCCTAAGATTTTCTAAACAAAAGACAAAATTCTGCACTTGCATTATACATATATTCAAAACATGTTCTTGAATTTGCAACAACAAATGGGGGGAGGATAATTAGCACTACAGAAATCAGAAAATCCATGCCTGATAGAGATGACAGGATTTATAATTCAAGTTATCTGGAAGCCACTAGATTGGGAAAACCTGTTCTTTCCAACTCGATCGGCATTCTGTACTAGCAATCTTCAGAGTTTAGATTCAGGAAGGGATGGAAGAGGCTGCAGAAGACTCGATGACCCACAGAGGATGTGCCCATTGTTGACCCAACAATTTCTGTATTATGAACTTTCATTACAGAAATTTCTAGAGAGACCCCTGAACACAATATTTAATTATAAAAGGTGACTTCTTGAAAGCCTAGTTCTAATAGAACTCAATCCATTACCCCACACACATGCACAGCTCTCTCTGTTATGATGAAAGCACATAAATTCTTACATGTTCTCTCTATATTAACTGCTGCTCGACTACTGGATTATGAAAGACCCTTCAATCTAGCAAGATGCCATCTTATTGTCTTGAGGGTCGTTTTTATCCTAAGCTAGCTTTCATTCTGTCCAAATCCAAAAGCATTGTTTCTGGTATTAAAACAAGCAAAATCAACCTTCAACATATACCATTCCTCTGTAGTTTTTTAGCTGAATTCCAATAGTGAAAATTTGACAAATTATTCCCGTTCATGCCTACAAGTGCTGTCCTAACACAATCACTTCAGAGTTCTCAAAATATTAATCAAAAATACACTGCAGACATGGAGAAATTGTAGCTAATCTCCTAGAGAAGAGTTGTCAGAATTATGGAAATTGTACTTCTCATCTATCATCAAAGTGTCATATTATATTTAGTCCAGAGTAAATGTCCAGTTGTTTAGTCTTCTGTAGCTTCAAAAAGTGAAACATTAGAGTGTCTAATTTGTCCAGTTCTGTAGATAGGCAGCAATACCAAAAGTATTTTTGATTTTCCAAATTTTAGATCTACAAGCCTATTTTTCTTTGCTAATTTTATATTTATGTTAACCTACACAGTCACAATGTTTTGGAAATTAGCACATTTTCTAAATTCTCTGGTCTCCAGGAAAAAGAAAAAGGTTTGCTATTTCCTGTATTCAGTCCAATTCTGGTAAGATATACATACTAAAAATGAGTACTGTCAAAGATAAGGAACAGGAAGACTTTATTAAGCTGATTTAATATCAAATAGAAAGTTAGAGTGCACAGAATTTGTGTTGTCAGTTTGTTACGTTGAATTAAGTTTCTCTCTTCATGGAAAAACAAAAAGTTTCATTTCTAAGCATATTATGTACCATATTATATGCAAAGGTGATTGCACTGTTCTTATCCTGCTTTTCTTCATATTGTGAGACTAAAATACTCTTTAATGGAAACACTGACAAATAACCATCATGCTGATATTGGAAAAAAGACCAGTAAAACATGCAGTCACAGAATTACTGGAGTTCCCCATTTTCACTTTAAGAAAAGATAAATCTGTATCTTACGTTACATCCATTTTTAAGATGTCATAAACAAAGTGACAATTTGGATAATTTCATGTCTGAAAAACCTAATGTTCCTCTCTATAATCTAACACTTTTGTAAGCCTATATTTTGCTAACAAGAAGCCAACTTTCATTTAGAATCAGGTTATAGTCATTTTCTGTAGGCAAATAGGCTTCCTCAACTGGAACTATGAAAAATAGATACTGTATTTTTAAAAGACCAATAGTTTTTCCCCAAATAATTTAGTTTTAAAATGGGTTATCTTAAAAGTGCAGAATGTATAATATTTTTATCTATTTAACTTTTCCTTTGGGGAGTGGTCTTAAATTCAGAGTGGTCTTGTTTTCATGAATAATTCGACTAAGCCAAATAAGTATTTTTGTGTGGTAGTTGTTTAACAGCATAGATGGTACATTTTAAATATCTACATTTTATAACCCACTTTTACCTTTTTTCACAAAAAAAGTATGACAATAACTGTTTTACAGAAGTGTAACTATTGCAGCTGAACCAATTCTGTTGCAATTCTAAGTTCCTTAGAGCAGTGTTTCTCAACCTTGGCAACTTTAAGATGTGCGAACACATCCACACATCTTAAAGTTGCCAAGGTTGAGAAACACTGCCTTAGAGGAATGTGATGGCCAGCACAGAACAGCCAGCAATAGGCAGTGTAAAGAGGAGGACAGAATTTCAGGCAGAAAGACTTGATGCCGAGCATTTCTCATTAACGAAAAGGGTTTCAAGAGAGTACATATTGTGGTTAATAAATGTAAATGCAAATTTTGGTGGCAATGAATTTAGCATGCTGAGAATTTAGCTTTCAAGTTTCCAGTGCTTTGGTGTGTATAGGTTGTTTGGTAAAATTGTGGAAGTCAAAATTTGGCTCTGGAGTGATGCTCGGAAAGTAGCAAGTGTTTGGCGATAAAAGGTACCCCCCCCCCATACACATGTATACTGCAGTCACTACCAAACCTATGAGATCCCCCCCCCTCCCCATTACGTGTAAACTGCTTAAAGTGCCCTTCTGAAAATATTGATGCTGACTGGCCACAGGGGGAACAATCAGTGAGAAAGCTGTGGCCCAGTAAGCCAAATTGTTTCTATTCACTGACCATATAGAGACAGTAATGGCTAGCATGCTGACTTAGTAGGAAGGGATAAATAATAATAATGTCACCCAGATGGGTTTATCAAACAATCCAATGTTATGCTGTAATTTACACTGTGTCTGCCCTTCTCTTTGTCTTGCTTTGTAATGTGGTAGACCACGGGTACATAAGCTGTGGTTCTGCCTTTGCTCAAGGCTGCCCAACGAGCTGCCAGTGCTTTGCTGGGAGTCTAATGTACACTGTATTGTTTGCATGCCTAATAAAATTACACTGTATCTTCAAAGTGCTTTGGTTGCTTTAGGTGAGCCAGGTTTTGGCCACAACAGCTGAAAAGGGGAAAGAAAGTAAAGTTTCAGTGCCATGCACAAACACCAGTTGCTTTTTCATAATGATTTTCTGCAAGTTTCAAAAAGCAAACATGCTAAAGATGCTTTATGTATAAAAACTGTATTAAATTTAGTCTTTATTCCTCCCCATCCAGAAACATGAAATACACAATGCTCAAGAGAAAGATGAGGTTTTACCACAGCGCTGTGGAGCTGAAGGGGCAACCCATGAATGATCCAAGACCGCAAGGCAGTTCCCAAGTACCTAGAGAAAAAAGTGGGCTGGAAGCCTCCAAGCCACCATTGCATTTAGCCTATTGCTAACAACCTTACAATGCCTACAGCAGAAGTCCTTTCAATTTTATTTGTCCTTCCATTGCATGGAACGAGGTGCAGCCTTGGGTAGGAGTGGAGAAAGGGAGCTTGGAAACAACTTCAAAATACACCAGCAATCCTTCTGATGACATTAGTCTGTAAGCATTTTTCTACATGGACAAGGTCTGGCCAAGAAAGAAGGACAGATCCTCTTTCTGTCCTTTCCTATTATAAATTCTTCTTCAGGACCACACCATGGTTTTGTCTGTGACCAAGCAGATATTAGTTTCTTTCCAGAACTAGGGAAATAATTGTGACATAAAAAGTTGCTGATATTAAGTATGAAGCTTGTTTATTTGCAAGAAGCAATATGCAAAACATTTTACAATACATTTTTGAATGCCACACAATTATCCTTATGATCAGTAGAAATCAGTTCTGTATAGATATATTTGTTTTTAAAAAATCATAAAATACAATTATTTATTTTCAAATTACCTCTTGCTTACATGAGCAAAAGAGCAAATGACATAAAAATAAATAATTTAAAAGTACAGCAAAAGCCTAGCAAATACGCTTAAGATAAAAATAGTAAATAGAGTATTAGGAGGCATGCTTATTTTAGTAAGTCCTTGGCACTGAAAGCACATCAAATTTCTGATATCATTGCTAGAAAATCCTGCCTACACTTTGCAGAGGGAGATCCAGAGAAGGGGTTCTAAGGAACAGTACACTGTTCAGGCTGTTCATATACAAGAAGGGGTCCTTGTAACAGATTCAGCAATTCTCCACTCTAAGCCAAAACATAAAACATCTTCTCCCTCCAAATCCAAGTTACTGTATACTGGGCAATGCTGGGCAGATGCTACTCCCTCACAGTCAGCTTCTCTACTGCAACAACATCACAGTATCAGGTTGGATAAGATACCAATACAGTCTGTGGCTATACTGGCGATCTCTTCTCCCAAAATATATTATACCATCACCATGAAAATCAGCTAAATGATCTGCCCATCTCATTCAACTGCATCATGTTCACAGAATCATAAATCCTGTGTTAATGATTCAGTATGCAATGAAGCCAAGGGAAAAATGAGGACCCCCTTATTTTAAATTAAGAACCATTTTCTATTACCACGGATGTTTCTTGCTGTCAAGGATCCCTGTTTACTTTAAAATCAGGGAGGCTGGACAAAATAGCTTCTCTGTTGGTGACTGGCAGAGCAAATGTTATATTTTAGTAGTTGGCTATTCTGCAAAGGTTTCTCACTCTTACCTCAGCATCTCCCATAAATGAAGAAATCTTGCATTTACAGTGTATCCCCAATAATAACTTGTGTTGTTTTATAAATGAAAAAAGAGTTAAGGTATTTGTTCAACAGTCATAAAACAACTCAATACTTTTTCATATGTGACATTATATTGACGTATAAAATTCTCAGCCAGGACAGGATGAGCCTAAATCCATCCTTCGCGTATAGCCAATCTTGATTACTTCAATTTACAGATATAGTCAATTGACTAATCAGTAAAGTTATACTACCACTGGACTATTCCAATGTGATTTCCATGGGTCTGTCATTGAAAAGGTTTGGAAAATTGCAACTGGTGCAATTGGCCAGGTTGCTGATTGGTGGAAGAGAAGTCATGGTGCCTGCACTAGAAGATCTGCACTGTTACTACTGGTCATAATTTTAAGGTGCTGGCATCATCTTTCCAGCTATGAACGTTTCCTGTTACTCAGATGAGCAGAAGGGGTTCTTCTTAAGATCCTATTACTACCGGAACCTCATTAAGTATTTTAGAAAGGATGTTTTTCATGTGACCACTAAATTACAGGGTGCATTCTCTAGGGAGATGTGCTTGGCCTTCATTCTCCCATTATTTAGGAAGAGAGTAAAATATATCTCTTTCACCGAGCTTTTAACTTTGTTTTTCATTATATTAACCTTATCATGTTTTATTCTCAGTATTTTTTAATTGCTGAAGGCTGCCTAGAGCAGTATTTCTCAACTGCGGCAACCTTAAGGTGTGTGGACTTCAACCCCCAGAATTCCCCCACCAGCATGCTGAGGTTAAAGTTGCTGGGTTTAGAAACACTGGCCTAGAGTATTAAAACAACAGAAAGGCAAGATATAAATTGAGAAATAAATAAATAAATAGACCAAACTAAATCAAATATAATTTCTAGCCAACCACATTACTAGACAAGAAATACAAAAATTAATTAACTTGGTTAAGTAAATTTCTTTCACAGCTTCTACTGTAAGTTAGAATAAGAACTCCTTTTAATCTTAAGAAAACAGCGTAAAAGTAATCAGGTAGAGCCAGAAAATTTGGCAATGGCCATCTAATGAATGGTTTCATGGCAGAATGGGGACTTGGACTCAGATTTAGGCAATGCGAGTTCAATTTCCACTTGCTATAGAATAAAGCCACATTCTCTTTCTTTTCAGATTTCACACATTTTTACTTACAATATTGCTTTTAATTATGCCTTATGTAGCTTTTGTCGTCTTAATATTATATTGGTTATTTTTATACTGTATTTTTGTTGTGTAAACTGCTTTCAGTCCCCGCCCCAGAAAAGCAGTATTTAAATATTTTAACAATGATATTTATTCAGTGTGCTTCTACTTTGATTTAGTAGTCTAGTCAATGTAGTAATCTAGTCAATTTGCTGTTTTTTTGAAAAAAAAACAGCTGTGCTGGTTCTAATCTGCTTTTTGTTATTGTTTTGCATTCCAAAAATCTGTGTATAATCTGCATTTTATTTATTGTCTTAATTTTGTAAGCTGCACCGTACATTTTTTATAACAGAAATAATATAAAGAAAAAAAAATCCTCATAATAAATTTATCTCAAACTACATCAGACTGTTCCAAAGGCAACTCATTTCTGGTTGCTTCATGACCGAATGTGGTTTTGAATTCAAGTCTGAAATTCACATTAAGCCCCATATATGGAACTGCCCTGCTCTTATTTTAAGCTATGAACGAACATGCTTCTGTGCTGTTTTCCCAAATTAATAAAGCATATTGAGATGTTGATTTGCAACTCTTTTAGAAAAAGAGTAAAGCTGTTAACATCAGTTTTGTAATTCAGTTGTTAAAGAAATAGGACAGACAGCACCTGAATTGTCTCCCCTTCCATTCCCACCCTGATATACACATACTGGAACAAATTTAATTCAGACAGTTCATACTCCTCTGATGTCCATCAATGATGGCAAATTAAAACCAGTCTTATGCACTTGGTACGCAGAGCCTAGAGTATTTAAAAGAAGCTCGATACGTTGAGCGCAGTATATCTCCTGAGAAATTAGGTATTGACTGCATGCCTCACTGAGTAGAAAATCTACAAAAATCCATACACAGCATTGACCCAAATATTACTTTTTAACACTAATAACAATGTAACAGATTTTTAAGAGGCATGCTTGATACAGGTATAATTCTCTTTAATTATCAAGAAACAAGCAGGAAAAAGCAACACTATTTTCACAATGCAGCATTTCAAAAAATGAATGCTCAATAAAATGCAGTCAGGTTCCATGATAAAAATAAGCCAATTGTATAGTTGCTTAGAGCATCTTTCTTAAGGACAAGAAATTTAATCTGGAGGAATAGGAGCAAGAAATGCTAAATGTTTATTACTTAAACAGCATTTTTATGAGTTTTCAGCTGTTTTTATTGAATTTGTCACAAGATAATCATAATTCTACTTTAAAGGCCAAACAAACCTAGTTATGCATGCAGGACAGAATTTTTTTTTTTTTATTATTCTCATCTTAGGAACACAGGCAGGTATCATATTATAAGCTGATCCATTAATCCATATAGCCCAGTATTATTTATATTGGATAGTTTCATACAGGACTGTTACTTAGGTAAATCAGGGACTAGAATGGAACTGTTTGTGTAAAAAGCAGGTGCGTTGTTTGTACCATGCAGGAATACTCTAGCAACACCTGCCATTCCTTCCAACGCCTTCCCTTTTCCTGCCATACCCACTCCACAATGTGTCTGAGGAGTCCCTCCAGAGAGATTCCTACAGGGCAGCCAGGTGGAATGGCAGGACCCTCCTGAGAACTGGGAAAGCAATGACTCCAGGAAGCAATTGCTGGAGGCTAATGTGATAGTACTTGTGGGCCCATCCATCACCAGAAGTGGCTGCTTTGTTGTGCCTAACGGTAGGAGTGGCCAGGGACCTCTGAAACATGAAACTCTTGAACTGTACCGCAAGCCATGAATGAGGGTTCCTATGATCTGTATTTATGACTCAGTGAAGGAAAAGAATAGATCTCAGGGTGGTGGTATGGGGGGTGGGGGTGGGAAGAAGCCAGAAAGTTTGGTCTAAATTAGCTGAGCAAGAAAGCTCATATTCTAGGATTGCTTCCATAGCATGTGAATGGTTATAGCAGATTAAATACAAACTAGTTTAGTTATGTTAAATGTAGATGGAACTTGGAAGTAGTCAATATTTATTATTAATATCTATTGCCGCACAGAAAAAAATTTTAGAGAAACAGTTTTGTCCCCTTAGAAGCTAAAACTGGAAACTATTTCCAAATTGCAATCAGATTTTAAAATACATCATTTTTCCACATACTTTTAACTGCCTACAACCACAGAAACAGAAAGAAAATGACTTCTGCAGTGATGAAGTACAATCCCATCCACTGTGGGAATGTTCTCTTGTCAGAATACATAGGCAATTTCTCCTTAAAATATAGAACAACTTCTCTTTAGGGACTTAACTATAACAAAATAAATATGCCAGTTGTGATTCTACAAGGACTTTTAACCCTCTTGGCTTCCTAGCTTATTCTGCAGGAAACCAATTCCATATTCAAAAGGGTGCTTCACACTTAAAGAGAACGTTTTCAATAGCAAAAATTTGGGAAAAAGCAACTCAGAAAATACTCTGCCATGAAATTTCTAAAATGTAAGTATCACACAGAGCTTGATAATTTGAGAAGGCTACTTTTCGCAAAATTAAAACGTACTCGCCCCACACATTCCTAGCTCTCAAGAGTATAAACCCTGGAGGATACATGTACGATTTGCTTTTGCAAAACTAACACATTAAATAACAGATGATCTGACCACAGAGCTAGAACACATCATATACCGTATTTTTCCGACTATAAGACGGATACTTTTTTCTAAAATCCTTACGCTAAAAATTGAAGGGCGTCTTATTCAAGGAAGTCAGCTGAGGAGAGAACCGCGCGGTTGCAAAACTGCCCATACTTCGTCTCTGCAGACAGGCTTCCTCCTATTGCTAGCCTCCAATCACAAGTGAAATAGCTTGATGTATTGTCGAAGGCTTGTATTGTCCAATGTATTGTCCAATCACGAGCCTTATGTAACTGACATCAGCTGATGCTGAACAAACCAATTGGAGGAAGTCTGTTTGCAGAGATGAGCTATCGGCAGTTTCACTCATGACTGAATGTAATCAGTTATGCAAAAGAGCATGGAAATAGAGCTGCAGAGAGATGGTTTGGACCTCCTCCCACCGAGTGTATCAGGTAAATGTTAACTAATTACTAAATAAAAATGTGTTCTGCACTATCTTTAAAATATTGATTTCTTAATTTTGGGTTGGAAAAGTGGGGGTCGTCTTGTACATGGGGGCGTCTTATTGATGGAAAAATACGGTAAATGCATTTGATTTAACCTTGTCCCAGATCTGAGCAATAGTCCCCTCTTGCTCAGGGACAGCAAACAGCTCAATGTCCACCCAACCAGTGGCTACAAATCCCCATTTTTCATTCAATAATTCTGCATAAAATCTTGGAGTTGCCTTTCACCAAACAAGGATTCCCCAGCTCTAAAAAAAACAAAAACAAAAAACTACACAGCACCAGTAGACTTAACAGATTTTCATTCTCCTTATCCCATTGTCTGGGTCAAGAACTGCTTGGCCATTATAGCTCCTTTACTCCAAAATGCTTCTGGTAGGTCAAACAGTGCAATTGTCTCAGCATCAGAGAGGCACAAGAGTCCCATTTCATTTTTCCTAATGACCAGCCTTAAACGACTGCAGGTCTTAACAGTGCTGGCAAATTATCAAGGCCTTCTACATTACATGGTCAATGGTCCTTTTAATAGAAAAAGCAATAATATATAGTTGTTTGCGCCAAGTAAAACTCGTTAGAAAGTATTAGTTTAAGATAACAGTTCAGGAGCTATTAACAACCACAAATGTTTGCAGAAACAACTCTCTCCCCCTCCTCCCTTCAAGTGAGCTGCAGAAGATGAGGGATGTGAAAGAAAGAAAGACTGTACTTTGTACCATAAGAGGCTGGCTGGAATTTTGTCATTGAAGTTCAACAAATTTGGAGAAGGCTGAGTTACACTGACTTAAGCTGGAATGTGGACTATGAGATGAAGTTAAAAGAAATTAGAGATGAGCATGGGCATTAAAGGAAGAAACAGTTAGTGTCATATAGGCACACCAGAAAGGATTTCTAGGTAGAACTCAAAGGGACCAAGATTCTCAAACAAAAGTCAAACTTTGCCAATAATCACTTTTATTTTTTCATACTAGCATAACATGAGAATTGACTTTGTGTCTTGCTGACATAGCAACTAAGAAAGTCGTGTTGCATTGACCATTATTGATTGCAAGCAATGCAAGCCCGGGAGGGGGGGAGGGACACCTATGGCATGCCATATATTTTCAATATTGACCTTCCACTCCTTTTGTATGGCTCTTTGGGCTGGCTATTGAATTTGGACTGCAGTGTAATAAACAGCTGAGGTTTAATTAATGGTAAATGAATACAAGACACAGGTTATGACTTTAACTAATTAGGGAATTGTTGAATTAAGTCTGCCTTGGAATGCAAGGCAGTACAATCAATACCCAATAAAAGGACTATGTATGTAATTTACCTGCAAATGTGTTTCCAATACCATCAAAGTGAGTTTAAATAAGTAAGATATATGAAAGGCTACCAGAAAAAAAGTTTTTTTTTTTAAGTTAACACTTCACATAGCTTATAGAACAATGAGAAAAATAGAACTAGTTTAATATGAAAGACTAATCTTGCCCACAGACTCGGTGTAAGGGGAGATGAGAAGTAAATGAAACGATCTCCAAGTCTAAGTAACAGCAAAATGATGAACTACAACACTAGCAAGAGTTTTGTAGCTGAATGTTTGGCATGAGGTAGGAAACTAGTCAGGGAGAGACAGCATGTGAAAGAAATGCATTCTCCTATTGTTTGAGCATAGTAGACCATCATATATGGGGGAAAAGCACACTGAGAAGCTTTATACCACAGTATTTAACATTGGCTGGGGAACAGCCTTGTTTCTCTAGAAACATAACATTTTAGAAAGGCTTTCATAAATGCTACAATCTTTAGACATGTATTTCAGAAGTGATATTGTGCACTGTCAGTCCACATACAGAGGTGGTCCTCACTTAATGATCACTCATTCAGCGACCATTCAAATTTACAATGGCCCTGAACAAGTGGTACTAATATCTGGTCCTTGTATATACAATGGTCACAGCATCCCCATGGTCACATGATCACAATCTGGGCACTCGGCAACCAGCTCACAATCATGACATTGCAGTGTCATGAGGTCACGTGATTGCCATTTGTGACCTTCTTCCTACAAGCAAAGTCAATGGGGAAGCCAGCAGGAGGTCGCAAATAGTGACCATGTGATGTCACAATGACATCACAGGATTTGCTTAACAACAGCAACCAGAAGTGCCAGAATTTTTGTCACCAAGTGGCACAATCACATGACATCGCACTTTATGACAGCGTCATTTAGCAATGGAATTTCTGATTGCAATTATGGTCATTAAGTGAGGACTACCTGTATTTCCACTTTTTGATTCATTATGTTGTTGGCCGCCTTACAATTCAAATCCATTGACAAAAAGGATATAGGTCTTTAAAAACTCAGAGAGGTACAGTCCCTTCTCCAAATGTTGATTACAGAGCAATTTGTCTCTTAGATTTTAAAAAGAGGCCCAGCACTGCAGTAGTTCACTTCCTTATCCTAACCCAATAATTCTCAAACTTTGCAATGCAGTGACCCCTTAAAAGGATAAATGAATTTGTGTGACCCACCCCAAACAAACTAATGATCTCACTGATACTAGAGTCCGACAATACACCTCTTACTATTAACAATTAAATTTAATCTGTATATCACACAGGAGTCCTCAATTGCCTCCTTTGGGTATATGTGGCTAAAAGAAGGAGCAAAGCATTGAGTTTTGACAATGCTCACACTTTGCCTCCACACCTTGACCAGTTTTGTATGTGTGTTGACACTCCTCAAATTGCTCGTGACTTCCTGAGGGGAGAGGGGAATCCCAACCCACAGGTTTGAGAACTCCTATTTTAACCAGTTTCATACCTAAACCTCCTCAGATAATCTAGTACAAGATCCAAGGTTCACACAGAAACATTCACAAAGACAAGATGATAATTTTCTCCATGCTATTCTAGGAGTGTGTATTTATAAAGCAAAGTGTTCCATGTCAATGGAATAATATTATATGCTAGGAGCTCTGTGCTTTCCCTCCATCACTAAAAATGTATGTATGTACTTGTTTTTTTTAATGCAAGTTGTAATATCAGAAGACACTTTTGTAAAACTTAATGTACATTAACACTACAATCAAATTTTGATTACTAGCCTGGCCAGCTATCCACCACAGGAATAGTTTAGTCTTATTTATTCTTATACCAGAAATATTAGTTGTTTATACATAAGTATTTCATTTAATTACATACAACTGCACATAAATAAAAAACAAAGATTCATGCAAAAGGGAAGTATCTTAAAAGAGGCATTCCTTCTTCTAATACAGATGACTTATACTATATACTATGTCTCAATTAATCAAGAATTTATTATTTTAGAATATCTAACATTAAAATCCAATGCAGCTAATTCTAATTAAAAAGAGAGGCACTGAAAGTATGAGTGTTAGGAAACCAGTCCTGCTCCACAACTACTGTGGAGACAATGACTAGGTTCACACATAACATCTATCCATCATTTACTTGACAACAGCTCATTGAGTGAACCACAATGTAGCATATTGTGTGAACACAAATAAATTCAGTCAGCCAAACCACATTTGGGATCCCCCACATTTTTGGTCTGGTAATACATCTGAAATTTTGAGAGCCTATTGCAGACTCCTGCACAAAATGGCTGGTGGTGGTGGTCGGGGTTACTTATTCAAAAGAGGTTGTCATGAGAGACACGACCAAATACAATATGCTATGAACCACTTCCCTCTAGCACTCCTCCCTATTCCTTCCTTACCTATGGTTCCCCCTGCCCCCAAGTAAATGAGTGTATTTCTAATTCCAGGTCCCCTCTCTTAAATGTTCCCCCCTGATGGAACTTCGGAGGTGTGCCTTTTTGGTGGCCATCTCAACCCTTTGGAATAGCCTCCCACCTGAGATCAGAGGGATCCCTACCCTTTTAGCCTTCTGGAGGGCTGTAAAGACCAGGTTCTTCTCCCAAGCACTGGGTTAGGCTGTGGGTTGAGCTGCAAGGATGTTTGGTCTGGCGCCTGGGGGAAAAGGTATTTTTGTTTTAACCATGTTTTTATATATTGTTGTGAGCCACCTAGAATGAGATAGGCAGCCATATAAATAACCAATCAATCAGTTAATCAACAGGGGGCAGCCACCCCTTATTTATATGTTCTAAGAACATTTATACAGGCCATTTGGCTTTCTAAAGAAGTTTAGCAGGCTTCTAAGGATGTAAAAGTGATACAAGAGAGTAGTGCTTTCCTTTTCAGCATGCCACTTTCCCAGTTTTAATTAAAATATCTTTTTAAATGTGTAAAAAACTAGCTAGGCAGTGAGACTTGTGGTACTAAGAGATTCCACACAGACATGAATCTAGTCATTGAATACTTGGAAAAGAAGAGACAGGTGGCCTAAAGATCAACTTAATGCAGCTTTCCTGAATGTAAAGCTCAATTGTAGTTGACTACACGTCTCACAGTCCCCAATCAGCATGGCCACAATGACTGGCACCACATCAGGTAAAATCTCCCTTGGTAAAGTGAGAAGACCCAAGTTGAAGACACCAGGAGACTTTAGGCCAGTCACTATCTCTCAGCCTACTCTAGGGGATGTAGTTGTGGGACAAATATTGGAGGGAGTATTTTCTGCTGCCTTGAATTTCTAGAGAAAAAATGGGATGCAAATATATTAAATGAAAAATAATATTGGAGACTTCTAGTTGTATGGTTCAGCGCTTCTCATTCAGACCATCCATAGTTCCCTCCACCAATCAGCAGCCCAGATGAAGCAGGGAACTGGCTTCTACCCCATGGAGCACATAGCACAAGCTCCACAATGAAAGATCCCAGAAGTACTCTCAGAAACTTTGCTTGCCAAAAACAACAAAACAACAACAAAAACAAATAGAAACCAAGAGTTCCCTCTAGTTTTTATGAACAAAAAATCAACATTCACTCATTTTGCATCATTTTATCCTTTACAACAACACAAATAACTACATTCATCTTAATAGGACAGAGTCACCACGTGCAAAAGCCACTTCAGCTTTATTGAGATCCACCATTGCTCCAACATGTTTCACAAATTGAGTTAATTTCTGAAGTGTTTGAAAGTGGGGAGGAGGAAGGCGGGGGGCGGGGGGAGGAAAAGAGATGAAAAAACTAACCTACTCCCTTGTGTGCATCTACGCTGGTAAACTCCATTGTCCCATTATGGCCCTTTTTAGGATTTTCCTGATATTCTTTGTGGTTCCCACTGGGACAATATCTGTAGGCGAGTCCATAATCAGCAAGATAAACCTGGAAGACATGAGCAGAGACATGAATGATGCTTTCGTCCTCTGAAAAAGTATAACCTTTCTAATTAAGCCGGAGGAAAATGGTGGCTTAAGGACACTGTTAGATCTGCATTTTATTAAGCCAAATTGCACCTCAGGATAAAATATGTACATCTGGGGGCTATTAACAGCTACTTTCTCCATCTAAGTTGTGTGCCTTCTATGTGCTGCCTTATTTCTGAGCAGAACAGACTAAAATCACATTTTGTTCCTAGGCTCTCTTCTCTCCAGGTGGGCATCCAGACATCATAAAATGCAATATGTCTTTTATCTTTCTTCATGCTGCTTATGGGAGCCCTCCTTCTCCTTACAAAACACACACACACACACACACACAAACACACGCACACGCACAGATCCCACCTTTCAACAGCCAGCCCTTCAACAAGTTCAAAACAGGCTCAGTTATAGGCAAGTACACCAGGGAAAGTTTCACAAACACCAACTGCATTAACATAGCAATTTCCTCCCCAAAAAGCATTCTAGGAGAATGCATCCTTCCACAATTGAACAGATGCTTTTAAGAACTTTTCTAAGATGCTACCATCCCCCAAAGTGAGGAAAATATCATCCTGAAAAGGTGCATTCTGCAGTACCTAGATTTGCCAGAGATTAACAAAACAATAGTCCAAGGGCAAAAATCTGAAGCAACCCCAACTGTCCTCTCAACATTGTTTTCTTATCTTATGGCACTTTTATTCAATGAGAAAAATCACCTTGATATGTATATAGTAGGAGGGGAACCCCAAAATGCTTTTTCTTAATTAGTTTAACTTTTTATATGTTAATATAAGATATAAACATGGAATTACAAAATAAAACAATTTAAAACTATGACTATCACAGAATGCAAGGCATTCTTTAAAACATTTTAATTCTAGAGCTGAATAAGATTTTGAAACTAGGAGCAGACAGCCAAGTGCAGAAAGAGAAAAGTCCTGTTTCAACATATTCATGTTCATATGCTTTCCATTTCCACATTTAGCATCAAATTTCAAAAGGAAAAAAAAACATGAAGGGCCATTTTTTCAGCAGGTGTGAAGCATACTCTCTATCTGCATTCCACATTTCAGTCCGCTATAAGAACATAATTCAGCCAGATTGTGGAAGACCTTAGTATGACAGTTTTTTTCTCACAGAGGCCAACTAGCTGCAGGTAAAAGATGGAGATATATTTTTTCCTACCAATGTTCCCCCGCAATTGGTGTTTACAGGCATACTATTCCTAACTCAAAGGTAATATTAGCATTTCCTCCTTAGTAACTTCTAACATCTCCCATTACGTCGGAGTGATGTAAAGCCTGTCCTATTATTTTGGCAGAACAACGGTTGTATAGCTCTAGAATGTATTCTGTCTACAAGGGGGATCTTGACCTAGAGTTTTTAAGACTATTAGCTGTTGGTAGATGTGTTCTCCAAGAATTTATCTAATCTTCCTTTAGAACAATCCAAGTTAGTGATCATTACCATATTCTAATTCCACAGGTTAATTTCACACTGTATTGCGTTTGTCTCTTCCATAAAAGTTTCCAATCAACTTCACTGGATGACCCCCATACTGGCAGGAGTAATGAAAGTTTTTCCCAGTCTATCTCCAAGCCATGCATGATTTTATAGAATAATATATCATTGTTTTAAGATCTCTCAGGTCTGATTATTTTGGTGACCATCTTCTGCATTTAAAAAATAATCTTACCCACTATAAGCCACCCAGAGTTGTTGAGAGCTAGGTGGCATATATGTTTAATACATTGTTGTTGTTATTCCAAGATCTTTTTCCTAGTTAGTTACAGACCACTCAGATCCCATCACTTTATAGGTTAAAGTATGATTTCTGGCCAAAAATGCTTCACTTTGCACTTACCTAAACTGAATCTCCTTTGCTTTTTGGCTGATTTTCACCCAATTGGAAGATACCCTTCTGTCTTTGACTGATTTTGATTTTCAGCACCTTGAACATTTTAGTGTTTACAAACTTTTCAGTTTGTTGCTTATCTCTAAATTAAATTGATTTATGAATAAACTAAAAGGCACTAACCCATATCTTTTAATTTCTTACTTCCCCCAATGAAAAAAATGGCTTATTTATTCCTGCTCATCCTCTGTTTTTAACCAATTTTGTTGTTGTTGTTCAGTCGTTAAGTCGTGTCCGACTCTTTGTGACCCCATGAACCATATCGTGCCAGGCCTTCCTAACCTTCACTGCCTCCCTGAGTTTGCTCAGTTTCATGGTCATTGCTTCAGTGATGCTACCTAACCATCTCATCCTCTGCCGTCCTCTTCTCCTTTTGCCTTCAATCTTTCCCAGCATCAGGGTCTTTTCCAAAGAGTCCTCTCTTCGCATTAGGTGACCAAAGTATCTAAGCCTGAGCTTCATTATCAATCCTTCCAATGAGCAATCAGGGTTGATTTCCTTTAAGATTGACTGGTTTGACCTCCTAGCAGTCCAGGGGACTCTTAAGAGTCTTCTCCAGCACCACAGTTCAAAGGCATCAATTCTTCGGCGCTCAGCCTTCTTTATGGTCCAGCTCTCACAGCCATACATTACTACTGGAAAAACCACAGCGTTGACTATGCGGATCTTTGTTGGCAAGGTGACGTCTCTGCTTTTTAATATGCTATCTAGGTTTGCCATAGCTTTCCTCCCAAGGAGCGTCTTTTAATTTTATGGCTGCAGTCTCCGTCTGCAGTGATCTTGGAGCCCAAATAAATGAAGTCTGTTACTGCTTCCATTTCTACCCCTTCTATTTGCCAGGAATTGATGGGTCCAGATGCCATGATCTTAGTTTTTTTAATGTTGAGTTTCAAGCCAGCTTTCACTCTCTCCTTCACCCTCATCAAGAGGCTCTTTAGTTCTTCTTCACTTTCTGCCATTAGGGTGGTATCATCTGCATATCTGAGTTTATTGATGTTTCTCCCTACAATCCTAATTCCGGCTTGTGATTCTTCCAGCCTGGCATTTCTCATGATGTACTCTGCATATAGGTTAAATAAGCAGGGTGACAGTATACAGCTTTGTCATACTCCTTTCCCTATTTTGAACCAATTGGTTGTTCCATGACCAATTCTAACTGTTGCTTCTTGGCCCGCAAATAGATTTCTCAGGAGACAAGTAAGATGGTCTGGTACCCCCATCTCTTTAAGAATTTGCCAGAGTTTGTTGTGACCCACACAATCGAAGGCTTTTGCATAGTCAATGAAGCAGATGTTTTTCTGGAACTCTCGTGTTTTCTCCATGATCCAGCGAATGTTGGGAATTTGACCTCTAGTTCCTCTGCCTCTTCGAAACCCAGCTTGTGCATCCAGTAGTTCTCCGTTCATGTACTGCTGAAGCCTAGCTTGTAGGATTTTGAGCATAACCTTGCTAGCATGTGAAATGAGTGCAATTGTGCGATAGTTTGAGCATTCTTTGGCATTGCCCTTCTTTGGAATTGGAACGTAAACTGACCTTTTCCAATCCCATGGCCACTGTTGCATTTTCCAAACTTGCTGGCATATTGAGTGCAGCACTTTAACAGCATCATCTTTTAGTATTTTAAATAACTCAGCTGGAATACTGACATCTCCACTAGCTTTGTTGTTAGTAATGCTTCCTAAGGCCCACTTGACTTCACTCTCTAGGATGTCTGGCTCAAGGTCAGTGACCACACCAGCATGGACATCAGGGACATTAAGATCTTTCTTGTAGAGTTCTTTTGTGTATTCTTGCCACCTCTTCTTAATCTCTTCTGCTTCTGTTAAGTCCCTGCCTTTTTTGTCCTCTATCATGCCCATCTTTGCACTAAACGTTCCTTTGATATCTCCAATTTTCTTGAAGAGATCTCTAGTCTTCCCCATTCTATTGTTTTCCTCGATTTCTTTGCATTGTTCATTTAAGAAGGCCTTCTTATCTCTCCTTGCTATTCTCTGGAAATCTGCATTCAGTTGCTTATATCTTTCCCCTTCACCCTTGCTTTTCGCATTCCTTCTTTCCACAGCTATTTGTAAAGCCTCATCAGACAGCCATTTTGCTTTCTTGTATTTCTTTTTCTTTGGGATGGTTTTAGTTGCTGTCTCCTGGACAATGTTATGGACCTCCATCCATAGTTCTTCAGGCACTCTGTCTACCAAATCTGATCCTCTAAATCTATTCATCACCTTCACTGTGTACTCACAAGGAATATGATCTATGTCATACCTGAGTGGTCTAGTGGTTTTCCCTGCATTCTTCAATTTAAGCCTAACTTTTGCAGTAAAAAGCTCATGATTTAAGCCACAGTCAGCTCCTGGTCTTGTTTTTGCTTTCTGTATAGAGCTTCTCCATCTTTGGCTGCAAACTATATAATCAATCTGGTTTCGGTATTGACCATCGGGTGATGTCCATGTGTAGAGTCGTCTCTTGTGTTGCTGGAAAAGTGTTTGCTATGACTAGCTTGTTCTCTTGACAGAACTCTATTAGCCTTTGCCCTGCTTCATTTTGTACTCCAAGACCAAACTTGCCTGTTATTCCGATTACTCCTTGACTTCCTACTTTAGCATTCCAATCCCCTAGGATGAAAAGGACATCTTTTTTTGGTGCTAGTTCTAGAAGGTGTTGTAGGTCTTCATAGAACCGGTCAACTTCAGCTTCTTCGGCATCAGTGGTTGGGGCATAGACTTGGATTACCGTGATGTTGAATGGTTTGCCTCGGACACACACTGAAATCATTCTGTCGTTTTTGAGATTGTACCCCATTACTGCCTTTCCCACTCTCTTATTGACTATGAGTACTACTCCATTTCTTCTAAGGGTTTCTTGCCCACAGTAGTAGATATAATGGTCACCTGAATTAAATTCACCCATTCCTGTCCATTTCAATTCACTGATTCCCAAGATGTCAATGTTCAATCTTGTCATCTCATGTTTGATCACATCCAGCTTGCCTTGGTTCATAGATCTTACATTCCAGGTACCTATACAATATTGTTCTTTACAGCATCAGACCTTCTTTTCGCTTCCAGATACATCCACAGCTGAACGTCCTTTCGGCTTTGGCCCAGCCACTTCACTCTTTCTGGAGCTGCTTGGAATTGCTCTCCGCTCTTCCCCAGTAGCATATTGGACACCTTCCGACCTGAGGGGCTCATCTTCCGGAGTCATATCTTTTAGCCTTTTAATATTGTCCATGGGGTTTTCTTGGCAAGGATACTGGAGTGGGTTGCCATTTCCTTCTCCAGTGGACCACATTTTCTCAGAACTCTCTGTCATGACCTGTCCATCTTGGGTGGCCCTGCACGGTATAGCTCATGGCTTCACTGAGTTCCGCAAGCCCCTTCGCCATGACAAGGCAGTGATCCATGAAGGGGTTTTAACCAATTAGCAATCCATAAACAGCCAGATACTTTTATCCCATGGCAACTAACAGCTTCTGATTAGAAATTCTGTATGCTTGGATTTTCAAAAACTCTGATAATGTTGTTTGGATCACCTTCATTCACATGCCTCTTTACTTTTTTAAATAATTCTGGGAGATGAGGCACAATTTACCTTTATGATATCCATGCTAATTTTCCTTCAGTAAGGCTTGTTTCTCTAGCTGCTTCATTTTATACACAAACACACACACAGACAAAAATAAAGTAAAGTAAAAGTAAATATAAACTAATATTAAGCAAAGAAAGAGAAAAAAAGACAAAGACAAAACTGCAAAAAGAATGAAAAGAGACAGAAAGAAGTAGCTTTTGATTTTCTTCACAGCAAATATAATTACAAAATTACCTCTTACTCTATGGTTACAAAAAGAAGAGCTCTCTTTTTTCTATCATCTATATATTCTAATCATCAAAACTATAAATTATAAGTTCATTTTTTCTGTTTCATGCAAAAAGTCCATAAGTGATTTCCAGTCAGCAATAAATGTAGATGCTGTCTTTTCTCTAATCAGAGAAGTCAATTTAGCCATCTCTGCAAGTTCCATCATCTTCACCAGCCATTCCTCCATTGTGGGCAGTGCCAAACCTTTCCACTTCTGAGCATATAATAATCTCGCTGCAGTTGTCATGTATAAAAACAAAGTTCCATGCCTTTTTTCCAGCTGTCCGTCCTTAGTCACAAAAGGAAAGCCTCTGGTTTCAATTGTACATTAGATTTTAAAATCTTCTGAGTTAGTATATGCATTTGTATCCAAAACTTTTTAGCTTTTTTACATGTCCACCAAACATGCTAAAATGTCCCTTCATGTTGTTCACATTTCCAACATAAATGCAAAGTACCTTTATACGTTCTAGACAATATCTCTGGTGACATATACCAATGATACATCATTTTATAAAAATTCTCTTTAAGATTAAAACTTAATACAAATTTCAATCCTTTCAATCACATATTTTTCATTGTTCCATTTGTATATTGTAACCAAACTTTTTAGCCCATTTTATCATAAATTCTTTCACTAGTTTTTGTTCTGTTTCAAATTCAACAAAAGTTTATACATTTGGGCAATTACATGTTCATCATTTGTACATAGTTTTATTTCAACCTCAGTCTTGCATTGTTCAAAACCATAAAATCGTCTACCCCTTTAAACCTTTCTGATAATTGTACATAACAAAACTATTGGCAAGTATATCCTTCTATTATCAGATCTTGTCTTGATTTTATTTTACATTACATTCTTGAAAAAAATTCTAATATATCACAATGTTAACCATTTGTGTTTACTTATCATTTCTTGTTTATGAAATGCTTCTTGTGCGGAGCACCACAAAGGTGTTTTCAGGCACAACCTGGTTTTGTATTTATTCCATATTCTCAGAATGGCATGCCTGACATAATGATTCTTAAAATCTACATTAACCTTAGCTTCGTCATACCACAAATATCCATGCCACCCAAATCTTCAATCGTGTCCTTCTAACTCCAATAGCCTTCTATTTCTCAGCAACACCCACTCTTTCATCCAAACTAAACAACAAGCAACAAAGTATAATTTCAGATCAGGTAGATCCAATCCTCCTCTTTCCTTTGCATCTTGTAATACCTTATATTTAACTTGTTTTTTTTTTCCCTTTACCATACAAATTTGGATATATCCTTCTGCCATTGTTTAAATGGTGCACCAGTTGTCAAAACAGGTATTGTCTGAAACAAAAATAACAGTCTAGGTAAAACATTCAACTTAATCACAGAAATTCTGCCCAACAATGACAGTTGTAGTGTCTCCCATCTTAAAATATCTTTTTTAACTTCATTCCATATCTTAACATAATTATTGTGAAATAACACAGAGTTCGTATTTGTCATAGTGATACCCAAAATATTTTACCTTCTTGTCAATCTTAAAACCCATTTTATTCATCAGTTCTGTTTCGTCTTGTATTTTAATATTTTTCTTAACATCTCTGTCTTCTGTTTATTAATCTTAAAACCTGCTAGTGCACCAAATTCTTTTACTTAACCCATTAATAATTCAATTCCCTTTAAAGCACCTTCCAGAACCAACAGCAAATCATCTGCAAAAGCTCTTAACTTATAAGTCTTTTTTTTTACATCTTTATACCCATAATCCTCTTATCTTGTCTTATGTCTCTGTTCAATATCTCAGGAACTAAAATAAAACAGGAGAGGGGACAATGAGCAGCCTCGTCTTGTTCCTTTTCATAGATCACATGATTTGGTTAGAACTCCATTAACAATTATTTGTGCTGTCTGTGAAGTGTACATTGATTTTACCCATTTTATAAAATTCTCTCCAAAATTCATATCTTCCAAAACTTTAAACAGAAAAGTTCAGTTTAACTGGTCAAAAGCCTTCTCTGCATCTAAAAAGATCAATGCAGCTTGTTTTTCATTATGTTGTTCCAAATATTCCAAAATGTCCCACAAAGTTCTATCATTATCTTTCAACTATGTTTTAGGTAAAAACCCACATTAATTCTCATGAACAAATTCTTGCAAATTTATTTTCAGTCCTTCAGCTAAAATCGTTGTAAATAACTTATAGCCATTATTCAATAATAATATTGGTTTATAGTTTCTTGTTAAAGTCAAATCTTGTCCCTCTTTAGGTATTAATGCTATATTGGCCTCTTTCAAGTCTCTGGCATCTTTCCTCCCTATAAAATAGAATTCATTGCATTTTGTAAAGGTTGTAAAAGTTCATCCTCAAAGGACTTATAATACAAACTCAATAGTCTATTTGGTCCAGGCACCTTTCCTGGTTTATTCTTTTTAACAGCTTCCAAAACATCCCTTATTATTATAGGTCCATTCATAATGTGTCTTTGTTCTTCTGTAACCCTCAGTAAATTTTATTTTCTAAGATATTCATCTATTTTCTCCAATGGAATATTATATCATTTATACATATTAGAATAATACTGATAAAATGGTTTTTGTATAGCCATGTTGTCCATTAAAACAGTATCTTCCTCTTGTAATTTCCTCTTTCTTTTCACAATTTATATGCCAACCATTTCCTTGGTTTGTTTGTAAATTCAAAGGTTCTTTGTTTTCCATAATTGTTTTATTTCCATTTCTCTTATTGTTAAGATAGACAGCTGTTGCTATAAAACCTTAATTTGTTGAGAGATACTTATATTCTCTTGGGAGTTCTTTAATTCTTTTCCTCTTCTTTTTATCTCATCCAAATTATTTTTTGTTTTCTCTTGCCTCTTCTTCTTAAATTCAGAATTATGTTGTATCAGATAACCTCTAATAAAGGCTTTACTTATATCCCAAACCACTTTCAAATCAGTGTCTTTATTTAACGTAATTTCAAAAAAATCTTTAATTTCTTTTTATAATCCTCAACAGTTGCTTCTTTCTGTAACAACGCTTCATTTAATGTCCATTTAAAGAGCTAGATTTTCTTTTATAAAATAAACACACAGGATTATGATCTGAAAAAAACCTTTGGTAAAATCTTTACTTTAGAAACCTTAGTAACCAAGTCTCTTGAAATTCAAATCATATCTATTCTTAAAAAGGATCTATGTTTTTCTGAAAAATAAGTATACTCTCTTGAACTGTCATTTTTCTATCTTCATATATCAACCAACCCTAAGTTATCCATCAAATAAACAAAAACTTTTGGTAATTTACCTTGAGTAATTTTAATATTTTTTCTCAGATGTCCTGTCCAGTTGCAAGGAGATCACTCTATTCCAATCCCATCAAACACCAACTTTCATAAGAGAAATCTATTAATCTCTTCATAAGTTGTTGGCAGAACATCACTTTATCCTCATTTGGGGCATAGATTCCCAACACCATAGTCAACCCAATGTGAATTCTACCCCAACAAATCTGCCATGTTCATCAGTCAATACAAGTTCTGGTTTTAGTTAGGGGTTAATATATAAAACAACTTCATTTCTCTTTTTGATATCTGCTGAAATAAATTCTTCACCCAAAGTTTTATAAGTCAATATTCTGTATCCTTTATTTTATATAAATCTCTTGTGGGCAAATAACATTTTAATTTTTTCAAATGATGATTTTTTCCCCCTCTTTTGAGGACATTTGCTCTATTTATATTCCATTTTAAATATTTGTAATTCATAATCAGGCCAAAAATTTAGAAAAGTCAATACTTGTAGCACCTAATTCAGTATCATCCTTTTCCAATTCCTGTTGCATGTGTTGTGATTTTTGTGTAGTTTCCTCTGAGACCTCCATTTGCATCTCCTCCAATTCTTCTTTGAATCTTTCTAAAAATTAATCTCAACTTCTGCACAGAATTTAATCTAAATCTCTGTTTAAAAGTAAAAATCACATCTTCCCATTTATCCCATCGAAATGTGATCTTTTTCTGTTTTAATTTTTCAGCCAAAAATGCCTGTTCTTTTATCTTATGTAAAATTCTAATAGGAATTTCTTTCAAAACAATTATATCTGTATTATCCATTTTCAATCTTGTATTAAAATACTGCTGCAGAACGATCCCTAGTCTTCTAACAAAATGCAGCAAAATATCCCTTGGGACATTTCTTGTGCTGGTAAATCTAGAATTTATCCTATAAACTTTTATCAATTTCTGTCTCCATATCTTCCTCTTCCTCTTCCCAATCCAGAAAATTTTGCAAAACTTTAATAATCCTTTCTCTAATATGTGCATCAGAAAGCTCTGGAATAGCTCTAAATTTCAAATAAAATTCTTTCTCAGTTCCAATAAAACCAGATTAACTAATTCTCTTTCATAAGACTACAGGTGAAACTCGAAAAATTAGAATATCATGCAAATGTTCATTTATGTCAGTATGGCAACTCAAAAGGTGAAACCAATATATGAGATAGAGGCATTACATGCAAAGCAAGATATGTCAAGCCTTACTTTGGTATAATTGTGATGATTATGGCATACAGCCTATGAAAACCCCAAATTCACAATCTCAGAAAATTAGAATATTACATGACATCAATAACACAAGGATTGGAAATAGAACAAGATCGGACCTCTGCAAAGTATAAGCATGCATATGTACTCAGTACTTGGTTTGGGCCCCTTTTGCAGCAATGACTGCCACAATGCGGCGTGGCATGGATGCTATCAGCCTGTGGCACTGCTGAGGTGTTATGGAAGACCAGGATGCTTCAATAGCGGCCTTCAGCTCCGCTGCATTGTTCGGTCTCATGTCCCTCATCTTTCTCTTGGCAATGCCCCATAGATTCTCTATGGGGTTCAGGTCAGGCGAGTTTGCTGGCCAATCAAGCACAGTAATCCCATGGTCATTGAACCAGGTTTTGGTACTTTTGGCAGTGTGGGCAGGTGCCAAGTCCTGCTGGAAAATGAAGTCAGCATCCCCATAAAGTTCGTCTGCGGAAGGAAGCATGAAGTGCTCCAAAATCTCCTGGTAGACGGCTGCGTTGACCCTGGACTTAATGAAGCACAGTGGACCAACACCAGCAGATGACATGGCTCCCCAAATCAACACGGACTGTGGAAACTTCACACTGGACTTCAAGCATCGTGCATTGTGTGCCTCTCCATTCTTCCTCCAGACTCTGGGTCCTTGGTTCCCAAATGAGATGCAAAAGTTGCTCTCATCAGAAAAGAGGACTTTGGACCACTGGGCAACAGACCAGTTCTTTTTTTCTGTAGCCCAGGTAAGACGCTTCTGACGTTGTTTGTTGTTCAGGAGCGACTTGACAAGAGGAATACGACATTTGAAGCCCATGTCCAGGATCTGTCTGTGTGTGGTGGCTCCTGATGCACTAACTCCAGCCTCAGTCCACTTCTTGTGAAAGTCCCCAACACTTTTGAATGGCCTTTTCCTGACAATCCTCTCCAGGCTGCGGTCATCCCTGCTGCTTGTGTACCTTTTTCTACCACACTTTTCCCTTCCACATAACCTTCTATTGATGTGCTTTGATACAGCACTTTGGGAACATCCAACTTCTTTTGCAATTACCTTTTGGGGCTTTCCCTCCTTATGGAGGGTGTCAATGATGGTTTTCTGCACAACTGTCAGGTCAGCAGTCTTTCCCGTGCTTGTGATTCCTACTGAACCAGCCTGAGAGACCATTTAAAGGCTCAGGAACCCTTTGCAGGTGTTATGGATTCATTAGCTGATTAGAGTGGGACACTTTGAGCCTAGAATATCGAACCTTTTCACACTATTCTAATTTTCTGAGATTGTGAATTTGGGGTTTTCATAAGCTGTACGCCATAATCATCACAATTATACCAAAGTAAGGCTTGACATAACTTGCTTTGCATGTAATGCGTCTATCTCACATATTGGTTTCACCTTTTGAGTTGCCATACTGACATAAATGAACATTTGCACGATATTCTAATTTTTCGAGTTTCACCTGTATGTCTTACTCTCTAAAATTTCCACTTTATCATAGATTTGTTTTACCTCTCCAGATACTTGCTTTATAGAACTTTACATCTTTTTGACTTCTTTCATCTCCTCTTTCATCTTTGCAAGTCTTTAATCCATTTTTTTTTTCAAAAGCTTCTATCCTATTGCCCATCTGTTCAAATGATTTCTGAAGCAAATGTGGTGTAACTTTTTTCTCTGCAGGCTCCTCTAGAGATCCCCTCTTGCCCTCTCTTGCCATTTTTCTAGTAGCTGCCATTATATATTATAATCCAAAAGTGGAAGTATCTCAAACAGGCAAAAGGAAAAGGCAAGCTTCCCTTTTTTCCTTCTTTTAAACTTCTGTGGCTTTAACACTTTCATCTCTAATGGCTCTCCAGAACTTCAAGCCACATCGCAAACCCAATCACTATAACAACGAAACTTCAGTCTAGTTCATTACTTTTGTTATACGGAGTCCGCCAATTAAATGGACTCTTTAGCAATAAACAAAAAGCATTCCCACAATGGTCTGGTCTCTTTAACTGGCTTTGTTCAAGTTTATGCCAAAGCACTTTCATCAAAAATAAAATAATGCAAATTAAAAAATAGAAAAGTAATTGTCCCTTTTATCCATTTTAAAATTTTCTTAAATCTCTTTGTTAAGCTTTTTGCACAAAGTTCTTGAATCTCTAAATCCTTAAGGTCTCTTTTTATTTTTGTAATCCCAAAAGAAGGTTTAACTCATCACAAGGAATCTCATCTTTGCCGCAAAGGAAATCTCTCCATATCTGTATATTAATTATTTCTGAAAGTGATTAAAAAATGAGGAAGGTGGGGCTAATTGTTCGTATAGGTGGTGGTGGTGGTGGTGGTGGTAGTAGTAGTAATAATAATAATAATAATACATTGGATTTATTCTCCACAGTTATACCACAGTTGTGAGCACAGATGGAATTCTGGGACTCTGGCTGCTCAGCACTTAAGCTGACTGCAAAAACTTCCATTTCTGCAGTCTATTCAAGAGGACCCACCATCCAGAGTGCAAGTGAGTTATCTCACAATCTCTCTTTGATCCAGAGAGATTTCACAGATTTTGCATATTTTTGTTAGACCAGCAATTTCACAACTCTTGGATGAATGCCACATGTTCAAAAAGCTTATACAATCAACTGTCAACATTTTAAAAAATGAAGAAACAAATTTAAATGTTTTAGGAATCAAAACACCAGCTAGGGGTTTTAAGACTATAAGCAACCATTAAAAAATTGCCAGAAAAAAAGTGGTATTAAGCATATTTCTCTGAAATAAAGAGACCCACAGGTCATTTAAGACTTAAAAGATATGGGGCATAAGGTCCTACTCTATGATGCAATAGAAAAAAAAATCGACATGAGAAAGGGAACTGTCAAATGCTGGTGCAACACTAATGCCAACTTATGAGAACTGAAACTTTCCATTTGCTATTAGAATGTATGTATATCTCTCCTCTGCCAGCAGTTGGAGAAGATGTGTACATACGAGTTATTATGTTAGAGGCAGAACAAAAACACAACTCTTTATGTTGTATTTTCTCACTATAAATCTATTCAAAGAAATTATATAATCTTGCTATTACACTATTCTGGTTCCAAACTATATATTCACTCAAGACAGCAAAATGATAAGAAACAAAAATTAAAGATATTAGAAGTATGCATTCATACAAATGGAGTGCTAGAAAGAAAGAAAAAAAGTTACAGAAAAGCATCATTTTTTTTCTCCGACACATCTACTTAAATAGGTATTACCTCCCTCTACATCACAGATGTGCATCTATTACTGGGCCAAGCTATGAGTGATGTTTCAAGGCTATTCTTAGTAGTGCAAAAATTAAGAATCAGGATAAAAATGTAATTTGATTTCCTTTCACTCAACATTTAAACACAACCAATATGATAACTATACAATATGACAAATTAAGAGGAAGGTACATTAAATTACCTTAGTCATAGCTGCACAGCATGCAACATTTCTTGTGAATGATATGGACAGTATGGTCAGTTATGGCAAAATCTGGGCAGCATGTTGCAAGAGCAACCAAAGTTCAGAATGCACGCGCTATTCTATACAAGCAAGGATCTCTAAATACCACCTTGCAAACCAACACACTGAGATGCAGTTTGGTGTAGTGGTTAAGGTATCAGGCTAGAAACCAGGAGAACATGACTTCTAGTTCAGCCTAGGCACAAAACCAGCTGGGTGACCTTGGGCCAATTATGCCATCTCTTAGCACTAGGAAGGAGGCAATTGGAAACCATTCTGAAATGCTACCAAGAAAACTGCAGGGACTTGTCCAGGCAGTCTCCAGGAGTCAACACTGACTCAAAGGCACCAAAACAACAGCAACAGCACACTATTGCCTGCATTCCACTGATTAGTAGGAGCATGCAATGTACAAACATGCTCAGGAGAGTTGAGTACATTTAGAGAAACATGGGAACATGTTACTTAAGAGGCATGTGGTAAGAATGAATAGGTAATAAATTGAATACCAAAGTTAGTGACCAAGCATGAAAAAAGTTCATGTAAAGATCAAGGAAGTCAGGATTGGATTGAGTTGATGAGATCTTCAAAAAGAAAGGGATGAGGAAAAAAAGACAGTTTATGAATTGATGTATGGATGTGCAGATGCAAGGTATGAAGGGATGTGGTAAATGATATCAGTGTGAAATTTATTAAGATTTCCTTTTCTTTCCCTTATATCTTGCTTCTGATTTGTTTTCTTTACTCTTTTTCTATACTTTGAATAGCACTGCTTGCTTAAAAAAGAATAACATGATGGCTACGTATGCATGTCTTTTTAAATATATTCATGTATATAATAATTTTATATTTCTGTCATATTAAAAGTTACTATTGGGTATAATTTCTGGGAACCTCTGATCATTGCACTCAAAGCTTTTGTGGTTTGCACATATCCCTCTAAGTTTACACCTTTGCTCTACCTTCATACAACCAAGTCTTTCAAAGCATAACAGATAGTAGAAGAATGAAGCTGGCAGTGTATAAATTTAATAAATAAATAATATCCTCCACCATTATATAGCTCTTACTGAAGGACAAAAATGCAATCAAGAATACAGATAGAGATCCACTTGATCAAAGAAATATTTTAACAATTGAAAATTGAACAATGATTTTATTAGGACTTTGGAATTCTGCAAAAAGGAAAAAACAATACCCCCGCCAACACTGACAGGACAAAGTACTGTATATAAACAGAGAGCAAACCCCACTCCCTTCTAGCACTGAAGATGCTACCTAGTCGGGTAACGAAATTTCTGCAACAAAACAACCAAGCTCAGAGAACCCCAAGGACTCCAACCCTGAGCTACGTATATTCTCTTCTACTGAGAAACTATTTAGAAGATGAGAAAGGTGTCCTGGTGGCTTACATACCCCATGCACTTTGGAAGTAACCATTTTCAAAACAGATAGTATAAAGGGGGTGGGTGAGGGAACAAGAAAGTGGTTAAGAGTTCTAATTTACCCTTCACTATGTTGAAGAAACTACTTTTTATATCACTTTTTGTAACCCTATTTTTGTGTCCTCCTTGGAAGCAAGTTCCTATCCTGAAAAATATGAATAGCACAAGGAATGACCTTGCACTTAATTTAATTATGTTGCTCTTGATGCTCTTCTGATTTTTTTCCCCCAAAGTCAAAGAGAAGCGAGCAAGTTATCTTGTAACTGATTCTGTTAAAATGATTAGCTCCTCTTTGGGCTTCAGGCAAGTTCTGCAGTCTTGGGATGGTTGAAGTCGTGTGTTTTAAAATACCATTCCTTGTTGCAGTATCTTCTACGCATACTGAGAATGTGGCACCAGGAACACAGTGCTCTTATTTCATGAGTTAGTTCTTTTAAGATTATACCAGTACATTTCTCATCTAACAGACCTGTACTGAGTATGATACAGAGATTGAAGACTGGAGGCAGCATCTGGAATTCTGGGACAAGGCAAAAAGCTTTATCAGACTGACTGCCTCTATTTGCTCTTGCATTCTCTGGTGGATTCACTTTGCTTGGTATTCAACCTAGCCAAGCCGGAAGACAATAATGCATCAAGTCAATGTGATGGAAAACACAACTTAGTGGAATTGACTGAAGCAACTATACCACTAAGCCTATCAATTTAAGAGGCAGCCTTATCCCAGTGTAATGTTGACATGGATGTAGAGGATTTTGCTATATATTACAATGCAAACCCATACAAACTCCACCTACAATTTACTTAAATGTTCAAGCAATTTAAACCACGGAACAAAAGGATTCCATATAATTATCTCATATACAAGGGAGTAATTATTTAACCTAATCTACCAAGCATAGGACAGGAAGTCAGTACATTAAGGCTAGAGGAAAGATGATCAACCTCACTGTTACAGCAGTTTAAATAAGGAAATCAGCAGTCCAAGAGGTTGCAGAATGACACATTTTGATTTTCAAGGGAAGTCTGGAAGATCAACTGTAATGGATACTTAAGTAAAGGGACACAGAAATATACCAGATCAGAGCAAGGGTCCCACAGATTCATTATTCTTGATATTGAGTTCATTTATTGTTCTAAGCCATAATGTGGCTTGTTTAGATTTGGCTTAGTGTGTTGTGTAAATCCAGTCAGTGTTGTCTATACATCATAATAGAGGTATAGCATATTATGTGAGCCCAGCCAATTGTGACTTATTCAACAAACTGTGATTGTTTTAAGGCTTTACATACTATATGAAGCAAGCCACCGTAAAAAAAAGCAGCTCTTTGGGTTTTCAATCTAGGTTTTCAGCCCTATCTTGATAAGAGAGGGATTGAACCTGGAATTCTTGGCATACAAAACGTGTGCTTTTTCCATCAACTATGGCTTACCCCAACAGAACACAGCTATAGAATACTCAAGCTTAACAGAAACTGTAATTGATGAATAGCTTTCAAATGACATGCATTCAGATATTAAAGAGTTCCTTAAGAAAATAAGTATTGAAAAACAGTCTTCCTTGAAAACAGCTTTCCCAATGCTGATCGCCCTCTATAAGGCAGACCTATAGTATAGCATTGCTGGAAATCTTCAAAACATTCTCATTCATGAATAGTCCTCTGCATTATTCTTTCTTTCACGGAGGGGAGGAAAGTTTCTCATATCACATTGCTGTATTCTGTGGAGTGCACAAGAATTGAGCTTGAGCTCAACACCCCCCCAAAAAAAACACTGGAACTCCCTCTCTTCCCTCCCTCTTTTCAACAGAAAAGAGAAAGAGCAGTGGACTATTCACAAGTGAGAAGGTTACACAAGTTAAATATTTAGAATCCACAAGCACCAACCTTATCAGATGAAAATTCTTTACTATAAAACAACTTAAGATTGTTGTTTTATCACATAGCACTAAGTAGTAAGAGAACTATAGCCAATTTTTGCATTATTACAGTAAACACTTAGTATTAATGACCCCAAAGTTTGTAATTTCTTGGCTTGAAATACAAATATAAAAAACTGTCCCCAGACCCTTTGGAGGGAAAATGCACCACTGAAAACATTTATGCACAAAAGACTTAAAACTCCTGCTCTTTTGCTTACCTGTTTATACAACAGTATTTCAAACAACATAAGGCTTTGCAATGGCTTCCAGGAAACCAAAGATATGTTTTTAAATATTCACATACATGCCTCAATTATCCATGTTCAAGTTTTCTACTCACAATATTTTAAAGTCAAAGTATCCACAGGGTAGTAGAAAAACAAGTTGGAGAAAAACATTACAAGACATGGGAAGTATTTCACCTTCCATTTTTTTAGTCAATGGAGCTCCCATATAAACCTGATGAGATATATTGCTTTGTTAGCACAGTAATAAATTTGGATCACCAGTGTATTAGGAGGCCAACTTAATTAGGCCACAGAACTCAATGACGGCGTTATTAGCAGTAAAACGGCAATCAACTGCAGCACAAGATGTAAAACTTGATCTTCCCAAAGCATTTATCCCTGGGGGTAAGGAGTTCTCATTGACTTCTGGAGCATTTGTAAGCAGGGAGCCTGATCCAGCTGTCCCATGCAGAGACAAAATCATTCTCTGTTGAAGTTGCAGGGATCACTCAGCACACAAGTCCTCATAGCTATACCATATAAAGCTTTACTTATTTTTACACTGCAAAACATACTTAAGTGCCTAATTGTACACTTCAAAATTTAACTCTGTGTTTGTTCTGTCACAATTTTCTGTAAAGTGTTTATCTTAAAGCAAAATAAAAGCTGCTGCTCTATATATTTAACATGTGCATGTTAATGCCCACAGGGTTCTCTCCTCCCACTTAAAGGTACAAATGGATCGTGTCCAATAGGCTTAATACAAAAAACATTGCCAGTACCTCAGAAGCAGCAGTAGTTTAACAGATTTTGTTGAGGCAATCATTTTGAAAATAGATATAATTTATTAAATATTATGCTGCAATCAGAACTGGGAATAACATGGCTGAATCTGAATCAGTCAGGATTGTTCTGTAAAGGCTACAGAAATTAATGAAGTTTGAGACCAGCTAAATTCTTCAGTATTGTGCCTGGTATCTATTCACTACACTTATATCTTGGCTTTCCTTGATTAGTTAATTATCCCACTTTCTCTTTTTGTCCTGACAACCATCCCAACCAGTAGATTGGCTAACTGATGTCACTCATTGAGTTTCATAGTCAAGTGAAGACTTAAACCCGGGCTTCCCCTTCATTCTCCCATCTTCTGTCTACTGTATCACTTTACTTTGTACTTCATTGTATTTTCACATGAGCCAGTGCCAGAAAAGGCCCATACAGTGCCATGCCTTCTCCGGAAGTGGAGGAACTACAAGGGTAGGAAGACTCTGAAGGCCCTCATCTTCCAGAAGGCAAGTTATACAGTAATCTGCAAAACACAGCAGATGAGCTTGGACTTGGAAGAACCTCCAACAATTTCCAGAGAAAGAAGGTGCTTAAAGTAGCAAGTTATGAAGAATCATTCAAAACAGTAAAATGTATGTTACAATATATGATGCAACAGTTCCATGTATCTAACCACACTGGAGTACTATACAATAAGAAGACAGCCTTGAATCTGTGGATTCCCACCCAAAAGTTTTTGTCAAAACAAAAATGTTAATTTTAAGGCAGGAATTTCCCAAACATATCAGATTGCACTATGATTTTCTTTGGCAAATCAAGTTTATTCCATAAGTCTGCCACAAGCAAAGTGCCCAGCAACCACAGATGCATTTAAAACTAGATTTGGCCACTGGCACCATCCTCTCAATTTATCAAACTATGAAAGAGGTAAAGAGAACAGAAATACATTTTAAACTGGTAGAATATGCATCTTTCTATAAGCTCACTAGTGGTACATGCATCTTTCCATGTTGGTTTCAATGCATCTATATAAAAAAATGAGCACATAGAGCAACTTCTTCCACATATATAAACAAGGCACCCAGCTCTTAAAGGCATAGGAGGTTCAGATGTTTTTCAAAGTTTCTGTAGCAAATCACTTCACTAAGGTAACTACACAGAACAGTTTGAAAATCAGACTTGAATTTCATCTGAGTAAGAATACAAACTCTCATGCTTTCTTCTCCTTAAAAACAATGCATGCAGCTTCAGCAACAACTAAGTCTACACTGTCCTGATTTTTTGCAAAATCCAAGAACATTTATCAATGAAAAATAAAGTGTATGGAAATGGGATGCGATATATTTATTTACCTCATTTGGATTTTTGTAGCCCAAAAGTAAATTTGCTGCTTTAATATCCCCATGCACGTATTCATTTTCATGAATATATTCCAAGACATCCAGCTAGTGGGGAAGGGAAAACCATATTACAAAGGAAACCAGAATTTGTATTTATATTACAATCATCCCCAGAATATTATTTAAAGACTTAAAAAGCTTTATTAAATACATGATGAAGGGAAATATTATTTTGAAGGAAAAACATATTTCTTAATCCAGAGTGAACAGGAGAAGCAAACCATTTGATTAAACATACAGATAATATTACATATTGGTAGTGCACTTTGAACAACCATTTAAAAGGGGTGTGGCAACTAATAGCCACAGAACCCTCTGAAATCATACCACTGAAATTTGGTGGCACACTGCTGAAAAAACGGGACTCAATTTCTTCCCAATTTTGAGTCCCATGTAATAAAAAGATATGTAATCCATGATAGACTAAACAATCCTTTAAACAAAAATGAAATCCAGAAGCCCAGCTCAAGTCAACTTAATTAGCTCCAAATCATTGCAGCAGTGGAAGAGAAGGATGGAGCAAGTACTAACATCTCCTCCTTTGAGGTCTTCCTTTCAAGCACGACAAAACAAAGGTCATTTAAGAAAACACATATACAATACAGTAGTTCAAATCCAATGGCCCACTGATCCCCATTCCAGGTTTACTGTGAGGTTCATACCCACCATCTGCATCCCAATCTGCAGAACAGTTTCCTTGTTAAACTTTCTCCCTTCTCTTTCAAAGATGGTTTGGAGATCTTCTCCTAATCTTTCCATCACCATAAATCTGTAACTAATACAGTACGACCACAAAGAAAAACAGTAAAAACATACTGCCTTACATTAAAAGTCAACAGCAAAACCTAATACATATAAATGCACTAAACTGGTTTGTTTTACTAGATTAAATATTAATCCACCTAATGTGGCAGTGGTTCTCCAAGACCACAAGCCCAGCTCTGCTATCCAGAATCCTTTTCCTTGAATAAAAGAGCAGACTGAGTCCAAGATCTTATGCAAAGCATATGCTTTCGCTTTGTCCTAGAGTGCTTCCCCATTCCTTTCAGGGAAGGACAAATCAAATTCCCTTCCCCAGAAAACCAATTCTTGTTCAGCTCTACTGTATTGAAATGTCTTCCTTACCTTTTACCAATATGTTTGACCTGACCCGATCCCAAGAAAACAGGAATGCCTAAAAATGTTAGTTGTTTCAGCTTCATCCATTTCTTGACTGACAAAAAGATAAACAGTAGAGGAGACAAGGTTCTTTAAAATCTCCAGCTTCTTTTTAAAACAAAACATAATTATGATTTTTTAAAACATCAGAATACAATGTTATGAAAATAAATATACACATTAGGTACATTTGCTAAAAGTAAAACTGAAATAAAAGTTAAATCTTCATAAGCTATTATTCACAAGCTATTATTCCTGAGAAAGTATAAATGATAGCTTGACATAAGACAGTTCTGTTGCCTGACTTACTGTGGTCTTGTTTTGCAGCTCTTTGGTAGAATTTCAGTTCAGAAAATAAAGGCCCGTTTTCAAGATATTCCTATACATGTACACATATATAAAAAAAGCAAAAACAGTTTCATGTGAATCATGTGATACACGGATCATGCGAACTGCCTTAGGATATATTGTCCATACTGGTCATTTAATGAAGTGTGTTTATCTACTCAAAAGGTCCTTCGGCCCTTCCTAGCGATATTATAGTGAAGAGAAGCAGAGATGACCTTGGAGGAGGCAGGTGGAAACCATGAGCAAAACATTTTTTTTATTCATTCAATTTATTCCTTCAGTTCAGTTTACATGGCCACCCATTGTTAGCTGCCCAAAGTGACTTTGGGCAGCTAACAGTACTAAAAAATCAGCAAAAAACAACAAAAAATATAAAATGAAAAGACAACTGGCAGCTGAGATTTAAAACAAAAACCATAAATACAAATATAAATATTTCAAAAAAACTCATTCACAGGCTCTACTAGACACTCCAATCTCCAAGCCTGATCATTTTCCTCAATGAATAAATGAACAAGTATAATGTTTTTGACTCATTTGTCTAATTGCATTCTCTTTATCTAGCTTTAGGACTTGTGTGGAAAACAGATCATGTTTTAGGTCATATTCATGCAGAAATATTGAAAATTCAGAAAGGTTCACAAACTTTTAAGCACCACTGTACATCAGCAGCTGAAAGAAATAGGGAAGGTGCTAAGAAGATGTGGAGCTTGATTGTGATGAGGAGAGAAAAGGACAACCCACATCAGCCTTGCCCTATTCACTCCATCTGAATTTTGTTTAATCTAAAATCCAGAAAAACCAAGGCATTCCAGGCTTCAGTTCTGCCCAACTATGGTTAGCTTGAAAGAATTTGGCAGGAATTTGCAAAGCAAACCTTTTGTTCTAGGTTAGAAAGAAAACATTTTCCATGCTTTGCGTATACCCCTAGATGAGGATAATGCCTTCCAACAATAAATTGCAGAACTTTCAGAGGCATGAAATCACAATGATGGGAGACTTTAATTACTGAAACATCTTTTGGGAGACTAATTCTGCCAAGATGGTCCTTCTAGGAAATTCCTAACTTCTCTTGTGGCAACTTTGTCCTTCAGGTGGTAGAGAAAGGCACAAGAGAATCAGGTATCTTTAATATTAATCAATAGGGAAGATTTCTGTACCAAGGACATTAAGGTAAACTACCCATGTAATTTTGAAATTCTTGAATTAAGAGAAACTAAAACTGTGTGTAGTCAAATGCTTATCTTGGACTTCAGAAAAGCAGATTTTAATGAACTCAGCAGCGATAAGTATGATTCCAAGACAGGAGAAGCTAGCAAGAAAAGGAGCTCAAGACTGGTATGAATTCTTAAAGGAGATACTAAAACCACAATTGCAAGCAATTCCAATGAGGGAAAAAAAGGAAGACAGTAAAATAAGCCAAAAACTTAATAAAGATCTGAATACAGAAAAAAGACACATAAAAAAGGGAAACAAGACCAGGTTACAGACAAAGAATACAAACAAGTAGCCCTGAACTATAAGGCTGGTGTCAGGAAAGCAAAGCTCAGAAGACCTCAGGTTAGTAAAGAATGCAAGAGTAACAGAAAAGGTTTCTTTTGCTATGTTCAAAAGAAAGAAAAATCATCAAGACACCAGCTCTTTAATGAAAATAGTAAAATACTAACAGCTACGAAAGAAAAGGCAGAGCTGCTGAACTCCTATTTTGAGCTTGGTCCTTTCCAACAAAAAATTACTATACCACACAAAGAAATTGTGAAGAGCAGGATCGAAGCTGGAAACTGATAAAAATATGGAGGGGAAATACCTCTTTACTTTTAATAAGTTTCAGCCTCCAGGACCAGATGAACTGCATTGCTAGAGTACTGAAGTAACTTGCTGATGTTCTGGCCAAACTTGCATGTAATATCTTTGAGAAATTCTGGAGAAAGGCAAAGTAACAAATGTCTGAAGAACAAATTCTTCTCCTCAAAGAGGAAAACTACAGAACAGTCTGTCTGACATCATGCCATGGAAGATTCTAGAGCACATCATGAGAAGATCAATGGAAGCACCTTGAAAAGGAAGCACTAGCAACAAAAAGTCACCATCAACTTGTCAATTAGTAAATCTTGAAAGTCTAATTTTACCTCATTTTTTGATCAATTAACTTCTTTAATAGAGTACAGAAATGCTTTAGGAATAATATGTATTTCCACAAAGCATTTGGCATCTGATTAGGAAGCTAGTTAAGTATGGATTGGATGGAAAGACAATTAAGTGGATACACAGCTGACTTGAAAATTATAGTCAAAGAGTGCTCATCAATGGTTCCTCATCAAATGGGAGAGAGATATGCCATACAAATCAGTTATAGGTCTACCACTGTTCAACATTTTTGGATGAAGAAATGGAGAGAATGCTTATCAAATTTGCAGATGACACAAAATTGGATTGGAGAGGGGTAACACCCTAGAAATGAAATTCAAAACAATCTTGAAAGGTTAGATAAATGGGATGAAAATAATCAAATGAAGTTTAATAGAGTTAAGTGCAAAGTTCTCCACTTAGGATACAAAAATCAAATACAGAGGTACAGGACAGCAGATATTTGGCTTGGTAGTAATACTTAAGAAAATGATTTTGAAATATTTTACTGCAAACTGAATAGAAATCAGCAGTGAGATGTAGCTGCAAAAAAAAAAAAAAGGCAAACAGAATTTTAGTCCACATTAACAGACTAAATCATGGGAAGTAATCTTTATACTTTATTCTATTATGGTCAGATCCCACCTTAAGTATTGCGTCCAATTTTGGACACCACATTTTAAGAAGGATTAAGAGAAATTGCAACAGGTTCTGAAAAGGCCAGATTAATATATAAATATTTTAAATAAATTAACACTGCACTAAGCCATATGTTTTAAGCCAAATCATTTAGAAAAACTTAATAAATGAAAATTAGACAGGTTCATGTATTATGCTAAATCTTAAACATGATGTACAAATTATAACACCTAGTTTTATACACTGCACTAAACCAAAACAAAAACACATAATGGTTTAGCACAATATGTGATTCCACAAATGTATTTGATCAAGAAAGCATACATAGAAAAGGACTCTGTGAAAGATAGGTACAAATAGTACCAATCCCCAGCTCAAGGAGGGGAGAGTTTGCATCTGGGTCCCCCAGAGAAGACCACTTTCATTAAAGGTAGCATTGTTTTTTTCCAATTCAAAGAAATTTGGAAAGACATTAAGTAAAATGGTTCAAACTCTGCCCATCTGTCAGCACAGTAACTCTGCAAAAACTGAACAGAGCAGGCCCAGATTTGCTGTGGGGGAAGAAGCTGGCAAAAGAAAGATGGAATCTATAAATTGGTGGATCAGGCTGGAGGCTATCGTGGTAGCTATTTAAAAAAAAAAATGTCCTCCACCTCTTTGAGTGAAACAGTTGGGAAGTGGATTGGAATATAACTGAGTACTCCGTTCTAAGTGTCATTCTTTCCTGGTCATGAAATCCAGGGCAGAGCATACAGAGTCCACCTTATGTTTTCAAGTGCACAAACTAACATATACAGATATAACACAAGGGGAGAGCTGAAACACAAAAATACATTATGAACAGGCAATTACCAAGAACACAATACAGATACCTCCTACAACAACTGTTAGCAAAGGGTTTGAAAGAATTCCAGAAGCCATTCTTGTGGCTTGCACTGAATCAAGATAAGAACTAGTGCTAAGTTTTCTAATCTTCCTTTTCCTTCCCTTGTCTTTTTAAGATTGTAATTCATAGAGTGAGGATTGTCTTGATTCCACCGTACTCTAAGCTGCTCTGGGAGCCTTCTGTCTAAAAGAGTACAGTCACTTCAAATAAATGAAAAAATAATAAGGTGGGGAAAGCATGCAATTCCATTGGATTAGAAATAATAAAAAGACAATATTTTCAAATTTATAAAAATTACCACTTTAATGACATGCAAAGCATTGTCTTCTACTGGAACATCAAGACAAGGAGAAGCTGCAAGATAAAATTAAGACAGAGAAAGTTATGGAAGACTTGAGCCACTTCATCCTGAATTGAATTTTCAACTTAATAACAGGAGATACAGTGTAGTTACGTTCATGAACACATTATTTTAAAAACTGAAAAAGAAGCGTTTTTCTTGAACAAGAATTTGGCTATAAATGATTGAAATAATTAATTTTTTCATTGTTTTCTTCATGAGGTGTGATAAATCTCTACCATTAATATTATGCCTGTTTTTACAAGATTTAAAGAAGTATGCCAGGAGGTCACCAGTTTGACCTCAAGTTATCCAGTGAATGCACCAGAACAGACTTGGAACCCCAGGCTTCCTCATGTACATAATTTAGGGCAGCTTTTCCTAAGCTGGATGTGATTAGATACATAGATTTCAGCTCTCAAAAGTTTCAACCAAAGGCCATGCTGGCTGGGAATTCTGGGAGTTGAATACCTCAGATCAGGAAGATCTTTGAGGAACTCTGATTCAGAATCCAGAACTCCTATGTGTTAAGCCTTCTGAGCAGAAGCAAGTAGTTTCTCACCCCCAAAGTTGGCTATATCCATATTTTCCTCTCCTTATCTTACACCAATAGGAAATAGCTGGCTTCCAATAGGACTCTGAAATTCACCCCCATCCTAATCAGTCCTTTTGCATAACTTTTGCCCCATGCTTCATGAAAACATGGGCAATAATGTCAAATGAAGAAGCACTAACATCCCTCCAACATGATTCACAGCAGGCCCATTCCAAGTGCATCTTCTCCAAGTATCACTTCAGTCTCACCTCTTAGGACTCAACTGTTACTAATTCCAAGCATTTTATGATTGTCTTTCTATACATTTTCCAACCTACCTACTGCACACAACTTCATACTGTATCACAATTTTTCAAGTGCTGGCCAAAGTAATTTAGTAAACTTTGAATAAAGAATATATTAATAAGGCAGTTGAAATCCGATTACAAAATCAGTGAAAGGGGAAGAAATTGGCTATCTTTGTCCTACTATGTTATTCCCTCATTTTGACCATATTCATTGGAAATGATGGTAGGTGTACTGCAGGACATGAGGAGGGCATCTAATGAATAACCTCTGGCTGTTCACTTCAAGTCCTTTAATGCTTAATCTTTTGTTTGTTCCTCTCCCTCATTTTATGCATACAGTACTCTCTACATAAATAAACCAAAGTTTTTCTTGACATGTGCAACAGCTTTAATAAAAATAAACACTATACATCTGTTTCATACAGAGTTGGACATTTTTTCCAGCTAACCAAGTACTATTTATTGAAAGTGGTCTTACTCAGCTGATAAGAGAAAAAAAATCTAAGACCCTCTGCCTGCACAGCATGAGCTCTGCCATTAAGCTATGGCTTTTCCCCACAGCTTTTATTAGTTTCAACATGCAAAAGTAACATCAGAGCACACTTCTGGAGAATATTGCTTTTTTCTCCCCACACAATGATACCATGGCACCCAGAAGTCCGACAAAGTAACTTGCTGGTTTTGCTTGCCAGCTGGAACCTACAAATTTCCATGTACAACAGTTTATTTGTGTGGCAATCATCTCCTGGAATAATGGAGAAAGTGCCTGCAGTACATCTTATGGAGTCAGTTTTGCAGGCAAAGTTTACACAGAGGGAAGAGGAAAGCAGTGCCTATTGGCAATTAAATAGAATTCCCAACTCCTGTCCACAGCTGATCTCATTGCCACTGCTGGAGCTCTGGCAACAAATACTCATTTTGCAAATATGGATGGCCTCAAGAAAGTGGAGGTTTGTGTGCGAGCATGCTGCGGTTATAAAAATTTGAAGAGTAATAATTTCCTATGAGCTTTACTTATATGCTAACATCACAATATCCCCAATCTGTAGACATTCCAGGATCAGGAAGTACAAATTGTGGTTACTTTTTTTTTCAAAATTCTTTGCTACTTTTGCAAAGTAACTGCTATGAAGATGGGATTTACTTTCTGTTTTCCTTCATCTTTTGCATCAGCCTTCACTGATCAGGTGCCCTCCAGACGTGTTACGGCAACTTACAGAATTCCCATCTGATAAGCCAAGACATGTAAACCAAATGAATCTGAAAAGCCTCTGGTCAAGGAGGCTTGTTTATGTTTCTCCTTTCACAATCTCCCACTTCTTCTACCTAAACCAGTCATGAAGCTAAATCGGCTTGAAACTGATTAGTATCCAAGCTAGAGACCAAAGGAAACATCATTTTAACAACTTTCAGCTTTGTGAAAGTAAGGGTAAAAAGAAAAAAGTAAAAGTGGAGTATTTATATAATGTAAAATTATTTTAACCAAGGAACGTAAAACATTCGCTGCTTTTGCCTGGGTACCAATCCTAGTAAACTATCTAGGACTGTGCGTCATCTTAGCCTCTAATGTTTGCAGATAGGTATAACATTCTTTAATCTTGTCTGATTAACAGCTGGTATACTCCTGGTTTATACTCTTCTTCAGTCCTTAGTGCAACTGAGAGAAATAACCATAAATTGAAAACTAGGAAATCAAACTTAGTTCCTAGACCTATTCCCTATCAATTCTTCACAATAGCCATCTATGAAAAGCAGGGTGTGTGGGGCGCGAGGACAAAGTAAAACCAACAGAACATAATCAGTGGATTCTTTTTCATCATGAAGTACAATTATACAAAGAAATATTCAGAAATTAGGTGTTTTCATTTACTACAATATTTCGTTTGGAATAACAATTCAAAAAATAGCACAATTTGACTGAAACTGAATCAGAAAACTGCCAGACACATTTTCATATCCAAATCAAGAATCCAAAACAGAGTGGAAAACCAATAAACTACTATAACTTTTTAAAAAAACTTTCAGCTATGTGAGGTTACAGATAAAAGTAGATCCTTCCATCAGGAAAAATGTCTAATGTCAGGGATTCAGATGCAAAGATTTTGGAACCAAGGCCTTTAAATCTTAATTATTATTTTTCAGGAAAGTAGATATAGTTTTTCCTCTTTTTTGTAAAGAATTACATCACTTTTGCAGCCAAAATATAAAGTTCAACATTCACTTCTGAAGTGTCCAGTGTCCAAGATGTCACTGTAGACTTCTAGGAAGCCAAAAAAAGAAAAAAACCAAGGGAATATATCTATTTCCTAGTTACAATGAGGAATGGTTCTAAGTAGTAAGCTCTCCCACATAAATACTTCATACATGTGTTTTACCTAAGTAGATCAAGCCAAATCCTCCATGAGCAATCATAGGCCCCAATCTCCATTCCCGTTTTTGGGTATCCTTCAATATTATTCCTTCTTGAAGAGGATCTGGAAGGTTGTTTTTTCTATGCTGTTTTGGAAGCATTACACCTTAACAGAAGAAATAAAAGACAATTCTTAGGAAAAGCAGCACATGTTGTTTCCCCATAGCTTTCTAATATACATTTTTAAAAACCACTGCGTTATTAGAATGTGAGTTATAAGACAGACATCAGCAGGCTTACCCTCTTTGTTATACCTTAAAGTGATTCAGCTGCTGATATAAGAAGTCCTTGCTGAATATACTTGAGAAGGGCAGCTTTGGCCATAATACAATCACCTTGAGTCATGAGAAGTACAGTGAGGTGGAAATGTTATAATAAATATATACTGTAATGGTGACAATTTGCCTTGTCAGTTTCAGCTGTTCAGAGTGAATCTGTCCAGATTGATGTCTTTAGCAGTAACAGCTCTGTCCTTATAAACTGCAAGCATTTGGCTTGATTCTGCATTGTTTGATATGTTTGGTAAGGATGGATCTTCACTTGTTAAATACCTTTGGCAAGAATATAACTGCCCTCTTCAGTGTATATTTGGCTAGCTTTGTTTCTCATGTGTGAATTAATAAAAGGCTCAGTCTTTTCTCCTTGAGACAAAACTCTGAAAACCCCTCATGATGATTGAAAGCAAGCGTCATGCTATATTGTCCATGATGTTTTGGGCAATATTATCAATTTGATATACTTTTCAGCTGTTTTTCTGTTTTTCTCTATGCACACAATTGCTTGCTCATACTTTAGCTGTAAGTAAAGCATTTCAGATAAAAATCTTGAGTGATTTTAATACAACTCATGGTTGGTTCCAGTGCTCTAAACCCACGTTGATTAGGCTGCCAAAAGCAGCATATTGTCAAGACTTAAAGTAAGCTAACAGCAAAAAGCATATTTAATACCTTTATATGCTCTCTGCTTGGATTCTCTCCCTTATTAAGATACAGAGGAAAAAGAGGATCAGTTAACAAAAGGTGAGGGGAGACATCCTCCTTCTACTGTCATCAATCCTACACTAATGGGAGAGGTTCAGATTCCAAGATAGGTGTCAAAATCCCAAACCCAAGTTTTCAACCTTCATTTTCATCCTGGGAAAAAAAAAAAAGCTGAATGTTTTGCTCTCATTAGCTGTATCATAACATTAAAAAAAAATGGGGAGGGGGCTGTTTTTCCTGCCATGGAAATCAGTGGAGAAAGACTCACCTGCTTAATGTGTGTGTGCCAGCAACTGAAAAGAACCATACTAGACCAAGTTCACAAAAAAGGTATTGGCAATTCAAACAGAAAGAAGAACAGCAGCTCTGTGAAGTGTTTGTTCTTTCATTCAAACCAGGGCAAACAAAATTAATTAATATTAAATTTAATTTAAAAGGGGACAGCAAAAACAAGATTGATTAAAGGTATGTGTTGCAACATAGTGCTCTACAGCTTCTTTAGTCCCAAACCAGTATGATTATTGTTTCAGGAATTGTTAGCTTAAAGCTCTGAGATCCACCTAAGACTAAAGGCAACAGGCTTTTTATACAGAATTGTTATTCGTTATTTTAATATATTTATATTTTTATTGTTTTTATTGTTTCAGATTTTAACTGTAAGCCACCCAAAGTCACCCTCTGGGGGAGATGGGTGGCATATAAATTTAATAAATAAATAAAACTGTTACTCCAGGCCAGCTGGACTAGCAATTACAGAAGTGAAAATTGTGAGAAGTTATGAGTACTTATATGCACAGTGTACTTGAAGAATGATTTATATTGTACATGACATTTTGAAATTCAAAACAAAGTTATAGGTTATTTGTACATATAACAAATATTACTTTAATTTTCTTATTTCTCAAGGATTGATTCCCCAGAATCAACATGTAAGTCATGCTTTCTCTACAACAGTCCTCCATATGAGTGAACAGATTATATTTCCACAGAGCATCCAAAAGCGGGGCTGGGGCAGCGGGTTGTACCCTTCCTATCAACTCCAACAAAAGTGGGACTGACACACGCAGCAACCCGGTGGAAGCTTCCTTTACGGCCTATCTTTGTGGAGGACACACATGTAGGACACGCTACTCCCATTAATCTTAAAGCGAAGGAGAACTCATTCCCCAACTTTTCAACATCCAGAACAATACTACCTACTACACGTAAGAAAGCAACAGAAACTCTGGAGGAACTCCTCGTGTTACAGATTTCTAAACAGGGCGGAGGAGTATTTGGGGAGGGGGGAGGTTAAAAACAATTCACTAAGCCTGAAAATAGTGAGTAGACAGGACAGAATTAAACAGGTAACCAAGAAACCACAAATGGAGCAGGGCTGGCTATAGAGTTGCCCACCGGGCAGCCTCCCGTTGCTCTTCTTCCTTGACTCTCGTACTGCCGGCATCTATTACTACCGCGTCCAAAACTGCAAAAGGACAGGACAAGGGGGGAATGCGTGGAAAGGGCCGAAGCTCCTCCTTTCGGTTCGGGAACAGGAGAAGCTGAGGAAGGCACCCCACACACTTTCGAGCGGAGGAGGAGGAGGAAGAGTCCTCCCCCGCGCTAATGGCGCAAAGAGACCCATTTTCCTTCTACGCCCCCTCACATTCCGTGTCGCCACCTACCCCTGGAGAAGGGAAGTCACTCGCCCGCACGCGCTCGGCGCTGCTCTCCCTTTTCCCCTCCTCTCCCTGGGATTCCCCCGGCGCTGGCCAATCCCAGGGCCAGCCTTCGCGGCAGGCGGCCTATCATAAGGGAGCGTCCCTGCCGAGCGCCGCACAGCGCCCCGTCACGTGGCGCGGCACCCAACGCGACTCCAAAAGTTACTCGTCCGCAAATTACGGCGGGAAAAAAGCGGGACGCCGGCCGGCTGGCGACTGGTTGCGCGTTGCCTCTCCCCCAAGAGCAAGCCAATCGGAAAAGGTGGGACAGACCCCGCCTTCTTTCACTGAAGTGGCTGAGGGAGATGAGAGGGTTTGAAGAAAAGGCGGTGACGGTCCAGCGAGATGCTGAGGTGGGCGGAAAAGAGAAAGAAGGTTTGCAAACCAAACCGACGGGCATTGCTTCAAATTGTTGTTGTTGTTCAGTCGTTAAGTCGTGTCCGACTCTTCGTGACCCCATGAACCATATTGCGCCAGGCCTTCCTATCTTTCACTGCCTCCCTGAGTTTGCTCAATTTCATGCTCATTGCTTCGGTGATGCTATCTAGCCATCTCATCCTCTGCCGTCCTCTTCTCCTTTTGCCTTCCATCTTTCCCAGCATCAGGGTCTTTTCCAAAGAGTCCTCTCTTCACATTAGGTGACCAAAGTATCTGAGCTTGAGCTTCATTATCAATCCTTCCAATGAGCAATCAGAGTTGATTTCCTTTAAGATTGACTGGTTTGACCTCCTAGCAGTCCAGGGGACTCTTAAGAGTCTTCTCCAGCACCACAGTTCAAAGGCATCAATTCTTCGGTGTTCAGCCTTCTTTATGGTCCAGCTCTCACAGCCATACATTACTACTGGAAAAACCATAGCTTTGACTATGCGGATCTTTGTCGGCAAGGTGACGTCTCTGCTTTTTAATATGCTATCTAGGTTTGCCATAGCTTTCCTCCCAAGGAGCAAGCGTCTTTTAATTTCATGGCTGCAGTCTCCATCTGCGGTGATCTTGGAGCCCAAATAAATGAAGTCTGTTACTGCTTCCATTTCTACCCCTTCTATTTGCCAGGGATTGATGGGTCCAGATGCCATGATCTTAGTTTTTTAATGTTGAGTTTCAAGCCAGCTTTTGCACTCTCCTCTTTCACCCTCATCAAGAGGCTCTTTAGTTCTTCTTCACTTTCTGCCATTAGGGTGGTATCGTCTGCATATCTGAGGTTATTGATGTTTCTCCCTGCAGTCTTAATTCCGGCTTGTGATTCTTCCAGCCTGGCATTTCTCATGATGTACTCTGCATATAGGTTAAATAAGCAGGGTGACAGTATACAGTATAAGGTGGTCTGGTATCCCCATCTCTCCAAGAATTTGCCACAGCTTGTTGTGATCCACACAATCAAAGGCTTTTGCATAGTCAATGAAGCAGAAGTAGATTGCTTCAAATAGTTATTTATTAAACTTGTATGCCGCAGGACTCTCAATGACTCTGGGTGACTCACAACAATCAAACAAAGAAATGATAGTCATATCAATAAAAGATAAAATGATGGCAAGCATGATGAAGCAAAGGGTCTCACTCCCCCTGGCCAAAGGCCTGAGTAAAAAGCCAGGTCTTCACAGCTCTTCTAATCAACAGCACAGCGGGGGCCATCTGGATCTGGGGTGGAGGGAACCTCATTCCAGAGAGTAGGTGAAGCTACAGAGAAGACACTTTTCCAGGGTCCAATAGATGGGTCCAATCCATATTTTAATATGTGATTACTATATTTATATTCTAGCTTTCTTACAATTTTTTATCCCTGCAACCCTGTGAAATTGAGTCAGTTGCTGCCAGTCTATGTATATCCTGCTTCGCAGAGATTTTATAGAGATTGCTATCCTTCAGCCAGACTGACTTCACAGAGTTGTGAGGATTAAAAAGGGAGAATTGTATGCATAGGATGCAAAATACCATTCATTCATGATCCTTAGTAGGTGACCTTGGAGTATTATGTTGCTGCCATCTGGTGGTTGTCTGGACTTTTGCAGCCCAGAAAGAGTAAACAGTTAAATGGCAGCAAAGAGAGGATCCTAAATGAGTCTGCCTGACTTGTTAAGGCTGGCTTGGGGTGCCTCCCCTCAGAAAGTGATGGGGATCTTCCCAGAAAAGAAGCCAGTTGTGGCTCAATCTCTATGGAACAAGCTGCCAGTGAAAATACTTTTGCCCTTACACTCCTGGCTTTTAGGAAGCATCCTTTTTAAAATACAGATAGTCCTCATTCAGCAACCGCAGTTGATTCCACCAAAATAGTCGCTAAGCAAACCACATGACAGAGAGAGAAAGATGCTGTGAAGATTGCTGGTTGCTGCCATCTCATTTAGATAAACTTACCTTGTGCAGCAACACCAGCTTTACTGTCACTGGCGTGCCTGGTTGTCAGGCACAGAAATTTGGGCATAATTGCATGCATTGGTCGGAAAATGATTTTTTACTACCATTTAATACGGTCATATTGCAAATGGTCATTTACTGAGGCGGTTGCTAAACAAAAATTACCTGTAGATCTTCGATGCTTTAGAAGTCTAATGGGGAAGAAGGAGAGCCACAGTCATGAGATTAGAAAGATGTAGAAATTATGTTAAGTAAATATTCAGTACCAGTAGTCCATGCTTTTCTCTTCTAGTGCACATTTCAGCAATTACTTGTACATGGGCAAAAATGCCAGTATTTTGCTGAAGGTGTTTAAATTGGTTGTCTAAGTAAGCTTGTACTTCGAAGCAACAGTACATTCTTGTATTGGAACAAGTCTCACTGACGTCAATGATATTTGATTCTGAATAAGCATCAAGGAAGACTTTATTTTTTTACATATGGTTGTGCTGTAAACTGCTAAGTATTTTTAAATGTTAAAACAAATGAAACCATTATGGTCAATTTATGAAAGACAAATATGCAATGATCTGTTTACTTTTTCTTTCCTCCCAAGTCCCTATACAGAATCCTGATCCAGTTCAGGATTACCATGGTACCACAGAAAAGATTACCCCCATCCACCCCCACACACATGCCCACACAAACACACATATTACCATCACCCCTTGCAAGTTTTAAAATTTTTTAAATCCAGTGGGGAGGCCAGTTTTCAGGAAATGAACAGCAGGAGAAGGTATAACCCTCACCTCTTTGTACAAGCCAGACCCAATTGGGGTTGATATCCTGTACATTTACTCACAGATAAAGCAAAAAAAAGTAGGACAATGACCCACTTCATATGAGGTACAACGAAATTGATTTGTCTAAACTAAATTGAAACAAGCTATTTGTAGGGTGGCGGGACTGTGGTAAAGCCAAATGCAATTTTAGGCTGGGTGGAAAAGCAGGCTGCTTAACAAAATTGCAGGCACCTGTGCTGCCTGCTTCCCCTCCCATTTGAGCCTTCTCCCCAGCATGGCAAAGTTGCCAATAAAGCTGCAACCTTGAAACAGGTGTGGGAGGAGACGTGTCTTTTGGAGCTCTGCAGCACCAGCAAAAGAGTACAGCAGCCTAACAAAAGGTGTTCTTCCTTCAGAAAGAGTGGACAGTCCAAAAGAGAGGAAAAGAAGTCTAGCAGCACAGCGAGACAAAGCACAATATACAAAAGTGCAAGAGCTTTACGTGCTGGCCATTAGCAGAAAAAAAATCTCAGGGACCGGAGACTCAAGACAGAACAGGCTTCAGAAAAAAAGGTTGATGCTTACTAGTAATAGCATGGCTGGCTGGGGAATTCTGGGAGTTGAAGTCCACACATCTTAAAGTTGCCAAGGTTGAGATACACTGGTATAGAGTCTAGTATAAACATTGTCATAGTAATTGAAGAGTAATAGTATGTTGTAATAGTAATTATCATAGTAATAGTATAGAGATGGCAATAGAATAAAATATAGGAGGCACTTCTATATCACTTTTATATGTTTGTTTTTACAAAATAAAACATCTCCCCAACCCTTATAGAGAGATACAAAGAAATCATCTGTCCAGGGTCCAGTGCCTTTGTGTCTCTTTTGAGTCTGGGTCAGTCTAATTGGGTACAGTTTAAAAAAAAGAAACCTCATGACAGGCCACATCAATGGAAGTGTAGTTTATGCATCATGGGAAGTGAAACTGTAGTTCCGTTATTTTTATGCCCATTTCAAGTACCGTACAAGGTGAAAAGAATTAAAAGAAAGTACAAATTACAATTCTACTTTGAAGTAGAAACTACAAAGAGAGATTGAAGGAACTGGGGATATGTTTGTCCTTGAAAAGGACAAAGGGAAATCTAAAACCTGAAGGAATATCACTGAGGAGCATGCCATGATCTGTTACCTGTATTCCAAGACTACAGTTACAGGAAGGAAGATACTGGTTAAAAGTTAAGTAAGAACTAAAAGTAAGAACAGGTCAATGGTGAGACTATTTATTGAGAGATACTGGACTCCTGGATTTGTTCAAGCAGAAGCTGGAAACCAGGTGCCAGGCTGCTTTCATTTGGATTTTTTCACCAATTGGGATTTTTTTGGGAGCTGGATTTGAGGGGCTAAATGATCTTTTCCAACTCTTTAATTCTACGTATTGCATGCAATTATTTGAAAGAAAATAGAGGAAATCAGTGAAAACCGGTGTGCTATGATGGTCAGAGTATCCCACCAAGTTCCTGGTTTTCGTTCTTATTTAGTCTAATTACCTTAAGATCAGAACAAATGCTTAATATAATCCACTATCTATCTAGCCATTTAAGTTAAGATGTCTTGTATGTCATTTATCCCAAGCTTAATACTCATGACACTGTATTGTCGAAGGCTTTCACAGAACATGGCCACACGGCCCGGAAGACCCACACCAGCCAACTCATGACACTGTCAGGTTTTTAAAAATTCTGAGTATGACACATTTCTTTGGGATTTGTTGATTGATTGATTGATTGATTGGTGGATTGCAGCATAATTTCCAAGCTCAATGCAGTTGTCTTTGAAGCAGGCATGGATAGAATTCTGCAGTTTAGTGTCACTCATTATAACAACATAAAGAAGTCTGTTGTCATCTGCCCTCTTCCCCCTAATAGCAAGTACACAGAGATGTAATGCCGCTGAACTTGGATACTCCATGCAGCCAACATACCTAATAGGCTAGGTTCATCTCCCTTGAACTTGTCTAATCCTAAAGCTATCCTATCTTGAGGCCATCACATCATGTCACAGTGAATTCCTTCTAATTGATGTATGAGATAATTGACTGGATTTTTATAATTTATTTGTGAAAGAAGAAGATCCAACTACAAATCACTTACTTGGAAAAAAGGAAAATAAAATCCCTTGTTTTTCCTACTCTCAGTAGCCTGTGTGTTTCCTACATGCAGCATGGCTATTTTTGTATTGTAGACTTTCACTTCTCTAAAGAGCCTAATCTTTTTTGCTGTTGAAGAATGGCTCTGACCTCCAGCACAGCTTATGCCTTTATGACAATCTGTAGTCATCAATGAAGTATGGTGGCTTTTGGGTCATCACTAATGTCAGCTGCAGATCTCAAAGGGCTGTGTAGAATGGATGGCAGAGCTGCAACTGCTTACACTGAGTTTCATTATCCCCCTACAGAGGAGAAGGAAAAAAAAAAAACTCAGTGTTTTTCATAAATCCAGATATTTCGATTGCCTAAAAAGATATGGCTCAGGCTAAAATATTTTTCTTTCTTTTCCCCCTCTATTTCTTTAAAAAGTCCAATATATAACAATGTGTCTAGTTGACAAGGTTATATGTAGACTATGGGTAGAAAACCTGTTGCCTGTGGCTGAATATGACTATTTTTCTCCCCTCTAGCCCATGGTTATGGTGCTGGAGGTCCAAGTTCCTCTTCTCAACTATGGAAATCAATGGGTGACTTCAGTCACTGCCTGTTAACCCAATCTACCTCATAAAGCAGTTACAGTGGGAATAAAATTGAAAGGAAGAATACTATATATGCTGTCTGAAGCTTCTGGAACAGAAGCAATCAAATCAGGGTGGCTAATTTCAGTTCTGAGTGATCTATCTGCTATTTTATAAAGATTCCTGAAGTTCATTTATGTGTATAAACAGATAAAAGCCAAAAAAAAAAAACTGGTGCAGAGCTAAAAGCTTCTTTCTCTAAAAACATGCACTGTTTGTAACTACAGCTTCCAAAATGCCACCTGGGAGATGTAGAAATTGGATTGGAGTCCCAACACATCTGAATTGTGCCACGCTGAAAGGCAGGCTTAGGGTATCAGACTAGGACTGAACCAGTCACCATCTTGAGCTCCTTGAAGAAAGAATAGGATTACAATAGTATATTCTTTGAGTTTGTTCAGTATACTCTACCATAAACCTGGATTAACAAAACTCATTGTGTTTACCTTATAAACCATATGATGCTTAACATGGTGGCTTGGTTCCCGTAGCATGCTGAATTACAAACTGGGGGCAAGTGTTCTCAATATAGAAATACATTTATTTATTTAAATATTTCTACTTTGTACATTTAGATTTCATCTCTCCAAAAGGATATTTTTCAAAATGGCTAACATTAAGCAGAATAAAAAAAACATGAGAGTCTTAGTACACAATACATGTGTATTTTGTCCCAAGGCAATCTAGAATCTGTAAAAAGAGAAATGGGATGTGGCACGAAGAGAAAGCTACCACTGCAGATTGGTCACACAGCAACCTTCTAATATCATCATGCTATGGGGAATATAGAAATTCCTGTTCATTTCCAGTCGACTCTGAGCAGCCATGAGGGTCAGTAAGCAACGGCAGTTGTGTCCTTCCCTAAAGCAGAGACTGAGGAGAAGATTAGAAGGGAGCTTCAAGCTAGAGCTGCCTGTAATTGCCTTAGGGATTGGTGACCACTACAGCTGCTGGGAGGTTTCTTTCCACCAGATGTTTCTATAATTGGCAGGTGTATGAACTGAGGCTAACACTGAATATAACTTATTTTTAAAAAAAAATCTCAGAAGCTGGTAGTAACTAATACAGAATATTATGGATGTTGCTCTGATTTAACGCTTTTTATTATTTGGTATTAAAGCACAGTATATTGAAACTAAGATCTACTTCCCTTCCCCATTTTATATTTTTTTCATTATATATATATTTTTGTTTTGCTTTTTAGCTACTCACTTCAAACAGGAACTGTAGATAACAACGAATAGTGCAATTATCTTGAAACCTTACCGTTTCACACCTACACTTGGAACAGCAGTTGCAAGCGACGTGTAACTTCTCACACTGTTGCTAGCGTGACACCCTTGTGGTATTTAACACTGACATTTCAGCACTTTCTCTCTTCATCCTTTTTCCCTTTAGCCCCAGAGTGCTTAAAATACCATTGCTAAAATTACACTAAGGGACACCACAACCTGGTATAAAGAACATCAGCATTGCAACAAGGGAAGCATGAAGTACATTCCCCCAAAATGGCCATCACAAGAGATTTTTTTTTTCCATGTCCATATAGGATGCTGGCAGCTTGGTTTCATTGATTGGTGTGTTTTCTACTTGCTTCCACCAAGTTCTCTAAAACTTCTCAGATAATTACTCCTCCAGGTACCAAGGGGGCTTTAATGTCCAAGGAGTATGCCATGCTTTTCTGTCAATGTCTAGGGTGCACTGACACCCATTTTAAAGGCTTTGGCACAATTTCACATGTCTGGCCTCATGATTGAGATCATGCAATTACAATAATTAAGGACCTTCACCTCAGAATATTATGAAAGTGACCCATCTAAACTCAAGTCCATATGGTTTGAAATAGCTAATGAGTCAGTTAATGTACTATGTCTAGGAGAATGTGTACTAAATATGGATGGCACACTGGAGTAATTTGCCAATGTGATGTCTTATAAAGAGTTTATTTTTTTTTCTCCCTGATCCATCCTCTACCCTCATCCCAAATGGGCAATTGTTAATGTTCTCTGATGTGTTATGAGTTCAGAGTTCTTCTAAATACTATTGTGTGTGATTGTGTGTTTATTTATGTAAAACAGAAGAAAGGGGTTGAGAGTAGAAAGAAGACTTGCTCAATGGATTCTTTCAAAAAGTCTTAGTGGACTGATCAATTAACTATGTATAAATCTGTAAATAATCAACAAGACAATTCTGAAAAATTATAGTAATTCTTTTGATGTTTCTAAATAACGTGTACATGACATTGTAGCATTTCAGAAAAAGTATTGTCTCCTTTCTTACTTAGGAAGAACACAGGAAACTGCCTTATATTCCGGATCAGACCATTTGTCTAGTTAGCTCAAGGTTCTCCTCTGTGACTGGCAGTGACTCCCCTGGGTGGGGTTGGCCATAATTGGTGTGACAGGGGCCACAGTCTAAATACCAGCTGGCTATGCTAGGACAAAAACAAATTTTGATTTTACGTCATTGTAATTTACATGTTATTAAATTAAATCCAGTTAATAGAATTTATTTCCAGTCATATATTTAATAATACATTCCATGACTTTAAAAATGTGGAGGCCCATGGGAGCCATATTCAAGGAGTTGTATGTAGTCCAGAAAGTGCTTTGCCTCCTGATTCTTTTTTGTACTTGAGATTTCAAACCAAGGCCTGCACACAAACCAAATGTGGAATATTAATGTAGAATGCATTGACCTAGCCATTGCCATATCGCACCATTTCTGAAAAATGTGCATTACATATGTATATACTGAACTGCTGCAATCAATGGTGGCTCTTTTGGTCATGCCACATTAAGTGGATCTCAACCAAGAAGAAGGTTTTTCTGTTGAGGCACCTACGCTATTGATCTAGGATATTTTTAAAAAAGAAAAAAAATGAAAATGGCTTTTATACAGGTATTTAAATATTTTTGTAATAAACATGAAGATTTTTCTTCTCAAAATGCATATTTATAAACATCTTTTCCAAAGGTTACATTTTTTAAAAAAAATCTATAAATATTTGGAGCCATGAACTGCATTAGAATATTTGGGAACTATGAAAGGAAGCAGATTTCCCAGTCCTTCTCTGCGCATTAGTCCAACAGGTGCAGTCTAGTCAGTTCATGTCAGGGATTGTCAAAGTTCAGATTTCTCAAGCCTGGAAAATGCTTCCAGAATCACTCAAAATGTCACAGAAAAATGGAATTTCAACTTTAAAGGCGTGTGCCGTAGTATTCCCCCTGTAACTGAAGGGAAGCATCTAAACCTTGTGTGCCCCTCCCAAGTCTGGGATCCAGATCCCAGAATCCTTCCAAAGATTAACACCAAATTATAGTTTTAATATGACAGAGGGGGAAATTGTTAAATATGTGGAGAATAATCATACTAACTTTATTTAATGCATTATTAAGTAAGTCATCGTCCATTTAGTTTTTGTCCTCGCCTCACCTATTTTTGGGGAGTGCAGCCCTGAGGTGCGTCTCAACCATCAGGCATCTTTGGTGTAGAAAATCTTGTTTAGCGGTGGATCACTTATCTGAAGGAGAAGGACTGGAAAAGGTTAACACTCCTGTTCACATTAGAGTGATTCCAGTTCCAGTGGATAGTCCCCAATTTCTATACCAGTTAGCAATAAAACAGGCCTCATCACTTCGGCTGCTCCCATCTCTCCATTTCACATGTTCCATCTTCGTCTTTCCTAAGCCACAAAGCCTTTGCTTTGAGGAACCCAGAGTGATAACAGGGAACGGGTCTCCTCTGTACTAGGAAGGCAGACACTAAAGTGTCTGCCTTTCTTAGAAGGAGGAAGGCAGACACTAAAATAAAAGAGAGATGGAGAGAGGAGTCCCAGTTGCAAGTAAAAAAAGTTTTAATTTGGCCCAATGTATTCTGAAAAATACAGTTCTTATTCAAGGGCACTGTGAAAAAAAGGCCTTAACAATATAATTTAAAAAATGCATAATTCTCCGTATTGAAAATAATTCATAAAAAGTATTTTCTTTCTTAGAGGCAACACTGTTTGTTTATTTGACATTTATATCCCAATTCCACAGACTCCGGGCAGCTCATATAAAACCATATCATAAATATCTTAAAAAGCTATCAGTTAAAACCACATCATTAAAACAGCAGAGTGGGACAGGCACTTCACCCCCGCCTCCCAACCCCACAAAGTGTATGTATGTGATTCCTCTTTTCCCTCCCATAAATGTTGTTGGTTTGTTGTTTGTTTACTACTGTATTTATATGTCACTCCAGTCCAAACAAGACTCTGAGTGGCTTACATATGTCAGTAAGAAAATTAAAAATTAATTAACACATCAGAAATAGCCACAATCTCAGTACCTAAGGAGCAAAACCATACAGAAATCCATCAGCGGAGAGGTCACTCCAGAATAAATCTATTCCTAAAGCTTTCTGGAATAGCCAGGTTGTAATGGCTTTCCCAAAACCGAATATCGTAGGGGCAGTCTAATTTCAGGGGAAATGCCATCCAGAGAAGAGAGGCGAGGCAGTGACTAAGAAGGCTTGTTTCATGGTCCTTGAGGAGGACTACAAGCCCCATGATTCTCAGCTAGAAATGACCTTCCTTGCCATCAAGGTGCAATCCGTGCAAGGTCCTTGTGTCAGCTATGATTGTCCTTTTGCAGGATAATGTCCTTTCATTTGGGGTGGACGACAAAGAGTACAGAGGAAGAGGAAGCAGGAGGTAGATTGGCTTTACTCAGACATTTACTCTAAAAGTCTCTCCAATTTCAGGGAGGGTTTGTGAATTCTGTGAATGCTCAAGTGCCCCTTTGTATGTGAGACATTTGTTGTCTAAGCAACACCTCAAGCTTTATTGTGATGTTTTATCTTTATCCTCTAATTTTTTTCCTGTTGACTACAAAAATTAACATCTATAGAATGAAGGACACCCTAGCCTGGAATTTCACTACTTCTGAATGTCTGCTGCAAACAAGGCTTTTGGTATTCACACATCTCTAATTCACAATATTGGAAAGTAGTTATTGCAATACCTCCTCCTGTTCCCCCTTCCTTTGGCTCTTCCACTCATATAATTACACCACTGTGTCTATAATAATATCTTAAATGCCAGCAATATGTTCTCCATTCAGTAGTTCAATGTGTATATAGTGCATCATGCAGTAAAACAAACAGCTGTACCCTGTGCGGAATCATTCAACCTTCTGAACAAATCTCTACAGTAAGTCTCATTTTATTGCACAGGGAGAATGCTCTGTACCATCCACAAGTATTATTTTTTTGATGGAGGGCTAGCACTTAGCTTTCGGAAAACCATTGGAACCGCATTTTGAGGACATTACTTGCGGGCTGTAATGGAGGGTACCCAGCTGTCTTCTCATTTTTAAACACAGCATTATTGTATTATCATGTATATTATTTATACTTGGAAGCAAGATAAGCAGGAAAGTATCGGAATCTGGATGTTGGCCATCTTCTCGGTAAAGACAGTTGTGACCATGTATAAGTGAACATGTAAACCTTTGGATTATGCTCTCAATCTGGAAAAGGATTGTCAATAGAGTCAACCTGTGTCCAAGTGCTTTTGCGTGATCTTGCAAACAGGTACAGGTGCTTACTTTGCATATAAACAAAGAATGAAATAATGCTGCATTTCAAACATTTCCTAGGGTAGGGTAAACACACTAAGTGATTCAAGGGTCATCTAGTTCTCCAATATAAAGGTATATGTAACAGAGACCTGAAGTTTCTAATAACCTGGCTGGGAATGCAGGTTCCTTGAGCATCTAATGTTTAGATATCTTCTGGATTGAGCATAATTTCTACCAAAAGTTTTCTCCATCTTGGAAAGTAAAGTAAGATGTTAGATGTTCTCAGCAGTCACACTCAATAAACAGCTTTCTAGTTTTGTGCCCACAAAAATATGGGAAAGTTCTTCCAGGTTAGAAAAATTCTCAATGACAATACAACGTCCACTCAAACCCCAATACCCCTTTTCTGTGAAATATAGAGCCCCTTCTTTTTAGACCTATTTAAAGATTTTGATATATTCTCTCTATAGATATTTCTACACACATCATTTTATTTGATTTTAATTATTTGTTTAGATGCTTTTCAGATTTTTTAAAATGAGAAGTTGGCATCAACAAAGTGCCAGCCTCAAGCATTATTTTCATTTAAAAAGTCCCAAATTCATTCATAGAAAATAAAAGAGTGGGCAGCTGCAGCTCAGTGCTCTGGTTGAAGTATGCCTATTACAAAGGTATGGGGGAGCAGAAAGCATCCTGATTAGAAGCAGGGAGAAATCTCATCTATTTTGTAGTGTAGTAAATGGGTATATTGTGCCTGGATATTTTCTGAGAGTGCCCATTACATGCTGTCAACATTCAAAACCAACCCTACCTTATTTTCATTTCCAAAAAGGGAGGTCATCACTTCAGCTTATTTATTTATAAAAATTCTGTTCTATTTTTTCCTCATTTCCTTTTCTGTTGCGATGGCTGCTTTTTGGAGCAATCTTTCTGAAATACGTTTGGCCCCGACCCTGTTAGTCTTCAGGAAGGCTCTAAAAACATGGTTTTTCCCTCAGGCACTGGGCCAGGAGCCGGTGTTTGGGAGGTGGAATGTGGGTTTGGTGGGCCCTGACTGTAGTGTATGGTGTTATGTTGATTTTGGCTTTGTTCCTGTTGATGTTGTTGGTTTTAAAGATAATTTTGTTTTCCTTTGGTTTTATTGATATATACCACCTGGAGTCATGTTTATGCAAGTTGGGTGGCCACATAAATCTTCAGAATAAATATATTTAGAAAATATATTTTCTAAAAATAGTCTCAAACCAGGATTAAGTTTATTATTAAAAGAAACTAATGAAATGTGCAACAAAATGCTGCAGTGTATCCACACATCACAACTAACTCACTGCTTTCATTCAAGGTCCCAAGAATCCACCGATACTTCCCCTGAGATAAGGTCAAGCAGGACATCATACCCCTATTCATTCCCCCCCCGCCCTTTCCTAACTGAAATGCAGCACTCTTTGGCTACCAGGCTACTTTGTCGGATTTTTAAACACATTCCTCCGTCCCCCAAAAATTAAGTAAATACTTCAGACCTGAAGATTTCTTCAAGTACATTGTGGGCTCCCAAATATTTCTCAGTTTGCCTACAAACATCTCATCTGACGTAAGTATGAGAAGGGTTTGTGTTGATAATATAGTATGATGCAGTACTGGTACTCCATCCTGGATTACGTGGCCTGATTCCTTGAATCTCTGACCAGTGACTCCAAGTTTTTCTGGTTCATACCAACCTCTGTCTCCAGAGTAATTCAACCAGATCTGCTTTGCTTTGTTATTCAGCAATAGAGAGACACAGATGTCCATCTTTGATGCCTACCACTGATTCTCCTGGCCCAGCCAGTGACTAACATGTCAAGATGCCCAGGCAAGCAAAGGACCCCAAATGTCCTCTTCTAAGAGTGTTCACAGTGTTGCCTTTATGGCTCTGAAAGGGCCATTGAATACGGAGGCAGACAATGATTATATTTACATTAAATGAAATTAAGGCAGAATGCCCACCTCTTTAACTTTATGCTCCTTTAATGGACAATCATTCTTCATCTTTCCCCTTCATGCCAGAGGATGCTCAAAAGGCATAAAACTGGCTTCATTTTAATAAGACAAAATAAGAGGCCTGCCAGATCGAAAATGACTAAATTATGCTCAGTTTAGGGGGTTTCACTTTGCTGTTTTGCCTCAGGCTTTGGGGACATTAAGGCCATGTTATAAATCCTGGCCAGTGCTTTCTTCTAAAAAGCAGAAATGAGAGTTTATTAGTATCACAGTGGTTGCCTCAATAATGACAAAACAGTTGCTCATTACTGCTCATTAGATTCATATTAGATTCATTTGCAGGAGCCATACATCTTCTATTCAGAGTCGATTGCAAAACAACGGATATGATTTGACACCTGCTGTAGAACCGAATTCATTAGATGGTAATAACACAAACAGGAATTCAAAGGATGGCCTTCTGCTTGGTCCCGCTTGGAGGGTTCTGAAAAGTTGCAGAATTTGTATAGAATAAATAAAGGCAGCAATCAATCGTGTTAAACATTACAGCAAGCTTGCTTGATATACTTGACTGTAGAGTCCTCACCGTTTGGACAGATGCAGCATGTGTACAGTACATATGCCACTTGAGTCCTACACATATTCTGGGAAGACCATGTGACTCAGTGCATTAACAGATAGTGCACCTTACAGAACAGCAGTGTTCTTTAACCTGGTGCCCTCCAGATGTGTTTTATTTGCAACTCCAAGAATTCTCAGTTGCTGGTCCTGCTAGAAGTGTAGCCAAGTATCAAAGCTGCAGTACGAGATCTTTGCAATAGGGACTTGGCCATCCTCTGAAAAAAACAGGGGATACCCACCAGATACTATAGACAGTCCAGTCTGGCTTCAGTTCCCGTCCACTTCCTCCACCTGAAACACCTGACCTGCTTCTGAGGTAATAATGAACAGGAAACATATCACATCCTCACACCAGTTTTTTTAGATTTACATGGATGTCTGCAAGAGGAAGAGCTGTCAAACAGCCAAAGGCAATGATTTAGTGGTGAGTTCCTCTGAAGGGATTTGAGGATGAAACCTATTGTCTCTATTTAGCTGAGAAGCCATCAAAGATTTAAATGCATGCTGTATGGGCACGACCCTATTTTTAGACTCTTGGTCACTTTTGGGGGGAGATTTCTGTTTTTAACAGGATTAAAAAAAACAAACCCCTTATAGTCATCAAAATATAAGATCTTCTTTATTTCCCTTCTGGCAAATGCAAAACAACCACTTTGATATCTATCTTAGGGGGTTTTTTTGGATTAGATGGGAAGATATAGCAAGGCAAATATATTAATATTGCATGATTAGGGCTGGTTTCTATTAATATACCTTTAATATAATCTTTCAACTACATTAAATGATCACCTAGATCAATAATTATTTAGAGGTCAGGAAGAAATCAATCCTGCTGTCAGAATCCTCACGACCACTCCTTCACATGGCTACTTTGTTTGCTGTGGTTCTGCCATTCCAGCAGATGGGGGGAAGGTCAGAGTGGGGACTGCTAGGTGCCACTGAGCCATTACCGAACCCTCAGGAATGCTTAAGGGTGTAGCAATGGAGGAAATCTGAGAGCCTCGACAACCTGCGCAGGAAGGATTTGAAGATCAAGGGGGAGGGGGTAATGAGAGGACTTTAAATTGGGGTTTAGCACATTGGGAATTTACTTCCAGCTATTTCTTTTTGCCTTAGAGCTGTGCACTACTGTTTTCTCAATGAATTGACTTGTCTCTGAACACGTGTTGATTTCGATAAGAGGTACGTTCATTGAGGACTGAGTACAGCGGTTCTTACAGTTAGCTGGAACTAACTTTTTCGATTTTCCCGAGAGCAAAAGCTCAATGAGGAAAAACAGGTGGATTTCATGGGCAGCCGTTAACACAGAGATGGCAAGCAAATTCATTGAGGGGGAAACTGCGGCCACAGGGGAACCAGTGTGTGAATTGGAAGAGGAGCCATAGAGGCAAATGACCCGACTAGCCGTGAAAGAGAAAGTCCAGAAGAGGGGCCAGCACTGGACGGGTTTCTTGGAGATGCTGGAGAAGAGATAGTCCCATCCATTAGGAGAAAATCATTGAGGGTGGCAGAGTCGAAGGGCGTGGGGGTGCTAAGCCCCACAGAAAGGGGGTGTACCCATTGCCTGATTAACCCAGTAATTGTGACTGGACTTGGACTGAGGGTGTGGAAATTAGAAATCCCTATCATTTTTACGCAACTGGATGGGTCGACTGCAGGACGGGGTCCTGTGGAATTTTATACCGAACCCATCGAGATGAAGATTGGAACCCGCCGGGAGATTCTGAACTTCCTCGTAACCCCAATCGCCAACCATGCTCTAATACTTGGGCTAGTGTGGTTAAGACAGGGAAACCCCAAAGTGAATTGGAAGATGGGGAGTTTGAGGTTCAAGGATGGGGAATATTGAGCACTGGGAGATGCTGGAGACCCTCCAGAGGCGGCACTAGCAGTGGTAAGCATGGAGGTTCAAAAGCCTAGTGATATCGGAGATAACCCTTTAATCCCAGAGCAATATAGAGACTTGAGGCAGGCGGACTCAGACCAACTCCCCCCTCATTGGGCAACAGACTGTACAATCAAAATCGAACATGGGGCAAAATTTCCTAAATCTAAGATGTACTCTATGACCCTTAAGGAGTTGGGAGCACTGAGGGACTTCACTGATACCAATTTAAAGAGGGGCTTTATACAGCCTGCTAAATCACCATTGGTGGCACCTGTCCCTTTCAGGGAAAAGAAAGACAGCTCATTGAGACTATGCATAGACTATCAAGGGTTGAACACTATCAGCAAGAAGAATAAATACCCCCTCCTGCTAATGAAGGACTTGTTAGCACAATTGTCAAAGGGGAAGATTTTTACCAAGTTGGACTTAAAAGAAGCATACGTCAGAGTGCGAATTGGGGGGGGGGGGGAGATGAATGGAAAATACTTTCAGCTCTCCCCTTGACTGCTATCAATATTTACTGATGCCCTTCAGATTGGTGGGGGGCCCCGGGGTGTTTATCCAACTGATAAATGAGGTGCTCCACGATTTTCTGTACAGGGGAGTGTTGGTATATTTAGATGACATCCTGATTTACTCTGAAATGATGGCCGAGCATGTAAAATTGGTGAGGGCGGTGATGAAAAAAATTGTTAAGGGCGCAGCTGTATGCAAAGCTTTCCAAATGTGAATTCCACAAGGAGCAAATTGATTATCTGGGATATCGAATATCCAGTAAAGGGGTGGAAATGGATCCAGTTAAAGTGCGTGATGTGGTTGGATGGGAGGCACTGAAAATGCATAGGCAGTTGCAAGGCTTTTTGGGATTTGCAAATTTCTACCGCCAATTCATACCAAACTTCAGATCGCCCTTCCCATTACAGACCTATTAAAAATGAAGGGGAAGGACAATAAAGTGAAAGCCCAAAGACTGGAGGCACCATTGAATTGGACTGAGGAGTGCCAAAAGGCCTTTGAGCAATTAAAAGGACTCTACGGCTGAGCCGATCCTAAAGCACCCCAACCCGGAGAAGTCTTTTATAATCCAAGCAGACGCCTCAGATGTGGTGGGGGGGCAGTTTTACTTCAAAGGATGGCGGGTGGGGTGTTACATCCTTGTGGTTACATTTCATGGAAGTTTACTGAAACTGAGCAATGCTGATTGGTGTGGGAGAAGGAAGCGTTTGCTGTGCGGTGGGCATTGGCAAATTGGTGGCACCTACTGGAGGGGGTGGCTCATCTGTTTGAGGTTTGAACCAATCACAAGAATCTAGAGGTGTTAAAATCACCAAGGAAACTATTGCCAAAACTTGTGAGGTGGGCACAATTCTTCAGTCAATTCAATTTCACTTTAAAGTACATACCGGGGTGGGGAAGTTCTTAGCAGATACCTTATCTAGGTTGCCTCAGCATGACAGCCAGAGGGAAACAGTGATTGCCACTGTTATACCAGACCCCCAGACAGGACTGATGGTAGTGACCCAGGCAAAAAGTAGACAACCAGGGGTTAAACCAGAGGAGGGCCTTTTGAGCGATCTAAACCACAAATTGCAAGCCGACGAGTGGTTCTGACAAATTAAAGAAGCTTTGGAAAACCACAATAGAGCGTGGTAGAGGGGTGGAAGGTTATATGTACTGGCAGAAGCCAGAAAATTGGTGTTAGAGAGGGCCATGATAGTAAGATGGCAGGCCACTTCAGGTTTGTGAAAACTTTGCACCTTTTACACCAACAATTCTGGTGGCCCTCTATGAGGAAGGATGTAGCCGAATATGTGGCTGGTTGTCCTACCTGCACTATGGTGAAGAGGCACGGGGGGAAGCCGATGGGGCTCCTTCAAACCATAACAAACTCGGAGACCTTGGAGAGAAATCACGATGGATTTCATTGTAGACCTACCCGAGAGCAAGAAAAAGATGGTGATTTGGGTGGTAACAGATTTGTTTTCAAAACAAGCCCATTTCGTAGCATGTGCCTCCATCCCCACAGTGAACAAACTAGCTGAATTGTTCATACAGCACATTTATAGACTGCACAGGACCCCAAACTGAATAATTAGCGATCGCAGTGTACAGTTTACCTCAAAGTTCTGGAGGGCATTCTTAAAGCTAACTGGGTCAAGCCAAGCCCTGAGTTTGAGTCATCTCCCCCAGATGGATGGAGCCTCTGAACGACTGAACTCTGTGTTGGAACAATATTTAAGATATTTCATAATCTACCAGCAAGACAGTTGGGCACAGTTGTTCCCATTTGCTGAAGTTGCGTATAACGCAGTGCATCAGAGCACCAGACATACCCCATTCAAAGTAGCTACGGGGCAGGACTTTGTAGCTTCCACAGAGCTTCCTCAGGAAACCACCCACATACCTTTGATAGATGAGTGGGTCATGCAATTAACAGACTTGTGGCCAACAGTTAAATCAGCATTGCAAGATGCCCAGGATGATTACAAGAAGTACGCCAATTGTAAGCGCTCACCTGAGAAACCATGGAAAGTGAGGGACAAGGTGTACTTGTCAACTAAGTATCTTGAAACATTGCAGCCATCAAAAAAGTTAGGACCCATGTTTGTAGGTCCCTTTATTAATCCTGTTACATTCCGACTCAACTTGCCTAAGTCCCTCAGGAGGGTTCATCCAGTATTCCATTACAGCCTCTTAAAATCTTTCAAGGAATCGCCCAGATGGCATCCCATGTAAGAGCAACCAGAGCCCATGATGGTTAACGGCCAGCAGCACTTCGAAGTGCAGGAAATTCTGGATGCCAGGATATGTAGGGGGAGGTTGCAATTCCTCGTTCAGTGGAAACACTTCCTGGGGGGGGGGCAGAGTGAGTGGGTAGCTGATAATGACGTCAAAGTAGCCCAGTTGATCAGAGACATTTATAGAAAATACCCTGACAAACCTAAATCACAAGCATGGTAATACTATATATATGTTTTATTTCCTTTCTCTAGTCTCATTCCAGATTTGTTCCATGAAGACCGAAGCTGCTCCTCTTTCCAGAGGGGCAGCATGTCAGAATCCTCATGACCACTCCTTCGCACAGCTACTTCATTTGCTGTGGTTCTGCCATTCCAGCAGGGGGGCGGGGAAGGTCAGAGAGGGGACTGCTAGGCGCCGCTGAGCCATTACTGAACCCTCAAGAATGCTTAAGGATGTAGCAATGGAGGAAATCTGAGAGCCTCAGCAACCTGTGCAGGAAGTATTTGAAGACTGAGGGGGAGGAGGTAATGAGAGGACTTTAAATTGGGGTTTAGCACATTGGAAATTTAGTTCCAGCTATTTCTTTTTGCCTTAGACCTGTGTACTACTGTTTTCTCAATAAATCGACTTGTCTCTGAACACGTGTTGATTTCAATGAGAGGTGCATTCATTGAGGACTGAGTACAGCAGTTCTTACACCTGTGGTAAAAGTGAGTCATATTTCATGTATGTTTCATGACACTATGTGTGGATGTGTGAATGAATAATGAATAACGATTGACAATTTCTCCTTAAAGTAGCAGCAGCATATGGTGATAGTAATGTTATTCTACCCAATTAGCATGCATTTTTCTGATTTAGGATAATAGAATCACCAAGGTGGAAGGGACCATTTAGAACAGTGTTTCCCAACCTCAGCAACTTTAAGATGTGTGGACTTCAACTCCCAGAATGCTGGCTAGGGAATTCTGGGAGTTGAAGTCCACACATCATAAAATTGCCAAGGTTTGGAAATGCTGATTTAGACCATCAAGTCTTACTTCCTGCTCAATGGAGGAATCCAAATTAAAGCATCTTACAGGTGATTGGCCTCTGTTTAAACATATCCATTGAAGAGGAATCCACCACCTCTCTGGGTAATTAGCTCCATTGTCAAACTGCTCTTGTTATTAGGAAGTGTTTCCCAACTGAATGTTGGATTTGTTCTTGACAAATACATGCTGACTTGTTTTAAGTTGTGTACCACAAGTAGCAATCAAACCTGTGAGATTTGCAATGGAAGTACAGGTAGTCCTCATTTAATGACAATAGGGACTAGAAAATTTTTTGTTAAGCAAGATGATTGTTAAGCAAGTTGTGCCTGATGTTATAACCTTTTTTGCAGTGGTCATTAAGCAAATCACCACAGCTGTTAAGAGAATTACATGGGTCTTAAGTGAATCACGCAGTTCCCCATTGATTTTGCTTGCCAGAAGCTGGCTGAGGAGGTCGCAAATGGCGATCATATGACCCTGGGATGCTGCAACCATCGTAAGTGCAAGTTGGTTGCCAAGTGCCCAGATTGCAATCATGTGACCATGGGGGTGCTACAATGGTTGTAAGTGCGAGGACTGGTTGTAAGTTCAGCACTGCTGTAACTTCAAACTATCACTAAATGAATGGTTGTTAAGTGAGGGACTACCTGTACAAGTCCATACATAAGTTACCTGAATAACACATTTCTTTCCTTATAACATTTACTATGTCAGGTTTCTCTTGACAATGCAAGACTGGAAGCAGGCATTCAGAGGCATTCAAAGGCACAGAGCTTTTGATAAGAAGGTGTATTTTAGACTAGCAAATGGAGCCCTTACCAAAGAATTCTAGGGACTACTATGTATCAGACTCAAGCCATATTTATAATATGTTTAAATTCTTATCCCCTTTTCTCCCATCAGTGCAGTGTAAGAGTGCCACTGCTTTTCAGGAAAGAGGGCTGGTTCCCACCTGTTATTTTAGTTTTACAGACTAATCTGGTTTCAGGCTGTTTGTTTCTGACCATGTAGGACCTATCATCCTTAAACTGCCTCCTTTCTATCTATGCAGATAAGATTATTCCATTTGTTAAAATACCTTAAGATATTTTAGTAGATGATCCGAACAAGTCTAGGATTAGGAAGAGGAAATAAAGTGATTGTAGCCACTGCATGAAATAGTCATGAGAGAAGAGGAGTAAAATAGTATTTCCCCTAGCCAAATTGAAGTAGATCTTACAGTCCCAGCCAAACCAATTCAGTTCTATAACTAAGAAGTATCTAGGCAGAATAGTTGTTGTTATTATTGTTGTTATTGGTCACACAGTCAGCCAGATGTTTTGACTGGATCTGGCATTTTTATCCACTTACTGAGTCCTTCCCAGGACCTGAGATAGGCAGATGTTGCTTGATCATGTTAATGTATCGTCGCAGGATATGAGCTGTTCCAAGTAAAGCTGCCTTTTGCAATTGACCGATGGTGATTTTGTCAATGCTGACGGTGTTCAAGTGTTGCTCCAGATGTTTTGGGATTGCACCTAGGATGCCTACTACTATTGGTACAGTCTTTGCTTTCTTTTGCCATTATTATTAATAATAATATTAATATTATTTTAAATTTATTATAGCCACCCACCCCCATAGACTCTCGGTGGCTTACAAATACAAATACAAAACAATAAAAGCAGTTAAAAACATACCACACCACAGGCAGCCTGGGCTAAAATAATAATAAAGGAACAAATGAAATCAAACTAAGTGTCCCACAAACATTTCACCCCATGCCTGAGACCAAAGCCAGGTCTTAAGGACTTTTCAGAACCCCAGGAATGCCCAGATACGGGCATTGTCTGTATCTCGGGGGGGGGGGGGAGATACTAGATGCCAGTTGGTAGATGAAGACAATTCAGAAATAGTAAGGGCCAAATAGTGTCTGCCAAACCGATACAGGAAGTTTGCTTTCTGACCTTTGCCCTTTAAAGCAGATACACTAGGTACCAATGCCAGCTATTCAGGCACAATGGTTTATTCTGGCATGACCTTAAGCAATAGTCCAGATGAGTAATGCTGGCCTCTTATTTTAATCATCATAGTTGGACACAGCTGCATTAAAAGAAAAAGTTGACCTAGCTTGCTACTAAAGGCTGTCATTTATTTCCCCCACAATGCCATTCAGCCCTTAATGTTATGGAAATATTAAAACAATGGAAGGAAACAGAGGGCTTGGTGGTTACAATTGGTATTTTGGGTCAGTAGAATCAGTTGATTGGCATTCCCCCAAAAAACTCAATGTTGACAACTGCCAGGCAATATATTAAACCTGAGTGTAGCATACATGGTCTCACCTCTTTTACCTCACACAACTCCATGAGATAAATTAGTGATAGTAAATGGATCAGTCCTAATCTTATACCCTAAACCAATCTTCCTCCAGTCTGGTCTTCTTGTAGACCGCCCAGCATAGCCAAAGGAATTTGGGGAAGGTAAAGTCCCAGCTTACCTGGAAAGTGCCAGGCTGGGGAAGTTGAGTGAAATTATAGAAAGATGATGCCCTAGCCAGCTTTCCTGACTAAGCAGCACCCTGCTTCCTAATGAACAAATAGTGCTTTTGAGTTCTCTCCCATCTCTAATGCAAGCACAGAAGGATAAAGAAGCTCTCTTACCATTCTTCAGATTCAGACTTTGGAAGAAAGAAAATGGCCACTCCATATTCTATTATACCAAACACTCCATTAATAGGAGAATATTGCTAATCAGGACTTCTTTTTCTTAAGTACACTCTTCCTAAATCAGTGTTGTCCAAACTTGGCCACTTTAAGATGAGTGGACTTCAACTCCCAGAATTCCCCAGCCAGCCATGCTGGCTGGGGAATTCTGGGAGTTGAAGTCCACTCATCTTAAAGTGGCCAAGTTTGGACAACACCGTCCTAAATGCTGAGGCCATTTTTATTTTAATGCCTCATTTCAGTGGTCAAATTAGGCTCCAGGAAAATCCAGAGTTTTTTTAGCATTTATCAACAGTAAGATGACCATTAACAGAACACAAGATTCCCTGCAAATAAGCTTGTCTGCTGCTACTTCTGAGGTAACATGGCTCTAAAGAGTGTTGAATGTATCAAATGTTGGAACGGACAAATCTATCACATTCAGATTTTTTTTTCAATTTCTTATTTTTCCACTCTTAAAATTGCTTCATCCCATTCGTACATCAGTTTGCAATTTTTTAAAAAATGAATACTTTTAAATAAAAATCAGTATTCATTTTCAAGTCTATTTCTTCATATGTATCTATGTATTTGTGTTTGTATGTGCATTCCAGTATAAATATTTTGCAAACAATTTTCTGCCATATTATTTATGTTTTTGTAGTATGCATTGTCTTTGCAGCAACATTTGACAATGTCTGTTGGCCAGTGCTATGGAAGGCTCTCACTCAGAAGGTGTGCCTTAAAATACTACAACTCCTTCAGCAGATATATAGGGGATCACAAAGTTCTGTCCATGTTAATGGCCAAATGTCCAAAAACTTCCCCATGTGTATTGGTTGAGGCAAGGCTGCACTACTTCTGTCTTGCTGTTCAATATTGTGATAGATATAGTCACGTGGATAGTCTTTGCCAATCAGCATGGTGTCAAAGTTGGACAAGATAAATTCATCACAAATCTAATCAGATCAAATCTTTATTATTGTCACAGACCAGCATAAGGACATGGGGTATAGTCAATTAAAAAGCATAGAAGTTACATCAGAGTCTTTAAAAAATTATGAAAAGCTGGAAGATATTAAAATAGAATGTATATATAAAAGTCCATAAGAATCTAAAAGAAGGGGCAGGAACATTAGATGGGTATTAGAGGGGAGCATAAAAGGTTAGTATGTGGAAGACTATATCTATCAAATTACAGAGCAATTTTGCAAACTAGGTGCTCATTAAGTCTAGTTTATGGCACAGGTCATCACCCAACAAATTCTGAGTGCTGCTGTGCAGAACCTGGCAACATTATATGTTGTAGCAGGGTTAGTATCTGAAAGCATCAGGGAGGTGTAGAATTGTCCTGTGTGCCCTGGGTATTTATGCACTAATGGTGAGCTGAGGCTAGTACTAATGTCTCTGTAGTACAGGCACTGGAGAAGCATGTGCTCTGTTATTTCTGTGTGTCCAGATTCACAGGGGCATTGTCTCTCAGGGTAGGAAATCTTCCTATATCAGATATTCAAGGACAGCTGAGGGGAGGACATGACATTGTGCCAGAGTAAAGGCCCTCTGGTGTTCAGGAACTTCAAGTTTGATTAGGTATGTCAAAGGGGAGGGAGAGTACTCACACTCTAGCCTCCACTTTCATGAGGCCCGTCTCTAGTCGCAGGGTGGCATTAGAGACAAAATTTGACATTTTGAAGGGCTGATCTTAGAAATTGGGATTGTATAAGTTCTAATGGTACAAAATTGAAGAAGGAGCCCAGAAGTTGTGCTATTGGCTTGGCTTTGAATAATTTGAGTGCTGCAGGTATATAGTGGCTACCTCTTGTCTTAAGGAATTTAAGAATGGCAGTTGAGTTCCTCTGTGTATTTTCAGCAATGTAGTCCCATGGGCTTTCCTACTGCTAGCAGAATGAAGGACTATCTCCAGGTATTTGAAGCAGAAGACCTGCTCAGTCTTGTGGACATCTGTGCTCCAGAAGTGGCTCTTAGGCCTTTTGGCAAATGCCATTATTTTAGTTTTCTGATAATTATCAGAGTTCTAGCTGGCCTTCCTTGCAGTACTGTGTTAGTGCTCTCAGTGCTCTTTTAAGGCCAATAGGTGTTCTTGAGGGTATTGCTGTATCATTTGCATAGAGCAGAACAGAGATGTGTCTTCCAGCAAGTTCTGGGGAGTGAAAGTTTTTGTTGTGGAGATCTATTGTTTGTTGACAACAATGGGATTTTTGCAGACAGTGAAAGAGAAGCCTAAGATATCGCAATACAAAAACTCCATATGGCTCAGCTATCAATACAGGCAAGACCAAGGTATTCACAATCGATGGTTCTTGGGCAACCATCCATTTTGATGGCGCTCAACAATTTAATTACCTCATTTCAGTTGTCCAAGAACAGAAAATAGCTGCCACAGCTGATATCAACAATCAAATCAGCTAGGCTACTTTAGCCTTCAGAACTCTGATATGGTGCCTCTGATAAAAAAGCAGCATAGCATTGCTATGAAAAAGCACATCTATCTATCTATCATTAATACTACCAGTGCAGCTTTATGGTATGGAATCTTGAATCTTGCTTCAAAATGATTTGAAGAAGCTTGAAGTTTTCCAAGTGTACTACCTACACCAAATATTAGGGATTTCAATCTATGACAAAATACATGAAACCATTAAAGCATGGTGCTGCAAGCAACCTATGGTAGCTGATGAAATTCAGAAGTATCAAATGCAGTGGTTTGGACAAATCTGCTGTACGGCCACTTGGTAACTTCCTTACTGATTGTTCTGGAAATCAAGCCCTGTGGATTGGAAAGTAGAGCTCCAAAGAAAACTTGGCTGAAGGATGTGGAAAAAGATCTAGCGAAACTTAAATTCAGTCCAATATAAGCAAAACTGGCCCACAATAAACAAAAATGGAATAAAATGCTATGTGACGTGATGTCAGTGGACCCATAGCATCTGCAGCCACATACTGGTTCCTCTATGGATCACCACCAGATGTGAGCTGAGGACTTTCAATCCAAGTTCAAGGATATTATTCTAATCTTTATTTTCCCAAATGTGTGCATTAACCCTCACTCCCACCCCCAGAATCTTGCATCACGAAATTTAGAAAAGTGTGACAATTGAAGCATGATTGAATCTAGTTTGCATTTCTGTTTAGGTAAGTTACATTAAAATGCAAACTAAACGAGTTTTTCCATTCTTTCAGTTCCAAATGGTATGTATGAAAATAGATAACATGTTCTAAAATAAGCCCCCAAATATTTCTTAATGCTCTGTGCCAGACAAGTTGATGTGAAAAGGATTCTCTGCAGATAGCAAAACTATATTCTTGTTTCTTAGGGCCCTTTAAAGAATGGGTCCTCAGGAAGAAAAAGTAGGTCAATGGGAGAGAGTGCCTGTAAGCAGAAGAACCGGGTTCCCTGACCTGTCTGGGTTCAACAGACTGGGTAGCTAGAGTACTGCTGCCAATCAGAGTAAAACAATTCTTGGTCAAATGGGCAATATTTTGACTTGGTATAAGGCATCCTCCTATGTAAAACCCTCTGGTCTGTCTCTTCTTGACAGTGGTTTTGCTCTGAGGAGAAGTATATGATGAAAACAACAGTATTCCCACTTCTCTTTCAACCAGATATTACATCTTGATACTGAACAAAAGACAGGGCATGTTTATCTGTTTTTGTGGACTTCGGTTCACTGATCTCTGGGATGATCTGGAGGGAATCATCCTATTGACAACAAATTGTGCTTTCCAAGATTCTAAGAGAGTGTGCAGAGCACAATTATTCATAACAGATGCTCACATCTTACAGAACGTCTAAATGCAACCATTAGTGTGTGATTATGTGGCATTAGCTCACTTGTTTTAACAATTTATGTTGAAGGTTACTCAAGATATGCCAATGCTGCCCAAAAAACTCATGTTGATGTACCATAATTCTATCTGACCTTCTTTCACTTTTCTTCTTGAGAGGAAACTCACATGGATTACTGACATGTGCTTTGGGTGAAACTGAGGCATTTGGTTATCTTGTGACTACAGGACTTAGGATATAATTGTTGCTTTATTATTGTACAAGTATTGAATCTACATTATGATTGTTATGTGTGTATATTAGAGAGTTACTTTGGTGTAGTGGTTAAGGCACCAGGCTAGAAACCAGGAGACCATGAGTTCTAGTCCCGCCTTAGGCACAAAGCCAGCTGGGTGAGCTTGGGCCAGTCACTCTCTCTCAGCCCTAAGAAGGAGGCAATGGCAAGCCACTCCTGAAAAACCTTGCCAGGAAAACTGCAGGAGTAAAAAAACCTAACTTAAAGGCACACACAGACAAAGTATATATCATATTTTTGTTCTGAACCACTTAGAGTCAGAATAATTGAAGTGGCATAAAAGTAACAACAACAACAACATCACCTTTGTGTGCTGGATAAAACCTTTTCATTATCCTCAGATTGCTAATATAAGGACATAAATATACTGTTGAGAGCAAGATGGTTTATGGCACATGCAGCACACCTTGTTTGCCAACCTGTATTCATGTTTCTGTGGGTGGTGCAGGTGTATGTTGCACTTGAGATGTTTTGAAAGACCTGCTGAAACTCATTTTGCTTCCTTAAAACCTATCTTTGAATTTCCAATTTAGATGAAATTAGATCGCAACTCAACTTCCTTTTAACTAAATATCTCCAGAACAAGAAAGTACCTATCAAAATTATAAACCTTTTTGTCTTAATTATTTTACTCAATCTTTCTCAGACACAAATTATTTTAACAAACTTTTCTTCAACACCTCTGCCACCATTATCTTCTCTCTCTCCCCCACCTCTTCACTAAGCTCAGTCAGTGAAATTTCTTTATATTTACTCTGTAAGATCTTTGAACAGAAACCTTCCTTTCTCCCAAACATTTTCTGGTATTAAAGATCTTTTTCAGATCTCCCAGTTTCACAAAAGAAGTAGGGGTTGACTGAAAAGCAAGTAATAGCAGTAAACTAGCTTTGAAGTATCCTATATTTGTGGCAATTCATTCTTTTAAAAAGGCTAACTTTCTAAAACTAGAAAATCCCAGTCCCACCTACAAGGGTGACAACAGGCTTGCATATTTGCATCACAAAGAAAAATTCTGTCTACATGGAGGCACTGGTTACTATGGTACTATCAAAGGTAGCCTCCAGCTACCAAAGGTTTAGTGAGACATGAATGAGTTTAGCCTGATTTCATCAATTTTGTCTGGTGTATGTTTGTTTTATTGATCATTATGGATTCATTGAGCAATATCCATATCCATATATTAATATACCCATATATTAAGCTGCTTTGGCAAAATTCTATTCGAAACATTAGATAAATTCTTAAAATAAATATTATAACACAGTAATAAAAATAGAACTCACAACTTGATTTTTGCTTTCATGGTTCAAATAGAAAACAGCCACTTTTGTTCTACATATAGTATCCGAAGTAATATTTAATAAACAGACATATTAACTGAATATGACATATTTATTACATTCGGTGGGATTTACGCCTAGATGTTCTTGGTAATGCAGTCTTATTTATTTCCTGTGACTTTTGGCAACTATGAAAGCATTCCATATTTTTGCTAGTATTTTTTCACAAAGGTCAGAATTTGACAAATCCTCTACGTTGTGTGAGCACCTCTATAACAGACATGGCAATATGTGAGGGTGCTCTAGTCCAATACATACATACATACATACATACATACGGGAATTTCTAAAGCAACAAGGGTTGCTTTCATTGTCACTTGAATCAATTTCTGTGAACTTTGGGAGCAATCACTCCAGCCTATGCAAAGGATCTCTGGGAATGTTAGTTCTGAAAGAGTATGTTTCATCCTGGGATATTACTATCTTCATATGGTAAGTGTCTCATTAGTTCTAATGACCTTGAGAATGAGACGAGGAGAAGCAGAAACTCCTGGTAGGATCACCCTCCCCAATGAAAGGGAAAGGGGAGCCAAGAGCAATCAATAATGGGTACAAGGTCAGGAATGAGGGAAGCCTATGAGATAGAACTTCAGAATCAAACTCAGATGAAGGCTATGGCAAATTATTTCTGTATGGTTGTCAAGTAAAGTGTATAGACCTGTCTTACACTTCAATAAGTTTGCATAGAGGACATAGGGAATGGCTTTGAAGGACAGGAGGAAGAGCCGCTACCAAGGCAATAGTTAGATAAGAGGAATGTGACTCTGGGCCAAGAAAATAACTTGAAGAAACACCTCAGACAAGCCCCTTGCTAGTTCATATAAAGGTAAAGGGAGGGAGGGAGAAGCATATTCAGATTTGCAAGATTCTGTTACAATAGCTCTTACAATAAAAGTGGTGCTGACCTTTATGGCATTGATTTCTTGGCCTGGTCTACCATGTTGAGCTGGCAGTTTGGATGCCAGATGATGAGACTCCCAGGTTAGAAAGCATTCCTGGACTTCTGGGGAAGCAATGGCAAAGTGAAGATAGCTCTACTAAGAGTGGAGCCAATGACCGGGGCAAAATGAGGAGCCGGTGAATGGACCGGCTCCTTTGAATTTCTCTCTGGACAAGGAGAAGATTTGGGATCACCCACAAGTGCTCCAGACAGTAGCTCCTCAACAGCAGACTGTAAGACAGCAGCCTCCAGCAGATTTAGAGCTCTTGAGAGACAAGGGATCACCATCTTTACCCAAACTGTGGTCAGCGCCTTTATGGACACAGGGTTTGCATACTTCCTTTCTTAATCACTTCTGGAAATTGCTTGTTAACTGCTTTTTGAATATTAGGAAACTTCAGAATGACAAATTTTATCAGACTGAGTGAATATCCTTCAATCCTTAGCGAAAGAAGTTTTATACATGCTTAAGGACTTTTTAAAAAATCCTATTTTGGAATAAACAGCAAAAGGATGATTAGAACGTTGATTCTGGAAAGTTACAAATGGATGAGGGGTCCATATGAATTTAAAATAAAAATTTAAAATTAATTATAAGAATTCTTCCCATGGGAAAATGTTGTTGTTCTGAATTCTAATAAAAAAATGAAGATTTTGAAATTAATTATAAGAAATATCCCATGGGAAAATGCTGTTGTTTAGAAAAAATAAATGATAAGATGGGACTTTGAAGGTTGGACACTAGAGGGAATCTGAAAGAATGAAAGATTTTAATTAAAGGAGAAGAACATTTCAATTTGACCCACTAATATAGAATGGAGCACAATACTCTAACTTTGGATGAATTGAAGGATATTTGGGAACAATGGAATCAGAAGTTAATCTTAAGATTTTCTGCTATTATTATAGACAAACTGGATTTAAAAGAAAAAAAGCATTCTTCTAGTTATTGTGGAAGAGCATTGCTCTAGATCTGGAGGTTATAACATGGATAGACCAAAGCGACAAGGTCTGTTTAATGATGGTGCTGCTATGGAAAGAGAAATGCCTCACTTTACAAGGACATACAATTATTGGAATGGGTGACTTTAACTCAGTTAATTACATAATACTGTTCACCATAAGAAATCATGCAGAGGATTGGAGTGGCAATAACACTCAGAAAAGACTTTGCTAAATTGATGCTCAGCTACAACCATATAACTGACAGAATTATATCTATTGGAATTAAGGAATATCCAGGAACAAAGAGCTAAACAAGGGTATTTATCTCCTACAGGCATAGTGAAGGGGAAGACTTTGAGGAAATCTACTGCAAATTATAAGTAATGGTAAATGAAGCATCAAGAAACTGATACTACTATGATACTACTATAATGTGTGATTGGAACACAAAACTTAGAAAAATAGATGAATCACAAAATATTTCATTAGGTAAATGTTCTAATGCGTGTACTAATGCAGGAGATAGGTCAACAGAATTTTATGAAGAACATTCTTTGCTGCCAATACTTGTTTTGAATAACCTAAGTGCAGACTCTACATAAAGTCAATGCTAGATGGACAACACTGAAATCAAATAGACAATGGACATGAAACTAAAAATCATAGAATATAAGAGTTGGAAAGGATCTTGGAAATCATATAATTCAACTCTTTGCTCAATACAGGATTCTACTACTCCAGAGACCTCAACAAATGGGTGTCCAACTAGTAGACATGTCCAACCTAAATCCTAAATCTACTTCTTTATAATTTAAACCTATTGTTTCTTGTCCAAATTTCTGGAATGACTCTGAACAATTTTGCTGTAACTTCTACATGACAATCCTTCAGATAATTGAAGACAGCCATCAAGACTTCCTTTTTTCCAGGTTACCCAATGCCTCCAGCCATTCCTGATACAATTCAGTAGGCTAGGCCACCTGAAAGTGCATTGTGGAACAGACCATGAATTATTGGCGTTAAATGTTTTTAAGATGATCAGAGCAATACCATGAAAATTTACACCCACAGCATGAACAGTGATCATTGAAGAGATCTCATAGAAACAAGTGAGATTAAAGAAAAACTGAAGGACTATACTAATTTTACAAATGGAATTAGAGAAAGACAGAAATATTTGTATGTACTGAGGAACCAACTACCATGGACTAGAAGAAATACCAAAGAATCAGTCCTGTACCAAATAAAGTTTGCAATGATCAGCAAGCAGAAATGCACATATTTTAGGCAGATGACACAAGTGGATGATGATTAGAAGAAAATGAACATGGATGGCAAGGTTGAGGGAATTAGAAAAAGAAGAAGACAAAAAATTAAAGTAGATGAATAGGATCAAAGATATTACTGGAATGCCCACATAAGACTTGTGAGTTGTTAGACAGATCAGTACAGGTCAAGATTCTAAGCTTTTTCATAAAGTCATTAGGAGTCAACTCAGCTTAATGGCAACTAACTATAGTATCTTTACACAGGGAAGCATAAATCCTTTTGTCTCTCAAGTTATGAGTCTTAGGTCATTTCTGCTTTTGACCATCTCTCAACATCAGAATCAACTTGTGCTGTTCTATGAGCATCCTTATCACTGGCTACCAAGGAGCCTCATAGATTACACCAGTATACCCTGCAGCTGGCCAATGGGGGAAGTACAAGCACTGGCACTTCAACTATTATCCTGTCCTCATTTTACCATATTTATTTTGTGGCAAGGGAAAATAAACAAACATACATGTCTGAAAGAGATGGCAGGGAGGCTGGGAAAGCTCCGAGCAAGTCAGTTGACATATTATCTCATAAATGGCAATTCAGCACAAGTAGTGAGACCTCTCACTGTAAAGAGTCTCACTACCAAGAAATTCTTATTATAACTCCTGAGATTCTGTATTTACCCCTTACCAGCATTAATATATCTTACTAAAATTTTCCAATTCTCTCTTCTGGTTCATAAAGTACCTTTGCATATTTATTCTTGCTTGAACAAGTTCTACATCTCACCAACCACTGAAAAGACCCCATATGACTGCTAATCTGTTGAATAGGTCTCAGACAGTTTTCTTCACTATGTGGATGAAATAGCATGGGCCAGGCTGCTAGCCTGGTGTGTAAGTCTGGAAGTCCCCCAAGACTATGTGTTTGCATAGGCCTTGAAATGCATTTTTCAATTGTTCTGTGAAAGGCTCCAGATGATGAGGATAATCCCTGGTGAGGTAAGTGATGCCGTGACCGCCCTCTCTCGGTGCCTGGAGGCTGTGAGGGTTTGGATGGGGAACAACAGGCTCTGGCTGAACCCTGGCAAGACAGAGTGGCTGTGGGTTAATGGCTCCTCTGTATCCGGGACGTTGTCATCGTTGGTTCTGGATGGGGTGGCACTGCCCCAGACAGACCCAGTGCATAATTTGGGGGTCCTCCTGGACTCACGGCTCCTGCTCAAAGAGCAGGTGGCAGCCGTGGCCAGGAGGGCTTTTGCACAGCTTCGGGTTGTGCACCAGTTACGCCCTTTCCTGGATCGGGATGCCCTACGGACAGTCACTCATGCCCTTGTTATCTTCCAGATAGACTACTGCAATGCGCTCTACATTGGGCTACCCTTGAAGAGTATCCGGAAGCTTCAGCTGGTCCAGAATGCGGCCGCACGGGCAATTTTTGGGGCCCGAAGGACCCATATAACACCTTTGCTCCGCGAGCTGCATTGGGTACCGGTTTGCTTCCGGGTCCAATTTAAGGTGTTGGTTATCACCTTTAAAGCCCTACATGGCATGGGGCCAGGTTACCTGAAGGACCGCCTTGCCCCCACGACTTCAACCCGTCCCACCCGATCTCATAGAGAGGGCATGCTCTGGATCCCCATGGTAAAAGAACTTCGACTAGCAGGGTCCAGAAGGCAGGCCTTCTCTGCTGTAGTCCCTGCCCTTTGGAACATCTTGCCCCCGGGGGTGAGACAGGCCCCCTCAGTCCAGGCCTTTCGGAGGGAGTTGAAGACCTGGCTCTGCCATCTGGCCTGGGGCGGGGAGGGAGGATATCAGAAATGGGGTTGGCTGGCCCCTTAGCGGCCTGGTGGGGCCCTATTGCCCTCTTGGAGTTTTTAGCTTTTTATTTCTGTAAATTTCTAGTTTTATAGTGTATAATTTTTAAACTTTTTTAATTTAATTGTGATTTTAGTGGTTGTAAGCCGCCCAGAGTCCCCCATTGTAGGGGAGATGGGCGGGGACAAATCAAATAAATAATAATAATAATAATAATAATAATAATAATAATAATAATAATAAGAGAGATGGAACTGACTGATAAAAGACAGAAAAACTCTGTAAATAGATGTGTTGTTCTTGCTTCTTGGACTCTGCCAGCTATGTGGGTTCTGTGTAGGAGTGTGGCAAAGTGCCCCTCATATCCATTGGAAAGGTCAGAAACAGGAATTATTGCTAATGGAAAACTTCCTGCCCTGCAACTTGGAATAAAATGTTGCAGTACTGTTTCTACAACTTTTTATCAGGGGTAGCACCTGAGCCAGAAATGAGTCAATTCAGCTGTAGATCTTCTCAAGAATGTTAATGTCATGGGAACACAGGAGCATGCATCCATTTGAAGAACAAAGGCGCATGGAGGGTTCGGCAACTCTTAGTCCAGAAGTTTCTCTCTCATTGATAGATAGTATCTCTGTATGTCTGGATAATAGATAGCAGGGAAGAGAAAAAGTTTCACTTCTGGCCTTTTGACTTCAGTGGCTCTTCTCAGTCCCAAACTCATCCCCTTAGCTTTGGGTGGGAGGTAGAAGGAGGAAGAGAATGCATCCATCACAGAAGACAGACTTCAGGTAAGAAGGAATGTCCCTTTCTACAACATCCTTTTCTGTGACCTTCTCCTGCCTAGAAGTCTGTCCTGCAGATTTGAGTGAGAGGCATTCTCCATTAGTAGTGACCCAGACATGACCCCCTTGTTCCCAAACATCTTTCTTTTTGATAAATGTGCACTAGCTGACAATACCAAGGCGTTAATGCATCCTTTCTGCAAATTGTTATTGAATAATTATTTTAGGCAGGCTAATTCCATTGCAGATATTGGGTACTGGCATTTTGCAAAAATCAATGTTCCAGGTACCAGGTTTGTGGTAGTCACTGCTTGAATCTATGAAGGAATCAAGGTTCATGACTCCTCAGTTCCCAAACCTCTGTGTAATCAAATTATTTCACAAGTAAAATAGGGTGAACATTCTGGGTATCCAAGAAGACCAGGATAGGGGGTTTCAGGCCTTGCAGGCAGAGAGTTTGGCATGCCTGAGAGTCAGTGAGTATATAAAATGTGGATTTGAAGTCAATCCATCCTACTTCTAAAGGGAAGTGCAAAGAGAAAGCCCAATGAAGTAGTACATATTCTTTATGGTTGCAAATAGTGCACAGAAAGGTCTGTGCATTCAGAAATTGCCCCAAAACATAAGAGTCTATCATTTATGGCTTCAATCCTCACTGGGTGTTCTACAGGCTCAGAAGCCTCATATTTGCACACAGCGGAACTGTTTATTAAGTTTCCTATCAGAATCTGTCAGGGTTTGCAAAATCAACCTGAGTTTGAAAAATAACAGGAAGGATAAAAAGTACTTAGTATCACAGGTTTAAGTCCTACTTCATATTTTGACACTCCCCTCTCCCCCAAGTCCTTGACTGCTGAAGAAGGCAGGACTTACTCATGTCCTGAGAAACCATTTATGGAGCACATGGGACATTTGCTTGCAAAATGCTGGTTTTATTACAAGAACAACAAGTTGTTAATGAAGAAATTCATTAATTCATTACCTGCAGAGTAAAAGTTGCAAGCTATATATACAGCATAGCAGAATCAAAGTTCATTTCTTACAAGTTTGCCAATATAGAACACGCCATTGAAGGCTACCTCCTCCTGCACATCAACGTGCCTCTACATTGCCTGCAAGCAGCATCTGGAAGTAGGGATAAGAAAGAAAAATCTTAGAAAATATCTGAGATAGACAAATCATACAGTAATAAATGTTGGAAATGTCATGAAAGAGAAGGGATATTTTACTGCATGTGGTGGATATGTGAAAAACCTCAAAAGTATTGGAAAGACGTATATTGTATAATGCAGAAAAGCTTGGAATCTGAATTTGGAATGAAACCACAACTTTTCTTAATCTCAGAAAAAAACAAGAAGAAATATAATTTAGTGAGATATATGCTTACAGCAACAAGAGTACATTTTGCTCAACATTGGAAGAAAGACACAACTCTGACAATATCTGACTGGGAACTTAAACTCAGAGAATATGCAGCAATGGCAAAATTAACAGTATATATACACAATAGAAGTTTAACTAAATTTAAGCACAAATGGTTCTCTGTACATATAGCACATCACACAACATGGCAAATATAATCACTTATAGTCTGGTTTCTAAGGGTGTGAAATATTTACAAACATTGCAAATTAGCAGATGTATAAAAAAGGGAAGTTAGAAACCCAATAGTTTGTTTTTACTTTCACTTTTCTATTTTTTAGTATTTCAATTATTGTAAAATTTGGTCTTTTTATCTCTCTTTTCCTTTTATTAACATGTAATACATACATACATATGTATATATACCAAATAACAACACAAGATTGTTAAGATTGAAACTTTTATCATAACAAATACTTTGATGTGAGTCACAGCGATTTCTTTCTCTGTTATATTCAACTCTGGATGAAAAGCTAAATAATTTTATGCTTATAATACTGATATCTTAAACTGTAGTTAATATTGACAAAGTATTTTTTTTTCTTCTCTATTCTCAATACTTTCAGCTATCTAAATAATAGAATGTCAATAATCTTAAAATACCAGTTCCAGAGTAGAGCATCTAAGGCTGTCTTTGGGCTGTCTCAGCTGCAGATAGACAGTGAGACAGAGGTGGTATCATGTGGACATGTCCTCTAGAAATGGATAGTGGCCTGTGTGGACAGACAGGGAAATGGAATGTCAGATGAGTTGGTCTGATCAGCAGAGCTAATCTGAGGTTTTTGTGACATTTGAGCATGTTCTTTGTAAGGGGTAAGATCAAAGAGCAAACAAGTATCCTGAGAAGGTAAGAACGAACAGGGGAATTTTTCTAAATTTTAATTTTTGATATTTACTTCTAAGGATTGCTATAACCCTTCATAGGTTTCCCAAGAGATGAGCTACAAACCAGCCAATCATCACTGGAAAATATTTAGCAGGAGCGAGAGTAGAGAAGCCATTATCTATCTTTCACAGCCATGGAAATATGGACCCTGGCATGGGACTCTGATGGCATTCATAAGTGCTGTGCAAGATTTCCCTGAAAATAAAAGCATTCTTAGTTTATTTAGAAGTGTCTATTGGTTTATTCACCACTGTCCCATCATCTTATATTCTGTGGTATGAGGGAAGATGCCCCTTCTTGCTTGCCTATTCCTTGACTGCCAGGACAGCCCATTCTCCATGATGGCAGGTCTGAGAAAAAGCAACCTTGGTTTTCCTTTACAAGCTTATCAGCATTTCCATCCTTTGCTCGATAAGCTGCCTGCCAGTCTACAGTGTTTGTATTTAAAGTTGCAATTGGAAGACAAAGGGGGACTAGTGATAACATACATGTCGTGACACAAACTCCGCCCCTAATATATTTGCATGCAACTTTGTGATGCAAGTATGAAGGGGCAGAGCATGCACTGTGGTATCATGACATACATTTTGCATTATTGTAGTTTAGAATGGATACCTATGGAGGTTTTTTTAGTGTTCTCTATCTCATTTTCTTACCAGTCAGTGTATTTATCTCAGGATGAAGGCTAATTGTCTACTCTGATATGATTTTGATTATTAAGTTATTTACCCCACGGGAAGAAATTCACTGAAACTTTTAGTATTTTATCATAGGGCGTGACGTATGAGATATATGATCCAAATGTGGATCCCTGTTTGGCTATAGTGATTGCTTGGTAGTCTTCATAAAGTCAGTGCCATCTAACTTAATTCAAGGATCATTATGATTACAGATGAGACAAAATGAACAAGAGGAAACATTTGGCATGCATTAGAACATGATGTCTATTTTATGAATAATTTCTAATTACACTAAAAGCTACAGATTGTACTAGCTAAAAGGAACAACTTTTTATTAATGATATGAAAGTTGTCCCAAAGCCACAAGTCTCCACCACAGGCCTGAAATTTTCAGAAACTTCTCCACAGAAAGAGCATTACAGAGAAAAATCACAGAATCTAACTAAGAAATAAGAATATGGAATAATGCCACCTATTGGACAAAGGTATTGAATGCAGTCACAGTAAACTTTTGATAAAGATTGGGTATTCCATTCCACAAGGACAAAACTCAAAGCCCAAAAAGTAATTGCTTGTGATTCATCATTCATTACCCCCCAAAAAAGCTCTTAATGATCAATGTCTGAGCTGTACCATTTTAGGAGATATAACTTCAGGTTTTAGGAAATGCATTTGGACTAAATACTGGGTAAAGAAATTCTCCTCTTTTTTTTCCTGCAAGTTCTCATTCAGTTTGATGAAAGAAAATTTGTTTTAGAAACTGTAACAAAAAGGAAATTTTGGCTAGATTAGTACAAAAGTTTTACATTCCTATGCTTACTTATTTACGAAGTGGCCAAGGTAGCTGTGTGTGAGACGGTGTCTTGTCTTTCATTGTGCAGTCTTCTTTTAGAGGTCTGCAGTTTTCTTGGTTCTCCATTCTTCAATTAAATCCCAATCATCAACAATGTCTCCCACTGGACTTTTGCAGGAGTTATGTTATTGCCACAACTAAGGCAGAGTCCTGCCCTTGAGAAATTATGGAACAATTTCTCCTTTGCCTGGAATTTGGCAAAACTGCTCATCTGATTTCTCTGTCCAAAAATTTGGTAGAGAATTTCAAAAGACTGTTAGTACCCCACTCTAATTTTGATCACTAAATGTCAGAGAATCATACTATAGCTTTCTACTCAGAGTATGAAGGAGAAAAATGGACTAGCTTTCCTTTCAGCTATTTATACAACCTAATCCTAGTTTTCAGGTCTACAGAGTGGGAATTAGCAAAAGGTTAGTGCCAGGGGAAGTTCTGCAGACATTTCAGAATTGTAAGCAAGCAGCTCTTTAGTTGTAAAGTGTTCCTTACATCAGGGATTTGGAACAAAACCATTGTTGCTACAATTACTATTCTTATTACCAGTTATTGTTGTCCTTCTAATCATGTCTAACTCTAAATAGCTTTTTGCTCAACAAATTCTCAAACAGAGATCTGCAGACACACATGGACACACACACAGAGAGACATTGCCACACAAGTTGGACAATCATGATACCATTAGAAACAAAAGAATGAGGAGAACAAAGCGGTCTCTCCCTCCCCATCCCCCTTTTCCTTCACCCTGTAAAGATTCTAAAATCACACACAAAACATTTGTTCTGCTCCAGCTCTTTGTGAACTAATTGGCTCTCCTGGAGGGACAGGTAATTGTACTTGACTACACAAGCTGTCCTGAAGCTTCCATGGAAAGCTCCAGTAAGCTTGCAGCCTTTTTCACCATCACGGATTTTACAGGTCAGGCATCCGATCGATACAGCTAAAAGCAGCAGGGACTGTAATGTCGACAGCAGGCTTCAGAAAATGCTGCAAAGTGCCAGTTTGTCCCCCCACTTCATGCAGAAGCTCAAGACAGCTTAATTAACCTTGGAAAATACAATTTATCCAGGGGCTCTTTGGGCCCATACTAGGCCTGACTAAGGAAACTGATAGTAAAGATACCAGTCCTAGCAATTCTAAATTCCACACCCTCGTGTACAAGCACCCCTTTTCATTTTGCCTTGATTAGGGTGCTGCCCTCCCCAAAAAGTTTGGGTGGGGGCTGTTTATGTTGTCTTGAAGAGGGTATGTGAGGTGACCAGGAAGGACATTTCATTCACTCTTTTGGTGATTTCGGCTGGAGCCTGGCACAGAGGGGGCACTGGTGTATATGTGAGTGTGGGAGGGAGAAAGAAGGAGAACGAAACTCAGGTCTAAATGCTTCCTTGGCCTCTTGTAAAGATGTTCCCTTGTTAGTTGTCTATTTCTACTGTCTTTTTAATACTGCCTAGCCCTGAAAAGGACAGACAAGATAATTTTCTACATCCCCAAACACCTACATTTTAAAAGACAAAGAACTCATGAGGGGCAGCAGGCCAACAAGAAGTTGGCTCTTTCTGTGATGTGATATTTAAATATGGGTCTCCAAAAATAGGCCAAGAAGTTAAAGGGCCCTGCCTTTTTCCTTTTTCTTTCCCCTTGCATGCTTCACTTCATGCTTATAGAGCAAACCATTTTTTAAAATTTCATTAAAGTTACCAACCCTTGATTTTGATCTTAATGCCTGCTTTCCAGTTAGTGAATCTTAAAAGTGTAGAATTTGCATGTAATATTACTTGTTTTAATATGGCTATATCTACTAATTCTACAAGAATGGAAATTATCTGTAGGTTGAAGCTGAATTTAAACAGGGATGGCATTGAACTATTTTATTGGTTATTGCCACCTGTAATTAGCAGATCACATCCTATTTGTATGGCATGGGATGAAACACACAACTCAGGGACTACTGGAACTCTACTTTATTGTATAGTAACAGAATCTTGAAAGCCTGCCAGAGTGTCCTGCTGCCCCCTCTTAGATAGAATCAAGGTAGGATTACCTTGAATTTATTTCTTCTTCTTCCTTCCTAAGATAGAGTAGTCATTTACTTAATTGTTGTTGCTTTCCTTCTTCCTTCTCTGTTCTCCCCTGCAAGGACTGCCATTAACAAGAAGGACATATGTAACTACAGCAGCAGGGCTAAGCCCATAAAGTAAAAGATTAAATGTCTCAAACCTCCTAGAAGTCCTCAAGGTTTACATACCCTGGCTCTGCCTTCTGTCTTGGTGTAGCTACTTGCTAATTACTGTTCCCACGACCTATCTTCCAGGGATTTACCTCACCTGATGTCCTCTCCCTAAGTCCTAGTAGAGCTCCCACAGCCTACGTGCCTCACTGCAAATAAAAAGGAAGAATAATATAATAAATACATTCTAAAGTATCATCTCTTGGCTCTGTGCATTGAGATATATGACTAAGGAAAGCAGCCCCTCCCTGCTTTTGGGATATAGTGCAATCTCACAAAGCATAAATAGAATCAAACTTTATTTTAAAAAGTAAGGAAAGAGAAAATGTAGTATTTTTAATTGAAGGTATTCACATTCAAGACATTCAGTGGGGAAGGAAATAAAAATATAAAACTGCTAAAGTTACAGATCCCATCTTTAAAGAGCCTCCAGTAGAAAAAAAAAATATGTAGGAAAATATATAGGATGATACTAGTCTGTTTCAGTTTAGAGGTAATTCTGATGTAAAGAAAATCCAGTTATGCAAATAATCCACAGCAAGTGAGTTTGTATAGAAATAACAGATAATAGGTAAGGTGCTGGCCTAGAAACCAAGAGTGTGAGTTTAAGTTCTTCCTTAGGCATGAAAGCCAGCTGGGAGACTTTGGATCAGTCACTCTCTCACAGACCAACCTCACAGGGATGTTGTTCTGTGGAAAATAGGCAGTTGGAGCAGTATGTGCACTGTCAAATTGTACAAAATAAAGGCGGTATATGGTGATGATGATAATAATAATAATAATCTGTGATGATACCTTTAACACCATCAAACAACAACATCTGCCTATCCCAGGTCTTTGGGAATGACTCAATAGGTGGATAAAAATGCAAAATCCAGTCTAAACATCTGGCTGACTGTGTGACCAACCATAATAATAATAGTAGTAGTAGTAGTAGTAGTAATAAAAATAAAAAATCACAAAATATAAAGACTGCAAATAGAAGTAGAACGACTATGGCAAAAGAAAGCAAAGATTGTACCAATAGTAATAGGCATCCTATGTGCAATCCCAAAACATCTGGAGCACCACTTGAACACCATCGGCATTGACAAAATCATCATCAGTCAATTGCAAAAGGCAGCTTCACCTGGAACAGCTTATATCCTACAATGATACCTTTTAACACCATCAAACAACAACATCTGCCTAACCCAGGCCCTTGGGAAGGACTCAATAGGTGGATAAAAATGCCAAATCCAGTCTAAACATCTTGCTGACTGTGTGACCAACCATAATAATAGAAAGCAGTAGCTGGCAAGAACAGAAAAGTAATTAAATTTAATGCAGTACTTAGCTAACTTTTTCCTTTTCCTCCAGAAAATAGACATCTCTTAGAACAGATGTTATCTCCGTGCCCATTTATTATGTGGAAATTTCTTCTGACAAATTCCAACTTTATGCAAAAGCTGGGGAAAAGTCTTAGGTCTGTCTTCTTTCTTCCTAATCTTGGCACCTATTTTCTTCTTTTTTCTCAGAGTTCTGACTGCATTTTTGACTTCCAGCTCTTTCACCTGGAAAAGGAGGGAATCTCTTTTTGCTAAATTGTAATATAGACTGATGCTGGGAAAGATTGAAGGCAAAAGGAGAAGGGGATGGCAGAGGATGAGATGGTTAGATAGCATCACTGAAGCAATGAGCATGAAACTGAGCAAACTCAGGGAGGCAGTGAAGGACAGGAAGGCCTGGCACAATATAGTTCATGGGTTCACGAAGAGTCGGACATGACTTAACGACTGAACAACAACAACAACAACAACAACAAATGTAGACTGTATATATCCCTTCCTACAACGGTGCTGAGTACCAGGTCCTGGATAACTCCTAAAACTAATGAACTGTCTATAGTCACCTAAAATGCAACAGTCCATCAATTCTGAGTCGAGGGTTTGGACTCATTAGAAAGATCTATGTCTATGTATGCCAGATGAATCTCAAGCAAGATGAAACTGGTCATCTACTGCTTCCTCATGGTCAATATAAGTAAAAACACCACACAGGATATACACAGAACAATCCCCCCTGCCCCTTAGAGTCATGTAAAAGTCATGTAAAACATTGCATATGAAGGCATGACATACTGTAACATCCATACCTCTCTAGTCTGAGAGTTTAAGAAAAGGTAGGTGGGCTCTCTATACCATTCTAAAGATATTACTAAAGTAAGTATCTCTCCCTCAAGAAGATGCTGGTTTGAATGTTTGAGCTGATAGCTGGCTGTCTGGCATAAGGGTCTGCCTGGCAGATTGTGGGAATAAGTCTTTGTAGCTTGCCCATTCACTACAGTAGTTGATGCTCCTGGACTTCTGAGCTAAAAACCAGCTTTTTCCAGCTCAGGACAGTCAAATGTGTTGAACTGTAATTCCTTTCATTCCAGCTTTCTGGTTTAAATGACTAAAAGCCAACATATCTGAATTGTGCTAGGTTGAGGAAGATACATTTTAAAGTATAATGGGAAAATGCACCCCATTAAGTGCAATTTAAGTTACAATTTTTAAATTCTCAAACAAGCCATAGTGAACAAGCCTGCAATGTACGATTGACAGAAAGGGATACTGAGCAATCCAGATACAAGAGAACTGATCTATGATTGCTCACTTTTTATGTAAGTTTGATTGCTAAACATGTATTGCAAAGATACAGACATAAGTGAAATGGATGGGACAAATTACAGAGAAAGCATGAGCAAAATTTCTTACCAGCCTTTTCTAAATGCTAATTTCATCTTCAGTTAGTCAGGCTTTCATATTCACTGCGCTTTCGGGTAGCTAGTTCAAAGTCAGTGGGAGGTGGAATGGAGATGAGCTTGTTCATGATTTGTTTCATAGCTGCAGACAGAATCTTCATTCTCACTTAGAGAATACAGTTTTTATGGGCTTCTAACTTGCCACCTTCTAGAACCTCTTCACTTGTTCTCCTTTTTTGAACATGTTAACATTCATGCTGTGTCTATATAGGCCATCTTACTCCTAACTGGATCCTTTATATCTCCATGAACTGTTCAGCCCATTTCCAGGAACAGTTTGTTTCAGAATGTCTTGCATAGCATCATGACTGCCTTGGTCATCTTGACCATCTTGCCTTTTAGTTATGAGAAGTCATAACTTTTTCTACAGCATTCTGAAACAGTAGCTTGTTGACATTCTATCCAATTGCTTTTTCACCTTTAGTAACATCTTTTCTCTGGCCATGGTAGTTTCCTTGTGCTTTCTGTAACTCATCTAAGGACTCAGGCATATTCTTCTTGTTCATGTTGTTTTTCCCAGCCATGTTTCAGCCCTTTAAAAAAATTTCCACTCATTCTCCATTTACATGCTAAAATAGCTACATCCAACTCAATGGTTTCAATTTTTTTTTACTACTAGTTATAATGTACATAAATTAATACAGTTAGACAAATAATTATATAAATTGTTGCAGTGTTTTCCACATCACTAGTTTGCCACCATCAATAAGATTCTTTTTAGATTATGTTCCCATTTTGAGATGTACTAAGTTAACGTTGTTCTGTTGCCTTGGGGGTTAAAGCTTGTCCAAGACATTTTATTGTGAAAGACAAAGGGCAAGTTGGTATCCTCTCTCACCCCATGTATAGATGCCAAATCTGACTTCAACCATATATATTCTTTATTACATATTGTAAGCATGCCTGTGACCTTGAATAAAAAGAAAAATAGAAAAGAAAGAAAAAATAAGAATATAGTAAAGACAAAGAAAAGAAATATATAAAGTAATGACTTCCCCCTTCACAATAAGTATAAACAATTTTAACAACTTATCACCTTCTTTTAAAATACAACAAATTATCTCTTCTTCCCATATTTCATCACTTATCTATCAACAAATTATTAAAGCCTGGTCATTCAGTCCTGATCAGCAAAAGTCTATTAAAGGTTATCAGAGATAACCTATTTTAACATTGATCAAATAAACCAGCTTTATATTCCTTCCTTTTACTTTTAAAAACCTTGATCTTTAATCCCTTCAAATAATGTCTTAGAACTTGATTTCTTTTCATTTTTTCTTTGACCCTTTTCATAAAATTCTTCAAAGCTTTAACAAGTCTCTTTTGTAAATCCAATATAAGAAAGTTATCCAGGTCACTCTTTTGGTTTGTTATTTGTATATCTCTTTTAATTATTAAGACATCAACCAGTTTCATTTGTATATCCAGTGTAGCATCTTTTTCATATCTTTCTTGTAGCCTGTCATTTTTAAATCCACTTTCAGATCATTCTCAATCTTGTCCAGTAATAGTTGTTCCTCTTCCATAACATCTTTTAAACACAGTCTATAAGGACAGACACTTTTAAAATTAACTTCTGGGTCCATTGTTCAAAAATGTCATCCAATGTTAAAGTATTTTGCTCCATTCTGTATTAGTAAGTCAAATTTAAGTATTCTTCTCCTTTAATTGTAATCTTTAGTTCCTTCTGGTTTCCTCTAGTATCCAATCTTCAAAGTCCCATCCTATCATTTTTTTTTTTAAAGAATTCAAAGCAAAAGCATTTTCCCATGGGAAGGATTCTTATAATTAATTCCAAAATCTTATTTCAAATCCATCTGGACCCTTAGTCCATTTCTTACTTTCCAAAATCAAAGTTCTAATCACCCTTTTGCTGTTTATTCCGGAAAAAAAAGTCCTTAAACTTGTATTTAAGACTTCTTTTGCTAAGGATTGAAGGAAATTCACCTGGTGTTATAAAATGTGTTGATCCAAAGATTCCTAATAACTGAAAAGAAGTTCATAAACAATTTCCAAAAGTGATTAGAAAAGGAAGTATGCAAACCCAGTGTCCTTTTAAAGGCACCAACCATGGTTTGAGCAAGATGGCTATTCCCTCACCTCCCAGAGCTCTAAACCCATCAGAGACTGCTGTCTTGCAGTCTCCTCATGAGGAGCAACTGTATGGAGCACTTGTGGGTGATCTCAAGTCTTCTCCTTGTCCGGAGAGGAATTATGAAGAGCAGGTCTATCTGCCAGCTATTCATTCCACCGCAGTCATCAGCTCCACTTTTAACGGAGCCATGTTCAGTTCACCATTTCTTCCCCGGAAGTGTAAGATCACCATTCTGGAAAAGAAGATTCACTTTGAATCTCAGCATGGTGAATGAACTCTATGGAGATTAGAACTGAAGCCAAGAACTTTCAAAGCTATGGAGAAAATTGGTAGATCAGAAGAAGTATGAATTCAGCTTATTGAAGAACTGCTTCTAAGAAGAAGTATTGAGGATCCAGACCTTTGAAAGATTCTGCTAATTGATCTCTTTAGTATGAAAAGATTTTACCAGTATAGGGGAGAAAATTACAGAGAAGCCTTAGGTTAAGCATGGTGTGGGAGTTGCATCATGTAATTGGTGTGCAAATTTGGATGAATGAAGAACTCCAGTGCCACTGTAGCCCATTTATTTAATTTATTTACTGGATATATTATGATGAAACACTCCAAATCCTAACCATTGGAATAAATAGTAGCAATCTGTAAAACAGGGAAGCATGTCATATAGTTATTAAATATATAAAGAAGGTAAATAACTTTGGTGATAGTTCTCAGTCCTGAGCAAAAACTTTGAGCAGTTAATACCAGAGGATTAACAAAAAACATTATTTAATTTTGCAATATTTTCATGGATGGAAGGCCATCTTTTAGTTTTTTGTTTGTTTGTTTTGTTTTTAATGATTTGGGAACCCAGTTGCTCCTGCTTTCTCTAGGAAATTGCACTTTATTGTTAAAGATCAAGTATTGTTGCAAGCAGATAGAAGACAATTGATCAACTCTAACGGGTCTCATTTATTTGTTCACTTGTTTGAATTTATTAGCCACCCAACTCCAATAGACTCCATTTTCACATTACATTTCTTAACCTTGCTCCCGAACAGTGCCTCAGAGAATCTGCATTCTCCACATTCTTCCCCACAGTAGTGGACAAAACATTGGCTTTGGTCCAGGAAACTTCTACCTTTCTCAATGTGTTTTTCTGATCTGAAAGTAAATGATAGAGACTTTGGGAATGAGATTTAAATAAATTGCTGCTGTTCATTCTATTCCCATATCAAGCTTTAAAGCAAGTTGTGGAGTGCATACAAGTTATTCAAATTCTCCTGAGTGGAATCCTCCATCTGTATCTTGGGCCTTAATTCATTTCCTGGGATTCCTTGCTCTTTTCAACCCCAGATTAGGAGGAGTTCCAAACCAACCTTGTACCCACAACTCTGTTAGGATCCTAAAACAGATGTTTACGTCACTGAAAGTCTCAGTATAATTGAATAAGAGCATATAAAAAAAGATATTTTAGTCCCAAAGGAGCTGAAACATTTTGCTCCATTGAGGCCTTACATGAGACTATTGATGCGCATTCTGATCACATTCCTTCTGCTACCTTGAATACCAATGCTTCTTCTTCATTCCTCTCTCCCTAGACCAGAAGAACAATATCTAGAATTGATACAAGGAGTACTCATTTGGCTTGCAGGAAGTTTTGTTTTCAGAGCATTCCTCTTGTGCTCCTTCTATGCTCTGATCTCCTTAAAGAGCTGGAAATCCTGAGAGCTGAAATCACTAGGTCTCATTAAGCCAATCAAAATGTAAAATTCTAGGGATCTCAAAATATAGATCACGGCAGTGGCCATAGTCCCTTTATTCTCTGCTTTACCATTGTAACTCAACAGAGAAAGTGTGCCCTTTAGCATTACCTTTTGGATGAACAGAGCTTCCCACTCAGGCTATTCAACTTGGGGGAAGAGGTGTTTCAGTTCTGCCTGCTTTTATGAGATCACTGATATATCTACCTCCTTAAGTACAAACAAAGCTGCTCTTCAACTGACATGTCCCCAGTAAGATGTTGGTAATTATGATCTACCTGTATTCCAAGTTTACAACTTGCTTACTGTTTGCCTATAGGCAACAAATGAGCAAATTTTGGTGGCCAAGGATAGCATTTAATATTTTGTGGGGGCTGTGGTCCATAAAGTAGGTAGGGCCACATCATATACATGGGAGAGTCAGGGGTAGGAAGAACTGAGGACAGGGCTCTTTTATTTCTTTTGCCTTTACTTTTGGAAGGAAAGCTGAAATATGCCTATTTCAGGGTTTATGTTATAATTCCATGTGCTTTGCATCTCAAAATGATAGAAAATTTGGTTGTTTCAAGAGCTGCAAAAAGGGAACTTGGGATGGAGCAGGTTGGCCATGCTCTGGGTCTCATCAGCTAAGGAATGTGTCTTCTCTGCCATAGCCCCTACCTTCTGGAACATTCTCCCTCCAGAGATTAGGATGACTCCAACTCTGTTGGCTTTTTGTAAGGCTTCGAAGACCTGGTTTTGTGCCTGGGCCTGGGGCCCCAATTGTGTTAAGGGCCTCATTTCCTGGTTATATTAACATCTATGATTATGATTTTTCTCAGCTGCTATATATATATTTGTTTTTTGTATTGTGTTTGTACGTGGTTTCAATTGATTTATGATTGTTCACCACCCAAAGTCATGTGTTTGAGATGGGTGGCCATAGAAATTAAATAAATAAATAAGTAAATCCCCCTATTGCCCTAAGGCTGTAGTTTCTACAGCTTTGCTGTAGACTACCAGTTTGAAAAAAGAAACTATAACATAGGAGAGTGTAGGTAACCAAGAAGCTGGAAGGCACACTTATTTTCCATCTTGCACCCTATCATCTTCAGATTATGTATGTATTTATGCAGGTATGTATAGAAGTTTGGGGGGATATGCATACACACAAGGTGCTATATCATTTTTATTTCAGTAACAAGTTTACATGCTACAACTTGCTACAACTTTATCATACCAGAACCTTGTAACCCAACAACTGGGGGTATAGTTAATAACTAGGACCAAGAAGACCCAGATTTAAATCCCTATTCATCTACGATCCTAACTGGCTATTCTTGGACCAATCAGTGTTTATTAATCTAATCTATTACAAACTATTATTGTGAGAGTAATATCAGGGGAGAAAACTAAAGCCATTGCATGGAGCTCCTGGGTAGAAAGTTAAGTCTGGCCCACAAATTATCATCAGTGTCCTCTCTTTCATTAGCCTTTTCCCCCCTCATTCCATTTTCTCCAACCCTTTTTTACCTTCCTTGTATTTTATTGTTTTTATTCCACTGCGGGGGGGGGGGGGGGGAGGGTTGAAACCCTTCTGTCTCAGGTATCTAAAAAAATAGTAAATTCCTGAATTTTTAATTAAAAAAAATACACAAGCACACACACACAACCCAACAACCTCAGAGAAAAGTAGGAAGCTCAGAAAGAAAATAAATATTTTTAAAAATTGTTAGGTTTTGAACTGGTGACCTTCTCTATGCTAAGCAAAGATTTTAACCACTCTGATTCAACATTGTTGGTAAAGGGTATTACAGAAAGAGTCTGGATGCCTGGTAAGCATTGGCTGAATTAGAAAAGAGGTTTTTCTTTTGCCAGTTAGCCAATACAGTAAACTGCTAAGGTAGCCTACAACAAACTAAGCACTCTATCTGGGTGGACAGGAGCTCTTGAGGTGACCTAACAGGGAAAAGTAAAGAGCAGAACAGAGAAACATCCCCTGAGGTCACTTTGAAAAGTAAGAGTTTTATAGAGGGTGATATTGTGGATAAACCTTTAGATGTTTATTGTTGCTAACACAACAAACTATAGAATGTTACAGAATATTTGAAAAAGAGACTTATACCTAAAAAGATGCCTTAGTTTTGGAAAGGAGAGATCCAACCTAAATGAAATAGTATGAAAATGGCATGATGCTCTGCATTAAAATAAGTCCCGTCACTCCTATTATTTCAACCTTTATTTGACACTCCCAAGTTTTCCTCTTAACTTGGGTTGCTGGGAGTCCCTACATGGGAAAGACCAACTTTGCATTTCCTTGACATTCCTCTGTCCTGAACAAAAAGTTGATCTTTATATCAGTTTGGATGGCAATGCTTTTTTATTTGCAATATAACCAACAATTTTTAAAAAATGATCTGAAAAACACAGCCTCTTACAGTTCTGTCAGAAGTGCTGTGTTCCACTTTATGAACTCTGCAGTAATAACTCTGCAAGAGGTACATGTAGCAGCCGGTTATTGACTTTGAAAGCATTCTTTACTGATTGACTGTGAACTAAAGGCTTAGTTTTTGCAGTCACCCCAGCACCTGGATAACAACCCATTTTTGCACCTTTGACTTGATTGATATCTCTTAGCAGTAGGACACTGTATTTATGCCATCAAAGTGGGGGAAATGGAATATTTTATGCCACCTGTCTGTGACAACATGGCAAACAGAACTTACAGTCAAATAAAAGTTCAAATTGTTTCATTATTTATTTAATATGAGGAAAATTAGAAGCTTAAATTAGTTTGCTTTTTTAAAAAAATGCTTTCAGAAATACATCATAAAATGTGACAGTAGGAAGAAACATCTGTCTTAGTGCCTTACAATGACAGTTCATAAAACTGCACCATGTCAGAGCAGGAAAATACAATTCTGATCAATTTAGTCATGAACTGTAGAGTTATCTACTGATCTACTGAGTATTCAGAATTTGTCCAGCTAAAATGCTGAGATATATTTAGAGCTTTCCCAGTGTGTATTGGGGAACTGCACTCTCCATTTATACTCTCCACTATACCTTCTCCAATTCAATTCTGAATTAAGCTGAATTTGAATTGTACAGAATTTGAACATCACAATTTCCTGATTATGAATCTCTGCATCTTCAACACCATCAGAATTCTGAGTACCAGTGAGCTAGGGCATATTAACTATGGTAAAGGTTTACTTTTAATCTAAGCATCTATTAGTCCAGTATCCCACAATGTATTTGATGTTTGCAAATGCATTTGCTACACTACTTTTTAGAAGTACAAGGTATTCACCTTCAGGAGAAAAAGTTATTAAGGAACTGCATGAAGATACCTGGAATTCTGCCAGAATTTATCCATATAGAGGCCTCTTGCTTTAGTTTTTCAAAAGGAACATTCATTCATTCAGTGTGCAATAATGCCCCCTGCAACATAAGCAATGCTCCTTTTCTTCAAGCACAAAGCTTCAGAGAACTCCTCTAAAAGGTCATCACTGTTCCATAATGTAGCTTAGGTTTTGATCTAACAGATCTCAGCACAGATCTGAAGTGCTTAGTTATCCAGATTTATTGTGTGACATCCATGTATTCTTGGGTCATGGTAAGACTTGTGCAAATAGCACTTACCTTTATTGGAGCATTTGATTATTTGAATATTTTGGATGTCCTCCAATCCCATTTGAACAAATGAAGTCATATTGTATGCACTTTTTGTTTCACATTGTCCTGAGGTGTCTCTTAAATGTCTTTCCTGGTATCTTTATGAGTATTCCTCACCTTGATATTTTGCAGCTGCACTGAATTTCAATCCCCTTAATCCCTAGTGATGATAGCCAGCTTGCCTTTAATAATCAAGGTGGTTAATTTTGTAAGATGATCTGAAAATAGACTTGAATGTGGTTGTACTGGTTTGTGGTGTTTCTCAGAATTCTACCTTCTCATATTATTTGCAAGCAGGATAGCTTATGTACAAGCTGCTGGGTACAATAATTAAAAAGAATTATTCCTGCTCTGACCATATTGCTGAGCTTTTTGAATGTAGTTGTTTGGCCACTCAGTGACACAGTCTTAGTTTAGATGAACTATTGTCATGATCCAGCATACTTCTTTTTATGTTCCTAACTTATTTGTAAAACCACTGGAAGAGGTCATTTTGAACTTGGGGATTCAGCTCTAGTAAGCTAATGATATGAGTGTGGTGTAGTAATGTTGGTGCACTAGTTTAGGTATTAGTGCATTCATTAAAGTCTTAGAATAGGATCAGGGTAACCCAGATTCAAGTCTACCCTCAGCTGTGGAAGCTCAGTAGGTGACTTTGGACATATCACTCTCTTTCAGCTCAACCTACTTCTCACACTTGTTGTGGGATGGGAAATGTAGAGGAGTATTATGTAGCCACCTTGAGCATTGACAGAAAAAGCAGAATAGAAATCTAAGAGTAAATAAAATGCAAACTCTTTCAAATTTTGTCTCTCCATCTAAATTCAAACCTTATAATTCCAACAGTCAACTAGAATTCAACATGTTTTTCATTTAGTGGATATTTGAAGTCATCCCCTTTTATGCTCCAGATCTGTGGTCCTGCTGCAAAATTTGAGGTTCCTTCATGCCATTTAACGTGCTCATTTATATTGGTGTTTTGAGATATATATGCCACAATAATCAAAGCCTGAATATTGAAAAGGGAAGGAATGTATCTATAGATAGATGGTCTAACTGTGGAATTATTGAATGCTTTGTACATGTTGGAAAGACATGAAAGAAATTACAGCATAAACATGCTTGGGTATTGTTGCTGCTCTTGTTTGCTTTAAAAACATGTCTTCTCCTATACCCAAGAGAAAAGAGGGGAAATTTTCATAGATGTCTCCTGCTTGTTAGCCCAGAAACCTTCAATCAACTCAAAGAAGTCTTTCTCTCTTCTTTTTTCCGGGGTGATAATTGATTGCAACTTTTTTCTTTACAAAGAGAAAAGGAGATCAGTTATAAAAACTTGCCATAACTTCTGATGTGATAATCTGCCCAACTTGACAACTTCTGAACTTCAGAATGTTGAGGTTCATTACTCAGCTAAAACCCAGTGCAATTTAGCTGTAGCTTTCTTGCCTATTAGTTTAACCTAAGGTCCATCAGAAATGGATTATCCAATGTCTTGGGAACAATTAAGATATCCTTCTCCCAACAAACAGGGTGTTACTTTTTAAAGAAAAATTATTAAGTGGTTAAAACATATTTAATAGTTGAATTTTCAGTATACCAAATGGAAACACACTGAAAGCTATTGGGAATATGCACTTATTTTAACATGCAACAAATGCCTAATATTTTACCCAAGCATAATGGGAATAGGGTATCAGATATGCAAGCCTGAAATAATATTAATGATATGTTCAATGCTGTGGAAAAGGAGAAGAAAATAAAAGTTATAGAGGCCATTTAAAAGAGCATAGTGAAAAGTATCACTAATGCAGATTTAATATGCATATGAATATTGATCTGGGGGGGAGAGAAAGAAAGGCAGAGAAAGAAAGAGAAGCTTTCATGAATAATAGTTATGTTTCTCTATTAGAAGTTGCAGGAGCTTGGGAATCAAGCATCAGCTGAAGAGCAATTGATGGATTTCGACAGGTCAGACAATGTCATTGTAAAAGCATCTAATCAATATGGACAAATGTGTCAGAAAGGTGATCTGAAAAAAATGACTTTATAATAAAGGAAGGAGAAAGCAAGATACTTCAGCATTCCTTGCTTATATTCCATATTTTAACTATTTCATATTTTCTTCACAAATAAAAGAAGTTATCCTGAACTAAAAATTTCTTAAAAGGGACAAATGTTTGTGCCATATAGGTTAGAACATCAAGTCTACTTTGTTTATGCCATCAATGGCTTATGTGCAATTGCCATGCCCATGGGCAGAGCCACCATCTAATTAGGAATCAAATGCAGCTTATTTAGTTCTTAGGATGACTGGGTGAAGTAGTCAGTTTCTGGTTCATATCATGTTAATACGTGTTCACAAGTGAATAAATTCAATCCTTTTTCTCCAGTAATCCATGCTACCACCACCACCTCACAACAAAAACTGCATGAAAATTCACATTTCAGTATATACTTTGTACATATTCTCTCAAAATCTTTTTTTTTCCTAATAGAATAAATATGTATGCTTTGCTTTTTAGAAAAATCAAGAGCTCCATCAAAATTCAAGAAGTGAGAAATCCAATACAAAATTTGTTTCAAGTTCACACATAAAACTAGGACACCAGATGTGCTAGGACTACAATATTTTCAATCTCCAGTCTTTGGGGCACTATATATCTCAGAATTCCCAGCCAGTATGTCCTTCCAAAGATTAAAGAAGGGTCAGGGTTAGATTAGGACAGCCTTCTGTAACTTGAGGACCTCAAGTTATATGTAGACTTTAATTTCCAGAATTCTTGTCAGTGGTCAAGTTGCTTGGGGAATCTTGGGAGGTGAAATCCACCCTTTAAAGCATGCCTTTAAAGGGAGGCTGGTTTAGAAGGTATAGATTAGAAATGAACATATTGTAAATCTTTGAGATCAAATTCCTTAAATATTTGTAGTGTCAAGTTCAGTTTGCTGCATCTCCCAGCAAAACATGGATGGAAAGCCTTTTTTGTGTGTGTGGACAAAGTGGTCTTCTAGGTCTCTCAGTCTAAATCTACAAACCTTTCTTTCAACCCTCACCAACTCCTGAGCCCATGTTGTTTTTTCCCCAGGCCACACCACTGTCCATCTTATTGGCATCATTCATTTAGTCTGTTCTGCTTTTTCTCCCAGCTTCAAAAACTGATGTACATTGACAAATGAATATGAGTGATTGAAAATGACTTTTCCCCCATTTTTCTTCTTGGGTACTGGGCAAAAAAAGAGACACATCTGTATCTGGCTGCTTTGACTGTTGGAATGTAGTTGTAACAAATCATGACTCAGATTATGCAGGTGTTGACAAGAAAAAGTTCAAGAGTGCCTTTCTAATGGACTTCAGCAAAGCTGGAAAAATAAGTGCCTAAGAGACTGTGGAAGGGCTGCCAGATAAGATAGTTCTGTGCTGGATGGCCCAATGGTTTTATTCAGCAAAAGACAACTTCATATGACAGAAAACTTACATCACCATCACTACCCCTCCTGAATAGCATGAAATAAGAATCTGATGATGAGCTAAGTGCTTTCAATAGGAACATGAAATTAATCTTGAGTTTGGTGGTTGTGTAGCCTGGCAGGTGTATTGTTGATAAAGCAACTTGTTGTATTCCATGCAGATACAAAAGGAAAGGAAGTGCAAAACTTTTACAACTCCCTCATGGGAAAGAGAAGAGCCCAATATTGCCATTAATTTCAGTTCATTTTTTCAGAGAATTGAATGAATCTATTGTTTCTTTGCACCATCTGGAAACAATAGGAAGCATAATAAATAATGGTGAACAATGGAATCAGTTTCAAAAGATTCAGATTGTAAGTATAGGTATTAGATCAGTAGATGGCAAATGCGGCATGGAAGAGCAGAATTGTTTGGAACAAGACGCCGATCTGGGGAATATTTTCCTAAACAAAACAATTACACGGCACACTGATTAGGGGAGGGTGGGAGGGGAAATGATGCAAGGCTTTGTTATGAGGCCACTGCCGAAACAATGGGGCAAGTGTGAAAAAAATGAGCATAGAAATTTGGATGCCATTTGTATAGTTCATGTCAGGTTATTCTCCCAAAGAGACAAAAACAAGATAAATGCCTAATAACAATGACTTTTAATAGATGAAGGCCAAGATAAAAGAAAACAAACAATGGCATTAAATTATAGGGAGGTAGATTTAGGTGGAAGATTAGGCAGAAAAGAACAAAGAAAATCCAGATTCTTCACTTTGATCCCAGTTTAGCAACTGAACAAGCTGCCTAAGCAAATTGTGGAAGGAGATTGCCTTTCTTGGATACTTTAAGGAGATCTTTGATGAGTAGCTCAGTGTTTTCATCCTGTGCAAATTTATCTCAAAATTCTGTGGCTAGTCAGGGACTGTGTCCATAGAATACACTCAATGTCATTACTAAATTAACTCATTTTCTCAGTTCAGATATCACATTGAATCATACATTAAATAAAGGGACTGGGTTATGCCAAGCTAAAATAAAAATGACTATGGTTAAAATCAACCAAGTTTAGCATATTATGCAATTGCAGCTGCTAAGTCTTTGACTAACCTGATTAAGCATGCTGTATGAACACAACCTCTCTGAGTCATAAAAGTGACTTGCCCAGGCTCAACCAATAAGCTGCTCAGCTAAGGGAATAGGATGTGAACTACCACTGGACCTGTTATAGTATACTGTCCAGTATTATGTAAGAACTAAGTAAGTTTTAGATAGGATCTTTGAGAGTTAAGTACATAAGATAATCTGTACTGGGCCATACCAAATCCCGTTCTCTCACAGCATTCTATTACTTATGGTGGCCACCTTCTAGCAAGCTCACAAATAAAACATGGCAAGTAATAATAACCTTCTACTCAGATTCCCTTTTCTGCTTCTGATCTGTGAGATAAAAGTATAGCTACCATGAACAGTTGCTACTGATAATCCCACACTCCTCTCCCCCCTCTCCCAGTAAATTCCAGTGTATAAAGATGCATTTCTCCTAAGATTTGGTTCTATCAGTGCCACAAGTTTCTCCACATCATGCATCATTATATGAAAAATAATATCCTCTTTAGTTCAAAGTATTCTAAATTAAAAAGTTGAAAACACTGAAACACTAATTAAAATAGTAAGCTATTATAAAATAATCTCTCTACACAAGACTTCGAGGTATATTTGTGTTAGACTTTTTCCACTATAATAGATGAAGGCATTAGCGAGAAGTGACCTCCACTTTGTAAGCCTATAGATGCATTGAGACAAGGTTGGTTTATGTAATTTATTTAATCTTATTAAATGATTGTTTTACAGTACAATATTAAAATATACTGGTAAGTAGAATAAATGAAGTATAAAAATCTAAGAAATGAAAGAATGAAAGGACAACTTCTAACAATCTACCTACAAATTCTAAAATACCAGAGAAAACAGTTTAATGTGGTACACTAAAGTGAGCTAAGTGGGCAGCAGATGGACTTCTTTGGGGAAGGATTCCATACCCAGGGTACCACACATGAAGAAAAAAAACCCCTCTCCTTAATTTCCACTTTCTTTATTTCTAATGTCAGGGATGCTATAATAACAGTACCAATGGAATATTTTAACAATAGAGCAAGTTGATACAAAGTCAAGAATTCTTAAGGTATCTCAGTTCTGCTCAAAAGAAAATCAGCTACCAGTGAAGGCTTTCAAAACTGAAGAGACATGTTCCCATTGAAGTGACCATGCCACTGAGAATTCTGAATCTCATACTCTGAATCAATGGCAGCGCCTATCCTTGAAGAGGATAGACTGATAAGCAGAATATCCAAGTAGTTTAACTGAGATGTTATAGAGCAATCATAATCATGTCATAACAGTCATAACCACCTTGGGAATAGAATCACAACCACTCTTGTTTCCCTGAAAGTGGTAGGTCCCAAAAGAGTGTTCTATGGATGGGGCAGCTTTGGACATACCAAATCCAGTATCTTATCACTCCCCAAACAGTCCATTCAGAAATGTTCACCTAGGGTAGCCTGGCATAGTATTTCCTTCAACTTTCATCCATTTGATGGGAGGAATAAAGTTAGCTTTGTTAATAAAGGTAAAGTTTCCTTAGCCCCAAGTTTAACTCCTTGGTGACTAATCATGCATTTTTTCTAGGCAATATTATTGAAAACATTTGCCACAATTTTCTGGGATTATCCCTGTAGCCCTGGGATTTCCTGATGTCTCCTGTTGAGGTGTTACCAAGTCTATCTCTGCTAAGCTTCATGAGATTAACCAAAGTTGGTTAGGTGCTGCCATTTACCAGGATGCTAAAGCCTCCTTCAGCCCCCACTCTTGCAGGACACTCTCTTGAATCTGTGTCTACTTTCACCCTTTTTTTCAGCAGGTGGGCATATTCCCACATAATGGATGATGTGCAGCCACCCATCATTATCCATCCAGGAGGCCTGTACTTCTCTTTGGAGCATAACAACTTGTCTTTTTCTAATGATGGATTTTTCAAAAAGTGCAAAAAGTCAAGTGAGGCAGGGCACTTTTTCCCAGTTGGAAAATCTAGAAGATCAGGGCAACAGGTTTCCCCAAAGTTCTCAAAGAACAAAACTTTCCATATCCAATTAAAAGTAAGTCTTGCGTTCAATAGAGTTTACTCTCAAAGTAGCAGTGGCAACATTTTCAACTGTAAGAGCCACTTCCTTTGTGTGTAGCACGGCTGATAGCTGTCTGCACATCTATGTACACAGGTACACATATGAAGACACCGAAAGATTTGGGAAGGTAACTTTGTCTCTCCCAGCTATCCCAGACAGGATGCTGGTTTCTCCATGACTGCCAGCAATAGAGAAACAGCTGCATCATGAAGGATGAGCCTTTCTTTCTTATGCTGTCACTGATCGGAGCTGCTGTTGGAGGCAAAAACTGATGAAACAGTTTGTGTGTGTGTGTGTGTGTGTGTGTGTGTGTACATATACATATACACATACACATACATATACATATAAGTATGTCTCTGTATATGTATACATACCAGTTCTTTTGCTCTGCTCAGTAGTAGTATGAAAGATATTGGAGAAGGCGATGAATCTGTATTTGCAGAAATGTGAAAAAAGAAACATAATTGCATCCCCCATTGGCAGCACTTCGTGAAGGTAGATTTAATTTTAATTTATGGTACTACAATAGTTTGAATAACTCATGCCAATACAAGCCTCAGTGCAAAAAGACGGAGCTAGAGGAATCCACTGCTGTGCCTCTGCGCGCTTCCGTCTCTGCTGATGGAGACTGCGCAGGGAAATGCAAATGAACGCAAAGCTCCCTGTTAAAATGTAGGACAGGCTCAAAAAGAAGGTATTCCTGCATTCTTTTTGCCCATAGGCCTGCCTTTGAAATAAACTGCGAACATGGTTACCATGTAATTAGCTGAGCAGTAAGTTAGGTGTTTAAAAATATTTTTTTCAGGTGCCTTTTTGTATGCACACCACCATCTCAGTCTCAATCAAAGCTGCAACTGAGTTTATCATAAATTATCATGAAAAGGTTTTCTACTGAGTAGATGGTTAATTACTGCCACATTTAAATATTTTTACATATTAATGAGAAATGAATGAAAATCATTTTCAGATTTTTTAACTTCAGCCTGGAAACCCGTCGAGATAATGTGCTCTCTTTTAAGATATATGGGTTCCAGTTTCTTTCTTTTTTTAAAAAAAAACCTTCCTCCTAACAATTTGTTTTCAATTGGTTATTAATGACACAAAACACTACTCAATTAGGCTATACAAGTTTATTATGATGTTTTCTGTGGTTAAAAAGCAAAAGAAGGGAAGCACCAAAAAGTAATAAAGGTAAAATTGTTTGAACACAGATTTAAAGAAGCATTTGGTAGGATATTTTCTTGGGTATTTCCTACTGCAATTGATGGGAATAATCCTGGAGCAGAAAAATAGCTTTGCCCAGTTCTCCTTAATTAACACCCTAGATAAATTAGAGGACCAAACTTTTAACTAAAATTCAAGTTTGGTTCAAGCTCTTGATGGTGTGAGGGGCTCCTCAGGCCGTGATACCCGACAGTGTCAAAAAACACAATGATGTCTAAACTCCATTCATTTGAATAATGAAAATGAATAGGAATTAAAGTGCATGATATAGAAAATGAATCACTTGTTTAAAAAGACATGAATGAGAACCAAATAAAAGTTGTTGTTTTTTTCATTTGTTTTTATTTTCATCCCCCCCCCCCCCCAATTGAGTTTCAGGATGATTCCAGCCAATCTTCTGGCACCAGTAACACTGGTATTTTCTATCCACCCTAAAATTTTCAGGAATGTCTATGACACCTGAAGAAAAAGGAGGGGGAAATTGGAAGGGAAAAAGCAAACTCTACTACTTCCTACAGGCAACAGATGTTCCAAAGACCACAGAGGGTCTAAAAATAGGGACTCTGTCACAGAGGTGATGTATAAGCCAAAATGCCTGCTTTGAACAGTAAACTGAGGAGGATTATAGCTGCAAACAGTGAGAGGCATGCTTGGAGAAACAATGAAATGTTCAGGCCTGTGTTTGCATAAATCAGTGTTTTTCAAACTTGGCAACTTTAAGAAGTAATGGACTTCAATTCCCAGAATTGTGGCTTGCTGGGGAATTCTGGGAGTTGAAGTCCTATCCCTTACTTTTATTCTCCCCAAAACTAGGGAGGGTCCCTTCTGAGATGCTTTCTCCATACCTCCTCCTTCAGACTCAAATTTCATTTATCAGGCTGTTGTCTAGGCTGTGGCTCTTCCTCCTGTCTCCCAAGGTCATTCCCACATACCATTACAATTGCTCTGCATATGTAGAGCATTCTGTGTAAGTCCAGACTGAATTCAAGAATTACTTTTCTCTTTATTAATTGCTTGGGAGCCAATATTGCCATATCTCTCCTGAGATCATTGTAGAGAAGTACAGAGATAACCTTGAAGAAGGGATGCAAGAATGATTAAGTGAACATCAACTTAGCCCTGGGAAACAAGAGGTGGTGAGAAGGAAACTGAAAATAATCCTACCTTGATTCTCTCTGGTACAAGAAGGGGCAGAGGGACACTATGTCAGGCTTTCATGATTCTGTTTTTATAACCTGCAACAACAGAGTTCCAGTAATTCTTATGGTGTCTTTTCCTGACCTTACCTACCTCAAAGGGCTGACAATAATTAATTATAATGGATTACTACCATCTTGTGGTCTATTGAGAGCATGTGCATGTATGCATGTATGCATGTATGTATTTATTTGTAAATCAAGCTTCATATATCTTTTTAACTATTCTTTTAAAATAAAGTTTGCTTTTGTTTATCTCTTGCAAGACTGATTCATCTCCCAATGGAAGAAGGAAAGGCTGAAACCTCTAGCCACATACCTGTATGCTGCAACTTCCTTAACAAGATTTACTTGTTTTTGGGGGGCAGGGGGATATTAGCATATTTCCTTAAATATTTCTAATGAACTTGGTTCTAGTTACATCCACATTCTTTGCTACATGCAGTTTCCAGTGACAAAATGGAAAAAATGTTAACTTGGGTTACTCAGAATTTTCCCAGAAAAATGATTATAGCTTCTCAAATCTTCAGACCAACAAAGATCCTCTAAATCACCCTTATATTTAGATAGAGCATTTGAGTGTCTGCCAAAAGTGATAGAAGCATTCCAACAATTATTTTCAAGTTATACTCTGTTGTATTCTTTTGTGGTCTCCTTGACTGCTCATATTTTCCACTGTGGAGATAAATATTAATAACATAATGCATCTGCCTTTGTATCACTCAAACTTTAGGAGGAGTTTGGACAGTCCAATGCTAACACCAGAGAACCAAATCTTTCCTTTAAAAAAGCTTTCTTATTTATCTCCAACGTTGCAAATACTGTTTAATAAAATCAAATTTATCTCACCATATAATCATTCTTCTGTATGTTTAATGACTAAACCAATCCAAAGGGCAGATAAGTTTTTTTTTTTTTTTTTGCTAAACAAGAACACTAATTCCTCACTCCAGCCATACAATTTTGTTCAGTGCCATCTTTGGTAATCAATATAATGACACTATTTGCACAAGAGTAGAATACTGTGGGAGGAAAAGGGAGGGAAATGACACGGTCAGGGGGATATTGCTGTGCACAGAAGAGATAACTGGACTGTAGGTAATCTTATACAGATTGATTGATGAGGTTGGTTTGTTTTTTAGGTTTTTACTACAAGATGATAAAAAAAAATTAGAAAACATATTTTAAAGATTTTAGGTGTGCTGTAGTAGTTAAACATTTTATTAGACTTGGGGAGACCCAGGATGAAGTCCATCCTAAGTCCTTGGGTGACTTTGGGACAGCTTTTCTCTTTCTCTCCACTTAGCCTGCCTCACAGGTTTCTTGTGGGAAAATTTAGAGGTAGGATTCTACATACAATGCCTTGAGCTTCTGGAGAAAAGTCAAAACAAATCATTATAATTCTCTTCAAAGAACGGATAAAATAACAGAAATTGCATAAATAAAAACAGTCAAGATCCAATGGCCAAACTTCTTAGGTTTAACATCAAAAGTATACTTCACCCCTAGTCTTCTGTAATCACTCCCCTTTAATAGGAGCTTGAGGCACTCTTGACTCTCAATGGCTCCCTTTTTAGCTTCATTTTGGAGCCACTGAGAATCAAGAGAGTGGTATCTGTACAGTCAGGGGAAGACAGCAAGGAGGCAAGATTAGCAGGATCAAGGAACTCTACAGCAACTTTTCCCAATGTGGCATCCTTGAGTGTTAGGAAACTGCAGCTCCCAGGAGTCCCAGTCCAGACTCTGACAGTGGCAGTCCACACACATCTAAAGGGCACCAGCCCCACCATGTTGGAGGAAGTCTGTTCTAAGATGGGCAGCAAAGGTCTTAACAGTTGCCCAATGATCCTTTGTCCTATTGCTAGTCCCAGAATTTCTTATCTGCTGTATGTAAAACTCTTAATGTATGCGTTTAGTTCCTTTGTGTCAGTGTTGAATCCTGGTGACTGCCTGGACAAGTCCTTGCAGTTTTCTTGGCAAAGTTTTTTGGAAGTGGCTTACCATTGCCTCCTTCCTAGGGCAAAGAGAGTGATTGGCCCAAGGTTACCCAGTTGGCTTTGTGCCTAAGGTGGAACTAGAACTCATGGTCTCTCAGTTTCTAGCCTGATGTCTTAACTACTACACCAAACTGGCTCTCTGCTTTTAGGGTAGGGGTAATTCAAATCTCAGCCTTACCAAAAAGGCGCTATTATTAAATGATTCCAGCAGTGTTTCAAAACATAAAAATGTTTGTATTCATAGGCAGAAATAGATGAGTAATGTTGAGCAGCAAACCTTCTATTATTTCAAGTACAGGATGGCCTGCAAGGATGGCATGTTATTTTTTAAAAAGTTGTAATGGCAGCCAAAAGTTAAGAGCTTTGCTGGCATTAACATTTCAATCAGGTGAAAATTTCATCTCTTCCACCACATAAATGAGGTTTATATATTATTTTCTGATGGGATCCTTTTGTGAATGATCCAATCCTCAGTTTAAGTTAGGCAAATGAAAGAACCTTATCCTGGAAACAGAAAATCTTGAAGAACTCGAAGAACATAGTCCACGAGGAATGAGACCCCAGTTACCTGCTCAGTTATTTGTATGGTATGATAATGGACACAATCCTGGAATCCACACCACCCAATTCACAGGGAAGTCTTTGGTGCATACTGTATTTTGTAATTATTATTAAGCTTATACCCAACTCTTTGATTATGGAGCTCAGTCAGTATGAATCCATTATGACATGTGTTGTCCAGGTACAAAAGGGGCAGAGTTTACATTGCATTGTCATGATGCCCCTTGCATTATTGCCCCCAAATCACGAGCTTACTTCACCTCTCTTCTCACTACAGCATAGTCTTTAACATGAGCTCAGTCAGATTCATTTCTAGATTTTCTCCACCAGTGTGCAACTTCTGCTGCATCATATCCCATTATTCCCAGGAGCACACTGCGATCAGTCAGAAGCCACTTGGGAGCAATTTTGTCAAGGGTCTGAGTCATCTTCTATTGCCAGTGAGCAACCAGGCAATTGACAGAGCAGCCTGACAGATCTTTGGAAAACTTCCCAAGTGCCTTCCAGAAACTCTTCAGATCCACGAGGCACCTCAAGTGCACCATTCTAATAGGTCCAATAATTCAGTGGTGGTTCATGGTGTCAATCAATCTCAATTGGACCAAGAAGTGATCTGACCATAGCACAACTGCTTGGAGGAAAAATCAAGGTCCAAACTGTGTCTGCCTGCATCAGGCCACAGATTATCAAGCCTGTGCTCACGATGCCATTAATTCCCTAGCCTTTGCTGACCCAATACTCAAAACAGGATGGTTGAAATCACCCAACACTATTTTTCAGTTAAACTAATCCTTTCTTGCCTCACTGCTGTCTGGCTTGCCCACTATTCACCCAGTTATGTATTTTATGTGAACTCAATCAAAGGCATGTGATAGAAAGTATTACATGATGTCATTGCTCAAATGACACAAATTTATATAACTTGCATCAAATGCATGTTAATGTCATGACACTGAAAATGTCATTTGCCTTCCTTACCCCCTGCCCATGAACCCAGCCATTGAGTAGGATTATATAAGAATATATATTCTACTGTCTAGGTATTCTAATTTCAAACTCTTTACAACAATGGTGGATGCTCTACTGCTTATGCTGACAACATCATCTTATGTCCATGAATGCCAATGGATAATACACTTTTGAGTGAAATGGTAGCAATCTGCCAGAAAAACATTAAGGTGATGTTGGGTTAATGGGGAACTATCTTGGGGCTAACTAAAGGGGGGCATGACACAACCTCACCAATTTACTTTTTGGTAGATAGGAGAAAATAATAGACTTGCTCATTATGGCAGCCAGTTTTGAATGGGGAACCTGCCTCACTCTGCCCCCAATAGCCATTCTGTGACATTCTCTCAAATGTCCAACTCTATCATTCATTCTAAAAGTTTACCTACTGTTGGTACAGAGCATAAGATGTAAGAGGCTACCCCCTTATATTCCAGCAGCAGACTCAGAGGATCATCTGTGACAGAGTATTTGAATGCCAGAAAAGGACTTATGGGAACCATCAATCTAAGTGACTGCTTTGATTTCCCCAGTCTATTTTCATACCACATTTCCCCTTAACTCTCCCTATCTTTGCCTTTGTATATGAACATTGTAAATTAAAAGTCAATATTATAAGCTTTAGTATGTCAGGCAGTTGGATATATATTTATATTCAAATAAGATAACTAGTAAACTTAGGTAAGATGCTCCAGAAATCAAAATAGCCAATATTAAACACTGCAAGTACAGCTGTAGTTTTTAAATATTTTATAATCCAATCAAATTGTTTGAGTAGTAATGCATTTAAATGTTGTTATGGAATTCTCTCTAGACTTTTTAAAATGGTTACTTCATTCTTGGCTTTGCTATTTATGAAATTCATACAGGATGACATTTTTAATAATAGAGCATTTAACTTACAGAGTAGCTGTTTTTTCTCCCTGCAGATATAATCTGTAATTTTCTCACTCCTCTTTGAGAGGGGGCCAGACACATATTATACTTTTATTAATGAGTGCATGTGCCTGTTGTTGTTGCTATAATTCCTCTGACCTTAAGTGAAATACTCTTATGTTTCATTTAGCTTTTTAAAAAATGCTTGGGTGTTCAATGGTTTACAGTGAAATTCAAAAAGATAGTGCTGTAATATGAACATAACAAAATGTTAAATAAGAAATGTGTAGGGCTTGCACCAAAAATGTTGCCAGTGAATTGCTCATCAACTAGTGGCAGTATTTTGTGAGAGTCCAGGCAACTACTCCTCCCACTGTTTAAGATTCAGTGGAAATATTTCATAGAATTTTCATAAACTCTTGTTACTTTACCACTTCTACACAGGAGCCAATCTGCATATTATGAAGGAGATGGTAGATTGGGAACTTGAAGGTTGAACTATATTATATAGTTCAACCTTCAGGCAAGATGATGGGATCATTTTTTTTTAGATTTCCCCTTTAAAGAACTCTCTGTGTCGTAAACTAATACTCCAGAAACATTCAGCATTGCTTTCAGATTCAAGAACACCTTTTATGTAAAGGATTGCTTAAAATTATGACCATCATATTCCCCAAACTTTGGCACATCAGGATAGAGGATTCTAGCGATAATGTGTTTCTCTTACTTCTACTTAAATAAAATGTCTGAAGTGGTATAGTTTACTCTGAAACCTTAGTGCTCTAAACAAAATGCCCTAAAATTAAGGGTGCCAAAACAACATTGGAAAATTCTGTCTTCGTGGAGCTGGCTGAAGGTTATAAACGCAAGCGCTTCCATGGTGAGGGGACATGCAAAAGGTCAGGATGCCAGCTATGACCATCCAACTGAAGCCCCCTTTTCACATGTGTTGCATGCAGAACATACTAAAAAAAACCAAAGGGCCTCAATAGCATGGTCATAGCTGCCATCCTGACTTTTTTTTTTTGGCCTCCCCCCCCATGAAAGCCTCTATGTAAATGGGGAAAAGTATATGAATGTGTATATGTTCTGTGTGAGGACTGAAATGTATACTACTGTATGTGTTAGATGTGTGACTGTGTGTAGATATATATGAATAATTGCTGTAAGTTGATGTATATGAGTTTGAAAATGGGGAAACCTTGTTTTATTTTTGTTTCATTCTTACACATTGCTGGCATGTGGGACCTTAAATATTAGCCCAGGAAGTGTGGTTCTAGGTAAATATTCCCTACCAATCCATAAAGGGTAAATAATACCAGCTGAAATGGATGGGAGAAATCCAAATCAGTACCTCTCCTCTACTCATAGATTTATTCTGAACTATGATTAATTTGTGGAAGTGAAAGCTGGTTCTGGTTAAGGGAGAATAAGTAGCACTTAATAATAATTAGAGAGGGAAGGCGATTCATAGTGATGCATTGGCTTAATGTGCTAAAGAGACAGGTCAGTAAAAAATTGAACTGATAATTTTACAAATTGGCAAACATTTTCTTGGAGAAACATTGCTAATTATGTCCTTTAAAAAGTTTTGCACAGCTCTAGGTGCCAGCAAATCCCAGCAGATTTTCCTCATCTTTAATTGTAGGTTATCCACTGGAGCTCTGTATTGCTGCTTTATAACACCAGTTGCGGGACAAGAAGTACAACAGGTCATAAAACAGCTGTGTCCTTTAAGTGTTTTAGAGCAGTGTTTCTCAGCCTCAGCAATTTTAAGATGTTTGGACTTCAATTCCCAGAATTCTCCATGCTGGCAGGAATTGCATGTTGACCAATCTTAGCAGGCAAGGAAGCCTCCTCATATCATAGGCTAAAAGAAACAGATGATACTCCTTGATCAGTAGATACACTTCTCTATTAGACTTGTTAAGAGTTGCCATCAGGACAAAACTTTGGACATCTAGAGCCCTGCTCAGCAGACTGAATAGGAGGATTTTTAAACATAGAACAGCTGACTGACCACCATTTGAAATCATCTTACTATTAGCTTCAGACTCTAAAATAACCTACTGTAAGTGTACGGCTGCCACATCCAGTCAGTCTATGTCTGGATGCTGCTGCTTCCATGTGCTTAAATATTTATCACATTTGTACCCCATCTTATTGCAAAATATTCCCAAGCTCACATTTAAAAAATAACAATAATCATATAAAACCTCCTAACAATCAAAGAAGCATGTACAAATAGCAGCATGTTAAAACAGTGATCAGTTAAAATACAATTAAAAGTCAAAATAACATAGCAAGTTACACTGGCTACTTAGATAAATATTTATATAAGAAGGTCATCAAGGCGGGAACAATACAAATACGAAGTCTGGGCACAGCTATTGAGAAGTTCTGCCAAATATGTATCAGATGCTTTCAGTATGGAAGACATACTCAGCAATGTTTAGACTGTTGACATAAATGCATGAACAATGTTAGGTACCTGGAGCCCCATCCTACAGATGTCACTTTGCCTCTCTCTAATACAAAGTGGGCCTTCGTCCATAAAGCTATACGAGAAGATCTTTCCACATCAGCAGGAAGCATGTACAACAGTCACTGGTCTGAGATGGGCGGCTATATAAATTGAATGAATGAATGAATGAATGAATGAATGAATGAATGAATGAATAAATAAATAAATAAATAAATGTACAGCAGCATGCTCAAAGTCCCCTCAAAAAAACCAAAAACATTTATGCTATGTATACAGATGTGCAGGTCATGGGGAAGTTACCTAGGGATTCTAATATCCACTCCTTGGATATTAGAATATATGGTTTGGAGAATGGGTCACGTGCAGCTCCAAGGGCTTTCTAATAATCCATAAAGTCCTTTCTGATCATGATTGCTGAGAACAGGCAGCCCGTTTTCTGAAGAATAAATACATAAAACTATAGCGCAAACCTGAAAGATGCTTAATAGAATGTTTAAAAACAAAGCATTTCCCCAGCGCCACAACACCAATGTGACACAATCCTATTCTTTTTTAGCACTGCCCTCCAATGCATCGTCCCCCTAAAAGTGGGGAGCCCCAGGGACCAAAACTGTGCCTAACCCTGATTTAGAGAATACAGGTGAGAATCGGAGTTCTTAACAGGTTCATAAGGGAGAAGGTAGCTCTCCAGGTATCCTTGTTCCAACTTATTTAGGACTTTGTAACCATTGTTTCTAGAAATGTACTGACACCTGTAGAACTATTTTATCCAACAGACTGCATGCTCTCTTGCTGAACAACTGACTATAGCATTCAGAAGTGGCTGCAGTTTTTGAACCTGTTTGGGGGGGACAGGTCCACACAGAATTAGGTTGTACCAATCAAACGGGATGTAACTAACATATGGCTGCAAAATTGTGAACAACCACAGATGGATGTCATCATCTGGATTTTTGTAGTCCAGATATAGTAGCCCTAAGTAAGGAATATATTACCCTGGCCAGATTAGAATAGATTAGAACTGTTGTCATTGAGGTATCAGTCTCAACTGAGCAAATACTTTCCTGGCAGTTATCTTAAAAAGAGCATCCAGGTCTAACAGGGAATACAGAAATATCCCCAAATTATAAACTGAATTTTCAAGGGAAGTGCAGTCCTGTCCAAAACTCTTCTCTGCATGCAAACAGTTTCTTGCCTTACAGAATGCACTTAGCCAGTGTCTGACAAACTAGTGCTGTGTGTGTGTTTTAAAGTACATGGATTTTATTTTGTTTTTTTTTAATAGAAAGGTTTCAGCAATATAAACCCCTAGCTGAAATCACAAATGGTACAGTCCAGAATCAGCTTTACTGCCTCAGTGAGATGATCTAGGATCAAAAATACACACACAGTAGTGTTATTCCTAAATAAGAAAGGAAAAATCAATTTAGACACTCTCATAAGCAACCTTACAATAACCAAACAGCAGGTGTTCATGGGTAGAGGGAAAAAAGCAGATTTTGATAAGAAAATCATTTTCTTTTTAGTTCAACCACCAAGTGTGGTTTCGGGGGAGGATAGAGAAAAATATTTGGAGAAAATCGTTTTAACCATTGAGTGGGGATGAGCAAAGGTGTTTTCTTGTTGTTTTTGATGCTTGCCTGAAGATCTTTTGACGCCAACAGATGTTCATCAAATCATGCATGCAGTTGCTGAGGCTGTTATAGAGAGATGTTTAATCACAGTTCTAAATCCATAGATAAAGGAGACTCTGTACTGCTAGATGCACACGGAGACCCAATGCCCATGGAAAGCAGCAAGAATGGAGATGGGGGAAGCAAAGAGTTATCAGTCTCTCAGCATCCCCCACCCTGCATGCAAGCTTTTCATACATTTTTCAATGCAAAAAGACAGCTACTATTTCAGTGTAAAAATAGAATAATATATGCACTGTTAAAATAGCCCTTGCAATACCAGAAAAACTATCACCACCACTACCATCACTGTCATCTTTATACTTCTAATCTGCCCAATAACTCTCAGAAGGTTACAAAGTTAGGGGGAAAAAACTCAAAGATAAAAATAGTAAACAGTGAGAGCAACATCATTCAGTTAATTCTTTTGCTGAATGGTGATGAATAATTGTTTGAAAGGAATCTAGGAATTTAGCAACAGGAAATTGTGTCCACTGCAGGAGGTAATATCATCAACTCACACTGGATGTGAATATGGATATCAGAGGGCACAACTCAGCCAGCAAAAATGAGATGTGACAGCAGCCTTTCTTGACTCTTGGTAAAAGTTAGAGCAATGCAACAGCCTCTTTCTCTCTCTTTCTCTACTTCTATGGACTGAAAAGAAATGGACAACTATTTAGTACATAGGGTTGTCATCTCAATCTAATGGTAAATGAGTGCATTTCTGTTCAAACTACACAGCACAAACAAAAATCTCATTTTTTTAAAAAAAAGGATTGATTACATGCCATCAAGCCAGTGTTGACTCTTAGTGACCACATAGATAGATTTTCTCCATGATGATCTGTCCCTTCAGGTCTTCCAATAGTGCACCCATCACCATAGTAACGGAGTCCATTCACCTTGCTGCTGATTGTCTTCTTCTCTTTTTTTCCACCTTTCCCAGCATTGGAGCCTTCTCCAGAGAGTTGGTCTTTGCATAATGTGTCCAAAGTAGGGTAATTTAGCCTGGTCATTTGGCCTCAAGCGCGAATCTGGGTTGATTTGTTTGATGATCCATTTGTTTGTTTTCATGGCTGTCCATGGTATTCTCAGGAGCTTCCCTAACACCAACATTCAAAAGTGTCAATACTCTTCCTATCCTGCTTTTTCAAAGTCCAAAGACAGAATCTAAAAAGCTCATTTATTTCATGAAAGGGCGCAGACTCTTGTACTTATAGCCTTGGCTGAGATGGAAATCCATGCACAGGAACCAGATTGGATCTGCTTGATTGATGTATAGAATTGACATGCACAGTTCATTTTAACTCAGACATTCCTAGCCTGCCACTTCCAGGTGTGTTGGGACTATATTTCCCACAGGGCCATTCTGGAAGTTGCAGTCCCAGAACATCTGGAGTTGCCCAGGTGAGAAAGTTGTTTTCAATGTAGTAATATGAAAAGCTGGCAGTAGAAGGAGGCTGAATCCCAGGGATATGAACAGAGGCATCTGCAAGGGCCAGTGTGTGTGTGTCTGTGTAAAAAGTCAAGATGGTGGCCACAATGGCATGATTGAAGCCACATGCATTTTTACACATGTCATTAGTAACACTTGTAAAAAGGGACAGGGCTTTGACTGTACATACATTGCTGCAATCTTGACTTTTTCCCCCTTCCCTGTAGATGTCCCTGGATCTTCGTTTCTTGAAATATTAAAATTGGATTGGAATAAAACTGGATTGGATTAGTCATATAATCTCTTTGCATCTCATCATTTCCAATATTCACAAGGCAAAGTCTTATTGGCACGCCATTGTACTTCTGGAGTTTTGTTTCTGTTTCAGTAGAAAAGGCATTATTGATAAATATCTTTCCCCAACAGTGACCTTGGGAATACATGTTCTTTGTCCCCTTCAGTCAGCTTATGATCTATAAATTAAGCCATATTATTTTTTAAAAAAATACAATAAAGAAAACTAGTAACCTCTTATTTCATCCTTGCTGTGATTCTGAGTGATGAAATCCAACACGTGAAAATGTGAATGTGAAAATGGGCAAAATATTTATATTTTAATGCCTCTGAACTTGCACCAGTGTAGTACCTGGCAGGATTTAGCTTATCTAAAATTTATTTGAAAAAAATAATTATAATGGTTTGTGGTTTGGTTGAACACAGATTTTGGCAATAATTATCTTAGTAACTAATAAAGTTGTCCATTCCTTTAAATTCTTTTTATAATATTTATATTATAAATAAAATAAATAAATAAGGCAAAGATTTGCCTGGTTAAAGGATCACAGTAAGCTGTGGAAATTCTGTTAGTGGACTGCTTATCTGAATGAGGATTCATGGCTGGTTTGCAATCCTAGCAAGCCAGAATCTTAAGCCTTTTGGAACACCTTTTGGCCTTACATTCTGGTTTGTGAGATGAAATCATAAACAAGCCAGGAAGAGATTCCCTGATTTGTTTAGTTGTTCCTGCTGCCTATATACAATAAGTCAGTTTCATCACCAGGGATTTCTAGTCACTTATAGCATCACTCATCCATCTCTGGCAATGAAGACAGACTTTATATTGCCACAGTGATGGTTGTGTGACATTATGAACATTATACATTAATGGTGAGAAAATAGCTTAAGGAAAAATAATAAGAATTCTGAAGAATTTTACTTATTTGCATGTCCTAACTGGCATAGAGTCAATGGATCGAAACTTTTAAGAGATGTTTATAATGCTGAACAAAGTATAATAAGAATACATTCTTTTAATTTTAACTGGAAAAAAAACTTTATTGAAATAAATTGGTAAATTTAGAATTTCTCAATATCTTTCCCTTGATTTTAACTTTCTGTATATTCGATGTTTGCATAAAGTAAACATATGTTAATGATGTCTTAGTGTTTTACAGATGTTTTACCTGGGGGTCAGTCTCACTGAATCCAATGGGGCTTACTTCTGAGCAGTTTTTTTTTTCCCCCTAGGATGTCACTATTAATATATTTTTCACATGCCTTTTCTGTGTTAGATAAAAAGCTGGCTGGGTGACTTTGGACCTGTCACACACTCTCATCTCAACCCACCACACAGGGAAAATAACAGACAGGAGTATTATTTATAAAATAAAGGTAGGATGAAAATCAAATAAATAAATAAAAGTTATAATCAAAGAAAATGATTTTTAAGAAAGATGCTTCTGCTTAAAAATAAGAAAAAGACCCATTAATTATAACATATTGATGTCTTGTGTTGGAAGCAATAGATATTCTGAGTTACAGAAGCTCAGGATGGAAAGTTGTAGTCATGATATTTGTTGTGATTAGCCTAAAAGTCCACAGGACAGTATGGTGGACAGAATGAATGGATCTTTGATCTATTATGGCACAGCCGCTCTTCTGTCTTCATAGAACAGTATGTCAAAATTAAAGAAGTCCCAGATAAATTGCATTTGTCATTAGAAGTGAAACCAACATCCTGATCTTTATGCAACAGCATAGACTAGTGGCAAAAGGAAAGATTGTCATTTTAGCTAGCATTCTCGCTGTCCTGTGATATTATTTATGCTTAAACTACAGGTAAACCATGCTTACCTGGAGCTTTCAAAATAGCCTTTCTGGGGGAGTTGGGTGCTATCAGTATAAATGATAACTATTTTAATTACCCTCAATCTTACTTATCATTGAGGAAGAGAGAGTCTTTTTTTCACAACAACAACGACAACAAAAACCCTGTCTTCTCTCCCTCTTTCGGCTGCTACAGTGAATGTGACACTGAGATAGAAAGGTGTTACTTATTAAAGAAAATGCATTTATTTTTAAGCAGCAGGCAGTCTGATATGCAACTGCAACCTGGTTAAATGAAAGAATTGGATACTCTTCCAACTATGAATCCCATTGAAATTAGGGTGGCCCTAGGAGGCATTTTCACAAATGTTCTACAGAATACCATTTCTTGCCCTCATTAACAGAATCTGTCTTCATACTTCTGGATAAGAATGTCACAATATCCACACTCAAAGGTAATGCCTTGCAATGGAATTGCACATCCCTGGATATTGCTTTGGTGTCTGTTTAATCTGAAAAGGAGGAGGAGGAGGAGGAGTCTGTGTGTGTGTTTATCCAGAAATAAGCCCAGATATGATGACCAGGGAATTAGATGTATTCTACAGATGTTTTTTTTTTTTTAATCACCATCCAAATAGAGATGACCTGAATCTCCAAGAAGGCAAAGATTGTCAGACTGCAATCAGAAAAGTTTCTCAATAACTTTGTTTAAATACATTCAACTTCCCTGAACACTTCTACAGGTTTTCTATTTTTCTTTCACAATTTTAATGATTATCCCAGCTTGGATCCAAGACACATTCTTTTGTGAACAGAAGAAACCTGGATCAGGAAAAGACTACAGGAAGGCAGGAGCAAATCCTCATTCCCCCAATAATCCCAATCTTCCATATTGTTCCAGAGGGTGCCTCAACCATTACAGAGGAGATTTTTTAGTAGATATAGAGCTGGCAAAACTAAAGAAGAGAAATAAATAAGCTTTAACCCTTCATTCAATAACAGTGGGACTCTAATTCATCATCATCTTCATCTCAACATTTTTCATATTCACTGCAAAACATTTTACATTGGTCTACAGATCCACCCATTACTGGGTTGTTCTTGGACCAATTTAAGGGAAGCTTCAGTCACAGCCACCATGACTAAAAAGTAGGAGATGGCTCCGCACATGCATGTTTGTGCAAAAAATAAATCATGTCATTCTGAAAGATATCACTATCTGTACACCCCATATTGTAGATAAGGCAATTGAGGCTAAGAAAGTGTGGCTAAGAAAGCATTGCTTAACCTATTGATTATTGGTTGGATTCAGACAACACACCAAGGGACAACCAAACAAATCATTACAGCTTATCTTGATGCATGAACCTAGCTAATTAGAGTGAAATGCAAATTAAGCACTTCTTGATTCATTGCTCAGTCTCTGCTCTACATCACAATTACGTGATCATGGCTGCTATCTTGATTCTTTTGATCCATCTGTGGACACTCCTGGGTCTTCCTACTCCTGTGCTAAGGAAACATTTGTTTGATTTATAAAATCATTTTTAAATAAAGCCTATCACATACCAGTTACAGCTGAAAACAGTTTACAATCTTCCAAACATCAAAATGCATAATTGGTACAGGAGAGATACATTATGTTTACATAATTGAAAATAATAAGAAGAATAAAAATGATAGTAATAATAATACATTTCTGTACAGTTCTTGAATCAAAATTACCAGAGTGATTTATGTGAGAGAATAAAGTAAAATACAGGTGATTGTAGGTCAACAAACAGTGATTATAAAGCAAAGACTAAAAAGGAAGTGAGAATTTAATGGCAGATAAAAGCAATATGTTTTGCAGCAAAATATAAATACTGATAAATTCCAAATCAAAGGGAAATTGTCCATTATTACTAGTGACCTAGAGTGTCCTACTCTACCAAACATTGATATTTAAGAACTATTGAAATATCTATATCGTTTTCATGTTAGTCAAATGATTAATATATGTCACAGTATATTTTTCTAAGATATAGGTGATATATATTTTGAAGATATTTCAAAAGAAGGTTATAGAGGGAAGGAATGCTAGAACCACATGACAAACAGTGCCTTTGCATGAAGGAGAAGTGGAGTTCTTAGTGCTCTCTGAGCTTGGTTGTTTGACTGCAGATGTTTCATTACTCAACTAGGTAACATCATCAGGTAACATCAGTACTGATGATGTTACCTAGTTGGGTAATGACACATCTAATCCTGTCCCCATTTTGGGATAGGACACCTTGATGTTTAGTATTGATGTTGCCTTCCAGTCCCCCATGTTCTACCCCAAGGCCTGGTAATCAGACCTCCAGAGATCCTGCTTCCAGCTGCTGCTACTTAATGCATGGTCAGCCTGTAATAAGGCTTGCCTCATCTACAATTTAATTGTGGATGAGAGGGCTAACTTTGTTTGCATTACCAAAACCTGGCTGGCCCCCGGGTGGGGGGTGGAGGTCATCTCTTGGACAGTGCCTAGCTGGGTTTTGTGTATGGCATTAGCCATGAATCCAGACTTTGGGTGGAGGTGTAGCAATTGCCATCTGAGAAACCATAGTGGCCTTCAGGGACACAGCTCCACAGATTGCTTGGTGTGCGAACTTGTTTGTGAAGTTGGGCTGTAGGGATTAGAAGTAACTGTTGCTTGTGTACCATCCTCCCTGCTGCATAGCAACCTTCCTGCTGGAGCTGCTAACATATGTGGCTGTGTTGGCAGTGGAACTCCCCAGACTGATGGTTCTGGGGGACTTCAACCTGCCATCTTTGGGCATAGACTCAGAAGCAGCTTGAGAGTTCATGGCCACCATAGCAAACATGGACCTGATTCAAATAATTTGTGGCCCAACTCACAGAGGAAGCCATGGGTTAGACCTGGGTTTTATTTCAGGGCAGTGGCAATATGATCTGGAGTTGGGGATGTTACCATCAGTCCCTTGCCAGGGACAGATCAGTCCCTGTGTCCCAGAAGGTGGCACGTGGTTGAGTCTGTGCAGTGGTGGTCATCGCCTATAAAGCCCTACAGGGCATAGGGCCAGGCTACTTGCAGGACCACCTTTCTCCTATTGTTTCTGCCAGCCCCACCAGATCTAGTAGATGCCAAAGACAGCATTGAAGACCTGGCTCTTTCCCCAGGCATTTGGATCAGATAAATAGATGAGCTGTGTTACTACTGAAGGTAAGTGGGGTAAACTTTATCCTGGAGCACTGTGGGGTTCTGTTTGGTGGTTTTGTCTGCTTTAAACTTGTAAGCCATCCAGGGTCATTTGAGCAGCTGTATAAATGAAATGTCTGTCTGTCTGTCTGTCTGTCTGCCTGTCTATCTGTCTATCTTAGAACAAGGTTCTCTGCGGATGGAAAATGATTGTGTTGCACTAGCAACTTTCATATCCAGGCTGTCTGATCTAACCTTTCCAGGAACACTTTTGTTACCTCTTTGTTAGATCTGTGGCCCTTCAGGATACTCTCAGTGACTAGTTGCACACAGCATAACCTCCTGGAATTTGCTTTGTGTTCTGCTTTTTATAGTTTATGATGTGAATCCAGCAATGTCAGGGAACTGATCTGCCTCCATGTCGTTTGCAACAATTATTTGTTCCCTTTCCATAAAGTGTTGGAGACTTTATCCTGCTATCACATCTGAGACACAGCTGGTGTCACAGTTCTGTAATGGATGAGGATCCTTATTACTCCCTGATACTTGTGCCCCACATCCCATAAATTTCTTCAGTTATATGAGGCAGCCCAGCTAAACCCATAATTCCATCCCAGACCTGAGTCAGCAACCACATACCAAAATAAATACATACATACATACATACATACATACATACGCACGTTTGGGTCAGACTCATGCCAAAAATAGCAAAGGTGACTTGGTACAGGGAAATATGGAATTTAGTGTTGCTTTTAATGCTTGTGACTTGTAGAATTCGGGCAGTGATAAAGATGAAGAGTCTTTCCTTTTATGACAAAGTGGTTTTCCATTGCACTGCATACTTCCCAGATTTGTTTTCAAATTCCCAAACCCTCCCCTTTTCCTGTCATTTCTTTTAGATTACAAGATTGATCAGTCCCCTTACTGATATTTATAAGCTGCTCTAGGAGCCTTTTTGGTTAAAGAGCAGAATTCAAAAGCAAGCAAGCAGGAACAAATGGAGGAGATAATACTATTTTATTATTTATTTATTTATTTATTTATTTATTTATTTATTTATTATTAAAGAAATGTATACCCCATCCTTCTATCATACTCGCTATAATCAGGGGGTATATGACAAATGTTTCCAAAACACTAAGTCAAAATAATACCAGATAAAAAGAACTTTAAAATAAGACAATGGTCTGTTTATTGTATGACCATGTATCTGTCTGACATCCTTCCATCATAAGGTGTGGAAGAGACAGTGTGTGTATGGATCTCTCTATGTGTCTGGGCACTATGTGGAGAAGACACCCCCATGCACATACTTTTGCAGATTTTTTTTTCAGAATTTATAAGAACAATCAGAAGGTTGAATGAGTGGCTTCTATTTCTCTTCTCCACCATGAACTCTTCAAATGGCTGAGAAGTTCTACCATCACTTATTGATCTAGCCATACAAGTCAAGCAGAAGAATGTGCTCTTTTTCATGGGCTTTCTACACATGATACCATTATATGATGATCAGAACCCTTTGTTTTCACTGTCTAAGACATAAGAAGTACTGTATTTTTCCATCAATAAGACGCCCCCATGTACAAGACAACCCCCACTTTTCCAACCCAAAATTAAGAAATCAATATTTTAAAGATAGTGCAGAACACATTTTTATTTAGTAATTAGTTAACATTGACCTGATACACTCGGTGGGAGGAGGTCCAAACCATCTCTCTGCAGCTCTATTTCCATGCTCTTTTGCATAACTGATTACATTCAAGCACAAGTGAAACTACCGATAGCTTGTCTCTGCAAACAGACTTCCTCTAATTGGTTTGTTCAGCATCAGCTGACGTCAGTTACATAAGGCTCGTGATTGGAGGAAGTCTGTTTGCAGACTGAAGCTATTTCACTCGTGATTGGAGGCTCGTGCTTGGAGGAAGCCCGTTCACAGAAACAAGGTATGGGCAGTTTTGCAACCGCGCGGTTCTTTCCTCGGCTGACTTCCTTGAATAAGACGCCCTTCAATTTTTAGTGTAAGGATTTATAAAAAAGTATCGTCTTATAGTCGGAAAAACATGGTATTTATATGATGAAAATAAATAGTATACCACCAGTCTACCACAGCATACCTCACAATAGAGCATTGGTAGAGCCTCCTGACTACCTAGGATGACAAATTCAGCTTTAACTACCACCATCTCCCACTGAATTAATGTCTTTTTACCGAGATTGCTTCCATGACCAGGCCAAGGCTGAGATAATCAGCAAACAGCATCATTTACCAAAAAGTCTCAGTAGTACAGATGTCATCCACAGCCTCAGAAACAGCAATTCTAAAAATCAAAGGGAGGGTTTATTGTAAAGATGAACAAATCAGATGACATACAGTATAAGACTCTGACATTATTGCACAAATGACATGTAGTGGCAAATGACATGTCACGGCACACATTACATAGCCACATCATTTGCAGAATAATGTCAGGGCTCATGTGTCATCAATTTGACATTACTTGGGCTTGTAACAGACCCCTATGGTAGAGCTAGCTATCCTCTATCAGCAGGGTGTTAGCACTTTATCTTGAACAAACTGGTCAGTCTAAAAATAAAGTGGAGATAAGAATTAAAGAGTAACTGTAAAGACAAAGCACAAACCACATAACATCACAGATGTCATGACTTCATTGCTTACCATGACTTCATCATGCATCATGGCACAAGTTATGTCATCAGTTGCACAATGTAAATGACATAACTTGCTCCCTGCATGTCATGACCCTTATCTAGATCACTTTTTCCTTTTTTGCTTAGTGGAGAAACAATGTATCAAGGATCACTGGGGGGCATCAGTGATAACCATTATCGAACCTGTTTCCCCACTTCTTAACTAGGAAACAATGTTTTTGATAATTCCCTGGGTAGTGGTGGTGGCGACAAGTAAGCCTCTTGCCTTCTTCTCCAGAGAGACCTATTAAGTTTACTGGGGCACAACAAACTTAACTTCCCTCCCTCTGGGAAGAGTGGTGTACACACAAAACAATCATAGTTCTACTACCCATCTCCCCAAAGTATTTGGCAGTACAGAAGGAACACAGTGTGTTGCTCTAGTGAGGTAGTCAGCCATTTGTGAATCACACACTGATGCTCCTGAACAACCTCGTGTCCAGAAATAGTTTGTCTCCTTGATAGGGAGAAGTATATTTCCTCCTCCACTCTAGCAGGAAGAGACTTGACTTATGTGGGTGTATGCATGGGCATACTCATATATGTGAATGTGTCCATATCTGTATGCATGAGTGGGCCCCAACCCATACAAGGAACCACCCTAAAAAGTAAATGATCAGAAGAAACCATGCTCCCATTTTTTAAGAAGTAGTTTTAAGATGTGTTGTATATTTGGAGGGACAGAATTGCCTGGGACTTACAGTAAATAAGCAGGACTTGCAGAAGAATATGAGAGAGGAGTTAGCAGTGGTGGCAATTAAGGAATGTTTTGCGAGTGGGTGGAAGAAAAAGAGGGATGACAACATAGCCAAACACTTGGCACTTAGCCCAGGGCAGCTGCTAGTCAGTCCATGTGCGTAGGTAAAGGGCAAAACTGTATGGCTGTTTTTAAGCAATTTTAATTGGTTCAGTTTTGGAACTTTGACTTCAAAACCCTGTTTTGGAAATTTGGGCTTCTCTAATTTGCTCCAGCAATTTTAGCATGACTTAATTTGCATTAAACAACTCAACTACATTTAATTTGCTGTGACAACTTTGATTATAATATGCTGGGTTTTCTACTTCTTCTCCCAGGTCCCCAAGATCAGTATTATTAGATGCAGAACAGGGTCAAGAAACCCAACTGAATCCGGCTACTAGATCTAGACTACAAAAATACAGGCAGCAAAGAATTTGTTTTTTTTATATCTTTGCTGCCCTCCGGTGGGCATCTGGTTTTTTGTAGCCCAGATTGACAGCTCCACATTCCCTCCAGTCCAGATTGCTGAACAACACTTTCAGATTGGAAACTTCTGCTGCAAACTGGCCCTTCCTCTCAGAGGTCAGTGTAAAATAACAATCAGATTTTACAAGAATCCAAGAACAAGAACAAGATTCCAGAACAATCTGCTGTACCAAGAGCAAGCTGAAGTTTCCTCACCCTATTACTTGATAAGGTCCAAATGACACCAACCCTGAACAAAACTAGCCAGTCTGACAACCACGGGATTCTGTTAAGAGAAAAAAAGGTAGAAATGGGAGAGAATGTTGCAGAAGAGATCACTGGTAATTGGCAGAACTTAAAAAGGAATATTCTATACTATAACATTTTGTTGCAGGTTTGACTTTCGTACAAGGGATCAGTCATAGCAAATGTTTGGCTTGAAATGGGGAGGGGGTTGCCTCAGAACTCTGAATCCAAATTGATCAAGTTTTGCTGCGGCTGGTTGCAGATTGCAGGACTTCTTTTAGCGGCTGGTGGCCATTATCCCCTGTTCTTTCAAAATATAGCTATTCTATAAAATAGAATCATTCTGAGGGGGTATTAAATAAAACTATAATGGCTCCTAGATACACTGTCATAAGAAGTTTGGCTCTTAACCACTGCAATTGGTAAAATACCTCATACCTCACCTTGACACCTCTGGATAAAGACCCCCACAGGTCAAATTCGCATCTGTGTACTTTACTTGGTAACAATACAGAAGTGGTTTTCTACTGGCCAGCCACAGGTTTGCCAAACTAGTGAACAGCCCTGAGATTTTGTGACCGTCTCTCACCCAAGTTCTAATCAAGCCCAACCCTGCTTAGCTTCCTAGCCCAGACTGATTAACCAGGTGCTTTCATGTCTGGATGGAGCCACAGTGAAATACAGGTATGGGAATCCTGGCATAGCCTTGGTACCATATCACAACACGTGTATTAGAAATCCTAAAGTAAGGATGCCCAATCAGCTGTACGTGGCCTTACCAAGCTTGGGATGCGGCTGCCGTAGCCCCTCCAGTAAGTTCCTGCCAAACTTCCATTTTTAATTTGACTAAAAGGAAAAATGGTTGCATAGGCTGTAATCATAATACCTATAATTAATGTGAATGTACTTTTAAACCAGATTTTGTTTTGCCTTGTCCCTTCCCACCCTTTGGTGTGTGGCTTCCAGCAGGGCACTCCATGAGCAGGCACAGCCCTGTGAATGCTTGTCTTCCTTTGGCCTAAGACCTCGCCCCGGGATGCCTCATCTTTGGAGCCAGTTGCAACGTTTGAAATGTTGAGAGCTCATGAGAAGACCTCTCACACATTGGCTGCCATGGTGGGTTCGGCAGAAGTTAAACAAAGTACAGGCTGCGGCCACCTATTCTTTTATTTTCTAAGAATACCTCCAGGGCTTATGTGGGCTCAGAGACATTGTATATAAATTTGCTACTGTGCAGCATGCTAACTTCACCCCTGCCCCCCCTTTTTTAATTAAATGAATCTTTAAAAATTAAAATTAAGTCAGACAGGCAGTTTGGCAAGCTCCAAGGAGGCACATTGTTGATCCTGGATACCACACTGAGGACCTAGTCTGAATGATCTATCCCTGGCCACAAAGCCCTTCAGACTTGAAATAATACACAGTTCAGTCCTGGATTGAATGTGACTTCCCATGAACCCAGCTTATCTTTCACTTGTGCCAGGAATTGCTGAACCAATATATGGTTTCCCATGGATTGATCCATGGAAGTACAAGATCCTCTTCTTAGAGAATAATCTTCCAGATTATCTTCACCCCTCCTTGTTGTCATTGGATTCTCCTGGCCAATTCTAATCTCAGGGAAACCTACCTTAAGCAACAAGTTCTTCCTGAGAGCTTTCCTGCAGCCTAATGAGAAGTTTGCCTTACTGCTCTTTCATCCAGACTCTAGTTGGCCTATTCCTTTGGTTCTGACTCTTGTCCCACAGCTTCTGGATATCTCATCCTTGCTGTTGCCTGCAATCCAGCTGTAACAACCTAGTATGAGAACACTGCAGTACATGTAGATGAAAGCTGTTGAGGAAACAAATATACAGAGTCCCATTAGGGCAAAGAACCAGGCATCTTGATCATTATTTTTTGAATGTTTTCTGAAGGGGCAATAGAAGTATCTTCCTTTTTTTTTTCCCAAGGAACAAAAGGGGAAGATTCTGACTACTGAGGCAATTTAATTAGATTTAAGGCTAATTAAATTCATCCCCCCCCTCATATTAACCATGTTCACAAATATTATTGCGTCTCATTAGATTTCATTCTTCTATCCTTACCGAACAATATTCACCAGTAGTTTCAGCTTGCAATAAGTTCATTATGAAGATAAGGTGGAATTAGTGTAGAAAGCTCAGCTGGTTGAAGGGGTCTGTGCTTTAATTACTGCAGAGGGTGTGCATATTAATTACAACACAAGTGATATTTACTGTACCTCAGGAACATATGACAGGGTAAAGATACTGACAGCACTAGCTAATAAACTCAGTATGATAATGAGGGAGAAAAGACCATAAAAATAGAAGGAAATAAAATTATTCATAAAGTATATTGATCCCAAAGTAAAGACATTAAGCTCTGGTGAAGGGCAACAAAAGGGAAGCTCCTCACTTTATCAAACAAATAACCAAAGGAGAGAAATGTTAGCAGAGAGACAGATTGTCATTATACCAGTCACGTGAGAACGCTCCAGAGGATGCAGAGAAGCAGTAAAATAAGTTTTTAAAAAACTTAAAATTCAGCAGCGCCATCACCTGCAAAAACAGGGGTGAAAGTGACTAACAGGTCAGGCTAATTAACTTTCTCCAACTGTTACCCTCCAGATGTGTTGGACTTTGATTCCCATAATTCCCAACGGGTATCAGGTTATGGAAGGCTGGGAGGGCACCAAGCTGAGGTCAGCTATAGATTTGGAGAGCTCTAAGAAAACAAGACATACCATAAAGGTCTGAGTATATTAAGGTAATAGACTTGAAACTTTTCAGACCTTAACTACCTTCAATTCCAAAATTGGGTGTGTTCTTTTTCACCAAATGTATTCAGAAACCATGTAGAACAGGTGAAATGATGAACATTATAGTACAGATTATTTTTAAAAAGAAAAACTATATTTCTTTTGGTTACTAACCAAAATATCTGAGAATTGTATCTCCATTTTCAGAAGCAGATTCCCAGCTATTAGTGATGAGCAATAGGCAACTGCCATCTTGCTCAAAAGTTCCAATATAATGGAATTTGGCTTGATTCAGCAAGGAATGCTAGTATTCTTATATACTGTGCATATGAATTCCTCAGTTTCCACAGCCAATAGTGAGAGTATATTTACACAAGACTACCTCTGCATGAGATATGAATCACAGAAATAGAAAAAGAGCAAATCTGGGCAATTCCTCTAAAAGTATGATTTTTGTTTTTTGCTTTTGGGTTTTGATTTGTTTTTTGTTTGCTTCCAAGACTCACTATTTTCCAGGAGCAAAATAGTCAACTTAAAAAAAAAAAGGAATGGAATTTGAGCTCTTTTCACACCTTCTTTTCTTTCATGGTATATTTGGATAAAGGGAAAGAGAATCATGACATAGGGTCTGTCTTTGTGATGCTGCTTACATTTTAGTGATACAGATGTTCAGCATGACATCTGCAAAGGGACATTTCTTCAGGTCCAACACAGTGTAGATTCTGGAGAACAAACTTTGATTTTGAAGTGTTTGAACTCAAAATGTTTATCTAATACTGTGCATATGTACATTAAGGGGACGCGGTGGCGCAGCGGCTTAATGACGCTGAAAGTTGCCGGCCAGAAATGGCTGACACTTTGGCAGTTCGAGTCCAGCCTTCGCGTTGACAGGGTGAGCAACTGTTTCCTCCCCAGCTCCTGCCAACCCAACAGGTCGAAAACTCATGTGAGTAGATAAATGGGTACTCTCACTCCTGTGGGAGGAAAAATGCTGGCAGCGCCTTGCACAGAGAGACGGGACCAGTTGCCGGTAAGCGCGAAAAGGGCGCGAAGCAACGGAAATCCCACCTCCTGCGCTTGCCAGCTGGGCTCTGCTCTAGGAAGGAGGCTCTGGCAAACCACTTCCGAAAAACTATTGCCTTGAAAACTGCAAGGATTCGTCCAGGCAGTCACTGCAGGGTCAGTAAAGACTGAGCACAGACAAAAAAAAAAAATATGTACATTGTGCTACATACAATAAAGACTTCCATTCAAAGGTCTCAGTCACAGGAAGCACCTTCCATATACAGGAATGGGTGGCTATCTGTGGGCATCTGTTGAATATATACTTTGTCAGTAGAAATTGGCAGTAATATACTAAAGCCAGAGGGAGTGGTCTAATCTGAATGAGACCTTTAATATATAAAGCCTATCTAATGTAACAGGATTATTAGGCACTAGGACTTTTTTTTAAAGTGGCTTGTTTATCCACCATCCCCAATTCTCACCTCTTGGGAGTGTGAGGAAGACAATTGTTTTCACTTAATTTTTAATCATATAATTATTCCATGTGCTGGTTGCTCTTGATGATTTTAGAAATTCCTGATGTATTAATGCTTGGTGTGTGTTTTGTAATGTTCATTAAAAACAACGGACTACACAATACCTGGAGGGCCAGACCTACAGCAAAAGAGAAATATCATTCAAAAAAGAAATCTCTAAATAAATACTTAGCTTCCTATTATTTAATTGATAGCAACAATAATAACAAAAATGAGTTGATGACGTCTTCAACCCTGGGTGCAGCTGCTATAAAAAGGCAAAATCCATCTAGGGGATCATTATGAAAATAATGCTGTTAATATCAACTTGGATGACTCTAAACACATTAGCCAGGCCCAAACAAAATGCTAAGCTGTAGTTTGTTTAAACCACAGTTGATTGAATAAGACACAATAGTCTGCTTCACATGTAAAACCAAGCCATAAACCATAATTTGCAAACTGCAGTGGCCTAGTTCATGCATTGGGCTAAATCAAAAGGAGTTGAAGTCCACACAGCTTAAAGTTGCTGAGGTTGAAAAACACTGCAATAGGGGCTCACAGGCTGTCTTTGCCAGTTATTGAGGAGCTTCAGATAACTAATGTAAGAAGGTTCTCTAAGCTCTGATTTAGTGTGATGTTTAAACCCAGACAAATTAATGATTGTTCTTATATTTCCAGTTTAAAGGAAATATGCCTTCCAGTGCTAGCTTCTTCAGAACATGAACAAAAAGGTCAAGGAATTCATATTCTTATTGCATGTTTTCTAATGGCCATTTTGAAAAAAGATATGGGACTATACAGGCCTTTGATCTGATCCAGGAGGGAGCTTCTTCACACATTCTGTTCTGCCCTACATCATCCTATCAACCCTTTCTGTCCCTTCTATCCTGAATCCTTTAGGAAACACAGTGAAGTAGAAGATTAGTGCTCTGATTATTTCTATTTAAACCATATTTTAAAAATTATTATAAAATGAGGGCTGCAAGGTTTAATTAAATAAAGTATTTTCCCCTCAAAATTATATGTCCATACAATTTTGTAAACTTCCAAAGTGGTTCACAAAATGGTAAAGGAAAGAAAAGAAAAAAGAAAACATTACACATTCTGAGATCCTAACAAAATAGTTAAAACAACATCAGGCAATAAATTAGCAGTTAAAATTGCCTGTAAAACTTAGAAGCTCTGAAACAGCAGCAACAGTGAAACACAACACTCAAAACTGGGCTTTACAAGAAAGATCATCGGATCACATGCCCAAACAAATATATTTTAGGACAAAGACAGGACGCCATAACGGAAGTTACCAAATTTCTCATGGTTCTCTCCAGCCATTTGGTCTCTAATAGTGAGGTATTTAAAGAAAGACTTCTACAACTCGCAAAACCTAGGAAGGCCTTACCACAAATCTACCTTGTGTGCCATTTGTGTCCATTTCTGGATCAATCACTAACACCTTAGTCACCCCCCTCACAATCATTATCACCTTACTCATCTCCTGTTATAATTTACAATATAGGGCTGCCTTTGAAAAGCATTCAGAAACTGCAAGTGATCTAGGATGCAGCACCATGGACAGGTTTGAGTGAGTCATGCTACACTTAGGTAGTGTCACCACTCCACAGGCTCCTGGTGAGCTTCTGGATGCAATTTAAGGTGGTTATCACCTATAAAAGTTTATATAGCACACGTTATTTGTGGGACTGCTTGTCTCCAATTATTTCTGTTTACCCCACCAGATCCAACATGGTGGGCATGAAGAGGAAGAAGAAGAGGAAGAAGATGTTATTGGGGTAATAATAGTAGTAGTAGTAGTAGTAGTAGTAGTAGTAGTAGTACTGGGAGCTAGAGTTTGACAATCTCTGGAGAGTTATTGGCTCCCTATCAATAAACTCCCTGAAGCTTCAGTCTTTTTAAATTATACATGGACTGTATGAGGAGAAAACAATGACAGAAGATACAGAGTTTAGAGAGCCTTCTTACATTAGTTATCTGAAGGTACTCATTAACTGGCAAACACAGTCTGTTAGCCTCCACTGCAGTGTTTCTCAGCCTCAGTAACTTTAAACTGTATGGACTTCAACTCTCAGAATTCCACAGCCAACAATGAACCAGCCATGGCAGAATGGGCAAGCTTCTCCAGAACAAAGCATTTGACCAGCTTCTGGGTATTCTTTATTGGTAGCCAGTTCTTGGCTAGTACCCAAAGGTGTAGCAAGGGCTTACCAGGGTCCTTCTGCTGATTTGAACCAAAAGTCCCTGAACCATAGCCACTCTCTCAAACATGGATGAATAGTAGTCACTCTCCCTCTCTCTTTGGTTAACTTTATATCCAGAGTTGAGGAGGAGACATGGTGGTGAGGCAGACAACTCTGCAGAGTTCCAGGATGGCCTTCATCTGCTCTAAAGTTTTCTACAAGCATGATATGTGAAACCCACCTAAGGCTTAATTTTATAGATCTTCCTCTGCAATGCTTGACATTTCCTTGTTATACTTAGCCCACTAACTCCTGCCAAGCCATTTCTGTACTTTCTTCCCTGCTTCTTAATTGGCCAATTGTAACTTCCCATCTTTGTTATATGATATATGGGTATACGTGCATATGTGGAAGTCACAATTTAGGTAACACTTAACCCTGGAAGTAACACTTGCCCCAACACTACTGACTTCTAGAAGCAAATTATAGTGGACCTCTTCCACAGGGCTTTTTAAACTACAGTAGTTAGTTAATACCATAGCAGTGTTGTAGGCTGATTAATGTCTTTGTATTTCATTGTTATCGATTTTACGATTGCGCTTATGTTATGTATTTAGTGTGGATGTTTTATCTGCTGATATGCTGCCAAGAAGCATGTGACTGTGATGGAATACAAATAAAATATATAAATAAATAATAAATACTATCAAGAATTTTTTTTTTTTTCTATCCATTGGGCACCTAGGAAAATCAGATATCTTTTTCTCATACTGCCTCATTACCTTTGCAGATCCTCTATGTAAAGCGATAATGGCAGTGCTGTTGTCACAGTGAATCCTAGGCTGATACATGACATTAGAAAATACTGATTTTACTACTAGCAAACCAGTTCATGATACTAGGAACTGAAATCTCAGCTGAGAAAAAGGAATGGGGCACCATAGGAAGAAATAAGAAGGGTAACAAAAATTGAAAGCCAATAGATACATTTACACAGTTATAGTTTTGAATTCTGTTAAGGGGAAAGGCAAACAGGTTATGCTAATGGTATAGTAGAGTGAGATATTTGATGCAGTGGTTGAACTTTGAACAGGGAGGTTCAACTTCAAAGCCTTTCTCACCTTGAAGTTCATTGGATAACCTTGGACCTACCAATACTTCTTAGCCTAACCTACATCACCCAGGGTTCTTATAGAAGTAAAATAGGAATCGTGATCCCCTGTAGTTCCTTGAAGGAAAGGAAGCGTATAAATGAGATTTTAAAACGGGAAAAAAGAGAAGGAAGAAAAACATATTGGATATTTTCAAAATACAGAGCCATGGTGGGAACACAATTTGAACAAAACAAATGTTTAGCCTTGAGGAAAAAACAATTGAGGGAGAAATGATAGCGCTCTTCAAACATCTGAAAGGATGCCATATCAAAGGCTGAGACTTGTTCTCTCTCTTTCCAGAGTGCAGGATACATAATAAAAGATTTAAGTAACAGGAAGGCAGATTCCAACTGAATGTTTGGGGGGGGGGGGGGACTTCCTAACAGTAAGAGTAGCTTAACAGTGGAACCAATTACCCAGAGAAATACTGGACTCCACTTCACCAAATGCGTTAAAGCAGAGGCTTAGAGAGCCATCTGTCAGGGAGGTTTTAAATTTGGATTCTTGCACTTAGCAGGGGGTTGGAATCAATGTCCTAAATGGCCCCTTCAAACTCCAGGATTCTATGAAATAAGCAACTAAACAGGATAGGTAATCCACAATAGAGAAGACGGTGGATTATGGCCAGATCCAAAAGGACTCATGCATACTAGCATACTGTCTGGAGAAAACAGAAATCAATTTCAACATTCAGTGTCTACTAACATAATTTAGGTATAAACTCTGAGGAATAAAGTATAGGAAAATGATAGGGTTCACCCAATTAAATAAAGTGCTGGGAGTACTGTAGTGGACAGATGGAAGAGTGATAATGGGAGATTTCAATTATCCTGACATCTGCTGAGAGTCTAACTCTGCCAAGAGTCAGAGGTCCAGCAAATTCCTGTCTTCTCTTGCTGACAACTTCATTTATCAGAACATGGAAGAAAGAAGGAGTTCTGCTATTGTGGACCTAATTCTCACCAAGAGGGAGGAATTGGTTAAAGAAGTGAAAGTGACTGGCACATTGGAGAAAACTATCATGTTCATTTCAAATTCTTCCTTGAACATGTGATATCCAGAGGAGGCAGAAGTTAGTAGAGTCAGATCTCCATGTTGGACTTTAATCCAATATGGATTAAATTAATCAGAAAAGTGTATTCTGATTCATTCCAAAGAAAGGTCAGATCTAGTGGCTTGAAATCCTGAAGGAGGCTAGTGTTCAGGAAGTATGAGAAATTTTATGAAATGAGATACAAGACAGAAATATGGGAGAAATCTAAAGAGGCCAGCATGGATACACACAGAGCTTTCTAAAATGCTGAAGAGATAAATAAGCATATACAAGAAATGGAAAGAATATATAACCAAAGTATGATTAACTACCTGTGATGAAAGACTGAGAGAATTAGTGAAGAATACAAGAATGATGACAGTTTCTCAATGTGGGACAGATTATTATTTGGTAGTGTCAAGAGTAGATCTTGGGGGAAAGATCCCTTTTGGGAATTGAGTGGCATCTAAATTTAAGTTTAAACAAGCAAACAAACAGATCCAGTAACATGGACACGAACATGGACATGTGAGGAAAGGAAAGATGTGAAAGAAATGAAAGTAGAATGATTGCAGGAAGAGTTAGTATGAAATTATTGTTATACTATATTAGATGATAGCTTAATTTCCCAAAAGAATGAGTGGAAAATGGATGTTAGAAAAGACAATGTGGAATTCTTTGAAAAGAATTATGTTACAGAGTGCCACAGAAGTATGTGTGGCGTTATGCTAATAGATAGTATGAAAAAGGATGCTTGGGGGAATGATGAAGTGAAAGAGGCTGTGGATTGCTGCAAAACTGAGGATGAGAGAAATATAGCCTATAACGTATATATAAAGAAAAAGGTAGTTGTAAAACGTAGTCAGAGATAGCAAGAAACAATTAAGATTACAAGAAGCAGCAAAAATGGAGCAGCTTTAATGGAAATAAAAATTGTTTTGGAAGTATGTGGAAGGTCTAAAAAGGAGCCTCCATCAGACTGAATTAAATTAAAAAGGAAAGTGATGAAATTATTTGGAATGAACCTGATTTGAGAGAATGCTGGAAATAATATTTTAGGGATTTGCATGGGAATGCTATGTTGAAGAGTACCTGAAATAAATGCTACTAAGTTAGGGTCCAAGAAAAAATAATGAAAAGAAAGTCATAAGTGCTGTAGGAATACTGAAAAATTATAAGACTGCAAGTGTAGATGGTTTAACTGGAGGCATGTTAAAATACAGATCTGGCATGCTGTGATGTAGTCTAACATGTGTATGAAAACTGCTTCTGTGCCTGACAAGTGGGAGAATGCCATTATCAGGTAACAAGAATGAAAACAAAATCTATTGGGGAATTAGTTTGTTAAGTGTTCCTGGAAAGATGTCAGAATTCTGATTGAAAAAGTACAGGAGGTGACAATTAACAAAATTTGGGAAGTACAGTGCACTTTATGTAGGATAGGATGTGTGCAGACGACAGTTTTGCTTTTAGCAGATCCTTGAAAAGTATGAATGTAACAAAGACCGTTTACTGAAGTTGTTGATTTAGAGAAAGCATATGATAAAATGAACTGTGGAATATTTTGCATGAATAGAAGATTGTTGAAGGAATGTGGTCTGAATGTAAAAATATGTGGCCAGTATGACTAAAGCATATTGAGGTATCAGACAAAGAAAATTAATGGTGATGGACTCTCAAAACAACTATGTAAGGGAAGAGTGAATGGGTTGAGAGGAAAAGGAAGGCCAAGATAATCATGGATGGAATCTTTCAAAAAGAGAGAGGTGAGAAATGTAAAGAACCAAAGACATGTATGAATCAGTGTGTAGAAGTGATGGAAACAAGGATGATAGAAAATTATTGGCAGGTGTACTGAACAATATTGCTATCAACCAGACTTAATTATTTTTCCTTTTCCTATTTCATGTCTTAAATTTCATTGCCTTACTATTTCTTTCTTGTTTTTTGCACCTTAATCCTAAAACAGAAACAGATAATGGATAAATCTGTGTGTATGTGTGTGTGTGTGTGTGTGTGTGTGTACACATATACATTTCCTTTATTCTCACCTCTGATTCCTGTATACTCTGTCAAAATCTGATGTTCAGTTCCTTCTGGCTTAGCCACGTTTGTGGAATGAGTACCTGTTTCTTTCACTCAGGGCAGCTCCAAGGGTATCATAATTCGCTCAAAAACCATGAGGTCCCTTTGGAGTAACATCATAGCTTTAATACAGGTAAGGCTACCTGGGATATAAAACACTTAAACAACTAGAAAGCTCCAAAGTTGGTAGCCCTATGTGCTGGCATGCTTGCTTCCATAGATTGTCCCCACTGAAATACTAAGTGTTATCATTATTTGCAGACTTCACATTGTAAACCATTCAACAGCTGGGGTGTGGGAATGCATTCCCCCCACTAACCCCCTGGCATTGTACCATGCAATTAAGGACATTATAGGGGTGGGGGAAGTGCAGGGCTTTTTTGTTAAAGTATCTAGGACTGGCTACTGTTATAAACAAGACACTGTTTCAACATAAATCATTCATGGGTTTCTCTTCTACAGCAATTTCAATGTTAATTGCACATTGATAATTTTTTTTTTAAAAAATCTACTACTGATTCTTTATGCAGAGAAATTCTGCTTAATTTTCTTTGATGCCTGGCCTTTAATTAGTTTAAGATGGTGCCCTTTTGTTTTCATGTTTGGCACTATGACAACTTGGGTGCGGCTCATAATTTGGAATAGTGAAGCAGAACTGCTGTGAAGGCTCCGAATCAATAGAGAAATTTGCTATGAAAACCAACACGTACGAATCAACACCTTTTCCTTTTTCATGATGGCAAACCTTATTTAATATGAGTAATATTTCAAAGCTGAACATTGCACTTGCCACTGAAATCCTTTGTTTTAAAGAAAGAGGCAATGTCTACTAATAGCGGTAACAAATACTCTGCAGTTGGAATGTTTGATGAAAAGGATATCAGTGATATCCCAAATACTGCATTATCCATAGGACTGGGCATGCTTCAGATATAATTAGAAGCAGTACTTTTTCTCAAAGTCAAGGGGAAGTCTGAAAAAAGTCAGGCTGCTTTAATAAATAGCAGAAAGTTGCTGTGCTTACTTGAGATTCACAGCACTTCTTCCCACAATCACTTCTGAAGTGTACATAGCCCTAACCATTGCCACTTACAGTTTGATAAGGAAACAAAGATTCAGTGTAGAGTCATGACTATCATATTGTGTTGGGACTGCAGAGACTCCCCTCAAGTATGGAAGATTACTGGGCAATGTGGATTGGGCATTATTTCAACTCCGTATATCCCCATAGGAGAACTGCTGTGTGGGGTAAAAATTGGAGAAGAGTGCTATGCATGCCACCTTTAGTTCCTGGAGGAAAGGTTAGGTAGAAATATAATGAATACATTTTAAAAGAAACAAATCTTTTAAATTAATGGTTGGGATCCAGATCTTGCATTTTTGTGAAGGGAAAAGCTCCTTGTATGTATTGCTGGTTTTGATCAAGCACTGATTTCCACTGGCTGTTCAGGGGAATTTTCATCCGATTCCTTTCTCCTTGATGCCACTGTGTCCCCTAAAGATCTGCTTTGGAGGACTGGGGGATCCTGAAACCTGTGCTGTTCCAGGACTAGCAAGACAGTTAATGTGTGTGTGTGGGGCGGGGGGGGGGTATCAAGCTCAGAGGAACTGATGATGGCAAGTTGCTGAAAACCTGTAGAGTTTTTCCCCACAACCAAGTTAAAGTGCTGTCTCTGATCCCATAGTCAGCAGAAATCTTTTCCAATGTAACATTTTCTATTTCCACTGCCAACCCTTGTTCTGAATCTACTCTCTCTGTTCTGATTTGCTGCAGGATGATGGCATCCTGATTTCAAGTGTTCAGGACGTGATAAATGAAAGGATCAGTTGAACATGCTGGCTTTGCTGCCCTTCCCTTTTCCAAATTTCACCATCTGACAGAAAATCATTTGCCAAGCATAAGAGTAGTGAGGGGATTAGGTTTAAGAAAGTGGCACGTTTTGACTGGTGGCTCAGTCTATTTCTCCTACTACTCTTCTACATACAGCAAGGCAAGAGTGGATGGACCTATTTGCCACTTTTGCAAGCCCACTGAAAAACTATTCAGCAGGCTTGCCAAATGTCATGGTGTGGCCAGGTTCTTTCGGAACTGGATGTGTATTTAGGGTTACAAGGATGGCAATTGGCACAGAGAAACCAAGACAATGGAGGCTTTTATGCTTCTTCTTTACAGCAAAACTATTTACAGTAGGTATTTACAACAAGATCTTGCCTTCTACATGGTATCAAGTTTCTTCTTAAGTCTGTCTTCCAAAGGCCATTCCCCTCTAACTCTCCTCCTAAACTTCGTTCTCCTTCACTCCATCTCCCTCCTTTGTTTCTGGGATTATCAAGAGAGAATAAAAGGAAGGAATGTGCTGGATTTATGAATGAGTGTGCTCAGTGCTGCTCGTCTCCTTTCCTTGGATCTACTCAGCTGATCATCATCTGTGTCTCTTTCAAATCTCTCTTGGGAGTCTTCTGCCCAGTCCCTCCCCAGAGACAAAGGTTTTGCCAAAGACTCTGACCCTCTGTCCATAGCCAGCCACATCACTCCTTCCTGTCTTGGGTCTTGGTGAAGATTCTTTTCCTCCAAGGAAGCCACCCATTGACTTTTCTTCTTCCTCTCTGACCTGGGAAGTGACAACTGCTCCACATGCTCACGTCAACTTTACTCTCCCACTTTTCTCTCCAGCAACTTCCTTCTACAACTGTCTTTGTAGTTTGTGTTTTCTGTCCTCATTTCTCCCCTTGTTTTTTCTCCTATCCTTCTCTCTCACTCCCATTTTGGGTTAAACCAGCAACATGCCCCCCCCCCTGCCACAACTGAGGAGGTGAGTGTCTCTCCAGGGCTCTAGTCCCCAACACCTATATGCAAGGATGGACCAATGGGAATGTTGTCTACATGTGCACCACAACAGTCCTGGCCAGCAGCTGGTTCAACTCATCAGTCCGTGTGACAGTACTCTTGCATTTCAAGGCTAGAATTGAGCTTCTTCTCCCCTTTTTCTCTCTCCTTTGCTGACTTACACCAGCACAACTGCAGCAATACCAGGCCACTAAAAACCATATACAGGTAGTCTTCACTTAACAACGACAATAGGGACTGGAAAATTGGTTGTTAAGCAGGGTGGTCATTAAGCAAGTCACCACATGACCAGACCTGATTTTATGACCATTTTTATGGCAGTCATAAAGTGATCACCATGTTGTTAAGCAAACCATGTGATTGTTAAACGAATCCAGCTTCCCCAATGGACATTTTTTGCTGGAATTTTTTTAATGACCATGTGATTCACTTTACAACCATCATAAAGAAGGTCACAAATTGTGATCACGTGAACATGGGTGGTGGTGCAACAGTTTGTGATGTTCGTAAGTGTGAGTACAGGTCATAAAGCACTTTTCCAAGGCCATCATAACCTCAAACCATCGTTAAACAAACGGTTGTTAAGCGAGGATTACCTGTACTACACTGAAATGGCAAGTTTTGACAGATGGTTAGACCCGCTCTTTCCTGCTTTGTCACATTCTTACCACCTCCTCAAATTCTTTGAACATAGCCCTAGACCCACAACTGGGTCCAGTGTTTTCCATGATGGGGAAAACAAAAACAACAAGAAGAAAGTAATGGTGGAGGAGAGTGCTTGGGGACTGGCAGAGAGAGGACTGGGTTGATTCTACCTCCTACAGATCACCTGACTGCCACTGACAGAATGATCAATGAAGTACACCAGATTTTACACAGGCCTCTCTTGACAATGTACAGTACTGTGCAAAAGTTTTAGGCAGGTATGAAAAAATGCTGTAAAGTAAGAATGCTTTCAAAATATATATTGTAATTGTTTATGTTTATCAATTTACAAAATGCAAAGTGAGCAAACAGAAGAGAAATCTAAATCAAATCAATATTTGGTGTGACTACCCTTTGGCTTCAAACCAGCATCGATTCTTACACTTGCACACATTGTACACTTGCACAAAGTCAGGGATCTTGTAGGATTAGAGTCAGGTATATGATTAACCAATTATACCAAGCAGGTGCTAACATAATTTCATATGTATGTTGAAACACAGTCGTTAACTGAAACAGAAACAGTTGTATAGGAGGCTTACAACTGGGTGAGGAACAGCCAAACTCTGCTACTAAGGTGAGGTTGTGGAAGACAGTTTCATGTCACAGGTCATACACCGTGGCAAGACTGAGCACAGCAACAAGACACAAGGCAGTTATACTGCATCAGCAAGGTCTCTCCCAGGCAAAAATTTCAAAGCAGACTGGGGTTTCAAGATGTGCTGTTCAAGGTCTTTTGAAGAAGCACAAAAAATGGGCACCGTTGAGGACCGTAGATGCAGTGGTCAGCCAAGGAAACTTAATGCAGCAGATGGAAGACACATCATACTTACTTCCCTTCGACATCAGAAGATGTCCAGCAGTGGCATCAGCACAGAACTGGTGGAAACCAGTGGGACCCTGATACACCCATCTACTGTCCAGAGAAGTCTGGCCAGAAGTGGTCTTCATGGAAGAATTGCAGCCAAAAAGCCATACCTCCAACATGGAAACAAGGCTAAGCAACTCAACTATGCACGAAAACATAGGAACTGGGGTGCAGAAAAATGGCAGTAGGTGCTCTGGACTGATGAATCCAAATCTGAAATATTTGGCTGTAGCAGAAGGCAGTTTGTTCACTGAAGGGCTAAAAAGCAGTACAATGAGTGTCTGCAGGCAACAGAGAAGCATGATGGAGGTTCCTTGCAAGTTTGGGGCTGCATTTCTGCAAATGGAGTTGGAGATTAGGTCAGGATCAGTGGTGTCCTCAATGCTGAGAAATACAGGCAGATACTTATCTATCATTCCATACCATCAGGGAGGCGTGTGATTGGCCCCACATTTATTTTGCAGCAGGACAACAACCTCAAACATACAGCCAATGTCATTAAGAACTATTTTCAGCGTAAAGAAGAACAAAGAGTCCTGGAAGTGATGGTTTGGCCCCCACAGAGCCCTGATCTCAACATCATCGAGTCTGTCTGGGATTCCATGAAGAGACAGAAGGATCTCAGCCAGCCTACATCCACAGGAGATCTGTGGTTAGTTCTCCAAGATGTCTGGAACAACCTACCTGCTGAGTTCCTTCAAAAACTGTGTGCAAGTGTACCTAGAGGAATTGATGCTGTTTTGAAGGCAAAGGGTGGTCACACCAAGTATTGATTTGATTTGGATTTCTCTTCTGTTCACTCACTTCGCATTTTGTAAACTGATAAACATTACAATATATATTTTTGAGAGCATTCTTACTTTACAGCATTTTTTCACACCTGCCTAAAACTTTTGCATAGTACTGTAGATTGGACGTAAGACTTTTGGATAAAGCTAATGAAGCCATTATGAAAGAAGACCATTAACTGCTGTGTTTCAGATGTTTGATATTTATAGTAAAATTGGTGTTTTAATTCTTACACCATTTTTTTCCGGACCTCACGGTGTAAACTGGCTTGAAGCCTTTTTCTCTTTTGTGGGAGAGATGGTTTTCCAGCTATCTCTTGTATTGGTAAAAAAAAAAAAAAAACTAGTCTTGTTTCAGGCTGTTTTCTTCTGACCATGTGAAAACCAGCTTCCCATATCTTAGAACTGTCACAAGAGGGGAAAAAATACTTTAACACTGGAACAGATGAAATTTACCTAAGCCTGTCTTACTGTATACATTGACTGAGGACGACATGAAGGGAACACTGCAGAAAATAAATGTTGTCAGGGCATGTTTTTCCTATGATTACATGGAGTTTCCATGTAGCAAAACTCTTTAAATCTTGGTTTAATAGCCAGCATTTAACGATATACAATTTGGAAACATCACCAATTTTTCCTGGCTGACTTGTAAGATGTGGCTGAAACTAGAAAAAATTCTTGAAGCTTATCATTTCATTTCTCTTAAAATGTTAAGTAATTATGAGACCAAAGATATGACAGGGATCTGAAGGAGTCAGTAATTTATTCTATTTTATTCCAGCCACTGATATTTACAGTATATCTGTCCAGATAACCTATATATTGGTAATTTATAGCATTAATCTGAAATTATGGCCATTGTACTGCCTCTTAGTCTTTTCCCCATGGTTCCTTGTTTTGGTATCTAAATCATAAGATCTTAAACTGTACATACTTTGCTAATGTTCTCTCTCTCTCTCTCTTTCTCTGTGTGTGTGTGTGTGTGTGTGCATCAAATACTACTGTTTTCAGGATGACTTTGTCCAAAATGTGCTTTAGTGTGAAATATCTTCACTTGTTGCAGCTTATATATTTCCTGCCTTTTACTTGCAGAGGATGTTACATTGTCCAGAACATCAGTGTTTGGCATTTGCCTGGACCAATCCTTGCTCATCACTGTCTTGCTGTCAATTCACCACTATGTACATGTTAGCAGCAGTGTATTACTGTTGTCAAAGGGGCCATGCTGTCATGTTGATGTTTAGATATCAAAGATCCGGGTGTTGATGTTTGGCTGGAGCAATTCTCCTCCACATTTTGAACTGAAGCACTGGGAAGTTTAGTCAGCCTTAACTGTTAAAATATCTGAAAACAAGCTGCTAATAGTTAAGGACTTTGTGTCTACTTCCATACCTTGTAAGAGCTTACACAATACAACTCTGATGGTGTATGTATGAGATTAAAGCACATACCAGAGAACTAGTTTGGTGCTGGACTAGAAACCAGAAGACTGAGGTCTAGTCTTTCCTTATTCACAGAGGTGTGCTGGGAGTCCTAGGGTCGGGCATTCTCTGTCAGTCCAACCCATCTTACAAGGTAGCAGTTGTGGGGAAAATATACATAGCAAGCATTATGTATGCTGCCTTGAATTATACCAAAAAAAGGGGAGGGACTAGTTATAAATCTAAACACATAAATAACAATAATGTCCTACTTATATCATACATATTGGGAAATGAGAAGCACAGAAATAGGCAACTGGGTACCCTTCCAGTGTTTTTGATCTCCCTTATTATCAGTCCCTCCCAGCATAGGCAAAGGATCAAGATGCAGGAGTTGTAGTCCAAAACATGTCTGCCCCTCAGATAATAACTCAGCCAAATACTTGTGAGAGCCAAATGCATAATGTACATATTTACAGTTAAATCATAGCATACATCTATAATTAGTCTGTGGGGTATTATTAGAATTGCAATATATATGGAAGGAGGGTTCATCCTTTCTATTTATTTCAACCATCCTGTACAGGAGTTCAAAATTCCTGTTGGCTTCAATAGCAACATTGTTGATTAAACTTCATAGCTATATCGGTATAGATTTATGATGGGGTCACAGAAGGGAAGAGAAGGGATAAGCTCTCCCCACCCCCATGTAGCAGTTCCGGTTGTCTTGTTTTATGGCTAAAGCCAGCAATAAAATACTTTCCAGAAGCTGTTTGTCAGGGACATAACAAAAATCAAGCACTTACAAACATAATAAGAAAACCATTTCTAGATCAAGGGTTGAGAATGAAGAAAACAAAAGAAGTCCAAGTCAGCCAACTAAAAAGATTACATTACAAGCGGTTATCCAGGGCGAAGTTCAGGAACAGGGCTGTGCAATGCTACAACTGAAATTCCAAAAGGTGTTTCACACCACAAATGTATCTGCAGGGGGCAGCTATCCAGGAAAACATGCAGCTGCAAAGAAGAGGCATTTGTACTTGTTAGCTGCCCAGAGTCACTGGTCTGAGATGGGCAGCTATACAAATTGAATAAATAAATAAATAAATAAATAAAATAAATTGTCTGAAACACTTTTTAAAAAGATTTCCAAAGTGTAGCATAGCTCTGTTCAGGAATATGGGGTTCACATCAAGACACAGCTATTTTAGTTAGCAGCAGCAGCAAAACGTCAATTATCTGTCGCACTGGAAGTTGGGAAAGCAGACCTTCTTGAAACTGAATACAAGCCCTGTGTTATGACAGTCGCTGACAGTTGAGGAATCTGAGGAGTGTCTCTATTCTCAGAAAGCTTCTATTGTAAGTGAACACTGCACTCTGAGTCTGCACTTCAGTAGTCTTTTTTCTTTAGGGTGGGTGGGGTATGTGCACATGGGATTTGTTGTGGGTCATTAATTTTGCTGCTATATTTTCTGCAGCACAGCTTGGTTCAGCATCCAGGAAAGGCATGATACAAATAATCAGTGGGAAAATTCAGACTGAATAATTTGATGTCTCAGACTCAGAAAAAGGCAGAAATCACAGTACTGAAACTTTGGCTACATCCCACTGAATATTGCTCTGTGATCTTCAATTGCTGTAATGGGAATTAACTTTATGTACCACAAGAGATTACACAATTAGAAATGGGCAGCCATTTGCTTCCTGAAGGTACCCGTTCGGCCTTCAAAGGTTATGTCTACATGCAGACAGTATACCTCCATACACTCCTACATAGAGATACATATATGTCATTTATAATAGTGTAAGAAATAGACTCGCTGCTTCAGGGATGTAATATTACCCTTGAAGACAGTACAAATACTACACTTGTGATATAACTCAGAGGACAGTGCAAAATAAGGTGGCTAGACTCCTAGATGGGAAAACCTGCTAATGAAGAATGACGCACTTCTTGAGGTCAGGCGTTGGCTACCAGTAGGCTTATTGCCTAATTACTGCCCTGTTTTCTTTTTTATTTATAAAGCCATGTATAGCATGTCACCAGGATACATCAGGGACTGCCTTCCCAAGGATGATTCCACCTGTCCAGTCTCAACCTCCTGCTAAAGACTCCACCCCACCCCCCATAAAGTCAAATTAGCTCCCAGAATTCCCAGCCAAGGAGAATAGGAGTTGAAGTCCACACATCTTAAAGTTGCCAAGGTTGAAAAACACTGGCCTTTTCAGAAATGGCCCACACTCTATGGAACATGCTGCCCTAAGAGGTCAATGGGTTCCTACCCTCCTCTTATTCAGAAGGGTTCTTAAAACCATCTTCTTTCAAAGGTTCTTTGAGCCCAATCTGAATGAGGGTGTCCATCTATTTCTATAGTTAGTATTATCATCATTATGATTGCTGGAGTTGCTTTTAAAATGGTTTGAGATATTCTTGGTATTTTTCTGGGAGGAGGGGGTTGCTTTTTTTTGGTATGCCATGCAGAGTCAGTCTGGGAAATTATATAAATAATAAACAAATGTGATGTGTTTTTTCTCCCATCTGTATCTGGTAATGCAACTGAACTAGGGAACTTTTGTGTGAAAAGTAGAGGTGTTTCCATAGGGTTACAGTGCCCAACTTTGTTCTCATTGGACAAGGCATGAAAGATTATTGTTCCATAATGAATGTGGTATCTCCCTGGGATTTGTCATGCTTCTCCAAGATGGAGCAGAAAAGCAAGTTTTGTATTTTGCTTTGAACCTTTCCTCTTCCCTCCTAACAAAAACAAAGTTTTGAAAGGCTTCCTGCAATACAGGTCTGTTACTTTCAGGTACTGATACCATGTGGCATCATAATATCACTGTCCACAAATATGGAAGGAGAGCATAACTGTAATATTCCCTCTTTGACATTCTGAGTTCAGGATTAAGTGACCAGAATGATAAGATGGCCGAAGTGAAGCAAGGGAGAGAGCTTTGATCTCAGGACCTGGAAAAAGAATGCTTGTCCAAACCTCTCATATATTGTTAATTCAATGTAAGGATGATGATGATGATGATGATGATGATGATGATGATGATGATGATAACAATGACAGTGACAAAAACATGGCATATAACTTGCTTGCCCACAACATTCAAGTTGTTTACTGGAATTGTAGCAAATCTAATATATGCCTATTTGAAATAAATAATTTTCCCAGCAGAACAAAATAGGTTTTGCGCAAATTCACATGGCACAAAGGAACAGCTACTATATGACAAAATGATTGTTTAAAACTATAAGAAATAAACCTTTTAATAGCCCAGATAGACTATAGAAAGCCATTTGACTCAATCCTCCATACAGCTTTGAAGATTTGAAAACGCCTGGAAATTTTTGGAGTAAGCAGAAATAATAGAAAATTATTGGAAATGTCATGGAAAACCAACCTTGCATGGGGAAGATTTGGAGGAAGTAAAAATAAAACAAGACTTATTCTAAGGAGACTCATTGCCCCATTACTCTTTGTCCTCACAATGGTTTCATTTACAAGTATCCCGAACGAAATCATTGTGGGTACCAGTCACAAAACAAAGCCAAAAACGAACCATTTGCTTTCTTTTGGATGACCTAAAATTATATGCCAAAATTGTCTCTGTTGGACACTATCCACACATTTAATGAAGACATAGGAGTGAAATTTTACCTGGACAACTGTAATAGCTTTGCAATTAAAGGAGACAAGATTATAGAAGTTGGGCTATGGTTAATGAATGGAAATGCCATGTGGTACCTAATACTATCATGCTATCAGGGCCCCTGACTCAATGGCAAAGCCAAGTTTTTAGCACCTTGCGAAAAGCCAGCGGGGTCAGGGCAAGCCTGATTTCAGGGGGGATGATGTTCCAGAGGGTGGGTGCCATGGCAGAAAAGGCTCTCCACCTAGGTTCCGACAATGACACACTCTTGTGGATGGGATCCAGACCATGCCTATCCTGCCAGATCTCACAGGACGGGTAGGCACCACTATGGAGAGACAGTCCCTTAAGTAACCAGTCCTCAAGCCATGGAGGGGTTTAAAGGTAATCACCAGCATCTTGAATTGCACCTGGAAGCATACTGGTAGTCAGTGCAGCTCTCAGAGCAGAGGTGTCACATGTGCTGATTCACTGGCACCCATAATTGTCTGTGCTGCTACATTTTGCATCAGCCAAAGCTTCTAAGCACTCATCAAGGGCAGACCTATGTAGAGTGTGTTGCAGTAATTCAATAATATATAAACATACAGGTTGTTTTATATAATTTAATAAGCAGGAAAGATAAACGCTTTTCTGCCTGTCCCAAAGGAGTTTCTGGTTCTCATTTGGAGAACATGGATGGTCAAACCTTGGGAGGGGGAAAAGGGATGGGAGAGGCAACAGTAGCTAACTAGTAAGGTTTCCCTTGAATCAAGCTTGATTCTAGTGTCCACATAGTCACATCTATTTAGTTTTCTTGGCAGTAATATGGAAGTGGTTTGTCATTGCCTTCTTCCCAGATGTGTGTGAGTTTATTTTCTAGTTTAACCTACAGCTTTGAGATTTCTTAGTAGTCTCTTAAACCTATCAGATTTAACAGTGTTTAGCTTTGGGGGAACAGCCAAAGTCACCTGGGAATAAATGTGAACAAATGTACATGTTTATTCTCGGTACTGATACAGGTGGGATGTCTTCTGTTCAAATAATTAAGCCGCTCACACCCAATCTTTCCTTTCTATATCGCTTAAAAAAGAATCCCTCTTACCATACTGCAAAATTCAAATAGCTAGCTTATCTTCCATTGTATCATAATGCAAAAGCAGGCTTGTTCTGGGGAATGTGTCCCTAGAACCACATAGCACAATATTTCAGAAAAGTGTTTGCCATTTGCTAAGTCAGGAGTGCTGTCTGAAATCTTCACCCTTCTCCTACACAAGACTAGAAAGTGTTGCACGTGTGTATATTTCAAATCCTCCCTTTCTCTCTATTATTCAAATCTTCTATCCTCTTTATGCAGTCAGAGGTGATTGTCACTATATGGTATTGCAGCAATGATTAATAAGAATAGCATTAATGATTAGCTAAAGAAAGGAAGAGGTACAAGGCATTTTTCTCTCTCTCTCCTGTTATCTTCTGTTGCCTTTTGTCACCTGACTTAGCAAGACCCCTTTCTGTTACAAAAGAGCACCATGACATTTTCAAAACATACTGTCCCTTGAGCCTGGAACCTAACACAGACAAGAAAGCTCAGCTTGGTGCCAATAAGACTTTGTAATGTGTAGGCTTCTATTTCAAAAAACTAGGCTACAATAGCAGCTAAATGCACCCAGCTGAATTTTCCTGCCATAGTTAAAGATACAGCACTACACATTTTAAATGATTTTTCTGTATCAGTCTGGTTGCCCAGCATTCCAAAAGGTACATGTTAATTAAAAAAATCCTCCAGATGCTTTGGTTGAAAATTTGGTTGAAAGAAAGTTGATCCTCTCTTTCTTGGTATCATTCCTTTGGGAACCAATCAAAATTCAAACTGGTTTCCAAGATCCTCACAGGAATCACATTTCCTATAAAGCTCAAAGCATGATTGGGTAGAATGTAATGATTCTGTTGCAGGAGACCAGCCCCTAGACAAAGCACCCTACTTTCCTGTGAGCATGCAAGGCACTTTTACACAGAAGAAATATAAAATATCCTCACTCTCCTCATGCATCTGAAAAGGTAAATTTAACTCTTCTTTGTTCTGAAAAGTTGACATTTTGTCCTGATTTTTTAAAATTAAAAATCCATTGATGAAAAGAGGGCATGGATTTACCCTGGTCCCTTTATCTGTTGCAAAGCAGCCCTTACAAGTGTTTTTATCAAACTAGCTATTTGATTTGTAATTGTCATGGGAGGCATATGGAAGGTATAACTTCCCATGGCACAATGTCAATGTATATCTTAGACATCAGTTGTTGGTTTCATTAGCAGCCCACACCATCTTTAATCATCCAGTCAGACCCTCTTTTGGTCACCTTCTATCTGCAAAGTGAGAACTGTCCTTAATTTAGGCCATGGTCCCAAACCAAAACTATGCAAATCCTTTTTCTTTTTACCAGGGATTGTGAGGGACTGTAAAAAAATCTGTTCAGTCTGGATTTTGTTTTGAATGGCTTATTCAAAATATTTCATCCAGTTTTGGACATCACATTTCAGGTAGAACGTTGACAAACTGGAGCGTGTTCAGAGGAGAACCACTAAGTTTAGCAAGGGGCAGGAAAGTAAAAACAACAACAACAACGAAAAACAATTGGTGGTCTAGTGTATACCTAGGCTGCACAAGAGAAAACTGTGGGAAAACATAATTGCTGTAGAAGACTTGTTAAGTGTGTTCCAGAAGACATAACAAGATGCAATAGATTTCAATTACAAGAAAATAGTTTTTGGTTGGACACCATAAAAAAAATTCTAATGATAAGAGGTAATCAACAATAGAAAGATTGTCTTGGGGGATGGTAACCTTTTCCTTTGCTGGTTTTATCTGAAGAGAAGCTGGACTGCCAGATGTGGTTGATGCTTTAGTAGTGGATTCTTGCATTAGGCAGGAATATCACTAAGTGATATTCACAATCCCTTCCAGCCCTTACTTTTATGACTCCAAAATGTCATGGTGCTTCTTTCTGCAGTTTTGGGCTGCTTAAGTTAATATTAAATAAAAATTGCAGCCCCTAGACACAAAAATGACACCTGTACTTGCACTATGTAATCTCAATGGAGTCAGTAGATTTTAGACATTTTAGCTGAAGATGAATAGATGTTCAGTTCTGATGTTCCTCCTCTACAAAGGGAGGTCACTGGAGTAGCATATCACATTTTATCTCCAGACGGTTTTTCCCCTGAAAAATATGAATGATTTATTTGTGGTGACTGAAAGAGTCAACTGTATTCCTCTTTTTCATCTTGAACATTCAGGTTACTACAACTATAGGCTCAGAACCAACTCTCTGTTAGTAAGTAAATCTTCAAGATTGACTGTATTATCTTGTTGGTCTGAGGTGTGCCTCAATTTAATAAAGTCAAGAAATCTTGTTGTACATCTCTTGTAGGGTTCTTTAGATCTACTAAGGACTTCAAGAACTGCCTGATAGTCAAAAGGGAAGAGGAAAAGGAGGAGGGAAGCAAAGGAGTTACTCACTTCTGTTTTTGGAAACTCAGTGATGATGTTTCATGCAGTCAGATGAAAATATGACTTTGGCAGAGAATGGCCATTACAATGTAAAACCCCATATGCCATTATACAGTGTGTTGCAATCTGTTTTACTGCCGCCTCTATTCTAACGAGTGAATACTGCCAATAAAGCAATTGAAGATAACACTAATTGCTTATTTCTGTGATCCATAATTTTTATAGTCTCCTTATAGCTCTTTAGTCAAATAGATGTGTGTATGTGTGTAGGTGGGGAGGGGGGGGTTGGTTTCGTCTTTTGGTGTGTTTTTTTTGGTCTTTAAAGATCTAGAGCTCAGCTGTTGGTGACACTGGAGACACGTAACATGTCCTGAGCCAAAAGGTTACTTTCCTCTCCTCCTTTTTTCTCTTAAGCTGATGAATAGTTAAACATTAATTAAAAAAAAAAAGAGTAATTGTAGCACTGAAATGAATTCATATTTTAAAATACAATTTTTATTACTTTTAATAGTCCTAAATATTAGGACCTAACAAGTCATAGCATTTACATAACAATTTCTACACTTTGTACCACTTCCTTCTGCAGATGTGACTGTCTCCTTGTATAAAATTATCATCAGATAAATGTTGCGTTTCTAAATGATCTGGTCTTGTTTCTGAAGTCAAATGGGTACATTATGAACTTTCTACTCTTCTTATTTTTTATTTCTATACTTTGCTTACCACTGTTTCCTAGCCTGATCTCCAAACATGTGTCTCTTTAACCTATATACTCTTCAGAGAACATGTTGCACGGTGGAGTTGTTTATATCTCTGGGAATTGCAGGAATTGAAGTCTAATACATTTGGAGTCTGTAAAATCAAAAAGGTTGTGGTATAAAGTGCTGTGCCTCATCTGCAACTCAATGTAGCTTTCAATGTGTTCTTATCTTTTGCTTTCTACATCAATGAAACATCACCAAACAGCATTTTGATTTTTAGCATTCTGCTTGCATTGATAAATGCAATGCTCCTACTGCATTAGTACAGGAAGAGAAAAAGAAGAAATGTGAAATTATACCTTTGGCTGCATTTTTATTCTTTTATGCAGGATTTTACAAAAGCTTGCATTTGGCAAGAACATGTAAGAGTCTTGAAGCAATCACATGAATGATGAAATGAAAATCCTTTTTTAGTCAAGTTTCATCGACAGACATGATCTAGTTTCAAAATTCATTTTAGAAATTACCAGTTAATCAGAATGCAGAAGGGATGGACTGAGAAGTTAAGTAAATTGAACAAATATTAAAATAAAATTACAAATATAGAAATCCCTCTTATCCTGATATTTTGGTTTTCACTTTGGTTCTTGTGTATCAATATTCTGTTCATTTTATTTTGCTTTCTGTTAAGTAGGTGTAACATTGAAGTTAATTAGATGCCAAGAAAAGGAAGCCTAAATGGACCCAGCGCAAATTCTCTTCAGATGTTAATGTTTCTAATGCAAGGAGAATCATAGGTGTCTGAAAGAGAAGAGATGAGCACACTAGCTGTGCCTATCCCATCATTACCTTCTACTGTATGCTGATGATACCCAATTATACATCTCTGCCCCTGGTGAATTAAGCAATGCTGTGAATGTCTTATCCCAGTGCCTGGAGGCTGTGAGGGTCTGGATGGGGAACAGCAGGCTTCAACTGAACTGAGTGGCTGTAGGTTCTGGGGCCTTCTGGTGCTAGTGTTATGTCATCTTTGGTACTGAATGGGGTTGCACTGCCCCAGACAGACCCTGTGAGCAATCTGGGGGTCCTCCTGGACTCATGACTGCTGCTGGAACAGCAGGTGGCAGTCGTGGCTAGGAGGGCCTTTGCACAGCTTCGTATTGTGTGCCAGTTGTGCCCATTCCTAGATCGGAGGGAACTAATCACTGTCACTCATGCCCTGGTCACCTCCCATTGGGATTTCTGTAATGCGCTCTACATGGGGATGCCCTTGAAGAGTATCCAGAGGCTTCAGCTGGTGCAAAATGCAGCGGTGTGGGCAGTTATGTGTGCCCCTAGGGTGGTACATGTTATACCTCTGTTTCGTGAGCTGCACTGGTTGCCAGTTTGCTTCTGGGTCCAATTCAAGGTGCTGGTTTTGACCTTTAAAGCCCTTCATGGCATGGGACCGAATTACATCTGCCATTCCATCAGATCTGGCAGAGAAGGCATCCTGCGAATCCCAACTGCTAGAGAATACATTTGGCAGTTCCCAGGAGGCGGGACTTCTCTGCTGTGGCACCCGCCTTGTGGAATCTCATGCCCCTGGAAGTGAGATTAGTTCCATCCCTCTTAACATTCCATAAGTCCCTCAAGACCTGGTTATGTGGTCAGGCCCGGGTTCCTGGGGGACTGTGGAGATTTTATGATGGCTCCCTTATTAATTTTATCCCCTCCAGTTTTGTGTGTTCTTACAGTTTTTTTATGTGTTTATATGTTTATGTATTTATTTTTTAATTGTTGTACGCCACCCAGAGTTACCTTGTGTGAGATGGGCGGCTATATAAATATGATAGATAGATAGATAGATAGATAGATAGATAGATAGATAGATAGATCAATCTCCTATTCTCTTATTTCACAGGAGTTTCAGAAAGCATGGATATTGCTATGGTGAAAGCTGTCCTCTAAAATTTTAGGCTGACTTTGCATTTAGTACATGGTGTTTAATTATTTTTCTATTCCAAAGTCAGATGTCTGGGGGAGTTTAGGTTGAATGAGTAACAGGAATTAACAATATAGGGTAGGGTTGACTTGGAATTACTACTGCTATTCCAGCCAGGGTTCACACTTCGTGTGGTTTCTAGGGGAATTACAATTCTACTCCCATACTTAGAATCATGGAGTAGCATCACTTCTTCATAGAAAACATATAGGAACAAATTCTCTAGAGAAGTGGAAGATGTTAAATCAGTACTGATGTAACTTTAACACCATGAGTTATGTATACAAAGGGTGGTCTGTCCAGTTGTTTTCCATCTTTTTTTAAAAGTGTGAGTTACCCAGAATGATTCCAGAGTTGGACAGCCTCTAAATTAAAGAAACAGACAGACAGATAAAACTGAATTCAGTAAACCTCTCTGAGCTCACTACAGTCTCAGATTTCTGTCTTAATTTAGGGGCTATCTCTATCACAGTCTGTTGTCACCCATGGCCGTCTAGCAGCCTGTCATGTTATGTACCCAGCCAAGCATATTGTTCTTTTTAGCTGATAAGTAAGAGCTTAGCCTAGAAGAGAAGGAACATAGATTCTTATTACTTTCCCATAGGAAAGGGGGCTACTCTTGAACTGGCAAGGAGGAAACTGACAGAGTAACTCTGGAAAGAAAAAGAGAGGAGTAATGGCTAGCCAATCAGGAAGGATCTCCACAGTGGTTGATGAAGGTTTCTTGTTTCCAGGAGAGCCTGATTTAAGACCCTTGAAATGATGACCAGTAGAGAGGGGTTTACAGACCTGCTGAAGGAAGAAGATGACCACCATGGGACAGATTTACCCAATACAGATGGCTTTCAGGGAATGCTGAAGAAGGCAGAGAGGAGACCATATCCTGCCAGTCAGAAAAAAAGACTGAAATGTGACAGACAAAATGTCAGTCAGCATGGTTTCCCACATACATATCTCATACAAGTAGGAAATAGGTATAACATATAAAAATAATAGTCATATTTTGTCAACACTCTGCATAACACCCATAACAAGGAGCAGGAAGCATTACTTTGCCAATAAAATAAACTCATGTTAAAATCCTGAGCAGTTGCATCTAACTCAGTGTTTTTCAAACATGGCAATTTTAAGATGTGTGGACTTCAACTCCCAGAATTCCCCAGCCAGCATGCTGGCTGGGGAATTCTGGGAGTTGAAGTCTATACATCTTAAAGTTGCCACGTTTGAAAAGCACTGATCTAACTCATAGTGCTGATGATTGTTTTACTGCTGCTGCTATCTGTGCCATGAGAGTGGGAGACAGGGAGCTGTAAAGGAATGTTGCCTAGATCAAAACTAAAGTCTTGGGTTGCTCTGTTTACTAAATAAAAGACAAAACATTCAAATGTGGTGTCAGATATGCTGTGCCTTGGATCAACATCCTGAGAACCTACAAAAATCTGTGACAAACCACATGTGATATTATTGCATTGACAGCACTCTTCCCCAGCCTACTACCATTTACATGTTGAGACTACAACTTCTGAAATTCCCAGCAAAGTGCAAGTTTGGAAGGGATCATGTTGAGAATGGGATTCTCTAGAATCTTGGGGGTGGGGAGGCTGTCCTGAACACTGTTGTGCTGATTCTAGAGTTATGTGCTTACCAACTCCTTTTAAAAAATGTCATGATAATGTAGGCAATGTGTAGTTAGGTGCTAATTTTTTATCTTTTTTAATGTGGTAGGGGTAGGAATCCTACAATATTTTCACTTCTATGTGAACTACTATCTTTTCAAGGTTATTAAGCAACTGCTGTTTTCACATGGCAGGAAGTGTTGTCTCCTTGTTCCCATCCCACCCTGTTCTCAAAAGAACAAGAAAAGAGCATTATTTTATGACTTCATCAAGCCACAGTTTGAAAACGGGCAATACAGAAAGTGCCTAATGCACAGATGGTTATATTCAAGCAAATAATTAGAGAAAGAGGAGAGAAACACACACACACACACACACACAGATACATATTTGTTTGAATTTTAAATTCAAATGAGCCTGTTTTAGATATACATAATAAAAAAAACTTTTTTAATAAATGTGTAAGCTCAAACAGGAGATAGGAACTTTTGGGAGAACTGGGGACTCTCAATATAAATAAAGAAACAAACAAACAAATGCATCCTTTTATCTGCCTTGCCTTGCCTTGCCTTGCCTTGCCTTGCCTTGCCTTGCCTTGCCTTGCCTTGCCTTGCCTTGCTTTGCTTTGCTTTGGCTTATTATTATTGTTGTTGTTGTTGTTGTTGTTGTTATTATTATTATTATTCCTAACTTCCCAACATTATAGGCCAACATAGGTAGGCTGATATCTTCAGGTATTTTGGACAATATCTCCCATAATCTCTGTCAATTGGTAATTCTCAAACCTCTTATTAAATGAAGGCAGGGATGACTTGTGGTAACACTGTAATAAGCTATGAGAGTCCTAGGGATAGTATTATTATCCTATCTTCTCTAGACCAAAATTGGCAGGCATTCAATTTAGTAATTCCGATATTTTCTAGAAGTTAATCAACATACTCAAACAAAATCTATATTAAACTACTGCATTCAGTTTTATCAGTTTTAAATGAGATCACTGAAGATGTTACCTAGCCGGGTAACAAAATGTTTGCAAGAAAACAGCCAAGCTCAGAGAACCTCAAGGACTCCAAAGTTCAACCCTGAGCTACACATATTCGCTTCTATTGGTAAATGAGATCAGTTTACTAATTTTGAAGCTATATACTAACATAATAGTAATGCATCACTGCAGAATATTATTAGAATACTTATTCCAGGCAGCCTGCTGGGTACTTTGGGCCAGTCCTTCTCTCTCAGCTCCTGATGTCAGACTCGGTCAATTCCTGTTGCAACCAATGAACCAACATTCAGTTGACCTGGAAAAAGCAGACCCTCCACATGCAGGAAAAATGCTAGAAAGAAAAAAGAAATTCCAGGCAATACTTCTGTCTATGGCCATTTTTGTTTCCTGCTATGGGCTCTGTTTAAGCTAATTTTGTAGCTCTGATTATCATTTAGTGTTGGCCCAGGAAAATAGAATGTAATGTGATATCACAAACACTTCTCATGTTAATTTAAAAAAATTTTTAAGGATGATTTTGTGAGCCCACAGGTATTTTATAGACAGCTTTCCATCTTTAAAAGGATGGGAAAAGGAAAAGAAAGTCAGGTGGGCAAGAAAATCTGGTGGACATTAGAGGGAGTGTTTGTGGCCATGCTGCTGCTCTTGGCACAAAGTCATCTGCACCTAACTTATTCTTTTCTTTAAAAAAAAATCCAAATAAAAAATTGTATTTCACTATGTATTTTAAACATCTTTCACAGATTTGCCCTTCTAAAGCATTTCTACCTATTTCTAAATCTATGCTGTACTAAAATACGCATATTATTACATTTTTATGTTTATTTTAAATTGACTTGCAGAATTCAAATAGATCCTGAATTCTATATTAGTATGGATCAGATCAATTCACATGATCTGCTGGCTGGGGAATTCTGGGAGCTGAAGTCCACATATCTTCAAGGTGCCAAGGTTGAGAGACACTGATATAGATAATCTTTGGGAAGCTGTATTTGGAGTAGAAATTCCATAAATGATCTGCAAAATCTACGGCTACTTTAAAATTTGAACCTCTGAATCCAGTTGACTTTCTCCATCAGACCAATCATTTCTACCAAACTGTTAAGTTGAATTGCTTCATTTTCTGAACTGATTCAGATAGTCACAATGGACTGAACTGATCTGAAGCAAATTGATGATCCAGGTTAGAACCAATATACAGCCCCCTAGCAATATGTAGCCATTGGATCTGGAACTCTGGATGCAAAGGAGGGAGACAGAATTTATGCAGCTTCACTTCATTCTTTTTCAACAGCAGTTGAATTTTGTATGTTGGAAGCAAAAATTACCCATCCACCAGGCCATACACTCATTTTTCTGTCTGTATTCTCGCAGCTTCATTTTGCCCCTTGAAACAGTGTGACAGAACAGATAGCCCAAAATATAATCCTTAGGGGAAAGAAAATCCGTGATGTTATTTGTCTTTGTATCTCCAGCAAGTAGTTGTGAGCAAATAAAAATCTTTACAGGTAGTCCCCGGGTTAAGAACGCCTGGTTTAAGGATGACCCATAGTTAAGAACAGAGCCTATTGTAGCAAAATTTAAGTTAAATGCACAATGATTTGAGGTTAATACACAATGGTTCGAGTTAATTACACAATACTACTTATACAGTATTTTACAATAATACTGTTCTGCCTTACATACAAATTCGACTTAAGGACAGACCTTTGGAACGGAACCTGTTCTTAAACTGGGGACTACCCGTATAATCTGTTGATGACAGGCAAAGAGTAGCTCCAAATGGCATGTAGGGACAGCCTCTCTAGTGGTGGCATGTCTGAAAAACAGCCTTGTATTCCTTTCTGGAGGAAACTCTGGCACGGCTGACTTTACTGAACCAAGAGAATTGTTTGGCATCTTACGGGGCTAGCCTTGTGTCCTTGTCAGAACACCTGCTGTATGCTCCCAGCAAACACTGGGGCCGAGAAATCTCTTCTCTAATGACACCTCATCAATCCGCTCCTATCAACGTCCCAGCCACAGGGGTGACTCAGAGTGCTCTGGAGCTATAGAAAATGTCACCGTTTGGGGAGAAAAGGTCAGCCACCGCTCCCCTCCCTTTCCTCCCCTGCCAAGCCACAGTGGGCCTGCCGTTCATTATCCTAATTAAACCCAGCAGCTGAACATCTTCTTATCTGTAGGGGAGGAGAACAGGGGCATGATGCAATAGGGTTGATTTGCATATCCAAAGTTAATTAGTGCGGAGGAGCAGGTGTACAGTAATAATAATTATCACACATGACAATCACCTGTGACCACTTCCCAGAGCTCCTTCCGGGACTCGGTGCTGTGATTGCTAGATGAAGCTTTTCTCCCTCTTCTCTCTCTTTTTCTTCCCTTCTCCCTCTCTCTCTGAATTATCCCCCTCTTAGGCGGTAGATGTCCTTGTTCAAAAGCTTATGGTGAGTCAGTTCGTTGTTCTTAGTTTTGTGTTAGTTATGGGGTGGCTTTCCCTTCCACGCCTCTTGTCTCACTTGTCTTTTGTTTGGTCTCTCCCATCCCCCCATCAGCCCTCTTTTTAACATTTATTTATTTATTTAATTTTGACTAGCAACAATCTGGAAGCTTTCTGCCAAGACGTACGTTGAAAAAGAACGATGCAGTGAGAATAACAACAACAACAACAACAACAAATCACATCTCTCCAAAAGGGAGTTAAAACCTTGCCGACTACAGAGACAAACTAAGTGTGCGTGTGCCAAGACCCAGCCCCCCCACCTTCCCCCCTCATATGCCACATTCAGAACCTTCCATCTTGGGGGAAAGAGTCAGATTATGAAAGTGACATTATAAAGCAATCTACACCTGAAACCCTGTTCAGGAATGTTTGCCACAAAGCTGCTTCTCCCAGTTGCAATGTAGTGGTTGCTTTTCTGGGTGAACATCATATAAATAGCTACCGTCTGTATGCAGGAACAGGGAATTTGCTCAGAAAATCATTGTTGGGGAGAGCAGAGGAATGAAATTGCCAAGCAGTTTAGAGGATTTATTTACCGTGTGGAATAAACTTACTTAAAAAGACTATGAAGAACAGAACATGAGAACATTCTAGCTAAGAATGTTGCCTTCAGGCTGAAGTTTCTGGCTGTCTAAACTTGCTGTTGAAATTCTGCTCAAAGCACAATTTAAAGTGAATGTAAAGGTATCTTCCCAGGTGAGGTACCTGAACAGCTTCCAGAGAAGCCAAAACACATTTTTCTAAGGGTTGGAACACAAATCAAACAGAGCAGGAATTGTTCAGTCAGAGGTTTTTGGAAGACCTATAAGCAGATTATAAAAGCCTTTACAATATATTCAGGTATGTTGCATGAGAAAGCTTCATTTAATTATTAAAGTTTTTGGCTCTTCACAGATAAATTATATTGGGTTAGTCCTTTAACTCAATCAAAGCTGGTGACCATCACTCCATATTCTATGAATTAATGAATAAAATCCCTCAAAGGAAATAGTGTCTTCCAATCTCTGCTTAATTGCTCAGTGTTACACCAGGTCTGCCTGCCTGCCTGCCTGCCTGCCTGCCTGCCTGCCTGCCTGCCTGCCTGCCTGCCTGCCTGATCTATCTATCTATCTATCTATCTATCTATCTATCTATCTATCTATCTATCTATCTATCTATCTGGACACTGGCACCCTCCAGCAACATGAAGCATATCACAACAATAAAAGAGTCTGTGAGATTCATTAGAAACATTAGAATAACATTAAAGAATGAAGATAACTAATCATATAGTAGCTGTATATGCATGATAACTTGCTCAGTAGCTTTACAGCCAGGTATCAGAGCTGAATAAGGCATTAATCAAAAGAGAGATAGGAACTAAGAACTGGGTCTGGCATTTAATGCTGGGGAATTAAAGCCAGCTATCAGACTGAGGATTAAAGCCAGAACAAATGAATCAGAGTTCAGAACTGAGGAATTAGAAGTGTGCACAACGCAAAGAATATTTTGAGCCAGAACAAACAACAACAACAACAATACATCAAATATTCCATCAGAATTTGGCTTAAGTGTTTTGTTGAAACAAATATGTAAACATACCATGTGTTTGCCCAAATGAAACAAAACAAATTTAACTCCAGTGGTGTTTCCTTGTTTTTCATCTCGGGGCCACAAGAGCACATGGGTTGTAGTCCATTCTGAGTGCTATCTGGTTAAGAAAATTTGGCTAATGGGATTATTTGTAAAATATATAATTTTGGTGTATGGGTGTCCAGGGAGGAGTAGCACCTCTGGTGGAGGGGCCTGCCGTGCCCTTTTTCGGGCTACTCGTTCACTTTTGATCCCTACCTGGCACTCAGCTCTCACCTGTGGCTCCAAGTAGCTGTAACACATGCAGTGGCCACACCCTGGTAAACTGTCTTGGCAGATGGGCCAAACCAGGTGAGGGTAGCTGATGGGTCTTTGACCGTGGGTGAGATAGGGGATTTGTCTATCCCAGCGTGTGAAGTCTGGCCTTGGTAGATTGAGTGGGGGAGACCGATCAGCAGTCCAATGGTCAAGAAGGCAGGCCCAGCAGGTGTTCTGGAGCACTAAGAGCACGACAAGACACTTAGATGTCCTGGTCATCCACTGCAGCAGGAGAGATCTCCAGACATAATGGTTCTCCGTGCCACTGGATTAAGGTCTCTTATGCCGAAAGACTGGGATTGCCCCTGTGCAATGGCTATTCCACTTAAAACTCCATCAGGCATAAGTTTCTGTTGTGCAATTCATCTTCATCTGCAAATCATCTCAGTCCAAACCTAATTTGTTGAGCCCTGTGGCAATAGGGAAGTGGCAAAGCAACAGGTGGAGATGACCACTGGCAGTTGTTGTCACAAACCTGCACGTGGGCAGCCCTCGGACCAGTGGTTGTTCGTCTCAGTACCTGGGGCAGCAGAGATGTTCTAGGATACCACTGCCCACCCTTGCATGGGGGAGGGAGTTAGAAAAGGTACCCTAAACATTGCCTGCCCCACAAATCTGGCCAGCTAACTGTGGCTTGCAGATCATGTCCTTAGTGGTCGACCCCCAAGAAAAATGAATAAATGAAAATGAATTTTCAGAGCCTGGAACATTCGTATCTTGCTGGATAGAGACAAGGTGTCGAGACCTGAAACATGAACAGCACTCACAGCAACCGAATTTCGCCATTAAACCACAATGGATAAGTTTACACACCCTTTTAATTTTATTCTTACAGATATTCTTTATTCTTGTAAACATTCTACACACACACACACACACACACTTCAGTAAAGGTGTTTTAAAAATATCTCACTGAAATTTAAAATATCTCACTGAACTTTTTTATTTTTTATTTTAAAAATATTTTTTTGAAGAAAAAAGTAAGTTTGGCTGTGTTATACATTGAAATATATGGTTCTGATAAGTAAGGAGAAATAACATTAAATACACATGAATATTATGATTAACAGGCAGACACTGAAATCCATGAAATGATTTTTTTAATGTTTTCTTATTGTGTGTATGTGTGTATGTGTGTGGGTATCTGTGTGTGTGCATGGAGCAACATTTTTGCCAGTCAAGTCAAGCAGAGAAGGTTCCTCCTTTTTCACGCAGTTTTATTCATGTTCCTTTCTCACACAATTTTAATGATAAGCAAAAGAACAGACAAAATGGCACTCAAGTGCCTACAGAATGCATTAAAAATGCAAAACTTTACATATAAGTCTTTTATTAAAACTTTCCATAATTGGGTAAAATTATTTCCCCCACTGGGCTAGCTTTCAGTGTGGCATGCAATTAGCTTGCTGTCACAAACATAATTACAGGTTGTTGGTTCTGGTTTCCTTCTTTCTTTTTTTCCCTATGTCCTTAAAAAGTGGAAATATAGCATTTTTAAAACATTAAAAAACCACAAATCTATCCATTTGCATCGATGAAAAGCTACCAAAATGAAAAATTAAGCAATTATCAAGCAGGGGGAAAAGCAGTGTATGTTAATTTCACTTATAGATATATAGAATCGCAACAGAGCTTGAAGAAATGCTAGACTTTTTAGTGTGTATGATGAAATATTTGTGTGGAATGAAATAATTAAGCCTGAACAAAATTGCCTCATCCTCGCTCCTTCCCATACATACAAATACACTTTTTAAAATTTTGCTCATCATATTTTGCTTATCATATCATGTCACGATCTCCTTTGCTTGCTTGCTTGCTTCTTTCTTTCCTAGAGGACAAATGACATAGATACAACTTTAGGGAAAATCCAGTGACACAGCCTGAATCTGTCTGGATAAACGCTGGTAATTTTTTGCAATTCTAGGGAACTTTTGGGACTCCTTCTAAAATCTTTAGAAGTTTTGTTTACCATTGAGAGTAAAATTCTAACTGTGTCTTGGCCCCTGATTGGACTACTGCAAAGACCTCCATGTGGGGCTGCTTTAAGGATGCTCTTTAAGCTTCATCTAATACGGAATGCAGTGGCCAGGCTGGGACAGGCAAGTCCTGCTATCACCCAACAGCACTTCCTTTTGCAGTCAGCTCCTGGGCCCAATGCAAAGTGCTGGTTCTCATTTATAAAGCCTTCTATGTCACCGCACAGGCTTGTCTGAAGGACTACTTTGTTTATAATGATCCTGCCCAGAGAGCAATGCTTAAAATCCTGTCCACATCCAAGGTGGGGTATATGGACTAGGAGGTAGGCGATCTTGGTAGTGACCCCTATAGTGTGGCATACACTGCCCCCCCCCCCCCCACATACGTTGGGTGGATTCTTTTGTTCATTGTTCTAAGTCATCTGACCAGGGCAGCATAAACATATGGCAAATAAATAAATAACCAGACAAGCAATTCTTGTTTGGCTGAACATGACTCCAAATTCAGTTAAAGTATTTGGAGAATGATTTGGGAAAAAAGGATTTTTTGTAATATGTGAAGATGAATATTGGTGCTTTTTTGCCTTTAGAAATATCAAAAACTTATTGTAGCTCTTTTGTTTTTTGCAGCAATGCAGAAAATCTTTTCAGCTGATACTTTTTTTTCCTGAGATATCCTGAATACAACATTATATCTGTGTCCTAGGGAAAAAAAAATAGCACTCAACACTTCCCTCTTCAGAACTGCTGATTTGTTTAGAATATTTCTCTCACTTTTCAGTAGGCAAACTTTCAGGATGGAATCCTAGACAGTGATCTGATTCACCGTAGTTTGCTGAGTAAATCACAATTGGCTAGTTACATATCGCACTTAAGTTCTAAATTATACTTTACAGTCCACAATAACTCGGCTTGCACAACATGCTAAACCAGGGCAAACAAAGAACAAATGCCATTTGAGCTTAATATATACTATCAACCAAGTCATTGTGTAGTCAATATCTGGAGATAAATGTATTGTCAAGGGCTACCTTGGAATAAAAAGGAGAAGCCCCTGAAGGGCATTCTGTTACTGTCCCCCATCATAGCACAGCTAAAGAGGTACTTTCTCTTTAATTTTTAAAAGGGCTAGTTCTTGACCTGGCAGAAACCATACAATTGTGCATTGGTAATTGCTTCATTGCCACAGGCACAATACCAATACAGACTGTTGTCCATAATTTTGTGTACTAGGCACGTTAAGAATAGGGACTGGTGGATTCCTCCAGTGTTGTTTCCCTCTCTTCCCACAGCAAAACTTGCCAGCTGACAGGGAAACATTTACCAATCACTCTCCTTAAAGTGGGATGAGGCTAGTTAGACCGGTGGGTTTAGCTGTGTGCTCTGGTTTTGCTCAAGGTTTTTCCACAGGCATGTTCAAAAGGAGCCTGACTCTCATTTGTCTCTGGTGGATAGTTGGCCTTCTTTGGAATATGGGTTTAGCACTATTTCAGTAGAGCACTCATTCTGTATCCAAAGAGTATTAAATCAGTGTTCAAAATCAGCCCAAACAACAGCTGACAGATGTGGGAAGGACTGCATTGTAAAGCAGTAAAGTTTTCTGTCTTTCCCTCCCCAGTTCTACCCATGGTGTCCAAGCTGATCTAGGGAACCAGCTCAGAGATCTGGAAGGCATGAGGGACTTCTCAGTTAGAAAGCACTGGACTCTCCTGCTGCCCAAATAATGGCCCTTGAAGACAGTGCCAGGGTAGTGGGTGTTCCTGCACCACTCTAAAGGCCAATAGATGCCAGGCTAATCATTATCTGACTGCACCACTAACTGAATGGACTTTCCCATCTGCAGAGTTGTGCATCCTTGCTCTAAATAAAACCAAATCACACATTCTGTATAAATTGTGCAAATGAATATCCAGTAGCAAACTTAAGGGCTAGAAACTTGTGGAGTCTTAATTGAAAATAGAGACTCTGGAAATCCTAAATAATTTGCCTCGCATTACCACATTGTATGATATTAGCAGAAGTGCAGAATGTGCTAAGCCGAAATTATACCATTTTATGTTATGCTCCTGATGAGATTTTGTGACTATGTGTGAAATCAGAGTAGACAGGAGGTGTGATATGAGCCAACAGCAGCATTAAAAAAAAAACAGCCAACAAAACTTTTCCCTGATGCTTGTAGATGCAGGTTCCACACCTGTGCTGACTGGGGGATGGTTGGGGAGGTCAGAGGCTGCAATTTGATCATGGGTAGCAGAGAAATAGCACTTCACCACTTGTCAAGTGATTACTTGCCTCTTCAACTCCTGCAAAGCATGTGGGGGGTGAGCTTTGCCTTCACCTGCAGATGTTGCTATAGCAAAGACTAAAGCATGAGCAGCAAAGGGAACAGAAATAAACATCAAGATGTGGGGAAGGAAACAATAAAGGAACATGACCAGAGGAACGTAGCTGTTAAATGAGGCTCTTCCCAAGTAAAGGAAGGAGAAGCTGCACAAAGCACTATAATAAAAACATAAAGAGTAGGAGGACAGGGAAAAATCTTCTCATAACATAATGGCCTTCCCCAGGTTATGCAAGTTATTGGGAAGAAACATGAATTCCAGTTATTCGTTCCAACCCAAAGTTTATTTCTATCTTCAGATCCACTATCAGCAGATATGTAACATTGGCCAACCTGCGTATTTTTGACAACCAGAAGGGAGAAGGCGGCATTCAGGTGATGACACAGTCCATGCCTGTTCCTGGTGCAGCTGGCTTTTTGATAGCACATTCAATCCATGTGTCTTGCAAGGGAGAGCCAGAGGAAAGAATGGGAAGGGCAAAGACAGACATCTCAGGCATTTGTCCCTACTGTGCTTCACATCAGTTTGATTTTCTATTCCTTTGACCCATATTTACAGAAAGTCAATCTTTTTCAAGCAAGGGTAAAGTCTTTTTTTATTTTATTGTGTGTGTGTTTTTGTAGTTGCTGTTCAATATTTTATTACCTTGTTTCCTCAATACCCCCCCTTCCTTTCCCTGTATCTTTCTTCATGGCTCACTCCCCACTTTTTTTAACATTTAACATTTTTAAAAACGGCGGTGCTGTAGTTATAATAGATGTTGTGAGTTCCTTGGAGAACTCCTGCAAAGAAAAGAGAGCACATATCTGATATAATGAATTATATTTCAGCTCAAAATAACTCCTTGTCCAATGTCATTTGGTCATCCCTGGTCATCAATGCCTTTTCACAGTGTGCAAAGGCCAGGCAGGTTAGTACTAACATAAGAAGATCCCTGAATACTATGTGGACACTAAGAACCCATAAACACACATACAGACACATCCAACCCTCTAGAGTTTCTACTGTTGACCTTAGAATACTCACAAATAAGAGAGAAAATAAGTTTAAAGCACCAAACATGTGGCTGCTGAATTATGGCTCATTAACACAGTCAACATGGTTATTTTGTGATCTTAATAAAGACTATGGGTGGTTATCTCCTAACAAGTAATAATTATCTTTAATGTATGTCACATACCCTCCTTGTTGTTGGGGGGGAGGTGTTTTCTTTTATTATCTTTTTGTTCTGCTGCCACCATTAAACCCTACATCTGTAGTCCTCAGTTCATGCTTTTATCTTTCAGTACATGCAACCTGAGCCTGGCATCCCACTGCTAAAAATGGGACCCCAACATTTTACTTTGTTCTTTGACATCAGTTGATTAGATTGTATATTCTATTCCTCCTATCCGGTCACTTCTTTTCAAACTTCCATTGTAAAACTGTTTGCTTCAGTGTCCTGCACTTCTCCCCATGTACCTTTTTTGCCCTTAGAGCCACTGAGTGAATGGGTTCTCCATTATAAAAGTTTGTGATCCAATAAAAAAAGTCATCTTCAACGTTCAGGGTGAAGTTCTTGCTTTTCCTGTTTCTGACCTATGGGAAACAAGAGTGCAACCAAGTATCTCCTGTGCTGTCTTACTTCTAAATAAGGCTAGAACATACACGTGAAACTCAAAAAATTAGAATATCGTGCAAATGTTCATTTATGTCAGTATGGCAACTCAAAATATATGAGATAGACGCGTTACATGCAAAGCGAGATATGTCAAGCCTTACTTTGGTATAATTGTGATGATTATGGCGTACAGCTTATGAAAACCCCAGATTCACAATCTCAGAAAATTAGAATATTACATGACATCAATAACACAAGGATTGGAAATAGAACAAGATCGGACCTCTGCAAAGTATAAGCATGCATATGTACTCAGGACTTGGTTTGGGCCCCTTTTGCACCAATGACTGCCGCAATGCGGCATGGCATGGATGCTATCAGCCTGTGGCACTGCTGAGGTGTTATGGAAGACCAGGATGCTTCAATAGCGGCCTTCAGCTCCGCTGCATTGTTCGGTCTCATGTCCCTCACCTTTCTCTTGGCAATACCCCATAGATTCTCTATGGGGTTCAGGTCAGGCGAGTTTGCTGGCCAATCAAGCACAGTAATCCCATGGTCACTGAACCAGGTTTTGGTACATTTGGCAGTGTGGGCAGGTGCCAAGTCCTGCTGGAAAATGAAGTCAGCATCCCCATAAAGCTCATCTGCGGAAGGAAGCATGAAGTGCTCCAAAATCTCCTGGTAGACGGCTGCATTGACCCTGGACTTAATGAAGCACAGTGGACCAACACCAGCAGATGACATGGCTCCCCAAATCAACACAGACTGTGGAAACTTCACACTGGACTTCAAGCATCATGCATTGTGTGCCTCTCCATTCTTCCTCCAGACTCTGGGTCCTTGGTCCCCAAATGAGATGCAAAAGTTGCTCTCATCAGAAAAGAGGACTTTGGACCACTGGGCAACAGACCAGTTCTTTTTTTCTGTAGCCCAGGTAAGACGCTTCTGACATTGTTTGTTGTTCAGGAGCGGCTTGACAAGAGGAATATGACATTTGAAGCCCGTGTCCAGGATCCGTCTGTGTGTGATGGCTCTTGATGCACTAACTCCAGCCTCAGTCCACTCCTTGTGAAAGTCCCCAACACTTTTGAATGGCCTTTTCCTGACAATCCTCTCCAGGCTGCGGTCATCCCTGCTGCTTGTGCACCTTTTTCTACCACACTTTTCCCTTCCACATAACCTTCTATTGATGTGCTTTGATACAGCACTTTGGGAACATCCCACTTCTTTTGCAATGACCTTTTGGGGCTTTCCCTCCTTATGGAGGGTGTCAATGATGGTTTTCTGCACAACTTTCAGGTCAGCAGTCTTTCCCATGCTTGTGATTCCTACTGAACCAGCCTGAGAGACCATTTAAAGGCTCAGGAACCCTTTGCAGGTGTTATGGATTCATTAGCTGATTAGAGGGGGACACTTTGAGCCTAGAATATTGAACCTTTTCACACTATTCTAATTTTCTGAGATTGTGAATTTGGGGTTTTCATAAGCTGTACGCCATAGTCATCACAATTATACCAAAGTAAGGCTTGACATATCTCGCTTTGCATGTAATGCGTCTATCTCATATATTGGTTTCACCTTTTGAGTTGCCATACTGACATAAATTAACATTTGCATGATATTCTAATTTTTCGAGTTTCACCTGTAATACATCTGAAGTACATCAGGTTAGAGAGTTCTACTCTAAAGTAGAGATAAAGAAACTTTGGGGTTGGTGTTCATATTTGAAATTGTGGGAGCAGGTTTTGTTTGTTCTCACAAAATGGCTGCCATGAGGTGGGCATGGTCACTTACAAAGTATTCTTCTAGCCCTCTGTTCCCCTCTTCCAGAATATTCCCTACCATCCCATGTTATCTTGCCATTTCTCTGGGCTGGTTGGATATACTTCCTATCAAAGGACTGTGCTGTAAGCACCTATCATTTTTATTTTATTTTATATGAAAAGCTGTAGAGCTTATGTGAGGCACTGAAGTATTCTTGTAAAGAAGGATGATGCTAAAATTCTCTGTATTGTTTGTAATGTGCTAGATTTCTTGCTTTTTAAAAACTAAAGTCAAGGGGCAGGGACTCTAGTGGATCTCCAAGTAAGAGTCTGCAGGTACATTGGTACCTATGGCATTGTGTTACCCACCCATTCACTAAGGTTTCAGGAAGAAGTTTTTGACTTCACCCATTACTATGCTAAGGACTGAAAATTCTGCTTCTGCTTACTAAGCATGTGAATGAGTTATAAGCCCTTTCCCCAGCTGGTCAATCTTGTCAGATGTAACCATTCTTGCAGACATTTCATAAATGTTCCCCTATATCAGGGTGTCCCCAAGGAGTGGGTAAAAAAAGTCAAAATGGCAGCCACAACACATGTAAAAATGGAGCTGGGCTTTGATTATGTGGTTATGGACAACATCCTGACATTTTTTTTGACTCCTCTGTGGGCATTCTGACCTCAAATACATAACAGGCCTATCCAGTCAGTTAAATCCAAGGTCAATGAACATGTGGAAACAGCTTAGTATCTCTTTTCTTATTGTTTTGTATACAATGAACCTTCTGTATATAGTTTACATGCACTGTACAGACATACATTTTGAGCATGGGATTTGTACTCTGAATTTTTGCAGGTTGATAGTAATGGTAATGCTCAAAGGAAAGTCAGTGAAGACAATCAATGAAGATGATTCACAGATCACAGATCTGGCAACTGAAAAGAGTTGCCATTATTATCCCCATGTTAACTGCTTCTTATCTACTGCTATTCCATAGATTTTTATTATATTTTCCGTTTTTGCACATGTGCATGCATGTATATGCACATACATACATGCACTGCTTGCTAGGTATGTATTTATAAGTTTTTTTCTCTTTTTTAAAATTACCGTTACAAAAACCTACCAGCTAGTTTAAAGTTCAGTTCCCAAGCTTCCTCATTTTTTTTCAGATCTGGCTATCAGTGATATCCAAGATAGTTCAGGCTCTGATTAGTTCTTCTCTTCCTGATAAAAGTTAGATCTCTTCACTTTAATATGCAGGTTTGAAGCATAATGTTTACTTATTTTACCTGGAAGTAATGAGTTGATATGAAAGGATTTGAAGCAATTCAGACAGCTCGCTTTTTCTCCTCAACTATTTTTCTCTAGCAGAAGTACAAAAGAGCTGAATAATCAGAAATCTCATCCTGAAAAATCACCAGCAAAGGTAGGAATCATATTAGCAAATTCAGAACAGGGAGAAATTACATGCAAAAAATTTTACCACCAAAATATGCAGATGCCACACCAAACTTGTAGTCTTCCTAGCCAGATTTGCAGCAGACCAGCCTGTTCAGTGTCTCCCATTTTCCAAGTAATCAAAACATGTAAAATAAGAACCAGTCCTTCATTCTCAGGAACCTGGATAGGCAGGAATGTGAGTTTCCTGTGCCTTTTTATTCAATTAATCAGGACAACTACCAGAGGAAATAACCAATCCTCCCCAGCAAAAAAAATTCACACCTGACAAAGTTGCAAACATCCAGATGTTTTTGCCCAGTGGGATGCTAACATAATTTCATTTTGGTTTCATGTATCTTAGGTTCTGTCATTCACAAAATTAAGAAAATAAAATCAGGATTTTGCACATTCAGATTGGAAAACATATCCTCCCAATTTTGTGAAAAATTTACCCCAAAATAAGCTTCAATATATGCAATGGAATTCTTTCTCAGGTAAGTGTACCTAGCATTGCAGACATCACCTTGACTTTTAGACTCTAACAGACACTAACTGATACAACCAAGACATACAAAACTCTTTAAGGACATATAATGATACAACCAGGATAACGCCCCCCCCCCCCCCGCAAGAAAGGAATCAAAGTGTATGAATTTTAGCTTCTCTGCACCAGTCAGGTCTCCTTTATTTTTCTGATCACTCTACAGAACTTTTCAAGGAGACAATATTGAAGAAAGGAGAGAAGGACTGAAGGAAAGTGCAGAGCGGTGCCAATGGTTCAACATGTAGCATCCATGACTGCCTAATCAAAACAACGTTCTGCCAATCAGATAATTAGGCCATACCCACACGTGATATTATTTCCTTTCTGTTCATATGAGCTGCCAGGACAGATTTCAGTTTGGCAGTTGTCACATAAGAGGGTAAATCAAGCAGGTCTTATCCAGCCTCCAGCTTCTCAGGGGCTTGTGAGAGGTGATTGGCCAACATGCTAGCTATTCTCCTACACATTTTGCCTAGCCTATGAGATCAGACTGCTGTTTCCCATCATTTGGGGAGTGAGCTGTCTCTCTTGTTAATTATTCTAGAAACAAAAAAGGGGCAGGGAAGGAAGGGGAGGAACCCAGAACAAAATCAATATACTTCTTGTCGAAACAAATACTTTCTGGGGCTGTATGTGTGGCTGGGCTGTTATGCATATATAAAGTACATTACAGCAGAATGAAAAAGGCCCTGATAAAAAAAATCTTTCTTGAGAAGTATTGTTGCTGACAGGAATGACCTCTGTGAGTCGGCATGTTTACCCATAATTCATAATTAACAAAGACATTAGAACTGCCACTGGAGGATTCTGGGCTTTATTTCTTTCTAACTGGGCAGTACTAATGTTGGAAGTGCTCCCAGTCCAGTGATTTAACATTTCAGGGAATCTCGGCAAGGCAGCAGAAGCCTCCTTATATGGCTCATACTTTGGGGGGTTGGTTCAGTGGAATATGGCTGGGATAATTATTCAGCACTTGTTATTGCTGTAGCTCTGCACCTGATCCCCGAGCCATTAGAACACTTGGCAGGTTATTACAACTATCAAACATCAAGGTCTCTCTCTCTCTCTCTCTCTCTCTCTCTCTCTCTCTCTCTCTCTCTCTCTCTCTCTCTCTCTCGTCACTCCGCTGCAACATTCTCATTTTTATCTCATTTAAATTCTCCATCTACATAAGGAGAAGGCTTCTGGACTCAGACTTGGCAATCAGGTGATGCTTTAAAAATAATAAGCACATATCTCCTCCCTCCAATCCTGGATCTAGGCTCTTGTCTCAGCTTAAAAATGGAACCAAAACTGGTTTAAAGAGTTGGTTGCAATTCTACAGAGGTAGAAATTCAAGTTCTTTTTACTGACACAGGCTTCAGGTGAGCATAGCGGCTTTTAGGTTGTACTAACCTGGGACAAAAGGAAGCAATTCTTTTTGATTCCTCATTCCACTGGAGACTTTTCATCCCTCCATCTGCTTTGGATGGTTGGGGGACCCTTCAAAAACAATGTGGAGGGCTGCACATTGTTTTGAGAATGGTATTCTCTCCACTCATATTTGTACCAAGATAGCAACCTAGCACTCTCCAGGCATTTGGGACTAGCTTCTATCTAGGGTACTTTTATATTGCGCTAGTGGCCTGTTCAGCTAGATCAGTGAATGTGGGATGGGGGAGATCCATAGAATCCAAACCAATTATGTTTCCAGAATCTGGAGAATGAGGAGGCTGCATATGACCTAGAACTGTGTAGGGTTTAAGGAGGTCATGCTAAAAGGGAAAAGATTTCTGCCATTCCATTTGGTTACTGTTTCTGCAATTCACTCCGCTCTGTATTTCACTCCTCCTGAAATCTTGTTTATCTTCAGGATTTTCTAAGATTGTTTCTGGAATTAGAATGTGAAATTAGTTATGCAGTTTGTCCTATATTGTTCCTTCGGTTTACTTATATCTTTTTAGTCTTCCCAAGCTCATGGAATGTTGAAAAGAAAGTACCGTATTCTTCCGACAATCCCTCAATAAGATGCCCCCATGTACAAGACGACCCCCATTTTTCCAACCCCAAATTAAGAAATCAATATTTTAAAGATAGTGCAGAACACATTTTTATTTAGTAATTAGTTAACATTTACCTGATACACTCAGTGGGAGGAGGTCTCTCTGCAGCTCTATTTCCAGGCTCTTTTGCATAACTGATTACATTCAAGCACGAGTGAAATTGCAAAATAGCTTCTCTCTGCAAAAGCCTTCCTCTAATTGGTTTGTTCAGCATCAGCTGACATCAGTTACATAAGGCTCGTGATTGGAGGAAGTCTGTTTGGGAGACAAGCTATTTCACTCATGATTGGAGGCTAGCAATAGGAGGAAGCTGCCTGCGGAAACAAAGTATGGGCAGTTTTGCCTCGGCTGACTTCCTTAAATAAGATGCCCTTCAATTTTTAGGGTAAGGATTTTAGATTTTAGAAAAAAGTATCGTCTTATAGTCGGAAAAATACGGTATATAAGAGGACTAGAGACTCTGTCTGTCTGTCTGTCTGTCTGTCAAAAGCTTAACTCTCTGAAAACAGAATAAAACAGCATGGTGGTGAGGCTGGCAAGTGAAGTACTGAACTCAAAAATGAACCAAATTCAGCTGGGAGCTATACAGAAAAACATTTCAGAAACTATTCCCCCAGTGGATCCCTATAGAACAGGCTGTTGGGCAGTTACTTGGAATGCTGCCCACTATTCCATCCTAAGGCTTTCTTCCTCTGGTCATGTGATGGATTATGCTACATATTCAGCCCACCTTGTGCATCCTTGTTTGTGCATACCTACAAATGCATGAAGAAACAATGTGAGAGCAGAGAAGAAACACTCATACCCACAGAGGTAATATGCATGCACTCCCCTAATTAGACTCCCACAGACACACATATCCCCATACCACAGACAACACGTATGCATGCCTTCTGATTGTAGGCATCTGGCACAAAACACAATGATATGCAAATGATGAAACATACATTGCGACATCATAATTCAAGCTTTGACTTTTCATACTTGTGTGTGGTTTGTGTTGCGACATATATTTTGTCTTTTGCTCCCCTAATTTGACTCTGATGCTAATTAGTCCATAGAGATAAAATGCACCCCTCCAACACCCATCCATTACACAGAGGACTACACAGAGATTTCTTATGCCACTGCTGCTAAAGACGTTGGAAAGAATTGTGGGAGCCATGCTCTCCATGGTTTCCCTACCTAGTTTTTCATTTGTTTATTTGTTTATCAAGAATTAAAGCAACTCCAGGTGGCTTACAAGTCCAGGTACAGTAAAAAGGTTAAAACTGAAGAATGCTATACAATGTTAAACTTCAAAATATGACACAAAGACATGCAGCAGCAGGCGGTACACAGCCTCTTGTCAACAGGAGAGAGTCACAAATCTTTCCCCCAAATCCCTTTGACAGAGTTAGGTCCTAATGATCTTCTAAAAGCAGTTTGGGGCCATCCTGATCTCTGGGGAAGGGGTGCAGCAAAAGGCAACTGAGGCAAAGCAAAATAGTGATCCGCAAGGCCACGACAAGGCCAGCTTCTGGCTTCAGGTTTGTTGTAGAAATGTTATCTTGCCTTTTGGCCTGAACTTTACATCTTTACTTCTGTGTTTGCCCATAGTTCATTCCATATGTTTTCCAAAGATTTCTGTGGATTTTTTTATTGTTTAGTAGCTACCAAATGCATCTCCTACCTCCAAAAGCTGCAGAACACTGCTTTTTTCACTCAGTTTTGCAGGCAGGATCAACTGTGTTTCAAATTCTGTATATCTTCCACCCATATAATAGTGAAAGACTTTTAGCTTTCAAATGTTTTAATACTTCAATCTGATGGGAGTGGACATTGGGACTGAATCTGATAGTGAACCTGAGTATGTGGAAGTTGTACCTGCATATGAAGTCATGGCTGGGGCAACTGACAGGACATACAAGATCTATATGCCTGTAATGTTATTCAACTGACAGAACAGACACTGATAAGGGGTCATGGCTTGGGCAATTGACAGGACAGACAAGATCCATAAGGCTGTAATGTTATTATCCTGATAGGGTAAGGGGAAAAGAGTTGGGGTTAAGATAAGTTTAAGATGAATGATGAGTAATAATTAATGTATAGCCGGAAAGATGTCCATCTTTGGTTGAAGTCACCATGACCTGGTGAAACAGATGTTTGTAAGAAGTTAACCGGTTTCTTTGTTTAAGCTGTCACGTGGATCCTGCGAAGAAAAAGTATATAAGCTATGTAAAATCTGTAATCAAGACTCCCTCCTTTTACTGGGAGTCCCCAATTTATTTAGAGCTCTAAAATAAAGTGGATAAAAAGTCTGATTTTCGTCTTGGTGTTCTGTTCACCTCGCACCAAGTCCCGAACCTGGTAATTAGGGTCAACTGGCTGGACCCAAACAAATCTGTTCTTCCAAACTTTACCACATCCCATTGCACTCAAATTGTCATCATGATTTGTCTGCCCATAGAAACATTGCTTGTGTCTGAAAGCCAACACTACTTTAAATTCCAGTTTTCTACAGGCAGAATTATTCCCCTCATCCAACTGAATTGAACATGAGAGCTGCTAGATTGCTCCATTATGTATGTTCTTATATATGCAGAGATGGGAACCAATATAAGTCTTAACATTGCACTGATTCATATTTTATATATACTTAAAGAAATGAGAATAGTAGCCAAAGAACAAGAAACCATGGACAAGGTTCCAATCAAACACAAAATGGGGAAGGTCAAAGAATTTTGACTCAGAATTTCAAAAAATGAAATTTTAAAGTATTCTTGCTTTTTTTGCTTGAAGAATTTGTTCCTTGTGATAAACAATATAGACTGAATTGATCTACATTTCCTGAACTAAATGTTTGGCTTGAAACATATTTATTAGAATGTTGTGATGCAACTCAAAAAACATATGAAAACATATAAATGTGTATCTTAGATTAGAATGTGCTTAGAAATGCATATCATGAATGTAAATATATTTAGTAATGTATGCTTTTTTAGAAAATATATTTAAAATAATTATTTACGAAATGTATACATCAACTCCACCTAATTTACAGTACTACATATATCATAAAGTGCAATAATAATCACACAATAAAAGAAAAAATAGAAAATAATATATTAATAAAATAAAACTAAGTCTTACATCAATGGCTCCAGAACATAGGTGATTGTGGTTGTGTATCGAAAAAGTCAAGCTGGCATCGCAACTGCACAATCAAAGCCGTGTCCCCTTTTCATGCATTGCGCATAAGTTTCAGTCGTGAGATTGTGATATGATACTAATGCTCCAGAATCAATTCCAAAGGGCCTTCCAAGAAAAAAAAAGGTATTTTCAACTTTCAAAGGTTATGTGGATTTAAAAATAGTACAGTATGCAGTAATGAGATAAATGAACCGAATCATTTATCAATATAAGTCATTCTTAGATTTAGGTCATTAGGTCATTCTTAGTTACCAGTGCAACCAGACTGCTCCCAAATGTTTTGAATGACATCAACCAAACTCTCCATCCAGGTATGGCCAATAGTGAAGGATAGTGGGAATTCTCATCCAGAATATCTGGAAGATACTACTAGCCTATCACTTTTCTGATACTATAAAGAAAATGATTCTATAAATAAAAACTGAACAGTCTTGCAGCACTTTAAACAATATTACCTCATCAGCCTTTACAAACAATGAGCTTTAATCCATGGAAGTCTATACTGTAGTAAGAATAGCTAACCTACAAATTGTCACAAAACCACAGCACTGGTTTTCTACAGTGAACCAAAATGACTTTCTCTTCTGGCAACTGTAGCTTTTTTTAAAAAATTGACCTGTGTATGAACTGCATCTCAAAAGTATGAAAGTTGCTGATACTTGTGACAGACATGAGTGCGTCACATTCTGAAACCTGGGTTGTACACTATGAACTTGCAAATCAACTGGAGGAGGAGGAGGAGGAGGAGGAGGAGGAGGAGGAGGAGGAGGAGGAGGAGGATTATTATTATTATTATTATTATTATTATTATTATTATTAAAAAAGTGGTCCATCAGGAATGCTGCTGTAGTCAAAAGAGTGAGCTGTTCTATCAGGAGAAAAGGGCAGTTGCAAACAGCAAAGCAAGAAGATGAAAAACCATATGTTTGCCTTGTTTAGAATTGCCAGAAAGTTGTCCCAAAGCACATTCTCCTACAAAGTCATTTGCTCTGCCAGCAAATTAGGAAAATGCAAAAGACACCAAAAAATGAAAATGTTATATACAATTTTATTGTCTTTCTTCTTTTAAAAAAAGATGAACATACAATTAATTGTAAATATACAAGCAGTATTTTCTCTGCAATGCAGATTTTGTTATATTTTGAAAAAGGATGGATATAAATGGACTTTTAACTAGACAGTAGTTTAGTCAAAGAAAACTAAAGTATAATTATATGCACTCATTGTACATTTAAAAGGGAATAACAACATTTACAGAGCATTTTTTAAAAGTAGATTATTCATGAATCTACACTAAGGATATAAGATACAAATTATCAGAAGCTTTCATAGCTTCGTTTTATCATATAGGAGCCAGGAGGATGGGAATTACTGAATGACTCCGCTCTTCTATTGTCATAGTGCAAAGATCTTCCAATGCTAAAGTTTCCAAACACTTTAAAAAAAAATAAAGCAGCACAATATAACATGAATACATTCTTTCATTAGTATATATTAAATTATATATATGTTCATATTGCATATGTAGTTTATTTTGATTATGTGTCATAAAGTTGGTGTTAGTGACCACCTAGACAGATCTTCTCCAAGATGATCTGTCCCCAACCTGGCCCCTCAGGTCTTCCACCAGTACACCCATCACCACTATAATCAAGTCCATTTGCCTTGCTGTTGGTTATCTTATTTTCTTTCCCTCCACCTTTCCCAGCATTATGGATTTGTCAAGGGAACTGAATCTTTGCATAATGTGTCTGAAATATTATAATTTGAGCTTGGTTATTTGTGCTGGGAGAACTCTGGATTGGTTTGTTCTATGATACATTTGTTTATTTTCTTTGCTATTCTCAAGAGTCTTCTCAAACATTAAAGTTCAGAACCATCAATGTTCTTTCTAACCTGCTTCTAACTTTTGCTTAAGTCTAACTTTTGCTTCTGAGTGTCACAGCGAAAGCTATTGCTTACATGATTCTGATTTTTGTAGGTGTAGACATATCACAGCACCTGAATATTTTTTACAAGGCCTTCTTTGCTACCCTACAAGTGCTAGTCTGCATTGCATTTCTTGACCACTGGTTCCTTTACTGTTGATGACTGATCCTAAAAGGCAGAAGCTATCTACCACTTCAATATCTTCATTGTCAAATGTAGCTTATCGTGTGTGCATCTACATGTAGAGGCTGTGATTATACAAGGCTAAATCATTTTTTTAAAAGAACTCATTATAATTTAGAGTCATGTGAGAACCAGGATATATATACATTACTAATCATAACATTAGACCACATTCTGTGTGGTTGTGAGCACACTATCCACCTTGAAAGTAGAGATAAACACTAAAGGCATAATTTTTAGAGGCTACACATATTAAACTAACAGTGCAGTCCTATTGAAGAATATCAAAAAATTATTTACTTATTCTCCAGGTCTGTTGGAGATTATGTATATTGACTGGGAAATGTGCATAATGTCCTTGCTGGGAACATATTATCACCATGATGTAATATTCTAATATATAGTTGTGTGTTTATATGTATCTATACATATACACACATATTTGTGAATTAATCAGAGAGAAATGTACAAACATGTATTAGTCTCAATATATGTGTAGTATTGAAATAAATATGATTTGGTCTCTATTAAGTAAAATAATAATAATGATAAATGGAAGTGGAAATGTTGTCGTGTGCTTTTCCATGCTTTACTGAGTTAATTTAACCTTGTTGTCATATTCTTAAACAGAAGCTATTTTCAACTATAGTCACCCTAGGGCCATAAATAGAGTGCCTTTGAGTTAGTCACTATGTCCTACTCTACAAGATATTATAGAGTTCTTTTGAGAATGCCGTGTTTTGTAAAGGGCAGGAGAGCTGCCCTGAGTTCCTTGGAAGAAGGGTGCATACAAGAATAATAAATAGTAAATTAATAATTTGAATTTATTTGCAAAAAAACCCACGCTTTCTACTGCATTACAGGTGAAACTCGAAAAATTAGAATATCGTGCAAATGTTCATTTATGTCGGTATGGCAACTCAAAAGGTGAAACCAATATATGAGATAGACGCATTACATGCAAAGTGAGATATGTCAAGCCTTACTTTGGTATAATTGTGATGATTATGGCGTACAGCTTATGAAAACCCCAAATTCACAATCTCAGAAAATTAGAATAGTGTGAAAAAGTTCAATATTCTAGGCTCAAAGTGTCCCACTCTAATCAGCTAATGAATCCATAACACCTGCAAAGGGTTCCTGAGCCTTTAAATGGTCTCTCAGGCTGGTTCAGTGCAGAAAACCATCATTGACACCCTCCATAAGGAGGGAAAGCCCCAAAAGGTAATTGCAAAAGAAGTTGGATGTTCCCAAAGTGCTGTATCAAAGCACATCAATAGAAGGTTATGTGGAAGGGAAAAGTGTGGTAGAAAAAGGTGCACAGGCAGCAGGGATGACCGCAGCCTGGAGAGGATTGTCAGGAAAAGGCCATTCAAAAGTGTTGGGGACTTTCACAAGGAGTGGACTGAGGCTGGAGTTAGTGCATCAAGAGCCATCACACACAGACGGATCCTGGACACGGGCTTCAAATGTCATATTCCTCTTGTCAAGCCGCTCCTGAACAACAAACAATGTCAGAAGCGTCTTACCTGGGCTACAGAAAAAAAGAACTGGTCTGTTGCCCAGTGGTCCAAAGTCCTCTTTTCTGATGAGAGCAACTTTTGCATCTCATTTGGGAACCAAGGACCCAGAGTCTGGAGGAAGAATGGAGAGACACACAATGCATGATGCTTGAAGTTCAGTGTGAAGTTTTCACAGTCTGTGTTGATTTGGGGAGCCATGTCATCTGCTGGTGTTGGTCCACTGTGCTTCATTAAGTCCAGGGTCAATGCAGCCGTCTACCAGGAGATTTTGGAGCACTTCATGCTTCCTTCCACAGACGAGCTTTATGGGGATGCTGACTTCATTTTCCAGCAGGACTTGGCACCTGCCCACACTGCCAAATGTACCAAAACCTGGTTCGGTGACCATGGGATTACTGTGCTTGATTGGCCAGCAAACTCGCCTGACCTGAACCCCATAGAGAATCTATGGGGCATTGCCAAGAGAAAGATGAGGGACATGAGACTGAACAATGCAGCGGAGCTGAAGGCCACTATTGAAGCATCCTGGTCTTCCATAACACCTCAGCAGTGCCACAGGCTGATAGCATCCATGCCACGCCGCATTGCGGCAGTCATTGGTGCAAAAGGGGCCCAAACCAAGTCCTGAGTACATATGCATGCTTATACTTTGCAGAGGTCCGATCTTGTTCTATTTCCAATCCTTGTGTTATTGATGTCATGTAATATTCTAATTTTCTGAGATTGTGAATCTGGGGTTTTCATAAGCTGTACGCCATAATCATCACAATTATACCAAAGTAAGGCTTGACGTATCTCGCTTTGCATGTAATGCGTCTATCTCATATATTGGTTTCACCTTTTGAGTTGCCATACTGACATAAATGAACATTTGCATGATATTCTAATTTTTCGAGTTTCACCTGTATTTTCAGGTAATATATGCTTCCAAGTAATATATGCAATTGCAAATGTATTAAAATTTTACCATAATGATGTATATATATACATATATTGAAGTTGGCAATGAAGACATAAAATAATATTACACTATTCAGATTTAACCACAGTATTTCCTCACTTCCACCCCGATTGGTACCCTGGGCACAATCGCTCAGATATGGCATTGGGCTAGACTTGAGAAACATGTTCTTTTCTCCCTCTCCATTGCTGTTATGGTAGACATGAAATATACTACAATTCTTCATCAGTTATTTCCTTCAGATCAATGTATGTCTATCTTTGTTCTTTTTTTTTTTAAACCACAGACTTTATCCTGTCAAAATAACAATGAATCAGTTAAAATAGCTAGCTAATTTCTGCTTTCCAGCATTTTCAAATACAGCTACCATTTATGTTGTCATTTAGAATATCTCAACAGTCTTCTAAAAGTTGGTCCTCTTCAGTTTGGAACTACAACTCCCCAAAACAGACAAGCTGGTTTGGAAGTCTGCATATCTAATTGTGTATGCAGGCCCATGAAACCATCTATTTTGAGAAGACCCTGTTGAAAAGGGTGGCAGAAAAGTATTGGAAAAGGGTACAAAATTGCACCCACCAAACCGCACTCCTTCTCCTGTTTTCAGGTAATTTCAGTGATTCATTGCAGCCCTTAGCTTGACTGGTGCCGGCCCTCCCACACACATATTAATTAGCCTTCAACCGCCTCTTTGCAGCCTCTGGTTGTAATCGGTTCATGACACCTTTCTACCCCCTTGCCCTGTTTGTTCTTCGTAATTAAAACTGGGGGAAGCAGATGGAGTGAATAATTATAATCAGAGCCTCTTTTTTAATTTTACATTAGAGAAACTCTTTTATACAAAAGAGCCTTATAAGGAGGGCAGGTCTCTGCATTTTGTGTCTCATGCATATTTAGTACGATTGGAAGAGTATTAAAAAATATTTTTCCCGATGCTACCTCTCTGCTTTGGCAGCTGCACTTCTATACCTAAACATGATCTAGCTTTCCCATTAAAACAAAAATCAAAAACCAAAATGCAGCATTATTCCTCATGCCTTCTTTCTTCATTTAATACATTTTAGCATGGCCCTGTAACATTCCTGGAGGGTTGTCCTGCTCCAGTCTCCCTGTGATGGCTGCTGTAACACATGGAAACTTGCTGGTCTAGTCTTGCAAAGTGACACCGCCAGGCCTGGATTACTTCCAACCAGCAGCCACCCCAGCCAAGAAATGCCAATATGGATAATGCAAACAAGGGAGATTTGGGGCACATTTCGATTTCACCATCTGATTTAATTGACAGAATAAATGCACCTGTCATCAGGTAATATTCTTGTGATTAGTTTTGGCTGCTGTGATGAGGTGATGTTAAAAGAATGTCAGAGCAGCCTGTCCTGAGACTTCCACAGAGGCTGCTTCAGTCTGAGGAAGGTCAGCAAGGATACAACTAGTTATAAGGGGAGGAGATCATAATTAATCTACCATATTGCACTACAGTCTGGCACAGCAAGAACTGTGTCTGCTTTGTGGAAATTAATGGCAGTTTTCTGGTTAGAGTGTTATAAAAGAAAAAATCTTTTCTCAGTAACAATGTAACATGAAACAATCACTGTCATCTTCCCATGCTACCCCAAGGTGAGGTTGGCTCCATCTTTGCCCAACTTCTGGAAGTCCCTTAAAACCTGGTTGTGTCAACAGGCCTGGGGGTTGCAACAGAATGGTGATCTCTGAGGTGGCCCCATTGTTCATAATCTGAAGCTCTCTCTTAGCCTTTTCATAATAATATTACTTTTTGTACTTCTTGTATGTTTTTAAAATTGTTTTTTTGGGGGAGGGTCTGTTTGTATGCCGCCCAGAGTCATGTCATGTAACATGGGTGGCCATATAATTACGATAAATAAATAAATAAATAAAATAAAAATGCTTCCTATTTTTTTAGGAAATAAATCCAGTCAATGCACTTTGGTTTTAGCCCTGCCAGCTCTTCTAGACGGGCCTCTACCTCTGCTAACTCAATTTCCACCATTACCCAATATCTGCCAATAGTGGTGGCTATTAGAAAAGCAACTTTTGTAGCTTTAATTAAAAATATCAGTGCAGCCACCTGATCAGTCCTGATAGGCAGGAACAGCTAGCCTTGATAGCAAATGTTAAGTTACTAGATAAATAGCTAAACTATGATAACAAAAATGAACAGGGTAGTAGAAAATAAATACGGAGCAAATCAAAAATTCTTACCTGAGATTTAAACCATTGTATTTTGGACATGTTATGCAAAGGCCTAGCTCTTGTAAGGAATCTATAATGCTGGGAAAGCTGAAAGGAAAGAGAAGACAACCAGCAGCAAAGTGGATGGATTCAGTTACAGAGATGATGGGTGTGCCATTGGAAGACCTGAAGGGCTAGGTTGGGGACAATACATCCTGGAGAAGGTCTATCTGTGTGGTTGCAAAGCGTCAACACTAATTTGATGGCACATAATCAATCAGTAAGTAAATGAAGGCCAACTCTCTAATTTTCTTGTTGCTCTTCAGGCATTCTACAATTGAATAAGTGTATCTCTGTCTTGTGGAAAATGTTAACAAATCAGTTCAAGATTAGTATGTTCCATGTTAGTTTTCTTCATCTGGGACTGTCTTGAAGGCTGCACTAACAGAAAGCAGCCCAAGGGCTACTTGCAAATTAAAGCTTCAGGAATGTGGTGCACTGGGCAATGGAAGCAATGGAGGTAATATTCCAGGGATTCACTCATGGATGGGAGTACATGTATGCTTTGATATTTGAGATGATTAAATGGACAAGTGTTTGTATGCCTTATATGAAATTCAGTCCCCAAGGATCTCAGACTCTTCAAAAAAGACCCTGATGTGGTGAGATACTTTCAAGTGAGAACTAATGTAGGGAGATGCAATGAGGGAAACAATATAAGAATCTCCAGACTTCTTTATTGCCCAAGCAGAATATCTGTCTGTCTATCTCATCTACTCTCTCATCTATCAATATAAAAAGGTGCATGGTCATTTTTCCATATGCCTAATGAAGAAAATTTCACAAGACCCTCCCTCATTTCCTGACATTCCAATGATTGTTGCTATTCATTTTTACCACTCAAGATCAGCTACCTTATGTGAGTAAAGCAAGAGCCAGCAAGTCAAGAATTTGTCAAAAATTACTTTGGATAAAGGCAAGTGGACAAGTAGCACACCCAACTGAATCTGGAGGCAATCAAAAGAATTTGAAAGATTTAAAAGAACAGAAGGTATGTGCAGGTTCAAGAGGAAGAACATAGAGATGGATGGAAATAGATAGGATGAGCAGGTACTTTGATTTGTGTATCTGAAACTGGTAAACTAATAAAATATTAAAAGGTATGATCACTGGATTAGAATCCATACTTAAAAGAACACTTCCCATGTCCTAGGTTCATCACCAAAGGAGGGTAACACCACTAGGAGAAATTCTCTGTGTGATTACAAGAGACACAGAGAGAATTTTCTCCATGCTTCCTAACATAGGACTGACCTCTTCCACAGACCTGGTGCTGATATTACATGTTTTTTTCCTGTGCTAAATTTTAAATTTATTTTAACCAGATATTTTAAATTTAACATGTTGTTCAGTCTCCTTTGCTTTTTTTTCAAAAAATTAAGTTTCTTTCCTGGTGACTTCATGGACATATCCATGCAGTAGGAAAGTGGATTAGGACTGCCTCCTAAGATGACTTTTTTTTTTTTTTTTACTTCCCAGTAGTTTCAACTTTGATATTTCCTAGTGGTCTCCCACCCAAGTAATTTCAAGCTACCACTTACCTTTTTGAGATCAGCCAAAAACCGACTACTTTAAAACTCATTTTGTAAGCAGGACTGTACTTTGGGGAACAGAGAGGGAGAATTAGGGTTGATATGGCAATAGGAAATCTAAAGGGAAGAAGATCCAGTGAGTATTGAGAGCATCCTTCTTCTACAGAAAGCAGAAAAGAAAGAGGTTTCCATAGACCCAAGAGGCTGAAAGATTTTCTATTGTCTTCTCAAGTGTCGGGGGAAGTAAAAAGAGATGGATTTAAGTTTTATTCTCTTGGAAGAGAGTGGAAAAGGCAAATACATCGACCTGTATCTCTTACAAAATGAATGAAATCAAGAAATATGAAAGTGGATAATACTGTGATTTTTTTTTTTTTTAAAGTCCTCCTTAACTCAAAGAGTTGCATGCCTACTTTCAGCCTGGGTTTTAATCTTATTGTGCACATATTCAGTGTGAATCCATTATCTCCCATTTGCTATACATGTGTCAATTGCATCATTAAATCTAAGAGCAAGCACAGAAATGTATAGCATGAGATTTATCAATGAGTATATTGTTTTACATTTTGAGTATATACACAAGCTATTACAGAACTCACTGATGCATGCTTGGAAGCAATATGTATTATTGTAGATATCAGTAGATAACTATTTATAATTAATCCTGGAGGAATAGCAGTCTGAAAATGAAGACACTGAGAAGGCGAGTTAGTGGAGGGGAAAAGAAATCCATTAAGTTCATTGGTTTCCATGGAAGTTGAAGCATTTGGCTTGGTCAGCTATAGTTCAAACTGTGCCTCCTGGTTATTCAGGATTCCTTGCCTGTCACAACATTAGCAGCTGCAGATACATAAACGGTTGTCTCATTAAATGAAACATTTCCCAGTCAGGAATTAGAATGAACAACTTGTCTGAGCATTCGTTCATATATGCATGCACATCATTTTGTTCCTCTGCACTTGATTACTGTACACTTGGGCCCACTTAATACATTTACTAAATTGGTGAAAGTGATGATGTGGGAGGAGAAGCAGACACCTTTATTTGCACAGTTCAGATAACCTGACAGTTTGAACTCCTCTCTCTTAGCTGGTGTACAGTGCATGAGAGGAGCAGGACTATTTCGGTTTTGTCTCCAACACTGGCAGAACCAACTGCCAAAACTCATACACTGGGTGGAACAACAGCAAACCCTTTCCATGCTAATGAAAATTCTAGGTTTGGGGTCTATTTATTTATTTAGTTATATTCCAAATTTGTCACCACCCATCTCATTGCGGAGTGACTCTGGGCGGTTTACAGTAAAAACAGAATAAACATAAATTAAAATAGATAAATATTAATTAATTAATTAAAATATGCTAAAAAACAAACTTCCTATATGATACTTCCAAGAGGCTGATGTTAATTAGGGGTTAATAAACTCAGGGAGCATCGTCAAGGCACCAGTCGTTCCCAGGGTCAGTTGTATCTTTCCTCACCCCATGCAAGTTGGCAGAGACAAGTCTTCAATTCCCTCTGAAAAATTGGGAGGGTAGGGGCTCACCTCAAAAAAAAAAAAAAAAAAAAGGGAGGGTAGGGTTCCTAGTTATATTGCACTTTCCCAACCCCCCAGCTGAGCTGGGAGTACCATTCTCAGGATACCTAGCCGCATTTGGAGGGCAGAGGGTCTTCATAAACGAAATTGTAAGTTTATTGAGACATTCTATTTTGTGCAGAGATATTGAGTATGGGGTAGGAAGAACGGCTGACATTAAAAGAAGAACTAGTGGGTGTGACTGTATTTCTTCTTCCATTTGTGTTGCTGTTGATGTTATTACATTTTAAAGCCTAAAATAGTCTATGGAAGGAAAGAACAATAGCGAATATTTATTGATATTGTTTTATTCAATAGACCTTCATCCTACTTTTCATGATATTCATCCACCCAAGACAACTTTCAGATCATGTAGTATAGCAATAATGTCCTAAAACAGCAAATGTTTAAAGTAATACAAGTGACATTAAATAACAGTAAAATCTGCCTCAGATAAAAACTGTTATTAAAACATGTTCCCATGAAATCACCCCAAAGAAACTTGGTATAGAAAAAAGTATTTTAAGGCTCATTTCAAATCTAACAAAGAGCAAGGACCATACATGATTTCCTGGGGGAGGGTATTCCATTGATGAAAGGCACCACAAAACCAATAAATATGGAACACTTACAAACAAAACTAGATTAAAAACAAAATCTAGTTCTTTGGGTCCATTTTGCCCCACACACCACCTTCCTGATCTCATTGTTCTCCCAAGCTATTCAATTTGGAAGTGTCTACTGTATGTTGCATCTCAACCCCTATCTGCAGATCAGAGAAACAGATACAGATGTAATTAAGACAGAGTCATGGTATGGAGTAAAAAAAAAACAAACCTTGTCCTCTCCCTGTATGCTCTGACCCTGATTCCCACAACAGCTTTTAATATGAGCAACAGCCTGAGGGAGATCGTACTGTATTAGAAATCTACTTTGTCAGATGGGGTTGGTGTTTGAGATTTTACGTATAAGTAAATCACTGCCATATGTGTCTGTCATTTCCCATTTCATAGAATGAAGAATTAAAATGATAGATTGATACGTAAGTAGGTTGGTATATAGAGGAAGATGCTTTAAAAAAAAAAAGCCTACCAAGAAGAACAAAAGCTGGAAAAAAAAAAGTCAGAAATTCAAGTTTCTTTCGCCCTTAAATCTGTTTCACTAGGAAATGCTTCCTAATAATAGTAAGATCTGTCAAGGTCACCATGCCTTTTGTACCTCATCTTCTATCTCTTATTTTACACAGTCTGCAACTAGATTGTAAGTACTGAACCTCTTCACACTAGGAGCTGTATGTAGGACAAGAAAATTGACATAAGAAAATGTAGGTTTTAGCACGAGAGATTATGAGGGCAATCTGAAATCTATATGGAGAGGGAGAAAACTGTATTGGCAAATGATGCCACTTTACTTAGCATGATCAAAAAAGGGCTTCATAGTTATTCATTGTGGTCAGCTACTATTACAGGAAACAGATTTCACACAGCTCAAATATATAACTGCAACCACAGCTGGGACTAGATTTTCAGAAAGAGGTGAAAATTTATTTGTTTTCCCAAGTTCATCTAGGGAAAACATTTTTTTTTAAGAAGGCCACTTCTTAGCTGTTGCGAAATTCCTGCAAAGAAGCCACTTTGTGACACTGAGGTTCTCTGTATATCAGTGTATGTGACATACTGTATGTGACATGCAGTGACAATTTTCACTGCATGTATATTGGTGTGAGGCTGAACTTAAACAGCTCTTTCATTTCATTGCCTATAAAGCAGCAAAACTGGATGGGATTTGAACTGCCAAGAAATTGCAAGACCCTGTGGAAGCTAGATAAATGCCTGTTATGAGCTGGGAACAATTTGGCACATTGAGGTATATCATCCAATGTTACTTTTTGAGACAAGAAGCATGAATCTCTTCTCCTGAACCAAATTCCCTGCAAGAAACAAAAACAACATTATCTTTTCAGCCATGAAGTACTTAGATTGGTGCTCAAAACAGTATTTCTGTCGATTAACAGAGAATAACAGGTATAAAATTACCATTTTAGGGAGGAGGAGGAGGATGCAAAATGCAACAGGTAGAAGAATAGTTGGGAGAGAGGCATCTCTTTCCTGCCAATGTATTACATGAGATTTGATATCTGACAATAGTACCATCAATTGGATTCTATTTGACCCTGGTGTTTGTAAAGGAAATAAAATGTTCAGAGATTGCCGACCATTGACCTGTCTTGTTTTAAAACAGTGCACTCTGTTCTACTGTTCACTTCATTAAAATAATCACAGAAGCATCTGTGGGGAATGGACAAGGGGGGAAATGATGAAAGCAGAGTTCTACTGTTGCACCGCAAGTTCCATCTGTTTGGTATGTGCATTATGACATACGAAAAGGGCAAAACGTGCAGCACAACACGCCTTTCATTATTCTGACAAAAGCACTGGATCCTGCAGATGCCTTGGGGTAATCAGAAGCCTAGAACATGCGAACTGACGTTTCTTAGCAGCCATTTTTCTGGCAATCTATTTGAGGTGCTCCTTTTTGTCATTCTCCTAAAAAAAATCAGGCTCTACCAAATGTTTTCCAAATATTCCCGTAACTATTTTATAATAACTACAGAGGTATTTTAACTTTTTAGGGGTTTGTTTGTTTGTTTTGATAGTAGTCACATCCATGGCACTGTGGAGAATGCAAAATAGTTGGACTACCCTGTCAACCACAGTGATCATCATCATCATCATCATCATCATCATCATCATCACTTTTGGGCATATTAAAAAGATGTTCAGTTATTGCTATGGCTAATAGTGAGAGTAATCCCCAAGGAACACTTTCCCTTTTCCTCTTCTTCCACCTCCTCCTCCACTTTAAAAGTTTATTTTATTTATTTATTTATTTAACTTGTCCCCACCCATCTCCCCACAACAGGGGACTCTGGGCGGTTGGTGTTACAAGAGGATATGTTCACAAAGCTCTGCTTACAAAGCAATATCATAGAGAATCCCCTAAATAAACTCCATTTTATGGGGGCTTACACCCAAATAAAACTGTGGAGTTCTGCAGACGTGATGGACTAAAATATTCACTTAACAGGATTAGTGAGTAATTTCAAATGCATAAGAACTGAAGCATTGCAGCTTCACTGTTTGGCTACACGTTTAGATTATAAACCCATAGTTTGATTGTTTTAATTCTAAGGAGATACATTGCTCAGACATCAGTATTTCAACACTTTCTTCAGCTTGCTATTTTTAGTGTAATAAAAAATTCTGACAGACAACATAAAAATGTGTAAATGATCAAAATTTTACTGATTGTTTTAAAGAAGAAAAATAAGATGTGAACTTTGCTTACAAAACATTGCAGGCACCATTCCATGAGATGAGACCCTTTCTCCAAAGAATAAGAAAGATTAAACAGTGCATTCAAAGTTGCTTAACAGGATGACGGGACTGAGCATATTTAACTTGTCTATCTCTGTGGCTCCACAGATGGCTCTTCTTGAGGAACAAACAATTCTCCCTGAAGCCCTTTAGTTCATCGCCCCCCATCCCCCATCCCTAGGTATAATCTTTGTATAATGAACCACCTAAAAAATTGAGCACATTGATTAAAGAAAATTCAACATCAGAATTATATTTGAAGCTGAAGAGTTGGAAGGAATGAAGTGATAAACTCTACAGCATCAAAAGAAAAGTGTGAAGTAGGAAGCTCCAAGAGGGAGCATTGCTCTTGAATGGTGAGAAATAGAAAAGGGGAGGAGTAAGTTGCATGGAAGTCCCAAAGAATGGAGAAGACAGGACTCCTTCTCATGAAGTCTGATGTTAAGGTTTACCTAGCTGGTTCACAAAATAAATAGCTAGTAAAACTGAATTAATTTTGAAAATGGATTCTGAGACTTCAAAAAAGAAATGGAGAGGGGCCTTAATATCCCCCTGACAGTGACCAAGAAATCCTTCCCGAAGAGTTTTGTTCCTTGATCTTATTTCATGGACTCATTACCAAGTATTCTGGCTGTAGAATCTATGGTTGACTGTGGACGCATAGATGATCTTTAAGGTATATAGGCAGCACTAATGTAACATTAAGCAATATTATAATGAAGATGCCCAATGAACATTTCTGTCTATAATTATAGGACAAGATGCAATGATTAATTAAGTTCCAATTCATTTTATCCTGCTCTTCACTGACACTTCGGAACCATGTGATTGTTGCTGCTTGAATATAACTATAGAAAACCATGAAATTATAAACATACATAAATATATGTAAGGAAAGCCCATTCCACCTAGTCTATCATATCAGGAATTTGAACAAAATTAGACTGAAAAATGCCAACTTAATTTGAATTTGGCAAGATAATGCATCATTAAAAGAATGGCAAGCACAATTTCAGGGATTTTTCATTCCACTCTGTATTACATAATTCCGGTAGCAACATTTTCCAGTATATAGATAAATCCTAACCATTCAAAAATCTTTTTATTGTATGTTTAAACTTCTGCTTACTCAAGAATAAATATGGTCATCCGTAGATCTTCATTTAGTAAGAAATACCAGAATAGTAAGAATACTACTCCTACAACTATTACTATACTATAATAGAAATAGAGTAAATAAATAAATCTTATGCAAATCTGATTGGGGAATGCTAACATACGTGGAGCTAATATTATCCTTTGCCTATTTAAATACTAGCAGGAGGACATCTATCTTCCGGTAGCCAACTGACCATTTTTGAAGTTCTCAAACATTCTCTTTTCATAACATCCATTTCTTTTGTATCATATTCCCTAGATTCTAAGTTGTTATATCTAGACTGTTGTTTAGACAAAATAATATTTGTGATAATGTTGGTGGTCATTGAGGTAACTGTGTTCCTCCTCCAATAATATCCCCAAATAGAAAAACATGCCCCAAACAGAAAAAAGTACAGAAATTTTAAAGAGCTTTCTTTAAATGTGAACATCTAAATATCCAGACACTTGAAGCAAAAAAAAAAAAAAAGGAATTATGCATTAAAATCCAATTAGAAAATATCTTACCTACTATCCTGATTTTGTAAGTTTTTAATTCTTCACTTCATGTCTCTTCCATTTTGACTTTAAAAATAGGAAGGAAAGAAGATTAACTTAACTATTGTTAAGTAAACAGTTTAGATAAGATTTCATTCTTTGTTTACTATCATAATTTATTTTATTTTTAGACTATCTTCCTTCCCCAATAAAGACTTTAAAATGTAACCTGATAGTTATAGGAGTATATTTTGGAACTGAATAAGCAAAGATTATTTCTATTACTGGAATATGATAAATGGAATTGGTAATTGGATTATTTTGCAATAATGGCCTCAGAAGAAAAAGGATGGAAATATGTCTATTTCGTGGCGCTAAGAGTGCTGCTACATCTGTAAACAAAATCAAATTAAATAGTGATGTGGACAAAAGAGACAGAAAGCTGTGAGAGCAAAGTGGAAAATTGGGAATATAGTACCAGCAATAGCAGCAGCCAGAGTAGGGAAAAGATATGAAAATGAAAAATTATGGCAATCAAATATGTTGCATTGAATGCAGTATTTTAAAGCAATCAAATATGCAGTTTTTGAAGTAACCTAATTAGAGAGATAGGAAAAGGTATTGTCCCTGCCCAAAAAAGAGAAAAACTATGAAAGTCTTGTGTACTTCTAAAGTAAGCAGCACTATTCATAAGATTGAAACCATGGTCTATTTCATTTATCTGATAACTAGACTTTTGACTTTGAAAGTTTATGTCATATTAGACCAGGAAGCTCTTTGGGTTTTTTCTTTTGACTTGCTTTTTATGGTTAATAGATTTGAAGGTCAATTCCTATAGCACCTTTTACTTCTAGAAACATTTACCTTTCATCCTTCCCATATATTCAAATGTCATTTATTCTTGCGGCATCTTGAGATACTTCCAAACCAAATTCAAATAATCATATCTCTTCAATAAATGTGGGAAATAAAGGAGCAGAAAACCATTTACACTGAAGGGGGGAAAAGAGATGGAAGGCACTTGAAAAGACATAAATAGTTCAAATTTACAGCGATGTTTTAATGTGATGTGTGTCATTAAAGGAAGTCATTCCATCTCCATAAAGATATAAACAGTGGTGCTTCTGATCCTCTTTATTCCAGCCAGAAAATGATGCATTCCGTAATCATTTTCAGATGAACATAAAAATCTCTGTATGGAATTATATTTTTATTTCATTTCATTTGTTTATTAGCGACTTTAAATATTTCATGTTATTAGCTATTTTATTTATTTCAGTTTATTTAGCTGTTGTTATTTAAACCTTTGTTTAAGAATTTCTATTGTTCTGATGCTATATTTTGTTTCCTATGCTGATGTGTGTTTCCCAGGGACCGTCAGGATTAGGGTGTCTATAGATTCTGTAAAAAAATAATTGCATTGGTTCAATTAATCAAATATTTAGAATTTATTTATTTACTTATCTTTGTTTCCTGTTAAGTCAGCTTTCTGTTTTACTCACAATAACTTGGGTATAGCTGGAAAAAAATTGATCTGACACATTTGATTCCATTGTCAACCTTTATATATCAATTAAATACACAGACATATGTGCGCACGCACGCACACACACACAAATATAATTTATTCATATCATATATATTTTTTAAAAAGCTCTGCATGCAATATAGGGCATGGCAAGATACAATAGCAAGACCAGGGAAGCTGTAGAAAGAGCTATGCCAGGCATACTTTAACAATGGATCAAGAGCATTGTCATGGCAATCCCAATTACTATAACTTTATTCTCATTGTACTCTTGGATTTTGCATGTTTCAACATCACATGCAAATAATCATGATGAGAATTGAGGTTTATCTTGAAGAACATACAACCAAATTTTCTTCTTCTGGGTAAAACTACAAAGTACATGGCCAATGGGGTCTAATTTGAATGAAATTTTATGAGCATTCAGAGGTTGATAGGAAGTAAGAAATTCTCAGCGTTGACCTTTCGTAGCCTCTCTATAGAGATCTTAATAGAAATATGTTTTAAATTACAGTATGTTCCAATTATTGTACATTTGTGGGACGGTGTGAGCTCCCTCTATGGGCTAATTTAACGTTGACAAATTCCAATAATTCTTTTCTTATAACAAAGACTCTGTGTAGCCTAGTGGAAAAGGTGTCTGCCTAAGGTGTCTAAGGTTATGCTCTTTTGAGCGTGAGCAAAATGGCTGCCATAAGGGTGTTTGAAGCTGCCACATTTGAAGCTGCCGCGTGTGTTTGAAGCTCCCGGGTTTGAAGTTGTGGGGTTTGAAGCCGGTCCGTGTGTTTGAAGCTAGCGTGTTTGATGTGGCTGAGTACGCTTGTAAATTTGAGGCAGACTTTAATATTGTTAGACGGTAGGGGAGTCCTTTTCAACCTTTTCCCCATTTCTCACTTGAACTTTTAAAAAAGTTATATTTCAACTTTTTTCAAAAAAAAAAAAACCTATTTTAACTACTTACGTTAGGCGAGAAATGCTGGGATTCTCAGCCATTATTGTAAGGAAGCTGTTCTGTATGTTTAGTTCTGCTGGGACCACAAGAATTCTTTGAGTGACTTTGACTGCAGACAACAATGTGGAGAATAATCCTGACTGTGAAAAATGCTGTTGGGCATGTAGAAAAATATAGGATAAGTTTGACTAGGGACAATTGTGGCAGCTTTATAGAAGAAAAGAATATCAGAGCTATGCCTGAGTATTGAATCTATGAGATGCTAGGACTGTAATTAATTCCTGGCATGAGTAGGTGGAGATACCTAAGAAATTTGACTAGTATGCAGTTAGCCAAAAATCTGAGTTTTGTTTGTTTGTTTTTTTAAAATCTGATGGAACTACCAAGAAGAGATTTCAGTAAAGTTAGGAATGGACAACATTAGCAGTTTGGAAGAAAATGCAAGAGATGATATTTGCTGAAAATTCTTGAAATACTGCAAATCTTGCCAAGGAGCATCTGCTAACTCTAAAAAAAATTAGACAGGTTTGTGGGGTGTTGAGATCTTTTCCTCAAGAAGAATTAAGCTATCATATTTTTGTGCTTGATGCTGTTCTGGAGCATTCAGTGAAATCTATCAAGAAATATCTGAATTTGCTGTACTTTAAAACAGTTTTAATTGGTACAAATAATACAAAAATTCAAAGGCTTTGGTTATTGTTTCTCCCTGTATTTACTTTGACATGAGACTTCATGGTCTCAGCTGAATTTGAATAGAATTCTGGAATTCTGGAAGGTGAAAATAGTCTGTTGGGGTTTTCTCCAATTTCTCATTGCACGTAACCTGAAATATTTTCTTAAAATAGTCATTAATGTTGGTTTGGAGAGCCACCTCCCTTACTCTTAAGAAAGTTATAATAGAATTTATATACTCCTTAAGCAGTTTATTTTGGATTCCTTTCTTTAGCCAAAACCAGAAACAGTTGGCTCAAGATGTTATTCCTCTTCTCAAAGCAAGTATATATATTTGACAACTTGCACTGTGTAATCATGTCCTCATCAAATTTGACTTGTCTGTCTTCTTCACCTTAGAAATCAGGCCTCTGTAATCTGGACATTCTCAGGTCCAATCTTCATTATTTTCTCAACAGCTACATTTAACTCAATGGATGCTTATTTATATTTTGCATACATTGATGGACAAGGCTTTCTATTAACATACTGGGGCTGAGAACCTGCTCCTAGCATTATAATAGTGAAGTATTTTTTGCTTGCTGCTGGCTTAGCTCATTATAGTTTAACATAATCTGAACTTTTCTCACTTTTGTGTTTGTTCTTCATATATCACATTATTTGCTACTTCATTATGTTTTATTGTTTTGCTCAATACGCAATCCATTTTTGTCTTCCCACAAAAATAACACCAGTAGTTTTTTTAAAAAAAATTAATGTTCCTGTTGTTGTGCTGCCTTAAAATTGAAGCACTTACATTTCTCTCAGTGGCATATCTTGTAAAATATAGTTGAAATTCTCTGAATCTGTCTTTCAGTTCAATACCCAAAGCTGTAGGAGTCTGAAAGCCCAACAGTTTCTTTGTTTACCTATTCAGAACATTTGTTTGCCATCTAAGCTCATATTGTCTTCAAGGGTCTCCAAAATGGCTATCTCTTTAAATAATGATGGTGAGGATGATGGTAATAATAATTTCCCTCTACTTCCTTGTCAAAGATTTGCTATTGTCAATCTCATGTCCTGAGGGGTGATTGTTTTTAATTATTTTACAATGTGTCTTGATACAGGTTGTGCTCGGCATCTTTTAGTCTTTAAATTGTCCTTTATACTTGTCAACGATTTCATTCTTTTTGAATTGGAACACTATTCTCTCTTCTTTCTATTAACATTTTTAATAAACTTTGAGACAAATACAGTCAACAGCCTGTCAGCTATAATATATTTTTGTCCCCCACCCCCCACCTCTATAACCAATCCAACAATATGTAGTCAATTGGTACAAACCTGTAAAATCAAGGATGTAACTCAGTGAAAAAGTAATGGGGAAATATAATCCCATACAGGAAAGACAGGCTAGATTGAGAAACGAAAAGAAAACTGTGGGGATGAGAAGGGAAAAGATTAGAGACTTGTTACTGTATATTATGAATATGAAACATTATTAATAGTGTAAATAAAGAGATGAGAAATGAATGGAAAGATAAATTAGTAAGTATTGTATGTATGAAAGCTGACAACAAAGGCAAATACTTCTAGAAAAATTAAAACATTAAAACAAATTCAGACAAGAATGTATTCTCCTCTGCAGCTAATTTTTCAGTCTTCCTATATCTTGGTTCATTGACTACTCAGTACTTGAATCCTAATAAAGACTTTTGCTACAAATACCAACCTTTTCTTCAGAGCGTGGAATCATAGTATACAAATCTGAATTGTTAATATACGTATCAATGAGTGACAAAGTTTGAATGAGAAACCCCCTCTTCTAATGCAGTGTATATATCCCCTCATCCACCTCACCCTCTGCAATAATAATAATAATAATAATAATAATAATAATAATAATAATAATACAGTGCATTTTGACATGATTAGAGATATCTTAGTCATATCAGTATTGAAAATATAATTTTCTCTAACTAAAGAAGGTATTTCTGAATGTTGTTATAATGAAATTTTGAAGATCCTGTATTCCTTTGAAAACAGTTATCTCAATTTATTCTTAGCATTTTCAAATCTTTGTTAGAACACATTCTTCTCTGTATTTTTACACCCAATGTCACAAGTATTAGGGGCTTATTAAAGATTTTGGCTTCATTCCCTTAAGGTTGAAAAGCATAGTTATTTTGTGAAGATATCTCTTTTTAGAATCAGATTAAAATTAGAACTATTGTGTGATTGTTCAGCCTGGATTCAGCCTTTCCACATATACACCCACCCCAGTCTGCTTAGGTTGATTTTCTGTCGCTTTTTTTCCTTGTATACATCTGTCCTATTTTTTGTAGCTGAATTTCTATATATTACCAAAACTGCTCATTTCTTAGTGTCAGAATCCTCGCAAGATTTTATAGTAGATTATTATATGGCTAGTTTAAAAAAAAATGATTTTTTCTACATGCTGCGGTTCTGCCATTGGAAAAGGGGAGGGGGAGTAGGAAGGAGAGACCGTTTGATGCAGATGGTTTCTTATCACAAGCCTTGGAATGTTCAAGGCCATGCCAGCAAGGGAATCAGAAGACAAGAACTAAGGGCGAAGAAAGGGGGGGAAAAGAAAGAAAAGCAGTTTTTGGCGCGCTTTTATTCAGTCTCAGCAATGCTTTGGATCTGTACACTTATTCTTAATAAATGAACTTTCTTTTGAATCAATATTGGTTGCAAGGAGAGTTACTGGTTTTAAGATCAACAAGTGGCAGTTCGTTACATTCAAAGCAAATGAGATGGGCACAATATTTTCATCGATTTAACTTCGTTACACTTAGTTTATACATGGCAGTCTTTAGTTTTACATTACCGGTTTCTTTTGCTAAGGAAATGACAGTAGAAACAATATAGAGTACAGATAAAAATGCTTTTACACGTACATTCTGAATTTGACATGGACTCATGTCTTAGGGAAAGGCATTCAGAGGAACCATTGTGGTTTTGTATGGGGAGAACTTGTATAACAAACCAGTCACACAGGAGTCTTTTTTTTTTCCTCTCTGTTGTTTTCAGAACACATGGTTAAGTTCAATGTTACAGACCCTCTGTATTTCCATGATTAGAAGTGATATTATACTGGTGAGAAGAGGCTGAGGAGGGCCTCTTTCATCCAGAATTTAAAGTGCCACGCCGTGTTCTGAGAATCTGGAATTGCCTCGGGAAAAGAAACCAGCACTGCCCTCCATTAAGCCTGGGATATTCTGCCTTCAAATCATTTGCTCTGCCATTCTGCTGGGGCTGTGTTCTAAATAGCTCAGTGTTCAAAATTGACAGACAACACCTGATACTCAGATATATAGTGCTTTGGAATTTAGATACCAGGAAGGTTTGAGTGTTTTGTTTTTTCATCTTCATGAAGGTATACTCTACCCAGGGTTCATAAAGCTTTTTTATGGCTTTTGGCTGGATCCATTCTGAAATTGTGAAAAACATCTGGAATCATTTCTAGATTTTTTTAACAGAAGGGAAAGTTTGGATTGTCTGTCTGCATGAATGCTTTGGCACAGACTAGGCAAAGAATCAGATGGCACTTTCTTGTCTTCTGAATAGTCACACATTGAAACTTTCCAGACCATCCATTTCCTAACCCTCTGCCATGGAAGTTTAAATGAAATTGGAACACCTTCAAGTTGTCTTTACCCTTTTTAAATCTTTTAATTATGGGCATGTCTTTAATGTTGTGATTCTACAACTTACTGAAAAAGTTAGCCGTTCAGTGTTCACCCTCCAAGCTCACCAATAGCTGAATGTCTTTGTGCCTGCTCCTAGGTCCTGCACTTCGTTCATTTGATCATGAACAGGTTGTGAATTAACAGAGGTCCCATCATTCATGATTGATTGCAGATATTATAGTGCTATTCCTGATGTTTTAACAATACCAATGACTTTATGGATTTCAAAGGAACACCTAGTTTTTCTTTCTCTGGAAAAATGCCAAGGCAGGAAAGACCATATGTCAGGTTAGATATGGCATAGCTTCTGTGTTGTGAAAACTGTCAGTAGGTGGGGTATTCTTTTGGCAGCTTAAAAAATACACTTGAAAATCCCTAATAAATTCTTTTTTCACTATCAGAACACTGGCCCAGCTAATCCAGTATTATCTACACCAGTGTTTCTCAACCTTGGCCACTTGAAGATGTGTGGACTTCTGGGAGTTGAAGTCCACACATCTTCAAGTGGCCAAGGTTGAGAAACACTGGTATAGACTAACCAGCAAGAATTTTGCTCCTTAATTTTATCTGTTGGCCATGTTTTTACCATTTCTTTCTTGTTACCCATTTTTCCATTCCTCTTGTAGCCTCCTTGGTTTCCTCTGGTTTCTAATCTCCATAAGATAAATTTCCTCATGATACAACTTTGCAATTTAATTGAAGTCTGGGAAGCTAGGCAGGAGTAGCCTGCTAGAGAAAAATATATATACCGAAAAATTATTCATATACACCCCTTGACCATCTTGCAATTAAAGTGGACACACATACACATAAACAAAGGAATTTTTCCCCCATCACATGAGAATATAAAGGTAAAAAAGAAAAAAAGAATCCACATAGCAATACTATCAATATTAATGTCATTAGTTTCATATAAGTTCTTTTGACTTTCTACAAAATTCATTGAATCTTTTATCTCAAAAAGACCACTTTGTCCTTGGGAGCAAATGCATGCTGATATATTTTGATTTTTGTTTTATTTGAAATTCAGCAGTAAACTAGGGAAGCACTTCTGGTCCCTTTCCTTACGTTGATCAAAACTGAACTGACTTGCTTCAAAGTTAAATTAAGTTGGAAAGATTTATGAGAAGCTTTTTATTAACAATTTGGTGGGAGTATATAGAACTCTCTGTGAATACTATAATATGCAGTATAATACCAGAGTGCCCTGTAATATATATTATAGCCTTCTCCGACTGGCTGGCTTGGCTAATAGGAGCTTTAGGACAACCCATCTAAAGGGCATCAGAATGGGACAGTTTGGTTTCCTATGTTGTCTTAGGTTACTTTTTCCTTGTTGTTGGATTATCTACTTAGACAGAGGCATTCCTTGATGGATTTTACATGTAGCGTGAAATTCGAAAGCTTGGGATCTGTCTGGAATGTGAAAAAAGGAATAATTTATATTTAATTGGTCTAAACCTACTTTTCCTAGGTCAATAAGAAGAGGAAAAGCAGCAGCATTAATCAAGATAAAATTATCAGCTGATTAATCAGTGTTCTAATTACTGCATAGTTCTTTCCCTTTTCAATTTTAATTACTAAACTTCATTGTCTTTTCCATATGGCCATCCTGCTTTCTCAGTGCACTTTCCACCTCCCTTCTCCTGGTGAGATCATTAATATAAAAAATGTACATTCAAAACACTACTGAAAGCATAAAGGATTGCTGGTGCTTCTTTAAATATACAGCCAATGATACTACGTATACAAGAGAAGCTTGCTAAATGTATTAAGAATTCTATGGAAGCAAAGCTAAATAAAATGTGCTTTTCATGGTCAAGGCAACATTTTATTCTTAGTGGAGGGCTTATTCATACAACTGTCTGGACATAAGATGAATATGGAAAAAACTGTACAGGATATGGTGAATCAGAACTGGAGGCTATACAAGAGCTATACTCTTCTTTGACTCCAAATGGTAGTGAAGAAAAGTTGAAAAACAAGAAGGCAGATTTTAATACAGCTTTAGCATGATCAATGACCAACTAACATCCTCCTGAAGCCAAGAATATGCTTGCCCTGCAGTCATTCCTTGCTTATAAAAATAGGCCAATACTGGTTCACTATATTCTGTACTGAGAGCTACTATGCAGATTTTTCCATACTCTTTATGCACCCAGATGGCCATGTGGATATGCCCACCATTATAAAAACCCGCCGATCTTCAAAAGTATAGCAGTTACTGGCTCTGCTGGGATTAGATGAATCAACAGGCCAAATGTATCATTTTATGGCAGCTGTGCCAGTTTGGCTTGTCTAGGTAGGATACTACTAAACTGCCTCCTTCATTCTAGACAGATTATAATTGGGGAGGGTGATCTTCTAATGGAAGAAGAGCATTTCAATAGTTTCCAGTTGGAACTGTTCAAAAGAGAAAAAAGCAGTTTTCAGTTATCAACAAAGAAGTGCCCTGATGGGGTGGAAAAAAGAGTTTCGTAGTAAGGATGCTACAACAACCAAGAAGTTTCTGATATTTGTTGGCATGCTCTTCACATGATAAGGTATCAAAATTTTAAGCAGGGAATCTGAAAATCATCATCATCATCATCATCCAACTTCATATGGGAGAGACAATCCTAGAGGTAATCTGGTTCCTAGTCTTTTTAAGTGTTAAAGCTCAAAGCAAGAATATTGAACTTCATCCAAATGTTACCTTCAGATGGGAAAATCTTTCCAGTTGAAGGGCCAGATTGCCTTCTGGAGTAGCATGTCATTATTGTTCATGGGAAGGCCCTTTGCCAAAGACTCTTATTTGCCAAAGTCCCTCCACAACAAAGAATAGAGATTTCATCATAGAAGAGATCAATCTCTTCCTCATTTATTAGATTCATGTTTTCTTTATACAGTACATACATTTGCCCCTTTTCTCATTTTTTGGTCCCAACAATAAGGATTCCAAGGTAAATATGTTATTAAGCTTCTGAAATTCTTTTATAATTTTTTAGAATTCCCACAACTGTTTCATTAGAGTATTAGGCCAAATTTATCTCAAAGAGGTTAACTTTAATCAAGGTAGGAAAGAAAACTGTAGAGGGAATAGGGCATGGCCTTGAAGGACGGGAGTATGAGTGCTACCAAGGCAGCAGTCAGATAAGCAGGGCTTTAGCCAAGATATTGATTTGAGAAAATGTTTTAGGCAAGTCCCTCCCTAGTTCACATGAAGATAAAGTGAGGGAGGAGGGAAGCACATTCAGAATTGCAAGATTCTGTTATTATAGCTATTACAATAAAAATAACCTATATGGCATTGGTTTCTTGGTCTGGTCTACTTGTGGGGCTGACAAGAATTCTAGACTTTACTTGAGGTTTTGTTGATTGTTTTGAAGACAGCTATTTTCACACACAAAAAGATAAACCTCTCTTCCACCAAGGAAATGGCTTGTCTCTTCATCAGTGACTGAGAAATGCTATAGCAGAAATCACAAATGAAGCAAGATTTTCTTTGCATACCTATGTTACTTTTTCAGAACTCACACACTGAACATCAAAAGTCAAAGAAACAATTTATTACAAACTTGTTTGTGCTTCCTTTCTTTAGTTTTAAATTCCTTATCTCTTATCCTTTTTGTTTTTGAAACCCACATCTGAGTGGGCCATCTTTTAAGTCCTTTCCTCCTGTGGGATTGATAGGCAGGCAAGTTATTTAGTTAGCTGATTAGTAATTGAAGAGCTGAGTTTGGAAATCATGCAAGTTTTTCAATGAATATTCATAAAAAATTAATTAACACACATACTTATTTAGAACCCAACAACAGTTTGCTTCCACCTGATTTTTTTTTTTTTAATAGAGGAGTTAATTATATGCTGAGGTTTATTTGCTGGGGGATTCAACTCCTAAGCGGCAATTGACTAACTCTGTCTAGTGACAATAACCGTGTGTAGGTTTTTTACATTCTCCCCATAGGCCTTTGCAGCTGGAGGGAGCTGTTCAGCCATTTGTGCATAAGATGCAATGGTTCCCTAATATGAAGGCTACTTTTTCTCTTTCCAGCTATCATCCTTCTATGGCTCTGAAGGATATTATCCTTTTTTTCAGTAAAGTTATAATAAATCCTCTTTGATACTAACAGGAAGTTATTAACTATTAGTAACTAATGTATTGCATTAGATACATATGATACATATGATACCCACTTAGTTCCATGAGGATGGTCAATATTCATCCTCTTCCCTATCGTATTTCCCTAAGGAAATCAGATTTGGGCTGTTGCAAATAAAATCGAAATAACCACTGGATCTTATTTTCTGAGACCTTTATAAATACATGGGGAACCCCAACAATTATAGAGGTTAAACATGAAGGCCTACTGTTGGAGGCCATAAATGTATCCACCTATCATTGACTGGTCAACTGTACCCTGTTTTAAAATTACTTTCAAACAGATCTACAATCTCACATATTAGTAAATAAAGGCAAAGAATAAAGATCTTACCAAATACTACTTTATAATACTGAAGCTCAGTCTTCTACAATCTGATGCAGGGTTTGTAGCTGCATTTATTGTTTATTTATTTGTTTATTTTATTAATCAAATTTATATGCCGCCCATCTCATTTTATAAGTGACTCTAGGTGGCTTACAAGTAAAAAAAGGGATGAAAAACGATAAAAATCTTTACAGAAATATACAAAGCTAAAAGACAGAGAGAGCGTCCTCAGCTACCAACCACATCCATTGGGTCCCCATGCTAGTTGACAGAGCTTTACACGTCATTCCAATTTGCAATTAATACCTTGCTGTGGCTCTACACCTGAATGGGAATAACTGGGAGTATCATTCTAGGGGAGCTGGAGAGCCCAATGCTTTCTCTCAAAACAGCCCAATGCTTTCTCTCAAAAAAACCCTTCAGATGATGCTAGGTAATGACATAATTCTTGGGCATTTTAGAAATTTAAATATGAAGACAAGCAAGCAACTGGGAAATTTTGGGTTACCTGCTTTTGATATTCATTGTACAAAAGCAAACCCTTTGGAAAACTAATTTGAAACTTTTGCATGAATTGTATGGTTGCATGAATGAAGAAATAGAAATTAGGATTCCTCTTTCACATTCTGAGAATGCCTAAAAAAAAAAAATCCTTTTTGCTTGCTGGATTCTCTGCTCCACGTGATTTTTTCTTTAGATTAGAGAGGTTTTTTTAATGATTAGCTGGCATGCTGCAAAGTGCCAATTTCTATCACTGCCTTTATTTACACATTTATCTCTAGGCCTCATTTAGATCTCATATACATTCTTAAAAAATAAAAATGGCTTATTTTGGAAATATATCAGTCACTCAGAAAAAAAGGCCAGACTCAGATGGGATAGTAAGAAGCATTCTAGCAAGCAAGAGAGCAAACTCACCAACTTAAATATATTCACTGACTCCTGAAAAACCTTTTAAAATCTTAGATTGTGTTCCTTCAAGAAAACACACAAAAACATCTTTATTGTCCTAAAAGTAAGAGTGAGGGGCAGTGGCCTGTCTTGAGCTACCACTGAGGGTATTCTCAGTTAGAATGCAATACTACCATTTCAAAAATAGCTATGTTCCCTCTTCTTGTCCATCCACATCTCTTCTCCATACCCTCTTTTGCATTACCAACTTTTTCATGTGGGTGGGCCTGATCTTGAGTCAACATCAGATCAAACATTTCCAATATGTAAGTACCAGCGATGAACATTTTAGGCAGACTTATACAGGCCTTCATGGAGAATATCTTCTTGAAACTTGCTTAGTTTCTCATGAACTTCAAATGCTTTGCTTGAAAAAGAAACCAAGGGAATGAATTTAATATTTCTCTTGAGGCAACATTTTGGTCATAATTTTAGTTTAGAAGAACTTTGATATAAGGAACATCCAGGGGCTGGAGTGTATCACGACTCTGGATTTAATTCCAATTTAAATAGAGAGAGATTTTTCACTCTTGTGTGAGGAAACAGTGTTCCTAAGACCTGTAGAATCTTCTTCTACATACTGAACCCTCTTCCCATTTTTTCAACCAGGAGTTAAGAGAATCTGTCTTAAAATAATGATCTGAGGAACTTCCTTTATGATTGGACTAGAGACCTGGACACCCATCTCTGTAAACCAGGAACAAATTCAAGTTTCTCAGAACTGAAATTATTTTCAGGTTTAAAAATGTGGAATTTTGTGGACATAATCTTTTCTTTTTTTCAGCTGAAACTGAGACTTGCGTCTGAGCCTTATACATGTCACTAAACAAGGTTCTTTTTTCAAACTTCTTTTTTTATTTACAGACCACTTCTTTTGGATTCAGCATCTCGCCGTGCTTGTTTATGGCTAAATTCCATTTTCAGTTGGCAGAGCAACGGTGCCACCTAGTGCCCAATGCTCTTGCTAGGCCTATGTCTCCCCCACCTTGTTTCCTTGCCATTTTTTTAAAAAAGGTTTTTATCCCGTCAAGGAAAACCCGGTTCTTGGAAAACAACCAACTCTGTTGGAACTCAGAGATAATAATCAGTTTCTCTGGGCTTGTGAAATTGGCTCATTAAGCGTGCTTTTTAACGGAAAATATTGGAAGCGATTAAGTCTGCTTTACTGAGTGGGCATGAAATGGCTAACCTTCGGCCACCCACAGCTCCTAGGTGCCTGGCGTCGTTTTATGCATGCAGCGTAATGTCTTTACTTGAAGTGCTGTTTATTCATCACCTGCTTATTTATCTCTTTGCGTTTGGCAGGCCCATCGATCAATGTTAAACTGTCACACAAGGTTATTTTTCTTTTACATAACTGTACGGGCCTGAGGTAGTGGCGTATTAAAAGTAATAACTTTCTAACTTGAAGCTTGAGATGACAGCCCCGTTTTTACATGAATATATTACAGTTCAAAATTTGTAATGTGTGTGTATACACATATACAGACTCACTGTAGTAAGTATTAGTGCTGTTTCAAGGTCAAGGGCTAACCTTGAAAACCATGTTGCAGTTTTATGTCTGAGTCTTTCTCTGTGTACGTATGTGTGTGTTTCAGTGTGTGGTGTCTTAACAGAAGCTTCTGCAACTTCCTTACCAACTTGACACTCATAAAAACTATTGGTCATATTGGGATAGACATTTTACATATGGTGTTCTGCACACAATCGTTTTTATTAGTTGACAGTCAAATGTCCCAGGGACTGTTAGTTTTTTTTAGGATTGTCACCCAATTAAAACTTTCCTACACACCATCTGTGTTGGGGTTTGGTCTTCAGTACTGATGATCTTATCTCCCTTATGATTATTAAGATTCTGTTTGAACAATTATAGGACTGCAGCGATGGATGGATGGATGGACAGATAATTTCATTTATTTGCTTGTCCCTTTGCTTGTTTTCAACCTCTCAATAACTGAAAATCTTCAGGCAATTATTTAAGATTATTATAAAATAATGGGGACATTAAACCAATATGAAGCATAAAATATATTAATAAATTGTGCTGGCAAAAATATAAAAATAAAATTATTATTATTGTTGTTGTTAATTTATTAAAGTCATATACCACCTGATTCCCATATATAAAAACTATCATTTATTAGTGGATGCAGACACCTAAAATCAAAACTTACTGTAAAAGTGCCTTGGAGTCAAAGAAAAACTTAGCCTGGTGCCTAAAGAACATCAGTGTGTGTGCCAAATTTGTATCTAACTGAAACATGCTGGGTTTTTGTCTTTGTTTTTTAAGAAAAAGGACATTTGATTTTCAGTGGAACAGTTGGATTAAAACAGTTGAATTAAAATACATATGTAATATATTAAATGTTATATATTAGGGCTGTATAGTGCTTTGGATCTGAAAGCAAAAAGGTGCCTCAGAACATGCAGGATCACAAATGTTGCACTGTTTGTAAATCCTTAAAGCAGGATCCCAGGATGATGAAGCTTGCATGAGATTAAACAAGATTTGAAATACTACATAGTGACAAATCACAGAGTCCTGATGGCATCCAGCACCCAAATGTAAAGATGCTGAACTTGTAGCAAAAATATGTAACTTGTCCTTCAGGTTACATTCAGTTCCAGGAGACTGGAAGATGATGATGATGATGATGATGATGATGATGATGATTGATGATGATCTATTTGTGGGTGGCTGACAACAATCAAACAAAGAAATGACAATCAAATCAATAAAAGATTTTTTTTTAAAAAAGCAAGCCCGATGAAGCAAGGGTCTCACTCTCCCTTGCCAAAGGCCTGGGCAAAGAGCCAGGTCTTTACAGCTCTTCTAAACAACAGCAGTGGGAGGGGGGGCATCTTGATCTCCAGAGGAGCCTTGCTCCAGAAGATAGGCATTGCTGCAGAGAAGGCACACTTCCGGGGTACCAATAGATGACATTGTTTAATTGAAGGAACCCAGAGTGCACCAACCCTGCAGGATCAAATTGACCAGGCAGATTCTGTGGGAGTCAGGTGGTCCCTCAGTTAACCAGACCCTATTCAATGTAGGGCATTATGGGTAAAAACCAGAACCTTGAATCACACCTGAAAGCAAACTTGGCAACCAATCCTCGTGCCACCACATTCTGGACCAGCTGAAGTTTCTGGGTGGTCTTCAAGGGCAGCCCCATGTACAGCACATTGCAGTAGTCAAGCTGTGAGGTGACTAGAGCATGAGTGTCACTGTCTGAGGGGCCCCCAATCTAGGAAAGGATGCAACTGACACACTGTATGTCACACCTGTTCTTCAAGCAGGAGCTACAAGTACAGGAAGATCCCCAGTTTGCAGATCAACCTTGAAGGAGGAAGGAACCCCATCCAAGGACAAAGATGAAATATGTCCAGATTTGGGTTGTCCAAACACTCACAGCCATTTGTCTTGGTAGGATTGAGTCAGAAATGGTTCCTCCTCATCCAAACCTGTACAGCCTCCAGGCATTGGGATAGAACCTTGACAATCTCACTTGGCTGGCCTGGGGCCAAAAGATATAATTGGCTATCATCAGTGTACTGATGATACTGAACCTCCAGCTGACAGATGACCTCACCCAGCAGTCTCATGAAGATGTTGAAAAGGAAGGGAAACAGAGTAGTACCGTCTGGCGCCCCACACAGGAGGGGCCTAGAGAGTGATCTCTCTCCACCAACTAACAAAGACTGGAACTGGCCCTGGAGAAAGGAAGAGAACCACTATAAAACAGTACTAAATTGCAGCCTGAAACCTGACTGAAATGGGTCTAGATAATCCATTTCCTCCAGGGTTCTCATCAGCTGCAGACTGACCACCACAGGAAACATTGAAGACTGCTTAGTAGTTTAAAGGACTTAAAATTTGTATTCACAATTTTTAACAAGGGATCTAGGGAGATCCAGGAAATTATGGACCAGTCAGCATAACATTTGATGCATAGAAGAACAAGAGTTGCTAAGAAAAATTTGCATGGATTCTGCAGAGTAAATCCCGTTTTACTACCTTCAAGGGTGTTCTGAGTGTGTCAGAAGACTTGTGGATGGAGGTGGCATAGTCTGCATTCCTCATCAAAGATTCTTGAGAAAACTTAACAGTCACACAGTAAAAAGACCTGTCCTTTTATGGATTGTTAACTGGTTAAAAAGCTAAGAATAAATGGGCAATTTTCTCAGTAGAGGGAAGTAATAAGTGGAGTCCCTCAAGAATCTGTGTTGGGACCAGTGTTTTTTAACTTGTTCAGAAATTATCTTGATTTAGGCTTAAACAGTAAACCAGCCAGATTTGTGAGTGACACCAAACTATTTGGAGTGTCCAGAAACAAATCATCATGAAGAGCTCCAGAAGGATCTCTTTAAACTGGCTAAATGATCTACCAAATGGCAAAAGTAGTTTACAAAAAAAGTGATGCACAAGAAGCAAAGACACTTAATTTATACTAATGGGGTCTGAGCTCCTGGTAACTAGCCAGGAAAAATATCTTGGGGTAAAGAGCAGTGAAGATATCAGTGACAAGTGTAAAGAAGTATCTGTTTTGAAATAACAGGCCATCAGCTGGGAGAGAACACCAAAAGTTTGGAGGAAAAAAAGAATAGACAACAGAACATTACAGAAATCTAGGTTCAAATCCTTGCTTGGATATAGAAGTTGACAGCAAGATACAGGACAACTCTGTGCCTTACAGCTTAATTTACCCCACAGGATTGTTGTAAAAGAGGAAGGATAAGTTATAATTGTCACTGATGAATGGTCATTGCATTAGGCATGGAAAAAAGGATACTTCTCAGATCATATTGCCAAGTAGCCCTGAGGATGACAAACTTCCCCTACAGTAGCGTCTGGTATGAGCCATTTATACTAATATTCTTAAATTATTTCCCCTTTTCTTCATTGCATTTCATTGTATCTATTACACTGGCTGATTTCTTATGAGCTTAGAATATATGGGCCTGTCTGATAGCAGAAACTCAGCATTTCTATGATTGATCCAACTCTGTGATTGTAAGATTCTTTGCCCTTCTTTTTTCCTTCTTATGTGGTCCTGTGGTTATAGCAGCTAGGTCTCATGGATCTTTAATAAGTTCACAGACACACTCCTCAAGTAATATAGAAAGCCTGCTATTAATTTAATTATTATTTTTTAATCCCTTGCTTGCCTTATCCTTTAACACTGGTCCTAGTATTTCATTGTTTTCAAACATTGCCTTAGCTTTGATATAGTTCCTGTCAAGGCTTAAAGCCAGGCAAGCATTCTCTGTACAAACAAGTTTTCTTTTTATTTTCCAGCCCAGCCTAAAAATACGTACAGAAAGAAGCATGTCTGATCTTTTTTAGTGTTGAATTTCAAAGAGGTCCTTACAATTCCTTCCCTCTCCTTGATCTTCTCTTTGGATTGCAGCATAGACTAGCACACATGTTTCTAAATATACACGGTGGACAAAGGCTTTCTATTAATAAAACAGAAATAAAACTCTGATAGTCTTGTATACATGGGAATTAAACACACTGCTCTTTTGGTCAGGTACTGTCAATACAAGACAGTTCTGCTGTCTTGGAGAACATGTGACATTTTGTGCATCTACTTACCAAGCGGAAGAATATTTGCTGTGTGCTGAGGCCATACAGTGGCTAGGTTCCAGAGGCACAAACACCTCAGTTCAAATCCTGCCTCTCTCATGAACATACAGAATAACCTTTGGAGAACACAGTGGGAGCTTGCATATGATAGGGATGAAGGTATTGAACTGGGATGAAAAGATCCAGGTTCAATCTTCATTTGAGCATGTAGCTTGCTGGTGACTCTGGGCCAGTCATTCTTTGTCTCTCTGCCCAGTCTATCTCACAGGGTTACTATTATGAGGATAAAATAAGGGAAGATCTTGAGAACAAACAATACAGTAACAGTAAAGAGTGTGGTGGGTATTGCTGTGTTATGGACAAAACTATGCTTAAGACTTAGACAACCTTTGCCAGTCAGAATTCTGGGCTAAATAAACTACAGTTTTGATTCAAACAACTTCACTTTCACAAAAACTAATGGAACATTAAAACTACTTAATTGCCTGGACTTTGCCCTCTTAATTCCAACAAGCCTCTGATGTTTATTTATGAAGTGCAATAAATTCATACTTAAAGATAGTTGGTGCTATTCTTGTTTTTAAGTTTTAATGATTTATTTGTATGATTTTATTGGCTAATTTCTTAATTAGAAGCAGTGTTTGGAAATTAAAACCAATTAAGTTATGAATCTACATTGACTTCTATCTTGGACCAGTCTTGCTTGATTTTTCTTATGTCCAGGTCTTTTAAAATGAATTGAACTAGAAAGAAACAACATGTTCTTATGGTCCAAAGACCTCAGGCTTCACTACTCCCAGAATGGTTTGTCTCTTATGGAAGAACAAAGACAATAAAGACAAATGTACTGGCAGAGGTTCAGTAGTTCAAATAAAGCTTGAGAAGCTTTACTGCAAATTTTGTCAGTTTTCTGCAATCAGATTATGGTTTGGAAAACAGTTGTTGGAGGTCCAAATCCAATGGCTCTGTCTCTTCAGCAGCTCATTACTTGTTAACCACAAGGGAGAAGTTAGGTGTAGATAAGGATTTGCAGATTAATTCTGTGCCTCCTCTTTGTCTACCACTCTGCTTGCCATTGTCTGTGAGACTGTTTACTCCAGGTCACTTCCTTCTGCCCTTCTTCCCAGGCACACACACAGTGCGTATGTGTTCTTGGACTCTCCTCCTGGTAGGGTGTACCTAGCTAAGTGCTAGGTCTTTCCTAACCCTTTAATGTTTTCCTGGAGAGAGAGAGAGAGAGAGAGATAATGTTATAGTTATAAAACCTGATTCATTCATCATTGCTTAGGTCAGATTTCCACCTTCAGGACTCCTCACATGCACGCACAAATTGCCTTGACCTGCAACAGGAATTGGGTCTCAAATAATGTCTGCTTAGATATTGCCTCATGGAACCAATGACACAATCATTTTCTCTTTCTCTTTCCATAAATATACTTTGTTAATGCCTAAATTAAGGAAATTTGATTTTTTTCTTTGTAACTGTGAATAATCTCCCCAAAACTTTTATGATATAACACATGGTATTTCAGCTAAAATAAACTTCAGGGAAACCTCCCCCTTACCAAGGTATCTGAGTCAATGCTCCTTTCTCCATTATTGTCACATATAATTACATGCAAATGTTCACTAAGATTGTGCAGATTCCCCTTTAATCTGATATTTAAATTGAATCAATGTATTAAATTGAACTGAGTGCCTTCAAATCAGTTTGGTGGTTTGATTGTTTTTTGCATATCTGACTACAAATTTATTTGTTAATCTGATGGACCATTGCATACACAGTCTAAACTGAATTAGCTCGATTCTTTTCTGGACTTACAGTAGATTAGCCCACTCAAATCAACTCAAGTTGTTGACTGAATTGAATCTTGCATGGTTCACAAACCCCTAATGTTCACTTGAATATGTGAGGAATAAAAGTAAGTAGATTCATATTCTAATTAAGCATGACATCCCTCTCATAATTTCCATCCCCAAAATCTCTTCCAAAAATCCTCATTAGACATTTGTATGTCTACTGAATGTTGTGAAAGAGTTCCTAAATATGGTTGGTTCAACATACTCAGAAGTATTTTATGCAATCACGATGCTTTCTTCAATGGTAAATATAATTGACTTCATAATACTATGAAATCATGGTGAATATTGGTTGATCTTTGCTGGTTGAAGAAGTAAGGATATGTTTCATTTAATATGTCAAAGCCAGGCTAAACTGGAATAGTAGTAGAAAGATATATTTTATTTCTTACTTTTCTAAATGAATTCAATGGAATTTGGCAGATGGAATTGTCTAGGGCCTGAAAAACCTGGGGAGCTGCTCAGAAATTTTTTAGCTCCCAGAGATCTAGTCTGTATGTGTATAACATGTGTGTCTGCAAGTGTATGTACACTTGTGTGCCAGCCAGTACTAGGGTGGGAAAAAAAACATGCTATATATTATCTTTTTCCAAGTTTCTTGGGGCTACCCCCTTTTACCCACACAACAATCAAGTAAGCTATATTATGCTATGTGACATGGTGTGTCCCAACTTTTCCAAGAACATCAATGGAACGTTGTAATTATTTTGAATCCAGATTTCCCTGGCCATTAGCCTACGGTACTACACAGTCACCCTAGGTATCTGGAGCTCAAAATTAATATACCAATAGTAGGCATTTGCTTTAATTTGATGCAGACTAGAGCAGGATTGGAGGAGCCTTCAAATGCAAGCAAAGGGATAGGACAAAAAGTGGAAATATTATTCATTTAAAAAATACTATTGTTCACTACATAGAATCATGTACTGGAAATGTTACTGATGGAACCCTGAATCATTAGAGAATGTGTGTATTCTTAAGGTTTTTTACTGAATTACTCTCTTCCTTAGCCAAGACCATTTAGCCCAGTGTTTCTCAAACTTGGCATCTTTAAGAAGCGTGGACTGCTGGCTGGGGAATTCTGGGAGTTGAAGTCCATGCATCTTAAAGTTGCCAAGTTTGAGAAACACTGATTTAGCCTCCTTTTGACCTATCTGGCCATACAAGCACTCTACTGAAATGAAAGAAAGGAAGTTGTTGGCATTTGTACTGAGTGTGTGGAAGAGAGAATAGCCATTAAAAGATGGGTGCAACTCTTGCCCTGCCTGCTTCTGTTCCTTTGATCAATAATTTGCATCAAAGTGGTTTAAATGCATGTGGCTCACTGTCTGGCTCTTTTTTCAACCTGATCTGTAACACTGATTAGACCTGAAGATGGGAAGAACATACATTAATGTAAAATTAAATACACACACTGAAAATGGGGGTCAAATCGAAAGCTCATCTTCAACTGTTTGGAGAAAAGCACTTAAGGTCCTTCTGGCAATATGAGTGAGAGGGACAACTTCCTCTCTATTTCTCAGACTTGAGTTGTGTGCAAGAAGGACCTTTGGAGCTGGTTCTCACAAACCCTGGACATACAGTAGACTGAAAATGGGGGTCAAATCGAAAGCTCATCTGCAACTGTTTAGAGAAAAGCACTTAAAGGTCCTTCTGGCAATATGAGTGAGAGGAGCAGCTTCATCTCTATTTCTCACACTTGAGTTGTGTTGCAATAAGAACCTTTGGAGTTGGTATACACAAACACTGGTCATATAGTAGACTGTTTAATATTTCCAGCCTTTTCAGCTCTGTGACAGTGATGGTGCTATTGTAGACATCAGTTGTTTATTTTGTAGAACATCACTGGTGACACAAGGGTTAGGGTTATAACTATAAGCATAGTTATAACTAGAGATGGATGGATCAGACTTTTTTCCTATGTGTGTTGTTCATTTTGTCCAATAGTTGTAGGAATGTACAGTCTTTCATTTTTGAATCTTCATAAAAACCTTACATTGAAATATCTTTAAATATTTGTTTATTTAATTTCATCTGTGACATCAAATGAAACCATAATTTCATCAAATTATGGTTTCGCTCAGTATCACAGCACTCTTTATGTCCATAGATCCAGAACTAGCAAAAGAATCCATGGCAGCAGTATTCCACAGCACACCTGACTTAGCCAAATATACTAAGATTGAAATACTCAGAATCATGGACTTCATCAACCTCTGCCTCACTACCTACTTTCAGTTTCATGGGCAAAGAGACTGTAATGTGGCATCTAGAAACTACAGCACTCCCACACATATAACCAAAAGTATGGATCCGGTATGTAAATGAAACCTTCATCACAATAAAAAAGGAACAACTAGAGAAGACACATGAAACAATCAACAACATCTTCAAAGGAATAAAATTCATAAAGGAAGAAGAAAACCACAATACACTACCCTTCCTGGATATCAGCACAGGAAATGATGGCAAATTAGAAAATCAGGTCTATCAAAAAACAACTCACACTAACCAAGTGCTCTATTACCAAAGTAACAAACCAACCTCCCACAAGAGGAGGTGTGTAAGAACATTATTCAGACAAGTACAAACATACTGCAGCAACCCAGAACACCAGAAAAAGGAAACAGACTGCCTAAACAACATCTTCCAACAAAATGGATATCCACACAAATTTATCAAAAAGTCCCTGACCACCCAACCCACTACGGCACAACCAACACAATCTATGAAAAGGATAACCCTACCATACATCAGAAACACCTCAGAAACAACCAACAGACTATTATAACCACACAGCATCACTGTAGCACACAAATCAAATAAGCCCTCCAAAACATCTTAAGTAAACCAAAAGACCCAGTAGCCCAAGGAGAAAAAACAGGAGTCACCTATAACATACAGTGTAAGGACTGTAGCAGCCACTATATAGGACAAACAGGCAGAAGACTAGCAAAGCACATCCATGAACACCAACCACTAGTCAGAAGACATGATGAAAACCCCTTAATCTCACAACACATGGACAGACTCAACCATAGTTTCAACTGGGAAACTGTGAGCATTCTACACCAAGCTAAATCCAAAAATGTTAGGGAATTTCTGGAAGCTTGGCATACAGCCATCAATAGACACTTAGAGATAAACCACATTTATGTACCATTCAAAGAGGCAATAAAAAAAGGATAAGAAGGAAACAAAAAGACCAGAACACATCCTCTCCAGCAACCTACACCCAGATAAGCAGGGATTAACACCAGACAAAAAATCAAGCAGAAAACAATACCCTAATCAAGGAACTACGAAGGAGAAAACCACACCCCCACCAACACTGGCAGGACAAGCTATTGTATATAAACAGGGAGCAAGCCCCATACTCACTAGCACTGATGATATTACCTAGTTGGGTAATGAAACATCTGCAGAGCAAATGACCAAGCTCAGAGAGCACCAAGGACTCCACAGTTCAACCCTAAGCTACATATATTCTCTTCTATTGGACTGTAAAATAGGTAAATGAAATAATGACAACAATGGAATGGGAAGAATGTGTTTCCACAAACATATTGGGGTTAGGTAAGTGACATCCCTAATAAGTCAATTCTACTTTTGGGATAGGATTAGATGAACTGGATCTTCAGTACCAGGACGAAGTTTATGGGAGAATTTGGGAGAATTCCTAGAAGCTACTTTAGAAGGAAGCTCTTATGTTTGGAAGGATGGCCATCAAGTTGGAACAAGGCCTTGTGGGGCCATGAGGCTAATAGGCTATAGTAGTCTCCTGCTTTACCCACAACATGCAGATTAGCGTAGGCTCTCAAACAGTTATCATGATAATGTGCTACAGATAATAAAAGTTAATATTTCACTATGTATACATAAAATATACTTTATTCATCTCTGTTCTAGGATAGACTAAAAATGAAGAAAAAGTCCCTTTTGTAGACATCTGGTAACACTACATCTCTATCAGTTAGCACTGTTCTCAAATTGTCAATCATAGAGGTGGCATCTTTGGCAAAAGACACTAAAAGGAGTGAACACAATTATTTGGTAGAACAAAGCCTGAACTTTTTATATCATATCTAAGGTTCTAAGGGCCAAAGGTTTGCTGTTTTTGTTTGTTTTGTTTCTGAAAGCTAGGAATCTGGGTTAGCTAATAAATCTCTTCAGATTATGGGTTGAAGTCCCTATCTCAGGAATCCACATCAATAGGATAGAAACTTATGACAGGAAGTCTTTCTGACCTTCTTCCTAAGAGAAGGTCAATAACTGTGAGGCTGAAGGTAAGGACAATGATTTTTTAAAATTTTCATTATTTATAATAGACATAAAGGGAACAAGAAAGATATAAAATAATAAAGTAAGGGAAGAAGAACAATTGTATTTGTATAGATTCATAGTCTAATAGGGAAAATGTCAATAAATATGATGAAGAAATGGAAAACAGATTTGAATAAAACTGTCAAGAGTTGTTTTGATTGCAGCAGCATAGATGTATGCTAAATAAATAAAGTGTAGGATTATTCAAGTCTCTTTGCTGCTGTGCTGGTTTTTCAGGGAATGCAATTTCCCATTTAAATAGGTATATGCAAACTTAATATTCCAGGGACAGAACATTCCAGAGAATTCTAGAATGAGCTGTTTCTCCATCAGACCATGCTGATCTGGCCATTCTGGGGGTGATCTGGTGGTTTTCTGGAACTTAATATACTAAACTGGAAACATTTGTGCTGTTGCAGATGTGATGGTCCATAGAAAACAGGCCTGCTTGGGGGCTAGACCATGTCTGGAACACTAAACTACTTCCAATTGGAAGACTATCTTTCAGAAAACCACCACAACATACCTGGAACAGTCAGAGAGGATGGTCTGGAGGACAGCCAGAATGCTCAAGAGTTTTTTAGAATGTTCTTCCCAGAATGTTGTGTACCCCTACTTTTATATATCATTAGCCCAAAGAAAAATGCACATGAATTCTTCAGTTTGGGCAGTGATAATCTGGCAGTAAACAAAACAGCAACATTAAATTGTTTTTGTGCAGGTGTAATTACCAAATATTATTGAATTTTTTTTCTAATTTCCTCAAAAATAAGTAACAAAAATGGGTATACTCACCAGTTATACTACTGTATGTACAAAAATTCAACATTTTTGTTACAACATTTTAACAAGTATAACTCTCTGGGGTTTCTTTCTGGGCTGCAAAACAACTAAGACCAATTTTTATAAATAAATGATATACATTGATTGATAGGGACATACATAAAAAATTTATATGCATCAAACAATAGTTTTGCAAACAAACTATTGTATCCTTAAAAAATAAAGAGAAAACTTGTCTAAACTGACTGGGTTTCAAGAGTTGTGGATCTGATTATTCAAATCTTGAGAAACCTATTAATTTTTGCAATGGAGAGCTATTACCATTATATATTGAGTGGACATGAGAGAGAGAGAAGATTCCTGGATCTATATGAAACATTGCTGACCTGTTTAAAGAATTTGGCATAATGAATCTTCTAGGACTGCTTACATTCTTGGGAGTGTTTACATGTTCAGAAAATGTCATCCATCATCTTCACCATAGTATGCTGGTTATAATCGATGTTTGGTATTCTGCTGGATTTCTTTGTAACAGCAAAAGGAGTCAAGCAAAAGTATATTTTGGCACAGAGTCACATTAGACTGTTGTAGAAAGGCATGACTGATTATGTCACTGGAGACCACAGTGCCAGAAATATTTATTCACTTCAAACATCTGGCAAACTCTTTAACTGAAGAAGACTAAAAAAAAATTGCCAATTATGTAGGAACATCTTCTGTACAAGTGGTTATGAACTGAAAAAGTTTGGTAAGTTTGTGTTTGATAGATTTGGGGCAAAAGGTTCATACATAGATATATACATACATAGATATCTATACATCAATCTTTCAGGGTTAGCAACATTATGCAAAGCACAGAAAAGGAGTAAGAAATAGGAAACTAAAGAAACTGAAGGCATACAATAAAAAAGGACACTAGATAAAATTAGATTACACCAGCACCATTCATCATATTTCTTAATTCCTCTCTATCCTTGTAAATCAACCATACTTCCATGACATTCCTTCACTGTTTCATATACAGTGGTACCTCGGTTCACAAACTTAATTTGTTCCACAATTCTGGTCACGAACCAAATCAAATTTCCCCATAAGGTTCAATGTAAATAAGGTTAATCCATTCTGACCCCTACGAACGTGATCGCCAACTGAATTGGTCGCCAACCGAATCAAAGTTTCCCATAAGGTTCAATGTAAATAAGGTTAATCCATTCTGAAACATACTTTTTTTTTAACCACAAAAATATGAAACAAAGTACAGTACAGTACAGTATGAAGAGAGAGAACACTAACCTTGCTTGAGGTGACACCAAAAAGCTTCACAGCAAGTGTCTATCTGTGACCGCGATCTTGCCTAGAGGAAGCCACGACCACGTGTCAGAGCAGGGAAGATGGCCATGAGTCGTGTTTGTCACCCTATGCGGAGTTTGCAAACGGAAGCAAAAATTTGTGAACGCTGCTGTTCACGAACTGAATTGTTCGCGAACAGAAGCGTTCGTGAACCGAGGTATTACTTTTGCCTTTTAACTCCCCACTTTTTAGGATCTCATCAAGTTCATCCAGCTACAACATTTTTGATCATCCCTTTACTTTTAATCCATTCACTGTCCCTTCATACATTTTTTTTGAGAGTGAATCTTCAATATTTTTTTCTATTTGATCAAATCATCTCAATGTGCTTTGTCTGTACTAGTCACATATCTTTGCATTCAATCTAGATTCCTTTACCAACAGTGAATTTTTGACCATCTGTCTTCTACTTTTATGACACACATTTCTTAAGTACCCCAGTCCCACTGCATTCAACTTTTATGTTTCTCCAGACATATCTATCTCTCAATTCCATATAATAAAGTGGGCAGAAACTCACTTCTATACACAGCTATTTTTATTTCTTTCATCATACATTCATTCCTGACAACAGACAACAGACTATCCAGTACCTTTCTGCCAGTATTTGCACATCTTAAAATTTCTCCATCAACTTCCCACCTTCAATCAATATTTTACCAAAGTACACAAATTCATCTACTTGTTCTAGTCCATTGCTATTATGTAGAACAAACTAATCCTTGTGTAGGTTTTCCCTTCACCCTTGCTAACCTTCCCTTTGAATGTGAGAAAAATAACAGCATTCTCACTACAGTAGACATAAGTACAGGCTCACACTTATTTGTCTCACTGCTTCATGGGTGCTGGTGCTGTTGAAAAGCTTTGGACAGGAAGGAGAGTGCTGGCTTCACATCCATTGCAAAAATGGGGAGATATAGAGGACACAAAACTGATGTAGATAAGAGGATAAGAGGATAGCCACTTCTGTATTAAGTGAATAAAAGAAGACTTGCTATGAATAGATCTGACATGATTACACGTGTCTCCCTGCATCAGTCTCTGACATTTATAGAACAAAGGCACAGGGAATCAAGGCACTAGATCTAGAAACTCATTTCTTCTTTCTTCTGCAACATTCCTCCCTGGAAGCCAAACACCAGAGAAATCCACCAGTTTTCAGTCTTTATGCAATAAGAAGTTTCCTTTTCTTCATAGTTTTTTTTTTTTTTAATGCAATTAACATTTTCTCCTGGAAAGCTTTGTATAGCATGGGCTACTATACACACCTCTCTCATTTTTGGAAGCATTACTGATATCTCATCTTCATCAGGAATAAAATACCACCACTATTCTCAAAGGACAGATTTCAAATATCTATATCAAACTGGGCTTCTTCACCTAAGCCTGGTTTCTTGTCATCAGTGTGGATGAGATTGGTGTCAGTCAGAAGCTCATACATACTTGGACTTGTAACACCCGTAAAGTCTGGAAGATTACAAGGTGGTGTTTTAGCAGCTGGAGAATTTCAACATGCCATTACAATTTTGTGGTTATGAATAATGTGGGTACCCCAGGCATGGTTCTGAAGTCAGTGCTACCAGGCGTGATGCTATAGTTGCCCGGAGGTAAGGTGATGCCCTTATCCAAGTCAAGGCACTTGCTAGGGCCATGGATATTACTGCCCTGTGAGGGCTTTTGATGGAGTGAGGGTGGCAGCAGTTGGTGGACATGGCTGAGGTGGGACACCATTCAGTACTCATAGCAATCGTGTTTTCCCCTTGGGTAACAGCTGCCTTTGCTTGTTTTTATTACTTTTGCTTGCATACTAACATTTATAGCATTCATTTCAGTTCCATTCTTTGACATATTGCTACCATTCTGTGCTAGATCTCTCAGTGACCTTCGATACTATTGACCATGGTATCCTTCAAGACTAGCTGTGGGGAGTGGGAGAGAGTGGCACAGTGTCACGGCAGTTCTATTCTTCTCTCCACAGCCAGTTCCAGTTGACGTTGGTGAGGGGAGAGAGGTCCAGTCTTAAGCCCTTGATTTGAGGTCTGTCTCAGGGCTCAAATTCTCACTCCTCCAACATGAGACTGCTAGGGGAAGTCATGTGTTGTTTCAGGATCTGGTATTATCAGAATGTTGATGACACACAGTTGTCTCAGTTGTACATCTTAAGCCATTAATGGCCTTGAGCCTGTTGGGATCTGATGGGGAAAACTGCTCAGGCTCAAGCCTAGCAAGACCAAACAGCTATGTGTGCTTCCTCCAGGTTCTAGGGAACTTTGACCTTTGGCCCTGAGTCAGATTGCACTGCTCTGCTCAGAACTGGTGTGAAATCTGGAGATCTTGGATTATTAGTTCCTGCTTGAGGAGCAGGTGACAACTGTAGCCAGGAAGGTCCTTGCACAGGTTCAACTCGTACAGAGAATCAGGGTGATGACCTTGAGGCAAATAGGCAAGACCTATTATAGAAGCAAAGAAGGCTGAATAATTCTTTAAGTCTTGGAACAATGCAGTATTTGGAAGAGACTCAGGCAGGCTCTTCTCTGATTCATTGGGATATAAGAGGGAGGTGAGGTAAAGCACAATTAGGCTTGCAAGATTGTGTTATTATCTCAATTAAGTATAGCTCTAGTCTTCCAGGAGAGTTTGTTTCCTGATCTGATCTACCCTGAAAGGCTGACATCAATCTTTCAAGTCCCCTACTATCTTTCATGAGAGGTAAAGGATCATACCTGGGTTAGAGGAGATGGCCTCTGACCCTCGGAGCACTCCCCTGTCCATAGAACTATTTACTGCAACTTTATTACAGCAGCAATGACAGGTGGATGTACAAATAATAAACCGCAAAAGGCCACAATGCAATTAATGCAGCATGTGGGGTAGAATTTGCCTCAGCCCACAGCAACACAGCAGTCTAGCTGGTATTTCTGTTCTTCCAGGGGAGTTTACCAGAGAGATTTGGAGGAGACCATGACCAATTCGTGGCTTTCACAATGAAATTTACGGCAGGTCTTGGCTGGGGAATTCTGGGAGTTGAAGTCCACTCATCTTAAAGTGGCCAAGTTTGGACAACACTGCACTAGGTGATCAACAGCCAACCAGGACATTCACAGACTCAAACAAGACCAGTGTAGAGTGAGAGCATACATATCACATTTTAAAATATTTGCTAGGGATGGAATGATTTAATGCTGACTGACCAATTTGGTGATTTGGAATTCCAGATAATTTGAAAGTGCTATTCCAATGTTGTGTGGTGATGGATGGCCAGTTGGAAGAGTAAGGGAAGGAGATTTTATAGCCTGTCTTTACTCATTGCCTCCTCCTGATGGAGTCCAGCACTGGAGAACCCATTCAAATTGGAGCACTAAGATATCTCTATCACCAGGAGAGAAACAAAGAAGGAGAGATCTCCGATTATGCTTTTACTGCTGAGCGTTTGGTCATATAGCCAGATCTTGCATAACAAAAGCTCATGTTTCTGAGTCAGCTGCAAAATACCAAACCTGTGGATCTGCTGGACACATAGCAAGCAATTGCCAAAATTGCTCCAAGGCCTTGGCTTCAGTAAACTTCATAGGCCCCCCTCCCAAAAGCTCTGCAAGGGGGGCCTCAGGCAATTAAGGAGAGCTCAGATGGCCCAACGGCAGGCAAGCATATTTTATTATTTGTGTTACTCTTTGTTTAGACTCAGGCCATAAAATATAACTTTCTGCCCTTGTAGACTTGGGGACAACAGCCAGTTTCATAGATGAGACCACAGTATGAGAGTTTACTTTATCTACTCATACAGTGTAAAGACCAGTGCTGGTGGAAACTATTCATGGACAGAAACTAAGAGCTGGGCTGGTGTTACAATGCACGACTCCCTTGCAGCTGACAATACAGGATCATACAGAACTCTTACCACTCTGTGTGAGAGCTTCCTTGCAGGTTCCTGTTGTCCTAGGGATTGATTGGCTACAGTTACATAATTTATTGGGAACAATGAACTATTTCTTTCCCATCACTGAAATGTCTACAACACCGCTTATAAGCTTTTCAGTTTCACCATGCCCCTGCAATGAGTGCTTCTGATGTGGCAGTTGGAGCAGTTCTTCAGGCAGAGAAGGAATGGCGGGTGGGACTGGTCGGGTCTCTTGCCATGTGTGTTTTATTCCAGATTGTTTCAGCCAGACAAATGGAATTACATTTTCAATAAGGAGTTGGTTGTTGGTTTTTTGCCATCCTTTCAGTCAGTCATGCCTTGGTCACCTCAGAAGTTGATTACTGCCAAGTGTTGTACATGAGGCTGGCCCTGAAGATCCTTCAAAAGCTACAATGGGTCCAGAATGTGGCAGCATGAGAAGCGATGGGTAAGTTTCACTATGCCCATGTAACAGCTCTGTTACATGAGCTTCTTTGCTTGTTAGTTGGGTTCCAGAGTGCAATTCTAGGTGCTGGTCATTACTTAGAAAGCCCCAGCTATTTGTGAAGCTGCCTGGCTCCTCTGCATTCCAACAGAGTCAGCTTGCTTTGGATCCCATCAACTATCCAATGCCATCCAGCAGGACCCAAGAAGTTGTCATTCTCTGTCGCGGCACCTACCCCTTGCAACAGCACCCCCCCCCCGCCAAGATTTATACAGCTCCCACCTTGCCCTTTAAGCAAACTTTAAAAACCTGAGCATTTCCCCCCGACTCTTTTTGTCCCTTTTTGTATTTTTAATTGATTTACAATTTGTTCTATCTTTTAATACTTTTTCATATAGTGTCAGACTTTCTTTTTCTCCAGACATTCTACTTTCATTCTCATTTATTTATTTATTTATTTGCATTTCTTCCATATCATTTTTTTTTCACAAGATCCACCCATGACACTACCAAAAATGTTTGGTCCAACATTCAGAATAAATAAATCAATCCCACTTCTGGATTTATATTCACTCCTTTGCATAGGTGTGCATAAATAATCTTACATAAAATATGCATGCAAAACAAAAAGACATTTTCCTAAACAGATGCTCTCAAACAGTTACCATTCTCATCTATCCTTGAGTTTCTCAATGGCCTAATCACTGTTTCTGTACTCACTTGTCTTGTTCCTACTGATCCATTCAGGTCATCTAGTAGAATAATTTTGCCCCCTGGAGTGTGCTAATTTAGAATATTGCACAATTTTTTCTCAAAACTCATCTCTGGTTCTCCCATTATTGCCATTCACTGGAGTATAACATACAATTATCACCAACCTATGCATTCCTACTTTCATATGCCCCCTGCAACAAGCACACATGCAGATAAATAAATAGATAAGTGAGTAAAATGTGTGTGCTGTATATGTTGATCTGTTTATATAAAATAGCATGATATCATAGACTTGGAAGGGACTCTTGGCCATGGAGTCCAACCCCTGCTCAGCCCCTGGTTTCTAGAAAGCTCAGACAATGTATTTTACATCTCAACAATAACATAACTAACAATAACATAACTAACAATCAATTGAAATCCTTAAAGGCCATTATAATGTGTACTGTGCTATTAGCTCTTTTATGAAAAAGTCAAGAGGTTGGGGATGAGGTGGGAAAAGGGTGGGGAAAATAAACTTACAACCAAACGTAGCATTACTGGAGGGAAGGGCAGATCAGAGTGAATCATTTCTCAAGAGCAGCATACTTAGCAGAAGGGCTGTTTTCCTTATGGCACTCTTGGCTATGGTTAGCTCCAGACCTCCAGCTCTGGGTGGGCAGCACTTGGGGCCTGCTGGAACATCACATCATGAAAATTTTATCATCAGTTTAGGATAAGAAAATAAATTTGCTAACCAACCAAACTTGGCAGGCTTGCTGATTCCTTGTTACATTCCAAACAGGCCTGGTTGGAGCTGGAGAAAGTAGGAATGAGAGCCAGCAACTGTCTGATAGACATGCTGTTACTTGAAGAATACAGATGAGCAATACTGTTTTTAAAAGGAGGCAGTTTGGCTGAGATGGGATGGAAAAACTGTCTATTTAGAAAACTTGCATCTCAACAATTTTTATAACTTTCGTAACATGGCTCAGAAATTAAGATTTAGTCTGACAAGATTAAAACAATACTAAATAACATACAAATTATAATAATGAAGTGAAAGTAGTAGATGAACTTGGACTAAGATGTCATTAGATTGTGAAGCAAGATTGAATGCTTCCCAGATCAAAAACAAACAAGCAATAAATACATGGGGGCTATTGATATTTGCAGGTACTTTGTGCACTTTTTAATTCAGTATTATTATTGTGTTATCTCATTTTTTTATTTTATTAGATTTGGAGGCCACCCAATTCTAGATGACTCTGGGTGGCTTACATCCAAGGGTAAGAAACAATAAAATAGAAAAAATAAAGTACTTTGTGACTCATAGCTGAATGTGTGAATTGGTTCCTCTAAAAAAACAATAATATTGAGTCTATGTTATTAATTCCACGTGACTTCATCTGGTGATCAAATCACCAATGGATTCTGCTATTAATGTATGGAAAACATTCAGCTGTGAACATTTGCTTTTATTTATCTGACTGCATCCAGATTCTGTTTTTATGAAAAGTTCTAGTCTAGAAAAGCCATCAGTATTCTTCTTGCCACTACTGATGATGATGTCACTTTGTTCAGATTTTGTATGATCCAAATGCATGAGTAAGGCTCAGTAACATTTTAAAATGATCAGCAGAGTAAAGAACAAATCATAGGGATGTGATTGCATATAGCTGTTATGGAACAAGTAATGACATGAATTGGGATATATAAAATTCCACCTCTTATGAAATACATATTCCTTTAAGAGTGTGGAAATTTTCTCCAAATGTCTTCATTGCCCTTGTTATCTTTTGTATCTTCCTTCTTTCCAGATGTGATATCTTTCTTGTTTAAACTACAGATGTTCTAAAATGAATTTCATTTTGGAGAATTCACTACGATTTAAAGATCCTTCCATGGTTTCCATAAAGAAACAGAATAGTGGATTAAATCATTGTCTGCACAACATAGTGCTTTCCAGATATTTTGGTCTACAATTTTCCTGGTCTCTGAGTATTAGCTATGCTGGCTGAAGCTGCTGGGAATTGTGGTTCAGTTGTCTGGAGAATCACACAAGCGGGGGAAGAGGGATTAAAGGTACTTTGATAATTCAGCCAACAAATCCATTCCTTCTTTTGAACTTTATTAAAATTTAATACAAGAGTGCTTTTGTTATCGTGACGATATTTTCATCAACTGGTTTTTTGGTCCCTCTGAAGCCTTCTGCTGCAGCTGAACACATCTGGAACATACAAGGGTTAGTGCTTCTGGATGTTATACAATTAAAAGTTTAACTGTTCTGGAATATTTTGTCTAAGCCACTTGCTATCCAGTGGATGAATATAGGTAGGACTCCCAACTTTCATTTTCTTTATTATATACGTCTACAGCTAAGACAAGAATCAAAACACAAAGGCAGTATTCTACTGAATGTGATAGTAATAAATAAGCTCGTCCCACTTTTTCCACAGCTAGAAATGAAAAGCAGCAATATTCCATTTTTTGCAACTAGTTCTCATACAATTGATGAAAGATTATTTATTTTTGAAATTTATTTCAAAGGACAAGAGATATTCTCACAGGTATAATATTATGTTCTTTCATTTATTTAGTTGAGGTATCCTTTTTCCTTGAGCGATCATTCCTTCCTGACTTCCCATATTTCAATTAAATGTCAAGGAGAATTTTGGACCACAGATTTGGTAATGAACTTGGGTCCAGCTCTAGAAATAGTTCATGTTTAGAGAAGAACTTATAGTGGATTCTTTTTTAAACCTCTCCACTCCTCCATGCAACCTTTCTAGCTATCAGAACCAATGGCAGAGTAGTTCTGACCTAGCTTCTTCTGACCCATGATTCATCAGGCAATATTTGAGGTGGGAGGGGCATAAAGATGTTTTAGCAGAGAAGGAAAAAAGAGCTGAACTTTGCACAGAACTATGGAAAAAGAAATCAGCAGAAAGCTGTGCTTTTTTCAAAGAATATTGCTTGTGATCATTATAAGCAGAGATATGGCTGGTCCTCAGGAATAAGTACATGAGACCTGAATCACAAAAGAGGCGTGGGCGGGTTGGGTAGGGAGTCCTACCCTTTTGTTTTCTCCATATTCAAAATTCCTTCTTATCCCAGTTTAAAGGGTAGGAAGCCCAAGTGTAACAAGGGTTTTAACACATTAATCTCTAATGGGGACAACATGATCAGAATAGACACACTCCAACTCTCTTGTGCCATGTTCTCTTTAAAATGTTCTGCTGTTGGTCAGAACAACAGCTGTCTGGCATTAAAAGAAAAACCCTTTGTTGCCCCCTGCCATCACTATACAGTTGCTGGGGAATTTTCACTGAGGGCTCAGAGAAGGTGACTGAAGAGGCAAAAGTAGGATTGGAAAAAAAAAATCTAACTTGTAAAGGAGCTTGGAACCATACCACAAGCATCATAATTAACTTTAATAATTATAAATGTAAATGCAGACAAGCCACAAGGTTTTAATGGTGTGCCACATGCTTCTGCTAATTATTTTAGAGTTTGGACACATTCAGTGCCAGCTAATTATAAAACCCTGCTATGGAAATCATCTGTTTATATTAGACTTATTGATCTCTAGTGTTTAAGCAATATGAAAGGGGAAATCTACAATGCCGTACCATCTGCTTTGTATTCCTAATTGCTTTTAAAGAATCAGATATATAAATAGTCAGCTTTTTACAGGGTAGGCTTGAAACCCATTCAGTGAGCAAGGTTTGCAGAGCTAAGCAAAGATGGAAAGAGAGGAAGTATTAAAATTCAACAAAGAAGAAGTGTTGCCTTTTTAATATTTTTTAACAGGGCAGTTCTCTCATTTACACTACCATCATGGGTGTGAGAAACAGGAGAAGCAAGTGGGGAAGTCTTGGGCTACTGAAAAATAAAGCCACAAATGTAGCTGATTTATTCTGATTACTGTTTTCCTTGAATCTCAGAAATTGAAAGAATCTCAAAATAATTTTTAAGGGCTGGCAACTTTCTTACAGACAGGTTTATTTATCTAGTATTTTTTTCAGACTCTGGGCTTCGTGTCCCTACTCAGTGGAAGCATGATATGCTTGTGTCATCACAAGCACAAGTGGAGAAAGGTCCTTTGAGGGCTACAGATTTGAGAGTAATGGAACAATGTCACTAAAAGAAGTGAGGCTAGAATGGGTGGTCCTAAAACCCTGGTGCTGCTGTTATAAAGATGGCACCCTTAATTTTTTTTCTAAGATAGAAGGTATCTCTTGGCCATCTTGTAAAGCTTTTGAAGTGCCTGCAAGCAATGCCCCCTGGATCTGGATCTGATCTGGGGAATTTCCATATATTTGGAAAGAGAGAGAGAGAGAGAAGAAAAGAAAAGAAAAGAAAAGAAAAGAAAAGAAAAGAAAAGAAAAGAAGGAATAAATTTTTCCGATTAGATATCGGTCCTAAAAATGGACTAAAATGCCATGGTCTGGCTAGGATGAGCAACAGGCTTTCTGGCAGTGTGTCCCAGAGTCCATCGGGAATGTGTACACATTTACAAAGCTGATTTCTGCCAAATCCAGAGATTGTTGTGTCTTTTTCTTCTTTGGCTGGCAGCAGGTCAGCTGGGTCTTGAGGATAAATTGTTCCCAAAAGAAGGAAAAGTAAGAAAAGAGCCCTCATCAGACCAACTGAAGGCATTCAGCAGGAATACCAAGACCTCTTTCAATGTTTATTTAAAGACAAATGATTTAAAATAGTTGTAACCCTCTTTTCTATTTGAAAAAACATTCAGGTATGACTAAATAAGTTCATGGGGGAGCCCACTACCCATTTTCAAAGAATCACTCTATTGTAAAAAGACTTACCACGTTGTACAGAGACAAGAGCACTTGTTACCCCTTTACATGAATTTCAAAGTTCCCAATTACACCAGCTACTAATTTTATCTGATTTGTAAAGAAGATGAGTGGATAAGGTATTGGAGACACTGTCAACATTCATATATCCAGATGGACTGTTTTTCACTCAGTGTGGGGCAGAATAAAGAAGGCTGTTCCACAAGATTTTTGGAGGTAGGAGGTTTGCAAATAATTTGGCATGTAGTATGCTTGCCCCCCCATCCCCGTTTCCTAAAATGAGTTATCAAACCTCAACTCCCCCCATACTTCTCAGATTTGAGCCCAGATCTAACTTTAACAAACCTCAAAGACCTGTTATCCTTATTTAAATAACTAATACATATATGTGTTTTAAAGCCTTTTGCGCACACTGCCGGTGTAAGGCACATGGTCCTGAGTAATCCAATCTGAACAGCTACAATAGTCCTAAATTGGGTTCACAATACATGACTAAAACTGTATAGAGGAGAAAAACAGGACTGCCCCAGATGAGCCTTTAAACCCCTTTGAAGTCTATCTGTTGAGGAATCATCCATATAAGAAAGCCTGTTGTATTCTTGTAGATATCCTCAATGGATATCTGGAAACCTTTGAAATCTGATACTGCATACCATTTCATTGTAGGCGTCATTAAAGTTGCTGAATGTGTTTTAAAACCATAAGCAATTTGGGACCAAGGTACTGAAAAACCTCTACATGAATCTAACTGATTCATAGGAACATGTAGTTAGAGACTTTTCTTCCAGCACTCTTTCCCTCAGAAGCTAGGGTGGTGAACAGACAACAGTGTGATTTTTCTTGGCTATTCCTATTTGATGGACTTATGCTGCAGCTTGCCAGATCCCAGCCCTTCTAGAGTTTAAGCATCATGTCTTTTCTCCAATACTTTTGCTATTGTGGTTTAATGGAATTTTCATCTTTCAATGTTTTTGTTTTTCAATATTGTTTGCTTTTAGTTTTTTTTTTCTTTTTAAAATTTTGTTTTCATAACTGGAGGACTGGAGAAAGACAAGAGTCCCTATATTCAAAAAGGAAGATTCAGCCAGTCCTGGGAAGATTCTAGACCAGATCATAAAATGATTCAAACTTTAAGCACCCTGAAAACTGTGTAGCATTATCAGAAGCCATTATTGTTGACAAGAATCAATCCTGAAAACATTTTTTGATCAGGTAGCTTCCTTGGTAGACTTGTGGGAACATTGTTTACAATTTCAGCAAATCATATGACAAATTATCAAGTGGCATTCTGATTAGGAACCTATTTACTTGTGTCCTGGGTAGCGTGGAAAGGAGATTAAAAATTATACTAAAATGCTTGTCAATGGTCTCTCATGAAACTGGAAAGAGGTAATGAGTGGGTACTGCACGGTTCAGTTCTGGGTCCTGTATTGTTCAACATTTTATTAATGACTTAGATGAGGAGGTGAAGGGAATGCTTGTCAGATTTTCAATAATACAAAATTGGGTAGGGTAATTAACACTTCAGAAGGCAAAAATAAAATTTAACATTACCTTGATGGGTTAGAGAAAAGGGCTGAAAATAACAATGAAATTTAATAGAAAAAAATGAAGTTTTTTATTTATAAAACAGAAATTTACCAGCATACAATGAGGAACACCAGTTTGGAAACAGTGCATGTGAACAACATCTTGGAATAGAGGAAAGACTGAATAAGAGTTAGCAGTCTGGTGATTAAAGCTATCTTTTATGAATGCTTTAATTTGGATTTCTTTACGAAGTAGAAGGTTGATTCAGGACTTAAATAGCCCTTTCCAATTTGATGTATCTATGAAGTTTGTTCCGGATCATTGCACATTTTGTCTCAAGCAGCAGCCAGCTGGACATTTCCAAGAGATCAGAAGCTATGCATGAAAGAACTTTGCCCACGAATGTTTTGCTTTTGTATCTGGTATTGAGAGCTACATTGCCTCTGTATGAGCAGGTTATCTTTTTCTACCAGAATAACCAGTAAGCATAGATAAGTTGCCTCTACCCATCCTATCTGATCCAGGGGCATGCTGTGGGTACCATCAGCCAAGCAGTGTCAGCTGGCAGGGCCCTATAGGAGAGCCTTTTTTGCCATGGCACCTGCCCTCTGGAACATCATCCCTCCAGAGATTAGGTTGGCCCCAATCCAGGGCCCTGAAGACCTGGTTCTGGACTTGAGCCTGGGGCCCCAGGTGTGTGGTGGAGCCTGTTTCCTGGCTGTGTTGTGCGTTAGGTTTATAATTCTTCAGCTGCTATGTGTTTTATTTCTTGTTTATTCTGTCTTCGTATGTGTGTATGTATGTGTATATATATATATATATTGATTGTTTTAATGTTGTGAGCTGCCCAGAATCATGTGCTAAGAGGGACAGCTATATAAATTGATTAAATAAATAAATAAATAAATAAATAAATAAATAAATGTTTTCTTTGCTGAGTTAACTGAATTGTTTTTTCACAGGCATCCTTACTACAGGTCATGGCTATCTATTGTAGATGTTAATTCCATAGTACTTATTTCCCAAGCCTCAAAATGGATTTAGAAAGCATGCTGGGAATAGATAAAGACCACAAGAACTTCTGTTCTGTCCAAGATGAGAACAAGCAGAAGGTGGAGAGTGTGAGAGCCTTAATGGAATTAGAGCAAACATATATTTTCTTCAAAGTGTAGGACTAGAGGTGGGAATTCTGGACTAGAGGAGTAGCACAGGCCTTACTTTATCTGGGTCACTGTAAATCTGCTTCTGTCCTGTTAAACCACCTGGTTCTGTTCTTCGTAGATAGACAGTGCATGGCATATTCTTCTACTCTGTTGTTTTCTGGGCAAGGCCCTTGCAGTGTGTTTTGAGCTTGGCAGCCTAGGGAGTTGGACTGACTGGCATTTGTAAACTAAAGCAATGCCCAGTGCCCAAATATAACAGCAACTCCTCTAGTAAAGTGGGACTTCAATGTCTCCATATGTACTGTAAGATCTGAATATGAAGTTAGCCAGGATCATAGATGTTAAGATTTTCCTCACTAAGCCAGTCCTGTGTGGCTCATTTAAAAACAATGTGCATATATTTTTTTACATGCATAACAGGGATCAATCAAGCATACTGTTTCTTTTGAATAAAGACTGGGTCTTTATTCAAGAGTTTTTGAAACCTCTCCAGGTTATCTTTCCTTTTCCCTTTCTAGAAGATTCCTTTATGAGCTTTTCTACACATATTCCACTATCCTGACTTTATGCAAAGAATTCAAAGTAAAGATTTTCCAGGATGCACTTGATTTTTATCTTCTTAACTCTTTGTCCTGTCAGCTTAATCCTTGATACCTCCATCCACAGACATGCCCAGATGTGCAATGAATGTTGATTTGCACTGGCCCTACTATACTTCCCTGCTGGTGTCATTAAAACCAAGGAGGTACTGCTCCCTTGGCATCATTGGCGCAGCTTGGCGCTATACTATCAGCTAAATTATTGATGAAGTTCAGTTCTTTCTGGGTGGGTTACCCACCTTTAAATGAAACAGTGCAGGAATAGCTGATACTGCCGCCTTGCTTTGTTACAACATGACTTTTATGATGCAGTTGATATTGCTCTCAAGCAATTAATTTTCAATAGGCCCACCTTCCAAAATAAGATTCCTCAACCATTACCAGCAGGATGTTTTTACACTGAGATGTACATTAAGGATGAGAGAAATTATAATTTGGTTCAGTTTTTTTTAAAAATACAGTATATGAATTTACCAAAATGTGCAGGTTTCTTCATAAATGGGACAGAAATAATTTAATATTAATCAATTCCAAATTGTTTTTATATGATATTGCTTTAATAAAACTACAAAAGGAAAGAACAGAACAAAACATGTGAATACAAATAAAGCAAGAGAAAAAATACAGAAAATAATTTTAAAAAACAAGAAAAAAAGCTGAGCCAAAATAGCTGTATAAAAAGGATTCCAACTCAGATTTAAACAATTAATTCAACCTTGACTATATCATCAAGTCTTTCCTCGATGCTGATAAGGAGCTGGTTCAAAGGCTGTCAGTGGGCCCAGTTCAGCCAACCAATCTTTGGCATCTGGTCCAGAAGTGGCTTTCTAAGAACTAATAGATCTCAAGTTGGGCAAAACTGACAGACTCTTCCCCATCCAAAGACTTTGAGTGCTTAGCTGTTGAAAGTTTGGAGTTGTATCCCTATGTATTCAAGCATGGCTATGAATTTGTGTTCCATCATTTTTTTTCCAGATAGGATTCCCACATTCAACTAATTCATGGTTGGTAGGTAAATATAGAGAACCAGTCAGGTTTAGTGGTTAAAGATATGGAGCTAGGAAGTGGGAAGACTCAAATTCAAGTCCTCCCTTAGGCACAGTAGCCCACTGATTGATTTGGGGCCTATCATTATCTCTTGATCCAAGACTGGGAAGTCAAAAACATCTTAGAAGAAAGCACTTTTGCAGTATTGCCAAGAAAAGTACATGGACTGTCCAAGAAGTTGCCAGGAGTCAAGATCAACTTCATGGTATACCCCCCAGCCCCCCCGCAAAAAAAGTACATATCATACTGTCCTTTCAATGCCTAGAATACCCATACATATTTCATTTGTCCAGGGCAGATAAATAAGAATTTCATTCAATTTACTTCTTGAGAAAAACTTTTACTAGTTTCATCATAAATTGAAAGAAAAGGAGAGTATTTTTTTAAAAAATAAAAGAATATGGGAAAAATAAAAGTGGCAGATATATTTAGCTTACACCTCCCATGTATTTGATAAGGTAAAGATGATATATGATCATGAGTGATCATGATCTATGATCATGATATATGATCAGTGATATATGATAATTGCATTCACTAAGGATGGAAAAATCTGTCTATTTTTGCTTTATTCGCTATGTGCAATTTTATAATATCAAATACTTCCTATGAATTTAGGTAAATGTGTTTGTTAAAAGCAACAATGTAATTGTTTTTTGTCAATTGTCAATGAAAAAGCCTCACTCATCAAATGACCACATTAAATGAATACAATAAGTACAATAAGCTGTTTTCAGCATGGATAGCATCTTGTCCTATCTGCAAGGAAGGGTTTTTTTTCTAATCAACAATAAACCAAGCAAAATTCTCACTTAACTGTCTTTGCAATGTGAATGCACAAGATGCTAAATGTCTTAAACTGCAGAGTTCACCTGAAACATGCTGGTATTTTTCTTTCTATGTCAGTGTGGCATATTAAGATGAGCTTAATGGATCAAAGGGAACATTTGGAATTTTGAAAGCATGTTATAGGCACTCTCAGACTGGTTAAGGCAGTGTTGTCCAAACTTGCTGGCTGGGGATTTCTGGGAGTTGAAGTCCACTCATCTTAAAGTGGCCAAGTTTGGACAACACTGGGTTAAGGATAGTAAGTATGATGAATTAAAAAACACACATTGATCAGTTAAATAATAAATATCAAACAGAGTACAAAGCATTTACTATTTTATTTTCTAAGAATGCCTCTGGGTTGTTTGTTAGGCCTAGAAGCATTGCTGGAAATACAGATTCTGCTCAAAGCTGGTGCTTTGATTTGCAGCCTTTTAAAGAAAGAATCTAAACATGTAAAATTAGGTAGGATGTGAACTGCCATGTTGGGGACCCAGGAGACAGGGTGAGAATCCAAAATGGAGGACCAGATAGCTTACTGGGCCTGAGGTAATGACCTGGATCAAGTGTGGTGATTTCTGGATAGCCTTGTTTAAGGTGATTTCTCTTAGCTTAATCCTGCAATCACAGGTAACATAGTTACCTGATAGAAAGATGATCCTAAATTTAAAACAATCATCATAAAAAGGGAAGATGATTCAACAAAGAATAAAAAGCTATATTCCACTGCCTCCATTACTTTATTTTCTGTCATTGTTTAGATGATTCTAACTTGACCCTACTGTTTTAAAGGTAAATTATTTGGCCAAAAACTAGCCTTTATTTCAGACAAATAGAGTATATAAAATAAATAAAATTGTAACCTGCCCTAGTCCCTGGGATTATGATGCCATTAAATAGTGGTAATATTAAACTAATGATACCATGATTATGTTGAATGGAACTCAATCCCTTTTTCCTCTCACTATCTCTTCTCATAAGCAGTTCACTTCCCAAAGCCCTTGGGTGTGGCCTTTGACCTCATTCACATTTTTTTCTTGATTCTGCAGTCCCCTTTCTTTTCTCAGCAATGGAAATTTCAATTTTCTATAATTGGCCCTTTCTTTCTTGGAATGGTCACCAATATCTATGACATCATGGAAGCTTCACCAGTATGAAGAGAGGGCTTTCAAATGCTTACCTGGCTGGGTTGAAAGAAGACACTCCCCTTTCCAGTCTAGTAGGGTGGTTGCATTTCTCCAAGCCTGACAAACCCTCTGTCATGGCTTCAGAAGATGGTGATCTACATGTGGAGGAATGTCACTTGGAGATTATGGGACTTAATCCAGTACCTCTGGACAGCACTAAGTTGAAAAAGACTGCCCTGAGATAAAACAGATTTGCACAACTTGTGTTCCAGGGATGTCAAATCTTTTATCTACATAGAAGTTGAACAGTATTTAATCATTGTCCTTCTGAACCTGCTCTGTTCATTGGGATGGATTTTGGTTTCTTTGTTTATAAATTTATTTCTACTCCCCTGTGTCTCTCACCTGAAAGGCAAACAAGCCTCTTGGAACTGAATCTTAGAGCTGATCTCAGGGACAGGGAAGCAGTGAACAAGCTCTTAAGGGGGGAACATCCAAAAAAGATCACACAGTCCTAAGAAACTGAAAAGCATGAGAAAGGAACTCAAAATAACCCTGCTTTGACTTTGTTTAGTATAAGATGGGAATGATAGAAACTTGGAAGGACTTTCAAGATTCTGTTATTCTCCCTTACTACGATAGGCCCTTCTTGGAACCCCTGCCATGTCTGTTTCTTGACTTGTCCTACTTTGTCCTTTATCATCCTTGGTTATTTTTTGCTTTTGCTGTCTTTCTGCAAGAACCATGAGAGACTGTGTATTGGCACCATGAAAGATTGGTGAGGAGACCATGGCTTGGACCCCTTTTTTCCCTTACACATACTGTATTAAAAAAAAAAAAAAACTGGGTTATTTTCCAGCTGAGGCAATAAGTATATAACTTTCAAAACCCTCTACACATGAACTTAGAAAAAATTATTTGGCAAGCTTTGGGAACTGCATCGTTGTATTTTAAATCACTTGTGCCTGTGAACCTTTTATCTGTATTCCTACTTGTAACAATTAAGATAAAGAGGACAACAAGAGCTCCAAAATCTAACACCTCCTAAAGGGAGGGGGAGCAATGGCTGAACGCTAGAAGCAATGATTTCCATAAAAGCATTCTTAGAAAGGGATCATATACTGTATCTGGGTTCCCAGGTTATTAATCAGAGATGTCACCAGACCATCTCCAAGTGCTATCTGCTAGAGACCCTGTCTTACTTAAAAGTCTCTGGCAGAGGGTCCACTGCCTGATCCAGTCACTGATAAGATGCACTACCAAGCCATTTCCAGATGTAACTGTTTATACACCCTGATTGTTAAGAACAGTCTAAAAAGATGGCAAAAGCCCTAGTTAGCTGCCCCCTCAGTGTAGACCTAAAGCCGCAGGAAGGAGAGGGCTCCAGGGGTCCACCCACTGCCATTCCTGGGGTTTTCTGGCAAGCTGAAGAGATGAGAATAGGTAAGTCTTTCTTTATATCTCTCTTAATATTTATCCAATAAAATCCTTTTTGGCATTTCACCCTGTTCGGATCCTGTCGTCTTGGAATCCTAAAGAGCCTGCTATTGCCCAGCTGGCCACTGGGTGGCAACCCAGATTGTCATAAATCTGATTAATGCATGAGAAACAGATCAGACCAAATATGCAAAGGATTCCAAATATGATTCTTCTCCCAAAATGAATAAATAAAATAGAAAACAACTAACTCGGAATTGACTTTAAAAAAAAACACTAATGAACAGTCATAAAAATCCTTTTTCCTCTTAATGTCCACAATCTCCAAATTAGGCAAGTACAATTTTTTTTCCCAGGCTGTAACTACTGTATGTTACCTTGATATACTGATGATTGCGTGGAGTAATGGATATGTGTGAAATATTACTGAAGATGGAAATAATAAGCCTTTTGGGGGGATGATTTCTGTTGTCTCTCAGAATGCAATCCCAAGGGAGAAATAAGGGTCATGTGCCAGGTATGCATAGCCAAAATACAGAAGATTTATGACTTAGCGAATATGTAAATGGATGCTCTTCTTGACCAGACATTGCAGGCTGTCCTTGAGTGTGACTGTGACTTTTTCCCTCCTGTTTAAAATTCCATACACTTTAAAAAGATGAAAGAACTATTACCTATAATTTGAGGATTATTTTCTATACCTGGAAAATAATTGGCCTTATGAGGGACCAAGAGTTGATTTGCCACCATCATTCGCACACCACTGAATTAATATATATATATATATGTCTTGAAAATCAACCAGGAGCTGGGATATCTGACTGCTGATTTCAGACCATAAATCAAAACAACACAGAATGGTTGGCTCATTTTAATGTTCAGGCTTGGTGTAGTGGTATAGCTGTGTATCTAAATGGAATGGGCCCTGATCTAGATGTAGCATCATTCAAAGATTTCTGCAACAAGATGATTCATTTTGGTGCAAAGTGAATTCCAATACAGTATAATTGTTCTGACATTCTGGATTTCAGATCTGGTATAATAGCAGTTTCTAAGAGTCACTTGCAGAATTCAGTGTAAAATGACCTGCCATTAAAATCAAGATAATATTAATTGGAGCCTCTTACTTTAGGTGTCCAAAGATTTGATCAGCATGTTATTATGTGTTATTATTTACCCAATATTGTAGTTTCAATACTCTACCCTTTAGGGTGGGTTTTTACAATGCAGCTTATAGAAAGCATTGCCTACCCAACTAAAGACAGCATGGGTGTGTGCAAGGGAGAGGGGGAATGATGAAACATGTATGAGGACATTGTTATGCCATTGTTGAAACTTAGATATTTGCATGAAACATCATGGTGGTGTTTGTGTGGTGATATTATGTCATCATTTTGGCATCACCATGGTTTGCTCTGGATACAGTTGAAGAAGATGTGGATCATGCTTTCTATAAACAAATTACTGATCTTTCAAAGAAGCATGAAGCAATAATAACAGGGGATTTTAATTACCGTGAGTTATGTTGGAGAGCAAATTTTGCCTGGAAATTTTCCTATTTTGTGTTTTTATTGTCAATATTTTCCTTCAGAGAGTAGAGGAACAGAAAAAAGGTCACCATCACTGACCTGATATTAATTACTAAAGAAGACTTACTAAAGGGAGTCATTGTGGCTGCACAAAAAGGGCAAAAGCTTAGTGAAGATCTGAAACGAATGTGGACACACATAGGAGATAGGAAAAGAGCCAGGGCAACAAGAAAGGTAAGTAACTTTAGGCCTATAGAGGTCAGAGGTCAAGAAAACTAAACTTCAGAATGAGATGAGATTGGCAAAGAGTGCTACAAAGAACAAAAATTGAAACTGAAAAAAATTGACTATTTCAAAATAACAAAGAGAAAAGAATTACTATATCAGCTACTCAGTGAACATGACAAAATGCTAATAGGTAATCAGGAAGAGACCAAGCTACTCAGTTCCCACTTTGACTCAATCTTCTCCACCAAACAACAGTGAAAAGTAAACGAATAGAACTGAAGTTTCAGACTGAGAGGCTCCTGATCAGGGAAGTTATTTACTTAGAATTACTTTAACATTCCCAAACCAGATGAATTACATCCTAGAGTACTGATGGAATTTGCTGATGTCCTGGTTGAAACTTTATATACTATATAAATTGGAGAATGTGTGAAGTGCCAGATGATTAGAGGAGGAAAAACTATCTTCAAAAAAGGGAAGAATGAGGATCCAAGGAATGACAGCCTGACATTTGTATCTGAAAAGATTTTAGAGCAACTTGAAAATAGTGTAATGAGCAACTCAGTGTGGATTTGGTAGGAACACCTTTTGCTGCTCTACTTTTGGGGGGAAGAAGGGAGGGGTTACTTCTGTAGTAGATTGCAGGAATACTGTAAATGTAATGCATATTGACTTTAGCAAGACGTTTTACAAACTATCCCATGGCATTCTGATTAACAAGCTAGTCAAGGGCTGTATGACAGAACAATTTATTCAAAACTAAGTTGAAATTTCTGCTCAAATTTCTGATTAATGGTTCATTACCAAACTGGAGTAAGGTATAAAGTGTGTTCACATTAAATTCAGTCCTAGGTCCCATACTCTTCAATATTTTAGTGGCTAGGATAAAAAAAGTAGAAGGAATGTTCATAGAATTTGCAAAAGACACAACATTGGGTGGATCTAGAAGATTACAATAAAATCCAAAATGATGTTGGTAAGTTAGAAAAAAGATGCTGAATGTAACAAAATGAAATTTAACAATGACAAGTGCAAAGTTGCTTACTTAGAAAATGGAAATAAAATGCATAGACATGGATGAGCTTTTCCTAGTTTGGTAAGAGCGCTTACACAAAAGTGCTTGCAGTTGATTGCAGTACGACTCAGTTGTTGGATAGGTTCAAGTGAAGGTTACACAGCCCTCTATTGGGCATATTTCTGTTGGAAAATATGGGGTTTCAACCAAGCCTGTCTCAAACGAGCACAAAGGGAGGGGCGGCTTCGCTGCGGCCTAGCTTTGCTGCTTTGTGTGGGAGGGGCTTGGATCCCGCCTTTTTCCTGTTTCCCTCATTTTCCTTCTATTCTTCTCATGGCTCTCCACGAGGTAGGAATGAATCCTCTCTCCTCCTCAGGGTTTTTGTATTAACATTTCACAACCCCAACAATTTCAATGTGGATTTCTGCACTGGGTGGGGAGTTGGTATAAATAATCCCTTCCAGCTATGTGTTCCTCTGATTCTAAAACGAGTTCAAACAATCAGAGGTAAAAATAGCTATATAAAACCATAAACAGAACTGAAAAGAGGTTACTATTGCTGCAGAGCATAAGAATCCTGCTGGATTAAATTAATGGCCCATCTAATCTAGCATTCTGTCGCACAAAGAAGCCCTACTCAGGAAATTCACAGTATGGATAGGAGCATGATAGCTCTCTTCCACCATTTCTCCCTAGTAGTCTTTTAAAAGCAATCTGTACTGGTTGCTGTAATCACACCTGATGGTAGCAAATCCCCCTGTTTAACTCTGTTGTACTCTTTCATCAGTTCAGAATCACCCTATCTTTATTTTTAGATGACCACATGTTTGAACCTTGTGAGATCTATAACAAAACTCTTTCTACCCACATTTTCTGTATCAAGCTCTCCATATCTCTTTTGTATCTCCCCTTATGATCTTTGCAAAATATTTTGGAACCTTTTCATTCCCCCACAATGCCTCTTGAAAAGAAGTAAAGTCTATCATCTAGTAATTGGCCATTAGCAAGTTTACTTAAGAAAGTAATATAATTAATACAAAGAAATACGTGCATATAAGCTGATAGCCAATTTTTCTATTTAAAAAAGGGTGGAGTTTTGACTGCACAGTTACAGCCACCATTTTGAGATTTATGACTCTCCCCTTGCAGGTGTTCCAGGGGCAGTGAAGTGGTGTTAGCATATCCTACCATTGCATCATGACTTCTAAGCGTTGCTACTATTATTTCTTAGGGTTTTTTTTTTAAAGAAAAGTATATCCATTTCCTTTTACATTTTTAATTAAAAAGTAATACCATTTCTTTTTAATTAAAGTTTAAAGTGCATATTGCTTACCTGAGAGACCAGCTTTTCTACACTCCATAATTAGTTAATTTCACAAAATGCATATTATTTACTTGACAGGGCAACCTACTTCAGAACAAACTGTCCTCCTCTCTCCGCTAAAGACATAATTAAGCTCTTTTTAAAAAGCCAGATTCTTCTGTTTCCCACACATCTGAGTCATTCCAGCTCATTGCCTAAATAGAAGAAGCATACTATTTACACATTTGAAGATTAAAGCACCCCTACTGTATCATGAAGTTATGTTCCATACAGTAATCCAAATCCCCATATTTCTGTAATATCAACATAGCAATCAAATCATATCCAACTAATGCTGAGCCAAAAATTTCTGGAGAGCTGAGGTGGGGGGAGTGGGCTAAGGATAGATGAGAAGGGGAGATAAATGAGAAGACCCTGTATCAGGACATTCTAGAATGGGGAAGTGACCTGGCAGTGTTTTAAGACCACCCTATAGGGAACAAAGGGCCTCTGAATGTGCAAAAATTTAATATTTAAGCCTGTAAGGCAAAAGCATGCATTAAACCAATGAGAAAGTGCTTCAAATGCTGTGATGTGTCTATACCTACAAAGATCAGAATTGTGCAAGCCATGGTATTACCTGAAACACTCTATGGAAGTGAAAGTTGGACTTTAAAAAAGCAGAATAGGAAAAGTATTGATGCTTTTGAACTTTGGTGTTGGAGAAGACTCCTGAGCATACTGTGGACAGCCAAGAAAACAACCAATGGATCATCAAAAAAATCAACCCAGTTCTAACTCGAGGCACAAATGACCAGGCTCAAATTATCCTACTATTCCAGGGAGCAAAGATCTAGCTCCCTGGAAAAGGCTCTAATGCAAGACTCTGAAATATCCACAATGGAGGAATGGTTGGTAAAGATGACAAAATTTGCAGAGATGGCAAAATTGACTTGTTTGATTAGGGAAAAGACAATAACTACATTTGTTAGTGACTGGAACCCTTTATGGACTTTTTGCTGAAAACAGAAAAAAAAATGAACTTGTGATTTATGGATTTCAGGATTAGAAAGGATAGACTGTGAAAAGGAAGGAGCCATGATATAACCTTAGAGAGAGATGATAAAATATAAATGAATTCATAACTGCTGTAATGAGGATCAGAAGCCACTTCTTTTTATCTTTCTTTTTCTTTCTGTTTTGTCTTTTTTCTTTCATATCTTTTCTACTTACTTATCACTTGTATTTCACTTTTCTTTATTTTCTTTTTTCTTTAAATTTGTATTGTTTTTATTTTGCAAAAAACCCTCTTTAATAAAAATTAATTTAAAAAGAAAGAAAGAAAGAAAAGGCTCTAATGTTGGGAAAGGTAGAAGGAAAGAGAAGAGAATGACCAGCAGCAAGGTGGTGAACTCAATTACAGTGGCGATAGGTGCACCATTGGGAGACTTGAAAGAACAGGTTAGGGATAGATTGTCATGGAGAAAATATATCTATGTGACCACTAGGAGTCAAAAGTGACTTGATGGCACATAATCAAGCAATCATCCCAATGCTGGTAACTGCTTCTGTGAGGTAGATCCAACAACCATTGATGAAGAAGCTTTTCTCTTTACCTGTTGGCCGCCTCTACTCATTGGGCATGGAATCATTGTTCTACAAGAATTGCTTATAGCTTTTTTAAAAAATATTTTTAGGCTGCATTTCACTGTTGTATTATTTTTATTATGCTCATTGCATTATGATTTAATTTCATATTGTGAATAGATCACAGCTGAGTGCAAAGCTCTGGTATTTCTAAGGAAGGGCTATGCATAAATAAATGAATAAATCAGCAAACAAGCAAGCTTATCTTGGAAGGAAACTGAAAGGGTGAATATAAATATATTGAAAAAATACAAAGTAATGCAGGGCATAAAACAGACATAAACCATTTTGCCCTCTTCCCCCAAATATCTAGAACATCTTATCTTCATTGCCGTCATCTGAAAATAGCCATGGAAGCCACTTTATTTTAAGCTACAAGCACCCTGTTCCTAAAATGTACATATTGTTTTACTCTTTGGCTTGAGATGGACAATGGGCCACATGGAGAGGATGGACAGAGAAAATAAAGGAAGACTTCTCCACACCACAAATCAGAATGGGACTAGCTGTTCCAAGACATAATCATGACCTATACTTTAGGGGGCTTGAAGACAAGTTTCAGTACTTCCATAGAGGGCTACATAATGACTCCTTCATTTTACAGCCAGGATACCTCTGAATACAAATTGTGGAGAAACAACAGTGGAGTGTTGAGTATGAGGGCTAATTGATGTCTTCATTAACTGATTACTTCATTGATTACATGTTTATCTTACCCTTTCTCCATGTACTGTAGTTCAGTTTCGTCTATGTGACTCTTCAACCCCTTGCCCCTTTTCACAATAACTCACTGAAATAGGTTAGACTGGAAAATAATGACAGGCCCAAGGTTATCCACTCAGTTAAATTCCAACAAAGCTCCTCTTAGGGCATTTTAAATGAAATTAGGGAAATCTATTCTTTTCTAAAATTTACTAAGATTAATGCCTAGTGCAATCTAGAAATGCAGCAACATGTATCTGAACTCTTCTATAATGTACTTCTACATTGCCAGTTTCACTCCCCAAAGCTATTGATGGAGAGCTATACTTTTCTTCCCTACTGTTGGATTAAAATGCTGAGAACAAAGAGTGAACATCACTACTTCACTCTGAGCCACTACAGGTCCTGCAGCTACAAGAATTTCATCTCCACCTCACACAAAAGGGAAAAAAGAAAAGAAAGAAAAACCCTAGTGGCCTAGGGTTTATATTATGTTGGGCATAATGTATTTCTTTAGATAATTACATCTAATAATTAGATAATTATCTTTTGAATTACCTATGTGATTTGGTCTCTCCTACTTGCTTCCACAAACTAACCAGCTGCCTCAACCATGGTGAAAAATTCTAACCTGTCACCATCCTTTGAAGCAAGATCCAGCTAACAATTCATATGGCTTCTATACACAGAAGGGGGAGGAGATCTTTGCCTCAGGTAGCAGCTCACCTTGGAACACTAGCTCCTGCTTTCAGAGTCCATAGACTAAAAACACAAGCTATTGTGGATTGCGTTCCCAGTGTATTGCGGTGCAGTAGAGTTCATTGCCTCAGGGGGGATTCTGATCAAAGTTCAAGAACCCAGTGGCCATCTGTGAGTACTGGAATATGTATTATCAATCTCTGCACCATTGGGGCACACAGAAAGCACCATCATTTAATCTCAATGGTAGAAGCTGACATGAACCCATCTTGGTCTTCTACTAGTTATCTATAGAAAATCAGAGATTCAGTGTGAGTACCACCATCTAGCTCATGCCAAAGAAAGGAATAGGAAAAGTAATTGAATTGTTCTTCTGGGTCACCCTTGTTTGTAAAAAGGCTGTTCCCATTACACCATGGATGCACTACATATTTGGGACTAGTGCAACATTTGTAGTTTTGAGATATCAAAGGTGCTTTCACAAAATGGCAGCCAAAGGGAATTTTGCACGTCATAAAATGGCAGCCAAGGTGAATATAGACCCTCACTGCATAACTCATCTTTTTTGGGGAAGGCAAGGGGAGGGGAAACCATGCCCTCTTCAAACTGAAAAATACCATATAGACAGTCATGGTATTCTTTCTGAAAATATCTGTGGGACCTTCCTGGAAATAAACATAATAATGCCAGAGAACAGAACTTTAGTTTGCAGCATGCCAACTTTTCATTTTTAAAATTTAAGTAATCTAAAATTAAACTCAGGTGGGCCTGGGAGCCTGGTTAACACCAAGGAAGATGGTGCAGGCACCCTGCTGTCCATGGGCACCATATTGACTAGCCTTGTCCTAACTTATGTTCCTTTCTACTTTGCCTTCAGTCTCATCCTGATATACCCTGTACAGTTCTTGAGGTCATACCACAGGGTCAACTCCTAATATCTTCAGCTAAAAGTTCAAGAGGAAAAAAGGTAGCAACCCTATAGAAACAACGTTGGATATGTTTGTGAAACTTCTAAGCATGCAGTCAGCAGTGAGTTAGATCCACCATCCTAATGGGATGGTCCTCCACATGCTGGCTAGGATTCTGGACCTGTAGCCTCAAAACATCTGGAAAGCCTAATTTTGGCTCATTTGGACTCAGTTTGGGAAAGACTGGACTAGATGGAATGTTGATGTAATGAGGAGATTCAACTTCTTGTTTCTTATACATTATCTGTGGACAGTCTCTTATGGAGCCATCTCCCTCTGAGATTCATCAAAGTGTCAGCATTTTACAAAGGCACATTCTCAGAGGCAACTGCCCTGGCCATCTGAGTCACCTTTAAGATATAATATGTTCATCCTTCAGTTAAACCTGTCCTCCTACCAATGATTGCTATGCATGGTTGAGCTCAAACAAGGGGGCTCTGGGGAAGAAATGGATATAGGTTTCTTTGCCAAAAAGCTTCTTTCAGTTCTCATGGATTTAAAGTATATAATCAGAAAACAACAAAAAGAATTCATTTTCTTTGAGTTCTATTAATTAAAGTAGTGCCATTTCCACGAACAGATGAATAGTAGGATGTGACAAAGAGGAAATACCCATCTTCTACCACCTTTCCTATAAAACTTGGAATTCTTGGAACTTCTTATTTCACTCTATTAATACATTCACCTACCCACATGCAGTGGGCACTAATGTTCTGTACTACCCTGTTACAGAAACAGCTTGGCCAGCATCCACCACCCTGGCATTAGGATAGGATGAGCCTGTCTGTAGTGGTTTAAAATTGAATTGATTGTGGGCTGGCTTCAGTTATGTTGTATTTTCTGTTTGGTTTTCATCCTTTTGGCTTTTCTTTTTGGTTTTCAATCCTATGTTAGCTGCCCAGAGTTACAGTTTGCAAGCTGGGTGGTCATGGTAGGTAGGTAGGTAGGTAGGTAGGTAGGTAGGTAGGTAGGTAGGTAGATAGATAGATAGATAGATAGATAGATAGATAGATAGATAGATCTTATGGGGTGGAAAAAAAATCCCCCCAAAGATGTTCCATGTGGGCTCTTGGAAACTATTTTGAACTAGCATTCAAACTATCAAGTTTCTTAGTTTCAGTCAAAGCTCCTTTCAAGATACCAGCCAGCTTTTGCCCTGATTAGCTCCTATACTAAAATGTGCAAAATAAATAGATAAAAATAAATATTTTGCTATAAACAAAGCAAGGACTGCTTACTACCATGTAAGCCAATCTTGGAGCTCTTCATGGTTTAACAGGCAGAGAGAGAAAGATGATTAGATATTGCTAGGATTGCACAATCTCTGAAATTTCCCAAAGTGACATTGGAATAGTCAGTTCTGATAGACTCAGAGTTTTTATTTTATTTGTTTGATTTGATCAGTTTTGGCACCATCCGACTCAGTGGCTTGTTCAAATGCTAGCTCACGATCAACCTTCACAGGCACCCTCACCCCCACAATCCATACTGTTCCCTTCAATAGCTTATGCTGTCTGAATGGCTAGCAAAAAATGAAAGAATAAATACTGCAATACAAGAATAAAACCAATAAAGAGCAAGCTAAACAATCACCAATAGAGGAAGTGATAAATCAAGTCCAACAGCACAATAAGAATGCCAGATGTGAAAGGTCCATGTGAAACAGACAAAAAAAGTTTTCAATTTTGCTATAGAGGCTATTTCACAGCTGGGATACCACTATAGATCAGACCTTTCCCAGATTCAAATGCTGGCCTATCAGTTCTTTCACATGATCCTGGCCTTTACCTTATTAATGTAGTCATTGGTACCTGCTGTTTAATTTTTTTTTTCTATAGCAAAGGTGGTGGTGTTGGAGGTTTTTCAGAAGAGTGGCAGCCTTCTGTGGCCCCTTGAGTTTCTTGCTGTGAAGAACTCCCTAGCATTTGCCTTTGGCATCAATGAACATCTCCCTGTGTTTACTCCTTTCTCAATGTGCCTGCTTTTGCGCAATGTTGTTTCTCAAGGGACCTATTCAGAACCTGGAGTGGATTTATGGCTACAAGATTACCTTGACAGATTTAGTGTAGTAATAACCCAAATAATGAGTTCCGTTTGGGAGGCCAAGACATGTAGCAAAATACACCGCTTCCCTCTTCTTACATCTTCTACCACAATAAGTATTTGAAAGACTGTTGTTTTACTTTGCTCTTATTCGGAGTTATAATAATTATTAGTTCTGTTTTCATCTTGGAACTGAACATTAAATTCATTGGATCCTTAAATGATGAGTTTCTGGCAGACATAAAGCTTGTTCAAAATGTTGATCCATTGGCTAGATCAATTTTGAGAAGCCCACAGAAAGGACATGAAAACAATGATTTTCCCCATTTGGTCTGCTTTGTCAACTTGCATTCAGAGAGATATTGGATTGGACTAACTGATAATTAATCCATAGGATTTAGGTTAATTCCATTGCTTTCCTCTCTGAAAGTACAGCCAACTCATTGTCCATAAATCTAAAGGTTTCATTTTATGCCTAAAATGCATTGATTTAATCCTCCATGTTTTTATTGAATATCCTTTTAAATCCATGGTACCATTTTATTGCATTCCAACAATGAAATCAGACTTTGTGAATAACTGCATACTCCAGGAGCATTCTGTGAAGTGAGCTGAAGTTCACTGCGAGCAGCAGAGTTGGACTTCATCTCATCAGCTCAAGCTAGCAGTTGGGAATCCAATTCACCAGGATAATCTGTATTCTGGATGTATTCTGGGAATGAGCAGAAGGTCAATGAGAGCAGCAGAGATGTTAGATTTAATCTTTTCAGCTCAATCTGATCAATTAGCTTCTCATCTTTTTTTCTTTTTCTTTTTTCCTTTTTCCTCAGCATATAGGACACACAATTTTTTGTTTGTTTGCTTCTATTGTGTTTGTTTCTTATGTTCCAGAAGATTCTTGACAAAGTAGTGTACAAAGGAAGGAGTTGTTTGGAATTGCACAATCTTTGGGAAATATACAGACATGGGCAAGGAGACAGGTACTGTGGTGATCTGCAAGGTTTGTGCCTATCTCTAGAGCTGTGCAATCAATTTCAGGTCCTCCTCATGAAGTGTGGCTCACAGAGCAAGGTTTTTACTCAGTGTTCCAAGGATGAGAAGGAAAGAAGCTCAGGCTTCCATGGAGGTGAGGAATCTAATGGTTATCCCAATGAAGAAAAGACATATGGTATAGTTGAGTAATTCAGTGCTGAGAGGAATGGGGTCAGCAATCTGCACACCAGACATGATATCAAGGGAGTTGTGTTGTCTCCCAGGTGTGAAGATCTGGGATATGATGGGAAGGCTAACCTGACTAGCCAAATCTTCTGACCATTACCTCTTTCTTCTGTTTCGGGTTAGAACAAATGTCACTGATAGAAAGAGCCTAGAGATAATATCTAGGAACTACAAGGAGCTAGGCAGGTAGACAAAAGAGCTTGAAGCCCAGGTGGTATTCCAACTGAAGATCATGTCCCAAGAAAGGAATGAAGATTCTAGAAGTGGACTGCTGGCTGGAGGGATGGTGATGTCAAGAAAACTTTGAATTCCTAGGCCATGTCTAGGAATTCAAAGGCCATGTCTATAGTATCTACAGGAAGGGCTTCTAGTGAGAGATGGGCTGTACCTCACAAAATCTGAAAATAATGTGTTGCTCACATCATCTGGTAGGCTTTAAAACAAACCTGGAAGGGAAGGGAGACCAATATCCAGAACCACACTCAAAGCAGTAAACCCAAAGATAGTAAACCTTGTGACAAGGAAGGAAGTGATAAGAAGGAAGTGATGTTGAGGAATACATCAGGAGATGAAGCAGGCAAATCTAAGAAAGACAGTATTAAAGGGCTCAGGTTCCTATACACCAGTGTGCAGAGTATGGGGAACAAACAAGGAGAACTTGAAGTCCTAGTATGGGGTGGAGGTGTGGGGGCAAATATGACATTGTTGGTATTGCTGAAACTTGGTGGGATGGAATATAGTGGTGGAAGGATGTAATTCGTTCAAAAGTAACAGACCCAACATAAGGGGGGGGTGTCAAATTATACATAAAGACTAATCTATATGGACATTTGTGACACAAAGGTGAAAACCCTGCCAAAAGTGTCTGGGTGAATATTAAGAGGAAAAGAAACTATAATGATACATTTGTGGTTGTATACTACGAGCCCTCCAAGCACATAGAAGATATAGATGAAATCTTCACAAATCAGATGGCCAAGGTGCCATTTTGGGGATTTCAACTACCTTGATATCAACAGAGAAACAAACTCTGTAGCACATGGGAGATCCAACAGGGTCTTGAAGTGCTTTGCACTTGTTCAGAAGGTTGTCAGCCCTTCGAGGCAGACCTAGTCAGGAAACAGATACCACAAGAACTTCTGAAAGTCTATTTTATAGGTAAAGGACATAACAACATAATCTTGAAAGCCTGACAGAATTTCTCTCTACCCCCTCTTATACTACAAAGAATCAAGGTGGGGTAATCTTGAGTTTCTTTCTCAGTCTCTCCTCCCTTCCAGGGCTAAGCTGGTGTTTACCTAAAGGCTGTTGAATTCCTTTTTCAAGGCCATCTGTGTACTCCTGTACAAAGACGTAAGAGAAACCTGGGGGACCAGCCTTGTTGGATTTAATATTAACTAACGGGAGAAATGGTTGAGGAAGTAGAAGTTGTAGGAACCTTGAGAAAGAAGAGAAGGCTAACAAATGACATGATAGCAGTCTTCCAATAATACTTGCAGAGGGAAGAAAGTGTGGATTTATTCTCTGTAGCACCTGAGGGCAGGACAAGAACCAGTAGATGGAAATTTTATGGGGAGAGACCCAAACTTGAAATAAGAAGGGATTTCCTAACTATGAGAGCTATTAAGCAGTGAAACAGCCTGCCTCCTGAAGTTGTGAGTGCTCCATCACTAAAGGCTTTCAAGAAAAGGTTGGATAGTAATTTCTCTGGGATGGTTTGAGGACTCCTGTCCTGGGATTAGAAGTCCTCCAGGGTTCCTTCCAGCCCTGTTCTTTTGTCTGGTGCCTATGCCAAAATCTGGCACAATTTTAATAGAACAAAGCAAAAGAAAAGTGATAGAACCACTCCTCCCTCATAATAAACTTCTCATGGTTTTGCTTTTAAATACCAAATCCATATTTGGAAGCTGACTTGAACTTCCAACTTGAATGTAACTTAAAATAATTAAAAAATATCAGAATGCCCATGGGTATTTATTACTACCTTGAGCTGATGGAGTTAAGTTGTCTTTTGGTGGGAAGAGAAAGGATCCCGGAAAAGGCTTTATAAAACAAGATGAATTAGACAAAATTATTTTTAGGCTGGGAATGAAAGAAAAGAGGACCAGGGTTTGACAGCTCTCAACAAAGTGGCAGACAATGCAAAATGCTATGGCCTTGGCTGTCTCCCACAGTGTATGAGTGCCCTCTGCTGCTTCAACTTGCATCACACATCTTTGAAATGATGATGCTGCCTACCTTCCTTCCTTCCTTTTGACAAGCCAGATAGAATGCACCTTGAGCCTATACATCTTATTTCTCAAACCCAACCAATTTTTCCAGGACTTAGAAGCTTCTCCCTTTAATCTAGTGCAAGGAGCACATTATTGCATGCATGTGAAAAGCCGTTCCTCCATTAGATTTAATGGAAAACCCATGAGGTCTGCATATATAAAGATGTTTGACTCAAAGGGTACTTCATCTCACTTAAATTCTGTTTTCCACTAAGGAGCTGGGAATGGCTTACATATTGAGTCTAGATAGTCTGCCATGCTGATACGTGTTTGGGCTACCCCTGCTTCATGTCACTGGTAGAAATATTATCTCTCTTGGTTTTAAACCTGTCACTTAGCCAGGGATTTCATCCTAGTTTCCAATATAGTGCCTTGATATAAATGTAATTACAATTTGCATCAACAATGGAGTCTTAGTTGATAAACATGTATTCATCTACAACATATATATATATAAAGAAATATCCTTTGTGACAATTTCACAGTACTTAAAGTCTCTGGAATACATAGTGCTGAGTAGTTTAACCTTATATACATTTTGTGGAGGAATGGTTATTTGGAGGAAAGCAGGCTAGCTTCCGTTCAACTACATATGACTTTAATAATCAAGTGATGAACATGCATGCTGAGTAATCAAATGTGGTGACTCAGACTTCCAGTAAGCAGGAGAAATTATATGTGAAGCTTCACTATAAATCTAAGTAGACCACCCTTAAGGACTTTTTCAGGTCTCCAATTCATGGATCAAATAGTAACTTGGGGAGAGGTTACTCTCCTTTTTAATTTTAATTGGTGAAAGTAAAGCCTGGGAGGGCAATAAATTTCCATTCTACTGTGAAGACTGGGTTTGACAGCTCATCAGAGCACTTGGAACTTTTTAGATAACAATGTAAAATCCCAAGGATGATTTTTATAACTTTTAATTCAGGAGTCCCTTCTAGCAAGGAGAAACCTCCAGAAATTAAACCACATTAAATATCTCTGAAACAATTAGAAAATGAGTCAATTATAGCTAGATCACATTGTAAATGGAAATTCACTCAACTGCCAGGGTACTTACCATAAAAAGATAGCAATAGCATGACATTAAATACAGTGAAGAAGCTTTCTAACAGTAGTACCTTTTTATTATTTTCACTATTAATAATAATATTTAAACCACCACCACTAAATTGATTGGAAAGGAATTGTGCTCAGCTGTTTCAGACATTTCTTATGGCTTCATTGACTTGCCTTGCAGAAGAGATCATTTGTAAGCTGCCTCCATATATAACATTTTACAGGCAAATGATGGTGTTTGGAACATCATTATAAATATGTCAGTGAGTGCTGTAATCATCCTATGTTGGAGGGAACAAAATTAAAACAATTATTGGTTTATCATATTGGCTTACAATCTGTTTTCTTTAGGAATATTGAGGTTCAAGGAAACTTGAGTGAATCAAGGAGCAATGGGCAGGATTCAGTTCAAGACAGAGTAGTTTTCAAGTTAGCTTTCAAGATAAACTGGCAGAAAGTGTGACCATTGGTGAAGAGAGAAAGGCTTGATTGCTGCTTTACATCAGCTCAGAGTTCATATAAGAAAATAACCAAGAATCCCAAGTAGCCAATATGTAAGACCAGGGTGCCTACTTCTAGCACTAACATTGGAGAAAGAAGGAATTTGACAAGCATAATCAGTGGTTACCATTAATCACCCGTTGGGGGAGATGGGCGGCATACAAGTTGAATAAATAAATAAATAAATAAATAGTCCATTCAACAAGTCCCAGGACTTCCTATTTGAAGAGATCTTTGGTCTGATCCAGCAGCGCTCTTCTTACCTTCTGATGTGCATGTCAGTGTTTTAAAAAAACCTTCTGAATCAGACAAAAGGTCCTCCTCGTCCAGTGGTTTCCAGCATTGGTTCCCATATATTGTTGGATCAGAAAGCCCATCACCATATTGTCTGGCATCGATTGAAGCTGCAGAATTCCTGTATTCCCCAATCATTTTAGATTTAATATTGAGCTAGATAAAAAGGCTCAGCAAATAATATAAAAGGTAATCTTTAACACAATGATTGCTGCCATGAAATTATACAAAGCAAAGTCACTCTGGTCAACTAAAGTCCATCCAGAATTCCAGCCTGCTAAGAATTTGAGGTGCTGGAAACCAATTAAGGCCTTCTTCATACTCTGAAAACCCAAGGAGCAATGCTTTGTACATCAGTGCATTTTCTGTACTCAAGTCAATGGCACAGTAAAAAGGAATGTTTGGGGAAATTCAAGACAGAGAAATAATTTTTAGGATTATACTTTAATTTTTTAAATTTTTACTGGCTTGAATAATAATAATAATAATAATAATAATAAAAGATGTATCTAATCATTTCAAATAATAAACCATATTTTCGATGCTGTTCCCTCCATGTGAGAGGCTCAAGCCAGTTGACCCACTGTCATTCACAAAGGCGTAAAGTTCAATTAATCTTGGGGAAGACTAATTTATTTACACCATTTTTAAAGTTACCATAAGTTGATTCCTACATGTCATTCTGCCATGGAATAATGACAATGCCCATTAACCAGCAACTTTGAAAACCAGGCTAATCCCACCCCCCACCCCCCACAAATGCTATAGTTGTAATGCTACAGAGAAAGTAATAATGAATCTTTGAGGAGTAACAGAGCATCAAGTAGATCTGAAAATCCTGTTCTTTAATGGATACTAGAATTCTAGAGTATATTCAGACTAGTACTGTTATCTACCATGTATTTTGCTGATAAATTTCTGATTCTGATTTTCAGTTTCAGAAACCAAGCTGGTTATGCAGGAAAGCAATCTGCACAATTAATTATGCTGAATATTAATTAACCAAGTACATCACTAAACTCATTTCTGGCTGCTATATAATTAGGTACCTACACCCATCAGATCTAAGTATGCAAATGAGGGACATTATAAGACCTGCTCACTATTTAGCCAAAGAATGGTAATGATTCTAATTTGCCTTCCTTAAGTTGGTCTAAGCTACTATGTGATTTTTAGTCCTTTTGTACCCCTTTTTATGAGTTGCTAGCAAAAGAAAAAAAAGATAATCAACAGTGGAGACAAAGTCTCTTGAGTGACACCTGTTATTGCTAAAGAGAGCTAATTGCTTAGATTTAGAGGAGATTGTGGAATTCATTAACAATTTTGAAACATGCATCTCATTTATATTCCCAGTAACCCTTCAGAGAGAAAGGGAAGACGATTTGTCTGCACTATTCAGAATTTCATCAGAGAGGGAAGGACCTGGAATGTGGCATCCAAGCCAAACTAATACGTTTGCACAGGATGGCTTTTAACAATGATATTTCAGTATTGTCGGTTAATGTGAACAGTGTAGCAAGTGATTATATTGATGCAGAATGCATTGATTCCCCATTCTATGTAAGCCTGAAAATGCATGGGGAGAGAGAATAAGGACCATCAAAAGTAGATCTCTTCTAGATTTGAGCTTCCAGAATTCCAGAAATAAATATCTGAGAAAAAATTTGAAAAGAAAAGAAAGGAACTGCTAGTATCCTTCATCTCTCCAATCCGTGTATTTGCTTACATATATCTGCAGATTTGGCCGAAGGCTTGCGAAAAAAAATCTCAAGAAGTTGTATGAGGACAAGTAAGAAGGATAAATGGATACATTCAAAATGGCCAACATGACAGCTCTGGCTGTGTCCCCACTTGCACCTAGCTAGGGCACAGTCATGTCCTTGCACTTATTTTTCCCTTTATCCTCATTTGGCCTTCATATTGTCCCCAGTTCAGTCATCCTTAACCGCACCAATCTTATTTCACCCTATATTGCCCAATACAGGTAGCTGTCAGTTAACTGTGGTAATTGGGACTGGCAATTCCATCACTAAGCTACACAGTCATAAAGCACAATGTCATGTGACCACACTGACTTACGACAGCAGTTCCAGTTGCAGTTGTTAAGCGGATCCTGCACAGTCATTAAGTGCAATGTCATGTGATCACCATTTGCGACCTCCTGCTGACTTCCCCATTGAGTTTGCTTGTTGGAAGCTGGCAGTGAAGGTTGCAAATGGTGATCACATGATCACAGGATGCTGCAACCATTGTAATTGTGAGCTGGTTGCCAACCACCCATATTGCAATCACATGAATGTGGGTATGCTGTGATGGACACAACTTTGAGGACTGGCCATAAGTCTCCTCATTCAGCACCATCATAACTTTCAAATGGTCACTAAATGAATGGTCATTAACCAAGAACTACCTGCAACAACCTCAAGATACACAAAATCTGTAACCTTGTTACCCATTATCTTGGAGGGCAGTCAAATGATTGGCATAGACCAGAAACAGAAGCCATAGAGGCAGGAGAGGGACTAACAATGAGACTGCAATTTTCATTTGAGAATTGTTTTCTGCTGACTCAAGAAGGAGTGAAGACCATGTTCAATCAGTATTGGGAAAAAGCCCTTCCTCTGAAAACTTCTGCCTGGGTTGTTCTGGTAACTTAAAGGCAAACTTGCATGCAAAGGCTTTCCAATGTAAACTGGTAGATGAGGTCCTTTGCTGGCTGATGAAACAGGATGTCTGGAAAGCCTCAGTATGACACAGAAATGAAACTGATTGATCCAGAGATGTTTCCATTGAGAGCGAGGATGAATAAAGCTCCTTTACCACAGCTTGGTGAATTATTAAAAATAAAAAGGAGAATGATGGGCAGTGAATGTTTGTGTGTCTTGATGTAGTATCATACCTCCTTCATTTTTCTGCAGAATCCAGGAATTGATAAGTAACATTAATATACAGCATTAGATATTGGAAACATAATAGTTGTACTTAAAATTTTATCACATAATGATGTTGAAGAAGGGGAAAAGTTAGAGGAACCTCAGAGTATCTGAGTCTCTGAAGCCTAGTTGATCGAAGTCGCTGATGGCAAAAAAGAAATATAATCATTAGATGTTAATATATATGCCTGAGTTATTTACATTAGGAAATTGGAGAATATATATTAGGCTTCACCTCTTGATGTACATGTGTGTTTTAAATCAGTAATGGATATAATAGGCTCCATTGTACAATGGTAATTTGCAAAGCACCATTAATTTCAAAGAAAGAGCAATAAATGGATTAAAAGGAACAGGGAGGAACCACGTTTTTAGATGAGGAAAGATTGTAGCAGTTGTACACCCAAACATACACATGAGTTGAGGATTAATTTTTATTTTATTTTATTACTGCAATTTATCTGCTACTCAGTCCCCAAAATGGCTCTAAGCAGCTTATAAATAATACAAAGGTTGCAGTAAAAATGAAGAAATTAAAATGAAATCCCAACAATCAATAACAACCATAAAATCTTGCTATTTGTCATCATACCAAGGGGAAAAAAAGAATCTCAGTAACGCTAGGCACCAACAATTATCAATCTCCAAAGGCTTTCTGGAATAGCCAAGTCTTAGTGCTTTCCTAAAATCCAGCCATGTTGGTGCTGAATTGCCGTGGAGTGAGTCCAGATGTGAGTCCAGATGAAGCCTCCACCACCTCTACTGGGCCTCTTCAGATAGTATCTAACTGTGAGTGAATCTGAGTAACTTTATCCTCAAGATGCACTGCAGACTTATCACAGCATCCCATTAGATACTCTTTGTCCCTAGATGAACTTATCCTTCCCCAGAAGAATCAGGATTACTCTAAAAAGGGAGTCTAGGCAGCAATAAAAATGGAGAATTCATGCAATAAAGTAAGCATGAATATTATTATTACTTATTGTTATGTACTATGTATTTAGGTACTTTTTAGGGCTTTTTGGCTTTGGGGAAGGGCAGGAATGAGCAGAATTGAGATGAAGGCTGTTCTTGCTTAAGTTCTGGTCTCAAAAAAACTATACTCAATTAACAGAGCACTTCTGCTAAACTATCATCTAACCACTTATGGCAAACCAGAGATTTTTGATCCTCTGCTTCAATATGAACCTGGTTTAAATGACAATCTTGTCAAAGGTCATAGTGTAGTTTGGTTTTAGATTGCTATGTTATGCAAACTTAGCCAATGAAGTTTGTAAACCATGGTTAAATGGCTTAGCATTATGGTGAACCCAGCCACTTTAAAATCAAGACTAAACAAGTCATAGTCTAGTGCTATGTATGGACCCAGCCACACACTCTTGAGCCTTCGCTAACATTTCTTCATATGTTCCTTTCATGATGAACCCTGGAATAAGTAACTTTTATGTGGCTATGAAATATTATCCAAAACTATGCATGGTCCTCCTGGCTAATGTTCCAAGGTATGAAGGCATACCAAGGAGGAAGTGTTACAATAACTTCACTTATCTTCACAGAGATTATGCAAATATATGTTCTATTCATGGTCAGTTGGCAAGATTTCTAGATAACTGCTTTATGACATAGATCTGATTAGAGGGGAAACAATCCTAAACTGTATTTTAAGTGGTGAGAGTCAGTTTGGTGTGGTGGTTAAAGCATCAGGCTAGGAACCAGTAACTTGGCACATTCTTGAAAAAGAATAGGAATTATGGATGTATTGGCCCCTTGGTTCTCAGAGGATGGCCACTCAAGTGAAGTAGATTTTAACCATCTCCCTGAAGGCATATCTCTGTTCAGTCATTAGCATATTTTTTTCTGGTGTGCATCTCTCATGGCTCTAAACTTTCCAGATTTTATCTAAAGGTTGCTGACTCCTGTTGGAAGAATGGATGACCATTTCAAAATATTTCTTCTTACAAACAAATTTATAACATAGGGCAGAAAGTGGATTTACATCCATAGCTTCCTTCATCCTATGTTGCTGAAAAATTTCTGGGTTTGATATTCTCAATTTATTTCTCATACCTAAGAATGTATTTTCATGTCCTTGGTTTTAACTTCTGTGAATAGAACATTGCCTGCCTTCTGTTGATCTCTGCTTTTCCAGAAATCTGATCTTAAGGCTATCAAATTATATTGATTTATGATGAAATAATTCCTTATTATTTTATTTTATTACATATTGTATTAAAATGTATTATTTAGTAAAATGTAATTAAATGAATTAACTACTTCTTAAAATGCATTGATAATAAATAAATTAGGGTAATCAGTGAACTACCAAGGAACTACCTCATCAACTACCAAGGAGAAAACTATACTCCCACCAACACTGGCAGGGCAAGCTACTGTATATAAACAGGGAGCAAACCCCACACTCACTATCACTGATGATGTTACCTAGTCAGGTAATGAAATGTCTGCAAGAAAATAACCAAGCTCAGAGAGCACCAAGGACCCCATATAAAATATAATAATACTCAAATTACATTATATATTAAACAACACATCCACACACATGGTGCCAATGATTTCCACCAATCAGGACCCAAACGCATTCCAGAAAAGCTATGTTTTTAGTAGCCTCCAGAAAGTTGAGTGTGTAATCATCAAATATAATTCACTCAGGGTTCTGGTTCTAGGAAAGACACATGCCTGAAATTCTGGAAAAATGCTGTTAAGTAATATGGGCAATAAGGGGATGTCTGGGCTACCGAGCCTTCCAGAAGTAGTAGGATTACAGGATCCAGAATTATCTGCCAGTACAACTGTTTGCATTCTGATTGTAATAAGCATAGAAATTATATGACTTCATAATTAGCTTCCTTTCTGAAGCTGAATTCACGCAACACCATGTAGTTTATCATATTGTGTTTGCGACTCAAGTCTCTGTTTCTTTTGCCTATTAGCCAGAAATCAGAAAACACAATTTTATTAATGAATTGCCTTTTGTTCCTAATACAGTAATTCATCTGAATGCTCATAAGAAAGTATTGTGACTTTTGATGTTTTTCCTGTTAGAGTTACTGACCCATTGGGAGTTATAAAAATCAGTGATCTGTGATCTTGTTGGGGAACTCATATAAAAATTTATCCTATTACATTTTCATAGTTACATCTCTGTCTCTGGTTCTCACAAAATGAGGCAAAAACTTTATGAATCTTTCAGCCTCTTGCTATTTTAGAAAATCTAAGCACCTCTTCCTTCAGGTTGTTCTTCAGACCATCCTTTACAATATAACTCTCAGGCCTAGGCTTGCCATAGTTCATTTATCAAACCATCTCAAAGTTCTAATTTTTACTTCTTTATTTTGTTCATAATATTGGACTTAGCAGCTATTCTAACTGCAGAAGTCTGCATTCCCAACAGGGCTGTAAAACCAACAGAGCAGTAATGCTCACCAAGAAACAGAATGCTAGCTATCAAATAATTTTGTACGTAATTTATACGAGCTCTAGAAATAGAATACAAGCTTTACTTCCTGACATGGAAGTCTGCACCTTTTCCAAATGTGCTGGACTCAGAGCTGGGGGAGGCAGCTATTTGGGGCAAATGGTGGGAAGCAACATGAAGCGTGTGTCTTGTGGCCTGAATTGCCTAAGCTAGTGCTTCTCAAACTTGGCCTCTTGAAGATGTGTGGACTTCAACTCCCAGAATTCCCCAGCCAACATGGCTGGCTGGGGAATTCTAGGAGTTGAAGTCCACACATCTTCAAGTGGCCAAGGTTGAGAAACACTGGCCTAAGCAGACATGATTCCAGAGGACAATAGAGTGTAGTGGACATTCTCACTGTTAAACGTTCTACGTCTTCTTTCACTCCCTCATCCACCTGAATCCATTCAACTGGCAAAAATGCAGTAATATAACAATGTCACATAAATTAGTTTAGAAGACCTGCATTTGTAAAGGTGTCATTCATGCACCCAGAGAGAAAGAGAGGGAGAGACCCTCTATCCCAGAACAAGCACTAGAAACCTCCTGTAGGAGGTTTCCAGTTGTGGAATCAAAATGCAGGACACAAATGCAAAATAATCAAGGCTTCACTGCAGTGTTTATTAGGCAGTACGTACTGGAGGGGGACCCCACCAAAGGTTAGTGGAGACATTCCCTTATAGGCAAAATGGATGCCCTGATGTTTATACAGTTCTACAAGAAAGGAAAAGTGAAAACGCATATGTATACATATTCATATGATGATAAAGGCATACCTAAATGAGCAACACTTCTCAAGTTACTATCTGCCCCTGTTCTTGTCTGCTATCTACAAGGACAGAACAACTGCTATCTATAAAGAAAGCAGTAGTGTCAGAGAGGAAGAAACAAATTGTTCAAGGTGCCAACTGCCAGGAAGAAGACATCCTCCTTTACGTTGCTATGGGGATGTTTGTGATAAGGAGTTTACAATCAGCCTAGTTCACACCAACTTCAAGGAATGTTCACACCAGCTTCAAGGATCAATGGTTAGCAAAACTAAAACTAAAAATGGTGCTTTAATAATTCCTTTCTGGAAAAAAAAAAAACCAGGCTGGGAGCAGCGGGCTGCAGCTGGTTTCCTCTTGGCCAGTAAATGGCAATTAGCAGCAGAAAACAAATGTCTTGTTTTTTGCCAGCAAGCAAGGATGTTACAATCATCCCTTATTTAAAATCTTTGCTGTGGACACCTTTAATTCTTCCCCTGAAAATTTCAGCGGACCTAGTTTTTTCCTTCTCACCTTATGATTTTTTTCATTTGTTTTGCCACATGATGTAGGACAGGAAGAGAAAATTAGGCTGGCTTAGAAGCCAGCAGATTGTGAGTTCTCATCCTGCCTTAGGCACAGAAGACTGCTGGGTGATTTGGGGTCAGTTCTTGGAAGAAGGTACTGGCAAGCCACTTCTGAAAATGTTGCCAAGAAAATTGCAGGGGTCGGGAGTCAGGGTTGACCTTATAGACCATGGCAATAACAACATAGGACAGGAAAGAGTAGACTTAATCTAAAAAGACAGTATTTTCTAAGAAAAATTTCTGTTCCACGTCTTGAAACTATTTTAAAGCATCAAGCAAGGTATTACTGGCAATTACAGAGTGTTTTTTAATGAAGCAAAATACCTCATATTAAAAGCAAATACTCCGGCATTCAAAAGTTTGTCCCTCCTCAGAAGCTGGTTAGGGATCAGAAAGTAGCACTGTGCAAATACTTCGAAAGGCTTGGTTCAAAACTGTTAACCAACCAATTGCAACATATCTTTTTCCAGGTTTGCATGGCTGCTTCCAAGTCTGTTCCCGGTGAAGCATTTTCCTGTTTAAGAGCAATCCTTTCTAAGGACCTGTACAGTCTTGTTCTGAAGAAAATTGTAGCTAGATTTGCTTCTTGCAACAGTTAGATATACTTAGCCTCATTAATAAGACAAACTTAATATATGTAAAATCTTGTTGCTCTAACAAAGTTCTTTCCACCTCTTTGATCCCAAGTTGTTCCTTAATGAATTTAACCAAGGCTGTTTAAAACTTAGTGGATGCATCTGCACAACATAGCAAACTTGGTTAATACTAACTTTGGTTAGCTTATTCTGAGAACCCTTTTGTGAATGAGCAAGTCCCCACCTTGTAGACACTTTGTAATAGTGGGCCCACAGCATGTTCTCAGAATTCAAAAGGTGTCCATTAGAAATCCTCCCTTTGCCCTACCAGCACACCGGGTGCCAGAATGAACCAAGTCCCCTCCATTTATTCCTCCTGTATGTGCTAGTAATTGGCTAGAAGGAAATGGGAAGTGAATTTGTAGATTTTACAGTGGTAGAATAGAGGTTGGTAGGTTGGAGAACTGGGATGTTCTTGAACTTGGATGAAAAGCAAAATTGGAAAAGAATCTAGTATTCATAATTTTCAATTATCATTCAGGGAAAGTAATGTAAGCTTCCAAGTTTCATATCTTGGAAATATAAGTATTTGTAACTTCTTTAAGTATACTAAGGCTAAAGAAATGTCTTCAGGAAGTTCAGATACTCTCTGTTGAAATAATTCAAAAGTTAATGATTTCACTGATTTTTTCCCCTACAATTTACTTTCCACTGGTGAAAACAGTAAATAAAACGAAGATTAGTGAAATGCAGCATTCTCCATAAGACAAATGAAAACAAAAACATTTCTGTAATACATTTATTGGTCCCAGAGTCTTGCAATAAAGTGACAATTTCCTTCAAGATATTTTTTGTAACTAGAATGCAAACTTATTTACCTTGAGTAATCTGTGCTACAAATTGTTTCATTTCCCCCATATTTTCATTCTCTGAGACATAAGAGTTCCATATTATTGAATACTAATTTAGGAAATTGCAGAGTTGTGTAAATTCCTTGAAGAAGATGTCGCCCAATTACTATTATCATTCTAAAGTAGCAGTAATATGATTCTTCCCCTCCTCAAATGATTTCCCCATCCTTCTGAGCAGTTATAAAAATGATTACAAAAATTGACATGATAATAGTGTATTTCTATTCCTTTGTTAACAATTCTAAAAACATGCCAACATGTATTGGATCACTTCATAATCCATCTATCCCACTAACCTAAAACAAAAAAATATACAAGTACAAATATAAATGCTCACATATGCACATTATAGCTATGTGGGCTAAATTTCATAAGACCTTGAAAAATTAGAGAACATAAATACGCACAATCTTTTGTATGACTTTAATGCATCCTAGTAGGGCTTATCTCTTTTTATAGACTAACACAGCTCTGAGTGCATCTATCTTGGCCACTTCCCATCTGAAGTTGGCCATTACCATGGGGTTATCAGGATTTTCTCATGGGAAGAAGGTCATCCCGTTCCCTATACAAAAACAGGTGTCGAGATTATTCTATGAAGCTAATGTAAACAAAGTATCTTGTGATTCTGTTATGATTTTTACTGCCACCTACTGTAATGTGAAACCAATGGAGTCAAGAAATCATGGAATCATAGAATCTATTGATTGCAAAGGAACTTCTAAGTCATCTAGTCTTAGCCTGTGATCAGTGCAGGAATCCACTAAACCCTTCCCACATGTTGGCATCCAGCCCCTGTTGGAAAACCTCCAGGAAGGGGGAGCCAGCCACTGTTTCCAGCAGACAAAGTCTGTTGCACTGCTGAAAAGCTCTTTCAGAACATTTATCTTAATATTCAGTCATAAATTCCTTTCTTCTAATTTCAACTCATTGCCTATTGTGCTGCTGTTGATTTCAATAGCGAAATCCTCCTTTTGCATATGATCATTTTTTAGATACTTATAAATTGCTACATATCTATCCTTACTTCAGGCTTCTCTTCTGCAAATTAAACATGTGTTCCACTTCTCCAACTGTTCTTCGTTGGGTTTAGATTCCCAGACCCTGTATCATCCTGAAAACTCTGCTCTGAATTTGATTCAGGTTCTCCCTATCTCTTTTGTAAGGTAGTATCCAGAACTGGACACAATACTTTAGTACATTATTGGGATGGGGGGGAGTGTTCTAAGCAGTACAAAATACGTGGTTTGGATGCAATGTTACTGTTAATGCAGCCTAAGATTGCATTGGTCTTTTAAGCTGCTACATCATCCCATTTGCTTATTAATCATGAATATTATTTTTACATAAATAACATTGTCTTCTCTTTGTTTTCTCACATTTTATGCCATCCATACACTTTACCAGTTGAGTTGAATCATTGATTGAAATTATATCCCCCTCTTCCACGAGCACTATCAGGATCAGTTGTAATTATGTAACAAAACAATACAAGTTCAAAATAACAGTTCACATGTTAGAACAAAGCACAGAATCCTCAAAAAGCAAAGGCACAAAATCCAAACCTTTTTAAAATCAGGAGGAAGAGGCATGGCATCTGACTTCTCTGACCAAGTGTCTCATTCAGATAACAAATCTGATTATTCCAACCAGCATGTCCATGTGAAATAGAGATTCCAACAGTTATGCTCAAATACATGTGCAAAGTGTTGGAGAAAGCTGAAATCAAAGCTGAAATGAAGTATCCTGAAAGCATTGGTGTCTGCTAAAAACCACGGTGACAACAAATGATGACAAGTGTATTGCAATGTCATGATGGAAATTCAGCTCTTTCGTATTTGCACCCCACTGTCAGAAGCAAATACATAGGTCCCATGGTTTGTGCTACAACATCATGATGCAAGATTCATTGTTTGCCTCACCCCTCCCAAGACCTCTTGCAGATATCTATGCTAGATAGGACATGATGAGTGGCTGGCACCCTGAAGAAAAGAGTGTAATATGTAGCGTGGCATTCATTTTATTCACTTACTCCTGTTTTGCAGCTTTAGGCCACTTACAAGCACCTCTGCCAAATAGATAAAATAAACTCAAAAATGTTTTGCCATTGAACTACTGGTTATCATGTGGTAGTTGGGGCTACATCAAACTCAACAGCTGAGCCAAATACTCTGTTGTCCTTCCACTCTTGCCAAACCCTTGGGGGCCAGCCATCTTCTCATTCAAAATGCTGGTTGAGAATCCGAGTGTAACTGTAAAAGGGGAGCAGAATAAATCTTCAAGGATAAATCTTACTAGCCCCTTGTGGAAATGTTAACTATTTTTTAATGATGTGATCTGATATTATAACAATGCAGTGGGGTTCAGGGTTTGTTGTTTAAATATCTTCGACAGCATGTCATAACAAATTAGTTTCTCGGGGTTGCCAATTTGGCAGACAAACCTGATTATTTCCTGCAATCACACGGCATATGTGCACAAGATTGTAATTAATGACCAGGGATGCTGAGCTCACTTTTATAATGATCCTTCAGCATTTAGGGGACTGTTAGAATTATTGGCATTTGTGCCTTGTGGTGCACAGGGAAAAGGGGATCTGGATGCTGATAAATCTATCAGTGTCATGGAATCAGATGGCTCCTATCTCCCTTCTAAACTGGAGGAGTCTTTGGGAGTTTATGAGCAAGCAGTGGCTATTTACTGGTTTGAACAGCTTCTCAAATGGATTTTGGATTCCTGTTACAGCCTGAATGCCAGTTGTGAACAAGGTCCATCTGCCTATCTCAAGATATACAACTTAAGGCCCCAACTTGTTTTAAAGGAATGCATTTGGAGCTGGGCTTCAAAGATGACATTAGCAAAGGCAGGAGACAGGAGATACTGTTACTCCAATCTCAGATGCTGGATTCTTCTTAATTTACCCCTAACAGTGGCACACACATGATGGGTAACTGCTTTTTCTGACATATCCTCATTCTGCTGCTCTCATCTCTCCCATTGCCACTCCTGAGGCAGCTTAAAGTTGTTCGTTACATGTTCTAGATAAAAATATTCCACTACATTTAGTATTTTCATCCTCTCCCAACACAATTTTTGCCATGGACTTCACCAACCATTTGGTTGCTGACATAGTCAGGGGTTGGGATCTGTGCAGCTGCTATTGGCCACTTCAGGCTGTTGTGGACATACATCTTCCCCTCCAGCCTCTGGAAACTGAACTGGAAACTGCCCTCCATCATCATTTTGATTCGAGCTATAGGAGAGATGAGGTGGCTACCTCTGGCTTCCACAGAGGTATCTGTCTGGCTTATCCAGCTGGTACTTACTACAGTGACTGTCAGGACTTAAGTAGGTTCCTTTATATAGCTCTCTTTTGCAAGAGCATCAGTCCTATGTCGCATAGAAGGTCATTTTCAACCAGGAAGGAGAGCAGAGTTTCCCAGCTGGTTTGCCAGTTCTGAGTTCCTTGCTTTATCATCTCTGGGTGCTTACAATTTTTCAGCTATTTCAAACTTTCATGATGGCCTTTAAGCCAGAAAACACTATATAGAAACACATACACCTAAAATATATACATATGGGTAAAAGGTAGACATAAAATACAATCAAACAACATAATATAATAAAAACACTGCAAATAAGCAATCACCAACATTAGCACTAATTTTCTGCTTTATTTTTTACAAGTGATTTACATGGCATATTTTTAAATTGTTTCTATATTATCTTGTGTAAGACCCATGCAAAAACTCTTTAACTTTTGTGCTAATTGGCCGTGGCTCCCAGGCTACTCTAATGCAGCTGCAGCTTCTACAGCGATCTATGCAACGTACCATGGTCACTTATGTCATCCTTGGGAGGATACCATTTTGCCTACTTCTACTGCTTTGGAGGTACCACATGTGATAATGATGACTGTTGTTATTAAATATGGACCAATCACAATGGAATAAACCCAAAAATCTGCTCTGGTTACTTCTCCTCCTTAACCATCCAGCACCTGCTTCTGGGTGCTGCCTTTCAGAAGGTCAGAAATGGACTTCTTGGTCACTTGCTGTCAGCCCCAGCATTGTCTTGCAGCACTAGTCTGGGATGATTGATCCCTCCCTGTTTACTTAAAAGTAGCACTTCCAGGATATTTTTTAGCATGGGTTCCATATTCTCCTTAACATGGGGTGGGACAGGGTTGATCAAATAAAAATGTATGCTTAGAATTGTGCCTTTGGGCATCTCCCAATTTGCCCAACTAACAGATTACAGGCACAGAAAAAGATGTATAGCGTGAGGTGGAAAAAAGCTCTCCTGATGCTCTTGCTTGGCACAATCCTTCATCCGTGCCGCTCACCTCTCAGCCAGACTGTTTCTGAACTTAGGTACAAAACTCTTCTAAAAAAAATTGCTAAACCCACTTTAAAAAATAGCCTGGCCTTTAATAAAAGACTCAACTGTAGATCTGAAGTTTAAGCAACAGGAATCATAATAGGATGATCCCTGAGATGTTCAGCACCTGAACAAATTGGGATCATTACTGTACACCTGAAATGAATATGTAGTCTTTCAGCCTTTTTGAAAGTAGTATTCCTTTCTGTTCAAATCAGAAAAAGTTAAAGGCCCATCTGTCTGCATAGGCCTTTGGTTTCCAAAAGTGAAGGACAAGCTAGTCTACTATCCTTCAATTTCTTTTTTTTTAATTATTGGATATAAATTTGAATTGATTTTGAATCATGCAATTTTAATTCCATATCTGATTTTCATATTACAAGCTATTTCAATCCCTGTATATATGAAAAAAAAAGAGAGAGGAAACACTCTCATGTTACCCAACAATGTTTTTTGCTTGCTTGCTTGCTTTCATATTTTAAAAACTTCCATTTAAATTACATAATTTAGAGTTCACTTAGCTCAAGATACATCTATGGGCTGAGTTGCACACATGCAAAACAGCTTTTGCTTATTCTTGACATTTCTCCTAGTACTCTCCTAGCTTCCTACTTCTTTCCTGAGTCAGCCTCAGAGACCACACCTGCTTGAGAAGCAGTGGAAAATCCCAAGGATAACTATAACCCTTTCTTTCCTGGGGCTAACAGCATCTGAGGAAGGCATGTGTGATTTAGATAGGGAAAATAAAGTGAGGGAAAGGGTTAAATCCAATAAGATATACAACAAATTTTACTGGATCAGTCCAAAGGTTAGACAGAGTTTGTGGCCAGAATAGCTGTTTTGATTTGTTAGGATAAACCAGAACTAGGACAAAAAGCCAGGCTTGGAATTAGGGTCATAGCCTCTTGCTTGCATAGTGTTCCCTTTTGCTACTAAGTCCTGTAAAAGGAAGCATAAATGGATTAGTAATGGAGATACTATGAAGGGAAAATTGGGGGGAGAGATGGGGGGCTGTTCTCCATAAGTAACTGTAGCAGCTATCATAAGTACTACTACAGTCATCTGGAACCTTCTTATTAGAATGAACATCATTTGTATGGTCCCATGAGAATAGCAGTTTAGACTAATGGAGATGTAGGAGTACAGGATATGCACCACGAACAGTGAGAACTGCATGTGGCCCTTGGGTTCAGATTTCCCATCCCTAAACTAGATGGTTTAAAATTGACTTACAGGGAGGATTTTGGCTTGCAGGATAAAGAAGAAGACAACTTCTGCTTCATAACAGAGCAACCTATATACCAGGAAGAGGAAGAAGAATTTGCAGTGCAGCCTCCATCATGTCCTGCCAACTTATAACAGTCAGAATAAGAGGTAAATGGCAGCTATTCTTTCTCCCACTCCCCATTGCCTTGGTGAGAAGGAGACAATAATGACAACCACCTTAAACACTTTCTCTGGGCATGTCAAGGAAACAGTGGTTTGGATACTGCCAATCCACAACTACTCCATTCCCCCCCCCCCCCACCAATAACAATGAAAAATAACTGGAGGACAAAGATACTGTCAAAGATACAAAGAACTTCCTGATGCATGCTAGGGAATCTTTGTTGATTGGTATATTATTCTGTCAATGGACTTGTTGAGGAAGCAGCATTTCCCAGGGATCTTAGGATTGCTCCCTTATCTTCTACATCTCTCAGTTTAAAATCTTTGGTTGCTCCACCTGTGATAGCAAGGAGTTTTTGGAAGGTGGTCAAGAAAGGAGAAGAAGATTCCTTTAATTTTTGTTTCTCCTCCATCCTTACCCCTCATCCAGAGAAAAAGATACAACCAAAATAAAATCTTCTGCAATAAAGTTATTTTTCATGTAGTAGCAGACATAATTTATGAGTCCAATAATTTCTCAGAAGCCCCTTGAAAAATGTATCTTTACCCAAAGGTTAACTCCTTTAGGAGTAGAAACCTGTAAATTTTCTTGCCTCTCTCTATTAGTTGGTACAACTAAACTCACCACAGTTGTAAATCTGTCAATTTTCTAGTCTACAGCAGAATAATCCCTGAAATCTCATAGTTATAAATGGAATTGCTAATTTTCAATAAATCTGCCCTAACAGGTAATAGTGTCAAGAACTCCACTTCCAATCATTTTTGCAATAATAAATGAGGCTGTACCTCACTTGCATTTGGCCATAAAATTTACAGTTTGGGACAGCAATGTTAACCTCCCAAAGATCTTAAAATCCTTCTTTCTCCATACCCTTACATATTGGATTTTAAAAACAGATCTTTTGCATGGGAGAAATGTACTATGATTTACAATCTATATTTATGGAAATAAAAAAATACCCTTATTTAATGAATGATGGCAGTTTAACGTAATGAATTTGTTTTGGGACAAATTATCAATAAAATTTTGGGTTCTCTGAAAGGCTAAGAAACCAGCCCCAGGGACAAATTGTGCTTGTCAGGTCCTCAGCTGCTTGAAGCTGTTCTGTCTATCAGCAATGCTTTGGCAACAAAGCATTTCATGGAACACCAATATTTCTCCACACTACCAGCATTCAAAGGTGTTCTATGAGCTAGTCTCAAGATCCAAGTGAAGGGTTGTTTTTTGGGGGGGAGGGGAGTCCGTTCAATTGCACTGGCCAGAGAAGTACTCTATCCATAAATGAGGATGAGATGCTGGGAGATTTCTCCTCAGATATCACACTGAAACAGTTGAAATAATAGTCATCACTAAAAGAGTTTTGGATGAAAATTCACAGATAATATATAAAGCTTCCTTCAGCATCCTTGAGAAACTAAATTCTCAGCTTTCCCTGAAATCAGGACCAAAAGTTAAAATAAGGCTGGATGCTCTACTGACTCTAAGGTGTTCTTGAAGAAATCGGACTCCAAACTTTGATGAGATATAGGTAGTCCCCAGTTTAAGAACGAGTTCCGTTCACAGGGTCTGTCCTTAACTCAAATTTGTATGTAAGTTGGAACAGTATTATTGTAAAATACTGTATAAGTAGTATTGTGTAATGAACTTGAACCATTGTGTATTTAACTCGAATGTTGTTACAACAGGCTCTGTTCTTAACTATGGGTCATCTGTAACCAGGGCATTCTTAGCCCAGGCACTACTTGTATGCCATCGTATGTATGCCCAGGCATCTCATTAAGATTTAAAATTGATGTATTTGATCTAATGGAAATTAAAGATTATTGTTAGAAACATCTATTTTGTATTCAGTGAGAATGCAGGTGATAAAAAAGAGAAAACAACTTATTTGGTCTCCCTTTGAATGGTCATGTGATATTATTGTTTATTTATTTATTTGGTAAATTTATATAGCCACCCATGAATACATGCCTCTGGGTGGTGTATAAAGTTAAAAACACAAAAAAAATACATTGTTGATGTTGTTGCCTTTCATATTAACAAATGTTTTTATTTTGTCTTCTGCAGCTTTGATTCTATTTTATTTAGGGATTTCTAGAAATAGTAAATCTATTGTGTATGTTTAGGAGGCAAAATGAGAGTCAGTTATCTTTCCAGGCAGTTTTTCTCTAGATCTTAAAAATATTTTTAGTAACTGCAATATAATGTACAATGTATAATAAGTCCTTTTTTTTTCTTGCTTTCTTTTTTTTTTTTACATATTAGGGCTGCAAATCTAGGATTGCCACCTTCTTAACAGCCAAATTAGCAAAGACTCTGAGCAGAATATGGCCCTTGTTGCAACAAGTCATTCTATCACCATTTTCCTAATAGAAGCACTCCAAAACTAGATAAATACTTGGAGGAGGAGAATTTTACTACTGATTCTAGTGCATGAAAGAATCAAGTAAAGTCATTAACGGCCTCTGAATCCATTACCAAGAGGTTTGGTAATGCACTCAAGGGAGTGACAGCACTGGAAGAACCAAAGTGATCCAATCTCTCCATTTAAACTCACAAGGAACTTCTCCAAAGCCTCAGGAAAAAAGATGACAGCCGAGGTCTAGGTTCAGAGACACAGTAACCACTGATGCCACATTCAATCTTAGAAACATAATTCAGAAGAGGAATTATGCTATGAATAAAGGCACTAATGAGAAGTCAAAAAGAGGTAGACAGAAACCTGTTTGTAAAGTTGGCCAGTTGGGATCTAGCCATTGATGAAGCAACAACTTTCTTGCTAAGCCCTACACAGGACAGCACCATTGCTAATTTGAACTGGTTTCCTTGACTCATAGGATTATTGTGGCCAGGTTCACATATTGCATTGAGCTAGTACTTTTAACTACAGTTTGTTGATGCAAGCAAATTATCTAGTTCACACACAACATCGAGCCATAATGGCTAGGTTCGTTCATTGCACAAGCCAAAGACAAACCAACCACATTAAGGCTTAGCGTAATATGTGAATGTAACTACTGTATGAGCAGATTTTGGTTTACAGAGTAGGGCTGGTAAGAACAGGACACTATCAGAAAGAAAGTTTTCTTGGCTTAAAAAATAATTCAGCCTGAGACTTTCCCACAGCACTAAAATGCAGTCATGTCTACAGGGAGAGAGTCAGGGGTAAGATAAGGCAAGGTGGCACCCGAGGCATCATGAGGCATGCCCCTATTCTATGTGCAGCCATACAGAGGAGGCAGTGCTTACATCACAATGCTGTGTCTACCAACTGGCATTTTTTGGTGCCCATTCCTCAACACTGTTGCACTGGCATTTTGCTTTCTATTTTCCCTGATGTAATCTGCAATTTACTCTTAAAATCTTCAGAAATACAGAAAATTCAGCACTTACCCTCAACACTATGTCTGGCCCTACCTTTTATAGGTACAGCTTATCACTTTCTCATTTGAAGAGGGCTATTTAGTTCCTTCTGTCCCTTATTATTTTAAAGATTCTTCAATAATTCTAGGCTTAAATTAATAAAAGGATTTTCTTCCATTTATTGAAAAGGCAAGTTTCTCCTTAACTGTCCCTGTCAGATATTTTTTCCCATTCTCTGTCTCCTTCTCTCCCCCTCCCAACCTCACCTTCAACCAGTCGGCTAGATCATCTTGTCATTCCTGCAGCTGTCTCAGGGAAACAGTTCCCCATCCCTTTCCTCAGGGACCGGAAGGATAACCCAGGAGGTCTCTCGGGTCAAACTTGTGCCTTCTCAAAAGGGCTTACTGCATGATTTGATAGTCCCTGCAGTCATTATCAGCCAGCTTGGCAAAGGCCTCTTGGGTTTCCCTGCAAGCAAAGGTTTGAACTGTGCAGTCCATGGGCTTCTCTCACCAATTATTAGTAATAACATATCAACATCATTCCCTTCCCCTTGCAGTGAAGAAGTAATTTCTACTTATTATCCTGGACTAAATATGCATGGACTGACCCAGGAGGACCCTTGCTCACCTCCCTTTTTTCCCCTCTGGAAATCATATTTCAGCCTCATCTTTTCCATTTCAAATTTGTCTTCCTTCTCATATCATCTCTGTCATCTTTCTTGATCCCTGCTGTGTCCCTAAGCTTCCTTGGCCAGTCTATTCTTTCATTATTGTTCTCTTTACATTAATGTATTTTCTTCTTCCCCCCTCCTCCTCCCAATTCAGAATAAGTAGGATTTCTCTTTATTTCAGAATAACTAGGATTTATGTTTATTTACTAGACAATTAATCCAATTTCCTGGGAATTGTAGCTAAATCTTTGGCTGGTTAAATCAAATCAATGGACGAAAATTATCCTTTACTTAGCCATGTTTGGATTTCCCACCTCCTTGGCCTTTTTCTCTCCAAAGACACCTTAGTCTCCAAAGTTCATGTGACTTCCCCCATAGCTGATATAAGTTTTCCTCTCTAAATTCTGTGTCTTGGATTTTGCTAACTAGCCTGAGCTCCGCATTCCCATAGTAAATCCAATGCCAGGAGGTGGGTATGCTCTGCCAGCCACGTAAGGCTGTTCCCACCTAAGGCTAATGTAGTAGAGAATATCAAAGAACAGTTTTCTTAACCTTGACAACTTTAAGATGGTGTCTGCTAAAACCACCTCTGAATTCCATAGACGCTGTCCTAAGTCATTAGAGAACCTAATTCTTCATCATGCTGTCTGGCTGATTCCTTGACCTTAGCTTCCAACGGGGCTGACTTAGCTTCCTTCCACCAGACTGATACCCTCCATAGGCCAGATTAATTGTACACCCTTTCCCCTTTTTTGTGTTGCTTAAAGCTCTCCTTTCTACACCATTGCATGCTGAACAGTGATTGAAAATATATAAAGTAGCTGGGCCACCTATAGGGGTGAGAGGGTCAACATCTGGTTGCCCACAATGGTATAATGGAAAATTATGTAGGATAGTGATAGTAAGTCAGTAGATGAGAACACGCCTCCATCTGAATGCAGCACAGCTTATGTCTTTAAAATGATATTACACCTATATTTTAGATGGAATTGCTAAAAGTCAAAAGAGGGAGGAGTCAAACATTCAGATGACTTTTGCATTGTAAACTGACCTGATATAAATATATTATGAACTATGGGATTTAACTGAATGCCTTAAATGACTAAATTAAAATATATCTGCTGCCCTTAATCCTGCTTCATCAGTAGCCATTTGGCAAATATGACCGTAAAGTAGCTCCCAGGACTACATATACAAGAGTGGGAGCCAAATTATTTCCAACTTCAGGTTGCTCTTGATTCTAATAGCCTAATAAACGGATTCTCAGCACCCAGGCTAAGTAGAGTCAGATGTAATTGCTATGATTCTCACATTAAGCCATAAGGAAGTGGCACAGCCAATTAGATTAAATCGTCCCTTGCCTCTTGGGGATTTGTGGTAGACATTTAAGCAGAGAGACATGTCACTTCCATCGACCAATTTGCTTGTACCTGTCGGCCTAGATTTATTGTGATCTGTCCTTATGCTTCCCTTCCCCTGCTCCCCCCAAACAATGCTCCCTGAATGTTTGCAGAAGCCAACCAATTCCAGATGCAATTGGCATAAGAGGAAACATGAAACATTCATTTTAATTAGCTTGGTGCAGATTTGGGGATCATGCATGAATTGTTTCTAGCCTATTAATGGAGTGTGGAAAACAAATATTGTTGCTATCAGCTGGCTTATTTTCCCTCTCCTAGGAGGTAAGGTGAAAAGAGACCGTATGTTGTACTTCAGAATATTCACTTTTATTTTAAGTTCCTTCTTGCTGTTCTGTGGCTTTGCTCTGCTCAACAGTCCACTTCTCGTAGAAATTCTTGTTTGTAGAATTTTGGAAACAAAATAAATACTAAAATTGGAATATTCCCAGTTTGCAGCATACTTCCAGTTAGTTATTTGCATCTTTTCCCTGTCATCACCCCCAAAATGTGTCTTGCACATTGATGAAATACTGCAAAAAGGTGTCCTTGTTTTGATTGTTGTGCATATGCTCACATCAAGATTCTTTTTACAGTAAAAGAGCATAGCTATAGGTCGGGGTTGAACCATGGAGTGCCTGGTGCTCTTGAAGCTTGGTTGTTTGCTTGCAGACGTTCATTACCCAACTAGGTAACATCATCAGTGTAACAACATCACACTGATAATGTTTCCTACTTGGATAACATGTTACCACAATCCTTTTTACGGTAGGCATTGTTTACTATTAAGTACAGGTTCAGATAGAAAAGAACCCTAATGGATTTTTGGTGTGTGTCTCTGTGTGTGTTTAATCCATGCACGAACATATGCATATGAATGGATAAACACTACTCCAGCAGAATTTTGATCTAATCAATGATGTCAAGGAGTCAGAAACTCAAAGTTTTATGAGGAATGACTGGAAAAGATACATATTTAACCTGAAAAAGATTAAGGGTGACATGATAGGTGTTTTCAGATATCTGAAGGCCTGATTCTGAATTTGAATCTGAGTCACTCAGAATATGAAACAGACTTTGGCAACAGAAAAAAGGGAAATCTTTGACTGCAGAAAAGATTGCCTCAGAAGGAAGATGACTCTGCCTTTTCAGTAAGCAGAGGCTAAACTCTGTCTATAATGGCATGTGATCATAACAACAACAACAATAACAATGATAATAATAGATAAGAAAGACAAAAAAAAGTCTGAATTGTGGACATTGCAATACCTGAAGACAGCAGAATAGAAGAGAAAGAACTGGAGAAAATCACAAAATACAAAGACCTGCAAATAGAATTGGAAGGACTGTTACAAAAGAAAGCAAAGATAGTACCAATAGTAATGGGCGCCTTAGGTGCAATCCCAAAGCATCTGGAGCACCACTTGAACACCATTGGCACTGGCAAAATCACCATCAGTCAGTTGCAAAAGGCAGCTTTCCTTGGAACAGCTTACATCCTGCAACGATACCTTTAACACCATCGAGCAACAACATCTGCCTATCCCAAGTCCTTGGGAAGGACTCAAGAGGTGGATAAAAATGCCAAAGCCAGTCTAAACGTCTGGCTGACTGTGTAACCAACAATAATATATTAAATTTCTATGCTGCCTGACTCCCAGTGAGTCTAGGTAGTTTGCAAATTGTTAAAAACATGAAAAACGTTGAAAAACAAATAACAGTACAAGATGGTGAAGAAACAAACAAAGCAAGAGAGGAAGAAAAGAGGCATCCATCGCCCTCACCAAAGGCCTGGGTGAAGTGCCACATTTTCCGGGCTTTTTGAAATACCAGTAGGGTGGGGGCTGCTTGGCTGTTGGCGGGAACTTTATTCCAGAAGGCAGGCACTGCTACAGAGAAGGCACACTTGCAGGGTCCTGAAATATGGCATTGTTTAATTGATGGAACCTGGACCACACCAACCCTGCCAGAACAAACCGGCTAGGCAGATACTATGGGAGAAGGGCGGTCCCTCAAGTAAACAGGCCCTATGATATGTAGGGCTTTATAGATAGCCACCACCACCTTGAATCGCACCTGGAAACAAACTGGTAACCAGTGCAGTGATAACCTCCAGCATGGGTGTCCACAGAGTATGGTAAAAATTCAAGATGGCAGCCATAATGGTGCGATTGAAGCTGTGTCTGTTTTTTATATATGTCGCTCACAGGATGCACATAAAAAACAGTTGGAGTTTCGATCACATCATCATGGCTGGCATCTTGGTTCTTTTGACCATATCCTGAGGACATTCCTGAAATAATTCTTCTATTCCTTAAAATTCTGTGCCTCACCCTTCTCTTTTTTTACAGCGTGAATCAGTTTGCATGATGCACAAGATAACAGCAGGGCCAGTGATTTAAAACAACTGGAAAGGGCAGCATCATCATTCACAAATTGTGTACATGTATACACACGTGTAGAAACCCATGGAATAATAAAAGACAAGGGATTTTGAGTGTGCCATTGGCAGAAAGGGAAGCAACCTCTGTGCCTTCTCTGTGTGCTTTCTAGTTTTAATGTTAAGTTTCCATGCGTGACTGGACATATCTTACATAGAAATATGGCCTTGAATCAAATTTGATTCAATGAAGCACAACCTACAATCTGAGGAGGCCCTTGCCTCCAAGATCTATGGGAAAGGTCAGAGAAGAGATTCTAGTGGATCAGGGAGATGAACAAGGAACACAGAAGGTTGGAGAAGAAGAAGCAACATCATCATATTGATTTTAGCTCTTGTTTAAACTATCCTTTTACTCCTTCACATTTTATTTCTTACTTTGAGTCACACTGAGGATAAATTGAAATAATAAATATCAGAATAATTGGTCAGAATACTCAGGCTTAAGGGCAGGTAATTGGCTTGAGCAGGAGGCAGGCAAGGGGGGGAGAGAAGCAATCCAATGGCAATTAGAGGGAGGATCTGACAGTCTTGTTATCCAGTCAGAGAAGAAGCAGCACATTTGGGAGCAGAGGTGCAGAGTGCTGATGTTGGAACTCCTCCATGTCTAGCATTTCCCAACAGCTTTGCCACAATAGACTGAAGATGGAGCTACCAGATCTGGGGTGCTGAAATCCAAAAGCAGCCCTAGACATCAGCCAAGAAGGTAGTTAGTTACATGAGAAACTTGATTGCAATTCATGTTCCTGGGTGCTCAGCTCAGTTGTACAATCAAGGCCAATTGGTTTTTCTTCATGTTAAACTACCTGTTTCAGGACTTTTTTCTATTTAGCTGGTTTGCTCTGGAATTGACACCCCTGGAATTATATCTGCAGTTTGATCTCTTGTAGTTTAAAAAGGCTCCCAAAACACTTATTTTCACAGAAACTTTATGAAGTCAGAAAAATCTTCCATACCATTATTTGCTATAAATTTTATACTAAAGCTGTGCTGGTATTAAGAATTGTTTATATTGATTATTATCTCATATTAGGAAATGTTGTATATTGATTATACTGCTTTATTGTGTTATTGGTTTATACTATGACTAATTCTGATTTAGCTATGCTCCGCTTAGTTACTACAGTGTATATTAAATAAGACAGTGACAACAACTACTACTACAGGTTAACTACTAAAACTTAATGTTGTCTCTACTTCTTTGCTTCCATTCATTTTTTGCATCCCAGATCCAGTAGCTCCTCTGAAGGGCATCATTGAATGGGACTTAAGCCCTATTGACTTCCCCAAGACTTTAGGACTTGTCTTGGAAGTTCTACTTTCTGAGGTATTACTTCAGGTTGTTAAGAAGGGTAAGCACTAGTCTCTCATACTGTTTTGACATTTTAATTTGCTTGTCCCTACATATATACAAAGATAGGAAATAAGAAATAAACAAGAAAGAAATTAAAAAGAAAAAAACACATAGAATTGTGCCTTCTGTTCTTCTTTCTATTGAGCAATTATCATTTTAAACCTTTTCCCAATCTCTTTGTCCCATTTTAATTCCCAAATCACAAAATCATCAATTCGTTTTTTCTTTTCTTCAACAAAAATCCATATTAGGTTTCCAGTCTTTCAAAAAAGTCTTTATCGTTTTTTTCTCTGACCATAATTTGCTTGTCACTGTTTGATTGTATGGCTGTGAATTTGCATTTTGTAGGGGAAAAAAAACCAAGAAAGTTATTTTGTTTGTTTGTTTGTTTGAATTTATTAGTTGCCCAACTCCAAAGTGGGGAGGGAGGTGAGAGATATATATGAAAATATATATATTGTGAAAAAAGTGGATAGGGAAACAATTCTCTTCCCTCTGTCATAATACTAGAACTATTAGAATACTAATACTCCAGGAAAAGCAAAGTAAATGTCAGTTCACTCCGAAAAGTTATTCTTTGCAATTCATGCCACAAGATTATATGATGATTGCTTTCACAAGGAAGCCAAGGTCAAGGTCATGGAGGAAAGGACCAAGTGGCTACTATTCTCATGATACTTATCTTTTACATTCAGGTTTGGATGCAGAATTGGGAACTTGAGTGATGGGCTTGTATTGAACATGTTCCTCCTATGGGCTTTCCAGTGGCAGCTAATTCTGCTCCAGTAGCAGAGTGTTTGGTCTCATCTTGTTTGACTGCCTTTATATTTATTTTTATGTATTTGTTTGCAAGCTTAGTTTTAAGGCTATTTAGTAAGTTCACATGCAGCTATAATATCTTTTGGTTGGTTTTGGCTTCATATGGTGTTGAACACACTGTGATTCATGGATTATTACAGTGTGAAAATCCACCCATTGTGGCTTCTTCTATAAACCATTATCAATTGCCTTAGCACAATGCATGTCCCTAGACGCTGCATCTTTAATGTAAGCCTTTCTGGATGTTCTATGTGATAATGATTATAATAAAAATACAGTTCCTTTTTAAACATTAAAGAGAACTCATGTTAAGGTAAATAAATAGGATGTAAAGGGATTAGTCATTTTCAACTCATATGACTGTACTCACAGTGATGCAGAAAATTAAAATGTACAGTATGTACCTGCCTTATGAGACAACTTGTAAATGAGAGCATTTGATATCCATTTTATTGTTATAGTATCTACAAAAATGGTACATCTGAAATAACTGTAATATCTAAAGTGTTATATAATACTGAAGCATCAAAGAAACCCTCACTTCTCACCATCGAGGGGCATGTAATCCATATATCGTCTGTATTTCAGCCATTTGACTGTGTAGACAGCTTTAGGCTGACTGATCTGAAAGCAGCAGTGTCTACAGATGAAGAAATATGAAAGGTCTTAATGGAACTTGCAATGATAATATGTTAATTTCTGTGTTACAGCAGCGTACATTACTCAAATCAAAATGGAAGCAGTGCTTCCATCTGGTGGACCTGAATAATAATGGTAAGAAATTAGTGCTTTGCATGTACTGTAACATATTTCAGTGTTGGCCATGTGTTGAACTGATAAATATAGGTGAAACCCTAATCCATCTGAATCTTTTTATTTCTTGCAATGTGCTGGGGAAAGCGTGTTAAATGTTAGCTTCTTTCACCAACAGATTCATCTAATTAAAATATGTAAGGTATTTGCATCTCTGTGCCGGGGGGGGGGGGAGGGTACATTTTTCAATGGGGCTAAGAAATAGATATATAAAATTACAAAAGATTTATTTTGGCCCCAAACTGGGGAAAACTATACCATCAATAACTGACAATTTGCAGCTGAAATTTATGGTATGTTTGTGTGTGTGTGTTTTGGGGACTTCAGAAATGCAATTTATAGACTGTGCATGTTCTCCAGACCATGGATTGCTTTCCTTAATTTATTTTGAACCACTTGTGGGCTCTGCATCTCATGGATAACTTTATTGCCTGGGGCTGATTCACAATTTAGCCAATAAATATCAAGAATAGGGCTGTAAAGCACTTAAGATTCGATTCCCCAAAGTGCAGTATGTAGATAGTATAAATATAGCATCTGTCTGCAACTCATTAAAGTAGCTGCATCTTTTTCTGAGATCGTTTGGTGGGTGCAAAAGGCTGCATCTCTTTAAAGCTATTGTGCAATCCTTAGAAAGTATACAACTGCTTTAAAGAATTGCATCCACATGCTACACTCATGCCCCCTGCACCCTAAATACTAAATTTTTGGAATCAAATCCAAAGTGCTGCACCATCCTATTCACTCATGTTTTTGAGTGGTCAAATATCATAAAACAGAGTTTCCTGCTAAGCACTACAGAAAAGATGCACAAGTGAGCAAAAACTTGGTTAGCATTCCCAGATATACTGTATGATAGAAATTATCATAGCAAACTGTGATAGATTGCTTCATATAAGGATTCAGTAATAATATATGTGTCTTTGACACAAAGTGATGCTTATGATCACTGTTAGTTATCTCAAAGCATCTCATGTGGGTGACAGGAATACAAGGAGAGGAATTCTTGGCAATTCATTGGGTAGGTTGCCAGTCATAAAATCCAAGACACTCAGGGTGGAGGTGGGCCAAATAACACAAAAATTACTGGGAGTTTGGGGGATGCTATGGTAGTTCTCTGAGCAAGTGGTATTAAGATAAAAAAACAAAAATGTAGTATCAAATGGCTCTGGTGAGTTCTACTGGACTCAAGTGCTAGATTACAGTCTGGCTAGTGATACATTAGAGTTGTTCAAGCCTAAAAGGGTGGCCAAGATAGAGCTCCCATGGGATCTGGGGCAAGAATCTGGCTAGTTTTGCATGATGATCTGATAGTGAAGGTTTCCACAGTCTTCAGCTTAAACTGCTTTGAACAAAGTTCCTTTAAGGAATTCTGGAAAGGGACTGCCCAGAAAAATGGGTTAGAGCTTATTAATGCTATAGGGAGAATTTACCCAGCAAGAATGAAACTGTTTTCTCAAATCATGCTCTAATACCAGAAATGAGCCAGAATACATGGTCCCCAGATTGCCCTTGGATCTGGCCCTTTAAATGGGTTAAACAATTGGGTATAGGTGCACTATTCATGGTAACGAAAAGGAGGATAATGCCTTGTTTGCGTCCAATGCTGAAAAAAGAAGGGAAATCAGGTAGGGAGGTAGAAGACTAGAAGAACTACGAGAAGGGGAAATAATAACAATACTGTAACACTAATGTAAAGACTACCTGTAGGGCTACCAGATCAAAGCTGCAAAACTCTCGATAACCACTAGATGGCTGCAAAAAGATACAGAAAATTAACTTTTCCCTGCCATCTAGTGGCTATTTGGATTTGCCAGCCTCGGCTGTATAACTATACTATTGTTAATAATAAAAATGATAGTTATTGAGATAAAGTTATAGACATAGTTTAAGAATCCCAGCAGGAGAATTCAGAATCTGAATAGTGCAATCAGTGCAATGCAGTCAGTAAGGAAAGGAGGAGGAATTTGTTTGCTCCCCCAACCTAAAGTACCTACGATTACAGGTTCCCCTTTGCCCAGTGGATACCTCAGCAAACAAAGCTAACTGGCTCTCCCCACCCCCCGCCCCCACCCTCTTCCAAAACTTAAATTAACTCTCAGGGGAAGATATCTTTGTATTGTTTTTAATGTTGATTGTTTTTATTGTTGTTAGCTGCCCAGAATCACTGGTCTGAGATGGGCGGATATATAAATGGAATGAATGAATGAATGAATGAATGAATGAATGAATGAATAAATAAATAAATAAATATCTTGGGAAAAATTAATTTAATCTTGCCTTTTCAGATCAAGAACCATGAACAGAGAGGCTGGAGAATGACTGAAAGATGTGTCCGTGGTGACATCTTGCAACAAGAAAGTGGACCTCAAAACACCAGCCAAAGAAATGATAAAGACATTACAAAGCTTCTCAAAATTAGAGGGGTGTGTGTGTGTGTTGTTAAGAGAAGCCTCTTTCAGAAGGAAAGAAAATTGGAGGACAGATTGTGGCACAGTATTAATTTTGTACTGAAATCTGACTTCCAATTTGGGAAGGGAAGGGAAGGGAAGGGAAGGGAAGGGAAGGGAAGGGAAGGGAAGGGAAGGGAAGGGAAGGGCTTTCTCATTTTCAGGGTGCTTTAGAATTTCTTTCAAATTTGTTCAAGAGGTGCTCTTCCTATAACACCTTTAAGCAGTGTTTCTCAACCTTGGCAGCTTGAAGATGTGTGGACTTCAACTCTCAGAATTCCCCAGCCAGCATGGCTGGCTGGGGAATTCTGGGAGTTGAAGTCCACACATCTTCAAGCTGCCAAGGTTGAGAAATACTGCCTTAAAAACTAACCCATTTGTTATTGGATGAGCTTTCATGGATATTGCTGCTCTTGCTGTTTCTTGTTACATATATCAGAGTCCTGCTGAAGCTTCCCTGGCTGCTCACACATCCTATTCTGAAATGCCCAATGGAAGATGCTCCTTCCTAAGGTCTTCCCTTTGAAATTGATTGAACTGTGGGAAACCAGGGAGGCTGCAGATCATTGGAGAAAAGACCGTACAATGAAAAGCAGGCCATTCACACATGCCCCTTCACTCCAAGTGACTAAGGACTCTTCCTCACAACATTAGAGTAACTTCTTCCAGACCTCAAGGTGGCGTTGGCAAGCCTTCTCTGTATCCATAGTGAAGCCAGCAACGACTGTTGTCCTGTCATATTTTATGCAAGACAAGTAAAGAAAATTAGTGGATTCCACTGGCTTGATTTTCCTTCCCACCATACTTCATCAGCTATCAGGAAAAACATCCACCATTCCCTGTCCCTTAAATGGACTGGGTTGGGGGTTGAGGTGGAAATGAATGTTGACAGATGGCTAGACCAGCAGATCAGAACTTGCTGTTGTTTTGGAGAATTGTTTTGCATGGATATGTTCAAAGCAAGTCTGACTATTAGCTGATAGCTGGGCATTTTTTAGACATGGGTTTAATATTATTCTGTAATAGTGCTGTTTTGGAGGAATGCTAAACCACTATTTAAATATAGACCGCCACCACCCCCAACAGATGTTGAGGGAGGGCACTTGCAAGGTGAAGTGAGAAGGAGCTTTCTCATTGCACTGTGCAGCTGCCCTACTGTGAAAGCTAGCTCTCACATGGTCAAAAATAAACAACAGCATACTATACCAGGCTGTTACCAAAACAAGGAACAGATGGAAACTTTCTCTCTCTCTCAAAACAGAATTGTTTCTTCTCTTTCAAGTAGAGTGGGAGGGAGAAGAGGGCCAAGAAATTTGAACGTTCATTATTATAAATACAGCTCACATTTCATACATAACAATCATACTTCTGGTTTTTTTCAAATATGGTCTTTCAAAACTTGCATTTAGAAGGAGCTCTCATAACACCCAACAAGCATCTGGGAAAATGCTGGTCAGAAATTACATGGGCAGATGCTTTTGCAGAAGCCAGGAATCCCCTCTCTCCTCCAGCCCCAAGCCAAAAACAACCATGGAAGGCAATGCTTTGTGACCAGAGGAGAGATGGGGTACCTGCAGCAGCCTAAGAGGACCTGGATGTATCCCAACCCCTGACTACACTGTTACCAACATGGGCAGTGGGGCACTGCAGATTGTTCACATGGCAAGACTTATCGAGAGGAGAGGAGAAAAGCTATTTTAAAACTAAATCAGTCGAAGAGCAATTTAAGATTCCTCCACGATGGGCTGGGGATGAGATAAAGGCAACATCATGAAGATATGTCCTTTACAAGCCATGCAGCACCTTAGTTCTGCAGTTAGCATGAATGTGCAAATGACCCCTAAACTAATCCACAAACCATCCAACTCACTGAAATTCTCCTTCCATTGAGAGAAATGTTGAAAGAAAATTGTCTTTCACCCAACTGAGAACAAATTGAGTTGTTCTCAAATTCTGATTGTATCATTTTGAGCAAGGTCTGAAAGTTTTAAAATTCATATTTGTGCAGAACATTCTCCTCATCTTCTAGCAAGCTCTGTTAGCAGGTGACAAGGGGGCCAAGATGGACAGGCAATAATGAGATTCCTTTTTTGGAATAGTTTAGGCTATTTTTTTCAAGCTTTCTTTATCTTCTTCCCTCCCCTCTCACCCCCTAAAATGTGGAAATGTCTTGTGCTAGTTCAGGGAAAACTTCTGAGGGCTCTCTCATCTGTCATGGTGACCCAGTTCAGTATTCAACGCTCAGTCAACCTCTCCATTCTCTCTAATGTATAGAACAGTGTGTATGGCCCTTCCGCAACTCAAGTCTCTCCAGATATTCGAACCTACACTCAGAGATGAAGAAATGAATGTGTATCTATCCTGTGTCAGTATTAAATTAATTCAGTTGTAAATTCATTTCAACCAGTTTCCACATCATTCAGTAATTTAAGACAAGCATGAATATTTTCATTTTCATACACATCACTCCCTATGTATGTTTCTTCAGTTGCGGGGGCATCTGGGGGGGATCAAAAAAGTCAAGTTGGCAGCCATGACTGTGATTCTGAAGACCTGACTTTTTTTTTTTTTTTGGTGCATCACATGTGCAATGTACAGAAAAAGGAGTGGGGCTTCAGTCAAACAGACACATCCAATATCTTGACTTTTTTTACTCCCCCATGGACACCTCTATTCTTATGCATCTTTTCTGAATAAACATTTGCAGACAGCTTCCTCTAAATATGCCTTATTTTATGCTTGTTTTCAGCCATGTAATGCATCACAGTGTGAAACGCACTTTATTGCTGAGGCAAGTGCTGCTGTTGGAGAGAACTGTGTGTGAAGATACATGGACACAAAAATAGTTTTAAGCAGCTACACTGTATTCCAAGGCAGCTGCTGCTGCTTCTATATTCTCTGCTTTTCCATTAAATAAAAATTGTGAGTTTCCCAGCCCCTCCTAGTCAGCCCAGACAGAAGGTGAATTTTTCTACCTTCATTAGTACTTACAGGTGAAACTCGAAAAATTAGAATATCGTGCAAATGTTCATTTATGTCAGTATGGCAACTCAAAAGGTGAAACCAATATATGAAATAGACGCATTACATGCAAAGTGAGATATGTCAAGCCTTACTTTGGTATAATTGTGATGATTATGGCGTACAGCTTATAAAAACCCAAATTCACAATCTCAGAAAATTAGAATATTACATGACATCAATAACACAAGGATTGGAAATAGAACAAGATCGGACCTCTGCAAAGTATAAGCATGCATATGTACTCAGGACTTGGTTTGGGCCCCTTTTGCAGCAATGACTGCCGCAATGCGGCGTGGCATGGATGCTATCAGCCTGTGGCACTGCTGAGGTGTTATGGAAGACCAGGATGCTTCAATAGCGGCCTTCAGCTCCGCTGCATTGTTCGGTCTCATGTCCCTCATCTTTCTCTTGGCAATGCCCCATAGATTCTCTATGGGGTTCAGGTCAGGCGAGTTTGCTGGCCAATCAAGCACAGTAATCCCATGGTCATTGAACCAGGTTTTGCATGTAATGCGTCTATCTCATATATTAGTTTCACCTTTTGAGTTGCCATACTGACATAAATGAACATTTGCACGATATTCTAATTTTTCGAGTTTCACCTGTATATGCTAGAGAAAATGTGAGCTGAACAGCTCATGTGCATAACCAACTGGCTGCTGTGAATATGCCTCATGCCTTTTGGAAAATGTGCACATAATCCACGCATATCTCAACAAGATTTTATATTTTTTCTAATTTTTGATTGATTGATTATATGCCATCAAGTCAATGACACCTTTTACTGACCACATAGATTTCCTCCATGGCAATCTGTCCCTAACCTGGTCTTTCAGGTCTTCTAAGGGTGCACTCATCGCCACTGTAACTGAATCCATCCACCTTGCTGCTGGTTGTCCTCTTCTTCTCTTTCCCTTCCCAGCATTAGAGAGGTCTTCACATAATGCATCCAAAGTAGGATAATTTGAGCCTGGTCATTTGTGTCTCCAGTAGAACCCTGGGTTGATTTCTTTGATGATCCATTTGATTGTTTTCTTGACTGTTCATGTATGCTCAGGAGTCTTCTCCAACACCAAAGTTCAAAAACATCAATACTCGTCCTATCCTGTTTTTTACTTTTATAGAATGTCACAGGGAATACTGTGGCTTGCACAAGTCTGATCTTTATAGGCATAGACACATCATGGCAACTGAATACTTTTTCCAAGGCCTTCATAGCTGCTGTACTAAATGCTGGTCTGTGGTGTATTCCTTTACTGTTGATGGTTGATCTTAAAAGGCAGAAGCTATCTACCATTTCAATATATTCATTATCAGTTCTTAGGCTGGTTGTTCTACCTGTTGTCATTAGTTTACTCTTTATATTTAATTTTAGTCCCATTTACTCACTATGCTCCTTGACTTTTATTACTGGAACTTTAAAAAATATTTTTAAATATTGCTTTTTAATTAATAACAAAAAGGAAAAAAGAACCACAAAAACAATAATACACAAGAAATAGAAAGAAAACATTAAAAGGTGCTACCACTTTGTGTGAGCTGGGCGGTTATATAAATATGATAAATAAATAAATAAATAAATAAATATTACAAAAAAGTGACAAAAATACAACAACAAAAACTCAGTGTAGTATACTACTATAACAGTAAATAGTTACAAATCTATATATATTTATCTAATGCAAATATTATTCAAATGGATATATATTTCCAATACATTTATATTATATGATAATATCATTTTTTTAACCTACTATATTTTGCATAAATGAGTCCCATATTTCATTATACTTGTCCTTACAAAGTTTACATCTATAGGCAATCTGTTCATAAGTGGCAAGTGCAGTCAGATCTTCAATCCATTGAATAAATGGGGCCATACATTTATCTTTCCATTGCTGCAATATCAGTCTTTTGGCCACAGTAAGTAAATGGAGTAAATGGAGAATTGTCAAGTTCGACTGTCAAGTTCCATGTGCTAGGTATATAGTTCAAAAGAATATTATCCTCTGAAAATTTTAGCTTTTGTCACACAATGATATTTATATAGTCCACTACTTTCTCCCCAAACTTAGCAAGTATAGGACATTGTAGAAACATGTTTTAAAGAGGCATTATCCTTATTACATCTCCAACAAAATGCTCTCTTAGACACTCCTTTTCTGTATAGACGTAGTGGAGTCCAGTAAATTCTAAATATTACTTTTTGTTGTATAAGTCGTGATTTAGGGTCCATTGACATTCTTGCTATAGCAGTCACTCTTCCATTGTCTAGGCAATATAGAAACCTGTAATTCTTTATTCCACTCATCCCTTAACATCTGCATATCAAATTGATTTATTGATAAATATCTATAAAAGCTAATAGGTTTTGTAGTTCTAAAGGGTTTAACAAGTTGTTCTACTATGTCAGGTGTCTCGGAAGCTGAAAATGCTGCTGGTCCAAATAATGTTGTTAACAAATGTTGCAGCTGTAAATATTGCCATTGGGATACATCTGCTAGATGATATTTATCTCTTAGCACAGCATATATTAAAAATTCATCTTCATCATCTTATCAATTGGTCCAAAGTCAATATCCCCACTTCCATCCAATTTTTCCAGACTTTTCTTACTAGAACTTGCAGACTCTTTACATTTTCAGTAGTACCATCAGCATAGTGCAAGATATTGATGTTTCTTCCTCCAATTTTAAAACTTGCGTATCTTCTTCCAATCCTGCTTCCCTTAATATATATTCAGCATATAGGTTGAATAAACAAGGGGAAAGGATATAGCCTTTGCCAACCACGCAGTATGAATGGATCCCTTTGCCATTGTCACTAAAGTGATCATCTGCCTCCAGCATCTTCCTATATCACTGCTGCCCAATACAGGTGCCTGCTTGCTTTAGCTGGGCAGCTGGATGACCTTCACTTCTTGGGTGACCCTGCTGGGAATATATGCTCTTGGCATACACTCCCTACATTCTTCACTCATCCCTCCCAGGAACATACATACAAACACACACCCTGCCACAATGAGGCAGCACAGTAGGACTTGGGGGATGGACTTTTTCCAAGCACTATGTGTAATTTGCAACAGCCCTTGCCAAGGGATGTTCCTTCCTCAAAAGTTGTTGGAGACTGTCCATACTGCTGGGAGAATTTACAAAATGCAGTTTGAGATGTGTACATTACCAAGGTTTCTTGGAGATTATGCATCATGCCCAGAGAATGTAAAAAAATCCTACCAAGATTGGCACATTCCCCAAATCCTTTGGGAATTATACTGTATATATATATATGTGTGTGTGTGTGTGTGTGTGTGTGTGTGTGTGTTTGTGTGTGTACATATGCATATGCATATATGTTTAGACTGGGAATATGCCACATGGTTAGCTGTTATGCCATTTACATTCAACATATAGTGTATCCCAACCAGTACAGCAAATATGAAATGAAAACTTCATTCTGAAAGTTGCTCTAGTCATCATATAAATGGCCAATTGCTGCTTCGCTTGATGCAAAATTGTATGAATAATTAAAGGAATAGTAAAGGTAAAGTCTCCCCGAGTCCAGCTTGGCTCCTGGTGATTACATCAACTTATCCATACAGTTTTCTTAGTAAGAAAGTAAAAGTGGCTTCCCATTGTCTTGTTCCTGGAATGATTGATTGATTTTACTTCCCAGTCCAATTTATAGCTCTGGGATTTCCTTGTAAACTTCTGGCCAAGCACTACTCAAATCCTTAGCTTTTTTGGAGCTCAGACAAAGTCTGTGAGGCGCTACCAGTTGTTCTAGCCAACAAACGTTGGTCTTCCTGAATCCTTTGAAAAAGGAATATCAAACAATTCACAAAACCCAAATATTGCTAAAAAACAATATTTCTATTCCAGAAATAGAAAAGTATAAAAGTTGAAGAATTTTAAAGGCCTGGATTCATTAATATGTTTGTCCCTCAGTAACTAAAAGAGATCAATGGTAGCTGGAAAGTTTAATAATCATGTAAGGCTACAGCTAAGGGTAATATTACCAGAGAAGCTTCATCCACAGATAAAGAAGAAAAAAACCCTTATATATTATTGTGTCTGTCTGTGTGTGTGTTTTGTTTTGTTTTACACAGTGAATTTCTAGTGAAATTAATTATCGCTATGCTTCTATCGTTTTCTACCCTGAATACTATTGCAGCTGCATCCATACGCAAAGTCCGCTAGAGGGCGCTGCCTTCCCACACCTGAAGATCAAGTAACAGAAATACCGTACTATGCGGTCTCTTGATAAAGTGCACAACTTTGGCTCCCTAAGAGAGAAATTAGAGACAATGCTAAGTAGAGAAGAATTATGCAAAGTACGACCAAACAGTCCATCCAAGATCTAATCAGGGGAGATTCCAGGAATCCAAACATAGCTATTGGAGGCAAAGTAGCGGAGAAACCTGAATGCTGGAAGAAATCAAGAAACAAGTAAAAATTAGGGCAACATGCAGGCAGGAAGTATAAATGTAGTGTAGTGTAGAAGAAGTTGTACTTGGACTGAAGAAATACAGGTTGAGCTCCCTCCTTGTCACTGGAGTTCATTTGGTGACTTTGAACCAGTGACCATTTCTCAGCTTCCCTTACCTTACACGGTTATTGCAGGATAAAATGAAGGGAGACCCTATCCCTCAAAATGTGAAATAGAAATGCCATAATTATTATCATCATCTTATTTATTTATTTATTATTTAAATAATTTTAACTACTCAATAGCCAGAATTCTCTGGGCTGTTTACATTAAAACACACTAAAAATGTAATTTGAATTAAAACATACCCAATCAAATCCAATCAAATCCCAAATAAAGACACCATACAACCTAGGCATCAGTAAGGCGGTTGTCAAAATCTAAAACAACACAATTTAAAACGTGGTTAAAATACGATTAAAAGGTCATTGAAAACCCTGGGAAAATAAATAGGCCTTTGCTTGACACTGAGATGATGCTGAGGTAGGCATCAGTTGATCCTCTCTCTTATCCCCACCATCATTCCTTTTGAACAGACAAAAACTGCCAGGAACAAGAGTGAGTAAAACAGGAGGCTGGGGACACAATAAGCACCGTACCTATACTACAAAGAGCAGACATTGTACTAACAGGCTTCATGGAAGTGGAAAGAGCAACTGGACCTCAGTGACCCCAGAGAAAAAGCAGCTCCTGGAATTACTGCTTCCTCCCTCCCTCCCTCCCTCCCTCCCTCCCTCCTTCCCTGGGACAGCCAGTGCATAAGGCAAACTGGGCAATATCAACATAATTATCGTAGTTAAAGTCAAAATATTTCTGATATGGCTTTTGTTTTTCCACAGCAATCTGAAAGTGCCTTTTCTTTGCAGCAGTCTGCTTGCCTTTTGAAAAATTATTACATCCCTTCCTGAAATATGTTCAATAATACCTAGTCTGGGGAATATGAAAGCCATTCCAAATCTCTATTCAGCAAAACAATGATGAGGGGGGATATTACTGCAAGACAATGATCTGAAGTATGCATCCAAGCCAACTGTGAAGTGCTAACAAGAAAGAAAAAGAAAGGTTTTGGAACGACTTTCCCAGAATTGGTGTTTCAACTGCACTGTGGCAGCCGCCATTTTGACTTTTTTTGACGCACCCTGGGACCAGCCTGCCAAATGGGATCTCTTCAGCACCTCTGCAGGAATGAAAAGGGCTGTGCAAAAAGGGCTATAAAATTGTATACCAGGTTGTGTGGGTTTTTTGGCCTTTGAATCAAAAAGTCATCCATGACTTGAGTCATCCTTGTAGATTTTTTGGCATGATATGACATGATAATAAAATAAGTTGCTTGTACTGAAGTATCTGCCCAAGGTACCAGTTGCCCATCAGGTGCCGATGATGCTGGTCAGTGACTAAAGGCCTGATTATTTGAAGGACTACTTCTCCACTTGGAGACCTGCTTTGTTACCTGGTTCAGTAGAACAGTCCCTTTTGAAGAGGTCTCTGCACACAAGCACACACACCCAGACCTCCAGAAGCTCAACAATCAGTGTGCAGAATGGGCCTCCTCTTGTGTGGCTCCCAGGCTATTGAATGCATTCCCCAAAGAGGTGGGTTTGTGTCTCACTATTTAGGAAAAGAGAGAAATCACCAAGCTTTTAATTGCTAATTACTTTAATCACTGGCTTTAAGTTTGCTTTCAGTTTTAACTGTATTAACACTTATATTTTATACTCTGTATTTTGTTTAACTGGAATAAGCCTCCTTGAACACTGGAGTAAACAGAAAGGTGGGGGTAAGTTCAATAATAAAATAAAAATAAACAGCTTACCGTTGCCCTCGAGCAGTGTTTCTCAAGCTTGGGAACTTTAAGATGTGTGCACTTCAACTCCCAGAATTCTAGGATCAAAGTTGTACATGTGAATGTAATGGGGGGAGGAGGGGGGAGTTCATATGAGTGGAGTTCATGGGAGACAGTGGTAATCTGGAATGCTCATGTGGTTGTTATTCCTTTGTTGAAAAATGAGGCTTAAGTCTACATTTACATCTCTTGCATTTAATGCTTTCCTCATTAGTGTTCCATTATGCTGAGTTCTTTGGATCATGAATGAAAAAGCAAAAGAGGAACTTGCAATTCTTATGTGTCTATGATGGACCTGCAGTTTCTTGTTAGCTTATTCCAGCCCAGCCAAAACTGTCTTGACTATTCTCCCAGGCCATCCTTTCAGTCAGTGCCATAGATAATCTTTTGGCTGTATATTATGCATTCATGCTTAGTTACAAAGAAGAAAAGCCAAGCCATCAGGGACACTCTTGGCTCTAAAACTTTATGCCCTTGAAAAGGTTAAATACTGGCCCAAAGCCACAAGAAAAAAGCACAATTGCAAAAAAGAAAAAAAAAAGTTTTAGAAAAGAACTGTCACTTTTGCTCACCTATATTTAAATCGTTGAAGCCCTGGCATCTCTTAGTGCTTGTTTGTCATTCTTTCTGCTCAGACATGGATTTGGGTGCATTGGAATATTGGCAGAGTATAGCCTGACTTGGGGCATTTCAAAGAAAATATTTAGGTAGCGTCCTTGGCTGAGATTCGTTTTCATGCTTTTGACTTTCAGGTCATCAGATGAGCTGATGTGGCCTGTTGTCTAAAGGACAAAGAAAGAAATCAGGAAGTCCCTAGTTCCATGACCTCTCTCAACCCCAACTCCAGTTTTTGTAATATGGAGATGATAGTAGCCCGTCTTACACATTGTTGTGAAATGTTCTGAACATACTGAAATGCTTCAGCTTCTAGAATGTGGATAACACACCTTCGAACAGGCCTCCTGAAGTCATCAACAGCCCAAAGAAATAATCTGCCTACAGAAGAGCTGTAAATTGGTGCAAGAGAGGTTTGTGTTGGTTGTGCAAGATGGTGGTAAGCAGTTTCTTCTTGCTGGATTGAGTGGTCCTGGACAATTTTAATCCTGTTTCCAACTTTCCTTTTTTAGGAAAGGTTATTGAGAAAGTGGTAGGGTTGCAGTTTCAGAGAACCCTGGTGGAAATGGATTTTCAGGGCTTTTTTTTTCAGTCAGGTTTCAGACCTGTATATTCTCACTCTGAAACTTTCCTGGCTGCTTGTTCTGCACCATCTGAAAGAGCCCATGGAAGGAAATCTTTAATTATGATTTCTTTGGGGATTTAACCAGCACATGGGAAGCCAGAGAAACTGTGACTGCCAGAGAGATCATTGTGGAATGAAAGGCAGGATATTTGCACTCATCTGTGAAACTAAATGAGTGCAAGCATGCTACAGTTCTCTCATGAAATTTCATCAGTGATTTTCCCCTTTGAAAGAAATTTCTTTCATTCAGATAAACAATAACTTGCAGGGAAAAATGCAAGAGAATGTTTCCATGTGGCCTAGAAGAGGCTGTCACACAGAAGGCTTCAAGAGACACAAGTAATTGGTAAAAATCAGATGTGCAAGAAGCACATCTCTTACAGCACATGAAGGCCATCGGTTTGCCTGACTTCATAGTGAGGCTCTTTCCAAGTACATTTCAGATAAATCGGGCTACTAGTCTTATCCTTTCCCTCTGATCTTTTGCCTAACTTTGACAGATTACTTAATCTAGCCATTCTCCGTGCTTCCTGAAGAGAGTGCTATGGCCTCATTTATGGCTCTAAAATTACCTTGCCCCCCCTCCCCTCAAGCAAAAATCTCCCCTTGTGCTCAATACAGCAAGAGAAGGGAGTAATATTTGCAGTTTCTGTCTTGCTGGCTCATGTTATGTATTGTTTTGTGCTCAAAAAGAGAATGTGGAAGAGAGAAAAACTATGTAAGAGTCAACTGGCCAAAAAAACCAGCAGTTTGATAATGGATGGCAGAGACTGTTTGTGTCAAATGCCAAAGGCTTTCCAGTTTGAAAGGCAAATGCATGGTGATATCTCAAAACGATCTGTAAAACAGTATTGATCTGTGCTTCTTTTCAGTCATTTCAGAAAGGTTTGCAAAAAAACAAAAAACAAAAAAACCCTTCAGACTCATATTTAGCGAATGTTAGCCTTATACAGAAGTGTATTTATTTAAACATCTATCCCTCTTTCTCAGTCACTGGCATCTTGAAATGGTATACATGCTGAAACATTTAAAAGAATTATTTAAATATAAAGACCATACAATTATGTACATTAAAAAAAAACATTCAAAGTGCATCTGCAGAAACAGTACATGAAGTTACCTTTTACTGTGGGTTGGTCTGACTTCTTCTTGATAATTGGATCCATTTCTTGGCATAACACTTTAAGAAGGGTTTATACTGGAGCAGTTCCAAGAAGGGCAACAAGGATGATCAGAGTACTAGAAACTAAGCCAAGTGAAAAGAGATTGAGGGAATGTATGTATAGCCTTGATTTTAAAAAAAATGACTGTGGAGAGTCATAATAAGTCAAAATAATAATTTTCAAGTTTCAGAAAGGATGTCACAAAGAAGAAGAGCAAAACCTGTTCTCCACTGGTTCAGAGTGTAGGGCACAAAATACAGGATTAAGTTACAAAAAGGCAGTTTTGACTTGATGGCTAAAAAGGAGCTTCCAAATATTAAGAGGAGTTCAACAGTGGAACCAAATGTCCAGAACGATGTTGGTCTCTTGTTCATTGGATGTGTTTGAGAAGATACTGGGTAGCTACATCTCAGGGTGTTTTAATTTGTATTTCTGCATTGAACAGAAGATTGAAATTGATGGCCCCTTCCTCATCAATGATTCTATAATTCCACGTACTTTTGATCACAGTGTCCCTTCTATTTGTAGATAGATAGATAGATAGATAGATAGATAGATAGATAGATAGATAGATATAACAGCTTAGTCCCTGCAGAAATTCACACTAGACATGAGATGGCTGGGGGTAGAGATACTTAGCTTATTTTATATCAGGGGCACACTAGTTGGGGAACTTCTGATTCCACACTGATTTACAAGTCATTTTTTTTTTTCAAAATAGAATTGTTTTCTGATAAAATCTCTGCACTATAGGTAACAATAATTTAATGAGGTGGAGGAATTATGACAAAGACTTTTGAGAATTGCATTTGAAAAGCTAGAAAAAATCTGCAAGCCTTGTTCAATAGGATTATGGATCCCACTCTTTCCTGGACAGCAAGTGTGCTTCATATTGTTACTTTTGGACTCCTACTGGGCTCAGTCTCACTCAAGACACAAAAGCCCAGGCTCAGATTATCTTACTTTGGACACATTATGTGAAGACATAGTCCCCTAGAGAAGGCTCTAATGCTAAGAAAGGTGGAAGGAAAGAGAAGAAGAGAACGACCAGCAGCAACGTGGATGGACTCAGTTGCAATGGTGATAGGTGCATAGTTGGAAGAACTAAAAGACCATGTTAGAGACAGATTGTCATGGAGAAGATCTAGGAGGTCGCTAGGAGTTGAAAACATCTTGATGGCAGATAACAATCAATCAATCAATGGGCTCTAATTCACAAGCAAGCTTCAGTGTTGCTATTCTGAGTCTTCTGTGCTGGGAGAGCTTTGTTTTCGAAAGCTAGCCTACCATATAAGCCAATGAGAGTATTTGACTTTTCTCTAAAAGCTTCTTGTAATTGATTATCCTATATGGCAAAATCAGTTCTTTTTGACTTTACTGATTAGATCTATATTTTTCTTCCTGTTTATCCAGGATAGGACCAACTCAGTTGTGCTTTTTCTTTTCAACCATGTCAATGAGGATGATTTTAAGAACAGTATCTCCTTAATATTCATATAGCATGAACACAATGTCCATGGACATGGGATGATTGAGCAAATACATTGTTGTCCAAGGTCCATGGAATTCCATTCCAGCATATCTTGATCTTTGCACAACTCCATCACATTGGTAAGAAATCATCTTCTGTACTATATAAACTATTCAGATGAGACTCATTGATATACTGGTATCACAGGCCTTTATTGTTATTGCTGTGTTATATTGTGACATAGAGAATATGAAGGACCCTTGCGAATACTGAGTGCCAGACACAATCTTTAATTGGTATTGTAAACATTCAGCCGTCATTTATTTATTCTGAGAAGAGTTACATTTTATAGCCTCCAGATGTAATGACAACTCATAAATCTGAAATAATAAGCCTCTCTGCTCTCTAATATTAATGTTAGAAATCATTAATTAAAAAGGGGGTCTGAATAATGTCTTAACTGAAAATTGTGGCACTTGTGGAAGGCATACAAGAACATTTTCTGGGAACACAAACTTGGAGAATTCACAGCAATAGAAAAAGTGACAGCATATAGCCACACAGAAGTTTAACCAAATTAAGCAAGAATGGTTTCCATATATGCAATGTGTCGTGCAGCAAGGCAAATACCAACGCTTACAGGACGGTATCTAAGGGGGTCCAAATTTTATAAATATTGTGAATTGGTTGGAGTATAAGAAGGGGGCCATTAGAAATCAAATACTTATTTACTTTTTTCTTTTTTCTTTTAATATTTATAAACAATAATAAATAATAATAATGCGGTAAACTTAGTGTTAAGCATTAAGCTCAAAGATAGAAATCTTTATATTATAAAATAATTTAATGCATTTTGTAATGAGCATGAAATTGAGCAAACTCAGGGAGGCAGTGAAAGATAGGAAGGCCTGGCGCAATATGGTTCATGGGGTCACGAAGAGTCGGACACGACTTAACGACGAAACAAAAAATTGTCTACCAATGCCATACTTGGCTTTAACTGTACAATTCAAGCAATCTTATGTTTATTAGCAGTTTAGAAATTATATTTCACATTGACACAACTTTTTTCTCTTTATCCTTAAAGCCTTAACTTACCTAAACTATCATAGTGCTAAATACCACGGCACCTAGCTAATATTTGTTATTTTATGATGTATTATTTGTGTCTTATAACACAATAAAGCAATTATTTGGGAAAAAAGAGCATTTTCAAACATGAATCTAGCCCCAAACATGTCTGTTGGGGCAGAATTATTGTGTTGGTTCTCTAAAATTCTGTACTCAATGGTTTCTGTTTTGTTTTGTTTTTTTCTTTATTGAAGAAATACTATGTTGCTCAGATGAGTGGCTGAGAAGGCATATAGTACTATGGGCTTCCCCTTCCACCCCCACAAGAGAGCAAGCTATTTGGCCTCCTTAGTAGGGCAACAGAAGACGCAGCCGCTAGTCTTCTAGCAGTCCTCCATCAGTGCTGGAACACAGAACGTTGGAGTCACGTCATAGAAGAAGATGGTTCTCAAGACCCTATTCCAAGTATGTCAGCAAGAAGGCTGTCAAACTCTACCAGCTCAGAACCTAGTGTAATTCATCTCTCCCCCTTACATTCTACAAACTCTAATTAAAAAAACAGGAGAAATGCAGAAAAGTTACTTCCTTCTCCCAACGTGGATGTTTATTTATTAATATATCAAACTTGCATCCTACCACAATCGCATGCCTCTTGGCAGCTCACAAAGTAAGAATATACAATAAAATGTAAAACATAAACATGGAACATATAAAACCTCCAAAGCACAGCATTAGGCCCCCCCAAGCCCTCTAGAAAAACTCTGTCTTCAGCTCCCTTCTCTGATGGGGGCATTCCAGACGGCCAGGGCCATCACTGAACAAGAAAATGTTTCTGGGCTTTGCCGCCCCCCACCCTGACCTCCCCAAAATGGGGGACAGCTAGCTGCTTTTCCTGGCATGTGGAGAGATACAGTCCTGCACATAGCATAACACCATGGCCCAAACATCGAGTCTTGTTCAGCAGAGTATAACTTTCCCACTTCTCTATAATAGGTTTTGATAAAATTAGAGATGTGGATTAGATTTGGCTAAATCCAAAATCCAGGACTACACTGAAAAAACATTCAGGCCTCTTCTGAAACATCATCAATATTTTTAGGAATATACATGGTGTGCCTACAAAAATGGGTAAGTTTCTCTCCAAGCTCACCATATAAAGAAAATACTGAGATGGGGCAAGAGGGGATAGAGAAGAGGGATTGAATGCTCTCTCTCACAGAAGCATGAATATTAAAAAAAAACAACATTCTTTGAATCTTTTTTTAAAGCAGGAATCATGTGAGGATACTTATTTGAAAAATGCCAGACTCTCCAGGCCTCCTGCCACTGCCACCGTTGGCATCACATCCATCATCCACATCTGTCTCTCCTCCTGCCCCCCCATCCTATCGCACATTCTGTGAATTTGATGTCATCTGAACAAAAAGCAATAAAACTTTAAGCTGATTGTCATTTATCATCACTCCTTAGACTTTGCCTTTGTCCTTTTCATATAAATTGTCAGATACATATGTGTGTGTGTGTGTGTGTGTGTGTGCGCACGCGCACGTGGGGTGTGTGCTTCAGACACAAATAAGGAGGCAGATTGACTCCTTTCCCAAATCAAGTTTACAAGAACCATTACACCTGTATTTCGGACATCTCACAAAGGAAGAAATTATCATCTAATTCTGACAATATGAAATTAGCAGCAGCTCTCTTTAAATATAATTTAAATAGGCAATTATACACTAAAATTATATTTAAATGTAAGTATATGAATATAACTAAAGACACCCAGAGAATCTCCATCCCTGTCTAATTTGACTGTGATTTAGCAGACTTCATTCCTACATAAACTGTCACTACATGTCAGCCTCACTAGGTAGACCAGTCAACTTTACAAGAAGACTAGAACTACTTTTTTTGAGATAGGATATAATAACAGAATCTTGCAAAGTCTGATGTGCTGTTCCTCCTCCTCCTTATTATAGTTCAGTGAATTAGGGAGGCATCTGTTTGAGCTGCTTCTGAATGTTAGCTGGAAGTTCTGGACTTAAAAAATGCTTCCCTCTCCCCCTAGGCAGCAGAGTTGGTATATCTCCATCAAGGTCATCTTCCTGATTCTCTACACCAGTGTTTCTCAGCCTTGGCAGCCTTGGCAGCTTGAAGATGCGTGGACTTCAACTCCCAGAATTCCCCAAACAGCCATGCTGGCTGGGGGATTCTGGGAGTTAAAAGTCCACACATCTTCAAGTCGCCAAGGTTGAAAAACACTGCTCTACACTATACTAGCAAATTGTGTTCATTTGTACTTCACAGGTGATTGAGTCTGAATCAAGGTCTCAGAAAGGCTCTGAGTCCCTTTTTACAGGACCAGAATCCACCAGTTGTGCTGCAGAATGCGATCACAAAGCACAAAAATTCAGCAGTGTGACTTTTCTGTCTTGTTTCTTGTTTTCCTGCCGGTCACCCTCCTCCCACCCCGAAAATAGGCTTGACAACTCCAGCAAGGTTGTTGTATTTTTTCCCTTAAACTTCCCACAAGGAAACAATTTAGGGCAGAAATGGCAATAGAAATGATACCAGACAAGCCTTCCTGGGGAGGGTGTCTGAGAGTTAAGTTACTGTGACTGAGAAGGCTATTTTTCAGCCCTTTATCACCGGGAGGGCCAGTGTGACATCTTCATTAAACTGCAGTAGGAATATCCCTGTCTCTCCACATAACTTCACAGACCGCTTGTCAGGGTCAGATGACTGAGGTGGAGGAGGACAAGCACGTATACCATTCCCTGGAAGAGCACTGCCATATAAATATATTAAATAATAGAATAATAAACAAACAACACCTTTGGTAATGGAGAAAAAGAGACCGTAAATACACCCAGAAGCCTGCCCCTGCTCTATCACTCCTCGCATATATCATTTCGATCTACATTCCCATCCAAAAGGGGTTTAAAGCTGCGGAGAGGTGGGTGGAAATCATTGCTCATACTGATACTGTCATCTGTATTTAAGCCAGTGTTTTCCCTGCTGAAGTAGAGGAAAATGACAAACAGAATGTTGTAAATCAACTTCTTCTCCCTACTTAGGTCTTTCAGCAATAATATGGCAAAAACTGACCAGCTTATTATTATAGATAACAGGGACTGGCAGACAAAATAATGAACGTGTAAAAACATAGGAACTGCTATGTCTTTTTTACAAATTTTTCTTTCACCAGAGAGTTTAACAGAAGAACATACATTCGTTTAGGTGCTTGGCAACCATAAATGAAACTATATGCTGGTACAGTAAAGCAAGCATGAATGCAAACTTTGATCCTTTATTAGTTTCCAGATATGTACCAGTGTGTGCGTGTGTGCGAGAGAGATCATGAAAACTTTAATAGAGCAAAAAGCTTCAACTTTTGTTCAAAACAGGGAAGATTTCTTGTTTGAACACTTGGTGGTGGTTCTTAATTCGCTATAGGTGACAAGGTTAAATGGCTGTTTGGAAGTCAGCAATAAAGCTTTCCAAGCATTTGTAGTTTATTGCAGACAACTCCTGTGTTGTATCTAATCCTCGCGGATGCAAATCTTGGAGAATGAGCAGATTAAAATACTGTTCCTCATCTTTCTCTCTCAAAAAATGCTAATAATCCATTTTCACAACTTTCAACTCAAATTAATCCTTATAAATGTAAATCCGCATCTGACTCCATAGCTCTGGAACATCTCTGCCAAGATACCTTATTTAAATGAATTGGGATTTGAAAGAACAGAGTGGAATACCTTTGATAGCATATAGCAGATCTTCATAGTATACTATAAGGCCTCAAATAAATTATATCTTTCACTTTAGCAAATATTTAAAAAAATCAATATAAATGAAAATGAAGTTCTAATGAGAAAATGAATTTACTAATGACAAAATGAATTGACTATGTTAACCAATCTGACTATCATTTGGTTAACGTAACCCCAGTCTTCAGTGCAAAATATAACTAGAATGGCTTGTTATTATGCAAAAGAAAAAAATAAAATGAGGAACCACAGTTCAGTGGTATGTTCACATATGTTTTCTGCAGAAAGTTATCTTATTCAGTCCCATCATGTCTTATCAAGGACCAGATAAGAGATGATGGGAAAGACTTGTGTGTGAATGCATTTCCGATAGTCACAACAGGCAATAAAGGACCAGAAAATAGACAAGCCTATAGACCTAAATAAGATATGTTGAAAAAAAATCATATCTCAGTTGTAGCTTGTTTTTCAGCAAGGACATTGTAGCATTCATAATGTGATGATCCTATGCTATTTTCACAGAAGTCCTTTGATATGGCTTAGAGATGAAGACTGCTCTAAAATCAGTCCATGGAGCTAAATGGCTTAAGGATTTTAGTTCAGATCTCCCTATCTGAAGTCCAGTGTTCTACTTAATCCCATAGCCGATAGCTTTTAGTATGTTTGGTGACACCCTTCAAGTATCTCCCAAAACATCCACAGGAAATGTGATTATCAATTTTGCCATGTCACTCACTCTAGAAGTTACTTTTGGAAAAGTAATTTTCAGATATCACAAGAAATGTGGTCATATCTGTTAATGACCAAGTTAACAATTCAGGTACTTCACATCCATATGTTCTTCACATGGCTGGAAAAGATGACACATTCTGGCCATCTCCTAGTGCTGTACCATCTTCTTAAGGGGATGCTTTTCTCTTTGAGGCATCTATGAATACATTTTCCACTGTTATTCTGGGAACTCAGAGCAAGACCAAGGAACAGGGAGTGACAAAATGCAATACAGCAGACAAGGTCCAGAACATGACAGAAAATGCAAGATATCTTAGCCTTCAGACAGACTTTGCCCCAAAGCAAAGTTCAGATGGAAAAGAAAATCCTCTACATTCCCTTCTGCCTAGAAAATAAGTAATGGGTAGCATCAGCAGATGGAACCAAATCACATACGGAATATCCTTTCCTGAGATGTCACAGTTACACAACTCACTACATGAGATAGTAGCACAAGGATTTTGTAAGGGGGTGCTAAGCTTCTTCTTGCTTGGAGAATCTCACTGTGTCAACCAAAGTTTCCTTCAGAACATAGCCCCTTCATCTTTTTCAGTCTTACTCTGTAGTAAACTCTTACTTTTCATGTGTTATTCATTCCATTAGAAATCAGTCTGGTACTACTCTGGTTACATTCAAGAAGAGATTAAAATCAATCAATTGATCTTGTATTCCTTCCCTATGAATTTGTGCTTTAACTGCCTCCAGAATTTTATTTTATGACTGAAATTATATCTTTGTATTGGGTTATACTGTTCTTATTTATGGTTTTATGATGCCTTATGTTGCTTTTTTATATATCTCAGTTGTGATTTAATTGTTGGAGCTTGAATCTATATTGCCAGCTGCTGCAGCCTGTTTGTAGTGGGAACATATAGGTTACAAATTAGTAAATAAGTAAATGAGACTGGATATCAGAAGCATATATAGTACTATTTTCCACTGTATACATCCATTCATTGAACTTGAAGCCAATGGAGTGAACATAATATATTTCACTGAGATTTTGAATCAGAGCTTTGAGAATATATTAATAGCAACCTAACAATAGCATTTGAAGGATCATCAGGTACTTCCCTCAGCACTGTTTTAATAGTGCAGAATTTATAGTCCTATAGAGAAATAATCTAATCATGGGAACAATCCATAAATAATGCAACCCCCCTCGTTTCATAAATGTTGAGAAACAGTTACAAAAGTTATTATAGGGCTGTAGGCTGTACAGATGAATGATTATGCTAATGAAGTTGAAACTCAGCTTTGATGGATGAGTACAGACTCTATCTGTTCTTTTCTTATTCAGGAATTAAAAACTTCTGCTATGTTTTTATGAGATATACTAAGTCTTCTAAGCTCTTTTAATGAACCAAAAATATTAATAACACAATATGAGGGTGAGGAAGATCATAGCAAACTTAAAAACACCGAAGAGATTCCAGTTAAATTAAGCACTTTGAAATCATATTTATTTTCAATTTATGTAATAGATATACACAAATATTATTGAGGAAATACTGGAAATCAAATTATTTAAGCAGGGGAACAAATTGTCATCTGCAATCAGATTAATTAACCATTACATGTTTCTCCTTGTTTTTCTCCCCCACCCCAAGCTTTCTCTAAAAGGAATCCAGCAGAAATAACTCCAAAAATACTACTGAGTAGTACCAAGAGACCTAGATAAAGAGAGAAAGCTCTAGACTCAAAGAAGCAGATCATGAATCATCTGGAAAAATATTGAAAAGAAAAATCTTCTTGCACTACCAAAGTGGTCCCGGTCTAGTTCTTAGTTCTTCAGAAAGGCTGCTGACAAACAGATTGCTATTCTTCTTTTGGGGGTTTGGGGGAGACAGGAGCTAGAAACCAATATTGTCATATGAACTAATCGAAAACCTTTTTTAGTCCTATGTACTAAAATGACTTCCAAGTTATGGATCACAAATCTACAAGAGTAGCATTCTAGCTAAATTATATGTTGTAGTATATCATCTCCATCTAGTTAGAAATTACTTTCCTTATTGTTTTCCATCACTAATGAGCACAATCTCACTTGGCTGTTTGGGATTTTTCTTGAACTATGGATTTTTATCTAAAGCACCTTGAATGAAATAGTCAACAGGAAATTTTCATTCCACATTAATATGTGATATCTATTTCTCACAATTTTTTCGCCATTTGATTATAGTGTAAACTGTGGAAAACCATTTCTTATGTCTTGATAAAGGCCACCTGAACAAAATAATAATAAAAAAAGGGCTTTGGATGGCTTGACTGGACTTTCATCCCAGCAGTGGACAATTCCTGAGATGAATGCTCTGGACAGAATAGGTTGCCTCTGCTTCTTTCTGCACATGAAACTAATTTGTGGTATGTGTATTTGGAGAAAGAAAAAAAAAGGAGGAAGAAGAGGTGGGAGAAAATGATCTAACTTAACTTCAGCAAAAAACATAGATTTATTATATAATTTCTCTTTGGTGGGAAAACTGCAGTCCAATATATCTAGAGGGCATTTGCTTTGAGAAAACTGACCTAGCTCAGAAAACTTCATTCTAAACAGAAAACAAATCTTCCTCATATAATGATATTCCTGGACATGCTAATTTGGGGTAAGCTATCAGATGCAAGTTTGGTGATAAGAGGAATTATATTTATTCTGATAATTGGAGGCATTGTGCCAGCTAATATTACAGTTAATAAACCAATTAGTATTTAGTTATAGTACCAAGCAAAGCTAATTAGTAAATAATTGCAATCACTGATTAGATTTCTAATTGTTTATAATGTCCTAATTGTTTTTACCGAATTAGTGGTGCTGAAAATTTCAACAATATGGAATTAAGTATCTGCATATGTTTGCAAACCCTTAAATTTGGCTGTGTGCAAGTAGGACTGAAGAACTGTGGATGTTCAGCAGTTCAAGGGAAGCTCTGTGGCAAAGTTTAGAGAGAATTTTTCCCTTATATTCTGAGGTCTTTGAGTATTGAAGTTGCTGTGGTGAAAGAGTCTCTTTAAAGAAAGGATCTAGATATAATATTGATAGCAAAAAACCAAGATTGACTCAAATGTCTTCAGGAAGACACCTTTTGTTGTTGTTTAGTCGTTAAGTCGTGTCCGACTCTTCGTGACCCCATGAACCATATTGCGCCAGGCCTTCCTATCTTTCACTGCCTCCCTGAGTTTGCTCAATTTCATGCTCATTGCTTCAGTGATGCTATCTAGCCATCTCATCCTCTGCCGTCCTCTTCTCCTTTTGCCTTCCATCTTTCCCAGCATCAGGGTCTTTTCCAAAGAGTCCTCTCTTCGCATTAGGTGACCAAAGTATCTGAGCTTGAGCTTCATTATCAATCCTTCCAATGAGCAATCAGAGTTGATTTCCTTTAAGATTGACTGGTTTGACCTCCTAGCAGTCCAGGGGACTCTTAAGAGTCTTCTCCAGCACCACAGTTCAAAGGCATCAATTCTTCGGCGTTCAGCCTTCTTTATGGTCCAGCTCTCACAGCCATACATTACTACTGGAAAAACCATAGCTTTGACTATGCGGATCTTTGTCGGCAAGGTGACGTCTCTGCTTTTTAATATGCTATCTAGGTTTGCCATAGCTTTCCTCCCAAGGAGCAAGCGTCTTTTAATTTCATGGCTGCAGTCTCCGTCTGCGGTGATCTTGGAGCCCAAATAAATGAAGTCTGTTACTGCTTCCATTTCTATCTCTTCTATTTGCCAGGGATTGATGGGTCCAGATGCCATGATCTTAGTTTTTTTAATGTTGAGTTTCAAGCCAGCTTTCGCACTCTCCTCTTTCACCCTCATCAAGAGGCTCTTTAGTTCTTCTTCACTTTCTGCCATTAGGGTGGTATCGTCTGCATATCTGAGGTTATTGATGTTTCTCCCTGCAATCTTAATTCCGGCTTGTGATTCTTCCAGCCTGGCATTTCTCATGATGTACTCTGCATATAGGTTAAATAAGCAGGGTGACAGTATACAGCCTTGTCGTACTCCTTTCCCTATTTTGAACCAATCGGTTGTTCCATGACCGGTTCTAACTGTTGCTTCTTGGCCCGCATACAGATTTCTCAGGAGACAGGTAAGGTGGTCTGGTATCCCCATCTCTTTAAGAATTTGCCACAGTTTGTTGTGATCCACACAATCAAAGGCTTTTGCGTAGTCAATGAAGCAGAAGTAGATGCTTTTCTGGAACTCTCGTGCTTTCTCCATGATCCAGCGAATGTTGGCAATTTGATCTCTAGTTCCTCTGCCTCTTCGAAACCCAGCTTGTACATCTGGTAGTTCTCGGTTCACGTACTGCTGAAGCCTAGCTTGTAGGATTTTGAGCATAACCTTGCTAGCATGTGAAATGAGTCCAATTGTGCAATAGTTTGAGCATTCTTTGGCATTGCCCTTCTTTGGAATTGGAACGTAAACTGACCTTTTCCAATCCTGTGGCCACTGTTGCGTTTTCCAAACTTGCTGGCATATTGAGTGCAGCACTTTAACAGTATCGTCTTTTAGTATTTTAAATAACTCAGCTGGAATACTGTCATCTCCACTAGCTTTGTTGTTAGCAATGCTTCCTAAGGCCCACTTGACTTCACTCTCTAGGATGTCTGGCTCAGGGTCATTGACCACACCAGCATGGACATCAGGGACATTAAGATCTTTCTTGTAGAGTTCTTCTGTGTATTCTTGCCACCTCTTCTTAATCTCTTCTGCTTCTGTTAGGTCCCTGCCTTTTTTGTCCTTTATCATGCCCATCTTTGCACTAAACGTTCCTTTGATATCTCCAATTTTCTTGAAGAGATCTCTAGTCTTCCCCATTCTATTGTTTTCTTCAATTTCTTTGCATTGTTCATTTAAGAAGGCCTTCTTATCTCTCCTTGCTATTCTCTGGAAATCTGCATTCAGTTGCTTATATCTTTCCCTTTCACCCTTGCTTTTTGCATTCCTTCTTTCCACAGCTATTTGTAAAGCCTTATCAGACAGCCATTTTGCTTTCTTGCATTTCTTTTTCTTTGGGATGGTTTTAGTTGCTGCCTCTTGTACAATGTTACAGACCTCCGTCCATAGTTCTTCAGGCACTCTGTCTACCAAATCTAATCCTCTAAATCTATTCATCACCTTCACTGTGTACTTACATGGAATATGTTCTAAGTCATACCTGAGTGGTCTAGTGGTTTTCCCTACATTCTTCAATTTAAGCCTAAATTTTGCAGTAAGAAGCTCATGATCTGAGCCACAGTCAGCTCCTGGTCTTGTTTTTGCCGTCTGTATAGAGCTTCTCCATCTTTGGCTGCAAAGTATGTAATCAATCTGGTTTCGGTATTGACCATCTGGTGATGTCCATGTGTAGAGTCGTCTCTTGTGTTGTTGGAAAAGAGTGTTTGCTATGACTAGCTTGTTCTCTTGACAGAACTCTATTAGCCTTTGCCCTGCTTCATTTTGTACTCCAAGGCCAAACTTGCCTGTTATTCCGATTACTCCTTGACTTCCTACTTTAGCATTCCAATCCCTTATGATGAAAAGGACATCATTTTTTGGTGCTAGTTCTAGAAGGTCTTGTAGGTCTTCATAGAACCGGTCAACTTCAGCTTCTTCGGCATCAGTGGTTGGGGCATAGACTTGGATTACCGTGATGTTGAATAGTTTTCCTTGGATACACACTGAGATCATTCTGTCGTTTTTGAGGTTGTACCCCATTACTGCCTTTCCCACTCTCTTATTGACTATGAGTGCAACTCCATTTCTTCTAAGGGTTTCTTGCCCACAGTAGTAGATATAGTGGTCACCTGAATTAAATTCACCCATTCCCGTCCATTTCAATTTGCTGATTCCCAAGATGTCGACGTTCAATCTTGTCATCTCATGTTTGACCACATCCAGCTTGCCTTGGTTCATGGATCTTACATTCCACATACCTATACAATATTGTTCTTTACAGCATCGGACCTTCTTTTCGCTTCCAGATACATCCACAGCTGAACGTCCTTTCGGCTTTGGCCCAGCCGCTTCACTCTTTCTGGAGCTACTTGGAATTGCCCTCCGCTCTTCCCCAGTAGCATATTGGACACCTTCTGACCTGAGGGGCTCATCTTCCGGCGTCATATCTTTTAGCCTTTTAACATTGTCCATGGGGTTTTCTTGGCAAGGATACTGGAGTGGGTTGCCATTTCCTTCTCCAGTGGACCACATTTTGTCAGAACTCTCTGTCATGACCTGTCCGTCTTGGGTGGCCCTGCACGGTATAGCTCATGGCTTCACTGAGTTACACAAGCCCCTTCGCCACGACAAGGCAGTGATCCATGAAGGGGGAAGACACCTACATAACTTTATTTAGTATTAAATCAGTTTTATAACTTGGTGATTACAAAGAAAACAGCCAAAATATATGTTACTCATTGTTAACGTTGTTGTAAATGCATTGGTGGCTGATACTGCATGTGTTTTCTTCATGCGAAGATAGGCTAACCCTCCATTCAAAGTTATGAACGACAATGATAAAAGGGTAACATTATTCTTGCCATGTCATAATTCTGCATCACAGCTATTAAGGAAATGAAAATCCAAAGAATAACTGTGATCCACCTCATACATTAGTCCAGAACGTGCAGATCAGGACATACTCAAAATGTTTTCCCCTCCCCCAAAAGCATCTTCACACCAAGGTCATAATAGGGTTGAACTGTGGAGTCCTTGGTGTTCATGGATGCACTCTGCTAGTCTGCTAGTTCAACACCAACTAGTAAATCAGAAGACATGATGAAAACTCTTTAATCTCACAACACATGGAAAGACTCAACCGTAGTTTCAACTGGGAAACACCTTAGACCAATCCAGAAATACTAGGGAATTCATGGAAGCTTGGCATTCAGAAAAATCAGCCATCAATACACACAAAGAAAGAAACCATATTTACACGTCATCGAAAAGAGACAATAAAAAAGCTAAGAAGGAAACAAAAAGACCAGAACACATTTCTCCAGCAGCCAACACCCAGGTAAGTGGGGATTAACACCAGGCAAACAATCAAGCAGAAAACAATATCCTAATCAAGAAAATGTGGTCATATCTGTTAATGACCAAGTTAACAGTTCAGGTACTTCACATCCATGTGTCCACATGGCTAGAAAAGTTCACACATTCTGGCCATCTCCTAGTTCTGTACCATCTTCTTAAGGGGATGCTTTTCTCCTTGAGGCATCTATGAATACATTTTTCATTGTTGTTCTGGGAACTCGGAGCAAGACCAAGGAACAGGGAGTGACAAAATGCAATATGGAAGACCAGGTCCAGAACATGACAGGAAATGCAAGATGTCTTAGCCTTCAGACAGACTTTGCCCAAAAGCAAAGTTCAGATGGAATTGTTATGTCCACTGGAGAAATGGCAGTCCCCCAGTTGAGAGGAAAGCCAAGCTGAAGAATTCTGAGCTACAGTATAGAAATATCTTTCTTTCACCTTTGCAGGAAAGTAGCCTGTTGTAAGCCAAAGTGTAAGACCACAGTCCAACATGCTTTTATTTGGGGACGAGTCCCACAGGCATCAGTTAGTACTCTACAGTCATCTGCAAACTTAACCAGAGAATAAGCTTCTTCAGACAATATGACGACTTACTTTTGAATGAAGATTTACAGATGTTCCTTATGGCCTCATGCATACCATGCATTATGCCATAAACATATTGGCTTGATTTTAGTTTATGTGTTGTGTGAATCCAGACAATCATGGTTCCTTTAACAAACTATGGTTTTTAGTATGTTTAAGCCCATTCACAACATCTGCACCCCTAAAACACCCTGTTGGACATGATAGGACTGACTTCTGACCATTGTAAAGAGGCAAGCCAGGTGAAAAAGGACAGGTCTCTTGCACTTTAAATAGCTTTGCAAGAAAAGGTATTGCAGCAGGTATAGTTTGCATGAAAAGTGGCACCTGCTAAAAATCCATTGTCTCTACACAACTATTACATTCCAAAAGGGAAGACATGAATCCGTTACTGCCAAAACCACAACAAAAGGCAAAGAAAGAAAATGTGAGTGGGAGCCCATCAGCCAGTTTAAAAGCAAGACAGAGTTTCTGGGGTAATTCAGTATTTCTCAACCTTGGCAACTTTAAGATATGTGGACTTCAACTCCCAGAATGCTGGCTGGGGAATTTTGGGAGTTGAAGTCCACATATCTTAAAGTTGCCAAGGTTGAGAAATGCTGGTGTAATTGAACAAATGTTCAACATGCCAGTCAGCTTAAGTCCTGAAGAAACAAAGCAACAAAAGTTTCTGAGTTGCCTGTAACACTGGCTAATCAAGATGCATTGCTTGGTGTCCTGACTCAGGCATCTGCAGAAATTACCTTCCAAAAGTCTCCATCCTACTTCGAGACAGAGGAATTAGCAGGGACGAAGGAGATACTGTTTCAGTGAATGTCTCCAAGGAAGGAGAAATTCACCAACAATGTCTCAGGGAAAGACAGGTCATCATTAGTAAAGGCACATCTCAGTTTTTCCTTCCTCCCCAGGAGTTTTATGTTATTTACTTATTTGATGATGTTGCAAGAAAGAGATTTATTTGTTGGCAGTTGGCTGCCATCTTGTATCCTCTATTACACCTCCTAATATCCTGATCTGTGGCTCATCGGGGAAGTCAGGCATGGTAGAAAAGAGAGCAGCAGGCAAGGCAGTAAACACCACCAAAAGGATCTTGGATAACTCCAAGTAAATCCTGTTGCCTGAGTTCAATTGATAATAGAACAGAATAACAGAAGAATGATGTCTATGTCAAATTCCATTATAGAACCATAGAATCCTAGAGCAGTGTTTCTCAACCTTGGCAACTTTGAGATGTATGGACTTCAACTCCCAGAATTCCCCATGCTGGCTAGGGAATTCTGGGAGTTGAAGTCCACACATCTTGAAGTTGCCAAGATCGAGAAACACGGTCTTAAAGTTAGAAGAAGCTGTTTAGGCCAGCCCACCCAACCCCCTGTTCAGTACAGGGATCCAAATTAAAGATCCCAGAGAGATGGTTGTCTAATATCTAAACAAATTGTTTATACACCTTGAATGAAAGCGAGGCCATCGTCCCTTTGTGTCATGGGTACTATTGTCAAACTGCAATTATAAGTACAAAGATCTGCCACACTATCATCTATTTTGTTTTCAAATCAAGCCTAACTACAACTTAATTTCAGTCTGGGACACCTACAATTTGACCTTTCTATCAACTTGGTTTGAAGTTTGCAAGCAGCTTCCCATGATCTGTGAGACAGCACAGATCCAGCCCTGCAAGGACCATACAAGCTTGTAGTCGCTAGATCCCATCTTTCTCTTTTTCCTTCACTAACATGATATTTAATATTTCCTTGCAAAGATGAAGGAAGGACTGCCAGAGCAGGAACATTGCTGGATTGGATTTGGTTAATACCTGAATGGAAAATGCCAGGGCTGTGGGCTAAAAAAAAAAGGAAGAAAAAATATTCCAGAAGATGGTACTTGCAAACCAATTTCAAATTGCTGTCAAGAACATTACATGGACATCTCCCTGAAGTCATCAGGAACTGAGTTTGACTTGAATGAGAACTTACTTTTCATCCATGTCAGATTTTCCTTCTTCTAAATTTACTTCAGTGAAGTGGGAGGGTCAGCACTGAGGAACTCTTTTGGGAGTGCTTCAAGAAGCTTTGAAATCCACATTTTCCATGTTTCCTTTTTCTTATATGGATATTGTGAAATTCAGATGTTCACAATGCCTTCTCAATGTTAAATATTAATATATTTACCATGCTAAATTTGGGGAAGATGTAGAGATGATGAAAAAGCTCCTCCTTTTCCAGTTATTTACCCCAAACATTATAACATTCTAAGGCAATTATATTTTCAAAACATCTAATTTGGTGGCAATCAGTACATCTGGTGGCAATGAATTTCATACTTACAAAAAAAAAAAAGATTTCTTTCACCAGAGTCTGGACTCTCTTCAAATTTTGCTTCAGTAGATTACTCAATTTGAGATAAGTAGAGAACCCACTCTAACAGCAGTTAAAATGTCGATCTCTCCTTACCCACCTTATTTATAAGCCAGAAGGGAAACTCTGCACAGGGTTTTGGGGCAGCTGCCTAAGCAACTCTATCTCCAGTGTCAGAATGCAAAAATAAGAAGGGAAAAGCAGCTAAAGGAGATTTCTTTTTCTGATCAAAGTAATTATGTTGCTGTTGTCTGCAGCTGCTATTTTATTATATTCTTTTAGTTTACTGTTTATTTATTATTTTCTAACAAAATTTATAAGGTTGCCCAACTCAAACTGGGTGACTCTGGGTGGCGTACTGCATAAAAACAAACAAACAATAAACCAACAAACCAAACTAAACCCCAAACCCTATAATATTAAATATATACAATATGAAATGGCGACCAAGCAACTTAACAGAACAACCAAAAGGGGACTCTCACTTAACTAGCCCCTCACACCTGGGGGGAGAGCCAGGCCTTAATGGCGTTCCTAAATGTAAGCAGAGGAGGGGCTGTCGTAAATCGGGGAAAGATCGTTCTGGAGATCAGGGGAGACCACAGAAAAGGCATTTATATACCACCCAGCTGCCACGATTCTGAAGACTTCATAATAATGAGCAGAAAACACCAAACCAATACTCAACATAAAATGAACACTATATCCCTCAGCAACCAGCAGCAAAAACACAGTGGCATCCCACTCATCATAAAATCACATAAACAAAATTAAAACTCTTAAAAGTTAACAAGCACAATTTCCTTTTGCTGCTGCTGTTGTTTGCTCATTTAGGTCTTTATCCACATGTATACATATGTACAGATACACCATGCTAGAAGATCAGAATAAAATACTGAGTGCAAGCCAAGAAAAATTGCATGTGTCTAAATCGTGTGATGATTCCTCTTTGTGCACAGTGACCTTTATTTTTCTTGCGAGAAGATGCTTACTTAGATTCTCATGAAAACAGTTACCTAAACATTTTAATGTCATTAAATCAGAAGTCTAATCTATGCGAAGGCATAAAAGTACATTAAACCCCTGAAATACACTTTAGTACTTCAGCAGTTGGCAAAAACATTGTCATGTACTCTGTTATTGGCCATAGGAGAGCACTGTCTCCTACACAGGTTTTAAAATGGTTTGTTCTAACTTTTCAATCAAACATGACTATTAAAGGAAGGAAGGGTAAAATTTCCATGTCCTACACCACTAATTCTTACTGATCAAATATCAAGGAATAGGGCCATTGTCTCCAGAGGAACTCCATAGTTTCATTCGAGTCAGTACGAGAGAATCACTAAATTTTGAGATCCCATATCCTAGACTGAGAAACATTTTGAAAGTGACATAAAGACTATTGTTTGAGAATTAATTCAAGGAAAGTTTAAATGCATATAGTCCATTCAATTTATTTGTAAATCTTTGCGTTTGCTACTGCTTTGTATTGTGTTCAGTCCTTTTATTTCTACATTCCAGAGTTCAGAGTTTATACAAAACTCAAAATTCATCAACAGCAAGTACGATGTCTGAAAATTATAGGATAGGAAGCCACAAAAGAGGGGAAAAAGCACAAATGAGCATATAGATTAGTCCTCGCTTAACAACCACAATTGGGACCAGGAACTCTGTCACTAAGTAGCGTAGTCGCTAAGCAAAAAAATCACATGAACATGGTCATTAAGTGTATCACCCATGGTCATTAAGTGAGACATCACATGTCTGCAGTTTGCGATTTTACTGCCAGCTTCTCCATTGACTCTGGTTGTCAGAAACCAGCTGTGAAGCATGCAAATGGCAATCACGTGACCATGGGATGCTGCAATGGTCGTAAATGCCCACCAGTTGCAAAACACCTGAATCTCGGTCATGTGACTGCAGGGACGCTGTGACAGTTGCAAGTGCGAGGACCAGTCGTAAAGTTACTTTTTCAATGCTGTTGTAACTTCAAACAATAGCTAAACAGGGCAGTTGTTAAGCAAGGACTACCTGTAGTCTCTGGTTTCTTGAAAGCAAAAGTTGAAATGAACATTGCAGTTCTTCGTTAAGTAAAATGCTCAAACAAGACAACAGAAGACAAAAAAGTTTTGATACGTTCAAAATCACTTCTTGATGTCGATGATTCTGCACGTCCTATATTAATATCGGACTATGCCTAAAGGAAAATGTGAGTAGGGGCGACCAACATACTTTGCCCCACATGCACACAATGGGATACATGTGAGTATCTCACATGTGTGGGGAGGTCACTCATCTGCAGAACAACCCAAGAACTTGCAGCTTTTTTCTACTTTAGCTTGCGTAACTGAAATAGGGATTGATAAGCCTACAAATAGTGGTTTATTATTTTCCAGAGTTAAATTTACAGTTAGCCTATTTCACTGACTTCTATTTCTGCATATATTTTTTTAAAACTTACATAAAAATCCTTCAATATTTTAATGGACATTTCTCCTAATATATACTTTAGGAGGACAATTATCATTAATGTAGTGCATTTTTATGTTTTCATTAATTTACACACTTGGGTCTGCACTTCTCCTGACTCTTTCCATTACTGTTCCTGATGCTATTCAATTTATTAGAAATTCAAAATTTGAAGACCTGAGATTCAATTTGATTTGGTTTTTGTTTTTTTAATTTGAAAAATGCTAAAGCAAAAAGACAATTTCCCTGGAGATCTGGAAACCCACCCTCTTGTTTTTATTGTTGTACTTTTATTACTGTTTTTAGGCACCCAGAGTTGTGTGTCACAAGATGGGGACCCATAAAAATATTTTAAATAAATAAATAAAAACAAAAATTCTAGATCACTAAGAGTGCGTTGTACCCTATCCACACGTAAGGATGAGCAAATCTCTATATTTTTTGCCTGTATCACTTATACATTTTATACTATTGTACTATTTAGGTACATTTTGAAATAAGCCATTTTTTAAAAAAAATGTTCAGTGTATTAAAAGCCTAAAAACTGTACTGCATCATCTGAAGAAATGTGAAATCAGACTAATGGCAAAGTCTTGATTTGCACATCCATCCGAATGATCAAAGTTATTTTGTGAAGAAATTGGTAAGATTCCCATTCCTCAGGCAACCCTGTTTTATACAGTAAGATTATCGAATTACTACCATTGATAATAAGATTACAAGAAGAAGATAATAAGAAAAAAATGTTCCAAGATCAGGTCTTCAAATATACCCAGTGGCATCTTGAACAAGCTGGTAACTCAGCTATTTGTTTGTTTTTTCTTTTGTTTGTTTTTTGTCTACTTTGGAAATACATTAAGCAATTCACATTCTCTTACTGAAAATTGTCTATGATGAGCTGCAATCTGAATAGTACCCTACCCAGTCAGTAAACAGTCTGTACAGAGACATCTTTAACTTAAATTCAGCAAAACTGGCCCATCATATTGCATCAAACATGTGCTAGATAACATGGCTTTCTGACTTTGGGACAGATCAATCAAGGTAATACTGTAGTAGCAGAACCTTTTGAAGTGGCAATTTGGAATTGCTGCATCACTGATTTGGACAAAAGGAGAAAATAAATCACATCTTATAATTAATATGGCAATAAAGCACGGCCTTTTGGATTCATAATCTCATTAAATTCAGCTTCATGAATATTTGCAATATTGGGAAAATATCAGTCATTATTTAACAAATGTGAAAATACATAGAAAGATGGCATTTGTTCCCTGTATTTTTATTAAGGATTCATGATTTACTTTTTTGTCCCTTGAACATTGAAGATAGGCTTTTAATAGACTAGATGCTTTATTCATTTAGAGTCAATTTATCTTATGATATAACGTTAACACTGAGTCAGCTGTGAAATGAGAAATTCAAACTGGCCGTTGTCTTTATTTAACCCAGATTTAATTCAGAGATGGGTAGCTAAATATATGTCATCTTAAGTCCTAGGGCAAGCCACCTTTAAACTGTGGTAGGTCAGGGAAAGCCACTAAAGTGCTAATAATCGATGATCAGTGGGGGCAAAGAAGATGAGTATGCAAATCCCTGCTCAATTCTCTGAGCAATTTCTCAGTTTTGCCTGCCTTACAGGACTGTTGTTGTGGGGATACAGGGGAAGCACGTGTATACTGCCTGAACCTCTTTAGAAGGAGGTTAAGGAAATGGAATGCTCTAGCCATTGCTCGGGCTCTCATGTGTATTGCCTCTTGTACAAGTCGGTTCTTTAAATATGAATAGTTATTAGATGCACAGGTAGCATACGTTAAGCCTGTATTTCTTCCCAAGCTAGTATCCCATGAGCAGTTATTTTGTACAAAATGCACTTCTCAATTGCTAACTCTCTCCATCTATCCTGCATTCCAGCATCTCTTTCAAATGAAGTTGGTGCAGGTGGCTTTTCTTACCTTCACCTCATCAAGGATAATATTCCAACTCTGTTCTACCTGGATGAGCCAAATGGTGGTATTCTCTGTCCAGCCATGAAGCCTTCCAAGTATCATCCCTCTAGAGCAGTGTTGTCCAAACCTGGCCACTTTAAGATGAGTGGACTTCAACTCCCAGAATTCCCCAGCACCCATGCTGGCTGGGAATTCTGGGAGTTGAAGTCCACTCATCTTAAAGTGGCCAAGTTTGGACAACACTGCTCTAGACCAGCCTTTGCTGGCTGGGGAAATCTGGGAGTTGAAGTCCACACATCTTAAAGTTGCCAAGGTTGAGAAACACTGCTCTAGACTGTAATCAACTTCACTTTGTACTTTCCCTTAATAAATCCCAAAGACCAGAGCAGGGCTTTGGAATGAACTCCAACACTGTATCAAATGGCTTGATGATAATTTATGTAGAGTGGACACTGGAGACCTCATAATCTTAAATCTGTGTGGCATATTCTGATATATCAGATGCTGAGAAATCATTAAAAGAAATGGGTGATCTCCGAGCCAGTTAATGGACAGAAAATGACACTTCATTCCTGTTTCATGTTCTATTTTAGTGAACATGTACAGGGGACCAAAAGCATATGAGTTGTTGAAAATTAAGGATAATGAAAGACGTGATGGGAAATTTGCATAAATTTGATATTTCCAGAATCAGAATGGAATTTAACAGGACTCAGCAGAAAATGAGGAATAATAACTTAGGGTGCAGAGGAATTAAAAGAGGATCAGTTGTCAAAGCATCTTTAGTTGCTTAACCATCTATCTTTTAACTGATTTAATAACTTCAGTAATTGATTAAATGTAAAAATATCTGCATATTAGCAAACCTCATGTCTTTTTTTAACATATTGAAAGAAGCATAAACTAACATCATTTAATAATAAAGAAAAAGTACAATTCAGGGACAAATTAGATATACAAGTTCTCATTCTTTAGATGTTTAATTAAAAAAAGAAAGCCTTTGTGCATTGAGTTCAACTTACTCCCAGGTAAATCAACATGGTGTATTCTTCTTTGGGATGATTTCCACAGAACTCATGAACTCATTCACAGACATAAAGTCAGAATTTAACAAATCCTAAAAGGTAATATAGTTTAATTCTGTGCTGATGCAGAAACCCACTGCTGAAAAACAAAGTAAAACCCACAGAATTCTGAACAGTTCCGGGGTACCTATAGCATGCAAAAGAAGTAATTATGGGGGCTACAATGCCACAATTGAAGCCCCATTCCTTCCCCCCCCCCCCTTATTTGTGTTGGGGAAAAAAAGAGGCAAAGCTTCAATACTGTGACTGTGGCCACCTGTTCCATTGTCCCTTTGGCTCTGTTCTCCAAACATATTTAACTGGGTCAAAACCAGGACAACTGTGTTGTGCAAACAGCTTAACTTGGGTAGCAGTGGGGTAGGATCCTCCAAAAGAAAGAGTTGAGAACTTGAGAACTTGAAAAGAACTTATTAATAATATTAATATTAATATTAATATTAATATGTGAAATGGGGTATGGATGCTCTGAAGCAAGGATAATTTTCAAAAAGAGGATTGTATCAAGAGGTACACTAAAGGTATTGGTATAAACTAGATCTAACTATTTTTTATTTTTTCTTATCTTCTTTAATTTGTTTGGCTTACTATTTACTTTTTTGCTGCACTTTGCATAATGTTGCTTTCCCTGAAAGGGAACAGCATGATGAGTAAGTATGTATGGCTCTCACTTCTCAGTGTTTAAGGTTCCTGCAAGGATAGGTAAAAATATGATTCTTTGATTTTAAAACAGAAAGCAAAAGGTGAGTTAGAAAAATAATAGCGAAACTTTTCTCTCTCTCTTCTCCTTCTTTCCCTTTTATCTTTATTGCTCTCAGCTCTTTAATCATTATGGCTATTTTTCACATTGCAGGCATTCCGATTAATCTTTCCCAGTGTTGTGGAATTTTTGCCAAAGACAGGAGCACAATGCTGAGGAGAAGAACCAAGTTTATTGCAATGATCATTGGGTGCCTGCTTTCAAGAAAGAGGGACCCTGAACTATAGAAAAGCATTGAATTTCTACACTTTTGAGGATGACAGACGGGAAATCTGAGGGATCTGATTTGAGGATAGGTTTGGATAGGTGTTAAATGGGAGATAAATGTTTTTTTCTATTGTGAGATAAGAACCACGCTTTAGCCAAGACAAGGAGTCTAATGCAAAAGAGGATGGAATGCTGCGCGTGCTGTTAATAAGGGTGGAATTCCTGTGGTTTCTCACTCTTTAGCAAACGATATCCGTATCGGGGCAAGCCCTTAAGCAGACAGGTGATGGCCCTTCCATTGTTTCAGTAGGATAGTGTTAAGAGGGCTATTTTTGTCAGCAGAACATGGCCATTCTTGGGCCATGCAATAGCTTGGAGCTGATCCTGTTTTGCATGAGCAAAGAATGGCAGAAGGAAGTGGAGGAAAGAGTTTGCAAGGAGGCAAGGGGGAGGGGGGGGGGCAGAAAGAGAGGCAAGAGGGTGGGGGAGAAGAGTTTCCAGCTTTATTTTATTATTTTTCCATCACACCAGCATCTGCGACCAGAGCTACAAAGAAAAAGTGTCTCTTTATTTTGGAGGTACTTTAAGATCATCACATACAACTAGTGGTAAGAAAATGAGTGGCAATTTTTTATTAATGGATTGGAATCATTATTAGTCCTGTTCAAATGAACATAAGGCTGAGCCTCAGCTGCTGATTTGCTTCTCTCTGTGTGAGGCTGCATCTTCAAGGTTTTTTTGCAGTTAGCAAACCACCATATTCTCCATGGTTAATAATGACTCAGTGATACAATCACAACTTTCTGTTCATAAAGTAGGCCAGAGCTGAAGCTAAAAAAACAAAGAAATCTAAATCTAACAAATACAATAAAAATAAATAACCCACTCCCACAATATGAAGCACTCATCAAGGAAGACAGCCTATGATCTATGATACAGTTTTTAAATTGATTTCTAAGGAGAGGAATTTTGAATTTATGCATCAACTTCTAAAAAGTTTTTAAAGGAGGGTAATGTCCCAAATACCCCACCTTAGATACCTGTCCAGCTTTACATCAGATATCTTAAAAGTTATTAATTAACTGTTGTTGGTTTTGTTTTACTGTGAATCTCTTTCACTGTATTTATTACAATATTGTATCGCATTTATTACAATGGTGTTATCTTCATTTTTTAAAATGAGATATGAATTCTGCAAATAAAATAAAAAAGCTAGAAGGGGGGAGATAAAGTTTATATAGTTTTGCACAAAATGATGAATTCCCTTGCTATCTATGGGCTGAAGGAAACTGCAATAATAACAGGAATTACTGGGAAACTTACCAAAATGCATAAGACAAATAACTGGAAACATGTCATGAAAATTCCATTGTCTTAGAACAAATAGCAGCTATTTACTAGTGCACCATGGAAAATCTATTCATTCGAGTATGTGTATGTTCACCTAATGGATTGTGTCTACTTGATGTACAAGGATGACATGCTTAACCCTAAAAGAACATGACCTTTAAACTCCATATACAACTGGGGGGGGGGGGTCAGCATACATTTATTTTACAGAATCTACTCCCACTGACTTTAAATCAGACATTTCCAAGATTCTAAGTATCTTTCCTTCTGATATGTAACCATTCACTCCTTTTTCATTAATTATGGCTTCATGATAAAGAAAAACTTAACATTCATTCGTGAACCTGCTAAATGCTGATGAACAACCCTACTTCCATTCCTTATGATGGTGAATTTGCTTGACTGGGTAGTCATCAGACTGGGTACTCATCAGTTCCTACCACATGCTATTCCATGCATCTTATTTTGTTCACATGAGAAGTTGTAAATTATCTTGCTTATAGAATCCTTCTGCACAGCAATTATATGTACGAATTTATTTATTTCCTTTCTATTCAATCTTTCTACACCTAGAATGCTTAGACTGGTTAACAAAGAAGTACAAGAAATAAACAATTAAAAAATCCTAATGTATAAATACATGGATAGTATAGGTAGATGAGAATTAGCCTAGCTTAAAAAAATATGATTGAAGAGGATAATCTTAAAGCCTTTCCTAAATATGGAGGGAATGGAGGCCAAGTCCAGTTGCCAAGAAAGTACATTCCATAGCTTGAAACTGCAGTGAAGAAAGACCTCTGCTGTGTGACCAACAAATCGATACTTAAATTAGAGAAGCCCTCCTCCTCTGCCTGTAAAGCTTATTTGTTCTATCTGATCCTCTCATGGAAGTACTAACTCGACATTTTGGAAAGATTCAGTAGCTGGCAGGGCCTTCTTGTAGGGTTACCTTAAACCAAAGTAATCTACAGTGGAGGTAATAGCAAGTGGGGTAAAAGGACATGAGAAGAAACTTTAGAATCAAACCCAAAAGCAGGCAGTGTCAAACCATTTTTGTGTTGTTGCCAAGAAATGGTGTGGACATAGCTGAAACAGACACATTGGGTACCCCAGATAAGAAGACATTCTCTAAGAATGTCTTAGGAAGACATGGGGAAGAATGTCCAACTTTCACAAGTAGTCTGGACATGGCCGCACCAAAATTTCCAAGAAATATGGTCACTCAATAAATGACTTCTCAACCAGCATCTTTTTTTAAAAAAATTTCATGCAGAAGCTTGAAAAAGTTGGGCTCTTTTAATGAATAGCAGAAAAATGCTGCACTTCACTTCTGAGAAGAAACTCTTCCTTATCATTTTTAAGCATGCACAGCCCTATTCTCCAATTCTACCCATAGATAGTGTAGTATGAATCTAAGAAATGGATAGTAAGTACTGGATACATAGCCATCAAAGCCTGGAGTTTTCATCCTTTTCCAAGCCATTCCCAACCCTTACATGGAAGGATTGAATCCAATCTGTATAATCTTAGTCAGCACATACATTAGTAGCCTAAGGATTATGAGAGTTGAAATCCAACATATGTTGAGCCTCCAGATTAGGGAAGGTTGTTGTAATTTAAAGCAATTTTTATTTTTAAAAATAAATTTTAATGGTGAAATTGCAATTTGGAGGCAAATTTCTGAAACACACTGCATAATTTATATAAACAAAAACTGGACCTTCAAGTAGTGAACTTCAAAAATAGAGTTAAAATACTGAGACACCAATAATGAGATGCCTTCCAAGTTCTGCATTGTGAGGTATATCCCCATGAACAGGTTCACTCAGTTCTTATTCTTATGAAATGAAGTGGACATCTTTGGGTGGCCTTTTAGGTGCTGTAAAAAGATGGGATTCCTGAGTAGCATATGTTCAGTAATTAATTAGTTCTGGAATAATTTCATTTATTCAGGAGAGGCTTTTAATATTAGTTTATAACTTGATTAATCCTAATTGGTCATACCAATGTGATGATTGTTATAAATCACTGGAATCACACAGATAGCTTTTAATCTGACTGTTCCATTCCCTCATTCCTGAAAGACATCAAAGAGAGTACACTGCATTGTAGAGCTACCACATCTAGGCTGCAAAAATCCAGATGACCATCAGATATCAGCAAAAGAAATATGGAAAACTAATTTATTTATTTTACTCATTTATTTAAATTTCAGATTTGTCATCGCCCATCTCACTGTGGGGTGACTCTGGGCGGTTTACAATAAAAACAGAATAAACATTGATTCAAATAGATAAATATTAATTAATTAAAATATGATAAAAAACAAACTTCCTATACGAAACTTCCAAGAGGCTGATATTAATTAGGTGTTAATAAACTCAGGGAGCATCGTCAAGGTGCCAGCCATCCCCAGGGTTGATTGTATCTTTCCTCACCCCACACAAGTTGGCAGAGCCAAGTCTTCAATTCCCTCCAAAAAATTGGGAGGGTAGGTGCCCGCCTCACCTCTGGGGGGAGAGTATTCCATAGGTGGGAGCAATGGCAGAGAAGGCTGTCCTCCCAGGACCCGCCAGCTGACATTCTCTCACTGATGGGATCTGCAACATGTCTTCTCTGCTGGACCAGGTGGGATGGGTCAATGTAATGGGGGTGAGATGGTCCCTCAGATAACCTGGACCCATGCCATGTAGGGCTTTAAAGGTGATAACCAACACCTTGAATTGGACCTGGAAACAAACTGGAACCCCATGCAGCTCCCACAGCAAAGTCGTTACATGTGCCATTCTTGGGGCACCCAAGATTGCCCACACAGCCACATTTTGAACCAGCTGTAGTTTCCAGATATTCTTCAAGGGTAGCCTCATGTAGAGCACATTGTAATAGTCTAAATGAGAGATGACGAGGGCATGAGTGACTGGAGGGACTCCTGATCCAGGAAGGGGCTTAACTGGCAGACAACATGAAGTTGCGTGAAGGCCCTCCTGGCCACAACTGTCTCCTGCTCCTCGAACAGGAGCTGTGAGTCCAGGAGGACCCACAGATTATGCACTGGGTCTGTCTGGGGCAGTGGAACCCCATTGAGAACCAGAGATGGTAAACCCCCAGATACAGAGAAGCCCCCAACCCACAGCTACTCCATCTTACCAGGGTTCAGATGAAGCCTGTTGTTCCCCATCCAGACCCCTACAGCCTCCAGGCACTGCGAAAGGGTGGTCACAGCTTCACTCAAATCACCTGGAATGGAGATGCATAATTGGGTATCATCTGCATGTTGGCAATACCTCATCCCATGGTGACAGATGATAATTATTTCAGTCTAACAGTAATGTAGTCCAAGTTACTGTTAACACTGATACATATTCTTGCTGATTTAGTTTTTGGTGGCTAGTTCATAGATCTAATCTCAGATTCATATATTAAGTTAATTACCAAAAGCCAAGAACTACAATTAGTATATTGATTATATAGCACTTATTTAATCTACTTTAGGGATTACATCCAGGAAAGATGTTGATAAATTGGCTGTAGATTTAGGTGAAGAGTAAGCAAAACCACTGTGGAAACCTGTGGAAAGTTTTGGCAGATCCAGGAATCCTCCTTCCCCAAAAATATACAAAGTGGTTTGTGAAAGCAACTCATATGAAGAAAAGAATCAACTGATCTCACACTGTGGCTGCATCAACATTCTACACTAAACATTCATTAGTCATTGGTTCCAACTGGTTTTCAAGGACGAGTTATACTTTATAGTAATCCAACTGAGATGCAAGTAATCCATGTAAAGTCTTATACCAGAACAAATGCAACTGAAATGCCAGTTGAACCTGTATGGCCGCAGTTAATAATTGATATTTCTGGATAAAATCAGGTCCAGGAATACTCTCAGGCTATAACCTGGTTATTTTAAGGGAAGTTACGAACATCATTGGACTGATAGCAGCCTAACTAATTCGATCTGCTTTGTCTGGACTTAATTCCAATTTTTTACTATCATCCAGCACATCAGTGGCTCCAAGATTTCATTCAAAATCTCCATAGGAGATTTACACACACACACACACACACACACACACACACCAGTCTTGACCCCAAATGCAAAGGCTTAGGATAGGTTGTCAAACAATAAATAATGGATGCCATAGAATCAGTGAAACAACCTCCTTTCTGGCCCTTTGGATTAAAAAATGCAATTTGGTGATTATAGGTATCTAACATATCAGGAAACAAGATTGAACTGGCAAGTCACTATCACATGGGAATTCAATTCTGTCCTGCGTTTTTTGATCACTTGTGTCTTTGTTTCGTACTACTTTCAGGCTGTTGTCACACACCTGTGGGATTTCGGCAAATGCATTCTATTTCCTGGGACTGTTTCATGCCTCCCATCATTTTCAATTTATTAAATTATAGACTATAAGGTCACATGCCGTAATTTCTTTAGCCAGACAGCAGCTGCTACCGTTGCATAACTATTTGGTTATAACAGATCCTGAAACTCTGTATCATTACCCAATATTTTTGTTCACTTCCATATGTGTACATGTCCGCCTTTCCTTTCTCTAGCACATTTTTCATATCTATTGCCTCATTGTAATTTTTCAGCTTCTCCTAAATATATTGACATACCAGACAACCATATTACTTTTTAATCATAAGACTTGAAAAGATTCAATATTCATGAACAAATTATTTGGGGAATTGCATTATCTTCTGAAGGCCTGGATGTTTTCCTCTGTTCCTTGTGCTGTACTAGAACACATTCAAAGCAGTATCTTGCAGAAATTTTGCTGGCATCAGAAATGGCCAGCCTGAGTACAGATTTGCCCAGTCTGCAATGCTGAGGTGAATCACCTGGCAGTCTCCTGAGAAACTGTTCAGAGAGAGAGAGAGAGAGAGGGAGAGGGAGGGAGGGAGGGAGGGAGGGAGGGAGGGGGAAAGGGAAAGGGAAAGGGAAAAACTTGTGTTTTAATTTTGAAAGGGTAATCCTATGACTGTTTTCTCAGATGTAAAACCCATTGGGTTCAGTGTATCTTGCTCTGAAGTTCTTGGTGCTCTCTGAGCTTGGCTGTTTGCCTGCAGATGTTTCATTATTCAACTAGGCAACATCATCAGTGTAACAACATCACACTGATGATGTTACCTAGTTGGGTAATAAAACATCTGCAAGCAAACAATGAAGCTCAGAGAACGCCAAGAACTTCACACTTCAAACCCAAGCTACATATATTCTCTTCTATTAGTCTCTTGCTTTTCTAAGTGATTTTAAGATTTCAAACAAATGCCTTTTGATTTTTAAGCCCACTGGGAAAGTTCAGGGTAGTCACAGAGGCATTCCAGATATCTTTTTCCTTCTCCCAGCAGAATCTACCACTTATTGGAAGTTTTCAAGATGCAGAGACCAGTATGTTACTGATGTATTTCCTCCCTCCCATAGCATTTTTTCCTATCTATCTATCTATCTATCTATCTATCTATCTATCTATCTATCTATCTATCTATCTATCCATCCATCCATCCATCCATCCATCCATCCATCCATCCATCTATCTATCTATCTATCTATCTATCTATCTATCTATCTATCTATCTATCTATCATATTTATGTAGCCGCCCATCTCACACAAGAATGATTTTATATATAATTATATAATGATCAAAAGCCACTAACAGCATTATCACTATACCACCTGTTGTATTTGTAAGGGTCTCCCAATGCACTTTTAAAGCAACCCTCATTTAACCCACTCTTTTTTTAATAGTAATTTTATTGAAAATTACAATTACAACAATAACAAACTAATAAAAACTAAAAAAAAGAAAGAATAAAAAGAAAAAATAGAAGGTGCAGAAAAGAAAAAGAAAGAAAAATAGAAAAGAAAGAAAAAATAAGAATATAGCAAAGAAAAAGAAAGAACTATATTAAGAAATGACTTCCCCCTTCATCTCAACAAGTATAAACAATTTTAGCAATGTATCACCTTCTCTTAAAATACAACACATGATCTCTTCTTCCCATCTCCCATCTCTTATCTATAAACAAATCCTTAAAACCTCATCATTTCAGTCCTGATGTCAGCAAAAGTCCATTAAGGGTTACCAGAGATAACAACGTATCTATTTTAACCTTGATCAAATAAACCAACTTTATATTACTTCCTTTTACTTTTAACAATCTTGATTTTTAATCCTTTCAAATAATATCCTAGAACTTTATTTATTTTCATTTTTTCTTTGTCCCTTCTCACAAAATTATTCACAGCTTTAACAAGCTTCTTTTGTAAATCCAGTATAGGAAAATTATCCAGGTCACTCTCATTGTTTGTTATTTGTATATCCTTTTTAATTATTAAGACATCAGCCGGTTTTTTTGTATGTCCAGTGTAGCATCTTTTTCCATATCATAACCTCTTTTAAGCACAGTCTATCAATAGAGGCAGACACTCTTAACTTCTGGGTTCATTGTTCAAAAATATCCTTCAATATGTCCAATGTTAAAATACTTTGCTCCATTCTGTATTAGTAAGTCAAATTTAAGTGTTCTTCTCCTTTAATTGTAATATTTAGTTCCTTCTAGTTCCTTCTAATATCCAACCTTCAAAGTCCCATCCTAACATGTTTTTTTTTTAATGAATTCAAAACAAAAGCATTTTCCCATGGAAAGGATTCTTATAATTAATTCCAAAATCTTATTTCAAATCTATCTGGACCCTTAGTCCATTTGTAACTTTCTAAAATCAAAGTTCTAATCACCCTTATGTTGTTTATTAAAAAAAAAAAATTTTTTTTAAGACCTTAAACTTTTATTTAAAATGTCTTTTACTAAGGATTGAAGGAAATGTACCTGGCGCTATAAAACTTGTCAATCCAAACGTTCCTGATAGTTGAAAAGCAGTTAACAAGCAATTTCCAAAAATTATTAGAAAAGGAAGTATGCATACCTAGTTCCTAGTTCAAATCATGGTTTGAGCAAGATGGCTATTGCCTCATCTCCCAGAACTCTAAGCCTGCCATAGACTGCTGTCTTGTGGTCTCCTTGTGAGGAACAACTGTCTGGAGCACTTGTGGGCAATCTCAAGTCCTCTCCTTGTCCAGAGAGGAATTACAAAGAGCCTGTCTACTTGTCGGCTGTTCATTCCGCCATGGTTGTTGACTCTGCGTCTTCAGTTCACAATTTCTTCCCCAGAACTCAACCCATTTTGTCTCATTAATCTGCAGCCTGAAGACACATTTGATATGTGTTGCTGTCAATATGTGTATATGTTCCTTGCACAGAGCACCCTCAGTTCAAGGTTAGATAGTTTCTAATCTCTCACTTCACTGCTCTAATCCCAGTATTGCCAGCTTTCCATGGAAACAAGGAAGAAAAGAAGAAGATTGTTCTCCATCTCCTAGTATGGCTTCTTCTTGGAAATAGTAATGATTTGCAGTTTAGGCCTTCTCTCCAGGCTAGACCTTGAAGTACATGTTAGAAGGTGGTGGATATTGCAGGTAGTCTCTGAGAAACAAGCATACTCCATCAGACCTTGAGAAGGAGGGCAAAAGAAAGCACTGCTTCTCCAGGAATGGCCAGGAAGCAGATTGTTTACAATACAGCAGTACTGGTGTGCAACTGGCACCCATCAGTGGGTGCAAGTAAATACAACCACAAAGATGCACAAACCCCTAAACTGCTAGCTCCTACTCTTGGAACATCAAGAACTTGTGCCAGGCTTCTGTTGTCTTTGTCAGTGGGCTGTTTTATTCATGACAAGGATTTTTCACTAACTCCCCACCTAGGTGGAATTTCAGAATTTCATTTATATTTGAAACCATCAAGGTGGATACAGCATCTGCAATCTCTCTCTCTGCTACCCCAAGCTTAGGAATAGGACATGGCACTTGCACAGTCCTGGTGCTCATGCACCTTCCCACCACCGTCTCCATGCACATTGCTCAGAAGGGCTTCTGGAATGTAGACACACCACATACTCTGAGAATGGCCCTAGTGCTGTTTTGATGTAAATCTTATTAGTAAAGTTAGAAGGCTCGTAGGCTTAGGACTTTATCATTGTACAAGTGTTATTTTTACTGTGATTATAAACATATTATAATGTATATAGGTTTTATTTTTTTAACCTTTGTATAATTTTAACTGCTGCTTAACTTTTACTGGTTTATTTTTTATTGTGGCTGAACCATGATCCAGTAGGTGGGTTAGAAATAAAATGTTTGGTTTATTTCTTTGTATATTTACTGGGGAATACTTTTTCCATATAATTACCTGTGGTTTGCCTTACATTCACTGAGAAGCATACCAGAAAACACATTAACAAACAATAATAGGTCAATAACTGCAGATAATGCTGCTGAAAACATGGATGCCTTTGAAGATTAGCTCTTGCTTGGGTGGGGCAGTTTGCCTGGTAAATTTAACTCCTTTGTTTCCTCTTTTCCCTTTTGATGGAATATGTTTTAGACTCTAAAGACAATAGCAGGAACTTTATATTACTGTCATGTAAATCAGTCAGAATTTTTTAAAGGACATTGTAAAAATGCTATTAAAAACAGCTTTTTTTAAAAAAAAAATTTAAATTGCCTGTATTTATTTAAATGACACACCTTACCTATTTCTAGCAGTCAGTCCCTCCCTCCCCTTAATGTACTACTTTGAACTAATTGTATTTTCCAGGTTTGGGGTCTCAGGCAGCCAGATCAAATAAACCTTCAAAGACACTTAGTGCTTGCTGGATTGTAACATAATTGTATAAGCTCCATTTGCATTTCTGTATTTCTGCCAAGATTTATTTGAACTTTTCTCTGTTATTTTTTTCTCTGCAAGTGTAAAGAAAGACCATCAGCTCCAGCCAGTGCTGTTCCTAGGGTCCTTGGATGCAAACTGTAGTCTTCAAGTGGCACAGAGGATACAGATTTGAATAGCTACCAAAGTCTAATTTTTTTTTTCCAAGTAAAACTTTATCTGTTCCTGAAGGGAGAAAAATCATTTCTTTGATGAGGGACAAGAGGAGATAACTACAGATTCAATGGCTCTAAGTATGCCCAGAAGTCTTGGAGCTACAGCACAGTAGTTCCTACCCAGCTGGAGGGCAACCCGGTTGAGACTGCTTGAATTCATTGGTTCATCAAACACAACACTGATTTCTTACATTCCTTTTGTTCCTTATAGACTCTGTGTGTGTGTGTGTGTCTCAGCCTGAGGTCCGTATGCAGTCCCTGCACTTTATTTTTGTAACTTTCCAGACCTTTTCAGCCACCCAAGTGAATCTCTTTAGAAACTTCTGGGTTGGCCCTAAAAGAGACATAACACATTAAAAAGAAAGAAAGGAAATTTCCAAAATATTCCTTTCCAAGCTAGTGAAAAAAGGGAAATCTCGTACGTGACAGATAGATACGTCTGATTTTTGTTATTGTTCTGCCCATTCTACTTCTTGGCCTCACCCAATGAAGTCCTTAGCAAACCCCTTCCCCTCCCTCCAGTGTATGGAGCCTCTGACAACCATAAGGTCACACACATATCCTCTCCTAGAAATACACACTGAGAAAAATGATTGCTTTATTCTTTAGAAGAGGAAGCCAAATATGTAGACTAGGAAGCTTATGAATCTTTATTAATGCAAAGATTTCATTAGTTTATGACTTTTTAAATTTTGGAGTTTAGTGGGTATCTTAATATAAGCTGAAACAAATAAGATACAACAAATTGTTTTCACTATTGCCAACAAAAGAGAGCTAGTTTGGTGTAGTGGTCAAGGCATCAGGCTAGAAACTGGGGGACCATGAGTTCTAGCCCCGCCCTAGGCACAAAGCCAGCTGGGTGACTTGGGAAAGTCACTCTCTCTAAGCCCTAGGAAGGAGACAATGGCAAACCACCCAAACACATCTCATCCCCATTATATCAACCCATCCCACCTGGTCAGGCAGAGAGGGCACGTTGCGGAACTCATCAGCGAGGGAATGTTGGCTGGCGGGGCCCAGGAAGAGAGCCTTCTCTGCCTTTCCCCCGCCTTTTGGAATATTCTCCTCCCAGAGGTGTGGCGGGCCCCTACCCTCTGGGCTTTCATAAAAGGTTTAAAGACCAGGCTCCGTTAGTGTGCATGGGCTGATATGGGCTGTACCCGTTCCTGGGGATGGTTAGCCCCTGATGATGCTCCCTGGAATTACTCACCAACTCTCCATCTTCCTGGAACGTATTTATTTTTAGGATTGTTTTTAAGTTGTATTTTAATGAATTTTTATCTTGTTGTAAACTGCCCAGAGTCATTTCATGAGATGGGTGGTGACAAATTTGATTAATAAAATAAATAAAATCTTGTCAAGAAAACTGAAGGGACTTGTCCAGGCAGTTGCAAGGAGTCAACAGTGACTTGAAGGCACCAAAACAAACAAACATTGGCAATAAAACACACACAAAGAAGCAATGATTGCTGGGACGCTCAGAAGCTTCTGCAAGAGTGCACCGTGCTGGGAACATGCTCAAAAACAAGGAAACCATTTCCCCATTTCAGCTACTATGTTTTGCAGAAAATAAATGCCAGCCTAGAAGTTGCCAATTATTAGGAATCATTTTCCAAGGTGCTACTAGGGTCTGCATGAAGAGGAGATCCCTGAAAACTTCAACATATGCATGGAGCTTTACTGAAATGACTCTTTGGATCCCAATCCATGTTTTTAGTGCTTTACTTGTTGTTAAATAATCCACTCTTTTTACTGAGGCTGAACAAGAATATTTGGATGTCAAGTGCCTATTTAGACTGGCTTGGTTATGTTAAAAATAGCTGCAAGGACTTGAAGACAAAGGCAATTTGCTCCATTGTGTCTTGAAAGCTGTCAAATGACAGGGTAGATGCTTAAAAAAAAAAGCCCATAGTTACGCTTCACTGGCACTTCATTAGCTAAGCTGTCTGAATATAACAGTACTTCTGGGACAAAAGCTATCATTCTGGTGCAGTGAAGAAGGTATGCATTGATTATTATGGATTTAACCATGCCATTGGTCAACCATGCCCACCATGTCAAATTCTAAATTAGTGGCAGTCCCAGATTATAATGTTCTCAAGGCATTTATAGGCAATGTTTAACTGACATACACTGAAATCTTATCATTAAAAAACTGCAAACAAATATGAGTTCAGCAAAATCTTCTCACAGTTTAAATTTTAAACAGAAATCAGCCATCACAGGACGGGGAAGAAATTATTCCTGGAAATCTATGAAAGTATTTATCTTTGCATTATTGTATTCAGTGCCACTATTGATTCTGCTTCTTCTCCTTTACAAAAATGATACAATTAAAAAAAAGCAGAATAATAAGAATAATAATAATAATAATAATAATAATAATAATAATAATATCATCTTGAAGACCATTAGCATTGACACTTGAAGACCATTGGCACTGATAAAATCACCATCAGTCAATTGCAAAAGGCAGCTTTACTTGGAATGGCTTACATCCTGCAATGATACCTTTAACATCTTCTAACAACAACATCTGCCTATCTCAGGTCCTTGGGAAGGACTCGATAAATGGATAAAAATGCCAGATCCAGTCTAAACATCTGGCTGACTCTATGACCAACAATAATAAATTGCACTACCTGGAGACAGCAGAATAGAACAGAAAGAACTGGAGAAAATCACAAAATACAAAGACCTGCAAACAGAACTAGAACAGCTGTGGCAAAAGAAAGCAAAGATAGTACCAATTGTAATAGGTGCCCTGAGTGCAATCACAAAACATCTGGAGCACCACTGAAACACCATCGGCATTGAGAAAAATCACCATCAGTCAATTGCAAAAGGCAGCTTTAACTTGGAACAGCTTACATCCTGCGATGATACCTTTAACACCATCAAACAACAACATCTGCCTATCCCAGGCCCTTGGGAAGGAATCAATAGGTGGATAAAAATGCCAAATCCAATCTAAACATCTGGGTGACTGTGTGACCAACAATAAATCATCTCTGAAACCAAAGTGCCTGGGGCAGTCTTTTGCCAAGTTATCTAGGAACAGTTTGATCCTGTTGCTCTCAAGGAACTGGACAGGATCCTAGGGAGTGTGAGCACAACCACCTGTGTTTTAGACCCATGCTGCTCCTGGCTGATGAAAGCCTCCCAGGATATGACATGTGGGTGGGTTCTGGCAGTGATTAATACTTCTCTGGAGGAGGGGGTGGTGACCCAACCTTTTAAGGAGGCTGTGGTCCACCCTCTTAAGAGGCCATAGCTAGATCCCACCCTGTTGGATAGTTTTCATCCAGCCTCCAATCTTCCCTTTTTGGGGAAGGTTGTTGAGAAGGTGGTTGCGCTGCAGCTCTAGAGGTTCTTGGATGAAACTGATTATCTGGACCCTTTTCAGTCAGGGTTCAGGCCTGGCTATGGGATGGAAATGGCATTGGTTGCACTTTTTGATGACATCTAGCAGAAGCGAGATGGGGGTAGTGCATCCATCCTCACTCTACTTGGCCTCTTGGTGGCCTTTGATACCATCGACCATGGTATCCTTGTGGAGTGGGTCCCAGGGTTGGGAGTGTGGGGCACTGTGTTGTCCTGGTTCACTTCATTCCTCTGTGGCTATTCCCAGTTGGTGTTGATAGGGAGCGAGTGGTCTGGCCCTTGGCCCTGCTTTGTGGGGTTCCACAGGGTTCGGTAGTTTCTCTACTCCTGTTTAGCATCTACATGTAGCCGCTGGGTGAGAACATGCACTGCCATAGGGTGAGATATCATCAGTATGCTAATGATACTCAGCTGTATATCTCAGCCCATGTTGAGTTAAGGAATGCCATGACCTCCCTCTCACAGCGCCAGGCTGTTAAGGTCTGGATGGGGAGCAACAGGTTGAAACTGAACCCTGGCAAGATGGAATGGCTCTGGGTTTGGGGTTCTTTTGTCCATGCAGAATTGTCATCTTTGGTCTTGGATGGGGTTGCACTGCCCCAGACGGACCCAGTGAGTAATCTGGGGTTCTCCTGGACTCGCGACTCCTGCTCAAGGAGCAGCTGGCAGTCGTGGCCAGGAGGGTCTTTGCGCAACTGCGGGTTGTGTGCCAGTTACGCCCTTTCCTGGACCAACAGGCTATGCTCACAGTCACCCATGCCCTAGTCACCTCCCGCCTTGACTACTGTAATGAGCTCTATATGGGGTTGCTCTTGAAAAGTATCCGGAAGCTTCAGTTGGTTCAGAATGTGGCAGCCCACATAGTTTTGTGCAAGCATATATTTGCACACATGTCACCTTTCTTGTGGGAGCTGTATTGGCTGCCAATTTGCTTCCAGGTCCAATTCAAGGTGCTGGTTGTCACCATTAAAGCCCTATACAACTTGGAGCCAGGTTATTTGAAGGACCGCCTTTTCCCAGTTTCATATGCCCGACCTACCAGATTGGGGAGGCAAAGTATGTTATGAGTCACCTGTATTAAGGAAGTCCATCTAGTGGGACCAAGGAGAAGGGCCTTGTCCATGGTGGCTCCCTCCCTGTGGAACACCATCCCTGCAGAGATAAGACTGGCCCCCATATTGATACTCTTCTGCAAGGCCCTGAAGACATGGTTGTGCCAGCGGGCCTGGGGATCCCAGGTCAACCTAGAGCCCATCAAATGTGATGCCCAGAGCCCAGTAAATGTGTTGTTGTCACCAGGGGGTTGCGGGGGGGGGGGGGTGGGTGGAGTGGGTTTTGTATTGGGATTTTTATTTTTGTAAGCTGCCCGGAGTCACCATGAGTGTGAACCTGATTGAAATCCCTCGACTCCCAGCTGCTCATCTCACAAGTCAGCCACAAAAACCTCAATTCCTGCAGTGTACTCCTGAGGAGCTGTCTAGAGTACAAGTGGGCAATCTTACAATCTCTCCTTTTTCCGGAGAGACTGCACCAGCCAGAATTCGCTGTCTGGCCGCCAATCTCCACTGCAATGCCATCCCTGCTCCTTCAGGGGTGTCTAGTTCACCAAGAATCCTCATCGGAAGTCCCTGAATTCTTATTTCAGTGAACAGTGGAATAGTGTTCATAATGCAGCCCATTTGATGCAGTAAAAGAACTTTGTGTACTCAATATACTTGAAGGTCTAGTAGGTGCATGTATACAACATGCTAGATTTCAATCATTTTAATCTTGGTGTGCCTTTTTCCGGTTTAGTGTATGAGCAAATCCTGTCCATTTTGGGCCTCTTGGTGCCTCTGAAATCGCTCTATGTGACACTCCTAGACACCTCCAAAATTATAATTTTTATTGTGATGGAAGTGATAAATTAGTAAATATCTGATTGGAGAATAATCACATCAACTATAATATATTATGATTAAATACTGATAGAAATGGAATGCAATAATACACTCTCATCCCAATAACACTTTTTGGAATCTGACCCCTGTGTTCCTCTGCTGAGATAAAGTAGCACATGCCTGAATTTGCATTATCTGTGAACTCAGTTTAGTATAACATATGTAATAATAGCCCGAAAATTTATACCAGTATTCATCCCTCAGTCTGCAGCTGTTATCTGAAGAACATTTGCCTTATTCAGGATATGTGTGCAATGATATGAATTTCATTCCTTCACATAAAAAACATGGATACTTATTCCAAATATTAGCCAAACAGGAATTTTCTGTGAAGGACAGATAGCCTTTGCTCCTGAAAGTAAAAAGGACCAAACTGAGATAATACTTCATGCAGCTCATGAATTTACTGGTGGTCTGGCAGCTAAAACAATACCTAATTTGTTGCCCTTTCAAGTGCTTTTGCTGTGGCATACTAAAATGATTATTACTCTGGAAATAGGCCAAGATGTCATTCTATAAGGCAAATACTGGCACTGACTCCTGATCACTGATATAATCATTAAAATCCAACTCTTGCCGACTGCCAAACTCAACTGATCTCTGCAACCACCCCCAAAGAAAGAAGGAAAAGGAATCGTCTCCCTTGAAAGCCTTGAATTGCATTTCTTAATCTGTACAGTCAGAACCTTCCTTGATTTCCCATGGCAAACATGGCAAATGATATTCGTTGTTTAAAAGCTGTTGACTTGGATGACACTGCAAGGCCTTCTTCGTGACATGCATGGGCTGCTCCATATAGTCGTAGGATTAAAAAAAATCACTTGTTCACTTTAATTAATAAATGTATGCAGATTCCGGAGGGGATACAGAAAGTTTCTGAAAGTGTATCAGAAAGTTTGGGATTGGTTCTCCTGCCCCGGCAGCCAAAGGGGTTGCTGCAGAAGTTGGACAGCAATATTCTCCTCTGTAAATTAATTCAGCCAGCAGAAGTACGGCATCATGGCCAGCAACAGAGCGGAATGCTTTCTTCCTTGCTATGACTGAGTAACATCTTACTAAATTCTGTTTGGCAACTTGCCTGGAAGAATTAACAGTGGTGATAGGGAAAACAGGAGGGATTAAAGGCGGAGGATGGAGAAAGCTGCAAATGTGATGAAAGTTTCAGTCTGCCATGTAATAATCTTCCTTTGTCAAAGATAAGAGCAACATAGTATTTCAACTTAGCGATGAGAGCTATCAGGTTTCTCTGTGTCTCCTGTTTCTACCACTGATGCTGTCCAAATATTGCGACTGAAAGTCTCTGGGTACATAAATAATACTATCACAGATTCTGATGCTTACTGTCTGTGCTAGACAGTATGCTCTTTACGGTATACTCTGTCAAGATGCCTCAGGGCTGGGTCATTCAGGGTAGGAGTGCTTTCCAAAGCATGGGGGCTGGCAGCCACAATTGCGCTCTCTCTCTCTCTCTCTCTCTCTCTCTCTCTCTCTCGCCTTCCAGTCAGTGATTGCCTGGGCAAGTCCCTGAAGTTTTCTTGGAAAAAGTTTCAGAAGTGGTTTGCCATGGCCTTCTTCTTCCTAGGGCTGAGAGAGAGAGGGACCGGCACAAGATCACCCAGCTGGCTTCAGGCCTAGGGTGGGACTAGAACTCATAGTCTCCTGATTTCTAGCCTGATGCCTTAACCACTGCACCAAACTGGCTCACAGTCTTAAAATACAAACCAGGAAACAAATCACCAGATTGGGTGATAATCTCAGACTATGCTGGGATAAGGAAAGTAGGAGATCAATCTTTGCAAACTGCTCTAAGGAATTTGGGAAAGAGAGGAGTATCAACTAGATAAATAATCCCATTGGTCATGGTTGAGCACAAGATAAGTGCATTTAAGTTTCATTATGTTTCAAAGGGAGCATTAGCAGACTGTAAAATCAGTGAGCCTCCAAAATGCTTAATTTGGTTGGATTGTGCCCCTAGACATTATACTGAAACCTATCTCCAAAAATTAAGGAACAACACCGAAGATGGCCAAGGCCTGGAGGGACAATACCCTCTGATTAAGACCCCAATCTAAAGTAACAGAAAGGGGAAGGGTCCACCCATTCTAAGGCTTGCCCACTCTCTCCACTCTTTTACAGGTCTGGTGGACCTGTTAGTGGGCTCTTCATTGGGACCGCCTTTGAAGGTATCTTAGAAAATTCAACTTGTTAGAATACACCAGCCAGTTGGGGGAAGGGGGGCAGAGGGATTAGCTATTTAATGCTGGATGCATTAAGCAACAGGCAGCTTCTCCAATGATAGTCCTGCTTTTGCACTAAATTCAAATTTTAGGTTTAAACAATTGGTGTTCGTGATTTTGAGAACTCTGCACTGTTGCTTTTTTTCCCCTTTAATTTTCCCCTTTTTAAAAGAATTACATTCTGTTTGCTGATGTTCTTATATTACTGTATTCCTGTAAAGTATTTTATAAACCATGCAGAATGCTTGCTTAATTCATTAACCAATATCCTGCCACCAGACAATATAATGTTGCTTACTTAATAATGCTGCTTTCCTCCCCATTTCCTCTTTTACTGAATGTCATGTGCTTCCCTTTTTATGATCTTCCCACCTTTGTGGCTAATGAACAAGAAAAATTAGCCTGTCCCAAGAAAATTAAAGACAAGATGTATCAGCTTATCATTTAAAATACCTTGCATATGAGCTCATTCCATTACCCAGCAAGAGATAACAGGTCCCGTTTCAAGCTGATACAAGGAATTTAGACTGGATAATAGACTAGAGATCCCAAAGAAGTAAATCTGTATCTCAGTTATATATGACCATGGCTGAAAATGAGCTATAAAGCTTTATTATCAGGCCTGTTTATTCAAAAACTTATCCACTTTTTAAACTTACCTTGAGAATTAAATTAAAGCTGTAGTTTCTAGCTCTTTCCTGCTTCCACCATTCTTCCATCCCCATTAAAGGTAGAAATTACAGTGGAGACAATGTTATTAAAACTTTTGTTACTCTTGCAATCCTACCTATAGGCTTTGATCCACTATGCTTTATTACAGGTAGAAATTAAGGGCTGGGGGAGTAAATTCACTGGAAAATATTTATTTTAGAAGTTAAATCACATATTCTTTGGGTCTATAGTTTAATACAATCAATCAAGAGACAAACCATATACTCTATTCCCTTGTGTCTGTTGCCTTTGCTGTGAAATGCAAGCCCAGGGGAGAAGATGGGGGAGTTGCTTATGGCATTCACTTCTCATTATCTTTTTGCTCAAAATTATATTCATACTTTGGGACATTCCTGAAACCTTTGAATACGCCAATTGTGGCAGTATACAAGAGTGTTTTTGGCCTGTTTAATGTCATTATACCAGTCACATCCATTCTTAAGGATGATACATCCGGATTTTATAACATCTGTGATTGCTACATCAAAATCTGCTGGATCTAATCAAAGAACTATCCAGCATTCTGTGTCACACAATGACTAACCTTGCACACCCAGCAAGTGTTTGGCAACTTGTCCGTAATATACAGTAGCTACTGTACATCTAATGGTGAATGAGATGGACTTAGGAGGTAAGCATGAATGAATTGGTCCTTGCCTAATGCATGTCTCCTTTGCGTGTGGTCATCAAAAAATTTGTTCTATCCTGCTTCTGCATTACTTTGCACATAGCACTTTTACACACAAATTTAGATATCATATTTTATTCTCATATTTTACACTCATTTTGTCTTGCAGCATAGATATCCCTAAACATATTTTTATTTTCATTGTTTTTGTAGTTGTTAATTTCTCAGAACTATGGAATGTTTTGCAGATGTAAACTCCAGTTGATATATGTTAAATTTCCAATCATATATTAATCAGAGAGGTAATGATCAGGTCACTTTCATATCCAAACTAGGACCCTTGCTTTGGCTGGACCAACAAAGATCCCCTTAAAGCAGGGTTCCTCAACCTTGGCAACTTTAAGACGGGTGGACTTCAACTCCCAGAATTCCCTGGCCAGCCAGCCAAATGTATGTTACTTATTGATATATTTTATTGATATTATTATAAGACATCAAGTTATTTAACTAGACAGCTTATAAATGGTTGTCTGGCTGGGGAATTCTGGGAGTTGAAGTCCACCCGTTTTAAAGTTGCCAAGGTTGAGGAACCCTGCCTTAAAGAATAAATGCACCAATATTTCAACTAAATTTATTTTGGTTCAAGGTATTTCCACAACGTCTGTCTGTCTGTCTAACCCTCTACCTACATTTATAAGCTGTCTAGTTAAACAACTTGATGTCTTATAATAATATCAATAAAATATATCAGTAGGTAAGATAAAAATATTACTCATTGTTGTCTAATTAAAATTTTAACCCAACACTCTCTGAAAGAGAACTGATGTCTCCAGCTTCCTAAAAACTAAAGTCAGGTGAGCCATCACTCTTTTCATTTTTAGAAACTGGTGAAGATGATGTTGGGTTAAGAGAGTGTCCCAGAAGAAGGGGCTGTAGCTGAGAATGTTATTTCCAGGTTCCTCCCCCTCCCTTAACATTCCCCAGGTTTTCTAAGCCTTTTATTGTGGCAATTCTCTTTAACCTCTTCCCTTAATTTTAAAATGATTTAGGAGATGGCAGCCTTCCTGACAAAGATTAAATAGACTTTATTGCCTCGTGCTGTAGCTGATGGTTTGTCTTACATTTTATATGATTCAAGTTTCAAAAGAAAGTGTGGGAGAAAGAGGATGCTTCTTAGATTTATAATAATCTCCATTCTTTGAAGCTATCTTTGTATATTTGAAAAGCAGCAGGTATTTTATAAATCTGCATGTTGTTATCAATTCAGTGGTACAAGACCTTGATAATGAAGTTAAAATACAACTTCAGACAAAGAAACAAAGTTCTGGAAAAATAAATAGGCTTACCTTAGTTAGATCAGCTTGGTATCTACCAGAGGTGGTGGCCTACATTTTGAAGAAGAAATGAAAGCTGCACCACACATTTATTTTAAAATGTGGAGTTAGTTGAATCTGTGTTAGAAGACACACTAAATTAACTCCTGTAGCTTGTGGGCACCAACGTACTTACATTCGCTGTCCCATTTGACTTTATCGAATTTAAAAAGAGAGAGAGAGAACAGGCTTGCTAGTAAGCAATGCACTAGTCCCCAGCTGATATCACACAGTTTGTGTGGGCATGCCCATGTAAACATTGGGGTGGCTACACTCAGTGCTGTATTGGAAAATTCTACCCACTTGCCCAGGGAACAGATAACCTGTAGTTGTAGGGGGCTGAACAGGGCAGAATGAGGCTGAAGAACACCTTCACCTGCTTTCCATGTCATAAAGAATGCCCAGAGGCAACCCTTTGGTGGGTGCATCAACAGCCTGCTCTGAAAATTCAAAGCATCTTTACTAGCTCAAAATGTTTGCTTACATCTTCTATGTGAACTATAAGACCAATTGCTCTTGAGGTACCAGCCTCAGATTACTTCATCTTGCCCTGCCAAGGATCTTCCCCTGTTTGTCAGAAAAAACAATTTGGAAAAAAAAAACATGTCTGCATACAGGGAGAGAACGTCCTCAGCTGGTGGTTTCTGTAAGATAGCAGAGGAATGTTACCAATGGAAGCATATCTTGTACTGAAGTTTGAAGCTTATTGACGTATGCATGATTTGTAACTTCTGCAATCTTGTGATTATGGTTGAAACTATGTTGAAACTGTATGCAAAATCCTATATAAAGCCCACCCTTCCTATTGAGAGTTGTGTTTGCTTTTGGGAGATATCCCACTTGCACCTTTCTTCTGCACAGAATAAACTTTTGCAGTCTCTGCTCTCTGTGTGTGTTGATTGGGTGATTCACATTCCAGGCCAACGAGCTCTTTTCAGGGACAACACTCTCATCTTTTAAATTTCAGATGTTCTTCTCCAAATGCAACTCAACAATCTGAGTCACTCCTTATCTGGCTGCTTCTGCAAACAGAAGCATGTAGGTCTTCAGTGTTTAGACAGAGATAAGGAAATATGGAAAACCACTTTCCATAAGGGCAGTGTTTCTCAACCTTGGCAACTTTAAGATGTGTGGACTTCAGCACCCAGAAGTCAACCCCCTTCAAGAAAGTTGAGAAACACTGTTCTAGGGTAAACTATTTGTTCATATCCTCAAGCTTTCAAGGGAAGTTTTTTTTCTTTTTGTTTGGGGTTTTCATAAGCTGTACGCCATAATCATCACAATTATACCAAAGTAAGGCTTGACATATCTCGCTTTGCATGTAATGCGTCTATCTCATATATTGGTTTCACCTTTTGAGTTGCCATACTGACATAAATGAACATTTGCACGATATTCTAATTTTTCGAGTTTCACCTGTATATAATGTACAAGTTTAACTAATTGGCATCCAGTTCACTAAAGTCACCAAATATAATTAGTTTTTCAAATGATATTGATATATATCTCCAGGCTGCGGTCATCCCTGCTGCTTGTGCACCTTTTTCTACCACACTTTTCCCTTCCACATAACCTTCTATTGATGTGCTTTGATACAGCACTTTGGGAACATCCAACTTCTTTTGCAATTACCTTTTGGGGCTTTCCCTCCTTATGGAGGGTGTCAATGATGGTTTTCTGCACAACTGTCAGGTCAGCAGTCTTTCCCATGCTTGTGATTCCTACTGAGCCAGCCTGAGAGACCATTGAAAGGCTCAGGAACCCTTTGGAGGTGTTATGGATTCATTAGCTGATTAGAGTGGGACACTTTGAGCCTAGAATATTGAACCTTCTCACACTATTCTAATTTTCTGAGATTGTGAATTTGGGGTTTTCATAAGCTGTACGCCATAATCATCACAATTATACCAAAGTAAGGCTTGACATATGTCGCTTTGCATGTAATGCGTCTATCTCATATATTGGTTTCACCTTTTGAGTTGCCATACTGACATAAATGAACATTTGCACGATATTCTAATTTTTCGAGTTTCACCTGTAGGATATTGTAACTCAGGTAGTGTTTAATATGAAGATGCTCTACAAATGGTTCCATCTTCTGAATGCATAGAGTGAAAGCCAAGAGGACTTTAGCTTTTCTTTTTCTTTTGTATTCAAAAAAGTCTCATAGACTTCCTATCAAATCCCTTTTCTAGCACTTCTCTGATGTAGTACTGAGTAGCTTATATTGAAACATTATAAGCACTTTTTAAACACCATTGGATTTAGATTTAATATATTACACAGTTAAAAAAAACATTAATTATATGATGAAAATATTCAAGAAATCAGCCAGAAATAACACCTCTTTTTCACCCTAGAAGTGCTTTTTTGTTTGTTTGGTTTTTGTTTTGTTTTGTTTTTTAAAGGAATAAATGCACTATATATATATAATTCCTGTTGGAAATCACACTACAGTCAGACTTAATTTGGTTCTGGAATAAGACTAGAATTCCTGCTAATGCTTTGATTTGTGTTTCAAATTCCTGAGCATGTTTATTTTTTGTGTTAACTGCAATCCTGGAGGCTAAGTATTTCTAGGTGTGACTCATGTAGTGATCCATTACTCAGAAAACCTAACTATGGTTAAGTGCATGTAAGCCCCATTAGATAGCAGCTGTACTCTTAGCACTGTCTGAGTATGTTGAAATATAGCAGGGCCACCACTACACATATATGCCAAGAATTTTTGGACTGGGGCACTTAAGGATAATCAGTTGCCAATCATTTAATTTGATCTTAATTCCACATTTTACCATCAAAAGTGATCCAAATGTATTTGGAGTCCTGCATCTGAATCTAGTCTATCCAAGAGTTGAAATGTACAGCATACCGTTATGAGTAAGGAGTTGGAGATAAGAGGCAGTACCAAAGAATCAAAGGGAAAAACAAGTCAGAAACAGAAAACAGCCAGATGGTCTAGCTCTAGAAATTGTCGTCTACCTCAGACAGGACTCAAAACAAAACATGGCTTATTCCCAATCAAGCAGAAATGTTATGCAAAACTGGCGGGAGATGTATTGCCTTTTGGCTGTTATATCCCGTCCTCCTCATATGTGTGCACGCGCTGGGATTTCCCAGTCTTTCCATCTATCTGTCTTCACAATTTTAGGCCCTTCCTTTGCTCCTCAGCCTGTTTGCTGATACAAACAGGGGAGTGATTGGGCAATACACAGCCAGCAGTCCCTGTTCCCTCCTGTTGTGCCAGCAAGCCTTTTAGCAGGGAACGGGGCTGTTAAAACAGGAGGAAGCAATGATCAGGCTGAATTATTTATGTCTCAGCATAAGTCAGCATTCCAAATTTGTCACCTGGGCAGAATGCGAACAGTTGCTGCCTATTGTTCTCAGGCATGTTGCTTAGCAATCCCTTGTCATATGTACAAATAAATGTACCGCACGTCAAACAAGATATTACTTCTGTATGGTTCTGGGATACTTGATTGATTCTGCAGAGGGCCCAAAGTCTGGGAAATAAGAGAAATGGAAGAACAATTCCCTGCCTAACATTTAACAACTGTGAAGATGACAGGTTATCATGTGGATTTTTTAAAAATTATATTTTGAGGGTGCGTGTTTTGTTTTTTTTTTTTGGCATGCACAAACTGTTCTGTTTTATACATCACACAGCTGTGCAAACTTACCTGCAAGTTAAATTTGTTGCTATGGAAATTAAGGAACAAACTAATAAAAATAATCACATTTATGACATAGACAATGTGATAGGTAGATTATTTTATACTTTTATTAGTAAGGCATTGCTCATTTTAGTCACCAATAAAAGCTAGGTAAGTTAGATTCAGTAGGAAAAACTGTTTGTAATGCTAGGGCAGTTTGAAAGCAAAAGTGAACAAAAACTGAGACTTGGTGATGTTGTATTGTTCTGTTACAGGAAAAAGAATACTGTGATGAATGTTGAAAAAGAATACATGCAGTGTAAATGTATCTTTGCTTTAAATAAAAATGTTCACAAATTATAGATGAATTGACCACCGCCAATACCCATCCTAAAGTCCCCTCCCTGGTGGCTTTGACCAGCCAGGAGGGACAGGGATCTAAAATACAGGTAGCCACGCTACCAGCCCCCAGGACCCTGTCCACTTCCTCAGAGCCAACAGGATCAAACTGTTTCCAGATAACCGGGTAAGACCGCTCCCTGGGCATCTCCACTGGACCCGCCTCATGCTTGGTCTCCAACTGAGAATGGATCTGAGCGACTTTATCCATCAGGTGTTCAGCAAATTCCTCTGCACAGCCCTGTAGATAGTCCTCCGAGCCCTCCCTACCCAGGAGGGACCGAGTGACCCTGAACAGGGCTGCTGGGCGACACTCTGAGGATGCAAGAAGAGTGGAGAAATAATGATGTTTCGCCGCCGTACCACTACGAGGTAGGCCTTAATAGCAGCTCTAACCTGTGTTCTGTTGGACTTGTCTTTAGTTTTCCACCAGTGGCACTGAAGACATCTCTTGGCCCTTTTCAGCTCCCTTAACTCCTCCATAAACCAGGGGGAGTGCTGGGGGCAATGGGTCAAGAGAGGCTGCACAGGCACTATCCTGTCCAAGGCCCCAGCTGCCTCCTTATTCCAGGCTGTGGCCAGGGCCTCTGCTGGACCGTGCAGCAAGGCCTCAGGAACAACCCCCAGCTCCCTTTGGAACCCTTGCAGGTCCATCAGTCACCGGGGGCAGACCGTTCAAGTAGGTCCCACCTCCTTGTGGAGGGGGGCAGCATAGGAGAATCTCAAGACCACCAGGGAGTGGTCTGACCATGTCAGAGAGGATAATATCAAATCCCCCACCAGATCACACTGCCACTGATCTGGTAACTTCTCGGCAGCTTTTGATACCATCAACCATGGTATCCTTTTGGGTCGGCTGCAGCAGTTGGGGCTGGGTGGCACAGTTCTGCACTGCTTCAGCTCCTTTCTCCTAGGCTGAACTCAATCAGTGTTGATAGGGAGGGAAAGATCCAACCCACGACCCCTACTTTGTGGCATGCTTCAGGGTTCAGTGCTTTCGCTGCTCCTATTTAATATCTACATGAAACCATTGGGTGAGATCATCTAACACCATGGGATGAGGTATCATCGGTATGCTGATGATACTCAATTATATATCTCCATCCTGGGTGACCTAAGTGATGCTATGGCTACCCTTTCGTGGTGCCTGGAGGCTGTAGGGGCCTGGATGGGGGACAACAGGCTTCAAATGAACCCCGGTAAGATGGAGTGGCTGTGGGTATGGGAAGCCTCAAGTTCTGGGAGTTTATCATCTTTGCTTCTTGATGGGATCACACTACCCCAGACAGACCTGGTGTGTAATCTGGAGGTCCTCCTAGACTCATGACTCCTGTTCAAAGAGCAGGTGGCAGCTGTGGCTAGGAGGGCCTTTGCACAACTTTGTGTTATGAGTCAGTTACACCCCTTCCTTGATTGGGAGGCCCTCCGCATGGTCACTCATACTCTGGTAACCTCCCAGTTGGATTACTGCAATGTGCTCTACATGGGGCTACCCTTGAAGAGTATCTGGAAGCTACAGCTGGAGCAGAATGCAGCAGCGTGGACAGTTTTGAATGCCCCCAGGAGGACCATATAACACCACTGTTACGCGAGCTGCATTGGTTGCTGGTTTGTTCCCAGATCCAATTCAAGGTGTTGGTTATCACCTTTAAAGCCCTTCATGGCATAGGACCAGGTTATATGAGAAGCCGTCTTGCCCCTGTTATATCAGCCCGCCCCACTCGGTCCAACAGAAGGGGCATGTTGCAGACTCCACCAGTCAAGGAATTTCAACTGGTAGGATCTAGGAAGAGGGCCTTTTCTTCCATGGCCCCCCCTCTGTGGAACAACCTACCACCCAAGGTGCAGTGTGCCCCAACTCTCATGGTCTTCAGGAAGAGTGTGAAATCTTGGCTATGCCAGTTGGCTTGGGGGCCACATGGGGGCTCACACCAGTGGAAGTGGCTTGTGGGGTAATTGATTTTATTCCCCCGTCATCTTGAATGTTTTAATTTTTTATGTATAGGGCTTGTTTTTGTAGTTCGACTTTTTAATTAATTAATTAATTATAATTTTAATTAATTAAGGGGGTATTTATTTTTTAACTGTTTGTGGGTTTTACTTTCATTGTGAGCCACCCAGAGTCACCCACTGGGGGAGATGGGTGGCATACAAATTTAATAAACAAACAAATAAATAAATAAACAAACAAACCCTTCATATAAGAGCCAGTTTGATGTAGTAGTTAAAGCACTAGGCTAGAAACCAGGGAACTGTGAGTTCTAGTTCTGCCTTAGTCACAAAGCCAGCTGGGTGACCTTGGGCTAGTCCCTCTCCCTCAGCCCTAGGAAGAAGGCAAGGGCAAACCACTTCCGAAATCTTGCCAAGAAAACTGCAGGGATTTGTCCAGTGGTTGTCAGAAGTCAACACTGACTTGAAGGCAGACAGACAAAAAATCCTTCATATGTTAAACCCACTTTGAAAATGGGAGTTGTAGAAAGAAAAAGGCTTGTGAATTGAAGGCAGAGCCGACTGGGAATTGGGATGGCCAATTTTTTACCAGCTTGTTTCGCTATCCATCCTGGCTTTGGAAAGTAGGCTGTTCCACAGGAAGGGAGTTCCCATGGAGAGCCTCTGCTGTTGGGTTCCCTCCCCCTGCACCTCCCAAGAAGAGAGGATCTTCTGCAGCCATCCTCATCACCCAAGTCAGGTAGCAGCACCTGTTTAGGGGAAGTGTCCCTTAGCTACTTGGGCTCTGAGCCATAGACAGCAGGCTTTGAAAGTAGCCACCAGCACTTGAATTGCAGCCAGAAATGAACCAGCCTCAAAAGCAGCTAGTGCAGCAGTGTGACACACTAGTATACCACAATTGCTTGGTAAGCCAAAGTGCTGTTTCGTTTTGTGCCAGCTGAAGGGAATGGTCTTCATGGCAGCCACATGTAAAGTGGATTACTGAAGTCCAATCAAGATATGACAAGGCGTGAGCACCCATCTTCAGTACGTCCTAGGCCAGGCCATCGCTTACACCTCAGAAGGAGTTGAAGTAGCAGAACATTTGTAATAATAAAGTCAATTTTTTAAAAAAATGTACAATGTATAATTACATTATAAGACAGTCCATTTTCAAAGAAATATACAAAAAATAAAAATGAATTCACTCAAAAACAAAAGAGAAACAACAGCAACACAACATAGAAAAAGACCAAAAGCTTGTAATCACAAATATATTCCAAGTTCACCTGATTTTGTAAATCTTTGAAACGAATCTTTCAATATTCAACAACCCTGTCCAATTTTTTTTTTTCCAAAGGGAGAGATAATGTGACATTTTCTGATTGACAGAATATATAATTTTCTCAAAAATTGCTAGATCACACATCTCTAAAGTCCAATTCTTTATATGTGGAGTTACAGAATTTTTCCATGTCCTAAAGATTATTCTTTTAGCTATTCCTAGAGCATGAAAAACCCATATTTGTTCAGAACAAGTTAAGTTCCAAGTAGTAGGTATATAAATTAATACAATATGTATATCTTTAAAAACCAACGTTTTCTCTTATGATTCTGTCAATGTGTTATATAACTTTACTCCAAAAGGAGTATAGAAAAGAACGTGATCATAACATATGAGTAAAAGTGTCCACAAATTTCTTGCAACAAATAATCATTAGTCCATTCCTTACAAAACATTCTTGATGGTGTCCAATAAATACAAAAAGCAATATTTTGGTGGGTACAGTATCTCCTCCTCCTCCTCCTCCTCTAAACTTAATGCTGCAAAGATGAGTAAAAGTGAAATTGAGTCCCCCCCCCCCCATTGTTACTTGCTGGTAGATTAGGCCTAAATTCACAAAACATGCACATTTTACTCAACAAATAAATTGGCTTTCCAAAATTTTAGGCTAATGTTGAGGATCACTGAGGCATAAGGCAAAGTAGCATTCAGAGGGATATTAAATGATGAAACTAGTTGTTTCTTTTCCCTCATGAGCAAAATGCAACATATTGCAGTACAAATACAATGACATCACAACACAAAGCTTTCCATGCAGAGGGTTAAGGAGAAAGAAGGCTGTATAAGCAAATAGTGAAATAATTGTCAAGCAGAAAAAGAGCAAATGTCGTGCAAGATGGAACACAGTTAATTAGCAGCAGGGTGCATCAAACTTTAATAGCCTTGAGGAAGGCAATAGCCTCTCCTTTGATTAACCAGGTACTTGAGTTTCAATGATCATCTGGAGTACACAATAGTGTGATAAAAGAATAGCACAATCTTTTTTCTGGTTATTGTTGTTGTTATAAATTTCTGATTGCACTAATTTTTTATCATGTTTATGCATTAATTAAATAATGCAAAACTTCAACTAATCTTATTGCAAAATATCTGTGCAACAGAATCAGTTTATCTTCAGCTCTGTGGGGATTTGGTTGCAAATGGTGGAATTGCTAAAGGAAGGAAAACTCAACACATAATGATCTCTAGAAAAGCTTGTTTTTCAGGGAGCAAATGGATCTTAAACATGATATTTTCTTTTTGCTAAAGAAATTGACCTCTGAGGGAGAACTCATGGTCCAAATATAAGCATTTTATGTACAACTGATTTCAGTGGGTGAGTTCAGCAGGAGCTTAGCTTAGATACTTCCAATTAAAATTAATGAGATAAAAGTCTTACTTTATTTGGAAGCAATGCTCATATGTACATTTGCTGGGAATGCAGAAAACTATTTGTTCTTTATTCTCCCTTTGCTAACATCAAAAATTTATCATCAAAACATCATCTGACTTCTTTCCATCCAGAACTGACTAAGCAGCAGTCATATGTGCACCAAGAGTTGAGAGTACAAGACCACTACCGTATGATTGAATTAAAAGATGCACTATGCCCTTCCCACACCCTGCACCCCCATATTAACCATACCAAATGGCTACTAGAATGGATGGGAAGGGAACTTGGGGAAGAACTAAGTGCTGTAGCTTAGAGTGGACAGATGTTGCCTATATCTTAATTTATATACTGCAAAGCATCAGAAGGATATACATACAATTTCTAAAGACCAGGTATATTATCTTAGTAAGCTTGGTGCTCAGACACTGATACAGTTCAGTCATCAATCAACTCAGAATTATAGCTTTGTTCTCTTATTCTGGGTGCAACCAGACCAACATGTGTAGCTCCAGGAAAAAATATGCAGTTTTAAAAGAGCATTTATGTTGCTCAAAATTCAAGTAACACAAATGTCGCATTGTTAGCTGACATAAACGTGGCTGATAGCAAAATGAAAGCAAAGTGAGTAGTCCAGGTTGTACTAAAAATTTTAACTCCCATTGCCAAATTTACTCCTACTCACCACATTTTGCTCTCTACAGAGTATTTACTGATGCTTCTAATATAAAGAAAAATCACTCTAAAGGAAAATGATACTTTGTTTTTAGTCTTAATTATGATGGAAAGATTCGGCATTACCCACAATGGAGGAATGGTTGGTGAAGATGATGGAACTTGCTGAGATGGCTAAATTGACTTCTTTGATCAGAGAAAAGACAGTATCTACATTTATTGCTGACTGGAAACACCTTTTGGACTTTTTGAATAAAAAGAAAAAAATGAACTTACGGTTTTGAGGATTAGACAGAGTAGATTATAGAAAGAAGAGAGTCATGTTGTAACCATAGAGTAAGAGGTAAATTTATAATTGTACTTATAACTTCTGTAAAGAAGATTGGAAACTACTTCTTTGTACCTTTTTTCTTTCTTTTCTATTTTTCTTGTACTTTTCCCCCTTTCTTGCACTTTTAGCTTTCTGTTTGATTTCTTTCTTTTTCTTACTTTATATTAGTTTCTATTAGTTTTTATCTTCCTTTTATATATATAAAAATTTCCCTCTCACCCCTATGGGTGGTACATGTCTTCCTCAATCTCGGGTCCTCTACCAGAGGCCTGGGAGTTTGAGGGTTCTGCGCAGTATCTTAGCTGTTCCTAGCACTGCACTCTTCTGCACAGAGAGCTCTGATGTTGTTCCTGGGATCTGTTGGAGCCACTCTCCCAGCTTAGGAGTCACGGCCCCGAGTGCTCCTACCACCACTGGGACCACTTTGGCCTTGACTTTCCACATCCTCTCGATTTCCTCCTTCAGGCCCTGGTACTTCTCCAGCTTCTCATGCTCCTTCTTCCTGATGTTGCTGTCACTTGGCACTGCTACATCTATCACTACCACTGTCTTCTGGTCTTTGTCTACTACCACGATGTCTGGTTGATTAGCCAGTACCTGCCTGTCTGTCTGGATCTGGAAGTCCCACAGGATCTTAGCCCTGTTATTCTCCACAACCTTCTGTGGAATCTCCCATCTGGACTCGGGGGGGTCTAGCCCATACACTGTGCAGATGTTCCTGTACACAATGCCAGCTACTTGGTTGTGCCGTTCAGTGTATGCTGTTCCTGCCTGCATCTTACACCCTGCCACTATGTGTCAGACTGTCTCTGAGGCCTCTTTGCACAATCTGCACCTTGGGTCCTGTCTAGTGTGGTAGAGCCCTGCTTCTATGGATCTGGTGCTTAGTGCCTGTTCTTGTGCTGCTATGATCAGTGCCTCAGTGCTGTCTTTTAGTCCGGCTCTTTCCAGCCACTGATAGGATTTCCCAATGTCAGCTACTTCAGCTATCTGTCGATGGTACATCCCATGCAGGGGCTTGTCTTGCCATGGCACTTCCTCTCCTTGAACCTCCTGCCTTGTCTGCTGCTGCCTGAGGCATTCTCTCAGCAGCTCATCTTTGGGTGCCATCTTACTGATGTACTCCTGGATACTTCGGGTTTCGTCCAGGACAGTGGCTTTTTTCTGGAGTAAATGGATGGGAAAAATAAGAAAGAAAGAGGAAAAACAGATGAACATAATAAAGAATATATATAATATATATATACATATAGATAGATAGATAGATAGATAGATAGATAGATATAGATATAGATATAGATATAGATATAGATATAGATATAGATATAGATATAGATATAGATATAGATATAGATAATATATATATTCTCTATTATGTTCATCTGTTTTTCCTCTTTCTTTCTTATTTTTCACATCCATTTACTCTAGAAAATTTAGAGTTTGTAACTGTTGAGTATAACATTTTTCTATAATGGTGTTGTCAAATTTCCAGCAATTTCTGCCACCCTATGTTGGCTTCTAAATGCAGCTGAATATGATACTAAGACACAAAGCACACAAAGAAGAAAACACAAGTGTGGCAAGAGATGTGCCTCCATAGCAATGACTGTGCAGCTTGACAAGCACTTTCTCCCCAAATTCAAACCTTATGAACACCTGTAGTTATGCTAGTTTTCTGTCTGCAGTAGTTTGCATGCATATGTTGGTGTGTTTACATACCAGAAAATTTAAAAAATACGGGGCCTTCACCTGTTGCTCAAAATGGAATAGTCCATTTTATCTCATTCATTTGAAAGCCACAGCTAGTACAAAGGCTTAGAAGAAACTGTGTACACTTGGAAAATCCAGAAAAGTTGTTTGGAACTGTTTTTGGTCTGAACTTTTTGATCAAAATTCACACATTTGTTAAGAAAAAGAACAGAAATAACTTGAGATTTAGCTGACAGTTTTGTCCATCCTTAAGAAAATCTTAGGGATGTTCACTAGGTACCATGAAATCACCTTGTTTTTGAAGTGGAGCTGTTGAGAAACATTATGTGACATATTGTGAAATAATGTCCACTCTCCCAGACTCAGTATCTTCACTTGCCCATTTATAAAGAAGAAACAAGAAACATTTCATTTTAAAGTATCTCGGTACTCAAAGGTGTGTATATGTAGGTTTGTCTGTTTTAAAACAAAATGTCACATAATTTCAGGGGGAGCTGGATAGCTGGAGGTGAAAACCATGTAAAAGATAAAGGAAGGATCATGACAGATAGAAGGAAAGAGGACTGAGTAATGAACTTAATTCTAAAAAAGTTTCTAAAGTCAGCTCCAGTATCTGGAAGGAACGTCTGCAATTGATGATAAATTGAAAGGATATGAGAATAGGTCGTGGCCATTGCTTTTTGCTTGGGAAAAGGTAAAAAATAATTTGTGATACCTGCATTTTCTGGTGGAGGAAATTTCTCTGCATTCCACTAAGAATCTCAAGTTATTCCATACATCTAAGTGATACAATAAGTAGTAAATAGATACTTTTCTGGCAAATAGAAGATATCTAGGGAAGCAAATCCAATCTTTGCTTCTTCTGCCTTTGCCCAGCAGGATAGAAAACAACTTCTTGCCTTATTCTGATCCATGCTCTGTGATACAGTATGTACATACTGAAGATGCAGAAGGTCCCAAATTAATCCTTTATGTTTCCAGGAAGGAGTGACCATTATCTGAATTTTTAAAATATTTATTTATTTACAGGACTTACCTGGCTGCCTATCTCATATAAGGATTCTAGGTGGCTCAGTAACAATCTATATAAAAAAATGCAGAAGTACCCTCACCGCCAGGCACCAAACCAAACAGCCCCCCAGCTCAACCCCCATCCTAGCCCAATGCTTGGGGGAGCAGCCAGGTCTTCACAGCCCTCCAGAAGGCTAAAAGGGTAGGGGTCCCTCAGATATCAGGTGGAAGGCTATTCCAAAGGGCTGGGTCAGCCACTGAGAAACATGCCTCTGAGGTCCCTTCAGGTGGCAACATTTAAGGGAGGGGACCTGGAGTGCACCCACCCTATCTAATCTAGTAGGATAGGCAGATACCCTCAGGTAGAGGCAGTCCCACAAATAACCTGGCCCTGTACCATGTAGGGCTTTAAAGGTGATAACCAGCACCTTGAGTTGCACCAAGAAAGTAACTGGGAGCCAGTGTAGCTCATGTAGCAGTGGTGTTACTTGGGTGAACCATGAGGGACACAAAACTGCACATGACGCTGCATGTGACTCTGCATGATGGTTTTCAAGGGCAGCCTCATGTAGAACGTGTTGCAGTAATCCAAATGCGAGGTGAGTAAGGAATGACTATAAGCAAGGCCCCCAGTCCAGGAATTGGAGCAATTGGAGCACAAGATGAATATGTACAAAGCTCCCCGGCTGCCACCTGCCAGCAGGATCTGCAAATCCAGGAGGACCCCAAATTGTGCACCAGATCAGTCTGAGGGAGTGTTACCCTATCCAGAGTCAGAGATGTCAACTCTCCTGACCCCAGGGAGCGAAGACCCACAAGCACTCCATCTTGCTAGAGTTGAGTTGCAGCCGATTTCTCCCCACCTAGGTCTTTACAGCCTGCAGGCCCTGAGCCAGGTCCTGAACATCATCACTCACCTGGCATGGGGTAGAGATGTATAACTGGATATCATCAGCATACTGATGATACCAAACCCCATGCCAGCAGATAACCTCTCCCAGTGGCTTCATATAGATGTTAAATAGGAGGCAAGAGAGACCCAAGCACTGAAGCCCTCCACATTACAGGGGCCTAGGACTGGACCTCTCCTCCCCCACCAACACTGACTGGTACTGACCATGGAGAAAGGAGAACCAATGCAAAACAGTGGCTCCCCACTCCCAATCTCCTGAGCCAGAAATCTCATCAAGCCACTGCTAAGCAGTGTAGGTTCCATTCCTCATACTAGATAATGTCTATACAATACCTTTAGGATGGGATGCATCCTGTTGTTGAATATCATGCCTAATGCCTTTATGCCTTCCTTGTTGCTACTGATCTGATTGTCCATAGCATAAACAGGACATTAGATTAGATAGATCTTTGGCTTGATCTAGCAGGGCTTTTCTGATGTAACTGACTCCTTTATAATGCAACCTCTTATTTTTATTCAGAGGTTAGAAAGATGACCTTGATGGAGATATGCAGGCTCTGTTGCCCAGGCAAAAGAGGCTGAAACATTTTTTAAGTCTAGAATGTCCACATAACATTTAGAAGCAGCTCAAACAAATACCTCCCTAATTTACTGAACTATAAGAAGAAGGAAGAGGTACAGCACAAGCAGACTTGCAAGATCTGTTGTTATATCCAATCTCAAGAATAGTAATTTTACTCTTCCTGTGGACTTATTTCATGCTCTGGTCTACCTAGTGGGTAGTGCTGCCCCCAGATAGACCCAATGCACTATCTGGGGGTCTTCCTGGACTTGTAGCTCCTGCTCAAGGAGCAGATGGCAGCCGTGGCTAAGAGGACCTTTGCATACCTTCAGGTTGTGTGCCAGTTATGCCCATTCTTGGACCGGGAGGCTCTCCTCACAGTCACTCATGCCCTCATTACCTCCTGTTTGGATTACTGCAATGCACTGTACATGGGGCTGCCCTTGAAGAGCATACAGAAGCTTCAACTGGTACAAAATGTGGCTGCACAGGTTTTAAATAGTGCTGGATATACAGCACATGTAACACCACTACTACGGGAGCTGCATGGTTGCCGGTGTGTTTCCAGTGCAATTCAAGGTGCTGGTTGTCACCTTTAAAGCCTTGCATGGCTTGGGACTGGGTTACCTAAGGAAGCATCTTCTCCCAATATTTTCTACCCGTCTACTTCAGTCTAGTAGATTGGGGATGCTGTGGATCCCGTTAGTCAAGGAATGTTGGCTGGCAGGGGCCAGAAGGTGGGCCTTCATAGCAGCAGCAACCAGCCTTTGGAACATTCTTCCATCAGAGCTCAGGATGGCCCCGACCCTGCCAGCCTTCATTGGGCTTTAAAAACCTGGGTATGTACCCGAGCCTGGGGTCCCAAAAGCATCAGGAGTCCTGTTACCTGGCTGCCTCGTTAATTTTTATGTAATTATTATTCTTGGCTGCCTATACGTATAATTGTAATTGTTTAAACGGTTGTAATGATTGTGAAATTGTTCTCCACCCAGAGTCACTTGGATTGAGATGGGTGGCTATAGAAATTGAATACGTAAATAAATAAATAGTGGGGCTGACAACTGCTGACAGTTTAAAGCACTGGGCTATAGCCCTGTCAGATATGTCATTGTTCAAATATAAAGAATTTACGAGACAATAGTGCCTCCTTAAAAATGTTTCTTTTGTTATTGAGATTCTTTTTGCTGGTTTTAGAATTCCTCAGAGGTTCTACCAGACAGGGAAAAGCAAACCAATGAGAAAAATGTGCTTCAAATAGTCTCTTTAACTGAAATTTCCTAACAGCTCTAGATCCAGGTCTTACTAACTTTGCCAATATGCTCTTGGGATCAATTTTAGTTGTTCGGATAAAACATTTTTCATGTGTGGGGGTTTACTTTGTGAGAATTGACTAAAATGCATTTTTACAAAATAAATGGAATGGAAAGAAACTTGAGATTTTTTTTTCCCTTAAAGTAGAATAAAAACCAATATATCATAAAATATATTCTATATGTTTCCCATTGAAAAATATTAAATAGTTTTGACTATAAACATTGAATACCATTACATGTTCTCACTGTTAAATAGTAAAATACCATTAAATATCATTGATCAAAACTGAAATGCACATCCATCCATCCATCCTTCCACACTTCTTGGGTTAGATCTAGATTTTCCTGATGAAGGATGAGAAAAGGTGATTTCTACCCTTTTCCTTCCAATTTCTTCTTCGTCCATGCCCTCTGAGAAGCTGTTCTGGAACCCTGCAGGAGAAACAGGAGGCCTTCAAGGAAAAGAGAAGGTTGGTGCCCTCTTCCTTCAATGATGGCTTTTGCCACCTCTTGGCAGAGCCAAATTCACATTCTATCCCATTCTTCTGAGCTAAACCAAAAAAGCTGAAAGCCAAAGACACAACACAATCTTAAACATTAATTATACCATGAATTATCAATGTTTTTAGCAATATCCATTGGATCTCTTTGTACATATCAAACCATGCTTCCAGGGAATGAAACACACCATTTTGTGTACTGTATATTACTCCACTTTAACATTGAGAAGGTCAACACTGATAATCGTTTTGAAAACTGAAAATTGAAAATGCACAATCAGAGGGAGAATGAGTGACTGCCTAGCAGTAAACGTATTATGATGATACTTCAGGTACAACTGCTTCTATATGGAATCATTAAAATGGAATGAGGCAGAAAATGGGAAACTGGTTTATGGAAGTGAAGAGTGAAAAAGACACATAAAAATCACAGAAACTGATTGGGAGGGGGAAAATGTTGACTTAAAAAATCAAGAGAAAGTTTCATAGTATTTGTTGCACCATTGACTGTTGGAGATTAAAAGCTACAAAACCATGCCTTTCTAAATTAAAAAAACAACAACAGCTGATGGCAATGAGGGACACATGTATCCAGTTTCTAATTAAATACCATTACATTATTCAGTAATACTTGGAGTTATTTAGAAGGATAAAGCCCATATTATAACAAATTGAGGAAAAACAATGCTCAGAAACTACTCTAATGAAGCCTGCTGCCATTAATAAAAATGTCCCAATTAAGACACTTGACCTTTCAAATAAATTGTATTATCTGACATGATATCTTATTTATCATAAGACTCTGGGTCTGTGTAAGAGAAAGAAAGAGGAGGAAATAAAACTGGACAAATGAAGACAGATTATCAAATCAAATTGCTAAAATCCATGTCAGTTTAAGTGGTTCCCAGGTTGCTGTGTGAATTGGAATGATGTACTTTTAACATCAGCCTGTTTTTTTAACTATTGGAGTTTCACAGCTAAGATTCAAAGGCAATTTTAAACAATCAGCCTTCAAACCAAATGTTTTATCATTCAGATTGGGATATGATTAATTCTTCTTACTGAGTGAAGATTTTATGGACTTTTGCACATGAGCACACACTTTTACCAAATTGAATGAACTTTTGAATCAAACTCAAAATGGCGATTCTGAATCCAATCCAATCACCTCCACTTTTGGAATTATATCACAAATTCAAATCAGATTGAATAGACTGTTAGAACTCAGTAGCAATACAAACTTGGCTGATTCATACATCCTTAGAAACTATAGATGCTACATGGGAGCAGAACCCAGATTCACTGCACTGACTTATTCTCCAAAACTGAACTGTGTTAAGAATTGTGAAATATTTCCTCCCAAAGTGTTTGTGATGCTTGATATTTAAATAATGCATCTCCACCATCATCTAACTTTAAGCCACCCTTTGGCAAGCTGGTATCTTCCTCCAAGAATTCTCAGTCACCATTGCTCAATATATTTGGATATCACCAAGGTGGAGAAAGGCTTAATTTAAAAGCTGCTCTGGCAGCACCCCCAGGGCCTGGATAGGTGGGACATAAGATAATAAGAATAGTCCTACTGAATCAGGCTAAGGCCAGAGCCCATCTTTTTCCAGGATACCCTAACCCTAACCCTAATCCCTCTGTTGCCCTTGTTCCCCTTCTACTGGCTTTGGTAGACATTGATACCATTGAATTGTGAATACCAACAGCCCTTGATATACCTGTCCTTCATACATTTATGCAATCCTCTTTTAAAGCCTTCCAAGAATGGCCATCCCTCTGTGTTGTGGTAATGACTTCCAAAGTTTAATTATATGCTTTCTTTTATCTATTATCTATTTTCTTTTATCTGTTCCAAAGAAGTATTTTATTTTGAGTATTCTAAATGTCCTTCAGTCAGCTTTGTTGGGTGATGCCTAGTGTTTTGAGAGAGGGAGAAAATATTCTCCCATTCCACTTTTTCTATCTCATGCATGTTTTTTTATAACTCAATCATGTCACTGTTTTTTCTAATCCAAAGAGTCGCAAACCCTACCTTTTCTTATAAGGAATATATTTGAGCCTCCTGGTCCTTTTGGTTGTTCTTATCAGTGCTTTTTTCAGACTCTAATATACCTTTTTACCAGTACTGTGACCACTACTGCATATACTGTTCCAGACACTGATGTACCATAGATTTGTATAAGGGTATTACAATGTTGGCAGTTTTATGCTAAGTCCCTTTTCTGTATAATGATCCTAGCATGGGATTTGGCTTTTTGGCTACTTCTGCTAAATCTGTGCTTTAATAGAATTGTGTGCTAGTCTCTGGTTTAAAACAAATTCTTGGGATAATTAATGAGAGAAATTTCTTCTCCTGAGGTATAGGAGGTTGATATCCCCACTTTGGTCCTGTTTCCTGATTGAACTCTCACCTCACCGTGCAACTATTATTAGCTCCAGATGTGGAGGGTGGAGGAGAATAAGAGCAACATTGACTCAAAGATTTCAAGATGATTCTTGACACGAATGGTCTGCCATCAGAATTAGGGGCAGTTGTTTATTCGTACATGGACTGTGTCTTGTTTTAATGTGAATTGCACCTTAAACATGTAGTTTTTTTAAAGAGGACATCTAGTGCTGAAAACATAGCATAAAGGATGTACAACATATCTTAAGTAAACAATATATTTTTATTATTATCATTATTGTTGGTCGCACAGCCAGCCAGATGTTTAGACTAGATTTGGCATTTTTATCCACCTATCGAGTCCTTCCCAAGGATTTGGGATAGGCAGTTGTTGTTTGATGGTGTTAAAGGCATCATTGCAGGATGTAAGCTGTTAGATCATTATTTCTTTGTTTTCAATCTTCATATATTTGCGATTGGTAAACAACTTTTCTTCCAGTAGTCCTGCAGCTGCTGGCCCTGGTTGCTCAGCCAACTGTCCTGAGTCCTATAGGCCACTTGTCACCAGATGTCCAGGAATTGAAGCACCTAGCACAGTCCTTGTTGACCTGGGCAACAACCAATCTGGTATGGGTTTCTGTAAATTACATCTCACCATATTGGTTATGGGAGGGACATTCTTCGTCTGGCTCCTCTGATGAGACCTGTTCAGTATGGTTGAACCTCTCTCATCCTCCTTGGAGCACGCAAGCCCCACAACCATGTCAAGTTGGTGCCTCATTGGGGGATTATGATTATGATTATGAGTATTTTAGCAAAATAATATAATATTTCACAAAATAATAATAATAAAATAATATCCAGAAAGGATATTCTCTGGGGATATAGGAAGACCATATATTTTGGACCACTTCTCTTATGCTCCATAAAACTGTGACTAAAAGGGAACATATGATGTTTTTAATTAAGATTCTCAATGTATTTTTTTGTTCGTAATGAAACAAAAGGCCTAATGATTTCTAAGCAAATAACAACTGCAGTTTAAAGCCTTGTGGAAAACACGTACCATATTTACAATAAATATTGCAAAATAATGAAAAGACAAGCAAAAATATTACTCTGTCTTAGAAGTGAATTCAGAATAACGTGGCTTTCTAATTATCGGATATGTCAATGCTTTGTCTGATTTAGGAAATCAAAGGACCTCCATTCCCGGCAAATCTGGGATAATCCTATCTATGTAGTAGAGTAAAAGAGACCTACCAGACTATTCTCCATTGTATGATCAAGCCATTGGAAACTATTGGTAAAGCCTCAAGTTTTTCAGGAGGCCAGAATGGGTAGGGAGTCAGTCTCTCCAATGGATAAGCAAAGCTAGGAAAATCACAGATAAGTACTTTTCTCCCAGTGCAGAGGACCAAGAAGGAAAAGTATCTCATTTCTGTGGATTATTTATCTGTCAGTAATAAGCCCCTGTTACAATTACCTCTGTGGAAGTGCTAAAGACACTATCAAAACTGGTGCAGTGGTTTTTTAGCCCACTGTTTAGGCTTGATATGACCAACAATTCCCATATCTATATCTCTATCATGTGCCAATATGAGTGAATCCACATGGTCTTTTGGTTATCACATTGACAATAACTTTGCTTAATGTATCAACATTTATTCAACTGCTATGCCATTATTTGCAATCTTTTTTACAGAAAAAAGTGAGACACATTCATACCATTTGTATCCTAGTCCTGAGGGTTAACTATCACCCCTCATATATACTTGCTACAAAAGCTATATTTTTAAAAAATGGAACTTGTAGTGACACTTTTGTGTAACATGCAATTAAAAGTTAATAGGATGTAGATTACTTTAGACAAATTGTTCTTAGCCAGGAAATATCATGACTCCTCTCTCTGGAGTCCAATGATCTCTGAGGAAAATTCAGATAAGAACAAGATTTAGCTTATTTTTTCTATGGGAGAATCTTTCCTGCCTCCTCCCTAAGGTTGTTCTTAGCTTTACAATGCAGTTCTATGTCTTTTACTATAAACCACTGGGTTTCTTTCTTTTGAAGCTATAATCTTTCCCATTCTTTTATTAAAATAAGACACCAGACCTTTAAATATATATTTTTAAAATTTCATTCAGATTTTATAGTGCAATTTACAGTTGAGCTGGCTACCATACAAGCTTTGTTAATGCTAGTAACTAATAAAGCTTTGTTAATTGTTGCATCAATTTAATTACCATAATTACTTATCATCAAATAGTGTATAAACCTATTTAGCAGTATGACAACCACATTCCTCATACTGACTGGTATGTATATCAATGTGAAAAACCCTTGGACAATATAACAAGCATTGTAAAGTTACAGTAGAAGTGGCCAAGTTTTCTTTCCTCCCTTCATTTAAAAGTCTGATATGTATTCCCTTCTTCTGGGACTATACTCCTAGCATTGCTGTCAGCTACGGGGGTGAGAAGCCTTCTAAAAGGAAGGTTAGCATATTTTGCCAACAGCAGTTGTTCAACATCAAGTTAACTAAACCAGCATTATAATATTTGAGAAGATTGGTCAATGTCAGCCAAGGCTGCACACAAACTTTAGGGCTCCAGACATCCACAATCCATTCTTCCATTCTTTGACCTGCAAATTATTCAAATTCTAGAGCAACTAGAGCAACTTTCTTTGAGTAGGAGGCTTGCCATCTGTTGCTTCTATGGATGTCCTTTGGGTGAGTTAAATGTGGACATGGAAATAGAGGCTTTTGGGAGGGAAGCCACTCCTATTTCTACTCCTGAACCTCTAAAACACAGCCCAACATTAGGCTGTTGAAATCTACCCATTTTGTGGCTAATTTTTGGTTTTATAATTTTGGAACTTGGGAGCTTAAGGGTGGAATTGGAGTGGTGTGATTCAGTGTGGCTGCCAATTCTTATTCCCACACTTATTAATGAAAAGAAAAAATAGCAGTTACAAACCTGAAAACTGGTCATTTTGCCAGAGAATTTTAATGCCACAATTTTACAAAGCTGGGGAACCATAAATGGTTTGGGGGGAGGCTGTATGTGGTCCATGGATTATAACTTGCCCACCCGTGCTGTAGACCTCCTTGCCCTAGACCTCCTAAACTCTGAAATATTCATTCACCTGTTCTGGACATCCTTAACTAAGGAAAATAAAACTGAGAAATGAAGTTCTATTGTGCTGTTTGCAAATCACTCTATTCTATACCTATCCTAGAGAGAGTCATCGCTATGTTAGGCTTCTAGGCAAAAATAGAGGGCTGAATTACTGGTTTAGCACTATTTTACTGGTGCATAGTCTCCTGTCATATTCTGCTGTATTTCCCAAGATTTAATGATTAATTATCTATATGATGCAGGCTGTCATAGCTGGATAGATGTAGACAAATCTAGATTTCTGTTCCCCTTTAACAAATGCCATTATCCTTCAAGACATATTACAAAGGGTTGAGGCAAACAGGGATATTTCATAATAAAGGAATCACAGCATGCATAAAAAAGCAATTTGCTAAATTATTTAAAACAAGTAAAATGATTGTTTTTCAGTTGCATGCATTAAAATCACTGATTTAATAAGTAGCATGGCATTTAAAGACTATGAATAATGAATAGGAAAAAAGATTTCTGGGTCTGGAGTTTTTGAAAGGATTGGCCCATTTTATTTATATATTAGCAGATATATATTGCCTCATCCTCATCACTCTGGGTGGTGTACAGATGAATCTCAGGAAAAAGCAAGCTCCCTGAATAAAATAATAGGAACAACAATGTTCATCCTATTGTTTCATAAGAAAGGACAACTTTTGACAATAATCAAGAAATATGTGTCTCTTTCCCATGTGCCTGTCCTTTAGAACCATAAAAGATGTGAAGAAAAGAAGTGTCTTCGGAACAAAAGCTTAAGTCAGTGAAAAATACTAATTGTAGCTTTTCATGGTTGAAAATATTTGCTAGCAAGAATGGAAATGAGTAGTTTGCACAATTTTTTATACACATTTTAATGTTTTTCTCTCCCTGCCCAAGTGAGGGCTATTGATTAGCCCAGCATCATATTGGTCAATGACTGAAATAAAGTTTCTGTCTGTCTGTCTAGCTAGCATCACATTGTGGCCATATACAATATTTTCCTAACCAGCTGACATTGGCCTTGCCCAGTGTTATTGATCCAAGGATCTTCTCCAACACCCCATCATAAGAGGAAGACTGGTGGCCATACGTGAAAAGGCCTTTTCAGTACTGCCGTCCATCATGTGAAATGCTGCTTTAACATAGAACTGCCTAGTGCTTTACTTAAATGTCTTTCTAGTGTTATGCAAACAAAAGTAGGAAATTGCATTCTCGTGCTATATTTTTAACCATGCCTTTTGGACTCTTTAGTTGTATTTCATAACTGCATTTCATTATATTTTAAACTTATGTTTCTGATTATTTTAACTTGTGATTATTTAAATTCTCTTATGCAGAATCTTATAGATAAAATGTATACATAATTCTTTTCTCTCATTGGCTGCTGCCTTCTCCTTCCTTAGTTATGCAAGCAATGCTATTATCTGGGTTATATAGCATGAAACAATCCAGATCCAATAGGGAAAATAAAACACAAATAGTTTAATCAATTGATGCTGATGCTTAATATCCCTCTAGGACATCAACCTCTTTTTTTTCCAGGAAATTCTTGGCTTATAAAATCTACCCCAAGGCACTTTCAGGATGCTTCTGCCTAAGACTGTTTTTTATAATATACAAAAGCATGGCTGTCTTCCATTTGTTCTGCGATTGCCATCCAAGTCAGGCTGACTGACTGTATTTCCAGTGCATCTAGCTTTAGTCTAGTAAAAGTATGTGAAGATTACCAAGGGGAATTCACAGCCCATTAACCTTCCTCTCTGTCACCAGCTGTAGTGCTTTGGAATTCCACAAATATTAATGCCAAACATATAACAGTTATAAGAAGCCTGCTTGTTTTTAAAAAATATGTGACATAAAATTGAACTGAAATTAGCATACAATAAGAAAGCAAGGGGAAAAGAAAGAAAATATTTTACCTCTTTGTTTGCAAAAAATTATAACCTTTTCTCTGGAGTCACTTTCATACCACAGTTGATGACAACACTGTTTCCAAGAGGATCAGCCCCATCATCCTTTTAAGCATCTCCCAAGCATCCTAATCATGTCCAAGTTATTCTTAAAACTGGAAAGCTGGTTAAGCTTTGTACTGATATTGCTCAAATGATGTGCAAATATCTGCAGGAGAAAGATGTCATATCAGTGGTTGGCAGGTTTAATAATGCCTGAATGAGACTCTTGCCTCCTAAAAATGCCACTGTGTCTGAGATGATTACTAAGTAGAAACATGGGAAGTAGTGTATTAGCTATTGTCCATTAAGAAAAGCCAAGGAAGTTGTTCTTGTCCTCCAGCAAACAACCTGGGATCTCCATGGCTGCTGTCTGCTAGGTTCCTAATGAAATCAAGTCATGTGGGCACATCTATTAATTCACTGACACGGAACCTTAAAGATGAAAAGTGTCATGCAAGAAGCATTATAGTTACCTGGCTGGTTATAGGACATTAGAAGCCATTAGAATTATTTAAAAATATACCCAATACATGCACATCATCATTCTTTTGCACTCTGCATTTTTGACCTCAGCCTTCCTAGCAAGAAAATGACACTCTTGGTGTTGTCTTCACCTACTCTGCCCCATTCTTGATGTTAGGGTAATTCAGTCTGAAACCAGCACTCAGCGTTAAGAAGGAATGTTTAATTTTAAAAGCAGAGGTTCCTTAGCTTGGGGCTGGTGGGAATATTTGGCATTTTAAAGAACATGTGGGTGTTCTCATAAAATTCTACACAGAGACCTACTCATTCACAAAATGGTTGAAAAGGGAAATAGAATCAGTTATGAAACGTGGATTCCCAGAATGTTCCTCTGTAGCTTCACCTAGGCCCTCCTCTAGCTGCTTATCACCGTCCCTTTTCTCAGCAAATGGGCCCACGTCCAGAATAAGCCTCGGTGTGTAAAATGGAAATTTCAGAGATTGAAAGTTGGAAGTTCTGCAGGCGGAGTATGTGTTATACTGCTAAATTAGGTTCCTTGAATACAAGCCCACATATAAATGGGCTTATATGTGTTTAGATTTGAAAGGGGAAAACCATTACTTATTAAAGATATCATTGCATGAGGTTACACTTCTTTTTTTTTCTCTCTCCAGATTTAGAATAAAAGTCACAAAGTCTTTTTTTTTTAAATAGAAATATAATTCTGTGCAAAAGCCATTGCTATAAATGGGGATATCAATCACATTCAGTGATGATAGTATATCCTGCCCTCAACAATCTATATTGCAGGAAACAAATGTGATAAAAACCACTGAAAAAAATTGAAAATCAAAGCATTGAAAAATTCTCCAACTTCCATTACAAATGGCAACTTAAGCCCAGATATGGTAAGGCAAACCTTTATATTAAATTATTTACTTTTATATTTTTTAATTGCAAATTCTCCTCCATTAGCTAAAAGTGGAATGGGAAAAATGCAGAGACTTTAACACTTTCCAAGGAAATGCTAATTAAAATTGTATTTTTTATCTTCAGATTTATTTGATGGATGCATAATGAATGTGTTTACTTAAATGTTTTTGGATTTCTGACCCTGGAACAGTGGATACTGACTGAAACTGGTCTAAGATGACCAGGCAGAAATTTATATTTTGAAATAGGTACTGAAAATTGTAGTCCATCATTGTCTATTCTGGCTAGCAGTGCTCTTCAGGTTTCAGATCAAAATATTTTCTTGCCCTGGATATATAAATAATACTAAAGAATAAAGCAGGAGTACTCCCTAGATCAGTGTTGTCCAAACTTGGCCACTTTAAGATGAGTGGACTTCAGCTCCCAGAATTCCCCCTGGCTGGGGAATTCTGGGAGTTGAAGTCCACTCATCTTAAAGTGGCCAGGTTTGGACAACACTGCCCTAGATCAATAGCTGAGATAAGAGACTCATGATTAGGGATAGTGAGAGGGATGGGTGCTAAGATCTGATCAACAATTGCAAGCTTCTTTGTAAAGAAAATGGGCAGAATTATTAAAAAATAAAATGAAACAGGCAGAGTTCTTCATCAGAAGACATTGATTTCTAAGTTTGAATCCCTGTTTGGTACTACTGAATTAAGGTTACCACCTTTTTTTAAAAAAAATCTCATCTTTGGCAGGCAGACCCAGAATGATGGAATAATTGTATTTATTGAAGCTTCAGATACAAAGCTTCCTTATTTTCTAAAATGCCCAAATTTATTCATGAACCAGACAGAAAGAACTTGATTTTTAAAAATCCTTAAAACTCAGCCTGTATACATTCCCCCCTTTCTGGATTGATTCCTACATCCAACTTTAATAAATTTTAGAAGCAATGTGAAAACACAGCAGCAATATTATTCTGAAGTTTTGAAACATTTTTGGTAGTTGTTTTAACCTATATGTCACTGTGATACTAACGTCTCTCTTGCAGTCTTTGGAGGGTGAAGAAATTGTGGCTTATGGCTAAAAAAAAACTACCCACTTGATGCAGCGTGTGAACCCAGGCATTTGGTTTGTAAATCATAGTTTATGGCTTAGCAGTGTGTAAACTGGGTCATTGTGGCTTGTTAAACAAATCATGGTTAAAACAAATCTTGATCTGATGTGAATCCATATGTTCATTGTATAACAGTGTCTTCCCATCTGGCTGTCTATCCTTACTATGAACCACCTAGAGTTACTTTAGTGATTGAAGCAGCATACACTGATAATAAATAAAGCAGTTCTGATTATCCCATGCATAGCATTCAGTGGTTGCTTAACTACAGCTGGCATTTGGAATCAATTTTTGCATCGCTATATGTATAGGTGTTTGAACTGCTCTATCCCTACTGACACACTTTGCTTCTGAATGCTCGGGATCTAGTTTTTATTTTGAATTCACTTTAAGCACTGATCCTCTTCTTCATTTTTAATCATATGCTTAGTCATAGAGCGCGCACTGCAAGCACTGTAATGGGCCAACCTAGCAAGGACAAGTTAACTGAAGAAATTATAATGAGCTGCCTTTGAAAGGAAGAGATTGAATGATTTCCTCTGATTACAGGCATGTCTTTCAGGGGAAGGGAGTGGGAAATGTTATTATGATTTGCAGCCTGATTGCAAACATGGATTAAATCACCAGCTATAGCAAATGCGGGCAGTGTAATGGCCATTTTCAACACCTCCAAGGGGCTACTGTACATCTGTAGAGAAACAATGGAATTTTTTTCATTTCTGTTCTGTATTTCAGCCACATTTTTCTTTCTACAAGCTCTTTGGCTTATCATAATTATGAAACTATTAGCTAGACAAAGAGCCTGTTCATACATCCTGAACTTGGGAATACTTTAGGAAGTATCTTGATTTCTCCTGGGTTAATCATATAATACTGTGCAAGTCTTTCAATGTATTAAAATGTTTACATTAATTTTGAGTATTATTGAGCAGATCTACTATAAACACAGATCTAGATACATTCCCTGGTACTATTAAATAGAAATTTGAAAAAAACACAGATAGTACGTCTAAAAATTGCCACACGGAAAGAATGTAAAGGCCATACATCTATGGTTTGTTAGGGGCATCTGTAGGGGGTGTCTTGGGTGGGGGCAGCCCCCAATCAAAGCCCAGTCAGGCACATCTCAATCAAAAGCATGCAATGTCTCACCCCAATCAAAGCCACAAGATGAACATAAAAAAAAGGACTGGGCTTTGATTAAAGTCATGAGCATCATCTTGAAATTTTGGATACCCCCCTACACTCCTCCCATACCTCACAGCTGCCAATCATATCTCCCTTTCTTGCTCTTTGTGGATAGCCTGGGGAGTCTTTGCTTTGCTTTGAAACTGTATGGAAAATGGAATTTTCTTTTTAAAATCTCAGATAGTACAAAGCATGCTAAAGATAGTTATCAAGTCACAAACAATGTGATGGCATCTGTTTTTCCTCCTCTTTCAAGCAGCATATTAAGTTCATAACGATGTGCCTCTTCCACCTATATATCATGCTGAGTGAGCAAAATTATTCATGGCTGTTACTTTATTATGCATTCAGCTGAATGTGTTACATTAATTAGGGCATCTTGATTTAATACATGCAGATGCATTTGGTTACAGAAACCATTTTTATTTATAGAATGCAACTTTTTGGAAGAATTTTGCAGTCTTTTTCCTTTCCTGCTGAAAAACATTTCAGCTGTGCACTAGTAAGTCCCAGCAGGAGCAGTTAACTGTGCCAACTGGAACTTGTTTAAGTGGGTTTGCAGCATTATCTTCGGTAGGTTTACTCAGAAGTACATCCTCTTGAAGATTCCCAAATAAATGAATATGGCTAATAATACAGTCCAATGCATATATACTCAGAAATAAATCCCACTGAGTTCAATAGGTCATACTCACAGGGAAGCACTTCTAGTTGTGCATACTCATTGTGACCTTCTGGCATTTGGTCTGACACCTTTTCCTTCTACTTTGTGTTATTATGTTTTGTAATTTTTGTTGCTTCATTTAAAAGATACTGAGGTGCAGCTTTAATTCACTTTAATAGCCATGTTCAGATCTTTGAGGAAAGTTGGGCTATAATGTTTCTAAAGCAGAAAGGTTGTTAGAACCACCATAGTTTCCTGTGACAGTATAAGATGTTCCAAACATCTTCTGGAATCTGCATCTATTATATTGGTACAAACAAGCTAATGCTTCTGCAGTTGAAGTGCAGATGAGGGAAGAACTTCAGAGCTACTGTAGCTTAAAAATGATCATGAAAAAGAAATTTTAAAAAGCAGAAGCACTGTGTACCTATTAAACAAACCAATTTATCAGGGTAATTATTTCTGCACGCCATGTATTTTATACTGATATAAAATCACAGTTCATAGAGCTGAGGAATGTCCTATGAACAGTTTTAAAAAAACCAGTAAGTTTTGATTATGCTTGTTCCCAAAGGTTTAAGGAGCTTTTCCAGAGCTGACAACTATAACTTACAAGGGGAAAAGGAAAAGACAATTAAAAGAAAATTATCTTGATGTGATTCAAAAGCTGGATATAATAAGCCTAGTTGTTAATGCCAGGACTAATTAAATGATTATATATTATGATGGTAGTTTCTGGGAAAATGCATTCATCCATGTATGCCTACACACAAACTCTATATGCCAAAAATTTCTTTAAAGTGTATAGTTTATATCAGGGTTCCTCAACCTTGGCAACTGGGGAATTCTGGGAGTTGAAGTCCACACATCTTCAAGTTGCCAAGGTTGAGGAACACTGGTTTACAAGTGAAACTCGAAAAATTAGAATATTGCACAAATGTTCATTTATGTCAGTATGGCAACTCAAAAGGTGAAACCAATATATGAGATAGACGCATTACATGCAAAGCGACATATGTCAAGCCTTACTTTGGTATAATTGTGATGATTATGGCGTACAGCTTATGAAAACCCCAAATTCACAATCTCAGAAAATTAGAATAGTGTGAAAAGGTTCAATATTCTAGGCTCAAAGTGTCCCACTCTAATCAGCTAATGAATCCATAACACCTGCAAAGGGTTCCTGAGCCTTTCAATGGTCTCTCAGGCTGGTTCAGTAGGAATCACAAGCATGGGAAAGACTGCTGACCTGACAGTTGTGCAGAAAACCATCATTGACACCCTCCATAAGGAGGGAAAGCCCCAAAAGGTAATTGCAAAAGAAGTTGGATGTTCCCAAAGTGCTGTATCAAAGCACATCAATAGAAGGTTATGTGGAAGGGGAAAGTGTGGTAGAAAAAGGTGCACAAGCAGCAGGGATGACCGCAGCTTGGAGAGGTTTGTCAGGAAAAGGCCATTCAAAAGTGTTGGGGACTTTCACAAGGAGTGGACTGAGGCTGGAGTTAGTGCATCAAGAGCCACCACACACAGACGGATCCTGGACATGGGCTTCAAATGTCGTATTCCTCTTGTCAAGCCGCTCCTGAACAATGAACAACATCAGAAGCGTCTTACCTGGGCTACAGAAAAAAAGAACTGGTCTGTTGCCCAGTGGTCCAAAGTCCTCTTTTCTGATGAGAGCAACTTTTGCATCTCATTTGGGAACAAGGACCCAGAGTCTGGAGGAAGAATGGAGAGGCACACAATGCACGATGCTTGAAGTCCAGTGTGAAGTTTCCACAGTCTGTGTTGATTTGGGGAGCCATGTCATCTGCTGGTGTTGGTCCACTGTGCTTCATTAAGTCCAGGGTCAACGCAGCTGTCTACCAGGAGATTTTGGAGCACTTCATGCTTCCTTCCACAGACGAGCTTTATGGGGATGCTGACTTCATTTTCCCGCAGGACTTGGCACCTGCCCACACTGCCAAAAGTACCAAAACCTGGTTCAATGACCATGGGATTACTGTGCTTGATTGGCCAGCAAACTCGCCTGACCTGAACCCCATAGAGAATCTATGGGGCATTGCCAAGAGAAAGATGAGGGACATGAGACCGAACAATGCAGCGGAGCTGAAGGCCGCTATTGAAGCATCCTGGTCTTCCATAATACCTCAGCAGTGCCACAGGCTGATAGCATCCATGCCACGCCGCATTGCGGCAGTCATTGCTGCAAAGGGGGCCCAAACCAAGTCCTGAGTACATATGCATGCTTATACTTTGCAGAGGTCCAATATTGTTCTATTTCCAATCCTTGTGTTATTGATGTCATGTAATATTCTAATTTTCTGAGATTGTGAATTTGGGGTTTTCATAAGCTGTACACCATAATCATCACAATTATACAAAAGTAAGGCTTGACATATCTCGCTTTGCATGTAATGCGTCTATCTCATATATTGGTTTCACCTTTTGAGTTGCCATACTGACATAAATGAACATTTGCACGATATTCTAATTTTTCGAGTTTCACCTGTATATCATATACATGGACTGACCTTTTCTGGATATTTTGCTGAATCAAAGTTGCTTTATTTTTTAGGCTGCCTGGCTGGGGAAGCAGTTTCTAGTGGGTGCTCAAGGAGCTGTCAAAAGATGGAGAAACAGCACAGCCATATTAATAATGTGAGAGGTTGCGGTGGAGGCTCAAGACATTTAAATACTGTGAAAAAGAGCTGAAAAGGTAGCAGTCTTTTTCAAGAGGGTCAATGATTAATTAGGTTTTCATAGGCGTGTATTTATACCATCTAGATGTAACAAATCCCATAGATTGCCAATTAAGATAGTGGGAGACTCAAGCCCCAGTATCTTCATAAGAGCTGGGGGAAGACTCCTGATCAAAGCTCTTAAGAGATAGTGCCATTTATCACATAATGAGCTTCACAGACCAATGGTGTGACTTAATATATTCTTCTCTTCCCAAAACCAGGGTATGGAATAATACCCTTACATAGAATGATCCAGTGGCCATGGTTGGCCATACCCAGTTCTTAATTGCAGTGGCAGAGGGGCTAAAGGGCTGTATTTCAGAGAAGAGAACATTCCCCAAGTTGCTTCTGTCCAGAAGTGCTGGACTTCATTGGTTGCTCAGGGACTGAAAAGGACAGCCAGATAAGCCACATGGGTATCATCTAGTGTACATTTCTCAGATTATGTGAGCCAGGGACTCATCCTAGTATTATTTGCTCCAGTGACCAAGTGACGGGCTCAGTTTGTGCCCCAGGTGAGTTGGCATCTGAGGGATCTTCACCATTAGCCCTATTTGGGCAGTGGGCAGGCTGCTGCCAGTAGTCTGGAATGAGCTATTCAGTCCTCCTCCAGTGGCAGTCCATCAAGGAGATGTTCCTTTTAAGGAAGATGAGTTGGTCCACAAAGTCAGCATCTTTGGTATGAAGGGTAAGATGCCATCATATCACCTGCCCTGAGGGAAATCCTCTCACACACAACCCTGGTTGGTGGGCAAGGGATGTACCACTGACCATACCTTGACATTGGTTGCCCAGAACTGAAGCAACTCTGTACCCTTGATTTTCTGTGGCTAACTCAAATAGCAGAAAATAGAACATTCTATATAGCTGGCTGAAAACCTCTCTTTTCATGGCAATGTGCCTCAAGTTGAGACTGTTGCACGTGGGTCTGCCAAGCAGAATCCCCAAGTGCTCAAATCTCAACTTGGGCCAGAACTAGAACCCTGGCTGCTACTTCTGCTCCTGGCTGAAGCCTAGTTTTCTGTCTTCCACTTGAGCCACTACCCCAACCTGGAGCATTCTCCACCAATTATTATCATAGACAAAGGTTTTCTTCACCTTTAGTTACACTGGCTGGTAAGCATAAATGGCTACTTGAAATCCAAAGGCTTCAGTTGCTACATAACTCTAGAGTGAAGTTAGGCTACTCAGTGTTCTTCTGGAGTTCACCTAAGAACTTTTCTAAGAAAAAAATTTAAACAAGAACCTGGCTCAGCCAGGCAGTCCCTATACTTAGATGTTTGCCACAAAGACGAATGTCGGAAGTACAGAAACTATCTTAGCCATGAGCTGCACTCCCATAGGTGAGAGACACACAACAGGCCTAAGGGCACCATATTTCCTTGAGCCAGTACTACTTATTCAGTGGGTTTTTTATGGGAATGAGGGGGAATTTAGCTGGAGAATGCCTCTAGCTAACCCTGAATTGAAACGTTGTAAGGAGAAATCTTAAAGGCAAGGTTCTTTTTTTAAAAAAACAGAAGAATAAAAGGTTTTATTTAATGTGCACATGTTTCTAGAAAGTAGCCATGCTATTGGTGCCAATACACAAAAAAAAATTGGAAGAATTAATTTCCCCAGTAAGCAAGCAGGTTTTATTTGGGATGGCCCAAGCAGGAGAAATCAAAACATGACATGCATTTATTTTGGTTTAGGTATGAACCACTTGAAACCTGCTGTTCTGTGAACAGAATAGTTTTTGCAGGGCAAAACAATGCAAAGTTATATCCATGTTCACACACATACTATAGGAAACATTTTACTCATAATAAACTATGTATTACTAAATAATGTAAAATAATACATAATACTATAGCCAATATCTGCTCTTTCACATGGATACACTTGTGCAAAAAATCCAGGTAATCCTATGAAGAATCTTCAGTGCATTTCTTGACAGACACGTAATGGCTTTTAAACTATCTTTTCTATTTTTAAACTATTTTTTCTATTACCTGTCATTTTTACTTAACAACAACTACCCATAGATAGGAACACAGCAATGCATATCCTAAATAGATTATTTTACAACACGCTGTCCACAATGTGAGTGAATGGAAATAAAGATGCTTTAGAAGGCAAAAATGTATTGCTTACCCCTTCCTTATCTCCATGGTTTTATCTTCTTGTGGGCTTAAGGAAAAAGGAAAAAGAAAAAGAATCAAAGCATCTTAAGCAAAACAAAACACTTCATTAAAATGTGACCTCTCTGGCAGATACTGTGAACAAACATGCATATCTATAATAAGTAGCTGCTATTTATGTTTGAACTGTATATTCTGGCATCTATTATGTATTCCAATGGATGAGTAATATTATCAGGGTCTGCAACCTCTGAACTTTTATAAAATAATTGAAAAGTGCAAACCAAATGCCTGAAGCAGAATGTTTTGTGCTACAGCAAAGTCACATTTCTCAAATGAATGATGTAGAGATAGAAAGAAATAGGAATGGCACTTCTCCCAATGTTCTTCACTATCTTTGTGGCATCCAATATTCCACCTTTCCAAGAAACTATAAGAGGTAGTAGCCAAAGTTCATCTCTGTGGAATGAAAAAAAGGATAGTTTTCCCTTCTTTATTTTTGCTCTGTCACATTTTAATTGTTTATGTTCAGTATGGAAAGATAGCCCCTTAGTACGCGTTATTCATAATGCTGTGCCAAAGTCCACCTGGCAATGTCTCTGTTTTCTTCTCCTGCCAACTAGGCTTCGTTTTTTAAATCTTCCAGGGTACCTGAGAATTCCTTTCAAATTTCTGTTAGTGGTACTTTTGAGATGCCTTCACTGGCAGTGTTGGAGGGTGAAATCAGAGTCAGAGGCTGAAGAAGCAGACCAGGCAGACTGTTGGCCTGCAGACCCCTGTGGCAGCTTCAGGAGACCAGGAGCCTGAGCAGGTATGACATGACTCAGATAATGTGAGGCCAGATTCTGGCAGGGGGCCTAAGTGAAGAACATGCTGGCAGCTACGAAGGGCAGAGTAAAGGCAATGAGAAGATAGGGCAGCAACACCCCTAATCAAGACATCCCAGCACCTGGAGCTATGTAACAGCAGGTTCCCAGGTAGTCCAAACTTCAGTCAATGGCTGTTTGAGGGGACGGAAAACTCCGCTTCTCACAGCCTTGATCCACAGATCCTTCCTTGGTTTCCTGCTCAAATTCTGCTTTGTTTTTAAATAGATTCAGATCAAGAGGGAATGGCTGGGGGAATCTGCCTTTTGTGTACATGACTGAGACCACCTCTACTCAAGAAATGTATATTCAAACTGAAATGCTGGTTGACATATAAGCTGATGTCAGCTGGCCAGATGTGGTTGTAATTGCGCTGTGGCCTACACATTCACAAAAACCCTCTTAAAGGTGGCCCTGCTGCCAGAAGGCCATTTTTCTAGCACATGGGGGGGGGGGGGGGGTTCTTATGTGATACCACCATATAATGGAATGTGCCCCTAAGGACTTGCAATTGGTCCTCACCATTTAGAAAATTACTAAAGATATGTCTTTCCCCAGGATTTTCTTTTTGAATGATCTTTAGTACCTATTTTATTCATAGCTATATTTTAACAGTTTATGTTCTATGCTTGTTTTTCAAATTTGATGGCTGCCCTGAGTAATAATGAAAGTGGAAAGGTTAGGGCATGAATCAAATAAATCACACAAAAGAGCAATCCAGTAGGTCTAGAAAGCTAGGTTCACAATAATATCATTCCAAATCCCAAAATTCGTTTTCTTCTTTCATGGGGACAGCCAGGAATTGAGGTCTTAAGACCTGAGGGAGAGTTGTCAAAGGTACTTTCAGTGTAGCGCTGCCTGTTCTAACCTATGCATTACAGCCACAATTATTGCCCCCACACCCACAGACTCTCTCATTCTCCCTTTCCACCTAGGGGCAGAACACATTTGTAAACAGCTTTTTAAATTAGGCTGCAGACCATAAGAAATCAGGCCATGGATGCACCTTGCTCATTCCACCAGGAGAGGACGTGAGTCTGTGTAAACTGGAAGCTCTATTCCTTTCTCTGTTCCCGCCCATCTTAAGCTGCCCTATAATTCATGGACAGCTTAGTTTCACTAAAGCTGTAGAATGTGAGACTCGCCAAATACGTTGACAATAAAGAAAAAAGGCAATGAAAACCAGGAAAAGAGAGGAAGCTATCCCAAATGTTAGTGGAAAATGTCTTCTTATGTAAAAGGCCCATGTGTTTGGAAACTCCTTTATCTGTATAAAATTTCACTGGGACTTGAGACATTTGCTTGTTCCTAATTACGCTGAGCCACACTATTCACTTGTTTTTGTTTTATACCCCAAGTAAGCTAATCAGTGGGAATCTAAGTCAAATTAGACTCATTACAGCCTCCACTATTCTCTAAGGGCACTTCCACATAGCCCCTGTTCCCAAAGCCCCAGACGCATTTTCACAGAACACTGCAAATTGCTTCACTGCTATTGCCAGTGCAGTTCTCAGCATGCCCCATGAGCTGACCCGCCTTCTCTAGCTGAGCAAGTCCAGTTTGTGTCACCATCAATGTCATTACTTTACTATCTTCGCTTTTGGTGGGGGGAGGAGGACAGTAATTTCATTTAAAAAGCATGGAGAAATTGTGGCTAGTTATCATGGAGCTTTGATTTCAGTGATGGGTGAAGAAAGCCAAGGAAGTGGGAAACCAACTACCTCATAGCTCCAAGGTTAATGCTGCAGAACTATTCTCACAACGTTTCTTCCTACACCATAGATGAACCAGAATTTAACCAACTCAGCCTCAAAAGACCTGCAGAACCTAATAATGTCATGAGAACAGACTTGCACATACAGGTTGGCTCATATAAAGCATGTGAATGGGCTCCAGAAATGGTATTATGTCATATTTCCATCTATGGAACAGATAAACTCAGGACTTGGAAACCAAATAAGCAAAGGCATGCCTTCCCTATTCCTGGACTGCCCATATTCTAAGTTATTTTGCTGAATCTGTTCTCCAAGTGTTTTCCTTATCAGAAGTACATAATGTAACTACAGAGTGACAGGTATTTCATTTATATGGCTTCAGATTTGGGATACCCTTCATAAGGGAGGTGTTCAATGTTTATATTAGATTCTAAGTTTAAAGTATTGATTTAAACTTAGGCATTCTGAATGCACATAGTGTTTTCGCATTATTTTTGTGCTGCCTCCCATAAGGTTATTTTCAATATAGACATTATTACTGGATTGTACTGAAAGGGCAGTATATTTTTCATTGGTTGACTAATAAATCAGTGAAAACTAGCAGGAGACAACACATTCTGCTTCCACTTCACCCAGAGGATTGCTAGCAAATAGCTAATAGGATAAATAACTGTAAAGCTAGAAATATCATGTCAGCTGGTGAGGTAGACAGGTAGAGATCAGTGGTACATATTTTTGGATTTTACATCACAGCCATTGATGTGGTCACAGCAAGTGAGGGTGCTATGGCTCAAAAATCAACCCTTAAGCTAATCATTCCATAAATAGAAACCATACTTTTAAAAAATAGTGATTAGTTTAGGACAGCCTGCCCTGTTGCCAGTGATGTCTGTTTCCATGGCAGCAAGTGTCGCAGCTGGCAGTCTAGTTATCCGAAAAAGTCTAATAAATTTCAGAAGCAGACTTCTGGAAATTATTATTCTTTGCCTCCCCTCCTCCCTCTTTTTTTTCCTGGCTGGTCTGTGTCCAGAAGCTCCTTTAGTCATGAAAGATGCCAAGGTCTCTCAAGTCCACAACAGGTTAAGATATGCCCACTGATAAGGAATCACCATTATATATTCCTTGCTGAATCTTTCTATTCATGGAAACATTTTGAAAAGTTTTTTCAAACACATAGCCTGAGGGTATTCAGCCCATTCACATGAGGGTAAAAAGGAAGGAGGATGCAAAGGTATGAATGCAGGCCCCATCCATGTTCTCTTTTCTTTGCCTGTTCAGTTCCTGACTGCCATAGGCTTGATCCAAGTGGGATGACAAACTCAGGCAGGAGGTGAGACAATTCTTGAGGACAGTGTCTTTTTATTATTAAATGTTCCCAGCTAAGGATTTTATATTCAGATCTGAGGTTCCAACCCCTTTCTTTCTAGACAGTTTTCTTATTTCCTATAGTCATGGGTACTACCTTACTTCTTACATTATTTTCTACATTAGCCTTTATCACTAATCTATATCTTAATTCCAATGGTCTAAATGCTGCTTTGTTATGCTAATATTTAACACTATCCACTGTCCAACACCTATAGCCTACAATTTTATGTTGTTTATGTTGTCCTGTGTTATAGCTGTGGTTTCCTATATCCCAATTTTTCCTTTTGCCTTTTCCAGCAGACCCTGACCCAGTCATTTGCATGGTCTGGTGCTTGGGTCTGCTGTTGGGTGAGTTGGTGGAGATCCAGCCAATCTGTTCTCTGCTGTTGCTACTGTTCTAGGCTTTTAAGGGGTGGGGATGGCCAGTGTCCTCTTTACATTTGTTCTCTATTTCCTTCTTGTAGGAACTGCTTGTGATTGAACTTTCATTATCTCATTTCATAGAATTTACCATCTTCCTGGACACTTTTCTTCTTCAGGATATCAAGCCATTGGATTTGGCCTACATTCTATCAAAATTTACTTATCTGTGATAGGATCGCTCAAGATGTAAGTCAGGGGTCTATCTCTGTCATGTAGTCCCTAAACTGCACATCACTTCCTTGCCTTTGTAGAAGGTGAGAGATGGAGCTGAGAAGGTTTAAATAGAGACATGGTGGCATTAAGAGCCTTTCAGTGGCTTTTGGGACAAGTGAAAGCTGAGGTTTGTTGAATGGTGTGAAAGTGATGCATATCAGAAGAGAAGACATTACAATATATTTGTGTGAGAGATGACAAAAGAGTTTAAATCATGAAAAAAAAATGGAACACTGTCAGAAAGAGGGCTGCAGCTGTTCAGTAATCCAGTGGTTGAAGATTCCAGAGAGAGAGAAGAGAAGAGCAGAACTGAAGACAAGAAAAAGGAGAGCATCTGGCAAGTTTCTGACTCTGCAATGTTAGCAAAGCTGAAAAGCTGATGAGAGGCAGGAGCAAACAGCTCAAAAGCCCACTGAATTTTCTGAGAGTTAAAAGAACATTTATTTCCTATTCTCTGGAAGGATTTATGAAAAAGCTGTTTGTGCTCCCACTTCTTCCACTTTTCTGCCCAAACTTTGGAGTCTCTGGAGACTCTTTCATGGTCTTTTTCGGTCATGTCTTTTGTCCCTCGTGAATCAGGAGAAAAGAATTATTGTTGGAGGCTTGGAATAATTTCTGTAATCATATCATGGATGTAGCCACACAGGCATGATATTGTATCAGGTTTATGCACAGCCACCTCAGTTCTTCTCAGTAGAGAATCATCACCATGGCACCTCTCTTTTTCAAGGAGGTTTGTGAGTTTTGTCAGTCCTTGGAGTTTCAAATGTCTTCCATGGAAAAGGTTACTGGGGCGGCTGTGGATCATTCTCTAGAGGGATCCAGTTTCTACTACCACTGAGTGTCTCCTGACCCTCTTACTTTTTTGGGTTACATGCTTCTATGTGTTTGCCTCTGCAGAGAGAATTTTTCCTGGTTTCTGGTGTTCTCTTCACTTCCCTGGCTCTCCTGCAGATCTTCAGCTATCCTGTTGGCAAATTTCTTACCTTCCCTGACATGCTGTAGCTTAAGTCTCTTCTGAAGCCCCTTAACTTGCTCTTCTAATAAGGAGACAAGCTTGCACTTGCATCAGGTGTAGTTTGGGCTCTTTTCAGGCAGGAAGGCATATGCTGTACACACTTGGCAGATCATAGTAATGCTTCCTTTGCTGCCCATCTTGTTTGGTGCCTCCCCCAAAAATATCCCCTGCAAATCTTCCCTATTTGCTCCCTGTTTCATCATTCTAGTTTCAAGCTCTCAGATGCTGCATCTCTGGATGAGGATTAGCTTGGATTGGAAGAAGAAGAAGGGAAAACTTAGAAGAAAAAGGAAAAATTTTAAAAGGGCCTCCCCCGACTTCCCTTGCCAAACTCCTGTTTACCCTCTTTGAGTGTCTCAACTAGATCAGCAAAAGAAATACCACAACGGACAATCAACAGCTTTAGGAAACTATCAGCAACACCAATTCTCCCCCCTCCCCCCATCCCCACAGCTCTTCCTCTCTCTTCTGTTTCATTCAGTTCCCTTGTCAAACTTCTTGCTTAGGAAGTTCAGTCTCTAGAAACTGGGTTTCTCTTTTGCCCCCTTGTGCTGCTCAACAAGAGGCAGCAAGAGCAATGCTTCACTCAGACCCAGTGGACAATCAGTTTCACTCGTGAAATGATCAGAAATCAATTGCTGCTGTATGCCTCTGCCAACCCCGCTCTGGTAGGTAGCCAACTCCCTTCATAAAAGGCCAGCTTCTCATTTCCTGCAGCTCCCTTAACCAGGAAGGGAACCTTCTGACACATCACTAGTTCTCCAAGCTAGGATAAATGGATAAAAGTTGATCCACATTATCAGGAAGTTCTTTCAACATCCCAAAATGCAATAACCTGATCCTCAAGATTTAACCTCACTTGAAGTAAGTAGGCATTCCCTGTCCATGCTTCAGGCTTCAATCCTGCCCCTTCACCCTGCTCTTCCCAACTGCCAACGAAACACATACCCCCTTTGTTGGGAAGATTGAGCCAAGATAGTAAGCTGCAGAGTTTTCATTGTTGTTATCTGTTACCATTTTGCTATCTTTGCAGAGCAGCTGACATAGGGACAATGTTGGGTACCTTATATTCTGAACACATCTGAAGAAGCCATTTTTCTTGGTCTTGGTATCTTTTCCCAGCTTCAATTCATACTTAATCATAGCTTTTCTGATAGTATATCTACAGTATTGGGTTACTTGGATATCCTATTCCTTAGAAGTCAATTCCTCTTCCCACCTCTTTCATGTTTCCTGTTTTCAGATCTTCACCAAGCATCTGCAAGAGCTTGTTGATCTTGTCATAATGATGAAAGCAGCGTCACGGACTGTACTGCATGCTCCACCCCTTTTGTACATCTGTGTGACATCACAATGCACATTTGAAAGAGTCAGAGTTTATGGCACAACACAGTGTCACTTCTTTCATCATTCTGCCCCCTCTTGCCCCCCACTCAGTGAATGCCACTGCTGTTAGGCCTTCAGGAATCTACTGTCCTGATCCTGTTCTGCAGCATTTCTTTTCTGTACCATTTCTTTTTGCAAGATCCAAAAAACATTTCTAAATTCCAACAGCGCAGAATATCTTCTTCATCTTTTGATTTCGGTTTTCACTCTCATCCACTGAGCTTGCTCCTTTGTTTGATCTTCTTTCTAATGAAGCTGTGTTTCCTCTATTGCAGGACTGCCTTTGTTTGATATGAAAATTCAATGTCCTGCTCTTCCTCAAGGATTGCTACAAGCTTGCACTTGCTGCAAATATATGTCAAGTTGTTTTCAGGCAGGAGCACAAAATGCCACAAGTGTTGAGGTTCATGATTACAGAATTCTACCCATTTATCTTCACTTTTGTTTCTTAAGGCACCTTGAATAAAAGGTTCTTTTTTTCTTGTTTTCTTTTCAGGCTCCCAGGTTAATCAAATATGAACTCTTCTGTTAGAGGGAAAATGTATTACAACATTACCCTTTAAACTCCCACATTAAACTCCATTTATTCATCAGTAAACAGTCACTCAGTCACCTACAATGACTAGCTAGTAGCTGTCATGAGCTACTATGCAGGACGTTCTGCAATAAGCTATGCAGAATATAACTTTTTGGTCCCTCACAGCTAAACACACAATCCACAGAGCCCAAAGCTTCTTTGGCCACTCTCTTTCCTTCTTTGTCTCTTCCTCCTCTTGAACTCCACTTTACTCTTCCTGTTTTCTCAGTCAGTGAGCATCTCATCAACCTTCATGTGCACTGAAGAGCCTCTTCTTTGTAGAGGATTCTGTGCAAGTAAATTCTGCAAAATCAGGATTTTCAATCATGTGGAGATCCTCCATGGATTATTTGGTGTGACAGAAGAAGCACCATCTGCATGATTTAATTTGGAAAAGCATCTTAGAAAATCAAATACAGAAAAACTGCAAGAAAAAGCATTTGTTATACAGGCTAATCATAGATACAGAAGGATTCTGGAGAGAAGAAGCTGGCAGCTCTTTTGATGGAAAGCATTCTACATTCCTTAACCTAACTATGACCCTGTTTCTTCATGCCATCTTTTTAGTGGAACTCAGAGCCAGGTAGAACCATAAAATGAGGAGTGTTAGATCATAAATAACTTGCTTGGTTCTTGGCTAAACAGATGTCTGGAAAGTGAGAGGAATGTTATTAAAAGAAGATATTGCACAGATAATCCAGATAAGGGTGTATAATTTTGCTACATGAATGTACCTCAGCAATGCATGCATTGATAAAGATGTTTGACACAATAATACTTTGCAGTTTTGGAGAGAAGAGAGCATTATCTCAGGTTATCTGCTCATAAATGTTTTTCAAATATGAAATACAAACTATTAAATGAATATTACATTGCAAAAGATATAAAAGAAGAACTCATGCTAGAGCCACATGAGCTATTTTGAAGAGAAAGTTCACTTATCTCTGATAACTGTGTAGTTCAGAAAAACCAGTTAAGCTGTTAATGATTTGTGTCAGTATGATGGTGAAACATACTGGTGATCTAACTTTGGAATTTTTTTGATACTATTGTGACTCCTTTAATTTGTTCAAACAACTTTTATTTGTGACAATTGCACTTTTTGCTTCAGAAAATAATTTAAACACAAAATATTGCTCAGATAAATCCCTAAGAGATATATATTCCCAGGAAAATTTAAGAGTGCACTTCACAAACTCAGATTGTCTCCACAAAGGTTAAACGTATGGCTTAATTAAAACAGATATACAAAGGGGATGTGTGAATTTAGAGCAGTTGCTCACAATGGGCAATTTTCCATGACAGATGTTTGACCTATTTATACAAAGAGCAATGCAAAAAGGTTAGACTGGGGACTCATTCTGCTGCCCTGAATGTGAGTAGAATCTCACTATTTTTTATTGCTTAAAGAGAACTTTTTTGTCTCTTATGTCACTTGAGAAGAACTTTCTTAACTGAATGCTCTGTATTTTTAAATAAAGCAAAATTCCTGCACATAGAAAATTAGTATGCAAAAAGAAGGGTTCTCCTCCTTTTTCTCAGAAAGAATAATTTTCTACTTAAAGAGATTTATTATTATGGCATAATTTATTCTATGTTTGATTAATGTGCTCATCTGCTCTTAAGTTGGAGCAAACATAGTTTTGCTTTTGGAAATGCTGATTGAGAATTACAGAATTGGAAGTCCAACATGCCTGCTACATGTCTGAAATGATTCTATATTTAACAACGTACAATCCCTTCCCCTCCTCCTCCTCCTCCTCCTCCTCCTCCTCCTTTTGGGCATGGAGTAAGACAAAAATATTGACATTCCCTTGGTTATTTGCTACCTTTATGTATAAGTGTATAAGGAATGTTGTTAACACTAGAGGTGTGTTGATTGGGGATGTGTGAATGCAGGAAATGCTGTTTTGTTAGCTGACAAAGTGAATGATTTCCAGCAAATCTTAGATAGATTGTATGATACAATGAGGAGTATTGATCCAAAAATTAATGTATCAAAACCCAAGGTAATTGTATTTGATAGGGAAAATGGAGCAAAAGACTGCAAATTATATATAAATGGTGAAAAACCAGGGTAAGTAGATGGATGAAGTTGTATACCTCAGTAAAACATTTACTAGAAAAGAGAAAATATATGGAGAAAATTTAATAGGTGCAAATGGTAGAAATGGTGGCAGCAAGATAGTTAATAGTATGTGGACTGTTCTGAGGAATGGGTATTTGTCAAAAAATAAAAATAAAATGGCTGTGTATAACAGCATGCTTCTTCCCATTTTGTTATATGGAAAAGTGGGTTGGGTATGTCAGAAAAAACATAAAAAGAAAGTTGAATGGGAATGGGTTATTTAAAAAATGTATGTAGTAAAACAGTAACAGATCAGGTAAAGAATGAATGAGCCATGAATAAATGCAATTGAATACAAATTCAACAGTATGAAATATTTATCTATGAATGCAGACAAACACTCATGATGAGCTTAGTGATGGAAGATTCAAGGATGAGGCTCAGAGAGAGAAACTGATTTTTTTGCAGATGTGAAGAAACTTGCATAACATCATCTACTGCAGTATCTAAGAATCTAGCCATATTTATATGTCAGTTATAGGGTTTATATCCTGTACTTCTTTTTCCTATTCTTATGGGATAACAGACTTTTTCCATCCATTACTCAGCCTTTGATGTTGAGACTGAATATTGGGCACAAGGTTTTGATAACACTCTTTTTCGGTCTTAGTCTCTTCGCTTTTCGCCTGACCTGGCCAGCTTCACCTCTCATACTCTACTCCTCTTTTTCAGCTCCCCTAATCTGGATTTAAGGAAGCAATAGTCAGTTGTCAGTTATGGAATCTTTTGCAGTAGAAATTCAGAAGTATCTCATTTGTGGCAGATGATGGCAGTTTATTATTTTCCAAGCTGAAGCAATGTGGAATTAAGGTATGAAATCTGTCTTGAAAAGCTTCTGTTATTTGCAGAATTCTTGAATCAGTGACATCTCTGGTCCGATAACTAAGATAGGCTATGATTATTTTAAACGAAGCATGTTCTACTGGGGAAGGAGAATTGGAAGTGCAGATTTATGGTCCCTAAAACATGTGGAGGTCAGTTGTTTGATCTCTGTAGTGAATCTAATATCATGAGTGTTTACAATTACATTCAGTGATGTGTGTGGCCTACAAATGGGTCTTTGCTCTATATAGTAAGTTCTATCGCACCCAATGCTGCTAAAGGTAATTATCTCCCTGAGATATTATTCAGGACGGATAATTCCTCTTGGTCATTCATATTTCTCATTCATAAAATGTGCTGAAATGACCATTCCTCAAATAGGATGACAAGGTGGGGAAAGCTATTTGAGCCTACAAGCGATAATGTTCCTTGGAATTTGATGAAGAACAGAAACAATATTTCTCTGCCCAGATACTTTCAAGACTATTCAGAACTGTGGGTTACATAAATCTTTTCCTGCATCCCAGATAGAGAAGGTTGCTAAACATTAGTTGCTCAGTTTTCAAATATCTTTAAAAAAAAAAAAAAACTTACACAAAGGTACCAAAAATTCAATTTCATTCACCAAGCACTTAATAAAATAATCAGAGATATTGTTCCTCTTTAACATATTAGTGTGATTCATTTTAGAGCTATAATATTCTGTTCATACATTAAAATAACAATAAAGATTCTTAAAAAGTGTTTTCTCCAGTTAACAAGCAGCCCACAAATCATAAAAAGTGTGCAGAATAGTCTGGGAATTTAATAAACTTAAATGGAAGCTGTTGGTCTATTAATTTCCAGGTTACCATTGACAATTAGGCACTTTGCTATTCCTCCACCCACACCTCCCAGAAAGACTATCATGTTACTTGCCAGACTGCTTTGATACCTTTGCTAACTTGCTGTTCAAAATGGCATGATTTATTTAGTTTAGTTTAGACTTCTTTAATACTTTCTCAGCAGGTGGCAGCATCCGGATAACTCCATCTAAGCTTGAAAGTTAAGCAGTATCAGGCTTGGTTAGCCCTTGGATGAGAGATCTCTTGGGAATTACAGAGCTGTAGGATAGACTTAGAAGCTGAAAAATATCTCAGCAAAAGGCAATGGCCTTACATGTCTAACCCAGCCAATTAAACTTCATTAGGAATTGTTGCATACCAGCGATCACTGTACTATTATAATATTCCATTCTGTGTTCTTTGCCTTCTAAAAGCAACAAATTGCATGTTAGAACAGACTGCAGTAATTGTAGGTAGTAACATATCAAGATTTGACAGTGGTGGATAGTCTATGTCAACTTGAAGGAATCTATGAAGTGCTGCTGTAATTGCCTTGAATTATAATTAGTATCATCCTTTTCCCTTCAGTTACTAATGAAATGGGTAATCAACAGGCACACCATGTTCACACCCCATCAGTAATGAATGCGTAAATGTCTGTTGTAATGGGGAATGACTGTTAAAACTGTTGACATAACACACATTCTTAACATTATTAGTGGAAAGCTGTGCAATTAGAAATTAAAGCTGTTAGAGTGAAGATTATATATACAATAGATTTTATAATGGGATCCATGATTTATTTCATTATAAACCTTTACTTAGCAGGGTAAGAATATGTATGATTTTTCACTTTTGGTACAAAATTGTTGCATTTTCATTGCAGCAGATATACAGGTGAAACTCGAAAAATTAGAATATCATGCAAATGTTCATTTATGTCAGTATGGCAACTCAAAAGGTGAAACCAATATATGAGATAGACGCATTACATGCAAAGCGAGATATGTCAAGCCTTACTTTGGTATAATTGTGATGATTATGGCGTACAGCTGATGAAAACCCCAAATTCACAATCTCAGAAAATTAGAATAGTGTGAAAAGGTTCAATATTCTAGGCTCAAAGTGTCCCACTCTAATCAGCTAATGAATCCATAACACCTGCAAAGGGTTCCTGAGCCTTTAAAGGGTCTCTCAGGCTGGTTCAGTAGGAATCACAAGCATGGGAAAGACTGCTGACCTGACAGTTGTGCAGAAAACCATCATTGACACCCTCCATAAGGAGGGAAAGCCCCAAAAGGTAATTGCAAAAGAAGTTGGATGTTCCCAAAGTGCTGTATCAAAGCACATCAATAGAAGGTTATGTGGAAGGGAAAAGTGTGGTAGAAAAAGGTGCACAGGCAGCAGGGATGACCGCAGCCTGGAGAGGATTGTCAGGAAAAGGCCATTCAAAAGTGTTGGGGACTTTCACAAGGAGTGGACTGAGGCTGGAGTTAGTGCATCAAGAGCCACCACACACAGACGGATCCTGGATATGGGCTTCAAATGTCGTATTCCTCTTGTCAAGCCGCTCCTGAACAACGAACAATGTCAGAAGCGTCTTACCTGGGCTACAGAAAAAAAGAACTGGTCTGTTGCCCAGTGGTCCAAAGTCCTCTTTTCTGATGAGAGCAATTTTTGCATCTCATTTGGAAACCAAGGACCCAGAGTCTGGAGGAAGAATGGAGAGGCACACAATGCACGATGCTTGAAGTCCAGTGTGAAGTTTCCACAGTCTGTGTTGATTTGGGGAGCCATGTCATCTGCTGGTGTTGGTCCACTGTGCTTCATTAAGTCCAGGGTCAACGCAGCCGTCTACCAGAAGATTTTGGAGCACTTCATGCTTCCTTCCGCAGACGAGCTTTATGGGGATGCTGACTTCATTTTCCCGCAGGACTTGGCACCTGCCCACACTGCCAAAAGTACCAAAACCTGGTTCAATGACCATGGGATTACTGTGCTTGATTGGCCAGCAAACTCGCCTGACCTGAACCCCATAGAGAATCTATGGGGCATTGCCAAGAGAAATATGAGGGACATGAGACCGAACAATGCAGCGGAGCTGAAGGCCTCTATTGAAGCATCCTGGTCTTCCATAACACCTCAGCAGTGCCACAGGCTGGTAGCATCCATGCCACACCGCATTGCGGCAGTCATTGCTGCAAAAGGGGCCCAAACCAAGTCCTGAGTACATATGCATGCTTATACTTTGCAGAGGTCCGATATTGTTCTATTTCCAATCCTTGTGTTATTGATGTCATGTAATATTCTAATTTTCTGAGATTGTGAATTTGGGGTTTTCATAAGCTGTATGCCATAATCATCACAATTATACCAAAGTAAGGCTTGACACATCTCGCTTTGCATGTAATGTGTCTATCTCATATATTGGTTTCACCTTTTGAGTTGCCATATTGACATAAATGAACATTTGTACGATATTCTAATTTTTCGAGTTTCACCTGTATGTCCAAAGCAAGGACTGGGGGCACTAAGAACAAAGAACTAAAGTAGTAAAAGAATATAAGAAGAGCCATGTTGGATCTGGCCAAAGACCATTCTAGTCCACCATCCTGTTTTCCACAGCAGCTAATCAATTGCCCACAATCAGGACATGGCACTGCCCCATTCATGCTTCCTAGTAACTGGTGCTGAGACATTCTGTTTCTGATATTGGAAAAAATATATAGTTATTTGAACAGTCTTCTCTATGATTGAATCTAATCCACTTAAAAACCTATCCAATAGGATTTCACTGCATTTTACTGTAGTGAATCCCATAAGTGATCCTTTTGATTGCATTATTTTGCATCTTTTCCAGTTTTACACTATCATATACTTATTTAGTAGATTTATTTGGCTGCCCATTTCAAGTACATGACTCTGGGCAGCTAGAAATATTTAAAAAAATTAAAAATATAGATATAAAAAACAGGAAAATACAGCATCCAGGAAAAAAATTACAAAATATAAGTCATCTTCAGTGTAGCAGGAGATGGGACCCCAGGCTGAATCATCTTTCAGTGTGGTGAGCAGAATAGTAGCTTTGTCTAATTGCACTGTAATTTCCTAATAATTCCCACCATGGAATTGTCACTTTTCTCTGGAGGCCAATATAGGTCTAATGTTTTTGTTTTCCTATTCTCCAGCAGAGCAGATAATCCAGAGTGATGCAGGAGACAGTGAAAGTAGCAAACATTTCCGCCACATTTTTTTAATTATAAATTTTATTATGTTTTCAAAAAAAAAGTTAAAATACAGAAAAATCAAGAAAAAGGAAGGGGGGGAAAAAGAAAAAAGGGGGGAAGGAAGGGGGCATAAGAAAGAAAGAGTATCTTCCAATTTTCCTTGGTACAGGTATAGATACAGAATATATTCACCTCTTACTCTAATATCTAAAAGTTCACATAGTAAAAAATAGTTTTTTAACTAATTGGAGTGGTTTCCAATTAGAAACAAAATTAGGCAGAGCCCTGTCTTTGAGGAAAGCAGTGAGTTTCACCATCTCCACCAATTCCATTAATTTCAATATCCATTCTTCAGCAGTAGGTATTTGTAAATCCTTCCATTTTTGTGCGTATAGGAGTCTCACTGCAGTTATCATATAAAGAAATAAATTTCCGTGTTGTCTTTCCATTTGTTTATCCATCATACCTAAAAGAAAAGTCTCTGGTTTCATTTGCAAGTCTATTTTCAAAATCTTTTGAATCAAAATACATATCATATTCCAATATTTCTTAGCCTTTTCACGAGTTCACCATAAGTGATAGAATGTACCTTCACACTGATTACATTTCCAACAAACATTTGAGGTTCCTTAATACATCTTTGACAATTTATCTGGTGTCAGATGCCAATGGTACATCATTTTATAGAAATTTTCTTTCAACGTATAATTGAGAGTGAACGTTAACCACATATTTTCCCACTGGTCCCACATTATGTTATATCCAAAGTTTTTGCCCATTTAACCATACAATCTTTAACATATTCATCTTCCAAATTCATCTTTAATAAAAATGTATACATTTTAGCAATAAGATATTCATCATTAGTACACAAAACATATTCAAATTCGGTGTTCTCAGTGGTAATTCGTAGCTTTTCTTATCTAATTTTAACCTTTCCAGCAACTGTGCATATGTAAACCATTGGCAAACAAAACTTTCCAATTCTAATTCTTCTCTCTTCTTCAGGTTAGGTTCTCCTTCAGAAAATGATAACAAAGTTGTGTATGTCAACTATGGTTGCTTAACTGTCATTTCTCTTCTATAAAAAGCTTCCTAGGGTGACAACCACAGAGGAATTTTTGGAGACAATCTTGCCTTATATCTATTCCAGATTCTCAGTATAGAATGTCTGATAGTGATTCTTAAAATCAATATAAGCTTTCACTTTGTCATACCATGAATATCCATGCCATCCAAATCTTAACTCATGTCCTTCTAATTCCAATAACCTCTTGTTCTGTAAAGTCATCCATTCTTTCATCCATACCAGACAGCAAACATCAAAGTATAACTTTAAATCTGGAAGACCTAACCCACCTCTTTCTTTGGCATCCTGTAAAAGTTTATATTTTATTCTTGGTTTTTTACCTTGCCACACAAATTTAGAAATATCTTTTTGCCATTGTTTAAATGGTACATCATTTGTCAATATCGGTATTGTCTGAAAAAGAAAAAGCATTCTAGGTAAAACATTTATTTTAATTACTGAAATTCTACCTAACAATGACAGTTGCAGTTTACCCCATCTTAATAAATCCTTTTTAATATCATTCCAGACTTTAACATAATTATTTTGATAGAACATATAATTCATATTGGTCAGTGTAACTCCCAGATACTTAACCTTTTTTTCAATTTTGAAGCCAGACTTCTTCATCAATATTTCTTGGTCTTTCATAGTCATATTCTTAACCAACATCTTTGTGTTTTGTTTTGTTTTTCATCTATTTACCTTAAATCCAGCAAGTGCACCAAAATCTTTCAATTTCTTCATTAAACATTCAATTCCATTTTGAGGTTCCTGTAAAATCAAAACTAAATCAACTGCAAAAGCTCTTAATTTAAAAACCTTTTTGATTTGTAAACCCTTTATATTCACATCTTGTCTAATATCTCTATTTAACACTTCCAGAACTAAAATAAAAAGTAGAGGTGACAAGGGACAACCCTGTCTTGTCACCTTTTGAATCTCACATGGTTCTGTAAGTTCATCATTAACCATAATACTTGCCTTTTGGGAAGTGTATATTGATTTAATCCCCTGCAGAAAGTTCTCGCCAAAGTCCATATCTTCCAAAACTTTAAACAGGAATGACCAGTTCAAATTATCAAAAGCTTTCTCCTCGTCTAAAAAAAAATCAGTGCTGCTTGCTTTTCATTATGATGTTGTAAATATTCTATTATAACTAGTACAATTCTTACATTGTCTCTCAGTTGTCTTTTAGGTAAGAAGCCACATTGAACTTCATGTATAAAGTCTGATAAAATCTTTTTCAATCTCTCTGCTAATATTGATGTGAAGAACTTATAATCATTATTTAACAAAGAAATTGGTCTGTAGTTCATTTCCACCACATGTTTGTTGCTGATTGCAGGGAATCTTTTTCTATGAATAAATTTTGGCTTAAGTAACCTTTGGATCCCACCTATTGAGAATGTTTTTTGTTTTTCATATACCCCCCATTTTGAAATTCCTTATAAATTCCATATACTGAATGACTTCAAAACTGTGACCACAGCACTCAAACAGCTGAATCTAAATTCGGGGCGGGGGGGGGGGAGGAAAGGGTGGGGGGGAAGGGTAGAAATGTGTCTTACTTATGTAGAGCCAAAGTCAATAGAGGAAAATATATCCATTAAAAATAAAAGGGACAGATTCTGTGCATCTCTATCAAAATTCTTCAAAGAAAGAGATTTATATCTTGCTCTGAAAAATCTAATCAAGCTGATCATATCCATTTCTATGGTGTCTAAATTATACTGGTCCTGAGTAGTTGCTGGGAAGTGATAGTGACTTGATGGAACATAGTCATAATAATTATCAATGTATATCATTGCAATAAAGAGAGCAAGTTTGGTGTAGTGGTTAAGTCTAGTCCTGCCTTAGACACCAAGTCATCCAGGTGACCTTGGGCCAGTCACTCTCTCTCAGTCCTAGGAAGCAGGTGATGGCAAACTACTTCTGAAATCTTGCCAAGAAAACTGCAGGGACTAGTCCAGGAGTCAAAAACTGAGTTGAAGGCACACACGTACTGGTAATAAGCAATTTGTAAAAATTCTGCTTTGATTTAGTAGTTCATCAGATGTCATTCTCTCTTACCCCCACTTCATCCATTATTCAATTTCTATTCAATTTCTATTATTAAGAATTATTTAACAAACTATAATCCATATTTATAATTTAACAGTTGCCAGGTCTTCTTAGTATTTCCCCTCCTCTCTGTCTCCTCAATGTAACAGTGGCTGAAAACCACTGACTGCTCCATGGGAAACCTCTAGCTCTTGATCTGTCCTTTTTTCCAAGGCACCTAATACTTGTCCTCCTTACAAATTTCAGTTCTGATTATATCCATTATAGTCCAGCAAGAATCTATTCCGTTCATGAAAAACATGCACAGCCTCATACTTTCGCACCTGAAACAAACATCCAAATTATATCCCTCAGTCTAGATTGGAGCCAGATTAATAATAAGAGCTAATTCATGTGTACATGTTCTTCACATGATGGCTAGATATTTGGTGGCTTACAGTTGAATATGTGATTGAAAAGCATTGCATTTAGAGTGATTTGAAATATTCTCCTAAGGCGATAAACTCATGATGGCTTGTTCAAAATGCAAGCATCTGTTAAGGGAAGAACATGCAGCCCATAAAGATGAAGACTGGCAAATACAAATTTGAACCTCCTTTGAAATCCACAGTCTGAAACACTTTCTTCACTATACTGGCAGGTGAACTAGACCTGCTAAAGACAGCACTAAACTAAGATTTTTGAGCCCAGAATTGACACTATACTCAATGTGCTGTAATTAATCTTCCTTTCCTTGTTTATTGCTGCAGGAAAAAAAAATCTCAAGTCAATTATTTTACTATTCTGTACCATGCTCAAGTAATTACCTGCAAATAAATAATAATTTGACACCTGACTGTGTTTGTGATCTATCATTATTAGTGACTAATATATTTTGTCTCAGCATCATGGGTTGTTAGCAGATGGCAATGTTGTTCATAACTGCTGCAATCTCTACTTATGTCCTAGCTGGGAAAATCTATTTTTCTTTTAAATCACATTGTATTGATTCTACTTTTGATATGCTCCATATTTCTTTTTTATGTTCTGTTTGTAGCTCCCTTGGAAAGGTTGCATTTACGTTTCAAAGTGTGTATTGGAAGCCAGTTAAAACTCGAAATTCAACCCATAAGGAACTAGTGCCTAACAAGCTGTAGATGCTAGATTTTTTTAAAAATGAGAGAAGTGCATTTGGGTCCCCAGTAGAGGCATTTTCAGTAATTTTCCTATTTTGATTTGTGTGCTTGTTTATTGTGCATAAGAGAGAGAGAGAGAGAGAGAGAGAGAGAGAGAGAGAGAGAATGCAAGACAAATAATTCTCCTACCAAGTGGAGAACATTAGCTTTTTAAAATAGCTTGGCTATCCATTACTTTGCAACTATTATCTAACCATAGAAAATCAGTTTGTTTTTTTAAGGCAAAAGATGTGCTAAAAATAAGCCTCCCTCTCCCACAGGGGTCTTCACAGGGGTGATAAATAGAAGACAAGATGGCAATCATGTGTTTGAATTCCTGCCCCTTTTTTATGTCCACGCGACATGCATCATGCATGCCACACACCTAAGAAAGGGGCAGGGCTTTGATTATACAATTGCAGACACCATCCAGACTTTTTTCACCACTCCTGGAGAGGCCCCTGCCTGTAGTCATCCCGTGAATAGGGCCAGAACAGCCAAGCTAATTAACCCGTGCCCAATGGCAAGATGAACCTACCCAGTCATCTCACGACAGGTCTGCAAATCCTAGGACAGTGAGGAATGAGCTTCTTTCTTGAGTTTACTTCTGAATCCCACTTCTGATATTCTCATGATTTTCTCACTTCAGTTTGATGATATGGAGTGCCAAGTCCTGCCACCAGTATCTGCAGGTCCATTGTTTTTGTCAAAACAATGAAAGCACGACTGGGCTGTGGCAATGCAAATTCCACCCCTTTCATATAGCTGTGTGATATCATGGCACATTACAAAAAGGGTGGAGCGTTCCATCAATTAATTTCCATTTAGCCTCAACCTTGTTTCATCAAACTCCCCTCCCACTTCTAGGACCTCTGGATAATGCCCTACTTGCATAGGATTATCTTTTTTTTTTTTTTTTTACTTAAGAGCAAAACAAAGAACAAATCAGATCAAATGACTGAATGATTATTTGGGGATGAGAGTGGGGTATTTGGCCTTATTAAAAATTAGTCCAGAACAAAGAGTCAAATGCTCAAAACAGATTTTGCTTTTAGTGAAGGGGTTTAGTGATTGGTGTATTAACTTAGACTTTATTCCAAATGAAGATTCCTCAATTATTGATGCAAATATAGATCCACACTGGACCGCCAAAATGTTTATTAAACTAAGGCATAACACTCAAAATGCTGATGAGTAAAATATATCTCATTTCTCTTTACTGTATTAAATTATATTATTAGAAGCTTCTATGCTATTGGAATACTGGAATGAGTTGCTTTAAAGAAAAGCTTACAAACAGATTTTGTGTGGTTACAATTCTGTGCTGAGTTATAAATGATGTTTGAAGCAAAAGATAAATTGCTGTATACTTCTCACAGTCTTTTGCAGGTGAAGACACTGTATGAAAGTGAGATAATGATAGTTTGTATGTTTAAAATGCCTGGAAGAAACACAATTACTAGTCTTCACTTTGGTCTGCAAGTTCTGGAAGTCACACCTGGGGCTGCAGGACCAGGATATCTGAACATTCAGTCAGTTAACCCTATCTACTAAGCTGAATTAGACTGATGTATTAAAGTATATTTCATAATTCCATTTATTTATTTGTCTAATTTTTCAGAAAAAGAAAGGCTCTGGGGAAAAATGGGGGAGGGGTCCCTCTAATTTTTTTCCCAGGTCATATCTCTATTTATAAATCTCTACTGTACATGGTTAACTATATTTAATTTATTTACTTAATCAGTTTGCAAGCCACTTCAATCACTTACAGCAAGTCTAGGCAACAGGCACATCATGGCTGTTGTGTTGTCATGATTTCTGGAATCCCCTTTTGTGGGAGTGTGGAGTAAGGGTGTGAAACATGGACTCTCATCCCCAGAAGAACGAACACAAGATAAGAGAATGAGACTGGCCCCTCCCTAAGGAATGCAGAGGATGTTTGTGGGGTGACCCTGGGAATTGCTTTCACTCTGAGAAGATTCTGTAACGGGAGTTGAGCCAATAAACCTTGCTGGATTGAATCTGTACTGTCTCCTGGAGTTTCCTGGGCTAATCCTGACACCTTTCTTGATTTTTGGACTGACTTTAGACTCTGCTTTTGGAAACCAACTTTGCCTGCTTTACCCAGCTACTCCAATCTTGTATATGAGTCTTAAAAGGCTTAGTGACTTAGCTATAAATTATAGATTTTCTGATTTAGTTCACATTAAGTTAAGCCATTTTTTTAAAAAAATTAATTGCATAAAATATTTTGAGATGCCTTTGTATAAAAAGGAGAATAAAATGTATATTTTAATAAGGATAAGAAAGCATAAGGAGGTCTTTGATGACTAAAGATTACAGGGTTGGCTCTCCATACAGAATCTTTTCACTTGAATTGATAAACAAACATTAAATTAATAAACCACAATATATTTTTAAAATGATGGAAATAGTGTTTTTTTCCCCCTATAACACAAATAATACAAATAATTGTGATAGTTTAAGGTGCCATGTCATTCTTGCTATGCAAGAATCCAGGAATAGTCCTTCCTTTACATTATACAGAACAAATGTGTTGGCTTACAACTCCTAGTATTCCCAGAAGGAGGGCCTAATTATATGAGCTGAAAATTCTGGGACTTACAATCCAACACATTTGAGAAGAATCAAAATGTTGGTTATCAAACTGCAGTTGCTGGGTTATATAACACTCTAAGTCAAAAAAATAAAAAAGCATTGTTACTTTTGTTGTTATACAGGGGTATCTGTGGGGTGCCTGCAAGAGTACTCTCAAAAATATCATGATGAGAATCACAATGGTGCAACTGAAACTCCATCTGATTTTGATGTGCATGCCATGCAATGAAAAATGGGCAAAGGTTCAGTCACACCATTGTGGGTATCATCTTGACTTTTTGTAATGGTATGTGAGAATGACCTTGGGAGAGACGGGGAAGAGCCATAGCCAGGGGAATGGTCAGACAAGACACAGATTAGCCTGCAAAAGGAATGTGTGTGCGGCAAATATCTCAGAAGGGACCCTCCCTAGTTTCTTGGGTTGTAAAGCTAGGGAGGAGAAATGTGCTTTCAGACTTGCAAGATTGATGTCAGCCTAACATAGTAGTCCAGACAGGAAGGACATCTGGACTACCAACTGTTAATTCCTGGGATATTACTTTCCAGTTGTGAAATGGAGATACTTAACATAATTCCAATTTATTTATTTAATTTGTACATTCCCTGACTTCCTGTGACACTTGGCACTGTACAAATTGAATAAATCTCTACAACAACTACCCCACTTCCACACATCATCAATTTCATTTGATGCTACAGAGGAGTTTTCCCAAACAGGCTGTATTTTTACTTTTTTGTTAGACCTGATGGGGTAGGGGGGAAGTAGCTTCCAGATGATCTAGATGAGCTGAATGCAGATAATTTGTCTTGGTGAGTCAAGTGCAAGTGATATAGTCTGAAGAATAATAATTCAGATCTTCTTAAAGAGAGATGTCTATTTAGGAATTAGAAATGATGTATGATTAGGGAAGTTCTGGATAACAACATGTGGTAAGATTTGGATCTGCATGGCAAAGAAATGCATTTCTACTTTTGCATGCTTTCCCAGATTGTGGGAAGATAAAAAGTATTTGGGGAAATAAACCTTTTTTCTCTCTCTAGTATCTATCTGTATCTCTCTTTAGAAATCCCCCAAAGAAGGAGATGTTTATTTTTATTTGTAAATTCTTGTGGATTTGAATTGTAATAGATACTGTGAAGCTAAAATGCCACTGAGCTTCTTCTATAAAGGTATGCAAATGTAACCAATAACTATGCAAATTATGTTCGTTGTACATGATTAAATATGTAAATTAAGCATTCTGCACAAACATGTGATGATGCATTTCCAGTGTGATTCCAAGTTATAGAAAAGTTACCCATCTCTATTATCGTTTTTCTTTGATTTCTTTAGCTTACCCAAGTGGAATGCCATGCTTTTATGAATTTTGACCTATATAATTGATGAATAAGATTGGGTCTTCGAGGGAGAGATGTATATAATTGTTCAACTGGGTGCAATTTATCTAGTCTAAAAATAGCACAGATTTATAGTGGTCCCTGAGCAGTAATCTAAGCAGAGTTAGCCAGTTATAACCACCTCCCATGCATAATTCAATGAAATGAGTAAGATTATTTTGTATTTCCTATGGGTAATATTTACATCTCAACTTAATATTGCTAAATTCTACAAACAGCCATGTTCTGAGAGAAAAGCAAACACAGCGTAGAATTTGAGATCAACCAATCCACATTCAATAGCAGTTTCTCCCATATAGGCTTTCCCTCTTTACTGTATCTTGGGGTTCATTAATAGGAGCATAGACTCCAGATCACAGGAAGTAATTTTCCACTCTACACTGCTCTGGTCAGACTCCACTTAGAATATTGTGTCCAGAGCTGGGCCCCACAGTTCAAAAAGAACAGCAACAAATTGGAGCAAGGTCAGAGGAGGGCTACCACAATGGCAAAAGATCTAGAATCCAAACCTATGAGGAATGGTTAAAGGATTGGGATATGTTTGGCCTACATAAAGGACAACTGAGGGGAAGAACAGTCTTCTGTGCCACATAAAAAAGAGCAAAATTACTCTATTCTGTTTTTGTAAAACCACTTGAAAAGCCTTTATCATCCCACATTATATTTTAAATGTGATAAACAAGAATTCTTTGGAAAGCATGGGATCTTGGCAGACAAAGAAGAGGCCTTTGTTTGAAGACCTCTGGTAAATAAACAATTTGAATTTCAAGGGTTAGGACCAGAATGAATCACGCACATCACCCAACCTTATCTCTTTTCATGGATTGTAATAGGCAGTCCATGCTGTCCTACAAATTCCCTTTAATTTCAATGAGGCTTGACCAGAAATTGAGCTTTTATCAATCAATCCACATAAATTCCAGTGTTGTATTGGGCAGAACTGTAGTTATCAAAACAGTGAGAGGCCACTGGAAACTACAGCTCATGCTGGGTCCCATTATCTGCTCCTTTTAATGTGCAGTTCAAAATATCTTGTACCTGCTGATACCATTACACAATATTTCTCCATTCCTCTACTACGTATTGCTCTGGCTGCCAGTGGAAGTAATAGGAAATGCTCAGGGGAATGTTAGGCTCTGAAATGAGTGGTATCATATGCTACACAGGAAGACCCTTCCATGTAGGGACTAGAGCAATGTTTTTCAAACTTGGCAACTTTAAGATGTGTGGACTTCAACTCCCAGAATGCTGGCTGGGGGAATTCTGGGACTTGAAGTCCACACATCTTAAAGTTGCCAAGTTTGAAAAACACTGGGCTAGAGTGACTGAAATCCAACACTGCCAAAGGGCACCAGATTGGAGAAAATTGCTCTAAAAAGGATCCATAGAGTAGAATCAATTAAAATTGTCACATTTCTAAAGATGGTCCTATTTGTAATGTTACCTGTGAATAAAACTTGTTGAATACAGTAGTTCAGACTTTGTTTATTTCTAGTGTCCTAGACAGTGGCATCTGTAGGAGTGGTCAGAAAAGTCAAGATGGCAGCTGTGACTGTGTGATCAAAGCCCCGGCTCCTTTTTACATGCATCAGGGATTTTCCCCTGTGGATGCCTCTGCACATGTTTGAGTTTTCCAGAACCCTTCTTCAGGTTGGATGGCATAAAAATAAGGAATTGGAGATTAAAGCAAAAAGTTTCTAAGCCAGATTTTGTGTGTATGAGATCTGGCACTTAGAGTTAACATTAAGGCAGCTTTGACACTGGCTACATTGATCACTATACCAATACACCTGTTGTAAGTATGACTAAGCCTTAATGATTCTATAAAAGTAATAATTAAATGCAGTCTTATATAAGAATTCATCAAAGAAAATCAAAGTGCATGAAGGTTCAAAAAGCATTTAAAATAGTTTCAAAAACGGAAAAGGCCAGGACTGTAAAACTTTCTTTGCCTAGCACTAGTGTAGACCACACTTCCTGGGGCAGGTGTTCCAGAAGCAAGATGCCACATCCAAGAAGGCTCTGTCCATCTCACTCTCTTTCTCCTTTGTGCAGTTTTCCACTTCAGATAAAGAGTGCATTCAGAAAAGAGCCTCAGAATGAACTTCCAGGGGAGTAATGGAGGATTGAAGATGGCTCCCTTTTTGCAGAGCTGACAACCACAGTGGATAAGAGGAGCTAACAAAGGGTCCGGGTCTTTGGAACCATCTCCAGATCAAGGAGATGACTGGCTCACCCACAGGTACTCCTTACAGAGGCTCCCTGAGAAGAGATTGTAAAATAGTTATCTCTAGCAGGCTGAGCACTCTGAGAGTCATGGGAAACATCAAGCCCAAGCTGCAGTTTGGAGCCTTTAAAGGGACACTAGATTTGCCTTCCTTTCCTCTTTTAATTAACATCAGAAATTACTTATCAGTGATTTATTTGGAGATTAAATACTTTCTGAAAGGCAAGTTGCTGTACACTGGGAGAATTTCTGTCTATCCTTGAAGAAAGAAGATTTAAGTAAGTTTAAGGATTAAAAAGAAAAAAAAAGTAACTATGGGAAAACAGCAAAATGGAGTTTAGAATGTTGATTGTTGACAGTTAAGGGGCCAGATGGATTTGAAAGAATAGCTTTTATGGACTGTTTCAAATTTTATAAAATATAGCTGTTATTTGGGAATTAGCAATAAGAAACCTTACTGTGGGAAAGTTTTGACTCTGAATATAAATAAAAGATAAGACTGGGCTTTGAAGGTTAACTAGAGAGAACCAGAGAGCAATTAAAGGAGATGATACCTATTATCATAATGGAGGAACACTATTTTACTATAGAAGAAATTATGTCTGTTTGGGAACAATATACTCAAGACTTACTTTTAAAATTTCCTGATACTTTCAAAGTGGATCTAACAGAGGTTATAGAAGAAGAAAAGATTCTACTGGATAAAACAGGGGCTAAGGATGATTTTAATAGGGATCTTAAAATGGACTTCAAAAAATTGTCAGATGATAAAAGAGATTTGGAACATATGGAAAAAGATTATGTGGATCTGAAAATGGATTTTAAAATATTTGACTACAAGAATGATATGGAGAAAGAAGCTGTATTGGACTTACAAATTATGCTGGTTGATGTTTTAACAATTAAAGGGGACATCCAGATTATAAGTCAGAAGAGTGACTCTGAGAGTTGTTTTATTTTGGATCCACAGAAGGGAAATGCTAAATTTCTAAGTTGTTCCTGAGAACAGACAGGAAGAAAATGATAAGAGATCAATATGTGGGACTTTATTTGAAGAAATAACTGAAGATCAAGCCTTTCAAAAAGAAGAAAAAGGAATTCAAAGTGGATTTATTTGATCAAGGTTAAATAGTAGAATTTGTGATTTTGGCTTGTTACTATTGGAATTTTTTTTTTGACCAGGATAATAAAATGAGGATTTAAAGATTTTTTTCATATGGGGATAAACTTTCTATGTTCTAGCTGTTAGAGAAAGTTATGTAAAAGAGACCTATTTTATTTAGCTTAAAATATATATGCATTATTATTGGTATTCTTTATGCTTTGCTTATTAGAGAAAGTTTAAAGTCAAAATGTTAACTGGATTTATTTGTTTAAGGTTAAAACATATAGATTATTATTACTGGTACTCTTAATGCTTTTGCTGAGTAAGATTGATGAATTTTTTAATAATTTGGCTATTCTTAAGGGATGAGCAATGGGAAGAAGTGTCCCCCCCCCCCCATAATACTAGAGAAGGTGTTAAGTTACTGCAAATGTTGGTCTTGTTTGGAGGGAGGGGGGGAGTCACTTCTTTTTATGTGTTTTTCTTGTCAGGATTTTCTCATGGGAAGAAATCCATCCCGTTATCTGTACAACATTATTATGTCTAGCTTATGTAGCTCATGTAAACAAAACAACTTGTGACTGTGTGTTGGGCACGTATACTGCTATTTACTGCCACCTATTGGCGTGTGTATGCTAGTTATTCAGTGGGGGGGTACATGTTGGCAATATAATGGGAGGGCTAGATGCCTAGCCTGTCAGTCGTGTATAATTTCATCTATCATGTAGTTTTATGGGTTATGTAGTTGTAACTAATAACCAAGTAGTGTACCTCTTCTCTGAGAGTTTTTAGCTAGAGACTTTGTTGTGGATAAGTCTTGGATGCTAAGATGAGAAGTCTTTGTTATTTCCTATATTTTGTATGCAACTTGTATTTTATGGAGTTTTGCGTTTTTATCAATAAAACCAGTTAGTATATATTTTCTGACTGGATTTTCTTGGGAGAACAAAATATGGACATTGCATTTTGCAAGCTCTCATGCTGATGTGTATTTTTCCTGAGAGCAGAGTTTTTTGGGAGCTTTGCTGCACTCTGCACAACATTTCTTTTGTTTTTCTCTTTTTTCTCTTTTTTTATATATTGCTTATAATTTTGTATAAGCTTTTATCTAAGTAAAATTTTAATAAAAATATTTTTAAAAGAAAAAAGAAAAGAGCCTTGGAATATTGAGCTAATCAAAAGTCCACATGGGGTCAGGGGCCATTTGTCCTGGGCCTTAAATTCAAAAGGCCCCAAATTCAGATACTTTAAAAAAATATATGTTCAAAGTATAATACTTCCCTTATAGCTGAAAATACAAATGATCTGCAAGTTCTAGCAATGATAGTCAAGGAGCCCAGTGAAAAAAATGGGACTACGATTAAAGATAAAGTAGATCAAACTAATGACAAGAGATATAGCAACCAGTCTGAGAATTGACAATGAAGTGGATAGCTTCTGCCTTTTAGGATCAACTATCAACAGTAAAAAAACAGCAGTCAAAAAATATGCCATAGACTGTCACTTGGTAGAGTAGCAGTGAAATGTCATGACACTTTACAGATGCGAAAGCTGGACTTTGAAGAAGCAGGATAGAAAGAGTATTGATCCTGGCTTTTTGGAGACAACTCCTGAGAATACCATGGATAGCCAAGAAAATCAGCAAATGGACCATAGAATACATCAATCCAAAGTTCTCACTTCAGGCACAAGTGGCCAGGCTTAGATTATTATATTTTGGACACATTATGTGAAGACTCAGTCTGTTGAAAAGTTCATAATGCTAGGAAAAGTGGAAAGCAAAGAAGAGGATGATCAGTAGCAAGATGGAGGAACTAGAGCACAACAGGAAGACCTAAAGAGTCAGAATGGAGAGAGATCATCCTGCAGAAGGCCTATCTAGGTGGTCTCTAAGAGTCAACACCTACCCGATGGCACATAAGCAAGAAAGCAAACAAACAAGCTTGATTCCTGGAATGTCTTGGACACATCTATGCATTTTTCTTGACAACAACTTGGAAATAGTTTGTCATTGCCTTCTTCCAAGATATTTTTTTCAACTTCCAATCTAATAACCCAGGAATTATTTATTTATTTATTTATTTATTTATTTATTTATTTATTTGTCATATTTATATACCTGCCCATCTCACACAAAGTGACTCTGGGTGGCATACAACAATTAAATAAAACAGCAAATAGACAAAAAAATCATTAAACAAAGATAAAAAGTAACTATTAAAATACAAATATTATCAACTATTTTAAAATATACAAACCCCATGGAAAGAGCAGAATATCAATCATAGTGGAGTCATCTGAAAATGTCTCTGTTTCCTAAAGACCCCCTTTTTTATTCCTTCTAAGTACTGAGGAGGCCTGACCCTGCTTAGCCACATAAAACGTTTTTCAGGTGCTGCCTTCTCAGAGTTAAAGGCTCAAAAACCTGAATTTGCCAGGGCCTCTCTTAATCTGAGGGGACTGGTCTGTAGATAATCTTCACATATCAGCAAGTTGATGTGGAACTGAGCATATGAATACCAGTCATGTAAGACTTGAGCTAAGGAAAAGCACCTTGAATTCTGCTTAGAAACAGACTGGTAGCCTATGAGGCTCTTAAAGCATTGGCAGGTTATATTCCTATTACCTCTTTCTGTCACTCCAGATAAATTGATCTCAGGTATGATCTAATATGCTCTCCCAGAATGTCTAGTTACACCAGGACACTTTCCTAAGAAACTACACAGTTTCAAGTATACATAGCATAAAAGAATACAGAGGAATGAAAGAAAACAGGAGGATCACTAAGGCTTTATTTCTCCAAACTCCTGAATAATGGAGGGATGATTAAAAGCAACTGCAAGAAATAGTTAGTGGCATAATCCTAAAAAGAAAATTTCAAAAGACTTTTGCTTCCTGAAGATTCCTTTATATTTATGGATTTTAAGCATACCTGTGGAGTAACTCATCCAAAGATTTTAGGCAAAAAGCTTTGATATATATTTGTATTAAAAAATTCATTATGCGCTTTCACATTTCTTCTAAGTCCTGTCAGAAGATATGTTGGGAGAAAGTACTGAGAAATAATTAATTCACTAGTATGCTACCAGTACTCTGTTTATCCTTTGTACATGAAGCAGATGTTCTAAAACTCTATGTCTCTCTTTATCTGTGAGCATATCAACTTTATCTAATTGATTCAGTGTCCCACAAGAATTTTTCCCCCCAATATACAGTAGTATAGTTCCCAGAATTCCTTGTGAGAAACCAGGAGACATGAACTGGTATAAAGCTTTAAATGTTTACACTGCAGATAATGCTTATAGGTAGATATACTGGAGAAATATTTTCAAGCCAAATTATGGCAGAACAGGATCTGTTGTACACAAATAGCTACACAATTTGTAATCATATTCCTTGCCCCCAAATTGTTTGTAGTATAGATATATTTGGGAAAGTGACATACATTTTTTTTCTTTTTTGCCTTTGAGTCAATGTTGACTCCTGGCAACTGGTTGGACAAGTCCCTGCAGTTTTCTTGGCAACATTATCAGAAGTGGTTTTCCATTGCTTTTTTCCCTAGGGCTGAGAGAGAGTGACTGGCCTAAAATCAACCATCTGGCTTTGTACCTTTGTACCTAAGGTAGCACTAAAACTCATTATACATCCCCACTATTATGAGGATACTTGAGTTGCATTATGGTGTCACAGATAATCTAACTTGCTTGTGCCATGGTACCCTTCAAAGTTCTCCATCCTAATTCCCAGTTTATCTTGTTTTATAAATATCTCTTGAGCCAATCATTATTGCTAGTGCCAAGGAAAAGAACACTTATTACCATATACAACTAGTGATACATTGCCAATTCTTCTGGAGGAAGTAGCAGGTGGTCAGCTTTACCAGTCTTTTATTACAGTTCTTTATCCTGTTATCTGTCCCCTTTGGCACCATATAATTACCCAATGATCAAGCAAGAATAATTAATAATGTGATGTGGGAAAATCTTTTCCATTACCCCTTGCTTATCTTGAGAGGACCAGATTAGTTTGATTGGATCTGAAGGACTGAGAAAATAAAGGCATTTAACCAGAGAAGCTCAGATAGATCATATAAATATTCATAAAATAAGAAAAACAAGGAGAAGTCTTAATCTTAGAAGTTGTTTTCTAGCACTAGAAGTGCTTCAGAACAGGTTTTCACAGCCTGTCTCAGCAGTATTTCAAGGATGACAAATCAGATGTACCATTTATAAGATCAGTTAGGTTTTATATCTGATGATGTACCATTTTTTAAATTTTTCCTTTGTGTCCTTAACTCCTTAACTTTAGCAATTATTTTGGAACCAGAGTCAGATATTGATGTCACAGGGACCTCAATATGATATAGACCGCATAAGAGATGCCTCTGCTGTCCCAAACAGTCAACCCATTATTATGATCAATGAACAGAATTCCACTTAGAGAATGCAGAAATTAAAACATACAAAAGAAAAGAAAAAGTACATAAATAATAGTAATGACCCACAATATAATTTCATCTTCCAGAGGAAAGGAAGATCTAAGGGTTCATGAGGTGGAAGACTATGGGAAACAAGACACTTTTCTACACTGTTTAGTACATTTTTTTAATCCCTAAATCACTGCCTAGCTGAGCTGCTAATACAGAGTGTAGGCTGCAAAAACAAATTGTCATTGTTTATTGTTTTATGGTTGTTGTTTTTTTAAATTATACACCTCTGCAGTGAGGTGGTTTATACATCTTAGAAATAAATAAAAAAGGCCAGATGAAGGAATGCCTGCCTAAAAAAGAGACTGCTCCAAGAGTAATGGGCTGCTTGTGAATAAGGATCGTACAAGTAGGTGTACTGTAATGGCTAGATGTGAGCTCTGGGAAAGGAAGTGATCATTTTTTGATTGCTTGAACACCAATCTTTAGTTCGTTGGTGTTACCAAATACCTTTTGCTGGACTCACCATGCTTTATACTGCACTTCTTTTCCACTAGCTAGATGCACCCAGATGGAACCCATTACTTCCACAAGGGAGTTGTGCCAGCAATAAGTAATTACTTTCTCTCTTTGTTTTATGGGTAAGATGGATTTAACATATATGGGCAGCACAAGTGGGAGGAGGGTAGGTTACTCAGGGAAGGTAATTTTGGAAAACTCTCCCACTAAATATGGAGAAGACCATGACACCATCAATGTCCAAGGGCAAATCTAGTTCAGCCCAGAATTAAGTAGATGTGTTATATTCCCTGTAGTAAATTACCTTTCTTTTTATATATTTAAAGGCTAAGCTACATGACTTGTAATCCTCTAGAAAGATGAACAATCGTAAGAGACAGGGAAGCCGGATGGGTGACTTTGGACCAGTCACATTTTCTAAGTCCTAAATGGGAAAATTGAAAACCATCTATCTACCAACCTGCACTGGATCAGTGTGGTTAATTATGGGCCATAATCTTCAATGAATAGGCCTTCATCCTGCAGTGAATTAATTCAGATTGATAAATTATAATCTGACTAAATTATATTTTAACTGTGTGTGTGTGTAATTTAGTCAGACTATAATTAAATGTACTTATTGAATATAGAGGATATATATAAAAAACAAATGGAATTATAAACTGCAGATCTCTGAGAATTATAGGATCTATTAATTGCATCAGTCTGACAATCTGAAGACAGAGGAAACCATAAAGTGAAATAAATAAGAGATAAATACTCTGTCCTTAGATTCTTCCATATATTTACATTTTATTGAAAAAGAGATGAGGGAAGCAGAACAAAAACATGAACACTCACTGTATAACTGTTGTTTTAGACACTGTTTATTCATTTTCTGAGCTATTGCTGCTATCAGCAGTTTCTGCTTTTTTGAGACAGACTTCATTTTAACTTTTCAATAGGCATCTGATTCTAAAAACTGAAAAAAATCAGATTGAGACAAGTTTGTGTATTCTTTCACATACAGTACAGAAACTGTAGTGCTCAGATACTGTAGATATTATTAGAAGGTTATCAGAAAGATCTACTGAACAGAATAAAGGATAGCAGTAGATGAGCACCATGACTTACAGCATTAATTATTCTAAAACAAAACAAACAGTTGAGTTTTTGCCCTTTTTCCAATTTATTTCAAGTTGTCCAACTTTTCAGAAAGAAAGAGGCCCTTGAGAAAAATAGGGAAAATGTATTGTCCATATTTTTCTCTTTTCCAAAGACTTCACATGTCATCACTCATCAGGTGGAATGCCCATTATCCAAAGCCCGACTGTTCATTGCCCTTTGCCACCTTTTCTTCTGCACTTAAAGGAAGAGAAAGAGTAACTACTCTTAGCTCCTCTTGGGTACTGAGGAAGGGATTGCCTTTCTCTATGTGCAAGAGGAAAGAGAGAGATTGTTTCCAGCCTCCTTCTACAAACAGAGGGACTGCCTCTCTCCTACCTCTGCCCCACCATACTTAGAGAAGTTTGAAGTGAGCAAGATAAGTCTCATTTCTTTCCCTGGATCATTTCTTCCTCCCGATAATCCCAGAAATGCTCCTCCATAGAGAACCCAGCTTGTTTATTACTCTCTGTGTAGCCCTGTTCTGAATGTTGTCTCTTGGTCACAATGGACTTTTTCTTTCTTTTTAAAGCTATAAAATATCTCTGGGAAGAATCTGTGCCAGAGAGAGTGGCATAGCTGGGTGGACAGTGTGACCAATTAGTTAACTGACAGAGGAGAATTGATCTAGAGATAAAATAATACAGGAGAAAATGTTTGCATACTGAAATATTTATTTTATTTATCATATTTATCATATTGATATAGCCGCCCATCTCACACAAGGTGACTCTGGATTGGATATTCTCAGCCAGATGAAATCTAGTATGAATATAAATCTTTTAAAAATTAAAAAGAAGGGGAATGAAGGAACTGAGGGTCTGGGAAAGCTATTATTCAAAACAAGATTATTGACAAAGGAAGAAACAAAGAAGTTATTATGGGAAGTCCCTCATGCCTACAATTTGACACAGCCACAGTAAAGATCAGAAGCACGACAATATATTATGTTTAAAATGTGCAGCTACAAATCCCAGCATTGGTGAATGGAAATATTGTTTGACTGGTGACATGATGTATATTTCAAAAAAACAAAGTAGGACTCTGAACTGGAGACTGTAGTCTCTTGCCAATAGTTATTTTAAAAGAAAAATATTTTAAAATACACATGCAAGTGATTAGATATTAAAATTAATTTTACAAACACTATTATTTTTCCTACTTCCTCATCAGATTTAACTCTATTCCAAAACACTATTATTTTTCCTACTTCCTCATCAGATTTAACTCTATTCCAAAATATTCCCCTTAAATATAAGGGGAATATATTGTTAGAAAATGTCAACCATATAGAACTGTATTAATGCATATATGTTATTACTAGTATGCAATGCCAATCATTATATACTACCATAGTATAATGATATTTACATTAGGTAAAGACTCAGCTCTCTGGAAAATGCTCCAATGCTGGGAAAGTTGGAATGAAAGAGAAGAAGAGGATGACCAGCAGGAAGGTGGATGGACTTATAGTGGTGATGGGGGCAATGTTGGAAGACCTGAAAGATCTTAAGGGATAGATTGTCATGGAGAAAATATATCTGTGTGGTTGCTAGGAGTCGAAAACAACTTGATGGCACATGATCAATAATGATATGCTGTAGTTTTATGGTATGTATTTGTGTAAAGTTATGAATAAGCATGAATGGAAGATGGAATATGTGAGAGTCATTCAAAGCAGACCATAGAAGACAAAATCTGTTCTGGAAGATTTCAGCTTTTGCAGCATGTGGAAAGGATGACTTCAAAGAAGACACAAGATATGGTTCTCACAACCAAAGATACTTTCCATTGCAACAGATAGTTTGTTTATTTATTTATTTATTTATTTATTTATTTATTTATTTATTTATTTATTTATTTATTTGATTTGTCCCCGCCCATCTCCCCTACAATGGGGGACTCTGGGCGGCTTACAGTCACTAAAATCACATTACATAGTTAAATTATAAAAAGTTTAAAAATTATAAAAGTTATAAAACTAGAAAATTTACAAAACTAGAATAGAATAAAAAGCTAAAAACTCCAAGAGGCCAATAGGCCCCCACCAGGCCGCTAAGGGGCCAGCCAACCCCTTTTCTGATATCCTCCCTCCCTGCCCCAGGCCAGATGGCAGAGCCAGGTCTTCAACTCCCTCCGAAAGGCCTGGAGTGAGGGGGCCTGTCTCACCCCCAGGGGCAAGATGTTCCAAAGGGCGGGGGCCACAGCAGAGAAGGCCCGCCTTCTGGACCCCGCTAGTCGGAATTCTTTTACTGCGGGGATCCGGAGCATGCCCTCTCTATGAGTTCGGGTGGGATGGGTTGAAGTCGTGGGGGTGAGGCGGTCCTTCAGGTAACCTGGCCCCATGCCATGTAGGGCTTTAAAGGTGATAACCAACACCTTGAATTGGACCCAGAAGCAAACCGGTACCCAATGCAGCTCGCGGAGCAAAGGTGTTATATGGGTCCTTCTTCAGGCCCCAAAAATTGCCCGCGCGGCCACATTCTGGACCAGCTGAAGCTTCCGGATACTCTTCAAGGGTAGCCCGATGTAGAGCGCATTGCAGTAGTCTATCTGGGAGATAACAAGGGCATGAGTGACTGTATGTAGGGCATCCCAATCCAGGAAAGGGCGTAACTGGTGCACAACCCTAAGCTGTGCAAAAGCCCTCCTGGCCACGGCTGCCACCTGCTCTTCGAGCAGGAGCCATGAGTCCAGGAGGACCCCCAAATTATGCACTGGGTCTGTCTGGGGCAGTGCCACCCCATCCAGAACCAACAATGACAACGTCCCGGATACAGAGGAGCCATTAACCCACAGCCACTCTGTCTTGCCAGGGTTCAGCCGGAGCCTGTTGTTCCCCATCCAGACCCTCACAGCCTCCAGGCACCGAGAGAGGGCGGTCACGGCATCACTTACCTCACCAGGGATGGAGATATTTAGTTCAGTATCATCAGCATACTGATGATACCTCATCCCATGATGGCGGATGATCTCGCCCAGCGGTTTCATATAGATGTTGAAAAGGAGTGGAGAGAGAACCGAACCCTGCAGCACCCCACAATGGAGGGGCCAAGGATGGGACCTCTCGCTCCCTATCACCACCGATTGGGATCGGCCCCGGAGAAAGGAGGTGAACCAGCACAAAACCGTGCCGCCCACCCCCATATCCCTGAGCCGTCCCAATAGGATACCGTGGTCGACGGTATCGAACGCCGCCAAGAGATCAAGGAGAGCAAGGATGGTCGCACTTCCACCATCCCGCTCCCGCCAGAGATCATCCATAAGTGCGACCAATGCCGTTTCCGTTCCATAGCCGGGCCTGAAACCTGACTGATAGGGGTCCAGATAATCCGTTTCCTCCAGGACCCTTTGGAGCTGCGAGGCCACCACTTTCTCAACCACCTTCCCCAAAAAGGGGAGGTGGGAGACTGGACGAAAATTGTCCAGTACAGTAGGATCCAGGGAGGGTTTCTTGAGGAGGGGGTGCACTAACGCCTCTTTAAAGGGCGCCGGGAACACTCCCTCCTGCAAGAATGCATTAACCATCGACTGGATCCAACCACATGTCACCTCCCGAGCTGCTTTCACGAGCCAGGAGGGGCATGGGTCCAGATGGCAAGTGGTGGTCCTCACAGTCCGGAGGATCCTGTCCACTTCCTCAGGAACCACAGTATCAAACCGTTCCCAGATAACTAGGCAAGAACGATCCCCTGGTATCTCCCCAGACCTTGCACCACGCTCGGAGTCCAACTTGGAATGAATCCGAGCGATTTTATCCTGCAGGTGCTCTGCGAATTCCTCCGTGCGGCCCTGCAAGTGAACCACCAGATCCCCCTTACCAAGGTGAACTGGATGAGGCAATGGAATTCAAATAGAAAATTTCCAGGAAGTGTGTGAAAGGTACAAAGGTAGACTAGTTGAGCTTTAGTGGAAATTATAAATGTATATGGGAACTGTTGTAATTTAGAATTATTAAATGAAACAAGATACTGTACGCAAGGGTCATTCTTCCTCAGTTCTTCTGGAATCCAAATGTAACCTAGTCAGTTAGACTGAGTTGGGTAGTTATATGTGGGTGGGTGAATGTTTCACTTCTGAGTTTTTAGTTCAGAAAGTGAAAAATAAAAGTTGTAAACCTGCATTTGTTTCTCTGTGTTTCTGAATAAAAAAGAATAGTACAGTGTTGGCTATAAGTGGTTGGAGAATTTTAGGAGTTGGAATCAGTCTTAAAACAGTTGGAGAATTAGGGAAGGCTGGGGTAGAGAATGCCAGGCTAAATATTACTTGGAATACTATATTCCAAGATGGTCTTCTTCTGTTGCTCCCATCAGCCAATTTTGTGAATAGAGGACCCCTATACAGCTTGCTAATATTCCAGAAATCCTTGCTCCATGGTATTGTGTTACTAGATGAGGGTCTCCCATTTCAGAAAATGCTTAAGCATTTAGGATCACAAACACCTGTCTGGGAACCAAAACAGGAACAGAACTAGAGGGGTCCACCAAACCCTATAAAAAGTGATTGTTCGCTACCTATTAGTCTGCATTGCAGGGATGCAAGTCCACCAAAATATATTTTTTCCGCCTGAGATGGAAAGGCAAATCCCTAATAAAAATGCATTAAACTCAAAGCCTACCAGTTAATTTTGCCACACAAAGCAGAAAGTCCCATATCTGACAATGAAAAGGCAATGACAACAAACCATTTGTTTTTTTCAGTAAAGCCCAAACTATGCCTGAAGCTGCTGCCCAACTCTGCCTAACAGAAGAACCAGCCCTACAGAGATGGATTTCTTTCATTTTATTCTGTAGAAAGCAGATTTGGTTGAATGGAGGCACAATAAACTTCATGGTATGGAAATGTGTATCTAATGAAGCCTATTACAGATCATAAATATAACTTTGTGGTGATATTCAGCAACATTATTAATGATGAAATCTTAGCTTAATCTGATACTGCAGTTATACTAAGCTTCTTAAACATCCCAAAGGAGGTTCAAAGTCTCTGGTGTTTAAAAAAAAAAATGAAAGGGGAAATCCTGTATACAGGGTGTGATTTTGCTCAAGTATCTGAGGGCTAAGCCAGTACAATAAAAAGATAGCTAAAAGCAGGAATGACAAAAAGAAAATGAAGACATCTGGACTTGAGGTAAACTAAGAGAGAAGAGGTTGATGGATGGACCTCAATCTAAAGATGAATGCTTTCTGGTACATGGTCCATGTACACTTCACCAATGTTTTATCTTAATCTGATGGGTATTATCTTGAGTTCAGAAAGGTTTGGTCTGAGCTATTAGTCATATCCATCAGGAGCAGAAAACAAAGTGGCCTTCACAATATTTTATAGTTTATCCTCTGTGGCTTTTTTCTTTTGAATGTGCTTCTTACAAAAGAGAATAGCATTTTATTTTTGTTTTCCACATCATAATAAATGCAACAGTTACATGATGGCCCAGTTTCACATTACGTTTGAAATAATTAGGAGTGGTCTTACTATCAGAACTAGAAAGTAGTAGGTATCTATTTTTTTTTTTATTCCAACGATGAAAAATTACATATTCTCAGTTACAGATAATGGGGTGATGGGGAGAGAGGATAAATTATCACTAAGACTTATTGGGAGTTGTATCCATGTGCACTGCCTCAGAATAATACTTCACCTGTGAATGAATTCTAAGACAACTGCACACATTCAGAGTGAGGGAAATATCTTCTCATTTTCTGACATTGATATATACATCTGATTGGCCATATAATGATGTCAAGTTTTGAGATGAGGCCCTAAAAGAAGTTTAGCTTCTGCAAATATTCCAATCAAAATATATATTAAAAAATTCAGATAATGTGCATAAGGCATCCTCATCCACCATTACTCACTTACACTCCCCAAAATTTATTAATTGAGCAAGAGTAGAGCAAGTTTGGTAAAGGCTGTGTTCCATTGGGATTATCATCACAGAATCCATTCTCGGGGGGGGGGAGGAGGAGGAGGAGGAAGAGGAGGAGGAGGAGGAGGAGGAGGAAGAGGAGGAGGAGGAGGAAGAGGAGGAGGAGGAGGTTATACACATCAACATTTCCATTAGGAAAATGGCTGGATCCTTCCCCTGCTTCAGCCAAGATCGACTAGTGGGATGTTGTTGACATTTACATATTCAATGCAAACACAACTCTCCAAGTATGTTGCTCATAAATATTCAAGGCTCAAGTATATTCTGTAGTTTAGCAACAATGCCTAACTATCTGCCATTAGATGACAAGAAGGAAGACCACCCTGTAAATTAAAAACTACATCAGAAGAACTGCCAACTGGACAGCATATAGGTTTTAGTCATTATGAAAAAAGGCATAGACAGTTAGAAAACAGGGGGAAAACCCTCTCAACTTGGCATATATAACTAAAGCTTGGGCAGTGCTTTTTAAAAACTAACAGAAAAGTGAACATAACAATGAAATAGGCATATGATATTTGATGAAGTAAAAGTGATACATTTTTAGGTTGCAGTATAATGGAAGATATGTGGGAGTAAGCACTTATACAAGGAATCACACAGTGGATGTCAACCAATTTAAGTTAAAGTATGTTGATGAAGATTCTCTGTCATCCAGGTGGAATTATCTGGAGGTTGAGTCATGGCAACTGGACTTCTTTTCTTTTGGTTTGATACATTTTGCTGCTTGTCCAAGCAGCTTCTTCAGTCTAGAAAGTTGGTTAGCGGGGACCCAATAAATGACTTCTAAGGTGGCTGTGTTTCTAGACTGAAGAAGCTGCTTGGACAAGCAGTGAAATGTATCAAACCAAAAGAAAAGAAATCCAGTTGCCATGACTCAACCTCCAGATAATTTAAGTTAAAGTCATGTATATGTGGTAAACACCAGTTAAATTGAGCACAGCTATTACATAGATTTGCTCAATGCTGACAGTGTTGTGCAAGAATATCTATTTGAAATATGAGCTCAAAATTATGAATTCACCTTTATACTTAACTGGTTCAATGGGGGCCAAACTAAAACTAGTTTGAAATTTACCTTCCTCTTTATCCATGCTAATCCCAGGTCCTTTCTCAAATAAAAAAAATCCTTAAATTGTGGCAGGATGTATGGTCATCAGATGGTGACCAGAAGTCTCATTTCTTGCTGGAGATGAGAAGGCCAATATAGTAATGTCCTTTAAGGGTTCATTTTGTGGCATAGCTCAAATATTTTTGGCTTTGGGATTAAGACCCAATGTCTACCTTGTACTCAGTCAGTGGGACTTTTTACTTGTCTTCCTAAGCCCTCAGGGAGCTACTTGGTGACATCATACCATCCATGGGAGCTATTTTGTGGTGGTGCCAATGGCAGTTTCTCATATTTCCTAATTTATATGCTTGGTTTTTTTAAATTAGATTTATAATGTCACCAAGCTCATGTAATTGTACTCTGGGCAGTGTACATCAAGTAAAAAACAGAACAAAAACAATTATTACAAGAGAAAAATACATGTAAACTAAAAAAGAAATTAATTCCCTGATAGTGATATCAGACAAGATACACCCAGAGTCAACCAAACTCACACTCCATCTCCCAGAAGATGAGCTCATTAATCATTCTGGTCCAATCCACAAGGTAAGTTCAAGTTGTTAAAGCTTTCTGGATGGCTAAAAGAATCAGGGCTATTTGATTTGGCTGGGGGGAGGGGGGGAGGAGTGTCATTCCAAAAGGTAGGCATTGCCACAGAAAATATTCCATGCTCAAACCATTTGGAGCCCTGATGCTTCTTGCCTTTTCAGCATAGTGACCTCTTCATATACCATTTCAGCATTTGTAAGTAACCCTACATGGATTCACAACATGCAGCTTCCCCAGAATTCCTATAGCCCCAGTCAGCAAGGGTGAGAGACCCTGGAAGATATAGTTCAGCAACATCTGGAAGGCCACCAATTCGAAAAGCTATATCCTTCTTTTGACACGCTAATGTATTCTCCTGGTTGATTTCAATAAAGCTAAGCAGGATAGAATTGATTAGCATTTCTATAGGAAACTGCTACGAAATTCAAAGATTTGCAGATTGGACTGGAAAGTTTAGAAAATGGCAGAGGAAACCAATAGAAGAGCAGGTGGCACCTCGAAGAGCAGGTGCAGCCATGGCCAGGAGGACCTTTGCACAACTTCAGGTTGTGCATCAGTTACGCCCTTTCCTGGATTGGGATGCCCTTCGAACAGTCACTCATGCCCTTGTTATCTCCCAGATAGACTACTGCAATGTGCTCTACATGGGGCTACCCTTGAAGATTACCTGGAAGCTACAGCTGGTCCAGAATGCAGCCATGCAGGCTATTTTTGGAGCCCCAAGAAGGACCTACATAACACTGCTGCTCCATGAGCTGCATTGGGTACCAGTTTGCTTCTGGGTCCAATTCAAGGTGTTGGTTATCACCTTTAAAGCCCTACATGGCATGGGACCAGGTTACCTGAGGGACCGCCTCTTCCCCATGACTTCAACCCATCCCACCCGATCACACATAGAGGGCATGCTCCAGACCCTCTCGGTAAAAGAGCTCAGACAGCAAGGTCCAGAAGGCGGGCTTTCTCTGCTGTAGCCCCCGCCCTTTGGAATATCTTGCCCCTGGAGGTGAGATTGGCCCCTTCACTCCTGGCCTTCCAAAGGGATTTGAAGACCTGGCTATGCCATCTGGCCTGGAGTGGGGAGGGAAGACATCAAGTGTGGGGTTGGTTAGCCCCTTAGAAGCCCGGCATTTGCTGCTCTGAACCATCGGCCTTCTGGACTCTTTACTTCTTTTTTAGTAATTGTGCGTATAGGTTTTTAATTGTATATTTATTTATTGTTTTTAATGAGTTGTGAGCTGCCCAGAGTCCCCCATTGGGGGGAGATGCACAGGGATAAATGTAATAAATAAAATAAAATAAAAATAATAATAGAAGACCAAAAAACAACATGAACACTTCAAGATCAACTGAGAGAGACATATAATCTCATACACAGTATTTTGATGTAATGTTTTTGTTCTTTTTGACCCCAGTGATTGGATTTCATTTAGTTTATGTCTCTTCAATGTAAGTGAACAAAATTGGTATTTTAAAGAGAATGATCTTTTATGACACATGAAATGGGCTGTCATGGCACACTGGAATAGTCAGGCAAATTATTCCACAATAGCACATTGATTATGATCTTTTATACGGGTAAACGTGGGCTTTAATTGTACAAATATTAAAGACTGGATGGAAAAATCAATGAAACAGATAAAATCAAGATGGGAAAAATATATCATATCTCTATTACCACCATTTTTCTTTCAGTCTCATAGGAGCATAACTCAGAATTGCCCAATAATATTAAGTGATGAAGTTTAGGTCTGACCAAATGAAGTAATTCTTACAGTGACATGGCATTAATTAGGTCAGGCTGCATTCACTATTCACTTACCAAATGTCTTAGTGAATTCAGCAGTACATAATTCTGGGCAAATACATTAAAGATTACTCTAGTATTTTATTAAGGTTCAATAAACATGCATATGTTTGTAGACAAGAATTAGAGAGCACAATAGGTACTATAAGTGGATTAAAAAAAAAAGAGCAGGATGTTGACTGAATGAATCACTGAATAGTCTCTGACACTATTGTACTTTGAGGCTCAAGCAAATCCTATTTCCCAAAATGATTATCAAAATGCAGTTGTGAGAGATTGTGGGGAGGCTGGGAAAGAAATGGAAGGGAGAATAGACATAAGCATCCAAGAGGTAGTAGGTGAGCAGTTGAGAGCTTATTTCATAAATGGCAACATAGGCCAGGTGGCAAGAAACTTGGGAAGAAGCATTTCAAATCATTTCAAGAGACTCTGCCTTAATTCACTCACTATAAATGAGAGTGGAAAGTTCCTGTACAGTTTCCAAAGTTTGGCATTTATTCCAGGACAGCATTCTGAAATCTATGTAGTTCTTCCTTCCTTGAACTTGCCCAGCTGCATGGGACTTGATATTAGTGTTAATTTATAAACTTTTGTTGACTGAAATTTCAAATGCTACCACTACCACCCCTCACCCCAATGAGGTCCAAGCACTTAAAAAGTCTTAATGTATAATTCAGATATTATTTCATGCTTTCACTTTGTTTCTTCTCTTGGTGCTACCTGGAGCAAATCTCTTCACCCTACTGAAGGGCAAAAAGGACCCTGCCGCATTTCTGAAAATTTTCAATTAAATTCTCAGAAGTATTTCAAAGGAAAGCCAAAGGGATTTTCCTAATGTGACTGGTATTATCCAGAGGTTGCCATATATCCATCAATTTGGTACAGAAGTTCGGCTAAAAAGGGAATTTGAATCAAATGTGGACTCTATGTTTCTGAAGAATTTCAAGGGAAACCTTAGCTCACATTTCTCAAGTTTATTGTGCCCTTGCTGTCCTTCTATACCATCTTGCAAAAAATGATCATCTACATATTTGTTAGATGACCATGCAGTACTGCTGGTCAGATGATAGAGGAAGAGGAAGATTCACCACTTTGAGTACACATAACTTTAAAAAAAAAAAACTTTTGCTTTATAAAGAGGCAATACATAAGCTCAGAGGATTCTCTACTCCTGTATTTGCTGGCAAGGAATAATCCCCCGTTCACTCAACATTATGTGATCACTTAATGATTGCGTGGTTAGGTGCTCAGTTTTTGAAAAAGTCCTTCCTCCACCATAACTGTTAAGTAAGCCTATGGGGATCAAAAGAAAAAAGAAAAAAACACCACCACTGACCATCTCTAAAAGATAAAACAACTTTTCCCTTCTCCCCTGCCCACTTCAATATTTTTCTCTAGGTTTTTTTACTGCCTGCAAAAGAGATTTAAAAAAAAAAACATGTAAACACAAAGAAAAGGATTCATCCCACCTTTTATTTTTGAAATAGTGTCAGCCTTTTGACATAGGCCAGATCAAGAAACAGACATCTAAAGAGATTCCAGGAATGCTACTTTTTTCATTTAGGGTTAAAAAAAAAGCCTGTCCAAGTTTCTTTCTGTCCTATCTTATATTATACAAAATCAGGGTGGGGTTATTTTGAGTTTCGTTCTCACACTTGCTTTAATCTTTGGACTGCATGAGATCTTATCCAAGCCCCTCCTGAATGGCTCCTTCTTCCCCCTTCCTTTTAACTCTTTCATACCTTCCCCAAGGTCATCTCTACACTCCTTGAGAAAGACAGTATTTCTGGCCTGTAAGCAAATGCTTGCACTGTGTTTACTAATGACATTTTCAAAGAAGCATTTTTGTAAGCTGATGTCCCTCCGTTTTTGTACATCTTTCTGACACTGCTGATGAGATCTGTGCATGCTGGAAGACTGAACACCCAATTAATGCAAGTGATTTGTTGTTGGTATTTACACTGAATGAGTGAAAGGTCTGAGAAAAGTCTGTAGAACATTTGATCCTTTTTTTCTTCCTCTGCCAAAGAAATTTCATTCATGGGAGCAGTGGAGTTGAACCTGATGAAAATTTATAATTTTTAGTTAATCTCTGCATCAGCACATTCCACTTAAAGCATAGACTGAATGAAGTATTGATTTATACACGAATAAACCTAGCTTGTTAATGGATGTCCTCTCTAGCACTTATAACTCTCTGTAAAAATTCCACACAGTGGATATCATTTCTTCCCAAAAACGGTCAGGGTACTCCAGGACATTTTGTGGTTTGACGTAGAGCACCAAAGGTGGGTTTCTTCCATCATCAACTGGAAGAAACAGTTCTAATACCCATCACATCATTATGGTTCCAGAAAAATAATGATAATAATGAAGACAACAACAACAACAACATATCAGTGTTTTCCTACAGGAAACTAAAATAGCACTGATAGTACTTTCCTACTCCAACACATCTTTTCTGGTACACTTCCAAATCCATCTCTGACATTAGAGAACTGAGTAGCTTTCAGGGCATGAAACACCTTTCAGCTATGCCAGTTATGGCTCTACTTGAATCTTTTCCACATAAAAAAAATCCTTCTTTATGCTGTAAACTTTGCCATGTACCGCAAGGAATGTTCTCCCTGCAAACATACATACAGTATATACACACACTAGATGTATTAGTTTATTCTTTTTCCTAAAGAGATTTTTACATGGAGTGCACTTTAACACATAACTGTCCTTCCCTGCAACCTTCAGCCTAAAATGACACAGTCCCAAATAGGCTTTTTGGTATTTTAAGATGTTAAATGGATGCTTAAGTATTGCAAGTTTTAAGATACCATTTTTTTCCTTTAAGCCCCACCCAACCTGCCAAACCACAAAGAAAGATCCAAAATGTTGGCTTGAGGCCACAAGTGGATGCTGCCAGACTGCATGTGGCATCAGGCTGCATTTTTGTGAAGAGAAATCTTCCCCGGTCTGTTGATCTCCAGATGTGTTGGGATACAACTCCCAGAATTCTAGGAAGCCTATTGGCTAGGGATTCTAAGGATTGGGGGTCAACACATCTAGAAGGTGCCAGGTTATCAATGTCCTAGAGAGCCACTAATAGTCACTGCAGATAGTTCTGAACAGGGTGGATCAACCAACTCTGTGTAAGGCAGTTTCCAGTGTTAATATCTCTATGTGTTGCATTAATTAGAATTAATATTATACCCTTAAATCACTATAAAATAATCCTTCTGGACTCAGATTAAGATTTATGTTTGTGAGGAATATAATTACTATTACAGGACACTGTTGCCACTTGTAAAAATCATTTTCTGGTAAATCCTTAATTCTTAATTGATGCCAAATAGCTGAGGGATTAAAAGATCTGGGAAATAGCATTAATGAACAAATCATTAGTGAAAGCTGCAACATTAACAACTGAAATGTCTCCAAAGAGCACATTTTAAAAACATGGACAAAAAAACATTTATTTGTGAGTATTCTTGAATACATTTAAACCTATGAAATGTTCCTATGCTAACAGAGTATCCCAAGTCAGCAAATTATATCCAGTAAATTAAGAACCTTGCCAAAAAAGAGTTTGTTTAAAGCTCTAAAAGAGAAGCGGATCAGGGCAGGAGTACAACATGATATACACAACATCAACCACAAACACTATATATGCTCTGTGAGAGATGGAAACCTCCAGTTCTTTAGATGTTGCTGAACTATGACTTTCAGCCACCTTAACTAGCAAAGACAGCAGTGAAGGAACCTGGGAGTTTGTTTCTTTATTTAATATATTTCTATGCCACCACAATAAAAAAAAGACTGTCAGTGGCTTACAACAAATACAGATTAAAACATCCAAGGTAAGAATAAAACGACTCCAAAAATAATAGAAAAATAAAACTCATACAATATAAACAACATCGATTTTCTATGTGCCATCAAGCAAACGTTGACTCTTAGCAACCACATAGATAATCTGTCTCTAACCTGGTCTTTCAGGTCTTCCAATAGTGAACCCATCACCACTGTAACTGATGCCATCCACCTTGCTGCTGGTTGTCCTCTTCTTTTCTTTCCTTCCACCTTTCCCAGCATTACAGCCTTCTCCAGAGAGCTAGGTCTTCACATAATGTGTCTGAAGTAGGATGATTTGAGTCTAGTTATTTGTGCCTTGAGTGAGAATAATGGGTTGACTTGTTTGACCATCCATTTAATTGTTTCTTAGCTGTCCACAATATTCCCAGGAGTCTTCTCCAATCCCAAAGTTCAAAAGTGTCAATACTCTTCCTATCCTGCTTCTTCAAAATCCAATTTTTGCTTCCATAGAATGTCACAGGAAATACCATTGCTTACAGGATTCTGATTTTTGTAGGTATAGACCCATCACAGTATCTTTCCAAGACTTTCAACAACTTCATTGTCAATTCTATGACTGGTTGTTATACCTGTTGCCATTAGTTTGGTCTCCTTTATATTTAATTTTAGACTCATTTTTTCACTATGCTCCTTGACCCCTATTACTGGAACTTGCAGATCCTTTGAATTTATTGAGGTGATAGCCTAAAGGAAGGGTTTTCAAAAGGTTTTCAAACAGGCCACAGAACCTGTTAGTTTAAATATAAATATATCCCACAACCAGTGATCAAGATGCGAAGCACTAGTGATAGAAAATTGGCATTAAAATGAAATGTTGATGGCATGGGTTTTTTTATTTTTATTTTTGTTTTTGTTTTTTTTCGTTGTGAATGCTGGGCTGAAGCCACTTAAGCACTCATCTTTCTCCTGTCTGACTATTTTTGCAAATGTATTCTCAGGTATGTTTAGTCCAAATGAATGTACTCCAAAGGGATTTGAGGCACATGTGCACTGTGGCTGAGCAGGTCAATCCTACATTTCTTTATTAATTCCCACACAACTCAATGGCCCCACTACTCCTAAGAAGGTATGCACAGGATTCCACCTTGATTAAGCAGACCTCTTAGGAACGTGCACATACATATGCACAAATAGCACTGCAATGTGAAAAGAGAAGGAAGGGCTCACCACAGTCATTCTCGCAGAGTTAGAAGTGCTTGTCAAAGTCTGGGGTCAGGCGGGTTTTAGGTGGGTGCACATGGCAAAAGAAAGGCTGTCAGTTGCTTCCTGTGCGGAGTACTTGCAAATGCTGGTGATGTACAGCCAGTGAGAGAAGAATAGGGTTTTGCTGGGAACTGGTGGTTGAGTGCATCTGAGGCTTTTTCCCCCCCACTTAGTCCTACATGGAATCATTTTGTCCTCATGGCCAAACCCAGTTTGAAAAATCCTAGTCTAAAGCATTCGAGACTCTGAAACCATTGAGAGGATTTTTGTCACCATAACTGAGAAATAAATCTAAATGTTCCTTAAAAGGATTGGAATTAATGATGCAAATGGCCTGTCTTGAATTTGTGAATGTTTGCTCTCATTTTTAATATGTAAATGATTTGTCTGCAGCAATAATACGTACAAACATCAATGGAGCTGTTAAGATTTTACTAAGTAAATACATAATTCATGACGTAAAAGGAAGCTGACTTATGGTGGTTTATGTTTCAGAGAATCTGCAAGTCTTCACTCCATGTTTATTCTAAGGCTATACCAAGGTTTTCTATTATGCACATCTCATCTCAAATGTTCAGGGTTAAGTGTTTCTGGAATTATTCCCTTAGGGTTTTTTTCCCCATGTTGTTTTACAGTTGTGTTATTCCTCCTATAGAAGACAGTCATTTTTTCTCCTCACAAATCATGAAGGAATAACAATACATCATCACATGATAGCATTTCCACAGGATATAATGCATGTATAAAAAGCATGGCATCAGCTGCTCACAACAAATTTGTTCTCCATTTGTCCTTTTGTACCCTTCCCAGTGGCTAAAGAGTTCACCCAGCCTTTAGAACAGTCACCCTTTTATCTGTCCCAGTTGCCAGGAAAATCACTTCTATGTCCATTTGACTTAAATAAAAATATAGGTTATTGGCTTGCTTCTATTCTCTTGGCCACAACCAATTCTTAATCAAAGTTGAACATGTTTCTCATTTTTGAAATACCTCATGTAGGACTTAGGAAATGGTCCAGAAGTTTAAGATGGTTCAGTCAGGGTTTGATTTAAACAGCATAATCAGATTTGAGTGATTTTCTATCCGCCTTAGTGGTTGCTAGTTTATGGCTAGTTCATTTGGTGTTGGTTTTTACCTTTGCTATCTTTAGTGCTCTGAGACTAGAATATCTCAAGAATCATGTTCCATTTCTCCAGCTGATTTTTCTCAAGACTGAACATACCATTTTCCTTTACTCTTTACTCATAGAGCTTAGTTTCCAGTCCCCAAATCATACATAATTTTTGTACCTATCCCAATATCACTGATCTTTCTTAAAAGATAGTGCCTCAAACTGAATACTGTACTCAAATAATTGTTACACGTCATTCTTTATGTTCAAATTAACTTCTTGCCACAAGAAATGATATTCCACTGCTAAATCATATTAAACAGAGAAGATGAACTTTGTTTACTAACATTCCATACTTCCAGAGGCTTCTCAGGTTGATCATTTGGCAGTAAGTGTGAGGTAGTAGTTAAGGTATTGGACTAAGATTAGGAAGACCTAGGTACAAGTCCACTCCCAGCCATTCACTGAATCACTTTGGGCCAGTCTCTCTCTCTCTCTGTCTCAGCCCAACTAATCTCACAGGGTTATTGTTGTGTGGATAAAACAAAACAAGAACTGCTTTGAGCTCCTGAGGAAAGATGGAATATTGTCCTAACATAATAAATATGGGCTGTAGTGATCTAACCTAGGCAATCACTTCTGCTGATATATACTTGAGGAAGTCCCTTGGAACCGTCTTCTTTGAAATATATGGAGCTGCCTTGTACCAAGTAAGACCCTAATTCTAATATTTTCAATTCTGATTAGCAGTAGCATTCTTTGATGGATAGTAGCTTCCATTCCAAACAAGGTCCAGCCCCACTACCTAAATTCCACCTAAGTGGAAATGTTAATCTGAATCCTAGATTTTCTCCATGGAAGTCATGCTATAACCCATCCATACATTGGAGAAAGCTACAGTGAAACCTCTGAGCATGTTTGTTTCCTGATGATGTCATTGAATGCGAGGTACAGATGACCAATATTTAATATTCTGTGGTTCCTGATATGTTGGGGGGAGGAAGGGAGAGGTGTTTCTTTTTGGTTTCCATGGAGGGAGAGAGAGATTCTACAAATGTCAGTTTTTTTCCAATTAATGCTGACTCTTACTCCTTGTTTCTTAAATTATTGCATTTAAGCTCATTAATCTTATTAGAGAGAATGAACTAAAAACCATTGCAGCAGGAACTCTTCTTATCTATCTTCTCCTTTCATTGCTTTGTACTTATAAAAAAAGTCTGTATCTCATTTCCCTCTTCCCTAAACACTTGAGAAATATTAGTCTTGATCTTCCTGTAATGTACTTTGTCCAGATATGACTATAGTTAAAATAATTACATGTACAAGCAAAATCTTTTATTCCCATCATTATGTTCAACCACTCCATAATCTGTGGTAATAGTATAAATGTTAAACAGTTCTACTCACAAATGCTTCTCCAGTAAATTATCTGGGAGGTTTTCAGCAATGGAAATCCTATTAGCACAAGATATAATTGCATTTCATGGGATTAAAGGATGGCAACTATTGCATAAATGGATATTAATTTTGGCTTTTGCCTGTTCGTAAAATGTATATTTGTTTTTTACCATTATTAAAAATAGAATGGTCTGTTAAGTCTATCTGAAAACTGTGAACACTTATCTTGTTGTGATACCTATTCAGAGTTGATTCATGAAGGCAGCAAATAGATGGAAACATTCCTCTTTCACCCATCTTGCTAATGCTCAGAGTCATCAGATGAACTTGATTAGCAATAGACTGAGGAAAGGCAGAAGAAAATGTCCAGCATACCACTACTAATAAATGCAATAGTGATGAAAATTGGAGAGCTTGAAATGCACATTTTCACATACCCAAGCTGTCAGGATGTGTCCCATTTTTAACTGAGATAGGCAGATGGGCTTGATATGGCCTTGTCCTCTCACTACTAATCACCCACCAAGTTTAATTTGGCAAAGGTGAACCAACTGAACCCCTGTCTATTCAGAAAGATAAGGGGGACTTTGTTAGAAAGGCAGGTTAAGCAGAAACTATTGAGATTGTTCAATCCTTCCTGCCAAATGCTTGAAAACCCCATCCAGTGTTTTCATCTTCAGACAGAATAGCCAAAATGTCAAATATTTTCTATCTGAATCTAAGATGTGCATTATTTCAAATGTCATGCGATACAATTCCATGTTTGCAAATGTCAAGGATCCACAAACTACTTTGGCTTTCAATCATGCAAGCATTTTTAACTATAAATTTTAGGCCGTGATACAGGTATAACTGGATCTCCTTCCATTCACCTGGCCAATTCTAGGGCAGCTAGAACAGGATCTTGCTTCAGATTTTGAGTGAACAAAACTCTGGATATATGTACAGTGTATTTCCTGTTTCTTACTGGCTATAGGTGTAATGAATTCTCTTTTACTGACATACATTGCCCCAAACACTGGAGACATTTCAAGGTAGCTGCTCATTTGTGCCAGGCAATTATGTTCCAGTCAATCTTAGGAAAAGCTACTCAGTGTAGTGAATGAAATTTAAGAGAATCCTGAAGTGTTGATAAGAAGAGGTATTTGGTCTTGAGTATAATCAATTCAGGAACTGGCACTACACTTTGAACATATTAGAGCACCTTGTGATAAGAGAGTTTTAATTCATATAGCCTAGTTCTATAAAGGATGAAGAGTCTGTGGCCTTCCAGACATTACTGAACTACAGTTCCCAGCATCCCTCACTATTACTTAGAATTGTAGTTCAAGAACATCTTGTTCTTCCTCAATTTACTCCTACTAGCAGTAGTTCTTCAGGTTCTCATGGAGAGGTCTTTGCCAGTACTAGCCTATAATACCCTTCGATACAAAATCTAGGTTAGAAATTAACTGGGAATATATATATGCATAGCAGACGCTCTCTTTTTTTTCAGTTTGTCTTCCTTTGATCACCATGCTACATAAATCCCCCCTAAAAAGAGTAATTAAAGAACCTTTCAGACTGCAATCCCAAATATTTTTTGTTTTCATTCTGTAGTTGGGCATCAGATAGCCCAATTATAAACTGTTAACCCAAAATGGTTTTGCTTCTTACCTCTCATGAGATTTCTCCTCACTCTCCTTTTTTTTCTTTTTCTTCCCTTTGCACTTTTTATTTTTCCTTTTTTATATTTTTCTTAGTTGTATTAGTTTTTCATCTTTGTATTTTTAAACTTTAATAAAATATTATTTAAAAAATTAACTCTCATGTCGTTTTTGACTGCTGTGTGACTCATCTTAGTTGATTGCCAGCCACAGGCAGTTCACAGTGGGTGGCCAGACATTGTAAGGTAATGAGCAAAGTGATGTCATGGAGAATTCAAGGCACTCTAAAAACTAAGAAGTGCAGCATGCATTACATATATTGTGGATATGTTCAACTCACATATTCAGTCTTCTTTCATTTATTTTCTGACAGAAGACAAGAAGGTAAAAAAGGTATTCAGATGTGTGAAAGCTAATTGCTACTTACTCATGGTGAGCCAAACATCAGACATAATGTGTACAGGAACAACAGAGACAACATTTTGCTTGAGGAATAAACCTGTAATGTGACCAAATAAGCAGAGTTTAGAAACAACACTGTCTGATGGGCAAACAGGGAAAGATGCTACATTTGGTGGTATATACATAAGTCAAGAGCTATGCATAAAGAACATTTAAGAAGCAAACAGTTAATAACGTGCATATAACATTGTGAATGAGACTTGGTGGAATCTGGGATGTCTACCTGACCTGGTGAAGAACTGAATGTGACAGCACAATTGGACACAGAAGTGGGAAGTCATAGCGACTGAAAAAAACTATGGTCCAGAGGGTTGAGATCACTCCTTTGCAAAAGAAAAAATCTTCCTAGAGTGAGAAAGGTATTTGTGTGAAGAAGAAGAGAGAGAAGGCTGAGAGAGGGAAGGAAAATGAGATGGAAGCTGAGATGAATATGTAAGTACTGGCATTCCTAGGCAAGATTGTTCAGCTAGATCCAGAATATGTTCTGGAGAGAAGAAAAGATGAAGAGTAGAACTGGGAAAACAGCAACCAGGAAAATAGTCTACTTGCCAGATAGAGGCAATGTCTGACCAGAGGCCTAAAAAGGAGGCAAAGTACCAAATAGCAGAGATGATAACGAGTTTGACACATCCTATAGAGATCTAAAATTGTTCTGATTCTGATTTGTGCTTGACTGGAATGGGTGTTACTGATGTCTCAGCATTGAAATTTGCCATCACTGAAGACAGATTTTACATTCTAGGTGCCTAATGTGTCCTCGTCATCTTTCATAAGCAAGGTATTTGTATCATATCAAGGTCTATGCTCTCCAACAATATTTTCTTATCTAGGACATTGAATCTATTTTGCTTCTTTTAAACTTCTTTATCATATTACAGTTGCAATATTCTTCAATAGTGCAATGTAGCTTTCAGAAGCAAAACAGTCTGATTGTGTCTTACACATTAATAGATTTATTATGGCAAAAATTTCCATGGAGAACCAGTTTGGTGTAGTGCTTAAAAGCACCAGGACAGAAACCCTGGAGACTGCGAGTTCTAGTCATGCCTTAGGCACAAAGCCAGCTGGGCAGCCTTGGGCCAATCACTCTCCCTCAGCCCTAGGAAGAAGAAGACAAGGGAAAACCATTTCCAAATGTCTTGTCAAGAAAACTGCAAGGACTATTCCAGTCAACAATGACCGGAAGGCACAAAAAAATTCTATGAATTAGAAAAAACTTTTTTGGGGGTGGGGGGAGGTATATCTCTAATCCAGCTTTTCCCACTCTGTTGCTCTCTAACTCCCTATATTCCCCACCACTGCTTGTACTGGCTGAGATTTCTGGGTGTTGCAATTCTAGCACTCTGGAGCAGTCTGTCCTGTTCCATCAATGTATCTATATCAGTTAATATTTGTGATGCTTCAGGCCCCATTTTTGTTGCAAAAGCCAATTTTGGGAAACTTTCAAAGCATCTTCACTGATATCACTGAAAATATAATTTTAGTTTTGTTATCCTGCTTTAGAAAGTGGGCTCAAATGGGGTTACCAGATGTGGGCTTCAAAACTCTGAAACCACTAGGTGGTAGCAAAGGGAGGCAGTTCTCTGCTGCCATCTAGTGATCGTTTGGATTTTGGCTTTGGATAATTAATCTGGTAGCCTTGAGTTCTCACTCGAAACCCAAAAGTCCAAGTTCAAATTATTATATTTTGGACACATTATGCAAAGACCTAGCTATAATGCTGACAAAGGTGGAAGAAAAGAGAAAAGGATAACCAGCAGCAAGGCGGATGGACTTGATTACAGCAGTAATGGATGCACTTGAAGGCCAGGCGGGGGATTGATCATCCTGGAGAACGCCTATCCATATGGTCACATTGACACTGATATGAAGGCATGTAATCAATCAATCAGTCAGTCAGTCAGTCAATCAAATCTGGTAGCCCTTGAAAAAAAGCTATCCTAAAATGATGAATATGTTAACTACAAAAATGGTATCCTCATTTCTTTCCAAAATAAATTTGTGTCATTTTCAAGAAGCTAGATTTTGTAAAGTCTATCAAAAGCACTCCTTGAATTATTCCAGATCAGCTGTTTTACAGTTAAATTGTAAATCTATATCAGGCACACGTAACAGTCAATAGCTGAAGCTGTGTGCATATATCTGTGTACATATATCTGTCTGTTATATTGAATCTAATAGGCATGCATTTTTTCAAGGGATTCGAAGAAAAAGAGGATTTCAGGGATTTCATTTGGGAAAGAATGTAACTCAGAGATGTAATACATAAATTGTACACAAAAGTCAGTCTCTTGATGCCAAGCATATCCCATTCCTAGTAACTTGGTAAAATGCTAGCAGTGTGAGAAGCCTTCTGCTACCATTGCTACGCTCAATATAAATTCCATGAAAGTGATAAGAACACGGCAAAGCTGAAACTGTTTAGCAACTGCTACAAAGGACAGCAAGGAAGGTAAGCTACCTAATTAGAACTACTGGGTTCAACCTATTAAAAGAATTTTGTGTAGGAGGCCATGGCAGACATCATCCAGGAAGTGTGATTCAAGTATTGCATACTAGTCAGTTTAATTGACTTTCCATAAAAAGACAAAGTTCCATCTTCAGTAGTCTAATACAGTGGCCAGAGATGCATCTAGAAAATTCACAAACAGGGTAGATGTCAGCTCTTCACAGTAGACCAGACTAGGAAACCAATGCCATGTAAGTCAGTACTACTTTTATTGTAAAGCTATATAGTAACAAAATCTTGCAAGTCTGAATGTGATTCCCCCCACTTCCCTCCCTTTATCTTTGTGTGAACTAAGGAGGGGTTTGTCTGAGATGTTTACTTCTGTTACTTTCTTGGCCTGGGCTCAGGCCCCTTTTATCTGATTGTTGCCTTGGTAGCAGATCCTCCTCCTGTCCTTCAAGGCCATTCCCTTTGCCCTCTATAGCAGGAGGCCAATATTCCTCTTTCTCTGTTGCTCTCTGGCAGTTGGTATTTCAAATATGCTGCTTGTGGTTTAAGAAGATACTAAAAAGCCATTCAGACCTGTAGCCACCAATGGTCCCATCCTCCATAAATTCCTTTAGTTCACATTTATAGACATCATAAATTTCATGGCATTGAATTCCAAAGTTTAACTATGGGCTATATTACAAGGTATATGCTTTTATCTTCCTGAATGACCCCACATTTAATTTCAGTGGAATATCCCTAATTGTAACTTTGTGAGAAAAGGAAAAACTTTCATACCATACAAAATTGATATAAGTCTGTCGTGCCTCCCCTAACAGGTTCATCCCCCTCCAAAAAAAAAAGATTTAAAAAAACATTCACTGTCGTCTTTCCTCCTACAGGAATTGCTCTTTGCTCCTTACTCATTTTTATTGTCCTTTTCCCACCTCTACCAGTTCATTCTACCAACTCTTCTGTGCGGATTTCTATGAAATCAAAATAGCTATATACTAGACAAAATACTACATACAGAATAGCTATGTACAAAGAAAACTTCCTTCTCTCTGTGCTGCCTAATATAGGGCAGAGGTTGTTTGTGGGGAAGGTCAGGGATAATCTTATCATTTTTCAAGTTTTGGATTGGCACTGAAAATGGTCCACATTATTTCCACTTTTTAAAAAAAAGTATAGATAATTTATTACTGAGTTTGGCAAAAATTGGAGAGTGGGTTAAGAGCTCTATTCTCTAAACAGCTTTACTCTTTCCCCATTGGTGTTAGCTTCTCCGCACTTGTGGCTGTCTAGTAAAATTCATGGCTCCCCAAAGGGTAAATATTGAAACATTTAAGATGATACTGGAAGGCAATATGGAATCGTGGGGACAAGTGTTATGAGTCAATACCTGAAGAAGTTTTCAATTAGCAAGGGTGATGTATATGCTTAACCCACTTCTATGGGTCAATACTCTTGCTGAGATCATCTACTGTGTGAGTGGCAAGACATCCTTCTGGGGATGCTTAATACCGTTCGCTTCAGAATGTGCCTTAGGCAATATTCTCTTTTTCCCCTCTCCTACAGAATAACATTCACTCCAAGAGGGTTTGTTTTTCCCCCATATTTTTTTCTAATCATCTAGTGGAAGAAATAGAATAAATAGTCTTCTCTGAGAACATGGAAGAAAAAAAAGCAGATTTGGGGTGCCTCAAACCTTAAATAGGCTATTCATCATCAAACACACAAATACACACACATACACAAGCTGATAAGGCAATATTTTCCAATGACTTTTCATTTCTGTTATCATAGTATTTTATTAGGAACTCAGCTGAATGCAAATGAGATGAAGTTCAGGGGGAAAAGTGGGCTTAGATATATATTTTCCCTCTCAAATACTACATTAGGTGCATAACAATATGAGCAGGTATACATTTTAAAATTGATCTCCCTTATTTATTTTAATAGTTTGACCAACTGTTTCCCCAATTGTTTTATATTTGAGGTTTGTTTTTAAAGAATAAAAAAAATGTTTGGTTTTTATTTATTACTTTAAATATTTCATAGTACAGCCTCTGGGAATATGGGCAAGCTGAAAGAATTTGGGTCATTCAGTTTGAAGAAAAGAAGACTCAGGGGAAACAAGATAGCCATATTTCAGTACACAAAGGGAAGGGAAGATGGTCAGGAACATTTTCCATGGCCTCAGAAATGTGGATGTAAATTGTAGCTACAGGTAGCCCTTGGGTTACAACCACTTGTTTGACCACCATTCAAAGTTACAAGGGGGACTTACGACCAGTCCTCAAAGTTCCAGCTGTTGCATCGTCCCCACAGTCTCATGATTGTGATTCAGGCACTTGGCAACCAGCTTGTAATTACAATGGTTCATCCTGCAGTCACGTGATCGCCATTTGCAACCTCCCCTGCCAGCTTCCCACAAGCAAAGTCAATGGAGAAGCCGGCAGAAGGTTGCAAGTCACTCCTGCACATCGCTCCTGCTCCTGCCACCTTTTTGCCTGCCCACCTGCCCACCTGTACTCCAAAGCACCTACCTGCAGCACCTGCCCACACTTTGTAACGCCCGCCTGTGGCACTCACCCACCTGCCTGCTTGCCTGGATTCCTGCCTCTTCCCACATTGCAGTCATGTGAAGTCCTTGTTTAACAACCCACACAGTCCTTGGGTTATGACAGCAACCAGGACTGCTGGGATTGCCATCGCTGAGCAATGCGGTCATGTAACATCACAGAGGAAGAGTTTACCCCTTGAGTTTTTTAAGAAGAGGCGAGATAGCCACCTCTTATGGATGGCTTAAATGGTTTTCCATCTCATTACAAGGGGCTGAGCTAGATGATCCTTCACAATTCTATGAATGTTTGGCTACAGGTTCAAGAGGCCTATATCCATTTTTGTGCATAAACAGTATGCAAAAAGTTTGTCCCTCTACTAACAGAACTGAAACAGGTGAAACTGTCTTTTTCAATTTTTTCTATTTTTAAAAACATGTGATGGTATTGTTTTGGATGGATGGATGGATGGATGGATGGATGGATGGATGGATGGACACATATGAATGAAATTCTTATACAACTACATGGACCAAATTCAATGGATCCACTGTTTCTAGTCTGGAGAAGATCGTGGTGTAATCTGCCTGCCAAACAGTTGTAGAACTTGTCAGGAAAAAAAAGAGGTAGTAATTTTAACTGAGTAGTATAAACATTGTTAATATATCAGGATTCAAATTTTAAGAATACTCAAACCCTTTGCCCTGGATGGGCAAATCCATGACTTTGGGTTCTGCAGTCCTTTATCTCTCTTCTCCAACAAGGTCTACCGCACTTACCTCTAATGTGCTCCCAGCTAGTGCCCAGAAAGAAATTTTCCTGCAATTTTTATCTACCAGTTCTCATTCACTATGAAGAAAGAAAAAGTGATTTGGTACTTCTTTCAAAGAAGAGAAATTCAGATAAATTATAATGGGTAGAATATGGTTTCCTTCCTTAGTAATGAGGTGGCCAAGATGTATCTGTATGTGAATGGCTTTTTATTGTACAATTAATTCTATAGTGATTTGCAGATGCCCTGGCTTCCCATGCTTCATCTGCATTCCAAAGAGGATATTGCTAGGAAATTCTTCCCACTGGACTTTTTCAATAGTAGGGCTATTAAGGGAATCATGACTGCAAAAACCTATACTTAACATCTCCCGTGGGAAAGGATGCTTGGCAGCCCAATAAGTTTTAGTCCCCACTTTGGAAGAGAAGCAATACAGAGTGCCCATCCTCTCAGTTGCTCTTTCCTTCCCTTTTTCTGCCCAGGCAAAAATGGAAGGTCTGAAAGGAGGGGTCCAGAAAGAGGAGGCAAGGTCCTTTCTCAACCTACTCTACTCTTCATTAAGAAGTGAACTCACGACCTCTTTTCAGGAGATTGGCACCCCAGCCATTGGAAAATAAAAAGAACAGCATTCATATCCAAAGTTGTAATGATAATAATTTTATTCAGCCCAATGAATTTCAAATCTCATGAACGATAAGGTTGAAAGAGAGCAGATTTTTCATTAAGTGTAAAGAGTAACTGGCTGTAAAATGTTCATTAACCTGTCATGGCTGAAGGCACTTAAGAATTAATTTTCATTGCTATTATTTTCGTATACAGTTATAGGAATTTATATGCGTGTCCCACTGTATAGGCTGTGTTATTTTATTAGGTTAATTTCACCTCTGTCTATTGATACACCTTCTTTTTAGAATTGTATCATTATTGGTCATCCTTGGGGACTAGATCAGTGACGGAGATGATCGTTTGCATGCAGGGGACTCAAGGCCCAGCACTGGCAGGAAAGGGTGGGAAAGCTGCTTCCTGAAAACCTGCAGAATTATTACTTCAAAGTGAGAGTTCACTTTGTCAAAAGAAACATAAAGGTATGTTGAATGCTGTGGGAATGGGGCACATGTAAGTGTTTGTGATAAAGCAAGAAGAGAAAGGATGAAGGTTGAGTGAGTGCTGAAGGATGGAGACCGAATACAGAAGTGCAGGACCAGTATGAAAGTGGGGGCTTTGGTCATACAGGGAGAATAAAGGAGGACTGATTTTATGATGACAGAGTGAGTGAGTTGAAGGAGGAAGACTGAAAAAGTTGTGATTGGGTGGAGTTGAGGAGGTTCTGCAAAAGAGAGTGGTAGAAGTTTAAAGAAGAAAAGAAGCAAACCCATCAAACCAAAAGAAGCAAACCCATCTGTTTGTGCCTTCAGAAGACATCTTTTTGGAGTGAGTGGCTGCCCTCTGTTTTGTTGCAGGTCTGAGTTTGGATTTCTGCTTGGGAGAGTTGTTTATTTAGGCATATTTTATTTATATTTACCATGGATATATTATATTGTATATGTTTATTTGTTAACCACCAAGAATTGCAGCTATTCACAGGATAGCTAGATGATAGATGGATAGCTAAATGATAGACGGACAGACAGATAGATAATAGCTGGATAGCTAGTTAGCTAGATAGCTAGATAGCAATGGGAGCAAGAGTGGTTTACATATATTGAAAGGTTTGGAGAGGTATAGTGTATGGTGATGATAAGGGTAGAATTAGCTTCATTTCTCATGTATTTAATTTCAAATTTCACTAACTTACTACTACTTACTACCTTTGTGCATTTTATATAATAGGAATAGAATGATGGGGGGAGGAAGGGAGGGAAAGATTTATTAGATGGAATCAGCTCTTGTGGAAATCTCTGTCAGCTCTTCACTCATCTATACCAACCAAAATTTGTCTCAGATTAATCCAGATTGGCGTTAATCAACTAAGGCTGTCTGATATATACGCTTACTCAGGAGTAAGTTGCAGTGAATTCAGTGGAGTGTATTTTGAGGAGGCATTGGATGATATCACAGAACAATATTCTCTAACTTTTTGATAATATTTTGCAGGTGCACTTGCAGACTGGTTGCTGGGAAGGGTTGCCCACTCACAAAACATTTGCAGCAGTGGATAAAATGAGTTACAAAGCCCCATTCAGTATAATCCTACCAGCCAGTTCCTGTACCCATTCTCCCACAGCTCTGATTACTTTTGTCTTTTTTCTAGGCAGGTGGGCACACTTCCAAACTTAGTACCAACTGGAACTCTCCATTATTTTTTATTTTCTAGAAACAATGATGGCCCCACCCATACGTTGGTGCTGGAGGCTGGCATTTTGCTTTGCAGCTTGCCAGCTTCCTCGTATTTACATTAAATAATTCTTAATGTAAACAATCAGATGGGGCACTGAAGTATCCATGGACACATGGCACATTGGAGACCCCAGCTGTGGAGCATTATTTATTGATTAAAGCTAAAATCAAGCAGGGACACAAACAATATTATCACAGTTAGAACTGAAACATTTCATGCCAGTCTTCAAGTAAGTTCCTGAACTTTTTAATATACACTAGGAACTGTGCTAGCTCATCTCATCAGTTTCACATATGTGCTTTGGAGGGCTCTCTGATACTTTGATAATAGCAGTGGGTGATATTCACATTCCTTTTTTTTTTTTTTTCCCTACAGCAGATATCTTTGAAACCACAGCTTAATTGCAAGTTTTCTCCACTAAATGGAAACTGTCTGATATTACTCTATAAAAAATGAACTGATAATTGAGTTTTAATATCCAAACTCAATTGCTTTTTTAACAGCTGGAGCTGTCTCTGAGGGTAAAATAGTTTGCTAGGGATCACCTGGAAAATGTAAAGATTGAAACAGAATGGAATGATACAAAAACATAAAGTATCTTTTACTTCTATGATTGCTGTTATTTTGTAGGAATCTTGTAGGGCCTCATGTTTCTTGTACAATAATAGTAGTTATTATTAATTCAATATTACTTTTCAAGTTAATGATGTTTTACATAGAAACTCTATGTATTCAAAATAATGATAATAACTTTGAAAACAAAAGAGGCTGATATGCAAGCAGAATCCTGTCCCTGAAGTGACATAAAGTTTCAATTTTCAATCTCAAGGGAAATTTAAAGGATCTTCCATGGACAAAACACCTGAGAAATGTCAAAGAAAACTAAAATAATTCCAAAAACTTTCTATCCATCTTTAGACTGCAATATAGTTAACTGGAAGACCAGGAAGAAAACAATCTCAGCCATTCAGCTTCCTGTTACGTATCATCGAAAAATCTGTTTCAGAAAGAAAGGGATACTCCCTTAAGACAGATTCCAACTCCGGAAGAGGAGGAGGCAGAGGAGGAGAGGAAGGAAGGAAGGAAGGAAGGAAGGAAGGAAGGAAGGAAGGAAGGAAGGAAGGAAGGAAGGAAGGAAGGAAGGAAGGAAGGAAGGAAGGAAGGGAGACTTTCCAGTCAATTGACAGCCTTTTCAAGGAAGGCTGTTGAGAAGGTAATTGGGTTGCAGCTTCAGAGGGCCCTGGAGGAACTGGACTCTTTTCAGTCAGGTTTCCAACCTGAATATAGTACCGTGATGGCATTGATCAGTGATCTTTGGCAGGAGCAGGATGGAGATGGTAGATACTCCCTGGTCTTCCTTGATCTCACTGTGGCTTTTGACATTATCAGGTATGGCATCATGGTATAGGGTTAAAATATATTTGTTATAAAAGTTATGGATTTTTGTTCTTATATATAATGACTATAAGGTTTTTATATGTATAACTTTTTTGGGACTTTTTGCGGGAAACAGAAAAAAATGAAACTATGTTGTATGGATTTGATGATTAGAAATAGTCTGGGTTAATAGAAATAACGGAAGTGATTTGTGAATTTAGAGCAAGAATTTATGTATATTGTTACTTGTATCTGTTGCAAGGAGGGTCAGAAGTCAATTCTTTTTTTTTTCTTTTCTTTTTCTTTTTTTCTCTTGCTTTCTGCACTTTAGAGCTTTACTATCTTTTTTCTAATTTTTTCTTTTTCTCTCTTATTTTCTCTTTCAATATTAGTTCTTGTTAGTTTTTACTGTGTTTCTTTTAAAATTTAATAAAATTATTATTAAAAAAAAAGTCATGGTATCCTTCTGGACTAACTTTGGGAATGGGAGACATAGAGTTATGATGGTTCTCCTTCCTTTGGGACCAGTTCCAGTTGATGTTAGTAGGGGGAAACAGATCCAGTTCTAGACCACTGCTTTGTAAGTTCCTCAGGGCTCTATTCTCTCCCCACTTTGATTTAACATCTACTTGAGGCCCTATGTGAGGTCATCCATCAATATGCAGTTAAATACATAAGTGTACTGACTACAAGCTGAACACATAGTGCCATCAAGGTTCTTTCCCAATGTCTGGAGGTTGTGGAAGTCTAGATGGGGAAGGACAGACTTCAGCTTAAACACTAACAAGACCAAATGGCTATAGGTTTTAGGACTCCCCAAGTCTGGGGACCTTCCACCTTCAGTTCTGGAAGAGGTACACTCCCCGATAGGACTAGTGCAAAATTTGGGGGTCTTGTTGTCTCCTGCTTGGATTTATTTGTTTGATCAATTGATTTGTATGGCTGCCCATTTCACACAGGTTACTCTGGGTGGTATACAAGCATTAAAACTACAAAAGAAAAAAAAAAAACACCTCACAACATGAAACCTCTGGGACACAGGGATAACCAATAACCCCACTCATAGAAGAAAGAAAAGCATGTCAACAGCAGAGCTCATCTAACCTCCTGACTCAAACAGCCAGATCTTCAGTACTTTATGAAAGGGTTGGGGCCATCCAAATGTCCATGGGGATGCTGTTCAATGGGGCAGATATCAGCCATGGCCAGGAATGCTTTGCACAAATCCACCTTGTGCAAAAATCTTCAATTCATTTCTATTCATGTTCAGCAAAAAGTCCATAAAAGTTTTCCAGTATTTTACAAAAGTACTTATTATCTTATCCCTGATCAAACAGGTCAGTTTTATATTATTTTATCTTACGCAGTATCCTGACATTGGTAATCACAGCTTAGTACTGAGATGTTGTCATAGGACTTGGTCTCTTGTCATCTTCCTAACAAGGTGAACAGATATATATATTTTTGGTACATTTCTTGACTTTTCTTCTTGTATTGATTCTGTACACCTGGTCCACTTACGAAATTTATATTAGATGGAAGTTGGGAATTGCAGGGTGTCAAATTGTTTGCCCTGCATGAGACTCTGTGTTTGCATAATAATCCTATGGGTGAACAGAGTCAAATTTTCTACCCTGCAGTTCCTGTAGAAACCAATGTTGCAATCCCAATAAGTGTATTGCATTAAAGGAATGCAAACATGCATACACACACGCCCAAGGGCTTAGCGTACCAATTACAAAACTGAAGGTTTGATTCAGAATGCACACACAGAGACACACGTAATCAACTTGCAACAAGTGAAAATTAATGTATTCTCATATACTGTTTTCTCATAAGACACTTACAAAACTCTTGTATTAAACACAATACAAATATAAAAATAGATCAATATACAGAGAAATATTTTGTTTTTTATTAATAATTGTAGAAGATCTAATGTTTTTATATATACCCCATAGGCTTTGGGGTACAATTCTTGGTGGTGGAACAGTATCAGAGAGATATGATTACTGAAGTAAGAGAGGTAAGTGTGGATTATTTAGCTTCTATAACAATAATGACTGAAGGTAATATAAATGAAATCTTCCCACATTCTGCAGATTGCCTAAGTATAATTTTCAAAAAAATTGAGAAGAAACCATTTTTTTATTCCAAATGCATGTTAAATTATCTTCCTCTGTACAGCCCTAGGAAGAAATCTGATTCTTAGCCATCACCAGATGGAGACGCTATGAATGTGAAACATGCATTATGTATCTTCTCTCACTGAACTATGGCCATATTATGTTTATGCAACATAATACATTCTTCATTTAAAGATGTCATAAGACTCTTCCTTGTGCTGGTTCAGTAAATGAAGATGAGTATCACTGTTCCACTGGAAAGTGGTTTTCTGGGTTATGTTTACTGAGACAGGAATGTGAAGTTGCATTGATTTTGTTGGAAGAGTGGTATAGTAGCAGTAATAGCATGGATGATGATGATGATGATGATGATGATGATGATGATGATGATGATGAAGTCATCTAGGAGTCAAACCTCAGCATAACAGGAAACCTCAGTTTCATGAACAACTCTGAGCCCAAATACATTGCTTTTCTTAGATCATCTCAGCTGACTCTGATAATTCTACCAGTGACACAGAGAATCCAGGGTATATTTTGTCCTGCTTCAGTTATCAAGTGTCAAAGGTAATTGTGTGTCCAAACATAAACTCAATAAGTGATTGTCCTTGCTCATTAACTCCGCCAGGTTCATGTCCCCAATTACACTCTGATCAACAACTTCTTCTCTGGTGTTTGCCATTAAAGCTTCTGTAATCAGCAGATCATGCTTTGGTGCACAGCCAAGAAGTTCCAGCCAGAGATAGCTTAGAGGGAGGTCACAACCTTTGACTTTTTTATGTTCAATAAGCTATGTTTCTCAGAAGCAAGCAAAAATCAGGAAGATGGAGAGCAAATTTTAGCCCTTTCCACATGACATATTTCCACTTAGATACTTACATATTTTGTATATAGATACAAAGAAATCAGAGTTAGTTGGATGTAGCAATTATGGTGTTGAACTAGGACCAAGGAAGCCTTGGGGTGACTTTAAGTCAGTATCTCTCAGTCCAATGTTGTGGAGAAAATTGAAGGGAGTGCTTGAGCTTCTAGAAGAAATATGGGATACAAATCAAGTTAAAAAAATGTCTATGAATGCATAGAATAGGGATGGGGGTAAGAGAGAGAATAAGATTTTATGAACTAGCTCTGATTTCTTTCATTTATCATGAACTAGGGATTTTAATATGCACATCTTCATGCATACAGGACATGTATGGGATTGCTTACTTGAATGGAGCTAAAATTGCACCAATCTGTCACTTTTCAATGTGTGATTGTATGAACTGATGTTCAATGTATACTGTTTATTTTTTTAATCAATTCAGAATGAGGAAGAAGCATATAGCTCAGCTAGAATACATATTGTATATTGGGAAAATATCAGGTCTCAAACATCTCCAGCTGGAAGTATTCAAGATAACACTGCCAGGAAACACATTTGTCTGAAGGCATGATATAGTATATGGTTAGCCTGCCAGTAGAGCACATAGTTAACCTGTGGAATTCATTACCCCAAAATATAGTGCTGTCTACCAATGGATGGTTTTGAAGAAAGATTAGAAAAGTTGCTGTCAAAAGCTATTTCTCACTGTGATATAAATAACTTCCAGTACTATCAGAAATAGTAAGTAGCTGAACACCAGTGAATGGAGAACATGAGCAGGAGGATGATATCTAGATTGGCTACTGCGGGAGCAATATTCTTAACCAGGTATGGCTTTGGTCTGATCAGCACAGCTCTTCTAATAAGCATGAGCCATTCATCTTATATTTCATTTCAGGTGACATTCTAAGTTGTAAATCTAAATTGTTACTACAACATTTGTTCCCCAGACATGTGAATAAACTTGATGCCTGCATATTAAAGGATGCAATAGCATGTCTGAGCAAATATATTCACCAGCCAAGGAATAGGTTTATTGACTGTGCTGGTCTATGACTGTAATAAAGATTTGATTTGATTGACTACATGCAAGCAAGAATCAGATTATTCAGTTGATTTCTGTGGGAATTAGATTACACAAATTTCAGTGGGGAATAGAGCTAGTTCAGTGGCCATATTTGCATTTCCTAAATGAAAGAGACATTCACTTATAAAAGAAAATATAACCTGATAACAAGATCCCTGCCCATAATATGGACTTCCATGCTTCCTAAGGCTGCTAATTTAAACTCTCTCCATGAATGCAGGTTTACCCTGATAATAAATAAGCCTGGCTATAGTTCAAAAACTCAAACAATTAACCAGATCTTGCCATGTTTTATGATTTATAGAGCTTGGCAAAGCAGGGAGCTTGGGTTCTTGGAAGATTCAAAGAAAGATTCAAGAAGAACAATAAAATAATTATCATGTGCCTTTATCAAATAAAGTCCTGTATTTGAAGAACCATCAGTCCAAGTCTGATTTAAAGATAAAGATCAGTCAGCATAACAACTCCAACAGGCATAGACATTTCTAATTCTGAGTAGATATGTATTGGATTGCATTAGGTGCTTATCTATTTAAGCCTGTGTATCTGATGTCAATGTCATGGTCCAAAGGTGCTTTTTTTAAAAAGATCATGAATGTGAAGCTGTTGTGTCATTCATAAACTACATATTAATCTATTGATTCAACTTTTATATATAATCTGCATAGGGGATTTGCCTCAGCTTACTAAATTCCCTTCCTTTATTCACTCCCACATCTACCGGATTCTTATTTCACATTTCTAATTTATTTAATTATGGTCAATGCCAGATTCTCATTAGTTCTGATATCCATCTACAGATTTGTATTTCTAATGTCTATAAGGGCATGGATTGCTTTGCCTCCATTCTTAGCTCTTCATTTCCTCCTGGTGTCATCTTCATTTCTCAAGGAAGTCTTGCACAATTCTAACTGAATCTCTCATGGGTATAAATTTCTCACATCTCCAGGAGAGGCTAGAGAAGAAGACTAGATCTTCCAATTTGCTTCTTTCAGCAATTTTCTCCTTTCCCATCAAACCAGATTTATTCATTATTCATTAAGTAGACAGTTTGCTGTTCTTTTGATTATATATGTCTGCTACCCAATCTGTCCCTGTTTAATTTCCTGGTTATTTAAGACTGCAATATTCAAAATGCAGCAACTTTTTAAAGTACAGCTTCAGTCCATTGATTGTTCTTAAATCACCTAAATGACAGCTTGGCAAGTGACAAGGTTTTAATTATTTATTCATGAATTGCCTCCTGTGTTTTCCAAAACCAGACAATTTGTAGATGCTTCACCTAATACTTGTTTATTCCCACATTATTTAATACTAACAATTCCTTATCACTTAGAAGGATATAATATTCTGACATTGTTTTTGATTCCTTCATTGCAATTTTATTGAGAGAGAGAATATTGTTTTAGTGGACTCAAATAGAATACAGACTTCATTCTCTACACTCAGAAATATACCTATCTCATGTGACTTCCTGTTTTATATTTGTGCCCAACTGAGTAAAAATGGGAAGATCAGACTATATCAGGTCTAAATTACTTTAACATCATAAGACCAGTACAGCCTATTTTCTGTGATTTAAAAACATATATACATATACACATGAAACCATGCGTTTAAATTGTGCATATTTCTCCTTAAAATATGCAATTATGCTGATTATTTTTTGAGCAGAGAATTAAATAACAAAATGTGAAGAAATGCAATCTCCAAAGAATGCCTGCATATGAGTGCATTATTGAAAATAGGTCAGTTCATTTAAAAAATACAGACCAAGCATAATTCTCCAGCAACCTGAAAAGGAAGAAAATTTGCTTTATGACATGAAATTTCAAGTTACCTACCCTAAGGTAAAGAAACAATAATCAATATAACTTAAAACCTACTTTGTTCAAGAAAAATGAGCACATTAACTTAACAGTTTGAACTTCAGCAAAATCATATTAAAACCATGTCTATATCATCTCTGCTGGTGGTAGCACCAAGCCAACTTTGCCTGATCTAGAAAGCTAAGCAGAATCAAGCTTGGTTAGTGTTTAAATGGGACAGCATCTGGGCAACCCAGGCTTTAGGTGAAACTGGGAAGTTGAAAAAGCACTCTTACATTGCATGGACACATCCATGTAACTCACCAGTTCAGCTTGAAGGAAAATAACTTTACCAGACCAACTGAGGCTTACAGACTGCCTTCAAAGCCCCATGCAGAGTACACTGCCATAGCTTAAGTTAGGTGTTAGAGTAGAAGGATTCCAAGAGTTTGATTTATATCCAAATGCTGAAGAAATACATTTTCTGAATTCCACTCCCCAAATATAAACATTGCTGACTGTGTCAGTATTGGCACCTAAAGTAAAGTGAGAAAAAAAACCTTTAAAATCACAAAACAAAACAAAAACAGATTTCCATATTGTTGAAGTTATTCATTATGGATAGCACTCATGCTCCTGGGCAAATTGGAGAAAAAACAAAGTTCATAATTTTCTACTGATCTTTGGACAGAAACAAAGACCATCTGCTCTAGCTTGTTGGCTATTTTGTTGCCATTTAGCTTGATACACTCCCAACTGATGCCTTTAGCAGAAAATATTCTACTAAAATCATTATCCTTTCCTAGGAAATCAAATTACATTTCAATTAGTAAACCAAAAAATTAAACAAGATAAATTTGAATAATTTATTTATGTTAATATTGTCTATTGGATGCAAAACTAAATATGGTTTATGGAATTTGGAAGTTTGTGATTCAAGAGAAAGTGAGAAAGAACGTAGAATTTTATTAGCTGTCTGCCAGAATTAAATATTGTCAATTAATTTGTTTTGTTACTATTGGCCTATAGCAATGAAAATAAATAAGGAGCCATGTGATGTTTATTGATGGGCTATACATTTTCTGTCTAAATTAAAAATGGGTGAGGGCCAAGTGTGTCAGTGACTCACTAGCAGTTTTACCACTGATAACCAAATTATGCATGGGAGTTGGGTTCATTTTGGTCACTTTTAATGCAAATATGCCTAACTATACATTTTTGAACTGATATGCAAGCAAATACACAGTTATTGTTTGAAATAAACAGCTCTTCAGCTTCTGTGATTTTGTACTCCAACCAAATAGTGCAAACATAAATGCATATATTAGAGAGAAATTGACCCAATAATACAGACAGACAGACAAATGTGTGTACATTTATGTGTGTGAAAATATTTTTTAATGTATTAAGGAAAAGTTCTTCTCAAAATGCATACCATCAGCAACGTTGCTTGAAAATCTGCATGTTAGGAGAAATGTGCATGAAAATCTACATGCATTTCCACAGAAATCATAAAGAATTAACTAATCAATACAGGAAAAGGATGAGAAGAAATTAAAGTTGGATAAAAATTGCCCATTACTGAACTGAACATCAATTTTATTTTATCATCTTCTTGAAGCTCATATATGCAATTTGCCACAGCTTTCAATTGGCATGTATTTATTTCCCTCAGAGTTTTCCTATTTTATATTATTATAAGGAATGCTGTAACAAAGTTCTCCAAGTGGTTCACAGAACAATTTCAAAATACAACAATGAAACATGTGCAAGATTAGCACAAATAAATGAATGCATATAGAAAAACCCATTTTCTATTTAAAAATTTTAACAGCATCACAATAATGGAATTCTCTCCTGAGAGAAATCTGCAAAGACTCACGCTACCTAGTTCTAACAGCAACAGAAAATATGTTTGTTCACCCAGCCATTTTTAGGACAGCAATTGTTCCAAGACCAATTCTATTTTTTAAAGAGTTTTTTTACCTCTGTTCTTCTTCTTCAACAGGAAGAGCAACGTAATGCATAAAGACATACAGTATTTAATATATGTTTCAGAAGAAACATATTCAGAAAAAAACTTTAAATCAAGATTTTTATCCTGCTTAATGATTTTTGCTAAAGGTTTACAGAATTTTTGTATTTATTTGGTCTATCCCAGCCCAGGTGCCTTACGGACCTCTCGGGTTTCAGAGGGAGCTTGGGGTTGTTCCTGGGGTTCTAGTGCACAGTGTGACCAAGGCCTTGATTGCTGCTTGGAATGACAGAGATTAGATTGTGCCTATGCAGACTCTCCATGTATGTGGTTCCCAGAGGGTGTCCTGGTTTTCAGAGGAACTTCTGGGGATGAAGTGGCATAAGAGATGCTTAAAGTGCTGCTGGAGGAAAACAGTGAGCTTGAGCAAAGAACCTTTACCTTTTGATTCTACGTAGTTATTTTTCCACCTTATCGCATCCACAGAGCTGGCCAGTGGCCTTGTTTAAGATGACTCAGCCCCTCCTGGGTAAGAAGAAACCAGGGGAACATTTACAGACTGCTGTGAGGACTGTTAAAAGCTAGTTGTATACCCTATGGAGTTCTCTGAGGCATGGTCTTGCTTGGTTATCTGGGAGGAGTCTGAACCTATTAGTCCTGATGAAGTAGACAGGGTCCTTAGAGCTGTAAGTCTGGCCAACTGGTTTTAGATCAACATCTGTCCTCATTGGTCAAGGCCTCCTGGAAGGTGACATATGGTTGGGTTCATGCAAAACTCAGTACTTCTTTGAAGAATAGGGCTCCTCTGAAAGAGGTGGTGGTCTGCCATTTCCTCAAGAAGCCATCTCTGAATCCAATGGAACTGGACCATTTTCATTCAATCTCCAATCTTCCCTTTTTAGGAAAGGTTATTGAGAAGGTGGTCAGCATACAGCTCTAGAAGGCCCCAGAGAAAGTAGATTATCCAAAGTCTTTCCAGTCAAGTTTCAGACCTAGTTATAGCATTAAGACAGCATTGACTGTACTTACCAGAGACATTTGGTGGAAATGGGATGGGCATATTCTGGTCCTCCTTGATCTCTCAACAACTTTCAATACTACTGATCATGGTATTCTTCTGGGAGGAAGAATAGGAGTGGAAGGCACAGTGTTGTGGTGGTTCTCCTATCTTCAGAGCGTTCTTGGTGGTATTGGTGGGGGAGTGGAAGTCTAGCTCTGGAGCTCTGCATTAAGGGTTCCTCAGGGGTCTACTCTCTCCCTCCTCCAGTTTAACATCTACATGAGGCTAGATGCAGTTTTCCTGGCAACCTTTTCAGAAGTGGTTTGCAATTGCCTTCTTCTGAGGCTGACAGACAGTGACTGGCCCAAAGTCACTCAGCTAGCTTTGTGCCTAAGGCAGGACAAATACTCTCAGTCTCCTGGTTTCTAGTCCACAAACATCAAACTGGCTCTCAAAATATCATTATTGGTACTTTGCTTTTTGTTTGTTTTTTGTTTTAATTTATTGTCAATCACGCAGAGCTGGAGTAGAGAGATGAATGGCCACATAAATTGTATAAATAAGTAAACTGACTTTTGTACATTAAAATGTGAACTTCATGAGAATTAGATGTAATTTTCTACTGCCTTACTTTCTCCCAATTTGTATTGGGTACAAATCAACTTTGGGTGAGGATTTGTCATTTTTATTGATTATCTCGATAATATATAGTATTGTGTAATGTAATGTAATATATGATTAATTGAGACACTGGTGTAAATTTAGTCCTTTCTATTTATTTTCCTTCCTTTAAAATAACTATGCATGCTAATTCTGAGCAGCCATCTCCAAATTCTTGACTTCCATCCTAAGATACTTTGCTTCAGTGTGTTTTTAAAAAGAATCCCTTCAAAATGCTTAACGCAATAGCATTGCGTGCATAACACTGTCTTCTTAATTGGTAGTGTTCCACTTAGATGCAATTTAGATGCTCAAGGGGGTGCCAGAAGGCTCTTAAGCAGGCCTAACTGCAAACACAAGCCCTGGAATGGCTGTCTGTTGTTTGGCAAAGTCAGAGGCTGATGGCTTACAAGCATTGTATAAGCACACCATAGTCACTTAGACTCAGTGTAAGAGTCACTGAGAAAATTCAAGCATTGGCCCAGTTGGCTTCTGCACATGGAAAGTGAGACATCATCTTGGCTTTTTCCTTAGGCACCAAAATGACTTGAGCTAGCCTGGTATTATCTCTGTCCACCCCCAGCCCCATCTCTTTTTTTATTCTGTTACAAGTCACAGGTGGCAATTCTATCAATTTCTCCACAGTTTTAAATGAAGTATCACTTTCTATAGCACAGAATTGGATGCAAAAGAAAACCTTCTCAAGCCCTAGCAGTAAGCTGAACTAGGAATCATGGAACAAACTATCAACCAAAAAGAAACTGGAAGCAAAGAAGGACCAACAGATACAGGAGCTTTCAGAATATCTTGATCAAGGCATAATGAGAACAGGAAGCCATTTTATACAGTGGATTTCAACAGCCAGGCTGGCTGGTGAAGTTCTTCCAAAATCTGACTTAACAGGATGGCTTAGGTGGTTCTGCTCCTGGGACAGCTGCAGTTTGAGATCTAGCTTCATAGCCTCTTATTTGCTGAGACCAGCAAGCCCTATTATCTAGTTTTCCATCTTATAGACATTACCTTTATGGCCTGCTTGTAGATTTCACTTACCAAGTAGTTCCCTCCATTAACTTCCTTGAAGCCTTGTTCATCTGATCTAATTTGGGCATTTAAGGCAAACAGTTTGAACAGAACTGCAGTATTCTAGACTGCAGAGCCAAGTTTCATGCATTATACTTAAAAGGACAACCTGGTGACTGTAGAAATCACAATATGACAAAGAGCAAGAGGCAGTTTTCTTATACAACAGGTCATTAATAAAGATATGATGAAGATGTATATACAGGTACTGCTCTATTAAGCATCACTGAATCCCACATATTTTTTCCCAGCTGGAAATGGCTACACTTTGTAATTTTCTTTTCATTGTCATTCACCACACATATATCATTATCACAAAGTGAGAAGTTGTTCTATAATCTTTCATTCCCTCCTCCTCTCTTTATGCATACTGGGGGAATGTAGAAAATTCACTAAATTTAATATACCTGCAAAAGACTTGTTAAACTGTTCACTTCATGTAAAAACATTTTCAAAGTCTCCTGGGTTATAACACATTTCACTAATTTTGCCCAGTTGGTTTATTAGAATTTGGAACAAATTAATCTTTGCTTCTACGTAAGGTTGCTATTCTCTACCCCCCAAGATAGGTCTTCCATATCAATCTCCCTGAGAGACCAAATTTCAGAAAAGCCACACTAACCCCAATTAAAATGAAGGTCATTAAGCCTTTCAAAATACATAATTATTTTTGAGTGAGTTCCTTATAATGGTAGCATAGTCCCACTTTGTGAAACACATCTAAATGATAGCACTTTAATTAGCCATACATACACAGTTTTAGTGTAATCTTCCCCTGCTCCTTGCCATAAATGTAAGAAAATTATTATTTCATTTCATTTCATTTCATTTCGATTCAATTCGATTCGATTCGATTCCAATAACTCAGGCAGTACTTCCTCCTCCAATTTTCCCCCATAACAACAGTGTTGAGGTAAATGAGGCTAAGAGATAGTATCTGGCTGAAAGTCATCCAGTGAGCTGGGCCTCCTTTTTACTAGTCCAACACAGTAACCACTTCACCACACTGGTTCTTTATTTAGTAATAAAGAATAGAATGGAACATGATCCAGTACAACTTCATGGAATGGAAAGGAATGAAAGGAAATATTTCTAAAATAATTCCAAGTCACTCCAATTTTGCAACTCAGTGCCACATTATGGTCCCAGGAAATTCAGAGAAGGTACTTTTGAAAGAGCCTGACTGTGCTGTAAGAAGCCCAGACTTTTTAAAAACATTTTAAGCAGTTAAAACAGTTTTAAAGTGGTGCCCCAGCTACTTCACACATCTTCTTATATAAATCAAATTCTCTCCTGTTCCTGGATCTGATCCAGTGAAATTCAGCTCAGATTTTAAGTAAAAAAATTGAGTCAGAATAGTTGGTGGACTAGAAATATGTCTCTGATAATTAAAGCCAAAATGGGGTGTGCTATATCCTGTCTCTTACAGATTTATTTTATTGATTCAAACATGATTAAAGAACTTGTGCTCTGTATTTTACATGAGTACAAACACACCTTCCCTCTACTTTTTGTTTTCCACATAAGCTTGAAAAAAGGGATGCTTTAAGGGTCACAACTCTTAGCTTTGCACAGAAGGCTGAAAAGAGGGGCTCCTTTAATGAATAGCAGAATTACGCTATGTTCATTCCCACGCAAAGCCCAAAACAGGCACTGGGTTCACCCACTTCCTTTCTTAATTACTTTTGGAAAATGCTTGTTAACTCCCTTTTGGATATTAAGAACCTTCAGAACAACAAGTTTCATTACACCGGGTGATTCGCCTTCAATTCTCAGCAAAAAAAGTTTCATGTAAGTTTAAGGACTTTAAAATATTTGTTTTGAAGTAAACAGCAAAGGGGTGATTAGAATGTTGATTTTGGAAAGTTATAAATGGATTAAGGGGCCAGATGGGTTGTAGATAAGATTTTGAAATTAATTATAAGAATCCTTCCTGTGGGTTGTTTAAAATCCTATTAAAAATATATGAAGGTTTTGAATCTAAGTTTAAGAAATCTTCCCATGGGAAAGTGCTGTGGATTAGAGAAAAACATGATAGGAGGAGACTTTGAAAGCTGGACACTAGAGGCAACCAGAAAGAACTAAAGATTATAATTTAAGGAGAAGAGACCCACTAATACAGAATGGAGAAAAATATTTTGACTTTGGAATAATTTAGGGATATTTGCACTCAGAAATTTCTCTTAAGATTGTCTGCTACCATAAAAATGGGTTTAAAAGAGGAGATAGAAGAGGATAAGACTGAGAATATGGCTGTTTTGGATGTGGATTTAAAAATGAGAAGTTACAAGAATGATACGGAAAAAGATGTTACTCTGGATTTCCAAATGAAAGTGGCTGATGTCTTAATAACTAAAAGGGATACACAAATAATAAATCAGAAGGGTGACTTGAACAACTTTCTTATCCTGGATGTACAAAAGAGACATGTTACACTTATGAAGGAGTTCCTAGGAAAGGACAAAGAGAAAATGAAAAGAAACCAGCTTTTGGGACACTATTTAAAGGGAATAAACAATCAAGATTTTTAAAAGCAAAAAGGAAGAATATAAAGTTGGCTTATTTGATCAAGGTTCAAAAATATATGATGTTCTTTCTAGTAGCTTTGAAAGGGTTTTTCTCAACCAGGACTGAATGCCAAGGCTTTGTTTATAGATAAGATATGGGAAGAAGAGATTTTTTGTTATATTTTTAGAGAAAGTAATAAGCTATGGTGTTAAAAGGAAAGGAGAGGAATACAAAGTTGGCTTATTTGATTAAGAGTAGGTTTATTTGATGAGCATGAAATTGAGCAAACTCAGGGAGGCAGTGAAAGATAGGAAGGCCTGGCGCAGTATGGTTCGTGGGGTCACGAAGAGTCGGACACGACTTAACGACTGAACAACAGCAACAAGGTTTATTTGATCAAGGTTAAAATATATAAGCTGTTATTTCTGGTAGCTCTTAATGGATTTTTTTTTAACTAGGACCAAATGATGAGACTTCAAAGATTTGTTTATAGATAAGAGAAAAGAGATGGGGAAGAGATGGGGTTTTTTGCTATATTTTTAGAGGAAGTGAAAAGGAAAAAATGTAAAACTGATTAAGGTTAAAATATATATGTTATTATTTCTGGTAACTCTTAATGGACTTTTACTGAATAGGACTGAATGATGAGGCTTTATAATTTGTTTATTGATAAGAGATGAGATATGGGAAGAAGAGATCTTTTGTTGAAATATCAGAGAAGGTGATAAGTTATTGACGTTTTGATGGAGGGGGAAGTCATTTATTGTCTTTATATTCCTTTTTTCTTTTTTTCTTGAATATTTTTTCTTTTTCTCTGTACTTTTCATTCTTTCTTTTTTCTTTTTTATATTTTTCTTAGTTTGTGGGGTTTTTTTTAACTTCGTAAATCTAAACTTCAATAAAAAATTATTGGACAATTTTTTTTGGTAAGTGAGCCAAAATTCTGAGAGCATGCAATAGGTCTTATCAGTTCAGTTTATTATTGATTAGCCATTAGGCCATATCAGGATACAGAATATAAAACATATAAAACATAAGACATTAATAAGATCATATATTAAAAATAGGATAAGAGAAATTAAAATTAAAAAAGAAAGAAAAAAGATGCTAATCATATTTCTGTATCACCCCTACAATTGAGTCCAATCAGATCCACATATGCAGATCTCAACTGTACTGTTTTGTTCAAATAAAGGGCTGTATTATATGTAATTTTTTAATTCTGACCACACATGAAATATGTTGTTTTAACATAAGGATCCCAATAGGTCATTAGTCTACTGTGCAGTCCAAGATACTGATCCCTCTCTATTTTATACAATTGACATTCATACAATATATGTGTTAAGTCTTCTATCTCTGGAGCTCCACAAATACAAGTGCATTCTTTATAAGGGTCTTGGTTAAACCTTCCATATTTAACCATTGTGTCCAACTGCTCAAATCTTGCTTGAGTAAATATTGCCCTAAGATATTTAGGCATTTCTGTGTTTAAATATTTGGCAATTTGGAAGGTACATTTGTAAAGGCTCATGCATTTCAGTGTGCCAACCTTACTAAGGGTGGCTATAACCTTCTATGCTTCTATATCTAAGATTCTTCGTGTAACAATATTTTTAGCTTTTTCTCCAGAAACAACTGGACATGGGACAGGGAGACCACAGCTCCTAATATGATTTGTCAATTGTATTATCTGAGAAGTCTGTAATTGAGATTTTGTCTGCTCTAACAGACACAATTTTTGAGTCTGTCAGTTTCCATAGCATTGATTTTGCATCAATAATATAAGCCCTGATTTTAGATAGAGAACAAATTGTATGGATTCCCAATTCAGCTCTAAGTACAGCAGCTGAAGTTCTTTTATCCACATCCAAGATACTTCTCAGATGCTGTGATTGTGTTCTAATAGTGATATGTGTTTTAAGCCCCAAACATCAGTGTCATATAAGAGCATAGGAGTGACCTTGGCCTTGCATACTTTGATAATTGGGGCTAAGGAGCCTGGATAGCTATGATTAATTAATTTGAGCAGTAAGTTCATATGTGCCCTTGCTCTAAGTGAGCTCCTTTGATGATGAGAGTCACCTGCTGGGGGAGATAGGCAGCATACTAAATAAATAAACAAACAAACAAACAAGAGGAAGCCAAGATCCAGTCTCCAAGAAGACTATCCCTAGGTAAGGGAAGGTATTAACTTGCTCTATTGTCTCACCATCTAATAACCATCTATGGTTATGATGTTGTTTTCCAAAGACCATAATTTTTTACTTTGATTTATTAATGATTAGAGAATTATTATGACAGTGAGAGCCAAGTCTTCTTAACAACCTTCGCAACCCAACTTGCAAATATGATAGTAAAATCATATCATCAGCATATAGCTAGGTGTTATGTGTTTAACGCCTTCAGCATATGTACTTCTCACAAAATGACTACCCTGACATGACACAAAATGTCTGCCATGGCAAGTCGCAAAGCATATATTTATCAAAAAAGCAAATGGGTGAAGTTTCCCTTGCCACCTGCTCCAGCCCTGTACCCAATCTAACACTTGTCCATCCCAGTTTATCTTTGTCTTTTTGCTGGGAACAATCAGCAAAAACAAAGTGCAAGACTGCAATCACCTGCCATACATATCCTATATATGGCCATAAGCCCCATTGGTAATTTTTGAAATAAATGCAACACTGGAGGCTGGCTCGCTCTTCCTTCCTTCCTTCCTTCCTTCCTTCCTTCCTTCCTTCCTTCCTTCCTTCCTTCCTTCCTTCCTTCCTTCCTTTCTTTCTCAATCAATCAATCAATCAATCAATCAATCAATCAAACAGCTGGCCAATTTGCCACCTTCTTTGTTGTTGTTGAGTCAGATAGCTTAGCATAGGGTTTTTCAAACTGTATTTTGTGGAATTTGATGTGGTTTTCTACAGACTAAGAGCAAAATAATAATGATGATGATGATAATACCACTGACATTGACAAAATCACCATCAGTCAATTGCAAAAGGCAGCTCTACTTGGAACAGCTTACATCCTGTGACGATACCTTTAACACCATCAAAGAACAACATTGCGACCAACAATAATAACAATAATAGGAACAGGGGACCACCTAATTAGCTGCTGCAAGAAGGTCACACAGACTGACTACAAACAATGGCATGATAAAGTAGCAACAATGGTGCATTGGAATATTTGCAAGAAATACCACTTGCCTTTAAGCAAGAACTGGTGGGACCACAAAATAGACGAAGTAATAGAAAATGAAGAAGCTAAAATGCTCTGGGACTTTAGAATTCAAGCAGACAACTACCTGCCACATAACACCCCAGACTTAACAACTGTTAATAAGAAAGACAAAAAAAAGTCTGGATAGTGGACATTGCAATACCTGGAGACAGCAGAATAAAAGAGAAATAACTAGAGAAAATCACAAAATATAAAGACCTGCAAATAGAAGTAGAATGACTGTGGCAACAGAAAGCAAAGATAGTATCAATAGTAATAGGTGCCTTGGGTGCAATCTCAAAACATCTGGAGTACCACTTGAATACCATCAGCATTGACAAAATCACCTTCAGCCAATTGCAAATGGCAGCTTTACTTGGAACAGCTTACATCCTGCAACAATACCTTTAATATTATTAAACAATTTGTTGTTGTTCAGTTGTTAAGTCATGTCCGACTCTTCGTGACCCCATGAACCATATTGCACCAGGCCTTCCTGTCCTTCACTGCCTCCCTGAGTTTGCTCAGTTTCATGCTCATTGCGTCAGTGATGCTATCTAACCATCTCATCCTCTGCCGTCCTCTTCTCCTTTTGCCTTCAATCTTTCACAGCATCAGGGTCTTTTCCAAAGAGTCCTCTCTTCGCATTAGGTGACCAAAGTATCTGAGCATGAGCTTCATTATCAATCCTTCCAATGAGCAATCAGGGTTGATTTCCTTAAACAATAATATTTGCCTATACTAGGTCCTTGGGAAGGATTCAATGGGTGGATAAAAATGCCAAATCCAGTCTAAACATCTGGCTGACTGTGCAACCAACCATAATAATAATATGGGGTGTCCCTAGCAATTGTTCTAAGGTACAATGGAAAGGGTAAAATGATGGCTATGATATTTACCTTAGCCACTCAGAATTATCCCTTGAAAAAATTCCATAACCACGATTTTGCCCTGCCTCCTGCTGACTGAACTTGCCTCCCTCTCCTTCCCCCAAGCAAGATCAAAGAGAAGGTTTTGGGTAAACAGGACAGGAGCTTCCCTCAGACAGGCTGCAATTACCACAACTTTTTTTTTTGTATTACCAATTTTCTATCACTAGAGCTTTGCCTCTTTATCAGGATGCTAGGAAATAAATGAATATGTCAACAGGTTCTGTGCCCTGGAAAAGTTTGAAGCCCCTGGCCTAGCAAACACTAAGGGGGCATAAAGGTGTCCATAGGTGCAATACTGAGAACCTCAGACTTAAATTATATTTTACAGGGAGCCCTGAAACTTTCCCCTACCAATTTTTAAAAAGTAAGGATTGTATATTCTATACCAACATGAATTAACAGTAGGAGGATTGGTTTGAGACTGGGAAAATTGAGGTTCAAAACTTCATGAAATGTTGACGTTCACATGATACTTCCAAAAAAAAAATTCCCCTCTCATCCCTATGGGTGGTACATGTCTTCCTCAATCTCGGGTCCTCTACCAGAGGCCTGGGAGTTTGAGGGTTCTGCGCAGTATCTTAGCTGTTCCTAGCACTGCACTCTTCTGCACAGAGAGCTCTGAAGTTGTTCCTGGGATCTGTTGGAGCCATTCTCCCAGCTTAGGAGTGACGCCCCCGAGTGCTCATACCACCACTGGGACCACTTTGGCCTTGACTTTCCACATCCTCTCTAGTTCCTCCTTCAGGCCCTGGTACTTCTCCAGCTTCTCATGCTCCTTCTTCCTGATGTTGCTGTCACTTGGCACTGCTACATCTATCACTATCGCTGTCTTCTGGTCTTTGTCTACTACCACAATGTCTGGTTGATTGGCCAGCACCTGCCTGTCCATCTGGATCTGGAAGTCCCACAGGATCTTAGCCTTGTTATTCTCCATGACCTTCTGTGGAATCTCCCATCTGGACCTGGGGGAGTCTAGCTCATACGCTGTGCAGATGTTCTTGTACACAATGCCAGCTACTTGGTTGTGCCGTTCAGTATATGCAGTTCCTGCCTGCATCTTACACCCTGCCACTATGTGTTGGACTGTCTCTGAAGCTTTTTTGCACAATCTGCACCTTGGGTCCTGTCTAGTGTGGTAGAGCCCTGCTTCTATGGATCTGGTGCTTAGTGCCTGTTCTTGTGCTGCTATGAACAGTGCCTCAGTGCTGTCCAGCCCTTTCCAGCCTTTTAGTCCAGCCCTTTCCAGCCAGTGATAGGATTTCCCAATGTTAGCCACCTCAGCTATCTGTCGATGATACATCCCATGCAGGGGCTGGTCTTGCCATAGTATTTCCTCCGCTTGAACTTCCTCCCATGTCTGCTGCTGCCTGAGGCATTCTCTCAGCAGCTCATCTTTGGGTGCCATCTTACTGATGTACTTCTGGATACTCCAAGTTTCATCCAGGACAGTGGCTTTGACACTCATCAGACCCCACCCGCCCTCTTTGCAGCTGGTGTACAGTCTCTGGGTGTTGGACTTGGGGTGGAAACTTCCGTACATTGTGAGGAGCTTCCGGGTCTTCACATCGGCAGCCTCCATGTCTTCCTTTGGCCAGCTCACTATACCGGCAGGGTATCTGATGACTGGCAGGGCATACATGTTGATGGCGTGGATCTTGTTCTTCCCATTGAGCTGGCTCTTCAGGACCTGTCTTATCCTTTGGTGGTACTTGGATGTTGCTGTCTTCCTTGCCTCCTTCTCATGGTTCCCGTGTGACTGTGGGGCACCAAGGTATTTATACCTGGTCTCTATGTCTGCTATGTGGCCCACTGGTAGTTCCACTCCATCGGTCTTAACTACCTTCCCTCTCTTTACTATCATCCTGCCACACTTCTCCAGTCTGAATTACATCCCAACATCCTCGCTGTAGATCCGTGTCAGGTGGATTAGTGAGTCGATGTCTCGTTCACTCTTAGCATACAGCTTGATGTCATCCATGTAGAGGAGGTGGCTGATGGTGATTCCACTCTTAAACTTGTACCCATATCCAGACCTTGTGATTATACGGCTGAGGGGGTTTAAGCCTAAGCAGAACAGCAGTGGGGACAGTGCATCACCTTAGTATATGCCGCACTTGATGGCCACTTGTGAGAGCTGTCTTGAATTGACTTCCAGTGTTGCCGTCCACAGTCCCATTGAGTTCTTGAGGAAGGTCCTTAGTGTCCTGTTGAGTTTGTATACTGCCAGGCATTCACAGATCCATGTGTGCGGCATTGAGTCATAGGCTTTCCTGTAGTCAATCCAGGCTGTGCTCAGATTGGTCTGCCTAGACCTTGAGTCTCAGGCGATTGCTCTATCTATGAGTAACTGGTGTTTTGTGCCTCTGGTGTTGTTCCCAATGCCCTTCTGAGCTCTGCTCATGTACTGGCCCATATGGTCTTGTAGCTTGGCAGCTAGGATGCCTAATAGAACTTTCCATGTTGTGGGGGGGCAGGTTATTGGCCGGTAGTTGGATGGTGCTGTTCCTTTGTAAGGGTCTTGCATGATCAGTGCTGTCCTTCCTTGTGTTAGCCAGTCTGGGTGGGAGTCTGCTGCTAGCAGTTGGTTCATCTGTGCTGCTAGGCATTCATGCACTGCTGTTAGTTTCTTTAGCCAGTAGGTGTGGATCATGTTCGGGCCAGGTGCTGTACAGCTTTTCATGTTCTTGACCTGCTGTTGGATGCCTGCTACTGTGATGGTGACTGGTTCCTGTTCTGGGAAATTGCTGTGGTCTGCTTTCAGATCCTGCAGCCACTTTGCACTGGTGTTATGCGTCTTCACTTTCTCCCATATGTTCTTCCAGTACTGTTCACTTTCCGCTGCTGGTGACTCAGCTGTTACTCTGTGGTTGCACTGTAGTTGGGAGTACACTTTGGACGGTTCTTTGGAGAACAGGGCATTTATCTTCTTGGCTTCTGCTTCTCTAGTGTATCTCCTTAGCCTGGCAGCCAGTGCTGTGAGACAAGAGACAAGAGATACATATATATATATATATATATATATATACATACACACACACACACACACACACACACACACACACATTAGATTTCTACTTGCTGCAATTAAGAGACCCTCAGGGGTCTGCAATGTACCCTTCAAATATTTTAAAATATCCATGATATAATAATAAAAAAGATAAATACCATATGCTAAAACATCCATGGTAACAAATTCAAACAAAAATAATCCCAACCATCCCCATAAAAATCAAATCAAAAATAAATAAATCAGTTGCATATTTGGATTTGTATAATCCAAATTTCAGAATAACTCTTGTTTTCAGCAACTTCTGGAAAGCCAACAAAATAGGAACTGATCAGATTTGCAGAGGGGTTAAGATTTCCTCTTTTGTCAGCCTTGTTTGTCTCACAGGATTGTTATGAAGAGCCAGGATAGGCAGAATATTTATGTAATTAAAAATGACTATTGGTTGGGTTTAGCTGGGAACCTATCATGTCTACAATTGAGACAGGGACTCTGGAATCATTACATATAACTCAGGTTCCTCAGCAGAGCTGGAACATATCCCTTCATTGCTGTGCATTCACTTTGGAATATAGCAAGAGGAATAAATGCTAATTACAACAATTGTCAGTAATTTTAACAATGAATATTAATGTCCAAATGCTTTTTTAAATTGAATGTCTTCCATTGAATCTCCATAGCTCTAGAGGTGAATTCTTCAGAGAAGAAATTTTGCTTTGTGATAAATTCTGCAGAAGAACTTCCAAGAAATGAACCCTAATGAATTATGTATAGGCCAAAGCTTAATTGTCCTTTATCTATATTATCTATCTTTATCTAAAAAAAAATGCTGCACAGTTCTTCCAGGTTAATAGTTCATGTCTGAATACCTCATCAGAAGAATTTTTCTCTTTTCTTATTCCTAAATGGCATTTGTCACAGCAACAGGAGGCAAAACTCTATGAGGACTGTCAGGATGGACCAGACTAAAGACAGAGAATTTTGCTTGAAGTTGAGAAGCTGGGTAGTAACTAAGCTGTTCATTATCCCCACCTCAGTGCCCTATGGAGCAACAATATGTAAAAGTATTGCACGGCTCTAGGGGAAAGGGGCTACCAATGAGAACCACTTTTGCTGTTAGGAAAGGAACATAGGAAGCTGACTTTTACTGAGTTAGACAGCTGGTCCTTCTGGCACAGTACTGTCAATGTCAATTGAGTGCTGCTCTGCAGATGTAGGATAGAGTTTTTTCACTCTGTCCGCAGTTGCCAGGGATTGCAACTTATCCATGCATACTGCAAACCATGCACATTACCTTTGAGCAGCAGCATCATAGCAGCTTGCAATATGCTCTCAAAATGAGAGGAATAATGTTATTGCATTAAAAAAGAGAACAGCTGAAATCAAATTAGTCCATAGAATAGTTTAAACATGCAATGGTAGATTATTGTAGGACTGAAAACACAACAGTTTTATACTCCCTCTTCCCTATGTGCTAATTTATGATGGACAATGTAGAAGTTTACATAGTTTTCAAGACCAGATAGGCATACTTCTTCATATGTCAAACTTTTGACCTCAAGGCAGAGATAGGGAAGTACCACCTAAAAGATTAAAAAATGACAGATGCAATACTAATTGGTGAATTCACACATCCTTTTAATGCCAACAATTCCACTGCAGGTAGGTTTTAAAAAAAAATGGAGCAAAATTATCCCCCCACCCCCAAAAATGATATACCTATTGCATATCCTCTAGCTAGACTGAAAACACAAGACCTTCTATAAGGAAGGGAGCCTACACTTCTGCAATCTTCCTCTTCTTCTTTATTCCCCATGCCCTGATTCTTTCAATATCATTTTGGACAGTTCCCATGAAAGGTATAAAATACCTATAATATCATAATTGTTCAATCTAGCAGTAGCACCCCAGTGGGCTTTTGGAACAGTTCAACTGTAAAGGAAATGTACTCATTTTCACTGCTGGCATGGAAATCCATTCCCAGACTGCCAATGAGATTAAGAAAAATGTCAGTGAAGCGCAGCAAGGGAATAAGACAGCTCCCAGGAGCAAGTTCAGTTCTTCAAAACAATGCAAGAGATTTACAGGTCCACTGTATCTTAGGCGGTTCCAAGCATTAATTTCATAATATATTGTATCATAATAAGATTGCTACAGTCCCTTGTCAAAAAGAATCAGAAGAGGACAGGGAGCTATCTGAAACATTGCTCAAGGGCACTGATATGCTCCATTGATGTACAAATGATTCCCAGCTAATTCATATGCACAGCCACACTTATTCACTTACTATGATATGTATGAGCAGTTTCCTATATTCTACTAATGTGAACAACAAAAGATTTTAAGGTTGTCAGAGCAGAATGACCATCAGGTCAAATGGTCTTTTGAACTATGCAGGCATTCCAGAAACCAAAGGCTAAAGAAGCTTGCCTTGTTTGCAAAGTGGTACAATCCTTTGCTATCTTCCAGTGGATTTTCTGGTTGATTACATATCATTCTAGATTTTTCAAAATTAAATAGTTATAAAAATGATGAAATGGATATCTGTCCCAATAAAATAGGCAGTGTGATGGATTTTTAGAGACTGAATGCTGTCATTTCAAAAGAATAAGGATGCTAAAAATCTGGTGTGGTTTTTCAGTGACATCCATACATGGTGAGAGGTTTTTGATTCTATTGAACCCAGATATCTGGTTGTTCATGCTTCCCAACAGAAAGAATTGGGAATTGAAAGACAGTATAAATTCCTCCTATTTTAACAACAATTCATTACATCTTTCTATTAGGCTAGTAACAATGTTCAATCTGGATTTGGGGTTTGATCGTAAAAATACTTGTGGGTAGTTCAGTTTTCCTAGAGCTGTGCTGAATTAGACCAAGTCCCATTCAAAACTTAGGCTTGACTTTTAATGGCACATTTGAGTATGCACAGTGGTGTTTACTGGGAAAAAAAAGAAGCCAGGAAATAAGAGATCCCTCCAATCTGGGCCCAAGGATAAATAAGTTAAGCAGGATTTGATTCAAATTGGACTCAACTTAAATTGTTCTAACCAGGCCCATTCCAAACTGTATTGCATGAAAATAATTAATGACCTACTTAACTATAGGTAGGCATGCTATTATCTATATATGAGGGTTCAATGCAGGTCACTCATTCGCTCATAAAGTTGCTGTTGTCCATCCTTCTTCAAGCAGTTTAGTTAATAAGATGGCTTCATAGGGTATCACGTTACTCTCATTTGCTTTTCAGATTTATGACTGAAACTCACTTCCTTATTGTTATGATGGAGATACCTATGCTTAGCTGTGAATATGATATATTCATTTCTGTAACTGAAAATTACAGCTTTTTGCTGCATCCATAATTATAAGCCTGCCATAAATCCATTAAAAAAAACATAATCTCACTAAACCAACTCCAAGAATGCAGTATTATTGTATTAAATTAGAAAGTGCTGCTGAAGAAACGGGAGTTGCTTACCCATCATTCAAAAAACATTAACTGATCTCTTTGCCCCTGATTTATTACTTAAGCGTTCAGCCTAGCACAAGAAGAAATAGCTTCCCTCGAGTCCCGTAGCCCATGTAAACTGCAACAGGAGGCTTCCATAAAATATCCTTGCAGAAGAGTGATATGGCCTCTGAGAGGGGAGGACAGTCACTTCAAATCATTTATCACAGCATTAATCAAGCCTGCAAGAGTTTTCTATTGTGAGCCAAACTCTGTCAGCTTGAAATATTGAGTGAGGAAAATTTTAAAGGCTCTGCAAAATGTATGTCTGGCTCAGGGGACAAAATATATATTTAAAAAAAAAATTGCTTGCTGACTGAACAAAGGAAAAAAGAAAAGATTCCATAGTTGCAATCAGAGCAAAGATCCATAAGAATGGGGCAGGAACAAAAGTTGATGTGGTTTAACAAAAAATAGATAAGTGGAACGATGTCCATTAAAAGTTCAAATGTATACCTAGAAGGAGACTTGCTGCTTCGAGACAAAAAATATTAGGTATAGTGTTGCTGTCCTCTATTTATTGTCAATCCTTTGGAGGGAAAATTGTTGAGTTGGTGGTAGAGCATCAACTTTGCAGCACTCTAGAGGAAGTGAATTATTTTGATCCTCTTCAATCTGGATTCAGGCCTGGATATGGGTCAGAGACAGCACTGATCACTTTCTTGGATGAACTTTAAGACCTGGAGGGAGGTAATGCACCCCTCTTGGTATTATTGAACCTCACAGCATCTTTTGCTCCCATTGACTATGGTATCTTATTAGACTGCCTGCAGGGATTGGGGAAAGGAGTCATTGTTTAAGATGGTTCTGCTCTTTCCTCAGTCAGCAATTTCAATCTGTCTTGTGGCCCTTGATGTGTGAAGTGCCCCAGGGGTCAGTCCTCTCTTCCTTACTTTTTATATATGAAGCTGCTGGGAGATGTTATTCAGCATTTGAGATTCAGTATCATCAGTATGCTGATGATACCCAGTTGTACATTGCTGCCCCAGGCCATGACGGAGATGCTATTGATGTCCTTTGCTGGTACCTAGAGGCTGTTAGGGACTGGATGGGAGAGAACAGACTGAAGTTGAACCCAAGTACTGTAAATGGAAGTTGCTGCGGATCAATGAGGGTTCTCTGTTGCTATTAAAGTTGTTCCTTGATGGGCAAGCATTACCTGTTAGGGAGCATGTTTGTCACTTAGGAATCCTTCTGGACTCACTGCTATAGCTAGAGGAGCCTGTGCTCAGCTTTAGCTTGTGCGCCAGCTGCAATTCAAATGCTCACCACCGCTCAGATTACTGTAATGTGTCCTACTTGGGGCTACATTTAAAGACTACTGTATTCAGAAATTTTAATTGGTCCAAAAGTGAAGTGGCCTGCATTCTTTTTGTTGCCTGGAGCTGGGAACATATAGCACCAGTTTTGCAGACCCTGAATTGGTTGGTGATTGGTTTCCAGGTACAGTATAAGGTACTGTTTTTGACCTATAAAGCTTTTCATGGCTTGGCACCTAAACACCTACTCCAACCAATACTGGTCCAACCTGTTAGAAAAACTAGGGAAAAACTGCTACAAATCCCACATTTTTAGAGGTTCAGGGGCCTGCCAAGAAGCTGCTGCTTTTCTTTGGCAGTGTGGATGCTGTGGAGCAGCCTCATAGTGGAGATCAGGTTAGCTGTCCTTGCTTGCTGTCTTTCCAGAAATTGTTGAAGATGAAACTGTTCCAGAGTGCTTTCCCTGTGGGAGGCCATATTTTATTTTATTTATTTTATTTTATTTTATTTTATTTTATTTTATTTTATTTTATTTTATTTTATTTTATTTTTATTTTTATTTTTATTTTATTATTTTATTTTATTTTATTTTATTTTATTTTATTTTATTTTTTTATTATATTATTTTTATTTATTTTTTTATTATTTTATTTTTGTTGATTTTTTGGCTGTTGTTTTACCATTGTTATGGTATAGGGACTCCAACATACAACATAGCAAAAGAACTGACAAAAAAGCTTGGGCATCTCACAGCGAAGAGTGAATATTCTATCAACTCCTCACTACAAGGCCTCCAGAAAATCAAAGATGTACACATAGATGAAGATGAAATTATGGTCTCATTTGATGTCACAGCATCTTATGTCCATAAACCCAGAAGTAGCGAAAGAATCCATATCAGCAGTACTTCACAACACACCCGACCTAACCAAATACACTCAGATCGAAATTCCCAGAATCATGGGCCTCATCAACCTATGTCTCACTACCTATTTTCAGTTTGATGGACAAATATACCAACAAATCAGAGGCACACCCATGGGATCACCACTGTCAGGACTCATAGCAGAGATTGTAATGCAATGCCTAGAAGCTATAGCACTTCCACACATACAACCTAAAGTATGGATCCGGTATGTAGATGACCCCTTTGTTATAATAAAAAAGGAACAACTAGAGAAGACAGATGAAACCATCAATAACATCTTCAAAGGAATAAAATTCACCAGAGAGGAAGAAAACAACAACACGCTACCCTTCCTGGATATCCTCATCTGCAGAGGAAACAACAGTAAATTAGAAACCCAAGTGTATCAGAAGACAACCCACACCAATCAAATACTCCATTACCAAAATAACAACTCAACCTCCCACAAGAGGAGCTGTGTAAGAACATTATTCAAACAAGCACAAATGCATTGCAGCAACCCAGAACAACAGAAAAAGGAAAGAGACCACCTATACAACATCTTCCAACAAAATGGATATCCATGCAACTTTATCAAAAAGTGCCTGACCACTCAACCTACTACAACACAACCAACACAAGCTATGAAAAGGATCACACTGCCATACATCAGAAACGTCTCAGAAACCACCAACAGACTATTACAACCACATGGCATCTCTGTAGCACACAAACCAAATAAAGCCCTTCAAAATATATTAAGTAAACCAAAAGACCCAGTAGCACAAGAAGAAAAAACAGTAGTCATCTACAACATACAGTGTAAGGACTGTAACAACCACTATGTAGGACAGACAGGCAGAAGGCTGGCAGAGCGCATCCATGAACACCAACTAGCAGTCAGAAGACATGATGAAAACCCCTTAATCTCACAACACATGGACAGACTTAACCATAGTTTTAACTGGGAAACTGTCAGCATTTTAGACCAAGCTAAAGCCAAAAATGCAAGGGAATTCTTGGAAGCTTGGTATTCAGACAAGGCAGCAATCAACAGACACATAGAGATAAACAGCATCTACACACTATTCAAAAGAGACAATAGAAAAGAAAAGAAAAGACCAGAACAACCCCTCACCAGCAATCATCACCCAGATAAGCAGAGGTTACCACCGGGCACACAAGCAAGCAGTGAACAATACCCTAATCAAGGAACTACCAGAGGAACAAAACAAAACCCCCACCCCCACCAACACTGGCAGGGCATGCCACAGTATATAAACAGAGAGCAAACCCCATCCCATTCCAGCACTGAAGATGTTATCTAGCTGGGTAATGAAATGTTTGCAAGAAAAGAACCAAGCTCAGAGAACCCCAAGGACTCCACCATTGTTATTTGCTAGTTTCCATTTGTTTTATATGTAAATGTGGACATTTTAAATTGTTCCATTTATATTCTATGTAAGCTGCTGAGAATCATTTGATTGCAGCAGGGCAATTTGTTACAAATTATATACCACTCTATCCAAATACAGCCCTAAGTGGATTACAAAATAATACAAATGTTAGAATAAAAACCATGGTTAACAAACAATAAAACAAAGCAGCAGCACCCTGAAGAACAACGAACAGCATCTCAACCCATTACCAGTCTAAACTCAGCACCAATTTTCTCTCAAGGCCCTCTGATATAACCATGATATATTCATGGTTTTCTGATAAAACAATAGGTGGGAAGCAACCTGAACCTGGGAGAAATGCTGTTCCAGGGAAGGCTTGCCTCCATGGTCCCTGAATATGGCAATCCTTAAAGAGAGAATTATTCCAGGTCTTATTTGGTGGATAGAAGCTACTAGGAGAAGATATTATAGATATTCACATCGTAAGCTACACAGGTGACATGGACCACCTCTGTGGATTGGGAGTTGGAGCAACTCTTTTGTAATAGTTGTTGTTGTTAGTAGTATTCGTATTAGTATTAGTATTAGTAGTAGTAGTTTTCCTCCTTTCTGAAGGGAAGGTTCTAAGTGGTATGGTATCAAATATTGCTGAGAGATCCAGCAAGTCTAGGACAATTGCACTTCCGCTGTCCCAGCCTCACTACAGGTCATCCACAAGAGTGATCAATATGGTATTGGTACCATACTGGGGCCTGAAGTCTGACTGGAAAGGATCCAAATAATGTGTTTCCTCCAGGTCTCTTTGTGTCAGGTGCAGCCCAAGAACAGCAATGAAGCAATCCAGAACAGTTCAGTTCCTTTATTAGCTCACACCTAATAGACAAAATCTCAACAGACTAAACCTATGCTAAAGCAACTAGTGGCTATACCCTGTGAGACTCTAAGGAGAGGCCAGCTTCATCCTCTTCATCTTCCCACACTCTTGCTGTGGGCTGAGGAGGCACTTGCCCTGGAATGTCTCTCCCCCCTCCTGACAACCTTGAAGTTCCATTCCAGAATCTTCCCTGCTCGTGCCATCCATTACACTTTGTAATTGTAGACCAACCATCTCAGCAGATGAAAATAGCAGATATCAATCCATGAGTTACAATGTCTAACTGTACATGCTAAAGGGTCCAAACACATCAAACAATTAAAGAAAAAAAACTATCTAATAGACTTTTCTCCAAAGAAGAGAGGCTAGTTAAATCCGATTAGTCCTCATCTGTTTTTGAGAAGAATAAAAACTTGCAATCCATTTTAAACTTTCTTGAAGAAAAGAAAGAAAATGTAATAATATTAAATAGGAATTGCCAATAAATTTCATTAACGGTCTTCTCTGCATTTGCTGAAATAACAACAGCAGGGTCCATCTTACCATTATTTACAACTAATATCCTAATAAATTCAAACTGTCAGCCCCTTGTCTACAACTATTAAATTGTGCTTGATCAAGATGTATCAAGCCTACAGCCACCTTCGGGAGTCAGTTAACAAATATCCCAAATAACATTTTAACATTTATATTCATCCATGAAAGAGGCCAATCATTAATGTAATGTGGATTTTTTAAAATTTGATTTAGGAGTTAGAGTAATGGAGGTCTCATTAAGAAAAACTAGAAGAATGTCAGATTTAAAAGTTTAGGAGCCAAGGTACCTCTATATATCTTTATAACATTTTACATGAAAACTATCCAGCCTTACTTTTGGCTGTCCCTCATTGTGGTGGGGAGGATGAGCTGTATCTCTCACAAATACTGACAAAAGACTGCCAGATTCCTCCCTTCTTCCTTCTTCACACCCAAATAGCCTCCACCTGAATTCTAAGCTATCTGAGTTGCTATTGCTTCAGGCACAAGGGATCCACCTAGGCAGGAACTCCAATCTCCATTCCTTCATTCATTCTTGAACAGGAAGGAAAGACATTCCTCTCACGTGAAATCTAAATGAAGACATCTCTCTTCTCCAGGAATACATTTTTAAATACATGGCTCCAGTTTTCTTGGAGCAAAGAAAGGATTTTTATTTTTAAAAAAGGTGACAAAGGAAATGCATTTGGAAGCAGATGAGATCTGCATGCAAAAGCTAGCAATCACTAACCTGAGCAAATACAGAGACAAGGACAGAGAGTTGAGGCAAAAATAAGGCTGTAGTACTTGAGGAAATGTAGCAGTGAAAAGATATAATACATTCTGACATGATCCTATATCTCTGTTATTATAATTAATGAATTAATATGCCACCTGACTCCCATTGACTGTGGGCGGTTAATAAAATGAAGAATATTGTTTATCTTTTGTTATTTGATTACTGTGATGGAATGTGTCTATGAGGAGGAGAGTGATGTGGGAGATCAAGGCTATCAGGAGGGAGGGGGTGCATTCCAGGAGGGGAAAGGAGACAGGAGACAATATAGTCCGTAGGGGGAGTGTGGGAAGTGAAAGAGGTGCAGGATAGCCACCCCCTAGAATCTCTCAGGGTATATCCGCTAGTTGCTGTAGTAAAGATTTAGTTTGGCAAGATTCTGTCTTTGAGGTGTAAGCAAATAAAGGAACTATACTCACCTGGACTGTTTCACCATTTGTTCTTGGGCTGGGCCTGACAATTAGGGAGATCTTTTCGGCTAAGTTCAAGGAATCTTGACTCTTCCTGCCACATTTTAATCTTTTGGGTGAGCCCATTCTAATTGTAAATTTTACTTTGATTGCTGTGAAAAGATTGAATGGCAGGGTGAGACTAGCGGGAAGGTTTGACTTCCTGCTTTCATGGAGGAAGATTTTGATTTCCTTCTCACTAGTATTATCTAAGTTACAATCCCTGGGAATCAATGGCTGAGCATTTGATTGGTTCAAAACTTTTTTGTCTTCCCATTCTTTTTCAATATTGCATGATGAATTAGAACCCTGGAAATTTCTCCTTATAAAGGGTATCCCTCAAGAATCAGTCCTGGTCCCTATTTTGTTTACCCTTTGTACTCTTCCCTCAAGTGCCATGATTCATGATCAAGTTTCTGGCATCATTGTTATGCTAATGATACTCAAGTGTGGTTAACTTATTTGTGGTTCTTGATGATGATGTGTGGTCAACTTATTAGCCTTTTGCCTTGGATGTCCTCTCATTACCTCAAGTTGGATGACACATAGATTGTTATGCTTCATACTAATCAGCCTTCCCATTCTCTGCTGTGTTTTCCCCATTTGTCTCCAGAGCTTCCAGATTATTCCAGTTTTGTTCAAGTTTCCTCTGATCTCTCTCTCTCTCTCAAACATTTTAGATGAATTCCTCAGTTGCAAAGAAACAATGAGAATGGGATTAAGTACAATTGTACTTATATGACTGTCTGAAGCAAAGACATGATTTTTAAAAGAATAATTATTTTATTACAGTAGTTTAAATAGTAGAAAGAAAATCATAATTTTTCTCAGTTGGATATAACGGTTGTCATTCATCTACTAAACCAACCTCAGGGATGGAGAAGTTTTCAGTGCTAATTGCACTGAGAACAGCAACAAAAATTAAACCAAATTCTAAAACTATTTTGTGATTACAAAAATGATCACCTCAAACAGTAACATTTCTAAATCTAACTTGTATTTAAACAACCCCAAAATCTCTACTGACCAATACAGTTTATATTTATCTTCCACATAGACGTCCTCAGCAAACTGAGTTTATTGTCAGAATGATGACCCACACATGATGACATAATGCAGGTACAAAAGTGATGACATCATAAAATACATTTCATCACTACCCACCCATTGCAAAACAATGAAAGTTCAATGAACAGAAGAGAAGATGGTCCAAAATGATAAAACAGGATTATAATGAAATAGGAAGCAAAATTACAATAGTAACATGGAAGTGACCCCTAGATTCAGTAAAAGAACAAAAGTAAGCAAACCTTTACACAAGATAATGGCCTCAATTTCTTTCTGGGGATACTCTATGGGACTACAGTTTATTTTAGATATCCTATCCAGATAGAAAGCACATTGAGTGGATTATTAAAGTACCGTGTCATTCTATCTTAGTTCATTTCTTCAGATACAAGTCTATATGCATAACTGATTGTGTAAAGGGAGGGGGGGTTCACATCATTAAAAGACATCACTTCTCATACCTGATATTATGGCTATCTAACAATAATCTCAAGGGAGAACCGTTTGGAGGAATCTACCACACAAATACTCTGCCTGCTTGGAAAGATCAATCTATCCATGGTCATGGGGAGACAGAGAAGAAAAACTATCCAAAGCCAGTAACAGCATCACAAAACAAGAGAACATCTTCACAACTGCTTCTCCCACTCAAAGGCTTCCTGCTCCTTCCTCCAAAGGCTTTCTGCCTGCCAAATTATTTAACTAAAAAATTAAATGCTGTATCTCCGCTGTATTGAAAAAAAAGTATTTCTGTACTTTTGTAAGCATCCTAAACATAAACTTTGGAAGGTGCTGAATTCTGAAATTACTTGCTGCTTTGCCTTTTGACTTTGTTTCAAAGTATTCTGATAACAACAACAAAAAAAAGAGTGGATGCTGAGCATGGCACTGAAGAATATCTATTCCTGTTTCTATGGCAGGGGTGGAGGGAGCTAGAATCTGAAGAATACTTCTCCTTTGTGATTGAAAGTCCACTGCTGATTCAAAGGCTGCTCTTTTTCATATTTTGAGCAATACCCCAAAAAAGATGTATATTGTAATTGTATGATTGTGCTTCTAGATACATAAGCTTCGTTTTGTAGCAGTTTTAATTTTAATACTGATATAAAAGTTTTAGAAGCTTGCAGTGTGATTTTTATGACTTTTTATGTTATCAAGATGTACTTAAAGAATATCCATTTAATCTTTCATTCCTTTAAACTCAGTAGTCCTATTTTTATTCATTTACTTTTGAAAAGACAAGACTCTTTCATCTTCAATGAATGAAGGAGATGGCATTGCCGCCGTTGCTGTAACATGGGTTAGAGACTTCACAGTTTTGTATTCTCTTCGTTCTGAAAGCATCTTGATAGTTTATAAGCTATTTCCCAATTAAACCAACAAAAATAAATATTAGGCATCTATTTATCAGTGCTAATAAAAGAGTTGTGTAGCTGTCTAGATTAAACAAGGAAGAAGATAAAAGGAGTGAAGATTATTAATTAGCTATTCTAACATCTTTACTGAAAATTAAATTAATTAAATTAACTTAAGATTAATATTAAAAATATTGCAAAATGTATGCATTTCCAAAAACCACTTAAGAAAATGTTTGGGTAATTTAGTTACACCAGATATGTGGTTGACCATCAACAGTCAAGGCTCTTCTAAGCTACCATTTGTAATTGTTTGCAAAATGATATCCAAACCTACTGATATATTTGACATACTTTCAGACCACAACATAAACAGAAATGCAATTAACCAGCATGGTTTCAAACTGTTAGCACATTCTCCAATTAAAAATTGTATGCAGATTGTAATAATAAATTGTGACAGATTTATTATAGGCATTTGGAGGAAGTGATTTTATTTTCACTGTGGAACTATAATAAATAACAATGAAATGCATAAATATCATCTGATGGCCTTTTGTTACCTATTTAATAGCCTACTTAGAACTTTTTCAGTCTCCTCATCTTTGTCTTCCATTTTCTTTCTGAATGAACTGGCAAAATTCAGAAGAATTTTGTCAGAAATGCAAGAATAAAGTCCATTTTTTGTGCTATATCAATAGACTACTAATATTGTTAATAGGAATCTGCTGTAGATTCACAAGAGAAAGTGCCTTAAGGAGGTCAGAGTATGCAATCCAAAAAAGTAAAATAATTCAATAATGGCAAAATAAAGTCTCATAAAACACATTTAGTCATGTGTAACCCCCCTCCAATTGTATTTATTAATTTATAGACCACCCACTTTCATAAAGATTTGTAGAGGTGTACAATCAAAGTACAACCATAAAAGGGCAATAATCCATAAAACCTATACCAACTAACCCAAGGTGGCACTTGTACCATCAACCCCCTACACCCTGAAGAACAATACATTTTCAAGGCCTTCTTGAAGGAGGTTAGGGTCATTTTTTATCTCAGCAGCCAAGTTGTTCCAAGGAACAGGAACCTCCAATAAGAAGGAATACCACTGAGAAGGCTGCCACCCCACTCACCTCTCCTGCTTGCCCCTTTCCTACTGTGATCAGGAAGAGGTCAATAATGGTCTCTGCATTCTTGGCCAGGTTTTACTGAGCATTATGGACCCCAATTTCTGCAAGACTGGGCAGTTCTGGTGCATGCTGTGGTAATCCCAAAGGTTCCCTACCCTAACCCTGGATACACTTTGTTGGCACTGGTGGAGGAGAATGAGAGGAGTTCTCTGCTAGAGCACTGGCTCAAAATTATGTGGATTAGACTCCATTGAGGGGCATCAGGTGGCCTCTTCATCTTAGCAAAGGAAATCTTGTTGCCTCCATGTCCCAAATTACTTCAGTGAAGTCAATCTACAATGCTTCACACAGGCCTAAAAGAGAGAGAGATTCCATACAAGTAAACATAACTGCCCTAACTGCTAACTTTTTAGTTTAGAACCCTAATCATCTCTTAGTATATATCTGCCCAAATTTTAAGATCTGTAGGAAGAACCATCCTCATCATCCCATGGCTGGAAGATGTGGGTGTTGCCCATAAAACGCAGGCATCTAAGTTACTTACTTGCACAACTTACACAAATCACAAACATACAGAAGACTTACACATATCAGAATGAATGGTGGGTGCAGGCGTGGCCAGAGCCTGCATTCACTTTTCAAACATTCTTTCATTACTACAGAGAGATTCAGTGTTTAAAGGGGCAGACTCACATAAGTTTTAAACTTTCTCTCTGCAACTCAAAACATTTTCTCAACCTGACATTTTTTTATACACATGCACACACAAATCTACACAAACAAATACTTACAAACAGAAAATACTGGTGCCTTGTTTCTATCAACATTAACACTGACAATATAACATCTCTCTCCCTCCCTCCCTCCCTCCCTCTCTCTCTCTCTCAAAAAACAAAGCCTTTCTGCTTGTTCTTGCATATGATCGGTCACAGCCTTTTAGGGACCAGGAATTTTTCCTCCCTGCTTCTCAGCTGGGAGAAAGAGATGCCTAATCCTGGTGTACAGGTGGGAAGGTTTGTGTGGAATTCAATCAAACCATTCAACCTGGAGAAAGGTAAACAAAAACAAATATATTGTTCTATTACTTACATATTCTTACATTTAAAAAAGGCTGATTATTCTGATTGTAATGGCATGGTAGTAGTATTTGTCTAGGTACCAAATCTTGTATTAGCTTTGATGGTTTCAAATTACAATCTTGCAATATTCGCCCTAACCTTTCCAATTGGCTTATTACACCACCCTGAGCAATATTTATAAGAAAAATAAAATTAAAATGTCAGTGGCAAATTCATTCACATAACAAAAACTGCTATAGCTTTAAGAACTTTTTCATTTTTAGCCCTAAGTTATACATGCTTAAAAGCTCTTTTATACTGTTTGGTATAAAATGCATCGTGAGTTTCATTGGAGCTCTGAACAATGTTGTGGGTGGGTGTGTTTATTTTCACTTGATTGGTTTCCTGGTATTTCTTTGAGTATTCAAAGAATACTCAATATAAGAGTATAGAGTTAATTTTGCTTCTTGGCCAAATTAAAAGAAGGAGGTCTCAAGACAGTGTTCCAATCGACTTTTGGATTGCAGGGACAAATTTCATCTGAAAATTGTGCCCAACAATACCAGTATCCCATTTTTACTTTATCTTCTTCTTCTTTTCACCAAAAAAAAAAAAAAAGTTTCAAAAGTTTCAGTTGATAACAATTAAAAGTTCCCCATTGTAGCCAATTTTGTTTACCATAATTATCCAAAAATCTCTGCCAGTTTCTGTTAGAAAAATAGCTAGTTTCTTACTCATTCCAGTTTGAACCAGGAACTTTCCAACATCCCAAGCCCGCAGGATTTTTTTTTAAATAAGTTTGTCTGAGAAGGAACAGTCCACCTGCTCCTGTGGTGGTGTCCGCCACTTTTAGTTGTGGTAGTTTTTCATGTTGCTTTTGTGATTCCATTGTTTGCAGTCTACTTGATTCTTTCACAGAGCGGGTAGCCATAATTGCAGCTCTTTCTCCATCAGACAAAGGACCTACAGGTGAAAGTGCCCACACGATTGCGGGTCCTGCATCCCACTCTGCTCCCCACGGCTCCTTCCTGGAGGGCAGAAGACTGAAGTCAGGTCATCCATGTCCCTTCCGAAGTAGGATGGGGGTGGCAGATCAAGGGAAGTGGTGGACGGTATAGTCTTTTGAACCATCATCTGGGCGACATGTCACTCAACCACATCAGCCCACAGGACCCAAAAATCTATTTTGGTGAGGATGGTTGTGCTCAGTTTGTACTGGGACTGCCCCAGAAGTCATGAGTCTAAGGAGCCCCACTTTGGCAACCTCTCCTCCTGTGAAAGATGTCCAGGGTATCTCGTCCACTTCCCTGTGCACAGTATGACCATTCTCCTTTTGGCCATTCCCTGCTGGATGGACAGGGTTCCCTGGTCCCACAACTGGACCATGAGCCACAATGGGTTACCCAGGGGTGCATTCCTCTCCTGTCCCATTTCCTTACCTTTGTATTCTCTCCCAAGGGACCACCAGCTAGCGCCTATCCCTTCCTGGCTCCTTGGTTGTCCGCCTTCTCTGAACTCACCCTGTGCCGGCTGTCGCATGTTCTGTGACTGAGGTGGGCCAATCCAAGTCCAGAGGGGTGCCATACTGCAATCCCAGATGAACCCCCAAATTGTTGCCCATGAAACTCAGGCATCCGAGCTGGTGTGAAGCTGGAAAGAACCTAGTCTCTGAATTTAAGAAACACACAATACCAAGAGGGTTTTTTTGCCCCACCCCCACCCCAATAATATGAACCACAAGTACTTCAAGCAAAGCGAAAGACGTTTTATTAAGGGGGAGGTGTCAAGTCTTTATATAGGGTACAAAAACATACATACATTTGATATATATGATACATCAGAAAGCAACAAATCGAACAATACAAGGCATTGATTAGATGTGAGAAAAGATAGACACATTTAAAAATATGTTGCATCTCCTCCTTTCCCACCCAGATTTGTTTCTTTAACACTTGCAACACTCAGGGATTTCAGAATACAGCCCTTTTGTTTGATTGATGGTCCCTGAAAGGGCTAGTTTTTGCACATCAAAGGACATGGCTTTAGCTCAAAGGAAAAACAAGGTTTCCTAAACTTCAAAAGGAGGCATGGATGCTATGCTAAAATGTTAATGTCACCTTTATTAAAATGCTAATAATAAAGCATAAAGTTCTACATAACATGGGAATGCAGGAGAGGACCATATATTTTGTGGTGACCTACCTACCTTTGGAAGGTCCTGACATGAATTGACTTTCAGTGTTAGATGAAGACCTGGTGTCTTAGTTTAGACTCAGTGACCAGAGCTCAACCATGCCTTTTGTCCCTTAAGTGCTTTTATGTCAGTGTTATTATGATTATTATGTGTATTTTGAATTAAGTATTATTTTATATGGTGTTCCACCTTGTTTATTTTATGGGTTGTAATCTACTACACAATCTTCTGTATAATGCAATTACTTAGACTTAGGCTTAGGTCCACCTGCACTGTACAACATATTGGGCAATTATTATTCTCCAGTTATATTGATCAGATGTTATTGAACTGTGTTTGCTTTTTCAGTGGTGGTGAGGTTTTTTTGTTTTTGCTTTTTTGATGGGGTCATGTTGTTAGCATGACATTCAACCTTCCCCTTTTCTCACCCAACTTAGGAACAGCAACAACAGAGTTGTATAATAACAATAATTTATTAAAGTTGTATGTCACCTGACTCTCAACGACTCTAAATGAACAGAACGTAAGTATTATAAATAAGTATACAATTTTAACAACATATAAATTGCCTTGTCAGAGTAGATATCCTCAACAGTCAGTAACAACTAAGTTTCAGATTATTTGATATAATTTCTAAAACTGTTCAAATATTGGGTTATGATTAGTGATTCTGCCAAAATAGGTAGATAATCTGATTCAGAATATATGAAACTGCCCAGTTCATAATGCATGCAGGCATTACAAATCAAATTTCATTTCCCTAGCAGGTTCTTTCCAAGTACCCTTGCTCTTGCTCAGACTATAAAATGAAATTCTGTACATGTGTGATTCACATTCATGTTTCCAAGTACTTTTCTACCACAGTAATTTGCACTAAAAAGTATGAATCTCAGGAGCACTAAAATACGGCACATTAGTAAGTATATATCAACATGATGAGTTGGAAGAGAACTTTCATCAGGAAACAAATAAATACTGAACTAATTCCAAATGGCACAGAAGAATTTGCCAATCATCTGTTATCAGGAGGCATTTAAAAAAACAGAATAAATGTTCTTAGAGTCGATTGCATCATATCAGTATGAATAGATACAGTGAGACTTGAATAGCAAATATTTAAACTGCTACTTTCATTGAATTATTAAGAAAAGTGAGTGGAGATTATAGAAGAAAAGAGAAATGGGCCTACCCCAGGTGCTGGAAACCTGAGGCCATATTTTAAGTCCCAATGTGCTGAGGCACCATTGTTGCGCCACAAAACAGGTCTGAGCTTGGTGCTGAAGCCAAAAGACATCCAAACACGAGGTGCAGAATAAAGGTTTGCTTTTATTAAGGTACCAGAACAAAAGGACTCCAGCCTGTAAGGCGGCAGGAGTCCCGAACATAATTTGGTCACAATCTTTATACTTCCCAAATTCCCTCCCCAGCTCTTCATTGGTCAGGTAGTATGGAGTTCATAACCTATCAGGTATGCCAAATACAACTTCTGGTTGTCCCACCTTAGTTTACATTTCCCACTACCCTACTCTAAAGCCCCTTGCCCTTATTTACAGTTATCCATATTTGGGGCTTCTACTTACGTGTCCCTGCAGGCTGCGGTTTAAACAGACAGCACCCTGTCGTAATTATCTACATTGTCCTCCTTTCCATATGGCACAAGCTGCTTTAAGCCTATATCTAAATTTCACACATCCTGTTTTCCAGGTCGTGGGCCCTCGTTCCAGCATGTTATCTCCCCCCCCCCCATCAGCTGCCCAACAGTGGGTGGTCAGGCTCATTCCTCTTCAAACTAGTGTTGATATGGCCTTAGTTCCACATAGGAACCTGGGTGGGGGGGGAGATTAACCCCCTTCTTCTGACCCTTCACCATGGCCAGCGATGAGAGCTGTGAAGAATTGTAGGGCACCTGGAAGTCTCAGCTTCTTGCCCCATCACCTTCTGCACATTGCTTCTACTTTTAGGCCTCCTCCTTTTTGTCCTCATGTCCTCTGTCTGGCAAGCATAGTCTTAAAATCAAATTTTGTCTGAGCTTTTGTGTATTTTGGGTTTTTTTTCCTCTCATTTATTTTGGACTGTTTCCATAATAATAGTCATTCAAACTTTTGTGTATTGTGACCTTGTAAATTGTCTGCTTCTTTCTTTCTCTCCTCTGTCAACAGACTCAAAAGCCTAGATTTATGTTATTTTAAGTTATTTCTTGATTCCAATGATCAGCTTCAACCTAGCCCCTTCAGATCTATGATCACTGTAGTCTGTAGATCACAGGACTTCTCATATGTTTCTATGGTGAAATTTGAAAAGTGTGTGATTGTCAATTCTATACCATCACTAGCATATATTCTTGAAAATAAGGATTTGTTGGAGAAATATTTTGACTGAAAAAACAGTCTTTCTTGATGCTGGAAAAATCAATTTCCTATGTATGTAGGCCTAATTACTTTTTTTTTTTTTTGCAGTTTTTTTGCCGTAATTTTTGTCAGGGATGCCAAGAAAGTTAAACAGTTAGTGTGTCCCCCTTTTCCCCTCATTTATCCTCCTTTTCAATTGTCCAGGTCCTCCTGTTCAGATATCTGGTAACCCTATTCTACACACCAAGTCACTCCCTCCCAAGGTTGCTTGGGAGATACAACAGTAGAGATTTTAACACCTAGTATGTCCCACGGAATTTTTTTGTTTTTGTTTATTCTGTGTATATTCTGGCTTCCTATTCATTTGAAGTTTCAAACTGTCTATCAACATTTTTAAAAATGAAAAAATACAAGATGAAAAAAAAAACCTGAGACACAATCCCAGACATTAAAATATGGAACTTTTGCGAAGGTTTGTGTGAACAAAAAGATTGCAAGTAAAAATAATATTGCTTTCTCATTCAAAAGAAATTAGCTCTTTTCCTTCTTTACAAAAGAAAAATAAGAAGAAAACAATGAGAGTGTATATAGCCCAAATTACCAATGAACTATTTAGGTAACTGCTATACATTCTGCACTGGCAAGTCTTTGGAATGGAATTTCACCTAGTTTAGCTACAGTAAATAGACTGAATAAGTTGAAGAAAACAGCCTCATCTAATTATTGGGAGAGATCAGTTTATGATAAACTATCACTATTTGTCTTTCTCTTGCTTGCGAATTAAGGTAAAAAAAAATAGTTCTCCAGGAAAATCTGTCCCTTGCTGTTCCATCAGCAAGTGTGTTTGTTAATTACAGTGACTGTAGCTCGGTGTTTTTCAAACTTGGCAACTTTAAGATGTGTGGACTTCAACTCCCAGAATTCCCTAGCCAGCAGTAGTAGAACACATATCTTGGACTTCAAAAACTAAAGGTGAGTTAGTATATAATGCAGTAGCCCACATAAGAGTGGGCCAGAGTCATCAGTATCTGAATCTGTGGACACTTTATTAGCTGCTAATGCGTTTCCAAATTTAATCTATAAAGTCCTTTATGGCTTGGCACTCTGGTATCTGCAGTACTGCCTGCTTTAGGTAGAACCAGCTTGTCCAGTACTGTGTAGACAGTCTTAAGGTGTTAAGACTGCTCCCCCTCCCCAAAAAGTGAGATCAGAGAAATGGGGATAGGAGCATACTCTTCTTCAGTCTGTAGAGAGGTACTGAGTGGAGGCTCAGTCCTAGATCCTCTGCTTTTTCAAACTTTATGTTGTACTAATGACTTGAGCAAATGTTACAAATGGGCAGAAGACACAAAATTGATAAAGAGAGCTAACTCCATTAACAAAACAGAAATAAAATTCAAAACCATCTGGATAGATTAGACAAATGAGTTGAAAGTAACAGAATGAAATTTGACAGAAACAATGTAAAATATTAGCTGGCTTGACAGTACTGTTTCTAAAGATGATCTTGAAACAACGGTTGATTACAAACTGAATATAACTAAGCAAGCAAGCAAGGAAGGAAGGAAGGAAGGAGTCCAATTTTAGGAAGCATTAACAGAAATATAGTTTCTGAGTTGCAGGAAATAATAGTTCCATTTTATGATGCATTTGCCAGACCTCAAGTGAAATCTCTATCTAGTTCTGGGCACCATAATTTAACAAAGATTCAGAGAAGTGGAACAGAGAAAGAAAACAATGATCATGAAAAGAATCTGAAGGAACTGGGAACATTTCACCTGGGAAAGTAGAAGGCAGGTAGTGGTGGGATATTAGACTACTCTCCCAATACTGAAAGGATATAACACAAAAGAAGGCCAAGAATAATTTCTGTCATTACAGAATGTATGATACATAATAATTGTTTTAAATTACAGACAGGTAGATCCTGTATGAATACCAGAACAAACGTCATAACTGTAAGAACAGTTCTACAGGGGAACCAATTCCCTGAGAAATGGTGGGCTCCCATTTACTGGATGCATTGAAGTGGAGGCTAAGCAGCTTTCTATCACAGACACCTTATGGATTGCATTCCTGCACTGAGTAGAGCCTTGAAAAATGACCCTTCCCAATCGTATAATCCTATGAAGGAGAGAGAATCCAAGAGACTGTGTAGTATTTTCAGTGCCTAGAGCCTAATGCTCTATTTTTTTCTAAATTACAAGAGTTGATTCCTAACTTTGAAGGTAACAAGAAGCCAAATAATAAGAACGCTGAATTTGGCATTCAAGGAGATATTAAGGTGTTTTATTTTTTATGTAAAGAGGGCTTTACCTGTTTGTACTGACTACTTAGTGTCCAGTTCATTTATGAATAAAGCTAATGTGGTGCTCACTTTGGCAGCACATACACTAAAAATGAATAAAGCTAATGTAGCAATCACAGCGTGTGGAAGAACATAATCCTGACTGAATTCACAGTGAAATATAATTATACCAACTTATCTTCCTTCTCAGCAAATCCCTGGTCCAATGAGTTATATGTCAACCCAGCATTAGCAACTGCCATCTTTTGGACAGCTGCCAGACAAGAATAAAGCTTGTGGGATTTCCTGAGATATTCTCAACACTAGCACAAGCTGGGCTGCATTCTGAAACAGACCTGTGCTCAAGTGGCCTTTGAAACCCCATATTATTTTGGCAAGCTGAGAAAATGGGTGGACCGTTTTCCAAATTTCTCTGGAGGAAACAGCACAATTTTCCAAGGCCAGAATTCCCTCTTAGCAATGGCAATACCATCACTATTGAAAGCATTCTATGGAATGGGACGCCACAGTGACTTCTCTATGGATTTAATTAACGCATAAGAAGAGAGAGACAATACAGTCTGCTAGGGAGATGAAAAACAGGACTTTCACACAAATGAAGATATTTCATACCTAAATAAGTACAATTTACTCTGTGGAATTTATTCAAAATTCTCTTCCTTAAAAGACTGTTTAAACCAAATTCTCTTTAGGAAAAACATGCAATAAATTATTCTATCTAAAACTATTGTGTAAATTTGTAATGATGTTCTTGGTTCAGTTGCATTCATTTATGAGACTCAGTATTACAAAATGTAGTGATGTCTAATGGCTTTGATGGCTTCCAAACAGGATTTGACAAAGTCACTGAAAATTGATCTACCAAATTTATAAGCCATTTATAGTAAGTGGCTTAAGTTCTTTTCCAGAGAGGGAATGCTACTGAATACTCACTTTGGAGGGGTGGGCACTTGCATATTCTGCTGATAAGCTTTCCACAAGCAGTTGCTTATCTTACAAATGGGAAGGGTTTTTTTTTCCAATATTTGATTAAATCTGCCTCCCTGTATTTAAATCCATTGTTCTGTGTTCTGCATTATGGAGTGAGAGAGAACACTCCACATGATATCCTTTCAAGAATTGAAGAGTGTTATCATTTCTCTTCCATCATCTTTTCTCAGCTCCTTCAATTTCTCTTCATAAGTCTTAGTTTCTGGCCCCTTAGTCTTTGTGGTCCTCATGTGAATCTATCTAATTTCTCTGAATCCTCAATGTATTGTAAAAAATGGGTAAAAGTTGGATTTTATATATTTTATTGTTATCAATGCTGAGATGCTGGAATGAGAGGTCTGTATATTCATCTATGGGAAATTATGCTGTATTTGCTAGAAAGCAGTACTTGCGGGGAGCAGTTTGGTTTAAGGCACCAGGCTAGAAACTGGAAGACCATGAGTTCTGCTTTAGGCACGAAGCCAGCTGGGTGATTTGAGCCAGTCACTCTCTCTCAGCCCTAGGAAGAAGGCAATGGCAAAGCCCATCCAAAAATGTTGTGAAGAAAACTACACAGATTTGTCCAGGAGTCAAAACTGACTTGAAGGCACACACACACACACATACACACAAAGAACATGCCTCCCTTTCCTTCCATTATTCAAAGTAACTATGTGGAAAAGATGCTGTAAAAGTAGTGAACCAAAATTCAGCATTTTTGCAAGCAAGTTTAATAAGACCTGGAAGTAGTAAACAGAATATAACTAAAAACAGGTGAAAATAGTATGTTTAACTCAACTATAGAGAGGATTTTGGAGGCTAATTTACATTTCCAAGTCTTCTGAATTTATATGCATTCAACCATTAATTGGAGTTGTGACTTTTTTTTTTCTTGAAAAGGTAGGGTAGATGAGAGAATTTCATTTAATTTGAATTGTATAAATGTGTATCTAAATCTGTACATTACTTCATAAACAGGATAGACAGCAAAACTGTCAGATTCATTTGTCTCTGTTTCCAAATATTCCAGACAGGGCTGTTATCCATGGAGGTGCCAGAGCCTGAATCTGAACTCTCTCTCAAGGCATGTGCTCTTATAGTATGACTATAAATGTTGTGTTGTCAGAAGCTGCCAAGAATTGAACTGGAAACTTTTGAGTTGGGGTGGCTGGTTCATGTGATAAGCCAATAAACTGCACTTGCTTCATATGTGCAAGGTATATATATGAAAGGTAACCAAATAAGATGACATGAAAGGTGTTCATAACATTACCTCAGTTGTTCAGGGCTGTGATAGGGCTATAAGTGAAAGACAGGGCTTGGAACTCTGTGATTATACAGGTGAAACTCGAAAAATTAGAATATCGTGCAAATGTTCATTTATGTCAGTATGGCAACTCAAAAGGTGAAACCAATATATGAGATAGACGCATTACATGCAAAGCGAGATATGTCAAGCCTTACTTTGGTATAATTGTGATGATTATGGCGTACAGCTTATGAAAACCCCAAATTCACAATCTCGGAAAATTAGAATATTACATGACATCAATAACACAAGGATTGGAAATAGAAGAATATCGGACCTCTGCAAAGTATAAGCATGCATATGTACTCAGGACTTGGTTTGGGCCCCTTTTGCAGCAATGACTGCCACAATGCGGCATGGCATGGATGCTATCAGCCTGTGGCACTGCTGAGGTGTTATGGAAGACCAGGATGCTTCAATAGCGGCCTTCAGCTCCGCTGCATTGTTCGGTCTCATGCCCCTCATCTTTCTCTTGGCAAAGGTCAGGTGAGTTTGCTGGCCAATCAAGCACAGTAATCCCATGGTCATTGAACCAGGTTTTTGTACTTCTGGCAGTGTGGGCAGGTGCCACGTCCTGCGGGAAAATGAAATCAGCATCCCCATAAAGCTCGTCTGCAGAAGGAAGCATGAAGTGCTCCAAAATCTCCTGGTAGACGGCTGCGTTGACCCTGGACTTAATGAAGCACAGTGGACCAACACCAGCAGATGACATGGCTCCCCAAATCAACACAGACTGTGGAAACTTCACACTGGACTTCAAGAATCGTGCATTGTGTGCCTCTCCATTCTTCCTCCAGACTCTGGGTCCTTGTTCCCAAATGAGATGCAAAAGTTGCTCTCATCAGAAAAGAGGACTTTGGACCACTGGGCAACAGACCAGTTCTTTTTTTCTGTAGCCCAGGTAAGACGCTTCTGATGTTGTTTGTTGTTCAGGAGCGGCTTGACAAGAGGAATACGACATTTGAAGCCCATGTCCAGGATCCGTCTGTGTGTGGTGGCTCTCGATGCACTAACTCCAGCCTCAGTCCACTCCTTGTGAAAGTCCCCAACACTTTTGAATGGCCTTTTCCTGACAATCCTCTCCAGGCTGCAGTCATCCCTGCTGCTTGTGCACCTTTTTCTACCACACTTTTCCTTTCCACATAACCTTCTATTGATGTGCTTTGATACAGCACTTTGGGAACATCCCACTTCTTTTGCAATTACCTTTTGGGGCTTTCCCTCCTTATGGAGGGTGTCAATGATGGTTTTCTGCACAGCTGTCAGGTCAGCAGTCTTTCCCATGCTTGTGATTCCTACTGAGCCAGCCTGAGAGACCATTTAAAGGCTCAGGAACCCTTTGCAGGTGTTATGGATTCATTAGCTGATTAGAGTGGGACACTTTGAGCCTAGAATATTGAACCTTTTCACACTATTCTAATTTTCTGAGATTGTGAATTTGGGGTTTTCATAAGCTGTACGCCATAATCATCACAATTATACCAAAGTAAGGCTTGACATATCTCGCTTTGCATGTAATGCGTCTATCTCATATATTGGTTTCACCTTTTGAGTTGCCATACTGACATAAATGAACATTTGCACGATATTCTAATTTTTTGAGTTTCACCTGTACAGTCAGTCAGTTACTGTCAGATGGACACTAATAATTCATTGGGGTTTATAGAAAATGGTCCATCTTTAATATCTTAAGTGAAACATGGCTGACCAAGATGTGGGAAAATAAAACAAGTTTCAGACTATTATTTTCCTTATGTGCTTCCTTATAAAAGTGACCCCAAAAAGCCAAGCCAAATGTCCTGCCTATTGTTCAGATGAAGGCTGAGATGACAAACCAAAGGCAAGAACCACAGTTAATCCAGTGGTAAAGATTCAGCTATGCAGCAGGGCAGAAACTAAGATCAAAACTTATTTCCAGCATGGATTGTTCTCTGCTAGGATCATTCACTAAACAAAGACTAAGCTTGGTTGCTTTCCTCACTTAATGATCCTGTACGTATCTAATTAGATGGCAATTTCTATGCAGAGCGGAAACGAACTTGAACAGGCACAGGCAGTCAGCAAGACTAAACAACTAGCATCTCCATTGATGGAGTATATGTAAAGAGAGATGGCCACCAAGGGATAAAATATGAAATGTGAGCAAATCTATGAGAGAAATTGTTTAGCAGCCAATCTAGAGAGAGGGAGAGATTTTATGCATGCACCTCATGAACATAGCAAAGGTTTTAGTACAGTTCATATCTTCATTATCATCAGTCAAATGGTGATTTGTGTATCTGAATGACCTCCTACTTCCTTTGCCCTGTTTTCCTATTACAAAGCTGGGAAGACACTTTCTTTTTACGTTGAGAGAAGGGGAAAATAAAATGATTTTCTCAGAGAGGGGATTTATGGATTAATATTTATTTTGTGGGCAAGCCTGCCTCCTCTCTCCATCCCCATACCTTTTTCTTACTGTTTAAGGCCATAAAACACACGCTAGTGCAAGACACTGTTTGTGGGGCTGCCTTTGAAAATGACTCAGAAACTGCTGCTAGCATAGAACTTGTTGGGGGAAAGCTGTCGTTGCAGAACACCCATCCCATGGTCACCGTGCTGGATATCAGAAGGCTTCCAGGCCCACGTACAGAGGCCTACGTGACACGCTACCATGATATATCAAGCACTGCCTTGCCAAGTATGGTTCTGTCCATCTGGCCCAAACAACAGATTCCACCCCCAAAGGAAATCACGGGGTTATGAATTAGGAGACAAGAAACTCCCAGGTTTTGAAAATGCCCTCCTGGAGGTGGAATTGGCCTTTGGCCTTTGTGATGGCTTTATTTCAGCAGACCTTGGGGCAGTAATTAGAGATGCTGATTTGTTTTTGTTAATGCATTATTATTGCTGTTATTGTTATTGTTATTGTTATTATTGATTAACTGTTGAGATATTCTGTCCTGATTTGCTCGTGTACACCACTCAGAGTCAGCTACATTGGGGCAGTCTAGAAATACAGATCAATCAATCAGTAAAAATGCCACCAGACAAAGAAATTCTCCTGCACTTTTTCTATCAGTCCTCATTCAGCTCACTGAAGAAGCATTTGCCTCCAAATTTCTTACAAAGGAGAAAGGTATTTCAGAGAAATTATTGTGGGTTCAGTTAGAAAGTCCCTTCCTGTAACTTCAATTTATTATTCCATGATTTGCTTTGGGGCGGGGGGGGGGCAAAGAACAGATCTTGTTTTTTTTCTGTGGTGACATCCTTTCATGTACTTGAAGAATACAACCATACTTTAGTCTTCCCTTCTCAAAACTACTGTATATACTACAGATTTAAAACTTTAATTGTCATGCCTTCTATTTAGTAAGAATTTCCCTCTACCTCATCATCCAAGTCATTAATCAAATGATGGAAGAGTAAGAGTCTAGGACTGAATTCTGTCATGTTCCAGTCAATGCCTTTCTCTATTATGATGAGGAACAATTTAGGTGCATTGTTTGAATACAACTTTCAAACTAGATAAGCATCTAATGAATTGTTATGCCTACACTTAATTAGAAGGTCATGGAAAACATTGTCAAATGTTTTGCTGAAGTCAATATATTTTATGTTCACAGCATTGTACATAATCTACTAAGGAAGTTACCCAGCCTAATAATGAAATATGATTAATCTCAATACTTGTTCTTGAGAAATCCATGCAGACATTTGGTCAATTCCACATTTTCAAGGAGCCCTTCGAGTTATTCCAGATAAGAAACACAAACCATGTGTATTAACATTACTTTTACTGTATGGTTACAGTAACAGAATCTTGCATGTCTGAATGCCCTTCTCTCCCATTTACTTTTACTTTCCAGAAAACTAGGGAGAATCCCTTCTGAGACACTTCCCGTGCCCCTTTTCCTTCTGTGGGCTGAGGTACTTTTTGCATGATGGTTGTTTAGTCTGTAGCTCTTCCTCCTGTCTCCCAAGGTCATTCCCACATGCCATTATAGTTACAGATCTATTATTGTGTAAACTAGAATCTTTCCACATATCATTGACAGACTCTCTGTAGTTCCCTAAATCTTCCTTTTTCCTCTTTGCAACATGGGGATAACTTCTGCCCTTCTTTGATTGTCTGGCACTTCATTCATTCTCTAGGATTGTAATATAAATTGGACATAGGTAGGGGTCATCATTAACTTACAGGTCTCTTGAAAGCCCTAATCACAAGTGATCATGTGATTCAAGCTTTTTTCTCCCTCTCTTCCTTTTCTCTCTGAAAATGTATCAACAAGATAAGCGCTTTTAAAGTATCAAATAGATATAAGATGGATTTCTTACATCCAGGCTGTCTACTCTTACACCGAAATCTCTAAAAAAAATACTCTTCCTTGAACATAACCAACTCAACTTTAGCTTTAGTAATTAGTTACATTTATGCATAAAAATTACCACATTTACAAAGCACATTACCTTTCATGAAGATGTAAGCTTATATAAGGTGGCAAGAACAAAATTTAAATGAAATTTCAATTGCCAAGAGTTAAGTGTATGTTTCATGATATATCTGATAAACACTTTCTCTTGTTCTCAAGGCAGCTCATTCTCAAATCATTCCAATACCTTTTATCCTTCATCCTCTAACAATGTACAGCCAAGTTATGAATATTGAATTTCATTGGATACTGGCTGGCTGCTGACAGAATGTTTATTGGTGCTGATGGTGATATTATAACCCTAAAATAATAACTTATAGAATTGGTCCCACTGAGTAGTGACACAGCAAACTGAAAATAACTGTGATAGATGGGTAAATAGACTCCAAGAATACACTGAAGAATTACAATTATTTCCCAGTAGAAAAATGATATACATACACCTTGCTAATTGTACAGTCTCAAACTTCATTTACCAAATGCCCTTGAAAGAAACAGTGATTTATTTAAAGATCAATTAACATTTGACTCTGTGAAAAGTCACAAAAGGTCATTTCAGCCCCAAGCTTATTCAGTTTATACCAAAAGTGCAGTTCTCAAATTGATTTGCAGCAGGTCTACCTTACTCATTTAAGCAGAACTCCAGTTAGGTAGTTAGCCAGCTAATAGTTAGCTAAACTACCATCCTGTACATCATGTTCTCTATTTAATCAGCATTCAGGAATATGCAGATTGGTACTTAATTGCTAAGTCTAACTGTAAGATAAATTTAATTTAAAGAGAGAGGTTGTATTTTTTTCCCTCCATTATCAATAAAGTATTCTTGGCAACAGTACAGAAGTGACTGACCATTACTTTCTTCTAGGATGTTATTTCAACTTTTCAGACTAGTCAATAGCACTAGAATTTCCTGATAGCTTCCCATCCAAATGCTAACCAGCTAGCCACTTGTTGCCTGGATCTTAACAAACCAGGTAGAAAGGCAATGACTTTTATCTGTGATCTGTTCCAAGCATCTGAACAATATATTATTTAATGGACATGCATAACAATTACCAATAAATGCACTCACTGAAAATTGGTCTAAACTAACCCTCCTCTTCCCCAGCCTAGTGCCTTCTAGATGTGTTGGGACAACAGTGCCCAAAATTCTCAACTGATTATGCTCACAACAAATCTAGTTGAACATCAGGTTAAGGATGTTTATTTATTTATTTGTTTGTTTGTTTGTTTGTTTTGTCACCTACATAAACTAGAAGCCATCCATACATCCTAGAGTGCCATGGCTCTTCTGGGAACATTTAGCTGTCATTGCTTTTACTATGGCTCCTTTTCTTGCATTACAGGGAAATGCCAGCAGAAGAGATGAGTGGAAGATTACTTTCTCATCCTTTTGCTAAATGGGAGGAGTGTAGTGTGCATATTACTGAGAAGGAAAGGAAGATTTTAAAAAATTATGTGGGTGCACTTTCCAACATTTTTGTGGGCTCAAACAAGGGAAAGACAGGGTGAAGACGTAATCTTTTGCTCTCTCCCTTCAGTTTGTATTTGTCTGTTGTAGTTTTCAACATAGTTTTCAACATACACAGAGGAGAACTACCCATGAAAAGAGAGAATTATGCATTTGTTTGGATATTAAAACAGCCCAGAATTATTTTTATATGGTAAACAAAAAGTATATCTCAGCTTTATCATCACCAACCCCTTCTGCTAGAAAAGTGCTATAGAACTAACCCAAAATATGGAAGGAAAATTAAGAAAAGAGAAGCATGCAGGTTTAGAAAAAGGGAATAAAAGAAGTGAGTGTTCACTCATCCCTCTTTCGCAACATGGCATCCTTTAAATCTGGCCTGTTGCTATGTCAGTTGGGAACTCTGGGAGCTGCAATCTCAAAACATGTGGAAGCCACCAACATGGGAATGACTACCCTGATGGATAATTTTTACAAAGTCTTCTACATGCTGCCAACTTTATACTCATTCTATAGGATATGCTGACTGAAATGTCTTGTTTGATCATACCCTTTATCCTTTAATGCACAATATACATCTTGGTTCATTCGCTTATGACAGACCATTACTAGAGTAAATTATATCACACAATCGAAAAATGTTGTTCCAATACACCTGTCAACTATCCCAGATTGGCCTGGAAAGTCTGGTGGAGGGTTTATCTTGCAGGAAAACCCCACCCTGGGAAATCCTGTTGTTTTGTTTGGTTTAATGCGGCTTTCAACAGAGAACAGCAGAGGATGTCTAAGCTTAGGAGCTTCTGTTTACCAGCAGGTGGACATGTGGGTTTGGTGTGCATTCCCAATTGATTAGCAGCCACTTGAGAGAAAGAAAATCAGCATTCCCTAGTAGGCTAAATGTATTGTGCTATGCGTTCTGTACACATGCATGTACAAACTATAGAAGCTCAATTGTTACATAACTTCTGGGGTATGGATGGTCAAAATATATTACAATACCTTTTGGGTAGAAAGGCTAAAAAGCACTCTGCAGTCTGTAGTTTGGGTTGTTCACAAGCAAAACAACCTTTCCGGAGGCTTGATAGTTACTGAAGCCAAGGAGATTATATACTTTTATTTTTTTTAAAAAAACTTAGATTTGCTGTTGCACAGGTAGTCCCCAGGTTAAGAATGCCTGAGTTACAGACGACCTCTAGTTAAGAACTGAGCCTATTGTAGCAAAATATGAGTTAAATACACAACGATTTTAGTTAAATACACAATGGTTTGAGTTCATTACACAATACTACTTATACAGTATTATACAATAATACTGTTCCGGCTTATATACAAATTCGACTTAAAGACAGACCTTGGAAATGGGATTTGTTCTTAAACTGGGGATTACCTGTACTGAAAACAGTATTTTATTTCTAAAACTTGTTTCTGGGCTCAAATTAAGATTTCTTTAAAAAATTCAAATAGTATTTAATTTTTAAAAAGAATTGTTGAGTGTTCAAGTCCTTGCTGACCTAAAACAGTATTTTGCCTTCAGTACTACTTCAGTGTTCCAGTCAAGGGCCTTTGTTAAGTGCAAAGTGTTGCAGGAACTGTGTTCCTATGCCTAATACAGACATATTGGCAGATATGACATTTGTTCCCTAAGCACACAAAAGCATTTATAAATCTGAAAATGGCTGTCTTCTCAGGAAGAGGCAGGGCAGTTGGCCATTAATCCATTCTTAAGGAGTTTCTGGCAGCTGCTGTGGATGACTTCCCACATCACACCTGATTGGTTCTTTACAGCAGTCTTCAAAAGATAGAGATCCAGAGATCAATGGCTCCCATGTAACGGAGAGCCAAATCTATTTATCAAGTGTCAAGCCTAAAGGAGAAGCCTGAAGAGTAATGCTGGAGTTCTGGTATGAAATTGAGATCTAAAGTGCAGCTCTTCTTCTGGTGGGTGTATGATTCAGAAGTAGACCACATCTTGATTGAAACAGACTCATTCCAGCAGGACCAGCATCATTTCCCCATATTTGAGGTTACTCTGTAAATGGTAAGGGAAGAAAAGATAGAAGGGGAAAAGTGCAGAAGAAGAAACAATACTTGGAGTGATTCTTGTGGGGCTTCCAGATGATCTATAAAACACTAAAAAGAGCAGTACCACTTCCAAATCAGAGTGCAACAGTCACAACAAAAAACCAAGTCTAAAAAGCTGTTGCACAAAGAGAAACACTCTTTAATATGTAAAACTCCAGTTAAGTACTTTTGAACACCGGATAGAGAGTCAGTGGTACAACATCCTTTACAGCAGATTTAATGCAGTCCTTGGCCTAATTGAAAATAAAAACTGCAGAGAATCAAAAATAGCATTATGAAAGTCAGACTATGTGGCACATGTTTGAGCACACATACCCCAACCACAGGCCAGAGAGTAATCTTTTAAAGATGCTAGGTTTGATCTCTATTCTGCCAGAACTCTGTTTCTTCTCACTCAGTTCTCATTCTCACCTCTCTCCCTTCTCTCACCATTCTCTCTCTCTTTTCTCTCTCTCTCTCTCTTACACACACACACGCACACTGAGTAGTGGTGTTTTCTTTCCGTCTGACTTTTCAAAAGGTTTGAGTATGCTCACATCCTTGGCCATACTTGCAGGGTATTAGAGACATATCCGTAGGGCACCAGTTTAGCAAACAACGATCTTTTGTCCATCTTACAATATATATTTCTATCCCACTGCAATCTGTGGTTTACATGATTTACAAACATTAAATCATCCACAGTAAGTCTTAAAATACAGTAAACAATTTAAAACAAAATAAACTCCATAATCATAAAGCCAGCATGCTGGCTGGGGAATTCTGGGAGTTGAGTCCATACATCTTAAAATGGCCAAGGTTGAGAAACACTGATGTAACTCATAACTATCCCTGACTGAGAGTGGCTATCCACAGTACCAAGAAGACTCATTTCCACACTTCCCTGTTTGGAACTTTTCAACTGGGAAAACTAGGGACTGAATATGGAGCTTTAGACATGCAAGGAGATAGTCTTCTTCTCTGTGATGGTCTGCCAACTGATCTACTGCAATCCTGTTTTATCCTTCCCATTTTTAAAGTTGGCATAAAACAAATGTCACATATCTAGCCTTGTATAGGTTAATGATAGCCAAAGGCCATATAGTTGCTGACAAGGTATAAGGTCAGCATAGCTACCTCTGCCTAGCAGGCAATGTCTTCTTTATGGTCCTACTCATTTTGATGACAACATTATATACTCTGACTTTTATAGCACCAAACTTCTCTTTTTCCACACATCACTTTGCTAATTATATTTTCAACTAAATTATGCTTCTTTGGCTATAATTCCCTTTTCCAACCTGGCACCTTCCAGGTGGCTTATCACTGCAAGTCCCAGAATTTCCAGCTCACGTGCCTAAAATGATATGGGCTAAGAACTCTAGGAGGTGAGGTCCCCAGACATCTGGAAGTGACAAACTGAGATGTGTTCTGCTATAGCCTTTTGAATGACACCTTCTACTAGATTGTTCTTCTATTTGGGCCCATATGTAATAAATGACTACAGGGAGTCCCCGGGTTAAGAATGCCCAGGTTACAGATGACCCATAGTTAAGCAAAAGTAGAATTAGACAACCCATAGTTAAGCAAAATTACAATTAAATAAACCATGATTCAAGTTAAATACACAGTGGTTTGAGTTAATTACACAGTACTACTTATTGTATAATACTGTTCCGGCTTACATACAAATTCAGTTTAAGGACAGACCTTGGGAACGGAACTCATTCTTAAACTGGAGACTACCTGTACTGTGCAAGACTACTAAAACTGATATAGCTGTTTGCAGGGATACAGTTAAGTAGTTACCCCTGCTGCTTATATGCTTTATTATTTATAAATAATTTAAATTTCTAGGGGTGCCCACTCACTAATTACTCTGGGCAGCATATAAGGATTAAAAATAGAAAAAGAGCTATTAAAACCTCAAATAACAGGTTATATCAGGGGAAGAAAAAACATAAAGCTATTAACATAACACTTCCTACATACTAGCTACACACCCTGTCCTAGCACAGCCAGTCTTCATGGCTGGCTTGAAGAACAGCAGGGTTGGAGATACCAGATCTCAAGGGGAATCCTATTCCAAAGGGCAGGAGCCACGATAGGGAAGGCCTACCTCCTTGCTCCCATAAGATGGTACTGCTTAATAGATGAGACTTGAAGCACATCAACCCTGTTATAATTTATGGGATAAGCAGAAAGATAATCCTTCAAATATCCAGTCTCTATGCCATGTAGGACTTTGTAGGTGATGACCAGCATCTTGAATTGTTCCCAGAACCCTGACTCATGTAGCACAAGTGTTACATGGGCATATTGTGGTATTCCCATAAGTGCTCCCACCACCATTCTGGATTGGCTGAAGCTTCCAACTGGTCTTCAAGGGCAGCCCCAAGCAGAGTGCATTACAGTAGGCCACATGTGAGGTAACCAAGGCAAAAGTGACCATGAGAAGAGCCTCCCAAGCCAGGAACAGGGACAATTGTTGCACCAGATGAATTTGTTTTTGAAGGCTTTTTTTGTTTTCTGCTTAATTGGTACCAAAAACAGAAAAAGTACATCTGTATATTAGTCATCGTAGTAATAGCAATTACATTAATTAATATAGTTCATTAATTAAATAGCTCTTATTAATTGTTTACCCCTCAAATCTACTATCACAAAGTGGTTTACAACAATAAAAACAAAATATAATGCATCAACAATAGGAAAATTAAAATAATGCAATCCAACGTACCATAGCAATCAAGAGCAACTGCGTCAGAGAAAATCCATGACCTGAATAAAATATGTGGATAATCAGTGTAGCTCAGACAGTGGCAGTGGCAGAAGATGAGTTTTCAGCTTTTTTGGAACAAGGGCTTAGTTTTAGACCCTTCCGAGAACCACAGACTCAATCACAGCTTTTACTCTCCCCAGTATGCAACAGAAAATTAACAAAGTACACTGTCACAGGCTTTTTGTAAATCCTCAGGATTTGATAAAAGATGCAGTGCAAAACACCCCTGAGATTTTTTTCTTTTATTAAGTCATCAACAAGATTTCAGCTCCACACCTTAGCAACATTACAGTATTTACAACTAGACAATCCAAGCCAGGGCTCTCCCACCTTCTCTTGCCCATTTTTAGTGACAACCAACAGGCCAGGAATGAAGCCATTGCTTCAGATTTAATATATATTATAAAGGGAATGTTTCCCTCTACTGAACTTTATGCATCATAAATGTTTTGTAAGGGCATATGTATGTACTCTATATATGTACCCTGCTATACTTCTAAATCCTTTGCCTATTTTTATTTAGAGATAAGAAAAGGCTAAATATAGTGGCTAGCAGTCTCTTTCTCAAGCTGGCAGAAGTATGTTTAAGATAGTCGAACATGATCCTCCTCTCTCTCTCTGTCTCTCTCTCCCGCTCTCTCTCTCTCTTCTCTCTCTCCTAGCTCACCATCCCCCACACCCAAGCCCTCAGTACCAGCATACAGTAGCTTTTGTCCGATGCTGGTGTCCACTTTTCTTCAGTACGCTTCTCTAGATCATGTCCTGCTCTGCTTTAAGAGTCTTCAATCTTCCCCTCAAAAAGGGGAAGTTTAGCAGAAAACTAACAATCCTTCAACAGGATAACGATGTCCAGTCCATCTCAGGATCTACAATCATCTCTGATTTTCCCTAAAACCAACAAACTTCAACAGCTAATGCTGTCTAGATCTATCTTAGGTTTGCCAGTCATCACAACTCCATCTGTTGTTCCCAAAAGTTTCTCCTCCTTCTTCACAGAGTTTCACTTGTTGTTAAGACTCCACCTTCCTTTGCCGGCTCAGCAACCCCCTTCTCTCTCTCCTATGGGAAAATCTGCCTATGAGAAATTAAACAACTGTAGCTCCTACTTTCAGCTTCTGCTTATCAACTAACCAAAACCAGCTTCTGTTTGGATTTCTGGATGTATATGTGACAGGTTGCTAAAGAGCCATAGGCAATGGCAGACTGTTGCAAGCGCTGAACTGTGAAACACTCCTGTGATACATAGAATGATACAATTGAAGTGGCATAAAATCACTCAAAATAATTAAATGTACCCATAACAATATATTAATTCAATAATTAAAGCAATGTAACTGGAGAACCATCAATCACAAAACTACACCCTCTGTTCTTTTCACACTGGAATTTTCATTGTATGACGATCTCAGGGAGTTCTCCATATACTATAGGAAATTTGCAAAAATCTGGATTACCCCTAGATGGCATCAAAGAGCGAGAAGATTTTGTATCTCTGTTTCTCTTTCCTGTCACCTAGGACAGCTCAGATCTGGTAATTCTAAGAGTTGTTTTTGTTGCCTGTGTCCTTACAAACCTCTAAGTGACTAATAAAGGAAGGTTTAGATTTAAGAACAGTCTGGCTTAGAGTGACTCCACTTTGATTTGGCCATCTCCCATAACTAGCCAGTCACCTTTATTCTGCTTGGGATTCAGGTTTTTTTTTAAAGTCTGTTCTGAGAAACAATTCAGAAGCACTATCCAAATTCAGGCTTTAAGTGTTTTAAATAGGATTTGCAAGCATTTAAGCATCCGTCACAAATTCTCTATAAAGCAATTCCTTATTTCCCCTCAACTGCTTCCAGCACCTTTTTCCTACAGGTTTTTTTTTTCCTGTGCTATTGTTCTGAGTCTCTTCCTGGTGGTTATTTTCTCCCCAGTCTGTATCACTGAGTTGTCCTTTCTATCTGCTAATCCCATGAGAGTAGGCAGCACTGGATTATTTAGGACTGACCCTAAATAATGTTCATATGTTTATATTATTTCATAAGACGTATGGTATTGATACTAAGCAATGCAGATGAATGATTGGAGAGTTCCCTAAGGCTGCTGTAGGTTTGTCTTCCATCAGTTATGTTGGAGACAAACAGACCTGGGTCTCTGGAATGCATTTCTGGAAGGGACAAACCCCTATGGCAGCTTCTTAAAGGTCTCTAAAACATAAATTGATCATTAGTGTAATTGTGATTTTAAGGATATATACTCCCACACCGACCCATACATTTTCAGGTATGCCACCTTCCCCACTGTCACCAACATAACCAAATTATTTTTAAAAATCCATCACTATTACACTGTTCTCCCTTGCTCCAGAAAAGTCCCTAAAGCAATATTTATTTGTACCTTTGAGAACAAATGATTAGTTTCCATGCTTTAAAACTGTGAAATAGCTCAGACTTGCCGATAAAAACCAAAAGGACATGGCATAGTAAGCTTTAAACTTCTTTTGCAAGCTACCAAATAGTCTGTAAAACTTTTTATAGCTCCTGGTCAGTGGTTAATGAAAAAGCATTCAGTCAACTGCTATTATCAGTGCAAGAAAAAAAGGAACATTTTACAGCAGATAGCTGCAACTGGGAACCCAGATGTCTCAGATTACAGAGCCCACCAAGACTCCATGATCTGAAAGCATCAGGCTGAGAAAGAGTCATCGGTGGAAGTGATAGCCTTGGGGAAGACTGCCTTATGAAATCTATCCATCATCACATTACAACAAGCAAGAAGTACACCCTCTCCTTGTGACAGTCTATAGAGCTGTCTGGAGAAAAGAGAATAACCTCAAGACTATTTTTGAAGAAAAAAAAATATTTTCCTAAAAATGTGTCCTGAAAATCTCCCTCTGTGAATTTTGCTGGACAATATTTGGTGGGTTTGTGAATATTCTTAGTAAGCTATACATAGTCATGCATACATACACATATGTGCACGCACACGCACACACCCGCACACACACACACGCTATCATGCCACTGGTAAGCGATCCTTTTGCCTGAAGCTTTAAAAAAAATATTCCCCAATCCAGAAAAATAAATGACACAACGGCACCCCAATTTTCAACCACTATGATAAGGGTAAGGAACCAAACAAACTATGTGAAGTCACCCCTGGTCCAAATGTATAGTTCACACATTTTTGTTTCAGTACTCTACTATATCTGTGTATCACTGTGTTTTTATTATTGCATAGGACTTGTTTTATATTGTATTTTTCCACGTAAACCACCGAGAATAATTTTTATTGTGTTGGCATACAAATATGTTTAATAAAAAGAGATAGATAGATAGATAAATAAATAAATAAATAAATAAATATTCTAGGGGGTTAATTTTATACATTGTCACTTGCCTTTTTTTTTTATTTAAAAAAAATGAAAAGGAATAAAACACAAAGATACATATATTATAAAAAACAATTACATAACAAGTGCTTAAAAATAAGTGGAAAAAATAAAACAGAAAAAAATAATAAAAAATTAAAATATAAAGTATAATATGTCGTTACAACAGTAAACAGTTACAATTATATATATATAATGCAAATATTATGCAAGTGTGTGTGTGTGTGTGTGTGTGTGTATATATATATATATGATACAATTATATAACTATCATGCTTTTTCCTAATCTGCTGTATTTTGCACAAATGAGTCCCATATTTCCTTATACTTGTCCATACCAAGTCTTTGTCTACAGGCAATCTGCTCATAAGTGGCAAGTGCAATCAGGTCTTCAATCCATTGAGTGATTGGGGCCATACATTTATCTTTCCAGTGGTGCAATATCAGTTTTTTAGCCATGGTAAGGGCACAGATAATCCATTTACGTTGTCCAGTTGTCAAATTCCTGTATTGTCAGTTGCCTTGAGTCCAATTGCTATAGAAGGAATAGCTGTGGATATAACTATAATTAGCCTATCCTTTTCTTTGGCACTCAGAGCAGCATAGTAGAAGTCTTCCCTCAGTTTTTAATCACAACAGTCTCTCTATATTGATCATATAGGAGAAAATGAAATTGACCAGAATATAAGAGTATGTTGCTTGGATGTCCAAATCCAATGACACTGATTTTTTGGCACCTCATGACCTAAGGACAGTAAGGCGGCAGTGGACTGTAGATAGAGAATTAAGGATTTACTCTGTGTCTCCTCTTTGTCTACCTCTCTGCCTCCTGCTTGTTTAAGAGACTGCTAAACGAAGCTAACATTCTTTTACCTTCCTTCCCAGCACAGACCCATGGAGCACATACATGGAAGGATTCTAGAGGATATCAGCCACCAGAGATACATGGAGAAAGGTTCAGAAGTTGAGACTGAAGCACATATACACCAAGTACCTCTATGTGAAATGCTCAAGAAGAGACTCATTGAACTGAAATACTGTCCATTGAAAGAGATGCTGACCATGCCTTTACTTACCACGCCTTTACTTAGGGAGTGATACAAAACTCTTTGAGATATTATGGGAGTTGTAGATTGGCATATAAGACAGAGAAAAGGAGTGTTGAAGGCCCCAATCCACAAGTGGGGTCAAAGACTTATTGAGGTCACTTTTTCCTGCCTTTCTCCATACACGTAGAGAGAGCACAAATAGCACAAAGAGGCTGTTCACTGTGGCTTTCAGTTTCAGCCTCAGTGGGGGCCAATTTGTAGAGAGCAGACAGTACTGTGAATTCATGATTTTTAAGGTCAATCTACTTTTCTTATATCTGAAAGATATGACTTTGCACCTAATTTTCAAAGCATGGTATTTCTGTAATATTACAACCTCTACTTTTTCTCCACAGATTTTAATATTATATCCATGGTTAGAATGTTTTATTGATTTGTGCCTACAGTACCAGCAAATTTCATTTCAACTATTCCAGCTGTAGGGGAAATCAATGCCAATTTGCTTTTCTTCATTTATAAGTGACCAAGGAGACATGATGTCAAATTTTAACAGGAAAAAATGACTACTTTTAGCACAAGATGTAATTCCAATAGTTAGCTCAACAATAGATAAGAGTAGCTGGGATAAATCTATCATTAATATGCTTGTTTAAAAAAAAAAGGAATGAGATGGCTAAGCACTTTAATAGAGAAGTACACTTCCAGAATATAGGACATAGGAGCAACTCTAAAATCAATCATTGCTTCACATAATCTATGGTTTTAAAACTTCCATTCAATGGAGTGAATTCAGCGTTTAGATGACACTATGAAATTAATTTGGTTCTTACATTAAAACACCAAAATTGATGATTCTTTAATATTAGTGTTTTAAATGGACATTTGTTACCATTTAAGAATCAGACAGGAGTTCTTTAAAGTATAAGTTCTTTATTTAAACTCAGCTGGGTCCACCACCTGACTCTATGCATCTTTCCAATACTGTCTCCATACTGTTGTGCTGAATCTGAGCACATACTGTTCTGTGTCACTGAGTTGTCCTTCCTACCTGTTTCCCCAGCTGTTTTACATAACTTATTACAGCCAGAATTAACTCTTTCACAAAATATTAATCTTTGGGTTGACATCTCTGGGCTTCAACCAAGGAGCACCTACTTCAATTGGGGCCACAGCTAACCAGCATAACCTTCTGGCTATACTCTCTTCCTATTTATTTACTTTTTTTCAGTTGTTCAGTGTGTGATGAAAGAGCAGCACCTGACATTTGCCTTCATTCTCTTTTGGGGGCCTTGTGCAGTTGGGACCCAGATGGTGAGGGTAACAAAATGGAGTATGAAATGGACAAGGGAGAGGGGGCAACATAAGGATGGGGGTTTGATGAAGCCATATTAGCAAAGAAACTCCTGGAATGTAGAGGGGCAACGCTACCTCCTTAGCCTGCTCACAAACGCAGCTTCCTCGCTTTTTCTCTTTTTGCTGTCTGTAATGGTAATACTTTGGTATTGTGAAATATGTAGTAGGATACAATCTTGAGAGTTTCCCTTATGCCTTGAGGTGGCCAGCCATGTAGCACAGCAGTTTCCAATCTTTCTTTTGTAGGAAGATGGTTGGATGGCAGTTACAGATGACCTTGGAGGAAACAGATTATCTGGATCTGCTTCAGTTGGGTTTCAGATTATGGTTTAGTATGGAAACAATGTTGGTTGCACTTGTTGATGACCACTGGAAAAACCTGGATGGGGATAGAGCATCCATCCTCCTGCTCCTTGATCTCTCAGTGGCTTTTGATACCACCAACAACAGTATCCTTCTGGAGCAGCTACTGGAGCTGGGAGTGGGAGACCCTGTGTTGCAGTGGTTGCATCTCCTTCCTCAGTGATTGTTTCCAGTTAGTGTTGATGGGAGGGGAGATATTGCACCCATGACCCCTCACTTGGGGGTGCCTCAAGGCTTGACATTCTCACCTCTCCTGTTTAACATCTATATGAAACCATTGGCTGAGGTCATCCACCAGTTTGGGATTCAGTATCATCAGTACACCAATGATATCCAGCTTTACATCCAATCCCCAGGCTGTACAGGTGAAGCTATCAAGGTACTGACCCAGTAACTGGAGGGTCTGGATGGGGAGGAACAGACTTCAGTTCAATCCTGACAAGACTGAGTGGCTGTGGTTGTTTGGCCTCCCTGGGTCAGTGATACTTTCACCATTGGTCTTGGATGGGGTTGCACTTCCCCATTCGAAACTGGTACACAAGTTGAGGGTCATCCAGGTTTGCAGCTACTGCTTGATGAGCAAGTGGCAGCTGTAGCCAGGAAGGCCTTTGCACAGATTCGTCATGTGTCAGTTGTGCCTTCAACCAAGAGGCACTCACACTCTGTTCAAGCTCACAACCATGATGCAGCCTATATGAACACAAGATTCTCAAAAGGCTCACTTTCTTAAATACATTTGGATGTAATTTACAGCTAAAGAGAGATTTTCTGAGTGGTAGGATAATAGAATTCTATTTGGTGAGTCAACATTCTTTCTGGACTAAAAAGGGGGAAAAGGGGTGTTTAAAGATTTAAAAACTTTTGGTAAAGTTTTTAACAAAGAGTGGATGTTAGAAAGTTTAAAATGGATAAAGGGACAGGTTTTTGAAAGATTATTTTTTTGGTGAAAGTGCTTTTGAATAAATTGGAATTAAAATAGACAAATGAACTGGATCTTCATGAGAATGTTTTTGTTTATTATTAAAAAGTGCAGACAATTGGTGGATTTTACAAAACAAAAGATAAAGGTAATATGAGCCAGACTGTGATGTTGACTATAACTAGCGAGTGCCATTTGAGACGAAAGTATTAAGGGCACAGGAAGACAAAACAGAAAGGGGGCGGGGGGGGGAGGAGGTTGCCTTTTACTCTTTCCCTTGTAATTGAGACACTTTCACTTTTGGATTACAATATTACAATGGCAACCACCAGAAAAGTGGCTGAAATAGCAGAGGGGAGGAGCAGATCGCTAGAGCAACCTGCAGAAAGAGGAATTACACCAGATTTACTTCAGAAAATGTTTGAGTAATTGGACAATAAGTTAGCTGAATCACTTGGTACTAATTGACAGCTTTTGAAAAAGAATGGATCAAAACTTGTAAAGGTGAAAAGGAGATGAAAGAAGTCAAGAAGATAGAAAGTTCTGTAAAACAAGTATCTGGAGATGTAAAACAAATTAAAGATGAAGTGGAAATTTTGGAGAGTAAGACAGAAGTTATGGCAGAGAGCTGGAAAGAGAGCTAGATAATTTGACATACTGGGACTGAGGGAGAAGGAATCTTGTTTGAGATTTAAAGCAATTCCAGAGGATTCTGGTGAAGATATTAGAGAAAAGGTTAAAGTTTTAGCAATTTTTTTGGATTGGGATGAGGAGGATATAGAGGCAGAAATTGATAAATTATATAGAACAAATACAAGATTTGGAAAAATAAAAAATGTTCCAAGGGATGTCTTGGTGCACTTTGTCAGGAAGAAGACAAGAGAACAAGTTTTGCAGCAGCATTTTAATACAAGACTGAAGATTGATAATACAGACATAATTGATCTTAAAGAAATTCCTATTAGAATTTTGTGTAAGAGAAAAGAGTATTCTTTTTTGATAGATGAAAACAAAAAAACATTCCATTTTGATGGGATAAATTGGAAGGTGTGATTCTTACTTTCAAACAGCAAAGGGTTTGATTGAATTTTAATGGAAATGCAAATTATTTAACTTTTCTAGTGAAAGCTGGGATTCAACATTCTCACCTTTGCTCATTTAAACCATCCCTTGTTCCAATTAGTCTCTCCATAAGTCCTTTATAGAACAGTACTTTATCCTCATTTGGGGTGTAGATTCCCAACACCATAGTGTTAACCCCAGGCAAGGTGAGGGAATTTCTAGAAAAATTTAAAGACAAATTGGAGGAGTTTCAAATGGAGGTGTCAGATGAGACTACACAAAAAATTCAGCAGGTGCAACAGAAAACTGAAAGGGATGATACTGAACTAGGCACTACAGGTATTGACTTTTCTAAATTTTTTGGCTTGACTATGGATTACAAATGCTTAATGTGGAATATCAATAGAGCAAATGTACCTCAAAAGAGAAAAAATATTTCATCATTTGAAAAAATTAAACAAGATATAATTTGCCTACAAGAGACATATATTAGAAAAAACAACATAAAATATTTGAATTATAAAAATTTGGGTGAAGAATTTATTTCAACAGGAACTAAAAAAAAGAAATGGAGTCCTAAAACCAGAACTTGTATTGACTGATACAAGTCATGGTAGATTTGCTGGGGTGGAAGTTAATTTGCCTGGGGTTAAGACTATGGTGTTGGGAATCTACACCACAAATGCAGATAAAATACTGTTCTATAAAGGACTTATGGAGAAACTAATCGAAACAAGGGATGGTTTAAATGAGTAAAGGTGAGAATGTTGAATCCCAGCTTTCACTGGAAAAGTTAAATAGTTCGTATTCCCATTAAAAAATGATGGGGTTTTTAAAAGCTTAATCTGGGTAGAAAAGCCTTTTTGCAGTTTGGTATTTCAATCTCTGACAAGCATGGCTAATGCTGGGTAGAAAGTAGAAAACACATTTGGAAGACATCGTCCTACAGGAAACAGCTAGAGTATACCTGTTAGTAGTAGTAAGATTTAATAGTAAAGCAGCAGTATAACATTTCTAACCCCCACCCCTCACCTATCCCTACCCCTTCAAAGGTTTCAAAATATTATGGATGCCTAAGTGAATGAAATATGTTGATATCATTCTTGAAAGATAGCAAGGTAAACCATCAGTGAGCTTCAGAAAGCCTTTTTATCAGTGCAGCATGAAAAACGTACTTCGCAGTTGTCACCCATATTATTTCATACAGCTTGGATACTATAAGAAGAGCCCAATGGAAATTCTTAACATTTGGACAAACTGATGCTGGAGTAGCTGGACTCTAAGGTACAGGATCACAAATCACAAAAGGCTTTAGTCATTGAAGCAGCACATTGATTTGTGCTTGGAAATATACTGTCAACAAAACCACTCCATGGTTTAGACATCTAAACAACATATAGCCAAACATCTAGAGAACTGAGACTTAAACCAATAGGAGCACACCAGTCCATGCATTCTTCTCTTATTCCTGATGTGCCATTTGTGAAATGCAGTCCCTTAGATCGCCTCGCCATGCTATGATCTTTCCAGGGGCAGGTGAAAACCTTTGTATTTTCCCAGGCATTGCTGTTGGCATTTAGTTCTATAATGCTGCTGTTTTTCTTATTTTATATCATATAAAATAATAATGAATAATTTATTAAATGTATATGCTGCCTGGCTCCCAGCAACTCTGGGCAGTTATATCGTATGTCTAATAAATATATGCACTGTTCAGGAGACTGAGCTCACTGGGTGGCTTAGAAATGTAGCACAAAAATAAACTTCTGTTAGGCAGCTTTTTTCTTTCTTTCTCTTGTGGCAATCATAATTTTATGTGCTATGGTCTTTGAATCTTCTTTTGCTGGATGGGAATGATGGGATCTTTCTTGCAAAGTTTCATGCCCTGGCATTGTATCCTCTACAAAATGATAATTTAGACCTACTGTGGACAAGGCTATTTAATTTTCTTCTGATATTCTGAGATGATACACAGATTTTATGATGAGATTTCTTTTCATGCTGCAGCAGCAGGAAGCTTGAGAGAGAAATTATTCAAACTCTTCTCTGAGCATCTTGGAGGCACAAGCAAAGAAAGCACTCTCTCTTTTTTTATGGGCAATCAATATGTTATTTATGCATGATCTTAAAAGGCTGTAAGAAACCTGAAACCAGGATTATTTGTGTAGAGAGTGTGAATCTTTATAATCCTCCAGCTTGTTGCAGAAAGATGGGCTTATTTTTTATAAATAAGGAGGCAGCCCTGTGAGGATCAGAGAAGATTCCAAAGAAAAAATGGGCAACTCTAAAATCGGTCATTGTTTCCATTGTCCACCACTATTAACTTCAAACAGAACTTTTTTTTTTTTTTTGCCCATACAGAAAAGAGGATGTAATCATTTATTTTCACTCCTTTCATCTTTTTTCTTGCGAGTTTGTTTACTTGGATGACATTAGTTCTCACAAAAGAATTGGACTGTATCAGACCAATGTTACATAAAGCTGCCAAATCCTTCAGCTTGAAATATATAAAAGGTTAACCAGGACATCCTTGGGAGGCATCAAAAAAGTCAAGATGGCAGACATGGCCACATGATTGAAATCCTGCCTCTTTTTAACATGTATCACACAAACCTGAAAAGGGGCAGGGCTTCTATCATGTGGTTGTGTCTGCCATGCTGACCTTTAGAGCCCCCCTGTAGATGGTCCTGAGTTTAACATAACCCAATCATACCGTTTGGAACTGAAAATTTCAAAGGAAAGGAAGCATTTTTAAGATCTGTAAAGCAATTCTTTTCAGGCTGAGGGCCAAAAGTCCAACCTCACTTCGTTTTTGGGTGGCATGCCTGGGAATGCACTGTAAAAAGTTGACAAAATTATTTTACTATAAATCATAAATGCATTGTATGTTGTAAAAGGACAGGGCACATTCAAACTTTGGTTTTCCAACTCATCTATTTACTGTATGTCAGCCCCATGAGGTAGACTAGACCTCTAAGTCAGCTCCACAGGAAGACTAATTCTATGCTTTATTGGTAGGCCATAATAATAGAAATTTCTAATTATACCTTTCCTCCCCTCCCTCTTATACCCCAGTGACTCAGGTAGGGGCCAACCTAAGTCTCTTCTTAATAATATCTCTGTTCCCAGGACTTAAGGAATGCTTCTGTCTTTTTTGCTTACAATAACATTTTCTGAATATTTCCTTCCAGGCCACCTCCCTATACAACTTAAAACCTTGAAGAGACTGGTGAAAAGTCAGTTAGAGGTAGTAATACTGACCTAGGAGGAAAATTCCATAAGCCTTCACTGAACTTGTCATATCAAAGTGCACTTCCAGCCTCATCTATAATATCCACCTTTAATAAAAGTGTTTCTGATTGCTTTGATGATATAGCTCTGTACAAACATGTTTATATGTTCTGCTCATTTTTTTCTTAACAGAATTGATTGATTCTCATAAAATTTTACACTTGCATATGATCCAGCCAAAAATAAATTTATGTGCCTTAGACTTCCACAGGCACAGGGGGAAAGGGGAAGCAAGAGACTGTTGTGTCTTCTGGTGGCAGCTGTTCATAAATGCTATTCTGGACAGTTTTTAAATAGTCTGCTAGGTTACAAGAAGCTGGGAGGGGAAAGTTGGGTGTGGGGGTAAGCCCTGATATATTCTTCAAAATAAATTTTAAAAAAAAACTTGTGATATTCATTCCCATTAAATTCAACAGGGCTGTGAAGAATGCCAAGCAACTATTGTCAGCACTGTAGCAATGTTATTAGCATTCATGCCTCATCTGTGTGGTGAATGGAATAACAACCCTCTGCTTGAATTTTTTTCCTTGGATTGCTTCGTTACCAAAAGAAAACGAAAAACAAAATTATTCTGCTTATTGTTCAATTATTGTTAATGAAAACAAATGACATGTTTTCTTAAAGTAATTATAAACTCAGCGCTAAGAAAGCTGAATTGAGTTATGCTAGTGTTATTAATTTCTCTATCATTTCTCCACTGGCAAAATAATTAGGTTGTCCTCTTTAATTTTTTAAATGTGCTTAGCATAAATTGTTGATTTTTTAAAAAAAATAAACATATTGATTATTTTACAAAGTATATATTAATCTGAAGTGCAAATGTACTGAAGTGTATACAAATAATGTTTTTGTTCCTAAAAAAATCTAAATAGTTCCTGAGGGTGGTTTGTACATCATCATCAATATAAATGAAGAGTATATTTCAATTTCCATAGACAAATAGAAAACACATTTCTGGAATTATGGAAAATATCTATAATATTGATCCCCAATATGCTAATGATATCAAATTGGATATCCTACCCTGGGCTGAGCTGGAAATTCCATAGAAATCTTGGACTGGTATTTAAATGCTGTGAGGATCTCAATAGGATAAAACAAACTCAGATTTAACCAAGCAGGATAGAGTTGCTTTTTGTCCAGAGACCATATGGCTGATTGGCTGTTCTAGCTGTTACTCTGAATGAAGGAGGCAATACCCCTGAAAAAGAAGTCTATGACTCAGGTGTCCTTCTGGGCTCACAGCTACTGCTGAAAGGGCAGGTGGAAGCATGTCCAGGATAGCATTTGCTCAGCTTCAGTTGCAGCCCCCTACCTGAAACAGGAGGCCCTGGAGACAATAATACATGTCCCCATCTCCACTAGGACTGGCTACTGCCATGCATTTTGCATGAAGCTAACTTTTGCCAATTGCTAAGCTGCAAATGTAATTGCCCACATGTTGGTGGATGAGAAACATCGCAGACATGTGACACCAAATTGTGGGTGTTGCAGGGGCTTCTAATAGGCTTCCAAGTACAATTCCAAAATAGGTTTTGACCTTTAAAGCCCTAAATGGCTTGGCTTTTTTATTTTTCTTTTCTTTTATTTAATTATTCAATTTGTACACCATCTGACTCTCAAGAACTAAAGTGGTACTTGCAGGATCACTTCATCCAGGTAGAATTCCACCTGTCTAATACACTTATCTAGGATGGGAATATTAATGATGCTGGACACGTAAGAGGTGAGAAGAGGTGGCTCAAGACCAATGTTTTCCTGGGGTACCCCTCACTCTGTAAAACCAACTCCCACAGAGTTAATCCCAACTGTGACATCTTTTTAGAAAATTGCCAAGACACAGTTATTCTGCAGAGCCTTTGGAAACTGAACAATGCTAGGTTAGCACCATCAGTTGTGTGTTATAGTACTTGTTTCTATGTTATTTTGATTTTGTCACATCAGAACGTTCTTTTATCAAATGTTATTGGACAGACATATGAGAAAGGTTATTTAAACAATGTGAACCTTGTAACCTTATCTAATTCTACACTTCATTGTTATTTCACTACTGTAGTCTGAAATCCTTTTCGTTATGTATCAGAATGAGGTGAATGTCATGAATTCTCAGGAGGGATCAGACAAAATATGGCATGCAAGGGCCTTCTTGTAAACTACATCATCCTTTTCCATTATTCTTAGTATAACAAGGGTAGAAAGACACCAATTTCCTTCAGAAAGGTACTTTTCCAGTCAGATAACTAAATAATCAGAATTAAATTAATGTATACAAACAGACCTACAGACCCCTAGACCTTATGTCCACTTTCAAAAGGGGATAGAATGTAGTTAGTTTGATTATGGCTTAATTGAGCCATCATTCTGAGATTAACAGTTTCCCTGCCAATAAGAGTAACCCCTCTGCTAAATGTCAATGTACCTGCTACCAAATTCCCCAAAGTATTAATTAAGGGATCTGGGCAAAATTTAGTTAGCAAACCTAAATCTTTCTTGTGTCTTCAGATCCTGTTTTCCCTCTGGATATCCTGTACTATGTCATCTTCCTTGCATAGTGATACCTAAGCTGGTTTGTCTTTGGTGTTCTTGAGTCATCTTGAGACTTGCATCTCTTTAGCACAGGTAATCCTTGACTTACAAACATTCATTTAATGATCGTTCAAAATTACGACCGCACTGAAAAAAGTGACTTATGATCGGTCCTCACATTTATGACCATCACAGTGTTCCCACGGTCATGTAATAAAAATTTGGGTGCTTGGCAACCGGCATGTATTTATGATGGTTGCAGCATCCCAGGGTCATGTGATCACCATTTGCAACCTTCCCAGGGGCTTCCAACAAGCAAAGTCAATGGGGGAAGCCAAATTCTCTTAATGACTACAGTGATTCACTTAACACCCACGGCAAAAAGGTTGTAAAATTGGGCACAACTCACTTAACGACCACATCACTTAGCAACAGAAGTTCTGGCCCCAATTGTGGTCGTAAGTCGAGAACTACCTGTAACCTAAGACTGCCTAATTCCCACTTTGCTTGCTAGCCATTTTCCTCCTTTCTTTTCCTCTCCAACTTCTCTCCATGCAATTCGCTCTATGTGTTAAAAGGCCTAATCTGATTCTTTTTTCAGACTTTGGTTATCATCCAAAACCACAGTTTTTATGTCTGGAAGGTCATGGGGCAGGATGGTAGATAGTGTTTGCCTTCTCCACTCTGTAATAATGGAATTAAGGTTGCAGAAAACAGCCTAGCATTTTAGATTCCAGGTGAAAGACTTCTATTTTTAATGCTCTTTGGGTTGAAAATTCCCTCAGGGAAGAAAATGACCACAATACCACTGGACTGGGCTAAAGCAACTTCTTCTCAGTCAAATATTTTCCCTGGGAAAGGGCACAAAATGCTCAGCATTATGCCAGCTTGTCTGGCTGCATGTATACATCAGGACCAAATGGTTTAAAAATCATCCTATAAGCAAAGCTTATAGTACGTCTTGCAATATCAATATCAGCGTTTGTAGAAACACCCAGCCCCATCTTTTACTCAATATATGGGCAAAGATCTGCAGCTTTCCGCTGAGTTTGCTTGTGAAGTGCAAACAAGTCTTTCAAGATGTGTCAATTAATGCATAGGTAAAAGAGATCCATTATGGAAGAATAAAATGGCATTGTATTTGCTCCCAGTTTCTAAATAATGTCTTTTAATTCAAATAGCCTCCCTCCAACGGGGTAGTCACAGTTGTTCCCTTCTGATCATTTCCACAAACTATTAAGACTGCAACTATAAATATTACAGAGGGTGGAAATACACTGAATCTATTCTCTTTTATTTATTTTTCCCAGAAAATAACCATACCTGCATGCACACACAATATTTGATTTCCCTTAAACTTAATCTTACCCTTATGACCTCTGGATGACCTGCCTAAATGCTTTTCACAGGCAGCTGCCAAAGCCTTATCCTACAAGTTGATCCATATTTGTGCACAGCATCATGAAAATGAAACTGTGTAAATAAAACACCCAAAAAGATGTAAATAAAGTGAAAGATTTTATATTAGACTGCAGATTCTTTTGGTAACCATAGTAACCATATCCAAGCTCAAAAGAATACTCCTTATTCAAAATTCACTCAGCAGTTCACTAAAATAGGGATAGCATCTTCGAAATGAGGATTCTTTATTATGCTGATACCAAAGTAAAATTCAAAGTTTGCAAAGCCTTCCTCCCCCCCCCCAAATATTTTAATTATAGGTGCCATTGAGAGGATTTCCATGCCGCCCCCACCTCAATTCTATTCTTTTCTTTTTTTTCCCTTTCTTTTTTTCTCTTTTTTCTTTTTGGTATTCTCTGTGTAATACAGAGAATTGCAGTCCTCTTTAACTGATATAGCTGGTAAAAATAATTTTGGAGTTGAAATATTTGACCACACACACACACACACACACACACACACACACCATTATCTAAAATGGCAAAATGTTTCTCATAGAATTTGGTGAATGATGCTTCTTACCACAAAAAATTATTTTGTTCTATTGTTATTTTTATTAGTATTAGTATAGTATTACCCAGGGTTGCATAAGTGATTATACCAAGAGGATTTGTCCAAACCACCACCACTCTAAAATGGATGGCCATACAAATCCTTTTTAAAAGATAAAAATAAAATAAAATAAAATAAACAAATTTTGTATGCATGCAGCTCTTTAATCAATACCCTGATAATATTGTCCAAATCCAGTGTGTGAATATTATTTTAAATTCATGGAAGCTAGAATAGGTAACCTTTAACAAGATAACTAATAGTAAAATTGCAGGTGCATCAGGTTCAGATAATATGGCAAGGCCAAGACCTACCATATTAGGAAGGTAAGTTATAAACTAACATTTTTGGCTTAATATTTCTTGCAGATTTTTAGTGAATTATTTTATTAATGTGAACATTGGTGTGTGTGTGTGTTCTTTTCCTTTTTCTGTCATTACTTCATTTTTTCTTTTGGAGGCCAATTTTAATTAGCAACACACATCTGCCATGTTAGAACAGAATTGGAAATTCAGCTATGTAGAGAAGAAATGGATGATTTCCCAACTTTATTTTGGGTGACGTGGAAATTATTTAATGATGCATGGTGCTGGTACTTTATTGCTTTAATTATGCTAGGCAAGGAAAAAAACCCAAAGCACATCTTGAACGCTACCATTTCCTGAGACAGGAAACATCACTATAACATTATAAAGTAATGTTAGGTAGAAAAAACCTCCTACATTTTAAATTTTCTCTAAAATTTAATGAATCTAAGACTAGTGGTATTCTTATATTTATTTGTTTCAGCAGGTGACAACATCTGTATGACCTTGTCTGGACTTTGATGATAAGTTAGAATGACCCTGGTTGGTTCTTCAATGAGACATCTCCAATAATTACTAGAGTTGTAGATTAAAAAATATATATATCCAAGAGGAAAGCAAAGGCGAATAATGTCCATTTTGTTCCTCCAAAAATTACCTGCCTATAGGCAAGAGTCAAGGTCTACTTGAAGGAGTAGAAGTAGTAATAGAAATCTCTCCCTACAGGCTTACTTCAAGAATTAATCAGGTAATGTATGTAAAATTCCTCAACCTGGAGCCCTTCAGGTGTTCTAGATTGTCATTCCCATCTTCTCCAGACTATGTTAAGCTTTAAAGCAGTATGTAAAAGCATTGTAGAAAGACTGAACCATGGAGTTTTATCATTATACCAGGAGATTAACGTCAGACTTTCCACAGTGATAGCTGGATTAATATATGAAAACCCAGGAGACAGGATGGAGAGTAAAATAAGAGAACTAGACAGTATAACTTCTGATGAGTATTCTATCTTTGTGCAATCTACACACCGTTAAACCAATTTATTAGTTTTCTTATAGCTTTTCTGATATCAGTACACTATACAGAAAATGAAAGTTATTAATGTTGCATAGCAAAGAAAGACCTTACAAGGCCAGAAAGAGGAGGGGTTTAGATAAAAGGGAAAGGAAGGAAGAAAGGAAAATCTGAAACAAGAAATGAGTAAAATGGCTTTAGCACCTCAGTACTAAAGCCATTCAGTTCATCACCTCATTAAAGTGGAACCCCATGGAGTTCAAGGGGCAGAGAACAGCTGGTAAAGTTTATCTTACATGAACTGAAATCTATGATATTTGAGAAACCTTTTTTTTCTTGCTTCTTATTAACTGCTTCCTCTTTTACAGGGCAAACACTTGGATCTCCACATACCATCTTTCTGGAAGTAGGGTCATGATCCAGTTGGGATTACCCACCAGTTTTCTTCTTTCCTTCTTTCCTTCTTTCCTTCCTTTGATTGCAAAATTGCCTGACTCCACAAAGACTCTGGGCAGTATACAATTTTAAAAAGAATACATAATATAAAAGAAAAACATGGATGCCTAGACAAACCCACACAAATAACAATTACTGTAAAAGATCACCAGGGATTCCACGAACACCCTAAGCCCAGGCTTGGGGCCAGAATCAGATCTTCAGAGACTTACAGACCATTTGAAGGGTTGGAGCCATATGTATCTCAGGAGGATGCTGTTCCAGATGGCAGGCACAATGACAGGCAAGACAGGCTGTCCCACAAGATGACAACATTTCCTGCTGACTGTACATAAAGTAATGTATTGGAGACAATCTGAGTTGGAACTAAGATACAAGCATTGTATACTTAGCCATCATGATTTGCACATTTGTCCTAGCTCTTTCCTAAGCTGCCATGATAATACAAATGCAGGACTTACATAAATGAAACCCAGGACTATTATTTGGTCAGGATTGTGATTTGTAGGTTTCCTTGCACTCTGTGAACCACAAACAGATCCTCATGTTCTAAAAGGGAGCCACATTTTTGTCATAGATGACCTGAACTGTCTTGTAGAGATTTCTATTACTACTTCTACTCCTTCAAGTAGACCTTGACTCTTGCCTATAGGCAGGTAATTTTTGGAGGAACAAAATGGACATTATTCGCCTTTGCTTTCCTCTGGGATATATATATTTTTTAATCTACAACTCTAGTAATTATTGGAGATGTCTCATTGAAGAACCAACCAGGCTCATTCTAACTTATCATCAAAGTCCAGACAAGGTCATACAGATGTTGTCACCTGCTGTCTTGTTGCAAAAAAGAGACCAAGAAGGAATTCTCCAGTACATCCATCTCTTGCCAGCAGTAATTTTTTTTAGTTTCTTAATGACTGCAAGATTTTTACAATTCCTTCGCCAACTCTATAAGACTTGCTACTCCATTTACTGTAGAAGCTTGCAACCTGTGAGCAGAAGAAGTTCATGGTAGGAAATATTTCATTATTTTATTCCAGATATAGCTCCTTCTATGGCCCCTGTCTGATTCCTTCTAGAGATTCAGGCATGAGATGGGAAATACAGTGCTGGTGGATGGTGGGGTCAAAATCAGTTCACTTCTCCCCTGCACCATACATTTTCAGGACTTCCAATGGTTCATGAAGACCTTTGAGGATCAACATGTGGCTTTAGAAGAGGACTGGGCTCTGGAACTCCCTTTGTCCAAGACTAATTTCACCCCTCTGTATGTCAGGTGACATGCTCTGAAGTAACATGAAGTAACATGTCCAGGAAGTGAATGTTGTTGTTTTTGTTTGATCTTACTGGAACTATTGCTTTATAAGGCACTCTGGAGTGTCTATGCCAAAATATAAATATTTAAAGCTCCACAGGGACCACTGCCATGGATCTGCCTCTAATGGTAGTAATGTGGATGGACTCAAATGAGAGAGGACCATAACCTGATTTCTGCCAAATATATTTTAACCAATTATTCCCTGGAGCTTCTGAGTACCATTTGATAATGCTGTGCAGATGGGCATGGTAATTATGAAAACACTCCAATCAAATGCTTACCTGTCAAGAATCTTTGCCAGATTCTTTTTTTTTTTTTTACTGTCAAATAAGGCCCTTTTCTCTTCAGACATGTCACTTACTCAGTGTTGATATTTACCTCGGGGCAATTTGAATTAGGTAGGCTATGCAAAGCTTCAAAAGGATGCCTTGTTTTGATGAAGCTTCAAACAAAGCACACACTTGAAGCTGGTTCTGTAAGCAACATCCCTTTTTTTCTAAACCTGAAGTGATCCTGTTGGCTTCCCTTGTCCTGTTCCAGCCTTTTCCCATTGAGCAAGTGCTGCAGGGAGCACTAGGGGAGAGGGCTGAGAGAAGTAATGGCCTGAGGTGGATTTAGGCCATCTGAATTGCTTCATCTAGGCAAATTCTGCAGCCTTTTTGCTTTAGTTCAATCCAAAATGTTTCAAAGAAACAACTTACATTGCTTTGAACAGGCCTAAACTAAATGGCATGTCAGAGTATTGCATGCTCTCCTCCCTCTGTGCGCAAAATTTAGACATTTCCAATTGCACTTTATAGCAGGCTATACCTGTCAGTGCTTGAACTTGGTTTACAATCCTGATTTACAGACAAACTATTATTTGGATTTTATGATTTGTCAGAAAAGCGATGCATCATTCATGGCATCTTTGCATAAATATGTCATCTTTCTACTAAGTGATGTAAGTGTGCCTCACTTAGTCTTGCTATTCAGTATATATTGCTCTCAAATTACCTGACCCGATTACACGCCTGCCTGCTTTTTGAGTTAAACCCCATCAACCCAAATATCTCCTATCCCAGTTCCTTTCCGCAAGTCTGAGGGTTGTTTTCCTTTGAAGCAAAAGTTCTAAATAGGCTGTATTCAACCTGGACTCTAGTTGTATTGAAACTTTTAAAATAGTAACTTTGAAACTCACTGTCTTCAGGGAACCCTTTCTATCTAGTCTGTTTTGTTGAGGAACCTCTGTTTATCTGCCATGGAAATCCAAAATATTGCAGAGGATTCTAGGCATCTTATTTACATGTTATTTACATCCAATTGTTCTTCCATGGAATTCAAGGCATATCCAGATTTCCAGTATAGGCATTGACCAGGTTGAGATCTGTTTATCTTCTGCCAGCTCCATCTTAAGATGATCCAATTGCTCTATTACCAAGGAAGACAATTTTAAATATGTTCCATAACACTCACAGATAAGATTACTGTGGCTTGAGTCTGCTTTAAAAAGAAGCAGAAATATTACCTCATAGGTACATGTTAACTATCCCAAATAAGAACTTCTCCTATGATATAGAATGCTCAGCTTATACTATAGATCTGTCTCCTTAACTAGGTGCTTTCCTGATGGATTGGACTAAACTCCCATAATTCCCAAATATTATGTCAGTTGTGACTGGAAATTATGAAAGCTGAAGTGCAGCTCACCTGAAGGGCAATAGGTTGGAGAAGACTTTGGGATTAAAATGCATTGATCAAATTCTCTCTGATGATAGAGCACATTATTTACTACAGATCCATTATTCAGCATCTCCAGATATGGTTAGGAAAGATCACTGTCTAAAACCATCCTGCTAGTTGGCATAGATTAGCAGTTTGAGACTACAAATCACTTGTGGATCCTGAATGTATTAGGTATGAATCCCAGAATCTCTCCAAGATCTACCACAATGCTATAATTTGTAATATAAACTGAAACAAGGAATAAGGGGGAATGATAATATTCATTTCATTTCAATGCAACAAAATGTAATTTTTACTCTGACTACACCTGCTACTTTTTTCTCTCTCCACCTTTTTAAAATGTAGCTGCTAGCTTGTCACTTAAAAGCCAATAATAGTATTTAGTCTAAAACTACTTGTGAAGCTTGGTGCAGACAGTACTGAGCAGTGGTGTAATGCAGTGGCCATAAGTTAGTCTCCTGAAACCTAGCCACATTGTCTTTGTCATTCCCCTAAAACATCTTACTTACTGTAATCTTCAAAACACTTTTTTTTTTAAATGCTGTTTTAATGAGATGCTTGCTTATTACAAACAGGATATAGAAAACAGAGATAAATTTGAGCCAACTACTTTAATTATGTAGCTCAGCTTGGATCTGGATGATATTAGAAAATCTTTTGCTACAATTATACATTAAACTCAGGGGAGATGATTATATCTGGTATAATTTAGAGAAGCAGAAGAAGGGAAAGACAAATGATAAAGGGGATAGATGGGATCAGTGATAACTGGAATATCCTTGAAAGAGCTACAAGTTGTTAATGGAGAGATGTCAGGTGGCAAACATTTGTCCATGCAGTCATCAGGACACAGCCTCACTTCAGAACAATTGAGAAGGTGCTCAGGTCAGCTCAGTAGAATCCAGAATATTTCAATTTCTCCACTCTTTGATTTATCCACCTCTGATACAGATATCTATTCTATGTACATTCCAATACACATCTGTAAAACTCTTCAACTGAAGTTGATTGAGCTCCTTCTGAATTGTTCTGAAATGAGCAATCCCTCTTGGGTATAGAGGATTGCAAAGATGAGTCCTATGAGTTTACATTGCTATGCACAGACTGCCTCTTCCCATGCTCATTGAATGCAATATGGAAGGGTGTATGGTCCTCAAGCATAGCTGGAAGATGCCAGGGAAGTAGCCTGCTCAACCATGTGCCACCATCACCCCTAACATTCTTTATATATATGGAAATAATATATATAAAGTTTTCTAGCATTATGAAGGAAAATGTTCACTCTCTACTTTTACCTCAATATTCACAATTTCATAATTCTCTGTCATTGCAAAGCTTTAGTAGCATTCCTATTGCATATTGAACATCTTAAAGGTTACACAAATATTCTCATAAATGTCACACTTCTGTTTTCTACCTCATATAAGTCTTGATCAAATTACAGAACTGAAACTTGCATATTAAAGAAATAGAGATAAAATTAGCACTTGGAATATTTTATATGAAATCCTGGAATTTGCACTCTAATCTGATGACTCAGGAAGAAAGGAACCTTCCATTTTACATTGTGACTGCAGTTCATTTCTCTCCTTTTGTTGCTTCTGGGCTTATAAAAACTGAATTATGCCTTCTGTCTAAGGGATACTGCAATATCATCCCATGGTTCTAGCTCTCATTAATCATATATGCCTATTTACAAAGAAGATAGCATACACTGTTTAAAATTACACCCTACAGTTGTCCATTGACCTGCTGCAATGCAAATAAGTTATAAGACACTAGTCATTCTCAGAAGAGATTGGTTTATTATCCCTTTAAATCCATTTATGTATTTTGGGAAGAGATAACATTATCCTGCACCAGACTCAAAAGTACTATAGCAGACTTAACAAATTAAGTGTTGACTGCCTGAAATCATATTGTCTAGCCTTTCCATCACATCTATGAGTGGCCAATGCAAAGGCAGAGAGGATGTACATTTTCTCAAACCAACCATTGATGTTTGGTATGTAAGTGTCTTCCCATGAGTACATATCAATGTTTTTTTGCAATATTCCATGCATATTAGATCCAAAGTTCTTCGTAAACATAATTCAAAAATTTTGAAATATAATTTAATAATATATTAACACCTTTAAAACTTAATTCTCCAGAACTTGGTTCACTATATTAAGAACATTCAACCAATATGGAACAACTGGATGATATGACCAAATCATGTCATATGATTCAAATTTGTTGCATCTCTAATACAGAAAAGTAGAAAATCATCTCTTTTTGAACATCCATTGAGGGGCCTAATAGACCTAGAACAGATTTTCACTTATGAATTAGTCTCATCTTAAGGTCTGAAACATATTTAATTTTTTTTAAATCTGAGGTTCTTGAATTGTTAAGTAGGAAATTCCAGTTCTCTTTTCCAAATTTCTTGTAAATTATCAATATTAATTTTACTAAAACTCTTTGTTGATAAAATTAAATTGTTGATTTAGCTACTAAAAAACCTTCATGCATTCAGAATCCTAGGAATTTCCAGACCCCCAATGAGAATGAACAATTCTATTGAGTATATTGCCATTCAGCAGTTTCAGACAAGTTATATTCTTTTTGCAGTATCTCAAAATTTGTAAAAGTATCATTAACAATATATTTTCAGTCCAAACTTTCCAGAAAAAATGTTTTGCCTACCAATTTAAAATAAGAATAAGTCTAAAGATTCAATTTCTGATGAAATACACTTGCCAAGATTTCAAAGGTTCTAAGTAATCTCTATTCATATAGGGGTTTGAACTTTGAAAGATGGAACCTTGGAGTCTGACTATTTCCTAAAAATTGGTTATTAACTTCTCAGTCAGTCTAAAATACCTAAGTGGAATGGACATAAACATCCCTTTTTAAATATATATCACTCATGTGATTATATTTATCTTTATATGTTCCTCCCAAAAGGCTCTTAATTATTTTCAACCATCTATTGATATCATTATTAATCTGTGGTATAGTTTGAACTATACTAACAATATTTTTCTAGAGATAATTATCCCCAAATATTTATGGTCATCCAAATTAAAAAAGGAAAGCCCATTTTTACATATTTCCATAGAGAACATATCAGCTGTTCGTCAAATGTTAGTTTTGTTCAAGTTTCTTGTATAGAAATAAAATTTACCAGATTGCTGTACAGCCTCCACAAAATGAAGTAAATACTTTGAATAGTTATTAATAATCTCTTTCTAGATTATCTAATAAGAAAAACCAAAGGTTCCACACCCAAGCTAAATATAAAAAGCAGTAATAGCCATCCTTGAGATTTTCCATGGTGCATCCTGACTGAAAGGAAGGAATAACGCCATTCATAAAAACTCAAGCTGAAGGAATAGAATAATAATTTTTAATGCTAGGACTAAAAATGGAGGGAAATCTGGTTTGTGCATCACATGTTACAAAAACTGAATCTGCGCCTTTACAAAGGCTTTCAATGTTTTCAGGATTCTCAGATGGAATTGTTAGAAAATCAACCAATAATCTGATATTATCAGATACTTGGTATCTTTCCATAAAATCAGATTGTGCAATCTATGTGCCAAGGTTGCAGTCAATATTGTTGTGTTTACCTTTAATAACAATATTGGGTGTTCGCTCACACAATTAGTAGGATCCTTACCAGTTCCAAGAAAACTGTTAAAAGGAAAAGGCACTTTTTTCCAAAAGACTCATTTACTCTTACAATAAAGGAGCCAAGCTTTCTTTATATTATCCCTGCCAGGCCCTACCATCCTCATTATATATTTTTATTTGATTAGTTTTGTAACACTCTTTAGTCTTGTTTTTGGTTTTGTACAAGTAACTTATTTTTTTATTATTTCAGTTGTTGTAATCCACCCTGAATGATTCATATTCACGGTTCTCCCTCCCTCCCTTCCACCCTCCTACTCTCTCTCTCTCTCTTACACACACACACACACACACACAAATTCACTTTTCCCCAAGCAGGGCAAAAACTGGGCCATCAGAAGCTAAATGTGAGGATTTTAAAGAGGAGGATTTCCTTATTCCTCTTTTTCTTTATTTACTGATTAGCAACTTGGGTTAGATGAAATCCCAGTGATCAATGAGAGGATCACACACTGCAATTGCGTGCACATACCGGTGTTTAGGGAAGTAGGAGAGACTAGTCAGAGGGAGGAAAGAATTCTGACTGAGACATTCCAGCAAGTTTTTGGTTACAAATAGTATTTCTAGTTGCAGAAAGTTTTCACTTCTCTTATTATCATTTGAACTGTTTCATGGTAGTTTTTTTTACTAATTATTTTTTTTTCATGGAGAGGAAAGGATGGTATTCTTCCAAAAAGAAATACATCCCAGCATGGGAACCTAAGATGATTATACTGTATAGTTCAGTGTTTCTCAACCCTGGCAACTTTAAGATGGGTGGACTTCAATTCCCAGAATCCCCCAGCCAGCATGCTAGAGTAAGTACCCTACAATAAGGTTTCAACATTTGACTAACAGCCCAATCAGCAATCAGTATAAAGTGTGGTTAAGACATTTCCAGATATGATATTTCAAAAGCTATTTGCTTCCCCTGGAAAAGAATGGCTTTATAACTATCAAGCTTATTGTATAATCACATACTTGCTTAGAAAACCTCAGAAGAACAATTTATCTTCTAAAAATGTCAGTGTTTGTCACAGAACTCATGTGGGGAGGCATAATAGCTGTTGATGTTACTACAAAAACATGAAATTATCTAAAAACTTCTCCCCCCCCCCCTTCCTCCAGCTTTCTAGAGTATCAAGTTAATGATTATGGGAGAATTTTTAAAAGTGGATACAGATTTGAAAGAGATAGATAGATAGATAGATAGATAGATAGATAGATAGATAGATAGATATAGATATAGATATAGATGTAGATGTAGATGTAGATGTAGATGTAGATATAGATATAGATATAGATATATAGATTTTTTTTTTCTCTGAAGGAAAGTGACATCACTGAAGTTCATGCAAGTTAAGAACAGTTCACTTCACACTGCTGCCCCAGTGTAGCAGTTAAAGTTTTGGATGAGGATTTGGTCTACCCTCGGACATGTAAAGTCACTGGATGACTTTGGGCCAGTCACTTTCTGAGCCAAACTGAACTCACAGGGTTGTGGTGGGAAAAACTGTGTATTGCTTGGAGCTCAGATGGAAAAGTGGGACATTTAACTAACTAAACTAAAAATGTAAAAAATGTCAGAGAGTTTTGACACAGGTATTTGTCAGACCCCACATGAGAATATGCTAGACTGCCAATAGATGTTCAATTCACTTAAGGGTTGTGGAACCCAATTTCACAATTGTAGTTTCAGAAAAAGTTTAGTTACTAGACTACTAATAGTACAGTTATTGCCCATTTCTCAGTTTTCAGCCCATTGGCAGCCCTGTTCCCATGATTCATTGTGCAATTCTTTGACACTCCTAAACTGTGACAGTATCATAGCTACCAAATCTTAAAACTCAGCCATAGGTTATCCTCTGGTTTGTCATTTTTTAACAAATACATTTCAGAAGGGTGCTTTGTCACTTTTCCTTCTGATGGCTCCAATTTCACATACAACCCAATAATTACGTTTTATACCCCCACTCATATGGGAGTGTAAAAATGTGAACTGGGGGTCACCTATGTCTGGCCAGAACCTCTGATGTGACCCCCAATCTCAGAATGGCCATGGCCAAAGATTTCAGCACCTTCATTTTCCAGGGAGGTGGGGTGGGAAAAGTTTTAAGAAGCCAAATTGATGCCTTATAAAGATTTTTGGAGTGCAGCCCTCAACATGGCATGCAAAGCCTGGTGCAAATCTTGAGCCATGAGAAGTTGTTCAGTTGTGTCCTAATGGCTAGAATTGTCTGACTAAAACCACTTAAAATTACCTCACAAGTTTTATTCTCCAACAAAAGTCAATGAAAATGTGAAATTTAAAGTTGGAATTGTTTGAGATGCTGTTATCTAAGGGCAGATCTGCACTTTCAGCTCTGCTTTCTGAGTGCAGAGATGGATGATGTTATCTTCCTCCCAATACCAACCCATTGCAAATGCTTTGGTTCAAAACTGCAGTTTTCCAACCAGAGCCATCTTCAGTCCTTCAGAGGAGGTGGTCTCTAGCGCTTCATTCCATTCTAGTAGCAGCCCCAACCCTGATTGGCTGGCCACTGCTCTGGACAGCCATTTCCTGTTGGGGTGCTACATTCTTTGTTGTTTGTTTGTTTTAATAATCTTGCAATTGATTCAACAATATCTGTTAAGTCAATCAATTATCCTCACTATAGAAGCTCATGCTCCATTCAACCTTAGCAGTGAATACTCTCTTGGTTTCTGCCCTTGACTGAGTGAAGCATGCCCCCCTTGCTTTCCCACCTCCTGCCCACAATACTGCAACACTTCCCTTCCCTTCCCTTCCCTTCCCTTCCCTTCCCTTCCCTTCCCTTCCCTTCCCTTCCCTTTTCTTCCCTTCCCTTAATTTTTTAAAAACATGTTTAACTTGCAATGCAGGAACATTTTTACATAGTTTCTAAGAGGCTGAACAACCAGTTTCTCCTTGCTTCAAACTCTCCATGGACGTATAGAGGAAGTAGGAACAAAAGAACAACCTGCTCCCTGTTGTGTTTATTATTGTAGCATCACAGCAATGATGGAACCATAAAGAAAAGAAAATAGAAAGGATCTGTGTTAATGTCAAAGGAAATAATGTGGGAAGGGTGTATATGCAAAGATCTGGGCAAACATAGTAAAGGCACAGGGACTAATCAGAAAGGAACAATTCCTAAAAGGGGAAAGCAGACTCTGGCAGTCTGGTCAACACAGGAGCCGGCCACTGAAGTTTGACTTCTCTGCAGGAATGGGAACGGCTGGGCAAGAAGCAAGAGAATGATCAGTCAGATCTTGTAGTGGCCATAGTCGGGACTGAGCACCAGCCTGGCCCAGTTGCCAACCCATTGCAATTCAGACTGGAATTTCTGAAACTGGCTTAAGAAACAGCCAGGAGCAGCCCAAGGAAACAAACAGTTTTGGCTGCAGTGCAGAATTGCCCTGAAAAAGAGTGCATTGATTTCGCCTTCAGATCATCTGGAGGTTCTGGGTATTGAAGCAGTCCTTAAAACTGCTTTCTGTGGCCTGTTGAGTAGCTTCTGCTGTTCTGTTGCATTTTCACTGACCAGTAGGATTGTGCATTGTCACTCTGGAGCGTCCTGTGAGAAACTCCAATGAATTTGCATTTCTGTCACAACACAGCTTTGATTTTTTTTCCCCCTCCTCTGCTCACATTTTCATGATATGTGTCCTTTGCTTCTCTTAGTCTCTAAACATTAAAACCTGGGCTGGTAAGAATGTTGCTTCCAGGGATTAACTCTATAAGGGTCAAGACAGGTCTGTGGAAGCACTTGGTAAAATTATACTTATTTTTATTTACTTACACAATTTATTAACCACCCATCTCACTTTTTCCAAGTGACTCTGGGTGGCGTACAACAAGGTTAAAAGCAATCAATAAATACATTTTAAAAGTATAAAAATATTTAAAAACCAAGCTAAAACAATAAATAATAAGTGAGGAGATGTTAAAAATAATGGAGCCACAGCAGAAAAGGCCTGCACTTGATTTTGGAAGAACAGTAGATCATGGTGGTAGCAGCAGGGTTCTAATCAGCATTGTGTGGGTACTGCCACTTTTATCTCCCAAGCTCCCACCAACAGATTGTAGTTCTGGGACATTCTGGGAAATTAAAATAGCAGGGTCTAATGCACTGATTATAGGCTTTGGCAATACTCTGGCTATTTTGTTAGGATTTATCGATCCTAGAGCATCTTCCTAAATGGTCCAAGAAAACCCTGTAGGGTTATACGCCTTCCCTTCTTTTTCTTAGTCATCACCAAAATGTCAGAGGCATGGCCAGTGCTACATCCAGACTACACAATCTGTGTAATCAAGTAAGGGGAAGGATGTAATCTAAAAGCAACTGACGGGAAGAAGAGCAAAAGGCGACAGAAGATTGTCGTCTCTCATTTGATAGGTTTCTGCCAAATGTTAATGACACAGTTTAGAGGATCCCGGAGATGAAGAATAAAGCTCTGGAGACCATATGCCACTTTGCTTAGTTCTAATTCTATCTGTGATTGACATTTTATGGACCAAGGAAATATCAAGAGGTTGCTGAAGAAAAGCAGAAGATGAGGAAAACTTGAGTTCTCACTTCCTGCCAGCAACTTAATTGTTAGTTAAGAACTTAGGATCCCAGTCTGCTGCTCAGTCCTGTAGTGCTTAATACCCCAGTACGGGACTGTTTAGACTATGTTATTCATCAGAATATGCTGCAAATCTGTTACCAGCTTGCTTCTTTTACCAATAACTTATGGACTGATACTGTCAGATATTGGGCTTGCAGTACAGTGACAAAAAACTTCCTTTTGAGGAAGATGGTCCCAGGTTGTATTCCTGGCACTTTCAGTTAAAAAGAAAATGATACCTTACGGATCCAATGGAAATTCTTGACCACCTCAATGGCCTTGTAATCCATGCTTAGGAAGAGAAGACTCCAATGTGCTTTTGAATCTATCAAGATCACCCTCTTAATTGGTCTGTCAAGTACCTGTTCATTCCCAGCCATATTTCCTGCCTTTAGCATTCTTCCAGAATGAGCTCAGTACAAATGACATCAGGATCCTAAAATATCCAACCCGCAGCCCTTCCTCTACTACCTTCTCAACATCTTACCACTCTAACAATTTCTTCCTTGGATTTTGAATTGTCCAAGATAGTTAATCACATATTATGAAGGCTAAATTGCATTTGTAAATGGAATTGAATGTAGATGGGTAGTTAATAAACCTTTTGTGTGATATTCTACTTAACGAAAGCTTCATAGTTACCATTTGAGTTTCACAGGTTGGTAATATTCCTCCTTTCAAAAGAGAATGTAAATTGCCTAAGGATGGGAAACCATCATTTGAGCTTAGGAACTGAGCTACATAACAAACCATCATTTGAGCTTAGGAATCTTCTCTGTAAGAAATGGTTCCTTAAGTCTATACAGATAAATGTTATAGCTATTGATTTTTGGTAAGACGGGATCTGAATACTTGTTGAATTTATTTCCAAATAAGTATGGGTACAAAACTATAGTTTCTAGAGCTTGTCATTTAAAATTTTGATTATAGCATTCTGACTTCCCACTTGATCAGCTCAACCAGCCTGATCCAACCTGGTGCTTTCCCAGTGTGATTGACTACATAACCTATAACTAGCATAGGCAACAGAGAAGCTGACTGGGGATGAATGGAATTGCAGTCTAACACATCTGGAGAGTTTCAGAAAGGGGATGATGGCACTAAAAACACAGTACTTATATCATCTCAATAATAAATTATTGAATCCTCTAAAGTTGATTTATAAATCTGGACATCAGTAAGAGATGCTATGGCATGGCAATTTTAACTGTAAAATCACAATGTGTATTCATTATTGGTTTCACGCACTGCATCTAGCCACAATGTATCTCTTTTGTTTTCTTTAGCCAAGTGAAGTGTAGAACTAGCCATTTTGATATTTAAACTGTGGCTTATTACTTGTGAACCAGATTATGTCTTGTTAAATATAATTAAACAATGACTTACAGTGATTTGTGAACATCAAGATGGAATATTGGCTTGGATGTGCAAAATAATCATCAAGGAAGACACTTTATTATTATTGACTATTATTTATGTCTTAGATTGATATCCCACCTTTCCTCCAGGAAATATAGGCCCTTATATGAGCTCTCCCTTCATTTTATTTCATAATAACAGTCCTGCGAGATAGGCTGGGCTGAGAAAGAATGACCACAAATCACTCAGTCTCCAGGACAAAGAATGGAAGATGGGTTCAAGACTTTAACCATGACTATGTAACAAAGGCAATGTTTTAATTGATAAATGGAATTTGAAATGGTATGAGAGCAAAGTGGTAAGGAGATAGGTAGGCAGATGCAAATGGCATTAGTGTCTATTTTGCACAACTCTGTCCTTATGGATGGTGATGAATGATTGGAAAATCTTAGACATATCTCAAGGAAAAATCATAGTTTCCCTCCAGAGGTGTGTTAATCCTTAGTGGGGGCAACTGGATTACAGATCATTGTTGGAGAATACAAAGATTAGTTTTGCCAAGCACCCCAGGCCAAATTAAAATAGGGCTGAGTGGTTTGTGGTTCAGAGTGTTGAACTCAGGCACTTCTGTTAAGTCATAATACATTTGATTTGAGTGACACAGACCTGATACAAACTTTATGGGAGATTGCAGATTAAAAAAGGAGACACTAAGCCTCCTTTTATCCTCCCATCCTAATTAATATAACTGTCACACCTCCATCCTGTAATATTCCCCACAGCCTTGCCTACCACTCTGACATGTCTTAATTTATCTGCTATTTTATCTGTTACTTTAATTTATCTTCCTTTCAGCTAATTTTAGCTACTACTGATCTTTTTGACTAAATCCAATCTTTTTTTTCTCTTATTCTCTTTGTATCTTGAACTAAAACTTTACTGAATATGCATTTTATATACACACACACCTCATTTATTAGGAAAGAAATTGTGTTGATTTTTGCTGAGTTTTCCTTTTAAAAGATAAAGCTTGGTTAAATTCTTTGTAGCTTTCTCAGCTTCCCATGCTATAGCTAAAGCTTGGAGAAAATACTGTGAGATAATTCCTAGCATAGGGCTCTTTTAGATTAAGAAACAATTGGAAAGTTGTAGAGCAATAGAGAGATATGCAACAGTAAAACAAACAAACTTCAATACTTCACAATCATAACAGAAGCTCAAAAATATTACAAAAAGAAATGTGTGATGAAACTTTTCAATTAATGCTGTGTCATCTTGACTTGCAAAAAAGTATGTTTGTTCATTTGTTTAAATGGCCACCTATCTCACAGCAGTGACTGTGAGCAGTAATCATGAACTGTACACACCAACAAAATATGAGCTTCCATGCTGGAGAGTTCCCTACAACACACTGGCTTATTTCATACTGCATGCTTACTTTGGCTACAGATTTAAAGCCTCTTTCTGGGTTCACTTAGTATTCTGGCTGGATTTGCAGAACATGTTAAATACTACTGCTGGGTTAAAAAAAACATAATTGCTATATTCACATAACATGTAATGCCCAAAGAAACCCATGAAATCATGGCTTAACAGGAGGACTTGACTGTAGAGCAATGGCTGGGTTTCTGCCACATTCTGAACCACAAACTATCCCATCCTATCTTAGTCTTACCCAGGATGTTGTGCAAACTCAGTCATTGAATTAAAAACTAAGCATTCCTCCAGAGCTGTTGCTGGGTGAGGAAGAGCCTCCAGTCAGCAACAACAAGTATATCTTTATTATTTTTATTTCTATCCTACCTTTTCACTTTTAGTTTCTCATTGCCTGGTTTTTGTCTTTCTCATAGGACAGTCAGTTCTAATGGCTTCTGTGAAGAAAGATCTCTAGCCAGTTGGAGATGGCAGCACTGAGAAAACATGGTGGTTCTTCATTGCCTGCTTCTTCTTCCTCACAGGACCATTGATTCCAATGTCATTTGTAAGGAGGGTCTCCCAGACAGCAGCAGGGAGTGGACATGGCAATGCCTCATGACTTGTTTCTCTTCCTTATAGGAAACATTTTATGAATCTTCCAGTTCATTCACAGGAATCCATATTTTACATGTGATAGGTCCAAGCCCATTAAGACTACTTAGAAATATATGCACAAGGTACAAAAGGAGAGATAAGATTAAGGAAATTATGTGCTATAATTGGAAGTTTGACTTCAGAGATTTCTATAAAGGGGGGGAACAAAGAAGTAGAAGGAAATATTCTTCCTGTAGAAAGAAGGCTAAAGGGGATAGTTTAAGAGTCTTACAATTGGGGAAACAGAGCAGAGCAGAGGAGCAAAGGGCCTTTCCCCAGTGCAAAATTCAAGTTATAATCATCCGTTCTAAAGTCAACAGAAAACTGTACCCTCATGAAATGTATTGTTTCCATTGCTGATACTTATTGCTATACCAACTGAGCCTCAATGACTCAATTCCCAGTTACTGCTAGTTATCCAATTTCCTTCCAAGATAATGGGTGACAAAGCCTAACAGATTTTAAACATCTTGAAAGTGTTTTTGGACTGTGTTAGAATAAGGTGGAAAATACTACTTTAACACTGTTATAACCAAGGACAATGTAAGTATGTCTTTCTCATGAGCTGGTGACTAAATGGAGGCAATATCATGGGGTCACAGCAGAAAAAAAATGTTGCTTGTGCCATGAAATGCTTGTGCCATAGTTAAGTGCAATTAGTGAAAGACCCCAAGAGGGGAGTCCCTTAATGTTGTCTCTAGTCCTAATGTTCCTCCAGGTCAGTAGGATAATAGGTTCCAAGAACGGATGCTTCAAAAGCTGCATCTCCAACTTTCCCCTCAGGAGAGCTGGTCTTAACTGGACAAGAAGGTTTCCAGCCTAGCTAAAGACTGCAGCAGTGCCAATTGGTTTATTTTGATTTATACCCCACTTTTCTATCCATGGTTCCTCAGTGCTTGCTTTTTCTTTCCTGCACAGGACAGGTAATCCTGATAGCCTTTGTAAAGCAGAGTCTCCAACCCAGTTGGAAATAGTAAGGAGCAAAATTGGCAAATGTTCACTGCCTGTTTCTTCTTCTGTTAAATTTGATGTTTGTGTTCATACTTCTCTTATTTCCTTGTGGGTCATAGGTTACAGTTTAAAATGTGTTAAACTGTGCTTTAATGTATCATTTCATTATCTGTGAAAACAAATGCTTGATTTTATTTTTCTGAACTTATATATTGTCAGCTGTCCAAACTTTCTGCAGTACTGCTCTGTGTTAAAGTGATTAATACTGCCAGTGATCTTTTGTTTTTGATTTTAAAAAGGTATTAATGCCATTTTTGTAGACCTGTCTTTTCAATAACATGTTGTACATATGAAACCTGTACAGAAAAAAATATTTTTTCCAATCATTTGTTACTGTATCCCTAAGCAATAGATTTTATCTAATTTTCTTATCCTCTTCAAATTTTGTAAAGGTTCTATTGCACTTCCACATTTCCAAGACAATTAATTGCATGTTTCCTACTGAAAATGTATATATTTTTGTGCATGCACATATTGCATATACACCATTCTATAATTTATTATCTTAAAGATGCATAAAAAAGGAGTCAAAATAATATGGTCAACTTTCCAAAAAAAACCTACTCTTTATAAACAAAATGGAGAGATGCAACCAAACGAAATAAATTACGTTAAAGCCATTTTTTCCAGGCCTAGATAATAGAATTCATTAATATTATTCAGAAATTTAATTCAAAATTCAGAAAAAATAACTGTCGGTAATTTTTTTTAATTCATGCATTATATAAATAAGACCCACTAACAGAGTTGCTGCAGAAATAAATTACATCACACATCCATCCTGTTTGAACTGTTTTCACCTCCTAATGCAAGTGTTATAGCTTTTGCCTGAGACTGTCAACCTTCAAGACACCATTCTTAATATATAATCAAGTGGTTAAAACTTGTGTGCACATGACAGGCTTGACATCCATAAATCAAATTTTGCTCTACAGCATGCCCTACAACCATTCTGCAGCACTGGAAAAGTCTTGCTAGGCAATAGAGTTCTGACAAGCATCAATTGTTTGAGATGAATCTTGAATTCTAATCCTTGGTTTATATAAAGTGCCACAGTTGATATCAAATTATAAAAAGCTTTCAGAGGGTTTCTGAGTTGGGACCAAGGAGTATTTGAAAGGTCTAAGTGTGGAGTCCAGCATTGTCTAGATCTTGAGGAAGTTGTGTGACCTTCACCAAATGTTAAGAAATGCACATCAACAATCTTTTCAGGTGGAATTTCACTGGAATAATTTGAGTGCCATTTTTTAAAAAAATTAAAAAGTTTAATTTTAAAATTATTTTAATGTCTAAAATAGCATGAGATCTTGTGCAAGATCCTTCAAGATTTGGTTAGGCCATGATATTTTGGCACTTCTATTTATTTTGGAGATCAGTAGATGCCATATAGAAGTGTTGTGTAGGTACTGTGTGCCACATTGCTGACCCCATTTTAATGGCAAAATAAAGCCCTTCCTTTTGTAGCCTAAAATCATGGCCTAAAAATGTCAAATGCATCTGCCACTGGTGTTCTGCCTCCTTAAACTTTCTGCTTGAGAATATTAAGAAGTTCTTTTTTTCACACACTGCATAGTTAAACATGATTTAGGATGTAGGCCATCAATCTGTATGGTTTCAATAGGAAGGCAACAGGTCCTCAGTCGTGGCCTACAGAAAAAATATCCAGTTGGGAGAACTAATATTTCCATAGGACACTATTTCAAATTTCAGCATGTATGCAAGATTCAGAGGATGCTTCAAAGACCTCCTTTTGAATATGTATTGAAAAATAAAAGCCCTCATTGTTCTCTAGAGAAGAGCACCCATGTGGATCTTGTCCCTCCTTATTTTTCTAATGAATATATTAAGAAGAAGGAGAAGGAATAATGAGAGATTTATTCAGAGACAACTTTCATGATCACTCCCTAGAGATAAAGCCACCATCCATGCTGATCAGTACAAGGCTTTTAAAACAGCAAAGCTATGATTATCACGACTTACTGGTAACTAAAACAGTGACATATTTTTTTCAGAAGTTTTCATGCATCTCCATATATTTGCATGAAAGAGGGGATAGTCATAGGCCATTACATTACAGCATAATGGCAAATAATTGGCATGTCTGCAACAAAATATTCTATACAAATCCTTGAAAAGCCAAAGATGTATATTTAATGATCACTCTAGAATGAAATACTGTCAACAAAGAAGCATGCATTTAGCAATGCATAACACTGAACCAAAAGCAATTTACAAAATATGGATAAATGTACTTTCTGCAGAATCTAGCCGATGTGTAATGGCAAGAGCCATATGGTTAACTGGAAGCTGGCATTGGAGGAATGTCAAGTGAGATCCAATGTTTATGAGTAATAGTTTGTTTTTCGTGAAATGAGATCTCATTCTGCCTTTTGCCAATGTCATGGGCCAATTTAGAATTTTTTTTTTTATTTAGGACTCTATTTAAAGATCAGCCATTTGAGCTTCAGTAAAGCAAATCACAGAAGGGGGTCATGAGCTGCTGAGGAAAAGCCAGTGAAAAAGCATTCTGCCTTAATTTGTGCTCCTTTAATTCCTCCCATCCACTGCTTGCAGTTCTATTGAACTCTCTTCATTATTTCCACCATATTCTTTTCTTCCTTGCTGTTACCTCTACATGGAAGGGATCTATCTGACACTGGCAACATTCCCATCAGCTTGACACATGCTAAGCTTATCTAACTGGCATTTTTCTTTCCTGTACAAAACCAATATCCGCAGACAAGCAAAATAGCTTGGATTTTTTTTAGAAATTCATCTGAACTAATTACTTCAGTTTGAAGCAAGTGGTTTTAGAAAAAAAAGAGGACCTCAGGGTTATTTCTACAATTTGCAAACCTCTTTACTAATAGTTCCTTCAGTCCGAACTGACATAGAGATATGAAATATGTTTTTACAATTCTGGATGTAATGAAGAAAATTAAAAAATGGTGCATTCTGTCAGGACAATGTTAGATCTTTGGTCACCAAATGAAATCCACTGACAGCAACAACACAACCAACAAAAAGAAACACTTATTCACACAGAAGACATCAACAGAACAGTATCCAATATTTTTTTTAAAAAATTTTGGATGTATTTATAGTTTTAATGCTTTTTTGTGAGTCGTCCAGAGTCCCCTTTTATGGGGGAGATGGGCAGTGGAGAAATCCAATGAAATAAATAAATAAATCCAATATTATGTGAGAATACTTTGTGCCACAAAATTAGTATCTCTTCTCCTTCTGCCTGCCTGCATAGATTTTGACAGCCTTTAGGTGTTTTCTTCTTCTAGTCTCCTCTGACCTTTTATTATATCTCATATTTAACCAACTTACTGTAACTGTCCCCCCTCTCTTGACAAGTCTGTTCACTATAGCAACTGTCTCCAAGCAGCAGCTTTTCTCACATTCTTCCTGGTTTCATGATCCCTCCTTTTGGGTTTGAGCTCTAATCCACTTCTCTTAGCTTCTTCTAATCTGGACCTCTCTAGTTGATCCATTGGGCAATTATCACTGAGAAACTTGCCAGTCTCTCTCTTCTCCCCATTGGCTGAACTGCCAATCAATCTGCCTCTTTCCTCCTGCAGGAGTGGAATCCTAGCTGGGCAAAGTGTTGCAAGGAGATAAACCTCATGCTCTCTCCCTTTACCTCATTTCTGTGAATCACTAGTTCCTATTTTCTACATCTTGCAATTTATTATTCACCTTTTCCTGGCTTACATCAGCTTTACTACAACCAACTGAGTTGTAGCAAGACTAAAATGATTTGCAGACTTCCTAGCAACAAAGGAGGGCAAGAGCATATATACCCAATTCATTTCCCAATGGTGCTTTTTCTACCCATAATCTCCCCTTGTTGGCAGGGAAGCTCTCTAAGGTCTCTTGACCTTTAAGAAGCATTGGTCCACCTGGTAGAACATTAGAAAACTCATTCAGGGATGTGTCTGAACTACCAGAATATAATGGTTATGGAAAGTGAATATGCATTCATCAGCTTACCCAATTAGGTATGTTTTTACCCAACTTAATTATACCTTATCTCAATAAACTCAATAAACTCAATAAATGCATTAGAACTCACTGTGAGCCCTACAACCTCCAAAGCCCCACTGATGATGTCTGATTTGCAGACAATCTAGGCATACTGGCTTATATGGAAACTAATGTTCATCCAACTGTACACACAGAAGTTTTCCTCTTCTGATTAGAAGTCAGTATTATGTATTTTAAGGAGGTGGGGCTTGGCTTACATATGAAGTATTAATAACTGAATAGGGATATTTGTACCCCTGATGAAATAGGGTTTTATGGCCTGTGTACATGTCTGTGCATCTGATACAAACTCATGTAGAAAAAAGGTCTTACAGACTTCTGAATGGATATTATAAGAACCTCTAGTCTTTTCAGAAATAGAATTATTGTCTTCTTCTATCACAGTAGGAGTGAATAAAACAGAGATTATCTTCTTTTAGTCCAAAAGAAATCCCCTACAATACTCACCTTTTCTAAGAAATTTGAAAGCCATAAATAAAGGCCAACAAAAAGGAATAATTTTATTTATTTATTTATTTATCATATTTATACAGCCTCCCATCTCACACAAGGCGTACAACAATTTAAAAATGAGTACATAAAAACAATTACACATAAAAAACTGTAAAAATACACAAAACAGGAGGGATAAAATTAATAAGGGAGCCATCGTAAAATCTCCCCAGTCCCCTGGGAGCCCCAGGCCTGATCGCATAACTGGGTCTTGAGGGCCTTACAGAATGTTAAGAGGGATGGAGCTAATATCACTCCTGGGGGGAGTAGATTCCACAAGGCGCACGCCACAGCAGAGAGGTCCTGCCTCCTGGGAACCGCCAAGTGTAATTCTCTAGCAGGTGGGATCCGCAGCATGCCTTCTCTGCCAGATCTGACAGGACAGGCAGATGTAACTGGGGAGAGGCGATCCCTCAGGTAACCTGGGCCCATGCCATGAAGGGCTTTAAAGGTCAAAAGCAGCACCTTGAATTGGACCCAGAAGCAAACTGGCAACCAGTGCAGCTCACAAAGTAGAAGTGCAACATGTACGCCCTAGGGGCACACATAACTGCCCGCACCATTGCATTTTGCCCCAGCTGAAGCTTCCGGATACTCCTCAAGGGCAGCCCCATGTAGAGCGCATTACAGAAATCTAAATGGGAGGTGACCAGGACATGAGTGACAGTGATTAGGTCCCTCTGATCTAGGAATGGGCGCAACTGGCGCACAACACAAAGCTGTGCAAAGGCCCTCCTAGCCACGACTGCCACCTGCTGTTCCAGCAGCAGTCGTGAGTCCAGGAGGACCCCCAGATTGTTCACAGGGTCTGTCTGGGGCAGTGCAACCCCATTCAGTACCAAAGATGACATAATACTAGCACCAGAAGGCCCCAGAACCCACAGCCACTCAGTCTTGCCAGGGTTCAGTTGAAGCCTGTTGTTCCCCATCCAGACCTCACAGCCTCCAGGCACTGGGATAAGACATTCACAGCATTGCTTAATTCACCAGGGGCAGAGATGTATAACTGGGTATCATCAGCATACTGATGATACCTTACCCCATGGCGACGGATAAGCTCACCCAGTGGCCTCATGTAGATGTTAAATAGGAGGGGGGAGAGCACTGAACCCTGCAGCACCCCACATAACAGGGGCCAAGGGCAGGATCTCTCCTCCCTAACCACCACTGACTGGAATCGGCCCTGGAGGAAGGAGGTGAACCAGCACAACTGTCAGGATTAGCCCAGGAAACTCCAGGAGACAGTACAGATTCAATTCAGCATGGTTTATTGGCTTCAGTCCCGTTACAGAAATCTTCTCAGAGTGAAAGCAATTCCCAGAGTCACCCCACAAACATCCTGCATTCCTCAGGGAGGTGCCAGTCTCATTCTCTTATCTCTACCTCTTTGTTCTGGGGATAAGAGTATGCGCTTAACTCTTTCCGCTCTAGTTCTCACAACAACACAGTGCCACTCACCCCCAATCCTCTGAGCCAATCCAGAAGCATACCATGGTCGATGGTATCGAAAGCCTCTGAGAGGTCAAGTAGGGCAAGGATGGATGTACAACCCCCATCCTGCCCTTGCCAGAGATCATCCAAAAGTGTAACCAATGCTGTTTCCATCCCATACCCAGGCCTGAATCCCGACTGAAAGGGATCCAGATAATCAGATTCATCCAAGGTCCTCTGAAGCTGTTGTGCAACCACCTTCTCAATCACCTTCCCCAAAAAGGGGAGGTTAGATACTGGATGAAAATTGTCCAGTATAGTGAGGTCTAGCGATGGCCTCTTGAGGAGGGGCAAACCAAGTCCTCCTTAAGAGGTGAGGGAACAACCCCCTCACTCAAAGATGCATTAACCATCGCTAGAACCCACTCACATGGCACCCCCCAGGCTGCTTTCACAAGCCAGGAGAGGCATGAATCTAAAGAGTAGGTGGCTGAGCTCACAGCCCCAAGGACCCTGTCCACTCCCTCAGGTCCAACAGGTTCAAACCGTTCTCAGATAACAGGGCGAGACTCCTCCCTAGGCACCTCCACTGGACCTGCAGTAAAGCCAGCATCCAACTGAGAATGAATCCGAGCAATTTTATCCAACAGATGCTGAGAAAATTCCTCTGCACATCCCTACAGAAGGTTCTCCAAGCCATCCTTACCCAGGAGGGCTTGTGTCACCTGAAACAGGGCTGCGGGGCAGCTATCTAAGAGTGGAGGAGTAATGATGCTTCACTGTCCTTATCTCCACTAAATAAGCATGAATAGCTGCTCTAACCCAAGTTTGGTCGAGTTCATCCCTTGTCGAGCACCAGCAGCACTCTATACATCTCTTCTCTTGCCTTCTCTCCCTTAGCTCTTCTGTAAACCACGGAGAGTGCCGGGATCCCCAAGAGGAGAGAGGTCGCATGGGTGCAATCTGATCCAAAGCCTCAGCCTCCCCTTTATTCCAAGTGGCTACCAAGGGTTCAGATGGACCATGCAGCAGACCAACAGGAACAACCCCCAGCTCCCTCTGGAACCCATCCAGGTCCATTAGTCTCCAGGGGTGGACTGACTAATAGGTCCAGCCTCCCTGCAGTGGATAGTGGTGCTAGGGAATCCCATTGTAATCAGGGCATGATCTGACCATGACAAGGAAGACACCAAAAGCTCCCCCAATTTCAGATCACATAGCCACTGCTCCAACAGGAACACCAGATCCGGTGTATCACCACTGTTCCATGTCGGGCTCTGGATGATTCGGGATAGGCCCGTGGCCATCATGGTGGCCATGAACTCCAGAGCCTCCTTAGACCCCACCTCTAGAGAAAGCAAATTGAAGTCCCCCAAGACCATAAACCTGGGGAACTCCACTGCCAACCCAGAAATGGCATCAAGGAGCTCAGGCAGGGAAGTTGCTGTGCAGCAGGGAGGCTGGTACAACAGCAGCAATCCCAACTTGCTGATCCCTAGAGCCCAACTTGATGAGCAGGGCCTCACATCCAGTGACCTGTGGTGCAGCGCCCCTGAAAGCTGTAAGAGATTCCTGGATAACAATTGCCACACCTCCACCCCTGCCCCAGACTCTCGGCTGATGCCACACTCGAAACCCGGCTGGGTATAACTCTGAGAGGGCTACCCCCCACCCTCCGAAATCCAGCCAGGTCTCAGTGATGTGTACCAGGTCAGCCCTCTCATCCGTGATTAAATCACTGGTGAGGGATGCCTTATTACAGACTGACCTGGCATTTAGAAGCAGCAGTCAGAGACCAGAGCCTCTGAAGTTCTGCTGACAGGGTTCCAGGGCTCAGACTGAGGAGTTGGAACATGAAACCGGCAACAAACAACAGTCCCGCAGTCCCCAGGAATGGCCTGCTCCCCATCTCCCACCATATCTCCCCATGCCTGTCACCACCATAATATTTTGGCCTGCTCCATCCCCCCAACAGCAGCCCCATCCCTATATTGACTCTCAATTCCCAAAACTGGGGAGCATTACCAGTCCTTACCAGCCATACCTGGGAGGGGAACTGGGCACTCCGAGGTTCTTTAGCTTACTAGCTGTCCAAGCCATCAGAGCCCAGCAACCACCTCCCCCACTTAATTACCACAGCCTCACATGCAAACATACACAGGGATCCCTCCCTTGCTGCTCCCACCAGCAGGCAGTGGGCACCCTACCCATTCACCCTTCATCAATTTCCTCCTCTGACTCTCACCCAGAGAGAGGATCAACACATTCAAACCCATTCACACCCACACACACCCCAGTCAGCATCCAGGAGCTCCTACCCCGCTGCTCCCACCAGCTGGCAAAGGCTCCAACCATTCACCCTCCCACCAAACCAACCCTGGCTCTCACCCAGAGAAAGGCAAAGAGGGGGAATAACATTCAATTTCCAGTGGGAAGCCCACAGTCCAACTCCCAGGCACTTCGCCATTAAATGGGAGTAGTGGTGTTTATTGTTAGGAATATGCAGCAAAATATTTTATTTATGAGATTTTTATATTGTATCAATCCAATGAGAATCTAAGTGTGTATCATAAAATAAAATAAGAATAATAAAACAATACAGTAATAATACAATAAATGATAACCAATCACAAATTCCTTCCTCACATTCTCACATTCTCATGCCGGTCCCATTCATACTAATCAATCTCCAAAGTCCTTCTTGAATAGCCAGAACATAGAGTCTGGTTGAGTGCGTAACAATTTTAGTTTGTTTTTTTAAAGTATAATCTTGGTAAGTTATGTTTTGGAAAGTAAGAGGAAAAGTGGAATAGTATTAAAATATTCTGACATGGAGAAAATCCCCCAGCTAGAAACAGGTTAAGATAAGGCTACATGGATACATATATCCTGGAGAATCTATTCCATTTCCATTCTCACTCTCACTTTTCCATTGTCCCCCAACACTTAGTTCTATAGCTAAGACTTTTGAGGAAAGGCTCCCTTTGGGGATTTTTTTTTTCTAAATCACTCTCTTTCTCTCCCTTATTTTGAGGCATTTAGATTTACTTCCTTATAAGTGCAGATAGCACATTTTTTAGCTACATAAGAATTTCAACAAATTAGCTATTAAGGCTAAATCCAACTTTTCTGCCACTCATCTCCTCTGTAGTCTACTTCATGGCCTTCAGATTTGCTCTGAGCTTCCTGCAAGTCTTTGAAGAAAATCTATAAGAGGGCACGTGGGAAGCCTCAAAAGGTTAATTCAATTTGTCAGCAGGATCCACTCCGCTGGCATAATTGCTTACTGGCTTTGGATGGTTGGTTATTTATTTGATTTACGTCCCACCTTTATTTTATACAACTAAAAGTTACATAATGCCCTTCTATTTTCACCACCACCACAATTCTGTGAAGTGGGTTAGATTGAGAGAGAGTGATTAGTCCAAAGTCACCTGGTGAATTGCCACGCCTAAGAGAGGACTAGAGGATTTATTTAGGATTCTTGCCTATATATGTACTATAAAATAAATCTGCATCAAAATATTGTTTTTAGGAAATGCTTAAAATGGAGCTTTCTCTTGTGCAGGACCATATAAATCATTGCATCATTGGAGATCTGCTCTAAACAAGCAACATAAGCCTGAAGCCAACCTTCAAGAAGAAAGCATGAAGTTTATAAGAGAAAGTTACAGTTATAAATCCACCCTGCCAATTTTTTAATTATTCCACTCCCACTTCATCCTTCAACAATAAGTAAATGATGAAGAGAATTTCTGACAGAGGCTAATTTCACACATCATTGGGAACAATAAAGTGTTTTCCAGACAAGGAGCACTCAGTGTAGTTACTAATGTGTTTTAATGCACTGTAAAATGTAAGCTGATAAGTGGATCAACTAGATAATTGCAGTAAGTCAGCTTCAACCCAACCCAAGTCTTTATTACATATATACAGGTCTGGTGAGAGTGTCATTTCTTAAATATTATAATAACTAGTTTCACCTACTCTCAGTTTTTCAAATTAAAATGCCCTAATAGGGATCTGCTCCAAAACATAACTGAGCCAATGACTACTTCTGTATTTTACAGACATAACCATCAATTTCTTTTCTAGTAAGCTAGAATTAAAGGTTGTTAGTATTAAACATTACATTAAATTAATGATGTCCCTGTATTTATAAATGAGTGGGATTTTTTTTAAAAAAAGAAAGGTTTTTATGATTTCATCTAAAATTCCTTTCAATTTTGGCTTGAATGATAAATAAGCCTGTGGCATTCTGATTTTTCCTTACATTTCTCTCTCTGATAACATCGGCAACTATCAGTCCAATGGAACCAATGCCTAGAGAGCACTGGATTTGCTTGAGCAGGGCATGGACAAAACTGAAAGTTGTATTTAAAATGTTCCATTGTAATATTTTAAGTTGCTTTTCTTTCAACTGAGTTTTCTGTTGGGGGGAAAAAAATGCCAATGGTGTTTTAATGTTCCACCCATAAGAAGCAATGGGAATTTAAGACCAGCTGATGCTCCCCTGCTATTCCATGTTAGGGCCACAAAGGTGGTTCCTGCCACCCAATGTGCAGCGTGGGGGTGAAATTAAGACATAAATAAATAAATCCCCATAGGAAATAATAGGAACATGCTTTTGCTCTCACCCACTGAAAAATCAGTGCAATTATTTAAACAGCCTTGTCTCTTTCACAACACTGAGAAGAGACAAATCTTTTCACTTTCCTTAAATAAACCCACTGGAATGCTTAGCCAACAAATTACAGGACAAACAGAACAGCCAATCTTTTAAACATTTATTTCAATTACTATATCTCTCCTCTGAGGGTTTTTTAACATTTTGATTTAAAAGAAATCATCTCCCTGGCCATTTTTTTCTGTAGGCATAGAGACCCCATTTACTTAACAGATCAAGCAACAGATCTGGCTTTTTTCCAGCAAGTCTGTGCTGCTCTTTGCTGATATTTTTTCTTGCACATAGGGATGGCCCTTGCTTCCAAGACAGAGAGCAAGAAAGAGAGAGAAACCTGTTGATATGCTTATTAATTGCATGAATAATAGTAACATTAAGACAACAAAATACCAGAGGACTCACAGAGCACACATATATTTTGAAGGTGAACAAATCATTTAAAAAACATAGATCCTTTCCTTTTTAAAATATACTCTGAACCTCAAAAACACCAAATGTTAATAAATCAACCATACTAATTTTATAGTAGTCTGTGTATTTAGTCAACCTCATCAGAATTAGCACTAGTTATGTATAATGCATAGTACAGCATGCACACATATATGCACTTTTGCATCATAAAGCACAGCATAACATGTATGCAACTGCACACCCATTCACATGAGCTCAAACTTCCACGTAGCAAACTTTTTTTAAAAAAGCAGAAATTTAGTTGGCAGGCCAATAGTCTTATAGGTAAGCCTCTCAAGACTCCTATCCCACATCATCCGTATCTATTCTAAACCAAGAGCAGCAGGGATGTGACTGCTAGGTTGGAAAAACTTTTGGAGGAAAAATAAAAAAATAAAACCACCACAAGCCAAATACAAGCCACAAAACATCAGTTCTTTTGCAATGCCCAATAGAATTGAACACTCAAAACCGCTACACTTTCTTTCACACTCAGAACAAAACAACTCCACATAAAACCACTAAAATCATACAAGTTTTGTTTCACAGTCAGAATACTATGAAAATGACTTAAGATATCAATAGAAGAGAATATGTGTAGCTCAGGGTTCAACTGTGGAGTCCTTGGGGCTCTCTGAGCTTGGTTGTTTTCTTGCAAATGTTTCATTACCTGGCTAGGTAACATCTTCAGTGCTAGAATGGAGTGGGATTTGCTCTCTGTTTATATATGGTAGCTTGCCCTGCCAGTATTGGTGGGGGTGGGGTTTTTTGTTTCTTGGTAGTTCCTTGATTAGGGTATTGTTTACTGCTTGATTGTGTGTCTGGTGACAATCTTGGTGTTAATCTCTGTTTATCTGGGTGATGATTGCTGGCAAGGAGATGTTCTGATCTTTTTGTTTCCTTGTTTCATTTATCTCTATGTGCCTGTTGATGACTGATTTGTCTGAATACCAAGCTTCCAGTAACTCCCTCGCATTTTTGGATTATGCTTGGTCTGAGATGCTGACAGTTTCCCAGTTGAGACTATGGTTAAGTATGTCCATGTGTTGTGAGATTAAGGAGTTTTCATCATGTCTTTTGGCTGCTAGTTGGTGTTCGTGGATGCGCTCTGCTAGGTTTCTGCCTGTCTGTCCTACATAGTGGTTGTTACAGTCCTTACATTGTATGATGTAGATGATTCCTGTTTTTCCTTCTTGGGCTACTGGATCTTTTGCTTTACTTAAGATGTTTTGGAGGGCTTTAGCTGGTTTGTGTGCTACAGTGATGCCATGTGGTTGTAATAGTCTGTTGGTTGTTTGTGAGACATTTCTGATGTATGGCAGTGTTATTCTTTTCATAGCTTGTGTTGGTTGTGTTGTAGTAGGTTGAGTGGTCAGACACTTTTTGATAAAGTTGTGTGGATATCCATTTTGTTGGAAGATGTTGTATAGGTGGTCTCTTTCCTTTTTCTGTTGTTCTGGGTTGCTGCAGTGCATTTGTGCTCGTTTGAATAATGTTCTTACACAGCTCCTCTTGTGGGAGGTTGGGTTGTTACTTTGGTAATGGAGTACTTGGCTAGTGTGGGTTGTTTTCCGATAGACTTGAGTTTCTAATTTGCTGTTATTTCCTCTGCAGATGAGGATATCCAGGAAGGATAGCGTGTTGTTATTTTCCTCTCTAGTGAATTTTATTTCTTTAAAGATGCTGATTGTTTCATCTGTCTTCTCTAGTTGTTCCTTTTTTATTTTAACAAAGGAGTCATCTACATACCAGATCCAAACTTCTGGCTATATGCGTGGAAGTGCTATAGTTTCTAGATGCTGCATTACAATCTCTATGAGTCCTGAGTGGTGATCCCATGGGTGGACCCCTGATTTGTTAGTATATTTGTCCATCAAACTGAAAATAGGTAGTGATGAGGTCCATGATTCTGGGTATTTTAATCTTGGTGTATTTGGTTAGGTCAGGTGTGTTGTGTAGTACTATTGACATGGATTCTTTCACTAGTTCTGGGTTTATGGATGGAAAGATACTGTGACATCAAATGAGACCATAATTTCATCTTCATCTATTTGTACATCTTTGATTTTCTGAAGGCACTGTAGTGGAGAGTTGATAGAATATTTGCTCCTCTCTGTGAGATGTCCAAGCTTTTTTGTCAGTTCTTTTGCTATGTTGTATGTTGGAGTCCCTGGTAAAAATACAATTGGTCGAAGAGGTATGTCAGGCTTGTGTATTTTTGATCATCCATAGAAACATGGGAGGATAGGTGCTCTGCTTTTCATCTGCCACTGGGTTTTTGTTTTTTGTTTTTTATGATATGGCCTTTCTTGGTTAGGTCTTTAAGGATTCTCTTGATCAGGTTGTCTAGTTTCTGTATTGGGTTGGTGTTAACTGGGATGTAGGTTTCTTTGTCCTCCAATAATTTTTTAGCTTTTTGTATGTATTGTGATTTATCCATGACAACTGTGGTTCAGCCTTTGTCTGCTGGGAGGATGATGATGGTTTGGTCCTTTTTTAGGTTTCTGAGGGCTGCTCTGTCCTCTGCTTTGACTAGGTGCTGATTCTGTGTTCTTCTGATCTGTAGTATGATTGTCTACCTTATGTTTTCTTGGGTCTTTGTGTTATGTCCTGTGGTTTTAAATGCTGCTTCTAAGGCTGCACAGAGTTCTCACTGATTAGCATTGTCCATGTTATAGTTGAGGCCTTTCTGGAGGATATCAGGTTCTACAGTGGATAGTGGTTGGCTAGACATGTTGACTAGCCATTCAGGTTCAGGTACCTCTTTGTTTCTGGGATTTAGTTTGAGCAGTTTAGTTTGAAGTTCTGTTTTTCTTTTTTCAGCTTGTCTTAGGGATGTGGTCTTAATGGTGGTTGTCAGTCTATTGGTGTGCTCTGGGGTTATGGTTTGTTCCAGTTGCTCCTTGAGGTTGTCTATGGTATGCTGGTATTTGTTGAGTCTAAGGTGTGTATCCATAATTATTAGTCGTATCATTTTATGGCCTCTTTGTTGCACTACTTTCCATCCAGCTGTGCAGTTTATTGGAGGTTTGTATCTGATGCTGGTGGGCAGGGTATGCTGTTGTAGGCATTCATGTAGAAAGAATAGTTGTTCCTTGGTGGAGGTTTGCCTGCATGCAAATTTCTCCCATCTGCATGCTTTCTGAAGCATTTGACACCCACGTGTAGTACTAATAGAAGAGAATATGTGTAGCTCAGTGTTGAACTGTAGAGTCCTTGGGGTTATCTGTGCTTGGTTGTTTTCTTGCAAATGTTTCATTACCCAGCTGGGTAACATCTTCAGTGCTAGAATGGAGTGGAGTTTGCTCTCTGTTTATATACAGTGGCATGCCCTGCCTGTGTTGGTGTTGGTGTTGGTGTTGGTGTTGGTGTTTGTTTTTTGTTTTTCTGGTATTAGGGTATTATTTACTGCATGATTGTATGTCTGGTGATAATCTTGGTGTTAATGTCTGCTTATCTGGGTGATGACTGCTGCTGAGGAGATGTTCTGGTCTTTTGTTTCCTTTTTATTGTCTCTTTTGAATAGTGTGTAGATGTTGTTTACCTCTATATGCCTGTTGATATATAATATAGATGTTGTCTGAATACCAAGCTTCCAGGAATTTCCTTGGGTTTTGGATTTAGCTTGGTCTAAGAGGCTGACAGCTTCCCAGTTGAAACTATGGTTAAATCTGTCCATGTGTTGTGAGATTAAGGAGTTTCATCATGTCTTCTGACTGCTAGTTGGATGTGCTCTGCTAGCCTTCTGTCTGTCTGGCCTACATAGTGGTTATTAAGAAGGACCAAGCCATCCTCCTCCCATCAGACAACGGCCAAACCACAGTTATTAGGGATAAATCACAATACATACAAAAAGCCAAAAAATTATTGGAGGACAAAGAATCCAACTAAAGCCCTCCAAAACATCTTAAGTAAACCAAAAGACCCAATAGCCCAAGAAGAAAAAACAGGAGTCATCCACAACATACAGTGTAAGAACTGTAACAACCACTATGTAGGACAGGCAGGCAGAGACAGTAAAAAGGAAACAAAAAGATCAGAACATCTCTTTGCCAGCAATCGTCACCCAGATAAGCAGAGATTAACACCAAGATTGTCACCAGACACACAATCAAGCAGTAAACAATACCCTAATCAAGGAACTACCAAGAAACAAAAAACCCCACCCCCACCAATACTGGCAGGGCAAGCTACCATATATAAACAGAGAGCAAATCCCACTCCATTCTAGCACTGAAGATGTTACCTAGCCAGGTAATGAAACATTTGCAAGAAAACAACCAAGCTCAGAGAGCCCCAAGGACTCCATGATTTAAGATATCATTTGAAGACTTTTGCATCTTCTACTAGACAGCCATCCGTCAAAGATACTTCAATTTGGATTTCTGCACTAAGCAGGGGATTAACTTCAGTGACCGAAATGCCCCCTTAACTATGTATATTTATTAATAATTTCACAAATATTTCTGCCTTTGACTTTATCATTGTTTTGGATCTGCTGTTTTACTGACACCATTCCTTTTTCTGCTTTGATAGAGTGTTTTCCCCACGAAAAGGTGACCAAATAATGAACATGGTGGCATCAGGATGATACATAGCCAATTAGACTTAATGATGTTAATGAGGATAAACAAGCCCTCTCATTGCTTTTACTCTGCAATGAACAATAAAGAGCTTAGTCATTCTTGCCAACCCAGCAATTCCATTTCCTGCTATTATAATATACAAAAATGCCATGCAATTTATCTCTAGTTGCATGTAGTTATATACAATCTGACAGGAAGGGAGAGTATGAGAATGATGGTGTATTTCAGATATACATCTCTATTTGTGAATCCCTTCCACATTCTGCGAGAAGCAGTTAGTTAAGAAGGATAGAATTAGAATAAGGGAGCATCTACACTAGAGATGTAAAAACCACATAAAAGGGGAAAATCTAACAGAAACACCAACAGGGCTGTGAGGGGAGCAGTTCAATGTAGAAATATTTCTTCCAGGAGATAAATATCACTAGTGATGCCATGGCATCAGCTTCACATCCAGAATTAACTAAAGAACTGGGCCAAAGTCTCAATACTGAAGTTGAAGATGGTGGTCAGTACAATACAGAAACCTGCTTTAGTATGGCCAAAAAATTGGAGGATATAAAGTTTATAAATAATCAGAGCCAATAACTTTCTGGATATCTTGCTCTGTGTCCAATTAATTGTTTTTCTTTTGGTCTATAATACCTGCCAAAGATGCAAGAAATCATGAGTCAAGGTCACAGAAAAGAGGAAGCAAAGTGTTGAACTTCTTCAGATTTATAGTTTGTTTGGAACACAGGAAGGGTAGACTGGATGGAGGGATCCAAAAGTTTTCATTTGATCTCCAGTTCTCCTTGGAGCAAGTAGTTTACATGGCTGCAACCACAAGCCTACTTAATCACTTTGCTTTGAGGGTATCTGCTGCTGCAAAGTTCTCTAAAGATCTCAAGAAAAAGAAACTCACTTAAGTGGAGTCAAGGCTCTCTACTCATGGAAATCTTGAGCCTTGATTATGCAAAGTGCTGGTATCTACAATGATGGTTGAAGCTAAGATGGATTTGCATCAAAGAGAAAGTTCTCCCTATTCCCTCAGAGGAAGAGTTTGTAGAAATCTCTGTTTAGCCAAGGACTTTTTTTTTTACAAAACGTCTCATCTTCATCTCCACATAAACATAACAATTACCATTTTTGCCAGTAGCTGAACATATGATGTGCATCGTCAGACCACTTAGAAGGTGAAGGAGGAAAGGTCTGATTTTACCAGTAAGGCAGGTTCAGAACTGAATAGTAGAAAAGAAATTCACAGAATTTTGAATCATGCAAGGCATAATCCCCAAATTCCATCACATAAACAAGTGTGAGATTAGCTAAAATTTCACAGGAAAAAAGTCAGACTCCACACCCTTACAGAAGGATTGAAGTGCCTGAAAGAATAAAGCTAGCCTAAAAGATTGTCCAAAGGAGCTTCAAATAAAGTACTCTCCTGAAGTAGCTGTAGGGAATAAGGAAGATGACCTTGAGAGAAATATGCAAGAACCATTACAAATGCAAAGACAGCTGAAACAGTAAAGTCCAAGATTGATATCAGCCCCACTAGGTAGGCAAAACTAGAAAATCAGCTCCACAGGAAGACTAGAACTATATTTTATTGAGTTAGGCTATAATGAGAGAATCCTGCAAGACTGATGTGCTTCTGCTCCTTCTTACACTCCAGTGAATCAGGGAGAAGCCTGCCTGAGTCACTTCCAAATACTATCATGCTTCCCAGAACTAAAAGAAATGTTTCAACCCTCTTTGTTTATATAACAGTTCTTGCATATTTCCCTCAAGGTCATTCCCTTACTCTCTACAGTCGCTTAGAGGAGAGGGGTAAGATAAGAATATACATTAGAATTGTGTGAAACTCATCCCAATGAAGAGATATGGCACATTTTTTTTCCATTAGATATCATAGATATGATACAATTCTTTTCATTTAGAGAAAGAGGAGATATAATTTGCCTTGACAAAACATTTTGCATCAAACCTGAAGTCTCCTCATTATCCCCTATTAAAAGGTATTGTGTACATGCATAAGCCTCTTCCAGTTTTGCAAGTGATGAGGATTTTAAGTCAGTCTGGGGAGGACAGCATTATCTTTCAGCTTCTTAGTGTCCTCCAGCATTAGTAAAACTTAAAGATGAACTGTCACAAGTGCTGCAGGAAGTTGAGGAGGGGTTGCAAAGCAAAAGAAAATTAAGCATTGTGTCTGTTTAAAAGCTAGGAGGCCACATTGCTTCACAAAGTAGTTTCAAGAGGTGTTTTCATTGATGCAAAACACCTCATGAAGATTTACACAGCTCTGACATCAGCCTAGATATTTTTCTACTTCTTTCAAAATAATCTTTAGTCATAGCTTTTACTGGAATTTGTCAGGTGTTTTGTAGTCAATGCAACCTTGTAACAAATATTGTAGGAGTGAAATTGTTCTAAGAGCGTTCCCCCCCCCCCCCCAAATACCCTCTCATGCTTACAGAAGGGAATCTAAACCCCATGCCTCTCAGTTATTTTTATTCATGGCTTTTGAATTACCCTGAAATTCAGAGTCGTGGTGCAGAGGTGTAAGTATCAGAAACGGTGTTATAATCTATGGAGAAATCTGATGGATACATTGCACTGGGAAGATATATTGGGACTGCAATTTGCAAGAAAATCAAAAATCTCAAACCAAAAAAATAGAACCAGTACAACATGGGAAGCTCTGGCTAAATTAAAAATAATGTCTGCTGAAAAAAAAATCAGTTTTAGTGGGTCATTTAAAAGCCATGAAAAACGGGTAGAGGAACTTTCTGTGGAAACTGCTCCATGGCATAGACCATAAAGTCTTCCCACCTTCATGTCCCTACAAATCTCATTTCTGCTGGCAAAGGAAGGATGCCCCAGGAACAAAGTACCACAAGCAGATATATAATTCAATGTTACTAATGTTTGCCATAATGCTTTTCAACTCAGGGTAAACCAGGGTAAACAAAACAAGCCATTATTAATTTCAAGATGACAGTAGGGAGTGGACGCCTGGTGCAATGCTCCAGATATGAACAGCACTGGGGTATGGAATGAATGGTGTGCGGGTGAAGAAGATGCTGCCATCACCTTCATCCTGTGCCAGCTGGAGGTGAGGAGAGTTGCAGTGGAGGCTGAGAGAAAAGCTAGGCCAAGGAAGGCCGAGGGAGTCCGTCTGAGGACGAGGGTGGGAATGACACTTGAACCCAGGTGACGACGACAGCAGCAGCTGCAGTGGTGGGAGGGCACCAGAGGTGGCACTGAGGCCACACCATTTGTGCTGGGAGCATTTGGGCCGAGACTATACTGTTCGGGGCTGGGAATGATGCGCGGTCCCAAGGGTGATGATGACAGTGGTGGCAGTGATGAGGGCCAGACCTGCAGCTGAGCCAAGGATGTTGCCAGAGGTGAGACCAGCTGGGCCAAAAGGGACTGTGTTGCTGAGGCTGACGCCCAGTGCTGCGAGTTCCAGTGGCAGCAGCAGTGGTGAGAGTGCTGATGGTGCAGCCCTAGGCTGGATGGGTTGTGACAGCTGAGCTTGAGGTCAGAGCCCAAAGGCCCACAGAGAAATTGGGACCTGGGAGGTCTGGGTTTTTAGCACCCTAAGGTGATTGGGGTGGCAACCCCCAGGGTAGGGCCTGGGGGTGGCTGGTGTGGTTGTAGTATTGGTCTGTAGGTGGTTGTGAATGTGCTACCTCTTCCCGTGTGTGAGGTGGGGGAGTAGCAGTGGATGTCACTCCTCTTCTCACCAACTAGTGAGAGAGGCCGGTTGAGACAGGGGGTGCTATAAGGGTAGTGGGAGTTGGAAGGACTAAGCCCCTGTTGGCATTGAGAGCTAGTAGCTGAAGTGCCATAGGGGCCCATTCCCACCCAATAATCCCCTTGGGCTGATTGGTGACCAATTCATTTTTCTGAATGGCTAATGAGATGCTGAGCCCCCTAGACTGAAGGCCAGGATGGGGGGTGGAAGAGCACCTTGGGCCTAGGAAGGCGGGTAAGGGTATTTTAGTGGTGATGGGCATGGGACGTTATGATGGGAGCTAGAGGGCAGGCCGTTTCAGGGGAAGGTGCCCTTGATGTATGATACCGGTGACGTGTTCTGACCCTCTGTGCTCAAACCCAGACCCTGGTCAGTGGACCTACAGAGGCCCAGGTTTTTGGCTGCTGCCGATGAATGCCAGGTTGGTCAATTATAAGGCCCCCCTTATTCATGACCTTATTGGGGAGGAGCAGGCTAACCTGGCATGCATTACCGAGACCTGGCTGACACCAGAAGGGGGCATTGCCCTTTCAGAAATGTGTGCAGCCAGGTTTAGAGTTTAACACCAGCCAAGACCTAGGGGAGGGGAGGGGGTGTGGCAGTGGTCATCCAGGAATCTCTGCTGGCCTTCCAGGGCTCTGCTCCACAGGTTGCTGAATGTGAGACCCTGTTCCTGAGGATGGGGTCACAGTATCAGCTGGGAGTTTTGCTGCGTAGCAACCTCCCAGCCTGACTGCTGGAGGCCATCTTGGGATTGGCAGTAGAGTTCCCCAGGCTTATGGTCTTTGTTGTTGTTCAGTCATTAAGTCGTGTCCAACTCTTTGTGACCCCATGAACCATATTGCGCCAGGCCTTCCTGTGCTTCACTGCCTCCCTGAGTTTGCTCAGTTTCATGCTCATTGCTTCAGTGATGCTATCTAACCATCTCATCCTCTGCCGTCCCCTTCTCCTTTTGCCTTCAATCTTTCCCAGTATCAGGGTCTTTTCCAAAGAGTCCTCTCTTCCCATTAGGTGACCAATCTCCATCCCTAAGGTTGGCCTTAGAGGTGGCTCAGGAATTCATGACAACCATGGCGGCCATGGTCCTATCCAAGGTCATCCATGGCCCAACTTGGGACAGTGGTCACACTCCAGACATGGTTCTCTTGTCAGAGCAGTGGCAAAGTGATCTGGTGGAGGATTTGGTATTGTCCCCTTTGTCATGGTCAGACCACTCCCTGGTGGCCTTGGGATTCTCCTATGCTGTCCCCCTCCACAGGGAGGCAGGACCTATTTGAACAGTCCACCCCCAGCAACTGATGGACCTGGCAAGGGTTCCAAAGGGAGCTGGGGGTTGTTCCTGAGGCCTTGCTGCATGGTCCGGTAGGGGACCCAGCCACAGCCTGGAATAAAGAAGCAGCTGGAGCCTTGGACAGGATCATGCCTGTGTGTCCTCTCTTGGTCCATCGCCCCCAGCACTCCCCGTGGTTTACAGAGGAGTTAAGGGTGCTGAAAAGGGCCAAGAGACATCTAGAGCACCTTTGGCAGAAAACCAAGGACAAGTCTGACCAAACTCGGGTTAGAGCTGCTATTAAGGCCTACCTCGTGGCGGTAAGGACAGTGAAATGCCATTATTTCTCTGCTCTTATTACATCCACAGAGTGTCGCCCAGAGGCCCTGTTCCAGGTCACCAGGTCCTTCCTGGGTAAGGAAGTCTGGAGGACCATCTACAGGACCAGGCAGAGGAATTTTCTAAACACCTGATAGATAAAATCACTCGGATCTGTTCCCAGTTGGAGGCTAAGCATGATGCAGGTCTGGTGGAGATGCCCGGGGAACAGACTTACCTGGTTATATGGGAACAGTTTGATCCTGTTGGACCTGAGGAAGTGGACAGGGTCCTTGGGGCTGCTAGTATGGCCACCTGTGTATTAGATCCTCACCCCTCCTTGTTGGTTAAAGCAGGTTATCTGAGGAGCCGTCTCACCCTCATTATATCTGCCCCCCCCCACTCGGTCCAGCAGAAGGAACATATTGTGGACCCCACCAGTCAAGGAATTCTGGCTGGCAGGGTCTAGGAAGAGGGCCTTTTCTGACACAGCCCCCATCCTGTGGAACAGCTTGCCACCTGAGGTGCAGACTGCCCCCACTCTCCTGGCCTTCTGAAAAGGTGTAAAAACATAGCTATGCCACATGGCCTGAGGGCCTGATGGGGGCTCACATTGCTGGAACTAGCTGGTGGGGTGACTGATACCACCCCCTCCCATCATCTTGACCTGTGTACTGGCTTTTACAGAATTGTTACTTGTGATTTTAATTGGGGATATTTATATTTTTATTGTTTTTATTGTCTTGGATTTTAATTATAAACCCCCCACAGTCACCCCCTGGGGGAGATGGGCAGCATATAAATTTAATAATAAATAAATAATAAATAATGTTTATATATTACTAAACCTATCACATTGTAGGCCTGTATAGGTAGGGACTTAATGTAAGTGAATAATAGTACTTATAGAGTAGACAATTACTGACATTTGGCATCATTACATTTGTCAGTCCAGTTCAGAAGCTGTAATATGAATAAGCAACTCTTTAAGGGAACTTGACAAAATACAGTTCCTGCTGCAGTGATTTGTTTCTTCTTCCAACAGTGACTTCTTTATCTCTCAGCCATCTGTCACCTTTTATTATGTCTCTCGCCTTTTGTGACAGACACATTACATGTGAGATGCCAAAAGGTCACGTCTCTCTTTTCTGAGCAACAACTGCTTTGCATAACAAATTTCGTAAGGTAATAGTTGCTTGAAAACAAATGAATAAAAATGTAATAGTCCCTCAGGTAAAGAAAAGAAAGTTAGAAGCATCCATTGTTAATATAATTATTCTATAGCTAAATGTTCCATTTCAGGGTGTGCCTGTGAAAATGTATGTTCCAGCATCATCAATAAGAGGGCTGTAGATACCCTTGTTGAAAGTGAATGACCACACTGAGTCTTTTATAGCAATGTTGAGTTTCAAGTGATGATAGATTGATTTCTACTGATATCACTGCTGCATTAACTTCCTAACATAGTGCTAATGATCTTGTACCTTCTGTTCCTTGGTTGATAATATTTTCCATATTGATTGACAGCATTATGCATTTATATCAAGGCATGGTTGCTCTATGACTCTTTTAGAGGTGAACATATGTATTCTTGATGAATCAGAGCTCCAGGTCATCTGTACGGTAACTGTACTCTGATTCATCTGATTCTCCATATTGACTTCCTGTCCCCAAAGCCTAACATCTGTTGCTATGATAGTCCTTGTAGAAGTCATAATGGTGCCTCTTGGGACAACCAATTAGGTATCTATCCTCTCCTTAGGTATTTCATTGGATATAACACATCATGTGCCTAGTGAGGTCAGTAAGGCCATTAGGGTGAACTGTGAGGTAATTGGGCAGGACTACAAAGACAATGTAGTCTTTGTCTACAAGGGTTTTGAAAGAACAAAGAGGCAGTTATTTCATGGATATAGTTTCTTGCTAGGGTGATATTTTCTTTTGCATTCCCAGAGCTCTGCTCACTTCCTAAAACCTCTTCCCAGCTTATCAGCATTTCTTGGTCTTCTCCATGTTCTGTGGCTAAGCTAACAGTGTAGTTTTCTTGGGAAAGTGTTTTTGTAATGGGGTATGTAATGAGGGGAAAAAGGGCACCCTCATGGTTGAAACAGCCTCTCCTTTAAGGTCCTTCAGTTCTGAGGTAACTGCGCCTGTGGGAGAACAATGATTGGAAGATTAGGTCTCCTTGCTACCACCACTCTTTCACTATAAATCAGTTTCTCCCTTCCACACCAGCCCTCTGGAGAACCAGGAGAGAATTGAAGGGGAAATCCTCACCCCACCCTGGGACTGGCTAAATACAGAAGGGGAAACCAAACAAAAACTTTGAGAGATTGTAGCTCAGCCAAGCTAAGGCAGGTGAGAGAAGGCAACTGGTCAGGATTGAAACAAAAAATAAACTTTATTAAAGATACCCAAAAAAAATAAGTTTCCACTCACACAACACACAGTTTAAATACAAGAGACCCTAACACAATGCTAACTAAACTAACTTTCAACCTGTAACCCCCTTATCCAGGACTCCAGTCAACTCCCTCACAAAAGCCATCCAAAACTCTTCCTGCCAAAACCTGACAGAACCCCCTTCTTCTCCTTTATTGGCCCTCAGGGATCAGGTGACTCCCTTTGGGTGCATCAGGCTGACTTTTGACTTATTGGGCCAGCTGCTTCCCACCACAGGGTAGCTGCCTATTTTGACACCATACAGCTGAACCAGTGCTTGGTTTTCCCTGGGAAGATGTATTTGGGTTAAGGACTTTCAACTTGAGCCCCCAAATTCTCATTCAATATCTTCTGTAGGCAGGTTGAAGAGGTACATGAATGTATGCCTTAAAGAAATCTATATATGTTAAGAAATTGTTCTTGGCTGTGACTATTCATATGGACCTCAGAATTTATTTGTATATTTTGGAGTATGCTTTGTGGATGAATTTAAACAGCTCTCTCTCAGATAGTTTTCTTTCTATAGCATCTATCTCTACCATGGCTGAATAATGTGATTGGAAATTTGAAGCTAAGCAGGATTCTCAAACCGTGGAAGACATATTCTTGTTACTAGGATAGCATGAACAGTCAAGGGGATATACATGACATGTGCAAATTATTTCACAAAGAGATCCAACTCTAAAATCTTTCTAACATAAATGTTCTGATACTGTTCTGATGTAACCACAATGGCTCCAACCTTAATATAGACCATTTCAACTCACTTTCACTTCCAATGAAATTGGAATAGGTGGGATATTTCAGGATCAGAACAACTCAACCTCAGAAAGTTTCAAACATCTCTAACATAACCTGTGAGACTGAGTAACCCCAAATTTTTGATATGGTTATTGAATCAAGATGCACTACTATTTCCAACAACCTGATAGATTAATTAACAAAGCATGAAGCATCATGACAATTAGATCTTCCATTCTGACAGCTAATTTCCATATACTGCTCTTAGGGATGAACATATCACTAAATATACATCATGTGAAGGTGAAAGAGGCATTCCAAGCATTCACTTTCCATTCTTCAGGCCGTTGAACAAAGAATGTCAGCAGTGACAGAATAAAGGATATTATGAGAAACAGCCAGAAGAAAGTCAGTATCCCAACTGAGTATTGAGTTAGCATTCTTTGATTCCATGCAACTCATTAAACTCAAAGAACTAAAGCAATGAAATTGATAAGATGTCTAGTTTCTGCTAGGAAGATAGGACTTTTGAAAAAATACTTGAGGAAGTTAGGAAGCTAAGCAGATATACAATGATGGGTAATAGGGGTTCTGGGGGATTTCATTTGGTCCATATTTTAGAATAAGAAAACATAAATCATTCATCCTGATCAGAACTCTGAATGGCACACTTCTTTGAATTTTGCACTTTATTTTTGGCTCAAGAATATATTGTTGATGGGGTTCAATTACTAAATCACTTCATGATCTGATGGATATTGTTTCGCCAGGATTGTCTGATAGTAACTGTTTCCTTTTTTAAAAAAAAATTGATTACAAAAAGAAGGAAAAAATGCATAAATGTGGTTTAACAAAAAAGTGAAAAAAACACAACAAAATAAAAAAAGGTGTTAATATATCATAACAATAAACAATTTCAATTCTATATATGCTTATCTAGTACAAATATTATTCAAGTACATATATATTTCTAATAGATTTAAATGACTATCATTTTTTTAACCTACTGCATTTTGTATAAATGAATCCCATATTTCATTATTCTTGTCCATACATCTCTAGGCAACCTGCTCATAAGTAGCAAGCACAATCAGTTCTTCAATCCATTGAATAAGGGGGGCCATACATCAAATTGATTTATTAACAATAAATGTCTATAAAAATTAATAATAGGGTTTTTTTGTTGTTGTTTTTGTTTGTTTTAGTTTTAAAGGATTTAACAAATTGTGCTAGTATCTCAGGTGTCTCAGAAGCTGAAAATGCTGCTGGTCCAAATAATGTTGTTAACAAATGTTGTAGCTGTAAATATTGTCATTGGGTTACAGCTGATAGATGATATTTATCTCTTAAGACAGAGTACATTAAACATTCATCTTCATCATCTATCAGTTGGTCCAAAGTCAATAACCCCACTTCCATCCAATTTTTACATATCACCATCTTTTTCCCAATTTTTAAAGTTGGGTTTCCCCATAAAGTCAGTTTGGCATGGGAAAAAGGGTCAAATCTTTTTTTTTATTAGACATTCCATTTCATAGCTTTCTAACTGATGAAATTGTTTCCAGAGATATTAGAGTTTTAGCGTATTTCGATCCTAAGACTGTCCATCCAACCAAAGTTGTTATATATGTATATTCCAAAGTTGCCCAAATCAGAAAATTAACACCACTTGTTGGCTTCCAGTATTTAATACTTGACAATAAGTAAACATGATGATATAGCTCCAGATTTAGAAGACTGAATCCTCCCTCGTTAATTGATCATTGCATTTTCTGTAAAGATATTCTCAGAATTGAAGAACCCCATAGAAATTTTCTAAACAATGAATGTATTTTCTGAAAATATTTTCCAGATATAAAAACTGGAATTCTTCTCAGAATATAAATTAATCTGGGAATAATGTTCATTTTGACAGTGTTCACCTTTCCCCAAAGGGTGATGTTTAATGACTCCCATCTATCAATATCTGAAGAAACTTCTCTCAATATTTTATTTATATTACATGTTGCTGAGTTATATCCTTTGGTATACACATACCTAAATATTTAATAGATTTGATACAAAGATGGAATTGATATTCCTTAAATGAATGGGTAACAAAATTTTCACCTACTGGCATCAATTCCGATTTGGACCAGTTAATAGAATATCCTGCTATTTTAGTAAAGGCATCTTTCCTTTCCATCAACACTGGAGTAGTAGTGTGAGGTTTAGAAATAAACAAAAGAATGTCATCTGCAAATAAAACCAATTTGTGTTTAACTGAGTTGTGTATTACTTCATAGATCTCCCTGTGTTGTCTAATAGCACAAGCCAAGGGTTCCACGTAAATGTTAAAAAGCAAGGGTGAAAGTAGACATCCTTGTCTAGTTCCTCTAAATAGTGGAAAAGTAGGAAAAAAAACATACCATTAACCTCTACTTTAGATGTGGGCAACTCATATAATATCTTAATCCATTTTATAAATTCCAGAGGAAATCCTGCATCATCTTGCAGGGTAGTATTTCATATGCTCCTGCAGTTCTGTTGATAACAATACTTTTAGGGCCCATTTAGCCTCACTTTCACTGGCTCTGGTTCAGTGATCAAACCTTTATACATATTATTGATTTTGGATTTTTTATTTTTTGTACAGTTCTGTATATTCATAGCATCTCTTAATATCTTCTTTCTCTTGTAGATCCAATTAGTGGATCTTTGCCTTCTTTATTATTTATTCTCCTAATTCCTTAATTTTCTTAAATAAATCTTTTGTCCTTACCATTTCCAAATGTACCTTTTTGATAGGAACGTAATATTTTACATTTAAAATTAAGATTAAATAGTTAAATTTTACATTAAAATATTAAACTAGCTAATGTCTCTCTCTCATTCCTATTTATGTCCATAATGGAAGAGGCAGAATATATATTAACTTCTTTCCCGCTTTACCTTAGAAACATAATAATTAAGCTTCCATTATCCTGCCATTTGAGCTGCAACCTTACCTTCCCAGAATGGAAAGCACATGTGTGCTGATTCAGATTTGACCCTTAATTGTCAGCACAGCATTCATTGACTCAAATACTGAGCCACCTTCAAGATTCATTTTTTAAAGAGTCAAGGTAAATAAACAAAAGGATAAGCAAACCTTGAACAAAACAATGAAATATAGCAGGTATATTTTGTTGAGATTCTCTCCATCAATAAATCTTGGTTGAAAAAAGTGTTTAGAGATTCACAACCCCATGATATTACAAGCATAATAAAGTCATAAATAACAAGCATGAAAAAACAGCAGGTGCCTCCATTTCCCCTTTAGATGTTGTTCAGGCTTTTTCTAATGCTCCTTTTTGTGAGTCCTCCTGAGTCCTCAAAATAGAAACACAAGATCTTCTCCCTCCTAAACCTAAAGTCTAGAGTGAAGATAGCCAACCTGATATTCACCTGATATTTTGACTGGTAACACCAATATATTCCAGAAAACATGTCCAGTGGTCTGGGATTTGGAGGAATTGTAGTCTGCAAAATTTGTAGTCTGCAGGAATTGTAGTCCTCAAAATTTGAAAGTGAAATGTTGCCACTCCTTCTGGTCTAGAGCATTCAAAAATGTGAGGCAGCTAACTCTTAGTGAGTCTTAGCAGGTGGAAGTACCTGGCTGATCTGTCAAGGGTCCAAAGTTAAATAGGTTGACCCTGGTTAGTATTTGGATAGAAGACCACCAGGGAATTCCATAGCTGTAGGTTAACTGGTTTGTCAAAATTATCCCACAGATAAACAAAAGCAGACCACTTCTACATTGCAACCAAAAAACCCTACATTCATGTAGTCTTCAGATCAACTCAAGAATAATCTTACTGTTCTTTAATTAATGCAAGGAATTACAGAAGCAAGGGCCATAGCATGTCAAAGCAAGATGCTATAGAACCTTGGACAGCTCTCAAGCAGCAGATGGTCCAACAAGCTGTATGTCCAAGAGAAGCCTCCCCTCTCCAAGCAGGATGCCGTCTCTGGAGTATGGACACATAAAATTGAAAGTGGCAGTCTTGGAATCATGTGTTTTGGCCTCATACACTTCCCTCAGACTTCTCAGGGGGAGGGGGCTTCAAGAGAACAAACAGCATTAAACAGTTGATGAGTGGATTCAGCTAACTTATCCAAGAACTCTAAATTACCACATTGAGGTGGGGAAAATAGGAATGCAACAAAATGTTATCTGGATTCTTGACCTTTCCTCTGAAACAGTCACTTACAAGGCTCTCCTTTTCAGTTCAATTGAGCAGGCAAATCCTTAATGATTGTTAATGCAAATGCAAAACTAGGTTCCTCCACTGAAATACATCTCATACTTCTAGGACTTGTTCATGCCTTGCAATATATAAAACATACAGATAAAAATGTATTGCATTCAGATTTAGCTTTATCACTACATCACTCCCTCTGTTATCCAACCCAGGTGGGATATACTATTAATAGTGTTTGTTTGTTTGTTTGTTTGTTTATAAAGAGTTTGATACTCTAACTTTGAGTTCCAGTTTGGTGTAGTGGTTAACAGTACCAGGTTGGAAACTGAGAGATCATGAATTCCAGTCCTGTCTTAGGCATGGAATCCAAGTGGGTGACTTTGGGCCAGTCATTCTCTCTCAAGCCCTAGGAAAAAGGTCATGGCAAACCACCTTCAAAAATATGGCCAAGAAAATTGCATGGACTTCCCAAGTAGTCACCAGGAGTCAACTGACTAAAAGGCACAAAAAGTGTAACTTTAGACCTCTTCTGAACTGAAAAGTAACTTAGAAATGACTTTTTATAAATATATCAGTACTCCAAATGAAAAAGAATCTGTGTTTGGAGAATCCTGAAACATGTAAAAATTACATTGTAGTTTAAAGAGTAATACAAAAGCTTTCCAAACAAGGGAAATGGACTGCACAAGCATGCACTTGCAAGCTTCTAATGCTAGTTTTTACATTTCTTTCAATAAAACGTTCATATTCTAATAAATAAATCATATTTTTTGCAACATTAAATATATGGAATTGTATAGGAAAGCAGGGGTGGGGAGAGAGAGAGAGAGAAAGAAATGTATCAGCACTGATAGGCTAATTATTTTTGTGTACATTATCTGCTTTTGTCAGACCCTGAAGTTTTGAATGTGTTTAATTTTTCCTTTAGCACAACCCACCCACCCCAAGAAAAAAACTGGTCACATTTTTTTCTGGTAGGAAAATGCATGGAGGAGAATAAAGCATTGCTATGGTAAAACTGTCAGATTTACTTCAGCAAGCAGAATTCAAAGGGCTACTTTGAGAAGATGACACACTAATACTTACAGCACCAACAACACCCTTTCTGCCTAGCCTAATAATTGCTCCTGTTCTTGAAGTAAACTGGCACATCCCTGACTGGCCATCTTTCTTGTAAAAGAGATTGTTTCAAAATAGAAATTCATTATAATTGGTGACAAATAGAGGCAATTATTTTTTCCCCCTCTGAAGCATCCAAAAGAGATGATATCTAATTTCTTCTTTCTTAGTAGAATAACAAATCAGTAAATTGGTACAAATGTTAGAGAATCTCAGGATGGTGATGCCACACATAGCCATAATTTTCCATTCTCTCAATGCTGAAGTTTCGCTTCTGTGGATTAGTATCCTGAAGGAAAGACAGGTTTGAGAATACTGCCCATGAATCAATGGTAGGCAAGGATGGGAATGCAGATAGACAGCATGCAATTAAACCAATTGCAGACACAATCTATAAACATGAAGGCGATTTGGAGGGAAAGCAGGTTATATGAAGTAATGAGAGACTTGAAACCTGGCTGATCTTGAAAAACCAAGCAGGATCTAATCTAATTAGTGGTTGGATGGAAGACCACCAGGAGATTACAGAGCTGTAGGTTAAATTAGAAAGTAAAAAAAAAATTCCTATAAAAAGGCAAAAGCAAAATTAATTACCTGTTTTGTAAATGAAAGTACATGGATATGCTTATGAAGACACAAGGACTCAAGCTCAACTTCACAAAGACGTTTCCTTTTACCCAGATATACAGTCTACCAAAATCTGTTATGAGACACTTTTTAATTATTCTGTATATATATGTGTGTTTGTGTGTGTTTAAAAAATAAAAACTTTTGTATCTTGGGTTTAGAACAAACAGAAATTCAGCTGGTGTAGCCTCAACTCCTGGGGGATGGAAGCAAAAGAGAAATTGTTCCAGCTGTCACAAAAAGAAGATTGTTCCAGCTGTCAAAATAATTTTCTGTCTTTCAAATGATGAGCAATATTGAGATTTATTTGCATCAATAAAACAAATCATTTAAAATACAATCCCAAGAGTTATTTCAATATTTTAAATGTCCATGCACTTCTGTTTACTATGTTACCAGGAATGACTGCAATGAGCAAAAGACAGTGAAAAAAAATAATAACATGCATATAGCAAGTCCAGTGAGAAAAAAGGAGGAATGGGATGAAATGAACATTTGGCTCAAGGTTTCCTCTGAGTTTTAAAAAGACCCTGGGTGAATTTCTTCCAGCATGCAAGAGCAATGGTCAGGAAAGTTTTATCTGTTGTATTTCAGCTTATTGTATAGCTGTTTAAATGACCAGAGGACCTGTCAAGAAATAGTTACAATAAGCAGCTAACCTCACCTTTGAAGCCCTCACACTAACATACCAGAAAGGGGGGACAGTTTTAAAAGACCTTGTCCTCCACCATAATTAATGCATTTAATTAATCAATTTAAAATTACATTTTATCTGTATTTAAATGTAGACATTGTTTTGCATATAACTGCCCTTAGATTTGGTTACAGAAAAACACTGTAAGACCTAATCCTAAAAGAGTTCTCTCTAGGACTTTGGGTCACTTTACACAATTGTGTTTTCATTCCACTCAACATGTTTAGCATGTGGCTACTAAGCCTACAGATAGCTATGCCATTTCTCCCTGCAATATGATCAGATGACTTTTTAAATATTCTGTCTGTCTGTCTGTCTATCTATCTATTGTTTTAAATATAGAAATACAGAAATTGAAATATAGAAATTACATGTGTCTGTGTGGGTGTGTCCTTCCCTGTATGAGTTGGTACCTTTACCCAGAGAAGTTGCAGTGCAGTGAGTGCACTGCTGGAAAACCTGAAGGGACAGAATGAGGACAGATCATCCTGGAGAATATCTATGTAATTGGTAAGAGCTGACATCAACCTGATGGCACATAACCAATTAATCAATGCACAGTTGGTTGTAATCAATTTCCAAAGGCCTTCTGAAAGAGCCAACTTTTCACCAGCTTCAGGAAGGCCAGCTAGGAGGATGGGAGCTATCGTAGAATCAGACAGCAAGCTTTCCAAAGGAGGGGAACTACTACAGAGAACATCCATTGTTAGGCCCTCTTGTGCTTCCTGTAAGAGGGGACTCTTAGCAGGCACTCACTTCCTGTTTGGGTAGGATGAGTGGAAACTATTGGGGAAAGGTGGTCTCTAAGATATCCAAGCCCTTGAGCCATTTAGAGCTTTATAGATAGCAATCAGCACCTTGAATTGTGCTACTGTTAACCAATGCAGCTCCTGCAGCAATGGTGCAACATGGTACTATCATGACTGACAACTGAGCACACATGCTGCTGCATTCTAGAGCAGCTAAAATTTCTGGATGGTCTTCAGAACAGCTGCAACTACAGCACGTTACAGTAACCTAGCCTAGTGATGAGAAGAACACAAGCAACCATTTTTAGGACATCCTGTTCCAGGTAAGGCCACAACTGGCATAGCAGCCACAGCTGTGCAAAACCTGTCCTGGCCAGTGCCTCCACTTGCTCTTTAAGCAGGAGACATGAATCCAAGAGGACCCCACACACACACACAAATTGTAATCCAGATCTTTCTGGGGGAGCATAACCCCATGAAGAGACAAAGATGGAACACTCCTGGAATCTGTCAGCTTCTGAATCAACAACCACTTCAATTGTTTGGGTTGAGTCTGAGTCTGTTTTTCCCCATCCAGATCTTGATTGCCTCCAGGTACCAGGTCATGACTTTTACCACATCTCCCAAGGGCTCCAAAGTGTAAATATGTAACTGAGTTTCATCTATAGATTGATGATACCTCACCCTGAATTGGGGGATGACCTCTCCCTGTGGTTTCATATAGAAATTAAACAGGATATATGGGGTGCTCTTTTTTTTTCCTTTTTTTTTTTTTTGTCAGCAGCACAACAACAAACCAGTAAAATAAGTTGGACTAAGAGAGAGTGGCTGGCCCAAAGTCATCCAGTGAGCTGAGAATGGACTTGAACCAGGGTCTTCTCATTCATAGTATCACTTACCCAGTATACACATTGGGTCTCCTAATATGAATAAATGTATGTGCAGCACTGAAAGCATTTATGAGTGATAGATGTGTATTTGCATCAAATGAGATTTTGGTATCTCCTTATTTTTTGTGCCCATGTCATACAAACTGACCTTCTTTCTTAGGCATGTATTCCTCCTTACCCTAGCCTGTAGTGCTTGATCAAACAACTGGTCTTCAATGACTAATCACTGGTATTCAAACCTTTAAAAATCCCAGTTGTAATGCATCTTAACCAGCCCAATGAACTTATGTAGCTGTAAGAGTATTGTGTCATGCTAAGTTCCTGATTGCCTTCCTTGGTGTTTATTGGAATACATCTCCTACCGCTTTTAAAATATATTATTTGTCCCTGGCCCTTACTGCCTTATTAGGAATCTGGACTAAACTATTTACTTTGTCTACAGTCGTATTGGGTTGAAAAAAATGACAAGTGCTTCATATGGAAAGGTTGATTAACACTTTGCTCAGTTCATTGTTGTTAATAAGATCTCAACAACATTTAGTGAATTTGCCATGAATGACTGGAATTAATTAAAGATGTATGTATTTTGAATCTGTGTTTTGAATTCCCAGAGGAAAGGCAAAATGTAAATGTAATAATAAATTAAGTTTTAAAAAATACAAGGCAGATTCATCTCACTGGATATAAAATAGATACCTCTCTGAGTATGCAGTTCTTAAAAATCAAAACTGAGTCTGTATATATTTAGTCCTATTTGTGGTGCACTTTTGATTTGTTTGCTTCTTTAATAGCTACATTGCAGACAATTACAATGTGGTCTTTTCTGTGCTCTGAATAGTTGCACCCATGGAACTTGTCTAGCAAGATGGGTAAAAGTTGTTTGTTTTTTTTACATCATTATAACTTGATACATAAAAATTACTGAATGTGGAGCAAAGTTAAACTGATTCATCCATCCTTAGGTCTAGAAAAGCAAGATGTTATTATTCCAGTCAGACTCAGTAATGATAATCAGGCATCAACAACCCATTTCTTTAATGTCTAATCTCATTTCAGCAATGTGATTGGAGACTTACAGGTATAGTGTGAAATTCAACCTCATTTTGCCCCTCCAATTATGACTGTTCATAATTGGCCAGGTATAAAAAGTGACAAACCTAGAACCAATGTGGCCTTTTCACCTCTAATGACAATTACCTGTTTTTAAAAGAAAAAGAAAAAAGGTCACAAGGCAGCTGAGAGACATTCAATGATCCCATTAATATTTATGCACCTGGCTTGGCAGCATCTGTATCTTACAAACGGCCATCAATACAGGATATCAGCCCTGATGACAAGTTACATTTTATTTCTGTCAACAGACAAAGGTGTTCATATTTTCTCTCTGGCAGAGCAGTCAATCTTTTTTCCTTCCAAAATATATTTGGCCTGAACTAAAAGATCTAGGCATAATTGTGTTTTGTGCATTGCAAACTCTGTTTCAGTTGTACATAGGTGGTTGCCCCCTCTCAATTTGCAGGAGCTTCCAAATCTCCCTTTGTTCCCCATCCGTATGCATAGAATTTTCTGTTCATATAGGAAAGGATGAGAATTCAAGCAAGCCAAATAAACAGAGCATTCTTAGCTAAAATCTGAGATGTGTGTTAGTGTGTGGGGTGATGGGACATGGAAAATATATTGCACCATGGGGGTTCCTCTGCACATTTAATCCCTGGCCAGTCCACTTATCATATATCACTCAAAAACAAGAGTAGACATTTGGAGAGGATGACACTTGCAACATACAGAGCAGTGATGCAAATTTGGCAAGGCCACCATTTATGGTTTGTTATTGTTATCTAGGTTACATTCTTTGAGTATCGTTGACAGGACATATGAATGATCTGAACCTTTTTTGCCTTCTTGTTCTTTTGCAGTATTGCATAGTGGATTTCATTCCCAGGAATTTCCCCTTGTAGCAGGTGTCCCTCAGGGATCAGTCTTGAGTCCTATTTTATTAACTCTATAAACCATTTTTGGATGCCTTGGCTCATGATAGAACTCCCAGTGTCATTGTTATACTCAAGTATATTGTGGCCCTTAATGACAACTCATTGTCAACTGTGACAAAATGCCCTACTTGCATTCCTTAATGTCATCACATGTGAAGGAATAGTTGGATGAAGGCCGTGCTCGAGGAGATAAGCATTCCCATGCTCCTGTTGAGGGCTAAGGGAATGCTTATCTCCTCGAGCACGGCCTTCATCCAACCATTCCTTCACATCACACCTCCTTAAGCTGAATATGGACAAGACTAAGACTGTTGCATGTTTTACTTGTTTGTTTGTTTATAAACTCTCAGTCACTAAGTGACTCTAGGTGGCTTACAGAATAAGATTAAAATATCAAGTGAAAAATAACTAAAATAACAAAACCAACCATAAAATACTGAATATTGTGCACATCAAGCAAGAGTAACTAAACAAACATATTCCCAACCAGACACCATCAGGAAGCCAATTACTACACCCTACTCTATGGCCTTTTGGAAGAGCCAGGTTATATCTTTATGAAAGCCCAACAGGGTCAGGGCCATGTGGACCTCAGGGGGAACAGTGTTCCACAGGGCAGGCACAGCTACCAAAAAGGCATGTCTCCTACATCCCACTTGACTAAATTTTACAGCGGGAATATGAGCATGCCAATTTATTCAGATCCTACTGGTTGGGCAGAAACAAGAAGAGGAAGAAAGCTGTGTGGGTGCCCAGGTCCTAAGCCATGAAGAGCTTTTTAGGTGACAGCCAAACACTTGAATTTCACCCAGAAGCCTACCACATTGTCCTTCCCATCCTCTACTGAGCCTTCCCCATTTGTCTTCAGGGCTCCTGGATTGCTCACTTTTCTACTGCCTTCAGCCTTGAGGCCTTGATAGACAAGACAATCAATCAATCAATCAATCAATCAATCAATCAATCAAATGATTTGGCATATGTTTATTGATTCTAAAGCAAAGGTTGCCAATTTTCACTTGATAAATATTAATAGAATCTAGGAGATTCTGATGGAGGAGAGTGCAGTGTTATTGGTATTGTCTTGGTTGTCTTAACCATTCCCACCGGGGATAGCGTGAGAATTAAAACTCCCAGTATCTGAGTCAGGGAAACCACCTAATTGTGGGATGGCTTTCTCTTTCCTAACTGATGTTGTAATGGTATGTGGGAATGACCTTGGGAGGCAGGGTGAAGAGATGCTGCCTAGGGAACAGTCAGATAAGAGACAGCATAGCCCACAGCTGGAAAGTGGGTGGGGCAAGAGGCTCAGAAGGGACCCTCCCTAGTTTCCCAGGCTATAAAGGAGATGTTGGGAGAATTGTATTTTCAGACTTGCAAGATTCTGTTAATGTAGCTTTACAACAAAGTAGAATTAGATTTTCTGGTTGTGTTTCATGTCTGGTCTACCTGGTAAGACAGATATGAAACATTCTTTATTGGCAAGTAGGACACTTGTGGGGTCCCACAAAATAATTTATACATTGAGGGAAGGAAGACTTAATTGAAAAGCATCCATTCAAACAGCATACCACTAGATATGAGGACCACCTCTTCCCTATTATGTTTTTGAAGAACTGTAAAAATTTGGTTCTTCAGGAATGCATTCAGTGACAAGTAACAATCAAATGATAGCACATCAGATTGGTTGGATTTTTTTTTTTTTTTTTTGTAATTTATGAAATTTGTTTTGTTAATTTTAATATCACTTGTGTCAAGGTATTGTAAGCTTTCTTTTTTGAAATTAAGCAGCACATAAATCAAAGTAAGTAAAATATGAAGTGAAAAAAAAATCAGAGAGATAACAAGTGAAGCTGTTTTCTATCTGCTAGTTTTCCACTTACAGAAGCTTCTGATTTGGAAGTGAATTCAGATTTGTAGCCCTGCCCTTGCATTCTGAATTGGTATAGCACAGAGAATACCGTACAACATCCTTTTTAAGAACTTTCAGATTGTCCTTTTCCCCTTGATTTTCGCTGGTTCATTAAGCTTAGGTAGATGAAACAGCCACATTCTGGTTTGCTGTTTCTCATTCATAAGTAATTCATCCCACTCCATTTGTACATGAATCAGGTTTTTTTAGGTGCATGTATTTTTTAGGTGGAAGGGAGGGAGGAATTTAGAACACACCCAAAAGTTTAAAACTGATTTAAAACTGAGATTTTTATTGACTATTATATATAAAGTAAATCCAGATAAAAGGCATCCTTCCTGTTTCTAGTATTTGTTTGTAAATTTTGATATGAAATGTGAATTGTAGGGAAAAAATCAAGACATAATTGTAAATGGAAACATGCAAACTGAGATTTTATTGACCAAAACATAACAAGCCTTAGTGTCCAAAGATATTGGAAGTAAAAATATTCATTTATTTAAATATTTGGAAAAAATATATTAGAAGTTATTTTTGCAAGAACTTAAAATGTAAATTAAAACTTACAGCATAGGACAAAACAGCTTCCGTCTACCAAAATGTCAAGGAAATCAGTTCAATCAGTTAAGGTAGACACTAAATAGTGGAAATTAAAATAGCAGAGATTCACCAAATCCTAGTTACCATGTGGCAGTACAAATACATAAACAAAAAATAATTAAAGTCGTGTAGCTATTTTCATTCACTGGTAAGAGTGCATCATTACCAGTCAAATCTAAAACATTTCCCTGATGGATTAGACCAAGATCAATTGTATATAATTCATTTTCCAACAATGGTCAGATTTGTCTAGGGAAAAAAACAAGCTAATTTTCTTAAAATCAAACAATGCCATGTATCCTCTTGATCAGCTATCTGCAACCTTCTACCTTCTAGGTTCGAACACAGTGTTCAGACAAACATGCTACATAGCTTCTTGCAATTATGTATGGACAATGCAAAGGATTGCATACATACAATACATCCATACATAGGATACATACATATACATACACACATGCATACATATACAAAGGATTGCATACATACAATACATCCATACATAAAGGAAAAAGATTTCCTTACAAATTCTCCAGATCAATGACTTATGGTCCCAGCTAGTGAGTCACTGATAGTATATGTTGAAACCATGTGCTTTCCGGAGTCTCGTTAACAAAGCAACCAATCTCTTCTCTCAGCACCTTAACATTTCTCTTTAATGAAAGTCTTCCATTTCAAACCTTGCAGTTCTCTACCAGGACTGACAATAAATCAGATTGCCCAAAAATGGTAGGTGTGTCCAGCAAAGTCCATGCCCAACCAACCTTTCTAAGGTAAAAACAACAGGTTTTCAGTAGAATTTCATCACTACTTACTTGGAGATACATCTCTATAAATAAAAATAAAACAATCTCATAGTTTGGTTCATTGCCTGAAAATTGGCCTACCTTACAGTTGGCAGATACATCAGCAGTGTTGTCTCAACCCATCATCTTTATTCTTTCATGGACCTTTAGAGAGATTGTATATCTATTAACTCAAGTAAGTCCTTTCCTTTGCCTATACAAGTGGCCAGACACCCACCTGGAAATTATTGTAATACCAGAAAGAATCAATAGTACATCAGACCAAACAGTTTTATGTGCAAGTTTAAAAAGTTAATCCCCTACCACTTGAAAGGATATTTAGAAGAAACCACAAGACCATGCAAACTCACTATTTTGTGCATAGCAAACCAATCCTACTCCTTAAACAGCTACCAGGCAAAGATGCATCTGTAGAGCTCTTCTACATGACAGACACTACCAATTGTGCCAGAGTCTCATTCACCTAGGTGGGGTCTCTGCCATTCATTTCATAAGTCTCCTTCCATGTTGGCCAAATACACAGTCTCTGCTGCTATGCCCCATGGCACCGAAGGACCTTCACACAGCAGCATTCATAGAGGATGAAAAAAGTCAACATGGCAGCCATAACCACAAGACTGAAACTCTGCCCACTTTTAGTGTGTATTGCATGTTCTTTTAAAGTATGTGGGAAGAATTTATCCACATCTTTGCTCTGTTAAGTACTGTCGAGAAACACAAAAAGATTATTACAGGATTATTCTGTTTTGCCACTCAAATATTGAAATGTTATATGCCAGGAAGGAGGGTGGGTGGGCGTTATTTCCTGTTTGCTTAAATAAAAAGTTGATTATCTCAATGACAATGTACTGCTGGGAGCACCCTCTGCTGCTTAGGAAGAGTGTTTTGATATTATTTGACAACTGTCATTTTAAGATTGTTCCTTCTGTTCTAAAACTTCCCTAACAAATGTGACAATCTTATCTCAAGAAGACATGAAGTCGTTCACCCCACAGAAACACATAGATCGAAGTAATATAATAGAGAGAATGACATTTGCTGAAATGATCACCCTTGAAATTAAAACAAAAACAAAAAGCAAAAAACTGCTTTTAAAAAATGTAAACTCTTCATTAAAAGGTTTGCTGTTCTTGCCAACCCCGTTTTCTTTGAACGTCAAAAGGAGCATGTAGCTGCTGCTAATTAGCACAGATTAGTCAGCCATGCTCCATTCTCACTGTTTATCTTGCACTAACAATGCAGACTATCAGATACAAGCAGACATTGGAGTGTGAACAATGTATCTCTTCTGATAGATGTGTGTCTTTTCATCCATTTTGGATGACTGCCAGTTAGCCAAGAGAAGACAAAAATGCACAAGGCATACATAGATTGAAGCACATGGTTAAAGTTGCTTTACAGTATAATTTGACATCATGGTAACTGGAGATTTATACATTCAGCACTCTGATGGGATTGTAGTGATGCTATAAATCATTCATTCTATAACAAAAGTAAGATTCTGAAGCCACAGTAAGAAAGACATATAGAAAATGTCATTGGATGTTGTGTATAAAATAATTTCTCTATAATGAATGGGGCACATTCTCAGTTACAAGACTAGTGACAGCAGATTAGAAAATTCTTTTCATATGAATTTTTACTAAGTCTGATTATTTTCCCTGTGTAAAAGATCTCCTAGCCTTTAATTCTAGTCCCCTTTATTTTCTATGCTTTACCAGAATTTCTCCTGTATGTCAAAAAGTTAGAAATGGGGGCGAGATACTGATTTGATATTTCTTAAAGCTTCCCAGAGTTAGTTTGATACTAATTACAAAACTTGAGGTGTAATATCAGATAGGGTGGCATCAGAAGTTCAGAAATAATTAATTTTTGTAATACCTAGTGAGCAATGGAACCACCAGCAGAGAAAGAAGCCTATTAACACTGAAGTTAATGGAGCAAAAGAAAAAGAAAGTTTTTACCATCATAATTATGCATCAAGATTTGGGTTGAAATCCTAGAACAAAAAATGTACCAGGTGTATTCCTGAGAAGACATTGCCTTCTAAATCAACCAAGAGTTCAATAGACATCCCATGGATGGGCAGGTTCTGCTATCAGGTTCATTATGGAACTAGAAATAGAGGTCTTCATTTAAAATCGCATCAGGATAACTACGCAATTTCACCTCTAATAATGCTGGATTTTTCTTAGCTGTTAAAAGTGTGGATTGCAGGCAATTCTTAGATATGACACGTCACAATTTTTCAGCATTTAATTACTCTGGCACTATTTCCCAAGGCTAACAATTAGGGACATTACACAATTTTGTTGGTTCTTCTGTTCTAGAAATAGGCTTCATTGAACTTTCTAATCAGTGCTGATTTATCTAAAACTGGTGGTGGGCATTTTCTTTCTTTCTTTTTCCTATCATAAATAATGTGACCATATTAGCCATTATCTGCATGTCTTAGTCTTCTGTCTCCTATCAATATTTATTTATTTATTTATTTATATGATTCATATAGCCACCCATCTCACACAAGTGACTCTGGGTAGCTTACAGGATTAAAACACACAAACCCAGCAAACATAACTCACTGGCACCCAAGGTTAAACAATGACCCCAATGATCACCATCAACAGTAACAGAGCTCATCTACCCACCTGACCCAAATGCCTGTGGAAACAACCCAATCCTTCCCTTTGGTACAAAACTAGACAATCACAGATTGCTTGTGAAACAGATTGCCTAAAGCAAGGATAAAGCAAACTTCAAGTTGTTCAGCATACTAGATGCACAACTTTGAAAGGCAAGGGGCACACTTTGCCTTTGGGCACAGCTAGGATGAAGAAGTGGACAGTCCAAGACAAAAGGCAGATTCAGCTTAATTTATTTATGACAGTCACATGAAATGTAGTGAATGTGATTATTCTCTATGTATTTAAAATTCATTATTTGTTAATGATTGAAACTACTGGTAGCTTTTGAAGGAGCTCTGGGAGCAGCAATTAAGAGTTTTCAAGGAACTATAGATCATGCAAAACTAGTGGAAGAAATTCAGTGGACCTCCTACTCTTTCATAAACTTGTCCAACTTCTTGAGTGGCCCACAAAGGTCATGCAGTTTATAGGCTCATACCTTCTGCTGTTAGATGGAAATGATCAAACAGTGATTTTTTTTTTCTTCTTGGAATGTCCTGTGGAATGCTTTTTCACAGACAGCTCATATGACACTGAGTTTTGCATACTTATGGCAGAATATGAAGTCCATTTTTTCAAAAAATATCCATGTTTTCATAATTATATATTACTATATATAATATAATATATCTGCTGTTTTTCTTGTATTACTCTGCTATTTGTAATACCAATTTTATTATTGCCACGTGGGTGCTGTTACAACTTTTTTATTGACATGTTTATACTGGATATGGTTGTTGTTGTTTTTTAATGTTTGTATAACAGCTTGGCTCTTTTATCTGCATTTCATTGTTGGCTGCCTTAATGGAAAGGCCGTGTAGGAGGCCTAATACTCTAACATTCCTATATTCACAAGATGTGTATGGGTTACTATTGCAGTAACACTTAGGATTGTATAAGATCATATATTGTATTTCCAGGGGATCGTAGCTAACCTAACATTGATAGAGATATAAGTATAGGAAAGCCTGCATACTTCTTAAAAAGCAATTGCTTCTTTTAGCTAGGCTTTGGTTGTCATGCCAAACTGACATGTCTGGCTATTGCAAAAATGTCAGGGACGGTTAGATAGGAAAGAAAGTTGTTTCTCAGTCAGGGTTCCAAATAGCTTTTTGTTTTATAATATCCTCGTTGAACAGGATATTATACCCAGTCAGTCTATAACAATCTAAAATAAGGAACCAAAACTAGACATTAACTCAACCAAGGAAGAGAGATTTTATTGGCAATTAGATAACATTAATACTCATTAGTCTCAGTAGTATGTCATGAATATCAACTTGATTCAATGCATAATAACGAAGTGGAAAGTTAAGGACTAAAATGCCAAATACAACATGACATTTGGACTGAATCATATATCATACCTGGTAATAAGTTGTTGCACATCCTAGAGGAAGAGATGGACTGTTGGGCATTGTGGGGAGATCTTCATCTGGGGAAAAAATAATTTTTGATGTTCCTGAGGATCCAGATTTCATATTCTATCTTCAACAAATGTAGCTTGAAGGGGGAAAAAACTGTATCATAATTCATGTACTTGGTAACTTTTAATGTCTTGGGGGTGGATTGTGTGTATGCTAATTATCACTTTTTGTTTTAATTTTGTCTCACCAATTTAATACAGAGGGTATTAACACATCACACAGTCCCAAATTCTATATTTAACTTCTTATTGAATAATACTGTGGGATGGTTTCCCCAATCAGCCAAATATGGGTTTTCCTCATCTTAAATTGTTCTCCTATATGGAGAGAACACACTGACTTCACTTCAGTTCAGCCATTTTTATGGAGACTGTGAGAGGCTAAGAAGGATATATGTGACAATTGAATTCTAAAGAAGAATTCTCTGGGTGGAAGGAGCATTTATGGGAAAAGATGAGTCAGCATAATTTGAAACCCAGTTGATTAATTTAAGTTTAGAAACAAGGTAAAACTAAACAAAAGGAAGTTTAAAAAATGCTGGGAACTGTACGTAATTGCAAGTGTGATACTTCAGAGTTGAAGAAGCAGGAACTGGAAAGTGATAAATTAACAGAGGGAAATGAATCCTTGAAGGTTCAAGGGCAGAAGTAGAATGTTTAACTGATCAAGTCACAAAATGTATCATGCAGTAAAGGAGAATAGTGAACTGCAAGAGCAACTCCAACAATTTGCTTCTGAGTTGCAGTAGAAACAAGAAATTCTTGATTTAAAGGAAGAGAATGGAGCGGGGAACAGAGGATTATAAGAGTGGGCACAGCAGTTTGTTTTGTTAAACGAACAGGCTGCAGCTCAGATTTGAGTATATAATATTCAGCATACCCAACTGGCTCAAGATTTGCAAGGAAAGTTTACAGGTGAAACTCAAAAAATTAGAATATCGTGCAAATGTTCATTTATGTCAGTATGGCAACTCAAAAGGTGAAACCAATATATGAGGTAGACGCATTACATGCAAAGCGAGATATGTCAAGCCTTACTTTGGTATAATTGTGATGATTATGGTGTACAGCTTATGAAAACCCCAAATTCACAATCTCAGAAAATTAGAATATTACATGACATCAATAACACAAGGATTGGAAATAGAAGAAGATCAGACCTCTGCAAAGTATAAGCATGCATATGTACTCAGTACTTGGTTTGGGCCCCTTTTGCAGCAATGACTGCTGCAATGCAGCGTGGCATGGATGCTATCAACCTGTGGCACTGCTGAGGTGTTATGGAAGACCAGGATGCTTCAATAGCGGCCTTCAGCTCCGCTGCATTGTTCGGTCTCACGTCCCTCATCTTTCTCTTGGCAATGCCCCATAGATTCTCTATGGGGTTCAGGTCAGGCGAGTTTGCTGGCCAATCAAGCACAGTAATCCCATGGTCATTGAACCAGGTTTTCGTACTTTTGGCAGTGTGGGCAGGTGCCAAGTCCTGCTGGAAAATGAAGTCAGCATCCCCGTAAAGCTTGTCTGCAGAAGGAAGCATGAAGTGCTCCAAAATCTCCTTGTAGATGGCTGCGTTGACCCTGGACTTAATGAAGCACAGTGGACCAACACCAGCAGATGACATGGCTCCCCAAATCAACACAGACTGTGGAAACTTCACACTGGACTTCAAGCATCGTGCATTGTGTGCCTCTCCATTCTTCCTCCAGACTCTGGGTCCTTGGTTCCCAAATGAGATGCAAAAATTGCTCTCATCAGAAAAGAGGACTTTGGACCACTGGGCAACAGACCAGTTCTTTTTTTCTGTAGCCCAGGTAAGACGCTTCTGACGTTGTTTGTTGTTCAGGAGCGGCTTGACAAGAGGAATACGACATTTGAAGCCCATGTCCAGGATCCGTCTGTGTGTGGTGGCTCTTGATGCACTAACTCCAGCCTCAGTCCACTCCTTGTGAAAGTCCCCAACACTTTTGAATGGCCTTTTCCTGACAATCCTCTCCAGGCTGCGGTCATCCCTGCTGCTTGTGCACCTTTTTCTACCACACTTTTCCCTTCCACATAACCTTCTATTGATGTGCTTTGATACAGCACTTTGGGAACATCCCACTTCTTTTGCAATTACCTTTTGGGGCTTTCCCTCCTTATGGAGGGTGTCAATGATGGTTTTCTGCACAGGTGTCAGGTCAGCAGTCTTTCCCATGCTTGTGATTCCTACTGAACCAGCCTGAGAGACCATTGAAAGGCTCAGGAACCCTTTGCAGGTGTTATGGATTCATTAGCTGATTAGAGGGGGACACTTTGAGCCTAGAATATTGAACCTTTTCACACTATTCTAATTTTCTGAGATTGTGAATTTGGGGTTTTCATAAGCTGTACGCCATAATCATCACAATTATACCAAGGTAAGGCTTGACATATCTCGCTTTGCATGTAATGCGTCTATCTCATATATTGGTTTCACCTTTTGAGTTGCCATACTGACATAAATGAACATTTGCACGATATTCTAATTTTTCGAGTTTCACCTGTATGTGTTGAGAATGAGAGACAAATGTATTGAGGATCTGACAGCTCAAATTGTAACCTTTCATAAGACAAAGGAAACTGCTTTTAAACTGATGAAAACAAAACATGACTGATCATACTAAATGTACACAGATAAGTTGTTTACCAAGAAATTGAAGTAGAGAGTGTCAGTTATAGCAACAGTAAAAGCTGAAGAGGAATCATCTGAAGGTTTGTCCAAAAATTCAGTGATGATAACTTCTACTCCACTGGCAAGCTCTTCTTTAATAATAACAACAATATTTATATGCTACTGAATCTTCTGTGTGTTTTATATACATAATTGTCTGTGGAGGCAATCACAGAGAAGTTCAAATGGAAAAGGACTATAATGCACAACCTCCGTTCAGAAAAGCTGACTTTATAACAGATTTACAGTATATGAAGTCCTTGGTGCTCTTTGAGCTTCGTTATTTGCTTGCAGACATTTCATTACCTAACTAGGTAATATCATCAGTGCTAGTGAGTGTGAGATTTGCTCCCTGTTTATATACAGTACCTTGCCCTACCAGTTTTCTCCTTGGTAGGTTTTCTCCTTGGTAGTTCCTTGATTAGGGTATTGTTTTCTGCTTGACTGTTTGTCTGGTGTTAATCCCTGTTTATCTGGGTGTAGGCTGCTGGGGAGGATGTGTTCTGGTCTTGTTTCCTTCTTAGCTTTTTTATTATCTGTTTTGAATGGTGTGTAAATGTGGTTTATCTCTATGTGTCTATTGATGGCTGATGTGTCTGAGTGCCAAGCTTCCAGGAATTCCCTAGTGCTTTTAGATTTAGCTTGGTCTAGGACGCTCACAGTTTCCCAGTTGAAACTATGTGAGCATCCTAGACCAAACATATCAGTGTAAATGGCAAGTAGTCTCTTGGGACAGGTCTCTGCTGTCTTTGGAAGGATCGCTGGTTTCACTTACCTTGCTGTAGCAAAGTAGGTCTAGCTCAGAAAATGCCAGCATAGGGTGAGATTATTATATGCTCAAATGTGGAAAGATTCGCACTATGCACAATGGAGGAATGCTGGGTGAAGATGATGGAACTTGCAGAGATGACCAAACTGACTTCTTTGGTTAAAGAAAAGGCAACATCTACATTTATGCTGACTGGAAACCCCTTATAGGTTTTTTGCATGTAACAGAAGAAAGTGATCTTATGATTTATGGCTTTGATGATTAGAAAAATAGATAATAGAAAAAAGAGAGCTTTTCTTTTGGTAACCATAGAGTAAAAGGTAATTTTGTAATTGTATTTATATTTGCTGCAAAGAAAATCAGAAGCTACTTTTATTTCTTTTCATTCTTCCTTTTTGCACTTTTTGTGTTTTTCGTTTTCCCTTTCTTTCTTTTCTTTACTTTATATTAGTTCTTGTTAATTTTTTATCTTCTTTTCATATATATATATATGAGCGGCTGGATAGGGTAGTGCTTAGAACACTGCCTTTGACACAGGAGACAGGGGTTCAAATCCTGGCTGGTACCTACCTTACCAGTAGGGGTCCTTGGGCAAAGACCCCCTAACGCTTCACCTGCCTACCTCAAATATGAGAGTGACACAAACTAAGAGAGTCATGCTGGCTTGGAATCACCCAGATTAACAAGGTCCGCGTCAGATGTTGGGGAACCAGGACAATCTGACGATAAGTGGGCTACCGGAACAAACCATACATGGATGAGACAAGAGAACTTGGAATTGATGGAATGCTACTACAATAGCAGACCTAATGAGAGGGGATATATGAAACATATGAGGGAACTATGGATAGACAGAAGTCCTACATCCACACTAACTGAGAAACAACTAGTTACCCAGTGCTTCAACGTAGTGAAGAGGAAGCTGTTCTCACAACTTGAAATAGACCAACTCCACATTACAACTGAGACTCAAGCAGACCTGGAAGAACAACTGGATGTGCAGCCAATGCCTGAAGCTGGAATGTCACTGCCACCCCTCCATTACAGAGCGTAGCAGCTGATATGAGGCACAAGATCATGGATAAACTAGTTAACCCTCGAGACCGATTACTAAGGCTCAGTGGAGAAGTACCATTGGATAGTATGCTAGAAGATGCCAATAGAGCCCTCCAGACAATCCCTACTACCACCATAACTCAAACCAATGAACTGATATACGCTACAGCTGCTGTAATCCTGAAAATGCTTGGCTACACAATCAAGAAGAACAGCAGTACATACCCTCCCTGGAAAATGAGATTGGAGGCTAAGATCAAGGCAACTCGGAGAGAAGTCAGTCAGCTGGTAGAACTACAGAAGGGTGTGGAGATTAAGGATAAGACTCTGAAAAAACTGAAAAATACATGGGCCTGACTCCATCTGAAGCCCTAGAGACTGCTAAACAAACACTGGCTGCCAGATACACTAGAGAAGCAGAGGCCAAGAAAATAAATGCCCTGTTTTCCAAAGAACCATCCAAGGTGTACTCCCAACTGCAGAGCAACAACAGAGTAACAGCAGAGCCACCAGCAGCAGAAACTGAACAGTACTGGAAGAACATATGGGAGAAAGAGAAGACATATAACACCAATGCAAAGTGGCTGCAGAACCTGAAAGCAGACCACAGCAATCTCCCAGAACAGGAAACAGTCACCATCACAGTAGCAGACATCCAACAGCGGGTCAAGAACATGAAGAGCTGGACAGCACCATCCAACTACCGGCCAATAACCTGCCTCCCCACAATATGGAAAATTCTATCAGGCATCCTAGCCACCAAGCTACAAGACCATATGGGCCAGTACATGAGCAGAGCTCAGAAGGGCATTGGGAACAACACCAGAGGCTCAAAACACCAGTTGCTTATAGATAGAGCAGTCGCCTGAGACTCAAGGTCTAGGCAGACCAATCTGAGCACAGCCTGGATTGACTACAGGAAAGCCTACAACTCAATGCCACATTCACGGATCTGTGAATGCCTGGCGCTATACAAAGTCAACTGGACACTAAGGACCTTCCTCAAAAACTCAGTGGGACTGTGGAAGACAACACTGGAAGTCAACTCAAGACAGTTCACACAAATGGCCATCGAGTGCAGCATATACCAAGGTGATGCACTGTTCCTGCTGCTATTCTGCATAGGCTTAAACCCCCTCAGCCAGATAATCACAAGGACTGGATACGGGTACAAGTTCAAGAGTGGAATCACCATCAGCCACCTCCTCTACATGGATGACATCAGGCTGTATCCTAAAAGTGAATGAGATATCGACTCACTGATCCACCTGACACAGATCTACAGTGAGGATGTTGGGATGTCATTTGGACTGGAGAAGTGTGGCAGGATGATAGTAAAGATAGGGAAGGTAGTTAAGACTGATGGAGTGGAACTACCAGTGGGCCACATAGCAGACATAGAGAGCAGCTATAAATACCTTGGTATCCCACAGTCACATGGGAGCCATGAGGAGGAGACAAGGAAGACAGCAACATCCAAGTACCACCAAAGGATAAGACAGGTCCTGAAGAGCCAGCTCAATGGGAAGAACAAGATCCATGCCATCAACATGTACGCCGTGCCAGTCATCAGATACCCTGCCAGTATAGTGAGCTGGCCAAAGAAGGACATGGACACTGCTGATGTGAAGAGCCAGAAGCTCCTCACAATGTACAGAGGTTTCCACCCCAAGTCCAACACCCAGAGATTGTACACCAGCCGCAAAGAGGGCGGACAGGGTCTGATGAGTGTCAAAGCCACTGTCCTGGATGAAACCCAGAGCATCCAGGAATACATCAGTAAGATGGCACCCAAAGATGAGCTGCTGTGAGAATGCCTGAGGCAGCAGCAGACATGGGAGGAAGTTCAAGTGGAGGACAAGCCCCTGCAGGGATGTACCATCAACAGATAGTTGAGGTGGCTGACATTGGGAAATCCTATCACTGGCTGGAAAGGGCTGGACTAAAAGACAGCACTGAGGCATTGATCACAACGGTACAAGAACAGGCACTAAGCACCAGATCCATAGAAGCAGAGGTCTACCACACTAGACAGGACCCAAGGTGCAGATTGTGCAAAGAAGCCTCAGAGACAGTCCAACACATAGTGGCAGGGTGTAAGATGCAGGCAGGAACTACATACACTGAACAGCACAACCAAGTAGCTGGCATTGTGTACAAGAACATCTGCACAGCGTATGAGCTAGACTCCCCCAGCTCCAGATGGGAGATTCCACAGAAGGTCATGGAGAATAACAGGGCTAAGATCCTGTGGGACTTCCAGATCCAGACGGATCTGGACCAATCAACCAGACATCGTGCCAGTAGACAAAGACCAGAAGACAGCGATAGTGATAGATGTAGCAGTGCCTAGTGACAGCAACATCAGGAAGAAGGAGCATGAGAAGCTGGAGAAGTACCAGGGCCTGAAGGAGGAACTAGAGAGGATGTGGAAAGTCAAGGCCAAAGTGGTCCCAGTGGTGGTAGGAGCACTCGGGGCTGTGACTCCTAAGCTGGGAGAATGGCTCCAACAGATCCCAGGAACAACATCAGAGCTCTCTGTCCAGAAGAATGCAGTGCTAGGAACAGCTAAGATGCTGCGCAGAATCCTTAAACTTCCAGGCCTCTGGTAGGGGACCCAAGATTGAGGAAGACACACACCATCCATAGGGGTGAGAGGAGAATTTCTTATATATATAAAAGAAAAGATATAAAAGAAAATGCCAGGGTAGGAAACAAAGTGGATTCCAGATATTCTTCCTTGCCTTATAAAATGGCAGTCATTGCCAGAATATATGGTGATGAGCAACTACTTAGATGTCTTTATTTTCCCAGCTTGCATGCAGATCCCCAAATAGTTTCTCCCACTCCTTGGAACCCTCTTCATTACTCAAAACTGAATTCACCACTTTCCACACTTTTGAGGTAGAAAATACATGAAGACTATAGTTTAAGTGCTATTAGGTTAGTTGCAGAAATAGAGAAAACCTCCAGAATTACTTCTCACACATGAAAAAGAGAAAAGCTTGACCTCAATCACATGTGTGATGTGGTTCCAGCAAGTCTCCATTATCACCCCTGGCTGGGCTGAAAAAAAATTATGTATGGCCTGCAGCCACCAAACCCCTCTCAAAGGACACAAACATAGGAGGAGCAATAGCATCAGACTAGCAGTTTTCTATTTTGTCACTGTTGCAATATAAACACCAGTCAGAATCCAGTACCTCACCTCCATGGGATTAGAACATGGCTACAGTGACCTGCTGCATCTTCCCAGAGGGCATAGTGCTTGTACTGAGTTAAAGACTTGTTATGAGCTCAGCCTCGCAGTTTTTGAATTGCTGAAAATTAAGATGATCATGAATAACAGGGAAAATGGACTAAGAAAAATTGATTCCTCTTTCTTTTATAGCCAGAAAAGTGAGTCATCTTGTCACTATTGACTCAAAAATTACCACGTTGGAAAACAAAAAAAAGGAAAAATAAATCTTCACTGGGTAGATTCCAGGATACTGTTATTCTTCTATTGATTCTTGCTTCCTGAAAGAGAAAATTACTTGTAGTTTTTGATGTCTTCTCTATATTTCTTAATCCTCCCCTTAGCTCTCATTGCAAAGAGATCAACCTGTCCTACTGGGTAAATTACTATGTTTTTATCAGTAATGATATTATTATATGTATTGATTATTCTTTGAAATGCTGACAGAGAGGGAAAATGGGAGGATGAGAACCAAAATATGAGGAAGTAACCCTGTCATGCTTCTTAAAAGCAGCTTTGTTGGAATTCTGGGATTTGTAATTCCAAATCATCAAAAGGCTGACCAATTAAGAAAAGGTTGTTTAAGAAACTGAAGCTGGATCACTAACCAGTTCTGAACAGTGACCAGCCAGATGCTGCTGAGAATTCCACAGTGGAGCATGCAAGCAGATTGTGAAGCCATCTTACATGAATACATCAACTTCCTGACTCTTTAACCTTCCCCCCCAAGGTATTCCATCTATATAAACTTACTGGTTCCTATAAGCAATTGCAGCTAATGCCTATTATAGATCTAGCTATCATAAAAATATATAATTCCATTTTAAAGCCGTGGACATGTTCATGAAGACCCCAGGATTCAACCTGAATTGGAAGAAGATCCTACCACCTACAGCACAATCAACTATATCACTGTCTCTTTTATGTCCACATGAGGACTTATTGACTAAATTCTTCCTTTTGTCCATTGTGAATTTACTGCTAATGAGTTTCACTGGTTCATGCTGGATTCTAGTCTTTATATAATGTCATTTCTTTGCTGCAGTAGGGATAGACAGATGTTAAGCTTGTGGAAACTTCCTCTAGTTCACAATCAACAGGTGTGATTCACATTTCTTTCAGTTTTAAGTGTAGGATCAGAACAGTTATCCATTGTTTTTCATATTGCCTTAATTTTGGTAGGCAGGTCTTGGCCCATAACAATCTAACTACATACATATGAAAATATTATTTTGGAATGAAACACACTTAAAATTGCAAATGCTTTCAAAATTAATATTTTAAAATTTAATTTTTTAAAATAATTTTTATTAGAAGATTTTATAAAGATTTTAAAAACTACAGAAACATAGAAGAAATAGAAAAAAGAAAAAGATTATAAAAGGGTAAAAGAAAAAGTGAAGAATAACAAAAAAGTAAGAAAAAGAAAGATAACTAAAAGAAGCTACTTCCAGTCTTCTTTACAGCAGTTACAAACGTAGTAATTACCAACTCCACCCTCCCATTTTGCTTAAAAAATTAATTTTAAAATAAAAGAGCACATATTAATGCAGAAGCAAGGGAGAATTGATCTATGCATAGATCCATAGAAACTGACCAAGACCTGCATTAGACTGATTTAATTCAACACTATTCACTGTTCCCTCTTTCCACACCATTCATACCATTGTGGACACCAATCCCATCTGTTCCTTGATGTCCTTTTGTTTCCAAATGAAAACATCCTAAGCCCTTTAGCTTTACATTGTAAATGTATAATTTTATCATCACCTTCCGAGGAATGTGTGACTTCTTCAGAAATACACATCCAGTTGCATGCCATTTATTACTCTCTGAAACATTGAACTAGGGCTAGCCAGAGTATTGAATGGATGCTGCTTTTCACGAGAGCTTCAGTTTGTCCTTCAAAGCAATACAAATGTCTAACCCATTACATGTTGAACTGCACCAACAAAGGAGTTTCTGCATATGCATGGGACATGTGTAGAAGTCGCTATTATAAAATCAAGGTAGCTGTTTAAGTCTAACCAGCAGTGTCTCAATACCCTGACTAAAAGTCAAATCACTTGGCCTTGATGCGGTGCTTCACCACAGAGTTGAGTGAAGCTTTAATCAAACCCTGACATTTTGATTAAAGGTACTAAGGCAGAGCAACTCAACTCTGTGAGGCAAAGCACCATTGTTCAGGTGGAGTCAATTGACTCTTGGCACCAAAGAGACAGGCCAGTTTGCCTCCATGTCACAAAGCACCCTATGATCTAGACTGCAGCCAGTCTGCACAGCCCTAATTGTTATCACTTTGGTATTTAAACTAAGTTCACTGCAAACTAGATTCTATTTTCCAACTATTCAGAAGTTGTTGAAATATGAGAAGTGCTACTGTTAGCATATTTCACTGTCAGAAGAGAAGGTAAACTATTGTGAAAACCACTTAAATGTTTGTATCCTGTAATATTATATCTCTGATGTTTTCATAAGTCAGTGTTTGCCTGCTATACAAAGTAGTCTTTAATCTTCTAGCCATTAATGGTGACATTGAGAAGTCAGAAACATTCAGGTCAGCATGTCTCAAATACAGAAATAAAAAGGAAGAAACTGCAAGAGAAAAACAAACTCATGTCAATCATGTACTGCAAAATGTTATAGGAATTTCTATTTGATGTCCAGCTAAATAAATAGCAAACAACCCCTTGCTGAAATATATTTGCTAAAAAAAATATGAATGGCAAAAAATCAAACTAGCCTGCCACTACCAGATTCACACACAAACACCACAACACACACTTTGAAAGGGCTAGGAAATCTTTTGGTGCTTCAGGGCCATGCTAAACATGAGAGAGGAGCACTATGGCTGCAGTGGGGCAATGAATTGATAGCAGGATCATATCTTGCATATAGATGTCAGGAGACTTAGCCCTTTGTACTTTGTCTAGCTTTAGCTGAATCCTGTCACCTCCACCTACTGACGGGGTGAGAGAAGATTAGCCAGGTTGTATATGTGTGTGTGTGTGTAACCATTTAATACTGACAATCAACAGCTTACAGGAAAGGACTCAGAACACAGAGATCTCACTGTAAAAATTGGCAACGCATTTTTATTTGATATTCTTTGCTGAGCATAGAACAAATGAAAGCATGAATATATAAATAAGCAAATATGAGAGTAATAGAAACCAGAGTTGTAACATTTACCTAAAATCTTTTTGAGAAGATTCAGAATAGAAGCAGGAGGCTTCTACATTTTATATATTATGGGCTTATTTATCTCAGTCAGATGTCCACTACTGGGGATAGAATCTTCCTTACCTAATGCAAAGCAAACCCATGTATTCCAAACATTAGTAGTAATTGATAAGAGCCCAACTGTACTATCTCCATTAGGTTATTTTGAAGCCAAGTAAGGATGATATGTTACTGTATCCCTAGTGACATGGACATGATCTCTCTTTCTGTGTCACACAATGGCAAACTGGATGCATTGAGGAAGCTCAGAAGCCTGGACTGGGAAGCAATTGCCCTCTTCTGTCATTTCCCAGCAACCATGATGATTCAGGAGGTAGAAAAGAGCCATAATTATCAGTAGACATTAATAGCTGGCCCTTCCATGAACTCTGTTATAAAATTCATGGACTTGATACAAAATTCATGTTCTCCATCTAAATTTAGTAGTGTGACATACAGGCAAAGGCTTGAGGAGAAAGCAAAGAAAGCAAGAAAGAAAACAAAGTCATCTGAGGAATGTGGACATGTGAAGACCAATGAGTGACCAAGTCTGAACCAGCTAAGACTAGATCAGGAACTGGAGAATGGCCACAAAGTGAAAATTGTACATCAACAGTAAACCTTTCCCAGAGACAACAGCAACCAACTAGTGTGCAGCTATGGTAGAGAATAAAAGAAGAGCTGCAGAAACATTTTAAAAGAGGGAGCTGGACAGGAACCTAGCTGGAAGACAGCCCATGTACACACAACCATTTGGATTGCAATCCATCTTCTCCACTCCCCTCTGGTTTCTTGATCAGTTATTCTGGTGGAACTTGGTGAGTATATAAGAAAGGTGTTTGTGTGTGAGTTTTGCATGCCTTGCTATCCTGCCATTAATAAAGTTAGGAGGCTAACAAGGAATTCTTTGTGTGCTCTGCTCTGTGTCCTTTAGTGTGAATCACTCAACTATCCAAGATCCCCAAAGTGTTGGTATCTCATCTCAGAGGTATGTGAGTGAGTTCCCCATATAAATTCCCAACAATTGACAAGAGCTGTGTTTCCAGCAATCTTAAAATACCCTTTCCTCGCCATTACCAAGCTATGGAGCATTGCAAATGGGTTATGCATGCCTTAGTGGGTAGTATAAGGAAGATTGACTAACTGTAAGTGAGATACAACAACCCATCCAGTCTCCTGTAAAAGTCATCCAAATTGGATTCCATGACCGCAACTGCTAGCAGAAAATTCTATAGTTTAACTATGTGCTATATAAAACAGTATTTCCTTCTGTCAGACTAAACCTCCCTGCATTTAGTTCAGTGGATGATCTGGAATACTAATACTGTGAAAGAAGGAGAAAACCGTCTCTCTTTCCACATTATTTAAGCCATGTATGATTTTATACACCTTAGTTGTGTCTCCCCTCATATTCCTTCATTCAGACTGAAGAACCCTCCTTCCCTTTGTTTATGAATGAAATTCACACACACCCTCTATCTGAACATCAGGAGGACAGAGTACCAAACTACAAAATGTCAAGTAGGTAAGTGACTTGACCTCCTCGTAGTTGAAATAAATATGAATAACCAATCTGGAGATGGTTTTCCTTTGTTTGTTTGTTCGTTTGAGCTTTGAAATACAAGAAAACCAATGCTGTAAGAGAATTGTAACTGGCCATGTATCTCTTCATTCCTGTCATGGAGCCCTCTTCAGAGCTGGATGGCCAGACATCCAGAATTATGCCAGACAGGCCACATTTTTAAAAATGTGCCCTCTGTTCACCTCCACTCTCTAGCGGACTCTCCTTTTGTCTACTTTGTTCTCTGCTTTGTTTCTGTTTCATCTCCTGATATCTTGTGGGACAGGACTTGGAGGCAGTGAGAGCGCTTACAAGAGTAAAACTGACTTGGCTCCATGAAGTGTATGTGGTGGTGAAGAAACACAGTCTGGGCGGAAAGGAAATGGACAAGGCAAAACAAACTCCTGAGCCCTGAGGCAATATTCCAAGCCTTTCTTCTTTGTCTTGGTGGCTATCAGTGCAAATTTTAAAAGTTTAGTATTAGGACAGCTAATGTTTCCATGACCTGCTAATAAAAAAAGCCCCAGAATCCCATATGTGTGTGTGCATGATGAGAAGGAATGGGGAGAAAACAGAGAAAGTTGAATATTTATGAGAAAGAAGCATGTCAGTGGGAGGAAAAATTCAAGAAAATTGTGTGTCAAAGAAGAGTGCGCTGCTTCTCTAGATTGACCTCATAGCATTTTGCCTAAAGTCCCAGGGAAATTTTTTGTTAGAATTGACACTGGTTAGTAAGCTTATCCAAAATTCCAAAACAAAAGACTTCATTTAATTCAGAATGGCCAAAAGATTAGAAAGAATGGCCATCATTCATTCTGCATCTTATATCACTGTAATGTAGATCTTACAGGGAAAGGGTGAGCTTCAGTACACATTTTGACTAGGAAGCATATAGTGAACACTCAGTGCAGCTCCCTCATCTTTGCCAGCTTCCTTCATATTCTCTACAGTGTCCTAAGATGGTAAAATAACTATCACTGAATTCTGTCATGTTGTGAAGTGTTACCGATCTGACAGAAGTGTAGACTGTGGAAAAATGTTGATGGAGAAATGTTCACTATCTCCAACATTGGTAAAAAATTGATATATGAGAAAATGAAAGCGAAACTATGTAAGAACATACTTCTTCCATATTCTGTCCAAAAGCATTGGGATGACAACAAATCCCATGTTCTTTTTTCCTCCCTTGGCAACCAATGTCTCTAATAATGACACAAAAGAGAAGTATTGTAGTTCAGCATATGCTTTCAGATTTTTACAGTTATATTGCCAGGAAACCACTGAGGTGATTGCAAAGAAGCTAAATTGCAAGTCTGAACTTTTCAGTTTGGAGCTGAATAAATATTCAGCTTATATAGTGGACAATACCATGTTAATTATGGAAAGCATGATGGTATCCTTCAAAACCCACAAAATACCCCCCTAAAAAAACTGATGGCTGCAAACTGTCTAGCTCAATGTTTCTCAAACTTGGCAAATTTAAGATGTATGGACTTCAGGGAGTTGCAGTCCACACATCTTAAAGTCGCCAAGTTTGAGAAACACTGGCCCAGCTCATGTTTTATATAATGTCAAAGGGATCCTGTGGGAAACCTTGATACTGATGCAGCAAATCTGTTCTCAAAATGCATGCCCATTTCAGCATTTCTGCCAGCAAAACAGATGAAGGACTTCTGTGATTTTATTGAAGTAGATCACTGCAATCTGTTGCAGCATATTGTGACAAGATGACTCTCTCAGCTTTCAGCTACTAACTTCCTGTTAAAATGCTGGCACTCCTTGACAAGTTTCTTTCAGAATGTAGGTGAACCTAAATGCTCCATAATGCTGTGGAATTGTTTTAATGATGAGGGAAATACAAGTCATCTGCGAGAACTTTATCTTTTTTTAATCAGCCATGCCATGAAATTGTTTGCAGACTGTATTGAAGGACTGGAAGCTAAGTCATTCACATCACATTATTTCAGGACATGAACTTGGAAATTGGAAAGAAAATTTAGGGACCACTTTTTTAGGTTTCCAGCACATATCAGACTCAAGCAATTAACACCAGATGTTGCAAGGGTATGTGAAGGTGACTTCATAATTTTCAGTGAAAGTACCATGGAATACCTGTATGATTGATATGATTTCTTTGAAAATAGCTTTCATTGCCAGATGTTTCATTGCAAACTGGCCGTGGCAGTGAAAGTGTTCTGCCTTTTGAAGTTTTCTGTAATGCACTACAAGCTTGCAGTCTAAAAGAAATTGATCTGAGTGCACAGTATGAGTAATATGGGATTCTGGAAAGTACCACACTTTTTCATAGAAGAAACCCAAACTCCATTAAAGCGCATGAAGATGATCAACTCCTACATTTTTTATACACCTTGTAGCTCACAACATTTTTTCAGTGATGAGCACTGCTTGGAGAAACAAGAACAGAATGGAAGTAGACCCACTGAAAGTGTTACAAATTCCTCCCTTTATAGTTACACTACGCACTTTCAAGAGGGCTACAGGAATTCAAGATCTTATGCAGTAAGGAAATGCTCAAGGGAACACACAGGACACACAGAGTATCTGTCACACATCCTGTCACACAGTGTACCTTCATGTGCACTGAGATACTGACTTGCCTGCTACACCCCAGGTCCAGGGGATGTACAGGAATTGGGGAAGCAGGAGGGCTCCATAGATTGCAGCTGCATGCTTTAATTAGGGGTCTTCCAACAAAAAAGTGCTTAGCTTTCCTTTGCCAGCAGTGCCCCTCAGATATTCCTTCCTACTTCCCCTCAGCCTTTTATTGATCTCCTGGGTTGCTGGATCAAATGTTATTTGCTGCATGGCAGTTAACTGTTAACTTCCTTATCTCTATGGCAAATCTTATGTCTGTTAGCTGGTATCCAGACTTGATCTGGTGACTTCCTTGTTTTTCACCCTCCTTTGTAAGTCCACATTTTTCCTTCCATTCATCCATCTCTCCCAGAATGTTATTTCTTATAACATTTTCCTCCTCTTGATATCTTTTTGGCTTTATGAGAAATGGTGTATCTCATTCACACATTTATGGACATATTTATTCACACTAATAACATTTACATTGATAATACTGATTTGCAGCAATCTTGTATTGGTTTGCAGCAATCTTATTAACAATTATAGAGCTCATACAATGAATACCAGTTGCAAGTAAATACATAATAATAAATGCAACAATTACATAAAACAGTGTAAAAATTAAATAATTCTTCCAACTATTATCACTTCAATGACCCTTCATCAGTTTCATGTAATTCCCTTACTATTTTTTGTTAAATATTACTCATAGCCTGATGGATATCTCCAGTAACATCTGGAATGCAGCATTCTTGCTCAGTCAGAGCACATACACCTCCCTTTGCTGCCAATACATTTTGGCAAATTGCAAGTACTTCTTAATTTAAAGCCTGTTAGCTTTAAATAATAGACATTTGCAATGTTTTCTAGAATACAACTTAATTTTTTTACTTCTTTAATTGTTCGTGCTGTTCCATAATTTTGAAAAATAACAGCAAAAAAACATGTTGTCTCAGTTTTATTTTGTCTTGTTTTGTTTTACTTCACTCTCTGAGTACTTGAAATGTGTTTGCACATCAGGGTAAATGCTCCCAACATAACAGGCCCCTCCTCTTCCACTAGGCAAATGTTTACATGCTCCGATTCCACAAATAAAATAATGTCCCACCACAGCAGTGATTGCCTTTTTACAAGATATTTTGTAGCAAAATACTTTGTTATAGTACTCTGCAATGCCATAGCCATGTGGTGTCATGTGTGTGATAAATGCCCATTATTTGATCAGGCCCCAGTTTTAGCATAAGTCATATTACATGTACTAGTTCCTAGAAATTTAGAACCATTACACTGTAAACTAGGGTTCCTCAACCTCAGCAACTTTAAGATGGGTGGACTTCAACTCCCAGAATTCCCCAGCCAGCCATGTCATCCATCTTAAAGCCACCCATCTTAAAGTTACTGAGGTTGAGGAACCCTGCTGTCAACAATGTAGTCCAAAACAAGGTTTGAATACTCTATCACATGCAGTGACATTTCTAAGTTTGACTTGCCATGTGTTTCTTTCAGCTGTTGTTATTTCAGTAAGATTTAATTGATATATGAGCACAAATCCAGCATACTTACATTTAAATCTCAAGAATATTATAATACTCTTTGCAAAAAAGCATTTCCCCCACCCTCATTCAAAAGCCCCCCAAAAGCAAAAAAACACCAAAAATCTTCATGATAGTCTTTGAAGAATGGAAAAACAGAACACATATTCCAATGCACCATTGTTGCTACTTTGTCATGCCATTGTTTGAGATCAGTCTATGTGATATTCTTGCAGCAGCTAACTAGATGGTCTGTTGTTGTTGTTGTTATTATTTCAATTTGTTAACTGCCCATCTCATCTAAGCGACTCTGGGTGGCTCACAACAGGTAAAATCAATCCAATAAAAACAAATAAAAAACCAATATACAAACTTATAAAAACTATCCATAATCAATGTAAAAAGCAGAAAATCATAATCAGCAGCAGAATCCATCCTAGATCAGCTCAACATAGCCATTATAAGAGTTTCCCACCATTGCCAGACCCCCAGGCATGGTGGCAGAGCCATGTCTTTAGGGCCTTCCTAAAGGCCGGGAGGGTTGGGGCCAATCTAAGGTCTGGGAGGAGGATGTTCCACAGGGCAGGGCCATGTCATAAAAGTGTCTCTTCCTGGGTCCCACCAAATAATGCTCTTTTGTAGACAGGACCCATAACTTGCCTTTCCTGCTGGTCCCGATGGGATGGATAGATGTAACCAGAAAGACGCGGTTCCTCAAATAACCCCCAGCAAGAAAGATCCAGGGAATGGGAGATCATACCTGGAAGTGGGGGGGAGGGGTGCTATCCTGGACATTGAATTACCCAGTTATAACACTGCCCATTGGTGGCAAAAGAGAGTCCAGCTCCTTATAAGCAAGACTGCTTCTATTTCCAGGATCGATTTCAAAGCCACTGAAATTTGATCATCTAGAAATAGGGCTCCTCTTTATTCTTCCACAACTGACAGATCATAGTTCTCAAGCACTGAAAGATGTTTTCCCCATTCACATCTCTCTTCCTGGTATGCCAGACCACAATATTAATGGCACTGCAGCAAAACTTCCAGTTGCTTGTGAATAGAGCCTTTATTACTTGTTTATTAGATTTCCTGACAGGGACTCTTGGGGAGATATCTACTCAGAACAAGCATAAACATCCCTCTGAGCCAAATAAAAATGCCCCTTAAAGAATTTCAGTGCAAAGGCAGCTTAAAACACAGCACAATTTATTCTTTGCATAAAGCCAAATTTTATTATTATTGTTTATTAAAATTTAATAGTTTACTAAATACTGAACCACAAATAACATGGTGTAGCTAGGACCCTACCAGAACAACTTGCAATCTAATAGCTATAACAGGAAAGGTTAAAGAAGGAACAGGAAAATTAAGAATTATTTTACGTGCATTCAGGGATCAGAATGGAATCACCCTTCAGAATTCACAATTCCTAGAATTTCTTAACTCAATTTTTTGTGCAGAAAATATTCAACAAATATATACTTTAGGATGAAGCTTGTTATTTTATATAAAATATGTTTGGAAATATTTATTAAAATATGATTTAATAAAGTAATTCATTTCTATTAAGATACAGATTATCGTGCCTTTAAAAAATAATTAATGCAGAAATGGATGGCCATATAGACACATGACATTGACAAAGACGAGAAATGGGGCTATTTGTCCATCGCTAACTGGAATGGAAAATCTATTTCACTTCAAAAGAGGAAATTTTACAGAAATGAGGAGATAGAAATGAAGGGGCTGGTGAAGGGAAGGGAAGGGAAGGGAGGGGAGGGGAGGGGAGGGAGGGAAGGAGGAAGGAAGGAGTAAGTAAGTAAGTAAATTAAAGAGAAGATCAAGTGGATTAAATATTTCCAGAATTTTACATCATTTATAAGTAAAGCTCAGGGGGAAGGTAAAGCACTGATGAAGAAAAATACAACAAAGTACAAGTTATCACCAGTATGTTTAATAAGCAGTCAAGGAAGTTCATGAAGAAAAAGTGGCTTTCAAAAATTTGAAGAGTTGTCAAAGGAAGGAGAACAAAGGAGAGCATAATTTGCAATACAGAAATGCAAAGATGCAAGAAGGAATGCAGAAGGCTAATAACATTAAGGCCAGATTAAAAACAAACAAACAAAAGACAGCTGGGGAGAAGTCTGAAAACAAATTGGGTAGGAGACTGCAGAATAGATGAATAAGTTCTTCATGTTTTTCTTTACTGAGGAAGATGCAGGGCAGCTATCCAAACCTGATTGTGTATTTTCAGAAGCATGAAAAGCTCTGGCAAATGCTGATGAGAAGAAGTGAGGTTCTAATCTTTATTAATAAAGTGAAAACAAACAAATCACAAGTTCCAGATGGTATCAGCTGAGAGTTCTTAAAGAACTCAGATGTGAAAATGCTGCTTTTCTTTTTTAAAATATCCAAAAACATGCCCATTAGGTAGGTGACAGTATGAGAACTGGAAAGTTGCCAAAATAAGGACGGTTTTTAAAATGGGACCCAGGGGGGATTAGCTAAACAGCTGTTCAGTCTAAATTGTCTGGAGGCATTATTACAGATACAATTTGCAGTTGTATAAGAAGACATATTTGGCTGGAGAGGAATCAACAGAGTTTTTGCATAGGTATCTTACTAATCTTTCAAAAATCTTTGAGCAAACTTAGCAGGGATGGAATAAGAGATGACACCTCTTTACTGATTAGTAATTCAATAAAGAATTGAAAGAAAGGGGCAGAAATAAATGGACAATTCTCACAAGGATGAAGGATTTAAAATGTGGAGTCCTTCCAATATCCATATTATAACTCATGAAACTGGGATTTAATTTGCTTTTTTTAGGGTTTTTAAAACAAAAGAGCAAAGTGATGCAAAAAGATCTTTCTAAACTGGAGACCTGGTTATAAAATGGCCAGCAGTGGAACTCAAAAGGTATATAATCTGGAGATTAGGATGGATATATTGATTCCCCTTGATCTCTCAGTGGGGTTCAATACTATTGATCGTGGTATCCTTCTGGACCACCTACAGAGATTGATGGGATCACCATTCTATGGTGATTTGCCTTTCTTTGTGGGCAGTTCCAGTCAATGTTGGCTGGGGGAGTTAGGATTGAGGCCAAGGCCCCTAACTTGTGGGGTGTCTCGGGTCCTGATGCCCTCATCTACATGAGGCCACAGGATGAGGTCATCTATCAATTCAGGGCCAGGTATCATCAGTACGTTGATGATAGCCAGTTGTATATCTCAACCCCAGGCCACCCAAGTGATGCTCTTCAAGTCTCCAGTATCTGGAGGCTGGGAAGGACTGGATGGGGAGGAATAGACCCAGGCTCAACCTCTATAAGATTGAGTGGCTATGATTATTTGGACCCCCAGTCCCATACATTTTCCATCTTTAGTCCTGGATAAGGTAACACTTCCCCATTCGGGACTGGTATGCAATGTAGGGGTTTTCCTGGAGTCGTAGTTCCTGCTTGAAGAATAGGTGGCAGCTGTGGCCAGGAGGGGCTTTGCACAGATTCATCTGGTGTGCCAACTGTAACTATTCCTGGACTGGGAGGCCCTCCAGATGCACATACTCCCTAATCACCTTGCATGTGGACTTTGCAATGTGTTCTACATGAGGCTGCCCTTGAAAACCGCTAGGAAGCTGAAGTCGGTCCAGAATGTGGCAGCGTAGGCACTGATGGGATGCCATGGCATGCCCATGCAACATCACAGCTCTGCAAACTGCACTGGCTGCCAGTTAGCTTCTGGGTGCAGTTCAAGGTGCTGATCATTGACATAGGGCCCGGTTATCTGAGGGACCACCTATGTCCGATAATTTCTGTCCACCCTCCATGTTCAGACAACAAGAAGCATGTAAAGTAGATAGGATTAAGAGAGAGCTCTGTACTTGAATGAAGTTTTTAATCTGGATCTCTCTAATACAAGAACATTACTTTGTCCTGGTACACTGGATACAGTTCTAATCACTGCATCTCAAAAGTTATATTCTAGAGTTGGAAAAGGTACAAAAAAGGACATGACTGTGCAGTTGTTTTAGCAAATATATGTTGCTTCTGAGTTGGGTTTTTTTGTTTTGTTTTTTGTTTTACTTTTCAGTCTAGCTTATAGCCTTGGAATTCCCTGGTGGTCTGTTATCCAAGTACCAGCTATAATGGTATATAGAACTAGAGAGAAATTCAGTTCTAACCAGCCTGACATTCCTCCATTATCAGTGAGGAGAACAGCCCCCTCAGCAATTCACATTAGGACCATTCGTAAGAGACTGAAAGAGTCTCTGTCTGAAGAATCTGGGAGATAAATTGAATTCCAAAGGCAGAAAGCAGTCCATAGTCATATCCTATCCACTTTTAACAAAACTTGATAAAGAAATTCTGGAAGAGGCTGTATCTTCAGACAAAGCAAGACCTGACAGGCAAAATTATTTTTACAAAATAAGCTCTCCTTCTTTTGAATAAGAAAGCGAGTTCGCAGTTGCATTTGAGCAATAACTAACTCCAGCCTTCTGCAATCTGGGAGCCTCACGGGACTCAGTTCCCAACATTTTCAGCAACAAGGCACCAAGAGTTGACTTAAAGAATACTTTATCTTTACCTGAAGTAAGACATCCTCAGTGACCCTCTGCCTCACTGGCCCATCTCTCAACTACTGCTTCATATACACTTGCCTTCTTTCTTTCTGGGCTCGATCTTCACAAGCATCCAGAATGCAAGTTGCATCTCCATCAATCACTCTGGTCACTGCTTGCCTGCCCTAAGGCAGTAAGGTGAAGTGGGGGTGATGGAAATGGGGAGGAGTTCCAGGCCTTGATGTAGGTCTTTTGCGGAAATGTGAGATTTATCAGGTGCTCTGGAGAAGTGGCTGTTGGCACTGATTCTTATAACATCCAGCAGTAAATGAACAATTCACCCTAAACTAGTTTCAGAAGCCAAGATCTTCTTTTCTTCCCAAGTTAATCTAAATCTGACAAACCAATTCAGTTGTCACATCTATATGTAGACAACCTTGGATATATGAGAAATGGGTGATGCAATAACTGCTACATGTTTGCTATTATACTATCCCAACCAGACTTGACAGTTTTAAATCACACCTGCCTGGAAACGCTTCAGACCATGTAAAAGCAGCACTTGAGAGATGTATCCACAGGAAGTCTCATTTTTGTCTCAATTTCATAGTGAGGGAAAAGTTGAAGGAAGCTGCTGTTCCCCGCTATTTGATAATGAAAATATTATCTGCTCTTTAGGTTGCATCATTTCTTATCAAACAATCTACTCTGTGCTAAAATGGTCCCTGAATGGTTTTGATCTTAGCCTCCAAGCTTCACTTGAATCTAATTTGTGCCATGCTTCCAGGATGGCAGATGACTAACACTGAGGAACAGATAGTGGGAATTCAATCCTTTTAGTTCTCCTGGACTTCACAGCAATTTTCAGTGACATCAAACATAAGCTGATTGGCTTCAGTATGGGGACAGAGTATTATGGTAACTCCAGTACTCTCTCAAAAGTTGGTTTCAGAAAATAATGCTGTTCTGTTCTGTTCTGTTCTGTTCTGTTCTGTTCTGTTCTGCCTTATGGTCTTTAGCCTGTGGGATACCATAACATTCCATTTTGTGTCCCAGGCTCTTTAACATTCATATTAAGCCACGGGGGATTCAACTGATGTTGAATGAGCTTGTGAATACAGGAGGACTAAGTTCATAACTTAAGAGTATGCCAAGATTCAACACTCTCTCTGGAAACACAGATGGTGAGAGTAGCCAAAGATGTCTTTGATATGGCAGCTGAGACCCCACCCAAAGGAGCAGAGATTGCTTCCATTATTCCTGTGTTTGGGGCATCCAGACAGAGGTGTTTATAATGCACTTTATATAGGGAGCCTTTAAATACACTTTGAATCAAGTCTAGAATTTAGTGTATCCAGGAATTTTTTTATGTAATATGATCTGACAGCTAGTAAATCAAATCTCTTTTCAGTTGAGTTTGACTCCAGGCTCCTTCATGGATACCTTTCTGCAAGTTTTTTGGGCAACGATATAGAAGTAATTTGCCATTGCACTCTTCGGTTGATTTTTGACTTCCTTGTCTAGCCACTGTCCCTGATGTTTCCTGATAGTTTCCCATCTAAGTATTAACCAGGTCCAACTCTGCTCAGACAAGGGCAGTCAGAGGCTGTCACTAGCTGTGGGCAAAGATTCAAAGGGTTTCATTCTTCATCAGTTAAAATTTCCATATTATATTTCAAGGCTTCTTATATGAAGCGCCTTCTCAGTGGCACAATTTCTACTGTGAAATTCCCTCCCCATTAATGTATAGATTTTGAAATCTGAAAACTCACTGTTGTAAACTACTTTTTATTCTTTTTTTAATAGTCATTATATTAAAAATTACAATTACAGTGATAAAAATTAATACAAATTTTAAAAAAGAATAAAAAGAAAAAATACAAGGTGCAGAAAAGAAAAAGAAAATAGAAAAAAATGGAAAAGAAAGAATAGTAAAGAAGAATAGCAAAGAAATAGTAAAAAAAAAAAGAAATATATAAAGAAATATATATTCTTTCAACATGTATAAACAATTTTAGTAACTTATCGCCTTCCCTTCAAATGCAACAAATTTTTATTTATTTATTTATTTATTTATCAAACTTGTCATCTCCCATCTCATTTAAATGGCTTTGAGTGGTTTACAGAACAATTAAAATCAATTAAAATTACAATATACAATACTCTTAAATAAATAGAAAATAAATAGATCCAAGGATAGATGTTAAAATTGGCAGTCACTCAGGGAGTGTCATCAATATGCCAGCCACTCCCAGGACTGGGTAAGATTGTTGTCACCCCATGCAAGCTGGCAGAACCAGGTCTTTAATCCTTTCCAGAAAGCTGGGAGGGTAGGGGCCTGCCGCATCTCTGGGGGGAGAATATTCCAAGGGGCAGGGGCAACAGCAGGGAAGGCTCTCCTCCTGGGCCCTACTAGCCAACATTCTCTCGTTGATGGGGTCCACAACATATCCCACATGGACCGGGTGGGACAGGTTGATGTGATAGGGGTGAGACAGTCCCTCAGGTAACCTGGACCCATGCCATGTAGGGCTTTAAAGGTAATAACCAACACTTTGGATTGGACCCAGAAGCAGATTGGGACTCAATGCAGCTCACGCAGTAAAAGTGTTATATATGCCATTCTTGGGGCACCCAAGATTGTCCGCACAGCCACATTTTGAACCAGCTGTAGCTTCCAGATACTCTTCAAAGGTAGCCCCATGTATAGCACAATGATCTCTTCTTCCCATATCCCATCTCTTATCTTAAAACCTTGTCTTCAGTCCTGATAAGCAAAAGTCCATTAAGGGTTACCAGAGAGAGCAACATATCTATTTTAACCTTGATCAAATAAACCAACTTTATATTCCTTCCTTTTACTTTTAACAATCTTGATTTTTAGTCCTCTCAAATAATGTCCTAGAACTTGATTTCTTTTCATTTTTTCCTTGTCCCTTCTCACAAAATTCTTCAAAGATTTAACAAGCCTCTTTTGTAAATCCAATCTAGGAAAATTATCCAGGTCAGTCTCTTCATTTGTTATTTATATAACTTTATTAATTACTAAGATATCAGCCGATTTCTTTTGTATGTCCAATGTAGCACCTTTTTCCATATCATTCTTGTAGCCTGTCATTTTTAAATCCACTTTCAGATCTGACTTGTCCAGTAAAACTTGTTCCTCTTCCATAACATCTTTTAAATACAGTCTATCTATAGAGGCAGACACTCTTAAAATTAATTTCTGGGTCCATTGTTCAAAAATATTCTTCAATATGTCCAATGTTGAAATTCTGTATTAGTAAGTCAAATTTAAATGTTCTTCTCCCTTAATTGTAATATTTAGTTCCTTCTAGTTCTAGTGTCCAACCTTCGAAATCCCATCTTAACTTTTTTTAAAAAAAGAATTCAAAACAAAAGCATTTCCTATGGGAAGGATGCTTTAATTAATTCCAAAATCTTATTTCAAATCCATCTGGACCCTTAGCTATTTGTAACTTTCCAAAAAAAAAGTTCTAATCACCCTTTTGCCACTTATTCCCAAAAACAAAAATTTTAAGTCCTGAAACTTGTGTTTAAAACTTCTTTTGCTAAAGATTGAAGGAAACTCACCTGGTGCTGTAAAACCTATCTATCCAAAGGTTCCTAATAGCTGAAAAGCAGTTAACAAGCAATTTCCAAAAGTGATTAGAAAAGCAAGTATGTAAACCCAGTGTCCTTTTAAAGGTGATGACTATGGTTGGAGCAAGATGGCTATTCCCTCATCTCCCAGAGCTCTAAACCCACAAGAGATCACTGTCATGTGGTCTCCTCTTGAGGAGCAATTTTGGAGCACTTGTGGGCAATATCTAGTCCTCTCTTTGCCCATTTGAGAGGAATTACAAAGAGCCGGCCTACTCACCAGCTCTTCATTCCTGTGATGGAATGGAATTATGAAGGCCAGGCTCAGGACAAAAAACATTTTCTTTCATCTCCTGAGGAGCGTGGGAGATACAAGAGGATGAGACTGGCACCTCCCGGAGGAATTCACAATGTTGTGGCTGGCATTACTTGGGAGCTGGGGTTTCAGTCTGGGAAGATTGATGTCAGGCCTAGCCCAAGGAACTCCAAGAGACCATGTAAATTCAGTCCAGCTATGTTTATTAGCTACAACCTCTAGCAAGAATCTTCCCAGACTGAAAGCCCAGCTCCCAAGTAATGCCAGCCACAACATTGTGAATTCCTCCAGGAGGTGCCAGTCTCATCCTCTTGTATCTCCCACGCTCCTCAGGAGATGAAAGAAAATGTTTTTTGCCCTGAGCCTGGCCTTCATAATTCCATTCCATCACAATTCCCGCATGGTCATCGGTCCCGCTCTTCACTTCACCATTCATCCCCAGAAGTCATAAACTACTTTCTCTTCTTGACTGGCACTTTATACTCATTACTTATGCTTGATAGCTGCTTTGGTTAATATTTCATATTGTTTTTATTTACTTACTGACTGACATGGTTTATAGGCTATTCCAGTCTGCCAATTCTGAGTGGCATACAACACTCCAATATGTAACTGAGATTAAAATCATACAATTGGTTAAAAAAACACTAGATATTTATATTTATTTTATTGGTTTTATGTCATGATTTATCAGCTGCTTTTATTGTTTATACTGTATTTAAAATCCCATGCCATGGCTTGCCGTGGGCACTGGGGTAGCAGTATGACAATAAATGAATAAACAAAACATGATGGAATTACAGCTCCCAGAATTGCATGGTAAAGTTGAGAAAGCTGGCTTAAGGTCCATATTTGCATATAATTATTGACTACATTGTGTTTTCACATTACCTGGTGCACCCTTTTGTCAGTCCTAATACAGCACCACAAGATTTGCTGACACATCAAAAAAGGAAGCAGAGCTGACAACAGCAGAACCCCAATTTGGGAGCTCAAGCATGAAGAAGACTTTTCTGAAATATAGTTTTGATTCATATCCTTCTTCCATTCCCTCCCTTCCTCCTTCCTATCACTGTAATTTATTTGGGGTTTCACTCTTACTACTCCCTTAGAAGAGCACACCAAAGGGAACCTAATCATCTGTCAGTTCACTTTGTTAACCTACAACTTCTTTTTTCATGCATGGATCTGAGGCTGGAGAGAAAAGAGAAAGGAATAAGTCATAATTTTAAAAGTTCTATGGTCACAGAACTGGCAGCTGGTATCTGCTACCTCTAAATTATTTAGAGGCTCCTAAACTTCCAGTACAACAATGCTGCAAGGATTTCCATAATAAACAGCAACAAAGCATTCAGACAATAGAGCAACCTTCCCAATTCTGGTACTCTGTAGATATGTTGCTTTATAACTTCCAGAAATCCAGATTGCAGGTCTTTATAAGTTGTAATTTTCTCCTTTCTGTTCTATTCTGCTGTCTCCAGGTAGTGCAATGTCCACTATACAAACTTTTTTGTCTTTCTTATCAAAAATTGTTAAGGCTGGGGTGTTATGTGGCAGGTGCTTGTCTGTTTGAATTCTGAAGTCCCAGAGCACTTTAGCTTCTTCATTCTCTATTACTTTGTTTTGTGGTCCCACCAATTCTGGTTTACAGGCAAGTGGTATTTCTTGCAGATATTCCAAAGCACCATTGTTGCTACTTTATCATGCCATTGTTTGTAGTCACTCTGTACAATCTCCTTGCAGCAGCTAACTAGGTGGTCCACTGTTTCTTCAGCTTCTTTGCAGAGGCAGCATTTACTGCCTGTTGCTGTCTTCTCAATTCTGGCTTTGTATGCATTTGTTCTTAAGGCTTGGTCTTGTGTAGCCAGAATTAGCCCCTCTGTCTCTTTCTTCAACTTTCCTGCTCTTAGCCATTGCCAGGTCTTCTTGTTATCTGCTTCGCCTGCTGGTTTTTTATGTACTGGCCATGTAATACTTTGCCTTGCCATGTCTCTTTTCTATTCTTCATTTGGTTTTGTAGTCCAGTTTGGTCGCTTCGGTATTCAATAAGCCTTCAAGGTGTACTAGCTTCAGTGCATCTTCTTCACTGTTCTTCAGATATTCTTCCAACGCCCTTTTTTCTTCTTCAACTGTCTGGTGTACTTGTAACATTCCATGCCCACCTATGCTCCTTGGTAAGTAGAGACTGTCAACGTCACTGCATGGATGAAGGGCATGATTCATTGAAATTATTTTTTTGGTCTTCCTATCCAGGGCTTCTAGTTCTGCTTGAGTCTACTCCACTATTCCAGCTGTATATCCAATGACTAGAATTGCCCAAGTGTTAATTGCCTTGATGGTATTTCCTCCACAGAGTTTGGACTTTAAGATCTTCTTCAATCTCATGAGGTATTCACTATTAACCTTCTTCTTGACTTCAATGTGCTTGATGTTGTCAGCTTGAAGGATGCCCAGGTATTTGTAGTGATCTTCATCCAGACTTTTGATGTTATTTCCATTAGGCATCTTGATTCCTTCGGTTTTCACTATTTTTCCCCTGTTGATAGTAAGGGTGGCACATTTGTCCAGTCCAAACTCCATTGCAATATCTTGGCTGTATATTTGGACAGTGTTGAGCAGTGATTCCATTTCAGATGGTGTTTTTCCATACAGCTTCAGATTGTCCATGTAAAGGAGGTGGGATAGCCTGGCAGATGTTTTTGATGTGTGATAGCCATGGCCTGACTTATTCAGCATTGTTGACAGAGGAATCAATGCAATGACAAACAGTAGTGGTGATAGTGAGTCTCCTTGAAAAATTCCTTTCTTGATGTTAACCTCTCCCAGCCTATCACCATTGACCAGCAACGGTGTCTTCCATTGTGCCATTGATCTTTACTTCTGATGTTTCTACTGACTCCTGTTATTTCTAGGCACTTGAATATCCAGTCATGTTGCAGGGAGTCAAATGCCTTCTCGTAATCACTCCAAGCTACATTCAAGTTGGTCTTCCTTCTCTTACAGTTTTCCAAAATCATCTTGTCAATTAGGAGCTGATCTTTTGTCCCTCTTCTGTTTGGGCAGTTTCCTTTCTGCTCAGATGGAAAGAGCTTGTTTTCAACTAGATACTGTTGGACTGCATCAGCTACCACACCAGTTAGCAATTTGAAAGTTGGTGTGGATCTTCCGGGCTGTGTGGCCGTGTTCTGGAAGTTCTGTTTCCTAATGTTTCGCCAGCATCTGTGACCGGCATCTTCAGAGTGCAGGAGCCCAGACAGGAGCAGTTCTCTCTGTGCCCAGGATGGTGTGACCCTTTTGTGGGTATTTATAGAGATCTGAAGGGGGGGGGATGGGGGGGGGGGTTAATGAGTGGCTGCTTGTTTTGGTATCAGAATATCTGTGTCTCTTCCTGTGGGTTAGGCAGGGTTTTTTCTTCTATTGAGTTGTTAACGAGTGGCTACTGAGGGTGATTAGCATGTTCATTGTGTGAGCTGTTCACATGTCCTGGTGGTTGAGCTGAGTTCGTTGACCTTTTGCAGGTTGTATTTTTCAGGATTGGTAGCCAGGTTTTGTTGATTTTTAGACTCTCCTCTTTTTTATTGAAACTGTGCTGGTGTTTGTGAATCTCAATGGCTTCCCGGTATAGCCTGGTATAGTGGCTGTTGGTGTTGTCCAGTATCTCTGTGTCCATGGAAAAAGAAATGGATGGCAAACTTCCATTTCTAGACACTTTGGTCATACGCAAACCAGACCTCAAATTAGGACACAAAATTTACAGAAAACCCACCCACACAGACCGGTATCTACACAAAACCTCCAACCACCACCCACGTCAGAAAAGAGGCATTATCAAAACCCTCATGGATCGTGCCAATCGGATCTGCGAAACCCAATTCCTAAACTCTGAACTTAACCACCTTAATTGGGTCCTACAAGCGAATGGCTACTCCAAGAATGAAATAAAAAGAGCCATCAAACCAAGAAAACAACATGCGACTGAAGAAGAAAAACAGCCACCCACCAACAAAGTATTTCTGCCCTACATCAAAGGGGTCACAGACCGCATGGGAAAACTGATGGAAAAACACAATTTCCAAACAATCTTCAGACCCACCAGAAAAATACAACAAGTGCTAAAATCAGAAAAAGACAAAAGGGATCCCCTCACCATCGCAGGAGTATACCGCATACCATGCAGCTGTGGGCAAGTATACATCGGGACCACAAAACGCAGCATCCATATCAGGATAAAAGAACACGAAAGACACTGCAGACTACAGCAACCAGAAAAATCTGCAGTAGCTGAACATGCTCTCAGGCACACTGGACACAAAATCCTATTTGAAAACACAGAGATACTGGACACCAACAGCCACTATAGCAGGCTATACCGGGAAGCCATTGAGATTCACAAACACCAGCACAGTTTCAATAAAAAAGAGGAGAGTCTAAAAATCAACAAAACCTGGCTACCAATCCTGAAAAATACAGCCTGCAAAAGGTCAACGAACTCAGCTCAACCACCAGGACATGCGAACAGCTCACACAATGAACATGCTAATCATAATCCTCAGCAGCCACTCGTTAACAACTCAATAAAAGAAAAAACCCTGCCTAACCCACAGGAAGAGACACAGATATTCTGATACCAAAACAAGCAGCCACTCATTAACCCACCCACCCACCCACCCTAGCCCCCCCCCAAAACCCCCTCCAATTCCCCCCCCCCTTCAGATCTCTATAAATACCCACAAAAGGGTCACACCATCCTGGGCACAGAGAGAACTGCTCCTGTCTGGGCTCCTGCACTCTGAAGATGCCAGTCACAGATGCTGGCGAAACATTAGGAAACAGAACTTCCAGAACACGGCCACACAGCCCGGAAGATCCATACCAGCCTTCGTATGCCAGCCGTGAAAGCCTTTGACAAAACAAATTTGAAAGTTGTTGGCAAGCGGGTAATTGGCCTGTAGTTGCCAGGTGCTGTCCTTTTTGCTGGATCTTTCATTATCAGGTAGGTTTTGCCAGATGTTAACCAATCTTCAATTTCACCTCCTTGCAGTATGTTGTTAAACTGCTTGGCAATGAGCAGTCAGATATTTCAACCAAAAACCATGCAGTTCATCTTTACCTGGTGCTGACCAGTTCTTGATCTTCCTTGCCCTTTTCTCCCCCATTTCTGCTGTTATTTTAAGTTCTTTCATTTCAGCTTTTTAAAAATTCTTTTCTATTTCCTTTATCCAAGCTGCATTCTTGTTGTATTTCTTTGGGATCTGCCATAGATGCACCCAGAACTGCACTGTTGCTTCTTTGTCAGGTGTTGACTGGTTCATTGCAGTCTCTCCATTGATGGATTGGTAGAAACATTTATGATTCAACTGAAATTGGAGATTCTGCCTGCAGTGTACAATTTGAGCTTCTGCTGATCTTTTTGGCTATGGCTGTTATTTGCTGCTTTATTATTTCCAGTACTTCCTTGATCTTCCTTGTTTCTAGATGATATTTCTTGATTAGGTATTTTTTGGTCCTTTTGTTCTTCAGCTTCTTTTCCTTCATCTGTCCTAACTTGCTTGCATCTGATCTTAGCATGTTGATTTTATTTTCCAACCTGAGCTTCCATTTTGGTGGTGCACTGTTTGGCTTTTTTTCTTGTTTGTTGATTTTGCATCCAAGGTATTCAGTTATAGCTGCAGCCATGCTGTACATTAGTTAGTTTGTTTCTTGCAGTGAGCTGGTACTTATATTTGATATTACAGTATTGGCATCTGTTAATACTTGTGCTAGCTGTTTCTCTATAACCAGTTTCAATGCAGGCAACCTTATTCTGTTGTTTTTGTGCTGTTCTAGAAGCTCAGTTATTCTTTGTTTCAATCCCTCTTGTTTTTTAGTTAGAGGGCTTTGTTCTTTCTGAGAAGAAGTCTCTATTGTCTGAGCTACTTCTGGCAAGGCTTTGATTTCTTTGCCCTGGGTAGACCTTTGCAGTTCTTCCAATTCTACTTCTGTGAATACTTTATTTCATGTTATAAATCAACATTGATCTGCTAGCCCCTGTTCTGTTATTTCTGATTCTGGATGTTGTTCTTTCCAGAACTGGTGCGTTCTTTTCAGAACTGGTGCATTCTTTCCAGATATCCTTTTCTTGTTGGACCTGATTTGTAATAGCAAATCATTATTTCTTTGTTTTCAGTCTTTGTATATTTGCGATGGGTAAACAACTTTTCTTCCAATAGTTCTGCAGCTACTGGTCCTGTTTGCTCAGCCAACAGTCCTGAGTCCTGTAGCCCACCTGTCACCAGATGTCAAAGAACTAGAACACCTAGCACAGTCCTTGTTGACCCGGGTGATGACCGATCCAGTATGGGTTTCTGTAAATTACGTCTCACCATACTGTTTATGGGAGAGACACTCTTTGTATGGCTTCTCTGATGAGACCTGTCCAGTATGGTTGAACCTCTGGCTTGGACCACACAAGCCCCACAACCACATCAAGGTAGTGCCTCACTGAGGGTCAAGGTAGTGCCTCACTGGGGATGATGATGATGATGATGATGATGATGATGATGATGATGATGATGGGCTGCCCACTCCAGAAGATTCTGGGCAGCTTATAATATCCAAATATACAATTAAAACAGTTAAAGGCATGGAAAAGAAAGTGGCAGCCTGGACTAAAAACTTAAAACACAAGAATGTGTGGAAGAGAAAAATAAACTCAAAAGAGCAAACAGAAATGTGGATCATATGCTGGGTTTGCACCCGATGCTAAATTGTGGCTCAAGGGTGGGCATCCAGCCAGTGTGGCCACTTTGTGTTGCACTGCGGTGTGAGCAGTAAACTGTGGCTCAGTCAAACATGTTTTATGGGCACAGTTCTCTTTGGGAAAACAGCTGGCTCTCACCTGAAGACAATGTTCCTTCACTATCACTCTAAACCAGATTTGCTGTAACAACAGACCCTGGAAAGGATGCATCCACCCATAGCTCATTTGCCCTGTGAGTGGAATAGGCTGTGGTAGATGCAGCACAAGTTAGGGATGTGGAGGTTCAACTCAAAGGCGCTGACTTTTCAGTACTTCATGACCCCTTAACCACCAGAGGGCAACAGGGTGTAGATAGAGAGGTAAGGATTTACTCAGTGCCCCTTTGTCCATCACTCTGTCTGCTCTTTAAGAAATTGCTAATCTGAGGTCACTTCCTTCTGCCTTTTTTCCCCAGGCAAAAGGGGCCCCAGAGAAGTCAAGTGACAAAGGAGAGGAAGACAGAGTGGGAAGTAGGGAGGATATGAGTGGAGACCAAATAAGAAATAAATCCAGAGGACAAGGAAGAAGATTGAGCTTGGCAGTCTGACTAGGCTGATGGAAGCCAATGAATTAAGAGCTTGGCAAACCTTTCCTTGGTTAAGAAGTAAAGCAAGCTCAATGATTCAAAGCAATTGAAACAACAGTCAATGAAAGCAGCACATGCTCAGCTTATGATATTCCCAGCAGGAAACAAACTCATGGGCTTTACCTGGTTGCTAGGCAACATGTGTGCAGAACAGGTAGTTTGTCTGCATCCTAAGTGGTCTTCACTGATCTACTTACTCCATGGTGTGATTCCCTGACCCCCAATATTCCAACAATGGGGTGGCAGAGGGAGAGGTATTGGTAGAATCTGAGTTCATTCTTACTTACTAAATAAACAATCTACCTTTTCCCTTGGAGCTCAAGGAAGATTACAAGATTACAGGGGGGCTCTCATTTTATTCCCAGAACAACCCTGTGAGGTAGGATGGTCTGAGAAAAAGTGATTCTCAGTTACACTCTACATTATTTATTCAGGGAAAAGCCTACCAATTAACAAACAGAACATATCCATGAGTTGAGGTTTTGAACTGTGTTGCAAAAAATGTCAAAGAGGGTCCAGCAAAAGCAATTCAGATTCCTTCAAAAGGGACTGCTGAAAATAATCAGTGCTAGTTGACCACCAGAAGGAAAAGTGGATGGAGCTCCAGTAATTAGACCTTTTTAGCAGCATAACAGAACTGATCCTGTCCCTTGTTTTCACTGGCTATATGACAATACTTTGCTTAGTTTTGAACTTCATTCTGAATTTCCTTTTCCTGGATTGTGAAATAACATTGCCTGTTATTTCCGCAACATTACTGCTGTTACCAGCATCACAGCATGTAAATGGCAAAGGTGGAAGGTGAAAGATGATGAATGTTTCCACCCCTCTGGAAGAATGAGCTCACCACGCATAATGAGCAGGCATTTCTCTTTCCCTCCTGGGATCCAGCGCATTGGTGCTGCCTGGGAAGGAGGGAGAGAGTTTGTCCCATAAAATGGAACAGAAAGCAAGCATGTGGCTGGGTGCGGTGAGAAAGGAGTCAAGCCTGGAAGACAGTAGAGACGTGGGGAAATGTGATGGAATGTATCTACGAGGAGAGTGATGTGGGAGATCAAGGCCATCAGGAAGGAGGGGGTGCATTCCAGGAGGGAAGAGCAGGCAAAAGGCAACACAGTCTGCAGGGGGAGGGTGAGAAGCATAAGAGGTTCAGGATAGCCACCCACTAGAACAGTGTTGTCCAAACTTGGCCACTTTAAGATGAGTGGACTTCAACTCCCAGAATTCCCCAGCCAGGGGAAGTCCACTCATCTTAAAGTGGCCAAGTTTGGACAACACTGCCCTAGAATCTCTCAGGGTATATCCACTAGTTGCTGTAGTATAGATTTAGTTTGACAAGATTCTGTCCTTGAGGTGTAAGCAAATAAAGAGCTGTACTCGACGGGACTGTTTCATCATTGTTCTTGGGCTGGACCTGACAGGAAAAAACCCTCCACCCCAAAGGCAAGTAACTCAGCCACAGTCCCTGGATGGCAGAAGAAAACCACAAGCCTTGGAGCTGCAAGACCTGCTCAGAGGAGAAAGAAAAAGGGCCTGACCAGAGTCTGCAAACCAGAACCAGCCCACTGCCTGCAGGAACCCAGGCGCAGACCTCCACAAACCGGCTCCCGGAAGAGAGGACTCGGAGAGCTGAGGGGAGAGAAAAACCCATTTGCAAGTCTCTAGAGGAGTGAAAAGCATTTTCACATGCAAATGGACTGAGACTGGCTACAAGGGTGGCAGGGGCCCAGGAGGAGAGCCTTTTCTGCCGTGGCTCCCCCCCTCTGGAGTATCTTCCCTCTGGAGATCAATTGGCCCCACCCTGCTGGCCCTGAAGGCTTGCCCCTTTGCAGACCCATTTCCTGGTTGGGCTGACTGAAGTTTTTGTAATTTTCTTTTCGCTGCTATGTGCTTTATGATTTTTTTTTAACGCGGTTTTATTATTTTTAATATTGTGAGCCACCCAGAGTCATGCATTTGAGATGGACGGCCATATAAATTGAATAAGTTAATTAATTAAATATGAGCTGAAGAAAAAGGAGATACTTAAAGTGCTAGGAAATATTTAAGTTAGGAAATAGGAACAGAAACATAGAACGTAGAGATAAAAATTGATAGATTAAATAAGAAATAGTTGTATAGTAATAAGAAGACTGTAGATAAAGATAGGTAGGAAAAAGAAACAAGCATAGAATTAGCATTAAGGTTAGAAGTAAGGAATAAGAGTTTAATTGTGTATAATAAACCAGCTTTTGTGGGGGTGGGAAGCAAATCCAGTCTTTGTATCTGTGATGTGTTCCCTATTAAGAAAAATTCTAACAGCCCCCCATTCAGGTTTGGACTTAACATTCAAAAGTAAACGTAAGGCTCTCTGTTATAAATAAATTTAAAAAAGATCTATCAAAGGGCATTTGTAAAACTTTGGAGTTTGTTCATTTTTAATTGAAGCATACTGAGTGTGTGATAGGTTCTCCTTCCTTATTGTAAAGAAATATTATGGACAATTTTCAAAACTCAGATTAAATTTATAAAATTATGCTTTGCTTATTCTAATGCAGGGATTGCTTAGAATGATTAGAAGCTACTTACTGATCTTTGAAAAATTTGCTGCAGATGGGTTTAACAATTCTGTTTTAATAAATTAATAAACCTTTTCTTCCTCTCAAAGGATGCGGAAATTAAGGCTTGGAAGTAGATTTGAGTCTTTGGGTGAAAGAATGTAATCCAAGTTCCACTTTGGATACTGAAAATAATTCCTGAGACATCTTGTTCTGAAATTCTGTGGTTGGGTTTGCACTACATGCCAGAATGGGCAAAAATGGAGTTCGATAGTTTATCACTCGCAGTATTGTGGGAACCTGAACATTGTTTTACCATGTTATGTGAAGCAGACCATCATACGTGCTTTAAGGTGGGCAGCCCAGAAATCTTTTAAATAAATAAATAAATATGTAAGCCATAACACCAGGGATTTAGACAAACTGATTATTATTTTTATTTTCTAGGGCAGTGTTTCTCAACCTGGCAGCTTGAAGATGTGTCGACTTCAATTCCCAGAATTCCCCAGTCAGCATGCTGGCTAGGGGATTCTGGGAGTTGAAGTCACACATCTTTAAGTGGCCAAGGTTGAGAAACACTGTTCTAGAGTGAACTATTGTGAATTGACTATGAGCAACAGTTGCTTTATCTGGGTCCAGGATGGAACTGCTGGGTCAGAAGAGGGACCTGCACCAATGAGCCAGGTCCTATTACACTATAACAGTCCCCCCAGTGCCCCCTGAAGCACCTTTCTATGCTCATCACAATGTCTGCCTGAAGCTTTACCTCAATGTCTCCAGAATCCTGGCCCCAACTCTACTCCACTGTCCCCTGCAGCATTTGCTACCCAGAAATTTCACTGGCACTAGCAGCAATGTACAGAGTATTTTTGAGGAGTAGCCTAACTTCCCACCCAGACACTCCAGCCTCACCACAATCACAGTAACCTTCATAACACCATTCACCATTAGTCACACCCATTTTCACCATTCTACCTAACCTTCATATTCTGATAATATTGTAATCCCATCTTAAAATATTCCAACGAGCTCATTCCCCCCTCCATGCACCCATCACTACATTTAAGCAAGCAAGGGCTTCTCTCAGCTGAGGTCACTACTCTTATCTCCTTCTTCAACAAACAAATTAAACAAATCATGATTTAGTGTAAAATGTAAATAAAATAAGAGAACATTAGGGAATGCATGAATAGACCTCCTTTAGAATTTAGGATGTATCAGATCATATCATCCATTGGACTGATCCAACAGGGCCCTTCTTGGGTAAAGCATAAGGAAAGAATGTGCTCCTGCTTCTTTCAATGTCACTAACATGAAAATAACTTTGGAAAATGGGAGTTTATTCTCCCTAGAACTTTACTGAGCTTCCATAAAAAAGTTTTTATTATTATTCCAAATGGTGGACAAATTGAGGGGGAGGAGGGGAATGAAGAGATATGACCCTTTTCTCTGTTTCATAAAAAGAAAAATGTTTTGCTTGAGCAACATATAATTTTCATATCATCCCTATCACCAGAATTACTACATTACTGATTCCCAAGTCTATGTTTAAATGTTTTAAAATTATATATTTTGCCTTTCAACTAGATAAAGGGATATAATTATTTCTCACAGTCACTATTTGTAGGGGAACAATGAATCTGTTGTCCTTCAATACTTCAGGGAAAGTGGGATACAGTTTTTCATTCTCTCCCTCCTAGTAAACAGAAGTTCTGTAAAGCAATCCCTGAAAACATCTACAAGGACATGAATTCATTTTTATTACCTCCAATATTTCATGGTAGTAGTTTTTTTTTTTTAATGCTTAATATTCTGGAAATCATTTCCATCTTGAATTATCCAACTCCAGGTTTTCCTTTTAATTGAAGTATGTTGCAGCAGAGTATAGGATCTATCTTCTAGACCAGAGTAAGGAAAATTGATGCCCTCTGGTTGTTCTGAACCATAAATAATTTTTCATTTGCTTGCTGATGAAACTGGTGGGAAATGTAACCCTTATAGTGAATTCTACCTTGTCCAGATATTTCAAAAGTTTATCTCCCATTTGAACTAGGTGGATGTAAACTTATCCAGAATCACAGGAACAAACCCAACTTTCTCCTGTTTTTGGTAGATCAATATTGCAAACTGGCTGGCTTTCAGGAAAGGCAAATGATGGATATGGGGGAAGACCAAATGCATTTTTGCAACAAAGCAGACACAGTGTCTGATAGCATCTTCAAGACTAACCAACTTTATTAAGGCATAATCTTTTGTGAGCAGTTTATGCCCTAATAAAGTTGGCTGGTCTTCAAAGTGCTACCAAACTCGATGTCTACCGGAAAGTTAATCTATCTTTACTGGGCTTTTTAGTATGTTTCTAAAGAACATTGTAACTTCTACTTGTCATTGATAAGTGATGCAGTACCAACATTTACCTTGCTATTTCTCAGAACTATTATCCTCCTGTGAAAGGAACTTTCCCCCCTCTACTTTAATCCTAGGATGCTTGAAAATTGTTATTCTGAGATTTATACCCTGGGAAACCTCCATTTCTTTGGAGCTATTTCAGACTGACTTGGTATAGTGCTCCCCATAAAGTCTTCCCCCATGGCTTGCCATAATTTGTCACTCTCTAGCCAGGTTCAGAACACTATGTTAATTGCATCCCCAAAGCAGCTTGTATTAAAACAGGGGCAAGGTTTTGATCATGTAGCTGTGGCCACCATCTTGACTTTTTTGACCCCCACCCATCTGAGGATGCCCCTGCCTGCTTCTGAGCTTGAGAATATTAGATAATTCTGATGACATTCCTGAATGGCAGAGTTTGCAAGCCTAAGGATCACATGCCAGTGTAGCAGATGTGGCAGGAGAAGATGTAAAAGATATCTTTGTATACGAATGCTGGGAGCCTGCAGACCAAAATGAATGATTTGGAATGGTTTTAGAAGATAGTATAGACACAGTGGGCATACCTGAAGTCTGGTAGACTAGGGAAAATCAGTGGGATACTGATTATTCTTGGTTATAAACTCTATAGGAAAAACAAGGAAAGATGAAGTGAAGAAGGTGTTGCCTTGTATGTAAAACAGACCATTGAATCAAGTTATCTTGACATCCCCAAAGGGGCAGATCATTCAACAGAATCTCTCTGTGTAGAAGTAGCAGGTCATAAAGGTAGGTTAATATTGCAGGTGTGCTATCATTCCCCTAACCAGGATGCTCAATCTGGAGATGGGAAGGAAAATCAGAGAGGCATCCTGGAAAGGAAGTCTTATAATTATGGGAGATTTCAGTTACCTTGACTGGTGAAGGTGTGTTCAGGAGGGGGAGGAATTGGCTTCTACTCAACCCTAGGAAGACAGAGTGGTTCTGGGTGTTTGGTCCCCCTGTTTTGGATGAGATACCTCCTTTGACTCTTGCAAGGGTTGCATTCTCCCGGACAGAGCTGGTGCACAATTTGGAGGTCCTTCTGCACTTGTGGCTCCTGCTCAAAGAGCAGGTGGCAGCTATAGCCAGGGGCCTTTGCACAGATTTGTCTAGTGCACCAATTGCACCCATTCCTGGACAGGATCCCTTGCTCACGGTCACTCATGCTTTTGTCACTTCCTGATTTGATTACTGTAATGCACTCTACACTAGATCTGACTTGGTGTGCATGCTCCAGGTCTCGTCCCTCAAATGTTGCCATCTAGCAGGACCTTGGCAGTGTGTCTTCTTGGTAGTGCTCTTTCTCCTTTGGAACTCTCTTCCCCCTGAGATCTAGGAGGCCCCTACCCTCATAGTCTTTGGGAAAGCTGTAAAGACCTGGCTTTTCCCTCAAGCCTTGGTGTGATGTGAGACTGGACCCCAGGAAAACTCTACAGTTATGATATCTGTGTGCATGTACTGTGTTTGGGTATGTTCTTTTTGTTAGTTTTTATGCTATTTATTTATTTGTTTATTTATTTTTCAAATTTATATATGCCGCCCATCTCACTATACAAGTAACTCTAGGTGGCACTACAAGTAAAAAACTATAAAATCTTAGAAAAAAATTTACAGGTTAAAAACTACAAAAGGTTAAAATTAAAACTAAAAAGTTAAAACTACAGTGCCAACTAAAAAGATGGAGAGAACATCCTCAGGCTACCAATCACCCCCAGTGCCAGGAACCCCCATTGGCTCCCCATGCAAGTTGGCAGCACCAGGTCTTAACGCCCTTTCAGAAGGACAACAGAGTGGGGGCCAATCTCACCTCAGGGGGCAAGACGTTACAGAGGGCAGGAGCCACGACAGAAAAAAGTTCTCCTCCTGGACCCCCCCAGTCAAAACTCTCTAGGTGGCAGAGTCCATAACATACCCTTCCTGCCAGACCAGGTGGGATGGGTCAATGTAATGGGGACGAGACAGTTCCTCAGGTAACTTGGGCCCATGCCATGAAGGGCTTTAAAAGTTGTAACTGTCAGGCCTAGCCCAAGGAACTCCAAGAGACCATGTAGATTCAGTTCAGCAATGTTTATTAGCTACAACCTCTAGCAAGAATCTTCCCAGACTGAAAGCCCAGTTCCCAAAGTCATCCAGTCACTACAGTGTGAATTCCTCAGGGAGGTGCCAGCCTCATCCTCTTATCTCTCCCTCGCTCCTCAGGAGACGAAAGAGCATGTTTTCCTCCCTGAGTTTGGCCTTCATAATTCCATTCCATCACAGTAACCAACACCTTGAATTGGACCCAGAAGCAGACTGACACCTAAGGCAGCTCGCACAGCAGAGGTGTTACATGTGCAGTCCTCGAGGCACCCATAACTGCCCGCCCTGCCGCATTCTGCACCAGCTGCAGCTTCCAAATACTTTTCAAGGGTAGCCCCATGTAGAGTGCATTGCAATAGTCCATACGGGAGGTGACCAAGGCATGAGTGACTGAGAGACGTTTCTGTTGTTTTTATTCTTTTATTACCATTGTGGGCCACCCAGGGTTATATTACATAAGATGAGCAGCTATACAAGTCTTTTATATAAATAAATAAAACTACAGTTATGCAAAATGTGAACTGAGAAAGACATTTCAGGATATGTCTCCAGGAGTCTCTCATCCTGGAAATAAGATGATTTATTGCTGCAATTTAGCTGTTCAGCGGAGGCAAGTCATATGGGCTGTGATTTCTTCAGCATAATACTGTAGCTGAAAACTTGGTTTAGTGGATAATAGTGAGTGGGAAAGGAACAAGAAGCTTTCATTTCAGAAAAGGTGCTTAGCGAAAAACAGCAGGTCAGTTTCCTTCCATTTAACATCAGAATGATGGAGTCATTGCTAATTGGGAAAATAATTTATAAGCCCATTAAAACAATGTGACAGCTGGATTTTCCACATCCCAGATGATGATTTGGCTCTTGGAGGAAAAGTGTTTGCTACAACATGAGCAGGAAGAGACTAATTCAACATCTGGATAGCTAGAGTATTTGCCTATGTTGACAAGACATTATGAATGGAGTTCAATCTGCGTATCATCAGTGCACTGATAGATGTACAGCTTTCAATTTCACTTCACTGAATTACTCAGCATTTCATTATTTGTAACTGAATGTGTAAGCAGACCCCATTACAAAGTCTTGCATTCAGTTTTTAGCAATCATTTTACCAATTACATAATTTAAATGTAATTTTCAGGTCTCCTACTATAAAAGCTGCCATCGTTTTTTTTTCTTTCTACTTTCCACCTAAGAAGGAATCTATGCACTTCATGTAAGGTATACAGATGTGTGTTAGGAATGTGCATCTTTAAAAATGGGGGATTGGTCTTTCTGGTTTTATCTGTTTGTTTTGTTTTGTACCAGCATTCATACGTGCTCTGAAATCTAGCTCAGTCTAATTCAGGGGTAGGCAAACTGTGGTTCCAGATTCCCAACTGTTCTTCCTCTGGCCTCTAGGCCTTCCTCTGACCACTACTGTTAAAAATTTATAAACTTACATCTCCTCAATTTAAGGCATGAAACTTCACAAATACTGTAGGGTATGTCCTATAATGTTCTGTGCCAGCCAATGCAAAACAAAAAGCCAGACAAATACAAGTATAAAAGTTTTACTGCCATGGCATAAACTTTCTGATAATAGCTGGGACCTGGGTAAGTTACCAGAGAGAACTTAGGACTTAGAAAGTTTGGGCAGGGGGACGGGGGGGCAAGTGACATCACACATCTTGACAGCATCGCACCACTGACGCAAATTGTTTAATTTGCAGCGTTTGCGCAATGTCATTGTGGCTTCTATTGAACGCCCATGGAGGGAAGAAATCAATCTCTTTTCCCCCTAATTTGAACTTTCTCACACAGGTTTTTCACACCCTGGTTGCATGTGTATAATAATCAACCTGGTCATTAAATTAATCACCTAATCAAATAGGCTTGGGTTACATATACTAAGACATGCACACACAAAAATCTAACCAAGAGTAATACTAATCAACCTAACCATGTGTCGTGTGAACACATCTGCCATATCGTACATTATATGTACATGATCATCACTTTTAAACTGGTTGCAGGCCTCTACTATTGTCCTGTTTAGTTAAGAATCAGATTGGCAAAAGGGTTGCAGTCAGGTTTCCTCTGAATTTATACTCTCTTTGGTTTTATTTTTTTCTTTCCCCCTTTTTTCCTTTGAGTTTAATAGGTAATCTCATTTTAATGACTATGCAATTTAACTTTATACTATAATTGAGCATTTCTCCTGTCCTTTGGCCTCTTCCTGTATCATATACCTTTCTTCTATTTTATCTTTAATAGCCAAACATTAAGTGAATACCTTCTTCATATGAGACAATATAAAGACAAATTCTGGCTTTCTTTCAAGTGGTTTATGAGCATTCCCCTTCTATTTACTTATCTCTCCAAAAACATTGATAGTAAAGAACTACTTTCTTTCTGTCATTCTTTCTCTTCCTGTTAGAATGAAGAACAGCTGAGGCAAAACTGATTGAATAATTTTGCATTCTATTTTGTGAATGTCACCGAGTACAATTTTCTAAGCACTTGCTGCAAATACTTCTCTGTTACTTCAAAGCTCTTCTTTTTTTTGCCCCTTTTATGTCCTTGACATCTAGGCGTATAATCTCATGCCACTGTCAAATGTGATTATCTTTGGGTAGTCCTGTGGTTTTGCTAATGTCACAAATCAGTTTCTGAGATCATGACATTACTGGTGTTCATAAGTAAAATCATATGAGATTCCACAGACAATCAGGTGTCCCTTCAGCAGTTAATACCAAAGATTTTGATGACAAAGGAAAGGGGTCACTGGCAGTAAGGAAAAGAAATTGAAATTGGGAACAAAAGTTATCAAACAGCATTAACGGATGCAAATGTTTGACAGTGTATTCACTTTCATTTTTTCCATGTATCTGTTTCAGTTTTGCAGAATCGCAATTGAAATGTATTTTGTCAGATATTCTTATCATGCTCCAGTATTTCTGAAACCCAAAGAAAAGTTGCATCTCTTATTATACACAACTTTGTGTAAAGGCATTATTTTTTATTTACAACTTTACTGAATATATGCATTTTTGACACCTTTCCCTAATTGCATGCTTGTTTTTGATGCAATTGTTGCATCACAAATCCAGAGGACTGCAAAATCCAAAGGGTGTCTTTCACAGGATGTCATTTACTCAGTGTTGTAATCTGGAACAATTAAGTCAGGGCAGTAAATATACAGTTTATCAAAACAGTTCTCCATGTTGGTTGTGCTTCATAACAGAAGGAAGATGATAATCTTCCCATCATTGCTCCATGCACTTCATGCTTACAGCATCTAAAAGAAAAACACAGCAGAAAGGCAGGCTACCAGATTCTGATAACAGGAGCATATTGTTTCAAAAGTAAAAGTTTTGCAGGGGTTGCCACTTATTTCCCAGACACAATTTAAGAAGTTGCTGTTACCTTTAAAGATGTGAATAGCTTGGGGCATGACTATCTTTGATACGAAGCTGTCTTCATGCTTAGCTCATTAGAAAACAATCTCTCGAAGACAGAATTTACATAGACTTATGGAATCAGATATCCAGAGTTATGCTGGACTGTCTTTGCCCTCCATCTACCACTACCCTTTGGCAGATACACCTTTCTGACTTCTCTGCTTCTGTCTTCAATCCCACAGAGCTACCATATTTGGACCGCAAAGCTCCTAACGACCATTATACAGCAAGAAAGAAAGTTTTCTATATCTCTGCTACCTTCTAGTTGTTGCCTGGATTTTTGCAGCCCAGGTGTGGGATCAGACTTGGAGGCAGTAGCAATACATGCAGAGCTATAAATGCTGGTCAGGTAGAAAGGTCTGGGCACCAAGGAAGTGGACAAAACAAATGGCCAACCTCTGAGACAAGTTCCCAAGACTTCTTTCTTTCTTTGGTGAACAGCTGATGCTGCCATGACCTGCTAGTACAAAACCCCACATCTGTGTGGAAAGAAGGAAACAGAACACTGCGCATATGCATAAAAGAAATGTCTGTATGTGGGGGAAGAGATTTAGTGTATAGGTTTGGAGACTACACATCTTTATTGCTTTAGGGTATTTTATTTTTAGTAAAATAAAAAAAAAAACCTCTTCATCATCATTCTTTCTTCTCTCATCATGTTTTCTTTTCTTAGGGGTATTTTAATGGCCGACACACCAAGGGAAGATCTCTTGTGTTTTTCACAAGCTATGAAATATATACTTCTTTAGCAGCTATGCTTGGCTCACACTCTTTCCTCTTTTCGGAAAGGAATCTAAACCTTTTAGACCTTTTCAACTTGAATTAGTAACATTTTCAACTATTTTATCAGATTTTGTTTGTGATTTATTTGTATTGTTAGCTGCCTCCTCCTCCTCCCCCTCTTCATCTTCATCAACTCTACCACCAGAACTCTGGGCTACTGAAGAAAAACTGGGTTCCTTCCTCACTCTTGCCACTGCAAAGGCAATAAGGAAAAATATGGGTGCTAACTTGACCCACTATAATCCGGGTGTTAAGAAAATAACTGCATGCACCTCACACATTTAATCTAAGATACATGCACAGTAATGTTCAGCTCAGATTCTTGACACTTTGGAGAAGAAAAATAAGCCATGAGATCCATTTTTCAAACTAACCCTAGATGATATTTCTTAGAAGATATTTTTCCAAATGCATACAAATGGAAAGCATAATTATTACTTTCCCATGATGCCTTAGAAGGTTTTTAAAAATTATTGCCAGCATTTCCCATATATATGTGTTTTGCTCAACTATTGCAAGAGAAAAATGATTTTGTTTCGAAATCAATTAAAGCTTTTGTTAATAAACTTCATCCAACCTTTTCCTGCCTGACTTAATTATATTAATAATGGGTACAATATTAGGCATGGGCAAATTTTGAATAGGTTCATATTTTTCTCATTGTACCTCATTTCACTCTAGTTCTGCGTCACTTTGTATGTCAGGAGAGAAAACAATCTGGACAAAAAAATTATGCATGCATATCTCCTAATATACTTGTTTTTGTATTCATGTTATCTAATAGGTAGACAAGTGGTTTTCCCCTAATAAAATATAAAATGAGGTTGAATCTATTGTTTTCCCTAAAATATATATTCTTGTGCACACTTATTTACAGGTATTCCTGATTTATATGTCACATCACAAAGTTGAAAATTGGATTTTGGTACTCAAGTTTGTTCTGGGTTTTATACAATTTTGAAAGAGTAAACTGGATTGAATTCATAAAGAAATCGGAATAAAATATTTCTTTTCTTTCTCTAAATAAATTTAACATTTTCACTGAATTTAAATGTCCAAAGATAGGGGAACCTTTGTCCCAACAATCCTAAGTGTGACCTGAAATCTGCATAATAATTAACAGAACATCTATGTCTCTATTTCCATTTTAAAACTCCTGACAGTACAGATGTAGAAACCTCAACATTGTCAGCCTTTTATGCCTCTTCCTTTTCCATCACACTTTTTATATTATCTTGGAAAATAAAGAGGTCCGAAACTCTCCAAACTTGGTCCACCTTCATGTGCTTCTCTGGTTGGCTTTAATGAAAGTTATTTTTGGAAGAATATGTTAAGTCATACATCAAAACAGAAGTGTCTGCTCTTTGGACTATGGAATAAAGCAGTGTTTCTCAACATCAGCAACTATAAGATGTATGGAATTCAACTCCCAGAATTCCCCAGCCAGGTGGATGGACATCAGTTCCCAGAATTCCCCAGCCAGCATGGTGGGTGCCATTTACTTGTGTCTGTCGGGATTCTTTGGGAAAAAGTGGAGGGGTGCCAATACTTTTAGCTGCATCTGTTTTCATATATGTATCTACACACCCAAGCTTTTCTCTCTTTTTTTAATTGTTTTTGTTCAACTCTTTTCATTTCCTTTTTTTTTTTTTTGGTGACTTGAGGTTTTTTGTTTTACAAAAATTAAACATGTTCCAGTTTAGAGGCATTAAAGGTAACCATTTTGAAGCACCACCTATTTTAACCCAGTTAAGGACCAGGTAACCCTTTCCCATCTTGAGAGGAAAATAAGATGGGTCTGTTTATGCTTGTCGCAGAAAAACTTTCTTTTCCATGGGGCCAGAGATGTTCATAGGGACAAAAAAGTCAAGACACAGCCACGGTCATTCAGTCATATGATTGTTTCTAATTCTTCATGATCTGGTGGCCATCATTTTTCCAGGATTGTCTGTCGCTAACTGCTTCGTTGAATTCTTGTAAACATAATCTTGTAAGCCCACGCTTAGGCACGATACAAAGGTTTTAATAAATAAATGGCCCAATTGCATTGTCATGTGCTGAACTGAAGGGTTTCTATTAATTCCATATTCTTAACCTATGAGTTTGGCTAGGGGAATCAGTTTCTAAACCTCATGGGAGGAAACTCCGGGTTATTGTGGAGATAAATGCAGAGTTTATAGAAAAGATTAGACATTTTGAGTTAAATATCCGCTGTGTTTGCAAGCAGCAGCATTAGTACAATGTAATGCTCCTGGGATCCTGCTGCTACCGAGAAAATGTTGCTCTGTAATTGTGTGAGGTGGTTGTGAGAAGTGTTTGAAAGTGGCAGTTGCATCTCCCTTTCTTTTTTCAATAAATTTCTCCTGGCCCCATTTTTCTTATGAAATTTCTAGTTGTTCTATCCTGCTGCCAAAGTTGTTTTAGTAAGCATTCAAGAAAATGGCTCATGCCCTGCTCTGTAATATTGGTCTTATTTTAGCGACGTGTCCAAATTATAGAAAATTGCTTTGAAAGCAATTCTGAATTTAAGTAGTATATGCTTTATGTATGAATTTTTCTGAGTCTTGCAAGCCAGGTCAAACATAAATGTTGAGGGACAAGGTATTGTAATCAGGATAATATGGGGATTTGTTGTAAGAATATTAGAATAATCATGCATTTTTAAAAACCTTGTGGTAAGAGCAGGAATGAAAATAATTTCACAATTCCAGACTTAGTGATACTTTCAGAAGAACCACTTGGGAAAAAGAAATCAATACAAGTCACGTAGATTTCATTATGTCAGTGTCAATGAGTATGTCCAGATCTAAACCATTAATAGTAATAGTAATTCCACTATTGTTATTTTCATCCTCCTGTATGAACCTCTGTGTATCATATTATGATAATAAACAAAATCTTGTGTGAAAAGATCACCAACTCCATCTTGTTCCTTTACTATTTTCCTCCTTTATTCCATACAGTATGCAACTGACTCTTTCTTAATGTGAATGTAATTAGGAATCCCAGGACTGGAGCAAGGGCAGCATGCTGCAACTTTCAATTGCTTCTATTCATTCATGCCTAGCTACCAGCACTATCCAAATTATGTTCATAAAACAGTGCACAAAACCAACCATCATGCACACAGGATGGCAATAAAATCCCTCTCAGTCAAGCAAAAGATGTGGATTATGCTTTCCAAGAGCAAATTGCAGATCTTTCAAAGAAGCACAAAGTAGCAGTGATGGGGAGTTTAATTATCTGAACATTTATTCAGAGAAAATTCTGCCAAGCATGGTTCTTCCAGGAAATTCCTAATTTGTGTTGCCGGCAATTTTCTTCCTCAGAGGGTAGATAAACACACAAGAGGATTACTCATCTAGGTTTGATACTAGCCAAGAGGGAAAACATAGTTGAGGAAGTGGAAGTAGCAGAAACATTTGATGAGTGTGACCAGCGATGGTTGCAGGATCTGACACTTTCACAAAAAGGACAAAAGCAACACCATACCACCTTGCTGCCTCTTTGCTGCAACATCATGATAGATATACAAAAGGGGTGGAGTTTGTCGTGCTGATTTCCCCTGCAGACACCTCTAAATATAACTATCCGATGCTGATGTCCTTGTTTTTAAGGGAAATTAAAGCTGAAAATTAAAATTTGTGCTTAAAAATATAGATTTTAATATATTCAGAACAGCAATAAGTAGGATTCCTTGGCAGGAGAAGCTAACAGGAAAAGGAACTCTTCCTAAAAGCAGATGTACCAAAAGGACAAATGCCAACAATTTCAGTGAGAACAGCAGTAGAAGTCAAAATGGCTGCCCCAAAAATGAATTGATTATCTGGAAATGACAAAGGGTACATATAGGAGATGGGAACAGGGCCACATTACCAAAGAGGAGTACATAGAGGGAGCCTGGAACTGTACAGATGTGAGAAAAGCAAATGCTAAGAATAAGCCAAGATTAACAAAAGATGCCCCAGTATTTTGTTTTCATATTTTTGGGCATTATGACAATTAATGAAAGCAATGTGAAAATAGCCATTTTGCACAGAAATATATCTCAGGTGCTACCGATACTGGCAGAAACGTGGGTATTAATACTCAACAGGAGTTGTTAAAAAAAGAGTGGTCCTACTTCAACAAGGTCATGGAGAGGTTCCCCATATGTTAATACAGTGTTTCTCAGACTGGGCAACTTTAAGACGTGTGGGCTTCAACTCCCAGAACACTTCTTAAAGTTGCCCAGTCTGAGAAATACTGTGTTAATACATCCCTTTTTAGCCTTTGTTAGCCTCTCTTCTGACTGAGCGGATGTTTGGGTCGGTATGTCCCTCAGCTACATACTTCGCACTGGATCAGCCCCTACAATCGTGCAAGGGAAATGTGTGCTTGTGCTGAACCAAATGTCTTCTACATTCAATTTTCATCTTAAAAATGTGATTAGGATCTACCAGCCTTCATTCCTCTATCACCTCCAAAATAAATTACCCACACATGCATGGGGCTTTCGGTTGTGATTTGATTGTAGATCACCCTGAGAAACCTTTGTGAAAGGTTGCATATAATTTCCATAATATAGAAATTTGTCTATATTGTTCCATATAGACAAATAAATATGTGAGTAGTGGCCAGTGACTACATTCAAATTGCCTTGATTATGGACTTCCGGGGCAGCAATGGCGGACTGAAGATCTGGCGTCACACAAGCAGTGACTGCTGTGATGGAAAGAGGAGCCAGTGAATGAATCAGCTGTTCAGAACCTCTCTCCAGATCAAGGAGAGGATTAGGATCACCCACAAGTTTGCTCCATACAGAGGCTCACCCATGAAGAGATCGCAAAATAGCAAGCTCTGCTGGGCTTGAGAGCTCTGGGAGTGTCAGGTTTAGCCCAGGAAACTCCAGGAGACAATACAGATTCAATCCAGCAAGGTTTAATTGGCTTCAATCCATTCACAGAATCTTCTCAGACTGAGAGCAGTTTCCAGGGTCACACTACAAACATCCTTAGCATTCCTCAGGGAGGGGCCAGTCTCATTCTCTTATCTCTTGTCCGCTCCTCTGGGGATGAGAGTCCATGTTTCACACCTCTGCACCACACTCCCACAGGGAGCTGGGGGAAAACCATCTTGCCTAAGCTGAGGTTTGGCGCCTTCAAACAGACACTGGGTTCACCCACTTCCTCTCTTAACTACTTTAGGAAACTACTTATTATCTACCTTTTGGATGTTAAGAACCTTCTAAAGGGCAAGTTTAATTACACCAGGAAAGCTTCCTTCTATCCTGGATGAAAGAGGTTTTATGTAAGCTTAAATAGAATTTTTTAAATTTTTGGGAAACTGCTTAAGTGTTGAATGTTGACTTTGGAAAGTTAAGGGGCAGATGGACTTGAAAGAATATTTCCTGTGGGTTGATTAAAATTTTATAAAAATATATATGAAGATTTTGTAAGTAACTGTAAGAAATCCTCCTGTGGGAAAGTTTTGCTGACTGGAGAATAAACATATGATAAGAAGGAACTTTGAAGGTTGACTAGAGGGAACCAGAGAAAACTAAAGATTACAATTAAAGGAGAGGAGACCTGTTAATACAATGGAGTAATGTTATTTGACTATAGAAGATGTTAAGGCTGTCTGGGAACAATGTACTCAAAAATTACTTTCAATATTGTCGGCCACTATAGAAATGGATATAACAGAGGTTACAGAAGAGGAACAGTCTTGAAAGGATAAAATAGAGACTGAGGCTGATTTGAATGTGGATTTGAAAACAGATTTTAAAAAAATGCCAGACTACAAGAGTGATATGGAAAAAGATGATGTGGATTTAAAAATGCCAAACTATAAGAGTGACATGGGAAAAGATGCCGTAGTGGATTTACAAATGAAACTGGCTGATGTTTTAATAACATCAAATAATGAAAAGAGTGACTTGCATAGCTTTTTCATTTTGGACTTACAAAAGAGACCTATTAAACTACTGAAGCTGTTCCTGATAGGAGAAAAAGAGAAAAAGATAAGAAATCAACTTCTGGAACACTATTTGTTGGGATTAAAGACCAAGCTTTTTAAAAGTAAATAGAAGGACCACAAAGTGAATTTATTTGATCAGGGCTAAAATATATATATTGTGGTTTCTGGCAGCTATTAATGGAATTTCTTTATGACTAGGACTGAATGATGGGGCTTTAAAGATTTGTTTAAAAATGGGGAGAGATTTCTTTTGCTTTATCTCTTAGAGAAAGTGATAAGTTAGAGTACAAAATGGATTTAATTCATTAAGGTTAAAATATATATATTATTATTTCTGGTAGCTCTTAATGGATTTTTGCTGAATTATGAGTTTTTACAACTTGTTTATTGATAAGAGATGAGTTATGGGAAGAAGAGATCCTTTTTATTATTATTGAAATACTAGAGAAGGTGTTAAGTTACAGGAGTTTTATATTTGTCTGGAGGGTGGAGTCACTTTTATCTTTCTATCTTTCTATCTTTCTTTCTTTCTTTTCTATTTTCCCTCTGCACTTTTCTTTTTCTTTTCCTCATTTTTTTATATTTCTCTTAGTTTGCATTATTCTTTTATCTTTGTATTTGTAAACTTTAATAAAATTATTACCAAAAAAAAAAAGAATTCAAATTGCCTTCTCATTCTCATTGCCTAAGTCAAACCACAGGTGCTCTGATCTATCACTGCCATCTGATTTGCAAATGAAAGACTCAGTCACTACTATAAGGCAAAGGCTGTTGTCTGGCTTTTATGCTTGAATGTTCAACCTTTAGCATCACCTCCAGTGATCAGTGGTTTGTCATAATGGGTAATGCAGTTATCATTATTCTTATGAGTAGAGTCTTTAGGGCATATTGTCATGGCAGAGAAAAATGAGGAAGACTGACTGAGTTCTAATGACAGCAGGCAATGAAAACAAATCTTTCCAGAACAGAATGGTGTTGACAGCTGCTATCACTCCTTTTGCAAACATTTCAGAGGCTCCAGATTGTTCTGTCTCATTCCTGATACCTGGAACTTTGTATCTATAATGTAGATAGTCAGATAAACAGAAATCAAAGGGTAACATGGAAGAGCTTCAGGTACATCTGTATAGGAACTTTGGACACTTCAACTGACTCTTCCAACCCTGCCCTTCAATTCCAGTTGAGAATTAATCATAATCAGGAGAAATCTTTGCCCCTGCCCAGTGGTGGCACTCATGTTTTGCTATTGCTTGGAAAAAAGTTTGAGATGGTAAGTGTAGGGAAGAAACATTGTATATGATCCAAGGATTTTGGAAGAAGTGTCAGCAAAAGGCAGATTAAGCCCAATTCCTTCTCTCCATCAAATCTTATCTGAATCAGGTTTGATGATAGGATTGCTGGATTGGGTTCTAAGTTCAGTATTGGGTTAGCTGATGCTCAATAGACTGAACTTTAAACTTGGTCTGTTTATCAAGTCCCATGAGTGGGTGCTTATGGATATTGTTCAATTTGTTCTGAATAGGACTAAGTGGTTCCTGAAATTTTCAGATTTTCAGTGTGAAGTGTTTGTTAGGGGATATGGGTAGAAATGAAGCATTTCTGGTGGTATGGAGTATTTTCTCTAAGAGTTTAGGCTGATGCATCCTATCAAATATTTCTTGGAGAGAGAGAGCCTGGCCACAATAAGTTCATGTTCTGGTAAAGTATTACTTAGATGATTATATTGTTTGTGAAGCTGGCCTTACCAATACACATAAAATGTGGCCCCAATACTTTTAACTGGGATACTCCACTGAAAATGTATCTCAGCACTTTTTAAAGAAGTTAATTTAATGGCTTCTAATTTGGTTAAATGCTTCCAAAGTATAATTATAAAGTATTCCAGGTTGAATTGCTGGACTAGCATTCTAACTCAAGAAACAATTCCACTTTATAGCTAGCTCAACATAATGATTGAAGAAACTTGTTAATAGAATTGCATAGATTTTTGTTTAACTTGATTGTATTCAGTAGGACAGCACTACAACTGATACATTCTATAGGCAATAATAATTAGCTATGGAATTAACTGTGATCCTATAATTAAGAAACATTAATATTGCATTAATTATAGTAACTTTCTTACAGTTCAATCATATGGATTACCAAAAGAATACAATGGTAAAGAATGAATGCTGTGAACATAAACTGAAAAAATTCAAATTATAAAATAGAGCAGCTGTACCATCATAACATTAAAATCAACTATAAAATCAAGATTCAGCTAAATGTAGTGGATTCTAAATAATATGAACAGAAATATGCTATTGGAGTATTCTCATCTGTTCATCTGCCTTCCAGTTCATGCTGCTCTGGTAGAGCATCTGAGAGAGACAGAGGACTTCCCTGAATGGCATGAAATGAGGCACACAGGACCTCTGGGGGAGGAAGGAATTGCCCACAGTTGGGCATACATAACTTGTCAGAGCTTTGCTGTTTTATTTTCAACCTGAGCAAAATGAATTCCTGACCATTATTCTAGATGTTGATCAAGCTTGATAAAGAATGAATTGAATATTTGCCAATTGCAAATGTATTTACCAAAAATGTTCTACTATCTTTAGCAAAATGCCACATGTAAGGAACATACAAGCTATGAATATATGCCCATTGGAAACTCATTAACCTCCAGTGCTTGCCCAACTTTTAGAAATGCTAAAACCATGCAGTAGCACCTAAGCTCCCAGATGATTGCTTCGGCTGGGCAGGCATATTCTCACCTGCACCATATATGACTTGCTCTGCAAAGAGCAGGTGAATCACTTGCTCTACAGCAAATAAAGGAAGGCACCTACCCTTAATTACGGTCAATGATCAGCAAGATAAAAATACAGAAGAATCCACCAAAAACAAAAAAACACTCTATCAGTCATATATGACTTTAAAAATAGGACTTTTAAAAAAGGATTAGGTAAAATACATTATGGAATAAGATAGAAATAAAATAAAAAGTAAAATTATACAGCAAATCAGTATATCATCTTATTCTCCTTGGTGTTGGCTGTTAAGAAATCAATATGATATTGAAAAGAATCTTATGGGTGTCTTAATCCCTTCTTGACAGCTGGGGGTCCCCCAAAGGATGTCTATCCGGCTTCTGAGTTAAGACCATTAGCAAAAGAGAGTTCACCACTTTTGTAGGTAACAGGTTCCAGAGGAGAAATGACTGTACTCATCAAGACATTTCTCCTAATATTAAGTGAAGTTAATGGCTGGTTTTCCATAATGGGCCTTCCATTCCATTTGCAGGTTCCATTTGCTCTAACATGTTATTCAGCAACACCAGGAAGGAAGGGAGGGAGGAGATAAGCAATTTTCTTGGGGTAGAAAAGCACCCAAATTTTATATTAAGAAAACAAAGACTGATTTTTTTATCCCAAGAAGATCCACTGGAGGGTAATTTCTTGAAAGATCCTTTACTTTCTCACTTTGAGTTTTACATACACCATTAATATGTTGTCACTTGAATAACTTATTGCATTTTTTAAAAAATTAAGAAGTTCAGCTGGAAAATCAAATAAGATCCATAACCTGCAACTATTGGTCTATCTAGATTTTAGAAATCCAAATGTGGGCTTTACTTCTTTCTCTCACATATATCTATTTTGGCCCCCATTTACCACAGACAGATTATGAATCAGTAGTTACACACCCTGACTCTGTCTTGTTCTCTCTCTTGCTGCTGCTGCCTTCTCTGCTTGCAGATGATCTGTAGAATATGATTTAGAGGGCACAATTAGAGAGCTATGCATTTTGCCTGTAAAAAATTGCTAATTTTTGTTGGATGTTGGGTTTGGGAAAGTCTCCAATGATTTATAAAGATGCACACGCTCTCTCTCTCCCTCTCAGGTTTATTATTATTTAACAGATAATAAAGCTGATCCACTGTATAATAAACATGAGACCCACTGCATCACATTTCCTTGGTTGTCTTCTTGTATGCTGTTCAACATAAAGTATAATTTATGATTATTTTTCCTCACACGTTTCTTTCTGCAGGATGAAAGGCACTGTTAAAGTGTCAGAGAAGTCTCTGTAATGGTATAATAAAGAAGTAAATAAAATCATGAAGAAATAACTACCAACGTGGAATGCTTCCTAAATAATTCAAGTTCCAAAAAGCAAAAATCAACAATTGACCAAATGGCCCTAATTTGGTCACTTTGTGAATCATCTTCCTTAGTAGCAACACAGATGACAAGCAGGTAAATTATGAGAAAAGGGAAATGATGGCATTGAATAACTACCCTTTAGAACTCATAATCAAAGGAGCACAGGGATTTAAAGTAATTTTTATCTTTAAAAGAGTGGATCTGAACCCAGACTCCACATCATAATGCTGACTGATAAACAGCAAGAGGAAAAGGAATCTACAACAAAATTTTATGTGTATCTCCTAAATCTTTCCCAGGTTTCCAGCCAATACTGCAAAACAAGACATTATTCCATCCAGATCTTGATCCTAATCCTAATCCATACACACCAGTGTTTCTCAACCTGGGTAACTTTAAGATGTGTGGACTTCAGCTCCCAGAATTCCCCAGCCAGCGCATGAAGTCTACACATTTTAAAGTTACCTAGGTTGAGAAACATTGATACACACAAACAATCAAATAAGCACACTGCTTTCGAGCTTTCTCTTCTGATTGACGCATGCTGTGGTTACTGAATCTTTCTGTACATACAGACATACGTAAGTTCTGCAAACTTTGAGATTCACACACACACACACACACACACACACAAGATGGTGTTTTCCTATTGTTTATTGTGGCCCTGTGACGGAATGGAATTATGAAGGCCAGACTCAGGGAGTGAAGCATCCTCTTTCGTCTCCTGAAGCACGGGGAAGAGATAAGAGGATGAGGCTGGCACCTCCCTGAGGAATTCAAGCTGTGTTTACTGACTGACCCTGGGAACTAGTTTCAGTCTGGGAAGATTCTTGATAGAGGTTGTAGCTAATAAACATTGCTGGACTGAATCTGCATGGTCTCCTGGAGTTCCCTGGGCTAGGCCTGACATCAATCTTCCCAGACTGAAACTAGTTCCCAGGGTCAGTCAGTAAACACAGCTTGAATTCCTCAGGGAGGTGCCAGCTTCATCCTCTTATCTCTTCCCCGCACTTCAGGAGACGAAAGAGGATGCTTCACTCCCTGAGTCTGGCCTTCATAATTCCATTCCATCACAGGCCCTGATCTTTGGATTCTTGGACGTATGCCTCAAGATCCTGCCATAGCTCCATTACCACCTGGGGCAAAATCTCAACTATTTGTTAGACAGCTGCACTTAGTTCACTTGCAGTTGCAAAGTAGGTTCTGCTTTTCAGATGTTCAAGATGGCCTTCTGACAGGCCCTCAAAACTTGATTGTGTCATTGGGTGTGGGGATCCCCTGGAAGCAGGGACCCCATTAAATGGCTGGTATAGGTTGATTGCATTCTTCCCTGTCTTTTGTTAATACAGTTTTTAATTGTTTTTAACCATTTTAATGGACAAATTATATTGATTGTTTAGTTTTGTTTTAATTATGTACAGCACCCAGAGTCATATGCAGGTGAGATGGGCAGCTATATAAATTTAATAAATAAATAAAACTTGTCCTTTAAAATGGACAGGTGTAAGGGACCCAATGCAGAGAAAGTAGGGATGATTTTCAGTTTGAAATGTGGCCAACAGTTACCTAAGGCCCTGCATTATATAAGGCACTGGCCTTAGACTGGAGAAAATCACATACAGTCCACATTTTGTGGTCCCTTCCCTCATCTATCTGCCTCCCTTCCCAATTTTGTTCTTTTTTCACCACACCCAACAATCTTCTCTCAAGCTCCTTCCCTTAGAGCTTTAACTCCAGAGACATGTTTCTTGGATGCTCACGTGCCACTATTTACAATAGGATGTACCAACTATCAGAGGCATGCTCCTATGTGTTCTGCATGCCATGAAATACATTATCCATTAGGACTGAACAGCACTACTATCCATCCATTTACACTGTCATTTTCTGATCATCTGATCTAAGTGTTCATTACTTTTTATCCTCAGGGCAATCTTATTTGACAGAAATATATATGTATGACAGCAAATTACCTTTTAGAAGAGTGTAAGCACACTTTCAATTTATTTTATGTTTGGTAGGAGGAAGACTTTCATCTGTAATAAATCAGAAAATGATCACTGTTATTAAATGCCCACCATAGAATATGACTCTAATTTTCTCAGTAAAATGAAAGCAAATATTCTACCCTCACAAGGTTTTAGCTTGCCCTTTTTCTCAGTTTCTTAATGGTGTCTCTCTTGCCTCCAGTAAGGCATAATGCTTCAAAGATTTTTGCAGAGATGGAAAATACTATCAATAAGATATCTCCAACAGACTATAATAGTTGTGGCAGAATGTCAGTTGACATATAAATTCATAAAGGTAATACTGGAATAGGCAGACAAGAAAACCTTCAATCTTCAGAAGATGGACTTTCATCTGTTTTCCACCCTTTGACCAAAACAATTCATTGAGCACAACTTGAATTAGAAGCAGCTTAACTGGTGCCAAGAGTTCCATCAACTCGGCAGCACTATTTCATCTATCACTGGATGCTTGTGAGCATCAGTAGAAAAGATTTTGGTGCAATGAGTTGGCCATTGCTATCATAAAGGAGGAAGACCTGCTGGTCTGCTAAGCCTGACAAGTTGCCTCCAGGTAAAACTGAAAGCAATTGCTCCCAATCAAAGTTTTGCAAGAAAATACAGCTTCATAAGCTCAAGATACAATTCTACTGACCCCAAAACCAAAGTCCTTGCTTTTGAGACAAGATCTGGTTAAGTTCAGTTCAACTTCATTGATTTAGTCTATTGACCATATCAAATATAAAGGGAATAGGATAAAATAAAATAAATGCCATTATAAACATACGAGTAAGAATTAATAAAAATATAAATATAACTAAAACTAAATACAAGTTCATATCAAGCCATCACCCCTGCATTCAACACCAATCTGCTCTAAATAATCTGCCCTCTTTATAACTGCCTTTGATATAAAGAGTGCAGTCTTACTGGTGATACGGAAGTTTTTGCCCTGTAAAAAGTAGGAAAGTTTCTGCTGGCCGCTCCAGTATTTTTTATTTTTTAAACATAAATCTAAATGGTCAGTCCTCTCTACTGAATATAATCTACAATCAAACAGGATGTGTGCACTATCTTCAATAGCTGGGGCGCCACAAATACATAGTCTTTCTTCATATGGGACTCCTTGAAATCTCCCATATCTTACCCTAGAGTCTAACTGGTCGAAATGAGCTCTGGTGAAAGCTCTTCTAAGATATTGGGGTAAAGGAGTTGTTAGATACTTTTCTAATTGGAAGACTGATTTGTGTTGGGCCAGCCACTTCAAGGACTTGAGATGTTTAAGGTGTGCTATATCCTCTTGGGCAGCCACATCCAAAACCCTTTGTTTAAAACTGTTTTTGGCCTTCAGGTCTGATTGTACTGGGAAATGGGTTGAAAAACCATATTGGGAAATTGTATTGGTAAGTCGGGCTGCCCAAGCACGAGGAGGCTTATTGTGCAACTGTTCTTCAGAACAAAGCTTTGGTGATCTGAGTCCATACATAGGGCAAGATCTGGTTTATTCCAGGATTGGAAGAGATGACAGCCAGAATCAAAATTGGGAATCAAAACACTAACAGTTTAAGAAATGTGGATGATACTATTTTGTTAGCTGAAAGTAAAGAAGACTTAAAAGAGTTTATTAGGAAAGTCAAACTGGAAAGTAAAAAATCTGAATTGAAGTTAAACAATAAGGAATTTTCAACTTGGCATGCTGAGTGAACTTACAGTTGATGGCAAAGCAATTAAGGTGGTAGATAACCTTGTTTTATTGGGCTTAAATACAATGAAGAGTGTGCTGGAGAAGGAAAGAGGAGATTAATCTTAGGGAGAAGGCAATAGCAACAAGATCTTGAAGGATAAGGATAATTTTAGGACAATAAAGATCAGAATAGTTAAAGCAAGTTCTTTCCCAATGGTAATATATAGTTGTAACAATTGGGCAGTGAGAAAGAACAAAGAAAAAAGAAAAAAGATAGATATTTTCAGATTATGGTTTGGAGAGGAAGAGTAGGAAGCATAGGAAGGACTACAAGAATAATTAATCAGTTCTGGAAGGAAAAAAATGACCCAGAGGCAAAGATTACAAAGCAGAAAATGACAAAATTTAAGCATGTGATGAAAGCATATGATGGATGAGAAAAGATTGCCATGCTTGGTAAAGTTGAAGGATGTAAAAGAAAAGGAAGACAACAGATTAATGTGGATTAATTGGCTCAAAAATATCACAGAAAGTCTCTGTAAGAGTAGCAAGTGTCACTAGGGACAGGACAAGATGAAGGACTTTTGTATGTAAAGCTGCCAGGAGTTAGATCCAACTCAGTCACACCAACTAACCAACTGGGATGGATAAGAGTCAAATAATCAGTGTATTGTATGGAAAAGACAGCTAGTTGTATGGAAGGAGTTCAGTGTGCCCTTGCATGCAGGCTTCTCTCCTGTCCTACATCACAGTGCAATATATAATGGCAAAACTATCTAAAACCAATCTCTCCAGTAGGATTTAACATTCATGATTCCCAATTCAACACATCATACCACCCACTGTTATCAATTCAGTTAATCTGCCCCATAACCCAGGAACAGGCAATATTTTAATTATCAGGGAACACATTTGACAATTATGCAAAATAGGCTATTATGCAAAGTGAGTAGGGCCTGCCACATATGAACTACGCCAGAATTTCCTTTCTTCCTTTCTGGTTTGCAGGATAGGTCTTTTTATGGTTTATAGTACAAATCATGTCTTTATATGGGAAACTGTTATTTAATTTTAAGTTATTTAATTTAGGCTATGCCCAACTCCAAATGACTCAGTGGTTCACAATATAACAAATAAAATAAAATAAAATAAAATAAAATAAAATACAATTCAAAAATATAATCTGCAAAAAACAAATAAGCAGATAAAAAAGAAGATGGAGAATCCAGACAACGACAGAACTCACAAGGAGCTCCAGCCACTTTAGCCTACGAGAGAAAAGGCCTGAAAGAAAATCCAGGCCTTCAAAGCCCTCCAGAATGCTATCCGGGTGGGAGCCACCCACATTGCAGGAGGAACTTCATTCCAGAGGGCAGGCACTGCAACAGAGAAGGTTTGTCTCCTGGGTTCCAAAAGATAGCACTGCTTTATTGAAGGGACCCAAAGCACACCAGCCCTGTTGGTGTGTATCAGCCAGGCAGATACCATAGGAAATAGATAGTCCCTCAAATAACTGGCCCCTATGCCATGTGGGGCTTTATAGTCATAACCAGCTTCTTGAATCATACCTGAAAGCAGACTGGCAGCCAGTGCAGCTCATGGAGCAGAGGCATCACTTGAGCATACCAAGGCAGGCCTATCACTCTCAATGCTGCTGCATTCTGAATGAAGCTTCTGAATGATCTTCAAGGGCAGCTCCAAGTAGTGCACTTTGCAATAGTTGAGTTATGTTATGAATTTTCGGCAGCTGTAACTCAAGGTAGTTTGAGGAATTCCAAAAAGAAAAAGATGGCTTCATGGGCCATATATGGACCTAGAACCCCAGGTTACCCATCCCTGCCTTAATGGCTTTCCTAAGTCTATTCTCAACATCTTCCATTAATTATAATAATATCATAAAAATATGGGCCAAATCTATAATCATTTGCTTTGCTTTAAATTGCCTTGCTTAATCAGAGTTAGGGTTGTAATAGCAATCTGCTATGGATTCAGTTGGATCTAAGCCATCTCCCCACCCCTGACTTTGTAGTAGCACAAACCACCTGCATTAAATGGAGTACACAATCAAACATATGCAAAATCATCTTTAAAAAGGAATTGATCCCTCTGAAAATTCCATGAAGATATTATAGTGCTAGGCAGAGAAAATCTCACTATTGTACGCAGTGTATGTGTGTGTGTGTGTGTGTGTTGTTCTTGCACTTACTTCTTATTCTTGCATCCTACTTTTCACTGTAGAGTTGTCTTTCTCAGGGTGTGCAGCCTTCCTACTTTTTTCCATTTGAATTAAATCCCACAGGGAAAAAACTTACCAAGACACTCTTCCCATTGGACTCTTAAATTGCAATATTACACATATCACTAAGGGGAAATTTGCTCTTCTTCCCTTAGAGGAATTCAAAAAGTCATTCACCAATCTCTTTGCCCACAAATTTGGCAGAGAAGTCAAAAAGTCAATTTGTACCCAATGAAAAGAAGAGAGAAAATATACAGGAAAATGTACAAAAACTTTTACTATGAAATTTAAACTAAGAACAAAAGCAAGGTGATTTTCATTTTAAAACCCCAATTTCTCAGAACATTAACATATCCATGTAAATTTAGGAATGTTGCCTTCAAAGGATAATTGAGCACTAGAGACGATTGCCCTATGGTTTGTTCCTTCTTTCTTATTTCAACTTCATTTCCTATATTAAGACTTCTGTTCTTAACCTTGAATCTCTGTGTACTGATCAACATCTTTCTCCAACTGAGCAAAAAGTTTTTCACTTCTCCTTTTCTCACACATCCTTGATTAAAGATCTCTATTTAAGACTTTCTTACTCTTTCATTGTTTTGCAGCTTAACTATTAGATATTTTTACTACTGTAGTCTAATTTTTACTTTTCTCTTCTCCCCACCACTACTCTTTTTCCCCATAGTCACTAGTCACTGCTGAGTTCTCTTGGCTGTCTCCAGCAGCATGTGGCCTTGATCCATGTCCTTTGTGATTCCTTAGGGGACTCTAATGGAAATGTAACAGGTTGACTCTGGGAAGTGATCAAAAACAACTTTAGGAGAGGATGATGCTAACAGCCTTGAAAGAAGTTCTGGAATGTCCCTTTCTTAAGAGGCTCTCCCTTCTTTCGTCTGTAATTGATAACTATTGCCTTCTCTCTAACTTCCCCATTTTGGGAGAAGTTATGGAGGTTCTGGTAAGCATAAAGCTACAGAGCATCCTACAGGAAGCAGATAATCTTTTCAGTCAGGCTTCAGACCTCAACCTAGGACAGAGACAGCATTGGTCACCTTTGTGGACAACTTATGCTAGGACCTGAATGGAGGTAGAATCTTTCTGCACTGCCTGCAAGGGTTGGGGACTGCAGACAGTATTTTACAATGGTTCTAGTTTTTTCCTTAGTGGGCAGGGGGGAAGAGGGAGGAGAGATTGGTCAAGCAGTTGGTTCCCTTGTGAGATGCCACAAGGTTCAGTACTTTCTTCCCTGGTGTTTAATATTCATATGAAGCTGCTGGAGGAGATCATCCAATAGTTTAGGGGACAGTATCATCAGTATATATTTCTACCAGGGGCCATACAGAGGATGACCCAGTATCTTGAGTTTCTGAGGGTCTGGATGGAATGAAACAGGCTGAAGTTGAACCACAGCAAGATTGAGTTTTTTCTTTTTCACTGAGTTTCCTTGACATCTCTAGTGATGTCTCTTGGTAAGATGGCACTGCCCCTGAAAGAGCAGGTGTGCAATTAGAGTTCCCCCTCGACACACAGGTACTGCTGAATGGCCGATAGAGTCCATCGCAGGAATGGAGGCCGTTGCCCAGCTTCAAGTGGTGTGCCAGTTACAGACCAATCTGGAATAAGAGAATCTCATAATGGTAACTCACACTCTCATTACCACTTGTCTGAAATTCTATAATGTGCTTTATGTGGAGTTGTCTTTGAAGACCACTTAGAAGCTCAAAATGTCCAGTTGTTGACTAGTACTTGCTGACCCGAATATATTGTACCCTTGCTCCAGGCCCTGCATTGCTCCCCATAAGCTTCCCAAAGTTCTGGTTTTGATCCTTAAATTTCTAAATGGCTTGGGACTGAAGTATTAGCAAGTATTAGCAATCTTCTCCAATTGGTTTGAAAAACTGTACAACAAAAACAATTCCAGATAAATGTAATTATTTATTAGCTATATTAACAATGTTTTTTCCAGAGAGATTATCCTTGTCTATGTAAGTGTTGTTCTGGATAGAAATATTGAATAAGAATGTTTACATATTTATATTTCCCCTTAAAACTTCATATTTGTATGTTTGTGAATGTACAGTATCTGTATGTGTATATATAAATACAAACAAACCAACTATTATTCCCACTTTCTTTTTCTTTAAAAGCTCCTACTGTATGTTTGTCTTGATTTACATGTACATATACAATCATACATATCGTAAAATAAATAAAAGTAAAAAAATAAAAAAGCAATAAACCTAATTAGTTAAAATATAAGCATAAACTTGGTATTCCCCTGTTTACTGGGAGATTGATTACAAAGACCTCTCCTTTTATGGACCAAATTTCCATTGACATGGGATGCACTGAGGAATGAATGAATGAATGAATGAATGAATGAAATGAGTAAGTGGAGACTCAAACAAACATGCATTCACCTCCTTCTCCACATTTTTGTAAAATCCCTCAGGGCAGTAGCTATGGGTCCACTTTCTCAGTCTGTGAAGTTATAACAACATAAACCTAATGCCTCATCATAAAGATCCTGATTTAAAAAAAAAAAAAAGTATGTTTTGAAACAACTCTTATTTCACATTTTCAGCTATTCCAAGGTTGAAAAGTTCATAATCCCTCTGAAAGCTTTGGCAAGTTGTTCTAAATCTATTTCCTTTCATCTTTGACATTTATAGTATACCTCTTTCGACGAAGTAAATGATGACAGAAACAGGAAATCGATTTGGGGCACTTTAAGTTAATATTGTAAACATATGAAAAACTGCTTTGTAAGTATTCTGCCCTTCCAAAAGCAAAATTTACACAATGTGATTGAAATCCTAAACCCATTCCCTTGAAATAATTAAGATGTGATCAATCAGAAAAAAAAATGCTCTATGACTACTGCAAACACCCAAGATTTATTTTCCAGTGAGGCTAAAGTGAACACTGTAAACAAGTTCAGAAGTCATGAAAAGCCTGCTATCTTTCCTGGGACCCAAGCAGAACAACACACTGACCAAAAAAAAAAAAAAGAGTTTGGATCTAGTTTTCAGCACTCTCAGATCAATATCTTACTGATAAGTTCCCCAACCTATGCATCTCTCAGATGTGTAGGCCAGCTCTCAGAATTGTACAGCAAGCACGATCATTGCTAACACAGTGGGTCTTTCTCCACTACTGAATTACAATGCTCTCCATCTACTGTATCCTTGAATTGGCATGAAATTATAGCAGTATGAAGTTTGCTGTTTCCAATCCTATCCTGCATCTAATGTTAATTTCACAGTCACTGCAAGTGACCTAACTTCCTTCCATGGTAATGGGTAACACAGTTTAATGATTTACATACTTTGAAGTCACCCTTGGATGGTGTCAGAATAAGGAAGAAAAGACTACTTTAATACTGGCACAGCTACAGACAACATAAGACTGTCTTATTCATGGCTGGGGTTGACATGAAGCCATTATTATGAGGCCAGCATAGTAGGAAAAAATATGTTGCTAGGGAATGATTAGGTACATGGTCAGGTGCAAGTGAGGACATGGCCTTGAGGGAGACCTTCCAAGGAAGATCAAAACTTCTTGACCCCATAATTCTTCCCACTGTTGAGGATTGGGAAGAGATAATTTTTAGGTAAATTAGTTGTATACCCTTGCTTTAAAGCATAGTGAATTATTTTTATTATCATGTTCTCCCTTTCTTGGATATCTGAGCTGGGAGAAATTTGAAAACTGGAGATGTTCCCAACTGCACATGCATGGCAATTGGATGAGATTAGTCAATAGAAAGTATATTTCATTCCCCATATGAATTTTGTAATTCATCTGTGTTGGGCAGTGGGCAAGAAACAATCCCTTAATGCCCTATCTGAATTACTAGCAGTTCTAAATTGGGATATAAATATATGTTCAATGATAAGCTGTTTCTCAGTTTTATGAAGGATTTCTCCATTTTGTTCTTTCAGCCTTCCATGGGAATTCTAAGAGTAATAAATCTGCAAGACATTAGGTTGGGGAAGACTGTTCTAAAGCTTAAATACAAATTTAAGTGCTTATGTTTTTGTTGCAACTACATATAAGAAGGAGCTATCAATTTTCACTGAGTAATCTCAAAAAATTGGAGATGTAAGTATAATCACCACGGGGGTCACACACTCACCTCAATATCCAATGAAGATTGAGTATCTGCAGTCAGTGCAATGCTGATTGACTAATTAAAAGCTGCAAAACCAAATAAATGGGATGAAAAGGAACATCAGAATAAATCATTTTGTTTTAATCTCCATTTGTATATACTAACATTGATCTTAGTTCTTGAGGTGCCATTGGTTACACTGTATAAGTAAAATGGTGTTAACCACACATTTAAATAAGTTTTAGCAGACTTCTGGGAACCAATATTTCTTTGTTTTTTAACATCTGGGCAGTGTTTCTCAACTTCAGCAACTATGTGGTCTTCAACTCCCAGAATTCCCCAGCCAGGTGGAGAAACACTGATCTAAGGGGACTTCTAAAAAACCACCAAGCAGAACAGCTGACTAACCACTGTTTTTCTCAAACCAAATGGGAAGAGAAATGCAGTGGAGGGGCTGAATCAATAGTACAATGTAATTCTCACTTCAAGCTTCTCTTTACTGCTGAGTGGAAGTATTGTCCACCTATCCTTAAATCTGTTTTAAATCATACCACCATGAGGTTTGTTATTCCATTGGTCTACTTACTCTGCCCCTATTGCTTCTGTTTCAGATCTTTGCCTGTCTTCTGACTGCCCTCCAAAATAATGAGTGACCAAAAAAAAAAAACCCTTATGTTTTTGTATGTTTTTCTCTATACATGCTTTTTTTTGTGTGATGCAACAGAAAAAATATGTCCAAATGATGTCAGAAGAAGGAATAGCCTTGTGTTTCAGAAGTCAAATGTTGTAGAAATCAACCACTAACGGCTGCAGTATCTAATGGTACATGATTAAATCCTCTGAAACAAAGTGTTCCTAAAGCATTCAGAGAAAGAGAAGTTAGAGGAAATTAGCTCCTAAAAATTTACAGTGTTATAAGACTCCTTGTTGTTTTTTACTGTAAATTACCTATTACCCCTATAACTTTCCTGGTTAAGCAATACTCCTTCATTACATATACCTCCAAACTAATGATAAATCTGTGGAGACACCCCAAGAAGAATCAGTACGTACGCTGTGGGCATTCTCATGGAACATCTCTCTTGAGTTTACAGTCCCTGGGAATTGTCCTGTTGTAAACTGCAAGTGAAGGGATTGAGTAAGAGAGTTCCAGCACAGCACCTGCTAAGGAGTGTTGTCCCACCTATTTGAATTCAATAAAACAGGAGCTGCTATAGAAGCTCTTTGCAGCTCATATAGAAATAAAAGGTTGCCTCGCGTACAGAATGCAGCTGTTCCTTCTCTGTTCCACCAAGAATGAACCATGTCTGTTTTCTTTTTTTCCACATTACTGCATAGCAGGGCTTCTAATGAAAATTATATTTGACCTTAAATGCCAGCTGCCTTGAAAAAGGAAGGCTGCAATAACAAGTACATTTAGAGTTTGTTTATTTATGTTCCCCTAAATAACAAGAATTGTTTCTAGGTTTTAGCCATCCCTATCCAAGGGCTTTCACAGTAATCAGAAATGGCTTGGCCAATTTCTTTTCACAGCCTTTCTACACCTCTTCCTGTTGACCAAGGAATATACATAATGTGCAAACCCCGAATGCCAGAGTCTGAACTGAAGCTGGCACAGCCAGCACATCAAGCCATACATTTAAGGCAGGTTCAGCAAATGTGGTTCAGTGTCTGTCATTGCCAGCTCATGGCTCAGATAGTCAGACAATGGAAAAAAGAGTGCCATATACTGAAGAATATGAAGTGCTGACTATGAGCAGAACAAGTAATGTATATCCCAGAGACACAAACAGGGACTGAGAAATCTGCCGCCCAGAGTCCCCTATTGTGGGGGAGATGGGCGGGGGAGAAATCCAATAAATAAAAATAAATAAATAAATAAATAAATAAATAAATAAATAAATAAATAAAATAATGATTGCATCTATGAAAGAAGGTTTTAATGGCAATTTCCTCAGCTGGCCTGGTTCAGCTGTGACAATCCCATTTCAGAAATTATGAGATGAAACCAAAAGAGTTTGACAGGTCTTTCTTTACTGATATAACTTATTGTGGCCATGTGCACAGGAACTCATCACGTTACTTATATGCCAAATGTTCTAAAATGGAAGTTGCCATCTTAGATGTGTTACTGCTGCTCAGGGCCTGTTCAACAGCACCCATGGTCTCTAGGGCTACTTGTTTGTGAAACTTTTGAAAGTGAATGAATCTATGGAAAAATAAGGCCAGAAATACTGGTGTGAGAAAAATATATCTTTGGGTGAATCTTTGGGTGAAAGAAGCAAGTTTTTAGAGGCCTCGGACGAATGGGATCGCCTTAATAAAATTGAAACATAAAGGAACGTGCAGCACCCTTGAAGCTGGTTGAACTAGGCTGATTGTAAACCCCTTATCACAAACATCCCCATAGCAACGTGCCTTCTTCCTGGCAGTTGGCACCTTGAACAATTTGTTTCTTCCCCTCTGACACTACTGCTTTCCTTATAGATAGCAGTTGTTCCGTCCTTGTAGATAGCAGCCAAGAACAGGGACAGAAAGTAACTTGAGAAATATTGCTCATTTAAGTATGCTTGCATCATCATATGAATATGTATATGTATGTGTTCTTTTCCCTTCCCCTTTCTTGTAGAGCTGGGCATCCATTTTGCCTACAGGGGAGTGTCCCCCACTAACCTTTAATGGGGTCCCCCTCCAGTGCATACTGCCTAATAGACACTGCAGTGAAGCCTTGATTATTTTGCCTCTGTGTCCTGCGTTTCGATTCCACACTGGAACCTCAGAAAGGTTTGGGTCAGGAATATTCAGCCTGTTTCAAATGTGCTTAGTAAGAGACAAAACTCCTTGTCATAGCAGATTCCATTTTAGTCATTTCCACTTTGTCCCTTTCACTTGTATTTATAACCTGTACATGACACCTGGGATAATGTCCTGACTTCCCATGTTCTTTTGACTCTTTCTGTCCTTGCTTAGAATTCCAGTCCTTAATTTTCCACTCTTGACTTGCCTTGCCTTGAGGAAAGAAAACATACCTTCATTTCTTTCTCAGCACTCCTAGAATATTAGGGGTTTTTTGTTTTTGTTTTTGTCTCCTGCTGTGCAAACTGAATGTATTTCTTTTTTCCATATGTATATGTCTATCGGTATACATTTCTCAACTTGCTTGCTTGCGTTCTTTCTTTCTTTCTTTCTTTCTTTCTTTCTTTCTTTCTTTCTTTCTTTCTTTCTTTCTTTCTTTCTTTCTTTCTTTCTTTCTTTCTTCTTTGTATACCTTTTTGTACTGCATTCCAAAGGAAGGAAGGATTTATTTATAGCATTATCTATTTTTATACAAAATTGTGCAAATATATTCTAAGAAAGCAAAGGGTGAGAGGAAATGTTTGCAGATCAACCACTGAGAAAGAGATGGCCCTTTCCTTGAAATGCGGGTGTGGCTGGTCTTTTCTGAGAGACTCATGGGACATTTACTTTGGTGTTACTTTTTAATTTGTGTTATCTTTTATAAACTGTTTTTACTCTGTGATTTGTTTTACTATCATGCTCATATTTTTATTCTGTTATTATTATAGAATGTGTTTTTCTTGCTTTAAGCCACTCAGAGTAGTTTACTGTAAGACAATCTATCCAGTTTGTAAAACATAGGTAGCCTAGATCAGGAGATGAAAAGTTAGGTAATAAGACATGAGGATCTCCCTGCAGTGAAAAGAAGCATTGTCCAATGCTGTTGGAATAATATATTCATAATTAAAAAGCAGTGGAATAATTTTTCAACCACTCACTCTTGATAATGAAAAAATATTCATATGTTCACATGAAAAGACTTAAAATTTTATTCCACATTGTCTGAGATTGCAGTTGTGTCTGAGCTACAGAACATAATCTTTACTCTTGAAATCATAAACAACAGATTAAAGAACACCAACTCCAGCTGAGTTTTAATGCAACTAAATATCAAATATGATCAAGGAAGGTATGGGAGGGAGGAAAAGAAATATTTGGTTTCAATGAAACCTGGTGACCAACCTCCAGATATTTTAGATTTGAACTCCCACAATCCCATTGGCTTTGCTGGCTTGACAGCTTAAAAGGGTTAAATCAAAATATCCTTGGAGGGAACTGGAATGGGGAAGGCTGCTCTGATATTTCCTCTAACAACAGCAGTTCAGTTACTTTGGACCACAGCACTCAAGAGCAGCACAAGCATCCTAAATAGAGGATACGTTCCACCAGAAAAGAAGCCTCCAGATGATTGTAGTAAACAGAGGTGAAAACAATCGTCTCTGGACAAGTCCCATTCAACTTTCTCTTCAGTATTACTATTCACTCTGACAGTTCTTGCTGTGGGGAGGGAGGGAGGGAGGGAGGGAGGGGTGGGTGGAAACATACTAAGTAATTGAGAATAATAAGCAAGTTACAACAACTAACAATTTCCCTGCTTCAGAAGGTGAGCCACAAGACAGTGACCCCCGTTACCCTATAAATCTTGTTAAAGATTTAATCCTTTTGGTGCTACCCCAAGGTGATTAATAACCTACCCTCCTGTTCTTCAAGAACTTGAATTAATTATCAAGTAGTATGCTGAGCCTTTGGGGCTTAGTGGTTCCCAGGAAAAGTTATAACTAACAGTTGTGCTGCATTTTAGCTACTTTCCAGATACAGGAAAACACTATAGAACTTTTAGCTAAATAGGTTATTTTGTTTAGCAACCTCCAACCTTTAAATATATGTTAACTAAAATATGAAAAAATAAGCAACATGCAACAGTAATTATAATCAAGAGTATAAGGAATGCAACCTGAAGCATGATATGAAAACTGAAGCCTAGAGTTTAGAATACTTTAAGATCCTGTCTGTCTGATGCTTCATAAATAACATAAATGGGTTGTTCTCACTTTTCTGCCTCTCCCTCTAGAAGATAAAACCAAGGCCATATGCCTGGGTACAGCTCAGTGCCTAATTTATAGCCTTCATGGGAGTCATGCCAATGAACTCTGGCTGCCATAGTTTATTTGGACATATTTGTTTGGTTATTTGCTTAGTCAGGGAACAAAAACACCCTTATAACTGCATGTACACTTAACTGTTTTGTCTCTAGATTAAATTAGTTCTGGTAACCCCTGTTTGAACTTCAGCTTTTCTTCATCTGTGACCCCAGGGCATTATCACTTGAAAGATTGGGTGGAATAACTATATTTAGAAACCTGCTGGAATTTTTCTTTGCTACAAACACCAAAAGGCTTCTTGTTTGTGTATTTGAGTTCCTGTGAGCGACATGTGCACTAAACTGTCATTGCTCATCTTTCTGCACTAAATCTCTTGTTTACATGGCACTCTAGATTAAGAAACTTCTTTAAACATGTCCTTCATCTAACAAAACCTTCATTCCTGTTTTCTTGAGTTCTTATTGGTACCCATCCTCCTAATCTACAACTAAGTTTAAGTATTGTAACTACCAACCATGAGATTCTGTTAAATGATGGTATTTTTCACAGGTTAGGTTCACATGACTCTTCCAGCAAATTAAGGTTCTTGCTACAATTCATTGAGCTTTTTCAAATTCTTGCATGTGATATTTTTTTCACATGTGCATGATGAAGTGGGGCAAAGGGACAATCGAATCTGTTTCTAAGCTCTATTTCTCAGTGCATGGTACTGTACCCATTCTAGAAAAGAATCTGTGCTAAACTCTAGACCATAGAACAACAATGCTATACTTAAACAAATCATATTATGGCTTAATGTAAGGACCTGTTTCACACAACGTGCCAAACAATGGCAGGTTCCCACAATTCATTGGCCCATGAAATACCAAACCCTGGTTTAGCCTTCTCTAGGATACTATATGGCATCATCTTGTTGGTTCAGTGATAAAAGATTATTGGCAAAGACTCCATTATCTTGAGCTTGATTCCTGGTGGCATCAAGGAGATAGCCATATAGTTTTCCTGGCAGCAACATGGAAGTAGTTTGCCATTACAGTCTTCCAAGGAGGTTTTCTTTTTTTTTTTTTTGACTTCTCAGTTTAGTCTACAGTTGTGAAAAGTCAAAATGCATGTTATACAACTCATGGGACCATTGGTGATGCTAAATAAGTCTTTGGCCAAGCAACCTATCTGGAAAGTACAATGTTCCTGAAGGTACCTTTTTTTCTTTTTTCTTTTTTTGGATAATCCTCTTTGAATCATCCTGGAGCTACATCTGCTTTAAACATAGCTGGAATCCATCCTACATCACTTGACCTAGGATGCAAATTAATACAAGGAATTACCAATTTGCACTGGTACAAATTGAAAGGGCAAACTATTTTTAAGTAAGTACCTGAAATGTACACTGTCATTTTAACAAGCCAGAAATGATCCAGGCCAATGATGCAAACCAGAGAGGTTTCGTATGTTCCTCTGCAAAATGCCATGACTTGGCAATCCAAATCCAGAGTTTTAAAAATTGTATTCTGACAATTATTCACCTCATCTCCTTGCCATTCAGAGAAAGTGAATGAAATGAATGAAGAGGTGAATGAAATGGCTTCTCTTTTCTCTTTTTTTACAACATTAGAAATGTTGAGTCATCTATTGGTAGGTCCTGTCATGTTCTACAAGATCACCTTTCTAAATAACAACAGCCCCCAAAGAACAGTGTCTATTATTGATCTAGTTTGAGAGCCACTGACACAGCAGATAGAGGAAGAGATGCAGCCCAAGGTCACTGCCTTCTTAAAATACATGTTTAATTCAATTCAATAGGCTATTAAGTATTGACTGGAACAGTTGCTTGTGTTTGTGTATGTATGTATGTAAAGTTGCTGGCACCAAGTCAAGACACACACACACACACACACACACACTGTGCATATATGTGTGCACGTGCGTGACTTGTCTTGGTGCCAGCAACTTTAAGATTGGACAATCACCATAAGAGAATCTGAGCTTTTAGGGATAGGAAAGGATTAAGAAAGATCATCCCATCCCCTTATTTAAAAAATATGTTTGAAAGAAAAGTACAACTTACATGGAATGGCTCTGTAATGTTCCAATTCCTGGTGGGGCACCAGCATGAACTTCCATAATGCTGGGCCAGGACCAAGTCTAAATGAAATAGGCTTGGATACGGGAAGGATGAGAAGGACTATGGTTAGAGAAGGATGGATTTCATGAGGCACATTAAACATTTAGTTTATAAAACAAAGTAAAATAATGCAGTTGATTATTGTTACTCTTTTGCTAACAGTGGAAATATTTGTGATAAAAACTTAGATTCAGGGACTTTCAATAGGCATGACTCTTAAACTTGAAAAAAACCAAATCATGCAGGACATCAAACCCCTGCACCTGGCTAGGTAGGAATATCAAGGAGCAGGAAAAAATGGATTAGCAAGGATTTTTATCACCTGATGGGCAAGCAGATCCCACTAATAGAACTACTTACCCAGACCCTGAAGATCCTCTACAATGTTGATCCATGCAGCAGGGCTTTAGTATATTTTGACAGAATGTGAGAGAAATAAAATGAAATATTTGGAGGAAACCCTTTCTACCACTAAAAAACATTCCTGTCCTTGGTGGAAGGTTGGAATGGGGATGTACTAAGATGACTCAGTTAAGGATTATTTGATATCCATACATATCATTATGTGCCACTTGGTGGCTCAGGACTTGGCTCTGATTCATGCATATAATATTTGAATTATTAACACTCTGCACTAGTTGACTCTATGCATGAGGGACAGTTGAATTGATCTACTGAAACTGTTAGCTTTATGCTGCTCATGTATAGGGCTAAAGTACTGCTCAGACCCAGCCAACCATGCAGATACTTCAAAAGACCTTCAGAAAAACTGGGGGTATATGTGACTGAAAATGCTTGCATCTGTATCTACAATCAGATACCCTTCTGTAGGAGATGTGGATGGGTACAAGCTAAAAGCTCTTAACCCAAATGCATCTTCCCAGAGAAAACAAAGCACTGGCTCAGCTACAGGATATGGTGTCAAAATGGGCAACTACAAACTTACAAAAACACTTTCCCAGGGAAACTGTCAGTTAACCATAGAACGTGGAGAAGGCCCAGGAATAAGCTGGGAAGAAATACTGGGAGGTAAGCAGAGCTCTGGAAACACAAAAGAAAGTATCTCCCTAGAAAGAAACTCTGTTCTTGGAATAACTGCCTCTTTGTTCTTCAAACCCCAATTGTCTTTGTAGTCCTACCTCATATAGTCCTACCCTAATGACCTTATTGACCTCACTAGGCACATGATGTGTTATATTCAGTGAAACACCTGGCTGCTATATCCAATCCAGTTAGTATATTCTAATTTGCATAAATCAATAAAGAGGGACTTTAATTCCACCCATCCTTAGGCCTGTCTTTGCCTATTGCAAGCATTTCTCCAGCTAGCCAGCGGGAATGAAACTTGACTCAGTGGCACATAAGTGCCTTTAAAGAGAAGTATGCTTTCTTCTTATCAGCAGTGTTAAGTAATGGGGAACAAGGCAATGATCAGGGACTCATGAAGGTGAAGAAGGTGCTACCAAGAATCCAGAAGCATTTTCAAAATGGAATTGGAGTGAGGAATCTCATCTTGGAGTTTAAAACAGTACTTGGCAACCTGAGGCCCCAGTATCATGTGTACCCTGCAGTCCCCCTTCTTTTGGCAGCTCTTAGAGTCACCCCCAGACCACAACAGTTAAAAATCAGCATTAAGGGGCAAGAAATATATGAAGCCAGTTGTGTAAGTGCTTTAAAATTAAAGATTTAAATTAAAATTTAAGTTTAAAAAATTAAGAATAATGTTTTTTAAAAAACCATCTTCTTCTCCAGAAAAAAAGCAGAAAATCCTGGCCCTGGCCATACAATGTGTCTGTTACCCTCCCCCAAAGCCACGTGGCCTATATAAGGGCTCCATTTCTATCCTAAATGGACTTCTCTGGCAATTTAAAGGGATCTGCTTTGCTGAATGGCTTACATGCCAACGTCTTCTCTTTTTTTCTGTTAATTAGGGTGGCTGGAATGGAAGAATGTTCCTGCTGTGTCCTTATTATTTTTCTCTCTGGATGGTAGCACTTGGTACAAGACAAGTTTGGCAGCATGGCTGGCAGCAAATGGATCATATGGCTGAACATTTTGTGTTGCAATTGTCAGTGGCATAAATGGCATTTTCCTGACAGACTGGAAAAGATACATAAAGTAAACAGATCACAGCTACAGGATAAGCAAAGCAAAGAGCTCATCTGTTTCCAGATCAAAACATGGTTTTTACAAGGTTTCAAGCTCTTTCCATTAACAGAGATCTCAGACTGTCAAAGGAAAAAAAAAACCTTCAGGGCTTCCGGCAAACAAAAAGGCACAGGGGAGAAATGTTTCAACTGGTTGCATGGCAGGAAACCGGAGGCAAAGAAAGACGTGCCATAAAAATGCTAACTAGCATCTTTCCCTCCACCGCCTTGCAATGGGGGCAATGCAATTTTCTGATAATAATCTGTCTCCCTAAAAGGTGGGACAGTGGGAAGAGCAAGTGGGTTTTGTCTTCCCTGTAGATACAGATGTGTAAAACTCCAGCCATTTGGAAGCCTCCTGTCATCTCAAGGAAAGACATCTCTGAGTCCAGTAAATAGAACTTTGTTGCTCTAGAGACCAAGGAGATCTCTGACAGTTAGGGAAGTGTGGTTCCCAGCTGTAAAATAAGTTGGCCATCTGTGCCTTAAAATGTAAAAGAAATGGTTTGTAAGTTTGATCATGTTTATGAATCGTGTGTGTGTGTGTGTGTGTGTGTGCCTTCAAGTCACTCTTGACTTCTGGTGACTGCCTGGACAAGTCCTTGCAGTTTTCTTGGTGAGATTTCAGAAGTGGTTTGCCACTGCCTCCTTCCTAGGGCTGAGAGAGAGTGACTGGCCCAAGGTCACCCACTAGATCACTTTTCAAATGTACTGCTTATTTGGCTCCATTTGGGTCTATTTTCCTGGTCTGGGGTTGAAACAAACTTGGGTACTTTCATCATGGATGATTTAGGCTGGCAAATTAATAGCAAAAGGACGATGCTGTTCGAATTCCTAATGTCTCTGCAGCCTTCCATAGCACTGACCACAATATTGCCCTGGGCTCCACATGGGATAGGACTTGGAAATATTCTTTTAAAGTAACTTCAGTTCTTTCTGGATGGATGCATCCAGAAGGCAATGCTGGGACCTTTTGTTCCACCCATGTCTATGGGCTTTGGGGATACCTCTGAGTTTTAGAAGCAAGACTCCACCACATTCTTTGACATCTGCATTAAACTACTGGAAGATATCATCCCACTGCAGGCAAGGAGTCAAAAGCTGATTGTAAGCATTATGGGAGGGCGGGGGGAGGAAATAAAAACATTTTCTATTCAGTTATTTCTTAACTCAAAATCTTTAATCCAGAAAAAGTGATACCACTACCATCCATCTTCCCCCTCCACTCACTTATGGCTCTACAGTAAATGAAGTATTGTATTCTAAGCATGTGCAAACTACCTTTTTTTCCCCCACTCTGAGAACTGCAATTCACTGCAGACTTGTCTAGTCAGGAGTATTGAGTTCATATCCAGGTAGTTAGGAAAAGGACTGAAGAAGCCTCAGTCCTATTTAGGTATTGCTATGATAATACTCATGATTTCAACCATCAAAATTTCTTATGGGAAAACATACTGTGTACTTGGCCAGACACTCATTTTAAGTTTATATTTTCTGTTAAAAATCAAAGCCTTGTTACATGTATAGAATGCCACAACTGAGTGTGCATATGGACTGTGAACTGAACAGAAGTAGTCAAGGCTTTCAACTGAGTAAAAATGCTGAGGACACCCACTATCCCTCCTAATTAAATGTAGATGTTTAAAGAACATAGTACATGAAGAGCACCCCTTATCATGATGTATTGTTTTATCCCTGTGTAAGCTTCTCAGTGTGCCTTACAAATGCCAATGAAACACTTTTTATTTGGACTACTTGTGAACTGAGGCTGAAACCTTTCTATCTCAGGTGATTGCTTTCGTGTAACTTCACTTATTTTTTTAAAAAAGCACAGAGAGAAGGAGGAAGCTTGGAAAGAAAAAAATAATAATAGAAACTATTTCTGCTGGATTTTGGACAAGCAACATTTGAATTAGGAAGCAAGAGTTATAATGACTGTGTTATTACAACAGTCTCAGTAAAGGGGGAGATCCAAAAGGTATGAGCTAATGTCAGGCGCTCACTCAGTTGAAGGGGCAGCCCTTCCTCTGTGAAGTGGCCAATGAGCTGCTGAGGTTAGCCTGCAACAAACAGAAGCCCAAATGAACTCAAGGCAACACAATAGGGAAAAATGTGCTTCAGAAATAGAGCAGATAAATGTACCCTGAAATTGCTGTGAAAGCAAGTGGGAGATTAGTGGAGCATGATACTAAATTTTCACTGCTAAGATAGGAAATTTCTCCATTTGCATCTAACCCTAAAACAATTATATGATACAGCAGCATCCACGGGAGGGTGAAAAAAGTCAGGATGGCATCTGCAACCATGTAATGAAAGCCCTGCCCTTTGTACATGCACATGACAGTGACACACATACAAAAGGGGCAGGGCTTTCATTACATGGTCACAACTGCCATCTTGACTTTTCTATCAACATTCCGTGTAGATATCTCGCTTTTTTTTCAGCTGTGTTCCTATAATCCTTCATCTCATTCACATTTTTAAGGTATTATAAGCATAGCAGTATTAAAGAAGCATTTTCCCCATTTATTTATTTAATCAAATTTATATGGCTGCCTATCTCACACAAGATGACTCTGATACAACAAAAACAATCATTAAAATCAAATATAAAAACCGATTAAAACAATTAAATATCTTTATTTCTACACTTCCAAGACTCACCTCAAGGTAATCAAAATCTCCCAAGCTTTGTCATCTTGGAGGCATTGACTAGGAGCAGAGATAATAGAAGCACAAAAGGGATCAGCAACAGGCCTAGGTAATGTCATACCAGTATATTTTTTCACCAATTGAAAGAACTGTAGAGAGAACCTTTCCTCAGCAGTGCCAAAAGGCCCATAGACTAGACTACTCTGCTGTTTTGCTTGAGTTGTTTCCCTGAACCTCACCAGATTGCATTCAAGTGAACTATATTTCCCTGGGCTTTATAGGGCAAACCTCTGCTTTTTACTCAATTCTTCAGCAAAAGTACTTGTCTTTGAACTTCATCCATTTTCTTTCAATGAAAAAGGTATTACAGGTAGTCCTCATTTAATGACTGCCTCATTTAGTGATCATTTGCAGTTACAATGGTGATGAAAAAGTAACTTTACAATCAATACGTGCAGTTATGACCTTCACAGATCTGTAAAGCAAAGGAAAGATGAAGTAAAATCATAAGCAAAGCCACAGTTTCACTCAGCGACCACTTTGCTTAACAATCAAGTTGCCGGTCCCAGTTGTGATTGCTAAATGAGGACTACCTGTAAAGGAGAAAACTGTGAGATCTAAAGAGTGATTTGTGGTTTGGAATTCAGGCTGCCATCTCCTCTCTTAAAAAAACTTGTCTTTTAGCTTCATCTTCAGGCAATCAGGCATTTAATTATTAGATACCCCACTCCCCACTCCACATCCTGGTAGATATTGAGGAAGAGTGTCCATAAGCTCAGGTTTTTGAATAGGCCTATTGGCAATCCCAGGGGTTTTGCAAAAAAGTAAGTTCTAGGAGGGGACAGAAAGAACTGGAGACTGAAAGAGAGGCAGGCTGACATTTCAAAGAGCAGTTTTGTGCATATGGGGCAGGTTGGGGAAAAGGCAGAGATAGTCAGAAAAACAAAAGTCTTTTGAGGATAGAGAACAACTAATCTGGAAGAGTGGTTGGCAGAGATGAGCATTTGGTATGAAATTCAGCATCAGTGCTAAGCACATTCTTGTTTTGTCTCAAAGGAACATACAAATATTCTTCCAAGTCTAAGGCTTAGTGTTCCGTTCACTCTCCCATTCCTGCCGTCGTCTCTCTTCCCACTCTCCTAATATAAGGTGCTTCATTCTGCTGTGTGGTAGAAGGAGCCTTTTCAGTTGCATCAACATATTAAGTAAGCACCATTTGAAACAGTCTAAGACTAAATTCACAATTTTGGGGGGAAATCACTGTGGATTTCATTTTTGTTCTAACTAGGGTTGTGTTGGAAAAGCTATTGAACTGTAAACACTGAAAGAAATCATTGTGAAACAGGTGTAGCAACCTCTCTGGACCTCTCATGTCTTTTGCCAAGCCTTTTCTAAAATAGTTTTCTGGTTCCCCTGGTTACCAGGTAACCTAGCTATATTGCACATCTCTTTGCGCAGGACTGTTAGCACCTGAACAGTTCTTTTAGTCCTTGTTCAAGAGACTTAAACTTTCTCACTCACTTGTTCACTTCATCTGGTGCCTGCCAAACCACTGGGTACAGTGTTCTGCCATCCACATATTGCAGATGATGCCCTAAGCATAGCCCAACAATGGTGCCCCTCAGCCCTTCCATTGCTTAACTAACAAGACATTAAGACTCAGTAAGTGTTGAAAACTAAAGTCAGGTGTGGCAGTGAAAGACTTAAGGGCATGATAGCTAGGGGGGGAAAGTCTGAGATGCCCCCCTTCCCTTGGTGCCCTAAGCATGTGCTTATTTTGCTTAATGGTTAATCCAGGCTGCTTGTGGTACAAATTCAACTTCGTGGTCTTTGCCTGACTTTGTTAACTATGTTGTATAAACATAGCCAATCTGTCACGCATTTAGCTGATTACAGCCAATCCCCTATTATGTGTGATGGCTCAATAAATCTTGCATGTTTTGCTCACAGTTAAAACACAGTTAAAATTATTAACTGAGGCATCTAAGGAAAGATATAAGGCAGATTACCCTATGTGGCTGGTGTTGGCCTTTGGTGTAAGGGCATTGTAGAGGAATACTTCACATGTTTGCTTGGAAATAAAACCCACAATTTTTACTTCCAAGCAGATACTTGTGCTGCATTATGGATTTCATATTCTTCAGGTTGCAGAAACAGTAAGAGTGTAATCTATCATGGAAGTCATAATCTATGGGGTAAATTCTGAAGATTTGTTTGATAACTATAACTTTTGTTTTCTAGCTGATGAATGTTGCTAAACTTTTAATATAACACAAGAATTTGGGCCCAAAAAGATTACAGTGTCAAGAGATTGCAGGAGATCGTGAGAATATACTTTTTAAAGAGTCATGTAAGGATAGCTAATTGAGAGATTTTAGACTGGAGACTGCCTGCCAGAATTTGAACCAACATTTCAAAATGTCATTTATGGATTCAAAGACATTTACTATTATCCCACATACAGAGTAACCTTTTGACTTGAGTATTGTAATATCTTGTATGAGGTGGCCCTTGGAAACAGGTCAAAACCTTTGACTTATTTAGTTGGAGGCAGGGGGAAGTTAGACCACCAAGCTTATGACAACATTGATGATATAACATTGCTCCATTTCTATTTGTATAATCTTTGTATTTCATGTTTTAGATCATCTCCCGTAAGAGATATTATGGCAGCACATTATGGAATATATTCTAGGATGCATCTGAAGCAAATAGGATGCTTTACTTAGTATATATTATAGAATGTGGGTGGAAAACCTATAATGCTTCACTAACTGCTCACATTCTTCACTATTCCCCACGTAGCTCAGCAGAGTGATATTAGAGTGATACTACTAAGAAATTTCACAGAGGATGGCATGGACATTAATGTAAAATGATACTTCTACATGATGAGTCAGTGGCCAGACACAGAAGGATTAATAAGTTGCACTGGAGATGGAACCTGAGAGGAAAGCATATGCATGGCCATTTCAAGATATAAGATATTCCAAGGCAAAATATGAAAGGGCAAAGAATTTTTGGAAAGTAATAGCTGTGTAATCCCTACAGTAATGGAATGGTCATGGAAAGGAAATTTTGATTAAACTACTGACCTTGATCTGTTACATGAGATAATCCAGCAATCAAGCTGAAGTAATCCAACATTGGTTGTAAAGTGAACTGGAGGAAAAAGAAGTTTGAAGCCTATCTTCCACTCCATTAAGGTTCATCTCAAAGGGCACTCTGGACAAATGACAAGACAAATTAAAGGAAGTAGTGTATACAATGCATAGTTAAGCTATGGTATTCTCTGCCATCAGATACAGTAAAGGAACACCATTTTAGCTGGTTTGAAAGGGATCTAGCTAAATTCATGGAGCATCAGGCTAAAAATGGCTACTAGTCTTGATGACTGTTTTCTACATCTGGAAGCACAGACAGCACAACCTTAAATACCAACTGCAAGTGAACAACTGTAAAAGAGGTTATTGTCTGATTTTGTGAGTTTCCAGAAAACACCTTATTGGCTGCCGTATCACAAAAAATGCTGGCTTAAATGGACCCTTGACCCTTGACCAAAGCAAGGCTTTGCTTATGTCCCCACAATTTGCCAGAGCTCCGATGCCCACACACATTGAACAAAATGTCCTCTGTGCTGAAAGCCTGTGGGTCATCAGCACCCAGGATTCTCTGACGTTCCATAGCAGTGGAAAGGCTTCTCTGGAGCTAGAAAGTTTGAAAGCCATTGCTCTGAAATGTACTACCTTTGTGCTTTATCACAGTTTTTGTTTTTTCAGAAAGCTCCCTCCCCTCTTGACTGAAGACGGCAGAGCAGAAGGATCATCCACCAAGCCCACCTTGTTCAATTTTTCTGCACAGTAATAAAGAAGGAAGGAGAAAAATACCGGTTTCCACCCACAGATTTCTTTATTAAGCTGAACTCCATTATTTTTTACCATAGCAAGAACCATTTTCTCCCATGAAAACTAAACTGCACATCACAGCAAAAGTGAAGGGGAAGGAAAGGAAAAGCCGAAGGTCAAAAGGGGGAATATTGCTTACTTGGCCATTTTTCTGCAAAGAATTTTACCCCTTCTAATCAACCAGTATAGCATAATGCAAGAGGCAAAATTATTGCCCAGGAGAACAACAGCAGAAGGGAAGGAAGAGGAAGGAAGGAAGAAAAGAATGAAGAAATCATTTTATCAGTTGGGGGGGGAACCTATCAGAAATATTCACATTTTATTTTCTAAACCTCAAACTATGTAGATTTCCACAGAAAATCCCACCTGCTTATTCTGCCACTGGGTTGGGAGATAACAATCAAATGGTTGGTCCTAAGCCTTTGATAGACCAAACATCTATTTTTAGGTTTTTATAAATAAGTTACCAACAAGATTGAAAATTCCAGTCTGCTCATTCTGATGATGTCATTGCATCACTACTGCATTCCCTGCAGTCCTCAGCTACTCCCCCCCCCCCACTGCCCAAACCCCTCTTTAAATAATCCAATCCCAGCTGCAGAAAGGTTGCTTCTCCTTGACAAATACTGTAGCTGTTTCCCAAAAAAAATGGTAATTGCAGTGTGTTATGCTTTCCTAGAATTATTTCAAATTAATTAAAAGAGGGTGAGATGTTAAGGTGAGCATTGATAAATAATTGATACTATACATTTTAGTCTGAAGTTCACAGGATGCCTTATATCATGGCTTGGTGCAGCCCCATAGCCTCTCTGCATATTTCTTCTGAGACAATGATGAACACTAGGAAGGCACCTTGCAGCTTGACTTTGATGGTCTTAAATGGGTGTGATGCACACAGTCTCACACACATTCCTGTTGAGGTTGCGTATGAGCTGTTCTTTAATCTACTTGTTCCCCTTCCTTCAGTGCTATCCCATACAGCCAGTTTTTTCAGATACATGATCACCAGCAGGAAACAAGTCAATAATCGAATGAAGATTTTACCATTTGTACACCAGGCACACTACTTGCTTCAGTGAGTCAGGAGGTTTGTAAACTTGGTTTAGGCTGATGTCCTATGCTGTTTCCATGAGAATGGGTTGACATCAGCACCGGAGCAGTGCCACCCTATGGATTTGTTGTCCACAACCTGGTGTCCTCAAGTACTGGAAGTTGCAAATCCAGCACAGCTGGAGGTCTTCATATTGGGGAAGGCTTGCTATAGTTAGTGACTCAGAATATGTCCCCAGGTGGCTCAGTAGGACATTCCCAGATAAGTGAATGCTGGTTTGTGACCTCAACACTTATTTGAAAATTTTCCCCAGGCTCTAATATGCCCTCAGCTGAACCTGATCAAACAGCATGACTTGGATTTTACTTTTTATTTTGTAAGCAAGTCCTGTCTATGGCAGTCAAATGAGTTTCACAGTGCAGGTGTAATTTGTGGACCTGGAAGAGAGTCAGGCTTCCATGCATTTGAATCTGAAATAAGAACAATAATCACCATTGCCAGCTATTACTCACCCTGAATGTCAACTCCAAATGCAAATAGCTGGCCTTATATTTACCAACATTTCACATACTGTCTTCAATGAACATATTTATCATCTAATTACCTGTCAAGGCAGGCATACATTTGAGATAGTTAGCAGGAATTTATGAGCTGAGGGTCACTACATGTATCATGTTTCATTATTTGTCTTTGTTTCCTAAAAGGCTGATACATTTGTATTATATTATAATGCAATTGTTTTCAAACTTCTGAACTTTAAGGAGCCTTTGCCACACTGATTTTTCTGCTAGGGAGAAGGTATGGAAGGTTTTTCAGGAGATTGCTGTTATTTTGCAGAGAATATCTGAGGACTCATGCCAGTTCCCATGGAATGTAGGCAAAGGCCAACTGGGTTTGAGCGTTGCTCTGTTTGAACTGACCGTGTGCTCCAGAAGGCATCCATCATTCTCCTGAGTGTAGTCCCTCCTGGGACTGCTCAGTGTAGGGGAAAATCAGTAGTCCTCAGTGGAACGATGTCTCAAGGCATAATTTTTAATAAGCTTCTGAGAAACCACAGGATTGCTTGGAGAACAAGTGATGCTGCTAAAATCTATTCTATATATGATTTTCTGCTGTTTTATGGAGCTATGCAGTGATTCAGATTCAAACAGTAAAATGTGATTGGGAAAGTACATGGGTGTGCATATAGAACTTGTCAAGACCACTTTATAGCAGCTGCGTCTTTTCCTGTGTTTACCTTTTGCAGCTGATGTACAATCCCAGGAAAAGATGCATGAGGGTTAACATGTTCCCGACAGATCCTACAGGTATGCCCAGGTGAGCTCCGAATCACATTTCATCCTTCAAATTCAGCTTGCTTCATAGCTCTGTTATTTTCTTCCTTTTTTTTTCTGCCTGTGTCCCACTCCTTAATTCTGGTTTAACAATAATTTAATTAGCTAGAACAGTGCTTCTCAGCCTCAGCAACTTTAAGATGTGTGGGCTTCAACTCCTAGAATTCCCCAGCCAGCATGACTGAGCTAGAGTAATGTTATCCTAAAGCTATTCTAATGTTATAAATGTTGTTTTATTTAACCAGAATTTTCTGGATTGGAACTGGTTACCAAAATGCAAATAAATAAATAAGTTATTAGCTTAGCCTGATTGTTAAAATAGAAGAAAATCATACCTCACATACCTTCACTTTTTAGGGTTTCCACATTGTTGCTGCTGTCTTGAAAAGGCTATGATGCTGGGAAAGGTGGAAGGAAAGAGGACGAACAGTAGCAAAGTGGAGGGACTCAGTTACAGTGGCAATTGGTGCACCATTGGAAGACCTGAAGGATCAGGTTAGGGACAGATTGTCATGGAGAAAATCTATCTAAGTGGTTACTAAGAGCTGCCAGTGACTTGATGGCATGTAATCAAACCATGTTGTTGAAGGCTGGTTAAAGGAGGTATGGTCATCCAGAACAAGACAAAAATGCATAACCATCATGCTATTTTGTATTTGTTGTAAACAACATTATGTCTCAGACAGAAAAGGAGAAAGAAACACTAAGCTCAAGATATGAAAAGAATGAAATAAGAAAATAAAGGAAATATTGCTACAACTCAGTTATACCAATATAACTTTTGATCCTTACAAACTACCTTGCTTCTTTCATGTCCATACACTGATTCATACAATGTCTTTGTTCTTTAATTTCCCACCTCTCATTTAAGGATGTCATCCATTCCATTTAACCGTGATGTTCTCAATCTTCTCCTTTTCTTGGTCCTTTCCCTTTCCTCCATATATTCATTTTGTGATTTGATCATCTTTTATTCTCCCCATATGACCAAACCATCTCAATGTATTTCATGCATGTTGCTGAAAAAATGTGAATCCTAGTGAATGGTAAGAAAGAAATATCCTACCATTCGCTAGGATCCAAGTTTTTTCAGTAGCATGCATAATTTTTGACTTTATAATTGTGATTATTATTGTTGGTCACACAGTCAGCCTGATATTTAGACTGGATTTGGCATTTTTTATCTACCTATCAAGTCATTCCTAAGGACCTGAGACAGGCAGATGTTGTTGTTTGATCATGTTAAAGGTATCATCGCAGGATGTAAACTGTTCCAAGGAAAGCTGCCTTTTGCAATTGACTGATAGTGATTCTGTCAATGCCGATGGTGTTCAAGTGGTGCTCCAGATGCTTTGGGATTGCACCTAAGGCACCCATTACTATTGGTACTATCTTTGCTTTCTTTTGCCATAGTTGTTCTACTTCTATTTGCAAGTCTTTGTATTTTGTGATTTTCTCCAGTTCTTTCTCTTCTATTCTGCTGTCTCCAGGTAGTGCAATGTCCACTATCCAGACTTTTTTGTTTTTCTTCTCAACAGTTGTTAAGTCTGGGGTATTATGTTGCATGTGCTTGTCTGTTTGAATTCTAAAGTCCCAGAGGACTTTAGCTTCTTCATTTTCTATTACTTTGCCATTATTATTATTATTATTATTATTATTATTATTATTATTATTTTACTCACAGTTTTCTCTGATAGTCATTCATTTTGGCTACTTTATTGGTTTGGGTAGAGATGGTGAACCTGGGCTCATCCTGTTATGTTTCTTGTTCTTCCCATTGGTTCATTGCTGGCCTATCATGTCTTCAAAGCTTTATACTTGATGTTTAGGTTTAGGTTTTTTGTTTAGGTTCAGAGAAGATGTTTATTAAATAAAATAAGGTAAAACTAAAATTTGTAGCTAAGTTATTAGCCTAAACAAATAAAAAAGTCTTGAGGGAGCGCAGCAGAGAAGCTGCTGCTAAATCATCATCTTAGCTCCATGCCTCCCCCTCCCCCATTCTTGACCTTCTCTCTCTCTCCCTTTTTTTTTTACCACATATACTTTGCAAGTACCCCATTCCCACTGTATTCAATTTATTTTTATGTTTCTCCTGAGATACTCAACTCTCACTCCCATATAACAAAGTGGGCAGAAACACAGTTCTTTCAACAAGCTTTCATTAATTGCAACAGACCACTACCTAATTACCAGCATTTGCACATCTTAAAATGTCTGCATCTGTTTTCCCATATTTAGTAAACATTGTACCAACTAACACGAATTCACCGATAGGTTTTGGATATTAGTTTTCAAATCAATACTCCATTATGCAATCTGTCTAATATTGGCTGCAAATCATTTAGATTATTAGCCAACAGCAACCTTATCTGCATACAAAATTACATGTATATTAATATCTCCAGCCATCATAACGCTAATATCATTACGAACATTTTTTACACATTTATGTGAAATACACTAAACAATGAAGGTGACAACATGCAATGGTATTTTATTCCCTGCTCGATGTTCAACCATTTGCTCAGCATTCCATTCATTTTCATACACACTTCCATCGCACTTCCACTGGAGTTGAGTGGCCAATAAATTTAAATTATTATTAAATTATTATAATAATTTTATCATAATAATAATAATCGCTCTTATTGTATACAACAGCCAATCTTCCTAATTCCAGGCTATTCAGTTTATCACCTGCTTTCTCTCAATTAATATATATACAATAAACTTTCTTTCTCACATTCAAACATTCCTCAGTGTTGTACTAAATAACAAAAAATCTGGTCCCTACATACCCCACTTAGCATATAGCTAGACTGAACTTCCCAAATTTTGCTCATAATAGTCATATTTCACACCTTTTTTGTCAGAAGTCTGTAAAACATCTTTCTAGGCACACTGAACCACTAATCCCCCTGTCATTCTTTGCATTCACTCTAGCTACCTTCCTCTTTGTATACAGGAACAATAATGGCATTCTTCCAATCAGAGAGTAAAGATACAGCTTTCACACATACATTAAACAAGCTACACAGTCATTTCACAGGCAAACCATGTCCACAACATTTATACTTGCAGACTGCACTTTTCAACATTCTCACAGCATTTATTACTTCCTTTCCATTATTTTTCTTGGAAGCTAGCATTTATAATATTCATTTCAATTCCATTCTGCAATATATCACTATCATTCCCATACAAATCTCTAAAATACTTTTTCCAGTTTCATCCCAGATAATTCATCACTTTAAATTTTAATTCCATTCACTCTGCTGGTGTGTCCATATTTAATTTTGTTTACCTACTTCTAAAACAACTTTTTATTCCATCAAAATCACTCTATACATTCTCTGATTCTTTTAATCTTTCCTGTTCCATGATCTCTTTGACTACATTCCTTGTATCTATCTTTTTCTCTCTATACACATTATGCTATATATATTTATCTCATTCTCATTTTATATCATTCTCTAAAATGCCTTCCCTTTTTATTCATTGCCACTTTCACTTCATCATTCCACCAAGTCTCCTTCTTCATATTTCCTATTAGCATAACTCCACACACTTCTGCAGCACCCCGTAACATAATTTATTTTCATTCTGTCTCAAGCAGCATCCATGTGTCTTCCCTTACATCCACTTTCCATTCACTCTGTTGGGAATTAATCTCTTCTACTACTTTTTCATATAGAACTCATACATTCTATTCCTGCATTTGTTCACTTTCACTTGCATCATTTTTCACAATCAGTATTGGGTTAGGGCCAACAACTGAACTCCAAGCACGGTTGAGTATCTTTAGCACATATGGAGAACATGTCATAGGAATCCTCAGTAAGTATGAAAGCTTAAAACTCCTTCTGTTAAAACATCCCTATAAAACTCTTTGTATAAAGTTTGCAGCTTCCCACTTGACAACTGTGGATCACTAGACATCAGAATTTAGTCTCAGTCAAATAAAAAGTTTAGAACAAATTTCTGCCTAAATCCTCCATCCTGCCCTCTGACTTTACCCAAGCTCTTTCTAAATGCTGTTTCTGTATGTCAGCTTTCTCATGTAATATTCTTGTAGATCCTTTGACCTTAAGACAGATTCATATGGTGTTATTGTAGGACGTACTGATAGGGTTCACAAAACATACTTTAATGAAGAAAGTTAAAGACTCAGCATCTGCATTCTCAAAACTCCCTTGGTTTTTTCCTAAAGCACACAAGACCTGGCTTTTTCAGCAGGCTTTTTGATATGTTGGATTGCTCTTTCTACAGAAGAATGTTGCAAGTAATTAGTTGTCCCTTGGTGTTTGTGCATTTATTATTTTGTTTCATTAATTGATATGTGTAATATATTACTGTACTCAGATCCTCCAAGTCAGGATGTAACTGGCATATTAACCTAGTAAGTAAATAAATAAACATACTAAATTTAGTTTTAAGATAGACTAGGATTTTTATGTTTAACATGTTGCAAGAACTAGCCTGACTGGTTAGTTTATAATTCGGTACATTGAATGAATCCCAAAAACCTGTTAATTCCATTACCAAATTAAATATGTTGTGCCAACCCAGCTACTAGATCTCAAACCAATAGGATTAAACTGTTACCAAATATAATAGTTGTTGTTTTCCAAAAATGTTGCAAGTTCTGATATTTTCCAAAACCTGAGACTATCTGAAAAATGCACATCATAACATGTGAATGATGACCCACAGAAAGAAGAGCAAACATTCATACAGGTAACAAATAGGTGAGGCTCTTGTGATTTTCTAGTAGAGCTGTTCAAGCCAAATTTAAATGCTTGCCACATGTGCAGCCAGCCTGTAGTGTAAATCTGCTCTTTTCTTTGTCAAAATATAGTTGAGGGGAAAATTTGAAGTAAAATAGTAAGTGATATACAGAACTCTTCTAGGAAACATATTTATGGCTTTTAGTCGAAGGATTCAGCAGTCAGACTTACAATTTTTCCTCATTCATAATGGATTGCCTGAGATAATTAGACTAATTATGTTTCCATCTTGCAATTGCTCTGATTTATGGACCTGGTTGTCTGGCTTGTTTCTATAATGAGTGGAAATATCTTAGGACCCTGATTCACTAAATATGATTTAGAGCACACCTCTTTGAAATGATAGGCAGTCGATATTCTTTCTTGACCTTTCATGCTAGTTGAGGCCTCACTGTTAATTTCGTATGGTATGATGAGTAAAATGTGATCTATCATAGTACTGACACAGTTCTCAGTTCAGGACACAGGTTGCAGGTCTGTAGCAGGAGGCTCTGGCTAGAGCTGGATCTAGCAGGATAAGACATAAAGAACAAGGGGTACCCCATGTAAAAGGGGTTTTTGACAGATGTCATTCAAAGGAGAGAAAAACTGTACCATTGAAAATTCCGTTCCCTCTGCCCTCTCTTATACAAAATAGGATAAAAGGAAGGGCAAGAAAGAGTAAACTTTCCTGCAAAATAGGATAAAAGATACAAAAAAGGATAAAAGGAAGGGCAAGAAGCATGGGGAGAAGAGTCCATCCCTTTTAGAGGAACTGCAGGGTGAATTCTTCTAGCTACTGTCCTGAGTTGCTTGGCTCCTACGTCTCTGCTGGTCACTATTTGCTGTTTGTTTGTTTGTTTGTTTGTTTAATAACCTTGCAGTTAATCCAGCGATGGCCCATGAAGTCCATGAGCTATCCTCAACCCTAAAAGCTCATGCTCCATTCAACCCTTACATCTCAGCACCTTTCCCCGTTTTGCTCAGGCTAGGTGAAACACACTCTCCTTGCTTTCTCACATCCTGCCTACAGTATTACAAAGCCTCCCTTCCTTTCTCCCTTATAAAAAACATATGTAAATGTCAATGTATGAACACTGATACTTGGTTTCCATGGAGCTGAACTATAAATTCTTGTTGCAAACCTAAAGAGGAACATAGGAACCAAAAAACTGTTCTCCTATTGCTTTAATTATTGTAGCATTAGAACAATGATGCTACAATAAAGGGAAGGGGAGAGATTTCACTTTAACATCAAAGGGATCATGTGAGAAGAGGAAGTGAAGGCATCCATGTATGCAAACATCTGGGAAAGCAAAGGAAAAGCACAGGGACTAGAGAGGAAGGAAATCCCTAAAAAAAAAAAAAAAGCAGGCACTGGTAGACAAGTCCACAGGACCCAGCCAGCCAGGTTTACCCTCCTTCTATGAATGGGAAGGGCAAGAAGCAGGGAGACAAGCAAAGAGATCTTGTGGTAGCCATAGTCCAGCCCAGCCCCATTGCCAAGCCACTGCAATCCTGATTAGAATTCCTGAAGTTGGCATAAGGAACAGCTGGGACAAGTAGTTTAGGAGGTGGTGAGGAATTGCCCACAGATGTACAGAACAGTGCATATATTGCTGCCTGCAGAAGGCCGGTTTTCTTATGCTGGTTTCAGAAAAACATGAATGGAGTGTGGAGTTCATTGTGGCAGAAGCAGTGATCTCATTCTCCCTTTAATGCATGAAGGAAGCTCACCTTAGCACTTTAGCCAGGAAGCTCCCTGAATGCCAGACGCTATGGCCCCTCTACGTGTAGTCTTTGTACCACTGTAAATCACCCATGTCTCACTCGCAGTGCATCCAGAATCACGTTGAAGGGATTGACCCCATCATAATATCCATTCAAATGTCAATTTTTTTCCTATGTAAGGGAGGAATTCAAGGGTTCCAAAATACAAGTGCATGCGTGCATGCCCTTCACTCAGGAAAGCATGGGTTCTGAACTCCCCATCCTTCCCATGAATTCCTATGTGTGACTGGAGTAGAATTTTCATTTGAATCTTTCCCCAATTTCTTCTCACTGCATGCTATATTAATGATATTTTCCTCCACAGACTGTCCTCCATTGAAATCAATGGACTGCTATACAAGAACATGTACAGAAACTCAAAATGCTTAATCACTCTTGGGATTATATTTTAAATGATTATTTTTAATGCTCTGACTGTATTGATACATCTGACCATTTCAGCTTCTGAAGCTTACTTCAAATGGGTTCTCCCTGTTTCAGACCTGGAGGAAATTGCCCCCATTGTCCACCCCAAAGCTCTACACATATAGGTGCACGGGAAGGAAATCAAGTCTTCCTGCCATGCAGTCTTCCCACCTGTAATCAGGGCAAAAGGTTAAAAATTACAGTTAGAATGGGCTCAACACAAAGATTAAAATGCAGCAGGAAACACCAATCTAATTGGGTGAATATTCCTTCCAGGATGAGCTTACCTGGAGATCTCCTTGATTAAATGAGAAAAGATCCGTTTCCAGAGAGAGTCTACCATTTCAATCAGCAATGCTAAACAAGCAGAAACCAAGATTCAGCAGGGTGCCTGACTGCAGAGTGCTCCCTCTTGGAACTCCAGTGAAGTGCACTTTCTTGGAATTGCTAAAGGGCGCGTGTCCACACTTTCGAGGAATAAAAGCAATGTTTCTCTATATAAAGGGCTTCCGGTGTGGCCGCCTCTGACAGCTGACTCTGTACGTTGTGCTCTCAAAGATAAACTTCATCTCTGGGTCAAGCACCTGCCTGCACATTTTATTCCAGCTTGGAAATGATCCTGGTAAGATTTCTTTCTAACAGGTGCTTTGCAGACATATAACACAATATGTATATGATGGAGGAAGAGCCTTCTGCCTGAAAGTTATCTCTCCCTACCTCAGGTATTTAGTGAAAGAATGAAGACTCTTCCAAATGCCTGAGAGTAGCTGAAGAGAAAGGCATATCTGGCACTCAATTTTATGTGACTAAACTATGCCTCTTATAAGTTTTCAAGACAAACTCAGGAGCTCCTACTTAGATGAAAGATCCAAGAAATTTCAAAGGAACTTGCAAGGAGAAAAGGTCAATCTTAATTTGCCACAAAGTTCAGCCCAATTTTGAGACAAATTTGCAGGTTCCTCCTAGCAACAATGAGTGAGAAAGTTTAAGGAAGGGGGAACTGGGAAACAAACTAGCAGCTTGATTCTTCAAGCCCTTCCAAAACCCAGAAACACAAAGGAAAGCCATTATCTGTGATTTATTGGTAATCTGCAATGCCATTAAAAACAGTAAAGGTAGTGGAGCTACATGTTATGGTTTGCCAGTTTCTGATAACCAATCACATCCTGGCTTTATCTAATATGTATTAAACAACTTTTTTTATGGGGCAGAAATTCAATGAAATCACAAACTTAAAGTCCAATAATTGTGCATTGTTCAACTGGATATAAATGACAATTTATATGTCAGCTGGATATAAATGACAACTTTGCATCATCAAGATGGGAAACATACAAAAACACCATTAACTTTTGGGGAAAGTGTGAGCATTTCTGCTATGGCCTTTTTCCCTACCTTCAGCTTCCCCATATTTTCTAGAGTGCCATTGACATAAGCTTCACACATTATTTCTGTTCTCAGTATGCCTGATATTATCTTTTCTCTAAAGACAAAAAAAATCACAAGAACTTTCATAACAAACCAATAAACAGTTTTTATCAAGGTCTGCTCCACACGTCTTCCCCATTTAAGACATCAGCAGCAAACCCTGCTACTAAACCGCAAAACTATTTCTAATATTCCTTGGCTTTTGAAAAAAAAAGCATTTTTAAAATCCTACTTACGTTATGTATGCCTTGATTTTTATACCATGGGTAGTATAGGCATAGGCCTGCCTGCTTCTCAATTAATCTTCATTCTCCTGACTGCATGAATACAGTTTCCTAGTGTTTACCACTGGCTAGTCAAAACGCCACACCAAGAAGAGCCTTATATGTTCAGGAATGTTATCTGCAACAACAACAAAGTGCATTAGGGTATGTAATATGAGTTGTTACATATTTTAAAAAACAACTGGGGAAATTTACATTAAACAAGGTACATTAAACACTGCATGGCTTCTGGAATTTTTTCAACCTTTTACCATCAATGGCCATAGAAGGCACCTGCATTTTTTTTCTTTTTAATGAAGTAATGGGTTGCATCTGTGTGTGCATGGCCGCACATGCTTTGCTCCGGGTCACATGACCAGCAGGGAGAGGAGCTTACAATGGAACAGTCCACAGCATTCCAACCACTGGCCAGTTGGCTCTCCCATAGTGATGCAATGGGAGGATTTTTCTGGAATCTTTTTTCTGCAGTGCCCAGCCTGATCTGGTCCATTTTCAAACTTGATCTCGCTTTTACTGGCTTCTCCCCCACACTGAGTTTGGTCCAGTTCTTCTGATTTCAGAGAATTATTGTAGTGACAGATAGAAGTACTAAGTTCCAAGCCCCTGTGTATAATTTCTTTTCGACTTTCAGTTGGAAAGAATGAAGAGATTCAGTGGGAAAATGTATAATAACATTTACATATATTTGAGAATTTTATATTATCAGAAAAGCTCAATGTAATAGAGAAAAGATGTGATATGTTTTTTAAAAAATCAGTTACAAAAATATTGGAATGGATTAGTATCTGAGAAAATGTACAGGACTAAGGGGCTGTTTTTATATTAGTTGTCAGCCCCACTACTTTACGTTACTCTACCTATCTGTACTTAGAGCTATTCCATACCAGCAGCTGACCAATGTCAAGTGTCAAGGCAGTTGAAAACACAACTTACTTCCATTCTCTGAAATGGTCTAGTTTTGTTTTACTTCTGTCTTAATCTTTTTTAGGTTTTGAACCTAAAGACTGTATCATAAATAAATGTAACAACCCTGCCCAGGGCCATTCTTCATGAGGAGCAATAAAGGCAATGTCAAGGTCTCAGCCTTGCAGGAGAAGTTGAGTTCAGGATCCTAATGACCAGATGAATCAGGCAAGATGATGATGATGATGATGATGCCAATTACCCTTCAAGCAAAAAAAGCCATTGTGCTGTAAGAGATGCAGAGTCAGTGCCTATTCCACCAAGAGTTCTGTTCAATGAACTTGGGACAGTCATTTCTCTCAGCCAAGTGACACCACCTAGCCAATCTTGTTCTCAAAAAATTAAGCAAAGTTAGACCTGGTTACTACTTGAATGGGAAACCACCAGAAAATTCCTGGGCTGTAGGTTAGACAACAAAGTTAACATCCTTGAGGAAGGCAATGGCAAACCATTTCTGTACAGTTGCCAAGGAAATGGCATGGAGATGACCATGAAGTCACTAGGAGTTCACTCACTCAAAGGAGACTTTAATGTACCTTAAAAGTTTGATATGCTTTATGAGGAAAAGTAGGATACTGGATATATGTAAAATAAATAATTAAGTGAACTTTATAGGAATTACAGACCACTTTAACAGCAATGTTTGCTATGTTAAATGAAATGTATTGATAACTAATCCTTCTAACGCAGCTTTTTGCAATCTGGTGCTCTCCAGAAGTGGTAAGATTGCACTTCTCATAATTTTCAAGAAACTTAACTATGCTGGCTGTGTTTTCTTGTGATTCCACCATATTAAATCTCACTAATTAGATTCCTCTAATTCCACTGTATCTGGAAGGCACCAGATACAGAAACACCTACTAACCATAGCTTGGGGTTGAGAGGATTTGACTGCATCACAGAGGTCTTGCTGTTGTAATAATTACTGAAATAAAGCACGCCAAAAGTTTTGCACACTTTGGAACACTGTTGCATAAATACAAAATACCCCTGTTCTTCTTTTCCTTTTAGATATTCTTGTAAATGTTTGCCATCTGTCAATGCAGCCTTCCTTTAATCTAATTCTACTCTCAGGGCAAAACTTACCCTAAGTCTTTCCTCATCATGAATTGTGCCCAAAGACACAGCTTTCTGGAAGTTATGCTTTCTTTTAAATTTAAATAATGCAATTTATGGAAAATAAGTTGAATTATTCATATATGTATGAATATATAGTGTGTATGTGTTTCCTTTTAAATGTTTTAGCAAGATGATTATGATGAACATATTTTTAGAAACCTAATTTGCAGTAAAAAGATATCTCTGCTTCATAAAATCAGATTTTACATGATGGTATGTTTTTAATCCCAATTATATTTTGGGGAGTCATATGCCATTCAGTTGTACACAGTTGTATCCATAGACAATTGTGTACAATCTGCAGACTGGAGCAGCCTATAAGTAAATTAATAAATAAAACTAAAGGCTTATGGTCCATTATGGTTTACTTGTCTCATGTAACCTTGCACCATGGCTGTTCACAGAAGCACAAGGCCACTTCTGCAAGAACACAAGGAAAAAGTCTAATGTTTTGGGAGGGAGGCAGGCAGGCAGGCAGGCAGGATCAAATACTAGCTGTGTATAAATTCTGGTCCAGTTTGTCTTAAACATTTTTAAGTATGCTTAGATATCAAGGCAACATTTAAAATGTGACTGTGAATTTAAGATTCTGAACACTCTGTTTGCAAGAGACATGCAAGGCAATGGGAATAGGTGAGAGAACAACAACCTGCTAAACCCATTCATGTTCATTTCTTTTCCTGTCTACCCACTTTCCCCAGATGTGTTGAGATTGTTCAATCCAGAATTTCCAGTCAGGATGCCTTCTCGCTAGCTAGTAAGTCTGAGAACCGCAATTGCAATACATATGGAAAGCACCATTGGGAGGGGGAGAGGTAGAGTGTACCAAAAAGGGCTATTCCTTCCTTCTCTGCCTCTTGCATTTATATTCATTAATCAGATGAAGACAGACAACAAGGAATGTGTGTGACAAATCAAGGACAGTCTGGAACTGGGGGAGCACACAATCCCCAAGAGAAATTTTGAGACTGTCATCTCACTTAGGATATAGAAATCAAAGACCTGTCCAAGATATTCCACTTACATCACCAGGAATAAAGATAAGAATGCAGTAGGGATGAAGGTCAAACTCAGTGAACCACCATCCATTTCTTGGTCGAATCTTCCCATTTTCAGTCCTAGTTAAATGTGGGAAGTAAGATCAAATACCTTCTCCAGCCTAGTTCAAAGCCCAGCAGATACCTAGGAATGGGTGAGCAGCAATATAACCACTTACAGTATTTCTACTGGTGTAAACACTCTTTAAAAAGTGTTCCTTATCTAGTATCTTGTTAATTCCTCATCTAGTACCTTGTTAATCTCTTGCCTGACAGTCTCCTGTTGATCTATGCCTCCTTGCCTGGTAACTACTCCCTGGCTTTCATCATATCCAATATCTCCTCAGCCTCTGCTTCTGAACTCACTCTGGTTCTGCAAGAATCATTCATGACCATTCATGGATTGTGGAAATGAGAGAGTGAGAAAAACAACAAAGGAAAATAGAATGGGCACATCTATCCACATCTTGCTTTTTCAATATCTATAACCTAGGCTCAGCTGAGGCATATATGGAGTTCACAATTTTATGGGATCTTTTATATCAGCAATCCATTGGGGTGCAAACTGTTTTTGTAAAACTACCTGTTATTGTTTTTTTTAAGAAAATTACATTTAAAAAAAAAACATAAATGGGATGGTGGGGGGGGGGGTGGAGTTAACATGATGAAGTCTAATGCATTTGGAAAGACTCCACGAGCCCCCTCCTTTTGTGATCCTGTGGGTGACTGCTTGGGAATAAGCCTTCTCAGTAATGGCACCTCACTTTTGGAATACAGCACTTGGTTTAGAGAGGCTTGCCTGCAATCAATTTAACTGTCTTTTAAGCACCAAAATGCTTTTTTTCTTCCTAGCCTTTGAATGTTAATTTCAGTTCCCTGTTCGTGCTGCCGTGTGATCCATTAAATATGTTTATTTCTGCTCTTTTAGCGTCTATTACTCAGTAGCTGAATTAAACAATGTTCAGTTCATATTTACTAACTGAATTCATTCCTCAGATAATATCTTTTATGCTTTAATGTAACTAACCTTGGGAAAGCTTTTATGCTGAAAGCAGCATATAAATCTTAAATAAAAATAATAATGGACATTTCCCCTCTTTTTCTAAAATCTGCCTGTGTCAGTGCAGGGCTAGTAGTTGAGTACAGATCTCATCCGTTTTGTTATCTGGAAAACTAGCTGTTGTTGGCAGCTGTCAGAAACCAAAGGAGATGCATGTTCATGTGGCTTGATAGAAAGCTCCACCTAGAGCTGAATGTGCATGCAGACATTCAGACAATCTAACAGTTTAATTATGGAGCATGTTAATATTCTGCATCCAGGTAATCCAAGAAAACTGGCTTCTTGCTTCTATAAATAACCAAAATTGATCAGATTAGCAGCATTTTGTTTTGACAACATGGTTTGCAAGTCTCATTTGTTAATATATGTTGACTTTGATAGTCACAAGAAAGGGGCAAAAAACTACAATGAATATTGAAAGCCTACTATAAACAGTTGTCAATCTAATTGAGCCATTCTTTATGGTTTCAATTTACAATAAGAAGAAACCTGCTTTCTTAACAGATTGGTGTTTCCAATAATTTGTGAGTCAACACCTTAATTCAGAATGTGCAGGATGAAAACCAAGAGTGAGAGTGAGAGTGAGAGTGAGAGTGAGAGAGAGAGAGAGAGAGAGAGAGAGAACACTAAAGAAAGCAACAGGATGTCCATATTCTAATAATAATTTATTGAAAAGTTTATAGAAATTTATTTATTTATTCTATTTATATAGCCACCCATCTCAGACCAGTGACTCTGGGTGGCTAACAACAATAAAAACAGTCAACACTTAAAACAGTACAAAAAATTAAATATAAATATAAATACAGCCAAGAGATCTTTAAAAACATCAGTATCAGCACAACCATGAAATGGGGCCTTTCACGCACTCGGGGTCCCAGGCCCCGGCATAAAGCCAGGTCTTCAAGGCCTTCCAACAAGCCAAAAGGGTTGGGACCATCCAAACTCAGGAGGGAGGATGTTCCAGAGGGCAGGCGCCGCAGCAGAAAAGGTATGTCTCCTGGTCCCCGCCAGCTGACATTCCGTGGCTGACAGGACCCGGAGCATGCCCAACCTGCTGGACCAGATTGGATGGGTAGAAACAACTGGGAAAAGATGGTCCCTAAGGTAACCCAGTCCAAATCATGAATGGCTTTAAAAGTGACAACCAGCACCTTGAATTGCACCTGGAAACACACCAGCAACCAGTGCAGCTCCTGAAGCTGTGGTGTTACATGTGCCGAGTAGCCGACACTATTTACAACCCAGGCAGCTGCATTCTGTACCAGCTGAAGCTTCTGAATGTTCTTCAAGGGCAGCCCCATGTAGAGAGTGTTGCAATAGTCCAAACAGGAGGTCATGAGGGCATGAGTGACAGTGAGTAGAGCCTTCCAGTCCAGGAATGGGCACAACTGATGCACAACCTGGAGGTGTGCAAAGGCCCTCTTAACCACGGCTGCCACCTACTCTTCCAGCAGGAGCTGTGAGAGTCAGGACAAGAGGGGTTAAGAACTTACTCTCATCACCAGAGCAACGAGAAACAGATAAGAGGATGAGACTGAACCCTCCCTAAAGAATGCAAGGGAGGTTGGGAGGGTGACCATGGAATTTGCTCTCACTCTGAGAAGATTTCTGTAACGGGAGTAGGGCCATTAAACTTTGCTGGATTGAATCTGTACTGTCTCCTGGAGTTTCCTGGGCTAATCCTGACAGGAGCCATGAGTACAGGAGGACCCCCAGATTGCACACTGGGTCCATCTGGGGCGGTGCTACCCCATCCAAAACCAAAGATGGAAGAACCTTGGTACTGGGATGCCCAAACACCCAAAGCCACCCAGTCTTGCTTGGGTTGAGCCTGAGCCCATTTCATCCAGGTCCCTCCAGCCTCCAGGCACTGAGATAGGACATCCTGAAATGGTCCCTATACTTACAGCACCAGGATTCTCTTCCTATCATTACTGTGGTGAACCCAGAGTGGTGAGGATGGTGTTCCATAGAATCAACTCACAAAGGGCTTGCTTTTGTTGGGCATGTTTTATAGCCCTTTAACCTCTTTCTAACCCTCCACCCCCAGAGTTGCTTAGTATAGGCGTCAGCAAGGGAAGGTTACATATTAGTGAGGATGAAGTGTCTAGCATGATAAATTACTGCTTATCATGGTGTATGCTGAAATGCAAGTCAGGATTTAAAGCCAGCTACAGAATTTAATAATTATTTAATAATGTAATAATGTGCAAGGAACGAAAGTGATACAAACCGTATAATATGCTTTGAGTTTATATAGTTTTTGCATTCCCCAAGTCAGTCAAGAAGTATCACAGTCAAAGCAGCCACACACCTGTTTCAACTATTGGACATGGAAGAGTAATATATTCCCCTGATGGGAACATAACACAAGCTCCACTGGGTCAAAATAGGAGGCTTCTTTTTGGCAACAATCAGCCGCATGTTCTCAGGAAGCTCACAAGCAGAGCATGAAGGCAGCTGACCTCCATAATCGTTCAACTGCATCTGTCCTTCAGGATTGTCATCAGAATCAACACCCTTATGTATTGCTGGTGCTAAGGCCTGCTTTGGAATTAACGCCCCCCCCCCCCCCCCATACACACACACATGTATATTCCAGTTATGAACTTATTTTGAATATCCCAGTGTACCAGCAGTTAGTATTTATAAATATGCACCAGCAGCTGCTATGACAACATAAACCAGGATGGGCAACCTTTGATTCTGGGTCTAATATTGTCTTAACCTAATTTCCTGTGGCCCTTGGCCTATTTTCAAAACCCATCTTTCATAAATTGAGATCTCCATTGAGAATGATATATGAGCCTTTCCTAGCTGCCTGTTGCCTAGGAAAATCAAAGCTAACTAGACATCAAAGGGACAAGAGAAGGAGATCTCAGTGGGGAAATAGATGCCTTCGTGTGTTTTTTTTTCCTGAATTTTTTTACTTACATGGTGCTTATTTCAATCTCACCTACTAATTGGCATGTGGCTCAAAGATTGCTTTCAAGGGTGTGTAACTTTCTACGGTCACTCTTTATATGAATACATGGCCAGAGAAGCAATATATGTCTGGTACATAGCAGAATTTCCTTCAGACCTAAAGTCAGTCTCCTAACAGCTGATAAGCTTCACTAAATGAGACCGTTGCATGAAGGAATCAGTAGCACAGAATAAGAAAATAGGGCAAAGAAAGACTATCCTGTAGATAAGGCATCTCAGACTTGTAGCCCGCAGACCACAGTATTATCATGTTGTATGGCACGTGCGTCCCTGACACATGTAGGAGAATATAGACTGGATATAGGAGATCAGCTTGCAAATCTCACCCAAGCCCTACAGATCCTCCAGTTAAGAAGACAGTGTATCTCCATGCCCAAACAAGGCAGATTGAGGATCTCAATCTGCACTCGTAGCCCCACCCCCACCCCACAAGGAAGCTGTGATGACAGCTTAGGCCAGTGTTGTCCAAACTTGGCCACTTTAAGATGAGTGGACTTCAACTCCCAGAATTCCCCAGCCAGCCATTGTTGAAGTCCACTCATCTTAAAGTGGCCACGTTTGGACAACACTGGCTTAGGCCAAGTCTTTTCAATTTGCTTGCTGGCACAACAGGCAGAGGCTGCAGGAGGGGAGTATTTTTGTTCCTGCTGCTTAGGTAGGAATGGTATTATCCTCATTTGTTTGAGGAGACACATTCCCTTCCTGGCCAAGTTTGTTGGGCTTCAGCTTCTGCCTTTTCCCAAAATGTCCATTCACTTGTACTCCAACTAATGGCTGAGGACTGCAAGGAGGCCCTGAACAATACCAGTTTCATCACCCACCCTGCTGTCTGACTGGGATGGACAGAAGGAAACTATGGTGGAGAGGGGAGTGAGGAGAGCAGACATTCCCTTTCACCTGCATCTTTTAAATTCCTCCTCAGTGTCGCTCAGGACCTCCTTGTACCCACAGCCATCAGCTGGGAGGCAAGAGAATGGAGAAAGAGCAGAAGGAAGCAGAAGCCGTCAGCAAAATTGACAATCTGGGTTTGGGGGACATCATGCCCCTGATATAAAAAATGGGGGAACAGCTTCCCCGTCCAAATGGCAGAAACAAGATACACTGTTGGAATGCTTTATGTCAGCCATATCTGTCACTTGAGGCTGAGCTGCTAATTCTCTACAGAATTCTCCCTTCAAGGCTGCTCCTTGCCCATTACCCAGGAACTGTGCCAGATGGTAAGCTGTACCCTCTACAGCTCTACCCTCTTTCTGGCATTTACTCTCCATGCTGGTCCCAGCTTCTGCCCCAGAATGGCTGCTTTCCATCTGTGATAGACCAATGAGGTAGGTGAGACTTACAGCCCATCTACGTATCCCCTAAATTCAGCTTGAGAATGGCTGTGTAACCATTCTTGAAGGACACCTCCATGATTCAACCTTCCTCTCATCTGCAGTCTATAGCCAAAGCCAGACGACTTCGGATTTTTCTGAACCATAATCAAATTAATGCTTTCCACCTTCTCTTGGCAGAAACTAATGTCCTCCTTGTGCAATGTGTATCACTTTCGTAGCAACTGAGCTGAAGATGCAACAGAGCATAGGATCTGCCCGCCCTTATAATCCTCATCTGGCTAGTAGGCATACTCCTCCTTTCCCTAGATCAGGTTCTGACAGATGGCTAAAGCCACTGCTCTAGATAAAATCTATCAGAACTTGCCTCCTCCACTAGCCCCACTCCACATTAGGAAGAGTCATTGGTGGATATTTTTATAATTGGCAGAAAATTCCACCAATTGCTGCACCTTAATTTGACCTGCAGTAAATTATTAAGACACCACTACTCACTGGCCAAGGACAGAAGAAATTCTGCTGGCATACTGTGTTATCTAACAGACTGGAGGACAGCTATATGGATTTGCCCTTAGGCACAAATCTTAAATTTGATTCCAAACCCCAAACCTCCATACTTCCCAATTAATTATAATTTGAAAATATCAAATGCCAATTGCCCTTTTTTCAGTGGAACAGAATGCATTTATTTATTCATTTCTTAGCTTGCTTTCCATTAAAAGTATTCTGAAATTGAACTAAATTTTCAGGAATTATCAGTTGTTCTGAAAGAGCAACATATGCTAAATTGAAAACAGAATATGATTTTTTTTTCTCTTTGAGAACTGTCAATATTATTTTTATTTTTTGGTACAACTGAGAGAATTTTCAGGCTTAATTGTCTCTTTTGAGGGGCTCAATTCTGACAGGTTTCAGTTCAAGAATGTTATTCAACAACCACCAAGCCAAATATTGTTCTGGTTAACAAAAACTGCTGCCAGATAACTGACCAAAAATAAATGGCTGTTTTGCAGTAACATTTTGGATTGCTTTTTTTTTTTTAATTTAATAAATTTGTTCAATGGCATATCATTATACTCTCATTCAGTTTTGACTGACTTTTACATCAGTCTATGAAAAGACTTCAGTGTTGTGACCCACAGGCTAATGAACTTCATGCAACCTTTATGATAATTTGAGTTTGAGACTCATGCTATAACTCAAGCATGGCTGATCTTTGCTTCTGTGAAGTCCACAATCCACTTTCCAGAGGAAAACCACTGTTTCCTTCTTTAAAAAGAGAAAGAGAACCAGAGGTCTTCCCCCCCCCCCCCATCTAAGGTTCCAGAGGACTGGCATGGTGTTGTCCTTCACACCCTATCAAGGGGGCCCCATCTTCAGACTCTCACAGATGCAAATATTACCTCATCCCAAGTCACTTGCATGTTATAAAAAGTAAATTGTATGTATGTGTAGGTGGCACACTATTCCCCAGTTGATTACCGAAAGCTGTTTTTGCAGATTTCATTGGTGCAAAATGGAATCTAATGGAGGAACACAGTAGCTACTAGTCTCAACACCTGGCATCCCAACCCATAGAAAACTTTCTTAAATTGCCTTAGACTTCAACCAGCAGCATTGTGACATGGGAGCAACTTAAGGGTGCAGTACAAAAGCACCCATCATAATCTCAGAATAAAGCAGGCAAGCAATTTTGAGATTAAATAATTTATTACCATTGCTAAAATGAACACATATGCTTGGTATCCCCATTATATGATGAATTGTAAAAAAATAGTTTTAGTACAGTATCAAAATTTACATACTTATGTCAAAAGGCCAACATCACTCAAATTATCTCCTGCAGAGCTTGGCCAAGATCCAAGGAACCACAAGAGTTGCTCCCAACCCTCAACGAGGGAAGAGAAGGACTTAGACATTTCTTCCTTGAACAGCAGCCAGCTGCAACCTGTTTATAAGACTGAACGAAAAACCTAAAACACTTTGTGATACAGCATTAGGAAAGGGGACTGCCGTTCAATGAAGAATAGTTTAATATCCCACTGATCCAGAGAAGTCCTTAAGCTTCTCTAGAGTTGTTCTTTGGATCCAGTCCTTGACTGCAGGCACAAATTCTTTGAGGGTCTCTTGCTTTCATTGTTTGTTCTCATGTAATAATAGGAATACAACAATTTTAATATAAATAATGAAAGCAATGGTATCAACTAGCATGACATTTAAAAAAATGAATTACTAAAGCACATTTTTAATAACCTTTTTTTTTCTGGAAAAAAATAGGGGGCTGATTGATGCCACTCTATTATAGGATAAAAGGTTGCAGTATATTAGTGCTGGAGCCATCTAATACCCACAATCATAATAGCTCAGAAAAAAAAAAGGAAAACAAACAGGACAATATCAATTTGGAATTAAACCTTATTAATCACCCCCAATATTGAGAATTGTTGCATTCCTATTTTTGCTTTGAATACTCAGCTATGGTTAAAAAGTCAAAGCAACAGCATTTAATCACAAGCCTGTTGCACATTCATACAAATGTTACTGCATTTTGATATATACACAAAATAGCTATCAGAGCATTTTAATACACACAATCTAATATTATACAGTAGAGGGGGTAGGGAGGGAAATTTTAATGTAAGCCCATTTATGTCCATAAACTCAAGCAAAATGAACAAGCATTTTCAACCTCAGATTAATGAAGGACATGCTTTCAAGAATACTGAGTATTTCCTTTGAAAAGATGTGACCCTCTACAACGAAAGCTCTCCCTACACCCCCCCCCCCCCAATAAATACAATGTTATTCTGTTAGGCCCACAAACATTTGTAAAATAAAACATTATCTTGCACACAAAACTGAAGAAACTAGCTCCTTGGTATTCAGAAGGGATTTGTGGTAGGGTTGGGTTAAAGGTTTCAAATGCTTAATATCTATAACAGCACAATCCTAAAACCCACATAAGCAAATAAGCATTTGGAAAGGGATTTGTTGAACAACAGACCAGGATGAGCCACTTCAATGTGCTGACCTATGGACCCAGTGCAGGACTCTGTAGCAGCCCTGCGACTGAGATCAGTTTCATGAAATAAGGAGCACCTGACATAGCTAATTATTTTCAGGTACTTCATGGAATTTCTACATGGTACAAAAATGACATAATATGACAGAGGTTGGACACCACCCTAAAGTTCTGCTAACAACTGTAGCATCAATTGCACTGGAGCACAATTACTATGTAGGAAATTAATATTAACGGTAACAAATGAGTCAGGAAAGGAATGAGTCAGCCGTACTTTGGTTCAAATTATCCAGGATTCAACCTAAAATGAATCTTAATCATGTATCTCAGAGGTCTTCAGGTCTGATGATTAAAATATTGTAGCAACCTTCAGCCTCCAGATGGAGTTTCTCCTATCTTGTGTGTTATCTTAAGGAACTAGCAGAGACAAGAAGTATACCTATCCCATCCCAGAACACGTAGATCCATAGGAATCCAGCAGTCTACCCTGAACCATACATGTGGTGCAAAATGCAGGTAGGTTATAATGAAGTTTACATCCTGTTGGCCCTCTTTGGAGAAGAGGCCATTTGGCTGCTCATTCTCTTGATATCAAGTATGATGTGAACTTGTGACCTATACAGCATAGGTTCTGCAAAAGCCTTGAATGCTTGTTGATATCCTGAGTAGCTGGGCGTAAGAGGAATTTGAACTCCATTAAGTCTAGATTAGTGGACTTTAGGATACAGATCTCTGTGCATGGTACATAGTAGCAAAAGAAAAGGGAGCAAGAGACAGCTGCTCCTCAAGTCACAGCAGAATCTGAGTGTCCAAATGCTGATGAACAGTAACAATAGTACCATTATATATATAAGGGCTTGAAAGATCCAGCCCGGATATACTCTAAAATTGGTCCTGGAGCAGATGAAGAATACAAATTTGTGTGTGCATTTCTTTTTGTTGTTGATGAGAGTTATCAAGGAAGAAACCACACCTAAACCAAGACTGGCAGGGCAAGCCACTATACATAACCAACCAGCAAACTACACTCTCCTGTGCATTGATGTTGTTACCTAGCCTAGTAATGAAAGTCTGCAGAAACATCTGCAGAAAAACAACCAAGAACCCAACATTCTCTATCATGGGATCTATAAGGACCTTAAAAATATGCATAATTCTAAGTTTCCATTGATTTGTCAGGAAAAAAGTCTTGCCAGACTAATGTTATTTTTTGATTGGGTGTATAAAGATAGGGAACCTTTAAATAAAGATCAGATTTAGCAACAAACAGGTGGTAAGTTACCATGGCTCTTCTATTATTAACTTAAATTTCTTTTGGGCAACAGAAATATTAGGGACTCAGCAACATGGCCCTATACCAATTTCGAGAATTTAATACGAACAAGCACAATTTCAAAAATGTATATATTATTATTGCAGTCAGAAATAGGGGATCCACCATATGGTTTAAAGGAAGCTTGGGATACTGATCTTCGTAATCCCATACAGGAGATAAACTGGCAGAAGTTATGGAAACCAGGGGGATTTACTTCAGCTTCAATTAAAGAAATGTAGTGGAAGATTATATATCGTTAGTTTTGATTCCTGTTAGGCTGGCACATATATATCAAAATTATTCTCCCAAATGTTGGAGAGGTTGTCAAATAAAAGGGTCATTTTTCATTTGTGTAATTGATGCAATAAAGTTATACCCTTTTGGTGAAAAATCTTTGGAGAGATAAATACTATCACTAATCAAAGAACTGAATGCTTCACAGAGCTAGGCTTACTGCATTTATTTACAGGACCAAACTATAAGATTAAAAATAAAGAACTTATTTATTTAATCTTAGCAGCCAAAATAGTAATTGTGCAACATTGGAAAACTCTAGATAACATAACAACGGAATTGTGGATTAATAAGGCCTCTTCAATTGCTACATTAGAAAAAATTACAAAGTTAAATTAATGAGACACCAAAGGCAGGAACCACAATTCAATCAAATTTGGATGGATTTTATGGTTTACCTCACTACCAATAGATTATAATCTCATATACTTTACATATATGGCAAATTTTCATATGTATAATACCTGTCTCTTTATTCACTTTGCAATAGATCTCCATTGTATTTTCTATATTTTTTCTGATTTTTTTTTCTCTATATGTATCTTGGATTTATGTAAACATAGTTATCTGATATTGTTTGGTAAAAACTAATAAAAATATATTATAATATTTTGATTGAGTAATTTCCTTAATAGAGAATGCTACGGAGGTATTTACTGACTTCAGAAAGCAACTGACATTGTATACCATGATATTATGATTACCAAGTATGGGTTTTATGGTGTTTATTAAGTGGATCCACAACTGGCTTGAAAATGGTGTTCAAAGAGTGCTCATTAAAGGTTCCACATCAAGAAAGATATCCAATGGGATGCCAGAGAGTTTAGTCCTGGCCCCATACCCTTCAACATTTTTATAAATAATTTGAATGAGGAGATTGAAGGAATGCTTAGCAAATCTGCAGGTGAAACAAAATTGGATGAGATGGATAATACCCTAGAACACAGAAACAATATTCAGTTTTGATAGGACAGAGAAATGGGCTGAAAAGAACAAAAGGAAATTTGAAACAAAATATTTAGGAAACGGAGATCAAATGCACAGGTATAAGATGAGATATACTTGGCTTGGTAATGGTATGTATGAAAAAGATCTTGAAATAGTACTTGGCTACAAACTGAATATAAACTAGCAATGTGACCTAGGCAAATGCAATTTTAGACCACATTAACACAATATAGTTTCTAAATTGCAGCTAATAATTATTCTTTTTTATTCTGCTTTTGTCAGATCTCATTTTTAATATTATGTCTGGTTCTACGCATTACACCTAAAGAAGAATTCAGACAAAATGGAACAGGCCCAGAAAGCAATAATAAAGATGGTGAGGGGACTGGAAACTAAGTCCTCTGAGAGGATCTGGCCATTGTCATGACAGCATTTTTTCAAGCATCTGCAAGACCATCACAAAGATCAAAAAGGCCAAAACCTGTTACCATCAAAAGGTATGAAAAGGAATCATGAATTATGTTATGGGGTGGCAGATCCCAGCTGGACATCAGAAGAAGAAAAAAAACTTCCTAACAATTAGAACCAATTATCCAGGGAGGTGCTGGGCTCCTCTTAATTTGGATGTGCTCAAGTGGAGGCTAGATGTTCATCCATTAAGAATGCTTTAATATGATTCCTGTACAGAATATGAGGTTGGAGTCAGTGGTCTAAAGAGCCCCTTCCAATGCTATGATTATGCTAGTTTTCCACAGTATGGGCACAGTGTTCAATTAATTACCCTTAACCTCCTCAGACTTTCAACTTATTTTTCAGTGTCAAAATATTATTCCTTCTTTTCTCCTGCATTATCCTTAAAGCCATGGGATATTTTGTATACAAGCCTTCAATTTTGGGTGCCAGATTTTTGGGGTGGAGGAGGTGATTTCAGCATCTATCACAGCCATGACAGGTCATTTGTCTCTAAGATTAACCCAGGGCTTGCTCCCAGAAAGCTCCCTGAAATTCTTCCTTAGCACTATGCAATTTCACACTATTTTCTGATCTGCTTTTCCAGGAGCAAAGCCCTCTTTTCTTCTAATTCACCTTATTGTTTCATCTGCTTGGAAAAAATCCATGTTGCAATGTACACCCATAGTGAAAGTATTACCCACTGATAAAGTTTGCTTAGCGTAAAGTCCTGTTTGATTCATGACACACATAACTTATCATTTATTTTTGATACCCTGCAGAAACTGTCCATTATATAAACTGCTGGTTTTCATACTAAAAGTAGTGACCAAGGAGGGGAATTCATGTTATTTTGAGAAACTGTTACTGAAGATTAATGATATAGCCAACATTTAAACTTTAGGAGTAACTTTTAAGGATTTCCTTTCCTCAAATGTCTTGTGTTTATTTTCTTTAGCATAGTCATGGTTTGAGCTGAAGCCTCATTCTAAGACTCTTCGCTTTCAGCCTAATTTTGAATTTAGAACTGGGAGATGAGAAACATATATCCATAACATATTCCCAAGTATTTGTGACTTGTCTGGAAATGAGTGTCCATTCTGACACAAGTATTTTCCACTTTGCCTCTCAATCTATAATTGTCACCCCCACAGCCACTACTATCATTAACACTCAAGCTTTCTTGGTGCGTTGCTTCTCTTAGCCCTGCTTGCATTTCCACAGCACATCCATCCATTCTTGTCTGCCAATCATGAATATCCAGTTTCCATCAATCTCTAATCAGATTGATTAGAAACAGCACGCTGCTCCATGTTCCAAGAGACACAACTTTCCCCTTTTCTAATCCATTTACGTGTGTGTGTGTGTGTGTGTGTGTTAAAAATACCCCACCCCCCAGTTTGGTGTCTGAGCTTTTTGTTTTGAAAGATATCAGCATCCCCCAATCTATTAAAACACAATGCATATACTTGCAGTGTTCATGCCACATCTCTGGAAACAATCCCTTCCTTCCAGCATTCTCCTTGATACTTATGTGTGGGTCTCCATTCAGATTTAACCATGGATACACTTGCAGCCACGAGGCAGCCTGGCTCCAGAATATTACTAGGAGTGGGGATGTGCCCTGTCTTCAGCCTGGCTCAAGGGTCTATTTCATCACTGAAATTCTTGCTTCCTTTAAGAGCAGCACAGGCCTTTGATGCTCAGTTACTAAGGGTGCCTCAGGACTTGGCTGCACTTCTCTAAAGAGAATACTTTCTCTTGAAAAGAGAAAGGCCAGTTCTTTAGAATGTAATCACCAAAGTGGATGAAAATAAAGTGATTTTTTTTTCTGTTTTTAGGGCAATGAGGCACCACAATTTTAATGCTTATAGATTATTTTGTTTTTTTCCTTTGCTACACTATTGGCCCTTGTGAGACTTTAATTTTGGGGGCATTTAGCACCTTAGAATGTAATAATCCTACCAACTGGAAAGAAAATGGTTTCAGCTGCAATTTGGCTATTCACCATTAACCAGTATTTAATATCCTCAAGTATAAGACTACTCTCTCTTCAAACTGTGAAGACCAAAGGCACAGTTCACTGGGATCTCTTCATCTACTTGTTTTCTCTTTTTTCTTACAAAAGCACTTCCTCTGTAAGTTTTCCTTCTGGATTAGAGTTCGAACAACCTCAATGATTGTTAGCTGTATCCTCCTGTATATATATGCTGAAAATGCTTGTGGCAAAAGCAGAATTGGATTAAATGCTGTGCATGAGCTGCAGGAGATCTGGATACATTACACCAAAGTCTATGAAGAAAAGAAGACTGTTCTATTTTCCAGAGGTGGCCTAGAAAGGGTTTGGCATTATCTCATTACTACTAAAGGGGTTGCTGTGAAATCCACTGATATCTGGAATCCTTCCTCCTTTTGATAGCCATTCACATTGGCCCTTTGTACTGGCTTCCAGACAAGTGCTGCCTAATTCCAGGACACGAGCCTGCAGCATCTCCAAGTTTCCTCCACACAACCTGAAAAAATAAATGGGAAAGGTATGTCAGTTGCTCATTTTGGAAATCAGAGATTAGGTATAGAATTGTACATTAGGTAGATAGTACTATCTATTGTCATCATAAACTGAATTTAGAGAAACGTCTTGATTCAGTTGTAGAACTAAGGGCTAGTTTACATGTTTTAGCTGGAATACTACAAATTCTTAGATACAAAATACTACATATCCTTAGAAATTTCTCCAGGTTTCTATCAGCGATAATATATGCAGGCTGTTACCATGTGACATAACTTCATGTGTGTCTTCTCTAGCCTGGTGTCCTTCAAATACATGGACTTGCAACCCCACAATTCCAAGTCATCATAGGTCTCTTGCATTTTTGTATTTGATAATGAACCTCTTTATAATCACTCTCATTTTACAAGCTAACTCCTCTTTGGAAATAAGATTTATTACATGCTTTTTCTGTTGCAGTGCTTACCCTTTGGAGCTGCACCCCCTGGAGATCTGAATGGCCCCAATTCTACTGGCCTTTCGTAAGGCATTGAAGGCCTGGTTATTCACACAGGCATTTGGACCAGAGCGTTGGTTGAGCCCTATTGATTGGTTTGTCTGGGACTTGTTTGTTCACTATCGATTGCAAGAGGAAAGGATATATTTGGACCTTGATATACAGATTGATATCCTGGTTGTTATTGCAATTTCTTTTTTAATTAGAGTTGTTTAGCTACCTTTTGGTTTTAATTCATTGTCAGCCACCTAGAGTCAAAATAGCAACATGGGTAGTCATATAAATTGTTTAAATAAATAAAATTAAATAAATAAATAAATAAATAAATAACACATACAGAGACATCCAGGTTTTTTGAAAATGTAGATTTTAACCTCTAAATTTGAAAAACAATGCAAATTATTAATTCAAGAGGATTGCCACGTGACCATTAAAACAGCAGAATGATGAAGTCAGATTTCTGCTTCCTTTTGATGAACTGGAAGATGCAAGATTGTTCTTCCTTTTCTATGAATAAAAAAATTGATAGATGTTTGTTCCAAGCCAAACAAACATTGTCATTATTCTTCTACCAATAGAATATATTTTTATTCATATAAGCTTTTCAGTTGAGAGAAACATTAACTTGTAATCACTAATATATCTATTTTATTTATTAAAGTAATTTACTTTAATTAAAGTACTATTTACTATTTACTTATTACATAATTGCTTTTGTATTTTTAACAACACAAAACTATAAACTTATATTTTATTATTGCTAGTCACCTTGACCATCATTTTGTAGCAGAAAAGCAAACCTAAATGTATTAAGCCAATAAATATTTATTCCTATTTTCTATTACTTTTTTTAAAAAGTTACTTTTATTCTAATTATTTAAGAGAGACATCACAAAGCCACATTATGTACATATCAATGCTTAATTGAGTGCCTTATGACTATTATCATTTTGTATCATGCAAAATGCATTTCATAACCAATTGTTTTCAGCACAGTGAGCAACAGAAAATACTTTTCCAGAAGATAATGCTGGGAGATAATGCTGATGTGGCAAGAAAGTGACCTCTAGCTGATCAGAAAGGACACACTGTACATCTGAATGTGCAGACTGAAGGGCATTCACCAGTACTATAAGAAAATTACACTGTTTTCTTGTAAACATTACACTATCTGTGTGAACAGCAACAACTACATTAAATCCTAAAACCTTTTTTTAGTACTCAATGTTCTGAAATTGTTACTTTAAGCTGAACACTATACATAATTACTATATAAGTACAAATTACATACAAAAGGTTGATTCCAAACTAAGTTAAATTGCTTTTTATGTCTCATCAAATTCAGTGTGAACTAATTCAAGTTATTATTAACTTGACCTGCTGATTTTAATATAACCTAACTGCAATTATTTATCTTTGGATCCAGCCCAGAGATGTTATCATGCCAGAGAAGTTCATTGGCTTATAGTATGACCACATTACTACAACTTCATGTCTGTATCAATACACTCCATGTACCTCCCACCTGGTGGGATGTAGACAACTAAATGTTGTTTTGCAACCTAATCTCTAGATTAGAGATCCTAGCTTGCACAGAGAAGCGCAAGCATCCATAGGGTAAAAGTGGGCATTGACTGTACTTATGGAATGCAACACTAAAACATGACAAAAATGGCCAGTACTGTCCTTATAATTAGCTGGGAATGCTGCACATGGCTTGGCTATACCTTGTCTATTGCATTAAAAACATTATGTGAAAGTCACAATTCATCAAAGCCATGATGGGAGATGGATATCTAAACGAGACTGCCTTTTCTTTTTCTTATTCCATGCCTTGACTTCTTTAGCTTACTATTTCTTACCTCTTGTTTGCATCTGGCATAATATTGCTTACACCAAAAGGAAATAGCATGATACGTATGCATGCCTGTAGATAACGTAGCACTATAAAAGACAGCAGGGTTCGTGGGGTTTCTGGCTCTTTCTCTTTAAAGAGGATACCCATATTGGAAAAAAAACCCAAGTTGTTGCATCATATCTTTGCTCCTCTGAGTAATAATTTTTGCTTCTCAAAAAAGTCATTATTTTGAAGAAAATAAAACAATATTTTACTGAAACATATGTGTCCTGAGGGGGCCAGTTTGGTGTAGTGATTAAGGCACCAGGCTAGAAACCAGGAGACCGTGAGTTCTAGTTCTGCCTTAGGCACAAAGCCAACTGGGTGACTTTGGGCCAGTCACTCTATCTCAGCCCTAGGAAGCAGACAATGGCAAGCCACTTCCAAAAAACCTTGCCAAGAAAACTGCAGGGACTTGTCCAGGCAGTCGCCAGGAGTCAACACTGGCTCGAAGGGACCAAAAAAAAAAAATAAAATTGTGCCAATGTTTTTCTTCTTTGTACCTATCTCTTGGTTTAACAGATAAACAAAATGGCATAAATTAGTCATCAACATTTTGAGTAAGAAGTAACCTATCCCTCTCCTAAGTCAGAAGCCTGCCTCTTCAATGGCCAGGGAATATGTTGAATTTTGCTTAATCTCAACTACTAACTTCTAGTGCACTGCTTCAGATTGAATTTCTGCCTGTATGAGGGAAAGTGGAAAATTTAACAAGTGATCCAAATCCAGGAATGTCCACAGGGTGTGGTAAAAGAAGTCAAGATTGCGGCCACAATGGTGTGATTGAAGCTCTGCCTTTTATGTGTGTCACCCATACAACACATAAAAAACAGACAAAGCTTTCATTGCACCAACATGGCCACATCTTAACTTTTTTTACCACATCCTGCAGGACAGCCCTGCCCAAATCATACTATTGCACTTTCATGAGGGTTTTGACACTGTAGAAAGTCAGACACCAAATCAGCAACTTCAGTTTTGTTTCCATTTCTTCAAGTAGTGAAAAAGGGAGGAGCAAACAGAGTGAAGTCAAATGACTGGCAAGTCTATCTTCTGATCATTGAGACTCTTTTCAATCATTATGCTTTGAATGCGTCTGCTCTAAATAGGAACATCCTAAAAGAAATGTACTGCCATATATTGATATATTCTGATTGGCCATTGAGAACCACTAAAGAAGTAAAGGATCCATCTTCAAATCAAAGTGCTGGCATTAGCTACATTGGTTTTAGGAATTATATCCAAATCAAGCATCTAATTAAGTAGAGGTTTTCCTGATAAACTATATTTAATTCTGTCCAAAGAACAAAAGGTTTGGAGCTATATTAAAAATTAGAATTTCCTGGGACAAGAATGCAAAAAACATAAACAGGCCATTTTCATTTAATACTGACTGTTAGAAACATGAGTTTTCCATTACGATGAGGAAAACATGTTAAGAAAAAGTGCTGGAATTAAATCCAAGAGGTGGGGCATTAGTCTTATTGCCAGAGACAATAAACAGTTGCAAAAGGGCTTCAGTTCTTATGTTATAATAAAAGTTCAGTTCAAGCTGTGCTCTGTAGCATACTAGGAAGCTTCAGACAAGCCCTCACTGTCTAGGGAGCCTGACAGAAAAGCAGAACACAACAAAACCTACTATTTAATCTTTTTTAACACATATTCCTTTAGTTTTCACTGAGTTCGTACAATTACATAATTATAAATTTTAATCTGATTTTCTTATCCCAAATTTGTAATAATACTATTTACGCTGGAATTGTTGAATTTGATAGGGTTTATTGCCACATAAGGAGGACCTCTGCCAGATCTGTCACTATTCTTCCCCAAACCAACAAAGTTTATCTTTCTAAAAGCAAACAAACATAAAATAATTTAAAGGAGGCTTGCTCCAAAATCCTGGAGAATGGGTGAAGTGCCAGACAACTGGAGGAAGGCAAATCATAGAATAGAATCAATTGGAAGGAGCTATTTAGGCTAAGTGCAGTACAAAAAATCCAAATTAAAACAACCCAGACAGATTGCTGTCTAATTTCTATTTGAACACGTACAATAAAGGAGAGCCCCCTATCGCTGTGGGCTAATGTTTCTTCATAAAGCCCTTGCTGTGTGATACCTGGCTTCATAATACCTAACTTATGAAAAAGATCTTGGAATTTTTTGATGTGGATGGAAGAAGGCAAATGCAACTTTAGGCTGCGAGGGTGGGGGGGGAGGCTCCCCCCCCCCGCAAATTCATGCAAAGTAATTATTGCATCCAGTTGTGGCTACCTTAAGAGGGATTCAGAGAAACTGGAACAGGTTCAGAAAAATGCAACAAGGCTGATTACAGGACTAGAAACTAAGTGCCATAGATTCCTGTTGAAAGAATCTGGCTTGTTTAGCTTTCAGAAGACTTATAAGCATAATAGTAGTCATCAAGCTCTGAAAAGATATCACACCAAGACCGATTCTCAGTTGATTCAGAGTGCAAGACACAGAATAAAGGTCTTAAGACAAAGGAAGGCACATTCTGATTAAATGTTAGGAAAAAACCTCCTAACAGCATGGATAGAACAATGGATAGTGGAACCAATATCCATAGGAGTTGGGGGCTCCCCTTCACTTGATGTGATCAAGATAGAGGCTAGACAGCCACCTGTCAAGGAAGTTTTAATCTGGATTCTTTAATTTGGATTCTTGTCCAAGAGATTAGTCAATAGCTTAAATAGCCAATGATTTGGAATTTGCCCCTTTCTTACAACAGCTGCACATTGCGTGGACATTTCCATTGAACATGCCTCCAATATTCCTTTCCTGTTTGGTTAGAATGGGAGTTGTTGAGAACCAGAGTTTCTCTGGGCAGAAAACCAAGAGTTAACAATAGTTGTTCAGCTACAAAGCCAAGAAGTGCAGGGCAAAATGTCCATTAAACTATGTGAAGGGTGGGAGAAAGAGGCCAACATGAATATTTTACTGACCTGTTTCTAGTATGCAACAAAGATTCTTATCTAGCCATGCTGTGTTTTGCATCAGAGAGCCTTTAGTGTCAGACCTACGAGGTAGGCCAAATCAGGAAACTGACTCAACAAGAAGACTAGAACAATACTTTATTGAAATATGCTGTAGTAACAGTATCTTGTAACTCTGTGCTTTTCCTCCCCTCTCTGTTATACTTCAGGGAGTATAAGTCTTTTTGTAATATTTTCTTATCTCCTTGGGTTTAATGCATGCTTCTGCACCTGTTGTGGCTTTCTGGATGGCTTCTCCAAAGTCATCTCTATGGCTCCCTACATTAAGCTATGCATGAGTCTACAGCCTAACCAGATCAAACCACTCTAGATTGAATGTCTAGAAAATTCTCTGATGTCTTTCCAGAGAGCATGACAATCACTGATAATTCAGATCCCATTAATGTATAAGTCTGGATTTTTTCTGCCAGCATGCATCATTTTATGCCATTTTGTATTTGCCATTTTGAAGCTCTAACCCAGTTTAGAGAATCTTTTGGTGCTCTTCACAATCCCTTTTTGATGCTACCACTCTCAATAGTTTGGTATCATCAGCAGACATGGTCACATAACTGTTCAGCCATAATTTTAGACCATATATATACACAAGTTAAGAAGCATTAATCTCAATCTTAGGGGACTCCATAATGCACATTTTGCCAGTGTGATAATTTTTCATTTAGGCCTGTTCTGATTTCCATTGTTAACCAGTTGTCAGTCAATAAAAGCACCTGTACCCTTATCCCGTGGCAGCTGAGTGTGGTGAGGGATTACATCAAGGTTTTGTAAAAAGGCCTAGTAAATGAGATGACTCCCCTTTATAAAATTGGAAGGAAATGGCATAGAAAGTGCACACATGGAGCCCTCACATAGTGTACCAGTTCTCACAGTGTCTGCTTTCATATAACACACTAAGCCCTATCTCTTGATTAACAAAACACAAATGCTGTGTCCAAGCCTTCTCTGTGATCTACAGCTAGCACAGCCTACCCCAAATATCTAGGCCATCCTCATTACATATTTGAAGAGCCATGAAAGCATAGGACTTATGAAGATCTTGTTTCTCATGAACATACATCAGAGTGTTGTTACATATGCTGTTGGTTTGCTATTATTTTAAACTTTTTGTGTTGTTATTTGTAAGCTACTTAGAGCAATATATCAATCAATATTTTATTAAGGTCACAGACCAGAATTACAAATAAAATACAAATTTATACAAATACAAATAAAAATGCATTAAAATGAAATAAAATAAAACATGATAATATTAATTGTGGGATCATCAGTGGGCAAAGCCTGCCTAATTTTACAGACAGTATAACAAAATTTAGCTACATTCAAAGAAACTGAATCATACTGATCAGATAGCAACAACTGTACATAAAAAAGATCAGAATTTCCCAGGTATTTTACCAAATAGGAAGTTATAAAATGGGTCCGTGAGTCCTTATAGAAGGTACAGTACAGCAGGACATGAGCTGTAGTTTCAACAGCACCTTGTCCACAGGGGCACAATCTCAGCTCATATGGAACTTTTTTATATTGGCCCTCCAAAACTGCTGTAGGAAGAGCATTACAATGTGCTAGAGTTAGTGCCCTTCGAAATTTGGAGACAGTTATATAATGTAAGTATCTCGCTGGTTTATAAAAATGAACTTGACTGCTCAGGAAAATGTTTTGAGGTAGAGCAGACTGGTCCTGTTGGACTTCCAGATCTTTGATACATTGTTTAAATGCACTAAGTGCACACTCATAGCCCATTATTAGGAACACCTCCCTGAAGAAGCTAAGATGTTGCAGTTTTTGTGAGATAGTCCTGAACCATGCTGGTTTATAATTGTCTTCAATAAGAAAAGAACTCAAACCTATGGGAAAGAACAGTAATTTCAGCCAATGTGCTATAATACAAGTCCATGCACCTGTTTCGACTTTAGACAACCATGCCTCCCTCCTTAATACTACATTTGGAATGCAGGGAGCTACCTGGAATATAGCCCTTAGGAATTTGGACTGAACCCTTTCCAGAGGAGTAAAGGAAGGGTAAGGTCCTAGCTGGACATTAGAGTAATATATAAGCCAAACATATAAATAAGAAATAAAAATAGTATGCTATGCTAAAACAAATACAAACAAACAAATAAACCTGCCCCAGGTCCCTGGGCAGATGGGTAGCATATACATTTAATAAACAAACAAACAAATCTTATTATGGTTTAATACATGGGGCCTTGTTCATACTATGCTAAGACAATGCTTAGCTTATCACAATTTACTGACCTAACTCCATTTTAATCTGGTCAAGCATGTTATGAACCTGGCCAGTATGTTGCAATGAGGGGAGATGGGCAGGATTATCCTACCATTCCAAACAGTATATACAACAGAACTATGGATTCTTGAATGTTATATGGACAATTATATCTTGACTTGTTCTAAATGACTCTATTGCACCTCCATTGTCAGTGCGGGCTCCATATTCTTACCCCAGAAGGATATATTAACATTCTGGAGATAAAAAGCAAGCTTTGTCTTAATGCTAAAATTTACATTTTTTCTTCTTTCTTCCCTTTAATTTAGTCAAGTCTTGGAAGTGCAGGAAAATGCAAAAAAAAGCCCATGACCTCAGTAAGAAAAAGCAGGAGTGGGGTAGGGAGTTGTAAGAAAGCTATGTTTCACTGTGCTTCATTTTGTCTTCCATTTTTAAAGCTTGAAATTGTATTCTGAGAAATCTTATGAATTTTTTAAAATGCTGACAATATGCTTTGAAAGTATTTTAGTATGAAAATGCAACCAATTACCTTTTAATTCTGTTTTGTACATTTACTGACTTTATGGGAATGTGGATATTGCAATGCTTAGGTCAGCAATGAATGCTGTATATTGCCTTCCATATAGAAAGTTGTCCAGAATCTAAGCAATCTGCTTTATAGCTCCATTTAGACATTTATGAAGGACATGGGTATCTATCAAGCCTCATTCTCACAAACAGAAGGCAGTATCATGATTTTAAAATGTATTTATGTAAAAAAAAATATGAAATCTCTAAAACACAGATTATAAAGGGGAGCAATTTACAAATGCATTTTCTGATCTTTCATTTCTCTGTCAGACAAGAGTATAAATGTTTCTGGAGGATTACCTCCATCTGTAAAAATCTGCTCAGGTTACTGGAGGAAAAAGATATGTACACCGAATACAAAATTGAGTTCAAGGCTCGATTTGGTGCTTTTGAAAAATGGTCTGATTAGACTTGGATCAAATCAATGGTCTCCCACTTTAGTTTGGGCCCTAAGCAGTAGCAAAATCTATATCTTCCTTTACAGGAAAACCACAAAGAACTTATTTCACAGGCCTTGCTTGCTAGATTCCTGATCATCTTTGTTGTACTTTTCATTCTAAACCTATTCAAGTTTGTCTGAAACCTTAAAGTGTATTGCCCAGAACTGGACACAACTCTTGAAGTAGGATATGACCAATGCAGAATAATGAGGAACTATTATTTCCTAAGATTGTGACTTGGAAAGTAAAAGCCTGTCTTCGACAATCTGAAGATGAGGCAGAACTGTTCACAGTTGTCCCAGAACACAGGACAAGAAACAATGGGTTTAAAATACAAGAAAATTAAACTTCAGTTAGTCATCAGGAAAAAATTGCTAACTGAAAGAGCTCTTCCGCAATGGAACAGATTTCCTTGGGGGGGGGGGGGGTCTCTTCATCAAGACAGTGAAACAGAAATTGGATAACCAGTTGTTGGGGATGCTGTAATAGTGGATTCCTGAAGTGGGTTGGAGTAGATTACCTTGAAGATCCCTTCCAAATGTTATATTCTATGAATGAATCCATTACTTTTGTGATTTACAAACAATAATTTTATTGACTCAGCTGAAAAATACATTTTCCTCTTTTGCAGCAATATCATGTTGCTGCATCATTTTCAGCTTGTAATCAACTATCCCATTGCTTTTTTCAGTTCATTCCTCTACCCTATCAACACCTTGACTTCTATTTCTGTCTTCTAGTGTATTAGCTATTCCATCTAATTTTATGTCATCCCCAAATTTGATCAGTATTCTCTTCCTTTCTTCTTCTTATTAGTTACTATTTATTCAAATTATTAGCTGCCCAACTCCAATGGATTCTTCATTCAAGTCATTAAAAAAATGTTGTATAGAGGGTCCAAATTGTAGTCATGGCATCCCACATACTTCAATTTAGTTTGATGAGGAATGAGTGATGAGCACTCTTTACTACTCAGACCAGCTTAATTGTCATGTACCTAGTCCACACTTAATTAGCTTTTTAATCAGAATATTATGAGGTGCTTTGTCAAATACTTGCTGAAATCAGCATATATGATGTCTGCAACATTCCCATAATCTACAAAGGAAATTCCCAATCAATAAATGAGATAAGGTTAGTATGCAAGACTTGTTCTTGACAAATCCATGCTGATTTCTGTTAATAATTATTAGATCTGTGCAAAGCAACATAGATTCACTTTGATGAAATGACTCCCAGCATGGAGCTAATATGATTCACTTCATCAAAGTAAAAAGGCCACCTGATTTACCTGAACAAAGTAAATCATAAACCACTTTAGACCATTACTTCAGGAGAAAACTTCTCTCGGCCTTTTCAACCAATACTCACTGAAGTGCTTCCAGACTGACAGCTTCAGGATTGCCCACAGCCTGTGCTGAAGCTGCCAAGCTAGGAAGATCTTTGGCAAAAGATCTGGAGGAGCCTCAAGGCTGGTTGCCTTTGAGGTGAGTAATCCTGCAGCTTTCACTGAAGCCATCCAGCCTGGAAATATTTCAGCCAGTGTTCTGGCAGAAGGCTCCTATAAGTCTTCTCCTATAGCTCAAACTCAGAGAGAGAAGGCTAAGAAAGTTCCTGAAATGCAGGAAAATGAAGCCTCACATTCACAGAAAGGAGGGGATCATATTGCCTCACAAAGCAGCTTTGAGGGGTATCTTCAAGGGAACTGAAAACAAAATTGCTGATATAACAATGCCCTTGAACAAATCAACATAAGGTCACATTAGAGTACTATGTATAATTCTTGTCACTGCACCTTAAAAAGAATACTACAGACCTAGAAAAGATGCAAAAAAGGGAGCATTTTTAAGCAGGTTTATAAGTATTCTTTTTAAGGTACAAAAATGGACAGCTAATGTAATTAGGGAACCAGAACAGCCCTCCTAGGTGGAAAGATGACAGCAGTTGGGATCTTCAGCTTGGAAGGAAGGAGAGTAAGGGAAGCCATGATATTGTGTAAAATAATCATGCATGGAGAGAGGTTTTTTTTCCTTCTCTCACAATGTTAGAACTTACAGTTATCTGCTGAAACTAAATGCAAGAAGAGTCCAGATTGACAGAAGAAATACTTTTTCACACAGCATATAATAAAACTGTGTGGGATTCATAGCCAGTATTAGGAATTTGCTACCAACTGGGTAGTTTTAAAAGAGACTGGTAAGATCCATGGAGGAAGAACCATCAATGCTACTAATATGGATAGCTGTACATCCTTTCCTGAATTATAGACAGCATGTCTTAAATACTGGTTGCTAGGAACAACAGTGGGAAGGGTCTATAACTCTCCATTGCAGCTTGTGAATCTAGTTGGCCACTGTACCAAACAGAATCCTAGACTAGATGGGCCTATGGCCTGATCCATCAGAGCTCTTCCTATATTCTTATGAAGGCCACTGCATAACTGAACTTGTTCCATCAGGATTGGGCCACAGAAAGCATAATTTGGGTGACCAGAAACCATGATATAAGCCAGTAAGTAGATATGAAGAATAAATGAAGACCAACCATGAGGTAGGAATGAAACAAAAAAAAATTACTTAAATTATTTCTTTATACACAAAATGCCTTTATTGCTAGAGTTTGCAGAACAAATCTAATAGTGAATATGCATTTGGAAATTTTCTAGGTTTGTGTTCCACCCAATTATATGATATCAAATAGCTGGAAGGTTTTTAAAAAAATATTGAATAAAAGTTGATGACATTATAAATATAAGAAATATTGGTGAACTATTTCTTTGGATTCTAGAACTGGTATGTACTGTTCTCTAGAAATTTAAAGGTCCATAGCTAACTGTTTTTTTAAAGTTCATGTTACACAGTTAAAATGAGCAAGATGCCTCATTTAGAGAAATTACTGTCTTGGTATTAAAGCAGGACTGAGCTTGCATTTCACCTTCTACATTCAAGCACTCATGGGCTTGCCTCTATACAGATCTCCTGCTCAAAATTATTTTGTTACACATTAGTAACTGATCAACTGCTATACAAGGAACCAGTCCATGCTCAAACTTGTCTCATACTGTATGCAATCACTACTTTGTTTCTTATTGCTCAAACCTGACCAAAATTTGTCCAAGCAGGATCCAAATGAAAACCAACTTTTTAATCTAAGTACAGATTTTGCATAACATTTTGTCACTTTCTCCCCATTTTCATAGGTCTATTTTTATTGTCCTGAACCCTGTTGTTACTTTAGTGCATGCTCATTCCTCACCATTTCCAAAAAACAAAAAATGAGATGTTGTAAAGGTGCTGCTATAAGATGATTTCCTGAAAATCCTGTTTGTTCCCTTAATATCAAGCTGCTGTGCTCTACTGATGGTAGGAGACACATCTCTCACTAACTGAGGCCTACAAAGCTACCTGAGCATTTTGTATAACAGAGACAGCTGACAGAAGAGAATATATGTAGCTCAGGATTGAATTGTGGAGTCTTTGGAGTGCACTGGGTAACACACTCACTAGCACTGATGATGTTACCTAGTCAGGTAATGAAATGTCTGCAAGCAAACAACCAAGCTCAAAGAGCACCAAGGGCTCCAGAGATAGCTGATTCAGTGCAATGTGGTTTATGCATTAGTTTTTCTCCAAACACCTTTCTAAAGTAATAATATACATCCACTTACTACAAAACACAAATCCAAAATGATCATGGGACTTTAAGACCTTCCTTCAAAAAAAAAAAAAAAAGACCAAAGACAAAATAGAAACTAATGAAATTGAACTTTGAAATGATCTTTTCCAATCTTATATAATAGCTCTCGGTGTCACCAAATGATTTGGAGCAGATTAAGAATAGATAAAAGGAAGTATTTGTTCACATAAAATATATTATCAGTTTATGGGCTTTACTTTCCTAAAATATGATTCTGACCTTAAGTTTTCTTTGGAAAGAAATTAAATACACCTTGATGGACAGGTCTATCAGTAGGCTATTAGCATGATAACTGGGACTTGCATGTCCAGAAGCAGTTTGAACTCTACACAACCATCCTTCTGATTTTCAGCTCATCACATCATTTATGTGTTCCACCTGTTTCATTCTTATTCTGCATGATTCACAAACATGCTGTGAAATGTAAGCTGGGAGGCAGGAGCATGGCACACAATATTCCTAACAAAATATCCAAAATACAGGGAATGCATTGGAAAGTGTATACCATTTGATGCAAAGAAAAGAAAAAGCTATTTCTCAGAAGTGGCCAAAGACCAGATGTTTTGTAGATTACAATGTGCCACCACTGCTTTGCAGTCTATGTCTTCCAATGGCCAGGGATATATCCTGCAGTAATGTAGGGTAAAATCTGTGTGGTAAGATTCAATATCTTAGTTTCAGATTATGAGGATATACAACAAGGGATATTTCTCTTTAATGACATCCTGCTTATAAGTTTCTCTGAAAGATGTATGCCCATTCTGTGTTGGAAATAGAATGTTAGACTAGATCAGCTTATACCAGTTTGATGCCTTTCAGATTTGTGGGTTTATAGATTCCAGTTTTTGGAACTTATAGTTCAACATAACTTGAGAGCATAGTCTGAAGAAGGCTGGACTAGATAGACTAGTTGGCATGACTTTCCATGTTTTTCCTCTGTAAATGTGATTTTCAGTATTTGAGGGGAAAAAACCTATCCACATGATGTCTGAAAAGACAAGGCTCTTTATAGCTCACTAATGCAGTCTTTCTTAGCTTGGAGGATACACCACACTAGTTCACAACCCAGATCAAGACAGATAATAAATAATGAATAAAACATGTGAAGAACATGTAAGAGATGAGAACTAGCATTTAGGGTTTATCATGTTTTCCTATGAAATATGCTGATGCTTTGAAAACAATGGATTATGGATGGTTACAGAACATACAAGTTGGAGATTTGGCATATGTGCCAAACACAGCAAGGCATGTTACCTTGAGGGCATTAACCATCGCTTCAGGCTGCTGAGAAGATAAGGAGGCCTGTTCATTGAAGCTAGCTGGATGGCTCGGAGAACAGACATTCCCATCTGCCTCTGATGGCATCCTAATGGGATCCTTAGTAAAAAAAAAAAAAAAAATCAAAAACTATTTAATAGTAAAAAGTAGGCCAAGCTAATCAAACAAAACAATTCCCATACCCACCCTTTCTCTTTACTTTAATTCCCATTGGGCAAATACAAAATCATACATATATACAATTCTACAATGTGTATCATATGCCCTCATAAATGTGGATGTTTCTGGTGCAACAAATGGTCTTTGAGTGAAGTTTCTACACATTTCTGTTATATCAGGATAGTGTCAGCCCTATCAGGTAGGCCAGACTAAGAAACAGACACCATGTGTGCCTAAAGTTACTTGCATCAGAACAGCTGTAGTAACAGAATCTTTCAAGTCTGAATGTGCTACCTTTCCTCTCTCTTTTATCTCCATAAGAATTGGCGTGTGTGTGTGCGCACGCATGTGCATGCACGTGCTGTCTGAGGCGTTTACATAAATCTCTTTCTTGGTATGGGTTCAAACTATGTTTATCTGATTGTTGCCTTGGTAACGGATCTTCCCGCTGTTCATCAAGGCCATATTCTATACGCTCTACAGATAGCAACAAGCCTTCATTAGCCTTAGGAGCCAAAATTTCAAACTCCAGTCCAGTGCAAATTACAACATGTTTCAGTCCTACTGCAAACAATTTAAATTAATATGCCTTATTAATTTTCACAGGATTTAAGTGCAACTGACTGCATCAAATTGAGACCCAGCGTTTATTTTCACAAACTCTACAGGACCACACTGTATTAATATAAGACACAGCATCCACCATCATTAGTAAAAGTGAAGACTAGAAAAGTGGGCTTACAAAAGAGTCTCAGATCCAGGAATCCACGTGCTGTATCATTAATTGTCTGATTATAATCTCCATTTCCCCAATGATTTTACTAGTTGTAAACAAATCCCTCTGAAAGCAAAGTTCAAGATGTTTCCTGCAGTGTTTAAAGGAGTTCAAGGTGAAACTGCAGTTGCTGGGGCAACCTAATCCAGCCATTTGCTTTGGTAAAATGCTAAAAATATCCTTACTGCAATCTCACCATACCAAGGTAATAATAGCATGGCTAGTCACAACCAAATAAAATCAGATCAGATCCATCTCATTTGCCTCTCCTCTCCTCCCCTCCAATTTAATTTAAACATTGAGAAGAAACAGTTGGGGGGAAAGGGAGGAAAGAATCTTAGTTAAGGATTGTCTTAAACCAGACAACTTTTTCAGGCCAATTGGGGGATCATTTTCCTCAATAAATAATTGAACAAGTATAATGTTTTTAACACATTTGTTTAATTGGGTTCTCTTTAACAAATTTTAGGACATGTGTGAGGAACAGATCACATTTTAGGTCATATTTACGCAGAAATAATTAAAATTCAAAAGGGTTCACAAATTTGCCTCTGATTTTCATGTTGAAAGGTTTTTTTCTGCTAACTCAAGTCTTGTAAATTTTGCAATATCTTAAGCCATCTGAACCTAGCTCCTGCCCATTAGATCTGTGTTCTGTCTCTCCATAGCATTTTACAAGAGATGGATGTTTGAAATCCTGTTTGTATTTTCATAAATGGTAAATGCCTTATTCCATCCAACTGTAATTGCTTGGGCATTTTATTATGCAAGCTAAAACAAAGTTTTACTTTTTCTTATTTTTAATAGAATTCATGTTAAATCGTAAGGGAAGGCTGATGTTCTTTGGCCACGTATCTCAAAGCTATTAGGGCCAGATATATGTTACAGAGTTGATTTTCTTTTCTTTTCATCTCTATTGTGCCCAGTTTATGGCTGGATAAGTTCCTCAGGCTGTGAGAGCTCCACCTCTGTCACAAGCTTTCTTCCACCCACCCCTGCCCCTGGGAAGATGGTGGTGGAAGTGGGCAAAGTATTGTAACAACGTAGCCAGAAGCTGTCCAATGTGCCCCAGGAGGAGAGAGGTGGGAACAAAGGGGGCAGCTGGAAGGGTCAAGACCCTTTCACCCACATCATGCCCTCAGCAGGCTAGCCATTCACTACAGCTGCTTTCAAACCTCCACAAGACAGAAGATAGGAGCACATTTTCCTTGAATTGAGCCCCAAAGAGATTTGCAAAATGGTGAACTATCTCAATATTGTGTAAATGTCTCCTAAAATTGGTATCATAGCCTTTCACTCAAAGACATTCCTCTCCTCTTTGTCACGCACACAAACACATTTGAAACACCATCAAAACAACTAAAATTACAAGTATAAGAATGTGTATGCTACTTGAACTTCAGTACAAAAAAGAAAAGGAGGTCGGAGTGTCTATAAATATAAACAAGGAAAGAGATAAGGACAGTTCTTCCATAATGAAATAATGTTCTTTTTATGGGGAACAAGAGAAGAATAGTTTGATTAAGGTTAGATCTAAAAAGTTGGTGTAAGACAGGTCAAATGCTTATTGGAAAAATAACCGCAATGGTTGCTCCAAATCTGGGTAGTGGAAGGGCCACTTAAACCTGAATCCATTGAAGCAATGATCTGTAACCTTTATGACCTGGAAAGAAAGAAAGACTCACCATTCTTAAGGTGCAGCCATTGAGGATCAGTACAGATTTGGTGCCAAAGGATAATCCACAATTAACCCCTGTACCTCTATATTCCGAATCTGGTGGTAGCAACAAGGATAATTATTTAAAGTAACTACATGGTTTAAAAAATATATTAAAAGACTGCATGAGTTTCTTTCAGATGCAGACCACATCTTTTTAGCAACACTTTTAAGTCTTTTTACTTTCTAACACTTATTAGAACCATTATTTAAACAATATTTGCTGCAGCAATATTCATCAAATTCTCTGCTTTCACGGAGATATTAATTCATTTGCTAAACAGCAAGTGCCTGTTTGGTATAATACCAATATAGAAGGTTATTCAATATTCAATATAGAAGGTTATTCAATATTCAATATAGAAGGTTATTCAATATTCAATATAGAAGGTTCTGGTTATTTTCTTAGGCAGGTGTGGCCAGACATTCTGTGGATGTCATTTTATTTATATATATATTTTAAATATTTATAAAATTTAAATGACTGTTAAAATCTTAAACAAAATATAAGAGAAAAATTAGACATGCCACTAAATCAAACTAAAATACTTAATTGGTGATCAGGACTAAAATATACTGTAACTCACATATTGGGAACTTTACTTACATTGGTCCAAGTGCTCAGGGAAAAAGCCAGACCTTAACCATCTTTCTAAAGGCCTGCAACTGTATCCTGGGGTGGAGGTCATTCCAAAGAGCAGGGACCACCACCAAGAAGGCATACCTCTTGGGTCCCATGAGGTGACATTATTTTGGAGAAGGGACCTGGAGTACATCCCTACTGAAGCATGTGGGATAGGCAGATACCCTTGGGGACAGAGGTCCCTTGTCATGAAGAGCTTTATAGGTGTTAACCAGCACACCCTGAATTGCACCCAGAAGCCTATTGGGAGCTAATGGTGTGTTATAAGATCTAATAAGACATGCCCAAAATTACTGTTGCCATTGCATTCTAGACCAATTGAAGCTTCCAGAGGGTCTTCAAGAGTAGTCCCATGTACAGTACATTGCAATAATCCAAATGGGAAGTGGCTAAGGCATGAGTGACTGTGAGTAGGGCCCCTGAATGGGCCTGGATTAATCATTAGGTGGACCTGGCTTGCTGAAACAGACAATGATTTTCTTTTCTGTCCTTCTCAGGTGTGAAAGACAAGGGACAAGACTTGGAGGATCAGGGGCTGTAGCAAAACCTCCTGATCCTCTTAAGAGCTGCAGGTTTTATCCAATCACATATGATACAACCAGGATTGGGGACAAACTGGCCTATTCCTTAAATGAATGATTAAGGATAGAAATGGGAGTTGAGGTCTCTAGGAAGCAAGTCAATTTTTTGCAACCGCCATATACCTAGCTGTTTTTGTGGGAGCATTAAGGGTAGGAATAAGAAACAGTAGATTTAACTGGCTTGTTAGAGCAACCAAAATGGCTGTACTTATGTTTTTACATAAGATATAACTGGAAGAAGCTGATGAACACAGTCCCTCCCTCCTTCTGTCCGTCTGTCCTTCCTCAAAGCTGACAGCAGACAGAGGCTAAATCAGTAACAATGTAAAGCAATCCTTCATTAAATTATAAGCACGTCTAATTCCTGTTACCATTAAGTGTCTTCAAGCCAATTTTAAGGGATCAGGAAACCGGAAGCAGAGAAATATCCCTGAGGGAAATTCTGACAGGAAAAAAGTTATACAACAGCTCAGTCATAATAGCACTCAAGGAAATCATTTTCATTTCTGTAGAGCTGACACTTAGAAACTATGATTTTGTATGAGTATACTGTATTTTCTGGAAAGTTAATTATTTTTTCCTCAGTCTTAAACTAGAGCAGTATTTCTCCAGATTTGGGAACAAACATCAGCAGCTCCACCTAAAAGAATCCCAATTAGCAAGAAATGGGGAATTCCCCTCTTTATGTGATGCCTATTACGAGCAGTTCAATACAACTGGAACGAGCTACATTCTGGGAAAGAGATAGATGGGCCAACGGCCTAATGCAAAATCCTGAGTGTTATATTTACATTCACTAATCCTAATATAGTTAGTCCTCGGTTAAAGATCACTCATTCAGTGACTGAAGTTATGACAGTGCTGAACAAGTGATCATTATGACCGGTCCTTGAAGTTGCGGCCATTGCAGCACTCCAGGAGTCACATGATTGCGATTTGGGTGCTTGGCAACTGGCTTGCACTTAGGATGGTTACAGCATCCCATGGTCACATGATTGCCATTTGCAACCTTCCCTGTTGGCTTCTCAGAAGCAAAGTCAATAGGGGAGGCTGGCAGGTAGTGCAAGTCGTTCCTGCTCCTGTCGCTTTTGCTCCCGAGGAGCCCTGAGTAAGAGATCTCAGGGTTCTTGTACTCCATAGTGTGTGCCCGCAGGACCCCCCTGCCCTCTGCAGCACACCCCCTTCACTCCAGGCTGCAGCACACGGACACACGCACACACCCACCTGTGCACCTGGCTGCATTTCATAGCACCCCCCTACATGCCCACATGCAGGGCCACAGCACCAACCCCCCGCCCACCTGCACTCTGTAGCACTCACCCGCCCACCAGCCTGGTTTGTCATGACTGGGACTTGCAACTTCCTGCTGGCTTCCCCACTGCTGCTTGTTGGAAACTGGCAGGAAGTCACAAGTCCCGGTCATGTGAGGTTCTCGCTTAGCAACCCATGATCTTTGCTTAATGACTGCAATGGGGACTGCCGGGATTGCCATCCGCTAAGCAACGCAGTCATGTGATGCTGCATTTTACAACCACATTGCTTAGCGATGGAAATTCTGGTTCCAATTACCATCGTTAAGTGAGGACTATTTGTAGTACAATAGAAGTATAATGTCCAGAAGTTAAAAACTGGAGGTTATGCCACCAGCATTCTGTTCCAAATGGTTTAATTCAATAGGATTAAAAGCAGAATGGTATAGAGATCTGAGTGCTGGAGTTAGTGTAGGAGTTCCCAAGTTAAAATCTCTGCCCAGCTATAAATTTTATCAAATGACAGGCCAATCACTCACTCACTCATTCATTTATTCATTCTTTCTCTCTCCTTACACTAAGAATATTTCAAAGGCAAAGTATAAACAAGGTAAATAAATGTAGGAAATAAATCAGTAAGAATTATCCGCCTTCAGAAAGCCCAACTAGCCTTATATATTTATTATTAATAGACATTTTAGGTAACACATCTTGGAATTATATACACAAAATTTCCAAAACTGTATGTATCTTGCAAACAATACTGGCGTACCAAACAAGCCTTTCTGAGAGGAGCTATTAAACAAAAAAGGTGTTACCACTCTACTTTATACCATCCTCCTTTTTTTTTTTTAATTTATTTATGTATCAATACTCAGAAAAACATCGTGTCAGCTGGTTCCCTTCTCAGGTACATAAATCATTCACCCTATTTTAAGAATAAGACTCAGAACACAGTTTAAAAGATATTTTTAGGCAGAATTTGGGTAAGTATATGAAGGTGGAACCTTCAAATTCCTTCTAGGACTTTAACGATTAATGTAATACCTGCACTTTGAAAATGGACTTGAAAATCAACTCATAATCAGCACAGCTCACTTACTCCCCATTAACAATCTCATGATCCTAATGTGCCAGTTTTTAGGCAATTTTCACAACTCCTCATAAGCACATTGCAGGTGTTACCAGAATGTGGACAGCAACAGTAACCCTAAATGGGTCTCAATAATCTCATAATTGGTATATCAATCTAATCTGAGAAAGATTCTCCATACTTGTGCTTCCAAAGAAATGCTAGTTTCAAAAAGATTCCCCAACAGCTCACATTTTTCCTAGCCAAACTGCGAAATAAGCTCTCAAATGACACAAAATAAAAGCAGCAAATATGCAACACTCACAAGCTTTGTAGAGAACTGGCACTTTATCAGTCATGCTGATAATAGACCACCATGAAGGGAAGAAGTCACCATTCCCAACAGCAAGCTGTAGATTGCACTGACCATGTAGTGGATATGCCAATTTACTTTGCAGATCACCAAACAAATGCACACAAAAATATAAGGGCAAATTCATAAAAGGAGATATGTTTTTGCTTCTCTTGAGAGTTTTTGTTTCTATGTTTACTCTTTAGGAATTAGTAAGCTTGACAAGTACGTTTGAGAAATGGAGGATGTGCATTGACTGGTTAATTAATATTCTTAGGTACTTTTCTGTGCTCAGCAGTTGGCTAACTGCTCAGGCTAAGCAGCAACTGGACAAAAGATGTTACCTTTGAACAGCAGATTATCAAGCATGTGGATGAAAGCAGGGGAAAAGTGTCTATAATCTACAGTAGATGGTAACAGGGATAATGTACAGTTTTGGGGTTTAGAACAAATGGACAGCATGTGTAGAGGGCCTTAAAGGACAGGAGGAAGAGACACTACCAAGGCAATGGTCAGATAAAAGTGCCTGAACCTGGGTCAAGAAAGTAACTTGAGAAAACATCTCAGAGAAGCCCCTTCCAAGTTTGCATGGAGATAAAGGGAGCGAGTGGGAAGCATATTCAGACTTGCTACTATAGCTGTTACTATAAACCGATTCTGTTACTATAGCTGTTATAATAAAAATAGTACTGGCATTGGTTTCTGAGTCTGGTCTACCTAGTAGGGCTGACAGCATGACACAGATCAAAAGAAGCATCCTTTTCTTTATTCTGCAGAATTTTTTTCATTTTGATGCAAACAGGAAGATCCCTATGCACTCAGTATAAGTAGCTGTAACTTGCCCCAATGGAGGGTGACTGGAAAGAAACAATTCCAATTCTATTGTAATTCACAGAGAGGCAGTTGGTAGCCTTTACTCTTGAGAGAGATTCAATTAATCTGAGCTTTCCTGCATTTCATTAACTTATGTCTTTCAGCATTCCAGTACACTGCTTGGGAAAAGCCAGCCTAAAGCTTTAGTAATGTAGTTTCCATCAAGAGTAAAAGCAAACTTTTTCTCCATCTCTGAATCTCTGAAGCACTGCTCTTTTAAAAAGAACACTTTTTCTTATGCAATCAATAAGGGCTGGAACAAGTACAAAACCCAATGTTATTTATCTAATTCATTGTCTTGGACATGGTATCCCGTTTGTCATCTTGCTTCTTTCGGAGAATGTCAGGCTGGCTGCCACTTCCCCCAGCAATTTCCCCTTGACATGCAAGAAAAGCCAAAACCCAGAGAGTAGGAGGGACTACATCAGTATCTTGAAGACAGGCACTCCATAAGAGATTTTCCAATAGGCTTGATTCTACCCAGCAGCTATTGCTCATTTGGCACTGGGGGATGCATTTGGGAACAGCTTCTGCTCTTTAATCACAGCAAAAAAAAAAAGTCAGCTGACAAAGCATATTGTGTCCTGCTGGTCAGCTTGGTATTCTACCTTTAATGTCATTCCTTCCCTTCCCATAGCTAGCTTAACCTTTAGGACAGCCAAAATAAACTATGTGCCTATAAAGTGGTGTCCAGAAATCTCAACAGTTTGGAAACCAAACAAACACAGAGGAAGAAACAATATTAATAAATCTGGAACAACAACAAAAATTCAAACATGCAGATTCAATCAGAATTATGCAATAAGAGCTTCTTCCATTCAATTGAAAATTAAATTCTTTGAAGGATCTGATTTTGCTGCTATTCTCATAGCCAGTGTGTCATGAGCTGAGTCATAATCAACAACAAAATTCAGGCAAAGGAGCTAGTTAATAAGCTGCCTAACCATCGTTTTATCTAAAACTGTAACTTTACTGTACCTAGTTATCTCAGAGTAAGCCCCTTTGAATATAATATTTTGTTGGGAGGGAGTCTTTGGGGTAAATACCAGTAAAGTCGTATTATATTCAACTTTATTTGTAATTACCCCAAAGACTCCCCACCATCAAAAAATAAAGGGAAATTTTATGAAGCTCAAGCTCAGATACTTTGGTCACCTAATGCGAAGAGAGGACTCTTTGGAAAAGACCCTGATGCTGGGAAAGATGGAAGGCAAAAGGAGAAGAGGACGGCAGAGGATGAGATGGCTAGATAGCATCACTGAAGCAATGAGCATGAAATTGAGCAAACTCAGGGAGGCAGTGAAAGACAGGAAGGTCTGGCGCAATATGGTTCATGGGGTCACGAAGAGTCGGACACGACTTAACGACTAAACAACAACAAAAAATCCAATTCTCGTCCAATCTCTTATTTTAAAGAATGTTATAAACTGAAGAATAACAAGAAACTATTTGATGGTTAGAAGAGCCAAAACAATCTCTATTATCTGTTCATCTAAACACACCTGCATTAAAGATTTTGACCCATTCTAGTTCCCAAACTGTGGCAGAAGAAGACCAGAGAAAAGACATGCCCCCTACTCGTCCATGATTCCTCCTGATGAGAAGTGAGATAAAGATGGATTCTGCAGATAACACCTGGCATTACTGCCACCTCCATCACCCAGCTTAGCAGAAGACTCTAATGTGAGGTGAGAGTATGATTGTCTAAATCAGGGACTTTCCAACTTTTTCAGGCCACAGAACCTGTTAATTAAAAAATAATTCCTGGAACTTCTGATCAAGAGGCAAAGTTCTAGTGATAGAAAACTGGCAGTAAAACAAAGCTAGTGCTCATTGTAATTTATTGATGAAAATGTATATATTAAAAAATTGAGTTTCACACAAATAAATGGATGTCCCAATTATTGTCCCAGAAATTTCCTCCAATTACTGTAAATATAAAAAAATAAACTGCTTATTGTAAATGAAAATTTTACATTTCCAATGCACAAAATTTAAACCTGAACCTCACAATTACTTGGAAGATTATTCATATATTAGGCAGTATTGGACTTTAACTATGAGGCTTCCCATTTGCAGTTGACTACCATATCTGAAATGATGCTGAAAACCCTGAATCCCCCTTTTTCCACTGATGACGTTTGTCTGATGCCCCAATTCCAAAAACTCTCTGAAATGCAATGCTATTGCTCAAGATACTACAATGCAGAGATCACCTCTAAATCTTTTAAATATGTATTTCTTTGAGGAAACCCTAGGCCCTTTAGCAACCTCCAACTTATCAGCAGCAGATTTCTTTGATCTCCTGGAATACAGCTGGGTAACTATAAAAAAAAAATCCAGAGATCCCTCCTTCCTGAACTTTATCTGAAAACTTGACATCACCCTTCTCCAAGAAACTTGGTAATCCAAGACTCTAGAGCTGGGAGGCTTTGTATTTCACTCACTGGGGACAACTACAGGCCATAAGAAAGGATGCCCTCAGGGGGATCCAGCAGCATAATTTTTTACCTGACTCCAACAGATCCCTTCTCTTCTCCTTTTTGGGAAGGTTGTGAAAAAAATAATTGTGTGGCAACTGCAGAGGACCCTGAAGGAAGTAGATTATCTGGACTCTTTTCAATTAAACTTGCAGTCTAGGTACAGTATTCAGACAGCACCAACTGCACTTGTAAATTACCTCTGATGGTATAACTCTCATGGTCTTGCATGAGTTCTCAATGGTGTACCATACCACTGATCATGGTATTCTTCTGAACTATCTCTGGAGGCTGGGAGTGGGGACCACTGTATTGGAGTGGGTCTTCCTTCTCTGGAACCAGTTCCAATCTGTGTTGGTAGAGGAGGCAAGGAAAGAACCAGTCCAAAACCCCTGCTATGCCCCCCCCCCATTCAACATTTACATGAAGCCATTGGGTGAGGTCTTCCATTCACACCTGACACCACTGACCCTGTGTCAATGTCAATATCAGATAATGCCAAGCTCTTGATCTCAAATCTGGGCTGGGCAATAAGGACATGGAGGTTTTGTTCCAGTGCTTAGATGCTGTATAGGTCCATATGTGGAGAAACAGGCTGAGGATCAATCCTAGCAAGACTGGGTGGCTTTGGTTTCAAGTTACTTCCTGTCACAAGAATTTACCATTGTTAGTTCTCAATGGGGTCACACTTCTCTAGGTAGAAATTGTATGTAATCTGGAGGTTCTCCTGGACCCTCAGCTCCTGCTCAGTTTCAACTGGCTACCCCTGAAGATTATCTGGACACTACAATTGATCCAGAATGCAACTACACAAACAGTTATAAGCATTCCTCATTTTGCCCACATAACATCTCTGATCTGTGAGCTGTACTGATTCCTGTAAGCCTCCAAGTGCAATTCACGGTGTTTGTTGTCACCTATAAAGCCCTACCTGACTTAGAATCTGGTTTCTTAGGAACTGTCTTTCATTTCTGCCTGACTGGTAAGTTTTGGTAAAATTGTGTGCTCCATGCCCCAGCTGTAAAGCATTGTCACTTTACAGGACCTAGAAAGCACTGCATCTCCACCATGGAACAGTGTCCCCACTGAATTTGAATGACACTGACTGGGTTGGGCTTTTATAAAACTGTGATAACTAGTATCTCCTATAAAAGTAGCTGCCTTGACTAGTTTGTTCATATGCCTCTATGTTCTGAAGGGATAGCTATTTAATTTAAAGGATGAAAGCTCTGATATAGACTGAAGTAACCAAGGAAGTCCTCATGCTAAAATTCTTCCCTCACGTGCTCTGCACTACAGGATCTCTATGCTGCAGCATATCTAATTTCCAGTCCTTTGGTTATTTGGGAGTATCCATCATTTATTTATTTATCAAATTTATATGGCCACCCATCTCACACAATGTGACTCTGTACATTCATCTTTGTTTACTATGACCCTTGAAACAAGTGCTATCACAAGAGCATCCACTGGGGGATCTTAAAAGAGTCTTGCCTGAGGGAGGTACAGAATATGGTGGCCACATAGGAACAACCCCTTATCACTCCCAGAGAACACCCTATTAAAAGCTCCAGGAACCACTATCCCCTTTGAAAGCTTCAGGAAAGTAGAGACATTGGGGGCAGGGAGGTTACTAACCAAAGGAAGACATCTGCTATATGCATGGAAAGTCTTATAGAAAGTCTGCTTTTTGAAACAGGCTGGTAGACTCCCTTATAAATTCACTTTGGGGACTAAAGGGAAGTGTCCCAATCAATTGTGTCATGAAGGGGACAAGGTGTCTCTCCCTGGCCTGGTGACTTGCCTCTGCCACCTTCCTCACCCTCTGCAGCACGGTTCAGGAGAGGATTCTCCAAAGATCTTCAGGTCACCCTGAGTTAATTGGCTGATAGACAGACAGACAGACAAGGAAGGGAAACTATTTCCTGTTTCCCCTTCCTCATTTCTCTCTATGGTTCACTCATACTGAGGGAGAGGCATCCCAAAATGGGACTTTTTGCTTCTTGGTCTTCCTAGGATAAGTGGTCACAGGTGTGGGACTGTTCTAATGAAGCCACAACCCACCCACCCACCCCCCAGGATCCGTCTGTGTGTGGTGGCTCTTGATGCACTAACTCCAGCCTCAGTCCACTCCTTGTGAAAGTCCCCAACACTTTTGAATGGCCTTTTCCTGACAATCCTCTCCAGGCTGCGGTCATCCCTGCTGCTTGTGCACCTTTTTCTACCACACTTTTCCCTTCCACATAACCTTCTATTGATGTGCTTTGATACAGCACTTTGGGAACATTCAACTTCTTTTGCAATTACCTTTTGGGGCTTTCCCTCCTTATGGAGGGTGTCAATGATGGTTTTCTGCACAACTGTCAGGTCAGCAGTCTTTCCCATGCTTGTGATTCCTACTGAGCCAGCCTGAGAGACCATTTAAAGGCTCAGGAACCCTTTGCAGGTGTTATGGATTCATTAGCTGATTAGAGGGGGACACTTTGAGTCTAGAATATTGAACCTTTTCACACTATTCTAATTTTCTGAGATTGTGAATTTGGGGTTTTCATAAGCTGTACGCCATAATCATCACAATTATACCAAAGTAAGGCTTGACATATCTCGCTTTGCATGTAATGTGTCTATCTCATATATTGGTTTCACCTTTTGAGTTGCCATACTGACATAAATGAACATTTGCACGATATTCTAATTTTTCAAGTTTCACCTGTATATGAGATGGGCAGTTATACAAATTGAACAAATTATTTGCATAGCCACTTTAGCAGTTTGAATTCTGCTATTCCATCATTAAAAGCAGGAGGACTGGGCAACTGGTGCTTCCAGTTTCTGTATCCTCTGTGCCTGTTCTCCAAAACAGCAGCGACAAGCCCTACAGCAGCTATGAGAATTATGTGGCTCATGGCCAGCAACTGCTAGGGGAATCATGGGGGAAGGTTGCTACACAGTTGAAGATAAAACCTTTCCCCCTTCCATCAGAAAAATCCTTGGATGTATCATCATAGAGCTTGCTTGCTTGCTTGCTTGCTTGCTTGCTTCCCTGCCTGCCTGCCTGCCTGCTGCCCATCTCACCAGGGTTACTCTAGGAGGGGTACAGAGATTAAATCCAAAGCAACAACAATACAGTTTATAAAACATACTAAGAATCACAATATACTATATGCCTTGTGTTGAAAAAATGATTCCATTTCATCAGTAAAACAATAATTAAACAGCCAACCAATGGGGCTCACTCACTAAAGAACATCCAGGTCTTTAAGCACCTTATGAAAGGTCTACTGGGTCTGGACCATTTAGATTTCCAGGGGAGAGCAATCCTACAAAGCAGGTACATCAACAAAGAAGGCACAACACCTAGGTCCCACAAGACAGCACTGTCTAGTAGATGGGATCTGGAACACGCCAACCCTGTCAATTCTGGTGGGGTGAGCAGAGATAGAGACAGGTGGTCCCACAAACAACCTAGTCATGTGCCAGACAAGGCTTTATAGGTGATGATCAAAGGTGTTACATGGACATTTTGTAGAATGTTCAAAAGTGCCTGTGCCACTGCGTTCTGGACCAGCTGAAATTTCCAAATGCTCATTAATGGAAAGCCCCATATAGAGCATATTACAGTAATCTACTCCATGAGTTTACCATGAGTAAGGTCTCCCAATCCAGATACAGGTGCAACAGGTCACAAGGCGAACCTGGGCAAAGTCCCTCTAGTCATGACTGCCACCTGCTCTTCAAGCAGGAGCTGTGAGTCCAGGAGGTTATCTCGCTGTCAGTTATGGCTCTGCTGAAGGGAAAGGCAAAGAAGACTAAAGGAAAAATAAAGAAAAACAAATGAAAGAAGGATAAAGATAGTGAAAATCAATAGCTGTAAATAGAATGGTGCTTCTGAAGTTTCCTTGGGCTATGCTGTTCTAGCATAGCAGTTTCTGTGTAGATCCAATACAAAGTGAAGCACACAAGTACTTCACTGTTCAAGCAAATTACTTCCCTCTGTCATACTATGCCATATTCAATCTCATAAAATTGCAAACTCAGTAAAATCACATGCACAGGAATAACTAATTATTTAACTTTATCTGACAAGATCATGATGTGACAGTGAGTATAATTATCCTTGGCTTAAAGTGAGCATTTGAGAAGAAAAGCTTGAAGGCAAAATTATTGTAGGTGGCTGGGACCTCTTGAAAAGGGAATTAAGGATAGTGCAGTTTCAAAACCAATGGGGAAGAAAAATCAGCCCACAAAGGAATTGAGACTAAAGAAGGATGCTTATTGGAAATGGAAGAGCTAGTGACCAAGGAAATCTACAAAGATTCAGCTGAGGAATGTAGAAATGAGATTAGGAAGGCAAAAGCACAAAATGAGGTAAGACTAACAACAAAGGCAAAATCCAATAAGAAGTGTTTCTTCAAATAGCAAAAGGAAGACAAAGGAAATGGTGGGTTCACTGTTTACTCTAAATGGAGAAATCTTAACAGATCACAAAGAGGAACTCCTATTTTGCTTCAATCTTTATATTCAAAGGAAATAGCACAGACTGGGAATAAACACAATAGGGGAGGGTGCAGGTCAGTTAAGATCTAGAAACCAATCTTCTAGCTAATCTGAATAGCTGCAGGTCCCCATCTCCTGATGAAATATATCCTAGAATACCGAACGGTTAGCAGTGGTTTTTAAGCTGTTTGACCCAATTACCCCTTTTCTCAGTCTCAAATAATGTTATTACCACTGCAAAAAAGCCCAGACTCTGTTATTTTACCCAAGTGACTTGGCAGCAGCAGTCTCAAACTGGATCCTTGAGTCACACAAACAAGCAATTGCAAATTGTTCCATTATCCCCAGGATATACCCAAATTACACCCATGGGGTAACTACCCCCAGTTTAAGAACCACTGTGTTAGGGCTTCTGCTAATTTTCTTTCAGGAAACGTGAAGAACTGGGGAAATGTCAGAAGACTGGACAAGTGGTTCTCCTCTTCAAGAAAGGAAAAAAAGGGAATCTCAGCCAGTGAGCTTAACATCAACACCTGGAAAGATGTTAGAGCAGAAAATGGAACAGGTCATTTGTAAGCCTCTTGAAGACAATGCCATGATTGCTAAGAGTCAGCTTGGCTTTGTCAAAAGTAGGTCATGTGAGACAAATCTCATCTCCTTTGACAAAATAACTGCCATATTTATCGGCCCATAACACGCACAGGCGTGTAACACGCACCTTAATTTTAAGAAGGAAATTTGAGTAAAAAAACTTAAATTTAAAATAAATGACTTGGAAGCAAAATAAAGGGACTCTGAACTTTTTGTTTATTAATATTTATACCACTTATAAGGTAAATACGTAATATGAAAGAAAAAGCACCTCTTTGAAGGAAGAAAACTGGTGCTCCCCATTGCTTGCACGAGCGCCTGAGCTCCACAGAGCAGGAGGTGAGTGGCAGGCGAGCGAGTGAAAATCAGCATTCCCCATCTCATGCGAGGGAAAACCGGCGCTCCCTAGCACCCACGCAAGCAAAAACCAGCGCTCCCCATCTCGTGCGAGCAAAAACTGGAGCTCCCCAGTGCTCGCATGATGGAAAACCGGTGCTCCCCATCTCACGTGAGCGCTGGGGAGTGTTGGTTTTCGCTTGCGCAAGATGGGGAGCCCCATTTTCACTCGCGCAAGCGCTGAAGAGCACTGGTTTTCATTCACTCACCCGCCTCTCACCTCCGGAGCTGCCCCAGTTACAGCCCTGGCTCAAATGAAGGCTCCACTCTCCCAGCCCTGCCACTTGAGTATCGCATATAACACGCAGCTAGGATTTCAGCCCCAAATTTTAAGGAAAAAAGTGTGTGTTATACGCTGATAAATACGGTACTTTAGTGGAAAAATGGAATGCTATGGATATAATCTCTCTCAATTTCAGAAAGTTTTTTTACAGGAGGAGATGATGCAGGTGCTTAAGGATACGTCCTATGAAGACAGCCTGAAGGAACTTGGAATGTTCAGTCTACAGAAAAGACGCCTGAGGGGAGACATGGTATCAGTGTTTAGGTACATTAAAGGGTATCATGGAAAGTCAACCAAGAACTATTTTCTACAGACACAGAAGCCAGAAGTAATCAGTATAAGTTGAAGCTACCTAGATGTTGTTCAAATATAAAGAAAGAAACTATATGATGGTAAGATCTGTACAACAGTGGAACAATCTATCTACAGGGATTCTGAGTTCTCCATCTCTGGAGACATCCATCTATCCATCCATCCATCCAATTTATATGCAGCCCATCTCATTATACAAGTGACTGGAGGTGGCTTTTAAGAAGAGACTGGACAGGGTTCTCTCAAGGATGGTTTAACTGGTTTTCCTGCGCATTGTAGGGGGTTGGAATGGTTGTTCCTTGTAGTCCCCTCCAAATCCCTAATTTTTTGATTCTATAAATTACTAAACTAGACATTTAAAAAATCAAGGTTTGTCATCCCATTAAAAATAAAACCTGTATCAAACAGAATTTTCATAGTTCTGATCTGGCCAAAGTACAGACAGATAGATAGTACTTTGTTATACTTACTTGCCACACAGCTATTAAAGATAGAACCCATCAGGAAAAGACGGTGGCAACCTAATATGCTACCACAGATAGAATTAAATATATGGGGATCCAAAACCAGCCTTTCAAGAACTAGTCACTCATACTCTTCACTTGGATGGGCTACAACCACTCAATAATGTTGCAAGATTCAGTTTTGTACCAGAGTATTTGCTCTTGAATTCCTTGCAATACTCCTTGAATGTCATGTTTCTGTCAATTTTGGGGCCCTGCATAGCCCCAGGCTCAATAAATTCAACTTTGAACTATTTTCTCGAAAACTTTTCCCAAGCCCTCCATGGCCCACAATTCCATACCCATGTTGTGTGCTGGAGACCACAGTTCTTTAAAGCAAGACCAACATTAAGATTGAGAAGACCTTAGACAAAGCATCCTCTGGTGTGTATCTTCTGTCACTGGATCCTAGCAAATTTATGAGTTTGTGATGTGCTCAGCCTCTCTTATAATTACTCATAACGCCCCACAGCAGTACTGAACCGAGTAACTGTAGAAGATACAGACACTGGATCCAATCACCAGCCACTGCTCATAGTACCATGCTAAGCAAAAACTGAAGAGAGATCTAAGACATAGATCAAGAGTTAGACCTATCGAAGTGCTGAGACTATAAACAGCTACTTGAGAACACCAGCCATTAATTCTCAGTCTAGTTGGAATTGAAAGTAGCAGTCTACATTTGAGAATAAAGAGAATATACCTAAACATTCCTAGATCCAGCTGAATGGCCTGGCCATCACCCAAGCAATGGAGGAAAACTACCATATTGTAAAGATAACTATTAAATCAGTTTCTAAGTGGATCTTTTTTGTTAACTGATGAATTTGCAAGTTCTTGGCAAAGCAGAGAGGAAGTCTGTAATGATTTGACTGCCATTGCAAGGAAGCTCTGTGAAAATTAATTGATCTTCCTTAATCTCCAATTTCCAGAGATAGCAAAATGTAGTAACTTCCAGAAAAGGAATACTGTGTTTATTGACATTATAAATTGGCTTTGTCAATGGCGCTGTAGCTAAGATCTTTTTTAAAAGAGTCAGCATTGATGTTTCTCTAGTTTTTCCTTCTCATTCATAAACTGTTATCTGGAAGGGAAAGAAATACAATGTTTAAGGGCAGTTTGTTCAGCTTCTATCTCATAACTCTTTTCAGTGAATGTATCCTGATTTTGAAGCTGTTATTTTTTTTAAGGTCACTTAATAATGGTATCACCATTTATATTATATTCTTAAAATAATAAATATGGTATATGTTTCTTTTTAACATAAAATATTTCTGGTTAACAGCCACTTCTGACTAACTTAGTCTGGCTTGAAAGCTATGCAGGATCAGCCTAGTTAGTACTTGGATAGAATACCTCCGGGGAATACTACTGCTGAAGGCTGGACTTGGAAGAAGAAGGTAATGGCAGGAAGGTAACGGTAAACCAGCTCCCTACTATTACCATGACATGCCATTAAGACACCAGGAATCAAGCTTGACTTGAAGAAGACTTTACTTTTAAAAGTACTGTCACTCTAGTATTAGGAATGAAGTATTATAGAAAAGACTGGTATTACTTTCTAGTTAGCAGTTTAATTAGATGTGGAAAAGAAGATTTAACGTCCAAGGCAAAAGAAAAGCAGGAGGGGCTGAACTGAAGTTAAAAGGAAACAGAGGGTGAAATCCAAGGTGATAAACTAATGGAACAAAAGAACAGAGTTGAAAATGCAAGACATATTAAGAAAGAAAATAAGAAATGCCTAACAGTTTGCAATGTTATCTTGCATCTTAACCCTCCACAAGTGGAAGAGAACAACAAAGCAACTATATAACAAGAGCATCATTTTATTAAAAGCCAATTTTAACTAAGAAAAAATCCAAACCAAGCCCAAAATACACAATGCAAATGATAGTAGGAAAGATGACCCAAAAAACCCTATAAATCAGCCCATTAAATGGAGGGGGGGGGAGCTCTAAGAACTCAATCAATATTCATCAATCAGACAGATCCGAAATTATAGAAAAGAATGATAAATATTTGTTATTTCTTATAATATAAAACACAAATACATTTAAAGTTTTCTTGCACAAGCTATGTTTAAATGGATGGAAACATGTAACTGATACACTCACCATTTCTTGGCCTTTTGTCTAAGATCAAATATAGTTATTGATTGACTGATTGATAAATTATTGATATTGTTCTTCTCCTGTGTCTCTGACCCATGCATCTCTGATAGCACCCAAAATGTAATTTTAGAACACAGTCAAGAAGACGTATGCTTAATTTTCTGATCTGCCACAAATCACAAAGATGGTTGCAGGGCATTTACTAAGCTAGTTCATCAGAATAGTCTGAAAATAAATCTCCCTGGTTGGCCACTCTTAAACTGAGAAACCAGGGACAGTAGCTCTTCTATTACTGACAGAAGATATAGTAAAGCTCGGAATGTGTTCCCTTTTCACTGTGCCTGAAGAAGATTTCATTATCACTCAAAGGTTTGCCATGTAGCAACAAAAGTCACTTCCCTGCATTGGCTCTTCTCCCCAGTATGTAGGTTGTTTGTTGTTGTTGTTGTTGTTGCTGTTCTGTAGGACCCATTAGGAAACCAGTTTGTACACCAAAACCAATAAAAAGGAAGAGAGTATACATCAAATTCTCAGCCTAAGTAATGATGGTAAAATGTATTTCTACCCTCACTGACACAAACAGTGAAAATATTATTTTCCTCCTTTTGATTCATTGCCTAACTTCTGCACAAGCACATTGTGTCAATGCCTCTTCTTTATCCAACTCTGATGTGTTGCCATGGAAGTTGAGAATTTAATTTCTCTAGCCCTTGTACATATTCTTACATACTTCTGGCAATGAAGGGAATCCTTTTATTTTCTTCAGATACTGTTGCCCTGGCAATCATTTTGCTGGTTCATAGCTCTATTAAAAGGTGACACTTTTTAGGAATATTTCTAATATTTGTGAAGATAAAATTTGTAATGGCTCGGGGGAATTTAAAAAAAAAAGAAACAAATTCAGGGGAAAAAATGGGGGCACAGATGAAATCTTTTCCAACATTTTTTTTAAAAAGCAAATCTGATTTTATTTGCAATTTCTGCTATATGTCCCAATAACACAACACCCACCCCTATTATAAGTGTGTCATGGTACAATGCATGCTGGGTGAAAAATGTGGACAGTGACAGGTACATTCTTTTGTGCTTAGTGCCAATCTGTGCTGTTCCTCTGTCTCTGGGGTTTCTATCCTGTGACCTCCAGAGCTTTATCACAGAATGCTACTTCTCTATGCCTCAAGTGAGGTTTTAATTCCAAGGTATAATGACAAACTATCCCTCCTCTCCACAGAAACTAAATGGCAAATATCTTGACAGCTTTCTTCCCTCAGCAGATAGAATGTTCAGGAATGATGTGCTGTGTGTCTCATCACATCAGCTCAGCCAAGCATGTCAGAAGCTTTTTTACTAGAGGTACAATATGTTGTAGATTCATTTCTAATATACAATTCTCAAATATGACCATTAAAAGCTTTTAATGCATCCATTAATCACAAATATGGAACTGAAAAGAGAGACAAATTGCAATGATTTTTCTACTCCAAAACAGAAGGTAGATATCAGGTCTAAGATACTGATGATTCTAGAGGAATCATTATATGTCACAATTCCTGCCAACTAAATTCATATTAGCCTCTTTGAATACAGGTCATATTGTTTCCAAAACATAATGACTACAGTACACTCACAAAGCCTTGTGCACTGTCATAAAATGATATTTATGCCCTTGTGCATCCACCAATTCATTTTGATATAATTTATGAGGGAAGGATCCAGCTGCCTGATATAAACCTTTAGAACAGCCTGTTGATTCAAATCTTCCATCTACAGCCAGAGATTCAGAGTGAGCTTGGATCCTGGCCAATCTTGTAACAACTGGAAGCATAAGCATTTATTAAGTTATAATAAATATTACTTAATGAATTTGCCAATGAAACTTGCAGTATATACATTCAGAACATGCCACAGACGGTCTAAGGTAGGATGAGAATATCTAGACCACATTTTAATTTAATTAACTTGCAGTTTCCCTGAATTATATAACATTTAGGATAGCCCTTTAGAATGTGTACTTCTCCAAATTTTGCGGTGGTTCTCAGCTCAAAAAAAAATCATATATACAAATGCATAGACTGGGGAAAGGTGCATACTAATATGCAAATAAAAGGGGGAAACACATACATTAGGGAAAGTTGCGTATAAAATAAATATGGAATTTTGTTTGTGCATGTGTTTTTAATAATATACTGAAGAAGAAACTGGACAGAAAGGATAGCACACATGTGAAACTAACCCTAACCAGAAGCAGAAGGAATTCCCCTAAGAACTAGGAAGCTCATCACATATGCTGTGCAACTTGGTACCCAAGGATGATTTAGCACATGAATAGTCATAGTGCCAGTATGTGACAGAGTATCCCATTGTGGCTGAAAAATATTCCTTACATTTCCTGCTATCTTGCTGAAAAGCTTTTATTTAATCATGCCAATTCAAATCAGTATTACTATCTTACGTAGCTTGGATTTGTAAGTTTTGACCTGGGAAATCAATCTACATGGAAAAGTTCTAAAATACATATAGGATGATGAGAGGGAGGCACTATCTCTTTTTGTTCCCCCAAAATTCACAAGGCAACCACAATCTTTCTGACCAAGAGCTGTCTATATTCATTGGATTCTAGTAATCACCTGGAAATGAAGTCCAGCACATACAGACACAGCAAAAGTATTGATATCCCTCTACTTTTTCCCAAAGAATCCTAATTTGCTATGAAATAAGTTGAAACAAGCACAAGTAAATGGCATCCACCATTTTTATTCCATAGTCAAGAGCAGACACTTTGCTTTTGATGTATGACTTAACATATTCTGAGAGATTTTCCTTAAAGAAAGGTGTTAAACATCCCTCCCCCTAACTGATACATGACTTGGACTTCAACTTCCAATATTCTCAGTCATTGGTCTTGTTGGCTAAGAATTCAGGAGATGCTGGACAAAGAAGAGGTAGAAGTTTGGTGTCAAACAAAAGAAGATGCTATCGCCTTCACCGATATCAGTAAGTTCCCAACACTGAAAATTTTACAAACTTCACATGCGCCTGAAAAAAAGTTTGATTTCTTCTTCCATTTCTGTTCCCAACTAATGTCTTCTTCATACACTGGAGAAATAAATCTTTATAACTGAAAACTTTCCAAAAATAATAATTAAATGTGCATGAAGGCTATATTTGAATTTCTAAAACAGGGCTACCAGTTGAAATAACTTCTCAAACATTTAAATAACCAGTTTGAAATAACTTCTCAAACACTTAAATGTTCCATTGAATGTGACTAGGGCAAAAAATGACTGATGAATTCATGAAAGAGTGTAACTTCAGACTTCTTTAATCATACATTTATTATGCAAAACAGGTTTCAACCTCCAGTGAGATTTTCCTAGTGTAGTATCAACACTTGAAAAAATGAAGTGTGAAAAAGAGTTTAAAACTTAACTACCCCAAGCACAAATGCTAATGATGCTCATTAAAGATACATTAAAAGGAAAGAGGTAAAGTGGATGATTGTCCTAATAAGACTTTTTAGTCTATTGCAACAATTTCTATTTTTTAAAACACAGGTTTCTATGTAAAAACAAGCTCAACAGAACCATACAAACTAAGGAGAGCTGCATTTGAGCAGGCCTTATTTCATCACAACCTGAAAAAATAAAGCCCCACTTTATACACTCATTTACTGCTATCCATTGCAGTAGTTCTGACACTGATAAGGGAATATATAAATCCTTCCTAAGAATGTGAGGATCAGTCTAGACCTAGTTCATGCCATGTTGCAAGTTGTCATATATTCATACCATGTCCTAATACGCACTGTCACTTATAAATTTCCCTACTATCTGAATGTACATGCAGAATGTTCCTCTTTAATGCCTAGGCATTATTCAAGGCATTCAAGAGCTTTAATTGCTTAACTCCCCCATATAGTTCTTACTCCCTGCCTCAAGTAAATTAGAGACCAACAACAGCGATTAAGTGTTCAATAAAGACACCCACAGGAAACTGTTGTCTATACACACACACAGACACACACACAGTTTCCATGTAGCTACTCCTGCTCTTTTTTCACTCTCATGAAGGCAAGATCAAAGAGAACTCTGAGCAGAACAGGACAGCCACTAAATCACCATAGTTGATTTTCCGTATTAAGTAAGCATACAGATCAGAGTTTGACAGAGTTTATGCTTCTTGAGCTATGAATGTGTTTTCTTGGTGGTATGGATATATCTGAGAGTAGAAAGCAGTATCCTAAGTCCAGAAACTAGAGACTGGAAGGATGCTGCACCTCATAATACTGTATTCTTGTTGTTTTCTTTATGATTGCTAAATTACTTCTCAAGGATTTGGACCCTAACTGAAATGACGAGGCTGAAAACTGTCACACAGTATATACCTTAGTATTATAGTCTCCAGGTACAATTCTTCCTTGCATAAGCTAGAATTGCATTGTAGAGTTTCAACTACATACAATTCAAAAATGCTTGTAACAGAAACATGTTCTAGGGCAACTAGACTGCAAAATAAAATAACCTTCATTAATCATGACACAACTAAGCAGGTCTATCTCCCTGACTGACTGATTTCTCTTCCTCAACGGCTATGAAATAAAGGTATTTCATAGTTCCAAGGGGCAGATAATGAATCCACAAATCACAGAATGCCTGTGACAGAGATGCCCTAGTTACTGTCACTGCATCATGACCTATTCCCTGTTTCAGCTACATAGTTTTGTCCAGGACTCCTTATCTGACTAATTGCTTGCTCTATTAAGAATTTGAGGCCCTTGTTCCAGACAACACTTAGGATGCTGACACTGACAGTAAGTATGGTAACACTTCAACTTCCCATCTCACATGAAGGGTATAAAAAGCATTCAGATACACACAACCTCCTCTATCAGCATAGTAAACTATTCCCTGGCATAAATCTGTATTAATCTTCCATCTCCAGACCTCAGCTACAAACTAGTATGCCTAGCAACAGAAATCACCCACCTGGGGCAGCATGCGATTTTCCTCCTCCAGCTGTCTTACTCTTGCTTCCAGCTGCCTAACATAGGACAAGGTTGATTCTAAAATTAAAAAGACAAAAGAAAAGGACTTGTATTACACAAAGAAGTCTGCTTTGGCAAACTCAAGGCCAGAATTACTCACCAACAGATTTCTGGCGCTCTCTCTCTCTCTTTTTTGCAAAAACTATGTCTCTAAAATATATGGTAAAAGTGTTCTCTTTTTTATGGACTACATGGAGGAATGAGATGTATCCATGAACCTTTTAATTTTTCAAATGTCTAAATAATCAGATTGATAATATAGAACAGAGTTGGATGAATATTGGCTTCCTCTTGAAAAGTTTTTTGACTACTCAAAACAGCTGAGCAGCCCAATTTGTTATGTGCTCTGTTGGGGAGTTCATTAGTTATGCTGCATTGTCTTGGACTCTGCAGAAATTAAGCAAAACTTTCTAAAAGTTGTGGAGATTTAAATGGAAAGTTCACTGTTGTTTTAATAATTGCTTCCACCTTGCTGTCCTCTTATTTTAACTCAAAAGTGCACAACTTAGACTTCTTTACCTTGGAGATTGATGTCTACACTCCATAAAGGAAATCAGGCCAGGACAAGAACATTAACTAATTAATAAATATAAATTAATGTTTAACTTACATTAAATTAACAAATACTATTTACTTGATTCTCCCCTTCTGTACAAATGTATATCCTTCAAAGTAATTTTTCCACTTCCATCTATATGATACAAAGCATATACATGTATAAAATGAATCTCCTTCACAAACCCATATATACCCATGAAGGAGATATTTTTCCCTTTCTTTTTATGGAAGCTGAATGTTTATGGCCTAATTAATAGATGGAGAAGGAACCATCTAGTGGATCCAGGAAGTGTTATTCCTTACATCTGTCCTCTATGTACAATTTGGGTTTTTCAATTTTATTTTCATTTACATATCTTTCTTCTTGACTCCAGCACCTCTGCATAGGACGTAAAAAGCAAGAAGGTGGTATTTGCCCCAAGCTGACACTCACGCTCTTTCATTCATCCTTTCCCAGAGGCTTCTTTAGGTTATGGTGAATAGGAGATGGAGGAAAAAGAATGCTGGAACCAACTTTTACTTTTGATTCTCCTTTTATTTGGTTACTTGAGGTACCACCTGTCTCCCACAGCCTGGCTGATTCGAGGTTGGCGTGCTCTGGGTTCCTTCGATTAAACAATGTCATCTATCAGGACCCCAGAAAGACCCAAGCATTCTCTATAGCACCACCTGTCCTCCGGAATGAGGTTCCCCCCTGCTTGAGATTTGGATGGCCCCCAATCTGCTGTACTTTAGAAAAGCTGTGAAGGCCTGGCTCTTCACCTTTGGTGAGGGACAGTGAGACCCCTCACTTTATCTGCCATCTTTTAACTTAATTTTCTATTTTGTATTGATTTTTATTGTTCTATTATTATTTGATTGTTGTGAGCCACCCAGAGTTGTTGAGTCAGGCGGCATACAAGTTTAATAAACTATATTATTATTGTTGGTCGCACGGTCAGCCAGATGTTTAGACTGGATTTGGCATTTCTGTCCACCTACTGAGTCCATCCCAAGGACCTGTGATAAGCAGATGTTGTTGATGGTGTTAAAGGTATCATTGCAGGATGTAAACTGTTCCAAGAAAAGCTGCCTTTTGCAATTGACTGATGGTGATTTTGTCAATGCACCATTGTTGCTACTTTATCATGCCATTGTTTGTAGTCACTCTGTGCAATCTTCTTGCAGCAGCTAAATAGGTGGTCCACTGTTTCTTCAGCTTCTTTGCAGAGGCAGCATTTACTGTCTGTTGCTGTCTTCTCAATTCTGGCTTTGTATGCATTTGTCCTTAAGGCTTGGTCTTGTGCAGCCAGAATTAGCCCCTCTGTCTCTTCTACTTTCCTGCTCTTAGCCATTGCCAGGTCTTCTTATCTGCTTTGTCTGCTAGTGTGTGTGTCTGTGTGTGTGTGTGTGTGTCTGTGTGTGTGTGTCTGTGTGTACTGGCCATGTAATACTTTGCCTTGCCATGTCTCTTTTCTATTCTTCATTTGGTTTTGTAGTCCAGTTTGGTCTCTTCGGGATTCAATAAGCCTTCAGGGTGTACTAGCTTCAGTGCATCTTCTTCACTGTTCTTCAGATATTCTTCCAATGCCCTTTTTTCTTCAACTGTCTGGTGTACTTGTAACATTCCATGCCCACCTATGCTCCTTGGTAAGTAGAGACTGTCAACGTCACTGCATGGATGAAGGGCATGATTCATTGTCATTATTTTTCTGGTCTTCCTATCCAGGGCTTCTAGTTCTGCTTGAGTCTACTCCACTATTCCAGCTGTATATCCAATGACTAGAATTGCCCAAGTGTTAATTGCTTGATGGTATTTCCTCCACAGAGTTTGGACTTTAAGATCTTCTTCAATCTCATGAGGTATTCACTACTAACCTTCTTCTTGACTTCAATGTGCTTGATGTTGTCAGCTTGAAGGATGCCCAGGTATTTGTAGTGATCTTCTTCATCCAGACTCTTGATGTTATTTCCATTAGGCATCTTGATTCCTTCGGTTTTCACTATTTTTCCCCTGTTGATGGTCAGGGTGGCACATTTGTCCAGTCCAAACTCCACTGCAATATTTTGGCTGTATATTTGGACAGTGTTGAACAGCAATTCCATTTCATATAGTGTTTTTCCATACAGCTTCAGATCGTCCATGTAAAGGAGGTGCGATAGCCTGGCAGATGTTTTTGATGTGTGATAACCATAGCCTGTCTTATTCAGCACTGTTGACAGAGGAATCAATGCAATGACAAACAGTAGTGGTGATAGTGAGTCTCCTTGAAAAATTCCTCTCGATGTTAACCTCTCCCAGCCTATCACCACTGACCAGCAACTGTGTCTTCCATTGTGCCATTGATCTTTGCTTCTGATGTTTCTACTGACTCCTGTTATTTCTAGGCACTTGATTATCCAGTCATGTTGCAGGGAGTCAAATGCCTTCTTGTAATCAATGCAAGCTACATTCAAGTTGGTCTTCCTTCTCTTGCAGTTTTCCAAAATAATAATAACAACAACAATATTCGCATAGTCAGCCAGATGTTTAGACTGGATTTGGCATTTTATCCAACTATCAAGTCTATCTCAAGGACCTGTGATAGGCAGATGTTGTTGCTTGATGGTTTTAAAGGTATCGTCACAGGATGTCAGCTGTTCCAAGTAAAGCTGCCTCTTGCAATTGACGGATGGTGATTTTGTCAATGCCAATGGTGTTCAAGTGGTTTGTTTTGGGATTGCACCAAGGCACCTATTACTACTGGTAGTATCTTTGCTTTCTTTTGCCACAGTCATTCTATTTCTGTTTGCAGGTCTTTGTATTTTGTGATTTTTTTCAGTTCTTTTTCTTCTATTCTGCTGTCTTCAGGTATTGCAATATCTGCTATTCAGACTTTTTTGTCTTTCTTATCAGCAATTGTTAAGTCTGGGGTGTTGTGTAGCAGGTGCTTGTCTGTTTGAATTCTAAAGTCCCAGAGCACTTTAGCTTCTTCATTTTCAATTACTTTGTCTGTTTTGTGGTCCCATCAGTTCTTGCTTGCAGGCAAATGGTATTTCTTGTAGATATTCCAATGCACCATTGTTGCTACTTTCTCATGCCATTGTTTATAGTCACTCTGTGCAATCTTCTTGCAGCAGCTTATTATTATTATTATGGTTGGTCACACAGTTAACCACATGTTTAGACTGGATTTGGCATTTTTATCCATCTATCAAGTCCTTTCCAAAGACCTGGGATAGGCAGATGATGCTGTTTGATGGTGTTAAAGGTGTCATCACAGGATATAAGCTGTTCCAAGTAAAGCTGCCTTTTGCAATTGACGGATGGTGATTTTGTCAATGCCAATGGTGTTCAAGTAGTGCTCCAGATGTTTTCAGATTGCACCTAAGGCACTTATTATCATTACCATCATCATCATTATCAAATATATGTATTCTCCTTCTATCCTAGATTTCAATGCCATTGTAGATGCACTCCCCCATTCCTTCCACTCCTCCAGCCTTAGTGGTAAAAATGGATGGGGCATGTTGTCAATGTCAAAAGAAGCCACCACAGCAGAGACCCAGAGGAGGACAAAATGGCCTAGGAGTTGTTGAGGAAAGTTAGGAAGGCAGAGAGAAGCAGCAGAAGTAGAAAAGATGGGTTTGGAAGAAAGGAAATAGTGAATCTTCAGTGCCACATCATCCTTCTCAAGAGACACTGGGGTCTGCATTGAACTCTTCCCTCTGCTGTCAGACCATGGGTGATTGCACTCCTCTATTCTAATTGAAGAATTAGCTGACACTTCAAAAGCCTCACCCAAAAAAAGAAACAGGAGCGAACACTCAAAATCTACAATATAGGAAAAATCAAGTTGCAACCATTTTAAAACAACTATGATACACAAGATATATCACTCAATGGAAACACAGCCTTACCACAGCCCAGGTCCATATATTCAGTAATGTTACAGGAATTTTCCTCTCAACCAAGACAGCAACTGCTGTGTTTAAAAAGCACTCATGTGGACAGAAAGCTATGAGCTCAACCTTAAGTAACTTTGCTTCTGCTGCTGAGATAGCTAGACCAACATCACCTCATCTCCTAGGCAACCTACAGAATAAGAAGTAACAGTGATGGATGAGGCTTCATTTCCTTCCATTCCAAAATTTGTTGGAGATTTAAATAGGCTCACACACTGGGAGTGAATGTGAATTGTGGATGATCAAGGTAGCAATCCATTGTGGTTTGACAGAAGTGATTAATATACAATGTGCAAAGCAGCCTAAAAATAGGACTGTGAGACAGCAGGGGAAGAAGTGATCCAAGCCTTTAGGTGCTTTGCTATGCAAGAGTTGTCACAGTAAGTGATGGGTGATCTTATGATGATTTGAAAATTAGCATACACTGGCTGCAAAGTTTCATTACAGCAATTCTTGTCTTTGGGCCCACCCACTGTGTACTTTGAATTCCCACAATCAAGATCAGTTCTGAGTTTCAGCAGGCCCTTGTATTGGTGCCATTTTATGGATCTAATGTATTGGAAACGCCCCCCCACCCCCACCCGGCAGACGATAAGCTATAGAAAAGTGGGAGCATCAGCAGCTTTCAATAAGTTACTTCACAAATTGCTATTTATTTCAGTTTCATTTTGCCTCTTAAGAATTTTCTGTGGATTGACGCAGTCACTGCTTCTGTCTTATAAACAAGAAGCTAAGGCTGAGAAACTGCATTAAGAAAGGTAATACAGACCTACTATCTTCCACAGATTTTCCCCATTTCTGAATAGGATACCATCCTTATGTTTAGGATATTTTTGTTCAAATCCCAGTTTAGTTATACACTCAGAAAGCAAGCATGGGCAATTCACTCCCGCCTTTGCTTCAGCAAACTTGTCAAAGCCTTTGATGGCATTATTATAATGTTATAAGTAAATAAATAAATAAATATAAATTTAAAAAAGACTATAATTATCAAATTTATATAGTGGCGTAAAAGTGACTCTGGGTGGCATATGACAATTAATTAAAAACAGTAAATATATAAAACCAGTCATTATTAAAATATAAAAAACCAAAGGCACAAGGGAGAATGAATGTTAGCCACAGTAATGGAGCCATCTTAAAATTTCACCGATCCTCTCAACCCCCAGGCTTGATGGCATAGCCAGGTCTTGAGGAACTTCTGGAATATTAACAGGGATGGAGCTAACCTCACTTCAGGGGTGAGAATGTTTCATAGGTGGGCACCACAGCAGAGAGGGCTCACCTCCTGGGACTTGCCAAGTGTAGTTTCCTAGTAGATGGGACCTGCAGCATGCCTTCTCTACCAGATCTGATGGGACGGGCAGATATAATCAGGGAGAGGCAGTCTCTCAGTCTTGTAGCTGTTATACATGTATTTTGATCCCACCCACCCCTTTCTTGGATGCACCTATAACTCCTCTCAGGCAGAATGAGATGTCCTAGTGTAGGCAAAACCATTAAGAATGCTTGGTTGAATCAGACATAAGTCTTTTCATCTATAATTCTGTTTCCAAGAAGAGCTAGCTAGATGAGACTCAAAGCTTACAAGCAGAACATCTAACTGAAGGTCTTCTCTTTGCATTTGCCTCCAACAAACGATAGCAAAAGTCTATTCCCTCTGTGCACTGATGTTCCTTCTGGCTATCATGGCTTTGCAAATTTGCTATGAATCTGTTTGATCATTTTTATTTAAATCATGTGTGTGAACTATTATCACCTAATTTTGTTACAGTAAATTCCTCAGGTTAATTATGTGTGGTGTGAGCTACAACGTGGCATACGTCCTGAATCTACTGATTACAAATATTATGTTATCAGAAAGTACAGTATGTCTTGTACTTTTCTTACTATTGTTTAATTAAGATCTAACCCCTAACTTCCAATAATTATTAGAGTCCATAGTTTTGTCTGACATTAACCAAACCCCAAAAGCACTAAGTTCCTCCTCCTTTCTCCCTCCCCCCTTCTCTGCATTATCCAAAGGTAGACAAGAATATAAGAGAGAAATGCTTCAGTTGCTTGTTTGAAACCACAAATACAGGTAAAGTAAAGCCTCTTCAATATACTTGTGGCTTTCCAAGTCTTTAGGGATAGCCTCTCATGCCCAAGAAATGACAGGCTTTAGAGTGTCAAAAAAAAAGAAAGAAAGAAAAAGAAAAAAGAAGTAATCTGCCAAGACAAATGCACGAGCTGTTTCCTTTCTGGTAAGCACTTCCTTGACTGCTTCATCTTTCACTGATACTTTGTTGTCCCTCACCACCCCCTTCAGTGCAGCCACATCAGAATCCAGGTTCCATTCCTTCTATATCCCAACTATATTTAATCACTAGTATGGTCTATCATCTTGATCAACCTTGACCAATTTATTGATACAAAAAGAGCATGGACTGAAATGCTTGAGACAGAAGAATATACGGACATCAAAATGACATTATATCCACATGTCTCATTATTTTCTCAGCAACAAAGATCCACTTTCTTAGGCTATTCTTATTGCACCTAAGGGTAAATATGGTGTTCTACTATCCTAAATCAACTCTTCCTATGAGAAGAGTAGGCACAGGCATCTGGCAGTTCTTTCCTGGCCTTATTGAAAATAACACATGAAGTCAAATCATGTGGTCTGCTACTGAACTCAGGGCTTAGAGTTTAATCAATGTGCTTTGAGTCTTCAAGCAACAAATGCAGGTATCAGAATCTACAACTGGCAAGTAAAATTTGTGAATCCACATTGTCCACATAAAGAATAAAGTAATCCATTAACCTGAGGTCAAATAAGGTCAAAAATTTCATCAGCCACCTCTTTTTTGCTTAAGATACAAGGATTTTAACATCTTTTGGCTGGAACTAAAGAATAAGCCTTTACCTCTTTTTTTTAAATAAGAACTTTATTAAGTTATAAAAAGCATACAGGTAAAAGCAAACAAGAACTAATAATCAAAAAGAAAAGTAGAGAACAAAAGAGTTAAAGATATAGAAGGAATACAGAAGTGATGAAAATTAAAGAAAAAGGGGAAAAAATTAAGCCTTTACCTCATAGCATCTACGTATCATATTTGAAAACCAATATAAACTTCAGCTCCCCCACTGCTGTTGGATATTTAAATAGCCTTTCATGAATTCTATAGTCATGAAGAACTCTACTTACTCATTTTTCTACAAGCGTAAGTTACTGTTGCTAAATCCACAGATCACAGCTCTTTATCTATCTTAGCAAATGCACCCATGGAGTTTGACAGGAACTAATGCAGGGAATATAGCTAGGTCTTGAGGGAAGTATAGCCCACCATTTAAAGTGTCAATGAAACATGTAGCTTTTATATATAACTATATAAAAAAAGTTGATAAAAAAGGAGATCCCCACTCAGTCACTAATACTATGTAATTACTCCAGATAAGCTCCCTCCCTGCCAATGTCATTTTAGTGGCTCTCCTTCATTGGATATGTTCTCACAGAAGATGGACAATTTACTGGAGAGGTTTTAATTTGGATATCTGCATAGAGAAGGGAGTTGGACTCAAGGACAGTATTTTTACTGCAGCACAGATATAAACTCAGATTAACTTAATAATATACAATTAATCAAAACAAATCACGGACTACAGATTATCCTTGCTTTCTATCATAAAATCTGCTCCACGGACAGCTGCATTTTGCATTTCTACAATTTTGTGGGGGCAGGGGTGTCTCATTAAATTTGTAGCTTATTGTACAGCATCAGCCTTTCCTTCAGAAAATATTCTCCACCATCCCTTAACAAATAATTTTTTTACTAAAAAAAATCTTGGTGATGAATGGTCAATATACTGATGTAGGCCTTCACAGCCAGTGTCTGTGTCACAGCAGTATTAGGCTTCACGGTTTAGTGTCCATGGTCTAGACAGCAGATTTCCATATAATAATATGGAAAAATTACACACACACACAGAGTTATATATGTAACAGATTTCCTGACATTTTGCCAGCAACTGTGGCTGGCATCTTCACAGTCACTAAAACCTGAAGCCCAACACTCCCCAACTCACTGCTCTAGCATGGTTAGGAAATGAAACCCAGGATGAACTGCTCTTCCTGCCATGAAATGAGCAGCTCTCAGCACGATGCGAACAGGATCTGTAAGGTTTGAACTTTCAATGTGTTTTATGTATATGTATATACCTTGAGTCCTACAGTTTAAAGTCCTGGTTTTGTTCACATGAATGAGTTTTCATTATCAAAAGTTATGTCTACGAATCCCTACCTGTAACTTCTGATTCAAGTATTGGGTCAGGGCTATTAGCAAAATCAACCACCTCTTCTGCTTCCCCTCCCTTTTTTTTTCCTTAATGACAATTTGCAGAAGGTATTTATTTATCCCACCTCTTCTCTCTCATGTGCCCCTACATTTTTTTCCTAAAAAAACAAAACAAAACGCTTCTTTATGTGCTGTTCATAATTACCAGCTTCTATACTTCTCTTTAAGGATCACTATCCCACTGATTTTTTTTACTTTTGAGGATGAATACAGAAGGCTGTACTTTTACCAAGGAATCTTCTAGGCAGAGGAGAGTAACAGACAAAAAAGCTGAGATGGTGTGTACTATTGGTCCTCAGGATGAGATGGACACTCCCTCCTTGTTGATGGAGAGAGCTCCACATTAGAAAGAGATGTGAGTGATGTGAAACCTAGATGGAGCCTGGCCAGATGCCACGGGGCTCAAGACAAAACTAGCTCATTACTGTCAACCCTTCTAGGTAGGCCAGTTCAGGAAACCAACATCATAAGAAATCCTAAAACTCAACTTTATTGATATAGATTATAACAACAGAATCTTGAAAGCTTGACAACATTTCTCTTTCCCTCCTTCTTATGCCAAAGGGACAATCTTAAGTTTCTTTCTCACCCTGTCCTATTTTTCTGGGCTAAATTTATGTTTTACTAGTGGTTGCCATTTATCTTCTCCAAAATCATCTCTGTGCTCCTCTACATTTACAATAACAGAGGTATCACCAACTATCCTGACTGAAAAACAAACAGCTCAAAGCCTATAAGACTGCCAGGTTTGAACTTGGGATCCAGTATACTGTACAGAGATAGTTGGAGTTTTACACTTGAGGCTCACAAACTCTCAAACTCCTAGTCTAGGAAACCTGACAACTACATTTAATCCAGAGACTGAATGGGACACTCTGTGGGTAAAAAAGGAAAAACACTGAATTCTAGTACATGTATGAGATATAAACAAACACTACCTGCCATTCCCGACTTGGATGGCCTTTTCTTGTCAGTCCAGCATCCTCTTGTATTTCTGCAATGGATCAGTCCCTCCATCTTAATTACAGCAATTTTGCTATTTTTGAAATTTTATATTGAAAGTCAAAGGTTTTTCTTTCCCCCAGAACTGAGTATTACCAACTATTATATGCCCTGAGGAGCTTCCAACCTAAAGTGGGGCAAGAAAAACAGTTTATCTATTGCATGTCTTTCCTTCAATGAAATATACCACTGAAGTGAATAGTAGTGCATGTGGGAGCATATATTTTTATGTGTTTATGTAGCTAGCCATTAGCTATCAACTGATATTATCAATTTATAGTCATTGCCAAAACATATAATACACTGATATTTTCCGTTTCCACAGTAAAAAAAAAAATTCTTCAAATAGCTGGGTTAAAAACAGAATATGCAGTTATATGATTATATGAGGTAGGTGTTCCTATGTAAATGAAAATATACAAGTCCATATCAGGTAATGAAACATTTTCAGTGATGCTGGGAAAGATTGAAGGCAAAAGGAGAAGAGGACGGCAGAGGATGAGATGGTTAGATAGCATCACTGAAGCAATGAGCATGAAACTGAGCAAACTCAGGGAGGCAGTGAAGGACAGGAAGGCCTGGCGCAATATGGTTCATGGGGTCACGAAGAGTCGGACACGACTTAACGACTGAACAACAACAAACCAGTGATGAATTAGACTTAAGTATTTTCTCATATAATCATATTTTTAAAAAATTCATGCACATCCCATTTTAGCTTTTCCCATGTCATAACCAATCTCTTTCTCATCTGTAATTATAAATCCATAGCTATTTGATTTGTTTATTTCTCTATCAAACCAAATGTAGAATTTTTGTCTATGTGGTAGTTAATCCACTAGAACTCTGTGCCAAATATGTAGCTGCAATCACCACTAAATAAAGCTTTAGCACTTGTAAGCTTTATTCTTTGCTAGCCAAATTACAAGTAGAACTACATCTTCTCCCTTTACCTCAAGTATTATTCTGTTAGCTAATGCAGTTCTTTTTAGAAATCAGCCAACAGCTCCACTTTACACTTGCTTTTACATGAATATCCCTGTGGTACCACTTTGACCAGCACTTGATAACACTACATGGAAACCATTATTTCATTTCCCACAGTGCTTTATGCTGGGGTGTAAAGGAAACAGCATAAAGCAAACAGCTCCCCTATCCAGCCACATGCTACTAATGTGATCAATGGGGAGAAAATTCAGCCATGATACCATGCCTGGTGTTTTCCAAATTTTCCAACTTGCTTCTCTCAAGTCAGATTCCACAGAAGGTCATGGAGAATAACAGGGCTACACTCCTGTGGGACTTCCAGATACAGATGGACAGGCAGATACTGGCCAATCAACCAGACATTGTGGTAGTAAACAAGGACCAGAAGACAGTGGTGGTGATAGATGTAGTGGTGCCAAGTGACAGCAACATCAGGAAGAAGGAGTATGAGAAGCTGGAGTAATACCAGGGCCTGAAGGAGGAAATAGAGAAGATGTGGAAAGTAAAGGCCAAAGTGGTCCCAGTGGTGGTAGGAGCACTCGGGACTGTGACTCCTAAGCTGGGAAAGTGGCTCCAACAGATCCCAGGAACAACATCAGAGCTCTCTGTCAAGAAGAGTGCAATGCTAGGAACAGTTAAGATTCTGCATAGAACCCTCAAACTCCCAGGCCTTTGGTAGAGGACCGAGATTGAGGAAGACATATACCACCCATATGGATGAGAGGGGATTTTTTCTGTTTAATATAAATACTGCATATGCTTCTTACTATCCCTGTGGGCATAAAATAAAACATAAATATCTATAATCCATACATGCCACAATTTCATCCTATGTTAGTTCCCCCACCTGTTTTCTTTTCCACTGATGAGTACTCTGCATATTAAAAGTTACAATTTGAATGTACAAAAGAAGACAGTTCCAGTTAGATAACATTTCAAAATCAATACTGAAATCTTACTGACAAAGTAAAAAACAGATATTTTTTTAAAAAAGAATTCAAACATAGAGAACAGATGGTGTAATGAAGATTCAAGTAGAAAACCCCAAAAGAAAATTATTTATATTTATTTATTACCATATTTTTCTATTTCCCATTAACGATCTGTTTTCTGGATTTGCAGCAATGGAGAATAAAACTACACTATCTAAAACTACAAAATGAACATAAATTAAATATAAATTAAACAGATCAAAAGAAAAACACTGGCAGGCAGGCAGGCAGGCGAGAGAGAGAGAGCGCACGCGCGCACGCAAATTATGGGCAAAGTAATACAAAATCTTGTTTAGAAGGTCTCTGACATCATAATTTAAACTTATGCCATATCAGGCTAATGCCAGTTATGTAGAAGTGTCAGAAGAGGCACATCTGGGTCTCAATCTCCTCCTAGAAGATTTCGCTGTTGGTTTGTTTCTTTTTGTATTTCTCTTCAATTGGAGGCAATGGCAGTGGAATAATTTATATTCATTCAATGGGACTGACAGAAATGGACTAGCAGACAGTGAAGATCACAAACTGCTGGCATAATGACTACATCTGCCAAACCCTGTTAACAGTTCTGTTGTTTACCTTGGGCCATTTTAAAAACGAAAATTCCAAAATCAAGAAGGTTGCCAGATAATTAGTTACAGATACTGTCTATTCAGATAATGTAGTAGGTATACCAGCCTAAACCTGTAAAGGATGCTACCGGTGGTTCAAAATGCAGCAATGTGAGTAGTAATGGGAACTCTCTGTTATGCCCATATGTCACCACTGCTATGCGAGCTGCACTGACTGCCAGTTGGCTTCTGGGTACAATTCAAGGAGCTGGTTGTTACCTTTAAAGCTCTTCATGGCATAGGACCTGGTTACCCAAGGGACCACCTTTCTCCCATTGTTTCTGCCTGCCCAGTATGTTTGGGCAAAGTGGGTGCACTCCAGGTCCATTCTATTACTGTGAACGCTGTCACCTTACGGGACATAGGAACCAAGCCTTCTCTGTTGCAGCCCCACCCTCCAGAATTGCATCCCCCCAAAAGATACAGACAGTGACCTCTCTCCTGGGGTTCTGAAAAGCTTTAAAACCTGGCTTTGGTCCCAGGCCTGGGGTTAATGTGTTGGAGAGGAGGGGGCTGTCATACTTGGTTTTAATGGTTGTTTTTAGTCCAGGCTGTCTTGTTTGATATTTTTAATTGTTTTAATCATTGATTAGATTTTGTAAACTCCCCAGAGTCCACTGGAGTGAGCAGCTATCTTAAATCTAATAAATAAAATAATAATTACAGCACTGAGCCCACCTGAAACTTCTGTGATAATGCAGGATTCAAGAATATAGCTCCAGTGATGAACTTGAACTTAGAGGAAGTACAATCTCCGTCCAAAATAGGTCAAGATGAGCCATCCACGAACCATGCCTCTACTTTGTCTGGCTTAATTCTAGCTTTACTATGACTCAGCTTATCCGTTACTGCATCTAGACACCATCTCAAAATATCAAGTGTCTCAATTGGATATAAAGAAAAGAAGAAAAAGATATGAGTTTCAAGATCGCTTTCTTAGTAGTTTCACAGGGATACTACGGAGGAGGGGGAATAAATAGTGTTGCTTTTATCTCCTCTTTACTCTTTCGGGCACTTGGAAAATCAGGAATAGAAGGATCAAAATAAAAAAAAAAGCTGTAAACTCATTAGGAACTACATTTTCTAAATAGTGATGCCTGTGGCAAATGTCAGTTAAAAGTCTTTATTGTTGTTACATCTCAATTTCCTCCAGTGACTATAATTTTTTTTTTCTGATCCCTCTATTTTACCTTTGCAGAGCTTAACCCTAACCTGTGAGGTATGCTAGGCTGAGTCAATAACTAACCTAATCTGTTCAGTTTCATTACTAAACAGGATTTGAACTAGGATTTTCCAAGACCCATTCTAACACTTCAGTTATTAAATAACACAAATTTAAATGTAAAAAACCCCCAAACAATATTATGGAATAACATTATTAACTTTCCAGTGTTTGTTATGTTGCTATGTTTCTGGAAAGAAATGTCACACTGAAAAATTTCTGGGATTTTCATATTCTTTCTAGATTAAGGACGTATAGCCATAGCCACAAATCAAGATAGAATCCAAGACCAAATACTGCAAATTATATTTTAGTTAACAATAACAAATTTATCTGAACCTTCTCTTTGTTATTTTTGTTGAAGTAGATTCTGGGTTTTCCATATACACCTTTAATTCAAGTAGATCCAGGATTTTTTCCTCAACTTTTTGTTTTCCTTTTCTCCTTATTAAATTTGCTTTCATTCTGTGGTGAATCCATTTAGACATGAAAAAAGCACTATGAAAATTGATCTTATGCCACCTTTGTTAAAATCTCACCATGCCTGCTGATTTCTTGCAGAAGAAATTGGCAAGTTAGTTCCAAAGGGTTCCCCCCCCCCTTTTTTTAAAAAATACAGCAACTTGTAACTGAATGGGGAATCCTTTTCTGCCAACCGTTTTCTTTACGTATTTGATCAGAGAATGGTCCAAGATTTCAAAGTGCTGTTACACTGGTAAAATGAAATACGTATTAGCCTACTCAGCACATCAATAAAAGATGGTTTCAGAAAGGTTCCATAAATTCAGGACTGCCATTTTAAATTGTGGAACATATATAACTCTTAGCAAAATTAATAATATAACTAAGATTGTTTGTAGGGGCTCTTTTTTATGCACAAGTAAAGGTCCAAGGAGAACCCATAAATACCCACCATCTGAGGAAGGAGGTCCAGATAAGCTGCTACAGCATATCATAATATCCTCTTTTCCCAGCAAAAGTCGCCTTCCTAGGGATTCCTTGGAACTAAGCATTGTGGGTAAGGTAGGTTCGTCTAAAGCCACTTTACCCACAATGCTTTGCTCCAAGAACCCCATCAGAATAAGGCATATGAGGTATCCATAAAGGAGAGTAACATTTGCAGCAGGAAAGCAGTTGCCCAGGCCTTCCCAGAATATGTGGCACCCTCTAGGGAGTATGAAGAATTGTGACAGGCACAGTTTTTCGCTCATACAAGTATCTTCATCAGAGCAACTAATCCTGGAGCTGGTAGCTACTCTCTGCCATGTGTTGGAAAGTTCATGTGTGAAAGCTGGTCTTGTACAAGTCTTCCAGCATGTCAGCTGAATGAGAGGGCTTCCTAGGCTTCATGCACACCTTGATTTTATTCACCTAGGCGTACCAGACTTTGAGGCAAAAGTGTTCGTACCCTAGATGTGCACTTACACTTCACAGGTTGATTCTGCCATTAATTCACAAGATCCTCTTAGTGTGAACCAGTGAGTTTAAAGAGATATGGGTTCCACTAAGCATCTGTCATATATGGTGCCATCTGGATAAGAGGAGAAGAAAAAGCTGGGTCTTCAGATTATCACCATCTTTCCTAAATAAGGCTGTACTGAGTGCCCTGAAACATGCTGAGATATCTTGGTTACATGTTCAAGAATACAATGAAGTCTAGCAATACCAATAGAATGAATGTGGTCATCAGCTTGGGAAGTTGATTTGGGATGTCATCAAAGGGCAGCAAATTGTTACTTACTGTTGCAGGAAAAAGGCACCTGTGGAATTCTCTGTCTTAGGTTGCAAATTTGAGTGGCCTTGGGTGCTCTCCACCCTGATTTGGAAGGAAACATAATTGGCTGCTCTGCATCAGGTAGCAAAATGTCTTGGATTGGTTTTGCGAGGAAGAAAAGCACCTCTTGCTTATCCCAAGTTAAAGCAGAAGAAACAGCCCAGTTTATTACAAGAGGAGAGGAAGAGCACTCACGTAGTGCAAGAGCTTTGAAGCACAGTGGGAAACCTTAAAAGGTTACTTGCTTGCACTGAAACATGACCAATTACATTTAACCCAGCTTTATCTCCCTGCCAACATTCTGTGGTAATTTGCTGAAAAACAAGCAGGCTTGAAAGCATTTATTGATTCATCACTATGCTTAATCAATTAATTCTTTAATCAGACATTTACAGATTTAAAATCTGAGTCTTTAATGAGATTTTAATTTGATCAACCACCTGGATCTCAGTTTTCCCAAGGGAGTGGCTTGGGGCCTATTCTATGGGAGCAAACAGGAGGGGCAAAAGTGCACAGTCGTTGCCAAGCAACAAACTCACTGACTCATGGCTATCTTGGTGCACACTAGCAGCACATATTTTTTCTAGAGGAGAAAATGAAGAACAGCAACTCTGCCTAACCTTGAAACTAGAAGAGTTTTCTTTATTTCTTTCATTTGTACCATTCAATAGCCAGCTTGCTTTATTTAAGGGAGCCAGTAAGCTGCTGAATTCTGATGTATTAGGTAAGGCAGGCCCTATTACAGCTGTTACTACCGAAATCAACAATACTGTATTATAATGGGAACTGTAGGCGAATTTCCCACAAGCTTAACCAAGATAGCAAATTAATTCTGAAGTGAGTATCTGCACTTAAGAAGGCAAGCTGCAGAAGTTTAAACTACTTTAGAAAGGAGGATTAAAATAAACAGGTAATGAAAAGTGAGTATGTTCAGTGGTTAAGAGATGCTGACTGATTGTTGGGAGAAGATCAGAGAAAATGGATTAATGGGGGGGTGTTGAATAAAATATTCTAGATATGGCTCAATGGCATTTTAATCAGAAGCACCCCGATTTTCCTTTAGGTCACACACAAATTAAAAGAGTTCAAAATAGCTTCTTTTCATACTGAGATAATTAGACTTATTTCCAAAGTACTACCTGGCAACTAAAATATTCACATTCTTAAAAGTTTGAGGAATTAGCAGTCACAACAAAGTGTTACTGCTGCTCCTCTTTTTAGTTCTGTGCCTGAAACCTAACATAGCAGAACACTTCAACCCCATTCTTCCTCGGAGAATAATTATATCAGAAGCATAAAAGCTATTTTGGCCAATTAGCTGTTCCTGTTTTAGGGATGGGAAGAAATGCATTTGTTCACATATAAATGGATACTTGTATATTTCCTTAATATACAAATGAAGGGGAGCATAATTATCAATATTTTCATTTTTATTAACATATAATGCAATTTTGTTAGAAAATATAACTACCAAAAAAGTAAACACTGGGTGAAAACAACACACAAAAGTGTTTTATAAGATGAAAGTTGATTGGAAAAATATGCATATTAGGAAAGCTGCAAACCAAAATATGTGTCACAAGAAATACGCAGAAAAATGTGTATGTATTTTCTTGTGGATTTTTAAAAACAGATTCAAATTCATGTAGATATTAGTTCCGATGAACTGATATAAACAGACTCAAACTCTCTTACTTCTGCCCAGCAATTGTTGGCTTACTCACTCATTGTAAAACTGCATGACCACTTAGCCAGCCTCTCAGTCTAACCTTTAGGGACTGGGGAAATTTTGTATGTTGTCCTAAGCTCTGTAAAGCAGGGCTTTCAAACTTTGCAATACCATGACCCATAAAATCATAAATGAACTTGTGTAACCCTTCACGAATAAAACTAATGATTTCATTGGGGTTAGGATTTGGGAAAAAATAAATACATCACTTTATCTGTAATACTGGTATAGTGGTTATTTTTAGCTTTTTTGTTACTACCCAACATAATCTTTTCTATTTTGAAAGGCTACAAACTTAAAATAATGGAAAAAATTACACATTTTACTAACATGTACACTTCTACACATACTGCAGGAATACAGATATACTATTATTTGTTTCACCAGAAGTCACCAGCCAGTGGGAAACCATCCTTGCTGTGCTAGGTGGATGGTTCTGACAGGTTCTTCTGCTAAAATGACACCTGCAAAACCATCTCTTAGGAAAAGTACAGTGAGATTTTTTTAACTGAGCAGTCTTAGGATCTTACCATCTAGGATAGGAACAAAGTTAAGAGATATATAAGCAAGTCCAACTCATTCCTTGCACAGAATTATGAAATGTGAGGTTGAAAGAGACTTTGGAGATTACTTAGTCCAAGCCCTTGCTCAAAAAAGCTGCAATTCAGAAAGTGGCTATAGACTCTCTGATAGATGGCCATCCAGCTTCTGCATAAATGAGAAATGTGAAGAAAAGTCTACCAGCTCCTACTATATGTATATTCTTCCATACTGTAGTCAAACAGCTCATATATTCAGAAATATATGCTTCCCCGCAATCTCAAAACTGACCTTTTCTCCCAGTTTGTCTGCACAAGCATGCCCAAATATAGTGGAAGGTAGTTTTGAAAGCATTCTTACTTTGCCTGAGCAATGCTGATCAGCTTTAAATAAATGAGTGACACCCCTCCCAATTAAGAAACCTAACATAAAGAAAAAATGATTTTAAAACCACAGTAGAATTCTCTAATCATTTTAATTCCCCTAGATTTTCCTCACAAGATAAAAATTTTAATCTATTGTATATAATCTCCAAAGTGACTTCTCCAAGAGTTTATAGAATAGCAAGCTTGCTCCAAATGTCAATAGCTACGTGAAGTGGGCTCTTGACACAGTGTCTACATCTGAGAGAAAGAATGCAAATAATTGTTCACAATATATAACCAAAACAGGAGTTTAACTGAAGAGATCCAACATGTTGATTCAAAGAGAGATCATTTGTAAGGCTTAAGTGATGAGACACATATGGCACTTTTGAAAAAATAATCCGTATGCTAGTTACCATGACAGCTGCAACAGAACCCTGAGAATTTTAAATAAACTAGGATTCATGATTTCTGGATTCCATCACAACATTAAAAAATTCATTAGAAACCCCCTTTTCCCCCTTTGTTTCTATAAGTTAAATGACTGCATGGACGGAAAAGAACCCCAGTGACTAAGTTATCAAGCACCTCTGATTATTCAGCTGAGGATGAAAAAAAATATTCTTTGCATCCTACTATAACTGAGGAGGTTGTGTAATGAGGAACCTGGTGAGAAGAAATATTACATGCATCCAACTATGAATATTTAAGGAGTTACACTCTGATTATTGCTGGATTCTCATTTGCACACTGTTTTACACATATAAGCTAGTTCACAAGCGTTACACATTAAGATGTTACAGCACTTATGGTATTAATGTGAAAGATTCATGACTGGTCATTTTATTATTTTAAAGTGGGGAGAGATTTGTTTACTTCATATTTTAATGCAAATTACCAAAAGGCTTTTCATTTGTCAATATTCTCAACGCACATTACAGGGAAATATACAGAAAATTTATTGATTTAATTTGACTTATAAACTGTACAGAAGTTCAGAGTGGCATATATCATGCTCTCTCCTCCTATTTTTCCACCAACAACCCTGTAAGGTAGGTTGGGCTGAGAGAAAATGACTGGCCCAAAGTCACCCGGTGAGTTTCCACAGCTTAGCGTAGATGAGAACCTGTGTCTCACTGTTCCTAGTCCAACACTTAACCACCACACCACACTGGATCTCTGTACCATGGAATAGGATAAGCAGCTGCAGATGCTAACTAATATTCTTGATCAGGGGTTGCTGCTACAGCCAATGCATAATGCTGATGCAGATTCTGCCTAACAGTCTGTATACTGTGATTTTGTGACTAAGAAGGCTTATGCCAGGAGCTACACAACTGGGCAGTAAGGGAAGCTTTCTACCATTGTAAGGGAAAGTAATGCGATACCCTTAGTTTATTAAACTGGCTATGGCCACCCATCCATTAGACTCTGTGTGGCTTACAAAATCCCAAAAATAATTAAAACAGTTAAAACATACATAAACAGGCAGCCTGGATTTGTTCTGGATTAATTCTCATCAGCCCAACCAGTACAGCCAATGATTAGAAACTGTGGAAGTTGTACTAAAAAAATATTTAGATTGCACCAGCCTGTCTATCCATGAGTACATGGCTTACATTTAGTTTAGTGGGTCACAAATTAAAGAAGACTTTAGGAAATGGGATGATGTCCAGAGGAAGATGCCAGTATGATGAAAAACCTAGAGAACAAAGTTTATAAGATACAATTAAAAGAGCTGAATGTGCTTAGCCCTAAGGAGAAAGGGCCACATGACAGTAGTTTTTTTTAAATATATAATTATTTTACAAAATAATGGAGCAGACTTACTCTTTTGCTCCAGATGATAGGACTCAAGATAATTCTAGGAAATTACAAGGAAGCATACACAGTGGTACCTCAAGATATGAATGCCCCACCTTACGAAAATTTCGAGATATGACCAGCTCCGGCCGCAAAAATTTACCTCAACATGCAAACTCCGCCTCAAGCTACGAACCGGATCCGCGGCCATTTGCCCTGCTGCCACGTGGTCGCGGCTTCCAGTGGGCGAGATCGCGGTAGCAAGGAGGCGTTCGGTGAGGCTTGTGGTGTGTTTTGTGGCGTTTGGAAGGTTTTTGGTGTGCTTGTCAGCATGGCTCCAAAGAAAATGCAGAGCCGTATGTATTTACATTGTGTAAGATCTTGCCCCGTTCGTCAAGAGAAACTCCCGTGACACGTGTAGTTCACAAAAGAGGTTTACTCAAGCGTAACACAAGAGTTACAAGCAAAGCCAGGACTGGCTTGGTACAATACATTGGTTCCTTTATACCTCCCCTCCTTACAGGCTGTGGATTATCAGCGCCCCAATGATCCCCCTTAATTGTCCAGATGGCAGGTTCAGCCTGAGTCCCATTGTTCTTTAATTGTTGTTAGCCCTTGGCGTGGTCATTGCTTTCCTTGGGCTTTTGTCGAGCACACAGCCGGGAGCGGGAGCTTTTCCTCGCGCGCTGATTGCTCTTCCTCAATTCCGCGGCTCTTTCCTTTGTCCATAGCCCTTGGCATGGTCATTGCTTTCCTTGGGCTTTTGTCCTGCACACAGCCGGGAGCGGGAACTTTCCCTCGCGCGCGCGCTGATTGCTCTTCCTCAATTCTGCGGCTCTTTCCTTTGTCCATAGCACTGGCGGCCCTCTGGCGTTAACACCTCTGGCGTTAACAGATTAGTGAAGAGGCGCCAGGTGGCCCTTTCATTAGCACTTCCTCTTTCTGCGCTAGCGGTCAAGCGGTGAAACTGACTAAAGTGCGCCTGGGGAATTTCCTAGACGTGCAACGCCTGCTGACACATTGAACCTTATGGGGAAATTTACCTCGTGGAGCGACCAAATTCGGAGGGCGGATTAGCCGTATTTACATTGAACCTTATGGGGAAATTTGCCTCATGGTGCGACCAAATTCGGAGGGCAGAACGGATTAACCGTATTTACATTGAACCCTATGGGAAAATTTGCTTCAGGATGCGACCAATTCGAGTTGCGATCAGAGTCACGGAACGGATTAAATTCGTATCTTGAGGTACCACTGTATTTCTGAATATATGAGCTGTTTTGACTACAGTATGGAAGAATATACATATAGTAGGAGCTGGTGGACTGTTCTTCACACTTCTCATTTATGCAGAAGCTGGATGGCCATCTATCAGAGAGTCTATAGCCACTTTCTGAATTGCAGCTTTTTTGAGCAAGGGCTTGGACTATGTAATCTCCAAAGTCTCTTTCAACCTAACATTCCATAATTCTATGCAAGGAATGAGTTGGACTTGCTTATGTATCTCTTAACCTTGTTCCTATCCTAGGTAAGTGACCACTTAAGACTGCTCAGTTTAAAAAAAAAAAATTCACTGTACCTTTCCTAAGAGATGGTTTTGCAGGTGTCATTTTAGCAGAAGAACCTGTAATAGCCCTGGGGATTTCCAAGCCTTTTTTTCTAATGGAATGCAGCCAAAGTGTTTATTGATGGATTCTCTGGTTGGTTAATTCCATTTTGCACAGCTTTTCCTGACATGTTGTAAAAATTAATTTAATGTGGCTGGATATCTCCCAGTGGAGATGCTTCGTTGCACATAAGGAACTAACAGTAGCGTTAAAGTGAAATAAGTTACTGCACAAACTCTTCATACTTTCTTCAAAATAGAAAATGGGAACAGTCTGCAGTAGGCTGAGAGTAGAATAGGTAAATGTGCTACAACTACGCTCCTATTGATAATACCACATCCTCTGTGGCAGCACCTGCCCTGTGGAACAGCATCCCGCAGAGATCTGGATGGCCCCAACCTTATACATTTCACTAAATCAACAATTTGAAATAATATATATTAAGTTGAATACAATCCAGTTAGAGTTAGTACTTTTATTCATGTTGGCTTTAACTGATAAGAAAGCTTCATTTGACGTTTTCATATATAAGAACAACCCTGATCAGCAAATCATAAATGGAGTAGAAATTCTTAAAAATCTTGGTCTGAATCTTGGTCTTGATATTCAGACATGATAGCCCTGAATTAAGATTGCTGTCATTTTTGTTCTGCCAGGCTTCTTAACTTTAACAGCTATATGGCAAATGGATTTTTTTTTCATTACATTTTTAATGTTACCAAAGTTTGTAAGCTTCTTCATAAACACAATGGAAAGAATTACAGATAGTTCTTGGGTTACGACAGCAGTTGGGACCAGGGCTGTTATCACTAAGCAATGCGGTCATAAAGCGCAACATCACATGACCACATCACTTAGCGATTGCAATCCCGGCAGTCCCAGTTGCTGTCGTAATTCCAAGACACATGGGTCATTAAGTGGGAAGAGGCAGGAGTCCCAGGTAAGGAGCGGGGGGGCTTGGGCATTGTGGGTGGGTTGGCAGGGGCTGCAGCAAGAGGGGTGTCCTGCAGGCAGCCATGCGCTACAGAGTGCAGGCCAGCAGGGGAGTGCTACAGAGTACAAGATCCCTGGGAGATGTGTAGCGGGCTCCTCAGGCAAAAAAGTGGTGGGAGCAACTCACTGGGGAGACTTGCGATCTTCCCTGCTGGATTCCCCATTGACTTTGCTTGTGGGAAGCTGGCAGGGAAGGTTGCAAATGGTGATCATGTGACACAGCTCGCTGCAATGTCGTAGTCACAACTCAGGCACCCGAGCACCCGGATTACAATCACATGACTGCGGGGACACTGCAACAGTTGGAACTGAGGACAAGTCATAAGTCCATTTTTTTCAGTGCTGCCATCATTCTGAATGGTCGCTGAACGAACAGACATAAGCCAAGGACTACTTTTTCTATTAGCAATGAAGTTAAAATAATTTGTGTCTGGTTCACTGATATCAAAAATAATTTTTAAAAGTACACTTTTGCCTTGAAATGATAGCAGCACATGATTTTGGTGTTATTCAACATATTCCATTACCAGTATCTGCCTCTCCTGTAGTTCTGGCTATAAAACTTATCCAAGTTACAGATTTCTTGAATCCTATTCATTCTCTACTCCTTTTGCACCAACAGGTTAAAAGTTTAACCTATTCACCCTTAAACACTGCTTCAGTAAGTAATATAATGCATTAAAATGTATTTCCTGATTTGCTTCATGTCTTTTACATATTTCATATCCAGAAAATTTAGTTTTAATTTGACTCTCTTTGAGTAAGCATTTCACAGGTGACACAGGGCAATGTATCTATACTGCTGGTTTTACGTCTATTAAATATTGTTTCTATTCTTGCTTTACTGCTCACTAGCCAAAGTCTTAACTGTTTGAGCAGTTTACAACTATTGTAACGAGCACGCATACATTCATGAAGTTATGCTTTAATGATGTGGTTATTTTAAGAGTTCATTGCTATAATATTTAAATAAACAATGCATGCAGCTCATAACGCATGCTGAAGGAAACAGTATTTGTTGATGAATTACAAACATTACAGCAAAGTATGAGAACTCCCCTCAGGCAGCTGAGTGCACAGATCACCCCTAAATTATTTTTAATTACCTAATTTTTATATAAGCAGCTAGTCCTGGTATCTTTAACTACACCCTAATCTAGTTAACCAGCATCTAACAATCTTTCATGAGCCATAAAGAATTTTCTCTGATACCCTATCATATTCAGAAAAAGAATTAATATTTTAGTTTTGCTCTTTTCTTTTTTTAGCCCCTCCCCCAAATGTTTGCCCAAAGCAATTATTTCCACTGATTCATTTTATTCTCTCAGCAGTGAAATAGGTCAAGGCATTTTTAAAAAAGGAAAAATCTTACCAGCATAGATGTAACCTAATTAGCAGCCCACAAGAGCCAAAATTCTCTCTAAATACTTCGATGTCTAGATACTTGGCAGAATCAAGAGCAAACAACTTCTGTTCAGTGTTGCCAATTATTAATTATAAGTTTAGACATCAATTTCTTCCAAGGTCTGTTCCAACCATAGCATCTTCCTCTATCAGCACCAATAAATAATAGATATCCCAACAATTTAAAAATCTACTTTAAGAAAACATTTCCACAGTGCTGACAATCTACGGTACATCTGCTGTAAAAAAAAAAAAAAAACACCGTGATCTATAACACATATTCAGCTCAGTCACCCACGGGGCACATTGTTGAGCTCCAAGTTTTAGGTCAATAACAAGTGGTACTTAAAACAAAATGTTGCAATACAGAATGTTCCTGTCCCAACCTGTCATGTCCTCTACAGTACTCCACTCTACCACCTTGCTGTTTTCTGTTCTCCATAACAATCCATGTGCAATCATTGCCTCTTTTGGGGACAGACATTTCTTATAAAGTTACCTCTCGGAGTTGTCCCACCTTCAGGGTTTTTTTTTTAAAAAAAAAGAATTGCTATTTTATGTAATTTAGCCAATATTCTCATCATATACAATGGACTTAAAATGGACGGGGAGCTAGCAACATGTAAGCTTTTCAATAATTGGTATTTTTTTAAAAACATTCACATTAAGCGGCATACAAGCCAAATAAATAAATTAAATAAATAAATAAATAAAATTATAAGAGGAAGTTTCTAATGCTTTTCATACAAAAGCTGTGTTTTTCTGAATATCATGTTTCTCAACTGTTAATATCATCTTCATGATCAATCTTTCAGGGCCTGTGTTCTAGCCATTCAATATGTGAACCCTCCAGATAGATACCTGGCCTTTCTTATCATTGCTCCATTGACACATACCTCTTGTGAATTTGTGCATTCACTATAATAGTAAGACAGGAGAGAAAAGGATGTTAGCTTACATGGAAGACAATACAACTTCTCTATCACAGTCACATTTGAGCAACACTGAGTGAATCTGAGAACGGGGTAAGGCTTAACTGCAAAACTCATGAGCATTCTGTTTTTGTAACGCCTAGATAGCACCCATTACACAGTGGTACACTAACAAAGATCCACTGTTATTAATCCTGATGGAAGAATCAAAAGAAACTTTGCTGAAGAAAATGTGGGGTCTAGGAGTAAAGCGATCTTTTGCATGCAAAAGATCCCATGTTCAATCTTGTTATATCTGCTGAAAAATATCTTTCTTTGCCTGAGACACTGAGAACAAGCATCTATTAAAAGAGAAAACACAAAGCACAAAGATCTAGACTGAAAAATAATCTTATGCAGGATAAAGCAAATTCATACTTTCAACTTCATAGAACTTAAATAGTCCTCTATTTTTCCCACTCCATAAGGTTCCTTCTCCAAATTCTGTAATTATTGTGCTCTATGGCACTATCTTCCAAGAGAATGACTACACTCAAAATCTCTCACAATTCCCATTCAATTATTTGAATCAAGTTTCATATTAGCAATATTACATCTGCCTATCCCACCAGATCCAGCAGAGAGGGAATTTTATGGGTTCCATTGTAAAGGGAGCTACAATTGGTGGGCCCTGGGCAGCAGGCCTTTTCTGCTGTGGCACCTGCGTTGTGGGTGAGGCTGGCTCCATCACTTCTGATCCCAGGGGGCTGGCAAACTAGTGAGGTGGCTCCATTATTATTAACATCCCTTCACCTACATCTTCTTTGTCTTAGCTTTGTTTTCTATAGTTTTTATTGTTTTTAATAATAGGAATGATAATTGTTTTAAGTATTTATTAATTGTTTTAGCTTTGTTGTACACCGCCCAGAGTCACTTGTTTTGTGAAATGGGTGGCTATATAAACTGGACAAATAAATAGATAAATAATCCAAAGCTCAAACAACATATTTTAACCATGTAGTATATAATGTTTTAATTATATAGCATACAGCTTTTCTTTTTTATTTTACTCTTGAGTAAATATATAATTCACACAAATACGAAGGAACGACTTAAATTTCCCTCTCTGTTAACTTCATTCCCAAACTCCATCTTCCATGCATATTTTCTTAAAAAGCAGAAGGGAGCGTCTGCATTGGTACCAAAGGAAGGCATTAATTATGAAGGAAAATACTAATTACTAATTATCAAAGCATTGAAAGGACATTTTACAATCAATGTTGGCACAAATTGTGTCTCCTTGAAGCACTTTGCTAGAAAGCTGCTTCAAAAACTCTCTTAACTATTTTCACAGAAAAAATTATGCATAACTGCTTCCCTTTGCTAATGATCCCACCAGAAGTTTTGTCTACGCATGCACATGGCTGCCTCAAGCCTTCAAGAGTACACGGCTTCATTCATGCTAACATGTTTTGCTGAATGCCCCTCTAAATGCTTTGCATAGCTCTGCTACTGCTTCTCCAGTAACATGCAGAGCGCCTTCAAGTAGCCAGAAGCTATTACTCACATATTTAATTTTTAACCTACCCCATGGGTCAGTTAATGTCTCCCTCTTCAATAACTGTAAAATAATTCCTTCCCAATCACAGAATTTGCCTTTTCCAGAGTTTTTGCCTAAAGGACAAATTTCTCAGAAACAATTTCCAAAAGGAGACCTTTGTGTCTCATCTCATCAGAACATTCACACAACTATTTGAAAAACAAGCATGACCTTTTATTCAGTAGAAGGCTCCTGACAAAATGATTTGCTGTCAAAAAGGCAATAAGCTTTTTGATGAGCTTGCCAATTCAATATAAATTGCATCTGGCATTAAAAAAAATGCAGAGGAAATGTTTCCATGTAAATGTTTCAAGCCAAAAGCATTATTGTGATGATTGTAAAAATGAAGAGGCCAATCAACCTAAATCAAAACACAGAAGCACAAATCAGTCTATTGAATGCTGAGATTTCTGAGTATTTTCTTTAGCATACAATTGGTGCTCAAAATTCTAAAAGTAGTTACTATATACCAGCTTAATCCCAGGTACTTTCTGCATCACAAAAGCCAAACACTAAAAACATATATAGTTCTGTTTCTTTTATCATTTCTTAGCAAAATTGATAACAGGAATTAAAATAAACTGAGACACATAACATTTCTCTTTATAGGAATCTCTTCAATATGGCTTGCCCCCCCCCAAGATAAAATTTATCTTACTTTTAATTTGTGGCCCACTGAAAAAAATGTACATTTTATAACAGGAGTGATAAGGTAACTACTCCCATATAGGAGAAAATTCAATGCACACAGAACTCCAAGATGCACATCAAGTTCTCCCTTGATCTATTTCATTTATCCATTCCATCCCTTACCCAATCACATAAACAAGCAAACCCCACACCAATTTCAATTGCTTTGGAAGCATAAAGCATCCATCCCAAACTAGCCCACATACATTACCAACCTCATTTTGTTGTTGTTGTTGTTTGTTAATTTGCTTCTAAGATGTTATTAAACAGCCAGTGGACTATATATGATTGCCTGAACGGCATTTTGTTTTGTAGGTCACAAACTGGTTTTTAAATCTCATCTAGAATAGATGTAATAAATGAACTTCAGAATCTGGCTTTTATATACAAAGCTGTTACATTCCATGAAGGAATATCTGACCATTTAGCCCAGTCTAGTCTAACTAATTAGTGGCCCTCCAGGTTCTAAGGCAGAGGCCCATTCTATTACCTACTACCTTGTCTTTTAACTAGAAATACCAGGTTGTATTCGTGACGATTACTGTTCTATGTCATTGTCAGGGAAAAACCACGTTAAACATGGGAGGCAGACACACCATAAAACAAGTCACCTCAAAAGTTCTAAGTTTTTTTCTAAGAGCTTTATTAAAAGTTAGTTCAGCAAGAAAGTAAAGTGCAATCAATAACATACAAGGTACTTACTTAGATACACATTGCAATGCGGACCGACAGGAGCAAGCCATCACTGAGACAGCTTGACCATGTAGGTGCAGACCCCCAAATTGCAATCCTTTTTATCCTTTAAAACCGCAAACCACAATCATGACTCTTAGGATTTTCATAACGTTCCCAGACCTAATTTCACCACACTTTCCTGTTCCCTTTGTCCCTGTCACGTCTGTTCCCATCAACGAGTTTGCTTATTTAACAGTTTGCTCTAGTTTTGCAAGTATTATTTCCTGTCAGTGCCCCAAAGGTCATCTCCAAGCTAGCCCTTGCTTTTATTATTAAGTGTGATTAAGCAACATATATCTATATCAAAATAAGTTTTAGGCTACTATCATTTTTCCTCTCACATCATTTAAGATGCTGAATCTTTAAATCAGGAGACAATCTGAAATCTTTGTTCTCAACAACCTTGCAAGATAGGCCTCAATTCACATTTTGCACATGGGAAAACTAATCCCAAGATTTTTGAATAAAACTAAATCACAACTCACATTTGTTTTTAATTTTAGAAATTCTACATGCATACACATCCATTAAACAACTGACACTTTGAGTTCTTTCAGGAAAATGCTGCCAATGGAATTCAATCATGTGAACAGTCATCTACCAATTTTTATTTAAACAATTTTATAGCAAACGTTAATTAGCTATTCTCAAAAGTACACTAGATTAGTACAGATTTTTACTTTTAAACTGATGAAAGAAAATTATGATCATTTGTGATGACAGACCTTAGCCATTAATGATATGAATGGATATTCATTTCTCTTTTTCTCCAGTTACAATTGGACAGCATGCATTATGTTTGAATGTTAAAACTGCTGTCTGGTATTATTTACTTCTGCATAATATACACATAAATCTAGGACAAATCAGGAACCTTTAGCAGTACAGTATACTCGCCAATAGATCAAACAAGATAAGATGAGCAATTGACAAAGGTAGAATGAATAACAATGTTAAATAAATTATCAACCATAACAAATACAATGTTGAAATTAAAATATACTTCTGAACATATTTTATGATCCAGTAGACCATGTCTTTATTTATTAGTGAGCAGCAATGACACATTCTCTTATAGAGAATCAGAGAAGTATCTCCATGGATTTGTTCATATACTGTCTTCATATCTGAACCATAATTTACTGAACTAGAACAATGTTCAATAGAAACTGACTACTAATCAGAACATTCACACAAATCGGTCCAAGTGTTAAGAAAGGTAAAATACAGCTCTTATGACTTAAGAATAAAGCCAATTCATCAGAAAATATTGTTTCATGTTTATTAAGACCCTTCAAAGAATGCTTTAAAAAGATTGGAAAGCAGGTTTCCTGTGATACCACTGCAACAAATTTGAGGGCTTTCTGACCCCATGATTTGGTCATATGAAGTCATGGTTCCCTTTTGATTTTATGTTCCAACATTTGTTTGATTAATTGATTTGTACGGCTGTTCTTCTCACTGTAGAGACTTTGAGAGTCTAACAGCACATTAAAAACAAAGCAAAACATTATACAAAATACAACAAAATAATCAGCAATACATTCTTTATACATATGTTAATACAGACTTGGAGAAAATATAGTAGTTAAAATTTGATGTTGAATTATGTTTGTAAAATACCAACATTTTAATTTCAGAATTTGAACTGTTATGAAGAAACTTGGTTTTATTAACACTGGAGCTCAGCAAAAAACATTATTATACACAGATGGAAAGAAATTTATATTCCTCATGTTAAGGAATGGATTCAAGATATGTGATAAAGAACACATATTTTTGAAATATATATTCTAAAAATGATAAGATATATTTCTATGCAGTATCGACTTACTAAATAGTTTAAGGATTGAATTAATTTCATATGGATATCATATAGATTTTTTTTCCTTTTCTCAGTTTCTTTTATCCTTTATGTTTAGTTTAATTACTGATGTATGTTTTTTACTAATTTAAAATAAAATTAGTAAAAATTTAAAAATAAAAATAAAATATTTTACTTTAATTTAAAAATAAAATAAAGGACTTTAAAATATTCATACAATTATACCTGCATTTCTCAACATTCTCACAACATTCATGATTTCAACATTTACAGCATTCATTTCAATTCTACTATTATTCTCTCTCTCGCTCTCTCTATTTATTTTGGTGCCTTCAAGTCAGTGTTGACTCCTAGTGACTGACTGGACATGTCCCTGCAGTTTTCTTGGCAAGATTTTGGAAGTGGTTTCCCACTGCCTGCTTCCTAGGGCTGAGAGAGAGTGACTGGCCCAAGGTCACTCATGGTCTCCAGTTTCTACCCTGGTGCCTTAACCACTACATCAAACTTGATACATTCTCATACAGACCTCTAAAATATTCTTTTCAATATCCCCCCAATTAAGCTTCACTGGAAATTATTTCATTAGTTTTAACTGTATTCACTATACTAGAGGATCCTTATTTGGTTCTCCTCATTTACTTCCAACACTTGTTTTCTTTATTACCATCAAAATTACTTTGAATTTTCTTTGCCTTTTAATCTTAAACATTTCTTGCTCTCATGGGTTATATGCTGTTCTTGTTTTGATTCTTATATGCTGTCCAGAGTCATTGTTGTGAGAGGGGAAGCCATATAAATAATTTAAATAAATAAATGTAACTGGAAAAATGTTAAAATATGGATGAGGTTTGCTTATGAAGTGCTGTGTGACTTGTTTAATATATGTGTGAAGACCGCATCTGTATATAACAAATCAAAAAATTGTGTTTCTGTTCCTCTATACAAAGAAAAGAGTAACCAGAATTCAGTGCAAAAACTGCAGGGTAATGAGTCAGTTAAAGGGTTCCTGGGAAGGTATTCAGCAGAATCCTGATTGAAAGGATATCAGAAGTGACAATGAGCAAATTTTGGGAAGTGTAGTGCAGCTTTTGTCCTATGCAGGGTGTATGCATACCAGATCTTTGTGCATTCAATCAGATATGTCGCTGAGTAAATGTGAAAAAGAAATATTTTATTGTATGTTGATTTATAGAAAACATATGATAATGAATAGGCATGAATTTGGGAATGTTTTGCACCAATATGAAGTTAAATATTGATTGCTCAATATGATGAGAGCACTTTACAATGGATGTGCAACATGAGTGAGAATAAACTGAAAACTTAGCAAATGAACATTAAGCAGGGAGAAAGACATAAATATGTGTAGTCCCCTTTTTTACTGCATTTCTAGATAAGAAATGCTTGTAGAGACATTACAGATATGTTGGTAGGGGCTGTAAACCTGTATGCAATTTTGTATGCTACTGGCTGAAAATACAAATGATCTGCAGTCATTGTTAGATTATATGATGCAACAAGGAATATAGACTTGAAAATTAATGCATCAAAGGCTAAGGTAATTGCATTTCACAGGGAAAATGTAATGAATGATTGCAAGTTATACAAAAATGAAATGAAATGAAAAACTAGTAGAAAGGTAGGGAGTAATATGTGGCCTGATAGAAGGAATGAGTATTAGTTGAAACATATGGAAATGACGACATACATATATATATGAGCATGATCCTACTCACTTTATTAGTCATAACAGATTGGGGCAGCCTATACATTCCATAAATAAATAAAGAAGTGAGTGCTAGGCATGCCAGGAGAAACATCAAACTAAGTTCAATGTTGTGGGAAAGGGTTTTTAATTATTTTTTTTACTGAATGTATACCCTGTCTTGCTCTTCATTCCAATACTCAGAGCAGTAATTTAAAAAGTGTGTGTGTTAAAATGCCACTTAGGAAGCTTCCTTTTATTTCATAATCCTTTCTTCCTAGAAGAAAGATCAAAAGACATGTTGCAGTATCTCAATAAGAAGTTTGAAAGTATACAAGCCAATTTTTTTTATATAGAGATCTGACAAAGATGCAGATTTTTTTCATACCATTATTAAAACTTCACACACAAAATCTACCTGAAAACAGAGTGACAGCAAAAGCTAATACTGAAATGTAAACTGAATGAAGTGAGGAAAATTGCAGTTTACACTCTACCAAGTTTGTGCTAATGACAAAGTTTGTCAACATGAAAAGTGAAAGACAGTTTATGCTTCCCACTATAGCTAATAAATTGCTAACTTAAAACCAAGTCTCTTAAAAGATTGGGAGATGAAGTTACCTATTATACCCTAATCCAAGGTCAAACTAGTTTAGTTTGATTCAGTCTTATTTGGTGATTGCTTATTAATTAAAAATTCTTTAGAGAAAATTTATATAAATTTGTAAATACACCTCCCAGAGATCTAAATTAGCTTATATTGTTGGCTGCACTATATGGGGCTGATTTAAACTTCCATTTATTTTTAGAGCAGATCCTGGACATCAATTAGATCTCAAGCAGAGCTAAAGAAACCTCTAGAACTACTCTAATTGAAGGGCTTTCATAAAGAAAGTAGGTTAGGCATCTACAAGTTAAATGACATAAGGAGAAACTTCAAAGGGAGTTTATATAATCTTTCAGAAAGGCACGTAGTGCATTCCTCTTATTTGATTATGCTGCTTCTTTCTGATTTTTCACAAATTATGTTTTATATATGTATGCTATTTAGCAGTAATATACCAAGAGAACAATGTTCTAAGAGACTAAGTAAGTTGTGCTATCTTATTATTTTCACAATGCCTTTCATGTGGTAGAATGCAGGCATCACATGTAAGATATTTTACTGGAGTCAGTAATCAAATGTACAAATGCACCATATGCTCAGTTCTCCCTTCCTCTCAAAACCTGGAAATTATTATTTCAAAGGGGCAGAAAATCACCCATTATTTTATATATTATCATGTAACACTGGGCCTATATAATTTTACAGCCTACACACAAAATGTTGACTGCATTCCAGATATCAAAAGAAGATACAGTATCTGATGTAAAAGAGAAACAGAAAAAAATCCTATATACAAATTACAACATACACACAACCCCAACCCATAGCAAATCTTGCCTAATAGACATAAAAGACTTTAAGAAGTGGAAAGAGATAGGCCTGTACATTTAGCAAAATTAGGACTATATACCATTGGCACCTAAACCTCTTTTTTTTTCAAGAATAGCAACCATTTCAATCTCTTCTCAATGTATTACATTTGCTGCAGGTGACAAATAATCCCTTTTGAAACTCCAAACTGATTTCATGATCAGTTTAATAATATATTTTTTAAAAAAAATCTTTCCAAATTAACAAGGAACAGGATTATGCCTATTCTGGACATGGGTATCAACAGGAAGAATAGGAGTCAAAATCTAAAGGGTGGAGGGCACAGTGTTTGTGACTGGAGCACCATCCCTTTTGTAACATCAATGCACATCACAATACCACACCCACCATAATGCAAATTTTGATACATACACATCCATGGATGCCACTGATTCTGTAGGACTGATAAGGTATCATTAATTGTATGCTTAACATCCATCAATGTACTCCATGCTTTTAGAAACTTTTTGGCATGAATTATATGTGATAAAATTACCAGATCAATACAATAGCCTCCTATGTAGAAACAACAGACCACCCAGATGCTGTGGAGAACCAAGAGGGAAAAGCCATGAATTCCCTGTACCTCCTGAGATTCCAAAAGCACATATTTGGCAACTGTTGACAGCGTGACCTAAGTTTGTTGCAGCAATGTAGATGACATACTTTGAGAAAATCGCTACACAGTAGTGACTTACTGCAACCTTCCCAGCCTGATGCCCACTAGATGTATGGGATTATAACACAATAGTGATTATTACATTTCATCAAGTCACTGTCAATTCTTAACAACTCCACAGAAAGATTTTCTCCAGGATGATCCATCTTCAACCTAGACCTTCAGGTTTTCTAACAGTGCACCCATCAGTGCTGTAATTCAGTCCACCTAACTTGCTGCTGGTCCTCTTTTTCTTTTTCCTTCCACCTTTCCCAGCATTATAGATTTCTCAAGGAAACTAGGTTGTTGCATAATATGTCCAAAATATGATAATTTGAGCCTGGTCATTTGAGCCTCGAGTGAGAACTATGAATTGATTTATTCTATGATCCAGCTGTTTGTTTTCTTAGGAGCCTTCTCCAGCACCAAAATTCAAAGTATCAATGCTCTTTCTATCCTGCTTCTTCAAAGACAATTCATTTCCTTTTTTTAATATATTTTATTATATTTTAAAATACAAATTACAAAACACGAAACTAATAATAACAAAAACATAAAATAATTCAATCAAACAGCCAAAATACAACACATATAAAGTTAATCTCTATGTGCACCCATCACCCGTGGGACCTACATCCTTATCTCTTTACTCATAAATTTTTATTCTTAATAATTTTTAATATGCCCTCCTGTGGAAGGATGGGTTGTAAAAAGAGTGTAGGCAACTGGAATTGCGTACCTTCCCCTTTATTTCTAAAGCACCTCAGCATCCAGATAGAGGAGAGATTGTTTAAAAAGCCCTGTGTTTGGAATAGCTGGGTGGTGGTGGTGATGGTGGTGTAGAGGAGAGGAGAGGAGAGGCAGAAGGAAGCAAGGGAAAGAGCAGCAGTCAAGATTTGTGGAAAGGCCAGAAGCATTGTCCATTTAAAGGAGCATTGGTACCTGGGAATAGTAATAGATATTCTAGGGATAGCAGTAGTATTTAATAGAGTAGTATAATAGTAAGTTGAGTGATAGAAATATAAGTTAGGTGAAAACTGTATTAGTGGGACACCTGGGTAGAAAAAAGAACACTTTTGTACTGTGAATATTGGTTTTATAAGTAAAGAAACCCCAATATAAAAAGGGGAGAGAAAAGTCTGTGTGTGCAATGTCTCATTGGGAATATCTTGGCCAGTCTGGGTAATCCACCCTTGGATATTAAACAAGCCAGTGACACCTCCTCTCCAAAAGGATGTTATATATTGCTCTGGTTTTACTCCCTTCCCTTTAACAAAAACATATTCCAGAAATTCACCCTATATTACATCAAAATCATTCCTTTTCACCAGACTCTTTTTATATTTTAGTTCACATGTAAATTTATCATTAATAGCAATATTCCATACTTCTTTAAACCAATCTTCAATCTCATGTTTGGAATCCACTTTCCATTTTTTAACTATTATTAACCTTAAGGTAGTAACAAAAATTATCATCATCTCTTTCTTTTGCCATTCTAGTTTCATATTTCCAAAATTCAACAGTAATGCAATTTTTGGACTTATTTGCAAATTAACAGATAATATTTCATTAATCTCAGCAAATACCTTTTCCCATTTTTTTTTACCTTTCCACATTCCCACCATAAATACAAATAAGTCCCAATTTCTTTTTTACATCTCCAACAATTTTTTTAAATTATTTCTGTTATAATAGCTTAAAGTTACTGGAGTCACTTACCATTTCCAAACTGTCTTATAACAGTTCTCTTTAATTCTAACAGACATATTTTTCATAATTCTTTGTGTCCAAATCTTTGACCATTCCTCTTCTGTAATATTGATACCTAAATCACTCTCCCAACTAAATTTCATTCCTTGTTGTACTTGATTACTTTCTATCAATATTTTATATATTTTACCTATTAACCCTTTTGTTACTTTGTCTGTATCATGCTGTTTCATCTGTATTATTAATTCCTCAAATTTTGTTAATTGCCTGCCTTTCCCATATTGTTTTACCCAGTTCTTAGTACATACCTCCAATTGCAGTACATTATATCAAGATATTTTACTTTGTTCAAATATTTCAAGTATTATTAATACTACAGCTCACTCCATATCTTTTATTAGTCCTGCCTTAAGACTCTCTGGAAATTTTTCTAAATCTACAATTCGAGTCAGCGGTGATATTCCTGGGCTAAATATTTTTTATTTTTATGCCAAATCTGTAAAATAACATTACTTATTGGATTTTTTATTTTTATGAAACATTTTTTGGTTTGTGAAAAAGAAAACAATCCTTATCCCTTATCTCACCTAACTCCATTTCTCCCCAAATCAAATTTTCTAATCCATACATTGTATTAGGGACATGTCTCATTTGATTAGCTATATATTTATTAATATTTGGAACACCTAACACCTCCTGTCTGGGATGCATACCATAACTTTTCATTTATTCTTGATTTTTATCTCCATTACAAAAACTGTTTATAACATTTTGCCATTGTTTTAACTCCTCTTCTGTTAATGTTATTGGTAGCATCCAAAATAAAAAATTAATTTTAGGTAAAATCTTCATTTTGCATAACGCTACTCTCCCAAACCATGACAATTTCAATTTTTAATATCCAAGTATATCTTCTTTTATTTCTTTCAACTTATCAAAATTCAATGTTTTTAAATCCTGTAAATTTTTAGCTATATTTATTCCCAAATATTTAAAACTCTCTGTAACCTTAATCTTATGTTTCTTTTTAATTTCTTCTATTTCCCCTCTACTATTATTCATTAACATAATCTCAGACTTGTTCCAATTTATTTTCAAACCTGTTACTTCTTCAAAATCTTCCAAATGCTTCTGAATGTTACCAAAAGCTTGTAATGGTTCTATTATAGTTAACAATGTATCATCTGCAAACAAACTAATCTTTACTTTTTCTCCTTGTCCTATTCCTTCTATATCTTTATCTTTCCTTATCACATTCACCAATAATTCTATCACTAATATAAATAAAATTGGAGATAAAGGGCAACCCTGTCTTGTTCCTCAGCTTAGGTTAAATTGTTCTGTTATTCCATCGTTAACTAATACAGAAACTTTATTCCCTGCATAACATTTTGTAATAATTTGTTGAAATTTCTTTCCAAATCCCATTTGTTGAACTAAGTGTTTTAATGGTAGTCATTCTACCAAATCAAAGGCTTTAAAAATATCTAATGCTAGTACTCTAGCTTTTACCTCTTTTTCTTTTATATAATTAATTACATTCAGTAACCTTCATTAAATCCGCCATTTGTCTTCCTTTTATAAATCTGCTTTGATCATTTCTAATATATTTTCCTATACACCCATTCAATCTTTTTGCTAAAATTGCTGTAAATATCTTCGCATCCTGGTTTATTAATGATATTGGTCTATATGAGTCAATTTCTGATTTATCTTTTCCAGGCTTTGGAATCAAAACTATTACAGAGTATTGCGAGGATGGTGGAATCTCTCCTCCTTCTAAAATATTATTAAATAATTTTTCCAATTTCGTAATTGAATTTTTTTTATATAAAAATCTGCTTCTAAACCATCCATCCCAGGCATTTTTCCAACTTTCAAATTCTTTATAACCTCTTCTATCTCTTCCTTCCTAAATCTTTGTTCTAATCTGTCTCTATCTTCTTCCTGAAGTTTAATACTTAAATTTTTCTCAATATAATTTCTAATTTTCTCTTCTGAGCTCCCTTTAGTTGTACATAACTTTTCATAAAATTCCTGCATTTCTTACCTTTCATCAGATTACATCTATTTCCTTTTATATCTTTAATTATGCCTATTTCCCTTTTTATCTTTTTCCACTGGGCAGCCCTGGCTAGCATTCTCGAATTTTTATTAGCATATTCAAAATATTCTCTTTTTAAATCAGATTTCTCTGAACCTTTTCCATCTCACATCCTTGCAATTCTTTTTTTAACACTAATATCTCGTTCAAAATTTTCTTATCTCTTTTACTAATATAATTTCTCTCTAATTCCTTTATCTTCCCTTCTAGCTTTTCCTCTTTTTGTTCTTTTTGTCCTTTTAATATTGAGGCTTCTTTAATAGTTAATCCTCTTATTACTGCCTTCATTGAGTGCCATAATATTCCCTGCTCAATTTCGCCATTATCATTTATCTGCCATATTTCCTCCCATTCTCTCTCTAGTTTTTCCAATGTCTCTTCATTTCTAAAAATATTCATATCCATTTTCCATCTTTTAGCTTCCTTATAATCACATTTCATTTTCATTGGATACTCACAATTGAATGATCACTAATTTTTATAACTTCAATTTCAACATTTGTAATTTTTGTCAGTTCATTATTTGAAAGACAATTCATTTCCATAGAGGAAAAACACCTGCACAATTCTAATCTTTGTATGCATAGAAAGATCTTGGCATCTGAGTATCTTTTCCAAGGCCTTCATGGCTACTTTACCAAGTATTAGTCTGCAGCGCAGTTCTTGACTGCTTTACAGTTGATAAATAATCCTAAAGCGGAAGTTATCCACCACTTCAGTATCTTTACTGTCAATTCTAAAGGTGGTTGCTAAATCTGTTGTTGTTAGTTTGGTCTTCTTCATATTTTATCATTGCCCCATTTTTTTACTGTCTCCTTATTTTCATTACTAGAGCTTGCAGATCATTGGCTTTTTCAGCTATCAAAGCAGTGTCATCAACATAGTGTAGATCACTGATATTTCCTCCTCCAGTTTTAAAACCATACTCATCTTCTTCCAACCCAGCTTCCCTCAATAAATATTCAGCATATAGGTTGAATAAATAAAGGGAAAGTATCTAGCCTTTTCTCATTCCGTTGCCAACCTGGAACAGGCCTGTTTCACCATATGCCATCCAGACTGTGGTTTCTGACCTATGTATAGGTTTTGCATAGACAATGAGATGTTCTGGGATTCCTATTTTTCTAAGCACATTCCAGAGCATGACAATCAAAGGCCTTTCTATAATCAATAAAGCACATACTGAATTTTTTTTTTTTTTTTGGTCTTCTTTGGCTTTCTCAATTATATATTTATTTAATTTATTTTTCAAATTTATATATGCCACCCATCTCACTATACAAGCATTATCCAGCATCATCCAGCATGCATCAGCAACACCTTTGTTCCTTGGCTTTTTCTAAAGCTAGCTTGATCATCTGACATCTCCTTTTCCATGTAAGGCTATAATCTGTGTTGGATGATCCTAAGCATTATTTTGCTCAGATATATAATTAAGGATATTGTATTATAGTCTGCATACTCTGTAAAATCACATTTCTTTTGTATTGGTATGTAGACTGGCCTTTACCAAATTATTGGTCACTGAGTCATTCTTCAAAATTTGCTGGTATAGCTTGGTTATAACCTTTACAGATTCTTCTGTTGCTTGTCCTATTTCTGTAGATATTCCACCAATTTCTGTAGCCTTCCCACTTGGTAATGAAATGAATGCTAATCTAATTTCATCTCCTGGTACTAGAGATTCTTGTAAGTAGGTAATATCATCTAAGGTATTTTGGATGTTGACATCTCTACTGTAAATAATTTCAGTATATTCCTTCCCTCTTTATTTTTCTTGGAATCAGTTAATATCTGTCCACTGGCATTCTGTAGCATACCAGTTCAAGGATGGAACCTCCTTCTGAGTTCAGAGATTTTTTGGAAGAGTTTCCTTGTTTTTCCATGTCTGTTTTTATCTCTGATATCTTTATAGATATCATTGTAATATGGCTTCTTGTCTCTCCTAACAGCTCTCTGAAATTCTTTATTAAGTTCCTTCCTGAGATCTTTCGTCTTTCTTGGCTTTGGCTTCTCTTCTTGTCAATTTCCACCATTTGTTCTGACTTAAATTTGTTTTCTTCTGTTTCTTGGTCTTTGATCTCTCTTCACACTCATCCTTAACAACTTCTCTGATTTCATTCCAAAATTCCTCTGCTTCCCTAACAATGCGGCTCAGGATTTCAAAGTGATTCGTGTTGGGTCTTCTTAAAACTGTGAGTATATGGAAATTGATTGGCTTTCTTCTTCTGCTTTAGCTTGACTTGGAATTTGCACATGAGCAGTTTGTGATCTGTTCCAGTTAATCCCTGGCCATGTCTTTGCTCTTTCAACTGAGCTCTTCCACTTTCTTATATCAATAATATAGTCAGTCAGAGTTCTATGTACTTTGTCTGGTGATATCCATGTATATAGGCATTGTTTTGGTTGTTGGAAGTCTGATAGCAGATTATAACATACACCAACTGAAAATCGTAAGAGCTGTAGACGTATACATATTGATGGCACTGGGCTGGAAAAGAATAGCTAAATGCATGGAACATGCCCTAAGAAGAATCAGTAGAACTAGTTTGCTAATGCAACCAACTTTTGGATACATAACAAGATGCTTTAGGGAGTTCTTAATTGGATATGAAGGCAATATTAAATCAATTTTTATCACTAGCCAATGGCAATTGGAGAATGATACACCTGTAAACAAATAAGTTCAATGTAACTATCATTTACGAGCCACCATTGTAAGTCTGGTTCTGTCAACTACTAAAAAAAATCCTCAATATTAACATTGCATCTTGCCAGCAATGTGGCTTTTCAAGAAACTAGTGTAATTTATACAGGAAAAAATAGTTTGTATCAAAGAATGATCTAATTTGGAGAATGATTTAATTTGAGCTAGAGGAATATCTAATTTAGTATGTTTATTTTCCTTGAATTTAGTAAATGCCTTATGCTTATCATCTGCAGCACGATAAACTCTTCTAAAATAACATGTTTTTCATTTTTATTTTCCCTGCCTAGAAATGTGAATGCTTGGCTCAATACAGGAAAGCCTTCTACTATCAGAACTCCATGAAAATGATTTCTAAAAAACAAAGCATGTATGATGTGGAAGGAACTCTGTAGTTCACCTAAACCCTGACCCATGGCAAGAATCCAGTAAATCATCCCCAATACATGGCCATCCAGCCACACATGTGAAATCCTCCAGTATTCTAGAGAGATCGTTCCACTGCTCAGTAGCTTTTCCCATCAGGAAATTCCACCTAATATTCAGTCTGAATCTGTTTTGTTTTAATTTTAATCCTTTGGACTTTGTCCAGCTCTTGGTTTCAACAGAGAACAAAACTATTCATTCTTCCATGTGACCACCTTTAAGATATTTGTGAAGAGTCATCATAGCTCCCCTTAGTGCTCTCTTGTGCATGTTAAACATATCCAGCTCTTTTAACCATTAAGCATCCTAGTAGTTCTCCTCTGAACTCACTCTAACTTCTTCATGTCCCTTTTTAAAATGCAGTGCCCAGAACTGGTAACAGTAGTCCAAGTGCTCTCTAACCAGTGCAGAATCCAACAAAACTATTATCTTGATACAATGCTTCTATTAACACAGCCCCCTAAAATTGCACTGGTTTTTTCAGCTGCCGTATCACGTTACTTGCTCATGATAGCTGGTGTCCAGAACTTTTTCATATGCAATTCCAGTAAGCTAAATTTCCCCAATTCTGAATCTATATATTTGATTCTCCCTATCCAGATACACAATGTTACACTTGTCATCAATGAACATCATCCTGTTGGATTTGGCCCAATATTAAATCTCCCTAGCTTGGTGTCATTTGTGTATTATCTAAAATACGCAGACAGCAATACTCTACAGGCAGAAAATGAAGAGAATATAAACAACTTATCCTAAAAGTCAAGGTAGGAAGTGAAAAAGCTATACTTAAACATCAAAAAGATAAAATAATGACAACAACTGAAATAGTGACATCTAAATAAAAATGTTCTTCTTGACAATGAAGAAGTTGAATCAGTCCAGAACTTTATTTTCCTTGGCTCCAAAATTGACTGCAGAAGAAATTAAACACAGATTATCATTTGGGTGCACTGCAATGACTATCATGGAGAAGATCTGGTAAAGCAAGGACATTAGTCTCAACAATTCTAACTAAGTAGGGTTGTGAAAGCTGAACATTCAAAAACCAAAGAGAAGAAAACTAGACTCCTTCAAATTATAGGCTTGGAGACAGCTATTGTGCATACCTAGCTTAAATAATGAACAAAGAGATTTTAGATTGCATCAAGCCAGAAATATCACTGGAAGCTAGGATTACTAAGCTAAGGTTGATTTATTTTGACTGTGTCTTGCATTCAAATTACTTAGAAAAAATCAGTTATGCTAGTAGAAGTGCTAGTAAACTAGGCTGGCAAAGAACACACTGGATAGACACCATCAAGCATGACTCTAGATAAAACTTAGAAAGATTAAACAAAGTTTGAAACATCTCAAGGAATGGAGAGAACTAATCTACATAGTCTGTGAAAGTCAGGTGCAACTAAACAGATGAAGACAGACAGAGAGAGCTTGGTGTCATCTACAAATTTCATAAGGATCCCTTTTATTCCATCCTCTTGGACATTCATAAAGACTATGAATAGCATTTAGCAAGGACAGAGACCTGAGGGATCCCATTCAAAGTTTCCCTCCAGGATGAAGAAGTACCATTAAGAAGCAGCCTTTAGGTATGCTAGCATAATCAGCTGCAAATCTACTAGACTGCAATATCAGCATATCATCAACCCCACATTTATTCATTTAGTCCACAAGCATATCATGGGAAATCTTTTCAGACCCTTTACTGAGATCAAGATATCCTATCCCCAGCATTCCCTTGGTCTACAAAACTAGTCACTCTGTTAAGTTAGTCTGGCATGAATTACTCTTGACAAGCCCACACTCATTCCCAGTAACAGGAAACTTCTTTTTCTAAATGCCTATAGACATACTGTCTGAAAATCTGTTCTACCACTTTGACCAGTATCAACAACAAGCTAACTGGCCTATAGTTTCCCTGGTCCTCCCCCTTTTCATTTTTGATTATTGGCAATATGTTTCCTCTTTTCCAGTCTTTCAGCATATCACCAATTCTCCAGGAGTTTTCAAAAGAAGCAGAAATTGCTGGCAGTGATATTTACTTCAGATTCCAAAAACTAGACTGATCAGGCAACGTATTTCATGACAAACTGTGCTGAGCCTTTCTGTATCCATTTGATACATGGAAAGACCAGAATGCATCCCTTTGTTTGACTACAGTACTGACATTTTCTTTTGTTCCAATTTCTCCTGAATAGTGAGAATGAAGAGATGCTATATTCCTCAGAGTTCAGCAGTTTGTAGCTCTACTTGCAATAACAATATTAAACATACTGTAAATTAAATTCAAGCAGTACGTTTATAATTATTGTCTGAATAAACTATACTTTTACATACCAAACACATTTTATAAACAGCCAAACTATATATAATATATTTTGTAAAGTAATGAAGCGATTATCACTGAAAAGGATGCTAAAAGTGAATATTGCATATATTTGAAGTTTTCTGGCATTTCCTGCCATCCATGGAGAAAAAACACAGCGATTTTACAGCTTTGCAGTGACATTCCCACACATATTTGGTTTGTACAATTATTACCAAATATATTAATTAGAACCTTGAAACTGCAAGTTTGCCTAATGCATTTACAGTTGGAACCCATTCATTAAAAATGTAATTTGTGACAAAGTTTTCAGCTAAAAAAGTAAAACAGTTGGGTGGAAAACTGTCCACCCCGCATTAATGCATCTTGCAGTAATGAATTCCGTGCTGGTAGTGCATTATGGGAAGCAGCACTTTCATTTATCTGTGCTCAACTTGCTGCCAATCAACCACAGGCCCGTGCAAGTGATTCGCCATTTCCTCTGAGGTAACCCTGCATCAAGTAATAGCAAACTTACCAACAGGCCAAATGCACAAATGGTTGTATGAAAAAAAGAATTCAATTTTAACTTTGAACATTAAATAACACCATCATTTCTATCTTCACTACATCATTTGTAGGACAGGAGAATTTTGGAGATATGGGGAGGAAAAGAGGGAAGAAAACTGAAGTTAATAGAGGCATTCCTTCCAATGGTTATTGACAGTTTTCCTTTTTATCCAGAAACCCATTTACCACAATATTGCAACATCACAGCAAGAAGTGTATTCAGTCCTTTTAAAGGTGATGTCCAGAAGCAATGAAAATAAAGGGTTTATAGACAGATAATATGGAGAACGCTAGTCCCCACATCCCAGCTTTCTTTTTCCAATATTATCAATAGAGAATTTTTGTCCCAGTGCACAGGCAAGGTACACTGTATATACTTTGAAGGCAAAATACAACCTTGTGGGAATTGCTCACTCCCAAGGTTGACAGGAGGCCTAAACTCTGATGGGAATTCACTCTTACTTGGAAAAGAAGTATGGACGTAATACAGCGTTGCACATAAATGCACTTCGAACAAAAGTTTTAAAAAAGCAGTAGGCAGGTGTTTGGGATGAGACAGCCCATGTAGCAGAATAAGACAACCAAAGCAGCGCTGAAATCTGTTCATCCTGATTCAAAACAACACAGAAACGCTTAATTCAAGAGCTGGCAGATTTTGCTTAAAATGAAAACAGTAGCTCAAGGGCAGAAACTCAGACATGTCAATCGAACCACAGAAAATGGATGTTCCCGGAATGTGGAAGCTCCAGCATTTTCCAGAAGCACAAACCAATCCCTGAGAAATACCAATATTGTAATTTCAGCAAGTCTGGCAGTTAATGGTTCTGACTATCATCTCTACATGATGATGATGAGTGCAGTGAAATTCTGTTTTAATTAGATTTTCCTTCTTCCTTCAAAAAAGCCTACTGAAACCCCAGGCTATTTAAAAAAAAAAAAAAAAACTAGCACTTCTCAAATGCTCTGGAATATCATGGCATGGTAATTTACCAGTGCAAATTTGGCAAGTACTTACCAATATTTGAACCAATGAAATTCTCTGCTTGTGAAAAAGTAAGGCTAGTCCTAATACCCCCGGAAGGTCAGTCAAATGGGAGGAAATCCCATTCAAAAGAAAGCTGAATGTCAGCTGACTAGTCAGCAACATTTCCATTTGGCTGGAATTATCTAAGTTTCAATTATTTTGGCCCATATATCCTGTTACCAATCCCAAAGAAAAGTGTAGCACTTCCAGAACTTCAGCTGAACCAGATAAAAATCTAAAGCAACTTGCATTATTCTGAAATTGATTCTTCAATATGTACTGGAGTTTCAAGCATCATCAATGATCATAAAAATTTTCCCAAGGATGAAGACCAGATTGCCCAATGCTCATTGAAAAGGCCATTTCTTGTTAATTAAACAGGACAAACAATATGAATTTCCACAGACTGAAGTTTGAATTTTTAAATACTGCTCAGACCCATACAGATAACAAACTCCAGATTGTCTTTTCCATGGTGTGAAAGGAGTCAACATATGGGTACAATAAAAGACACTGTTTATGCTAGAAGGTGCTACTATCAGTAGAAAGGATAGGCTTGGAGTCTCTTTAGAAGAGCAGAAGGTAGAGGTGGCCAGTCAGCCCATAGTAAGGTAACCCCATGTTGTTAGCAACCCTTATATACTGTGATGGATAGCATGAGCGGGGAAGATTCTGGAATGGAGCTTCAAGGTTGTCGGGGGGGGGGGGGAGAGACATTCCAGGGCAAGCACCTCCTCAGCCCCCAGCCAGAGTGTGGGAAAATGAAGAGGATGAGGCTGGCTCCTCCCTAGAGCCTCACGGAGTATATTCTATAGTAGCTGTAGATAAGTTTAGCCTGGCGAGATTCTGTCTATTAAGTACAAGTTAATAACGTATCTGAACTGTACTGGATGACCTCATTGTAGTTCTTGGGCTGAACCTGACATATTCCTGCTTTTGTAAATCCTATGCATCATTTCCAGAGGGTATATAACCTATAACCTTGTGGGCTTTGGGGTTTTTCTGCATTCCTTTGGAAAATCAACTGTAGTTGTACATGCCAATAAAGAATACTTTGTTGCCATTTACCTCCAAACACTTTGGTTTATTACTTAAGTGGGCAACCTAAGTGGGAATTTTCCCCATACCTAACAAAATAACTAGTTGTGGGGGGAATGCCCCACTTAAGCATATTCATTCCATTCTTTCACCAGTTACTGTATACGGTTTTCTTTCCATTTTATCCATTTTAGTCTGAGACATAATGACTGGACTCAGAACAACCACTATACTTCATGGCCAAATGGGAACCTAAACTCCGAACACTATTCTAGTCTGTCACTGCTGACTACTATCTCACATTTTTATTGAAGAAGCTGAAAATCAAATATTTGGAGTCTCAGAGCCACCAATTCACCATCCCTGAGTTGCCCAATGTGTTAGAAATGTTGTCTGCATATAACTACCAGTTCTCTGCCCTCACATACATATTGATGCATCTTCAGATTACTAAACCAAGGCCATCCATTTCAGGCATGAAGCAACACTTTATCATGGCAAATTGAACTGAATCATTTATTCAATTGACTGCAACCTTTGCACAGCTGCAGATTTTTTCTTCTCAGCTTAAAATAAATCAAAATATCTTCCAAATTCATGTGCTGCTGATGGGGAAAGAATCATTGCTACTGTTTCATCCAAGTAATGGTAGCTAAAAGCCTCCTATAGCTACCAACCAGCATTAAAGATTGAGTTCCAATCATCTTTAACTCTGTAGAATATTGGAATTGTATTTTTAATCTGTGGGTTCAATTCACCAGCAAACTTCATTGAAACATTAACTGATATTTAAACTATGAATGTTTAGCTTGGATGGAACTGAGAAGAACGTAAGAATCAGGCCAGAGGTTTACATAATCCAGCATTCTGTGTCTTAGTAATGCAGCATAGAAACTCATGATCAAGATCTGAAGATGACAGCTCTCTTTCTACTGTTCTCTCTAGCATATGGTATTGAGAGTATGCTGCTTTTGATTCTGGAAGTAACATATAACCAACAAGCCTAGTAATCATTATCTCTTATCCTTCATGAATAGTCCCCTTCTAAAACCAACTAAATTAGCTGCTATCACAACCCATATAAGCAAATTCCATAGTTTAACTATGTTCTTAAAACCACACTATGCTGACTCTCTGAAAACATGGATATTCAGCACCAAGGTATATATAATGACACACTATAAAGCCATGTTCTAAAGAGATGGAGAAATGATTCCATGCATCCAGGGAGATTTGGGACTTCTGGTTCCTAAGCAACAATATCTCTGATGAATTATGCTAATAATAAACTCTGAAAATTTGTACTACTTAGAGATAAGTAAAACTCATCTTAAAATACTATTTTTTCTCTACAACTGATATTCATGTTTGGCTTCACCTATCTCTGCTTACTTCAGAGTAGTGGGAGCTGAACCTGACTCTTAGGCAGCAATTGGCTAAAAGGGGCTGAGGAGAGACCCCCACAGAACACTGGAGGCAGCACGTGCAACAGGAACTAGTAGATGGGGTCACCTCACATATCCCCCATGTATACATGCCACACGCATTTGTCTCACTTCACTGCAAATCTGATCATTGTTTCTTTACTACTATTAATAGCAGAGAAACACCTTCCTTCCCTCTCCCCATCCTATTCCTGACCATAATGGACAAATGGCAATACGCAGCAGAAAATTAACAATTTGGATCAGCACTGTGGTGGGGGGAAGAGAATGAGGTTCATATTTTCCTTTTTTCATTCAGACTGCTGGTGTTCTGCAGTTTCCTTGGACTCAGTTCACAGCTGATCTGCTGGGCGGAAAAGATAAACATGCAAGACTCTAGGACAGTGTTTCTCAACCTTGGCAACTTTGAGATACATGGACTTCAACTCCCAGAATTCCCCAGCTTGCTGGCTAGGGAATTCTGGAAGTTGAAGTCCACACATCTCAAAGTTGCCAAGGTTGAGAAACATTGCTCTAGGACTAGGGAGGCCACAGGAAGAACAGCCAAAGTCATACGTGGCTCAAAGTTGCCAATATGTAGTCATACTGGAATAATGATAGGCAACTTGCAGTTCATACACTTGAAATTTTAAAGTGTTGATGTTTGTTTGTTTTGCATTTTTATGGGCTTGGGGAGCAATTAAGAGCCAAAATATATATCTTAAACTGCTCCATCCCCTTTGCTGAGTCATGAGACCATAAAACATTATAGGTGAAGCTGGTAGCTTCTCTAATATTTTTATGTATGGCTTTTTGTGAACAGCCAAATCATAAGATTCTCAGTTTTCTTTTATATTTTTTAAGCAAGTATCCACCTCTGTTCTGTCCCTGTCATCCTACTATTTTTGATGATGGGAAGAACTTCACTGGATATGAGGTAAGGAGGAAGAAAGAGTAGAAAGAAGAGGGCCAGAGACCATAAAAGGCTTTGACAGCCACCAGTGGTGTTGCTTTGTGTAGAAATAAGGAACAGATTACTTTTTACTACTTCTCCAACCCAAGCGTGTTTTCAGTACCAAAACTTTCTGACAAAAAGCAATTTCTGAATAGCTGCCCAAATACCTAATCTTCCTCATTATAGCAGTCTAGATTAGAAAGAGGGAAATCCTTATTATTGTTGCTATTACTCATATTAATGTTGCTATTATTAACTGGAGCCTCGCAAAACATCCCAGTCTGCATCCTGCATTCTGGCCATTCCAGTCTATGACAACAGACAGCAGTCATCAACAGGGCCTTTTCTGTTGTGGCACCAAGCTTTGGAAAGCCCCTTCCCTCAATACGAGACTGGCACTAATATTATCACTTTCTCTAGACATCAGGCTGGCAGAGTCATTTTACTCTTGCACTTAGGATTTAACATGCAGAACCTGCCATGCCTTTTACCTTCAAGCACTTCAATTAATAACCATAAAACACTGACGTAGGTGTTTTAATTCTTTATTATTTATTTTAGTTAGTTTTATTGTTTTATTATGCTTTTATAAATGTTGTAACCAATCCTGTGAATATTGTCCATGCTATAAATCCATTAAATGAATAAAAAAAAGGTTTTATATTCTGTCACCCAAAGTTAACTGCAGATGTCAGAGATCAAAACTCAGACATACAACGCACAGGCTCAGTCACTGAGCTATGACTCCTCTACAAGAAAAAAGTATTCTATTTCATTAAATAATGTTCGCCTCACAAGGTCTCAATGCAGTGCAATGTCTTCCTCCAAAATTACCATTTAGACAAGATGAGAGATTAGCAGTAAATCAAGATGAGTTTAACCTTTTGCCCCAGGTTCCCTTCTCCTCCTGCCATGTATTACAAATTATTTAAGAAAACACCACAACCTCCTGTTTCCAAAAGATTATTAAGTTCATTTCTTGATAATCTTCAAAGAAGCATCCTTTTTAATGGATGAAAAGCTGCAATCTGTTTTCTGAGCTGCAGCAAATTGCTTTTCAGACTGTGGCTGAAATAAGACTTATATTTGTTCAAGGACTAGAATTGCTAGAATACAGTCTATAGGGAGGGGCCATTCATTATTTTCAAATGTTGTGGTTTATGTTGGCTTTTCCTCATGCAAATCTCTTAGCATGGGTGCACATTTTTCTAGGTAGAAAAAGCAACTCCCAACAGACAATGTTGCTTCCTCAAATGACTAGTCAAGAGGATCCCTGCCATTTAAAAGATCTTCTGAGAATGGGAAACTTAGTCCCCTCCAGAAGATAACTGGGTTTACACACACACTGAAGGGACACTTCTGATAAATGGAACACATTGTATGGTTGCACAATCATTTCCTATGTCAATTTTTAATTCTAATTATCAAGAGAGATGGACAGAACTGATAAATCCCATTCCAAAAACAAAACAGAAGATTAAACTGGCTCTTATTCTATAGGATTCTAGAGTGAGATTGCAAAATACAGAGCACAATAGCCTCCAGGAACTCATGTAGTCCTGTTGTGCCATGATGAAGTTAGTGCCATGATGCCATCCTTGTGTCAGGTTGATGCAATGGCTTTCCTGCACACGTGCTAAGGCCTTGAAGCCTCCTCCTCAGAGTAGATCTTACTGGAGTCCAAAAAATAGGCAAGCAGTCCTCTGTCCCCAACAGAGCATCCCTAATTTGATTTGCATTTTGTTATGGAAGAAATGCAACATCCTCACTACTAGTAGATCTTGACTAGGAACTGTTTGGTTTTAGGTTAACAGGTAAAAGTTAGTTAGGGGATTTGGATACAAAAGGGGAATGGCCACAGAAATTACAATGTGGCTGCGTACTCAGTACACTCTACAAACTATGCTTTAAAAAAGATCATATATCATCACTACTGCAGATTGAGTCCTTAACTTTCATTGGTGATTTCAGGCTGTTCCATACAGATACTAACACATCTATCAGTTTGAATGACCAAACCCTCACCCCCATCTATGTCCTTACTCTGTTTCCTTTATAACTTTCCAGGCCTTGCTCCCTTTAAATAATACCTCCCATATTTGAGTACCCAAGGCCTTTTCCCACTTCTCTCTCACATCTCATTCTTTATGTTGTTTCCCTTCCCTTTTCTGCTCATTACAGCTACTGACTACTACAACCTGATTGACTGGAGATATTCTAATCAGGACATAACCATCCCCCTTCATCCTGCCTTTGCCTTCTAACTGCAACAGTGACATCTGCAGTATGCCCCAGCCCAAGTCCCAACATTATCTAGACCTAAGTGCACCAAGGGCAAAATATTCCTTGCTGATACACCACAAGGTATATCTCCAGGCCAACTATGGGCACTCTAAACAGAGTGACAACAAAATACTGGGAAGAGGAGAGAAATCAACCACACTTTAGAAATAACTGACAATGGGAGAAGGGCATTAAGATGCTTTCTAAATAAGAGAAGCAACCTTATGCTAAAACTGACATTTGGAAATTGTAGCCACAGGCTAATGTCCATTTGAATGAATCTCCTTCTTCAGTTAGAGAACACTAATTGGTACATCAAAATAGCACCAGACACATGAACAAAAAATAAATATAAACTAAAAAATAATAATAATCTTTTACAGCATCTTGTTAATAGGGGACAGAAAATAACCTGTGATTAAAGCCACTCTACTTTGCTTCCATCTTGTGGCTTGGAATAGCAAATCTATTTTATTGAGGTGCACCATTATCTAAGACTGGAGCTGTCAACCCATGTTGCCTCTCAAAAGCTCACTGCCCCATTCAGCTCAGACCTTTAGCAAGAGAACCGAAGAGTGAGGAGGAAAAAAGAGGCACTAAAAAGGGAGAAGGGGTCAGCAGCAAAATGGAGCTTGGATGTGTCATTGCTACTGCCCTGCCCACAATGGCACATGAAGCAACCCCTACAGATTACTCACTTGGGAAAGCAGTTCTCAACAAAAGACTTAAGAATTCCTCTAAGCTTTACTTTATATATTTTTACCCTGAAATCTTGAAATAAATAGTCCTTAGGCAACTTTTACAATACCTAGGACTTGGAAACAAAAGCAGAAAAAGTTTTCAGCAGTCACGCCTCACTGTTCATATCAAGGATGTCCCCCCTCAAATATATAAATGTTGACCCTCAAATCCAATTGTCATTTCAAGTCAACTCAGTGTCATTCAGGGCATCCTGAGCACTAAATCCCTGCTCAGTGCAGTGACAAGAAGAATCAAAAGAGCTTTAAATGTGGCAAGAGATAAAGCAGCTCCAGCGTCTTCAGACTGTTCCCTGTTCCTCGACATCTACACCCCTCCTTACTTGTTGTGGGGCAGACCTGGTACCACCATCACTTACAGAAGGTCGAGGAAGGGGGACAAGAAAAGAATTGGCTGCAGAAATATGGCTGCTTTATCCTAGACGGCCTCAGGAGCTTTAAAGGCTATTGGCAACCACCTGCTCATCCAGAAAGGTCTGTGAGTGGCCCAAACATCTATTCCCTTTTACGCCTTAAATACAATAAGCTGAAAGAATATGACAGATATCCTTCCTAAAAACATAAAAACAAGAAAATACACATTTACTGTGATTAGAGACAGAATATTGTTATGTGTGGTCCATGCCAGTTTATCTATATTTACTCATTAAGTCAGTTCCATCTGCTTCCTCATCAAGTTGCATATTTAAAATGAACTAGTAAAATATGGATTTTATGCACATATATAAATTGTACAGTTTTGTACATTTTTTGCTATATAGTATAAATTTCATATGCCTTTTGCTATATTTTTGGCAATTCAGCTGAAAACTGAATTGAAACATTTGGTGAAGTGCAATATGATGGTATAGAAAATTAGATTTAACAAGCAGGCTGTAAAAATATTTCAACATACCCATCACACATGCCCAAAGTGTCTCCACATTGTGAGTACATCAATAATGAAACTATTGCATTCTCCTTTGGCACACTGTAGCGAGGTAAAGATTACATCCATACACAAAAACTGCTATTTTCAAATTTCCTGTTTCTTGCATTTCAAACCTTGATTCTTCACTTAAATCATGAAAAAGCAGATTTTAGACACTGCACAATTACTACATATCTGTCTCCTTTAGGATAAAATTTCACTTGCTTGCAAAGATAATCTAAGAAGGAGGAGAGGAACAGGCGACGCTGACCTAGTCTTCCAGCTTCCGCTGTCCTTCTCATCTTTCAGTACTTCCCCCCTCCTTAAAGAATCAGCTCATTAACAAAATCATTTACATTTCAATTTCTAACTCACTATGGCCCATAGTATTAAAACAAGTAACTATGATTTAAACTTCTCAGTGGAACCAACACAACAAATGTGTACTAAAATACTGTGTAAAACAATAAAATAAAATGAACTCATAATATATAAGCCATGGACTCTAATTGTCAGAGGCAAAATAAATATTTGCAAAATTATGAGTCTTCAAAGAAACTGAGGTTGAGCCAAAGATTCTCTATCAAGACCTTTTAGCTCAATGTTCAGGATAGGGATCAGATAAAAATAATCAGGATGGGTCTCAATGGTCTGAATGGACTCAGAGAAAATGATCAGGAGGTAATGGTCCAGTCAGAATGCTCCAGAATGACATCATGATGGAACCCCACAAGGGTTGCAGTATTTCATCCAGAATACTCTTATAGCAGTGCTACATCAGTCTACAGCATATTAATAGCAGCCACAAGGAGGAAATTGCTAGCAAGGAACTCTCCCACTGCTACTGTTAAATACAGTTATGAATCTTCTACCAAAAAATTTATCCTCTTCCCTGCAAAAAGCAAAATCCAGACACACACTCTACATACATATTAAGTACACCAAAACAAAACTTTCTTTCATTCAGCTCTACCCCAAAATCCCCTTACCATGAAGAGGGTCACATGAGAGACTCTTTCAGAAATTTTGTTTGTTTGGTGCCTTCAAATCAGTGTTGACTCCTGGTGACCAACTGGACAAGTCCCTGCAGCTTTCTTTGCAAGATTTCAAACTGGGTCGCCCTTGCCTGCTTCCCAGGGCTGAGAGAGAGAGACTGCCCCATGGTCACCCAGCTGGCTTTGTGCCTAAGGCAGGAAGAGAATTCATGGTCTCCTAGTTTCTAACCTGATGCTTCAACTATTACACCTAACTGGCTCTCTTTTCAGATGTTTACTAATGGAAAAAATAAATTCATGGAAACAATATTAGCAAGTATAAAGATTTATAAGCTATGCAGCCATACTAATCAAGATGCAATCTATCTCTATGTAACACATGTCTCAAAGGGACTATGGCCACCACTCACAATTAATCACTTGACCAACAACAGTGCCCTCCAGATGAGGATGCCTCAAGCTCTGTGCCCTTCTTTCAGAAATTTTCTCCACAGATTCTGAATAGAAGAACTCAGAATTCTAACATTTGTAAATGACCATTAGAACGTGCCATTGACATCTGGATCCTTAATTTAGAACTGCTAATCGAACTATTTTCTAAACATTTTAATCATGATTGAATCATGAATAATTAACACTTCAATTACACTGGCTTCAAATTCCTTGCATGAAGAGCTTTCAATGTAATACACACACTGTGAATGGAACAGTAATAATACATAACTGTGAACCTATTCTTGAAATAAGTAAATTGTGTATATTAGCGTTCAGCCTGATTGTTTATTCCAATAATAGCTTCACAAGTTAACACTCATACAATGTTGAGTAAACAATGTCATTAATGATAAGAGCACAAGAGGATACCTGTGCCTATAATCTCACTTCATTACAAAGATAGAAAATGGCATTCAAAATTATGGGCATGCTTTAACAGCAAGTGTTTAATATGCATACAAACTCACATTTATGACAAGGGTACAAGAAAATACCCATGCATAATGGACCTGCTTTTCTATAAATAGAACTGATGCTCTAGAGGGTGCAAGGAATGGAATAATATTTAACCTCAGAAAAGCTTCAAAAGATCTGATTGCAGTGATTTTCATGTTCCAGAAAATCCCAGAAATACCCTGAATGCCAAACATTCTTCAATGAAAAGTTAAGTAACCATGAGCAAGCTTCCCTGAAAAATAACTTTTTCATCTTTTATAATCCTCCCCCACAAGGAAGAGCTGGAGGGTAGCATTAGATGTGTTCTAGAGTGCTTTCTCAGTTCAACAAAGAAGGCTTAAGCAATATTCTTGTAAACTGGTTGCATTCCTTAAAACATATCCCAAATCACTTTGCAATAACAGGAAGTTTCATATCAGGCTAGCAGGGCTTTTCAGCAAATAGGTTGACTCTGAAATGCACACCCCCACATTTCTGTAAAACATTCAAAGAAGCATGAATAAAAGATAGACAGACAGACAGACAGACAGACAGACATCTTTATACACAAGCGTGCGCGCGCACACACACACACAAAATAATACAACAAAATTACAATATTGCCAACAAAGAAAAACTAGGAACAGTAGGAGGTCAGAGCAGCAGAAAATCTATTTCAATGGATACTTTGTAAAAAGTCACTGGAACAAAAAGTTACCTTGTTCTTTCAAGACTTGGATGTAACTGGATTTTAACTCATTCATGGTAACTAGGTGCTTCCTAACTCTCCCTTTACTTACCTTGGTTTGCCACTCCCTGCTTTTACCAACTGTTTTGCTGGACAGCAAACTGCTTTAGAACTCTACCCTCTCCTTGTTGCCTGTTATTTTGGTACCATCCTGTCCTAGCAGTGGCTCTGCTTGGGTCCATTAGAACAGAGCTTCCCTTCATGGAGAAGACTGAAGCAAAACAGGGGCTGAGGAGCTCTGCCCTCTGCTCTTCCCCATCATCTGTTACTATCTTATCCCTTTCTCCTTGCAAACAACCCATCCCTTTCTTTTTCTTTGTTTTCCTTCTGACATAGCCCAAAAAAGCCAGTTTTGCTATTTCTGACTTCCTTTGTGAGCCTAAGTTCCTTTTGTACTTTAGCCTTCCTAACTTTCTTTTGGCATATTAGCTGCTTGCTGATACACGGCCCTCCTTGATGACTGCACTTGTATTCAATATTCTATACAAGCCCCTTGTAATGTCCATTTCCTACACATCTTACTAGGTTTATTACATTTTCTCCTTTGCTGAATACAACAACACTTTCAGACTGCTGCTCTTCCCATGTAGTTTTTCAGCAGCTAGTAGAAAGCAGTATCAGTCAATAAATGAGTACCAACTTCAACCAGCAGACTTCAAAAATCTAAACAAAGCCACTTACAATTACATTATCACAGGAGCACAGAAAAGTGCCTTATATGGAATCAAGACAGTTCATGCATCCAGCAAGTGTTGTCTACATACTAACTGACAACAATTCTCCAAGGTCATTGAAAAGACTCTTCCATCTCTGGAGAGGACAGAGATAGAGAATGAAGCTGAGGAATTCAGTGCACAAAATGTGCGTACGATTATCCACTTTCCAATAAAGGAGCAGCTCAACAGTAGTGGAAGGAATCTCCACTAGGGTCTCTATCAGCAGCTGGCAGAGGGACAGAACACTTTCTCATTAGCTAGTCCCACCTAAAGCATGTTAACAACCAAGATAATATGGCAATGTTTTCCAAACTTTTTAACTTTAGAGATCTCATTTTACAATCATTTGTCTTCAAGGTGGCAGAGGATTCTGGGGAGCATTTTATTCCATATGCTCAGGACTGGCCAGATCTAGGAGGCCACTGCCCTACATTTCCATGAACTAAAAAAATGTACTTTTAGTATTTCATGAGAATGGCAGACTATAACAGCAACCTACCTTTCAGGAAGCTTATTCACCATAAATCCCTAATATATTTTCTAAGGAATTCTAGCATCAGAATGGGAAGAAAGCTCGAAGATCATCTAATCCAGCTCCCTAAAACACACAGAATCTGCAGTCCAGCAAATTACTTCAGCATTATCTCTGCTTAAGTATCCCCACCTGAAAAAGAACCAGCCATCCCCTCAACCGCACTCATCTGCTTAACCACTTCCCTTAATGTTAAGCTGAAATATGTTTCCTACTTGTTTTAATCCTGCCCCCTAAAGCAACAGAAGACAACTCTACCCCATAATAGCCCTTCTCCTCCCATGCCCCTTTCCCTCATCTCTTTCAAACACATTAACCCTTTCCTTAAGATTTATTCTATTTTATTTTATTTTAGAAACTTGTAAGGCTGCTCGACTCTGTAACGACTATGGATGGCACACAGCAAAAACAATTATACAATACAATTAAAAGAACAACAACAAGAAAAAGAGGCCCTTCATACATTTTATTGTCCTTTCTGGACACATTCAGTTTTCCTCCTTAAACTATAATACCAAAGTTGGACACAGGATTCTAAAGGACTGGGGGGGAACAGAGATAGAGAAAGAGAATTTTCATTTTCTATTTTTCATCTTCTATTTTTCATATCTGCAGTGTTTTTCATCAAAGAGCAAGATCTTCAAACCATTTTCAATTTGCCTTGCTCTTCACAGTGCACAGATTAACGTTCCAAAGAACTGTAATTTCCTTTTTAAAATTAGATATTTCTAGATGTACTAGTAAATACACATGCTGACCTTTTAAAGCAACAGATACCTGAAGCAGGCATGCCAGTAACATTTGCCAGAGTCACTGATAAAGCTCATTTTTCTCCTTTTTTTCAAAATCAATGTTAGTATTTTGAGAAACCAAAATTAGAATCATACAGAAAAGAAACAAATCACAAAGCCTTTCCTACTTAAAATAACAAACAATCCAACTGCACAGAAAGGACATTAAAGGTCAATCCCATCTTAAGGCAGAGCAAAATAATCAGAATCATACATGATTAATGAGCTTTTAATTATTAATAACAGTTCGATAGGCTGTCATTAAAAAGTTTTAGAAATTGAAAGCCACCCTCTCCAGGATGCAGCCTCTAAAAATTAATATATATTTTTAATCATACAATTTGCTGGTGGGAACAACTTGTTCCCAACTACTTTGCTCCAATGAGAAACATTCCCCAATAACATTAATCCCTTTGATAATAAGGTCAGGGGGGCAAAAAAGTATCTTAAATTCCTGTCATGCTAAACAAATTTAACATGTTGTGTTTAACACACGGAACTAAGATCATTTTTTAGAATACTAATAGGTAATCCGTTTCTTCTTGGCACTCACTTTTTTTCTGAGCTTGGGTCACATAAACCCCAAGTTTCATACAGAATTCAGCTAGCTTGCTTCACCTGTAGTAGGATATAAAACCTCAAATATTCTGAGACAATCAGTCACTGAATACTAAACAAGAAGGCAACACTGCAGGACTATTGCCTTCAGCTTCAGGCTGGGAGCATCTATTGGACCATTATCTGACAATCAAATATGCACTGTTATTTGCAGTCATGTATCCTACCACAATCTAGTGTCATGAAAGAACGTTGGATTTACCACCTTTATATCCCAGCCTACACATCTGGAAAGGCTGCTCTTAAGCAAAATAGAATCCCTACTAGATAACCGTAGCTATTTTTTTTTTTTAATGGATGTAGTGCTGAATCAGGAGTGCCATCTTATTTATATACGTTTGTTGTCTGTAGCAGCTGCAGGGCAGGTAGGTACAACATAGATTTCAGCATGCTAGCAACAGATATAGCTACTGAATTTGTCTAGTGCACACTGGAGAGGGTTGTTTTCTTTTTTTCCTATTCTTTATTCAGAAGTATCAAAAATTGCAAATTTCTGGATAAATGATGGGGGGAAACTGGTATTAAAACAAACTGTATGTGACAGCAAACAAAACTGACTTATTTATACAGCTATAATTAGAAGTCCATATGAGTGCCAGAGCACAATTCCACACAGGTGCATGCAATCGGTATTCTTAGAGGTAATATCCACCTATTGTGACCAGTAGCTACTGAAAATCTATCCTCCATTAACTTGACTAATCTGTCTAAGACAGTGTTTCTCAACCTTGGCCACTTTGAGCTGTGTGGACTTCAACTCCCAGAATTCCCCAGCCAGCCATGCTTGAGAAACACTGGTCTAAGATGATGACTATCACTGACTGTTATGGTGGAAGATATTTTGGATTAATGGCAACTAAATGTTTGGCAACGATTGACTGAGCTGCCCACTGGTAGGGATATTATCAGACTGGATACGTTTAGCAACTCCCAAACATAGGCTCACCAAGGGCCTAGCAATAACACTCCATGAACCCAGTTCACCTATACAGTTCTGTGCCCAATCTAGAATTGCGGAATTAGCAATTGAGATTTAGTGCCAAAGGACTGACTGTTTAAGGCTTTGTGCTCTTCAACTAGGGGACTGAAGCCTAGAGTATCAACCATTCTCAGGGAGCATAAAGAGAGTTACAAGATAAACTGCTAGCAATCTAACTGAAATTCTGCAATCTGTTTCCACCCTGTCCTATCCTGCTCCAAATTGCTTATTGATTTGTACTCTTTTGACTTCAGACAAGACAGGACAAACACTACCAGTAAGTACCCACATTCAAAAAAAAATGCAAGACACAGTGAAGTACACTGAAGCATAGCATTCGGGGGGGGGGGGACCATAATCATTACCCTGTGAGTATCTCTGATATGAGAGGCCACCAATTCAGTTGCTCAACATTTTGCTTTGGCAGACTTTGCTGTTTTGTACCAAGATTAGCTGGGCTCCAGGATGTAGACATTATTTATCCCACATGCTCTTTCTCAGTAGCCCAAGGATCAATAATTTCCAAAGGAAGCAGATCACTTAGTGTATCCCGAGATAGATTTTTCAAAGTGAGTCAGTTATTAATAGATTCAATCTGACTGTGGACTCTTAACAGGGACCCACAGCTCTAAACATTAAAAGATGACTGGTGCTGAACTTGCAAGGTGAGGTTGCTCAGGGCACATTCACATGAACCCAGGTTTGCTTCCAGGGTCAAGATTGAGGAATGGTTTTCCTGTATGTATGTATGTATGTATGTATGTATGTAGGTAGGTATATATGTATGTATGTTGCTGGTTTTGTATATGCTTGGCTGTTAAAAACTAATATGTAAAGTGACTCCACTATAAACACTGCACTTAAAGTGATCAGAACATACAGGAAAATCTTACTTGTGGCAACGTATTTAGGATGACCTGTTCAAATATACAAAGAATCCTTTCTGTTGCAAAAATGCAACACGATGCACATGACAGAACCAATCTTTAGGAATAATCTACTGGCTTTTACTTACTTATTTATTTATATTTCAAATTTGTCACTGCCCATCTCACTGCAGAGTGGTCTGGACAGTTTACAGTAGAAGATAAAGAACTTCAGAATATACCCGATACAGAATTTTGTAGGTTCCATTTATATATTAAATAGCTGTTGTTATCACATGCATGTCCATCTTGTGATGACTGCATCACCACTTATGAGGTATCCCTGAGTAGCTGACAAACAGAAAGCCATCACAGACTAAATACTACAGAGAATCCACACTATCTTTAACACAATTCTCTTCAGCGGAAGTAGTTTATCAGCGATGAAAGCTATTAATTAGTTCCAGTTTGGGGGAGAAGTTGGAAGGAAGGACAAGATGGAAGAATGGAAGAAGAGCAAGATGTTTATCAGCACTAATTGCAGACCAGGGGACAATTTCAACTGCCTATTTGTATACTAATGTACACATCACAGAAATTGGAGGTAGAGAGTTGTGCCTACGGTTTAATTTTTAGAATCCATTTAACCATGACTATGAGGCATTTAATTAATGTAATATGTCATGATGTAAGCCCTAAAATAGTTATTTTAGTACTGTAATCACTTTTTTATGTTTCACTATAATCATCGAATTTATTCATTCATTCATTCAGCACATAAACTGTCTCAACTGCTGAAGCAACTGTAAATTATGTACACAAAAGCAATCAATAACAAAAGAATATTAAACTACCATTAAAATCCATGTGTAGCAAAGGATTAAAATATTCAGTATCAGTATCAATGTGATATCACAAAATCATGTTAACAATACAGGTAGAAAACTCGTGCTTTTGAAATTAAAATAAATAAAACACTACATACAGAAGCCCATTTCATTGTTTGTATCAGTAATTATTCATTGATTAATACCACAGAATTGCCCAAATGTATAGCTGCTCCTAAGAATCACATGTGGTCTGAGACAGAGGAAAACTCCCTTCTGCCTTTCGCAAACAATGCCCTGAATTAATTTTTTACAAGCTATGCAGAAAAGAAAATTACGACTGATGCAGCTTTCTTGGCCAAGAATAAGAATAACTACAACTGTTGAATTCCCTCTTCAACACAACTGAGTGGCTCACAAATTGTAACATTCCCTCTGTGTAAACCAAAGAGCTTTCATAGGCCTTAACCATTTGGGATGGATCAGGAAATACGAGGGGGGGAAGGAATACACACTGCACATGTTTTTGAGAGTTACGTTTAGAGTGTAGAGTTTAGTTTCTGGAGCTCAAAACTGTTGGTTTCTCTCCTGCCTAAGTAGGAATTAGGTTCAATTTAATCAATAGCATTTGTTTCCAAGCAAATGGTATAAGTGACACAAATGGCAAATGAGAAAATAAAACTGTTTTGATCTGGGGGTTTTGACAGCATTACAGATTACAGGTAGATCCTATTTCACAACCATATGGTGGGCCAGGTTTAAACAAAACCCTCTCATATGTAACAGTAGCATGTTAAGATAGGGCAGTATATTCTTCCTGCCATTTTGCATTCTATAATCAAAGTGCCCTGAACCAAATAAAGATTGACTTGAGGCAATTATCAGCAAGCAGAAACTGACATAATTTGGGCATATAATGCAAGTTGGTGATGAATAATTTGATGTCACATAATAAAAAAAAATAGTTAAAAGACTTGAGGGGTGCACATGCAGCTCTATGTTTTTGGGTTGTGCATGTCTGAACTAGAACCACATTTTTAATTCAAATATCCTGGTTCTTTCCCTTTTCTTCTTTTATGCATAACCAGAAGGCTTTTCTTATTTATCTTTGGTAGGGCTGATCCCATGAGAGTCCTGTTCTACCTCTGGCATCTCCTTTGAAAACTTCACTCACACACAACACAACATGCTATTTCCAACAGATTTAATCACCCCCTTCAGATGGACGACTTGCAAAAGTGTTTTTGTACGCCTGACTGGTATGTCCCTGCCACTCTCTTAAGAGTCTGCCCCTGAACACTTCTTCCTAGATGCTCAACACTTCTCACTGACCCCTCAAGCAAAAAAACTACCACTCTAGCTACTTAAATTCAGCATTGCTCTCCAGATCAGAAGCGGCCATTTAAAATCTTCTTCACAGGATGACATCACAGGATGTAAATCTAATTGTCTATCCGGCATTTCTACATACATTGAAACCAGTTTATTCTTCTTTGAAAATCAAAAAATAATGAGGTGACTTGAAGGGAGTTAATAGTACAGGTGCTTTGAAATGAATAAAAGCTAAAAAGGAAGCAATATCACTGATTAATACCTCTGCTGCAAAACAGATATTTTTAAAACATCTTGAAGCAGCAACAGCAGCAGCAGTCCGTGCCACCAGGTATTAGAGGCAGCGCCTTAAGACAACTGCTAAGGATTCCACTGTGGCTGATGCTAATGACCCTTACCTAACCCTCCTTTGTTTTATTTATTTATATTTATTGAAAATTCTACATAACAGACAAATCTAAAAAAAACAAGAGAGAAAGAAAAAAGAAAAAAGTGCAAGAAAATAAAAGAAAAAAAGAAAGAGAACTAAGGTTAAAAAATATGACTTCCAAACTTCTCTTTAACAGATATTAACCAACCCATCATCTCCCCTCCCTCTTATCTTTTCCAGAAATCCCTTCAACCCCATATTAAGTTCTCATCTTTTTCAATCATTAAATCCATAAATTCATTTCATTTTTTTCTTCTTTTAGCAAAAAGTCCATAAAAGGTTTCCAGTCTTTTAAAAAAGCACTTATTGTTTTCTCCCTGACCAGACAGGTCAGTTTTGCCATTTCTGCTAGTTCTGACAGTTTTACAAACCATTTCTCCATTGTGGGAATTTCAATACTCTCACATCTTTGTCCATATAATAATCTTGCTGCCATTACCATATTCAAAATTAATCTTCCAAGAGTCTTTTCTAATTCAGTATCCCTAAATCCCAATAAAACAAGTTCTGGTTTCTTTGTAATATTAATCTTTAAAATTCATTGTATCATTGTACGTATTTGTATCCAAAATTTCTTGGCTTTTTCACAGTCCACCATCCATGGTAAAATGTCCCTTCATGTTTTTCGTATTTCCAACATTGACGAGGTACCTTTAGACATTTTTGATAGTTTCTCTGGTGTAATTTATCAATGATACATTATTTTATTAAAAAATTCTCTTAAATTATAACACAATGTAAATTTTATCCCATTTACCCATATTCTTTCCCATGTATCCATCTCTATATTACAGCCAAAATTGGTAGTCCATTTTATCATACATTCCTTTACTCGTTCCGCTTCAGTTTCAAATACTAACAAAGGTTTATACATTTTTGGAATTACATGTTCATCATTTGTACATAACTCATTTTCAAATTCCGTATATTTTTTAATTTCAATTACCTTCTTAAATCTTTCTTTTAATTGTGCATATGAAAACCAGTGGAAGCTATGTCCCTCTGCAGTCAATTGTTCTCTTGACTTCATCTTAAGTTCTCCATCTTCCTGCATTAATAAATCCTGATATGTTAGCCATTTCTCTCTGTCTTCTGTAAAATGCTTCCTGTGCCAAGACCAATAAAGATATTTTCAGACACAATCTGGGTAATTGTTCCATATTCTTAGTATGGTACTTCTCACATAGTGATTTTTAAAATCCACATTAACTTTAACTTTATTGTACCATAAAAAGCCATGCCACCCAAGCCTCAAGTTATGTCCTACTCATACCCAACACTCCTACAGTGAGCACTGGAACTGGCCACTATGTCCTGAAGTGATACTATATCATTCTGAGGTATCACAAATAATTACAATGACAACCTCCAACCCTCATTGCCATCACTGCTCCCTACTTTCTACCTCATTAAACTAGTCAATTCACAAAACTATGCCCACCTGCATAGTTCCTAACCAAGCTAAAATCCAAGAAACCAGAAATTTGGGCTGCTATTCAGCGGATTATTTATTTATTGTGTTTATATGCTTACACACCCACAAGCCAAATTAAAATGATACAGGAGACACAAGCACATTACAGAAAAAAGGAAGGATAGAGGAGTATTTTTTTAAATGATCAAACAGCACTTTAGATGAGTTTGCACTTTATCTAGAAGCAGGTGGAGAAACCCAAATGGTTTAAATGTACTATTTCTGTTCTGTTAGTCATATAAACAGACACACCATAGTCAAAATTCTTATACACATTACTGGTGATCTTTCCAAAAAGGTTGCTACAAACTCTCTGGCTGGTTCTTCTTTTCTCTCCTCTCCTTCCTTTTCTCGGAATTAATAGGTCTAAATATCCCTAAGACAAATAGGAAAGGGTAGTTCCAACTGAATTCTCTCATACCAATGGCATGAACTTCACCTGTGCTGCTGGTGCTTTTCTTCTCTCATGTTAAACCCAACATATACTACTGCAATGTACTTTACTGGGGCTGTATTTAAAGACTACTCAGAAACTGCCATTAGTGCTAAATACAGGGGTAGGTGCAATGGTAGGTGAGACCCATTACTGTACAGCCATATAACACCAGTGTAAAGGGGGAGGGTTGCTGCATTAGCTTCCAATAGGTTTCCAAACACAATTCAGTGTTGTTTTTAACTGTTAAAATCCTTTACAGCTTGCGTCTAGGTATCTGCAGGACTGTCTCCTTCAAGTAGAACCAACTTCTCCTGTCTACTCACCTTGGCTAGGGATGTTTAGGTCCCCCTTCCATATGTAAGGTTGGGGCGGGGGGGACAGTACAGCTAGGACACATTGTTCCTTCATTCAAAGGTTGCCCCATCCTTTTGGAACAACCTCCCCTCTGAGATTTAGATAGTGCTCTCCCTGCTGACATTTAGGAGGCCATTGAAAGGGAGTTATTCCTCAGAGCCTGCCACCATTGGTAACAGACACTTATCTGGTACCAATTATGAGAAGTGTCCACATGGTCAAGAAAATCAAGATGCACCAAAACGGTACAACAGAAGTTCTGCTTGTTTTTTATATGCCATCTTAATTTTTTTTCACCATATCCTGTGGACAGCCCTGGTATCTACTGTTTTAATACCACAGTACTTGTACTGTACTGTTGGGAGTCATTTCAGAATGTGTTGGTATACCAAGACCACAAATAAATAAACATCTAACCTGTAGACTTTAAAAGGTATACAAAGCATTTTGAGGTTGGAATGTTTTAAGCCTAAAACATCTCATTCTGATATTACCTGAGTGATCTGATGTCAGTATGGCAACTTTGCCATAAACACACTGATCTCCAAATGGGCCACTTCAGGTTGAGCCATTTTTGGTATGGTCAGAAGAGATATATATTTATTGGTTTATTTAAACTAGGCAGTTACAGGCAAAGTTTTAATATTTCAGTGAGGCTGGAAAGGAATGTAGCTGATGAGGCACAAAGCAGCATTTCCCAATATTAGTCAGGGGACTCCAAGGGCATCAGGAGAATGGCAAAGCATCGCTTGATTCAGAAAGGCAGGAGAAAAAATCTTGGATCACAGTTCTATATTCAGGGTGTGCACTGCAGTAAGCAAATCTTTCTCAGTACATGTGGCTTCAATCTTGTCTTCAATAAAGAGACTAATATTGCAAAATCAGTCCTGTGAGCCTCCTTCCAAATAAGCCAAATCCTAAATAAGAGGTTAAGTGTCTGGATGGCTTAGATTTAAGGCATGTGTGGTGTGAAGCCTGAAAACCAGGATGTCTCAAAATCACAAATGTTGACCTCAAAACGGACTCTCTAGTATACAGTATATCAGAAAAAGCAGGTGCATGCAATACGGGAGGAAGACTGCTATAATCCACATTAAGGGCACCATTTTTTTTAGCTAGCCCATATAGACAAATAGATATTCTAAATCAGCTCTCTACCAGTTCTAACGACTAGACAGTCTTCCCTACAAATACTATTTATTCCAGCCAAAACTCCAATCCAAGATGTTAACTTGACCCTGGAACAATTTCTTCAGGAGATTCTCTTTTTGCTTTGTTTGTGTCTTCATTCCATGATGGCACTGTTAAAATACGATAGTCCCACCCACATCTCTTATGCATACTATTCAAAGCTACATTTTTAATGAAGGAACAAATAGAAGAAGGGACTCAGTATACCATTAAAAACATGCCACTAGTAAAGGGTTTTTTAAAAACTTTTTTAGCTGACTTGAGTGGGTCACAACCAACAGGTAAATTCACTTCAGAACACTTTATTCATCACTTTTCAGTTGCACCTCTTCCTCCTCCTTGCTAGAGATAATCTTATTACAAGAGCATCCACTCCTTTTGATATTCCAAAAGAATTTTAACTTAAGCTTCAACTCATTTAGCATCAAAATGTATCACACTTATTTTTAATAGAACATACTCCTAAGTAACTGGATTTAAGATTTTATCTAGAGTCCAAAGACCCAGAATCATCCTGATATTCAAAACATAATCCAAATAAAATAGCACACTGTTATTCCTATTTACTTCAACAGGACTAGAGTCCACAGCTTCTAATAACTACTCCTTATCAACGTCCACAACTGAACACTTCCCAAATCCAACTCCAATAATTTCCTGGAAGCTGCAGTCCCAATATATCTGGAAGGTATCAAGTTGAAGACGACACTTTAGGCAGGCACAGCACTTCAGATTCTAAGGCAAAAACAGGTTTCAGGTGTACAGTGTGTGAACGTCACACTATCTGCATCTCCTTAAACCAAATGCAACTTTTCCTCAGACTGGAAAGCAGCTACACAGAGTAGATACACAATCCTGGGAAACATGCAGCTGCTTTAAAGAGTTGCAGACAGGTGCTACCTTAGTTTCTGCACGCACTCCAAAGTTTTTTGCTCTTGAATACAAAACACTGTCCAGCCTTATTACACCATGCATCTGGCTAGGATTCTATCTATAGTTAGCAGGAGTTTTAAAAAATCAGTGTCCAGTAGCTACTAGAGGTCATTGCCCCCTCCCCCACCAAAATCCTTGGCACTCCAGGGATCTATTTAAGCCTGATTAAGCTTTAATGCATGTGGTTGCTTTTATCTGGTGACTGTATCTTCATCTTACTAAAAATAATGTTCTTCAATAAAAGGTTTAATTTTTTTGAAATATGTTACCATATTTTATTAATTATTGTTAATCACATTAGGCACTATATGTCAGCCTTTCTCCAACCTTGGTGTCCTCCAGATGTGTCCTTCAACTTCCAGAATTCTCACCAAGATCATTCTGCTGTGAAATCCTGGGAACTGAAGTCAGCATATCCAGAGGGCACCTAGATCTCAGAAGGATGCTATATGCAGACAGATGAAATAGATACAGAAATAATAAAATAACTGTGATCAAATGCAAAAGAGGACAGGGCTCCTGAACTATGAATAATTGTGCAGAAGAAAAAAAATTGTGCAGATTTATAGCTTTCATGATAAACTAGTACCAACTACAATTTTTTTTTTTACACAGGTATTAAAAGTCTGGAAATTATATCCACTTTTGCATCTTCCAAACATGCATTATATCTTAATTGAATTGAATATTCTTCATCTTGTTGTGCTCTTTCCTGGACCGGGAGGCCTTGCTCATAGTCACTCATGCCTTGGTCATTTCCTGTTTGGATTACTTCAATGCACTCTACATGGGATTGCCCTTGAAGCTACTCACAAGTTACAACTCGTCCAGAATGCAGCAGCGCACGAACTATAGAGAGAGAGGATTTATAACTGTTGTAAAAATGACTGGAAGACACTTTCTATATATCTTTTTTTCCCTTTTCTTTTTCTCCCTTTTCTCCTTTATTTCTTACTTATATACTTATCACTTTACTTTTCTTTTTCTTCTTTAAATTTGTATGGTTTTTACTCTAAAAAAATCTTCAACAAAAATTAATATATAAAAAAACAGAATGCAGTGGTACATGCAGTGTCGGGCACTCCTACGTTCACCCATGTTACAGCCCTGCTGCACTGGCTCCCAGTTTCCTTTCAGGTGCAATTCAAGGTGCTAGTTATTACTTTTAAAGCCCTACGTGGCATGGGACCAGATTATCTGCAGGACCGCCTCTCCATGAGGGTATCTGCCCATCCAGCCAGAACAGATGTGTAGGTGTGCTCCAGGTCCCTTACTTTAAACACTGTTGCCTGGTGGGTCCTCAGAAGCTTGTGTGTTTCCATCACAGCCACTGCCCTATGGAACACCCTCCCCCAGAGATCCAATAGGCTCTCACCCTTTTAACCTTCCAGAAAGCATTCATGTCCTGGCTCTTCCCCCAGGTGTTGGTACAGGGTGAAGTCAAAGCAGGAGGAGAATGTGATGGGTTTCATCAGCAATGTATGCTTGCGATACCAGGTTTTTCTGTTTTTCCTGGTTTTGGTTTTATTGTTTTTTATTTAACTGAATATATTGGTTTTACTGTTGGGGTGCAAGCCACCAGGAGTTTGGTTTTAAGCTGGGTGGCTATATAAATGCTTTAAAAAATCAAGCAAGCAAGCATGAACACTTTGATTTAGATCTAGAGTAAACAGATCTATACAAACTAGATTTTCTACCACTGAAATCAGTGGGTCTGTTACAACCTATGAAAGAGTAAAAATTAGTATTTGTCTCAATGAATATTAAGAAGACTCACTGAGTTCCATGGTCTATCCTAGATAAGTGACTACAGGATTGCAGCTTCAGTCTGCATTCACTGCATATAGTATCTGTATATACAGTGTACACTGTGGCTATATACAGCTTTAAATACAGTCCTGCCTATTTTGGTTATGTAGGAATATGGTTTTTATTGTATTTTTGTTGTATTTTAATTTTTGTTTTGTTTTTACTGTAAACCACCTAGAGTCACTTTCTAGTGAGTAGGGCGGTGACCAAATTTGAAATATAAATAAATAAAATAAATAAATACTGCTCTCATCTTCCAGTGTCTTTCTGCTTCTGACCTTCACTGCTCCAAATCTCCTACTCTCCTATATTTTGCTCCCTTAAATAACTCTATTTTCCTCCTTTGTTTTTTTTCTTTTTTGCATGAAAAATCTTTTCAAATCTACTTTTCTCTTCTTTCAGTTCCACTTTAGAGCACACTCTTTGGTCTTTAGTTTAGCACTGTGTTTTTCAAAGTTGACCACTTTAAAATGGGTGGACTTCAACGCCCAGTATTCCCCAGCCAGCATGCTGGGAGTTGAAGTCCACCCATCTTAAAGTTGCCAACTTTGAAAAACAGTGGTTTAACAGTTCCTTAGTTCCATCCCAAATGGAAACAATTTTATATTTATATAAGTATTTGCATGTTTGAAAATCTGCATTTATATGTATATTTTCTTCCTTGCCTGTGCCCATCCCTCATGGGAGAGGGCTCTCTTCTTATTGATCTTTATAAGAAATACTCTATGAAATAGACTGGACTGAGTGATGGTGATTGGTCCAAACTTAGTGAGGCGCATGGTTAGCCAAAGCTCTCCTTTTTCTGCTGAAAATTATGTATAAGCTAATAAGGCAGAGACCTGTCTTTTTATATATTCCATTCTAAAAATGCCATAGTCATTGACGGCTATAGATATTAACAGGGATACAGACATGTTCCATTAAAACCATGGTGTACATATTTCTAAAAGCAACATATTTCTTTTGTGTCTTCAGTTTGGTCCCATATTGGTGCATTTCACGGAAGCCAACTTGATTTATCTGTATCCTATTTAATATCATGGTTATCCTATGCACTCTTAGGGTGGCATGTACTAAAATATCTATGAATGTATTGTTGGTTTGTTTGTTTTTTTAAGATACTTATTTATCTGAGACAGAGTTAGGACAGAATCCCATTTTACATTCATTTCCTCCTAGCCCACAAATTCCCAAAGCCACAATAACATTGACCAATGGTTGGAGAGATCTGCATTTTGAAACAGGCTCTGTTTCTTACTCTGAACAGAGCCCTCTTAAAGAAACCACTTCAAGGAATTGCAGCTTACTGTTTTTAGAAATTAATTCCAGGTCATGGAATGCACAACTGTGTCATATGGGCAACTATTACTTCCTGTAAGATATACTAATATGATTAATCGGATATACAATACATAGCAAAATATTTCCTTTTTGCCAGACGAATATGTCTTTAGAAAGTTTAAATGGAAGTCAAAATGCAATAGAGACAAATTTGATATAAAGATTATCTGTTTCAAAAGCTTGTACAGCTTCTAAAATGATACTAACAGGACATTAAATATATTTTTAGCTCTTTGTGCATTAAAAAAAGATTTAAAATAACATTCTGAAAGGGATTGGGAGATTTATCTTTCTTGTATTGTTTCATATTTTCTAATCTGTTGAGTAACATACTAAAATCATGAAATACTATGAACATACATGTGCAAAAATACACCAGACATGCTCTAAAAGACTGTGGAAAAAGTTTTAACATAATAATAAAGGCTCTTTTCACATTACAAGTAGTCCTTAGTTACCAAACATTCATTCAGCAGCCGTTCGAAGTTATAGCAGTGCTGAAAAATAGATGCTGAAAAAAATAGCTTTACAGTCCATTTATGCCCTTTGCAGCATCCCTTTGTCATGTGATTGCCATTTTTTCTTTTTTCCCCGCCTTGCAGAGTAAATTGATTAGAGAGAAAGGGATTGTATGAAAGTAAGATGTTTGCTCTTCTGCACATCAAAAGCAATGCAATCGCACCAGCAGCTCAGGGCTGGGAGCCATGGGCATGCCACACAAATAGCTTATAGTACTCTCTTGAAATATCCTTCTTTCCAATCTCCCTGCTCTGTGAGTGGGGGGGAGGGGGGAGCAAGCAATTTCTGTAGGCCATCTCTCCTTTGCCTAGCTCTTTCCTGCTGCCAGCACAACTGCATTGCTTTCGATGTGTAGAAGAGCAAACAGCTTACTCTCTTGAAATCCCTCTCCAATCTCTCTGCTCTCGCGGGGGAGGGGGGGAAGGGTCAAGCAAAGGAGAGATCAGTACAGAGATCACTTGCCCCCCTCCCCCCGGGCAGAGAGATTGGAAAGAAAGAGATTTCTAGAGAGTAATTGGGACGGGAAACTCCTAAATTAATAGTAAAGTTAGTATATGTTAGGGCAGGCACCCATAATTACATAACTATCAAGACTCATCCATTGTTCTTTCTACCTGGTTCTCCCAGCCACACAAATGCTCAGTTACAAGCAACAGTGCAGCTGCCAACAATTCTACCTACAGGACATGTTCTCACTCCCATCCTAAGTAATAACATAAAAGATGCTCAGAACTTGTTTAAACTTTCTGTGTTTAGCTAAATCTTCAGATGATTCAGTTATGGAAACAATACGGCAGATGATTTGGTGAGAGAAAAAACTGCATTGGACTGCTATGCTTTACTTTGCAGGTGTGTTTTAAGAAGTTGTGTAATATAAAATTCTGCTCAGGATTCCTTATTGTAAAGCTGAATCACCAACTAATCACTTTTTTTGTTTACAGCCAGATGCTGTCAAATTATCCAAATTAGCTTTATGACTGAATCATTAAGAACTAATGTCTCCTACCAATGCCCCTTACTCTGCAGCTTTCTAAAGAAAAGGCAAGAGAAAGGAACCACACATATAAACCATTTGAAGGTAGGTATTTCTTGTACATAAGCAGTACTAAGATGGGAGAAGGGCATGAGCCTACATACAAGACCTGTCAAAATGTTCTACAGGTAGTCCTCACTTAGCAACTGCCTCGGACAGTGACTGTTCGCTGTTACACTGGTGATGAAAAAGTAACTTTACAACCAATCCATCCATCCATCCATCCATCCATTCATTCAATATTTCAAATTTGTCACGCCCTTCTCACTGCAGAGCGACTCTGGGCGACTCTTTGCAGGTCTGTAAAGCAAAGGAAAGTTGAAGTAAACTTGTAAGCATAGTTGCGGTCACATGATTTTTCATTTAGTGACCACTTCACTTAATGACAGAGTTGCCCAATTGTGGTCACTAAATGAGGAATACCTGTAGTATGCCTCATTTACAGAGATTATTGTGCATTTAGAGCTGCAAACATAACATAACACAGCATACTAAGTGGTTGGAGTACAGACAGTCCTAGAAAATGAGCCAAGCCACACTTCATGAGATACAGATATGCTTCTCTGTTTCCAAATAGCTTGGAAATTAGGATTTTCAAACATTATAATCACTTTATGAAAACAGTACATGAAAATAATCTCATACATGAGGTAGATTAGAGGCAGTGACTAAATCGCTAAATTCCCAAGTGAACTTCATGACTGAGGAGTTCCCTGAAGCCCTAGTCTGCCCTCTAACCACTGTACCCTACATAAATTGAGACAGTAATATTGCAAACCAAGAAATCTGTGAAGGCTAAAAGATCTGGTCAAAGCTATGGGTGTATCTGTAGCCAAAACAGAAAAGCTGGTATTTTAATCTGATGTTCTCTCAACAGTTTTCAAAGGAACCATTCAAATTACACCACCTGAATTTAAAAAACTGAATATAATATCTTGGTCCATATATGGTCATAACACTGTTTTGTTTTGGCTTACACTATGATCCACTGTAATTTACTGATGGTAAACTATATCTCCAGTCACTGTGGTTTATGCAGCAAACTATGATTAAGCAAATACACGTAATAGCACAGTAACTATATCCACACATTACACTAAATTATAATGCTGTTTGTAAGCCAAAACCATTCTCAATTACAGACCATGATTTATGGCTTAGCTTAATGTGAGAACCTCAACTTGACTGCTTTTATTGTATATACACTGCATGTTTAATTATCATTCAGCATTTAAAATTGTTACCTCTTATTCTTACTTATTGTAAGTTGCCCTTGGCAAACTCAAATCTGGACAGCAAGCAATGTAATTAATGTAATTAATGAATTAAAATAAAATCCACAATCACATCTGTTCATGAGTTTGTAATATTTCAAAAGCGCCCAATATAATCTGTTTGTAAAAGAAGTTTGTCTGTACATGCAGAGGGCTTTGGGGGATGGGCAGCCATATAAATATGTCAGACAAACAGACAAATAAATGCAAAAATCAGCAACGTTCTTCACTTCTCTCCAATTTACTCCAAATGGCCAGAACTGCTTATTATGCCATTTTTTTTGCCACCAAGCCCAGAATCAGTCCATTTGATTCTTGGATACTCTCAGGGATGGAAAGGCCCATGCTTAGGCCAAACCAAACCAATACAAATCAACAAATGCTTCAAGAGATATGTGCAAACGCACACAGGCACACAAACACTCAGGCAGATGGTAACCAGTTGTCTTCCTCCTATACTTTAAATTACAGCCTAACATGAAAATATTACACACATGATATTCACAGCAAATGTCAATGATGCCAAATTACAATGAGCGTAGCAAAATCATCACGCAAATGCTGCCATTAAATACTTGCATCCCGGCACCAGTATATATGTATGTATGTATGCATACATGTGTGTGTGTGTGTGTGTGTGTGTATTACATTTATATAGCCACACATCTCACCCAAAGCAACTCCGGATGTGTGTGTTTGTGTGTCCACTCAGCATTTCCACAACATCATCATGCACAATTCACTATTTGACACCCACAGACGCCCATGCACTTGAGACTTTTCCCATCATGTTCTTTGTCCTGGTCAAAAGCTTCAGGGTCTGACTGCAGCCAAAGGGACAATAAAATTGAGTTTGGGCTATTTTAGTAGCAAGCCCTATTTTTCTCTCTCACGAGTAAACCTTTCAAATATTTTCATTCTAGCTGGACAATCCAAATAACCCACAGGATATATACAAAAGAAGGAAGAAAGCCGATTTGATTAATGTGCCTTATAAATCCTGAAGGAATGAAGAGGTTAAGCAAGCAGCAGTTACAAAGAATTATACTAATGTAGCTATGAATTAAAATCAGCAGTGCTCAGTCAGGCTATCTAATCACTCCTATATTTCCAAGAAGCACCACCAACGTCATGCTTTATATTTCATTAAATGCACTGAGTAGGAAGCAAGGATACTATTTTAAAAGGGCTGAGTTATACAACTAGACCTAGAGTTAAGGCAGAGCTAAAATGTCTATTATTCTGGAAGGAACAGTAATCATTTCAGATTCTCTAGGCAGTAATATAATTTGATCATTCTAAACCCTGAATGTAATTATCTTTTGAGGCCCCTCTTGTGCAATAACATGAATTACTTTGCTTACCCCAAAATTATTTGGGCATCCTCTTCTGAATTAATCTTAGGACTTCTACCCCAAAGTCCTATACTGGTGACACCACTGTCCCTGGGTCACCCCCTAATTAACAAACTGAGGCTTTTAGTAAGGCAATAATGGAAAGGATGAAGCTTCTTCTATCAGTGCATCTATCACTGTACTATGAAGAGGAAAATAATGTAATAAAACTTATGGAAATTCTGTCCACAGAATTGGCAGATCATAATGAAAAAAATAATCCTATGTATTGCAAAAATAATCTGCTGCCTTTTTTTTTTAAACTTGACCTACACTGAAAAAGAGAAGTTACTGCCATTATCACAGAACACAGAAATCAATCTGCAGGGTGAGAGTTTCACATTTTTTGAGTAACAAGTTGACCCTGCTTTGTCTTAAGCAGTGTTTACAACCAAACACCTATCTTCCTCCTGATCTGACTGGCACTTCCCTATTCTACCTGCCCACCATCACAAAAAAAAAAAAAACCCAGCACAACTGTGGCAAGCTAAGAATGCATATGCAGGCCTTTTAAGGAGCTAGACAAGCTTCCATAACTGAGCTCCTGAAGCCCAATGCAGCTTCAATACAACTCCACTTACTAGAAGTTTGGTGAGAGATCAGGGGCCCCACAAAATTGTACAGGTTTTCATGTACTTATTTGCTGGTTTTCTTTTCTATTCGGCTTTTCTTTCAGGAACTCAAGGCAGCTTCTCTTCATTTGATCCCCATCACCAAACCCTGTGAAGTAAACTGGGCTTATTACAGATGAAGACTGGTTCAAAAGTCACCCAGTGAGCTTCTATAACTGAGGGTAAACTCCCGGTCCAAGTGCAGTATCTTCATACCAGTTCTTACTGAATCCCTCTGAGTTGTAGTACTACTTGCAGCAGATTGCAACTGAGGAGAAAGCTTGGTTATTTACTTAGCTTCTGGGACCAGAGCCACCTGAAGAGGCTCGCTAATCACCCAATCTTCCATTTCTAAAACAAAGAGAAAGAGAACCAGGAGAACCAATGTGGAGGCCACTAAAATACTTCCTAGCACTCAAAAGCAAGCGTGTACATATCAAACAATCTCTTAAACTCTGGCAAAAAAGTTATGTCCACAAGTCTCAATGGGCACTGTACCTAGCTGTGTGACATCTGTTTACATACTTCTCTGCCACCACTGCCTAGAGCAAGACAAAAGCAGCAAGGGCTCTCCCCTTCAGCTGGCTCCTTCAAAAGGGTGTCCATCACATCCTGCATAGTCCCAAGCCATGTAAAGGAACCAAATGGTCTGGTTTATTCAAGCAAATGGCTCAAATAAATTAGTCATTTCAATGGGTGGCTTGCTTAAGGTCAAGATACGCCATGCAACTGGGAGCAGGGGGGGTTGCTTCTGGAGATTAACACTATTATACAACTTACATCTTCTCTGTGTGCTTCCCACTCATCTGCTAACCCTGTAAATTTTTTTATACACCGTTCTAAGAAATATCATAAGCTTCTTTCACAAAACTGACAGCATACTGTACATGAAAACTGCACATGTAACACCTCTGCTGCGTGAGCTGCATTGGGTACCAGTCTGCTTCTGGGTCCAATTCAAGGTGTTGGTTGTGACCTTTAAAGCCCTTCATGGCATGGGCCTAGGTTATCTGAGGAACTGTCTCATCCCCATTACATCGACCCATCCCACCTGGTCTGGCAGGAAGGTTATGTTATGGACCCTGTCACCTAGACTGGTGGGGTCCAGGAAGATAACCTCTTCTGCCGTGGCTTCCACCCTCTGGAATATCTTGCCACGAGGTGAGACTGGCCCCCATTCTGTTGGTCTTCCGAAAGGGCATTAAGACCTGGATCTGCCAACTTGCATGGGGACCCAACGGGGGTTCACAGCACTGGGGGTGGCTGGTAGCCTGAGATGCTCCCTCTGCTTTTTTAGTTAGCATTGTAGTTTTAACTTTTTATCTTAATTTTTAACCTTTTGTAGTTTTTTAACCTATATATTTTTCTAGGATTTTATAGGTTTTTTATCTGTAATGTCGCCTAGAGTCACTTGTATAGTGAGACAGACAGCATATACAAATTTGAAAAATAAATAAATAAATAAATAAATAAATCTATCTCACCCGTCACCCAATCCCGACCCTTATTCTTGGTTGGGAAAGTGGAGAAATCTTATTTAACCATACCAAGCTTAACAATCTAATTCTCTGCATTTTCAACTTAGAAGAATCTCTGCCCAGCAAGGGTTCTGATTTCTTGGGGAAGAACATTAAGCAGACGCTCTCTAGGGCATCAAACAACCTGGTGCTAATCAAAAATCTGTTCAGTAAAGGTTTAGCACTGGAACTGAGAAGGATTTTGAGGAACAGCAATCAGGTGCACTTGGATGAGAGAACTTGCCATTGGGAAAAATTTAATTCAAGGCAGACTTCTCCCCAAAATGTTTCAGTGAACTTACCAGCCACAATTTCATGTTTCCTTTGTGCAATTTCAAGGCGCATGCACTGAAAGTTAAAAAAAAAATGGGTCCCAACCCAATACCTCACTTTACAGTTTCAGAGTAGGGCTACCTAGAAAACCTCAAAATTGGGGGTGAGGGCCCTTGGGTAGGCAGCTGTCACTGGTTCCAAAGAATCCAGGGTTCTAGTCCTGGTTTAGAAAATATTTGAGATCAAACTACAAGTAATTCTGAATCTTTATTTCTCCAATAAAAATGTGGTGTTCTGTAAAAAAAAAAAAAAATGTTGCTGCTGGATATCCAGGGAGGCAAATGTTGTAACTTAAGTATTTGTCTCAGATATTGAGACTGCCACTACACAATGGCAAAATCTGTGTGATGATGTCACCACTCACATCATTTTTGGATCTTTATGGTTGGTTGTGGATACCATTGATCCAAAGGCAAATAATGCCAAGAAAAAAAATTTAGAAGTTAATTTCTAGCAACTCTTTTGTGGAGCCATAGTTGTCCCCTGTCCAGGAGGAGGTAGACAATAGGACTAATCATGAAAAAAGTAGTTATCAATGTTCCATCTCTTGTGTTACTAGATGCTTTGGAGTTAAGCTTCTGTTTCCAAGTTAAAATTGGCAAGTCCTATCCTAAACAAAGCCAGGTTATTAAGAAGTTAAGTTTGAAAATTAGGAAGATTACTTTCCCAATAGGTTGCAAATCCAAGGTTTGTCAGGCTTTCCAAAGCCAAATTCAGAATATTCACCTCCTCTCCATCATTTTTTGATCAGTGGCATAATTCAAAGCTCACGTTTGCTTCAAGGTCAGTAGATGATTTGAATCAAAACAGTGCTCCTTGCTAATTATCAATGTATGCCTCCAGGATGGAGATAAATATGCTCTAGTATTGCCAAAAGAGAGAATATTGGATAAACAAATCCTGAATTCAGAGCCCATCTTCAGGGGAAGATGATATGGTACACAGAAGAGGCACAAATACAGTGGTACCTCGGTTCACGAACGCTTCTGTTCACGAACAATTCGGTTCACGAACAGCTCCGGTTGCAAAATTTTGCCTCCGTTCGCAAACGCCGGATCAGGTTACGAACAGGATCGCAGCCATTTTCCCTCCCATGACACATTGTCGCGGCTTCCTGTAGGGAGGGGGACTCTCCCTCCAAGCAGTAACCGCCTCCCCACCCACTTTCCTGTCCTCCATGCCAGAAGTCGCATCGAGCAAGGTTAGCTTTCTCTCTCTTCGTACTGTACTTTGTGTCATATTTTTGTGGTTTAAAAAAAAAAAACATATGGTTCAGAACGGATTAACCGTAATTACATTGAACCTTATGGGGAAATCTGATTCAGGACGCGATCAAAAATTGGTTGGCGACCAAATTCGTAGGGGTCAGAAAGGATTAACCGTATTTACATTGAACCTTATGGGAAAATTTGATTCGGTTCACGACCAATTCGGTTCGCGACCAGAGTCGCGGAACGAATTACCGTATTTTTCCCACTATAAGACGATACTTTTTTCTAAAACCCTTACCCTAAAAATTGAAGGGCGTCTTATTTAAGGAAGTCAGCCGAAGAGAACCTCGCTGTTGCAAAACTGCCCATACTTTGTTTCCGCAGGCAGCTTCCTCCTATTGCTAGCCTCCAATCATGAGTGAAATAGCTTGTCTCCCAAACAGACTTCCTCCAATCACGAGCCTGATGTAACTGATGTCAGCTGATGCTGAACAAACCAATTAGAGGAAGGCTTTTGCAGAGAGAAGCTATCGGCACTCGTGCTTGAATGTAATCAGTTATGCAAAAGAGCCTGGAAATAGAGCTGCAGAGAGACGGTTTGGACCTCCTCCCACCGAGTGTATCAGGTCAATGTTAACTAATTACTAAATAAAAATGTGTTCTGCACTATCTTTAAAATATTGATTTCTTAATTTGGGGTTGGAAAAATGGGGGTTGTCTTGTACATGGGGGTGTCTTATTGTCGGAAAAATACGGTAAGTTCGTGAACCGAGGTACCACTGTATTATCATGGAAAGTCTGCCAAATGTACTGAAAAATAAAGCTTAGGAGCCTACACATTTAAGTGGAGGAATGACAGAGAAAGAGGATAGCGTGTTTGGAAAACAAAATAACTTAGGAAGTTCCTTCCTTGATAGACTTTTGTTTCCAATTACAGCCTCCAAAACAGATTTTTAATGTTTTTAAAAAACACACAGACAAAACACAAACACACATTAAAAATCCCATCATAACTGTTCACAGCTTGGCTATTCATATTAAGCTGTAATGTACTTTGGGTATAGGATGGTATGCAAACGGAGGAGGAGGAGGAGGAGGAGAAGGGGGATTAACCAGGGGTCAGGGGTTAGAGTTCTGTGTAAATCCAGCCATTTTATATCAGCCTTATCTCACAAAAATATTCATGTTCTCATATTCATCAGCCTGACCTTCTTAAAGCATAGATCCACAATGCTTGGAACCCAAGGGGTGCATTAGGTCTTGGATCTGTCCTCTGAGTCTGTATATGAGCATATACAGAAAGCAGTTTTCAGGAGTCACACATGGCCCACAAGTCATCTTCTACGTACCCCAGTCTTAAAGGAAGGGAAAGAAGTAGTTGCCTTTAAGATACTTTATTTCCCATTTGTTGCAAATTTTCTAAGTGTAGCATTAACAAAGCCCCACAGGTTGAGTCCAACATCATTAACAAAACACCACATACTTGAATAGGAGGTCGCACTCTAACTCCCTTCTCTGAAACAATGCCATCTTCTGCAAACCAGGAGGTGTGTCTTCTCGATGTCAGCCCCTATTCTATGGAACCACCTTCCTTCAGTTGGCCTTGATCCTGTTGGTTTTCAGAAAGGTGGTCAAGACCTGCATCTTTCCCTGGGCCTTTGGGTCATGATGTGCTGGAGCCCTGATTGGTCAATGGTGTTACTGCTGTTTGGATCACAGTTGTATTGTTTCATTGTTGTTTGTGGGTTTATGTACTGCATTTTTGTATTTTTGTTTGTTTTGCTTTTTGGTTAGGTTTGTTGCATTTTCTTTTTTGTAAGTTGCCCAGAGCCATCTTGGTTGAGCTGGGTGGTCAAATAAATGCTTTATATATATCTATATATCTATATCTATATCTATATCTATATATCTATATTGCATATATATATAGATATAGATATAGATAGCATATATATAGATATAGATATAGATATTGCATATATATAGATATAGATATAGATATTGCATATATAGAGATATAGATATAGATATAGATATTGCAAATTGCGCATATATATATATATATATATTGCAAATCTGAACTTGCCAGGAAAACAGATGGCTGCAGCAACAGGACGATAATGCACAGATAGATTTTTGGCTACAAAATCAGCTGTACAGTCCAGTTGTTCAGGAAAGTGCTGCAGAAGAGGGCATGTGGAAAGAATGAGAGACATCACAAGACAAGAAACAGATACGGATCTTTGTATGTAAGTCAGTGCTTGCATTCACATCCAGACTACTTTTGCTCACTTAGCGCTTTCCTGATAATATGATCACTTAAAACAAACAAACCTGAAATGTTTGGCTCACAAATCTACAGTAGCCTTCCTTAATCTGGTGCCCTCCAGATGCTTTGGACTTGAATTCCTTTAACTCCTTGTTTTAAATCCAATACTTTGGGAGGAAACGAGACTGGGAAACCTTGGTTTAGTATGCTGTTCAAACCAGAAATCTTGTCTTTTTCATCTCTCTACAAGCCAGGACCATAAACCAAGGTTTGTTCATGTTTCATATTCATGTTTTGCTCACTTTACAAGCCAAGAGTCCTAATCTGTAGACTGCTCTAAACACCCACTTCTTAGTTTGCACAATGATCAAGACAGCAGGAAGGAGCCAAATAGAAAGACAGGACTGCATGCCCTAACTCTGAACTTTTTCACAATAAACCAGGATTTTCTGGAACCCTGGCTCATAGTTCCTAGAAACATGATCAGTAGCTAAAAGGAATGAAGGAGAGACTTGGTCAGCAGTCACTGTCTTGCATGACATCTCTTATTATTCTTAGTTATGAACTCCTAACCCATTTCTGGAAGGCATGGGAATTAGCTAACAAGATATATTAACATTTCACCAGTATTATAACTCTATCTATATTAACGTTTGCCAAAAAAGATACCTCAGTTGCACAACAAGTATACGGGTAGTCCTCGCTTATCGACTGCCTTGTTCATCGATCATTTAAAGTTACGACAGTACTGAAAAAATAACTTTACAACCAATGCCTTCATTTACGACCTCCACAGCATCTCTCGGTCAGGTAATCACCATTACAGTCAGTGCACTCTGTCCTGTGCCTGACCTGTTGTTTTTCTCCCCTCCCCCGCCCTTTTAGAGCAGAGAGATTATAGAGGAAGGGATTACAAGAGAGTAAGCAGCACACAATGGGGAATACACACCAAAAGGAATGTGATGGCATTGGCAGCCCTAAGCGCACTCGACAAATAGCTGGTGTACGGTATTTCTCTCTGCTCTGTGAGGGGGGGAGGGAGAAAAAAATGGGTCAGGCACAGGAGAGATTGCCTACAGAAATCACTTGGTTTTTTTTCTTCCCCACCCCCCTGGCACAGCAGAGATATTGAATAGGAAGGGATTACAAAGAGTAAGCAGGCACACAATGGGGAATGCACTGGACTGTTTGCATCGCAAGTTTGCAGCTCACAGCCCTGAGCACACTCAGGGCTGCCAACACCACCATGTTGTTTTCCATGTGTATTCCCCATTGTGTGCCTGCTTACTCTCTTATAATCCCTCCCTCTCCAATGAATGTAAATACAACCATTAATTCCTTTCTTGCTAATTATCCCAGTGCCAGGGGGAGTATTCCAAAGGCAGGGGAGAGGTTAGGAGGCAAACAAAAGCAGGTGGTGTGAAACTGATTGGTCTTGTCAGTTTTGAGCCAGCAATGTCACCCAGCGCCAGGGTGCCATTCCAAAGGGCAAGGGAGTGGGGAAAGGGATAGCACAGTCGCAGTCACGTGATTTCCCACTTAGCGATCACTTCACTTAATGACAGAGCTGCCAGTTCCAATTTTGGTCGCTAAATGAGGACTATCTGTATATAAACTGACTATACTCCTTTCTACTGTATTCATACTGGGATTCATCCTTCACTTGTCCTGCAATTAACTAACTTTTCTAAAAAAAACTGACTTCCTACTTAATTATAAATACATATGATCTGAAATAGACAGGAGGTAATTATTATGGTTGTACAGCACTTTGGATCAAAAAGCAAATAGGTGTTTTGGTATGTGCATGGGTGCATACACGATACCTATAACTCCTTAAACCAGCTACACTTTTCCTTCGATGTGGCTGCTGCACGATCTTGGGAAAATATGAATATTGTCAAAGGAGTTGTAGACAGAGGCTATGTATGTACCCATGGATGCTCTGAACCATAATAATTATGAATAAAAATATTTTAAAAATTGCTTGAGGGCAGAGAGGTGAAAGAGAAAAATGAAGCTATACTCAAGTATTGTATGGTGTGTTGCACTTAAAAAAACCTACATTATCTAATGCAGGGATGGCAAATGGCAACAACAAACCACATGAAACCCAGTTTTGCAGCCCTCCCACTATACCACCAAAATTTTCATATATTTTGTTTTTTGTACTAAAAAGGTATAAAATGCATGTACTATATGTGAATCTTGGCCTTTTATCTAGGAATTGTGGGCTCTAACTGTTCAGAATATAAAATATGCTTTTGTGATTTTGAACGAAGTCCTTAATTGATTTATATATTCAGTTTGCTACATACCAATAGTCTGGAATGCAGTAACAGCAATTTAAAAGATAATATACCAATGAGATAGAACTGATTAGAAAACTTGGCCACCATCATTAAAATCTATGCCTACTTCAAAACAGCTTTAAAAATGTGTTTCCTTCTCCTTTGCCAACAGAAAAACAGGTATTTTTTATTTCATACCAATGTGCCAAAAATAGGAATGTGTTGACAACTGGCCTGTTTAATTTTTGTGAACCTATATGTAAGGTGATAATCATAAGCACACTTAGAAGGAAGAAGCATCCAACTTATTTATTTTTATTAATTTTATTTGATTTAGATGTTGCCTGAATCCTGGACAACTCTGGGCAGCTCACAACATAACAAGTAAAAATACAAAATAAATAGGAAGAGAACAAAAAGAACAAGCTAAAAAGGGGAAGCAAGATGACAATTCTGGTCAACAGCACAAAAACACATATAACTACATCCAGCGAGGGACTCCAACCACCCTAGCCTGGGCCTGAGAGAACAGTCAGGTCTTTAAGGCCCTCCAGAACAGCATCCAGATCTCAGGGGCACCCGCATTCCAGAGTGCAGACACCACAACAGAGAAGTTACACTTCCTTGGCCCTGATGACAATGTTTGATTGAAGGAACCCAAAGCATGCCAAACCTGCCACCTTGAACTATTAAATTACTTCTGAATCAATATGCATAAATCTGATAGCCCCACTCTCTGAAGAAGTGGCAATGATTTGTGGTTTAGAAAGCTGAGCTGCCCAATTCTAGGACATTTCTGGGAACACTACTTCTATGCTTCCAAGATGGCACAGAGGAGGTAGCAAAGGTCCTCTTGGAAATCTTCATTATCACCACTGGACTTTTGAGAAAAGAGACAATTTATCACTTTAGCCACCAACCCAAAACAGCTCGCCAGCCACATATAAGACATCATATATGGATGGGAAGAGACTACAGTGAGCATGGTGATCTGCAGGCTTGCTTTAAGATGCATGTACATACTAAGAACTACTGGAAATGCTGATTTCAGGCGTTCATCCAAGGCAATCTTTCAAGTAGAATTATTAAAATAAATGTGGCATTAAGCCAAGAGTAAAAAATGAAAGCAACATGCTGACAGAGGTACTAAGAACAAGCAGAAGGCAAGGCTTATCTTCTCTCCTTGCAGGTGGCCAATTCGCACTCCTGGTACGCAAAAACAAAAACAGTTTTTATCTTTTATTAAGTTCATATGCTGAAAATGTGGCTTACAGCAGAAATAAGAAAATCTGCTTTTTCTGTAGAATTGGAAATAATCTAGAACATATTGCTAGCCACAATATTTTACCCCATGTTCTCAGCAAGATCTGTATCTGGGCACCCAACTTGCCAGAAAATATTTGTCATGTTTTTTAAAGGAAGAGTATTGCTATACTCTTGAACTTTCTGGAAGTCTTTAAACAGGAGCAGCTACTAGGGCTTGAACTGAGAAGATACAGCTCAGAGAGGAGCTGCCCATGTGGTAAACCATCAGAACTTGACCATGAAATACTTTTCTTGACAGTGAAATACATTCTTGCACTATATACATTATTTATTTTGTACTGCTTTTTTTTAGCCTTGTTTTGTCATACTGTGAGTTGCCCAGAGGTGGCCTGGAGTTGGGCAGTGCCAAAATCAAATGAATGAATAAGTTTGGCAAAGGTTACTATTCTGTAATAGTAATAATGAAAAGACAGCTAAAAGAAGGAAAATCATGATTTCAATGGGAATGGAAGAACTGCAAGCCTAGCCCCAGTTCCTAAAAGAGATTAGTGACTTACAATGCACCTTTAAACATTCGGTTCCTAAATTCTAATTTCATCCCCTGCTATTATCTGATAATATATCAGATCTGATAATAGATAAAAGAGCCTGGTAGCAAATAATACCAAATTAGGTCCAATAAGACTGAAATATGCCTGTCCTTGTCCACATGAGCCAGCAAAAGTAGTACAGTAAATAGTTCTGTTGGCTTTCTCTTGGTTCATATAGTTCCAGAGATGAAGGGGATGGCAATTCTAGAGCTACTGCCTTTGGTCAGTAATATGACCTGAGCACATTCATGCTTGCACATGGATGTGGAAAATATGGACAAAATTTCTGAGACGAAAATCTGGGAGGATTTATATCTTCACCTATTTTTTCCATGTGCATGTTCTTCACTGCAACCTTTCATTTACCTGCTTTCTTTCAATGTGACTCCAACTTTAGAATTAAACATAGGTAAAGAAAGGGAGCTTTGGGGAATCAATGATTCAGAGAAGTCCTCTTGTCTACTTAGGCAATTCTTCCCTGCAAACACCCCCGACTCTACACTGCCACTAAGTAGCGAATAAATTCTTGCTCAGGAAATTTGAGCATCATGCAATTAAGTGATAGGAACGAACCATACCAGCATTATTACTGTTCTTTGCTCTCTGTTGGAATTAAACTGAGTGACCTTATGGGCAGGGGAAAAAAAGGAGAAGAAACATTCTCCTTGTAGAAAATGACCAGCTGAAAGTTTACCAAGGTACACTCCTTTTATAAGTATATACTGGAACAGTATTTCCTATCTGGATCTCCCCCTCAACCCCCAGCCCAACACACAATTTGAACACATATTAGCTCTCACAAATAACCCCTTTTCTTGCCACCCCTGCCTCTTTAAACAAATGCTGTTTCTCTAAAGGATCTGTTCCTTTCCTGATGTATCACACCTCCAGACTGTTGCCAGAGAGTGTTAGTCAGCACTTTTACTTTTGCTCATTAATAACCTCAACAGGGAGCAAGAAGCAAAGCAGCAGCCTTTGATATTTTCTTTAGATGCAAAATAGAACAGGGAAAGGCACTCCCAGAAAAAGAAGAGAGATCTGTAATAAATTTTTTAATTAGGATTAAGAAGGATTTTTAAGAGAGTACAGAGGTTATTGATTATATTTATCAGCAAGAATCCATCATATTTGATTTTTGTGATATGCTGCAACCTTTGCTGCAACCTTTTCCAAAGTTGATATGACTGCAACATCAAGAATTCCCATACAGCATGTTACATGGTCTAGTGAGACACACAATGATTTGCAAACAATTTGAAGGGTATCATAGATGGTATCCAGAATGAGGCAGGAGCCAACATAGACAAGTATTTGTCAAGTTGTTCCTATTCATCTTTCCATAATGGACACAAAGAAGGTGACACCATCCCAGTATTCATTTTTTGTCCTCCTTCCCATGTATGATGGGAAAAGAGCCCAAAATAGAGAGGAAGAGCTGCCATTTTTGGTAGGAGCCCCACATTGTAATAACATTTAATTTCTGCCCATAGTGGTGCTAGGACATACGCTATCAAAGCCAGCATTTCACAGTTCACCTCCACAGGAACTGTAAAGAATGTCCAACTTTATATCAATGCACCAGTCTATGCAAGAAGCAACATTAATATATAAAGTGCTTCAGTCTTCTATAGCATATTGCAGGATTTCTATACTTGCAGGGGTGGTGACCTATTTGATGAGTTCCAACCCTGGATTCTATGGATATATTTTCTATTCCATTCTATCCTTGACACATAGAAAGAAAGGACACAGGATTTAGCCATATACATGCATTTTTAACACTATTCTGGAAGCAAATTCACAAAAAACAGCTTCCAGAGACAACCTATCTTTCCAGCAGATACACCTGAGAAGCAGACAGATGGAGATGGGCACTGCCCACAATCGTTATTTTCACCCATGTAATCCTATCTCGAAGTGCAACATTGAGCAATCATTCAAATGCAAACATTTTAGCAGGTATGATTCACACATTCAGCTGCCAGCCAGGCAGTGTTGAGAAACTAATGGAAATGATACCAAGCAATGAATGCACATGTGAATTAACTTTTACATTTTCTCTCAAAGAAAAAAGATGGGACTTTCAAGAAAAAATGGAAGGCATAACAAGTGGCACAGCTTAGAAAGAAACCATAACACTAGAAAGACCCAAGGAACTAGACTGTTAAAGATAACCACGTTTGTAGGCATCCTCGGGAATCACCTGGGGGGCACTGTACAGAGCTCCAGGATAAAATAAGCAGAAGGCAGAAAAAAGCAATAGCTCTACTAGTGCTAACTACTAACTACCCAGCCACGGAGAAGATACATTTTCCAAAAGAAAACTGCACATCTATCAAAGGCATATTAAGTAGTAAAAGGGAATTTTAATTAGTCTAAAATTTTGTTAGAAGCTATGTAAGTGGTCTGTCCAGGGAATCTCTGATCTCTTTCTCCTTCAGAAGATGGATTAACAGCAGCTTTGATCCTAAGCAACAGGAAAAATTCAATAAATGTCATAGCAGGAGTGGGAACATTGGGAGAAAATGAAGCACATGGCTGAACTTCTATCTATCGCCTCTGAGAAATCTTGGGGGGGGGGGGGAGTACCAGATGACTAGAAGAGAGCAATGCTTGTTTCTATCCAAAAAAAAGGGGGGGGCAGAGAACAGAACCCAGAGAACTATTGACTAGTCAATCTACACCAAATTTGCAGATGAGATAAACATTCAGAAGGAGGGAGAGAGACAGGGAAGGAACCTTAATTTTCTAGAAAACAGAAATTAATTTCAAAATAGATTTGATAGGATAGAAAAGCATTCTGTAAAAACAACAGAATTAAATTTAACATTTGGAAAAATGAAATTAAATGCAATGATACAGGGTGAAGGATAATAATACTTATGAAAAAGTTCTTGGAATCACAACTGAATGCAAACCGAATATGAGTCAGCATGTGACATGGCTGCAAAAAAGGCTGCATTAATAGAAATATAATTTTCAAGTCTACATCAGATCCTACATCAGATCCTGTGTCTAGTTCAGAACACAATCATCAACTGGAATCATCTACTCAGGAAGGAGCAGAATCACTATAACATGGTGCCTCCAACCCTCGCAAGCAGTTTAACATCATTATACATGGTGAAGGGTATTAAATGCTTCTGAGAAGTCCAATTGGGCAGTGCAAGTGAAGCTAAGCAAATATAGTTCATAAAGTTAGGGTAGATAAGCCATGGGTCACATGCAACACTCCTGTATCCAATTTGCAGGTCTCAGCACTCTTGAGATCATGCTTCTAAAAGTAGCAAAATACCAACAAAATGCACCCATTTCTAAGTGGTTTAAGAGTGGGAAATCGAGCAGTTTGCCTCTAGGAGGCCTTCTCTTCCCATCCTCTCCTTTAAAAAAATCTCAAAAAAGAAAAAGAGGCTAAAAAGAATGGTCATACCCTCCACATAATATCACAGCATCACTGGATGGCCTCCTGCAGCCTTTCAGAAAGTTAAAAAGCTCAGCTGCATTCCCCCAAACCTTTAAACTTTACCTTCTCCAGGTTTAAGGTAAGAAAACTGTGATGTTCATCAGAGAGGAATGTCATGAAATTTGAGACAACAATGATGTAAGTTTCAATAAAATCTTATTAGCTTTGACAGATTTATATCAAAAAGCTGTACTGGAGCTAACAAAATTACAAGCAAACTTCTAATTTTGAATAATAAATTAACACTAGTAAATTCAATACAATTACATTTACATGCATTAAAAGTTATTCAATACATCATGATATTAAGCTGATACAAAGTTCGTAGGAAGCTGCCCAATTCTATCTGAACCAAGTTACCAAGCTATTCATCCATCATCTCCAGGGGCTTACATAGTCAATCTACAGAGCAATTCATCACTTCCTCTTTTCCTTCCTGACAGTGGAAGGAAAGTTGCAATGCTCTTGCAGAAAAATAGTAGATTCAAACACAAAGTCAGTCAGAATGAATCAAAACAATCCATAGATTTTTCTCTTGTAGATTTTATTGGGGTGGGGGAATGAGATCTAAAAAGATCCCATATAGAAATGCAAGAATCTGTTACTTTGCCCATACGTGGACTACATGGAAAGATATAATATGATTTTTCCTAAAAATTTTACCTTTTCTTACCTTAATTTTTCCTAAAAAGAACCACAGTTTTCTTACCTTAATTTTTCCTAAAAAAAAAAAAAAAGCTCAGCAAGTAAAAAAAACAAAACAGCATACTCAGTAACTTAGTTTTGTATTTGGAACCAATTTTGTATATAATGAGGAAACAGCCCCCCTCCCTAAAAAAAAGGCAGCCCTGCAATCAGAAATAATATTATCACTTTTCAACTTTAAATACTTTTATTTTGCTTCTCAATCAGACCATTCTCAGCAACAATAGAACCAAAATGTTACTAATGAGATCCCAGTCCTGCAAAGCCTGCTTGCCATTGGGATCCCTTTTTGTTATGTGCCACAACATTTACAAATAACTGGAGCGCATTGTGCTAAATACTTCAAAGTTCTTAACATTATCTATTAGTACCAACATGTCTCAGTTAGGTATACAAAGGCAAACTAGGACCTATGCCTAAAGGAAACAAGCTAATTAAGAAGTGCAAAGACCCCACACACTCCTCAAAGTCTTCTGCTTGAGTTGAGGACACTATCCTTCATTCCACTCTTACCTCTCCTTTCTATAGCAAGCCTACATGCTCTCAGACTCTGCAACCACTTTATTTCAATGCCTCTTCATGCAGGCAAGACACTTTTGCACAGAGCCCATGAGATGCAACTACTGTGCAGCCTATTACAGCTTCAACTTCATCTGCACTTCTCAAAGGGAACAAGTGCAAAAACAATGATTCCTGGTTACGAGGATAAAATAAAAAATGGCTTCATTGTGAATATGCCACATACCCAAAGGTACATTTGTACTGTATTTCTGATAATTAGTGTCCATCATTTAAAAAATCTCAACCATTGCCCTCAACATCATCATAATTAAAAATAACTAAGGAAGACCCACCATTCATCCCATTGTAGAGGCCCCTGTGATGGGGTGACAAATCATCTGCAACTTGTCTCCTTAAGGTGCCTTCTCTGCTGCCACTGCCCAAATGTTTGAGGTGCTCTGGACTTCCCCCATAGTGCTGTTTGAGATGCTCAGGACTAGTGCCCCTCACTTTTTGGAGGTGTTCTGTGCTTCCACTCAGAGCATGCTTTTGAAGAAGTTCAGGGCTTCCACTGCTGCTGTGCTTTTGATGTTCTGGACTGCTCCCAGGCCTATGCTTTTGAAAGTGTTCTGGGCTCCCACTCAACATGTGCTTTGGCAGTGTTTCTGGACTGCTACAGCTGTGCTTCTGCTGCTCTGCAGTACCTTTGGCAAGCGTTTTATGATGCTCTGGACTTGGTCCTTTTAGATGCTTCTGGTGGTCAGGACTTCCAGAACCTCGGGGTTTGTGGAGGTGGTCAGGACTAGCACTCCGGTGCTTTTGATGCTCGGGACTTCCCTCACTCCTTGTTTTTTGGAGGTGCTCAGGACTTGAGCTTGAATGGTGCTTATGGTGATCAGGACTATCAGTGCTCCCAGTACTGGAGGTACTACTCCCATCTCCAACATCCCTTATGAATGTACTTGTGGCATTTAATTGGCAAAGACTGGCTTGACTATCAATTGAATTTCGGCAGCCAGCAACACCACCCTTTTCTTCATCCAACAAGACACAAAGCTCCTTCAGTTCCAAGTTTTCCTTCACAACTTCTTCCTGCCTTACTTCCAGTTCCTTCAGCTTTTGCAAATATAAGGCAACCTCTTTATGCATCATGCTGGCACTATACCTGCCAAGCCTCTGCCATTCACGGGATACTTTTTTGCCTTTCTGCCGGTCATCATCCAAGAAACAACAAAGGTCTCGCAGCTCCTGGTTGTCTTCCTGCAATTTCTGATTGATGTCCTTCAAAACACAAGAGATGAAAAAATGGATCTTATTAAAATTTGCATAAGAGAACACTGTTACAGCAGAAAACTCACAAGCTGTGAGCTTGTGAATCTCTTAGCTAGACATTTTCTTCCACACGACATTGTCAATGTAGTTTAGGTTAGCAATGCTGCATCTATTCAAGCCCTAGGCAAGATTGCTGAATATCCTGATTCTCAGGCACCATGTCCATTCTTTATGGAGGTCCTACTTTTTCTCATGAACTATTTTTCTTCCTTTCTAAACCATTGTTTCTTGCCTTTCCTAATTTTAGTACAAGGACAGGGAACTTACGGTCCTCCAGCCATTGCTAAACTACAACTCCTAGCAGCCAAACCAGCATGGCCAAAGCTAGGATCTGTAGTTCAATGCCACTGGGAGAGCCACTGGTTATTCTATAATACCAATATTATATGGATTAGCTAATAGACTGCAATTTCAGTCTTCTAAAAGAAAAATAACAATTTCCCATACAGGCTCAAATATTAGCACCAAATGTTTGAGCATATATGTGTGTCTGTGTGTGTGTGAGAGAGAGAGAGAGAGATTCCAAATTAACTCAGGAAAAAATCTGAATTCTGCTGTAAAGATAATTTTCTCCCACCAGAAAAAAAAAATCTCAAAACCAAGTTATAATTTTTTTTTGCAGAAATCATTGGATTTATTGTTATAGTTACATTTAGATTTACATATGCTCCATTTCCTGCAGTTCTACTGTGTTCCAGAATCACAGAATAAAAATTTAAGGGCAGGACATGCAAATAGCATATCATCATGTAAACTGAAGAGAGCCAGTTTGGAGGGGGTTAAGGCATCAGGCTAGAAACTGGGAAACTGAGTTCTAGTCCCGCCTTAGGCACAAAGCCAGTTGGGATGACTTCGGGCCAGTCACTCTTTCTCAGCCCTAAGAAGAAGGCAATAGCAAGCCATTTCTGAAATCTTGCCAAGAAAACCGCAGGGTCTTATCCAGGCAGTTGCCAGGAGTCAACACTAACTTAAAGGTGCACACACACACGCACAACAAATATGTAAACAGAAACTGTATTTGCTATCAATGGAAGAACAAATTTCTATGTGAGAATAAGTCTGTAATGTGGGCTTACTGTTAAGATTCTCACCAAAGCTGATCTTTATTACAATGATGTCCACAAGTACACTGTTCTGCTTTTGCCTAAATAAGTGAATCATTATCATTTGCTTATGTGAGAAAAATGTGTGATCCATTTAAGAAAAAAGTAGCAGAGATAAATCTACCTATTCCTTCAGCTCACATTCATCAACAAGACTCTAAAAAAAAAAAGTATACATTCAATATTTCTCTGTGTGCACATGAAATTACTGTTTGCATGGATGTTTTTAAAATTGTTATTTTGGTTAATTATATTTAAACAAGTCAAAGCTTAGTTGACTGTATATAATGTTATGTCAGTGTATGCACATGTGTGTCCGTGTGTAACTGTATGTATACATACATACACACATGAATATGACAGAGGAAGGGAATTCAGGTAGTTCTAACTGAGTTCCCTTCCTCTGTCATATTCACATGTGTGTGTATGCATACATCCCTGTAATTTCCAATGTTTCATAATATATATGAAAAATTATTGCATAATACATGTAGCAGCAGGCTAAGCTCATAGAATAAAAGGCTGGAGGTCTCAAAATTTATTCTACCAGGGTTTACACACCCTGCTCCTACCTTAGTCTATTTGTTTGATAGTAATTGCTACCACCATCTAATTTCCAGAAGGCCTCTTACCTGGTGTCTTCCCCTCTAACCCCAAAATGTAAGAGAGAGAGAGCCCCACAGCAAACAGACAGCATTTAAAAGAACAGAACTTTTCTATTTATAGAAATAGGGTTTTTTTTCTTTCCAATAGAAAAATATACAGGAAAAGAGAATGTTTTGCGAGATCACAGGATGATGCTAGTCTGCTCTCAGTTTAGAGGCCACTGTGATGTTCCAAGCTGCACATAAAAATGCAATCAATTAAGGACTTCTGGGGAAGCAAAGGTGAAGTGAAGACGGTTTTGCTTTTAGCAGAGCCAAAACCATAGCAGAATGAGGAGCCAAAGAATGAATCAGAGCCTCAAAATTCCTCCCTGGACAAAGGGGAAGACTTGGGATCACCCATAGGGCTCCTCCACCAGTCTCCAGTGGGTTTTAGAGCTCTGGGAGCTGGGAGAGACAGCTTGCCCAAGCCGCAGTTTGGAGCCTTCAAAGAGACGCTGGGTTTGCCAACTTTCTTTCTTAATCACTTTTGAAAATGGCTTGTAAATTGCTTTTTGGATACTAAGAAGCTTCAGAAACACAAGTTTTATTTCACTGGGTGATTTTCCTTCAACCCTCAACAAAAGAAGTTTCATATAAGTTTAAGAACTTAAAGAAAAAAATTATTTGGAAATAAGCAGCAAAAGAGTGATCAGAACATTGATTTTGGAAAGTTATAAATGGACTAAGGGGCTAGATTGACTGGAAATAAGATTTTGAAATTAACTATAAGCATCCTGCCTGTGGTTTGTTTATAATCCTATTAAAAATATATGAAGATCTTGAAGTTAAGTGTAAGAAATCTTTCCATGGGAAAATGGTGTGGATTAGAGAAAAACATGATAAAAGGAGACTTTGAAGGCTGGTTACTAGAGGCAACCAGAAAGAACTAAAGATTACAACTAAAGGAGAAGACCCACAAATACAGAATTGAGAAAAGTATTTTAACTCTGGAAGATTTCAAGGATATTTGGCAACAAGGTACTCAGACTTTCTCTTAAGATTGTATGATACTATGAAAATGGGTTTTAAAGAGGAGATAGAAACCACTGAGAATCTGGCTGTTTTGGATACGGATTTAAAAATGATAGAATACAAGAATGATATCGACAAAGATGCTACACAGGACTTACAAACCGGCTAATGTTTTAATAATTAAAAGGGACATACAAATAATAAGTCAGAAGAGGGACTTGGATGTGTGGATTTCAGCAACTTGAACAACTTTCTTATTTTGACCTTACAAAAGAGACATGTTGCACTTATGAAGGAGTTTCTGAGAAAAGATAAAAAGAGAATGAAAAGAAATCAACTTTTGGGATATTACTTAAACGGAATAAACATCAAGGCTTTTAAAACCAAAAAGAAGGATTATAAAGTCACTTTGCTCAATTAAGGTTAAAATATATGATGCTTTTTCTTCTAGTAGTTTTTAATGGATTTTTCTTGTCTGGGACTAAGTGACGAGACCTTAAAGATTTGCTATTAGATAAGATATGGGGAGAAGAGATTTTTTGTTGTATGATTAGAGAGAGTGATGGGTTATGATGTTAAAATTGAAAAGAAGTGTTAAATCTGTGAAGGATTTCTGAGAGGAGACGAAGAGAAAATGATAGGAAATTAATTTGTGGGATATTATTTAAGGGTTTAAAGATTACAATTTTCTGGTAGCTCTTAATGGAATTTTTTTTTATTAAGTTTGAAAATGAGTTTTTATAGGTTTGCTTATAGATATAAGATAAGATATGGGAAGAAGAGTTTTTTTGTTATTGTTATTGTACTTTTAAAGAAAATGATAAATTACTGTGTAAAGGAAAGGAAATAACATTGATTTATTTGTTTAATGTTTTATATATATTGTTATTTCTGGTAACTCTTAATGGACTTTTGCCGATTAAGATTAAATGATGAGGTTTTATTATTTACTAATAGATAAAAGATGAGATACGGGATGAAGAAATCTTTGGTTGAAATGTTAGAGAAGGTGATAAGTTACTGAAATTGTCTGTACTTGTCCTGATGGAGGGGGAAGTCATTTCTTAATATTTTTTTCTTTATATATATTTTTACTTCCCCCTCTTTTTTCTTTTTCTTCTTTTCCCTTTGCACTTTTTCTTCTTTCTTTTTTCTTTTTATATTTTTCTTAGTTTGTATGAGTTTTTTTATCTCTGTATTTTTAAACTTTAATAAAAATCATTATTAAAAAAATATAATCAATTATCTTGTATAGAGACAACAGATGCCAGACACAATAAAGCATTAATTAGCAGATATAGAAAAAAAATGAAACTTAGTACTCAGCTAACTTTTTCCTATTCCTCTAGAGAGCAAACAACTCTTGGAACAGATGTTATCTCTGTGGCAATTTGTTACTTGGAAAACCCTTCCTCCTGCAAAATCCAACTTTAATCAGAGGTTAAAGAAGAATCTTAGTTCTCGCTTTCTCCCCAAAGCCTTGGCACAGATCTTCCTCTTTTTCTCCCAGAGTTCAGACTGCACTTGTCGAAAGAACAAAAGGTCTTCCATCTAGAAGGAGAGGGACTGGGGAAATTTCTTTTTGCTACACACCAAAGTAATAACTCTACCTCAAGAAAACGTTGGTTCAAACCTTTGAGATAGCAGCTTGCTGTCTGGCATGAGGGACCGGCAGGCAGCCTGCAAAGATGAGGAATTGTAAGTTACCCATTCACTACTGTATTTAAAACTAGAAGCCATAAGGTTGGGACACCTGCATACAAGGGCATTTACTTTGCTAGATGGTAACTGAGATGAGGTTCTACTATACAAGTCTTAGGTGCAGCCTCAGATACCTCTACAATGACATTTTAATATAACAGAGGAAACTTTTACAATCATATTAACTATATTATATGAAGATTATTTAACTCTATGAAGGAGTAAGTCCAAAGGATGAAAGTAACCACCAGTAATAAGAGGCAAAGAAGATATTGAAAAACTGCTTTCAGGCCCTCAAACATGAAACAGGCTCTAAGGACTCAAGGGAAGAAAAAGGGACTTTGACAAACAGGTGGTAGGACAATGGACCCCTGAAGGGGAGATGGCAGGGAGCTGCATCTTTCAAGAAGATAAACATGGGTTGAAATGCATATGGAATAGTAAAAATGTATTTGACAAAACCATAGCAAACTTGACCAGGAGAGCTTTGCCTTGATTCTATAGGTAGGGTGAAGACAGATGATATAGATATATAGATATAGATATAGATAGATAGGGATATAGATTTTAAGGATTTCAGATAAAGACATGAGCACTGTTGAGAGTGTGCTGTAATGGGACCTATTAAACCATTCAATGAGAAGCAGAAAAAACACTGGCTCATAAAGTTCATGGCCTCTATTATCTACACACTATAAGCCACTATGGGAAATTTTTAAAGATGAGGTTGAATTCCTTGTAGAGGAAGACAAATGATTTAATAGGTATAACAGAGGCCTGGTGGGATGACTTCAATAAGTAGTAAGTAGCAATTTAAGTACACCATTTGTTCAAAAGAAATGGAAGAAATAGAAGGGAGAAGGAGTTGCACTCCCTGTTAAAAGTATCCATACCTGACGAGAAATCCAAATGGATCAACTTAGAGATATTCTAGAAATAATCCGGGTTAAAATAAATGGGGGGACAAATAAAAGTAAAAACACCATTGATGTTGAATATTGCCTGCCTGATCAAGATGTGAATTATGATCTCAAACAACAAATTGCAGATATTTCAGAGACATATAATAATAGAGATGGGGGGAGAGGGGGTAATTATTCTGTTGGGAGACAAATTTTGTGAAGCAGTCTTTCCATAAAATTGTAAACGTATGTTGCTGACAATTTTCTCCTTCAGAGGGTGGAAGACGGCATAAGAGGTTTATCTCTTCTTTACTTGATATTAACCAACAGAGAAAACTTAGTTGAGGAAGTGGAGACAGCAGGAATTCTAGGAGAAGAGGACTAAGAATCAGCAAAGATGGACTACCTGATCCTGACAGCAATGGATCACCCAGAACCTCCCTTGTAAACTAGAGACACATCAGCACGAGATGCAGTCAAAACAGAGGAACTAGGCCCTGGTCCAGGCTCTGAATGAATCCATAAGGTTAAAGGCCAAATATCTCAGAGAGCAGATGATGAACCCACCCAGAGACACTACAGGTGCCATATAAGTAGATCCCTTTGAAGAAAAAGAACTTACAGAGGTGTTGGGAGCTGTCCTCAGGAATAATGCAGAAAAGTACAAAAGCAGAGCCAAAACATTTCCAAGATCCAAGAAGAGGCGAAACATTACCACCACCACCACTCCCACCCCTTAGCAAACATAAGAATTCCAAGTTAATCGAAGGAAGAGGCAGCTAGATACGTCCAACAAGTTCTCAAAGTTTTAAGTTTTGCAAGTGACCACCCAAATGGATACATGGATGTAGTGATAAGGCAAATTGTTTATTGCACTGGATATAGCTTGGATGTGATGAAATATGTCAAATCCTATGATGTTTGCCAAGGATGTGAGAACAGCTAAGTCAGGTGAATGCATTAATGCACCTCTATGGTCTTTACTAGTCACGGCAACTGTATTTCAGAGTGGCAATAGACAATCTAAAGCCTCTCCAGCTCAGGGGGAATGAAGTTACATCTCCAGGGCCAGATGGATTGTTCCTAGAGTAACAGAACACTTGCTAGATGAAACTCTCTCCATTGTTTTTGGGAAACCTTGAGAATGAAATACCAGCAGACAAGATGAAAGCAAATGTTTTCATCTTCAGAAAGGAGAAAGAGGAGGACTCAGGGAACTACAGATTTTCAGTCTGACATCTTGTGATTCTAGGACAGATTGTAAAGTTGATCCCTAAGCACACTGCTCAGACTGATTCCTAAACACATTGGGAAAATACAGTTATTACCAGAAATCAATGTGTTAAGAACAAATCTTGCCAGACTAATCTTATCTCATTATTTTGATTACTTAACTTTCATAATGGATTGTGGAAATGCTGCAAACCTTTCAGCAAAGCACATGACAAAATGCTCCATGACATTCTGAGTAGTATGCTAATTAAATGTGGGCTGAATGGCTGCTCAATGAAGTCGATACAAAACTGGCTCAGAGGATGTTCATTAATGGGTCTTCATCAAACTGAAGTGAGGTGCCATTAGGTTCAATCCTGGTTTCTGTATTCTTCACCATTTTTATTAATAACCTGAATGAAAAGGTGGATATAATATTTACCAGATTTGCAGACGACGCAAAATTGCATAGCATAGCTAATGTTCTCAATGGAAGAAATAAAATTTGAAAGGATCTTGGTACATTAAAGAATTGAGTTGAAAATAACAATGAAATGTAAGAAATAAATGCAAACTTATTTATTTAGGGAAAAAAACCCAAATATGACATGACATACTTGGCAGGTATCTCTGAACAAAATCTTGGAACAGATTACTACAAACTGAATGAGTCAACATGATGTTGGCTGCGAAAAAGGCAAATGCAGTTTTAGACTATCAACAGAAGTAGAGTTTCCAAATCACAGGAAGCATTTGTTCCATTTTGTTTTTGTATTGGGGAGACCCTCCCTCCCCACTCCATCTCAAATGTTGTGTTTAGTTCTGGGCACCACACTTTAGAAGAATTCAGACAAACAGGAACAGGTTCAGATAAGAGTAGCAAGGATGAGCAAGGAAAAGAAAGTAAGTCTTAGGAAGAACAAGTGAACAAACTAAAATGTTTAGCACTGACACAATAAGAAAGATCAGATGCCACTCTTCAAATACCTTAAACAATGTGACAAAGAACATTCTAACACCAGTTCTCCATCATTCCAGAGTGCAGGGCACAAAATAATGGATTCAAGTTACAGGAAGGCAGATTCCAATTGAACATTAGGGGGGAACAGAACAGCAGAGAATCAAATACCCAGAGTGGCTGGGTCCCTTTCACTGGATGTTTGGAATACAGTGGAATACAGACAACAATCTGTGGGTGATGCTTTAACTTGAATTCCTACACTGATCAGAGAGTTGGATTCAATGATTCTAAATGGCATAATGACACTTATGATTTGGTCTAGTGATTAAGGCACCAGGCTAGAAACCAGGAGACTGTGAATTCTAGTCCCACCTAAGACATGAAAGTCGGCTGGATGACTTTGGGCCAGTCACTCTCTCTCTCAGCCTACGTCAGGCTCAGGCGACAAGCTAGTCAGTCAATTCCTGTTGCAACCAATGGATCAACATTCAGTTGATAAAAAAAAAAAAGTGGAGCCTGCACCTGTGGGAAAAACACTAGGAAGAAGTAGTTGTCCTGATCCTACCCAATACTTTTTATTAAAGATTCTCATTCCAGAAAAAGTTGCACTTTTTTTATTGTTCTTCCTTTTATTAGTAATGGAAGGGGCTCACCCAGTTTTATAATTCTAAGAAAGCACCAAAAGGATAGTCTTTACTGCAGAATATATTTTAGATGAGAACCCATCAACTAAGGTTTATCAATAAGCTCAGTTAAAACTCCTTTGAGAGAGGTAAGGAACTAAAGTTTAATTCAACAATCCACCTTCAGGAAGAAAAATCTGTGCAGCGTTTCCATCTTCCTCACAAAACACATATTTAGTTTTCCTTCCAGCTATAAAGTTGACAAAATCCCAATCCTTTCCTCTCTCCCTCTGTAGCATAATGTTAGATGTTAAGAGAACCGGAAATAGAATCGGGATCAATTCCCTTCCTTCACTGTTCCTTATGATGTTAAATCATGGCTGGTCTTGAAAGTAAAAGGAAACTGGGAAGAAGGCTGGGGAGAGGGATGATTTTAAAAAAATCCATCTTAGTTTCTCTGTTATTCCTGAGACTTAGTTCTGGTGTTAAATAAATATTTTGGTTTAATGTGCAGGATTTTTTTTCTGAAGACCTATAGCATCAGCTTTACAGGGATGGGCAAGTTATTTTCTGTACTGAAGGAGGAATTTAACCCTTACCATCATTGCTTCAAACTAGTGAAAACAAGTACAGTATGTTCCTTGGATGGTGCTATTTTCATTATATCCTACTAGCACTCATGGGTGATTTGTCCCATTTCAAAGTAAACAAAAGCTTCAGAAGAAGGTTTTTTCTCAGGAAAAGCCCCTTTCTATGCTTCCTACAGTTCCAACAATTATCACACACTCCTCCAAACTGACGCTATTTTAGATAGATCAATATTTAACAAAGTTGAATATTACATGCTAAGATGTGGTATCGTGCCTATTTTTTCCTTAAGGATTTGTTATGTACCCAACACTTTAGTTTAGCCTTCCAGATGTGTTAGGCTACATAATACTAGTACGAATTCTATCATATCTGGAGGACATCTGGTTGGGGAAGGCGACTTTTCTAGATTTTTTCAAACAATATGCAAAACAGCCCTAAGCCACATACTTTTTTTCTAAGTAGAAGTGTTTCTCTCTTTCTCTTCTATTTATCTTTCTGCTCAAATTGCCCTTTTTGGGTTGCTTTTTCACTCTCCATCAGTTCTCTCATCCCCCTGCCGGTTAAAAACCAGCCTGCATTGGGTAACTTTGAGATACAAAATAAAAATGGGGGGAAAGTTAGCAAGTATTTTCTTTCGCACCCTTCTTCCTTTACTTAGCTGCACGTTTCCCCAGCCTGATTTTTTTATTAAAAAAAGAAGCAGAAGTGATCTTTTAATACAAATTTGAGCCTTCTGTGATTTTATCCTCTGGGTTAACCAAGTGCAGCATTTCAGAATTTTAGGTGTCTCCTGCATCAGCTGGATCAATAGATCGCCAGAGATATCACTAACTATATAATGAGATAGAGACAGACAGAAAAATCAGCTTTTTCTCCCTGTTTCTTTTTACTGGATTAGAACTAAGTAATCTGCCTCTTCTAAATGCATCAGAGGCTGGGAATCAGTGTGACAGCAGAAAAGGACAAAACTGCAGACTTTTCAAAGCCCATTAAAAAGAACTGGGTTATGACATAAACCAGGCATGCTAAGGCCCAAACAGCAGCATGGAAGGTATATTATAAAAGAGGAAAGAGCCACAGCTCAGTAGAAGAATACAGTTCTATTCATTCCCTGACGTATTGAAGTGTGGCTGAAAGACTTCCAGCTGAAGCCTGGAAAGGCTTTCTCCATCAAGAGTCTATTCTTAAAGGTCTGCACACAGAGGATCAGCCAGAGTTGTGCTCACTTGCATTTGATTTTGCCTCCAGGTGACCAGGCAGGAAAGTTTTACAAAAAGTTATGACAGTGGTATTTTGTCAGGGGATGTATTTATAACAAGCTTTATCAGCAGAATAGCTAACCCTTTACCAAGTTCACAATCTTTCCCAGATTTACTCATTTATTACTAAATACAATCACAGAGTATAAGCCATGGGAGATCCCAGATGGATATTGTCAGAGAACAATATGAAATTACAAGACTTCATTATTGTTACTACTGTTATTACAGTTATATTCCAGTCTTCCTCCAGATGGCCCAGTATGGCAAGCATAATTCTCTGACCCCATTTAATTCTCATGACAAATTTATAAAATAGGTTAGGCAGAAAAGGAGATTGGCCCAAAGTGGGGCTACTTAATGATCCATCACTTCCCATGTTCAACTAAGAGAATTCCTCTAGTAGAGAGGAAGGCATTTCTCTACTTGAAGTCCTGTGAAATTGTTACCCATCAAGATAGGTAACCTCACATTTCCTAGGAAGTTTGTTTTCAACTGTAGGTCACGTATTGCATTAAAGCATCTTTTCAACTGGCTATACTTAGAATGCCCCAAGCATCAGGGAAAGGTCTCTCTGTCACTGGAGGAGGCAAAGGCAAATCACCTATCTGATGGCCAATTCTTATAGAAAAGATTGTCTAAACCACTGTTTCTCAACCTTAGCAACTTTAGCATGCTGGCCAGGGAATCCTGGGAGTTGAAGTTCAGACCTCTTACAGTTGCTAAGGTTGAGGAACACTGGTCTAGACTGCTAGGTCAACCATGCTACCTTGAAAAACCTTTACACATTTTAATACCTCCCATTCCAGACACAACCTCCCAACACAACCTCTTGAACTTTACCTCCCAACACAACCTCTTGAACTTCTCCTCCCAACACAACCTCTTGAACTTTAAGGAATCAGTCCATTTTCAAAAGAGGAGGGAGAATAGGTCTCACTCCTGAGAAGTTTACAAATTTAATTTCAACCAGAGAAAATAACAAAGAATTGACAGAAAAAGATTAAAAACTCCATGAAACAAATCTCAACTCCCGATGACTTCCCAGACAAATCCTTTTGCTACAGAATCCTTCTGGGATGTTGTTTTGACTCCCCACTCAAGCCTATCTCCCTGGAATTTACTGGCATTCTCCCAACTAAGTACTAATCAGATCAGGCCCACCTTACCCTTCTGAGACCAGTTAAACCTGGCTCAGTGCTGTTACCTACCACAGACTAAAAAGAAAATACCCCCCTCGAGTCAAACATAGACTTTTTTGGCACCAGTTTCAGAAGAAGCTTGCAGCTGCTTTTTCAACTTCTCAGCCTAGCCTATCACCTTGAGATTTCCCAGTGATCTCCCTTCCAAATACTAACCACATCCAACCCTGCTTAACTTTTTCAAACCAGCCAAGACCAGCTAAAGGTACTTAAAGGGATATACTCACAAATTCAACTTTATGTACTGTCTCCATTAGAGATTGTTAGGGAGCTGTTTGAAGCTATTTCCATGCTAGTCTTTTGTAGCCTGGTGTATCCATCCTGATGCTGAGATGTTAATGAGAACAGGATTAATATTGCTTTAACAATGGCTGGAAGATGCTAGAAGCCTTTATAAACCACTAATGCAGAAATGGCTTAAGATGAAATCCAGCTAGTTATGTACCTGTAAGGACTTTTGAGGGGAATAGTTATGATCAGATCAGGTGCCTGCTCCAACTGGGCTTGCCTTTCCGTGCACAGGGCTACCTACCCGTAATCACTGTAAAAAAGAGTCAGGAGATGAGGCAGGGCTCAGGGAAGATATCATTACAGAGTTTCCTTCTGCTCTTCCCACAGGGCCTTCTACACCGACTTTCTAGTAGGAAGGGCCCTTCATTGTTTGAATACATTAATTAAAACTGCAGTAAAGAGTATATTTCTGCTACTTATAGACTGCCTTGGAAGAATCTGTATCCTGGGAGGCACGATATAAACAACTGTAGTAAGTCAGTAAACTGTTCCGCTCTGCCTGATCTCAACAGGGTATCTTTCCAAGCTGTGCTGCTCAAGTATTTTTGGACTGGACAGGCTACAAATTGAAACCAGGGCTTTACATCAACAGAAGCATTTCTCTGTAGTGCGTAACAATCACAGTGATGTGCATTTCACTGTGTAACACACAGACACACAAAGAAAACAAAACTGTAAATCTGTATTTTATCTTGATTTTAGGTTTCTTTATCGTGTTTTATGTTTTTAGGCTGTAAACCTCCCTGAATCATTTTTTTAGTCTGGCGATGTAAAAACTAATAAATAAAATTGGGTATAGGTTTGCAAGCAAAGAACCATTCCACTCCTTACACTGACCAAGCAATGAAATAAATATCTGCACGTATACTCATCACATGTGATAATCAAAATGCTGGTATTACATATTTTTCCTACCGAGAGGTATATTTAGCACGAGGCTGCTCATGGTGCAACCAGAGGGTACCTTGCAAACGCTCAAGAGACGTACTACTATTATGTCTGCTATCTGGGTCTGAGCCCAAACAAACCTTTTCTGGCAAGGAGATAAAGACAATGGTGAGCTATCTAAAGTTGTATTTTTTTATATATAATTACAGGTGACAGTGAAAGAAAGAAGACTCACCTCATGAGGCTAAATCAACAGGGATGTTCTCCTGCACAATACCCACCAAAACAACCAAGATCTGCCTTAGCGTAGGGGTAGGCAGGTTTGTGGGGCCTACTTGCATTTTACTAGAATCCCAAGATCCAACATTCAGAAACTTTTACAAAGGGCATTCAGCAACTTTTCCTAACCTAGTCCTGGGGCTATTATTCCCAGGATGCTGGCTGGGAATTCTGAATGCTGTAGTCCCAGTGCACATGGAGAACTTCAGACGGGGAAAACAAACTTTAAATCTAGGGATTTGTTTTGAGGACCAGAACAAAAGCACACACACAAACCTTTTACGGCAAAATCTCTACCTAGTTTGCCCCACCCTACCTTTCTTCATTACACCAGTATAAAAGGATAGGGAAAATTAAACCATGTTGTTGTTGCTGCTGCTTCTGCCATGATTAAATAATTAGGGGAGATGGCCCTGGATTTTCTACAAGGGGCTACACAGTGGCTCAGAGCTGATTTGCAAGGACCAGATCTTCTCACCCGCCTTTGGTTCCCTTTGGCACCCCACTATTTTCTTCTCCATCCCAGCCTGCAAATGTCCTTTTACCTTGAGTCCCCGGATCTCGCCCAGGTGCAGCTGTAAGCGGCGATTGACCTCCCGGATGAGGTTGCTGTGGTCCAGCATGGCGCTCACTTTCTCTGCCTCAGCTTTACGAAGGCTACGAATGAGGTCTTCTTTGCTCCACTTCAGCAGCTCCTCATCTGACACCTTAGAGAGGTCTTCAGCCGGCCCCGCTCCACAACTTTCTGATCCCGTCAAGGTTCCGACTCCACTGGCGGCCACCACTTTGGACATTTTGGTGGGTGAAGTTTCTTCCTGATATCACAGCAAGAAAGGCGCAGGTTCTGGGTACCTTTGGGAAATCCTCAAGCTTGCTCTGGGTGCCCTTGCAGAGGAATGAGGCAAGGGTACCCTCGCAGTCCCTTTCTTTAAGGAGAACCAGTCCCCAATCCCTTGAGGGACTTTAAACAACCCCTTCCCTCGACCAATACAATAATCGCTCCTCTGTGCCAGGTAGACAATTGAGTCTCCAGGGTATCTAAACGCCTTCAGAATCCAGCAACTGGAGCTTTCTTGTAAAGACAAAGTCAGCGGTTCCTTCTCCCAAACTTTCTTCTGCCGCTGCCCTCAACTTGCTTTCCCTCACTTTCCACCTGTGGCTATGGATATTCCTCCCTGGAGAGCGGGCAAGGCGAGGAGGGGAGGTCTGGCAGTTTTACTGCCCAGAGAAACCGAGGGACAACCTTTAGCCTTAGTTTAATCGTTCCTCGAAAGTCAACTAGGAATTCTGCAGTTACACAGAGACATCTTCACGCAAGGGGGTCTTCTTTCGGATGAGTGGGGAGGCTGTGCCCACTTTTGCAGAGGAATAGCCACACGTACACTTAAGTGACTGTGGCAAAGGATAAAAAGTGGCATCACAGCTTGTAAAAAGCAGTATTCGAGTCACCCTCCAGAAGATCCTGGAAAGGCGGGCGCCCTCAGACACATCCAGCGAAGTGCAGTGGGGACGGCGGGTTATTTGGCCCACGAAGAATCAGCACCCGAAGCGCTCGTTGCAAAACAGGTCCCATTGGAGGTGGTAGCTATGTCTTCCCCAGATTAACAAGGCGCACCCTCTCCCCTGGAGAAGGCAGGGCAGCGGGGAGTGGCACGATTTGCGTATAAAGACCCCGGAACGGAGGAGAGGAGCGAGAGAAGCGCAACTATCTGCCCGGCGCACCCAGGCCGAGCACAGTCCGAGAGTAACGGGTGGGGGCGAAGCCGATGTGCAATAAAGTGCCCTCACCAAACCTCCGGGATAAACGGGCTGGGTGGGTCCTCGAGCAGATGCAGCGATGTGTGTGGCTGGGCTGGCGCAATCATCCCCCGGCGCCCCTCCTCCCAAGAAAAAGCCCCGCACAAAACCTTCCTCCCCTTCAGCAGCCGCTCAGGAATAACGGCGCATCTTCCACACGCCTTTTCTCAACTGGGCTCGTCCCTCGCAGCCATCCTCCGCCTCAGGAGGAAAGCTTCCTACCGTTTCCACTTGTTCCTCTGCAGGGCGCCTTGCCTCGCCCCTACAGCCCGTACGGACGACTCTTTTCAGCGGCGCCGAGAGCTGTTGCTGAAACCGACGCTTCCCCGAACTGCCCAGGGTGTGCATTTGGGACTACGGTGGCCCCGCACACGCAGCGCGGGCAGCATTGCTCACTTTGCAAAAGACAAGTGGAGCGAGCGCTAGGAGGCCGGCTCTTTTCACCCGGGAGGCGGCAGGACACGTGCGAGCCTGGAGGGAGGGAATAAACCGGTCGCGTGGAGCAGCTCGGAGGCGCCACCTCCCGGCCACAGCTGGCATAGTTTGAGCCCGCGATACTTAATAACGGTGTTTGGGCTGTGATGTTTTTTCATTTGCAACGTTATATAAAGCTGTCGGTCGGGGTTGACGTCCATGGCGGCGGGGAGTCTGTGGTTCTGCTCTGCAGAATGAGTAGGAGGACGTGCCGCAAGGCCGGCTTGCAAGCCTGCGAAGTCAATGAAGTAATGCAAATCTCCACGGGAGGAAGAATAATGCTATTAAACTCCCACTAAAAATGACCCAACATGGCAGCTTTCCTAGCACCCAAAGTTCAAGTCATTGTTATTCCCCGTTCAGAGCCCGGGGGGTCTGACAATTATTCTGGCACTCCAAGAAATGATGTCATTGCTTTGCTGTGGAAGAAGGAAAGAGAGAAACGTCCTGGAGGTGCGCTCTCGTGTGTTCGATCTTTTCTGTGCCTTGGAGGTAGCATTTCCATAGGCGGTTTGCTGCCGCCTCTGCTAAATTTCTGGGCAAAGGTGCAAGACGCCGCTGTTGAGTGAAATTCTTTATCTCAGCAAGGTTTTATGTCTTTTTAACAGACGTTTTAAAATGTTTCTGTCTTCCAAAAAGGGCAAATCAGTCGTGTGCAATAGCCAGTCCTCAGTGCTTTAAAGTGCCAATTCTTTCATTTATCCATGCATGAATAACCTTAATTATTTCTTGTGATGTCTTTCCATCACCCTAACTGTGAGGGATACATAACATCTTCATAGCATCACTCAGCTGTTGTCGAAATTAGGATAAAGCCTGTCCACATTACTGTTATGTTGGCACAATTATAGTTGAATGACTGTAGAAGATGCTATAAATCATTTGTGCAGAAATGAACTAATCCACCAGTCTCCTGCACAATTGCTGGCTTCTGTGACAAGCCACAGACCTGTTTTATGCATGTGTATATGTATTTGGTGGCAATGTTTATCCATGGGAAAAAAAAACTATGTTGAGAATTTGGGAGTGAACTTGTGAGGAAGCTATTTAAATGACTTGAAAGCAATGGAGCAGAAGCACTTAGTGGCAAGTGAAGCAGATTTGAAGAAAGGAAAGGTGTAGGACAGTGTTGTCCAAACTTGGCCACTTTAAGATGAGTGGATTTCAACTCTCAGAATTCCCCAGCCAGCCATAAAGAATTCTGGGAGTTGAAGTCCATTCATCTTAAAGTGGCCAAGTTTGGACAACACTGGTGTAGGAGCATGAAAATTCTGGTCTTTCTACCTAATGCCTCTACAATAGTTAATCACAAATGGGCCAAATAGGACAGTCAGAAAATAGTTCTGAAAACAACAATATCTTCTTGCCTGTTAAGAAGTGCTAGAAGAAGCTGGGAATCATCCCATTCTGAAAACATGTCTCTATCCCATTTAATGAACAGCTTTATTCAAAGTGCAAAGCAGGTTTATGATTTCATTGCAGAGACAGTCTGAAGGAGATTAATTCATGGTACAGTAGAGATGCAGGTGAAGATCCAATGAACTCAAACCAACACTGATTGTGGAGAATTATGAGGAAAGAGGTAAGAAACGGTAAGATAAAGAGTTATGGTTTTCAGCTGTTCTTGCAAGTTGCTGAAATTTACCATCCCATTTTCCAATGGATGATTCCTGGGAAGGCTGGTCCCTGCAGGCTGCTTTTAGCCTAACCAAAAGGCTTTCAGATTTACATGGCTATCACGCATATGGTTTCAGACATTAAAATGAATGGAGCAATTGAAGCTAGGCAGGGCATGGGAGGATAAACTAAAAGGGCCAGTGTGACATATGTAGCTGTCCACCACCTTTGCCTTAGTGTTCCATCACAATTTGTTAGATTAACAATGAGAGATCTACAGCAGTTCGTGCATTGGCAGACCCGGGACAGAATGACAGTCCTTAGCACAAGTAGGCTAAACATGGGAGCCAGTCCAATAGTGGCCTGGTTAGGAGTGGCAAAAAAGGCAGGCGTTATCAAGCAACTGATGGGCTATAATACTTGTGTTTGATCCTGTAGAGAGTAAGAAAGATGGAAATAGGCAAGAACTGTTACCTAGGCAAAGGGGGCTGAAACATTTTTTAAGTCCAGAGCAACACAATAACATTTGAAATGAGATGCCTACTGGCTAGGGAATTCTGGGAGTTGAAGTCCACACATCTTAAAGTCACCAAGGTTTGAGAAACACTACACTGGGGTATAAGAAGGAGGGGAGGTACAGCACAATCAGACTTGCCAGATTCTGTTATTGTAGCCAATCTCAATAAATATAGTCTTAGCCTTCCTAGGCAGTTGAGTTCCTGGCCAGATCTACCTAGTGGGGTAGGTCATGGATACATCCATACTGCTTTTGGGGCAACAGTATGGAAGTGGTTTGCTATTACTTTCAGGGTTTTTTTCAGTTCCCTAATCTGATCTGCAGCCCTGAGAGTTCCTGGGGCTTGCACATCAAAGTACTAAGTAGATCCAACCCTGCTTAGTTTTCCCAAGATCAGTTGGAATTGTACCCTCTGTTGGTACAACCCTATATGGTATAATCCTGCAATTCTAATAGGGATACAAACAAGGGTTGAACTCCAGTTCTCATAGCTTAATAAAATCAGAGCACTGTACATTATTGCTTCTAAAGATTCCTAAGCCATGTAATTTTGTTTTCATTTATTCATGCTTTTTTTTCTTCCTTAGACTTGATTGGGGACTCATTGTTCCTGATGATTTGACAATCTTTTCTTTCATTCTGTCTAAATATCTACATCCCCAGCACATTATAAATAATACATGCTTCTTATAATCTACATTTGTTCCCAAATACTCCACTGAGAGTTGCAGAGTCACACTTTATCACTTGTGAATCAAGATGAAAATTAATTCAATGGAACAAATCAAAAGTTTAAGAAAAATTCATTTGAGCATTATATCCAAAGTAACTATTAGACTTGCAAATCATTAGCAGTTTTGGCTCCTATATCCTTAACAACTTCATCAAATGCAGGATTGCCAACTGCCACTAAATTTATTGACTGCCAGTTTAAAAAAGAATTATAAAAATTACTTGTCAGTAAATTCCACTCTTGCTGGCTGTGTTGGTGCTAACAACTTTATAGCTATTGTATTTCCCATAGGTAGAGAGAATGCAGACAATGTTCAGTATTTATTTATTTTTTACCTATTCAGGTTATCTATCTATCTATCTATCTATCTATCTATCTATCTATCTATTTATTTATTTTGCATGGTGCAAAGTTAGATACGCCTGTCTATCCAAATTCATCTGTAGTCAAAGTGCAGCATAAAGAGCAAGAATTTATAGCCATCTTGAACAGAAGGCCCTGGTTTGAACTGCCTTATACCTCGTAAGAATATGCATCCTTCTTTCAAATACTGTCTATTACAGCCTTCTCTTTCAGATGTGCTAAGACTGCAAGTCTCAGAATTCCCTGCCAGGATGGCCACTGACTTCCTAGAACTCCAATCAAAAATATGCCCTTTGGAACATCATTCCTGCAGAACTTAGATTGGCACCTACCCTTCTGTGCCATCGTGCCTGGGGGTCTGGCAGTGGTGGTGAGCCTTGACAATGACTATATTACCAATAGAAGAGAATATATGTAGCTCAGGGTTGAACGATGTTACCTAGTCGGGTAATGAAGCGTCTACAAGAAAACAACCAAGCTCAGAGAACCCCAAAGACTCTACAATGGCTATATTAAATGGATGTATGATTGATATTCACTGGCTGTATGTTTTATTGAATTTTTAGTCTTGGTTTTAGGATAGCTGTATGCTATTGTGTTTGTTTATTTTTTTACTCTTTCTGTTGTTGTTTTAATTGTTTTGAGCTGCCCAGAGTCACACTTTTGAGATGGATGGCTATACAAATTTAATAAATAAAGAAATAAATATCTGAGGACAGTGGTTGAGGAAGGCTGATCTACGTTCTAGAAAATAGAACCTAAGATCTTCTGCATGCAGAAATTCAGTGTTTGGCCATGGAGTTATGGCCTCTCCCTAAATAAATCTATAATCCTTCTGCCAGTGTAATATAGTGGATAGAATGGGTTTGGGGAACTTGTGGCCCTGAAGTGTTGCAGAACAACAGTATCCCCCACCATCATCAATGTTGATGCAAAGATGGGACCACCAGACACAGATCCAAGCCTCACAGCCTGGTAAACCTCCAAATCCAGAACGAGATAATTCTTTATTTTTTCAAAACATCAAATAAGACAATGCTATTTCATACTTGGCAACTTTTTAAAATGAGTTCAAGTGCCATCTAAATCAGGCAAGGCAGGGAGATGTTGGGATCCAAGGTGTACTTTAATATGCAAGCATAGAGTCCCTGTGAGAACCAGTCTGGTATACAGCTTAAGGCATCAGATGGGAGACCATGAATTCTAGTCCCACCTTAGACACAAAGCCAGCTGGGTGACCTTGGGCCAGTCACTCTCTCTCAGCCCTAGGAAGCAAGCAAGGGCAAACCACTTCTGAAATCTTGTCCAGACAGTCGCCAGGAGTCAATGCTGACTTGAAGGCAACCCCCTGCAAAAAAAGAGAGTCCCTGTACAAAACAGCTTCTCTTTTGTTTGAAGCTTGAATAGTAAAGATCTTCTGATCTTATATTCTACTTGTTGGGAAATTCTCAGGAAGTTATGATTTCAACAATTATAGTTAAAATGTGTATTTCTTTTCCACTTCTACAGCATTTTATATTTTAAACATACAGTAGATCCAGAACTCTTGCTATGTTTTCATGAAATCCATAATTCATCTTACAGTTAAATATTATGTTTTGTTTTCTGCATTGCAGAAATCACAAACAGCAGCCAAGAGAGGAGAACAGGTAATACATTTTCAGGGTGAGAAGGCTGTCAGTCCAAAGCTATGTTTCTTTTACCAGGAAAAGTTGTGTAAGCCTAATGTCTAAAGTGGCTCTTATATTGTACTTGTACCCAAAACCAAGGAACTGAAGAGGTGTTTCTTGCTGCTGGAGCTAAAGTTTAATGGCCAGCTTTTACGTAATTCAGTATCAATGAATTTCCATTAATAAATAGCATTATGCAAATAGTAATCAAATAAGAAAGTATAAAAACTGAATACTTCTCCCTACACACCTTGATCACTAAGAATTTATAAAATTATAAAATAGGGATCTCTTCCTTTTCTTCTGATGGAATTTAGATTGATCTCCTCAATCCCCATCACTTTTTTCTTTTCTGAAATAGTACATTTATCTGGGGCTGAACTCTTCCTTCTGTCACTGATTGTGATAATGAGGACTACCTCCTTAAAGAATTGCATTGATTTCAGAATAAAGGCTTATGTCTCTTGGGTTTGTGTTTTGATTTGTTTTCCTGTCTCTGTACTCACCGAAGTAAATATCACCTCATTTGAAACCAGTGAGAAAGAACATAAAAATAAAAGTGATGTGTATGATGTTTTTACAACCCATTTGTATGAGCATCTTTCACTCACTGTGGCTATGGCATTTGTGAAGGACAGAGGTAGAGTAGAGATGATTGACATGGTACATTTTAGTTGTGATCACCTCAGGGATGAAAATATTTGGATTAAAGCTGCAATGCTGGGAAAAAAAGAACTTTAACCCCCTCCCTGCTTCCCCCCCTCCCACCTCCAAACTTTCTATTACTGTACTTGTGGAATAGGGTAATAGGTAATAAAGTGACTTCAAGGAGCAAATTTAAGTTTTGAAAAGGGGGAGGGGAGAGAGAGCAGTATTAAACCCCATATCTTTCAGTTAAAGTGCCATAAAGGGATCTGAAATTTTTAAAAAATACCTATATGCCCAATATTTTGCCTCAGGTTCAACTTCCAGGCCACCTGGTGATTTTTTTTTAATGAAAGAAAATAGGATATATAGATAGTATTCATACTTTACATATTTAGACATTTAAAATATGCAGAACTTGCAAATGGAAATTTAACATGCGAGGATGAAAGTTTAGCCCAGCCTTCTCTGTAATAAGATAGATTTCTATATGCACGGGCTTTTTATGACTGGAAATGTTTGTGTGTGACACAAGCTCCACTGAATTGAAATGACACACACACACACATACGTGAGATTATAACTTTTACTTAATATAATACGAAATAACATCTCTAAGTGATTCCTTGGCAGATTTTGCCATCTTTTGCATTCTTGTTCATACTCACCTATAAATAGAAGCTATGCTTTTCTTTTCTCTGAACAAATACCCAAGCTTCATTTCTGTGATCCAAGGGGAGCCACCATGAAGTGCGGAATTTCTGATCGCTAATGCTGTACAAAGTGAGTGTGCAATTGATATCAAGTAACAGGCAATCATAACCTATTCATTGGAAGACTGAATCAATTTACAACCAAAAGATATGAATTCTGTGGCATCAGATCAAATACTCACGTAGCTTAGGATCTGGTTTCCCAAAAACCCAATCAGATGCTTCCAGTTGCATTAAAGCAATGTCTTCCATCTGTTTTTTGTTTTTGCTCCTGTCCCAAGCAGCTAGTATTCAGAAGTACAAGTGGGACTGTGCAATGATATCACCGAGGGAGCCTAAATTTGAGCAGACAGTGGGGCAGCATCACCCAGCTCCTTATGTTCGTCTAGGCCTGATCCATAAGCCTTTCCCAAGTTGGTGATTTTTAGGAGCATTAAGATTACAGCTCCCAGAAGTCCCAGCCCACATGCTATGCTGGATATGCTGGGAACCGTTACTCCAGCATGTCTAAGGGGTACCAGATTAGGGAAATCTGCAACCTACCATTCAGTAACATTTCCTAAAAATCACAACCATGTGGAAAGTGGTTTAGAGCACATTATTTTCCCCATTATTTAAGTATGTGTTTGTTTAATTTATACCCTTCTCAATCCAGAGAGGATCCAGGTGATTTTAAAGGAATTTTTAAAAACATCAAAAAACAACAATAATAGACCATAATAAATTACAATGATAACAATAAGAAAATACAGGTCATAATTACGTTATTCCCTGTTAAGAAAGTAGCAATGGATAGAAAGGTTTTGATCAGGAAAAAGCATAAGTAGAGAAGTTTTTTTAAAAAAAAAAACCTTGTGTCATAACCATTTTTAAGGCCAGAGATCTGGACTGCAATTTTCTTTTCTATATACACACTCAATATATGTATGCTTCTGCCTGGAAATATATGCTCTATTATTTATTTTCAATGTAATCTATGGACTCAATCACAACACTGAAAAAAGTAAACAGTGAAGCAAGCATTCTTATATAATAGATCTTTCATTGAGGATCAAAAAGATATGAGAGGCTGTTCCTTTTAATTATATTCAGAAGGAATACAGTAAGATGTCTAAGATCTCCTTGGCACCTAGATACCTGCAAGAACTAAAATAGTGGGCATTTCTGAAAATACTATAAGGTATTATTGCTAAACAATCTCACATTTAAAACAGAAAAAAGCAGGATGCCTCTTTTTCCTGCCATCGTGGACTACTTGTAAAAAAAATAAATACATTACAGTTCTCCTCTCTTTCATTAAATTAAAAAAAAATTAAAAACTCACACTGATTAGTATAATTGGTTTTGAAATACAAATTAGACAGTATTTCTGGGAAAATGGTGTCTGTCTACTAAAGGCATACCTGATGGCATGAAACTAAAATAGTTAATTAGAGAATTCTTTTGAAAGGCTGATAATTTACTCTGGAGAGTTTGAGAAGAATTTGCAAGCTTGGTTCAACAAGAGCTCTATCCATCTCTTTCTGTCTTGTGGGTTTCTGCTGGACTGGTTTACATCCATTTGTCCTAATGAGACACTAGGCCTCTATGTCTCTGCCTATTATTTTTTTCATCTGGAATTCAACATGAGTTTCTATGAAATATGAATTAAATAGATAATGAGTTGAGGTAATATGAGATTCCAGTTACAAGTCTCATTTCCAGTGCTTACAATCCACGTTAAAATTGTCATCAGCCCCACTAGTAAGACTAGACCAAGAAACTAACTCCACAGAAAGGATAAAACTACTTTTATTGAGATTGGCCATAATAACAGAATCTTGCTAGTCTAACTATGCTGTACCTCCTCCTCATACTCCAGTGAATTACAGAGGCATCTGTCTGAGTCGCTTCTGAATATTATCTTATTTTGGACTTAAAAAACGCTTCAGCCCCTTTGGCCTAGGTAATGGTTCATAGGTGCAATTGGGTTGGATTTGATTTGTCATCAGATCACTTCCCCATACTTTACTGACAAGACTAAGATCATACCTCCTAGCATTTATACATAGTTATTATCATCTATGGCCCTAGGGCTGCATATCAGTACCAAGTTATGTTTGTGGACCCTCATAGCCCCGAGCTTAATTGCTAAAAACTGAAAACATAATTTCCTACTATTCTGAGAAAGAGAATGTGTGAAAAAGTGTAGTGTTTGTGCTAACACAGCTATATCACAATTAAAAAAAAGATTCCCCCCAATTCACATATTGAACCTAAGCCCCAAAATGTTAATTGTGGCCCTTGATCACCAAAGTGTTGCATTTTGTAGAAAATCGTCTTCCTGATTTCAGCCACATTCCCTCAGCATAATTTCTTGGAAGCTACATGTGAGAGGCAAATGAGGCTGAAGGAAGTGATAAATTGAAGTAGAGTCAAACATTGATAGGTCTCCCTTCCTGACATCTCTTTCTTTCTCTCTTTTCCTTTCTGTCTCCCTATTGTCTTTCTAATGAAGAACTACATATTACTAAAAATCTGGCTGGACAATCTTGCCCAGCGCCACATTCAATTAAGGCATATAATGTATATGGTACCAAGGGCAGAGCTTGTACCCCTCCCTTTTCAAGTAGCATAATAGGTTCCAAAGACATCCCAACCTATCTTTCATCAAGGAACAAGAGAAGTGAGACAAGGTATCAATCACAGCAATCTCAATGGGAAGGTTTTATAAAGTCTGGGGCATCTTTACCTATTGGCTGTGGATAGCTTTAAGAGTGCCCTTGATCCAGAAAGCATAGTCTGCCAGATTACCCAAGGGATAAGCAGCAAGAAGAGACTCTGGAATCTGGCTGCCGGAGGCCCAGGTTAAAAAGCTCTCAGCATTTAAGTGGGAGGGAAGAAATAGAAGAATATGCCAATAGAGGCATATTGTAGATTGATGAACCCAAATAACAGAGTCACCAACAGTGACAAAATCTATGGCACTAACTTTTCTTCAATGTGCAAATGTGTAAGAAAGAATTGAGATAGTTTCTAAAAAATGAAGCAATTTAATGTATATTAAGTTTGTTCTAAGTATCATGGTTCTTGGCCTCTCAGTGGAACAGTAGCACAGACTGATGGTTTAGATATATCATTGACGTGAACCAGTCTGCATTATAATTCTACCAAGGACCATGAGACAGCCTTGCCTTTCTTTTGCTGGTAAACCTTTCAACTGCATCATCTTTAGCTGGTGAATAACAGAAGCCAAGTTGTATTTCTCCAGACATTTTCTGCAAGCAAACACTTATCTTCTAATAAATGCCAACCAGGAAATGCTACTGTCCTTGTTTATCATCCTACTCTAAAACCTAAATGACTTGAGGTGAAATTCACCTGAAGCCTTTGACAGTTTCCCCATCTCCTGGGAAGTTTATTTGGCAACGGATCCCTCCAATCATCCACTTTTGAGGGCATTAGAGAAGCACAGGCATAAGTAACAGTGAGAGGAGTTCAGCTGCATTCAGAGTTATCACTGTTCAGAGTTATCACTGATTCAAGAATTAAACTGATGGAAGTGATACAGACATAAGATGCAAGCTCAGCTGAATGACTCTTTCCAAACAGGAAGCACTGGCTGGGAAATGACACAGACAAGAGATTTTCTCTCAGGACTTTCCAAGAAATGTTTCTGGTTCTGTGCTCCCGATCAGTCAACAGCAAAGTGTATATCAGGGATAAGGGGAGAAAACAGGCTCAGCTGTTAGGCATTACTAGGAATGAATTTCTAGTGTTACAACTGAAATAAAGCAGGAAGTGGCAACCTCTGCTCTCAATTCTGCACATACTGTAGCTCCCAAATCTTTCCTTTTTTGTGGTCCTTACACACATCTTACCTCAAGCTGCCCAAAATTAGCAGCATGGTTGCCCACCATTTGGAAAGGGAAAACACAAGAAAAGTGTTGTAGACGAAGTACTAGAACACATGTGTCAAATTTTAAAATATTAAAGACCCACCCTCCTCCAACCAGAAAGAAACAAAGTCCTGGCCTCCCACATGTGCACCACCATCCTACCCACTGTCATCCTTATCCTTGCACATATCCACACACATATCCACATACTGGAGTACTGGAGTAGTTCAGCTTATTGAAAGCTGGCCATTAGGAAGGGTTAAGGATAACCTGGCCAGTCACCCTACCTCAAAAAGGACATCTTATTGCTGAATAAAAAAGATTTCTACAATAATCAAAGGGTTCTCTGAGCTCAGAGCTCAGAGAACCCCAAGGACTCTACAGTTCAACCCTGAGCTACATATATGCCCTTCTATTAATCAAATGGTTGGAACTCCTTTTGGAATGGGAAAAGGAGTCTATTAACTTTGCCCCCAGATTTTGGGCTTCCTGAAGGCCTCTGAAGATCACTGCAGGAAAACTTTGAAAGGACAAATAAAATTAAAACAGATACATGCACTAGTAGAAAGCCTACATCTTCGTGCTTTCTGGCCTCATTGGAGTGTTTTTATGTGTTTTTATATTTGTGTGTTGTGGGAGGCGGTGTTGGTTGTGTTTTAACAGTTGTAAGCTGCCCAGAATCATGTGTTTGAGATGGGTGGCTATATAAATTGAAGTAATAAATAAATAAAATCAGGAAGAAGAGCAGAGGCCAAGAGAGGAACAGTGAGGGAGTTCTTTTCTTGCTGTCTTTATTCCTAATGCTCCTTAGTGATCAATAGAATAAAAGATGTAAAAAGCTTAATGCTTCTGAAGTTGCTTGCCAATAATATTCCAAATAGAACAGTATAAGCAGTGCTTAATTTCATGATTTTCCCTGACACTTTCTAAAACTTTTCAGAAGCAATTTGGGTAGGTTATATGAAAAGAGGAATCAGGAATATATGAGAACAGGTAAGAAAAATTTGCATCCCGTTAGAGAGGCAATGTACTGATCAATCACTAAGGTTACCAAAAAAAACTGGAGAGGTCTAGAGCTAGCTGTAAAACAGACATCACAATACAATACAAAGTTTATTATATTTAAGGACCACCAAAGAACAAAATATATCAGAATTCAAAATAAAATGTGATAACTGTATACATTAATATAGCATGAGAGAAAATAAGAGCACTGTCAGATATCCAGTTCAAATCAACATTCATGGTTATAGTCATATGACAAGTCCTTGACAAAATTTAGCAACTAAAATGTGACCTTGGGATCTCTGGTTGCTAAAAGGAATGGGTGTATAAAATTTCTGAGAATGCCCTGGAAAGTTTATTAAAAGAAGCTGGATCAGCCTAGACTGAAAATCTATGTAAAACTGGCAACATCGGAAGATACGTTCTATTGACTTGATCTCACCCTATTAATAGGAAGAAAGCCTTGGGGAGAAGAGAGTTTTACAAAACCTGCCTTTTAGCAGAGCAATCAAGTCCAGGTAAAGGCCCATCAGTCTTTGGGATAAGTGAGTGAATACAAATAGGCTGCTGGAGCAGACCTTCAACACTCTCAGAGTGATCAATACAACCTTGAAGATTGGCTTCAGTCATTCTAGAGCTCTTTGTGGCATATCCTCTGTTTAACTTCTGCCTTAGCCCTATCCAGTCCTAAAAGAGTAAATGCTCAGGAGAGAGGTCAGGTGAATACCATTTACTTGGAATATTCTTTCGCTAGGGGGATTTGACATTCTTAGCTAATATGAGTAGCAGTAATCTCACTAGCACCAGGTTAGGTCTTATCCAGTCTGTCAGAACAGCTAGCCTGGCTTTGGCTTTGCTTTTGAAACCTTAGTGATACACTTGGTACATGTCTGAGAGTTTGAACAAGAAGCCTTAAGAAGCCTGACTGATTTTTTTTCAAGAGGCTATAAGTGGAGCAGGGTCCCAATTGTGCCCCATATAATAACTGAGCAACAGATTTTGCAACAAAACATTTGATAGCTGTTGAATGAAGCCTTCAATGGAATTTTAATATTGCTGTGGCACTTTTGTGAGCCACGGAGGAGGCGTAACTGAGATGAGTGGATTTCCTTTTAAAAGCTTGGAAAACAACTCCAAGATATTTAAAGCACTTAACTTGTTCTGTGTCATGGATGTCAATTCACCATCTATATATCTTGTTCTTATTAGAAAAGACTGTGTCTTTTGTCTTACAGTGGTTAATAATTAGTCTCTCCTTTTGGCAGTGTAGAGCAAGGGCCTTACAAACTCTCCTTAGGCCCATCAGGGATAATGACAGGATGACAACATCATCCCCATAAAGCAGAACAGGAAGACATTTGTCTGTCGGTTTAGGGGCAGGACGATCTATCCCCTGTGGACATGTTATAAGATAATTTATATAGAAGTTAACAGAGAAGGGGCCAAAATTCAATCTTGTTTAACCCCTTTGGCTGTTGAGATTGAATTGAAAAGCTGCCCATTGCAAACCCTTTGTGTGGTAAGACAGACTTCATCTGATATAAAAATGGTTAGCCTAAAGCTATGGTTTCAGCTGCGGCAAAGATAAAAAGGGAAATGCTGACCTCATTTCAGTTGCAAACTCTGAGATCTGAGGATTCTTAGCTTAGAAATACGAACTGATTGCAAAAATCAAGGCTGCGGTCTTAAATCATAGATACAGTATTCTTGAGAATGGAAAGCAGGGTGAAGAGTATGCACACATGTGCTCATCCTAAACAAATACAATTAGAGAGCTGAAGTTCCTACACTGACAAAAATTCAAGTAAAAGTTTAAAATGACATATTCTACAGAAGGCTGCAAAAACGTCCTAATGACGGGGAAAATGTCAATAGTGATATTGTATACCTGAGCTGTCATGTCCTAAAGTGTCACTTGATTGCAGCAAGATACATGATGGATTGCACTACTGCCAGTAATGGATCTTGAGCATAGCGTCTGGAGAAATGCTCTGTACCATTGCTAAAACCAACTAAATCTAATTACTTTAAAGATGAGTTGCAAATCTTGAGTCTTGCAAAGCATAGAATTACTTGTTATATTTTGTTAGGAATTCACCTAAAACATATTACAAACTCGATCTATTTTCAGCTGCAGATTGGCAGTTGCTCTTTGCAATTTTTTTCACATTGTCAAAACGTGCTTTCTTGTCAAATCCAAAAATGAAGGTTTTTCTGGAGACCAAGGGGAAGATGAATGTATTGCTAACTGTGGCTGCTTGGTGAGTTAGAACTATTTAAAGTGTTCATGATATGGTCTTTCACTTGCGACATCCTCTGTGCCTGCTCAACAGTTTTTTAAAAGGCCATGAAAGCCTTTGCACATTTAAATGTCACACATATAGCACATATGTTTCAAGTCCTTTATTATTTTATATGCAATATATTTTTTAAGACCAGGCAACCAGAATTGTGCAGTGTCCCAACTCTGAACATGTCACTGATTTAAGCAAACTGGAGAGATTCCCCATTTGCTATTTTTGTATCCATGGGTGTTTGTAGCAAAGCAGGAAAAGTTATTGCAAGCCCCACAGTGATTTCATTAAGCAATCTCCTCTTTCACATGTCTGCATTGTGATGCTGCTGTAAGATGGGGCTTGCATAGTGATGTTACCGCGAAACACATCTTGTTTCTTGCTTGCCAGCAAAAAACAGGCCTGCCATCTTATTTTCGTCTGGTAACTGACTGAAGCCTGCTAGCCCTTTTTTCCCCGGCAAGGAATAATTAAAGCACCTATTTATTTATTTATTTATACATACATACATACATACATACCCTCTGAAGTTTTTAAAATATTTTCTGATTCAATTATGTCACTTAATTTCACTGGCTATAGCACAGACACCTACTGTGTCTGGGGGATTATTCAAAATCTTCTTACAGTAATATCAGAATTTAGTTACCAAACTTCCAATCCCAGCCTTTCTAAACCTGGCTCCTTCAGATGTGTTAGAACTGTAACTCACAACAGCTGTGCTGACTGGGAATTCTGGGAGCTCTAGTCTCAAGACACCATGAGGACATCAGATGGCGGAAGTGTGCATGTTGCATACTTGTAGGTAATGGCTGTGTAGGAAGACTACAACAAACTGAACTTGCTGCTTGCAAGCAAGTATTTGCCTAAAACAATGATAGCAAAGGTGAAGAGCCTGTGGAGAAGGGAAGCCAATTTTTGCTGTGTCAGTAGAAGACAATAATAAATAATGCATATGAAACACAACCTCCAAATAGTCATTCTTGCTGCTGCAGCATAATAAGAAATAAAAAGTGGGTCCCATCCAGAGGTCAGATTTGTGAGGCTGGCACTGCAGCTACTGAACTGAGACGCATGCATGCAGCTTTCAACCTTTTGGCAAACCAGGATGGTTAGAAGATCATTCCTTAGAGTTTCCAAAAAGTTAAGCAGAAACTATGCCTGTAAAACAGAATGCTTAACCCATGCTGGTTTGTGGGAAAGAAATTTTATTTATTTATTTATTTTATTTACAAATCAAATGTATACACCGCTCATCTCACTATCAGCGACTCTAGGTGGCTCACAAAAGAAAACATAAAAACATTTAAAAACTACATAACACATGAAAAGACTACAGACAAAGTTAAAAGGCAGAGAGAGCATTTTCAAGGCGCCAACCATGTCCAGTGCTGGGAGCCCCCACTGGACCCCCAAGCTAGTCAGCAGAGCCAGGTCTTAACACTGTTCTGGAAGGCCAGAAGAGTGGGGGCCAAATTCACCTCAGGGGGCAAGATATTCCACAGGGCAAGGGTGATGGCAGAAAAGGCTCTCATCCTAAACCCTGTCAGTCGAAATTCTCTAACTGACAGGGTCTGCAACATGCCCTTCCTGCCAGACCGGGTGGGACGGGCCGATGTAACCGGGATGAGGAGGTTCCTCAGGTAATCTGGGCCCATGCCATGAAGGGCTTTAAAGGTCATAACCAACACCTTGAATTGGACCCGGAAATAAACCAGTGCCCATTGCAGCTTACACAGCAGAGGTGTTACATGCATAGCCCTAGGAGCATCTAAAACTGCCCACATCACCACATTCTGTACCAGCTGCAGCTTCCAGATACTTTTCAAGGGTAGCCCCATGTAAAGCGCATTGCAATAGTCCATGCAGGAAATGACCAGGGCATGAGTGATCAAGAGAAGGGCTTCCCGATTCAGGAAAGGGCACAACTGTGCACAACATAAAGTTGAGCAAAGGCCCTCCTAGCCACAACTGCCACCTGCTCCTCGAGCAGGACTCATGGGTCCAGGAGGACCCCCAAACTGCACACCAGATCTGTCTGGGGTAGTGCAACCCCATCCAGAACCAAAGATGGTAAAAGCCCAGATACAGGAGAGCCCTGAACCCACAGCCACTCCGTCTTCCCAGGGTTCAGTTGAAGACTGTTGTTCCCCATCCAGGTCCCCACAGCCTCTAGGCACCATGAAAGAACATCCACAGCATCACTTAATTTACCTGGGATGGAGATGTATAATTGAGTATCATCAGCATACTGATGATAACTCACTGCATGATGACAGATGATCTCACCCAGTGGCTTCATGTAGATGTTAAAAAGGAGCAGAGAGAGCACCAAACCCTGGGGCATCCCACAAAGCAGGAGCCACGGGCTGGGCTTCTCACTCCCTATCAACACCAATTGGGACTGCCCTTGGAGGAAGGAGGAGAACAAGCCAACCCAAAAGGATACCATGGTCGATGGTACTGAAAGCCGACAAGTGGTCAAGAAGAGCCAGGTTGGATGCACTATTATCATCCCAGTTGCACCAGAGATCATCTAAAAGTGCGACCAATGCCATTTCTGCCCCATATCCAGGTCTGAAACCTGACTGGAAGGGGTCCAGATAATCCATTTCATTCAGGATCCTCTGGAGCTGCAGTGCCACCACCTTCTCTACCACCTTCCCCAAGAAGAGGAGGTGAAAGACTGGACGAAAATTGTCCAGAATGGTGGGGGTTGAGTGACTGCTTCTTGAGGAGAAGGAGAACCAGTGCCTCTTTAAAGGGGGCCAGGAACACCCCCTCTGTTAAGGATGAATTAACTATCACCTGAGCCCAGCCACATGTCACTTCCCAGGTGGCCTTGACCAACCAGGGGGGTCATGGATCTAATGCACAGGTGTTTCCAGATACTAATTGGGCAAGTCCATTCCCCAGGCATCTCCAAAGGACCTGCACCAGGTTCCTCTAACTGGAACAAATCTGAGCAATTTTATCCACCAGATGTTCATCAAATTCTTCTTCAAGGCCCTGAAGGTAATCCTCAGAGCTCCCTTACCCAGGAGGGTCCAGGTAACCCTAAACAGGGCCTCTGGGCAGCACTATGCAGATGCAATAAGAGCGGAGAAATAACTGCTCTTATCACCACAAAGTAGGCCTTAAGAGCGGCTCTAACTCGTGTCCAGTCAAATTCGTCCCTGGTCTTCCTCCAGCGGCACTCTAGATATCTCTTGATCCTTTTCAATTCCCTCACCTCCTCCGTGAACCATGGGAAGTGACGGGAATGATGGGCTGAGAGAGGTCTCATGGGCACAATCCTACCTATGGCCTCAGCCACTTTCCTATTCCAGGCAGCGGCCAACACCTCAGCAGGACCATGCAGCAGAACCTCAGGGACAACCCCCAGTTCCCTTTGGAACCCCACTGTGTCCATCAGTCACCAGGGGTGGACCAATCAAGTAGTTCCTGCCTCCCTGAGAAGGGGGGCAACATAAGAGAATCTCAAGGACACCAGGGCATGATCTGACCATGATAAACAGACAAGGCTACTTCCCCCCTTAGATCACATTGCCATTGCTCTGACAAGAAAACCATGTCTGGTAAGTTTCTGACTGTTTCAAGTCAGGCCAAGAATGACCTGGGATAGGCCCATGACTGCCATAGTAGCCATGAACTCCTGAGCTGCTTCTGAGGCCAGCCCAAGGGATGGCAGGTTGAAGTCCCCCAAGACCATAAGCCTAGGAAACTCCACAGCCAACCCTGAGATAGCCTCCAGCAGTTCAGGCAGGGAGGTTGTACACAGCAGGGAGGCTGGTACAGTAGCAACAATCCCAACTGATCCCGTGAGCCTATCTTCGAAAACAGGGTCTCACAACCAGCAACTTGAGGAGCAATGCCCCGAAGACCAACAGAGATTCAAGGATGACAACTGCTACACCCCCTCCCCTGCCCTGGTGCCATACCTGGAATACTTTGTCATTTCTGGGTACAGCTTCTGCAAGCTTTAAATGAAAGACTTGGCTCACACCTGCATTTTATACTTGGTCTTCTGCTGGTCAGAAACTTGTAGTTTAGGAAAACCATAATAATAGCTACCTTCTAGCTGTGTCATAAAAATGTGTTCTTTCTTCCCAGTGATCTTTTAGCACCCCCTGGCTTCTTTTTCTTGCAGCAACCCAGAAAGCAGAAAGTTGGTGCTTTGAATTCCTTACAGTATTCTTTGTTAGTGCTAGAATAATCTGTGCACTGCATGAGAATAAACAAAGAGGTTAGAATACTGCAATTAAGGATATGAAAATGGTCTGATGAGGGTGTCCATCAGAATTAGCAGAACTGAGAGCTGCTGCAGAAACTTCTCAATTTGTGGAGGCTCTACTTATGTACGGTAGGCTCATGTATGTCTACAATTCTCACTACCCAACTACCATGCAGTTAAAAAAGATAATCAATTGTTGGTGCATGATTGGGTGGTTTCTGAGTTTTAATTTGCCTTGAGGAAAAGCATATAAAAGCAATGGAGGAATACACAAACTTTTCATATATAATGAAGCTGAGCTCAATTGATCTCTGGTTAAAATTAAGTTATGATACAAAATGGGTCAGCATGAGACAACAGTACCATACAACTTGGGATCTATTATAAGAACAGTGATTTATATATACCATGTTCATTATGATTTTTGTCCTACGTCCTCCTAAACTCCAGATGCTTATTGACAACTTAAGATATATATATAACATGATGCTTATTTATCTACTTATCTACTTACTGATCTTATTGGCTTAATTTATATACCATTGCATAAATTCCATTAAAGATAAAGCTATAAAATCTAAATAGAGCAGCAATAAAAGCTACTGTAATAAATATGTTGCCCATAGTATATAAGACAAGTCTTTCCCAACCAACTGGATTTATAGTTTTTAAGATTACAGGAATTCTATGCATGAGCACATGGTTTGCATGTGGACGATGCTACATATGGTCCAAAGTTTCACCTATTCAGTAATATAACTAGGAAAAATCTCAGTTGTAATAATTAGAAGAGCTGCTGCTGATCCCTATAGATGGCAGAGGGCACACTGACCCAACGCTCTGCTTCAGTATCCTGGCTGAAGAGAGAGAACAAGGCTCAGGAAGAAGTTAGTAAGCTGTATGGAGAATCCTGAAGGCCAGACTGCAGGCCAGAAGTTCCCCATGTCTGATGTAAGTCATTCCTATTTTTGTCTTTGTTAACAAAGGAAAATATGCAGTCTATGCTTCCTTTGTAGGAACTGTTCCTCTGCCACTAACTACTACTGCACATATATTTTGCGCTGATTCTTCTTTCTTCTGGCAATGGATGTCAAACTGAGTCTGTTCTTTTCAACACTTCAGAGAATAGGATTTCGTCCACCCCTATCTCCAAGATCACATTGTCTTAATCCAATTACAGTAAAATATGTCTAATTAGACCCAATGGATAATGATAGTTCTAAGAGGATTTAGCATTGTATCCTCAAAGCTCTTTATGGGAATTAACTAATTGATACCAGAAAGAAGCTTAAAAATCATGTCAGAACATGATCAGAACTGGCGACTAGGTTAGCTTTCTTTTCTGACTATAGCTTGATTAATTCTTTCTAATAAATTTTTAAAAAGCATTCCTGTTTGCCACAGTTATACCCTGAAATTAAGGGCAGTCCCAAATGTCAATTTTGATTGATGAATTCCAGGTGTTACTGAAGAAAGAAGCCATTACATCAAGCAGAACTTGAGTGGTCAACCAAAGAGGGGACAAGCTATGGAAGAAAAGCACAAATAAGAATTAGCCTAGTTTCTCTAGGTAATAAATTAATAAAAGCTCTCTTCAGACATTTCAAAATAGAATATGTAATGCAGAATAGAAGGCAAATGTTCCAAGCTCCCATCCTGGGGAAAATCTGGAAAGAAATTTACCATGGACAAGATTACAGTGTTTTCCAAGATGGGAGTCATGCACCTCTAATAGCTGTAGTTAGAGTTTCCATGAAGATATTCCCTGTCAATATGGGGAGATCAAAATGGGATGAGCTATCAGAACACATATCCCTGTCTCCCCTTCAAACTCTTTTTTTTTTTCTGATTGTCTGAGGAGTGCTAACATGACCAGATAGCCAAGGAATTAGGGTTAGGGTTACATTTTAGGAATTACACTGACAAATTAGAGCATGCCCAGAGGATTGCAACCAAGATAATATAAAGGGCTGTGAAGAAAAAAGTTGAAGAGTTTAGTCTGGAGAAAAGACGATTACAGGGAGAAATGATAACTCTCTTCAGGTATCAGTAGGGTTTTCTTGTAGAAGACAGGATAGACTTGTTCAGTGTCATTCCAGAATGGAAGACAAGAAATAAGGGGTTTAAATGAAAAGGAAACAGATTTCAGGAAGACATCAGGAAGATGTCTTGAACTGAGTGCCTTGGAAGGCATACTTTCTCTGAAAAGTATTTTAAGAAGTAAATGATAATCTGCTGGGGATTAATCTGCAGTGCAAGGCAGGTGATCTCCAAAACTAGATGATCTCCAGGATACTTTCCAACCCATACCTTATTTGATTTAATTAAAATGAAGGCTCTGTGAACAATAATAATAATTACCATAACTTTGTAACAATAATTTAAACTAATCATGATGAGAATCATAAAAACTTAGGATGAAAGAAGTAGCCATTCTAAAATCTGCCATGGCAACTTTTCTTGAATGTTCCAATGAGTTGGATGAAGGTTTCACAGCACTGTATGAAGGCATGACTTTGTGGTTTTAATGAATACATAATGATTTTAATGAATAAGGGATAATAACAGGAAAATAGAGTTGACAGAATCATAGGCAATTTTTTTATTCCACATTAAACCAGTGTTTTCCAGAAGCACTAAAAAAAAAAAAAATCAAGTCAGCCTCTCAGTGATTGGAAACATTCTTAATTTTGTATATTGCTTTATCATGAGAAAACAAGATGAAACAATCCACATCCATTTTTCCTCCATACTTTTGAAAAGTCATCTCAAAAATTAAATATAAATGTGAAATGCATAGACCTCAGTCAGATTCAAAATCTGTCAAAATCTATGAAGCTACCTCACACACATTAAACCAGTTACACAGTCACTTTATAAGCAGACTACATCCACATTTCAACGTTTTGCCAGCTATACCTGTGGATTTTCTATTTTTCAACATTCCCAACTTTTCATCTTTTTTGGGGGGGATGCTAACATTTATATCATTCAGTTCCACTCTTTGGCTTATCACTTTCATTTCTGTACAAATCTCCCAAATAATGCCATTACTTTTACTTTTTATTTCATTCACTCTGCCAGAGGGTCCTTGTTTAGCTCTTTCCACCTACTCCCAAAACAATCTCTTTTTTTCCATCAAAATCACTCTATATTTTCAGCATCTTTTAATCTTTATCATTTCTTGCTCCGTGACTACATTCATTGCATCTTTCTTTTTCTAAAACTTTGTAGCAATAAATTTCTCTTATCCTCATTATGCTCACAAACCCAAAGAGAATGCTTCAGCCCCCAACATACAATGCCTTTGTTCATTATTTCAGTGGATTTTTCTTTTTACTACTACCCCCAAACTATTATTTGTTTTATTTAAAATCTAGCAGGAACTGTGTGCTGCCTTTCTCCTTTGGGTAAGCACCTGTTTGAAAAGAATGTATGCAAATAGAGGTTTTTATGCAAATTCATTTTTTTTCATTGAATATTTATGATTAGGGAGCTGATGCCCCACAATGAACAGATGCGAAGAGCCCAGCACAGGTACCTCGTTAAAATTGGCTTTTCATGCTCCTTGATAGTTTACTTGGGCTAAGAATGAGAGATTAGGTAGGGATCTCTAAATAATGCAGAAGAAAGCAAATATTATTTGCCTGTCATTTCCATTGTTTTCATACGCATCTTGTAATATTGTTGTGGTATGGCTTTGTCAGGATGATTTCTGTTTAGGAACGAGAGGTTGTTGTTCTCCTTATCAATAATTTGGTTGTCGCTTAGCATTATTTTCCAGGTTATACAAATGCAAGTTAAGTTCTAAGTATGCATATCCTCATTCCATACCTGGATATCATGTCCATTCCTTGGCAAACAAGAATTCTGGCTTGCAGTGGCATGTGAACCTAGTTATAAAAACAAAATCATCTTAAAACATTAAAACATATTGTTCTTGTTTGCAAGTAGCCACAAGAGAGTTGGGTCAGATCTGCAACTAATGGAATACTTTTCTCCCAGGACTTTTTACTTTATTCAAACATCTCTCCTCCAATACTGCTGTTAATTATATATATAAGAAAACAGTGATTTCCTATATTAACCAAAAAAAAGTATCATTGAGAGATTTCCCCACAGTTTGATCTTGAGATGCTCAACAACCATGCTAACTGGGAATGCTGGAAGTTGCAGTCCCAATCCATATGCACCAGGCTCGGGGAAACTGATCTCAGGCCATACTGTATTTAATCATTTATACAATCATCACTAAAATAAAGGTGGGCCTTGAATTGCCCCTTGAATAGTGAGATTTAACATCTCAGCCATTCCTTTCTTCTTATGCTTATTTCAAAAGTTATGGTTTTTTATTACCTCATCATAGAATCATAGAATGTAAAGGGTAGGAAATTCTCCCTAACTATCTCTACTTACCTTGAACAGCCACTTCTGCCTTGTGTAGGTTTTCAAATGTGTGTCCATGTGAACACATTCCCTTTCGGGGAGAGCTTGAAGCAGGTAGAAATTAAGAATCAGCACCTGTTGTCATGCTACCATCTTCTTTAAGCAGTGATCCCACACCTTCCTCTTAATAATGATATAGCCCTTTTGCTGGCTTTTGGCTTCCCTTGAGAGATTATACAGTAACCCTTTTGCACTTAAGTCTGTCTGTCTGTCTGTCTGTCTGTCTGTCTGTCTGTCTGTCTGTCTTTCTTTCTTTCTTTCTTTCTTTCTTTCTTTCTTTCTTTCTTTCTTTCTTTCTTTCTTTCTTTCTTTCTAAGCTACTTCCTGGTCCTGGTCCTGGTTTACTATTCCTGTCTTCCAGTTCCAATATATGTTCCTTTTAAGTCCTATTTCAGCCAAAACCTCCTTATTTATCCACAACATGTTTCCAAACTGCTGCTATTTTGTCTCACTGTAATAGTGTGCAATATATTTGCAATATCTTTTTTTGGAGAAGTTCCCCATCCTCCTGTGCTCCCTTTGATTTGGAGGTTTCTGTCTGGGTTTGGGGTTCTTGAGAAACAAACAGGCAAAACCCTTTTTTTTTTTCCTCCTTTCATTTGTACAGAGCAGAGATAACTGCAAATTTCTTAGTTTTGTTTTCAAGTGTGCATGGCTAAATACTCTATGCAGCTTTCATCAAGTATAATTAAACAAACTAAGCCACCTCCCCCCCCCCACCTCCTCTTTTCAACCTCATAAACTGACATAAGTGGCAATTCCGGTCCTAACTGCTGTTGTAAGTCGAGGACTACTGTACCTGTATTTGCTTGTAATGGGCTTAGCTTAAGCCTGTAGTTACATATCTATGAGTTCCTTATTTGGGCTCTCAAACTAGAGAGACAGAGTGGTTATTTTAGGTCATACTCTCATACTAGAAGTTCCATGGCTCTTCCACCTCAGAGTGGACTATTTCAGTATATATTCTTGTGGTTTGCACATTACATGACCACCAGGAGGCAGTGCACAACAAGTTTCATCCTTATTGGGAATCATGCCTGTAGCTATTTCTAACCCCACTCTCTCTTAAATAACATTAAGTATTTAAATATGTATGTGCAATGTATTGTGGCTTAGTAGTACATCAATCTACTTTGTTCTTTTAAATATCCTACTTTGCTTGCACTTTAGGTTCATCCATTCTGCTTCTCACACGGGCTGTTCTTTTTTCTTCTGCTGTTCTTGATATCACTGCCGAAACATTTTTTTTTTTTTTGTCTGCACTCAGTCATTACTGACCCTGCAGTGCCTGCCTGGACGAGTCCTTGCCTGGACGAATCCTGTGCAGTTTTCATAGCTTTTAAAAATAAACCTTCAGTTTTCTAACAGCTGAAATGAACCAGCAGATGGCTCTCTACCATCACATTACAATGGATAAAAAATGCATATACAATCTCTTTCCAACCTTATATGCTTCTTTTCACAATTGTAGTCCTCCCCCCCACTCCCCCCAACCTTTTGGAGAATTGTTAACTACCTTTCTTCATGCCATTTTATGACATGAACCAGGATAGAATGCAACAGTATCATTCTTCATATCAGGTAACATTCAACCAAGTGAGGTAGGAGGGAAATGTTAGTTCCAGCAGATGCTTACATAAATTACTAGCTGGTTCACACATCTCTTCAAGGTATAGTCATAGAGTTGGAAAAAACCAATTTATTGCTTTGTGCAGGAATCCAAATTAAAGCATTCCAGACAATGCTTTACACATCTCTGGGTATTGGATTCTACTATCAAACTCCTCTGACTCTTACGAAGGTTTTTTTTTTAACATATTTAATCCATTATTCGATGTTCTGCATTCATCTGTTTGAGACCCACAGAAACAACTAAAATGTTTGTTTAGTTTTGGCTTAGCACAGTGGCCTGTAAATCATGGTGTATGGTTTAGCATGTTTATTTACTTTAATGTTTAATTTTATAAATTTAGAGGCCACCCAATTTATTTACAATTTAGAGGCCACCCAATTCCCTAAGAATCTGGGCAGCTTACAATTTTACAAACAGGAAAACACTGATAATAAGAACATAGATCATGCACCTCTGGAAGAATATGAATGCTTAATGAAGAATTCTACTGGGGCTTGGCACCCATCCTTCCCCAGGACCTAGGACAATAACCAGATTTTCAGCCAATTTCTTAATATCATCAGAATGGGAGCCAAATGGATCTTTTGGGTGGATCCTTTTCCATAGGCAGGCACCATGACAGAGAAGATACACTTCCTAGGTCCCAATGGATAGAATTTCTTCATTGAAGGGACCTAGAACATAGCTATTCTACCCAATCTTACAGGACTGGCAGAAACTATTGGAAATAAGTCATCCCTCAAATAGCCAGGTCCTATGCCATGAAAGCCTTCATAGGGAGCAATCAGTGCTGTTTGTGGCATGCCCATTACTGCCTGTGCCACCATATTCTAGATCAGTTTAGCTTCTGAGTGGTCTTCAAGGGCAGCCCCATGTAGGCTGCACTTGTGAGGTGACTAGAGCATGAGTTACTGTCTGGAAGGCCTCCATATCCAGGAATAGGCACGCTAGATATATCTGTGGAAAGATTCTCTTGGCCACAGCTGCCACCTGCTCTTCAAACAGGAGATGTGCATCCAAGAATTTGTTGTGAGAATGGAGCCAATTGTGGCTTATTCAACAAACCATGATGAAGTAAACTATGGCTTAGTGCAATGTGCAAACTGGTCACTTCCTGAAATAAGGATAAGTCTAAACCTGGTAGAAATTTTGCACATTAATTGTTGAAACTCATAAAGTATAATACCCCCATACATGCTCATCCATACATCCGCACACACACATTAAACAGAGGAGAAACAGTCCACATGTAACTGGAATGCATTATATCAGGAGGGGACTCACATCACTGAATATATATATTGAAGATTATGAAATAATATTTCCTTCCATATGGAAATAAACACTAAAAAGTAGTAATTTTATTTATTTATTTATTTAATTTGTATGCCGCCCATAAAGGCTAGATAAGAATCTTTTTCTCTGACATACACAGTCATTTTCTAATTTGAGATAAATTAATGATGGATAATTAAACCCTTCGGTCCCCCTCTGGGATTCAGATCTTGCCCATGTCAGATTTTGCCCAAAGGCTTACAATAGACATGACACAGAAGGAAATAGGAGTTAGTAGGAAGGAAGAAAAAATGACCAATTATTTTGTTCTTTGTAAATACTAAGTGCATAGATTATATCTTGACTCAGTCTTATCAATTGCTGTTGCAGCAGGAAAAAAAAAATCTTACAACCCTGTCCATAGCTTCTACCAAAACTTGATAAGCAACTTATTTTATTAAAAAAATTCCCTGCTGTTCCATGTTTCTTGTTTGTTTGGGTTTGCGGAGAGGGGGGGCTGTTACAAAAATGCAAGTTGGAAGCCACATCCCACGTGCAGCAGACCATCGCATGCCACACATGCTGACAACTGGGACGTGCCTGCTTTTGCCACATCCTCCATGGTCTCAGCTGTAAAACTAACTGGGGAAAATAAAGAGCCCTGGCCCTCTCCATCCAGCAGAGTCCATCCTTTTTCTCCCAGTTGTACCACCAGCAATTCTGCTTTTGAGAAAACTGTTTAAAAGTATGTGTATGAGAGAGAGAGGTGGAGGAGAAGGTAATCTTTCCTGCAGCTTTTTACTCGAACAGTTTACAGTCAGAATCCAGGCCTCTGACCTTTAGCCGCAAGGAAATGTGGCCTTGAACCTAAAGTGCAGGAGCTCCAGAAAAAAGCCTGAGCAGAGCTCCTAAAGCATCATCTTGTAGCTTGCCCTGTGATTTGCTTTCTGAACACTTTTCATAGCAAGCTTTTGTTAATAGATTTCTAGCTAAAAGGCAAGTGTGCAGGGCATATAATTCCATTAGTATTTGCCATGCCATTTAGTTCCAGAGAGAAGAAAAGCAGTTAATTGAGCTTTACGTTTCCACTTGGCACAGGTTAATATATCTGTTTCCACTTTAACTGCTAAATAAGCACTTCAGTGCCTTGGGAGTGCATTGAAATTAAATCCTTGTACTGGATATTCCTTTGTGCTAGTGAAGAGAGCTTCTGCGAGGTATGTGAGAGTTTGAAACTGGAGAGAGTAGGGTAAGCAGTGTGGAGCCAACCGTAGTCAACTAGGGCTAGCAGATCTGGGTTGCAAAGATCTGGACCACCACCAGATGGCAACCCAGAGATACAGAATGCTACCATCTCGTGGTTACCTGTGTTTTTGCAGCCCAGTAATAGTAGCCCCACTGTGGGCACCAATATGGTCCCAGACACTCCCCTTAGTGCCCATCAGGCTCCCTGCCCCACGTGATTTTTTAAAAGAATATTTTCATAAAAATAATTGAATATAGATGCTACAGAGCAAACTGCTAATGTGTACATGTATACATACCCCTTATGTTATTCCCCTTCAGGATAAGCAACTTTATGCAAAGAGCAGAGAGTAGTAAGAGGGAGTATGCCAAATAATTTAAGGCATGGGCTAAGGGGGAAAGAAGTTTACACTAAACCAGTGTTGTCCAAACTTGGCCACTTTAAGATGAGTGGACTTCAACTCCCAGAATTCCCCAGCCAGCCATGCTGGCTGGGGAATTCTGGGAGTTGAAGTCCACTCATCTTAAAGTGGTCAAGTTTGGACAACACTGCACTAAACCAATTCCTATACTTTTCAATCCCACGCAAACTGTCCTTGCTCCCACCATGTCCATGTACGGATTGACACGTTGCCTGCTGTTTTGCTTTGTTTCAACTTCTCATCTCAAGATCTTATCAGTCTCATCCAACCACAAGTTTTTTGATCTTCATTTCCTCTCAAGCCATTCATTTTTTTTTCTTCATATAATTGTTTCAGATTTGTTCCTCCTTTATTCTCTTCATATAATCAAACAATCTCAACAAATTTCTTTTGAACTGGTCACTCACTTTTGAATGCAGTCCATATCATCCAGTGCCCTGTTCCTCTTTGTTTTAACACACACACACACACACACACACACTATAGCTAACTTACTTTTATGTTTCTCTTGACATAGCCAACTTAGTTCCATATAAAAAAGCAGGCAGAAACTCATATACACAGTCCTTTCACTTTTTTGACAGTCGCTTTTCACTACAGACCACATATGCACCACCAGCAGCATTTCTCCATCAGTTTTCTTACTTCAGTAAACATTTTACCAAGGTGTACAAATGCATTTACTTGCTCAAGGGATTTGTATGTATGCATATCCTGCACTTGTTCACCCAGTTTGCCCTGTCAAAAACAACTAACCTTGTTTGAAACATCAATTTTCATACAATCTGTTTTCAAACACTCACTGCAAATGAGTCAGATTCTCAGCCAACATGATGGCATTGTTTGAATACAAATGTATAAGAACATTTATATCCACAACTAAGACAGCCCTAACAACACCACAACCATTCCTTTTACATATATCTGTAAATACATGAAACTTTCAGAGGGACATCACACATCCTTGCCTTATTCCATTTTATATTGAACCAGTGGCTAAGCATTGAATTTATTCTCACATTCCTTTCTCATACTGTATATCACTTTTACCACATTTAGCGTCTGAAAAGCAAAAGATTGGACTGGACTGGCCTAAAGCCGAACTCTACTTCCCAAATGTTGCTTACTGTCATCCCTCATGTCCTCTCAGTCATAATTCTGCCCAACACCTCCTGAGGAGCATTTAGCAACCTAATCCCACAGCTGCTTTTGCCTCCCTTCTTGCTACCTTTCCCTTGCTTAGCAGAAAAATCACCACATTTTAATCCTAAGGCACAGATGCAGCCTTCCCACCACACTGAACAAATTGATCAGCCGCTCCAGAAGTAAAATCATATCCATACTTAAACACATTCTGTACCGGCAGCCATACTATTTTTCAGTATTCCCCCAGCATTTGTAACTCCTTTTTCATCATTTTTTCTTGGATGCAAACATTTATAGTATTCATTTCAATCCCACTTTTTAATATATCACTTTCATTTCCACAAAAATCTGTAAAAGACTCCTTCCAGCAAGGCCTCACTTCAATTTCCTCCCAATTCATTTCATCACTTTTAGTTCCATTCACTCTGCTGGAGGCTCCTTCTCTATCTTTTTTCACCCACTTCCAAATTTATTTTTGTTTCCATCAAAATTGCTCTGCATTTTTTCTCTTTTAATCCTAACTTTCCCATGCTCTCTTTGGCTATATTATTTGCAACCATCTTTTTCTCTATAAAACTTTATATAATATATTTCTCTCATCCTCATTTTTTTCAGGAATCATCTTCTTATTCATTTTTCCTCACCCACAGTCTCTTTCACTTCATCATTCCACCAAGCAGGTTTTTCACTATTTTCCATTAGTGCAACATAACATTCCATAATATAATTCTTTTCACTCTGTTTCAGCAGTATCCATATCCTTTCTCCTTATGTCCACTTTCACAATTTCTGTAGGGTGAAAGTATTCTTCTAATACTTTTTCATATAGGACTTGTACTTTCTCTTCTTGAAATTGTCCACTTTCAATTTCATTTCTTTCATTTATGTTTGTCCATTGTTTTCTCAAGATCCATACTTGATGCCATCTAAAAATAGTGTATCCTTCACTAAATCTCTCAATTTTCATCAAAAACAATCAAATCAATTATGCTTATTGAGTCATTCTTTTTCTGTATATATACCAATAAACTTATGCTTAAACCATATATTAAACCAAACAAACCCTTTTCTGAGAAAATGCTCACTAAAAAGTTACTTTTCTTATTCATTTTGGGTCTTTGAATGGCTTAAGCATTTTTTCTGTACCTTCTCATCTCGTTCCTACCCATCCATTCCAGTCACCTACAGAATAACTTTCCTCTGGATTGCATTTCTTTAGAATTTTTACAAGCTTTCCCAAAACTCCTCCCTACTTCTTCCAGTGATACTTCTTTCACTGGAGCACTCCACAAGATCAGATCACCTTGATTCAGATCTATTACATCCTTTCTTTTTCTCTTAGTTTCAGAGCCATAACATAGTTTTCCCCTTTGATTTCATTCCCTCATTAATGTTCGTTATCATTTGCTCCATATGCCTATGTTCCGAGTTGCAGTCTTCCGTATGTATGTATGTATGTATGTATTAAATTTATAGATCTCCCAACTCATGATTCCAAGCAGTGTACAAGCTCTCTTGAATCATCCCAACTAAATTCATCAAAGTCAGGAAGCAGAGGCAACAAGACGGCACATATGGCTGTTTTTCCAACCGATGTCAACGGCCTATGTGGCTGTTTCTCTACCCAATGTGACTTTGCCGGTAGTTATTGCCAGTCCTTACTTTCTAAAGAGCCAGCCTTGGTTTTCCAAAGCTAAACCATGATATCATTAGGTCTGAGATGATGTCCTTTTCTCACCCACTCTGAGGAATGAAATAAAGACTCTAGAAGGTCTCCACTTGCATCTACCATATAGGCCACAGGGTTGGGTTGGTTTTTTAATACTAAGGAAAAAAAACAGGATCTGGCATAAGACAACAGAAATTCTGTTGGGCCTTACTGAGAGACAGCTTCATATGGTATGTGCTTCTACTCAACACTAAGCCCTGCCTCCTAGCTTAGTAGATTTGATTTCATGCCCCAAAGGTTTGCAGGTCATGAGTCCCAATGGCCAATTGAATTGGGGAGGGCCATATGCTGCTATGCCTCCCACCCCTCCTAATAATTCTTAGCATAGACTTTGTCTGTTCATTGCTGCAGCACATCACATTGATTTTTAAGTTTTTATTAGATCCACCTAATGAAGTGTACACCTGAAAAGAGAATTTCTACTCTCGTGTTCATCCTTCCTCCCTTTAGAAATGAATTTATTTTGTCACGGTGATGATTAGGGGTAGTTTGAAGTTATCAGGCTTGGAAGCAATGAGGCCTTTAGCTCATTAAGAAGCCGGGGGCCAGGAGAACAACCTTCTTGTCCCTCCCCCTTGAACACTGCTTCATTTGAAGGGGGAAAGTTTTTTAAAATGCCATTTATCTTTGTGACACAGAGGAGAAGAGCTCAGTGGTTCCATGCATACGTTTCACTTCCATTGGCCTTTGCCCTCTGATGGCCTTCGACCTGGGTATTTCATCAAGCTTGAAGGATCTGCAGAGAGGTGGATGGGTTACCACGGCAGTGTTAGGAGCTGCTTTTGTAAAGCTTTCTGCCCATATGCCTGGTTCTCCCTCCATCTTCCTTCTATTCCATACCTACAACCTGCCTCTGTTGCAAAGATTCTGGTCCTCCTCATTAATTAAAGTGAAGACCTAGCACAGATAACAGTGTTTTCTTTATTCTTCCTTTGTTACTTTAGCCTTAGCCTCCTTTCCTTTCTTTTCAGTTGGTTACTTTGCTCCCTAAGCCTTATGGTGTAACCAGAGCCACCAGATCTGGGTGTTAGATTCTTACATCTTTGCTGCCATCTAGTAGCGTTCCAAATTTTTGCAGCCTAGATATGGCAGTCCTACTGTCATCTGTTAAGCTCGACAGGGCACAGTGACCCCATCTTTTGCATATGTGCTGTTCTGTAAGATGAAGGTTTTCAAAGTGGGCGTTGGACCTGCCAGAAGGAGAGGCACCCTTTTAGAAAACTCGACCAGGCTTTAAACCGCCTAGAATCGCTCTGCAATGAGACGGGCGGTGACAAATTGAATGAATGAATGAATGAATGAATGAATGAATGAATGACTCTGATCAGAACTTACTGTAGGTTTTGTTCCCTTCTCTGCTCAGCAAGCTGGCTGCAGGCTTAGCAAAGAAAAGCAGAAGCAAATTTTGTCAGCACTCCCACTCTCTCAGCACAGGAAAATCAGGAGCACCCACAGAACTCACTGTGGGGTTTGCACCTTGTTTTACTCTGCAGACCTGCAGGGCAGATACAGTTCTACAAAGTTGCAAAACCACTGATATACTATATAGATTAACATGTATGATTTAAAAATACATGACATATTTATCTCTTGGCTAGAAAAGTCCCAGCAGAGGCCAAAAGAAGTCAAGATGGTGGCCATGATTGCAGCTGCCATCTTGACTTTTATGACCTCCCTCCATAAGTGTCAATGTAATTAACTAGCAATTATTTTTCATTTCTTGCCCAACCATTGTGAGAAATTCAGACTGAAATGATTTTCCTTATTGTCTCCAGAATGGAAATTTGTCATGATTTGTAAGCCAGTCTTCATAGATGCAACAATTAACTTCCTGCTTTCAGGAAGTGGGAGGCAATGACAGGGGCTGGGATGGACTTGGAAAGGACATTCAAACCTCTGCTCAAAGTTATAGATGGGTTCAGATATCATGCTAAGGCCTCATGCAGTGACTTTGGGTTCTGTGTCAATGAATTATGTAATGTCAGCTAATTGTGGCTTATTCAATAAACCATGGTTAAGCAAATAATGGCTTAGTACAGTGTGAAGCTAGTCTAAAACAAAACATGATGCTAATATTGCAACCATATAAATGCTATACTGTTTTTAAAAGAAGCCCCTATTCAACAGGACTTTCTTCCAGGGAAATGCAAATTGAAATGTTTCATTTAACATTACTGTAGATGGAGAGAAAGAAATCAGAGGCATCTGCAAAGGGTGGGGGGGACAAATAACAAAGTAGCATTGCATCATCAGGAGACCCTCTTTGTACATGCATTATGATATTGTATGGATGAGTTAAAGGGGTAGAGCCTATTTCTTGATGATGCAATCTTGCATTTGTCATTTTGACAAAAACATCAGATCCTGCAGATACTGCCTGAAAGAATGGTAAATGTTGGGGTAGTAGCAAATATGAAGAAGTGGCTAAAGTTTTTTATGGTCTTGCTTCATTGATGGAGGGAACAGATGAAAAAGACGACTGAGCTCCTGCATTTTTAACGGTTGTGCAAAAGAAGCAATTTCATCTTGCGCAGCTTGTACAGCAAAGATGCATTAAATCTGATGTTTAATTTGGCCTTTGGCCTAGCTGGTTTTACAAAGCTGAAGAAAGGCTAATGTGTGCTACTGATAACTGTTTCTTTGCCCTCTGAAGATCAAATGTTGGGATCTATGTGGGTAGAGCATTACTAGTCCACAATTTTAGCTGTATTCTCACACACACTTACCCATGGTTAACTAAACGATGGCTTACTCAAGTATAATGACTGGGTTGCCTGACACTGCTGATCCAGTAAGCCATTCCTTTGGGATAAATACTTAAGCCATATTTCAGTAGCACAGAGTCACCGCTGTCCTATTCAAATGGGGAGCAGCCTTTTTTGATGCCTTCCTGGCCATTACAAAGGAAGCTGTCAGAGTTTTTAAAATCCATCTATTAAACTTTTCTTTCATAGTCTACCCGATCAAGGGAATTTGTTGGGAGCCAGTCTAACGTGTTCTAGTTTGTGCTGACCAGATGAGGGTGTTTGCATAACATGCAAACCTTCTGCTTGATGCAGTTGGGCATGTTGTGCAAAAAATGCCAATGAGCCATAAATCAAGCACATGCCCTAGTTTTGCATCATCTGCTAAGCTAAAAAAAGATGGTTGGCTGGTTGTAGTACAATATGTTATGTGAGCACAACCATTGTTTTCCCTTCCATTAGGGGCAGACCCAGGAAAAAGCAAGACATTATACTGTGGTGGGTAAAATATGTTTCCCAGGATGGCAACTTTGTCCCTCAGATTTCTGAAACAGAAATCCAATCTTGATGGGATGTTCCTTAAAGTCAGCTAATGATTCTAAGTGTAATTTGCAAAAGATGCCTTTTCTTGGATGAGCTTATGGTTCGGAGGGAGGTATTTGCCTCTCTTCCCAAGTTGTCTTGTACAGTAGCTGGATTTGATCATGCATAAATGGGACCAAAATTAGATAAATGATAGATAGATAGATAGATAGATAGATAGATAGATAGATAGATAGATAGATAATCTGCAGCGGGGTCAAAAGAGTCAAGATGGTGGCTGCACCATATAATAAAAGCCCAACCCTTTTATGCATTATAATGCATATAAAAAGGGGCAGGGCATTGATCAATTACTTGAAGCCCCTTCTTAACTTTTTTGACACCGAGAGAGAGAATGAGTCTGGCCGCTGCTTGAATAAGTGTAGTTTTCCCCATTGTGGGGAGATTTTATTATATTTGTATTTAACTTATAAACTTTGTGTTTATAAAAATGTGTATCTACAGATGTTATGTGAATTGACCTCCAATGTCTGAATACCAAATGTCCAAATTTAGCCAATGTACACCAGATCCTTCCAAAGTTAAGCTGAGCCTGGAGGTTGAGTCATGGCAACTGGACTTCTTTTCTTTTAGTTTGATATGTTTCGCTGCTTGTCCAAGCAGCTTCTTCAGAGAAACGTATCAAACCAAAAGAAAAGAAGTCCAGTTGCCATGACTCAACCTCCAGATAATTCCATCTGGATGACTGAGAATCTTCATCAACTTAAGCTGAGCCTGTTTAGAGGCAAAACCAAAGAGCATCGTGCTGGTCTCCTCTTTGCACATTCAGAATCATGATACTGTCTGCCAAGTCCTATTACTTGATTAAAATCAACTATCCAGTTCTCACCACTAGCACAGAATGCATTTGTTTTTAGAGGTCATGATACTACAACAAATGCAAGATATTATTTGTGAAAACCTTCCTTTGCAGGAGTGTGTTTGTAAAAATGCTAATAAATCTTCAGTTTCTGGAAAGCAAATAAGAGAAACTGTTAAACATAGCATTTTGAAACCTTATTTCTGCTTTTCATACACATTTCCTGAACTAATCTTTATTCAGTACCAATATGTGCTTTACAAGCAGGTTTTTTCCTAACCCCAGTTTATATACTGCATAGGGGATAATAAAGACCCCCTGGAGTTAAACTCATCTCCTGGTGCATTCAAGCAATTTTAGGGAATTTCTTTTGCAGGCTGGAGTAAGTAGAAGTGAAAAATAACCACATACTGTTCATCAATCAATTCTAAAAGCACCCCCCCTTACCTGTAAATTAATAAATATAAATGAAAATGAATATAGGTTAGTGCATGAAAAAGGTTTGCACCTTTTTGTACCTCTTCACTACATAGCTACTTCAGATAAAAATAGGTGATATTTTTGCTGCAGCCATGGATAGATACAATATTCTTTTATAGGGTCGTTTTATGCTGCTACAAAACCCCACAAGTTTTCCATCCGAGCAGGAACACCAGTACTATATCTGGGGGGGGGGGGGGGGGTCCCATAAGCATAGTAGATTCAGCCCTAATCTTGTCATTATTGTGTAATTACTGTCATGTAACCTCCCTCTGTAAATAGGAATAATAATTTAACTAATTAATTAATTAATTAAGTTGTTAAGTGACTAAGCATCAGTATGACGCAGAAGATAGAAATTAAATCTTTGTGGGTCATAAATTGTTCAGGCCAGACTTCAGACAAGCTCACTCACCATGCTAAGCCATAATGTAAGCATGTTGTTGATACTGTATATCCATCATGATTTAGTGTTATGTGTGAACCAGACAACTATACAGTGGTACCTCGGTTCACGAACGCTTCTGTTCATGAACAATTCGGTTCACGAACAGCTCCGGTCACAAAATTTTGCCTCCGTTCGCGAACTCCGCATCGGGTTACAAACAGGATCCATGGCCATTTTCCCTCCCGTGACACGTGGTCATGGCTTCCTGTAGGGAGGGGGACTCTCCCTCCAAGCAGTAACCGCCTCCCCACCCGCCTTCCTGTCCTCCACGCCAGAAGTCGCGTCGAGCAAGGTTAGCTTTCTCTCTCTTCGTACTGTACTTTGTGTCATATTTTTGTGGTTTTTTAAAAAAAAACATATGGTTCAGAACAGATTAACCGTAATTACATTGAACCTTATGGGAAAATTTGATTCGGTTCACGACCAATTCGGTTCGCGACCAGAGTCACAGAACGAATTAAGTTCGTGAACCGAGGTACCACTGTATTTTGTTCAAAAAAGTATGATTTAAAAATCCTGGGTTAGGGTTATGTATGAACTAGGCTAGTGTCACTCAGCCTAGCCCAGCAACATCCATAACAACCTGCAAGAACACCTTTTGTCTCTACCACAGATACCTATGCCCTAACCAGTGCAAAGTTGTTGTGAGAACAGAAGTAGCTAACACCGCCGTTAATCCTTTCTAGATTACCTTGAAATTCTTGGAAGAAGGGTTGGGTTATTGATATCTGACAAACAAATTATAGTTTTTAGCAGTTTGTAAAAGAGTAACAAATAGTAAGTCTCAGGAAAAAACACCCTTCTCTCTGATTTTTGTTTCCCTTCTGAAAAGCTATTCCTTGGTTTACATCAGTGTTGTCTGGGAGTTGAAGTCCACTCATCTTAAACTGGCCAAGTTTGGACAACACTGGTTTACATAAACCCTGTTTCCTTTGTTTAATTAAAAAGTAGATGTTGTTATAGATTATTGTTAGCAGTACACTCCTTGACAGAGCAAAAGGTAAAACCCAGGCTCTTTGCCATCCATTCTAAAGGTAGCAGTGTACTTTTCTTGTCCTTTTTAAAATCTTTTTTTATAAATCCATGCTAACTAAGCATGGTAATGCTTGGGAGAGTAGAGATTCTTAGGAAATGTCTCCTATGAATTCTGGTTGGGTTAATCATGCTGAAGCAGAAGACTTCCTTTATAATTTCTTTAATTATGCTCCAACTAGTCACACTTAAGAAGCCCAGAGAGATCTGTCTTATTCCTATGGATTAAGACTGCAGGGGGCCAACTCCTATCTGGGATTTGCGCCTTCATTTTCCAATAATTCATTTCAAGTTGAACTCTAAGAACAAAACCCAAAGCTGGAGAGCAGATGGTGAGGTTCAAATTCTGCTTCTGTACCTTGTAAACTAGCATTACAGAATATGTGTCTACAACTGAAATTTGACTGGAACAAAACCTTGAGACAGCTTAGTAATGGGAATTTCTCTATAAATTAATACTATCAGTTTAAAAACAATGGGAAAACCTCTCATTTCTGTTCAGCCAGATAAAACGATTGAGTCTACTGCTAACTTTTTTCTTTGATTTACCAAATATAGTTAAATAAAATATACAGAAGTTTGTTTGTTATGTTTGTTTTCATATTCAGTAGATCTGCTGCCTTGTTCTCCCTTTAAGTTTAGTTTCTTCATTAGTGTGTCTGCTTTTTAGGGCTCTGTGAATCATGAAACTTGTCACCATTACCAGAACAGTATCTTGTCATAAAATACTTAATAATTTCATGAAGAGCAGACCTGAAGATGAATTTTACAATGACTATTAAGTGCAGTGGATAGGATTTAAATAGGACATGAAATCCTTATCAAATAGATGAAGTCTGTTTCATTTATCTAGGATGACACACAAGATAATGGCTACTTTTACAAAGCTGCACAACAAAGGAATTAAAATATTTATGATGAAAGCAACCTTGTTTGAAAACGAACATGCAGAACTTAATTGGTTCTGGCTTCTCATATTTGCATATATCGCATTTATCGTTGCTTATGCATGCCCCTCAGCCCATGGGTCAACATGGAATGCTCTTAAGATGCATTTTTTTTCAAGATCTGAATAAAGTCTAATCCAATACAAAGCATCTTCAATTTATTTAATTTTTTAAAAAATCATAGACCCAGGATTTTCCAGCAGCCGTGGCCTGCCTAAAAACACAAATCTAAAGTGCAGGAGACCCAGTATATACTACGTAAATGTGTATGGCTCAACTGCACTTACTAGGAGGCTAGGGCAGCTCCTCTACAAAGGAAACTATTGGACCATGGGACTTAAAATAAAGGCAGGCATGACAGAAGTAGAGTTCTGTGGAGGAGTATTCACCTCTCTTCAGGTATTCTGAATTTTTGTATATCTTTATTTCATTTATCTGTGCCACTGTATATTATTAGAGATTCATGTGGATCCTGCTGGTATATAAGGAGAGTCTGAGTGAGCAAATAACACAAACCTGAGGCACACGTTTCACTTATTTCATAAAAATATGCAATATGCCAGTGTGAAAAAGTACTCAGGAATAGGTTGCATCATCTTTAGCTGCCGGAACTTCAGTCAAACACTTCTAGCAAATGGTGATCTTACAAAACCGTGTAAAAATTTTGATCCATTCTTCCATGGCAAACTGCTTCACTCAATAATATGTGAGGATTTTCTAGCATTAGCTGCTCGTTTCAAGTCCTAAAACAACATCTTATGGGACTTTGATCTGACCATTCCAAAACATTGAATCTGTTCTCTTTACAAATTATTTTTAACATTTTCCAGACTGACAGGCATCAATGATTTTTTTTTGCAAAAGTTTTCAGAAATTTCTTTTTATCAGGACATGAATTTCATATAAAGCATTGATAACATTCAGCGGCAACAAAAGCAGTCACCATCCTATACCCGTATATATGAACTAGATTGAAACACTCGTTGCAATGAGAATTTCATCTTTGCCCTTGCTATTCAGGCAACTGTCTTTAAGTATTTTTATAAATAAAGAAAATTCTTCACTCCAATGATCCATTATAACTGGACAAACAAAGCCAATGCTACATTCACTGAATCTATAAAATCATGTCATGGGTATAAGTAGTTTTTATTACAGAACCATGGGAAGTGGCCGTAAGAAGCCATAGAATAATGTACATGTTCTTCTTTCATACCACCCAGAGTTGTTGGGAGTTGGGCAGCATGTACCTTTAATAAATAATATCATTTAATAAATAATAATAGTACCCAAATGGGTACACAATAGAAGAAGACACTATATAAATTTTATATAAATAAATAAACAATCACCTGCAAAAACTTCATTGGATGATGGTGGGAAAGAACCATTTTTTTGCTATCTTCACCATTATAGAATTGGTCTTAAATATTTACTTTCAAATAATGGGAATCTCCCTTGCATCTGAGCATCATCCTACCCCACACACAAAACCAGGTTTTGTATGTGCCTTGCTGAATGACTTCCGGAGGCTGTAGCATTCTAAATCAACGCCATTCTATCATCATGGTATGGTTTGTTTCTCTGCTTCTGATCTGACTAAGATACAGTATTGGACTTGTTCATCATGATTAGAAGCTAATGTTTGTCATGTCATCAGCCAACATATTCAGTTTCAAGAGTGATTATGCAAGCTATAATAATATGCAATCAATATGCATAGTATATTTTAAGAAGAAAGTTCCTTCCCCATAGAACTTACAAAAATTAGATAAACAGGACTGAGGAAAATGAAGGGAAGATTAAACAGAAAGTGGTAACAAATAAAATAACTTTGGCATATGAAAGATCACAAAGCATGAAGGTTTGAGCCCAAACTGGGGAATTTTCCAACAGGGACTTAAGGTGATGACACAGCCATCTAGATTTGGGGATACCTCCTGAATGTTGATAGGCCTCTTATGGGGCCAGCTAAGAAAGCTTCTGGGCAAGACAGGGCCCATTTCATTTATGATTTTACCGAATTAATTGCCAGACATGCTCATTTTGACCTAGTCTATATTTGTAAATGCATTAAGTTTATGTCATGTCATTATAATAGTGAATTGATCCAAAGTTTATTGAATTGTTTTTGTCTCTTGAATTTATTGATAGCTTTTATAAACTGTTATTTTTCAGATGTGATGAACATTTATGGTGAGCTGTTTTAGTTCCACTTCTGATTGATTTGATTATGTGCCATCAAGTCAATGTAGACACCTAGCGACTATGTAGATAAATTTTCTTCATGATGATCTGTCCCTAACTTGGTTCTTCAGGTCTTCCAATGGTCCACTTCTGAAAATCTGTATATAATAAAGTAAACTGCACTAAACTTTTGTTCTGTTCATCCTTATCTACTCACTTATTTGTCTCTGAATGAATAGTTCCTGTACCATAAGTATTACTCTGCTGGAAGTAATTTTAGACTTTTCATATACCCAACCATAGCACAATCAGGAATAGGCAGATAGCTTTGCCACCTATTCTCCCACACATTAAATTTCCCAGCTAGAGGCAAAGCCATAGGATAAACCTAGATGCAGGTCCAATAAAAACAAAAAGAAAATGAAATTCCTATAAACCAGGTTTCATTGTTGGTGGTATTAATTTGTTGACTCTCATGCCATTGCTTCAGGAACTGTCTTATGCAAACTACTATAAACATTCCTAATGGTTCTATGGTTGGGAAGCTGAGATCTTTGAAAATTATAATACAAACTGACTTGATCTGCACCATCTCAACCAATGTGAGGGTCAGATTTGGCCCAGCTGCCTTGCTTTTCTGAGGTTTTGGCTCAAAAATATAATAAAATATTAAAAATATATTTTGAGAGGAAAATACTGTCCATATATGTGAGCAGACTTAGGGAATAACACAAATGAAAATGCCATAGAATAGATATAAGCATTCTGTCCATCCCTAGGTAGCGTTAGGGGATTGGGTATAGCTACTTTATGTTTTGTTGCTACTTTATTAATGTGATTTTACGCTGCATTTGTTGCCTTTATTGTTGCTGCTCCTGATTTTAACCTTGTCTGCTGTTATCAGTTGGGCTTCATATGGTTTTTATACTGTTTTTAAACTTTTTTAAAAGACCACTTTTTATAATATGCTTTAAATGATTGCATATAGTTCAGATAAACCTCCATAACTGAGTGATATAAAAGTGAAATTGATCAATACTATTGAAAAGGTCCTCTTCCCCAGTCCTCTTCCATCAGTCTACAATGGGAAGGTATCAGATGAAGGTGCTTCGAAAGATAGCTTAACAATTAGGCCAGTTCATATGCATACAGTATTATCATCAAACTTATTTCAGTGCCTACAGAAGAGAATATCTGTAGCTCAGGGTTGAACTGTGGAGTCCTTGGTGCTCTCTGAGCTTGGTTGTTTGCTTGCAGACATTTCATTACCCAACTAGGTAACATCATCAGTGTGAGTGCCTCAGCTATATGCTTTTAATTGTTACCTAGCTAAATCTTTGGAGAAAAGAAAGTCAATCCAGATAATGAGTAGAACAATCCTACCTGGAGGTTAGAATATTCTGGGCTTATTGCCTGCATTCGAGCAGAATGGAAATCAAGATAGAGTGATGCTTGCATCATCCTATCTCCTTCCAATGCTTAAGGGCAACAAAGTGGTCTCTGACTATCTATTTGATTAGTTTAAATTTTTACTTAGGTTGGAAGTATGGCAGATTCCTCAGATTTTGAGCCCCATGTGTCCCTGTCCAGCTTCCAACAGCTCACTCTGGGGACTTTAGAGGTCAGGAGTTCCACAAAGATTGACAGGTATTTCTATCAAAGTGGAACCAGGTGATTCTTTGGCTCCTGGGATGTTTTGTGGAAGTATATAGAATTGCATCTAAATGAAAGATGGCAGATTTAAGTAAACAATCTATGTCAGCTCCAGTTCCCCACTCTAAAATGGAAATATTCACGCACAGCAGGAGTATTGTAAAGATAAATGAGAATTAATATATTCCCCACTTAACATTTCAACAGTAATTGAACTAATATGCAGTAAATATATTCTAGCAACATATTCTGATCTGTTTGGAAATTGAATAAGAACTATAATATCAATCACTGATGCACAGTTTTAGTAAGCTGAACAGAGAAATTAGGAGTGCTTTATTGTGCGTATATATTGATACATTGTACAATTAAAATACAAGCACATTCATCCAGAAATTTATTTTTTGTATATCACTGCACAAAGAGGATATGTCTACACAAGAATGTGCATAACTACAAAATTACCTTTTGACAAAATGGACTCTTCCCTCTTTCTCTCTCTTGTTTCTTTTAGCTTCCCACATGACACCAAAGCGGCGTTGAGAATTCTTGTAATAATAAAAATGGTTGGGACTGGAGAATATAAGGTCATCAGGAGAGAATCCATATAGGGTCTCTCTGTGGTTATTACTTAAGACTCAAATAAATATCACTGTAGGGTAGCAGCTGAACACTTGAGAGCTTTTCAAACAAAAGAAAAAGTCTGCATCTGCACCCATTTGCAGCAAAACATTCAGGCTGAATGCCAGCTGCCGAGCTACAGAGCTTTCAATATAAGCACCTCGATTTCTGCTCTGTTTTGAAATTTACTTTCTCAGCTCAGTGATTGAAGTCAGTGGAATTCAAAAGTGCACAATGCTGGCTGGTGTAAAATAGAATCTAAGAAGACAGGATCTGAGCATACATCAATGCTGAGTATAAAAAGGCACAGTGGAGTCATGCCTTTCGCACTGCTCCAGGAATGTACAACTTCTCCTGGCACCACCATTTGAAGTATTCAAAGTAAGCTACACCACCCACATAGACCTCTACATAAGTCTGCTTCCCTAAATCCTGGGGTGCTGAATGATCCCAGTTCCAGAAAAGAGGAAAACGTTTGTGCTTGGAGATTAGAATTCTCTGTACAAATTCTTCTCCACATGAGATGAGCATGTAAAGCATCAGTTCTCCAACACTGGCTCTTGAAAAGTTGTTACCAAATTGTAATTTTTAATGTGATGGAAGGGAAAAATGATTAAATACATATTAGCAGTATTTCATTGTAATGTGATTTTAATACAATCCCATTTCATTTTTTCCCTTACTCTCCCCACTTTGTCCTGGTTTTACCTATTTCTCAGCATAAAGTTCTAGCATGCTCCTCAAAGGCCAAGTGTGACTCTCAGCCTTCCTCCATGAAGGAGGAACATCATTTGTATGATGTTCTTGTAAAAATGAAAGGGCCTTTACCAAAGAACATACAATGTTTTTTTCAGACACATTCAACTCAGTTCTGTATAAGGAAGTGAGCAGAAGCATACTCTTATATTCAACCAGTTTTCCTTCTCTCAATAAATGCTCCTCCCAACAGACCTCATATTCACCCCATTTCCCTGTCAAACACGATTCATTTTTGCTCTGATTAATTAATTTTCGGATCCATAGTGTTTATTGCATCATACAGTCTATCAAACATTTACTGCAGACTGTTCAGATTCCCAGCCAACAATACAGCATCTGCACATGAAATATTATGCACATCCATTTCCCCAGTTAACCCATCACTAATGTCACCACAAGCATTCTTTATACATTTATCCATAAATATATTTAAAAACCAAGGGATATCACACATCCTTATCCTACTCCCTTCACTGAGCATTCAATTCATTCTTACTCATTCTTTACTTCCATCACATACCACTCTTACTGCATTCAGTAACCAACCTTCAATTCTATATTCACATGAAACTTTCTGTAACTGAAGCCTTTTCATTTATCGTGCATATTCTATAGAACAACAAATATACAATAAACTTTCTCACATACATATATTTGTCAATGACTTGCTGAAGAGCAAAAGTCTGGGTTGTACTTCTTCTCCCACATTGCCCTTTCCAAATTTTGCTCATTGTCATCTCCTGTACCCTTTCAATCTGAATTCTGCCAAACACTTTCCCCAGCACTCTTAGCAAACCGATTCCCCTGTAAAGTTTGCATTCATTCACTTTTTAAATCTCTTACTACTTTCCCTTGTATGGGAAGATAGCATTCTTTCCATTGTCAGGAGCAGATGCTATTTTTATACACACATTAAACAAGTCACCCAGTCAGTCTATAAGCAGGCCATATTCACATAACATTTCTCTGTTTCACCATTTTCCAAATTCTCACATTACCAATAACGTCCTTTTCATCTTTGTTTTCTTCAACACTGATAGCATGCATTTCAATTCTGTTTGCTGACATACCACTATCATTCTCCTACAGATCCTTTTCTCTGTATATACATTATGTGACATCTTACTCCAATCCCCATTTTTTGCACATTTTCTTTTCCAAAGCATCTTTCACTTCATCATTCTATCAAGCATTTTTTCATTAGAATAGTTCCACACACTTTGCAGCACTCTAAAACATCATTATTTTTAATCTGTTCCAAGCTTCTTTCACATCCTCTTTCCTTACTTCTACTTCCCATTTGCTCTGTTCAGAGAATAATCTCTTGTCTAATAATTTTAATACAGAGTGTGCTTTCTCTTCCTGCAGTAGTTTTACTTCACTCTCATTTCTTTCCTTTCTTTCCATTTCTCAGTATCCAATCTATTATAATGATCTGTTCCATATTCAGAACCTCTTATTACCCTTGAATTCTTCATTAATTTTTGGTCTTTCATCACAAACAAATGAATCATGATTTTAGATTTATATTCATTCCTTTGCCATGTGTACATATGAATAGACCACATATTCAAAATTCACACTTTTCTCTAAGCAGATACTTGATTATGTGTCTGTTAGGATTTTCTCATGGGAAGAAATTCATCTCGCTATCTCCAAAACATATTGTTATGGCTAGAGAAGCAGGCCAGATGCAAATTGTTATTGTTAGTGTGCAAGTATACTGCTATTTACTGCCACCTATTGGCGTCTGTATGCTAGTTATTCAAGGGGTGGGGTATAGTGGCAATAAAGTGTGAGTGAGCACATGTCTCACTTCTCAGTAGAATTTTAGCCATCATGTAATCAGTTTTTATGGGTTATGTAGTAGTAACTAATAACCAAGTAGTGTACCTCTTCTCTGAGAGTTTTTGGCTAGAGACTTTGTTAAACTTGTGTAGTAGATAAGTCTTGAATGCCACATATATGAGAAGAAGTGATTTTTTTCTCTGTTTTGTATAAAACTTGTATTTTATGAAGTTTTTGCATTTTTCTCAATAAAAACAAGAAGATATTTTATATTTTCTGGCTGGATTTCTTTGGAGAATAAGTTAAGGACATTGCATTCTTTAAATCTCTCTACTGCTGGTGTGTATATTTTTGGCATGACCTGTGTTTATAGCTGCACTCTGCATAACAGTGTCATCTTGTCAGTGCCAACTAAAAGCAACCACATAGATAGATTTTCTCCATGACAATCTATCCCTAACCTGTTCTTTCAGGTCTCCCAATGGTGCAATCATTGCCACTGTAACTGAGTCCATCTACCTTACTGCTGGTCATCCTCTTCTTCTCTTTCCTTTACCTTTCCCGGCATTAGAGCCTTCTCCAGGGAGCTAGGTCTTTGCATAATGAGTCCAAAGTAGGATAATTTGAGACTCGTCATTTGTGCCTCGAGTGACAACTCTGGGTTGAAGGCAGATATTTACCAGACAGTATTATTCTCTGTGGAGTCCTTGGTGCTCTCTGAGCTTGATTGTTTGATTGCAGATGTTTCATTACCTGACTAGGTAACATCATCAGTGCTAGTGAGTGTGGGGTTTGCTCCCTATTCATATACAGTAGCTTGCCCTGCCAGTGTTGGTGGGAATGTGGTTTTCTCCTTGGTAGTTCCTTGATTGGGGTATAGTTTTCTGCTTGATTGTTTGTCTGGCATTAATCCCTGCTTCTCTGGGTTTAGGCTGCTGGAGAGGATGTGTTCTGGTCTTTTTGTTTCCTTCTTAGCTTTCTTATTGTCTCTTTTGAATGGTGTGTGACTGTGGTTTATCTCTATGTGTCTATTGATGGCTGATGTGTCTGAGTGCCAAGCTTCCAGGAATTCCCTAGTGTTTTTGGATTTAGCTTGGTCTAGAATGCTCACAGTTTTCCAGTTGAAATTATGGTTGAGTCTGTCCATGTGTTGTGAAATTAAGGAGTTTTCATCATGTCTTCTGACTGCTAGTTGGTGTTCATGGATGCGCTCTGGTAGTCTTCTGCCTGTCTGCCCTACATAGTGGCTGTTACAGTCCTTATACTGTATGTTGTAGATGACTTCTGTATTTTCTTCCTGGGCTACTGGGTCTTTTGGTTTACTTAAGATGTTTTGAAGGGCTTTAGTTGTTTTGTGTGCTATGGTGATGCCGTGTAGTTGTAATAGTCTGTTGACTATTACAACCACACGGCACAGACTATTGGTGGGTATTGATATTACTGATTGGTGGGGATTGTTTGTAAAGAATGATGATATCCCTTTCTTAATGCATTGGAACTGTTCCTTTGAAGCTGGTGCAGAAATGTAAGGGATTAACTAACCAGTTCTTCCATTAGTCAGTACAGCAAGTCAGCCAGCTAATGAAAGTCACATTATCATACAACTCCTCAAAATGACAGACTGGGTTACAATGAGGCAAAATCCCATGATAGAGTACTATGACAAAACACAAAGCTATTCAGTGCTCCCTATTGCACTTCTACTGCTTTGGGTCACTGTAAATGTGACAATTCCAGAGAAAGGAGGAGAATCGCCCTAAGATGGTGCCCCCTATTCTGAACCCCCAGCCCTGGGGTGCTGTTGTGGTGTGTTCTACAATGAGTTTGAACGATTGACTCCTGAGGAAGCAGACAGGGTTCTCTGTGCTGTCAGTTCGGCCACCTTTTATAGGACCCGGACCCCTCCTGGGATGTGAAAGCAGACAGGGAGGTGAGCTGTGCTGGGGTCCATTCTGTGCTGTCAGCCTCTTTGAAGGAAGGGGTGGTAACTCCTGCCTTGAAGGAGGCTGTGGTGTGCCCCCTCCTTAAGAGGTGGTCCTTGGACGCACTATTTTAAATAACTGTCATCCTGTCTCCAACCTACCGATTTTAGGTGGTCACTTTTTGGAAGGTAGTCAGTCTGCAGTTAATGAGAACACTAGAGGAAGCAAATTATCTAGTCCCATTTCAGTCAGGTTTCAGGCCGGGATTTAGTATGGAGACAACCTTGGTTACTCTTATAGATGATCTGTGGGGCAAGAATGGAAGTGGTGCATCCATCCTTGTGCTCTTTGACCTCTCAGTGGCTTTCAGTACCACTGACCACAGTATTCTTCTGACCCAGCTCTGGGGGTTGGAATCTTACCAACTTACAGTGGTTCTCCTCCTTCCTCCAGGTATGGTTTCAGTTGGTATTGGCTGGGGGGAAGAGGCACTCCCTATGCCCCTCCTCTGTGGGGTCCCATGAAGTTGACTCTCTCTCGCCTCCTTTTCAACAGCTACGTGAAAGTGCTAGGTGAAGTCATTCCCCAGTTTAGGATTCAGTGTGCTGATGATCATCAATAATATCTTTTGACCCCAGGCCAGTCAAATGAGGCTGTTGAGGTCCTGCCACACTGCCTAGAAGTTGTATGGATCTGGATGAGGAGGAATTGTTTTCCACTCAGTCCTACCAAAACCTTTTATTGGACCCAAGATGTTAGGGCCACTTAGGTCTGGGGATATTCCATCTCTGACTTTGGATAGGGTAGCATTTCCCCGTTCAATGGTGGTAGGCAATCTGAGTCTTCCTGGACTCATAGATGCTGCTTGATGAGCAAGTGGTTGCTGTGGTCAGTTGTGCCTTTTCCTAGATTGAGAGGCCCTTCAATCACTCATGCCTAATTAACTCATGGCTTGATTACTGCACTGCACTCTATGTGGAGCTGCCCTTAATGACCACTCAGAAGCTTCAACTGGTCCAGAATTCAGCAGGAGGGACAGTAATAGGCATACCTCAATATGCGCATGTGCCTCAATATGCCCCTGCTTTGCGAGCTGCACTGGTTGCCAGTTTGCTTCTGGGTGAGATTCAAGATTCCGGTTATGCCCTATAGAACTCTACATGACATAGGGCCTGGTTACTTGAGGTGCCTTCTATCTCCTGTGGTATCAACCTAGCTGGTTTGGTCCTACAGGGTTGGCATGCTCTGGATTCTTTTGATTAAGCAGTGCCATTTATCAGGACCCCAGATGCATGCCTTCTTTTGTGACACCTGCCCTCTGAAATGAGGTTCCTCCTGACATCTGGGAGATTCCCACCCTGATGGCATTCCAGAGGGCCTTAAAGATCTGGCTGTTCTCCCAGGCCTTGGGCTAGGGTGGTTGGAGCCCCTTGTGGATGTATGACAAGTTTGTGTTGTTGACTGGAAGTCCCATCTTGTTATTATTATATACTTTTTAAAATTGTATATTGTTGATGCTGGAGTCAGGTAGTGCTTAAGTAAAAAATAAGATAAAAAATAAAATAATAAAATAAAATAAAATCAGACATACTATTCTTTTATTACTCTTAGGAAAGTGGTCCATATTGTAATATATCCCAGAGTCTGGATGCTCACTTTTCCTTTTCTTATAGCTCATCTATACTTCCCACTAAGTATGGCATGAAGATGCCACCTAGCCATTTTTTTTAAAGGATGTATCTGCTTTCATCTCATCCCCAATCCAATGAAGAAACAGTTTAAAGTTGTTTTTAGCTGTTCTGGATTTAAAGTAGCATTTTCCTACTTCTTCCAATACAAGCATTGTGTTCTACAATATTTCAAGGATGATGCTGGAGATGATGTGGTCAAGGGCTGGGATCTGCCCAGCTTCTATCAGCCACTTCAGACTGTATGGGCATGCTCCCCTTCAGTCCCTGGGCACTGCCTTTCATGACAATTTTGGCCTGAGCTACAGGAGAGACTGGACAGCTAGTTCCCATAGAAGCATCTGCCCACATTATGCTCTTTGAAAAATCTTAGTCAGGAATTACCATATTTTTCCAACAATAAGATGCCCCCATGTACAAGACGACCCCCATTTTTCCAACCCCAAACTAAGAAATCAATATTTTAAAGATAGTGCAGAACACATTTTTATTTAGTAATTAGTTAACATTTACCTGATACACTCAGTGGGAGGAGATCCAAACCATCTCTCTGCAGCTCTATTTCCATGCTCTTTTGCATAACTGATTACATTCAAGCACGAGTGAAACTGCCGATAGCTCGTCTCTGCAGACTTCCTCTAATTGGTTTGTTCAGCATCAGCTGACATCAGTTACATCAGGCTCGTGATTGGAGGAAGTCTGTTTGGGAGACAAGCTATTTCACTCATGATTGGAGGCTAGCAATAGGAGGAAGCCTGCCGGCAGAGACAAAGTGTGGGCAGTTTTGCCACCGCGCGGTTCTCTCCTCGCTGACTCCCTTGAATAAGACGCCCTTCAATTTTTAGGGTAAGGATTTTAGAAAAAAGTATCATCTTATAGTCAGAAAAATACAGTAAGCAGGTGCATTATATATTCAGATATTGTGGTCTTCTGAGACAACTGTTTGATGTTCTCTCTTGAGAGAGAGTGCTAGCCCTTTGCTGCACAGGATATCAATTTAAACTGGGAAAGAAAGCCAGGTTGTGCCTGCTGTGCATTGCTGGTTCTCTCCCAACTAAGTGAATTACAGTTTTCCTCTGCATCTGCCAACAGTGGGTTCCACGTGGCCATACATTTTGCTGTTTTCATTGCTAGGGGTAGGGGGCAGTTTTCCCTACCTCTATGCCATTTTGTGGATTATCTCTGAGTGTTGCTGACTATGACAACTCACTGCCAGCTCTGCCATTCCAGTGTAGCACTTAGCATTCCCTACCTCCTGCTTCTCCATCCTTGTTACTCAATGGGTGGCATGGGGTGAAGCAGGATGAAGTTTTCTCAATGCACTAGGGGAAATTCCTGCCACTTCAGCCTGTGCTCCTCCACCATGTGTGTAATTGGTCAGTTGGGCTATTATCTGGACATGAGTTTAGTGCTTTTTCAGAAAAACACTAAACCTATGTTTAGAAATAGCCCAAATGAGAAGTTGCCAGTGCAGGTGACCTGTCACTTAGGCAGCCTGAATGGGGCCTTAACCCTTTTCCCAGGCACCAGGTTAGACTCACTGACTCATTGAACCCCAACTCAATTGTGCATTGGTGGTTATTTTTTTCTGTTGGTAGATGACACATGATGGAGGAGGATTTGAAACAAAGCTGGGGAATCAACCAACTGCCTTCCTTTACTTATCCTGCATCAAAAGTTAAGGGTTACTGAGACAGGTTAAAACTTGGCCATTGGAGCAACACAATATATGTCAGCGCACTTTTCTGAAGAATGTGTATCCAGCTGTGTCCTTATTTATGCCTCTTGCTTTTTTCTCTTTTATCACTCTAATTTCCATGTCTTCCTTACCACTATTGTCTTTCCATGAGATGAAGCAATAGCAAATACTATTAAAGTGACACATTTCATTATTTCACTACATCTGTCATTGCTTCTTATTTATAAGTAATTTGGTCTTTTATATAGATGGATACTTTTCATCTGGGTTTTTTTAGTATGCAACCATATGCTAAGTTGCTTTTGATACACCGTATTTCATCAGTCTGCAAAGGACAGGAGAGGAAAAAAGAATTCAGAAAACTCATGTGTAATTTATCACAATTTTCTCAGGCTACACTAAAAAACATGGATTGCTTTTTCCTGGAAAGCAAAAATACTTGATACAGTTCGGTCTGGCTGGTCATATCACACCTGCAGATGTGACTTCTCTTAGCTCTTAAATAAAATATTAGGGTGTCTTTCTATTGTTTGTGGGCTGTCATCGCCCATCACTCAGCTGACTGAGGTTAAAGGCTATGCAGATTAGAAGAGCAGCTGTTTAGCAATTGTCACCGTTACTTTGGAAACCCCAGGATCTCTGAAGGTAGAAACGGTGGTTGCTAAGTGATACATTCAGGTAAGACAACCCCTCTGATTTCAGCATAATGTACTGAATCCAGCAACCAGGTCTGAGATGTTTCTTACTATTAGAAGACTTTTAAGATATAATACAACTGCTTACACTCCTTGCTACTACTGTATTACTCTATAGTAAAGACACTGTTTCAGTTCTCCGTTGCCACAGTGCAAAGCAGTTGTTGGGGAAAGAGAGAGAAAGGTTTGTGCTTAACTATTTTGATGCCGGAGCGCAACACCTATACACTGGCCAATCACATTTTAGTCTAGTGTGGTGAGTGATCCCAGCCTATGTGGTTAGTTTGTGATCTTGTCTGGCAAACAAAGCCAGAAAATTGGGTTAATGGGGAGGGGAAAAAACAAAACAGGGTGAAACTACACATGAGTAACTGTGTCATAACACAGCCACAAATTCCTGCTCTCCATTTGCATATTTCTTCTCAGTTTGGGGTTTTTATAAGCTTTCCACTCAAAAGGAAAATGTGCCTGGAGGAGGAAGTTTCCAGAGAAAAGCAATAGCTAAGCAGAACACGTCTGCTCCTCATTTGATTTCTATCAACCCCACTTTTTCTTGTACATCAATGGCAAACATGGTTTTCAGGTCCCATCATTGCTATCTTTCATGGGCTAAATGGTAGAATGCATATAGTGATATATAACAGATCACCCAACAGTAAAAGAGTGCATTTAAAAACAAAACAGTCATTAGCAAATCCCTTCAAAATGCATAATTTTTCAGCTGGTGGCTAATATAATCTTCCAGTAGTCCAATGAATGGAAAGGAAAGAAAATAAATTGTCACACAGAAAAAACTCTCTATAAGAATGTTCAGGTAGGTCTAGTTGTTTGCAGTGAGTTTCTAAAGGCTTAGTTTGCTATTGTTTCCTCTACATTCTATCCTGGCCTTTAAGGAATAGTGAACAGCCACCTTCTACAGTGATAGTCAGGAAGAAGAAATTGACTAAAAAATAATGGCTTCAGTACATGCACAAGCTACAGTAATTGCGATTTATATCTTGCCATTGTCTTTTGGATGTCCATATCTTCTAGTTTTCACCTCGGCACCAAGTGCATTGGATGGCTCAGGATGAAAGAAATTATCCAGAAGAACTGGGTTATAAAGTGTTACCCACCAAGTAGTCAGGAGTATTTTGATAGTATAAATGTTACAAGTAACAGAACATGTCCATGGGCATGTTCTGTAAAGAGTTTGCTTCTAAGACTTTACCCCTAATTGGCTATGGGGCATCCTGAGCCTTTTTTAGGTGTTTGTTTCTGGGAAAATGAATGTGCAGAGATCACAAAGGGATGCTAGAGGGTCCTAGGCAGCCCTCCTAGGCCACATTTTCTGTGCTCCTATATGAAGGATTTTACCATGGATGTGGCCAAGTATCTCATCTAAATTAAATTAAACTAAAATAAATTGGGGGGGGGGGGGAGGACAGACAACAGTGTATGTAGGTTCAGTTGAAGAAAGACACTGGACACATAGTTCTATGGAATGTAAGCATTCTCCAAATAATCAGGAACTTTGCTTTTGAAGATATCTGAGGATGCTCTAATGAATGTCCAAAGACAAAGATAAAATCTGTTGCCAAGAGGCCACCACTTACTTGAAATAAAATATACCCTGAATAAAATTGTGGAAAGAACTCCGTTTGCTGTAATTGCTCCAATTCTACAATTTAGATAAGATATTTGGCCACATCCATGGTAAAATCCTTCATGATAGGAGCCCAGAAAATGTGGCCTAGGAGGGCTGCCTAGGATCCTCTAGCATCCCTTTGTGATCTCCCAGAGCTCCTGGGAACTGATGGAGCCAAAACTCAGTGGGTAGTATAGAAATATCATAAAACAAGCAAATAAATATATACATTTCTTGAAGGTTTTATGGTGGTGAGGGACAATATGGGTATATAAAGCCTTGCAAATATTTAAGGCCCTATTTTACTCCTTACAACCTTGAATTCCTCTCCTAAGATGGATCTGAGCTCTGCCCACTTTTGGTGTGCAGCCTTCCATGCAATGCAAAGATTGGAATAGTCCTCAAGATGATGGAAGATTTTCACCAATGTAATGGTCATAATATCCTTGAAAGAATTGCAAGAATTGTATTTCCATCTTTCCAGTTTCTTCTGCCTCACTTCACAGAACTTTGTTTTCTAGAATTACCTACAAAAAAATTATTACTCTCAGGACAGTATATGCCCACTGAATGGAAGGTAAAGAAAAGCTTGTGGTATTTAATCTGCTTCATTTCATTCATATAGTGTTGGGACTTAGAGACCACTAAAAGCTGATGGATAATGAACTGTAGATTCAGATATTTATTATAATCAAGATGAAAATGCTGCCTTAAGAATACTAGAAACAACCTTATTCTGAGTGGGACCATTAACTCATGACTGACAGTGAATGTTCTTAGTTTCAGGCAAGGGACTTTCTGACCCCAACTGGAGAAGATAAAAATTGACCCTGGGGCATTCTTGTATGCAAAATATGTGCATTCCTGAAATGCCTGGATCATTCTGGTTAAACTGAAGTCAAGGAGGAATGGCCACCCGAGTCTGCCTCTTTTCATGTACATTATGCTCTAAAAGTAAATTTCCTCCATGTTCATCATTTATTGGATCCAGCCATTCCCAGCATCCAGAAGAAGAAAAAAAGACCCACAAATAGTTATAAGCTGCCAGTACAAGGAGAAAACAGTGCCCTTGATTTGAGTTACTGCACAATTTTATGACTTAATTGAATGGGGTCTGACCTTTATGTATTGAGTACGATCATTCTCATTGTGAAAGGCAGTTTCTCCCTGCTCAGTAACCACGGAGTGTTACCAAAAGAAGCAGAAAGTCATCTCTGAGTATCCCTGGAGTCCATCTCTAGGAGGCCAAGAACCAAACTAGCCTCATTGACTGTCTGTCCATCAGCTATCTATCCTTGTCCTCTGGGCCTGGTTTCAGAGCTAGAGTGCTGGAAAATGTTACTTTTCTGAACCATTTTATGCCCCTGGCATGCCTTCTATGGATATCTTAAAAAGCACTTCTGATCAGTCTGGTTTCCCTACACCACTTTTCTTTTATCCTCTTTTCCTTTGGAGTACCTAAACTTCCGTTTCTGAGCACTAAAATATAATGGACAGTGAGTAGTTCATTGTGGAGTGTTTTCCAAGTGTTCCTTTCCTGAGACCTAGAAACCTAACATCTATGTGTTGGTTTGTAATAGGAGCATTGTGCTGACTCAGTTCCTGAATACCGTGGGTTACCACAGGGCCTCGTGGGAAGTAGAACTGGCTGCCACACTGCCTTATCTTAAATGGCAACAGAAGATGAGCCTATTCAACCAGATATTTGCAGGGTAACAACTGCTCTTGGACGAGATTGACTTTTTAAACTGAACTTTGCTTTAATTCTTTTTTTTTAAAGTGTCTTGTTTTGACCTAGGTGATTAATTATCTGATTAGTGAGCAGAGAAACTTTTAGGACACTGGTGTTTTCTTTTAGGATACTGTTCTGGGCTCCTTCAGGAAGAGAAGGAGAATAATTTAATTACCCATATAGAAGAGGGAAGATTCAGAAGCTGTCCTGCAAAACCATATTTTTCAAAGTCTGATTTCTATAATTGTACCTGTTTCAATTATAGGTAATGTGAGAAAATAGTACCATGTCATTGTTACACACCAACATGCTAGTGTTGGATATTAAATTAGGATCTTACTCTGTGCTGTTCTTTCAGATCCTTTTATTGAGAACTTACAGAAAATTGATTTAGGATCTCCTGTGCCTTCCCCAACCTAATGCCTTCCAAATGTGATGGGATTGCAAACCCCAATCTGATGGTCGCTAAGTGTATTGGGACTGCTTTCAGCCATGCTGGCTAGGAATTCTGAGTCGAGGTCCCAGCACATGTGGAAAGCAACAAGCTGAAGAAGCTTATTCTATGTACAAACATATGCTGCTCAGAATAGAAGGCAGCATTACAATGCCTTCCCATGTGACTTCCTTCATGGGTTGGTCTTCTATATGGAAAACATGTGGGCATAACTCCAGCATTCCTATCATCCAGCATTGTATGGTAACAACTCAACTTGCTTCTTCTCATGGTTCACAGGGTGGCAAATAACCCTTAAGAAAATTTTGAACAATTTCATTATTAACCTTGGTAATTAATTTGCAACTTCCGTATTCAGAGTTGATATATCATATAAGTAATCCCTCAAGCCCAGAAATGCCTAGTCCATCTGATCACATCTATCTAAAACAGATCTTCCTTAGATTTTCTGCCTGAAATTCTTAAGCAGAGAAGCCAGGGATTAAGCCTTTCATGGAGCTGCCACCAAAAATAGTAGGCCCATCTCTTATGCTCCTCTTCTCCCCTGGAATGGTTAATGAGACTTGCATGATAACATCCTATCATCATGTGCTAGAAATGAGTTTCTGCTCTGGACATCTTTGATGGCCTCCAGCTGGCAAAACAGTATCATGACATATGCTGAGTTTCACTAAACATTGACCTGGTCTTTATGCACCATATTAAGCCATAATGTGATTCACTTGTTTCTGGCTTAGTTTTACATGTGATCCCTGTCACTGGGACTTGTTCAACAATATACAACAGTATATTTTAAATGCTGGCTTAGCACTGGGAACTCAGCCTTTGTAGAAGCATGATGAAGAGTATATACATGATGAAGAGTATATTAGGATTTTAAATTCTAGCCAGTACCACTGAGGGTTTCTTTTGTGCTTCCCATCTGAAGCGTCTCAGACTTTTGACTCTCTGCTTGCTGTCATATCCAAATTGACCCTTGCAATTCTTTATATTTTCTATTTGAAGAACAGTTTAATCATACAGCACTTGCAGGCAAAGTTGTTAATTTCCCTAGATTGTGCCATTCAGAAACGTACATAATAGACATTATTCCATTAAAAATAGGTATTAACAGAAAGACTTCTGGTAAGAATGTGCGTGCTTGTGCCTAGCATTATATTGTTTGTGTAAATTCATACATATGTAAATGTGTGAATACACTATCATGCTGTACAGATATCCATATTTTGCGTGGATATGTGTGAATCTGTGTGCATACAGGCTCACAAAATCTATGGGTCCTCTAGTGATGAGGCAACTGAAAAAAAAATCAATACTTGCCATGTAGCATGTAACCAATAGAATAAGGGGAATGATTTATGGATGGAAGGATGCAGTCAGAATCATCTGGGGCCTTGTACAGAGAGAGGGAGAGAGGAGAAAGAGAGAGGAATGGGGTGAGCTGGACTGCAGCGGTTATTTCTACTGTATGGCCAGATTTTTTTTTTCTGCAGCAATAACCCCTTTTCTCTAGCACTGCGGGACAGAGTTAAAAGACTAGCAACGTGTGGAATGTAGCATGGATCAGCTTTTCTTGCCTGGACTCTGGCTGAAAATGTGTATCATGCCACATGTACAGTTCATTTAAAAAAACAGAAGAGACAGCCATAAGCTCTCCAGAGCATCCTTTGCTCTGCCAGGTACGTCCATTCTTACTGATCACCATAGCCGAGAGACTCTGCATGACCATAATTAAAGAGGCTCAACTAATCTATCAGCTGTGTTAGCTTGCTTGCTTGCTCGCTTTTAAATGTATTGTTTCAATAATATATACTGGGGGGGTGCAGGTGGGGGCTAAGCCAGAACTATTCTATAAGAGGAGTTTGTGGTGGTTAGTATATACCTATTGTAACATCAGGGCATGCTGCAATGTTGAAGTATTATTGAATGGCTAGTGTAACTTTGAGCAAGGTAGCATAACTGTTGATTCCAGAAAGAAACCTTCCCCGCCAGAAATAATGGTTTATTCAATTATACTTCAGATAAAAGCTTGGGAAAGTAAGCATCTGCCTGAATTGTTTCTGTCTCTGACCTGCTTACATCTTTTTAGGAACCTGTCCTATGATTGCAATAGAACTTTCTTACAAGTCAGTCCATGGATAATAGAAGCCTCTGAAATGTATTTTGTTACAGTTGCATCCCATATGTCAAATACTATTTTCAGTTGTTATTATTTACAATTTGATATATGCCAAAGTATTATTTAGTAAAGCTTTCTGTGTATATATTTGAGCATTGAATACTCAGATAAAGTTTTCACCTGCACAGTTTCTCACAAAGTAAGATAGTATTTTTGCCTTTGTTAAAAAAAGAAAAACTTCATACTGAGCCCCATGAACCTGTGTATATCATTCAAAGGCAGGTATTGTCAATCATTCCTCAAACATGGCCAACAATATTGGAACTGTTCTGGCAAATAATGCTGAACAATGAAAACGGGTTGGGTGATGTCTCCTTGATATTGTTTATATAAAGTGTGATGTAGTGACTATGTCAAACCAGGGTAAAATACAATCTTAATGAAACAAGTCACCAATTTATCTGACCATATGATTCTATAATAAAAGAAAGCTAAATTGATAACCTGCTTAACCACTTTTGTCTAAAAAGTGCAGAAAATGAATGAAGTTTTTGATTAAGTATTCCAAATATGAAATATAATTTCCAGAAAAATGTTGTCTGAGATATTGTTGTGTTCAGTCTCAGGCAAGATAACAGACCTGTTTCAGCCACAACATGACAGCAATATTTTGCATTATTTTATTTTATCCATAGTTTCCCAATCACTTCATTTTACTTAATAATGCATTTGGTTCACTTTATTTTATGAAAGAAAAGATGGGCATATAGATTTACATAAAGCATGCAGAAATTAATTATTGTATATAAAAGTATCAGTAGCTTGTACAGCATGAGCTAGAGATTGCCCAGTGTCTGTTGTTTGCAGAGAAATGGGAGTACTGCATCTTTAAAACTGTACAACAGTAATGACCACATACTACTCAAATGTACATTATTTGTGATCTAACAAAGGATGTGCATGTATCTGGAAACACTGAATGAGATTTCATATGAACATCTGGAAAACTCTGGATGGGATTATATATGATCATGCTTTTTTACTTCTTGGACTCCTTCCTATGGTTTGTGAACTTGCTGATCACTGTCTTCCTCAATGTGGCTCTTCCAGATGTTTTGGAATGGAAACTACTGAGAGACTTGGAAGTTTCACATCTGAAGGGTGTCAAGCTGAGAAAGACTGATATGGGTTAATATTCTTCTGATCTCACTGTATGCACTGGATTACTTCTTGTAGGCATATCATATTTGAGCTGCAAACATCCAGACAATCACTAGAGGGCAGCAGAGAGATACCATAAAACCTGAGACTTTGCTGCCGCCTAATAGTCTTCTGGATTTTTATAGTCCAAGTAAAGTGTGCCATTAACTGGCTGGGTTCACCCAACACATCTGGTCATGGATTAGTTTGTTTTATAGTGGACAAAAATGGCTTTAAAGAATACATGAATTTTCTGGACATATTGAGTGTTGACATATCACATGAAAGGAAAGGGACAAAGAAATTGAATGGGCCTGCAGAAGCCCATCATGCTACACAGTAAGTATCCTGAGGAAGCAGGAAGCTAACTTGAAGAGGGGCCTCCTGGGATGTTAAAAGCACGCCCCTTCTTTCCCTTTCCTCTCTTCTCAAAGAAGATTTCCTTCACTGATCCCTCTCCTCAAGGAAAACACTGAGATTTAGAATTGATAGCAGAGCAGAAGGCAGCCTAGAGTGGGGAGACAACAAATGTGAAGTTTTCCCAGGTCATCCTTCTAAATTTTGCTGAATTCCGGGTTCTGTTCTAGATGGTTTGGAGCTGTGAACTCTTCTTTTAGGATGAGAGGGTGCATTATAACTTTCTATGGCAGATTTCCATTTATCTCATGCCAATCCTTAGAAATGTGTAAAGTTCATTCCAGTGTTTTCTTTTTTATACAGCTTTCACTGATGACCGAGTTGATTATTTTGCCACCTCATTTTCTGGGTTTTGTTACTTTCAGATAATTAATTTTTCAAAACTATGTTTTAAGATACGGTATTTATTAACATATACATGTATGGATGCAATGATTGCATCATTTTTGTTTCTCCCTATTGCTTCATTGCTGTCGGCCCTTGTGATTTCTTTCCTTTAGGCTTAATGTGATATACCAACCCACGTATGATGGCAGAGGGTTTAGCAGTCTGAGGGTCTGCCTCTCTTCCCTAGTATCTGTCTGTCCTGTAAGATCAGGGAGAGTTGGCCTCCTTTGGGGCCTCTCAATTACGCAATGTCCTTTAGTGGGACCAGGGGCAGAAATTCACTCAGCCTCACTGTTCCTTCGGGCCTTGGGATAGCTTGTTTCACAGGCTGAGGGTGTTACGGGAGGTTATTTTTTCCGTCGTTCCCTTGGGTCAGCTGTGATTTTTTAATACAATGTGGGTCGTTCTTCTGTTTTTAATTTTAATTTTGTGAAGTGGCCTAAAAATGGGAAAGATAAATAAATAGCATCATGTTTAACCCAGGCAATTATGGTCTGTCCAATAAGCTATTATTAAAAATCTTGGCTTAGCACTGTATGATGTAATTTTATAATCTTCATACCAACAAATATAAAAACACTTTATACCAATTCTTCAGTAGAAAAGCAAAGTAATTAAAGTAATTCATTTCATTATTAATACATAGTAAAGCATGAATACACATCTATTTCTAAACCCTACTTTATTCACTAATATTCAGTCCATAGACCTCATTTTTCACATCTTCTGTTCCTCAGACTCATTCACTTTTTAATAACTACATTTATTGCCAGAAGTTTTTATCCATGTACACTCCTCGCATTTTCCCAATTTTTATCAACTTTGCTGCTCTCAGTAAATTAAACAGTATTGGCTGATATGGTTCCAATATGTAGGCAATTACTAAAATGATTATTTATTGTTTTACCATTTTGTAGAAATTATCAGCTAATAGATTATGTGATTGACAGAACCATCCTATACATGTCTTCACAGAAATTAATCTTATTGATTAAACCCATTTTCTGGATTTGCATAATACACTGAATCATAAATGAATCAAAAGACAATGTTCAGACAATATGCTAAACCACAAGAAGGGTAGCCAAAGTTAACACCAACCAAAGTTAGCATTTGTACAAACATATCTTCCAAATCTTTATCTGACCTGCTATGGAAGGTAGAATGCACAGGGTTATACCTTTCCTGTTTCAAGAGCACTTTGCCTTCTCACATTTTAGCCAATAACTGCTCGCAAAACCCCACTGCTAAAGAAAAGATGGGCTAAGAATTCTCCGTAAGAATCAACTTCAGGCTTGTGTTGCAAATCACAACCAAATTCTACAATTTATGTTAGACTTCATTTATTTGTCTTGGTAGGAGGGGAAACTCTCAAGAATATCAAAAATGCTTTTATGTGCTGAAAACTATCATGGCTAATAGTTCATAGTGAGGTGGCTTATACTGCAATGATCAGAAATTCTTACATTTTCCTGAAGGGATTTTTTTTTTCTGTAACAGTGGAATCAACTGTTTTGGCATTTAGGGGATTTTTTAAAATTCCTGATTGTGCAGGATACTTGCAAATTATTGGACAGATTCTTCTATATGATTGATTGTGTGTGTGTGCGCGCATGCGCGCATGCACGCACGTGTGCTTTGGGGTCAGTGTTGCTCCTGACGATTGCCTGGACAAGTCCCTGCAGCTTTCTTGGCAAGATTTTGGAGGTGGTTGTCCTCACCTCCTGCTTCCTAGGGCTGAGAGAGAGTGATTGGCCCAAGGTCAGCCAGCTGGCTAAAGTGCGACTAGAACTCATGGATTCCTGGTTTCTAGCTTGGTGCCTTAATCACCACGTCAAACTGGCTCTCTCTACATTTATTTACTTATAAACAAATAGCTACATTTAGAACAGATGTTCTTAACTTCATGTCCAAGTTAAGTCATTCGGGAATTGTTTAATTAGATTTTTCCTTCTTTGGAGTAAATTGCTTAAAAGCAAGAAAGAAGATAATTTCTCTTTCTCCTTTGGCTGTTTTCAGTGTCAGGTGGGAACCTAAGCAAATGCACTTAAAGGTATTGTAAAGCCTTAGGAAAACTGAGAGTGGGATGCTTCAGACAAGCCTTTCTAAGGCCACTTTCCAGATCACCCACCTGTGAGATTAGATAAGAGGTAACTAGAAGATGGGCCTTCTATGTGGTGGCATCTGTTATGGACAGATGCATTTTTTAAAGTAAGGCATTTTAACCAGCATGTTCTGCTTTCAGATTTAAATATTTGTCACTCCAATATACTTCAGCTACTCATATTCTTATAGGCTGCTGTTTGTATCCTGCTTCAATTTCTATTGTTTTTAGCTACTGTCCTTTTATGGATTTAATGTTGTATCTAGACACAATTACACATTTATATTACCAACCTATGTCTAATCAGGGATGATAATGATAATGATGGAAATGTGAGATCCAATGTGATGTAGTAATACAGAGACCCAAGTTGAAATCTACAATCTTTCCTGAAACTCTTTGGGCCAGCCAATCAGAATCCCTCAGTCCAACCTATTCACAGGGTTGTTATGAGCATAAAAGGGGACAAGAACTGAGTATGATGCCTTGAACCTCTGGAGGAAAACTGGAATATAAATGTGATTGATAAATAAATAAACCAATCTAGATCAGGGCATCAGTTTCCTTCCTAAAACATCCCCAACTGTTCCACCCCTCCTCCTGTTCACAACATACAGTACAGTATTTTCTAGGGCAAAGCTCATGGTTGAGGAAAAGTCTCAAATTGATATGGGGCTCTTACTGGATCAGGGGCTCAATCTAGCTTGGGCTCCATGGAGACTTTAGCTTCAAAATAAAAATAATCAGCTTAAAACACACTTCTATAAAGCATAATGTGACTTTTGTAATTTAGATATGTTTTAGGCAGTATATTACTGAAGTTCCTTCAAGTCAATTCCAAAGGGACAGGGTTTGCACTAACTACAAGATTCTTTTCAAGCCCAAATTAAAACTTCAGGAATGGCCCACTTTGACTTGGATCTTGGCAGAGCCAGCCAGTTTCAAGTAACAGCACGCTCTGAAGCCAGATCTTCAGCTACTGCTAACTAGCATGGGAGAAAGATGAACTGCTGTAATTCTTTTTTCCAGAAGAAAGAGATGAAATTTGCACAAACTTTAAACAAATAGAAAGGGTACAGGAGACCCAATTTTAGGGAATTACGAGAGTTGATTTGAGCTTGAAGTTGTTTTGGAAAACATCTGGAAAAGCAGGAGTCAAGTTACCTTTCCTATGATGTTCCATTTCAAATGGACACTTCCACAACCTGTTTCTCCTGTTTTTGATTTTTTTTTTTTAAAAAAAAAACCTGGGGCCTCTGTGTATATACTGTTATTTTATATTTGGTTTAAAGTGCAAGGAAAATGCTATGTATTTTTGTATTTTTGTAATTATGATAGAATTATATATCAATGTGAATGCCTTATCCTTTGCTATAAAAAAGGAAATCTAAATTGTTACTGTTGCATTACCACAAATAAAATGATGAAGTCTATTAGCATGGTACGGGTATGCTGGCAACATGTAAATAAATCTTCATTCTAGTCTCATTAATACAGGCCTACCGATTTTGGATTTCAAAGGCTTCAGTGCAGAAGACTTTAAAATGGAGTTTCATACTCTCCATAAGCAAACTTGAGTTCCTCTAGGAAAACTGACTTGGAAATTTAACTTGCCACTTTGGCCTTCTGAACTAGTCAGAGGAGCTGTCCAACAGTATCAGCACTCATAGTGCTGAGCAAGAGAGGAATTATCAAAAAGGTAGCTAGGCTGGAAACCAGTTTACAGAATAGGGTCAGTGAATGCCTTCCTTCTATGAAGGTTTGAGCAAAGCACCCCCTTGAAGCTGCTTCATAAATATGACACAAGAATGAAGCAAAGTGACTGAGTTGGTTGATGCTGTCCTGCTTTGTACTTTCCCAGGAGCCTGCACAGTCCCTCTGCTCACGCATTGAAGGTCTTCCAGGCTGGGTAGCTTCAGCAACTGCAGACACCCCTTGAAGGGTGAGATAAAGCTGCCCAGAATTTTAATCCCACATTGGGGGAGAAAGCTAAGAGAGACCTTCATCAAAGTGAATCACTTTGCCTCTTCATTTGATGAAAATAATGACATTGCCTCCAGGGCACAAATCTTTTTATTGAAGTGAATCTAAGTGACTCTGCACAGACTTACCTCATCTATAGTTTCCAGATAAGCAGCTGAACTTTTAAGTATCTACCTGCCTCCTTTATTCTTGTTGGTGTCTTAGTTTTTTCACTAACAAGCGTTTTGTTTATAGTTGCCCCTTGCAACATGAGACAACTTGTGCTGCCAAGCAAATGCTGCACACTTTAGCAGATTGATCAAAGATAGAGCACATCTTTTCATGGAAATAATTCTAGGTATAATTCCCAGCATCCCAAGGTAATTCTGGAAAAATCACTGCCACTGAAGAGTTGTTGCCAGACTGTATTGAATAGCCTTCCTCAACATGGTAACTTCCAAGAGCTTGATACTACCATCTCCAGCATCCCTGGCTATTGAGTATTCTTCTGCAGCTGATAGAAGATATAGTTGTGAGAAGATATTATTGTGAGCCACCCAGAGTCACCCGTTGGGGGAGATGGGGGGCATACAAGTCTGAAAATAAATTAAAAAAATAAAAATAAAATAGTTCACAACAACTTGAGGGTTCCACATAGTGAAAGACTGGTGTGTGTGATATTGAGCTATCTTGACCAATCATCTGATTCAATATAACACAACTTATTATATTTGATTTAGGCTTTGATTGTCATCTCTTTTGAGCACTGTGTGGTGACTGGGGAAGCCGGCAACTTAGATATGCATGTAAGCAGCATACATTTACACAACACACTTAACTGAGTTCTACAATAATGCATTTTCTAGGTTTTCCCAATATATTGAATCATAAACTAATTAAAAGGACTGGATTCATACAATATACACAGCCACACAAATCCAACAAAAGTTAAATCTGCTTAAGTTTAGTCTATTGCAGGTATGCAACCATTAACTTTTCAACTGACCTAGTTAAGCTTGTTGTGTGAACATAACCATTCAGTCCACACTCTTCTAGTCTTTCAGATGTCAGGGAATATGATCTCAGCAATCTGACTGAATGCCTATCCTCCTTCTTGATCATTTTCTGCTAAGAGATCTCCTTAGATTCCAGGTCCAACTTGACAAGTAGGATCCTCAGCTTTTCATCTGGCCACTGTAGTTCTGCCTTTAATAGAAATTCAGTGTGTAGGCAACAGCAGATGATTAATATCTGCCAGTACTTCATGGAAAGTTTCACCTGCTGATTTCTATATGTCAGGCTTTATTAAGGGTATGCCAGATTATTGATCTGATCTACTGACAGTCCTGTATATCATTGTGGGGGAAGCCCTTTGATAATGCCTATAAGGAATTTCTTGAATTTTAGCCTTAGATGTTAGGAATATTTTGAAGTAATATTAGCAATATTGGAAATTATATTTTGATATTATGCTCTGTGGTGTATTTTAATTAAGAATTGAATCAACATATCCCAGACAAAATATCTGCAGTATCAGAATTGTGTACAAACATTTTTAAAACATTTTAATGTACAGAAGTAGCCTCTGTAACTAAGTATTAGTGTTTAATCTTGACTGAGAAAACAGAATGTGAAATAAATTGTTTGAAGAGGTAAAGACTGAGGGTCTTTGACAAGTTTTGCCCTACTCTTTTTTTAATTCTAAAGGTAAAAAAACAGCAATGAGGGATAACTTAACAGTACTATAGCTACTGGTCACTTTATTGGTGGGTCACAAGGTGTTTCTAATTCTTTTATCTCTTGCAAAGCATCTTAGCCTTGACCACACAATAGTTTGAGAGTTTTGAAAGAAACCTTGCTTTCTCTTTTATTCTTAGTTGATTTTCTTTCCTTCTTCTCTGTCCTGTTCTCTCCTTCTGATATTAAAAATAAAGCAACTTATATGTTCTTAAGTGGGCTATATGGGTATCTCCAAATAAATGATTATTAATTATAATGGGTTTCTTCTTCACCCAATAATATTTCCATGGTAACATTTCCACATGGAGAGGGGGGAATTCTCTGTGGGAGAGGGTTAAACATGGGGCAGCAAAGGGCAAGCAATTGGTCAGCCTTTTATTTTCTCTAGTCCTTTGGAAAAGGTTAGTTGAGGTCAAGAAAAGCCAAAGGGTAATTACTTTTCCTCCACAGGGTTAAAGTCACACAGATTGCTGACTGGAACAACTGCACAGATGACCTTCAGCTCTTACCATTTTATTTATAAATGTATTAATGTACTTATTTATTCAGTACTTGATCCTCTTTTCTTTTAAGCAGAGCAAATAGCAATAGGTGTGATTGGAAGAATAAAGAGCTAGAAATCTATACTTACAGAATAGATAAACTGTGATGTGCCTTTTCTGTTTGCTGTCTATTAATTTAATTTACAAAGTGGAGAAGGGGGGATCAGTTAAGTGGACCTTAAGTAGGACAATTGAAAGTGCCATTCCACAGGAAAGCAAAATTTTTATTTTTTAAAAAGGGACTATTTTAGTATATCATTTTTAGAATTAACATCTAACTAACCATCATAAAACCTGTTCACAGGATCATACCATTGTATATGAATGTGTAAAGGGAAGCAATATCATCATTTCTATGGCTCCACCCATCACAGATTTTTTGAATCTGGTACCTCAAAGGAACCTCAAAGATCATTTGGTTCATTCCATGAAGGTACAGAAAATCTGTGACTAGAACATTCCTGATTTATAATGCTTGTGTAACAACTTCTAAAGGAAAAGAATCCACTACACCAAGATTTCTCTATTCAACAGCTCACACAATCTGGCAGCTCTTTCTCGTGTTTAGTCTAAATCATCTTTCGAAGCCCTGTTTCAAATTCTTTTATCTGGGGGAATGATGAACACATGTGCTCCATCATATGCATGCTCCATTAAGATTGTGGCGATTATTCTCTTTGCCAAGTTAAACAAGTCCATGTTCTACCTTCCCTTGGTCTCCAGGCCTCTAATCATTTTTGTTGCCCTTCTCTGGATTCACTGACATTACCCTTCTTGAACTAGCTTATTCAGCTTATTCAGACATTACCAAGAAGTGGTACTTGGTAATGTGTCCTCACACATCATGTGAGGAGGAATGAGCAACCTTCCTCTTTATAAAATTGTGCTACTGACTGTGATGTCAGTGTGCATAGTCCAATGATTAACACTAGGAAGCTTCTGTGTATAGAGCTTAACACACAAAGGCTTCCACACAATCCTGAACCCCACACTATTGTGGCTTCAGCTAATGTAGAAGCTCTGGCATGTTACATATTATATGTCAAGTCCTCTCGCAGCTAGCAGCTGTGCTGTACTCATTAAGACTAGCTCTTCACTGATGACACCAGCATGACTAAGGAAGGGAGAAGCTGCCACCACTAGTTTGCTTTTTGCGTGCTTGAATGGAGTTACTGTGATGCCCAGAAATGGGGAGAATACACCCAGTGAGATCTGATGAAAACAGAGTGAAAAGAGTGGTACCATTAATTCTTACGTTCTGGATGTTAGTCAGCTATGGAGGTTGTCATTAGTAGTGCACATCATACTACTGACCTATAAGAATGTTCTATGCTTGCAAACATACATGTGTTTTGCATTTCACAGAGTTCCAGCTGATATATATTCAGCTTATTTGTGTATATTGCTCCATATGAGGGCTTGCATTGGATCTTTTGATGAATATATGTGGTCACTTGAATATGCCGTGTGATGAGTTCAGAGTACTCTCTTTTTTGTTCAGGCCTTCTTCAGCATGGGCAGCCTATATTTTCAGGGACACAAGAAACAATGTGATTGTTACTCTTCTCCCTGATAAAACTACTGCATCTGCTAGAAAATAATTTGCTTGTAAAAATAATTTAGCAGAATTACAAAATATTTTCTATCATTTTAGCACCAAGCCAGGAAAAGCTATTTTCTCCCTCTTTTTTATTTTTGGCTGTCAGAGTTGCCAAAAATGCAAGAACCGTGCTTTCTCCAAAAGGTAGAACCAAACATCCTGTCATTACCTCTCACAGAAGTGGACAGAGATTTCATTTGTTTAAAAAAAACATTTCAGCCCCTGGGAGCCACAGGAAAGTAACACATTTTGGCCATGTAATTTCAGGAGCTTCCATTGCAGTTAGGGGACATCTGCAGGTCACAAGACATCCCCACCCTCTCACTTTGCAAAAGGCTGCCCCCAGCTCCTGTTATAAATCTCCTTCCCTTCCTTTTCTTGTGTGGCCTGGGCCTTCTAGGAAAGCTTTCTCCTAAACCTATCAGAGGAAACAGTAACTGTCAGTCAAATATCAATGCCAGGGAGGGAGGGACATGTTTTTGTGTGACCACCATCTTCCTCAAGCTACCTCATGAAACTGAGCAGTACAATGGTGTCAGTCAGATAAATTGTCAAAGAGCTGCAATAAGTTGGTCTCCTCCTGAACATTACCAAAATTGCTCCAATGTGTAAAAATCCCCAAAATTATACCTTCATGTCATAACAAATAGGACTGTGAAATGCGGAAGACCATTTTATAAACTTTATTTTGTAGAGCTAATTCAAAGAAAATCAATATAAAAGAAAAGTAGTCTCTTTCCTCTTTAAACATCTGGGGGACAAGTGAGGGTGACTTGACTTACAAACCACCAATGAATCATAAGGTCACTAGAGTACTCAGCCAGGCCTTTTAAGTTAAGTTAATAATAATTTAACTGTTTTTGTTTGGTTTCAATTGTTTCAATTTTCTTTTAGTTTGTTAGTTGTGAAGTGCCTCATGGGCAGAATGTCTGAATATACTGTATATTGAAATAAAGATAACAGCAATAGCAATAACAATAACATACTTACAGGGCTTATGTTTCAAGGCATGAGATTTCTGGCTGAAAGGCACTCTTGACAGATACAATAATTTTGAGTATATGTAGATTAGAAATTTGGTCCACTGGTCTTTTTGGTAAAATGATCTAAGAATTGCTGAATAAATCCATAATGCATGTGTGTGCAAAATCTATACTTTTCCAAATTTTTGTGACATGCTATGCAACTCAAAAAATGTTCACAAAAATATGAATATTGGTGAAAAATAGGTTAAAATCTGTATCCAGAGAAATATTTATGTCACAATTTCCTGCAGTAAAGTTGCTTGCCAACAAATGCACACTCTAGATAAAGTGCATAAAAAAATGCACACATTAAGAAAATGTGCAAAAAATTGATACTGTATTCTGTATTCATAAATAGAGAGGTCAAAAGGAGAAATTAAGAGAAAATTAAATTAAATTAAACACCCAATCCTAATTTCATGCTTTATAATGAACCACTTACTACGTTTCTCCAACTCATTTCATTTGTAAAATGCCTGATTCAAATAGTAAGAAAAATTGATTACTGTACAAATGATTGCATTGTGGTTGTAGCTCCTAATTCATATTTACAACTTTGGTATTGGCCAAATACAGCAAGTGATGTAAAGGTCAAATAATGGTTGCTGAAGTAGCCTTCAGAATATATATATCAGAAAATCGCAATTCAGCACCTTGACGGATGGCCTGCTTGGTTCAACAGATCCTCAGACTCAGCACAAGTTATAAATAATGATAGAGGCAGCAAATGGAAGATATAGCACTGCACAATCAATTTCACTTGCTCAGGATGGGAGAATAATGCATTACTTATATATACTTGGATGTATAGAGGGCTGCATGTAAATTATTGAGTAACCTCTCTACTATTTTCACTGCCAGACAAGGTGGCAGGCAAAGTCCCACTTTCTGAGCAGAAATTATCAGTTCTTTGGCCTTGTCTCTGGTCAGCTGTCTCCCCTATACATACCCTGTTGGGTGCCTGCCAGTGACTTAGAAACGTTTACCTTCCAAGCAGGGCTGATCTTTACTGTTCTGGTGTCTGAGTAGCATATTAATGTTTTGTCAAACAACTTATAAGCACCCTAACCCTCTTAAGCAGAGATAGATTCAGAATTTTGTATCTGTCTACTGTCAAGTTGTTCCTCTTGTTTAGGATGGCTTGTTGAAGTGTTATCCATGAGAGATGTTATAGTTTTCATTCTCCTAGGTTCAGCAACTCTTCAGCTTGGGGTCACAAGACAGCAAATCTGGTAAGGGGTAAAGGAAAAAAAGAAAAACAAAATGGGTATACAGCCATTCCAAAATTTATCTAGATTTGGCATCACAATCATTCTGTTAAAATTTTATGTCCTAAAGTTAAAAGACAAAAATATTTTCCATTATTGAATTAGCTATTTACAATGTAGCATATTCCTTCCATTGTTTGATATATGGGACCCTATCTGTTGGGGGGAGATTTGAAGCACAAGGCTACCAGGTTGTTGGTGACCCCTATCTTTATTTCTCTATTACACCTTCACCAGGAGATGCTATACAGGTCCTGATCAATAGCTGGATGCAGCAATAAGTGGGATGAGGCCAATAAACTGAGGCTGATCATGTGAATGAATAGTTCTTGGATTTGGCCACTAGGTAGCTTGCTTGTCCTGGACAGGGTCTCACTGCCCCCAGAAGGACCAGATAGATAATTGATTATTGTCATTCAAGGCCTGAATGGGTACAGTCTTTGACTAGTACATCAGCTACTAACAACTATGATCACCATCAAAAGAGCCCTCTGCTTGCACCACATCATATGATTATTCACTTTAACCAAGGGGACTTTTTCCTGTTACATTGCCCATTTTTTAGAACACCTTCTCCACAGAAATAAAGCAGTTGAAATGCTTCCAGAAGTCTTCTTATTCATCTTAGTATCCAAAAATTCACCATGGTGCTGTTTTCTATTTATAGGTATTTTATCTTATCTGTGTTTCATCAAGAGATAAACATGAATCCATTTTTAAGTATCTTTTGCCCAATGACAAATGACATTTGGGTTGTTATGAAGATGATCATAGTTTCTTTATTCTACCTTTCTTGGCAGCAAATATAGATTAGAAAGTCCCCAAATTAGTGTCTCTTAAAGGGTCATTAACAGAACTGATGATGAGCACCTTGACAGCAGCGTTGTTGACTGTAATTATTTTTTTCATACAGGCTAACTAACATTTGAAATGGACAGAGTTAGATAAAGACATGGAACTATAAAACAGTGGTGCAGTCTTGAATATGTCTTTTGTTGTAAATTATCCTTAAAAATGTTGTGTATGGAAATCTCAGAGCCACACCCCTCTGCAATAAGAGGGGAATAAAATCTTTTAATTCAAAGACATTTGGCTATCTTTTGTGTCTTTCACTGAAGCTTTTGCAACTCCTTCCAACAGGTGCTGGAAAATGTTGTAAATACTCAATATTTCTTTCTCACTTTTTCTTGAAACCACTACCTTTTTCTTGGCAGCTATGCTTTTAAAGTATTATAAAGCATTGGTACTAGGGGCAGGTGAAGTGTAGGGTTGACAGAATAGGGCAGATTAATGCAAGCATAATTTTGCTATGCTATCATCCATGTCTACCTTGGCACCAGTACTCCCACAAGTGCTAGAGCTGCCTTCTAGAAGTTGCTGCCCTTCAAGAAGTTAAGACTACAACTTCCAGAATTCCAGACAACACAGAAAATGGAAAAGTTGTAATAAAGAAGTCAGTCTTTGGTATTTATACATGTTCTCTACCATAATACGAGCCAGTGTGGTGTAGCAATTAAAGTGCAGGGGGGACCAAGGTTCTACTCCTCCCTTAGACACAGAAGCCAACTGGATGACCTTGGGCCAGTCACTCCCTCTCAGCCCTAATCAGCATCAGGCTCTGCAACAAACTGGTAAACAAAGCTCCTTGTTGCGCTGATAGCTTCGTTGCATGAACTAGGTGAGTGCAATGCAAGAAGAAGCAGGCTATGCAAGACAAACTCTCTGTCGCGGTGCCTACCTTCTGGAACAGCATCCCCCTAGAGGGGTCTCACCCTGGTGATGTTCCAAAAGTCTTTGAAAAGTTGGTTTTGCTCCCAGGCCTGGGAGTGGGATAGTTGTTGAACCTCCGTTGTTCTATTCTTTGGAGTGTTGTGTTTGCTCCTTTTGGACGTGCATGATCTTTTTCCCTTCTTTTATTGTTCATTACTTTTAAAGCCATCTAGAGTTATCTGGAGTCAGGCAGCCTCTACATTTAATAACAACATACATACATACATACATGCATACATACAGTACGTGCATACTGACTTACAGAGGTGGCACATGCCCCAAAAGTGAGCCACCCAGAGTCACCCTTTGGGGGAGATGGGTGGCATACTAAATAAGTAAATAAATAAGTAAATAAATAAATAAATAAATAAATAAATAAATAAATAAATAACATTCTATCCATGCCTCAAACACATATAGCAGTGTAGCTTTTGCAGTAGGTTGAAATGCATAAAAAACACAAGTGGCTGTGATGGCATCACATGGATGAAAGGTGAGTAAGTGTTATTCACCTGCTATCTCATATTTTATTTAGCCCCCAGGCAGACCCATATGGCGCATGGAAGCAAAAGTGAATGCATTTCTGGTTCATACTGGGTTCATAATTTCCAGGAGCTTCAGACTGGGAAGAACTTAAAAAACAGCGCAGGGACCCAATCTGAGAGGCTAGCAGCATGAAACATTCATCCAGTTGCAAACTCTGGCCTCTGCAGTGCAGCTGAGGGTCTTCCAGAACCACGTATTTTTACTCCCTAAGATCTTCTCCAAATTTTAACCTACATATTCTCCAGATATTCCCTGAATACTGAATATTTCCTATCAGACAAACTTTTTTCAAGGCAACTGGAAACCAACAATCCACTTTTAAATACAGCCACACACAACTAGACCTTTGATGGAAGTGTATCCAGGAAGGAAAAAAGGACTTGTATCTTTCTGGTATGCCTGATATCAAATTCTAACTAAATGATGCATAAGAAACCTTCCAACTTTCTGAGATTTGAACTCTCAGATATGCTTCAGCATAAGCAGAGATGATCTTAGCTGATCCTTCTTCCTTTTTTACTGTTATGACACTCCATATCATAAAGTGTTCTTTTCCAAACTGACAGGACCAGCTGTTTTGCAAAGCTTCAGCCACATTTTTGGACAAAAAGACTGGTCAAGCAACTTGGGTTTCTCTCCTGATTCAGCAACCCTTGGAATTGATCTCTCTTCCTCCTCTCCCACACCCTTCCACAAGAGCCATCCTATCCTCAAACCGCCACACAAGCCACAGGACGTGGATCGATGCACCTTCAATTGGAATAATTGTTTTCCTTTGTAAGGCCTCCGTTACACTTCTGGTCCTGAATGGAGAACAGTGTGATTGACCTCCAGGAAAGCAGCAGATGTGACTGAAGCAGAGCGCCCCTGGCCTAATCTCTCAAAGCCAGACCTTGAAAAATAACCAGAAAGCGAGCACTGAGCATGGGCTGGCAAGTGTGGGAAAGAAACAGCAGGGCGAGCCACACAGAGCTGCTCCTTTGATAAGGCAAAGAAAACCTTCATTCATCCCAATGGTTTTTTAAATTATTATTAGTTTTAATGACACATGCTCCACCTTGCCAAGTTTATGATCATCCTCTGTTAAAACTGTAAGTTTCGTTATGTGCCAAGTAGAAGTGCCATTTCAGGGTTCCCTAAAGGCCTGCAGCAGATGGAACAGCTTCTCAGCAAGGTTTTTAAATATCCATCTTTCAGTCCATTCAAGATTAATGATCCAGTGCTAGGCATGTTTACATAAAACACCAGAGCACAGGAGTTACTGTTCCTCCTTAAAAACCAGTTAAGGCACACAATATAATAAGATGTTCTTTTCCAAACCAACGTGACCACAAGACTGGTTGTTTTACACAAATTAATAGAGATTACTGCAAACAAAGAAGAAAAGGGCCTCTAGCATATCTACAGTGTAGTGAGAATTCCAGCAGTAACTGTTGGTGTAAGAATACTGGAGTATCCTTGATTGGAGGTTGATTTGGTTGGTCACCTCCTTGCAGTTCTGTAATGTGATCACACCGTCTTGCCTTTCTGCACTTTTATATGTCTACTCCAAGCCTCATTACTTGAAAAGATGTATTTTGAGTGATGTGCATTTTGCTTTACAAGCATGTTGATGTGTGAAACTGAGTAGTCAGGTGGCTGATGTAGGAAACCAAGGAACACATTAAATGAGCTGGACAGACAATATTCATTTATTAACTTGGGATATTGCCTCTGTTTGTGGGAAAACTGAGCCTGATTTATCATTTTTCTGTAGGCTTTCTGATCATTTCTTTCCCTTTTTTTCTTTTTGGCCTGTTTTTCTGGGAGCCGGTATGGACTAAATGGTGGTTTTGTATCTTTGGTTGACCATGAAGCTGTTGGACAAATTCCTTTGCTTAACCAAACTTTCACAACTGTTGTGAATGAATTAACCATTTTTCTGAGCAATAATTCATTCATTTAGTTTTGAATATATTAAAAAGTCTGGTTACAAAAAATCTGTATCAACATACAATTTAGTGAACATAACCCATTATTCACTGAAGGAAGAAGCCCATATTTAGAAATGCTTTCAATTTCCTGTTATAGCTGCATTTAGTCATTTTCAAATGAAATTTGAAATATGCTTTTAACTCGCAGCCTCACTGATTAAAACTGGCTACCAATTAACAACTGTAGTTTTAACAGATGCAGTATATTATTCCCAATAATGTAATCACTTTGCAAAACTAATACAGGACATTTGCAGGGAGAAAAGACAGGGAGGTTCCAGTCTGCTTTTGTAATCAGTATTTAATTCTACCTAGATCTTAAACTAGGTGGAATGAAAATACCTTTGCAATACATTATTTGTAGTTTCTCTGTCCCCTCATATGTGCTCAGATTTTTTTAAGGTAGTGGAGAATTGGCAAATGCAAAAGAAACAAAAGTCAAGTATCTTACCGACCACTTCTCCCCTGCCAAGGATTGCGTCTCTCTGTAATCCCACAACAGTGTAAGATTTGGGGAATGCAATGCATAGTAGGGTGCCCAAATGTAGAGCGGATGACTGATCACATTCTGAAATAATTGAATTAAGCTATAGAAGGGAATTCTATCAAAACCATTAAATCCAGAATCTAAAATTACTTAACTGTACAACTGCACAATATTAAAAGTAAAATCCAGAAAATAAATTTAACAGTATAATATACAGATTTAGCCTAAAAATTGTGGGTTAAATTTAAATAAATTGAATTATACCACAACACACACACACATTCTGCTGCCCTGAGATTTGAAGCATAGGCTGAAAGTTGAATAAATACTACATTAAAAGTCTGATCCTTTACATAACGGTGCCCATCCTTGGGAAAAAAAATCTTTCTTTGAAATTCTTAGCTGAAATACACTATTTTCAGTTATCAACAAATGTGTGAACAACATATTACAGATACCTGGTCTAACTCTGTGGTTTTCAGTTTTTTGTATCAGCAATTAACAGCAAACACCTTGTCATAAACATTTTAAAAGGTCAAAGAGATTGCCCCACTTTGGCTAAAGAGATAAATGGTCAAATAAAACATCACATTGTTAATTCCCAGGTGACAAAAAGTGACATACATCCAATCAATAAGGACGTCAGGAGCATTCTGGGAAAGAAGGCAGGGTCAGCCTTGAAGTGTTAATAACTTGTTCACATCATTTGGCTCCAGTTCACCATGTGACATAGCAAGTAGCAAAACTGTTTTATTCGCAAACCAGGACTGATAGCAGGCAGCAGACACAGAGGAGTTAGGAAAAAATACTAGCATATAAAAGAACAGAACAGAAGGAACAAGTAAGTTCTTTTAAATTTATATTACCAGCTAGACCAGACGTATCCTTTTCTGTATTTTTTTTTAATTTCAGTTCAGAACCAATGCCCCAGGTCTTAATCTCTCCTTTTCTCCAAATTACACCTTTAGTTGCAATGCCAATGTATGTTGTCATTTTTTGTAACATGTACTTTTTTCAAATATGTACAAATGTCATGTTTATGTTTATTGATATTTGGTTATTAGAGTCATTCTATAATTCATCATGGTAAAAACTATATCCATCTCATAAACATTGGCAGGATTAACAGTAGTACTGACTAAACTTGTGTCTCTATATATTGCTTTACTGTATCAACTTTATTGCTAGTATGCATAGCAAATTAGAATCATAACATTTGGAAGGAATCCCATAAATCATCTAGCCTAACCCCCTGCTTGATATAGGATCCACTGTATCAAATGGTTATCCAGCCTCTGCTTGAAGACCTTCTGTGAAGAGGAACATACCACGATGAGGAAACCTATTGACAATTCTCACCATCAGGAAATTTCTCATGATATCTAACCTGCATCTACATCCCTGTCATTTCAACCTGCTGAACCTGCTTCCTCCTTTAGATGACAAAATGTTAGGTATCTGAAGACTGCTATTATATCTCCTTTCAGTCTTCTCTTCTGCAAGCTAAACATATTCAGTTCTTTTAACTGTTCCTCATAGAACTTGTTTTCTAGTCCTCTCACTGTATTGGAAGCACTCCTTTTATCTTGTTCTACTTTATCAAAGTCTATTTTGGACTATAGTGTCCAGAACTGGGCTCAAGTACTAGGGCTTGACTAAGGCAACATACAGTGAATAAGTCCCAGGAATTGGACTCTCCACTCTTGTTAATACCTCAAAACATATTTTTCCTTTTTCAGCAGCTGCATTACACTGTTATCTCATGTTCATCTTATGATCTATCAGAACACCTAGATCCTTTTCACATGTACTACTGCCAAATCAGTTCTCTTTCATCATTTCTTTGGGTCTTTTTTTTCCTCCCCAGACGCTGTGCTTTATATTTCTTCCTGTTGAATTTTATCCTGTTTCAGGCCATGTTGAAGCCTATCTAAAACTCTTCTCTTCTCTTCTCTTCTCTTCTCTTCTCTTCTCTTCTCTTCTCTTCTCTTCTCTCTTCTCGCCACTCCTCCAAGTTTTGTGTCATATGCAAATCTGAGACTCATCATCTCAAGCCTTTCATCCATGTCATTCATTAAACTGTTGAACAGCACAGCACTTCACCCAGTCCTACTCTCCAAGTTGATGTGAAGCCTTTGACAAATACTGGGTGTAGTCATTCAGCCAGTTATGAATCTGTCCAACAGTTGTATCATTTAGACCATATTTTACCATTTTATTAATGAGAATATCATGAGAGACTTCATCAAATGCTTTGCTAAGGTCAAGGTAAACTATGTCCATGACATTTCTCCCAATCTAATAAGCTAATAACTCTGTCAAAAAAGGAGATAATTTAGTTTGGCATTACCTATTTGTAACAACTTATGTTCTTAATTGCTGCATTCCTATCCAACTGCTCACAGATATGCAGTTTACAAATCTACTCATGGACCTTACCTGGTATAGACTTCAAGCTGATGGTTTATAATTTCTCAGTCCTTCTTCTTCTCTTTTTAAAGATAGGGACAATATTTGATTTCCTCTAGTCTTCCCAGATTTCACCAGTTCTGCCGGAATTCTCAATTACTGGTTCAGTGATCACCCTAGGATATAATTTATCTGGCCCTAGATGCTGAGCTTCATTCCTCCTCCTTCTAATTGTGGGGCAATGGTGGCCAGTTAGGGCTTTGTTTCTTTTCCGAGAGAAAATACTGTGGAAGGAAAATGCAAATTAAGATGTTCTGCCTTCTCACCACCACCTTTTATCAATTCACCCCTTTCTCCTTGCAGTAGACCTGCAGCCTCTTTGCCTATCCTTTTGTTTCTGATGTACGCCCCCGAAGTCTTTGTTCTTTTGAGCATTTCTTGCAAGCTTCAGATCCTTCTGCACTTTCATCTGACACAATTCTTACAGTTTCTGATGACTGCCTTGTATCCGTCTTTAGCTCCTCCTTCCATGTTCTATGCATGTCCCTCTTTCTTTCTGGCATTTTAGAAAGCTCTGTACATATCCAGATTGGTCTTTCTAGATATCTTCAATTTTTTCTAGTAGGAATTGTTTGCACTTGTCTTTTAGTATCGCAGGATTTCTTATCCTTCTTGAATAATATTCTTCCTCAGGATTTAAAACCCTTGGATCCAGCCTAACTTTCATCTGAGTTCATCAGAATTCCCTCTTCTGAAATCCAGTATTCAAGTCTGACTATTCTCTATTCCTTCTTCTTTTGATATCATGAACTGAAAATAGAATTAACATGGCCACTTTCTCTCAAGGTTCCCATAACCTTCACTTCTTTGACCAATTTCTCCCTGTTGCTTAGAATTAGTTCCAGCAGAACTTCTTATTCCAAAGTCTTTCCTAGTAAATAAATAACATTTCTAGCATTGTTTTGGCTAGGGCCATGCCTTATTTTTCAGCAGAAACCCTATTTACTGGAATCTGTATTTAGGAAATAATTACCTGTATTTTTCCATTTTCGTTCTTTTTATAGGGTTGGAGCTTAGTGCTAAAAAACATACATTGCATGCAGAAGCTTTTGGGATCAATCCATGCCATTTTCTGTTAAAAGGACCCTGAATCAGGTAAAGTGAAAGGCTTCTCTGCCTGAGGTCCTGTGAAGAAGCTACCAAACAGAGCAGGCACCATGGAGCTTGATGAGCAAATAGTCTAATATCCTATATGGAAGGTTCTTATACATTGTGACCTTGTTGTGCATGGTCTCATACCCAGTGCATAGAATTTAAACCTATGAAGAAGACAGCAGTAGCTTTCTGGCAAGCATCTAATGCATACATGGAGATAACTATGGAGTCCCAAACCTATGAAAAGTTTGCAGGGGTGTTCACAAGTTCTGGTAAAAAAAATCAAGATGGCAGTCATGACAGGGTGATCGAAGCTCTACCTTTTTTTTTATGTGTGACACACATAAGAAAAGGGTGGAAATCTGGTGGAGAATTAGACCATTGTGCCACCTCTCTAGAGTATCTCCTGCACAAGGTAGTGCTGGATAAGTGAATACAATGGGAAACCATCAATGTGCTAATAGAGGAGGAGGACACCATGGTGGGGTGTGAATCTTAAGTGATGTTTCAAGTACACAAATGTTTCTAATTTAATTTTGAAATGTTGGAAGGGTCAGAATTGATTTTCCCTCTTCATTAAGAAAATTATGGTCCCACACTATATAGCGCGTTCCCTCAAAATCGATAGGGTGCAAATGAAAATTAAAGAGAAAGATGTTCACATTATTCATTAAGTAGAATGATTAAAAAATGCTTAGCCACACCTTAAGGATAAGTACTTTATTGCAGCTTAAGACCACCTTTTCCATTTTCTTGTTCTTTTTGGTGTCCTGGAGGGCTATGGTTGATGCGTTGATGACACTGGGGAAAGGGCTGAATCTTTTTTATGTTTTAGAGGGCTTTAGGAGGGTTTATGGTCAAAAGAAATATCTTTAACTTACATATTTTGCACTTTTTTTGGATTAAAATTGGCAATTTTGCGAATTAATATCAGCACTTGTGCCACTGAATTTGAGCAGCATGATCAGGAGGAGCACTGGGGGCTAAAAAATGGGCCCCTCGCCCATGGTGTAGGGAGATATAGTATCCTATGTTAGGCAAATAATGGTCCTCTGAAGTAGGACAGTGATATGACACCTGAGATATAATGATTGCTCAACATCATTCAGAGAATTCAGTTCCATGTATCCCTGTTCTTCTGGCTCTCTTGGATAGTCTTGTTTGAAAAACTCTGGATATAATCATACAGAGCAGAGAAACAGGATTATGTTCAGTAATCATAACATCCACAGATTCTCTGGCAGCACAAAACAAAGTTTAGGCACTGTTATATGGGGCTTCTTTGGTGTTCATATTGAGGTTAGAGAATTTATTCCTAAGAAAAGTAGTCTAACTTCTCCATTATTAATTTTTAGGCATCAGAGGACATATTTATTCCATAGAGATTTAGAATCTTTTAAAAATTGGCTAATCATTTGTTTACACAAAAGTGTTGTTATCACTGTTGTCCTGTTTCAATAGTCTAACATGGTTACCAAGTGCTTTTAGTATGTTCTAGTTGTACATCATTTGTGATTCTATTTCCATTCCTCCTTTGCTGAACATTGCTTTGTAGACCTTCACTGGGTCAAAGTGTGGGACAAAAATATATGTGAGAATAAGATAATGTGCAAAATACCAGTGTACACATTGTATAAGCAGAAACTGCCAGTTATAGATGCTGCAAAATGTGATCTCTCTGTGAACATAAGAACCTTGCCAGATCAAATGAAAAGTCAGTCTTCTAGTTTAACATTTGGGGGAATGGTTACTCTGAATTGTACTGTTTGATTGGGGGTCTTTCTTAATCAAAGGATGATTCACAAATGACCTGATACACAAATAATATACAGCCTTCATGATAAATATGATGAGCTCCCAGGCATAACTAGTTGGTTATTCTGGATTTGGCAGATTATGTGTCCTTCCAACAGACTGAAAATCCAGACTGCAATCTTATATTTTCTTCTCAGAGTGTAAGTCCCATTCGGCTCATTGGGGCTTATTTCTGATTAAAGTTCTGATTAAATACAGTATGGGAAGATGAAAAGATACTTCTGTGTCCACCTTCTGTGATGATGTAGTAAATTAATGTTGTATCTGAATTTGCCTTGCAATGTCTCAAATGTTTTCTTCCCTGCGAGTGGCTTCTGTGCTTCTATATCAGTGTTTCTCAACCTTGACAATTTTAAGATGTGTGGACTTTCAACTCCCAGAATTCCAACAATTCTCCATGCTGGCTGGGGAATTCTGGGAGTTGAAGTCCACACAACTTAAAGTTGTCAAGGTTGAGAAACACTGTTCTACATTGTTTATTGTTAGAGGTGAGAAAAGAGCTATAGTTGATGTTTTCTGTGGAATAGGTTTCTACCACTCTAAAGCTTCCCTGCCTGTCCACACAACCCAGTTTGAAAAAGGCCTGTGAAAAGAATTTGCTCTTTCTGCTGGAATGTAATTAATGAGTGGGAAACTAGAGATGGTTGTACAATAAAAGTAGGGGCATTCATAGTACCTCTTAAGTCCAAGTACATCACACCTGACCCATTTCTTCTTTGAAAGAAATTCCTAGAATAAATTAGTTTTTTCCTGCACAGATTTTTTTTTCTGCACAGCACAGTCACAAACATTAGTGGTGTGTATTCTGCATTTAGCAGCCACATTAGAATCAAATGACATGTTAACTGTGAACAGATTTTTTAAAATCATTCTCAAACAACAGGAAGCCAAAGTTTATGCCAATTAGTCTGCTGTCTGAAAATTTATACCCTTCAAATCAGGATTTCAGACATGCTTGACAAAGCAATAGATGGGACCCTCTTCAATTTATTTTTTAATAAGATGACATGATTGCATAATTCTCGAATATGGCAGGAACAAGCTGGCCTCTATTCCCAAGCTGGGTTCTCTTCTGCTACAGTGATCAAAAGCTATGAAAACACTCTCATTATAATTCTTCAGTGGAATTCTAAGAGAAAGGAAGGGGGCCTGGAGGAGGAGGTTCAAATAAAAACACAATGCACCTAAACATTGTAGACATGGTTTCTAATATGCATGCATACTTACATACTGAATTGGGCAAAAGTGGTGAGTGGTTGAGGTGGTAGGCTAGGGCTGGGAAGACCCAGGTTCAGAGGCAGAGGAATATCGTTGTTGTGGGGAGGAATGCGATGTACATTGGCTTGAGCTCCTGAAGCAAAGTGCAGTAAATAAATAAATAAACAATATATATATATATATACTGTATAAATACAAGGGCAGTGCAAGGATGGCTTCACAAAGCACATTGGTACAAGCAAAGCACCTTCCTTGAAGCACTTTGTTGTTGTTCAGTCGTTAAGTCGTGTCCGACTCTTCGTGACCCCATGAACCATATTGTGCCAGGCCTTCCTATCTTTCACTGCCTCCCTGAGTTTGCTCAATTTCATGCTCATTGCTTCAGTGATGCTATCTAGCCATCTCATCCTCTGCCGTCCTCTTCTCCTTTTGCCTTCCATCTTTCCCAGCATCAGGGTCTTTTCCAAAGAGTCCTCTCTTCGCATTAGGTGACCAAAGTATCTGAGCTTGAGCTTCATTATCAATCCTTCCAATGAGCAATCAGAGTTGATTTCCTTTAAGATTGACTGGTTTGACCTCCTAGCAGTCCAGGGGACTCTTAAAGAGTCCTTGAAGCACTAAAGCAGCTATATTCCCTGGACAGCACCTCGCTGGAACTACCAGTAGTGAAGTGGCTGTGCATGGACAGATGTGTGAAGGTAGCAGAGAAAGCCTGCAAAGCAGCCGTGTTGAACCTTCAGGAGAATATGGTTGTTTTACGCTTTGAGACGGAGCAATTTGTTCATGCCAATGCGCTTTGCAGAATGCTGTTTTCAGATGCCTTCCGTACCTATCATAAATACCGATGTAGCTCAATAATATTACATACCTTGTGCTGCAGCACTGCTTCCTCCAAATGGTACAGTAAGCCTTCTCAAGACACACTGAACTTAATGGTATCTGTCAGCCTTCACCAGTCTGGCACCCTCCAACTGTGTTTGAAATGCAGCTCACAGAATTCCTAATCAGTTTGATCAAAGGAACGAAGATTCACAAAGATGTTACCCAGTCTGCATGTTATGTAACTAATCTGACTCTTACTTCTGAGATTGACACAGAGGTAGAAGTTAGTTATCCTTCGTTTGTATGAAATTTGCAGTCTTATTCTTGGCTCAAAAATTGTACCCAAATACATTCAAAAACATACAATTTAGGTTAAAATGCATACAAAAATATATGTTTTAACACAAAATATGTACCCCAAAAATACCATTTTCTAATAAACTGTATTCAAAAAAGCATATTCTGGGTTAAATGCATCTTGTGAAAAAAATATTCAGACATAATATGAATTTATATTCTTAATTGTTTTGAACATGTAGTGATGTGGAAACAAGACTGAACACATTTAGCATTGATCAAGTATGAGGCTAACACAAATTAGAGTGATTTTCCATTCCTAAACGTGTTACATGTTAAGTATAACATGCAAGTTGCATTCCAAAAAAATCTACAGAGAATTAAATATATGGGTTTCAGTGGACAGATTTCCAAATAATTTGAAATAACAGGGCCGTTTGTGGTGATGGTGGGGTGAATAAAATCAAGATGGTAGCCACAACCACTAAACTGAAGATTCACTCCTTTTTTACATGAGTTCCTTGCACATGCATATACTGTATGTGAGTAACTTGTTCAGGGCTGAGGCTCACTCTTAGCCTTTCAGGAACTTTCTGGGGATATATTCCAAAAAATAGTAGGTGGGTCCAGGGGAGGAAACTATATTCAATTTCATTTCCTTCGCATATAGTTTAAAATAAAATTAGTTATCAGAATTAATAGCCAATCATGTATCAAATAATTTCCTCTTCTTCTACATTAAAAATTATTATTTGGTAACCAATTTGAAGGTCTCTGAGGGCAGCATCCAAGGCTTTAGGGAGGCTGCAGGTGGACCTGGTAATCCAAGTTCTACATCACTGATTTAGGACAGGACCCAAAGCAACATATCAAACTGATATGATAGCCCCTGATAAAGAGTATTACAGTAATCTAGCCTGGATTACGTCAAGGAATGTGTCACTGAAGCCACCTTCTCTCAGAATCATTTCAGTTAGTTAACCAACCAATGCTGATCAGCATATTCCTGGCCACTGATGTCATGGAAGAAAAGGCTATCAGTACCTCCTGCTCACAATGAATATGTATTACTTGTAGTATGAGAAGCAATGGGTTTCTAGAGACCCTTGCTACAGAACAATAGTCAGAGGCAATAGCTTTTTGTTTTCCAATAAATTAAATTAAATATTATATTAAATTGAATTGAGTTGAGTTGAGTTGAATTGAATTGAATTGGATGAATTAAATTAAACTAAATTAAATTAAATTACTATCTGGTCAACCATTGTAGTAAAGTAGATGCACATACATTTGATCTGGTCTAGATTATGCTATTTGTTCTATGAAAGACGAAATTTCCCAGGAGCTCTGCTGCTCCAAGTGGTTGAAAAGGACTGAGTATATTTGGCCTAAAGAAGGGAAGGCTAAGGGGAGACATGTTAGCAGTCTTCCAATATCACAGGGAAGAGGGTATTTTTCCATAGCTCCTGAGCGTAGGATAAGAACTAATAGATGGAAGCTTTACAGAGGGAAGCTCAAACCGCCCAGAGTCCCTCCTTGTGGGGGAGTTGGGTGATGATATAAATTTGATATATAAATAAATAAAATAAAAATAAATAAATTAAAAGATGCTAATGTCACAGGAAGGTTGCACAATAGCAACAGACATGCCTACACTTTTCCCTCCCCTGTTTCCTTTCAAGAGCCCTGCCCTTACCTTTAGAAATTGGGGTGACATAGAAGAAAGAAGAAGAGACAAAAACAGAAGGAAGGGAAGCAGAAAGTTGAAGGCACAGAGGAAGAAGAGAAGAAAACAAAAGGATGAGCCGAAGTCTAACACTGAGGCACATCAAATATGCAAACAGAAGTCTCCCACTCCACTTTCCATGCCTCACATGAAAAGGAAGGATGAGCTGAGCAGCCCGTTCCCCACGATTATGCACATCATGGCACACCCTGTTTTGCTGTTGCTTATACCAGAAGTAAACTTACATATGTGCCATGGCCCCTACCAGAGGTGTCTCAGGTTGTGGCCAAAAAGTCAAGTTGGCAGCCATGACAGTGTGATCAAAGCTTAACCTGTTTTTAATGTGAAACTCACATAGAAAGCAGGTGGAGCTTTAATCCACTATTATGATCCACCATCTTAACTTTTTTGACCATAACTTGTGGGCACCTCTGACGCTTAAATATCTTTTGCCCTTGTAGCACAGTCACACATTTATGTGACTATTGCACAAATCTGGCACAGTTCTTATCAATGATTCTCTCTCTGTTTAGCGTTATTCCACTAAATGCTGCATGAGCCAGAAGGTAGAAGTATTTATTTTTTACTGTATCTGAGTTACATATCTAAAGATTCTGACCTTCAGATACAGCCCTGAAGAGATCTAGAGAAAGAGAATGTGTGCATGCATGTATGAAAGAGGGAGACAGACAAATGGTGTGAAAATGAACAGCTACCTATATGTCCAGCAACAACCTTGAACATGCTAAGCTTTCCTCGATCCATTCTAAACCTTCTGTAGTTCTCCATGGGCCTCCCTAGCAGCCACTGCTAACAACCCCAGAGCAGCAGGATTGTGGGAGGAACAGGTGCTCTAGTTGGCCGCAGCCGGGTCTCATGCTGAGTAAAGAGCATAAGTGGCACGGCTGCTCCTTCCCCAGCAACCTTTAATCAAGCCACCTACCTGTAGAGGCTTAATTGCTAGATTCTCTTATGATGATGGACTTGGTTTTAAATGCTGGGAATATTTTATCCACCCAGGGATCAGTGATGTGTGTCAGTTTTCCTATGTTAATCTTTGGTGAAGTTTCTCCTGAGATGTAACACTTTTAGCTGCAAAGGCAAGCTGAGTTGTTGAATTCCAAAAGAAGCTCCTTATAGAAGGAAAAAAGCATTTTCCTTAACCCCTAGTCTTACCTTTGACTGATATTATCTGGTCACAGGCTGAAATAATATCATCATCTCTTGGATTTTATTGTATTAATAATTGTATTTTATATTTGTATTATTTATGTTTTTACTGATTTTAAATTGTTTTGTTTTGAACCACCCAGAGTCCCTCCTTGTGGGGGAGTTGGGCACTGATATAAATTTGATATATAAATAAATAAATAAATTTCAGGGGGGAAAGATACTGTGCATAGAAGACCCCACCCGCAGGGAATACAAGTTGAAGTCCCCCAAGATGATAAGCCTGGGGAACTCCACTGCCAACCCAGCCATGGAATCAAGGAGTTCAGGCAGGGAGGTTGCTATGCAGCAGGGGGACTGGTACAGGAGCAACAATCCCAATTGATCCTTGGAGCCCAACTTAATAAACAGGGTCTTGCAATCTGTGGGTCAGCCCCCTGGATGCATCCCAAGTGTCTCAGATGGCCACTGCCATCCCACTACCACTACTCTGGGCTCTTAGCTGATGCCACACCCGAAACGCAGCTGGGCACATCTCAGAAAGGGGAGCTTCCCTCAGCCAGGTTTTGGTAATACACGCCAGGTCAACTTTCCCATCCACTATCAAGTCATGGACGAGGGTGGCCTTATTACAGACTGACCTGGCTTTCAGCAGCAGCAGCTGACAGCCCAGGGCCTTGAAGGTCTGCCAACGGGGGCCTGAGAATGAGATCTGGGGGCTGGAGCACACCACAGGAACAATATACCTGTGACGTGGTCCCTGAGAGCAGCCCATCCCCTGTCTCCCATCATATCTCACCCTACTCATCCCTACGGAGACTTCTCCCCTGCCCTGCCCAAAATGGTCCAAACCAGGCCCACCCACCACCCACCTTCCACAACCAACAATCAACTACAGGGTCCCCTAAGACCAGAGGCACTTCAGAAAAGCATTTAGTGCTGCCAGCCAACTAGGGATCCTCCCTCTAACCCAATCCTTCATACAATGCCTTCAACCAGTCCCTTCTCCCCAGACTGGTAGGCATCCAAACATCCACAGTCCCAATACACAAAGCCTCCTCCCCTGACTCTCACACAGAGATGGTAGACAGAATCACCCTCCACAGTCCTCCTCTTTGATAACAAGTCCAAATGTCCAAGTCCAAATCTCAAACGAAGTCCTTCTGGGTTGCAATGATTCCCAGTTTAAAGCAGCACATCCTAGATGGCCACTTCAAAGTCCCTTCCTGTTCTCAGCCAGGAAGAACGTAAGATGGCCATCCAACCATGTGGGAAGGAGAAAGCTGCAGCCACAGGACCCAGGTCAATGCCACCGCCCCGGCCTAGCCCTGTCTCCACTATCTCACCCACACCCCAGCGTCCATGATCTACCCAAAAAAGTATTGGTTAATACGTTAATGGGAGATCACCAGCAAATCCTAGGGTTAGCTGAAATAATCTTTTGGAAGAAACTAACGGCAAACCACTTCCATACTGATACCAAGAAAACTGCATGTTCTATCCACATAGTCAGCAGAAGTCAGGCTCAACTCCAGAGCGTCTTTCTTCTTAAGAGGATTGGATTTATGAATTCTAGTCTTCATAACATGCAGTGTTCTGCAGTGACTAAGAACAAATGTAGCAGTTAATAAACTGTAGGGACCATTTGCAATCTAGTTCAATTTAACTACATATCCACAGGAGAATATTTGCATATTCATGGAGATACAGTACGTGCTCCATATTTGGCTATTATAATTAATAGTGTAGCAGAGAGGACAAAGGAACATTATTTTCTTGTGCTTTGAGTCTGAAGTATGACTATAATTTGCAAATGATTTCACAGTCAAAGTATCTTGAATGAAATTTGGGTGGGCTGTCTTCTTTGATGGAGTTGTTAGGGAAAATATGGCTGTGTGTTAAATTTGCTGGTCAAAATAGCATAGATCTGAATGGCATTCTGAAAGACATATCCTATCTAAGTTACTACAATCTCCTTGCAAGGGCACATTGTGGCTGTAGTTTTGATTACTCTGCCTCTGTGCATATATACATACAGAAAACATGTTGCAGCAGCCTGTCAGAACCTTTCAAGACCTCTTCCCTTCTTTTGTCCACTCTTTGGGATGAGCCAGAGGTGGGCTTGTCTACTCCCATTACAATCACACATGTGCCTTAGGCATTTGCAGAGGCCCTTCTGTGTCTTTCCCAGGGTAACTTGGCAACCTGTTCTGCCCTAGGCTCAAAAACATTTCTCAGTGTTGACTTCTTCTGAGGGGTTCCTGCAGTTTCTGAGAAGGGCTATCAGATCAACTTATACTATGCATTAGAGAACATTTGCCTGAATCAATATCCTTAACCACAATGTACAATACAAAGATAAAATCTGCTTGATTTCTAATGATTTCATGCACATATTCATGTAGTTTTCTTAGTAGCAATGCTGAGATGGTTTGCAATTTCCTATTTCTGGGGATTTTTTACATTAATTAATTTATTTATTTTCCTTCCTAGCCTACAGTCCTGGAATGATCTCCCATCCAAGTACTAAGCAGGCTGGATTTTGCATAGCTTTTTAAGATTGGCCAAAGTTGGCTAAGTGCTGCCATCTAGCTAGACTAGCCATGATGAAGCAAGCAAATATGGCTGCAGATCACCACTACAGTGATAGCAAGTAGCAAGGGAAGAGCCCTGTCCTATGGAAAAGTCTATCTGTTGTCTCCTATGGGAAATCTCTCCATGTGGCAGGAACAAAAATGTATTCAGTCTCATTATACCTGATGGAGCCCTCAGTTACTTTTATTATTAAATTATTATTAAATTATATTATTAATTATTCTTCAGAGATACAGAGGTTCTTGTATCTTGTGGATGTCCTACTCCTACCTGTTAGTATAATTTGTATCCATTGCTCCAATTTGGGAAGTTTTGATGATAATGACTGGGTTTCCACACCACACTGAGGTAAAATGTGGTTGCTTGGTTTTATTTATTAGATTTACATTCCACATTTTATAGAAGAGCTCAAGGCACCATACATCATGCTCCCTCTTCCTATTTTTTCCCACAACAACAACCTTGTCAGAGAGGTTGGGCTGAGAGAGAGTGACTGGTCCAAAGTCACCCAGTGAGCTTCCATGGCTGACATTCACTAACCAAAATGGCTTCTACACACATACCAAGCCACATTTGATGAGGGAAACACCATGGACACCCAATTTTACCAGTTAGAAGCACCACTTTATGGAGAACTTTCAAGAATTGCTTCACTTGAATGTTTGAAGCAATGTTTTCTTCTAAGATCACAAGAAGCGATCAAAAAAACTTTCTTCTAGACTGTTTGCTCATTTGCCAGATTCAACAGTGGAAGTAGATAGTCTTTCACCTTCAAGCCTCCATTTTCCAGGCAAAACCCCAAACCTTCTAAAACTATGAATTAACTTTAAAAAAAAATGGAATCAAGTTCTTTGTGTATTTTGAAGAAACTTAAGAAATCAAGATTAAAAATGGTATTCACTTTGTAATGGTGAGAGAGAGGAGGAGGGAGGGGAGATGTTACTGAAATACTGTGGATATAATTCAAATAGGATCCTTTTTATAAACATCATAAATATATTGATTGAATACATTTCAATATATTTAAAATAAGATATTGGGGGAATCCCTTGGGTCTTTACTGAAAAGGCAAAGCTTGCCCAGAAATACTGTCTTTTTGTCCTGTTTTCTTTCCCAGTATTTTGGGAGTCAGGCACTTATTCCTTCTTAGAATCAGTGCTCGCAATGCAATAAAGTAACTTTTATTCACTCCCTTCTGTTTAGCAGATTGCAGGCTAGAACAAGGGGCAGGGGAGGATCCTAAAGCTTTGACAGATGGCCCTGAGTGCTTGTCTCCTGCTGAGCCCAGCAGGGCCTGGAGTTCAGGACCGTCAGAAGGACTCCTGCCTATGAAGTGAATAGCAACTATAGTCTGCCAGACTTTTCCCTATAGAAAGCCTAGCATTGGGCATGTTGCTCCTGAGTTTTTTTCAGTGTGGTTGGGAGAGCTTCAGAAACTTTCAAAAGCATTTGGCTGCCCTACACAGTGGGCAGACACCTTGCTACCAGAGAACTAAGTAGGAAATTGAAATCGAAGCAGGAGGACCTGCAGTAGGCATGGAAATATTAAAAGTTTTGCTCGTTGGTAAGCATGAGTGAAGACTTCACAGAGGATTCCATTTCAGCGAAAAGCTGGAAGCAGAATAGATGTTGTTTAATTTTTCATTTTTATTTTTGGGAATGGCCTTACCAAACAAGCTAACAAAAATAGGACACTTTGGCTATAAAATGCCACTTAGGTTAATTTTTGCTAGTTACTTCTCAGCTGGAAACCTGCTGATATTTTTCCCCTTCTTTATAGCCATGTCCCCCACCTGTTAGCCCAAGGGTACATTTGAATCCAGGAGCATTGCAAACAAATCTTTTCTGGTAAGCGTAACACTTTTTATTATATGCTAGTAACTGTTTGTAAATCATTGGCAATTACTTTTGTAAATCATTACTGGTTACAACCTGCTTGATAGTAAGAGCTGCTTGTCCTGGATAAGACAAAATGTGTGTTATATTGGGCATCCAACATATAGGAATGTCAATATGGATTTGAGAATACTGGCAATCCCAGATGAATCTACAGGCTGCCTGAAAATGTGAAAGGGTGTGTGTCTGTATGGGTGTGCTGAACTGGGGGGGATGCTATTAGCTGTCACTAGTTTCTGATATATGTAACATTTTGAATGTTCACAAGATTCATCAAGGATTGCCAACACTCAACATTAGAACATTAAAGACCAAAGTTTTGGAACTTTGGTTTAATTTAACAATTTATTTAATCTTACACAAATCACAAGAGGCAGCCAATACTCACAATAAATTAATTATATAACGCTACAATCTGATGAAAGATTATTTTGATTAATCTATTAGTTTTTATTCATCTTTATTGGTGTTTCTTTGCTTCTGTGTATACAAGTTTAGCATAAAAATATGGCAAATTGCTTAGCACAAAAGGTCAAATCCAATTTTAGTCATGCTGAGAGCTGTGCCACTGAAATGAAGAGAAAGTTTAATTTAAACTTAAGATACAATCCCACTAATTTCAGTGGGACTATTCGAAATAAACTAAAATCCAAGTCAATAATTCACAGCTCATTTTATTAATTTCAACAAATTTATGTTAGCATTTAAGATGAGATGTAATCTAGCATACATTATGTAGTCCCTTATTGGAGGAATAAACATACATTCTGTATTTCTTATTCAAGGAAGCATCAAAACAGCATCACGATAAAATAGTACCAGCAAAAAACAAATAATCATTAGGCCTTAGACTTCTTACTTGATAAAAACCAAATATGAAAACCGCAATGTGTCTTAAATGCAAGAAAGAATGAAATCATGTTTCTGAAACTGTTCAGGGTGTCATTTATTGAAAGGATTAAAAAAAAAAAAACAAGTTCACAGAAAAAGCGATATCCTGCAAAAGCCACCCAAATCCTCTGTACTGAATGCAGAACCCGTTAGCAACTGAATGCTGGAGGGAGGCCATCTGGTGGCTGCAGAGTGAGTTCTGGGGGGGGGGGGGGGGAGATACTCGGTCATGCAAGGGACCAACCATCTCAGCCTTGGGATGGAGCATCCCTCTGGCAGGTAGCAGGCTGCAAGTTTAATTTCCAGCCTTGCCTGATGAAAAAAGTCCCTGGCAGCAAGTTATGGAAAGACTATTTTTTCTCTGAGATTCTGGCATTACTTATGAAGGCTGCACCATTTCTGATCTTACTTGAGAAAGATAGCCTGTGTCTACAAAATAATCTGCTATCCAGAAACAATTATCCAGAAGTGAAGATTGTTACCTGCAGGCCCTTTATTATTGTTTATTGCCATCTTGTTTAAACACAATTGGCTATCCCTTTTCAGCACACTAATTGGCCTTGCCTTTTCAGTCCTCTGATAGGCTATGCTGTTTTATCACATGTATATTAAATGCATATCCAGTGAAAAGTATCAAGCAATTTAATTTCATGTTAGAAGAACGAATGAAAGGCAAATTGCTGCTCCTCTTACTCTGCCTAATACTCTCAAAAATAATACTGCTCTGCCCCCAGACTTTTTGCTTTTTCTTGTATTGTCATAGTTTGCTATTATTTTCAAGGACATTTGCTTGCTGCAATCATGTTCAAGTCCATGGAGGCAGATGGGAGGATGTATACCAAAATGAATAATTTCAATTCTATTTAGTTCATTATTGATTCTAAAGATGAAAGTATACAGGATCTTGGCAAAGGTATATTCCTGAGCCTATATTTATCAGAATAATACAAATGCAAGAAGTGGGAGGAATATTTGTATGGAGTAAATTGGTATAAGGAGAAGGAAGTGAAATAGCCTTCAGAATCATCCTCCCTCCAGCCTGGCTTACTTCCTGTTTTGGAGCCATACCAGGAGCCCCCTTACCCTTCTTTCTTTTTCCACGTCTCTGGAAACATTGGATACATCATCCTTGTCCACCAAACTGTTTCTTTCATGGTGCAGAACAGAGGAGGGATCACCTGGTGTCCTACTCTCCATCACGATTCTGCTGCCATTATGTACATAGAAGGATTAAGGCTGGAATAACCAAAGGATGTTCCCTTTGGGATTCTCCATGCTCATTACTCACAATACTGGAAAGATATAAAGAGATATATAATATACATTCTTCCTAATCATTCAGGTCTCTGTTTCTCCCTGTTTTTGCCTGCCTTTTATCCCATTTTAGCCAGTTACTTGTTTCTGATGTTTGCTGATGATTCATAAATAAATATCAAGCTACATTTCTGCAAGCTGAACTGAGTGGCATATATGCTTGCTCTGATCTGGATGTAGGAATTGATGGAAATGTGCTGGGTGCTAACCAAACTGGTAATTACACAGTCATTTTCCAACATTTGTGACATCCTGTCACTCCCTCTATCTTCCCTGTGTCCTCACTCTTCCCTGTATTTTCTTCCTGCCCCTTCAGCCTTTGTCTCTCCCTCGCCCAAGCCTCTCCCTTGCCTTCCCTCTGAGTTTGTCTCCTTTATTGCCCAGCTGCTCACTTTTCTGCCACCCTCCCCATTGCTCCCCCGATCCAGCCCTCCTCCTCCTCCTCCTCCTCACAGTCTATGATCAAACTCTTTGCAGCCCAGAAAGCAGGTGTTCCTTGGCCACCATCCCCGGATCTAGCCTTTGTTGTGATTAGTATGACTATTCTAACAGTGGACGAGTAGCAAAGATGGCAGGAATCAGGAGGAAAACAGCGGGGGGTATATGACTACAGAGCTCCCTGGGTGACTTTCAGACAGGCGTACTCTCCCTTCGCCCAACATACCTCAAAGGGTTCTTGTTGTGGAAGTAAAATGACAGGACACCCCCCCCCTCCCCCACCCATCCCCAGAAAGCCACCTTAAGCTGTTGGGGAAAGGCAGATTACAAATGCATAATAAATAAACTTTTTCCCAGTGAAAGTCACGTGGTATGACCATCTTTCCAAAGGACTCTGTTTTTAGAAAATTTACAGATGATAATTTTGTTGCTCCCAGACCTTAGAATTCCCTGCCCAGGATATCAGAATAGCTTTGTTATCTTTCCACTTGTGTTTTTTATTCAGACAGGTTTTAAATTTAACATTGCAGATGTTACCAGTGGTGCTCTTTATTTTTTGCTGATGGGCTTTAAGTATAATTGTGTATTTTGTCTTACATTTTAATGCAAAAGCCAGTTTGAACACTACTTGTAATAGAATGGTGGAGCATAGATGCAGGTCTAAAGAAGAAAATAATATTTCATTAAACACAAATAGGCCACTCCAAGGAATGGGGGACAACATCTTCTCCCTGCCCTTTTCTCTAAAAGGGTTATCCCACACACATGCACACTGAGCTCCTTGCGCACAGCTTGGCCTCTCCTTGAAAGCATAACATGGTGACAGGTGTTTGGTTCAAAAGCAGATCTCTGAAGTTCCATCTGTTGCACTTGCTTTTCCATGGCTCCAAATTACTTCTTCATGGATGGCAAGGAGAAATCAAGCACTTAGCCCTTTCCTTCAGAGTCCAAAGAGTGGTTTCAGAGAAGACGTCAGATACAGAAGGTGCCTTCTCTTTCATAGCTACAAGGCAGATCACGAGGGAGAGGAGAAATTCAAATTCTAAATTACAGTCAAATCACCATCTGCCACACAACACCCCAGACTTAACAATTGTTGACAAGAAAGACAAAAAAAAGTCTGGATAGTGGACACTGCAATACCTGGAGTCAGCAGAATAGAACAGAAAGTACTAGAGAAAATCGCAAAATACAAAGGCCTGCAAATAGAAATAGGACTGTGGCAAAAGAAAGCAAAGATAGTACCAATAGTTATAGGTGCCTTGAGCACAATCCCGAAACATCTGGAGCACCACTTGAAGACCACCGGCATCGACAAAATCACCATCAGTCAAAAGGCAGCTTTACTTGGAACAGCTTATATCCTGTGACAATACCTTTAACTCCATCAAACAACATCTGCCTATCCCAGGTCCTTGGGAAGGATTCGATAGGTGGATAAAAATGCCAAATCCATTCTAAACATCTGGCTGACTGTATGACCAATAATAATAATAATAGTAATTTAGATTCTACCTTTCCTCCAAGAGCTCAGAGTGGATCATATTGGGATCTCCCTTCACAAAGCAACCATGTGAAGTAAGTTGGACTGAGCAAGACTGACTGGCCCTAATTGAGTTTCTGTGGCAGTGGGTAGACTTGAACCTAGGCTCCACAGCCTAGTTCAACACCTTAACCACTAAACCAGACTGGTCCACTAATGTGTTATCACATTAAAAACCAGAATTGCTTTTGTGGATTTGGCAGTGCAGCTTTTAGACATAATGTGGCTGGGTTTGTGCATGTTTAACTAGGCTAAAACACAGTTTGGTTGCAGGGGAATCTGTGGGGAGGAGTTAAAAAAGGTCAAGTTCGTGGATGTGATCATGCAACTGAAGCCCTGGCACTTTTTAATGTTCATTGCATGTATCACATGCATGTAAAAACTTTGATCCACAGTTGTGCCTGCGATCTTGACCCTTTTGCCCACAGACACCTCTGTAACCAAACTGTATTTTAGCCTAGTCTAACATGTGTGAACGCAGCCATGTCATATCCAAAGGCTGCATTGCCATATCCACAAAAGCAACTCTAGACTGAATGATAACACAATGGTGAGCCAGTGGATAAAATTAAGGTGTTAGACTAGACCAAGGAGTCCAGGGTTTCAGTGGGCCTTTGCTTAGTGCACCCCACCCTTCCTACTAGGTTCCATCCCTGTCATTCATTTGTCCTCTGCCTTACACTTCCCCTTTCCATTGTAGCTCAGAATGGGCCCAGAAGGAAACAGGCTCTTGATCCCTTTCCATACTTTTTTTTTTACTATTTTGCTCACTTGGAGAAAGATGGTGAATAGGCAGCACTGACAAGAAGGATAAAGAGTACAGCCAGGTCCTTCCAGGAGTAAATTAGGAAAAGGATCCCTGCTGAATGTGAGGTTCAACAGATGCCCACCTATGCCAGTCTTTGACACCAGCCTATCTTGTACATAGGCTTCAAAAATAGTTGATGCACTTTGGACTTAGCATGCACGTGAAACACAGCACAGCACTCTCTGCTATTCATTGAAGCAGCATTTTTTTTCAAGTTTCCATGCAGCTGTTTTAAGAAGCTGACTTATAGTTACTGTAGTTCTTAAAGCAGCTGCATCTTCTTTCAGATTCACACAGAAGCCTGAAAAAAGAGACTCTGCTTCAGTAAATAGCAGAGAGGTCTTACAGTCAAGATTGCCTGAGATTTGAAGCAGTTCTTCCAAATCAGTGTCATAGCATGGACTTCCTATTGCTCTGCCTTAAATACAGACAACATCAAAGTGTAAATCCACAGGGTTGTACTGCTGCTTCTTTATGAGAGCCTACCTGCCATCACTCATACTGTACTTTGAAAAGGCATTCATTCTAAAGCATTTGCATGATTGTATCAGTTCATTTCTAGATCCAATTTATGATGATGCTTTTGGATCTCAAAACCATGTATGGCTTGCATCTCAAGTATCTTAAGGAAAACTTTCTCTCATAGAAGAATCTCTGAGCATTAAGAACCCCAAGCTCTGGCCAGGCTCCTCCTTTTAAAGACGTAAGCTGATCTCCCACTGGGGCAGACCCTTGTCTGCTGTGGCCCTGGAACTGTAGAATGCATTCCCAAGGAAGCCTGTACAGGTAAAACTCCAAAAATTAGAATATCGTGCAAATGTTCATTTATGTCAGTATGGCAACTCAAAAGGTGAAACCAATATATGAGATAGATGCATTACATGCAAAGCGAGATATGTCAAGCCTTACTTTGGTATAATTGTGATGATTATGGCGTACAGCTTATGAAAACCCCAAATTCACAATCTCAGAAAATTAGAATAGTGTGAAAAGGTTCAATATTCTAGGCTCAAAGTGTCCCACTCTAATCAGCTAATAATCCATAACACCTGCAAAGGGTTCCTGAGCCTTTCAATGGTCTCTCAGGCTGGTTCAGTAGGAATCACAAGCATGGGAAGGACTGCTGACCTGACAGTTGTGCAGAAAACCATCATTGACACACTCCATAAGGAGGGAAAGCCCCAAAAGATAATTGCAAAAGAAGTTGGATGTTCCCAAAGTGCTGTATCAAAGCACATCAATAGAAGGTTATGTGGAAGGGAAAAGTGTGGTAGAAAAAGGTGCACAAGCAGCAGGGATGACCGCAGCCTGGAGAGGATTGTCAGGAAAAGGCCATTCAAAAGTGTTGGGGACTTTCACAAGGAGTGGACTGAGGCTGGAGTTAGTGCATCGAGAGCCACCACACACAGACGGATTCTGGACATGGGCTTCAAATGTCATTCCTCTTGTCAAGCCGCTCCTGAACAACAAACAACATCAGAAGCGTCTTACCTGGGCTACAGAAAAAAAGAACTGGTCTGTTGCCCAGTGGTCCAAAGTCCTCTTTTCTGATGAGAGCAACTTTTGCATCTCATTTGGGAACCAAGGACCCAGAGTCTGGAGGAAGAATGGAGAGGCACACAATGCACAATGCTTGAAGTCCAGTGTGAAGTTTCCACAGTCTGTGTTGATTTGGGGAGCCATGTCATCTGCTGGTGTTGGTCCACTGTGCTTCATTAAGTCCAGGGTCAACGCAGCCGTCTACCAGGAGATTTTGGAGCACTTCATGCTTCCTTCCGCAGACGAGCTTTATGGGGATGCTGACTTCATTTTCCAGCAGGACTTGGCACCTGCCCACACTGCCAAAAGTACCAAAACCTGGTTCAATGACCATGGGATTACTGTGCTTGATTGGCCAGCAAACTCGCCTGACCTGAACCCCATAGAGAATCTATGGGGCATTGCCAAGAGAAAGATGAGGGACATGAGACCGAACAATGCAGCGGAGCTGAAGGCCGCTATTGAAGTATCCTGGTCTTGCATAACACCTCAGCAGTGCCACAGGCTGATAGCATCCATGCCACACTGCATTGCGGCAGTCATTGCTGCAAAAGGGGCCCAAACCAAGTCCTGAGTACATATGCATGCTTATACTTTGCAGAGGTCCGATCTTGTTCTATTTCCAATCCTTGTGTTATTGATGTCATGTAATATTCTAATTTTCTGAGATTGTGAATTTGGGGTTTTCATAAGCTGTACACCATAATCATCACAATTATACCAAAGTAAGGCTTGACATATCTCGCTTTGCATGTAATGCGTCTATCTCATATATTGGTTTCATCTTCTGAGTTGCCATACTGACATAAATGAACATTTGCACGATATTCTAATTTTTTGAGTTTCACCTGTATATGTTCCCTGCTGGCTTTCTTTTAAGGATAGATGACAAGCCTGAAACTCAGTGGGACATATGAGGACCAGAGACCATCATTATCACGTACCTTAAAATACTTATTGTTCTGGTAATCTTTTCTGTTTGTATTTTAAGTGGTGGAGAATCACCTGGTAAATTTCAGTTGAAAGAGTAGTGGTACATAAATATAAATATTGTAAATAAGTACTATCCTCAAGACTGGGAAAGATTTTTGTTTTATGTTACTTTCAGTTTACTGCACCTTCTCCAACCTTTGCTGTGCTTGCTGGGAAGTTTGGAAGCTGTAATCTAACACACCTAATTAATACCAAGTTGTAGAAGACTTGATTTCAATAATAGTGCTATATAAGCAAGAAAATACATTAAGCAAACTCCTCTTGATTTCAGCTCCTCTTTCACTTGAGAACAGAGAGCAAATGCATGGAGTTATTGTAGTTTAAAGGAACATAGATTTATACTAGTTCCTAACTGTTCAACTATTTACTCCTCTCTGTTTTATGATATTGTTGAATTTATGTTATCTTAACAACATATCATTTTTGAAGGAAAGGACCCATTTTCATTTTTTTAAAAGGAATAAACAACTTTAATCAATAATGACTGCTGAAGTGTATAGAACATTATAGCATACAAGAGTATTAGGTCATCCTGAGAATGTTACACTCCATAATGTAGAACTTATAGGACAATGTTTATGAGATTCCAAGAGTTTCTCTTTTTTTCTGAGCAGAAAAGAAACATGTGAATGGGTCACTTGTAGTATCAGACTTTATAGAAGAATTTAAAGCTCACAGTATCTGTAATTCAGGGGAGAACAGAACAGGTTCCCTTGGTAGACCTCCAGAAGATTTAGAGTATATCAACAATATGTTTGTTTGCTTGTTTGTTTGTTTATTTTTCAAATTTAGATACCGCCCATCTCACAAAAAGTGACTTTTTCTGAATAGCTTCACTTTTTTTAGTTTAACAAAAAAAACCACCTATTTTTCCTCTGACATTAAGCTGTAGTTTTCTCCTGCAGGAAAAGAAGAGTTAGGTTGTGTACAAGCTACAGTTCTGATGGTGTGAGCAAATTCTTGAGTTTTCCACCTGCTTTGGGACCCACTTTTCTGCACCTTGTTCCAGAGAACGCAGCTCTGGCTTTAGTAAAAGACAATGAAGATTCCATAAGCCAAAAGTTTGCTGACCTTTTCTGAAATCTATAAATGAGTTTTCAGCAGATGTTGTGAAAGATTCAATGAATTCCCAAAACTTGACAATAGGAGGAGCTGTCCACTCATTTAAATATTACATGAAATTACCTTCCTATGCCTTTCTGTTAACAATAATCATGTAGTGTAGCACATTTTCCACAACCATATTGTATTCAAGGCAGATCATAGAACAGTTAATTTAAATAAAAAAGCACACTGTGACAAATAAAATTACACTACAATATACCAGCATCTGTCTGTTTTCACACCACATAATCAGGTTAGATAAATACTTAGTAGATTTATTTGCACAACATGCTATGCTTTGATAAGATTAACCTTGATTAGTTTTACTTATGGCTTAGCATTTTCTGCCAACCCAGGTCATTTGATAAGTTTATGATTCAAAGTATTGCACGAACCCAGAAAATGAGTTAATTCTGTAACTGGGTTAAGCATATTATGTGCCTGCAGCCATCAAATTTCAATATTTACAAATCATTTGAAACTTATCCAGTGTTTAAATGAATGTGAACCATTGCAATGGGAGTTAAGAATGCCCAGTGTCAATCATCTCTGCATTATATCCACACTAAGCTAGTAATTTGGCAGTTCATACGAAGAGACCCAGCAGCAAGAAAGCTGAGCCACACCAAGCCAGCACAAAAGAGGAACAGGTGCTATCATTACCTACAACCCAGCTGGAAGGCCCAGCCAAAGTCCTACTTTTTGCCACTGGTCCAGCTCTAAATAGGAGACCCAAGGAGGTAGCTTCCTCAGGCAGCTGGTTTGGGTGTTATAGAGGGACAACAAATTATTTGTATTATTTCCTTGGTATTGCCATGGAGGAGAAAGAAGAAGCAGTTGTGGGATTTTCTGTTCCAAGTGCCAAAAGAAGGTGACCAGCTATGTACCTTCTTTTTAATGAAAAGAGATAGCTTCTATTTACTGCTGTTTCAAATGGCAACCCCCCCCCCCAAAAAAAAGGAAAGGCAAGATCATTACTGCAAACAAGGCACTTTAAACAGCCTTCTCTCCCACCCCAAGGTTTGGGGATTGCATATATATCTGGCCTCCCACAGGTATGAATGTGTCCCAGCAATCCAAATGGTACATGATGTCACAAGCATCCACTTGAGTGAGAAATTCATACCTAACCAATGACTGAAACTCATGGTCTCATTCACAGCCTATACACAGGCACAAAATTTGGAATTTGCAAATGCATAGCTAACTCCCCAGAAATGTAAGCAATTATAAAATGAGTGGATTACTTCCATGTAACTCAACAGAAGCAAAAGTGTAACTATTAAGAGTCTAAAGTAACAACAAAGGGGGATAGTCCTAACCTTAACAGATGACTAGATAGGTTGGTTCTGCCCATACCCAACCCTGTTTCCATCCCTATCAAATTTTACATTCTGAGCCATCAAAAATTATCTTTATCCTTCTGGCAACTCCTCCAGATCTCTCTTTAAAAGAAAAGGTCTCCTGCCAGACAAAGCTACAAGTATGGGACTTCATGGACTTCACTGATCTTTCTCAGTGGAAGTAACAGGAATCTTGTGACTGATTCAAAAGTCAGTCCCCTGTCTCTTAAAGAGCTTATCTCTGGAGTAGGATTACAGTCTACTATATCTACATGTCCCATGATTTATCACTGATCCCATGTTAAACATCAATATGGAATCATTTGCATCCTATGTTCATCATATTTAGAGCTTCCTTTACTAGAATGCTTTTATCGAGACGTTTCATTTCATCTAGTATTCATCCTGAGTCATTGGTAAGGCCAGTATCCATTCAAGAAAGAAATCTAAAGAAATGGCATCAAACAAATACATGAATGGAGATGTGCAGTGACGTTGTTGTTATGTAATCTCTTCTAAAGACTACCCAGAAAATGCTGGTAATTTAGGGTCAATTCTAGCTTTAACCCAAAGCCAAAGAATTGTCCAAATGCTGTCTTAATATATATGTGGTTCCAAGCAAAACTGTTTTTTGCAAATTAAATGTGGGAAGGCTGGTGTGGGTCTTCTGGGCTGTGTGGCCGTATTCTGGAAGTTCTGTTTCCTAACGTTTCGCCAGCATCTGTAACCGGCATCTTCAGAGTGCAGGAGCCCAGACAGGAGCAGTTCTCTCTGTGCCCAGGATGGTGTGACCCTTTTGTGGGTATTTATAGAGATCTGAAGGGGGGGGCTGGGGGGGTGGGTTAATGAATGGCTGCTTGTTTTGGTATCAGAATATCTGTGTATCTTCCTGTGGGTTAGGCAGGGTTTTTTCTTCTATTGAGTTGTTAACGAGTGGCTGCTGAGGGTGATTAGCATGTTTATTGTGTGAGCTGTTCGCATGTCCTGGTGGTTGAGCTGAGTTCGTTGACCATTTGCAGGCTGTATTTTTCAGGATTGGTAGCCAGGTTTTGTTGATTTTTAGACTCTCCTCTTTTTTATTGAAACTGTGCTGGTGTTTGTGAATCTCAATGGCTTCCCGGTATAGCCTGGTATAGTGGCTGTTGGTGTTGTCCAGTATCTCTGTGTTTTCAAATAGGATTTTGTGTCCAGTGTGCCTGAGAGCATGTTCAGCTACTGCAGATTTTTCTGGTTGCTGTAGTCTGCAGTGTCTTTCGTGTTCTTTTATCCTGATATGGATGCTGCGTTTTGTGGTCCCGATGTATACTTGCCCGCAGCTGCATGGTATGCGATATACTCCTGCGGTGGTGAGGGGATCCCTTTTGTCTTTTTCTGATTTTAGCACTTGTTGTATTTTTCTGGTGGGTCTGAAGATTGTTTGGAAATTGTGTTTTTCCATCAGTTTTCCCATGCGGTCTGTGACCCCTTTGATGTAGGGCAGAAATACTTTGTTGGTGGGTGGCTGTTTTTCTTCTTCAGTCGCATGTTGTTTTCTTGGTTTGATGGCTCTTTTTATTTCATTCTTGGAGTAGCCATTCGCTTGTAGGACCCAATTAAGGTGGTTAAGTTCAGAGTTTAGGAATTGGGTTTCGCAGATCCGATTGGCACGATCCATGAGGGTTTTGATAATGCCTCTTTTCTGACGTGGGTGGTGGTTGGAGGTTTTGTGTAGATACCGGTCTGTGTGGGTGGGTTTTCTGTAAATTTTGTGTCCTAATTTGAGGTCTGGTTTGCGTATGACCAAAGTGTCTAGAAATGGAAGTTTGCTGTCCATTTCTTTTTCCATGGTGAATTGTATATTGGGGTGGATGCTGTTTAGGTGGTTCAGGAAATGTGGGAAGGTTGAATAATTCTAATTTTGTCAGCTGTTTTGACAATTCCATTGTTATATAAATACTACTACTCATAAGTAACAATAACAATATTTATTATTAGGACTATGATGTGATCTTATACAAATGTTCTTGTTGGGTCAGTAGTTCAAGACTGTCCTTGAAGAAAAGTAGAGATGTAATAGTAATAAACAACATAAGTTTAATAACTGAAGGCTCTGTGCAAGAAGACTTGCACCTGTGCAAGCCATGTTTAGTGGTTCTTCTGATGCCACCCTTGTAAATCTTCCAATAAGTACAGGGGCAGGTAACAATGGAAGTGCATAGGAGGCCAGTGGTCTGAAAAGAAGCTCCAAGTGAAGGGAGCGGAGCAGCCGCCGCCACCACCACCTCCCCAGAATGATTCTGGAACTCACATCAGGGCCTGGAGATATACAATCTTCTCATCCAGTGCTGACTTTAAAATATAGAGCAGTTTGTTTCAAACTTGGCAACTTTAAGATGTGTGGACTTTAACTCCCAGAATGCTGGCTGGGGAATTCTGGGAGTTGAAATCCACACATCTTAAAGTTGCCAAATTTGAAAAATGCTGATGTAGAGTCTTACAAATGTACTTTTCAAGCAGGGGGTTTAATTTTTCTGTACACTCCAGCATTTACCCCAGAGTGCTGATGCCAAGCCTACAACCGAAAAATAAATGGTGAGCCTCATAATTTGGAAATTTTCAGTAGAGGCCCCAGGATTTGAAATGCTACCTTTAGGGCAGCAGCGCTAGCCTTGTCATCTTACTCATGCCAGGAAAAAAAAACTTTTCTTTCAAGCCTTTAAGAGATAATGTTAAGTTTGCTTTTTCTAGCTTTATTGCTGCTTTTCATTTCTCAGTTTGCTATTTTGTCTTGGTTTCCAGATTATTGCTGTTAGAGGTTTTTTAAATGAAATTCCAGCGTGCATACACACAGCTGGAAAAGAGTGCAAAAGAAAAAAAAAAAATTTGAAAATGTCCATTGAAGTGGTTTGCATTAGTTAAGATCATGAAACTTAAAAGTTTGACTGTTTCAAAATCTGGATATGATGGGAACAAAATTGACTGCCCAGGCTCTTTTATCATGAACTAGCCTAGTCTTGTGCATCTCTTACTGAAAGAGAACTTCCTTTTGAATTGTGCCCAATACTTTCAAAACAGATCCCAACTACGGGCTGCAGCTGCCTCCTCAGTGACATATAGTAAGATTTACTTAATCTGCTTGAAAAGGGGAAAATGTTTTTGTCCCCCAATTTGTTGCAACATCTGAAAGTTCGCAAGGCTATGACCCCTCTTTGAGAACAGTCTCCCACCACCTGCAAATACTCCAGGAAAAGCAAGGGAACAATCAAACACGTGCTGGCTAACTGTTGCCAAAGCAACGGTTATGGTTTACCCCGAGGAGGTCTTCAGCTCCACCACAGCTTTGTCAGAAAGGAACGTGAACCAGCTGTTACCAAATAGCCATTTGGAAAACACTGTGACATAATGGTTGTAAGTTCATAAAGAGACCCCCTGATTTTTCCCTCAATACAAATAGGGCTGTCTCCACTAAGCATCATGTAAAAAAACCTTTTTTCGTGTCATGCACAATAATAAATAATCCACTTAACAGAATGAACACTGACTGACCATGAGTTATTTAAGGCCTCCTCTGGAGCTACTTTTATTAGCATACAAATAATAACAGTACATGTTCCTGCACTCCCTTTTCAGTAACGTTGGATGAGGTGGCAACTTCATCTCCATGGTTGTCCCTCTTGGAAACTAGGTGGCAGGAGGGAGATTGTGCTCCCAATGCTGGCGCTTGGCAGCTGTCCCTGAGCTTCACCCATTCAGGTGACAGCATGGGTCACTTAGGCATTTGCATATAGAAGGTGTATCCATAGGAAAGCTCTCATGCATTTGGTGAATATGTATTGGTAGAGTAGAACTGAAGCTATTGATCATGCCTTCCAGCAACACGGCGACTTAGGAGCTGCAGTATTGTATATGTTGTTTTGGAGAACTGAAACATAATTCCTTGGGTAAATGAAGAACACCGAGATGCCTGGAGAAGTCACTTTACTTGGTTTACAAACAAATACTTCAATAAATGAAAACATCTCAAAATGTTCTATAAATGTTTGTTACTCTTTTTTCTTTAATACCCCTCTGTATCAGAGCACTGCAGTCAGTCTGCTTAAGCAATTCCGCTTATCATTGGTCAAAGCTCTTATTCAGGAACTTCACCCTATATTCCACCTTCCTGCTACCCAGCAGTCCCCTACTAATAACACATGATATATCAGTTTTACCACAGCATTATTGTTGCATCCTCTACTTGTTCTTCCCAGAATCATCAAAGGGGTGGTCCCAGTTTACAGACTGAGAGAAACAAAGAATAATTACGAGACTCTCAGACATGTGCCTTTCCTATAAAATGGTGTGAAACTATTTGCAACACTTTTGCCTCTTACCTTGGAGAATTTTACCTCTAGGGTTGGCCAAATAGCCTTTTCCATAGAAGCCAATGAGTTAACAAAAAAGCTTTCTGAAAATGGAATAATTAGGTCCCAGTCACAGATTGAGAAATCTCTGCAGGCAAATGTGATGTCATGATTGCAATCTCACAGTTACCAGTAGAGGTTCTGCAATCTGGAGGGCTACAACACTGGTTGCTGAATGTGCCTATGAAAATTCTTATTTTATTTCTGAGGAACCTTCAAAGGATGGTATTGTGAGGTTCCTGCTGATGCCAGTCCTAGAAAAGAGTCTAGAATTTGCTGGCCCTTCTTTGCTGTCTCAGCTTGAAGAACTTCCATCTCCTACTATACAAGGTAGTCATCATCAGCATCACTTACCTTTCTCTCTTTCCCAGTTGTGTAGAGGAAGACGACTAAAGTAGTGGGGCACCCAAGATAAGGGCCCCAAAACCTAGAAGTGATTTTGGCCCAGTGAATGTTGGCAAAAGGGCTTCTAGATCACATATTGATTCCAAGCAGCTGAATCATACTTTTCTGATTTCATATTACTTCATGTTAGTTTATAAGAGGCTTTTTCCAGATGGAATTTTCATCAATAATAGATAACTGGTGTGAATGGCAACATTTACAGTATAATCTAGGAGCACATGCCACTTACAGGTTGTTTTCACACAGAATTGCCAGGTTTTATAAAGAGGTTGAGCATCAGTTACGAAGCAAAGATTGTATGGTTCCTTCATACAATGATTTTGGCTTGCCCACAGGTAAAGAAAATTTGTCAAAGAAAACAATGGCAACTCTAGTGATTTTGGAATCGAGGGCTGGGCAGGACTTTTGATTTGATCTTCAAAAGGTGCTTTACAGCACACAGGAGTACAGGGGTGACACAAGATATGATTTTTAAAAAAGTCAAAATGGTAGCCACAATATTGTGATCAAAGTTCTGCCCATTTTTATATGCATTGCAACCCTGCATATACCCCCACAGGAGTGTAAATGTAGCACTTGTCTGCAACACCTTAAAGCAGCCGTGGATCCACTCCACCCTCCCTGATTGCCCAGCTGCCTGCCCCACAATGCTGGAAAAAGGCACAGATGCTTTAGGAAGTTGCAGCAGGTGACAAACACTTTCTGGTGATCAGATCTGAACTTCTGCCCAGCCCTGCTGGCTATAATCTTTGATTAGGAAAAAAAATCATTCTAGTGTTGAATGTTGAATCTTTGCTACTGTATTACCTACTAATGTGTGCTGCTTTTCTGATCCAACCTAGTCATTGTGCTAAAATCAGCATATCTGTATCAATTAGGAAAAGGACAAAAAAAGACACCATCCACACTTCAGCAAGCAATTTGCAGATATGTGAATACCAGCTTCCTGCAGCAGTTTCTCCATAATGTATAGTTTAGTTCTATTAATGTGAGCATTAAACACACAGAAACTTTTATTCCAATTATGAATAAAAACTCATTGCTCTGAGTAAGGAACAAATGCCAATGAGGCTTGGCTAGCTTGTTTTGTCCTACTGAACAAATCATGGTCAAGGAAGCCATGCTTTAATGCAAGAGATAAAGCAAATCCTATTTGTGGGTTTTCTTTTGCTGACTCTGTTACTGTAGTTGCTTTCATTCTCTATGGCTGTTAAGTTCTCAAAAAAAGCTATCACAAACTGGCTTGAAGACCTGAATAGGAGGATTCAGTTCTGTTGATTTTGTCACATAAAACTGAAATATCCAAATGAATTACAAACATTTGGCACTAAGCTTTTTTTAAAAAAAAATCCCTCATATTACTCAGGGTTGCTAAAAAGGCATAACCGTCTTTGGCAATGCACAGCATATTGATGTAGTAAAGCTAAGGATGTGGAACCAAAAAAATAATCCTATTTTTATGTTCCTTGCCCCCCAGGTTGAAGTTCAGGGGAACAGCTGGAGAGATTTGTTCACGCCAGCTCTGGTGCTGGATCACAGCTGTGGCTTGTCCAGCATTTAAACTCCTTCCATTAAACTCTTGTAGTCTTCAAGCAACACATATTTTGCTGCCAGAGCTTACTAACGGTAGGATTCAAGAAGACATTTTGAAAGCCGTTATCAAATCTTTAAATCTAATAATACAATAAAAAGATACAGAATTGCATGTTGCCATGCCATTAACACATCTGAGGAAGTGAACTCCCTTTCACTGGATGTAATCAAATAGAGGCTGGATGAACATTTGAAGGTGCTATAATTTGGATGCCAGCACAGAGCAGGGTTGGATTTGATGGTTTAAATGGCCCCTTCCAGCTTAATGATTCTATCTAGCCACCGCTGACTCCAAACTTGACAGAGCCCTCAGCAAAGGGTCTTTTAGAGGCCACATCTTTAACTGCTTGAGGGCAAGGGGGAAAACTCTGGTACAGTGTTAATGCAAGAACTATGTAAAAATGTCAGGCCTCATTAGAGACTCATATGGTTTCCTTCAGTCTTCAACCAATAGTGTTCTCAGAGATACCAGAGGTTGGATGGAGATGTTCTTTGTGGCAAAGGCTAGGCTTTATTATAAGAGTGAGTTATTTGGGGGGGCTGGATGTTCTACTCAATGTTATGGAGTGAGGGGCAAGAACAACAGTGAGCACAGTGATTGTACAAAGCAAGGGGATCTATTTTAACACCTCTTTGGGTTTTAACTGGATTAAGCCTCTTTTTTATAGTGTAAGCCTCAAAATACTGCAGAAATAGATTGCTATGATTCAGCAATCACAGTGAGACAGATCTCCAGGGTGGGAAGCATATGTTGCCTACTCTTGCTACATTACTAAGCTAAGCCTCCTACCCCAAAATTCAACCTCTGGGGATCAGTAACAGTTTATGAAAATATCCAGTAACTCCTGGACACCCAACTGGAGCTCAAGGGTGGCAGCAGTGTGTCCATGGAGAACTTCTTTGATACCTGCCAGGCTCCTTTATTTTTATTTCAAAGATTCTTTTAATTGAAACAAATAGGAAGTGACCAGGATACAACTATAATCTGTAGCTCCAACAATACCTCTGGCCATATGTAGACCTACAGACATTATTTTTTAAAATAAATAATAATTAAATATGTGAATAGCTGCAGCCCAGTGCTTTATTTGTTGGGAAGTATGCTGCCTGTCCAGAAAAAAGGGGTAAAGGTAAGCTGAGGCAGGAATGAACATCCTAGATGGTTAAGAGGCCTGGAAGTGAATGATTTCACCATGGCAATCTAACATATTCTCAAATTCAACAAATTGTGATTGATGTTAGGTTTAGCCCAAGGAACTCCAAGAAACAATGCAAAATCAGTTCAGCTATGTTTATTAGCTACAACCTCTAGCAAGAATCTTCCCAGACTGAAACCCCAGCTCCCAAACCAGCCAGCCACCACACTGTGAATTCCTCAGGGAGGTGCCAGCCTCATCCTCTTGTAGTTCCCACACTCTTTTGGTGAACTAAGAAAACACTTATCTCCCTGAGCCTGGCCTTCATAATTCCATTCCATCACACAACGACCTGTTATGAAGTGGGGTGATATGTGGAAAAAAGATGTTTATTTTATATTCAAGAGTCTTCCTTGATGTCTTTATAACTGGGGTGGTCATTATCTTCTGAAAAAATGAAGCCTGCACCATCACTCCTAACTATGTTCCTGGGTTGGTTCAGTTCAGGAGAACCCTTGGCGAAGCCCTCCTGATGGCCTTCTCAGCTATAACTCTTTCCAGTGGGTTTCCCATAAGGCCCTATAACAGTCCTATGTCAGAGCCATTCGGGGAAATTAAAATGATAGTTGAGCACTGAAAAAAGAAGAGTTTCAAAAGAGACTCAGGACAGGTCTCTATAGTGAGACCTACCAGGGTGTTGGAGCTTCACGGCTGTACAAAGATGTCACATGCTGATATGAACTGATCTAGTTTTCCCTGTATGTCATCCATTCACTTTTTTAAAAAGTGCATTTGATGCATATAGCAGAGGCTGAATTTTGCCTGATCTGATACTTGCATTTGGGATGAAGATGAAATTCATCCCTCGGCTACCAGCCTGATTATAGCCCTCTTTAATTTCCCTTTTAGATCCCAATAGAAGCTAATATGAACTAAGCAAGCCCCTGTTAGCATAGAATAACCCCCTTCTCTAATTAGCTACACCCACAGCCTACTGAATTCTGCTGATATGATACCCTGAGAACTAAATAAATACGTATTGACTTTGAATCAATGTATAGCATGTTTAGTTTCTTTATACCCTTTCCAAGCAAAAACACAAAACTGCAGGTGTCTGAACAGATTCTGCTATTGAAATGGTATTTGAGCTGCCAGAACAGGTAGCAGGACTAAGGTGCTAGTCAAAGTTCTACACTAGTTAATGACGGCTGCTGCTGCTGCTATTGTACTGCAAGGATTTGGAAGTGGGGGGAGAGATTTGGCTTTTCTGACCCTGTGCCAAATTGTCTTTGTTCAGCTTTCCTTCATCTTTGTTCTGCCCCTTTTGCTCCCTGGACTTCAGCCCACCCACCCATCTTACACAAGATAATAGCAATTTGGGATCAGTTACAGTAAAATGTAACAGGAACTACAGCTGTTGTCCCTTTTCCATTCATGTAAACCTCTTCCAATATCACTAGTTCAATATTTTGCTCAATGTTGTATTTCATTGCATTCCTTATTACCCGAGATGAACTAAATATGCCATTAGAGGGAACAAGTTATTCTTTTAGCAGCTTTACAGCTCCATATGTGCCAAGTATCACTGGAAGTAAGTTTCAGCACCGCAAAGGGAGATGTTTGACATTCACAACAACCTCTGTTTTCCATCTTCAGGATTTTTTTTCTTCTTTTTCATGGAATGCTCTTCTTATTCATATCAGATGTTCTGTATACTAAAATTGGCTGTTCTGAGCCCAGTGAGAATGCTTTCACCTCTCAGTGTGAGGTTTAAAGATCTTTAAACCGAGATAGTGGATGTGTTCATATATAGCATCCTAAAGCATAATTTAGTATTATGAGAATAAGCACCTGGGAACATTGGCTTCTCCTTTCCATGATGGATAGCTAGAGCTTCACTGAGCAATTTAGAAGCTTTAGCTTCTGTTTTAGACTAATTGGATCTTACTCGGTCATTCAAATCTGGCCAAACTGTGATTTTTTTTTTAACTAGGGTTACTGAAAACTAAATCAGCTTCAAGCAATAGTTAGCTAACTTGTTCCGATGCTAAACTGCTCATTGCTAAACTGTAATTAATCCAAAATGGAACCAGAGGGAAAGTGGGGAGATCTTAAGGCCTGTCACAGGACATCCTCAAAAAACAAACAAAAGCCAATCACCCAGGGGTCCTCATTCAAGGAAGGCTAGAGATCCCTCCAAAATCTTCATATGCCTTTCTTCCCATATTTCGGGATTCTGAATCATCATAACTTTGTTCAAATATTTAAGAACATAAATGGGCAACCATGTGGAGGGGCTCTCGTGCTCACTTGTATCCAGTTTTCCTAGTTCTTACTGCTCCTTCCCCTACTTTCTCCTTCTTGCACTGAATTAAGTCTATTGGGGAATCCCTTGCGCATTTGCATGAACACAAATCCTACTTTTACTAGGTCATCAATACATTTTCTCAACACATTCCCCCTCCAGATCTTCTCACTCAAGGAAAATCAGAGATGCAAAAGTACACGTGTGGTCTTATACAGGTTGCCCACTTTATACCAAAAGTTTTAATGTGCAAATAAGCCTCTTACCTTGTTTCTAAGACAGAACTGGTGCCATTAAAAATCATCTATTGTTCCATTTTAAAAAATATTTTAAGTTTCGTAATTTGCTTTCAGTTCCTTCCATTTCAATAAACATGTATGCACTGATAAAACTCTGCAAAACTTTGATTTGATACAGAGATGAATCAAAATTCTTTCTGTATGTTTTATCAAGGCATCAGTAATATGCTGTACAAAAGAGCCTTCATGAAAATATAAATGCTCTCACAAGGAGCCTTGTTTTATCCATTACATTCAGTTGAATTACATGCATACACTGGTAACATCCAGAGGGGGGATATATAAGTGAACTGAAAGCTGTGAATTTAATATTGAGCACTTCATTGGCAAATTTAATAACATAGACAAAACTATTCTTAAGTTAGAGGGAACATGTGTTTTAGGCATGAACACGTTTATATTCCCTCTTCTGCCAATTCTATTTCATCTTGTGCAAACATTATAGAGTCTCCATCACCCCCAAAGTTCAGTGGATTACCCTGGATAAGTCTTTTTTCCAAACATAACCTATGTATAGGGTTATTGCATATAAAATTGGAGGACAAGATTTCATCAATTGTCTTGAAACTCCTTGAAGGAACAATAAGATCAAAATGTAATGATAAAATCACACTGATTTGGTCTGGTCTCATCCAAAGTCCCGTCAGCATGTCATGTTAAATACGTGAGTTTGGAGGGGGAAAGGAAAGGCATATAGCAATCCCTATATCCCTCAAGTGATATAAATCCAATCCTAGGTCTTCTACAGATGGCTGTGAATTGGTTTAATCTCAGCTGGCAACTGTGAGCAGTTAATAAATTCTCTCACAGTGGTATCTGGGATTATGCTAAACGCAGCAATTTCCTTGCTTTTATGGATCAACGCACCTGCCAAAATCACAGTGCCAAAGACAGTCTCTTGCATGAAAACTGCCTCTCACAAATGCACACGATTTAACTGCTGACCTTACTGACTGTTGCACATTATAAAGCATCCTGTATAAACATGGCAACTACCACAGATAATAATTCATTCCATTCTTACAGCATATTGGAAATGCATTTAGTCAACTCAGCTGGTACATACTCAGCAGTCTGTGTTGTCCAAGGAATCCCTCAGAGAACAGAGAGATCCATTCCACTGAGAACAGGACATGACTGGTTTCTCACCCAATACTAAGCCATAAAGTAGTTTATTTGCTTTCAGTTTAGCAAGTTATGTGAATCCACCCACAGTAATCTAGCATTGGGCATGAACCAGGCTACTATGGCTTGCTCAACAAACCATGGCATAAAATATTTTGATTTATGATTAGTGAATCCAGTCCATGTTGTAAACTGCTTGCTGGCTGACATGAATGGGAAAACTGATACAACTTTTTTTAATGTTTGCAAATGTCAGTTCCATTGGAGGTTCAAGTGTTCTATTTATGTGTGTGAGTATTCCTGAAAGAGGGAATTTAATCTAAGGAAGGATTTGTGAAATTGGTTTTACAACTGTAACAGAATGGAGGTGTATTTACAGGAAAAGGCAAAACTTAGCTGCTAGCTAGTTATATTGTATCAGGAAGTGAGTCCACGTGCTTCACGTACATGGGAAGAAAGGCAGAAGGAAATGACCTCAGATTAGCAACCTTTTAGACAAAGAGCAGGCAGTCTGACACAGAGTAAATGTTTAACTGTCAGTCTACATGCTAATGCCTCCTTGTGGTCAGTAAGCCATGAGGTGTTGAACATCCATCACCGCTGGATTTGGATCTCCAACAAATTCCTATTTCAAATGCTTTGATGATATTTTGGTTTCAAGCCTCAGGGTGGGAGGAGAAAACTGGCAGCCTGCAGAGCAATTTGTATTGGCCCTATGACAAGTTAATTCCAGCAAATTTAAATTGATATGCCAACTTCGCATGGAATTTCAGTTGTAAAGGAGGAAGAATCAAATAATAAAAGAAAAAGACAGTCCAAAATTCATGTAAGGATTAAGGTTAGGAGTTGGGATTAAGGTTAGGAGTACAACTGAAGGCGGAGGTTTTCACCTATAAAGCCCTACGTGGCACAGGGCCAGGTTAATTGCAGGACTGTCTGTCTCCAACTGTCTCTCCTTGTCTCACCAGAACCAGCAGGATAAGTGCTCTCAAGGTCCCATCTATTAGGCAGTGTCATCTTGTGGGCTATGCCTTCTCTGTCAGACCACTTGCCCTGTGCAACAGCATCACTCCAGAGATCCAGACTGCCCCAACTCTGTTGGCCTTTTGTAAGGAGTTGAAGACCTCGGGCATTTGGACTGGGAGATTAAGTGAGCCTGGCTCGTTGGTTAGTAGGTTTACTTACTGTCCTGTTGACTGGAAGTAGAATAACTTTTTGATTTTGGGCTGGTCTGGAAAAGGGCCTCCTCTGACATCTTATAGAGACACTGCAACCAAACCAGGCAATTCTGAAGCAGTTGGAACAATGGTTACAGGCAGTCTTTGTTTAGTGACCATAACTGGGACCAGCAACTTGGTCATTAAGCAAAGTGGTCACTAAGTGACACTGTGACTGTGCTTATGATCTTACTTCAGCTTTCCTTTGCTTTTCAGACCTGTGAAGGTCATAAATGTGAGAATTGGTCATAAAGTTACCTTTTCATCACTATTGTAACTGTGAACAGTCACTACATGAAGCAGTCACTAAATGAGGACTATCTGTACTTTATACTAATATCATATAATGCATATGTACCCTTAAGTGTTATATTGTCTTGATTGTATTTATTTATCAATCTATTTCCAAAATGGATCATAAGACATTTCTGATTTGTTGTATTTCATTTCATATCTCGTGTCATTCCACTTCAAACATAAGCCCTGAAGAAAATTTTGTATCTAGCTGTAGGAAATTTAACAAACTTCGTATAAGCCCCAACAAAATCAGTAGACTTGTTTTTGAAGAGTTATGCACAGAAGCTTAAGCTAATAAATTAAATTTAGCAGATTACTAAATATCATGTAAATTTTCCTGTCTACTAGGCATTTGCTATGTTGTACTAGGGACCAGGTATATGGATTCTTGGGGACAGGAAAGAGACAGATTAAGATTTTTTTTTTAAACGTCCCATTCTATGTCATACGCAAGGAAGATATAAGAGTGTGTTTTGTTTTTTCAGAAAAAGCCAGGGTGCACATTCATATCTATTGTAGCCATCATCCCCCACTTTGTCTAGCAATAATTCAAACAATCATGCTTATTATATCTGTTTGTTTATATGATTTATATCTCACACAAGTGATTCTGGGCAGCTACTAAATTACAACAGACAAACCCACCAAACGTAACTCCTCCAGCACCCAAGGATAAACAGTTGACCCTCACTCGCCATCAGCAGTAACAGTACTCATCTACCCACCTGATCCAAATGCCTGGGGAAACAGCCAGGTCTTCAGTGTTGAATGTATTGTATTGTATTGATCTACACGAATTTACAGTCAATCATTTAAATGCCTCCGCATGTATAAATACCTTTCTTGTCTATCTCAACCATCCTTAGTCTTGAAATGAATAGCAGTTTTTTAAAAAATCAACTTCAGATTGACTTTGATTCTTGGTAACTTTCATGGCCACATCATGCCATTTTCTCAACATGATAGGAAATGAATTGCAATTTCTTGCTCCCAGGATATTTTATTCAATTTCCTGGTCTAACCCATGACCCTAGATTTCCCAGACGATTCCCCAAAGACAAACTAGGGCCAATCCTACTTTGCTCTCCATATCAGTCAAAGATGGCTAGGTGCTGCTATCCAGGTAGACTTTTTAAAAAAATCAGCAGTAAATAACAAATTAAAATTAAATACCCAATTAAAGCTACAGTCATAAACCTACTTTATTAAGGAGTAACAACACAGAATTTGTCATGGAATTTATTTTTACGTGACAATGCATAGGATTTCATTATAAGTGTTTGTGTTACTTAAGATGGATTAAAATTGTCCTTGATATTTTAAAATCACACCAAAAAAGCAACTTTTAGTGTGCATTCAGCCTTTTAAATGGTATTCCAGAATCTGCCCTTTGATTCAGGTCTTACCTGAGCTTTGTTAGCCTGCCAGTAAATCTAAAATAAAGACTCTCTCAACTCCTGACTACATAGACAGTGTGGAAGGTTTTGCTATTTATTTGTTTATTTATCAAATTTCTAGGCTGCTCTTCCTTCTTTTATGATATTGCCTTCTTCTAGGATATTTTGGATATGCCCTGCCTTCTTCTTTGGGATTTTCTTCTTTAGGATACTTTTTCAGCTTTGCCATCTAAAACTCTGGGCATTTCCTGGTGGTCTCTCATCCAAATGCTAATCAATGTCAACAGGGCTTTTAAAATCACCCAAGACTGGCTAGGTACCTCCATCGGCTGTACAGTTAGATAACTGACCTGGGTGAAATAGCCTTGATCTTTGTCAGAAAAATCAGTGAAGTGCAATATCAAATACAAATATCCATAAATGTTCCACTACTTTTCTATGGATTCCTTTAACAGACCTCATATACCACAATTTGAGAACTTCTGATATTCAGGACATCTAAGCATCAGCCTTGGAGAGGTAAGGGCATTTAAGAAATACAGCTGAATTTTTTAGTGTAATGGCCATTATGCTGTCTTAAAATGTGTAGTACAGATGTAGTTCAGTTGCTGCAGCTGGGATCTGAAAATGATCACCTCAAACATGGGGAACTATTTTTTCCAATAACTGAGAGTGGCATGAAAGAGATGTTAGATCCTTTCAGATATCCGTCTTAGTTTGCCAGTAGAATACTGCATTTCTTCAGCTGCCCTTCACCCAAAGGAAAATATTTTTTCCCTTTGAAATGTGCAGTGTTGCTTTCTTCTATCAAAGGGTCTTTGGGGGTGGTCTGTTTTCCATGGGAGGGATTTCTCTCCCTATTCCTTCAAAAGATTTGCAGGTTTTGGCCAGTTGGTGCAACAATTTTCTGCAATTTCCAAAGTAAACCAAAAAAATTCAGCATGCCAATTGCTGCTGTACTATACTTATCAGGAGAAATTTTAAAAAGGTAAAGGCAGCACAAAAACATGATGTTTCCATGTAAAAGGCTCTGAGGAGGCTTGGCAAATGGACAGGTTTGTGATCTAAAAAAGCCTCATCGTTTTTGGTTGTGTATATGTAGGCAGTGTTCACCACATGTGTGACTAGATCAGGCAAAGGATTAGCAGCTAGTGTTAACCTTAGTTAGGCTTCTTCTGGCTTAATGTATTGTTCAGATCCAGTTTGTTTACTCAGTTTATGGGCACAATAAGAAAATGAGTTACTTCTGTAACCAGGTGAAATATGGTGCATGAACATATTAATCGCATTCCACACTCATTCCAGAAATGTTGCCCCCTTTTTTTCCATATTGCTTCCAAATCTTGTAAATTAAGTTTCACCTGTTGCAGTAAATACAATTATTTTTGCTCTCAGACTAGGGCTACCATATCTGGACTACAGAAATCCAGACAACCCCTAGAGGGCTGCAAAGAAGTACAGAAAACTCTAATTCTTTGCTTCTCTTTGCCAACACTACCTTCTAAATCAGAACACATTTTTCTTTGATCTAAAACTCTCTCACTCTCTTTCTAGACTGTCACACTTCAAGCATTCCTAGAATTTGCAAACACACCCTGCAGATACGGACATAATTTCCTGTCTTACGGTAATCACATTTGAAAGCAGCTGAACATTTGCTGACTAATATGCCCCAGTTCATTTATTCCACCCACATACACACATTCACTGAGAACTTAACATTGCTGCTACAAATCTTTAGCCAGGGAGATTGTTCCAACAACAAAATTAAGTCACTGCATTGTTTTAGATGATCTTATTTTCTGGCATGCATTTTTACAGGCAATAGACTGAGAAAGTAATGAGTATTAGAGATCCATGAGCATCTCTTTCTTTGCCCCAAAAAGTTCAAGCCCGTGCATGCATTCCATGTGAGAACACAAAAAGAATCAATGCAAAACTCACCATCTTGTTTCATCTTCACCACTGTAAATGTACCTAGGGCATGAAGGGAAGGAGGCAGTGAAGGTAATGGTGGGAGAAGTATCGTCACTACATGTTTCAGCATCCTGGGCATGAATGTCATTCCAATCAGAGCCATTTTGACAGGCTGAAATATATAATTTCTATGCCTTCCTCAATAAGCATGTAATACTCACCAAGGACCTACAGTCCCAACTGTCACTTTACCAACATCCCTCTCTTTTCTCCTGGCCCACACTCATTTCAAGGGAAATGGTAAGAACAAAAGCATCCAGTGAAACTGAAACCCATCTTACCACGCATTTACCAATTGCCTTATTTCAATACTGATGCTGTTCCTAATGCATTTATACATTAATGTATTTATTAATTGTATGCCGAATGTTGACGTATGCCAATAAGTTTTAAGAATTTCTAGGGCGCCGCAGAATGCTGAGGTACAGTGGAGTTAAAATAGGGATAACAAAGTGAATAGCAATTTTACAGAGAAATTATACATAAATGTAATCCTTGTTCTGAAATACTGGGAGAATTTTAATCTCCTTCAGCACCTGTTACACCTTTGGAGGTAGAGACAAAATGTCCTTCTCAAATTTTGTCACCCATAAGAAGGTTGGATAATGTTTCAATATGGTTTATTAGGGATCTAATGATGCTAAAGGAAGCAGTTATAGTCCTCTCATAGGACCATTGCATCCACCATCTGGTAGTATGAACTAACAGTATAGTTCATTTAGTGTTAATTGAGCTGAAATCTTTGAGAAAGGAGTTTCTGAAAAATCCCTCTACCCCAGTTCTCTACTTACGATTAATATGAAGAATTTCAGCAGGACATTTTCACTTAGTCAGTGACCCAGATATATCAACCAGGATTCAGACAGTCACTGTGCACAACCATTGAAGCTTGTCAGAAGACAGAATTGTTGACAGGCCATTCAAAGCATTGGCCTGAAGTTCTTCTGCACTCTAATTCAGCAGTTGGGCTGTCAATTGATATAAGGGGCCAGCAGCAAGATTCCCATAGGATATAGAAATCCTGGCTCTGAATCCTGAATAACCTCTTATCTAAGTAAAGGTCAAGTGACTCTCCTTTGTGCTTTGTGTGATTGCCCCAGGATCCATCAGCTGCAAAACTGATTCCTGTTCTACAACGAGAACACTCTTAATGTTGCAACACAAAAACTGCAAATTAAATGAATAAGATACAAAGGACTATGTAGAATTACCACACATTTATTCTATGAGCAACAGTGTTATTTTGTATGCCCAGGGTCACTGCAACTCATGTGCAAATTTGGGGGTGGGGAGGAGGTGCCAGTTGCTAGTTAAAAAATACAAAAGCCATGTAGCATGATTATATAGAAAGAGATCATCCAAGAAAGAGAAGATGCAGTAGTTTGTATATTTTTAAAAAAGTGGATGTGGAATTCTGCACAAGGGTATCTTATGCCAGCAGTAGCCCTGTGTATGCCCCAGAATTGCATTTTTAAAAAGTAAGGATTTCTATATGTCTTTTCAACAGGGGAAAAAAGTGAATGCAGAGTATACATATAAATACATCTCACAAATAGTGGATGGTAAACATTTCAAAATGGAAAGCAATCTTCACCATCCTTTTCACAATCAGTAATCAGGAAACAAAAACAAAATGATAAAATGTGCAGTACACTTATTTAAAAATACACACGTGTAGATGTAGATGTAGCTGCAGAGTTTTTGATGTCGCAGATACTGCATCAGGAACTGATTGGATAATAATCAGGCACCATCAGTTCTTAATGCATTGCCTTCAGCATCTAAACAAGCTTCAATGAAATGCTCACATTAATCAATTTGTATATGCCTGTTTTTGTGTTTATGCAAGCCAGCTTCAAAGACAGCCTGTGCGGGACCCTAGTAGTGTTATCTTCACTGTCAGAGAATGATAAGCATATAAATATTTCCAGATCTTTTTGCCTGATTGTAGGAAAAGCCCTGACAAACTGGAGCACATATGGAAGAAGGTGTGGTCATTTATTATTATTATTAAGCTTGTCTGTGATTTTGTATTGTTAATTCATTATCTTAGGCTGCCTAAATAGGTTATCATTCTTGCAGGCTTCCCAAAGTAAGTTCTTTTTTGAAGTTTCAGTAAAGCAAGGAGCAGAAAAATCTACTTTGAATCTTGTGATGTTTATTTGATTAGTAGAAAGACGCTGGTGAAAGGGCAGGATTGTTTTTTTTTTTAAAGCCTCTCAAACCTCACCTTATCTCCAGAGGGGGGGAAGGCAATAAAACAAACAAACAGAGGAGGAATAGCGTTGAACCAGAAGAAATGAGAAGAATCAAGGGATGAAGATGGCTACCAATATTAGGAAGATGAATATGTTTGATGGTGTCCAGATGCCTCACATTATATACAAAGAATCATGAATAATTTTTGAGCCAAACTGCTGAAAAAGGGTATCTGTTTTATTTAGCATTATGGGTGGCCTTGATCATCAACTACTACTGTCAGTCTTCAGTCCACAAAAGAAGTTTCTGCTTACAGCCCTGATTGAGTGCAGCACTGGGCTTTGTTCCTTGGAGGGAGACATAAAAAATAGAATTCAAAAGGACATACAATGGCACAAATGCAGATAGAATATCTTGTCTACCTCTACAGAGTTTGAAAAATCCACATCAGATGGGAATTTCTTTGGCTCTGTGGCTTCTCCCACAGAGAGTCTTCCCATTGTAGCTGAAATCATTCAGAGAGACACTAGGAGAGAACCCAACACAATCTCAATTCTGTACAGCAACCATGAATGGCTGGAATAAAGCAAAAATCTCAGTTAATGGACTATCAACAGCACCAAGATAAGCTTATACTTGACAGAAGTTGAATTATGTGAGGCCTGAGAGTCATCATACTGTCCAAGTTGAAAGGTTGAATGTTGACAAGCTGTATGTTAGACATCTAGGAATAGTAAGGAGGAAAGCATTAGTTTATAGTTGTGTTTTGTGGCTGGGAATGCACCACAGAACTGAACAGTCTGCAGTAAGTGGCTCAGCTTGCCAGTATGTGTCCCCAAAATACCCAAAAGAGCACTGCTTCACCCATGAGAATAGCCTGTCTTGCTATGTCAAAGAATTTATATAGACTTAATAGAACCATTGATGGGCACAGTCTTTTTTGCTATAGTGGATATATGTTCAAAATTGCCAGAGGTGTTTCTGATGACTCCAATAACAGCCATGAATTCCATAAACACATTGCAAGTATTGCAGAACAATTACTGACCACAATTTGTCATGGAAGAGTTTCAGACATTCTTGAACAAGCATGGAATCAGATATGTTTGTGTGTGTGTGTGTGTGTGTGTGTGTGTGTGTGTATGATCAGCACCAGATCACCCAGATACGAATGGATTGGCTGAAAGTTTGCTTCAAAATTTAAAGAGTGCTTTGCAAACAATATCTGGAGAAAACATGACACTGAATCAAAAACTTGCAAATTTTCTATTTGCATATTACACTGCAGTGTACACAACAACAAATCAAATGCCAGTGATGTTGTTTCTAGGTTGTACCTGAAATTCACAGACTTTCTCAAACCTATTAAAGGTAGTCCTTGCTTAATGACCATTCATTTAATGACAGTTCAAAATTACGACAGCCTCGGAAAGGGTACTTTATGGCACCCTTCCGGCCATTGTAAAATGTCGCACCGCCCCCCCCCCCCATGATCACATGGTCTCATTTCGGGTGCTTGGCAACTAGCTCACATTTACAATCGGTGGCCAAGTGCCCTGCGATCATGTGATTGACATTTGCAATCTTCTCTGCCAGCTTCCCCATTGGAAGCTGGCAGGGAAGGTTGCAAGTGGAGGGGACATGGTGGTGGGCAGTTTCAGAGCTCAAATCTTTGGGATTTGAGGTCACTGCCTTTGCACTGTTGCGAAGTTTCCCCTCCCTCTTCAGTGGTGTGAAGGCAGGGACCTGAAATCTTCAGGTCCTCTGTTCACTGCTGAGAGAGGGGAGGGGAAAGAGGACAGAGCGAAAGAGCTGTCTGCTGAAGGATTTCAGCTCCATGCAGATCCTTCAGCAGATAGCTCTTTCACTCTGTCTGCTTAACAACCTGGGAGATTGCTTAACAACCGCAACCAGGAGTGCCTGGATTGCAGTCGTTGAGCGAAGCAGTCATGTGGTGTCTCGCTTAACAACCACTCTGCTTGACAACCGAGTTGCCAGTCTCAATTGTGGTCATTAGGCAAGGTATGTGGAGAAGTGTTCAGGCAAACAGCTGAAATACCTTGGACCATCTTTTCACACTGAAGCATGATACTGTTCCATTGGACATATTGTACTAACAAAAAAATACAGAAGGGAGTTTCAGTGGATAATCAGAAAGATAAAAGAAAGAATTAGGGTTTTTCCTTAAACTGTAGGGATTCCTCCCAACAATACTGGAGACAACACATTCATCAACTGAAGAAAAGAAAGGTACCAATAGAAGTTGCAAATGATATGGTTGGAGATTCAACTGTAATTTATGAATTGGCCCACTGAGTGGGGGCTTTGAGGTTGTAAGGAGCAAAATGGGCACCTTAAGTCTTGCAAAAGCTTAAAATAGCCATTTTGCTCCTTAAAGCTTTCCTTAACTGTGAAAAACTAAACTAATTTATTTAAGCGTTTGGGAATATTTGAGGGGGAAATCAGCTTTGCAAAGCTTATTGCTTCCATTTTGCCTTTAAAATCTCCCAGGCGCCCTGCAATGCAAAAAATAAAACAAAATTTAAAAAGCCCCATTTACACCAGGGATACATTGTGAATTTAAGGGTCTCTGGGAATCATTAAAGCAATGTTGAGGTTGCAATGCATTGATTTGGATACGTGCTCACCTGTCCCAGGAAAAGGAAAGCTGAGATGTTAAGGAGTATCCTGAAAGGCTAGAAGAGATTGTTGGAAATACCACCAGTTTGCCTTCTGGTAAATGGGTGTTTTACTAACGGCCACATCCATGAGGAGGCAAGCATCCTAATGGCAGCCATTTTGGCAGAGCATTCACATCTCAAAGTTCCAAATACATCCACCCACCCCAAAATATTGCTTTGCCCTGGTTTATGTCATAGAACCAGTCTCAGTAGTTAGTTAATTAGTTGCAATATTTGCAAACTGCCTTAATTATTCCATCTCTCAGCAGTCTCCAGGCACTGGGACAAGACCTAGCAATGAGATGCACAGTTGGGTATCATTGGCATACCAATGATACCAGACTTGATGCTGATGGATAACCTTACCCAGCAGCTTCATGTAGCTGTTAGAGGAGGTGGGAGAGTGTTAACCCCTCTGCAATCAGTTTGACCTTTCCTCCCATCAACACCAGATCATGGAGAAAGCACGAGAGTTCCAGAAAAGCATCTACTTCTGCTTCATTGACTATGCAAAAGCCTTTGATTGTGTGGATCACAACAAACTGTGGCAAATTCTTAAAGAGATGGGGATACCAGACCACCTTACCTGTCTCCTGAGAAATCTGTATGCGGGCCAAGAAGCAACAGTTAGAACCGGTCATGGAACAACCAATTGGTTTAAAATAGGGAAAGGACTACGACAAGGCTGTATACTGTCACCCTGCTTATTTAACCTATATGCAGAGTACATCATGAGAAATGCCAGGCTGGAAGAATCACAAGCCGGAATTAAGGTTGCAAGGAGAAACATCAATAACCTCAGATATGCAGACGATACCACCCTAATGGCAGAAAGTGAAGAAAAACTAAAGAGCCTCTTGATGAGGGTGAAAGAGGAGAGTGCGAAAGCTGGCTTGAAACTCAACATTAAAAAAACTAAGATCATGGCATCTGGACCCATCAATCCCTGGCAAATAGAAGGGGTAGAAATGGAAGCAGTAACAGACTTCATTTATTTGGGCTCCAAGATCACTGCAGATGGAGACTGCAGCCATGAAATTAAAAGACTCTTGCTCCTTGGGAGGAAAGCTATAGCAAACCTAGATAGCATATTAAAAAGCAGAGACGTCACCTTGCCGACAAAGATCTGCATAGTCAAAGCTATGGTTTTTCCAGTAGTAATGTATGGCTGTGAGAGCTGGACCATAAAGAAGGCTGAATGCCGAAGAATTGATGCCTTTGAACTGTGGTGCTGGAGAAGACTCTTAAGAGTCCCCTGGACTGCTAGGAGGTCAAACCAGTCAATCTTAAAGGAAATCAACTCTAATTGCTCATTGGAAGGATTGATAATGAAGCTCAAGCTCAGATACTTTGGTCACCTAATGCGAAGAGAGGACTCTTTGGAAAAGACCCTGATGCTGGGAAAGATGGAAGGTAAAAGGAGAAGAGGATGGCAGAGGATGAGATGGCTAGATAGCATCACTGAAGCAATGAGCATGAAATTGAGCAAACGCAGGGAGGCAGTGAAAGATAGGAAGGCCTGGCGCAATATGGTTCATGGGGTCACGAAGAGTCGGACACGACTTAACGACTGAACAACAACAACCCATCAACACCAACTGGAACTGGCCACAAAGAAAGGAGAATCACTAGCACCCTGCCCCCAACTCCTAGTCCCTGTAGTTGATCCAGAAGGATACCATGAATGATGGTATTGAAAGCCACTCCTTGAGAAATCAAGGAGTCAGGACAGTCTAGATGTTTTGGAACTCCTCAAATCTTCAGCTGCTGACTGTGCTGGATGGGAATTCTTTGTCAGCTTTGGGTACATTGTTATGACATTTCTACTTGCTGTTCCTGCTTTCTATGTCACCCAGCCTTCACAGGTAAGGCTGTGAGAGAGGTAGCCAATGAGGGAAAAAAACGCTCATTAACTTTTTTGTGTTTCTTTAACGTTTTTGTGTTTCTATTTTCAGAAGAGCCATCAGGGAAGAATATTTCCCTTGTGGGATTTAGAAGAGCAGACTTAAGGCAACCTGGAAGTCATACCACATCACAGTTGGCCTCTTTACACATTACCCATTTGGTATGCTTGTCTGCAACTACATATTCCAGTCACAGTGTGAAATAAGTTACACCCAAGAAAATGTTTGCTTGGGATGCCCCACTGGAGCTGGTGGTTGATGAGTAACTAACATGTATGGCCTAAGACCTCCCTGGTTCTGCTGAAACTGTGTTCCATTTGGTCCTGGGTGGCTCAGTGTTTGAGCAGATGCACAGCTCTGTCTTCTACCTCTTAAATCCAGCCCTTTAGGGAAATGCAGTTTATTGCCTAAACCAGAGCTACTCAAAAATGCATTGCTGAATACTGACTCATATGGACCACTCTGAGTGCACTGTCCCTCAAGGGTTTTGCTTCTTATAATGTTTCTCATATGACTGCAGATAAAACCCAGAATATCTCCCCACCAAGTCAATGAGTGTCTTTAAATCCAAATGGCTTTTGGCTTGAAGACCTCACTATAAAATAAAACTTCCACATTCAGAGGTACTCTGTCCAATGTACATCAGAGTACTAGTTGCCTCTCATTCCTGCTTTGGGGCTCTTTGGAGTCATATGGCTGCCTACTGCTGGAATTTATGCACTAGACTAGGTGGACTGTTGCTGTCCCCTAGCTAACAGAACCTTTTATGGCCTTGTATAGAGGCAGAGTTGAGTATTTGCCATGATTCTATTATAGCATAGAAAGAACAAACACTTCTGGTGAGGCACAATCCCTGCCAGTTCCTACCCTTGTTCCCTACCCAGATCATACTGGCTGTAATGTTGTGGATGATAAAACATTGGGCTTCACCTGGAAAGCCAGATGTGGTTTCTTTAATAAAACATGATTTAACCATTCATAGCTTAATGTGATATGTGGCCTCTGTCAAAAGATTTGCATCAATTTTGGATTATATGCATCTTCTTTTCTTTCAATGTTACCAATATGCACTTGTGCATTACAAAACTTTGCTGTTTGCAGTACACTAAAAGAATCTTGAGGCAGTCATATAGACATTAGCATCACAATTCCTTATTTTATGGGTGTCAGCTGGAGAACAGCAGAAGGTAACAGTGCATATACTATAAATAAAGGAACACAAAAGGAAAATGTGATTCCACAGTGCTCTATGCAGAATTTAAAAAATTAAAGAGAAGTACAATGGAAATTCTCAAATACATTGGTTAATTTCAGGAATGACACTGCCGGCTACTTCAGAATTCTACAATCAAGGTAGAAATTTGAAAAGAATTTTAGAAGCACTCCTGAATTTTCCCTCAATGGAACAAAATTTAATCTGAGCTCCTCTTCCTGAGTGCCTTTGCTGTTTTACTCCTTTCAAAAGTCCTCTTGACTATCACCAAACAAAGGACTCATGTTTTGTGCTGATCTCTAGGTTGTCAAACAGTATCATTCACATAGTGCTGAGGCAGGCATCAGATTTGAGGAAAATCCAGGTTTGCAGAACTGGGTGGGAAAAATACCTCTAGAATTCTTTTTCATGCTAAAGGAAGAAAATCCCATAAAATACCAATGAAATTGGGTATGTTCATTAAAACCTGGATTTCTTCTCAGAAGAAATATAAAATGATTTTGCACTAATCTTCAAAACAAGAGTGATGAGGACAAGATGTATGAACATAATACAATGAAAGGAAAACTAACCTTGCACTTGTGACAATGAAGTCCTATTTACAAGGAGGGATTTTTTACAAATATCACTTGAGTGAAAAGTTTCTTTCTTGTTATTCCCCATTCTACTAATTTTCTAACCTATTAACCTAATTTGGCATAAGTGAACCTTACTTTTGAGTAAATAAAGCTCTTACACTAAAGCACTTATTAGACAGTAGGCTCCACTAAACACAAAGAATTGTACTCTTCTGCCATACATCTGATAATCTGTTCTCTAAACTACATCTAAGAACTTGTTCATGTCAACTCAACACAGAAGGGGAAACCTTTCATAATTTACTAAAATAATAAATTAATCAACTAATTAATTGTAAGTTTTAATTAAACTTAAAACATACAGGCCTGACTTACAAGTATACCTTCCCCAAATTGGTACATAAGACAACAAAAGAGGAATAAATTTTCCTTGTTGTTGTTGTTGTTTTGAAGGAGTGAAAACATAAGGAAAATGTTATTCATCTCTAATGATGACAAAGTTGACTTTTAACATTAATCACATTAGTTCCAGTTTTCATAACACAAGGGACCATCCTTCTCACTCTTTCCAGAAAATTCCACCCAGTCACTAATTACGAACAAGAGATAAAGATTGCCAGCAATAAATTAATGAAGAAGATGCATCACTGCCAATTGACTTTACTACTAAGTTAATGGGAAAAATATGTGCAAAAAGAGCCACCCAAAAGAGAGAGATGGTTCTTATGCTCAGAGGAATATTATTTCAGAAGAAACATTTACGACATTGACATACAACCAGCTTAATTTAATTTTAAAAAGAGAGAGGGATGATATAAATAAAACTCAACACTCGCAGAAAGAGGTATTGCTGTATTCTCTGATTTTCTGAAAGGAACAAGGCAATGTAAGAGCAAGGCTACATGGATTCTCACCAAGCACAAAGTTTAAATGAGTGCAGAATGTAGCATTCTGAAGTTCTCAGAATATTACATTTCTAGCTTTTATAGTTTGAAAGATGAACTTAAATTGAAAATATATGAGTTCTTGGGAGCCCCAGGACTCTAACACTGCCATCAATCTTTTTTTTTTTTTCTGTCATGCCAAACCTCATTTTGTAAAATAAAGCCATGGTATGACATCACATTTAATATTTCCCTACCCTCTGAAAGTGATGACCAGTGAATTGCGACCAGAACAAAGAAAGATTGAATATTATATTCATGTGTCACAAATACAAAACCTTACAGAGGAAACTCATGACGTGTACAGGGGTGATGTATAGCTGGGCCAGAAGGGAGGGAGAACTATATGTTTTGCAGTAGAGAGGTATTGGGACCTTGGCACATAACTTATTTTCTCTTCAGTACTGTATAACTAGCAGAAGCAGCAGAATACAATCAAATTAAAGAGTTATGGACTTTTATACTTTCACGTCTCACTGCCTTTGGACATGATTGTTCCGAGCAGTGGTTCTCAAGGTGTGGTACTTGGAGCCTGGGGGTCCCTGAGGCCCTTTCATGAGGTCCATGAGGTGGAATCTACTTTCATAATAATCCTAAAACATTATTTGCCTTTTTCACTCTCGTTCTCTCATGAACCTGGAGTTTTCCACAGGCTATGTGACATGTGAGGATGTTACCGCTCTGATGGCTAATGGAATGTGTACTTGTATGTTCTTCTGTTTTCTAGAATATTCTTAACTAAACTAAACAACAAATATGTCCATTTTCAGAGATTAACTCAGTTTCTTCTCAGTACTTCTACTGTGCTCTTATTAGCAAGTTAGTTACACCTGCTAAAATCTCTGTAACCTCATTATCTTCCAATAAATCATTAAGTCAAAATTCCCAAATCATACATGGGTAAAAGATCAATTCAAGGTGCAAGATAGGCCAATAGATTTTAATGCAACGGAGTACAAAATCTTCATTGATACAGTTTCAGATTCCACATTGCAACTAACCTTTAAGAAACTACCATTTGTCAAGTTTTGGTGTAGTATCAAAGAAAAATATCTGCAATTATCTGAAAAGGCTGTTAAAATGCTCCTCCCTTTTCCAACTAGATATCTGTGTGAGGCCAGATTTTCTTTATATACTTCAACCAAAACAACAGATTGCAACAGATTGAATGCAGAAACAGATATGAGGGTCCAGCTGTCTTCTATTAAGCCAGACATTAAAGAGATTTACAGAAATGTAAAACAATGCCTCTCTTCTCACAAATTTTGTTTGTTTTGGAAAATATAGTTATTTTTCATTAAAAATATGTTATTTAATATGTAATAGGTTTATTACTATTACTTTAAAATGAATTAATAAAGATTTTAAACATTTCTCAGTTTTAATTTCTAATTTGGTTAATATTGATAGATATAACCCACATAAACAAAAGTTCTTTGGGGTCCTCAATAATTTTTAAGAATGTAAATGGGTCTTGAGGCCAACATGTTTGAAAACTGCTGATTTAGGGTATGTTGCAAACAGGTAGAGCCGTTTCTTATAAACCAAGGTTCACTCATGATTCATTTATATGTATCTAGGGACCCTATATTCTCCAGAATGCTGATATGTGCACTATGCTCCTGTTTAGGATTACAAGAAGTCATGAATTCTTCCATAAGTTTCTACAAGAATGTTAATGTGTTCACTTTCTGTTTCTTAATTGCCCTCTTTTAGCTGTAGTTTGTCAGTTAGCAATCAAATTCAGTATTGGAAAGAATGGAAAGATGCTCAAGCATATTCATAGAAACTAAGCTCATCAATGATTATTTGTCTTCACAATTAAATGGAATCTCTGTGTTCAAATATGGTATCCTTTGAATACCAGCTGCTGGAGGAAAATTGCTTGTTCAGTTCCTGCTTGTAGGCTTCCTGAAGGCATTTTGGTTGCCATCATTGGAAGCAAGGTTATGAATTTCAAGGGCCTGTAGTCCACTCAGAACTTATGACCAAGTGCATGGAGGCACATTTGCACAGCAGTCACACAGTCACCACTAAGGAGACATGACAAGAGAAAAGGGAAAGTTACAATATAATCCATGAAGTATTCCTTCACACTTGCAGAAAAGGTTAGATTGAATCAAGACTGCAGACTTCAATGTATTTTCCTAGAAATCAATCAGGTAGAATTTAATGGGCCTTATGTATGAATATATATGCATAAGATTGCACCATTAACCTTTAAACTGCTGGAGGAACCTTTGGTATTGATTTCAGTGAAACCCAATTTCAGGTAAGCATTTGAAATACAACTTTTGACTTCAGACAAGTCAGATATTCTAAAATTGACGGTTCTTATCTCCTATTTCTGTTTGATTCAAATTTTCATTTTCTAATTTATTTCCTTGTTCTGGTGCTTATTTGAGTATATTTTTTTTTTCTCCTAAGGATTCTCTTTGTTGATCTTGAGCAGTTTCATCCATCCCCACCCCCTCAGCTTGTCATCATAAAGCCCCACCAACAATTCTGCTCCTCCCAAACAAATTCCCTTTTGCTTTGCTCTAAGGGATCCTGAAATATTTGTTATTCCCAGAACCTGAAACCAAAGACAAATTGCTGAACTCAACAACTCCTTGCCTTGCCAGTTTGGGAAGGATCCAGATTGATCTTTCCCCTGAATCACTTAGCATACCAAACCTCCTGCTTAAACAAACTCAGCAGGAAAAAAAAAAGTATTTAACTCAATACACGTATGCCCTGGTATAGCTTCAGGCAACATAAATATATGTTCCAGGGTATGTAGTTACTGGGTTAAAACCTAAACTTAAATGTAAATTTTTATTCCAATTAAATTTCAAGGAGTTCAAATGTTTATGGATTAGTATTTCTGGCTGTGTCTTCTGTTCATCAAACAAAAGACTCCCATCCTTTGGAAGATCACACACACACACACACACACACACACACACACACACACACACACGAATGATTAGATTGACCTTGACCCTGCTGGCCTTTCACAAGGCCTTAAAGACACGGTTTTGTCACGTGCTTGGGGATCTGGATGTGTGACAGAACCCATGCAACGGTTATGCTGATTTCTCTGTTGTTTGTTTGGTGGGGTATATTTTTTACCTCAGCTGCCAATTATGTGTGTATTATTTTTATTGTTGTAGGTTATTATATGCTATTTTTAACTGCCTTTAGCTGCCCAGAGTCATGAACTGGAGATGGATGGCCATATAAATTGAAAAATAAGAAAAGAAAGAAGACAGTAGAGTCAATAATAGAGTTTTCTGCTGCCTACTTTAGAAGAACTAACTCCAGTGAATCTGCAAGAATTGCAAGTTTTACAGGTAGCCAGGTAACAATTCAGGTAACAATTCAAGACCACAGGCATGCTTAATCAATCAATATACCACTCCTATATCGACCAAAATTAAGTCCCTATTATATTTACAAATCTAGGCATTGGGATGGCTTTCTTATGTAAATGGAACAACATCTGCAACCACATACAAGAATACTCTGGCTGCCCAACAGTAATGGTAACCATGGAGCAACAACTACTTTTCTATCTACTTTGGGTTTAGGTGCTACTTGGTGGCAAGTTAGAAATTACCATAGTCTCCAACCATGTCATTTGCAACTTCTTCTGTCTATAGCATAGCTCTGTTCAGCTAATCAATGTTGTGAGGAACTACAGATTAATAAAGAGATCCAATTCTTTCTTTTATCCTGTCCTCTTACAGTCCCTTCTAAAGTCTCAATCTGTCCAATGGAAAAGTGTAATGTTTTAGTGTGAGAAGATTGCTCAACTTGGTTTAGCTGTTTGCCCTGAACACTTCTTCACAAATTAGATTTGAGAAGGTCCAATCATGAACACAAAGTACAACTTAAGGACAACACTGTTGGCATTTGATTTGGAGACAGTATTGGGTCTCTCTTAGCTTCTCTGACAATCATCTCAACTGTGTAGAGCATAGGGGAGATGACCTTCACAGAAATAAGCAAGAACCATTACATAAGCAAGGAGGGCTGAAACATTATTTAAGTCCTGAGAAGCAAAGTAGTATTCAGAAGTGCCTCAGACAGGCTCCTCCCTGATTCCCTGGAGTATAAGAAGGAGGGGAGGTAAAACATAATCAGGCTTGCAAGATTATTATAGCCTATCTCAATAAAAATACAGTCCTAGTTTTCCTGTAGATTTGGCTTTTTGGCCTGGCCTACCCAGTGAGGCTGACAGCTGTGATGGGAAGATTCTTGATCTCTGTGAGAGAAAACATATCAAAATATGTTAACTGATGTGGGTTTTTCAAATTTTTCACCCTGTAAACAAGACAGTCTACTCACATTTATGTCATTGTGTCCTTTTGAATTCTGTTTGGTATCTGTGCCCTCCAAGGAACAAAGCCTAATGATGTATTCAAGCAGCTGCTGTAAGTGGAATTCCTTTTTGTGGACTAAAGAATGATAGTAGTGGTTAACGATTAGAGACGAAGGTTGAGACACACACATCCCAGAGCAAGCACAGGGCTTCCCTGTCTCTTCTGGTGTGATTCTTCTCTGCAGCTGTGAGATAACATTATTAAAAACCTATTGGGTATTCACTGCCATCTTTTATGGTGAGTGAGATGACCATGCAATATCTCGTTATGAGGCATCATAAGCCCACTTAGTTCACAGCCCCATAAATATGGGTTATCCTGTGTGAGCACTGTGTCAGCATTTTGTTTGCCTCTATGAATGGGTATCCACAGTGTTCCACCATTGCCATAAAAACTAAAATGAAAAGAAGAAAAAAAAAAGAAGAGATAAAATATGTATTCTTTTTTAAAAAACTGAGTTTTTAAATAAAACATTAAACTTTGGCAATGCAAAATAGTATTTCCATTACCTTGATAAAGGAACGGTTCATAAGCAGAGAGTGAATACTTCTTATCAATCCAAGACCTTGGTGGGGTGGTAGTGTTTTCATTGTAAAAGAGAAATCTTTTTTGTTTTACCCCAATGCTCAGTAAATCCACAGTTCTTCATATACCCCCCCCCCCATTCAATTTTGGCACATGATTTTAAATCACATTCACAACTTTAAACCATAATATTCTTCCAAAACCATATTAACAAACATATGAAGATTAAACCAAAATGGAAAAAAAAGTGGGACAAACCCATATCATATGTTCAGCTGTTGACAGTCAATCTTCTTAAAACATGAATAAAATAATTTAGATTTATCTTAAGAATATAGGAAACCAGCATAATATTCTTTGAGATTCATAACCATTGATTTGCTAATATAAGGTATTCCAACACTTTATTCCAAAGTTCTTGTAAATAACTGACAACCATCTTAGTAATATTCTTTAATTGTTGATATCACTATTGTAAATTTAGAATAATCTAAAATATATGTATAGTAATTCAGGAGTCTTAACTGTTGTTAATACATCTGGACATTTGATGATGAAATCAAAATATTTTCATTGGTCATAGCACCATTCTGTATTTTTAGACAATCCAAATTCTTTTTACAGTAACTCAAATGCTTCTAAACATTTGATTGGCAATATGTAAAATAAAGTATTCATACACATATTAGCCCATTAATTAATGCTTTAAAAAAAAGAGCTTGCTATTTTCAAACTGATATTATTCCAAATGTAAGATTATCATGTGTATTAGTATCAAAATTGTATTTCTTGTCCTAACATCTTCCAAATATGCCTTGCAACCTTTAATGCTGGAAATACTGTAAAAGTATGTCTAAAAGAAAAACCAAGTCACTGCCATAATATCAAATTAGTCATATAATAACTTTTTAATTGTGACCATATTATTTGGATTTAATCACCTGGTCTCTTTAAAGAAATGGAAGTCAAAGTATATGTCCAAGGATAAAGCTGAAAGTCAAGAAAGTTTTAAAAAATCATCTTATGAAAACCATAAATTAGATAACGAAAATCTGGAGGTCTGTCCTTCCCCTAAGATCTTTCTTAATAACTGATCAATCAACTTGACACATGTGTTTAAAAGTATTAATGTGAGAATCCTGCTAAGTATATATATCACAACTGAGCTTTGTCAAATGGCTATGTTTTCAAACTGTTTGTGGAGGCAGAACTGGAAAAAATTATTTTCTTTGTATTTCATTCCAAAGATCCTACTTACTGAGATAAATGACATATATGATCCTATAGTATAGATCTTGAAACTCTCACCACAATAGGACCTTGTTCTTGACCAAATAGAAGTAGAAACCAATGTAATAAGCAGTTTCCATTTCCAGCTTCTATTCTGGCTGCAGTGAAATGACCTCATGTATCCATTTCTCTACAAAGACTGCTATAGACTTATCATGCTTAACACTGTAAGAAATGCTTAAAAATGCAGATTAGTTCTATGAAATATGTTTTGCAAATGGGTTATTTTATCTTGAACACATTTATGGGAAAATTTGATCACTGAATCACCACAGAAAGAAAATTATGTAAAGTTATTTATTCTTTAAACATTTTATCTCTTTAGAAGGAGACAAAAACCATAGAAGATGAAGTAAAATGGACCATTTTGGAGACAAAGCAGAAATTTAATTTTTTAGTTCAGAAAAAGGCAGAATTAAAAGCCTTAGTGTCTGATTCACATGAAAAAAGAATCATCCAGCTTGAGAACTGTGATAAACAATTTGCTGCTGATGTTAACAGTTGCAGTTCCAGCCTTATGGTATATTTTCCCTTTAAAATTAAGGCTTGCTCTATGCCTTCTACTATTCTGGAAGCTATTGAAAATGGAACTTTTTCAAAGAGAGATTGAATCATTTGTTATCGCCACCTTTATTTTGATTTGATTTATATTGACTTAACTGTTGATATTTTATTTGGATTTGTTATGATTTGGTTTATTATTACTCTTATTATAATTATCCTTATGTTGCTATAACATTAGTTACTGGTTGTTTTAATTTATTTATATTTACCATGGACATGCTAACTGCTATGGATGTTTTATCTTTTTATTTTATAAGAACTTTATTACAGTGGAACCTCGGTTCACGAACGTATCTGTTCACGAACAATTCGGGTCACGACCAGCTCAGGCCACAAAAATTTACCTCTGGTCGCAAACGCCAGATCGGGTGATGAACAGGATCCGCGGCCATTTTCCCTCCCGTGTCACGTGGTCGCGACTTCCTGTAGGGAGGGGACTCTCCCTCCAAGCAGGAAGCATGGCCATTTTCCCTCCCGTGTCACGTGGTCACGACTTCCTGTAGGGAGGGGACTCTCCCTCCAAGCAGGAAGCGCGGCCATTTTCCCTCCCGAGCAAGGTTAGCTTTCTCTCTCTTCATACTGTACTTTGTGTCATATTTTTGCGGTTTTTAAAAAAAAAAACATGGTTCAGAACGGATTAACCGTATTTACATTGAACCTTATGGGGAAATTTGACTCGGGTCGTGACCAGAAATTGGTTGGCGACCAAATTTGGGGTTGGAACAGATTAACTGTATTTACATTGAACCTTATGGGAAAATTTGATTCCGGTCGCGACCATTTCGGGTCGCGACCAGAGTAGCAGAACGAATTAAATTCGTGAACCGAGGTTCCACTGTATATTATTTTAAGAATACAATTAAAAACAAAAAAGAGAATACAGTAAAGATAGAAAATAGAACTAAAAGAAAAAAGAAAAAAACTAAAATAGTGAAGATAGGTAGAATAGAATGGAAAGCGACTTCCAACTATCTCCCATACAGATATAAATACAAATAAAAAAAATTAATCTCTTACCACTAGTTAATCCAAATTCACATTATTTCTATCAACACAAACCACTTAATTATTAAAGCCCACAATCAACACTTTCATTCCCCCCCCCCCACAAACATGTAATCTAAGAAGGGTTGCCATAAGGAGACAAATTTAAAAAACAATATTATCTCTTATTAATACTATTAATTTTGTCATTTAAACCAAGTCTATTAGTTAATCCATTATTCTGCTGTAGGTATTTGTGGGACCTTCCATCCTTCTTGGCCTGTTCATCTTCCAGATTCATCTATAACATCATCTTATACATTTTAACAATAACATATTCATCATTTATACAAAAACATTTAAACAGTTGCATATAAGTAGATCACTAAGATATAAAGCCTTCTAACTCTACTGCTATGGATGTTTTATCAATTGTTTTGTAAACCGCTGTGAGTCTGTATTGATTCCACATTATATAATTGAATAAACCAAGTCTCTTTGGGGCTAAATCTAATCTCTTCTGGATCAGTTGAGATGGTTATTTGTGCAGGTTAGAGAGTTTGCATGACTTACCTACTTACCCTTCCTATAATCCATGCAACCAAGTCATGTGAAGAGGCCCACAAACACCATTAGATTGAGAAAGGCTGAATTCGGTTATTAGAAGCGAATATTTTATATTTTATTTTCTAATAAGCGATTATTATTAGACCCTCCACAAGTCCCTTAACAGCTTTTATTAAAACTCTCCCATTAGCAAAATAAAAAGCAAGTTTTGATCAAAGTTAAAAGTAGATCTGAAAGTGCCTAGAACTTTTCAAAAGTGAGAGTTATCATTCATCTGGTCAGGAGATTGGGACACTTCTTCAGAGGCTCTCTGTACCATTCTAGAAGCAGTTCCAGCTCTCCACGTACTTAAGCATGGTGTGTTGGGCAGCTGAGCTTAACACAGCTAGAAAAGTGGTGGTCTTTCTTTATGCAGTGCTGAAGCTCTGCAAATCTGGGTGATTTTCCTGTCAGTTGGAACTTTTGCTTTAGCCATCCTCAGTAGGTATGACATTCTGCTCAAGGGTACTTAAAGGGAAAAGAGGTTTAGTAAATGCCCCTCATAGCAAGGATAGAGATTTTTGATATATGGGCAGGCAAATGCAGAATCCCTCATAAAATGCAGCCGGGGTTGATCTGAACTGCTTTGACGATTTACAGATCCTTGCAACTATTTGTGAGCAGAGTAAACCAGACAGGGAAGCTGGGATGATACCTGATATGAGTCTGTTTCCTCCTTCTCTTAGCCAGGTAACAGCCAGACATGCAAAACATCAGGTTGCTCAAGCTATTTTCAAGCAACTATTTTCTGGGAGGGAGCTGGTATGTGTACCATTTCTTCCATTTCTGTTTAAAAGCCTTGGCAAGCTGGAAAGCCTGTTGGCATTTTTGCAACCAGGCTCTTTTCAAAATGGCTCTAACCACTACTGCAGGTTTCCGTGCAATGTAATGGCTTGCTTAAGTCCAGAGAGGGGAGGGAGAAGACAGAAATTTTAGCAGGGAAAATCAAGTCAGGATGTTTGTTTATTACAGTGATTACAAAACTGATTAGATACTGACTAGTAGGATTAAGATCTAGTTCACTGATACAATGTCCTGTATTCTTTATCCCTAACAAAAATCTCTGTAAAACTCAGGTAACTAGTCTGCACTGGAGCCCTAGCCAAAATGGCTGTGGAGGGCACGTCCCATAGACTAGAAGGCAGGGGACCTGCCCTCAGAAGCCCAAAGTGGTCAAAAAGAGCTGAGCAGATCCAAACCCTCACCACATCAGCAACCATATCATCAGTGAATTGGGCCAGATTCTACCCATCAAAATTAACAATTCTGTTGAGTGAAGCAGGAAAAGGATACTTTAAAGATGGAACACTTAAGGACAGCTTTCAGCTGTTGGGGTTAAGACAGAGGCAATGGTATAAGGATCTCATATACTGTAAAAGTGCTTATCATGGCTTGTTTGGGTTGCAGTTAGGCGGAAGCCAGGAAGACCCCCTTCTCTCCATCATCAGGCTACATTTCACTATCATTCATTCATTCATTCATTCATTCATTCATTCATTCATATTTATATAGCTGCCCATCTCACAGAAAAGTATCCGTATAGAAGATAACCAACTTTATTCCTCTTTGGTTCTTATATTCCTCCTCGTTTCCTGTGCAGCTGCAGAAATTCATCAAGTCTTCTAGCTATTATCTATTCCTGCTAAGGAGAGGAGTGAATGTCCAAAGTTTATGAAGCCCTGGGTAGGAAAATAAAGGATTTATGGACGCAAGTGGTACTTTCATCACTCCTTCCTATTGAATAGCCAGAAATTGGTAAGGAAATGTGTATTCCAGAAAGGAAACAAAATTATTTATTATCTTAGTGCAAGGAAATTAAAAGGTCTCCCATACAGCACACCTAATTACACTGACCAGTAGATTTAGCTTCACTCACATCATAAATTGAAATAAAAAATTCAGACAAAGAGGAAGCTGAGTGAGATGACTCAGAAGCTAGAACAAAAAGAAGAAAATCTCTCCCTCTTTCTCTCTCTCTTTCTCTCTCACACACACACACCAGTTCCACTGAGACTATACTATTGTGGTGGGGAGAATGTGACTCTCCAGTTCTTGCTGACCTACAGTTCCCAGAATCCCCGTCCATAGATTATGCTGACTATGGTTGCTTAAAAATAGTTTTGCAACATCGGAAAACTACTTGTTCCAAAGCCATAAATCAGTGATTTTCCATTGCTAAAATAAGTTTTCAAAGAGGAATTCCCAGCCATGGCAATAAAATCAAACTGGGTGAGAGTGATATTTTCTGTAAGGGGGTCTGAGCAAAAGATGTTGGCAGAGCTCTAGGTGGTATCTCTACTTTCTCAAGAGGACAGCTTAATTATAGGATATTTCTCCATGGTTAATCATATTGTGCTAGAATCTCTACATAATCCTTGCTTATGTCTGTTTTTTTTAAATATCCTGAAAGCTTCACACAGTAAAGTAAGATGTCTAGCTTAAAATTATTTTAATAGCTTACTCATGCCTCATGTTTTTTTTATTATTTATTAAACAAAATTATATAGCCAATTAGCAGGAGGAATTCTACATGGATAACTAGAATCAAAACCACAATTAAAAAAAAAAAAAGAACCAACGTTGAGGCCCCAATAAAACTTGCATCAACCGCACCACACTGGCTCCATCAACCCTCTAGCCCCAGCACCTGGAGGAAAAGCCAGATCCTCACTGCTTTCCTAAAAGCCAACAGGGTTGGGGCTGTCCATATGTCCTGGGGGGAGGCTGTTCCACAAGACAGGTGCCATGACAGAGAAGCACATTTCCAAGGTCCCACCAGCCTACACTGTTTCACCCAGGGGACTTGAAGCATACACATATCGCCAGATTAGTGGGATGGATAGAAACCACTGGTGATAGAGAATCCTACAAATAACCTGGCCCCATGCCATTAGGGTTTAAAGGGGATGACCAGGACATTAAATTGTACCTAGAAGCCAACTCAAACAGGGTGCAGCATGGAGGCTGTTACATAAGCAGCAATCCCATCTCATCCTATGGCCCAGCTTCACAAACAAGGTCTCACATCCAGCTATTTGCAAAGCAGCACCTCTGGCAGCCACCAGAATCTCCCAAATGACAACAGCCACACCCCCACCCCTGCCCCAAAGTCTCAGCTGATGCCACATCCAAAACCGAGGTGGACCTCCCCAAACACACACCCAGCTAGGTCTTGGTGATGCATGCCAGGATGGCCCTCTCTTACAATAGTGCTTTAAAACTGCTTATAATTTGCAAAACGTCCTCCTTTTCCTCCTTTGCAGTCTTTTTTTTTAAGAAACCACAAAATAAAATAGACAAAGAATGATGTCTATACAATTAGAAGGTGAAAACTAGAGCAATCTAAACTCTGAGTGACAGACTAGTTCTCTGTACTTGGTGACAAGTTGGCAGCAATTGTATGTGTGTGAACTGACTTCTTTGGAAGGCATTGCTAGGGAAATATATCCCCATCATAACACAGTTCTCCCTGCATTATTATTTATTTGAAGCTCTTATCAAGACAAATATACTGTAAGTACTTAAACTGACAACACTTAATTCCATGGCTGAATCATATACAACATAATTTATAGAGAATTTCTCAATATAGAATTCCTTCTACATGAGAGAAAGGGGACAACTAAGAGAGCAAAGTATCATCATAACCAGGTATTTTGATCTCAGAAACCGTGGAGCTAGTATTGCTGATAGGATTGATGGGTTTAAAGTATATGTGAGCAAATGTCTAGCAATTTCATGTAGAGGTTAAAGAGGAGTGGGGAGAGAGCCAAGCCCTGTGGCACCCCTTGCAGCACAGGCTCGATCAACACCAACTGCAACCGGCCTTGGAGGGAGGAGGAGAACCACTGAAGAACTCTGCCTTCCACTTCCAACCCCTTCAGCTGGCCCAGAAGGATACTACACTTTATGAATCATCAGGACGAATACAGCCAACTTAGTATAGTTGTATTTCACAACTGAGAAGAGGCAGAAGTACAAATGTATTCCTATCAGCAACTCCTGTACATAACAAAATAATAGTCTGTCAGGAAGAAAACCACACCAGCCTGGGATTTCCTCCTTTACCTGTTTATAGTAATCTATATTGTAATCTACTAAGAATTCTATAAACTTCCTATTTATTGCCAAGGGATAGGCCCAGTAAAGAGAGTGCCTTGTCCCTGCTGGGCTGCAATATATAGGTTGCAGGCCCCTGATGGGTCACCATCAAACTGACCCATTTTCTGGAAACAACCACTTTACCTGTGTCTTACATAGCAGCTTAATATGCACCCATTAAGATGACGTCAGGGTATAAATCAGATTCTTAACAGAGGCAGAGGAGCAGGCCAGACCTATTTTTCTAATAATTTGGCATCCCTAGACAGGTTTTGAAGGCCAGGTTATAATTTATTTTTGCTTCCTTTATTTGGGGGTGATTGAGAATGACACTGCCCCGTTAGCATGCCTGCCTACTAACTAGATATACAGTAAAATAATTTCTGTACAATATTTTAACACTCCGCAGAAAATTTACAGGTCAGGATAATTTTGCCTTTGATCTTGCTGAATCTATGAAGTGCTCCTAAGACAGCATCCATATTTTTGTCCTGAAAGCACCCTTGTGTTCTTCTTTCTTTGAACATATACTGATGTTTGTCACTGCTTGAGATGAGGCTCCAGACTGAAAGATGTGGTTTTGATCCACTGTGGGTGTTCTAACATTCTTATCCTTTACTCTTTATCTCAGGCCAGATCATCAAATCAGTGCTGATAACACTGTCAGGAATAAATCAAGCAAATGAACCTTGTTCCAAGGCATGGGAGTTGGACACTATAGAATACTTCCACCCTAAAGTGACAAATTCCATCCCCCTCACCTCCCAAAACATCAACAACCCCTTTCTTGGGTTTTTAAAGGTCAAGATTCCAGTCTTCTTCCCATCAGAAACCACAGGTCTATTTTAGCTAATATCCATGAGAAAGCACTTCCTGCTTATCCTTGTGGCATGGATTTTCCCTTGTAGTACATCCACAATCTTTTATTGTTTTGAGTATTTTTTTTTCCTGCAGGACTGGTTTCAGTCAATGTCGTTTGCTTACTTTCTTTTTTGGTGCTTCTTCAATTGAGCCAATGATGTTATGGCATGTGATGTTCAAGCTCAGTGGATTCATTCATGCCCCAACTAGAAGAAGTACGTGGTGGTGGTGGTGGTGATGGCAGCAGGTTCAGCTCAGTGTTTAAATCTGCAGTGCTTAACTAGCTCTCCTCCATAAGCCAATATAAACATAGACAAAAATCATCTTTCAATATAAGTAAAGACATCTATGGACAACATGCATAGAAATGCACTCACTTTTCTGGAAAAAAGACAGTAGCAATGAGACTGTGGCAAAGATCTTAGAAAATACAAGTTTCATCTATTTTGTTTTCTCTGGTGGGTACCTTTTTGAAAATCCTTCTCTCTTTTTGGCAGAAAATTCAGGGGCACAACCCTAGGGGACTCTAATGCCCCCCCTGCACACACACACACACACACACACACACACACACAAACACAGGGCTTAGGTCACTTGCCGGTACCTCCTGCTGCCCTAAACAGTCCCCTGAGATGCCGCCCCTCTAAATATGGTACGTGTTTTGTCCTCATGTGTTTTGTTCTATATAACAATGTGAACACAAATATTCAGTAGTGTTTCTCAACCTTGGCAACTTTAAGATGTGTAGGCTTCAACACCCAGGATTCCCCAGCCAGCATCTTAAAGATGCCAAGGTTGAGAAACACTGACATACAGCCTTATTAAATCCACTCCTCAAGCCTGCTTGTCCCTCCTCTTTTGTTAACTATTGCTTATAAGATTTACTTGAAAAACATAAAGCTCTGGACTTTAGATGTATTCTAGACTTCAGTTACCATGGTCCATAGCCATTTGGATTGGAAACTATAGGAACTGAAGTCCAAGAGCAACATAGAATTGAAGATCCCAAAGTCCAATTATGGAGAGCCACTACATCCTATTCCATAGTTCAACAACAACTTTTTTCATTGGACAATTTCTCCAGGTAAGGTTTAGCCTGATGCAACTTCTTAGAACGGTGCTTGTATGAATATTTCATTCTGCCTTTTTGAGCTTCTGAGGAACAGCATTAACCTGCCTACAAAAATTTCCAAATCATTTCAACTGAATTTCCTCCACATTTGGGAAGTGGAAATCTGTATTGTCTCTCCCTCTCCTTCAACTTCCTACAATTCCTCTGACAAAGGAGAAGCAAAGAGCCCAATAGAGATCTCACATATTCAAAAGCTCTCTCACGAAATTAAGACTTACAATAAACAAAGTTCTTCAGCTCTTCACAAGATTACAGTTATAGGCCTATCAGTATCACAGGATATTGTGAAACTTAATATCTGCTGATTCATGACAGATTTAGGAAATACAGCAGCTTCAGTATATGGATAGGTTATGGCAATGGTACTGACCACATCATTGTCAACTAAACCATTCTATTTCTTTCTACAAAACATAGTTTTTCATATCCATATCTAATACACAACATAGGTACAAATTAAGTCTGGAAGACCCATCAATTTGGCCCCCTGCAAATCAGCTTCAGATTTTCATACCTAAGAGAAGGAAAGATGCTTTATCAGATGGTAACAAGTTATATGCAAGTTATAAACAGTGATTAATAATAACACATCTTTTCATTTGAAAAGGCTTACATGCTATACATGGTATTTTTATTAGGCTGAATGTGTTGGCAAACTTCAAGTTTGTACAGAACGCTTCTTGATATCTTCATAATTCCAAAGCTTGCTATGCTGCCAATGTAGCTTGTTCAATAAAAAATAATGTATGGCTCCTTTTAGGCACCATGGTGTTTTTCACAGCTTTTGATTCAATCAACTTCAATATGACAAATTTCACTGTGGATATGAGAAATGACCCCTTTGTGTCCGTACATAATTTTGTTAACTTCCGTGCAGAACTTGACTAATGCTCTTGTAGAGATCTGTGCATTAAATTCCTTTCACGAAACATCAGAATTTCCTCTCAGATCATTAATAAACAGAAATGCAACTTGCTAGCAGCATTCTGAGCTAAACTTTAAATCCTAAGCCAATTTCAAATATATGAGTTGTGTCCTGACATTCACTCACAGAAGTAGATTTATAGAGTGAGGCCTCCCCATACGCTCATATATCTCACTCTTACATATATGAACAAAGATTGATAAATATGTACTTGGATAGCTGGGGCCCCACATTTTGAGAAGCCGGGAGAATTGCTTCTACCACTGAAGATTCTTGCCAGAAGATCAGTCACTGGTTCATAGCCCTGCCAAGCACTACAGATAACAGATGCTGATGGAGAACCAGAACCTGAAAGGCAAAAGAGAAAAATGTTACTTACTTGTACAAGTTTGCAACCTGAGAATAGAACTGACAATGCATGGATTAATGTAGCCATGAACACATGGGGAGGACCTTATATGCTTATATATCCTCTAACTTTCATACATTTGTAAAGAACAAAGCCTTTGTTGTTGTTGTTTAGTCGTTAAGTCGTGTCCGACTCTTCGTGACCCCATGAACCATATTGCGCCAGGCCTTCCTATCTTTCACTGCCTCCCTCAGTTTGCTCAATTTCATGCTCATTGCTTCAGTGATGCTATCTAGCCATCTCATCCTCTGCCGTCCTCTTCTCCTTTTGCCTTCCATCTTTCCCAGCATCAGGGTCTTTTCCAAAGAGTCCTCTCTTCGCATTAGGTGACCAAAGTATCTGAGCTTGAGCTTCATTATCAATCCTTCCAATGAGCAATCAGAGTTGATTTCCTTTAAGATTGACTGGTTTGACCTCCTAGCAGTCCAGGGGACTCTTAAGAGTCTTCTCCAGCACCACAGTTCAAAGGCATCAATTCTTCGGCGTTCAGCCTTCTTTATGGTCCAGCTCTCACAGCCATACATTACTACTGGAAAAACCATAGCTTTGACTATGCGGATCTTTGTCGGCAAGGTGACGTCTCTGCTTTTTAATATGCTATCTAGGTTTGCCATAGCTTTCCTCCCAAGGAGCAAGCGTCTTTTAATTTCATGGCTGCAGTCTCCGTCTGCGGTGATCTTGGAGCCCAAATAAATGAAGTCTGTTACTGCTTCCATTTCTCCCCCTTCTATTTGCCAGGGATTGATGGGTCCAGATGCCATGATCTTAGTTTTTTTAATGTTGAGTTTCAAGCCAGCTTTCGCACTCTCCTCTTTCACCCTCATCAAGAGGCTCTTTAGTTCTTCTTCACTTTCTGCCATTAGGGTGGTATCGTCTGCATATCTGAGGTTATTGATGTTTCTCCCTGCAATCTTAATTCCGGCTTGTGATTCTTCCAGCCTGGCATTTCTCATGATGTACTCTGCATATAGGTTAAATAAGCAGGGTGACAGTATACAGCCTTGTCGTACTCCTTTCCCTATTTTGAACCAATCGGTTGTTCCATGACCGGTTCTAACTCTTGCTTCTTGGCCCGCATACAGATTTCTCAGGAGACAGGTAAGGTGGTCTGGTATCCCCATCTCTTTAAGAATTTGCCACAGTTTGTTGTGATCCACACAATCAAAGGCTTTTGCATAGTCAATGAAGCAGAAGTAGATGCTTTTCTGGAACTCTCGTGCTTTCTCCGTGATCCAGCGAATGTTGGCAATTTGATCTCTAGTTCCTCTGCCTCTTCGAAACCCAGCTTGTACATCCGGTAGTTCTCGGTTCACATACTGCTGAAGCCTAGCTTGTAGGATTTTGAGCATAACCTTGCTAGCATGTGAAATGAGTGCAATTGTGCGATAGTTTGAGCATTCTTTGGCATTGCCCTTCTTTGGAATTGGAACGTAAACTGACCTTTTCCAATCCCGTGGCCACTGTTGCGTTTTCCAAACTTGCTGGCATATTGAGTGCAGCACTTTAACAGCATCGTCTTTTAGTATTTTAAATAACTCAGCTGGAATACTGTCATCTCCACTAGCTTTGTTGTTAGCAATGCTTCCTAAGGCCCACTTGACTTCACTCTCTAGGATGTCTGGCTCAGGGTCAGTGACCACACCAGCATGGACATCAGGGACATTAAGATCTTTCTTGTAGAGTTCTTCTGTGTATTCTTGCCACCTCTTCTTAATCTCTTCTGCTTCTGTTAGGTCCCTGCCTTTTTTGTCCTTTATCGTGCCCATCTTTGCACTAAACGTTCCTTTGATATCTCCAATTTTCTTGAAGAGATCTCTAGTCTTCCCCATTCTATTGTTTTCTTCAATTTCTTTGCATTGTTCATTTAAGAAGGCCTTCTTATCTCTCCTTGCTATTCTCTGGAAATCTGCATTCAGTTGCTTATATCTTTCCCTTTCACCCTTGCTTTTCGCATTCCTTCTTTCCACAGCTATTTGTAAAGCCTCATCAGACAGCCATTTTGCTTTCTTGCATTTCTTTTTCTTTGGGATGGTTTTAGTTGCTGCCTCTCGTACAATGTTACAGACCTCCGTCCATAGTTCTTCAGGCACTCTGTCTACCAAATCTAATCCTCTAAATCTATTCATCACCTTCACTGTGTACTCACATGGAATATGATCTAAGTCATACCTGAGTGGTCTAGTGGTTTTCCCTACACTCTTCAATTTAAGCCTAAATTTTGCAGTAAGAAGCTCATGATCTGAGCCACAGTCAGCTCCTGGTCTTGTTTTTGCCGTCTGTATAGAGCTTCTCCATCTTTGGCTGCAAAGTATGTAATCAATCTGGTTTCGGTATTGACCATCTGGTGATGTCCATGTGTAGAGTCGTCTCTTGTGTTGTTGGAAAAGAGTGTTTGCTATGACTAGCTTGTTCTCTTGACAGAACTCTATTAGCCTTTGCCCTGCTTCATTTTGTACTCCAAGGCCAAACTTGCCTGTTATTCCGATTACTCCTTGACTTCCTACTTTAGCATTCCAATCCCCTATGATGAAAAGGACATCTTTTTTTGGTGCTAGTTCTAGAAGGTCTTGTAGGTCTTCATAGAACCGGTCAACTTCAGCTTCTTCGGCATCAGTGGTTGGGGCATAGACTTGGATTACCGTGATGTTGAATGGTTTTCCTTGGATACGCACTGAGATCATTCTGTCGTTTTTGAGGTTGTACCCCATTACTGCCTTTCCCACTCTCTTATTGACTATGAGTGCAACTCCATTTCTTCTAAGGGTTTCTTGCCCACAGTAGTAGATATAGTGGTCACCTGAATTAAATTCACCCATTCCCGTCCATTTCAATTCGCTGATTCCCAAGATGTCGACGTTCAATCTTGTCATCTCATGTTTGACCACATCCAGCTTGCCTTGGTTCATGGATCTTACATTCCACGTACCTATACAATATTGTTCTTTACAGCATCGGACCTTCTTTTCGCTTCCAGATACATCCACAGCTGAACGTCCTTTCGGCTTTGGCCCAGCCGCTTCACTCTTTCTGGAGCTACTTGGAATTGCCCTCCGCTCTTCCCCAGTAGCATATTGGACACCTTCCGACCTGAGGGGCTCATCTTCCGGCGTCATATCTTTTAGCCTTTTAACATTGTCCATGGGGTTTTCTTGGCAAGGATACTGGAGTGGGTTGCCATTTCCTTCTCCAGTGGACCACATTTTGTCAGAACTCTCTGTCATGACCTGTCCGTCTTGGGTGGCCCTGCACGGTATAGCTCATGGCTTCACTGAGTTACACAAGCCCCTTCGCCACGACAAGGCAGTGATCCATGAAGGGGAAAGAACAAAGCCTACATTTGCGCAAAATTTATACATCCCTGGTTTCTTTATCTGGTTCAGATTTCTGTGCTTTGCAAGGTTTTCAAACACGTGGATGGCATCTGCATGTATGCAGGCTGCATGTAACCAGTATGCCACTTATTTATAAGTTTGGCCATAAGTTGTGCTGTACAGGGATAGGCCTACCAGTATCAGGAAAAGTCCAGATTGTTTTGTGACTCTTTAGTGGGGATCAAAATCAAACTGCTTATCCCACTTCCCGCTTCCACGCAGAGCATCACGATCCACTAAGACAGAAAGCAGTACTCTATGTGCTTACTTCCAAGGATATTTGTTGCACTGCCGTCCCACCACAACCATAGAAATAGAATAGTAGAGTCAGGTTCTGCTCCTGAATTCCAGTTTGAATGAGAAGAATCAGAGCAGTCATGGAGTCGGATTGCATACCAGGAGTATGTTGGCAGTCCTAGAATATGTTGGAAGTAGGCCATCTAGCAAGAGTGATTTTGCTGTAAGCTAAGCTTATTGTGTACCTATCTACTTATGTGTGGCTTTGTACACCATACAAGAACAGAGGTCTCTGCTCCAATAAGCTTACAATCCAAAATAGGGTTCATTGACCTGGTTTGTGCACTGTGATAAACTATGGTTTGGTAAATAAAATGCAGTGGCCTAAACCAAAACCGATCAAATTGTCCTTTATGGGTTCAGACAAACAGCTCATCCCTTAACAAGAGCAGACCAATCATAATTGCTGCACTGGCATAACAAATAAACCTCATGCAAAATTGATGGCTGGATTTCCACAATATACTCAATCACACAAACTATCCACCCAAACTGGCTTAGCCTAGCATATCATGCAAACCCAGTCATTATGACTTCGTATGATGTCCAAATGCAGTCACAGAAAATAATAGCAGAGGTAGAAACACAGAAAATGAGAGATGGAGCATGGTTCGTACATATTTACCAATAAATGCCTTTCAGATGTGGTGTCTGAAAACATTAGATAGTAGATTTTAATGTTAAAGAAAAACATCATTTTAAAAGATTGCCAGGGCATGCAGAGGTTAAGTTAAATGGTGAGATTAAAGAACGGAATATACAGAATATTTTAGACATGTCTCATGGTAGGCAAATTCTATCTATTTGTTATTTTATTTAATTGTTGTACACCACCCAGAGTCACTTTGTGGCGGCTATATAAATGTGGGATGGATGGATGGATGGACGGACAGACATAATAAAAACTCAGTGGGAAACAAAGTAACCAAAAGTGATTATGATTTCCTTCTCCTACCCCTTTTTTCCCTTTCTTCCTTGCTGTTCTTTCCTAACTATGCTAATGGATTGCTACTGCAAAAACTTCCACATATATTCGTTGAACTATCCAGCTCTATTAAAGAGTTACTGTAGTGATAAATATGCATGGGCACAGCAGAAAGAAACATAAAGGAAAGAAAATTAAAAATGGTTTTAGTTTATTTTTGGATACTTTAGCACATCAGATGAATAAAATATTGCAGTGATTTATATTACTGCTTGCTGTCTTATCAAACCCTGTTATGATGTTTTGGGTTCCCCATCCAACTTCAGGTAGCCACTTAGAATCTGTGTTTGTATTATTTGCTATAGAAGTCAAATGAAGCTTCTTTAAGAGTATTACACATGATTGAAAGCTGGCATAGTAAAACACAACCAAAGGTACAGGCTGATGTTGTTATGGCCAAGTGACTAAAATGTTATGCAAATATTACATAAACAAATATGCAAATTAATAATGCAGACATGACTTATTTTTTGAATTTGAGATCTAGTAGCCCTGTGCAGTTGGAAGTCCTCTACTGTCTTCCATTTGAAAGACTGTCCAGTCCAAATATGATTGGAAGATAAAGAATCATAAAACGGTAAGCAAGGCAGCAGATAGCACTTGAAACAGCAGATGAAGCAGACATACAGGGGTCAGCCCACAACCCTCTAACTTCAGTGCAAAGATGCCTCACTGTGTCACCTCATTGATGTATGGTTGATGATGCAGTCAAGCTGGCACCTGTCCAGCTGCCATTTGCCACTTTAGGCTGTGTGGGCACGCCCTTCTCCTCCAGTTGCTCAGCAATACCCTCCATAGCTATTTTGGTTTGGGCATGGAGATAGAACACCTGGCTTTGGCAGAGGAAGGAAGTGGATGGAAGAGAAGTAGCTTTGGAAGGAATCCTTTTGGAACCTGCAGGTCCTCTTGCAGCACCCCCCCCCCCACATCCCCATCTCCTTTCATTGCAACTCAACCCACCTTTTCCTGAATCCAGGTTCCAACTTCTGGCTATAGTTTCTTCTTTGCCTAGCAAAGATCTTCCCTCTTCCACTGGCACTGTCTCCATCAGCACCTGTCACCTTGCTGGTGCTTCATTTATTTCTCCTGCCAGCATTAGTATCTTTTCTTTATTTGCAGTTCCTTGTTTTCAGACATTTACTTCTAAACATGGGATTAGCACTACCGCAGTTCAGAATAGAATCAACAGCTAAACCAGCTGCTCTAGCCCTCCATTAAAACCAACCCAGCCTACATTAAGAAGAGTGATTGGCAGATGTTTTCCCTGCTGGTTGATGACATTTAATGAGAAGGCAAATGACCCCAGGAGAGTCCACCAATAGTTTTCTTTAACTTGTCCAGCATTACAGCTGTAAGAACAGCCACACTCCCTGGACTTGTTCGGTAATATGGACAATACAAAGTATGCTGGCTTAATGTTCTGCCTAACAAGACACGGGAAAAAACACTAACATGATTGTGAGGAAGAGCCGACAATTCAGCAGATCACAGACTCCCATATGTTCAAATGTGGTTCTGTTTAAATGATATAACACAATCTATCTATCAGTCAATCAATAAACTAGCATATGGAAATATAAATCATGTCTCTTGATGGTGCATTTTTTCTCTTTTAGCAAATGTAGTACTGTAGGATTCTCTGGGGAATTGCTATAAGATTAGAAAGAGGTCCCCAATACAAATTCACATTCATTCATATTTTTGTACATTGAATAGAATTTATCAATGTATTCTGGCTAAGATAGGGGAGCCCAGTTTCTTTCACTGCAGCCAGTCCCATTGAACTGTTTTGCCCGTTGCTTATCTCCACGCCAGGGAAATCTTACGCTGATACATTTAAGCTACTTAAATATATGGCACAAAGAGACATGGTCTGGCAATCCTATCAAATGTGCTAATACTAAGATATCTAGATGCAAAGTCTCTTGATACAGATAAAAGATAAAATTCCAGCCTGAGGACTTTCTCATGAAAGGTTTATATTACAAGAAGGCTGTGAGGACTGAGATACAATGCAGACAAAGTTTTTAAAACATCTTACATGCAGTATTCAGTACATGCTAAGCAAGTAGGTACTGTATTGTCTAAGGCTTTCACGGCCGGCATACGAATACCCACAAAAGGGTCACACCATCCTGGGCACAGAGAGAACTGCTCCTGTCTGGGCTCCTGCACTCTGAAGATGCCGGTCACAGATGCTGGCGAAACATTAGGAACAGAACTTCCAGGACATGGCCACACAGCCTGGAAGATCCACACCAGCCAAGTAGGTACTACTAGATACTACTAGAATAAATGCTTATGCCACAGTAAATAAAATGTGTAAAAAGGATTCTTCTTTTTTTCTTACATATTCAGTCAAATGCGTATTTATTCAATAATACATTAAAAGGGCTTATTTCCAGGCATGTGTGCCCCACTGAACTCTCTGCTCTGCTGCATCAAGAAAAACTGTAACATCCTCCTGACACTAGAAGACATAGGATGAGGTCCATTCTGCCACAATTAAAGACCATGATTTTTGAGGCTAGAAATAAAAGCTTGCGTTTAAATCTCTTATTGAGGACCACTCAAGATAAAAGCACAAAAATTGTTCCCTTTCACCCATCCCGTTTTCTGCTGTACTCTGATTAGTTGCTATAGCCCCTTCTTTGGTGTTACTGCTATTGTATTTTATATCACATTTTAAAGTATACGCAATGATTTTCCATGTACTGATGATGATGGTATGGTATGGTAGAGCAAAGGTGGAAGGATTTTCCTACATTAACTCAATGTAATCTGAAAAAAATCCTCATGAATGAAGCCTTTCTTGTACAAAAGTTTAGGATAGGCACAAACAACTTTTGGGGCCAAAAGCTGCAGTCTCTCTCTTTTTTTTAATGGCCTCTGAAGGCTGCAGAATGCATTGCTGAGGAGACAATGGTATCATCATATAGGTGGAACTGACATTTTGAGGGTTGGAGATTCTGCAGGGATTTCATTACTGGTATTTTTAACCATAAAAGGGGGGCAAAAAGGTACTATGGAAAACTGGCATTTTGCTCCAAGATTTTGGCAGTACAGATGACAGGCTTCAGGTTTCTCAAAATGAGGCCGAGGCTGTATGCAGCTTACAGATTATGGGTTGCCCACCCCTGCTTTAGAATGAGATATCAATTTGTGAATGTTTCATTTTTTGAGAGATTTAATTCTTTTGTTTTTCTAAATGGCTTAAAAAATGATGAAGTGAATCTTGAAAGTTCCTCAGATCATCACATTTAAAAGCAGAATAACAATCCAGTTGGATTTAACCAAAGTTAATCTAGGGTCCTTCCACACGCTCTCCATTCTCACCTCACCTCAACAGGGGTATCTGCAGAGGGGAGGCAGGGGGTAAAAAAGTCAAGATGGCAGCCTTGACTGTGGCTGCCATCTAGTCTTTTTTTGATCCCTCCTGCAGACATCCCTGCTCCCAAGCCCTCAGAACTGCATATCTGCCACACACCCTCATCATTACTGCCCACAAGGGAGCACAACTACACTCTATCCCTGTGTTTCTCAACCTTGACAACCTTAGGTTGTGTGGACTTCAACTCCCAGAATTCCCCAGCCAGCATGCTGCCTGGGGAATTCTGGGAGTTGAAGACCGCACATCTTAAATTTGCCAAGGTTGAGAAACACTGCTCTATCCAATGCTGTGCACCCCGAGCCCCAATTCGTGCCTCACCATGCTTGTTTGGCAGGGAAGAAAAACAATCATTATCCAGGACAGTGGCGAGGCAACTGTTAGTAAGTGATCACGATCATGGAGGAAGGACAGCAAGATAGCCTCATACTTGATTTCAGAAGGGAGCCAGGAAGGGGGAAAAAGTAGGAAACACGCACTGCTGTTTTCCCAAGTCAATGGGCTGCGTAGCTGTGAAGCCCCATTGCGTGTGGAAGGGCCTAGAGCTGCCTGCTGTTGCTCATCCTGGCTCCTGAAGTCCAACCAGTAGGAAAGGAAAGGAATATTCCCCCCACCCCACCCACATCTGGTAGCCGGGGACATACAACCTCTGAATTTGCAAGCTCCGGCGAGGCGTCCCGATTAATGGCTGTTAGCAAGGGGGACAGGCAACAAAATGTTGTGCTCCTGTTCCAGGTCCCAACCAGCCATGCTGATTCGGTTTTATTCTCACAGCACTGGTTTTGGTCCCACTCGCAATTTATTTTTACTATTTTTTCACTCCTGCGAAGCTTGAGGCTCCCTCAAGCCCGCAGTTGTTTTTCTTTACCTTGCAGATGTTTGACCACAAGAGTTCCTGCGCTTTCCTCCGAATTCCAGAATTTTAGGGGAAAATAAACTCATATTCTATTAATTGCAGAAGGACTGCATCTTAAACAATAACGGGAATGACGGTGGCGGTGGTGATGAGGATGACGGTGATGTAACTTGGAACTCCTCTGCAAATAAGTAAAATGCTTTCCGTATGTGAGAGTCTGATTGAGAGAGACTGAAGGTCAGGAATGCCGTTCCCTTTCCTTGTAAAAAACCCGGCAAGTAGCGGGCATGCAAATTTTAAAATATGATTTGGTTCCTTTGCAAAGCTCAGGCCGGCGGGATACCATTTCACCGCTCCCGGTGATAAAAATACAATCTTTCCAACTCGCTACCAAATTCTCGACAGAAAGGGTTAACTCAGCGGAAGATCGGTAGGGGGCGTTAAACGGATGCGGACGGTAGCCGAAACTTTTAAAGTCCGTCCAAAACACAGAGAGGGAGGGAAGCGCGGGCGGGGGGGGGGCGCTTTCCCCGTCGTGACTCGAGAAGCCAGGCGAAGGCGCGGGGTTAACCTGCAGCTGGGGCTCTTCGAGAGGGAGTTGCTGCCACTCGCTCTCCCCAGCCGCCTCCCTTGGCAGCTTCTTGCGGTGCCTGCCTTGCACGGGAAGGGAATCCCCTCCCCACCTCGCTGCACGCCCGTGGTTGGAGCGACGCAGGTAAGAGGCACCCGAGCTCGTCCTCTCTGCAGCCCGTGCGGTAACGCGGTGGGAGAAGAAAGCGGAGCCGACGCGGCGCGGCGCGCTGTTGTGCAGGTTGCGTGGGCTGCTCCCCGCTCGTGCCAGCGCGTGGGATAATCGCCGTCTCTTTCAGGAGGTCGCAGCGCGGGAGTGGTTTGGCCGCCTACGGTTTTGAACTCTTTCGGGTGTGCATGGAATGGGTTGGAGGAACTGTGTTAATGAACTGCTGATCTTCATGTAGGGAGAATAAAAGTCATTCATGACCATCTTCAGATCCAGGAGAAGTAAGAACAGAGGATGCAGATTTAGAGAGAAATAGGGATTTTGAATAAGCATTTTTAGTGTGTTGTGCCAGTCTACCGATGCTCCCCGAATAGATAACATATTGCAAACATAACCAAGTGAAATCCCATTGAATTAACGGAGCTTACTTTCTGACCCAATATGGGAAGAGTAGAAACAGGTTTCTGGGATACCAAAGATGGGTCTTGAAATGGGACAGGGGTGCTTATATGGGTGTTCTGGCCTCAGGGATCTACAAAATAGATAAAATCATGAATTACATTTCAGGAGTTGAAGATAGATAGATGCACCACCTTACACTGAGCTCATCCGCTTATGCTGCCAGAGAACAGTGGTCCAGCTGAGCCAAGCTCTGGCTATTTTGAGACTGGCAGCAGTTCTCCAAGTTCTTGGGAGAATTCTTGCGCAGCTTTGTTATTTGAGATCCTCTTAAAGGAGACTTAGGCAAGGGCCAATCTGAAACACAGGAGGTTGCCTTAGATCAGGCTGGTGGAATACCTCCTCTGATGGGAGACAGAAGATTTTCACATCATTTGGTGCTTTCAACTGAAGAGGTCACAACTTGAACATACATGGCCAGCCTGCAAATACTAAAACTTCTGTGGCAGTCCTGCTTACACAGTCTAGTCTGGGTCTGGCCAATGCTTAGAGGGGGAGGCTACTAAGGAACACAACTTCTGGCCAACCTGAGTTCCTTCACAGGAAAAAAAGTGGGAAGTAAAAAAAATAAACACACCCACAATCAAAAATTAGAAATCTCAGGTCACTTGATTATCACCAGCTGTCCTCTCAGTCACCCAATAGGCAGGCAAGAGCGATCTGGGGAGGCCTTTGGGCAGTTCCTTTTTAGATACAGAGCTGGTTTGTTTGTTTGTTTGTTTGTTTTGGTGCCTTCAAGTCAGCCTTGACTCCTGGTGACTGCCTGGATATGTCCCTGCAGTTTTCTTGGCAACATTTCAGAAGTGGTTTGGCATTGCCTCCTTCCCAGGGCTGAGAGAGAGTGACTGGCTCAAGGTCTGTCTTTATGCTTGAGGTGGGACTAAAACTCATGGATTCCCAGTTTCTAGCCTGGTGCCTTAACCATTTAACCACTTTACCACTCCGTAAAGAAGACATAACTCAGCAGAAGGTGACCAAGCCAAGTGAGACAAGCCCAGAATTTCTTTGCAATTCATCCATGATATTTCTGATGGGGTGGGGGGGGACTCTCCAGTAACACCTGTTGGGAAAAGTTGCTTCCAAAAAGTCTGGAAGGGTCCTGCTGATCAGAGCACGAGATACAGGTTTCCTACATGGTCTGCCTGACATTTTTTTTCATCCCCCACAATGATTTTTTAAAAAATTCTTTAAATTGGATAAGAGGTTTTTATTCCAGTGATCTCAAAGCTGCCAGTATGCCAGAAAAGCCTAATACTGGTCAGTTTGTGTGGCCTGTATGGAGTTCTGTACAGATAATGGGCTACATAGATGCTTCAGGCTTTGGAGAATTTATCTGCAAGGCTGTCTTGAGATATTCCACTCCCAAGGTGGGGTGAAGAGAAGTTCGGCTTCTCCCTGCAGCACTCTAAGAACAGAAGTTGCATAGGCTTTCCCGTGTAGGACAGCAAAGTTGTGTGGCCTGAATAAGACAATACGTTAGAAACAGAAGGTGCCTGAGCTGACACTTGCAATAAACTGTTCTGAGAGATTCTGGAACTGAAATGAGGTTGAAATAAAAAGCACAGCCAGTAAGCTGGACTTTATGCAACTTGATTTTGCTAGGCATATGTATCTTTTTCTGATCCATCCATTTGCAAAAGTTTTCATTTGCAAATATTTTATAGATCTCACAAATAAGGTAAGTGACATGGAGCACCCTCTCTGAACACTTGTAGAGGTGCTGCTAGTCAGAGTGGATATATGAGGTAGATCATTTTTATATCCAGGGGTACCCTTCCTTTTCCTACCCCTACATGGGGCAGAGAGATCCTACAAAAGGACAAGGGAATTTGGGGGGAGGAAGATGGATTTTCAGGATTTGGGGATGCTGGTCTTAGTTTACTTGAAGTCCTAGCACGTTTGTTTCTTTAAGAGGACCATTAAGGGAACAGGGAGTATATAACATTTCTGGATGAATAAGGCAGGAAATGATGCTGCCAAAATTTGCAAAATTTTGTCAAATTTTGGTGGTACAGATCTGGAGATCTCCAAGGAGGGGAAAAGTAAGGACTATGTGAACATATGATCATCATTGCTTTTAGACAGTGTGGCTGTAGTGAGATCTGATGCTGAATTTTCTGTCCATTCTTTCCTATTAATATGTGGCTGTTCATCAATGAATGTAGTTTCAAGGCTGCATTTGTGGAATAGACACTGAAGCTCAAAATGTCTGCATCATCATCTCTAACTAAATAAACAGTTTTCAAAGGGAACTGTTTACGTAGCTGCAGTCCATTCATTAATGAGACAATGGTAAACCTGGCTGTGATTCAGCCTTCCCTCAGTGGTCACAAGTGAAGTTAGATAGAATGGTAAAGGCCAGTGTAGTGCAAGTTATGACCATGTGTGCAGCTAAATGGATGAGGACAGAGGTAGCCTTCCTCAATCTGACTCCTTTTCCCAAAATTCCCATCTTGCATGGCCAGTGCCTCTGCTGGGCAGCAGTTCTGAGTGTTTTGTAGTCCCAACATATCTACAAGGTGCCAGACTGGGAAATGTTGCCTTAGTATTTAAGCAATGGATGACTTGAGGAAAAGTACAGATTCTGGTTTTCTCTTGTCCACTAGAGCCATTTCACACATTGCCCAAAGTTTTATTTGTTATCCAATGAACTTAGGTGTCAGTGTCCATCAGCTTTTTGAGGTAGGCAAGGTCAAGAAACAGGAACAGCAGGTGTTCCAGGAATGTTCTTTATTGTAGTAGGGTGAAATAACAGAATCTTGAAAGCCTGTCAAAGTTTCTCTGTGCCCCATTTTATATTAAACAAAATCAGGGTGAGGTTATTTTGAGTTTCCTTTCTTATTGCCAAGATAAGATCTACATTCCTTCACAACCCCATTGTCAAGTACAGGGCAACCTATGCCCCTGATGCCAGGGCTCACCTTTAAAAATGTAGATGGGACTAGTAGCTGCCATTTTAATTCCCCACAATTCCTCCAAATAGATGCTATGGTGGGGGCCTTAAGGGAAATTCAGAGCATTACTGACACTAAGAGAGGAGTGGACCAACCAGAAGGCATGTTGCTAAGAGCCTTTCTTCTACTCCCCCCCCCCCCCCCCAGCTATTGGCTGGTATATCAAACAAGAAAAATAAGGGAAGTAAAATTCTGTCTCAGAATTCCCAAGTACCGATAGACAGTCTTACTGGGTGTTCTGGCTGCACCAACAAAAAGGCTGGTCAGCTTCCAGCAAGTACCAAGCTTTCTAGGTCAGAAGTTTAAAAGGGAAGCTGACAGGGAGCTTCCCTTTCCACTGCAGTTTGGAGAAACCTGAACAAGATAGGGACAGCTGCAGTTAAAAAAAAACTCCCCTTCTTCCCACAATTCAGGATGTAATAGAGAAATAATGTAAGGGAAAGGAGAAGAAAGAATAGAATAAAGGGGCTAAAGGAAGAAAGGTACTGAGCAAGTTCAAATCCTGAACCTGTCTAAGAGGCTTGGGCAACTCCTGCTCCTTAGCAGCAACTGCTGTCTTGTGTACCTCCAGCAGTGGGAGGTATATACCATCCCAAGTCTAGGAGTGCTTTCTGTCAATCTCTGGAGAACCTGAAGATAGCTTTACCTGCCATATGCCAAGAAATATAAACAGTGCTTCTTAATCAGAGTCACTTCTTGATTATAGCAGCGGCAACATACCAAAATGATAATTCTATTAGCATATTCTTTGCCACAATCAGGCAATTTTTCCTTTCTTTTCTGGTGAGAAAATTCTCTGTGGTCACTTATGACCTTGTCAAGATTATATGGTGGTTTCCTCCACTCCCTGTATATTACATCTGTAGACAGAAAACATAAAATGCATTTGTTCCTCCTCTCTCCTTAACTCTGCCTCCAGTAGGCTCAGTAGAGACTTTTAATCAAGGCCTTGGATTAACAGGATTCTGCACCAGGGGAGGAGAATGAGATGTTGTTGTTGTTGTTGTTGTTGGTCACACAGTCAGCCAGTTGTTCAGACTGGATTTGACATTTTTGTCCACCTTTCGAGTCCTTCCCAAGGACCTGGGATAGGCAGATGTTGTTTGATGGTGTTAAAGGTATCATCACAGGGTGTAAGCTGTTCCGAATTAAGCTGCCTTTTACAATTGACTGATGGTGATTTTGTCAATGCCAACATTATTATTATTACTCCACCCACTCCAGAGGACTCTGGGTGGCGATCACTTCAGGAGGTAACAAGCTATGTCTTTCCTGGCAACCATTTTCCTCACAAAACCAATAATGAAATGTTTGCGAGGAGGGACCTTTAGTTCAGACATACCTGTACACAGATATTTTGTGTTGGGAGGCATTTGGGAACTTGTTGGGACACTCTTATAAAATGGCTGCCATCAGTTGAAATGGCCAGTCACCAAAACACACCCATTTACTATAGGACAAAGTACTTCCATGCCATCCCAGTTTAATGTTGTCTTTTTTTCAAGGTAAGTAGATAAATATATTGAAAAAAAACTTGGCTGAAGTCCCCATTATTTTTATTTTCCCAGAATGCCTATGGGGCCCATTTATGGTTACCATACCTGGGCTGCAAAGATCCAGATAATCATTGAGTCATAGCAGAGAGATAACAAAAATCTTAATTCTTTGCTGGCATCAAGTGGTTGTCTGGCTTTTTGCAGCCCGTATGTGGTAGCCCTAGTCCATAACTCACTCTCTCTCTCTCTGAAATCTCATTCATGTATGTATGTTTTGTTTTACACAAAGATTTCAATAATGACACTCATCTTTCATTATAATCCGCCATACATAGTCTATATCTGTAAGCGGTTCTTTCATAATTGTAAGTATCAGCTCTTCGGTCTATTCAGTCTATGGCCTTCAGAAACTAAGGGCCATAAGTCTGTCTTTCCAACATTGAAGAACAAGTCTTATAGCAGTAAGAGGATGGTGTTTTGCACAGCAGTATGCCAGCTTTCTATATTTCTAGTGGTTTCATTGGCTCCTAACATAATTTCCTTTAGTGGATCCTCTCCTTCACATATGCCATCTTCCCTTCAGACTTTCTGATACCTATACCTTCATTTGGCACTGAGTGACATTAGAAATTTCTCACAATGCTCTTGATGCACTATTTCTTAAGGACATTGTGAGAAATTAAAATGGGAGGGCATCAGCCTGAGAGTACACCACAGTGATGCTAGACCTGGCCTAAACACTAAATAGTAAGGGAGATTATTACAGGCATACAGTTGCAAAGTTTCTGCAAAGTTTTTATCTACTGGTACATTTGGGTGACCATATTTATGCTGAGGACCAAAATTCTTATTAAGTTTTGACGTTCTTGTCAAGTTTCATCCATTTCCTAATTGTATTTGTCATTTTAATTTTACAGAATAGTGATTCTAAAATAGAAGTAGCATAAAATTTCAAGTCAATAATATCAGCAAGAAAAGAGTAATTATGAAAAGCCATCATAGTTCAAAACATCATCAAATTAGTCAGGAAATGCTTTTAAGTATAACAGAATAATTATTACTTGGCAAGTTAATCTGCCTTGGAAAACTGTTCTGCAGTCATATGATAATTTAAATCCACTTTACAAATTCACACACAGAGATTGCAGCAAGATGGTAGAACCAACCCCCCAACTTAAGAGAGGACATGTATCCTTAGAATAGTTCATTCCAAGCAAGGGAATTAAATGGCTGAAGGGGCGAGGCCCCTTTGCTTAGCATTTCCAACATAGCTACTTTTTTCCCATTTCCTTCACTGCAATATAAATACAAATACAAAAATACAAAAATCTTTTGTAAGTTGCTCCTTTGCCAGTGTAATACCTACCAAGGCCATCTGTTGCAGGTATGGATTTTCTCACTCTTGCCAGTATTAACAACTAACATAGATCTCTTCCCCTGCTTTTATTTTTTGTAAGCCTTAGCCGGACAACAAAGAGTGCTTCTTGATTTCTTTTCTCCTTTGGATATTTTGCCTGCTTTTCTTTTCCACCCACTGCTACAAGTAAGATTCTAGTTTTGCCCCATAGTAGCTACAAAAGGAATATGTAGGGCAGTGTTTCTCAGCCTTAGCAACTTTAAGATGTGTGGACTTCAGCTCCCAGAATTTCCCAGCCAGCAAGTCCACATATCTTAAAGTTGCTAAGGTTGAGAAACACCGATGTAGAGGTTGAGGTGAGATGGAAGGAGGTGTTCTAAACTAACACTCCTTCAGTTGGAACGTTCAGTCACAAATGTTGCCAGAATTATAACAAAACAAGGGAAATGCTAAGCCTGCTTGGGAAATCAAAGATGCTGAGTAGAAGTTCCTAAGTACAACACAATTGTTTAAATGTTTTTGCTTCAGTTAAGATTTTGAGTGGGGGGGGGGGAATGTTCTCTAAATATTTTTTTACTAGATGACTTTCCCCATTTGTAAATGTTTTGGTTGCCAATCATTTGTGTGCTGTTCAACGTTGGATGTGATGCTGTCACAAGTTATATTTAAATGTCACCAAGGGCATCCATAGGGGGGGTGATAAAAATAATCAAGATGCTGCCTGTGAGATTGAAGTCCCTTTTTAGGTGCAATACATATTTAAAAACAAAACAAAACAGGGAGAGCTTCGACTCTGTGGTTGTGGCCTCCATCTTGATTTTTTTTTATTCCCCCCACAAAGAGGTGCCCCTGAATGATACCAACATTGGTTCTCCCCATTAGCTCTGGAAGAGCCATAAAAGAAATAAACCCTCTTTTTCACCCTCTTCTCACTGCAAGTAACAATAATTAAAGGTCTCCACTCCTATAGTTTTGCTTGCATTTGGGAGTCAACAAGTAAGAAACATAACAGGAGAATTTTGCCAGAGTGCCTGTTGCTATTTACAAACAATTCGTTGGCAATGGCTCAACCTGAATGGGAGAAAGTGGCTGAAGTGCACCCTGGGAAGTGACCTTGGGATGAAAAAGCTGTTTCATGAAATCACAAGGTAAATCCCCAAGGCCTGAAATGGCACCACCTCCAAACCCTGGGCTGTTGCCTGTTCCCGTAACAGGACCAAAACATCTGTATATAGCAAACAGTTAATATTTGAGTCATTTAGAAACAGCCTTTTTCCAACATCTGCCTGGATGATCAATGATATATAAATGGGGAAAAAAGCAAGAGGGTGGATCCCCCTTAGTTTTACACATCCTTCTTTTTAAAAAGCCTTAGTTTTGTTTCCAATTCTGTGTTACATCTGATGAGTTGGTACGGAGATGTGATGATGAGATCATATGTTTTTTAATCCAATTCCATAGCAATTCAGAAGTTCAGGCCTTAATTCCAGATGGCGTCAAATACTTTGAAGCCCATGAGCAGAAAAAATATTTTCTCCCAAAGTTTTATTTGTATGTGTTGCTTGAAATCTCCCTCCCTCTTTTTTTTCCAGAGAGAAAAGCAGTTTGGTGCCACTCATAATGTTCATTCAGACCACTTCACAGGTTGAAGGAATGTGTTCATGCAGAGTAGCTCTTCCACTCAGTGCTACCATGCATTCTGCTAGCCAATTCTTTAGAAGCTAAAGGAAGGGAAGATACATGTGCATTGCTTCATCTTTACATCGGTGTTTCTCAATCTCAGAAACTTGAAGGTGTGTGGACTGCAACTCCCAGAATGCCCCAGCCAGCATGCTTGCTGGAGAATTCTGGGATTTGAAGTCCAAACATCTTAAAGTTACTGAGATTGAGAACTACTGTTTTACATGCAAACTACTAGTAGGTTCCTTACCTACCTAGTTATTTCATGTGCAGGCAGATACTTGGGCAAATAAATATTTCTTCATTAAGGGATATTCACTGTGCAGTAGCCCCTTCCTACTCAGAAGTTAATTTTGCTTGGTTCAATGGCTCTTACTCGCAGAAAGTTAAGTATGGAATCACTGCCTGTCATTTTAATCCACACCTTTATTTAAAAATGATATAGTCAGTACAGAGTAAGAACCAGATGTAGAAACTGCTTTCACTGTTAGTGCAGACCCAGATCACTTTCTTAATATTTTAATCAGCTTTCCTGTGTTCAAGTCAAGACGATTTAAGGTAATTACAACTGGGTTGATTGTGGCTAATGCAGTCAGTATTGTATATGGTAGAGGTGCTAAAAAAAATCCCATTGAGCCTTGCTGTGTCCTGGGAATGACAGAAAACAAGATTGATGGCAGGAAAGCCAGTATTGTATCTGCTTGCCCAAGGCAAGTGGGTGAGCTTTTTAACTTGAGCTGCAAGGCTGGTTTGCCAGTGGAAAAGCAATTCCTAACACACTGAAACTGAGTCAAAGGGCAAGGTTAGTGTGCCCTATGGACTGCCATACCAGGGAAGTGAGGGGTAGAAGGAGTTATTAATTGTATATTTATTTCATTTCTACACTGGCAGAATCCAAAGACTTCCTGCAATTTACAGTCATGTAGTTGTAGTAGCCTCAAAACTCTAATAGGGGTGAATTAGCTCCCCCTTCAGCTGCATCATCGAAACAAAGAGAAGAGAGTCGCCAGAGGATGAACCTTTTCATCCAGCTGGCAGACAGAGATGGTCCTTGACCAGCTCCAGAAAACCAGGGCTGGGATCTCAACAGTGTTGCTTTTACATTCAGGCAGATGTACCCCACTGCCTCAAGGGAAGTAAAACAGGCAGAAAACAGCTCCATGCAGGGCAGCCCCAATCCGGAATGGGGTACCATGGATTGTTGTTGCTGTTTTCACTTTGTAGGGAAAAATAATCCAGGAACTGACACCCTCTGAGATCTTCTGGCTTCTTCCCTTTATCACAGGGATATTGGTGGCTGTGTGCTGCTGGTGGACAGGAATAGAATTACTTGGGGGGAAAGCAGTTGACCCCGTGAGCCATCTCATCAAGCTTGGAAGTTCAGCAGGGGGTGTCTGCAGGGGAGGTTGAAACATTAAGATGGTGGCCACAACTGTGCAATTGAAACCGTGCTCCCTTTTATTGTGCCTCTTGGCATTTTTTAAACCCTGCCTTGCAGACGCCCTGGCACTTCAGTCTACTTTAGCAATGCCAGTAAGAAGTGAGGAGCCCTGCTTGGTTCTGTTATGTGCTAAAGCCCCATTACCAACTGGGTGGTGTTGATTTAAAATATGTGTTTCTTATGTAAGCCACTTTACTTATTTTCAGCTCTCAACTTTCAGTTGCCAGTGAAGACAAATTCTATAAGCAGAATTTAAAGGTGGGATTTGAGTAAATGCAGGTATTGAGTTTTCAGAAGTTATTAGTCCTCACAAACATACTTTTTTTCTCTGACTAGATCTATTTTTAGGTACTTCCACACTGCAGTCCTAGTCATGTTTATTGGGAAGTAAGTCCCATTGTGATCAGTGGAAAGGTATTGTATTGTATTGTATTGTATTGTATTGTATTGTATTGTATTGTATTGTATTGTATTGTATTGTATTGTATTTATTTTATTTCATTGCCTAACTTACATTCAGAAACTCAAGGTGTTCCCTCTTCCTAATTTCTCTGCAATCACAACCCTGCGAGCTAGTTTGGACAGTGACTGGCCCAAAGGCACCCATTGAGCTACTGTGGCTAAACTTAAAACTCAGCTTTCTCAATGATACTCAAAGCTTTTTGCCAACAAAAGATTAAATGACTGCTTTCATTTTTGCTCTTTGTTTTGTTATTCTGTATTTTCTTATATTTGGTATTTAATTACAGCATTTATATCCTGCCATATTCAGAATGACTCCAGGTGGTTAATTTGTTTCCATAAAAATGATAAAAATAAGCAAACTGTTTAAAATGTCTGGATTTCATAAAAGTGCATCATGGTTACATAAATAATGTTGCATTAAATAATATGTTGGGCACAGTCTGTTTTGTTTTATTATAGTGCCCAAGTTTTTATTTCCAACTCTGGAAATATACTAATACCAACTTGCTTTAGGGCTATATGCCTCAGGGCTCTTCCCCTTAATTTATCCCAGCAGCTCTGCTTTGTCCTCTGTCTTAGGAGAAGTTTCATAACTTCTTCCAACATTTGAGCATCACATCCGTGTGTATTTTAGTAATGTTAGCACCAAAGGTTGAACAGTCACCTTTTAATTTATTTAGCGAATGGATGCTGTCTTTGCAATAGCATAGTGAATATTATGCACATAGTGAACACAGCTGGGTATGATCAGTACTGTAGACTAAGGGGGGTTCTTTTGGCCAAGACTGGACATACAATAGGCTGGTTGAAGGGTGGTTGTTGTTTTTTTTACAAAACCTTTTAAGTTCAGAAGGGTGCTTTCAGCCATGCTCCTCTTCTCCCTGACATAGATCTTAGTAGTAAAACCCTGTCTGGGAAAATTGCATGATTGAATGGATTTTTGTTCTGATAATTTGCTGCATATAGAAAACTAGAACCTTCCTCCTTGAACATTGTTTTTCATGTGGGTGGAGGGGAATCATTTTATACAAAGAGTATTCAATGCTGCAGCCTTACTAATCACTGTATTGAAAAGTAGGGCTCTTTTAGTCAAAAGTAACAGGGGAAGTGTGTGGATGCCTTCAGATACATGTCCGTGTGAGTGTATATCAAACATTTTTTTTTAAATGGATTTTATTCCTTTTTAGATTCATTATGGTTGCCTTTACTGTCCTTGCTGCTCTCATCCTTGCTACAGGATACTCACAAGAAGCAGATGAAACTATCACATATACGGTAAAGATTATATTTTAAGGGGGGAGAGGGAGAGAGGGAAAAACATAGGATATTAGAAAGTTTTCAAAAAAAAAACCCTTTTGACTCACTCAGAGAATCTGCTATTTCCAAGGAGATGATGTGGAAAGCCTTGCCAGCAAGAATCCTGTATCTAAAGCAGAAATCTCACTTTTACTAGATAATCATTATTTCAGTAGCCAATTAGTTCCAGACATAATTCAGAACGCTGGTTTCAACTTTAAATGGCCCAGGTCCAATATATCTTAGAGCAGATTCCTTGTGTCTTTCAGAAATGTTGGATTACTGCTCCAATATTACAAGAGCTATAATCTACTTTATCTGATGGCACATGTGTGTAGAAAGCTGTCTTAAGGCAATACTCTTTTAAAACATTTGTTTTATAGACCCCAAAGCAAATTTTGTGTACATCCTATGATGAAATATAAGTCAATGATAACACCATACCCATCCAAGGTAGACCAGGCAAAGTTGGTTTAGTAGTTCTGACAGAGCCTTGAAAACATGCTTATGCTTCTAAGTCAGTCTTCCCAATTTGGTGCCTTCTGAGTGTTTGGATTACAATTCTCCTTGGTTTTTGTTTGATAATTATGGGATACATCTGAAAGATACAGGATTGGGAAAAGCCAACACACAGGATTGCAGCCTAAGGCTAAGTATGTCATTGAACTGAGTGAGGTGGACTTCTCAGTAGAGCTAAAGAAAATTGCTCTGTTAAGATTTATTGATTTATTTATTTGTCAATTTTAATTTGCTGTTAAAACCAGCAATAGTAGGGCAATTACACTGAAATTAATGAATTTTCTTCAGGATGCCATCTTTTTTTTAACCTGCCCACTTTTGAGTCATTAAATAAGTGTGAGTTCTGTAATACATAAAGATAGCATTAGGAATATACAATAAGTTTATTGTTTTCTGCTTGGAAAACATAGACTGCACAGGAAACTGTTTTTCTCTAACTACAGTTCTGTCAGCTCTGGGACTACCTGATCTGGGCTACAAAAATATGGAAAACCACTAGATGGCAGTCATCATTTTCTGTATTGTGTGGTAACCCAGTTATCTCAGGATGCTGCCATTTCTTCAGAGTCCTCTTGCCCCCTTATTATACTTAAGACCTGTTCAATTCCAGCTTGCTTCTGATTTGGCATGTGGTTAGCATCACCTGAGAATGAACAGCAAAAAGTTCTTCTACTCCAAATTTCTGCTTATTTAAGTTTCCCAAATGAGAAAGCTGCTTAAAAAAAACAACCCAGTATATTGAGCAATGCAGTGTTCAGCAGGCTGGGACAGATCTGTAACTAGTGCAGACTTCTCAGACGCTTATTAAGTTATGGCAGGGAAAACGTGATTCAAAATAACTGATATCATAGAACAATAGAGTGATTGATAGAATGGAAGAGGCCATGTAGGCCATTATGTCCAACTTAGTGCAGGAATCCAAATTAAAATAATCTAGACAGATGGCTGCCCAGTTTTTTCTTGAAAAGGCAGCCCCTAACCCCTTGCATTTATATAGTGGTTTCCTCCACACATTGTATTATGAAAACATGCTTAATACAACAGGTTCACATATGCATATGTAAATCATATATTGGCTATTAAACCTGCCAGTATTCTAAATGGGTACCAGATGAGATTGGACAACAAAGATTGTACTTCGTTGAAGGTCAGATTTGGAATCTACATATGTATATGTGTATGTCTATTTGTATTCATACATTCTTGGCTGGGTCTGTCATGACAAGCCATTTCAAACTCTAGATTCCGAAGAAAGGGAAATAGCTTGTTGGTCATTAAAGTAAAACACTTAATTTTGAAGGTTAATATAGTATTCCTGCTTAAATGTTCCCTCTCAGCCATCCAAATGGCCTGGATTTCTCTGCCCCCCCCCCCACCCCCGTGACTTGCTTGACTACATCACTTTAGGCAGCTGTTAATAGAATCTGTTCTCTGGATGCTTCCTCTTGTTTACCTTTCTTCTCACGTTTAATGCTTGTATATTGACTAGAAAGCTGGCTAAAACAGTATACTGTAATGAGTAGCTGCCCTATCAAATCTTTTCAAAACAACAGCTGCCAAAGTTCCTTGGTTGAAAAGACATGAGTACTACTCAAATTATTTCCTCTCTCCCTTCCCTCAATGACAAAAATGTATGTAGGTATAAATATACACAATCAATTTGATAAAGTAGACAGAATCTGTAAAAACTTTATACTCTGTGTATGGGTCACAAGATTCTTTTTATTTTGCTACATACACTAGTATGACTTCTTCTCTGGAAATCCAAACTTGGTTCTGGTTTAAACTTAAGAATATAGACATAACCTCAGCAGGCCTCTCTAGGATGCTGTCCAAGCTGTATGGAGGAACAAATGCTGAGAATTATGGCACGTGTCAAATCGCCACTAGAAGACTGAGGATTTTGAAAAATAAGTATATTTGGACCTACTGATTGGAATATAAGGCTGGCTTTATTCAGGTCAGAGCTTTTGTCTATTTAGATCATCTTTCCTCAGCTGATATCTTCCAGATGTATTGGACTAAAATTCCCAGAATTCCCTACTAATACGGGAATTTGTGAAATTGTTATCCAACACTTCAGGAGGATGCCATGTTGGAGAAGTCTGTTCTAGTGTAATATAGTCTCTGTGGCCTCTTTAAAATAGATATACCAGAAATTGAAATCTTGGACTTTTTCCAGGTAGAAATATCTTCTGTCACTACAAATCTAGGTACACTTTAAACAACAGAAGGCTGGTCTGGGCTAAGTACTGAATCTAAACTGACATGGTTCTGATTGAGATGGGAAAATCTGGGAGGTCTAAGAAATAAAATATTGTTTAAAAATGATTAAAATACTGAACTACTTAAGAAATAGCTATGTAGTGCGTTAATGATAGATTAATCTTTGATTCTTCAAATAAAATAATTAAAGATTCTTATCAGTATAATCAACAAGATTCCAACAAGATAATGCAGCAGCCTAGATATCACAGAGATTTATGGGGCATATAAAGCTTGAATGCAGAACCCAGCAGTGATAATGGATTGATAACTGCTGAGAAAAAAATCTCCCAAAATCTAGAGCCAGCAATATGTAGATGTGATGAATGAAAATATGCCTATTCATCAGTCATTTTGTGGCTTAACACCACTGTGTTTAAGCTATTTTTCTTGATTTTGTTTGTTTTCTATGCAGCAATGCACGGATGGTTATGAATGGGACCCCGTCATGCAGCGATGCAAAGGTACAGTATACCGTATTAAGGTGTGATTAATGTTTTAATATCTACCAGAAGTACTCAGAAGCCTGAGCTTGCATAGTGAAATTTTCTCCATAGTTTCCCCAGTGGAAGCTGTTTATGGAGAAGACAATGGGGAAAATGTAGACATTCACATAAACCTCATGTATGTGAATTTGGGATCATATCCTTGATAGCAATAGTTGTCCCAACTGACTGTGTTTTTCGGTCATCTCCTGATATCCCTTTTTTTTGGTTGTTGTTTTTGGTCCAATGAAAATGATCCACATGGGTTGTTCTTACTAGATCTAAAATTGTTATTGCAAGCGTGAAATTTTATAAAATGCATCCTCATTGCAGAACAGTTCATCACTCCTGTCATATTTGATGTTAATGATTTATTTAAATGATTTATATGGCTGCCCAACTCATGAATAGTGACTCTAGTTAGCTAAGGTAGGATTAAAAACATTAAAATGAAATAGGAAATAACAACAACAACAAAAACCCTCCAGAAACACATTACATATAGCACAACCGAGGCCAAGCTACAGATATATTCCAAATAATTACAAGACAGGCTCATCCAGTGCTCTGGATCAATGCTTGGGAAAACCAGGCTTTCAAGGCCTTATGGAAGACCCACAGGGTCAGGACCATCTGAATCTCAGGGCATATGCTGTTCCAAAGGGCAAGCACTCGATAGAGATGGTCTGCTTCTTGGGTCCCGCAAGATGACTTTGTCTCATAGAAGGGACCCAAGGCATGTCCATCTTGCCAGATCTAGTGGGACAAAGACAAATGGAGACAGGCAGTCCTACAGATAACCAGCCCTGTACCATGAGTAGCTTTAGAGGTGGTAACCAGCACCTGAATTGCATCCGGAAGCTTATAAGGAGTCAGTGCAGCTTGTAGTAGAAATGTTACATGGACATACTGTGGTGCACCTGTAACTACCTGCACTACTGCATTTTGGATCACTTGTAGCTTCCGAATGGTCTTCAAGGGCAGCCCCACATAGAGTGCATTGCAGTGGTCCAAATGGGAGTGAGCAAGGTGCAAGTGATCGTAAGCAAGTCCTTCCATTCCAAAAATAGATGCAGTGGCACACTGGATGAGTTTGTGTAAATTTCCTTCTGGCCATGACTACCCCCCTCTCTTCCAGCAGGGGCTGATAGTCTAAGAGGACCCCAAATTGTGTACCAGTTCTGCCTGAAGTAAAGAATTAAAGATGGAAGTTCCCTAGAACTGGGGGATCCCAACTTTCACAGCCACTTGGTCTTGCTTGGGTTAAACCAAAGCCTGTTCTTCCCCATCTAGACCCCCACAGTCTCCAGACACTGGGCAAGAACTTTGACAGCATCACTTAGTTGGCCCAGGATAATAATTGGGTATCAGTTGTCCCTGTGCCAGCAGATGACCTCACCCAGTGGCTTCATATAGATTTTAAATAAGAGCAGAGATAATGTAGAGCTATGAGGAACCCCACAAAATAGGGTTCTAAGACTAGATATCTCCCCACCACCAAAATTGATTGGATCCAGTCCTGGAGGAAGAAGGAGGAACCACTGAAACACTATGACTTCCACTTCTAAATCCTGAAGCCAGTCCAGAAGGATATCATGATTGATAATATCAAAAGCCAGTGAGAGATCAAGGAGGGCCATCACTGTATGCACCAGCCCTATTCCAGTTCCACCATAAGCCTACAAGTACAATCAGTGCCACCACAATTTTATGTACTGATTTGAAATCTGACTGTAAAGAGCCCAAATACAGTGGTACCTCAGGTTATGAACACCCCTCCTTACGAATTTTTCGCGATACGACCAGCTCCGGCCCCAAAAATTTACCTCGCCGTGCGACCTCCGCCTCGCGCTACGAACCGGATCCGCGGCCATTTACCCTGCTGCCACGCGGTTGCGGCTTCCTGTGGGCAAGATCGCGATAGCAAGGAGAAGTTCGGTGAGGCTTGTGGTGTGTTTTGTGGCGTTTGGAAGGTTTTTGGTGTGCTTGTCAGCATGGCTCCAAAGAAAATGCAGAGCGGGCTTGGCAAGAATAAGTCTTTGAAGAAGAAAGTGACGATCGAACTGAAGAAGGAGATTACAGAAAAGCATGATCGTGGTGTTCGTGTGACTGATCTGGCCGCGGAGTACAAGATGGCGAAGTCGACCATCTCGACTATTTTGAAGAATAAAGATGCCATCAGAGAAGCTGATGTGGCAAAAGGAGTAACGATGTTAACGAGGAAGAGGACACAAGTGCTGGAAGAGGTGGAAAAGCTGTTGTTAGTGTGGCTGAATGAGAAACAGCTGGCAGGTGATAGCGTGAGTAAAGCTATCATCTGTGAAAAAGCCAGGAAACTGCACAGTGATTTACTGCAAAAAAAACCCCTCTACCAGCACAGCAAGTGAGGAATTTAAAGCCAGCAGAGGCTGGTTTGAGAAATTCCGCAGGAGAAATGGCATCCACAATGTGGCAAGACATGGAGAGGCTTCCAGTTCTGACAAGGCTGCTGCAGAAGCCTACAAGGAAGAATTTGAGGACTTCATGAAGGCGGAAGGATACGTCGCTCAGCAAGTGTTCAGCTGCGACGAGACAGGGCTCTTCTGGAAGAAGATGCCAAACAGAACCTACATCACGCAGGAGGAAAAGGCACTGCCAGGGCACAAGCCCATGAAGGACAGATTGACCCTTTTGCTGTGTGTGAACGCAAGCGGCGACCTGAAGATTAAGCTGCTACTGGTGTACCATTCCCAGACCCCTCGTGCGTTCAGGGAACAGAATGTGAACAAGGCCAGACTGCCTGTCATGTGGAGGGCCAATGCGAGAGTGTGGGTCACAAGGCAGTTGTTCATGGAATGGCTGCACGAGGTGTTTGCACCCAGCGTTAAAAAATATCTTTCAGACAACCAGCTGCCTGAAAGGTGCCTTCTTCTGATGGACAATGCCCCGGCACACCCTCCATCCTTGGTGGATGATATGGACGCTGAGTATGACTTTATAAAGGTCAAGTTCCTCCCCCCCAACACGACACCTCTTCTGCAGCCCATGGACCAGCAAGTGATCTGCAACTTTAAGAAGCTCTACACAAAGGTGCTCTTCACCAGGTGTTTCAATGTCACTGAGGAAACATCCTTGACTCTGGCAGAGTTTTGGAAGAAACATTTCAATGTCCTCCACTGCATCAGCCTCATTGACAAAGCCTGGGAAGATGTCACCTGCCGGACCTTAAACTCAGCCTGGAGGAAACTGTGGCCAGAATGTGTCACTGAACATGACCGTGAAGGGTCTGATGTAGAGGTAGTGGAGGAGATTGTGTCCATGGGCAAGAGCATGGATCTGGTTGTCAATGGTGCAGACATAGAGGAGCTTGTTGAGGACCATGAGGAGGAGCTGACCACGGAAGAACTTGCTGTGCTCCAGAGTGAGCAACAGAAAGCGCTTGGTGAGGAGCATTCCACTGAGGAAGAGGAAGACAGGGAGGAGGTTAGCAGTGACATGATTAAATCCATTATGGAAAAATGGAATGAGTGCCAGGACTTCTTTGAGAAGCACCACCCCAACATAACTGTAACGAACAGAGTGTTGAACATGATGAACGATAACGTGGTCTCTCATTTCCGGAGGGTTATGCAGCGCAGGAAAAAACAACTGACTTTAGACAGGTTTTTCCCCAGAACAGCTAAGAGGCAAAGAAGAGAGGAAACCCCTGAAGGAGATCTCCCCAATGTCCCTTTGGAGGGGGACTCTCCCTCCAAACAATAACTGCCTCCCCACCCCATTCTCCCTCTTCATACTGTGCTGTACGTACTTTTTTTCATGTTTTTGTGGTTTAAAAATAAAATGCATATGTTTCAGAACTGTTTGTATTTACATTGAACCTTATGGGGAAATTTGCCTCGCGGTGCGACCAAATTCGGAGGGCGGATTAGCCGTATTTACATTGAACCTTATGGGGAAATTTGCCTCGTGACGTGACCAAATTCGGAGGGCGGAACGGATTAACCGTATTTACATTGAACCTTATGGGAAAATTTGCCTCGTGGTGCGACCAAATCAAGTTGCGATCAGAGTCACGGAACGGATTAAGTTCGTAACGCAAGGTACCACTGTAATCTGTTTCCTTGAGAACCCTTTGGAGCTGCAAACCAACCTAAAAAAGGAAGGTTGCATATGGTACAAAAATTGTCCAGTACTGTTGGATCCATGAATAGTTTTTTGAGAAAGGAAAAAAACACCCCTTATTTAAGAGCAAGAGAAACCCCTTCTCTCAAGGATGCATTTACCTCCACCTGGATCCAATCACACATTGTGTCCTAGGAGACCTTAACCAACTGGAAAGGACATGGAATTCAAATATAGAGAGCTGTCCATTTCCTCAGGACCAACAGGTTCAAACTCTTCCCAGGTCACCAAGGTGGACCATGCCTCAGTCAGCCCCAAAGGATTTGCACAGCCAGATTTCAGTGGAGCAGATCCAAGTGATTTTATCCAATGGATGCCTAGAATGGTCTTCACAGCAGTCCTGCAAACGTTTCTTTGGCCCCTCCTTCTCCAAGAGTGATTGGGTCACCTTAAATAGAACCACTGGCCAACTATGTGCAGATGTGGAAAAATGATTATGTTTTAGTGATCTTAATCTATGGGATAATGCTCAACAAACTTCTAACTCTCGTTCAGTCAGGTTTGCCCTTTGTTCTTCCTCCAGCAGCACTCTAGGTGTCATTTCATCTCCTCTGGAGTTCCTCTGAAAACCAGGGGCTCTTCAGAATCCATGGACAGAGAGTCTGCACAGGCATAATCTGATCCAAGGCCGATGCTGGTTTCCCATTCCAGGTAGCAAAAAAAGCCCAAGTCAAATTGTGCATCAGAGTCACAGGAACAATCCCAGGTTCCCTCTGAAATCCAACAGGATCCATCAGGCACCTAGGACAGATCAATCATAGGTCCTTTCTCCCTGTGGCAGGGTGTGGCTACAGAGAATATTGAGGCTAACAGAGAGTGATATGATCTTGACAAGGGACTGATGATAACATCCTTCAATTCCAGATCATTCCTGCCCTGAGACCAAAAAAAACAACAAAACGGTCTAATGTGGGACCACTGCTGGGAGTCTGGCCCACAGTAATCTGGGTCAGGTCTGTAGTGGCCATGAACTGCTGAAGCACCTCTGACCCCAAGCCAAGAGAAGGCAGATTAAAGTCACTCAGTACCAGCAGCCTGGGATGCTGCTGCTTCACTAGGGAAGCTGCTATGCAACAGGGAGGCTGGTACAGTAGCAGCAATCCCATCTGATCCCTTCTGATGACTGCTGATTAGAAAATGTGCTCCAGGATTCCATCTCTCCTTCCTTCCTTCCAAAAATTAATTAGAAATGTTGCCATAATTAAATAAATCTATTCCTCTTTTTCCAGAGAAGTGTTCATCTTCCAATTTATTAGAGTTAGGGGACACTTATTTACAAAAACAAATGTACATTTTCATAGTTCACTCAAAATCAGGATGTGCTACATGTCTACTGTATTATCACTGCATTTTATGTTATACTCCCTGTTCAAAAGCATAGACACATCCCTAAACAGAAAAGGTGAACATTTCATCTGATGCTGGCTTAACTTTATACCTGTTCATTCAGTCACTCCACTTTTTATGCAAACTACTGATAATTTTCTCAAAACTGTTGTTTATTTGAGATTGTTATTCAGGACAGAATAATAGAAAGGTCACTTTGATTAATAGCTCCTCTTCCTCTTGTCGTTACTAATCACAGATATCGATGAATGTGAAATTGTGCACGAAGCGTGTAAAGGTGGAATGAAATGTGTTAATCACTTTGGAGGATACCTCTGTCTGCCCAGAACAGCCCAGATCATTGTCAATAATGGTCAAGAAGAAACAGTATCAGAGACTGCTGGTAGCAGAAATGGTAATCCCATCATTCGTCGAACACCTGTAGATCATGCAGCATCTCGGATACAGTGTGCAGCTGGGTATGAGGCAAGCGATCATAATGTGTGCCAAGGTAAGGAAGCTGTTACTAAATATCACAGCTCTGTAACACGAAACTGGAGCAATAAATGTGGCCACAGTATATATTGAATTTAAGGAATAAAAAAGAATGTTGCCTGACATTAATCAGGAGTGGTGCAGAAAAAAAAGGTATAATTAGTATTGTGTATGTGGTTGAATCATATCCTTGCATTTTAATATTGCAGCTGAAGGCACTGGATACTAAGGCATTCCAAAAACAATTCTACAACCCCAGGTTAGCATCCTCACTGATTAATAGTCTGCAACCTAGAAGAAGATAGATGGCACTGGTCAAATTACTACCTGTGTGTTAGAGAAAGAGAAAGAATAGTATGGGAAAACTGGGAGATTTCACATACTAAAAAGTTGAGTCATCCAATGAAACTGATGAATAGTGCAGTCAATATGGAATTAGTTTCCATAATTCCAGTGCAATGATGACCACAGATTCAGATAGTTTTAAAAGTGGATTGCATGAATTCACAGGGAAGGAGTCTATCAGCAGCTGTCAGCCAAGCTAGCCAAAAGGAAACTCTGAGGTCAGAGACAATATAATATTAACCAGAAAATGGGGCAAGGATGGTGAAGGGATATTGTTTTGGTGTCCTACATTTATGGGCTTTCTGAAAACAACTCACTGGCCACTTTGGGAATTAAAATAAAAATAGAAAAAAAGAAAAATTATCCTCGTATGCTAAACGTGATACGATACTTTGAAAATGAAGTCATGTTGCAGGTAAGAATGAAAAAGTGGTATTGGTTCCTGAAAGTTATTATACTAAAATGACCTTGTATTAGACACAGTCCACTGGGAATTTCTCACAGTGGATCCATAGAAATTTATCCAGTGCAGCCTCTGTGTGGTTATTCCCACATGAAGAGTAAAACTGAAAAATCATAACACAGACAATTGCTTAACACATTTAATAAGCAGATAATTATTAGTCTATAATATATTGTATATCACACTCCCGCATCCTAGACTACCAGCCAAGTATAGGAACATAGCTCATTCAACTTAGTATCATTTACAGCAGTAATGGACAATCCACTGCATACAGACTGCACACAACCTGAATGTACTTTTTGGTGACTTCTAGAGCCTCTTAGAAATGGCTGAAAAACAATTTCCTTTTGTTTTTCAACAGAAAATACCTACTAATGGGTATGTAGGCCTATCTTCAGGCTTAATATAGCAATATAAATAAATCCAACCCAAACTCTGAAACTAACTCCACATGGGGACACCCCAGCCCCATCTCCTCCTTCTGACATCACTATCCTTGATAACCTGGAAAAAAATGAAAAACGTATGGATCCTAGCCATTTAAAGGTTATCTGCCGCTTACTTCCACTGATTCGTGACAGATCTCCAGGGGTCTAAATATGCTTCCCTAACCTGGGGCAGTGGGGGCAGAATGCATGCCTGCAAAAAATGTGATCTGTCATTGCCTTGTCCTATTTCTGTTTAGCCTAAGGGATAAAAAGCAACAGAAGGAACATAATGTATAATAGAAGAGATCATTTAGAGTCCAATATGCTATTTGGGTTAAGAAATCAGTGGATGAGAAACCTAATTAGCTCAAATTAAAAAGCAAAAGAAAAGATTGTTTTAATGGAATTTGAAATCAATCCACGTGATCTTTGTTTATGTTAGAATTAAATGTAATAAATCAGCCCCGCTAGATAGACCAGACCAAAAAATCAACACCGCAGGAAGGCTAAAACTACTGTTGTTGAGATTTGCTGTAATAACCAAATTTTGCAAGTCTGATTGTGCTGTACCCCTTCCTCCTCCTTATACTCCAGTAAATTAGGGAAGCATCTGCCTGAGCTGCTTCCAGATGTTATCTTGTTGTTGTGGACTTAAAAAATGTTTCAGCCCCTTTTGCCTAGGTAATAGTTCTTACATATTTCCATCAAAGTCATCTTCCTTATTCTCTACAATAACTGCAATTTAGCTCTGGATGGAGTTACTCTGTCTCAGAAAGACCCAGTGTGCAATGTGGGGTCCTCCTGGACTCTTGTTTGAAGAGCAGGTGGCAGCCATGGCCAGGGGGACTTTTGCACAACTCCCTGTTGTATACCAATTGTACTCTTTCCGGGATCATGTGGCACTACATGCTGTCACTCATGTTCTGAGCACCTCCCAAGTGGACTACTGCAATGCTCTCTACATGGGGTTGCCCTTAAAGAATATTCAGAAGCTGCAATCAGTTCAGAATGCAGCCTCACAAATACTTTATGGGCATGCCTTAGTACTCCCATCTTACATGTTTGGTTTGCAAGCTGCACTGGGTTCCAGTAGGCTTCTGGGTATACTTCAAAGTGTTGGTTGTCACCTATAAAGCACTTCATGGCATGGGGCTGGGTTATTTGAAGGACCACTTCTTTCCAATTGTCTCTACCTGTCCTATTAGATCAGGCAGAAGGCACATGCTCCAGGTCCCATTGATTAAAGAGTGTCATCTGGTGGGACCCCGGAAGTGGGTCTTTTCTGTAGTACCACTTGCCCTCTGGAACACCATTTCTCCTGAGATTAGATTAAGCCTAACCCTGCTGGTTTTTCATGAGGCCCTTAAGACCTGGCTTTTCTATCACATGTAGGAGTTGAGAGGGACTTGAGCCCATGAGTTGAATGAATTTGTTGTTGGTTGGTTTATCTCCAGTTGCCTCTTTTTTATTTTATGTGTATTATTTATCATATCCCATTATTGTACTGATATATTTATTGTATTAGCTGCCTAGAAGTGCTTATGTGAGATGGACGACCATATAAATTTAGTAAGTAAATAAATATTAAAGATGATCTAACCCAACGCCATTCTCAACACACAGTCTACAGTATAGTTGCATGTTTGACAAAGAGCTGCCCAGCCATTACTTTAACATCCACAGCAAAATGATCTCATTGTTATCAAAACTCTCTGCATTACTGTCAGACAACTCTTACCCTTCATTTCATTTTAATCCCAAGTTTGCTTCTTTACAATTTTTGTACACTGAGTCTAGGCTGCAAATGGGGCATGCATATTCTTAGGGAGAAGGGAAAACCAAGTCAGGAGACATCAGGCTTCTGAGGAATTGGAGTTGTCAAGTGGAATTGAAAAAAAGTCAACTGGAATTTAAAAAAAAGACCCTGAGGGGAAACAGTGAATCACTAGCTTGAGTCCTGACAGGTGAGAGAGGTCCTATTTTAGCCCATAGCTACATTGCTTCAGTAGCAGTCTGCCAGCGGGAGCAATGACAGATGAGCCCAAATCCTAAAGTAGACTCTTCTCCCAGTATTCCCCCAACACACACACGCTTATTATAATGTCATTCTAGGAGTAGTGTCATGTTAGTTTATGGCAGCCAAAAATCAGGAGCCTGTAGTACCTTTTCAGTCTTCATGTCTTTCTTTCTCCCCATTCTTCCTTGTTTCAAGTCTTTGGCTGCTTCTTTTTTTTCCTTCCCCATTTTGTCTTCCATTTGCAAACCAGTTAATCCTTACTATAGTAATTAACAGTGATTGATAGTAATTAATCCTTAGTAATAGTAATTAATCCTTGTTATAGTAATTAATTAACACTAGTAATTAGTAGTAATAATTAGGAACTAGTAATTAATCCTTACTATCTGGAACAAATAAAGGCTAAAAAGTCAGAAGTGGAGAATGGGAAAGAGAGAGACAACAGAGAGAGATGGAAGCAGTATTTGGCACCTTGGGGAAGGAACCTGGCCAGTGGATATAGCTTGGAAATAATGCCAGGTTAGTTTGGATCCATTGATCCTTAATTTATAATATCCCAAAGGAAGACATGATTGGCTGGAATCTGAGGAGTGTCAAACAAAGTAAGACCAGCCTCTATGGATGGTGGGCAATATTTAGTTTGGATATTCACAAGTCACACAGGCCTACCATGCATTATGTTGTCATTTTACTGTGGTAGTAGTATTGGCTTTATGATGAGTTAATGCACTCAGTTTGGGACTCATAAATCATATTGTGAAGGTAAAAGCTTGAGATTTGTGGAAATCATTGTGGTGTTGATTGCGGCTTATTTTAGATAAGGAATCTCTCCAAAATTTTTAATTTCTGCTTCATAAAGTTAATTCAGAAAAGTGTCTGTTAATGTAAATAAATCTGAAAATGACTTGTTGGTAAATGAGGTTGGCACTGCAAGTATGGATACAGGGAAAGCAATTTAATGTAGCTTGCTTGTATTGTACTAGTTAACCACTATTTAATATAATTAGATGGGGAGATGTTGAGTTTTGTTTTTTGTTTTTCTCAGTTGAAGCCAAAGAATGAAAATGAATAGCCTGAGATTTGGATGGGTTCGCTGACGTGTGCTTGGATCCCCATTGGCTTGTCTTCAACAAGTGTTTATGAATCAAAAATGGAATTTGGCTCTAGGTCTTTTCTTTCACAAAAATGATACACACTGAGGGAACAGATGTTGCACTATTTATACTAACAATAAAATGGGAAACAGCCTCCAAAGTTCCCAGCAGTGTTGCAAGCCTTATTCCTGATTGTGCAACCAAAAAAAATTGCTAATGTCCTGGGAATTTTGGCCAGAAAAGTGATAGAATTAGACTTATATGAATGTTGTTCATTAGCTACCTTTTTTTAAAAAGATGGCAAGTTTCAACCTGGATCCACATGCACAGATACGAATGAAAGAGTTAGCGCCAAAGCACAGTAGCAGAATATGGTTGCTAATACCACAGCTCAGTGATAGAGCACATAGTCCAAATTCAATCCCAGAATCTCCACTTAAAAGGTTCAGGGGATAGGAATGGCTATCCTCTGAGCCTCTAGTGTTGCTTGTCAAACTGGACTAGATGTATAATTTGTCTGTCTTAATAGGAAGCAGTTTTTCATGTTTCGCCTTCATGGAAAAGGTCCAGAGGACATCAGAAAGTAGGCCTGGAAGAGTCTTTACCTTCAGTCAGTGAGGACAGCCCCAGGCCAAATAGTTTAACATAATACAAGGCAGCTCTGCCTGTCACAGTGTCAGGGTCATATTTTAAAAACTAGCTCTGAAGATTACAAAAACAAAGCTTCATTCTTTCCCTTCCAAAGCCTGTGAGGTTTAGGTCCTACTTATACTATAAGCTTCTATTGATTTTCAGTTAACTGAGCAGTCATGTTTTCTCCCACCAAAAAAGCATCCTGTGGATTTTAAATTGGCAGGAATCAGGAGACCAGTCCCTAATCAAACACCAACAGAATAGAAGGAATAATTGCTAAAGCAGTTGAAATTTGTGACATTATCATATTAATGGATGTTTTGCTTAATTGCTTTGCAATGTGAACATGAACCTTCACTTACCAGCATTATTTGCTTTGTCAGCTACAAGTCCACACTATAGTGACCCACACTTAAGTAACCTCAAGTGAGAGGTTATATGATGCTTTACATGTGGGCTGCTCCTGAAACTCGTTGAGAGCTTCAGTTAGTCCAGAATCCAGCTACAAGACTTCTGACTGGTTGCTTCAGGTGATATATTACATCTGTTCAGTACTTGGATTGACTGCCTGTTTTTTTAACCAATTCTGTTCAAAGTGCTGATGTTTATATTTCAAGCTGTACAGATAAACCTGCTGCAATACCAACCATATCTGGCAGAGAGGGTGGGTGGAAGCACTGAGGTGGCAACAAGTATAGGAAGATATGGGGGGAGACGGGGTGGGCCACTCTCAGAAAATGAGACCTTTGCTGTGCTTGTGGTTTTTTTAATTATTTATTCAGTAAATTTATAGGCCACCCATCTTATATACATGACTCTGGACACCTCACAATTAAAACAGAATAAAAACAATAAAAAGAACCAGAATTAAAATGACATAAAAATAGCAGCCAAGAACACTCATAAACACTCAAACTAGCCATGAAATGGTCTGACCTGCACTATTAGGCCCCTGGCTTGATGGCAAAGCCAGGTTATTAGTGCCTTACAAAAGACCAGCAGGGTTGGACAAGTCTAATATCTGGGGGATGATGTTCCAGAGGGGGGCACCATGGGCAGAAACGGCTCTCCTTCTGGGTCCTGACAGTTGACACTCTCTTGCAGTCGGGCCCTGGAGCATGCCTCTCCTGCCATATCTAACAGGATGGGTAGACACAACTGGGGAGAGATGGTCCTGTGAGTAACCTGGCCCCAAGCCATGGAGTCAAAATGTACCCAGACTGGCTGGTACTGTCCTTACCATTAGCAGGGAATGCTGCATGTAATATGGTTACAGCTAAGATTGGTAACCAAGTCTACAGATCTTCTGTCTTACTAAAAAAAAGTGTTACATAAAAGCCTTATTAACCAAAGCTGTGATGGGCATGGAGGTCAATATCTGGTAATAACCATGACATAGGGAAGATTGTGATTTGAAATGTAAGAGTAAATAATAAATAAAAGAATGAATGAAAGAAAGAAAGATATGTTTGTGAAACAAAAATGGAAAGGATGTAATAAGATATTGATTTGATTTGATTTGATATTCTGATTTGGTGGTGTAGACTTGATGAAATATGCAGAAAAGTAAGGATGTAAGTTTAATTATGAATGAAAGGGCTAAAGTATATATCACAAAAATACAAATTGGTATCATCTAAGTTGCTGTTGGTACATATGAAAGTAGGAATCCAAAGATTCGTAATAGTTGCATGCTGTATTCTAGCAAATGGTGATAACAGAAGAATCAGATATGAATTCAGGGAAAAAATGTGCAACATTCTGTATGGATATGAAGTAGGGGAAAATGGTCTTGATTTATGTTGTAAACCACTGTCAAGCTGTGTAAAGTTGGCAGTCTTGCAAAACAAGAATTGCTTGTTCTTACTGCCTCCTCTGCATTTCCATGATCGGTTAGGTATTCCTTCATAGCCACCAACCATCCCATTTTGGGACGGAGAAGTATAAAATGTATTTTAAAAAAATGTGTGGAGTTATGCTGATTGGAGAATAAGGAAAGATACTTGGTAGAATGATGAAATGAAAAGGGCTGTGTATGAGGAAAAATGCAAGTACACATAGCCCCCAATTTATGATGGCAGTTGGGCCCAGAATTTCGATTGCAATGCGATGCAGTCCTCGTTGCCATTGGCAACTGAATCCCACAGTCATTAGGATTGACACGCTGACAAGCAAAGTCAGTGGGGAAGCTGGCAGGAAGTTGCAAGTCACATGCCAGCAGGTAGGTAAGTGGCTGCAGCCAGGTGGGGGAAGATGCACGGGGGTGCAGAGGAGGGTCGAGAAGGGTGCGCGAGTGTGCAAAGGAGTGTACAAGAGGTGTGGGTTAGATGGTGCGTGGGGGTGTGTGAGAAGTGCAAGTTGGGAGGGTGTGAGGGTGCAAGGGGTGTGCAAGAGGCACAGGTCAGGGGGGTGCAAGGGGGTGCGTGAGACGCACGGGTTGGGGAGGGTGCACAAGGGTGCAAGGGGGTGCTCAAGAAGTGTGGTGCTGGTTGGGGAGGGTGCAAATGGGTGTGCAAGAGATGCCATACAGGTCAGGGAGGGTGCACAAGGGTGCAAGGGAGGGTGCAAGTTGGGGAGGGGGTACTGGGGTTGGAGGGGCTACACGAAGGTGTAAGGGAGCCGCAGGGAGGGTGCGTGGGGTTGTGCAAATGGCCAGTGCGGTGCAAGCATAGAGGGGCTGGGGGAGGATGCACGGATGGGGGAGACTTACTCCAGCGACTTGCAACCTTCCCTGCTGGCTTCCCCATTGACTTTCTGGGGAAGCTAGCAGGGAAGGTTGCAAATAGTGATCACGTGATTGCAGGGTCGTAAGTGTGAACTAGTTGCCAAGAGCCCAGATCACGATCACATGATTGCAGTGGTGCTGGGATGGCCAGAACTCCGAGGACCGACTGTAACCATGATTTGTTCAGTGCCGTCATAACTTCGAACGGGTCCTGAATGAATGGTCTTAGGTCAAGAACTAACTGCACAAAAGTTGCACAAAAGATAGAGTGACTGTGCATTAGAATGAACTGTAAGTTACACATAAAGGCAAAAAACAGAGCAAGTAGATGAATTTATTTATTTATTTATTTTTATTTATTTATTAAATTTCTCCCCACCCATCTTTATGTACACTTTTAGATTGTTTGGTAAAGATGGGGAAATTTATGGAGAAATTTAAGGTGGGCAAATGCTGGTAGAAAGGTAATAAATAAGCCTATTATGAGGAATGAATGTTTATTGAAAGAAGCAAACATAGCTGTAAGTGACTTATATGTAAGTGAGAGTTGGATATGTCAAGAGAAATATAAGTTAGAATGGAGTACTTAAGTTCATGTGGTAAAAGAAGAAGAAACAGTCAGGAATGAATGGGTACTGAATGAATGTAGGTTGAATACAAAAGGGAGTGAACAGTGTATAGAAAGAATGAATCAGGATCAAAGTTGCTTCTCCTGAGTTACTAGCATGATGCACATGTATGTATGCATCTTCAAGAAATAAATAATAGGCTAACTGTCATTAAGAATCCATTCACATACAAGAAGCAAAATAGTAGGAAGCCTTTAATTAAAGTTACAGAAGTCCTTGAAAGTTTCACTAATTGTTTATGTAACAAAATTACTGCTATAAACATATATGACTTTTTTAAGTTACCAAAGATCAGACATGGATGGAAAATACTAGTAACATAGGAAACACTGGAATCATTTATAAAACAGTGAGAGAATAAATATGAATTGGAATATGGAAATATGGAATCAACTCATAAAATTACAGTTCTTTAACCAATGGTTGGAAATCTTTTTTGATGGCAGGCTGCAGACAGTATATAATCTGTTACTGAGAGATCAAACTTCAAATAGTAAAGTCCTAAAAGGATTCTATTATTCCACATTTCCCTTTCAAAGACTTGTTCGCAACAGATGTATGTTCTAGTAATTAGAATGGATAAACAAAAAATTATTGTGTAGATATTTGGGAAAGGTATATTAAGGAAGCCTTCTATATCCTGAAGAGTTATACTTTACCTTATTCAGTGTAGGCTTTGAATGAACTAAAAATACAAAAGGGATTTGCAAATTATAGAGTGATTGGGCAGCTTGGTCTGCATGTGCTGATTATAAAATAGCCTCTATACTAATTAACATTTTTGTGTTTTATTTGCTGTCATGTTGTTGATCTCAAGTTATAGTAAAAGTGGGTTCTCTTGTTGCAAGTATACTGGGGTGATTCCAATTTTTGTTATGTATAATTAGATAGTATCATGCATAATACCGAAACTCAAAAAAAGACGCCATGGAAAACAACTTGGGTTAGTCACTTATTTTTATAAGTTACAGTGATACAATAATACAATATCTTTAAGCAATTGAAAGGCTTTTCTCCTCATAACAAAAACTTTCTAATGAAGTAGTGAATTAGATAGTGCTGAAAGGATACCATACTTAAATTAGGGTGTAGTCATTCCATGATACTCCATTCAGTTTTTCACTGACCATGATCAGGCTGTGTTGAGCTGCCCCTGAGTATTGTATTTGGATCATGGGTGTTTGTTTGTTTGTTTTTGCACCTTGAGAGAGCTTACATGAGACACGGCACTCATATCAGAAATGGCAGGGTAACAAACATAGAGTTTTTACTTACTTCCTTTTTGGTTGGAGGTTTCTGTTGTTTTTACTGTTTTGTGCATAGTCCAGGATTGTTATTACAACATGGGCAGGTATATAAATCTTTTAAAATAAATATAAATAAATGAATCCGAACAATCAGGCTGAATGCAGCCATCCAGACGTAGTATGTGAATTATTGTGATAAAACTTGCACAGTCTGGTGACCTTTGAAGTCTAAAAGATCTGTCTTAGATCTCTGAATTCTAAAATAGATTTTCAGATAATGTATGTGAAGTTTTTTGAAAACATATATAAAGGTTAAACTAGATGAGATACCCCGTTTTTAGATTTTCTACGCATGAATTACAACAAGCATAAATTTGGATGCCTATTCTGAGATGTTCTGCTCAATACTGCTGTGCTGCCTCATTGTGGCAGGGTGGTATTCCTGGGAGGGATCATCTTTACTTCAGCTTTATCTGAAATAAGATAATTCTGGCAGCTTAATATCTTCCATTTCCATTTCTGGTCACATCAAACCAAACAAAGAGGAACCGCTGTAAAATAACCAAATGAGACACAATAAAACAAGCGATGTTTAAAACAATGAATAAAATAATTAAAAACAGTTTGTTTAAAAAAAAAACCAAGGAAAACAACAGGCAAACTTAAAGGCAATCTAGTGGTGGCTGTGAGATATGTCTTCACATACGCCTTCAGTTGTTTTCTGGAAGAAGCTAATATAGAGATCACCTAAAGGTCTCTTGGAAGAAATTTCCATAACTGGGACACTAAAATGAAGAAGGGTGTACTTTTGGCCACCATTCTGTAAATCTACTGGGACTCCCAAGCTAATTGTAGTCCATAAATTGCATGGTATTGGGAGAAGCAAGTTTTTAAGTATCTGGCTTTCAATACTTTTTTTTTTTTTGGTACCTTTGAGTCAGTGTTAATCCCTGGTGGCTGCTTGGACTGGTCCCTTCAGTTTTCTTGGTAAGATTTTCAGAAGGAGTTTGCCCTTGCCTCCTTCCTAGGGCTGAGAGAGAGAGGGACTGGCCCAAGGTCACCCAGCTGGCTTCGCACCTGAGGCAAGACCAGAATTCACTGTCTCCTGGTTTCTAGCTGGTGCCTTAACCATTACCCCAAACTAGCCGTCTTTCAAAACTAATAGAAGCACACTAAAGAATAGAGGTCCCAGTCTTGCCTTTGGGGCATTGAGCAATGGAGTTGAGAGATCTCTTATGAACTGCATTGTGCAGCACACAGAGAGTGTGAGTCCTCCAAGCACAGATGCTGATAACCTCCAAATAGAAGTCTGACCCGCCAGTCCGAATCAGTTAACATGAATAGGAGTTTGAAGCTGGAGAAAATTGAAGATGCTGAAGAATAATGGGGCTTGTTTAGGTAAAGATGCCTGTTGTGGGGAAAATATATCTGACTCTGTGGATATTACATGGTTATAAAATTATTTCTGACAGTGTGAATCTCCTGTATACTAAATCAGGCAGTCCAAAGATGCTTAGGTAGAAACTCTTCAAGTGTTAGACAGTTTCTTCCCCTACCTGAGTATTTAAGATTTGGTAAACATAGATATTGGAAAATCAACCTGGGACAGTCTGTATACAATGTCTGCATTCAGGTCTCTTACTGAGCTATTCCTCCTATGCTCACTTAGATGTAGATGATAACAACAAACAGCAGCAGCAGTTCCACAGGCATCCATATTAATTATTTTGCTGCAAAAATATTGAACCACAACTATTTGATTATGGCATGAACCTATTTTTGTTAAATAATTCTTGAAAGACTCTTCTACGATTGATTGACTTATAGTGGCTCTATTTTTCTGGTGATCTCAGCTGCCCTGTCATAAGATATTGGAACTGTGTTGCACAATGGTGGTAAATTTCTCTTTGTTTTTGTTGGCAACCAGGTTATTCTACCATTGCACCCAGTTAATAAAATTACATCTAACATCTAAAGTGTATGTTTGTCTCTGGGTTTGTGTATGTTGTGTTATCTGAACCAAAGCTTCTTGGTAGGTTCACTTAGCAGAAGTGGTATCAGATACAAAGTCAACCTCGAGATGATTTTATTTATTTAAGTATTCTAACTGTAAGACTCATTGATAGGTCCATCTTCTGGGAATTTTTATGAGGCTGTAGTGCTGTGCTTATTTTATTCAAGAATAAGCCCCCTTAAAACTTTACTTGAAAGACAGTTCTGTTAAATTCAATGGAGCTACCTCTTAAGTAAATGTTCATAGGGTTACAGCCAAATCCTATGCATGTCTTTACTTTCAAGAAATGTCACTGAAGTATTTGTGGTAAATATTTAATTTAATAGAACTGTCTTCTAAGTAAACATCTAAATGAAATCAGTGGTAAGTTCTACATCTTTTGGGAGAGAAACATAACATTTAATTGCATATTGCCTGAAGAAGTACTTATTTGCCCTGTGTCTAAATTACTGCCAATTCGTTTTCACTGGATCACTTGGAGTTCAAGTATTACAGAAAACAGAGAAAAGCTCTAACCTGACCATTCACAACTTTCTACCAAAGTCACTTCTTTTTTTTTAAAAGAAAATCCTTAAAAACCCTGAGGATTAAACTCTTTTTGATATTTATCTATACATTTTCCAAGTCAGAATGTGAGTAATATCATAGCCTTATTTTAGAGCAGCATTTCTCAACCTTGGCAACTTTAAGCTGTGTAGACTTCAATTCCCAGAATTCCCCAGCCAATGCATTCCCCAGTGCTGGCTGGGGAATTCTGGGACTTGAAGTCCACACAGCTTAAAGTTGCCAAAGTTGAGAAACCCTACTTTAGAGAGATGGTGCAAAGATTAATAAGTAGCTTCCAATCCTTTGAACTTAAGTGAATAATCCCAACCAGCATGACCAGTGGTGCATTGGGGAATGGTGTTATTTCCCATTAAGGAGTCTTTGCCAGTCTCTCTTGCCTTCTAATCTTACTAATTTGAATTAAAGTTAGCAAATTGCTCTTCTCCTTTTCAACGTTTTATGTTTATGTAAGCATTTATCCTTTAAACAAAGACCATTGCTCATTTCCAAGCACGCCTGTCCCAGCAAAAAGGTTCCCCCCACCCCCAGAAAAATGATTGAAGTAAAACATCAGTCTGGGGAATGAATCTGTAAAAGATCAGTGCTATAGGCAGGTAGCTCTCAGTTCCAACCTGAGCAGTCTGCAGTAGGAGAGGGGTAAAGCATAACTATTTTACAGAGTTGTTTTAAGAATTAATGTGCTAATGTAGTGCAGTGGCCCCTATCTCCTTTCTGTGAACCCCAGAATCCCATCAGACCACTGCCGCCAAAAATCAGTGGCATATTTCTTGTCCTTTTTAGGAGGAAAACAAACCTGCAATAAACATGGGCTTAATTTAGTTAAATAAAGGAAAACCTCCTCACAGGAGAAGGCCATTATTGAGGCATAATATCAGGGTAGGGAGTTCATGCTAGCTCTAAATTCCTTTAATCCATTTTGTGCTAATCTACCTAGTTAATATCCTGACAAGTTCTGAAATGCTCCCTATTTTTGCACACTGTTCAGATTGTCAGCTCATGACATGAGTAAACTTCGGCTACATTCCTTATCTAACCGAGGACATACCTACCTCTGTGCTAGAAGTGTGCTAGAGGATCACATGGACAAGTTTGATGGGGGAAAATCACTGTGGCTTGCTCCTGGCTGAGCCCTTCAAAGGCATATTTTAAAGCTGGAACGGCATCAGGAATCTACTTATTTACTCAGGGAGTTGTAGAGAAAGGAACCTGCTGCCAAGAGATAGCATGATTGCAGCTGGAAAACAATATCCTGGTTCAGATAAGTCTTCCTTTTTTGATAGCTGTCACTGAACTCAGCTTGAACTTGGACTGCATTTGTAGCCTGTAAACCACAAGCCCCAGAAGAGCCAGTGGATTTCTTTAGAGGGAAAATTGGGGGGTTTGAGGATATAATTCAGTTGAGTGGCTGGACAGACTATTGGTGAGTGCGGCAGCACCTGCTGTGCAACTGAAATGCTTGCAGGCTAAATCCTGGGAGCTCCAGATAAAAAGGGCCTTTTGGTTGGCAATGAGAAAGAAAGGTCTGGGTCCCTGGAAAGTTGCTGCCAGATTTGGGAATGGGGGCTAGGGCAGTGTTTCTCAACCTTGGCAACTTGAAAATGTGTGGACTTCAACTCCCAGAATCCTGGCTGGCTGGGGAATTCTGGGAGTTAAAAACTACACATCTCCAAGCTGCCAAGGTTGAGAAACACTGGGCTAGAGGGACAGAGTAAGGGCTAAAAGAAAGGTAACTTCCTATATAACACAGCTTACACAGTGACAAGTTTTAATCTCAGCTACATCTCTCAGTAGTAAATTCTCCCCTTTCCCCTACCACGAATCACTAGTCACTAATGCAGACAGCCTCTGAATCATGGCTCTTAACATTACTGCTTTGGGCATATCCATGCTACAGGTTTAAACAAGCTCAGCTTTATTACCTCTTCTTGAGGAATTCTAAGAATTTTATTTCATGGGATAGGAAAACAAGGATTTCTGAGGGCAAATTCTCTGGACTGTTGGATTCTCAGCACCTATTATTGGCCCTGGCTGTAAATTTACTCTACTGTCTCCAGATTTTCCATCTCCTTCTACTGCATGAATGGTTTATGGAGAACTGGGTTCACAGAGAACTTTCCTGGATTTAAAAATTATATCAGGAAAAGAAATATATGTGAATATGTAGATTTGTGGACTACCAAACCAACTATAGGCGTGTTTGCTGACCTACTTGGAGGATACTTTGTTGTTGTTCTCTGGATGGAATGATAGGGGACAGTTTTCAGTGTTTTGAAGACCTTCAGATAGTGAAGACCTCCAGTGATCCTTCTACCCTTGAAGAGGAACATTTGATTTTCTTAGGTACTCAATGCAAACTGGAAATGGTAGTAGAGAGTGCTCTTGGGGTCTTGGCAGATATTTAATCTTGCCACCCTTCAAGGTGATTGTCAAGTACCTGATAGGATCCACAGTTTAAGTTAGTCACAATTTGTGCAAGCCTTGCTTCCTAGATTTCCTAGAAGAGAAGTAAACAAAAACAGTTTGCAAACTGGAAAGATAAAAAAAATCAGCATTAAGAGAAATGCAGATAACTCTAGACATAATCAGATTTTTGGTTTCTTTTCAGGAAAAATAGCTTCATATCAAATACTACACAATTACTTGATTTATGTTTCCCCCATCCCTTGATTTCTTTCTACAAGCGTTGGAGTGATGAACCAGAAGGTTAATTTAGTTATTTTATTCAATATGTCTGTCCTTCTGCTTCTTTGTTTCAAAAAATATTTTTTGAAACTGCAGAAAATAGTAATGAATAGAATACATGGAACTGTTCCATAATAATTTTGAAGATAATGTGCCACAGAAGGAAAAACACTTTTTATCTGTAATTGTTTTTTTGAATATCCTCCAAAATTCATTGGTCATCGTGGGTGGGTTATTGCTGTACATGCATTGCATTAGTTTCATGTTTGCTTGATCTGGAACAGGAACATTTTTAAAGAAGCAATTTACGAAAGGTCTCCACAGTTTGTACAATCTGTTAAAATCCATTTACTATCTTGATAACTAATGTTAAAGTACTGTCTAGAGCGTTTTTGGTAAATTTATCACATCCATTTCTTTTACTAAATGCAAGTCATACTTTATACTTTGCAATGTTTTATCTTTTGAAATGATGGCAGCAGTCTTCCCCAATATGTGATCCTCCAACTGTGTTGGGATTATAACTCCCAGAATTCACAATATCATGTAGAAAGAGATGCCCAACAAACTTTAAATAGCTGGGTCCCATTGACTATAATAAAAATACTTCAGTATTTGCTTCATCACCCTGTTGATATCTATGGGATTGAAAGAGCTTACCTTTGGATAAGTATATCCATAACTTTGAGATAACTCTAGCTTTACTTTTAATACAGAACAAGACAAATGACAGTTTCATTCTCTCAGTCAGAAAAAGAAAGCATTGAAAGCAAGAATAATTGCAAAGTGTTGTATAATTAGCCAGAAAGACTACAAAGCTAAACTCATAAAGACTGGATTCACACATTGTTTTGAACCTTACTGTTGATTGTAAACATGTGGGAAATTAGGCATTATGGTTTATAAAGTATAGTTTAGTATAATCGGTGAAACTAGCTAATCATGACTTATACCATTATCATTATTAAAATAATCCATAGCTTTGTGTGATGTGTGAACTCAACCTGACAAGGCTTTGTACTGCCTTGTACTGCCTACTACTGACATGTTGCATTCAACCTACTCTGTGCCTTTAGTTTTCTAGGTTACTTCCCTTGTGTATCAGAGTCATGCATTATGAGGTTTTCAGTGTAAATACCAGATCCTATCACTCATGGTATTTTGTTTTGTTTATCATTTATTTGTTTACTCATACTTACAGACTGCCTCAGTCACAGTCACAACTCTAGGCAGCTGAAATGGTAACACATAAGGAGGTGCTAACATGATTATGATAACTTTGTGAAATAAGATAAGCTAGATGGGAGGATGTAAAAGAAAGCAGGATATGAAATGATAGTGAGAAACCAAAAACCTGGTACTGGAAAGCAAAATTCTCACAAGGCCATGATATTGTTAGGCAGCTGCCAGAGTCAAATGCTGACATCTCTTCAAGGTTCCCCTACCCCACTCAACACAATGTCTCCATATAAGGCTTTGTAAGAAATTAGAATAGTAACTCCCCCGATCTGAGTACTGAGACATTGCAAAAGGCACTATTCTTATTGCTGATCCACCAGGCTCTTCTTCTGTGGAATTCTGAAGATAGACTGCATTTTCTGATTCTTCAGAGTCCCCAGAATAAGAAATTAAAGATTGTCTGGGCAGTAAGCCCAAATGTACAACATTCCAAACATGGAAGGAAGTAGCAAGGGAAATGGTTTAAAAAAAAACTTTTGACGGAGATTTCAGATAATTTGTTAATGTAGAGGAGGGAACCAGAGGGATTTGCAAAGTTACTAAAGTTGCTCCAAATTGTAAAAAAGGATGAAGAGAAGATATAAGAAGCATACGACAGGGAAGGGAGGGAGGGAACCCAAAGCAAAGACTTGTGTGACATGGTAAAGGCTAAGAAATGTATTATGGCTTGCAATTTTGAACTCTGGTCCACAAAAGCTTTGTGTGATGTACTCTCACTGTTGTGGAAGTCCTTTTGTTTTACTTTTCCTTCAAAATTAAAGCATAATCCCATTAACCTAGGTATATCTCTAAAGGATCTACTGTATTGACTTTAGACAGACTCAACTTTTTCCTGATTTGGAATTTTGTGTTTTTTCTCTTCTATTACTTTTCATATCCCCCCACCCTGGTAATGTGACTTGGTGAAACATGGCAAAGATTCACAGCACAACTACTTTTTAATCTTTAAATAAGAAATTGAATTAATTTTTTAATAACTTAAAACGGATTATAAACGGGTTTCTTTAATATTACAATTCAGGTTAATTTCATTAGAGTATTCAAGCTTTCACATCAAGATGCCTTCTAGTAACTTATGTTTTACAACATATCTAGAGATTGCTAACCCTTGCCTTTCTTGGCTTTGAATGCATATTTATAAACCTGTCACTTTAACAGATGGAAGTTTTCCTAGCACTAGGACTCCAAGTTCCTCTTAACCCCAACTGTCTACCCACACCTCCCAAATCTCTTTCCCCTCCCTCCAGAATAGAAAATGGGAGGAGATGCTTTGAGTTACAGTTCTAATACCTACATCACACTTAGTCAAAATAGATGCATTTTACCATTCCACAAGATTCTTTGCCATTTAAAAAGACTGAAATATATTTCAAGGTTCCCATCATGCTTTTGTTAGAAATCAAGCAGATGAGCTGATTTAGGTGGTTATTGTCTGGTTGATCATGGGATATTTTCTTTAGGCACGCCCTGCACCAGCTACCTTGAGGTGTCTTCTTTTTTCCACAGGAAAGATACAGGAAGCCACAGCTCAGCTCTCACATAGCCCTAAGCCATAAAGTGGTTTCTTTGTTTGGGCTAATATTTTGCAGAAACCCAGTAATTTTGGTTTGTGTACCATGGTTTATGGCTTGATATGCTCCACAGACTCAGCCAGTTGTAGATTATTCAGTAAATTGTGATTGATATAATGACAGCACAGTGTATGTAGCAGGTTTGTCACTTGCATTTCAGGTAGCAAGACATCCACTTTTTCTTCATCTGCAGAAATATTTGTTTCCAGTGCATGGAAGTATACTGGTACATCTCAATAGCCTGTCTGCTTTTAAACAGTAGAAATGCACTGGGCACCTTTTGGGATACAATTCTAAATGAGCTTTCTAAGAAATAAACTTCAGTGGCAACAAGGGGTGTTACTTTTTTATAAGAAGGCAGAAGATTGTACTGTTAAGACATAACCAACGAACAGTAGAGCAACGTTAGTGGAAAAGTAGGACATGTAGTTTGCATATAAGTAAAGCAAAGACTTACTGTAGTCCCAAAATGAGAAATGTCTGGGGTTTGTCTTTTCCCATTGTACTACACATTGTCAAGTGTAGACCTGCACTGGTGTGGAATATGAATTTCTGAGTTTCTGTAGTTCTCAGATGTGGGTGGGGCTGTTGCTTTGCTGTCTTTTGGCACCAACTGCAACAAAGAAGTGACATACTTCTTTCCTTCTAACTAGAGCAGCAGTTCAGGTGGTGAATCCAACTACACAGAGAGATGGTTGTCTGGCCTTCACTGGGTGTGTTCAAGCAGAGGCTAGACAGCCATCTGTCTGAGATTTTAATTTGGATGCTTGCACTGAGGAGAAGATTGGACTTGAAAGTCTAAATGGCCCCTTCCAACTATATGATGCTTTCCCAGCTATTGAGTTAAAGCCCTATCTACCCATGCAAAACAGTGCCAGCATAACATTTGGTATCCCCAATCTTTATCCTTTCTCTGTTATGCCTGTTCCTGTCAAGTAACCGCAAATGGTGTTCTCCTGATTTGTGAGTATGCTTGTCATTAAAAGCAAGTTGATTGGTTTTCTCCTCTGCCTTTGCTTCCATCCTTTTTCAGTAGGTCCCCAGCCAATGGGGAAACAATCCACAAACCAGGATATGCAGGAATGGATGGATCTCACATCAGGACTCTTCCTATCCTCTCTATGAAAGTTTGACTGATCCCCATTTGAGCATCTCCCAATTTAAAATACTGTGACCTAAAGAAACATGTGAGAAAACACAGGGTCAGAATTAGATCCAGAGAGGAGGAGGGCAGATCCTGCATCGATTGTGCAATTAGCTAGATTCTGTAGAGCTGGATTGCAGAAACTGACTAGCTGCTGGGCAACCAGGTCTTATTTCAAGGCCAGAGTGGAGGGAAGTGAGCTGATACTGACATTCAGAGGAAAACTGATAAATAAGCAAACAAACAAACAAAAAACCTGGCCAGTTCATCCCTTATTATCTTCTGGACCAGTGTTTCTCAACCTTAGCAGCTTGCTGGCTGGGGAATGCTGGGAGTTGAAGTTCACATATCTTAAAGTTGCCAAGGTTGAGAAACACTGTTTTGGATACTGCAGTGAGAGAAAAAGGGCTGCTGTGTTTAAGGTAAAAATACATTTCTGAATACCATTAAAACGGATTAGCATGAACATGCCCCCTCTTCCCCAGTTTTCTCTCTCTTGCCTGGAGAGAGGTTGATGTCAGAAGTGGTTGGAGAGGTGTTGGGTATGAAGGGAACTCAGGAAACAAAGCGATAATGGAGGGGGCAAATGCTGGGAGAGAAATGGCTGCAGCGGAGTCTGGCTAGCAGCCTGAACACCCAAAATACATCTCAAATCACGCCCAGGGTAGTTCAGTTGACCTTAGATCCAACTTAATGGATGACAAATCCTGACAGGTTTTATACAGCTTGAAGCTGTGAGAGGACAGTGGAAGTACTCTTTTCCTACTGTTACAGCCAATTATGACCTAAGCCAGCCTCACTCATGGGATGGGGATGAAGTAAGGGAAATCATGGGGACAAGATGGAAATCCATGTGGTCGGGGCATGATTGTGCCATGGTTCAGGTTGGTGACCTGTGATTCTGTAAAGCATGCTTTGGGTACCATTGTTAAAGCATTAGATGCTGGGCAACGAGGGCTTGGATTTTTCCAACCTTGCAATCAGCAACCAAGAGTAATAAGTTACTAGCACATGGTTGGATGGCTAGGACACAATGCTCTGTGACCAGGGACCTCAGATTGACAAAGGTTTAAAAGGACATCAAGACAGCCTGTGGCTTGTTACATAAAAGGGCTGTTCTAAAGGAGTAATTGCACTGGAGTGTAAACGGCTGGTGGGAACCACACTGAAATGCCAAGCATGGCTGTGATTATCTGGTTGTAGGAAGCAAAGGGCAGAGATTAGAATGTTACATAAGGAAACAAATAAGCTGAATGAGTCAGGGGTTTGGGGAGGAATGAGTCACGGTCAGAGGGAACCAAGCCAGGCATGCAAGTGGAGGACGGAGGGATCCGGGGAAAGAGAGATCCTGAGCACGCTGACTTGGATGCCGATTCCAGTGAAGTCTGCGAGGCTCGGATGTACAATTCTGTCAGTTTGTTTTCAGGTTTCAGTGAGAATCCAGTGGTCACCGGCAGCGAGGGGAAGCTGCAGCGGATGTCTTAAAAGAACAGTTTGCTTCAAGGGAGGGTCGTTTGAGACCTCAAAGCAGCTCACCCAGCATTTCAGTACAGAACAACAAGCATTCTGCCAAAGTCAGCATCAGAAGGGACAAAACAGTATAAATCACTTCTCAAAGGAGCACCGGGTACATTTTTTGGCAAATGCAGAGAAATCACTGGCAATTAATGAACCTGACGGGAATGAGCACAATGAAATGCAAATTGATCTGTATTCAGCAGGGGGAGGGGCCATAGCCTCCCTCCCCCCCACACACACACTTTTTATATTCCTTTTGGCTATCTCATAAGTCTTAACACACAGCAAAGCAATTTCAAGAGCACTTTCAAAACCTGCTTTTCATGATTATAAGAAAAGCTTGCTAAAGTTTGGATGGCACACGCATCTGTGGTTAGGTCTTGGAGTATTGCCATAAAGCATTCATCTTGCACTGCATTATGGGATTTTGTCATGGTAGCTCTGGAGGGTGATGAAACCTGTAGTAGCACTGGCTAAATGGCCCTAAAGTTACAGGGGGACAGGCAGTCAAATATCTCTGGCTTTCGTTAGCTGAGCTGTTAACATTTATAAAGGTATCCAGAATCTTGCAAAGTGCAAAGATATAAGGAAAGAACTAGAAAATGTAGGGCTATAAAGAAGGAAGAGTAAAAGGGAGACACGTGCTGAGAGAAATAGGAGTTAGGAAGGGAAGATTAGATGGGATTTTGTACAGTGGAAAGGAAAGACAAGAAGAACAAAGAGAACAGCATAGGGAAAGAGAAGGATTAGGGATGGGGGTGGGGAATGAAGGAAAGTGGCTATGCAGAGACATATGCTGAGACAGTCAGGAGCACCTTACAGAGCATCCAAGAACCTGGAAAAAGTCCTAGCTGTTTTAATTATTTCAGGAGTGGTGATTTGTATGAGCTGATGGGCATTGCAAAGCACCTCTTTGTAGGATTTACACTGCCCTAATGAGGATTGTCTCCCTATTGAATGTTAGATAAACATGTAATACTGTAATCAATGATTGAGAAAAAGAGTTTTACACTGAAATGAAAGTTGTCACCTACTTCTTGAAGTATTAATAAAAAGCACTCTGTAAATGAAAAACTGATATATCAGACAAGGATGAGAAACCATCTGGGGACTATTTTTCTGCAGCCCCTTGGGTATTTCCAAGAGTGGTCTGTTTCCTAATTCTATCCAGCTATATAGCTGGAAGTGGAAGTTTATCTTGCTCAGGTCCAGGCAGCCTAAAATAATGGAAATAGAGGGCTATCAAAGGACCCTTTCATGCTTTGGGTCACTTTGGATCAGTTGTGGACCTGTCTGAGCTCATGGCATTATCTGTCTGCGTACTAAGACAATTTATTTTTACTCTGTTCCAGAGTACTCAATGCTCCCTGCTCAAGCCAGCCATTATTCTTTCCTCCCTCCTCTCCATCCTGAGTTTCAGCATCTTTATTTGCCTCTCTCCTCGATCCAGCTACCATAGTATCTAACAACCATGGTTAAAATAATTGGGGAAAATATATGGCTGCCGGCCCACTATCTTTCACCTTCAGGGTCTTTTAAATACAAGAGAGGAATGAGGGGTTTGTGTCCAGGAAGCTTTTCTTCATAGCAACCAATTTTGGGGGCAAATCACCAAACAAATGTATTCAATATGTACTGAAAAAATGTCAGACAGAAGTTAGCAATGTGTTTATTTTCATTTTGTGTGGGGAGAGGATTTTTTTTTCTCCAGGTCTAGTGGTAGCTCACTTCTTGCATCCCATTTTGGTCTACCTACTATTGGCTCTGACTCCTACCATTTGTAGCTTTAGTCCCAGTTAATTCTTCTATGGGATATTTAGCCTTTGTGAAAAAAAAAAAAATTCTTAGCTATTTCCGAATCTCTAGACTAGGAAATTGTAGAATCAGATTTACCTTGGCCACATCATCACTTGATTCAATGATTAGAGGTCAAGTCTTAGATAAGCATTTGTCATGACAGCATTGCCCAGGTGGATAAACATATTTGTTTGCCTTACAAAATTATTATAAGAATTCATGATACAATGGGTGTTGATTTACATCTTACCTTTACACTTAAAGCAGCTAATAGTAATAACAGTAAAATAAAGGACAATTAAAAATATTGTTAAAAGTACCATTAAATTATACATTAATAACATACAGGCACCACCCATAAAACTCAATAATTAAATCAGCTTTTATGACAAAGGCCTGCCTGAAAAAAAAAACAAGTTTGCCTGCCAGGAGAAGAATAACAGTGATAGAAGTAACCTGGCCTCCCTTCTCAGGGAATTCCACAACTTGAAATATACTCTGAAAATGCTAAATGCTACAATGTAACATATAATCTTCAAATGCTTCTATTCTTATTTCTCTTTCCTTTCTGAACATTTGAGATTTTCTATATGGCAGTACTGCCATGATATCTCCTCTTTCATAAGAAAGGCTTGAGGAAGGGGCTCTCAAATGCTGCAATATGTGACCCCTAAATGACCCCCACAATAAATGAAATGAATTATTTCATTTGAATGAGAATTAGGCAAGAAATAAATATACCATCTTAATTTTTAATCCATATGTCAAAAAAAACATTGTAGAACCTTACAACTTTATCAAATATTTCATTGGAAATTAACAAAACCAAAACTCATTATAATTTTAAATCACATTTTTAATGGGAAGGATGAGCTTTCTTACTTGTACACAATCCTGAAATCTAAGTTTCACTTTGGGTACAGTCACTGTCATTCACTGAAGTCAAGAAAAGGAAGAGTTTTGCCTGGCCTGAAATCAGTTTCTCTTAAACTGCTGCAGCTTGTAAAACACTATCAGTGCTCTTTTGCTCCCTCTTAGTGCAGTCATGCTGCACTATCTTTTCTTTTTGTTACAGCGTGGTCCTTGTAACACACACACCTCTTGCACTTTGCTCCTCATAACCCTGCTCCCTTTATGTGTGTGTGCCTTCAAATCAGTGTAGACTCCTGGTGACTGCCTGGACAAGATTTCAGAAGTGGTTTGCCATTGCCTTCTTCCTAGGGCTGAGAGACTGACTCAAGGTCACCCAGCTGGCTTTTTGCCTAAGGCGGGACTAGATCTCACAGTCTTCCAGTTTCTAGCCTGATGCCTTAACTACTACACCAAACTGACTCTCAGTTGAAATCTAACCATCTGGAAATCACCCAAGTTAGGAAACACACAACTCTTTTGGTTAGTATCTTTTACCTCATTTAGGAAGGCTATTTAAAACATCATTTTTATGAGGCATCTGGCTGATAGTTAATGTTATTTTTACTGCTCTGAATGGTACTGATTTCCCTTTTTTTACTGTCAGATTGTTTTTTTGAATTTATGAGTTTTGAAAGCATTTTGACTGAACAGTAGAGCAAATGCTTCACAAGACAGTACAATACAATAAATGTCATCTGCCTTGAGAAATTGTTTTGAGATTGAATGTGATTTATGGAAAATGGAAATATTCATGGTTGTGAATGAGTGCTTTCAACAGACCATTTTAAAGGGGTTGAAGGAAAAGAGGGCCAAGCCCCACCACAAATAGCTGGCAGGCATTTTCTTCTGTCCTTCTATTGTTATTTCTCCATCCTTTTATTTCTTCTTTCTCTCTTTGTAGTGTTTCTCCATTTGGATTTTTCTGCCAAAGCTGAGCAGGAGGGGAAGCAAAGAACATGTGCAGCTGTTGCTTAGGAACAAATGCGTTGTGTGAAGTTTTATTTCCTTATATTTGCAAAAACAGATGATTCAGAAAGACAGGGTGGCGTGAAAGCAGAAAGAAGTTTGTGAGAGAGGGGCAGGGTGACAGAAAGAGGAAGGCCTCTTCACTAACCTTTCTCCTTTTCTCATGTTAACATGCTGGTCATTCTCATCTGTTTCACTCTCATGCACACACAGAGACCACGATATATACATGCAGCGGAACAAGTACTAGACTTCTGAGTGAATTATAAAACGTTACTGTAGACGGCAGATGAGAAATCACTACTATGTTGTCATTTTTAATGTTCTCCTATATAAAAACATTTGTGCTGCTTAAAAAACAAGCATAATAGCAGGAAATTGGCTATGCTGGAACTTTAATAAGAGTTAGTTTGGTGTTGTGGTGTAAGGCACCAGGCTACAAACCGGGAGACCTTGAGTTCTAGATCCACCTTAGATATGAAGCCAGCTGGGTGACCTTGGGCCAGTCATTTTCTCTCAGCCCTAGGAAGCAGGCAATGGCAAGCCACTTCTGAAATCTTACCAAGAAAACTGCAGGGACTAGTTCAGGCAGTTCCCTGGAATCAATGCTGACTTGAAAGCAGCCTCCGCCCCCCCCCCCCCCAAAGAACTTTAATCCTTGTAGTTTCATTGTTGTCTTTACATGCAGGAAGTTTTACCACAGAGGGAACCCTCAGAAATCAACACGCACACTCCTTCACCTACAGCATGAGGCTGCATGTCCATTTCATAACATCTTTCTGTTCCATGTGCAGACCACGCCTGACAGGGTGAGGGCTCCATTTAGCCAATGTAAAGTCAAATTAACCCTGAGGCAGTGAACAGACAACCCCTTATGCTACAGGAGCATCTGTAATAAAAGCTTCACAAACCCAGCTATATCATAAGAATGTAACACAGTATCAGAAAGTACCTCCTGGATCAGGCCCCAAACCTATCTAGTTCAGCATTGTGTTTCCATAGTAGCCAGTGAGATCCCTCTGGGAAACCCCCAAGCAGGTTATTAGTAGAAGACTGCTCCCCTGTTCATTTTCTCCAACAACTGGTATTGAAAGGTATACTGCTTTTGATGCTGAAGATGAATACAGCCACCATGACTTATCTTATATGAATTTCCCTAATCACCTTTTAAAGCTCTCTACATATTACATCTTTTTGAAGTATACCATAACTTGAAATCTCTTGACAATGGGAAGCAGGTGTCACCCATGGTTTCTGTTGCTGATTTCTTCGCAGGTTTACTGTCCTTCCCCCTCCCCCGATTGTTATAAGTGACTTGCAAACCATTCTGGGTGCCACGTAGCAGCCAGAGGAAGAAGTGGATGGCAGGAACAAGAAGGAACAGGAAAAGCTGCCGTTGCCTCATCTTCTGCCATTTAGCTTAAAGATTAGAGAGATCCTTAGTCTTTGAATGTCCTTGATTTTTCAATAGTCCTATCGCCTGCATTCCGTCCCAAGAGAGATGTTCAGTGCAATGTTTGCTTGGTTCATTTGGGCTGCGTTCTCTAAGGGCAAGATGCATGTTTACTGTACTCCAGTACTTTGCCTTTCTTGCTGGGCAAAATTTGCATGTAGCAGTAAGAGAAAAATTTCAAAGAAGAGACCTTGGAGCCCTTCCAGTCCAACCCCCTGCCCAGGGCAGGAATCCTCCTGTCATTCCAGACAAATGGCTGTCCAACTTTTGCTTGGAAACTTGTGGATGATGAAGCATCCACAATTCCAGGAAGCAACCTGTCCTGTTGCTTAATAGCTCCCACAGTGGGGACATTCCTCCTTATTTTGAGTTTGGATCTCCCTCTCTAAAGCTTCCACCTATTGGTTTTTGTCATATCCTTGGCCACTACAGAAAATAAATCCACACCCTCTTCCCCGTGACAGCCCTACAAGTATTGGAAGACTATTATGTTTCCCCTTAGCTTTCTCTCCTTTAAATAAAACCGTCCCAGTTCTTTTAATCATTCTTCATAGGATTTAGTCTCCAAATCCCTCAGGATCTTGGTCGATCTTATCTGCACTCTGTCTAGTTCCTTGACATCATTCTTGTATTATAGTAACCAGCACTGGACACAGTATTCCAGGTGTGGTCTGACCAGTGCAGCATAGTTGATGCAGCCCAAAATTGTGTTGGCTCTTTTGGCAGCAGATTGCTGATTCATGCTTAATTTGTAATCTATCAGGGCACCCAGATCCTTCTCACTTCTGCTGAGCCAGGTACTGCCTATCTTGTAGTTGTACATTTGGTTTTTATTTATTTATTTATTTATTTATTTCAAATTTGTCACCACTCATCTCACTGCAGAGCGACTCCAGGCTTTTTCCAACTCAAGTGCAGAACCTTATATTTTTCTTGCCACTTAACTGCATTAAGTGAGATGCAATTTGTTATCCATCCCTAATTCTTGGTGCCCCACACCTTACCTACAGGGATCCTGCTGTGGATTACATGCATGTACACACACACTAATATGTAATACACGGGTCTTTTCAAAATGCAAGCTTTTCTCTCCCCCCAACCGTATTCATACATGCACACATACTGATATAGTGCTTGCTTGCACTATGCAGTCTCTCCCCTTTCCCCCCGCTTTTTATCTCACACACTCAACCCATCTGATATATGACAGGCATTTTGCAAGTTAATAAAAATTCTGCATTCCCCCTGTCTGTCATCTTTGTATTTTGTTTTAGCAGTACACCAGCTTTTAAGAACTGATAACAGCTATCGGTTCAAAGACCAAGGCAGGTCGGAAGAAAATTTATATCAAGCTGTCAGTTAGAAAGGAAGCATGTTGGAAAATATTTGGGTATTTGAAGTGAGAGCATGGAGGGGGGAGCAAGTTTAAAGAATAAGGTCAAAACAGTTCAATTTGTGATTTGAGTCTTGTGGTCAACATTGTTTTCATTTTGCATGAGAAAGAATCCATTTTTTCTTTTCCATGGCTCCACCCGGAATCTGCCACTGGTCCCCAGGTCCTGAACAAATACAAAGAGTTCAACTGGGATTTGTAAACTAGTTTTAAGGAATTTGTTTATTCAGCTTAGAAACTTCCAGTTGGTGTTGAATGCCAGAAGGAAGTCATATCACAGCACTGCATTAAATTATAGGAGGCATAAATCTGGGAAATCACATAGCAACCCACTACAGAGGTACAGTCTGCTGTAAGGGGAAAACAGGAGAAAAAAGTTTTAATCAGTTAAAGTGACATTACTCCAAAGGAGGAATGAATCTCTAAAATACTTCATTAATCCAACAAAACTGCCTACACTTTCAGGGGATAGTTGCATTTTGTCCATTTCCATAGCCCTCTTCAAACATTGATCTGTCTGGGAGAATAAAACCAAGGATGCTACTATGCCTCCTTTCTCCCAAACCTGAACACGTTGGATTATAAACACAGCAGGCACTTTGTTTGTGTGTTCAGGTAGGACGGCAGAGAAAATCAGCCATGTCTATCAAATGAGATCCAGAGTCCTACTTCCCTTGATTACTGTGATCCGAATAAAATTGTTTAGGCTGTTTTATTTTTGCTTTGTTTCATTGAGATAGATAGTTATTATTTCAGGTAGATTTCATATGCACCATTTTGTTTTATGCGGGTCTTTTTAGCTACTTTGAAACATCTGTAATAAAAAGAACAATAACTTGGCAAGCAAAGCGCAGGCAAGTCATTACCCCAAGAAATCTTTCTAGAGCCTCTGCCTATGAAAATGATCTGTATTACTTTTGAGGGTGACAAAGACCACAAGAGAACTGGCAATGCCATGGGCACAGGAATAGACTGAGACATGACTTATTGAGGGCTGCAGGGGCCTAGTTACAATTTCTTCTTAACTAGTTTTCATATGGCACTTACAACATTTGGACAAACTAGAAGTAAAAATCCCAGTGTTTGTTCAAGCATTATTATTTATAGTCCAGTGGCAGAGGAGCAGTTGTCGTGCAGTTCCACTAACATCGGAACCAGACCTTGAAAATCAGATAGTACCATCTTCATGTTTTGAAGAAAAATAGAAAGATGATGGTCGTCTTTCCAAAGTCCATAACCATATTGTTTTATTTCCTTCTTTTTAAAAGATATTGATGAATGTACCACTGGTGCCCACACCTGTAGGTCAGATCAGGTCTGTGTCAACTTAAGAGGATCATTCACCTGCCAGTGTCGAGCTGGGTATCAAAAGCGGGGAGAACAGTGCATTGGTAAGTATTGCATTGCAAAATGTCTTTTGTGGGGTCTGGGGGTTTATATTTATTTTTTGTTTTTATGGAATGTTGCTGTTAGCTGCCTAGGATTATCATGTATAACAGGTGGCCACATAAGTTTTTGCAATTAAATAAATAAATAAATGGAGATGCATGTGGAAATAACACACCTGATATTAGACTACAGATCGTCATCTCCAGCCAGCAGTGTGGTTGCCTTGATGGGGATGATGAAAGTTGTAGTTACTACACCTGAAGTATAGGTTGTTGGAAAAAGCTGCTACAAGGTTTAAGATGGAAACTTGTAAGAGGACTGTGCATTAAAAACATTTGAAAGAAGTAAGTTCAACATGTGGAAGCATGTATAAGCACCTATTTTCAAATAATGAAAGCAGTCACTTGGTCTCCACATGTTTATGCATGCACAGCTACTGCGTGCTTCAGCATGCATAGACCATTCTGCTGAGAATAGCTCCCAAACCAGTGCACGGACTTTGCAAATGACAGACATAGCTGCTTTAACAATTCAAAAATAGGTGCTTTGCATGCTGTCTCACACATTGCAAAACACGTATTTCAAATATTTTGTACAGCAGCTCTCTGGCCTCTTTGACTTTTTGGGATAATTTTAATTTTGGGTTTTAAATCCTATGACTTTTCCTATCAATATCTGAACTTGATGGGTTTCAAGAGAACCCAGTCAGAGCTGAAACAGTGACTTTTGACTTAGATTTACAGAATGATCTAAGATCTAGGCCCCAAAGGGCTGCTATAGGAAGGCCTACTGATGGGAAAGGAGAGCCAGTTTGGTCCAGTGGTTAAGGCACCAAGCTAGAAAGCAGGAGACTGCGAGTTCTAGTCCCGCCTTAGGCATGACAGTCGTCTGGGTGACTTTGGGCCAGTTACTCACCTCACAGGGTTGTTGTTGTGGGGAAAATAGGAGGAGGAAGGAGTATTAGGTATGTTCGCCACCTTGAGTTATTTACAAAAATAATAAAGGGGGTTTTAAAAAGAAGTTCCTTGCCACCCTCTCTAGCCACCACTACCACACTGCTATTCCATATCAGTTTTTGGCTTTTATAATTTTTTTACGGGTATATGGAAATTACAGTCTCCTACTAAGAGTACCAAAGGTATTCTTAAAACTAAAGATGGTGATGGACATTGATACTTTTCTTTGCAGTATGCTACTTTCCTATTTAATTTTGGTTTAATTAAAAAAATGTAAAAGAAAATAATAGAGACAGGAAACTGATGGGCACCAAAGAGGAAGTTTGCAGGTATTGATGCTAATAAGCTCCATGTGCACAATATGATATTAAGATAGTGATGACAGTTCATTTTTCATAACTGCATTTTTTAAATTATTTTTAAAATTCTTCTGTTCTAATGGTGATATAGACATTGATGAATGCATGATCCCTTCCTTTTGCCACCATCGGTGTGTGAACAGTCCTGGTTCCTACTACTGCCAATGTAACGCTGGCTTTCAGTTAACAACTGACAACCGCACATGTGCAGGTAAGCACTCTTCAGGACATTTCTGTATAAATTGTCACATTTAGATTTACAAAGTTGTACTTACTGTCATATATTCTGGTCAAATAAATGGAAAATGCATGGAATCCAATTCAGTAGAGAGATTAGACTGATAACAGGTAGCCATTTATGGCATTTGTCATATGTAAAATGACCTGTCACTTCAAGAAATGCAGTCATCAAAATACTTCTGTATGTGATTCCTATTTTTGTTCTTTTATAGAATAATAATAATTTAAAAAGATGCCCTATATCAATAGCAGTGATTTAGATATAATTTAGCCTTTTCATTAATGTGGACTGTTAAATTTATGTTTGTGTTAAAATATTGCTCTGACCCTGACTTTGGATGTATGATGCAATTGTTATTTCACCTACTTTCAAATATATTCCAGTTAAAGACATTTTAATTGATTTTGTTGTGAATTTTTAGGGAATTAATCAAAGAGTAGTTATAGAATTATAGAAGCAGTTGCTAAAATCTCTCCCCTCGTATCTCCACCCACAGTAGTGCTGTAATGTTAACTTTCCCAGAGGCTTCATAGAATTCTCTTTGAAAAAGCTAACCAGAGGTCTCCAGTATTTGGAGGCTGGTGGGTACATTGGAAAGGTTGAGACTCTCTTGGTGGGCATTTACAGAAAATGAGGGAATGGCTTGCCCATTCTTGTTGTGAACCGTCCAGCGTGGTTAGAGATGGATGCCCATATAAATCTTTTAAATAAATAAATAAAATGGCAAACACGATGGGGTTGCTTAGCCACAAAACACCCAGGCAGACTTGTGTGATTGCCTCCTGCATCTCTCTCTAGCCGTCCAGAATGATCCCAGAGCTAAAACTTTGTTTTGATTATTTAAGGACTGCCAGTGAAAATAAAACTGAGCAGCAGGACATTTTTCCCACTTTAAAATGAGATTTAGCTCGAGCAGTTGTCTCAGCTTAATCTTAAATCGTAAATTGCCCTTTTTCCTTTCAATGGGCTACTTTAGAGGGTAGGAGTTGCCCTTACGTATCAGCAAATTCAGGAAATTTAGGAAGCTCCATGTCATATCATAGGTCTCTGACATGGAACAAACATTTAGCTTCTTTGAAAAAGCTTATTGGTGAGGGTCAAACACTGAGAATTATTTATGATTGGGCATAATGGATATAAACACATATAGCTCATTGTTGGATGTAATACAACTTTGCATATGGGTAAAAACAATATATCTGTAGAAAGGAGTTGCTTTCTTTGTATCTGAATAACATGTATTGTTTTAGAAAAGCTTTTTCCATCCCAGTGCTATTCAGATACTTGGATTTCAAGTCCCACACTTTATAAGGCCAATTATAGTATTGTTTTAAATTCTGGATGTTTTATCTGTATTGTTTTAAATTTTGGATATATTTATAGTTTTAATGTTTTTGTGAGTCGCCCAGAGTCCCCTATTGTGGGGGAGATGGGTGGCGGATAAAGCCAATTAATTAATTAATTAATTAATTAATTAAATTAAATTAAATTACTGCAGTTGAAATCCCAGGGCATGACTAGGGAGACTTTCACAGAAAGATAGTGTTCATCTAAGTATTTATAAGCACTAATGTTAAAAAATATATTTTTTGAACAAGATCTTCTTTTAAGCAGAAGTAACTTTCTAGTCCAACTGAAACCCCTCTAAATGATGCATTCATTAAATGTTGCATCTTTAATGAAAATTGAATAAAAATAAAAGGGCAAATTTTGATACATTAAATTTTAAGTTATTTCTGTCCCAAGAGCTCTGTGCTAAGAAATTTGATGTGAGTGAATTATTAATTTGGTTCTGTTGAATGATTGGTCTGTTACTGGAGGTCATTTCTGAACAGACTTAATAGCTCTGTGATAGAGCCCCTGCTTTGTGAGCAGAAGGTTCCATGTTCAGTTTCTGGGATCTCCACTTAACAGGATAAGGTAATCTGATGGAAGGAGCTCTACCCAGGACCTGGAAAGTCACTGGCAATCTGAGCAGGCACTTGTGGGCTGGTAACCTGATATAATTCAGTTTCCTGTGTCATATTGTCTGCCCAGGTCCATCAGATTAAAATTCTTGACCTATGTAAATGGACTCTGAATACTGTTCATCATTCAGGTTTTCAATCATTAATATGCTTTATGCTTTATCTGTCCTTGGCTTCTGGAAGGTTTCCATTCATCATTGTTCTGTTTGCATTATTGATTTTAATTGGTTTTATTTTTAATTGTTGCTTTTTGCCTTGACAGTCTTGGTGGGTTAAAATTTTTCCACCGCACAAATAAGCATCAAGGTTTTGTGTTTTACTTTTTACTTTATTTTTGATATAGACATTGCTCTCTGACCCAGGAGTTTACAAATTAAAACTAGGAATACTCAATGGAAATGCCCACACTTAAAATTATTTTAAAGAAAATATCGCTAAGCAACATAATACTTAACATTTAGGTAGCCAAAGATAGGTGTCAGCTAAAATATAGTTTTATAATGCAGTGAATTTTCAGAAATTAAACAACAGGATCTTACTATCTAAGAGATACAAATCATACAGTACTAGACAAGGGAAAGATCGGTTTCTTTTATGTGATCAAAGGCTATTCGCATTTTTCACTGAGACTCCTATTCTTACACTAAGCATTTTAAATTCATTGGGGAAGACACTCATATTTTGTTGCAAAGCATAGCACTGACCTTCTTGGAGAAAAAAAAAATTGGGATATAAAAATTTTAATTCCTATGTATAAAAAATTACTTTAGTAAACATATCTCTGTCATACAATAGAGTGAACAAGAAATAGAATCAAAAAGCTATCAGATGAATGGCTGTAGCTATTAACTCTTCATCTTTTCTATATGAACCTAAGTAATCATATACTTGAATTAATCAGCTATGGATCAGTTCTATATCCATAGTTCCATTGTTATTACTATGTAATATGTTATTACTATGTATTGGTAAGTTTTTCCTTATAACATATATTTACTATTAGTCACTAATAAAGTATTTAATTCTTACTGCCTCACTTGCTGAATGGTTCATCATCTAAGGAAGAAACCTATGTTAATTATGAAATCTAACCTTGCTTTGTTAAAAATAAAATTTAACCATGCAAAACAGGGCTCACAAAAGACTTACAAACTTTATCTAAGAATGTCTTGCGTATTTCTCCAATAGAATAGCAGTAAAATACCAGAAACAATATATAGTCCTCCATCAACTGCAAAATATAGTGCCTTGCAGCTGTTCTTTACTATCTACTATTATTAAGAAGTATGAAACAGAAGGGAAGGAAATTACAGGGGATTTTTTTTTCTTAACTTATTCCTGTTTATGAAACTGTCTATAAACCATATGTATACATTAACTTTATTATATATAACAAAGTTGGGGATCTTGCCAAAAAAAAAAAAAAATTGTACACAGAAAGAGACCATACCATCATGTTAGTGAAAAAGTAGACTTGATTTCTAAAATGTGCCCATGTAACTATAAAATCTATGTATATCAAGGATCATTCAAATCTTCTAATGAATATACATAAATTGAGAAGCAGATTTATTACTGCATTCTTATGGTTTTGAAATTATATGGTTGTTTGGCAAAGACAGCAGGTACTTAATTTTTATTAGATTCCTCTCCACTAGCCAAGAACATGTTCTAGGCCACAAATCCAAATGTGTTAAACACTTAAAACAACATTACGGCTAAGTCACCACTATTAAAATAACAATTACATTAATTAGTTTAATTAACATTTTTATTTGACTTTAGCAATTAATTACAAAAACCAAATCAAGCTTAAAATAAAAAACGTGATTAGGGCCAATTTCTAGCCCTCAAGTTTCACAATAATCTTAGTAAATCTCAGAAAATGGGACAGGATTATATGAATTTTTGAGTTCCCAATTTTGTGGCTACACCATATCTCATAGAGACCTTTGGGTGAAATTCAGGAAGATGATACCAGCACTCCTGAGGCTTCCATTTAGCAGAAGACTGCCATTTTATTTTTCATGAAAAGTATTCAGAATGCTATATCCCAAGAAAGTCTCATTTCAGAACATTCTTGGAAGGCCATCAGCTCAAAGTATGAGCAGAAACGATAGCATTTGCGCTTCCTCATCCTCAAAATCTGCCTTCTTCCCCAAATGCACAAAATGGGTCCATGAAACTGCGGAGTGCCCTTTGGCTCAGTCCTACCTTTCAGGTTTCAATGCTGCCTTTTATTACATGGTATCTGCAAGAGTTGCAGTTTTCAGAAGGCTAGACTTGGCATTCACACATTCTATTTGTCCACTATGTTGTTGTTTGCAGAAATGTAATTTGAAAACTTAGATCAGATACACAAAATACTCAGATGTGGTAATTGGCATAATTTTGCATAAAATCTCATTTTATGCATTTTCTTCTAACACAGTCAAGTCTGAGCATTTTAGTCTCGTACATTTCAGTGGAAAAGTTGAGCATGTCTGAAAATAATTTTCCTGTATGTTGGCTTGCAAAATAGTCTTTAGATTAGAGAGCCTAGCTCTAATATAGAAGCAGGGGCATCCATGGGGTAAAACTGGCTTTGGTTGTGTTTTTGTCATACAGTCAGGGTTTTCCTTGGCAAGCTAGACTGAAGGAGATAAACAGACACATAAGGATACAAAAACCACTGTAGAAAAACTAAGCCATCACAAAAGAATTCCAATGACTGCTGTGTTACTTATTTACTTACTTACTTACTGGGTATGTGTGCACAAATCCATAGTATAAACAAAAAATATACAAAATACAACTTAAAATAAAAACAACAAAATGTCCATGATTGCATAAGTATAAATAAAATATCCACAATAAATAATGAACATTAAAAAACAACTAATCCTAGCAATTAAAATCCACCATTACACTCTGATTAACTACCTACCTAACATTATTAAATACTCTCTACGTGATTTTTCATTGATACTACTGTAATAACACCTCAGTAGCACTTCTGTAGCTACATGCAAGATGCCATTTGGCTCAAAAGGCTCTGTGGAACAGGTCAGTCTTTACCACTTTCTGGAAGGCATCCACACTTGAGGCTAACCTGATTTTTAAGAAGACTGATCCATAACGAATGAGTGAAAAGCATCATTAACTCGCTTCATGAAAGCTTTAGTTCACCAAAGAGTGAAATTGTTAAGATGTTTTCCCATTTATGATTGCACTGAAAAGGTTGATTCTGGTTGAAGAAGGCAGTCCTGAAGGTACCTTGCTAAGGCTTTATAGGTCAAAACCAACACTTTGAATTGCACTCAAAAGCCTATTGGCAACCACTGCAGAGTAATTAATATCTCCCATCAAGCAAGCTTCTCCATTTGGATCAATTGTAACTTCTAGTGGCCTTCGACTTCATATTGCAGTAGTCTAAGCCTGTGATGATGAGAGCTTGAGTTACTGTTGCAAGGTCTTCATACTCCAGTAAGGGCTATAACTGGTGCCCAGCCAGAGCTTGGCAAACACCTTCCAGACCACAACCTCCAACTGCCTATCCAGTAGTAGTTACAAGTCCAGGAGAACCCCCAAGTCACAGATCCATTTCCTCATGTTAGTGCCTCCCCCTCAAGAGACAACACCAGAGCTAATTGGGAGCTTGATTAGGCAGATAACAACTTCACTTGCTTGGGTTCAACTTCAGTCTGTTTCATCCCATCCAGTTCCTAGCAACCTCCAGACACTGGGACAGATCACCAGCTCAGCCCACATTAGTGGCTTTTTTGTGTGTATGCCTTCAATGTTGACTCCTGGTGGCTGCCTAGACAAGTTCCTGCAGTTTTCTTAGCAAGATATCAGAAGTGGTTTGCCATTGCCTTCTTCCTGGGGCTGAGAGTGAGTGATTGGCCCAAAGTCATCCAGGGCTGTGTGCCTAAGGCAGGACGAGAACTCACGGCATTCTCGTTTCTAGCCTGTTGCCTTAACCACTACACCAATACACAATCTGATTTATGACCTCCCACAGCAGCTTCATGTAGATATTAAACAACAGGGGAGATGACCAAGTGAGAAGCCATGTGGCTGACCTTTTCTCCTCTATCACCACTGAGTGAAATCACCCACTAAGGAAAGAATAGAACCATTGCAAATCACTTCCTCCAATCCCCAACACTGGCAAGTGGTGAAAAAGGATACCATGGTCAGTAGTATCAATGCCAGTGAAAATCCAGAAGAAATAGAAGAGGAGCACTCCCTGCATCTAAATCCCAACAAAGATTGACCTTAGTGTGACCATGCCATTTCCATTTCATGCCGAGGCCTGATCTAACTAAAAATGATCCAGCTAATCCTCTTCTACTATAGTTCCCTGTAGGCTGCCTCCCCACCACCATCTCAATAACTTTTCCCAAAATGGTAAGGTTGGAGCCTGGATCTTAATTATCCAGACTGGCTGTATCCAGTGAGGGCCTCTAAAGGGAGGGACATGCCACAGCTTCTCTCATACTGCAAGCACCATCCCCTCCTGTATTGAGGTATTGCCCACCTTCTGGATCCAGCAAGTCATGTTTCCTCCTGTCCCCTACAGGATCCAGATTAGGCACAAATACAGGTGAAACTCGAAAAATTAGAATATCGTGCAAATGTTCATTTATGTCAGTAGGGCAACTCAAAAGGTGAAACCAATATATGAGATAGACGCATTACATGCAAAGCGAGATATGTCAAGCCTTACGTTGGTATAATTGTGATGATTATGGCGTACAGCTTATGAAAACCCCAAATTCACAATCTCAGAAAATTAGAATAGTGTGAAAAGGTTCAATATTCTAGGCTCAAAGTGTCCCACTCTAATCAGCTAATGAATCCATAACACCTGCAAAGGGTTCCTGAGCCTTTCAATGGTCTCTCAGGCTGGTTCAGTAGGAATCACAAGCATGGGAAAGACTGCTGACCTGACAGTTGTGCAGAAAACCATCATTGACACCCTCCATAAGGAGGGAAAGCCCCAAAAGGTAATTGCAAAAGAAGTTGGATGTTCCCAAAGTGCTGTATCAAAGCACATCAACAGAAGGTTATGTGGAAGGGAAAAGTGTGGTAGAAAAAGGTGCACAAGCAGCAGGGATGACCGCAGCCTGGAGAGGATTGTCAGGAAAAGGCCATTCAAAAGTATTGGGGACTTTCACAAGGAGTGGACTGAGGCTGGGGTTAGTGCATCAAGAGCCACCACACACAGACGGATCCTGGACACGGGCTTCAAATGTCATATTCCTCTTGTCAAGCCGCTCCTGAACAACAAACAACGTCAGAAGCGTCTTACCTGGGCTACAGAAAAAAAGAACTGGTCTGTTGCCCAGTGGTCCAAAGTCCTCTTTTCTGATGAGAGCAACTTTTGCATCTCATTTGGGAACCAAGGACCCAGAGTCTAGAGGAAGAATGGAGAGGCACACAATGCACGATGCTTGAAGTCCAGTGTGAAGTTTCCACAGTCTGTGTTGATTTGGGGAGCCATGTCATCTGCTGGTGTTGGTCCACTGTGCTTCATTAAGTCCAGGGTCAACGCAGTCGTCTACCAGGAGATTTTGGAGCACTTCATGCTTCCTTCTGCAGACGAGCTTTATGGGGATGCTGACTTCATTTTCCAGCAGGACTTGGCACCTGCCCACACTGCCAAAAGTACCAAAACCTGGTTCAATGACCATGGGATTACTATGCTTGGTTGGCCAGCAAACTCGCCTGACCTGAACCCCATAGAGAATCTATGGGGCATTGCCAAGAGAAAGATGAGGGACATGAGACCGAACAATGCAGCGGAGCTGAAGGCCGCTATTGAAGCATCCTGGTCTTCCATAACACCTCAGCAGTGCCACAGGCTGATAGCATCCATGCCACGCCGCATTGTGGCAGTCATTGCTGCAAAAGGGGCCCAAACCAAGTACTGAGTACATATGCATGCTTATACTTTGCAGAGGTCTGATATTGTTCTATTTCCAATCCTTGTGTTATTGATGTCATGTAACATTCTAATTTTCTGAGATTGTGAATTTGGGGTTTTCATAAGCTGTACGTCATAATCATCACAATTATACCAAAGTAAGGCTTGACATATCTCGCTTTGCATGTAATGCGTCTATCTCATATATTGGTTTTGCCTTTTGAGTTGCCATACTGACATAAATGAACATTTGCACGATATTCTAATTTTTCGAGTTTCACCTGTATAGCTGCAGATAGCACAAGACATGCTAGATGGTGTCTTAGCCATTTCATCAGAGCCTACAGGCCAAAAGGAGTCTCAGCTAATGTCACAGATGACATCCCAGTCTCTGTAGAGAGTAAGGAAGAAGACTTTGACAGAAATATGCAGGAACCATTACCTAGGCAAAAGGGACTGAAACATTTTTAAGTCAAAAACAACAACATAACATTTGGAAGCAGCTAAGGCAGATGTCTCCCTAATTCACTGATGTATAAGGAGGAGGAGGTACAGCACAATCAGACTTAGCAGGATTCTGTTACTATATCCAGTCTCAATAAAACCAGTTTTAGCCTCCCTGTGGCGTTGATTTCCAGATGTGGTTTCCTTAGTGGGATTGACAGTCTCCATAAAAATCGTGCCCCAGAAATGTTCAGACTAGAGCAAATCTGGGTGATTCTTTCTGCTAAATGCTGGGCAAACTGGTGACAGGGGCTAGGCAGAAAGTCTGCTTGTTCATTTTTCCTAAGAAGGGAGCTCACAATCCTAACAAGGCTGCTAGCCAACACCCCACCACCACAATAAGGGAGGAAAATGAAAAGCATTTGCCTCCCTTCCAACCACAGGGTAGGCCTGAACTTGGGCTTGTACCGGTGCTCAGTCAGGTTTGGTTTTTGCGTTCCTCCACTGTTGTTCTAGGCATCACTTTTGCTGCTTCATCTCCAAGAAACCAAACAAAATTGGGGTGCAGTGAAAGGCCACTGATGTACAATCATATCAAGAGCCCTGGTTACTTTCTGTTGCCAGTAGTTCACTACTCAATGAAACTGTCTAGCAGACTGCTGGGAAATCCCCCCAGTACTATGCTGGAATCTGTTCATATCCATAAGGCACCTGGTTCAACTTTACTTCTAATTATATAATCCACTATTTGTAGGCATAAAATACCCAGCCATCTTAACCTGCGGAAGGAAGCAAAGCTAAGGGGAAAAAATGATAGTCCATAGCTTGGGAAGCTGGAGTGTAATTCCCTGTCCATATAAATTAACTTGACTCATATTGAATAAACATGTACAGTATACAAAGTGTCTGGTGGATGCACTTCAGAATAGTTCAAGAAAAGATCCAAATGTCAGCATTTGTTTTGTTTTCTTCTTAGACATAAATGAATGTGAGACCGGCAACCCCTGCGCCCAACTGTGCTACAATATAGTTGGTTCTTTCCTATGCCAGTGCAATCAAGGCTTTGAGTTAAGCCCAGATAGAATCAGTTGTGATGGTGAGTAGCTGTTCAGCGTGATGAAGTTCTCAAATGACATGGGATAGAATGGGAAGGAGACTTAAACAGAACGTGTTCACTGTTAGTAATATGCAAAGAAACCATATCAGGGGTTTCTTCTCCTTCCTAATCAGAAGCTTTAATGCTTTATTTAGTTTTATCATCAGTAATATCACCCCCAACCAAAGGTAAGCACACTGGAGTCTTATAACCCAATTTGCTCATGCTATAATTTCAGTGGCCATGGAAGGGCTATTCTCCCCTAGGAGAATACTAAGCTGGAAACCTCCAGATGTGTTGAAATTACATTTTCCAGAATTCCCAGGAATGGCCTAGTTGGGAATTCTCAGAAATTATGGCGCAGAAATTATAGCATGAGCAAATGGGTTAGTAGCAAGTAGAAAAAAGTTCACTTCTGCTTTTGATTTCCCCACCAATAGTGGGCTGGGCTCCCACAACACTATATACCAAAGATGGACAATCTTTGTGGCTCAAAATATTGTGTAAACCAGGCCAATGTATTAGGCTTATGTTCTCTAGCAAACTTTTGTAACTTAAAAAGCAGGCTTTTTAGAAGGCCGATTCTTTCACAAAAGTCTTGCTCTTTTCTTTTTTTTTTAGCTTTTTTTGCTTTCTACTTGTGATGCAGGTAGTAGTGATTCTACTCCTGTTGGTGTATCTCACTCCTGTATGCAGATACAATTTCCCTCTACCAAACTGTCAGAAAGTGGGGAGGGAGAAAGAACCATTTGCACCTTGCAGCCCAGGTAACAAAATAGCAGACAAGGGACAATTTCAGTGTAGTAGCAGATGCTGAACCTTCAGCAGCTGGTTTAGAAAACTTCTCTGTTTTTCAGATGTTGATGAATGTAGAGCTTCTAACTTCCTGTGCCAATATCAATGTGTCAATGAGCCAGGAAGATTCTCTTGCGTATGTCCAGATGGATACCAGTTGGTCAGAGGAAGAAACTGTCAAGGTAAGTTAACATACCTGCAAATGTAATGCTAATATTAACACAATTTTTAAAAGATCAAACCATACAAATGGTGAATTCGTGCTTGACACAAGGTTTTCTCTCTATAATATAAAAAATCTTACTTATCTGAGAGATGTGTAACAGGTTTAAACCAGGCCTGGCAAAAATGTGCGACCAAAATAGACCACTGATCTCATATAGTGGCCTACGTATTGAAAACCTCATTTGTTCTCTGCCTAAGACTGCAAAAATCTGCAATGGGAAGGAGCAAGGAGGAATCAGGTATCTGGCTGGCCACCATGTATGACTCTTTAGTTGGAGAATCCCATTTAAAAGTATGTGTTTGTATACACACACACACATACACATGTATGTATGTAGGCCTGGTTTTAAACAAAAGGAGCACTGCATATCTGAGATAGAGAACAGTAGCTCAGAAATAGGGCAGCCCTTAGATTTCTGAGGTCTGTTTTCTTTTTATATGAACCTCATGATCTACATACTGAAGCTATGTGCAAAAGAGGGGCTAAGAAGATAGTTCGCAGACTGCAACAAATAATTAAGTTCTATCTACTTAGGTATTTTGCAGATTCAAATATATGAATGACTCCAGTCTCAGAGAATGCAACCAGCAGAATTCTAGAACTTTTTTTCCTTTCTTTCCTAATATAGATATAAATGAATGTGAAGTAGGCAATGAATGTCGAGAAGATGAGATATGTTCTAATTATCATGGTGGTTATCGCTGTTACCCAAGAAATCCTTGTCAAGAGCCTTACATGCTTGCATCTGAAAAGTAAGGGAAGCTACCAACAGTCATAGCAAGCATCATTTGGAAAATTCCAACTGAATACCAGTTTGCAATAGAAAGAATATGTTTTTCAATCATCGTGCTTTCTTTTACAGTCGCTGTATTTGTCCAGTGTCTAATCCTCTTTGTCGGGACCTGCCATACTCCATTGTTCACAAGTATATGAGCATCCACTCAGAGAGGACTCTGCCATCTGATATTTTCCAAATCCAAGCAACCACAATTATCCCCAATACAATTAACACCTTCCGGATTAAATCTGGAAATGAAAATGGAGACTTCTTTCTTAGAGTGAGTATTCTGTGTGTTCTTCTGCAGTTTCTTTTATGGCTGAGGCTGGAAGTCAACAAGTACAACACGTGCCAAATTAAACAGGCTAGAATCAACAGCTTTATTATGAAGAGCTCTTTTGCCCCGTTGTGTCATCTGATCACTGCTAAAGATGTAACTCATCTTCCACCTTCTTACCGTGCTTTTTCGCAGAACAACAACCCTATGTTGGGCTGACCCAGTGAATTTCCATGGCTGAGGGTAGATTTGAACCTGCCCTTGGTGGTCCTAGTTTAATACCTTAACCACTACAATACACTGGATATGTATATGTGTGAATATGCACACATGCATATAGGAGTATGTACACTCTGCCAGTGATTTGGAAGAAATGCTTCAAATCTCATGCAAGCACAACACCTCTCTGCTATTAATTAAAGAAGCCACATTTTTGAGTCATTAAAATGACTTAAAGCAGTGGTATCTTTTTGCAGGAACACACTGAACCTGAAAAAGGATGTGGCTGCTTTAATTAGTAGGAGAGAGAGGCTCTGCTCACACTTGTGTGAGGTCTGAAACACATTTTCTAAATTATTTCACATAAGCACACATCTTGGAAAATTATTTGTGGTCGCGTGGGGCTGCACGTGAACAGCTTTCTTTCTTTCTTTCTTTCAGCAAACAAGCCCAGTGAGTGCAATGCTTGTGTTGGTCAAGCCAGTAACAGGTCCACGAGAACATATCATCGACCTGGAGCTGCTGACGGTCAACAACATGAACTATCGGTCAAGTTCAGTACTGAGGTTAACACTAATTGTGGGACCTTACTCCTTTTAGTCACTGAAGTTAAGTAATTTGCAAGCACCCAGAGCAACCAAAGAAGCTTTCTTTTGAATGAAGCACTTATGATTTTATTTATAGATTTTACATGGTGGTTTTTTTAAAGGAAAAAAAAACTTTATTAAGGAAATCAGTACTTGTAATCATGCTATTATACAATATAACCTGGACATTGTCACTTTCTGTTGAGAAACTGCACCTCTGTCTTACTTACAATAACTTGTAGCCATTGTCATCCTATAGCGTAGCAGCTCTTTTCTGAAAAAATGCATGGAGGGAGTGATCTGAATTACATTCTTACTCTGCTCCTGCTTCTGTGTAATTAGGAGAAGCTGTGATCAGAACTCTGCACGGGCATGAATAAGCTGTTTACACTATGTGGGGGTCTGAGCCAGCAGAATTTCCAATTTCATGGAAGCGTCTGACTTTTGACACATCATTACCCCTTTATACATTGAGTAATCATAGTCTGAGTTGTGGGGTTAGACCACAAATAGAGTTAATGTGATTGCAGTAATATAAAAAAAGCCTTCATAGGTTTTCAAAATAGCATGGAAACTAATCTTGTTTTCAGTTGTGAGATTCAGGGTGTGTGTGCACAAATTTAACTCAATATTACTTTTATCCAGTGAGATAGTGGGCATCGTAATCCAGTATGCCAATAAAACTCCTTTGCTTGCAATGGCTCCATTTATTTCAACAGAGGAAATAAATCCATATGTGTATTTTTCTGTTTAAAAGGGTAAAATAACCCAGCTGTTAAGAAAAAGAGCTTCATATGTTCTTTGAAACACATTCAGGATCATACAATGTGGCCCAGATCAAAGAGAGCCGTTTTAATATCCACTGACTGTAAACTCAATGGGATTTTGATAGTTACTGAATAGCTACTGAATTCAACCACCAGTGTCAGTGATACACACATACACATACAGCCTTTCAGTGCTCAGGGTCCTAGATTCTGTGCTTTTAAATCCTCTCAAGTAGCAAAACGAGGAAAGACCCCTGCTGTTGACAGTCAAAATATAGACTGGGCTACATGGACAAACTCCTGCTTCATATGTGGAGGATTCAGATATTTCTCCAATGTAAGTGAAACACAGCAAGTGATACCAATAGGAGAAAATAAAGTGTTCCTAGAGGGGGGATTCTTGAAGTATTGTGTTCCTTCAGGGCCATGTAGTGGAATAGACACTTCTCTGTATATTAACCTGAGTACGAAGGACATTTCAGCACAGTAATATATATATTAGATATATCCCTTGCTGTTGTCCTTTTAAAGTGCCTTATAAGGATGGATAGAGATCGTTTTTAAAAAGAAGGAATTCTGTAGAGAGTTATTTGTTCTCATAGTGGAGTTTTTTAAAATACGATGTAAGATTAATAGATATCATAAGGAGGAAATAGTTTGCACTTGGTGTTTCCTGAGCAAAAGATACTGGGCAAACCTTTTCTACTTAAACATACTACTCATTAATATTTTAACTTTTCCAAGAAAAATAGGACATAAGTATTTGCCAAACATTCATAAGACTCTCAACCAAAACAAAACAAAACAATCATTTGGAGAAATCATTTTGTATGAGTATATTGTTTATTACAGGGAACAGTCTTTCAAGTTCTTGAGCAAAGAAATGGGGAGAAGTAGATATATGTTTGTATACTAAGATCGCCCAATCTAAAAAACAGCTGTCTTTACGTTATTTTTTTTTTAAATCATTTTTGGCACTTGCTTCTCTATTTTTAAATTTGAGGTCCAAGAATTAGCTTCTCTTGATAAAGCTTTCTACAATACGACATTGTCTCAGTCAACTGATATATCTGTTTTATAACTCAGATTTGTGATTCTAAATGTATGGTATTTAGTAAAAAAATGTAATAAGGCCTTGAGTTAAAAGCATTCTTTTGTAATATGTATAGACTTCTCTTGTTTCTTATCTAAAAATCATAACAAAGAACTCTTTGATGTACATTTTTTAAAATAAATAAATAAATAAAAGAACATATCTGTTTTAGTGGGCTCATTTTGTCTTGCAAGTTATTTTAAGCTAAAGGACAGCTCAAAGAAACCAGACTGGTGGCTGGTGTTTGTCAGTGTTAATTTCATAGGGACCCACAAGTTCATACCAGCTGTTGTCTAATTGCTGTTTAGTAGTAGAATACATACTCTTGTGTAAAATGCAATATACATACATACGAAGCATGATTAGAAAAATCTCTGGAAAAATATTTGCTATCTACCTAAACATTTTAATTAAAAGAATCATTAATGTTCTCTAATAGAATATTGTTTCCACTAACCAAAAATATATGAATCAGCCATAAATCAGTTCAGACTGTTGCTCTAATTCAACATGGTTGCAGATGAAAGTGTTTCCCATCAGTGATAGCTTTAGGGATAGGCAGCATGATGTCCATGGCTACTGCTGCATCTGCAGACATCTCCTTGGCCCTGCAAAATGCCCTCTGATCCCTGGGATTTTAATTTAATTTAATTTAATTTAATTTAATTTAATTTAATTTAATTTAATTTAATTTATTTATTTTAATTAGTGGGCTGGAAGCAATCCCAAATGATTGCTGACCTTCAGCAACTTCTCAACTTTTGTTCCCTGTGTGGATCCAAAAATAAAGATGGAGGCCTGCACATCATTGTTAATACAATCACAATTAACATGGATGAGGGAGAAAAGTAGACTGATGTGAAGAAAGGGAATAAGAAACTGGTGGATCCAATTACCAGTGCCTAGTGAAGGGTGAGGCAAGGGAATGGCAGCATGGAAACCAAGAGAGCGCCAGGAGCATCTGAGAGGAAAACGGGCTTGCTGGTTAGAGGGAGGAGATTAGGCTGGGGGACAGCTGGAGGAAGCCAATAGTGTGGACCAAAGAGAGAAGGCATTTGAGGGCCAGCCTGACATGAGGAGAGGACCTGGGAAAGTCAAGACTGAGATGAGGATAGCTGCAGAGATGGAAGTATGGAAGAAGAAAGCATTGACGGTATGTGCTTCTGTAATGTGGCAATTAATATGAGAGGGATGAATATTTGGTAATGGATGTGCAGCCTTGAATTCAGCAGGTGTTCAGATGCCTGTTCGGTGTTTTGATAGCAATTTCCTTTTAAGGTTTATTTTAATTTAGAAAAGTAGGCTACAACATTTCAGATAAACCTTTACATGAATTTCCAGATTGCCATTTAGAGTTGCTGGTGGATTTTTTTGGAACTGCGTGCTACTACCATCAATGAGGCTGATATTCCTAAATTTGGATGGACATATATCTGGCAGCCTGTCTCTATCTTTGACATGTAGGTGCACAACATGCAACCAGAGTGGCATAAACATTGGTCTTTGCCTGCCAATTTTTGGTAAGCTACAATTAGAGTTGTTTAAGGATAGGAAGAACAAGGGGTTAAGGGAACTATCGGGATTTTAAAATCTGGGCATACCAAGTTTCTGCTTTGGACACACCCACTTTCCTCTCATCCACGTGTCCCACCCCCACCCCTCACCCCCCATATTCTGTGAGACTCAGCTGCAATTCTCAGTTTTAAAAAGACTACTGCCTTAAGCTGTAACTCTGGCATTTTCAGTGTGGCACTCCAAAGCAGCAGCATCTTTATTTTCAGGAATGGTTCTAAGCCCCAAATGGTGCCATGAGCTTTCTTAGACAATAAAAATGTTGGAAGTATAGTGTTTGTTTAGAAATACACCCAGGGTATAGATTGCTTGAGAAAATGGGGGAGGCAAGCATAGCTAGTGACTGTGACAACTAACACTCTGGCAAATTGAGCTTTTTAACTCCTCAAGTCCCCTTTGGCAACTATTTTGTGAAGGAGTAAGCCTACCCAGCAGCTGCAGAATTCCAAATTTGCTCTCTAGCCCAAAAGGTGATGGTCTCCTCCTTTCTGCAAATGCAGCGGGAGATGTGGTCTCTCTACTTTTTGTTCTACATCCTCTCTGTTCTCATCCTTCATCTGCTCCTCTGATAAATTGCAGCTGCAATCCTATCCCTAAATTACCCCATCTCTACAACATTTGGGAAAGGAGGAGAACAATGGAATATATGAAACCACAGAGCAGGAAATACAGTGCTGTGAAAGTACCACACTGCACAATGGTAATCATATTTTAATGTTTTTAATATTGGTTTTAACAATATTTATGTTATTACAAACTACCCTGAGTGCCCTTATAGCTTGGGATTATACAGCCTGGTGCCCTCTAGGTTTTTGGATTACAACTCCAAGAATTCTTGTCCTTTGCATATGCTTGCTTGTGTTAATGGAAGTTACTACTCAAAAATCTGGGTGACACTTTTGTGCCTCCACCACACCCACAAACCCATCTTTCAAAGCTGTTTGAAGATGATTTGCAAAATAAATCAGCTCAGCCCTTGACCGCAGATAACATTATGGGATCAGGTCCAGAGCTGTTTCAGTTTAGCACAGACTCCTCACCTGGAGGTACCCATGTTGCCCACATTGCTCTTCTAGGTTGGAATGGTAGCATATGTAACTTCAAGTAGCAGATAGTCTGGCTCAGCACTACTAACGCCTTTAACACAGTTGTGTGCTTGTGATTGCCTTGAAATGACATAAAGTTATCCCTAAAGTGCAGCATCTTCCCAGAAACCTGGATAGTGTCAGTAAAAATCAAACTCTTGAGTAAACAAGGCAGCTGTGGGCATAGTAACCAAGTTCATTCACTCTTCAGGACCACCTGAGCATGAGTCCAGTGGGATTATGTTTGGACATCTTTAAAAACAGGAGTTTACTGTTGAAATCCGTCACCATAGCAGCAGGCAGTTGCTTATGTTTTGAAAAGGCCAACCACGTTTCTAACTTTATAACTCTTTAGCTCAAATACAGAACAGCTGCTTCACTGATCATATGCTATGCGTATGGGGGCCCACTAGGGATAAAGACAACTCTTCATCAAATAACTTTTAACGCCCTCGCATTTCTATCAAAAACCATAAACTCTGCTAGATGGCAAATCTCCATATTTCCCAGGTGGGGGAACACCTGCCTGATACAAAATAAAGTATACAGCATCTGGTTGCTGGGGGGATGCAAATCTCATTTCATCTGGCCCGCAGAACAAATTATGGTTGCTAGTGAAAGGAGAAAGGGTAAAAAGTCAAATGCTTTTTATAGTTAGGCAAAAACAGATGTTAAATGGAGCTGTTTATCTTGTATATATTTTATGTATATGTTAAAAAAGACAGACCCCTTTTAATAAAATATGAGTTTGAACTGGCCACAGTTCAGAATGGTATTCTGAGTATTGCTTAGGTAATATTTTGGGTAATGTATTTCCACCCACCATCACTCTTGTCCCAATCACTGCTAGTGGGTGCAAGCTGAACAGGATGCACTAGGACTTTTCCCAGCTGGCACCCTCCAGAGGAGTTGGACCCTCATCACTCAAAATTTCCAACCAGTAATACTGAGAATGCTGAGAAGTACAATCCCAACACATGTAAAAAGCACCTGAATGGGGGAAAGTGGCCTAGATTGTATACTGATAGATCTTCTATTTAGCATATTGAAATACAACAAAAAACAGCCTGTCCTGCAAACTTTGAAAGAACATGCCTTCACAAAGCCTTCTGGGTACAGGCTCTGAACACCCTGGTCCAGCAGTTCTAGAAGCTTGAAAAGTCTCATCTAAGCCTATTTGCTACTCTTGTGACCCAGCAGCACCAGCCCTGGTGCCTTCTATAGCAAACAGTAGAGCACATGGTCACCAATTCCACTTGGTGAAGGATGGAGGTTTGATATAATAGTTGCATGCTTCATACATCCAGGGCCTTGCCCATGCAAACTGATTTATCAGATTTGCTTACCAAATACCAGCATTTCTCTGAGAGAAAATTTCATTTTTAATTTTCTTCTGGAGGACAACTGGCAGGTAATTCAAATTTTCCATATGGCAGTGGCATACCTAGCATATTTGACACCTGAAGCAGATCAGAGGCTAAGCAGCAGCTGCAGGAATAGCAACAGGATCCAGGCTGGTCCAACTACACCACCACCAGCCTGCCCTTCTCCATCTCCGTTGCAGTGCCACACTGCCAGCTGCCTAAAAGCTTATCAGTGTGCTCCAGCACTGGCAACTCCACACCCACCACCAACCCTCTGGATAGCCTCTTCAGACAATGCACTCCATTACTATCAGCACCTGGGGTAGACCACTCCAACTGCCCTGCCATTGGTATGCCACCACAACAATCTATATTGCAAAACAACAGTTTAACATTGCTGGTCATTCTGTGGACTACACAGGTAGTCCTCATTTAGGTAACACAACTGGGACCAGCAACTCAGTTATTAAGCAAAGCAGTTGCTAAGTGAAACTGTGACTGTGTTTATAATCTTACTTCAGCTTTCCTTTGCTTTACAGACCTGGATAAATGTGAGCCCAGGAAATAGATAAAAATGTTGTGCAAACACAGCCATTTACTTATGAGCTTCTGTGGAACCCCAAGGAATCAGAAAACACACCCACACATATGCATGCATTTTAAATGTTTTCCAAATATATTTAAGGGATTCTGTTAAAAAACAAGGAACCTGGGAAACACCACGTGCCTTCTTGAAATCAAGTGGAAGTGGCCTTGATTTGTGGCTGAATGAAAAATAACTGGTCAGCCAATCTGAACTATTCTGACTTATAACGAAGAAAGTGTAGTATCAGTAAAATACAAGCAAATTCAGAAATAAGTGTTGCATAGCAGAATATTGAAGTACTGTACAACTCTTCCACATTTCTGAATATTAACTGCTTTTTCACTGGAGCTGTTGCATCTTGGTTAGGGTAGTTAATTAAATATTTGGATGTATTATTATTTCTGTACAGCGAAAGAGATGCTGCCCTGCACCATGGGCGCCGTATTGGCTGTATGCATACCATTTTAGAAATCACTCTGGGAACTCAAAACATCCGAGGCAGATACTTACATGTTTTAATTGCATCTTTCAGAAGCTTCCCAAACTCATTGCAAAGCCAGTACCAACTTGATTAGTGAAACAGAGTTCAGGCTTGTCAAGTGAACATCTGGGCATGACTTCCTGGCCCAAGATAATTGTGATTCTGTGTGCGTGTGTATGTGTGCATGTTTAATCCCTCCAACATTCAATAGGGATATTTTTTAGAAATAAATTGACTTCAAATGATTTCTGTGAAAGACTGCAACCAGCCATTTCGCTCCTGTCCAATCAAGAAGGGAGCTTTATATCTCAGAGTCCTTATCTTTTAATCCCAATATTTAATGAGGCTATTTTGTCTTTTTAGAGCTAAAAAAAACAACAAACAACCATAAAGATCTGGCAAAGGGACAGAGTAGGTAAACATGAAGAAACATGCTGAGGACTTTATTAAGAGGCCTGCCTGTTTTATTCTTCACCAAGTCATAAGACTCAAAAATAGAAACACGAAACTTTAATGGGAAAGAAGAATTCTGTCTTTGCTCTGGAATGCTTAAAAAGGGGAAGCCCTAAATTACCCAGTGCAATCTTCAACCAAGCACTAAATTTCATGGAATTCAGAAAAGTCTGTTATAGAGCCAGAGGACTATTTATTGTTTTTCCCTCTGGATTTTTTATAACCATCCATAAAGTTTTCTTTTGAACCATGTTCACATAGTTCTGTCAGCAAGGCAATTGTAGAGGTAAACCAGGAAACTCCCTTGAGTGTTCACAATCAAGGAGGGCCTGATGAAAATACACAGATGTCTTGGAGAAGACAACCCTGGACTTTGAAGAGGTACAGAGTGGCCTCATAGCAGCTTATTGGCTGGGAGATGACCTAGACCTTCCAAGGGATAGGCTAAGAGTCTCCATTGCCTGTTCAGAACACCATCACTGTCATAAACAGTGGTGGACGTTAGATACAAATCACAGGCATCTGCAGCAAGCCATGATAACACCAAATGATGAAATGTATATTGCATCACCCTTTCATACCTAGGTTACAGTATCACACACAGGTACATAAGAGGTGGAATTTATGTTGTGACACATGTTTCAACACTTGCTCCCTTCTCCTGCATGAATCCCTATGTAAGAATGGTCATGTAAGGCCACTGCTCTGTAGGTCATGTCTGGACAACTTTTTTCTATCAAGGGCCACACCTCCTCAGAGGTAATGATTTTGAGCCTGCATGCCAGCTCTCGGTGTGATAGAAGCAATGGGGAGTAGGACAAAATGGATGTGAGACACACATCTCCAACACCCTCTTCTTTCTCCTGTAGCAGTCTATGGGGAAAGGGGAGACAGGTCTTGCCAGAGGTCTGAACTGATGCCTTCCAAAGAGCTTGTGTAAGGAGGCAAATCTAAATGAAATAAAACCAAGGGTCCAGCCTTCCAGTCAGGATTTAGGCAAGGGTCACACACAGCATCCTTTTTTGGTGCCCCCTAGAACCCTTCCAAGCTTGTCAAAATCTTTCCCCTCCAGTTTGTGGACACACATAACAGTAGTAATTAGCCCATCAAGTAAATAAAACTTTATTGGAAAAAAAAAACATCCCACATTTAAAAAAAACAAAGGAAAAATTAGAAAATTTGACCTACATGTAATATCAACCTGCTATTTCAGATGATCTTTTGATTCCTTCACTTATTTTACAATGTGTTATCCTCCCAGTCCTACTGAATTTGGGAGTGAGCTCCAGTTCAATGTTGATAATCAAGGACCCAAACTTCTGCTCACTGCCACTGCTTGAAATGTAAGTAAGTGGCAGATTTTAAAAAATTGACAATACAAAATAACATTCCTGGTAATTCTTGATCTCTTCAGCTTCAACAATACTGTAGCTTCTTCCTGCCAGTTTCTTCACCCATTTCAGTTTTCAGGCCCTGGGCATGTGAAAACCCTACCTGTTTCATCACCAGCTCTTTCTCAGACTGAGCGTATCACTACACCACACTTGCTTTATTTTTAAAAGACGCATATGTTTTCTTAGGCAACATACCCAGTATCTCAAATTGATCATGTGTCAAGAAGTATTAATTCTTCAGGAATGGGACACAGCTAAGAGGATTATTTTTAAAAAGACAGGATCACTTCTGATTTGCAACAATGGATAACTGACATATATTAGATAGCTTTCTATTTTTTTCCTTCCCTTCTCTTTTGTTATTTGGTTTTCTACAGTTGTAATAATCCAATAAACAACGTTTCCTTTTTCCACTTATACGTTATTACTCTGATTAGCAGATATTGAGTATACCCATCTCTCACATCTTGTTCACAGTTTTACTCCCTGCTTTGCCTGCACAAATTTATTGCAGATTTTCCCTGGCAAAGCTGGAGTGAGTTTTGACAATGCTCCAGCTTTGCTTAGACAAGCCTGATCAGCCTTAAAAAATAAATTGTGACAGAAACTCCCCAGGTTATTCCCAGTCCTGTGGTAGTTGCAATCTATAGTCCTGTGTTTTTGGATTTTTCATCTTTGCTTTGTTAGCATTATAAAAGACACATCTGTTTTGTAAAAGTGAAATTCCCCTCCTATTATAAAAAATGCTTATGACAGGTCAAAAGTTTAATAATAATCCTAATTAAAAAGAGCTACATAAAGAAACTTTAAAACAGAACAATCACAGATTAAGCAGACACACATGCACAGGCTTCACCTACATATACATATGGTAGTTAAACCCGTCTCATGTATCTAATCACCAGTCCAATGGTTTGCAGCCCTGACATAGTGGCCCTAAAGTTAATTCTTCTGCTTAAATTAAATCCTATATATAGCACAGGAAAAGAAAGGGGGAAAACAGGAGAGCACAAGGTGGTTTTAAAATATCTCTATTTCACCTTTAATTTTTTTTTTTTAAGTTCATAACTTGCTTTTTGAAAGTGGTGATTTATCTCAACCACTTGTTTTAAATCCAGCTGAGTTTGATAAAATGGATAAAGTCTTTTTTTCTGAAAAAGAATATTACAGTAAGGCATTTTTCCCCAAATGCTGCTCTCTAGATATGTTGCATTTTAATTTTCATAATATGCAGTTAGTGTGGCTGAAGCAATACATGTTAATCTGTATTCCAAGAAGAAAAAACAAATTGACAATAATGACAGTAATATTGCATTGATTGAATTTAACACTTAATATTTGAATTAAAAAAGGCATTAATTATTAGAGGCAGTTTGAAAGATGAATCACTATTCACCCGTCCCACCATCCCCATCCCCCATGGACACCCCTGTTGCTCACAGAGCTGAATGTATCACATAAATACCTTTACCAAACCAATATTGCATTGTCCTAAAACCTATAGCTCAACCTTTGTTTGACCAAAGATGAAAATAAAGAAAGATGAAGTGTAAAGCCTCCTTGTAACCAATTTCTTAGAAAATGCTACATGTAACTAGGCCTAGATAACTAGCAAAAACACATCCTATTCAAAGTATATGCAGCTCTGGCTTAAGCTTTTATACTGGGTGAGGCAAAAGGCATATCTACAGCTCTTGTGCCTACCTCCTTATTGGGGGGAAAAAGAGCAATTAGGCACAGGACCCTTATTTTATACTACACGGAGTAGGCTATACGACTTCCCATGCATAGAATAAACCAATTGGGTCATTTCCCTCTTTCTATGGACTGGAAGGGAAAAGCTAGTCCCTCATTTTTTATTGCTGCTTGAGGGAAGTAAACTGCGTGTCATCAATCCTCCTGTGTGGAGCAAGCAGTGTGAGAGCTGTTGTGCCTTTTCTACTGAGCAAACAAAAGACAACAGTCAGAAGTAGGTTGTCCTGTCACTTGCTTTACTCAAACTTCTAAAAGTAGTCCCTGTGAGGGCTCATCTGCATGTCTTGCTTTCTACAGCATGATGATATCCCAATAACCAGGACATGAACATACAATGCCATCTTGAACTCACCTCAGCCCACTCTGCCCATCTCTTCTTGCTCCATGTCAAAACATTTCCAAAGTCTCCCATCACAAGTAGTATTTTGCAGTCTGTCTGTGCCACTTCATTTTGTTCCCCTCTAGTTACAGGTAGCTGCCCTCCACGGCCATTTCATCTTTAGTTGCTAGGTTGCCTTTACTTTCCCATCTAAAGTAAAGGCAGCCTAGCACTTTACTTTGCAGGACATGTGTCAGGGTTTCCATGAACCCATTTTATACCTAAACATACTGTTCCCATATGGGTGAGGCACAGGGATACTGCTGAGCAAGTATAAGTGGCTAATGTAATACAGGTAGTCCTTATTTAATGATGCTAATTAGGACCAGAAACTCTGTCATTAAGTGACATGGTCTTAAATAAAAAAACCATATGACCACACCACTTAGCAATGAATTCTGGCAGTCCCAGTTGCCATCATTAAACAAGGACTATGTAGGTCATTAAGTGAGGACCTCACACGACTGCAACTTCCAACTTTCTGCCAGCTTCCCCATTGATTTTGCTTGTGGGAAGCCAGCAGGGAAGGTTGCAAATCATGATCATGTGACCACGGGACACTGCGACAGCCATAAGTACAAGGTCCAGTCATAACTACCACTTGTTCAGCACCATCATAAGTTCAAACAGTCACTGAATGAGTGGCTGTTAAATGAGGACCACCTGTAGATACTCTCACCTGCTTTTCCCTGCCTGTTATCCCACGTAAATGCAGTGAAGCAATGCCATTTTGCATATACTTTTTCCAGGCACTGCAGCCAATTGCTGCCAGAATTCCCTTGCAATACTTACTGATTTGGGACATTTGGGAGCTGGGGTGAAATTGACAAGTTCTCCTAGCTCCCACTTCTAGCCCAAGGGACAGAAAGAATGATAAATCAGTCTACCAGTCTTCTGTAAGACTGGTAAACCTTTGTCCAAAAATAGCCCAGCTGATAGACATATAGGCAACTCCAGCCTCTAACCAAGGCAACCTACATTGATAGAAAACCCTTTTATGGGAATCTTAAAAGTTAAGAATCTTTGAGCTGAAAGAATTAAGAATATCTGAGTATAAAGTCTGGGTATAGTTTGGATATATCAACCCAAAGTACAATTCTAGAAAATGTACAGGCTGAATCTATCAGCCTGTAATTTAGCAGTTTTTACTACAACAGACTTCACATGGAAAAGACCAAACTTCCATGATTTATGTCATTTGTATAATGATGTCATTACACAAATGGTGTAAATTGATACAAATTATGCCATTTTCATAATGTTATAATCACACAAATGACATGAATTGATGAAAATGACATAATTTGCACAATCTGCATAATGTCATAATGCAAATTATGTGAATTGATAGGATGCCATACTTCTGTATGTAACAGGCATTCATTGCAACGGACACCCTCCCTCCATTAGTCTGGTAAAACAAGGATTCACTGTCGAAAGATTTTCTGTGACCTTGGAAACAGGCATGCAAACACAAAAACACACATACAGGAGTGTTTAGGTCAATCAATACTTCCATTATTTTGTGTTTTTTTAAGGTTCCTGATTTATCATTTTACAAATAATAATCCCATCCAACCCAGAACAGCCAAGCTCAGATGCCAAGTTAGTTCAGTAGCATGTAATGCTAAAGGATTTTTGCTAATACTGTGACTAACTTGGAATGAGGTTATTGAATACTATAAAAGGAACAAGATTTCAGGCACAATCTAAGACATGTCAGCCTAAGCAGAATTTTTCTGAAGCTTGAAAGTTTGAGAACCATTTGAAAAAAAAAATCCAGCAACAGGAAGGTCAATCACACATTTCCAGTCTTACAGAATGAATCCTGTGTGGATCACTCTTTCCAGGAATCAATGGGTAATTATGATACTTAACAGCCTAAATGTAAAGTTTCTTTTGCGTTAGGCTGAATTCCTAGAGGCTACATGGATACCATACAGTTTTCTTGGATAGAAGAAAGGATAGAAGTAGTTTACTGCTGCTTCTTCCGATGTTTTTCTGCATACTAGTTTAACTCTGGTGTTCTCTGGAAGTCTCCTGTCCAACAACCTAACCAGAGCCCACCCTGCTCACTTCCAAACCCAAACAAGGTCACCTATGAGCTGTGACTTGATACCTTTAACAGACTTTTTGTATGTGTGTGTGTGCCTTTGAGTCAGTGTTGACTCCTGGTGATTGCCTGGACAAGTCCCTGCAGTTTTCTTGGCAAGGTTGTTTGGAAGTAGTTTGCCATTGCCTGCTTCCTAGGGCTGACAGAGAGTGACTGGCCCAAGTTCACCCAGCTGGCTTTGTGCCTAAGGCAGACTAGAACTCACAGTCTCCCAGTTTCTAGCCTGGTGCCTTAACCACTACATCAAACTGGCTCTTTTTACCAGCTTAGGGCTCTTCTAATGACAACAGAGCAGCTTAGCATAGCTCTCTCTTGGTTCCTCTGCTAGCTTCTGGTTTCTCCATCCTTTGGGCTTAGAAATAGAGGCAGGCCAGCTGAAAAGTGACCTTCTTCTTAATTGGACTTGGCTTTTCCTCACTGCCAAGTTCAAGTGCTATCCAGAAATACTTCATCTATAAACTCAGCTTCCCCATTGTTGATCCCTATTTGGTCACTGCAACAATGGTGCTGTCCTTACTTATTGTGGGCCGAGTTAATAAAAGGGATTGGGGGATTCCACTGGATTTGCATCAATTCTGGCAAGAAAAACAGCTACCAGTGGGAGAAGCATGGGAAGGTGGGTATAGACAGATGCTTAGAATGGCAGTTTAGCCACCTGACAAGTTGCCTAATTAACAAGTGGTAGGAAAACAAGTCATCACCAATGCATCTAGTGCTAGCAAAGCCAGAATGAAGGACACAAAATACCCCCCTCCCACCAAGGGCAACCTAAGTAACCATGGTGCACTTGTACCAACAGCTGCAGGAAATGCAGCTGCATGAGACTGGACCCAAGAGAATTAACCAGTCAAGGAAACAGTTGTAGCACTCATGTGCAAGCCCTCAGGAATAATAAAAGTAGTAAAAACAATAACAATGCTCCCAAGCAGAAGCAACAAACCATCCCCCATCCCCTTAATACAGGGTTCCTCAACCATAGCAACTTGGCTGGCTGGGGAATTCTGGGAGTTGAAGTCCACCCATCTTAAAGTTGCTGAGGTTGAGGAACCCTGCCTTAATATACTTAATTGTGAAAGAATTAGCAGCACACACCAAACAGAATTGAGCCCTCTGTTCTGGTTGAAATCACCCTTCTATGCAGTGCAGGACTAGTGTGCTTTCAAGAGAGTGCAAAAACTATGATTAAAAAATGTTTCTAACATTTTTTGAAAAAAGCTGTAAACCCATATTTACATGGAGCACACCTAACACTGGAAAATGCCAGTCAGGAAATATGTAGGCAGATACCTCTGTGGAGGCCAGGTGTCCAGTCTCTTCTGAGGCTCAAGGCAAAATCTCATAGACAGCAGTTTCTAATGACCAGAGGGGATGGCACATACACCCAGCAGTGACCAGTGTGGTCAGGAAACTCCATGGCAAAAGTTGAGCTCCCTGGCCAAGTTCCAGGCAGAAGTCAAGGCCAGGGTGCTGCTAAACTAGCCAGCTGTAGAAGCTGTTATGCCCATCAAAGAGCTGGGTGTGGCCAATTGACTACCTGGAATGCTGGCATGGATGCAGATAAGGTAGGCCTGTGCTGGTCAGTCTGTTCCTCTTTGCTGGTTGGTGAATTGAGTGTCCTTCTTTGGGTTTCCTGGCAAGGCAAAGACAGTAATAACTCTCATTTCCCTCGGAGGTGTGGGGGAATAAGCTGAGCCTGGGTTTGGGAAGGGTGTAAAGCTAGTTCTGCTGGTAGCAGCCATGCCAATTTAGGGTTTCAGAACTGTCTCTTCCACGTGCAGAGGGGGACTTTTAGCCATGCTCCTCTTTCCCTCACACTGAGAATTCTTTACAGGGGTTTTAGGGTAATACAGGCATCCTAGTTAAATTAAGAAATTTCACACTTCTAAAATGTCAAACTCAGGAAACAAGAATCACATGAAATTTCTAGATTACTAGGAGGGTAATAGAATCTTGAAAGCCTACCAAAGTCATTCCCCTGCACAGCTTATACCTAATGTAATTAAGGCAGAGTTATTACACTAGGTATAAGTTGTATAGGGGAATTACTGTGGTAGGCTTTCAAGATGTGTGAGGTAGTTTTGCTGTTCTTTTGTACAGGCTGAATCTCTGCTAATCAATTTAAGGCACTTGTGGACAAAAGTGCCTTTTGGCTTGTGAAGTTCCACATGTTGCAGATTTACAAATCCTAGCATTCTTCACCACGTCACACAGACTGGATTCCGTCTATTAGGGCACTGGCTACCCACCCCTGATTCAGTGGGATGAGCCTATTTCTATTACTATAGAGAGGAGTAAAAAAAATGGCTACTTGTCTGTTATTTCAATATCGTGTTTAATTCAATAACACTATCATCCCTACCTGTTTTTCTGTATCTTTTGGAGATGTTCCTACTGTATTTAGATTTCTGTTATACGTGCATGAGAAGAAAACAATCTTCTTTCTTCTCTGCTTGGTAATTTATCATTCAAACCATATCCCTCCCTTCTCTTCCAGACATAAATAATGAAATCCATATCCATGAGATGAATCTGCCCTAAAAAAGTACAGGCTTGGTGTGTTCTACCTTTGTTCGTGGCCTGTTCTGTTTGCTTTTTAGTAGTTCCTATTGACATCTCTGATAGTTAGATTTTGAAAAGGAGAACACTTTCCAATCATCTTTCAGTCCCACCCAGCAGAGTGGAGGGCAAGCATTTTTGCCTGGCAAGTAGGATTTATGAACTCTCTGCAGGTCTAACAAATGGCATTTATATTTTGGCACATTGCTCAAGTGGATGCTTTGGACTGGTTTATATTGGAACCAAAAAGCAAACTTCTTTCCCACATCTCTGTTCCTGGTCTGATGAAAAAAAAGGGTTAGACGAACATGATGCATGTGTTTGTTTAGCTTAGCATTGTAAGCTGTTGCTATATTTACTTGAGCAATTCAGCTTCTTATTATCCCAAATTCCAGTTTCAAAAGGATGCAAGGCAGAGCCATTCAGTTACTGTTTATGTCTTTATTCTGTACTGTGCATCACTTTGCCCAGGTTTTGCTTGGCTACATTTTGTATTTTGTGTCTGATTAATGCAGCAGCTTTCAACTGCTCACGCACTCAGCAGAAGAGGATTATGTGACATTCACGCAGAACTATATGTGCTCATATAGGAATCTTGCTATGTCTGAAGCCTTGATGTAATGGCAGGTTTTGGTTTGTTTGTTTGTTTGTAGATTTTTATCCCGCCTTTGTTTTTCATATACAACTCAAGGCAGCAAACATACCAATACTCCTTCCTCCTCTTATTTTCCCCACAACAACAACCCTGTGAGGTGAGTTGGGCTGAGAGAGAGTGACTGGCCCAAAGTCACCCAGCCGGTTTTTTATGCCTAAAATGGGACTAGAGCTCACAGTCTCCTGGTTTCTAGGCCAACACCTTAACCACTGCACCAAACTGGCTCTCAGTTTTAAAGTCAAGGTGCCAAATCTGGATGCTTCTCATCTCATCTTAGTCTCATCTGACCTCCTGATGAAGGTTCTATCCCAGTAACTGTTAAGTGATCAAAGGACATCATGATTGGGCCTTGCAATAGCTTGAAATCTTGATATATCCCTATTGTTCCCATGCTTGGGAAACTTCCATTTCAAGGTAATTGCACTCTCTGAAACTGACAATCTAATTAAATAAAATCCAAGTGCCTGAGATAGTTCCAGCTGGTCTACTGCTAATTAATCCTGGACAACTTCGCCCCTACTTGCTTTGCCTGAGCTGTTGTACATAAGTAAAAAAATTGCAAGGAAGGGAACACAGGAAACAGATTTGCAAACAGCCGTTAACAGTTAGATCAGTCTTTTGTGCATTTTACACTGGAATCTGGAAGTACCCTTAATATTCACCCATATTTTGTCATCATCCAGGAATTCCAGGAGGGATCCAGACAACATCATTGCTACCCTGCTCATTTTTTTTCACCATTTCTTTTTCCAGAGAAGAACTGTTAAGTCAAAATAAATGAAATTGTTCCATTTAAGTAAATGGGAATTGATCGATTCCTAGTTAGAGAAGGCAATACTAAGTATTTGGACCAGTGCTCTCTAATTCATTTAAGGCAAGAGCCTTACCGTGTCTGTTAAATATATCAGGCTTTAAAAGGAAATCTCAATATTATCTGTAAAGACAAAACACAACAAAACTTTTAAAAATTGTGATTTGCCAGGCCTAGTCAGAGAATAGCTATGTAGCAAAAGAATTCAAATTCTCTCTCTGTATCTGAAGACTTCATTCAAGTTGACATCTCTGGATTGTTGAAATACTCCCTTAATTCACAATTATTTTCAAGAAAGAACTTCTCTTTCTTTACATAATTGTAAACTTCTGGGAACCTTGCATATTCCAACAGTTGATATAAATTTACACAATGTATAAACCAGAGTGAAGACCTCAGAGGTATTTATTAGATTTCTTGAATTTTTTGCAGGGGAAAAAAAATCCCAGTGAGTACAATTTAAAGAAAAATACAATTTAAATATCCTTTAAAATATGTATACCATAAAAGGTCTAGCAAATACATGCCAGGAAAATGCAAAAAACAAAAACAAAAACCAACAACAGAAATGGTTTACAAAAAAGCACGAGGCACAAGAGCTAAAAGCAAACCACAGAGACTTAAAACAAGCCATTCTTAAAAATCCATCAGCTTTTTTTCTTATGAGTTTTATGCCATTATAAAGACCTTCAAGAAGACCAAAAGGCAAATCTTCCTGTGTAAATCCACAGATGTTGTGACTGTAGCTTTGCTGGAAATCATACATTCTGATTGGAAGGAAAACCTTTTCCTTCATTTTAAGGAATTGGAGGTGAGCTCCAGTTTCACAATCTCAGAAATTCTCCCTTCCTCAGCTTTTTCCAAGCTGCTTCCCTCCAGATATATGAGATGACAATTTGTTTGGCTGGCAGTATCAAGACTCTGGATTGACGTAAATGGTATCAGCTTAATCTACAACTTTTGCTTCATCAACCTGCTACACTTCAGGATCTAAATTCTTCTACAGCCTGCCCCTCCCAAGATAAATTGGACTGGACCTCCCATAATTCCAAGCATTCCCCCCAATACACATACACACAGTACTTCTTGTAGAGCTCAAGTAGCAGAAGGAATTGAGTGGAAAGGCTAGAGGTGAGAATCTGCCAGCATTATTCAAACTTCTGTGTCATCTTCCTAACAAAGATAGAGCCTTACAAGCATCTGTGTGAATGAAAAGGAATTCCCTGAGTTAGGGCAGTTCTTTGCAACATTCAAAGGCAATCCTGAACCCCTCACTGGCTGTGAAGTCATCAGGGTCCATGAATTAACAATTCTTCCTTTTCTGATTCTGCCTTGGTTTATCTGAAGGTACTTCATATTGCCCCTATTTTCAATCCCAAACTCTCAAAAGCCATTTACAAGCAACCCCAAGATTGCCTTCACATTTGCCCATATGAAATGCTGAGAAGAAAGAGTGAAAATCGCTGTCTTTCCCCAAGTTGCTACAGGTCCTGCAGGGACACAATTCCTCTCATCCCTGCTGAAGGAAAAGGAAAGGAATCCTGAAGCTTTGTAAGCCTGCTCACCCAGTGCTGAAGAAAAGTGGGAAACTGGCAAATGCTTTGTCCGTTTTTTTTTTTCCTGCTCCTTTCATCTGAGCGGGGGTTCAAAGCCTTCAAGCTAACATTTTCCATGCAGGGCCTGAAGCTCAGGATCAGGAAAATGGAACCACAACAATTTAAGAAAAAAACTAGCTTTGCAGGAATTCCAATCACACTGCATCTGAACTGGAAGTAAATCAGCTAGGCTCTCCAACACTGTTACTATCCTAGAAACAGAGGCCTGAAGTTGCTTTCAAACTGGCACATAATCCTAAAATGGAAGTGCCCTGAAACCAAAGCAAACTTGATTTTTCTTCTGCAATGCTGCAGCTCTGTAAAGCTTTCTGTGAGGTTTTAATTTAGCTTGTAGGTTTATGTACTGCGATTAGAAAAGCATATTTTATGGCTTACTGTGCTGTATGGTTCATTATTCAATAAACTGTGATTAAAACAGTCACGGCTTATTGTGATATGTGACCTAGCCTATAACTTTCTTATACTGCAACATCCAGAAGTGACATGTAATGAACAGCATCCTAAACCTGTCCAATACTCTTAAATATACCACTGAAATGAGCAAGTGTTTAGCTGTAGCATTAAGAGAAGATTAACATGAGAGACACCTGAGTTTCTGGTACTAATTGAGAGTGGTGGGACCAATCAATTGTATTGGAACTGGACCCTTTGAGTTATTTGGTTTGTAAGTCAGGTTTCAGCATGGATTAAACTTACTTTAGAATATATTATCTTTATGTCAAAGTCATGACAAGACTTAGATCTTTAATTATCCAAATGTTTTGTCCATTTCCACTGTGGCTCCTAGAAAATTCAGACGTATTTTTTCTAGCCATTTTTTTTCTATCAGAGCTTTGCAAGAGGAAAGGACTCTTACTAGACAATTAATAAAAATCTCTTGATCAGATAGTTAGCTGAAGATGCCACCTAATGGCTAAAAGAGGGAAGCTTCTATCAAGATTGTACAATAATATTTGAAATATTTCCTTTCAGTATGTTTCTGCTTCAGAAATCACACAGGCCTTAATCACAAAGATATTTTGGAAGAGTTATTTATCTCAAAGAGGTTTATGTTGCCTTTCAGGACCAAACCATCCTGGGGCAACTTGCAATCAATCAATCAATCAATCAATCAATGGCACACAATAAATAATACAAGATTAAAGATCTTATGGGGACGTGATGGCGCAGCGGCTTAATGACGCTGAAAGTTGCCAGCCAGAAATGGCTGACACTTCGGCGGTTCGAGTCCAGCCTTCGCGTTAACAGGGTGAGCTCCTGTTCCCCCCCCCCCGCTCCTGTCAACCCAACAGGTCAAAAACTCACGTGAGTAGATAAATGGGTACTCTCACTCCGGTGGGAGGAAAAATGCTGGCAGCGCCTTGCACAGAGAGACGGGACCAGTTGCCGGTAAGCGCGAAACCGCGCTCGCCCGAAAAGGGCACGAAGCAACGGAAACCCCGCCTCCTGCGCTTGCCAGCTGGGCTCTGCTCTAGGAAGGAGGTTCTGGCAAACCACTTCCGAAAAACAATTGCCTTGAAAACTGCAAGGATTCGTCCAGGCAGTCACTGTAGGGTCAGTAATGACTGAGCGCAGACAAAAAAAAAAAAAAAATCTTATGTCTCCTTCTGCCAACTGAGGGATTTTGAGGCTAGACTGACAACCAAGATCTTTAAGGCTTGTAATCTTCTAAACTAGTCTTCCTCTAACTGGTGCTATTCATGTGTGTTACACTTTGATAATCTCCAGCCAAACTGCCCAACACATCTGGGGAGCATCAGTTGAGAACAGATTCAAACAACTCAGCTCACTAGGGTAAAGGTTCACAATTTGTGGTCTGAAGACCCTTGGTCAAACTAAATCTCTCTTCCCCTCCCTCCCATGAGGACTGTGCACATTTCCCAAGCAATTTGGAGCCACAGTTTTTAAAAATGAATTTTTATTTAATTTTGGGATCCTGTGGACATCACTTGATGATGGGGGCAGGGTGCCTACAGATTCCAAGATGCTGATCCTGGCTGATATGATGCCAACGAAAGGTTTCAACAATGATACAGCGGTTCCCATAAGAGGAAACCTCTGCACTAGAGTTTATGTTATTTTTAAAGTAAAATAAAATAAAATAGCTGCTGAGAGTCATATTAATTGCAGTGGGTACAGATGTATTAGATTAACTCACTTATTTAATTTCTAGGCTACCCAACTCCATTGTGACTCTGGGTGGTGTAAAATATACTAAATTTAAAATGATCTAGTGCACATAGTACAAAAGGAAATGTCCAGAAAAAGAAAATTAACAATCACAATCTCACAAATCAAGGAACCCACATAAGGGGGCCACTACATCTTCTAGCCCAAGGTTTGGGGAAAGAGCCAGGCTTAAGGGCTCATTTAAATATGGTACAAATGGGGGACATATGAATCTCTGGGTGATGTCATTCCAGAGGGCAGGTGCTAAAACAGAGAAGGCACTATAAATAAATAATGCTAACTTGTGTCATGAATGAGTCTTGAATATGCTGCATCTACGAGTTCAATTTTATCATATTTTATGATTGACTGATTATTACATTGGAATATGGAAGATAAATATATGATAAATAAATGCATATGTTCTTACTCCACCCACCATACTTGTCTTTACTTATCTTCCTCTTCTTCTTCTAATCCTCATTAACCCAAACAACTTATTTATACAATGTTTTTGAAATCCCTGAAGACAGCAGAATGAAGTTAATAAACAGAGAAACTATCTAGCTGAAGAGGTATTTTTTTCCTTCTCTGGGTAGATCTAATTAAACCAAAAAAAACGCAGCAGAGGAGACTGGTGTGACCTCATTGATTTTACATAAACCAGAGTGCAATTAAAGCAGCTTCCCTATCCAACAAATGTCGCTTATTGATCATCAGGTATAGCTTGGAGGAGTGCTTTTGTTCTTTGCTTGGATGCAAAACTCTGTCCCCATAAGAGGATCTCAGAAGGAGGTGTATTCAATTGGCTGAATTCACTGCCAGAAGGGTGGGAGGTTGCAGACAGTTTCAAAACTTCAGCTGATCTCAAAAGCAGCAGCTGCATTAATATCCAGGATTAGTCAGAGGGACTGTGGGTAATAACTATATCTGGCTGTTTTTATACATCACAGTGTTATTGGGTTTGATTTAGTGTATGTGACTCAACCATTGCAGGTTTTTTTTATCCATCCATCCATCCATCCATCCATCCATCAAATTTATATAGCCACCCATCTCAGTACAAGACTCTGGGCGGCTCACAAACAATTAAAACACAGTATAAAAACAACAAAACAATACAAATGAAAACAGTGTAAAACCATATAAAATCATATAACAAAATTCATAGCGAGGTAATCATATCCATCCATAACAGTCAATATAGCCACTGTACCAGCATTACCACAGTCCCAGGTTCCTAACCCATTGGCAAAACCATGTATTGAAGGCCTTGGGAAAAGTCAGTAAGGTCGAGGCTGATCTGATCTCCGGGGTGGGGGATGATGTTCCACAGGACAGGAGCTACAACAGAAAAGCCTCTCATCCTGTGCCCCACCAGAAAATATTCCCTGGTTGACAGGACCCAGAGCATGCCCCTTCTATTGGACCTGATGGGATGCGTAGATGTGATTGGAGAGAGGCAATCCTCAAATAGCATGTTATATGCATGCAGCCAATTATGGTTTATTAATAAATTAAGATGAAGTCATGCATGAGTGAACCCAGTCTACAAACATAGTATTTGCAATTTTCTCAGTAGAAATCACCTCCAGCTCCAGGATACTTGGTAAGTACCTACTTATTCCATCTTGCTTTCTGAAATGTATGGGAAAAACTCTGGGCAATCTAACTACAGCCAAATGCTACCTTTTTTTTTCTCTCCAGTGGAGGACCTCCATTTTATTCAAATCTTTCCCTTCAGATGAGCCTGTTATACATAAAAGAGCAAACTGGTACTTACTTGGGAATAATAAATCACAGTGAACTCTGTGAGACTTATTTTAGAGTAGATGGGTATACTCAAAAGGATTTGCAATATAATATGTTATTTTAATGCCCATTATGATATAGTTTTCCTCCTGGTCCTGTTTTGCTGCCTCTTCACGTCAGAGGGATGTAACTGGGAGGGATGAGTGAAGAATGCCAGGAGTATATGCCAAGAGTATATACTCCCAGCAGGGTCACCCAAGGAGTGAAGGTCATCCCACAGGCACTTATGTCAGGCAGCAATGATACAGAAAGATGCTGGAACCAGATGATCACTTTAGTGACACCAGCAAAAGTATCATTTTCATACTGTGCAGGAGAAAGCAATGGTAAAACATTGTATTTTACCAAGAAAACTACTTGGATAGACTATGTAAAGCATTTGACAATACAGGTAGTCCTCGACTTATGATCACAATTGGGACCAAAACGTCCATTGCTAAGCGATGCAGTTGTTAAGTGAGTCATACCCAATTTTACGACCTTTTTTGCTGTGGTTGTTAAGCGAATCACACAGTTGTTAAGCAAATCCGGCTTCCCCCACTGATTTTTCTTGTTGCAAGTCAGCTGGGAAGGTCACAAATGGTGATCATGTGACCTCGGGATGCTGCAACCATTATAACTACATGCTGGTTGCCAAGCACCCAAATTTTGATCACATGACCGCGGGGATGCTGTTGTAAGTTCAAGCACTGGTCAAAAGTCACTTTTTTCAATGTTGTTGTAATTTTGAACGGTTGTTAAACAAATGGTCATAAGATTAGGACTACATAAGATTAGGACATAAGATGATGGGCCTATCAGGTCAGACAGTGCTCAACATGCTACTGAGGAAGAGCTGATAATCTTTTGGAGTACTAATGCTATTTATGACACGCACAGATTAAAGCCTCTGGGATGCTTAGTTGTTCATAATACCATTCAGGAAAAGGAAATCCAAAGCTGCAAATACAGAATTACAGTGGGAATATGGAACATAAAAAACATGAACGTGGGAAAGCTCAGCACAGTGAAAGATGAAATGGACTACATACTGACGTCTTAAACATCAGTGAATTAAAATGGACTGGAATTGGATATGTCATATTTACTACTCAGGACACAAAAACAATAAAGGAATGGCATTGCTTTCATAATCAGAAAGCATACAGCAAAAATGGTACTTGGGTACAATGCAGTCAATGACTGAACAATACCCATTACATGTCACAGACAACCCTTGAACATGATGGTTATACAAGCTTATGCTCCAATCACTGATGCAGAAGAAGATGTTGTCAAGGGTAATGGTCAAGTTCAATCTGAAATCAACAGAATATACAAGCACGACGTGCTGTTTTGGTTCGAGACTGGAATGCTGAAGTTGGACACATCAGGAAACAAAATATAATTGGACTGTATGGCCTAGGAAACTGAAATGAAGCAGGATGACTTATCAGTTCCTGCCAATTCAATTATTTCTTCATTGCTAACACAGTCTTCCAACAATCAGAATGATGAATTTGGACATCAACATCACCAGATTGATTATACAAAAATGAAATTGACTATGTTACTGATACAAGAAGTTGAAAAAGCTCAGTTATAACAGAAAAGACGTGATTGTGGAACAGAACATAGCAAACAGACTAGCTCCACTGCAGACTAGCACTTGGTAGAGTAACCATGAAGGCTTTGGAAAAGATATTACGATATTATAGATATTATGATGCCGTGATGTGTCTGTATCTACAAAGATCAGAATGGTTCAAGGAATGGTATTGCCTGTGATACTATATGGAAATAAAAGGTGGACTTCGAAGAAGTAGGATAGAAATATTAATGCTTTTAAACTTCGTTATTGGAAAAGACTCCTGAGATACCATGAACAGCCACGAAAATAAATGGGTCATCAAACAAATGAACTTGGAATTATCACAAATGACCAGGGTCAAATTATCCTACTTCAGATGCATTATGTGAAGACCCAGCTCTCTGGAGAAAGCTCTAATGTTGGGGAAAGTGGAAGGAAAGAGAAGAGGACAAATGGCAGCAAGGTAGTTACAGTGGCAATGGGTGTACCATTGGAAGACCTGAAGGACCAGGTTGGGAACAGATCTTCCTGGAGAAAATCTATGCGGTTGCTAAGAATTGACAAATAATCAATTTAAAATATCATTTACTTTGCTCTTTTAAAATGCTGCACTGTTATTTTGTGGTAACAATGGATCTTAATCTACTTTCAGAATAATTGTGAAAAGCAAGCTACCAATTACCAGATGAATTAGGAATGCATTAACATCACCAGATTCTACTGCTGTATTTATTCCATAGAATAGATATTAGGGTTTTATAGAACAATACAAGACTATACTTCTTGACCTTTATGGTCTTCTATAAATCTTTCTGCATGTTCCATTCTCCCCATATAATGTGCTGATTAATAACACAAATTTAAGATGCCTTTTGATTTTATAGGAAATTTATATTTAGTAGACGTTCTTTATTCAATCTACTAAGGATGCAAGAATCCTCCCATTTTGCAGCTGGCCAGCCAAGCTACAATCAGCCTGTTACTTTGTAAATTGTCCATGTTTGTAGCAAGCCATGATGACATCAAAATGATGACATGTGCATCATTACATCATCATACATTTCCACAACTATGTAATTTGGGTCAACTGCTTTATGACATCTGATTCAAGTCACATGACAACATCAGGATGCACATGTCATCCTTTGCCCTTTGTTTCTCTATCAACACCAGACACAGCCACCCTTTGTCACAACTAATTTTGGGTATCTCTGGGTTTACCATTTTCTTTGTAATTACATCGGACTTTTGCTGGTAATGTTCAAACAAGCCACCATCGTACTGTTCTCTTTCAAAGAAATAAGATTGATTAAACTACAAGCAACATATAATAAAAAAACAATAGCTAATTTGGGCAAAGTGTAATGAGATGTTAAGCAACTATAATGCACAATAGCTTGTACTAAACTGAATCGTATCTGAATCCCCAAAAGGGTTTCATTGTGCTTGTGTCTGAATTATTCTGCTTACCTGAATTATGTCTGAGCATGAATAAATAGTAGTGTCTCCAAATGAGCCATATAGTACATATCATAGGGCAATTCATAAAGGATTTTGTTAATAATACTTCATATCTTGAACAGAATTAGTTACAATATGTTTTGTTACTTATTTATTGTGTAAAGGTATAACAAATACTAAGTCTTTACAATGCAGTATTACATACAGTAATATAACAAAGAGAGAGCCAATTTGGTGTAGAGTTCTAGTCCTGCCTTAGGCATGAAGCCAGTTGAGTGACTTTGGGCCAGTCACTCTCTCTCAGCCCTAGGAAACAGGCAGTGGCAAACCACTTATAAAATCTTCCCAAGAAAACTGCAGGGACTTGTCCAAGCAATCACCAGGAGTCAACATTGTCTGTCTGTCTGTCAAATACAACATTATAAAAAAAAAAAAAACATTAAAAATTCATTAACTACTGTATTAGAGCAAATTCATGTATTACAAACTGACTTCTGTCTTGAATAACAGGATCAAGAAGCATGTCATGATTTCCAAATCTTTGCATAAGCTTTATTTTTTTCTGTGAATACGCACATAAAAACAAAGTTGAAAACTTTCAACCTGTTAATTCTTAAACATCTTCCCAGGAGAAATTATCATCATCATCATCATCCCCCAGTGAGGCACTACCTTGACGTGATTGTGGGCTTGCGTGCTCCGAGGAGGATGAGAGCTATGCCAGAGGTTCAACCATACTGGACAGGTCTCATCAGAGGAGCCAAGTGAAGAATGCCTCTCCCATAAACAACATGTGAGATGTAATTTACAGAAACCTATACCAGATCGGTTGTCACCTGGGTCAACAAGGACCACACTAGGTGTTCTCATTCCTGGACATCTAGTGACAAGTGGGATACAGGACTCAGGACTGTTGGCTGAGCAACCAGGGCCAGCAGCTGCAGGACTACTGGAAGAAAAGTTGTCTACCCGTCACAAATGTAGGAAGACTGAAAAAGAAATAATAATCTGCTATTACAAACCAAGTCCAATGAGAAGAGGATATCTGAAAAGAATGCACCAGTTCTGGAAAGAACAACATCCAGAACTGAATCAGAAATAACAGAACAGAGGCTAGCAGAACAGAGGCTTTGTTCTATAACATGAAATAAAGTATTCACAGAAGTAGAATTGGAAGAACTGCTAAGGTCTAACCAGGGCAAAGAAACCGAAGCCTTGCCAGAAGTAGCTCAGACTGTAGAGGCAAACCAGGGGAGTTGGCAGTAGAGGAAGCCAGCATAGGCAGTGAATCATTTTCATTCCCAAACCAGGCACCCTCTCCTCTGCCTTCTTCTCAGAAAGAACAAAGCCCTCTAACTAAAAAAACAAGAATTGAAATAAAGAATAACTGGGCATTTTTTTTTTTTTTTTAATCTGCACTCAGTCGTTACCAACTCTGCAGTGACTGCTTTGGACGAGTCCTTTTGCAGTTTTCAAGGCAAGGTGTTTTGGAAGTGGTTTGCCAGTGCCTCCTTCCTAGAGCAGAGCCCAGCTGGTGAGCGCAGGAGGCGGGGTTTCCGTTGCTTCGCGCCTTTTTCGGGGGAGCGCGGGTTCCGCGCTACCGGCAACTGCTCCTGTCTCCTTTTGCAAGGCGCCGCCAGCATTTTTCCTCCCACCGGAGTGAGAGTACCCATTTATCTACTCACATGAGTTTTCGAACTGTTGGGTTGACAGGAACTGGGGAGGAAACAGGAGCTCACCCTGCTAACACGAAGGCTGGGCTCGAACCACTGAAGTATCGACCATTTCTGGCCGGCAACTTTCAGTGTCATTAAGCCGCTGCGCCACCACGTCCAACAGCACAAAAAGAACAAAGTAAGGTTGCATGCATTGAAGCTGGTTATAAAGAAACAGCTAGCACAAGTATTAAAAGATGCCAATACTGTAGTATCAAATATAAGCACCAACTCACTGTAAGAAACAAACTAACATACAGCATGGCTGCAGCTATAACTGAATACCTTGGATGCAAAATCAACAAACAAGGAAAAAAGCCGAACAGTGCACCACCAAAATGGAAGATCAGGTTGGAAAATACCTCAAGCATGGGGATGGCTAGCCCCATAGAGGCCTCTGCCTTCAGCCTCAGATTTTTTTCATCCTCTTAGTCTCTCCTTCTTCTTTTTAGTAATGTTTTAAATTAAGGTTTTATGTGTTTATATATTTTATGTTCTAATGTTTGTTGTGAATTGCCCAGAGTTCCCCCATTGGGGGGAGATGGGCGGTTGAAAAATTTAATAAATAAATAAAATAAAATAAGATCAGCATGTTAAGATCACATGCAAGCAAGCTAGAACAGATAAAAGAAGCTGAAGAACAAAAAGATCAAAGAAGACCTGATCAAGAAATATCACCTAGAAACAAGGAAGATCAAAGAAGCACTGGAAATAATAAAGCAGCAAATAACAGCCACAGACAAAAAGATTAGCTGATACGAAGCTCAAATTGCACGCTATAGGCAGAATCTCCAATTTCAGTTGAATCAGAAATGTTTCTACCAATCCATCAATGGAGAGACTGTAATGAACCAGTCAACACCCAACGAAGAAACAGTGCATTTCTGGGTGCAGCTGTGGCAGATCGCAAAGAAATACAAGAATGCAGCTTGGATAAAAGAGGTGGATAAGAATTTAAAAAGTTGAAATGAAAGAACTTGTAATAACAGCAGAAATGGTGGAGAAAAGGACAAGGAAGATCAAGAATTGGTCAGCACCAGGTGAAGATGAACTGCATGGCATTTGATTAAAATATCTGACTAGTCTGTACCCACTCATTGCCAAGCAGTTTAACAACATATTCCAAAGAGGTGAAATTGAAGATTGGTTAACATCTGGAAAAACCTATCTGACAATGAAAGATCCAACAAAAGGGGGAACTAGAAGAGGAGAAGAAACTAGAAACTAAGTTGCTAAAGAACTGCAAGCACTATTGTTAATGAAGCACTAGTTGGGAAAATCAAGGACCAAATGAAAGAAGCTGAAAGAATATGTTTGCCAAAACTGAATCAAATTAACAAGACTTTGACTAAAACAGTGAAGAATATTAACTAAGCTGTTAAAATTATTCCAACTGAAACACTGACCCAAATGTACAATTATTACAGCTCTGATCAATCAAGGGTTTCACAACACTTTTACTAAGGAGAAGGGATAGACTAGGTTACCTTCCTTATTCATACCCATGCAACACGCAGCCATTACCTAGTAACAATAAGGTACTAGTCAGTTTTGTCATATTTTAGCCAATATGCCACAAACGCAATCAATGCCCAATTTTACCCCAAGTGTGTTCATGCTATTTTCTGTAAGCTAGGATCTCTAATGTTGAGATCACATACTGTTACCTTGCCGGCATCCCACTAACTGCGGTGTACTGATCCAGTGCTAGGTTGCAATTACAAACTAACCTTGTTTTAATCTACACATTTTACAAATCCAGCTCACGTAACTATTTTTAGTGGGTTGTGCAAAACCATAAAATTGAACTGAGACATTCATTCTGTGGATGCAGTCATGTACAGTATTGGGATAATTAAAGGATCTTATTACTTCTCCCACGTTGATTCTAAAAGAGACTGTGACAAAGACTGCAGGTCATTCGCGCTAATTACGGTTTTCGCTCAATTCCTGAAAAGCAAATCCTAGCTACCATCATTGCCGTAGACTCTTGAAACGCTGAGGACATCGCGCTGTAACCAATGCTCCCTTTAGCCACCAGACACCTGGTCTCACAATATCTAAACCAAGATTCGTTCAGAAATGCCAGGTAGCTTAACCCCATCTTCCAAACCAAAATGTTGCTCAAAAACGCTCAAGCTCAGATTCTGTCGAGCCTCCCCGGAACAGGAAAAGCGCAGGAGGAATTTGCTCGCGTACTAGAAACTTTTAAAAGAGCGAACTGCGAAAAAACCTCTCACCGCTGGAGGGCGAGCGAGTACCTCTGCACCGTTCTCTAATTCGGTCTGGGAAATCGAAAGCGAACCGCGGAAAACGCCCACCTCCATCCGTTCCCTTCCCTCCATTCCTCCGCTCCTCCGGCTTACCCGCACGTGCGTGCCACAACAGCCAATGGCGATCGAGCTTCTTTCCCAGAGCCAATCAGCTACATCTTAGTGTGAAGCAGGCGCCTTGCCGGATGATTCTGCCGTCATGGCTGCTTTCTGCACCGCTTGCTGTTCGTGGCTGAGGTGGAGGACGAAGTCAGCGGGAGCGGCTGTGATAGCGGCCTCCCGCGAAGTGGGCCCTATGGGCTCTCGGTTAAGGGGCTTGGGCTGCCTTCGCCTGATGCGGCTGAGCTCGGCTGCCGGCTTTAGTAGTTCTCCTGCCGCCTCTAAAGCGGTGTCTGTGGATGTTGGAAGCAAGTAAGGAAAGACAGGGAGGCTGGTTCCTTATCAAGGGAAGGGTCTCTTTTCTTCTCAGTAGGACTGAAAGTCCGCGGGTGGGTGGTGATCAGCTGGAGAACCTGTTTCCAAAGCATAGCTCAGCTTTGGAGTATCTGAAGTAGCTCTGGCCACGTGCAGGTTGCCTTTCTCCCGGGGCTGTTTGTGCTTTGTACTGCTTGTGCAGAACTACTTTTGTCTGGATGGAGCAAAATATACTTCGTCCTGCCATTTTGCAACTCTCTGTTGCATCCAGTATTTTTTGCAGAACTAGAAAGATTCATTGAGATGAATGAATTCTAAGATTAATTAAACATAAACATGTTTATGTTCCTCTTTTTCTAGGAAGTTGGAAATATCTTCAGGAAAGCTAGCCAGATTTGCTGATGGTTGTGCTGTAGTGAAGGTATAGAACTTCTGTGAAATTATTTTGTTCATACCATTGAGAAATGTTTCAGTCTTTGGGCTGGTTTTTCCCATCAGTTTTTACCCTTAAAGTATAATGGATCCTGTGAATAGAACTAGCATGATTAATCTCTCCTTTTCCTCTGTTTCTATCTTTTTAAATTAAGTTAGGTGATACAACAGTGATGGTGACAGCAGTCAGTAAAACAAAAGCTTCTCAATCTCAATTTCTACCTCTGGTGGTATGTATTTCAGTAAACAGTGCTAAAGTATTATATGCAATGTGTAATACTATAACTTTTGCTCATAATGCAGAACATTTGTCAAAAAAGTTGTAAGCTTTTTATATTATTTTTCAACACATTAGAACATTCATAGTTCTAGGTAAACCAGATAAACTGGAATGTTTATTCCTGATTCATTACATAACACTGCACATTGTCTAAAAATTGAAAATAAAAAGCTTCTTCTTGCATTAGGTTGACTATCGGCAAAAGGCTGCTGCTGTAGGAAGAATACCTACCAATTACTTGAGAAGAGAACTGGGTTCTACAGACCACGAAATTCTTACAAGCAGATTAATAGGTATGCAGTATAAAGATTAAGTAGTATTGTCTGATAAATCCTGTTATAAATTCTTTGAGGTTTTCTTTAAAAGATAAGTTGAAGAAACAAGCCTGATTGGATCACATTCAGTTAATGATATCTCTTTTCCATGACATACTAATTCTGTATCTAATGTGGCACTTGTGGTATCTGTTCAAGATGGCTGTATATCCTTTTGAACAAGTGGTTATTGTGGATGGTAAATTGTTTTCTACTGTAAGTTTTGGTAGTTGCATGGTCAAAACAAGGTAATACATTTTGCCTGACATATTGTAATTCAATCACAGTGTCAATCAGAATTTAAGCCCAGTGATATTTTCATGTGATAAAAAGTTATTCATGTACTTTCAAAAGGAGAAGAAACATTAACTACCACTATGTCAGTGGTAACTTTAGTAACCCTAGTGCATAATCTATTTCTTGGAGTGTATATAAATTTAATAATAAATACATAAATTATATTTACTTTGTTTTCCATCTGAATTGCCTATCTGGACTGATCTTAAAAAGCAAAGCAGTTTAAGTCTCTTCAGAGGAATGATCTTAGAAGGGAAGCTGGGGAATTCTTGTTTCCCTCTCCATAATCATTATGTTGTGGAATAACAATACGTTCTTTACACTTTTCTGCATCTAATGAAAATGCAAATGGAAGCCATCCTATAGAAATCAGAGGTGACAATGAGCCTTATTCCACATTTTCATCTATTTTCCTACAAACTTTGGAATTCTTGAACTAGTATCTAAAGACAGTTTTGAGGGGAATGAGGGAAAATAAGCTGAAATTTAACATGGACAAAATGGAAGCAGTATTCATAGGAAATTAATGCCTTTTTCCTTTGGGTTGGGTTTTTTGGGAGGCTTATAGTGGACTATTATTGGTAACAGCAGAACTATGTATTTGAGGGATACCTGGGATTGATACATTATTATTGATAGTGTTCATTTTATTTTCGCTATTTTCTTATTACAGAGACAACATGATGGGTTGTCAGATACTTTGGGTTTCAGTTCCCATCAGTGTAAACCAGCATGTCCAATAACGAAGGATTCTGGATGTTACAGCCCCAAAATATCTGAGTTTCTATTTTTACATGGTTTTTTTTTTTATTGAACAGTAGTTTGCACAAAGAGCAAAATAATTAAATAGTATACAATATTATGAGGACAAATACAAAAATAAAATGAATGCATTAAAAATAAAGGGCAGTGCTAAGAAAAAGGCCAAAGATGATTCATAATTTTGATATAAAATTAACTTGTTTCCATTAACATAATATAATCTGCCCAATCTTGATAAACATGTGATTTTGCCTCTGAAAATTCATTATTCTAAGTTTATCAGTAATTTTTCTAATAAAGCAATTGAGAAAGCTTTTAAAATCTACCAATGAGTGGTTAAATTTTCAAGAAATTTCCATCATTGAGCAATGATTAGTTTTGCTGCCAAAAAGAAATAGACAACCAGCTCTTTATTTTTAAGTGAGGCATTGGATCTTATAAATAGATGCAACAAGCGTAGCTCTGGAGAATATTTGACTAAAATAACGGATTTTTATTATATAAGCCATATTGCAAGGTTGTTACCTTTATAGATGATCTGAACATATTTAAATAAAATAATCTTCTTTTATACAAGATCTTCAAATATTATATTTTACAGATCGGTCAATTCGACCACTTTTTCCAGCAGGCTACTGTTATGATACACAGGTAAGCTATTTTGATCACTTCTAATTTTGTGTCTAGTTAATAGTGCAATATTGGTGTTATATTACTACTAGTAAAGTAGAATCCAATGCCCTTTTCTGTTATAGAAGTGCTGTTATTGCTGGAAGTGGGAAGGAACAATTTCCTTTTCCTCTTTGTGCCCTCTAAAACCTTGGAGATTTGGTGGATGTATTCACGTCACCACAAGCCAAGTTCAATTCAAAGGAGTCTTTTTCTTTAACATGTTTCCCATTTGATAAAAGTATAGGGTCTTCAAGGAGAGGAAAAGAGAAATAAGCCTAATCATATGAATGAAAATATGCAGCAACTATTTTATCCTATTTTGTTGTATTTTGGACAGGTATTGATGCTCTTTGATAAAACGGTTTTCCTCTAGGAAACAGTTTTAAACTAACTTTAAAACTTTTTAAAGTTAGTTTTAAACTAACTAGTTTTCCTTTCCTTTTACAATGTGTAAATGAAGTTTTTGTACAAGTGGAAGCATATTCCATTCTGTTCTTTCACTTGTAAAATGTGGAGAATTAAATTATTTCATTAAGTGGAGACTCTCCTTTTTGTTGGTTATTTAAATAGATAACATAAAATTAAACACATATAAATTATTTTTTTCTGTCTTCCCCTACATGCCAACCCATTTACTCTTCATTATCTGTTTTAAGATTCAGTCTTCATTTTGTATGACCAAACCACCTCAATATACTTCTTTTGTACTAGTCACTCACTTTTGGATTCAATCCACATTCATTCAGCACCTATTTATTCTTCACCCCATCTCTTACTGATTTATCAAACACACTTTTAAGATTCACTGCATTCAACTTTTATATTTTCTCTGATTAACCCAAGTCTCACTTCCATATAACAAAGAGTGTGTATATATATATATATATGTATATATATATATATTGTGCAATAGGTCACCTCTTACCTGCAACCTTTCGACTAGCATTCCACTTCTTAAAATTATCTGTTCATTTCCCCATCTTCAGTGAATGTTCTGCCATGCTTCAAGTTGCTTTAATTTTTCACAATTTATGTAACATTTGCTGCAAATCATTTAAGTTCTCAACCAACAACACAAAAGTTGTGTTCCTGTCCTCAGGCAACATGCCTCCAACCTCCTTGCAAGTATTCCTTTTACATTTATCCATAAATACATTAAATAACGAAAGGGACATCATGCAGTCTTGCTCAGAGTTGAACCATTTGCCAGGCTATTGAAATTTAGTGTTCGGTACTGTTAACTAAAACTATATTGTTTGTTTTTCTTGTGCCAGATCATTTGTAATCTTTTAGCTGTAGATGATGCCTACAGTCCTGAGGTACAGGCAATTAATGGAGGTAATGAATTTTTGTAAATCTTTTTTTCCCTCTAGAATAGGTAGACTTAGTGAAATACTGTACACAGTTTCAAGTAACAAATCTTACTGTTTTTAGCTTCTGCAGCTCTTGCATTATCAGACATTCCATGGAATGGACCCATTGGTGAGTACAGATGATAGCTTAAACCATTTAGTTTTTTTAAAACATACCACATATTTTTTAAAAATTAAATGTTTATTTTATTAAAATTTGCACATTGCTTGGCCCAGATAACAATTGTTATATTAACGTCAGAATATAATAAATATATAATAATATCTGCTTCACTGAAGTTTATGAATAATGTATATTCACTGTTTATCAAAGTTTATAAAAAAAATCAGTGTCCAGTGTACATAATGTCTAGAAATCTTTAGAAGTTGAATTAAATTATTTTCTTCTGAAATAAATATTATATAGATAATTTTGAAGCGATTGTCCTGAGGTTAAGACTTCTTTGAGACAAGCTCAGCTATTAGTGACTACATGGACAATTTTAGTAGTTTCGTTGGCCAAAATTTGGAAGCAGTTTGCTATTGCCTTTTCAGATTTTTTTTTCTTCCTAGTCTAGCTTACTGCTCTGGAATTTCACTGTATATTTAAAAATACCTGTAAAATAGTGAAAAACAGTTTCAATGTTACACATTCTTTTTCTATGTTGGTTTGGTAATATTTATGATGGTTGGCCCCTAAACGTCTTATGCTTGGATGCATAATTTTTTCTGAGTTATAACTAGACTTACTTTAGTCTTGCATTCAAAGAAATATTTTGATTAACTTCTACAACAATGGATATACATTTTTGTAATGTTTAGATAGTTCAGGTCCATTAATCAGTCATATTTTTGCTTATTGATAAGCCAGGGTGCAGAATCAGCAGGGTATAAGAAAAAAGAAATTTGATGTTACGCTAATTAAATTTAATTAAAATTCAGATAGTTAAGAACTATAGGTAAAATATTTACCTTCCATATATTTAAGCATTCTCTCCCAATGTTAAGCATTACTTTTGGAGGGGATCTGAGAGTCACAATCAAAGTTCATGACTGCTTCCAGTCTTAGGACTTGAGGTTGTGCTTCCCCATTGTAAGTTATCATTATCTGATTGTAAACAAGTGCCAGAGATGCACCAAAGTAGTTTTTCTCATACATTATATACAACATTGTTCCAATATTCTCTCAGGTTTAAGCAAGGGCAAATCTTCCCTTATTCCCTTTCCTCCTCTTGCTGAATTAGACGCAAGCTATGTGCGGGAATTATCTTTGTAGTGTAGCTGTTAAAACATTTGCCTAATAAAGCAAAATCTTTTAAGCAGCAAATTTGGTAAGTAGTACATGATTGTCTAAACTGTATTCCTTTGTAGTTCAAAAACATTGTTGAAAAGTTTTCGTGTGAGTTATTGACTTTATTGTCTGATTTGCAAAAATGCTAATTGATGGAATATCTTAATTTATGGAGTACCTTCTTAGGAGCTGTAAGAGTTGGAATGATTGATGGAGAAGTTGTTATTAATCCCACTCGAAAAGAAATGTCTTCTAGTACTTTGGATTTAGTGGTTTCTGGAGGTCCTCGGAGTCATATTGGTAAGTGGTTCAGAGAGGAAATTACTCAAAACATGACAAATGTTTATTATAGAGTTTAGGTATAGCAAATAATTGTCCACTGTATTCTTAAATATTACTGAGATTCATTCATCCATTCTTCTCTCACACTTGTATTTGTATTGATAAAGCCCTGTGATGAACAGCCTATGAATGGAAATGAAGGGAAAGTAGAAAACATGGCTGGGCAGGAAAAAGAAGCACTTCACTGGGGAGAAGACAGACTGGGTAGAGGAAGAACAGGCTTATAGTCACTTCCAGGTCTTGGTTACTAGGAAGGTCTTTCAGAATGTGTGTTCACCAGAAACTCTGAAGGTACTTGGGGATTGGGATAGTTGATCTTTATGACCTATTGATCTCTATTGAAAAATACGTGATTTTATTTTAGCTGATCACTTATCAAATAAATTTATAGTTTTGAAATACACCATCACACTTCCCTGGAATATTTTATTCCTAGGGTCTGAAACATTTTAGACTTTTAAAACATTAAGTAGGGGAAAGTGTCTTCAGTTTTTAACTAAAAGATCATTCTATACAGGTTTTAAAAAGCTAGATTGTAAAGCTGGATTGGCATAGAATTCATCTAATCAAACTACTAATGCATTATTATAAGACTTATAAAAATAATCACTTATGCAGTCTATCTTAATGACATGCAAGAGAGAATTGGAGCTTTCTTGATTTTCTTTTTGTTTGTTTTTGTTTGTTTTTTTGTTTTTTGTTTTGTTTTTGTTTGATAACCAAAATATCTTCTGCATAAATTCCCTTTGAAATGTTTTCTAATGTTATTATTTACTTAATAATTCATGTCCTATGTTCAGTAAATAATCACAGATTGGTAAGCTGAGATAATCTTTTTTCTCAAATCATTAAATACTATTTTTTTAAAAAAAAAATAACTGATTAAAAAATTTAATCAATGTATGCATTCTTGAAGTAATATAGGAGAAATAATACTCTCCACTTTTGAGATCTCTGTGCATTGTTTTCTCTCAATTTTTGTTTTTACAACTTTCAATTGATTTCTGAATATTGCTACATAAGAAACAATTACTTTGGCACCCTATATTTTATGGTTCTTACTAATTTGGGTAGTACTAATTAGTACAACTACAAATGGTGTAGTTACTTTAAAGAAACATAGTAAAGAAACGGTAAAGAAACATAGAATGCTTTTGTCAAAATATTTATTTATTTACTCAGTTTATATAGCTACCTATCTCACATATGTGACTCTGAGCGGCTTAAAGGTTAAAAACACAAAAACAATACAAAAAAATAACCAACTTCCTCATGACCTTAAAACACATTAAAACCATAAAAACTATTAAAAACCATACAAATATAATCAGCGGGAGAACACAGTCATTTCACTAATAATATAATCACTTTGTAGGCTCCACACCACCACTACCAGATCCCCAGGCCAGATGGCAAAGCCATGTCTTCAGGCGCTTTCGGAAAGGTGGAAAGTTCAGGGCTAGCCTGATCTCGGGGGAATGATGTTCCAAAGGGTGGATGCTGTGGCAGAAAAGGCTCTCCTCCTGGGTCCCATCAGATGACATTCTTTCATGAATGTGACCTGCAGCATGCCCCTTCTGCCAAACCTAATGGGCTTTATAAGTCATTACCAGCACCTTGAATTGAGCTCAGAAACAAATTGATAGCAAATGCAGAAGTGTAACATGCAGGTATGTTTAACTGCTGGTGCCACCACATTTTGCATCACCTGAAGTTTCTGGATGCTCTTCAAGGGTAGCCCCTTGTAGAGTGCATTACAGTAATCTATGCAGGAGGTGATCAGAGCATGAGTGACTGAGTGTAGGGCCTCCTAATCCAGGGATGGGCACAGCTAATGCACAATCCAAAGTTGTGCAAGGGCCCTCCTAGCCACGACTGCCACCTGCTCCTCAAGCAGGAGTCATGAGTCCAGAAGGACCCCCTGATTGCACATTGGGTCTGTCTGGGGTAGTGCAACCCCATCCAGAACTAAAGATGGTAAATTCCCAGATCCTGGTCGCCCCAACACCCAAAGCCACTCAGTCTTGCTAGGGTTGAGCCAAAGCCTGTTGTTCCCATCCAGACCCCTACAGCCTCCAGGCACCAAGACAGGACGTCAACAACATTGTTTACTTCACCATGGGTATAGATATACAGCTGGGTATCATCAGCATATTGATAATACCTTACCCCATGGCTACAGATGACCTCTCCCAATAGCTTCACATAGATGTTAAACAGGAGCAGAGAGAGTATTGAACCCTGCGGCACCCCACTGTGTAGGGGCTGAGGGTAGGACCTCTAGCTTCCAATCAACACCGACTGGAAGGAAGAGAACCAGCACGTACAGTGCCGCCCAACCCCCACAACCGGTCTAGAAAGATACCATGTTTGATGGTATTTTGTCACTTTTCTTCCGAAAGTCTTTCCTGTATGTCATTTGGTCTATCTGACTAAACACTATTTCTTTAGAGACTAAATCTATTTGATCCCCTAATGCCTTCTTCCAATCAAATTGTAGTTTTTTGTTACAATTTATAAGTATTCAGTGTTTTTTTACAATCTTTCAAGATAAATTATTTTCCCAGAACAGTTTATTTATTCTTTGCTAATATTTTTTTATTACTTTAATGTGTTGTTAGCTGCTCAGAGTTGAATTTGCCAGATGGGCAGTCACATAGATTCATTAAATAAATACTTAGTACTTCTGAGTCACAAAAGGCTTGCGAAGAAGCTAACCATCTGAGGGATGGCATTAGATATTTTTTGCTGATATTTACGGTCTGCAGTATGCCAGTGACTCAGTTTGGTGATTATTGGAGGGAGGGGATAAAGTAGTGTTCCAAAGGCAGAGGCGTAAATAGAATTCTTTATGGAAAAGCAGTTACCATATTTTTCCGACAATAAGATGCCCCCATGTACAAGACGACCCCCATTTTTCCAACCCCAAATTAAGAAATCAGTATTTTAAAGATAGTGCAGAACACATTTTTATTTAGTAATTAGTTAACATTTACCTGCTACACTCGGTGGGAGGAGGTCCAAACCGTCTCTCTGCAGCTCTATTTCCAGGCTCTTTTGCATAACTGATTACATTCAAGCATGAGTGAAACTGTCGATAGCTTGTCTCTGCAGACAGCCTTCCTCTAATTGGTTTGTTCAGCATCAGCTGACGTCCGTTACATAAGGCTCGTGATTGGAGGAAGTCTGTTTGGGAGACAAGCTATTTCACTCGTGATTGGAGGCTAGCAATAGGAGGAAGCCTGTCTGCAGAAACAAAGTATGGGCAGTTTTGCAACCGCACGATTCTCGGCTGACTTCCTTGAATAAGACGCCCTTCAATTTTTAGGGTAAGTATTTTAGAAAAAAAGTATCGTCTTATAGTCGGAAAAATACGGTAAGTCTTCATATGTGTGAATCTTAATATGGCCATCAAGTTCCATTTACAAAATAGAGACTGGCCATTTCTTTTTTCCAGAAATATTGTTGGTAGCTAGTATATATCATAATGAAGGCTGTTGGAATGATTGACTGCCTCTCAATGTTATTCAATAGTTATGTTGGAAGCTGCAGCAGACAACATACTACAACAGGATTTCTGCCATGCCATCAAAGTAGGTTTGAAGCATACCCAGCAGATCATTCATGGCATACAGCAGCTGGAAAGAGAGCAAGGAGTCAAAAAGAGAGCTGTCCAGAAGTTATTCACTGCTCCTGAGGAGATTGTGAAATATGCAAAGCAGTAAGTGTGGACACTGTCATCTGGAGAACAGTAATTGAATATACATTAGCTTCTTGTATTCTGTTTCTTACTTTAAAAAAAATTAGAACTATACCTACATAACTATTGCATGCATTTTCCAAACAAATATGCTGCGTAGTGTCAAATGGCTGAAGCATCACAAAAGCATTGTGCTTTTTTACAAATCCAATTTTATGTATGAATATACATTTAATAGATATTGGTAGAATTGGATAGGTTAAATTCTGAAGATGTAAAATTTGTAGAAATGTTACAGCTATGAAAGAAAAAATGTTTCAGTGAAAAACAAATTTAGGGGAAAATGTAAATGCATGCAGCATTTAATATATTTCTACACCACACTTTAAGAGCAAACTAGGCAAGCTGCATTTTAAAAAATGTTAAGTAAAACAGGTAACTCATAGAACTGTGCAATATACTCCAAAGGGCATGAGTTTAGTGCTCTTCCAGTTTAGTTAGCCACACTCTACAGAAGGCTTGGTGTGGCTTTTTCAAAGGTATCCATAGCACTTATGAGTGCATGCAAAGTTAGTTCGCTAGTGGCAGCACCTTTGTCCTACACTCAGATTTTCTGCTTAATCTTCTAGCCTGTGGTCTGTTTAGCCTGGCAAGCCTATATCATTCTTTTCTGCTAATATTCTGTTATCCCCCAACCCAGGCTAGATACCAATTTGTGGTTTGGGAAGTGTGTAAAAACATGCTTAGAAATGTGGAGCAGAGGGCTACTTAGGTATGCTGAACCTAAGAACTGTTAACAAAATCAGTTCATTTACTAAAAATTCTATTCCTGGCTTCTTTCCTAATTTCAAAGGATGAAGCTAAATTTCTAACCTCTGTCCAGATTCCTTAGCACAAGACTGAGAAGACTTTGCTAAATTGATGTTTATTATTTGGACCTCAAACAGGTATAACAGGTCTTATTGGTATATGCTCTTAATTTTGTTCTTTAAACATAGGTGTTTGGATACTTACTGGGTTATTGTACAGGAAACCTTTGATTAAACAGACTTATTTATTGTTTGTTTGTTTGTTTATTTGTACATCGCATTTATATAGCCGCCCATCTCACAAAATGACTCTGGGCGGTGAGAAGGGGTGCTTATTAAAGCCAAAAGTTCATTAAATGGCAAATGGGTCTTTTTGAGAACAAAACATATGAGAAAATCTACTTGTAATACTGAATACTCATTTTGTGGGAAACCAGCAAACATTGTCCAGACTGCTTTGCTAAATATGGACACTGTACATTGTTTTGGACAAATTTTGTTATTGCCTGCAATTCAGATAAAATTCATCTTTAGCATATTTTGTCACTTAAAACCAAATTCTGCTAAATCAAGATTTTTTAGATTTGAGAGTTTACTGTTTCAAAGCAGAAGGGATACTTTGACATATACAACATGAATGGAATTTTCATTAAACTGTGAACTGCTATATTGTTTCCTTCTTATTTTTATGTGCTTCTCCCCCCACCCCTGCAGACTTGCAGCTGAAAGAGTCACAGCAGTATTTTCAGATTTCACACATGATAAAGTAAGTATTTGCATTCATATGATCAGTTGCAGCTGAGTCACTTCTAGATTTTCATTGTGCATCTCAGTTAGGCTGTGCAATGATCCAGCTTCAAGAGGCAAAAGGTGATGCAAAGCACAGAATCACTGGGAGTTGGACAGTGTAAAAATTTAATAAATAAATATAATACCTGTCAGCAATTCTTTATGTGGCAGCAAGGAAAATATCTATGTTTATGGAAACATTTATGGAAATGCCAGCAAATGCAGTGTGTTTCACTTCACCTTTTCTCTTTTGGAGCAGGATCACTCCCAGCTGTAAATGTCAATAACTCCTAAGCCATGGTCCAGGGACCACTGTTGTCTGCAAAGATACTGCAGGTTATCCCTAGCCTAGGCACCAAATTACAAACAAAAAACCCACATTGTTTTAAAATGTCCCAAATCTCAGGAGGGTGCTAAATCTCACAAGATTTTGGCATCCATGGATTTAGCCATTTTAATTTTTAAAAATTACTTTTGATTTATTTTTGATGTCCCATGATGTTGTTGTTAGATGTATGATTATGACTGCACTGGGCTGTTGACTCTTGGCTCACTGCGGGTTACTCAAAAGCTTGAAATGACAATGTCCTAGTCTACGTAGAAGATTGGAAACTGCTAGTCCATCTGCAATAGGCCTAAAGTAATGTATATCTAAACATTTTTATCCTGAACATGCTCTTCTTGTACATGAGAAATGCCCTGGCACTATTAGACATTCCTCTGACTTTTCTGTGTCTTGCTGCCAGGCTTTAGAACCCCTTGCAAATGAGGTACTATTTTCTGCCTTTGTATTGTCCTTCAGCAAGGCATGTAAGTTTCTGATGTGATTTTGGACTGGTGGATTCTTTTCTTCTTAATTTTAATAAATATGATTTTATGTTTGAATTCTGTATTGTATCTATATTTTGCTACCTTTTGCCTTCTTGATCACTATTTGTGGCAGAAAGGTGGAACATAAATTTAATAAATACATAGACATTTTGTATTCTAGATTTCAAGAGATGAAGCTATCAACAAAATCAGGATTGAAACAGAAGAACAACTAAAAGGTCAGATATACTAGTAATTGTTTGACATGTGCATATTACAAAATATACTTTTGGAGAGGCTTTTGTGTATAGATCTATGCCTGACAGGCCAAAAAAAATGCAGATTCCTTTTCACAGATATTTCAGTAACCTAAGTTTTACTGAGGTGGTAAACCAATGTCTGAACAATGTCTGAGGTAGCACCTCAGACTATAGGGGTAGCTAGCCTGATTGAATGCTTCTTATTCCTTGCACGTAAAAAAATTAGCATGTGAGAAAGAAGATGAATATTCTATTTCTTGTATGTCTGGGTTTTTTTTTCCTTTTTGTACAAAAAATTATATTTAGACTGTACCACCTTAGTGAAACCCAAAGCTGCAGTTCTGTGCATACCTTATGTGGATGTTGATGGTAAAGAAGCATGTATCTCCCATCTCCTTCCTGATGTTTGGTGATACTTAAAATTGCTTTAATTTCACTTAGGCTGTTCTGTGTATCTGCTAAAAGTAAAAAGATGTAAAATCTAAAATGCTAAAATGTGCTAAAATGGCTGCTGTTCGCTAAATTTTTAAGGAACAGAAAATAATTTTTGTGCTATCTTAACCTGTAGAAAAGTTTCCGGAGGCCGACTCTTATGAAATCATGGAATCATTTAATGTTGTTGCCAAGGAAATCTTTAGAAATCTTATCATGAACGAATACCGAAGGTAAATATGGAATTGATTGCAGTTAAGTGGATTTATTTTCAAATAATGCTATTGGAAGGCAAAATGCAGGATAGTTTTTGAAAAAAACTCATGTCTTGTACATGAGCCAGTAAGCATACAGATCCCTTAGGAAGAGAACGTGTGCATGATGAACCAGAAAAAACTGTGTTTGTCTGACTGTGTATTTTGGAAGTTATGATTAGAAACTTAAAAAAATAGGTATCAATGGATTTATTTGGTCTGAACTATTAGCAACCTGTTTTAGTTGGACTAAAATACTGATTTGACTATTACACCAGTATGTACACATCAGATAGAACTAGTAGTAGTAGGTGCTGTAATAATTCTGTTCCCCCACTCTGTGTCCACTCTGACTATAAGAGATGGTACTGCTATTGGATTTAAATCAACTCTATTATGTATTAGAGTTCAAGTGAAATAAGACTTTGGAAGGAAAAGTTACTCGTTTTTAACATTATTTTCCTAGATGTGATGGTAGAGACTTGACTACACTTAGAAATATCACTTGTGAAGTGGACTTATTCAAAACTTTGCATGGTTCAGCTCTATTTCAAAGGGGGCAAACACAGGTATTCACTTCTCTTGTTGTTTTTGAATATTATAAATGGATTTAGAATTTGCTTAATGTCCTGGGAGCTTTTTTTTAAAAAAATATTTATTTCTGTCTGTTGGGTTGGCTGATATCCTGGTAAAGGCCTTAAAAGGGGGATGTAATCAGTGGCAAAAATCAAGCTTTATATGTAAAAGTTTCCAGGTTTACTGCCTTATCAATATCATTTGAAAAGTCTCTCATACCCAGGGACTCAGGAAGATTTATGCATGAGTCCTTTATGTGTTACTGTGATAGGTATTGATAGATATGACTGGCCTGGTAAGCTTTATATGTTTTTTCTCACACATACACCACACATGTGCATACATATATAGTTAACACATACACACTCAAATGACAGCACTCAAGGACCATCTTGTGAACCAGTTCGATTTTTACCTTTTATTTATATCCAGGACAGAAAAGTACTAATTCCTCTGAGAGGTTGATTCTTGCAGATAACTGTGCAAGCAGCATTCAGCTAACTAAAGCATGTAAACATGCTTTAAAAAAGTTTCAGCTCCCTCCACACTACTGCCTTCAGAGAAATGTAACAAATTACTTTATGACCTAACTGCTTTATAGTTCAGAAATTAACAGTCTGTCTGCCACAATATATTGCTTCCATTAAAATGACAGCATGTCAATCCTAAAATGAATTTGCTACCAAATTCCCCAAAGAGTTAATCAAGGACTTTAAGTAAAACATAGCTGGCAACATCCCACAGCTAGTGCAACCATGATCATTTTCTTGTCTCTTTGGATCTTCTTCCCCTCTGGATACCTGTGCTGGGTAGATTGATCCCTTGTTGTATTCTCTTCCCCTTTAGTATCCTGAATCTCCCAGGAACCTGCATATCTTCAGCAGTCCAAGACTGCCTAAGGCCATCTTTGTTTGGTAGCCATTTTCTCTTTCCCCGTCCCTCTGACTCCAACCACTTCCTGCTAGCTTCTTAGCCATTTCAACTCCCATCCTCCCATGTCTGTTTCTTCTCTCAGCTTTTTCCCAGGCTCAGGTTATCAGTCCCAGATATAATCTGTATATTTGGGAGATTACACAACAAGTTGGCATACAATGTCCACCTTCTCCATTTTGTCACAGTGCTTGATCCACAAGGTTAGGTTCTCCCATTTATTTCAATGAAATATATTTAAGCTTGTGCTTGACTCATTGGGAAATTAGTGGCTGTTCAAAATGTTTGATTTAGATCCTAAAAGTATATGAATTGAAATAAACAAAAATTACTCTGTTGTAAATATTTGTATGAATAAAAATATGTGACATCAAAAGCAGGATCTTTTATATTTTTTTATAAAGGAAGAAGCCAAAAAATATCAGGGAAGTGGTTCTTTGACTCTTAGTGCCTTTTGCAACATTAGCTGTGTGTTGAGCAGAGTTTGAGAATATGTGTTTGACATTCTAAGTTATTGGCTATAGCTTAGTGGAGAATAGACATGTCTTTGTAGCATAGCACATGGTTCACAAGCTGTATTCAAAAAGTCCAGGATTCATCCCCGGCTGGGAACAACACAGCTATCCAAAAACTAGAATTATTTTTAGTAATTTTGCACGATGTTGAGCTCAGTAGACCAGTGGTATGATTTAATATAAGGCTGTAATAGTTTCAGAAGAAGTCAAGAGCTATGCAGGCAAAATATTCAAGCATATTGTTCAGAATCTGTTTCCACCCTGTCAGGTCTTTACTGTAGCAAAGAACAAGCAATACACTGTACTGAGGAAGAGGGCAATACTTCTTGAAAAGGGAATGATCTTCCAGTATTAAACTAATATCCACTTGCAGCTAGATTTTCAGGGGTGCAGAATTTGTATATGGGGGACTAAAAAATTAAACTTAGACAAATGGCATTTTTCTAGCTGTGTTGAAATTCAGCCCTGCTTTATTGAGATGTTTGGTATACCAAATTAGGAAAAATAAATCTTACAATGCAAATTGTTAGTGGTACTGTATACTATTAGTATACAGTTAAAACCAAAATTATGAAATAGTTTTAGTAGCACATTAAGCTACTACACAAAATTTTGAAATAAGTTTGACTGCTTCTCTGTAGAAATGTAAATTATCCCTATCTTTCTTTTTGTATATAAAATTAGAGGCATTGTTATATTTTGCATTGCTATTAAAACTTCATTGGGTGGGATATGCATGTCAATGATTGAAAAGGTTTTTGTGGGGAAATGGTTAAAAATAGCATTATGTGTGAATCAGACTCGTTGAACTCCTTAAACTGGCAAAAAGGGTAAACATTTTTGTATTATTTTTTCCCTTCTGGAAAATATGTTCAGTGGACTTGTGCATATATTTGATTGCAACTTCTAACATACAATTTTTATACTTGCAGTATATTTTAAACAGGTATAGCTCAGAATCAGTTGAAATGATGGGGAACATAATTTCATTGAGTTTCTGAACTGTTATATTACTGTCACTTTTATTTTATAGGGAATTGAATTTCCTTAAATAGAAATGTTTTTATAACCCCCCCCTTTTTTTGCTAATTTTTAGGTTCTCTGTACAGTTACATTTGATTCATTAGAATCAAGTATAAAATCTGATCTGATCACAACAGTAGTCAGGTATGTGCCATTCTATCTTCTCCTTTCAGCTTCTTCACACTACCATCTTACTTTGGTTTTGCCCCTTGCTGGATCATTTGATTATTTTGTTGTTTATACAGGTAGTCCTTGCTTAATGACCACAATTGAGACTGTCAACTCCATCTCTAAATGATGTAATTAAGCGTGATATCACATGACCATGACGGACTTATGACCTCACTTCCACCATGATTGTGAAGCAAGACACCATGTGACCACAGCTTGCAATTTTACTGCTGGTTTCTCCATTGACTCTGCTTGTCAGAAGCTGGCTGTGAAACATGCAAATGGTGATCACATGACTGCGGGACACTGTATCGTAAACACCTGCCGGTTGCGAAGTGCCTGAATGTCAATCATGTGACCACGGGGATGCTGTGATGGTCATAAGTGCAAGGACCGGTCGACCGTTGTAACTTCGAATGGTCGCTAAACAGGGCAGTCGTTAAGCAAGGACTACTTGTATTCAAAAAAGTAAGGAGAAAACATTTTTTCTAAGTGCTGAGACCACATTCTGAACATAGAAGGATCAGTTCTTGCCATATTTAGTTTAATGGACCAGTTGATGAGAAAGTCCTCTCTTGGATCCAGGATTGCTGATGCCCATTCAATTAATACTGTCCATAATTTAACCTGGTTAAAGGGTCTTTCTGATGTGAAATAATTGGAGCTTTGACAACAGGCTTTCTTAAATATTATGAAAGTCTACCATTTGTTTTTAAAGAATCAAAAGTGATTTCATTTATAGTGTTATCACAAAGAATTGCAGTTATTGCAAATTATAGCAATTAAGCTGTTTACAAGTAAAAGATACAGGTATCATGTGATACCTGTATCAGTTGCTTAATGGTCATTAAAATGTGTTGTATTGAACTTGAAAGCTCTGAATCAGGGGTCCTCAAACTTTTTAAACAGGGCCAGTTCACAGTCCCTCAGAATGTTGGGTGGCCGGACTATAGTTTGAAAAAAACATGAACGAATTCCTATGCACACAGAGGATCCCTCCCGCAGAGTATGAGAGGAGGAGAGCCGCCGGACCCGGCATACCTGTCATGTAGAATAGTCCGGCTCTGCAATCTCCCTCCTCGTGTATCGCCTGTAGCTCCCGACACAGCCCCGACACTTCCGCTTCTGACAGACAGCAGTGGCGGCAAATCAGGTGGGCGGGCCGGATAAATGACCCTGGTGGGCCGTATCCGGCCCACGGGCCGTACTTTGAGAACCCCTGCTCTAAATGATTAGATCTAAATTGTAAGGTTTAGCCCAGGAAACTCCAGGAGACTATACAGATTCAATCCAGCAAGGTTTAATTGGCTTCACTCCATTCACAGAATCTTCTCAGACTGAAAGCAGTTCCCCGGGTCACACTACAAACATCCTTAGCATTCCTCAGGGAGGGGCCAGTCTCATTCTCTTATCTCTTGTCCACTCCTCTGGGGATGAGAGTCCATGTTTCACACCCCTGCTCCACACTCCCACAAAATACTGAAGGAGTCGTATTCCTGTAGGTAACCTATTTAGCTATTCTGCAGGAGAGGCCCTTTTGAAAAGGTCCCTCTGTCAGAAGTATCTGGCATGCAGAAGGGTTTCTTCATTCTACCCAGGCAATGAGCCACTCTCTCTAAAGAACTGAGTTTGTTCCCTGATCTCTCACCATTCAGAAAATCTGGAAAGATGGATCTCTTTTGTCAGACTTTTAATATTTAATTGATTTTAACATTGATTTTATGTTTTTAATTTTATGTATTGTGTACTTACATTTTATTAAGCATTGTGTACTTATATTTTATTTTTGAACTGAAGGTGGGATGGAATAAATTGAATAAATAAAATAATAACAAATTGCAATATTGCATAACTAAATCAAAATTGGGAATAAAACTTAAGTGTTATAATGATTATAAAACTAAAGTATTATCATCATTATAATACAATGATTGGGTTTACATATTAAACTAAACAATTATTTTTCAGCATGATTTTTTGAACAAATAGAAGCTTGATTTACACATGGCACTAAGCTATGAACCATTGTTTACAGACCATGGGGACTAGCTTTTCACATCATGTTAATTCATAATGTACTTTTGGTTTTGATTGAGGTATGGTTGTTACTTATAAACTAAGAATTATGGCTTAGTGTAGGGCAGTGGCTCATGGCACTTACATGCCTCTGAGCACCTTCTTTGTCCTTACAAGTTTTCAAGTCCCTTGTGACTATATTTTTATTTTTTAAATGAGAAGTTGCAACCAAAATGTCATCCTCTAAAATAATTGTATTTATAAGTATGCCTCTAAGTATCCTATAAGCTTCCTGGGCATTCTTAGAAAATGAAAGTGGGGTCACTGCTTTCTTTGCAAGGTTCCTCCGAGAGAGAGAGAAAACATTGGGCTAGCAACCAGCATTCTAGAATGGTAGATGATGGACAACTTCACTTTTCTCTTTATAAATAAATTTTCCTTGATGGGCTGTGCCAGTCTTTTCTGTGAAAAGGCAAGCCTCCTTGTCAGAGTTCTCAGAACATAGTCTCAAAAGTTCAGTTCAGACTGAAAATACTTAAGATGTATATTTGGATCTATGCATATTATTGTACTAAGGATAGATGAAAAACATAATTAAAACACGGACATTCTTTTAAAAATGGAGTAGCTCACACATAACGCTAAACCATGGCTAAATGCTATGCGTCTTCCCTCCTGCACAACTGAAAGGAGGACTTTGCCATTACTTGGTTCTGCTTCACGGAGTTCCAGGTTGGCATTGCATGTCATCTCTAACAGTTTATACAAGTTGTGTTCAGTTTCAAAGCAAGTAAACATAGCTGTGGCTATGTTTATTGAGCTTTCTTCCTCCTTTCCTGTAAGTGGATAAACAAATCAAGAAAGGATTGTTTTGTGTTATGCCCAGGCCTGGTATTAAACACAGTCAGACTAGCCAGGAACCAAAGCAAAATTTAAAACAATGTTCGTTCTTAGACGAGTATGCTTAATCATAAAGCATAAAGCTTGTTTTTATTGTGGTCTATTAAACCAGGATTGCTTATTATGAGAGAGTACAGCCCATGACTCCTGAAGCTAGGTTGTAAATGTAACCAGTCTCTGATGTGAACATAAGGCTAAAACAAGATTCTGTGAAAAGAAAATGAAACACTGGTAGGCTCCTCTGGGCCAGAAGAAAAGTGTGGGGGAGCTTGGTCTTACTTCAGTTTGTTGAAGTAACAGCAAAATATGGTTTAACATTATATATGAATAAGGGCCATGAACAGTAATTTAAAATCTAGCAAAGGCCATTTCTCACATTCTTCACTGTCTTAAGAAAAGCCAACTGAAACCTCAACTCAGTCGCAATCCTGTAAACAGTATGTGCCTACATGGGTTGTGTGTGTGCATAAAACCACTTCTCCAGGCAGTTTCCTATAAAACTTAGAACAGGCTTAGGCTGATTCAGTTTTAACAATATAACATTGTACTGTGTCCCCAGATTAGTTTCTGAGTGCCAGGTCTAACCAGGAAAAGGGTTCCATAGGAATTTAGGTACCACAAAAAATAAACTGTTTCTGAAAATTTCAAGGATTCTGCAGATTTTTATGGCCTGGGAAGGATGCTCCACAAAATGAAGTTGACCAAAATCCTGACTTTCATGTTTCATCTGTTTTTTGTTTCTGAGAGGGGACAAAGTAGATGGTTTTATTAAAATGTGCATGGATGTATTCAATTAAATACAGCTCATCAAAATCTACGTAACACTTTATTTCTGTTTTAGTGGAATAAAAGAAAAAAACTTTATGCTCCATTATGAGGTATGATTGTTTTCTTTGTTTCACTTGAGTTTTTATTTTTTTATTTTTAAGTATGCCTAATCATTAAACTTCAGTACTTGAAACTTAGGGCTGACTCCCACATTGCTTTTTTTAAAAGAAAAATTCCTTTACTTCATAAGCTTCTTTGGACCCCAAAGGACCTCCACAGTTTTCTGTAGAAAGACCAGCTGTATCATGGTAATAACACTCTGGCTATTTTGTTCAGTGTGTAATTTTAAATTGTATTTGCTGGCAGTATTGTGATAGTTCAGTTTTGTTGACTTTTTAATGAGATTTTAATATTCTACTCTGCTTTGGGTACTTTTTAAGTAGAAAAATAATTAATATACACTGCAAGTAACCCTTCCTCTACTAGTTCCTGAAAGAAACATAGTCTTTTCCACTTATTTCTTGATTTGTTGGACATATTTGGTAAGCAGAAAAAAACCTGCTGCCACTGCTGATATATCTGACACCACCAGTATTCTCTTGCATCACCTGCTCTCTCTGAGCAGACAAATGAAAAAAGACTCATATCTTAGTGATACCTTTCCTGACTGTGTTCAGAAAGATGCTGAAAACAGAACTACGCCAAAGGATGTTCTAACCAGATTGGCCATCTCTGCATTTTTGTTGTTGTTATTGTTGTTACTTAGTTTTCATGGCCTCCACTTTAAATTGCTTTTCCTTATGTTGTGTTAACCACTGAGACTTGTTAGACTGTGGCAGGATAAAAATGTAGTAAATAAATGAATATGGTTTGTTGAACTAGTGGCACTGCCTGGGTTCCCACCTAAACAAGTCATATTACCTGGGTTCCTGCCTAATGGTAAGCCATAAAGCACAGTGGCTAAAATCATACATTGGGCTAAACAGGGTAGCAGGGTTGGCCCAAGAAGTGAGTGCATTGAGAGGCTTTGAGGGAAGTAGATTACATTTGATAGTAAATTACATTTGGAAGTAAAAACCATCCAGTCTAGGCATACAGAGCCAGATATATGAACACTTAGAATTTGCTGTAGTCTCTCTTGTCTGTGAAGGAGAACATTTTGTACAGTTGAAAAATGATTACTTTTACTTTTTATGACTATGAGAATGAACCATTTAAAATGTGCAAATAATTTCTATATTCTGAAGATTATTTGAAAGTATGCATGGAGGGTGATTTTCTGGCTCTGTATCTTAACATAAATACTGACTCTCAGTGTTTTAAATTGTCTTCCTTCTCTTTGTAGTTCCCTCCATATGCAACTAATGAGATTGGCAGAGTTTCAGGTTCAAATAGGAGAGAGCTTGGTCATGGTAAATAAACCCTAAGACAATTCAGCATATTGAAGTTAAGTATTCTTTGTATTCATAACATTATTTTTACCTGTAGGTGCGCTTGCAGAGAAGGCTTTGAAACCAGTGATTCCAAGTAAATTCCCTTTCACGATAAGAGTTACTTCAGAAGTATTAGAATCAAATGGTATTTGCTTTTCTATATTGTTTTTTGTTTTAATCTATTGCTAATAATTTAGGATTTGGGAGAACGGACTTGTAGCCTTTTGAAAACTCTACGAAGAGGCCTTTCTTCCTTATTTTGTGTGTTATCTCAAAAAGTTGCAATACAATTTTACTAAAAATAGGAGTTATGAATGTTTAAGGCCCTTGTACTCCATATGCTACTCTATGTAATTTTGCTGAAACTTTTTTGAAATCTCTGAAATGCATCAAGATTTCGGATCACTAACATGTTACTTGTATCTATAATGACAGAAGAGCCTACATCTAGGAGATACAAATCGAAAGTTAAACAGTTATGACTTCCCTCAGGTTACTGGAAGACTTTTTGGTGGGGCAGGGTGCCTTCAGGTCAGTCTTGACTCCTGGCAACTGCCTGAACTAGTCCCTGCAGTTTTCTTGGCAAGATTTCAGAAGCGGTTTTTGTTTTATTTATTTAATTTATGTATTAAATTTATATGCCACCCATCTCCCCCAGAGGGTGACATATAAATGGCAATGGTTTGCCATTACCTGCTTCCTAGGGCTGAGAGAGTAACTGGCCCAAGATCACCCAGCTGGCCTTGTATCTAAGGCAGGACTAGAACTCAATAGTCTCCAATTTCAACAGAATGCCGTAACCACTCCACCAAATTGGCTCTCACTGAGAAATTTACTAATTTGTAAATATATAATATTAGAAAGGTAGTGTTTTGTTAAAAAATGCATTAATGTACCTTACAATTTCTGTCCCTAGGTTCATCATCAATGGCTTCTGTTTGTGGTGGGAGTCTAGCTTTGATGGATGCGGGTATGTATTTCCCAAAGTTTATGAATGTCATATTTTGAATTGATTTATGCAGTAGAAGGCTATGAAAATAATAAAATTGGAAATATTGGTTTCAAATAACATAAATGTATAATTCCGTTTTATTCTTCATTTGTCAGATCTAACCTTTACTATTGGGTCCAGTTCTAGACAACACACTTTGAGAAGGAGTCAGGCAAACTGGAACAGATTAGAAAGAAGCAATCAGGGTGATTAGGAATACTTATTTATTTACTGGATCTATAAGGCTGCCCAGCTCAAGCAATGTGACTCCTATGAAGAGAAATCAAAGAATTTAGGAAGGTTTGGCCTTAATAAGAGAACAAATCAAATATTTGAAAAGTTGTCACACAGATGAAGGTCATGACCTGTACTGTTGTTCTAGACTGCAGGATATGTATAATGAGGTATGATGATACACATATGCCTGGGATGTAGCAGGTTGGTCTTTTGATCTCACTGAGCAGGGGTTCCTAAGCCTGCTCCACCCCCAATCTCTTTTGCATCCTTCTGTACTCCCTAGGAGAGCCTAGTAGGTATGCTACTCTTATCTACTTTGTTCCAGAGAAAAAAAGTCTCTCTGCATTATTTCACTGGGGAGGAAGAAGATGGCAAACTACCTGCTTTCTCTGAATACTTTAATTGAGCAGGAAAAGATACACCAGGATTCAGGAACTAAAGGCATGTGAAATAAGTGCATCCCATGTACAGTTTTTTCTTTTTTAAAATATGTGGACGTATTAATATTTTATTTTCATTCGAATGTTATATAAATATAAAGGTGATGTAATTGAACAAAAAAACTGAAAAATTGACTTTGCAATCCATTATTCAACAAAAAATTGACAGATATGCCATTTCCTTCTGTGGAAAAAATACACCCTTGGCTCTAATACCTGGTATTGCCCCCTTTGGCAGAAACAAGTGCCTCATGTAGGCATTTCTTATAACGATCTACTAGTCTCTGATATCAACTGATAGGATTTTTTTCCCACTCATCCATGCAGAATTTTTTCAGCTATGTGATGTTTGAGATTTTTTTTGCACGCACAGCCCATTTCAAATCACCTCACAGTATCTCAGTAGGATTTAGATCTGGACTGCCTTGGCCATTCCAGAATCCTCCATTTTTGTTCTTTTTTTCCAGCCATTCTGTGGTGAATTTACTGGAGTGTTTAGGGTCATTGTCATGTTGCAAGATCCAATTTCAGTTGAGCTATAATCTTCTGACAGATGGTCTCACACTATCCTCAAGCACCCTTCAGTACAATAAAGAATTCAGAGTGGATTCTGTGATGGTGAGCTGCTGAGGTCCTGATGCAGCAAAGTAGCCCCAAACCATAACATTTCTATCACCATGCTTTATAGTTGGTACCGGGTTCTTTTGGTGAAATGCTGTTTTTGATTTTCACCAAATATGTCTTCTGATACTTTGCCCAAATAACTATCTTTGCCTTGTTTGTCCATAGCGCGTTGTTCCAGAAGTCCTGGTCTTTGCCTAGGTATAAATGAGCAAACTTTAGTTTTGTCCTGATGTTCTTTCTGGACAATAAAGGTTTCTTCCTGGCACACCTGCCAGTTGTATAGCTTCCTTCTACTGATTGATTCATGCACTTTGATATCAGTAGTGGTGAGAGCTACCTGTAAGTCACATGATGAAGTTCTGGGGTTCTTAGAGGCTTCTTCCAGCATCTTATGTTCTGTTCTTGGGCTGAATTTGTTGGGACAGCCTTAAATTGAAATCTTCTCCACTTGTAGATGATCTTCCAGACAGTAAAATAATTGTCGAAATATTGTTGAAGTGAAGATCAAATATCTGTATGTTAAAATATATTGAAAAAGTCAAAAATTTCAATGGGGGTTTCTTACTTTTTCACATGTTTGTAAATGGAGTTAAAAGAGAACACAGGAGAATGGAACAAAAGGAGAATTGGACATTAATTTGGAAGAGGATTCTCTCGGGCAGCTGCTTGCTTGTTTGCATCTACATAGAGACACAAAGACAGAAGAGAATCCCAGCAGTTCAGATCAGTCTATGAAATAAACATATATGCTAATCACACCTAATTCCATGGTTTTAGATAGCTGTGTAAATCCTGATCTCTAATCACAATTGCAATGGATTGGAGTGTGGTTCTTATCTGGCTTTTAGCCAGCACCAGATAAAAGCTCAACAAGTACAAAAGACAAAACTGAGCTGCCCCATGTGACAAGAGTTTTTCCACTCCTGAATGGTTCTTTAGAGTTTGATTTTTCTAGGTTCTGTTTGTCTCTGTCCACTACCTAGATTGACCAGTTACATTTTGGTTTTGCTTTAACTCTTTGTGTCTGAATGTTTGGGAGGAGGCTTCTTCCCATTCACTACAACATGGAAGAATGCAGGGCAGAAAAACAGATTTTATTTGAATGTTAGGATTTTTTTTTCCAATGATAGAAGCGTTTATCAATAAAACAAATTACTCTGAAAACTTATGGACTTTCCTTCTTTGAATATGTTCACATGGAGGCTAAGGAGAAATCTCTTACTGAATTCTTGCACAGAGCAGGAGGTTGGATTCTCAAGCCTAAATAGTTTCTTCCAAGTGCATGATTCTGTTTTTTTCTCTTAACTAATAGGAGTTCCCATATCATCTTCTGTAGCAGGTGTTGCTATTGGTTTGATTACCAAACCACATTCTGAAAAAAATGGAGACATTGAAAATTATTGCCTACTAACAGACATTTTGGTGAGTATCTTTAAGTTTGTTTCTCAAATTTAAGATATCTTCAGTCTATAAAAATTATACTTAAATTTGCTTTAAATGATTATGTTTTTCACCAAATTCAACTCTAAAAAAGCTTAAATCCAAAACCATTATCAATTAATGGTGAATAAGTTCACAATAACACGATGAGAGGCAGAGCTCTGAATTGGGAGAGCTCAGTTTGAATCTCTCCTATAATATAAATTCGCTCATTGGCCTTAGGGAAACCACTGCTTTTCCTCCTACATCCTACCCATCTATTAAATGGAGATGTTATTGGCCAACCATACATATTTTAAAATATAATCTGTGTGAACTGCTTTAAATGTTGTACAGTCACTATAAAAATGTAAGATTAAATGTTAACACTAGTGGATTCTGGAGAATACTCAGTTCTTTTGCTTAGCAACCACCTAACCTTTCTTGCATTAATGCAAACACATCTGATGAGCTGTTGCATTGTGTATCTGGCTGATATGAATGTTATAATGTGCATGTTGACCATGTAGTCTTCAGTCTGACAAAACTCATTCATATTAATTACAACATCTTACAACATAAATAGATTATACAACCTACTTGAAATCCTGGGGATTTTAGTATTTACAGCAGATGTCTGTTTTGCATCCTTTATTGGTTTATAGCTTAAGCTTCTGGTGTCGTTAACTATTTAAATTAGAATAGTTTTGTTTGACTTTATTTTCCGAGGAGACCATGCATATAGTTTGGAGACATCCATTATAACATTATAAGTACAGTGGTACCTCGGTTCATGAACTTAATTCGTTCCGTGACTCTGGTCGCGAACCGAATTGGTCGTGAACCAAATCAAATTTTCCCATAAGGTTCAATGTAAATATGGTTAATCCGTTCTGACCCCTATGAATTTGGTCACCAACTGATTTTTGATCGCGTCCCGAATCAAATTTCCCTATAAGGTTCAATGTAATTACGGTTAATCCGTTCTGAACCGTATGTTTGTTTGTTTTTTAACTGCAAAAATATGACACAAAGTACAGTACGAAGAGAGAGAAAGCTAACCTTGCTCGACACAACTTCTGGCGTGGAGGACAGGAAGGCGGGTGGGGAGGCGGTTACTGCTTGGAGGGAGAGTCCCCCTCCCTACAGGAAGCCGCGACCACGTGTCACGGGAGGGAAAATGGCCGCGGATCCTGTTCGTAACCCGATGCGGAGTTTGCGAATGGAGGCAAAATTTTGCAACCGGAGCTGTTCGTGAACCGAATTGTTCGTGAACAGAAGCGTTCGTGAACCGAGTTACCACTGTATAGAATTTAGCAGCAGTTCTGAAGAAAGTATCACAGCAGAACTTGTGTCCATATTTAGGACTGCATTGTGAGTAGAACTCTTGCAATCTTGTTGATCATTTCAAATGCTCTTATATTTCTACAGGGAATAGAGGATTATAATGGTGATATGGATTTCAAGATGGCTGGGACAAATAAAGGAATCACTGCCTTACAGGTTCTCTAGTCCTCTTAATTCTCCCCACTCCCCTTCACCCCCCAAAAATTGCTAGAAAATAATCCCATTAGTAGCTTATGTTATACTTCATTTTTAATTTGTGCATTATTAGGCTGATATCAAGATAGCAGGAATACCCTTAAAAATTGTAATGGAAGCTATTCAACAAGCAACAGGTAAGCAGAACAACCACAATTCTTGGCTTATTTTTGCTCCTTTTTTCTTTACATTTTTCATAGCAACAAAAGGGTAAGTTATAAATCTGTAATAATGTCCACAGTGTTATCTCTGGCTAGGCTCTGGTTTTTGTCATATGTTGGTTGGCATTCAGTAGATTACGTTTATACAATGTCCTAAGGTTAGCATTTCCAGAGTGGCACCACACTTTAAGAAGGAGTCAAAGGAGATGGAACAGATGCAGAGAAGGTTACAATGGTGTCCACCAGCCTTCCTGTCCAACTTCTAGTGACTCTGGGCGGTTAAATCAATAATAATTAATAATTAAATCACCAACCTAACAGCATCTATATTTTCCAAAATTCCCCATGGCATGAAAGGGAACTATTATGTATTTTTAGGAAATAAAAATGATGATCAGTTGCAGCCAAGTCCCTTTGTTTGAAATCATACTTGCATGCTGAGGAAAAGGACAAAGTAAACAGGATTAGTAAGACATATCTTTGGAGGAGATGGCAGACAGTGTTCTGGAAAATCAATGCTTTACAATTAGGCATGTCCCTCATGATAATTATTTTGGAAATAGGCAAGTCCCAGTAGCAGTATTTTATACAAGAAAACCCACAACATGTTCTCAAAATTCCAAGTGGAGAATTCCTATACTAAGCTAAAATCAACTCGACTGCTTTCTCTCTTAGCATATTTGAACCAACTGTTTTGGTTTCTAAGCCAAATAATGTTTTAATACAATATATGAACTCTATAGATTGAGTAGGTTTCTTAGGCCTGAATGAGGCATTTTCTCAGTCTGGACCATTGCAGTGATCCAATAGAAGATAGTGTCTTGAGCCAGCAAAATGTTGAAGTAGTGGGAGGGGACCTATTACCTAGCACATCAAAAGGAAGCTCTGCTTTGATTCAGCACATCACTTCAAGGAATTTTTTTATCAAATTTTATCAAATCAGAGAGCTCTGGCAAAACCTAGCCCTACAAATTATGGTTTAGCAGATTACTATAGCAAGGCCTCCAAAATGGGAAGTTTTTGGTAGTTACAGTAAAATCATAAAGTAGAATCTAGTTGTCCACTTCCACTTTTTTGGCAGCAGAATCAGGAAGAGGCTGTTTCTTTTCCTTGCAGTCTCTTGTGCATCCCCAAAATCTCTGAAGGGTTGGGCTTGTCAGGAACATATTTAAAGGTTCTGCATAAACTGTGTCAACACGTGACAAGCAGTAGTACTTTTCCCCATTCCTGATGAACCTGTTTTGTCTTTTATTGCCTTTGAAAGGTATTTTTAAATGTTGGTGTGAGTTGCTAATTATTTCAAGATTCCACAATTTCTAGAAATTGTTTGCCCATCAACTCAGAAATGTGTTTTGCCTATAAGACCAATGCATGGTGGTATTGCACGTCTGTGAGTACCTTCACAGTAAGATAAGATAGTAACATACCATGATACACAAAGAAATATTGATAAACATGATTAACTTTGTAAAGTTATTAACTTGCTAATTTCAATCAAATCACTACATTTTAGGTACAAGGTACATTACAGATATTGAAACAAAAGCCCAGAAAGGGCTGTTTATGGATATCTCCAGAAATTAAGACCTGCAGGAGAAGCCCTTTTAAAGATGCTTTTGCTTTGTCTGACACATGGAAAAAGTGTTTTCCTGTATCCATCCTGAACTATGGAATGTATCTTCTCAAGAGTTGAATTTAGTCTCTAGTTTCTATTTCCCTTTAAGTCAGTTGATTTATCAGTTAAATTTAATAAAAATCATTCCAATGCCAATTTTACTTGATGTCTTAATAAAGTGTGATCTTGCATTTAATAAATAAAATATACTTGTATTTGTTAAAAAAAAAAATCTTTGAATTCACTTTCCATATTTTTTCATTTGCACATTTAAAGCAAAATACCTCAAAAGACAACTGTATTTAATCACAGTCCCACTGATTAATTAGTTTAAAGCTTTAGACGAACTAATTAAATTAATTTAAACTAATAACTAATATACCTGCTAAAATATTAAAATGTTTTTTTAATATTTAAATCTCTTTGATTTTCAACATAAATCTTAGCAGTGTTCCTTGTTTATCATTCTTTCTATGTAACCTATGAACTGTACATTTAACATGCTTTTTATTTTATTCCTACAGAAGAAAACTAATCAAGGAAATGTGTTTGGTTTTACTTGCAGAAAATGCTGTCATTGTCTTAAGTGAATAGTTCCGTACAGCCAAATGTGACTAATTTTAAGCAGGGAATGAATTAGAGTAAAGTCTATGGAGCATTGTATTTTTATTCCAAGAACCAACCCAAAACTCAATAGGTCCATAATCAAAAAGATTATATATAAATAGGTCCATAATCAAAAAGCTTAAAATATAAAAGGAAATGGAATAAGTGTGTTTCTTACTGCATAGTTACTTCACGTCTTTCAAATATTCTTTACTGGTGAGAATGTAGAGGGCTTCTATGCTGCACTGGAAATAGTACAAAAAGCTGGACAAAAGATTTGGTCTGCCAAACGTCCTTATGAAGTTCAAGACTGGAGATAATGTTGTTTTTAATTTAACAATACAGCTGACTCAAAGTGCCTCAGACCCTTGTGGTGATGAAGTACTGGAAAGGATTTGCTTGATTAGTCATGTTAGAAAAGAAAGAGGCAGTTTTCCATGAAAACCAGCAGGATTTTTTGTAATGAAAAAGTTAAAGTACATGCGTTCTATATTTAAACTAAAATATTACTTGTTTTTCCATAGTGGCAAAGAAAGAGATCTTGCAAATTATGTACAAAGTAATTGCAAAACCTAGACCAAGCAGAAAAGAGAATGGACCACTTACAGGTAATAACATATACTTTTATCTGGTGTGAGTAGGGTGGTTGGAGAGAGGTTTTTCTCCTCAAATGTACAAAATGTGCACTTTAAGAATAGTGTTTGGTAGTAAATGACACAGTTCATAGCTACCAGCAATACATGCATCATTTGTGACTTTTTGAACTATGGTTTTCACTCCAGTCATTCAGTTTCATACACGGCCTAACCAAGTTGCTAAATGTGGTAGTATCGGTAAAATCAGAATCTGTTAAAGAAGGATATTTATCATTGATAGCACAACATGTCTGCCTTCTCCCTCTGCCTCTGGGAGAGCAGAGGGAGAAGGGGGCAAAAGGAAAAAATCACATAGTATTTATGCCAACTTTTGGTGTTGTCAAGAATATAAGTTGATTTAATATAATTTTTCTAGTTCGGTTTTAATTTTGCTTTTTAATAGCACTTCTGCCTTTAATGCAATCTGGCAGTTATTGATTGATTATAAGTAGCACTTTCTGTCAGTTATTGCTCTGCATTGTTAAAAAGACTAAGGCTTAGAAATAGATGCTTGCCTGAGAAGCCGTGGTAGCAATATTGCCTTGAAGTGATCAGGAACTCTAGAAGCTTTTGTAAATTGTAAGCAAATGTTGGTATGTATGTAGTTTTTTTCCCTTTTAGGCAACTAGTGTACCATGGATACCTTCACATAAAATCTATGAGAAACATTTTTTTGTGAAATTAGAAGGCTACTGTAATAAATTAGGTCTCTAAACAGAAATGTGTTCATTGATATAACTGACAAAGGATAGGATCTGTCTTTCACTGATTCTTCCTTTTCTGTGCTACCTCCTTGTTCTTGATGATCATCTAAACTTCTGCAGATCTGGAGTGGATATAATGGTTTTATAAGGGAAATTGTTTAATATTACCTCCATCTTCCCTTTTGCCAGCACAAGTCTCCTATGAGCAAAACACAATTTTTAAGATATTCCCATTGGTGAAACAAACTTGAGAACTAGGCCAGTATCTCCGATTTTAAATACTGACATGCTGGTATTCTCTTCCAAAAGAGAAAATTAACAAATGAAAAAAGTCCACCCCTAAATCCTAGTATTACAGTGTGTTTATATCTTGAATTTTCTTCATTTCAGAAACTGTTCAAGTACCTTTGTCAAAAAGAGCAAGATTTCTTGGACCAGGAGGTTATAATTTAAAGAAACTTCAAGCTGAAACTGGTAAATTTTGTTTTAGATTATATATTTGCCACATTATATCAGTTTGTGTCAGTTCAGATGTTAGTAAATTGCTCCCAAAGAATATGCCTAGAGATGCAAACATATTGAAAATAAGTTCTGTTTTTATGGCATTCGATAGTTGACACCTCTGTAGAAATGCAGTATATTGTTGCATTGAAAGTTTTTGTACCAATTGCCCATAGATCTATAGGATAAATCACTTTCACATGAAAATGTGTATTCTGTTTACAGTTGATAGCATATTAAAAGTAACGAGAACAGATTTTCATATTCAGATAGTAATGTTTTTCTCTTATAACTGGCTTAATGAGATCGCAGTTTCATGCAGATGAGCTACCCCAAAAGAGAGTAGACTGTAGCTTGCACACACCCTCCTCTAATCCTTCTAGTGACAACCAGAGTTTGCTGAAGTTACCTTGCTTCTAATTCTGGTTAAGATGAAAATCTTGAACTCCATTTGCTTAATTCTTAAACATGATTGGGAGAGGAATTCGTATGTAGTGGTAAGAGATGCATTCTCTCAAAACTTTTTATCAACTTGTGTTGTATTATATTTGCACTATTTTTCCCAATGTAACCCTTCACTTGTGTAATGACTTTAATGTAACTGTTCAAAACTAACATGCTGGCTTAGGTATTAATTTTATGCACATTTTTATTCCAAAGGGGTAACTGTCAGCCAAATAGATGAAGAAACTTTTTCCATATTTGCTCCAGTACCAGCAGCTATGTACGAAGCAAAAGAATTTATTAATGAAATTTGCAAAGACGATGTAAGAGCCTTTTTGATACCTTTAGCTTTATTATTCATAATAATTTTGTACACATATCAGGCATTCAGAGTCAGTTTGTTGCATTTATATTTTTCCTGCTTCAAACCTTTTCAGACTGGATGAGATTTCTGGATTTAAATAAAATAATAGTAGCTGATTTCCGAAGTACTATATTGAATGAATGAAAAATTTGTGGTGAATGAAAAACTGGTGCCCATGAGAATTTTAATATTTTCTTTGAATAGTAGGCCCATGCCATATTGCATTTTTGTTTTTTTTTTAAGTTGAGCTGTTCTAAAAAGCCCTTGGCTTTTGCAAGGCTGTTTTTGTTGTTTGGGTATATTTTGTGTCATTTACTCCTGTGACTCTTATTTCTGTGTATTTATAGCAAGACTATCAGCTGGAATTTGGAGCTATTTACACAGCAACAATAACTGAATTGAGGTAAACAAATGTATCTTCCGAAGCTGTTCAAGTTTGATAGTATTTCTGCATATGGGTGAATATGTGCTCTGTCGCGCGTGCTCTCTCTCTGTCTCTCTCTGCATACACACTACATACAGACAATATTTAAAAAAAAACTATTTCAGCTAGACTAATTCTTAGTCGAGTACAAAGGAGATTCTGAAGCAAATCATGCCTAGTGTTCTAATTTTGTTTAAGGAGAAAGAATTTCAATATTAGTTGAAAGGAATTAAGAAACAGGCAGTAGTTTACAAGCTTACACCTTCAAATGGAATACATGAAGTGAAGATGAAGTCATGCCTTCCCCATAGTAGGCCCCATTCTCTAGAGTATGTTTCCCCCAGAGTTATGTTCAGCCATCTCCCATCTTGTAGCTGGTAAAAACAGTAGTCTTTCATTGGACTTTTAGCCCTAATTGATTGTGACTGTTAATCCTGGGTATACATGGATTTTATTATATTTATTTTTCTGTTGTGTGTTTTCTTTATTCATGCTTTGTTATACACTGCTTAGTCTCTTAATTGAAGAGGTATGCAGACATTGCAAAATAAATAAAAATACGTTTATTTATAAAATAATAAAATGAAATAAACATTCTGTTGTAGTTTAATATTTCAAGTAGTAACATAGCTTTCTCTTTTTTAAATGCAGAGATGCCGGGGTAATGGTAAAATTATACCCAAATATGACTCCTGTTTTACTTCACAATTCTCAGTTGGATCAAAGAAAGGTGCTCATTTTGTTTTTCTGTTCATATAACAGTACTACTTAGAAAATTACCATTTGTTGCTTGTGGTGTTTCCATAGGAGGCACTGATTTATGATGTGGCACTAAGCAGATGAGTATGTCTGTTATTAGAATAGTCAGTTTAGATAGGACTTTTAAAATTTGCTTCCACTCTAGTAAATAATATTGTTAAAACATTCTGTCTACAAGTTAATGAATTTTCTCATTAGCTGTTAATATAGAGTAAAAGGGAATTGGAAAGTTTGGAAAAGAATTCATAAGAAAAATTAATTTTATGGCAAATGTTGTATATATTGTTCAGTTTGTACTGAAAACAATTTATAAAGACAACTGTAATAAGATGATCATTTTGTTCTAGATTAAGCATCCTAGTGCTATTGGATTTCAAGTTGGTCAAGAAATCCAGGTAACTTGTTACATATGTGAAAATCCTTTCAGTAGTAGCATTCACACTAATGTCATGTGGCTGAGAGATGTAATAGGCAAAATTACTTATTTTTATACAGCTAACATTATATTAGCATGATCAGTGCTGTGGAATGTGATTTCTAATACTCATGTGATATCCTTGAAAGGGTTAGAGTATCCCAATTACATACCAGAAAACCTTGGGGAGGGTGGGAGGCAGTGCTTAACCACAGACACATCCTCTCCCCAGAGCTTTTACTTACACTGTAGTTCAGAAAGCTGAGAAAGACATTTCAAGTCATAAACTTGTTACTTTTCATGCCAGAATACTCAGAAGTGTGTGTGTGTGTGTATCTGTGTGTAAAACATATATGTGTGTGTATAAAAAAAAAAACCTAAGAAAAAGGGTTGTTATTTTATATACAAGTAGTATATGTTATTTTACATACAAGTAGTCCTCAGTTAGCAGCAGCAACCAGGAGTGCCAGAATTGCCATCAGTAAGCAACATGGTTGTAAAGCACAGTGTCACATGACCACACCACTTAATGGTGGCTATTCCAGCACTTCCAGTTGCCGTCATTAAGCAAATCATCACAGGTCGTTAAGCAAGGACATCACATGGTTACCATTTGTGACATCCTGCCAGCTTCCCCATTGACTTTGCTTGTCAGAAGCCAGCGAAGAAGGTCGCAAATGGTGACCTCAGGGATGCTGCAACAGCTGGAATTCCGAGGACCAGTGGTAACTACCACTCATTCAGTGCCATTGCAAGTTTGAACTGTTGCTGAATGATAATCATTAATCAAGGACCACCTATATGCTGAATTAGTATGAATTCAGCATATATAAAACCCTTTTCATTAGGGTTTTTCCTCCCCATTTCTGATTCTTCTCTAGTTTGATCCATAGGCCAGTATTTCCACCTCTTATCTTAGGTTATAAGATATTATTATCCCACCTTTTATTTTCATATATATGTGTGTATGTGTGTGTCAGTCAACTCAAGGCAGCAAACATACCTAATGCTCTTGCCTGCTATTTTTGCCACAACAATAACCCTGAGGTGGGTTGGGCTGAGAGAGATTAAGTGGCCCAAAGTTACCCAGCTGTCTTTCATGCCTAAGGGACACCTAGAACTCACTGTCTCCTGCTTTCTAAGCCAACACCTTAACCACTATACCAAACTGGCTCTAAGTGAGAGATAAGAAGCTAACTGCTTCTTAGTTTTACCACTTAGGCAGGAAATGAGCCATGACATGATTAAATGCTCCTCCATTTAAACTAAATTCTGTTTAGTTTAGTTATCAGCTGGCATGTTAGGAGAAGTGAATGAACTGTTGCTGTAACCTCCCTGCCCTGCCCTGCCCTCCCCCCAACTTAGAACTGTGAAACTTGCAGCAGAATGGAGGGCTAAACATTGGTCCTCTTTTCTGTTTTGTTTCTTTCTTTTCATTCTTCTATTCCATTGGAACCATTGGGAGAGAAGAAAGTGGGTATTCAGGTCCAGGACAGGTACATATTTTCTGAGTCATCAGTGTTTCTAGGGAATGGTGGAACTAGGCAAAAAGATGCGGCTTACATGCTTGTCATGAACTAATCAAGTAGAGGCTTTGGATCTGTAATAATTCAAAACTCCCTGATTCATCAGTAACTTGCTCCCAAACCATCCCTTTTTTCCTTCTATTGAGTTTAAAAGTGCCAGAGAGACAAAGGTGGTAGCGATTTCTGTGGAGGGTGTAAGGTGCATCTAAATGCAGATCTCTTCCTTTGGGGGGGGGGGAGTCTCCCTCAGTCTCTTTCAAGAGGAAGAGAGCCAAGTTGGCCTTCAAAATGTCCTTCCAGGTTTCATAGAATCACAGCCTTACCTATCCCTGGGTTTTACTTGGATCAACAGATTAACATATAAAGCATACCTTGCACTCTGAAGTATGTACACCCCAAACAAAGTTAATTTTTCAGAGAGAACTATATCAAAAAACGATTATTATCAACTTGAAAGTGGGGTTACCTTGAAAAGTGTTCAGAAGTTGCAGCTGGTGCAAAATGCAGCAGCTGAGCTATTAAATGTGGCAAGTTACACAGATCATTGATGCCACTTCTGATAGAGCTGCACTGGTTCCCAGTTGCTTACCAGGCATAATTTAAGGGACTGATTTTGACTTTGAAAGTCCCAAATGACTTAGGCCATGCATATCTAAAGGATTTCTTCTCTCATTATGTCTCTGTCCAGCTGTCAAGTACTACAGATCAGGTCCTTTTGAAATCAGAAGGCTCATCTGTTTGGCACATGGGAGGGGGTTCCTTCAGGAGCAGTACTTGGCTCCTACTCTAAGTGTTCAGAAAATCTGTAAAGATGCATTACTTTTGCCAAACTTCTAATTCTTAAACAGTACCTATTTTATTAATTTTACTACTTAATTTTATTTTTTTATATTCTGTTTTTATTCAGATTTTGTTAGCTGCTTTAAGCACTCACCAGAGTAGAAAGGTGGGGTATAAATAAAGAACTCTTAAGTGGCAATATATTGCTGTCATACTCAATCCTGACAGTGAAATTAACACAATATGATCAAGACTTTGATGTAGCCATTGTGCTATATTCAGAAAGACCTGATTTCACAAATTTAACTGCTCAGTATGCCAGTGGGGAATCTTTGTGCATATATGTAGCATGACTGTCATTTGAAAAGAGGGGGAAGTATGGTTTCATTGAGATGATAAATAATTTCTGATATTTCTATCTCTTATCTTTATGTTAAGTTAATACTTTAAATTTAGAATTCTATACAGCATTAATTCTAAAAAATAAATAATATCCTTGTCACCTTTTCACTAAAAAATTAAACTGCATAAACCTTGCTACAGCCTGAGCTCAATCTCATTTCCTCCTATGAACAGGTGAAATACTTTGGACGTGATCCAACTGATGGAAGAATGAGGCTTTCACGAAAAGTGCTTCAGACTCCAGCTACATCTGTTGTTAAAACACTTAATGACAAAAAAAGCATAGTAGTAGGAAGTGCAATGCATGAGTCGGCTAGTTCATCATAGCACAAGAATCCTTCTGAACCAATAGGACTATTCCCTTTGATAGAGACTGAATAATTACCAGAAAAAGCAAATTAATATATATAGGTTTCTACATGCCCATGAGTGTTTTAAATTTCATAAAAATATGATTGAACACCAGCTAATTTTTAGTTGTGTTTAATGCCTTTGGAGTTCTTTTGAAAAATAAGAATTCATAGCACCTTTCTACATTACATAAAAGCTGACAGGTATTTTCAAATGAATAGAATGACTGTTTCCAGAAGTATACAAATGCCCCCCACTATCTGTTTAAAACCTTATTTCTAATGCTAACAAGATATGTCACATGCATAAGCTGTTTTCTTATATATGTAGGAATGTGTATTATTATGTTTATGTAATACATGTTCCCAGAAGAGAATTTAATGGGAGAACAATATAGAAACAAATCATGTTGGAGAAGATGCTTCAGAACATGAGAACGCAAATACAGCACCTGTCTGTAACTCACTGAAACATTTGTCTGTTTTGAATGGCTGTTTCTTCTGATCCCAGGAAAGCACATTATCTCAAACTGTGAAATATTGAGAAGCAAATAAAAGTGGTGAGCAGTTTTTATCGACAATAAATATTCTTTTGTGGGATTATAGAATCTACAAATACTTTTAAAATGGAAAATAGGTCTGTGTAATACTGAAAATTGCCAGCTTTCAGTATGATAAGCTTTTTTTATACTGTTGGGATATGAGTTTGTAAGATCTTCATTGCATATGATTATCTTTAATTCTACCATCACAAGAAAAGTCATTCAATATTGATTGATTAATTATGTGCCATCAAGTCATTTTTGACTGCTAGCAATCACATAGATTTTCTCCATGACGATCTATCCCTAACCTGGTCTTCCAACCGTGTACTCATCGCCACTGTAACTGAGTCCATCCACCTTGCTGCTGGTCATCCTCTTCTTCTCTTTTCTTCCATCTTTCCCAACGTTAGCCTTTTCCAGAGATGTGTCCGAAGGAGGATAATTTGAGCCTTGTCATTTGTGCCTCAAGTGAGAACTCTGGGTTAATGCAATATATTCATTCAGTATAAGGAGATAAAAACAATAAATAACATAATCTTAAAAAATCCAAGCATCAATTGAATCTTAGCTTTGTGTTATTTTGCATTATATGTAATATTTCACTGGGGAGTACTAGTGAGGGGTTGAGAGAATATAAATGTAATGTGAATACACAAACATCTTTTATTTTGCTACTTTAAGCTATTAAAAATATTGTCTAAATTTGTTGACATTCTTTTCTTATCATGCATTTTTGAAATATCTTTGTATGGTCTCTGAAAGTTTTGGTGCTAGCTTTTCCAAAACAATTATAGACATCATTTGTAGAAACATTTTTTCCAGACTTTTTTAAAACACATGCAGTTCAGACAGAATAAACTGTACAAATGTTTATTTGCTGATATATGAAGTGCTATATTTATCTTTTTCACTTGACCCACAGTGGGAGTTACCATGAGTTTCTCTTAATAATAGGTTTTGCTTAGCTTATGACTGGGAATTGGTGTTGTTGCCATGATGATATTCTTCTGGACATAATTCAAAGTTTTGGTTTAGCCTATAAAACTCTGAAGGATTTTAGGCCTGTGACACTTAGTAGCTACTGCCTTCTACCCCACTGGATTATCTGAAATGTCAGGATCTTAAGTAACAGTTCAGAACTTATTTTGCATCCATTCCAGTTAACTCTGATGGATTAAGGCTTGGCAGCAAGACATAGCAATAAAATTCCCTTGCATGTTCAGACTGTGTGACTGCTGTATCACTCAAATGCATGCTCCCTTTTGCTGTCATCTTAAAGTATTACCTTGCCAGTTAAGAGCTTGCTGCCTTGTTTTAGGATGGTGTATTATCTCTCCCTGTCACCTCTTTGAAACTAAAAATGTAAATATATCTACAGCCATTCCTTTGCATGAAAATTACACAGTTTTTAAATTTGTCATTTCTGTCATTTAGTAATCCTGTCCATTTGTAAGTCATATTTGTGTGCTGTAAGACTTGCTACTTATTTGAACAATTGCTGCCTTTAAATGATACAGACAGATGTGTGCTCTATAGGTGTATGGGGACTGCCCTTAATAGATTGGGAGGCAAAGGCTACAGTGGTTGAGGAGTGATATAAAGTGGCTTGTTTTTCATTTTTTGAATTGTCTGTTTGGTGACTTACACTATAGTCTTTGCATGTGTCTAGCCAAACAGTGAGAAATATTTGCTAATAGTCAGCTGTCTTGGCACAGACATTGACAGTGTGGTTGGATGGGACTATGAGGGATGCCAGCTACCAGTTTCTGGTGCTCTAGAAAAGTACAGGATGCCATTTTTAGTGCTCTAGAAAAATCATAAGCAAGACGTGCTTTATGAATATTTTCAGCAGTTGTAGATGTTTTCTATTTTATTTATTTATATTTCAAATTTAGTCACTGCCCATCTCACTCAAAGAGTGACTCTGGGCGGTTTACAGTAAAAACAAGAATAAATATTAAGTAAATAAATAAAAAACAAAAATAAATATGTTCACAGTTGAACAAGCATTTCATTTATAAGTGATGCAAGAGTTCCTTCTTACAGCTGGTTCTTGCAGTCTAGAGTGATAGTATATGCGTATTTTAATGTGCAAATATATCAAGAGTGACTGCATGACCTCAGTGGGTTACTCATAAGTTTCTAAGTGCAAATCACAATGCTGGTTTTAACCTACAAAGCCCTACATGGCTTGGCTCCTAGATGCCTTCTCTCCCTGACAAAGGTCTATTAGCATTTCCCCATTACCAAGAATTTAGCAGAACGGGCTCGCAGGCAATGTTTTTCTTTTGCAGCCCTTATGTTACGGAACAGCTTCCCTCTGAGATAAAAGCTAGTTTAGCCTTCCAGAAGCTAGTTAAAACAGCTTTTGAGAAATGATGAGTTTGTGCCATATGTATTGCTCCAATGTATTATTGTAATGTCTTAGTTTTAATAGTTTTATTATTATAAAGCACCAGGAGGCCATATAGATTGTGATGATATGTAAATGAAAAAAACTAAAATAACTACTACACTCTACTCTCTTCCTCTTCATTCTGAACTATTGGAGAGTGCTTCCTAAACTTGTTTCAGTATTCTCTCATCTAACTCTGCTTTTGTAGAATTGCAAAAAAGCCTGGTGACTAATGTGCAAAATGTTTCAATTTGAAAATGTTCAAAGAGAAACATTTTCCACACTACTGTTAATGCCCTTTCATTGTCAGATCCAAGAACCTTCATACTTTTTTGCTACTTTTAGTGTAGCTGATTGCCGTTTCCAGTTTGGTTCCTTTTATGACCCAGGTCTCTATTCTCTCCGTAGCTGACTTTCTTCCTTTAACTGTATTTGACATTTTACTCTTCTATCTACTATGTAGTCTACTACTATCTCCTTAATATACTTATTTTCTATATTCATTGAAATCATTTCCATTTATTTTATGAATCATGCAGAGCCTTGGTTTTATTGAGTCCTCTCTGTATAACTTTCCAAAATACAGTCTTCCCCACTTTTCTTTCAGCAAAATTTCTATCCATGTTACATTCATCTATCATGTTGACTATTGTAATCTTTCTGGTCTTATTACACCCTCATCCGCTCACACATAACCTACACAATACTGAGTATGTTACTTCACTCCTTATATCCCCACACTGCCTACTTGCCTTCTCTGATAACCTCCACTGTCTTCTTGTTCTAATCTTTAGAACATAGCCTTGCCTTTAATTTGTTTTAGTACCTACTGTCTTTACCTGAAGGGAAAACATTTTCCCCAAGTAATCTTTAAAATGCAGGGTTATCTTAATTAATATAGTAGTAGGTCACATGAATTATTTCTATGTACTCTTCATGCTATCCTGGATTCAGAGTCATCTTCTAGGTTAATGTAATCTACCCAACATATTCCTGTGATTTTTTTTTTCTATACCACTATTAGCTGTCCAAAGCTCTCCTTCCATCTGAAGTTGTACTATAAGCCTTGAACTGCTCCCAGAATCCACAGTATGACCAACTTCCTTATTTCCTTTATCTTACAAAAAAGGAATATATGGGCCATAAGGCATAAGCAGATTTAACTGTTGCCTTTGTGAAGCTGATTTAAGTGTTAATTCTTTACACAGAAATGTATTATTGCTTAGAGGTTTTAATGGTGGTTTAAGTATTATGTACAATTCAGTTATTGAGACTTTATATTTCAGCTGTGATATTAACATTAGATTGTTTGATACTGTATGTTACTATTGTATATTGCACCAATTTATGCATATGTAAAAATTAAACTACAGCTATTACTACTATTTTAATTATTGGCCAAATTCCTTAATTTAGAACTTTGTATTAAGTACCATAGGAAACAGGGTTGAGGTTAATTCCTGAAGTGGGTATATAATTAGTCTGATACCCTGCATAGTTTGGCTTATAGCATGATCCTTAAATCTAAGTGACATAAGTTTATATTGGTTGTCTTGGGGGGAAAATATTGCTATACTGTCCTCTCTTGTACAGTAACCTCAAAAGTCTACTTTTCTGATATTCCAAGACTTGGATTAAGTATTTTTCCTTTTCCTTAAGAGATTGAGTTCAGTGGAAATTGTAGATTCAATAAATATATTACATTTGTTTAATACCAGCTACCATTTTAGCCATTTGCAAGCAAATTTCAAAACCAAATAAAATACCAGTAGCAAACGACTGGACAAAAATAATTAAATCAGTTAAAAACAACTGTCATTGGCTAAAAGTCTGGTCACAAAGGAGTTTCAGGAGTTTCTTATGTCAATTCCATTTTTTTACTGTTACCTTGGAAATCTGATTGATTATATGCCAGCAGGTCACTGTTGACTCTTACTGACCACACAAATAGTTTTTTTCCATAATGGTCTGTCCCTAACCTGGTACTTCAGGTCTTCCAACAATACACCTATTGCCACAGTAACTCAGTTCATCTACCTTGCTGCTGGCCTTCGTCTTCTCTTTCCTTCCACCTTTCTGAGCATCGGAGCCTTCTCCCATCATCAGTGTCTTTACATAATGTGTATGATCATTTGTACCTTGAGTAAAAATTCTGAGTTGATTTGTTTAATGATCCATTTGTTTGTTTTCTTGGCTGCCCATGGTATTCTCAAGGGACTCCCCCTACAACAAAGTTGAAAAGCTTCAATACTCATTCTGTCTAGCTTCTTTAAAGACCAGCTTTTGCTTCTATAATGTGACAAAGGAATACCATTGTCTGCGCTATTCAGATCTTTGTAGGTATAGACACATCATGACATCTAAATATATTTTCCAAGCCTTCAAGGCTACTCTACCAAATAGTAGTCTACAGAATATTTCTTGACTGTTCCTTTACTGTTGATGGTTGATCAGAAGGCAGAAGTTATCTACCACTCCAATATCTTCATTACCACTTCTAAGGCTGGTTGTTGTACCTGTTGGCTTTGGTTTGCTCTTCTTTATATTTAAGTCCTTTTTTTTTCCACTGCTCCTTGACTTTATTACTAGAGCTTGTATTTTTGGCTGTCAAGAATAATGTCATTAATATAATGCAGGTTATGGATGTTTCTTCCTCCTATTTTAAAACCATACTTACCTTCTTCCAATCCAGCTTGCCTTAATATATATTCAGCATATAGGTTGAATAAATAAGTGGATAGTATACAGCCTTGTGTCACTCCTTTGCCAACCTGGAACCAGTGTGTTTCGCCATGTTCTGTCCATACTGACACTTCCTGACCTGTGTATAGGTTTTGCATGGGGACAATGAGATGTTTTATGACTTCCATGTTTCTAAACGCATTCTACCGCTTGACACAATCAACACAATCAAAGTCCTTTTTATGATCAATAAAATACATACTGACTTCCTTTTAGTATTCTTTATATTCTTTGACTTTCTCAACTATTCAGAGATGCATCCAGAGTGCATCTCTTTTTACGTTCATTTTTAACAACAACTTTAAGTTCTTCTCATTCTCTATCAATGAGGTTCAGGACTTCAAAGTGATTCCTGATGTTCTCCTTGAAAATGATGGGTATATGCTTGAGATCATATCATGAAAACTGGTTGGCTTTCCTCTTCTTTGGGTTAACTTGGAACTTGCCCATGAACAGTTTGTGATCTATGGTCTGTGATGCTATAATTGAGTTCCTCCACTTCCTTTTAGCAATAATATAGTCAGTTTGATTTCTATGTACTCTGGTAATGTCTATGTATACAGGCATTGTGGTTATTTGAAGACAGTGTTTGCAAAGAAGAAATCATTAGACTGGCAGAAATTGACAAGTTATTTGTCCTTCATTTTGATTTTCTTAAGCCATACAATCAACTACATTTTCCTCCTTAATATTTCCAACTTTGGCATTCTAGTCTCCATTGACAAGCAGCATCTTATTTGCATAAGATGCAAATCTGTCGATTTCAAATAAAAGTTGATCATAAAACTCATCAACCTCTCTACTTCTGCATCAGTGGTTGGAGCATAAAGTTGAATAATTGTCATGTTAAAGGGTTGTCCACAAAGTCTAATAGATATTATTTGGCCATTGGTTGCATTATAGCCAAGTACTGTTCTTGCTATACCCTTCATAACTATAAAAGCAACACCATTCCTTGCTTTTCATGTCCTGAGTAGTAAACAGTGTGATCTTCTGACTGAAAGTGTCCAATCCCATATCATCTCAGTTCACTGATGCCTAAGATGTTAGTCATTTCATCTTTCATTGTGTTGAGCTTTTCTGTGTTCATGCTTCTTATATTCCATGGGAATTTGGTACTTGATTTATACTTGAATTTCTTAAGGAAGTTGTAGAGTAAATAAATGCATTTTTATATATCTAGATTGACTCATCCATAGAGGCACGCTAGAGGTCACTTCTTGAGAAGTCTGATATTTTTGGGGTGGGGGGAATTTTAACAACAACTAAGCCATTTGGTATTTCCTATATTCTAAAGTATTCTGAATTCTGCTGGCAGTCCAGAACTTAAGCTTAATCATAATTGGAAATAGTAATGGCATTAGCATTAAAAATGAGAAAAAAATTATGTCAACTATGGATCAGTTAATATGATTATCATATGCTTGTAGTTGCATAATAAAATGGTTTAATTTTCAAATGAGGTCAACAACAGTCCATTGGGAGTGGACAGCCTAGAAATGCTATAAAAATAAACACATTTTAAGAATGTAATTATTTGTTTTTAAATTTACTGTAAATTGCTTTTCCCCACTTTGGATTTTTAATGATAAAAAGCAGGATATTATTTATAAAGAAAATACATATTGTATATAATATTGAAAATAGCAAACTACAACCTCCTCAGAAGTATTTGGAGTATAGCAGTATCAAAATATAAGACATTTTTAAAAAACAATTGTTTTATTATCAAATGCATCTCAAGATTTGGAATAAACCATACATTTGCTCTTGAATTTCCTAATGTAGACAAGGCTGGCATTCGCTAAATGTTCCTTAGATTGCTTGCTCTTTCTTAATTTTATGCATCACGGTTTAACACATAGCCGCATTGTATTAAACTGCAGAAATGATAAAAACCGTGTGCATCAAGACCATTAATTATGAATTAAATAGAAGCTGAAACTCTTAAGTCAGTTTGCATCTGAAGGTGGCTCCGTCTCTCCAAAAATTTAAGCTAATATGTCTTTAGGCAGCCCTACTTATTTTGTCCATCTCTGAAGTCTTCGCTATGCCCCACTTGTATCAAATGGCGTGTTTTCTACAGGCAGTTGAGGGGTTAAGCGCTTAACTCTTGGGATAAATAGCTCTAGAAAGATGCTTGATGAAGATGTTTCTCAATAGAAAAAAGATATTCTTGAAAGATGCTCTTCAAAAGAAGATGTTACTTTCCTCACTTCAAAAGAAAAATAGAGAAGCGTGGCTGATGAGCACGAGGGCGTGATTTTCTCTCCACGTTCTTAAGAAGTGCCGCATCGTCCCAACTCCGCTTCTTCACCGCCTTTGCAACCAAGGGAACGGGTCTTTCATCTCAAACGCTACAGCGTCGGTAGCAAAGAAACCCAGATTAATTTAATAAAACAAAGGGGAGAGCTGCTGGGAATCTTGCAGACGGTCCTTCAGAGACGCCTCCTATTCAGGGACGTTATCGCTCCGGGAAACTGCGGCTATAGCTACTGCTGGTGTTGGAAAAACCAAACCAACTCACGGAAACACCGCCTTCCCGCGTCCAGCGGGGAGTATACAGCACGCAGGCGCAACCTATTCTCAACCCCTTCCTCCTTCGCAAACTGACAGCCTTTTCTTTTCCTTCCCTTCCCGGCCACCATAGCCCCTGCTAGTGGAGCCCGTGCAGACCTTCCGTCCCTCTCCCTCCCCCGGCTCTGAGAGGAAGAGAAAGGCAGGGACGGGACAGGAGTCGGATTACAAGATGGCGGCCGTGCCGCGGCGTTAGTGGCTGCTACTGCTGCTGTTGCTGCTGCTGGTTGGTACTGCTGAGGCAGAGGAGCGGTGGCGCCGAGCTGAACGTCATGAAAAGCGGCGAGTTAAAGGCCTCCTGAGTGACGCGCTCAGCCCCCTCCTGGTCCCTCCCCGTCCCTTGCGATCGGGCCGGGGCCCCACCATGTCGGATACCCGGCGGCGGGTGAAGGTCTACACGCTCAACGAAGAGCGGCAATGGGACGACAGGGGCACCGGGCACGTCTCGTCCACCTACGTGGAGCGGCTCAAAGGGATGTCGCTGCTTGTCCGAGCCGAGTCGGACGGTGAGAAAGGGGAAGGAGAGGAATAATGGCAGGCAGGGGATGGCGGCAGCTGCTAATCTCTCTGGGACAATAGAGCCCAGCCAGGGGAATGGGAAAGGACCTTAACCCAAGGGAGCCTTCCGCCACCCCACGCACCCTGGGCTGATGCCACGGACTCCTCTTCCCGCACATGTATTCTCTCTTTTATATTTAGACAAAATCTTAGGGTCAGGTTATTGGACCCCCCACCCCCACTCCAAACGTTACAGGTTTCCACCTCTAAACCCCCAGCACCCTCTCAACAGTCCCGAGAGTTCATGCATTTTATAGTTACAGAACCTTACTGACTGCTTTATGGGACTCGTTTGCTGTATTTGACTACAAAAGTTACTGCTAACTCCCCTGTCAGTGTTAATTGTGCCACTTTAGGGAAAAGAGACTAAATGTGTTATGAGGAGTGGGAAACATTAACTTTTAGAAAACTTTCATAACTTTCGTGACCCTAAACTGTGGCCACTGTTACTTATTATAGATGATCTGACCAATTATTATTTTATAGGCCTTTCATAGTATTACAGATTTGTACTTTAAGATACTACTAACCTTTCAGATATGTCCCAGCACCTTTAGGTAGGTTTTCTCTCAAGCTTGCCTCAGTGAGAAGGCTTTTTCAATAGAACTCCAGTTTTCATATTTTCTTTCAGTTTTATAGTATTCTTCAGGGATTTGCTTATTTTCCATCATCTTACAAGACTAAACTTTATTTCCAGAAATTTCGTGAGTTTAGTCTAAAGCAAAGAAAATAGTAACACTTATGGCATCTTAAATATTAACCCATTTATTATAATTGTTAGTTTTTAAAATACCACAAGAAACTCTCATTTTTCTCTTGAAAAAATGTACTTTGTGTTACCACATTTTCTATCCTACTGTTTAGAATGCTGTGTGTATTCAATTTTAAACTTTTATCTAAGTTATTGTCTTGTTGGTTTTGAGCGTGTCTGAATTCAGCACATAATATTTCAGTGGAAGTGACCTAAAACTATACCTGAAGTAAGCAAAGTATTCAAAATTGTCTCTAATCATTGATTTGGCAGTAGTTGGTGGTGAAAAGAAGAAAAATAAACATTTGTATTAAATTTTACGTGCTGATGGAAGGCCTTTTTTCTGTTGCAGTATTTTTATGGTAAAGCCATGGTAAGTTATTTTCAAAATTGGAAAAGCTGTTTTTAGAAGAAGAAAATATATTGATGTTGTTCATGAACAGGTGCTAATGTACTAAATAAATCTTGTGAAGCTTGGAAATGATTACTCGAGAGCTGTTGCCATGATACATGACTGCTTAGGCACACTATATAATACGTAAATTTAGGATTACATAATTTAGTGTTGTAAATATGTTATAATATATGTTAGCTACCACAGGAAAATAAGAGTATAATGCTTTTACATAGATAAATGCATTGTGTATAGTTTGGGAAAGGCATACTGAAGTTTATCTTAAAATTCCCACATTTGATCATTGTGCTTGCATGAAAGTTTTAAAATGAATACAATCCTTAAAGGGGATAATTACTACTTAAGATGTCTAGGGCTTCTTATTTATTTACTTAAGTTTCTAGTGGAATTTTTGTCATCTTTTCAGGTTCACTTTTGTTGGAATCGAAGATAAATCCAAACACCGCGTATCAGAAACAACAGGCATGTACTTTTTTTTTTTTTTTTGCTATATTTCAACTATGTTACTATTGTTGAAAACACTACTTTCCAAAAAACTGGCAACTGTGTTAACCATTGGAGTAATGTACAGAATGGTGAACCATAGTTTTGTTATATATTAAGTTCCTAGTAGTCCACATACTGATATAAGGCAAGAGCTGTGTATATATTAAATATAGGAAATGAATGTATGAAAATACTATCTTCTTTTACACTTACATTTCGGGACCCTAGAAGCATACCTTCTCTGTAGCAGTGCCTGCCCTCTGAAACAAGGCTTCCCCCGAGATCCAGATAGCCCCCACTCTGCTGTTGTTTAAAATAGCCATGAAGACCTGGTTCTTCACCCAGGTCTTTGGCAAAGGAGAGTGAAACCCCTTGCTTCATCAGGCTTGCCATCTTTTATCTTTTTTTTTTTTTTATGTTTTATTGATTTTATTGTAATTTCTTTGATTGTTGTGAGCCACCCAGAGTCGTTGAGAGTTGGGCAGCATATAAGTTTAATAAATTATTATTACTCTGAATGAACATTTGCTGAATTGTCTGCCATTTCTTTTCTGTCCAGTTTTAATAATATTATTTGATTTTTTATCAATACTTTAATTATTTTGATTTATTTTGTAATATACTAGTTTACACTACATTCCTCCATGCTGAATGCAGCTGTCCAGGTATTTATTGCAGTCCATGTGGAGGTTCATAAATCTTCAAACTTTGCTGCCAAATATCTAGTAGGTTACAATATATGAATGCATATATCTTGATAGATCACAATTCATGTAAATCTCAGAATATTTCTACTTTATTCTACTCATTAATGATTCCCTTTTCATTGCAATAGTTGATTTTTAACAGATTCCATAAAAAGGTAAAGTCTTCTTCAAGTCAAGCTCACTTTCTGACTTCCATGAACACTTCTGTGTAATTTTCTTGACAGCAATGCAGAAGTGGTGTGCTGTTACCTTTTTCCAGGATGTTTTGTTGACTTCCCAGTCTAGCCTACAGTCCCTTTACTAGAGATCTCCCATCGAAATACAGGCCTGACGTTAACTTCAAAACCAGACAAGTCAGCCAGAGGCTGCCACTTGCTCAGACTTTTTATCACAGAGGTTTCTTTGTGTCACAACCCATTAGATATCTGAAATTTAGAAAGTATAGTTATTACTGTCTTTTTTATCATACAAAGGACTTTCAACATTAATTTTTCAATAAGAATCCATATATTTGACACCTTAATTAACTTCTTTGTTAGATGCTAAGAAGAAATGATTAGATTTTTGGCTGTAAATTCAATCTTCAGTTTCTTATATTAGAAAGGGAAAGGACAATAGAGAAAGAAAATAAAACCTAAGTTTGTATAAGTGAACTCAGTAGGGTAGGAATGACTGATGGAATCTTTTCCACATCACAAATTGAATTTAGTGAATTATTATTACAGAACTGGGATTATACCAGAGTCATGTTCTCTTTTAAGATTGTGTAAGTTGTTGCAAACAACTGGTGCTACTCTGTTTCTTCATGAAAGGCATTACTGCAGTCCACATTTTGAGTGCATTTTGTGGCTTCATAAACAATTCAGTCTTGGCCTACTATCTTATTTATATTTATGTATTACTTCAATTTATATGGCCACCCATTCACCATATAACTAGCAAGGTTAAAAATATCCAAATTATTATTATTATAAATTTATATATGCCTCCCAACTCTACATCTACACATTAAAATAGGCTGACATGCTATCCAAACCAGGGGTTGGGAGGCAGGGATAGTTTCACAGGGCAGATATAAAAACCAAGAAGGCATAACTTTTGGGTGCCATCAGATGACACTGCTTAATTGATAGGACCTGGATCATGACAACCCTGTCTATCTTACTTAGCATTAGTTCAGAGTTCTGGTTCTGTCATAAAGGGAAATCCTAGCTTACAACTAACAATTGAGTCCCAAAACCAGTGGACAAAGGAAGGGCTGAAGGAGGAGCCCTGAGCTTCAGGGTTCATTTCCAACTTGACAGAATGTAGTTTATGAAACTTTGGAAAATTGCTGTAGTCCATCTATGCAGCTAATTTCTATATTTGAAATATTGATCTTCTATTTATACAGAGGCATATTTAAAATGTTAAATAAGTTTTTCTACCTGTAATATTTTGAAAAGCTAACAGGGATCAGAAATAAAAAGTATTATGTTGTTTAAATATCAAAAATGTACCCTTTCTATTTTACCGTACTCTTACGTCAGTTCAGCTAAAACATATTGGCTGTTTTACATACAGCATATAAACATGGTTAAAATTATGACTTAAGTGGATAAATTTGGCTAGCCTAGGCCATGAATCATGGTTTATAGATTACAGATTACAATTGTACACAGATGATGATAAATTACAAACTAGCAAACTGTATTATGGCTTGGAGCAGTGTGTGAACCCAGCCATTAAAGGTGGTAAATATTTTTAATATATGTCCCAAGTATCATCTTAGGGTACTGTTACTAGAATCAGTTCCTCACTGTGTGAAATTAGGAGATAAACTAGCATTAGTAATTGGAGAAGATCTTTGCAAACCTAAAAGGAGAAGAGAATGTAGTGAATGTTGGAATATAAAATATGCAAAACAGAAAATTAAACTCTGCATCCAAGAATATATAACCTGTATCTAGTAGCAAATTTTGCTATATATTATGTAAGGTATTTTCCGTTTCGCAATTTCCAATGTCTGCCAAAGTCTAATGAGTTTTTTTTATAATAACTATTAAATTTTAAAAATAGAAAGATAAAAATTAACAAGAACTTATAATCAAGAAAAAGAATAGAAGAAAGAATAAAGAGAAAGAAGGAGCACAGAAGTGCAGAAAGATAAAGAAAAAGAAATACAAAAAAAATGACTTCCGACTTCTTTTACAGCAGATATAAGTAAAATATACATTAAACTCTTACTCTAGGATTACAACTTAATGTCCACTTTTTCTATAATTATTAATTTTACTAATCATCAAATCTATATATCATAATTTCATTTTTTTCTGTTTCCTGCAAAAAAATCCAAAGGGGGTTTCCAATTAGCATTAAAATTAGTCCATGTCTTTTCTCTAATCAAAGCTGTCAGTTTTGCCATCTCAGCTAACTCCATCAACTTTACCATCCATTCTTCCATTGTAGGTAATACTGAGTCTTTCCACATTTGAGCATATAAAAGTCTCGCTGCAATTATATATATAAAAACAAACATCCATGAGATTTTTCCAATTATTTATCCATCAGCCCCAAAAGAAATGTCTCTGGTTTCGATTGTATATTAGTCTTCAAAATCTTCTGAATTAGTATATGTATTTGAGTCCAAAATGTTTTAGCTTTGTTACATGTCCAAGTCTAATGAGATCAAAGATAGGCCCCAGCAAATAAACGCTAGTTTTATTCTTGGGGTAGGTTTTAACTCTTACATAATGATATTCCTAGAAAGTTGAGAAAATAATCATCTTGGGAATGTTTGTAATACGGTGCATTGGTTGGTATAACCTGTTGACATGATCCCTTTTTTTTTTTAATACTAAGCAGCAGATCAGTTTTGCACTCTTTTTCACTTTAAACAGATTCTTTTAAGTCTTACCTAATTCTAGCCATCCAAATAGCATCATCAGCATATCCGAGATTGTTAATGTTTCTCCCAGCAATTTTAATTTCAGTTGCTATTTCTTCTAATCTGGCATTTCTCATGCTATATTCATAGCTTCCTAGTGAAATAGGTCACAAGAGAATCTTGCTGTCATTTAAAAACCCCACAATCCCGAATATGCTCTTTAAAATGAAATGGTACATTCTGCATATAACTTAAATAAATAAAGTGACAATATATAATCTTATCATGTTCCTTTCCCAATTTTGAACCTTTTAGTTGCGCCATATTCTATTCTGACTGTTCCTTCCTGGTCATTATACAAATTCTTCCATAGGCTGGACATAATTTCCAGTGTTGCCTCAACGTTTCCTTCCAGCGTTACCTTTTGCTTTCCACCTTTCTTCAGCTATTTTCAATGTGTCAGCAGACAGACTGTTATCTTCTTTCTGCTTTTTACATTTTGAGATATTTTTGTTTTTTTCATCCTTAAATTTATTAATTTATTAAATCTAATCCATAAAATTAATTATTGACCTTCAGTGGATAATCATATGGAATATTGTTGAGGTTGTATCTTTTGGGTCTGGTTTTTTTTTTCCTTTAAGTTTTATTTTAGTATAAGTTATAATTTTGCAAGAAGGAGTTTGGGATCTGAGCCTCAGTGAGCAATAGGTCTAATAGTTTCCCATTATTCCACTTGCTATTTTGTTTCCAACTTTAGCATTCTACCCTCCTATATTAAGTATGACATCTCCTTTTTTGAGTGTGGTCTTAGCAAGGTGCTGCACATCACCATAGAACTCTTCAGCTTCTACTTCTTCTCTATCTCTGAGTTGAAACATAGACTTGGATCATTACAATATCAGTTGATTTGCCTTGGACTCAAATTGAGATCATCCTGTTATTTTGTGGGTTGTATCAGAGCACTAACTTTGATATCTTTTTGTTAATGATGGCTGCTCCATTTGTTCAATGATGTTCAGTAGAAGATCTGATGCCCTTCTGAGGTGAAGTGACCCGTCCCATTTCAGTTCAGTTCACTGATTCCCAGAATGTTAGTATTGTCTGAATATTTCTGCTCTGACATCTGGTTTAAGGTTTTGACATTCCACACACCAATGGTATACATATGTGTTGAACTTTCCTTTTGCCTTTGGCCACATCAACATCTGGGCTTCCTATCAATTTTTATCCAGCCACATCATAAATACCACTCATAGATGCTGTGTGATCTTTTCTAGTAGCTCCTTAGATACTTTCTGATCTGGGGAGTTCATCTTCCAGTATCATTTTGACATTGTCCTGGTTTTGAATGTCTATTTGGTTTCCTTGGCAGAATACTGGAGTAGCTTGTCATTTCCTTTCCCAGAAGATCACATTTAATCTTCCCCTTGTCTATGATTTGCCTTTAATGGGTGACCCTTCTGGAAGTGTACACTCCCAACAGTACAGCCCCTTCACAATTACAATATAAGAATCCTTGAAGGGTAATCTGTGCTAAAATATTTTCCACTGTTTTTTAAGATTGCTTTTTATGTTCCTTCAAAATTGAATGCATACTTATTATTTTATGTGCAGTTGTCTACAGACTGAAAAAAGGAGAATGGATATCCTTTCAATACTCCATAGTACTTACATGGATTAAAATCAATATGCATTACTCATAGAAATGTGAGGAAAACCTTCTTTGACTCCTGATGTATCCAGAGTATGGTTGACTTTGCACATTGTGCTAAGCCAAATACAATTTTTTAAATTCTGGCTTAGCATGTTGTACAAATCCAAAGTACAGTTTTTAAGTCATAATGGTTTATATCATAATGTGCAAATCCAGTTCGTGTAATAAAATGATGGTAATGAAATAATGAACTTCTGAATATCTCCATCAAAATTGAAATAGTGTACTATTTGCCATCTTTTTAGTAAGGTGCTTCTGTGGACTAGAGCGCCTAATAAATGAGTGGCAGTTTGTATATCAGAACTTATCCATCCTATATAAAATATGGTTTTTGAAAAGTTCCATGGCTAGTTGGGGGAAAGGATAATAGTGCTGGATTGTCTTTCTCTTCCCCCTCCTCCCCCTCTTCCTCCCATGTTCCCTGCAATTCAGTACTGGTTGTTGAAGCCTACTTTTTTTGACACTTGAACCTAGCTATATGTTAGTCTTACACTTTGCAGTGGAATCAAATAATAAATATAATATTCCATTTTAAAATAGGACACTTTGATTGTTTGGTCAGAAGCAGAAAATTATGATTTAGCTCTGAGTTTTCAAGAAAAAGCTGGCTGTGATGAGATCTGGGAAAAAATTTGCCAGGTAAGGTTAACATTTAAAGTTTTTAATGCTTTTTAATTTAAATCTGATTCTTTATAAATTCTGTGATTGAAATAATGTTCTAGTGACCCATTTAATTGCATCTTATTTTTTATAGTACATATTGCAAAATTTATTTTCTTGTGCAGCTGATGATGTAATTTTCAGTGGCATAATTTAGAGTAGCATTTCAGGACAGCTTTGCATTAACAGTTCTACATGTGAAATTATTTTGAGGTTTACAGTGGCTGTGATTCTGCTCTGTGATGTTACAAATACTACCATTAACTTATGCCATTGAGGCTTGCTCAGAGAAGTTGTTCAGTTCTGATGGGCCACAGGAATATTCTTCCTTCCTTTAACCTCAACATCTGGCATAATAGAACAACCTAAATTTGGTGTTCAGCCCACCAGTCCCATTTCGCTGTCAGTTTGCAGACTGTTAGAACTATATTAACACGTCATTTAGATAATTGGTAATAACATTGATTTTCATATTTCTTCCTTTTCCTTGCCTCGTAAAGTCACTAATATGTATCAGAATAAGTCAGCAATTATTAATGTTTTTGATTTTAGGTTCAAGGTAAAGACCCTTCTGTGGAAGTTACACAGGATCTCATTGATGAATCAGAAGAAGAACGCTTTGAGGAAATGCCTGAAACTAGTCATTTGATTGATCTCCCTACTTGTGAACTCAACAAACTCGAAGAAATAGCAGACCTAGTTACCTCAGTTCTCTCATCACCCATACGTAGAGAAAAATTAGCCTTGGCCCTGGAGAATGAAGGCTACATTAAAAAATTATTACAGCTTTTCCAGCTTTGTGAGAACCTAGAAAATACTGAAGGTTTGCATCATTTGTATGAAATTATTCGAGGAATTTTGTTCCTCAATAAAGCAACTCTGTTTGAGGTGATGTTCTCAGATGAGTGCATTATGGATGTTGTGGGATGCCTTGAGTATGATCCTGCATTAGCTCAACCAAAAAGGCACAGGGAATTTTTGACCAAAACAGCAAAGTTTAAAGAGGTCATACCCATAACAGACTCTGAACTTAGACAAAAGATTCATCAGACTTACAGGGTACAGTACATTCAGGACATCATCTTGCCAACACCATCTGTTTTTGAAGAGAATTTTCTTTCTACCCTTACTTCATTCATTTTCTTTAACAAAGTCGAAATTGTCAGTATGCTGCAGGTAAGTGAATTCAAAAGTTTGAAAGAGTTTCACTTTGAAAATTCTAAATATAATTATGAAGCTAACCATAAAACCTTTTAGTATGCTGCTGTTGTTTGCATGTTCTCATTTAGTAGTTCTGATAAATTATTTCTTACTACCCGCTCTCACAGCAGCATAGTTTAGCTTTATTGTTTGTGAACTCACTGTTGTATGTTCCACAGGCTATTCATGAACATAATAGATCCCTTTTAAACATGATATACCACATATAAGTTGTTCTTATATGTGTTATGAGAGGTGCATGGTTTTGTGACAGTTCTCTTCATGACAAATAGTTAGCACTGATGCTAGCTTTTAAGCAGTTGTGTTATGCATGGTACTAAAAGTAAAATGTTATAATCACAGATGTTTCTAATATCACTAATTTTCCCCTGCATCTATAAACAGCAATATGTGAGCAGTGAACATTTTCTATAGGCTATATGGAAAGGTACAGCTTTTTAATTTTGTTAAAATTTATTTCTTTGAAAACACATGCACCAGACATAAGGTTCTAAAGATGAATCAAAAATATTAAACATACAGTAATTTCTATTGGTATACTGTAACAATAAAAAAAGTCTGAATAAAAACCCTTTTAAAATAAATGTAAAATCTCTTGGCAGTTGCCTTGTTCATTACAAATTATACCTATAAATATTGGCATTGAGTTAAGAAAAATACCAGACTGAGATAAAACAAGAACAAGGGAAGTAAGGAATATAGAAAACTTTCTTTTGCCAGGTCAGTTTGTCAATATAGCCCAATCTTAGGTAGCCTAATTGGCAACAACTCTAAAGGATTGTAGTGATCTCTTACACTGCCTGCTGTCTCCTTCACCTGTATTGATGATGCGTAAGTTTGGGTCTTTGACTCTCTGCATATAGAGAATGTCCTGCATATAGAGAATGTCCATACCACTGATCTGTCCATCTTTTCCTGATAGGATAAAAATCCTATCCTTTTCCGTCCATAATTGGCATAATTTATTTAAAATATAGTATTCCAAGAATCTTAGGTATACAAAATAATTCTAAGCTTTTGTTTGGGCTTCCTATTTATTTCAGTTGTATTGTTGACAGTGAATATATTGGACAAAAACGCTTCAGTTATGGTAGTAACACATAGACCCCTGTCTTCCTACATATTTGCTAGTTATTGTTTCTTATTTTGATGAACCTGATGAAGCAGACTAGGATGACAACATTTTGTCATCTGTAAATATTTTATTCTTCCTGTTTGCCTCTTAAATGACATCACAGGTACAAATCTAGATGATTTAATTACTGCAATATTTTGAATATTTAAATAATTCTGAAATATACTTATGTTGAAGTAGTTCTAAAATGATGTGTTTTGATTGTAGCAGTGCCAAAGTTTAGCTACTGCCATAGTGTTGGCTGCATGTCATCCAGTAAAACTCTTTTTATTAGTTGTGTAAAATTTGTCATAGCTGTGTAGAATTTGCATTCCCACTCCCTTAAATAATAGCTTAAATTCAATTCAGTGTGAAATACATTGGGTCCAATGAAATCCAGCCGGTTCACTGAAAAGGCAGAAATGGACTGAATTTCTTATGACTGCTCAGATATGTGTTGTTATTAATTAATTAAACAGTTGTATGATCTGGCACATTGTTAGAGTTATCTGGAATTGTTCACCTGATATTGATTTATTTAAAGTATTTTTACATAGTGTTCAGCAAAAAGACTCCTAGAACTGCTAGCCTGATATAGTAAATACAAGTTAATCCTTGTCCATAGGCTTGCGGTCAGAAAAAGACAACATAAAAGGAAAAATGGAGAGAGGTGGGAAGAGGGGGAAAAAATAAACTTCTGGCATTTTAAATAAACAGTAGCTCTTATAAAAACCAGTTGGAAAAGAGCTGAGGAGATAAGAAGTTGAACTGAGTTATTATTGTAAGTATCCTCAGTCTGATTATAATATTCCATTATATGCTTTTACTTTTTCTTAGATTTTTTTCCTTTGTGCATGTGTGCATGTTCAACTTGTCATAGTGGGTGGCTGAAGGAAAGAGCTGACGAAGCTAAATCAGCGAAGGTTTAAATAGGAACAAAGAAACTTGCTTTGTACCAAGTCAAATCACTGATTAACATAGCTCAGTGTTGTCTAGGCTAATGGATAATGTCTCTTTTGAGTTGCAGATAGATGATTTTCCAAAATTGCCCAGGAATTGAACATGGATATTTTATATGCAAAGCATATGTACCATAACCTAATTAGAGCCTACAAAGAACTTTTAGAGAATCAAGTTCCATACTTGGCCTTTGAATGAGCTTCTTGGTGCCACATTCGAAAAGGGTATAGGGCTAGGGGGAAAAATGAAAGTCAATTTATTGTTGTTTAGTGTAAGCGAAATTAATTAAATGCAGTTATTGTGATTATTCAGAATGGATTTAATACTTCTCACTTCAGTTATAGCAGAACAGTAATTTTATACCTCTTGGGGATATACTGAAGGATTGAAAGGGCAAAACGCAACCTGAGGTGTCAGATTGGGATGATGGTTAGACATTGTGACATGAAGAATTAAAATTACTGGAAAGTACTCTGTTGTTACTATTCCTTGTATATCAAGAAATGGCTGTGATACTTCGTGCTAAATCTGGTGATATAACAAATTGTATTTTTCTTTAACTTGGTCTTTTCATTCCTCATTTATCCTACTGTAGTTCTTGGGTTAGGTCATAAGTACGTGATTGTTCAGTATTCATCAGATAAATTGTAGTTAGTACAAGGTAGATTACTGTCTCACAAGAAAAAATAACTTGGACTATGACATTTTAGCTTGTACTGATACTGTTTGAATTCTGAGCATGATAAAACATACCTTGAAAACACTCTTAAAACCTAAAATATTTAGACTGCTTGATTTTCAGACCATCTGGTCTTCCTGTGTCAAGCTGTAGTGATAATGTTCTCTCTTTTAAACATGCTATTGATGTTAATGTGTCATTCAGTTTGCAGTTTGATCCTTAGTAGCTGTTTTAGTTGTGTAATAGTTCCTTTTTCTGAGTTGAAGCATTCTCTTGAAGCATCACAAGGCCATTTGAGCTGAATTGGCTTTTTCATGGTGGAAGCCGTATTGCTCTTAGGTGATGTTTTAATTAAGTTTTAGATTTGCAGAGATTTAAATTTGTCTTCAGTTCTTGTTTAAGGTTTGATTTTTAAAATATTGCAACATTGAATGTGATAAAAATTGGAGTATGTGATAAATATATGGTAAATGATATAGACTAGGCAACCTCTTAGCGTTACAGTACCGCCTTACTTAGTGTTCTTCCCTTTCCACCCCCTCACATTTTCAAAGAGCATAACACATGTAGGATAAATTTTTGCACTTGTCAACGGGTATATTGTGGAAACAGTCTCCTTCTTTATTTCTGTCCAAGTTACTACTATTGCAACAATATGAAATTGTTGTGCTTTTTGAGTTTCATTGCTGCCTGCCCTACAGTGCTGCTCCAGAAATGAAAAGAAATGTTGGATGAATCTCTGTTGACTGGTAGTACTGAACAATACTGGAGTAGAAATAAATTATATATGTATAGCTAGGACCTACCTTCTTTTAATGATTAAAGTCTGAAGAACTACTTCAGAAGTAATCCCAAGGCTTCAGGCCCCCACACTCATAAAACTGGCCTTGAACTTGTCTGTGGTTTCAGAAGTAGTTGCCTGTATGCTATGATCTACTGTTGTCCTCAACACTCACAACTTTATTCAGCTTTTTGGATCTTATTCTATAGGTGTTCGCAATTTTAGAGGTTATAAATACCTTACAGAGAAAAAAAGAAAAATAAATTTAGGTGATGTTCAGGAAATTTAATCATAGATTCTTTTTGCAAAAGTATGCTTACTTATAGTAGCCAGTACTGAGATAATATCTAACTAGTTTTATTTCAAGATTTAAAAATAAAAAATTAACAAAGCATTACACAATTTGTAGAGAAATCTTTAGTGCACTGGCCCTTATATTATATAGAGGTAATAGTCATTCAGAGGCAAGAGTATTCTTAAAGACTGTTTAATTTAAATGCCTAGAAATCATTTGGAAGATACAATTTAGGCTATAATTTATCCCCCTACTCAGTGTGGAAATCCAGATCCAAATTTCCTGCGCCAGATCATCATGAATATAGTTTTCATGATGCAGTTCCATCTTGAATTTAACAACTAAGGAGTTCTAACTCCTGTCTCTTCCATACTAAGTTACAGTATTTTACTTTTGTGCTGTTGGTAGTGATAAAATTAAAGGTCATTTTGCTGTGATCATTGTAAACCATTGGTGGTCTGGTGGAGAAAATAGAGTTTTTCTCACTTTCTAAACTGTTTCTTATTCATAAGAAATACATGTCTTGTAAGTAAAAACTAAATAAGTAAAATATTTTAAGGTTATGTTTTACTTTTTAATAACAAGGCAGACATGGTTGTATATTTAGAAGTGTCATCTGTAACTAAAATTAAAATAATCTATTGATGCAATGTGATGTTATGGAAGAGTTATAGAGAGGGTACATTTTGTCTTTTTGTAGTACAGTATTAACTGATATATAGAAATAAGGCACATGCTTAACAACTCCACACACAAACTACTGTTAATTATATTATTAACTGTGTAGTCAAGAAGAAATAAAGAGAACAGACCGTACCTTCACAATTCCTTTTCTAAAAATATCATTTTTTGTTGTCAGTGCCCTTCAAAATGTGGGGGAGCTACAATAATTGGCCTTTGTGGCAACCAGCTGGAAGTTCCAGGCTAGATATTTTGATAGAGGGATGTGTCATGAGTATGAGGTTTGTGACATAGTTGTTAACTTTTAGTTGGGGAGGGGTTATTTAGAAATGCAGATTACTGACTGCAGTAGTCATGTCTGTTTTGCATGACACATTTCTAAGAGATGAATAGACATTAAGTAGTTTGCAATCTTATTGTTGGAGCAGGAATGATGAGATAGAGGGACATTTGGGAAATGGTATAGTGGGAAGCAGGAAATAGTGACTTATTTTTTGTGCTACCTTCCCCAGTTCCAAAGTATATTTCATCTGCATTTTGGTTTGGCAAAATTATATTGATTTATGTTCACAACAGTAGCATTGTTGCCATTGTGTCACCTTGGAGATGGACAGGTTTGAATGCTAGAAAAAATTGTTGAGATTTAATTCCTATTTTCATATTTACCTAACTAAGATATCCTAATTAAAATTAATCATATTTGCCTTCATTTAAGAGCAGGTTGTGACTACTTGAACTGTGCATACTACTTCTTTCTCTAAATCTTTGGTATAGTCTTTATATTGTTAAACTCTCAATACAGATTAAATTTACTACTAAAACTATTAAAAAGTTTGATACAACTTAGTGTTATTTCTGGTTATTCTATACCTTTGAGACAAGATAAATCACTTACGGTTATGCTTAAGATTAGAAAAATAATTGTTGAATCTGCATTTGCCTTTGAAATTACAGGTCTTAGGAAACTGCTATATCCATATCCACACATTTTTTTCCTGGATTATTTTGTTCGGTTCCCAGATGGCAGGGTATTCTTGCCACCTTTGAGTGCTGTGTTCCAAAAAGAGGAAATTTCAAGTGTTTAAATTCTTTAATTCTTTACAATAAAGACAGAAACATCATTCATCAGTTTTTCAGGAAGAATTGCTGATTCCTTGAAAACTATTTATTCTATTACTCTAGAGCTTTTGCTGCATCTTTTTTGCTCTCTTTACTGTTCTCATTTTAAGGTGCCTTAACCAGAGACTATGTAGATCTGAACTGAACATTCAAAATACACTTGAATTGTATAGCTTATTCACTGGGCTGCCTCACCCAATCCATGGCATTTCCCATAATTCCCATAATTTTCTACTAACCAGGCTTGCTGGGTAATGTGTTGGAAGCTATACAGTGCATTTGGAAAGTATTCAGACCCCCTTCACTTTTTTCAATTTTGTTATGTTGCAGCCTGATACTACAGTCATTCAAATTCATTTTTTTTCTCATTAATCTACACTCAGTACCCCATAATGACAAAGTGAAAACAGAATTTTAGAAATGTCTGTAAATTTATTAAAAAGGAAAAACTGAAATATCACATTGGCATAAGTATTCAGACCCTTTACTCAGTACTTTGTTGAAGCACCTTCGGCAGCAATTACAGCCTCGGGTCTTTTTCGGTATGACGTGACAAGCTTTGCACACCTGAATTGGGGGATTTTCTGCCATTCTTATTTGCAAATCCTCTCAAGCTCAATCAGGTTGGATGGGGACTGTCGGTGGACAGCCATTTTCAGGTCTCTCCAGAGATGTTCAGTAGGGTTCAAGTCAGGACTCTGGTTGGGACAGTCTAGAACATTCACAGAGTTGTCCCTACGCTATTCCTGTGTTATCTTGGCTGTGTGCTTAGGATTGTTGTCATGTTGGAAGGTGAACCTTCGGCCCAGCCTGAGGTCCTTTCATTGAGGATATCTCTGTACTTTGCTCCATTCAGCTTTCCCTCAACCCTGACCAGTCTCCCAGTCCCTGCTGCTGAAAAACACCCCCACAGCATGATGTTGCCACCACCATGCTTCTCTATTGGGATGGTATTGGGCAGGTGATGAGCAGTGCCTGGTTTCATCAGACCAGAGAATCTTGTTCCTCACAGTCTGAGAGTCCTTCTGGTGCTTTTTTGCAAACTCCAAGCGGGTGTTCGTGTGTTTTGCACTGAGGAGAGGCTTCCGTCTAGCCACTCTGCCATAAAGCCCAGATTGGTGGAGCGCTGCAATGATGGTTGTCCTTCTGGAACTTTGTCCCATCTCCACACAGGATCTCTGGAGTTCAATCAGAGTGACCATCGGGTTCTTGGTCACCTCTCTTACTGAGGTTCTTCTCCCCCAGTTGCTCAGTTTGGCCAGGAGACCAGCTCTTGGAAGAGTCCTGGTTGTGCCAACCTTCTTCCATTTGAAAATTATGAAGGCCACTGTGCTCTTGGGAACCTTCAGTGCAGCAGAAATTTTTTTGTAGCCTTCCCCAGATCTGTGCCTTGCAATAATCCTGTCTCTGAGCTCTGCAGGCAGTTCCTTTCACCTCATGGCTTTTGCTCCGGTACAGTAGGCATTGTCAGCTGTGAGGCCTTCTATAGAGAGGTGTGTGCCTTTCCAAATCATGTCCAATCAATTTAATTTGATTATTGGTGGACTCCAGTCAAGGTGTAGAAACAGCTCAGCAATGATCAAGAGGAATGGGAGGCACCTGAACTAAATTTCAAGCATTGTTGCAAAGGGTCTGAATACTTATGCCAATGTGATATTTCAGTTTTTTCTTTTTAATAAATTTACAGACATTTCTAAAATTCTGTTTTCACTTTGTCATTACAGGATACTAAGTGTAGATTAATGAGAAAAAAAATGAATTTGAACTATTGTAGTATCAGGCTGCAACATACCAAAATTGGAAAAAGTGAAGGGGGTCTGAATACTTTCCGAATGCACTGTAGATCAATACAAGGAGAAGAGAGAAGTTTGAGAAAAAAAGCTGGAATAGGGGTTCAATTAGGCTCCTTTGGCTTTCAACCCTTTTTTCTGGATCTGTTTGAATTTGGGGACAAATGAGACTTGGGAGAGGAGAATCTACTTTATAAGGAAAAGACAGAGTAATAACAGTATGAGGACTAGGAATCTTTCCATCTTTTCCCCCTCCCTCAATTCCTGAAGCACACAATTTTAGGGTTAGGGTCATAATAGCAGTTGTTGCCTAGTCTGTTTAAAATAGTGATGAGAAGCAAAATACCTGTTCAGGCATTTAGTTCAAACTCATTTAAAAGTCAGACTGGGTCTCCTTGCTAACCATAATCCTTTCATCATGTCACTTTTGCCTAGTCTCATCATTTTATACATACCATGCAAAGTCTGAAGCAGGGAGGCCTACTTTACATTCTTAAGCTACCCAGGCAATTTAGAACCATGCTTTCTCTTGTCTGCCATTCTAATTGTTTAAGTAGGGATAATAATAGATATGTGATAATAATTTGAATCTCAGTAGGTTGTGGCTACTTAAAAATATCTTAGGCTAAGTACTTGTACCATTTCAGAGTAAGCTGATCATTATGACTGATAGAACTACTTATGGTTAATTACAGTATTGTTCACATACCGTGTTGTTTTACATCAAATGAGTCTGAAAAGAAGAAACAACATTTGTAGAGCATAAATATGTATACCTGGCAGCGCACAAAATGAACAAATTGGAGAAAAACAAATCCTTATTTTACCTTCTAATTTTTAAAATAGTGAGCTTTGTGTTATAACCATATATTACAATATTCTACAGGAAGATGAAAAGTTTTTGTCTGAAGTTTTTGCACAGCTAACTGACGAAGCTACTGATGATGACAAAAGACGTGAACTGGTAAGTTCATTTCGTAGATTTAACTCTGAAATGCATGTGCTTGTTTATAATTCCTCTTTGTATATGGAAAGGTCATACTTTTGACAGCTTTATGTGTACACCTATGTCATGACATGGCACCCAGGACGTCAGTTTTTACTTTGGTTTGGTTTGGTTGTTTTGTGGCTGACTTATAGAACTGTGAAGACAACAGATAGGTAGTTCTGTAGCTTTGTCAGGATCATATATTTCAAAATGTTGGAATAAGTAGGTCCCCACCATTCATGAGACATTAAAAGCATAAGAAACATTTACTGAATAGGATAAGTGTTCATTCAGTAGTTTCACATACTAGTTGGGTCTGAAAACAATATTCTGATGTCTTTGGGGAAGAGATAATGAAAGAAGAGGCAGTAATGTTACCATCTTCATTAAATTACTACGTCTACTATCTATATTTCCTCAAAAATGTATGCTCTTTTTGCTTAATACAATTCAATACAATACAAGTTCTGTGCTCATTTTAACCTATCAGCAATGTACTTATTTCCTTATATAAATCTTTTCTTTCATTTTGTACAGGTTAATTTCTTCAAGGAGTTCTGTGCATTTTCTCAGACATTACAGCCTCAAAACAGAGACACCTTTTTCAAAACTTTGGCAAAATTAGGAATTCTTCCTGCTCTTGAAATAGTAATGGTGAGTTGAACCCCAAGCAAAGCATCTCATACATTTGCTTATAAGGATACCATGCCTAACATTTTAAATAGATACTATTCAGAGTTACTCTGCATATTTCCATACTCATTTAAATATCCAGCTGATATCTGGACCTTGACTCTCATTTGTAATAACTTAAATTTTACCTGAGGTACAATGTCTGTGTGGATGTGTACATCAAATTTGGAGGGGTATGTTAAATATTTTGAAATGTCAGCCTAATGAGGTAGACCAGATCAAGAAACCGACTCCACAGAAAGACTATAACTATACTTTATTGAGATAGGCTATAGTAACAGAATCTTGCAAAGCTGCTTGTGTTTAACCTTTCCTCCATCTTACACATCACAGAGTCAGGGAGGAGCCAGCCTGAGCCTCTTCCTAATACTATTTCCTTTCCCAGGGCTAAAGGAATATTTCTGTTAACAGTTTCTGAATATTCCCTTCAGGACCATCTCCATGGCTCTCTACATATATATGATGAATATTTCCAATCTTGGTTCCATAAATATATTAACTTCAGTAATAGTTACAAATTGTATAGCAAAACAAACTCAACTTTATGAAGAGCTGTATAAGGAATTTTGGGTGGGTGAAGTAAATCCAGTTATAGCCACTAGTTTTACGGAAGACCTTAGATTCAAGGTGACATGGAATGTTTTTATATAAGTTGTATAACAGGGATGGAGGACCTTCAGTCTTCAGATCCTATCAGCTCACGGGATCATGAATAAGTTCCTTCCCTCCCCAATATTTGAGGACTTCATTTCATTTTATTTCCTTGTATAAAGTTAGTGCTCTATCAGAAATGCTCCATTTTAACTAGGTGATCTGATTTTGTTTTCAGGGTATGGATGATTTACAAGTTAGATCTGCTGCTACAGACATATTTTCTTATCTGGTAGAATTCAGTCCATCTATGGTCCGGGAATTTGTAATGCAAGAAGCACAGCAGAGTGATGACGTAAGAACCATGCAGCTTTCTTACAAATATAGATATATATTATATTCCATAAGTAAAGATAGTGGCCATTTCTAGAATCAGGGTTCTTGTTCTGTCAAACCAAAGCATTAATTCTCTATAATAGATGCAATCTTGTTCTCCCATCTCCTGAGAACATGGCTTGTATTCTCAGAAATACATTTCATGAAGATCTTAACAGTTGCACTCAATTATTTGGTAAATAATTCCTCAAACAATATTTGCCTCATTATAAGATTGGGTTCCACTTGCTACACAGGTCGTTGCTCTTAGCATAGCAATCGTTTCTCTTCACTTTTGCCCCCTAACCTTACCAATCACTTTCTTGTTGGGATTCTGTTTCTGGAAGTCAGATGCAAAATATGGATTGGAGGGCTTGATAGTTAATTTGACCTCCTTGAATTTACTAATATTCAGGCATTAAAGGGAAGTGTGGAGCCTGTTAAACAGTTGTATTGTGTGTAAGTTTAGAATGTACTCTCCCATGCTTTTTGTTGTTATAGTCTTTAACTATTTTAACTGTATTTTAATGGTTTTGTTTTAATTATTTTGATTGTTTGGTTTGTGTTTTTTAACTGTGTGTTGCCCAGAGTCACAAACATTAGATGGGCAGCTGTATAAATAAAATAAATAAATAAATGACATTTTGTTTAGATAGTTTAATCTCTGAATTGTTAATAACATTGATAATACAAATGTCCCAGCAAATTTCAAGAAGCAAGAACTAAATAGGGTTGGTTCCAATACTTTAGTATTTCCTTTGTCTAAAGCTCTGTTCCTATGTTATGACATCCAGAGCTTTTACCATCATTGTCCTGGGTAATATCCTGGGCCCTTTCCCAGTCTATGTTGCTGTTCTACATTATCATCCCAGACTGGGATACTGTTGAAGTCTTCATTCAGAGTTTGGAAAGTGTGAGGGAAATGCAGGACTTCTGGGGAAGCAATGGCGGACTGAAGACGGCTCCACAAGAGCGGAGCCAGTGGCTGCAGTGAGAAGAGGAGCTGGTGAATGGATCGGTTCCTCAGAACCCCTCTTCGGATCAAGGAGAGGACTAGGATCACCCACAAGTTTGCTCCATACAGAGGCTTGCCCATGAAGAGATTGCAAAATAGCGATCTTCAGTGGGTTTGAGAGGGAGCTGGGGGAAAATCATCCTGCCTAAGCCATGGTGCGGCACTTTCAAACAGATGCTAGGTTCGCCCACTTCCTCTCTTAACTATCTTAGGAAATTGCTTGTTATTGATCTTTTGGATGTTAAAAACCTTCTGAAGGGCAAGTTGTGGGAGAGCTTCCTTCTATCCTGGATGAAAGAAATTTAATGTAAGATTAAGGATTAAAAAGGAAAAAAATAATTTTTGGAAAATAGCAAAAGAGCATCTAGACTGTTGATTTTGAAAAGTTAAGGGCCAGGTGGACTTGAAAGGATATTTCCTGTGGGTTGTTTAGAATTTTATAAAAGTATATATGAAGATTTTGAAATTAACTGTAAGAAATTCTCCCATGGGAAAGTTTTGCTGATCAGAAAATAAACATATTGTAAGAAGGGATTTTGAAGGTTGACTAGAGGGAACCAGAGGGAACTAAGGATTACAATTAAAGGAGAAGAGACCTGTTAATACAACGGAGCAATATTAACTGACTGTAGAAGAAATTAAGGCTGTCTGGGAGCAATGTACTCAGAAATTACTTTCAGGATTGTCTGGCACTATAAAAATGGATCTAACAGAGGCTACAGAAGAGGAACAGATTCCTTCTTCTCTTATCAAAAGGGACCTCTTAATCTATTGAAGCGGTTTCTGAGAGGAGACAAAGAGAAAATGATAAGAAATCAACTTCTGGGATATTATTTGACAGGATTAAAGACCAAACTTTTTAAAAGTAAACAAAAGGACTATAAAGTGAATTTAAGTAATCAGGGTTAAAAAACATACGTTGTGGTTTCTGGTAGCTATTAACAGGATTTTTTTTGACCACGACTGAATGATGAGACTTTAAAGATTTATTTATAAATGAGGAGAGATTTCTTTTGCTTTATTCTTCAGAGAAAGTATGTTGGAATACAAAATGGTTTTTTTTAAATTAAGATTAAAAAATATATATTATCTCTGGTAGCTCTTAATGGACTTTTGCTGAATAGGGCTGAATGATGAGTTTTTACAATTTGTTTATTATAAGAGATGAGATATGGGAAGAAGAGATTTTTTTAAAAATTAATGAAATACTAGAGAAGGTGTTAAGTTACCAAACATGATTCTGTTCGTCCTATCTAGACTGAGAAGAGGGCATCTTCTGGATCCTGCCCTTGCAAAAAATAAGAGGGGTGTAAGCCACAAGGCAGTTCTTCTCTGTGAATGTCCCTACATTATGGAACATGCTACCCCCAGTGGTATGCTTGGCCAATTCACTTCTGCTATTTTGGAATGTATTGAGAACCATACCTTTGCAATGGGCATTCTGTTCCTAGACGGTGAACATTGGAGGATATTTTTCCTGATATTTATCATGGGTAGATTATTATGGAAGATCCTATATTTTATCTTTAAAACGTGTATATTTTATTGTACACTGCCCAAGATCAAACATACATATGTAGATATTCTAGTGATTGCAGATTCCTATAGATGTGTGTGAATATCAGTAGGAGAGAAAACCTCTTTACATACGGTTGTACACATGTTGGTTTCCATGGAAGCCAACACATTACACTATCAAGGTTCTAGGTCAGTGGAAGCCAAGAGACACATAATTGTATATGTGCTGCTCCAGGAGAGATACGTCATGGGAATGATATTGCCCATAAGATGTTAAGTGGTGAATGTTTCAAATTACATAATATATGAACAGAGCATAAGTCTTTACAGTTTTCTTGTAGGGCGTATTAAGCTGAATATTGAACTTTGTTCCTTTTTGCTTTATTTAAGTAAACCTCAGTTGTCACATATTCTTAAAACTATGCATATGGGGAGGGATAGAATATGTATAATATTCTGTGCAGGATGTACAATATGCATGTACAGGAATGGGTAGGAAAATGCCAGTCTCTGTAATCAAGTAGGTTTCTAGAGAAACACATAGGCTCAAGAGACTAAGCTTTGTCAGTTTAGTGTTCATTTCAGCCGTAAGGTTGTTTTAACACAAAATTTCCGAAATCCCTGTGTAATAAATACATATCAAATTGTTATCTTTAGGCAGAATGTGGGTGCAACATATTTGAGAGCTATGAAGTTTTAATATTATCGTTAATTTTTGAAAGCAAAACATAATTTGTTTTTGGTTTGTTACAGGATATCCTCCTCATAAATGTAGTCATTGAGCAAATGATTTGTGACACTGACCCTGAGCTTGGGGGTGCTGTTCAATTAATGGGGCTCTTGCGCACTCTAATTGATCCTGAAAACATGTTGGCCACAGCTAATGTAAGAAAATGGAAAGGGGTAAAGAAACTTTACTGTCTAAAAACATGTTTTTTAACTTTAAACATATTTGTGAACCTTAGAAAAACTGTTTAGAAAATGTGCAGTGATTTTACATTTTGAGCAAATATTCTTTAAAATGTTTTTCCTTTTAAAAATGTATTCTTGTCAGTAAAGTTACAGTGGTAGCTTTACTTCTCAAACATGGACCACATAGCATATTGCCAGTCTATATTATTAATAGTATGCAGAGATTTCAGATGTCGGATTCTTATGTGTGCAGACCAGTTATTTCTTTAATTATAAGTCATGCTTGGATGATGCATGACTTCTGCAATAATCTCTGCTGTCCATGAGTCAGAAAGACACCAACTTATATCTGTGGGTGTGGATTGTGCCATTGCATACAGGACTCAGGTGCTACATAACTTGGTCTGTAAAAATTTTAAGATATACAGGGCGGTCCCCGGGTTAAGAACGAGTTCCATTCCTAAGCTTGTCTTTAACTTGAATTTGTATGTAAGTCAGAACTCGTACTTATGAACGGGCTGCCTATTACTAAAAATGGCGGACAGTGTTCTCCTTTCTCAAGCCAATGAGCCGCTGAAGCCATGAAGTGTTTTCATGAACCACTGAAAACAGGCTGTATGTATATTAAAAGCATGTGACTTCAGCAGTTCATGGAAACATTGCGCAGTTTCAGCAGTTCATCAGCTCGAGGAACACCGTCTGCCATTTTCAGTAATAGGCAGCCTGTTTGTAAGTATGAATTCTTTGTAAGTCAGACATTTTTAACCCAGGGACTACCTGTATTGCACTGTATTTGCAGTAGAAATAGTTTGGGATTTTAATGTAAAAGGCCTCAGTTCACTGAGGACATGAAACTTAATTAGCTAGACAACTTACTCCTCACAGTAGTCCTTTGAGCAAGCTAAGCTGTGAGATGTAATTGGCTAAAAGGCACCCAATGAGATCCATAGCTTAATAGGGATTTGAAGCTGGATTTCCCCAGATCTAGTCTAATATGTGAATTACTACATGGCATTGACCATCTCGGTATAATAACCCACTGGAAAGCTGAGGAGTAATAAGGATAATTTTTAACAGTGTTTAGCTATTTATCATTACACAAGCTGGCAACCAATTATGCAACAGAGCTTCTCCCTTACTTCTATCCTGTACTTCACATACTCCCTCAAATTTTCACCTAGGATCTCCCAAAGGCATGGAGGTGGGATGCAGGGGGAATCAGTTTTACAGTAGTGTTTGGCAATTTAATTTGTGGGTTTCTCCTACTGTTGTTGTTGTTGTTATTTTAATCCTGCTTTGCAATATGATATTTTCAAGATGACTTACAGGCATTTTAAAGTAAATGATAATGTTAAAGAATAAGTAAAACACATACATCAAATTATCAAAAACCACAATCCAGGAGCCTGAAATATTTTTTAAAAAATGGTACCAAAAAATTTAACAATTTTTGAATACAAATGAATAACTGAAGTATCAGAGCAGAGAAAGGACTATCTCATCTCAGAAAGTAGGAATACTGAGATGGTACTTAGATTGATATTGCAGGCATTGGGTAAAGCATAACTGATTCCATTTGTGAGCTTCATGACTTCATGTGTTTTTACTGTATTGTTAATATATTTCATATTTATGTTCCAGAAAACTGAGAAAAGTGAATTTCTAAATTTTTTCTATAATCATTGTATGCACGTCCTCACTGCTCCACTTTTGGCAAATACATCAGAAGATAAAAGTGACAAAGGTAAAATTATTTCTTGTTCTCCTCCACCATTGTTATTCAGGATCTATGGTTGCTGAAGTTTGTAACAGAACCATACATTATGAACTTTGAATTAGATTAAACATGTATCAAGACCATACTATATATGACAAAGGGAAACCTGCAGTCCATCAGCCAGAAATGGTTTTAAGACCTTCACATCCAGCCTGTCAAGATTCTTCCCTCAGAGCTTGTTTTCCTCCATTTCAATTGTCCATATGAAGGAGAATAGAAGCAATTCTTTTTCTTTTCTTTTTTATAGTAATTTTATTTAAAATTACAATTTACAACAATAAAAACAAATGCAAACTAAAAAGAATTTAAAAAATAGGTACAGAAAAGAAAAAATAGAAAGAAAAAGAAAAAAGAAAAAATAAGAATATAGTAAAGAAAAAGAAAAAAATATATATAAAGAAGTCACTTCCCCCTTCATCACAAGTATATACAATTTTAGTAACTTATCACCTCCTCTTAAAATACAACAAATGATCTCTTCTTTTCATATCCCATATTTATAAACAAATCCATAAAACCTCATCATTTCAGTCCTGATATCAGCAAAAATCAATTCAGGGTTACCAGAGATAACAACACACGTATTTTAACCTTGATCAAATAAACCAACTTTATATTCCTTTTACTTCTAACAATCTTGATCCTTCAAATAATGTCCTAGAACTTGATTTCTTTTCATTTTTTCTTTGTCCCTTCTCACAAAATTCACCAAAGCTTTAACAAGACTCTTTTGTAGGTCCAATCTAGGAAAATTATCCAGGTCACTCTCTTTGTTTGTTATTTGTATATCCCTTTTAATTATTAAGACATCAGCCAGTTTCTTTTGTATATCCAGTGTAACATCTTTTTCCATGTCATTCTTGTAACCTGTCATTTTAAAATCCACTTTCAAATCAGTCTCAGTCATGTCAAGTAATACTTGTTCCTCTTCCACAGCATCTTTTAAACACAGTCTATCTATAGAGGCAGACACTCTTAAAATTAACTTCTGGGTCCAACTGTCTGGAGCACTTGTGGGTGATCTCAAGTCCTTTCCTTGTCTGGAGAGGAATTACAAAGAACCGGTCTCCTCGCCAGCTCTTCATTCCGCTGTGGTCGTTGGCTCTGTTTTTTTGAGGAGGCCTTTTTCAATTCGCCATTTCATTCCCAGAAGTCAGAAGCAATTCTTCTTCCAGTTGTGGAAATAATCACTTCTCTTTGCTGACATCCATCTGAGCCAAAGAAGAATTGCTGGAGGGAAGCAGGGTGAAGCTTTTCATTCTCAAAGCTCTGTCCCTGAAATCACTGAAGTACTGGATGGGTGAAGACAAACACTTGAGCCAATTTCAGTTTTTCAATCTTGATCCATGGTTTCATGCCTCAGTTATATAAATATGAGTTATACTTGTTTAATGGAAGACTATGGCCTGGTTAGACTATGGCTTTCACTCCCAGATTGTTTTCCCTAAACAGGGTGGGCCATTCACAAGTGCTTTTCCTTGTGTACTCCTGAGTCTCTCAAAATTATATCATCTTAATTTGTAGACCAACCCAAATTATATGTTAGTTCAACTTCCCAAACTGATAACGGAACAATAATTTTTTGAACAATTGAATTGATTCAAACATATCAACTTAATTTCAATCATCAAGTTGTTCAATTTGGAGATTCTATTAAATTGCCTTTGAACCTAATCATATCATACCATTTTTGTGTAGGAATTTTCCAACTGTTGAAGTCTTGTCAAATTTTACACAAAAAGAATGGCCATATTTTGAACAGTGCCTAGTACTTGATTCTCTGTTTAACTAACTTGTTTTACCCTCATGGGCTCAGTTCAATTATGAACAAGTTGTGGAAGTGTGGTCTTCCCTCTGCATCTCCTTCCAAGAACAGAAAGAAGAGAATTTTTCAGCTTTAAGACTGCCATAGTTTCTTTGTGGTTTGAGAACAAAACTGATCAACAAGGGTGGTTTGATGCTGGCTTATTCTCATTAAAAATAGCTTAAATAAATTGCACACACGAGTTTAGTCGTCAGACAGAATTGTGTTTAACTTAAAAGAGAAAGGAGAGGGGTTTACAGAAATCTGAACTTTTGAGTTGAATTGGGAAAGCCAAGTCCTGACTCTTGTACACAAGAGTCTCATAATTTATGTTTCTGCCTGCCCAGTATGTTCTGACAGAAAGGGTATGCTCCAGGTCTCTTCTATTTAAATGTTGTCATCTTATGGTACTGAGGAAGCGTGTCTTTTCTGTAGCAGCCCCTGCCATCTGGAACAGCATCCCCACAGAGATACGAACCGCACCCTCTCTCCTAGGTTCCAGAAAACACTTAAGACTGGCTTTGATCTCAGGCCTGGGGTTGATGTGTTAGTGGAGCCCCTCATTTGGATTGATTTGTTATAGTTTGATTGTTTTAGTCCAGACTGCCTGTGAGGTTATATGTTTTTAACTGTTTTTATTGTTTCATATTTTATTTGTAAGCTGCCCAGAAGTCTATGGGAGTGAGCAGCTATGATAAATTTTAATAGCAACAACATGTATAAGGTTTTGTTTTTTGTTTTTAAAGAGCAAAGCAGAACAGAAATCAGTAATGTCTTTTTGGAGTTGTATTGCATAGCTGCTGATTATAGACTGGCCCCATGCTATTTTAAGGGTGGCTATAAAACTGGGTGGGCTCTAATGTTGTGATCTATATGGTGGTGAGTGAGAATCTTCCGGTATGTTTGTAAATCAAAAGTTTCCAGCCCTAATGGCAGCAATATTATTATACACACAAATATGGAAAAGTACTGAAATTCCTGCAATGGAGGAACTGGATTGTGAAAATGTCAGAACTTTTGAAATGGCAAAACTGACCATTTGGCCAGGGAGAAAACAATAAGTGCTTTTTTAAAAGACTAGAAACCCTTTATGGACTTTTTTCTTAAAAGAAGAAAAAAATGAAATGATTTATGGACTTAATGATTGAAAGATGAGAATTAAATAAGGGGCTGAAGGGATTTCTGGAATAGTTAAGAGGGAGGGGAGATGATGGGTTTGTTAATATCTATTGAAGAGAAGGTCATCTACTAAACATCTACTGTAGTTTCTTCAGTTGTTTCTTTTTTTCTTTCTTTTGTTCGCCCTCCCTCCCTCCCTCCTCTTTTTTCTTTATTTGTTTGATTTGTTTCTTACTTACGAAAAAAATCTTTAATAAAAAATAAAAAAAGTTTCCCGCCCTGAAATGGGATATATATTTCTTGTCTGAAATACTTTCTCTGAACCACAGAAAACTAAGCAGAGAACTTACACTTTTCTTTTATTTTTTGAAAGATGCTGTAGTTGGAAACAAGAGTAATACCATTTGCCCGGGTAGGTGAAAATCTTTGGGTATATGTGTAGTCTTTAAAATACTTAATTGAAACGCAAGATTACATCCTGAGTTTTAGATTAATATCTTCTGTTTCCCCAGGTTTGGGAGGGAAAGAAGTAACTCACAATCCAACTTTCATATTAGATATGTTTTGGGGTATCATCTAGGAGAAATTGCCAACAGCGTTCTACCTTTAAGCAAAAACACTGTTGGTATTTTAAATTTTAAGAATACAAGAATCTTTAAGAAAGGGAATAAATCCTGGCTCTGCCAGAAGGCCTGGGGGCCAGAGGGGGGCCCGCACCTGTGGAGATGGCTGGTGGGGTTTGCCCCCCCCCCCCCCCCCCCCGTATCTTGCAGGTTTTTAGGGCTAAAAATTATAGGAGGTTCTTAGGACATTTTTAATATATGTTTTTTAATTATTTATAGATTTTACCCATGGTTGGAAGGACTCGTGTTTTTTCCTTTTTTATTATTGTGAGCCGCCCATAGTCACCCATTGGGGGAGATGGGCGGCATACAAGTTTGAAAATAAATAAATAAAATATCTGCTTCGTACCATTTTTGCTGTTATAGCTTCCCTAAAATGCAGTAACAGAATTGTAGTTTGTAAAGGTGAAGTAAATGTTCTGTTACAGATCCATAGATAGATGTTTCCTAAAAAAATTATCAGAATCTAATTGATACAGGGAATAACAATTATATATGCTTGACAATTTCTTAATTATGGTGGCAAGCTATTTAAAATAATCCAAAGAGAAGGTAGCTATTTTTTAGAATCCCACCTTGTGCATTAAGAACTTGCCTTAAGGTGACAACTTGTTTAGCTTTCTGTTTAGATCACAAAAAAACCTGCCTGCATTAGGAAAAGTCATATTTCTGAACTAATATCTGTGTAATTCTTCACAGGGTTTTCTGAACTTGAGTTTTGTTTATTTTGCAGACAACTACCAGACAGCACAGCTGCTTGCTTTAATTTTGGAGCTACTTACTTTTTGTGTGGAGCACCACACTTATCATATTAAAAACTATATTATGAACAAGGACTTGCTAAGAAGAGTTTTAGTCTTGATGAATTCAAAACACACCTTTTTGGCACTGTGTAAGTAGCAGCAGAGTTTTCTCTTAAAGGTATATGTAGTACTCTGCACATTGTTGAACTCGTTCACATCTATCCTGAACAAATGAATAGAAAAATACAATTGGGACTTTTGCATGTATCATAATTGTCAGAAGAGTGGCAGAATACGTCATTCAGTGCTCTTTGGGAATTTCTGTTGATAACATTTTTTTAAAAATAGCCATTCATGGTCTGAGAGAAATTCAAAAATGTTTCAGCAGAATCTGGTAAATCTCAGAAACTAAGGTGAAACAATGGTCCATTTAGAGTCTTGTCATCATCATGATCCATAGAAGCAGCAAAAATTATGCAAAATAAGAGAAAGTGTTCAAATATAGTCCTAATTTATAAACCAGAATTAAGTATATCTTACTGCATAATGGTAAGAGGAGGTTTTTTTGCATATCATTTATTGTTCCTTTATTCAGCAATACAAAGTGTACAAAATTCCAAATAATCCACTAACCTGAATATGTTGTAAGACATCAGACCGCTTTTGTGAATATTCTCGTTCCTAAGATAAATTCCTGTCCTCATGTGAACCAGCACTTAATTTCAAAACACAATGTTGGGAATTAACTGAATACTTCCAGATTGTACTTTGGTTCAGTAAAATGTCTGTAAGTGATTCAGGAAATCTTTTAGGCTCTCATTAGTCCTGTGTAGATAAAACCTTACTCATGAAGACAGTCAGTAATTAGCTTCACATGCGAGTAGGTCTTCTTGTATCCAAACAATGTTGTAGTACTTTGTGAACTTGATAGAAGAGCATTAGAACTTTTGATCAGTTTCTTTCCTCTTATGGCTTGTCCAGGATAATTTCAGAGTGCCTTCTGCTCCATGTATATAAGAAATAATGCAACTGAAGTGAGCCCATAAATTACATTTAGTCTTAATAAGTGTCATTATTTTATCAGTCACAGCTATGGTCTCTTAGCATATGCTGAGTGCCTTTTCTAATGTAAAAATGGAATCTGTCCCCTCCACATGGAGAATTAAAAAGAATAGCACAAACCTAAATCCCTGTTTGTCTTTTTATGAAAATTAAACATTGACACCCGCCCGTGTCAATGTTTCCTGCATAATTAGAGGACATACCAATTCTCCCCTCAAGAAATCAGTCCAAATTTTCCCAGTTATCAACTGCAGTTTTAAAATACATGCATACAGCTTTACAGGCACACAACCATCTAATACTCTGTCTTGACCCACGGCTTATTTTGTGCAATAGAGAACACAAACCAGCAGGAATTTGTTTAAAAGAAAATTAGTAAATAGGATCTTTATTTTCAAACCCAGTTTTTCTGCCAACTTTTTTTCTCTGCAGCTGCAACTCAAAACTTTCCCACTAGATGGTCAATGGGGCAGTGAGAAAAAGCAACAGAGGAGGAGGAGACAGCCTCAAATGTCAATATGTAATTTTTTTAAAAATCCAGATACTAGATTTTATTATTTATTTGCAGTGTTTCTATACTGCTGGCTCCACAAAGATTCCCAGGGGTTTACAAGAAAGCTGTAGATTAAGCATGCCCTCAGCACAAAACCTAGCATTCCATGATCAACTTTCTTACCCTTCATTAATTAAATGGTTCTGCTTGTATTTTTTAAATACTTTTACATTTCAGAAATACTGTAACTGCTCTTGCTTAGGTCACTGGGGTGATTGTATTTGTAGACTCCTTTTTAAATATGAACATTCTTGTACAACCTTTTTGCTGCTCTGCTTTATGTTTATGTTTATTAACATTATAGGTGCTCTTCGTTTCATGAGGAGGATAATTGGCCTAAAAGATGAATTTTATAACCGTTATATTACCAAAGGAAACCTATTCGAACCAGTCATAAATGCTCTTCTGGATAATGGAACTAGGTATAATCTCTTGAATTCAGCAGTCATTGAACTTTTTGAATTCATCAGAGTGGTAAGTTGTGTGTGTATTTTTCAGTTTTACTTTCCAAACATAATTTTTTTAGGCAAAGAAATACCTAAAGACTTTAAGTGTAAAAACCAAAATAGAAAATGATCCAGCAATATCAGAGGGCCTCTTCTCTATAAGGCTATTATTGCAAGATGGACACAAGATGAAAGGACCTTAGTCTTGGTCCATTGCTTATATTGCTGACCCTTTATCTGTTTCAGCCAGTAGTCACAGCTGTATCCATATTGCTATTAATTAGCTGATTGGGTTCATATCCAATGAACCAGGAGCAATTATTTTTTAACAATTCTAGGACTGCACCTACTTCAAAAAAGAATCAGAAGGTGCTTCAAGACTATCACAGCACCCCTCTGCTTTTCATTAAAACAGCTTCTATCCCATTCACTAACTTTAAGTCACTCTTATGATTTATTATTTGTATGTTCCCTTTAGTTATTAAAACATCAGCCAGTTTCATTTGTAAATCCACCATGGCATCTTTTCCCATGTCACTCTTACAGTCTGTCATTTTTAAATCCATTTTCAAATCCACATCATCTTCTTCCATATCACTCTTGTAGTCTGACATTTTTTAAAATCCGTTTTCAAATCCACATTCAGATTAGCCTCAGTTTCTAATTTATCCTGTAAAGTCTGTTCCTCTTCTGTAACCACTGTTATATCCATTTCTATAGTGGCAGACAGTTTTGAAAGTAATTTCTGAGTACATTGTTCCCAGACAGCTTTAATTTCTTCTGTAGTCAAGTAATATTGCTCTCTTCTCCTTTAATTTTAATATTTTATTTAATCTCTGGTTCCCTCTAGTCAACCTTCAAAGTCCCTTCTTATCATATGTTTATTCTTCAGTCAGCCAAACTTTCCCATGGGAGAATTTCTTACAGTTAATTTCAAAATCTTCATATATACTTTTATAAAATTTTAATCAACCCACAGGAAATATTCTTACAAGTCCATCTGGCCCCTTAACTTTCCAAAATCAACATTCTAGATGCTCTTTTGCTGTTTCCCAAAAAAAAGGACAGGAAGGCCTGGTGCGATATGGTTCACGGGGTCACGAAGAGTTGGACACGACTTAACGACTGAACAAAAAAAATAAAATTTTTCTATTTAATTTTTAAACTTATGTAAAACTTCTTTCATTCAGGATAGAAGGAAGCTCTCCTGGTATGATGAAACTCTTAACGTCCAAAAGGTGGATAATAAGTAATTTCCTAAAGTAGTTAAGAGAGGAAGTGGGTGAACCTAGTGTCCGTTGAAGGCACCAAACCACAGCTTAGGCAAGATGGTTTTCCCTGGCTCCTAGAGCTCTCAAACCCAGCACAGCTTGCTATTTTACGATCTCTTCATGGGTGAGCCTCTGTTTGGAGCAAATTTGTGGGTGATCCTAATCCTCTCCTTGATCTGGAGAGAAGTTCTGAAGAGCCGATCCATTCACTGGGTCTTTCCACTGCAGCTGTCAGCTCCGCTTGTGTGAAGCCATCTTCAATCCGCCATTGCTTCCCCAGAAGTACCATTCATTAACTAGTAGATTCCTTAAAGCAGTAGCATCTGCTTTAAGCCTGAAAAAAAGATGTGTGTGATTTAATGAATAGCAAAGAGGTATTGGGCTCATCTACCTGTGAGTTCAGAATCATTTTCAAAGTATTCCCATTAAGAATAAATGAAAACTCTCTTTTAGTTTTAATTTTCAGTAAAAACATCCTATATACTTGATCCAAAGTTGAATGAATGAATGAATGAATGAATGAATGAATGAATGAATGAATCCACAAAACTAAAAGTAGGTAGTGCTGGAAACTGGAGAGGTTTCATGCCAGGTGAGCTTTTGCAGGTAGGGGGACAGATAGTTAAGTTAAAACTAGAGTATAAAATGCTATTCTATAATAAGTGCCCAAGTTAACTGTAGAAACTCTCCCAAATGAGTATTGTTGCTTAAAATGGCCTTAATTCCAGCAGTAAGATGACTAATTTTATTCTAGCACTGATATCAATAGTTGCTAAAGGAATGTAATAGAGATAGAGCTCTAACATTGTACAAAATAGTTGCCCAGAGAATCATATAGTTTAAGCCAGCGTTTTCACTCAGTTTCAGTAATATCTGAATAGAATAGAATCATAAAGTTGGAATGGGCTCAGGGCAAGAATCCAAATTAAAGGATCTCAGACAGATGGCTTTTAGCCTCCTTTTGAACATATCCAATGAAGAGATGTCTATGACCTCTCTAGATAATTGATTCCACTGTTGAATTGCTTATACTGATAGGAAGTTGTTTCTAACATTCAACTGGAATCTGTCTTCCTATAACTTAAATCCATTATTCTCTGTACTGCGCTCTGGAATGAGAAAGGAGATCTTGACCTTCTATGTGACATCCTTTCTGACTTGTAAGAGTGCTATCATAATCCCATTCAGTCGCTTTTACCTCAAGGCTAAACGTATGCTTCTCCTTCAATCTCTTATCACAGGATTTTGTTTCCAGCCCATTTCTGCACCTCTTAAGGTTTTGCCCACAGAACTGGATATAGTACATGAGGTTGGATCTGGCCAAAGCAGAATAAAGTGGAATGATTGCTTCTTGTGATTTGGAAATTATACATGCACTGATTTAGCTTAAAATTGCATTTATCTTATATGAAGCTGCATCATACTGCTGGCTCATATTCAGCTGGCAGTCAGTTACAATTCCAAGTATCTATGAAGCCAGTTATCCTTTATCTTTTCTTGTGGTTTGGTTTCCTAAGTGAAAAATAGTGCATTGTTTCTGGTACTTTTTCCATTACTTTCAACCCATTGCTGTAACATATCAAGATTATTTTAAATCAAGACTCATTAAGTCTAGAGCATTTTTACTATCTGTTAAGAAAGTTACCAATCAAAAAAATTGGTAAGGACACTCTGCAATAACTTGCTCTAGATAAATCCATAGTGACTTCTATAATCAATGCATTGCTTTTAAAATGCTTACAGATCAATCTATTTGTAATCTGCTCTAAGATCTTCCCAAATACTGCTACCAGATTGACTGATCTTAGGTTGTTGATCCTTCTGTTTTTCCTTTCTGAAGATGGGAACATTTATTTTCCTCCACTAATCTAGCAATTAATTAGTTTTCCAGGATTTTGTAAGATAATATATAAGGATTCAGAAAGACCAATAGCCAGTTCCATCAATATTATAAGAGACAATTAATCTGATCCTGTATATTTAAAACTCATTCAGAGTGAAGGGGTATTTATTCCCTGGCCATGTTTCTATTAATCTCAGTCCTTCCCTTTCATCTTGCTTTTTGCAGTACCCTGGTGGAATACATACTCTTTTGGTTCAGAATATTGAACCAAAATAGGAATTGAATAATTCTGCTTTTTGTTGCTATTGTTGTTACTTGTTGGCATTTTGCCATCTTTATTGAACAACTGGTATACTGATCAATTTTTTTAAAAAAATTCTTTTATTCTGAACATATCTAATAAAGCCTTTTTATTATTCTTGGCATTGTGTGCTAATTTTGTTTTTCTAACACCAGCTGTGCTGTTCTGGATACTGTCTGTGCTCTTCCTGTGTCACCTGGTCCTCTTTTCATTTTCTCTATGGGTCCTTCTTTCTTTTCACATCTTCACTATATTTTTTTGTGTAGTCACATTGACTTTTTCTGCTTCATTCCATTTTTTCCTCCTTAAAATTATTTGGGATTGTGCTTTTAGTATCTGCTTCTTTATGAACTCTTAACTCATCATGAACTTCTTTTCCCATTAGCTGCTTCTACCATGGCAACCTAGTTATAATTGCTCAGAGTTTATCAAAATGTGTTGTATTAAGCTTAAGACATGTGTTTAACTACAGGTAGTCCTCAATTTACGACCACAACAGGGACTGGAAAATTCATCGTTAAGCAGTGCTGTCATTAAGTGGGGTACCACATGACCACACCCAATTTTACAACTTTTTTGTGGGTCTTTAAGTGAATCACCACAGTTGTTAAGTGAATCACATGGCCGTTAAGCAAATCACATGGCTGTTAAGTGAATCACGTGGTTCCCCATTGATTTTGCTTGTCAGAAGTTGGCTGGGAAGGTTGTAAATGGCGATCACATGACCCTGGAATGCTGCAGCTGTCATGAATACATGCCTGTTGCCAAGCACCTGAATTTTGATCAAATGACCGCAGGGATGCGGTGACAGTCATAAGTGCGAGGACCAGTCATAAGTCATTTTTTCAACACCGTTGTAACCTAAGTAATGGTTGCTAAACAAATGGTCATAAGTCGAGGAGTACCTGTATACTCAATTTTAGTTTCCTTAAAATTCCAGAACATCAGCATTACATGGTTCATGTTCCCCCAATGTTCCAGGTAATTCCACTTCCTTAACTATGTCTTCTCAATTGATTATCCTAAACTTAATGCTAGCTCTTGTGTCACCTCTGCCCTCTAAAGGAGAAAACTGTCAGCAAGAGAATTCAGGAATTACCTAGAAGGGTACCATTCTTGACAGGGTTTGTCACCCAGTAGATATCAGGATAGTTAAAGTCTCTCATCACTGTGCCTCTTTGAGGGGTTTGCAGTTTGGTTTTGGAATTCATTCATTCATTCATTCATTCATTCATTCATTCATTCATTCATACATTCAATTTGTATGGCCGCCCATCTCGGCAAGAGACTCTGGGTAGTGAACAAAATGAAAATAAAGTAAAAACAATTGTAACAATGCAAAAATTACAATCCATAGCAGCCGAGAAAATAAGCCGAGAAATATCATATCCCATAATCACTAACACAACCAAGAAATGGGTCCCTGCACACACTCAGGGCCCCAGACCTGGGCACAGAGCCAGGTCTTTAGGGCCTTACAAAAGGCCAGCAGGGTCAGGACCATTCTAATCTCTGGAAGGAGAATGTTCCATAGAGTGGGCACTACAGCAGAAAAGACATGTCTTCCTTAGCCAATGGGACCTGAAGCATGCCCATCCTGCCCCATGTGAGCAGCACTCCAACTTTTTACAATGCTCAAGTCTTTATCTGAAATCCTTACTTCAGGATTTTCTTTCCTATCACCATAAGTATTCAATTTAAGGCATTCTCAATCAAGCTGTCTTGCTATGGCCAAACACATTTTTACCAGTCCTTTTGAGGTGCAGCCAGTGTTGTATCAGTAGCTCACCATCTAGATAATTTTGATGATCATCCCAGAAACCAAGTCTGCCTTGTTGATGCCATCATGAATCATTGATTTGCAGTATTTTTCTTTTCCTTTCTGGTCCTTTTCCATGGACTAGAAGGGAAGAAGAGAATGCCACCTGAGCCCCCAAGGTCTTGAGTTTCCTTCTGCAACTTTTCAAAGTCTCTAGTAATAAATATGGAGCTATTCTTTGCATTATAATCTGTCTCCATAAGCAGGAAGGTATGATTGTCGATGGATATGACCATGTTGGGATTAGATCAAGTGTTCTTTGCTCTTGGCAGATAGCATGGCTCACAAGCAGCATGTGTTTGTTTCAATTCCTCATAGTAATGAGTCACTAACTATCATGACCCTTTGTCTTCTTATAGGATAATGTAGCATCCTCTTTACCTTCTCCTTTGATCTTAATTTAGAGGAAAACTTTCTTGGGACTTCCCTGAAACGCCATAAGCAAACTCCTATACCTTCTCCATCTGTGCTTACTCAGTGAGCTAAACTGCTCCTATTCAAAACTGCTCCTATTTCTTCCCTGCTATATATCTTATCTTTTTTTTCTGTGATTCAGATACAGCCTTTCCTAGAAACATTTCCTTGTTTAATAGAAAATGTACTTATAGTTAATTTAATTTAGCGATTTAGTTATATTTTGTAGGTTAATGAAGATTAAAGTGCTGGTAATTATTTTGTCCCCACGAATATCAGCAGTGTTCTCCATGTGCTCCAAATCTTTTTTCATGTAGTTATACAAACTGCACAAAGTAGGAAAGAAAGCAGTTAATCAAATTTATTCTATATGCAAATAGAGCTTTAGGTAAAGTTTAATTCATTCATTGTATTTATATGCTGCTTTTCCCCCCAAAGAGATAAATAAAACTGGCTATAAAAGTTGATCTGAATTTAATTCCCACTTTTTAAATAAAAATGTATGTGGCTATTAAATAAAAACTATTAGATATTAGATTTGACTTAAATATGTTTGTTTGCTTATCTACAAAAAGAAAGAAAGTGACAGTCTTACAGAAAGTTAAAAGTATATAGTTTCTTCATCCCAGAGTCTCCCCATAGTCTGTAGTATCCTCAAGAAAGCCAATCCCACACTGAGGCTAGGAACAAAAACCTTGCAGGGCCATTTATACCTCAAGATGAGTTACAATTTTTTCTGCCTTTAAGGGAGAGATAGTGGGGACTCCCATAGTGGTACCAGCTTTCATGAGGACAAAGGCATCTTGAGGTTCTCTTATCTCTTTTATCTTTCTTATTTTTGGATAGTAATCTACTTGCTTTGCTTCCATCTTCTGTGTAGCACATCAAATTCTGTGTAGCAGAGGAAAATTATCCTAGAAGACATGCTCTTGACTCTTCTCTTCCATCATAGGAGAAATATTTGTACAATGATCTCAGGATTCTTATCTACAAAGTTTTCTGTATATCCAAATTACCTGTTGTCTCAGCTCACTAATGTAGAGGAGAGAGGGGAATCACTTAGAATTCCTTGTAGTCTTTAAAATATTTTCTTTAGGAGAGAGGTTGAAAAAAATTCATCAAGTCTTTTGCTGTCATAAATTAATGTAACTTCAATGAGAGCCTCATATTGATGTTTCTTATCTTTTTTAGCTGAGTAGCACTAAACTTTTATTTTGTATTAATGCAGGAAGATATCAAATCACTTACTGCCCATATCGTTGAAAACTTTTATAAAGCACTTGAATCTATTGAATATGTTCAAACATTCAAAGGCTTGAAGACAAAATATGAGCAAGAGAAAGACAGACAGAGCCAGAAACTGAACAGGTACACACCTTAAAACTAAAATCTGAAACCCAATACTAGATAGCCTATCTTGCAGGTTTCCTGAACCATTATTGTTTGTTCTATTAATATTGTGATATGTGCCTTTCTTATAGGTAATATATCATATTTAGTAATACATTTTTTATTATCTTAGGAATTTCCATATATAATCCATTTCTGTCTCTAGTCTTTATTCTAGAGATGTTCCAAGCTCAGGGTTTTGTTCTTAGTTAATTTGAAAAAAATATTTCAAAATTTCTAAACAACCCAAAAAATCAAATTTATGCTATCAGGAAGAATGTTGTGGTTTGTTCTTGGTTGGGTTCTATTCTATGACTTTCTATGGTGACCTGAGAGATGAATAGCTAAATTACTGAATGGTCCCCATGTATTAATTTTCCCCAGTCATATTAAAGAACTGCATTTTGACAACAACTTTGGGAAAGCTTCTAGGGGCTGTAACCAAGCTTTTAGTACAGCTTGCAAATAGCCTTGGTGTGTCTGCATCCCTGATTCAAATTAAGGTACTCTGGGAGATGGGGTGATGAATCCAGTGACAAATCTGGGAGAAGTTCTTATAGTAGGATTTGTCATGGAAAAGGGAATAGAGAATAACTGGACCACCAAGCACACCAGTGCAAACCTATCAGTAATTATTTTTGTTCCTTGCAGCATTAGGATATCCTCAAAAAGGATATTTGCTTACCATGCTACCTTGGTGGTCCAGCCCATCAGAAGACATACCTTTTTGTGCATTTGATTTTTCTCTTATTGTATTAAGAACTTAACTTTCTGTATTACCATAGCATCTGTGATAAGCCATCATTATTTTCATTTTACAGAACTTTGAACTTGTATCTCTAGGATCTAGTGCAGTACTTTAGATATTAAAGCATATTTTCTGAGAATCATATTTTTGCCAATATTTTGACAGCATAATTTTGCTTATTATTCTCATAAACTATGTACTATCTATAAATCAAAATAAAACACAGGCTCTGTCCTCCTAGAAAGAGAATGAATAAAAAAGATAGCAGTAAGAGAATTTAACAGATCTTGAAATCTTCCCATAATAAAGATAAAATACATCAGGGCTTGATATATTAAATCCAGATTATGTTTAGTATAGAAATTACTTGTTATGCTTTCACCTGGCCTTTAAGCTCAGAAGGAAACACATGAAACTCCATGTATCGCCCTCAGCTGCTTAAAAAGAAGCCTAGAATAACAGCAGTGTTAATAAACATATATAGTCTCAGAATTATTTTCTGGTAACTTTTCCATATTATAGCAACCAAATGTAGTTTGGCTTTATCAGTCTTAACTGCAGTCCCATTATCAAATTGTAAAGGTTTTTTTTTTTTCTTGTATATTTTACAGTGTCCCCTCTATACTGCGTAGCAATAGGTTTCGTAGAGATGCCAGAACTTTGGAGGAAGATGAAGAAATGTGGTTCAATGAAGATGAGGAGGAAGAAGGTGAAGCTATTGTACCACCTGTAGAGAAATCCAAGTCTGAGGATGATTTTCCAGAAAGTTATGAGAAGTTTATGGAAACAAAAAAAGGTATTTTTCTATTTTGCAGCAGTTTCCAAATGATCTTCAAAGGCAGCCCCATGTGGAATGCATTGCAGTAGTTCGTCAAGAAATAACAAGGACATGAGTGACATTAATGCCTCCTGTTCAAGGAAAGATGCCCATGTATCTTGGACCCCAAATTCTGACCAAGTTCTGTTTGGGGGAGTGCAATCCATTCAGAACTAAAAATGGTATCTCTCTGGAAACGGCAAGCCTTCAAATCCAGAGCCACGCAAATTTAATAATTTAAATTAAGTTAAATTTCTGAGATTGAGTATAATCCTGTTCTGAACAGCATCCAAGCACCCAGATAGCACTTTGACAGCTTAACATGTTTGGCCCGGGATCAAGATGATGCTATCCAGTGCCTTCATCTAGCTGTTAAAGCATCAAGGAAAGTATTGAGTCCTATAGCACCTTACAACAGAGAAGTTTAGGGCTCAATTTCTTCCCCCCCACCCCCACCCCTTCATCAACTAAAACTATCCCTTCAGGAAGGAAGAAAAACATGATAAAATGGAGCTCCCTTCCCAGCCCTCAGACTTTTCTCAGAAGGATGCCATCCCTCTCTGTTGCTAATTATCAAGTTTGCCAGATATCCAAATCAAAAGAAGACTATTATCTTTTGACTTATCTTCCTTAAGGCAAAAATTAGATAGTGAAAGTATTCTCCTAAGATAGCCAGTCAACTGGCTAAAGAAAAAATACCTTATGTCTATATATATGGGCAACTGTACATCTGAGTTTGTGGCTGGTGCTTTAGTCATCACTGACATATTTGTGCTCAGATAAGAAGTCAGGTCCTAAATTGACACTCTTGCTTTTAATAATAAAGGTTATTTAATGCCAAAATAGATTATATTTGGGGCAGAATCCAGAAAATGAAGATCGAATGTAAAATGGGAATAGATGTGACCCAACAACCCTGCTGTTTTTCATCTTCAAAGCAGGGACTCCGCTAATCATGAAATGCTTTTTTTGGGCATCCAATCTACACCAGATATCTAGAATATTAAAATAAGTCCTTTTAAGAATCATATACAGTATTTCTCCCTTTCAACTCTGCTTTCAGGTTTCATCAAACCCATTTCTTTCTCATTTTTCAAACTATTTGGATCATGTTATTATGGATAAGTGAATCCCTACCATTGAATTCATTTTCCATCTTCTTAATTGACAGTTATTCAAAAAAAATCTATCCCTTGTTCTGGAGGAGGAGGTTTTGTTGCTTTTTGTTTAGTAAAGTTACCCAGTCCACAGATGGGGAGAAATTGGAAAGCTTTTCTTGATATTTCACTATTTCGAATAAAGATTGATGAGAGGATAAGCAGTGTCTGATCTTAGAACTCATAAATACTTTTTGCTTCTCTAGCAGATTCCTAATCATTATTTTGACTGACATTCTGCATCTTCTCAAGCGAAGATTATTTGTTTCCATCAGTGGACGTCACTGAGGTCTACTCTCATTTACTGATACGACCATTATACAGAGAGTACTTCATTTGATGAACTATCAGTAATTTCAATCCAGAGTACTTTTTTCCATCTTTATCACTGCTTTTCATTTTACCAGATGCTTGATGGCAGTTTGGCAGCACATCTGCTGTTTATCTTAGCTATTGAGTAATGGTCAATTTTCTTCTTCCATTACATTTTTATCACCTTTATCCGTCTTGGACAATTCTTTCTCTGAATTAACAAAAAAATCCTAGCTTAATACATTCCAAGGACTTCAGAAATGTTGAAGTTGTTGGACTCCAGATTAGGTTCTGTCCTCTTGATAGAACACAGCCGTTCATAGCAGTAATTTGTGATACAGTCTCAAAGATACTCATTTCCATTATTTCAGCCTGAGGCTAAGGCTGTTTAGATTGCTTTCTTCTCTTTTGCTAAATTTAAAATGTGCTTTCTGTAGCATTAGTTCTTCTTTTGTCAGATTTAAGGTATTTGTTTTATTTACTTATTTATATATTAAACCATTGCTATACTACTTCCCATTAAAGGAAATCTTGAAGCAATTTACAGTTGCAGCACATGTATTCACCTTCTTCTCATCTCGTCCAGGTTCATTCGTTGGTCATTTCTCCAGGTACTTCCACTAACTATCACCAGTGTTACCACAAATATCTTCCATTACTGATACTTCCACATCTATACCACAGAGTTCAGTTTGCTAAAGCTATTTGCTGTCACAAAGACTCTGAGACTTCTAAACCTATGCTCATCACTACACATTTGAAATTAGACCACCTTATGAAAAAAATGTTACATCAGAGAGAAATAAGGTCCACAACATGTTTTGAGTTTCTGTGACACTTTGGGATGGATGCATCTCATTCTCAAGCCAGTCTTCTTAGTTGCACACAAGTCTGCTCTCACAAATAGATACTGGATCTAAGGATTGCTTTCCATTCTTATGGTTACTTTGTTTTTTGCCACTTCCCATAACTAACACTGATATAACAGGGCAGAAGTGGGTAGCAGTTCCTTGGGAAAGGCCTTTATAGTGGAAGGGCCTGCTTTTTTATGTTCCTTTCTGTTGCATTAATTATGAATGGATTGGTGGAACTGCATTCAGGCAAAGCTGCATGTATGTTAGTGGCCTCATGCAATTTTCTGTTCCTGTCTAGCAAGACCTTCTTAGAAGTATTTTCTATTATTTATCTTGTGAGAATCTTTGGATTAATCTACCGTATTTATCCTTATGAAGGGACAAGTATCTTGGCCAGATACTGCATTCCTTCCCATAATCAATGCATCTCAGTCAAGATTTGGTTGTTAGTCTTTTCCAGGTCATTTTGTCACTTGGAAATCTCATATCTTGGATGTTTGAGGATCCATTGCATTTTACTTGACTGGGAAGGTTCTTTTTCATATGATCCAAAGACTTCCTAGTATGGTATCTTAATTACTGTGAAACTGTGCTATGAAAGTGATTTGTCTACAACCACCAATATGTATGCATACATATATGTACGTACTTGTTCATTCATACAACACAACCTTTGTTCCCTTTGCAAAATCATTGCAGTGGAAACTAATAGGCACACCTCTTGGGTGTTCACAGTTGGATGGGGCATTCAGTGACAACAAATATGAAAGCAATTGTTTTTCTAGTGGTAATGTATGGCTGTGGAACCTGGATACTGAAAAAGAATAAGAGGAAAGTGATAGGACATCATCAAGTTATAGAAATGGTTACTAAGAATACAGTGGACTTTAAGAAGAATCAGTCAATCAGTCCTGGACCAAATAAAGGCTGACTGCTTCCTTGATTGGTGATCAGCAGTGAGAAACTCACATACTTTGGATAGATGATGTAAATAGATGATTGACGAGAAAAAAATGACTATGCTTGGCAAGGGTGAGGGAAGTAGAGAAATGGGAAGACAGTAGTCAAGGTAGATGGATGAGCCTGCAGAGATTGCCGCAGTGTCCTTGGGAGAATTATGAGTTACTATTAAAACAGGCCAAGATAGCATCTGTCCATACAATCAATCCAGGACTTGATTGTGACTAACTTTAAGTGGCTAGAGGAAACCACCCATAGAGAATGCTTGATCTTATCATATCAAGTATAATGTTCCTGTTTTATCAGAACACTTCTAAGCATGTAGCTAAATTGAAATGCCCCCCTGCCCCCGTTAATATGCTATTTCTTTAAGAAAACAATGAATAGATTGAATTAATGGATTTCATTTATCTCAGTGACTACTCTAAATAAGCATTTTTTTTCTTTTAGCAAAAGAAAGTGAAGACAAAGAAAATCTCCCGAAAAGGACTTCAACAGGTGGCTTCAAATTTACATTTTCCCACTCTGCCAGTGCAACTAATGGAGCAAATAGTACAAACAGTAAATCTGTTGCAGCTCAGACACCACCAGCAAGTTCAAATGGTTCTTCTTCCAAGAATGCCAGTTTGACTGCAGCAGTCACAGCCACGAAGGTGAGTTAAGCATGTGATACATAGCTTTGCAGTTTAAAACTTTGTTAGTGATATGATAGGAAAATTCCTTCAAACATATTTACCATGTAAGAATCCAGAGTGGTGCTTTACTCAGAGTGAGTGAAATGAAGCTATGTATCTTTCTCAGTAGTATTCTCTTACCATATAATATTGATTTACACCCTGTACAGTTTGCAGCAAAGTCAAAATTTGGTTTGACATTTTGTTGTGCTCTGAATTTATGAGCTCATGAGTTGTCATTTGGAATGATTCTCTTAATATGTTAAAGATGTGGCTGTTCCCCCAGGCATTTGGGTGGGATGGTTAAGTGAGCTCTGCTGATTAATGTTACCTTTTTTAATTGAGTTTGTGTTTGTGACTTCAGGCATTATGGTTGGATTGTTAAATTGTTTTTAATCCTTGTACACTGCCAGTATCACTTTTGTAAGATGGGCAGCCTTATAAATTGTTTAAATAAATAATGTTTTTATTATTAGTCATTTATAAAGTCTGGCCAGATCAGGCAAGCTGAAACACTTAAGATATAATACATGTCAATATTATCTGTGTCACTTAAAGGAAATGCATTATTGGGGGGGTTAATGTACTTAATAGAAGTCAAAGATGTGCTATATTGAAGCCATGAAATGGCTACTTTGCTATATTGATATTCGTAAGCAGGAGGATTGTCTCGAGTGCTGCATTTTGTACATACAGAAGAGCAGCTAAGTGTTCATAGGTGCAAGTTACATTTATGTTGTTTTAAATTGTCCCAATTTGAATATAGACCACCTTATTCATGGTAACCAGAATTGCACATGAAGATACCTTAAAGATAAGAGCCCTGCTGAGTGAAGATAAGTTCATCTACACTGTATTAGTTAGCCACAATGATTAACCAATATTTCAAAACCTCTCCTCAGTATTTTCCCCCAGTATTTTCTATCATGGCAGTGTCATTTAGCTATCATAGCTACTAATCTCCGAACTCTTCTTGGAAAAACTCTTCTAAAATCAATTCAGTGAGTTATATTTGGCATATATTGTGGAAAACAAAATTTATAAAATGGAAAAATGTCATTGCTATTTGTAAGGTCTTTCTCCATTGGTTCATATGTGACTCTTTATATCCAACAGGGAAGTTTAGTTGGCCTTGTGGATTATCCAGATGATGAAGAGGAAGATGAAGAAGAAGAAACATCCCCAAGAAAAAGACCTCGTCTTGGCTCTTAAAAATGTTGAAACAAACTCTGATTGAGGGTGCTTAAATGCTGTGACTGAACTAAATAGTCTGACTCGGAAAGCGTTCTCCCTGGAAAATACACGAGAATACAAGGAGTAGCAAAAGAAAATCTACTAGAAAGGTTATGTTCTGAGAACACCAGGCTTCCAAAGAACCTAATCTCTTTCTAGTCAAGGAGTCTGCCATTCAGACTGTTAAAATATTAAAACGAAACAGTGGATTAGTAATCAGCACCTGGAATGACAGCTTGCCAGAAAAAAATGTCATCTTGGGTTCTGTAAGGGGATGGGGATGGGAGAAGTAACATTTTGATATTGCAGAGTTTCCCCAGTTTGTATCAAGCTAGAAGAAACTTGTAAGGCTTCAGTTGCAAACCTAGTAATATAACTTTGTAATGGTGCTGTCCATTGTGTTTTTTTAGCAATTGCCTCTTTTAAATAATGAATTCTCTTTCCATTAAAAAAAATCAGAAATTGGGGACCACTATTTGCACAGTCAGCCAAATTATAGAGGGTTGCACCCTGCTATGTAGTGCATGTTGAGTGGCAAACTATTTTTTTCCCAACTCCATTATTTTGGAAGGAAAAAAATGAACCTGGGTTCTAAATGCAAGCTGACAAGAAGAAGCTATCCAGGAAAACCAATATATAGATGATCAGCTTTCCAGGAAATAAAACCCTCTAGAAACCATCAATAAACCTTGGTACTTGAAATGACAATTGAATTGCAATTACTAGTAGCATTTTACAGAAATAAAGTTGAATGGAATTGCTCCCTGCTAATTTCCAAAAAGGTTTTCCTTGAGCTTTCCGCATTTCACATTAGCAAAAGCAGGAGATGCTGTGAAATGCCACCAGAAACTTTTGAATCTTACTGCATCAAGGATATATGTGATCTGAGGGGCAGAGTTAATATGCAGCACTATAAACCTAGGGGGTTTAGCATAAAGGCTGCTTCTTAACACATTCCATGTATTTAAGCAAATTTCTAAAAGTACATTAGGTGAATTGATGAAGGCAAACATTTTTGACACCTTTTTACTTTCAGAGCAACTGAACTGTAAATATTTTAATGTTAGTTTGGCCATATATGATCTGAGATCATGCACAAAAAAAAAAAAATCCCTAAATTACAAATTGTGGTAAGAGTGATGCAAATTGAAACCAGCAGTAATCCTCCATTATTAGTCACTCTTACAATATGTTATGGGTCCATTTCTCCTGGAAATTTCATAGTTAGTTTTAATTTTAGCTATTGTTTGCAAAGATGGGCTGTCTGTGTAGATATGAAGTATAGTTTTTCCATGAAACAGAAGTTTATTTTGTATTGAGAAAAAAAAAAAACCACTGTACTTGTTTTACACCATTTGTATACATGTGGTAATACTAATGCTGACCTGTAAAATTCAGGAATTAAAATGTGACCCTGTAATTCCATGATTAATGGTTTTTTATTGTTTTATTGTTGTAAATGGTAAGTTAATTCAGATTTAGAGATGTGGCCATTTTAGTTTATTTTAATGATAGTGATTTGTACAATTTAATCTGAATCAAATCTAGCAGAAAAAGCAGTACTCTTAGATTTGATTCAGTGTGTTGTGATGACTGACAATGTGGTCTGAAGGACATATTTCTGCCCTTTAGGGGCTCCAGGCAACCAACAATGGGGCTTTCCTTCTCCCTTTTTCAGTGAAGACTTTGAAGAGAAGTTGTTGCAGAAACAATTTGCTTCATCAGATTTTCTTTGTTGACTTGCCCTTCTTTGTGTACTCTTGGCAAGTCTTTACCCCTCACAGAAGTAACTATTTCCCATAAAGCCCAATAGCGAACCACAGGAAAATAAGGTGTGTCATTTCCTTCAGAGTGATGTTCATCTGGCTTGGACTGAAACTGTTTAATAAGTCACTGGAAAAAAAAGATCCAATACACAACTGGGTCATTTTCTTTCATCCAATTTAAAGACTACTAAAAACTTTAGAATGTGCAGATTCATTTAAACTTCTATATATGACAAAAAGTTGATTTTTTTTTAGTTCATTGTAAACAATAGGTGACATTTCAGCCAATATCTGAACGCTCTGCAATGCTGTGAAAAATGCATTGAACCCCTTTTAAATTACAGTTTGCCTCAGGTACATACTTCCACCTCAGTTTCAGTTAATATTCTGGTTTCTTTTTGCCACAAGACAGCCCACATTTCAAATGCCTGGGGCCCTTCAACTGAGTTTTTTAAAGATTACATCTGCCAACATGTCTCAGTTAAATACTATTTTAATAAAAAGTTATATGAAATGTGGATGACCTGTGTTCATACTGTGTTATGAGAATGAAAAGTCGTCTTACCACCAAAGTATTATTTTTAAATTACTCTGAATAATGAAATATAAGCAATATTGGAAAGCTGCTTGGCCTAATTATGGTTACAATGAAGTTGAGTGATATATCTATAAAATTTAGTAATAGCGTAGACTCACTTAAAAGGTTTGGAAATGTTAACAGCCTGATTAATCATTTGTCATTTGTACAATGCATACTGGGGCTGATTCACATAATGACGCAGTTTAAATCTAGACTATAAATAAATTAGTTGATCTTAAGTCAATGGGATTTGAATCCAACAAATGTAATTCATTCTTATGCAATTTAAAGAGATACAATGAGTACCGTTTTTATAAACAGCAGGTAATCCTATCAGATACTAAAACCATTTGCATCTTCTTGTAATAACAGACATAGCAGAGCACATCAGTAAGATTTGCTCAGTTTTCAGCTAGTGTGTGAACTGATGTTACCCATGTATGGAGATATTTTTCACATCTCATTTTTAAGTTGATGAAGCCATCTTAATATGAAAATTAAGTTTAGCCAATTTAATATAACAAAAGTGTCAGACAGAAACATTCAAAAATTAGTATTAAATCCAACAAAAGTACAACAGTGATCAGCCTGACCAGCACGTACCAGAAATTGCAAGAAACTAAATAGTGGAACCTATTAAAAATGTTAAAATTAAATCATTACTTTCCGCTGTAATTTTGAACCAACTTAAAAGAATTACCGTTTTTATAATATATAAAATCAAGTTAATGTATAGGATGGTTGTAAGCAAACAATTCATGGTTAAATATATAACCTTAGAAGCAGCTTCTCTAAACTATCGCTTATTAATAACTTCTTCTTTTAGTTTCGCTGCAAGGATTCGCTTCTTTAACAATCTTTGTTCCTCTTCTTCTGTCATTCCCTGAAAAGAAAAAAATTAAATATTAAATTACAGTAGTTATGCTGCACTTATGTTTAGTATTCCCATTGACTTCAATGTAGTTTCCACTCAGGATAAATTGGATTTTAGCCAAAAGACAAAACCGTTTGTAGAACATGTAAATAAATGTTAGTTTCTATTTGTAAAACAAAAATGAAATTGTAAGTTTTTTAGGTTAAAGCAAGAAAAGCAATAGATAGAATGCTGCTTTACATATTAGATACGGCAAACTGCAGCTCTGTCCAGGGCAAGAATGTGTGGTCGTGATTTCAATTCTCATTTGTATTTATACCTAATGTACAAAACGTCATCTTATAATAGTGTTTTCTGATTTATCTGCTGTGAAAATATGTTATACCTTTAACTGGTACTGCCAATGAACATCAGCAATGTCTTTGTCAATGGGTGAGTGGTAATTTTCAATGTCTTCCTCCCTCAGCTGGCTCAAAGGCGGCTAGGAGACTATCACTTTCAGACATACTTTTCCTTAACAGGAGAAAAAAAAATCACCCTGGCTAAGAGAGCTCTGTGCCGTTGTGGACAGAGTCAGAGGAGCCTTATACCTATCCCTATGTAGTCAAGGCTAGGGGATGACACGTAAAGTGAACAAAACGAGTTTCTAAAGCAGCTCAATTTTTTTTTCCTAGGATCACTAGAGAACTTTGACAATGTTTTGGCAATTGCATGAGAGGTTTAAATCTCTGTCGATCCTCTCTTACCTCTGCACAACACAGGCTGAAAGTTGCCGGCCAGAAATGGCTGACGCTTCGGCGGTTCGAGTCCAGCCTTCGGGTTAACAGGGTGAGCTCCTGTTCCCCCCCCCCCCCCCCAGCTCCTGTCAACCCAACAGGTCGAAAACTCACGTGAGTAGATAAATGGGTACTCTCACTCTGGTGGGAGGAAAAATGCTGGCAGCGCCTTGCACAGAGAGATGGGACCAGTTGCCGGTAAGTGCGAAACCGCGCTCGCCAAAAAAGGGCGCGAAGCAACGGAAACCCCGCCTCCTGCGCTCGCCAGCTGGGCTCTGCTCTAGGAAGGAGGCTCTGGCAAACCACTTCCGAAAAACAATTGCCTTGAAAACTGCAAGGATTCGTCCAGGCAGTCACTGCAGGGTCAGTAATGACTGAGCGCAGACAAAAAAAAAATGCTGGAACTATCCAGGGACTGAATGAACTCTCTCTAGTCACCATCATCCCCATCCATGAGATTTAGCTGTTTTTGCTATCTGCCCTTTCCTGCCTTCAAATAAGTGAACAGGGCCTTTGAATAGATTAACTAATCTGAGGATGTGCATTGTAGTCTCAAGAAGATACTTTTACTAAGTATCTTCCTGAGGTTACGATGCACATCCTCAGATTAGGATCAAGTTTTTCAAATGTAGACTGGTCTTTAAAGCAGACAGGTAGTTACAGAGAGGCAAATTAATTCTGTTATCCTTCACCTCTTTAGAAGGTGACAGCTCTTCTTTCTGTTCTATATTTTGTGGTGGAATATTCGTTTTTGATTCCTTCTTCAAAGCCATCAATGCATCTCGTTTCTGCTTTAGATAATCTTCACGCTCTCTCAGCTCTTGTGCTCCAAGTTCTGATAACTTCTATTTGAATTTAAAAATCAGATTTTATATGTAGTTTCTGAAATATATTTTTATTAGATACAATTGCTATAGTCCCAATAACAAATTACAAAACAGAAGAGAAAAATTACAACATTGTTCAGAACTGCTCAAAACCTTCCCACAAATTCCATCTGGGACACAAAACGTGTGTACTAGCTATTGAAGAATGCTACTCTATCATGACTTTTCAACTGAAAATGAGACTTTGAAGGAAAGTGCAAGTTACAGAGAGAAAGGAAAGTATAGTTGCTTTTACCAGGATTCAGTCCAAGCAACTGAAAGGATTTGAAGGGGGGGCGGCACTCATTTTGCAATTCAGTCATACATTTCAAACAGAGCAAATTATTTAAGCATATAAAAAGAGCTCTGCAACATCAGGTGATAAGGCCTATATAGACTACTATCATACAGAGGTCAATCAGATGCATTCAGGAAGCTCACAAACAGGACATATTGTTGCTCCTTGGCAACTGATATTTAAAACATAATAACTGTGATCTGAAGAGAAGATGCAGTTATCAAGTTCCACAGTCATTGATAGCCTTGTCTTGTAGGAATATGCCTTTTTAAAATTTCTGAAAGGATGACCAACACCACATCTGAAGGCAGTATAGCACTTTTATTAGTCTTGAATCTCCTTGCATAATTTCAATGAATGACCCTGTATTCTAATATTGTAAGAGAAGGAAAAACCAGAGGGATCTATTTTTGTGGGGGAGGGAAGGGGCAAATGATGAACAAACAAATGGATCACAGAACAAATTAATCCAGACTTCTCACTCAAGGTACAATGGCCAGGCTTAAACTATCATATTTTGGACACATTATGTGAAGAGTTAGCTCTCTTAAGAAGTCTATACTACTTGGAAAGGTGGAAAGAAAGAAATGATGACCAGCAGCAAGGTGAATGAACTTAATTACAGCAACACTGGAAGACTGGGGACAGATAATCCTGGAGGAGGCCTATCTATGTGGTCACTAAGAGTAGATACTGACTGGATAGCAGATAATGAATCACTACTTTTTTTGGTGATAAATTTCTGTTTTTTAACTCTGTCAGAAATAATTCAGTCTCCATTAAACAAAAAATTCTAATGTTTCCTCTCCTATTACTTCTAAGGTTCATTAAAATAAAGCACTTGGACTTATTGAGAGATCCTGTTCCAATTTTTCTTTGTGACCATGATAGGCCAGGTAAATCTTTCTTGTTGAGGCACCTGTTACAACTGTTCGAATGCTGAGCAGATGACATTGGGCACTCCACATCTGCTGATGAACTTCCAACTTCCTAGAATGACTGATTGATTTATCATATTTATATAGCCACCTATCTCACACAGGGTGACTCTGGGTGTGTACAACAATTAAAAAGAATAAATACATAAAAACAATTACAAATAAAAAAACTGTAAAAACACACAAAATAGGAGGGGATGAAATTAATAAGGGAGCCATCGCAAAATCTCCTCGGTCCCCTGGGAGCCCCAGGCTTGATCACACAGCCAGGTCTTGAGGGGCCTGCAGAATGTTAAGAGGGATGGAGCTAATCTCACTTCTGGAGGAAGAAGATTCCACAAGGCGGGCACCACAGCAGAGAAGGCCCACCTCCTGGGACCTGCCAAATGTAATTCTCTGGCAGACAGGACCTGCAGCATGCCTTCTCTGCCAGACATGATGGGATAGGCAGATATAATCGGGGAGAGGTGGTCCCTCAGATAACCCAGCCCCATGCCATGAAGGGCTTTAGAGGTCAAAAACAGCATCTTGAATTGGACCCGGAAGCAAACTGGAAACCAGTGCAACTCGTGAAGCAGAGGTGTAACGTGTACCGCCCTGGGGGTACACATAACTGCCTGCGCCACTGCATTTTGCACCAGCTGAAGGTTCCGGATACTCTTCAAGGGCAGCCCCATGTAGAGCGCATTACAGAAATCCAAACAGGAGGTGACTAGGGCATGAGTGACAGTGATTAGGTCTCTCTGATCTAGGAATGGGAGCCACTGGCGCACAACACGAAGCTGTGCAAAGGCCTTCCTAGCCACGACTGCCACCTGCTCTTTGAGCAGGAGTCATGAGTCCAGGAGGGCCCGCAGACTGTGCACAGGGTCTGTCTGGGGCAGTGCAACCCCATTCAGTACCAAAGAGGGCATATCTCTAGCACCAGAAGACCCCAAAACCCACAGCCACTCAGTCTCGCCAGGGTTCAGTTGAAGCCTGTTGTTCCCCATCCAGACCCTCACAGCCTCCAGGCACTGGGATAAGACATTCACAGCATCACTTAATTCGCCAGGAACAGAGATGTATAATTGGGTATCATCAGCATACTGATAGCTCACCCCATGGCGATGGATGAGCTCACCCAGTGGCCTCATGTACTGTAGATGTTAAATAGGAGGGGGGAGAGCACTGAACCCTGCAGCACCCCACATAACAGGGGCTAAGGGTGGGATCTCTCCTCCCCAACCACCACCGACTGGAATCGGCCCCAGAGGGAGGAGGTGAACCAGCACAACACAGTGCCACCCAGCCCAATCCTCTGAGCCGATCCAGAAGGATACCATGGTTGATGGTATCAAAAACCACAGAGAGGTCAAGTAAGGCAAGGATGGATGTACAACCCCCATCCCGCCCTCGCCAGAGATCATCCAAAAGCACGACCAATGCTGTTTCTATCCCATACCCAGGCCTGAATCCCGATTGAAAGGGATCCAGATAATCCGCTTCATCCAAGGTCCTCTGAAGCTGTTGCGCAACCACCTTCTCAATCACCTTCCCCAAAAAGGGGAGGTTAGATACTGGACAAAAATTGTCCAGTATAGTGGGGTCTAGCGATGGCCTCTTTAGGAGGGGGTGAACCAAGACCTCCTTAAGAGGTGAGAGAACAACCCCCTCACTCAAAGATGCATTAACCATTGCTAGAACCCACTCACACGACACCCTCCGGGCTGCTTTCACAAGCCAAGAGGGGCATGGATCTAAAGAGCAGGTGGCTGAGCTCACAGACCCAAGGACCCTGTTCACTTCCATTAGCAATAGCACAAACCTGTCCATTGGAACAGAGCTGAACTCTAGAGCAGAGGTGTCAAATACGCAGCCCACAACACTCCCTAGTGCGGCCCGAGCCAGATTTAAATGCAGTTGGGGAATATTTAACAAAATAACATAAACATACAGTAAAACATAGATTATATTACATTTTAAAATTAAATAATAATACGTTTAGTCACCAATCACCAAAACTGTGGGCTTGCAACTCACAAGTAGTCCTGCACAAGCTCACTGCCTTGGCTTAATTGCAGCAGCCAAGATTGCTTGGCGCTGCCCCAGTGTGGGCTGAGCAGGAGCACCGTGTACCAGGAGTTCCCTCTCAGTCTGAGCTGCAGCACACCAAGTGACCTTGCCGCTCCAGTTAAGCTCAGGCAGCGAGCTTGGGCTTTTCCCTGGAGAGCAGGCAGGCAGGCAGCCTTGCACCGGCAGCCAACCTGCTGGACCCCAGAGCTTCCAGCACATGAAGGAGCACCTTTCTCCAAAACAGCTGAATTAATCTCTCTACTCCCTTCAGAAAAGGCTGGATTTCCCTCCTTCCTCCAAAAGAGGGTTAATTTCCTCCTCCCTCAGAAATAAGTTTAATTTCTCTCTTCTCTCCAAAAGGGGTTTAATTTCTCTTCTTCCCCCAAAACAGATTGAATTAATTTCTCTTCTTCCTCCAAAAAAGCTTTAATATCTGTTGAGTTTCAGACTCTACAAGGTCCATGATCATTGATAACTTTATAAAAAAATCAATTTTTAAATTGATAACAACAGTTGAAGTTTAAATAAGTTCAGAATACACCCAAAGAAGGAAAAAAAATGGGGAAAAATGGAAGAGAGGAGGTGATCTGAATGTTCTTTGTATAATGCTTTTTTTTCTTTAATTTTTTTTCTTTCATTATAGTATCAAATCCCCCCCCCCCAAAAAAAGAAATGTGAATGCTTACAAAATATTTATTGTAGTTATCAGTGAGTAGTGAGTTATATTATAATCTGTAAGCATGCATGTATGAAGCCAGTTTGGTATAGTGGTTAAAGTGTCAGGCTATAAACCATGAGATGGTGAGTTCAAGTCCTCCCCCGGGCATGAAACCAGTTGGTTCACCTTGGAGCAGTCACTTTTCTCACCCCTAAGAAGAAAAAAATGGCCAAGCACTTTATAATTGAAAGAAATAAAAGCTTATTTTCATGGCAAAGGAAGTTTTTCACGTATCTGAATCTCATTCACTACTTAACTACATTGCAGAAATACCATCAGGTCCTGGAACTTTATTCAATTTTAATTTTTTAATTGTTTCTTTGGTTTCTTCTTCTATTAGAGGTCACTTAAGAACCTCTTTTTGTTGGTCTGTAAATTTTTAAAGTAGTGTTCCATTTAAACATTCCTCAATTTTTTTTCTGATTCACATTTCTGTTTACTATATAATTTTAAATAATAAACAAATTGATGTATCATATCCATTGTAGAAAGGTATTTATTCCCATCACAATTAGAAGTAATAATTCTTTTATGTTTTTTCAGTAATTTCAAAGTATTGCTGTTTAGTAAAATTAATTTTCAGTAAGTTTCATTATTTGTATTTCAAATTATTCAATATGTCTTCATGGTTTTGCATGGCTTTCTTTCTACAGGTAGTCCTCAGGTTACAATGGCAATTGGGACTGGAATTCCTGTCACTAAGCAATGCAGTTGTAAACTGCAACGTCACAGCAGTCCCGTTTGCCATCATAACCCTAGGACTACACGTGTCCTTAAGTGAGAAGAGGCGGGAGTCCAGACAAGCAAGCCAGCAGGTGCTTGGGTGCCAAAGGGGGTCAGGAGTACTGCAGGCAGGCGCTCTGGAGCACAGGTGGGTGTGCAGGTGCCACAGGCAAGTGCTATGGAGCATGGGTAGGTGCACGGGCAGCAAGAGGTTGCCACAGGCAGGTGTTATGGAGGATGGGCAGGTGCACAGGTGCCATGGAGGGTCCGCGGGCAGGCATTATGGAATGCATGCAGGTGCGTGGCTGCCACAGGCAGGCGCCACAGAGCATGGGCCGACAAAAAGGTGGTGGGAGAGGGAGCAACTTCCAACTTCTGTCAGCCTCCTACTTGTGGGAAGCTGGCAGGGAACATTGGAAATCATGGTCACATGACCACAAGTTGCTGTGACGTCAGAATTAGAATGAATACAGGAAAGCTCAGCACGTGTAAGATGAAATGAAATGTCTAAAAATTGACATCTTAAGCATCAGTGAATTGAGATGGATTGGGATTGGACACTTTCAGTCAGAAGGTCACACTTTTTATTACTCAGGACATAAAAAATAAAGAAGGAACAGCATTGCTTTTATAGTTAGGAAGGAAGAACAGTACTATGCAATCAACGACCGAATAATATCGATTAGACTTCATGGACAGCCCTTTAATATGATGATCATTCAAGTTTATGCTCCAACCACTGATGCAGAAGAAGAGGTGGTGATGAGTTTTATGATCAAGTTCAATTTGAAATTGTCAGAAACATGCAAGCAAGATACAAGCAAAATGTGCTGCTTGTGACTGGAGACTGGAATGCCAAAGTTGGAATTCCTAAATTGGCTTAGGAAACTGAAATGAAGCAGGAGACCAACTTATTAATTTCTGCCACTCCAATGATTTCTTCATAGCTAACACTGTCTTCAAACAACCAAAATGATGCCTCTGTACATGGGCATCAGCAGATGGATTATATAGAAATCAAATTATTTCAAAAAGGAGGTGAAAGAGCTCAATTACAGCATTAAAGACATGGCCAGATGCTGACTGTGGAACAGAACACAAACTGCTCATGGGCAAGTTCCAAGTTAAGATAAAGAAGAAGAAAGCCAGTCAGTTTCCACAATATGATCTTGAACATATACCCACCATTTTCAAAGAGAATATCAGGAATTGCTTTGTAGTCCTGAACCTCACTGATAGAGAACCAGAGGAATTATGGAATGAACTTAACGAAATTGTTAAGGATGAATGTGAAAAGAAGCTGCCAAAAATGAAGAAAGAGAAGAAAGCAAACTGGATATCAGAATAAATCGTGGAAATTGCCAAGAAGAGAAGAGAAGCCAAAGTCAAGAAAGACAAAAATCTCAGAAAAGAACTTAACAAAGGGTTTCAGAGAGCTATTAGAAAAGACAAGAAGCAGTATTACAACAACTTCTGTAAAGACACAGAAGATGGAAACAGACATGGAAAAACAAGGGAAGTGTTTCAAAAGATCTCTGAACTCAGAAGAAAGTTCCACCCTTAAATTGGTATGCTAAAGGATGCCAGTGGACAGATAGTAACTGATTCAAGAGAGATCAAATGAAGACGGAAGGAGTATACTGAAACACTGTATAGTAGAGATGTCAACATCCAAGATCCCTCAGAAGATATTCCCTACTTACAAGAACCTCTAAAACACCAAGCTCTCCCTGGAACCTTCCGGAGTCCTTAAGTTGAGTAGGGCAGGCTGATCTAATGAGCCCTATCTCCTTGCAGGCTGGGGTGACACCAAAGCACTCAGAAAATGATCTGACCATGACAGAAGTTCGTCCTCTGCTGTTCCCTACCACTGAAATTCATTACCTTTTGCTACCTAACTGGATCCTGTCATAAATACATTTAAATATCTGACAAAACTGCTCTTGCTGCTTTAACAATAACTGATCTTGCACATCAGTTTTTGCCTTTAATGTTCCTTCCCTTGTGGCTTGTTTTAGTCTGTAAGCTACAAGGGAGGCTTTGTATTATTCTATATGCACAACATAACACAACACAGAACTCTTATATGTGGTCCTAGAACAATATTCCTATGCATCAAATTATTGTCATTATACCTATGACAAAACATTGCAAAGTAATTCATATTTATATGCTGGCTACAAAATGATATTAGTTCGATAATATTTTAAATAAAGTGAGCATTCAGCTTACACGTCCTTCTAGTCCTCCTTGCTTTGTTACATATTCAGAGCCATCCCCAATTGCTTTCTTGCGAGTATCTTCCTTCAGTTTGACAGAGGAACGTTCCCGAATAGATATATCTTTCTGTTTTGCTTCTGGACCTAAATTTATATTGAAATAAATGCATATGATCATATGTTTACCATATAAGAACATATTAATAACCTGCTAACTTGAACAGTTAAAACCAACGTTTTCAAATTTAATGTTTCACTTCTTAAAATAATTGCCAACTTTGTGTAACAGGCAAAGTGGTTCACAATTAAAATTTGATGGAGAGGAAGTGTGCTCAGCCACTGTACAAGGAAAGCCACTATTTTCTTTCTCCATTTTACAAGCTATGAAAACTAAATGCATCATAAATCTATAGCAGAACTGGGATTCAATATCAATTCATACAGATCCCAAACCAAAAAAACAGCTCTTTGGCAATTGGATCTAGAGCTGCAAATTTTAAATAACAGAAATACTAACTACAAACCTGAAATAAATACATTTAGTGAACAAATTAAATGTTGGGCGGACAGAAATTTAATAAATAAATAAATAAATAACTTCCAGGTAATGCTGTATAAGACACTGAATGTGTACTGCCATTTCCCTATTCACTACATTTCATTATTCACTGTCTCTCACAGCATTTCATTTCACCAATACAAAACAGCTATGAAAAACTACACTGTATGAAATAAATTTAATTTCACAAGAAGTTAAGAATCTAATGTAACATGAGACTCTGGAATAATCTCTGTGAAAAAGTGATGGCAACACTGAAATAAATGTTTGGCAATTGCAATACATGGGAGGAAAGTATAATTCCCAACTACTCTGAATTTTTTCAGTGCTGCCATCATTATTTTAGAATAGTATATTTACAACAGTTATCAATTTCCTGAAAAATTAAATGTATTAATTCCAGATCTGTAGTGAATGTTCCCATCACTACAACCTGTAGTGTATTGTTGCTATCTTCTTTTTCCTGTTTTTTTTTTCCTGAATGTGGCATCCAATTAGTATAACCAATGGCCATGTGTTCAGTAGCAAAAACATACCTTCTTAAATTTATCTTGGAATAAATGAAAATATGGATTTTGTTTGTGATAGAGATCTGACCAATTACTATAGCGGATTTCAAATACCCACCCGACAAAGTTTGGCATCAATTTAGCTGAAGCATGAAATTTCTTTCCCTCAACAGAAATATGAATAAATACCTTTAATATGAGAGCCAGTTAGTAGTTAAAGACACTAGACTAGGTACTGGGAGACTGTGAGTTCGTCCTGCATTAGGCCTGAAGCCAGCTGGGTGATTTTGGGCCAGTCACTCTCTCTCAGCATAAGGAAGAAGGCAATGACAAACCACTTCCAAAAATGTTGCCAAGAAAACCACATGAACTTGTCCAGAGAGTCAACAGGAGTCAAACTGGACTTGAAGGCACACACACACACACAACATTTAATATACATATGGCAAATACCTGTAAATAATTATACCTGACAATAATTTTGTAGAGTACTCAAAAGACTCTTTAGCTCCTGCACTTTCATTGAGATGTCCTGGAGATTTGTGTGCAACATCAGATAATTTCAATTTATCATGTGCCTATATGTTTAAGAAAAAATAGTAAGACAATCAATTTCAATATTACAAAAGTGGCAAATCAGTAGAAATCAAGATGTCATAAAATGTATTTAATAAGGGTTGCTTAAACTTAATTACTATCTTCACAATTAAAACAGGTAACAGGACCTAATAATAATTAAAGTACAGTGGTACCTCGGGTTATGAACGCCCCTCCTTACAAATTTTTCAAGATACAACCAGCTCCGGCCCCAAAAATTTACCTCGACATGCAAACTCCGCCTCGAGCTACGAACCGGATCCGTGGCCATTTGCCCTGCTGCCACGCAGTCGCAGCTTCCTGTAGGCGAGATCACGGTAGCAAGGAGACGTTCGGTGAGGCTTGTGGTGTGTTTTGGGGGAAATTTGCCTCATGGTGCGACCAAATTCAGAGGGCGGATTAGCCGTATTTACATTGAACCTTATGGGAAAATTTACCTCGCGTTGTGACCAACTTGAGTTGCGACCAGAGTCACGGAACGGATTAAGTTCGTAACTCGAGGTACCACTGTATTAAGATTTGAGTTCTTCTACAGTTAAATAATTATAAGGACTTCGCAAGATTTTCTTTCATCCATTATTTTGTGTACTTTTCTTATAAATTAAACAGCATGTTTCTTACAAAGTTATAGTTCACAAATGAAATATTGCCTCTCATTAAAAAACAAAACAGTTCTCAGCAACCATCTTAGCACAGCAAACTTAAGTACAAAGGGAGCGGCGTATATTGTACACATTTCCATCTCGATCAACTTCTCCAACAAGGTAGGTTGGGTAAACAGACCCAGAGCAATATACAGACTAGGCTTTCACAGCTGGCATCAATGAAGCAGTGATGAGTTTCAGGCTGAATGGCCGTGATCTAGTTTTGTGCTAATGTTTTGCCAGCAGCTGTAGCTGGCATCTTCTGAGGCAGAGTGAGCTGCTTTGTGGTGCACTTCTCGGCAGCTCGCAGGCAACTGCTGAGTACTGAAAAAATGGCAGCTCCATGGTTGATTGTGTCATGAGGAGTCATGTGCTACTACCGCACAGAGGTAAGTCAATTAACTGGAAGAGCCTCTGATTTGGTTAACCATATTGTGCATCAATTACAACACCAAATATCAGCCTTTTGGATTGCCAGGGATAAAAATGTCAGCTTATACTATTTTCCTAGTATCATCAAAAGTCAACATATACTAGTCATAACCATGCCAAAATAAACAATGCATAAAAGAAATCAACAGTAGCAAAGAAATACAGGTAGACCTTGCCTAATGACCACAATTGGGACTGGAACTTCCATTGCCAAGCGATGCGGTCGTTAGGCAAAACATCACGTGCCTGCATCACTTAGCGACTGCAATCCCGGCAGTCCTGGTTGCCATCATTAAGTGAATGCCCCTGTTGTTAGGCAAGGCGACTTCCTGCTGGCTTTCCACAATCAAGTCAATGGGGAAGTCAGCAGGAAGTTGCAAGCCCCAGGCACTGCCAGGTGGGGGGGGAACGAGGGGGTGCATGGCAGTGTGTGGGAGGCTCGGGCACGCGAGGGCCTCAGAACCATGTGAATTTCCTTCTGAAGCCTCTCCATTCTGGGGCTGAAAACCCTCCATTGCTGAATATCCTGCTTGGATTTTGGCACAGACTTTTTTCAGGCAGCCCCCAAAGCTCCATGCTCTAAACTAAAGCTCTGGGGTCTTTAGCACATGGAGCTTTGGGAGCTGCCTGAAAAAGCTTTGTGCTGAAATCCAAGCAGGATTTTCAGCCACGGAGGATTTTCATCCCCAGAGTGAGAGGCTTCTGGGGCTGAAAATCCTGCTAGGATTTCAGCATAAAGCTTTTTCAGGCAGCCCCCAGAGATGAGATGGAGTCCCCTCAGAAGGCAGCAGCAGCTTGCAACCTTCCTTGCCAGCTTCCCTACTGACTTTCTGGGGAAGCCAGCAGGGAAGACTGCAAATGGCGATCACATGATCATGGGGCGCTTGGCAACCAGTCGTAAGGGCAAACCGATTACCAAGGGCCCAGATCACCTTAACTTTGGATATAGATCGTAAGTCCCTTCATTCAGCATTGTCATAACTTTGAACAGTCACTGAACAAATGGTCATTAAGCGAGGACTACTTGTACTACGTCAATTAACAGGAATATGTTGGTCATTTTATTCAATCAACAGTAGATGTATTTTACTGAAGACTGAATTTATTAAAGAGAATAACTGTATAATTGCAACCATTTGGGGTTTTGTTGAATTGATCTTCCAATATACCTCATTAGTTCTTTTCCTTTCTTGCTCTAGATCATATTCTTCCTTAGATTTCCTGCAAAGAGAAACAAGGCAACAGGAAATAGTTTAATATATTTATGCCTTACCATTCTATAATAGTCAGTATGACCGTGGCAGTTTACATTTAATGTAAATAAATAAACCTAAAACAAGCAAATGCAAAACAGAAGATAAAAAGAAAATGACAAGACAAACAAGAACAAATTTACTTTTTTGTATGTAGCTGTACCACTCTCTACTAAAATGTGTCCTAAAAAAGTTTATAACCAGCATAACACTAACATACAAAATTAAACCTAACACAATGAAACAGAATGTAATACTCACAATACAGTTGGGAACAAAAAATTAAGAGAGCAAAGACCTCATGGAAAAAGTGAATTCTGAGGCTGGAGTTAGAGAGAGAAGTGAGATGGCACTATGAATATTAGGCATAGCCAACCCAGCTAACACAATTCCTGACCACTGTCTTTGCTATTTGGGCTTAGGGGAGCACAGCAAAAGTATTTTGAGGATGCCAAATTGCCTACCTGAGTGCACATTTAGAGAAGTAACTAAATAACTCATAGAAGCAAAAATATTATTTAATAACATTCTTGCTCTTTTACTGTAATATTTAAGGTGCTATACTGAGACCAGGGAAGACCCAAGTTCAAGTCTCCATTCAGCTATGGATATCACTGGATTATTTTGAGCCAGTCACTCTCTCATCCCAACCTACATCACAGGTTTGTGGATTTGAGAATAAAATAAGAAATCCCTATATGCACTGCAGAGTTCCTTGAAGAAAAAAAACCATGAACTAAGTTTGCTTCTGGTGACTATGAAGTAGTTTACCTTTACCTTCTTCCAATATATTGGGTTTTTTAAAATTTCCCAGTCTAGGCTAGAACCCTGGGATTTCTGGATGTTCTCTAATCTAAGTACTAATCAGATGTGATTCTGCTTAGGTTTTTAGGGTCAACAAAAGTAGGCTAATTGATGCCATCTATAAAAGCTCCCAGAAGAAAGGTCACAAATAAAATAAAGAATAAAATTAATTACAATAGATGTGAAACTTCCAATCTAAACCTCTAAAAAGGTAAGACTCATTTATTATTTAAAATACTTTATCTTAATTTTCTACTTAAATTCAAACTGCCTTTACTTAAGTTATATTTACTCAAGTAAGCACATAAAGTTGTAAGCAACCAAACTTACAGCCAGAAATATAACCCTAAAACTTTCAAGCCAAGAAATCACCAAGCAATTCAATGAGAGACAATGTTCAAAACAAATTTAACGAGCAGACCAATATCTAAGGTTTCTGCAGGGTTTCTGTCATTTTTTTTCTCATTTACTGACTGAGCGAAATGGAATCAAACTGCCCAGAAAAGGAAGAAAGCCACTTTAAGTTCACTAATTTCTATCAATGCACTTCTGGATCTAAGCTTACAGACACTTTAAGACCTTGCACTAAAATAATATATAGGTAATTCTCATTTAGCAACTGCCTCATTAAGTAACCATTCACAAATACAACGATAATAAACAGTAATAAAAAATGATATCCTGAGCAATGGACACACTTACTCCCAAATTTCTGCGCGTAACAACAGTGCACACAGGGATGAGAGTAACGTTAGCATTGCTGCACAAGGGAACTATCTAAATGAGGCAGCAGCAACCAGCAATCTTCGCAGCGTCTCTCTCTCTCTGTGTCACATGGTTCACTTAGCAACATTGCTTAGGGACCATTTCAACAGAACCAACTGCAGTTGCTGAATGAGGACCACCTGTAATGAAAGTTTCTAAAACAAAGGTTTAAGGAGAAATTTAACATTTCCTAATGCCCTTCAGTAAACATATAACAACTATTTTCTTATGTACCATGCTAAAAAAGGTATCTCAAACTTTCCAAATATGTAATCATACATCTATCATTTAATACAGAATAGAATATTTTGTTCTCAGTCACTATGATGCAAAACACTGTTCAAGTGCAAATTAGGTGGATCTTGTGGCAATCAAGATTTATTTTAAGAGGCTATACCCAAGTAAGTGATAGAAAGCAAGAAGAAAGCTTTTTTTTTAACCTAAGAACCTCTCTTAGTATTTTCATTTCTTCTTCTTCAGTTTCAGTATATGCATCAGACCCATCAGTCAAACAGTCAGGCAGCACACCTATTTTATAAAAAAAAAAAAAAAGAGTGAAAGAGGTCAAAGGGTGATTAATGACAAACTATTCCATTAATTATCAAAGTCCAGAAATTTATTTAAAACTATTAATAAGTTAATAATAAATTGTGTTCAAAAATATAGCATTACCTAATTTATTCATGTTATGATTAGCAAACTGGGTTATCATCAAAACTTATTTTCTTCATGAAACATGTATTTCTCTTTACACATGGCAACTTAATTACAATGAGACTTATTGAGGGGACAGTTAAGTCGCATATGTGCTGATTTTAGTATGAAGTAAAATACTGCACCCCTTCATGGATCACTGCCTTGTCGTGGCGAAGGGGCTTGTGTAACTCAGTGAAGCCATGAGCTATACCGTGCAGGGCCACCCAAGATGGACAGGTCATGACAGAGAGTTCTGACAAAATGTGGTCCACTGGAGAAGGAAATGGCAACCCACTCCAGTATCCTTGCCAAGAAAACCCCATGGACAATGTTAAAAGGCTAAAAGATATGACACCGGAAGATGAGCCCCTCAGGTCGGAAGGTGTCCAATATGCTACTGGGGAAGAGCGGAGGGCAATTCCAAGTAGCTCCAGAAAGAGTGAAGCGGCTGGGCCAAAGCCGAAAGGACGTTCAGCTGTGGATGTATCTGGAAGCGAAAAGAAGGTCCGATGCTGTAAAGAACAATATTGTATAGGTACGTGGAATGTAAGATCCATGAACCAAGGCAAGCTGGATGTGGTCAAACATGAGATGACAAGATTGAACGTCGACATCTTGGGAATCAGCAAATTGAAATGGACGGGAATGGGTGAATTTAATTCAGGTGACCATTATATCTACTACTGTGGGCAAGAAACCCTTAGAAGAAATGGAGTTGCACTCATAGTCAATAAGAGAGTGGGAAAGGCAGTAATGGGGTACAACCTCAAAAACGACAGAATGATCTCAGTGCGTATCCAAGGAAAACCATTCAACATCACGGTAATCCAAGTCTATGCCCCAACCACTGATGCCGAAGAAGCTGAAGTTGACCGGTTCTATGAAGACCTACAACACCTTCTAGAACTAGCACCAAAAAAAGATGTCCTTTTCATCACAGGGGATTGGAATGCTAAAGTAGGAAGTCAAGGAGTAATCGGAATAACAGGCAAGTTTGGCCTTGGAGTAGAAAATGAAGCAGGGCAAAGGCTAACAGAGTTCTGTCAAGAGAACAAGCTAGTCATAGCAAACACTCTTTTCCAACAACACAAGAGACGACTCTACACATGGACATCACCAGATGGTCAATACCGAAACCAGATTGATTACATACTTTGCAGCCAAAGATGGAGAAGCTCTATACAGACGGCAAAAACAAGACCAGGAGCTGACTGTGGCTCAGATCATGAGCTTCTTACTGCAAAATTTAGGCTTAAATTGAAGAATGTAGGGAAAACCACTAGACCACTCAGGTATGACTTAGATCATATTCCATGTGAGTACACAGTGAAGGTGATGAATAGATTTAGAGGATTAGATTTGGTAGACAGAGTGCCTGAAGAACTATGGATGGAGGTCTGTAACATTGTACAAGAGGCAGCAACTAAAACCATCCCAAAGAAAAAGAAATGCAAGAAAGCAAAATGGCTGTCTGATGAGGCTTTACAAATAGCTGTGGAAAGAAGGAATGCGAAAAGCAAGGGTGAAAGGGAAAGATATAAGCAACTGAATGCAGATTTCCAGAGAATAGCAAGGAGAGATAAGAAGGCCTTCTGAAATGAACAATGCAAAGAAATTGAAGAAAACAATAGAATGGGGAAGACTAGAGATCTCTTCAAGAAAATTGGAGATATCAAAGGAACGTTTAGTGCAAAGATGGGCATGATAAAGGACAAAAAAGGCAGGGACCTAACAGAAGCAGAAGAGATTAAGAAGAGGTGGCAAGAATACACAGAAGAACTATACAAGAAAGATCTTAATGTCCCTGATGTCCATGCTGGTGTGGTCACTGACCCTGAGCCAGACATCCTAGAGAGTGAAGTCAAGTGGGCCTTAGGAAGCATTGCTAACAACAAAGCTAGTGGAGATGACAGTATTCCAGCTGAGTTCTTTAAAATACTAAAAGACGATGCTGTTAAAGTGCTGCACTCAATATGCCAGCAAGTTTGGAAAACGCAACAGTGGCCACGGGATTGGAAAAGGTCAGTTTATGTTCCAATTCCAAAGAAGGGCAATGCCAAAGAATGCTCAAACTATCGCACAATTGCACTCATTTCACATGCTAGCAAGGTTATGCTCAAAATCCTACAAGCTAGGCTTCAGCAGTACGTGAACCGAGAACTACCGGATGTACAAGCTGGGTTTCGAAGAGGCAGAGGAACTAGAGATCAAATTGCCAACATTCGCTGGATCATGGAGAAAGCACGAGAGTTCCAGAAAAGCATCTACTTCTGCTTCATTGACTATGCAAAAGCCTTTGATTGTGTGGATCACAACAAACTGTGGCAAATTCTTAAAGAGATGGGGATACCAGACCACCTTACCTGTCTCCTGAGAAATCTGTATGCGGGACAAGAAGCAACAGTTAGAACTGGTCATGGAACAACCGACTGGTTCAAAATAGGGAAAGGAGTACGACAAGGCTGTATACTGTCACCCTGCTTATTTAACCTATATGCAGAGTACATCATGAGAAATGCCAGGCTGGAAGAATCACAAGCTGGAATTAAGGTTGCAAGGAGAAACATCAATAACCTCAGATATGCAGACGATACCACCCTAATGGCAGAAAGTGAAGAAGAACTAAAGAGCCTCTTGATGAGGGTGAAAGAGGAGAGTGCGAAAGCTGGCTTGAAACTCAACATTAAAAAAACTAAGATCATGGCATCTGGACCCATCAATCCCTGGCAAATAGAAGGGGTAGAAATGGAAGCAGTAACAGACTTCATTTATTTGGGCTCCAAGATCACCGCAGACGGAGACTGCAGCCATGAAATTAAAAGACGCTTGCTCCTTGGGAGGAAAGCTATGGCAAACCTAGATAGCATATTAAAAAGCAGAGGCGTCACCTTGCCGACAAAGATCCGCATAGTCAAAGCTATGGTTTTTCCAGTAGTAATGTATGGCTGTGAGAGCTGGACCATAAAGAAGGCTGAACGCCGAAGAATTGATGCCTTTGAACTGTGGTGCTGGAGAAGACTCTTAAGAGTCCCCTGGACTGCTAGGAGGTCAAGCCAGTCAATCTTAAAGGAAATCAACTCTGATTGCTCATTGGAAGGATTGATAATGAAGCTCAAGCTCAGATACTTTGGTCACCTAATGCGAAGAGAGGACTCTTTGGAAAAGACCCTGATGCTGGGAAAGATGGAAGGCAAAAGGAGAAGAGGACGGCAGAGGATGAGATGGCTAGATAGCATCACTGAAGCAATGAGCATGAAATTGAGCAAACTCAGGGAGGCAGTGAAAGATAGGAAGGCCTGGCGCAATATGGTTCATGGGGTCACGAAGAGTCGGACACGACTTAACGACTGAACAACAACAAAAATACTGCAAGAGGAAATGTAAATATGCTTTGATTTTAGAATGATTACTATTAGATGTACATGCCATTGCAACAGCCTTTATAGGGACATGAAAATATGTTTGGCTATTAGTTAATTTTTTTTTTTTGCTTAGAAACTATTTGAGTCTATATATTTTGTATGTTAATGAAATGCTTGAGTTCTTTATGTTTCTTTTAATAAAACCATTTTTTTCAGTTTGATATTAGATCAGTTCCTTCATACATGGGAAACTGGGTAAGCATAGTAAATAATTGCTGCCAAGATAGCTTAGAAGCAGTAGTATAACTATGCAAGCAGTAGCAATGGGTGATGAAAATAAGAGACAACTAGTAAGATACTAGCTTAATCTTCTGACTGAGGAAACATTTCAGCCTATCTCCTTCATCCTGATTGCATACTGCCTTTTCTCTTTACCTTCTCAGTCTCCCATTGCCTTTCTTAATTCCTCTCATGTGTGCCCCCTTTGCCCGGTATGTCTGGTCATTTAATGCCTCTTTTTATCCTCCCTTGATCATTACTGATTTTCTTGGTCTGACCTGGCCATATGTCCAGGTTTCAGGGAATCCACTTAAACCCATGTTCCAACTAATCGCAGCAAATGAATTTTTAAACATTATTTCTTACCATTTCTTTCTTGAATTATTCTAATAGCCTGCAACTGCATTTCAATGTTCTTCTGGACCATCATTTCTTTAAACAATCTGAAATCTTCTGCTGCCAGTACTGGCTGCAAAATGGCCTGCAAGGAATTAAAAGTGTTTTATCTTACAGTGCCAACAAATTCAAAATTAAACAGTTCAAACCTCCCTTATGACAATACTCAAAATGTTAGGAAAATACATTAAAGTCTCAGTTATGGTAGACATAAAGCCAAAACCAATGTAGTTTTAAGACATTATTCATATCCATTAACTTAGTCCTATAATTCTAAATCTGTAAGGTGCAGTCTTGTAAATAAGGGGTAAGAAACATACAACCCCCAACCACTCCCTGTAGTCCCCAAAGTGCCCCACCAGATCATAGCCCAATTTCCTGCTATAAAAATAAAAATAAAACAGCAGTAAAAAACAGCAGGTTACCTGAGGGACTGTCTCATACCCATTACATCAAACTGTCCCACCCAGTCAGGCAGAGAGGGCATGTTGTGGACCCTGTCAGCGAGAGAATGTCAGCTGGTGGGGCCCAAGAGGAGACCCTTCTCCGCCACTGCCCCTGCCCTTTGGAATATTCTCCCCCCAGAGATGCGGTGGGCCACTACCCTTCTGGCTTTCTGGAAAGGATTAAAGATTAAAGGCTGTCTGGAAAGGATTAAAGACCTGGCTCTGCCAGCTCGCATGGGGCAATAGGAGCTCTAATCGTCCATGGGGGTAGTTAGCGCCTTGATGACACTCTCTGAGTTATTTGCCAATTCTCCATCTTTCTTGGAATTTATTTATTGTTAAGATTGTTTTTATATTGCATTTTAATTGATTTTATCTCTGTTGTAAACTGCCCAGAGTCGTTTCAATGAGATGGATAGCGACAAATTTGATAGAGACAGACAGACAGACAGACAGACAGAATACGTACATTAAATCCCAAACAAACAAACTGGGGGAAAGGGGCAAAAATTTTCATCTCCATCTGCTCCAATGACTTGCAGGCCTCATCAGTCAAAAATAGTTTTTAAAAAGTACAGTGCCAGTCACAAAAAGATTGCCCATTGCTATTTTAAATGGGAAATGCATTTTAACTTTGTTAAAAGGTTTACCTGGGAGGTTCGAGTTTTAGCAAGAGGAGACATACAAGCTTCCTGGAATTTGTCTTCATTAATTCCGACTTCTTTAAGATAACTGTCTAACAACTTTTCAACCTACCAAAAAAAAAACCCACAACAGACAATATTTTTATTCATCTTTTACCAAAGAAATGGGATATAAATTACCTTAAATGACGAAATGCAGTAGTTGTGGCTTCTGTTCAAAATACAATGACATCAGAATCACAAAAGTATAAATCTAGAGGTTAAGATCTAAAATCACATAAATGGCTTATATTTATTTGTGCATGAATGACCTCTCACAAAAGGATTTCCTCTGTTTCTCCTTCATCTCCCAAATTTGCTCTGAAATACTCCTAAATCCCTAAGATCAGTATTTTTATATTTTGTACATGTTTTAATATTATGTGGGTTTTTTTCCTGGTTATTGTTTGCTTTGGTGCTGCATGCCACACAGAGTCACACTGTTTGAGTTGAGTGGCCTTATAAATCTAGTTAATTTATAAAATAAATTAAAAAATAAAACCAGTAGTTATAGGGGAGAGATGTTGCTCCAATGTGGAATACAGCAGGGCTCAGATGTTTCCTCCATTTAATATCCAAAAGAAACTACTAGGAGAGGTGTGGGGCAGGGTGAGGTATCAGCAGTACACTGATGATAGTCAATTGTACATCATCACCTAGGCAGGGCTGGAGATGCTGTGGAAGTCTTGAACCAATGAACCAATGTCTGGAGCTGTAAGGGACTGGATGAGGAGAAACAACCTGAGATTAAACCCTAGCAAAACTGAAGACTGGTTCATCTGTTAACATTTTGGCTAACTAGAAACATCAGTCCTAATGGCTGTTTCTATATGGGAAGTGTTCCCCCTAAAAGAGCTGCTCCATGACTTGCGAGTCCTTCTGAATATTCCAATAGAACTGAGAAGCTGTCATCCACAATTTTTTCTATAAATACCATTGAAGACTGATTCTATTAGCATTAACAGGAATATTAAAAACTGTTTCTGTAACAGACCATGTATATGGCATATTTTATTTCAAATATCTTTATTCCCCTTCAACACCCCATCCACGTTCTTAGTTCATACTTTATCTCTGCTTTTAAGTTGATTAATCCTTTTTTCTAAGAGCTGGTAATTATGATTTTGAACTCCATAATGCCATCAATGTTCAATGATGTTTACTAAAAGCAGCAGGGTAGATCCCTAACCAGCTTACAGTTTTAAATTCAGCAAGGGAGAAGAGAATGAAAATAATGACAAGGAGGAATCCGCAATTATTTCAGTCATATTTGCTTGGGCTTAGTTAAAGAGTATGAAAGCTAGAAGTGCTGTACCAAAAGGCTTCATGGGAAAGGTGATGTTATTGTCTTTTCGGTCCTTGGGAAAGAGAGGGGCAATTTGGAAAACAGGGCAAACTCAGTACGTCTATATATTCTTCCATTATCTGGAAAACAGATAGCTAGAATGAAGAATGCTATGTCCTAGCAAACTCAGAGATAAATAGATCATAAAATTGAAAGTACTCAGTTTTCAAGGTTCATGTAATATAACCTTTTCTCTTTTAATAAACCTTCTTAGAGAAGCATGTGAGAATCATTTTGGGGGTACTCGGTACTCAGTTGTCAACGACTGACTAAAGACAAGTTGCACCTTATATTCTGTTAGGACTGTACAGCAATCCAGACTCAGGGAAAAGATGGACTCAGATTATATGTGAGTCTGCACATCACGCATATAACACCTCTTCAATGAAATGCATATTTTCTTGGAATACACAAGTACTAATCAATTACATAAATAAATATGAATCATTGGTTATCTAATTTACCAAACCATGTAACTGCATTTTATAATACACTCAAAGAGATACACAACATGTTTCTGCTTTAATGTTATATTAAATTTTTGAAGGCTAAGGAATCTAAGGTTGCTCAGATCAAAGAGAACAGTACAATGGATACTACTGTATACTAACATGTGAAGGTTAGGAAAAAGTAAAACTTTACTACTTACCAAAGCTTTATATTCCTGATGAATCTCAGTGTAAGATAACTTGCTTTCTTCCTCATCATCAAAAACTGAAAAAGTAACATTTCATGTTTCTTTACAATATGGAAACTAAACAAAAACTAGTTTCATCAAGTAATACCTTAAAATTGCATTTTGTGCACAGCAAAATTTATCTGAGCTAAAATATTTCATCACACACAAACTTAGAAAGCCCCACTTACATCCTTTTTGTTTCTTTTTTTGTTTTTGTGCCTTTGAGTAAGTGTTGGCTCCTGGCAACTGCCTAGACTACTCCCTGCAGTTTTCTTGCCTTAACTACTACACCAAACTGGCTCCACATCCTCTTTGTCCTGTACCTCTAATACTTTTTCCTTTAGGAAGCTGCAAGAAAGTGTTTGGAAGAACTGACAGCTCATCTGAGCCAAGGTACTCTATAATCTTGACCTCAATGAACAAGTACCAGAGCAGTTTCAGTGTTCTAGATTATTTTAGGACTTTTGGTTTGAGAATTATGAACAACAGGTACTAATTTGTTCCTGGACCACTCAAAAATAATCACCAAATTCCAAACAATTTGCAGAAAAAAATTGCTCACTGTGCATTAGCTGCCTGTATGTTATACTTTAACCCCATTTTTGTATAAATTTCTGCTTAATGACATAGAAAACTATTGATACATGGGATACATGGGAGGGGGAATCACTTTCAATTCTACTGAGAAAGGTCTATCAATGCACTAAACAAAAAACATTCTGTATTTTTTAACCCATTCTTCAAAATACTAAGTAGAAGTCAAGAGATATACTGCATTAAAGAAACAATACCCACATACACACATTTCCTGACAGATCTGTTCAACCTGTCAATATGTTTTAGTATTATTACTATTTGCTATTAAATTTGTATACCACCAAATAATTCTAATTCCCAGCAGCTTGCAACAAAATAAAATACAGCAAAAACACCCACTGTAAGAAAAACAACCTCCATGATAAAAAGGGGGAAATAATACTTAAAATTTATTCCACTACCCCCATAGCACCAGAGCCCAAAATAACTCCATTTTTTACTTCTGAGATCCTCAATTTCTCTTCTTAAACGTTATAAACAAGATTAGCATAGCAATGGATCAAATGAAATATATGACATTATGGAGAGCATCACTTTCTCCATGCAGCAGAGCACCCTAAATCTCCACTTTGCTGAAAATCTAAACATTGCTATGATATAGAAACTGCCCAATTCTTCCAAATCACCCATTCTATAGATTTTCATTAACTTCAACAATAAATCTTCATTTAGGAGTCATAATTCTATGCATAATGGAAAAATAAACATCCACCTGGTTAGTGGACTCACTGAAAGCAAGGGGATACTGAAATATTGACCTTCGGCTGAATCATGCCCAACAGCCACTCCCATTCCTTAACTGTGCTTCTGACCTACCGTAATGATGGTGATGATAATGATAATAATCCACAACCCATTAAACGCAACTACACGCTACAGAGGAATAAAGAAAACCACCACCCGAGGAAACCCATTCGGACACGGCCACCGCTATGCTGGCGGAATCTCCACATGCCCACAGCCCTCTCACCTTCGCACTTGTGCTCCACGAACTCCAGAATGGGAATAGACCAGGCGGGGCTGCGGAGAAAGCCGGCAATGCTATCTACCACCCACTCCACTTCAGCCTCAACCTCCGCCTGCCCCTCGGTCGCCATCACATTTCCCCTCCCCTTTCTCCACGCCCTCAAAAACACAAGCTCACGCGCGCGCGTGCGCCGGAGAAAAAGAAGATGACAGCAAGCCCGCGGCGACGGTTGGCCTTCGATTTGCCGTCACTATGACAATCGTCGTCACTGAAAGGGAGGGGGGAAAAGCTCTGAATAAACAAACTCCCGCGAGAGAAAGCGCGAGGGCGTGCCCACCTCAATAAGCATGCGCTGAGGGGGCGGTATTCTCTTCCTCTTGCTATCCCGTTCTGTCTCTCGTGAGAGCCGAACGTTAGGAAGTTGTAGCGAGTGAAAACTTCCTTAGCTACCATTTGGGGTATTCATAGAGAGGCTCGCTGTGATGTTGCCTTTTCTCAAGGTTGCTCTAATTTGCATTCCTCCAGTCCTTCAAATGGCAGAAAGTCATACAGACGTAAATTACGCTGCCTGGACAGATGAGATCCGTGCTGCCTCACGGAGGAAGCTGGGGACTGGGCTTTACAGTTTAGTGTGGAACAATTCAAAGGTAGTGATTGGTGGATTCCCCTTTCCTTTCTCATCTATTGCCTGCTGTTAGGGCAAACAGTCATCAATCACTGTCCTTAATGTGCGGTGGGTGGGTGAGCAACTGTGGGCAATCGGGGTGGAAACTTTAGCAGACTTTCAAGTTGCCTGAAGGATAGGCTAGTGGCATGGAGATATTTTCTGCTAATATGTTACATGGGCTATCCCTGAACAGAGGTCTGGTGCTCTTCTGAACACCCCTAAACTTGTGTCCTCCCAAAATTGCCTGGCTGAACATAGCATGGAGGGATGTGGGCTGAAGCATGAGGGAGTTCTCCCAGGAGCTCTCTCCAACTTCATCCTATGGTTCTTCACTGCATGCGTGACTTGTTAGCCAGGCTATTTTTGGACATAGATTTAGCACTGTTATGGAAGAGTGCTGGACTGGAAGACCTCCAAGATCCCTTCCAGCCCTGTGATTCCATGAGTACCTGTGTGAGGTGGAATGTAAACCTGGCCTGGGAAGGGACAAGGAATGAACCATTAAAAGAGGAAGAGGCACAGAAATATTACTCAGTCCTGGGAAAGAAGAAATCAGTACAACCTCCACCCCAGCCTCAAAATAACCTGATCTTGTTATATGATGTAGTAGAGAGAAATACTGACAGGCTTTCAAGATTCTGTTTTAATACCCTAACAACCATAAACAGCGTTCTTAAAACACAGTACCAGCTATTCCTTTTTCTTGATACCTCCAAGAGCTGACATAGTGGTTTTATACATAATTATCCAATTTCAGGATAAAGTTCTAAAGGTAGAATAATAAAATGTGTTCTGACAAGGAATTCTATTGCGTATTCCACTGATTTGCCAGATATTTGTGAGATTTTTTTTCCAAACTGCTGCCACATAATTTTCCATATGGCATTTTCAGCTTGAGCAGAACTTTTGCCTCCCTTCTGTGTTTTTAGTTCTCTCCTAATTAAAGCAATTAAACAGCAGGCATTGAACTGTTTAATTTCTGCTGATCTACCTATTCATAAGTTGCTAACTATTAATGAAAGCTAAGCTTACTATTCAAGTTCTACAATTATGGAAAAAAATCACAGGAATAATCAGCATCTAGACAAGCTCTGGTACTGCTCTGTGAAATGATAATAGGGCACATCTTGACTCTTACTAGGAAAATAATTATGTTGTAAGGAACAACTTAGAAACTTAATGCTTTTGTACTTTCAGATTGTATTTATTTATTTATTTTGCTGGACCTTTGATGCTTGAAGATCGTTTTTAGCACTTTGGCGCAAGGGGAATGGGTATTGGGTTGTTCGGTTTGTTTTTTAATATATGTTATTTCATTTGTAACCAGCCATCAGTCTGTTGGATTTAGAAGTCTGCAATGGATTCAGAAGTCTGTAAATACAGTAAAGAAATAAACTGCTTTCTGTGGGCATATCTGCACATCAATTAAACTGCCCCTGCCTGTGCTCAGGCTGGCTTGACTCTAAACCAGTTTAAGAAAATCCTGTTCTGACTGACTGACAACAGCTTATAAAGTATTCAGTCAGAACTGCAGGCTACCGCATCCTCTTATTGGACAATCCCCCTGCTGCTCTGCCCTCCCACCTTTCTGTTCCAGGAAAGCAATGGCCAATTCTATGAGTGGATCTTCCTCTCTGTGTGTGTGTGTGTGTGTGTGTGTGTGTGTGTGTGAACACATGAGTGTGTGTGAATATTACATCTTGTAAATCTCTCTCCCTCTCAAATGTGGCAGGAAGTGTCCAAAATTCTGGCTGTTTCTCTTTTTTAATATAATTTTATTTAAAGTTTTAAAAACAAGAGTAAAAATTAATATAAACTAAAATAGAGTAAGAAGGAAAAAAGAAAAAGGAAGAAATACAAGAGAAAGCTAAAGTGCAAAAAGAAAAAAAAGCCCATAAGGGGTTTCCAGTCAGCAATAAATGTAGATATTGTCTTTTCAAAAAGGTCAGTTTGGCCATCTCAGCAAGTCCTCCTGACCACTAATGTCACATTTGGCTTCTGGGTGGTTCTGTCACTGAGTTGTGTTTCAGGTTGGGCCCCTTATGTTTCTCCAGTTTTCTGCTGACAAAACCATCCAACTCTGTTATTCCTAATTTCATTGTGCCTCTATTTACATACCCTATACTGGCTTCCTATCTCCTCTTGGTTCCAATACTGTACACATATATCCTATAGAGCAGGGGCCCTCAAACTTTTTAAACAGGGGGCCAGTTCACGGTCCCTCAGAATGTTGGGGGGCCAGACTATAGTTTGAAAAAAACATGAACGAATTCTTATGCACACTGCACATACTTTATTTGTAGTACAAAAGAAAACCAGGAAAAAAACAATACAATAATTAAAGAACAATTTTAACCAACATAAACGTATTAGTATTTCAATGGGAAGTGTGGGCCTGCTTTTGGCTAATGAGATGGTCAGTATCCAGTTCCATATTTGTCACTGCCAGTCGTAACAAGTGATGCAAGTGTGCATCAATTAGTCTGGATCTGGTTGGAGATTTCAGATGTTTCATTTGGGAAAAAGTCTGTTTGCAGACATAGGTGCTTCCAAAGATGGTTGCCATTTTGAGTGCATGGTTCCTGAGATTAAGATATGTCTCAGAGGGGAGAGATGCATAGAAATTAGTAAGGCTGCTTGACTTGAATGCATCCTTCAGAGAGTCACAATTCTGTAGCTCGGCCAGTTCCATTTGGTAAATTGGATCAACAATTTCAATGTCAACAGAAAATGGGTTCCGGAAAAGCTGTATCTCCTGTTCATGGAGATGAAGCTCTTTAAATCTAATTTGAAATTCCCTTTGCAACAGTTCCAGTGAATCCACACATGTTTTGTTTGGGAATGCAACCACTGGTTTTTCAGCCAACAGGTTTTGAGTTGTGGGGAGATGGCAGAAGTTTTCCTCCTTCGTTTGTTTAATGAGGAGGTCCAATTTTACTTGAAATGCTTTCACATGTGAATGCATATCACAAATGAGCTTCCCCTTTCCTTGAAGTTGCAAATTGAAACTGTTGAGTAGCTCTGTTACATCTGTTAGAAAGGCAAGGTGCCATTTCCATTCTGCATCTTTGAGCTCTGGTACTTCTTTGTTTTTTGAAAGGAGAAAAGCAGAAACCTGTGGAAGTAAGTCATAAAAACATTTCAAAACTCTCCCTTGATTCAGCCAACGGACTTATGTGTGGTACAGAATATCTTCATAGGCAACATTCAGCTGAGACAGAAACTCCTGAAACTGTCTGTGGTTTAGTGTGTGAGCTCTAATGAAGTTAACACAAGACACCACAACTTTCACGACAGAGTCGTACTTCAGAGATTTACAACACAGCGCTTGTTGGTGAATGAGGCAGTGTATGGCTATTGGACGCGAATGGTTGTGTTTGTCCATCTCTTGTTTAATGCGTGCAACCACTCCTTTCATAGACCCCACCATGCTAGGAGCACCATCAGTTGTCACACTGGCTAGTTTAGCCCAATCCAGCTCCAAATCATTCATAGTTTCACAAACTTTTTTATAGATATCCTCTCCTGTGGTTGATCCTTTGATGCTTTTCAGTGCAGCAAGCTCCTCTGTGACTTCAAAAGAATCATTTGTCCCACGAATGAAAATTAGAAGTTGTGCAGAATCACGAACATCATTGCTTTCGTCAAGTGCCAACGAAAAATAGCAAAGTTTTTTTGAGGAGTTTTGCAAATGCTGTTGCAAATTGTCCCCCATTTCTTCAATCCTTCCGTGTAATTGTAGGTCCTGAAAGATTCACTGTACTAAATAAATCAGTCTTCTCTGGACACATCTCTTTGGCAACAGAAAGAAGGCATTCTTTTACAAAATCTCCCTCTAAAAATGGTCTGCCAGTGCATGCTATTAGCTTGGCAACTTGAAAACTTGCTTGCAGTGATGAAATATTTAGCTGCTTCTACTTCACAAAAATATTTTGCTGAGTTATCAATCCATTTTTCAGTTTTAATATTTTGTCTTTTCTCACTTGTCCGACCAAACAATCATATTTGTCCTTATGTTGAGTTACGTAGTGTTGACGCAAATTGTATTCCTTGAACACAGACACTAAATCCTGGCATATCAGACAAACAGCTCTTTCCTTGTACTGCATGAAAAAGTAATCGTAAGTCCACTGTTCTTTAAATATCCTGCACTCGGAGTCAATTTTTCTTTTTCTTGACATAATTGTTTCCTAGGGATTCAAAACACGGGTGTCACTGCACACAGGTGCTGGGGGTTAACGTTCACTGCCACTGACCACCAATCCGGGGGGGGGATGGGGGAATGACATTCACTGTCACTAAAAACCAATGGGGGGGGGCGTCAATATCAGTGAATGTTATCCCCCCACCCCCCTCACATTGGTGGTCAGTGTCAGTAAATGTTATCCTCCCCCCATCCCATTCCTCCCGCCCCCTGCCCCCCGCATTATTGATCAGTGCCAGTGGCCATTCTCCTACTTGAGGGGCAACCACATAGCCCAAATGGAGAAAATAATAGGGTGCCCTGGACCCCACCGATCACCCTGCACAGAGGAGCCCTCCCGTGGAATATGAGGAAGTATGAGTTGAAGTGCCCCTGTGGTTGTAAGTGTGGACGGGCTGCTAAGTGCCTGAATTTTGATCATGTGACTGCAGGGGTGCTGCAACACCTGTAAGTTTGGGGACTGAGCATAACTACTGAATGAATGGTTGTTAAGCGATGACTACCTGTACAAAGAATTTGAGATGATGGAACAGGTCTGGGCAAGGAAGAGGAGTTTGGATATAAATGCAAGGAACAGAAGAGAAGAGAAAGTGAAACAGAAACTGAGTACAATGCTTTCTGCAGTCCTGATAATTTGCAAAGAAGTAGGCTGACCTGATTTCCAAAAATAAAAACTTGGATATACGAATATTAAAAAATGCATACATGTACAGGTGAAACTTGAAAAATTAGAATATCGTGCAAATGTTCATTTATGTCAGTACGGCAACTCAAAAGGTGAAACCAATATATGAGATAGACGCATTACATGCAAAGCAAGATATGTCAAGCCTTACTTTGGTATAATTGTGATGATTATGGCGTACAGCTTATGAAAACCCCAAATTCACAATCTCAGAAAATTAGAATAGTGTGAAAAGGTTCAATATTCTAGGCTCAAAGTGTCCCACTCTAATCAGCTAATGAATCCATAACACCTGCAAAGGGTTCCTGAGCCTTTCAATGGTCTCTCAGGCTGGTTCAGTAGGAATCACAAGCATGGGAAAGACTGCTGACCTGACAGTTGTGCAGAAAACCATCACTGACACCCTCCATAAGGAGGGAAAGCCCCAAAAGGTAATTGCAAAAGAAGTTGGATGTTCCCAAAGTGCTGTATCAAAGCACATCAATAGAAGGTTATGTGGAAGGGAAAAGTGTGGTAGAAAAAGGTGCACAAGCAGCAGGGATGACCGCAGCCTGGAGAGGATTGTCAGGAAAAGGCCATTCAAAAGTTGGGGACTTTCACAAGGAGTGGACTGAGGCTGGAGTTAGTGCATCAAGAGCCACCACACACAGACGGATCCTGGACATGGGCTTCAAATGTCGTATTCCTCTTGTCAAGCCGCTCCTGAACAACCAACAATGTCAGAAGCGTCTTACCTGGGCTACAGAAAAAAAGAACTGGTCTGTTGCCCAGTGGTCCAAAGTCCTCTTTTCTGATGAGAGCAACTTTTGCATCTCATTTGGGAACCAAGGACCCAGAGTCTGGAGGAAGAATGGAGAGGCACACAATGCACGATGCTTGAAGTCCAGTGTGAAGTTTCCACAGTCTGTGTTGATTTGGGGAGCCATGTCATCTGCTGGTGTTGGTCCACTGTGCTTCATTAAGTCCAGGGTCAACGCAGCCATCTACCAGGAGATTTTGGAGCACTTCATGCTTCCTTCCGCAGACGAGCTTTATGGGGATGCTGACTTCATTTTCCCGCAGGACCTGGCACCTGCCCACACTGCCAAAAGTACCAAAACCTGGTTCAGTGACCATGGGATTATTGTGCTTGATTGGCCAGCAAACTTGCCTGACCTGAACCCCATAGAGAATCTATGGGGCATTGCCAAGAGAAAGACGAGGGACATGAGACCAAACAATGCAGCGGAGCTGAAGGCTGCTATTGAAGCATCCTGGTCTTCCATAACACCTCAGCAGTGCCACAGGCTGATAGCATCCATGCAACGCCACATAGCGGCAGTCATTGCTGCAAAAGGGGCCCAAACCAAGTCCTGAGTACATATGCATGCTTATACTTTCCAGAGGTCCGATATTATTCTATTTCCAATCCTTGTTATTGATGTCATGTAATATTCTAATTTTCTGAGATTGTGAATTTGGGGTTTTCATAAACTGTACGCCATAATCGTCACAATTATACCAAAGTAAGGCTTGACATATCTCGCTTTGCATGTAATGCGTCTATCTCATATATTGGTTTCATCTTTTGAGTTGCCATACTGACATAAATGAACATTTGCACGATATTCTAATTTTTTGAGTTTCACCTGTATACAAATTAATCTACAAGTCAATTTCCCCAAAGTCACAGGCAAAAATTACCAGAAAAAAAAGGACACAAAGATGTTTAGAACAGCTTCTCTGGAATGAAGCAACTTTAAGTGGTTCCAAACATTCCTGTTCCCTGTTGTGCTTTTACACTCTGTGAAAAATTATTTCCAGGCCAAATTAATTTAATAAATGACTAACAATCAATTGACCACTCTCTCCATAATAAGGCTATCAGACCTGATCTGCAAAAATCCATTAGTTGTCAACAAAGAGATACAGGAAACACTAACTTTGCTTCTTATTCTGCATTCTGCAGACTAGTACTAATGAAGCAGACAGTAAAATGGATAATGGAATAGCTTCATTCCCACGTTCCCTTCCACCATAAGGTACCCCGAGACTTGAGGAGTAATGAAAAGACATCATTTCTTTGGCTACTTGTTCCCATACTGTTCTGCTTGCTCTACCTTGAGCCCTCCCATTAGTTTGAGAATGCCTTCCCCAAAATCAGGACTGTCCCTGTAAAACTGGAATTTAATCTTGGAAATAAGTTTCAGGCACTGATAGTGCCTTCTGTTGACTAAAACCTAGCCATGGCAGCAGGTTATTGGGAATATTTTAATGACATTCCCAATGAAATCCATTGTGTGGGTAAAACAGGAAGGAACATAAAATGCAAACCCAAAGCACCATGAGAACGGGGCTCCTGCCGTTCTCCAAATAGGGCGCCTGTACTCATGAGACCTGGGGAAGTCCAGATGGTTTCCGAAGGATTGCAAGAACGGGGTGGGCAATTGGGAGAAAGAATGAGACAAGCAGCTTGGAGAACGACACACCAAGAGGAGGAGAGCTGCAAGACGGCCCGGTATACCTGTAATGTAGAATAGTCTGGCTCTGCAATCTCCCTCCTCGTGCATCGCCTGCAGCTCCAGACACAGCCCCGACAGACAGCAGCAGTGGCCAATCAGGTGCCCTGATTCAATCAATCACCCTGCACAGAGGATCCCTCCCATGGAGTATGAGGAGAGGAGAGCCGCAAGATGACCCGGTATACCTGTAATGTAGAATAGTCTGGCTCTGCAATCTCTCTCCTCGTGCATCGCCTGCAGCTCCCAACACAGCCCCGACAGACAGCAGCGGCGGCCAATCAGGTGGGCAGGCCGGATAAATGACCCTGGCGGGCCGGATACGGCCCGTGGGCCATAGTTTGAGAACCCCTGCTATAGAGTTTCAAATTGTAGCATTCTATCCTTCCACAAGAGAAATGCATAAAGAGTGCAATGGCCATCCCCTAAAGATACATCCCTACCTTTGTAGCAATCCTATACTTGGCTGAGAGTAGACCTATTGAACTCAACAGGATGCTTTTCTGAGTCAAGTGTAGGCTTTCCAATGCTGCTTTGTAATTCTGCTCCAAAAGGGTTATTATTTAGCCTGAAACTTCCTGTATCTGGTGAATTCAAATACAATTTTCTTAGTAGGTTACGGTTCCTAAGTAGGCTGTCTTTTCTCTAATCAAAAAGGTCGGTTTGGCCATCTCAGCAAGTTCTATCATCTTCACCTACCATTCCTCTGTTGTAGGTATTGCCAAATCTTTTCATCTTTGTGCATACAATAATCTTGCTGGGTTATCATCTATAAAAGCAAAGTTCCATGACTTTTTTCCAACTGTTTATCCATCAGTCCAAAGAGGAAAAGTTCTGGTTTCAGTTGTATATTAATCTTTAAAATCCTCTGAATCCGTGTATGCATTTGAACCCAAAATCTTCTAGTTTTTTTTCATATCCACCAAGCATGATAAAATGGCTCTTCTTGTTCACATTTCCAGCAGATTTGAAATACCTTTATACATTGTAGATAATTTTTCTGGTGTCATATATCAACCGTACATCATTTTATAAAACTTCTCTTTAAGATTATAACATAGTGTAAATTTCAATCCTTTCAACCACCTATTTTCCCATTGTTCCATCTGTATATTGTAACCAAAGTTTTTAGCCCACTTAATCATACTTTCTTTCACTTGTTCTTCTGTTTTAAATTTCAATAAAATATTATATATTTTAGCAATCACATGTTCATCTTTTATACACAATTCTGTTTCAAAGTCAGTCTTACAGTATTCAACACCACAAATTATTTTGTCTACCTTGAATCTTTTTGATAACTGTAAATAGGAAAATCATTGAAAACTATGTCCCTCTGCCATCAGTTGTTCTCTTTATTTTGTACTCCCCTTGGCAGAATTCTAGTATGTCACCATTGTGTTTGCCTATTATTTCTTGTCTGTAAAATGCTTGTTGTGCTGAAAACCACAAAGGTGTTTTCGGGCACAACCTGGATTTGTATCTATTCCATTCTCAATATGGCACATCTGATATAATGATTTTTAAAATCTACATTAACATTGACTTTATCGTACTACAAATATCCATGCCACCCAAATCTCAGGTCATGTGCTTCTAACTCTAAAAGACTTCTATTTCTCAGCAATACCCACTCTTTCATCCAAACCATATAGCAAGCTGCAAAATATAATTTCAAGTCAGGTAAACCCAATCCTCTTCTTTCCTTTGCATCTTGTAGTGCCTTATATTTAACTTGTGTTTTTTTTTTCCTTTGCCATACAAACTTAGATATATCCCTTTGCCACTGTTTAAATGGTGCATCAGTTGTCAACTGGCTCTATGTTTCTCATTCTGCTTTCCTCTATAGCTGAATCCTGTATATAGCAAATCACTCTTTTAAACTTCTTCCATTTCCCCTGTACTCTCTGAACTCCAGGCCTTTATCTTTCTTTGAATACAGTGTGCTACTTTTTCGTTTTCAGGCCAATCTCCCACTGAAATGGATGTGTTACTTTCCAGACTTCATGCCTTTCTCCCAGTTAATTAAATGTGATACATTCTGGATTACTTTCCTTTTTCACATTGAACTGAACAGTGTCCTAAACTCTAATAAATTATTACTTCTTGATTTCTTTGTATGTTAACTTTAAATAGTCTTTGTGCTATATTCCCTATAAATTTTCAACTGTTTTTGTTAATTGATTCCCTTTGTAACATTAGTCTAAAATACTAGTTAATAAATTATTAATTATAGCTTCAATTTTGGCCTTTTGGATCACATAAGCCTATTTAATAACCTATAGGATAAAAATTGGCATGATGGCAGGTCTCAATATGTAAGAAGAAAAGGAGAACACGTACTTTAACTCCTGAGATGATTCTCATCAGCTTTCTATCAGTAAGTTACCCTTGGCCTTACCATTCACATTTCATCTCCATTTCTAAGCTGGTAATACTTCACAGAATTTACTACAACTTTAAGCGCTGTACTTAAATAGATTATATCATGCTTACACACATTTTTGAAAACAAAGAACAGTTATATTTCATACATACAAATATACCCATCACATGAGTTCCTTTCAGGGTAAGCAATGTTATGAAAAGCACAAAAAGGAGTAAGAGATAGGAAAGAAATTAAAGGTATAAGGAAAAAGAAAAGGAAATATAGTTAAACCTAGTTTACCCCAACACTTTCACTGTATCTCTGTGTATCTTCCATCCCTTACAAACTATCCCAGCTTCCACAACATCCATACACTACCATACACTTCATTTTGTTCTTTAAACTCCCTTTTTAAAGATCCCATCAATTCCATCCCCAACAATTTTCTGTCTTCCTTTCTCTTTAACATTCTTGCTTCATATATTTCACTGGTTATTTGATCTTTATCCATGCTCTCTGTATGATCAAATATTTATTTCATACTGATCATTCACTTTTGTATTCACATTCATTCAGCATCAGTTAATTCTTGACTTTATCATTTCTTATTTTACCACATATACTTCTTAAATATGCAATTCACATTGCATTAAATTTACTTTTAGGTTTGAAAGACCTATCATATAACAAACTGGATAGAAACATGCTCTTATACCAGCCATTTTAATTTCTTTTGGCTAATACTCATTCCTCACAAGAAGCCACATAATACCAGCTATCTTTCTATAAGCATTCTTTTATTTTTTCCATCTATGCATCCATCTTTGTGCCATTTCATCGCCAAACAATGGGAAACATCTACCAGTTGAAACAGTGCAGCATGAATGTAGTTGATCACTGCATAATTCTACAATTTTGGGACTCCATCCAGACTTCTCCAGACTGGTTTGTAGGCCTCCTTCCATATGCCATTTGTAAAAAAAAACAAAAAACGAAATGCAGAACTGTGAGAAAAAAGCTCTCATTCCTAAATATGAGTCTACAACATTTTTGTATTAACTGAATAATGTGAAACACATTCTAATTTGAACTTACGATTAGTCACATCAAGGGAAATAGCATGAAGAAATAGCCTAAGAGAGGAGGGAAGTCAGTCCCTTCCATAATTCTGCAATTATCTAACTTTGCAGAATGGGGTAAATGAAGCTGACTACAGTTGGATAGCCATCTCTTTAATCTCTTCAGGAAAGAGATTAAAACTGACAAACATAAAGAAATGGGCAAATAATTGAGAAAAGTCCAGTTCAGCATTCCCTATTATTTTCAACTTGTTGCTTGGAAGAAAAGTAGAAGTGTTTTGTGTTCCTTGGTGTCATTTTGAAACTGTGCAAATAAGGAGTCGCACAAATACAACCTTCTTCCCTGAATAAAATAACAGAAATAAGTTGATTTCAAAAATAGAGCATAGGAAAGTGACAGATATGAAAGGAACTCAGGAAACAGTGCTAATAGAGAGTGCAAATGCTGGTAGAGAAATAATTGTGGCTATTTGCTAGTGCCCAAAGGTGTCAAGGCATGCTCATACCTCCTGAAATTCCCAAAGAAAACTATTATACCTACAAGAGGTTTGCTTCCAAGATGGAAGTTAAGTGTTATAAGTTTTGCACACCTTGAATCTATGGCAGAACACTATTGACCTAAAGGGGAAATTTATTTTTATTCTGGTACACAAGGTGGCGACATAAGATTGCTTCAGTTTTAGGCTGGGGATGAGATAAGACCAATACTGTGTGGTTAAGAGGGAAAACTGGGGACACCAGGCATTATGGGAACAAGTTAAAACCTCTGTGGAGAAAATTACTGGATTCCTGTTTCATAATACAAATTGCACAAAAGCAATTCTAATACCATTCTATTCTATTCTGTTTTGGTCAGGCTGCACCCAGAATATTGTGTCCAATTCTGGGCTGTGCACTATGTTTTAGGAGGGACATAAATTCTCTACATGTCTACTCGGAAGTTGCACTTGGTACAAGATACAGCAGCCCATCTATTGGCAGATGACAACTATTACTTGCATGTTACTTCAGTGCAGCAGGCTCTGCCTTGGCTACTGATATGCTTCTGGATATAATTCAGTGTTGGTATTGACCTGGACATACAGATAGTCTTCGGTTAACAACAATCAGGTCTGGAATTTCCGTCACTAAGCAACACAGTGATATCACATGACCACACTGCTTAGTGATGGAAATTCCAGCACTTCTGGTTGCCATCGATAAGTGAAACCACACAGGTCATTAAGTGAGGATGTCACATGGTCATCATTTGCAACCTCCTGATGGCTTTCCCATTGACTTTGCTTGTAGGAAACCAGCAAAGAAGGTTGCAAATAGTGATCATGTGACCACGGGATGTTGTGACCAATGTAAGTACAAGGACTGGTTGTAACTACCACTTGTTCAGCACCTTCATAAGTTTGAATGGCCACTGAACAACTGGTCATTAAATGAGGACCACCTGTATATGATTTGATGCCAAGTACTTACAGGATTGTCTGCTTCAAATAGAACTTACTCATCAAGTTTGCATGTCCAACAAGGGGATACTGAGAATTTCCCCTGCAAGAGATTTGGGGGGGACAGAAATCAGTGCTTCTTTGTAGCAGTCCCTAGCTTCTAAAACAACTTCTTCCACAGATATCCATATGGTGCCCTCCCTTCCCATATTTAGGAAAGTAGTGAAAAACAAATTGCCCAGGACAATAGTTAGATATCCTGTATTTTTCCATATATGTTATGCTGTATTCTACAAGTTGGAGATATGGCAAATAACAAACGAGAGTGTGTCCAGAGGACAGCAACAAAAATCATAATGGGCCTGGAAGAAAAAAAATATAAGGAATAGTTAAAAACATTGAGTATGTTTAGCCTGAAGAAGAGAAGACTATCATGGGGAGACATGATAATTGTCTTATCTGAAGAGCAGTCATATAAAAGACACAGCAGAATTTGTAGAATTGTTCCAGAGGACAGGACAAGAAGCAATGGGTATGGATTACAAGGAAATAAACATTAGGAAAAAAAAATACCACTGGTAAGAACTGTTCATCAATAGAACAGACACTTCCCAAGGTGGTGGATTCATATTCACTAATGGGGTTTAAACAAAGGCTGGATGGTGATCTGCTGTAGTAGTGGATTTTTGCACTGGGCAGGAGGTTGGGCTAAATGATACTGGAGGTCCCTTCCAATCTATATTCATTCATTCATTCATTCATTCATAAATGTGTGAAAAAACAACATTGTATATCATGGTTCTACAGAAGTTTTCTAAGTTTTCTAAATGCTAATTTTCAGGATATATTTGAACAGTTCTTTTAATTCTCAGTAAGATGGAAAATATGTCTTATGATTCTAGCTGAAGGCTTTTCAGGTGATAGGTCTCTTGGGTTTGGAAATGGAACATAGATTATCCCACTCCCCAGGCTATATGTGGGCATGTTAACAAAACGTAGAACTAACGATCATTTGATTTGGATAGATTATGTACCATCATGTTAGTGTCAATTCTTAGTGACTACATAATAGGTGCTGTCCAGGATGGTCTGTCTCCAACCTGACCTTTCAGATCTCCTACCAGTACACCATCACTCCTGTCACTGAGTCCATCTACCTTGCAAAGATGTTCTGGGATACCCATTTTCCCAAGGATATTCCACAGCTTGACACGGATGACACTATCAAAGACCTTTTTAGAGTCAATGGAGACATGTTGACTTCCTTTTGGCATTCTTTGGCTTTCTCAATTATCCAGTATGCATCAGCAATAATGTTTCTTGTTCTTTGACTTTTGCTAAAGTCAGCTTGAACATCTGGCATCTTTTTTTTTTCATATAGAGCTCCAATCTGCATTGGATGATTCTTAGCATTATTTTACTAGCATGTAAAATGAAGGATTTCCTATAATCTTCTAACTTGATAATAACCAGAGTGCTGATATAGCTTCATTTTTATCTTCTAGTACTTGTAAACAAGGAATATCTTCTAAGGTATCTTGGATGTTGAATTTTCTACTGTACAGAATTTCAATATATTCCATATTTGTTTAATCTTCTTTGAATCAATTACCAACTATCCTTTGACTTCTCATATCTTTTTGCCAATTTCCACCATCTGTTCTGATATCCAGTTTGATTTCCTCAGCCTTTTCTAAAACCAGCTTCAACATCTGGCATCTCCCTTTCCATGCAATGCTCTAATCTATGTTGGATAATACTAAACATTATTTTGCTAGCATGTAAAATTAAGGATATTGTACAATAGTTTGCACACTCTATTACATCTCCTTTCTTTGGTACTGATATATAGAGTGACCTCTTCCAATCTTTTGGCTACTGTGTGTCATTCTCCAGATTTGCTGGTATAGTTTGTTTAGAACCTTTACTGGTTTGTCGTCTGTTGCTTGCCATATTTATATGGCTTTAAACCAGCCATCTTCTCCATGCCCTAACTGCACATCTGCTATACACAGATAATTCTAATGGCCTGGATTACTGAGATAATGCATGCAAAGTACTTTAAACTAAATTTGCACTATGCTAGTTTTCTCCAAACTAATGGTCTCTATTTGATTACAATTTCCACTACCCCTGACCATTGGGTACTAATGAAAGCTATAGTACATTTAAATTGACTTAGGTTGAAGAAGGCTGCATTTTGTAAATATTAAGTGTTATAGGTATATATTTGGAAGACTCAAACACACTTTCAAAGCATAGTGATTTCAGTTGAAAATATTTGTCTTCAATCATTGTAGAGGGAAAAACTAGAGTTTTACTAGGCTTCAGTTATATATTGCTGCTTTGGAAATAAGCACTATTTACTTTAATGAGATTTTGGAATAGACATACATAGGATTGCACTATTAGAGCCACATGCATTTGCATTACTGAATTTCAGTACATATTATTCTTCAAAGTTAAAAAAATAAATTATGGATTAAGTCTATTCATAAAGCAAACTTTAAAGAGCCAAATCGTGTCCTTCCATAAGCAATCAGTTCCTTCTTTGTTATGACTGTCAGAAAATCTTTTCTTTTGTACTATTTCATTTCATTATTCTGGTTGGCCTCTGAGTTTATAACCTCCAATCACTTCCTAACTGATCTCCAGAGTGCAATATTTCAGGCAGAAAAAAAAGCTGATTACTCTAAAATGCAGCTGTTTGATGATTAGAAGATAAATAAAAACCTATTAAGCTTTATTTAATTAGTTGAGGAAGAAGACCTTGAAGACTCTCAATAGATGCTTTTAGACACCAGGTTTAACCCAAGGGACAAATAGGTATCTGGGTTGTTAAGGCTTGAGGCTACAAGTGAAAAGGCAGGTTACATTTGACAGATCCAGATGAATTAAATCAAGTCAGGTAGAGCAGGCTGAATCAATAAGGCACTCTAACTTAGGTCCAGCCAAATAAGAGTCTTCAGTGGAATTACACTAGTGCAATGAATGTAATAGTAATAGCTGATTCTTATTTCCCCTTGCAGTCCTCTGTACCCCTCTCAGTCCATTATGGTCAGTTAGGAGATCATTTTGGACAGTGAAGAAGATAATATGGGATCTAGAAAGGTAGGAAAAATTGTTAAATATCCCTTTTTTTTTCACCAGAGGAGAAGTCTTTAGTGGAAACATTCCAGCAGTGTTAGTAGTTGTAATCTATTCTGACTTTATTTCCTTAATCTGTTTTAATTCATGATTGTTCTATTTGATTTGATTTATTTTGCTCTTCTTCTTAATCATTATGTTATGGTGTGCTAACATTGATATAGTAACAGCAGCAATGATGATGAGAAAATAGAGAAAATACAGGCACCCATTTAATTTCATATACAAACTGGACACCTTAATATATTAATTTTACAGTTTACAATGCAATTCTTTACACTTTTATGCAAAAGTAAACTATATCGAAGTCAATGACACTTTCAGTTAAACCATTCATTCCTCTTTCTAAGTAGTGAAATATCTATGTGGTCAGAGTTATAGAAATGGAAGGGATATTAAGAGTTCATCTAACCCAACTTCCTGCTCATTTCAGCACCCCACCAGAACAGGTCTGACAGATAACCAATCAGCCTCTGTTTGAAGATGTTTCGTGAAGGAGAGTTTGCCACTTCATGTAGTCACCTGTTCCACTGGCTGACTGTTCATAGAAACAGGAAGTTTCTCTTGATGTCTAATTAAACCAACTTCCTTGCAAATTTAATGTATTAGTTCTGGTCCTATACTCTGGAGAAATAGAGAATAAACCCATTCCCTCTTCTGTGCAACAGTCCTTCAGACAGTTGAAGATTGCTATTAGATCTCCCCTCAGCACATTTTTTTTAAGTTAAACATACATTATGCAGATCCTTTAACCATTCCCCAAAATGTCTGGTTTGCACACTTGTCACCAGCTTGATAGTCCTCTGAACTTGTTCCAGTTTGTTACTGTCTCTTTTGAACTCTGATGACCATAAGTGGACACAAGTTTAACTCTGTGTGTATGTGTATGCGCGCATGCACATACACATATATACATACACTGGGGCTGTGGAAATCAGTGACACACCCTCTGGATCCATTCTCAGTAGGCACGAAGCGGCTACTGCTTCATGGCCCTCCTGAGTAATAAATATGCAAAATGGCAAAATGGGAAGGGCTATGCTGGTCTATAATCATGATTAAGATTGGTAGAGGGGAGAAAAATGTTCTCCATTCTTCACCTGTGCACTCCTTTTGCCATTGAAAACAGATTCTCATCTCCTTTTTCTACATGATTAGGACAGGTTCATTGTTATATACTCAGATCTACTAACAAGATTTATCCCTAAGATTGTGCATCCACGTAAACAATTAAAAAAGTTAAGTGTTGTCATAAAAATTTCACTTATTTCTAGAAGGTCCTTCTATATAAAAGAAGTAGGAAACAATGGCATTTGAAAAACATTGTCATATGACTCAATGTGAGGCATGTAAAGAAATTGTGCTGCATTACTCAAAACTACTCTGTTTAGGCATTACCAGGAGTATTGCATTCAATCTAGGATTGTGTACTTAAAGTTTAAAAGAAATTTACAAAAGGGTGCAACCATTTATCAGGAACTATGATGAATGATAGAAAAAGATAGAAAAAGCATAAGTTTACAGATACTTAAAGGGCTAGCAAGAGCAGTATAGATTTTCCCTCATAAGTCTCAGAGTATATCAGAGACCTGGAATTTTATGTTCCAGGAAGAAAAAATAACAAGTGCCCCAATCAAAAATGCATGTACTTGGAATTACATACCGTTGATCTGAGCAAAGTTACTTCCACATTTTAGATGGTCACTTGACAACTGTTTTCAGTAGACCAAATTGACTGGAAAAATTGTGACATTAGTTTGTTTCAAGATTGAAAATTACAGATCAGAATGGTTAAAAATAGGCACACTCCGCTCTGATTGTGGGATATTTAACAGGACTATTTTAAACAGAGAACATACAATAAAAATAAATTATTGATCTCATAATTTTAAAAAGGGGACGCGGTGGCGCAGCGGCTTAATGACGCTGAAAGTTGCCGGCCAGAAATGGCTGATGGCTTCGGCGGTTCGAGTCCAGCCTTCGCCGTTAACAAGGTGAGCTCTTGTTTCCTCCCCAGCTCCTGTCAACCCAACAGCTCGAAAACTTACGTGAGTAGATAAATGGGTACTCTCACTCTGGTGGGAGGAAAAATGCTGGCAGCGCCTTGCACAGAGAGACGGGATCAGCTGCTGGTAAGCGCGAAACCGCGCTCGCCCGAAAAAGGCACGAAGCAACGGAAATCCCGCCTCCTGCGCTCGCCAGCTGGGCTCTGCTCTAGGAAGGAGGCTCTGGCAAACCACTTCCGAAACAATTGCCTCGAAAACTGCACAGGATTTGTCCAGGCAAGGATTTGTCCAGGCAAGGACTCGTCCAGGCAGGCACTGCAGGGTCAGTAATGACTGAGCGCAGACAAAAAAAAAATTTAAAAAATTATTAAAAATCAGACAAAATGTTATAGAATATTTACAGAATATTGAGATAGGTAATAAGAGCATATCCTTGTGCATTCATTAGGTCCCTCCATCATCATCATCATCATCATCATTATTTATAAGCAACATTACCGTCATGGCCTCATTGATGAGCTCTGGTCCTGCTTCTAGGAATGCTGTACTGTATGTGTATTTAATAATTTTTCCTGTTTTTGTATTTTCTGGCTGGATGCTTTTGTTCCCCTCCCAGCAGTATCCAGTTATAGCATGTTATGAGAATAGGATGCTCTATTTGTCTTTGCGGAAGCAGCTGCACAGAGATATTTTCCTTGTTGTCAGTTTGTTTTAATGGCACAACTCTCCAGCTTGATCTGGAGGAATTTAATAGCAGCTGATTTCAGAAGCAATATGTAATACAGTGTTAAGTATAGCTGAAAAGCATTACACAATATCTTGGAACTAGCTGCTTGGAATTCTAACCATTAGGCCACAGGGAGGAAAGATTTCAGATTGGCTTGTTAGCTTGATTCATTTTTCAGTTTAATATATAAATGCAGTTTAGGTGCTTCAGATCCTACTCATTTCAGCCATACAACTGTATCTAGGATTCCTTTCTATTCCTCTTGTGTAAAAGCAATTTTCTCAGATTGTCTTCTCAAACACTATACATGGATATGTCCTATTAAACTTTTCCCCCGATTTTTTTTTAAATTAATTGTCAGCCAGTTTAGAGATTAATCAACAGAATTTGTATCCTTTGGTATTCTTTACCAAGTTATAAAATGAAACAGAATTTGATCCACATTTCATGTGTGGTTTGATTTGAGTTCCACTGTATATACATTCATCCTAACATGTTATCATTTTCTTTTTTTTCTATTTGTTTTCTGGTTTATTTTGTTTCACTTTTTGTATTATCATTTACTTGTATATAGTATTTGGTTATTGCCTTTTCTTTTTGTTATAGATGAAAAGCAATAAAAAATAAAATGAAATGGAACAGAACTCATCATGCAAATAAGTATCAGCTGTTGGATAAAAAAAGATCTGAAGATTTAAAAACATGTAGGGCAACTCAGAATGTGATTATTCTGAATTGTCCCCAAGAAGGTTCAAACATCTTGATGGCTAGCACTGATTTTTTTTTTTTTTTAAAGAGTCCTCCTCCTTATTTTATTTTTAGCTGAACATTCCAATGGCAGGACAGTACATCTTTATAGCTTTGCAGGTATTAGAATACTTCAGTATATTTTGAGCAGTGAATGCATTTTTAGCTCAAGGATTTTTTTTTTCCTAGTACTCTCCTTAATTTTAAATAAGTTGCATTTTCTGTTAATATAATCTTAATTTCAGTTGGATAATAATAATAGTAATAATAATAGTAATTCTTGCAGGAAAACTACATGAGTTGATCCATGAAGTTAACAGATGTCAAACTAAATTTTTTATTATGGGAAAAAAGTGATTCCAATTGTTGGACTTCTGTTGTTTTTTAGAAAAGCAAAATAACCTAGCCAGCTGCAACCTATCAGTTAATATATATTGCCACATTATCTTACTCCTTCCCTCCATCATATCTGTTTAGGATTAGATGAGTTTCTTTTATAATATTTTAAAGGAAGCTTTGAATACCTATGTGGGTATGTTTGTCTGTGTGGGCATGCTGGATGGCAGTTTGGATTCAAAAGCAAAAAGACAGCATCTGTGAGCCCACTGCAGGGCAGTGGACTTGGCTCTGGTAGGAGTAGAGGTGGGAAAAATAGAGGGCATTTCCCCATGGCAACCGAAGCTGCTCCTAGCTTTTTTTCTTTAAACCAACTTCAGAATTTCCACTCTGGATTGCTGGGGGTTGGCAACAGGATCAGACTGGAGTTCAATTTGGCCTAGGGCCAACAAAGGATCTCATTGGTCATTCCCCTGCTTCTTCTCATCTATGCAGAGAAATCAAGGGTTATTGGATAGCCATGGTATGGGCGGGTCTCCCTGTGCCTGCCTTTTCCTTTCAGGGATTGGTCCCGCCTCACTGGTCCCCCATGTTGGCATTCCTTCATGGATGTCTTCCTGCTTTATACAATCCCCTTATTTCTCCTTCTATTTTTTCCGCTAATTTAAAAAAATATATTTAATGTCATTATCAATGCTGCCCCAATGAACTGAGGCTGTGGACTAATCCATCATTCCTTTGATTAACGTACTGTATTTGCTAGAATAATGACTCTTTTCAATCCCCTCACAACTAGCAACTCTTTGTTTAGAAGACTGATGCAATGTTCCTGTCTAGATGTTTGTCTTGCTGTTGTAGAAACATGGGAAATATTGCATACAGTTGGCAGAGGTAGGGAGAGGAAGGGGAGCAAGCTTCACATAGTCTGGGGAGAAAGAGAACTAACTGTAGGACTGGGTGTAGCAGGAGCTTTTACAAAGGCTGAGAAATCACCATGGAGCCACCCTTGGATCAGGTGCTAGATTTTTTTAAAAAGTTTACACTTTTAAAATTGTAAATATATATTGAAAAGGGAGCAGAAATCTGAGTAGCCTAGCAACCCAGGAAGAAATGGCTGCAGCAGGACAGTGCCCAGGCAAGGGGAAGAGGTGTGGCAAGCCATATAGCCAATCACAGCTGTGGCTGTTAACTAATGGAAAAGAATATGCGTAGCTCAGGGTTGAACTGTGGAGTCCTTGGGGTTCTCTGAGCTTGGTTGTTTTCTTGCAAACATTCCGTTTCCCAGCTAGGTAACATCTTCGGTGCTAGAGTGGAATGGAGTTTGTTCTCTGTTTATACTACCAGAAGAAAAAACAAAAGAAAACAAAACCCCCACCCCCACCAACACTGGCAGGGCATGCCACTGTATATAAATAGACAGCAAACCCCATTCCACTCTAGCACTGAAGAAGTTACCTAGCTGGGTAACAAAATGTTTGCAAGAAGACAACCAAGCTCAGAGAACCCCAAGGACTCCGCTGTTAACTAAATTGAAATGATCCACTCTGAAGAGGTAAGGCAGCTTGGGCAGAAAAACACTAGTTTTGAATCACAGCTGGAAAACACAGGCAGGGACTGCTTTTGTGATGGGCTAGAAGTAGGAGGAGCACAATGTCACCCATTCCTGCACTCTGGAAGAGGTAGGTGACCTGTATCTTCAATGATTTAAGCAGAACATACAGATATGCCCTAGAATGAGGTTCTTGGGTTCTCCTTGGCAGAGTCAATGGCTTTACTGCTCCTATCTGCTCTCCATGCAAAAGTCATCCACCACTTGTCTGCTGCTATATTAAAATAGCAACCCCAACTCTCACTGAGCAGCCATCACTGAAGCCTGAGTGGCTAAAGTGAAATGGTAAAGACGTACCTTCATTCCACAATAAAGTTTTTTGTTGTTGTTGAATTTAATACATTTATATTTAATGACATATCACTTTCTTCATTTTTGACTCACTAGAGTTTTACATCAACTAGTTTTACATCAACTATTTAACTAGGCCACCTATGGCCTACATGACAGTTTGAATGTCAAGGTTGCTGGAGAACACTAGGCTGGAAAAAGCTACATTAGTCCTTTATTCATGAGCATCCAGAGGAGCTTGTTGCTTTTGTCAAAAAGAGGTGGGATTCGCACTGCAATCTTGTGGGGCTGCTTTCATTATTCTGCCCCCATGCCCCCCTTGTGGATGCCACTGCCTTTATGGACACCATGACAAAAACTTTACTGAAGCTCAAATTAGATGCTTCCTTAAATGTATGTTTGTTGCCAAAAATTACCCTGTAATTTTCTTTGGTCTCACTTTGATATCTGAGAAACCTGTGTGATAGGGCATCATCATGTTGAACATCATCTTGTTCCATGTCTTCTTTGGTAGCGAACTATATACAGCAGGGTAAGGTAAAAAAAAAACACATGGAGACCTCACATCACAAGTTTTCTTAATTATATGTTATATAAAGGAGAGGAGGAACAAAATATCCAAAGCCTGTTTTCAGCAACAAATACATATTTAAGATAACTTCCAGTCTGAGTCTGAGGGAGAAGACCACACATGTTCCTTCCTTGGGGCTAGTAGTTTTTGTTGAAATACATGTTAAAAGTTACTTTGAAATGAAAACATATGCCATTTAATTAAAAGTAAAAACAAGAAAATCCCCTTTATTGCACCACCATGTAGGAATTGCCAAATTTCATTCAGAATTAAATTTAATGCAGGTAAAATTAAATTTAATCTAGTCTAATTATGCTGAAATGAACACTTTGTCCCCTTTTAGGAAACACTTTGAACGTTTTATAGTGTTGGAAAGAAAAATCAGTAATGTGTGAAATTACATAGAATAGATTTACAACTAAGGAGCCTAACAATTCTAAACATTAAAAAATATTAAACCATTTCAATAGAAGAGAATATATGTAGCTCAGTGTTGAACTGTGGAGTCCATGGTGCTCTCTGAGCTTAGTTATTTGCATGCAGACATTTCATTACCTGACTAGGTAACATCATCAGTGCTAGTTTGCTCCCATGTTGATGGGCGTGTGGTTTTCTCCTTGGTACCCTCCTTAATTAGGGTATTGTTTTCTGCCTGATTGTTTGTCTGGTGTTAATCTCTGCACACTAAACTATTTCACAGTCAATCCTTCCCTACCCCACTCCCTAATTACCATCTCATACTGTTTCCTTGGATCATTGTTACAGTACAGTAATTTTTTGGATTTTGGAAACATCAGTTAAAATACGCACTTTAACCCATATTCCTTTTTTAAAATTTGTGGTGGTCTTTCAACAAAAGTAATAAAATAGAAACAAAATGACAAGATGTAAGACACACTGCATAGGAAGGAATCTACAGGAAAAAATGGAGAACTAAAACAAGGAGTGGAGACAATACAAAAATTTGGTGAGGTACAAAAAGTATTGAGAGTATCTTGCAAAGAAGAGGAAATTTAAAAATATTTAATGCACTGCTGAGGTTTGATAGAATGTTTTAAAATACAAGCACATGAAATAAAACAAAGATGTCACAGGCCTAGGGAATTATTATTGCTGGAAGGAATTAAAATGTGGCATTCTAAGATTTAAAACAGCTTTTAATTGAGCAACACAAAAGGAGTCTGAATAAAAATAGCTGAGAATGCAAACATTTGCAGAGCGATTAGAGTGGATTACATGTTTTATCTGGATTGCCCACGGGGACCTGTATTTTTTTAAAACAACTCTAATCTGAGTTGAAAGTGTAATTCTACACTGCTTTTTTCTGGGATTCTGTTCTTGTCCCCTTTTCCTCTTTTGCAACATTAGAAGACGTTGTTAGTAGTCCTTCCAATTTTTTTCTCAAATGTCCCAATAACTATGTTATCTCAGTGTCAATCCATATATGAATGTAAGAGTCACAATCAGGACCACCCTCCATTTTTTTTAAAAAAGGTTAAAGTTATTGAGGAAGGATAAATTCTTGGATTGGGTGCAGTGCCAGGAGTTAATATAATGTTTCCCAAATTTCCAAATTTAATTATTCCTATTATTTATCTCATGGGGAAATATATAACATACTTATGTCTGCTCCTTTAAAACTACTGTATATTAAATACATACAGCACAGAAATAATGCTGTGAGGAGTTACTTGACAAAGTGGTTCTGGTACATTTTCTGTGATATTGATGGCCATGCTGGTCATGTGCCCATTTGTAACATTGATGGACTGCTAGGAAACTACCAATTTTAATTTCCAACAGAATACTGTGGAAAAAATTGAAATTGAGGCTTCCCATATCAGCCATTTTATATGGAGGTCCTGATGGGTTCTCTTGCCCAAGGGTTTTGTAAACTGATACCGGCATATAAGTCATATATGTTATATAGCTATAGTATTGTTATGTATAGAAGAAGGGCCTATTCAATAAAGGGTATTATATTTTGGTGTACCAAGCAGCCATGCTCCCAGGTACACATTTGGGTGAATGATAGAAGTAATCTGCCTTTAATTTGTGGTTCCTGGAGTAAGGAATAACTACAGAGAAATTAATTTTCATATCTTTGACAAGAGGAGGGAAGTCCTCTGAGGAAGTTGGTGTTTACAAAAAGTAGAACCTACTTATGTTGTGGTGAGTTATGAGATGTTCCTTGGAAGAGTTGCTGTGAGTTGGGCGCTGTAAAATTAATTAATTAATTAAATAAATAAATAAATAAGATGTTAGATTTTTCTTGGTGGTTTAATTTGTTAAAAAAACAACAACAACACCATGAGAATCTATTCCCAATAGCTACATTGGATGAAAATCCACTTTTATTGTAAGTTAAAGTAATTTTCTCTACCTATGTTGCTTGCTCACTGAGAGTTTTGTACGCTATACAATATATCACTTGCCCAGCAAAGCATTGGGTTTGTTTTATATTATGCTATCAAAGTTGATAAGAGATGTTTCCTGTTTGCCCAAATCTAAAAGAGCCAGGAAAAAGAAAATTCCCCAAATAATTTTAGAAGCTGGGCAACATGTAAATGTTATAAACAAATTAATAAATTAAAATTTTAAAAATAGGTAGGGCAGCATAGCAACCAAGCACTAATTTGCTGCGCAAAGACACTCCTTAGAGCTCTTGGATGACATCCAGCCCAGGAAAAAGTGTTAAATCTGACAAAGTTTTTGGGAATTATAGGACTAGTCCAACACATTTGGAGATCAACTGATTGTAGAAGGCTGATTTAAAGCCTAGGTAAGAGATTCCAGTCTTCTAGTCAAATTAAATCTTGAAAAACATGGGCAAAGAAAATTTCACAATCTTCCTTTGGCAAACCACAGTTATACTTAAGTAATTTCAGTGAAAATACTAATTCCTTATCTGAATTTCAGTTTCATTTCCTGTTTTCCTTGTCCTCAGTGGCCTAGAAAAGCTACCTTCCTGGCAATTTATAAAGTACAATATTTTAAAATGTCTACATGACCTAAGGGGTTTACAATCTAAAGTCTGAGAGTGAGAACTGAGAGAGCTAACAGAAGTTTGCCAGTCACATTCAGCATGGGATTTTAAGTAGGACTCCCTGACAAATTTTCTCTGTAAGACAACAGTGAAAACTTTATTAACCTGAAAATCTTTCAAAGGAACATGAAGTACTTCTACTGGTGGTGTATGAAGTATCAGAAGTGAAGATTAATGGATAGGATTATGACCTGCAGTATTTTTGTCATGTTTATGTTCCTCGCTGAAAACAAGCTAGCAGTATTTGCTCCAACTGCTATAGTACTGCTTGAAGAGAAAGTCCATACTCTAGGTAAGTGGTTCTTAAACTGTTTGCCCCAATTACCTCTTTTCCCAGTCTCAAATAATGTCATTACCTCCACAAAAAAGCCAGATTCTGTAGTTTTACACAAGTGTCTTGGCAGTGGCAGTGTCAAACTGGATTTCAATTCACAAACCAGCAATTACAAATTACTCCATTACCCCCAGGATATGCCCGAATTACCCACTTGGGGGTAATTATCCCCAGTTTAAGAACCACTGCTCTTGGTAATGAGAGAAGATGAAAATTTAACAGATCAAACAAAGGAAGTTCTACAACAGAAGCTGACAGAAGTGCAACTTTCCATAAGAAAGACAATCATACAAAGGAGCAAGTCCAATGAACAACAATGACAACCAGAAGCAAGAGTCATAGAAGTTATTTTCTACTGCTGCAACTCAGAAACAGATTCCAGATCATTGCAGATGAAATAAGCTGTGAGCCTAATATCAATAAGAGAAGCATGAATCTCCAAAAGTATGAATGGTCAATAGTGCTTTCCTCCCATAAGTTTTTAGCAAGGATAGTTTCAACGCCATTAGTGATGCATACATTTCTTCCTCAACTGCATACTGAGGCCTATTAATCTACTAAAAAAAAAAAATAGAAAAATAATTGGCTGAAAACACATACTGGTAGCCAGTGCAGCTTTTCACCAAAGATGTTGCATGGCAGTAACAAAACTACCCAGTAAGCACATAAGCCATTGCATAAAACATCACCTGAAGTTTCTGGGTAGTTTTCAAAGGCCATGCCACATAAAGTGAATTACAATGATCCAGATGGGAGATCAAAAGGGCACGAGTGCCTTGAGTGCCTCCTGTTCTAGGTAAGGCTGTAATTGGCATAGCAGCTGAAGCTAGGCAAAAGCCTTCCCGGACACAACATCCACCTACTTCTTCAGCAAGAGCTATGAGTCCAGGAGATAACTCCTTACATTTCTTATAATATTTTACAGAAATTCCATCAGGCCCAGGGGCTTTTTCTGATTCCATCATATCAATAATAACAGAAATTTCCTGCAATACTGATGATGTAGCTAAATCCTTCAGCTGAACAACCAATATTTCTGGAAGATTGATATCATTAAAAAAAAAAGTATTGATTGGATCCCTAGATTATTCTATATTAGTGGAATGTAGTCCTTTAAAAACTCCATAAACCAATTTAATGTCATAATGATCAAATTATCCTATTATCTTACTTTCTTTCAACTCTTTCAAATGAGAAACAAATAATTTCCCAGGTTTTTCTGCCTGTCACCAGTGTTTCACAAATTTTAATCAGTAAAATCCACTATTTAATGTATGAAATTGATCAAACAAATGAAACACAAAAAATAAAACAGCCATGGTAAACAACTGCAATTATATAATTGTAAAATTATAAAACCTCAAAGCCATAGAATAGTCATTCATCCTAGGTGTCATGCATCAAAAGAGCTCTGCTTTCAATGGTTTTTGGAAGGACAAAACTGTAGAAGCCTACCTCAGTTCAGAGCGAGAGGCTATTCCAAAATATAGGTGCTGTCACAGAAAAGCAGCACCTAAGAGCCTCCACAGTATGTACGTCACAGAAATGGGAGATAACCAGCAGTTTCTCCCAGAACAAATGCATTGGGTGAGTCGATTCCTCTTGGAGGAAATGGTCTTGAATATATATTGCTGCCAGGCCACATTGGGCTTTATTGGTAGGGGCCAGCTGCTTGAATTGTACTTGGAAGCTAATCAGAAACCAGTGCAGGGCATGGAGCACTGGTTAATATGTTTATGTTGGTAAGTGCCAGTCAATAAATAGGCTGTTGCATTCCAGAATAACTGAAACGTCCACTTGGTCTTCAAGGGCAACGTATATACTCTTATATAGTACTGATTGATTATATGCAATCAAGTCGTTTTTGACTCCTAGCAACCACATAGATAGATTTTATCCATGATTGATTGGTCCCTAATCTGGTCTTTCAGGTCTCTCAACACTGTACCCATTGCCACTGTAACTGACTCCATCCACCTTGCTGCTGCTTGTCCTCTTTTTCTCTTTCCTTCCACTTTTCCCAGCATAAGAGCCTTTTCCAGAGAGTTAGGTCTTCACATAATGTGTTCAAAGTAGTATCATTTGTGCCTCAAGTGAGAATTCTCAGTTGATTTGTTCAAGGATCCAGTCATTGCTGCTGCTGTTGTTGCTGTTGCTTTGGCTCTCCATGGTATTCTCAGGAGTCTTCTTCAATACCAACATTCAAAAGCATCAACACTCTTCCTATCCTACTTCTTCAAAGTCCAACTTTTGCTTCTATAGAGCGTCACAGGGAATAGCATGGCCTGCACAATTCTGACTTTTGTAGGTATAGACACAACATGGCATTTGAATATTTGGTGAAGGTCCGTTATTTCTAGAGCAACTTACCCCCAAATACAAGGATGCATTCACCTGTATTTGTATTTCAGAAGGCTATGAAGATCTGGTTTTTTAAGAGGGCCTATGGAGTGGAAATGGAAGATTGACTGTTCTGCTGAAAAAGTTATATCATGGATTAATGGGGATGTTTTTGGTTACATTGTATGTTTCCAAGGTTAGCCGCTCAGAGTTGATAGGCTGGAACTACATAGAAGCCTTTGTAATAAATAAAATCAAATAATTAAAATCTTTTTATAATAAATAACTATATAACTATAACTACTATAAATATAACCAGTAGGCCAATCTTATCTAGGCTTGGTAAATGAGCAGGATTGGGCTTGTTAGTACTTGGATGGAAGGTCTTTAGGAAATATCAGGTGGCAAAATAAACTGGAAATAAAAGCAAGTCATTCCAAAATAAGGCAAAGGCAATGGCAAACCAGTAATGTATTGCTGCCAGGAAAACTGTATGGATGTGTTCATGAAATTACCAAGAATTGAATTTGACTTGAAGGAGACTTCAGTTATCTTCAGTCTACAGCTTTAAATAATTTCCCACATGCCTGATGTTGCCCTGCTTGCTTATCTTGTTAGACTGATTGATTTTAAAGATGTTTCCCTGTTCTTAAGTCACACTGAAGATTCCTTGGAGTAAAAAGTGTGTAGCATATGTATTTCAATACAATTTTAAAAATTCTTGTTAGCTGCATATCATACAGAACACTACAGTTCTACATGTGCCCATACCCTTCATCAGTCCCTTTATTATATCTCCAGTCAAGCCATTCCTGACTCTTTTTGATTCCTCTGCCCTACTAGATCTAGGCTATATATTTTGTCTTCCAGTACTGAACATAAATGTTCTTATTTTTTTGTATAGAAGAAGAAAGGAAATTGTGGGTTTTCTAACTTCCTCTTTTTTGGACTTTAACAATTCTGTTTATGGGTGGGGAAAAAATTGATTGAAGTTTAGACAGAATTGGCCCTGTTCATGCCTACTGTTTCTCAGTCAGTGTTGCCTTTCAAAAAAATCCATTAATTCATGACTTTTTAATTGCATTTTTCTTTGTTTTAAATAATAATTATAACCAATCCAGCTGAACAGCAGATTTAATGTTTCCTTGGAACAGAGGTTAGAGGTAATTTTGTTACCAAACTTCAGGAAGGAGAAAAACAGCCCTTTTCTCTTTGTTTCGGTGAGATCACCAGACTTTTTTCCATAGTAACATCACATGGTTTTATGTCTGGCAAAGCTAATTTTAAAAAATAGTGACAGCCGGTGTACAAAGTTTTTCAGAACAAAATTTCAACAACACTTGATATATGATGGCATGAAAATTAACTTTTTGTCAGTTCTGAGCAATTTTGAGCACAACAGATATACTGTATACAATTCAGGCCAAAACAGTAAATAATAATAGTTTTATACAGAATCTTCTAGAGGCTTAACACACTTAAAAAACAGAAAATCATACTACTGAAAACCTGTATGTTGCCACTAAGTTACAAGCAAGGCAATCATAACATGTTGTGGCAGATATAAAATGTGAACTAGGGAAAGCAAGTGCTCACCCTCTACTAAAGAAATGACAGATAAAGCCATCAACGTTTGTTGAATTTATGCAAAAACACTCAAGACTAATCCATAATTCTTTACATTTTTAGAGTCATTCAAATGTAGCCAATGTTTGAATTAACAAATCATGCTTTGTATGATTAACTGTTGAATAGGAGTCAGAAACCATGGTTGCAATTGTGTTTGTGAATTTTGTTTTATACTATGAATTTACCTGTTGTATTAACTGGTATGATGGAAATACTTTATCACCATTATTTTCAAATAAAAGAACAGATATAAATCTACTGAGGTGTAAATCACAGTAGATGTTTCAACTTCAGCCTGGAGTCACACTTTATTTTTTAAAAATATTAATATTTTGGTCTCCAAGAATTGGATGTAGTATCTAGATGTTATACTCAATAGCTACTTAAACTTTAATTATTTGGCTTGACTGGATGCCAAAGCTTTGGTAATGACTTTAATTAGTAATTTCATTTTACAATTCCCCCCTCCCCTTCATTTTAATCTAGATCTCCCTTCAGTCCAAAAGTTCGGTGTCATATAGAAAGTATGGCTAAAGTTGCTTTTAAAATAAGTCTACCAGTTCTGGAGTACAAAATTCCAGATGACCACTAGATGATAGCAAATGGTTAGTGTATCCTGTATTATTTTGTATCATTGGTAGTCCTATTTTAGAGAAAAACCTGTTTTGAACATCAAACATTTTGTAACTGATTCCGGTATTAGTTTATCTCCTAGCCTTTGATTTTTCATCAAATCCATTTTTATACTTTAAAATCACTATGAAAATATATTAGAATATTGAAACTACCTCTGCTTTATTATGCTTTATACTAGAAAAGATTGGATGACTTGTTTTCGATAGAACTATTAAGGACACTACATGGAGGGGTGGGATTTGTGTAGACATGATGTAAAATCACTCTGCACGTTGTCTCATCTCCCAGAATATAAAGACACTTAATCCTCTGCAGGCTCACTGACAGTGATTATGGTAGGCAAGCTAAGTTGTTGCTTTTCTGATAGAGAGCGACACTCATATACGGAAAAAGGGAAAGGGGTTTACTTCGGAATGCCACTTAAATTTTCACCTGTGTCCCTACTACTCACTTCATTTGGTTCAGTTTCTGGATCATACCATATTGCAAAGGACTCTCTTGGGAAGACACAGAATGGAAATAATAGAACATTATAGTTCAATTTTATTTTGGCCCTACCATACAAAACAACTGTTTTGATCATTAATAGCTGTTGCCAAGAGAAGCAGAAATTTCAAAATGCTTACAATCCCACAATAACTATGACTGTAGAGAACTGACAACAAATTCTGTATACATTAATTTTTATTACATCTTCCTAATTTTATCTCAGACATTTTAACATGAACCACTCCCAACTACTTCTATTTTGCTAGGCTATCACTTGATGTTTCTATCAATAATGGCCTATTGGTCAGTCTTTAAAAACCAAGACATGACCCATGCTAAAATCATTGTTGCCTGATGAAAGTCTATAAGTAGACCAGGCAAAGATGTTAGTTAGTATAGCATTTGCATACATAGTATTATTTTCTGTTGTCCAATACAGAAAATTTAGTAATTTCTTCAGTTGCTAGAAATTTCACTCATTTCATCAGACCTTACTCTAGTTCAGATTTCCCAAGCCTCTCTCCTACCTGTAATAGAATCTTCATCTCACCTGAAATCTGATAATAAACTTTTCCAAGAATTGATTCGTGGGTGAAGGAAAGAAGACGGTATGTTTCTAGTGAGATCTGCCAGTGATTAAAATAGAAAAGAAAAAAATTATCCTTCCAGATAAATCTATTACGGTTCATATACATATCATTAAATTTATTTTGTTAAATAAAATATTTAACACAACTATTGTACTTTATAAAACATAACACTTTAAACATTTTCTTTCAGAAATACCAGAAAAAGTCAGTGAAGATTTTTTCCTATCTTGAACGATTAGAAGGTTTTTGCACCATTCAACTTTTTGGATTAAAAGTATAAGCTGTTCAGCTATTTTACTGTACTCGAATTTTTTTCAAACATTTCCTTTCATCTGATTCCACCAATACATTCTTATTTCATGACTTAAATGAATCTACAGCTATACAAGGAAAAGCATCTGTTGTTAGGGTCTCAGTCCTCTTATTGAGAAGAGAAAGAATTGAATCTTTTGTCACATATGAGCTTTTCTAACCTGTACGATGCAGCATAGAAACACTTGCGACAATTAAGAACATGTAAATCCCTGGATTAATGCAATATTTGAGAGTTTATGTCAATTACATAACCGATTCAATTTCCTTTTTAAATTTACTTTTCTGCAACAAAACCTTTTGTATAAAAATTACTTTCTAACAAGAATGCAAGTGCAGAGAAGCCTACATTACAATGAAAATCTGAGCTCTGGTGAGTGTTGATAATATAAGTGTGAATGCTACGTTTTCAATGGTTTATGAATATTTAGAAACTAACTTAGATATCTCGCTAAATGTATCATTTGCAACCACATCTATTTTTTAAAATTACTACTAGGTGCAAATCCCCTACAGAACATACTGTATGTACTTTCTTTTTAACAAACTTTATCTAGGAAAGGCCATCATTTGCATGTTAATGACGGCATTCATTAATTTTAGACAGTATTAACACAAACTTATTAAAATTTTAGTTATAGCTAGCAACTGTATATAATAAAATTGCTAATTGTTACAGGGCATAATCTCAAAGCAACTGACATGACAACCCTATGAAGTTCTGCAACGCTGAGTCTGAATGAATACATATACCTTATGTTCCAGTGTAGTGGTTAAGTGTTGGATGTTGCCTGGAGAGATCTCGGTTCTAGCCCTCCCACAACATGGAAGCTCACTGGGTGATTTTGACCCAGCCATTCTCCTTCAACCCAACAACTCCACAGAGTTGCTGTGGTGGTGGTGGGGGGGAACAGGAGGGCAACATATGCTGCTCCTGGAAGAAAGAATGGATATAAATCAAACATACAGATATGTATTCATGTACTATACTGAAACTAGCACATATGAATATCTTTTTAGTATCACCTTTTTTATGAGAAAATGGGTTATGAACAATTTTCTTGATTTTTTTTTCAAGATGGGCACCCAGTGGGAATTGAATGTTAATGACCATTAGTGAATGTTGGGAGGGGCAGAAATGATTTATTTGTTGTGTATTGGGGGTTGGCAGAATGGAGCTGATGACACCGATGGTTGAAACGAGTACTGCAATGCTGGTGTAAAAGTCTGCTCTAACAATTATAGGTTACTGTGAAGTAGAGCAGTAGGAGACCCTACTGCACTGGGGCACCAGGAGGTAGATGTCAGCCTGATTATTGCACTAAGATGATCTCTTTTGTGAATCTAGACTAGGGCTTTGGCCCAGAACTTACTCGCACTTGCCAGAGTTGGATGAGAGGCGGCATGCCCAGAGGTTTTCCAGCTTGAAAAGTGTGGTGGAATGGGTGGAGCTGCAGAGCAAGAATTTTGGCTCCCAAGGCCTGCTGGCTGTCCAGCAGAGAATGACCTGAAGCATGGCAGTGAGAGAAGTATGGGCAATGGATACTGGGTCAGGCGAAATGACATCAATGTTATTAGTTTGAACCCTGTGGCCACCTAGTCACAAATCTTATGTACTTGTGCCTGGGTCATTATCAAGAGGTGAACATGTGGTTGGGTCCATGCAATGGTGACTTCCTCTCTAAGGGAGGGGATGGTTTTGTAAGCCTTGAAGGAGCTGGTGATGTGCCGCTTCTTCATGAAACTATTGCTGGACTCAACAGTCCTGGACAAGTTTCACCCAATCCCCAACCTCCTTTTTCTGGGAAAATTGTTGAGAAGGTGGTCAGGCTACAGCTTCAGATGACCCTAGAGGAAACAGATTATCTGGTCCCTTTTCAATTGAATTTCGGGCTGGGGCATAACACTGGGATGACACTGATTGCACTTGCTGATTACTTCTGGTCTGGGCAGAGGAAGTGCAACTGTCCTGACTCTCCTTGATCTCTCAGTGGCCTTTCATACCACTGATCACGATATCCTTGTAGACTGACTATGGGGATTAGGAATGGGGAAGGGAGGCATGGTATTTTCTCCATGGTCAGTTCCATTTGGTATTGATGGAAGGGGAGAGATTGAATCCAAAGACTTTGATCTGTGGGGTGACACAGGGCTCTAGATTCTTGCTCCTCTTATTTAATATCTACAGGAAGCTACTAGGTAAGGACATCTGTCGGCACATAATGAAATATCAATATGGCACTCAGCTGTGTATCTCAATCCCTGGCTGACCATGTGATGTGTCAATGTTTTGTCCTAGTGTCTGAAGGCTATGGGGATCTAGGTAATGAGGAACAGACTTAGGCTCAATCAAAGCAAGTGTGAGTGGCTATTGGTACGTCTTCCCGATCTCTAATTCTGTATGGGATTGTACTAACTCAGACAGAACTAGTGCACAATTTGGGGATCTTTCTGGACTCTCAGCTCCTCCCTGAAGAGTACAAGGTAGCTGTAGCCAGGAAGGCCTCTGCACAGATTTGTCTTGTGCGCTAGTTGCACCCAGTCTTGGACTGGGAGGTTCTTCTCATGGTCAGTCTTGCCTTGGTTACCTCAAGTGTTGACTACTGCAATGCACTGTACTTGGAATTACCCTTGAAGCCCATTTGGAAGCTGTAGCTGACCCAGAATAGGATGGCACGAGCAACTATAGGTGTGCTACAGTATGCTCATGTACCATGTCTGCTTTGTGAACTGCACTGGCTATCAGTAGGCTTCTGGATGCAATTCAAGGTGCTTGTTTACCACTTACAAAATCCTACATGTTTGTAATGGTATATGAGAAAGACCTTGAGAACTGGGGCCCACTGTCAGATAAGAAGGTGGGTGGAGAAAGAGGATCAGAAGGGACCCTCCCTAATTTCTCAGGCTGTAAAGGAGACAATGGGGGATTTGTACTTTCAGATTTACAAGATTCTGTTAATGTAGCCTTACAATAAAGTAGAATTAGCTCATCTTGTCATGTTTCCTGTCTGGTCTATCTGGGAAGGCTGACATCAATCTTGCAAGTCTCATACTCTCTTCCAAAGAAAGGAATTTCAGGAATGGCATCTGATCCTCAAGGAACCCCACTATCCACCAAGCACCTGCCAGCAGCATTGTTGCCACACCAGAAGTTAGTGGATGCACAGATGACCAATTTGCAGAATGCCATGATACAACTAACACAAAAGCTGGGGCAGAATTTGCCTCAACCCACAGCAGCAGAATAGATGGTGGCTCAGCCAATACTTCTGCATTCCCATGAGAGCTTGCTGGAGAAGTTAGGGAGGGTCCCTTCTGGTCCTCTTTCTTCATCTGTTATGCAGCTGTGGGCTATGACCCCTCTTATCTGACCATTCCTTAGGCAGCATCTCCTTGTCCCATTTCTCAAGGTCTTTCTCACATACCTTTTCAATGTCCTAGGGATGGATTATGTGAAGGACCATCATTTCTTTCCTGTTGTTTCTGCCTATTCTGTACGATCAGATAGTGTCGGCATTCTCTGAGTCCCACCCATTCAATGTCATCTGATGGAACACAAGAAGCATGCCTTCTCTTGGCAGCACCTGCCCTCTTGAACAACATCCCCCAGAGATTTGAACAGCTCCAACCCTGCTCTCCTTTAAACAATCCTTGAAAAACTGACTTTTTCCTCAGGCTAAGATGGGTTGTGGGTTCCCCTTATGCTTGTTCTACCAGGATGACCATCTTCCTTTTGTGTTATTTATTGTTGTTCCATTTCTTTGGTTTTCAATAAGTATATCACCAAGAGGCATTAAGGAGTCAGACAGCTTTAGAAATGTGAATTATCAATCAATCAATCAATAACATTTCCAACATTTATCTGATTATATATTACATTGTTCCTCCTGAAACACAGATAAAACTGTAAAACAAACACATAAAAACTATAAAACAAACAACAAAAATCCAATCTGCTATTATCTACCCACTGACAACATCTGGCTGTCAAACATTTAATAATAACTCTTTCAAATGAACAATGATAACACTAAGCTAGACTTTGCCTTGTATATGATATGTAGGGTGCCCCATGGTTTGACCCTCTCCCCTATTTTATTTAACATCTACATGAAGTTGTGGAGAGATCATCCATCAATATGGTGTGGAATATTATCAAAATGCTGATGATGCCTAATTGTACCACCCTGGTCTGAACAGGAGATGAAGCAGAATTCTTGACCTGGTGTTTGAAGGCTATGAATGTCTGCATAGGGGGGAAAAAAGGCTCAGGTTTAGCAAAATGGAGTGACTGCCAATTCAGAAGTCAGATACCAACTTGAACTCTAGATTGGCTCATGCTCCCTCTGAAAAAGCAGGACTGCAATCTGGGGGTGCTCCTGGATTCACAGCTTCTGCTGGAAAAGGATGTTTAAGCCTTTCTCCAGCTTTGACTTTGTGTGCCAATCACCATCAAGGTTCTAGTTACCTAAAAAGCCCTATATAGTTAACTCTAAGACCATCTAATCTAGACAGAATCTTCCCACTCAGAATGCAGATGCAGAGAATGTACAGTGGTACCTCAGTTCACAAACTTAATTCGTTCCACAATTCTGGTCGCGAACCGAATTGGTCGCGAACTGAATCAAATTTCCCCATAAGGTTCAATGTAAATAAGGTTAATCCATTCTGACCCCTACGAACGTGGTCGCCAACCAAATTGGTTGCTGACCAAATCAAATTTTCCCATAAGGTTCAATGTAAATAAGATTAATCCGTTCTGAACCATATGTATTTTTTTTAACCACATAAATATGAAACAAAGTACAGCACAGTACAGTACAGTATGAAGAGAGAGAACACTAACCTTGCTTGAGGTGACACCAAAAAGCTTCACAGCAAGTGTCTGTCTGCAACCACAATCTCGCCTAGAGGAAGCCACGACCACGTGTCAGAGCAGGGAAGATGGGCACAGGTCATTTTCGTCACCCGATGCAGAGTTCGCGAACAGAAGCAAACATTTGCGAATGCTGCTGTTCGCGAACCAAATTGTTCCTGAACAGAAGCGTTCGTGAACCGAGGTATTACTGCACATTAAGATTCCCCACTCCTTGCAAGATACAGCAGGAGGAAGTGTGGAAGCAAGTGCTCTCTGTTGGAACTCCCCTCCCATGAAACAGCTTTCCCCTCAGGATGAAAGTGGCTTCTTCCCTTTTAATAGTTCGTAAATTAATGAAGAGAACCAGTTTGGTGTAGTGATTAAGGCACTAGCCTAGAAACTGGGAGACTGAGAGTTCTAGTCCTGCCTTAAGTACAAAGTCAGCTGGGTGACTTTGAGCCAGTCACTCACTCTCAGCCATAGGAAAGAGACAGTGGCAAACTACTTCTTAAAATCTTGCAAGAAAACTGTAGGGATCAGTTGCCAGGACTTGGAAAAAAGAAATGAAGCCCTGGCTGTTTTACACAGCCTTCAGGGGCTGAGGTTGAGAAGAGAATTATGATGTTTGTACTGAGATGAATTATGGCCAGGAGGAGGAGGTTTGGGTTTACTGGATTTGAAATTGTATTTTGCAGCTTGTTGCTTGGTTTGGGGAAAGAATGGGTGTTGCTGAGAAACAAAAGACTTTTAGAGTTAGAAGTGCATGACCTGAGGTTTGGATGGCATGGATATTTATGGTACAATAAAGTTAAGGTTAACGTGGATTTTAAAAACCACTTTATTACATGTGCCATATTGAGAATATGAAATAGATATAAACACAGGCTATTCCCAAAGCACAAGAAGCATTTATAGAAGTGAAACAACAGGCAAAGACAAATGGTTAACGTACCAGGAATTATTGGAGAATCATCAAGGGGAATATAAAATTAAATCAAGAGAGCAACTAATGGCAGAAGGATATAGTCGTCAATGGTTTTCCCATTTACTGTTATCAGAAAAATTTTAAATGCATAAAAAGACTTATGGTATGGAGCAAAGACAGACAGAATTTCAAGTGCAATTGTGTCCAATGATATGTAATTGCTAAAATGTATAAACTTTTGTTGAAATTTGAAATGGAAGAACAGCAGGTTAAAGAATGTATGATAAATTGGGCTAAGAATTTTGGTTATAATAGACAGATGGATCAATGGGAAAATATGTGGTCAAAAGGGTTGAAATTATATGTTATGATCTTAAAGAGAATTTTTACAAAATGATGTATCGTTGATACATGACGCCAGAGAAATTATCTAGAATGTACAAAGGCATTCCAAATGTATGTTGGAAATGTGAACAACATGAAGGGCCATTCTATAATGCTTGGTGGACATGTAAGGAAGCTAAAAAAATATGGATTCAAATACACACATTGATACAGAAGATTTTAAAGATTAATATTCAATTGAAGCCAGAACTTTTCTTTTTAGGACTGACTGATACACAGTTAGAAGAGAGTCATGGGAGATTATTTCAGTATATGATTACTGCGAGATTATTATATGCATAAAGATGGAAACATTCGGCACTACCCACCATGGTTGGTGAAATTGACAGAACTTGCTGAGATGGCCAAACTGACTTCTTTGATTACAGAAAGATTGTTATTGGCATTCATCAATGACCAGGAAACCCTTATGGACTTTTTGCATACAAAAGTAAATGATTTGATCACTTATGGTTTTGATGATTAGACAGAACAGGTTATAGAAAGAATGGAATTATGATGTAATCTTAGAGAGAGAGAGGTTTGATTAAAGTTGTATGTATAACTGCTGAGAGGAAGACTGGAAGCCATTTCCTTATATTTCTTTTCATGTTTTCTGTTCTGTTCTTTTTTCTATCTCCTTTTTCTTGGTCTCCACTTCTCCGTTATTTTTTCTTTCACATTTAGTATATCTTTTTCTTTGAATATATTTCTTATTATATGTAAAATCTTTTAATAAAAACTATTTAAAAAAATAAATGCTTTCTCCAGGTTGTATTTTTTAATGTGACAGGAGTGGAAAATCCTTCAGTGCATGAGGAATAACCATACCAAGTGCATTCCATTAGTTTACATTAATGAAATGTAAGTAAATGAAATATTTAAATATAAAGTAAATGAAATTGTCTGGGTCTTGGCCTTGGTTACTTTTAGGAGCATGACTTCTAGTGCGTTATTCAAAGGTGAAGTGTCTTTCCTCAGTCTGAAAAAAGTCGCCCACATTTGCTTTAAAATAATAAAACCTAGTGCTCATTACCACATCTTGTTGTATAATATCCTGAGACCAATGAATTAGAAGTTCCCTTTTTTCTGTGTGTGTCTAGCCTTCCTCTTACCTAGGAGGGGCAAGGTTTTACCTCAGGTCAAAGGCTGTTGCTGCTGCTAAATTTTCCTTAAGTCTTAAGGATTTAAATTATGCTAATGACAACACTTACTTGTAAATAAAATCTTACTATTTAAATATATGAACTGCTTAATCTTACTGTATATTTTACTATATGATTTAAATATTTTCTGTCTGCAAGTAAATAGTCTTGTAAAGTGAGATTATGTAAATTTAGTTCCATGGAAAAATGACATACTGTACAAACAAATTGATGAGAAATTAAGTATTCATTCTGCTAAACTAGATCTAATTATCATAGTCTGTTTTTTTTCCAATTTCAGCTTTACCTTTAGTTTTTACATAGACTTCTGCCCTTTCACGCACAACACATATATATTAAGATGCTGCTTCATGTACCTGATGAATTCATCTATAAGTCCATGAAAACTTATGCTGTAATAAATTTGTTGGTATCTAAGGTGTTGTAAAACATGTTGTGTTTCTTTTGTCTGCCTTGAATCTAGCAGCAATTAGTTTAATTGGATGACACCTTTGGGAGGGCATATCTGCCAGTAGTGAGCTCTGTTCTTCTATATCCTAGGCTGCAGTGGGAGCCATTGATTACTCAGCCAGCTCTCATTTGACTTGTCCCCTTTCTTCATTTGCATATATCTCCTCAGTGTGGAGGACCAAGGAATGTCCTAAGAAAGATTTGAATGAGGCAAAGATTTTACTATTGTTTATGCCCTTTCATTTTATTATTTTAAAATATAATGTCAGGGTAATAGAAATGTTGCACTGCTTTTATTACATTAAATGTTTATCTTATTTTAATATTTTAATATATATTTTTCATGGTTTGGTAACGTTCTTCCTATTTTAAATCAGATATTAATTATACAATGGACTCCCCTAATACTGGAGAATTGCATGACACAACGGAATGATGGGCCCAGGAACTAGAATAATGGCTTCTCAGACTATGACAACTCTGAAACCAGAACAAAAAGCCCCTCTGACCAAAAGAGCCATCATCAGGACCTGAAAAACACCAATTGGACCATAATGACTAAAATATTTCACTCTGGAAATACAGATAGTCCCCAGTTTAACAATGAGTTCCATTCCCAAAGTCTGTCCTTAAGTCGAATTTGTATGTAAGCTGGAGCAGTATTATTGTAAAATATTGTATATATGTAGTACTGTGTACTGAATGCTAACCATTGTGTATTTAACTCAAATTTTGCGACAACAGGCTCTGTTCTTAACTATGGGTCATCTATAACCCAGGCATTCTTAACCTGGGGACTACCTGTAGAGGAAGAGGCTTAAGACTGAAATGTCCTCTGACAGAAGCCCAGCCAGAGATCTGATATAGTAAACTATGGAGTAGGTTGAGAGCCAGAGTGGAATGATGCCCCTCCAACAGCTGTGGGATATATAATCATGCAGCCCATCATCATCCATGTATGCAGATACGAATAGGACTCTTACTAATTTCGGCTGAGGGGGGCATGATGCAAGTAGAATTAATCCCTTCTAATAATTTGTCCAATGCTATGGACAAAAATATTTAATTTCTCCAGCTTCCCCATAGATAGAATTCTTACACGATTTTTTTCATCTCATAAACATGTACATATAACACGTTACTGATCTACACGCATCTCTTTCTAATGTGTGAATGAAGCAAAAGCAGGATCCAGAGGAACATTCATTCACCACATAATTACTCAACCCACACAGTTCCTGACTAGGTAGCATGTCATATAGGAAAAAAAAAACTGGCTACCTCTAGTCATGCCACACTCTCCCCAATCATTTGTATTTTTCTTCCATCTCCATTATATGCTGTTTGGCGCGCACCCTTCGCCAGCTATGCAGCGGCTGCCGTGTGCGACTCCGCGCGCGCCCTGCAGCGGTTTTTCTGCCTTCCTCAACTCTCGTCCCTCCCCTTCCCTTAATTCCAACATCAGTCAGTCCAGCGGCGGAGGAATAAACTCGAAACCGTCAGATTGCAAAGAAAAAAATCAACCCCCCTCCCCTCTCTCGTCTGTTCTGCGGAGGGATCTCTCTGGTCTCCTTTACAGAAGCGATAGGAAGAAGGGTGCGCGCGTGAGCGGTGCGAATCTGTTGAAGCTCGGTGGCCGTTACTTCAGTGGGTATGCACCCGCAAGAGGAAAATTAGTCCCTGGAAGGGAAGGGTGGTAGGGCTGGGGGAGTGGCTGGAAGGACCGGTGCTGGAACTGAACTACAGGAGGGGGGGATAAAACGGGGATGGTGGGGGTGGGGTAGAGGAGGAGCAAGTAATAAGGTTTTAAGGGGGGCGAAGAAGTCGGCTGTTGTGGGGTGGGAGTGAGTGAGGGGCTGAGGTTGTGGAAAAAGCAGTGGAAGGGAGAGGCTGTAGTTCCGAGTAGCCTTGGAACCAAGGGGAGGGATCGGTCAATTGCGAGCTCTAAGGACTAGGCAAGGGGGTGGGGTCCTGCTTCATTTTTGATGGGTGTTGCTCAGTTACCCATAAAGTAAAGAAGGTACCGGGGGGGGGGGGAATAGAGGTGGCGCGGAAAGCGACTGTGCAAGACTCTTGGGTGGGGTGAGTGCAAGAGCCGGCGGTCGTCCTGTGCGTGGGGAGGGGGGAAGCGTGGGGGAAATCAGCTTGGATAGAAAGGGTGATTTATTCTGAGCTTGAATTTAAGAGAGAGATACCGAGTGGTTCGGAAGGAAAATGCGATTTCTGCCTTTCCTCTCACACGTACGTTTTTGCTGGCCGGGGGGTAAAATAAGCTGTCGGGGCGAGTTTCCTTGAAATTTGCTCCATTCGCACGCCTGCGGTTTGCCTGCTTGTGGTGGTGCAGCCTGGAAAGGGGGGGGGGGGAGTTTGCGGCTGATGTAGGATCGCTGTTGGGTTTCTCCTTTCTCCTTCCCCTTCCCCTTCAGCACGGAAAGAGGAGGAAGAAAGAGTCAATCGGAGCCGTAGGGGGAAAAAAAAACCAAGAACGTCCATGGCCTCCCGATCGCTCCGTTTTTGGACGAGGTGGATAATGAAATCTTTGTTGCCACAGCTCTGACTACTTTTGAATTTTATTTGGGAACTAGCCAGGGTATATTCTTCCTGAAGTCGTTGAGCATTTCACGGAATTACCGCAAAGAAGAGAATCTTCTCATCTAACCTTTTATAATTCAGATTTTTTTTTTTGGTTAAAAAAACGCTTTTAAAACATGGAAAATGAGATATTCACACCTCTTTTGGAGGTCTTCATATCCAGCCCACTTGTTACCTGGGTAAGCATTTGTTGATCAGTAATGGAATTTATATAAATGATTTCTTGCCAAGTACAGAGACAGAATTCATGTCATAGTGATTATTATGTTCTAGGTTAAGACATTTGGACCGTTAGCTGGACAGAATGCAACCAACTTGGAAGAATATGTTGCACTTCTAGATGGAGTTTTCTTGAATGAAGTCATGCAGCAAATGTAAGTTGTTCCTCTGTGTTTCATTGCTTTTAAATATTTTGCTTTTAGTGATTCCTCCAAGGGCACAGCTCACTCTGTGACCTTATTTTCAGGTTATGTAGGAACATAATTCAATGTCTTACCATAGTCCCATTTTATACCTTGATATTTGATTTTATAGCATAGCATATGCTGCTTTTCTGTGCTACTATATCTTTGATGTTTTACAAATCTGTGTGTGCTTTGAGCAAAAAAAAAAGAGGGGAGAGAAGAAATATCAGACAGAAATAATAAATAAAGGGTTAAGCACTGCACCTTGCCTGTGCATAATAATAACCTGCCTCTATTATTGGTGGCTCATCCCTGCATCTGTACAGAGCGTGTGGAATAGCAAATGCCTGATCTTAATTAATTGTTTATTAAAATGTAGCACATTATATCTGTATCCTCATTCTAGAAGTACTTGTTTGGAAGTAAATTTCATTGATTTCAGCTAGGCTAACTACAGCTTTAATATATTTATTCTGGGCTGTAGTATATATTGAAATACAGGACAAAAGTATGGAGGATTTACTATGTTCCAGTTAAGGACTATAAATGTTCATTTGGATACATGCATTTTACAGTAATTATTACAAAGTTTAATTAGTCCTCCAGTTGATTCACATAATAAAACAATTACGTTAGACTTTATGGGCGAGTGATATTTTTGTTTATTTTTTTAAATTACATTTAAAAGATAAGTTTCTTTTATTTATTAGTAGTAAAATATTTCAGAACGCCGTTTTATGAAATAAATGGAGGAGAATGATCCCATGGAATTGCATTTTATTTAATAATACGGTGAAAATATGTCTTTAGTAGGATGAATATTACCCACCTATGGTAAGAGGACCTACTATTGAAAGTGCTCAGATTTGTGACCAAGGCCCAGTCTTACATAGAAGCTTTTCATTTAGGTTTAGATGAGATTTCCCCAACTTGGCCATGCTAGCTGGACTAACGAGAGTTGATAATTCAATACTTGCTCAAAGTATTAGGTTGAAGAAGACTGATTTAGATATGCTAACTTCTTGTGCTGCACATTTGCCCAAGAGCCACTGCTCAAATCTAACATGTGGGAATCATCATACATGAATCATTATCTGTGGATATATATGACACAAGAATTTGCTAAATCTTTTTGACCTAAGTGTATTCAAAGTCCTTACAAGTAAGCACAATTGCAGTTTAGTAATGGAAAAGTGAGGCATTTGTCAAGTTTTACTGATTCAGTGAATGGTACTAGCAGCCAAGTTGAGGAAGCTGGAGATAACAGACTTTTTAAATTGTTAATAAAGCTGCATTACCATAATGTTTCTATCAATACTTTTAGGTTGGGGTCAGCAACTTTTTCTGGCCCCTGGCCATTTTGTGAAATGATAAGAGGAGCAGAAAAAAATATGATAGTATGCAAGACCTTGAACAACATTTCAGTGATTTCTAATGATTTCATATTATTTTGGAGACCAAGGAGCATAGCCTGGGAGTTGAATCCAGAAGCATTCCATTGCCAATCCTTGTTGTAAGTTTTCTTGGGCTTCTGGAGGAAAGGCAGGATATAACTCTAACAGATAATAAATAAATAAATAAATAAATAAACAAAGTTTAAGTTTAAGTTTAAATATCAATATTATAATAAACTGTTATTTTTTTCTTTTTGGTGTTGACTTAAATATCTCCAAGGAGAGAGGGGGAAACTGGATCTTATGAAAAATATTAGCTTTTCTTAAACCTCTGTAGGAATATCTAGTAATACAAGGCATATTTCAAATGTTTTGTTGTCAAATCATGACCACTATCTATATTTAACTTACCTTTGAACATGAGATTGTAAGGATGGTAGACATTACATTGATTTCATACCTGATATTTTTTAACCCAATTGGCCTTAAAGGTGCTTGACTATGGTAACGGGGAAGAGAGGAAAGCTTATGCATTAATTTTGGTATTTACTGACTGATGTTTTGATCTGTGATTACCTGGCACTTATAAGGGAATTTAGTGACATCAGATTCCAATAAAAAAAATGTTGATTAGTCAAGTCTGGGCATCCTCTGAAGGATTGAGGACAAGAACTCAACTTCCCAATCTTCTGGAGAACCTTCAGATACCATCCAGTGACACAGTGACATTACCAGAAAGGACATGGCTGACATTTGGGGAGGTTGAGAGGTTAAGCATAGGCATGTGAGTGGGAGATCTCTGAAGGGCAACCACTACCAATGTAATCCTTAACTCCCCTTGTCCAGACCCAAACTTTTGTTGCTAAAATTAATCTGGGAAGTGCATGCAGGGTGTGGATTGCCCACCATTTTGTAAATAATAATGTATGTGATGATAGAAGCTGGCGTTTTGCAGCATTCCAACTTCCAGGTTTTTTTTTTAAATTATTAAAGGAATATAAAGAAGAAATGAAGTCTAGAGGGACAGAAAGCCTTGCATACCGGAACCTATGAATATCATATTGCCTACCCTTCTCTAAAGCCAACTGAAACTTTATACAGGATCTGTAGTTTGGTTACCTCCAGCATGTCAGGGCAAGCTGGCTGGACTGTTAAAGGACCCTCATTTGATTATGCAGTGTCAGGCTTCTGGAACCCTGGGGAAGTAGAGTTTATCCTCTGACTCAGTAGATGAGGCCATACCTATATCTTATGGTTGAGGAGGTACTTCCCTCAGTGAAGTAAACTGAGATTCAGCTGCTGTTTTTTGGACTAAGGGCCATGTGTCATGACAATAAGAGGTTGGCAGGGGCTATTTAGGCCATCAAATCCAATCCTAAACTCTGCTGGAATCCAGATTAAAACATCCCTGGCAGAAATTCTTCATCCTTTGCTTGAACACATCCGATAAAGGGGAGCTGTATTTACCACTTCCTTGGTAATTTGATCAAAAGGAGCATGTTGCTTTTTACATTAGAAATGGAATGAAGGGTTAGGCAGATCGTTCAGATAGAATGATCTAATGGCTAGAGAACATTTCTCATTGTTTTTTCTCTGATTATAAAGGAGGTGCAAGTGTTGAACAGCAAAGGAAGGTATAAAAATAATTCTGTATATGGCTATTCATTTGGAAACTTGTACTGTAGAAATAGTACTAACAAATATTCTACTACCCATTGTGTCTGGATAAAGGCAAATTTTAATTACATTTAATTTAAAAAATCTGGGTGACAATCAGTTTGCTGGGTATTTTTTAAATAAAGCGAATGATATCTTCTTGATTTATATCCACAGTAATAGTGATATATAAAATGTCCATTGGCATACAGTATGTTTTTCCAAAAATGGTTTGCTTATAGGAATATAAAATGCTCCTCAGTATCTAACCTCTGTGTTTCCCTTTGTTGTTCCTGTTCTACAATTTTTATATCCCACTTATGTAATTCCACTAATCAAGACCTGTACAAGGAATTGATCTCTCAAATCTAACTATAATAGTTGATAAATGAGATACTGCTGTGAAGATGTCTGAGCCAGGTTTATCCAGAAAACATAGAGAAGCCAGTTAAGTTTGCTCACTAATTGCTTTCTAATAATCTTTTAAAGAAAGAAAGGATTGATTATGTGCCATCAAGTCATGTCAACTCTTAGTGATCACATAGATTTAGATTTTCTCCATCATGATCTGTCCCTAACCTGGTCTTTCAGGTCTCTTAACACTGCACCCATTGCCACTGTAACTGACTTCATCCACTTGCTCTGCTTGTCCTCTTCTCTTTCCTTCCACCTTTCCCAGCATTAGAGCCCTCTCCAGAGAGCTAGGTCTTTGCATAATGGATCCAAAGTAGGATGATCTGAGCCTGGTTATTTGTGCCTCAAGTGAGAATTCTGGGTTGATTTGTTTGAGGATCTATTTGTTTTCTTGGCTGAGTTTTGTATAGACGTACCTGGTAGTTAGTCCCATTGGACACAGTAGGATTTACTGTAAATAAATATGCATTGGAGTATCCTGTGAGTGACCTAAGTATTCATTTTGCCTTCCCTTATATAAGGCATTCCCATATTATTAAATGTAATAATGTCTTGATTAGAAAATATTTTATAGCCTAGTGTTCATAGTTTTATTCCATATTTCAAACTATTAATAGGCTACAACTGTTTCTTGTTATCGAATAAGTCAACTGGCCTGGAATTGTCAGGTGGATCAATGAGTTGATGTCTTGTTCATTCTTAGCATACAGCTTGATGTCATCCATGTAGAGGAGGTGCCTGATGGTAGTTCTACTCTTGAACTTTTATTTGTATCCAGTCCTTGTGATTATCTGGATGAGGGGGTTCAAGCCTATGCAGAACAGCAGCAAGGACAGTGCATCACCTTGGTATGTGCCTCATTTGACAGCCACTTTTGCAAGCTGTCTTGAGTTGACTTGCAGTGTTGTCCTCCACAGTCCCATTCTTGAGGAAGGTCCTTAGTGTCCTGTTGACTTTGTATAGTGCCAGGCATTCACAGATCCATGTGTGTGGCATTGAGTTGTAGGCTTTCCTGTAGTCAATCCAGGCTGTGCTCAGATTGTTCTGTCTAGACCTTGAGTCTTGAGCAACTGCTCTACCTATGAGCGACTGGTGCTTTGAACCTCTGGTGTTGTTTTCAATGCCCTACTGAGCTGTGCTCATGTACTGGCCCATATGGTCCTGTAGCTTGTTATGTATGATGCCTGATAGGACTTTCCATGTTGTGGGGAGGCAGGTTATTGACTAGTAGCTGGATGGTGCTGTTCTCTTGTGGGGGTCTTTCATGATCAGCACTGTGCTTCCTTGTGTTAGCCAGTCTGGGTAGGAGTCTGCTGCTAGCAGCTGGTTCATCTGTGCTGCTAGGCGTTTATGCACTGCTGTTAGTTTCTTTAGCCAATAGGTGTGGATCATGTCTGGGCCAGGTGCTGTCCAGCTCTTCATGTTCTTGACCCACTGTTGGATGTCTGCTACTGTGACAGTGACTGGTTCCTATTTTGGGAAATTGTTGTGGTCTGCTCTCAGGTCCTGCAGCTATTTGCACTGGTGTTATGTGTCTTCTCTTTCTCCCATATGTTCTTCCAGTACTGTTCAGTTTCTGCTGCTGGTGGCTCTGCTGTTACTCTGTTGTTGCTCTGTAGTTGGAAGTACAGCTTGGATGGTTCTTTGGAGAAAAGGGCATTTATCTTCTTGGCCTTTGCTTTTCTAGTGTATCTCCTTAGCCTGGTAGCCAGTGCTGTTTTGCCTTTATTTAGCAGTCTCTAGGGCTTCAGGATGGAGTCAGGCCCTTGTATTTTTTCAGTAGCGGAATCTTATCCTTAATCTCCACACCCTTCTATAGTTCCACCAGCTGACTAACTTCTCTTCAGGTTGCCTTGATCTTAGTCTCCTACCTCATTTTCCAGGGGGGATATGTACTACTGTTGTTCTTAATAGTGTAGCCAAGCATTTCCAGGATTACAGAGACTGTAGCATATACCATTTCATTGGTTTGAGTTATAGTGATAGCAGAGATTGTCGTGAGGGCTCTGTTGGCATCCTCTAGCATACTATCTGATGGTACTTCTCCACTGAGCCTTGGTAATTGGTCTCGAGGGTTGACTGTAGCTAGTTTATCCATGATCTTATGCCTCGTATCAGCTGGTGTGCTCTGTAATGGAGCGGGTGGCGGTGACCTCCCAGCTTCAGGTGTTGGCTGCACATCCAGTTGTTCTTCTGGGTCTTCTTGAGTCCGGGATGTAATGTGTAGTTGGTCTATCTCAAGTTGTGAGAACAGATTCCTCTTCACTATGTTGAACTGTTGGGAAACTGAAGCTGTTTCTCAGTGTTGATATAGGTCTTCTGTCCATCCATAGTTCCCTCATATGTTTCATATATCCCCTCTCATTAGGCCTACTGTTGTAGTAGCATTCCATCAGTTCCAGATTCTCTTGTCTCATCCATATATGATTTGTTCCATTTATCTTCAGCTTGTCCTGGTTCCCCAACTTCTGATGTGAACCTTGCCAATTAGGGCAATGTCCGAGCTGGCATGATCTCTTACTTCATGTCACTCTTGTATCTGAGGTAGGCAGGTGAAGCATTAGCGGGTCTTTGCCCAAGGACCCCTACTGGTAAGGTAGGTACCAGCCGGGATTCAACCCTGGTCTCCAAAATTCATAGATATATGAATTATATGGAAAAGATACAAGTGAGCAAAGTAGTGAGGAAAGTAGGGTTATTTTTACAGCTGCAGTTTTACTGAGCCATGATCATTTTAACTTTGATCACTTTTTCTATTTCCCAATTGAGTGATTAAGTAGTGGTTTGAAATATAGTAAAAATTATTTGTCCAAATTTTAAGGAAAGTGAATCCTTAGGTATTTGAAACTATTTAAAGATTTTAAGTCCTGATGATTTGCTTCAAATGTTTTGTATTAGATGTATATGTGTAGATGTATTTATGCAGAAAAATTTGGACTTAGAAAAATAATACTTAAACATGCTAATTTGCCAAAAATTGTAAAAGTCTTCATAATTCTGAAGAATGCCTTAAAGGAATTTGATACAGTCATTGCAATATCATCAGCAGAGCAATTTATTTCAGATAGTTCTTAATACTATTGCATTATTTTAATTAATGTTAATGTTCAGGAAGTCCCTGAAGACCAGGCTTTGTCAACAGGCCTGGGGGTCCCAGGTGACCAGTGAAATTTTACAATGATTCCATCACTGTGGCACATACTCTCTCCTGTGCCGTGTGGTTTTCATTTTTTAATAATGACTGTTTTGCATTTTTAATAATGCCTTTTTTATTTATTTATTGTTTTAATTAATTGCTGTACACCACTCAGAGTCACTTTTTGTGAGATGGGCAACCACATAAATTTGATAAATAAATAAAAATAAAATTATTTTGCTTTATATGGGTTTTTATAATAATCTTTAAAACTTTCCATCATTCTTTTAGAATTGTATATAACTCTCCCATCTGAAGATTTAATTCGGGAGATATAGGTCTTAATAATCCTTTTTGTTAACTTGTTTGCAAGAAATCTGTTTTATTTATTTATTTTTTAAATGTATATGGCTGTCCACTTGATACACAATTTTTGGTAGCTAACAAACAATAGGATAACTAACAGTAAAGACAATTCAAAATCAGTTAAAACGATACAGTACACCTGGAGCAACTCAGCAAACATACAACCAAACACTAAGATGGGCTCTTCCCCCAGTGCCTGGGGGAAGAACCAAGTCTTCAGTTTCAGATGGGGCCATCTGAATCTCAGTGGATAGGTGCTGCAACAGAAAAAGCACACTTCCTGGGTCCCATTAGATGTCACTGTTTATTGGAGGGGACTCAGAAGCTGCCTCACCCTTTCAGACCTCATGGGATGTACAGAGGTGATTAGAAACAGGTGGTCCTGCAGCTAACCCAGCCCTTTTAGGTCATGTTTCTGCAGAAATAGTGACAATTTAAAAGGGTTCACAATCTTTTAAGCACCACTGTACATATATCTATACCCAGTTCTGAATATACTTTCAAGCAAGTGGCCTTACGCGTGTATCAATCAACAAAATATACAATATATAATCATTTTTGCTCAATGCAGAATCTTAATAGAATAAGCTGGATAAATGTTTCATTTTTAATTGGATTTTAACATTCAAAAGAGGTCACATGAGCAAATAAATACAAATATACTGGCAAAAACTGCCCTGCTACTCAAAATTATTCATGCACTTGGACTCTAGAGCACAAATCAAATCAAACCACAGTATTAAATTACTCATACTACTAATGTCATTGAAAATTCGGTCTTTTAATGTCTTTAGGCATGTTTAATTTAGCATTAGTCAAAGACTCCCCTGGTGATTATACTGTACAGTTGTTTGTTTCTTCTTCCAAAAATGGAAATGTAATATAATTCTTTCAGGGTCTCAATCAATGTATGTGATACTAAAGTATATAAATTTAGATAGTTAATGAAGAAAGAAGCTACTAGTATATCCAATGAGATAGTTTAATTGGATTTTAGTATCTCATATTTATAAAACAATGAATGCCTGTTCATAGACGTTCTGTGAAGTTGTGTTGAAATCTGTTAAAAAAGCAAAATAGAGACTACTTTGGGATGCATTCTGCCTTGAATGTTTGAGGGACAGGTAATTTGTATGTAGGTCTGACAGAGGTATGAATGATAGAACAGTTTATTTTGTTTATATAAATTAGATTTGTATAGCTATACAAATAAATTTTCAAAGTTCACATGGAAAAATAGTATGCATTGTTATTAAGTATCTTCAGTGAACAGATGGGGAAGAAAAGACACAACTGATTTATGGTCTATTTAGATTTAGAAATCTGATAGCTTAATAGCTTCATACTTATTTGTGATATTTTCTTGAATGAAGATATCACAAATAAATATGATTTAGTTCTATCAATTTCCTATGCTTTTTTTTTTAACGAACTTCACATTCTGGGTATTCTTGTCTGTTTTCTCCCCAACTGAAATTAATGTAACTTGTCATATGTAGGTTGCTTTTAAAAGTACAGTAGCTTAAGGCTAGCTTTTACAGTTGGATTAATTACTGACTTCTAGACAAATTTGCCCTATGTTGCTATGCTTTCTCTGCTTTAAAAAATGAATTATTGAACTATATAGGAATCATTGCCTTAAAATACATCTATCTATTTTGACTACTGAATTTGCTACCGAGAAATTGTTTCATCCATATTCCTTTTTAAGTGCAGCGCAGGAAAAAAGGATTTATGTTGGCATTTAAAATATTTTAAAAGCAGTATTTTTATTGTTCATGTTTTAGAATATTTAGGGCTATGTTATTCAGTGTTGTTTTAGTTGTGTTTTTTTTTTTCACTTCATGTACTGGATATGTTGTAAGTCACCCAGAGTCTTTTTGGAGTTGGGCGGCCTTGTCAAAGAGGGAGGGAGGGAGGTTACATTGCATAGAAAAGTATATCTGATATCCAAGTTGAATCTCTGTATATTTTAGATACATATTTTTGAAGTTTTTTGACATAAAATCACTGGTTCATTTAGACTTGCACTGTTTAACTTCCATGGAAGCAGTTTTGCATGGTTTCAGATATGAATTATCTCCCACTTCTGTTACTCCAATATTAAGCAGTGATACAGAGGGTGTCTTTACATGTAATAAGTGCTGCGTTATTATGATGGAGGTATGGTCTGTTCCCCCAAATATACATGTGTTAGGTACAGTAATGCACTGCTAAAGCTCAGACAGAACCAGAAGTAAAAATTAAGGGAGGTGTAGCACAATGTTACATATTTTAAAAAATATTTTTCCAGTAACACTACAGAAATTGAATAAATATCAATTTGTATTTAAATTATAATCTCATATCATAATTTCCCTGAAAATTCATCTACTAGAAATGTTGAGTGAAATTAAATGTTAATGAGTGAAATTCTGTTCATCCAGCATCTTTTCCCTCTCTCTGTTCCCCTACTTTAAGGGATGAGGTACAAGGGTTGAGGGAAAAATCAAGCCCTCTTTCTGCTGATGAAAGCCATCCCATTGAAAAGAAGGATGTCATCCTTTAACTAAATCTACATATTTCTTCATTGAATTCTGTTAGTTTAAGTCTTACGGATGATTACAAAAATGGATATGTTTTTCCAGTTGGATCACTGAGAAGGAATATGATCATGCACATTACACAAAGCGAAGCTTACCACTAACCATAAGTAAAAGACCTACCGTGCTGCGAGCTATAGATGATATAGCAGACTTCTGCTGACAGCAGCTTGCCAGTTCTCCTCCTCCTCAGCTGGAGCTCTGGTCACATTTGTTGTGGCTAGCTGGCATTTCCATTTTAAATAAAACAAAAACTCTAATCAAAATCAGAGCCACCGTTTACAGGATGGGGAAAAGCCAATCCTTCTTGAAAAGAATCCAGGAATTCTAATCTAACTCCATCTAATTCCCTATTAAACTTACTATTGAACTAGGTTTGACAATTTAGGAAGCCATATCAGACCAGTTAGCTAAATAATCTTGGCTGTAAAATCTTAGCCATGCTTGTTTGCTTGTTTGTTTCATCATATTTATATGACCGCACATCTCACAAAATGTGACTGAGTGGCGTACAACAATACAATAAAACACTAATATTATGATTAAAAGTTTTGATTAAAATATTAATATTATGATTAAAAGATAAGGAAAGAACAACAGTGGAGCTGCCTCAGCAGCTTACCTCAGCAACTCACCAGCAGCTCCCTTGGGACCCTCAGGCCTGATAACATAACCAAGTTTTTAGGGGCTTATGGAAAGTTAACAGGGATGAAGCCAATCTCACCGTCGGGGGATAATGTTCCCTAAGGTGGGCGCCATGGCAGAAAAGGCACATCTTCTGTATGTAGCTCCTTAGCAGACAGGACCTGCAACATACCTCTTCTGCCAGATCTAATGGTATGGACAGATGTAATCAGGAAGAGGCGGTCCCTCAAATAATCTGGCCCCATGCCATCAAGGGCTTTAAAGGTCAAAACTAGCACCTTGAATTGGACTTGGAAGCAAACTGGTAACCAATGTTCTCAGTTTGCACAACTCAAAGTACGTATGTTATAGTGTTCTTTGTTAACTGGTTCTTTTAATTTATAATGTAATAAATTTTGATACTGTCAATCATGGTACATTCTTTGGATGGGGGGGAAGATGTAGTGATTGAACATCTACTAGCATGATTGGTTTCATGCAATAAAATTGAGAGTTGGGGAGCGCTTGCTCAAAACCACAGTATTTGTGTAGTGGGATCCCGTAGCAGTCTAATGTATCCTTTTGAGTTCTTTAGTGTCTGTATGAAGCTGATGGATAAAGTCAGTAGAGCTTTAAAATTAGATGCCATCAACTACCTGAATCAGCTTGTGCAAGTTTACCAGTATCTGGAAAGTGTAATGAACTGTTTGTGGGCCTGAAATGAAAGCTGAATATTGATAAGGTGGTGGCCCTGTAGACAGTGTGTTGAGCATCTCTAATAGTGCTGTTAGAATATATATATAGTAAGATAAGCCTATGAGAACCAGTTGGCTGAATTCCTGAGCAAGCCCAAACTCCCTTTCTCCTTGAGATTAAGTAGCAAGGGAGGAGTTTACTACAGTAGAAGAGTTTGCTTCTTTTGAATTTTCCCTGAAGAGCAATAGCAGGAATCTAAGCCTGCTGGCCCCAGGTGGTGGTATGAAATCTTCCAGGACTCAGTAAGGAATCTAAACGCAGGCAGACACACAGATGAAGTGACAATCTGAGAGAAAGTGTCATTAAGGTTGGATTTTAGATGGTATTTGTTCAAGGCAAATGATCAGTTTACCTCAAAGCTATTTTTGTCTCAGGCCTAATTACATTCTTGGATGGGCCTAGCTAATGTTCCCCTGGTCTATTTGAAGTATAATCCTTTTCTTTACATCTAAACTTTATCTGTGTTTGCTGTTGGGTGTTCTTAATAAAGTCCAAATATTATTTTATACAGATATTTTGGTACTAAATTGTGTCTTGGGGTTTGTAACCTGCTAACATGACTCAGAAGTCCTCTCCAGATGGACAACAAGATAATGGGTTGAAGATGCCCTTTTGTTCTTCAGTTTAACAGAAAGGAGAAGGCATTTTGCTTCTTTGGGCTTTGTTCCTATAACCCTAGATTGGGGGAAGAAAAAAAGGTGACAGCAGCAAGTCCTAACTAAAGGCAGTCACTACTGTATCCTTGCAGGTTGTCCTAGTTGGGTGGGGCAGGCCTGGTGGTAGAGGGAGCCAATAGACAGATTATTCTCACAACTGGTAACATTACAGTGACCCTATTTTCTTGAAAAAAAATAAAGGAAAAACCTGAAAAGGGAGCAAATCTGAAAGAGGTTCATAATGATAAAAAAATGGTTTATGTTTATAACTTTGCTTTACAAAGGAAAATTCAAGAGCAAAACCAAGAAAATAAAACATTAAATAAATGTAAAGGACAGCTTTTTGAAATAAAGGACTGTCCTTTATAATAAAGGATGTTACTCTAGGTAACATATATGTGAGAGTTGGAGCTGGCAAGGCAGTAATTATCCTCGGATCAGACAACACCATTATATAAAAATGGGCCAGCTGTAAATAGCCGAGTAGTGTGAGAAACGGCTGCCTGGTACAAAAATGATTGGAGAAAAGAAGCTTAGGGTTTAAGCCCTGGAGCAGCACTTATATGTATGGAAGCAAATAATCTTGTAGAAGCTGGTCTTTATCTTAATAAGATTGGGTATATCTACAATAAAGAATCTTTTCTACTTGCCAAATCTCTTTAGTTGTCCTTATAGCCATTCAGATGTTTTCTCAAATCTTGTTTACTGTATTATAATGCAGTTTGCCAATTACATTCAGACTGACTATTTTATATTATATTATATGTTTGGGGTTTCCCCGATCCTGGAAAATTATCCTTATGTTTGTGTACATATTGTATGTTTGTTCAAAGCAGGAAAGAGCACAAATGTAATATAACATGGCAATTAAATGCCCTTTATATCACCAGGCTTCTTTTTGTTAAATGGCTCTCCCTCAGCCTATGTTTTGTTCCATGTATTCTGGGCGTTCAGCTATAGTGGAAATCATGTTAAGGTTCTCCTCCTGTGACTTCTTTAAAAATAATTAAACTCAGGCAACAAAAGGCTTGATCTGTGCATTAACACTTAACATCTGTACGGTAAACAATGCTTAATGCGCATACTGTGTAGTTCCAACATTATGTAAATTATAAATTAAGTCTGAGTTCTCTGTTTTAGGATTTACTGTTTGCTGCTCTGTAAATTTTCCTTTGTGAAATTCAGATAAATTGACAGTGCTTGTTTATTTCATTTTTTATTTCAGAAACCCTAAAGCAGCCAGTCAAAGAATAAATAAGAAGGTCAACAATGATGCATCACTTCGAATTCAAAATTTGTCTATTTTAATAAGGCAAATTAAATCATATTATCAGGTGTGTGAATATTTCCTTTAAAGCATTTTAAAGTTTAAGCACCCTCCAATTATCTGTCCTCGAAGACCAGAAAGGACAATGCCACAAAACTAGTGGTCATATTATGAACTGTTGATAATCTACTTTATATTTTCTCTTCGGCAATTCAAAGAAACATTGATACATGGAATAACTTGGAAATCAAACATAATGGACTAGAAAATCTTAATTAGTAGCAGTAGTTAAAGTCATTCGCAGCAGATGAATCCATCTTATCAGTTATGTAACAACATTGCCTTCCTTCTCATCTCCCCAGATCTGTTAATATTTGTTCTCTGCTTTTGGTAGATTCAATAGGCTGAGGTTTCTATCCTGAAAGGATCAAAGTAATTTTTGAAAGTCTGAGTGGCAGAGGGCTAATCAAATATATCATTAGGAACTAGGGTTTGCTTCTTTTCCCTCTCAATCCCATTTTTTTCTGTTACCTGTTTTAGATTGTAAATCTGAGAGCAGAGATTATCTTTTTTGTTTTGTTTTGTTTTTAGATTTTTTATCCCACTTTATTATTTTTATAAATAAGTCAAGGCGGCAAACATACCTATTACTCCGTCCTCCTTATATTTTCCCCACAACAACAACCCTGTGAGATAAGTTGAGCTGAGAGAGAATGACTGGCCCAAAGTCACCAAGTTGGCATTCATGCCTAAGGCAGGACTAGAACTCACAGTCTGCTGCTTTCTAGCCTGCTGCCTTAACCACTAGATCAAACTGGCTCTCTTTTTACTGCTTTTTTGAGGCCATGTTGAGTTCCTTTGTGAACTGAAGAGTGGGATAAAATAGTTTAATAACTGTTTTATTCTTTAATCCACATTATTTTATTTCTTCAATGCATATGGTCGCCGAATTCAAAATGGCTCAGGTGGCTTACAGCGAAGTGTGTATTCAAATCTTAAAATGTAACAGCAGAGTATGTTGCTACAGAGAAGTTATAGTCAGTGTTAACACTGCTTATATGTGTACTAAAACAATACTGATCCTCTTCCATCCCTCCTATACAGTCCCCTTATCCCATGATCTGTCCCATGTCAAATCTTTACAAATATTTATAAAGGTTGTGGATCACATCGCCAGTCAGGCTTTGGAGGAAGCCATATTGTTGCTAAATGTGCCTGACATTATGTAGCATGTTAGGCCCTTATAAAATTAAAGTGATTGCCATAATAACAGGATTTTTTCTTGCCCTATACACTTAAAAGCTTAATACTGCATTACATGCCATCGATTTCCACAGCAGAAGTGTTATAACAATCAGATATTTGGGGAGCCTTTTTTAAGGATTTACGTATTTCCAACTGAACAGTAAAGTGTCACTGTAATTATAACATATTGTATATTTAAAAATTAAGTTTAAATTCGCACAAGGATCTTGTAAATTTGGCTCTTACATTTATTTATTAGATCATTCTTTTTTGTATTTGTTAATATACATCTTATCCAATCTTGAAAAGTTGAGTCATACACATAAATTTTTCTCTGTTGAGTAGCAGTTGAAAAAGACAGCCTTGTTGTAAAGAACATTCTTGTCTCCCAGATCTGTATATTCATGAGTATTTATTATCATAGGCATCCAGATGTTGGGGGAATGTGTGCCAACTTTAAAGAATTAGATGCTCTCTAGACTAAGGTTTTTCCTGATCAGTACTATTAGTGTCTAGCAGTGATATAATTTATTAGGGCACCCTTCACAAGACAATTGCAAAATAGATTGTTGCCTTTTTAAAGGAGATTTGGCAGTTCTCAGAAATACTTCTATCCAAGTTGTAGCCAACTTTTATTATATTTTGGTCCTGAATATCTTAATACAGCATTGTCTCTGCGTGTCACTTCACAGGTTTTTACATTCTCAAAGATCTATTTCAGTGTAGGAAATTATTTTACAGTGAATTAATCTATGGTTTAAATATATAAGATTTAGCTTTCTTTTGTCAGGCAAAATGAAATCTATAAAATGCCTTGTTCTTAGTTGTTGTGGGTCAGCTAGTTACTCTTAATATAGATGACTAGGAGTTTAAATATTCTGCTTTCTTAAGGTAAGAAATTTCCTTATTGAGGAAAGTTAGTGTGCTTGCCAGACAACTACCTGATCTAATGCATGTTAGGAATCCACATATAAGAGAGAAACTTAAATCAGGTGTACATCCTATCTATTTATAAGAAAAATATTTGCAGAATTTCTGTAAGAAAGAAATGTATAAGAAAAATATTCTGAGTATTTCATCTTTTACAAAAAGTGAAACCTCTAATGTAGATGCATTTAAATACATATAGAAAAGATATGGTGACTTTCTTGGAGCTCATACAGTATAAGTCCTTGTAAATAAGGAATAATTTTACTGCTTATTTTAATACAATCTGTCAAGAACAAGTGATGTCAGTGACATATGGAAAGTCCAGCCTTTATATAGCTTTTATAAAAGTTTAAATTTGTTTCCATAGGAGACATTGCAGCAGTTGATCTTGATGCATTTGCCAAATGTTTTAATAATTGGAAAAAATCCCTTTTCAGGTAAGCATTGCATCCAGTTTAAAACAGGCATGCTGTCATAAATAATTGTTATTTGTTGATGCTGGCAAGGCAATAAATAGCTGTTCTTAGGCTAGGGAGGAACATTATGTAAATAGATCTCATTTGTCTTCCATCGTATTGAAAAGAATAGCCAACTATGCTTTGATTCAGAAAAAGTGAGGGGAGGGAGTTTTGAATATAAACCCTGTAGTGTGTGTGTGTGTGTGTGTGTGTGTAGGGTTTTGTTACTGTGCTTTGGAGAAACTATGCTTCATTTTTGTTTGTAGTAAATTTAGCAATGTTGTATCAGTGAGCTTAGGCTGTAAGCAAGTTTCTGAATATGGAATTAAATGTCTGATGAGTCAAGATTTATTTCTGTGCCTGACCTGAAGTCTGACAATCATAAATATTTATTAACAATTTTGTATAATACTGTGAAATGTTTATATGGCTTTACGTGCATTGTGTGTTTGTAATGCACAAATATATATACTTGTGGTTCTTACATTACCTCTACAAAATAAGTCAGTACTATTCTCCATTTGAAGCTGGGAGAGAAGGTAGCTCAATTAAAATCATCCATATGACAAAGGCAAGATTTGAGACAGAAACTTTCTGATTCATAACTGAGGGTTAGCTACTACATTTCTCTTGTATTTAGTGTGGAATTGAATTTGGGTAAGAATTAACCATCCAGGAAAAACTGGATAAAAATAGTAGACAGAACATCTCTAGAAAGAATACTTCGATTGCTTAATACATGTCCTCGTTTAGTGACTGCCTCATTTAGCAACCATTTGCAGTTACGATGATGATGAAAACTAACCTTACAACCAATCCTTGCATTTATGACCTTCACAGGTCTGTAAAGCAAGAGAAAGCTGAAGGAAGAATATTAGCACAGTCATTGTTTCACTTAACAACTGCTTCACTTAATGACTGAGTTGCTGGTCTCAATTATCACTAAATGAGGACTGCCTGACTGTCCTAATTCTTTACATAAAAAAGCTTTTAATCTCATTCTTTTTAATTATATATTGATTTACTGATTTTTGCATTTAGATTCCAGCATTTCAAAATAAAGGTAATAAAAAGAAGGGATATTGCTAAAATACTTATAGATTTAGGAAGCATTCAGTTTAATTGTTTAAAAATGTTGGTAATGCTTATAATGGAGAAGGATAAATTACTAAAAGCCACACGTTTTGCACTAAACAGACGTTCAGGAAGATTTGAGTTTGACCGTAAATTATTCGACAGCATAACAAAATTCACAGATCTTGCTTTGAGTTGGCAACTAGCTCTTACTTTAAAGAACCAAACTTTCATTCTACACTTTTCAGCCTTACCCTTAATATTTTTAAGCCCCTGATATGCTCATAGGAGCAGATCAAGGTTTCCTTTAATACTGATTACTTGGTGATTTATAGAAAGCTAATCATCAGAAACAGATGTTTCCTGTAAGTTTTCTTAGATTAATCAGTCCTAAGAATTGAATTCTGAACAGGATATAGGGCGGATTCTTTATTATATTACAAGTAGGTGGAGCAGTAACATTTTGTGTGCCAGTTGTCATTTCTAGAACGGGAGGCTTGCACACTGTCAGCCTTGCCCTTGTCACCTCATGTCTGGACTGTTGCAGAACATTCTGCATAGACCTAGTCTTGAAAATCATTTGGAAACTTAACCTGGTTCAGCATGCAGCAATCTTAGTAGTTATTGGCACACCAAAGTTCCCCCATGAAATACTATTACTACGGGAGCTACATTGGTACCAGTCAGCTTCTGGGTGCAATTCAGTGCTGGCTGTAACCTTTAAAGCCATATATAGGTCGGGGCTTTTCTGGGTTGCATTTGTCTGCCTGGTAAAATACAAAGAGAAAGCTTGCTGGATATACCATCACTGGGAGAATGCCATCTTCAGTGACTCTGTGATTGAGCACTCTTGGTGATGCCCCCTTCCTCTGGAACAGCTTACCCCCAGACTGTGCTCTATATTATGTTTCCAAAGAGCTGTGAAAACATGGCTCTTCATGAAGGCATCTGGAACTGAATGTAGTATACTATCCATAAATTGTACCAAGATGTCGTGCGATTTGTAATTTTGTGGGAATGGCTCTAATTTTTAACCCACTTACTGCTATATTGTAATTACTCAATGCAGTGTAGAGGAGTATGGAGATGGCCTTGAAGAAGGAATTCCGCAGTTATTAGGTAAATGCCAGCGCAGCTCTGGAAGGAAGGAGGGAGGGAGAAAGAAATTCAAGATTCCAATAGAAGAGAATATATGTAGCTCAGGGTTGAACTGTTGAACAGGGTTGAACACCAAGGACTCCACAAACTCAAGATTGCCCTGCCTTGATTTTCATGGTATATGTAGGGGAAAGAGAATCTCTGTCATGTTTGGAGCTGTTGACAGTTTTGGATACTAAGAAAATATTATCCAAAAACAAATAAAAAAATGTGAAAACTGGAATATTTATACCTATGGTATTCTGCTCATTGACTGTAGGTGTAAAGTTAAAAGGAATTTCTTAAAACTAAAGAAAGAGATGCTCAGTGCTTAGTTATATAGCCCTGGGAAAGCAGCTTTGTGTTGTTCAGTACTGAAGAAGGGGTAGCTTGTCCCCCAAATTCTCTCACATCATACTGCCAGTCTGCAGTAACAGCCATATGTCTTAACATGGTACAAACTGGTGCTAGCCCATAAACTTAAAAATAGTGATGGAAAGAGAAACAGTTCAATATGTAACTGTTCAATATTACTACAAATGTAAACCAGTATATGGTTTTAAAATATTAAAAAATATTTTCAGAACAAGGGACTGAAGAAGTAAAAAAACTCCTTCTACTTCTGCTTGGCTGTGCTGTTCAGGTAAGGTCTGCTAATTTACAGAACTGCTTATAATGTTTACTTGAGTGGTGCTTACAATGTTGTCCTCACATTCCTAGTTTTATTAATGGAGTTATAATTAAACATGGCTAACAGGTTTTCTGTTAGGATTTTTTCTTATGAACGCTTTTCATCTTCTTCATCTTTTCTTCTTCTTTTTCTTATGAATGCTTATTGTGGAAAGACTCACCAAATAACACTGCATATTTAAATCCCCTGGATTGGGAGAGACCCAAGAACTCTAATTATAAAGCAAGAAATGGCCCCTCAGGATATTCTAGTCCATAAAAAGGTGGCTGTAAGGCTCCAGTAATATTGTTAACAAAGCAAAGGACACAAGTGGATGTTAAAGCTTGAATGAATAGTGCTATTCTGAGAGACTGCTTTCAGAGAATTAGTGTATAGAATAAGGAAGATGGCCTTGTCATACAGGAACCATTGCCTAAGCAAAGGGGCTGAAGTATTTTTGATAGCCAATCTCAATAAAAGTAGTTTTAGTGTTTTTGTGGAGTCGATTTCCTGATATCGGCTACCTAGTGGGGCTGACACTTAGTAGCCTCTAAATCAGGGATAGAGAATGTTTATCACCCAGCAGATCCAGCCAGCATGACCAGTAACCAGAGAAGCTAAAAGTTATAATTTAGCAATATATTTCCCATCTCTGTTCTAAATAAAGGTCTTTAAGTAAATTAAAGAAAGATACTTCAATAAAAGAAGCAGAAATGGGGGATTTGGAATCAAAGCTTAATAAAAATGACAACAACGTAATTCCACTGCACTGTAGTAGAAACTTTTAAGGTAGACCTGTTGATCACTGTTTTAATCTAGCGGAGAGCCATGATGGCTAGTGCTTATTGGAACTAGGAAGGCGATAATTGGAAGTATTTTTTTAGTTGTGAACACTAAATTCACAAAGGAGTCAAAAGACAGTAAAATATAAAGTATGATGAGGGAGGAACAAGTCACAAATCTTCCTGTAAGTACTTATTTTTTATGCTGGAGTGTGTTCATTAGGTATTTCAGGTATACTGCATTACTGAGGAAAAAAGTGAAGGATGTTTTTAATTATTCTGTTTAACTACCTATAGAATAAATGCTGATTAATATTTATGTTTAGTGCCAGAAGAAAGAAGAATTCATTGAAAGAATACAGAGTTTAGATTTTGACGTAAGAGCAGCTGTTGCCGCCCATATACAAGAGGTAATATCTTGTTTACTATTATAAAATCCTAATTTATTAAAAAATATTTTGAAGGCAGTCATATGTCTTGATAATATTTTATTCTGCAGAATGTGTATTATATTTGAAAAAGATTATGTAGGCACTTTCTTATTAAATATAAAAGAAGAGTAGCCACTTCTTCCCATAGGATTGATCGGCCTATGTAAGGAGCCAAGGATATGACTTTAGAGAAGCCATTGAGAAGCTGTTAAAGCAGCGACAGTTGCAGAAACATGCATTATGCTCAGAGAGTTGGAAAAGTACTCAAACTGGCTCCCCCCTGACTTTTTGGGGTATAAAAGGGAGGGAAGGGAAAACATAGGCAGACTTACAAGATTCTGTTACTATAGCCTATCTCAATAAAGTATAGTTCTAGCCTTCCTGCAGAGTTTCTGCCTCATAGGGCTGACTCATGTTAGAACAACCCATCGCCTGGATCTGATTTTTTACCGATATTTTTGTGGGATTTTCCTGCTGATTTGGAGGTGATCCTGTTATTACACAAATTGATTTATGGAATTCACAGATTACATATCAATAAAACTGTACCTGGACATCATATTCTTAGAAAGTCAAGCTGATTATTTCTAGGGAATTAAAGGCAGGGAAGAAACTAGAACTTGTACATTATCTGAGTTCTTACTATGAAATCCACCTGGTCTTCTTGGTCCATGCCTATCTTGAAATATTAAATACATTAGATCAAGTCTGAGAAGTTGGAGTTAATTACAATGAGGTATGGAGCAGCACTGCTTCAGTCTTATTTGATAAGATATCTCCTGAATAGTCTGAGTGTTGCTAAACTGGAACAAGATAGTAAGAATGATAGTGAGGGGCTTAAGCAACAGAATTAGCAGTGGTCAGTTTCACTAAGGAAGAATGAAAGAAGCTAGCTATGTTTTCACCTGGAGATAAGATTGAGAGAGGAGAGTAATTGAATTTTTATTTATTTAAAATTTCTGTGGGCAAGGATTTTAGGTGAAACCCTTTCATAACTTGACCCAGCTGGAAAGTAACAATTTACAAGTTTCAAGTTTCCCTTTCAACAGAGTATTTGACTATTTTATGCTGACTAAACTCCAGTTCTTTGCATGAAATTTAGATGTGTTTCAATTGGATTTGGGAGATTAAATTTCTTGGTTGCTCTAGAAATTGACTTGTGCCCCCAAAACAGAGGAGAAACACTCTAGAACACTGAGGTTTTTGATCTTACATGATGCTATTATTCCAGGCCATCTGGTTTGTATAGGATTTGGGGGGCATATTTGATATACTTGCTGCCCTTTCTGATGGATAGTTTCCAGAAGATAATTCAGGAAGACCACTGCTAATTCTGCTCGCTTAAGTATGTAGACTTAGACTGAATAAAGGAAACAGAGAAAAAAGTAATAGACTAATGATAGTAATGATATATGGAAATTGAAAATGCTGATTTCTACATTAATTGTGAAAAACACTGCTAACAACATCGGTACTGTTTCTCAGATGTATTAAGTGTAGACGAAGCATGTCTGCCTTGACCATTATAAAATCTCATTCAAAACTAATGAATCTTAGTTCAGTGTCTATGGTAACTCACGAGTGATTTCACAAAAATAAGCACTGAGTTTAAAATCCTATAATTAAGAATAAATCTCATTGAGCCGAATAGGACAGCTGTCCCCCTCTTGGTGTTTTGCATATGTATAACCAGAATATCTCAAGTGCATCAGATTCTATAAGGTAGCAAATCAATGTAGGAATTATTCTTTCTGGCCATAAATATGGTCCTGTTCGAAATTGAGTTGTCATCTAGGATTCATCAAAACTGTTCTTAACAAGATAAGCCTGTAGAATTTTACTATTTAAGTTAGAAAATACATCAAGAGAAGAAACGTTGAAAGGATTAGACAAAGTGACATCCCTTACAATCCTCAAAATCTCCAAAAATCAGAAAAATAGATTAATGAAGTATGTATTAGTTGTGGCTACGAGGGAGATCAGGAAACTTGGTGCAAAGACAACACTTTTATTTCTTTTCTAGTTGGTGGTAGGGTGTGTGTTCATTAGACTAAACAAGAATAATTCTATCACTTGTTGGGATATGTCCTTTCTGTTTATGCACAGAGGTAAGGAAGATGAGATACCAGGAATGAGCCCTTTCAAGAAAATATGAAGATAAAAATGGAGATATTTTAGGTAGTATATTAAATTATTCAACATATTCCAAATGCATAGAGCAGCCTACAATGATTGAAAAGATGAATTATAAAAAATTAATTATCCCATGTTCACTGTTTGCATTTTAATGTCTACAGGATTAAGCTAAGACTTGAAATGCATAGGCTATTTTCCCCTGGCAAAATGAGTTGGAAGAGAAACTAGAGAAATCACTAATAGAGGAGAGTTAATTTCTAATTAGAGCAAAGGAGAGGAGAAAATACAGTTTTAGAAAGACGAGAGAAATGCTAAAAAATTTATAAGGTAATTCAGCAGTCAGGAAAGAAAAAGAGGAAAAAACAGTACAGTATGTGAAAATGGACAAAAAATGGAAGGCTTTGGACTCAGTGAATAATTGGCCTGAATGATAACTTCAAAAGTGAATTTTTCTAAGAATATAGTATATTGCAGAATATTTCTAAAAATAGATTAAAATGCACATAATTTGTTTATTAAAATAAGCTTGAACCTCAAATCATTTCTTTCACATTCAATTACACTTAATGAGTACAAATTTTAGTAATCTAATTATTCGAATATAATAGTTTTACATCATTGTGATTTTATCCTTTGTAGGTAACTCATAATCAGGAAAATGTGTTTGATCTCCAGTGGATGGATGACAATGCTCTGGCACAAGAATATATTGAACCTCTCCTAAAAAACATGGCATTGCATTTAAAAAGACTTATAGATGAGCGAGATGAGCATTCTGAGGTATTGTCATCAATTTTCAGTTCTATTATTTAGTGTTTTGTCAATCATTAATGAAATGAACAGATAAAATTGCTAAGTAACCATTTGCAAAACTTGAAATGTTTCTACTCTCATATACCTATCTTAAAAATACTTTTTTATGTCATAGACTATCATAGAGCTTTCTGAAGAAAGAGACTCTGTTCATTTTCTACCTCATGCATCAGCAGCACAATCACCTTGTGGATCTCCAGGAATGAAATGCACTGAAAGCAGACAACACTTATCAGTGGAATTAGCAGATGCCAAAGCAAAGATTAGAAGACTTAGACAAGAGCTGTAAGTACATAGTAAAGAACAATAGGCAAAATTGGTAAACTCCAGGAATCTCCAAGGGAAGTTGCCTTCCTACAAGGAAGAATTTGTTGTTCCCTAGACCTAGCAAGTAGGTTTTCTCCAGCTTGAATTGGCAGGGACCATTCATTCATTCATTCATTCTTAGATTTTTATCCTGCCTTTATTTTGTAATAAGTAAATACTTCTAATGTCTTAACAAAAGCATCAGGCTGCAGCAAATGAACATTTTCCTTTAGGGGTAGAGTCAGTGTGCTTGGGTACCTGTACCTTCTACTCCTGTAATACTTATGGTATATAATTTAGCCTGAAACAAAGTTAAGATTGAAATTATTAGGAACTGATTAAAACTATAATTGACAGGAATACATTTATTCCCCTTAAACTTTTTTTAAAATAAGCATTGGGGTTATTATCAAAGATTACCAAATCGAAGAAGTCTTCAATGTATGTTTTGTTCATTATATTACTCATGTATAATTTTTCAGTGTGTCTGCCAAATTTAATTGGAAGCACCTTTATTTAGCTGAAGGTTTTTAAAAAGACTTAAAAATTAAGTCTTCCATAGAGTAAATAGAATTAAGAATAAAAGTGATGAAATGATTTGGAACGAAGCTGAAGGAAGAGAATGCCAGAAGGACTATTTTAAATATTTGTATAGAAAAGATAGTTATGTGTTAAGGAGTAGAATTGAATAATTGCTACAAATACTAGAGTCCAAGAAGAGAATTGATGAAAAGGATGTAATAAAAGCTGTGAGTATGTTGAAAAATAGTAAGGCTATAGGTGTTGAAGGTATAACTGGAGAAATGTTAAAATATGGATGTTATTTGCTTTTGGAATAGTTCTATGATTTCTTTAACATGCCTATGCCTAACAAGTAGAAGATACTTTGTTGTTTATAGAGATAACTTGCAAATAAAGAATATAAAAATATAGATAATAGATGAAAATAGGTAATAAGAACAGAAATACCAGCTATAGAAACAAGACTTGGATTAAGAGTGCAACTATAGAGAAATAAGGTATAAATATAGGAATAAGAAATAAAATAATGGAAATAGACATAGAACATAGCTCTAATAATAATTAGAAAACAATAACTGCATTAGTAAAATAAATCTTTATTTTTGTACAATAAAACTTCCCCACAAAGGAAATAAAATTAACCCCTTGTCTGTGGTCTGTACCATCCCCTAAAAGAACATATCACAACAAGGATGTGTGATGTCTCTGGCTATGGCTACATTAGAGGTGTGTTGGCTGGGAATATGAACATGTGTATACTTTTATATGCACTTGATGGTGTGCTTTTGGCTGACAACCCAGATGATTTGCAATGAACATTAGATGCATGATGCAACTTGGAATGTTGACCTGAAAATTAGTGTATTGAAACCAAGGTAGTGAGGTTTGATATGGAAAATGGAGTGGACAATTCTAAATTATGCATAAATGGTTAAAAAACAGAACAAGTAAATGAATTAATGTACCTTGTGTTGGCTGTGTTGCTAGTTAGTAACTGTTTTAGATTAAGCAACTGCCTGTAAGCACGAAGAGGCCTACCACACAAGTATGTGTATGTTTTGTTGTAAAATACATACGTGCACACTTCCTTTTAGAGATTTTGGATTTCAACAAAGGCATTGCTTGTGGATTAATGCTGAATAACCACACATTTAATCTCAAAAGGTTAAAGTACTGTATGTTACATGTAAATCTGAGGGGGCAGATTTTAGAGCATATGTATTATGAAACAAGTGTAAAGTAAAAATAGGCTATAATTTCCCTGTTCTTCTAAAAAGACAGAAACCTCTACCTATAACTGCAGCATCTGTAGATTTACACAGCTTTCTGTTTGCCTTCTAGTGGCCTACTTATACATTCTGAGCTTCTCTATTGATACCATAACTGAGGATACTTGGTGGTACTCCTGATGTAGGCATAGGCAAAAAAAAGTTCAGATTTAGAATATTCCAGAATGCTACAAATAAGACAAAACTATCCTAATTTCACATGTTACAGAGAAATTAGTATTGTGATGTTTTGCCGATTGGAATAAATTATTTGCAAATGCATGTTAGTTAGCAGATGTTGCAGCCCCTGCTGGGGTTACCTGTATTAACTAAGCCTTTCTGCATGACTCTGTATAGATGTTATCATATATTTGTATATGATCACAGCACAATACTTTTAAAAAGTACTTTAATTTTGAAAAAAAAATAGATATATAGTACAAAGTACCTTTAATTTTGAAAAAAATAATAGATATATAGTAAATTGCATATTCTCCAGGTCAGAGTAACTTGATAGAAGGTATTTGTGCTTTCAATCAATGTTAACCTGAGCTGAGCAACAGCTGTGCTGCAATTATGTAACTTCCTGCTTTCCTGTGAGTTCCATATGCTACAGACATGTTTGCCATTGAACAGTGGGAGAGTGTGCCTTTGTGCCAGTGCCTGAGGTTAGCCTTATGATGCATCAGTCAGTGGGCTATACTGGTGTTAATGTCCATATCAGTAATACTCCTGGAGATTCTGGAATTCAAGCAAATACTTGTTTGTACAGTAACTTTTTTTTAATATTCCGGACTATAAGCTTCATGATTATCAAAGTTCTATCCTAGCTTTGAATTGATAATGGAATGTATACTGAGGTTTCTAAATCTTTGGCAACCTAATTTATAAAGTGGTGTGAAATAGGAGTCTGACATTCAAGCTTCAGAGTCATTGTTAAATTTCAGGCTAGCAATGAAATGGGCTTAAGATCACCATCTGTTCTCTGCCTGAAGGGCCTATTTCTAATCCTTAGCTGCAATCGTGCATTTGAAGTGCTTTAACCATTAGATGAATGCTGCAATGTTTATGGCTAATTAAGCCATTATGGTGCCTGCTGAATAATAATACAGCAGGGGTGATATGCTAGCCTTCTAATACTAAGGTCAAATTGTCTGTATTTGTTCTGGACACAGAATGGCATCGTAATTCATGGTAATACGGTTTTTCCATGGCAATTTCCTGTCAAATTTGGATGCTAAGAAGCATTCCTAGGCACTTGGAAAGTGCAGAGCTCTTACTCAGTTACATATATACATTTTATTATTTCACTTTGGATACTTGATATGCTTCATTATTAGAATTGTATTGAACTGCAGTATTGATAGACTGGGCTTCAAATATTGTTCTGAGAGAGAGAGAAGAAGAGCACGGAAGGGGCACATTTGTATGTAGAACCCACCTCTCCATCCCTTCCCCCCCACACACAGACACACAGACGAACACCAAAGATCAATACACTACTTACAAGAGAGTTTTAACTGGATCATCTAAAACTGTAGAGTATATTATTATGTCTATTCAATTACCTTCCTATTTGAACAGAATATAAACTTTAAAAAAATTAGTCATTATGAGCACAAAAATACAAAAAAGAAAGAGATACCATTTTTTGATGACTGGATTATTGGATGTCTATTGAAATGAGCCTAGCCAAGATATTCTATAAACAGCTGCACTAGGAAAGTTAATGCAAATTGCTGTTATTAATTTGACTGACAGTTAATAGCCTAAATAGTGAACATTGGTGTAGAATGTATAATTAAAAACAATCCCATTACACTTAACTGAATAGCTCATTGGAAGTGTATACATTTTGGAGAGCATTTTTTTTTTACATTTTAGGAATATGTTTTATTTATTTACAAATAACATTTTTGTTCTTTATTAGGTAGTAATATCTTTTAGCGATTGTTAGTACAATCCAGTGTGCTGGTATGCTGAAGTAATTCCCACTGGTTTGTACACTTTAAATAATGTTACACTTAAATTGGATGCAAAACATGGAGATTGAGTAAATATGCATGAGAAGCTGTTGTTTGACATAAGAACCTTCATAATTTAAAATGGGCCTTTATTGGAAAGTTCATTAACTCAAGCTTTGATATTATGTATAAAATACATGTATTGCAATACTTGTCAACATATAGAATAGTTGAATTTTTTATATTTGGAACTTATATTTTTGTAATTTGAAAATGAAATAAATATTTTTGACTGAACATTTCTATAATTTCTGATTTAAATAGGATTATAAATGTCTTACACATTAACATGTGACTTCAGCTATTATGAACATACTTCAGTTAATTTGTTGAAAACTAATATCTTTAAAGTTGGAACAATAAATCCTGAAAGCCAGTGATGTTAGGATTTTGTCTCTGTCATATTCTTTTTTATTTATAAAATGCATATTCTGCATGTTCTTTTTTTAATGATAAATGTTATAGCAGAGAAGAATTTATTTCCTTTAAATTATCTGTTGTAATTCATTAACCTACTGGAATTAGTTTTTATTAATCTGACTCTTTTGTGAGTGACAGTGCAGAATAATCACACTGTCCAGTTTAAGCTTCTCAGAAAGGTTAGTGATAAAAAATGATTTCCTTGTGGAAAAAAGTGTTTCCCTTGGCCCGAAGGCTGTATCCAAACATGTTCCTGCTTTAGAAAATTAACAGAAATCAGAATCCAGTTTTTGTCTGTTCCCACCTCCACATACACATATATACTACTGCTGTTTGTGCTGTATTACTTTCTGTCTGGAACAATTCTCAGACCTCAAGATTTTGTGGGGAGAAGGAATTACTTGGCAACAATCAGATGTCTTGGTTTTTATGAGAGAAATGTTTTACAATATAATCCAATGAGATTATACAACATTTATCTGTTGTATTCAGTAATATTCAGTAGATATTAAGATTTATGCTCATTTAATCTCTGTGCTGACAGATTGAACTCAATCAGTGGAAACAAAAAGAGGTGATTTCATCTGCCTTTACAGCTACCTACCTACTTTACTCCTGTGCAGTGGGGAGAAAGAAGAGGTTCAGAAGTGGAAGCTCATTGGCTTGATTTTGGATTTCACCTGAACACTTTAATGTCAAATTATTCTATAAGTATTTAGATAATGTTTGTCTTCCACATGATAAGTTATAATAAGACATTAACAGAAAATTGTAATAACAAAAAATACAAAAGGGCTTTCTAAACTCCTCTCCACTACTGTTCCCAGTCACTCTTCTTCAAATTTCATTTAAGGAGCAGAGAGTCCTTAGGAAACACCCAAAGTTTGCACAAACTTTATCTGTTTAATTTCCCCACCCCCATCTCAGAACTTTGCTGATTCACTCCAACCCTTCTGTGGGAAAATGGGAAGCTTAAGAGGATAGGGATTTGAGGAAAATCCATTTCATTTTTTCAAAGTAATACCTAGTATCTTCTGTTTTATCCAGTTTACAACTGCAGATTCTTCTACTGCTTCACTGATACTGAATAACAATAATAAGGAATGCTTATTATAATATATTTTCTATTTAGATGTTAGTGTTCTGAAATGGAAAACTATGTATATATTATTTTAAATCCTGTATGTCATATTCATTTTAGAATATGTGACCTTTCTGGAATTGAATTGTAGAATTCTAATTCTACAATTCCTACAATAGGAATTCCTACAATAGGAATCGTTAGAATCCTAATTCTACAGTTCCTAATGGCAAAAGTCCATTGTCAAACTGCTTCCAGTTCAGAAGATTTGCTTCTGGAAACTGCCAAATCCCAGTATAGCATGGTCCAGGAAGAAGTTCAGTATAGTCCAAAGGGAAATGGAATGTCCCAGAGTTCTCCAGAGCATTCCATTCACACATCAATTAATTTTGCACATCCCTTGTTGAATATTTAACTTTTATTAAATACAGGCGTTAATATGAAACTGGATCCAATGATAATACTAATTGGCCATGAGATTTTTAAGCTAATAATTTGCTATTATAATTGGAGGCGGAATGGGAATGTCTTAACAGAGAAAAAATTGCTTTTGAAGGAATCAAAATCAATATTTATCTGCTCCCAAAAGTAATCAAAGCCAGATTCTATAATTAAGTTCTGTATAACTGGTTAACAGGGAGGTTAGACCAAAGAGTTATTCTTAGAGAATAGTGAAGTATGTGAATAATGTATATAAATCTTCCCAACCTATGGTATTAATTAGGGACCCAACTATTGTTAATGGGCCAGTGCACAAGCTCCACTACTATTTAAAATAAGTAAATAAGTAAAAACAGCAGCTTTGGGAGAAAATAAATCAGGAACAGAGATTTGGGGAATCCAGAGTTTATACCCTTTTTTCCTCTTACTTGTTTGCTCTCAAGCTCTTTTTCAGACCTGAAGTACTTTGACTTAACAGGAGGGAATCAGGAGAGCAAAAACCAGTGGAGGGAAAGTATTAAGCAATATTGCAGCCCATTCTTGATTACTGCTTTATTTTTATTATTTTAGTGAATCTATTATGGCTACTGGTGCACTTTCCTTTCTTTGCTTATTAGCTAGAATGTAAAATAAAGCTTTCTTATATTATTAAATAAAATCTTTTTGTTTTGTTTTTTAGTGAGGAAAAAACTGAACAGTTGCTGGATTGTAAACAAGAACTTGAACAGATTGAAACTGAATTAAAGCGACTGCAGCAAGAGGTTTGTGAATACAAGATCACAGTTTAGACTGTTGTGCTGAGATGAAGTATAGTTGCTTGTGTTTATCAATTCAATTAGTGATACATGTTTCAAGCAGTGGGTCTTAATTGGGCAGGTTTCAACTAAATAATGGCCATAGGATCTTAAACTTGAAATCATAATATTACTGGGATTGACCAGTGTATTTGTTGCTTTCTGGTTTTTGTTCTTGTTTTAGGAATCTTTAATGTATTTAAAACTTGGCCAACCAATTTTCATTCAGGAAAGGAAGCATCTCTGTTGGATGCAGTTTCCATCAACTTTTATTTATACTCCAGAATTTCAGGAAAGAGTCAGTTGACATTCTATACATATTATTTTTCTCTACAAGCAGATCATTTCCTATATTATATTTTTCTTCATTATCAGAACTAATACAATGTATATGAACACTAAAAGAAACCTTATTAGATATTTGAACTGCACAATTCAAGAAGCAGATAAATAGCTAAATGGAAAATACATTTAGGAAAACATAATTTTGAATATCATATAAATTGCTTAAATTGTAATAATTACCAGTCTTTTTTCATCATAAATATGAATTAGGGTTCCTAGTTACAGTGTTTCTTTAAAATCTATAAGAAGACAATCAATGCTGAGCATGTCAGTATTAATGCTCTTGAAGTTTTTCATAGAAAAGATGGTTACAAAACAGTATGCAACAATGTTGTGGTTGGCAAGTACAATTTCTTACAGGAATCCACATACATATTGTGTTACTTAGTGTATTTTGTATTCTGAATAAATGCTAATGTTATACTATTTCCTCACTAATTTCCCCTCTTCCATGCACACTAACTTCTGTGTCATTGCATGTTAATAGATAATATTATTCTTACCTTCTGCAAAATCACTGTTTTCATAAACACTAAAATATATTTTGTCTTATTTTCTAGAATATGAGTTTACTTTCGGATGCCCGATCTGCCAGAGTGTATCGGGATGAACTTGATGCTCTCAGAGAGAAGGCAATCCGGGTTGACAAGCTAGAAAGTGAACTTAGCCGATATAAAGAAAGGCTACATGATATTGAATTCTACAAGGCTAGAGTAGAGGTGATTAGAAATTATAAATTTCTTGTTAAATGTATACCCATTTTTTACTGATTATGGTTCTTACATGAGTTAAGTGTTATTCAGTTAGAATTCTGTGTTTGTGCTGATCTTGTTTTATGTCATAGGTCTAAAAAATATGAATTCTCCTATTAGTAAATAATGTTTTTCTTCAGCTGTAAGTAAATGTAAATTTAAATGCAAATTGGAAAGAGCTGATTATAATCAATGATGCTATCTAGACCTATGTGGCTATTGTTCATTTGTACCCACCAGCAAGGCTCTTGCAATCAAGAAACTGTCTACTTTAGGTAATTAAAGCATCTTTTAATGCTCCAGAGAAGGCAAATTTTCCTGATACCTATGAATAATTATAACTGATGTTTTGAGTGACCAGAATTGACAGAAGTGGAGGGCTCAATCCAGGACATAGCACCTTTTAAGCCCTCCAAGGGCTTCGTGAATGACTATATTTGGAATAGGCTGGAAGTTGACTGAAAACTATAAATCAGATTTCAAAGGATGCTGTTAACACACCATGCATCTGCAGCAAGGGGCATTTTGCACCATTGTTCAATAGTTGTTATCAATTCCTTTCCATGATTATTTATTTATTTATTTATTTATTTAACCTGTGGGAATTTTGGAGTTCAATTTAGAAATATGGTTCTCTAAAATCCAAAGAGTATTTTATTGAATTAGTTTTGGCTCTAGATTTAGAATTATGTGCTTAGTATTTTACTCTGTCAAACATACTTTTTCTTACATAGTCATGTAGTTTTATGTAAAATATAACTAGCAGTTTTTACATTTTGTTCAGTGTGTGCCATTTTAATGTGGGGGTTTTTTGCTACTTCATTCCATATTTGATTGTCAGCTTCATATTTCTCACTGATTATTGTAGGAGCTGAAAGAAGATAATCAAGTATTGCTGGAAACAAAGACAATGTTGGAAGATCAGTTAGAGGGAACCCGAGCCCGTTCTGATAAATTGCATGATTTGGAAAAGGAGAATCTGCAATTAAAAGCTAAACTCCATGATATGGAAATGGTGAGCATACAGGATGGGATCACAGTCGCTTTTTAAAACAAAATTACAGGTAGTCCTCACTTACTGACGGTAATTGGGACTGAGAACTCCATCGCTAAGCAACATGGTCATAAGGCATGAGGTCACGTGACCGCACTGACTTACAACAGCAGTTCCCACTGTCCCAGTTTTCATTGTTAGACAAATCCCATACAGTCACAGTGTTCTGTGGTTACATGATCACCATTTGTGATCTGCTGGCTTCCCCATTGACTTTGTTTGTTGGAAGCTGGCAGTGAAGGTTACAAATGGCAATCGTGACTGTGTTCAGCACCATCGTAACCTTGAACGGTCACTGAACGTTAACCATGGACTTCCTGTATTATGAATCTGCTTATTCTGCCTGCTGCTAGCTTTATTTGGTGTGTTCTTATTTTAAATTTAAAATGTTTTATTGTAAACTGCTTGGTTATTTAACATTTATACAATTAAAAATTAAAGAATACTTGTGTTTAAAAATTTAATCACTGAAAAATGTAAAATGAACATTCAGATAAGTCTTCATTAATTTATTTGCAGTATTTTATACATCAAATGTTAATGCTTTTTGTTGTAATTAGTTTTATAACTGTATCTTTTGAATGAAAATCGCTTTTTTTAAATGCTAACTTTTGTTAGATAAAAATATAATATAGATAGTCCTTTGGTTATGACTACTTGTTCAGTGACTATTCAAAGTTACAATGGCATTGAATGAGGGGGACTTATGACCAGTCCCCGGAGTTCTGGCCGTCACAGCTTCCCCACGGTCACATGACTGTGATCTGGGCACTGAGCCACAGTCACATGATTGCGATTTCTGATGTTCCCTGCCTGCTTCCCAGAAGCAAAGTCAATGGGGAAGTCAGCAGGAAGTTGGAAGTTGTTCCCTCTCCTATCACTTTTTTGCCTGCCTGCACTCTGGAGAACCTGCACTCAGCACTCAATGCAGCATTTGCACGCCCACCCATGATCCGAAGCCTCTGCCAGTGACACCGCCCCCCCCCCCAAAGCTCTCACATGCACCTCTCACCTTTTGGCCTGCTTGCCTGGGACTCCCGCCTCTTCCTGCTTAATGACCCACATGGTCCTGGGGGTATGACAACAACCAGGACTGCTGGATTGCCATTGCTAAGTGATGCAGTCCTGTGACATCATGCTTTACAACCGCATTGCTAAGCAATGGAAATTCCGGTCCCAATTGCTGTCATAACCCAAGGTTTACCTGCAGAAAAAAATAAAATGACATTAAATTACTTGAAGACTGAAAGAAGAATTGATAGGGAAAATAACTTTTCTGTAGCTTTTTATGGCTTCTTTCAAAATAACATATGTAAATATATTATGTAGAATAGCAAATAGAAAGTTTAAAAACTGTCCTTTTACTGTTGTGTATTACGAGTGGCTGATGCTCACCTGTACTTCAGATTAAGATTTTTCTAGCTCTACCAAATGAGAAATATAATGGATGCCTTTTTTGACTGAATTATCTAACTTCTAAATTCTTCCTCACTGAAACAGTTTAAATAGTTTTGTGATATTCAGGATGTTTTCATAGTGTCATAGTTCCTTACATTTTATAAGCACTGTTGTATGCATTAGATTTAACTGCATTGTTTCTGTGCTGCTGATAACTTATTCCAGTTTCCCTAACAAATTAGAAGATTCAGACAGTAGTATTTGGCTAAAATTTGGTTACTGAAATATATGTGGTTGCCTTTTGAGAAGAAGTTTTAAAGAAAGTTTATGTGAAACTATGTTTAAGGAACATGATATGGATCGGAAGAAAATTGAGGAACTTATGGAGGAAAATATGTCACTAGAAATGGCTCAGAAGCAAAGTATGGATGAATCACTGCATTTGGGCTGGGAACTTGAACAGATAAACAGATCATCAGAAGTTTCTGAAGGTAAATAAAGCTATACTTGTTTGTTGTTCAGATGGGAAATGAGCAGTTTAACTTTCCAAATTCTTTAAAGGATGGTTCAAATATTTGTCAATTATTTTTAGAGGGGATCCAAATACATAGTCATTTGAAAATAGTAATATCCAGACTGTTTCATTCAGAGGTTTATTTGCAGCTTGCTACTTTTAGTTCATATTACAATATTTTTATTTTATTTATTCTTTATTTATGTAATCAATTTGTATGGTTGCCCATCTCAACAAGTGACTCTGGGTGGCATTTTTCAGATGTGGAATTCACCTGGGAAAGTGGATGCAGCCAGTCTCACAGCAAGTTAAACAAAGCATCCAATTATACATTATTGATCTTGTTTAAGTTACAAAGTTATTTTTCAAAATAATTTGTGGAGGCTTTACTAAGTGGAAATAGTACCCTATCCAAACAAATGAGAAATGCCCCAGTCAGTTTCATTTCTTATAATATATGTTTTGATATCCATATTTCATGTCCAAAGGGTAATTAGTATATCTTACTCAACAAATAAATCTTAAGCCAAATTCTGCACATACTGGATTCTATATGATCTTGCAGTTTCACACCTCAGGACCAGAGTATAACTGGATTGTTTTATATTAATATTTGTGATTCAGAATAATCTTCATAGATATAATTGTGTTTCTGATTAATAAATAATGGTGGTTTTTAGTCAACAGTCAATGTTAATTAAGTTTAATTTTCAGGTTGGGAAAAAATCTATTAAAGTAATTATTTAGGTTTGATATTTATATTTGTTTCGGAAAAAAAATAAATTGCTGAAGCTCTCTCCTTTTCTTTATACAATAGCAAATGATAGGAATATATGAAGTAGGGACTGTTGCTGTAACCCCTTGGAATGGTTATGTCTCATTATATATAAGTAATAGTTTAGATAACAAATGGGCAATAAATCCTTTTTACCTTCTGTTTTAACTCAACAGTGCCACAGAAGTCACTTGGTCATGAAGTGAATGAACTAACATCAAGCAGATTATTAAAACTAGAAATGGAAAACCAAACTTTATTAAAAACAGTAGAAGAATTACAAAATGCAGTGGGTTCCATAGAAGGCAGTAACTCAAAACTAATGAAAATGGAAAAGGAAAATCAAAGGCTAAGTAAAAAGGTATTAATTATTTTATGATTCTAAGTTAGGAAGATGTTATATCCAAGTGCATATTTTATAAATTTAGCTTTTCTAAATATATTAAAAGTAACAGTATCTCAGTGCTGCTACCATAAACTTTATTGTGTCTGCCCATTCCTGTTTATCCCATTGCAGATAACAATATTCAGATCAATAGAAATCCTATTCATTTTACTGTCTGTACTAGTGGAATAGTATTTCATTTTTTTTCTGGGATTTTAGTACAGATTTTTTTAAAAAAATGGCATCTGTATTCATTAGGACTTTCCCATAATATACAGTTTAGGGGAGAATATAGAGAAGAGAAAGAAGAGAACACATGGGGTGGGAGAAAATGAATGTTAGGAAAGTGAAGGTAAGTAACAGAATCTGTGAATATTTGTTGTGATGGAGGACTATAAGGAATGAAAAGAAAAGACTGCAAAGTGGATAATATAGGAATTGGGATATGGAGAATTAGAACCCCAGTCAATTTTTTTCTCCTTGTAGTCATCTTACCCATGGACCTTTTGTCCCAATGGGTCTCTTAAAAGTTCTTCTTTTAATCTAATCTTTTTGGTACATCTCATGGAAAGAGGTAGATTTTATGTAATTTTTAAGCAGAAAAATATAAACATAGGCATCTTTGTTCCCATATAAAATTTTAACATAAGTGATAATAAAAACACAGAAATATTTTATATAAAGCAATCTTTTATCTTTTTATATTTTTTCTTAAGTATTGTATATTAAAAAATTTGGTAGTTTTTGTTGACAGGCTCCTTTAAGGCACATTTCTTTCTTAATGAGGAAACAGCATACAGCACATCATCTTAGATGCAATTTTTCTTGTATTAAAATTTAATCTCTGATAGACTTTTGATATAGATACACATTGTTTAATCAGTTCCTTCAAAAAACATATATGCTTGAAATTTATTAAATCAAAATTTAAATTTGATGAATTTCCATACAGCTGGAAGGACTTAAGAATGAATTTACTGAAGAGAAACAAAGTCATCAGATTAGTCAGAATCTTTGCAAAGATCTTATGAAAGAGAAAGCACAGCTTGAAAAAACGATTGAAACTTTGAGAGAAAATTCAGAGAGACAGGTAATATATACAGATATTTGTTTTATTGAAGTTTACATATTTAAATAATAAATGGTGTTTTTCAACTGATAAAAATCTATTAATCTTTATTAATAGTTAGATTAATTAATCTAACAGAAACTGTCATAAATGGAAGAGGATGATTTTTGTACGACCTCTTTTCTGTATAGTAACTGTGATCAGCAACCTTCTACATTTTCAGAATTTAAAACAAAAACAAATGTTGTGCCCCATACCTCACAATACTGCAAAATCTTCTAAGATTATGATAAGGTCATCCTGAAATGTCATGAAATACTGGAATTCTTTCATGAGATTTCTTTCATGTTTAAAGAATATTAAACTAATGTTTAAAATAATTTAAGAGGGTATAGGATTATAGATACCACCAGGTATTGTGCTGTCATCCTGTGTGCTATTACAGTTTCAAGAAATCAACAAAAGTGGCGTTGGTCTTTGCACTTCAGAAAAATGTTTTGCTGGAATGGAAAAACTTCCATCAGCAATATTGATCAGTTCTTTTAGAATATTACATAAAATAAGTTAATCTTGGTCTTGTTTCCCTACTGTGGTTTTCATATGAATAGTTTTAATTTCTTTTTATTATTTATATGTCTCTGTATTTAAATCTCAAATTGTCAGTTTCCTGAGAACTAGCCTTTTCCACACAGTACACAAGGAGGCAGGAGACAGAAACCATGTGCATTAATGATTAGCCTTTCTGTGAGCAGGCAGCCCTTCCCTTTGGGATCTGATTAACTAGGACACAAGTGTATTCTTTGAAGAAACAAATTACTCAATTTGTTCTAAAGTAGGAGCAATCTGTCCAGAAAATTTGCTGCCAGACTTACCTCGCTATTTATAGAGTGTATGACCATTGGCTTTTCCTTCAAACAGAATAGTTCAAGCACTTTTCTTGACTAACTCTTAAATTAGACATATTCTTTGTCCAGATGTAGTTGTTGTTGGGTTTTTTGTTTTTTGTTTTTTGTTTTTTTTTTGCTTAAGTTTGTCAGAGTAACCCGAACACTTATAATCTTTGACCAAAGAAATACTGCTTCCATTGTTTTAGCTCTCTGACCTCAGTACTTTATCAAAGGGAAACCTTCCTGATAATTAAACTGATAAAATGTTCAGGGGAGAACTCCCCTAGTTTCTTGAAGTGTCTGCCCTCTACAAATTTGAAAATGAGCTATTTGGATTGAAATGGGTATGTGGTGAGGCAATAATGTAACTGCCTCACTGCAGTCTGAAAGCCTAGCTTTATAATTTAGATTGTAAAATACATCTTTTCAAATCTTAAGTCTTAGAAGCTGTTTATAGTATCTAAATACAAAATTTATTTATTTATTTATTTATTCAATTTATATAACCACCCATCTCAGACCAGTGACTCATATCTGATTTAAACTTTCATTTTTCATTTCAATAAATTAGATTAAAATCCTGGAACAGGAAAATGAACACTTGAATCAAACTGTAACTTCACTTAGACAGCGTTCACAAATCAGTGCTGAAGCAAGAGTAAAAGATATTGAGAAGGAAAATAAAATTCTCCATGAATCTATCAAGGAGACAAGCAGTAAATTAAGTAAAATAGAATTTGAAAAGAAGCAAATGAAAAAAGAGTTAGAACATTATAAAGAAAAGGGAGAAAGAATGGATGAGCTGGAAAAAGAAGTTCATCATCTTGAAAAAGAAAATGAACTATTACAGAAAAGGATTACTAACTTAAAAATTACGTGTGAAAAAATAGATTCTTTAGAACAAGAGAATTCCAGTCTAGATGTTGAAAACAGAAAGCTGAAAAAGACTTTAGATAGTCTGAAAAATCTCAGCTTTCAGTTAGAGTCCTTAGAGAAAGAGAATGCACAACTTGATGAAGAAAACTTAGAACTCAGAAGAACCGTTGAATCTTTGAAGAGTATCAATATCAAGATGGCTCAGTTACAGCTAGAAAATAAAGAACTGGAAAGTGAGAAAAACCAGCTACAGAAGAGCCTGGAGCTTATGAAAACATCTTTTAAAAAGACAGAACGTTTAGAAGTAAGTTACCAAGGCTTGGATACAGAAAATCAAAGGTTGCAGAAAACCCTAGAAAACAATAGCAAAAAGATTCAGCATCTAGAAAGTGAATTACAAGAACTGGAGTCAGAAAATCAAACCCTGCAAAAAAATCTGGAAGAACTCAAAATCTCCAGTAAACGCTTAGAAAAATTAGAAAAAGAGAATAAACTTTTGGAGCAAGAAACCACCCAGCTGGAAAAAGATAAGAAACAGCTAGAGAAGGAGAATAAAAGGCTCCGACAACAAGCAGATATTATGGATAGCACATTAGAAGAAAATAATGTGAAAATAGGTCACCTGGAAAAAGAGAACAAGTCACTCTTTAAAGAAATTGGAGTATGTAAAGAAGCATCTATTCGTCTAAAGGAAATGGAAAAGGAAAATAAAGAGCTTGTAAAAAGAGCCACCATTGACAAAAAAACACTTGTCACATTACGTGAGGTAATGTTCACTATTGCATGATATGCTCTCATTATGAGTATAGCTGTAATGTGTTAGTAATATATCAATGTCATTTCAACTATTTACTTACCACAAATTAATTGTATTTTTATTTATTTAGTCTTAAAAGCTCTTTATAAACTCAGGTTCAGAAAGATTGTGTAGATGTTTTAAAGAAGTCGTTAACATTATACTATTTTATGTACTTCCTATATAATGTGTATATCAGATTAATTTTGCTCTTTTTTCTTCTTTATTGAGGTATGTGAGTTCTGTGAGCACTTGTACCTTGGTTCCTTCCACACTGTGGCTGTTTACTGCTATTGAGGCATTTCTTGGAAGGATTTGTTTTAAAAATGGAATAAATTGGCATTTAACTACATTTAACTACATTTAACTACATATAGCAATGGCCTTCCCCATGGCTTTTTTGTGTCATATATAAGTTGGTCCCCTGCAGAATTAAGTAGTAGCTTCCTCCTTGCTTTTTCAATTCTTTCCTTGCTTCCTTATATCTTGCACTTAGTTAATTGACAAAGAGGTTATACTGCTTTACTTCATTGTTTTTGTTTTATCCTGAAGTTACAGCTATTTTGCTATAAAACAACAGTAAAAACAATGAAAACAATACTATAATCAACATTACACAGAAGCTACTTAATTGTGAGACCAAGTAATCAAACAACATCCTGCTGTGCTTAATAGTAAGAAATAATGGAGTAGAATTTTTAAAAAGAACATATTAAATTAAAAGCACAGTGGTATTTGAAAGCCTTATTGATGATTTGTCTGTCCACTGTGAACAGGACAGTGCTGTAATATCCTTGAAATAAGTGATTTTTAAGTTAGTTATAAGCTGATTTCGCTTGGCTTTCTCTGTATATGAAGAAGTTTGGATCATTCTGAAAACATGAAGTAGGTTTTTATCCTAAAAGCTTATACAGGAATAAAGTACAAGGAAAACTAGAAAACGACCCTTTGGCACAATTGTAGCCTAGATACTGTGAGCAAACAAAGGATAGCAATTTCAGTGAAAAGGGTTACTGTGGAAGTAATCTTTGTAAACCACTGAACACTAAATTGTTTTAGGACATTCTGTAGATTATTATTGCTACTTTTCTGGATTTTTAAAGTTTAGTTAAATGCCTGTCGTTTGTATCTAATGGTAACTTTGTCATAGCAGAAAGGAAGAATTTTATTTCCGTCTTTCAGTCCTATCCACATAGGTCCATATGTAAGCTTGTGCAATTTTCAAGAGGGTTCTAGATCCAGAACCAGAAGTTTGGGAAATCAGCATAGGTAGACTAAAGAAGTTATGGAAGCATTAGTGTTAGAGAAGATTACAAACTATCAAGCGTTCTAACTTAACAGAAGTAAAAAAGTTTTTCACTAAAGCAAAGCCGTTATTTTATATATAATCATATATCATACATTTTACTTCATTCTCAACTGCTGATCTACCAGATCTTAATGCAGTATAGGAGAGAGAGAGAGTGTTGAAGATGGTTTGAAGAACAGTTACCACTTCTTTCATGTATTTAGCTTTATTTGTATGCCATTTGTTCAATCCATTGTTTTGTTTTAAGGATTTGGTAAGTGAAAAACTGAAGACCCAGCAGATGAATAATGACTTAGAAAAGCTTACACATGAACTTGAAAAGATAGGCTTAAACAAGGAACGCCTCTTACATGATGAGCAGAATACTGATGACAGGTATGAGTATGTAAAAGACTCTCTGGATTAGATTGGGGGATAGCTCTCCATGATGGTTCTACCCAGTTGTTTTTCAAGGGGTCTATTGTTGACGTATGTTGGTGAGAAAATATGCACTTCTTTCAGTCACCTTGTCAGATTTCATCAAAAGAAATGCTGGAGATTAATAAAAAAAGGATGTTACTCTATGGTGCTTATACAAGGATAGCAGAGAATGTATCTCATATTTTTAATGACGATGGTTTTAGGAATTTAGATTTTGAAGCCTAGTAATAGGAAAATAAATGGTTTTCATATGATATACAGACAAAAGAAGCATAACAGTTCTCTCTGAAAATGATTTTGGCTATCCTTAACTTGCTGTATCTGCAAATGTAATACCAGTAACATACAAACATCTGTTTCCTTTACTTGATGGTGTATCCTGTGGAAATGGGGAAAAAATTGTTAAGAAAGGGAGAATTTCAGGTTCTGACTAGCTCTTCTGTCAGTGTGCTACTCAACTGAGAATAATAGTCGGTACTGCAGTCTGTTATTAGCAGTGATTCACGTAATGATCATGGCATATTTAGTATCTTTTATCTCTAAAGTTAATCAGCCTCATTATTTTATATCTTGCAACAAGCTTTCAATATGAAGCCTCAAGGAAAATATCAGAGCTTTCCCTATTTTAAAATATATCTTCTATTATTTGTTCCATCATTAGCTCTTAATAAGTAGAGAATTAGGTCAGAATGAAGTGTGGGGAAAGCAAATTCAGTGATTGGATGATGGGTGTTATAGAGAGTATGTAGAGAGTAAGTGGGGGAGAAGGTTAGGTTAAATAGTTTCCATGGAAGTATGAGATTTTAGATGCTTTTCTCCCCAAAATGTAATTACAGTATATTGTTTTGGAGGAAAGGAAACAGTTTCCTAATGTTTAAATGGTTTTATGGTGGATAAGACATTTGCAGCATGGTTGCACTTTTTAGAATGTATCCATTCTGTATTTGTGGCATATATACAATATGTTCTGTTATTTGTATTTATATACTTCAGTGCTCTCTGCAAAGTTTACAAAGATCAAATACATAACATTCAAATCAAGCAAATAACATGTTAAACATCATAAAACACATTATTGCTTTTAAAACAAAAATTAATACAGTAATCAAACTAATACAAAATACAACACAAAAGCAAAAAGTCAACAGAATTAAAACCAGAACATATTAAAAACAGCACTGCTATGGAGGAAATGTTGAAATACCAACATAGGTTTTCATATTTCCATAATACTGGGACTATCACTAAAAAAATCATGGGCCCTAATAGATTCAAGTCTAGCTTTGAACACATGCAAGCTCCTGGGCCACTCCTCCATATAAGTAGGCCCTAGCCATTTAAAGATTTATGTATAATACCAAGCCCCTTGAATTTGATTTAGAAGTTTACTGAAAGCCAGTGCAACGTGGCCAGAAGTGGTGCAATATGCTCTGGCCATGATGCTTGACAGGAATTCGGCCTGGTTCATTTTATACTTGCTAAAATTTCCAGATCTCCTTCAAGGGAACCCCATGTAAAGTGCCATGCAATTATCTAATCAGGAGTTAACTAGAATATAAACCATAAGATCTCTCAAGGAAAGGACACAATTGGGAATAATGGAATGCAAATGGGAATAGGTACACCTCTCCAACATGCTGAACTGGGCAGTCTGGGACAACACGGAATCAAGGAACATCTCCTAATTGTGCACCTGATTCTTAAGGGGAAGTATGCCACCACCTAAAAAAGAGAATTTCCTTTTCAATTGTTTGAGATCTGTTATGACTGCAGGACTGATAAACTTGTCTGGATTCAGTCTCAACCTGTACATAATCCTGTCTGCAGTTCAGCCCAAGCAGGAGGCAACCATGAAGCCCAACACACCTCATAAGGATGGAAAGGAGATAATAAACTTGGGTGGTAAATATAATGGGGAACAGAATCAAACTTAAAGCAACCCTACAACATAAAAGCTTTGGGGTGGAACACTAATTCTCTAGTAGTACTACTGACTAGATCCTATTCTTGACAATGCTATGCCCCCAGCTCCCTAAGGTGATGCTAAGGATACCATAGTTGATTGTATCAAAAACTTTAGAATTCTCTAGGAGCACCAACAAGGAACATTGCCCCTATTTTCCCCCAATAGATTGTCCATCATGGAGACCAAAGTTGTCTTGGTTCTAACCAGATAATCAATTTCAACCAGGAGTACTTGGAGTTGTTCTATCATCACTCTTAGCTTCCTTGGCTAGGAATGGTCAATTTGATGCTGGTCTGTAGTTCTTAAAAAGGAGGTATCTAAAGATGATGGCTTCCAGAGAGGACATATCACTGCCTACTTCAGGGCAGATAGCACTTGTCCTCTGTTGTGGAAGATAATGTTAATCAAAAAGAACACCTTCCTCAACTGATCCCTTCCAGCACTGTGAGCCAAGAAGGGAAGTGAGTCTAACGGATATGTGGTAGTCTAAACTCATCCAAACATCCTGTCCACATCCTCAAGAAATACATGTTGAAAGTGATCCAAAAACATAGGACAAGCATGTGAGCTAGTCTCCTTCCTAGTTTATTGCTAAAGGTGTCATATAAGCAGAGCTAGTTCAGCATGGTTGTTGACATCCCTGAAAACAAAATGTTTCAGGACCCTTAACTCTTCCTTCAAGACCAGTTCAGCCAGCGCAGGCAGGGAGATTATAAGACAGAGGGGCACATGGTACACAGGTAGAATTGGAAAAGATGGTCCCTCAGTGATTGGCCTTACCATCCCAGATTAAATCAACCAAGGGTCTTATTAAATCACCCAGTGTGGATTAAATCACCCACTGTGTCTTATTCACCACTGATGTAGCATTTACCAGGAAAAAGGCGATAAGGGGGTTGCTTATATCCCTCCCTCCCTACCTCTGACTGCAGGCAATAACTGCCAGTACTCCATCGTCTGTAATTATTGGTACAGGTCCCACTTCTCTTCCCCTATTCCAGGAGCTTCTAATCAACCATCCCTCCCATATCCCCCAAAACAAAAACTCCTGAAGTGATCTATTCCCCCTTCCAATAACTACAATAAAGACAAAGAGATCTGTTCTTTATGTAACTGTCACACAACCAATTTTAATAGACCAGAGACTCCCACAAAACAAAAATAATAACTTATAAACACCCAGAAGGCAAAAATTCTCTACCATCAACTCTGTCTTATGCTTTATTTCTCTTAACCACAACCACAATAGTTTCTTTCACTGCATTTATGATCAACCTTGACATACCTTCTTCAGAACTTCAGAATCTTCCTACTCTCTGCATACAGTTCACTTCATCTGCCAAAAGCAGCAAGTGGTTATAGATTCATAACCACTAATTTTTTTCTGTCATTCCTTTTTCTCACAACAATGATACTTTCTTGTCCCTGCATCTAAACATCCATATGCAGTTCACACTGTCCAAAACATATTCATATTGTGTACCTTATTTTATACACATATTCTTGTGTAAAATTAAATCATCATATTCTTATAACATAGAATAGCTTTGTTATGTTTTGGCAAGCAGGGTATTTAGATGTGCAGCACCTTCTTTCCCATTTATGTTCTGACAGCAAACAAACCAGAAATAGCAATCTTTACACAATGCCGGAAATAAAATTTGGGTTCCTGTTTTGTTCTTCTCAAACTAGGACTTATCAGTAAGAAAGAAAGCATATTCCTGGCTTATAATATCCTAGCTTGCTCAAAAGAAACAAATCAGGAGCTTCATGTTCATGTTTCATGTGTCATATGAATTAGTCATTTTCTGGTTTTATTGTTTTATCTGCTTGGCTGAAAGAAAGGGAAAAATAATATACAGACAACAAATCAGAAATTCTTGGTTACTGTTTGACTGTCTAACCACTCCATGCCCCTGATGAAGTGAGGTACAGCTCATCTACTATTTTCTGTAACTTTTTTTTAAACAAACCACTGCACAGTACAGTGGTACCTCGGGTCACGAACTTAATTTGTTCCGTGACTCTGGTCACGACCCGAATTGGTCGCAACCTGAATCAAATTTTCCCATAAGGTTCAATGTAAATACGGTTAATCCATTCTGACCCCTACGAATTTGGTCACCGACCGATTTTGGTCGCGACCCGAATCAAATTTTCCCATAAGGTTCAATGTAATTACGGTTAATCCATTCTGAACCATATGTATTTTTTTTTTGAACCACAAAAATATGAAACAAAGTACAGTACAGTACGAAGAGAATGCTAACCTTGCTCGAGGCGACTTCTGGCGTGGAGGACAGGAAGGCGGGTGGGGAGGTGGTTATTGTTTGGAGGGAGAGTCCCCCTCCCTACAGGAAGCCACGATCACGTGTCAGAGCAGGGAAAATGGCCACAGATCCTGTTCGTCACCCAATGTGGAGTTCACGAAAGGAAGCAAAATTTTGCAAACAGTGCTGTTCGTGACCTGAATTGGTTGTGAACAGAAGTGTTCGTGACCCGAGGTACCACTGTACTTTATGTCCTAATATCTAGAGCTCAAGTTAGCAAAGAATATATGTTGGATAATTAATTGTATTTTACATACTTTGGCAAAGCTTTAGTTACAAAGATGTTTAAGAATGTTTTAAGTGGAATCAAGTTTTATATTATTTTACTTAGCATAGTTATCTATAATCAATAGAGGAGAGCAGTTCTGACTGTGGCAGTAATGATATAAAAGGCTTACTAGCCATACACACATTTCAGCAAGGTTTTGATTACATGGCTTCAAATTCATTCTTAAAAATAAGTTTATAGCAGTTTTTCTTCTGATCTGCATCTTCTCAGTGTTACAGGGAAGAGTAGAGGGCAACATTTCTCTAGGTATGTTGCAATGTTTCTTCATACTTCTTTGGTATGCATTATACAATTATAAAAACTGTTCTTGTTCAGAAGGGTATAGTATAGTAGTATAGCATAGTTTGAAAATGTAGTTTCAGATATGGCTAGTTTGAAAATTAGGAGTTCTTTAGAATCCGTTTCCATTATATCTCAAAACAAACTTTGAAGTACCATATTTGTACACGTGTGCAGAATACCAGGTCAGTTTTTCTTAATGTTGTGAACTAGCAAATGTATTGGATGCTAGATTCACACATTTTGTATAATTTTTTACAAAATAGCTTCGTTTGGGAACTGTGCTTTTTTTCTTACATAGATAAATACATTAATTTCAAAACTGTCTAGCATTTTCAAATTTATTAAGCTGATATAAAGTTTATGATTTATTTAAAGCAAATTATTGATGACAACTTCATTAAAATTGTTTCATTAAACAGTAAATACAAACTTTTGGAGTCAAGACTAGAGTCCACACTGAAGAAATCACTTGAAATAAAAGAAGAAAAAATTGCTGCTTTGGAAGCACGGTTAGAAGAATCAACAAATCTAAACCAACAGCTGCGCCAGGAGCTTAAGACAGTAAGTTAAAAAAACTTCTATCTTGTGATGTAATATCTGAAACTTATTTTTAAGTTCATAAAAAGTTTACAACATTTATTAAATTGCAGATCCACAAAATAAAATATGCCTACTATTTACAAGGACTGCTAATTTTAAAGCAAGAGAGTTGTTAAAGTACAGTTTTCTGCCAACTGTACTTTTCTACTCTTAAACTGACACTTTTTTTATCAGGAGGGATACAAGTTCAAATGAAAACCTGGGTTAAAGCAACTAGGGAGAAGCAGTTGGGGAGGAAGAAAAATGTGGGGAAGAAATGTTCACCACATCAGTAGTTAGGCTTTCTAGGAATTCAGCAAAAATAGGGTAAATACTACATTTCCTTACCCTTTGGAAAATTCCCAGCTCTTACTTACAAGTAGCAACACAAGCAACTCACTTTCATCCATTTAGTCCAAAGTATTTTGTCCTTGTATCCTCTTAGCTTTTTGGAATGATTTCCTCAAAGGGACTTCTGCCTCTCATCTATCTATCCTAATGCAATTCAGCGAGAGGAAACAGGCACTGAGTTGGTAGCAAGCTGTTAGCCCTGTAAGGTAGGCCAGGTCAGGAAACCGACTCCAAGTTTGATTGAAACTATACTTTATTGATATAGGCTATAGTGACTCAATCTTGAAAGCCTGACTGTATCTTCCTTCCCTCTTATTCCCCCATGAATTAGGGTGAAGCCAGTCTCAGTTTCTTTCTTACTCTTTCTCTATTTCCCAGGCTTAATGCATGCTTTTGTTTTCTTAACTGTTTTTTTTTCCTAAGGTCATCTCTGTGGGTGTCTACGTAAGCAAACCTCAAGCAGTTTCCTAGCTGTTTCTGTTTCTCAACTGCTGGGGAAGCAAAGTAGAATAGGGAAGAGGGGGAATAGCTGTTAAGCCTTAGCTCACCAGAATGCCTTTCACTATCCTCTTTCTGCCTCTCTTGCAAGTGTTTCACTCTACCTGGTTGACTCCCAGTTACTCAAAAGATGATGGTAGCATTATTTTTTGCATCATACTATTTCTACTAGTGTGAATATTGATTCTTGAATTTTATAGAAAAAATAAAATCATTTAAAAATATACTAAATAAGTTATTGAGTCATAAGAATATTTAGAATTTGTGTAGTTCTTTTGAGGCTTGGAAGCCTAATTCTATCTATGTTCAGTAGGTCTTACTCCAAATAAATGGGTATAGGATTGTAGCCTGAAGCGTGTATTGGCCTCTATGGTCTTTTTGATAAATCATAAATTAAATAATGAAATAATGAATTAACAATGCAGTCATTAGAAGAAAATCTTGCTATGGGCTAAACAGTCCCTAAATATTTGCCATGTAGTATTTGCTGCAACAATAAGTGATTATCAAGAGGTGTTAAATCTTATTCTCAGCATTTCTATAATAATGTAGCAGATCTTGAGATCAGGTTGTTATTTGCAGTTACATTTTTATGCTGTTTATTTTTGCAGTTCATAACAAATGGACTGTTACAGAAATGAAGGCAATAAATAATGGTCCTGTTGCCTTAATAGTGGTCAGATTATTGGGCTAGAACTTGGAAGACTAAGGTACAGATCCCCATTCAATAATTTAATTTACTAGTGACTTACAACCAACCTTCACTTGGTTTTTATATGGTTAAAATGTATGCTATCTTGAGCTCTGAGAGGGAAGATAGGATAGAAATGTAATAAAGAATGTATTTGTATATTAAAAATTGAATTAATTTATCTTTAGGTGAAAAAGAATTATGAAGCCCTCAAGCAAAGACAAGAGGAGGAGAAAATGGTACAGAGTTGTTCTTCAAAACTTGATGAAGAAAGTCAGCCTGTCAATAAATGGGAAAGAGAGAATCAGGAAACTACTAGAGAACTTTTGAAAGTTAAAGACAGATTAATTGAAATTGAAAGAAATGTAAGTATTTCATTTGTTTTACTAGGAACTGTTAAACATTTCATGGTTTTTGTAAATCTTACACAGGTAATATGCTTGTACAGACTACATGTTAGAATCTTCTAGAGTTGTGAGGGCTTTGTTTAGTTTGTTTTTAGTAAGAAGCAAGCCTGTAGTATGCATGCCCCAAAGCATAGTTCCCTCCTGTCTCTTCACTTTCCTTTTCACTGCTGCATAAGCAGCAACTTCTTAATTCTTAGTGGGTTTTAAAGTAATTTTTATCTTAGCAGAGTACTTATTTTTCTATTTTTCTCCAGTATTCTTATTTTCTTTGCCTTAAAAAAGAAGAGTTCTGAGGTTTATTGTTAAATGCAGTGCTAAATTATCACCTATGGAGGATGGACACATTTTGTGCCTCATTTACTTGGAAGAAGATCAACAGTAAACAGTTGCCCACACTTTCAGTGTTTCACTAAGTGACTTCTTGGCTCTGTATTCTCCTCTATGATCAGTCCTTGTTTGCATCCATCCCATCCATCTCTTCTATACTACTGCTTTCAATACTACTTGCTTCAAAATCAAAATCTCCTAAATTTATGCAAAACTTATCTAACCCATCTCAAAGTCACACACATTTTCTATCATGATTCCAAATCATCTTCTACCTTCTAGTCACCCTCCTATACCTATGGATTCTCTTGGTCTTCCTTCTTTTCAGAAATTCAAGGACAAAGTCTAAGTACAGGTAGTCCTTGACCTACAACCATTTGTTCAACAACCGTTCGAATGACTGGTCCTTGGAATTCTGGCTGTCCCAGCACCCCTGTGGTCATCTGATTGTGATCTGGGTGCTTGGCAGCTGATTTGCACATATGACCAGTTGCAGCGCCCTGCGATCACATGATTGCCATTTGCAACCTTCCCTGCTGGCTTCCCCAGAAACTCAGTGGGAAAGCCAAGAGGGAAGGTAACAAGTTGCTGCGGTAAGTCTCCCCCACCCATGCACTGTCTCCCATCCCTCTGCGCTTGAGCTATGCCAGCCACTCCTGCACCCCTGCTCCCCTGACCTGTGCCATACCCTCATGCACTCTCCCCAACTCTCACTGTGCCTCTCACACATACCCTCGCATCCTTGCGCACCTTCCCTGACCCCCACTGCACCCTCATGTACCCTCCCCAACCCACCGCACTTCTTGCACACCCTCCCCGACCCACACCTCACTCTTGCACCCATACCTCACCCTCACCCTTCCCCAACCCTCGCCATGCTCTCGTGTATCTTCCCCAACCCTCACTGTGCCTCTCGCACACCCTCCCTGACTCATGCTGCACCCTGGCACATCTGGGCTGCGCCCTCATGCGCCCTCCCTGACCTGCACTGCACTCTCGCACACCCTCCCCAACCCTTGTGCACCCTTCCCGACCCATGCCTCTAATGCACCCCTCACACCCTCCCGACCCTTGTGCGCCTCTTGTGCCACCCTTGCACCTTCACGCACCCTCCGCGACCCTCACTGCACCTCTTGTTCACCCCCGCGCACCCCCTCACTCCTTCCCCCAACCAGCAGCAGCTTGCCGACCTGGGACTTGCAACTTCCTGCCGGCTTCCCCGCTGACTTTGGTTGTGGGAAGCTGCCAGAAAGTTGCCTCATCTAATGACTGTGGGATTTGGTTCATGACAATATCACTTAGCGACAGAAATTCCAATCCCAATTGCCATCATAAGTCAAGGACTATTTATAGAATTTCTCAGATCAATATTCATACCACCATTCAGGTAGTATAACAGATCTCCCCAGTTACATAGAGATAAAACTGCTTCTTCCTCAACCATTGGTGGAAAGAAACATTCCTGTATTACCTGCTCTTCTTATGCTTGTTCCCTGGTTAACTTAGAAGTGCAACCATTGGTGTCAGAGGGAGAGATTCTAGAACCATCTTTCTTTTTTTTTTCAAATAATTTTATTAAGAATTACAAATAGAATAAAAATGAATACAAACTACAAAAAATATAGAAATATAAAAAGAAAAATACAAAGAAAAAAGTGTAGAAAAAAGGAAGAAAGAAGAAACTTCCCCTTCATTCCAGCAAGTGAAAACAATTTTAATAGCTTACCACCATTGCGTAATACAATATATACTTTTTTCACCTCATAACTCATCTCTTAACTAAAAAACAAAATCCAAAAACCTAATCATTCATTCTTTATCAGCAAAAGTTAAATAAGGAAACCAGATAAACTAATTTCCTATTTTAACCTTGATTAAATAAGCCAGCTCTGTACTCCTTACCTGAATTTTTGACAATCTTGATATTTAACTCATTCAAATATAGTCCCAGAGCTTGTTTTCTGTTCGTCTTTTTTTAAACCCAAGGATCATCCAAAACTTTAAGAAACCTCTTTTATAAATCCGGTAAGTAAAATTTGTCCTTTTTTAAAATCACTTCGTATAAAGCCCTTCAAGACTTTAACAGACCTCTTTTGTGGATCCCGTAAGAAAAAGTTATCCAAGGAAAAGTTATTAAAATTTTCTGGTCTAATGTACATCTCCTTTAAACAGTGAACCATCCATCAGTTTCATTTGTATCTCCATATCCTTCTCATTGCTTGACACATTTAAATCCACATTCAAATTAATTTCAAGCTCATCCATTATAGCTTGTTCTTCTATAACCTCATTGACACACGATCTATCTGTCATATGAAGTAATTTTAAAGACCAGAATTCAAAAACATCCCTCAAAGATTTTTGGTCCATTGCTTCTTGATGAAGTGAATTTATTATCCTCTAGCTTCCTCTAGTGTCCAAACCTCAAGGTCCTATTATCTTGCTTCCTCTTTAAAAAGCCCAATCACCATTTCCCGCTGGAAGAAATCTTCTAATTAATTCAAATCTATAATTCCAAACATAATTATTACCTTTTCCACCCTCCCAAATTATATATCATGGTTCTCTTCTTCCCATAAACAACCCTTTTAATCAATAAATCCTGCAATCATCAATTCATTTTTGTCCATTTTCAGCAAAAAATCCATAAAGAGTTTCCAGTCTTTTACAAAAGTAGTTGTTGTTCCTTCCCTAATCAAACCTTTCTGTATTTCACAGAGTTTGGTCAATTCCACATTCACAATAATTTGGGCCACTTGTGAAGCGTATATCTATTTCACCCATGTAATGAAGTTCTCTCCAAAATCCATTTCTTCCAACATTTTTTTTTTAAAGTCCAATTTAAATTGTCAAGAGCTTTCTCTGCATTGAGGAATAGCAAAGCGGCATGAATTCCTTTTCTCTTAATTCTAGTAATGCCAAAATATCTAGATCTTTTTCCATCTCTTAGTTTATCACTTCAGTCTTATTTTGTAGGATTTCTGCTTTTTCCTTAATTTGTTTGACTTCACCTTTAATCTGTATTACAAATTCTTCAAATTTTTTATTCATCCTTTCCTCCAAATTCATCAATTTTTCCTCTGTGGATGCTGTCACAGCTGCTGTTGAGGCTGTGACAGTTTTTCCCATTTCTCAAACATCCTCTGTAAAATCTCAGGTGTAATCCCAGCAGATTGGTCGGTCAGTGATCCTCTCCTCCCTTCTTTAGCTGCTTTTCTAGTAGTAGCCATCTTTTTCTATCTTAATTTATAATCCAAAACAAAGAAACAGCAAAAAAGTGAAACTTTATCTTTTTCTTCGTTCTTTGTAACTCTGCAGTCTGTTCACTTTCACAACGGTCCCTTGTCTTTTTTGTTTAAAAGAGTCCACCAGTCATTTTCCTCAGAGAACCCATGGAGGTATGTAGTATTTATTTAATTAATTCAAAGGAACTTAGTATAAACAAAGTCCATCAAAACACCACTGGTCCCTTTGTCTGTTTAAAAACTTTTTTAATCCAAACTCTTAATTTGCTTTTTGCTGCAAGTTAATTTTTAAATTTTTGTAATTTTCCTTCTCTGTTAGTCACACCGTGGGCAGTAGGAACGTTCATTGGGTGGTCCATTAAAACTGCTACTCAGAAGATCTCTTTTAGCCTTTAAATGGTTATAATCCAAAGTGCTTTAGAAAGTGGGATTTGGTCAGACCCAATGTCTATTAAAGGCTTCGCTGAGGCTGCAAGCCTGATCTTCCTTAGTCAGCTCCCAGTGCTCTTTACTCATGAGGTGCCTGCAGAGTCCCTCTGGGTCCTGCTGGCTTCCTCATGAGAAGCAGCCTTTTGGAGCACATGTGGGCAATCTCTTTGGCTTCTCCTTGTCCGGAGAAGCCCCGCTGGCCCAGGTTCATCATCTGGTCACAGTTCTAGCCTCAGTGTCACCTCCGCAGATTTGGAGACATGTCAGTCTGTCATTTTCCCACTTGGAAGTCCCATTGCTGTACCCTTCTTGTATGCATCCAACTTTACTGTCTTCCAAGATGGAATTTTGTTTCTTTTTTCTGCCTGCCACAATTTTAACCCTTCATATCTTCCAACTTAATTATTTGACAGTGGCACAAGACCTCCACTTTCATTAATCCCACAAGGAAAACTTCACCATATCTGGTAACCATTAACCCAGTGCTTTCGTTATTACTGACTGCTTTTGCTTCTTCTCTGGCTCGAGGATTATTGATTGGATTCAATATATGAGTCTTCTGATGCTTTATTTTTCATCACATTCCAAGCAATCAGAGGTTAATTTTTCTTTTCTCCTCCTGAAAATAAATTTCTTGTTTAAAAATAACAAGATTAGTGCCTTCTTCCATTTCCCATGGTTGGGTGACCTGGAAGACTCTCTCATTTGGAATTTAGTAACACTTGACCATCTTCTGCCTTTCTTGTGTTATTTGTTTATTATTTGTATTTTATTCAACAAATGAAATGGGTGCACTGGGGCCTCCTAAACTTGGCCTTGCAATTTTGCAGTTATTGAACACACCATCACAGCACATCTCCAGTATCAATAACAATATCACAGACTCCCTAAGCTGAACTTCACAGATGAATGCTACACCTTTCAGTAGTTGAATTTCTATTTGTAGTTTCCCACCACTCAATCTTCTGTGGAGGATGATCATTGCCATCATTTGTACAGTAGAGCAGGAGATGACTTGTGGGATGTTTTTTGCCTATCTTAGAGCGTTTACTGTTCATTTTTTCCTCTAAATTCTCTTCTCACCAGGGTACTTAAATTGCCTATAGCAAATGCTGTCACTGTGATCTCCATTGCTCTCTGTTTGCTAAAGTAGTCTTTGATTGGTGACTAACAATCAGTACATTGATCTTTCACTGCAGTTGACACACTTTTGGGGGATCAAGGATGAATATTTCATCATGACCTACCATCCTTACACTTGATCTCTGGTTGTTACCTAAGATCTTTCACAAAAAGTGACAGAGATCTTGATATTTGCTTTGCACCCTAAATGATATCTTGCATCTTTTAAATATATGTTTATGAAAGTTGTAGCAGTTTGTAAATATACATTTATGTAATCAATATAATGTGCGTGGGGGAGGCATCTTTTATTTATTGTTGTATTAGTGTGTTTAAATGTGCCTTGTCAATCATAGCAACCTCAACATTTATATTTCTTAAATCGTATATTGTGTTGTGTAAATATGTCTCTGTAGTTACAGAATGAAATGTGGGATTTTAGCTTTATTGTTGTCTGTTTTTAAGTTATGCTTATATTTTGTGATTTCATCTTACTGATTTTGAAAGTTCACACATTTTGGAATGTTTTATATAGAATTCTAAAAATGATGATGATTTTTTTTTTATCGAAAAGGTGCATGCATTTAACATGTTTTGTTTCTTTCCTAAAGAATGCAACTCTGCAGGCAGAGAAGCAAGCCCTGAAAACGCAACTAAAGCAACTTGAGACACAGAATAATAATTTGCAAGCTCAGATTTTAGCACTTCAAAGACAGACTGTTTCCTTACAGGAGCAAAATACAACCTTGCAAACTCAAAATGCCAAGCTTCAGGTTCTGGTTTCATATATGTATATTCTCTCCATTCACAACATACAGGTAGTCCTCGCTTACTGACCATTCGTTCAGCGACTGTTCAAAGTTACGACAGTGCTGAAAAAATAACTTTATGGCCCATTTATGACCTTTGCAGCATCCCTCAATCACATAAACGCCATTAAAGTCAGTATGCATTGTCCTGTGCCTGACCTATGGTTTCTTCTTTATTCTTCCCCTTGCAGAGCAGATTGATTGGAGAGAAAGGGACTGCAAGAACATAAGCTGTTTGCTCTTCTACACATCGAAAGCAATGTGATCACGATGTATAAAAGAGCAAACAGCTTACTCTCTTGAAATCCTTCTCCTATCTCTCTGCTCTCCGGGGGCGGGGGTGAGGCAAAGGAGAGATCACCTACAGAAATTCTCCCCCCCCCCCCCGAGCAGAGAGATTGGAGAGAAAGAAATTTCAAGAGAATACCATAAGCTGCTTGCATAGTGTATCCGCAGCTCCTAGCCCTGGGCTGCAGCACAATCACATTGCTTTTGATGTGTACAAGATGGTAAGCAGGCATTTGAGTATTCCAAAGGGCGGGGGAGTGGTTAGGAGGCAAACAAAAGCTGAAGATGTGAAACTGACTAGTTTTGTCTCTTTCCAGCTGGAAAGCACAGTCAAAATCATATGATTTCCCACTTAGCTACTTCGCTTAGTGGCAAAGTTATTAGTCCCTATTAGTGTCATTAAGTGAGGACTATCTGTACAATTGTTAGTGAAAACCATGCTTTTTATCACACAGTGCAAGTGATTTCATTAGCGTTATGTGAGGAACATAAGACGTTTGGTTGTAAGTCTTTTCTGTAGTTTCCAAGCAATACCAGTGCCATTCTTTCTCTTTACTAATGATCCTACCTGATCACAGAGTGACTTTGCTCTTTGGCATCTGGCTTTGGACTTTATACTTTCATTCCACAGAAGATCACATGATAGTGCTGTTTTCATTCCCTGTATCTCACCATTCTTATAATGGTCTAATGGGGAATTAATCTATGTGGAGTGTAGGATTCCAGCTACTTTTAGATAACTTTTTTCACACAGCTTCCTAATTCTCTGCAATAAATCTACTTACCTAACTTTTTTGTGTCTGCTTGAGACTGTGGAGCAGGGAAGCAGTATGAAACCCTGATGGTTTAAGTCCAGTTAAGCAGACATTTTCAATGAGGTTTTCCTGCATTCTCTCTCTCTTCAAAGATCCTTCCTATAGGAGGAACACATTTGGTTAGAATGGCCCTGTGGACAGTGGGATGTGGAATCCAGCAGTTCTGCAAATGGTCTTCATCTGCAGTCCTCCTTGTATCTTTAGGAATTCATGCCACAGGGCAATTGGTAGAAATAAGCTTGTGGGGATGAGAAGAAAGGAGTCCAGCTGAGCAGGCTTCTGCTGTGGTTGTTGGCTGCTTCCCTCCCACTTTTTAAATTGTTTCTGTAATGCAAACTAGGTGCAAAATAATTTTATTGGCTAAATTCAGTCTTCTCAAATTTGGATCCCTTGGACAATTTGGCCTCAATTCTTCTTATTCCTAACTATTGGCCATGCTAGCTGAAAGTACCCAGATTGAGGGAAGCTGGCAATGAAAAACATTTTTTTTTCATACATTAAAAAGGAGTCTGATACACATTAGCTAATTACACTTTTTATCATTATAGGTGGAGAATTCAGCAATTAATTCACAAAGTACATCACTTATGAACCAGAATGCACAGCTGTTGATTCAACAATCTACCTTAGAAAATGAAAATGAGTCCATAATAAAGGAACGAGAAGACTTGAGATCATTTTATGATTCTCTGATCAAAGATCATGAAAAATTGGAACAACTTCATGAGCGGCAAGCAGCTGAATATGAATCTCTCATTTCTAAGCATGGAAACCTCAAATCTGTACATAAGAATCTTGAGGTAGAACATAAAGATTTAGAAGACAGGTAATTACATTGTGTTAAATCTAGCTAAATTAGGAAAGCCATATAATAGTTTTACATTGATTTAGGAAATAAAACATCAATAAAAAAAGCAGAATCTACTTTCTTAATTATTTTTACAATTTATAGTAGAGAGTAGTTTTTGTAATTTTATATTCACTTGACAGATACAATGCATTACGTCAGCAAAAAGTACAGCTAGAAGAATTGGAAAACATTCTCAAAGTGGAGCAAGAGAAGATGCTTCAGCAAAACAAGAAACATGAAACAGTTGCAGTGGAATACAAAAAGCTTTGTGAAGAAAATGATAGGTGAGAAAGCAATACTAATGAATACTCTGTGTATACAGTATATTGTATTAGGGAGATTGAAACTGACCATGATCACAGCAGCTGAAATGCAGTGGAGTCTTTCAGCTGATGGGATTGCTTCCATTGGCAGAACCAGTAGAAAGATAACTTTCCATTGCCTTGAAATTATGTGTATACACCAAAATTTGTAATGAAGTTTTTAAAATCGGTGAAGCAGATTTTGAGGAATACAGGGGAAATGGAAGAGGAGACAATACAGTATATTTCCATTAATGCAGTATTAGATTTTACTCAACGCAGTGTAAAAGCATTGTTAAAAGCCGAGGTATTTTAAGAACATTCCAACCAATCTACAATATATTCATGGAAATTCATATTAGAATATTGTGAGAAAAATATATATACAAAAAAGGCTGTAAACATTGGTATTCATGCATTGTTTTTGTGGTTAACAACAACACTACCTGAATACCAATGTTTATAGCCTTTTTTGTGAAAGCAAGCTTTATTGTAATTTCATTTTTATCATTATTAATTACAGATTAAACCATACATACGTACAACTTTTGAAAGAGAATGAAGTTCTTCAAGTTGATCATAAGAATTTGAAAACTTTACTAAACAGTTCTAAACTAGAGCAAACGCGACTGGAGGCTGAATTTTCTAAACTTAAAGAACAGTATCAACAACTAGACATTACTCATACAAAATTAAACAATCAGTGTGAGGTAATTAGTTTATATTATCCTTATAATGTTTTATTATAGTGTAACTAAATATCTGTATGATATATTTGTCTGTATGGATTTATAAGTAACTTTACAAATACAAATTTCATAATTTAACGTATTTTTGAATATGGTCTCTACATTCTCTGGCCTCAACTTATTCTGCCCTAGGACTTCATGAGGACATCTGTGGGAGTAGTTTGAAACATCGTTAGGGGCTGGATTTAGGCTTTGATTCTGTTGGTAAAAGCCCTTAGGAAAGTTTCACTCAGCAAATATTTTTGATGGCTGTTTTTTCATATCATTATTTTATTTAAAATTCTGCTCTGAAGGATTGGGAACAAGTCAGAACAGAGTGTGATAGTGGTCTGTTTTACATGGAATAGCAAAATTTGCCCTCTCACCCCCCAAACCCCAGCAGGACCCTTCATCAAAGAAAAGACTTATTTGTAAAAAAGAGTCTTCCATTCACAGAATGTGATGCCTGAATCTAGCTCATGGTGTCATCATAATGGATTTTTTAAAATGCTTATTACTAATCTTTGTGTTTTTGTACTTTTTTGACAAGATATTAGAAACCATGAAGAACTTGAATACTTTTTCCTTTATTGAATCAAATATTGGGTTTATGTTTTACATAAAAAGCTAAGAAGATTTCTAAGTTTGAGAAGGCATCTAACAATGGATTTATTCTTTCATTCATCCCAGGAAAGTTGGGGATCATTTGATACTAAATTTTTCAACTAGATATAGTGCTCTCTGGCCATTTCACCATTCTTTTCTATCTTTTACCTTTCTCCTCAGCTTTGTGCCTTTCTTCCCCTGTGTTTAGGAGCATAAAATGGATATCATGATAGGTACAGACAGAAAGCAGTGTTTTATAAACAAAAACAAAGGACATATATCCTCTGAATCTTCTCCCATCTTCTGTTCCTAAGGAAAAAAAAGGAACAAAATAGTTGCAATAGGGGTTAACATAAGGGGTTTTTTTGTTTTTTTTTACCCATTCAGTCGTGTCCGAGTCTCAGAGACTGCCTGGACAAATCCCTGCAGTTTTCTTGGCAAGGTTTTTCAGAAGTGGTTTACCATTGCTTCCTTCCTAGGGCTGAGAGAAAGTGACTGGCCCACCTGGTCACCCACCTGGCTTTGTGCCTAGGTAGGACTAGAACTCACAGTTTCCCAGTTTCTAGCCTGATGCCTTAACCACTGCACCAAACTGGCTGTCTTATAGTTATCTTTCATAGTTGTCATAGTTATACCAGTCCTCTGTTCTTCTGACAGGAGCATCTGTCTGCCAGGAGATTGTTAGTCATGGTGGAAGAAACACTCAGTGAATAATTAAAATTAAGGCTAAAATAATAAAAATGAAAGTTTGAACCCACAACCGTTAAAACAAGGCTAAGAACAGAGGAGAAGTAGAGAGTGCTAAACAGGGAAGTTTTGGTAGAAATTGGTCATAAAAAGAAGAGGTGAACAGAAGTGTGAGATTTTGGGGGAGATTGTGGAGGTTTCTGAGTGTTTGTCTGGCTTGGGCTAGCTACTGGACTTCCCTACCAACCAGTGGGTTGAGTCAGAGCTCTTGAGAGGGAGGAGGAGCTAACATTCAAACGTAAAACAGTGGAAGTCTTAAAAAAATGTAAAATAACAAAAACTTGTAAAAAAGGAAGAAATAGAAGAAATAGAATTGATCTCCAAAATATATTTAAACAATCAGGCTAGATATAGATTATATTGAAATAACTATATATTTTCAGAAATAGATAAGAAAGTAGACAGCAGCAGGTGTTCAGGACATATGTAGTATACTACACTGTCACATGAATGACTCTCTGACCTTTCTGCACCAGTTCTGTCCCAGGACTGGTGCTTTTCAATGTATTTATAAATGATCTGGAATTGGGCGTAACTGTTAGAATAGCCAAGTTTGCTGATTACACTAAATTGTTGAGAGTGGTAATAACAGTAAGGGACTGAGAAGAGTTCCAAAGGGATTAGGGCAGTAGGTGTACAAATGGCAGATGTCATTCAACATGAGCAAGTGTAAAATGATGCAGACTGCTGTGTAAAATGGGCCCAGCAGGGCACTGCTTATGTTCTTATGAACCTCACCACATATTCAAGAGAGCAGTTGGTGGTTTTCCCCACTGGTTGGAAAAGGATGGCAGGGAATCCACCAGTCACTGCCCTGAAACTAAACCATGTTAAATCCTTTGAAGGCAGCAGTATAGGCAGACTATTGAGATGCATTGAAAGTGGGCTGTGGGGGCAGCACAATTTATGACAGTATACTTTTCTCTCATCTTAATGGTAGGAAGGAAATACACTGTGACTGTGAGTAAGAGCCCTTTATCTATCCAATAAGTCATCCATTTCTGATAGATATAAAGGACTTAATACCACTCTCTTTGGAGAACAGTCAAGAATTGTTGCTAAAAACAAATCATATCTGAATTTGCTGTTAGGGCTGTGAACTCTTTTGGATTCAGCTCCTAAAAGGTGCTTTGGAGTGTGTAAGAATGGCAACATAGCATTTGCAAGTTCTCAGAACAACCACTTTTCAATACAAGTCCTTTAATCACTTTTTGTCTCACGATATTAATCTGAAGGTCTTTCCATAGAGTTACTATTGTTTTTGCCCTCTACACTTGCTTGTCATTCTTTATTGGACTGCCACCAATAGATGCCATTCATTCAAAAGGTTAACACCTTTATGCTTTTGGTGAAGGAAACCTGATAATCTGCATCAAGCACTGAATCTATTGACAGTTCAGCAAGTCACAACAGACAAGTCTCTCCAGTTGGGTGGGAACACATACAGGGGACATAGTCCAGTTCAGAAGACATACAAAACATAACATTTCTGGATTCCAAATGGTAAGCCCAGTGTATAAGCATTTCAACTCTTGGATTTGCTCTGCCCGTAACCTACTAAGGTCACTTTCCCATTGGTGTAGGTACAAATGTTTTAATTGGACGGCAAAGGGCATTAAGGAACTCAGGTTTCTTCTGGCAGATTTAATCATAGATTTAAGTCCAGATGTGTTGTGTAGAGAAATATCAGCCATCTCCATGCTTTCTATGCCTGTCAATCTATCATGGGCTAAAAGTTTCTTATAGAGAATTACTGATTGTTTTTCTTCTGGGAAATTTTTCCACCAATATACCTTTCATAGAGCCACTCACTTGATCTATTTCGAATTTCTTTATGAAGCATTATCAGTTAGCTCTCTTTGCTTTTGTATAAGAGACCTGTAGGCAGAAAGTATTACACCTTCTTCCTTTCTCTTAAGCTCATCCATTCCAGATCATGTAGGCTAGTTAGTTATGACAGTAGAGTCAACTTGTATGCAAGAGGATGTCACCTCTTAATAAGTTTAGAAGGAACATTGATTATTTACCATGATTCCTGATGTGACCCAGATGGATGAGTCATAGAACCTTTATCTCATTATTCATCCTTTTTTACCACATTCTGGTGTTTCGCTACATCTTTTTCCCAGGTTTTCTTACTCCATTATTAAACAGATCTCTGTTGATCACTAAATGGATTGAATTAAATGTAAATTAAATCTGATATCTCAAAATCCCTACTCTTTCTGGGATAACAGAATGTGTTGTCATTGTTGGATTCTTATTTTACCCCTAAACATTAGAAGCCTTCATGATGAGTAATCATTGTTCCATTCTGTGTGTAAGAGAAAGCTGAAAACACTGGAGAAATGAACTGAGATGTCCCAAAAAGAGATTTGCCATATCCCATTCCCATTGGCTACAATTCTAGATATTTTTATTGATAGCCAAAATACAGTAAAACCTAAACATAACCAGCAGAATATTTTCAGTTAAAAGCAACTGAAAATAATGTATTTTCCAAGGCAAGCTTGTGTTACTTGATTTGTTGTCTTAATTCTTTGCACTGTATAAATAAAATTGGCTCACTATCTGTACTAAATATTGTGTTTGCACATTTTGACAGCTGCTTAGCCAACTAAAAGGGAACTTAGAAGAAGAAAACAGACATCTACTGGACCAAATACAGACTTTAATGCTACAAAACAGAACACTTTTGGAACAGAATATGGAAAGCAAAGATCTCTTCCATGTTGAGCAAAGGCAGTATATGTGGGTATCAACACAGGAAACCAACTACAAAATCATTTAGTTAGTTAGTTAGTTAGTTAGTTAGTTAGTTATACTATGTATATAGCCACCCATCTCACAAACAAGCAACTCTGGGCGGTGTACAATAGGGCTAACACGGTCAATAAATACATTAAAGATATAAAAACCAAACTAAAAGAATATTAGATGAAGGGATGTTAAAAATAACAGAGCCACCTCATTAATTCACCCATCCACTGGGGTCCCCAGGCTTGCTGGCATAACCAGGTCTTGAGGGACCTCCGGAAACTCAACAGTGATGAGGCCAACCTCACCTTAGAGGGGAGAAGATTCCACAGCATGGGAGCCACAGCAGAAAAGGCCCACTACCTAGGGCCCGCCAAATGTAGTTCCCTAGCCGATGGAACCCATAAAATGCCCTCTCTGCTAGATCTGGTAGGACAGGCAGATAAAATTGAGGAGAGACAGTCCCTCAAATAACCCAGTCCCATACCATGAAAGGCTTTAAAGATCAACACCAGCACCTTGAATCGGACCCAGAAACAAACTGGTAACCAATGCAGCTTGCAAAGCAGAGGTATAACGTGTGCTACCAGAAACACATATAACTGCTCTGCTGCTGCATTTTGTACCAGCTGAAGTTTCTGAATACTCTTCAAGGGCAGCCCCATGTAGAGCGCATTGCAATAGTCTAACCGGAAGGTGACCAGAGCATGCGTGACCGTGAGTAGGTCTCTCAATCCAGGAATGGGCGTAACTGGCGCACAATACAAAGTTGTACAGAGGCCCTCCTAGCCACAGCTGCTACCTGCTCATCAAGCAGGAGTTGTGAGTCCAGGAGGACCCCCACATGCACACAGGTCTGTTTGGGGCAGTGCAACCCCATCTAGTACCAAAGATGGTAAAGTACTAGAACCAGAGGGGCTCAAAACCCAAAACCACTCAGTCTTGCCATGGTTCGGTTGAAGCTTGTTCTCCATCCAGACTCTCACAGTTGCAGTTGAACTGTCAAATAAAAATCATGAAAATGTTAATGGGACATTTTGTTAAGAACTAATGAAAAATGTCTAATACCTAATCAACTATGAAAGCATATTCAGTGTTGAATTAACTTGAATGAGTCTTACTGAGATTCTGGCAATTAAAGAGATTGACAGATTTCTTATGACAAGCTATAAGCAATCTGTTTCTTCCCCTGATGTTTGTATTTTTATAAGGAACAATCAGATTCTTTAAAATGCACCTTTTGAGTTGAATTGAATTGGCTGAAGATATAGAAGATATAAACTGACTGTTAAAGAACACATTATACTTAATATATGTACACATCATTAAAATACAGTCTGAATTTTGCGATATTGTGAATTGTGAATACTTAAGGACTACTCCAGGTAAATGCATAATGACATACTTTTGGATTAGGGAGAATTTTCATGCGAACCCCACTCACTATTAACACAATTTCATCTATATCTATGACTGGAGATTCAGCTTTTCTGCAAAAGGGAATTGTAGTCAGGGGTTCTGCTTAACCTGAAGAGAGATGTGCACAACCTAAAACAAAAAGCAGGGGGAATTGTGTAGGAGTTATGAGATAAACAGATCTTTGCTTTGAAAAAGAGAAATCCCAATTTTTGATATTTACAATATTATTTTCAAAGGAAAATATTCAGTCAATGTAAAACATGGTAATCTCAAATTTTGAGCAATGTGTGTTTTAAAAATTACATTTCAGAAAGTGATTTAATTGCAGGGGCTGAGTTACTGCTTTTTTAAAACACACACACACACACACACACACACACACACAATTGTAATAGGGAAAATCCAGTAGTTCTTCCTGACATTCATCCATGTTCTATATTGGGGATATTTTCGCAGAACATATTGTGGGTTCAGTATTGAAAAATATAATCTTTCCATAATGCAAAATCTACATGGAGGTAATCTGGGCCAGTCCTGTAGTGTGTGAAAAACAATTTCACATTTATTTATAAAATGAGACCTACAATGAAAAGATACTAAGATATTTAGATACAAAACTCAAAAGGAAAAGCAATCTTGTAGAAATATGTCCTTCTGAAATGTATATTTTTTTATAGTGACAAGCTAAATGAATTGAGAAGACAAAAAGAAAAATTGGAAGAAAAGATTATGGATCAGTATAAATTCTATGAACCATCTCCCCCTAGAAGGTAACTTGTGATCACTAAGTTAAAGGACAGCATTTTCTTTCTGTTGGGAATGTTTCAGTTGCATTGACACCACCAGAAAAAAAGCCATATTTATTTTGTAATGCTAAAGAATTCTAAATTTAGCATTCTTTTTCATCGGTCAGTCAGTCAGTCAACTTTATATTGGTTATTTATCAATTCAGAGAAGAAGACAAATTGTGAGACAGCAAATAAAAATTGTAATAAAAATAAACAGTTATAAAACTGATGTGGTCAAAGTACAATGCATTTTACAAATTATAAAGAAATACATAGCCTAATTCAGAATCAGAAATAAAATCACATTATTTGGACAACAATATCCAGATGGCTGGAAATCTGACTAGATGGGGAGTTATCAGCTATAACAGTAATCTTTGTAATAAGGGCAGTATAACAAAACATGGCTTAATGCTTCTATAGCTCGCTCACCATGGAGGCAAAAGTCTCTGTTCAAATGGAATATCTTGAAATTTCTCTTCAAGAACAGTTGTTGGAGGGGTTTTAATCTTGCCAGAGTTAGGACTCTTATTTGGCTTAAATAACTTGCCAATTTTAAAAAAGGGAAGTGACTGCCCAGGAACATATCTTTAAATAGGGCAGCCAGATCTAATCAGCTTTCCAGATCCATGACATACTGTTTAAGGGTTGTTGCTGCATGCTTATGTCTTCAGAATTTCATCAGATGAGAAATTGTAGCCTTTCATCTTCAGTTGACTGGTTTCTCTTCAGACTGTATAAACCTTTCACATTCTTTTTCATTTTTTTTTTTCAAAAGGAGAGGCAACTGGATTACTCTGAAAATGAGGAAATTGATAAAATCAAAGAAAGATGTCAACCGAGAACGCCTCAAATCTCTGACTCTGACACCAACCCGCTCAGAATCTAGTGAAGGATTTCTTCAGCTGCCACATCAAGATAGTCAAGATAGTTCCTCTGTGGGCTCAAATTCACTTGAAGATGGCCAGACAGTGGGGACTAAAAAAAGCAGCAGTGAGTAAATTGTATAATTTAAATAGGGAATAGTATCTGCTGTAATGTTTCCAGTTCAAAATATATGGGGGGAAATGCTGGGTTTGAAGTATTTTAATAATCTTACTATGTGATTGACAATGGAGAAGCAAGCTCTACAGCAGAGGATTCTAAATGTTTTTCAGGGCTTCACTATTTAAAGTAAAATTTAAAAATGGTTAGAGCTGGCTAATAAAATTTATACCTCCTTTACCTGTATTCTTTTTCTATATTGTTTTTCTCATTCACTCATGACATTTTTATCATGCGATCTTCCTGTAAAATGCTTCCTTATTTATCTAGTTATAGAGCTGATCCTATTTGTCTGCATGACCATGACAAGTCCTGTCATCTGATGGAGTTAGTTAAGTGCAACCCTGCCTCCAACATTGCATGGAAGAAGCAATGTATTTGTTCATATACATTATATGTAGAGCTCAGCTGTATATTGATGAGGAATTTATTTATGTACTTATTGCATATATATCCCACCTTTCATTCAGGAGCTCAAGGCAGTGTACATAATGGTCCCTCCTCCTGTTTTTCCATACTACAACCACCCTGTGAGGTAGGTTGGGCTGAGAAAGAGTAACTGGCCCAAAGGCTTCCATGGCTGTGGGTGGACTAGAACTTGGGTCTCCCAACTATTAGTCCAGTATCATAACCTCCACCATTCTAGCTTTCAATTTAAGTATCCATCTTCTGTACTTATCATATAAACGTAGGGAAACAAACAATTGGCATAGAAATATCCATTCTGCTTATATATTTTTAATTGTGCTCTGCCATCAAGGCAATAATATGCTAATCTACTCAGTAGCAACATCTGGCCAATTTTGTTTGATCTTGGAAGTTAAATAATTTTGATCATGGTTAGTATTTAGAGATCTATATAGATATAGGTAGGAAAAGGGATCTGTTTAGCACAGAAACCCCAAAGGAAGGAAATTCAGACTGCAATGCTAAGAATATTACTCTTTCTGCAGAGTAATATTCATTGAACACAGTAGGAATTTACTGTAAAAAACATGTATAGAATTGCAGAGTGAGGCACATTGTTTACGTATTGTTTATTTTCGCAGGCCAGTTGCTGTACAGAATTGTGCTCTCAAGCTGTATTTAAACAAACATGTATATCCATTGTTGGAATGCATGAGTTTTTAATATTCTTTTATTGGTTTAATTAACAAAAGAAGCTTTTTCATTAATAAAGTAGGAAAAATACATAATGTATTTCATAAGACAAGTATCTTAAAGTTTTTACATACCAAAAGGTGTAAATATAGTATCTCTGCTTTTTAATTTTTATATTTAACATATAGATTTCCATACAAACAATTTAAATAATGTTTGGTTTTAAAATGAACAGAAAGTGTTCTTCAGTTTTGTAGTTTTACATTTATGACAGATATCATTTTAGATGTTATGCAAAAAGCACTGAAGCTTCTATTCACTGTATGTGCATCTCAGAGAAACCAAAATACTTCTTGTCCTTATATTAGGTTTATAATAGATAGCTTGTGATTTATAGTTACATTCTGACCTGCGTTTTTGTGTATTGCTTGACTGAATATACTCTCTATGAAGTACAGTATATCTATAATATAGATTTGAGTGACTTTTTTCACTTTTTACCTCTCCTTCCTGGATAAAATTTGTAGAATGGATGGGGTAAGCTCCCTGTCAGCTTCACCATTACGGATTATTAACTTCTTCTGCTGTATAGCAGCCAGATTGTGACATCCAGTTCCTAGAATCAATACAAATTCTATCTTGTCTGTACTGAATCACACTTTGTTTCCTCCCATCCTATCTCTTAGACCTTGGAGAACTGCAACCCAACCTTGCAGGAAAAAAGTTGGCTGAGTGTTGTCAGCACATTAATGACATCTAGCTCCAAACTATGAATGTTCCTTCTCAGTGCTTCATATAGATAATAACATGGGGGGCAAGGTAGAACTTTGTGGGACCCTAAAGGATAATTCCAAAAAGGTCAAGCAAAAGTCTCACAGTATCACTTTCTGGAAGCATCTGGAAGAACAGGAATGAAACCACTACTAAGTGGTATGTCCAATTCTAGCTCCCTCAAGTATTTCAACAAGATACTGTACTTAATGTTATCAAAAGCTGCCAAGAGATCCAGGACTATCAACAAGGTAGCTCTTCCCCACCTACTTCACAGAACATAATTCACCAGAATAATCGAGATGGTCTCCTTGTCAAATCCAGGTGTAAAGCCAGCCTGAAAAGGATCAAAATAATCTAAGAACTCCTCAAGGTGCAGCACAACCACTTTCTCCACCAAATTGGCTAAATAGTTGACACAGGCTGATACACAATGCATATATTTGATGTTTACTCCTGTAAACATACATTCAGAACTGAAATGTTAGGATGGAGTTGTACGTTGAGATGATAACTGGAAGTACTTGGCCCTTTAGATGAAAGAGGCAGTTAGAGTTGGAATTGGTAGGCAGGAAAGATTTTTAATTAACTCCTAGCAAATTTTTCCACCCTTCACTCCAGCAAAATCCTCCAGTAACAAATGCAGCATATATGGTAAATGGATAAGGGGCCAGGTCATATACAGAAATTAACATATATAACTTCTTGGAAGTTAATGTTATTGGATGTACTTTTTATTTTTCTTATTATTTTTCTGAGATTAATAATGTATGTATATACTTTGTGCTTAGATTGGAATAATCCCACACTGAAAAACAAATATTTTCTAGTTACCAGGTCCTCTTGCATAGGACTTCAAATCTGGAATAAGAGATCCATGTAAAAACCTTCTATAACTCTGAATTTAAAATTGTTTTTGTATATACTATATGCTTGTTTTTAATGTAACTTCATCATTGTCATATTTTTCTGTTTTGTTTCATCATTTTTCTGATTGATACCAGCCCCTGCCCCCATACCCAAGTGTTATTACTTAAAATGATAATCTGTCAGATTGTTACAATTTCTGCACTTCCTTTCTTGACTGGATAGTGTATGGTTGGTCATGCTTAGCCATGGTTTGTTTTAACCGTGACTAGTAGAAAAAGATGGAAATATAACTTGAAGTCTGCTTTGCAGATGAACATAATAATCTTGGCTCATTTGGCCAATTTCTGATTTGTTTTCCCTCCTAATTTTAATGGTCCTTGTCTTGTGTCTATGTGGAGTGGATAACTGATAGGACACAAAAACAAATTAGGACTAAGCCAGGAAACTACACAGTATATATTCCCATTTGTTCATCACTACGAGTTGCAGTTGTTGAGTTAACACAACATGCTAAGCCAAGCACCATGATTTATGGAAGAAACCACATTAGGCCGATGCTAATTTTTTTTTTTACTTGTCAGGCGCCCAGAGTTGTTGGGAATCAGTAGCATACAAATTTAATAAATACATAAATAACAGGTAAACAAGCTACAGTGGCTTGATTCACATATCACACTAAGCCATAATGAAACCATGTTATCACAACATAATTTATGAGTCCAATCAGTAGGCCAACAACAAACATAATTCCAAACTGATTTACTGTCTAGGAACAAAGCATCTTTTATTCTCTGACCCTGATTCATGCATTATATTATGACAAAAACAAATAGGATTATGGCTTAGTGCAATGTGTGAACCTTGACAATTATATTAAAAAGGTAAAACCTTGCTACTAGTACTCACAACAATTTAATGAAAGGTTCAAGTTAATAATTAAATGCCAGAAGAAATACAGCAACATGTTGGTAGCTAGTAAGGGCAAAGCTCAAAGATGTTTAATAAACCAAATTAGCTTTTTAAAAACAAAAACTTGCTTGGCGATTTCTAATTCTCTTTCCCTCTCCCCAGTCCATAGTCAGTGCTTTGTTTGGGTTTTGTTAGATTGGTTTTTCAGACATTTAACAGTCCTGAACGATGGAAATTCCTTATGTTCTTCACACAGGATTTCCACGATTTCTGGGTGTTTCAGAAGCTTCGCTATGAAGGCTTCATATTTCATTGTCATTCAGCAACATGAAGTTAATTGCCTTTAGTAAATTGCACCTAGTGGAAACTCAAGCATTCATTTCTGTCCTTAGTTTCAACATTTAACTTCCATCTGTTCTTCTCCCCTTTTTCTTTCATCTTACCGTTTCTGTTTTTCCTTATGCTATGACATAAAAGTGGTTGCACTGAAAAGACTGCCCTTTTTGAGGAACAGACCGAAGGAAAAAGACAAAATGAAGGCCTTCTACCGTCGCTCCATGTGTAAGACTTTATGAAAGTTCAGCTTCTTTTTAAATGGCTACACTGGCATCTATTACTAATTTTCCTAACCCTTCTCTGGACTGCACTATATTTCCTATTCTGCAAAGTGCAAGTCCTGCTTTATACAAGGAGCTGAAGCAATGTTTCTAAACACTTTGACACTGAATATACATAACTATTGGGTTCTATAAATAACACAAAATGAATATACATTTATATGCTCAAGATATGCAAGTTATAGGTAGTCCTCGGTTAACTACAGTAATTGGGACTGGAATTTCCATCCCTAAGTGATGTGGTCGTAAAGTATGATGTCACATGACCATGCCACTTAGTGATGGCAGTTCTGGCACTTCCAGTTGCCGTTGTTAAGTGAATCCTGCACCGTTGTTAAGCACAACATCACATGATCGCAACTTGCAACCTCCTGCTGGTTTCCCCATTGACTTTGCTTGTTGGAAACTGTCAGTGAAGGTTGCAAATGGTGATCACGAAACCGCGGGATGCTGCAACATCGTAATTGCGAGCTGGTTGTCAAGCACCCAGATCATGATCATGCAACTGCAGGGACACTGCAACATCTGGAACTTTGAGGACAGGTCATTAGTACCACTCGTTAAGTTCCATCATAACTTCAAACAGTCACTGAATGAGTGGTTGTTAAGCGAGGGTCACCTGTATATGCATTTGAGTATATGTGCATTAAATACATATGGATAACTAGATACCGGGCACACATCTGCAAAGTGAATGTCATTTTTAGTTTTGTTTATAGGTTTTATAAAGACAGGTATCATTTTCCTCCCTCTCTCCCTCCCTCCCCCCTTCCCCTCCCTCCCTCTCTCTCTCTCTTCCTTCCTTCCTTTCTTTCTAAAACCTGTCCAAACAAAAACAGTAGCCTGCTTGTCTTTTACAAGTGTCTTAAAGTGGGGAACAGGGAGGCAAGTTTTGCCATTGTAATATATTATTTTTAATTTTAGGATGCAGTATACAAGTAGTCCTTGACTTATGACCACAATTGGGACTGGAATTTCTGTCACTAAGTGATGCAGTCATAAAGCAAGACATGTGACTACATTGCTTAGCGACGTCAATCTTAGCAGTCCTAGTTGCCATTGTTAACCAAGAATTTTGGGTTGTTAAGCAAGTACCCACCCTAATCCAACTCATTCTGGGCTTGGTCCTTCCCAGCTCTGAGCCTCAGTAAAGTAAGGGACTGCCCCACCTGCCTATCTCCCTCCCCATCTCTGCCCTTTTGACAGCCCTGCGCCTTGCCTTGTGGCGGGGAAAGCAGCCCCAGAACCGTGTGGCTCTGAGGCTGCTTGCCATGCCCTGGGAAGCCGCAGATGCCCCAGTCCTACCCGCAGTCGCCCTTGCCACCCGGCACTCCTAGACCCCTCCCACCCTGTGCTCCACCACCCCAGCTGACCTTTTCCGTGGTCTTGTTCCCACTGGTGACGAAGCATGCCCAGCCTGGCTACTAGGCTGGGATGGAGCTGGGTTTTGTCCTGTGGGAAGAAAGGGTAGAAAGCAGCCCCAGAGCAACAGCACGCCCAAAAGCCCCTTTGTGCTACGCTCCTGGGCCGAGCTGGGGCTGGTCTCTGTGCTGTGCTGTGGCTCTGGGGCTGCTTTCTGCTTTTTTTTTTTCACAGCACAAAGCCCAGCTCCGGCCCGGCCCAGCAGCCAGGCCAGTCATGCAGCAGTGGGAGCAAAAAGATGGCAAAGGTCAGCTGGGGCAGTGGAGTACAGGGCAGCAAGGGGCCAAAAGGCATAGATTCGGGGGAGATAGGCGGGTGGGAGGAGTTGAAGTACCCCTGCAGCCGTAAGTGTAGGGAGGCTGCCAAGTGCCCAAATTTAGATCATGTGGCTGCGGGGGCGCTGCAACAGCCATAACTTTGGTCTCAGGTCATAAGTCCCTTCGCTCGGCCCCGCTGTAACTTCAAATGGTCGCTGAATGGTCGTAAGTCGAGGACTACCTGAGCTGTTATAGAGTATATTTAATTCAGAACCTTATCTCTAGTGTCATGCACAATTGTCTATCCCTGCAGAAGCCTGCACAGTAAAGGGCCCCTTATCATTGCCAACACTGACTTTATATAAGCACTTCTGCTCATCGTACCCTGTTCATTCCATTTACCATTACAAAACCTATCAGAGCTTCTAACTTATATTTATATAGCATTCCAGCACAAGCATGACAGTTAAAACATTTACAATCATATCTACAAGAAAGCCTTGCTTTTTAACATTTTTCATTCATTCAGCCAAATGCATGTTGTACATAAATGAACGTGGATTGTAGCTTTTAGTATGATGGTTAGAGATAATGTGAAGCATTTTACAATGCAAAAAAAGAAAAAATCATTGAATCACGCTGATTCATTTGCTTTCATTTGCATCCCAGCAATGAATGACCTGATGCAGTCCATGGTCTTAGCAGGAGGACAATGGATAGGTAGTTCTGAGCATCTGGAAGGTCCTGATGATATATCTACGGGTAAAAGGAGAAAAGAATTGGGATCTATGGCCTTCTCTACTACATCCATCAACTTTGCAACTGTCAACTCTGCTGCAGGCTTGAGATCCAAGCAGTTGCTTAATAATAAAGGTATAGGTAGAATCTTTTCAGTGTGGTGTGGCTGTGTTAGCAACACTAGTGGTATTGGAATCTATTCGTTCTTAATATTTCATATGATTTTCCAGCAAATATTTGTATTGCAGATTTATGTAGTGGGGAAAAGTTCTGTATTTCTGACTTACTCTTTGTGAGAACATGAATTTATTGGCAGGAAAAACTATTTCATAGCATTTTCTAGATGATAAACTAATATTAAGGTTTTGATTTTTTTTCCATTTAGATACAACATCTTTTGAAGATGTAAGTCCACAAGGAATTAGTGATGATTCTAGTACAGGTTCAAGAATTCAAGGTAAGATTTGTTTTTTAAACAAGTGCTGGTTATGGGAATATTGATAAAGTTTAATCAAAAACAGTTAACCAGGATTGCAAGCATGTTGCCAGTCTCTGACTGTTTTTCTCTCTTCTTTCAACCTTGCATCTCAACTCATCTCATCTCATCTCAACTCATCTCAATCTTTTTTTCCATTTAATGTAATAGGATTCTTCCCCATTTCCTTAATGCTGATATCTTGTTTAAATAAAGCAAATGATTGAGTGCAAGGTAGATGTAAACAGGATCATTTTTTCAGTTCTCCTTCAATTCTAAGTATCAGAATTTAGTGCTGAGAATTATTTAGGCAATCTGTTTCTCAAAATGTGTTCATTTATTCATTAATATATTTCTTTATCAAATTTCAGCTTAGGTATAACCAGAGAATGAAATAGAAGTTACAGCTACATGAAATTTAAAAATAATATGAACCAATGATTCAAAATTGATTTAAATCAAAACAATACATTATTTTAAAGCATATTAATACTGGCACTATACTTATATTGTTTAGGAGTACATGATGTTAAGTGTAAGAGTGTTTTTGTTTTTTCTATTGGTGGCATTTCTGCATAGGTCGTATCCATGTGAATTCTATTGTAAATGCCTTAAGCAAAACTAATTTTTTGCATGTTGACATGCTATTTTTTAAAACCAGTGTTTCAGTTCTAAAGATGCATTCTATTTCTCTTGTTTCATATCTTTTTTACTGCTGTAGTGTACTTTTTTTGAGTTGCCTGGAAACATCTCTTCCTGTTTTAGGGGTATTGTTTTAGAAGTATTAGGGCCAAATTCATGTTTCTACAGTAAATGGTAAATTGGTGCACTTTTTCAGTGTTTGTGCAATGCCAGGGATTTTAATACCAACACACATCTGCCACCGATTTGTCAAAAATTGGGGGAGGGTTTTGCAGGGTGATGTTTATTCAAGATGGTGTTATATTCGCAGGCAATGGACATAAATGCTTACACTTTTGACAGAGGAACTCCTTTGATTACAAAACTATTTACAATATAATCTTTGTTCCTTATTTTCTCAATAGTTGTGAGTGTGCAGTGCTTTTTTACATGAAGTGCAATCTCCTATAGAAACTTCTTAATGAGTATTCTGAATGCTAAAGTGATTACATTCAGTGTTGAAATTAATAATACTTTCTCACTGCTAACATTGGTTTGTGTCTCCCTCTATTGTCTTCTGTAATGAGAAGTTTTATTTTGCACTCACTGATTCCTTTCTTCTCTTCAACCTCCTCCCAATGGCCTCTGTGGGAACGCACTTCTGGGTGAATGCAGAAATCTCTCGAGGTTCTCTTTTTTACTGTGTCATGGCCTGTTGTGGATTCCACACAGATGCTTTCCAGCTCCTTCTTTCTCTGGCTCCAGTAGCCATCACCACTCTTAATGGACACTTCATAACAAAGGGGAAATGACAAGACTTTTCCCCTCTCCAGTCTTCTTCTCTCACAGGTCAGCTTTTGCCTGGGATTCTTGAGGCATTTGGTCCTCTGGATTGTTAATTACAGATTCTCATGTCTTGCCCATACACCTCCAACATTGCTCTCCCACTCCTGTTTAACTTCTATGTGAGACCACTAGGTGAGGTCATCCATTGCCACAGGGTTAGATATCATCAGTGTACTGATGGTACCCAATTATACATCTCAACCCTAGGCCCTCCAAGGAATTCTGTTGAAGTTCTGTCTCCGTGTCTGGAGGATGTAGGCGTCTGAATGAGGGACAAATAGGCTTCGATTTAACCTCATAAGAGAAAATGGCTATGGATTGCAGGACCCCCTAGATCCAGGGATTTTCCATCTTTGGTTCTGGATGAGGTTGCACTGCGATAAACAGTCCTGGTTCATAATTTGGGGATCCTGCTAGACATGCAGCAGCTGTGACTCAGAGGGCCTTTGCGCACCTCCATTTTGTATGTCAGTTGCACCCACTCCTGGATCAGTAGGCCTTGCTCACAGTCACTTAGCGACCTCACATTACCGCAGTGCAGTTTACATGAGGTTGTCCTTGGTAACCACTTGGAAGCATCAGCTCATCCAGAATGCAGCAGCATGGTTAGTTATAGGTATACCCTGATATACCCACATAATACCTCTGCTCTGTGAGTTGCACTGGTTACCAGTGCTCTCTTGGTTGCAATTCAGGCTGCTGGTTCTTACCTTCATGGACAGGGTCAGATTACTTGTGGGATCCTGCATTCATTTCTCTGAATGAAATATCTCATGTACAGTATAATCTGCTTTGATAGATGCTTTATGCTATCTACTGATTCTTTTTCATTTAGCTTCCAGACCAGCCAGCCTTGACAGTGGCAGAACATCAACTAGCAATAGCAACAATAATGCTTCACTCCATGAAGTCAAAGGTATGCTTCTAGGCAAAATGAACATATGCTTCATTCTTTATATTATAAAGCAGGAATGAGTGATATTCATAGCATGAGGAGATTTTCACTGTGATAATTTTAACCATTTCATTCTTTTTAAAATAAAGTTTTCAAATAGCTGGCTTTGCTGGGAGTGTGTGGTAAACAAATATAATAGATACTTGCAATTCTGCTGTCTCTACTCACTGTATTGCTGTTAATAGTGGGCAAACAAGAGAAAAAAAGAAAAGGAAGTAATGAGAATTCATAGGAGCGTAGCAAAGAAAAATGCAGACATAAATAGATAGAGAAGGCTGAGAAGAAAAGAAGAAGAGAGATCTCATAAGGAGAATAAAGGTTCAGAAAAGGAGAGTATAAAGAATATTTAGATATCTCTAAAGTGGGGTCTATGCAAATAAGTGTAACAAAAAGGCAAGTGAGGGGTCCACTGTCTCCTAGTCCAAGCCCCAAAAGCACACCAGACTGGCTACTTAGCTTGTTCTTTTGTTGTAAAAAATATCTGTGTTTAAAGCAAGATCAAACACAACCAACAATCACTGCCTCATAATGAATTAATTTCATTAATTTTACTGGGTTTCTGGATTTTGTAACTTTTTGAGCATTTGTATTTTTCCAATATAAATAATTCCCTCCAGAAATATTCTGTCAATTAAGTATATACTGCTTGTGTTCTAAAAGTATATATTGTTTAGGGTTTTTTTAATTATTATTCAAAATATTACAAAGACTATTTTCCAGTTAATTGCCTTGGATTGAAGAAACTCTAAAAAAGAGAGATTGGCATTTCTTCAGTTATTATTTTGTACACAATGTGATATTTCTTCAAAACATATTCATAGAAATTGAGACTATATATAAAGGGCAATGTATTTTTAAATAAATCTTTTCAGCAAAATATTTACAGATTAGCGTGAAAATACACTTTTCGTGCTTCAATTGTTTCACTGCTTTTATAACATATTGTAAAAGATAGTAGCAGATGGTAATATTTATCTTTATGATTCTATGATCTGGGTTGCTGAAAAGGTGGGTGGGTGGGTATGTGTACATATAGAAAACAGGAAACTCATCCTTTTAAAAGAGAGTTGAAGTTGAAACTTTTTAAATGAAACATTAGATGTCATGCTGAAGAACCATAAGAGTAAAATTAAGGGAATAATATATAATATATATATAATATATATAAGAAATCATATAATTTCTTAATAGATATTTAAGTATTTTACAGCAATTGATATTTCAGTGTTTTTTAAAACATCTAGCAATGTATTTAATCTCATTCCAAATGTACTTGTTGAAGAGTTTGTAATTTATTTTACCTAAGAAAAATATCAATGCTGTTTACCATAAAAGCAGGTGCAAGTAACAACCAAAGCAGGCCTCAAAGCCACAGTAGTGGAGAATTTAGCCTACTTCATGAACACGAAGCATGGTCCAGCAGTAGCAGCAGCCCTATACAGTATCTGAAAAGCCACACTAAGTCTAGTCCCCTGCTTCATCATACAATGTCAGAAAAAATGGATAAACAAGGACTGTGGAGAATTAAAACTGAATCCCCTGGAAGTGAAATGGTTACTTTGCAGCAGTTTCTGGAAGAAAGTAATAAAGTTACTTCGGCTGAGGTATGTAAAAAATTACTTAATTTTAAGAGACATAACTTAAGCCTGAATAAACATAATATGGGTTCAGGTAGGTCATGACAGTGTGATTTGAAGTCCAGGTAAAGAAAAACAACTAATTTTCAATCTCATAACTAGCATTCATTATTTATTAGGAATTTGAAGAAAATAACTTACCACACTGAGTAGGAAAGTAATAGCTGAGATGCTTAGTTCAAAAAGGGACATTCTCTTAACGATCATATCTGTAAAAAGAAGATACATCATTACACATGGTAAAGTTGAAGAAGCCTATGGAGAATTAACCTCAGATCTTCTGCAACTGGATAGTTGTTCTCAAACCCTAAATAATTTTTTCAGCAATTTTGCCATATTACAACCTAAATAAAATAGGCTTGTCACAATCATTAATCCCGTGTGCACTCTGTTTTTTAGGAATGAACTATTAAAGTAGTAAATTCTGAAGGTACCATAGGACTTTAAAGTTCCTCCAAAACTCCTCCCAAGTCCTAGAATTTGTCTGGGAATTTTTTCATCTCTTCTTCAGCAAGTTCCCATTTGTCCATTCAATCTCTTCGGATTCCCCTCAGGTTCAGGACTCAATTCTGGAGACAAATATTCCTGACAGATCTCTGAAATCTTTCTCCAAGCTACCTTGCTGCACAGAGAGAAGGCCCAGACTAGGACTCTCCACCACTTCCATCACAAAATTGTGAGATTGAAACTGGTCATCTTGGGGACAACCCACTGCCTTGGGGAAATTTCCCACTTACTATAATTTCTGTAACTTCTCACAAGTTTTCAATTTTTTCTATAACTTCTCACTAATGTTCAGTTTCTTTGGGCCTCATGGCATCAAGCTCACCAAGTCTGATCAGCTGGCATATAGTCTTAAGGTACCTATAGTATTGTGATGCAGATCACTACACATACTGGCTCTCCATTCTACATCTTCCTGTTTTGTTCCGTCTAACCTCATGGCTTTTCACCTAATTTTGTTGAGGGGTAATGTTAATGTTGGACATATACATAGATGTCAACTGTCACATTTTTCTCACACCCTGTTAATACTTCTGGGAGTTTTTTATGCCCTTTCAAGGCATATCTTGCATCCAAACACCAGCCCTGCATGGCTTCTTAATGATTCATCACCATTCTAAAGTTTTTCAACCCTAGAATATTGCAGTTTGCCATACATCCTAGAGTTGAACCCTATTCACCATTTCGTATGATTCACTGTTTCAGAAGATAATTTTGTCTAGTTGGCTTTCCCATCTGTTTCCTCACCTGTACTCAGGTTGGCCACCAGGTGCTTAGCTCTTCTTCTGAAGGGCTCTATTACTGAAGAAGCTAATTTGTCAAATGACATATAATTTCTTGATGTAAAGGTTCAAACAGCCATCTCATGTTATCCAGGATCTGGTTAGCCAACTATTACAAATTCTCCAGTCCTAGTTTTCTTGTTCCCAGTCTTGCAGAAAACTTTGAGAGATTCCTAGGATAAGCAAGCCACTATGCCATCAATTATTTGTCACGTGGAGAATGTCTTCAGGAAGGCTACCTATTCTTACTTCAATATTCACCTCGAAACTCCATTATAGTGGAGGTGTCTGTCATGTGCCCATTGTTGGCAACACTCTACACCTATGGATAAGGAGGGCAGGAAGTTGGACAGTCTTGGTCATATGCTGCGTTGTTTGGGAGTGCTTTCTATCTCTACATAGCCAATGACCAGGCATGCATGTCAGAGTGTTATAACTTTTTATGGAATATTTCTGTACTTGTCCTATTTACCAGATGACAAATGTAGGATCTTCTAGTTTTTTCAGGCAGAAGTAACATAATTTGCTAAACGGGAGTTTAATTCACCTGCCACACAGCTGATTCCAGAGTTCTTTGAGCAATCATCAGGATATTTCCACTGCTATCATACTTGGTATTGGGTGACTTCAGTGTTCCTTCTTGGTTCTGTTGGTTGATCTCAAGAATTTAGAGTCATGTTATATGCCTATGCAGAACCCACTCAGAATCTTCTAGAGCTTACATAATTCTTGGTAGGTGTCCTGCCAAGCTTCTATACCATGCATGACTATGCAGGGCTCCATCTTTTTGGTAGACACCTTTTGCATAGGCATATAACATGGATTCATGGATGATCAACTGAACTGATGGAAAATCTTCTGCTGTCTATTTTTTGTGTCAGGGAAACCATTGGATGTTGTTGTTAATATTAACAAGTTCTAAAGCATTAAAATATTCAGCTTCAGAAATCTTTTTACAGTAATTAAGTTTGTTATCCAAATTAAACTTCCAGCATGTTTTAAAGATATTTATATTATTAGAAGGATGAAATACAATGGAAAGAAAGTCTAGATTGGATAGTAACAGTTGAAAAAAACAAAAAGAAACAACTACTAAATAAAACAAATAAAAACTTTATGGGAAAATTTTCTAGTAACACATTCTCCCCTTCTCTTCCATTTATTTCCCCAACTGCTGAGCACAACCCAGATGTTTATTCTTTACATTACATATTGAAGATTATTGCTAGTATCTGTTTAAACCTTTTCATCTATTATTTTTTTATTGGTCTCATAACTTTCTTCCTAAAAACCATAATTTAAATTTATCTAAATTTGCCTTGCTGTGTAACGTGTAGTATATTTGGGATTCTTGCTTAAATTTGGTTAGACTTCTATTATGGATATATACTGTCAATTTTGCCATTGCTACATATTCTTCAATTTTGGCCACCGAATCTGATAAAATTTGCAAGGTTCCTTTTTTCCAATGTTGTGCCAAATTTGTTCTGCAGCTGTCAACATATATAATACATATAGTAAATTGTGATATTTTCATTTTTTAAAAAATTATACCTAATAAGAATATCTGTAGTTTCAGTTCCAGTTTTGTTTTTAGGGTTTTCTGAATTTTTTTTTTAATTCAGGATTTTTCTTTTTTCTTTTTCTTTTTTTTTAACTTATTAACCATTTTTTAAAAGAAAAAAGGAAAAAGATGAACAAGCAAGCAAAAGAAGAAAAAACAACAAAATAATTGATAAATGCAATATATATAAGTGGACAAAGGAATTACCAAGATTGTACAGTTAGTGCTCAGTTGATGAGAAATTAAACATAAAAAACAAAGTACATTAAATTATTTTAACAATGTAAGTAACAATTTGAATATCTGAGCTAAGTGCCAAAATCACAATTTGTTTAAGAATACAAAAAAGACAAATTAGTAAAAACATTATAGTTAAATATTAGTTTCTAACTTCCCCTTTGTTGTACTCTAATGTACAATATTTATAGACATTTAACATTTTTGTGTGTTTCTGACTTCAATTCTGTAGTCAAGTTCTTTTTCCCCTTAAAAACCAAACTCTAAATACTAATATTTGCTTGGCTGGGTAATATATATGTATAGAAGCATTCTAGCATTTGTTTGCAGTGTTAACTGGCTTCCCAGGTATGTAATTCTAGAAAATGAAGAGTGGTTACTAGCATGCTGGTTAAATGAAATCTCTTTGTAATTGGCTTTATTAAAAATTGTAACTTCTGTGTTTATTTTTTAAGTCAGGGTGTCTCAGTCTTGTTTGCCTTTTTGAGCATAAAATGGCTTTCCAAAAGTAAATAGATCAATTTGGCAATTTAGAATTAACAGTTTACCCTGTGCTTTTTCAGGTTTTTTAAAATAGAAGTTCACTCATTTTCTCAGCTCACTTACTGGCAACAGTACTTTGTAGTTAAGCATTAGAGGAAACCTTTTTAGCATATGTCATAGTTCCTCTGAAATTAGTTTTGCAGGTACAGGTAGTTCTCTCTTAACAACCGTAATTGGGACCAGAATTAGGTGAAACATCACGTGACCGTACTGCTTAGCAATGGCAGTTTTGGTAGTTCTGGTTGCAGCTGTCGTTAGGCAAGGAGCTCATACTTCTCCTGCCCCTCCGTGCTCACCTCCACTTCAACACCCACCACCTTCCTATCTTCCCCCATTTGTGCCCTTTTGGCCACCCTGCACTCCACTGCCCCTCTGCCCTTGCCACCCCTGCTACCCTTCAGCCCCGCCACCCTGTACTCTGCCACCACCCCTGCTGCCCCAAGCTGACCTTCGCCGTCTTCTTCCTCTGCTGACAAGGCACGCCCAGCCTGGCCCTTTGCGAGGCTGCTGCTGGCCATCTGAGGCTGCACCTCATCAGCAGCAGGAAGAAGAAGATGGCAAAAGTCAGCTGGGGCCGCACGGGTGGCAGAGTGCAGGGTGGCGGGGGTGCAGCATGGAATGCAGGGTGGCCAAAAGAGCAGAGATGGGTGGGAGATAGGTGGGTGGGGGAGTTGAAGCACACCCTGCAATCATAAATGCAGGTGGGCTGCCAAGTGCCCGAATTTTGATCACATGATCACGGGGGCACTGCAATGGCTTTAACTTCAAGGACTGGCTGTAACTACCATTTTCTCAGTACCGTTGTAACTTCAAACAGTTGCTGAACGAATGTTCGTTAAGCACGGAATGCCTATACATTTGTATTCAGGTGATTTGCTCTTCCAGAGATTTCCTATAATTTTTTGAAAAGGAAAGGCAGTCTTTATTTTTCTATCTTGGATTTTTTTCCCAGGGTTTAGAAATTCTAAATCTGGAAGCTGACACAATGATTTTAAAGTTCTCTTATACATGATGTTCAGGTTGTTAAGGAAATTTTCAATCAGTTGGAGACAATATGAGAGAGGTAGGACAGTGAAATAATAATCAGTAATTGAGTTTTGTGATCTTTGTGAAGAAGTTGTACTTGAATTAATTTTGAAGCAAGTGGAAATGTTGAGAGAAATCAGAATATGAAGATAGGATTGTTCATTTTTCAGTCTGTGGATCGGTATAAATTTGATGGGGAAACTGTGTTTTTTATATTCATTCTGTTTATCTATTTTTGCAGCTGAAGTCTTCAAGCAAAGATAACCTTTTGGATGAAGTAATGAAATTTTTTTCTGAAAATGCTGAATTAACAGGAAGAGAGAAGCTAAGCAAACAGACATCAGGCACTAGTAGTATTGTCAGATCGCAGAGTGTAAAAAATACAACAGAATTATCTGATGGAAAGTTAAGTAAGCAAGAACCTCTTGCAAGGCTCAGTTTAAATAGAACAGAAGATTCTAAAGATTTGAACTCTTCAAAGACATATGCTGCAGGCAATAAGGGAAGGGCCAGGTCTGTTAAAGAAAATGTCCAGTCACAACGACAATCAAAAGACTGCAATCCTTATGCTACTTTACCTCGTGCAAGCAGTGTGATTTCAACAGCAGAAGGAACTACTCGGAGGACAAGTATCCATGATTTTTTATCTAAGGACACTAGGCAGCCGATATTTGTTGATCCAACTCCAGCTACAGCTGACCAAAGTGTTATAACATCTTCGAGTGAGTACAATCCTCAACAACAATCTTCTATTTTTTATTATACTCATGATAATGCAGTTACTGTATCAGAAAATGACTTGGCTAATATTACTACCCCTGATAGTTTGAATATATCTGAAAGGCATAGCAATTCCAGGAGGAAGACCAAATTCATTGCTAAAACATTTTCTCTTAGTAATGTGTATAGTGATAAAGTAGGCATATCACCAGATATTATCAATAAATTATCTTCAGGTCATTTTTCCAGGCCATTTTTGGCACTTAATACTGAATTAGTCTGTAATGTCAGCGGACTGCCCCAAACATCTTTCTCCAGAACAGCTAAAACATTTGATTCATTGGTGCAATTACCACAGAAGGATCACAAACTACCTTTTGAAAATCAGAAATCTGATAATAAAAAGGTAGACGTCACACAAAATAGCAGTAAACTTGGTATCCTCGTGCATACAGACCCTAATGATAGTGAATCCCCATTACCAGTCGATGAAGATACCCAAACTATTTGGTATGAATATGGTTGTGTATGATAAACTATACAATTAAGTAACTTCTCCTATACAGTGTGAATGGGCTTGAAATTTAGGATCTACTTTATTCATTAGATAGAAAAGAAACTACGTTTAGATGTTTTTTTCTCTGAGTAGGGATGAATAACTCATCTTTTTTTTCTTAGCATGTGAAGGAATGTAAAGTTATAGCCATGCTAAAGTCTGCATGAAGTATTAACTGCACTGTGTTTGCTGCATGCCTCATCAAAAACCTTAATGCAAGCTAACTGAATTTTTATTTTCTATTTGTTAAAAATATGTTATGTACATTATTGGATGCATGCTAGCTAGTTGCATGGTGCCATGCCAGAAACAGCTTTTTTTTTTTACAGGTAATTTTAGCAATTACAGCAATTTACAGCAATTATTAATTTTTGGTCAGTTTCTCTTCCATGCAGTTTTATGTGGATTAGATTTTAGGCCCAATCCAGCTACATTAAATTTTGACTGGTTTAAAATAATTGTTTGGATGTGCAGAATTTGTTTTATTGTTTTATAATTTACAAATCAGTTGTTCGTGTATACACCCAGAAGTAAGTTCCACAATGTTTGTTTGGATATTTTCCAAATTAAATGTGCTTTATGTTGCTTTTTAGTCATATCACTTGACCTGAATTGAGGTCTTCATGTTCTTTCCCACTCCAGCTAGTCAAAAATACAAAAGGAAGTCTGCATTCTAGCTTTTAATTTGTAATGTATCCTGAAGAAATGTCATAGTTGGAATAATTTAGTGTAACTGTTATTTTCATACTCAGTATGAACTTAGTATAAATTATATGGCATGAAGCCTAAATGGTGGCTCTGTTTTTGTTTAAAGATACATTCCCATTCCATGCTTGAAGCATTTATGTACTCCTGTGTTGTCTTGTCTGTAGACCTACATCAGAATTTTTATTATATAGTATTATTAATTTTTACAGTATGTTAAAATAAAAAATAAAATGGAATAGCAGTATCTTTTTTCTTTTTATTAAATACAATAGCTGATTAGGAAGTTTTATCAAAACCTTTTAAATTGGCCCAAGATTCAGCAGATTATTTTAGTTATGCTCAGATTTTTGGTTCACTACTTTTTCATCGTACAAATGAATCCCATGTTGTGTTGCAATCACTTTTACGTATTTTAATATGGTATCCAATAAGGATTCAGGAGATGTGTGTGTGTGTGTGTATAGCTAATATTGTCTCTGAGTAGGTCTGGAAACAATTCCTGTCTAAAATACTGTAGAGTTGCTGCTTAGTAATATAAACTGACTATGTATGAACTGGATAGACTAATGGTGTTCCTTAGTGTAAGGTAGCCTGTGTTGTTATGTTACTCAAGAAACACAGCCTTAAAAATTCTTGCAGAATTACTTGAAAGCTATAAGATTAAGGAGTGTAAAACTCTTTGCACAACCTTAATAATTGTACATCTTGCCTTCTGTTATGCAGATGTCACTATAACTGGCTCACATTCCTACTTCTTTATAGGTACTTAGTTTGAAACTGAACAGGAAGGTCAGTGCTATTTCCCTTAAGCATGCGTCATGTTTTGTTAGTTGTCACCACATGGGTTCCAGAATACAACCTGAAGCTGAGACCAGGAATGTTGGAGCTGAGAGTCAACTTCCTGTCCAAACTCTTCTTGACTTTGTGTTTTGTTTTGTTCCTTCAAGTCAGCATTGACTCCTGATGACTGCCTGGACTAATCCCTGCAGGTTTCTTGGCAAATTTTTTTGGAAGTGGTTTGCCACTGCCTCCTCCCCAGGGCTAAGAGTGTGTGACTGGCCGAAGTTACCCAGCTGGCTTTGTGCCTAAGGCAGGCTCAGAACTCACAGTCTCCCGGTTTCTAGCCTGATGCCTTAACCACTACACCAGACTGGCTCTCTATTGTCTTATTTTGGAAGGTTCTAAATGTTATTGTGTACCCATAGAGAACCAAATTTACAGATACATTGTTTCTTTCTAATCATATAATTAGAATTTTTAGGATAACATAGAGTAGTTGTTGACCTCATATAAAATAGCACTAGTAAATAACATATTGAATATTTTAAAAACTTTTCAAAAGCATCCATTGCTTGTGAACATAAGACACTTGGATTTTTATATCTCCCTTCCAATCACCCTCTGCCCTTTTTGCTGCCAGGAAATCCTCAGCCAATTCTCCTGCCCTTTGGCCTGTTTTGGGGTGGTATTCCTTTACCCAAAATCTCACTTTGGTAGGGAGTACATGTAGAAATCATTCTAAAATTACTTCCTCTACCACTTTTTCTTTGCTCCTTTCATCTGGCCTCAACCATTTCCTACCTAGGTCTTCCAGTCTTGCCCACAATTCACAAACCCTTTCATGTTTGTCACACATGTACCTGCTAAACTGCTGCCTAAAGGGAAAAGAGTTAATCATTCCTGTATAGAATTATCTCTTTCATATGATAATAATCCGTTACTTCCCTAGCTGGAAGACTGCTATAAGCCCTTAGAGCTCTTCCTGTTAAACTAGGGGCCAACCTGGCCACCCATTCACTCTCAGGCCATTTACAAGAGGTAGCAACCCTTTCAAACAGTGAAATAGGCTTCTGTATCTTCTTTCTCTGTTAATTTAGGGATTTGGATACCTTTGGGATCACTTCCCCTCTCTATAAGTTCAGGAAACCTTAGAAGTGAATGTGCCTCTCCTGGAGTCTGGACATCTTTAAGTAGGTCTAGCAGCCCTCTAAACTCTTCCCTCCTTGCCTCTCACTCTTTTCCCATTCTAACTTATCCTTCCTCTCTGTCTCTCCAGAGCTGCGCTTCCTCCTTTTCTTTAATTAACTGAAGCCTTTTCTCTTGCTGTTGTTTCAACATTTCTGATATGATATTGGCCCAAGTACCTGGCTGTTCTGCCTTCTTCGTTTTAACTACAGGCTTAGGCTGCACACTTGTCTCTACCAGAGTAGTAGCCTCCTCTGTCTCCAAAGGAGAATCAGCCCCTTCTACCTTTTCCATCCCTGTTTGTTTGATGTAAGTTCGATTGAGAGGTCTGGTTTCTGCAGCCAGAATGTTGGCTATTGCCTGCAAAGTCTGAGGTCTGTGAGGGCCAAATTCCCTTTCTTTAGCAACTAAGGTTTGTTTTCTTTTCATGCACAGTACTTAATGAGTCCTTTGAGTCTGAGCCAATCCCACTGCTTACACCAACCACATCCCCATCCATAATATCCATCACCACCTTGTGATTTTAATACTTCAGGTGATATGTAATCATATCACAATACACCATGCCAGTGTCATCCATTTTCATACAAGTACCAAAACCTGCAAGCTTCAGATGTCTATATTTATTCAAAAGCATATTATCAGGTTTCATATCTGTGTATTAAGCCCATGGAATGAATTACATTGAGAGCAAGGACCACTTCAGCTGTGTAAAATTTGGCCCACTTCTCAGGCACATCATAATTACTCATGAGGTTGACAAGATCACGATCTGGCATGTATTCCATTACCATGCATGTATAGGTATTGGTCATCTTGAAAGGCACTAAAAAGCTGAACTACCCATGGACCATTGGCAAAGTCCATTATATCTCTCTCTTCCCAGAAAAAATGCTGAATCTGACCTTTTAAGCATTTCACATTTACTTAGAAGCTTCATGGCATAAGCTTTCTGTGTTACTTTATGGCAAACCAACTATACTTCACCAAATGTACCTCTTCCAATCACTTTAACAACATCATAATCTTCCACTTTCATTTGAAGATCACAAATTCTTTCTACAATGTTCTCATGGAAATTATCTTTTTTCTTCCTCAGTACTGGATAATCCAGATCAGGAACTAAGTTTAAACCATCCAGCTGTATTTCACTAATTAATACTACTATAGCAATTACAATTACTATATTACTATTTCTATTACAGCATTTCCTCTATACTATATTGTATAACTATTCTGTAACAATGTTTTCTTCTTGCAAACACTGTTCTGCCTTAATTCCTCTCTCTGGATTTCTTCTGCTTTCTTTTTCTGTTACTGGCCAGCATGTAGAGTACTTGCAACTTTCCACATTGTGCTTTTATACTTGCACTTTTCCTTGCTCTGCCTCTATTCTTCTTTTCCTCTGGACCATCCAGTTTCTGTGAAGGAAAAATGCCTTCTTTTATTCGGCTGCTGTTCCTCCTGCTGCTAACCTTCCAAAACTTGCACATCTCCTCTGTTCTCTTCCCCCCGCATATTTCAAGGTTTGCAGCTTTTATAAGCAACTCTGCCATGCTGACACTGGGGAGAAGGCTCAAATAGGGGAAGAAGGCAACACAGGTGCTTGCAATTTTGCTAAGTAACATATTCTTCCACACTCCTCCTCTTGTCAATTGCTAAGCAAAGAAATTATTTTCTTATTGAGTATGTACAACTCTTACACCCCAACTGGAGACAGTAGATGCTCTTTTAACTCATCAGCCAAGGGCAGTCTATTTTTCTGGGATTTGGTGCTTGATTCTTTTCTATTCTTCAAATGGAGCAGGAAGGAAACTGAAGCTGTGCTCTTCTTTGCTTTTAATAGCTGCAAAGGTCTAGAATGGTAGAAGGATGATCTAGAAATTGGTCTGAGGGAGATCCAGTCAGAGGTAGACAAAAGTTAGCAAAAATAAAGTTCTTCAGAGATGGTAATAAGTAGCCTAGTACTAGTGTCTGTTTGGGTGAAAAGAACCATAACCTTAGCCACAGACCTCATCTGCCTTAATATCAATTGGAGTTTACTCTATACTGAAAGCATCCACTTGTTGCTTTGAAAAGAGGTTACTAAATATGCAATAAACCTTAGTTATGAATTTGAGGATGGTAGATCAGTCACACATTTGATTCTTCAAACTGATGTCTTCAGTGCACTTCCACAGTTTTACTGTTTGACACCTGTTAGGATTAAATACAAACCACAGTGGCAAAAGAAGCATGAGGTTGATTTGCTGAGAATGAAGATAATTATCTTGCTTACAGCAAAATACTTGCTTGAAGTGTTGCTTTTCCAAGTAAAGAGCTAATTTCAGATAACTGGGTTTTGCATGTTCCATTATCACCGCATGCAAGGATGATTTTCAGCTTTAAAACTTGATATAATGAATAAATCCTGTGCATATTCTTTGCTGATGTAACTGATTATATGACATAATTCCATAAAAGTTCTTATTATTTCACTGAAGAATTATATTTAGAACTGTTCTTTCCTGAGTGATAAATTCTCTGTTCTAATTGCAAAGAAAAAGTATTAGCAGAATAAATTTGTAAAAATATCAGCTGTATTCCTATTTTCCTTTCTTACTTCTCTCCTTAATTTTTGTCAACCTTGTACAAATGATACCTGCCAATGTTGTTGCAATGTAAGAACATTTTATTTTGACTGCTAAACAAGTAACATGAAATGCTTTTCTTCTGCAGATGTGGAAGCAAAACCAGAAAAAAGAAATTCAAAAAGCAGTTGTAGGGAGCAAGAAAGCTCCTAATTCAATTGCCCCTACAACATGAGATGTGGGCCAAGTGGTGAGTTTTTTGCCCAACATGTAAATGAGATCATTTTCATTTACAGAGGAGGGGAAGAAATTAATATTAACAAATAAGAACACATGCACACTGCATTAACAATTGTCAGTAGTGCTGGACTAAGTAGATTGCTATCTTGCCTATTGCTCAAGCCAAATGAGAGCGGCACATTTAATTTTATCTGCCAGGCAAGGAATATCCACTCTTAAATTTATCTTCTTTTCCCTGTTAAAAACTAAAATATTTCTCCAAAATTCTATCATTGTATATATAGTACCAAATCATTATCTGAATATTGATTTATTATTGTTTGTGTTTTCTGTATTGTATTGATATAGTCTTTTTGAAGCAGGGTTCATGTTTATTGTTGTGTCTGAAGAACCAGCTAATCTGAGTGTCCCTTTGATGATACTGTATTTTATCTAAATACTTGGGTACCCATTACATTTCAGTGAGAGGTAGCAACGTATGATCAGGGCAACTCAGATTCTGTGCCAAGAACAGCAGGATTCTATAGTTTGTATTATGTAAGCAGAATGCCTCTTAGTTGAAGTGCCTGCTATTTTTATTATTTTGCATAATTCTGTTCTTACTATGTAAAAGATGATAGGAATACACGGACCATTTCTTGTTATGGTTCGTAAAAAACATATTTTCAGTATATCTCTGCTGTTCTAAGGACTAGAAACTTCCTTGCAGTATTTCTACTTACTGACTTTTTTCACTTTTAGACAGAGTTGTAGTTATGTTCAGCTCTGTATATGATGCATGTATAAGCAAAGAAAATCAAATGGCTTAGGCTACAATCCTATATAGAGAACATCAGATTCAACACAGTAGGAATCACTTCTATAATTTAACCCAATATAATCTTTGTAGTTTCTTACAACCAGAAGATGGTGCTATATAGTATTTGCTATATACGTTTTTCCATTTCTTCTTGTTGCTGCTTAAACTGCTTCTATTGCATCTTGTTAGTTCTTCTAGTAACTACTTTTTAGATCTCTTCTATAGCTAAGCTTTTCTTACATTTTATCTTCTTCTCTTTCTGCTTTTTAATTGAACACAGAGAGAAAAGTGTCCTTCAGTATCTCAGTTATGAAGCCTTTATTTCTGAAGTAACAAGGTGTCCGGCTATAGGAGTCATGCTTTAAAAAAATGTTCAAAGTTTTTACAGTCCTTCATGAATAGAGCAGTCAAGAAATGCACATCTTCTTTCCTTGAATCAAGGAACTGTACCAGCAGCTGCTGCTGATTTTTTTAAAAAGACAGACTATATTGCACATTGCACTGTTATGATCTCTGAGTAAAGGAGAATTTTCATCTCTCTGAGGACCAAGGGTTGTGCAGTCTCAAGAATTACTTCTACAATTACTATGTTCTTGTTCCTTTATGAACATAGTAATCAGTTGCTTACTACTTCTGCTCTGTTTAGTATTTAGTTCTGTAAATCTGAAATGAGGAAAGACTATTGTAAATTGTGGAATTTGTTGTAAATACAAGTAGGAAAAAGACCTCCACAAGTATCTTGTCATTTCAGTCTTATTGGTGTGCATGATGTTACTCTTAGGAAAACAAGAATGCTGATTATTTTGATGAATATGGCAAGAATAATTCAGTTAGGTACTTCAAAACATAATTGAATATTTTAATCCACTCTCAGATTAATTAATCTTTTCCATGTACTTTCTTTACCACAAAAATACAGCCATTTGGGGAGGGGACAACAAAAAGATGATAAAAAAAAATATTTCTGAAATTTTGTTGAATTAAATCAATTTTGTTTTCAACAGATACCATCCAGAATAAACTGTCTTATATTAAATATTTAATGTATATTTTTAATTTGATATTTTGAGATAAATAATGGCTTCGAAAGTGTTTATAGGGAAAGATCATCATAAACATTTTTCAAGCTGTTTTTAATTACTTACTAATGTTGTCCTATTTTTATTTCTTATAATATGCATTAAGGCTGATTAAAATAGTTGATACTTTCTTAATATTTATATGCGAACAATACAGGAAATTAGATTTGGTTAATCTTTGCAGATGTACAAGGGTTTCTGGTTTCTATTAAATTTCAAAGTTTATTTTCTTACAAGCCACTAAATTATTAATATTTCCATGATATGTATCATATTTAACCTTATATGATTTATTTAATCTTGTTAATATATGTGTATCTTTAATCCCATTATTTGTATCTCAGCCAAATTAGTCACAACTAGAATTGCAATATCTTGTTTGAATTGGGTCTACTGCCTATACATTGTATATTTTTTAAAAAAAGGAAAACATTATTATACTCCCCAGGATTTTGCTGACAATCAGTGTTATTTCTATTAGGTAACAATAAATTCTGCCCTTTTCTGTGCCAAATGAATAGCAACCTACAGAGCTACAGGGGTCAGATAAAATAACTAGAAATACATTGAGAGCAATACAATGTATAATCTTGTAACAGCTGTGCCTGAGTAGGTTTATTCCTGACCAATATAACAAATCAAGCCATTATCCATTCCTAATCTGGCTTTGACAGAAAAAAATTAAATGAAAGATTGGGTTCACACAACCCACAAAGGTAAAGTATAGATGTGTAATAGGTGATTCTGTCTTGTGCACATCCAGCCAATGTAGTTAGTTCATTACACCGTACACACCCGGACAGTTGGGTTAATTCAATGAAATGGGTTAGTATGTTGCAAAATTACAGCCATAAAATTTATGGTGTATGACAGGCTCTCCCCAATTTTAATGTGGAGAAAAAACTTACCTTAGACATATGAAAATTCTAGAACAATCTGTATTGTATAATTTAATCTATTTAGCATCTCATTATCCAAGTTAGCTAATATCTATCAGTACACTACTTTTCATGTTTTAGTATTAAATGTGAATCCAGCTTGGCTGTATGGAGGGAAGATTCTATATAAACATCCCTATACTGTACATCTTCAATGAGAAGAAAATAAAATCACTAAAATTGATCATGCATGTATAAATATTGGGCACACTGAAGGACCTGAAAATTGATAATCATAGAAGGATGAACATAAAGGTCAGAGTAGATAAGCTTGTGACCACCTTCATTTCTCAGAAGAGTTCTTTGGAAATACAGGGCAGAAAGTCTTTCAGACAGTTCCAACCTACTGAATGGAAAAAGTAATTTGAACAAATAAATCCTAAAGTATAAGCCTCCCAGGTAGCATTGTCTATCTAGGTAAGAATGACATTACACTTAACTTGGATAGGTTCTATTCTGCCATGATGAAGAATTGAAAACTGAGATGGCCAAGAGCCAACTCACATGATCATGTACAGTGGCTATTTTACACTGTGCACAGCAATATGAGATACTTTCATTTTTATTTATTGATGAAATGTCTATCCAGAGGTTCTCAAATTGACTTTCATCATTATTATTTATTATATTTTTGATTTATACTCTGCCTTCTCAAGTAAGTTAAGGCAGCTAACATTTTTTTGAAAAATACAAAACAAAAGACAAATTCATATTGATGCTAAAATTAATTAACAATCAGGAACCTAATGAAGGAGATGCATCTAATGAGCATTTGGCAATTTTCAATACCAGTACCATGAAAATACCAAAGCAGTTGTACTAAATCAGGTTAAATCTAGCTTAGATGAATAAAAAGCTGGCACTGAAAAGATTTGTATGCAACCCTCTTTGTAAAGAGCACTCTAATGTTGGGGCCTCTTCAGTTGTGCTATTCTTTCTTGGGTCACCAATGTTGTTACCTGGAGATGTGGGAACCCGAAAACTCATCTTAACATTGGGCAGAGTGATGGTTCTAATCTTGGCAGTACATCTGAATAGTTACCAAGTAGCCCTACAAATACGTTTTGTATGAATTACCTTCAAAGTGTTTGCAGCTTTGGGGAACAATCATCTACCTTTCAAGCATTTATTTCTGATTGCACCTATTTTCTTGATTTTTCAGTTTTGTATTTGATTCATATTTGGATTTGGATTTAAGTACAGACACACTGTTTTTCTACAGACAATTTTAAGTAACACAAGTGACACTTCTCTGGTGTAATGAAGACGATCAAGAGCATATTATTCATGCAAGGCTTGCCTAGGAAAAACTAATAATAGATTATGCCTTTTTCATGATTTGATTTTGGCAGTAGGTTTGGTTTAGTATTACAAGGTTATATATGTATATTTTAGCATAATCCCTTGCTAAAACTGAAACTACCATCTTCTTTAATGAAGCCTAGCTCTGATATTTCTGGACAGGGAGTATGAGACTTGTAAGCTATATGTAATTTGTTTTTATAGCTCTCCTTTAACAGATGTATTTTTTGAAAAGCCAGATGATTTTCTGTTGATAACTTAGGAGAAAAGAGCCTTGATACAGGTATTCTACAGGAAAACCAAAGCCTTGTTTTTAGCTTTCCTTTCCAGGGCACAATTGAAGAATATAACTGGCTTTCCTGATCTGTCTAGATTTCACAAGTTCTTAATCTAAAGAAAGTTAAAATGTATGCCATAGTTCTTTGTCCCAATTTTAGTTAACATGGTTAATAAAAACACTTTTTAAAAATATAGAAATCTGTAACAGTGTCAGAAATAATGTGTCACTTTGAAATCCCATCACCTTTAGGACTAAATGCAAGGGCTTTTTCTTTGTACATGACAGTGTTCAGCAGTTGCAAAGTAAAAGTTGCAAATTTGCTATAATACAATGAAAATATTCCCACTCTGTTGCTGCTGATTGCTAAGGCTACAATCATTCTTTCCAGAATGCGTTATTTCTTAAAATGTTTTGTATTTTGAGAGATGGCACAGCTCCAGCATGGGGCCAATGTAAGTTCTCTGTAAACTTTATTGTATTGTGTATAGCTCAAACATTGTTCAGAATGGAACTGCCTTAAAAGGAGAAACAGCACGTGGCTGTGACACAAATTAAACACTGTTATACAGAAACTGTTATTTGAAGTTGTAACTTCCTTTTCTTATACCTATTAAGGAGTTTTGTAATGTTTGCCATTGTACACTACTTAATTATGTTATTAAAATTTGAAACAAAATAACCTGTCAACTTTCTCTTATTTTGAAAGATCCTTGTTTGGTCCTCCAGAAGAAAAATCACTTTGCATATATACACTTTTATGAGTTTTCCTAAAACTCTATATTGGAAAAAATGTATTACAATTTTTGGTGTGTTTATAGGATCTTTTGAGAAACACACTTGACCCTTTTGGAGGGGTGAGAGCCACAATGGAGTGATGACACAAAGTAGGTGGGATCACATCACACATGATCAGGGCTGGGGTCTTTTCTCTTTCGTTCAGGTTTTGGGGAAGAGTGTTGAGTTTAGGTTTATTTATCTTGTTTATTTATCACATTTGTATAGCCACCCATCTCACATAGCGATTCTGGGTGGTGCACACATGTACAAAGTACATAAAAACCACTAAAAACCACAATTTAAATTAAAAAAATTTAAAACAAGACACAGAATGGCATCCAAGCATAGAAGAGTGCTACCAGTTAACTATCATACAGTCATCTAACAGGCTGCACTCTCTCATGGGATCCCCAAGCTCATTGGAAAACCAGATTGGGGCTTGTCTTTGCGTGTTTGTTTGCCTGCTTGCTTTCCTGCCTAACTTTCGTGTTACACTTATTCTAGAGCTTTATAAAATTTGAAAAACATTAAAGCCTGTCTCCAGTTATATAGCATGACATGTTCTAGGACACTCAGAGTTCTTGTTCCTCTACTGCTTAGTCCACATAAGAGTTACAAAGAAAGTTTATCTTATTATCTAAACTTATTTTGGTAACTGAAAATTAATCTGCACCAAACAACTTAAAAGGATTGTTAGCTGCTAATGTCACCTGATTTGGATACATTATGCAAATATCTAGCTCTCTGGAGAAATCTATAATTCTGGGAAAAATGGAGGGAAAGAGAAGGATGATCAGCAAGGGGGATGGACATGATTACAGCAGCAATGGGCATATTGTTGAAAACCCTGAAGGGCCAGGTTGGGGAGCGATCATCCTGAGGAGAACTTTGTAATAGAAATGTGGATAGCTCATGTCTGAACCAAACTTGCATTTTTGTGTTTCAGATACAGAATGATATGGAACTATTTTGTTCTGAATATCAACTGGAATATGGTTCCAAGAAGCATTGGGGGAGAGGATAAGAGTGGGAAAAAGCCAAGATGGCAATGACAGCCAAGGGAAGGTATTGAGAAGATCAGGTGGGCCAGTGGAATATGCAGCTAAGGGAAGAGATGAGGTGACATGGTTTTCTTTCTGCCAACCATGGCTCGTAGAACTTCTGCAATACATGTTTCTTTTTGGTTTCAAATAAAAGCTTTTGTGCTTGGCTAAGGTTCTAATGAGGATTAAAACACTGGCATTCCCGACACCCATGAATCAGATATAATCAGATGTATTTAATCAACTGATTTATTAGCACAGTATGTCCCTGAAACCAGTTCCAATACAGATAAAATGTAAGTGATCTTGCTCCTAACCTGGGTTAGGCAACATGCAGCTCTCAAGTTACCTGTTTGTGGCCATGAAGACTGAAAACTGATGATGCAGTTTCCCGTTTTAAAATGGGAAATGAATCACAATTAAAATCCAATTCTCCTCCAAAATCTTGTCTTACCAACATATGTTGGGCAACACCCTCCTCATAGCCCATAATTTCCCCCCAATGATCAGCATGGCTCTTGGCCACCTAAATATTGCACACTCCTGCCCTTACCAATAATTTAGTGACTTTTTTTCCCCATTACTTGTTTTTTATAATCTTTCTGCTCACTTGAAAGATGAACTGTATAGCAGATGTTTGCAACCTTTCTGAATGCAGAATATTGTGTGTGCTAATGCAAGTTCTAAAAGGTACTCTGTTGGGTTATAAAGCTACTGGCTGTTTTCATCAAAATGCACAATTATAGGTTCATGTCCTGTGGACTTCAGAAATTTTAGGAAGTCATCCGGGTGTAGTCCCATAGTTGCTGCATTGGTCATTGGGTGAAAATAAAGCCTATCATGACCTTCCAGAAAGCCAGCATCCAAAACAAAGTTCACTTTTCCCTCATCACAGAAAAGAGCTAAGGGGGTTGCACATCCCTGGCCAACTTTCAGGGTGTCCAACATGGCTGCTTCATCAGCAAAGCGCAGGTTCCCACTTCCAACACCCAGTTTCTTTGCCAAATCGTTTAAATTGATTTGTCGATCATGCAGAACTGTCACCAGCCAAAAGCCTTTTTTCTTCTTATCTTTAAGGAAAAGGTTTTTGCTGTGAGCTCCTTTTAAGTGTTGTACATATGGCATCATTTCTTCAACTGTGAATACCTAGAAGAGATAATTGAAAAAGTGTGACTCTTCCTTAAATGTATTGGCTGCTACCTGTTTTTAAATTGCATTTAAACTGCGGTATGCAGAATTTCCCCTCTATAACGCCCAGGGAAATGAACAGGAACAATGCAACAATCTTGCACATTCCAATGTGGTACTACTTAAGAAATCCATAAAAATTCTAATTATGTAGACCAGAATAAGCAAATAAGCAATTCTTGAACCTTTCTTTTCAGTCCTAAAGATTATATTGTTGAAATTTGGCAGCAAATTGATGAACAAAGGGGTGGTTTTCAGCAGGATAACCAGATTGACTTACATACGTACATAAATTGTTTTGTTTTTTAAAAGTTAAAATCCTTTCTCCTGCTCCTGTTAATATCCTCAAATCCTTGACATAGTTCAACATTACACAAGTGAGTGGCAGCCATTCAAAGGAAATCAGGAAGCCTCTAAGCATATTCAAAATAATACTTTTCTTAACACTGGTTTTTTAAATTAGCCTATTTATAGTTTTAATTATTGTAACGTTAACAAATACTTAAACTGAACATCGAAAATGAATTCATTTCATTTATTTGGGCAATCAACTGGCATCATGGCTAAAGTCCCTCAATTCCTTAGAATGGCCGCCATGGTTTCCAGGCCACAAGCAAGCCATATTATGTCTTCGTGTGTAGTTTTGATTAGATCACCATCGGAAACCACCTTAACTGTGCTTTGGGGCAGCATGATCAGTGACACAGCCATGGCAGCTTGTTAACCACGGTTTATAGCTTAACACGTTGTGCAGGCCTTCCATGCCTGGGCTTAAAACTCTGAATGTTTTCTGTATCACTTTGCTGCCATCTAGCAGCCATCTCTATGCCTAGTGTTGGGCAGATACAACTACCAAGACTGCAACTTTATACGAACTTACTTCGGAGTAAGTTCCATGTACTCAACTGGGTTTATTTCGCATGCATCGACTCCACAGTAAATTAACCCTCGTCTTTGGAAAAAAGGAGTGTTAGAAAAGGATTGATTAGCCACGTCCCACATACGGCTTCTCTACTGGCCACTGCTCCCACCAACGCCCCGTTCCGTGGCTTCTCTACTCACTTCGGGGTGATCCATGCTGAGCGCTTGGATGCCCAGGCCCTGCAAGTGAACCTCCAGCGCCTCTCGAAGCCCCCCACTGGCGGCGGCGGCTGTCCGGCCATTGCGGCCTCTCCCCACTTGCCGCAGGTCTTTCAGACAGGCAGAGCAGAAGGCGGAAACGCCGCTTCTCATCTCGAGCAACGACAGCTTCCTTCCTGCCCTGGCGCGGCCACTTGCATCAGAAAGGCGGGAAGCGGAAGGCGCGTCAGGACTCTTGGTTCTGGTTTAACGGCTCTACCTGTTTGCGTTCTCCAGCTGGATGGCACCACCTGGCCGACCTTGTCTGCTTTTAAAAAGCTGAATCTATGGAAGACCACCAGGAGATCCCAGGGATGTAAGTTAGGCAGCGAAGTTGAAAAACATTCTGGAAAAAAGTATTCCATGTTTTGCCAAAATCACTATGTGGATTGTTTGTATGATGTTACTAGCAGTTTGACCTGGAGTGGAGTGGGACTACCTGTACTCTGGGAATGATTTTGTATTGTAGGCAACAATGGCATTTACTTAAAAATAAATCCCCAGTGACTTTACTGGAACTCCACAATTTCCCAGGAAGCATATAGGAATTGGAACCCTGGGGGTAGTTTTATCTTATGTTTTGTTTTTTATTTAAATTAGCCTTCCCTGATTAGTGTCCTTGGCATCTGTAAGACTCCAGTTTCTATGATTCCCAGCTAACCCTACCATTGCTCAGGCTGACTAGGCATTTCAAAGTTGTGACCATGTAGTTACTGGAAGTCTGATTGGCTACTTCTTTTTAAACACATCTCAAAGAAATCACATTGGGGAAGGCTGATTTTAAAATACTGCATTCACATGTTGCACAAACAGCCATAGTTTGTTTAACCATGAGTGCTGAACAATGCTTACACCAAAGCTAGCCCATGACAGTTTGGTTTAGAGCGGGCCTCTCAAACTGATGGCTGGTGGGCCACATGCAGCCTTCCAAGTACTTTTCTGCAGCTGCAATATTTTGTAGGCCCAGCGGACTCTACCCGGTATCATCCTAAATATATCTTGCAAAAATATTATATATCCAGTAATAAAACCAATACTGTGCCACATCTCTCCTTTCAAAATGACCTTTTCTGTTAACTTTCATTATTACCTGAATATGTATAAACCATTCCAAAGGAATGGGCTCAAGTCCTACCAAGGCACCATCTTGACAGTTACATTTTTAACCAAGTGAGTTATGCAAATACAGTCCATCCGTTTAGTTTATGATTTTATGTATATAGTTAACCACACATTAAAAGTGTTGTGAAAATAAAAACCAGGGATCTTCTCTTACTCTAAATGGGAAGTCTAATTTTAATTTTAAAAAAGAATAAATAACTCAAACTCCAGGTTTCATGTGGAGTTTCCTTTTCTGTTTCTTTGTACTACAGTATTTCAGTATAAGCATATATTTGAATAATATTTAAAATTGCATCTATCTTGTATTCAGGCTTCAGATAAAAACAACTTATAATGCAATCTTAGGAATATCTACTCAAAACTAAGCTACATTGATTTTAATACTTTTTACTCCCAGGTAAGTGAGCTTAGAAGTTCAGCCTTTTTTCATAATTTAGTTTTCACATTAGTATTTATTGCCAAAGTAGCACCACTGCAGATTTTTAGTTATGATGCACTTTAAAAATCAGACTATTCTATTTTTCATGTGCAGAAATGTGTACAGTATCTTTTAAAAAATAACATACATTGGAAGCTTAATCATCACCAAGTTTGACTTATTAATATTTGCTTAGCGTGTTTGCTAAGCAATTAAGGAGTTGCTCCTGTCTTATGAATTCAGGAGCAACACCTTAAATGCATATGTATTTTCTCTAAAATACCTTCCAGTGGGTTCAGTAAGACTTACTTCTAGGTGAGTATAAATAGGGTTGTAGCCTAAATTAATTTTATTATAAACCAGCCAAACAGCAAACCAAATACATGGAAGTGATTTTAACATTTAAAAAAATTCTGAAGCTGAAATACAAGACATGTTTACTATGAAGCCCACAAAACACAGTGAGATTCATTTCTGAATAAACATAGTTAAGAGTGCATTTTAGACTTAAATGGATATGACTGAGTGCTTGGTTTTTATTTTGTTTGCCATTATAAACTAAGATACAATAAGTTGGTTTGTGTAAGTACTGTTAAAATGAATTCATGATTTTATCCAGCTCCCATTCTTTAGATGAAGCTTGCATAAGAAAACTCTTTTGAGACCCTCTTAGAATGCTGTTAGCTTTTTGTGTGTGCAGCAGGAAGGGTTTGCTAAGAGCAACAAAATGTTCTAATCTTGGGTATTTAACTGTAAACAGAATAAATTAGCATTCATTCTGAAGAAAGATAGATATTAAGCTGAATGGTCTTAATTGTGCATTCACCCTTATTTGGCACTGATTATATGGACTATAAAATGAATTGCATTTGAACTGGATAATGGCAACAGCTGCTTGTAGTGTGTTTTATTAAATAAACCAATCATTTAAATTGTTATAGCAAGTGAAGTAAGATATAATAGTAACCCTATCAAACAGAAAATTTGAAAGAAAAATTAATCCTGCAAGGTCCTTTTTAAGGTAATAAATATTGCCAAAATAAAGGAACCAATAGCCATGTTGGCTAGAGATGATGAAGGTTGTAGTCTGACAAATGAAGAACATTAGTTGTAAGAAAATTTATTTACATCTACATTCTGTTTAGACAGAAAAAATGAATTAATGACTGGGATCACATAAGCCATAACATAATTTGATTTGTTTTGGCTTAGTGCATTCTATAAACCCAACCATTGTGGTGAACCAGACCTTCATGAGTTGTTCAGAAACTCCAAAGAGAGAACTAGTATGCCATTTGGGGATCCTCCTAGACTCCTGGCTTCTGCTCGAGAAGGACTTTGCACAAATACATCCTGTGTTCCAATTGTGCCCATTCCTGGATGGGGGGGGGGGGTGCTGCTTATGATTACTCATGCCTTGGTCACCTCCTGTTTGGATTACTGCAAATGTTCCACCTGGGGCTGTTCTTAAAGATCACTCAGAAGCTACAACTGGTCCAGAATGCAGGTAGTTATGGGCATACTGTAATATGTCCTTATAATGGCACTGCTTTGCAAGCTGTATTGTCTCCCAGTCAACTTCCAGATGCAATTCAAAGTTACCACCTATAAAGCCATACATGGCACAGGAACAGATTGAAGGATCACCTATTTATGATTGTTTCTGCTCATCCCATAAGATCTAACAGAGTGTGCATGCTTTGGGTCTATTCTATTAAACAATATTATCTGATGGGACCTAGAAGATGTGCCATCTCTGTCACAACACCCACCCTGTGATTGGCTACTTTGTCATTTAGTGGGCCATGCAAATACTGTCATAGGATTAATACTAGCTTATACTTTTATATTGGCAGGTCTGTAGAGCCAAACAGCCTTAAATCTTCCCAGTAAAATCAGCAAACGCAGCTCTTCTCTCAAAACATCCATCTTCCCAATTTTTATCGCTGGCTGGTACTGGGTACAGAGTATTCCACCATCAGACGTGCCTTGCTCTTGTGATAAATGTTATTGTCATTACTTTGCATTTGTTTTTTACAATTTTATGCATAATGCCCTGTGATCTCTTGTGAATGATGATCCTAGATATTTTTTAAAAAATAAAATGAAATAAGACTTAAATTCAGTATTGTACATTCAAAAAGTAATCTTGATGGTATCAGTGATTCAATACCATTAGAGTTTCCTCTCAAATTATCATTTTTTGGGCTAATACTGTTACTATCACTGGCAGGCCTTTTATTCCCATTAGCTCCATTGCAGATTTGAGTCAGTTTCAAATCTTACACTGTATGGACCTTCTGTCCTTCTGAAGACAGTATCATCTACCCATGAATCTCATCTTATGACTGAAATTTGCTAACACTGCCCAATTACCAAAATAATGATCCATATAATGGTAAAGCAAACAGAGCTGAAATATTTTCTTACTTACTTGGAAGCATATTTCATTGACTAAACTGGGGCTTTTCTCTGACTAGATATAAATAGGATATTATTTTAACTTTGTATTGCAGTGAAACTTCCTTTTGAATAAATATACATTACTGTATCAACAATTTAGAGGAAAATAAGTCCCACTTATCCTGGTTGCAACTATTTCTAACCAAACATTGGGCAGGTTGAAATAAAGAACTGGTGGCAAGCCTATACTTGTCTCTTTTTGATGGCAAGTAATATCCAGATTTTTCACACTGAAACATATACAAGTTGGATCTACAAGAAAATATATCAGTATCAAGTGTATTTGTTCTGTGTTTCAGCCAAACAACCATTCTATTCATCCCCTTTTCCTGGATATTCCATTTCATTCCTCCCCCACCCCTTTTCTTTCTTTCTTTAGTATTTTGGTAAACGTTCCCCTGCTGATCTCTTTATCTCATTGCTTCTTCATGGCACGACAAGGGGGTTCAGAAGAGAATGGGGAGCTGGATCTTTTCTATGCCCTATTTCTCTTCAGTGGTAGAAGTTAGAGAGGTCCTCAGGTGCAAAGGTCTATCAGCAGAAAATCTACTTCCCTTCTTTCTCCCCACCCTGCTTCACCTGACACCCATAGCTAGAGAAGTGGGGATACAGAAGTGGCAGAGTATAGCTCTTTTAGTACCAGTTCTCTGATCCTGAATCCCATGGGTCAGAGAACTGATCTTCTATCAGATACTGGAATGACAGAGGTTCCCCACCTCACTCTTTCCCCCATTTCTTGGGCAGACAGAGCCCCTATTCTGCTTCCTTGGCAAGGCAGAGTAGAGTTTGGAAATGCAATCAGCACTTCTTTGTGTCAGTATACTTCCCTGCCAACTCGCATGCTGGATAACAGAGTTAAGTGCTGCCATGAGAAGAGCCCCAAGATACCCATTATTACCATCATCATCATTATTCCAAATCAATTCACTTAAGGATGTGGTTATGGACTGTAACACACTGGTCTACTGTGACTTAGTAAGCAGATGTTTTTTGATTTCCCAGTTTAGGCCTGAGTGACTAGCCCAAAGTCACCCTGCCAGCTTCTGTGTCTAAAGGAGGACTAGAACCTGCCTTTCCCCACTCCTAGTCCAGCACTTTAACCAACACTTTATATTATATCCAAGAAAGGATACAAATTCTGGCAAATGTTTTAGTCTTTTATCCTTCTAGCCCCTCAGTCTACAGTTCAAGTTCTAAGAGTAGCAAGTGCCCTGCTAGGCCATATTTCAAAAATAAATATATGAAAAGCATCTGTTAATGTAATGTATGGCTTTTAAAAAAGCAAAAAAAACCAAACCCAACCACTACAATAATGTGCAAGAAATATTAGTCTGTAAACATGTAAACGCAGTAGTTAAAAATTACATGTTAGGAAAAGAAATAATCAAACTGCTTTATACTGAAGACAGGTATCCCTAAGTGCACATTGTTATCGTGAGTCAACCTCGAACCAAAGCCTTAGTCACAATTTATCCCACTTCAACCTAATCCAAAAGGCTTCTCCGGGCAATCTTTAGGGTTTTTGTTTTTGTTTTTGTTAAAGGTGTCCTAATTTATACCCTTTCATTGGCTCCGCAAGGGACGGAACCCGGATCACTTTAAACCACGTGAGCTGCGAGCTAGCCTTTGCCCTTAACCTGACATGAGGGCAAGTGAAAGTCACGGGGCTTTGGGGACTGATACTGAGCATGCGCCACAAATTGCGCATGCCCAAATGCCTAGACTGGGCGGGTTTGGGGTTTTTTCCCCCCCCCCATCCTTTTAGCACTGCACTTACATTTTTTATTCGTGCTGAACAGATTCGTCCGGAGAAGCAAGTAGCCGAAGACGTCACGGAAGAATAGTGTGACGAGAAAAGTCAGTAGCGGGTATTGACGCTACTACTGCAAGAGGGAGGCGCGCGCACACGGCTTGGAGCGGTTGAAGAGAGGAGTGACCGGTTGAGGGGGGCGTGCGCCATCTTCCGGCTGGGCGGTGGTAAAGCGCAAAAGAGACGGAAGGTAATGAGAAGGACGTAGCCTGTCAGGCAGGGCTCGCTGCGTTAAAAAAAAAAAAAAAAGACCACAGCGAAAGCCTGGAGGAGAGTTGGCTGTTCTTTCAATGTCTGGACATCTCCTCAGGGGTGGCTTCTTTCAGGAGCTGCGCGTGTGCTCCCTTCCTCTGTTTCTCTAATATTGTTTGCCGCCATTCTGCAAAAGGGTAGCTTCGTTGTTCTGTTACGCCAAAGAGAGGACAAATAGCAGCAAATATGGCATAAGGGGCCAGTTCTCCTAAGATGATGCTCTGAGTGTCATCGTACCTTCTTAGGGGATGCGTTTTATGAACGACGACAGTTTATAGGCATATCCTTTCTTTGTTAAAGTGCTAGATTCCAAATTTGACAGCTTACTATTTTATTTAGAGCCACACCAGATATGGGCTGCAAAAATCATGAGCACCACAAAATGGCAGCAGCAAGATACAGAAAGACACTTTGTGGCCGGCTACTGGTATCCTAATTTTACGATCAGGATGCATAAAATTAGTTACGACCTTTGTCTTTTTGAATACTGGTTTAACATAAGTTTTTTACAGAGTGCAGCTTTTCTTTCCAAATAAGCCAATTTGTAGAAGGAAGGTACAGGAGCTCCATTCCTCCTTTGCTTTCGGTGTACATCTTTTTAGACTGTCCACCTGAAAAACGTTTCATTCAAGCCCTGTCTTTTCTTGGTTACAGAGAGAAACATGAACTGGATGCCACCACTAGAGAATTTGGCCCATTTATATCGGGCTTGCAGGCAGCTGCGCTCCCTGGCGCACCGAAAACAGTGGAAGTCTGTCCTGTCCTCTGCCTATCCCATGTGCCCTGTTCAGCTGCACCCTCTGCTCTGGCAGCCAGACACCACCTCACAATTCAGGCTTTTCACCACCAAGGAGGTAATTAACAGTTACTTTATTATTGCCTTGAAGGAATTTTGTGTGCCTCTAGCTAAGAAATAAAAGACAATGTTGCTTATAGAGGGATCTCCACTGAAGCTTCTAAAGGCAAATAATGCAATAGAGATACATACTGTATAAATGTCTTAAACTTTCCAAACAACCATGGGTATGCTTTTTGCCCAGTTCGCCTTGAGGAAGAAGAGCAACCTGTCCAAAATGCATCAGTGTGACACAACCAGTTCATTACATTTTTTACTTTTCACAAATGTTTTGAAATGTAGTTAAGGGGAAGAATTCTAGGTTCACTTGATGCTGTGCCCTTTTCAAGCATCGGTATTCTATTCAGTAAATGTGAGCCTAGGGAGATCTTTGCACACTGCTGTATGTGTCAGCTTCCTGGGAGAATATGTGGGCTTCCCTGGGCACATGGGAAATGGTTTTTTAGTCAAACCTAGCTTTGGTAAGGTAAGGAATTAACAGTTGCAGTAGAAAAGGAGTTAGTGCAGCTTCATTGCCATGAGCCCAGACAGGCAACCTTAGCGTTTGGGGGGAGACGGAAGGTTGAAATGTGGGTGAAAAAACACATATGGTCACAGAACCTTTTTTCCCTCAGGGAGTAGGGAATTTTCCTGTTTATTTTTAAACTTTATATGCCATTTTTTAGCAATGATATTCAGAGTGAGTTCCAGGGGCCACAAAAATGGTTTTACGGTTGGCCAATTTAGTATAGGAGGATACAACCCTCTTTTCTCCAAGTAGTTGTATCATATTTCTTTTTTCATTTTATCCCCAAGCAGCTCACTGCCTAATTTGCAGTCCTAATCACCAGTATTCAAATACAGGTCTACAGCAGATGACATCACCCAGCTAATCTTGGCTGATACTAGAAACTAAGTAGGGTTGAACTTTTGAGCAGGTATAGTTTCCCTCAAAGGAACTGCATTAGTTCACATCACTCTAAATCATGGTTTCTTGTTTCATTTTGGCTCAGTGTGTTGTGTGAACCCAGTCAATGTAGTTTGAAAACCATTGTGGCTTATTTAATATATAGTGGTTTAGTTTAAGTTCATATCTTTCATGAGATTCGTGAGAATCCAGCCCCTTAGTTTAAGGCTTAGTGTATTATAGAAACCCAGAAAATGAATTGATCCAGTAACTAAATATATTGTTCTTAAATTCCATTGTAGAGAGAGAAATTGGGCAAAGAGAAACTGAAACCTGTACAGCTGAGAGCAAAGAAACAAAAGGTTGAGATAAGGTCCAGAATGACCGTGGAAGAGCTTGCAAAAGTGATGCATAAAGATATAGGTGAGCTTGTTCCTTCAAACAATGCATGGAATTTAAAAATGGAGCAATTCCTTGATCATCCTTTCACCTGATTCCTGACTGAAGTCTTTGTGGTGCAGCTTCACTTGTGAATCTCACATATTTACAGTTTCAAATGCAGGGGCATCTACTACAGAAAAAAGACCACAGGACACTGGCTATCCTCAATTCTAGCAAAAACCTCTGATTTCTTCCTTATTCCAGGTCATAGTTTCTGATCTTTGTGTACAGACAAATACACACAGTTCAGATTAACCCCACATTTCCTTTTTGTATTTACCCCTCATACCCCTGCGCACCCTTTTGCACCCTCGTGCACCCAACAGCAGCCACCCCTGCTGTGCCCACACCGCACCTCAGTGGCCACCCATACACCCGCCCCACGCTCCCCCATGTGGAAGCAGCCACACCTGACCTGCTGCATCTTGACAGCCACCCATGCACCCTCCCCAACCCAGCATCAACAACTTATCTGCCTGCCGGCCTGCTTGCACACTGCCTGGAGCTTGCAATTTTCTGACAGCTTCCCCATTGACTTTGCTTGTTGGAAGCCAGCAGGAAGTTGTGAGGAGGTCCTTGCTTAATGATGGCAGTAGGGAGTGCTGATATTGCCATCACTAAGTGATGCAGTTACATGATGTTACGCTTTACGACCGCATCATTTAGCGATGGAAATTCCGGTCCCAGTAACTATCATTAATATCAAGGAATACCTGTGCATGCTACTTGGGACAAATGCATGCTATTCCTTAAGAACATGAAGCAGGAACATGTGATAAATATCTGCTTATTGGAGAGTTTTGGAGCAGGGCTTATGTCACTCATTAGCTTTTTTAATTGTTTCAGTATTTCCTGCATTTCCAATATCACAAAGGCTTCATAGGGGATGCTTGTACAAATGTCTTTGATTCTCTGGAGTATTTTTCAGCCATCTGCTTCCTCTGCGCCTAAACTGTTTTTATCTGAAAACAAGTTTAAATTATAAGAATTTAGCATAGAAGTTGTTCTGATTCTTCAGTTGACTCCCTTTAGTCTTTTTTCACTGCATAAACATATTTATCAATGTGGTGGTAATGATAACATTGAAATCTGACAGAGCATCAAGGTATCTGATGGCTGTAGATCCTTGACCTTACATGACAAAGATTTTCTCCAGTTAGTGCTGCTTTATCGTAAGCCTGTTCCTTGGTTGGATCATTGCTCAATGAATGTTCTGTTTTTATACTCAGATCATGTGTATGAAGCCCTGCTGAACACAGACATAGATTTAGATTCACTAGAACCAGATTCAGTCTTGGAAACAAATTGGATCAAAGACATCATTAAAAAATCTGGCATGCAGTACAAATGGGCTGAGCTGAAAGAAGAAAAAGTAAAAGAAAATAAAGACGTGGTTAGAAGGTAACATCTCTGTTTAAATGATTTCTGATTGCTGGGTTTATACAAAACTTGTATATGTATATGTAACCCACTGTATGGATGGTGCAGAAAAAGATGGGCCCATGGAGACTGACTTTTGCTACCTTTCAGTCAATACCTAAACCAAAGCCCAGTTTTACCCAAACATGTTCTATTCTGTGCAAGCTACGATCTATAATTCAGTTAAACCTTTTAAAACCAGCATACCATTACCCATATCCTATCACTTGGAGGCACATGCAGTGTACTGACTCTCTCAAAGTCATATTTTCAGATAAAAGTAAATCATGAAAATGTTGATTGGAACATTTCATTAATAACAGATAAATTATATTTATAATGTATATTTAATTGGATTATAGCCACTCATGTTCACTATGAAAGCATGTTGAATGTTAAATTATCTTGCATGAGCCTCAGATACTTTTAGCTATCTCATCAACTCCATCTGTTCATGACTTTTCTTCTCATCCCATCCACTCCTACTTCATATATTTGTTTTGTAATGTCATCCTCATTCATTCTCTCCATATGAGCAAACCACCTCTATGTATTTCTTTTATACTGGTCACTCACTTTTACATTCAATCCACATTCATTCTACATCCATTCATTGTTTATCCTATCTCTTTTTTAAGTGATGCAGTCACATGATGTCGCACTTTATGACCACATCATTTAGTGATGGAAATTGCACCTTCTTTCCATGCAAAAGGTTCTAGATAAGACAGACTTCCCTGCCAGTGGTGACACTGCTGAGTGATGTGGTTCAATGGTCTAATTTGCTCAAAGACAGTTCCTGTATTCTATTCCTGAATTTAAATAGAATTCATTACAGCAGTTCTGTTCACAGTTTCATATAAACAATTGATTTGGAAACCAAAAACCTTTACTTAGGGCAGGGTTGCAACCCTCGTGTGGGTTCCCCAGTACCCTCAAAGTGCAACTCAAAAATCTGGCGGCAAAACAGCATTTTCTTTTTTTCTTTTCCTTTTTTTCTTTTCTTTTAGAGCAATAACAAAAAGAAATAACTAAATAAAAAGAAATAAAACAGAAAGATACATACATTATTAAAAAAACAGTTACATAACAAGTGCTTAAAAAATACGTGGAAAAAATGCAACAGAAAAATAATAAAAAATGTAAAGTATAATATGTTGCTACAACAATAAACAGTTACAATTCTATATATATTTATCTAATGCAAATATTATGCAAGTATATATATATTTATTTATTTCTAATACAATTATATAACTATCGTGCTTTTTCCTAACCTGCTGTATTTTGTATAAATGAGTCCCATATTTCATTATATTTGTCCATACAAAGTTTATGTCTAGGCAATCTGCTCATAGGTGGCAAGTGTATTCAGATCTTCAATCCATTGAGTGAATGGGGCCATATATTTATCTTTCCAGTGCTGCAATATCAGTCTTTTAGCCATAGTAAGGGCATGGAGAATCCATTTACATTGTCCAGTTGTCAAATTCCATGTACTAGGCATGTAATTCAGGAGAACATTATCCACTGAAAATTTTAGCTTTTCCTGCAGTCACGTTTATATGGCCCACTACTTTCTCTAGTAAGTATAGGACATTGTAAAAACATGTGTTTTAAAGAAGCATTGTCCTTGTTACATCTCCAACAAAATGCTCTCTTAGGCAGTCCTTTTCTATACAAATGTAATGGAGTTTAAAATATTCTAAATATTTTTTGTTATATAAGTCATAGTTTAAGGTCCACTGACACTCTTGCTATAGAAGTTAAGACATTCTCCCATTGTCTAAGCAATATAGAAACCTCTAATTCTTTATTCCACTCATCTCTTAACATTTGCATGTCAAATTGATTTATTGATAACAAATATTTATAAAAGCTAATAGTAGGTTTTTTTAGTTTTAAAGTATTTAACAAGTTGTTCTAATATCTCAGGTGTCTCAGAAGCTGAAAATGCTGCTGGTCCAAACAATGTTGTTAACAAATGTTGTAGCTGTAAATATTGCCATTGGGTTACATATGGTAGATGATATTTATCTCTTAGTACAGCATATATTAAAAATTCATCTTCATCACCTTATCAATTGGTCCAAAGTCAATATCCCCACTTCCATCCAATTTTTCCATATCACCATCTTTTCCCCAGTTTTTAATGTTAGGTTTCCCCATAAAGTCAATTTAGCATAGGAAAAAGGATCAAATCTTTTTTTAATAGACATCACATTCCACAGCTTTCTAACTGACATAATCGTTTCCAGAGATACTAGAGTTCTATCGTATTTAGATCCTCATACTGTCCATCCAACCAAAGATGCTATGTATGTATATTCCAATATTGCCCAAATCAAAACATTAACACCAAATGTTGGCTTCCAGTATTTAATGCTTGACCATAGGTAAGCTTGGTGATATAGCTCCAGATTCGGAAAACCAAATCCTTCCTCATTAACTGGTAATTACATTTACTGTAAAGATACTCTCAGAATTGAAGAACCCCATAAAAATTTTCTAAACAAATTTATTTTCTGAAAATATTTGTCAATATTTGTTTTCCCAGCTGAAGAACATCAGGGAAACAGTCCAACCAAGTTCAGTTCTTTCATTGCTTACACCATTACTCCCCCCATCATCTTGAATTGTATATAGTCTTTTTATATAGAATTGTTATTAGTTAATTTTAATATGGATATTTATATTTTCATTGTTTTTACTGTTTTGGATTTTAATTGTGAGCCACCCAGAGTTGCCCTCTGAGAGAGATGGGCGGCATATAAATTTAATAAATAAATAAATAAATATAGACAAAATCTTGCCAGACTAAATCTGACCTATGCAAACCTAATAGATATATCCTGGGAGATTCTAGGGAGTGGCTATCTTTTGCCCACGCTCCTGCTCTGGACTGTGTTGTCTTGTCCTGCCTTTCTTCCTGGGAGCCTAAATCTCTACTCCAATCTATCACAATATTTTCCAGATATATGAACAGGAATTCTTCTCAGAATATAAATTAATCTGGGAATCATATTCATTTTGAGAATATTCATCTTTCCCCAAAGGATAAGGTTTAATTACTCCTATCTATCCATATATGAAGAAACCTCTTTATATATTTTATTTATAATACATGTTACTATGTCTTTTGGTATACACATACCTAAATATTTAATGGATTTAAGTAATTAAAATCTCTGTCGGAAACATGTTAACATGAATTCTGTCTACTGTGATATTATAGTATATAATTCATATTTCTTTTTCTGTATTTCTCTGTACAATGTAGTAGATGGGCATCTAACCATTTGTGCCCATAAATGTTTCAATTCATCTTTCAAATTGTTTTCCCTTTTATTTTTAATCTTATTTTTATATGATGCATAAGCAATAATTCAACCTCGGATATAAGATTTATATGCTTCCAATTCAAAAATAAGAGCACTTGATTTTCTGAATTCAAATCAAAGTATTTCAAAGTCTCTACCCGCATTTGTTGTACCAATTCTTTATCATTCAACAAGGAGATATTGAAATACCAATTTCTCGATACCTTGACCGGTTTCTGAAACACACAATTCAAAATAATTGCACTATGGTCTGATACATAACAAACATCAATATTACATTCTTGAATTTGATGATATAGAGTTGCTGATATTAAAAATAATCAAATCTAAAAAAGTGCACACTTGAATAAAATGTATATTCTCTTTTAGTTGGGTATCTCAAACACCGGGTCTATTAAATTCAATTCTTCCGTATAAGAATTCTTTAATTGTTTTCCTCACTGATTATTGTTTTTTTTCGTATCAGTGTATTTCTGTCAAGCTCAGAGTCCAATATTTCATTAAAACCTGCTATTATCACTTTATCATAATTGCACTCATTCAAGTGTTGAAAACATTCATAAAACATAATAGGAGAATCTAAATAGGGTCCATTAACATTAATTGTAGCTATAACAATCCCTGCTATTTTAGCACATAAAGTTAAATAACGCCCATTGATATCAGTAATAATCTGTTGTACATCAATTGAAAATCTTTTTCAAACCAAAATGGCCACACCTTTAGCTGTCATCAAAGTATCTGTGAGGTAAACCTATCCCACCCAATCCTTCATTAATAGAGATTTATCCTGTTCCATTAGATGAGTTTCCTGTAGATAAGCAATATCTGCCCTTAACAACTTTAAATATGCTAAAATTACATTTTGTTTCTTAGGTTCTCGCAGCCCTTTTACATTAAGGCTAACTAACTTCATCCGTTAATTTATATTTTGGCCCATTTATCAATATTCTCCCAATACCAATTCATTTTATAACCTGTACCATTTAATAAATGTCTAATAATATTTTTTATGTTTAAATATATCTTATTTCCTAATATTGCTCGCAGACTTAGAACCTCCGCAGGAACTCAAATTAATATTCAAATAGCATTGTACTACATATATATAGAATCTGTACTTAAATGAAAAAAAAGAAAATGTGATTATGTACAAAAAAATGAAACAGCAAACAAATAACATTATTACAAAAATTAAAGAGAACCCTAAAAAAAAGACAAAAAAATAAATAGAAATGCATGATCTCTCAGTAGGATAGAACTACAGTTTCATCTCTCTTATTATAAGTAAGTACAAAGAGCAGTTTCAAACTAAAATGGCAGCATTTTCTGACCATTTTCCATGGATAGGTGCAGTTAAGGGTGAGATTACAGTTTGCCTCCCAGAAATTATCTATTTCTACCCTTAAAGTGCCTTTTCCAAACACCCAAAAACACACCCAAAAACATTCAGCTTTCCTTCTTGTTTGTGATATAATATGCTGTTCACTAAAGGGTTAGGAGGTTGAGTTGTGGCTGCCAAACCTTCAGAAGTTCCTTATTTGTAATTTAGCCATGAAAAACATGTTTCCTTTTATGTAGAAAGAATACATCTTGAGGACACTCTGGTTCTGAGTGTTAGTTGTTACGGAAAACTGAAATGTAGAGATTGGGAATTTTAAGGGATTTGTTAAGTAGAGAATGCTACACATGAGAAGGGCTTATTTCATTTACAAATTGAATGTATTGCTATTGGTTGCAGGCCTCCTCAAAATCCAGCTTTATTAACCCCCAGGCCTCCAGTTATTACCGTACTGGGCCATGTTGATCATGGAAAAACTACATTACTTGATAGCCTGCGAAATACTCATGTGGCAGCAATGGAGGCAGGAAGTATAACACAGCATATTGGTGCCTTTCTTGGTATGATTTATTTGAGTATTATTCTTACTCGCCTTTGGATGAAGGATAAAATGGCTGTGACTTTCCAGATGATGGTGGATTTCATCTCCCATTATTTCTCATTGGCTATGTTGGTACAAGCAGATAAACATTATCTGCACATTGCTTTTGTCTGGTGAATCAAAAAATAGCCTAAATGTTTTAAATAAGTACAACAGCATCTGGAATATCTTGGGTTTCATGCCCTTTCTTTAGATCTTCTATGCCAGCTAAAATTATTGAATATAAAACTTTTTTTTTGTACTTACTATAAAAATAATATTCACTAGATACTGTTTGAGTTAAACAAAGTTAGTGGAGACTACTGTTTAAGAGACTATCCTAAGAGTCAAAGTCTCAGATTTGAGTTTTTACTGTGCTATGAATTCATGAGGTGACCTTAAGCAAGCGATATTTTCTAAGGTTGTCAATCCCTCATCTGCACATAGTCTATTATATCAAAATTGTATTATTATAAAATGATAATAACATTTTGATACCATCATGACCATGTAATTTCTTGTTCAAGGGCACCTCATGAATTCACAGCAGAGTAAAAGGACTGCAAGAAGATAATGTACCTGAAGTGAGCAAAATACCCTCCAGCTGTCCATAACTGGAGGGAGGGAGGGAGGGAAGCATCTAATACTTCTCAAGTGGATGGAGAAAACAGACAATGAGGTGGTATGAGATTAGTGAGGTAGGAACCAGAGGCTGTATGGCCATATGGCTCTGAACTCTCCTGCCCTTCTGGATTAACAGATACTTCGCAGGTTACCTGGTGGCCCTGGGAGGTAGTTGAGATACGTTAACATATATATATACTGTATATATCTATATCTATATGTTATATATAGTTGAGATACGTACATACATACATATATATGAATTCTTTGCTCTGTAATCAACAATCAACTGTTGTATAGGAGGCTTCCATTCTTGTCTGCAGTAGAGTCTAATTTAGCTGAGAGCCAAATTCAAGGTTATTTACATGGAGACTAGTGATTTACTACCAAACCTGGGTGTGAAATCTGACAAACAGCCACCACACCTTTCCTTGTAATAAGGTTGCCTCAAAAACTCAAGTTTCAAGCTAGTTCATATGAAGTTTCCCAGTATGGTCAACAGCAACTAAATGCACGTTACCCACTCTATTTCCTGGTGTCAAAAAATAGATCCTAACTAGTTTCATTGCTGGGCCTATTATAGATTATAGAGCAGGTGCCTCTGTAGGTGGTGTATTGGTCTTCAACACCCATAATTTCCAACCATGCTGATTGTTACATGAGAAAATTATAGCCCAACATATCTCGAGGATGCCACTTTTGCAAATATTAACACATAATATAGAAATGGAGATAAACTTAAAATATTAGGAGCAAAGCCCCAAGTAGAGCAGTGTTTTGCAGAAAGGCTTAACAGCTAAACATGGACTATGGAAAAGTGACTATACATTTTAGGCAATTTCTCTGTTTAGAATTTAGAGTTTTACTTGTACGAGGAACTTACAAATCTGATGGAAGCAGCTGTTGGTTTAGTATGTTCTGTGAAAATGGTGTGAGAAGCATTGAACTCTTGTTTAGAAGATATTGTATATGTTTCCAATTGTTTTTGCAGTGCAGTTGCCTTCTGGGGAACAGGTAACATTTCTGGATACTCCTGGCCATGCTGCATTTTCAGCCATGAGGGCAAGAGGTACACATATCACTGATATTGTTGTACTGGTGATAGCTGCCGATGATGGTGTGATGGAGCAAACTGTGGAATCCATTCAACATGCTAAAAATGCTAAAGGTATCCACAGATTTTGTTTTCTTTGGGGGAGTTGGGGGAAAAGGTAAGTGCCACTGTTGACACATTACATACAGCTACTGAATACCTTATTATTTGAAGTCCTGTTAGTCATCTGGAACAAATTAGATATGTATCTGAAAGTTGTTCCTCCCCATTCTTTCTCTCTCAGTTCCAATCATTGTTGCCATCAATAAGTGTGACAAACCCGAAGCTGATCCTGAAAGAGTAAAGAAACAACTACTGGCTTATAATATTGTTTGTGAAGAGTATGGAGGAGATGTTCAGACTGTTCCTATCTCTGCATTAAAGGTACTGCAAATCAGCTTCAGTGCCATCCCTGAACTAAATGTGTGTCACATTTGCTTGTTTATTTGCAGTAAAAAATGGATTTTTCAAGGACCACATGATGCAACATTTGGCAGGGTTTTTGGGAGAGGAAGACACTCACCTGAACCTCTACCTCTTGAGCCCAGCTGTTTGGAGAAAAGCAGTTTTTCTCAGCACTGAGCAGGAAAATTTCCTAATGAGGAAAAAATATTTTGCTATTTTTTTATGGGTACTGAACTTGGGAGATGCGATGAAAGAGGCTGTAGTCAGCCACCAATGTACCCTAGATTTTAAGTCAACAAATCTTCAGTAAATCTGCAATGCACACTGAATGAGTTACAATGGCTGTTAGAAGTCTTACCTTTTCTGAACTACTTTTGACTTTTCTGGTCTAGAGCAATAACCTGATGAACTTAAAAGAGGCAATTGTAACTCTTGCTGAGGTGATGGAACTGAAAGCAGATAGCACAGGTCTCGTGGAAGGTATTGTAATAGAGTCTCGCACAGATAAAGGGAAAGGGTGAGCATGCATCTTTTCATTCCATTTCATTCTTGGCTAGGAGTTGCTTTAGCATTTCCAATAGTACAATTAAATGACAATGTATAATAACACTTAAAATTTAAAAACAGTCTTTTAAAAAAAAACCTAAACTTTCTTGATTTAAAATATATTTTTACATAGAAGAGATTTCTTTTAGAAAACCTGTTTGCTTGGATTTCATCTATCCTCTCTCTAGCACTTCAATAATGCATCAGTGTGAAATTTGCATTATTGAAGAGCTACTGCGATCGGTCCCCATAGATTACATCGGTAGCACACACTAGGTTCCCTGCTATACCTGAATTGGGGAAAAAAAAGCTTTAATTAAAAAATGAATGAAACACAGCCTGCTGCAAAGCAAAGCACCAGAATCCATCATCATATTAATTGCCAAGAAAGTCTTTGAGCCCTACCTGAGTCCCACAAGCATTAATAGAATGATTGCAGCCCAGCATTTTGTTTGGAAGAGTATCAACCTGCCCACTCCCAAAAAAGGTAAGCTGAGAGTAGTAGGGAGGGTGAGTGGGTGGGGTTAGAAAAAGTGACAAAAATCATTTTCATAAATTTATTTGTAAAAACATTTGGTGATTCCAATATACTGCCCCCCATGGCAGCCATTTTGTGGATAGCAAGCCTCCCCCTGGCAGCCATTTGAAATAGTATCCCCCAAATCCCAGGCGCATATAGGATTGGGGATGGAATAAGAGAATCAAGGAAGAGACCTCAATAACATGCAGTTGCCTACGGGCCTTCTCTATCATTATCTCTATCTAACCTTGTTAGGAGAATGTTTCTGAAGATAATTTGGGTGCAAAAGCAAATATATTACTCTGACCTGTTTAATAGATGGGTAAGATAAAAGTATGATAATTTGTGTCAAAGTAAATTTTAAACTGAAAAAAATTATATAGATGTATTACAGTATTAACATAATAAAGCTCTATAAAGAGGCTTACACATTAAAACATACCTTTCATTGTGAATATCAAACCAAATGCCATTTTTCTTTTTACTTGCCTTCCACCTGGCCCCAGTCCAGTAACCACTGCCATTATCCAAAGAGGCAGTCTGAGAAAGGGCTGCATTTTGGTTGCTGGAGAAACCTGGGCCAAAGTGCGGCTGATGCTTGATGAGAATGGCAAAATCATGGAAGTTGCTTCTCCCGGTATGCCCACAGAGATTGTGGGGTGGAAGGAGGTCCCTGCAGCAGGAGAAGAAATCCTTGAAGTAGAATCTGAGGTACAGTACATTTTTTGTTTCAGTATTCAAATGTAATGCTCCTAGACCTGTCTCTGTCCAGTGTTCATCCAAAGTTTTAGTCCTCCAGGATGCACCAGAAAAAGAGCTGCAGAAATGAAATGCCAGGGAAAAGGAACATATTTTTTTCAAGATATGGAGGTAGTTTAATTTAAGCAGGCAAGAGTATACATTTTTATCTACTCCACATGGCACTTACTCAAAACTGGACCCATATTTTTATATCTCTGTTGTTGATTCATTTAGTTGAGGAATATAATATTGGTTCTGTTTTAATTTCTGATCATTCACCAGGAGTAATGTCTTGGTTTGCGTAAAAAAAATCCCAACTGGGAGAAGTAACATTTTAATTTTTTTTTGTTGGAAGATGCTCAGTTTGTTGAGTAACAGTAAAGGTATTGATATGTTCTTTTTCAAATTAAAAGAGGGTCAACTAATTTGGGGATAGTCTAGGATATATTTAAAGCTTTTGTTTGGGGTAAGCTAATAACTTATGCCTCTGTGGAAAAGATGCATAAATTACACTATAGAAATCCTATATGCATAAATTATAATATAGAAATTCTAAATTCTGTGTACAATATAGAATTATAGAAAAGACATTTTCTCAGTACTGAGGATGGTCAGACACATCTTTGGACATTATTGGGCAGAAAATTAAAATATGATTTTCGCTCTTATGAGAAATTGACATTTTGGCGTACAGATAGATCTCACTTACTGACTGCCTCGTTCAGTGACTGAAGTTACCACAGTGCTGAAAAAATAACTTTATGACCAATGTCCACATTTGCGACTTTCACGGCATCCCTTAGTCACATGATCACCATTATAGTCAATATGCATTGTTGTCCTGTGCCTGACCTGTTTTTTTTCCCCCTTGCAGAGTAGAGAGATTGGAGGGGAAGGGATTACAAGAGAGTAAGCAGGCACACAATGGAGAATACTCATTGAAAGGAATGCAGTGGTGCCGGCGGCCCCAAGAGCACTCAGGGCTGGGAGCCACAAGTACACTACACAAACAGCCTGTATTCCCCATTAGTATCTAGTATAATTTTGAAATTTGAATACTTTGGCAGTTTCATCAAGTTTTTAAAACTTTTTCTTCGTTTTCTTTGTTATTTTTTGCATTTTTTTTAGCTTCTAGTTTTCTCACTTTTTTAACCAATATAGTTTAGTTTTTCTTTTTTTAAGTATATGGTTAATCAAAAACTGGTTTGATATGCTTTTTTATGGAACTAGTATACAAATATATTGATAGTAGTAGCAGAAGAAAACACTAACACTGCTGAAACTGAAGCTAGCTGTAGCAAGCTACTTGCATCCTGTTAGAACTGGTTTCTTTTCCCTTGCATGGGATTGTGAAATTGTGGTAGAAACTTCTTTCCCTTTGCTCAAAGCTTGTTCCAGAAAGCCTAGTGTACTCTCTATTCTCTCTATGTCTAACTTCTTTTCCACTATGTAAGGTAAAGTATGTTAGGAATACAAACAAGAGTAGGTACTAAATAATTAATTGAAAACTTTAGTGCTTGAGAACCCCAGGTGTTCTCTTTCCAGTGTGGAGAGTAGGGCATTAATATGCTCATGGTGATGTTTGTTGATATTTACCAGCCTCCTTCCCCCATTTTATTTATTGATAAGTGTATGCACATAGGCACGTACAAACATAATACAGGTGAAACTCGAAAAATTAGAATATCGTGCAAATGTTCATTTATGTCAGTATGGCAACTCAGAAGGTGAAACCAATATATGAGATAGATGCATTACATGCAAAGCGAGATATGTCAAGCCTTACTTTGGTATAATTGTGATGATTATGGCGTACAGCTTATGAAAACCCCAAATTCACAATCTCAGAAAATTAGAATATTACATGACATCAATAACACAAGGATTGGAAATAGAACAATATCGGACCTCTGCAAAGTATAAGCATGCATATGTACTCAGGACTTGGTTTGGGCCCCTTTTGCAGCAATGACTGCCGCAATGCGGCGTGGCATGGATGCTATCAGCCTGTGGCACTGCTGAGGTGTTATGGAAGACCAGGATGCTTCAATAGCGGCCTTCAGCTCCACTGCATTGTTCGGTCTCATGTCCCTCATCTTTCTCTTGGCAATGCCCCATAGATTCTCTATGGGGTTCAGGTCAGGCGAGTTTGCTGGCCAAGTAAGCACAGTAATCCCATGGTCACTGAACCAGGTTTTGGTACTTTTGGCAGTGTGGGCAGGTGCCAAGTCCTGCTGGAAAATGAAGTCAGCATCCCCATAAAGCTCGTCTGCGGAAGGAAGCATGAAGTGCTCCAAAATCTCCTGGTAGACGGCTGCGTTGACCTTGGACTTAATGAAGCACAGTGGACCAACACCAGCAGATGACATGGCTCCCCAAATCAACACAGACTGTGGAAAATTCACACTGGACTTCAAGCATCGTGCATTGTGTGCCTCTCCATTCTTCCTCCAGACTCTGGGTCCTTGGTTCCCAAATGAGATGCAAAAGTTGCTCTCATCAGAAAAGAGGACTTTGGACCACTGGGCAACAGACCAGTTCTTTTTTTCTGTAGCCCAGGTAAGACACTTCTGACGTTGTTGGTTGTTCAGGAGCGGCTTGACCAGAGGAATACGACATTTGAAGCCCATGTCCAGGATCTGTCTGTGTGTGGTGGCTCTTGATGCACTAACTCCAGCCTCAGTCCACTCCTTGTGAATGTCCCCAATACTTTTGAATGGCCTTTTCCTGACAATCCTCTCCAGGCTGCAGTCATCCCTGCTGCTTGTGCACCTTTTTCTACCACACTTTTCCCTTCCACATAACCTTCTATTGATGTGCTTTGATACAGCACTTTGGGAACATCCAGCTTCTTTTGCAATTACCTTTTGGGGCTTTCCCTCCTTATGGAGGGTGTCAATGATGGTTTTCTGCACAACTGTCAGGTCAGCAGTCTTTCCCATGCTTGTGATTCCTACTGAGCCAGCCTGAGAGACCATTTAAAGGTTCAGGAACCCTTTGCAGTGTTATGGATTCATTAGCTGATTAGAGTGGGACACTTTGAGCCTAGAATATGGAACCTTTTCACACTATTCTAATTTTCTGAGATTGTGAATTTGGGGTTTTCATAAGCTGTACGCCATAATCATCACAATTATACCAAAGTAAGGCTTGGCATATCTCGCTTTGCATGTAATGCGTCTATCTCATATATTGGTTTCACCTTTTGAGTTGCCATACTGACATAAATGAACATTTGCACAATATTCTAATTTTTCGAGTTTCACCTGTACTTTCTTCAAATAAAAGTAAAATCCCAACTTCTAGACCATCTTTTTTCCAAGTTTATCTTTGTCCCCCATGTGGACCCCATTGCTTTTTTAGAAACTAAAAATGATGGGTAGCTAAAATGCTTTGTTTTGAAATAGGGACTACAGGGCAGGGAATGGCAGATTGTGCTGGTATTGTACTTGTGGGCTCACAGAAGTTGGCTGGCCATTAACAAGACATAAAAGTCTTGGATACTCATTTTCCTTCCTAGATTTGTTAGATTCATAGGTTCTTCTGCAACCATTTGTGCACATTTTATCTCCTCAAAAAAATCTAAGCTTTTGGAGAGACTTTATGGATGTGGCATAGAGAGTAGCAGATGGAGTAAGAAATTGACAGAAATCTCTTGTTTGTGGGTATCATCATTATCATTGTTGTTGTTGTTATTATATTTTTATCCTGCCTTTTTTATATATAACTCAAGCAGCAAACCTATCTAATATTCCTGCCTCCTATTTTCCCAACAACCCTTTCATGCCTAAAGGAGGCCTAGAACTCATAGTCTTCTGGTTTCTAGGCCAGCACTGTAATCACTACACCAAAGTACAGTGGAACAACAATGATAGGAGCCAAGCCGTGGTGCTAAATTAACTGGTTAATTTATTTTGTTCTTCTGCCAAGCAAAGGGCACGTGAAGTTGTTGAGTGGAGAATCTATGTCAAACAGCAGGAAAAAATAAAGAAAGATCAAGAAATAATAGAAGAGAAACAAAGGGCCCATCAGGAAGCCTACAGGAAGACGCGAGAGGGTTTCATGAACATGAACTGGAGAGAAAGAGCGTCCATATTAAGGAAGAGCCAAAAGGATCCCATGACTAGGCAACCTGAAAAAGACATTAAGAGTGACAAAAACATGTTGCCTCTCATTATTAAAGGTATAGTCCTTTTTCTACTGCTTATTTATCTTTGTACTCAGCTCTACACTCTTGTTTGAGCTTTTGAACTTGAACCCCAGCATCCATCTAGGCCCATTGGGGGAGTACAGACTATGGACTTTCAACCACAAATTTGTCACAACATTAAAATCAGCTGCTGGGAAATATTTGGATACTTGTTTTCTTTCAGAAATAGATGCCTTTGTTGCTGAATTCCCCCTCATTGAATTTAAACAGCATACATTCCCAATACTATAAAGTTCATGTGCTATGTGCCATGTTTGAATATGATTTTTCTTCTTTCCACTGAAACTAACTAGGTTTCTTCTTTCACCAAGGTGATGTTGATGGCTCTGTAGAAGCCATTTTGAATATTCTGAAAACCTATGATGCTAATGAGGAATGTCAGTTAGATGTCATCCATTGTGGGATTGGGGATATTAGTGAAAATGACATAAATCTAGCAGAATCGTTTAAAGGTAAGGAGTTATGATCTGAGATTATTAATTTGTTGGACTAGCTAGAACTAATGGATTTTTGGTCTTTAATTTAATTAAATTAGGTAGTCAGTCATAAATGCAGAGAGTGGTCTACAGTTACTGTGTGCAATTCCCCATCTACCCACCCTTACAATTTAGTGTCAACTAGATTGTTGTTATATGCACATCTGATGTTGCTTATTGAATGGCACACAAGGCTCCTTTTCAGGAAACTGAAACAATGCTCCATATGAATTTCTGAATGAAGGATAGGCTATTCATGTACTGCCGGTGTTCATATACCATTTTTGTCTGTATAAACAGAAATTGGTGATGGTGGAAAAAACAGACATGTTTAATATCACTTTTAAAATGGGCTTTCCTCAAAGTTGTGTGGATTGTGTGCAAGTACAGAATTTGTAAATTCAGTGTACAAAAGCAAAATGTCTTAACAATAAGGACTGTGAAAGTGAGCTTGAAAGAATATATGCTCCCTCACACTTAACATTATGGCACAGTTTAACAAAGGAGTGAACCTGAAGGAACAAGTGAACTATGGACAGTTTATGTTGATTGATTAATTATGTGCCATCAAGTCAGTGGTGACTCTTAGTGACCACATAGATACATTTTCTGCAGGAGGATTTGTTCCTAACCTGTTCCTTCAGGTCTTCCAACAGTGCAGTCATCACTGCTGTAATTAAGGCCATCCATTAAGGCCTCTGCTTGTCCTCTTCCTCTCTTTCCTTCTCTTTTTCCCAACATTGTAGACTTCTCCAGAGAGTTAGGTCTTTGCATGTGTCCAAAGTAGGATAATTTGAGCCTAGCCATTTGTGCCTCAATGGAGAACTCTAGGCTATGATCCATTTGTTCTTTTTCTTGACTCTCCGTAGTATTCTCAGAAGCCTTCTCCAACACCAAAGTTTGAAAGCATCAGTACTCTGTCTTGCTTCTTCAAAGTCCAACTTTCACTTCCATAGTGTCACAGGGAAAACCATTGCCTGCATGATTGTGATCTTTGTAGATATAGAAACATCCCAGCATCTGAATATCTTTTCTAAGGCCTTCATGGCTACAGTACCAAGTGCTAATCTGTGGCATATTTCTTAATTGTGGTTCCTTGATCCTAAAGCAAAAGCTGTCCGTCCTTTCAGTATGTTCATTGTCAGTTGTAAGGCTGGGTGGTGTACCTGTTGTCATTAGTTTGGTCTTTATATTTAATCTTAGTCCCATTTTTTTACTCTGCTCTTAACTTTCATTACTAGAGCTTCCAATGCTTTGCATTTTCAGCTTTCAGAGTAGTGTTATCAGCATAGCAGAGATGACTATATTTATTCCTCCCTCATTAAAATTACATTCATCTTCCAATCCAGTTCCAATTCAATTCAATTCCAATCTCTCTCTCTATATATATATATTCTGCCTGTAGGTTGAATAAATAAAGGGAGAGGATACAGCCTTGTCTCACTCATTTACCTCTTTTGCTATGTTCTGTCCATACTGTGCCTTCCTGACCTGTACATAGGTTTTGCATGAGGACAATGAGATGTTCTGGATTCCTGTTTTCCTATGCACATCCCACACCTCGACATAATCAATGCAGTCAAAGGCTCTTCTGAGTCAAGGAAGCACAGACTTTTTTGTTTGTATTCTTTGGCTTTCTCAATTATCCAATGTGTATCAGTAATGATTCTGTTCCTTGGCCTTTTCTAAAGCCAGTTTGAACATCTGGCATCTCCTTTTCCATGTACAGCTCTAATCTGCATTGGATGATGAATTTATGTACTTCCCTTTTTCTAAAAAGCTAGGGCTATTGCAGTTTTAGTTCATTTCCATAAAATCTGGCTTGTTACAAATTAATCAGTATGGTTTGAAATAAACTAGTCAGTTTATAAACAAGGCCTATTTCAAACTTTAGAATGTTGATCTTGCCAAAGTTAATTTTAAACCATGAGCTCTGTTTAATCTGCAAGTATATGCCAAATTTCACAGAATATCTATTATTTTCCTGGCTGCCAAGGAATTGGGAGTGTATAAATCCAGATTTTCACCTGGGGCTGTACAGACTTACTACCCAAGTTCAAATATTGCTGGTTTGAGGTTACTATGGTGAATGAACCATATTGTATTAATCCAGCAAATTCTTCCTTTTTCAATAAAATAGTGAAGCCTATTGGCATTACACAGTGCCTGAACCAGGTCTCAATATACACAGTGCTTACTGAAATCCCAGAACCCCAGAATGTCAGTAAATCTTTCAGCAACCAAAACCTATTTGCCACCCTTAAAAAAATAGAGTAAATCCTGCAGTTTGCAAGAATATACAAACAGACCTAAGTGAATTTGCTTGAATTTCAAAGATTAGCTTTGGGAGATAAAAACCTTTAGATTGCACCCTAGTCTTAGAATACGTGGCACATTCTGAAGTTATTTAATAAAAGAGAAGCAACAGTACTTTATATTTGTTCTCTTATTAACCTGACAGGTATCATTTATGGATTCAATGTAAAGGCACATAACTCTATGCAGCAGATGGCTGCTAAAAAGAAAGTAAAGGTGAAAATACACAACATCATCTACCGGCTTGTGGAGGACTTACAGGAAGAGCTCAGCAGCACTTTGCCCTGTGGTATAGAGGAGCATGTGTTAGGTATATCTCGGATATTCCCGAAGTGGGCTTGGTTGACAACTGGGGGTGACAGAAATCTGAGCTTGATAAATAATCTTTGCTAAGCTGGTAGCCTCCAGTTGTGTTGGGGCCTGCAATTTGTAGAATTCAAACTTAGGTAAGGTTGCCTCCTAAGATCAGACAAAGTTATTACAGGATGAATACTACTAGGGCACAGATATTTCTGAAAAAAATAAGAATATAAAGTTATTTTTGGCTGCTGTGCTAAAGGAAATAGATCACAGAATGTTGCAGATGTTCCTCTTTAAAAAAAAATCCAATAGTTTCTAGACCTTTCTATCTGACAAGATAGAAATCAAGCTGCATTTCAGTAATTGAAACCCAGCAGAATAGCTAAGTTACATGTTCTCAGGCATTTTTTTAAACTCTGTACTGGCTCTGCCATCTGGCCTGGGGCGGGGAGGGAGCTCCTGCCTTTCCCATGAAAAACAAAAACTAAAATAAATTATGCAAGCCAATGAGAACTTGCTGCATGATGTAACTAAACACTACAAAATCGGGATGGGGGGGGAGCAGATTTTAGCACAATAGGTCAAGTTTATTTTATTTATTTATTTATTTGACTTGTCCCCACCCATCTCCCCACAACGGGGGACTCTGGGTCGCTTACAACAACTAAAATCAAAAATACATAATTAAAATTATAAAAAGATTTAAAAGTTATAAAAGTTATAAAAACCAGAATTTACAAAAATAAAGATAAAAAGGCTAAAAGATCCAAGAGGCCGATAGAGGCCACACCAGGCCGCTAAGGGGCCAGCCAACCCCATTTCTGGTATCCTCCCTCCCCGCCCCAGGCCAGATGGCAGAGCCAGGTCTTCAAGTCCCTCCGAAAGGCCTGGAGTGAGGGGGCCTGTCTCACCCCCGGGGGCAAGATGTTCCAAAGGGCAGGGGCTACAGCAGAGAAGGCCCGCCTTCTGGACCCGACTAGTCGAAGTTCTTTTACTGCGGGTATCTGGAGCATGCCCTCTGTGAGATCGGGTGGGACTGGTTGAAATCATGGGGGTGAGGCGGTCCTTCAGGTAACCTGGCCCCATGCCATGTAGGGCTTTAAAGGTGATAACCAACACCTTGAATTGGACCCGGAAGCAAACCGGTACCCAATGCAGCTCACAGAGCAAAGGTGTTATATGGGTCCTTCTTTGAGCCCCAAAAGTTGCTCGCGCGGCCGCATTCTGGACCAGCTGAAGCCTCCGGATACTCTTCAAGGGTAGCCCCATGTAGAGTGCATTGCAGTAGTCTATCTGGGAGATAACAAGGGCATGAGTGACTGTTCGCAGGGCATCCCGATCCAGGAAAGGGCGTAACTGGTGCACAACCCGAAGCTGTGCAAAAGCCCTCCTGGTCACGGCTGCCACCTGCTCTTCGAGCAGGAGCCGTGAGTCCAGGAGGACCCCCAAATTATGCACTGGGTCTGTCTGGGGCAGTGCTACCCCATCCAGCTCCAACGATGACAACGTCCCGGATACAGAGGAGCCATTAACCCACAGCCACTCCGTCTTGCCAGGGTTCAGCTGGAGCCTGTTGTTCCCCATCTAGACCCTCACAGCCTCCAGGCACCGCGAGAGGGCGGTCACGGCATCACTTACCTCACCAGGGATGGAGATATATAGTTGAGTATCATCAGCATACTGCTGATAACTCATCCCATGATGGCGGATGATCTCGCCCAGTGATTTCATATAGATGTTGAAAAGGAGCGGAGAGAGAACCGAACCCTGCGGCACCCCACAATGGGGGGCCGAGGATGGGACCTCTCACTCCCTATCACCACCGATTGGGATCAGCCCCAGAGAAAGGAGGTGAACCAGCACAAAACCGTGCCGCCCACCCCCATATCCCTGAGCCGTCCCAATAGGATACCGTGGTTGACGGTATCAAACGCCGCTGAGAGATCAAGGAGAACAAGGATGGTTGCACTTCCACCATCCCGCTCCCGCCAGAGATCATCTATAAGTGCGACCAATGCCGTTTCCATTCCATAGCCGGGCCTGAAACCTGACTGATAGGGGTCCAGATAATCTGTTTCCTCCAGGACCCTTTGGAGCTGCGAAGCCACCACTTTCTCAACCACCTTCCCCAAAAAGGGGAGATGGGAGACTGGACGAAAGTTGTCCAGTACAGTAGGATGCAGGGAGGGCTTCTTGAGGAGGGGGTTTACCAACGTCTCTTTAAAGGGCGCTGGAAACACTCCCTCCCGCAAGGATGCATTAACCATCGCCTGGATCCAACCACGTCACCTCCTGAGCTGCTTTCACCAGCCAGGAGGGGCATGTGTCCAGATGACAAGTGGTGGCCCTCACAGTCCGGAGGATCCTGTCCACTTCCTCAGGAGCCACAGGATCAAACCGTTCCCAGATAACTAGGCAAGAACAATCCCCTGGTATCTCCCCAGACCCTGCACCACGCTCAGAGTCCAACTTGGAATGAATCCGAGCAATTTTATCCTGCAGGTGCTCTGCAAATTCCTCTGTGCGGCCCTGCAAATGAACCACCAGATCCCCCTTACCAAGGAGGGACCTGGTGATCCCAAACAGGGCCGCCGAGCGGCACTCTGTAGACACAATAAGGGCGGAGAAGTATTGCCACTTCGCTGCCCTTATCGCCACAATGTAGGCCTTAATAGCGGCTCTAACGTGTTCGGTCGGATTCGGTCCGTGTCTTCCTCCAGCGGCGCTCTAGGCATCTCTTAACCCTCTTCAGCACCCTCAGCTCCTCCATAAACCACGGGGAGTGTCGGGGCCGACGTGGCAAGAGAGGCCACAAAGGCACGATCCTGTCCAAGGCCCCAGCCGCTTCTCTATTCCAGGCAGCAGGCAGGGCCTCCGCTGGACCGTTACTGTTTATGTTGGTTTTGGGAGTCTACATTTCAACCATTATGATTTTCATGCTCCCTTTATTTCAGGAGAAGCTGCTGTTTTAGCAACCTTTGAGATTGATGTAGGAAAAGTTAAAGTTCCAGTAGCTGGCTGTAGAGTACAGAAGGGACTACTAAACAAAAAAATGAACTTTAAATTAATTCGTAATGGAGAATGTATTTGGACAGGTGGGTAAAGTGCATTTCTGACTAGCTAAGTTTGTTACTCAGGTTCCCAGTTTTGTTGAAATGTATTTTCTGATTTGTTGAAGGTGTTGCTTCTGCTTAATATTTTTGCTAGATAACATGTCTGGATTATTTCCTTAAATATGAGTTGTGCAGTTCTGTATGAATTCTCTACATATGAGCCACCCTTATAGCATAACCAGCTCCAATTTACTGAGATTTCTAATAAACTGCACTATTATTTGTACTGAAATTTTACTCATATGTTTCATCTAGGATATTTATCATCTCTGAAGCACCATAAGGAAGATATTGCTATTGTGAAGACTGGCATGGATTGTGGACTTAGTTTGAATAACAATCTAAAATTTGAAGTTGGAGATGAAATTGTTTGCTTCAGCACAAAGGAAGTTAAGCAGAAGATTTCTTGGGACCCAGGATTTTAAATCTTGTCTAAAATATGGCAGGACAAGAAAACTTGGACCTTCATTCAGTATCAGACTGCAGAACCCGCTGGATAGTATCTTGCATTGTACAGTTAACAGGAACATCATGTTTTAATTAGACTTCCACTATTTCTAATGTAAAATCAGCTACAGAAAATGGAAAGGACTGCCATTTCAGGAGAAGCATATTTAAGTGATATGATGGAAATACTGGAATAACATTTCAAAACCTAAGTGTTCACCACAGGAAAAACCAAAACATTATATTTGCTAACTGCAACTACTGTTCTTCAGTAGTTATTAAAGTATGTATGAGGTGTTCTCTCATCGCAATTCTGCATTTTCTATGGTACTCAAACCATAATAGCTCCAACATGCATGTTTAAACTACAGAACCTACCACACCCAAACCATTCTTAAATGGATTTGAAACCTGAAGGTTGATGTCATACCTCACACTGTAATCTTTACAATGCTTTACGGAGGTGCATATCAACATGGTTATCCAACAATAAACTGCAAACTGCTTTTGCAGGAGATAAGCCTTACATGAAGATGAGAATTATATCTTTTTAGATAATTGTGCTTTTTGATAACAATGGCATTGCATAGAAATGAATGAGAGAACTACTGGTATCAGTAATGGTACAATAACAATATAAACAAATGGTAATACGATACTTCTGGAATACAATTTTGCAGCTATGAAAGCATAACAGCATGCTAGTAAGTGCTAGACCCCTTTCCTTAAGAATATGTGCTATAGAAGGCAGTGGCTTTATGATGCAGGGTAAAAGGACAGAAATCTGTTAACACAATTTCTGCAAAAGGAACTAAAGTTACTACCAAAGCAGGAAACTAAATACTTTTTACTAAAAAGACAAAACAAAAGTAGCATTATAACAAAACCTCAGCTTTTGAAAAGGCTCACTAGTTCTATGATTTTCAAAAAAAATCCAATTAATTTAAAGCATGGTTTTGTCTGAACTACAGCTAGCAGATTTATTATTTTATTTATTTATTTATCATATTTATATAGCCGCCCATCTCACACAAGGTGACTCTGGGCAGCGTACAATTAAATAATAAATACATAAAAACAATTACACATAAAAAACTGTAAAAACACACAAAATAGGAGAGGATAAAATAAATAAGGGAGCCATCATAAAATCTCCCCAATCCCCTGGGAGCTCCAGGCCTGATCACATTACCAAGTCTTGAAGGACTTACAGAATGTTAAGAGGGATGGAGCTAATCTCACTTCCGGGGGAAGATTCCACAAGGCAGGCGCCACAGCAGAGAAGGGCCACCTCCTGGGAACTGCCAAATGTAATTCTCTAGCAGACAGGATCTGTAGTGCCTTCTCTGCCAGATCTGATGGGATGGGCAGATGTAATCGGGGAGATTACTTTATGCAAAATAAGGACATTTCCATAACGTCCTTCCCACTGTCAGTTTTTCCCTTATGTGCACATCATGTCCTTGCACGCACGCACACACACATTTGTTTTAACAAAATTTTAGAAGTTCCTACTTTATGCTCTTTTGCAATTACAAGAAATAAACAGAGCAATGTTTAAAAGGTTTTTTTTATTACAACAGACATATTTACTTGTCTTCTGGCTTATTGAAGCAGTATGTCAAGCAGCACTTGCCACAATAATGTCTATCAAAGTGGCTAGCCATGAACACTCCAGCCCCACATTCTTCAGAGGGACACTCACGACGTAGGCGGCTGATTTTGCCATTCTCATCCACCTGCAAGAGGAAATGTTCAATAAATAGTGCAGCACTACATCTGCCTTAAAAACAGACTTGTCTATAAAGTTGTAATAATTAGAACATGTAATTTTTTTGGAGCACCTGAATTTAGAAAGATTCAGAACTCTGCAACACAGAAAAGAAGACTTGAATAGAACTATCCATTCTTGAGTTAAGATGAGAGTAAAAGTAGAGGCCAAGAGTGCCTGCTAGCTTTTTTGGAACCCTCAGTAATTGCAGCTAATACAGCAACCTTTCCCCAGCTGGTCAGACTTTGTAACGACTTAAGAGTTATCTATGCCTTGATTACAAGCTATCTCAACTAATGCAATGTACTTTATGTGCAACTACCCTTGAACAGTGTATGGAAACTGCAAATGGTGCAAAATGTAGTGCCCAGGCTTCTGACTGGTACAAAATACAAGATCACAAATGTTCATACCAGCATTAGCTACAGTTGAACAGGTTAGCGCTCTGGGGCCTATAGCTGTGGGACTGCCTCTCCTGCTATGAACCTGGCACTACGAACTGCCAGAAGCTTGATTTTGGGCTATGTAGAAAGAAGTTTCACTTATATGGCTCCCAGGTTAGGAAGACAGCAAAAAAAGTATCTCGTATTAAGTATGTTTTCCCTTATCCTTTGCATTTTATATTGCTGTAAGTCACCTACAGTTTTGGAATAAAGTTGTAGGATAAATTATTAATAACTAATATAAACTTAAACATTTTAACTAGCACTATTCATTAGTAACTTGGTAGTAGCTGCCTAGAGTTCTAGGTCTGAATACACAAAACAGGTTGCATTTGTCACCTGAGGGAGACTGGTTTTCTAGTAAAACAGAGAACCAACCAGCATGAATAATACAATATTCAATATATATTATACAATATATGTTAAACATGTAAAATTATAAAATTAAATACATATTTTAAACATAATATATATTATATTTAATTATATATATATATATATATATATATATATATATATATATATATAAAAAATTGAAAATATATTAAATTATATATCACCTTGAGTTACATTTTAAAAAGGCAGGATAAAAATCTAATAATAGTAATAATAATATTTGCTGAGAACCTGCAGCTTATTACTACCAGCTCTTTCCCTTGAATTCAAATCACTATAGTGAAGTTGATCTTACCTTGTAGTATTTAAGGACAGCAAGTTTCACCTTCTTTCTCTTATGCTTGTTCTTCTTAGGAGTAGTGTAAGACTTCTTCTTTCTTTTCTTAGCCCCACCACGAAGTCTCAGCACAAGATGAAGGGTGGACTCCTGTGTTTTGGGTTTTTTTTAAGAAAACAAGACTTAAGAATTAAAAAATAACATCCAAATTTGAGCATTTCTGTGATGCAGCAACAAGTGCAGAATTAGACAAGGAAATCAAAAGATGGTTTTCTGCTCAGTCATGAAGGTTAATGGGTAGCTTTGGTCAAGTCATTTAGCCCAACTTGCTCATTATGTAGCTATTCAGAATGAGCATGCTTGTCTTACCCTACCTTAAAAGTTGCATATGAAAAACCAGCACGGCACAACTGGCACTTCGTTAAATCTTAATGTCGTTAAAATAGGCAGATTTGGGGCTTGTGCAATCTTGTTTTTTACTAAAATCCAAAGTCTGTTACTTTGAGCCAGGTGCAAAATCTGATCTTTGCCTACTGCTGTGAATTTTTTATACCATCTGTATAAAAATTCATTATCTGTTACCATAGCATTGTAACACAACTTCTCAAACTGGAGAATAGAACTGTATAAAAATCCTTAAAAGCAACTAAATATTAAGGAAGAGTGTCTGAGAGGTAACTAGATAACAGAGTTAAGGACAACTGTCTGAGAGATAACTTAATAATTGAAAGAAAGCTATAGAGAATATTTTTTAACTTTTAATTTTGCCTTCTATTGTTAAAACTTCAGACATAGTATGTGAAGACCTAACTCTTTGGAAAAGATTCTAACACTGGGAATGGTGGAAGGAAAGAGAAGAAGAGGATGACCAGCAGCAAGGTGGATGGACTCAGTTACAGTGGCAATTGGTGCACCATTGGAAAACCTGAAGGACCAGGTTAGGGACAGATCATAATGAAGAAAATCTAGCTATGTGGTCGCTATGACTTGAAAACTATTTAATAGTACTATTTTAATAGCAAATTAAATTATTAATTGTTAAAACTACTGGAAACCAGGAACCATTGCCTACCTACCACAGAAAAAACAATCATAATACATCATTATGGCTTTCAAATTCTCACTCCTGCAATTTTCAATTTGCTAAAATAAGATCAACTTCCAACATGTGGTCTTAGCAATGTTTGAATAAGTCTGCAATGTTGGTGGGGAACTGATGGCAGCGAAACATATCTAGAGCAAGTTGTGCAAAACAGAAGAGACATCTTTAATAGAACCTGTGAGACTAGGCTGAAGCTGCCATAACCTAAAGATGAAGCAGGCACGTAAGCAGAGAGGACAAAAGCCAAGAAACTTATCTATGGGATCCCTTCGGGGAGGTAGATAAGAAGGAAGCAAGTCGTTAAGGGAAAAACAAAGGACCTGAACCAGAAAGAGGAAGTTGGGCCTGACCACATGGAAGCCCTCACCCCAATCCCATCAACTTGTAAATCAACCCAGCAAGGACTTTTGGGGATAAAAGGGGTCCCAAAGCCCACCCACTCTGAGTCGTCATCTGAGCTGAGTCACCTGAGTCACCTTTGGATCAAGACTTGGCGGCTTCCGTCCCTCTAGCTAGTGTCTGGCAGCCTAGTTGGGAAGGACGTGGGTAAGTGTGGATGAGCGCGTGCGTGTGTGTATGAGAAAGAGCAAATGTACCTTGCAACCAGTAAAGTTTTGCTGTTACTTTAAATTCACTGGGTCTCCGTGTATTACAAAGAACCTCTTGTGCCTCAGTGTTCGGTTGGAAGTGATTTGTGTGTATCCCTAATTCTTTCCCGGCTGTTGACCAGGGCTGTGTGTCTGTCTGCTCCAGCCGCACCTATCTGGAAAACCCAGGTAGAAAGCAAGGGGGGCTGACAAGATCCGCGTGCCTCAACAGGCTGTGAGTGTGTGATTTGTGTGTATCCCCAATTATTTCCCGGCTGTTGACCAGGGCTGTGTGTTTTGTCTGCTCCAGCCGCACCTATCTGGAAAACCCAGGTAGAAAGCAAGGGGGGCTGACAAGATCCACGTGCCTCAACAGGCTGTGAGTGTGTGAGTGAGTGACCATAAGCCGAACCTGGGAGCAGCATGTGTAACAAACCTAGACCTACTCACACAGAATATGTAAGACTATTGCCACAGGGTTTCCCCACCCACCTTACTGGAATAAGATGGAAGGTGATGCCGTGCATTTGTCTATTGCATATTATGAAGTCATTGTATTAAAAGGTTTCAAGCATTAAAATACCTTTTGGATGTTATAATCAGACAGAGTACGTCCATCCTCCAATTGTTTGCCAGCAAAAATTAAACGCTGTTGGTCAGGAGGAATTCCTAGTGGGGAAAAAGTAAAGGGTTTTGTTGTTATTTTAGCAATTATTCTCAATTCATTTATTTGACTGTATGTTAATCCTAATCAGTTGTGCTTTGTGAAGGGTAGATAAATTTCAGATTCTATCAGATTAAATAACACAGTAAATATACCAATATCTCTTGACAAACCTCTCAATACATATAAAGCATCTGATTATCTTAATTGGCCCTTTTTAATTCAAAACTTACAAGAGTATTAAATGGGCTATTATGGAGTCCTTGGTGCTCTCTGAGCTTCGTTGTTTGCAGACATTTCATTATGCAACTAGGTAATATCATCAGTGCTACTGAATGTGGGGTCTCCTCCCAGATAAGCAGGGATTAACACCAGACAAACAATCAAGCAGAAAACAATATCCTAATCATGGAATTACCAAGAAAACCACACCCCCACCAACACTGGCAGGGCAAGCTACTACAGTGGTACCTTGGGTCACGAATGCTTCTGTTCATGACAAATTCGGGTCACGAACAGCACTGTTCGCAAAATTTTGCTTCCGTTCGCGAACTCCGCATCGGGTGACGAACAGGATCCACGGCCATTTTCCCTGCTGTGACACATGGTTGTGGCTTCCTGTAGGGAGGGGAACTCTCCCGCCAAACAATAACTGCCTCCCCACCCGCCTTCCTGTCCTCCATGCCAGAAGTCGCCTCAAGCAAGGTTAGCGTTCTCTCTCTTCGTACTGTACTGTACTTTGTTTCATATTTTTGTGGTTTAAAAAAAAAATACATATGGTTCAGAACGGATTAACCGTATTTACATTGAACCTTATGGGAAAATTTGATTTGGGTCGCGACCAAAATCGGTTGGCAACCAAATTCGTAGGAGTCAGAACAGATTAACCGTATTTACATTGAACCTTATGGGAAAATTTGATTCGGGTTGCGACCAATTCGGGTCGCGACCAGAGTCGCAGAACGAATTAAGTTCGTGACCCGAGGTACCACTGTATATATAAACAGGGAGCAAACACCACTCTCACTAGCACTGATGATGTTACCTAGTTGGGTAATGAAATGTCTGCAAGCAAACAACCAAGCTCAGACAGTACCAAGGACTCCACAGTTCAACCCTGAGCTGCATATATTTTCTTCTAATGGGCTATTATATTCTAAATAATTAGCTAGGGTTAGAATTAGCAGAAGACTCAAAAGAATTCAGAATTGCTAGAGGCACTGAACAAGGGTGCTCACTGTTCTCTATCTTTAGAATTTTTTATATTTATATTAGAAAGCAATGCAGAAATCAGAGGCTACAATATAGATTCAAATCTTCAATTAGTAAATATTTTGTCTGTGATTTAGCCTTAATGCTTTCCAAACCACGTCAAGATCTTCTATCTGTACTGCATTTAATAGAACAAAATGGCTCAGTAGCTGATTTTTCCATTATTTATTCCAAAAGTGAAGCAATGCTTATTAATATTAGCCCTAAGGTACAACAAACAATTAAATCAAGTTTGTAATAAATCTTTGAAATATTTAGGGAGTTACTATTCCACCCACACCCCCATTAATGAATCTTAATTATAACCAATATCTGAATGATACATATGTGGACTAGATTGGGTTAAGTTAAATCTATCAGTACTTGGTAATTTAGCAGTTGTTAAAATGATCCTTCTGCCCAAATTATAAAGTATCTCCTATAATTCCATTGTCAAACCATCCCAGTCTGCAGGATATGTTTTTTATCTTAATAATAAAAGAATGGCAATCTAGACATTTATGCAGACTGATGTGGTAGAATGGAATTATGGAGGCCAGAGTCGGGGAGTGAAGAATCCTCTTTCGTCTCCTGAAGTGCGGGGAAGAGATAAGAGAATGAGACTGGCATCTCCCTGAGGAATGCAGGCGGTGTTTACTGACTGAGCCTGGGAACTGGTTCCAGTCTGGGAAGATTCCTGATAGAGGTTGTAGCTAATAAACCTTGCTGGATTGAATCTGCATGGTCTCCTGGAGTTCCCTGGGCTAAACCTGACAACTAAGGTATTTTTGTATTAGAAATAAATCTGTAACTAAAACAGTATTAATAGAACTTGGGATACTCATGGTTCATGGTTTCAACAACTTAGAATTCAATTTTTAATTACCTCCCTGAGATAGGTAAAATAGCTACTGGAAAATTAAATCTTTTTTGAAGAAACATATTTACAAACTTTAGATAATCAAAGAGGAGCAGCTTCTAAAATTTATACTATTCTTAATATACTATCCTAAATAAATCTATAAAGAAATTGGGGAGGTGGAGTTAAAAAGAAACCACAGACTATTCAATGTGGGAAGGAATATGGCAGATAAAAACCTTTCTGAGCCATTCCTATATTTGTTAGAGAACACTGTGAATGTAATTTGTAAAGAAAACCTGGTACAGCTTAATTAATTTACAGAATCATATTCCCCAAATTATTAAAAAGTCTGTGAACAAAAAGAACATTTTGTGGGAATGTCATAAAATAAAATTCTTTTGGAATAAGGAGAATGAAATAATTAGCAGTATTTGCACCAAACCATTTGTAGAAGAAGGAAAATTGTTTTCAATATTTTATAAGCCTAGTTTAAGAAATGTATCAAAATACATATTGTCCTGCCAGTAGCAGCCAGATTGACAACAGTATTGGAAATCAGATTCCCCAACCTCATTATCTGACATATGGCTGAATTAATTATGGTATACAGTATCAATTAAAAATTAACACATATACTAGGATGTATTAAACAATACCCAGAGCCACGTATTTTATGATACGCAGCATCTTCATATGCATTTTCTGAATTAATTTAATAAAGGTAAGATTCCTTAGCACTACTGAATATGCTGGTCAAATAATTTAAATGTTAATTTTATATACTATTGCTTTTTATGAGTTACTTTATTTTTTAAATAAAGGAAAAAGAAAAAAATAATCAGTATACTTTTTCAGCAAGACTAGATTTAAAATATTTAGCAACTGAAAAATATTAAGAGGTGCTACATCCAGCACAGTATTATGAGATGCTAGTATAAGACCAAGATGTGTTAAAGATTACTGTATGCACAAAATTCACAAGGGAAGAAAAAGCAGTTTTCTATTTTATGCATGGAAGGGTCCCCCACTCTTCCAACACAAAGGAGCACTCCAAAGAATAAGTATGACATACATTTGGAAGAAGGATCCCATTCAACCACTGATGGCTGGATCTGTGGGCTGAGATCTGAATAAAAGCAGCCCTCCAGCCAATATCTCCTATTGTAATAATTACCTAATCCACACCTAATTCATTCATACAGTCACAATATGATTGAACTTTTATATTTCTTTTTTCCTTTTTTTCAAATGACAGAAAATAATTACTGTTATTCAGGTATGGTACTGCCTTCCATAATTGCATTTACTAGCGTTCCCAGCTAGAGCCCTCTACATGTGTGAATTGCCAAATATGGCCATCTGGCTAGTGGATTATGACGGATGAGCCTATTACACCTAGAAGGCACCAGATTGTTAACAGCTGCTCAAGAATATGCTTTCAGTTTACATGGGATATATCAAGGAGGGTAAGGTAAGGTGCTGGAGAGAAAGGTCAGTGGGACATGAGCAGTGGCTATGGGAAGGAGGGAAAGGAAAGTGCTGGGAAGACCAAGGGGCAGGTGGGCTGGGGCAATATGCTATGCTCGGACATTAGCACTGATGGCTGAGAGAGAGGAGGAAAAACTGGCAGGTGGGCAAACCAGCGAGATGCCTTGCTGACAGCCCAAGGGAAGAGAAGGGCAATTTGTATCACCCTTGCCCAGCCTGCCTAAAGGGCAAGGCTTTTATTTGATCTGAAGCCAGACAACCAAAACATTCTGGATTGTTTCTACTGAATTATGGCTGGCCTGAAACTATTAAGCAGAACTTCTGGAATGCACTGGTTTGTTCTGGGTTCAAAATAAAATATTTTTTCCATTTCATATACACCTTTAATGATTATTATAAAATAACTGAATTTAAGACTGCAGCCCTCAAAGAAGTCTATAATTTTACAATATAAATTGCAGCCCTCAAAGAAGCAATATAATTTTACAAATTTTAAGTCATTGTTTCCTTTTATTGTTTTCTACATTTGATGTAAGCTGCCCAGTCATTTAAGACTCAGGTCATTTCCAAATCTCATAAATAAATAAACAAATTATAGTTACACCCACCTTCTTTATCCTGGATCTTGGCTTTGACATTTTCTATAGTATCAGATGGCTCAACCTGTTATAAAAGTTTTAAACCACACTTAAATGCTTATAGGTTCAAGCTAGCTATAGATACATATGATGATGATGAGGTCAAGTTACACAGGTCTATTAGCCTATAAAGTGTTTTAACTGTTTTAGCTTAAAAACACTTCTTGCAGTATATGTTGCCCTTAGCATGACAGCCTTCAATTCTACCAGAGTTATGTCTAAAATTCAGTTTAACTAGCTCTATCCTTATATTTGGAATTATGAACAGATTTAACCAACATGACCAATGAAGTGTTAACATGCTTCATTACATATCACATGCAGAACAACTGAGGAAAAGAAAAAGCAGTAAAATAAAAATGGGAAATGGAAACAAGAAAATATTACAGAAATAGTACATCCCTAATATTTATTTTTGTACTTTAAAATGTTATATGCTGCCCTTCAAAACAAAGTTTCCCCCAGGGTAGCTTAGATTCAGAATCAATATCAAGTATCTAAAAAGATAGGAACAATAGCATAAAATAAATCCTGAACAGCCTAAAATATGTAAAGAAACAGTAAGGGATTCATATGGGTAGCACAGGATATTGGGCATAAAAGTAATGGTTAACAGCATAACACAAACCAAATATTCCATTCTAGCAATATGTCCCATTTTAAAGCCTTATTTATTTCAGTATTTTTAATCTCCAGGCAAAAAGCAGGTAAAGTTTTTTCTAGCATAGCAAAAAGTAAGTTTGTTTCATTAAATGAATTAACACCATTCAAAGGGAACTTTTTGCCCTCATGTCTCTTTGTGGGCTGGCCAGTATGGGAAACAGGACATTCAAACAGAGAGGCCTTTGCTACAGTTTTTTTTTCTTCTGACCCACTTTACCTACACACTAGAAACAGCAGCGAAACGTATCTGCAACTACTTCAGAGGTTTTGTGTATTAAAAAGAGGAGCAGAATTTTGAACACTGTAAACTATCTTCTGGATGTCCTGCATGGTCCTTCAGTTTTCTAACCAATGCTATCTTTGACTTACTCCTTTAAGCCTCTGCAAAAGTGATAGTTGTCTTCCTACTAATTTACTTCTTCGTAGCATTATTCCATTCAAGAAAGTGCCAATTCTCTCTGCTCATTTCCCCGTTTTAAAGCCCACGAGGAAGAGCCTTCTCTTTTAACTTCTGCTTCGCAGCGAAGCGCCGTTTTCATCCACATAACAATCCAACGACAAAATGCCCATCGCCACCCCCGAAAGAGACGGAAGAACAGCAAAGGTAGAAAAGGAAAGGGGCTAAAGCCTTGAGAAAAGAGCAGCGGTTACAGGCCGGCAGACCAACCACCCTGGCCGAATCCCATCCCAAACCCTCGTTTGGCTCCCTGCTTCCCTTACCTCGAGGGTGATGGTTTTCCCCGTCAGGGTTTTCACGAAGATCTGCATGGCGGCGGTAGAACGCCTAGCGATGGTTGTACCTGCAAAAAAGAAAAAAAACAGCGAAAAATCAAGATCTCGCTCAGTGCCAACCCTGAGAAAGAGAAGAGAAATTCGAAATAGGCCAAGCGCTCACCCACCACCAGCTCTCAGAATGGCCGACACCAGAAAGAGAGGCTAGTCGGCTGCGCACGGGGTTTCCGAGCCTTGAAACAGAGGAAGGCCCATGCGTCGCCACCGTAGGACTACAACTTCCAGTACTCATCACCGTTTGAAAATATTGGAAAGCATGATGGGAGTAGTAGTTTCGGTTAGCGGCGGCGCCTAGTGATGTCGATGAGAGAGCCTACTGCCGATAGGTCGCGGAAGAATCATCAGGGTTCTAAAGTGAAAGTTAAGTAGACCGAGAGAGAGAGAGAGGAGAGAGAGAGGGAGGAAGTTGGGATGAAAACTACACTTCCCATCATGCCACCGAAGCCTTTCCCCTCCCTTCCTGATTAACGTAGCTCCGCCTGTTTGTTACTAACGGTTGGCTTCTAGGTGAGTTAGTGGGGAAAGGAGGTGGGTCTTTCTTGGCAGCGCTAGGAGAGAAACGAATAGGCCGCTTCTTTAACGGCCTCTCGTGAGAGCGAGAAAAAGAGTCGATGGCCGTGCGTTCAGGTAGTTCTCATAGAACCCAGCGGCTGCTAGGAAAAAGCATACGGGCTCCTTCATTGTAATGCTGGAGCTCCACAGACATGTATTATTAATCAAAAATGGTGTTACAGAAATACTTCCAAAGGGCCTAAAATGTTTAAATGGTGTATAGGAAGTTGTTAGGTGAAATAGGGTAATCGATTCCAGACTATTCTCTAATAGGTATTTTTAAAAATAATTTCCATTTAGTTTTTTTAAACGATACAATAAGTGTTATTAAGAATGAAACATAAATGTCATGTTAAATTATTAAAGAAAATATTTTTTAAAAACTGATCAATAGATTGACAAACACTAAAAATAATAAAAAATGCCAATAATATAAGTGAAATTTTCAGTTCTTTTCCACATATCAAAATAGTAATATTTATATGCATTGCCACAATTCAGTTTTTAAATAACAAACTGAATTTTTGTTTGAATTGTTTAAACTTGGACCATATGGAATCATACTGTCTGATCTCCCCTCAATACAATCCCAGTCCAAAGACTAAGAGTTGACAAATATATGTTTGGGGGGGGTGCATGTGGCCTTAAGGTGCTACTGGCAAATGCCAAGTCTGTCTGAAATAAGGCTGCATCCAATCACAAATTGGTGGTGGATGAGTATGCAGACCAGGCGTGCATTATTAAGACCTGGCTTGGCAAAGGCAGTGATGCCATTCTCTCTGAAATCTGCTCAGCTGATTTACATTACATCTACATTACATCCCACATTAACCTTGAGGGGGTGGCATGGGTCTATCAGGTTATTGTTAGTGTGGTGGCAGGGTGGGAGTGCCTTTAAGTTGGGCTGATGAGAAGCTAGGGGATCCATTATTATACTGTTCTGCTCAGCAGAATCCTACCCTGGGCTTCTTGACTTGGTTGTTGGGCTGGTGATGGAGACCCCCCTGCCTTTTGATGTTGGGGGCTTCAGCCTGGTGTTATGCACCACGTTTGGTCAGACCCAAGAGTTCATGGCCTCCATGGCAACCATTGGTTTAACTCAGGTAATCTTGGGCCCAGAGCAGTTCCTATGTGATCTGGATATAGAGTGTATAATTGTCAACCTTTTGCCATGGTCAGATTACTTCCTGGTCCAGATGCGACTGACTGCCACATAGAACCTCTATTGGGCCATACTTATTTGAATGGTCCACACTAGGAGCCTCATGCTTTCCAGATGGCTTCCAGTGAGTGCTTGGGGAATTTCCCAATAATCTGGCAAGTGAATCTTTTGAAGGCTTGATCTACTTTTGGCAACGTCTGGGAAACTGGGCCCCGATGAACCCAGCCCCCTCAGCAGCCTCTCTTTATTAGCCAATCCTAGATGGCTCCTGTAGCCTTTGGGTTATGACCCTAATTGAGACTGGAATTTCCACCCCTAAGCAAAGCGGTTGTTAAGCAAAATATGTGATCGTGCCGCTTACCACTAATTGCAGGTGAGGACTGTACAGTTGGGTGAGGAACTCACACTTCCCCTGCCCTGCACAAACTGCCTCCACTTCATCTCCCACCTGCCTATCTCCCCCCCATCTCTGCTCTTTTGGCTGCCCTGCACAGCCTGGCCAATATGAAAAGGCTGGTGTATTCCACCACCACTGCCCCAGCTGACCTTCATCATCATCTCTGACTCTCTCCCCTTCCCTCCCCACCCCACCCAGCCCAACCCCAGCCCATCTGGGAGACACTGAGGGACTGTGTTGTAGTGTTGTAGTGGTTCTACTCCTTCCTCTATAGGTAGTTCCAGTCAGTGAGGTAGGAGAAGATTGACCCAATGGTTTCTCCCTTGTGAGTCACCGCAGGGATTGATCCTCTCCCCCCACCCCAACCCCCTTTTAACATTTTCATAAAGCTACTGGGAAAGGCCATCCAGCAATTTAGGATTTGGGATCATCAGTATGCTGATTATACCCAGCTTTACATTACTCTCCCAGGGCAGAACGGTGATGGTGATTGAATCACAGCATGGTGACTGAAATCACATCTCAGTGCCTGGAAATTATGAGGGTCTGGATGGCCGAGGACAGGATTAAATTGAACCCTATCTAGCAAGATGGAGTTACTGTTTGTCCGTCAGGATTCTCTATCTACTCCAGTGGTGTCTCTTGATGGGGGTGCTGCCCCTAATGGAGCAAGTCTGCAGGTGGAAGCCACAACCAAGTGAGCCTTTGCCCAGTTTCATCTGGTGTGACAGTTGTGGCTTTTCCTACCTGTGGTGAGAAGGCATTACTACAGTGAGAGATGCTCTCATCACCATCCATTTAGACTGCTGCAATTTGCAGTATCTGAGTCTGTGTTTGAAGGCCTCTCAGAACCTGCAAATTGGTTCAGAGTGCAGTGCCACATGTGCTTACTGACCTTTGCTGCTGGGAGCCCATTACACCAGAGCTGTAGGCCCTATACTGGTTACCAATAGGCTTCTGGATAGAATTTAAAATGCTGGTGCTAACCTATAAAGCCATACATGGCTTGGTGCCTACTTACGTGTAAGATTGCATTATGCCATTGGAATCAGTCCTGCCAATTCAATCTACCCCAGATGAGCTAATAGTGGTTTCCCCTTTAAGGGAGGTAAGTGGGAGTGAAGCTTGATGGCACTGCTTTTTGGTGGCAGTGCCATTCCTTTGGAATGGCCTTCCAGTGGACAACCAGTTGGCTCCCACCCTGACTGCCACCCAGAAGCAGTCCCAAATAAAGCTTCTGGATGGCACTTGGGACAAGTTTCCATCTTGGTTGGGTTATAATTTGGCTTCGTTATTTAATTTTATTTTTTAAATTGGACTGGAAATCTTTTTTGTGCATGCATTTTTATTATATATGGTTTGTGTATTTTATATTGTAAACCACTATAGTTTTGGAATTGCAGTGGTCTTTAAATGTAATAAATAAATATAATTATCTTTTTGGCAACAATCCAGCCATATTTACAAAGATCTTCATAAATAGACAGAACTCCAAATTTTAGGAATGTAGCAACATTAACATATTTAAATCTTAATATCCTTCCAAGAACCTGAATAATAATATCATAGTATTATGAGAGTAATATCTTACAATAAGGAACTATCATTGGATACATTCAAGCATAGGCCCTAGCATTCCTTCAAAGTTATTACATCTTATTGTAATAACTTTGTAATATTGTAATTATTACATCTCCAGCATAGGAAAGATCCAACCTTTTTTTAACATCTTCTGAGAAGTCCACTAAGCCTGAAAAAGGGTTTTTTTTCCTGAACAAACCAATTTTAAAATGCATGGAATGTACTTAACATTTCTTAGAACCTGAAATGATTTGATGATATAGGATATTCCAGTTCTGTGTTACAGATGTCTTGTATATTGTCCACGTTCATTTTTGCAATTTTAAAAAAACTTATGTTTTAGCCTGTATAAAAGCCTTTTTCAATTACTTGCTGGAGTGTCAGAGGCTGCTAAGGCATCAGGGCCAGGTAAGGAACATGACAAAAGCTTTAGCTCTATATATTGCCATTTTGCTGTTTTGGGGAAATTGTATTCCAACAGGAATGATGTAAGAGAAGAAATGAAGAGGAAGGGAAGTAGAAACTTCTTTGGGTGATTGATAGGACTAGGCCCATTTTGTCCAAGGAGTCACTAGGTCTAGACTAGTGTTTCTGAACCTCAGCAACTTTAAGGTGTGTGGACTTCAACTCCCAGAATTCACACTGGCTGGGGAATTCTGGGAGTTGAAGTCCACACATCTTAAAGTTGCTGAGGTTCAGAAACACTGGTCTAGACCATTGTGTATGCATATTTGGCAGCTCTGTAGCCCCACATAACAGCAGCTGTGGTTTAATCACTCTATCCTAAATGGTAGGTCCATATAAACATGCTTTGCAAGCAAAACTGCATAACTTTGAAGTAACTGTTACTATAGTTTTATGGGTGCCTTGTGAGGGTTCTTTGTTATCCAGGGACTGGACACATCACAGCATAGCCAATCTGTACAAAATGCTTTATTGCAGCACACATCTTCCCCCAACAACAGACTATTGTTCTTTACCCATCTAGGGCTTGCAAGGTGATGTTGTCATGTACATATGTCTTTAATACTCGGTACTTTAATATTTAGTTCAAGCAAAAGTCTATAAACGTATAAAGTCCATATAAATATATAAAGTTTGTAAAGTCTGTAGAATGGCATATAACCTTTAAGCCTTTTCCAAATATTCTTGCACTAGTTGAGATAAGGTGCTGCTTCAGTGTGCTTGTTCCTCTTTTGGTTGCTACTGAGCTCCCAGCAAAACTCCAAGCTCTAGGCAGGACTCCCATCAAGATAAGCTGCTCACCACAACCTGTGGACTTGGCAATTGAAGGATAGTCGTCTTGCCTGCTTGTGATAGCTGCCAGTCTTTAGACATTGCCTCCGCTTTCCTCTCTCTCCCAGCACAGCTTCAAGCTCCAGGCAGGACTCCCACCAAGATACACTGCTCACCACAACCTGTGGTCTTGGTAGTTGAATACTAGTCCTCTTGCCTGCTTGTAATAACTATAGTAATAGACATCACCTCTGCTTCTCCATCTGTAGGCTGTTTGCTTGTCAGCTTTCCTCTTACACACACACCTCCTCCACCACCCTGTCTTATGTTTGCTTTTCTAAGCTAAGATCCTGGGTGGGATGCAGGCTGCTTGTGGACGTCTGCACGTCCTTGAAAACACCAGGGTGTGGCTCATTATCACAGGCAGCTGGAAAGCTGGCCTGGATGCTTGTGAGTAGTCAGGGAAACAAGGGAAATGGGGTGAGAAGCATTTCTGCCAGGCTGCATCTTGCTTTTCCAAAGCACAGGCAGCAACTCCAACTTTACTCCCTCACATGCCTATGATGTTTAGATTTTGGGTGATTTATTTTAATTTCATATTATAATGCAAAGAACTTCAGAATCTTTATCTGAAAACTGAATGAATCTCTAAAAAAGAAAAATGCCATATTTGGTGTTGTGGATAGTCTCAATGTTTTGTTAGGCACTAGCCTTTGTTTATTTGTTTACCCAAGTTCAGAGAACCAAATAGAACTTGAGACGAGGCTTTTTTAGCTAACAGAAGTTTTATTAGCCAAGAAATATTCTGGATGGCTCAGTCAACACAGTGGCAAAGTGTTGAGGAGAACCACACCTTGCAAAGCAAACAACAGAGATTTTATAGACATTTACAAATGTAATCAGATCGTACATCCCCCCCATGTCCATACAAGGGAATACAGGGATGGTCTAGGGAGGAGTAAAGGTGGGTCCTAAAGAGAAAGTTAGCTCAACTCTCTTCTCCTGTTACCAAAGAAATGCCTACATCCTTATCTCTCTCTGGAATGCAGGGCCCCTTTCTTTGCAACTTTTATTGAGCTTGTACCAAGCTGGTACTGGGCTGATTTATAGCTTCAAAGAAAGTCAGGCATCTGGCTAATTGCTTCTAAAGGAAATGGGGTGGGGGAATGCTGGGCTCTTTAGAAGGCAAAAGCAAGTTAACCCTTTAGAAATAAGATAGACTGCACTGTCACATGTATGTTTGTACATCATGTGAGAGTATAAAATTGTGTATCAAAACAATGCCCTTCAGTTTAAAAATAAATGATTAAAAATTTAAAAATAAAATTTAAAAGTCTTTTCAGCTTTGTAAATGTTTTGTTCCTAGCTCATAGCTCAGTTTCTTAGCCTGTACCTACACTTACCTGATAGTTCTCACTGAATTTGACAGGAAGTACTTAAGATCTACAAAACCTTGTTATTATACCCTACCTCTTCCTCCATATTAAATTTAATATGGCTATTCTGGGGCACTGCAGCTAGATTTATGGTCCTTATTTTACCTGGAAATAAGCCATGTAGAATGCATGCTTAAAGTTGATGTGTTAGATAAAATTTACATTTCTTTTATTGCTGTGGCATTATTTTTAGGTTTTGACTGAAGCAAGTCTTCTGATCAAAAGAAAGAACTGATACCTTAGTTGCTATCTGCAATGGAAATTTAGCTGTCTTCTCCACCATGAAATCAGCCTGTGTTGGAGCAAGTAAACACTCAGTGCTTCCTCCCATCATTCCAGAGACTGAGAAGGAATTTCTGGAGAGCATTCAGAGTTATATCATTTCAGAAATTGAAAAAGTGGGCTGTACTAAGCAAGGACCAGCAGAGGACTATTATATAATATACAGAAATGTATTTGAAATGGTAACTAAACGCTGCTAAAAATATTCTGTTTGTCATGATCAGTGAGTGTGATCTTTATGGTTTTGGTATATTGTTTGGTTTATGCTGAAATCAGTGCAAAATAATAACGTGGCATGAACTAGTGAGGTAGCTGCATTGCCTATAACATCAAATCTTCTCTGCTAGTCTGTTAATAGTAACACTGATTGATGTTTTTTAATTGTAGCATTTTTTTAATATTGTTTATATTGTGGTGGGGGGGTTTTTTTGTATGCCACCCAGAGTCACATTTTGTGAGATGGGCAGCTATATAAATATGATTAAATAAATAAAAAAAATATTCGTATAATTGAATTTTAGCTTAATTAGCCAACATATGAATGGATATTTTAGCTTGACATGCAGCCCCTCTGCTCTTCCCTTCATTGATAAATGAAGTATAATTGTTCTCATTAACTAGAATTTTCCATTTCATTTGAACCAGCAGCTTTAAAACAAGACATGATATCAAACTAAGTTCAGACTAGGGACTGAATACTTCCTTACAAGGAAAGACTACAGTGACAGAGGGAAAATATAACTACAGAAAACAGGATTTTTTTCTAAAATTAACACTAAAATTATGCATAGTGTTGTGAAAAAAGGAACAGTTTCCTCCCTTTAATAGTGTCAATGTAAGATGACCAATCTGAGGTCAGGGGCTACACAATCATTTTTTCTTCCCAACACATGCATACACACACATCATGCAGTCTTCTTGATCTTCCTATTTCACTCTGAAGGATCCTTTCCCTGAGTATGGCATTGTGGGCCAGATAGCCTCCGAGACTACCAGGGCTACCACAGGTACTAGCCCACAATGTGTTACTTTGAGAAAGAAGCCCTCAGAGCAAGGCATTTGGATTTGCTGGCTGTTGTACATAGCCTAATACCTTGCTTTGATGAGTATTCCTATGAAAGAAGCATTCAGCCCACTGGCCACTTTAAAGGGTTTTTTTTTTCCACTAATACATGAGAAGAAAGGAGATTATAGATTTGTTTCTCCCTAAACTGTTTAAAAAAAGCCCTACAAAAATGGTTGGAAAACTAGCCAGGATTAGATCTGTTTCAGATTTAATCAGATTAGCTCTCAGTTAATCTGGTGCTACTTTACTGGGTACATAAATTATCTAGAAGTTCTGCAGGACTCTGGTATTCTATGAACAGGATCCTAGGCTGCATTCCTGTTGTATTTGCTATTTAGACTTCCCTCATTTGATGTCTAGAAAAGTATGACATACCTCCTAAAGATAGAAAAGAAATAGGCAAGGACAGTCTCTCCTCTTTCTTTAGTCTCTCACTTAAAGCAAATCTTGCCCTGCCTTCTGACAGTGTTAATTTGCTCTTGACATTCTGGTTGTTTCATCCTCTTCTATGAGTTTTAAGCTGTTCTGTGGGTTTTAAGATGAAGGAAGGTGGTAAATATAAGGTAACTTTATTATAAACTTGAAACTTTGGGCTTAGAAGTATGTATTCAGTTGGTGAGGAATAACAGGAAATGTTCATTGCATTCATTTCCTGCTGATGGGCTTTCCAGAAGCATCTACCGAACAATGGTGGGGAACAAGATAGTGGACCAAAATGGTCTTTTCTTTTGATTCAGAAAGACTTTTTTTTACCTGTGATAAGCTCAGCTCTTTAAGAGTTCATGGAATGAATATTTTCTAACGTTTATTGTCTCACTACTAAGCAGCGATGGCAAATAATCAGCTTCTATATTGTTAAAACAGATAATTGAGCATGTTAATGCATACAAGAACATTCTGACTACAATCAAGCAAGAATATGATGCTTTTATAGAAGCATTAAAGGAGGGCCAGCACAATGCATTTTATCTTCATGGAAAATTAAAAATGTTAGCATGTGAATCTTCAACTTTAATGTATTATAAGAAGAGAATAACTCAGCTGGAAGAAAAGTAAGAACCTCTTTCACTCTTTTGCAGGGGAGATATTCAAGGCACAATTTTGAACTAGTCTCTTGTACAGTGACATGATCTGATTTGAAATTACTAGTATTGTATGGGGTTTTTTTTCATTTTTTAAAAAGTATTTGTAATACCTTACGTTTTTGTGGATGTTTACAGAATGAATATTTAATTCAAGTTAGGTTTAGGAGAAGAAAGGCAAATAAATGCTATCTATTTATATATGACAGATGAAGACACTGCCACAGATGACCAAGTAGAATTGCACTGGAGTTTGCATGCCACCAGATAGAGATAGCTAGCAAATTTGACATGAAAGGGACGCATCTCCAGCATACTAGTGCACCACACTATGCAAAACAGTTCCACAGCACCCTCAGTTCATCAGTTGGATACAGTTAGATGTTATATTCCAGTGAATGGTGATAATGGAAGAATCAGAGGTTAATTTGGAGAAAAACTGCAACACTCTGAAAGACTGCAATCCAGAGGAAAAAAGTGTTCTATTATGCAGATGAGTGGATGAGATTAAAGACCAAAGAATGAATGAAAATTATTACTGTTTGATATCTGCCTAGGAAAAAGACCCATTTAAGCATAAGTCTGTTCATATGTATACATGGCAAAGGAATGAATACATATTAAAAAGCATAATTGATTTCATAGTTTATGAAGAAAATTTGAATTAGTGAAGAATACAAGGGATATTCACTATACATAAGGCTGGGTGTTATCAACATAGCAATGGCACCACACTTCAGAATTTTGAATTCTTTCCTCATTAATTCCATGTAGGTGATGAACAGCATGAGGGACAGGATGGAACTCTGTGGGACACTATAGGCTAAGTCCCATATGAACAAACTGTTCCAGAAGCTTACAAACTGCATACCACCAGAAGAGATCAGAGATATGTTGGGAAAGAAAAGTGAGCAAGGAAATGGTTATGGTGTCTTTCCCAAACCTGTTGCTCCCAGATATGTTGGAATTAACAGCTAGATTGGAGAAGGCAGGGCTATAGGATGTAGAGGAGGAAGAAAAAGAGGATCCTTATAAATGCTCTATTAATAATAATATTTTTCTCTGTCAGGTAGTTCTTCAATCAAAACATATGATGATTTTTAAAAATTTTATGTTTGATGATCTATTATTTATTTTAAAAGTGCATTTAGATTATTTTGTTGACCAGGAATACATTTAATGTTTTTTGTATTATTATTTTGTAAGTTGGCTAGAATATGACTTACCAAAATAAGGCTTAGTACAAGTGAAATAAATGTTGTAGTTCCATCTTGCTGTAAAAGCTTAGAGTATGGTAATAATATGGTAATAGTCCCCATTGGCTATGCTAGCTGGGGAATTATGGAAGATGAAGCAACACGCTTTACTTTCATTTCTTTTAACTGAAGACTTTACCCTATCAGCCTATGTCCCCTCCATCTTCATTCATTCACTTTGTCCCCAAATTCCCAGTAAAATTACACAAAGCTAAGTAACTCCCATTAATAGTATAACGATTTTTAAGGAAATACTTAAAACTCAAGCATCTAAAATCCCAAAGGCCTTTATAAGTCCTTTTCAACTGTGAAAGTTATAAGCAATTGCCTATAGCAGATGAGACAACATTATGTAATGTAAAATTTGAATTGCTTCTATTTTAGAATGAAAAGAATTGAGAAGAATTCTGCAAGAACTGAGAGCTTAATACAGAAACTAAGAAGTTTAAGGTTAACACTCTCAGCTAAAGAAGATTCAACCAAAGCCAAGAAGATTAATCCTGCTAAAAAAATTCCAGGTAAGATGTAGCTGTTTGTAATACAAAAATCAAATTTTTCTCATATTAGGAGCATGAACCAGCTTCTGTATTATATTGCAGTGTTAATATCTAAGATGGTTTGAATAATTAGATGTTCTCTACAACATTCTAAATCTTAGCTGAGCCAGGACTGAGGGCCAAACCAAAATAGAGAGACATATGGATGATGCCCTTTCTATCTACTATTTTTTATGGATGATTACTTTGGGCAAAACTGTTATTAACTATCACATGCAATATATGAAACAGTAGAATTTATTTGTACTTAATATCATATGGATATACAGACCTCTTTTCTTCTAAGAATATTGACTAATCTAATTTGCCCATCTGTTGTCTAGTCTAGTTGGCAGCAGCCTTTAAGGACTAGGGCAGAGAGAACGGAGTCCCAAACTTCTACCTCTGGAATATTTTTAGTTGGACATACCAGGATTTGACATTGAGTCTGTAATGCAACCCCTTCATGGATCACTGCCTTGTCGTGGCGAAGGGGCTTGTGTAACTCAGTGAAGCCATGAGCTATACCGTGCAGGGCCACCCAAGACGGACAGGTCATGACAGAGAGTTCTGACAAAATGTGGTCCACTGGAGAAGGAAATGGCAACCCACTCCAGTATCCTTGCCAAGAAAACCCCATGGACAATGTTAAAAGGCTAAAAGATATGACGCCGGAAGATGAGCCCCTCAGGTCGGAAGGTGTCCAATATGCTACTGGGGAAGAGCGGAGGGCAATTCCAAGTAGCTCCAGAAAGAGTGAAGCGGCTGGGCCAAAGCCGAAAGGACGTTCAGCTGTGGATGTATCTGGAAGCGAAAAGAAGGTCCGATGCTGTAAAGAACAATATTGTATAGGTACGTGGAATGTAAGATCCATGAACCAAGGCAAGCTGGATGTGGTCAAACATGAGATGACAAGATTGAACGTCGACATCTTGGGAATCAGCGAATTGAAATGGACGGGAATGGGTGAATTTAATTCAGGTGACCACTATATCTACTACTGTGGGCAAGAAACCCTTAGAAGAAATGGAGTTGCACTCATAGTCAATAAGAGAGTGGGAAAGGCAGTAATGGGGTACAACCTCAAAAACGACAGAATGATCTCAGTGCGTATCCAAGGAAAACCATTCAACATCACGGTAATCCAAGTCTATGCCCCAACCACTGATGCCGAAGAAGCTGAAGTTGACCAGTTCTATGAAGACCTACAAGACCTTCTAGAACTAGCACCAAAAAAAGATGTCCTTTTCATCATAGGGGATTGGAATGCTAAAGTAGGAAGTCAAGGAGTAATCGGAATAACAGGCAAGTTTGGCCTTGGACTACAAAATGAAGCAGGGCAAAGGCTAATAGAGTTCTGTCAAGAGAACAAGCTAGTCATAGCAAACACCCTTTTCCAACAACACAAGAGACGACTCTACACATGGACATCACCAGATGGTCAATACCGAAACCAGATTGATTACATACTTTGCAGCCAAAGATGGAGAAGCTCTATACAGACGGCAAAAACAAGACCAGGAGCTGACTGTGGCTCAGATCATGAGCTTCTTACTGCAAAATTTAGGCTTAAATTGAAGAATGTAGGGAAAACCACTAGACCACTCAGGTATGACTTAGATCATATTCCATGTGAGTACACAGTGAAGGTGATGAATAGATTTAGAGGATTAGATTTGGTAGACAGAGTGCCTGAAGAACTATGGACGGAGGTCTGTAACATTGTACAAGAGGCAGCAACTAAAACCATCCCAAAGAAAAAGAAATGCAAGAAAGCAAAATGGCTGTCTGATGAGGCTTTACAAATAGCTGTGGAAAGAAGGAATGCGAAAAGCAAGGGTGAAAGGGAAAGATATAAGCAACTGAATGCAGATTTCCAGAGAATAGCAAGGAGAGATAAGAAGGCCTTCTTAAATGAACAATGCAAAGAAATTGAAGAAAACAATAGAATGGGGAAGACTAGAGATCTCTTCAAGAAAATTGGAGATATCAAAGGAACGTTTAGTGCAAAGATGGGCATGATAAAGGACAAAAAAGGCAGGGACCTAACAGAAGCAGAAGAGATTAAGAAGAGGTGGCAAGAATACACAGAAGAACTATACAAGAAAGATCTTAATGTCCCTGATGTCCATGCTGGTGTGGTCACTGACCCTGAGCCAGACATCCTAGAGAGTGAAGTCAAGTGGGCCTTAGGAAGCATTGCTAACAACAAAGCTAGTGGAGATGACAGTATTCCAGCTGAGTTATTTAAAATACTAAAAGACGATGCTGTTAAAGTGCTGCACTCAATATGCCAGCAAGTTTGGAAAACGCAACAGTGGCCACGGGATTGGAAAAGGTCAGTTTACGTTCCAATTCCAAAGAAGGGCAATGCCAAAGAATGCTCAAACTATCGCACAATTGCACTCATTTCACATGCTAGCAAGGTTATGCTCAAAATCCTACAAGCTAGGCTTCAGCAGTACGTGAACCGAGAACTACCGGATGTACAAGCTGGGTTTCGAAGAGGCAGAGGAACTAGAGATCAAATTGCCAACATTCGCTGGATCATGGAGAAAGCACGAGAGTTCCAGAAAAGCATCTACTTCTGCTTCATTGACTATGCAAAAGCCTTTGATTGTGTGGATCACAACAAACTGTGGCAAATTCTTAAAGAGATGGGGATACCAGACCACCTTACCTGTCTCCTGAGAAATCTGTATGCGGGCCAAGAAGCAACAGTTAGAACCGGTCATGGAACAACCGATTGGTTCAAAATAGGGAAAGGAGTACGACAAGGCTGTATACTGTCACCCTGCTTATTTAACCTATATGCAGAGTACATCATGAGAAATGCCAGGCTGGAAGAATCACAAGCCGGAATTAAGATTGCAGGGAGAAACATCAATAACCTCAGATATGCAGACGATACCACCCTAATGGCAGAAAGTGAAGAAGAACTAAAGAGCCTCTTGATGAGGGTGAAAGAGGAGAGTGCGAAAGCTGGCTTGAAGCTCAACATTAAAAAAACTAAGATCATGGCATCTGGACCCATCAATTCCTGGCAAATAGAAGGGGTAGAAATGGAAGCAGTAACAGACTTCATTTATTTGGGCTCCAAGATCACCGCAGACGGAGACTGCAGCCATGAAATTAAAAGACGCTTGCTCCTTGGGAGGAAAGCTATGGCAAACCTAGATAGCATATTAAAAAGCAGAGACGTCACCTTGCCGACAAAGATCCGCATAGTCAAAGCTATGGTTTTTCCAGTAGTAATGTATGGCTGTGAGAGCTGGACCATAAAGAAGGCTGAACGCCGAAGAATTGATGCCTTTGAACTGTGGTGCTGGAGAAGACTCTTAAGAGTCCCCTGGACTGCTAGGAGGTCAAACCAGTCAATCTTAAAGGAAATCAACTCTGATTGCTCATTGGAAGGATTGATAATGAAGCTCAAGCTCAGATACTTTGGTCACCTAATGCGAAGAGAGGACTCTTTGGAAAAGACCCTGATGCTGGGAAAGATGGAAGGCAAAAGGAGAAGAGGACGGCAGAGGATGAGATGGCTAGATAGCATCACTGAAGCAATGAGCATGAAATTGAGCAAACTCAGGGAGGCAGTGAAAGATAGGAAGGCCTGGCGCAATATGGTTCATGGGGTCACGAAGAGTCGGACACGACTTAACGACTAAACAACAACTGTAATGCAAAGCATGCATTCTACTTGTGAATTGTGGCTTTTTTCTAGTTATCCACTTCAAAAAAGGAGACCTCTCTGTTGACTTTAAAGTCTGGTTATAATAACGGTATGCTTTTTTGTTGTAACATAATTTGTACAGTTTGAATTTATAGACAGTTAACATGATCATAGATGGAAATTCATAGGAACTTTGCTTCTCCTTTTTTTCAACAGGTCTTAACTTGAAAGACTCCCTTGATATAGATGTCCTCTCTAAGCACCTAGCTCATCTACAAAATAGGTTGAAGGAATTGAAAGAAGACATGTTGACAAAATACATTCCCATAGAAAATACAGCCAATGTTGAGGAGGACATGAAACGTGCTCTTCATAAGCGAAATATGGCTGAAAAAGAGAATGAGAGTCTGAAGTTTGGGTATAATGGTCCCTTTTACAATATGCACTTACTTTTTCTTAAGGAAATTCAGGGTATTATTCTTCCTTCATTCTTTGAATAGTGGAAATAGTTATAATAACTTTGTCCCCTTTACTTTCATCAGATTAGAGGAATGGCTTAGAATAGATCCTAGAATTGTAATTTCTAGAATTTTGTGTTCTGTCCCATCATTTGTGGTTAGATTAGCACCAACAGAAAGCCCAAGAACCCTCAACTGGAACATAGCAGCCATTAACAGGTTTACTGGGGGAGACTCAATGCGTAGAAGACATATTAACCCCAGGCGTTTGGGTCATGAGGTCAGGTGAACTTTGCTGCTGTTGCTGTATTTCTTGATATGTTTCACTAAGAATGGGGTTGTTGATCTTTGGGCGCCAGGAGTTGTATGCCATGGTTTTTGCATTTTAGTCATTGTATGCCATCCAAAGTCGTCATTGTGAGATGGGTGGCTATATGTATACAAACACACACACACACACACAAACAAATAAACAAATAAATAAATAAATAAATAAAAATATTTTGCATATATAAGGCTCAGTTCCTGGGACTTCCTGGCACTATTAAAGGGCATAATAACAATTTACAGTATAATAATAGATTATTATGAAACAATCAGTTGAAGTTTATTGGATACAAGCATTAGGAAATACCACCATGTGAAATATGAGAAAGCCACTGTCAGTCAGAGTAACTGGTAGTTGGTTGAATGGACCAATGATATGAAATAATATTAATAAAATTTATAATTAAAAATAAATTTAATTAGTATGTGTAGGGCTTGTTCACGTATTACGTCATGAACGTATGTTCCACTAAAATACCACAACAGGCCTGCTGAATCAGGCCAAGGCCCGTTTTAGTCCAGCATTTTGTTTTTCACAGTTGCCAACCAAATGCCCCTAGGATGCTGGCAAGCAGAAGATGAGGTATATTTTTTTCCTACCATTGTTCTCCTTTAATTGAATTTGGAGGTGTAGTGCCCCCAAGCTGGAATTAACATTGTGAACCCATTTAATACAAATATAAGTGAATACAGAATAGCAAGGGACTTTCTCATAATATGCATATGAAACCTGCTTTTAGCATGCAGATTTGCCAGTATGAGAAATGCTTCCATTCAGTCAACATGCTTTGCGGTTGTATGCAATAACTTATTAATAATTGCAGTGTAGTTATGTATGTATACATAACATGCCACTTGACAAATCTAGACATTGGGAAAATTCTTTTTCTCAGGAGACTTGTCCTGTGTTTTATACAAGGGAATAAAATGACGTGGGAAGGACAAGCCTTGGAGGATTTGAATTACAGAGTGATATTGATGTAGCCACATTTCAGCCAATATTCTGTTTTTTATAGTTTTTATCGGCTAACTCTGTTTGCAAATGTGATCACTATCTGGGAAAATACCGACAGGAATATTGACACTCTGCAGCAGCTCATCTTTCAGATGATAGAAAATGAGAAACTTGCAAAAGGTAAAAACATATTTTCAGACTTCAACTTTTTACAACAAATCAGCAAAGAAAGTGTATTTGTGGTGTGTGCCAAGTCAGCATGTCTCTGTTATGTGGCAAAAACACTCTGTGTCATTTATTTGCACAAACAGGGCTCATATTGTCTTTATTTTTCTTCATTGGGCTTTGTGCTCTATACCTATGTTGTGGGAACTACATTGATTACAAATAGGTTTCCAGGGTGCATTTTGTAGTGTACTGATTGTGACTTATAAAGCCATTTATGGCACAGGTCCTTGTTACCTATGGGATTGTCTTTTCCTTTTTTAAAAAATAATTTTATTAAGGCTTTTAATAAACATAGTAAAATTAATACAAACTATATTAAAAGAAAAATAAAAGTGCAGAAAAAAAAAAAACAAAGACAATAATAAAGAAGTGGCTTCCAACCTTCATCACACTGAGCATAAGCTAATATACTAACTTTTTACCCTCTTTTAAAGTTACAAATTAAAAAAATCTCTTCTCCCCATAGCCTAACTTTTATCTATATGCAATCCAGAAATCATCTTTTCAATCCTGATTCAACAAAAGTCCATTAGGAGGTACCAGAAATATCAAACAAATGGTTTAGCCCTGGTGAAATAATTCAACTTTATATTCCTTCTTTTTGCTCTGCACAATCTTGACCTTTAAATCCTCCTTATCACAGGATTTGATCTTTCATCACTCTTTGGTATTTAAAAGAAGTCTTCAAAGCTTTCACCAGCCTACTTTGTAAATTCCATAAAGAGGCGTTGTCCAAGATTTCTTATTGAAGCTGTTCCAGATCCAGATCCTTTCCCATAAAGAGGCATCATCCAGAATTTCTTGTCACAGCAGTTCCATGTCCAGATCCTTTTCTTGATTTATCTTTTGCTTTCCCATTTTAGTAATCTCAATTTTGTTGCCTTCAAACGCTATAATGCCTATGTCAGGTGAAGGTTTTTTAAAATTTTTCTCATCACCTTCAAAAAGTTTATCCATTGAAATCTGTATCCTTTCTGATATATTATTTATTAATATTTCAATCCATGTTTCAAAAAATGCTTTAATATAAGAAAAAGTTATAGCTGGCTTAGCCATTTTACTCCTTTCTGCCTGGTCATTTGGTTCGCTCTAGTGTTCATTTGCAACCTTCATCAAGCCTCAATTCCTAATATGGATTTAGTTCCGTTTCAGAGGCTTCCACAAGTATATTATTTAATTGTAGACTTGTTTTTCAAATCTTACGGCAAAAATAACCAATATTCCAAATCTCTCTGGTCTCCCGATCCATTTAATACTTCCTTAAATCAAAATCCTTGCTTCCCCTTTTTGCCCATTGTATATTATTTTAAATTTTTAAAATTTTATTTAAAATTTCTTAAATCCAAAGAAGGAGGTAAAACTCACCAGGTGTCAAATTAAGCTTGCCGTTTTGAAGGTCTCTAATATCCATAAAGTAGTTAAATTGAACATTTCCAAAAGTGATTAGAAAGTGAGTTTGACTGGCTTTATGTCCTTACGAAAGGCTCCGCTGCTGCTGAGAGCAAAGATGTCTTCTCCCTCAGCTCCTGGCACTCAAACCCCCGCTGTTTTATGGTTTCCTTGCAAGGAGCTGCCATTCAGAGCACTCATGGGTAATCTCCCGATCTCTTGCCTGGAGAAATTTGAAGGACCAGTCTTTTGTTTTACACAGTGGTCATTGTCTCTGCTCGTTCACAGAGACGTCTTTAGTCAGCCATGACTCACACTGAAAGCCTGGGATTGTCTTTTCCAAATAGGATCTGCCCACCTTGTGCATTCTAACCAAGAAGGTTTGCTTCTGATTCCCCCTCTTCAAGAAGTCAAAGGGAAGTGAGTGTGGATGCAGGCCTTCTCTGTGGCCACTCCAGCCCTATGGAATACTCTCAGTTTAGCTTGGTTCCCGGCCTTTTACCTTGCAGAGCAGGTGAAAATCATCCTCTTCCATCAAGCCTTTGAAGTATAGGTGGTTGGTTATTATACCATTTGGTGCCTACATTTTATTATATGGTTTTACATTAAATTTCTGGATTTTATGTTTCACAATTTGTTTATATATTTGATTGCTGTGAACCACCCTATGATTAGGATGGCATTCAAATGCTGTGAAACGAAATTCTCAGATTCTCCCTATGCTACTTTCTATGCCTGGACTTGCTTCCTTTTTTATTATACTGTTTCTTCCTTGTTCTAGATTTATCAACAGGGTAAAGAGAGCTCCAGCAAGGCCTTTGAAGTCTAGGCCACAGTTTGAAGTGGTGAAAAGAAGTGTCTTTCTACTGCAGATGTACCCGTTGCAAGTTCTTGATTTGGCTAATATGTATTCTGTTTTTGTTTTCTAAGTGTATAAAATATTAACTTCTTATGAATGGATCTGACCTTTCAGATTCAATTGCTTCTAGTGTCTCAAGTGTATTTGAACGTGATCCTTCTAAAAGCAAAGAGGCAGAAGATCTGATTGAATATATTGAAAGGTAAGATAATGAGAGACTCTTCTGATCTCCTTGCTGTCTCTTTATTTAGGCAAATGAAATTGCTTAACATATCAAGCACACTAAGTCTGTGCATGTTTGAAAATATGTTTTATGCAAATACAAGACTTCTCTGTTCTTCATTAAAGTAACCTGTCCTTTTTTCATGCTTCTGTACAAGCATGAAAGAAGATGTAGCTGCTTAAGAAATTGCTTCATTAAAGTCATTCTTAGAGCAGCCACATTTTTATAAGATTCATACAGAAGTCTGAAAAAGGCAGTCTAACGTAGAGCAAAGAGATATTGCACTTACTCGAAGTGTGAAGCACTTCTTCAAATCATTTTTGAAGCACACATAGTCCTAATACTTTCCCATTACCTATCTCCTACCACAATGAATGCACTCCACAAGAGCACACTGCAATATAGCAATATAGTGAGGAATAGGAAGTGAAAACAGAGATACAGACTTTTTATGAGACTTGCAGCACAAAGTGCTAAGTAGGAAGATAAAATCTTGCCCAGTCAAAAAATTCCAGTGAAAAATTTTGTCTTTTTCTTGGCAAAACAAAACAAAGGAAATGTTTAGAACAAAGACCCTCAGACTGTTCCCTTTTATTAGGCCAATGCAAAATGAAACTGCTACTTTTCCTGCTTAATAATAAAGAAAAATTATTTGGGAACCAAATATGCATTAGATATTTGTCCAGTATTGGACAGAATGACATGAAGATATATGCTGCTTCTCTGAAGATCTTATATTTATTGTTGGACTTATAAGACATCAGTAGAGGAAAAAATCAGGGATTGATATCACTAGTGAAAAGTTACCTAGGCAGGTAGAGATAAGGATGATAAGAAGCTAGCAAGGATTTATTCTGGAAAAACAGAACTTGAAAAAGTAATGAAACCTGAAGGATGATTCATCTGTTCCGATGGGGAAGTTTTCACAAAGTTGGAACACATATTTTTAACTCCTTTCACTTCTCAATTTTGGGGCACAAGGGCAGGGTACCAAGTTACTTTACATATTATTTAACTTCATTTAGATTGCCCTTCCTTCACAGCTCAGCTAGCTAGTGCACTCACTTTGCCAGTAATAAAGCTGTTTTTGTATCCATTGTCCATCACTTACAATGTTATGATCTTTGAACTGTGCTAGGTTCAATGAACTGTTTTCCCGTTGTCAGTATGAGGCCGCGGCAACGTATGCAGCAAACTGCCCTAGAGGAATCCTCCGCAATGAAGAAACCATGGAGAAATTTAGAGGTATGGAGCCTCAGATACAATCATTCTGAGTTCAAATCCTTCTTTGATGGAAGATCTGAGCTTGAGAGAGATTGCTGGAAATCAGTCTAGAAAACAAACTGCAGCAAGTAAATGCTTTAAAAAATATTGCTTTTTCCCTTCAGCTGTTGGTCATATTAAAGGGAAGATCCTCCCTCTGCTTTTATACTGTGATGCACTCATAACTACAACCATTGCTGTTAAGAAGCGTCTTCCTGCAAATTTGACAACTGAAGCCATCAAATGTGCTTTAGCTGAAAAACGATTAGACCTGGTGATGCATTGGGTCACTTTGCACAAGTAAGTGGTCATTCAGAATCCTAGCTCAGTAGCAGAAGACATGCATTATGTACAAGTAGTCCATGGTTCATTCTTTGGGAATTCCATATAAATAAAACAAATGTTCAAGAATAGCAGAATCTTGGGCAGTGACTAATTGTCAGAATATTCAGTACTAAGCTAGAAGGCATATTTCCAATACAGGTAGTCCCCAGGTTAAGAACACTCAGTTCAAGGTCGACCCATTGTTAAGAACAGAGCCTATTATAGCAAAATCTGAATTAAATACACAACGATTCAAGTTAAATACACAATGGTTTGAGTTAATTACATAATACTACTTATACAGTATTATACAATAATACTATTCTGGCTTATATACAAATTCAACTTAAGGACATACCTTGGGAATGGAACACATTCTTAAACTGGGGACTACCAGTATAGCAGTTGCTGCAGAAATACTATTGCTTCTGCTAAACAAATGTCAGTGGTACATTCTTAGACAACAATTCCCAAAGGAATTTTCAAACTAAATTAGCCCATCTCCATCAGACTCAATTCATCTAAGCTGAAGACAGGGTGGAATAAGGTGTCTTTCAGAAGGAGGGCAAGGATATTTATAGTTAGGAAAAAGCAGCAAAAATAGAACTCAATTCTATTATCTGCCTGGCATGGAAATTATCATGGTAATGTCAGAAGGCTCGGACTTCATTGGGAGGGGCCCACTGTAAGAAGATAACCTGTAGATTCTTGCATTCATAGTAAGATACAACAGGCATTGCTTTTGTAAATTGTCCGTAATAGCAACTACCTTCTTATTTTCCCTTAACTCCAAGCAGGAGGGATTTGGAATGATGAAGATTAATCTGGCAAGAAGAAAGGATCACCCATGCCTTTTCTTTTAGTTCTCTCTAAAAGCAGAAAATATGGCCAACTACTAGACATATTAGCAAGACATACCAACATTAGCAAAGTATTTTATCAACACAAAGTTCTAATTCAAGCTTTTCTTTTTACTAAGTCTTGAGATAAAGAAAATAAGAGAAATTACCAATTAAACAATATTCCCTAACCAGCCATATGCTTGCTAAACATCCATTATATGCAAGTTTCATTGGGAGGAAAATTAGTAGAGACAAAAGCAATAACCAGCCCAGTAACTTTCAAAAAGGCTATGATTTTGATAAGAGGATGAGGTTTATTGCTTACAGCTCATCTTCCATTTTTAAGTGGGACCACTACCTATTCCATCTCCAGAAGCTTCTGGACACAAGGAAACTGTTCCATCATTGGATATTCCAAGGCTACTCCAACGGAAATAACAAATGGCTCACCGTGCAGCACAGAAGGGATGAACCAGATTTCCCAGCAATTCTCAGCAGGAGGTTCTTGTGGTGCTCTGGGTACAAAGGCACCATGGAAAAGAGTGCATGAAAGAGATCCTTAAAAGACACCTACAATTCCACATGCAGCTTTGTCAGCCTTGGTGAACATAGGAGACTAGCCAGTTTTGCCATTTCTGATAGAAGCAGCAATGGTTTATTAAAACAAGGGCAATAACAGAGATGGCAATGAGCACCAGAGAGAAATCACAGTCAGATCACCTATCATTCATGGGCTCCCTTTCATCCTTACATCCTGGTTGCCTTTGGCTTTCAGATTGCTGTTGGGGACTGGGGGTCTCTGAAACATGGGATGAGTTCCTCCTCCTGCCCTCTTCCAGGCCAGGTCATGGAGATCTCCAACCTGTAGCTCAATCTGCAAACTCCAGGTGCAGCCAAAGTCTCTGGACAGCACAACACCAGGCGTCCAGGGTCAGCTTAAGAGGCAAAAAAATCACCAGCTTAATGGGGAAGAGGTATCACCTGTCAGGCAAACTTACGGGGGTTTGTGATTTCCTCTGCACCATCTATCAAGCCTATAAATGCACTCCAGTGAGGTTTATTAAATCAGGCATATAGGTAGGGCATGATACCACTTGCCTCATTTCTATTCCTGTTGGGTATTTTCTGATGTATATTCAGATCTTACTCAATTTACATGGAGACTGATTCTTCTTAGGAGGAGAGACTTTTAAGGAGTAGGAAGCTGGGCTTTGGTAAATTATACCCTATTTTCTAAGAGGAGCAATGAATGAGGACAAAGAAATAGTGTTGTGAATTCTTCATACATGCTTGTCTTCTTTTTCTTTTCCTGTATCTCTTCTCTTCTTTATCATAACTCTTAGATTTTAAGTTATTCTTCTAAAAGAATAAAATATCATTATCATCATTGTTCCACTTTTCTTTACAATGCCCCAGAATCCTTCAATTACCTAATGATGTTCTGTTGGCTTTGTTTCTCCCAGACTGGAATTCTGTGAGGCTGCTGGTGATGCAATCTATCAGTATGCAGAGGTGGATAAGCACAACAAGTCCCAGTGCCTAGCTTTGGCTCAAATTGCATACAGTGAGTGTGGGGCACACAAAAAGGCTGTTCTGTGCTTGTGCAAACAGGGCCAAATTTATGGAGCCATGGATTATCTACATCATTTCCAACCACTTCCCAAAGGTAAATTTCAGAGCTATACTGTATATATTTCTCTGTTTTAAATTCTATCTGATAGTGTTGCAATGGTGTTCAGGTGGCTTTCAGTACAGTTGTGTACTTTAATATAGTCATATTAAAACCATTTAAACCAGCTGTTAAAAATACAGGTAATCCCCGGGTTAAGAACACCCAGTTTAAGGATGACCCATAGTTAAGAACAGAGCCTATTGTAGCAAAATTCAAGTTAAATACACAATGGTTCGAGTTAATTATACAATACTACTTATACAATATTATACAATACTGTTCTGGCTTACATATAAATTTGACTTAAGGACAGACCTTGGGAATAGAACTTGTTCTTAAACTGGGGACTACCTGTCCTAAAATAGCAGGAGTACTGTATCCTACTGAATGGCTTGTATAAATAAAAAGGATCTTAGCTAGTCTACAGAAAATAATCTGCTAGGCAGCCTTAGGAAAGAAGTTTCATAAGGAGGCCACCACTATTGAAGAGACTCAGCTATGCTGACCTCAGAATGCAGAAAGAGTTTCTACTGGTGATCTCAAAATTCATGATGGAGAGACTTAAGAAAGCAAGCTTTCTGCCACAGGGCCTAAAACCCTCATTTATCAAAGACAAAGGAATAGACTGAACAAAAAGGGAAGGAGCACTGTACTGTGGGTGAGGCCTTACCCTGTCAGCTGACCAGCTTTTCAAAGACACGTGCAATACTGACAACGGGAGAGTTCAGCTCCCCAACCACCTGCTGGAAATCTATCTTTTGCAGGAGTCAGAGGTTGAACAATTTTTTGTTTTCTTTTGCTGGCAATTTCCTATGTCAGGGGAAGAAAGAACAAGATTAGCTATCCTGAACTAATCTTTATCAACATGTAGGAAATGGTTGAAGGCGTGAAGTTGACTAGGAGAAAGTGACCATATTATTTTTGAATCTATATTGTCAAGGGGACGATAGTGAAGAGTCAGACTTGTATACTGGATTTTAAAAGAGAGGATTTTAATGAATTCAGCCAGAAAGTAGGTCACATCCAGTAGTCTGCAAAATGAGATACTGAAGGTGCAATTGCAAATAATTAGAAGGAAAAATAGGAAGTATATTGGGGTGACTATATGGGTGGATACATACAGACGTTCTAAAAAGCTGAAAAGAAAAAGAGACATGTATGGAAAATGGCATGAAGGGCATGTAACCAAAAGATACAAAGCAATTGCCAAAAACTAGGGGGTGTGACAGAAAAGCTAAAGCTCTGAATATGCTGAGGCTTGCAAGAATTGCCCAAAACAACTACCAAAAAAAAGGCCTTGGGGCATATATTATAAAGAAAGGGAAAGGCTGCGAGATCTGTTGCAGAAAGAAGGTATGATGCGGTAACAGGTGATACAAGAACATCTTTTATTTTACATCTGTCTTCTCTCAGAATGGAAATGAAGCCAAATCCAAATTAATTTCATTTTAGATTATTGAAGAAACTAACAGAGGTGATTACAGAATTATTAAGAGTTATGTTTGAAAGAAATTATAGAAGCAAATGTTACTGTTTTCTTCAAAAAAGGGAAGGAAGAGGACCCAGAATTACAGTGCTTTCAAGTTGATGTCCGTACTAGGCAAGGTCTTCAAGCAGCTTATTATACAGCAAGTTTGTGAGCACTTGGATAGAAATGAAGGTCTGAAGAGCCAGGATGGGGTTGTTACAAACAAGTCATGGCAGACTAACCTCCTTTTTTGATGGAGTTACCATGGGGGATGCCATGGACATACTGTACCTTGACCTCAGCAAAGCATTCAATAGAGTCTGTCAGGATATTCTTATAAATAAAATGGTAAAATATGGGATAAATATACAACTGTTGGGTATATTCATAATTGCTGAGTGGCTGCACCAAGAAAATACTCATAAATGGCTTTCCTCAACCTGGAGAGTAGTATTAAGTTGAGTGCCATAAAGTTCTGTCCCGGGCCCTATGCTGTTCAATATTTTTATTAATAACTTGGATGAAGGGGCTGAACAAATAATTTTCAGATTTGCAGATGACACAAAACTAGGAGGAATGGCTAAAGCATGAGAAGAAGAAATTCAGAAAGATTTAGAAAGAGGCTCAAACAGCGAGCCAGAACAAACAGGATGAAATTTAACAGGAATAAATATAAAGTCCTGCATCTGGGGAGAAAAAAACAAAATGCACAAGTAAAGAATGGAGCGACCTTGTGAAAAGAATATGGATGCTCTATTAGATCACAAGCTGAACCTGAACCAATAGTGCAGTGCAGCTGCTAAAATGACAAATGCTATTTTAAGATATTTTAGCAATATCATAGAGTCCAGATCATGGGAAGTGATTGCCCTCCTCTACTTTGCCATTGTCAAACCCTACTTAGAATAATGTGTCCAGTTCTGAGCGCTGCAGTCAAAAAGGAAAACCCATACCTGGAATGAATTCAGAGGAGAGATACCAAAATGGTGAGGGGATTGGAAACCAAGTCCTATAAGGAACTGGGTATGTTTAGCCTGCAGAAGAGAAGGCCAAGAGGAGATAAAATAGCAATCATCAGTTATCTAAAGGTTGTAATATAGAGGAAAGAATGGGACTTGTTCCAAGTTACTCCAGAGGACAGGACCAGAACCAGTGCTTGAAACTATAGAGACATAGATCCAGGCTAAACTATTTGATGTAAGAGTCGCCAAATAAAGGAATAAGTTGTCTTCTGAAATGGTATATTCCCCCTCAAAAACTGGATAGTCATCTGTCCAAAATGCTTTAGCGGATCCTGTATTGACCAAGGCTTGAACTGTTCTTCCCAAATGCATGATTCTATGAACTGGGAGGTTTGCAAAAGTATAATTATAAAGTAAGGTGGGGAAAGCTTGCAGAGCATGGTTATTAGAATTCTTTCTAGCTCCTTTACCAGCAGAAGCTATAGGAAGCATCTGCATTCTCTTCTGTGCAAGGTGTGCGCACTTCTTCTCCGAGGACTATCGGGATGTATGTACACATTTGCATACGCGTCTGTGAGAAAGGGATGGAGTGAATGAATCTAATCAGGATGCAAATGTTTTGCCTCTGTGTGCATGTTTGTGTGTGTGTGTATTTCTAGTCTCCTCTTGTGTTGCATATGTATCTGTGCATGAATATTTGCACTGGGAAGCACTCTGGGTTACATTCAGTAAGTTGAGCAGGTATGAAATGGCAACTGTGGTTTTTAAGATATGGCAGTTTCCTCAACAGTAAATTTTAGCATACTTACAGCTTCACCCAGCCACCCCTAAAATGATAAAAAGACTATCCTCAGTGCATTTATTTTGGTACATTTCTGTTGGATGACTTTTGAAGACGGAAACATTTTATTGCAGATCCCCTAATGGCTAACACTGCTAGTGAACCTATCCTCCAGGAGTTAGTTAATCAATTTGTTGTGTGCTGAACAAAGAATTGTATTTCTCAGTCATTCCTAAATCAATGTTGAGAGCAGGGATGTCTGTGGTATGGTCAACCCCAACTGGAGCTATCGAACCTCTGCCCATTTTTACATACATGCGATGCACAATAAAAAGTAGTGGGACTTTTATCACCTAATCGTGCCTGCCATTTTGATGCTGTTCACATACAAACACACATTACAGAGGCCCACGATTGTGAGATAGGAAATGCTGTTTATTTCATTGTTCTTTTGTTATTCAGTTAAAGCAAGGATTAAATGCAAAAGAGCTCTTAGGGTAGATGCCTGAAAATGCAGGAATTCCGTACTGAGTTTTCAAAGGTAGCACATTTCTGCTCACTTTATGCTGGAAATTAAAAATGAAAGAGACATGCTTTTCAAGCTGCAAATGTAAATATCTATGGATATTTTTGCTTTTCAGGCTTTCTAACACCTCTGCTGTTTGATTTCAGAGGATTATACCTTTCTACTGAACCACTGTCCTCGTATAGATTTCATCCATTGCCTTACAGATGAATGGAATGGGAAACCACCAGTCATGTCCCTTGGGGAAACCATCCTCTTGCTCATCAGAACAGAACATCAAATCCACTGTGTACAGTTGTTGGAGGATATTGTCAAAAAGGACAAGAGTGAGTATAGCCTGACTTTTTCCAGTGGGAATGTGGTAGCCCTACAAGGTAGACCAGGCTAAGGAACTACTTTTATTGTAACAGCTATGGTAATAGAACCTTTCAAGTCTGAATGTGCTTCCCCGCTTCCTCACTTTAGCTTCATGTGAACTAGGGAGGGGCTTGTCTGAGATGTTTTCTCAAGTTATTTTCTTAGCCCAGACGCAAGCCCCACTTATCTGACCATTGCCATGGTAGCGGCTCTTCTTCCTGTCCTTCAAGGTCATTCCATATGACCTCTACAGAATGTAAATACACTTGTTTGCAATTATCTCACTAGGTAAAATGTAGGCGAGAGATTTTAATTAGAAAATGAAGAGAGGAAAAGGTTGCATCTTCCTTGTGCTGCAATCACAATTCCAAAGTGAGACTTGCTTCCTCTCAAATTAAAATGTATCTACTTTAGACACATTCTTGACAGTAATGCCTGTTGAATTCTTGCATTCATTTAGAATCATGCCAAAAATATATGCATCATTTTTTAACAGAGTTATGGTAGTGATTCATACAAGAAAGAAATGCAGCAAAATTTTCTTTGTCTGTTTTCTTTGTCAAACATATTTATAGATAAATTGGAACAAATGATTGTAAAAGATACCTGCAATGTGGAGGGATGGAAGGAGATAGCTGAAATATGCCTCCATGACAGAAAAGAACATTTATATAGACTTATCATCTCTATCCTTGGTAGCCTGGAAGGAGTGGTTGAAATTCCCATAGATGATACAGAAGATGCCAAATTAATGGAGCATGTGTTTTTGTAATTTTCCCACAGAGCACATGGAGGAGCTCTTTGTCCTAGGAGTTCCTTATGTTGGCTGAACAAGTAATAACATTACTTAACATTATTGCTATTTTAAAAACTTAATATATTTCATACCATGTACCTGATTTCATTGTGCAACTATTGCTAGTCATGCTTGATTATTTATGCTTATTTTACTTAAAAACTGGTTTTTGAACTAATTGAGCTATGTTTACCCCTGATCTCTTGTGATTTTTCTTCCCTTTTTAAGTAATTTGTTTTCTTCTATTTTTTCTTGAAATAGGTAAATTGAACCAGTTGCTGGAGACACAGTCTTCCATTCCCAAAAAACACATTTATTTAATTTTTAAAATAATTTTGTTTTTAAGTTTATACATTTAGTGGCAAAAATAGAAATTATCTCTGATACACACATGGACAGCTTAGCTATACGCTTAGTTATCATTTCCACACACTCAATGAATTGGAATAATAATTCCTACTTTCTCCCATGGAATCAATATTTTTTGCTCTAATGGTTATGTAACTTTTTATAGCCTTTCCCAGCACAGTTGTTGGATTATGAAAGTTGTAGTTCCAACGCATCCAGGGGGTACCAGATGGGGTTTAGGCTATCTTATTGCATATAGATTCAGCATTAATTTACATTTATGCTATATATAAGTTATTTAGAAAATCCAACTTACACTAATATGTATCATTTTTTTATACCTCAGACTCTTAACTTGGTTACTAACAAGTTTAACAAGTTACTGAAAATTATATCTCTAAAATAATTGCATCTGAAGATATATTTTCATCCTTATTGTATAGCATCTGTGTTCCTTCCTTTAGAGCAAGCAGGTGGTGTTCTTTATCCCCAAGTTCCATAAAACTGCCATGTAAGTAGGAAAAGGCCACAGTTCGAAGACACTGTGAATTGGTTAATGAATATTTTCTTGCACCCATACCAGTTACATTTCCCAGGATTCTCTGACAGAAACAAACCAAGGAAAAACACATGTTCAACAAGGTATCTGCTCTTCACCATAATCTGCATTAAGCAGGTTGATAAAGAATGGCTTGGAGTTAGACATGGATTTTGTGATAGAGGGCTGGGTATCAGCAACCACGGCAGCATGGCCCAACACTTACTTTTATTTTTCACTCCCCCATTCTTTCTTTTCAAAGCCCAAATGTATGTTATGAGAAATGCTATGTTTGAATGTATTTTTAGTTCCCAAGGTTGTAGTGCTTTGTATATAAAGTAATAAGGCAAGCCAAGGACATTCTCACTCTGGGAAGCTGTAACTCTGTAATCATATATGCAGGGACCACCCTTGGGGGAGGGTATTGAAGTGTCTGTGTGTGTGTAGAAAGAGAGAGAGACCCTCAAGGCAAATTAAGTCCTTTATGGCATTGGAAAAGTAAAATATACATAAAAAAGAAGCCACCGTCAAGCACAGATAGTCCCATAATTTGCTCCAAAATGCTGAGTTTTGACCCCAGGCTGGGACCTCACCCAAATTCCATCCTGTCATACAGAGATAAATTGCCAGCTCACTAGTACTTACTGTGTTCTCTCTAGGCATCATGCTAACTTTAAAGAGTTTTGTTGAACACCACCCAGCCACAGATTCTCAGTTCCATTGCTTCCATTGGCTCAGAAAATCACTGTTGGAATCCTGTGTCACCAGGGATCTGTATGTAATCCTGTTAATGAACTGAACAATAACTGTGGGTTTAAATTGGATCGTCATGGTTCACAGACCTTTAATTTCTTAGAGGGCCTTTTTTTTAAGGAAAGGTAGCCCGGAACATTTATTTAAGAATAGAACATACCGTATGTGTGATATATTTGTGTGTATGTGTGTGTATGGAGGGGGAAAAAGGTCTAGGCAAGTAAATTTAGTATCTTTAGATGTAGCCAAACTATTTGAAGATAGGAGTCATTTTGTAAAAATGCATGGCAGTTGTTTCCTAATGGCTTAATTTGCCTTGAGGCACACTATACATTCAGCTTCATACCCTCCCCCAAGAGTAGTCCCTGCATATATGACTACAGAATTACAGCTTGTGAAGCAACTGTGTGGGAGTCTCCTTGGCTTGTGCTACTGGTTTATAGACAAGACACTGTAATCTTGGGAACAAGAAAAGCATTCAAACATAGCGTTTCTCATAAGATACATTTGGGCTTGTTTTCACAAAATCTTTGAAAAGCAACAAAGTGGGAGTGAAAAATGCAATGCTGACACAAAGAAAAACTCCCTATTACAGCTGATTTCCTAAGTTCATAATGCTGTCCATTGATAGGAGTTAATTTAAAATAATATTTTAAAAGGAACACACAAGATGCCTATACTTACCGGCCATAATAGGTGTTTAGTAGAAGCCAAGGATGATAATTAGTAAGAATTTGCATTGAATTCAATATTACACCTAGGAAAATGTATATAGGATTGCAGTGCTTTTATTTACTTATTTATTACATCCATAACATCATAAAATATTAAACTCTTCAAAGTCTGTTGCTGTCTTCCATTAAAAACTTACATATCCCAAATGCCCTGGAGAAGAGGATCGTTCTGACTGCTTCCTAAAGGTTAAAAGGGTAGGGGCTAGCTTGTAGAGAGTAAGGAAGATGACCTTGACGGAGATAATAGAGGCTCCATTGCCTAGGCAGAAGGGGCTGAAGCATTTGTTAAGTCCAGAACTTCCAGATAACATTTGGAAGCAGCTCAGACAGACACCTCCCTCATTTATTGAAGTATAAGAAGAATGAGGAGGTACAGTACAATGAGACTTGCAAGATTCTATTGTTATAGCTACTCTCAATAAAAGTAGTCTTAGCTTTCCTATGGAGTTGATTTCTTGGTCTGGTCTACTTAGTATGGCTGACATAGTCTGACCTCAAACAGCAAGCTGTTCCAGGTAGATTTTACCTGGAAAAAAACAGTATGAAAAATAACAAGGGCCCAAGCAATATAGAGTTTTGTAGATGCCAACCAGCACCTTGAATTGGGCCAGGAAGCCTATTGACAACCAGTGCAGCTCTCAAACAATAGGTATTCTGCTGAACTGGCTAGCACCAGTCAGCAAGCAAGCAGCTACATTTGTGCCAAAGGCAGTTTCCAGGTCATCTACAAGGGCAGTCCCACATAGAGTGAACTACAGTAGTCAAACAGATGAAAAAGGCATGAGTCACTATTTTCAGTGCCTGCTGGACCAGGAATAGGTGCAACTGGTGGACCTGCCACAGCTAGCCAAAGGCTCTCTTGGCCTTGGCTTCCACCTGTTCCAGAAGCAGCTGTGAATCCAGCAGAATCCAGGAGAACCTCCAGATTGCATCCCAACTCTTTCAGGGGAAATGCAACCCCACCTCAAAGGTAGTGGTGGAACTTCAGTCTCAGTCTATTTCATCCCCTCCAGTTCCTTACAGTCTCCAGGCACAGAATCGGTACTTCCACCACATCTGCTCACCCTAAAGTTGAAATGTAAAGATGGGTACCATTAGCTTATTGATGATACTGGACCCTGAACTGACAGATGACCTCCTTCAGTGATGTCATGCAAATGTTAGACATGGGGGGGAGCTGAGCCCAGTCACCTTCTAGGAGGCACAGAGATCTAAAACACAAGTGGCTGAACTCATAGGCACCAAGGATCTTGTCCACTTCATCAGGGCAACGAGCTTGAACTTGGGACAGAGCATGGAGGGCTGAAAGATGACACTGAGACCAAACATCAAGGCCACCGTCCCTGAGAATGGTCCAACTTCCATCTCCCACCATATCTCTGTCACCATCCTAAAAGCCTTGCCTATCCTTTCTCCTCCAGCCACCTCAATGTCCCCTGATCCAGGCTGCTTCACACCCAAGCTAAAGAGTCCCAACACACCATATTTTTTTATTTTTTTATTTACATATTTATTTTATTACAAAATTATTAACCATTTTGGAGTACCCAAAGTATGCAAAATTACATCATGGTGCCAACTGCCTGAAAAAGTTTCTGTTCCCTGCCTTAATTAAATCAAATATGGATTATTGCAATGTGCTGTCTATAAAGGTTGCCTTTGAAAAGTATCTTGGCCAATACCTCCCAAATGTGACATGTAAAGCAACTTGTTTAGCAAAACAATTTTACTAGCTCCAATTTATTTCTGGGTATAATTCAGACTGCTTGTGATAATATTGAAAGATCGGTATGACAAGGATATGTGAGAGATGACTTCCCATACAAAGTTGCTTGTCTACTGAGTAAAATTTGGAAGTCATCTTAGTTGTACCAACACCCTCTGAGATCTGTTTATTGAGGTTACAAAGACGACTTTCTTAGTGATTTCCCTTGGAACTCTGGAATTACATTCTAAGGAGACCGTTTCATTAAAAAGTTTCCAGAAGTTAGTGAAGAATTATTTAGGAAGAATATCAGTGTATAACCCTACTTGGTATTTTTTATCAATTATTATTTTTATTATTTTAAATATATTTGATGTTTAACTTCCATTAAAGTCTAGATGCCTCAGAACAGCTAACAGTTAAAACCATGAAAACAAATATTAGACAAGCTATATTAATTTATATATTTATCAATTAATTAGTAAAACAACTAGTGTATTGATTGAAGAAGTATGGATTTATTGAGCCGGGGATGGGGCGCATTTCAAAATTGGAAAGACAGTGCAACCCCAAATATACCTTTTTGGATCATGGACGAGTGTTCACTTTTTGTACATGAGCTATTGATGTACTGGGAATATTGATGAATATTATTTCATCTGGTCAAGGATTAATAATGTGTTTAAAGATTAGGGTGAAAGATTTTCTTTATGTCAGGTAATATGCTTCTATTGCTCCCCTTTTGTTTTTTGTTTTTTCTCTCTTCTCTTTTTTGTATATCAAAGAAATCTTCCTCTCTTCCACCCAAGCTTTGCAACATAATTTGTGGGCTTAGGCCATAGGAAGTGGCTTTTCCTCCATCTGCAAGTAAAGCAAAATGCTGAACAACTTCGCAGCTAGAGAATTAGGGCCGTTCAGAAGGCAGAGGGGAAAGAGGGCTAGTCTGGGACCCTTCATTGCAGATGGCATCAGAAAACCAGTACAAAGCAGAACAAAACACAATATTTAAGAGACATTCCAAATTCATCCATATGAAAACAAGTCTATTTGAATATCGAAATAATATTGATGGCCTCAACTGATTTATAGAATATTATGAAAAGGAAGCAATTTGCTAGTTAGAACTGCTGGTGGAATCTTTTATCTGAGGCAGTGTTTTTAAGATGCCTCAACTGGCTGGGGAATTCTGGGAGTTGAAGACCACACATCTTAAAGTTGCCAAGGTTAAAAAACACTGCTCTGAGGTATCAAAACAGCCTTTGACATTATATTCACTTTGATTTAGGAGGGAAGGGAAACAGTCTGGCTACAAGTAGGGACACAAGCCACATGACATGCACTGATCTGTCACTTCTTTCGTACTGCTTGTTACTCACCCAAACAATTGATGCAGCACCATCAGTGACAGTGACAGCACCAGTACACCTCAAAAGAGAAGAGCGATTCATGCTGCTGCACTATGCCAGCTGGAATATGATGGAGATTCAAGCCAGAGTCTTTTCCAACAGCACTTTCTGTCTGCCAGACCAGAAAAGCAAGAAGCAAGAGGCACCTCCCTCGCACATCCTCGCACCCTCACGCACACCCTCGCCCACACTGATTTGGTTGTGGGAAGCTGATAAGAAGTTGCCTTGCTTAACAGCCATGGGATTCAGTAAACAATGGCCACCAGGACTGGAAGGATTGCTGTCACTAAGCGATGTGGTTGTGCTTTATGACCGTATCCCTTAGCAACAGAAATTCTGGTTCCAATTGCTGTCGTAAGTTGAGGACTACCTGTCAGACCCTGTCTTCATCACTGTCATATCAGCACAGTGATGGTAGATTGATGCTAGAAGGCACAATAGATCACTAATGAGAAAATGACCTGTCTCATAAAGATAGGAAAGGCAGTGAGTTTGCTTCAGAAATAACGGCCTTAATGATAGGGCTGACCTTGGGCTTGAAGGTGGGGGGAGTAACTGGGCAAAGCAGGCTTACATTTTCTTTTATATCTCTGTAATTTTTATGCAGTCATCTTCTCTTTAAGTGGAAGCTAATTTAAGAATATCTTTGCAGGAGCCAGGCTTTCTCTCTCACACATACATGCACCCTGCCCTGTCCTGCCTTGTCCTCCCTTTCCCACATCCATATCACAGCAAAAAATGGAAAACATCCTGATAGCTGCAGTTCTACTGTTGACTACTGTATAGTCGGGGAAATCTGGGAGAATCTCACCATTTTTTTTTCAACTTGTAAAGTTGTTATTAGTTAAGGCTCCTGCCTGAGTCCAACAACTAATGAAATGCAGCCTGGATTGTTGAATAGCTTGCTTGATGTTTACTCTGGCTTTGCCACTGGCTAGGTCTAAATGCAAGTCAATATCTGGGGTGAAGGTTGGCCGGAAGGCTGCTCAGCTGAAACACCACAGCAACTGAAGACAGCCTTGAGGTCTCTGGACTTTTGCAGTTGACCTCTGTCAAGACTCAGCTTACTGCTGTGTGCTCAGTTGCAGGAAATGTTGCCTGCTATGCTTACAGAGTGCATGGTGGGGGGGGGGGGGTAAGACATGATGTCCATGAAGATCTATGACAATTTGAATGCAATCAGAGAAACCTCAGGCTACTTTGGGTCTTCCTACGTGGTCTATGACTACAGTGACCATACGTCCTTTATTATAAAGGACAGTCTTTTTATTTCAGAAAGCTGTCTTTTAGATTTATTTAATGATTTTATTTTCTTGAATTTTTCCTCTTGAATTTTCCTTTATAAAGCAAAGTTATAAACAATTTTTTTTATCCTTATGAACCTCTTTCAGATATGTCCCTTTCTCAGGTTTGTCCTTTATTTTTTCCAAGAAAATATGGTCACTGTATCTGTAATGGGATTTATAATGTGATAATATGGAGAGAAAGAGATTTTCTCTTTTTCTCCAAAGACTAAAGTGCTGGATCACCCAACACCATTCATTGAATACAACATTTTATTTTAGTTTCTTTATTGTATGTTTATCTTGACATTTCTTCCAGGAAGCCAAGGTCTAAATGGCATGCTATCCCCTCTCCCCTAATTTATCCTCACACCCCTGTGAGGTGGGTTATTTAAGAAAGAATAGGAAAGCTTTCCCCCTTAGATCTTATTCCTGGAAGTCCACATGGAACTGCAGATATATTGGGTCAAACAAAACCATTTTTAAAACCCACAGAATTGTATAAGAAATGTCTATTTTTTTATGTGTGCCACAGGAATCTGGTGCCATGGGAAACACTGGTGGTCAGTAGATGAGACCCTATTTTCCTGCAATTAGTCTCAAAAGAATTAGCTTTGTAGCCAAAGATCAGATTACTAGTGCAGTTGCAAGCCATCCCTAGTAAAATACAGTCCTGAAAGAGCGTAACTATTGCAAAAGACATTTCCCACTTTTTTTAAGTAATACAAGTCAGAGCAGCCATTTTTTGTTACCCAATATAGAGATGATACTGCCTCTGTCTCTGTCAAACTCATGACTGACAAAATCCATATAAACAAGAAAAAGCCATCTTTCACCAGGCTTCCTTCTAAGAACCGTGTGTGTGTCTGTGTGTGTGTCTGTGTGTGTGTTTCTATATTAGCTGCTTTCTCTTCTAGGACTGTTATTGATTTTTCAATTCAGGTTCTTTTATTAGCCTAGGCTCAGCAGATCTTTGTTAATAAATTATACATCCTAATAAATCTTTAAAATATGCTGGTGTGTATATTGTTTTGTGTGTGAACAATGGTATATTTTTATGAGTTTGCTCTGCTGTGTTGCTTTGAATATGTCTATCCCCTGTTATTTTCAACCTGAAATGATGGCCAGAGATTTTACATAAATATTATTGATAAGATTTACATTTTTATTCCAGTTTTCTGAGGTCATTAAAGGAAGGGATTGGAACAAGTTCAGATTACCATTCCCAATTATTTATTTATCACTATCAGTGTGCATAGTGCTTTGCAGAGAACAAAGAGCACATGATTACTGCAAGAAGCTTATAATTTAAAATTCAACAGACAGGAATTAATAAAGGAATGGACTTATGGGGCTCTGATTGATTGAAAAGTGGCAATTTATCAGTCATTTTGCTTATCAGCATCAGATCTTTTCTGATGAATCAGGTGATACTTAAAAAAGGAAGACAATTGAAGTAGTTGCTATTTTGTGTTACCCAGAAAGTTGGTGAATTAGAATTCAAAAGGCTGCTGCCCCCCAAAATGGCTGCCTTCTTTGCCGTTCAGTGAGAAATGTCATTATAGTGAATAGTAGTTCCATACATAATAATGTAATACATAATACAAACACATAATATATCCTTTCATAGAGTGGGAGAACATCCCTACAGCAGCTTATTTTTGGAGAGATGCAGTGTTAGATAAATGCCTTGTCAAAGACATGCTTGTCATTAAAACTGACTTTTAACAATACAGAGCAAAACTAAAAAGAAACTCAAATGCCAGCCATTTTCCTCAGAAACAGGGAGGCACAAGGAGATAGAGTACTTAGCAGGACAACAAGGGAAATGACACTACTCCACCAAAGACACCTGACAATGCTAGCCCAGAAACCTCTGGGGACTAAGTCCCCATCATGAAGAGAGCCAAACAGGACAGTGGGCAATATCTCCCCTGCTTACTTTTCCCCATTCCTTACAATTTCAGGGAATTGTAGTCGCCCAATTTAGATAATATATCTGGGGAGGAGGTGGCAAAAAATAGATGGTCCTAAGGCAATGTCCCAGTGGATGAAGCGATTCTTTTGTGCGAGGTTAGGGACCAGGACAAGTGTATAGATGCAGATATCTCTGATTGATGGCATGGGGGCAGCCCCAAGCAAGAGTGGGGTTTGGACTGATAGGAGGACACCAGAGTGGATTTATTGAGTTAGTAACGTGAGAGAGGGCATGTGTAAGTATATGGGATAGTGTGTTGGGGGGGGGGGGGTAGTAGGAGAGTCCTTGGCCTGATATCTGGCCCATCTTGGGTGTGTGGGCTTGATAGTGTGGTGTCCTCCTGGGTCCTCCTATCAATGGCATCAGTGGCAGTGGCTGCCCCCATGCCATCATTAGGAAGGTTGGGAGTCACTGGGTTTTCTGTAGATCTGCTCAGATACACTATACATGAATACTCTGAGGTCTCTTGAAGGGTCTTGTGGGGGGGGGGGATGACTAGGAAAATTGTGATTGTGATGAATTGAGGAAGATACAAGGGGAGGCACTGATCCAATCATTTCAGGGAAGGGGGAGAGGCAATTTGGAGCTGGTCCCCACTTCTAGCCCTTCAGTCTGAGTCCTGGGTCTAGAAGACCAGGTTGCTGATGACTTAGCCACAAATCTGTTTATAATAAGACTACATGCATTCATGACCTGGTCTGTTTTAGTAAAACCTGGTTGGGTAGGAATGAGGATGTGGTCCTGTCTGAAATTTGCTGTTCTGGGTTTCAGCTCTTTCAATAGTCATGCCAAGTGACAGGATCTGAGGGCCTGTATTTGATGTAGGGACAAGTTGGGAATCCTGCTCGTGTATCATCAACCCTACTGTCCAGTAGGAACCCTTCGGGGGCTCTTGGACCTCATTGCCAAGCTAGTATTGAACTCTTCCTGACTATTGCATTGGGGGATTTCAACCTTCATGCCCTAGTGGGATCTGGAGTGGGATCTAAGATTAATTAATTATTTTTTTGCCATGGTCAGATCACTTCCTGATCTATTTGAGGTTTGTCACCTCCTGTGACCTCCACAGGGTGAGAGAACAGATTGTCTGCCCCAGACACTTTATGGAACCCAATGGATTCCAGCATGTGCTTGGGAATTTTCCCAGCAATCTGGCAGGCAGTAGAGCTGAGCACTTAGTCACACTCTGGAACTTGGAGGTGTCCAAAACACTAGTTGTGATTGCTCCAAGCAGCCTCCCTCTACCAGTTCCAGGGAACTCTTTGATTTACTGGGGAGTTCTGGAAAATAAAGCAATAGAAGTGATACCTGGGATGCTGCAAGGCTCAGGTCTCTCTGACCTGACTTTAACATCTCCATCAAAGCTTGGGGAGAGGTCATCCATGAGTCTCAGTGAGGTAGTGTCAATATGCTGATGATACCCTGTTATACATCTCAATCCCAGGCCAAACTGGAGATGTTGTGGATGTCTTGGCATGGTGCTTGAAAGCTGTTGGAATCTTTAAGAGAAGGTGAGATGCTGACAGCCTGTAAAGAAGTGGTGATATACCCTCTGTTGAAGAAGCCATCTCTTGATCTGGCCTTATTAGACAAATATTATCAATTTCCAATCTTTGATTTGGGAGGAAAAGTTGTGGAGAAGTTAGTGATGGCTCAGCTTCAGAGAATCCTAGAAATGCATTATTTAGATCCTTTTCAGTCAAGATTCAGACAAGGACATGGGGTGGAAATAGCATTGGTAGCTGTGGTAATCCAATTTATATGGCTGCCCATCCATCCGAGAAACTCTGGGTAGTGAACAAGATAGAACAAGGGATTCAATTAAACCAAAGAAATCAAATAAAACTACATTGAGGCTCAGTAAAACCACAAAACATATACACTTGTACCAGAGTTCCCATACTAACAGCCTGACCCCAATGCCTGGGGTAAGAGCCAGGTATGACGTATACCAAAACTTAGACAGTGGGATTGTGTACTTGTAAACTTGACAAATTTTGATACCATCAGTAATGGTATCTTGCTGGACTAACTATAAAGTTTGGGAATTGGAGGCATCATTTTGCTATGGTTCTGCTCCTACTTTAATAAGTGGTTTCAGTCAGTAATTTATTTTTATTTATATTTCAAATTTGTCACTGCCCATCTCACTACAGAGTCACTACACGACTCTGTAATAGTTGGAGAAGAGTCGTTAAGTTGACTGTTACTCCACTATAGGCTGCCTCAGAGCTCAACTTTCTCTCAACTGCTCTTTAACATTATATGAAGAACCCTGAGAGAGGTCATTCAATTGTTTGATGTATGATATCATCAGAATGCTGATGAACTCAACAGTACATCACCATCTTTGCCCAGCTAGGTTGATGCACCAGTTGCAGCCCTACTTGGACACAAAAGCCTTGATGACAGCAACTTATGCCCTCATCACCACACATTTAGATTATTAGAATACACTTCATATGATGTTGCCTATGAAAACAACCTGGAAGCTACAGTTCATACAAAATATCATAACTAGAGGGTGAGAGCCAATATGCAACTTAACTCCTATTCTATAATCACTTTGTTGTTGTTGTTCAGTCGTTAAGTCGTGTCCGACTCTTCGTGACCCCATGAACCATATTGCGCCAGGCCTTCCTATCTTTCACTGCCTCCCTGAGTTTGCTCAATTTCATGCTCATTGCTTCAGTGATGCTATCTAGCCATCTCATCCTCTGCCGTCCTCTTCTCCTTTTGCCTTCCATCTTTCCCAGCATCAGGGTCTTTTCCAAAGAGTCCTCTCTTCGCATTAGGTGACCAAAGTATCTGAGCTTGAGCTTCATTATCAATCCTTCCAATGAGCAATCAGAGTTGATTTCCTTTAAGATTGACTGGCTTGACCTCCTAGCAGTCCAGGGGACTCTTAAGAGTCTTCTCCAGCACCACAGTTCAAAGGCATCAATACTTCGGCGCTCAGCCTTCTTTATGGTCCAGCTCTCACAGCCATACATTACTACTGGAAAAACCATAGCTTTGACTATGCGGATCTTTGTCGGCAAGGTGACGTCTCTGCTTTTTAATATGCTATCTAGGTTTGCCATAGCTTTCCTCCCAAGGAGCAAGCGTCTTTTAATTTCATGGCTGTAGTCTCCGTCTGCAGTGATCTTGGAGCCCAAATAAATGAAGTCTGTTACTGCTTCCATTTCTACCCCTTCTATTTGCCAGGGATTGATGGGTCCAGATGCCATGATCTTAGTTTTTTTAATGTTGAGTTTCAAGCCAGCTTTCGCACTCTCCTCATTCACCCTCATCAAGAGGCTCTTTAGTTCTTTTTTACTTTCTGCCATTAGGGTGGTATCGTCTGCATATCTGAGGTTATTGATGTTTCTCCCTGCAATCTTAATTCCGGCTTGTGATTCTTCCAGCCTGGCATTTCTCATGATGTACTCTGCATATAGGTTAAATAAGCAGGGTGCCAGTATACAGCCTTGTCGTACTCCTTTCCCTATTTTGAACCAATCGGTTGTTCCATGACCGGTTCTAACTGTTGCTTCTTGGCCCGCATACAGATTTCTCAGGAGACAGGTAAGGTGGTCTGGTATCCCCATCTCTTTAAGAATTTGCCACAGTTTGTTGTGATCCACACAATCAAAGGCTTTTGCATAGTCAATGAAGCAGAAGTAGATGCTTTTCTGGAACTCTCGTGCTTTCTCCATGATCCAGCGAATGTTGGCAATTTGATCTCTAGTTCCTCTGCCTCTTCGAAACCCAGCTTGTACATCCGGTAGTTCTCGGTTCACGTACTGCTGAAGCCTAGCTTGTAGGATTTTGAGCATAACCTTGCTAGCATGTGAAATGAGTGCAATTGTGCGATAGTTTGAGCATTCTTTGGCATTGCCCTTCTTTGGAATTGGAACGTAAACTGACCTTTTCCAATCCCATGGCCACTGTTGCGTTTTCCAAACTTGCTGGCATATTGAGTGCAGCACTTTAACAGCATCGTCTTTTAGTATTTTAAAGAACTCAGCTGGAATACTGTCATCTCCACTAGCTTTGTTGTTAGCAATGCTTCCTAAGGCCCACTTGACTTCACTCTCTAGGATGTCTGGCTCAGGGTCAGTGACCACACCAGCATGGACATCAGGGACATTAAGATCTTTCTTGTAGAGTTCTTCTGTGTATTCTTGCCACCTCTTCTTAATCTCTTCTGCTTCTGTTAGGTCCCTGCCTTTTTTGTCCTTTATCATGCCCATCTTTGCACTAAACGTTCCTTTGATATCTCCAATTTTCTTGAAGAGATCTCTAGTCTTCCCCATTCTATTGTTTTCTTCAATTTCTTTGCATTGTTCATTTCAGAAGGCCTTCTTATCTCTCCTTGCTATTCTCTGGAAATCTGCATTCAGTTGCTTATATCTTTCCCTTTCACCCTTGCTTTTCGCATTCCTTCTTTCCACAGCTATTTGTAAAGCCTCATCAGACAGCCATTTTGCTTTCTTGCATTTCTTTTTCTTTGGGATGGTTTTAGTTGCTGCCTCTTGTACAATGTTACAGACCTCCGTCCATAGTTCTTCAGGCACTCTGTCTACCAAATCTAATCCTCTAAATCTATTCATCACCTTCACTGTGTACTCACAAGGAATATGATCTAAGTCATACCTGAGTGGTCTAGTGGTTTTCCCTACATTCTTCAGTTTAAGCCTAAATTTTGCAGTAAGAAGCTCATGATCTGAGCCACAGTCAGCTCCTGGTCTTGTTTTTTCCATCTGTATAGAGCTTCTCCATCTTTGGCTGCAAAGTATGTAATCAATCTGGTTTCGGTATTGACCATCTGGTGATGTCCATGTGTAGAGTCGTCTCTTGTGTTGTTGGAAAAGAGTGTTTGCTATGACTAGCTTGTTCTCTTGACAGAACTCTATTAGCCTTTGCCCTGCTTCATTTTGTACTCCAAGGCCAAACTTGCCTGTTATTCTGATTACTCCTTGACTTCCTACTTTAGCATTCCAATCCCCTATGATGAAAAGGACATCTTTTTTTGGTGCTAGTTCTAGAAGGTGTTGTAGGTCTTCATAGAACCGGTCAACTTCAGCTTCTTCGGCATCAGTGGTTGGGGCATAGACTTGGATTACCGTGATGTTGAATGGTTTTCCTTGGATACGCACTGAGATCATTCTGTCGTTTTTGAGGTTGTACCCCATTACTGCCTTTCCCACTCTCTTATTGACTATGAGTGCAACTCCATTTCTTCTAAGGGTTTCTTGCCCACAGTACTAGATATAATGGTCACCTGAATTAAATTCACCCATTCCCGTCCATTTCAATTTGCTGATTCCCAAGATGTCGACGTTCAATCTTGTCATCTCGTGTTTGACCACATCCAGCTTGCCTTGGTTCATGGATCTTACATTCCACGTACCTATACAATATTGTTCTTTACAGCATCGGACCTTCTTTTCGCTTCCAGATACATCCGCAGCTGAACGTCCTTTCGGCTTTGGCCCAGCCGCTTCACTCTTTCTGGAGCTACTTGGAATTGCCCTCTGCTCTTCCCCAGTAGCATATTGGACACCTTCCGACCTGAGGGGCTCATCTTCCGGCGTCATATCTTTTAGCTTTTTAACATTGTCCATGGGGTTTTCTTGGCAAGGATACTGGAGTGGGTTGCCATTTCCTTCTCCAGTGGACCACATTTTGTCAGAACTCTCTGTCGTGACCTGTCCGTCTTGGGTGACCCTGCACGGTATAGCTCATGGCTTCACTGAGTTACACAAGCCCCTTCGCCACGACAAGGCAGTGATCCATGAAGGGGTCTATAATCACTGCAATAAGTCTAATTCAAAGTGGTAGTTTTGACCTATATTACACCTATGTGGCTTAGCTCCATGATGCTTTAGGGACTGTCTTCCCCTGATAAAATCTGCCCAGCCCACGTGCACATATAGGGAGGGGGTGCTTAGCATCTTGTCCTTGAGAGAAATGAAACTGGCTGTAAACTGGCTGGAAATGAACTCAGTTTAAGAAATCCTTTTTCAGATTGCAACCCTTTCCTTCACTTTGTCCAGGTTGATAGACTGAGATTCTGTCTGGACAGTATTTATCAAAAGAAAACACCACAATTGTACTTTTTTTTTTTTTTGGACACTTCGGCTAGAAGAGGAAAATGGCAGAACTTTTTTAAGACAAGGTGTTTCACTGTTCCACCAGCAAACTTGTAAAAATAAAAACCCATCTTTTTACTATTTTACTGGTGAACTTGTGAGAAAACAATGCCCCTGCAGGACAGCAATTGAAGGGGAAAGGACATTCCTGCCCCAGGACCCAATAACCAGTTGGAGTGGAGGTGTTTGTCTGCAATGAAATGAAGCACAGCAGGTGAACTGGGCAGCATCACTTTTGCTGTCACTAGTGCAGAAAATACTACTCTTGATGCAGAGCATAAAAGGATGGCCCGATATTGCCTTCCAGGTGGGCTAGGGATAGGTAGAGTGCAATGTGTGTTCCTGTTCTTGAGAAATGGTCAGTGGCTTGTACTCAAGCTGGGGCAAACTGCTCCAATGGACTTGCCCTGTGCTGGAGATTAATCTATGTTCTGTCATTTTCATACAGGACTTAGACATTTTCTTCCTGCAGTCATCCTCTTGGGACTCTAGGGATTTTGTTTGTTTGTTTGTTTTTACTTCTTTCACTTTCTTTCAAACATCTTATAGCAAAAATTGCCACGAATTGTCCTTTTAGCTGGAATGCTATGCACACTACAAGAATTACATTGTATTGAACACAGTGGGAACTTGCTTCTGAAGAAATAGGCATGTTATTAGGTTGGTCCTTCCAAAGCTCAGTAGAACACATATGTTATTGGTCATGGCTTTCTGAATTCTGTTGCTCCTTAACAGAAGTAGAATGACATGCCTGCCTGTCTGCCTGTCTGCCTGTAGCTAATCAGATTTCAAACTGCCATAAACTTGCAATGTGGATATTACCTTCTAAAGCAGATGCCACACCTTTCATACGCCATTTCTGTAGATAGTTAATGCATTACTGAAATGCTAGAGACATTTCCATTCTTGTTCAGAAATTTAGAATATCAGACTTCAACTCTGGCACCCTGAATTCAAATCTCCACTCAATCATAAAGATCATTAGATATGATGGACAAGGCATTTTCTCTCAAACTAAAACAACTCATCAGGTTTTGAAGCAAAAAAGCAAAATACTAGAAAAGTAAATGGAGTCATCTTTCCCTCTCTCTGTTATAGCATGAACCTGTCAAAGCATTAACAAAGAACAAGGCAGCTGGCTTGCTAAAATAGATCCCATCTGCTAAACCATGAAATATAAATCATGTCAGTTGATACTGAGATGGCATTTGCCCTTATAGAAGTACACATTTGGTGATGATGGTTAATGTGTGCATTCTACATGATTCCTCTGTTTAGCAATGAAGTCTGAAGTTAGATGGAGAAGGATTATGTATAATGAATATGTGGGATTAATTCTATGGGATGTCACATTTATACAGATCCTTTGCCGTGGCCATGACACATGACTGAGTAAAGTTTCACACATGAAAAAGCAGGACCCACAGCATTATGTCTTCCCAAGTCTCAGAATTCTCTGAGTGGTCCTGCAATTCATTGATACTGTCATGGAATCTGCATCACCTCCTCAACATCTGCATTTTCACTGATACATCTGCAAGGGGCTGCTAATGGGCAAAGGCACTCCATCGGCATGCAACTTCCAATCGTACAGGAGTCCTGAGCATTTTCATTACACACATGTGTTCATTTATTTAAAAATAAATATCCTGTGGGCCTCTATTCTCTTTACCACAAAAAAGTAAGGAATTGCCAACAGATTCTCTCGGAACCTCTATGTAGGACAGGTCAAACCTGGTTAGAGAAGATAGTCCTTGGTCCCAAGGACTTTAAAGGTCAAATCCAGCACTTTTTTTATCACACTGGTTGGGAATTCTGAGAGTTGTAATCCTAGCACATCTGGACATCAGATTGGGTAAGGTTATGCTCCCAACATGATTATAATCAATACCCTTTTGGAAAAAAAAAAGCCCTATTAATTGGTAGCTTCAGGGGAAGCAATGTAAAAATATACAGAAATGAACGGCCTGATTTGCATGTGGAATAAGGATTCTGAGCAAAGTCACTCCAAGATCTAAATGTATTATGCAATATGGAAAAAATGATGTCTAAAACCAATCTCTGGCTCTTTCATACTACCACTGTTTCTACTTCCCAGTCTTTCAAAAGTAGTTTGAAGCCAATTCATTATCTTCACTTCTATCAGCCTTGAAATGCTGACAACCATGTTTCAGTAACTGGAACTTCATGTGGAAAGGAATCAGGAAAAGTTTCCCACGAATGAGAAAACTGACTGTTCACTATTTCTGCGGAGCCACAGCAGTTCAACCAAAAAGACCACTTTTGTTGCTATTTTAGATGTACTGCAGCTGAGCCAGAAATAAATAAACTTGTCTCCTAGATACAGTTGATATCATGAGATCAGATAGGTTGAAATTGTTGAGCAGAGTCCAGTAACCACTTATCAGCATTACGTTTGTCTCTGTTAGAAATCAAGGCAGACACCAGCCTAGTACTCCCTTGTTTCTTAACTGTTGCTTTTCCACGACGGACAAACCTTCTGGAACTCTCAGCAGGCTGATTTTTCATAGGACAGTCTTTTATAAGATGCTTGGTAGAATTACAGCGAAAACACTTTCTCACCAAATACGCACATTCCGTGCCAGCTGGAGAAAGTTGCTGCTTTACGTTATCAAGTCTTTTCTTAGGATTAGTCTGCAAGTCACGTGTACATTGAATTTCTTGTAACCTGTTTGTTAAATATTCCACGGTCAGGTCAGTGATTTGAAGTGTCTGCACGGCTTCTACTAATATGTTGAATGACTCATCCAGACTTGAAAGAATTATACATGCTCTTTGTTGCTCGGGAATGACCAGATTACGATCTGCCAACTCAGCAAACAAAGTTTTCATCTTATTCAGGTGCTCAATTACATTAGCTCCTGGCTCCAACTTAAGGTTATACAACTGCTTTGTCAAACTCACGATAGCAGATGCAGTTTCCCTTGCATAGATCCCACGCAAAACTAGCCAACATGCATTAGCAGTGTTCAAACCACGAACATGCACCAATTCAGACGACTCAAGCCCCAAAATCAAATTACCATATGCACGGTCCATCAAAGCTTGCTCTGCATCCGTGGGTGCCGCCGGGGGTGCGTTGTCCACATAACGCCAAAGCCCCTCTCTCATGAAAAAAGATTTTATCTTTATATTCCATGTTTGGTAATTCTTTGAATTCAACCTTTCAAACGGAAGGCTCACTGCTGTAGGTGGAACTGCTGCCATATTTCACTTAAAACAAGCATACAACCACAGAGAAAAAAAAAATCCAAACCTCAAACGAAACAGTCACAGGCAGGGTAATAAAGCCATAAATCACCCGTCACTCAGGAATTTAAGTCCTCACGTTCAGCATGCCTGGAGTCATGCCTTGGACATCATTCCTGGAACCTCACGCCTGGAATCCTGTTCCTCGGAACCACCGACCTCAGTCCTCAGTCTTCAGTCCTGGCACTTGGTCCTGGTTCTGCATACTGGGTCCCCTCCGGACTTTAAAACTTAGTCCTGAACCCTGGGCTCTGGGATCTGTGCTCTCTGGGTGCTCTGGGCTCTTAGCCCTGGTATCTGTGGGCTCTGGGCCCATAACCTGTTGAGCAGAGTGCAGCAAAAGACCCATAAACCTTGCTCTCAGGACAAATACACATCAGCATGAGAGCTTGCAAGTAGCAATGTCCATATCCTGAACTCCAAAGAAACTCCAGTCAGAAAATATAAGCTAACTGGTCTTTATTGATAAAAATGCAAAAACTTCATAAAATACAAGTTGCATACAAAAGATAGGATATAACAAAAACTTCTTCTCATATTAGCTTCCAAAACTTATCACTGCAAAGCCTCTAGCTAAAAACACTCTCAGAGAAGAGGTTCACTACTTAGTTACTTGTTAAGACTACATAACCTATAAACCTACATGGTTAACTGTAAGACTAAAAACACACACACATACACACACTGGACAGGTTGGGCATTGTAACCCTCCCTTATAGTGCCAGTTAAAAACACTCCTACTGAATAACTAACACACATACACAATTTCAGTAGGCGGCAGTAGACAAAATCATAATAATATCACAAGATACTTTGTTATCTCAACACTTGTTTTGTAAAGCTAACAGGATGAACTTTCTTCCCATGAGAAAATCCTGAAACCCCTCTCAGCCCGTTTGCGACACAACAACACATGTTACGGGATAGTATAAACAACTGATTACAGCATCTTAATTCACAAATTGCTTCTGATAAAGCTGCGAATTCAGCTTCAGCAGTAGACAAGGCAATGGAGGTTTGCTTCCTTGCTTTCCATGCAATTGTCGATTCACCAAATTTACAAACAAATCCAGTTATGGACTTTCTATCACTTTCTTCTGCAAATGAACTATCAACAAAAACTACAGGCTTTTCTAACCCATTAGTTGACATTTTAAGACAAAGGTCTATTGTACCTTTTAAATATCTCAGTAATCTTTTCAATCCTAGCCAGTCCTGTTCTGTAGGATTAGCCACCTTACGGCTCAAAATCCCAACAACATAAGATACATCTGGACGTGTCCATTGTGCTAGGTGCAGTACAGAACCAATCACAGAATGATACAGTGCAGGTTTTTCACACAACTTTTCACATGTTTCATTTTTCAAAAAATCACAAGTCATTGGAGTTTTTACAGGTTTTGCATCTAACATTCCCATGTTTGCTAACAACTGTTCTATCTTTTTCTTTTGACTTAGATAGATTTCTCCATTTTCAGCTCTCTGCACTTCAATTCCAAGGTAGTATTTTAACATACCTAGATCTTTCAATTTAAAATATTGCTCTATTTGCTTGGCAAATTCTTGTACCATGTTTAAAGAACTTGTAGCAAGACAGAAATCATCAACATAAGTGAGAAGTACTGTATACTCTTTTCCAGTTCCTTTGGTATATACACATTGATCAGCTATTGATTTCTTGAAACCAATTTCCAACAAAGCTTTATCTAAACATTGATGCCAACATCTTCCAGCTTGTTTCAATCCATACAGTGCTTTACGCAATCTGTATACTTTCTGGAAATCCTCACATGTGTAACCTGGAGGTTGCTTCATATACACAGTTTCATGAAGCTCAGCATTTAAATAAGCTGTATTTACATCAAAATGATGAACAACCATGTTTCTTTGTGCAGCTAAGGCCAACATTACACGCAACGATTCAGGCCTAACTGTAGGTGCAAATGTAAGATTATAATTCACAAACTGTTCTTGTGAATAACCTTGTGCAACCAATCTAGCTTTATACTGAACAGTGTTATCAGGTAAAAGCTTTTTTCTAAACACCCATCTGGAACCTATGGCTTTTTCTGATTCAGGTAAATCAACAATTTCAAAAACATTCTTGTTTACTAATGCATTGAACTCAGTATCCATAGCTTCATTCCATTTTTCTTGTTCATCACTTGGCAAAGATAACATTTCCTGAAAATTTTGTGGCTCACAAGTGATTTGACACACTTTGACTTGTTGAATAACAAATCTTTCTGGTGGAACACCTTTTGTTATTCTTGTTGACCTACGAGGAATCTCAAAACTCTCCTGTATTTCCTCTTTCTCCTCCTTTTTTTCTACTTCAGCTGAAACTTCTGCTTCTTCAGCTAAAGCTTCTGCTTCTTGCTTTATCTGTGGAGAGGAGGATACCACAAGTGGTGTTTGCTCTCTAGCTAAGTCTGTCTGTGACTCCAGAAAAACCTCTGAATTTGCATGCAGCCTTTGCCAATTAGAAGGCTCTTCAAAATTCGCATTTCTAGAGATAACAACCTGGTTTTTTCCAAGATAAAAGCGATAAGCTTTTGATTCTTGAGAATAACCAATAAACCTGAGACGCTGTGTTTTTGGTTGGTTTCTCCTTCTTTGAGACTTAGGAATTTGTACATAAGCAAAAGTTCCAAATGCACGCAGATGCTTTAAGCATGGATGTTTACCATACAACAAAAAATAAGGAACTTCATTTACAGCTGAATTCCAATGTCTGTTAGTAAGAAACACAGCGGTCAGCAAAGCTTCACCCCATAAACGGGCAGGTAAATCATTATCAATCAACAAACTATCTTTGATTACTTTCAAAACACCAATCTTGCGCTCAGCAATGCCATTCTCAGCAGACATGCCCACATTTGTTAATCTGTGGAAAATGCCTTTCCTACGTAGCCAATTTTTAAACTCAAGACTCATAAATTCACCCCCTCTGTCAGTCTGCAAACTCCCTACTTGATATCCATGTCTTTTTTCAATCATAGCCACAAATTCTTTGAAACGAGAGAATGCTTCAGACTTCTGTTTCAACAAATAACAAAATGTGAAACGTGTTTTATCATCCACTAAAACAAACATGAATCTTGCTCCCCCCTCACTCGGAGGAAACGGACCAGCTAAGTCAGCATGCACAAGAGCAAATGGTCTTGTAGAAATCCTGCTGCTTTTTCTGGCGACAGGGGCACATTTTATCTTAGACTGCTTACACACAGTACAATCAAGAAACTTAGAACACTTCTTGAATCTCAGTTCTGGATACACTTTGGCCATTTTTGACAAACACTTCCATCCAGGATGACCTAGTACTCTATGATAATAATGAATGCATTTATCATGTACAGGAACATTACCAGCACAACTTCCAATTAACACATCCTGTTTAGGAAGCATTTCATACAATTGATTAACCATTCTCCCTCTTGCACATTCAGCCCCCTCTTTTGTAACATAGCATTCAGAACCTTGGAATGTAACAGAATAACCAATGCTAGTTAATACAGGGACACTGAGAAGAGAAAAATCAAGTGTAGGAACACAGAGTACATCAGAAACCACTTCTCCCAAACAAGGTATGAACACTTCACCTTGCATGGTTACTTTAGCTACAGAACCATCAGCCAAATTAACCTGTTGAATTTTAGGTTTACATTTAGTTAACAATAACTGCTCATTGTTTACAATGATTTCACTACAACCAGAGTCCAGTAACCACTTATCAGCATTACGTTTGTCTCTGTTAGAAATCAAGGCAGACACCAGCCTAGTACTCCCTTGTTTCTTAACTGTTGCTTTTCCACGACGGACAAACCTTCTGGAACTCTCAGCAGGCTGATTTTTCATAGGACAGTCTTTTATAAGATGCTTGGTAGAATTACAGCGAAAACACTTTCTCACCAAATACGCACATTCCGTGCCAGCTGGAGAAAGTTGCTGCTTTACGTTATCAAGTCTTTTCTTAGGATTAGTCTGCAAGTCACGTGTACATTGAATTTCTTGTAACCTGTTTGTTAAATATTCCACGGTCAGGTCAGTGATTTGAAGTGTCTGCACGGCTTCTACTAATATGTTGAATGACTCATCCAGACTTGAAAGAATTATACATGCTCTTTGTTGCTCGGGAATGACCAGATTACGATCTGCCAACTCAGCAAACAAAGTTTTCATCTTATTCAGGTGCTCAATTACATTAGTTCCTGGCACCAACTTAAGGTTATACAACTGCTTTGTCAAACTCACGATAGCAGATGCAGTTTCCCTTGCATAGATCCCACGCAAAACTAGCCAACATGCATTAGCAGTGTTCAAACCACGAACATGCACCAATTCAGACGACTCAAGCCCCAAAATCAAATTACCATATGCACGGTCCATCAAAGCTTGCTCTGCATCCGTGGGTGCCGCCGGGGGTGCGTTGTCCACATAACGCCAAAGCCCCTCTCTCATGAAAAAAGATTTTATCTTTATATTCCATGTTTGGTAATTCTTTGAATTCAACCTTTCAAACGGAAGGCTCACTGCTGTAGGTGGAACTGCTGCCATATTTCACTTAAAACAAGCACACAACCACAGAGAAAAAAAAAATCCAAACCTCAAACGAAACAGTCACAGGCAGGGTAATAAAGCCATAAATCACCCGTCACTCAGGAATTTAAGTCCTCACGTTCAGCATGCCTGGAGTCATGCCTTGGACATCATTCCTGGAACCTCACGCCTGGAATCCTGTTCCTCGGAACCACCGACCTCAGTCCTCAGTCTTCAGTCCTGGCACTTGGTCCTGGTTCTGCATACTGGGTCCCCTCCGGACTTTAAAGCTTAGTCCTGAACCCTGGGCTCTGGGATCTGTGCTCTCTGGGTGCTCTGGGCTCTTAGCCCTGGTATCTGTGGGCTCTGGGCCCATAACCTGTTGAGCAGAGTGCAGCAAAAGACCCATAAACCTTGCTCTCAGGACAAATACACATCAGCATGAGAGCTTGCAAGTAGCAATGTCCATATCCTGAACTCCAAAGAAACTCCAGTCAGAAAATATAAGCTAACTGGTCTTTATTGATAAAAATGCAAAAACTTCATAAAATACAAGTTGCATACAAAAGATAGGATATAACAAAAACTTCTTCTCATATTAGCTTCCAAAACTTATCACTGCAAAGCCTCTAGCTAAAAACACTCTCAGAGAAGAGGTTCACTACTTAGTTACTTGTTAAGACTACATAACCTATAAACCTACATGGTTAACTGTAAGACTAAAAACACACACACATACACACACTGGACAGCTTGGGCATTGTAACCCTCCCTTATAGTGCCAGTTAAAAACACTCCTACTGAATAACTAATACACATACACAATTTCAGTAGGCGGCAGTAGACAAAATCATAATAATATCACAAGATACTTTGTTATCTCAACACTTGTTTTGTAAAGCTAACAGGATGAACTTTCTTCCCATGAGAAAATCCTGATAGAAATCTGATTCTAACCTGTTGCAAAGACCCCATGTGGAAGTGATTTGACCTGTATGAAGAAAACTTCTCTCTCAAAGTACAGTCTACATATCTTTATAATCTTCAGAAATGAACTCAACTAGGGCTGCTCCTTAAAGAGAAGAGAGCAATCTCAGCTAAAATATGCATTCCAGTTTCTGGCAACAACGATCTGGGCAGCCTCATGCCAAGTGGTAAAAAATGGGTTTAAAATTCTGGAATGCATTCACCTGTGAAACACAAACGTGACAGGAAACAATTAATTAAATTTAGATAATTAAACCAGATAAACTGAACTTCAGCATAAGTATCTTTGAAACAACTGATGGCTCCTTTAAACCAATTTTACATATAAACAGTCAAGGAATGTAGGATTGTATTTGTCTTTAAATATCCACTGCAGTTAGAAATGTGAACTAATTTAAAGATAGCTCTATGGTTGGAGAAGAAGTGCAAGCTTGTAACAGAACCCATGTTTTAATTAATAGCATCTCCAGAAAAGGTTGGCGAAAAATTCCTGTATGAAACCCTGGAGAGCCACCATCATCAGCGTAGACAGTGCTGAACTAAGCAGTCCAATGGATTACCATGGATAAACTAAAGTTGCAGATTAATTTTCTCAGTCTGCTGCTCTCTAGATGTCGGATTTCAATTCGCATCACAAATGGCACAAGACTGGAGAAGACAGTTACAGAGTGCTAGATCTTCTTTTAGTGTTGCTTCCTACCAGTGGTTGGTGATCATTAATGCTGTTTGTTCTTTCATATTATTGTAGGAAACAAGGATGTTGTATTTTTGTCAAACATGTATATAGATTTGTCAGCCAGAATGTGCATTGTCTGCCACCCATCCATTGCCCTTGAATATTTACTTTTATAATTAATTGACATAGTTGATATTTCTCATTGTGTTTTATATGTCCTAAATTTCCAGTTTCCTTTTCTTGATGGTAGTCACAATGTCATATCTTTACTAATTTGCAAGACATACAATTTTATATGCATTCTATCAATGATATTTTAAGTAATTTGCTATAACTTTATATTTCAAAGTCTTTTGTTTTCTTGATTATCACTTGGGTCATTGCCCATGGAAACAGCAAAACATAATGGTATGTGATACACCAGTGAAATACCAATTTTTAATCCCAACAGCAAATAGATTTACTTATTTTCTGAAAAACTACTCCTACCTGTACAATCCTGCTCCTTGTCCCATGCTGTGAATGTAGGTCAACCCTCCCATCAAGTGCCACTAACAACCAGAAAGTATGGATGGTACATGAAGATCTTTATGCATTTGTTTATCCCAGTTGAGGGACTTCAGCCCAATCAGCGCTTCTGACCAAGTTTGTCTTCACTGATAAACAAGAACTCATGAACGTTACCATCACCTTATGGAGTTGGGCCATGGGTTGATCTGAGTGACTATAATCTATTTTGGTAAGAGCTCCCTAAAATCTTAAAGATTCTTCTTCCAGCTCTTTCGCCTGCATTCCTTTTTGAAATAGTGAAGTTCAGAATTGTATTAGGACCTCCTGTATAAAATAAAATGTTTTATTGCTGAACTATTACTATCCCAAATATAAATGTGGAGATACCAAAATGTGGGTTGTACCAAATTTCTATAAAGTTCTGCAAGAAAATTTGTTCCTCTTATTGCTGTTTCTGCTCTTGAAACATCCTCAGTGGTTGAGAATGTAAAGGGTGCAGGAAGAGTGAGGAAAAGAAAGTTTCAGCAACTTATATCTCTCACTCCAATAGATCCCTCCAGTTTATAGAGGCAGTTTGGTGCTGTGGTTAAGGTGCTGGACTAGAAACCAGAAGACCATGAGTTCTAGTCCTTCTTTAGGCATGAAAGCTGCCTGTGTGACTTTGGGTTAGTCACTCTCTTTCTTTCAGCCCAACCACCTCACAGGGTTGTGTTATGGGGAAAATAGGGGGAGGGAGCATTATGTATGCTGCCTTGAGTTGTATAAAAGAAAGGTGGGATATAAGATAGATAGAAATCTAATAATAAATCTAATAATAAATAAATATATTTGAGTCTGTCCTTGCGTGCCATCATGTCTAACTATATAAAGTGTCATTTATTGGGAATATATTTTATAAAGTGAGGAATAACAGTAATTTGGACTACTGTAACACACTTGACTTGGGGCTGCCCTTGAAGAGCATTTGGAAGCTTCAGCTGGTACAGAATGCAGCTGCATGGCTTGTAAATGGTGTCAGCTATTCAGCACATGTAACATCACCGCTTCGAGGGCAGCACTGGTTGCCAGTGTATTTCCAGGTGCAATTCAAAGTGCTGGTTGTCACCTTTAAAGCCTTCATGGTTTGGGACTGGATTACTTGAGGGACCATCTTCTCCCTGTTGTTACTACCCATCCAATCAGGTCTGACAGGATAGGCATGCTCCGGGCCCTGTCAGCCAAGGAATGTCGCCTGGCGAGGACCAAGAGATATGCCTTTTCTGCCGTAGTGCTTTCCATCCGGAACATCTTCCCTCCTGAGATTAGGATGGCCCTGACCCTTCTGGCCTTTTGGAAGGCCTTGAAGACCTGGCTGTGTGCCCGGGCCTGGGGTCCCAAGTGTGTGAAGGTCCCCATTTCCCAGTTATATTGTCACCGATGGATTATAATATCTCTTGGCTGCTATTTGCATTTAATTTCTTTTTTGTACTGTGCTTTAACTGTTTAATTGTTTTTATGATTGTTCACTGCCCAGAGTCACTGGCTTGAGATGGACATCTGTACAAATTGAATAAATAAATAATAACCACAATATCACAGAAATAATTTCTATTCAGCTTCATCCATTTCATCTATCCATCTTTCCTTCTTTGACATGCTGCTGACATAACACTCACCTTGTACTGAGCTGAAATTTTTAAAATGCTGATCTAACAGAGCTGCATAATGTGAGTTATGCTGTTTAATGCTTATGGTATGCAGCTCTCTTTCGCTAAAATATGAAAAAGAACACACAAACTGGGCATCTTCTGTAACGGCCAACTAAAAAGTTGTTTTCCAATCCTCTCCTGTCATCACACATTTAAAAAGAATAGGAGAGCAGAAGCTGTTTTTGTTGGCCCCAAAGAAAAAAATCCAGTTAATGAATGAGTTTTGAATGAACTGATTGTTTTACATGTTTGTTTGCATCAGTGCTAGGCACGGATCCCAAGAATTTCCCCCTGTTCTTCATTGTTCTTTATCCTGCGCCTTTAGCTGACCTGTTAGCAGATTAATTGCTGGCTGCGAGTATCAGCAGAAGGCTACCATTATATTCTCTTTTGCCATGGATAATCATATATTGGTGAAGGTGTCAGTCAACATCTCCTAACAGTGAACAATAATTCTGGACTTTAGAGAACCTGGTCCAGCCATTAATGTATTGGATAGTCTTCAGCAATTCAGTCTGTAAATGGAAGAAATGTGGTGGGCTTTTTTATAGCTGGAACACCCCAATTTTATGGCCAGATTTCTATGATTTCCCTGATTACTTTTTGCATAAACCATTTTAATTTATTTACATTTAATCTGGATGTTATAGAAAATGAAATATTAGGTAGAACAAGAGATGGAGGAGAAAGAATATTTTTCAGTATGCCAGATGGCTAAATTTAAATTTTAAATTGAAGAGGAAATCTCTTATCTGACTGGACTGTAGCACTTAATTTAGTGGTGCATAGTACCAAAAAAAAGAGCAAAAACTGATTTTTCCTTCTTTCTAACCAACAATAATTAGATTTATTTAAGCTCACTTTTAAATAAACATTTATTATATCAGCAGTGTCTGTAAAAGAATATTTCCTTTGTATTATTTTCCATTTAGGAAGGAAGCTTCTTTTCTTTGAATGCCAGGGAGAATCTAATGCACAAGCCCATTCTGTTTGCTTGCATATTTTTCTAGCTTAAGTTGGCTGTTCACAGATGGCTATTGAAAACTGTCAACATTGGCTACTGTTATGCCAGCCTATGACTTCATCTGGTTGACTCGGCATCTGAATGCCAATTTTTCTTCCTCTCTTGTTAACAGGAGGCTGTTTCAAGACTTTTCCCATTCCTTAGAGTTGGTCAACAATGGAATACTTGTCATAAGCATTTCACTGCTGCATAGAAATATCATCAGACTCATCTGTGGCATTTATTTAATTTCCTTTTGACCTCATTGTTTATTCTCCCTTCACTTCTCCCCTCCCCCAATGCCATTAAAAGACCATGGGTGAGTTCCTACAACATGCTAGACTAAGCTAAAGGGGTTGGGTTTAATATGTTATAAGAATCCAGCCCTTGGATTCTAAGTATGCAGTATTAAGCAAGCCATCACATTACACATTACACTATAATCATGGGCATCCACAGGTGAAGGCAAATGATGACACATGCATGATGATGTAATCATACCAAGGGCATGATTTAACATACCTGTGCCAGGCATCCTAATGCAACCATAACTCTGGCATTTGTATGATGATGTCATTGTGCAAGTTGTCATTCTGGGATCACTGAGGTTTGCTGTGGAAACTCCTGGCTAATTGTAGTTGTCTGGGCATAAACATGTTATGTGTACATATAAATTGTCTTTAATTAACCCAGGTTATGAACTTAGAATTTTTGTGAACTCAGCCCATGAGTCCTAACTTACAAAAAGCAGTATCTGAGAAGCAATTCAGGTTCATTATTATTACTGGTCATAAAAGCCAAAAGTAGGGAGACCAAGGACTTTGAAATATCCTATTAAAATGGCTGACTTGGAGTGATACGACTTGTAATCCAGCAGATCTGAAAAGCATCTAAACCAGTGCTGCTCAGAGTAAAGAATATAAAAGATTATTTAGTGCTTATTCAGTGGTGGGGTATGGATTAGCCTTCAGTATTTTTTTATCATGGACATAGCTGATGGGAAATAACATAGCCTACACAGTTTCTGAAGCTGCTTTTCAATTAAAGAGGTGAGAAGAAAACCAACCAACTCCTTGCAATGTGCACATGGGCTCTCTGTTGGCAGCACTGAGTTCATATTCCTTGCAGAAACGTTCAAAGATGCCTACAAACTTTTGATCCCTTCTGATACCATTGCATCAATCCACATGAAAGTGAACAAAACATCCTGTGATACAAAATCAAAGGATCCTAATTTTCTTTCCTGTGCTGGTCTGCACATCAAACTGTCTCCCATGTCTAGCACAGAAAAAGAATGTTCCAGCTTCAAGCTTTTTGAAGAACTTATATTATCTCTTCCAGCTGCCAAGGGAAGACTGGGCTACATCCGTTTGTACAAAAAACAAAAACTTTCTGTTTCAGAATACATGCAACACAGAATGCATCCAGTAATCAGACTCCTCCTCCTTATATTTTTTTTCTTACATATTTATTTTGTACTGTTGCAAACTTTGAAGTTCTCCAAGGCCTGTGATACCATCCGGTTGTGTTGATAATGCCCTTTTGGCTATATAACTTTATATTTACTATTACTCCCCCACCCATTAGATATATTAGACTACAATTCCAGAACGAGTCAGGGGTAGCAGAAGTCTGTTTTTACTGCCAAATTGCCCATAGAATCAGCACACCTTAGCCCACTTGATCTATCTTGCTAGATTGTTCATTTGGACTGAATAAGCACCATTTCTAAGTACTGCATAGGATAGTTTTAGACTCATTTATTCCCCCTTTTTTAATTAACATAAAAGGTACAACAAACTAGTAGAGGTATGTCTGTGTAAGTAGGTACTGTATTAGGAAATGTTTTGAAGAGAGGGCTGTACTGGTCAAGGCAACCTAGTACAGCAGAAGAACAGATACCAAAGTGTAAGAAACCCTGAAAGATGCATGAAGGAATCTGGAGGTTCAGCCATGAGGACCTCAGCCACTTGGGAGAAGCATTCCTTTCGGGGTTAACAGGTCTAGTAAGAACAAGTGGATGGAAGTCAATACCAATGTCAGCACTCCCAGGTAAACCAGACAGGAAACAACACTAGATGAACTAATTCTACTTTACTGCAAGGTTACATTAACAGAATCTTGCAAGTCTGAAAGCACAAATCTCCCACCCTCTATTTACCGCCTGAGGAGTTAGGGTGGGTCTTTCCTAAGTTTCTTTCTTTGACCGTTACCCTGTGGTAACCTTGTGGACTCCTTTCTCTTCTATCTGATCGTTCCCTAGGCAACATCTCTTTCCCCCATCTTCCAAGGCCACCCTCACATTCCATCACAACCAGGATTCATCAGGAACAGATTTGCCAAGCAATCAGATTTTGAAGTCAAGGAGGACAGGTTTAGAAAAACCATGATATACTGTATAGATTTAACCCTTTACAGGATTGAACCTGTACACCTTCTGTATATACAAACATACATACTGTATGAAGTGCTGAATAGGGTTAACTCAGAGCATGGCCTATTTGATGTGAGGGACAATGGGGCAATTGCTGGGCTCCACACATGGACAAGTCCCACCAAAAGTTTGGTTCAGTCTTTGAAATGACCAGGTGGGTCAACTTTTTTTACACATGGCAGTAAATCTAATCTATTAAAATATAAGCTCCAAAACTACTTTAGCATTGTCAGGTTTTGGCCATTAATTTAGTTGGATAAAAAGAAGAGGAAAAAAAGATGTTGAAGTAGTGAAAGGAAGGAGGCATTCAAATGAACACTGTGGTCCGAAGCCTTTCAGAGTCTTCAAATGCCTTGTCCCAGAGAAAGCATATGGTCTTGGTTTATCACAGGTAAACCTAAATATTAGGCTAAGAAAAGAATGGAAAAAATGCAAAAAGATTATGTAAAATTTATTCTCTCTCTGTCCAATTGCTCTGAGTGACCTATGTGGGCCCACTAGATCAATTATTTTTTGAAGTTTTCACATTCTGATATGTCATTAATCAGCTGAATATTTAGAGGGAAGTGAGGCAAGTAAGAAGGAGCAAGGCCAGATAGAAGGCTTGAAAATTTAGGGATATCAAAAAACAGTAAACAAACTCCTTTTTTCCCCCCTTTTTCTTTTGTTTGATTCTGATTTTGGATTACATTTTTGCCTATGTTGGGGCTTTTGATCATTTCTCTCTCTTTTTCTCATTTCAAAGCATGTCTGGCTTTTAGGCACATCTTTACTGTTCTTCCAGAGCTAGCCTTTGGGGGCTGGATGTTTAATCTCTCTCTCTCTCTCTTTTTTTTTAACCATTATCCAGAATTTCCTATTTTCTTTTTAACTCTATTTTTTATTCCATTTTATTTTATGTTCTTTTAATTTTATTTTACTTAAAATGTTTATTTAATTTTGTTTGTTTTTTCCTTTGATGAGATTCAAATTTCATTGCTTTATTTCTAAAGGATTTTTCTCAATTAATTTTTTTGGTTGTTCAATTTGCATAAGATTAAGCCTTAAAGGTTAGAAAGAAGGATGCTGGGACAGAGCATGGTCCACTACCTTCCTTATCTCAATGTCAGTGGCACTGCATCACTGGGGAGAAAAAGTGACAAGTGTCTTCCCAAGTTATTCAGCTTGCACCCCTAACTCCATGTCTGGTCTCCAGTGATTAAAGAAAAGATATTTGTTAATGCTGAGAAGGTGAATGATACAGACTAAAAAGGTACCTTATCTCTTTGTATTCTAGTTAAGAGAGAGGGAGGGGGAGAGAGAGAGAGAGAGAGAGAGAGATTGGAACCAGACATTCCGATATAGACATCTACATTTTTTCCATCAAGAAGAAGAAATGTAAGGGAAGTTTCTCTAGATCGATAACTCTGAGCTGGATTGATGGGCAGCCAATAATCAGGTATTTTGCAACTTAAGAGTCAAAACATCTGGAAAATATCAAGAATCCTGTCCTGGAATATACAATCAGATTGCTTCTAATGGACTACAGAATAAAAGCAGAAATTATAAAAAGGAAGAATTATCTCCTGGGAAATCTAAAAGCAAGACAACTTGGCATTAAGGTGGGAGGATAGTACAAATAACACAGGATGGTTTTCATGATAATGCTGAATCATTCCAACACTAACCAGCAGCCGTTCGGGAGCTGTTGTTAAAATCTGACATCACCACTGTCCTGTGGGCTTTCCAACAGAAGAGGAATGCCAGAAAAGAAGTTCTATGAATAGCTCAAAGAGAAACATTCCAGTGGGCTTTTCACCGTTATTTTAACACTGTATTATCCAATCCAGATGCTATTGGGCTATCAGTTGTTTCAAGAAATCTAAAGTAAAATCACCTGAATTTTATTGGCAGATAATCCTGTAAGTACCTGGGTATGAAGCCTTGTAGGGCTTTAAGGTTAAAACAAGCACCTTGAATTGAAACCAGAAGCCTACTGGCAAGTAGTGTAGCAACTGCAATATAGGGGTCCCACTGATGAACCTATCCCCTCCTTTCAGCAGTTATGTATTTTAGATCAATTGCAATTTCCACATTGTCTTCAAAGACAATACCATGTATAGTATGTTGCAATAGTCTAACTGTAAGGTGAAGAAGGTATGAGTCACTATTACAAGGGCATCCAAGTCCAAAAAGACCTACAACTGACATACCAGACAAAGCTGGACAAGGCCTTTTGGCCAAGACCTCCACCTACTGCTTAAACCAATGTTTCTCAACCTTGGCAGCTTGAAGATGTGTGGACTTCATCTCCCAGAACTCTGGGAGATGAAGTCCATACATCTTGAAGTTGCCAAGGTTGAGAAACATTGGTTTAAGCAGTAGGTGAACCTGCTCTGTCAGATGGAGTGCAACCTTTCCAAACCATCTTAGGAACTGGGACTGACCCACTCTAATTACCTCAGAAGATCCTGCAGGATACCATGTCTGGTGGTATTAAACCAGCTTTATTAAAAATAAGTTTATACATTTTATATAAGCTATTAATACATATTTAGCATTTTTGTCTGCCTTTATAGGCATCTTCCTTTTTTCTGTGCTAACAATATTTGAGCTAAGACTGAAGATGGTCTCAAACTATTGAAATGTGAATGTAAATTTGCAGTGTAGGGAGAAGCTGCTAACATGAGATACAGTACATAGATGTTTAACAAACATCAAAAAAACCAGTCTCAATCCAGATGGAGTAAAATTAATTCCATTTGACTTATTCTATCCAAAGGTTCTTGTCCATGCATTTATTGAGCTGACACAAAGAAGGAGTAATCCCACATCCTTTCAAAGATGTGTAAAAGAGACCCTTTTGGAAAGCACTGCATACACTCAGGTGTGAAAATTGCTTCACAGTATTTGAAGAAAGGGAAAATTGGATGAACAGCTATGTTCCAGTTAGATCTGTTCATCTTGGAACTGACAAAAATCACATTCTTCCAGCGTCACTATCTCAGCTTCTGTGCTAAGAAAAATGTATTTAACATGGTTATGCCACAGCTTCAGTTGTCAATAGGTGTCTAATCTTTACCAGAACATGCATTTTTCATGCATTAATATTTTAATAAACATAATTATTCTATGTTTTGCTTCCAGTTACCAATTTAAGTAGAAGCAAATAATTGATGCCTGAATGGAAATAATAAGCCGGGAGACATGGTAAGATTCTACCAAGATAGGAAAAGTGGTCAGAAGGAAGGAATGAAAACATTTGCCTTCCTTCTCTCTGAAATGAAAAGAAGCTGCAGGGTCTGCCAGACCTATTTCTATGTCCACGTTGAAGCTGCCAGCTAGCTAACACAGTAGCTTTATTCCCATCCTACATTAAGCTATGGTTTAATAGCTCATCTTGGATATTGATGGAATGCGGGTAGCAGTATGTTGCCTCGCAAGGTAGTCTCTAGCTTAGAGATCCTGATTCACACTGAATAGTGTGAGTCTGCTTGAGGCAAAACTGAGCTTTGTTTGTGTCTGTGGCAGATTGGCCAAATGTGCCAAAACTGACTGGTACCGTTCCTACCATTTGCAGGGAATGCTGGTGTGGCACACATACAGCTAAGGTTGGTAACCTGGTCCTCCTCTATTGGTATGTAATGTCGGTATTAAAAAGCATTACATCAAAGCTTCAATTGACCATAGTCATGATGGGTAGCAGAGGCAATCTGTGGGCCCACCTGGTCACTACCATGGCACATGGAAAATTGCACTTTGAAATATAAAATGAGAAAATGGGCGAGGGCAGAAGTTAATGAATGAAAGAGAAAACAAATATGCTGTATGTCTATGAAATTAAGAGGGGGAGGATGTAATAGATCTGAATGAAAATGGCCTGATACCGTAGAGTTGATGAATACATGCATCTTATAAAAGAAGGGGCTAAGAGCATGTCGGAAAATATAAATTGGTGTCATTTAGGTTGTTGTGGATGTATGTGAAGGTAGGCTGGTGATAGCTGTATGTTACATTCCAGTGAATGGTGATACTGGAAGAGCCAGCAATCCATTTTTGGGGAAAAAGAACTATATAGCATTCTGAATGAATGTGGCCCAGGGGCAAAAGTATTTTGCTATGTGACATAAATAAATGGTTAAGAATGAGATAAGAGAATACAGAAAAAGAATTGGTCCTTTGGAGACTCAAGAATGAATAAACATCTGCGTAGATATGCATGGTAAAGGAGGAAATTTTTAAAAATCTGTTCATTTTGAAAGCTTGAGAAAATTTATTTATTTATATTTCAAATTTGTCACCACCCACCTCACTGTGTAGTGACTCTTATTTAGTTTATTATTTTTAATATTATTATTAATTTTAATATTATTTAAATAAATAAAATTTAATTACTTAATTAATATTATTTAATCATTAATTTTAATATTATTTAATATTATTATTATTACAATTAGTAAAGGATATAAGATGAGAGGTTTTGAACATGGGACAGAAGATTATGTTAGTGTTAGGGATGGACCTTGGGAAAATGTAGATATAGAAGAAAAGAAATGAAATAAACTAGAGCACAAGAACAATGATTGCAGGAAGAGAAAGCAGGAATCCTGTAACAAAAAATATTAGAACACAGATTAATCCCTCAACACAATAAATGGAAAGCAGATACAAGGAGAGAAGATGTTGAAGCTGCCTGAAACAGATTGAAAAGAGTTACATCACAGAGTGTCACAGAAGTGTGTAAAGTTACACTAAGAGGAAATGTGAAAAAGAATACTTGGTGGAAAGTCGAAGAGAAAGAAGCTGGGATAAGAAAACCAATGCATATAAGTGACTGCTGCAAAAAATGAAGATAAGAAAGAGATACGATATAATATGTATGGGTGGAAAAAAGAGTTGCAAAGAATATAGTTAAAGAAAACAAGAAATAGTAAGGATAAAAAGAGGCAGAAAAAATCCAGAGCTATTTTGATGGAAATTAAAAATCCTCTTGGAAGTAGGTGAAGAGGGTGAAACAAAGAGTTGCCAACAGAGTATAGAGCATAGAATTAAGAATTAATGTTGGGGATGAAACTGAAGTGAGGGAGTGCTGGAGGTACTGCTTTAGAGATCTGTATGGGGATGATAAAGGTATGTCAAGTAGTGGGATTGAAATGAATGCTATAAATGTTAGTGCCCAGGAAAAAAATGATGAAAAGGAAGTCATAAAAGTCTGTGTGAAAATGTTGACAAATAGAAAGGCTGTAAGTGTAGAAAATATGATTTAAGAAATCTTAAAATATGGATGTATTTTGCTTATGGAGTAGTTGTACAACTTAATGTTTCAGTGAAAACTGCATCTATTCTTAACAATTGGAAAAAAGCCTTTTTCATTCACCTATACAAAAGGAAGAGTAGGAAGGGTGAATGCAAGAATTACAGGGAGATTACCTTGTTAAAAGTGTTTGTCAGAATTCTAACTGGAAGGCCATGAGGGGTAAAAATAAGCCAGGGCCGGCTCTAGACATTTTGATGCCCTAGGCCAGTGTTGTCCAAACTTGGCCACTTTAAGATGAGTGGACTTCAACTCCCAGAATTCCCCATGCTGGCTGGGGAATTCTGGGAGTTGAAGTCCACTCATCTTAAAGTGGCCAAGTTTGGACAACACTGCCCTAGGCAGAATCATATTCTGGCATCCCTATGATTTGGCTCATCTTCTGATTTTGTTAGGAATTTCAAAAAGGCACCCTCTTGTATCTTTTTTCTTCAAGTTTTTGAGCTGTATGCTTATGATTTTCAACCCTGGGCAATTTTTTCCCCCTGTTCTTGGCCTTTTCACCCTGTATTTTACAGTGATTCACAGTAAATAATTTTAATCACATCAGCACCCATCATTGTCAAATGGCAACAATTCTGCAAAATTGTATTTAACCCTTGAGCAGGCATGCTGGCACACAGAGTGCACTGATACCACTTTTCTGGGCTTAACTTCTATAAGCTGGTCATGTGACTCACTTGCTCAGTACCTTCCTATCAGACCGTTGTCTTGCTTCAGTAATGTTATCAGCTCCCTGAGGCCCATGGCTGTAATAATAATTTCTATTTTGTGACTTGCAATGTCTGGTTAGCGTGCTGTTCTCTAGCACTCAAACAACTTTGTGCATGTTCCGAAAAGCATAGAAAAAAACAGTTCTAAAGCAACGAGGAAAGATTATCAGATTTTATACTCTTGTTGTTCATTTCAGAAGTTTTTTCAGTTTTGGCATCCCCTAAACTTTGGCGCCCTAGGCAACTGACAAGGTTGCCAAGGCCTAGAATTGTCCCTGAATAAACAAAATATGGGAAGTGTGGTGTAGCTTTATACTAGGCAGGCTTGTGCCAAAAATGTGCATTGAGGTAGTTTGGTCATAGAGAATGAATGAGGATCACATGACAGAACAAATATGAGTGAAGCGCAAGTGAGAATATCTGCCAGAAGTTTTAAGTATTAAACTGAATATCTATAAACAAAGGGAAATATTAAAATGGAATCCTCTCAGCACTATTTGTACCCTAACAAAACTAACCCCAAAGAAGCTGAGGAACTCTTGAAATCTCCCCACACGAAGAATCAGAGTATGCATGATAGACACATTATGTCTTGTGCTTCAATATACTGAAGTTTAAACTGGATTTTTAAAAAAAATGGAATAAAATGCCTTTTTAAGAATGACTGTGGTTTGTGTTTATACATTGTAATAACCAGTTTTGTGAAATTCAGAGCTGTCAAACATCTTATCTTCCTGAAGGAGAAACTCTAAATCTGTGTTTCTCAACCTCAAAAACTTTATGATGTGTGGACTTCAACTCCCAGAATTCCCAGCCAGTACGTGTTGGCCCACATATCTTAAAAGTTGCTGAGGTTGAGAAGCACTGTTCTAAATGACATTTCAAAATGTGTGTTTTTAACTTTTCCCATCCTGAGATTGTGCTCCTGACAGTAAAATTCAACTCCAGTCAAAGCATTACTTTCTATTTAGCCACCTTTTATTTACCAAACCAATTGCATTCATTCATTTTGCTGAAACTGATCCTCAGCCAAAAACATCAGAATAACTTGTTGCAGAGAACACAGCTTTCCAACAGGACATTCTGGGTTTCAAGCACTGCCTTTGCACACTACATGCCTTTGATAAATGTGGTGAGCAACTGGAGCAGCTCTCATGCAGCTCTTCTTATCATGCTGAGTCTGACTGACGATCTTGGTACAGTTTTTGCATTAGACCAGTTTGAATTCATGAGCTTATCCCAGAAATATGATTGCTTAAAGGCAACCTGTCCCTAAAAATACATATCCTGCAGAGTTTCCTACATTGCAAAAAACAAAACACTGGAACCACTGACAAGTCAAGATATATCACATCCTACTGAACATTTCCATGTGATTTCTGGCACACTGCAATTCTACTGTGTGGTGCAGCAGCAATTTCACAAGATCTCCTATATAGCTTCTGTTCCTTCTGAGATTCATTTCCAATTAATATTACTGTATTACCCTGATGAAAAACTCTGCTGTGATTAGAAGGCATGAGAAACAGAGATCCCAACAGAAATGGGAAAGAGCAGGAACAATTTCATTTCTGATAATAGGGATTAATTGGCTATCTACGAGAGGGACTTGATGGTTGATTTGGTATAGTTAAATGAAAGGATAACTGAAATTGAGATAGTGAGGGTAGAAATAATGGGGGTGGTGAATGAAGAGACAATTCCTTCCCCATACTACCTGATTTCAATCCACTCCAGCCATTGTGGTTCATGATTTAGTGCAGAGGTGCAAAAAGTGGGACATGGGGGCCTTATACAATGCTGGCCAGCATCTCTTTTGCAGCCCTCAGATTTCCTCAGATTGGGTGAGCTAAACATTTTTCATCCTTTTCCATCTGTTTTTTTTCCTTTAGCAGAAAAACTTGGGTGCCTTTGAGCCTTGCAGATGCTTCAAGTACACATCCCATCCCATTCAAAAATAGGCCCGGCCCAGCATGCTCTTGGAGGGCATGCTGTACAAAACCCAGGGCAGCTCTTGAGCCAAGAGAAGTTGGATGAACCCCACCATTGTCAACAAACTATGGTTAAACAAATCATGGAATGACACAGAGTCTGAACCCAGCCATTAGGCTGGTGATCAGAAAGAAAGGCAAAAGGACATGTAGCAATAAACATGTAGCACCTGGAGGTGCGATTAGCCCCCACACTCCTGGCCTTCCATAAGGCTTTGAAGACCTGGTTCTGCCACCTGGCCTGGGGTGGGGTGAGAATACCTCAAGCATGGGGATGGCTAGCTCCATAGAGGCCTCTGCCTTCAGCCTCAGATTTTTCATCCTCTTGGTCTCTCCTTCTTCTTTTTAGTAATGTTTTAATTTAAGGTTTTATGTGTTTATATATTTTATGTCAATCAATTCAAACCTTTATTGGCATTACAAACATTAAAATACAAGGAATTAACATATCATAAGGATAACAGCAAAAAACAATACTCAGAGAAGAGTTTGGTTACATTTCCTTTTGAACACTTCCTCCAAGAACTTAGCAACAATTTGGGTAATCTCGGATATAGCATCACAAAGCAAATACCGGCAAGATGACACAGGATCCACAATGTTCAATGGGTATTTACCCTGCAAGGGTCTTAAGAGCAAATCATGCCGAAGAGACACAAATAAATGACAATCGAAAATGATATGATAGATTGTATCTGGGCTGCCACAAAGACAGAGCCTGTCATGGATGGGAATGCGTTTATACCTTCCAAGGAGCACCTTAGAAGGGAAAGCATTCACTCTAGCTGAGAAAAAGGCCCTTCGCTGGGAAGGTAACACGAGATCATTTAAATAATGCGCCATCTTGCCCAATTGATTTTCTATACCAAGCATGGCAGGGGAGCATACGCGAGGTTGGGCTGGTCTGAGTTTGTGGTATTCCAAGTCCAAAAGTCTCTGTTTGATAATGCTAAATACAAAGCTTTCATCTGAGAGGTATAGGTCCTCAATTGCAATCCCAGTTTGCTTAAGCTTGGATGTAATATGTCGCGACCACAGCGAGATGTAATTGTCTTTTTTGAGATATGATAGCAGACTTTGAGGAGCTGTTTTAAATAGGATTCTGAGCCAACATTTAATTGTTAAGATCCAGGCTTTAGTTTCAATTGAACTTTGACCCGTTTCTAGGCAGATTATGGGATAAGAGACGCAATTAGGAGCCCCTAAGAGCTGCCTCAGAAAGGAAGCCTGTATACCTTCCACTTTAGCGTTGAAAGCTCTCAACCAAAGAGGAATACCATAAAGTATTTGAGAGAGAGATTTGGCTTTAAATATTCTAATTGCTGCTGGTACAAATTGATTGCCTCTTGTAAAATAGAACTGTTTGATCTGGGTGGTGGAAAAATTGGCTAAGTGAATTGACTTATTACGATGAGTTACCCAAGAAAGATTATAGCTAAAAGTAATGCCAAGGTATTTAAAAGTTTTGACTTGTTCGATTTCTGTACTGCCCACAGCCCATCTCGCTGGACACCATCTTTTAGCAAATGTTATTACCTTTGATTTAGAAGAGTTAATAGTAAGTGAGTTACTTTGACAATAATTATAAAATGCCTCCAAATATCTTTGTAAGCCCACCCTCGAGCAAGAAAGAACTGTGGTATCATCGGCGTAAAGTAACAATGGAGTAGGAAGACCGCCAAGACTAGGGGGGGGGTGATATATTTTATGTTCTAATGTTTGTTGTGAATTGCCCAGAGTTCCCCCATTGTGGGGAGATGGGCGGTTGAAAAATTAAATAAGTAAGTAAGTAAGTAAGTAAGGGCAGGCAGGCTGTGGCTTCAGACAAAAATTCCTGATGATGAAGGCTGTTCAGCAGCGGAACTGCCTGCTTCGAGATGCTTGATTCTCCTTTGCTGGAGGTGTCTAAACAAAGGCTAGATAACCATTAGTCAAGGATGCTGTAGTAGTAGATTCACACATTGGACTAGATGATCTCTTAGGTGACTTCCAATCCTTACAGTCTACAGATCAATGTGCCCTTCCAAGTTCTTTGATGATTCAGCCACCCAAGTTCTACTAATTGCAGAGGACAATACAACATTTCATGCTTCAGATGGTAATAATCCAAAAACTGATGGACCTCAAGATTCTGCATAGTGCCACAGTTTTATAAACTTTGATGAAGGTATATGGAAACTGCCTGATCCAGAAAGGGAATTACATCACACTGCAGCTGCTGTGAACAAGAATCTTGGCAGAATCCTTGTTTTATTTTATGCAGCAATGACAAATGAAGCTTCTAAATTTTACCTTTTCTGCAATGGCTGGGGGGTATCATGCTGAAGACAGAGAAAAATAATCTGAACTAAATTGAATCAAGCATGAGCATGGAGGAACACTGTTTATCAAAAACAAAATTCAGTGACTTAGAAATTAAATCCAATATTAAACACTGGGAAAGACAGCAGGCATTGTGTGCAAGTATGAAAACACTTTTTAGCTCTATGACAGTAGAAGGAACTCATGTTGGTAAATGAGGAGGAAAATCCAACATCCACAATGAGATGCAATCTTCATTAGGACCATCCAAAATATCATACAACATTAAGCAGGTTTTCAGGTTTTCCAGATCTCTTCATCAGGTGGCTGTTGGGAGAAAAAATATAAAAGGGAGAAATGCTAGCATGATATTTTATTTTATTTGTGTTAAAAAGTGAGAGCAGAGAAAAGCCAAACAGTGCAAAAATAATTCTGATTCCACAAATATGTTAATTAGTAAGTGACCCACTTCTGACTAGCAATAAATAGACATACAAAGATGAAGAATCAAACACTGAACGGAGAATTATTTTCTGTAATAAGAGATCACTCTTGTCTAAAGTTACCGTATCTTGGCTGCAAAAATTTGGACAAATGCTAGGTGGCAGCAAAAAATTAGAATATTCTGTTTCTCTTCACTGCCATCTAATGTCCCCTGGATTTTTGCAGCCAAATATGATTGCCCTATTTCAGCTTAATGTGTTATAAAAACATAGCCATTGTAATTTATAAATGGTGTCCTATGGTTTAGCATAATGTGTGAACCCAACTACTATTATCTTTCCTAAAGTGAAGGTGTGCAATTTGGGGGGGGGGGGGGGGCTGTGAGCTGTATCTGGTTTTGGAATGGCAACCACACCCAAAAAAATGTAATTGATTTAATTTCATTTATATTTAAAATAAATACTATGCAGTTAATATGATTTTTTCTCCAGTAATTTAGTTCTAAATCCTCCCTTTGAAAATAACAATTTCATAACTTCTCAGGAGACCAGCTGTGGCCCAGGGGTTTTGAGCTGTGGACTTGATGGTGTGGTTACAGCTGTGCTAAACTCTGATTTTCCTAAGCAAGATTTGTTGAATAAACCATAACTTGCTTGATTCATGCAATACAATAAGCCAAGATATATTTTTTTAATTATAGCCAAAAGTAACATAAGAGAGCCAGTTTGGTGTAGTGATTAAGGTACCAGGCTAGAAACCAGGAGACTGTGAGTTCTAGTCCTGCCTAGGCACAAAGCCAGCTGGGTGACCCTGGGCCAGTCACTTTCTCTCAGCCCTAGGAAGGAGGCAATGGCAAACCACTTCCAAAAAAACTTGCCAAGAAAACTGCAGGGACTTATCCAGACAGTCTCCAAGAATCTGACACGATTGAACAGATTAAAAAAAAAAAGTAACGTAGTCAATGGTTTTGACTAACTCTTAAAATAGCTGATAAAGACCCTGCTATTAGAAGAAATCATTTCCCATCACCTGATTCTTACAATTGTTTAACTGCTACTTGCCAGAATCATTCATATACCTTTAAATCTACCAGTGCAGCAGGAGATAAAGCAAACAAGTTTCTTCTGCTTCTTTCTCTTTTGATCCTGCCATTTATCTCCACAATGGTCAGGAGCAAAAGGGGACCTTTCTATGTGGCTAACAGAAGTAAGTTTCCTGCATCTTTTAAAGTGTTATAGAGGAAAAGAGTTCAACAGGAATAGCTTGCTGGAGCTTTCTATAAAAAAGGCAAGGCACGCATTCTATAACAAAATCTTGTCTGGCTAAAATCTGTACTTCTGCACAACCATTAATTGTACAGAAACTCTTGCCTTCTTTTGCATTTGGCTATCCTATCCAACCCTCCCTATGACTTTTCTTCCAACATCTTTTCTCACTTTTGACTGGTCTTGTCTATACATAATGTGATTAGTCTAGATTTGGCTACCATTTTGTAGAAGCCAAGGCATTATTTTTAAACGATGGCTTATATTTAGCCAATTGTGGTTTATTTGATAAACCCTATTAAAGGAACCATAGCTTTATGTGATGTGTGAAATAGGTTACTATACTTTAATACACTACAAGACATTCTGATTTTATTGCAACAGAATAATTCATTTGCTTTTCCCATCTTCTTTCTAAGGAGATGAAATGAACTGTTCTGCAATGAAGATATGATTCAGGCAAATGAATCAAATTGTATACTGGAAGTTAAATAACTAAATCCTTGCATTCACTCCAAGTGACAAGGAATAATCCTGAAAGAGCAATATTTGAAGGTCTAGACTAATGATAAGGAAGTAGGTCAGCCTTATTTCTATGTCACAATAAACTGGGTTAATGGAGTAAGCTTTGGTGAGGGTGCCTTCAACACAGCCTGTGCTGACTGCAAATCTGGAATGCCACTGAAAGTCAGTGTTGATTGTACCAAGCCAAATGAACAAAGGACTCTGGTTTCTTTAGAACAGCTTTACTGTATGATCTTTTGAAGGTATTTCTAACATATGTAAGAATAATGGAATATTCCTTTGAATTTGCACTAGTTTGTAGCCTTCTGTCTCAAAGTGTGCTGCTCAGACGTGGACACAGCTTTCAATGAACAGTTTAATTCTGCTAGAAGTACTCGTCTGATATAAGTCTTCAGCTGATACATCTCAAAATAGCCCCTTGCTTACTATTATGGTGGTGGAGTCTGTTGAGTCATGCCTATTTGCAAACCTCTATAATATCTCTGTTTTTCTTACCTCTGGTGCTGCTGAACCAGATAGTATATACAGAATGCATTCAATTCCCCATCCTCTTTACATAATCAACGGTAGATGCATTTCAGCTGTGTTAAATACTGCTTTAGTCCTTCTATTATGAAGATACTATTTTATACATCTGATGAAGCCACTTTTAGTCCATGATAACCCCCCCTTAAAACTGTTTATATTTAAGATACTATCAGACTCTTCCTTATTTAAAATAATTAGTTTACAAAATGTGTCAGATCAGAGTCTTTTGAGGAATGTAAACAAAACAATTTAAAGGAAGAGCAACTGTAGACTTCAACCAGCCTTCCACAATCTAGTGCTTTCCAAATTTGTTATGATTACAATTTCTAGGTAGCTGAGAATTCTGGAAAACGTGATCCCAATAAAGCTTAAGGGCATTTGGATGGAGAAGATTGGTCTAGACCAATGTGTCAAATGAGTATCTTCAATGTTACTTCTCCATTTGGTTAGCTGACTTATTTAGTAGCTTGAGTTGCTAGTCTATAACTGTATGAGTATCCAATTTCATGGCTTTAATATATAATTTGCATGTATTATTTATCCCTTCTGGGTAAGACAAGTTTGTACAAATGGATTAGAACACAGCAGTCAATTATTTCTTGAATGTTATACAATGTTATAATGTATATCTCCCTGCCAACTAGAACTCAAAGTCATGAACATGAATACAAGGCTGGTAAAAGCATGCCATTTTTGCAGTTGTTCAAGGTATTGTTGAATTGTTTGAAATATGACAGATATGCCTTGTATACCCTAAACCTTCAAACACAGCCAATCTTGCCCGTCCCTAACCCCAGCCTAGTCTGAGTTATTGCTTTGAGTATCTGTTACTAATTCTTCTTCTTGTCGGCTAATTCTACTCTACTTCCAGTGAGGAAGATTGAAACGAGCAATCACAACCAATGGAGTCTGGCAGTAAAATTTCCAGAGTCTACTGGATTGGGCAGCTATATTAAGTCTAATACATCATCATCATCATCATCATCATCATATATGGTCCCTAGTGCAGGCTTCCTGTTAAATTTCAGTAGATTATCTCCAAAGTCCCTTCCCATCTCTCACTTACATTCTATGATTCTATGACTGTATCTCCCAGCATTCCCAGAAGCCTATTGCTCATTATCTCTTGCAGTAGTAGTCATTAGCTGAACATTATGAGAAGGGAACCTTTTTTGCTCTGTTACCTAATACAAAATCTGTTGTTGCTGCATTTAGGGCTACTATGTCTGAGATGCAAAAATCCAGTTTGCCATTAGATGGTAGAAAAGAAATACAGACAGTTCTAACTCTGCTGCGACCCTGTTTTTTTGCAGCCCAAATACAGTAATCCTAAAAACACAAGGGCTTCTGTCTACTCATGCACGTGACCACAAGCTTAACAACTGGCCGAGGGCCTGGCTTAGTCATAAACACAGATATCGAAGCAGGCGTGGCATCTAAACTCTAGTAGCTGTTGTACCCTATCTCCTCTATCAGTGCCATATCAAACCTTCATACAGGAATCAACTTTGTGCAGTCTTAACAAGGTTCTAATAATTAGATGAATCACTAATTATGCTTTCCATAAATAATGTATCCTGGGAAAGAAAAACAAAAACCTGGACGAGGCCACTGTTTACAAGACATGTGAGCAAACTGGTTTGGTTTGTTTGCTTTAAAGGAGGATGCTTTATTGTGTCGATGACTACTGAGCAGTAACTAGACAGGCTCCCAGTGTGCACACATTTTTTGAAGAATAAGCCTCATGGAATACATTATGATTCATTTCAGTACAGATAACATTCAACTATAACGTCCAACATCCCTCTTCATGGGCTATGCCTCTTAGGGATGTTGGGAGTTATGGATCTAGAGAGCCATAGAATGCCTTATGTTGTTTAAAATGCAATCCACCAGGAAACGTAATTTTCCTAAGCAAAATAAATGAAAGTATGATTTCCCTGTTGCAGGCCTCCTTTTTTGTATGAATTCCTCCCAAAAGAATCTTGTTTCATTATTACTTTAGCCTTCAAATTAGGCTGAATGTGCTGTTGAGGCTCCTGAGGTGTTCTAATTGTCTCAAATTACCACAGCTAAAATTGCTTTGAAGTGGCTTTCATTCGCCATCCTAATTTCCTTTTAATACCTCTGAGCCCCAAGCATGCTTAGAGACTGAACCCAGCTCTTTGCCTTGAAGTGCATATGACAAGCACTGTCAGGCAGAGAAAAGAAGAGGAAAAAACGGCACCTGGTGCTCGTTTCTGGATAAAATTCAGGAAACCTGTGGAAAGCAGTACCTAAGGAATTTGGGAGGAAGGGGAGGTGGGAGAAACCAGAAGAGAGCATTGAGAGGGTGCAGAAAAGCCAAGATGGAATCAGAAAGCAGTAGGGCATAGAGGGGGTGCTTTGTATTGCATCTGTGAGCATGAGGCTCCTTTTCTATATAAGTAGGTGTCCTCTCTCTGTTTTTGGATTACTGTCTTTGGCCTTCATCAGCCTGCATTTATGTGAAGTTGGTCTTTGCAACTTGGCACATCTTCCTTAGCAAAAGTTTTGTGGCAGTTCCTGCAACACTTCCCAACTACTTGAAGTGGGAGAGAGTAGCCTGAAAATGTTATGGAAGACAAAACATAGGATCTCTCTTTATTTAGGACTCAGAAGAGGGGTAAGACATTACAGAAGTGGAGGAGCATGCTGCTTGTCTTTTCAGAATATGGAAACTGATCAGAGGGAAGTTTGGGCTACTGTGTACAACCCTTATTTGTTTTAATTAGCATGACTACACATATTAAGGGAACCAGCAGGATCTCAACTCTGTGGCATTTACATTGTAAGAAAAAAATCTCCATGACTTATTTATTAAATGGAAGGAGCTCTTTATTCATTCTCTACAATTCCCACTTCTACTATCATCATCATCATCATCATCATCATCATCATCCTTATTTCTATTTGATTCCAAGATTAAACTCTTGAAAAGAAAACAGCCTCAGAACAGGGCATTGGGGAACAAGCCTGACTCAAAAGGTTTTCCTTCTTGAGAAAAAGGACAAATTGCCTCCTTCACTGCAGATGTGGGGTTGGCCGGATTGGTAATGGCATCGTCCTTCGGCATTGGCGATAAGGCAGCGTGCTGCAATCCACCCTTAGCCAGCAGACAACCTTAGAGGGTACAGAGAGGATCCCGCTGTGTGTAAAGCTGTTTTATCAGCTATCACTAGGTTGCTACCCTACCTTATCAGTGCGACAGAAAACAGGGCAACAAACATTACAGAGGCCAGTCGAGGATGGAAGTGTCTGGTAATGGTGCTGCCAGCATCCTGGAGTACCCAGTGCTATTGCTGTCCAGGTATGCTACACAAAAGTCGCTGTGTATGCATGGACCTCCTCAAATCTGCTTCTTGCCAGCCAGTTTCAAAAAGTGTTTTTCTTTCTTTTGCCAAACTGCTGCTCTCATGCCACAACTACACTTCACAGGCATAACACAAGTTTCAACTTTACTTCACTACCTGACTACATTACAGAAGTTGAAATTGGCATTTTTTAAATTTAATTTCACAATGGGGCTGGTTCCATTTATAAATTAGATGCAGTTCTCAAATGGGCAAATGAACCTTCTCCTGATCGATTTTTCACCCAGAAAACTTTCTAATTTTCCCATCAAAATGTATTTTAAAATGTGCATTTATGTAAATACATATTTCTAAATCATATTTTCTTTCTTGCTCTGCATTTCTAGGTGTATTTTAAGCCAAGATCTGTATTGTAATGTTTGAAAAGAGCAAAAGCCAACAGTTATGTACAGTCTTATGATAGAGCAGTCTGATCACATTCTGTATGGGAATTTGCAAAGCTTGAATTTCTCAGATGTCCCTAAGGAGTTCAAAATATTCAAGGAAGCTTGTTGTCCCTATGGCAGTGTCAAAAGCACACACTTTAGAATTTTGGATCAGCTTCTCTGCATTTTCAATGCATGTGCATTGCAGTCAAGATAATATTTTCTCCATTTAGAGATTTGACTTGGTCCTGCGGAAATTTCTGGGGACACAAACCTGAAGGACTTTAAGGTCATGTATTTGCATGCTTGCTCTCTTTAATAAACAACTTCGAAGTCACACCAAAAGTGAAGAGATTATGATGACGATAATAATGATGTAGAAGACAACATTGTTAGGGATAAAGAGGGTGAACTGAAGGGACCATCCCTATTAAATAGGGACTATGTATTCCTGTTAAAGATGAACAGCTGGGAATATGTTTCAAAACATTTTGCAGTAATGGCATACTTAAGATGACTTATTTTATTCTGGAAAACAGAATTAAGTTTATCTTCTGAAAGCAGATTGCACTACTTTCAAAATTAATACAGAGGCTAGACACGTGTATTTATTAAATACATTAATTTTCTGTCTCACGTACATACAATCCTTCCAATGTCACTTAAACTGTGGCAGAAGGGGAATGCCATAGCCATAGCCAGGAAATGCTTCAGGCCACACCTCTTTGGCAGACATTGACAAGTGGGTGCAGCTTCTCCTAGTCTTGGGGATGAAGTACTGTAATGAGAGCTTGCATCTTTCTGCTTTCAGAATGATACTTTTAAAAAAGTTGAACAAATCAGGTTGAACATGACAGCTAATACAATAAAATAGTGCTTAGGAAAAGATGTCTGAAATAAGATAATCAACATTTTCACCCCAGAGAGAGTCAATACGTTTATATAAACCAGAAATGTAATATTGATGCTCTCCACCAAATTTTTAAGTAACTTGCTGATTGTGCAGTTGGCAACACAGGATGGGATAGAAGCCGGCAAACAGTTCTCATAATGAGAAATGGTGTTAGTAGGACAATAGGCAGGGATGTCCAGAGGGTGTGGTCAAAAATGTCAAGCTGTGATCATGTGACTAAAACTCCATCCAATGCACATAAAGAATAGGTGGGGTTTCAATTGCACTGCCATGGCCACCATTTTGACTTTTTTTATCATATACCACAAGCGCCCCTGGGGCTGCCCCATAGAAATGCTGCAACTCAGTGAAGATGCGAACAGCTGTCATCCTTTCAGGAGAGCAAAGAATTGGAGATACGAAGCTGGGGTAAGCATCTCCCAGGTTGCCCTGAGAATCCGTGGTGGTTCTTTTGCAAAGTGAAATTGTCTGAAAAAGTATAGGGTGGTCACTGTGAAAGAACAAAATAAGTTTTTGTGGCCTGAACCTTTAAAAGCTTACAAAATAATACAGCTGTTAGTCATCATAATGTTTGTTTTTGACACACAAGTCAGATATCCAAATATTTAGATACAAACTGGGAAAGGTGCTTCAGGTCTAAATATCTGTACATGTCCAAATCTATAGCAAAGTAATACTTGGAGGGAGGAGCTGTCCCTCCAAAGGAGTATCCATGTGATGGCGGAAGCGTCAAAAATTGTGATTATAAATGTACCATCTTTTCTAAAATTGATAGTTAAATAATTTCAGCTGTATAAACAGGTTCATTTTATAATCTTTCAAAACTCTACACAGAAAATATTTTTTTATTATACTTTCATGATTCTATCAATAGTTACACTTTCTTAAATGTTAGCATTTATCTCTATGATCTCCTTTATATTCTTTAAAGTTAGAATTTATCTCTATGATCTGCTCTATGTACTCTTATAATCTTTTCTCCACCTCTGTTTATGAAAGCTTTTGTTGCAATATCAGAATACAGTTTCCCATATGCTTTTGCAACTACAGATAATAATGCTACTTTTGAAAGAGCCAGCACAATAAGCAAAGCCTTTGAATAGCAATAAAACCAGAGTAGATACATCTGCTTTAAAACAAATTAAATTGGATGTTAGCCACTTTTATAAGTTGTTTAATGTATGCAGGGAGTTGGTGGGAGACATAGTCTGCCAGATCAGAAGACGTGGTTATTACACCCTTAATCTGAAATTCATAGAAGATATTTCATATATTAAGTTGGCAGTCATAATTAAAATGATGTTGAAATGCCTAATGAATGTGATTGCATAGAAACTCTCTTACATGTCTTAATGTTCCCCAGGGGTGTCCGCAGAGGGGCCAAAATATCAGGATAGTGGCTACCACCATACATCGACACACGCAAAAAGGATAGGGCTTTGACTGCATGATTATGGCTGCCACCTTGACTTTTTTGACCCCCTCCTTGTGGACATCCCAGATGTTCTCCAAAGATTCTGAAGGAGGGGGTGGTGGAGGGGAAATGGAGATATTCCCCATACCTTCCTGAGAAGAGTAGAAGGAGCAGACTGAGGAGCAAAGGACAACAGACTTGCTGCCTAAAAACTTGAATGCAGAGACTAGCCATTCCTTGGAAGTTGATTTTCACCCTTGATTGATGCCTAAGCAGGGCTTTTCTTTCATTCCCTGCACAGCATTATTCCTCATTGCCTCATCTCCATCCTGTTTTGTTTTTTTCCTTTCCCTTTGCAGCTATCCTGAAAAATGAGGGATGGACATCAACTTCCTTAAGTTAAAATTTTAGGAGCCAAGCCCTGTGTTGAGTGATTCTCCTTCGGCACTATGTCCCAATCCAATCACTCAGGAGAGACCTCTGTGGCTCAGCATAGGCTTTTTGGTGGGCATGGCATGAAAGAGGAGATAGGAACTTTTTCTTTTTTAGAATGTCCTTACCTTAGGATCCAGGCCACTGCATATTTGCTTCCGTTTTAATAATAACATCTATGAACAGTAAGAAACAATACAGGATTGTAGTGGGAAATGAGCTGTAAATGGACTTATTAGCAACAACAGTTAAGGCATTCATCGACCTGGTGAGAGCTGGCAAACTGTTTAGAAAATGTGGCAGTAGATGCTAGCCAGTCCAGTGCCTGTGCTCAAAAGCTGGACCTATTGTGCTGAATAAATATCAGTGTTGTTGCCATTTTCTCTCCTCACTTTCAAGGAAGAATATTTTGGGTGGTAGTGGTAGTAATGTATTTATTTTCAGTGTCAACCACATTGTTAAAGAAGCAGCTATCCTAATCTATTTTGCAACGAAGCTCTTTTTCCTTCTCCAACATAGCATGTTTCTCTAGAAAATTTTATGAGCTATGGACAGCCTGAAGGCCCCATTTACTCACAGAAGATCAAAATGCTGAGTTTTTTTAAAAGATTCTGAAAGACTCAGGGGCAGAATGTTAATTTAATTCCCTGCCCCCTTTCTTCTATGGCAATACAATTGGCAATACAGCCCAGATCTGGTAGCCCTAGAGGTATTGATCCATTTTATACTTTCAAAGACCATACATGGCATACACCTTCCCCCATCATTGCCCCTCTAAAAAAAGCTCCTGCTAAAATGGAAACCAGGTTTCAAAGAATTTGGCCATTTATGCTATCAAATCCAACTCTTTACGCAGTGCAGAAATACTAATTAAAGCATCCCTCCAGCTGGAAAGTCAATAAAATAAAGTATTAGCAATACTTCTGACTCATTTACCATGATGGGGCAGTTTTTTCTGACAGCATTAGGCTCAGGCAGACCAGCTCTGCACTCAAATAGCCTGTACACCACGAAACTGTTGCAGTCTGTTATTGTCCACAGTAGCAAGACAAGTTCTTTATGGAAGATTCAGGTTTGAATTGTTTTCAGAAATAGACAAAAGTATTAAATAAATTGAAGCATCAAGATTTGATGTATCATTTGAGGCATTTTAGGAATTTTCCCCCCCTGTAATTGCTAACCCATATGTTTTACATCTTACTCTTTCTCCAACACAAGAGTACAGTAATTTTGTTTTTATCCATACCATGCGACAGGAGTGAAGTATCATCTGTGAATGAGTTGAGCACTGATTATTTTAAGCCACTGGTTAACACCTGACTTCTCATGTTTCTTTACTGAAACTTTCATTATTTTATTTATGTACTCAAATATTTATATACTGCTTTCCATAAGGTATCTCAGCGGTTTACCAACCAATTTTAAAACATAAATTAAAGCACTTAATCTAAAACACATACATTAAAAATGGATGGGAGAAAGATTAAAAAAGATGCCTCCCCCATTTACACAGGAATGGCCTGGATGAAAAGATGAAATTTCAGTAGGCACCTAAATAATGTATTTTTGGAGGGCAGGAGGACAATATGCCAAAGAGTAGGAACCACCACTGGGAATGCCAGATTGTGGGTAGCTATGACATGACAATCCCCCCAATTGTTGAATTCCCAGAAAATTCTCAATCTAAGTTATTGTGTAGGTATCTAGAGGGGAAGGCAGTCTACTAGCTATCCTGATCCCAAATCATGTAGAGCTTTATACATCACCTCCAAGATCTTGAATCCAGCTCAGCACTTAACTGGTAGCCAATGCAGTGTTTCTCAAACTTGGCAACTTTTAAGATGTGTGAACATGGCTGGCTGGGGAAATCTGGGAGTTGAAGTTCACACATCTTAAAGTTGCCAAGCTTGAGAAATACTGGTCTAAGGAGAGTCCACCATTCCCTCAAACATTTATCTTCTCTAAGTAGTCCTCCTTTAATTAATGATCTCTGGGAGTGAGCACTGGTGAGACTATTCTTTTCTTCTAGGTCAAGTCGGTAAGATTTCACTGGAGAATGAATCCTAGGGAAAGCTATTGGAATGGGACTATCTTAGCCTTCTGGAAGTCTGGCTTCCTAGGTCCCCCAGGTGCCAAGACAGGGACTTGTTCAACACTATAGAAAAAGGAATCAAAGCCAATGTCTTTTTTCTGAACATCTTTCACACCTTAAAAGACAACTTAGATTTTTTGGGGGTGCCTTTGAGTCAGTGTCGACTCCTGGCAACTGCCTGGACAAGTCCCTGCAGTTTTCTTGGTGAGATTTCAGAAGCAGTTTGCCCATGCCTTTCTAGGCCTGACAAGACGGTGACTGGCCCAAAATCACCCAACTGGCTTCATGTCTAAGGCAGGACTAGAACTCACACTCTCCTGGTTTCTAGCCTGGTGCCTTAATCATTACACCAAACTAGCTCTCTTAACATAGGTTAAGTAACATTCAAAACTGCAGCCCATTTTATTATATTTGCCCATCAGCATGCTGCCTCAGTCACAGTGACTCTACGCTAAGATGCACAAAGCGTTATCCTTCTGAGTCGTAAATCTTTGTTCAAGCATGACTCTGCGTTATGATGTGAATTGTTTAATGTGCATAGCTACGAACTCCTTTGGCTGTGTGGCACCCCGTGAAGAACGCAGCAGTGAAAGGAAAACTACAAACGAATGCGGCTGACCCTCGGCTGCACGTGCGCACAAAGTCTCCCAATTCTCCTTCTCCCCCTCCCCGCGTGCAACTGTGCGCGTGCAGAGCCCTTTCCGAGCCTGGCTCCGAACTTCCGCCTATCATCTCGGCGCTACACCCCACTAGAAACACTACCCTCCGCATCCCTCCCAACCCAACCGTTCTTCTTTGCTGAATAATAGGAAAGACGAGGAGCGGGCGGGGCTTCCTCCTCCGGGAACTGTGATTCTCTTCTCTCATTGGCCCACTGGGCCAACTTTCTCTGTTCGGGTAGGCTGCCGGGAAGCAGGGAGGGCGGGGCGAAAGGGAACCGGGCGTGACTTCTTCGCGCCTCGCACGGAACTTGCAACTTTGCGCGCGCGCCAGTAACCGCCTTCGGTGACTCAGTAGGGCGTGGAGGTGGTGGCGGTGGCGCGTCTCTTCTCTTCTGTTCTCCCGCGGCATCGCAGCATCTCTCCCAGCGGCGGTGGCTGCGCAGCCGCCCGCCTTGCCTGGCTCCCTCCTCCTCCTCCTCCTCCTCCTCCTCCTCCGCCCCTCTCCTCGCGCCAAGCTCCAGCCCTTTTCCCCTCTGCTTTTTATCGCTCGGCAGTTGTTATCCGCCTCATTGTTCCTGCGAAACAAGCCTGGCAACGAGCATGGACGACCCGGACCAATCCCCCTTGGTCTCCACCACCACCGCGGCGGCGGCAGAGCAGGACCGGCGGCAACCGCAGCAGCCCCTTTTCCAGTACCAGTTTGTGAAGGACCCGGAGAACGAGGAGGAGGACGACGAGGACGACGACGAAGAGCTGGATGACGAGCAGCTGGAAGTGAGGGAGAGGAAGCCCGTGGCTGCGCCCGCGGCCCCCCCGCCGCTGATGGATCGGGGCGCCTCGGGGGAGCAGCCGCCCAGCCCGCCCCCCTTCCCCCAGCCCGCTTGGGCCAGCCCCCCCGTCGTCCCCACCAGCTCCGCTCCTGTCGCTGCCGCCTCCGAGGGCGCCCCTCCGGGGGAGAAGGACAGGGAGCCCCCGCGCAGCGCCCCGCTGCCGCCTCCGCACCGGGAGGAGCCCCGCGCACCCGCCATCCCTCCCCGGAGCGCCCCGCTGCCGCCCAAGCGAGAGGAGCCCTCCGCCGCCAAGAAGGGCGCTGCCCCGGCCTCTCCCGGTGAGTGGATGGCGGGCGAGCGGTCCGGAGGCGGCCCCCCGACGCTGGCGCCCCTTCCTGCGGGTGCGACTGCATCACCCATCACCGCCTAGCCCGGCCTGCTGGCTGGGCACGATGGGATAGGCAGTCCAGCATATCTGGAGGAGCGCCAGCTTGGGGAAGGCTGGTGGAGGAGGGATTCCCGGAAGGTGTCCGAGGGGTGAGGGGCGTGGCTGGTGGGCTTTGTGATGAAGGGGCGATCGGGTAAGGGAGAAGAGGCCAAACTCTGTGTGCGCGCGTGCAGGGCGGGGACACAGCAAGTAAGTTAGCCATGGTTTTCTAAGGCCCTGAAATACGTGCGGTGGGGATTGGCGAGCTTAAAGGAAAGGGCCGGGGAGGTGGCTGCGGTGGCCTTTGGAAGTAGCGCTTTCTTTGTGTGTTGCGGCAGAGAGAATTTGCCTGACGGTGAGCTAAGTGGAATTGTATCTCCTGTGAGCCGAACTGGGCAAAGCTGCTTGTAAAGCCAGGAGGGTGGATTGGTAGCGGTGAGAACTGGAGAAAGAAACAGACGGAAGTATGTTTGCGGGTGTGAAGGCTTTGGGGTCAAGTAGTTATCGGGGATGAGGTTTAAGCTTGTGATCCTGGAAGGAATTAGTGGATCATAACCCTGTTCTGGTAGTCACCTAGGAAGGGGTTACAGGATGCTCTGGAAAGGGAGAGGAGACTTATTTTAAAGGGGGTGTTGGAATTTGAGTAGGGTGTTTGTGGCGATGATGTGCTGGAAATATACCAAGGTTTGTATTGGGGAGATTCTGCAGTGAGAAGATGGGTGTGGCAGAGACTTTGTGGGCATGCAGTGTGCTTTGTCAAAGCAGTCTGATGCAAGGGGGATTTGCTGATATGTGTTATATGTTTGCTTGAAGAATAGTTATAGGCTGTTGTAATTCTTGTTATTTATTACACCAACTGGTAGCTTTTCCTTTGTGTCTGGAGTCTGTTGTTAACATTGTTTCCCACCAGAGATGTTAATATGTGCAGTCTGTAGGAATTCAAATGCCAGCGTTGTAGAAAATAATAAGGATGTTACAGGAATAGTTCTGTCTGCCACAGTGGTGTAATGCAGCATGCTGGAAGAATGTATCACAAAGAGGTGGGGTAATTGCCTTTTTTTCCCCCTCTGACTTTTTGATGCTTAACCATTTCAGTAGTCACAAATGAAAAAGGCTGAGTTTCACTGAGGATGAGTGGTCATCCTCTTCTTTTTAATTCTCGTTTCTGCCCTCTCCCCCTGCTCCTCCCCCCTTTGTGTGTGTCACCCTTGGATTAGCTGATCCAGAAAACTTTTCTTTCTTTTTTGTTAGGTATGTATGTGAACTCAGTTCTTCTTACTGTCCTATGTAGGCTACTGTATGTAGCTCTACATGGTGTGTGTGGGGGAAGGTTCTGCAGGCTGTCTGAAGCTTCAGGTTCCACCAGACTATTGTTACTGAAAGCCCGCCTTCTCTTTGCATGCACTGGTTCAAGAATCAGTGAATGATTACTCTACTCCTCCTACAGCAAGCACTATTTGGAATGAGAACCTCCCTTCCTGTATAAAGAGCTAGTAAAGTAGGCCAGCCTTCTGTCATTGCCCAGCTTTGGCCCTAAACAGACTACTATGCAGCATTTTTCCCTTGCTTCTTTCAAAGATGCCTTTGCATTAGCAAAGTTAATTTAAAAGCTATACAAAATAGAATATAAACATGTACACAAAAACATCAAAAAGCATAGCATACTATGTTGCTTAATGGGTATTAACATAAATGGAAGAAGCCTCTAAAATAAGTGTTAAATGGTAGGAATTAAATTGACCAAGAATTAGTAGCTATTCAGTAATAATAGTATCAAAGTTCATGTTCAACCTTTGTAAGGATGTTTTAAAAATGAGACAGAAAAATATCTAAATGATACTTTTGCATTCTTTGTTTAGAACATCTTTAATGATCAGAAACAGTATAGTTGCAAAATAATACTTGTTTTAAAGCATAGCTTTAAAGATACACTGTATGTATTTGTAGCATTGTGTAGTTATTAAAATCACAAACCACTGAATAGGAATTGCATAATTTAAAGTTGTTACAAATGGAATTAACTTCCCTTAGTTACAAACTTGACACCCTGAAATGAAATACAAACAATCTTTAAGTAGCAAAAATACTGACAACATAAGTATTTATTTGATGTAGACTTTTCTGTATGGTTAGTGGAAAGCTGGATAAAAATCCATATTTTGCCTGTAGAGTCTGACCTGGATGGAAGTTGTCACAGATTCTGTAGTTGCTTAAGGAAGTAGCTACTTAAGGGAGTAGCAGGAGGGTGAAATATGACATGTTTAAGTCAAATGATTTTTGTTGTTGTTCAGTCGTTAAGTCGTGTCCAACTCTTCGTGACACCATGAACCATATTGCGCCAGGCCTTCCTGTCCTTCACTGCCTCCCTGAGTTTGCTCAGTTTCATGCTCAAGTCAAATGATTAGGCAAGATAATATCTCTTTTGAATCAAGCTCTGCTCTTGTGATTTGATATCCATGTAGTTTCTTGGGAATGGTACAAAAATGGCTTAATGTTCCAAGATTATTTTTTACTTATCAATTTAGCTTTCAGCCTTTTTATGTTTTGGTGGTCACCCATCCAAGTATTAGGTATTTACCAGGCCTAACCCAGCTTAGATTTCCAATAACATTGACCAGGTGCTGTCACCTGCTAAGACAAATGTCAAATTCCCTTTGATTTAAATGAGGATAGAAGCATGCTTATATGTTGAACAGCTTTTCATCTGTCAGTTTCATCTATCAGTGAGAATTAATTCCATCATATAGCAAGGCCTCTCTCCATACAGTTTTGGTCAGATCATTTTGTTACATTTTATATTTTAAATCAGGGGACAAAGTTAATGACAAGAATGTTCTTCAGTCTGAGCTAATACTTTTTATGAGTTATATTTTCACTGTGATAGAACAGTTTGTGAGGATAAATCTTACATTATTTTGTGAATAGATCAAGATATTCTGGGTACAAAAATGTAAGAGAAAACAAGCATGAAGATATTTATAATTCAGAACAAATACAAAATATTCTCTTAGTCCATTAACAATAAATACTTACACATATAAACTACTGCAATGTAGTAAAAAACAATACTAGTAATCTTGGAACAGCTTTGGAGGGAAAAGCCTTCATTTCTCTTGGAGGCCCTAATCTTGTAGGTTTTGCTGTCTAACTAGCAAATTCAGTGTGCCGGATAGCATCAGTCCTCCGTTACCATAAGACTGTATCTTCTCCTGGGACAGTTTAAACTCTTCCATGGCAACTGTCAATGCTTAGGTGAGGTCTCTGGAAAGATTTTTTTCTTGGTACGTGTGATGTCCAGAATGCCCAACAGTTATTACTGTAATTCAAGTCGTTGCCAGTTAGAGCTGCAGTCTGTAAGTTCACACTGAGTCCATACTCAGTCCACATCTTGTACTGATTTTCTGCCTTTTGAGGGGATCAGTCCAAATATTAACAACATTTCTCTGCTTTTCTTTGGTTTATACTGTTTATTGTCATTTTGCTCTTCGATCAAATGCACGTCTACTTGCTATTATATATACAGTCTCTAATTAGATATCATCTCGTTAAAGTCTTTGTTTTCTCATTTATCTTTTTCCTCCATTTCCCACTTTTTCTTAATGTTGGGTATTTTAACCATTTTTTTGCTCAAAAAGTACATTGAATTGCCGCAAGATTTCCCCCCCTCAGATGTATCATTTTTATCTATCAGCATTTTAGTGTCTGTTTTTTCTTTCAGGTGTACTATTGCAGTATGAATTTTCTTTTGTAGCGATTACTGAAATCTGTTCTGTTTTCAAGTCAGTCTTATGTTGATGCGACTAAAATTTAGAGCTGTTTCCTGCATTGTGATGTAGGTGGCAACACGATGGACTTTCACGCTCTAGCCTGCAAGTATATGCCCTATATTTGTGTACTCTGGAACACAGAAAGCTCCCTGTTTAAAGTACGTCAGCGCATCAGAGAAAGGTCTGTATTAAAGCCATTTATATGCTGATCTAATAAATATAGGGAACTTGGTGTATGTGTAAAATTAAAAACCACATAAGAGTTTCAACTTTTCATTGCAGAGTTTACAACCCCAGATTTTATTACTTCATTCTAATTTTCCAAATTACACAATATTTTTTCTGTAATGGATAGTCAGATGGAGTAGTAAATATTCACAGCCTTATTTTTAAGCTGTCTTTTACAATAATATAAATGTTGGCAAGAGTGGGAGTTTCATGTAAAAGATAATTGCAAGATGGTCATCATGAATAATAAATATGGGACTGTGCTTATTAAGAAGTTAATATATTTCTCCAGCCATCTTTATGGCAAGGATCAGAGAAATTATTTTTAAAACAACATTGTGCAGCTGTCTTAGGATTTTGTTGATAACTTCTGTAGAGGATTACATTCAAGAATTCCAGATCGCTTGTTGGCTACACTAAACACAGTTGTTAGAAGATACAACAGTGTCTCTATGCCATAATGTGTCTAATCTTGGCACATTATGGATGAATAGCAAAATGATACCTTGCATGTCCTAAAATTCTGCCTTTTTGGACAGGATTTTTGGCTGAGTCCAGGCTGTTCATATAATGTTGCAACAATGTCTAAGATTGGAAAAAAACATTTATTCCAGTTTGATACTGTATCATGTAGTACTGCTAATGTGAATAAATACCAGAGTTTATCTTCAGTTCCTTCTTCTCCCCAAGAAGTGCATGAGTTTACAAATGATAACCATTTATTGAGTAAGTCCTGTGTAAGAACCTAATTACATGCATTAAGAATTTTGTGTGTGTGTGAGCTTTCATATTCATCCAGGGAATATACTGTATTAAAGAAATTTGCAGCATCCAATTTTTCACTTGGTTCCTCAGACTAAACTTACATTTTGGATGATCTCAATATTGGCCCTCTAGCTAGAACTCTAAAAAGAGGAAGCAATTAGCCACTCACAACCAGAGTGAACGAACAGGAAGAAGGGAGCTTTCCAAGCAGAGAACAGGGGAGGAGCACATCGACCCTCTCATCTTCAGAGGCAAAGCTTGTGGATTCAAATGCTGAAAAAGTATACAATAAAGCTAGCTTTTAGCTAAAATAATGGCAAGAAAGCCAAACTTGCCAGTAAATAGTATATGAAAGTAGAAAGCCAATGGAGGAGAGAATGTTTTCTGGTTTATTTCATAGAGTGTCAAATGTATGATGGTAATTTATTAAACTTGTAGGCTGCCCGATTCTCAACAACTGGTGGTCTGCCTGTTGGGTATAAAAAGTATTTGCTCAGTGCGGTGAGCTGCTGGCTCTCAGAAAATAAGTCTCTTCCACTGAAACCAAGGTGGCTGGGTGGCAGAGGCAGTAAGATATGTGGACAAGACCTTCTGGAATGTGATACATTTGTCCTGCTCCTAAGAAGATAGCTCCCTCATTATCATAGAGAATGAGTGTCTTGGGGAAGGAAGATATAATTTCCAAAATGAGGGAAATGTTCTCATATCAGGAGCCACATTCTTGGATGATGAACTCATGCCCTCTCATGAGGATACTCCTCTTGGAAGCAGAAGGCTTTTGATTGTGGGTGATTTGCCTTCCCAGTAGCATATCTAGACAACATATGATGTCTCCAAATTTCACTCCTAGCAGGCAAGTCATCATGCAGGTTTTACATCTGCCACAAACCCACAAACTCTGAGGAAAGAGTTGGGTTTGTCTGGGCTGAAGAAGAGACATAGTAAGATAGCCTCATTAGATACTTTAAATGTCTTACATCAGTAATGATGCCATATATAATCTGCTTCAGAAAGCAAAGTCTTAAATAATGAATTTAAATGCTAAGATAGGGAAAATTCTTTTTTAAAGATAGGTGTAGAATCTTTGACAACAAAATATTTCAGAATGAATATAGGTGGATTTCTGTTTTTTAGAAATTTTAAAACACGGGCTACCTATCTAGGGTGATGCAATAACATTTCTTAGACTGGTAAGGCTTGGAATAAGTCAATTTGTGGCCTGTTGCAACTTAATTATTTTTTATAACTTATGGTGCAAAGCTTTCACTTTTAAAATGAAACAGTGCCTTTCCTCTGAGCTATTAGTGACTCTCAGCCAATATTTTTTGGAATATGCTCCTTTTGGGGAGGTGCACCTATTTAAATTGCACATGATGTTGCAGTGGTCCAAAAACCTGTGCTTGATGAAAATCTTTTACAATTTCTAGATTACTAAGATCAGGAGAATCCGCTTCTTTAAGTTTCTTTTAATTTCTCATTTTGGTAATTCATAGTTTTTTAAAAGATATATTCACAAAAAATTTTTTTTTGCATGTTCCACAATAATACTAATTTATGTTTGCAGTTCTGTACAACCCATCTCATTTTGCAAACAGATTTGTGGATGCAGTTCATTTTGGTATATTTTCATACTTGTATGCATTTTTGTCCAGGTATTCCTTTCCTTTTTAATTGGCAAACTGATTTGCAAAATCCACAGAAGTGTGAATTTAGAAAAACACATTTCTGTATGTGTATATTTCTCTCCAACAGAGCAGTGATCTTCTCCATATATAATGCTTATCAGCTGTTCCTAATGATCTATCCAACTGCTTCTTGTTTTGTATTTCTTCAAAACCTTTCTACTAGTAATATAGTAGTTAAATCTATAAACAAAAATTTACATAGTGATATAAAATGACAAGCTGTATGCATGCAGATTTTTGTATATATTTTCAAGTCATAGTACAATGACAAATGGTAGTATTTTCTTCTAATGATGAATAGAAAACTACTTAGTAATTTTGGGGGTGGACTCCAAGTCAGCGTTAACTAAGTTTTATTGGGAAGATTTTCAGAAGTGGTTTGCCATTGCCTTCTTCCTAGGGCTGAGAGAGAATGACTGGCCCAAAGTCACCCACCTAGCTTCATTGCCTAAGGAAGGACTACAACTCACAGTCTCCCTGAGCCTGGTGCCTTAATTACTGCATTTAGTTTAAAAAAAAAAATAATGTGCTGCTTTATTTCTCCCCACCAGATCCTTTTTTTTTTTTGTTGAATAAGCATAGAGATAATTGCTCAGAATAAAACTATAATGTAATTCCTTTGCTTAATTGAATATTAAGAAATCAAAGGCTAAATAAAATGCTTTGTGTTTTAGAAATTGAGTGACATGAAGGTGTATTCGATATAACTTTATATACCATTAATGAAATGGAGAAATATTTATTTATTTTTAAAAGTTAAATGTTTTTCAGCTGCTTTTCTAAAAGAAGTAGCACATAATATTAGGTAAGGTAGAGTGAAAAGAATATTTTAGTTCAGAATCTGTGGAGATGAATGAAACCACTATAAGGAAAAAACAAGAATGTAAATGTGTTAGAGAGTAAAAAGAGCAACTTGTTACTGCAGTGATGGAGCAACATTCATGCTTTTCTCTGCTCCTTGGAATGTGGAGTTGTTGGAGTGCCACCACTCTTTACTGATGGCCATTTAATTAGCCTTTCCTTTATAGATAATTGCAAGAGGATATTCTTACATCCATATGCAGTAAACAGTACTTTGTGTCATATCTCATATCATCCAGGACTTTAAAAGACAAAATCAGCTCCATGAATTGAGCTTGGAAATGCATAAAAACTAAAGTAAATCTTAATATTCAAAGTAACATAATATAGTAAAAATCTAGTCACTTAAGTCCATTCATTCAGCGACCTTTCAGCAACCATTCAAAGTTACAATGGCACTGAAAAAAGTGTTGCAGCACCCCCACAGTCACATGATAAAAATTCGGGCCTGCCCACATTTACAGCCACCCCCCGCTGCCACTGCCACTCCCTGTGCTTCCTAGTGCCTACTCACAGCACTTGCCCTCCCATCTCCCTGACGCCTGCCCCCAGTGCAAAGGATCGTCCCGGCCAGCCCAGAATTCCTTTCCAGCATGGCCTGAGAACGATGGGACTTAAAATTCTACGCATCTGGGTGGCTACTTTAAGAATGACATATCACCACTACTCACAAAATGAAACAGCCAACATAGCCTCTCTACTTAGGCACTGGTGGCCCCTCACTCCATAGAGGACCACTGAAAGATCACCGCCATACTGGACTAGAAAATGCTCCGCCTCACAGTGTGGCTTGTTTGGTTTCTGAGGTAATGACATAAGTGTCTGGGAAGTGGGGGGAAAAAGGGGTTGTTACTCATTCAAGTCCTGCCGGGCAACTGCTGTTGGTTGTGTTTTCTTTTGTGAGTAGTGGCAGCGCAGTTTCCTACTCCTTTAGAAAAAAGGGGGTGCATCTCCAGGTGATAGATTGGGTGCTTCTCTTGTTCTTTTAATTTAAAGTTACATAGCCTTCTTCTGCAAAGCTCAGGTTACTTGGTTTCTACATCCTTCCCTCCCTCCCTCCCTCCCCCAATTTACTCTGTCAAATCCTGGGAGGAGGATTTTTTTTTTTTGGTCTGCGCTCAGTCATTACTGACCCTGCAGTGACTGCCTGGACGAATCCTTGCAGTTTTCAAGGCAATTGTTTTTCGGAAGTGGTTTGCCAGAGCCTCCTTCCTAGAGCAGAGCCCAGCTGGCGAGTGCAGGAGGCGGGGTTTCCGTTGCTTCGCGCCCTTTTCGGGCGAGCGCGGTTTCGCGCTTACCGGCAACTGGTCCCGTCTCTCTGTGCAAGGCGCTGCCAGCATTTTTCCTCCCACCGGAGTGAGAGTACATATTTATCTACTCACGTGAGTTTTCGACCTGTTGGGTTGACAGGAGCTGGGGAGGAAACAGGAGCTCACCCTGTTAACACGAAGGCGGGAGGAGGATTAGATTACGATAAACCAACTTCACAGTTGAGGAATGATTTTAAATCTGGGTTTCTCCCCAGTGAACTACAGGTTGTCATGCTTAAAGCAGCTCCCCAGATTTGTAGGATTTGAAGTCTTATCGTTCTCCAGCCATGCTGGAAAGGAATTCTAGGCTGGCCAGATCGATTCTTTGTGCTGGGACGATCCTTCGTGATGTGGATTGTCCTGCAGCAATCCTTCCTTGTTGATCCTTCATGCTAAGGATTGCCCCAGCTGGCAGGGCCCTGGCCCCTTCCCTTCCCAGCAGGGCAGTGGCACACACCCGCTTCCCCACAGTACCCGCCCCCCCACCTATAGCTCTCATCCACCTGCATGTGGCCATGATGATGATGAGCCCAGTGGAGAAGAGGCAGGCAAAGACTATGAAGGTCAGCTGGGGAGTGGTGGAGTGGGTGGGTGCTGTGGGTAGACAGGCACCAGGGAGCATGGGCAGGTGAGTGAGTGCTGTGCCTTGCACACCACTGCCACCGGGACAGTCCTTCACATTGCGGATTGTCCTGCAGCAATCCTTTCTTGTCAATCCTTTGCGCTAAGGATCATCCCAGCCTGCAGGGGGTATGCAGTGAGGTGCAGCGTGAAGGATCATCCCAGCCGGCAGTGGCACACAGCAGGTGGGAGCGGTAGCACGTAGGTGGTCAGCCAAAAGAGCAGAGATTGTCAGATAGGTGGGTGGGTGGATTTGAGACGGTCCCCTACCCTGGAAGAACTGAGGTTGGGGGCTGGGAGGGACCAAGCCAGGAATGGCTTGGATAGGGGTGGATCCTTGCCTAAGGACTGCGGGATTCACTTAATGGCAACAGGGATTGCCTGAATTGCCATTGCTAGGAGGGGTGGTCATGTGATGTTTCACTTAACAACCACTTTGCTTAGCGAAGGAGTTGCCAGTCCCAATTAAGGTCATTAAATTAGGACTACCTGTACTTAACACTGATAACTATGTAGTTTTACTATTATTAGTAAACAATCGGGAGCTTAGGGGTTTTCTCTGTACTGCGGGAATCAAAGATGATTGGAAGCAATCTCATTAATGTTAGTCAATTCAACAACCATATGCCCCAGGGTGCAGCTTCCTTCAAAGTTACCGGGTAACATCTTATAAACACATTCTCTGCATATCCAATAAGAGCCTGGCTTTAAAGTGACATAATGTTTGTGATAATGAGTGAGAGCTTTCAGCTTCTGGAGACATGCCGTTTGTTCAAATTAATCATCTTCAGGTATTTTATGTGTACTAACTTCTGGCAGCAAACCATCTGCAAAAGTACTAGTTAGTCATTGGCATGCTAAGTTTCGGATTATTGTTCACTGAACACTTAATTAATGTATTAATCTTTCATAATAATCCCCTGGGTTCTCATCACTTCTCTGGAAGCAAGCAGCAATCTTGCACCAGTCTGGTTTTATCGGGTATTAAGTCTTTATTATCGCCAACAGATTTCCCTTGGCTTGGGTGAGTTCAGTCTCTGTGTCAGGGTTCTGAGCTGGCCAGACTGCTTCCCTTTGCAGTCGTTTCAACTGGTCAGTGGTCAGGATTCATTATGCATATTGATTGACATCCACCCAGGTAGGGTGATAAGCCTGAAAGGCAATGTCCAGTTCCCTTTGGAATTTCCTGGGGCCAGTGTGTATGGAAGGAAAGTTGATAGCTATATTATGCAGATCAGTGGGGGACCAAGGTATGTGCACATATGTAGTGTCTCCAGGAATCCCAGGATTGGGAACTCGTCACATGGTTTTAACTGTAATCCAGAGGGTCCAGGAAGGTTTTCTGTGCCCGGAGAATAACGCTTTGGGGGAATTCCCTTCATTTTCCTTTGGAAGTGCTGTGCCCCTGTGCCAGTACTTTCCATCCCTCATCCACTCTTGATGTTCTAATCCTGCCAACGATGCCTGGCTGTTGTGGGGAAAAAAGCCCACTTAAGTAAGGAACCAGAGCGTTTGAAGATGGATGCAGTAAAGTATCCTTTATTGGCATGTACAACCACAGTTATCACTGGGCCCCATGCCTAAGAAGCAAAGAAGAACTTCAAAGCCCACAAGGTTACAAAGCAGTGTAAATTATAACACAAGCTTTACTGCAGGAATGCAGTATCTGATAACAACATGGGATGAATCTGTCTCCTTTCCCTCCAGGGTCATCAGGTAGTTTCAGCTTACCTGCTTAGTCTAATATGCACTTCAGAATCATCTATGTAAGGACAGAATATTATTTGTCCCTCACACTACATTGTTTTATATAATCATTTTTTCTGGTTTTACGTATAGTGTTTTGTTTATAATTTGAATTGCTCATAGTTACTGTATTGAGTTGGGCAGCCTTATAAGACTAAATTAGAAATAAATTTTGAATATCTGTGATGCATTTAGTTGTAAGTGTACACTAAATAACCACTAATTCATTTGAATCTTCTCAACAGATGGCAGGATTAGGTCAAACTTGTTGACTTGGAGACTAAGGTGGATTGAGTCTGGCTAATACTTGGATGGGAGACCACCAGGGAATAACAGGGCTACGTGGTTGTTTATGAGTAGTCCCCAAGATGCAGGCTTGACTTGAGTGCATCTTTTCCTTATGCTGTATATGAACCAACTGAAAATTTTAAACTGTCTTCAAAGATGTCTGAATGTTAAAAGAACACATGGAATTATAGTAATCATTTGCCTGCTATAATTTACTTGAACCTGGGTATCAGACAACTAAGATTTTGTTTTTAAATTTAATAATTAGAGAACGTTAATTAGTGAACTTAAGGTGGATTTAGTGAAAGCAACAGTATTAAATTCATGGTTTTGCTATGAGTGGTGGCTTCCATACATATATACATACAAGATACTACTTGGGGGTATATTATTAAAAGCAGCCACACTGATGCTCTCTGATAATATTAGGCTTATGTTGATAGATTGTTGGGCATACGGAGAGAGTATGGGCTCATGTCAGCTATTTACCTTTGTTGGCATTCAGCTGTAATGTGCATTGCCTCCCTTAAATGTGGTCTGGTTTGCTCATTTTCTAAATAGTTTTTAAAGATCAAACTTATCTTACCGTAACACAAACGGTCGTCAGATGTATCTTGGAAAGCATAGTTAGAGCTATGTAGTAATCAGACCCAAAGCAGGCCATGCCTTTTGCAGTCTCAATGGTAGCTGTGTGTGGTTTTAAGGAGCTCCTGACAGGTATAGCAAGGTGCTCACACTGAATCCAAAGCACCTCTGCCTGTTTTATATCTGAATACTGCACACCTCTAGCAGTGTCTCGTCTTGGATTAGAAGACAGTTCAATTAAATATCTGAATTGACTTGATTTTCTGAATCAGATTAAGTGTTTGGATTGAATCAAATCTCTGTGAATTGATTTGACTATGTGGAAGAGGTTTTGTGTATGTATAAATGCTTTAGAAATTGATTCAGAAAATTGAATCCAGCTGATCTGACACTTTGAATCAAAGTATTGCATTGACTCATCAGAGCCAATATGCACATTCCTTGTACTTCTCCAGCAGTCTATTTGTGAAACAGTTGCTTGTCAGAATTGCTTGAAGGTGTGACGAAACCTAATTTTTTTTTCCAGTATCTGAATTGAGGCCATTTTACTGTTTGATTCAGTGTAAATGCTTCAGTACTGTATTATTAACTACCGAAGTGTTGGATTAAATGAAAATGCAGCAAGAATGTGCTAGATTGGAGGAAGAAGGAAAAGGATTCATCCTTGCAGATAAGAGATTTCAACCTAGCTTATTGTACTCTGTTTACCTTGTGGTTTCATGACTTTATTGACATTCTTGATTTTTCAATAATACAGTAGTTCCTAAAAATGTTTTACATTGCTAAGTTCACTGTGGTATTTAGTTTTTCCAGAGATACAATTATGGAAGAATGGTAAAAGTTAGGAGTCCTTGTCTCTTATCCGAAGCACAGAGCATGTACAGCTCCATCCCATAAAACCGTCCTCGTGACTGATGAGGGGAACTGAAATTATTTCTCTGTGTTTGTGAAGCTATTAGATGCTCTAAATTATGTCCACATTTTATTTTGTTTAATGTAATGTGCTTTGTGGGAGTTCTACCTGACTGGTAATCCCAAATCGGCATTCCCAGATCTCCCTCTTATACAAATGATATCATTTACACTTCCATCTGATATAGAGGATGCTGTTCACAGTCAAAAACTGGAGACTCCTATATTCATGTTTTTTCTTCATTTCTCTGTTAAAATTTGTGTGTAAAAGATCTATTGAAGACTGTAAACTGAATATTTCCTCCTCCTATTCCTTTTTTGAAAATATTTTGTTTTCATACTTATTTCTGCTGAGGTCATACTGTATTTGTTTTTCAGATGAGACCCTTTTTGCTCTTCCTGTTGCATCTGAACCTCTGATGCACTCTTCTGCAGGCAAGTTATTTCAGCTAGCCTTTTGCATTAGAGTATGCCCAGTGTCCTTGTATTCCCCTCCCATTAATAGCGTCTGTGTGTATTTACTAAAATTTGGTTTGGATCCAAGAATGCTAAACCTTCTAAATTTAATAAACATAACTTGTTTTTTTTTTAATGGCACAAAATTCAAATTCAAAGTGAATATTTTTTAAATTCAAACCACACTTTGTGAATTCTTGGACCCTTCTCTACAAGAAGATTTAGATACTGTTAAACTGTTTTTAATGTAGTTGCTGTTGCTGACATAGAGTTGGCATTAATTACTTAGAATTAATGAAATATTAGTGTTAGTATTGCTTGCTGCTGTAATTGTAATTAGCCTTTTTCCCCTTTATCAGGCATGTTATGTGGACCAGTACAAGTGTAATGTTTACCAGTTTTTAAATCGTGGTTTAGAAATTGGATACAGGCTTGTGTCTTCTTCCTTTTCCCTAGCATTAATTTCTCTTTCCCAGGGTTTACTCTTCATGTGTATTAGCACTTACTCTGGTTAATGCTGAACAAGATTTCCATTGAAGCCAGTTAGTATTGGACATAGCTAATGCTAATGCACATATAATAAAGCCTGGGGAGGGAAAAGAAATGCCAATCTGTAGTCACTAGCCAGTCTCTGAATTATTAGTCAGAGATAATATATCTTCATTGGCATCTTCTTTTTTTAAAAAGAGAAGAAAATTAGAAGAACCACTACTCAGATTTGTGTTACCAAGTTTGTACACTTAATACTGTTCTGAATTCTTCCAGATGTTTATTGTATTGCACAGCGTTCACTCTTCATTAACTTTTATTCTGTTTCTTAATTCAATCTTGCATGCTGTTTCTACTAATCATTCTACAATAAGTTTTGGGCTAGCCATTGTTTTGGGAACTGTCATTAGAATTTGCCTTAACTTTTGAGGTTACTTGCACTGCTGCTAACTTTCCTTTCTGTCCACGGCCACAGACAAAGGTATGGACTTGCAAGAACAACTGGGTCATGCATGCTCAGCCAGCCAAGAGGATTTTGCTGCTGCCTCTCTTGATGCTACTGCTTCTCTTCCCTCCCTCTCTACTCTCTCAGCCAATCCTTTTAAAGAGTATGCAGCTCTTGATACATTATCAGATGAACTATCTGCAAAATATAGTTACAGTCAAATTGGAAGTGATGTGTTTAAAGTTACTACCAAAACTGCACAAAACCCATTCCTTGTAGATGATGGTGGTGAAGTTGCAAATCTAAAACCTTCATATGCTGGGGATTACTCATTCTGCTTATCTCAGACTAAGGAACCATTGGATGCTAAAGGAATTCCTGATACAAAAGAATTATCCATATGCCAACAGGATTCTTCTCCAGAATCACCTGTTGAAATATTTGCAGAGCAAGATAAAAGTGAATGTCTTGAAGAAGGAACGCATGCTATCTATGATCATGGTGAAAATATGACTTTAGTAGATAATCATTATTCAAGAGATGAATATGCAGATTTAAAGCCTTTTGAACTCTCCTGGGTTAGTAATGAAAGTAGTAATTTTAAAGATGTATCTAAAAATGAGCTAGATAATAAATTAGGAAGTGTTACAGATAAATATGATGTCAAGAAAGTTAAGACTCTGCCTGCCCACGAAGTCACTGAAGAAGAGAATGAAAGCAGCAATGAAGATATTTCTTTCCCGAACACTCCAGAAGCCTCAAAGGAATCTTCACAGCCTTATATTGCTTGTGCAAAATTTGAATCATCAGAGAAAATTGAGAGCGACATGGTTACATCTCTCCCTCTAATAGAAGAAAAGGCCTCTGAAAATAAAACAGATGAGAAAAAGATAGCAGAAATGATGGACCAATTTGGCAGTACTCATATTGATTTGGCAAGTAGCCAAGGGCAGAAAGCTGATTCAAAGAAAGAAGAGAATTTGCTGAAGAAGGTCTCTGATGCTAATGTTCCTGAAGGTCTAACTCCAGATTTAGTTCAAGAAGCTTTTGAGAGTGAACTTCATGATGTAATTGGTCCCAAGCTTGGTTACGAAACAAAGATTGATTTGGTTCAAACATCTGAGTCATCACAGGAGTCTTTGAATGTTGCTGTACAGCTCTGTCCTTCCTTTGAAGGAGGGTCTGAAACCTCTCCATCCCCTGTCTTACCAGATATTGTTATGGAAGCACCATTAACTGCAAGCTCTGCTGTGGTAGGAGGGCCTCCTGTGCAACTTGAAATCTCCCCATTTGAAACTTTCACTGCTGCTGATGAATATGAGAATGATTATGAGAATGTAATACAGAAATCTGAGAAGCCTCCATCTTATCAGGAAGCGATGAATGTACCAGTAATCCAGGCAAAAGAAGCCAAGGTTGAAGCTGCTAAGAAACCCGACAATGAGAATAATGCAACTCTAGAAGATTTAGATACTTCATATATATCCATTGCATGTGATTTAGTTAAAGAGACTAAAGTCTCTTCATCAGAGTTTACAGATTATTCCAAAGCAGAGATTCCAGAGTGTATATCACAGCCTGTGCCTGAATATACTGAGCATCTTGAAAGGACCTCATTGCCATCTGAAAAAAGCTACTCATTTAGTAGTCAACCAGAGGTCAGTCTTGTGCAGAAAGAAGAAGCTGTGAAAGGATCATTTGAAACAACTACCAATATCGTACCAAATGGAGGCCAGGAGGAGAAATACAAAGAAGTACAATCTTCCCTTAGTGAACCCTACTTGGAGTCATTCCAGCCTCAACTGGAACCTTCAAAAAATGAACCAACTACTTGGCGTTTGGAAGCAGAGGCTGCAGATCTAGCTAAGAAAGAAAAGACTTCACAGCAACATATGGAAGAGCTCAGTGCATATACTGATGGTTTTCCTGTTTTTAAGGAACCTATAGTGAAAGACAAAATTGTGCTGTCTGCACAGTTCTCTCCAGAGGCGGAGGACATAGTCCTTTATCAAGTTGACAAGTTGACGAGAAGTACAGAAGATCTATTAAAGGAGAATGAAAGTAAAAAGCCTTATGAGGTTCTTCAAGCTGAGGTGATACCATCTGCTTACCAAGAAGTAGCACAGGACTTGTCTTTAAAGAACATACATAACAAATTTGAAGAGCAGGATCTCTCTTTGGAAAAACCCTCTGAGGACCTAGACAGAGAAGTACATGAAGCAGCTAAGGAGCATTTGCCCCCAATTGATGTTACTCCTTTGCCCTCAGAGAAAAAAGTAGTCAGTGTAAGAAAGGGAGCTGAGAGCCAAGATGATTCAGTTAAACAAAAGGAGAAATCCCTTTCTATGTTTTCATCAAAGCTGAGTGAACCTTCAGGTAATCTGCTTTCACTTCTTTTGCATTTCATTAACTGTTACATTTCTTCTGCATGTCATGTTTCTAAATGCGTGTGTGTTATTATTCACGTTATACAGCTTTTCCTTCTGCTGAGAAAACAACCATTTATGTTCTTTGCTTGCCATTGTTCTGAATATAAGTATCCATTTTAGTTTAAGTTTCATCTTGATCATATCAGAAACTAGATGTTGCTAGTTTAAACTGTTTTTTGTGAACTTTTCCCAGCTTGATTCTCTGCATGCATCCAATTTCAACTTCCAGAATACCATTTGAGCATGCTGACTGGGAATTCTGGTACCTAAAATCCAACATTCTTACAGGGAATTTTGTGAGTTTTAAATATGAATTTATTGAGAAGCTTGTGGATGTTAGTGCAGTGCTTAAATGCAGGTACATTTTATTATGCTTATTACCAAAAATCCTGGCCTACTTACTGCAACCTCATTTTGATATAGAAGTGTATTTAGCTCTTCCACTTTTCAGATCATGTTGAGTAGCTCACTAGAAATGTGATTTTTATATGCAGTGACAATGCAAAAGACAAGATTCATGGTTTGGAATAAGAAGGAAAAGGATTTAAAACAGCCAGTATTAAGCACTTTATGTAAATCAGTAGTCTGGCTTTGTCTGGCATACTTATATAGGCCTGGTTGTTTTGTTTCAGAAAAAGTACCTCACAGCTGGGAAAGCAGAAATGGGAGAGGATTGAAGCTTCTTCACTAAGATGAAACATTTGGGCATTTTTAGGATTAAAGGGTAAAGATGATGGTTTAGTAAGAGTAGGGCTCTTTTCAGCCTTGTCTGTTCATTTCTTATGTCCAAATGTACAATAATTAACTTAAAGAATCTGCTTCCATTAGATGTTACACTGGAAGAGGTCTTGACAAATTTGCAAAAGAGAAATCTCACTAGTGGTTTGAGGATATTTATGCTGGTTTATGACCATAATAAAGATTTGATTGATTGCTAAATGGATCATTTTAGTTCAGAGACAGCTTACTTCTAAATGCATATAGTGGAAGAATTAAGAATGGAAGAAAAGCTGTTATTTTCAGCGGTTCTTGTGCCCGTCATGGCTTGTCAGTTGGAAATTGCACCATTACAAATTGTGCCCAACAGTACTACAAGTGACCTATTCTAGCAAGAAGGGTAGTTAAGCTTCTCTCCTTTGTATTTGCTAATGTGTGATGTGTACTTATCAGCATTATCACAAAGATCTGGGATGATATGTAAGACTCACTTAAGTATGCTAATTAGGGCGACCCCACCCTATTCTGTAATATGTGGAAGTCACAGAATTAGGATCATTCCATAAACTGAGGAAACAACCATCTTTTGACAGTTTTAGATGTGTGTAGAATTGTTGACCTTTATGTTACATTACTTTAGGACTCCTTGTTCAAACTGTATTGATGCTATTACATGGTTTCTTTTGTTGCATATTATTTGGTTCCTCATCCAATGTGAAATTCAGGGGCCTGTCCTAGCATTAAACAGCATGAAATGAAAACCATGGGCAGCCAATATGGTATACCATGAAATAGTATCAAATTAAGTTACATCTATTACTGAAACCATTTATATCCTGCCTTTCAGGTGGCTTTTAAAGAATCTTCAAAAGACACGCATACATCACACCACCACACATAACAAGTCAGTTGAATTCTTCTCATGATACAGCTGATGTAGGTGGCTTTTCAGCAGAGCAGGTAGAACAGGTTCTGCATGTGCCTTACTCTGTGGCAAGGTTCTGTTTTTTAATATTTATTTAGACACATTTTTATGCCACCTTTTTTATTCTTAATGAGTTACACCAATAAGACAGTGACAACTCACCTTGAAATAAAACAGTGTGTTCCTTTATTTATTAGGATTCTATGCCACTCCAGTTGATGCCGATTTTGAGCTGCTTATGTATTTAACATGTAGCCAGGATTAAAATAGTAAAAATTATGCAATGGAACAGTATGCCACTACTTCCATTTCATGTGCCAGGGAAGAATAAATAAAAAATCTCACTGTAGGAGAAAACATATTTATACCATTTCCCCACAAGGTCTGCTGTAACAGACAGGTTTTAATGGTCTTTCTAAATCACAGCAAGGTTGGGACCAGTTTAATTTTAGGGGGAATGCTGTTCCCCTGAACTGTGGCATGTTGGTCAACCCACTAGCCGCCCCCAGTTGCTATCAGCTTTATGTAGCGCTCTGTACTTCAGAGGCTCTACGGAAAATTATGTCTTCAGTCTTCACTAGTTTTTTGAATGACAATAAAGGAGGAATCATCATGACCTTGGGGCAAGCTGTTCCAGAGTAAGGGGGCTGCAACCAAGAAAGTCAGTTTCTATTTCCCCCATATTTCCCAGAGGGTGAGAACCTGTAGCATGTCTTCTTAGCCTGACATATTGGGCTGGAAAATTGTATCTGGAATTTGGCATAGTGACAATTGGAGCCATAAAGAATTTTATAGGATTTTACTTGCACTTTAAATTGGACCCAGAAGCTAACTGATAACCAGTACAACCCTCACAATATCAGTATCACTTTGCTGTACTGGCTTCTACCAGTCAGTAAATAGGCAGCTGCATTCTGTACCATCTGTAGCTTTTGCAAGGGCAGCCCATGTAAAACAAATTGGAGTTGTGTAATCAGAAGATGACAATGGCATGAATTAGTATAGTAGTGCCTCCTAGACCCAGAAAGGTTGCCACTGTTGAGTCTGCCAAAACTGAACAAAGGCTCTTGTTTTGTTAGTGTACTGTGTCAGTGAGGCACAGTTACATTGGAATGTCTTCCTCAGAAGTAAAAAGAGGGAGGAGTGTTGACTTTTAGGACTTTGATTGGAATGACTTAGGGGGCAAAACATGAATTAGAATCAAATGATAAAGAAGTTTTTCAGAGGATGTCTTGATATCTAAAAGCTTAGATGTTATTTTGTAGGCCAGTTGTCTAGATAAATTATTGGAGAAATTTTGTCCAAACACAGTCCCCATCTACTTATCCTGTACAGCAGGGACTTCTACCTATTTCTGTTGTTGCATTGAATTGTTTAGCCACAGTGTGAAATTTTCCATTGCCAAACCCTATGGCTCTTCTTGTGAATTATATGAAGAGCCCTGTGAATTATGAAGTAGCCTCTGACTCAACAGGAAACATCTTCTGGCACAGAACAGTCATTATATGGCCTTCATGCAGGTCTCTACATTGTCCCATGATGCTATTTTAATGTCTGATTTCTCTTAAGTGCATGTGTATAGTTAAAAAAAAGTATTTTGGATTGTCTGAGAATGTTCAATATATCCTGAAGTTGTATGGCCAAAACATGGCAATTAAATGGCTAATTCTTGGAGGGGGGAATTATTTATTTAATAGATTTATATAGTAACCCATCTCAAATACATGACTCTGGGCAGCTTACAACATTAAAATAATAAAAACAAAAATGTGAATAATTTAATGTCACTCATATCTATCTATACTAGAAGCTATCATTCTAACTTTTGGTAGTGAATTTTCATAAGATAATTAATAACCCAACTGGTTGATTAAAACTTGCTGCCAAATGTTTTATCTTGCTTTGATATTTAGCTTTCCTACAGTGTATAATTAGCTTTCTGACCTTTTCAAAAAAGAATAATAGATTATCTACAGAGTTAATTTTAGTTAAAATGGTAGCTGTGTTTTTCCTACTCACAGTAAAAATGTCAGCCAGTCACATTAATTTCAGTCCCAATGTATAATTTAGACCCTCCTTAATTAATATTTAAGGAAGTATCAAGTAGGCTCTTGGAACAAAACATTAATATATGTAGTAAGAAGATTGCTTTTATAGAAGTAGCTTATGTTTTGTCCCATGGAAACCTTAGTTTATATGTTCAAATTAATTACACTTACATTGCCTGATTGTAATCAGTTGCGATGTCTACTATAAACTGGGTATTTCAGTTTTGTAGAACAGTGCATTTAACAGTGCAGTGTGGAGGGATCACTGCTAGCTGGAGAATGATTACCCTAGTTAGGGCTGTTAGGATCATGATTACAAAGAATGAAGAAAGAGCTCCTAGAAGGATATAGAAGCCTGGCTTCTGAAGCACTATATTTTGTTCAAATATACAAAAAAATTCAGTATGATCTCACTTTTAATTAATGTTGCTTGCCCGCTTTCCTTTGCAAGGATGAAGAAATGATTAATTACTTATTAGTTGCTACAGATCATTAGATGTTAGAATCTAACTTCGTTTAGCAGTGGGTTTAAGTAATTTTAGTATTTTTATTTGGAATGCACTTACATCTAAGTGCAGTGCAAACAAAGCAATAAAAATATAATGCAATATAGACCAAGATCAGCACTATAATAATTTAAAACATTTTCTAATCCCAGTTTTACTATAGTTTACAGGTTTGCAATATACTTTATATATTAAAATATTTCAAACAAAGATTTCACGAGCTCTAACTCACTTTACATAACCGTTTCATTGTATGTATTCTAATGTGTATTGTGTCTCGCTTTGGGCACCACAGTTTAGGAAGGATTTAGACAAATCAGAACAGCTTTAAAGGAAGATGATCAGGAGACTAAAATCTAAATGTCATGAAGAATGATTAAAGGAATTGGAAATGTTTATTCTTGAAAAGAGTGAGTTTGCTAAGAGGGTATATGATAGCACTCTTCAAATGTCTAAAAGGATGTCATATAGAAGTTGTCAAGACGTGTTCATTGTTTCAGAATATAAGATACAAATGAATGTATTTAAAGTAAAAAGAAGGTAGAGTCCAACTGAACGTTAATTGGGTTCCAGTATAGAATCTGGCTCCAAACTATTTAAGTATGTGCCTTCAGACAATTCAGTGCAACCTTTACAGGTGAAACTCGAAAAATTAGAATATCGTGCAAATGTTCATTTATGTCAGTATGGCAACTCAAAAGGTGAAACCAGTATATGAGAGAGATGCATTACATGCAAAGCGAGATATGTCAAGCCTTACTTTGGTATAATTGTGATGATTATGGCGTACAGCTTATGAAAACCCCAAATTCACAATCTCAGAAAATTAGAATAGTGTGAAAAGGTTCAATATTCTAGGCTCAAAGTGTCCCCCTCTAATCAGCTAATGAATCCATAACACCTGCAAAGGGTTCCTGAGCCTTTCAATGGTCTCTCAGGCTGGTTTAGTAGGAATCACAAGCATGGGAAAGACTGCTGACCTGACAGTTGTGCAGAAAACCATCATTGACACCCTCCATAAGGAGGGAAAGCTCCAAAAGGTCATTGCAAAAGAAGTTGGATGTTCCCAAAGTGCTGTATCAAAGCACATCAATAGAAGGTTATGTGGAAGGGAAAAGTGTGGTAGAAAAAGGTGCACAAGCAGCAGGGATGACCGCAGCCTGGAGAGGATTGTCAGGAAAAGGCCATTCAAAAGTGTTGGGGACTTTCACAAGGAGTGGACTGAGGCTGGAGTTAGTGCATCAAGAGCCACCACACACAGACGGATCCTGGACATGGGCTTCAAATGTCGTATTCCTCTTGTCAAGCCGCTCCTGAACAACCAACAACGTCAGAAGCGTCTTACCTGGGCTACAGAAAAAAAGAACTTGGTCTGTTGCCCAGTGGTCCAAAGTCCTCTTTTCTGATGAGAGCAACTTTTGCATCTCATTTGGGAACCAAGGACCCAGAGTCTGGAGGAAGAATGGAGAGGCACACAATGCATGATGCTTGAAGTCCAGTGTGAAGTTTCCACAGTCTGTGTTGATTTGGGGAGCCATGTCATCTGCTGGTGTTGGTCCACTGTGCTTCATTAAGTCCAGGGTCAACGCAGCCGTCTACCAGGAGATTTTGGAGCACTTCATGCTTCCTTCCGCAGACGAGCTTTATGGGGATGCTGACTTCATTTTCCAGCAGGACGTGGCACCTGCCCACACTGCCAAAAGTACCAAAACCTGGTTCAATGACCATGGGATTACTGTACTTGATTGGCCAGCAAACTCGCCTAACCTGAACCCCATAGAGAATCTATGGGGCATTGCCAAGAGAAAGATGAGGGACATGAGACCGAACAATGCAGCGGAGCTGAAGGCCGCTATTGAAGCATCCTGGTCTTCCATAACACCTCAGCAGTGCCACAGGCTGATAGCATCCATGCCATGCCGCATTGCGGCAGTCATTGCTGCAAAAGGGGCCCAAACCAAGTACTGAGTACATATGCATGCTTATACTTTGCAGAGGTCCGATATTGTTCTATTTCCTATCCTTGTGTTATTGATGTCATGTAATATTCTAATTTTCTGAGATTGTGAATTTGGGGTTTTCATAAGCTGTACGCCATAATCATCACAATTATACCAAAGTAAGGCTTGACATATCTCGCTTTGATGTAATGCGTCTATCTCATATATTGGTTTCACCTTTTGAGTTGCCATACTGACATAAATGAACATTTGCACGATATTCTAATTTTTCGAGTTTCACCTGTATATAGGCTTTTCAGATTTTGAAGTTGTTTCACATTTAAGCTCCTATTCCAGGTTTCTACTGGCTGATTTTTAATTTGATCTCTTGATTTGGCTATGCCTCACTTTGAAAACTTTATATAAAGGCAGGATACAAATTCTTAAGTAGTTCACTCAGAATTCTGAAATTTCAATTTCTTCAGAAAGTCACAAAAACCTAAAGTAGACAATTGGTGCCACCTTGTGTTTATAAATGAAAAATCATCTGCTTTTTAATTTTTCCTTTACTGCTGCATGGTTCATAATTTAATTTATTTTTATAAAGTGCTTTTCTACATATGTAAGTTAGTGCTACCAATTAGCTGCATATCCACAAAAAGGCTGATTCTTGTATTATTGTGTATTATGTATATGAATATAATATGTATTATATAATATAATATGTATTATATGTATTATATTCATGGCAGGTGTCTGTTTTAAAAAGAAAAAAGTGTGTAAGGTGAAGACTGTAGCTTAGTGCTAAGAGTTATGAACAATTGGCTGGTATTGTTTTGGCCTTTTTCTGCTTTGTTCATTTACTGTACTATATAAAATATACGCTCTACTCTTTGGTGGTAGTAGGAATAATACTAAAGTAATTGATGTGATCAACTGATGTGATTAGTTGTTTAATTACTAAAGTAATAGATGTGCAATGAGGATTTTGAGTGCTAGAAACACGCTGCCTTAATATTCCATTTGCCAGCATATGTGTCTGAGTTTAAATGTTCATCCTAAATATGGAATATATATATATATTCCATATATATATATAAAAATAATTTCTAATCTTACATATTTGTCTCCATTACATTTTTTAAGATTCTAACAATCCAAAAGCAATGGTTGCATGTAATGCACAGAAGCTCTGCCTGTGTATTATGACATCAGTCTGTCCCTCCCCCCACCACCACTGGGTTTTGGTACTATCAACAAGCAAATGGTTGCAGCGGTAAGCAGATTGAACTGAGGAATCAGTAGCCTAGTTACAGATTGTACTGCGTCAGTCTGCTTCACACCCAGAAGACAGTCAGGTGATTTAAGTCCTGCAGCAGTCGTGCAGCAAGCGAGAGACTGCAGACCTCTGCTGGAGGAAGCCTGACGTTTCATGTCTCAGTGTTTTATTTCTCCAACTGCAGCCTTTCCACTGATATGCATAATTGTTAAACCCAGCTGAAGGGGCAGATCCATTGTGAAGAGAGATGGACAGTCAGCTGAGCAGTTGGAAGGATAAGGGTATTTGCAGTTTTACTCTTGTTTTAAGTCTTTATGGTGCTATGGGTTGACTTCTATACAAAAAGCTTGTAGTATGCATGGTGTAGGGGTACATTTGTAACAGACGTGACAGCAAATTTAGGGGGAACAAAAATTGTTTAAGAAACTAGTTCTAAATATGGGGGAGAGATTATTTGTCTGACTGCAGATGTTGTAGCAGATTAAGCCTTGTCATCTGACAGCATAGAACAGCTTGTCTGGTATGCCCTGTCTGAACAAATGTCAGGGCCAACTTCAGTTTAGCTGAAATGCTGGCTCTGAAAGAAAATGGCTTCGGCTGTATTTTTTGCCTCTTCTTTTTAAGTGGTGTGGGTTAATGAAATATTTGTCTAGGATTTTTTTATCTTTTCCATTCAGTATAGTCTCTTCACTCTCTTTTAGAAAGCATAGGTAAAATCAATGAAGAACTGTTCCCTCTCCCTAGTTTTCACAGACTCCCTTTCTTAGATCTGCCTGGCTATTTTTAGATGTTAATGTTATCTGAGGTCTCCTTGATTTACAAAACGATCTAGTTTAAAAATCAGTGTTTCAAATCCCAACCAGCCTGGTATAAAGAAGTAACTCCAGGTAAATCACTGACCTTAGTCCCTTCAATCTCTGTTCACCTAAATATCTGTGTTGTGAAATGTTAAGAATTTTAAGTGTAGGCCTCAAATTTGAGCTTCAGTTCAAGTGGCAGGACAGAATCTCACTTTTCATGTTTTAATCTGCTTATTCTAAGCAGAACTTTCTTGGACAGTTTGGGTGTGTGGATAATGGGGAAACCTAGCCAAGATGGTATAGAGTCTAACATTCATAGCTGTGGTTTCAGAAATATACAAAGCTTGCATAAGGACATTGTTTTTCAAATTTGCTTTAATCATTTTTTTTTCTCTGCCTCTTGATGTTTTCAGTTCACCAAGATGGACGTAATATCAAACTGCTTTATAGTAAATCAAATGTTTATCTGTTCTGATAGTTCTTATGCTTTCTCTCAGTGTGGCAAGAGTGTGGTAATTTTCAGATACTTGTTTAGTGTGAACAGCACTGAAATGTGAAACACATAATCCTGAGTCTTGTAAAGGATTACTTTGCTGATCAATTATATTACAGAATTTTTTCCATTAAAAAAATCAAATGATACATAAATATTTTTCATTATATTGCCACACAATTCCAGTATGTATTATACCTTTAATCTATGGGAAATGGAAATAGGATTAGGATCAGTAAAGTGCCATGATTCCAATGAAGTGGTTGCCATGGGATTGTTGCACAAAATTCTCTGCACTACTTCAGCTGTGATGCTTCCATGCACATCTCTGGTTTCAGGCTAAATCATTTAAAGTGCTACCTGGACATGGTATAAACCAGCCTGAATCACCTCATAGACTGTTTTACACTTCTTTCAGCTAGATATTGCTACTGTCTCTAGCTACCATTTTGTGTAAAGATCAGACAAACGCTTAGACATTTACTGGTGGGTTTGAATAAGGAGGACTAGAATTACTTTTTAGCCTTTAACCAGCTTCAGGATGTACTTGCATGTAGTAAGAAAAAAAGTTGAATAGTCCAAAAATGATTAGTGCACTCTAAGACAATAAAGCCTACAATCCTTTCCCACAATTTTACTCACAACAAAACTCTTGGGGATGAATAGCATTTACTCATTAACCATACGCACAAGGTGATCAATTAAAATATATTTTAATAGCTCCTGGTTTTTTTTCCTATCAAAGAGAGTTTTAGAGAACTCAAAGGAGTTTGCATAAATCGTATTTTCTAGTGTTCAGAAAGTGCTGATCTAAAATCTGCTAGTGTGTAATGTGATGGGGCTAAAGCTGCTGCATGAAGGGAAGACATGTTACATAGTGTAGGAACATCATCTTTGGTACTGCTGAAACTGCCAAGATACTCATGTCTGAATATAGGTTTGTCCGTATACATCAGACATGCATCTTTTCCAAGTCAAAGTGCATTTTTCTGAGGAGCTGGCACTGAACCTGATTTTTTGGTTGTTGTTTTGTTTGATTTACATTTAGGTTTTGATAATGGAGGGCATTTGCAGAAAATACCTAAGAATGTTAGGCAGCAAGGGTCTACCTTTTCTTGTCTGTCAAAAAATGAACCATACATGTGTGGGCAGGGGATTTACCCATCATAGGAATATAGGAAGATTCTGACTCTGCATTACACTACACTTGATCTTAGCTAAAAGGCTGAAAAATGATTGATGTAGAGCAAGGCTGCATAACACTTTTTGACTTAAGGTTCACAAATGGATATGGTCAGGACAAAGACATGCATGGCACCAGTTTACTATAAATTTAAATTAAGGAATATTGTTCATTTGTACCTTCTGTTATATTCCAAAGCTTCAGTCTGATGACAACTTTTGGAGGCATTCTGTTAACTAATTATTTGACTTAGTGTGAGGCAGCTGTTTATAGCTATATACATGAGTCACAGCTAGGAGATAGCCTGCAAGGTCAGTTTGCAGCTTAGTGTTGTAAAACTTTGAACTGTAGTTCTTACTTTGAAACTTTTACCTGAAAGCTTTTGCAATATGTAGTGGCCTGCTGAGAACGTGTTCCACAATCCCTATCAAATATAGCTATAATAGTTTGAGATAGTTGAAATAATCTCACATACGAGTGACTAGTGTTCGTACTTAAAAGAATGTAATTACTAATGCTGAAACTTTACTAGCTAGGGTGGTCTCTTGATCTTCCTAAAGTACTGCGTTAGAATATCGTTTGAACTGGAATCCACAGATGCATTGCTACAAGAATAGGGGCATTAATTGATATCATAATGAATATTGTATCATCGTGTTGCTTTGCTGTTATTCATAATCTTGAACTTTGTTCATAATCTTGAATTTGTTCTGGGATTTCAGTTTATGCAGGCTCTACAAGGTAACCAGACGACAGGAGATATACTTCCAGATGCATAAATGCAGGTCACTAACTTTGCCATAGAAAGTTGAGGTTTGACTGTCTCTCAGCTTTGTCTGTTTTTAAGTCTAAATCTTAATATGGATTAGCATTGCATGTGACACAGGAAGTTGGTGTTCTGTGACTCTCAGCATTCTATACTGAGTTTCTAGATGTACTGTATTGAAATAATCATACTTGCAACCCTCTCTGCTCTGCTAGCCATTGCTCAAGCAGATAATAGACTTCTTATGTCCTGGATGCAAAAATAGTAGCCATCCCTAATCCTAAACTGCAGAGAGCAGGCAGTTGGCTAAGGTTGCTAATTTACCATTCTCTGATTGCCTTTATCTGTAATTAACAGCAAAAAGAACAAGAATAATCAATGCTAAAATGGGCATGACCACGTGAAGTCCCGGGGGGTAAATAATAAAAACATTTTTTTTATTACTTATGTGAAGAGTTCACATAAATTTAACTGATTTCAGTTGTTTGTACCTCAAGTCTCAGGGTTTTTCTGTGGCAAGGTTTTACTGCATGACTGCACTTGGGCAAACATGGCAGAACCAGGACATTTGTGATGATATGTATTCATATAGCTGTTGATTCATATAGCGGTTGCAAGAAAGCATCTGTGGAATGGAAGGGAGAGTGCTCTGTTCTTGCAGAATTCCTTGTGGATTTAGAATGGCTGCTGCTGCTGCTGTCTTTAAACCATGGGCTGTGAGGCTAATGCTTTCTGTTTTAGACATTAAGTTATTGTATGCAAGACTGCATTAATTCTGTATATTCACAGTGAAATTTGCCTTTCAATTTCGTTCTAGAATAGGGAAGCACTACTAGAGTATGCACTTCCTCAAAGACTTGGAGATGGCATTCAGAGGATCTTCAAAAATTGCCACCAATTTTGATTGTGACAGAAGAATATATAAATAGTATTGACTACATAAATTGAAATTAAATCAGAATTAATTTTTGTCCTGACCCTGTCCAGTTTTTGAAGTGTGTCCTCTTGTATCCATTTCAAAGGCCAGGTGAGGCCCTGAAACCAACAAAGATGCACACTTTATATAGAGTGCATATAGCTTTAACTCCCAGCTCTATGCAGTAGATAGCCAATCTTAGCTGATCTTAAAAAGCTAACCAACTTTGGATCTGATTAATGCTTGGATGAGTGCCCTCAGGAAATCTGGCTGTAGGTTGTACTGGAAAATGGGGGGAAAAAAACCCTAGAAGGAGGCAGTGGCAAACTACTACCATATTGTTGTCAAGAAAACTACATGGATATGCCTTCAAAGTCACCAGGAGTTGACCTTGACTCAAAGGCGACTTTACAATTTCTTTCTTTCCAACCCAACAGAATCAGATTTGGTGTAGGAGGAGAAATCAGCAAAAGTAAGATTAAAAATGGACTGGATCTGGCAGGGGGCTGCAAGGGGGGGAGGAACCCACCAGACAAAATTCTTCCAATGCATCTCTATGAGAGAGACGGTTGGGCAGTGTCTAAGTCTGTTGCCAGCTCCTCCATTCTAAGCCACTTCTCTGTTCCCAATCACGTGACCCAGTGTGAAGTTATTATTAAGGGGTTTGAAAGAATTCCCGCAGGCATCTTCTGCTTGCTTTACCTGCCTTGTTTAAACCAGCCTTAACACTAAAACCTCAGTTTTTTATTTAGGGATGGAAAATATGTAGGCAATACCTTTTGAAATCCCAGGGACAAACTGGACATGATGATAATAATGCATGGAACTCTTTCAGTTATTTAAGAAGATTACAAGTATAGTTTTGAAAGTGAAAGAGATTTGAAAATGTGAAATGCTAACTTCCCTTCATGTTTTTTTTTTCTTCAGCTATGATAGGTTGGAAAGAGGGGCCTCAAGAATGTAGGATGCAGGCAGGAATACACCCCACTTCTGCTTTTTAAAGTTAGACACCCCCGCCCCCCCACGATTGGGAAATTCGAGTTATGAATCTGATGCCGTTACTTCAAGTTTCCTCAGAAGTATTGGATAAATGGATTGAGCAGGATTTCCAGACGGGTTTCATTATATTACATTCTCTCCTGGCATCTTCTTGTGGCTAGGAACTCTGTTGTTTATGATGAATAAATATAGGAAATTTGGTGCAATTCAGTTTAACAGATTTCAAATGCAACAGACAAAATCTATACATGCTTCTGTGTATGTGTAAAATCTCATGTGAGTTTAATGGGTGTTTTGCTTTCACAAACTCTCCTTTCTTCTGTTACTCTGTTAAATTGAAGATTTAAAATATATTCTATATTATGCTAGTTCCAAAAATTGGATTTATTTAGGGATGGGAAATAAGAATTTTTATTAATGGTTAGAAGAGGGATAAGGCAATATTTTCTACCAGTCAGAGGATGCAGCAATATGTGTTGTTACGGCAAAGATTTTATGATATCTTATGATAATATCTTGTATTATTTATATTATAGTACATAGTGAACTCATTGGTTAACCAGTGACTATTGATAAGTATAAAATATAAGATATATATTTTTTCTTCTTAGTTTGTATCTTTAGTTTGTATTTTTAATTTTTTGTTTCTTTTTTTTTTGTGTGCGATTAAAGATTGTTTTGTTAAAAAAAGATATTTTTTTAAAAAGCCAAGTAAATAAATACAATGTTAATACCAATCAGGAAATTTAAAAAAAGATGTTTTCTGTTTCTCCAAGGAGCTGGATACCACTTTCTCATTTCTACCATCCAATTTAATCTTTTCAGTGCTGCTGTGACATAGATGAGAGTTGAAGATAGGGACTGATAGGCTGGCTTATGTCATCAACTGTCATGACAAAGCAGGAGCTGAACCTTGCTTCCAATATTCCAGAGGTTCTTTCTATTTATCCCATATTGGTTAATCTCTACAAATGGGGGCTTATATGACTTGAAAGAAACCTTACCTCAGTTGAGAAGGGTAGCATTACAATAAGAACTTTTTGCCATGACAATGTAGCATTCTGTAGGAAAGTAATGCAATTACACACAACACATAGGGAGCATTCAGATTCTAGGAGCCCTTTGTGATGGTGTGAAATGGTATAATCCAACACATGATTACCAGCTTCAGAGGATTTGCTTAGCACTTCCAAATCCATAAAATGGTAGACTATAATCATATCTGTTTGCTGAACAGCAAGACAGATGTGCATAAATCTTATTCCCTTTGTTTAGATGATTAGAATATTTAAAGATTTATGATTCCAAATTCATATTTTCTGAAAAGGTGAAAAATCATAGACTAACAACTTACACAGAAATTTATCTAAATGGAATATTTTTATGCATGTTTTGTAGCTAACAATATTTAAGTAATGCGTTTATTAAGTGTATCATTGTTTACTGAGGATTCCCAGCCTAAAATGTGCCTAGCAAATATAGAACCAATCCAGAAACAACTCTAAACCCAATACTCTCATAAATTAGAGATAATAAGAGGAATAATATCCTTTTCTATATCAGCTCTTCCCAACCTGGAATCTTCCATATATTTGGATTACAGTTCACATTCTCTCCAGCCAGCCTGTATAGTTCTGCTCATCTGGTTGAGGAGGATGGAAGGATTCCTTTTCAAAATGGGATATGCAGTGACTGCTTTGCTTGTTTCTAAAATCAAATTGTGCTGCATAGTATATAGTTAGAAAAATGATGTTCTGCATTCCAAAGAATTACAGTAGCTTAAAATATTTTCTAGTAGTCTGGGGTTTCCTCACTGTTGGTGAGACAGTTGTGTATATTGGAAGACCTTTGTGTGCCCTAGCAGGAAGTAGAAAGATTTGCTAATCTACTGCAGAAGCACAGGCAACACCCGTAAGATGGATGCCAGGAGTGGTGAGCATGTGGGGTTCTGACTTGTGTGAAATAAGCTCTTGAGCGTTAAGGGATATACACTAGGGGTGTAAGTGTATATTATGTCAGGGGGAAATGGGATAGGTAATAGCTTAGCATAGCAGTTGCAACTGTAATCAATTTTTTAAAGTTTTGAATAAAGAGATTAATACCGTTTTGCCAGGATGCTTCCTTGAAAAGTGAGGAAAAAAGCTAAATAGATGAGCAATGCATGTGAGGCACAATTGTAGCAGTGCTATTTTTAAATATACCACGTGACTGTCCTTGCTTACCAAATGTAGCCAGCGGTCTTTAGTTCAGAGAAGGCCTGATAGCTTTATATCCTGAAGGAATGAAATTCTTGTTTCTTTGCTTTTTTTTATTTTAAAGAATTGCCTCTGAGTCGGTACTGTTACGCCTCTAAGCAGGTCTCATTTTCAGGGACACGTTTAGCTTCTATTTTAAAATGAAAGATGATGCTTTTTCCTGCAATGTAGTTTAAGTGTATATTACTTTAATGATATGTCATCTATGAACTTGAAAATAGCTTTCTTGTAAGTTTTAGGGTCGAGTATAAAAAAGAAAAACCCTACTTCATATGCGGTGTGTACATACATACATATTACATGAAATGTAATTTTATTTTTTCAGTAATGTGTGTACCATGCATGCTGGAATTGGCCCTCTAGGGCTGTTTTTTTTTTTTAAAGAAGTGAAATAAAACAATTACGAAATTGAATGGTAAGAACAGAAGGGCTAGAATATAGAGTACTCAGAAAGATAAGCGGCTGTCAATACTTTGACATTTTAGGAAAGAAACCAAAACATAATTGATGTTGTTGAATTTAATATATTTTGCCTTCTGTAGTCTGTATGTAATATTTGCTGAGCCTTGCCATGTCTTGTTATAATGGGATTGAGAATTTTAGCCCTAGAATTCTTAGCATCTGAAGGGGGCCAAGTTAGGAAGGCTGCAATGATAAATCATTAAGAGGCAGAACTGCGTCCACCACATACAAACACAGCACTTCTAATTCCGCATATTGTGTTACATGACCATTAATATACTGTTATCTCTTTGTTTCCAACATTTATTGTCTAATATAGTCTTCATTGTGGGTTTGCCTAGATCAGAGTATGTTAAAGGAGAAAAAGAAGCAGCCTTGTTATCAGCCTTGTTAAATGTAGTAGAATCTGCATTTTGGTAGTTCCGGAATGCCTGGGAGCCTAAATTCATGAGTATTACTTACTATGTGGCCAGTGCCTTCCACAAATCATGGAGAAGCATGTTAATGCTGCTCTTTTAGAAGTTAAGCATTTCTTTTCCTAAAACAGAGGTCTCCAATCTTCTTATGCTGGTGAGCACATACACAATTCTGAAAACGTGTTGTGGTTGCTCACAAAACTGGTGGCCTAGAGAGGTGCTTGCTTATTCAGAAATTGGCAGCCATGAAGGACGTCATCAGTTGTTTACCAGAATGCTGTCTCTGTATCCTTTTTGCAGCGTGCTCTTTTTTCTGGACAGATAAGGCATGCTTCACATCATATTCATTTTCTAAGAAAGCTTATGGAGCCCATTTGGGACCAAGCATGTTCTGGGAAATAAAAGTGATGATAGAGGCTAGTGATTTTCCTTTGCAGTATGCTGTTTCCCATTTTTTTAAATTGTTATGTGCAGGCTAAGGTGGGGCAGGGAACTTGTGGGGGAGTTTCCATGGATGCTCCTTTGAAGACCTCATTTTTAAAAATTAGTTGTGTAAGCATTTGTGCTCCTGACAGATAGTAAATATCATGTTTGATTATTCTGTTTTATCTCAGCAAGGCATGAGGGAAATAAAGCGAATGGCTTCAGATTTCTGAGTATCATTTGCTGGTCATCAGACTGGAAAATATTGTACAAGTTTTAATGCATGAATAAGGTGTGGATGTGTATATGCATGTATATATGTTGTTGTTCTATTTCACTTTATAACGCATTCAGGTTTCGTTGCTATGCTGTAATATTGGAGACTGCATTCTAATCTCCTGTCCTTTAACTCTCTCTTAGTGGTTGACCTCCTATACTGGCGAGACATTAAGAAGACCGGTGTGGTGTTTGGAGCCAGCTTGTTCCTGCTTCTTTCTTTAACAGTGTTCAGTATCGTGAGTGTGGTTGCTTATATTGCCTTGGCCCTCCTGTCAGTGACCATCAGTTTTAGGATATACAAAGGAGTTATCCAGGCAGTCCAGAAGTCAGATGAAGGCCATCCCTTTAGGTAAATGTTTGTGCTTTTCCCTATTTATAATTAATTATATTTGCTGTAGACTGGGAGCTGAGATGGCCTTTGGATTTCTTTTGATAATACTTGAAGTTGGAAAGGTGGGCTACTTATTTTGATCGGCCAGCATTAGGTAACTGGATTTCTGTTCACTTGGGGTTTTCAGAGAGGAGGCTGGAGAAAGAGGCCTTAGATCTGCCTGTTGTATTCCATGAATAGAAGAATACCACTGGATGCAAGCTAAACCCTAAACCACATTAGCAGAACATAATTGCTGTGTTTACACAACATGCAGTGCCCAAATGCATCATATTAGGGTCTGGTTCATGCAATATGCGAAGACAATGGCTGGTTTCCCAAAACATGTAATTCATAAATTATCTGAATACATTTTAGCCTAGTGTACCATGTTATGTGAACACAGCCTTATTTCATAGCCAAATGTTGTCAGTGTCACCTCTGTCATCAGATTTGAGCTAACCCAAAGGACATGTTGAGATATGAAACTTTGTACCAAGTTTGGGTCAAGCCATCTTTACCGTACACAAACCTAAGTGGGAGGGCATTATTTGGGTACAGCTTGTATAGAAATGCTATATACAAAAGCTAACATCTCCAACATATGTCAGAGGCACAGTGATTTGTGATGTTAATAGAGACTCTGGGATTGTGCAGTTCCAAGGACTGTATATACATGGTTTCCATGAGTTAATTCTGCTTTTTGCAGATTATTGAATGAGTACTACCTGCCATATTCTTAAATAGGTCTGCTGCTTTGCCAGTGCTAACTGGGACTCTTTTTCATTGCTTTGTACATCTGGGTTTGCCAGTTTGCAAATCATTTTTATTTGTCATGTTCACTAAATAAATGAACATAATTACATACTAGAGGAATGAGAATAATGTATTGAGTCTATTGGTTTTTAACAAATTTCAATTACCTTGGTAGATATCCTCAGCTAATTCTCCTTTTAGTGTCAAGAGATGGAAGTCTTAAGACAATGAAATCCTATCAAGATGCCCTCAAGGTCTAAAAATTAAAATTTAAATATATTTTTAAGTGTCCCAGTTCTCCCAATATTTCAAATGATGGGAAGTGGGGATGCAGTGGCATCCTGGACTTAAAAAGATTGCTGACTATTGCTTCAGGTCTTAACGGTTAATGCACAAAGTTGTTTGTTCCCCTTGCTGCCCTACTTTGAACTCTCTAGAGCAAGATTTGTACTACAACTATCTAGGGAACAAACAATCCCATTTTCATTTAAGTATTCAGATGTGATAGAACAACAGTTCAATTTTGTGACACTCTATATAGCTAACCCATTAGAGATGCAGATTTTTTTTCCCATACCCCCACTGTTATGTATTATTCAGCTTAAATTATTAATATAAGTCATGATATATTAAAAAAAAACCCCACACATATTTGTATTTCATATTTGTCCCAGGAACCTAAATTAATTAATGACTGATGTAATGCTACAAACTGGATGATAGACCCCTAAAATGATTTAATATCTCTAGGGCAAATGCCAAGTAGGAAACTTAATTTTCCTTCCCTTAAAATAAGTCTATGCTACAGGTTGCAAAGCCAGGGCGTGGGAGGGACTCAGCTTCAGTTTTGTTGATAGAAACCATAAGATTTGAAGAACATGGGTTGTGAATTGATGTGGTTTACAGGTGACTCACAAAATTAGTCAGATTGGCATTGATCCTGATTATTTATTCTCCAGAGGTATGTCATCAGCATTTCATTGTATCAAAGAAAGACTATGGGATAATTCAGTACAGGAATTAATGGCTAAAGCCAAAGTTTCATGTTCACCTGTAACCTTTGGAATTAACTACAAATATACTGTTCAACTCCCTAAATATCTGAATATCTTATATTTAAGTAAATAGCCTTTCAAAAGCCAGATTAAATGTGTTGTCATCAAATATGCTATATGGTGCATTTCAAAAAATTCCCATCTCTCAAAGATTCTGTCCCTGTAATGATACTGATCTTGAAATGATGAATCACATTTTATTGTATTATGAACTTTATAAGAGTCTTCGGCAGGAAGTTATTTGGCCTATTTTAAAATCCAAACCAGGAAGACATACTTCTAAATATGTAAAAAAAATTACTTGCAGATGAAAATCCTAAAATTACAGTGGCAACAGCTAGATTTTTAACTATGGCTATAAAAACAAGGTTTTTAGTAACAAATCAATGAGTTAGGGTTTTAAGTGTATTATGTATAAAGTGCCAAAAGTGGAATTACAAATGACAGGCCAAGAGAATGATTTGGAAAAGGACGCTTTATTGGATATTTATTTTATTTTATTTATTTATTTATTGGATTTCTCTCCCGCCCATCTCCCCTACAATAGGGGACTCTGGGCGGGTTACAAAGATATACAAAAGAAACTGGCTGAAGCTTTAAAAATTAAAGGGGAAATACAAATGATAAATCAAGAGAATGACCTGGAAAATGTTTTTTTTATTGGATCTACAAAAGAGGCTTGTTAAACCTTTGAAAGAGTCTGTGGGATGGGATACAGAAGATTTAAAGAGAAATCAAATCCTACGACAGTATTTGAATGAACTAAAGATTAAGACTATTAGAAATAAAAGGAAGAATATAAACTTGATTTATTCAGTCAAGGTTAAAATAAGACATTTTTTGCAAAGTTCTGGGAACTCTTTATGGACTTTTGCTGACACCAGGATTGAAAAGTTGATGTTTTATGGATTGGCTTATAAGGGGTGAAGAGTTACTAAATTTGTTTTTACTTACCGTAATGAAGGTTGGAAGTCACTTCTTTATATATTTCTTTTCTTTATTGTATTGATTATTTCTCTTTCTTTCTTCCTTTTTCTTTCTTGCACTTTTTATTCTTTCTTACTATGCTTTTTTCTTTAGTTTGTATTAGTTTTTACTATTGTAATCAAAATCTTTAATAAAAATTATAGGCACAAGAAGAAATAAATAAAATTAGCCAACAGTCTTTGAAAATAATATCTTGCTATTGGTTTACTATCTATTTTTCCTAGGGCATTTACATTGATGCAGTATAAGACATAGATTCTAGTCTAGTTTCTAAGGTTGTTGCAAAACATTGGAAAACTAAAAATACATTTTTGGGGTGGGGGTCGGGAATCATTGTTATTTAAAAGTGTAGGAAATTGTTTTTGGCTGAAAAACTATGACAATAGACAAAACTATGAACCCACAAATTTAAGGGTTGATTTATTAAAATTTCTTAGCTATATTGACAGAGTTCTTACTAATAGGTAACCTTCATCTGTTTAAACATGCTAGGTACATATGTACACACTTTTTTAAAAAGTTTTTTTTTTGTTCTTTGTTAACCTTAATAGCACGTTTTCAATTTTTGTTATGATTAAGACTTTATTTTAATTGTTAAGTCTTCCTTTAATGTGTAAAAAGCATTTGTTTCCCCTTTGTCAGCCATTGTTAAATGGTCAGGCTTTTTGTTGTTCTTGTTCAGTCGTTAAGTCGTGTCTGACTCTTCGTGACCCCATGAACCACATTGCGCCAGGCCTTCCTGTCCTTCACTGCCTCCTGGAGTTTGCTCAGTTTCATGTTCATTGCTTCAGTGATGCTATCTAATCATCTCATCCTCTGCCGTCCCCTTCTCCTTTTTCCTTCAGTCTTTCCCAGCATCAGGGTCTTTTCCAAAGAGTCCTCTCTTCGCATTAGGTGGCCAGAGTATCTGAGCTTGAGCTTCAGTATCAATCCTTCCAATGAGCAGTCAGGGTTGATTTCCTTTAGGATTGACTGGTTTGACCTTCTGTCAGTTCAAGGGACTCCTAAGAGTCTTCTCTAGCACCACAGTTCAAAGGCATCAATTCTTCGGCGCTCAACCTTCCTTATGGTCCAGCTCTCACAGCCATACATTGCTACTGGAAAAGCCATAGCTTTGATTATGTGGATCTTTGTCAGCAAGGTGATGTCTCTGCTTTTTAATATGCTGTCTAGGTTTGCCATAGCTTTCCTCCCAAGGAGCAAGCATCTTTTAATTTCATGGCTGCAGTCTCCGTCTGCAGTGATCTTGGAGCCCAAATAAATGAAGTCTGTTACTGCTTCCATTTCTACCCCTTCTATTTGCCAGGAATTGATGGGCCCAGCTGCCATGATCTTAGTTTTAGTTTTAAGTCAGGCTTACTTTCATTCATAATTTATCATATCAGTTCCTGGAAAGAAACCCTAAGATTTTAAATACTGCATTTTAACTGTTTTGAATAATTTAGCAGAGGCACGTGCTAAAGGCATGTCCATCTGTGCAACTCTTTGACAATGTGACCTTTCCTTGCATTTTCATTGTGCTCTGATTGAGAATTTGGAGAGCTTAAAAATTCTGGCTGCCAAGAAGTGTATTGAGAATGGCATGTTTCCTCTTCCAGAGCTTACTTGAATAAAGATGTTGCTGTGTCTGAGGAGCTTATTCAAAAATACAGCCATGCTGCGCTTGGTCATCTCAATAGCATGGTTAAGGAGCTCAGGCGCCTCTTTCTAGTGGATGATTTGGTGGATTCTCTAAAGGTAAAAGGTTTCCTTTCCCATCTTTGCTTAAGAATTGTATAGTGATAGTGGCAAGGGATCGAGTCAGAAACAGATTGGCTTGAGGAGCCATCTAAAAGTAAAAGAGGAGAACCAGGCAAATCCTTGGATAATAGCTAATTTGATTAGTCCTGATAAAAGTATCACCCAGCTACACTTCTTAAACTTAAAAAATGGTAATGATAGGCTTTTGACTTTAAAAAAAATAAAGGTGCCCTATGTAAGGCAACACAAAACATGAAGCTGGTTCTGAGGCAAATTGACAAACAGTTCTGCTATTTATGGCTTTGTTGCAACTTGTTCTATATGGGGTTCCAAAATATGAACTGGTTTTGAAACAAGGCTTGAAGGCAAAGGTTACAAGGACTCATGGGTTAAAGGAAAAAGAAAATGTCTACCCTCTTGGGAAGAGGTGAGCTTTTGCATCAAAAAATTAAATATGGACATTTCATGACCTGGCTGTATCAAAATCCATTGGAAGGTAAACTAGAATTGTATAATGTACTATTTATGCCGAGGTAGGCAGTTAGTGAGTTGGAGCAGCTTATAGACCACCAGAGCATCTTAAGTTTGTATTGCTAGTATGTTAGTGGTTTTGCAAAGAAAAGAACAAGTAAAATTGGTGTGTTTAATCTGCTTGTTTTTCATTTTCATTTTTGTTCTTCATTTTCAATAGGAAAAAATGAATTTGAAATCAAATTGCAGAATTGCTTTGAGCTTTAAGCAGATATTCCATACTCTGTAGTTTCATTAGGTTTTTTTTTCTTTCAGTTTGCAGTATTGATGTGGGTGTTTACCTATGTTGGTGCCTTGTTCAATGGTTTGACATTGCTGATACTGGGTGAGTTGGCCCTTTTTTTAATTATACAAAGCAATATCCAAAATATTATTAATAAATCACATGCTAACTCTGATGGCTGACTTGAGCCTTGCTACAAAGCTGGGGAGTTAATAGGGAGATAGATAGATAGATAGATAGATAGATAGATAGATAGATAGTTAGTTAGTTAGTTAGTTAGTTAGTTAGTTAGTGGTAGTCCTTGTTTAGCGACTGCCTTGGACAGTAACAATGGTTACGACAGTGATGAAAAAGTAACTTTGCAACCAATGCCCACATTTACGAACTCTGTCTCTCTCTCTCTCTCAAATCAAATCAAAAAAGATTTGCCCTTTTATCCAGCTTCCTCATGAGTCAAGTTCTGGAAACCTTCCCTGCGGTTTGGGCTCACCCAGCTGCTTGGGGTTGTATCCTCCTGGCACTGTATAGCAAAGGAAAGCTGAGGTAAAATTGTAAAATACAGTGACCACTTCACTTAATGAGTAAGTTGCCAGTCCCAATTGCAGTTGCTAAACGAGGACTACCTGTAATGTTGAAAATAATCTGAATCAGCAAAACAGCAGAGATGGGCAACACCTAAAAACAAAAAATTTAGAAAAATGGCTGGAATCTTACAAGGTTACCAGATCTTGTGAGATTTCAGGTGAAAATGCTAACATCTCATAAGATTTTGGAGTTAAAACTTGAAATTACATGAAAGTAGTTGTAAGATTTTAGGCACTTAAGAAAAAAAAAACTTTAAAAACTATTATTATTGGTGCCCTGCCATCATATGATGGTGTCCTGGGCTTCTAAAGGTTGTTGCCCTCTGATTATAAACAGTAAGGAAAGGATGCAAGCAAGAATGAAAAGGAAAATGCAGGCTCCAGAAGCACAGCAACTTTTGGTGTGAACATACTGTGAAATACCAAACTAGCCAACACTAAAATCTTCTATTAAATCTTGCGAGGATTCTGACACATACTGACTGATATCTACAGTATATATCTATCTATCATCATGTGAAAAAGTAAGTACACCCAGTTGAAATTTTTCACTTTTTCAGATATTTGAGCTTCAATTCAACAATATTGATAAAGGGATACAATATAACAAATATCATGCATCAGTTATATTTTGTACTCCATTGTGTAATTTAAATAAACATAAATGCAAATTTTACATGTGGAAAAAGTAAGTGTATCCCTATATTTATCACTACGTCAAATATCTAAAATTAAAATCAGGTGAACCAGATCAGGTGCAAATGGCTAGAGAGGATCTGGGAAGAACCTGTCTTATTTAAACCTCAGACATTTAGTCTGATTTTATCTTTGTTGTTGAAGTGTGTGGTATCACCATATGTAGAAAGAGCTCTCTGAGGTCTTCAAAAAGAAGGTTATACATGCTTGTGAGTCTGGGAAGGGATTTAAATAGATTGCCAAACAATTGGACATCAATCATTCCGCAATCCAGAAAATCATCTACAAGTGCAGAAGATTTCGAACAATTAGACCAGGCCATCCCAGCAAGTACAGCCCAAAAGCAGAACACAGGATGCTGAAAGAAGTCTCTAAGAACCCCAGAATTTAATCTCGTGACCTACAGGTAGCTCTTGCCATGATTGATGTTAAAGTGCATGAGTTGGCAATTAGAAAGAAGCTGCACAAATTAGATCTGCATGGGAGGTGTGCCAGGAGGAAACCATTACTGTTCAGAAAGAACAACAGAGCAAGACTAAATTTTGCTCGTGAACACCTAGGCAGAGACCAGGACTTCTGGAACAACGTGCACTGGACAAACAAGGCAAAGATAAGAGTTTTGGCTATAGTGGTCAAATACACCAGAAGAACCAGATAACAACTGTAAAGCATGTTGGTGGAAATGTTTTGGAGCTGCTTTGCTGTATCAGGGCCTGGGCAGCTCACCATCATAGAATCCACAGTGAATTCTTCATTGTATCAGGGTGCTTGAGAGACCATCTGTCAGAAGATTGAAGCTCAACCGAAAGTGAGCCTAAGTAATACAGTAAATCTACCAATGAATGGCTGAAAAGAAATGGAAGGTTCTGGAATGTCCAAGTCAAACCCCAGATCTAAATCCCGTCAAGATGCTGTGGGGTGATTTGAAACAAGGCTGTGCATGCAAGAAACCCTTCAAACTTTGCACAGCTGAAAAAATTCTGCATGGAGGAGTAGGAGAAAATTCCTCCCAGTCAGTGTCAGATATTGGTAGACAGTTATTAGAAACACCTGCTTGAGGTTGTTTTTGCCAACGGGTTCAATACCAGGTATTGGAGCCAAGGGTGTACTTACTTTTTCCACAGAAGGGAATGGCATATATGTTAATTTTTTGTTGAAAAAATGATTGTAAAGTCAATTTTGAGTGAAGATAAAATACTGATAAGCCCACATATGTTAAAAAATAAAAAAAAATATGGGGTGTACTTACTTTTTCACATGACTATATCTATCTGTGTTTACAGCTATGATCAGTACTCCATCCACACACATTATCTGGTGCCCAGTTTGCAATAACTTTCAGGCATTCTTCATATTTTTAAACTTAAATCTGTTTTTGTTCTTCCAGCGCTGATATCACTCTTCAGTATTCCTGTTATTTATGAAAAGCACCAGGTGAGTATGCAGTGTGGCATGCTTTTTGACAACATGATAATAAGATGAGATGACTAACGTATTAAGGATACTAAGAATACATTGTATATGAAAAGATGAAGAGAAGACATGAAAGGCTTCTTAAGTAGGATTATCCTATCTGAGCAGCAGAAACGTTTTTTAAAAACCCTATAACCCATTGCTACCAGTGGTCATCTTGAATTTCGTACTTCACATGTGGCAGCCCTAGGATTGATATTAAAAGTAAAGAGACCATATTTCTTCTGCCAACTCCGATTTGAGAACTGCTGAATCAACTGAGACTCAACTGGTTTGGGATTCTGCTTTCAATAATAAGAATCCTTTCCTTTACATTATAGTTCATTGTAGTCGAGAAATGACAGCGCTCCTCTTAAATGAACTTAAGTATAGTTAGTTGAGAAAGTATTTTGTAGCTAGTCAACATAACATGCTTTACCTCAGAGCTTTACAAGATAGGAGCAAGAACACTTTTTCCCTGAGAATCATTTTTTAAGATCACATTGTTTTCAGTAAGAAGAAAATAGCTTTCTCTATATATGATAGAAATGGAAATGTCTTCAGCTATTATTTCAAATGTATATTTATTCCAAGATTTTGCACAGTCATAAATCTAAAGATATCTTGTACAAAAAGTTAAATAAAAAGTAGTTAAAATATCACAATAATAATTTCATGCTTCTGAAATTGAGGATTAAGTCTGATGAAATAGCTACCAGTTTTCTCTTTGGAAAATCTCCTGTGCATTCAGTATTTCTGAAATGTCAGAGCATCACAGTTGTGGACAAACCAAGAGTTAATATGCCAGAGTTCAAATCTCAAGGACTGGGATTGAATATCATGCTAAGGCAAGGGTGGTAAACCTTCTGATGACCAGGATCCATATTAATAATTTTTGGGTGATCAGGGATTGCAGTAGGGGTGGGCTCAGCTATTTTTTCTTTGTGGTGGATGTATTAAGAATATTGTGTTATATCCATCCTAAGCCTATTCTAGGGCTTATACCTCAGTTTTTATTAGATGAAGTGTAGAGAGCCAGTTTGGTGTAGTGGTTAAGGCACAAGGCTAGAAACCGGGAGAATGTGAGTTCTAGTCCACCTTATGCATGAAGCCAGCTACGTGACTTTGGGCCGGTCACTCTCTGTCAGCCCTAGGAAGGAGGCAACGGCAAACCACTTCTGGCACCATGTTGCCAAGAAAATTGTAGGGACCAGTCCAGGCGGTCACCAGAAATCAAGACTGACTCAAGAGTACCCTCCCCACTGAGGCTGTATGTCTTGTGGTTTGCTTGATTTCAGCTTAGTGTGATGCTAACCCAAACATGGTTTTTCTTAAAGATTGTATAAAGAACATAAAAACTAACACAAATCAATAAAAAGTAAAAAGAGCAAAGAAAGAAGTAAGAAAAAGTATAAGAGAGAACAAAAAGAAAAAGCTTCTGATTTCTTTTGCAGCAAATACAAGTGCAATAAAATTAACTCTTTCTTACTCTGTGATTACAAAAAAAGCTCACATTTTTCTGTTATCCAATTTTTTTCTAATCATCAAAACCACAAATCATAAGTGCAATTTTTCCCTTTCATGCAAAAAGTTTATAAGAGGTTTCCAGTCAGGTATAAATGTAGATATTTTTTTTTCTCTAATCAAGGAAGTTAATTCAGCCATTTCTGCAGATTCCATCATCTTCACCAGCCATTCCTCCATTGTGGGTAGTGTTGAACCTTTCCACTTTTGAGCAAATAATAGTCTCACTGCAGTTGTCATATATAAAAATAAGGTTCCATGACTTTTTTCTGATTGCCTGTCAATTAGTCCCAAAAGAAAAGTCTCTGGTTTCAGTTGTACTTTAACCTTTAAAATTTTTGAGTTAGTGTATGTATTTGTATCCAATTTTTTTTGTATGTCCACCAAACACAGTAAAGTGTCCCTTCATGTTCACATTTCCAGTAAAGATTCAAAGTACCTTTATACATTCTAGACAATTTTTCTGGTGTACCAATGATACATCATTTTATAAAAATTCTCTTTAAGGCTAGAACATAATGTAAATTTCAGTCCTTTCAACCACGTATTTTCCCATTGATCCATTTGTATATTATAGCCAAAATTTATAGCCCATTTTATCATACATTCTTTCACTTGTTCTTCTTCTGTCTCATATTTCAGCAAAGGTTTATACATTTTAGCAATAACATGGTCATCATTAGTACACAATTCTATTTCAAACTCAGTCTTTGTTCAAAACCATAACATCTTTTATCTACTTTAAACCTTTCTGATAACTATACATAAGAAAACCATTGACAAAAATATCCTTCTGTTGTCAAATCTTCTCTTGATTTCATTTTACAGTCCCCTTGAGAAAATTCTAGTACATCACGGTAGGTTAACCATTTATGTTTATTTAACATTTCTTATCTACAGGATGCTTCTTGCACTGAAAGCCACAAATGTGTTTTTGGGCCCAAACATGTTTTTTCATGATGTGGGAACCAAGTAACTGAAATAATTTTTTAACTTTTAAATTTCAGGCTCAAATTGACCATTATGTGGAACTTGTGAACAAGAATGTCAAAGATGCGGTGGCAAAGTAAGTGTACTGAATTCTTGAAGCTACAGGTAGTCCTCAGGTTATGATGGCAATTGGAACCGGAATTTCTATCGCTAAGCAATGTGGTTGTAAAGAATAATATCGTGACCACATTGCTTAGCGATGGCAATTACAGCAGTCCCAGTTGCTGTCGTAACCCCAGGACGGTGCGGGTTGTAAAGTGGATAGAGGCAGGAGTCCCAGGCAAGGAGCGTGGGGGTGTGTGCAGGGGGATGGGGGTGCCATGGTCAGGTGCTACAGAGCGCAGGTGGGCTGGTGGGGCGCAGGCAGACGGGGGGTGCTGTGGGTGGGTGCACACTACAGAGGGTGGGCGGGCAGGTGTTACAGAGCATGAGATCCCTGGCATCTCCTACTCTGTAGCAGGGCTTCTTTGGAGAAAAAGCAGTGGGAGCAAGTTAGAGGAGTGACTTGCGACCTTCCCTGCCAGCTTCCCGATTGACCTTGCTTGTGGGAAGCTGGCAGGGAAGGTCACAAATGGCGATCACGTGTCTTCCGGACACTGCAACTGTCATAAGTGTGAGCCAGTTGCCAAGCGCCCAAATCACGATCACATGACTGCAGGGGTGCTGTGATGGCTGGAACTTCGAGGACTGGTCATGAGTACCGCTCGTTCAGTGCCATCGTAACTTTGAACCATCATTGAATGAGTGATCATAATTTGAGGATTACCTGTAGTTTCCAAAGTAACTGGTATCCTTTAAGATAACTATAAAATAATAGATTCGGTATGTTCATATACAGTCCTAACTGACCAGCGTCATCTAATATGTCTTGATAATTTTCTTTCCAGTTACTAAGTTGGGAACAGGAGATGCAAGTAGAATAGTTCTGTGACATGTAAAGCACTTCAGTGTTGGCACGCTTTTAACACTGGTGGTTACTGAATGCATTAGATTGTATCCATTTGGCTCTTCTTGCACAGTTGTTTGGAAAACACAGAATATGATTTAAAAAAAAAAACTGGATTTTTTTCTTCTACAGGGTTCAAGCTAAAATTCCTGGACTGAAGCGCAAAACTGAATGAAATCAAGAAGCAACTTCAATTAAAACAAATCATCTTTTAAATGGGGATGGGAGGCATATTCATCTGGATTATATGGGAAGGGTCAGGGAATAGCAGACCTTGACATTGCAGTGCAATTTCACAGATCTTTATTTTTTAGGAACACAGTGTTTCAGAGGGAGAAAAATAACCTGTTCTTGACTGCTGTGTATGTCCATCCTAAGTATTGTAAGCTGCTACATATGGATTTAAACCTAATCCTCTTCGCTTCTTCCATATGCAGCACAGGTTAACATAACCAGTTGGAGAGCTGTACATTTTATGCTTTGGCCAAGGTAGTCTTGTCGTGTTTCAAGAGAGGTTAGTGTGTGGAAAACATTTCATTTTAGCACTGTCTCTGGTTTGTGTTGATTGATTGCAGATTTTCTAAAATGAAATGTTTAGAAGAATATGCCATTAAAGCAAGCTTGAAAAGTCTTGCCCCTTTGGTATCAAGTGTAGCTGTAATGTGCTTTTAATTTTACTGTTTTATCAGTTGCCAATATAAACTTAAATATATAGTGTGTCACAGCTGCTTAGGATGTCCAGCTCCTCCATAGTGATTGAACTACTAGATAATTGAACTGAAGTTTTTTGAGCTCCTTAATATATTAGCTTAAATTTTCAGAAAAAAAATAGTACCTATTAAATAAACAAAACCAACTCTGCACATTACAGGTTCTGCCATATCCTTTGCTGCACAAACTCCTATAGTCTATTTTAAGTAAACAGTTTTACAGTTCTCGAACTTTGAATCCGTGGAATGAATTTCTGATGGTGTGATCCTCAGATCCTTGCAGGCAGAACAAGGAACACCCAACGTGCTTGTTTTCCACCGTGCTTGGAATCCTCAGCATCTGTGCATGGGTTCGTGGATTGTACCCCAGTGCTGCAAATGTCATTTGGACATTTCAAATACATGTGGGGTTTAGGCTGTATTGAACTATGTCTGTGGGATGCATTGTGAAATGTAAAAAGAAAACAATTTTGAGTTATCAATAAAGTGTATAGACTCATATACTGTGTAAATGTGATTACACTGATCAGTTGCATGGTTTATCATTGCACTTCCCAGCTAAATGTATGAACAATTGTCACTAAAAACAATTGTGAACTATACCCAACATTATGAATTCTGTTGATGTGGTTGATTTATGCATATAAATTACTGCTTGATTATCCAGTTAAAATCATAGTTATGATTTAGCTCAGTACAATCTTATTCTCAGTGGCTTTTGCTAAAAAGTAATCAAAATTTTGTTCATAAATTTTGTGGGGCATTACAATTGTTAGTCTAGAAGTACCTGTGTGCCTCTCTTAGGATTGCTTAGAGAAAGTGAATCCTCTACCTTGCAAATGAACTTGCTGCAAGCTAAGAATTTTTTGAGACTTCATTTCACAAATATGTATTTGCCAGCTTGTGGTGCCTATTCAAATTGAATATGGTAAAATAACTTCTGTTAAGCAAGACATCTTCATTATATACGGTCCCTTTGTGCTTGATTTCATTCTGTCAGATTGGAAGCTGCATGCTGCTAAAATGTGAAATGGCATTAGACTTAGTTTTCACCCTACCAAACACATTAATAAAAGTAGCAAGAGAACTAAAACAAAGATGATACCCCGTCATAAATTATTTATGTACCATTATTAAAGCAGGAGGAGAAAGTATGTGGCTTTAAAAGTAGCAAAATTGTGTCTGGTTTCTAGCCTTATTTACTCCACTGATAGTCATGCGAAAGGAGTGTTTTTGGACAACGTAGATTACTGTGACAAGTATGTCTCAACCCAAATCACACAATACACTAAATGCAGTTTACATGATGCAATTGTGTCAAATTGGGGAACATGTTCTAACTATATTGAATCTAAGATTACTATCATGCCTGTCTTTTTAATAATAAAAATTCTAGGGAATATATTTGCTTAAGGCAGTGTGATAAAAATGATATATTATTAATGTATTTTAAAAGCTTTGCCCTTGAATAACTCAACCACTAATATTTTGTTTTTTTCTATAAGAAGCATATTGTTCCCTCTTTCCGGTATGCTGGATGTTCCAAAAGAAAATCTGGCACCGTTTTCAAATAATAAAACTTTTATTGAATCATTTCAAAAATAAATTCATGCAATAGTATTTCAATTTACATTATAATACAGCATTAAATTTAAGCAGAATGTTCTAAATTATATAAACAAAGTCTCCCACACATAAATATATTATTCATCTTCAATATTTTTGCACAATTTCACTATACAGCAGCTCATTCTGTTACAGATTTAAGATGCACTCAAAATGAAAGGCCAGTATTACAACAGAGGCAAACAAGGTGACCACCTGACATCACCAGATGGATATGGTTACATTGGCTAAGACAGGAAACTTTCCTTATGAAGAATCAGGGAATAAGACTGCATAGGACGCATGTCTGAAATTATAAAGGAGTATAAGGCATTAATGTATTCCATTGATTAAATAACTCGTACACACAAGTAGTCCATTAAAATCACAGAAACACTTTTGTTGTATACAGATTATTATACCAGAAACATGCCCCCTTTCCCCTTTTTCTTAAACCTGGATTTTTTTGCAGCAGATACTTTATTGAAACAACCACACTTCTACAAATACTTTCATCAGTCCTAAAAGGAATTTGTTGCTTGTTTAATAATCATCTAACCAATATCTTCAACTTGACTGTCAGCTAACCTTCAATATAGACTAGGATAATTCCCTTTTTTTTTTTTTCAACCTCTGCTACCTATGGTGAAATAAACGAATGCTACAAAGAACTGAATTTAGGATTGTTTTACTGCATGAATTAACACAAAGTAAGTGCTGGACAAGATCCAAAGCCTGTTCAGTCCAGCATTCTGTTTCCCATGGCCTTTGGGAAGTCGCAAGCAGGACATAAGCTCAATAGTACGTTCCTGCCTGTGGCTATCAGTAGTTTGTACTCTGGATGAGGCATGTTACCTATGATATTGAGTTAAAAGTATCATTCTGATTACTAGCCACTGAAAAATTGCAAGCTTCAGCACTTTTAATAAGCTCCTCAGGTTGAAGAACAAAGTTCCACAGCTACATGGTCTCCTGCCACCACAAGTGCCTATGGTTGCCAATTTGTCACTGGACTGTAAAGGAAAGAAATGCCCTTGAACCACTTTGCAAGGGAAAGACTCCCCCTCCCCCCCCAAAGTTAAAAACATGCCATCTTGGCTATTGCTTGGCTGAACAAAAAATATTGAAAAAAAATGTTCTGTAAATGGGAACAAAAGAAAAGCATGCATTCATTCTACAATTTCATTTCATTCTATCACTTCTCTTGAAGTACTGCTAAGTTTCATATGTGGTAGTGTCAAACTGAGCATTATTTATAGTTTCTGCCTTGTACCTCTACTGCTTGCCATTGATATTAGAAGAGCAGGCTGGAATTCAGTCAAAGTGTCGAAATAAATTTAAAAAATGAACACTCTGACATTTAGGGGAAAAAGTGACTTTGTCGGCCCTCGTCAGTTTGTAAGTTTCAGCACCATGAGCAGAAAGTAGGCAATGGCAGGAGGTAATGTTATATCCTGCAGTACCAGAAAAGTTTTCAAAAGGCACTTGTAGAAAAATGGCAAATGAAATTATATCTAAATGGAACGGGGAGAGAGCATTGGCTAATTCATCTGTTAATAAAACCAGCCATGAACCCAAGCTTGCTTTATCATAATGTATCTTGTCCCTAACAGTTTAGAAATTATGGGACAAGCTTAAGAAATAAGAAAGCTTGACTTTTCACTATTTTCAAATTGAAGCTTTCATTTTTTAACAGACTACTGGAGCCTTAACACCACAATGGACTGAGTCAGGGGTCTCAAATTCATGGCCCTTCATGTGGAGCCTTTTGTGTGGCCCATGACTTAATATTTTTGTGCCAGCGAGGTCAGGGACCTGAGTGTGTACAGATGTGCAGGAGGCCACAGTGACTCGCCTCAAACCAACCTGATAGGTCTTTTGGCAACAGCTGAGCCTGGTTGGTTGGGCCATGCAGTCTGTTCTCCAATGCTTGTTGCACGTGCTCTGCACATGCTCTGAGGCAGCACTGGGATCTCCAGGCAGAGCCACAGAGGGTGAGGCCTGGCCAGGGGGCAGGGGCTGAGGTGGATAAGGTCTGAGAAGAAGGACTGGTCTGGCTGCCTTACTGTGAGGGTTCCTCTGCCAGGCAAGGTGTCAGCCAACAAGTGGAGGAGAGCTTGGTTACGTGAAAGACTTGGACAGGCAAGAGGAGAAAAAAGGGAGGGGGGCAAATGAGGAAAAGTCTGGAGGAAAGATTTCAGCAAGAAGAAGAAAAAGAAAAGCAGGACTTGGGCTGCTCTTAGTGGGATGGGTCTAGCCCTACGATCAGCTGGTACTGTTCTAGATAGGATCTGGAAAAAATACATCACCCAGTAATAAAACCAAATATTGGTATGATTAATGAAAAATGCCGCCAGTGGGTGGCCAAAATGGCTCTGTCTTGCGAATAGCTCTGCTTCGTAGTAAAATTTGATTTTTTTAAACAAATTAATACATTTATGTAAAGTGACATATGTGATACTTTTCATTTTGGACTTAATCCATGCACAGAAAGGTTTCAGCAATGTGGCCCTCAGGCTAATGGCTCATGTGGCACTCATGACAATTTGAGTTTGAGACCCTGGTCTTGGCATTGTATTCCTGAATATTTAATTTGGCAAGAGATATTTTAATATATATTAGAATAATTAATTTAAACTCAATGCCAAATAATATATTTGATTTCCCCATGGCTATGTATACTTGGGGATGTGTTACACAGAATAATTGTGTCTTTCACAAATAAACTTATATGAAGTTTTGTAAACCCAGCCAGTGCTGAGATCTTGAAGGCTTCCCAAGTGTCCACTGTTTGGCACTCAAATGGCAGTGGTGGCAAGAATGATTCTGAAGAGTTGTGACCTTTAAAGACATCGCCATACAAATACACTGAAGAAGAAAAAATTACAAGTATTAAAAATAAACACAGATGTGGCTAAAATTATACTCCAAGCTGATTCTCTACCCATCCACCCCATATTTCCACATTCACCACATTAAACACAAGAAATGCCAACTGACAAGTATTAATTCCTTACCACCACCATATGCAAACTCTCCTCAGATAATCTTTACACAGACTGTAATGTATAATACATAATATACAATATGTATATAAGAGTGTTAAATGTTTGTACCTGGACAGAACAGAATACTTTACAGTGAATTTTAGGCATCTATTGCTGCTTCGAGACAGGAGGGAAAAAGCAGCTAGAGAAGCTAGAATACATGGAGGACTTCTACTGCAATTAGCGGAATTAATTACTCATGTCTGATATATTTTTGACGTAGAAAATCTCCTGTAACAACCCAGATTAGGCAAGTTGCCATTTTACAAACTAAGAATTGGTAGACGGAAGAGAGGATACCTACAATTTAGTTAGGCTCACATGCCATGGGTACTAGGGTGCAACCTTCTATTCTGGGTTGATCACTCGTCTCCCTGAGCAGAGAGGAAAAACTAATTGCCTTCCAAAAAACAAGTGGAGGGGCTATAACACCTCCCAGACACTCTTGTATAACAGGGTCCTCAATCCTTCTGCTATTTGGGGGGGCAGTGCAGGCATTCCATTCGCTTGGTTGGATGAAAAATGTCCCTCTCACGTATTTCTTGCCCCTTCACTACTTCTTCTCTTTTCTCACAGAAACTCTGAGGTGGTATCCCCAAAAGGTGAATAGCTTCAACTCTGCTACAGCTAACTATGCTCCTACCATACCAGCCATTAAGTTGCGAAACTGGCCATCTCAAAAGTAAAAAAAAGACACCAGTTGTACCCAGTGGTTCAAAAAGATTGGTGAATCTGACTTTTTTATTTGATAGTAAACCAGGATGAGAATAACAACAATACATGGGCAATAATGCCTTGCCAGCAATCCAGCAGAAGCAGTTGGCAACCCATATCTTCTGCAACCCATTTCCCAGAAAGGCTTTACTACAAAGGGTTTTTTTAAAAACCTGTCTACAGAAAAAAGGTGCAGACTTTCCACAGCAAAGAGTTTGCACATCTTTTTTTACCATTTCTAGCCATATTTATATTTGGCTATTAGCATCTGCTTTATGGTATTGGTTACATTTTGATTCTGCCCTTTTTCCTCCAGGCGCTCAAATCAGTGCTCAACTCAGCCTCTCAACAGCCCTCAGAAGGATGACAGACAATGATCTTATCAAGGCTGCCCAGTTAGCTGCAAATGAGTGTGAACCTGAGCTTGGCTTTCTTTCACTTCAGCTCAAAATCTCTAGCCACACCACTTAACCAACTAAATGTTTACACAATGCAAAACCTTACCTGCAATCATCTCCTCCTGTGCTGATAACATACTTGTCATCATGAGAAAAGCGTATGTTGGTGACATGTGCAGAATGACCAAAGTAACGCTTATGTTTGGCCTGTCAGGAAAAGAAACAATTTCTGGCACTGAACACAATGTTGCTCCATTCACAAACAGCCAGCCGTGTTTCCTTGCCATTAGAATGTAGTAAGTTGATCACATCTACTGATCAACCAAATGGTTTTTCAAGGTAAGACACACTGACAAACATATACCAAAAATGCTAAAAAGCTCACTTACAAATTTTTCAGTACATGGAAAATCAAAGAGTTTGACCAGCCCAAAGTCATCTCCAGAGGCAACGTTCAAGCCAGCATGGGTCACACAGGCACAGTTGACATCTGCCTTATCTGCGTTTCGGGGCCAAATACCAATGACTTCATCCCCAAGGATACTGCTCCAAAGGAGAAAAAAACCAATTAATTAGTGAGGATGTAACAGTAAAATGTCTTTGGGGGTATAGGATATATAAGAAAAGTAATTTTAGATAATTGAGATATGATTTGGGCGCTATTGAAAAAATGGAGTGGAAGTAGAATCCCTAAAATATCTATAGCAAATTAACAAGGGGGAGGGACATTTTCTAAGTGCCACTAGTCTAAGTGGATCAATCTCTCACTAACTGCTCCTTAACCTGCTTTCCTGCCACTGCCCCCTGGCTCTTTTTCATCTCTGAAGTGGTGGTGGTCTCCCCTTTATGGGATGTGCTCAAGTGGAAGGTAGACATCCATCTATCAGGAATGGATTCATTTGGGTCCCTGCACTGGGCAGGGGGTCAGACTCATTGTCCTAAGTTGCCCCTTCCAATTCTGATTTGATGATGTAGGTTTACTGTTCTTCTTGTTTAGCTCTTTGTGCTGCATTACCTTGTCCAGGTAGCCCAGGTGATCTTTCCAATAAATGCTGCATCTGTCACTTGCTTTCCTAGTGGCACCTCATGGACTTGCCGTTTGTAGGCACCAGTTGATACCTGAGGAAGGAAATGAATCAAAGTGATCATATAGACAGTGCTGAAATACATGGTTCCCACCAAAATTATCTTAGGGGTGATAACAATTCCTGGTTCTCCCTGCATTATGTTATATAAAATGTTAAAATGTCTAATTAACTGAGCAGTGTGAGACTGTATGTTTGTAACTACTCATGGCAAACTTTGGAATGTGAATGGTTTATTTTTGAAACTACTTCTCATAGCTTCAAAGAATCAGAGCCTGTAAATGTGTCTCATTTGACATTTTAAAAATCTGACCTTCTAGTCAACTTACATGTCAATCTAAACATAATGGCTGTGGCTCTGAATATCTAGGTTTTAGGTTTATTTCTATCTCTGCCAATTCTGATCTTTCCTTTTGATACTTACTATTCTGGAGGGGCTATGGAATTTAACTATGTGTACATGCTGTCATATTTGACCTGGGGCATGAATATTTGTTTGGATCAGGAAGGCTGTTTGTTAACTGAAAGGAAAAAAGAAAGTCTACCTGAATGTATTTACCATCTGCTGAAAAATCCATTTGAATGACAAAACTTGGGATGTCTTTGCAGTAGCCAATTCGATTCAAGGTTGTACCTTGGGTGAGATCATAGAAGTCTACAGTATGTTCTTGTGAACCCACTGCCAAAAAACGGTTATCAGGGCTGATTCTAGAAAAAACAAAACAAAAAGAAGGTTCTGGAGGTTTTTTGGGACGACAATAATATTAAAAAAAAATTAAACTGCCCAATAGCCGAAACTCCCTGGGCAGTTTGTAATAAAAAACTTCTCTGTGGTGACTCCCTCCCAGTGGAACACCATCCTTGCAGAGATAAGACTGGCCCCCACCTCGATACTCTTCTGAAAGGCCCTGAAGACACGGTTTTGCCAACAGGCCTGGGGATCTCAGGTTGATACGGAGCCCATCAAGTGGTTTGTCTGAAGGTATTGTTGCCAGGGGAGTGGGGGTGTAGTGGGTTTGTATTTTGGGTTTTATTTCTGTAAGCCGACTGGAGTCACCGTGAGTTGGGCGGCCATATAAATTGCTTTAATAAATAAGTAAAACTCACTAAAATATAATCTGGATAAAATTATATATGATAAAATCATATAAAATACAAATAAAAACACCATATAAACTAGGCAGCAGCACAGTGGTCATTCAAAACCTAAGAATTAAAAGTCAATTAAAAAGCCTGGGAAAACAGAAAGATTTTCCCCTGGCGCCAAAATGATGCTAATGGGTGCAAGCCTCTCTGGGGAAGTGGTTCCATAAATGGGGTGCCACCACAGAAAATGCTGTTCCCCTTGTAGAGGTCCACCTCACCTCTTGTGGTGAGGGAACCTGGAGGAGGGCCTCATTCAATGATCTTAAGATTTGTCTAGGAACACACAGAAGAAGGCACTCCTTTAGGGAACCTGGTAACCTGAGTTATTAAGGAAGTGAACTATTACATGAAATGAGCCTTAGTTATACTTCATTCTAAAAGCACCTCATGTAATGCATGTTATACGTGGCCTCTGAATTGTTAGAAGTTACAGCATTTTGTGTTTGTGTGAGCATCCCTGAGAATGGAATTTAACCTGACCACTGATTAGGATTTATAATGAGAAAGGAAATACTTTATAGGAATGGCAAAGTCTACCAGCTAGCTAACTACACCCCCCAGGACAAGAGTCAAAGAGTGTATGCTCCATCTTTGTGTGCCTGGGAAGAAAAGGCTACACCCTACTGCCCCCCTCTGGTCAGTAGGTCATGACATGTGAGAAGTCAGTGCCACTGGATCCGGGCTTTCAGCACAGCTCTTTTTTGCAGCTTCTTGGAGCACCCCAAGATTGCACTGCTAAATTGTGGCAATGCAATGGTTTTGCTGTTTTTGCTGTTAATCTCTCAAACACCCTCCCCCCCAAATAGGCTGCAAAGTCTGATCCTGTCCTCCAACCATATCCTCACTTTACTTCTAAGACCATTGCAGTCTTTGCTGAAAAAAATAATTGAAAAAGGGCAACCCTTGGCAGCCAAAAATTAGTTTTGCCTCTGTTCTAATGCAGGTTTTCCCACTGCTGCTATTCCAGCCAGCACAGAAAACTGCACATGAGCTTGTGAAACTAGCAAGGGATAGAATGCTTTTTATTCAATTCAATTCAATTCAATTCAATTCAATTCAATTCAATTCAATTCAATTCAATTCAATTCAATTCAAACCTTTATTGGCATTACAAACATTAAAATACAAGGAATTAGCATATCATAAGGATGACAGCAGGAAAACAATACTCAAAGAAGAGTTTGGTTACATTTCCTTTTGAACACTTCCTCCAGGAACTTAGCGACAATTTGGGTAATCTCAGGTATAGCATCACAAAGCAAATACCGGCAGGATGACACAGGATCCACATCGTTCAGAGGATATTTGCCCTGCAAAGGTCTTAGAAGCAAATCATGCCGAAGAGACACAAATAAATAACAATCAAAAATGATATGATAGATTGTATCTGGGCTGCCACAAAGACAGAGTCTGTCATGGATGGGAATGCGTTTATACCTTCCAAGGAGCACCTTAGAAGGGAAAGCATTCACTCTAGCCGAGAAAAAGGCCCTTCACTGGGAAGGTAACACAAGATCGTTGAAATAATGCGCCATCTTGCCCAATTGATTTTCTATACCAAGCATGGCAGGGGAGCATACGCGAGGTTGGGCTGGTCTGAGTTTGTGATATTCCAAGTCCAAAAGTCTCTGTTTAATAGTGCTAAATACAAAGCTTTCATCTGAAAGGTATAGGTCCTCAATTGCAATCCCAATCTGTTTAAGCTTGGATATAATATATCGCGACCACAGCGAGATGTATTTGTCTTTTTTGAGATATAATAGCAGACTTCGAGGAGATGCTCTATATAAGATTCTGAGCCAATATTTAATTGTTAAGATCCAGGCTTTAGTTTCAATTAAACTTTGACCCGTTTCTATGCAGATTATGGGATAAGAGACGCAATTAGGAGCCCCTAAGAGCTGCCTCAGAAAGGAAGCCTGTATACCTTCCACTTTAGCGTTGAAAGCTCTCAACCAAAGAGGAATACCATAAAGTATTTGAGAGAGAGATTTGGCTTTAAATTTCCTAATTGCTGCTAGTACAAATTGATTGCCTCTTGTAAAATAGAACTGTTTGATCTGGGTGGTGGAAAAATTGGCTAAGTGAATTGACTTATTACGATGAGTTACCCAAGAAAGATTATAGCTAAAAGTAATGCCAAAGTATTTAAAAGTTTTAACTTGTTCAATTTCTATACTGCCCATAGACCATCTCGCCAGATGCCATCTTTTAGCAAATATTATTACCTTTGATTTGGAAAAATTGATAGTGAGTGAGTTACTTTGACACTAATTATAAAATGCCTCCAAATATCTTCGTAAGCCCACCCTCGAGCAGGAAAGAACTGTGGTATCATCGGCGTAAAGTAACAAAGGAGTAGGAAGACCGCCAAGACTGGGGGGGTGACCATTAACTGAACTAAGGGAGTGGGCCAAGTCATTCAAGAAAAGATTAAAAAGGTGAGGAGCAAGGACACAGCCCTGCTTAACTCCCTTCTGCGTGGGTATTCTCTCTGTTAAATGACCCTTAGCTGAATATTTAAATTGACAAGAGGTGTCTGTATGCAGTTTCTTTAGTAGGAACAGCAACCTCAGGTCTATTCCTTGTTTCTTCAGTTTAGACCATAGTACATCCCTCGGAATTGAGTCAAAAGCGCTTTTAAGATCTATAAATGCTACAAAAAGCTTTTTCTTTCCTAAATTCAGGTATTTTTCAATTAGGAAGTTCAGTGTGAGACAGTGGTCAATCGCAGAATTTCCTTTGCAGAAGCCTATCTGTTCAGGCCCGATTACATCATTTGTATACATCCAATCTAGTAGGCGGCGTTCAAGATGTTTAGCGTAAAGCTTGCCTAAAATAGATAAAAGGCTGATTGGACGAAAATTACCAGGCTGGTCAAACCCACCTTTCTTGTAAATTGGAATTATTATTGAATTGAGCCAAGTGTTCGGAATTTTGCTGTAATGATCAATGAGAGTAAATAAGGAAGCCAACGGCTGGGCCCACCAGTCAACATGTTTTTTAAGTAGTTCAGCTGGGAGCCCGTCCGGGCCAGGCGATTTTCCCATTTTTAGATCAGCAATTAATTCAATGATTTCATCTGTGCTCACTGGAGGCCACAGTCGTAAATCTAAGGCAGTGGAATCATCTTCCTCATTGTAGGGAGCTACAGGGGCATCATACAATGTTGAGAAGTGTGCCACCCATTGCTGAGATGTAATAGCAGGGGTGGCAAAAGAGGCATTATCACTGGAATTGCTCGAAGTAAGTTTCCAGAAAGATTTACTGTTCTTACATTTGATAGCCCTATACAATTGGTCCCATTTACCCTGAAAAAAAAATTTTTTTTTTCTTAATGATAAGGTCTTGGAAGCTTTCCTTATGATTTAAGAATTCATTATATTTACTAAAGTCCCCAGCCTGGCGTAATTCTTTAAATATGCATCACAATTTCTTTTTCCGGATATGGCATTCCAGATCAAACCAAGTGGCAGATTTTGAGACAGCTACCTCAGCAGGTTTAGCTTTTAGACTAGATTTGCTAATTAAGCAAGAGAAGATAGAAAGAGCATCTTCAACCGAAGTTGAGTTAGTTAAAGCCACTTGCAAGCTGATCATTGGTTCAGATCCAAGTAAAACATGGAAATCCTTTTCTAAAGCTGCAGACCATCTAATTCTTTTAAAGATATTATCGGAGGCATGACTATCATAAAGCGATATGTGTGCAAGGTTTAATGAGTTACATTTTAAAACTATAGTCAAAGGCAGTTGGTCACTTTCGATGCGAGATTCGATAGTAAAATAGGGAATATCGGGCAATAGGCTATACGAGCAGAGCATATAATCTATAACACTTTGACCCCTTGTGGAGCTAAAAGTGCACCCCTTTGAGTTGGGGAAGCAGCTTAAACCATTCAGGATTATCAAATTGTGCATTATGCAAAGGTCTAACATCTTCCTCCCTGCAGTATTAAAAGCTGCATCACTAGATGAGCAGGGTAAGCAGAGAATCAGCGGTAGAAGCTCTTTATCATCGAAGCCTAACTTTGAGAACCAGTCATAAATACTATTTCCAGTTCTAGCGTTAAAATCACCAGCCATAAAAAGTTGATCTGCAGGAAACTTTTTAGTTAAGAACAAAATGTAGTTAAAAAACTTATCCCAATTGGCAATATAGTCACCACCTTCTGCAGCCTGGGGTAGATAAACATTAACAATAATAAGATTCATAGAAGGTAATACCAACCTAAGTGCTTGAGCTATAGGGGGACATGAATCTAACAATAAAATCTGTGCATCAAGATTAGCATTCACTAAAATTGCTAATCCAGCCCTGTGATGGCCCTTATTAAAAAGTTTATATGCTGGAAGAATAAAGTTTCTAAAACCATTTAAATTAAAAGGGTTTGCTGACCAAGTTTCCTGCAAAAGAAGAGAATCAAAAGAGGTTAAAAAAATTTAAAAATCCATGCCATGCCATGCATTTTGTTTCTCCACCCCGCTATGTTCCAAGAGACCAAACTCAAGGAACCAGGGGGGGTATAAGTACTTAGTCAATCCAGGTCAGTTATGTAATTCAGAGAATTAGAAGGATCATCGAATATGCAACCATTTTGGGGAATGGCCTTTGAGGTAGAATATACGGCTTCCATGGTTGTAAAGCTTGAGTCAGTCAATAACTCCTGGGGGTTAGTAGTAGTCAGGCTGGTCTTTAAGCCTTTAGGGATCATTGGGGTAGGCTTCGCATAAGGACTCAGTGGAGAAAGGATCATAGACTCTTTGTTGTTCACTGCAGAGCAGGGAACCTCATCATCTCTTATGTTTTGTAGTCTGTTTTTTATTAAATCTAATCTTTCTAAAATCATTTGTTGGTCTGGAGTGGGTAGGGTTCCAAAAGAACAAAGAAGATCTTCTTCAATTGAGTTTTCCAAAATGTTGTAGAGTGTGCTGTTTTGAGGTTGAGTCCACTGTTCACCGATGGGTTCTAAGGGCTGTTGGAATTCTTTTGCAGACCTATCTATCGTATCAGTCACTGCCAGCTGAGGGAGCATTGACTCCTGCTGCTGTAATTGGGGTTCTTCGTTGGCTGGCTTAGTCGTTGGCCTCTTAGGGAACAGGGCTTTGATTGTTGTATTAACAAAGATGTGTGTTGAGAAAATCCCTTTTATCCAAAGGTGCTTTTGATATTTTTGGATTAGTAAGGGCAGTTTAACAGACTGGAATACTAACATGATTCTTTGTGTCCATCGAGTCTGATTAAGGAGTTCCACTGATTCCAAATCAATCGATTGAGGTCTAATGTGGAGAAGCACGTGAAGATGGGATTTAGCCTGAAATTTATTTTTCCAACTTGGAATCTTCCCTTTATAAGTGCACACTGTTAAACAAACTTTGGTTGGTTGTAATACCAAAGATTGGGTATAGTCTTCAAGCTCTAGCGAAATCTCGAGTTTGCTGTTAATTCTCCGAGATGTTTCACTCTCCTGGCAATCAGGTGGAACTCGACATAATTGCTGAGCTCTTTGATTAAATGCCGGAGAAGAGACTTGGGGATTGTGACGTAATTGAGCAATTTTAGTATGGAGCTTCTTCATTTCAGTCATAAGACTGGAAAGATAAGTTTCAATTCCTTTTATGTTTGCAAAGATACGCTTCACTGTTTGAGCAATTAGAGCAATGTGAGACTGCTCAAAGGTGAGCACATCAAGCTCTTTCTTTTCTTCTGACTCTTTCCAACTTCCTTTTCCAGTTTTCTCTGACTTCAAAGCTCTGTTAGGGAAAAATGTATGCTGCTTCTTTAATTGCCCCTCCCCAGGACTGGCTTCAGCATCTTCTTGCTTCTCCAACACCAACCCAGATACTTTTCCGCCCTCCAACTCCACAAACTCACAGCAATCAGCTGTACCACCAACAATAAAGTCCTCTGCTCCCTCGTTAGAGGTAAAAAAATCTTCTTAGTTTGTTTGCCAGCTGGTAATAAAGTTGGCCCCCTTCATGGATCACTGCCTTGTTGTGGCGAAGGGGCTTGTGTAACTCAGTGAAGCCATGAGCTATACCGTGCAGGGCCACCCAAGACGGACAGGTCATGACAGAGAGTTCTGACAAAATGTGGTCCACTGGAGAAGGAAATGGCAACCCACTCCAGTATCCTTGCCAAGAAAACCCCATGGACAATGTTAAAAGGCTAAAAGATATGACGCCAGAAGATGAGCCCCTTAGGTCGGAAGGTGTCCAATATGCTACTGGGGAAGAGCGGAGGGCAATTCCAAGTAGCTCCAGAAAGAGTGAAGCGGCTGGGCCAAAGCCAAAAGGACGTTCAGCTGTGGATGTATCTGGAAGCGAAAAGAAGGTCCGATGCTGTAAAGAACAATATTGTATAGGTACGTGGAATGTAAGATCCATGAACCAAGGCAAGCTGGATGTGGTCAAACATGAGATGACAAGATTGAACGTCGACATCTTGGGAATCAGCAAATTGAAATGGACGGGAATGGGTGAATTTAATTCAGGTGACCATTATATCTACTACTGTGGGCAAGAAACCCTTAGAAGAAATGGAGTTGCACTCATAGTCAATAAGAGAGTGGGAAAAGCAGTAATGGGGTACAACCTCAAAAACGACAGAATGATCTCAGTGCATATCCAAGGAAAACCATTCAACATCACGGTAATCCAAGTCTATGCCCCAACCACTGATGCTGAAGAAGCTGAAGTTGACCAGTTCTATGAAGACCTACAACACCTTCTAGAACTAGCACAAAAAAAGATGTCCTTTTCATCGTAGGGGATTGGAATGCTAAAGTAGGAAGTCAAGGAGTAATCGGAATAACAGGCAAGTTTGGCCTTGGAGTAAAAAATGAAGCAGGGCAAAGGCTAATAGAGTTCTGTCAAGAGAACAAGCTAGTCATAGCAAACACTCTTTTCCAACAACACAAGAGACGACTCTACACATGGACATCACCAGATGGTCAATACCGAAACCAGATTGATTACATACTTTGCAGCCAAAGATGGAGAAGCTCTATACAGACGGCAAAAACAAGACCAGGAGCTGACTGTGGCTCAGATCATGAGCTTCTTACTGCAAAATTTAGGCTTAAACTGAAGAATGTAGGGAAAACCACTAGACCACTCAGGTATGACTTAGATCATATTCCATGTGACTACACAGTGAAGGTGATGAATAGATTTAGAGGATTAGATTTGGTAGACAGAGTGCCTGAAGAACTATGGATGGAGGTCTGTAACATTGTACAAGAGGCAGCAACTAAAACCATCCCAAAGAAAAAGAAATGCAAGAAAGCAAAATGGCTGTCTGATGAGGCTTTACAAATAGCTGTGGAAAGAAGGAATGCGAAAAGCAAGGGTGAAAGGGAAAGATATAAGCAACTGAATGCAGATTTCCAGAGAATAGCAAGGAGAGATAAGAAGGCCTTCTGAAATGAACAATGCAAAGAAATTGAAGAAAACAATAGAATGGGGAAGACTAGAGATCTCTTCAAGAAAATTGGAGATATCAAAGGAACGTTTAGTGCAAAGATGGGCATGATAAAGGACAAAAAAGGCAGGGACCTAACAGAAGCAGAAGGGATTAAGAAGAGGTGGCAAGAATACCCAGAAGAACTATACAAGAAAGATCTTAATGTCCCTGATGTCCATGCTGGTGTGGTCACTGACCCTGAGCCAGACATCCTAGAGAGTGAAGTCAAGTGGGCCTTAGGAAGCATTGCTAACAACAAAGCTAGTGGAGATGACAGTATTCCAGCTGAGTTCTTTAAAATACTAAAAGACGATGCTGTTAAAGTGCTGCACTCAATATGCCAGCAAGTTTGGAAAACGCAACAGTGGCCACGGGATTGGAAAAGGTCAGTTTACGTTCCAATTCCAAAGAAGGGCAATGCCAAAGAATGCTCAAACTATCGCACAATTGCACTCATTTCACATGCTAGCAAGGTTATGCTCAAAATCCTACAAGCTAGGCTTCAGCAGTACGTGAACCGAGAACTACCGGATGTACAAGCTGGGTTTCGAAGAGGCAGAGGAACTAGAGATCAAATTGCCAACATTCGCTGGATCATGGAGAAAGCACGAGAGTTCCAGAAAAGCATCTACTTCTGCTTCATTGACTATGCAAAAGCCTTTGATTGTGTGGATCACAACAAACTGTGGCAAATTCTTAAAGAGATGGGGATACCAGACCACCTTACCTGTCTCCTGAGAAATCTGTATGCGGGCCAAGAAGCAACAGTTAGAACCGGTCATGGAACAACCGATTGGTTCAAAATAGGGAAAGGAGTACGACAAGGCTGTATACTGTCACCCTGCTCATTTAACCTATATGCAGAGTACATCATGAGAAATGCCAGGCTGGAAGAATCACAAGCCGGAATTAAGATTGCAGGGAGAAACATCAATAACCTCAGATATGCAGACGATACCACCCTAATGGCAGAAAGTGAAGAAGAACTAAAGAGCCTCTTGATGAGGGTGAAAGAGGAGAGTACGAAAGCTGGCTTGAAACTCAACATTAAAAAAACTAAGATCATGGCATCTGGACCCATCAATCCCTGGCAAATAGAAGGGGTAGAAATGGAAGCAGTAACAGACTTCATTTATTTGGGCTCCAAGATCACTGCAGACGGAGACTGTAGCCATGAAATTAAAAGACGCTTGCTCCTTGGGAGGAAAGCTATGGCAAACCTAGATAGCATATTAAAAAGCAGAGATGTCACCTTGCCGACAAAGATCCGCATAGTCAAAGCTATGGTTTTTCCAGTAGTAATGTATGGCTGTGAGAGCTGGACCATAAAGAAGGCTGAGCGCCGAAGAATTGATGCCTTTGAACTGTGGTGCTGGAGAAGACTCTTAAGAGTCCCCTGGACTGCTAGGAGGTCAAGCCAGTCAATCTTAAAGGAAATCAACTCTGATTGCTCATTGGAAGGATTGATAATGAAGCTTAAGCTCAGATACTTTGGTCACCTAATGCGAAGAGAGGACTCTTTGGAAAAGACCCTGATGATGGGAAAGATGGAAGGCAAAAGGAGAAGAGGATGGCAGAGGATGAGATGGCTAGATAGCATCACTGAAGCAATGAGCATGAAATTGAGCAAACTCAGGGAGGCAGTGAAGGACAGGAAGGCCTGGCGCAATATGGTTCATGGGGTCATGAAGAGTCGGACACAACTTAACGACTGAACAACAATAAAGTTGGCTCCTCAAAGCTCCTTGGACGCTTGCCAAGAGTCATCGTCCTTCCTCCACTTTTGCTTTTGCACTTGCTTTTCCCAAATCCCAATCAAATCCCTGTTGCTGTTAACCTGAGGGTTTTCCAGAGGTATATATTCTGGCCAATTACAGTCTTATAATTGAAACTAAATTGTAATCCACATTAAGATTTACTTTTGCCTTTTGGTAATAATAGCAGGATTTTTTCTTGGATAAAAAAGGAATCTACCTTAACTTCTCAGAAGTTTAGGGAACCTCTCCAGGCAGCTCCCCAGGTCTTATCACTGTGAGTTATAGCAGGCAACTCACTTCTGGAAGTTGAAAAGGTTGCTGGGTCTCTCCCTTATCTTCAGCAGGGCTTTCCCTCCAAGGAATAGGCAGGATATATGGGAAACGTCCAAATGTAATTAAAAATACCCTTTATTTATATTTGTAGAATGTTCATTTATTCAACCCAAAATAAGCTTATTTCAAAATTCTGTTACTGAACTGAAAGGGCTTTTTTTTCCAACAGTCCTCCCCTGCCCACTCCTGTGATAGGATATGGCCTTGTACTTTTCCCCATATTCCTTTGCAGCCCTGAGGTTTGCTATCACAAAGGACAGGATATGGATTGTTTTTCATCTTTTACAATGCCTTCACATTTCCATCCATCCATCCATCCATCCATCCATCCATCCATCCATTTATCCATTTATATATAGATAGATTCATAAGGCCATGCAACTCAAACAATATGTCTCTAGGTTCACATTAGATGGGTTTGGCTCACTGCTTAGGATTTTGGGGGAAGAGAACCATTCAAAGATCATTTCCCATGTTAGTTTTCTTTCTTGCTGATGTAATCTTTATGGATTCTCTTAGCTCAGAAAGTATGGATGCAGATAGCAAGCCATATCACTTCATTGGTGACTCTAAAATAATATAAAAGGATTATTTTTATTTAGTTATTTATTAAATTTGTATGCTGCCCATCTGCCCCAGAGAGTGACTCTGGGTGGCTCACAATTAAAGTAAAATTCAAAGGCAGTTAAAAATATAAATATCCACATTAATTAGTTAAAAAGTCAAACTATATAAAAGGATCATATACATAAAAAAAGACTAAAAACATTCAAGACAACGGGGAGGTAGAATCAATTACCCCACAAGCCAATTCCAAAGGTACGAGCTCCCATCCGGCCCCCAGGCCATCTGGCATAGCCAAGATTTCACACTCTTCCTGAAGCCCATGAGAATGGGGGCACACTGCAACTCGGGTGGTAAGTTGTTCCACAGAGCGGGGGCCATGGCAGAAAAGCCTCTCTTCCTAGACCCCCACCAGTTGAAATTCCTTGACTGGTGGGGTCTGCAACATGCCCCTTCTGCTGGACCGAGTGGGGTAGGCTGATGTAACAGGGGTGAGACGGCTCCTCGGATAAGCTGGTCCTGTGCCATGAAGGGCTTTAAAGGTAATAACCAACACCTTGAATTGGACCTGGAAGCAAACCGGCAACCAATGCAGCTCACGTAACAGAGGTGTTATATGGGCCCCACGGGGGCATTCAGAACTGCCTGCGCCATTGCATTTTGCGCCAGCTGTAGCTTCTGGATACTCTTCAAGGGAAGCCCCATGTAGAGTGCATTGCAGTAATCCAACCGGGAGGTGACCAGGGCATGAGTGACCGTGTGGAGAGCCTCCTGATCCAGGAAGGGGTGTAACTGACGCACAACACAAAGTTGAGCAAAGGCCCTCCTAGCCATGACTGCCACCTGCTCTTTGAATAGGAGTCGTGAGTCTAGGAAGACTCCCAGATCACACATGGGGTCAGTGCAACCCCGTCAAGAACCGAAGCTGATAAATGCCCAGATCTTGAGGTTCCCTGTACCCACAGCCACTCTTACCAGGGTTCAGTTGAAGCCTGTTGTCCCCCATCCAGGCCCCTACAGATTATGAGTGTCAAAGTCAACTTGTTCAGACCCTAAGCATTGCTGTCAACTGAGGGCCTGCTATCATTTGGCTCACGACAACTGGGAATGATTGTGCCACTGCTGTTTTTTTGATGTCATAATTTAACTGTTTTGAGAGTGTTTTCAGTATAAGCTGAAATCTCAGATAGCATGGTTTTCAGTGCAGTCCATTCAGCCATTTAAGCTGCAAGCTATTATCAAATGCCAAAAACATTAGCAATGATGGAAGGAAGGAAGGAAGGAAGGAAGGAAGGAAGGAAGGAAGGAAGGAAGGAAGGAAGGAAGGAAGGAAGGAAGGAAGGAAGGAAGGAAGGAAGGAATAAATAAATCTCAGTCACGCTTCTGGTCTCTCTTTCTGGCATTCTCTGCTTTGCCTGCTGAAGTACCTGATGTCCTGGATAGCAGATTTTCTATCTCTTTTTTTGCCCCAAACTTTAAGACTATTGACAAGCAAAATAATAAATTCTCCATTCTTCATGCCAATAGCAACCATCTCGCCATCCGGACTGTAGGCAGCGCATCTTGCAGCATGGCCCAGATTGACTTTATTCAGAAGTTTCTGCAGAACAGAAATGATGTCATTTAGTTACAGTGCCTCACATTATTTATAACTTGTATTCTTTTGCTTTAGAGTTAAATATACTCACAGCGCTCTCTCTCTCTCTCTCTCGCACACACACACACACGCACACACAGTCACATACACCAAACAGACATCTCTATGCAAGGGGGAGTGTCTGTGCTGTAAATGTTTGAGAGCTGTATGGAGCCACTAGAAAGGATTGGGCCTGGGTTTGGAGCTAAGATCCTCTGTGTGTCTCGGAGCTGGATATAGGAGAACAAACTGAAACTCACTTTGGATGAGATGGTCTTGTCACTGAATCTGGAGGCTGGGCTTTGTGATTTGGGAGGTTTGACTTATCAGGACAAGGTTGTATTTCCCTTTAAGGATCAGATTCACAATTTGGGGGTCCTTTTGGATCTGGCATTGGTAGCCATAGTAAACTGGTGGCAAGAGGGGACATTTGTCAGCTTTAGAGATAAATTCAGTATACCCATTCCTGGAATTCAAAGATCGAGCATATGCACTGATAACTCAAGATGATTTGGAAACTGCAATTGGCCCAGAATGCAGCTATGCACGTGTGAATGACACTTTGAAGACAAGCCATATTGCTCCCAGGTTCAAACAGTTGACCAATTGCTTGTTGCTTTCTAGGCTCCGTTTAAGGTACTCACCATTGTCTAGAAAGCGTTTGTATGGTGCTGCTTTTTAATTATTACAGTATATTGAGTTTTAAGTCGAATTTTAGATTTTGTAAGTCACCTAGAGCCAGAATAACGGAAGTGGGCAGCATATAACATTTTAAGTCTTTCCTTCTAAGGTAAAATATGAAATAACAGTTTTTCAAAAACAGCAAATCCAATTTTCTCTATATTCAAAGCAATAAATTTCACATGGTTGACAGAAGAATCAACTTTGAGTGAAAGTACTTTGTTATTGTTAATAATGTTCATCTAAGTGCTTTAAATATTCATAACTTGCTTGAAATATCTTTACACATGCTGTGTAAGTAATCATTATTAGCTGCAATAACAGACATTGATTGAAGAACTTGGGGTTCAGGTCATATTATTACAGTTCATTAAGCAAATTCAGGCCAATGTTTAGTTTAGTTGAAACAAGCAGAACTAATATGGCTAGTTTATTTATGCCAAAACTGCTTTTATAAAATTATGAAATTTCAGTGCATATATACTGGGTGGGATTTATACACTTCATAAATTTCACTACAAAGGGAAAAACCTATGAAGTACCTTGGACATTGAGGTTGAAATCCTAAGCATAATTACACTGAACGTTCTGAGTACACATACGTAAAATTCCTCTGTGAATGTGCTATGATAAAGTGTAGCAGCAGCCAATAATTCTGACAGATTGAAGGCTTATTACACTACGGACCAAGCACTTCTTACTTTATCACAAAGGTCCCAAATCCTTGCAGTTCCATCATTACTAGCAGAGATAAAGATATCTTTGGAGGGATGAGTTGCCAGGCCCCAAATTTCTCCTTCCATGTGGCTATCAATCAGAAGATTAGAAGCACCATTTTTTTCTCCAACTTCAAGGATTTCTCCATCTTTGGTCCCCACTAAAATTTTGCCCTGTGGACATTTCAAAGCCGTATGGAGTTAGAAAAACAATGCACAGGAGACTCTTTGCACCTCTGTTCAATATTTATTTTGTTGTGTTAAAGTGGGGAGAGTAGGAAGGAAGAAACAAGAGACAGCAAGGACAGCAGTCTAGAACATAAATTATTGTGAACTTTTTGTAAAATTTCTGATTGTAAATTTTCTGATACAATTTACAAATGTCTGATTTGTAATTTTTTTCTTAAAAAACAAATGAAATAAAAATCAAACCCATCATGCTATGACCGCATACCATTAGGTAAATTTGTGCTATACAGTTCTAATGGCGTTGTATCAGTTTACCCCAAAGTTTATCTCAAAGATGATGTGAAATCTCTTTCTCAGAACTAGTTTCCAGAGTTCTTGAGGGAAAGCGAATGACAATGCAACAGATTTTTCTATTATACAGAAACATGCAAAGACAGAGATGCATAACTTATGGCCAGAGGGTTAAAAGTCTTCCAAAAATTTTAATGCCACAGAATGGGAGAGTATTAAGTATAGTAAGTTGTAATGAAATTACATTTGTATATGTATATATAAAATTGTCCTGGCCTCGCCTGCTACTTTTTGGAGTGCTGTCCTGCTACCTCTCATTAATCCAGTTGAAGGTCAAGGGTGGTCCTCAGACTCGAAAAAGCTGTGCACCCCAGTGCAGAGTTATTAAGATTAACAGAATATTTACCGTACAAGATCTTTTCAGAAGCAGGGGCTGCCCCAGCTCGATGGAACAGCTTAGCACAAGGCCAGGATGGCTACCACACTGTTATTATTATAGGAAAGAGGATAAGACTACTGTATCTCTTCCACCAGGATTTTGGAGAATAGGTTGTGTGATCTGATGGCTTTTACGTATTCTTTTGGTATTTGTGATTTTAAGGTTCTTGGTTTTATGGTTATATCTGGAACATTAAATTTATATGATTGTATATTTTTAGATTTTTACTGTAAGCTGCCCATAAACTATGATTGGGGTAGCATATACATTTTGTGAAATAAACAAATGAACAGATAACCTAATTAAATGTTGGATTACGTCTTCTACCAAGTTCCCCTACTCAAGGAAAAAGGACACAATTCAGAGTATATACTTAAATCTGTTTGGTGTCAGTGGTTAACAGGCAACATGAGTGTAACTGTATCAATGGCCCTTCCTCGATCAACTGTTGGAGTGACATGGGATGATATCAGTGAGAACAGCAAACGTTGTATTTTTGTTATTCAAAATGTTTTGTTTTGTTTTGCTGATATTTTTTTACTATTTTATACTGTGTGATGCATGCATTCCTCAAAAGCCATTTCAAATCTGTAGTGGGACTATGGTGGCATATTTCTCACCATGAGGATGGGCACTCTTCTCCTGCTATTTGTCTTTATAGTGAGTTTACATACAACCATGTGAGGGTAACTGGTCATAAATATTTACTCTGAATTACCAGATATTCCACCAAGACATTCAGTATATCTGGTATTGAAATGATAATATGTCAGCATTGTGACAGAAAGATTGCATGGATGAACCCTCATATTTTTCTTGAAACATGCTTGCTTGACTGGCATCCATAAGCATCTGCCTCATGTTTCTGCTTGTCTCTATCCACTGTAGCTATCCAGCCTCCTCTCTTTAAGTGACAATCACCTGTTCAGTCTCTTTGGTTCATTTAACACTCAACATGAGACTCTGATGAGGAGAGGAACCGGCAGCACATTTTGTGTGTTTCACATACCTTTCCTCGGCACACTGAACGCACACATTCCACAATCTGTCCTGTCTCAAGTTGAAAGGCTCGGCAGCGCTTCATCTCTTGATCCCATAGTTTTACAGCCCCTCCTTCTTTAGTTCTGAAAAAAAAAAAAAAGAAATATATAAGAAATATTCCATTCACCCCAAATTCCCATGATCCTGTAATAAACTGACCATACCTTTTCCCTTACAACCAGATGTCTGATACCAAGTAGTAAATAAGGAATTTACTATGTGTTTTCAGGTGGAGGTAGCAAATACAGGTGATCTACGGTGGAAATGTCTGGCTGTAATAGATGAAGTACCCTTGGAAGTACCCTTGGAAGACAGCCCTTGGAAACAATAGCTTCAAATACATGGATGCCAACATTTTTCAATATAAAACTTTAAACATAACCCTCTGTGAAAGGAAGCTCTCATTTCTATTCTGGATGGCATTAAAAACAATTTCTCAGTGTGAAACAAGAGGATAAGATATCTTCATTTATCCTTCTAAGATCTGTCCTCTGTCTTTAAGATATACACAAATACATCTATGATTTTTCCAATTACTTTATTCTATTCCTCCTATCTTGTTTTCAGTTCCTTTTCTAAATGGTCAGCCTGCATATTCATTTCATGCAGGCTGATCTAAGTCTTTTGTTGAGCCTGCATCATGTGCTCTTGCCATTGTGGGCTACGTAAGCAGTGATATTTACAGAGCTGGACCAAAATTATAACCCAGTATAGAACTACCAAAACATATTCTTTGTCTGTTTTTCTCAGCCCAAGTACTGTACCTTGCCGTGCTTACTTGGACTGCTCAGGAAGTGAAGGATACAAATAATATTTTTTCAACCTGCCATAAACCCCCACACTCCTTATTCTTATCTGAATTTCTTTCTGAAGGATTACGGCTATGTAGGTAACTGCAGGCAGAAAAAGTTATACTTTCTTACGGTCTCTCTTTCCCTCCAGTAACGATGAGCCCATCGCGAAGAGTGGTGTACATTGTAAAGACTGGGCCAGTGTGAGCTTTTGCCACAAGTCGAATTAAAAAGTGATCCTTCCACACATAAACATCTCCATTGATGGCACCAGTGAAAGTCAGATTATTCTGAAAGAAACAACAATAATCTGCCTTGTAGATGCTATGAATTATTAGCTCTGCTACTTCTTGACATAATATCAATTCTTTGCTTCAGCATCCAGTTTGTAAAACAGAGATGGATAGCTTCTCTGGACTAGTGTGCTTTGCCATCCAAGCTGATCTTCCTGAATAGTCAGCTTCCATATTGAAACAGGTATATTCTAGCAATAAAGACTTCATATGTAGGATGAATAAAAACTCAACCCAGGATACTGATTTTGCCAGCATTATTCTGTAAAGATGTTGTATTATCTCTCTTTATGTTAAATCATGCTTACTCCCTAGTAAACATGTTTACCGTTGAAGTCCTTCTCATGAATCTGGCTTAATTTTTCTCTGCACAAATCACACAAAACAAGGAGGAGGGGAAGGAGGATTACTTACTGCTCCAAACGCCACTGAAAGCATGGTTTGCATTTTGGCATCATCCAATGAACCTATGACTCCTTTTTTATAGAGCAAAGCACTTCCAGCCAGAGTCCAGAATTTCATGTGTTTTACTCCGACAGACACAAATTGGGTATCAGAATCTGGACGAAACTCTACAACAAAGATCCTCTCTAAGTGACCTCCTCTGCTTGCAATTTTAGCACCTGTAGTAATCAGAGAAGTTTTAATCTTTCAGAAACACAAGTAGGTCACAACTACATCTACCATCAGGCTAGTCCTTGGGATGCCATTCTTGAGGTGCATCTGCCACATGGCTACTGGGGGAAATTCTACTGTAAAAGGAGTCTGTGTCAATAGCTTCTTGCCATCCCAGTTAAGAAGGTTCTACATTCCCTCCAACTACAGAAGAATCATCCTTTGAAAACCAACTGCTGGGAACATAAGTAGGAGATGTTATTCCACATGTTATTGAGAGAAGGCAGATGACAAGTCCGAGAGAATACTACTCAGCTGGGCTCTTCCTTCCCTTCCCCATCATGTCATTACCACCCACTGCTGGGTGAGAAAGATTCTAGAAATTTATTTTTAAGTAATATTTTTATTTACACTGCTTTTTTGCCTGTAGTGTAGTGTATGTAGTGTAGTATTTTTCTTTACAATACTTTATATTGCTTATAAGAAGTTTTAAAAGGATTGTTATTCTGGAAGGTAAATAAATAAATATCCTGGGCATCTGAATGGGAAAGAATACTCATGGGACTGTGGGATCACAGGCCTTTTATCTGATCCAGAACAACTTACTTACCTACTTACTTACTTACTTATTTATTTATTAAATTTGTATGCCACCCATCTCCCCCAGTGGGTGACTCCTTATTTCTTTGTGATATTTGAGGAAAATTGCATAGTAATTTTATTCTCTGCAACTCAATTTTTTTTGCTGCATTAATTTTTTTAATCTTTTGTGGAATATGGTTGTATTCTAATTGTTGTTACTATACCTTCCTCACAGAACTTTGTTGAATGGTCCAAAAATACTATCAATAAAGTAAATATATAGCTAGATAAATAGATATCAATGTAATGCACAAATCTTATTTGACCTTAGGCAGTATTAAGACAGAGGGAAAAGTACAAAAACAGAAATGAAACATTTTTTTCAGATGAATAAGAAATAACTATGCTACCATGTACTTAATGTGCAATTTGGATGTAAAATCAATGTTCATCCAATTAGTAAGAATGAAGATTGGAAATTTACCTTCCTGCCATCTCCACACTGTGATTGTATGCTCTGGATCAACTCCTAGAGACACCAGGAGTTTGCCAGTTGCACTGAAGTTGACATAGTTCACTCCTTTGGAATGGAAGCAACGCAGCATAGAGACAGTCTGCTTAGTCATTGCATCCCATATGTGGATAGACGGTGTGGTACCTGAAAGTTTTTAATTAGGGGGAATTAAGAAAATATTATTTAAATGTATGACTCTTCAAATGAAAGTACATCTTATTAAAATAAGGCAGTTATGCAGTATAGACAAAACATCTCGAACACTCCCCAAGGTAACACAGAATTGTAATAATAGCATGGAACAAAACTTAAGGTTGAAGGGAATTGTTAGACTCCATGGGATGATAAACTGTAAAATAAAAATGAAATATTTATGGATAAATGCACAAAGAAAGGGTTGATCTGTTGATGTTCACCTTGTATCTGTAAGTGACATAGATACAACAAATGAGCATGAGAATGGTAACTGCACTGACAAGAACTCAAAAAGGAGAAATCCTTACCTGGAAATTCTGCCATATTACCTGTGTGATGAGGGCAATGGCAAATGAGAAAGCACCAGGGAAAAACAATAGCTGAAATAAGTTAAGGTTTCTAATGCTGAAGTTCTCAACATCAGCACCAGAAAGAAATATCAAAGTAAAGAAACAACAGTAGCAACAACATGAGTATGGATTAAAAAAATTAAAACAAGCAGGAATATTGTTGAATTATGTATCTAATATAATGCTTGTTATTGAAAAAAACAAGCTTTGTCCTGATGTAGTATTCTATTATGGGAATAAGAATTCCAGTGGAGATCAATGCATACGGAACAGTGTTTACCTCTTCTATCTGCTCAAGAGTTAAGGACATTATCTTGGGAATGGGGATGACTCCTCCCACCACCTCTCCTCTTAGCAGCCAATTCCATTATTTTACCTTAATAACAATAACAGAAAACATTGGCACTCATCTTAATGATGGTCACACGAGCCAGGATTCCTGTTTAATTATGACTTGCTTCTGAAGTCTCTTATTCACATTGTAAGGTTTAATGAGAAGACAATCATTTAAGAAGGACCCAGCATGGGAAACCACATTAAGAGCTATTCAGAGTTCCACATAGGCATTGTCACAAAAGCCCTTCCTGAATAATAGCTCAGAAGCACAGCCTGCGTCTTAACTTTATATCGTCAAAATTTACACCCATATTAACTTCCACCAGCCTCAAATTAGGTCACAATTTTAGCAAAATTGTTGCCTGAGACCTTAAAAATTATTATATATCAAGGTAGACACTTCTGCTTTACGTGGTCTCCTTACATTGATTTATAATAAATTCATACATTACTTAATTTGTTCCATGCATTTCTAATCAAGTAGATATTCAAAATAGCTCAACACTCAAACAGCACGCACACACACACACACAATTAGGAAGTGTAACACTATCCAATTTCACATGCAAACATGCAAACAGAGAATGAATGCAGTTATTTAAAACCCTTTATTTTAAATTGACTATAGACCTACCAATCTGGCTGGTGGCCACAATATTTTTATATTTCGGGTGCTGGTTGACTGTTAGGCAGAGGATGTCGTCTGTATGTTCCAGGTAGAAAGTTTGACTTCCTATGCAGTTCCAAACAAAAAAAGGAATTTATTTTTCAATATCCCATAAACAGAAACTATAGAAGCAGAACATTTTCAGATGAGCCTATTTCACAAAATGAATGCATTTAAGAGTGTTAATAATTAGCCCCATTTGTACAAAATAGCTGAAATGTAATGTAAAGACAGTGTTAGACTCTTAAAATAAACAAGTGCTTAAGGTTTTGCTAATCATCTGCTCATGCCAAACTCCAATATGCTCCCATTATTTGCTTAACAATTCAATTCCAAAGAGTGACTGTGCTATATATTCAGAAGAGGATTTCAGTTAAGCAACTGTCTCTACCTGGGCGATCACCTTGATAAATATTGCCATTAAGATGTGACAGTACTAAACTATGATGGATCAATAATGTCACCCAATGAGATAGGAGATGAAGATGGATGGATGGATGGATGGATGGATGGATGGATGGATGGATGGATAGACAGATAGATAGATAGATATATAGATAGATAGATAGATAATCTGTCTTGATTTTTATTCTGATCCCATAATTGATGCCTCGTGCTTGCAGGCCACTCTGCTCACTTCCATTACAGATACATAGCCAATGCTGAAGAAAACAGTGAAGAGTATTCTTACAAGTGCTTCACATGTCCAAATTTTCATCTGGAGCCCTTGGCTGCTAGCACCTAACTCGTTGGTTTGTCCAACCAGGACAATTGGCAAAAATAGTTATTATTTTAATTACCTGTTGAGAGATTTTGAACTATGCATGCTGCAGCAGTATGGAAAATAATATCAGCACCATCATTGAGGTAATGAAGGTTATTGCGACAATCAAATCCACGATATCCAAAGACATGATCTAAACACAGTTCCTAGAAAGAAAGAAAGAAAGAAAGAAAGAAAGAAAGAAAGAAAGAAAGAAAGAAAGAAAGAAAGAAAGAAAGAAAGAAAGAAAGAAAGAGAACTGTTACAGACACATTTAAGTGTACCCATTTTTGAAGAGGAGACTTCCCAAACCATCACACAATAAAAAAAGTTAAGTCTGAATGAATTCTAAACAGTTTTGATGCAGCAAATATATTCAGAAGTGTAGAATGTGAAAATGATAAACTGAATCAATGAACAAAGAAAGACAAAGGCTATATTAAGAGATTCAGGTTAAAGATATAAAGTTTCAAAACATTAATTTTAAATATTCTCTCAGAAAACACATTTATATCACAATACAGGCAGTATAATATCAGAAAAAATGGATTGCTAGATATCAGTACTTCACTGATTTACAAAACAACTTATTCTTCTGAAAATAAATTGATACTTGGTTGTTTCATCTTGGTTACTTCTCATATTTACTGTATATACCTATACTTAGTCCTGTATACCAGGCAACACAATTATTAACAGTCTATGTCAATTAACAGATTTTGGTAGCTTATTAACATGCCAACATCATTAAAACTGGTGCTTGGAAAAGACTGGAGCAAAATTCATTAACCCAGATTAGAAGGAACATTAAAATAGCAAAGTATTAAACCTGACCTCAACTAGTTTCCTTTTTTTGTTGACATTGTTCTTTTGCAGTTTCTCAGGTTGAGGAGCAGCTCTGCTAACTGGTGGCCTGAAAAAAAGCATAATAAAATAATGAAGATCAGCCCCTGGGAAATGGAAAGCAATGCCTTCTATGGACCTCCTTATTTCTGAGTTGAAGTGCTATCCATTAATCCTTGAGTCTGCTGGAAAATGTCCCAGCATGAAATTTGTCCCCAGCATGTCCCATCTGCTGTCTCCTATCCTGCCTTTATTAATTCTGTTTCCAGTTATTGTAGTTAACTGATTGCTTGGAATGACAAATTTAAATGGAGGATGCCTTCAGATGGTGTTTGCATAATGGGGAAAACACCTCAGTGCCACTAAGAATGACTTAAATCTGTTTCACTCATGGATTGGGAATGAGATGAGGTCATGGGGACACAACAGAAAAAAAATCCTATCACTTCAGGCTTGTGGTCAGTGTTAAGTGTAAGTGGGGAACATTCCTAAATGACAGTTGGGGAATATAAGCAAGCTACATCCTTGGTAGTGTGAGCATTTGTGTCTGTATTGTTGCTATTGTCAAGTGTTTAGGGCAATGACAGGACCATTGAATCTGAAATGAACTTGTGGATAATTAAGCTACTCCAAATAGTCCTTTGCTTCTGTATACTTTGTTGATCGCATATTAATAATAATAATAATAATAACAACAACAACAACTATTATTATTACTATTATTATTATTTCAACTTTGCTTTAAAAAAACAGATTTCTGGTCATCTATATATTTCCCATATAGCTCTTCTGCTGTTTCAAATATCAAATCCTAACTTTGGAAGTTCCTTTTCAGGGGTGCAAGAGGCTGTGATGTGAAACATGTGTGTGTGTGCGGGAAATAAAAAGGCTCTAGTGTGTATTTTAGAGCCCTGTGCATGGTCCTCTTGCAAATCCAGACTTTTTCCCCCTATGGACAATGTATCTTAGAGTATGAATCTGGGTTTTCCTTCATGCCAAAAATGGACTTTACTTATGATCACTCTGGTATCTTTCTAGCTTTGTGTGTAAGTATGAAATTATATTTTAATAATTCTGAGGATTGCAGGTGAGATCATAGTTGCCTTTCCTATTACAGTGGTGCCTCAAGATACGAACGCCCCATCTTACGAAAATTTCAAGATACGACCAGCTCCGGCCGCAAAAATTTACCTCAACATGCGAACTCCGCCTCAAGCTACGAACCGGATCTGTGGCCATTTGCCTTGCTGCCACGTGGTCGCAGCTTCCAAGAGGAAGTGCTAATGAAATCTGAGCGGGAGGACAAAAGCCCAAGGAAAGCAATGCAGAAAGAGGAACTGCTAATGAAATCTGAGCGCGGGGGGGGGGGGAAGCTCCCGCTCCCGGCTGTGCGTGTGCGCTGATATTGCTTTCACTGTGCTTTTGTCGCTATGGAGAAAGGAAAAAGGAAAAGGAAAAGCCATTTGCCCTGCTGCCACGTGGTCGCAGCTTCCTGTGGGCGAGATCGCGGTAGCAAGGAGGCGTTCGGTGAGGCTTGTGGTGTGTTTTGTGGCGTTTGGAAGGTTTTTGGTGTGCTTGTCAGCATGGCTCCAAAGAAAATGCAGAGCGGGCGTGGCAAGAATAAGGCTTTGAGCTAAGAGGCAAAGAAGAGAGGAAACCCCTGAAGGAGATCTCCCCGAAGTCCCTTTGGAGGGGGACTCTCCCTCCAAACAATAACTGCCTCCCCACCCCATTCTCCCTCTTCATACTGTGCTTTTTTTCATGTTTTTGTGGTTTAAAAATAAAATGCATATGTTTCAGAACTGTTTGTATTTACACTGAACCTCATGGGGAAATTTGCTCTTTCCTTTGGCCATAGCCCTTGGCCTGGTGATTGCTTTCACTGTGCTTTTGTCGCTATGGAGAAAGGAAAGAGAGCGGAGGAATCGGGGGGGGGGGGGGGAAGCTCCCGCTCCGCTGTGCGTGTGCGCGACATAAGCCTTTCCCCCCAGCGCGCTGATTGCTTTCACTGTGCTTTTGTCGCTATGGAGAAAAGAAAGAGCGCGGAGGAATGGGGGGGGGGAAGCTCCCGCTCCGCTGTGCGTGCGCGCGACATAAGCCTTTGCCCCCATTCCTTTCACTGTGCTTTTCTCGCGCGCGCCAAGGGCTATGCACAGAGGAAAGAGCGCGGAATTAAGAAGAATCAGCATGGGGGGGGTGGGGAAGCTCCCGCTCCGCTGTGCGCGCGACATAAGCCTTCCCCCCCATTCCTTTCACTGTGCTTTTGTCGCACGCGCCAAGGGCTATGCATAGAGGAAAGAGCGCGGAATTAAGAAGCAGCATGGGGGTGGGGAAGCTCCCGCTCCGCTGTGCACGCGACATAAGCCTTCCCCCCCATTCCTTTCATTGTGCTTTTCTCGCGCCCGCCAAGGGCTATGCACAGAGGAAAGAGCACGGAATTAAGAAGAATCAGCACGGGGAGTGGGGGGGAAGCTTTTTCTGTGCTAGGGCTGACTAAAGCGCGCCTGGGGAATTTCGTAGCCGTGCAACGCCGGCTGACACATTGAACCTTATGGGGACATGTGCTTCAGGATGCGACCAAATTCGGAGGGCGGATTAGCCGTATTTACATTGAACCTTATGGGGAAATTTGCTTCAGGATGCAACCAAATTCAGAGGGTGGAACGGATTAACCGTATTTACATTGAACCCTATGGGAAAACGTGCTTCAGGATGCGACCAATTCGACTTGCGATCAGAGTCACGGAACGGATTAAATTCGTATCTTGAGGTACCACTGTATCTGAATTTCCACTGAAGCCTTTGAGGGATTCTCCATGGATCTAGTCCTAAGTTTCAAAGTCATTGTTACCACCACCTGATTATGATATTAAGACCATGAAGATGCCGATTAAGGATGGTAGGTCACTTATATTATCTTCTACAGTCATCCAACCACCACTCTGCTACTGTAACAGTAAAGAAGATGGGCTTCGTATCACTCCAACAGTGGCTGGATGAAGCTAGAAGACATTAGAAGTCTGTCCTTGGCTACTCAGAAGCAAGTGGCTTTTACTTCAGAGTAAATTTAGTATTCAGTTCAACAAAGACATTTTTTTTACCTTGCTCTGATCCATTCCAGTTTAAAAACAATCTTTAAAAATACAGTGCAGGGGAGGAAAAAGTTAAAGGACCTTTAATGAAATCACAAACTCTTCTCTTGTCCTGTAGCCTTATATACAGTAACTAAGAGGGGTGATGCACAAAGGAAGTAGGTCATGTCCCTTCTGCCCCCAATGCTGTGATCTGAGCACTAATACTGGATCAGACAGGAAGCTCATCTAGCTGAAGATCTTGGTTTCATAAACAGGGATTCACTCCCAGCATCTAATAGTATATAAAACATATTATTGAACTTCTAGTGGTGGAAAATTCTGTGGTGGAATAGGTGAGGGAAAAGGTACATGTCTAGGTCTACCTGGTTTCAGGTGTAAAAATACAGACAGCCAGGAGATGGAAGCATGAAGATACAAAAATACACTCTTTCCTGAAACCTAGCGGTTGCCTGGATTTTTGTACCCAGATCTAGTAATCCTAATTATGACCAAATCACACCAACTGGTTCAGCTTTTTCAAAAGTAATAATATTAGTAGTAATAATATTAATATTTCATTTATAATATATTACTAATATCTATTCAGAATATTTAATTCTTTATCTTGATGTTGATAAATGGTAATTACTGTTAGCAAGAGTACCAGTAGGGGCAAATCACAAATTATAACAAACAGAAATATCAGCATTGTTTCAGAAGTAATTCAAATAATAAATATACCTATCCATTCGACCATAACATTAACCATAAAAGCATAAGCTACGTGGTTAGCTTTAATTTAAACGTGTTCCATGGAAAAGGGAGATTGTGGATTCTTTTAAAAGATTAATTCCCAATCTATCTGTGACTGTTAAATTTTGTTACTCAGTTATTCAAGCTATTTTATAAAGTATAAGCTACCTTACAGAAAGAAATTGGCATTATACATATAATTAAAATATTTTAATATCCTATGATATTAAAGCCAAATTCTAAGGGATTCTTAATGAGCACCAAAACCCATTTCATGATAAATGCCTCATATATTAGTTACACTGATTATTACAAATAGGAATAACCATATCAGAATTGTATCATATTACAGTCCCAAAATTCAGGAAAGCTTTATCCTTAGCTCGATTTAACGCTCTCCCTACAGCTGTTTTAGAAGGAAGATACAGGAAAATCCCTTATGATATTCGATACTGCCCCTGTGGTACGGGTACCATTGAAACCATTGAAACCACAGTCCATGTTTTCTTGTATTGTCAGTATTATAGGGACATTCGCTTTCAGCTGATTACCCCTCTTTTATTTAAATTCCCCGGGCATTCCAATAAATCTATTTCTTTAAAAGTTGCAAAATTTTGCTACATAATGTGTAAGCTTCACCCGCAAATGGTTGCTAATAGTTATTGATGAAAGGGGTAATATTGTTGTCTGTTTTATTGTATGTATTTTTATTGGTCAATGACTGAAATAAATATGATGATGATGATCAGAATTGCTAAAATCCAGACAAGTTATGAATTATTCTGTGTCCCTTTGCTGCCATTTGAGTTGTCCAGATTTTTGCATCTGAAGTCTGGCAGCTGTCATATGCATGGCTAGGTAAAAGTCATAGCTATACATCTTCATTATTATCTCTAGAGGATGTATAACTATGACTTTTAACAACAACAACAACAACAACTGTTTAGTAACAAACTTGGATATAGAAGTTAGTTTTGAAAATACAACTCTTTGTAAAAAGTTGTTTTTATGTTGTTTAACTATTAAAAGCTGTAACAAGATTATATTGAAAATAATAGCAAACCAAACAATTACAGCTGAAGCAAGATAAACATATTCACTTTAAGCATTAGCAAAGTATTTCAACACTGAAAGAATTACCTTGATCCCCTTGAAAGCAGCAAATAAAACCAAGTAAGAAACTTAGTATAATTCAGAAAAACAGAATGAGACCATTAGAGTAATTCATGCACAAGCTTCTTTTGAACTGTTTATTCCTTGTGACACACAGCCATGCTATTGAAGCATGCCAGCAAAAACTAAAACAGAAATTAAAAGAATGCACCAATCCATAAACTCAGAAAGGTCATACCCTGACATCTTGGGGCAAAGTCTGCACTAAGGATCCAGTAGGGCAGGGAGAAGGAAAAGAAAAAGAAAAAGAAAAAAAGAAAAAGAAAAAGAAAGGAAGGAAGCTTTATTAATGCTTCCCACATACTTCCAGTATATTGCATAAATAATGAAGTTTATATAAATGATTCCAAACAACATATCAATCTTTTGCTTTCTATTCTAAAGCCCTTTCACAATTAGACAGAGGGAAACCTAAATGGACCCTGGGCAAGGTAATGAAGCAAATCACAACTCCTGGAAAGTGAGAATATGTGAAATAAGTATTTTTAAACATACATTTGCCACAACTATTTTTGAGACATTCAGGAGTATGCTTAAGACATTATGGCTGGATGTTAAATAAGGAATGGGTGAGCTGATCTTTAAGGAATGTTAAATTCAATGCAATGGAACAGAACAGATGTGTTTTTCCAGTATATTGCTCCAGATGATCTGTCTAAGAAGCCGTGTTTTTTAAGTGAATAGTAGAAGGAAGCCCTATTTAACATCTCCCATTATATCTGCTATCCGGTGCCTTGCATTATTTTAAGAAATCCATTTCATAAAAGAAAGGAAAAGGGACTTATACTCCATCACAAACCCACTAATTCCTTATAAAATGCAATCAATTGTGCAAGAATGGAGTGGTTATTCAATAAGCCTCATTATTCCTGAAGGCTATGTTTACATTATGGTTTCATTCTAATTCCAAATGAATAAAAAATTATTACAAGTACCTTTACTTATGACTTACAAATGAAGATTCCCAGGATTACTTTTCCTTTGACCAGAAAATTGTCCTGTGTGGAAAATGATTTAAGTCTTATACAAGTTACTCAGACTTACTTCTGAATAAATTTGTATAAGATGCTGCTGTGACATGTTAACAGAATCTAGAAAGCCAATTTCCAACAGTCATGCTGTAGTGCCTTCCCCAGTCTAGTGCCTTTCACGTGGGTCAGACTTTTATCACAAGGGGGTTGTCCAGAATCTTTGGGCTCAACTAGTATTTTATTCCTTCATTTGACATCAGGCTCACTAACCTGGTGCAAAATGAGAACTCTAAGCTACTGTTCTGATACTGCTTCTCTCTCCCGTTTTATTATTTTTTATTTCCCATCTTATTTCTATTATTTTTCCTCAGCGGTCTGGTTTCGGTGTACAGTTAAATTTCGTATGTTCCAATGACTGTATAATTCTTGTTCTCATGCAAAGTTTATCCTACTCACTTCTGATCTCAAGCAGGGGGAAAGGAAAGAGATTTGCAAGAAATACATGAATATTGGCTTGTTTAGCAGGCTATTTTCACTGCATGTTTACACAAGTGCACAATTATGAAAAATGCAGTGAAAAATAGCTGTGGGAAGTCTCACTTTTGCCACAGCAGCACTACGTTGCAGCTTGGGGCATAAGCGTTCACTATAAATCCAAACAGACATGACTATTGAAACTTTAGTCTTACCATTGAAACTTTGTCTAATTCATTCATAATTGCAGTAGTATGCTGGATACAATACTTGACCAAACATCCATTAAGCAATTATTTGAAATTTTAAAACAAAAGTTTGGAAAAAGTGGGTACAGTGATGCCTCCAAAATGAAGGATGTAGTTCCTGTCTTTCAGGGCTTAGGACAAGGATGAATGTTCTAGTGTTTTTAAGGACCCAAGCTCTTGCCAGGACTACATAGGCAATACCTATTTAGAACTCATTTGAGTTCTATGGGATAAAATAAACAGAATGTAATACTGAAATATCAATAGAAGAGAATAAGTATAGCTCAGGGTTGAATGTGAAGTCCTTGGGGTTCTCTGAGCTTGGTTGTTTCCTAGCAAACGTTACATTACCTGGCTAGGTAACATTTTCAGTGTTAGAATGGAATGGGGTTTGCTCTCTGTTTATATACAGTGGCTTACCCTGCCTGTGTATGTGTGTTTTTCTGGTAGTTCCTTGATTAGGGTATTTATGGTTTACTGCTTGATTGTATGTCTGGTGATAATCTTGGTGTTAATCTCTGCTTATCTGTGTGATGATTGCTGGTGAGGAGATGCTCTGTCTGGTCTTTTGTTTCCTTTTTATTGTCTCTTTTGAATAGTGTGTAGATGTTGCCAGAGCAACCTGCAGGAAGAGGAATTACACCAGAATTGCCTCAGAAAATATTTGAGGAATTAAACAAAACATTGCTTGAATCACTTAATACTAAATTGACAGCTTTTGAAGAGAGAATAAAGACTTGTAAAGATAAAAGAGATTAATTTTTTTTAATCTTAACGTCTATTTAAAATCATTAAACAGATTAAATTATTGTTGTAATTAACTAGAAGATTTTGGGTTCAAATGCATATACTGATTCAGAGGATTTTAAAGATTAATATACAACTGAATCCAGAACTTTTCCTCTTGGGACTGATGGATAAACAGTTGGAAAAAAAAGTCATGGAACTTTGTTTTTATATATGATAACTGCAGCGAGATTATTGTATGCATGAAGATGGAAAAAATTTGGCAACACCTACAACAGAGGAATGATTGGTGAAGATGATAGAACTTGCTGAGATGGCTAAATTGACTTGTTTAGAGAAAAGACAATATCTACATTTATTGCTGATTGGAAACCCCTTATGGGCTTTTTGCGTAAAACATTAAAAAATGAATGTATAATCTGTGGTTTTGACGATTAGATAGGACAGATTGTTGAAAGAAGAAAGTCATGATATAACTTTAGAGAAAGAGTTAAATTTACAATTGTACTTGTAATTGCTGGAAAGAAGATTGGAAGCCACTTCTTTATATCTTTTTTCTTTCTTTTCTTTTTTCCCTTTTTGCACTTTAGCTTTCTCTTTTATTTCTTCCTTTTCCTTTTTTCTTTCTTATTCTATTTTAGTTTGTATTTTTACTCTTGTTTTTAAAACTTTCAATAAAATTATATTAAAAAATAAAGAAAACTATCTACTCATTTTATTGAAATGAAACTGACAAGTCAGTAGAAGCAACTGTAATTACAATTACTATTTTCAGATTCTCAAGATGTAAACAGAAGGCAAATCTCTACCTAGAAATGATCATTTACACCACTGTAGGAAGAGGCGTGGCTTCTGTATTCAGGATGACTTCATTCTTCTACATTGCCCTAGTGATTGTGCCTACGCATCTTATTAGAGGGGCGTAGATGGGGCAGGGGTTCGGGTGGGGACACAAGAGAGACAGTCTAAAGTCTTCAGTTAGGTTTTCTGAAATTGCACTTTATGGTGATTACAGGTGTCTGCAACACCCTTCACCAACTACATGACATTATACTAAAGCATTCACATTGTGCATAGAAATGTCAGAAAGATTTTGAAGCAATGAGTCACAAACTACTCAAAGTTTCACTCTGCAATGTAGTTACTCCTTTTTTCCACACTTATTAGTGTGGTTTAGAAATATATAAATTTCCACAGCTTTCCTCCTAAGAATGTCTGATGGAATTTATGGGGAAAGGCAAAATTTTATGATGAAAGAAAACAGTTGTAACAGTAAGTGGGGTGAAATAATTTTGAAAGTACCTTTGCTGTTTCACAAGCATACACTTCCTAAGCAATGTTATGTGCAACTCTTCAGCATATTTGTTGAATGCCTCTTGATTAATGCCTAGTAATAACTTACTTACCTCATAATCCCACCATGTTTGGAATTTTTCTTTGTTGAAGTACTTGTGGATGATAATTTGTTAAACGAAGGGAAAACATAAAATGTCTAAGTATATATGACTTAAAAAAATAGTTAAGCAGACTGCTTTTGACACATAAGAGACCTAAATCAATTTTCTTCAACTTTTAAGGCACATAATTGTGTAAGGGAACTTATGAAGCAAGGATTAGATCACACATTAACAGCTATTAAGAAAGTTACATCTGTGTTCACTCCAAGAGATTATTCACTATGAAATAGTCATACTAAATAAGGAACACAGAATATAACTTCAAATACAGTATTCTCTACATACAGCATATATGCACAAATACTGTGCATGCCATATATACATGAGTGTGTATGTGTGTGTGTATACACACACACAAATCCTTCTGTGATTTGGTAGGACCTTTAGCACTTAAGAAATATTCAAGAAATGCAAAAGGTCACATGGTAAATCACATCATGTAACATTTAGCATGTGTGATGAAAACTAGTTTGTGAGCCAAATCAGCTTATTTTGAAAAAAAAGGGATGTACAACAGAAAATAATTTAACGATTAATATTATAGCAGATATAGTGTTTTTCCCCACTGTGGATGTGGCTTATACTTACTTGACAATTCCCTGCCTCCAAAGGAAAGCAAGTTAAAACATAATAGAATTATTAATGTTTCTTTTTAGTAACACAGCAAAAAGTTTGAACGTAACATTAATGGTATTCAGAGAAAAATGCAAGTATAAAAATATTACAAATGGGATACAATGCTCTGTTTAAGCACTTCTCAAAAGGAGAAGGCACTGTTGGCATAACATGTATGTTGTAGCACCCCTCAGGTTGTAGTTAAAGTCATCAACTAGCAGAACCAAGTCATCTAGGGTAACTAACTGGTAACTAACTGATTCAATAAGGGACTGACCGTCGCACAGAGCGGTTGTTTCTTACACTCCCTTCTCCCCTGTATTGTCTTTTGGAATCAGATTACATTCCTGACCTTGACCCTCTGCTGCTATGGAACCTACCTGTGGTCTGACTTAACCAGGTACCTGGCTTTGGGCCTCCTGGCTTTTGTTTGTTGCTCTCCACCTGAACTGCTCCCTGATTTTTACTTATCTCTTGTCCTTCCAAATGATAGTTTGGAGGTCCTACAAGGCCATGAGAAGAGACAACCAATAACCAATGATCATGCGATCACAATGAAACGTTTCTCCAATTGTAACATTTCAGGCCACAGAAGCTCTGAAAACATAAGCACATGCACTCTTCACATAAAAACTCCTATCATATCAAAGCTTGCCATTAACAACATCCCTTGAAATCCCCTATGTAATACTTCCCAACTGCAGCTTTAAGCAGGAATACCAGGAATGTCATTGTTCTCTGATCTGCTGCTCACATTGGCTACCTGTGTGATGATGAATTGTTATATTCAGCTTACATTCATTTCCACGTGACCAACTATTGCACCTCCCTGTTCTTAGCATATATGTAAAGGCAGAATGGTGAAGAAACTCCTAGTTGGCATACCCTCTGCCCAGGTGAGTCAGTATCACTACTGCCCCACTGAGCTGTAAAGGTGAGGGTTCCCCTCAGAATGAATACTGCAGTGATATAAATTATAAGAGAAGCTTATTCCCATTAATTTCCCTAAAATACTATGTGTAGAAAAATACCACTCAAAATGATAAAAGATCTTCTGCAAGCTACTTCATCACCTATAGAGATAATAATTTGTGATTGAACATCACAGGAGAAGCCACCCTGGACCATATCAAAGGCCTATCTATTTCTGCAATTTTTTTCTTAAAGTAGCTAACCAAATTTCTTGGAAATTCCACAAAGAAGGACATATGTTTAACAATGTGCTCCTGGTTGTATTCCTTAGCAACTAAAATTCAGAAGCATGCTTGATACTGAATCTGGCACTGGAGGAAATATACTGCCTAACCGTTATATCTACTGTATTAATCTCCTCTATGAATGTGACTAATCCTGTTTCAAATTATCCATCCTGGTAGCCATCATTCAGTTTTACAGGAAATAAAAATATATAGTGAAATTAACATATGCTGATATTAGGTATAATTTAATTTTATCAAATGCTTACTCCATCCACATATCACTATGCTTCTACTTAAACACAAACAAGCAGAAAAGCAGATTAATTCAAACTATAATCACAGCTGAACAGGATTGTTGATTTGGGGGAAAGGGTATGTACAATGACTTAATAATACATTCACCAAACTTCATTCAATACATGGTATAAATTTCACATTGAACTGTTCTGTCACAAAGAGAAGATGAGTAGAAGAATCCCTAGAGAGGAAGGTGTATTCACCAGATACAGCCCTTGGCATCAAGCTCCCTGTTCTACTTGTTTTAAAGAGACTCTTTTAATTAAAAAATGCTAAATAGAAAGTTGCAAGCTGCAGAGCAAAATAGCAATCTTTAGTGTTATGTTTATTTGCAGGAATTATTGCACATTTATTTGCAGAAATGCATTTGCAGGAATGATTAACTGCATACTGGGAACTAGCTTACATTTTAGTAAATCAATGTTCAGTGATTGATTATGCCCAATATGGCAACCATTTTGTGAACAGCAGGTCTCCTACAGCAGTTACTCTGGGAATGTGCCTACCACACGCTTCCAGAATTCCAAACCTGTTGCCAGCCAAAAATGTTATCTGTGTTTGAGAAACTGGAGAGGAAATAAGTATGCCAATCTCCAAAGCTGACATACTTCCTCCCTCATTCTGAATGAATGTCAGGTTAAGATTTTGGATCTAAATATTTCCAAATTCATCTTGGATTCTTATCTTTTTGCTATCACTGTTATTATACCCCTTGACAGCTGAGCATGAAGAGCAATGGAAAGTTCTGCATTTATGAAGATGGACTCATAAATATAGTATAGCAGTGTTTCTCAACAGCATGCTGGCTGGGGAATTCTGGGAGTTGAAGTCCACACATCTTAAAGTTGTCAAGGTTGAGAAACACTATTCTATAGAGCTGATTGAAATTGAACATGGAGAGACACAGTTCTATGTATGTACGTGTGTGTGTGTGTGTGTGTGTGTATATATATATATATAGAGAGAGAGAGAGCGTTATATTGTTTCACACTGGAAATTCAGCATATGAGTGCACATCTACAGCACACAGATTATGTCACTGTATCTCCTGCAATGATGTATGCGTGTTTTTCCAGGATCCCAAGTCTCCTCTCCTAGAAGCCCTCTATGTCTTCACACCATAGGCCCACCTCCTGACTTGGGAGTTCCTTTTGCCACCATTTATCTTCTGAGGGGTACCTCACCTGGCATCCTTACCATCTATGCTGCTTTTCTGGGACTCACTTTCAGGTGAGACTTGTTTACCTATTCCTTTGAGTTGCATGAATTGCTGAAGCAAAAGTCATTTGCTTGCTGTCCTGGATTTTTCCAGTTGCTTTAGATTTCAGCCTTTCATAGAATCATGAGGTTCGAAGGGACCTTGGAGGTTTTCCAGTCCAACCCCTGCTCAGGACAGGAAACTTTGGATCATTCTAGAAAAATGGCCACCCAACCTTTGTTTGAAAACCTTCAGAGTTGAAGCATCCATAAGCCGCCCAGTATTGTGAGCCACCCAGAGTTGTTTAAGATGGGTGGCCACACAAACCTTTCAAAGAAATAAATAAATACCTCCAAGAAACAGGCTGTTCCACTACTTAATAGTTCATGGTCAGGAAATTACTTATTTCAAGCTTGAAACACTCTATAAAGCTTCCACCCATTAGTTCTTGTCCTACCCATGGGCACTACAGAGAATAAGTCTACGTCCTTTTCCTTGTGACACCCTTTCAGGTATTGGAGGACTGCTATCACATCTCCCTCTAACCCTCTCTTGTTTATGCTAAACATACCCAGTTCTTTTAACCATTCTTCATAATATTTAGCTTCCAAGACCCTCACCACCTTTGCTGCTCTTCTCTGCACTCTTTCAGTTCTCAGCATACTTCTTGTATTGTGGCAACTAAAACTGGGCACCATATTCCAAATGTGATGTGATCAGTGCAGCGTAGAGTAGAACAATTACTTCCCAAAAATGATCCAAATTGTTTTATATCCAGAAGAAAGGAGCTGGGAAAATCTGTCCCTGAGCTTGAGTAGACATCTTTCACATATGAGGATGCAGATTTAGTGTCTGAGATGAGTGAATACAGTATATATCCTGTGACTAGCATGATGGCCTGACAACTTAGAGAGTATTTCTCAACCTTGGCAACTTGAAGATATGTGGACTTCAACTTCAACTTCAGTGCTGACTGAGGAATTCTGGGAGCTGAAGTCTACACATCTTCAGTTTGCCACGGTTGAGAAACACTGACTTAGAATATTATGAGTGCAAGACAGGAAGATCATGTCTCCTTATAATTCCCTGTGTCCCCCTACAAAGACAAGCACAGAACATGAAGCAATATTCTAATCAACTCATCTAAACAGAACCAAAACCCAAATTCTATCACCCTATCTACTGTAGACTATGATTATTTTTCTTGTATACTAACATTCATAATATATTTAGGAAGATTTTAAAGAAAATAAACATTTTAGTGGAGAATATTTTTTGCTGAATTCATATTGGAAACTTAACACATTATTACTTAACAATTATCACCTAACTTATGAATGCGCCTTGTTTTTCTAGATGGCAAAATAGAATGTTTGTTTGTAATTTAAACTGTATATATGATTCTACTGTACATCCTTCAGAATCTCCAGTTTGACCCAGGTTACAAAATTGCAAATATATCAATAAATACATACTTTCCTGGCTTCAGTAAAACTACAGTGGCTTTGAAAAACAGCTTGATCACAGTTCAAAGCTGTTTTTGGTATCCCGATAGAAGGTGGAAGCATTATTTCCTCTAGGACTGAGCTGTATGTCACTGCTTTATGATTTCCTGCAGCCTGCACTGGTCCACACCAATCACATGCCAGAACTACATGGAACCCTCGGGAACGGCTCGCTCCTCAAGCTCCTCGCAGAGGAATGGTACTGCTTTTTCAACAATGCTGATATTGTGTCAGATGAAGAAAAGACAACTTCTTTATCCTTGATTTTTTTTTTAGATGTTTCTGTTTTTTATTTAGGTTGTAAGCTCTTTGGAAACAGTTTCCTGTCAACATTGCTCATATAACTTTAGACAATGCCATGAACCTCAACTGTAGAGGTCAAAAAACTCACAATACTACATTCCTAAGATCCTGCTCATGACTCTGGAGTGGGGTAACAAGCCTCAAACTCTCCAACTCTCACCTCCATCCTTCTCTTGCTACCTGTTACTCCAGTCCTTTTTCTGGCCAGGGGTTAATCAAGAATCATCTTCCTGGTACAGCAGGAACACTCGTCTTGATAAGTGTTCTAGTCATAGGATCCTCCATCCCTGATGTAAAAGAGGATCTCTCCCTTGCACTGTAACTGAGCTGACTACAAAAGCCACATTCCCTGCTAGACCTATTAAGAGACTAGCTTTCAGTGAACATACAAAAATATGGCTTTAGTAGAACAAGCCCAAATATACCTAATCAAAAATAATAATGTGATTGTCCCTTCTTTACAGTGATTGCTCTTATAATCTTTTCCCTCACTTAACCTGTTCCTCTTTTTCTTTTTGCAGTTATCCACAACGCCCAACAAAAACCAACTGTTCTGACAGGCAACTGTCCTTCCTCAGGCTCTTTGTCTTCATCCCTTTGGATGGAGTGAGAAATACTCCACAGCGCCCTCAATATCTGCATACTGAATGGTAAGAGTGAAAGGCCCTAATGTGCCCTGTGCTTATTCTGTATGTCAAAGAGATCAGGGAGTGTATATTCAATGCATCCCTGTTCCACATCACATAATTACTGAAAGCATGAGAACTTCATATAAAAAAGAGAGATGGATAAACAGACAACAGACAGACATTCTTCAACCTGCTGCTTGATACATCTTACTCTTTCTAGCAACAGAACAGGAAAAGTTAATATAACATGGACTACTTGTTATCTTTCTTTGGGGAGGGCAGGAGAAGGCTATGCCCAAAGTTCGTGCCTACAGTAGATTAATATTCCTTTCTAGAAAGGAACAAGTGAGCAGACCCATATTCCTGCATTGTCAGTCAGGACATTCTTACCACAGAGGAAAATAGTTGGTCAAATATTTGTTTTGGAAGGGAAACTCTTTCTCCAATGCAAATTCATTTCAAAAAGGCAGACAACGTGTAACAAAGTGGATTAGCCTGGAAACATGAAAAAATTAAGATCTCCCATGAAAGCATCTTCTGCATGTAGAATTCATATGCAAATGAAGCAACTTTGCCCAGTTCAATCCATCCTCAGAATTCAAGTTGTGATGCAAAAATATAAAGGAGAAGCCACTTTGAGAGATCAATCAATAAAGGTAGTATCAGAAACAGCAGAAAAGACATCCAAAAGTGGGATAGCCCTCTTATCTTTAGGCAGCATAACAGGGTTAAAATAACATAAGGTATTTCATAGTATCTGATGATGATATAATTACTCTGAATGCTACAAGTGAACCAAATACAGAAAATTTGGGCCAGTCCTGAAATGAAACATGAGGACTTAGGAGCTGGCAATGGCATATAGTAATGCACTTGTGTGTTTCTCAAAATGTCTGACTTCCTGGCACGATCAGTTAGAGGCAAAACCATGCCACAGCACTAAGAGTAAGATTACATATGTTCTGAAAGGTTCAGCACTCTGTCCTTGATTTATGGTGTGCTTGCCAAAAAATAAAAGTTCACTGCAGTAGTACTTTCAGGGAGAGGGGAGAAAAAGAGCTGTATTTTGCTTATGTATTTAACATTCTGTTTAAAGGTCCTTATTATATTAACTATGATACAAATCACCGATTCATTCAGTCATGCAGATCAAACAAACAGATGCTGCAAGCATAGCATATAAGTCAAGTGTTAGTAAAAGACAAAATGCAGGCACCTGCAGTGTTCACATTTTAATAATATGAAACAGCTGTAGACACCAGGAGCATCATCCGCATTCTAGCGTGCTTGGGTTAAAGGAACTGAAGTTCAGTGCAAAACCCTGCTTCTCATCCAAGATCCAATTCATTCAAATCTGCCAAGTATAAGATTATATGGCTTACAATTGTCCTGGATTCTCCGGGACACTCCCACCACTGATCAAATTACCCCATGGTGTGGGAGCACTTTTCTTAGGACTCCCACACCGCAAGACTGTTCCTGTGGCTCCTTTGATAAGTGCCCTGTTCCTAAATTACATGGAAAAGCAAGGGGCAGAGAACCAATAAAAGGAGCAAGAAAAAAAGGAAGGATAAAAAGAAAATGTGGGGAAGGGAGACATGGGCCAAAGAAAGAGGGAGAGAAAAAAAACAACAAGGATGGGGGAAGGAGAGAGAAACATCTGTTAATTATCTTAATTAAATGTACATTATTAAATAGCTTACAGGATTTCCTTTCAGTCTGTGCCTAGACCCACCCTGACAATACATGTATCATATCTGATCTGGGATGTAAGGTATTGTTATTGTAGAAGGATATCCTTGATAGAAGTATGAAACATATTTGGACATATAGTGACAAAGAATATCCTATCTCATATATGCTTCAATGAGTTTAAACAGCTGATATAGCATCTGTTAAAAAAATCATTAAGCCATAAACCATCCAGCCACACAGTGGCTTATATGATGTGGGAACCAAACTGGAGATGGCTGGGGTACTAGTCACAGTGCTATATCTGGAGAAGGAAAATCTGAATTCAGATTTCTGCTGAACCATTATGCTTATTGAACAATTTTGCCCCAGGAATAATCATCTTAAGATACATCACCTGCTTGATGTACATTTTGAAAAAAATATTTTTCATAATTCAGCTGCCACTGCAGATCCTTTGGCATGCTGCTATCTCCTTTTTTACTTCAATCTTTCAATTCATAATTGGATTTATCTCTATAGGGGATAATGAAATATATTTATGCTATTTCTACCCATAAACAATAGTGGTGTTGTGTTGAATTAATGTGGAATCTCAGTAGGGTCACACAACAACACATCATGAAAATATGTCAGCATGTACAGTCAGTAATAAAGTCTCAGAAAGGTGTTGTTCCCTGTCAAGTGTTTTGTTGGCTGGACAAGTTAAATGGTACATGTTTGTGCATACATCTCTGGCTCCACAGAGAGCACAATTACATTAAAATTCAGTAGTAGGCAATCCAAATACACTTACAGTAAAAGCTGAATCCATAGAGATGTACATTGTCTTTTTACCTGATATCTAAATGAATTATGAATTACTATTTTGCATAAATGATCCTGGAGAAGACAAACGACTATATCTAGAATACACAGCCTCCAGCCTCAATTGCTACACCTTTTATTAAGCCTCAATTCTGATTTCATAATTTATTTTGAAAATAAATTATTGATTTATTTTATATGGAATAAAAAGGGGGGGTTGCTTAAGAAAACAAAGTTTTTATAAAATGAAAACTAAAATGTCTCAAAAATTTGTTTTATACATATAGACACATCTCATATATACACATACAGAACACAACATAACTGTGACTATATTCGCATATAGTCACATATATATTCACAGATTATCTAGATCCATTTCAGTCAAGTTTCAGATGAAGGTATAATATGGAGACAGTGCTAGTCATGCTTGCCAATGACCTTTGGCAGAGCTGGGATGGGAGTGGTATATTCACCTTGTGTTCCTTGGGCTCTCAGCATCTTTCAACACTATTGACCACAATATCCTTCTGGATTGGCTACAGGGATTGGGAGTGGGAGCACTGTTTTTGCAGTGGTTTACCTCCTTCCTCAATGTTCAGTCTCAGTTCATGTTGATGGGAAGGGAGAGATTGCATCCATGGCCACTCATTTGTGGGGTGCCTCAGGTTTCAGTGCTCTCTCCCCTTCTGTTTAACATCTACATGAAACTGCTGGTGGAGGTTGTCCATCAGTCTGAGGTTCAGTATTCTCAGTATGCTGAAGATATCCAGCTGTACCTCTCAATCCCAGGATGTGCAGGTGAAGTTATCAATGTACTGACCCAGTGTCTGGAGACTGTTTGAGTCTGGATAGGGAGGAGTAGATTTCAGCTCAATCTTAACAAGACTGAGTGGCTGTGGCTGTCTGGCCTCCCTGAGGCAGGGATGTTTCCACCATTGGATGGGGTTCCACTTCCCTATTCAAGACTGGTGTGCAACTTGCGGGTCCTCCTGGACTTGCAGGTCCCGCTGGAAGAGTAGGTGGCAGCTGTGGCCAGGCAGGCCTTTACACAGGTTCATCTTGTGCACCACTTGTGCCCTTTCTTTGACTCTTCAGATGGTCACTCACACCCTGGTCACTTCATAACTGGACCACTGCAATGTGCTCTATATGGGGCTGCTGTTAAACACCATCCAAAAGCTACAGCTGGTACAAAATGCAGTGGTACAAGCAGTAACTGGCACTTCATAGTATGCCCACGTATCACTGCTGCTATGCAAGCTGCACTGGTTTGCCAGTAGGCTTCCAGGTGCAATTCAAGGTGGTCATGGCATAGGGCCTGATTATTGGAGGGATCACCTATCTGCAAATGTTTCTGCCCACCTGGTACATTCAGCCAGAATGGATGTGCTCCAGGTCCCTTCAATTAAATGCTGCCATCTTGTGGGACTGAAGAAGCATGCCTTCTCTGTTGTGGCCTTGGCCCTCTGGAACAGTATCCCCCCAAAGATATGGGCAGTGCTCACTCTCCAGGAGTTCTGGAAAGCCCTTAAGACCTGGATCTGTTCCCAGGCCTTGGATTAATGTGATTGTTATTGATTGGTGGGACCACTGTTGTATTTTTGTATTGTTTGTACTATTTGTTATTCTAGTTGTTTTAGTCTGTGCTGCCTATTTATGTGGGTTTTAACTGTTTAACTGTTGTACTGGGTTTTTTTGTGTGTAAATTTTGTAAGCCACCCCAAGTCTCCTGGAGTGGGCAGCCATATCAAATTGAATAAATTAAACTTAATTATTTGATTATGGTTTTCTTTAACTATGGTTTGTTGAACAAACAAAAAAAGAAAGTAGTTATTAAAAAGCTAAACTAATGCCATTTTAGAAGGGAAGTTAGCGCTTTGCTATTACAAAGAAGCAAGAGAGTCACATACATAGAGTAGAAAGGAATGTAAGGACATATGTTACGCTCATAGCAACAGAAATATGGTATGCCAATTAAAACATGATGAATTAAGCTATTCCTTATTAGGAAAGTAAAACTTGAACATTCTAGAACTAGACATGTGCAGACTAGCTGTTTACACCTGTCTATACAATGACTTTGCACCCCTTGCAAGGGGCCAGCCACATTCAACACTTTTGCCTTGGATGCTAATAAACTTTTGAACTCTGGATAAAGAGCTCGTCATCTGTTGTTTTGACCTGAGCAAGGAACAAACAATAGGGAAGAAATTCTTCCAACAGCGGCCATATCAAATTGAATAAATTACATTAAATATTTGACTATGGTTTACTTCAACCATGGTCTGTTGAATAAGCTATACATAAAAGAGTCTCATTTTACATGCAACAGAAGTAAAATGGCTTGCTTTCTTTGCTTTTAGTTACTTTTGCCTTGCCTCATCTGCCTTGACAGACAATTTTTGTGAAATGATGTCTATCTGGTCACAAAGAGTCGAAAGCTACTGAACAAGAAAGTGCTGTACTTTAGTGGAGCGGTAGCATCAGGTCCCTGTTACTTTAGGCTGGAAAGCACATCTGGAGTTACGAGAGCATGCAATGATCACTCTTGGCAATTGTTTGCCACAGTGAGTGTGGCCAGTCACAGCCAACATTATGCAAGTGCCTTAAAAAAGTAGGTGATAGGAAACAAAAGAAATTAAAAACTTAAGAAGAAAATATCACCACATTTATAAAAATTTATCATACTTCTCTGTACCTTTCAATTCTTACAAAGCATCCTTGCTTCTACCATGTTTGGTGGAAGGCAGCCAGTTGCTGTAGTGGTTGTAGTGGTGGGCTAGAAATCAGGAGATTGTGAGTTCTAGGTCTCCCTTAGGCATGAAAGCCATCTGGGTGACTTTGGGCCAGTCACTCTCTTTCAGGTCAACCTATTTCACAGGGTTGCTGCTGTGGGGGAAATGGGAAGTATGCTGGGGAAAATTAGGTATGTATGCTGCCTTCAGCTCACGAAAAATAAGGTGGGATAAAAATTTGGTAATAAATAAATGCTCATGTGCTGTTTCATACTTCGTCTTTTGTTCTTTAAACTTTTTACCTATCTTTTCTTGGGGATCTCTTCAACTCCATACCACCATGATTTTCTCATTCTTCCTCTTCCTCCCAAACCATTTACTCTTCCTTCATATGTTTCTTTTATAATTTGATCTCCATTCGTTCTCCCTATATGACAAACCACCTCAACATACTTATTTTGTACTAGTCACTCACTTTTGTGTTCAAGCCACATTCATTCAACTCCCATTCATTCTTCACCCTATCTCTTCTTGATTTACCACACATACTTCTTAAACAATCCATTCCTACTGCATTCAACTTGCTTTTAGGTTTCTCCTGAGATATGCAATTTTCACTTCCATTTAACAAAGTGGACACTCTCTTATACATAACCATTTTGTTTTTTCAACAAACACTCATTCTTTGTAACAGACCACATCTTCCCTTTCTACCAGTATTTGCACATCTTAAATTTTCTCCATCCATTTTCCCACCTTTAACAAATATTCTACTAAGGTATAGGTGAAACTCGAAAAATTAGAATATCGTGCAAATGTTCATTTATGTCAGTATGGCAACTCAAAAGGTGAAACCAATATATGAGATAGACGCATTACATGCAAAGCGAGATATGTCAAGCCTTACTTTGGTATAATTGTGATGATTATGGCATACAGCTTATGAAAACCCCAAATTCACAATCTCAGAAAATTAGAATAGTGTGAAAAGGTTCAATATTCTAGGCTCAAAGTGTCCCACTCTAATCAGCTAATGAACCCATAACACCTGCAAAGGGTTCCTGAGCCTTTAAATGGTCTCTCAGGCTGGCTCAGTAGGAATCACAAGCATGGGAAAGACTGCTGACCTGACAGTTGTGCAGAAAACCATCATTGACACCCTCCATAAGGAGGGAAAGCCCCAAAAGGTAATTGCAAAAGAAGTTGGATGTTCCCAAAGTGCTGTATCAAAGCACATCAATAGAAGGTTATGTGGAAGGGAAAAGTGTGGTAGAAAAAGGTGCACAAGCAGCAGGGATGACCGCAGCCTGGAGAGGATTGTCAGGAAAAGGCCATTCAAAAGTGTTGGGGACTTTCACAAGGAGTGGACTGAGGCTGGAGTTAGTGCATCAAGAGCTACCACACACAGACGGATCCTGGACATGGGCTTCAAATGTCGTATTCCTCGTCAAGCCGCTCCTGAACAACAAACAACGTCAGAAGCGTCTTACCTGGGCTACAGAAAAATAGAACTGGTCTGTTGCCCAGTGGTCCAAAGTCCTCTTTTCTGATGAGAGCAACTTTTGCATCTCATTTGGGAACCAAGGACCCAGAGTCTGGAGGAAGAATGGAGAGGCACACAATGCACGATGCTTGAAGTCCAGTGTGAAGTTTCCACAGTCTCTGTTGATTTGGGGAGCCATATCATCTGCTGGTGTTGGTCCACTGTGCTTCATTACGTCCAGGGTCAATGCAGCCATCTACCAGGAGATTTTGGAGCACTTCCTGCTTCCTTCCGCAGACGAGCTTTATGGGGATGCTGACTTCATTTTCCAGCAGGATGTGGCACCTGCCCACACTGCCAAAAGTACCAAAACCTGGTTCAATGACCATGGGATTACTGTGCTTGATTGGCCAGCAAACTCGCCTGACCTGAACCCCATAGAGAATCTATGGGGCATTGCCAAGAGAAAGATGAGGGACATGAGACCGAACAATGCAGCGGAGCTGAAGGCCGCTATTGAAGCATCCTGGTCTTCCATAACACCTCAGCAGTGCCACAGGCTGATAGCATACATGCCATGCCGCATTGCGGCAGTCATTGCTGCAAAAGGAGCCCAAACCAAGTCCTGAGTACATATGCATGCTTATACTTTGCAGAGGTCCGATATTGTTCTATTTCCAATCCTTGTGTTATTGATGTCATGTAATATTCTAATTTTCTGAGATTGTGAATTTGGGGTTTTCATAAGCTGTACGCCATAATCATCACAATTATACCAAAGTAAGGCTTGACATATCTCGCTTTGCATGTAATGTATCTATCTCATATATTGGTTTTAACTTTTGAGTTGCCATACTGACATAAATGAACATTTGCACGATATTCTAATTTTTCGAGTTTCACCTGTACATAAATTCATCTACTTGCCTGTTTTTCACCATTTATGTATGACTTGGATTGTTCACTGCATTTTTAGTGTCAAGCACAACTACCTTGATTTTTGATGCAATAATTTTCAAATCCATATCCTCATTGCATAATAAAATCTGACATTCACTGCAAACCATTTAGGATCTCAACCAATAACATGGCATTGTCTGCATAGTAATGTACATGCACATTAATAACTCCAAACGTTACATGTCTAACATTACCTCAAGCATTCCTTATACATTTATCCATGAATAAATTAAATAAGTAAGGAGACATCATACAAGTAGTTTTCATTTAGCGATCACAATTAAGAGCGGCAATTTAATCATTAAGTGAAGCGGTTGCTGAGTGAAACTGCAGCTGTGCTTCAGCTTTTCTTTGCTTTAAAGACCTGTGAAGGTTGTAAATACAAGGATTGGTCGTAAAGATACTTTTTCATCACTGTGGTAATTGCAAGCAGTTGCTAAATAAGGCAGTTGCTAAACAAGGACTACCTCTATATCTTTGTCTTAGCCCCTACTCAATGTTGAACCATCTGTGAAACAATTTAGTCTCACAGTGGCTTCATTTCAACTGTATATTACATTCAACGCATTCAGCAACAATCAACTCCTTATTCATGTAAAATATTCCATAGTCCAACCCCATTCACTTTATCATACTTTTGCTCCAAATCAAAAGGCATACAATAAACTTTCTTTCACACATAAAACATTTCTTGTGATTAGTTGAAGAAAAAAATCTGATCTTCGTACTATGCCTGGCTAAGGCAGTGCTGTACTTCCCAAATTTTGCTCATTACTGCCTCTTCTATCATTTCAATCAGAACTATACCAAACACCTTCCCAGGAACATTTAACCAAATAATTTGAACTAAGCTGTGTGTAGTTTCCTTTACTCTTGCTATGTTTCCCTTTGCAAGTCATCAGGCATAGATGCAGTCTTCACACGCAGTTGAAAACATAGCCATTTCATAATCAAACTACGTCTCTCTAATTTCACTGTCAACACTTGCAGCCTTACTTTTTTTTCCTACATTCTCAGAGCATTTAGATTTCCTGCTCACTGATTTTTGTTGAATGCTAACGTGTATAACATTCATTTCAATTCCACTCTTCAATATATCACCATAATACCTGTCACTCATATACAAATCTCTAAAATACTCCTACCATTCCCTCACTTCAGTCCATCCCAAATCATTTCACCACATTTATTTTTAATGTTCACTTTTCTGAACTCTCCTTGGTTAGCCCTTTTCCATTTATTTACAAAACAACTTTTATTTCCATGAAAATAGTTCTGCATTTTGTCTCTTAATTGTCCCTTCTCTCTTTGACTACATTCTTTGCAATTATTTTCTTCTCTATATATACATTACAGAATACCTTTTCCTAGTTCTTAGTTTTTGAAGCAATCATTCTCATATGCATCTTTTCTTCATCCACAGCCTCCTTTACTTCATTATTCCATGAAACATCCTTTTTCATACTTCCCATTAGTAGAACTCCATACACTTCTGTGGCATCAAGTAATATAATTCTTTTCTTTCTGCTCCCCCAAGCAGCTTTCACATCATTTTTCCTTACATCTACTTTCCACTCCTTCTGTCAGGAAATGCATCGGTTTCCTAATATTTGTATATATATAGGAGATGTACGTTCTCTTCCTGCAGTCATTCTACTTTCACTCCAGTTTTATTACTTGATACCACCAAGTAAAGGTTTCTCCCACTTCAGAACTCTAATCATCTTTGTATCCTTTATTAATTATCTTAATATTTCATCTTAAATAATCAGATGTATCTGGAGGCTGAGTAATGGCAACTGGACTTCTTTTGGTTTGATATGTTTTGCTGCTTGTTGAAGCAGCTTCTTCGACTGAAGAAGCTGCTTGGACAAGTAGAGAAACGTATCAAACCAAAAGAAAAGAAGTCCAGTTGCCATGACTCAACCTCCAGATAATTCCACCTGGATGACTGAGAATCTTCATCAACATAATCAGATGTATGTTTTCCTTTCTCTTCTGACCCTGGCCTGTGCAGTTTAGGAATTTATCTCTTCATAATGGAGGAGAGCGCAGAATGGGCTCTTAGCTGTCGACAGGCAATTTAGCCTTTCCTATCGTTATGTTATTTCCTAAAAAACCTAGCTCATTTTTTTCTCATAACCACCAGCCTGAAGAATACTTTTTTTAAACCACTTCAGTGTTTTTCTTTCCACACATTCCTTCCACTGTATATCTGCTATCTAATACTGTATAGAGATTGGAAACTCATATTGAGGTCCTATGACTTATTTGTGTTACAGATTGTCCAATGCAGCCTAAGGGGCTTCTGAGCTGTGAAGAACAGCCTCTGCTTTTTGTAATTATGATTTAGAACAACCTCCCCCAGGAATTTAGTCTCTCCCAATGCTATCAGCTTTCCACAAGCTATTACCAACAGAGCTCTTTCAGAAAACCTTTAATATATAAGTTGTCATCATCTGTTATAGCACCATTTATGTTAGATTTCCTCCTTAATGTTTTTCCATTTTATTTATTTTAATGTGTTTTATGTGTTGCATTGTTTGCCCAGGGGAAGTTTTATTCTATTATTTTGTATTGAGGGATGCTATAAATTGCTGAGAATTTCATCAATTGTGATAGAGATAAATTCAGTAATTAAATAATCTGGAAGTTAATAAGTCTGCTCAGAAATAACTGTGACATCTGTGCCATAGCCTGTTTTGAAATTTGTAGTCATGACATTCATTAAGTTAATTCTCCATGGAGGTTCAGGATCTCTGCAAAAAATGGAGCCTAAGAAAAACTGGTCTTCCACCTCTGTGATAAACTCTATGTGTATAACATGGAGTAGGAAAATGCCCTGTTTTTAAACATTTCTTGTATGGTGCTTTTTTAGCTGAACCAAGTCCTCTAATGTTGTGAAAATTCCCCTAACTTGCATATGCAGGCTGGGAGTGTGAGCTTTGTTTCCTGCTGTGTATATCTGAAATGACCGAGCTGCATTATCTAAAGTTTCTTTTGTTCAGCTTTGCCAAAATTCCCAAATGAATTTTGTGTTTGCAATATGGATATTCTTTCTACTTTTGTTTTTTTCTGGAGAAAGGGTTCCTTCCTTTAAGATAGCTTCAAGTTTCCTTTGCACCCTGATCTGTGGTGATTAGCTCTTATTGCCTTGCTATTTCAACAACTTAGTCAAGAGTTAAATTTTCTATGCATTTCATCTTCTCACACTGCCCTTTGTTTATAGTCACCAGTACAATCTCTAAGATGTTCATCTTTTTTCTTAGCAAAATCACTTTGTGTTTTGCAAATTCATAAAAACCTCTTAAGAGTCCCCTGGACTGCTAGGAGGTCAAACCAGTCAATCCTAAAGGAAATCAACCCTGACTGCTCATTGGAAGGATTGATAATGAAGCTCAAGCTCAGATACTTTGGTCACCTAAAGCGAAGAGAGGACTCTTTGGAAAAGACCCTGATGCTGGGAAAGATTGAAGGCAAAAGGAGAAGAAGACGGCAGAGGATGAGATGGTTAGATAGCATCACTGAAGCAATGAGCGTGAAACTGAGCAAACTCAGGGAGGCAGTGAAGGACAGGAAGGCCTGGCGCAATATGGTTCATGGAGTTGGACACGACTTAACGACTGAACAACAACAACAACAAAAGCCTCTAACAAAGATTCAGTGTTTTCTCCAGGTAGCTGTGTTCTTTGCTATCAGCAGAATCCACAGAGCACATTCCTTTTCGGAATGAACTAGGCATCAAATCTAGTCCAATTTCATGGTTCTCTTCTTCAAAAGAAATTATTTATAGATATTGTTTGCTTCCTTCTCCATGTCTTAAAAAACAAAAACTATTTGTACTATTCTTTCTTCTTCATAGCTTGTTTGAAGCAGGCAAATTTCTCATTCTATTCAGGATTGTTGTAGGTGAAAGCTTCTGGTGCAAGAAAATGAGCCCTCTCTAATGTCTGCTGGCCACAGACATGGAATCCTAAAATGGAATCTAAGGGTACCAATTTGCCCATGGTCACTTCCCTTTTGAGCCTACAAATTCCCCTAGCACATATGAAATATATATTTAAAAATGGTAGATAGCTGCAGTCTAGTGCTTTCTTTACAAATGTAACCAACTGCACAGAAAAAGGACAAAGTTATGGTGATGGGATTGTGCAAATTGACAATATTTCTAATTGGAAATAATGGAACTAATTGACAACAGTGGATTTAATGGACAATATTTCTCAAGACCACTGTATCTTCTTCAATGCATTATTATTATTGTTAGCAACATATTGATTACCTTTGTTTCTTCACTATAAATCCAGTTTCTCTGTCCCTAGCTTTGTTTTGGCACTTTCCCTGCCAGCACAAAGCAGGGTAAAATAAATGTTGAGGCTCTCACTTAGCTCAGGAGGCCCTCTAGGGTCAGCAAAGGAAGCATAATAGTGTTTATAACACACTATGATTCTCCATATGTATCAGTGATTACAAGAATTGGATCATAGTCATTTGAATTTGCTTCATTCAAAGGTCTGTCCCTAAATGTATTACTAGAGCTACTGAAGCTGTAAACATTTGGATGATCACTAGATGACAGTAAAGAGATAAAGAAAATTGATTATGTGCCATCGAGTAAGTGTCAATTCTTAGCAACCACTTACATAGAATTTTTCTGGAATGATCTTTCCCCACCTTCAGGATTTCCAACAGTGCACCCATCACTGCTTTAAATGAGTTCATCCACCATGCTGTTGGTCATCCTCTTCACTTTCCTTCCATCTTTCCCAGCATTATAGACTTCTCCAGAGATCTAGGTCTTCACACAATGTGCCCAAATTATGATAACTTGAGCCTGGTCATTTATGCCTCAAGTAAGAACTTTGGATTGATTTGTTTTATGATCCTTTTTTAAAAATTTCCTGGCTATCCATGGAATTCTCAAGAATCTTCTCCACCTTCTCAAACTTGTCAAAATTCTTTCTATCCTATTTCTTCATAGTCCAACTTTCACTTCTATAGACTGTCACAGGGAAAACCATTGCCTGCATGAGCCTGATTTCATAGGTATAGATATACCATGGCAACTGAATATCTTTTCCAAGGTCTTCATTGCTACCCTACACAGTTGGCAGCTCCTGGTTTGGAAACAGCACTTATTGCTTTAGCAACTCCATGACCAACAAGTATTTTGAAAAAGAATTATTGTATTTATCTGATCGGACAACTAGTTTTTGTCACAGGCAATTTACCTTTTAAATGGGAGAATCATCTTAGATTTACTTTTTTGCGGGGGAGTGATTGGTTTAAATTTAGAGATACTTCTGTGGCCAAGTTTCTACCACTGCCGTCCCTGTCCCTGTCCTGCTAGAACAAGGAGGATTCCAGGTGGAGCAGGAAGCATAAGCAAACAGGTTGCTGCAGAACTAGTGCTGGCATTTTGAGGCCCCTGAATTGCTGAAAGAATAAGCACTGGAACAAATTCTGACAACCCCACAAAGGTTTAACTGTAACCCTCATGAGCTGAGGAAAAGATCTACAATATAATCTAATGGTATGACAAAGGTTAAAACAAATGTATAAACATAACATTAGAAATGCCAACCATATACAGAGTGAACTTTCTTTTTTCTTTTTTCAATATTAGCATTTGTCATATTAGCATTCCTAAGGCTGTCACCAGAAGCTATCTTCTTTCACCTAAATATTAATAATACTGCCTAACAATATTGAAATAATATAAGAAAAAAGATTTAAAGTTAGGTAAATTATTCAAAAAGACAATTGACAGCCGTAGCATTAGTCAAGCAAACAGATCAGCAACATATTTCAGAGTCACCAATTCATTTTAAAATATATGCATATAAATATTTTGAAAACTGGTGGTTGTAATTTAGCACTCTGAACACGCTATCTTGAAATATTCGGGGAGAGGAAAAGAACTAGGATTCAGAGTATTGTGGAAACCTTCGTATAGGTTTCTGAAGACTATTCAGTGGAATACTTTGGTGTAGTGGTTAAGGCACCAGACTAGAAAATGGGAGAGTGTGAGTTCTAGTCCTGCCTCAGGCACATAGCCAGCTGGGTGACCTTGGGCCAGTCACTCTCTCTCAGCCCTGGGAGGAGGTAATGGCAAACCACTTCCAAAATCTTGCCAAGAAAACTGCAGGGACTTGTCCAGGCAGTCGCCAGGAGTCAACACTGACTGAAAGGCAGGCAGGCATGTGTGCGCATACGCACACACGCACACACACCAACACAGAGTTCCCTGAAGTGTATATCTTTTTTCCCCAATGCACTTGTTCAGCATGTTGCAACCAAGGAGGTATTCCCCATGACATACCTTTCTTCTACTGAAACTTCCTTTAATTGTTGGTGCGGCTTGGTGCCCTCCATCTCTCGGATGCTCACTGCATAGATCTTTGTAGTGTAATCAATTGCTTTTTCTCGTGCAACGTCACTGTCATAACCTTCGATGCATGCGAAATAGAACATAATACTTGTTTAAGAGTTTTCAATTTTTCAATGTGGAAATTATATGTAAATCACTTAAATATAAATTATGGTATCCAGAGCCAGTGTTATGACAGCTTTAAAATAATGCATTTGTAGAGAAAGTGATTTCTTTAAAAAATAATCTTGCTTTCTAGATTTCTTTTGACATTGCCTATATAGTAAAAGTTAGTTTTACATGTGTATCTTCTTCCTTTAATTTTTTTCCATGATCTTATTTGCTTTTAAGTGAGATTTTCTTTTATTTACTGTTGCAGTATCAAGTAATATATAACTGTTTTTAAAGAAACACGAAAATTACAGCGAAGTAATGAAATTCAATACTCGTGCTAGACAACTGAGAAAAATATTTAAATTATTTGAAAGAACCTGGGATATTCCCAAATATTGAGAAATTTGGAAGAAAATGGTATGCTCCTTGTAATAAAATCTTCTTCTGTATACGCCTTTGCCAACTCTGTAGTTTTGAGATAGGCAATATTTTGTCTACAGTTATCAGTAGAACCCCAGTTATATCTCCTGGCACTCATCAGCCCTCTCAATCTCATCTGTTCATTTAAAAATATTCATTTAATAAAGAAAATTCAGTATGAAGCTGGCATATTTGAAACACTGGCTTCTAGCATCATATTTATTTGTAGGAATGCCTTTGGGCCCCACAAAAGTCTTTCCCTGGCATGGTACAGAACATGCTGGGATGCTAGTCCAACTACAAATAAACAGGTGGTTTTTTACTGCCATGCACACCACAGCAGCCATTTGTAAATAGGCAAATCTCCCATGGCAGCTCCCTTATGCGTGTGGCCACCACATCCTCTCAAAATTAAAAATATACTCCTGACTCAGACAAGCAGCCTACCCCTGTTCTGCATCATCTATTATGTCTACTACTAATCAATTATTGTTACATGTTTGCAGAAAAGGGTACAGCAATGTAGTTATATTCCTCAAATAATAGTTTATGAGAAAACATTAGAAAAATACGATTCTTTCATGTATTATATGAATCAGTCTAAATGCTGCTAATGTAATTTTGCATAAGGTAAAAAAACACTCTAGTTGTTCAGCAGGCCTCCTGCGTAGAATGATTTTCATAAACAAAAGGAAGGCCACAGAGCCCTTTACCTCCATCCTCTTCTGCATCAGTATCTGATTCCTCACTGTCAACTAGCTTGCTTTCCTGGGTTCCAACAAATTCTCGGGTCCAGATCATCAGGGCAGTATCAGCACCACCCACTGTCAACAGCACAGAATCATTGTGTAACCACCGGACATTGGTGACATGGGAACTATGACCCACATACTTCTTAAACTTGGCATGCTGACCCTATAATGCAAGCAAATCACGTTGTCAGTGATCTCTTCCTGATATGCATTCTGTTTCTAAGAAATTTCAGGGGTGCCATTGCTAAGTTTAAAGTAAGGATGCACAGGGCATTAACACTTCAACAGATTTGGGTTGCTCAGCAGATTTCCATAATGCCATAGGTATTCCTGCAAAAAGCCAAATAATTGATTTCTTGGTACTCCACAAGCCTTCCCTCACACCTTTTTGACTACTGAGTGAAGGAAAAGAATTCACCCAGGTTCTCAACTCTTACTGAAAATATATTACCAGAATGCTACTGGCTGTTAAGCTGCCTTTTCTTAAATTTTGTCTTGGAGCATGTACACTGGTAGCTCTTACTTACAGATACTTTAGATACAAGCCACCAAGCAGGAAGAGTTTTTCTGGGTTTTCTGGTCAATCCCAAACCTATAACATTCCTATTTCCCATTTTATGCTGCTTCACATAATTCCTCCATTAGCGCTTTTGAAAAATATTTCAAATATTACCTTTACTGGATATTTGAAGAGTTTTACAAAGCCAAAGTCATCCCCTGTAACTAAGAGAGTGCTATCTTTGGTAAGGGAAGCTGCATTGATAACAGTAACATCACTATGCATTGGCCAAATTCCTTCACAAGTAGGACCAAGTACACATGTCCAGGTGTCCCATTCAATTTTCTCAATCTGGAAAGAACCATTTTTAAAAATCCAACATTATAAACTGTGAGCGATTCACATTTTCTACAGAATTATTTTTTTTAATATCTTATCAACTGCACAAACAATTTATTTCCAGTTAACAGAAGAGTGGTCTGATATGACTTTTTAGATTCCCTGCTTCATAATGTGATTGCCCAAAAGTATCTTGATAGTAGACCAGATGCTCCTCCCCATGCACTAAGAAAATATTTATACTAGTGCAGAAACTTCATGGATGGATCAGTGGCATGGATTTTTACTTCTTCCAAAGTTAGACATGGGAAAAAAGAAAGAAGGGTAGGTAGCAAAATGGCACCTACAAACATATCCCTTGGCATCTGCTAGGTTCTCTGCATTACCTGGGTTAAAAATATAATATGATACAGTAAAATGAAGTGTAGAACTTTAGTATGATTTCATAATTTCTTTTTTTAATAACGCCTTTGGACTTCACATGCATTTTTAGAAAATGAAAATGGCAAATGCATGCTACTCAGTGTTTGGTTTGGAAGAGTGCCTATGTGCCTAAGGAAAAAAAAGGCAGTCTTACCGGTTCCCTTTTTGTAATAGGTGTTTTGTGATGGATCCCATTCAAAAAGTCAGTTATTTTTGAGAATTGACACCCTGTCTATGGTAGCCATTTAGTGAGAATTCCTATAGTATGCTTTCAATATTCAAATGTACTTATCGTTCTAAAATATTGCCTATGCCTTGAATGATAATTACACATTACTGTAATTATGCTTAGTTGGAAGAAAGTCATGTTGTTATAAAATGGATGCATTATGGTGAAAAAAGGAAGAAGTCTTTAGCTCATCTATACAGAAACCTGTATTCATGTAAATATGTTTGGTTATTGCATGAAACAGAGCCTTTATTAGACTTTTAGAAAGTGTGCCAAGTAGGAAATTCAATATACCACACTACACATTAGACTACTCTTTTTCTAACAGACAGCAGTGAAATAACATACAAAATACAGAAGTTTATATTATTTTTCCCTACCTCTGTGGGTCTTATTATATGCCTCTTCCCTCTTGGAGCTTCAAAGAAGAATTGTTCTTTGGCACCAGAATTAACTTGTAGTAGCTTCCCTTGAACATGAAGGAGTTTATTATGATAAGGCTCAACAGATTCTCTGACACAGAAGGTGAACTTACACTTAGTTTTGGCTAAGAGCTAGCTACTGAATACTTATAAAGATAAATGCAGTCATCAAGAGGCGAAAATGGTAACACTAGATGTAACATTTTTAGAGCAATGGGAGAAAGCTCCTCGCTCCATTCCACACTAAAGGAAAACTGGAGGGAGAAGGGGTTTTACAAATTTATAGCAAAAGATAGATATTTATAATACCATATAATTGCTGTCCTACTGAGCCCCAAAGAATCTGCTCTCCATATCCTCAGAGCAGTTTTGCATTTTAAAGATTTTCCTTATTCATTAACAGGGATAAAATAATTGTTCATGTACCATATGAACTGGAAAAACTTTTTTTTTTTTTTTAAAAAAAGGCAAGTTATAAGCTTGATGAATACAGAGGATACAAGGATTGATTACTAATACAACATTAAGCTCATTTCATAGTTTTGGGAAATAGCGAGTACACTCTTTATCTTGTTATACTATTTTAATCATTACTCATCCATCTTTCACTAATTATAGCTTTTTGTTTAGAATAGACAATAGACTATATCCACAGATCTCTAGCCCTGATTATTATAAGCTGAATTATAGATTATCATTTTACAGTTTTAGATTTTTAAACTGTTCACAGAACTACTCTTTTCTATTTCTCATCACAAGTCAAGGAAAATACACGATCTTCTACAGTGCTTCAAGGCCTTATAAAACCTTCTTGACTACAGAGAGGCCTGTGATAAAGTGCTTTGTTTTACTGTGTTTTACCTCTTGAATCCCAGTCTATGTGTGTGATATAGCTAGAGGCTCCTTTGCAGATGCCAACTCTTTTGCTGGTAAGTACATTGTAAATATCTACAAAGTTATCATGGGAAGCCACTGCCAGGTATTTTCCTGAATCTGTAAAATATATTCAAATAAATCCAGTTAACAGACATTTGCAAGGAAGACACCAAAACATTTCTACAGAATTGAGATAGGATATTAAGAAAAAAGGAGCAAGGAAAAGGAGAGAGCCAAATGGAACCACTGAAATGGTAGAATCAGGGACACCCACATCTCTTGTTCTAGACACTGTCAGCTATAAGATTCACTGCTGCTATTATGCCTTCCTTATAATATTGTATGTCAGCTTATATTAAAAGGAAACATGACAGTTGGGAGACAGAAATTGTCACTATAAAAGACAAAAACATATGGAGGGAAAAATAGTTAGAGAAGCCAAAGTAATGGAGTACAGCTTGTGGTCTACATAGTAACAGAAGCAATGAGGATTTTTTTACTCTTCAAATTTTATTATAATTCTGGGTTTCCCTCAAGTCTGCCAATATTTATTTACTTATGAGACTCATATGGACGTTCATCTCATGTGCTGTAACTCTGGGCTGCTCACAGCAATGCTGATGAGAACATACAAAACAATAAAAACCTACATCCAGAAGAAACTACCCCCAGCGCTATAAAAAAACCCTTTCTTATACATTAAAAAATCACAATCACTGGGCATTACCAACTGCATATAGAAAAAGATTTATCTCCTTTTTTTCTGTAGCAGCCCGTGACTGTGGAACACCCTCCACCTGAGTTCTGGCAGGCCCCCATCCTTTCAGCCCTCCAGAAGGCCTTAAAAATCTGGCTTTCCCCCAGGCTTTTGGACAGAGTGAGGTTGATGTAGAAAGATCCTTATTTGAAGAATGAGTTTGTCATTGGTATACTGAGTGGGCAATCTGTATATGGTGCTGAATTACAGTTCCCAGCATCCTTCAGCCTTGGCTTTGCAGACTGGGATGGCAAAGATGAAGTTTAACAACACCTGGAGGACCATGGGTTGCCTGCAACTAGTTTGAGAAGCAGCAACAGCTGCAGCAGCTCCTTTTCCTCTTTTTTTTTTTCCACCTGGGACCTCATCTGATTTGAAACAATATTTTTAGGCCTATGGATGATGCAAGGGGCATGCCTGGTAACATTTTTACAGGCACTTTTTAAATTTTGGGGTCAAGGTGGGCAGTTTTAAGTATAGAATGAGTGAAATAAGACTTGCAAGACCTTAACACACCTGTTGTGCCACATTGCAATGAAAGTTTGCTACATAACATTGCTATCAAATTTTGGTACTGTAATCTCCTTTGGGGGCTATAGAATGGGAGCTGACTGACTTCATGCTAATGGGCTAAGTGGTGGGTGTTTAAGCCAGTATTGCCTATACTTGACTAAAATCTAAGTCCACTCCTCAACATTTTTATTTTAAAGGATTTTAAAATAATAATAAAAATGTTTACTTTGTACCTCGAGAAAATTTGATGTCAGAGATCATTTCTTTTCTGTGATGGAAAGAAAGCATATCTTCCAAAGTATCAGCGTTCACTACCAGAAAGCTTCCATCATTCAGTCCAACTGCCAAGGCTTTCCCATCAGGGGAGAAGGCACAGCATCGTCCGCCTAGAAAAAGGGTCAGAGAAAGTCCTTGCCTAAATGTTGAGACCAGAGAGTGAAAATTACTGCCCTCCCAAGTTGCAATAGGTCCTGGGGCAACAAAGAGCTCTTCAATACCACTCCACAGAAATGGTGATGGTGGTGGAGTCATAGCCAAGTTAACATGCTAAAAAGAAGGGGGAAATTTTTTTGAATATAATTTTTATTAAGAATTTTAATTACAGTAGTAAAAACTAATACAAACTAAAGTTAGAGAAAGAAAAGAGAATGGAAAGAAAGAATAAAAAGTGCAGGAAAAAAGAAAAAGAAGAAAAAGAAAAGAAAGAATATAATAAAACAAAAGAAAAATATATAAAGAAATAATTTCCAACCTTCATCACAACAAGCATAAACAAATTTAATAACTCTTCACCCCTATAAGATTAAACAGATACCTCTTCATCCCATCCCTTATCTATAAACAAACCCATAAAACATCACCTTTTCAATCCTGGTGTCAGCAAAAAGTCCATAAAGGGTTGCCAGAACGTTACCAAAAAAAATATCTTATTTTAACCTTGAACAAATAAACCAACTTTATATTCCTTCCTTTTACTTCCAACAATCTTAATTTTTAATTCAATCAAATATTGTTGTAAGATTTGATTTCTCTTCAAATCTTTATCCCACTGGAATGATTTCTTCAAAGATTTAACAAGCCTCTTTTGTAGATCCAATAAGAATTTTTTTCCCCATTTTTTCTCATGGTTTATCATTTGTATTTCCCTTTTCATTCTTAAAACTTCAGCTAGTTTGTATATTCAGTAAAGCATCCTTTTCCAAATCATTATCTTGGTCTGTCACCTGTTGTTCCACATTCTATACTTTCTCTGTCTTGTTAGATAATTTTTTTTTCCACATTTGTCATTTCTTCATTAACATCTTTTAGACATAGTCTATCCATAGAAGCAGACATCATTACTGACAGTAGTGATACTATAGTTACTAATTTGTGGCTCCATTCTTCAAAGATCTCCTTTAATATTTCTGATATTATAATGTTTTGTGTCATTTTGTAGGTCCCAGTATTAACTGACATCAAGAACAGGCTTGTATCTTTTTTTTCTTTTGCTTAAAGTCTTTAGTCCACTCTAGTGTCCAGTTTCTAAAATCATCACTTATCTTTTGTTATGACTTGCAATAGCTAGGATATCCAAAATAAGTCTGCTACCCAAGAGAAGTTGCTTATTTTTTTATAATTAATTCCAAAATCTTATAGTAAAAGTCAATATTCCACATTTACCTGGACCCTTAATCCATTTATAACTTTCTTAGATCAAAATCTTATTTAGCTTTTTGCTGTTTATTTCAAATTCTTTAAGTTCTTAAGGTTATAATTAATTTTTCTTTTGTTCAGAGTTGAAGATAAACTCATTCAATGAAGTGTTTTCAAACTTGTCATTCCAAAGTTCTCTAATAGCTTTAAGTTGGTTAATAGGCAATTTCCAAAAATGATTAGAAAGTGAGGTATGTGAACTTAGTGTCCTTTAAATGGCTCCGCCATGGTTGTGAGCAAGATGGCTGATCCTGTCGTCTCCCAGTGTTCAAACCTGCAGAAAACTGCTGTCCTGCAGTCTCCTCATGAGAAGCAGCCATACAGGGCACATGTGGGCGACCTCCCATCCTCTCCTTATCCAGAGAGGTTCCAAAGAACCAGTCTATTCACCAGTTTTTCATCTTTGCTGTGGTCATTGGCCCCACTTTCGCAGAGCCATCTTCAGTTTGCCATACCACCCCAGAAGTCCAAGAGAAGGGGAAAACTGAAAAAATGTGTTACCTGTTGGTTTTACCTGAGCCAGCATCTCCTAGAAACTAGGATTTCCCTTATAGGACCTAAAGCTCAGAAGCCAGAAGGAGGGGTGAGTTCCCACCAAATAGGGAAACAGAATCATAATGTCTCAAATATAAAACAATTTAAAAAAACCCTCTAGCTTCATAGTTTCACATCATAACCAGAAATAAATCAGGAGAGATCTGTAACGCTGCTGATTAGGTGAAATAAAATAGAAAAAGAATATGTGCAGCTCTACCCACCACCAAGTATCTAATAGCTATACTGAAGATCAAACAGGGGTCACAATGCAATATCCTAGTTTTCTGATTATAACACAGTCTCCCTCAATCTGGATAGTCAAGGCAAACATTTTGTAAGGAAAAATAGTAACTGACGATGTAATGCAGACTTCCCAAATCTGTTGGTCTTAAATATAGATTACAATTCCCATCACTCACAGTCAGCATGAGCAATGGCCATTCACGCTGAGGATGATAAGAATTGTACTTGAATACAATGTCTCAGTGAATAATTAACAATCAGATGAATGATGGAAAATGTCTCCATCTTCACATTTTGAAGGAGGTGTTTAATAACTATTGGGTGTATCATTGCTTTCAAATCAAGCCTTTCTCCTTATTTTGATTCATACAAATTCCAGAAGTTTGCACAACTTTGAACCATTAAGCCATATATAACTTTCCAGGCACGTACAAGAATACAAATCTATACAATAAAATCAGAAGCTCAACTAAATTTCTAGTGGGCTACTACACACGGCAAATTTGGCTTAGCTGATAAAAGATTATGTAAGTTTGATATAAAAAAATGCCACATAAGCAAGATAATAAAAATTCATAAGTATAATTATTACCTTTCTTAAGTTTTCGCACTGCCAGCATACGATGTTGGGAGGAAAGCTCCCAGATTCTTAGCGTTTTATCGTCACTCACTGTTGCACAGATAGGCAAGAGAGGATGAGCTGCCAGACCCCAGACCTCTCCTTCCATATGACCCTGTTTATAAATGGGGAAATATTCCAAAAGAAAAGCATATACTGTACAACTGTTTTCCAATTCCAAGCTAAGACTGATTTCTAAAGAACATTTTGTTGTTCTTAAAACCCCCCACAAACCCACAATGTGGTATCCACTGTTTCTATATATTCCTTCTCTCTCTGTGTCTGTATGTTCTTTAAGGGCATAAACCCATTTACTATATTTCTGCATTGGTTCTGATTTCCTCTGCATTGCTGACATAGCAAGTAATTATTCCTGACCAGTGACCCTGTTAAACTAGTTGCATCTTGTAGCGAGTACTCTATGTACTTGAGAAGCATAAACCTGATGAGACTTTATAACTTAAAAATTTGGAAATCTATTTGCCAACATACATAAGTAACATCCAATGCCTCAATGGCTTCTTTGTTAAATTAACCAAATTGTAAAAAGTACAGAGGGCTACAGGAAAATTAAGTAGCAAATGAATTAAATTAAGAGCAAATGCTGGGTATGCTAGGTGTCTTTGACATAGCCTTTGATACATAAAATAAGTAATTATACCTGCACAAGTAGAGTCATGGGACCAGTTTTATCAATTTCAAGAATCTCTCCATTTTTTGTTCCCACCAGTATATGTCCGTGTCCTAAAGTGATAGCACGGATTGATGGGTTATCTTCCAGTAGCAACCCTAAAAGAAGGAAAAATAAATAAACCTACATTCATTTAATTTTCTTAATTTTGACAGAGCTTCTTATGTGCTAGATTTTTATCTTGATATTAGACTATCTGTTGTTCAAGGTTTTTAAAGTGATTCATAAATTAACATAAGATTCAGGCCAGAGAGTAATATTCTTATGGAGCTGATAAATGAGAAGCTAAGGATGGTTCCACAAACATGATTAACATGATGGTCACTACTTTTCATCTGTTCACAACAAAGTGGGAAAAGAAAGCATGAATGCTGGTGAGATACATTCTTACGCTGCCCTTTCTCCACTCATTTGTATATCACAAAACATGGCGAGGTAAGTTAGACAAAGAGATAGTGATTAGCTTGTCATCATCTTTTGATTTTGGGCTGAGCAGGAAGCTGAACCTGGGCCCAACTAGGAGCCATTACTGTTAATTAAAGGCAGCCCTTAGACTGCAAATATCAATTATTTAATTTGCTATTATATCCTAATTATTTGATTTCTATACTATCATCTCTTACAAGAATCTAAAATAAAAATCTAAAATATACAAGTGATTATTATAATGTATTGTATGTACTGAGGGATGCCTTAGAAGATGGTCCAAAAACTTCAGACAGCACAAAATACAGTTGCTGGTCTATTTATTAAAACTGGGCATTGTGATCTTATTATGCTAGCATTACCTCTTACTGAATCTACTTGGTTCCAGGCTTAGGTTCAGAGTGCTGGTAATAATTTATAAAGTCCTTCATGTTTTGAACCCTTAATATCTGATGAAATACTCTTCATGTATTTCTATCTGAGCCCTATAGTCATCTTGGAAGCCCAATTCCAGATAAAGCACAATAAATATTTGCAGGATTGCCTTTCCCTGAGGGTATCTGCCCGCTACACCAGGTTCAACAGGGTGGATGTGCTCCAGGTCCCCTTTCCTTAAGTGTTGCCATCTAGCAGAACCTAGGTAGTATGCCTTTTCAGTAGCAGCCCCTGCTCTTTGAGACACTCTTCCCCCGAGATCTGGCAGGCCCCTAGCCTGCTAATCTTCTGAAAAACCTTGAAGACCTGGCTTTTCCCACAAATGTTGGGGTAGTGTGTGGCTAGAGCGCAGAAGAGTTGTTTGTTAGATGTGAGGGGCATGTTGCTTTTGGGGGCACTGGGAGTTTTTATCCTGGTTTTTATGTTTTTTTTAACGTTTTTGTTATATAAGTCAAACAAACAAATATATTTTAAAAAATAATTACTGTACTCAGAATCCAGATTTTCTCAGTGGTAGCTTCAGTGAACACAATAGGTTTCCCCTTATTTTATCCCCATAATAACTTTTGCATTAAGTTGAGCTGAAAGATATTGCCAGGCCCAAAGCCATCATGTAGCCCTATGGTGAAATGGAAATGGTGTTTCTGTCTCATTCCTTAATCACTGCACTAAAAGATGAAGTCTTGATTCACACACATTTTCTGCAAGAATTCAGAGGACTCCTTTCAGAAGTTCATATAACATAGAGCTATACCACTGATTTTTTTTCAGGTATGTTAATGTCTGACATTTAAGTCTGAGCATAAATTACCAGTGAAAACTGAGGGCTTAGTATATTATGCAGCAATTAATTTGAACCTGATAGCATGAATTTATTTGATTGATTTGCTGCAGTTTTGCACTACAAGTTATCTCCATAAAAGTTTACATAAAATGAGTAATATTCAGCATAGTTACATAAATACCCATTATGCTATTGCCTTTCAGGATAAGCAACAATATGAAAAGGGCAAAAAAAGGGTAAGAAATAGTAAGGCAAGATATTAAAGGCATAAGATAAGAAAAGAAAAAAGGAAATATGGCTGAATCTAATTTATACCAATATAATTCACTATATTTCTTCATATGTTTCTAACATGCCAAACCATCTTCCTTTCTACCATGTCCATATGCTGGTTTGAATACTGTCTTTTTAAAACTTTTCACCACTCCTTTTTGTGGGGGTCTCATTAACTCCATCCAACCCATGGCTTTTAGGTCTTCCTCTTCCTCTTCACTTTTTCATATATTTGTTTTGTTATAAAAGGCTTTGATTCTGCAAATTGGAATTTTTTGAAATTAATTCTTAATACATTTCAGTTAGGCTTTCCATTTTGGAAAATTATAGATCTAATTTATAAGCACTGCAACAATTTGAAGCAATTCTTTGAATTCATAGGAAATATCCTGAATAGAGTTGTCTTCTTCCCCATTGTTTTTCCTTTTTTTCCTGCTAGTTATGGAACCATTAGCAATACAGTAGCTTTAAGAAATAATGGAATAATTAAAGGAATAAAAATGCAAACAAAAGAATATTTGATAAATTTATTTGCAGATGATTTGAGTGTTTTATCTAACCACTTCAAGTGGTTTTTCAACTTTAAAGAAATTGTAAGACTTTGTAGAAACTTCTGGCTGAACAATAATTTGTTTTAAAAAATCTGACATAATTTCCCATGCACCTTCTGATATCCAAACATTCTTTTCTAAATCAATAGCAATACCTATTATGCATAAAAACTTTGGGTACTGAGTTATACAGATTACAAAAAATATTAATAAACTCTGCTGAATTAATTATGACTGTGTTTGGAAAAGAACTATGAGGAGATCATCTAAAGCCAATTTATCTATTGTAGGTAAAATCACAGTTATTCAAATGTCCGCTCTACCAAAGCAGCTATTTTTATTTCAAATCCTTTCCTTTATTTTTCTAGATAAGCCATGAAAGATTGTTAATGTAATCTCAAACTTTTCTGTTTTCATTCAAAACAGTTTCAAATAAGAATAGGTTTGCCCTTTACATCTTAATGACAGAGAATGGGGGGGGGGTGTGTGTGTGTTCAGAATTTGAAATAGTATTTTCAGGAATTTCATTGGAAACACATATTTTTAATAATGGAAGATCAAAAAGATGCTGGTAAAATTAGAAAATATTAATGTACAATGATAAACCTAAAGCAAAACAATGTTTTTAAGGAAAGATTTGTAGCCTTTAAAAAAAGACAGTTAAAAGGGTTATTCAAGCATTGTTTAAGACATGGAAGACACATAAGGACCTTTTAATCATAAATATATCTCCTCTCCCTCTTATACTAGTACAGCCTTTATTTGTAATAGCAACAGAAAGAAACTATATATTGGATGAAAAGAGAAAAGGCTATATTATATAAAATATTTTATATAAATTCTGTTTCATCTAAAATTGAGATTAAAGAGAAATCAGTGAACTGAATTAAACTGGTTATAATGGCTGCAGACGAAAAATTGGGATATTTTTATTCAAACCAATAAATTACTGACAGTATTTGAAATATAAATGGTACCAAAGGATATTCTTCAAAAATTTAAAAACTATTAGTGTAATCAGAAATTGGGAGTACAAAATCTTTTGCCACTATTTTCTGGTAAAAATATAAATCGGAAAAGTAAGGCCCAGTTAATATTGTTATTAATGGCTGCTAGATTAGCAACTGCAAAATAATAGAAACATTTAGAAAAACTGGTATGACAAAGTATGATCTATTGCCTTAATGGAAAAATTAACATATAAATTGAAACCAATTGAAGAAAATAAATTAGAAAATTATTCTGTATGGTATGATTTTATAAAGTATTTTAATAATGAAAAGATTAATTAACTACCTACATCACATTATGACAGTTTTTGAGAAACTATTCAGTATATAGTATTATTATTATTATTATTATTATTATTATTGCTTTGTAAAAAATTTTATTATTGCTTTGTAAAATGTTAAAAATGTACTGATTCAAATTTGTGAAATGTTATTGTTTGTACAATTGTTACATAAAATAAGTAACAATAATAAAAAAGATAAAAATAAAAATTTTGTGATCAGATCCACATTCATTCTCTATATCACCAAACCATCTCAGGATACATATTTTGTCCTACTAACTTTTGTATTAAATCCACGTTCCGCACTCATTCATTCTTCACCCTATCTCTTCTTGTTTTTACAGCCACGCTTCTTAAATAGCTCATTCTTACTCTGTTCAACTTACTTCATGTTTTTCTGACATACCCAACTGAAACTTTATGTAACAAACTGGACATAAGCATGATCTTATATACAGCAATTTTTACTCCTTTTAGCATTCATTCCTCACATAAAATCACATTCTACCCATTACCCTATCTTTCTACCAGTGTTTGTATGCCTTAAATTTCCTCAACCATTTTCCCATTTTGATAAGCATTCTACCAAGGTATATTAATTCACCTAGTGGATGTAACTAGCAATTGTTTATTCCATTTTCCTTGTCATACAAAAGAACTCTTGTCTTTCATACTTTAATTTTCAGAATTATACTCCTCGTTACATCATCAATCTAACATTCTTTGCAAATCATGAGAACTATTTAAGTTCTCATCTAACAATATGGCATCAATGCATACAGAAGTACCTACATATTGATGTCTGTAACTAACACACCTCTAATGTCACTACGAGCATTCCTTATGCATTTATCTGTAATTACATTAAACATCACACAACCCTACTCAGTTTTGATCTATTTGCTAATCACTGCATTGATTCTCACACATGCTTTAGTTCCATTATATATCACTCATACCATATACTCACACAAAACATTCCACAATTCAACCATATTCACTATCTTGTGCATTCTCTAAATCAATAAACACACAATAAACTTTCTCACATTCATATATTTCTTATCAACCAGCTGAGGAACAAAAATCTGGTCTGCACACTCCCTGCTTAGCTAAAGCTGAATTGTACTTCTCAAATTTTGGTCCTTATAACCTCTTGTATCTTTCCAATCAGAATTCTGCCAAACACTGTCCCAGCAAACAAGAAGAGATTGTTTCAAGAATGAATGAATACTGATTGAACAAAAAATGAATGACTAGTGCAAAAAGAAGTATGTTCAGGTAGTTTGATTTTATAGTGAGAATGAATGAGGACTGAATTGCAAAACAAAAATATGAAGGAAGAGTGAATGGGTCAAGAGGAAGAAGAAGGCCAAGAAAGTTGTTGAAAGAAGCTGATGAGATTCTCAGAATGAGTCGGTGTAAAGAAAAGAACATAGAGTATGGATGCAGATATAGTTTGTGAGAACAGAAAGGTATGGAGAGGTAAAATAAATGATGTTGCTATAAATTAGATTTAGTTAGATTTCTTTTTCTTTTCTCTTACCTCCTGCCTTTGATTCCTCATTACCTCTCACTCCTTATTTTCATGGCACTATTTATTCCAAAAAGCTATAGCATAATTCCCATGAACTTCATACCTTCTTCCATAATTATATGCATGTTGGTGGTGGCTGTAGCATAAATGATTGGTAATCACTCCCACACCAAAGCAAATCAGCCAGCTGCCAATAACCTCCAGATTCACTCTACAGCACAGTGCAGAACTGGTGGCCTTGGAAGAGGTTATAACAGATTTACTAGGATTTTGTAATGTTTCTACATATGTTTTATTATAAGCAGACTCTATCCCTGCCTATTCTAACCTAGAGTAGTTATACCTTTAGATCCAGGTGACAGTGCTGCTCTTTTGATGGCATATGTCTTCAAGCACCTCTCAAATGTATCATCCCAAAGTGCCACCACGCCATCCTTCCCACCTGTCACAAAGCCCTGTACAGAAACAGATTTATAAATCTGCTTAATATATTGACAATATAAAGTTAGGTGATAAAAGTGTAAGTCACTGAATTACAAAACAAAATACATTCATTCATATACTTCTGCAAATCCTGTTGTTTCTCCAAGCTTGCTGATACTTCCCTCTTATCTATGAATGATACTCTTTTGGCTATGGTACTCAAACTGAACATCAAACATCAAAAGAATGATTACAAAAAAATCATAGGTAATAGACTGTGGCTATTGGTTACATTAATTAAGATTGCTACTTTCATGTTCAGAGAAGCGTTTATTAACTTCCAAACGAAAAAGCAAGTATCCTACCTATCTTCAAATTGTCTTACTGGAAAGAAGCATGAGAAATTTACTTCTCTGCTTCAAATACTATTTTGGGACATTTGAAGCCAAATTTTACCCATACGATGTATGCATACGCTGTGCGGTACTTCAATTTTGTAGGCAAAAAGGTGTTTTAGAGTGCATATAGTATCTGTTTGCAGCCCCTTAAATCAAACATTTTGTTTCCTGAGCTAACACTGCAGTGGCTGGTAGTAGCTACACAATCCCAGGAAAAGATGCAGCTGCTTTACGGAGTTGCAGTCAGATGCGAAATGAGTGCCCCAAAGTACTCAGAAGCATTTTTTTGCCTTTGAATCTGGAACACTGCACAGCCCTAATACATGTATGATGAAACATGAAATGGGATATGTATTAATATGGTTCTGAGATCTTGCAAGACAAGAGAATTTTTACCTTATCTAAAGCATGCATAGCAAATATAGGGCCATCGTGAGCTTTCACTGTCTTAACCAACAAAACATCTTTCCAGATGTACATATCTCCAGTTGCAGATCCAGAGAAAACGAGATCCTCTATCCGTCCATAGGAAATACTCAGCATGGTTTCTTGTTTCCCAATATTTCCAAACATGCCACGTTTTGAGGTAAAACCACCACCTGAATTGTCATGATAGAGCAATAAGCATTATTATAAATTGCTGTAAAAGTTTCAATTATCAATTATCTATTACTGAAAACCAATAGGGGAGAACAAAAAGCAGGGGGGAAAAACAAAGGAGGAAAATCCTGGTTCTTACCTGAATTGTAATACCTTGAAGAATTACAATATAATATATATTATAATACAATATATAATAACAATATTACATGTTAGTAGATAGAATATGAAGGAACAGTCAGGTGTGATTATACCATCCACTACTTATTGGGCAACCTTTTGCTGTGGCATTATTTTTTTTTTTAGAATGTTTTTGGTCTCTGGGCTGCAGAAGATATAGCAATACAGTGGTACCTCAAGATACGAATTTAATCCGTTCCGTGACTCTGATCGCATGTCGAATTGGTCGCATTCTGAAGCACGTTTTCCCATAGGATTGAATGTAAATACGGTTAATCCGTTCCACCCTCTGAATTTGGTCGCATTCTGAAGCACGTTTTCCCATACGGTTCAATGTAAATAGGGCTAATCCGCCCTCCGAATTTGGTCGCATCCTGAAGCACATGTCCCAGGCGCAGCGGAGAAAAAGGAAGTGCTAATCAAATCTTTCCTTTGTGCATAGCCCTTGGCGCGCCCGACAAAAGCACAGTGAAAGCAATGGGGGGAAAGGCTTATGTGGCGCGTGCGCGCACGCACACCCCACTCATTCCTCCCCTCTTTCCTTCTGCAAGCGCACGCACACCCCACTCATTCCTCCCCTCTTTCCTTCTGCAAGCGCACGCACACCCCACTCATTCCTCCCCTCTTTCCTTCCGCGCGCGCGCGCACACCCCTCATTCCTCCCCGCTCTTTCCTTCCCCGCACGCACGCACACCCCACTCATTCCTCCCCTTTCCTTCTGCAAGCGCACGCACACCCCTCATTCCTCCCCGCTCTTTCCTTCCCCGCACGCACGCACACCCCACTCATTCCTCCCCTTTCCTTCTGCAAGCGCACGCACACCCCTCATTCCTCCCCGCTCTTTCCTTCCCCGCACGCACGCACACCCCACTCATTCCTCCCCCTTTCCTTCGCAGTGAAAGCAATATCAGGCGCTGGGGGGCTTCCCCACGCACCCACCCACCCCCGCGCTGATTCCTCGCCAAAGGAAAGAGCAAATTTCCCCATAAGGTTCAATGTAAACACAGTTCTGAAAATACAGTATGCATTTTATTTTTAAACCACAAAAACATGAAAAAAAACACAGTATGAAGAGGGAGAATGGGGTGGGGAGGCAGTTATTGTTTGGAGGGAGAGTCCCCCTCCAAAGGGACTTAGGGGAGATCTCCTTCAGGGGTTTCCTCTCTTCTTTGCCTCTTAGCTGCAGGCTCAGTTCTGGGGAAAAACCTGTCTAAAGTCAGTTGTTTTTTCCTGTGCTGCATAACCCTCCGGAAATGAGAGACCACGTTATCATTCATCATGTTCAACACTCTGTTCGTTACAGTTATGTTGGGGTGGTGCTTCTCAAAGAAGTCCTGGCACTCATTCCATTTTGCCATAATGGATTTAATCTCGGCACTGCTCACCTCCTCCCTGTCTTCCTCTTCCTCAGTGGAATGCTCCTCACCAAGCGCTTTCTGTTGCTCACTCTGGAGCTCAGCAAGTTCTTCCGTGGTCAGTTCCTCCTCATGGTCCTCAACAAGCTCCTCTACGTCTGCACCATCGACAACCAGACCCATGCTCTTGCCCATGGACACAATCTCCTCCACTACCTCTGCATCAGACCCTTCACGGTCACGTTCAGCTACACATTCTGGCCACAGTTTCCTCCAGGCTGAGTTTAAGGTCCGGCAGGTGACATCTTGCCAGGCTTTGTCAATGAGGCTGATGCAGTGGAGGACATTGAAATGCTTCTTCCAAAACTCTGTCAGAGTCAAGGATGTTTCCTCAGTGACATTGAAACACCTGGTGAAGAGTGCCTTTGTGTAGAGCTTCTTAAAGTTGCAGATCACTTGCTGGTCCATGGGCTGCAGGAGAGGTGTCGTGTTGGGGGGGAGGAACCTGACCTTTATAAAGTCATACTCAGCGTCCATAGCACCCACCAAGGCTGGAGGGTGTGCCGGGGCATTGTCCATCAGAAGAAGGCACCTTTCAGGCAGCTGGTTGTCGGAAAGATATTTTTTAACGCTGGGTGCGAACACCTCGTGCAGCCATTCCATAAACAACTCCCTTGTGACCCACGCTCTCGCATTGGCCCTCCACATGACAGGCAGTCTGGCCTTGTTCACACTGTGTTCCCTGAACACACGAGGGGTCTGGGAATGGTACACCAGTAGCGGCTTAATCTTCAGGTCGCCGCTCGCGTTCGCACACAGCAAAAGGGTCAGTCTGTCCTTCATGGGCTTGTGCCCTGGCAGTGCCTTTTCCTCCTGCGTGATGTAGGTTCTGTTTGGCATCTTCTTCCAGAAGAGCCCCGTCTCATCACAGTTGAACACTTGCTGAGGGATGTATCCTTCCGCCTTCACAAAGCCCTCAAATTCTTCCTTGTAGGCTTCTGCAGCAGCCTTGTCAGAACTGGAAGCCTCTCCATGTCTTGCCACATTGTGGATGCCACTTGTCCTGCGGAATTTCTCAAACCAGCCTCTGCTGGCTTTAAATTCCTCACTTGCTGCGCTGGTAGAGGGGTTTGTCCGCAGTAAATCACTGTGCAGCTTCCTGGCTTTTTCACAGATGATAGCTTCACTCACGCTATCACCTGCCAGCTGTTTCTCATTCAGCCACACTAACAACAGCTTTTCCACCTCTTCCAGCGCTTGTGTCCTCTTCCTCGTTAAGGTCATTACTCCTTTTGCCACATCAGCTTCTCTGATGGCATCTTTATTCTTCAAAATAGTCGAGATGGTCGACTTCGCCATCTTGTACTCCGCGGCCAGATCAGTCACACGAACCCCACGATCGTGCTTTTCTATAATCTCCTTCTTCAGTTCGATCGTCACTTTCTTCTTCAAAGCCTTATTCTTGCCATGCCCACTCTGCATTTTCTTTGGAGCCATGCTGACAAGCACACCAAAAACCTTCCAAACGCCGCAAAACACACCACAAGCCTCACCGAACGCCTCCTTGCTACCGCGATCTCGCCCACAGGAAGCCGCAACCACGTGGCAGCAGGGCAAATGGCCGCGGATCCGGTTCGTATCTTGAGGTGGAGTTCGCATATTGAGGTAAATTTTTGCGGCCAGAGCTGGTCGTATCTTGAAATTTTCGTAAGATGGGGCGTTCGTATATTGAGGTACCACTGTAATATGGTCACATCCCTAAAATGGAGTTGTGCTGACATTTTCAGATGATTTATAGTTTGGGGATGTCTGTTTTTTTCCAAAGACAAAACAAATTAATTCAGCATAAACCTTATTACAGTACTCTTATTTTTTGGGAGGGAAGAACACTAAGAGTTGCACCGTAGGAAATGAGCAGTTGGCTGCCAAACTCTGAAGGCATGATTTCAGGGCATTTCTGGGAGCGATATAAAATAGGACAGGGCAGATGTTTAGGGTCCTTGAACCACAGGTTTCACCCAGTGCTAACTGCAGAGCCAAATTTACTACTGGATTGCCAGGATCCAGTCCTCTAATAGGAATAAAACCAAGGGCTACTAAAAAGATTCTCTTCATATCACACTAATTTCTTCGTTTCTCCCATTTTTTACTCCTGAGAGACTCAATCCCTGACCGCTGAAAAGAGATTTAGCTGTATGTTAAATACATGTGTCCTTAGCAAGAGTCATAACAAAGCAGAATACTCATAGGAAAATTTTGCTGTGTCTGTGCTGGGAAACTGAACTATCTGAATCAACTTTTTGGTGAAGAAATAAGTTAAACTGTTGATATAATCTATTACCTGCTTGTTGCCAAAATTTGATGTGCTTTATTCCAACAGTCACCAGTTTATCAGCATGATGAGGGTTGCACTTCACTACAAAGACCTTATCTTTGTGACCCCTGAAATACATTAAAAAGTAAAGAATAAATGAATAGCCTTTTTGTACTATTGGAGACATTAGAATCCTATAATATTAACATTTTTAAAAAGTTGTTTTGGATTAATTGTAACTTCTACAACGAGAAGGATAAAACAAGGAAGTGGGACTTTAATGATTTACAAGCCAGGATTAAAATACTTGTGACACTAACACCTCTTTTTTAAAGAACATGTGGCACCTTTAACAGTGGTGTACCATCTCTTACAGCACTATTGCTGAACAAAATAGAAGAGACATTTAGCATGTATTTTAGTTGATAAAATATTCACATGCATAGTATTGCTGATTTTGATACAGAAGGATTTTAAAACTCTATATTAAAAGCTATTTTGACTAATTGTAGAGTTTAAAAAGTTCCAATGGTTCTAGCACCGTTGGAACTTTCCACCGACTACAGAATTAACAGAGATTCCTCTTAATATGATCTTAATATAATAAATGACATATTAATCCTTGTTGAATCCAGTTAATGCAACGAGATTCTCATACAAAAGAATCAGTTTTACTTTAATCATGTAGTAAATCTTTGAAGCTATCATTCCCTAATTAATTTATCCAGTCTTGTTAATTTTATCCAAATGATATAAATTAGTCCATGGGAAAGTACATGTTTACATATTGATGTATTAACAGAGGTGTGGTACCATGAAGGGCTGCTCAGTTGCAAATTCATGTCCTCACATCCAATTAATTTTAACAAAATCTTAACTCACATGTTGAACAGGAATTAAGAAACTAATCAGAGACTGATTCTTCTAAATTTTTTTGTATAATTTATTGCTTATTTGGGAGAAGGCCTAATTACATAACTCACTACATAAACTGGATTAAATCTTTTTATAAGAAAGTATTGAGTATACTTTTGATTATATTAAGATGGATTGATTTTATCATACACAGCTTCATATGGTTTATATGTCCTCTTGTGATTTGATTTCTTTATTTATTTTTTAATATACTGGTTGGACACAATTGTTATCCAGTTTTTTGGGGGGATGGGAAGCTACCACAGCCAGAACTTGGAATGCCCCTGCTTGGCTGATATACTGGATGCATCTAAACATTAGAGGAATAGAGACTTTCCCCAATAAGTAAAAATTCTTATATAAAATCTAATTTTATATAGCATACCAACAGCAGAAATCCACTGATAAATAACTCATAAAGGACAGATACCCAGCTCTATTTCAATAAGTTCAAGACATAATATCTGAAAAGTGACACAGGTCTTGTTAATTAAGAGAGCTAAATGAGTATTACTTAATCCATCAGGCAACCAACAAGAAGCTATTAAATATTTAAGCAATCCCAGATGAAAGACACTTTCCTATATATAATTAGAACAGAATAAGAAGAATAGAATAAGGATATAATCTTTATTGTGGTGAATGACCAGTACATAATATAATGTTACCAGAAATAGATTGCACATATCTGCAGGAACATGTAACACAGCAAAAGTTGGCTACACTTAAACTAACACACGTATCTGAAAGTGAAGACTGTAAATAGAACCAGTTGGGATGACCAGGGAATTTGTTTAAGTGTAGGATTATCTAAATGTGCATCAGCATGAAACAGACAATACAATAACATGTGACTTATGCTTTCAATAGCCCCTCTGCCACATGGGCAAAACTTTAACCCAAATGGAATGCCCTCATATTGCCCTTCTAAGACCACTGTAAGAAGAGCATTAAATTGTGCCAGAGAAACAGCCTTCCTATCTTTTAGGACTGTAATTTGGCTGAAATATCTGGTAGGTATAAAGAGGGTAAAGAAACCAGTCTGGAATATATCCTTGGAAAAAGATGTCATGTCTAGTGGGGTATATTATCTTTAATCCATTGCTTCAAGGCTCCTATTGCACATTCATTTCCAAGTGTGTACAGTGGAATTAAAGACAATCTAAGCAGTCATGTAAGTGTACTATTTTGCAATAATACATTGCAAAAATAAGTTCTGTTCTCATCCTCAAAGTATATGGGCGGAGATCTGGAGGCAGAAATTGAGTGCACAATGCTGTTTCCTGTAACTTCATGTTCAGCTTAGGTATCTGACAGTATGACTAGGGCCATAAATTGATGATTCCTGATACTCTACATGAATGGCAGGCTCATACAAGAGTGTGGGGTAATTGATGTGATCATAATCTCTCTTTCTGTATTGGTCAACAATATGATGGTGATTTTTTAAAAACTCCCGAACAGCATCATTAAAATACTCGCATTATATAAAATATATCCTGTAGAACTAAGGATGCAGCATGGTAGTATTCTTACCTGGTCACTGCCATCTTTTCTCCTTTTTTCCAGTCCCACAGTACAATGGTATGATTCTCATCTAACCCAACAGAAGCCAAGCATTTCCCATCAGCTGTACAAAACCAATTCATAGTTCATCATGAGATATCTTGAAATGAAATGTGACAAATGCAATATTCATAGCAAATTTCTATGTTATGGTGCCAAGAATAAGCAAGTTGGATGTTCTATAATAACCATGGTTTTGCAATGAATTAATTTACACTTACTCCCACCTCCTTCTCCTCCTCATTATAATTATTTTAGAAAAGGACTTACCAGTTGCCTATGACAGAGATCCCCAAATTTTTCATAGTTTGAGAGCCAGTTTGAAAACATTATGGCTGCCATTAGCAGCTCTGCCCATTCACAAAACGGCTGTGAAGGAGGCATGACCAGTCTGATACATACACAGACACACACACAAAGGTTAGGCAAGAAATAGGTTCAAGGAATGGTGCTCGCAGACATGAAGTTAGGAACCCCACATTGGTAGTGAACTTGATATGTTGGAAAGTGAAGGCCCAATCTTGTTACATTTTGTGATTGGAGGCTTAACCCAACTCAATAGAACTGCAAAAGCTAGCTACTGCCTCATTGCTGCTTCTATGTATGCTTCCTATAATGAGTGAAGATCAGGAAAACACATAGTTCTAATGAAAAAGTGTAAGCTCTGGACAGGTCACAAAAAGCCGGGCTGCATGGTCACTAGACAGAATTTATCTGGAAAGTTAAGGTACTGTAGCTTCATTCACCTGAAGAAAGTCTTAATGATAAGATTCTGATTGCTATTTCAGAAAAAGGGTTTAATCTGAATATTCTGGAATGCTATTCTGGAAGAGGAGAAGAGAAGGATATGATCTTTTATAGACAAAAATTATTTCAGTTATCACAATAACTGAGCAGCATCATTTTCCATTCTAAAGCAGCATTCATTACATAGGAGCCTACCTGAGAAGTCAAGTGCACATATTCCCCTTTGGTGCTGGCCTTTTAGCAGTGACAAACATTTGAGCGTCTGTATATCCCAAATGTGAATAGCAGCATCTCTCCCAATCTAAATAAGAGCAGTTGTTTAAAAAACAATACAGTAAGTGCTTTCAGCCAATAGAGTTTTTCATAAACAAAGGTCTAGTTTCTTTAATCTGATGTTTCTTACATGATGTTTGCTTTGATTTCTTATGGCCCGACTGAAGCTTGCCAGTCACAATGCTGACTGGCCTTTGATTTTCTAGTCCACTATTAGTTTTGCATGTTTTTTTTTCCATTTAAAAAATTGTCATCCCTGCATCCCTCTGCTTTATTCCTTCAATCTATTATGTTCCATCAGATACAAAATATGCCTGTAGAAGTCAAGCCTGATTAATTGGGCTCAATTAATTATCTGATTTTCCAACAAGCTAAAGTTTATGAAACAAGTAAGATGACAGCTGAAACCTAGATGGCACATTCTCTGACTGTGACTGTGGCTGTGAATGGGTATAGGCAAGAGATACTATAGTGCCTATTTTAAATGGCGATACTGGCTGTTTGGAAGAAAGCAGTTATGGTATTTCTTCTCAAGGAGTTCTTTTTGGTCTTAGGAGTTTGGAAAATTACTTAGTTACTAATATCTTCTCTGGAGGAAGGTGGCATGAGTGGTGGCATGGGTATAATATCAGATATTTTGGGTTAAAGCAAGCTGTATAAAACTACTTCAGTCTTAATACAGGTCTGGGCTCAGGACTGAGATAGCTTTGCTCACCCTAGGAGTATTTTATCAGGAGGCAAGAAGCACAGAGTATGACCCTTCTAATTTTCTCTGATCTCTTAATTACATCTTGACAGGCAGATTATGGGCAAGTAGTTCTCATGTATAAGAATCAGCTATATACTATGTTCTAGATAGGGTTTTTTCTCATGAAAGAATAGATACTTCGCTTGAAGGAGTTCCGAAATCCAATACAAATGCCTTATATAAGTGTTGCTTGATTTGCCAGCTATACTCTAGGCAGGGGTATTCAGGTTGCAATGAACCACAGGTAGCCTCCCAATTGAATTACCTCAATGCATCAATCGGTCCCCTGAAATTGCAAGTTCTCCATGGACGATTTCTAGTTACCTCTATAACATCTTACATATTCCACACAGATTTTTTACCTTGGCTTGAGTTGGAGCATTACTTATTATGGAGACTATAGGCAAATATACTAGTCTCCTGCACAATAACTGTATATGTGTTTGCCCAGATACAGAAGTTGAGTTAGTAACCCATACATTATTACACTGCTTATTGTACCACTCATGGCACCTGGTGCTCATAAATCCAATTGCCAGAAATGTTAGTTGTCCCTCTGATCAAGAACGCATAATCTTCCTTCTGCAAGACCTAACTTGGGCAAGCACTACAAAGGTTGCCAAGTTTTTAGCAATAGCTATGGTTTGCAGAAACCAGATGATACCCTCTTCTCATTATTAATTGTTTCAGCTTTGGGGGTTTTTTACATTTAAAATTTTGTACTTATGTTTTTATTGGTCTGGGACTGTAAATAAATAGTTGGTGGGTCTCCTGTTAATGAGGAATGGATCTGCCATAACTGTATCTGGTATAACTTGATGGGATCACATTACACTGATTCTTCAAGAACTATACTGGTTGTTTAGTTGCTCCCAAATCCAATTTAAGGTATTTTGGTACCAGTATTTACTTTTAAAACTCTAAATGGCTTGGGAACCAAACCTCTAAAAGAGCAATTCTTTCTTAGTTAACCATTTGTGCTTCTAGATTTGTAAGGGTGACTCTTCTCTGAATTCCTTTATTAAGAGTTATGTATAAACAATAGAAACAGTCTTCTGAATGACTGCATTGTCTATAGAATATTCTTCCCTAGACATGCTCAAACGGCATCAGCCTGTTTGCAACTGGCTCCCTGACACTGTAGTACCAAAATCCATCCATTTTGCTATGGAATTTTTATTGCATTTCTTTTCTTTTTCTAGAAATAAATGTGAGAACTCCCAGCCCTCCCTGAAAACAGCTTGAGACTGAAATTGGTGTGAAAAGCAGCATTTGTAATTTTGCTTTGGGAGGAAGGCTTTAAGGGTTGGAATAGAACCAGGAGGCCACAAAGAGCAAACCTTCTTGATTCCTATCCATGACCTCCACCTTTGAAATGGAGCCCAAAATCAGTCTGAAAAATGGCAATTCAGATCTTATTTTGAGGATTTGGGAGGGTTCTAAGGATGAAAATTAGAGTGGGAGGTTTGCTGCTTAAATTCCTAACCTTAATCCTATCTAAAAAACACAGACAAAAAGGGCTTGATGTTGCCAGCGCTTCTGAAGGATGGAAGTCAGTATCTGATCTCTCCATTGTTGCCCATCTTGCTCTAACCAAACAAAATTGAGTATGTGTCTGGCCAGCAATGGATTTTAAGATTCCCTGAATTGCACTGCTGTATTTAATTTCAAAATTTTCCTATCTTTTCATTTATTGAAACTACAGATGCTATACTTTCCCTATTACATGGTTGAATTGCCTAATTGCCACAAAAATCTCAAAATCATTTTTGACTTTGTACTAAATAACTGACAGATTACTAACTTGAACAAACTTTTTAAACATGTATGATAGCTATGTTATCTCTGACAAAACAAAGTCAGTCCTGGTTAGTACTGGGATAGAAAACCAACAGAAAATCCCAGGGCTACAGCCTAGGCTGAGAAGAAATGGCAAATTACATCTGCATTTTTGTTTAAAAAAATAAAATAATACATGGCTATATCCGTGAAGTCACTTGCAGTTGAGTGTGATTCAAAAGAGACTTTATATATTGATTTTCAAATTTTTTATAAAGCCTTTTTTGCACATGCTCAGTTTCTCCACAAATTATTTTAACAACTTCACAATATTTTTAATATAAATATACTTATGACAACAGAGGCTCTAAAATCCATAGTTTATGCCATAACTATGTAGAGTGGAAAATTTAAATTAGGCATTTCTTGGATTCTGGTATGTATCCACTCCAGAAGGGAACAGTGAGTAGAGCAAAATTGGTGGCTACAAATGATAACAACAGGGCAGAGCCAGAAAATAACACAATGGGACTTGACATGATCAGGTCACCTGCAGTGAACACCATGTGGTAAACACACCGTCAATACCATTTTATATTTCTGCATTCTGTACTTTCTGCATTCATTATCCTCCAATCTTTGTTTACAACCCATCCCAAGGTAAGTGAATATATGCTTGTAAACCCATTATTAATCTAACTAATTGAACTATAGTCCACAAAATGTATGTCATACTAAATATGTGCCAAACATTCCATTTCCTAGACTGTCCTTCATCTATTCACCCTCTGCTTTTGGCAACTGAGATGCTGGACTTCCTTTTTACCTAATCATTATTAACAACTTATTTTAAGCATTCCTTTTGGAGGATGAGAACACTCTGTAAAATTTTATTGCAGATCCCATTCATAAAGCACTAAGTTATGTTATTCCAAAATAAGTAGATTTATTATTTTAATTTGAAAGAAAGTTGCTAAAATGAATACTTTAAGTGGGAAAATCTGTAATTTTTACATTGATTTGCCAGTGATCGTGTTTCCTAAATACTTACCTGTCCAGTAGCAACATAATCTTTCATAGGATGAATGGCAAGGCTGAGAATGTCATCATCATGACCAAGATATAGTCTTTGGTTGTGTTGTTGTCTATTATATACCACAGCAACAGCAGCAATATGATAAACCACTTCCCCAGTCTGTGTGTAGAATAAATTGTTTCGACAATCATAGCCTCTATAACTGAAATGAATGAAAAGATACCAAAAGATAATTCAGCAAGGCTCCTGTTAGCTGAGGAAGCAAAGGATCATGTACCACAATTCAAGTGTCATCATTTACACTGAATCATATTTTGCTGAAATTAGTGGGGATGATATTTCTAAATGTCTTTGGAGCCTTCTGGAGTCCGAAAGCAAAGGCTTCAGGGTCTGCATGCAGATCTGGAGCCTCAGGTTGTGCAACTCTCCTTTAGGGTACTACCTGGGAAAACTAGATACGACAAGCAGCAAGCTCTCTGGGAACCACCAAAGTGATTTCTGTCACTTTTTCTTTAAGGAGTTATGCAGACAAGCTCCTGTCTTCCTACATGGTGCCTTTCCAGGTTCACTTTCAGTTTTTAGTTACCACTGCTCTTCCAAATACCATACTGGATAATAAGAGAGTCATCCATCAATCTTCTATGCTGATTAATTGAACCAATTCATGCTCTGGCATGATATTCTGTACTCATTTCACTTCTACAGTGATGCCAAACAAAAATTCCTGCAAGTTATCTTGATGATACCTACTTTCCTATCTACAACTTTCCCATCTTCTGGAAGGTTGCTGAGAAAGCAATAGGGAAATAGACTCAATTCTGACCCAGTTAATTAAGATGCCTATTGATTGCAGAGTAATATCAACTATGACTCTTGATGGGGTTTTGCTCTCTTGGGGAGAACAGATTCTCATCACAGAGGTTCTTCTGAATTCACAGCTCCTGCTAGATGGAAGCTGTGACTAGGAGGCCTTTACCCAGCTCCAGCTAGTGTACCAGTTATAGCCTTGTTTGGAACAGGATGCAATGAGGACAGTCAGTTATATCCTTATCTTGCAACACGATTATTGTAATTTGCTCTACATGTACTGCCTTTGAAGATGATTAGGAAAATTCAGCTGGTTCAAAAGGCATTTAGTAGGTAATCTCAGCATAGCCCTCTTATGCCATTGTTGTGGCAGCTGCATTGGTTACCAGTGTATTTCTGAGTGTAATTCAAGGTGTTGGCCACTATTTTCAAAGTCTATATGGCTCTAAGAGACTGCCTCTCCCAGGTAGAGTCTGTACACCCAGTTTAGGAGACCAGGGAGCACGGTCTAGCACCAGCACCATAATGTTTCTTGCTAATTTGTGTTAAATTGCATTAGTTATATATTTTATTATGCTGCTTTATCAGTTTTGGATGTTATATATTACCCAAAACCCTAGTTAATAGAGGTGATAAATAAATCCCATAAATAAAATAAAAGAAAGAAAGAAAGAGTGGTCAATGACCAAAATAACAATGACTTGTACTGAGATTAGTACCATTCTTATTCATATGGGAAATGAGCAAACTTGGAAGGATTGTAATATTTAAAGACTATAACCAAAAGGATATAATCATTTAGTTAAAATGAGGAAACAAACCTAAAGGGATGGGGAGAACCTCAAATACAGTCTAGTAAAAAATGAACGTGCTAAGGAAATACAGAATGCTGGGTGGCTATTGCTGGACAGTGAACAAAAAGGGGAATGGGGGAAAATATGCAGCTGACTGATACAACAGATGAACTCCACAGCATTAACACTGTGTTGCAGTCATACTTACCCTTATTTCAAAGTCAACAGCAGATTTGGTGTTATGTAAGAAGGAGGAAGGAAGAAAGCCATAACCAAAGGCAGAGAATCAGAACAGAAAATCAGTGTTCCTTGGTTTATAATAATCAACAAGGTTTTATACCAAGCATAACTACTATACATCTCTCTCTCAGCCCTGCATTCCCAAGCGGGCACAAAAAAATTAGATAGGTAGCTTTATAGAGAGAATTAGGAAGCCATATCCACAATGAGGTTCTGCATATATCAGCGTGCAGAAAACCTGCCTGATATGCAGGACTCTGTAGGTTCAAATCCTGGGACTCTTCCTCCCTCCTTTTAGAGTTAATGGATTTTTGGTCACTCTGTTTTTAGCCCTGAAGCTCTCTGCCATCTGTTCCTTGATTACTAAACAGCTTTCTCTGATGTGACAATCAGAGTCTCTCACTTCACCAGTTTCAATTCTTAACTCCAGGCATAGACTTTACATCTAAAAGCTATTTTTGTTTAAGAGTGGATTATCTTTTTTTGTCTGTAAACTACAGTCTATGAAAGCAAAGAGACAAAAACAGTTACTGTTGAAAATTTATTATACCCATGTATAAATTGCAGCTTTAAACTGTCATCGGGAGCTTTCTCTCTCTTAAGGAAGGGCACTGAATGGCTTTTCTCTTTACGTTGCTGTTTCAGTTGAGGTAGATCTTCTTTGTAAACCTGCAAGAAAAAAAGAACAATTATATTTAATTATAAGTTCTTAATCCAGTAATTCACATTGCTTATTGTTTGTTGGTATTAGCATAGTTGGTAATTTGAAAGATCTGCATCATTGTCTTATATCACATCTTTCTCCAACCTAATGATTGAGATGTATTGGACTACAATTTTCATAATTCCCATCCAGTATTGTGTTATAGTCTAACACTTCTAGAGTGCACCAAATTGAGGAAGGCTGCTATACTACATAGCAAAATCAGCTTGTTTGAAAAAATTGAATTCTATAATTTTAGAATTGGGAATAGTAAGCAATAACATATATCTGTAAGTAGCAAACCTGTCCCTTAGAACTTGGGAGAAGGGGAACTGGATCGGCAAACACTGGATTGGCAAACACTGAGACCAGCAAGGGGTTTTTAGGGAGTGGACACCTTTTCAGGAACTGTGTCACTTTGTATATCAAAGAGATCCTCTTCCAAGGGACAACACTGTGACTTCCATCTTACATCTGCTGAATCTCCATTAATATAAAAATCTCTCTCCAAAAGCAATTTTTGCCTGAATATATTTAATAAAACCTGGAAGCAAAATGTTTAGCTATCTTGAGAAAAAGAATAAAATCAGGGAGGAATTAGCAATATGTGACTTCAGTTTCCCTGACATGTAACTGAACAAATGCATGTTCCAGTAAAGTAAAGAGTAAATGTGATGGCATACATATACAGGACAGCATTGAAACAATCAGTGCCCCCAGGTTCCAGTATTTTTCTCCTTTTTATTCAGTTTACAGAAACAGAAAGAAGCAGTTTAGATTTCAGCCGTGCTTTATCATAGCAGACAAGCATCTTCACTTTTCCAGTTCTTCAGCACTGCTAATTAGATTGCATTCTTCACAGGTAAATCCCCCTTTCTCTAGCTAAGCATAGTGCAGCAAAGCCTATTTTATTTTACCACTTTTTCTCCCCTCTAGACTTGCATTTTTTCTCCAAAGCATTCTAGGTATGCAAATCTTAACACAATATTATGTGTGCTTAACATATGTTTGCCCCTAACATGTAAGTATCCCTCTCTCTGATAGTTATTACTAGAACTAATCTTATGTATCCATCTAGGTTTAAGGAAACAGCTTATGAAATTATTTAGCATTTTACCATCCACTCTCAGTCTGAATTGTTGACAGATGACAGGCTGGTGACCCTCTAGCGGGTAAGCCTTTGATCGTTTTTCAGCGGTCTATCTTCAGCTCCATGCAGGGCCATCTAAACATGTATCCCACCGAACCCTTCAGGATCCTACTTCCCCAGGTCATGCTCTCAAATGCTTCAGTGAGTCTCCTCCTAGTCTCAACCAACATCCCATAAATCTTGATTAGTGTAAACTGCTCAGTCCATTTTAGGTTTATCAGTCAACAGTCCATCTTCAACAGCCACTAGAGCAATCTAATCCATATTAGCCATTGTAGCACTTTTTGTTGTCTGCCAGATTGTCTATTACTCAGCTTCTTCTCTCCAGAATTCTCTTCCTCCAGAATGTGTCATCCTGGATGTTTTTAAGCCTTACCCCCTTTTGCCACCTCTGTATTTAAAGGATTCCGCTAGTTTAGAAACTGCTTTAGAACTCTGCTTTGCCACAATTCTGCCTGTGTCCAAGAAACAAAGCAATTTCTTTCTGGCTCAGCTGTGATTATTTAAAAAGTTTAAAAAGTTCTATGGCTCTATGGAGCTTGTGGATGGACCAATTCCTCATTTACAGGGATTCTTGCTTTCTTCTGCCCTCCAGATCTTGTCCATAATAGGCCTTTGAAAGAGAAAAGTGGCTTTTTCAGTTTCCCTGGATTTATTTTGTATACAAGACAAATACATTAAGTACTGCAAGTAGGTGCATGGAAGTGAGCCTAACATCAATACCTGGAAAGATGTTAGAGCAGATAATAAAGCGGACCATTTGTAAGCATCTGGAAGACAATGCTGTGATGGCTAAGAGCCAGCATGGCTTTGTCAAAAACAGGTCATGCCAAACAAATCTCGTCTCCTTCTTTGACGAGGTAACGACTTTAGTGGACAAGGGGAATGCGGTGGATATAATCTACCTTGATTTCAGCAAAGCTTTTGACAAGGTTCCACATGGCATTCTCATTGACAAGCTGTTAAAGATTGGTTTGGATGGCCCTACAGTAAGGTGGGTCCACAATTGGCTATCTAACCGCACACAGAGAGTCAGCATTGATGGGTCAACATCGAGTTGGAGAGCAGTACCAAGTGGCGTCCCACAGGGATCGGTCTTGGGGCCGGTATTATTCAACATTTTTATTAATGATCTGGATAATGGGGTTGATGGGCTATTCATCAGATTTGCAGATGACACAAAATTGGGAGGTCTGGCAAACACCCAGGATGAAAGAATGACATTGCAATCTAACCTGGACAGGTTGGAAGACTGGGCTGAAAGGAACAAGATGTCCTTCAACAGGGAGAAATGTAAGGTAGTACATTTGGGGAGGAAAAATGTAGGGCACACATACAGGATGGGGGACTCATGGCTTGGAAGCTCTACATCGGAGAAAGACTTGGGTGTGGTCATAGACAACAAGCTGAACATGAGCCAGCGGTGTGAGACAGCTGCTAGGAGGGCTAATGCAGTTTTGGGCTGCATTAGGAAAAGCATTATATCAATGACGCGGGAAGTCATTATTCCCCTCTACTCTGCACTAGTGAGACCACACCTGGAGTATTGTGTACAATTCTGGGCACCACATTTCCAGAAGGATATTGACAGGTTAGAACAGGTTCAGAGGAGGGCAACAAAGATGATACAGGGACTTCAGGACATGTCCTATGAGGACAGGCTGAAGGAACTGGGGCTGTTCAGTCTGGAGAAAAGAAGACTGAGGGGAGACATGATAGCAGTGTTCAGGTACATAAAGGGGTGCCATAGGGAAGATGGTCAGGAACTCTTTTCCATGGCCACAGAAACTAGGACCAGAAATAATGGGTACAAACTGCAGCTACCTAGATTTCACTTAAATATAAGGAAAAACTTCCTGACGGTTAGATCTGTACAACAGTGGAACAGTCTACCAACGGAGGTTGTGGGTTCTCCATCTCTGGAGGTTTTTAAGAAGAGGCTGGACAGTCACCTCTCGGGGATGGTTTAATTGGTTTCCTGCATATTGCAGGGGGTTGGACTAGATGATCTATGTGGTCCCTTCCAACTCCAAAATTCTATGATTCTATGATTCTAAGTATGTGTACAGTATGCATGGAAGAGGCAAGCAATTTACTTTATTTTCCTTTTGTGCAAAATGAGTGAAGAAACTTTTGTTAACTATGGCACTTCAGGGTATGAAAGTTATTCTCTGTCCCTTGTTCTTAGCACTGAGGGGTCAGTGGTACTGAAGATGGTCATGGACCATGGAAGATGGTCCTTCAAACTGCTTTGAGGAACTGGGAGTTGGAAGCATTCTAGCATTCTAACATAACATTTCCAGCCTTTGGGAAATAACTTCACATATACTAATTGGGTCTGAACTAGTGGCGACCAACTAAGAGAGAGAATCTGAAGTACTGGTGAATAGCTCAATTAAAATGTCAACCCAGTGTGTGTGCCTGCTATAAAAAGGGCAAATTCTATGTTGGAAGTCCTTATTATCAAACTGAAAATAAGTGTGTTAGCATTCTGTACATTTACAGAAATGTATAGTACAACCACAAATGGAATATTGTGTACAAATCCATTCACTGCACTTCAGTGTAATTCTACAAAGATGCAAAAAAGTAACCAAAATAATCAAGAGATTGGAATAATTCCCCTAGGAGAATTATTACGGGGTTTGGATGTTTTGTTTGATGGAGTACTGGAACTTGCTTATGCAAGATACTTTGTTGTTGCTCAGTAAGTGATCTCAAGCTATGATGTCCTATATATCCCTTTTAATTGTCCCCCCATCTTCTTCTTACCCAATTACTTCCAATTATTTTAACCTGTGTTTACAGTTGATGATAGAAGCTTACTGTACATATGTCCTTATTTTCATCCATATATTAATACAGCTACCCACATACACATTATAGATATACTTTCTCAAATAAGAAGATTGAAGCTCTTGTCTTGTATTCAAGCACTTAGACATAAAAGAAGGAACTGTTGATTATCTAGCTATACCACAGAAATTTTTATGGAATCTCTTTGAACTTTCAGGAAACATCCTGGGGAAGGGAGGGGTTGGAATAAGAATATGTGGCTGTTATTAGAAGAAAAGAGAAAAATATTTCTTGTGAAATAGAAAGTAATTTTACATTTTTGGCTCTAAATCATGATATCCACAGTCCATCTCAGCAGCTGAAATATATTGTGTGTGGTGGTAGTTAGGGGTTGCATTGGCTTATTCTAAAATTAATCAGTAGTGATATACAATATATATAAATTTTCTTCTATCTTTCAAAACCTTTACATAAAATATGTAGCAGGGGATGATCAAACAATATATTTCTATCTTCATCAAATATACTGGAAAAAAAGGCATTTAGGATCATTATGAATCATTAGATTATAATTAACATTAGGATCACTTTTGCTTCCTGCTAGGAAGTTTGTTCAAATAGTTTGAGCCTTTTAGTGATAATGGACCATGACTCCTATTTTATTACTTGGAATTGATGATACATATTTGTCTTATTTATATTAAAAAGATGGCCCAACAACTAATTAACACAAATATGTTGCCACAGTCCTTACTTATAATGGCCAGTGGCAACAGAAAAGTGCTGTACATTTTTTTCTTAATAGTAAGCTGAGATATACATTTAAAAGGAAAGGTTAAGCGAAATAATTGAACTAAATAGTACATAGTAACAAACACTGACACAGAACCTGAATTAGATTATTTAAATTACATAAAATGCATTTGACATATTTCTCTGCCCATTGACAATGCTGGACAAATGTGTGTGCAGGGTGGGGTGGGGAGTATAAGACTGCCCAGTAACACTATAGATTAAGCATGGACTGAACATTCCACATATCTATCTGATCTGTTAATGAGGTACTCTTATGAATCAACACAGCAGTGTCCGTGGGTATGTGTGAAAACAGGGAAGTTGGTGGGATGCAGCGTCATAATTGAAGCCCTGCATTTTTTGTATGCGTGTTGATGTTGCATGCACTTAAAACGGGGCAAGGTTTCAATTACAATGTTGTAAATATCACTTTGCCTGTTTCGTCTCCCCTGTAGAGCCACTGAACGAACAAGTGCATTTTTTCCAGATATGTATTTTTAGTATGATGCAATGGCTTTTCAACTGTGCCTGATCTAATAGTTTGAAATTGCAGTGTCACTCACCTGTCGAACATAATTGATTTGAGCTTCTTGCTCAATATCTGAATCTAATTCTGGCACATCAGATAAATCAGAATCTGATTCTTCACTGTGTGAATCTATGCCACATTCTGCAGAAGGGATGAAATAATACTAATTATTAAGGAGCAATTCAAAAAAATAAACCCCAATGCTAGGAAACAGATGTAAAATCTCAGTTCCGACATTTAAAACATTGGCAAAAGACCTTGGACATAGTGAACATTTCTGACTTGACAGTAAAATATACAGAATGATCTAAGCCAAAGATGAAAACAAGGAACAACACTGAATAAGCATATCCCCTTTTCAGTGATCCTTTCCATGAATTTCCAAGCTGGGTCTAGAGGTTAAAATAAAAGGGAATGTACATGTTAGACTTGAGTATTCCAGGGGAATAATGATTAAAAGTTTTCATTTAACTCATTGGGATCTTTTTGTTCAAATGTATTTCAACATATGGAAAACAAATTTATTACCTATATGGGCTGTTTCAAAGATTCCAGTTGTTACACCTTCTGGAATAAACTGCCACTGAAAAACAGAATGATCTGCACCTCCCGTACTTATTACCCATTGAAAGTCATGTGACCAGTGGACATTTGTAACATGAGCAGAATGGCCAACATATTTTCTGAATTTTGCTCCTAGAATTAAAAAATAAAGATAACTGAAATAAAATCTGATTAAAAAGTCACCACACATACATACAGGTGAAACTCGAAAAATTAGAATATCGTGCAAATGTTCATTTATGTCACTATGGCAACTCAAAAGGTGAAACCAATATATGAGATAGATGCATTACATGCAAAGCGAGATATGTCAAGCCTTACTTTGGTATAATTGTGATGATTATGGCATACAGCTTATGAAAACCCCAAATTCACAATCTCAGAAAATTAGAATAGTGTGAAAAGGTTCAATATTCTAGGCTCAAAGTGTCCCACTCTAATCAGCTAATGAATCCATAACACCTGCAAAGGGTTCCTGAGCCTTTCAATGGTCTCTCAGGCTGGTTCAGTAGGAATCACAAGCATGGGAAAGACTGCTGACCTGACAGTTGTGCAGAAAACCATCATTGACACCCTCCATAAGGAGGGAAAGCCCCAAAAGATAATTGCAAAAGAAGTGCTGTATCAAAGCATATCAATAGAAGGTTATGTGGAAGGGAAAAGTGTGGTAGAAAAAGGTGCACAAGCAACAGGGATGACCGCAGCCTGGAGAGGATTGTCAGGAAAAGGCCATTCAAAAGTGTTGGGGACTTTCACAAGGAGTGGACTGAGGCTGGAGTTAGTGCATCGAGAGCCACCACACACAGACGGATCCTGGACAGGGGCTTCAAATGTCGTATTCCTCTTGTCAAGCCGCTCCAGAACAACCAACAACGTCAGAAGCACCTTACCTGGGCTACAGAAAAAAAGAACTGGTCTGTTGCCCAGTGGTCCAAAGTCCTCTTTTCTGATGAGAGCAACTTTTGCATCTCATTTGGGAACCAAGGACCCAGAGTCTGGAGGAAGAATGGAGAGGCACACAATGCACGATGCTTGAAGTCCAGTGTGAAGTTTCCACAGTCTGTGTTGATTTGGGGAGCCATGTCATCTGCTGGTGTTGGTCCACTGTGCTTCATTAAGTCCAGGGTCAACGCAGCCGTCTACCAGGAGATTTTGGAGCATTTCATGCTTCCTTCCGCAGACAAGCTTTATGGGGATGCTGACTTCATTTTCCAGCAGGACGTGGCACCTGCCCACACTGCCAAAAGTACCAAAACCTGGTTCAATGGCCATGGGATTACTGTGCTTGATTGGCCAGCAAACTCGCCTGACCTGAACCCCATAGAGAATCTATGGGGCATTGCCAAGAGAAAGATGAGGGACGTGAGACCGAACAATGCAGCGGAGCTGAAGGCCGCTATTGAAGCATCCTGGTCTTCCATAACACCTCAGCAGTGCCACAGGCTGATAGCATCCATGCCACGCCGCATTGCGGCAGTCATTGCTGCAAAAGGGGCCCAAACCAAGTCCTGAGTACATATGCATGCTTATACTTTGCAGAGGTCCAATATTGTTCTATTTCCAATCCTTGTGTTATTGATGTCATGTAATATTCTAATTTTCTGAGATTGTGAATTTGGGGTTTTCATAAGCTGTATGCCATAATCATCACAATTATACCAAAGTAAGGCTTGACATATCTCGCTTTGCATGTAATGCGTCTATCTCATATATTGGTTTCACCTTTTGAGTTGCCATACTGACATAAATGAACATTTGCACGATATTCTAATTTTTCGATTTTCACCTGTATACACACAACACATACAGAGATATATATGAAAGTTATTGTTAATTTTATAAAATGACTTTTTAGTATACTTAGCATGAAATCTCAAAAAACAATGCAACTGATCCACATATACAGAAATGTTCTTTATTTTCCCAATAGTTGGTAGTTTGGGTAAAATACATTTTTTAGTCATCTATGTTACTTAATCCTTCATCATGTTGCTGGATAACAGATTTAGATCATTACTAATTCAAAACACTAAGTGGATCATTATTAGTACTGTACAGGTATTCCTTGCTTAGCGACCACAATTGGGACTGGCAATTCCATAACTAAGTGGAAAATCACATGACTATGACCTAGAGTTTTACTTCTGCATTTTCCATTAACTCTGCTTGTCGCAAGCAGATTGGGAAGCCCGCAAATGGTGATCATATGGGATGCTGCGACAATTGTAAGCGTGCAGCAGTTGCAAAGCACCCGAATGGCTATCACATAACCACGGGATGCTGCGATGGTCATAAATGTGAGGATTGGTCACAAAGCTGTTTTTTTACACTGTTGTAACACTGTTGTAATGGTCGCTAAACGAGGCAGTTGGTAAGTGAGACTACCTGTAACATACTGTTAATACAAAGCTCTTATTTCAGTCTCACATTTCTGATACATAAGATCGAGGACCTGTATGCTATTTTCCTAGGATGCTGTATACCATCTTACCATGTAAGGCAATAACATATATTTTCATATAATTTTCCACATCTCTATATTTATAAAATAATTGATTTCCAAGGAGACTTAATTTATAAAATTTGAAACAAGCCTTCATAAATACAAATTAAAACTCTACTAAAATTATACAAAAATGAGTAGCAATATCCTACCAGATTAAGTCCATGAATGTCTGCTGCCCATAGCACTTTTTTCTACTGAAGCAAAATTTGCTGATAAAACTGATAGGATTGTCTATTGATGAATTTGCCTTTATGAATTGACTATTATATTATCTTAGGTGAAAGCCATGGTCAGTCTTTACCATTTTATGCCACCTAAGGGAGATCCATCCGACCATGAAGCTAACACAGAATATTGCTGTTCAGCATTCTGGAGTCTTGAGGGAGCACTATTTTTTTATCTACACTGAACCTGAACAATTTGTAGCTGAGTTTCTTTCTCTGCTTTTTGTTCCAGTTCCATCCTGCAGACTGTAAGAATAAACTGAGAGTGGTTTAACAGTCTTGGTCTCTGTCAGGTGAAACTATCTGACTAGATACATAAATGGAAATATAGCAAGATCAGAAAAATGAGAAGGAGACAATCTTCACTTGCTACATTACACTTCTTCAGACAGAAAGGTAAAGCAATTGGGGGAGGATGCTCCAAAACCATGATACAACTACTGAAAATGGCCTGTTCCTCAGCTGCCACCTACCAGATCTCTAAAGCAGTGCCTTCTGATCTCACCTACAGCAAGCACTCAGATGAAAACCCTATTTTTGGAATGATGCAACAGGGCCCACTAAGGCATGTGGTAAACTAACCCAATGCCTGAAAAGGCAGAATTATCTTTGTTTTCCAAAAATGTCTCTCACTATAATCCTTTTTATACAACGGTATAACCAGTATAAACCAGTCCATGTCTTTATCATTCAAACAGTGGGTCATCAGGAAGGTCAGTCCAAATTATTTTGACTGATTATTCTTATTACACTTGCTACCTTTATTATTGAATATTCACTTTGATATGTAGCCCTAATTTAATGTCACTTCAAATTTTTTACTCAGTTTTATATAGCTTGTAAATCTTTTTTCTGTTCTTTTTTTCTATTTCATCTCTTACTTTTCTAGATTGTGCCTTAAAATAGCTACTAAATGTTTTAAAATGAAAAAAAGAAAGAAAGATGGGTCCACTTGCCTGGTAATTTTCTGCCTACGCTTGTAATATCAGAGATTGATCATTTTTGCTTGAGAGGGCAAAGAAATCAGTCTTCCTAAAAGAGCTGGCTTTTACTTATTCTCCATATTCTAGAAAACTGGGAAATTAGCACTCAAGAACAGAAGGTCTGCCTGTCATCATCAGCACAGGAGACCTCATGGAGATCTCTTCAGCCTTCCACTCTACAGTGAACTCTGAGCAGGTAATATCACCTTAGTTAGACCAGTTGTATTGATTTTATTTGGAATACTATGTCCACGGTTGTTGGTTTCCCTCATCTTTCTTCTATTTTCTTCTTCCCAATAAACTCTTTTTTTATATCTAGAGATTTGGTTTCATTGGTTTAGTAAGTGAATTTTTCATTAAAAGCTTTCCCTGTGTAGACATGACTATTCAGATATCTCTTGTGTTTCTAGGGTGGCACAAGGTTTATTAATTTCTGTATTTCTGGGCTTTGAAAAAAAAGATCCAAAGCACCTTTTTTTTTTTTTTTCTGAGGTTGGGCTAAAGGGACAAGTCCTTGGTAGGAGAGCTAAGATCTACCTTGGGCCCTGGGTTACTCTGTTTCTGAGGATATTCTTCCCTTAGTTGCATTTCCCCACTTGGAACTAGTACACAATTTTGGAGTTCACCTGTTTGAGCAGCAGGTGCCAACTATGGCCAGGACTGCCTTTGCACAACTTTGTCTTGTGTGCCAAGTGTGCCCATTTCTGGATTGGGAGGCTTTGCTGAGAATTACTCATGCCTTAGTTACCTCTCAGTTGGATTTCTGCAATGGACTCTACATGGGATTGATTATGTGTTGATTATATATTTTTTGTGATTCCTTGTTTTTGCATAGTATTTTTCTTTTTTTCTTTTTATTGTTGCATGCCACCCAGAGTTACAAATTGTGGAATGGGCAGCTTAACAAATCTTATAAACAAACTCTTCATGCTTGACCAAATGGCTGGAGGCTGACAGTACTTCAGTCCAAAACAGATGGAAGCCTCAGGCTGACTTTCCCTAAATTATCATTTACACAACAAGAAAGCAGTTGTTCAGAAAGTGGTTGTGTTCATACAAGACAATAAGCCACAATAAACAAACAATGTAGGATTAAATCAGCCAACTATGATTTATTCAATAAATCATGGTTAAGTAAATCCAGCTTAACATGTTACATAGACATAACCATTCAGCTCCAAACTATTTAGGATGTTGAAAATCAAAATCAGAATATCACATTGTAGATGGATTGTTGGTTGGATGAACAGATGGCTGGCTGGCTGGTTGGATGAATTATAGATAAATAGATAGCCAGTATAATTTCTGAGCACCATCAAGTACATATGATAATCTTTTTGTTAAATCAAGATATGAATGAGACTTGGAAGTGGAAATAAACAATCCAATAAATCTTTCTTCAACTACTTCATCAGAAAAGCCAATATACTAAACCAACTTCAAATCCTGGGTTACTTTGACTGTTTTTCAAGGAGCAGACAGGTAGTTAGATGGCCAATGGCATCTTGACAAGCAGCATTTACTTCCTCCCAAAGAAGAACCATTTAAACTCCCCAATATTATTTTTCCAACCACCAGCAAAACAAGTCTATTTTTCCAGGGATTTTGCCAATGGAATTCCCACCTGATTATGTACAATGTGCTGTGGTTCACTTAAAGGAATATATCTCAGCCACTGATAAATCAACAAATAATCCTTAATACAAATAAAGCAAGAAATTATATACATATGGCACAATATCTTACCTTTCTTAAGGCACGGAAATCTGAATAATTTAACTAATCCAAAATCATCTCCAGTCACTAAAACTGTATTATTATAATTTCCATCTACAGAGTTAATGTCTGTAACATCACTGTACTTTGGCCAGATTCCATTTACTTCTGATCCTATCACACAGGTCCATGAAGCCCAATGAATTCCTTTGATCTCATCTTTGTTTGCCAAATGTTTTCCAGCTGAAATAAATTCAGGTTAATAAGTCATTTAATTACATTGTTTCAGAAGCAGCTGAACACAAAGTTTAATGCTTTTCCAACTTCTTACAGAAATTATCCTTTTGCTTGGGCCTTTTCCCATTGCTGAGTTGAAGCGCTATCCACTCATCCTTGAATCCACAGAAAATCCACAGAAATTTGTGTACTCATTGCTGATCTCTACTTCAACTCCTGCAAATAAGGATGACATCTGACTTCCCTCAAAGATAATGGGTGACAAGGCTAACAGATTTTATACACCTTAACATCTGTACCTTGGATAATGTGAGAATAAAAGGTAGAGACAGAAAGAATAGGTCCAGAGAAGAATGAGCTTAAGTCATTATCTGTATCAGGAGGCCAGTGAGAAGCAAAGTCCAACTACAGTGAGTTGGGTCAGAGTCTATAAGGCAGAAGAACCTCTGTCACAGCAGTCATGAGACAGAGAGAACCTCTGGTAACCTCCATTACTATTGTGAGAAAAAAGAAACTGCTCTATCAAAAATCCTGTACGAATTCAATCTCCACTTGGTGTATGACTATAACCCACAATGGAGATTACGTTACAATTTTTTTTGTTGATGGGATTTGACACAAACAAACAAACAAATAAAAGTTCCCAGTGAGTCTGGAAGAGGAACTTGATCTCTAATTTCATTAGGTATTAATACGTTTCATCATCTCTCACTTGCAGATGAACTGTCTCCCTTATAGTATTTGTAACAGCAAATTATTTGACTTACATTTTAATTTATTTCTGTATTTTGTTTTGATATCAAACATTTATCTTTATGGATCTTTTACATTTTGCCTGACTGTGCCATCCTTATTTGCATGCCCAGTAATATGCAATCCATGGGAAAAATTGTTTAAATTTGAGAGTTCTTCTCTTGACTGAAAAAGATAAGTTTTACATTTTTTCTACTACTGTATAATTAAAGTGAAATGGGAACTTCCCTTTCTGGGACAGCTTAGTAATTGAAGTAGGATCCTTTACTCATGAAATAGTTGGCATCATTCCCTTTACATTACTTAGGTTCTTTATAATAACCAGACAACAGTAACTCTAACATTTATTTTTGCATTTATTAGATTGTTATACAACTGTGTGACTCTTGACAGTATATGCCCAAAACAATCATAATAAAACACATATAACATTAAATACAATTCAACAGAAACAGATTTAAATGTTAGGAGTGGGAGGCAGTGGCTGCAGTGGTTTGCCTCTTCCCTCAATGGTCAGTCCCAGTCCATGTTGACAGGAGGGCAGAGATCATGTCCACTCAATTATGGGGTGCCTCAGAGTTCAACACTGTAACCCCTCTTTTTTAACATCTACATGAAACTGCTGGGTGAAGTCTTTCGTTAGTTTGGGGTTCAATATTATTGACACTCGATTGTGCATCTCAACCCTGGGCTGCGCAGGTGAAGCTGTCAGTGCACTGACCCAGTGTCTGGATGCTGTTCTGGTCTGGAAGGGGAGTAACAGACTTCAGCTCCATCCTGACAAGACTGGCTGTGGCTTTTGGGGCCTCTGGGTTGGGGATGTTTTCACCTTTGGTCTGGGATGGGGCTGCACTTCCCCATTCAAGACTAGTGCGCAACTTGGGGGAGTCCTACTGGACTTACAGCTACTGCTTGAAGAGCAAGTGATAGCTGTGGCCAGGAGGGCCTTTGTGCAGGTTCATCTGGTGTGCCAGTTATGCTCTTTCCTCAACCAGAAGGCCCTTCAGATTGTCCCTTATATGCTAGTCACCTCACAATTGGACTATTGCAATGCACTCTACATGGGCCTGCCCTTGAAGATCATCCAGAAGCTACAGTTGGTTCAAAAAGCAAGGGTGCAGGCAATAACAATCACTCCTCACTATGCCCATGAGTCATTGCTGCTGCACAAGCTGCATTGGTTACTGGTTAGCTTCTGGCTGCAATTCAAGGTGCTGATCATCACCTATAATGTCCTTAATGGCATAGAGCCCGGTTATTTGAGGGATTGCCTGTCTCCAGTTATTTCTGCCCATCTGGTATGCTCAGGTAAAGTTGGTGCATTCCATGTCCCTTCTGTTAAACGTTGTCATCTTGTGCAACTGAGAAAGTGTGCCTTCTCTGTCATGGCCTTATGTTCTCTAGAACAACATCCACCCAGAGATACATGCGGCTCCCACTCTCCAAGCGCTCCAGAAATCTCTTAAGTCCTGGCTCTGTTCCCAGGCCTGGGGTTAGGGTGTATGTGGAACCCTGTTGAATTTTTTTTAATGTTACTGATTCAATTTTGTTGGGGCGGTCATGTTTCTTAAATTATGCATTTTAAATATTGTAAACCACCCAGAGTCTTTTTGGATTCAGGCAGCCTCACAATCAATTAAATTAAATTAAATTAAATTAAATTAAATTAAAATTCAGTGAAGCTTCATTTAGCAGACTTTGGATGCAATGGACCAAATTCCATTATATCAAATGTAGTCCAGACAAGGCAGTTAAATTTATGTTAATTTCATCTTAATTTTGTGACATTCAAGCTGATTTCTGTTACTGGTGTAATGAAACATTAAGGAAATTACAGAAATTGTCATATGCATAATGATATCATTGCACACATTATAAATGGTCCTTTAAAATGAGGTTTCACTGTACTGCATTACATTGGAAAAATGTATTGACTATTTTAAAAATATTACTTGATACTGACTTATTCTAAATTCTAATATTAGCTAATCCAGTCTTGATAGTCAAATCAATTTTCCATTGTTATACCCATCAGTTCCAGAATAAATTTCATACACAAGGAATTCAGTAATTATTTCTAACTTCAGTAATAGTTTCATCATATTTCTTTACTGTATCAATATCCAATGATTTAAACTTTAGCATAATTTTAGGCATAATAATTTACAATTGCTAAAATTAAGAAAACCCATATTCAGTGATGAAACTGATGATTTTTAGCTAGTCTAATTTGGCTAAACTTTAAATTTTGTATTTAGTTCATATATATCCTACTGTTCATCCAAGGAGCTTAAGGAGGTATATATGTTTCCCCATACTTTGGTCTAAGTTCCTTGGATAAAAAAAAAGTTTAAATAAATTAATGGGGAATAGCGCTTATTTCAATTCATCACACTGTCCTATCCCTTGGCTATATTGATCTATTAAGCAAACATTTTATTTAGTGATAATTAAAATATAAGTGCAGTTAATGAAAAAAATATTCACTTACATGGCATCCTATAGAAGAAGCGTTCTCCTGCACCATCATTTGTTTGCAAGAATTTACTGTCTAGAGACCAGTCAATATGAGTGATAAAACTAGAAGACTTGTTGCATTCTCCAGTTTTCTTATACCTCTGAGCAACTGCATAGATATCTACCTGACCATCATTAGAACCCACTGCAAGATAGCAGCCATCTGGTGAAAACTTCATTTCATGAATTACTTCCTTCCGATCTTTGATATGAACAACTTCTGTCATATCTCTGCAAAGAGTGTTGAAAACATAATTAGCAGTGGGTCTGCAAATGAAATATGATAAAATGGTGGTATGCAGTCTTATTAACTACACAGATTGTATGTTGCACAAACATGCTCTTAAAGAGTAATCCAATAAATATGTAGTTAAGAAGTCCTACTAACTTCAACAGAATGTAGCCTTGTAGCAGAACCTTATCATGTGTATTCAGAAAAAAAACTCACTGAATTCAACTAGATTTACTCTCAAGTAACTACCGTATTTTTCCAACTATAAGACGATACTTTTTTCTAAAATCCTTACGCTAAAAATTGAAGGGCGTCTTATTCAAGGAAGTCAGCCGAGGAGAGAACCGCGCGGTTGCAAAACTGCCCATACCTTGTCTCTGCGAACAGGCTTCCTCCTATCACGAGCCTCCAATCACGAGTGAAATAGCTTGTCTCACAAACAGACTTCCTCCAATCACGAGCCTTATGTAACTGATGTCAGCTGATGCTGAACAAACCAATTAGAGGAAGGCTGTTTGCAGAGGCAAGCTATTGGCAGTTTTACCCGTGACTGAATGTAATCAAGTTATGCAAAAGAGCGTGGAAATAGAGCTGCAGAGAGACGGTTTGGACCTCCTCCCACCGAGTGTATCAGGTAAATGTTAACTAATTACTAAATAAAAATGTGTTCTGCACTATCTTTAAAATATTGATTTCTTAATTTTGGGTTGGAAAAGTGGGGGTTGTCTTGTACATGGGGGTGTCTTATTGACGGAAAAATATGGTAGATACCAGATGGCAACAGGCATATATGCATCTGGGAATAAGCCACTTGAACATAATGGTGTTTCTGATTAATATCTGGAATTATACTTTCAAACTCTTTCCCTCACTCTCTCAAAAATAGCCAGCCCTGATTTTGTTTTGAATGCCATCTGCCTTGAATTTTACAATTTTACATTTTACAACATAACACACCTTAATCTTCAGCCTGCTTTTGCTTACAATGAATATTTCCCATCATACTTTAAAAAAAAAGTATTTAGCAGGTAAGTAGGATAATTACTTAACAGTAGTGTTAGAAGCTGAAACAGCAATCCAAAATGTTCAGCACAGTTTTCTGCTAAATTTTCTATATTGCCTGTGCAACATGAACACAAAGTCCTGCTGGATCAGAGCAATTTATAAGCCTCAGTTTATACAGTATAGTATAGTAGTTAGGTATGTAAATGAAGATTACACCACTAAAGAATAGCAAAAGGAACTGGTCACAGTAACAACAATGCCCAGTTATGCACATTGTCCCTCTCCATTACAGACTGCCTGGGCCACTGTCTACTAGTGTGTATCCTCCATGCCTTCATATGAATGTGCAAGATTTGCTTCAAGCACATTTTTGTTACTGAATTCAATTAAGCAGCACATATATCCAAAGCAGCTGAATTCATTTTTATGGTAATTTTATTAAAGATTAAAATTACAACAATAAAAATTAATACAAACTAAAAGAAAAATAAAAGAATAAAGGGAAAAACTAGAACGTGCAGAAAAGAAAGAAAAAAATAGAAAAGAGAAATAGAAATAGAAAAGAAAGAAAAAATAAGAATATAGTAAAAACGAAAATTAAAGAAGTGACCTCCCCCTTCATCACAAGTATAAACAGTTTTAGTAACTTAGCACCTTTTCTTAAAATATAACAAATGATCTCTTCTTCCCATATCCCATCTCTTATCTATAAGCAAATCCATAAAGCCTCACCATTTTAGTCCTGATGTCAGTAAAAGTCATTAAGGGTTACCAGAGATAACAACATATCTATTCTAACCTTGATCAAATAAACCAACTTTATATTCTTTCCTTTTATGTCTAATGATCTTGATCTTTAGTCCCATCAAATAATGTTGTAGAACTTGATTTCTTTTCATTTTTTCTTTGTCCTTTCTCACAAAATTCATCAAAACTTTAATATGCCTCTTTGTAAATCCAATATAGGAATATTATCCAAGTTACTCCCTTGGTTTGTTATTTGTATATCCCTTTTAATTATTAAGACATCAGCCAGTTTCATTTGCACATGCATTGTAACATCTTTTTCCGTGTCATTCTTATAGCCTGTCATTTTTAAGCCCACTTTCCAATCAGTCTCAATCTTGTCAGGTAAAACTTGTTCCTCTTCAATAACACCTGTTAAACACAGTCTATTTATATTGACACTCTTAAAATTAACTTCTGGGTCCATTGTTCAAAAATATCCTTCAATATATCCAATGTTAAATATTTTGCTTCATTCTGTAATTGTTGAGTTTGAATGTTCTTCTCCTTTAATTATAATCTTTAGTTCCCTCTAGTTCCCTTTAGTGCCCAATTTTTTAAGTTTTTTTTTTTAAAGAATTCAAAACAAAAGCATTTTCCCACAGGAATGATTCTTTATGATTAATTTATCTGGACCCTTAGTCCATTTGTAACTTGCTAAAATCCAAGTTTTAATAACCCTTTTGCTGTTTATTCCAAAAAAAAATTTTTTTTTTTAAGTTCTTAAACTTGTAGTTAAAGCTTCTTTTGCTAAGGATTGAAGGAAACTCATCCAGTGCTATAGAAGTCATCGATCCAAAGGTTCCTAATTGGTGAAAAGCAGTTAACAAACAATTTCTGAAAGTAATTAGAAAAGGAAGTATGCAAATCCAGTGTCCTTTCAAAGGCACTGACCGCAGTTTGAGCAAGATGGCTATTCCCTTGTCTCCCAGAGCTCTAAACCTTCCAGAGACCACTATCTTGAGGTCTGCTTGCGAAGGGCAGATGTCTGGAGCACTTGTGGGCAATCTCAAGTCCTCTCCTTGTCTGGAGAGGAATTATCGAAGTGCCGGTCTACTCACTGACTCTTCATTCCGCTGTGATTGTTGGCTCTGGTTTTCACAGAACCCACTTCGGTCCGCCATTTCTTCCCCAGAAGTCCAAAGCAGCCCAATTCAGATGGGACAAAGATATCCCTTTTCTCTTTCTCTTATGCATCTAGTTTTCAGAAAAGTATATTTGCTAAAGCAGTTTCTTCTATTGTCAGAGTGGAAATGAGACAAACTAACAAATCAGAGTATCAAAACAGATCTGGTTACAGAAAACAATATTTTAACAAGACAGAATTAAAGCATCTAAGCTAGGGATGCAAAGAGAAGGAAGAGGAAAGAACATATGCATACAAAGACTAGGTTTATTCACCATGCTAAGCCCTACTTTGTTTTTATTCTAGTTTAAAATTAAGTTATAATTTAAGAAACTGCAATAGCTCACCATAAACTCTAAGTGATGAACGCTGGTTTACAGATCACAATTGCTAGGCCCATGTAATTGTTTCAAACAACTTATCCTCAAGCTTTCAAAATATGTTTTATCAGACTATTGTGTCTGAAACAGGCTAACAACTTGTGAAAGAACATTTCAGGTTTGGTCTGAATTATTTTTTAAAGGCTGAGTTAAGCCTACCTTACTCTCAGAACAATGAAAGAGCCATCTTTCATTCCCAGAGCCAGCTGAGATCCATCAGGGCTGAAGGATACACTCCGCACAGCTTCTTCCATATTGCATCGGGCAATCAAGGCATGATCGACAAGGCTCCATAAGCTTCACAAGAAGGAAAAGATGAGAGAAGTCTGTTTATCACTACAATGTGGCATTTATGTATTGATCTATTTTTGGCCAGAGAAAAATTAGTCCAGACTTTACATGCAGCTCTCCCTTTCTATTTACTGCCTATCTGGTTTACAGAACAGATTAGATTAAAACAGGGACTGGGTAGTTTGTAGTTCAACATGTGAATGGAGTGAGGTATCATTTGCAGCACCATGTGGTTCTATTCTTCAACATTTTTATTAATAACTGGAATGAAGAGGTAGAAGGAATGCTTATCAGATTTGCAAACGACACTAAACTGTACAGGTATTTTAACTATTAATCATGTTAACTATTTGTATTTATTTGTTAGATTTATATTCCACCTTGTTCAGGAGCTCAAGGCAGCATATAGAGTGCTCCTTCCTATTTTCCTCACAACAGCAATTGTGTGACTGACAGAGAGAGAGAAATACATTTGGTCCAAAGTACATTAACCACCACACTACTCTGCCTCTCTATATTTTCTGTACATTGTAGAGTGAAACATATACAAGCACAAAATTGCAGTCTGGACTAAATTTCATTGAAAACATTTTTATTCTGGGACAAGGAAGTCAGAAAGTATACCTCCTTAGGGATTATTTTTCACTAGATTGAGCTGAGATTAAAACGTCTTTCAATATTTGCCAGTTTTTAAAGAAAATCCCACTTTCTTGATGCAATTGCAATTCAGACACCTGCCCTTTGTGTTTCTTTACTGATCGTTCATAATGACTAATCTGCCTCTCACAAAAGAGTTACTTAGCAACCACACTAGCCAAGAAAGGAAATAATTAAGATGCTAGAAGTTTTATTGATGTTTCAGGATGCTTAAAACTCAAGTCTTGCTCTGAGAAAAATGATTAGAACTAAAATAATTGTCACAGATCTCAGATACTTAAAAAAAACTGTATCTGCCTCTATCTCAAAAGCATTCCATAAATCTGTAAATTCAAATAGAAAAACGCAGATGAAATTGGGTGCTTCTAAGGCTCTTTGTTTTTTTAATGCTTTCTTGATTTTTTTTCTTTGTATATCTATATTAATATTATAAGTCTGTGGGGTTTAACAATTCTATGATAATTCTTTCATTTACATGTGTACTACTTGGTTTTCTTTTAGCTAACAAATATATAAAAAAATACTGGCGCTTTAAGTACCTGTCCTTTGGCTAACAAACTGGAGTATAAATGCTAGAATAAATAATATATAACTAATAAATAAATAAAACATTTAGCTGAATATTGCTTAATTTTTCTTCTTCAAATTAATTGATCACCAGAACCTTGATCTTCAAAGCCATGAGGATTTCCCAGCACAGCTGTGGTGAAACCTCAGGCATATATGCTGTCGCCTTACCGCACGGATCGATCATCACTGCCAGTAACAACTAATGGTTTTTTGGGATGGACTGCCAGAGCCCAGAGCTCGCCTTCACAGTGACCTTGCATTATGAGCATTGGCTTATCTCTTTCTCTCACAATCACTTCAAATATTTCACTGTCCTGTGTTCCTGCTAGAAGTCGATCTGCTTTCCAACACACGCTTCGGATGGATAAACCTGAGAAAGGACAGAATAATCTTTGTATATTAATGAATAATTATTTATAGTGGACACAATCCAGTCAAAGTTAAGCATTGTGAAGTCCTACCGCTTTTCAGTAGAAGACATAAACATGTCTGTAACTTGCCATCTCTGGAATGCAATAGGACATAAAATGCTTCGCTTTAGGAGAATCATATCTTTAGCGAACTCCTATCTACCCAATAATTGGTAACCACAAGTAATTTGACAATCACAAAAAGAGATATTAAGCAAAAATAATAGGGTCAGAGTAGATGGGCTCAAAGAGAATTGTTTGCTTATTGGTGGGGATTGGAAAGTACAGTGGGTCCATCCATAGGAGCAGGCAGCCATGGGACAGCAGAGGTTCAATTCTAAGGATTCTTCAGAGATAAACAGCACAGCAGGTATGAACTCTAGAATTGCATTTTAATCATGATACCTCACTCTAAAGATTTTTCAGGGAGTAGCTATCAGGGCAGCCAGGTATGCAGCAGCATCTGCAAAGGACTGTCAAAATCTGCAAGATGGTGGGCACAACACTGTGATCCAAGTATCTTGCAATGCACCCATCATCTTGCAGATTTTAACATTCACAATGGATTGCTGCTGCTGCACTGTTTTGCTTTTTTGAGCATGGTCTTTTATGAAAATTGGTAGAGGGAAGAATATGATAGCAAGCAATCTTTCCTCACGTCCTCTGGAACTACTTGTGCAATGTAAGGCAATCATTACTCATGATATGCTAACTCAAGTCAATTCTTGCCTGTTTGCATATATGCATATACCTTATACTTTTAAAGTCAGTGATATGGAGATTTTGATAATATTTTAAACGTAATAAATGAATTCATTCACTGCTGAAATGGTTATACAATTCCTAATACCAACACTGAGGTACATAGAAAATTGTCTGCTACAACTCAGAGTAGACCTTATCATCTATTCTGACTAATGACCAATTTTCAGGTTCACAGGAAGAACTCTTTCCCATTAGTTGCTACCTGATCTTTTAATTCTGGGATCTTCTATATCCAAAGCATGGATTCTGCCAACTAAGATTCCTTCCCCAAAGTCCGACACAACTCACCAAGTTTGTTTTTCACCACCAGACACCAGAGATCTGCAAAATGGAGAGGGGAGACTGAAGGGCTGTCAGATATTACCCAACAGACTTTAGTAGATAGTCTATACATTATGTTTGATTCTGTGGATGACAAGTTGGACAAACTGGCCTAGATAATGCTTATTTTTCCGATTCAATATGATTTGCCTATTAGTATGATTTAATATGCAGTTGCCTATATCTTTTCACAAGATTTTTTCATCCTTTAGCTTGTACAGCAGCCAATACTTATTTATATATCGGCAACATTCCTTTTTTGAAGAACTGCAACTGATTATCTATGTAATAGTTAAGCAGATGTCCATTTCTGTATCTTTGTTACAGCATTAACTATGTTAACAGTACATATGGACAAGTACTACACAACTGTTAATTCTTATTGCTGGCAGGCTTGCAATCTGTTTTACCATATCAAGCTCTCTCCTACAATATAATAAACAGATATAGACATACAAAATAGGCAAAACAACTAATTTTAATCTCATATTTTTACTAGAACTATGGGTTTTTATATTTCATGGAGAATATGTTAGTAGTATGACTTAATTTTAATTCTAAATTCAAATTCTAATAAAGCCTTCTCAGAAAAAGAGAGAAGAAAGTTAAGAAAAACACAACATGGAGCAATCCAAAAGTGTTTCTACCCATATTCTGATTCCCATAGTTGCAAATTAGATGCCTCCAGAATGGACACAACAAGAATGGTAGTCAGTAGTCCCTTCATTTCTTAACTTAGGCTTGAAGACAACACTTCTCTCCCATGGATTGAGAACTAAGTATCATTATATTGTTGCAGTGTTATTATGCTTTTATATATTGAGTGGCTGTGTGTGTGTGTGTGTGTGTACACATGCATACATGTGTGTGCATAGGTATGCATGAACACACATACATCTTGTACCATGTTTGTGTAAATGTATGAATATATGGACATATGTGAAAAATAGCGTATGTAAGACCCAGTCAAATTATGCCATAAAGCCAACAGATTATGTACTAGGAGATATTTGCTAATGCAGCATATTAAAAGAAACACCAGGATGAAGATTTCTAAGACACAAGAGACAGTTCTCAAAATACAAAGTGGTTCTCAAACCAAAGACAATTCACCTATGAACTGGAGGGGGCAATGGCAATCAAGTGGAAAAGTACTAGAAGGCATCAGAAGAATACAAAGCTGGAGCTGGCCAAGCTTTGCTGGAAGTTATAACAGTGGATGAGAACAGGAGAACTTTGGAGCCATAACAAAGATTGAGGTACTTTGCATAGTGGGTGATCTGCCTTGATTCTTATAGACATGAACAATAAAAATATTGAAAGTGAAGAATAACAGTTATAACACCATGTGTTACCTTTTAAACAGTTCAAGTATGTTGGCTGTTTTCTATCACTTTTTGGAAATAACTTTTAATGCTTAAGTAGACTATTTTAATATTGCCATATTTTATTGACTGTTTTTGTACTCTGAGGAATATATTATTAAAAACAATAAACTGAAGGGGAAGTGGGTAAGAATATTATTAATAAAACAAATAAGTACCTGCCTTCACCAACTGATATTTCTGTATGGTGCTTCTAAACAAGATGGTTTCCTTCAGTTACATTGCTAACAATCTATGCCATGTATGCAAATCATGTGAGCCATACTACAAACACATAATTAATATGCTACAGCCAGTGATGTGCTGGATCTGGCTCATACCAGCATGCAAGAGCCTATTGTTAAATTTTCTGGAATTTTGTGAGGTACTTGAGAGCAGAACTGAGCTGGGACACCTGTTTGGTGACTTGTGGTGCAGTGCAGTGGCAGCAATGGAGCTGGCAAAGCCAGTTGTTACACATTTATTAGCACACAATTGATTGCTGGACATACTGGACAATTACACTGCACTTTTTCAGGCACTGGGTAGCAGGCCAATACACACAGACAACCACCTAACCTGAAGCAGATTTTCACAAGCAACAAGATACAACAGGACAATGATGCTAATATCTGCAACAAATCCAGATGTCTACTTTGCTCCCACATTTATACCAACAGCACCATCACAAGCCCCAACAACTTCACATAAAGGTGCTTTCGCATGCTCTTCCTCTAATATGATATGCGTCATCATCTGCCTGCAATGCCCCTCTGGATTCTACATTGGACAAATGGAACAAACTTTGTGCAAAATAATTAATGGACACAAATTTGACATTAGGACGTAAGACAAAAACAAAGTAATATTGGAGCATTTCAACCTCCCAGGGCACCTCATTACAAGTACCCATTTGAGGGGGGAAAAAACTCCAAACGTTGTCAGCCCAATTGAGTGAGAGACTGATGAATTCATATACTGTATGTGAAAAAGTTTCAGGCTATCTTAGAAGGTCTCAGCAAACAGAATGGGTTTTGAACACATTACAACTGTTACTTGATAAGGTTTTTGTCATCTGTCTCACTTGCAACCTGCATCTGGACAACACCCTGTCTTCCTCTTCCTTTTCTTCCCATCTCATTCCAATTTAAATCTAACATTGACTTAGCCATATATCTCTATCTCTCTATCATCTCCTAACAATTGATGAAGTGAGTTGTAGCTTACAAAAGTTTGTCTTTTAATAACATTTGTTAGTCTCAAAAAAGTGCTACCAGACTGCTTCTGAGTTTCATAAAAATTATGTGATCTATGCAGCAGAAAACTAGGAATACAGATTACACAATTTGTGTACATGTGTAGACAACTATATTTATAATTCCAAATAATATGTGGGGATGGAACAGATTAATTCAGAAGTTGGGAGGTGGGGGTTTCCTCCTTCCCAGTTAATTCCCTTTTCTTAATACAAAAAGAACCCAAAGAGTTCCTGTATAATATATTCCACGAATGTAATCCTTTTAATTAGCCAGTTTGAATAAATGGTTTGCAAGTTCTGTATCTCCATATTTCTTTGTACGTCTATGCTTTTTTCTTGGTATTCTTTATATAGAGCCATAGGGCTAATAAATGACATTGATTTAATAAATCTCTCATGAGAATTTCCTTTTTAAATTAACTTTCATTATCTTTAAAATAGGAATCCATTTTAGATGCCGTTTGGGAAGATCTGCTATTGTATAGACACACTAGGTGTTATTGACATTTATGAATAAATTATGGGAATCTAATCTTGCTTATTCTTCTGAAGGAAAAAAAAGGTCTTTCTATATAACATGTCAATTTTCTCTCACTCACCTGACCATGCCAAGATATATACAACAGGAAACTATTGCAGCATCTATAGCTTTTATTTAAGAAACGGATGCTGTGATTAAATCTTGACCAAGATACTGAAGATAAGATAGATTCCAATGTCTAATCAAATATTTTCCCCAATAAAGCACAACAGAAAGCAAATTGGTGAATGTCAGAGAAGCAGATACATATGTTGGTTCTTGCTGCTGTGGAGCAAATGCAGTGGATGACCAGATGTGATCCTTGGTGCCTTGCTGCCCCCCAGGATACTTGGCCTGCGGAGGTGTGGTTGCCTTGGACTGTTCTGATCTGCGTGGGAGGTTCCAAGGGGTGTTTCTGAAATGGAGCTGGGGCCTGTTGGGTTGTGCCTGGCCATGCAGGGTTGGAAGGCATTCTGTTAGGTTTAGGGTCCCTACTTGCAATTTAGGGACTGTTGATGGCCTGCTTCTTGGCTCCCTGAATGAAGCTGCCTAACTGGGGTCCTGCTTGGGGCCTGGGGAGCTTGCATTTCCTTGGCTCTCTTCACCTTTGGAGGTGCGCGATCTCCCCCACTTTGGAGGGTAAGTGGTAGGTGGAGCCTAGTGTTCTTTCCCTGCAGGGACCTGCCTCCCCCAGAGGCTATGGAGTGCTTGGGTAGGTGTGGGCAGGAGGGTGACTAAGTTCCCTGTAGGGCAGGTTGGGTTATTGGGACATTCAGTTGGGTGTGTGTGGTGTGTACGTGGGTTAGTTACGCGTATCACAGCCTGAGAGGAAGGAGAGAAGGGTGAGGGTGGAGTGGGGTGGTGGAGTGCAGAGGGCAGGCAGGAACATTGGGCCAGTGATGGGCAGGGGGAGGTATGGCAGGAACTCAGGGTGAGGGCTGCACTTGAGGATGTTCTCCCCATCTCTGTACCGTATTTTTACCTAATATATTTTTAAAAATCTCTTGGCATACTTCAGAATGATCATCGTCTTGCTTTATCTTATTATCTAAGAATAGATCCAAAATATTATTGGAAATAAAGAAGGCACTGGCATGTCATTTAGCAGCCTACTAGCTTCCCAATTAGGGTGGGGTTTTTTTTATTAAGAAGGGATGGAAACCTGGAGGACACCAATGGAGGGGTCTACAGCCATATTGGTGTGTATTGGCCTTTGGTTAAAGCCCTTCAAGATAGATGAGAAACAAACTCTTACAAAGCAGCTTCTAATGCTGTATGACAGTGCAATTGCACAGCAATTCTTATACACTAGCTGAGGATGTAACATTTCAGATATTAATCTTAACTCATACTACTAGCAGTCCCTTCAAACACATGTAACTTACAATATATAAGTTATGCTGCACCAGCATTGTCCAGTAGCCTATTTCTTGCTCAGCGCTTCCAGAAAGCTTAAAAATATAAAGCTTCCTCACCTGCACATCTCAGTTGCTGCAAAAAGAGGGGTTATAGCCACAATTGTGCTTCAATTTCCTCAACTAGTCAGATCTTGCCAAGACACATTCTGAAAGATATGTGAATAGAAGACAACATACCCTATTGTGATAGTAAACGAAGGGGAGACTAGCTTAGGGTTTGTTTGTTTTTTAGTTAGTCTCTGTTAGAATAAGAAGAAAGGACAGATATTATTTTGCTCTCTGGTTTATTGGCTCCCTTAGAAATTTGATGAAAATTGGAGTCACAGTGTGACAAACCTCTACTCTTATTTTTATGTGTGTAAATATATCTTGTATAATATCATTGTCAGTTTTATTATTTCATTCCAAGAACTCTAGAAACTGGATTAATGCTGGTACTCCTCAACTTGAGGATACATGCCCATATTAGTATCACAGTCTCCAGAACTATGCCTTGTATACCTAGACATGTATTCATTTTACTGTCTCCAATATTGCTGTAGCAACATTCAACAATGGTGTCAGAAGTTTTACTGTCTTTTGTGCTAACTCAGGTCTTGTCAGATTTGTCCCATCTTAAGCTATCTGAGCTTGGATCCCATCCACTGGATCTATGCCCTGGCTTTCCCATAGCATTCGATGGGAGATACTGTTTGTATGTTTATCAGTACTAAATGCCTCATTCCAGCCATTTGTATGGGCATTTGGTTAGGCGACTACAAGAAAGCTTTTCTTTCTTTTCCTTTCTTATTTTTACTAATACATATTTTTAAATCATAAGAAAGATGCTTTTGTTTCCATCTCTTTGAAAGGAAAGAGAGCTGCTATTCTCTGCTACTCGCCACAAAGCTTCTAGGCCAAGAGGTGACACTACATAGTTGGTTTTCCTTTTTCATCACCATTATAATTACTTTCACCATTTTTATTTTCATATGTTCAGTTTATGGGTAAATTGTTCAAACTTTGAGTTCAATCTCTGTCACAAGCCAGCATTAAAGCATTTCCTTTCCCCAGGAAGTTGAGTGGTAGTATCTGGAAGTACTGTGTAACACATAGCCAAAAGTTGCACTAAAGCAGGAGGGAGATACAGCCTAAGGGCATTGTCAGGAGGGTCAAGGTCCCTTCCATCACCCACCAGTGATGTGCCCCTCCTCCAGTCATACACTACAAGTACTGTAAGCTATGGTTGTAGTAATAAAACTCTGGAAGTATAAAAATATTTTTATAGCATACTTATTTTACACTGAATGTTACAAATAAAATATTTGTACAAATTAAGGACAAAACCTTAATGAAAAAAAAATCATTACCTTTATATCCTTGCTCAGTCTCCCTGAGATCAATTTTAGTTATTGGCTTGAAATCAATATCCCACAGTCGAATACAGCCATCTCTCCCACCAGTTGCGAAGCCTTCCTCACATGCATACATGCTAAAAATTCCAGCCTGCACGATAATGCAGTAGGGATTAAATTTGTATCATAGGACAAAGCTGACTGCAAAGTGTTAAATGCAATGCTTGTCAAATAGAATTACATCACAATGTTTTCTCCTATGAGATTTCAAACATTTATATAATCTGATTATTTAGTCATTCCATCATATAAAAACAAACAAAACAAACCAGCCTACAGGAAATATATTTTTTCTTGCCAAGAGATATGAGCCAACAAAACCGGATATATTAATCATTTGTATGCTACTGAATCATATTAAAATAATACAATTGTGTAATAATTCTGTAATTTGGGTTCATGTCTACTACCATAGCACTCTTTCCTTGATCAGCCTATTTCTGTGATGCATGCACTTCATATTTATATTTGTCATTTCTAAGATCTAAGATCTAAATCAGTTGCAACAATCTTCATGCTGCATGAGGGAATTGCTGTTCATGTTTCCTAAATAGCAGCTTCCTTCCTGCTACCCAGTCACACAGAGACTCCCTTGTGATAACTGTGGTACCTACAAAAGCAGTTTGTAACATGATCTATAATCTATGGTTTTCCCATATAAAATATAAAGAATATGTATGTGTGTGTATATGCATATATCCATGCATGCATTTACGTGTGTGTATACAGGTGAAACTCGAAAAATTAGAATATTGTGCAAATGTTCATTTATGTCAGTATGGCAACTCAAAAGGTGAAACCAATATATGAGATAGACGCATTACATGCAAAGCGAGATATGTCAAGCCTTACTTTGGTATAATTGTGATGATTATGGCGTACAGCTTATGAAAACCCCAAATTCACAATCTCAGAAAATTAGAATAGTGTGAAAAGGTTCAATATTCTAGGCTCAAAGTGTCCCACTCTAATCAGCTAACGAATCCATAACACCTGCAAAGGGTTCCTGAGCCTTTAAATGGTCTCTCAGGCTGGCTCAGTAGGAATCACAAGCATGGGAAAGACTGCTGACCTGACAGTTGTGCAGAAAACCATCATTGACACACTCCATAAGGAGGGAAAGCCCCAAAAGGTAATTGCAAAAGAAGTTGGATGTTCCCAAAGTGCTGTATCAAAGCACATCAATAGAAGGTTATGTGGAAGGGAAAAGTGTGGTAGAAAAAGGTGCACAAGCAGCAGGGATGACCGCAGCCTGGAGGGGATTGTCAGGAAAAGGCCATTCAAAAGTGTTGGGGACTTTCACAAGGAGTGGACTGAGGCTGGAGTTAGTGCATCAAGAGCTACCACACACAGACGGATCCTGGACACGGGCTTCAAATGTCATATTCCTCTTGTCAAGCCACTCCTGAACAACAAACAACGTCAGAAGCGTCTGACCTGGGCTACAGAAAAAAAGAACTGGTCTGTTGCCCAGTGGTCCAAAGTCCTCTTTTCTGATGAGAGCAACTTTTGCATCTTATTTGGGAACCAAGGACCCAGAGTCTGGAGGAAGAATGGAGAGGCACACAATGCACGATGCTTGAAGTCCAGTGTAAAGTTTCCACAGTCTATGTTGATTTGGGGAGCCATGTCATCTGCTGGTGTTGGTCCACTGTGCTTCATTAAGTCCAGGGTCAACGCAGCCGTCCACCAGGAGATTTTGGAGCACTTCATGCTTCCTTCCGCAGACGAGCTTTATAGGGATGCTGACTTCATTTTCCAGCAGGACTTGGCACCTGCCCACACTGCCAAAAGTACCAAAACTTGGTTCAATGACCATGGGATTACTGTGCTTGATTGGCCAGCAAACTCACCTGACCTGAACCCCATAGAGAATCTATGGGGCATTGCCAAGAGAAAGATGAGGGACATGAGACCGAACAATGCAGCGGAGCTGAAGGCCGCTATTGAAGCATCCTGGTCTTCCATAACACCTCAGCAGTGCCACAGGCTGACAGCATCCATGCCACGCCGCATTGCGGCAGTCATTGCTGCAAAAGGGGCCCAAACCAAGTCCTGAGTACATATGCATGCTTATACTTTGCAGAAGTCCGATATTGTTCTATTTCCAATCCTTGTGTTATTGATGGCATGTAATATTCTAATTTTCTGAGATTGTGAATTTGGGGTTTTCATAAGCTGTACGCCATAATCATCACAATTATACCAAAGTAAGGCTTGACATATCTCGCTTTGCATGTAATGCGTCTATCTCATATATTGGTTTCACCTTTTGAGTTGCCATACTGACATAAATGAACATTTGCACAATATTCTAATTTTTCGAGTTTCACCTGTATATGTATACATATACAACCTAACTCCTTATGTAAAGGGAAGCAGACCTTGGCTTAGATATTTAGATACAGTTAATATAAAGATAGAAGCATATTATACAGAGAGAGTTTATCAACAGTGTATGTATGTTGAACATACTGAATGGATAACCTCACAAGGGTGATTAAAGCAGTCATGATGCTCCTAAAATAAATGGCTGACTAAACCAATTTTGCAGTAAACTAACCAAAGAAACAAAATAATTGCCAAGCTAATCAAGGCAATATTAAATTTGTTTCACCAGCATGAATGAAAATGAAAAAAGCAGATCCATCTTTTCAACAAGCAATAAATATTTGTTAAACATAGAGTTCGATATTGAACTTTTCCTGTAACAAATTTGGAACGGCAAATATGTACACCATACTAAGAAATGCCCGTGGCACAACGACACGTAGTCCTTGTTCAGCGGCAGTTCCTTGTAGTTGAGGCTGTCGCAGCATCCCTGCAGTCACGTGATTGCAATTTGGGTGCTTGGCAACTGGCTCACAATTACAATGGTTGCAACATCCTGCGGTCACGTGATCATCATTTGCGACCTTCACTGCTGACTCCCAACAAACAAAGTCATTGGGGAAGCCTGCAGAAGGTTGCAAATGGTGATCATGTGACTGGGGGACGCCGCAACCGTGCAGGATTCACCTAACAACAGCACTGGAACTGCCGCAACTGCTATTGTAAGTTGGCACAGTCATGTGATGTCGCGCTTTACTACCACTTCGCTTAGCAACAGAGTTACTGGTTCCATTTACTAAGTAAGGACTACTTGTAGTTAAAAAATTAGTTATATTCATAGCATAGCATGTTAAATAATGTAACTACAAAATTAGTTGATTCATGTATTGTTGTAGAGGCATTGCTTATATGATGGAACGATTAGTGATAATGTGAGCGCTGACTTCCATACATACTTATTCATGTTACCAGAAACATTTCTCAGATTAAATTATGTCCTAATGAAACTCACAAGCTCCACTTCCCCCAAACAATAACGCTGACTAAATCACATATCTTGCTTTTTTAGTCTTTAAGGTTCCTTGACATTGCCACATTACAAGACTATTTTTCATGTTCATAAAGTTGTTTATTATAGAACATACTCTTGAATTAAATGAATTAAAATTTGATGAAAGCTGTTTTATCTGTCCAGAATACTTTCATGCCTGCCACGTTGTTACTGAGAACAGCAGAATCAATAACAAAACTAAAGAGAGTTGCTTCTGAAACTACTGTTTGGTACAATTTAATATCAATCAGAATATAAATCATTTGAGAATTGGGTGAGTGTCCAAAAGCAAAACAGGAAATACATCTGTTTTAATAACCTAGTTTTTGTACAGTAACATATAAGTGGCAACTTACACCATGAGCTCCTTGGATTGTGCGGACTAAGGTGAGCCCTTTCCAGACATAGATGTCTCCATTTAAAGCACCAGAGAATGTAACATCATCTTTCGTACAAGACAAACAGAGGATAGTTTGCAGGTCTCCTGTTTTGCCAAATATTCCTCTTTTGGCTGTCAAGGCATTTCCACACAGAGTCCAAAACTACAAAATGTCAAACAGAATATCTTCAGCATTTGCGATATGTGTTGGAATCATACCTTTAAGATGTATAAAAAAACCTAGCGGTTTACATAGTTTAGGCCACATAGGAATATGTTTGTTTATGATATTTACATCTAACTCTCTAATGAATTATCAGGATGGCTTACATGGTCAAAGCATTCAAAAGCATTTAAAATGCATAGAACAAGAACTCATAACACATGATGACAACATAAAATCACATGGCAAAAGTAAAAGTATTAACTTAAATAATGGTAAAAATAATAAATTGCTTTTACAAATGGGCAGTGCAGGTCTCAATTTATATAGGTAGCCTAGGATATTATCCTTTGTTCCTCCTGTGATCCCAGTAATGAATGAAATCTTTTCACCTGCAATCTGCAGTGCCCAAAAGAATCTATGTATTTGAATAAATCCTTTATTTGTGATACAACCTGCAGCATAGGGACTTTGATCAGAATCAGGCCCAGAGCAGGAGGCAAAGGATTACAGTTTCTTGACTCTTCCCAATCCTATACTTAGCACTTTATAGAAACCATATATAAGGTACTTCAAGGCCAGCATAATGCAGCATAAATAACATATAGACCTTTTCCACACAAATGTCTTCTGACACTACCTACTCTCTATCTATGTAACCTCTTTTGGGATGATCTGTCTGTACCACCATCAGCAGGCATATTGCAGCTAAACTTAGATTTTCATAGGGCCAATTCTGTGAATTGACCAATCCACAGAGCACCCTAAACAGGCTATAGACCTATAGCCCTCCTCCCACCTCCCTTCTGCACCTAGAAGATTTTGCCTCGCATCCACTTTTTTTGCTACACTTGTTGCCATCCAAGCCACGTACCAGCAGGTGAATTGAACTGTTCCCCCCTGCCCCCAAGGAGCCTTGGGATACAGTTTTCTTGGACTTCATAGCTGACCTATCACGTGTCAAAGACCCACTATAAGTGCCATTCAGGTTGTAGTTTAGTATTTTTCCTATAGTAGTTTATTTCATTCCTTGCCATGGCTTCCCCTTCCCCTTCGAGGCAGCTGATCTGTTTATTCAACAAGTTTTATGCAACCATGGCTTGCCTAATCTCCTTTCTGACAGAAATACATAATTCATAGATAATTTTGGGGAAGCTCTATTTCAGTTATTATATGTTAAACTCCTCCTCTCCTCTTCCCATCATTTGCAATCAGATGATGAAATACTATAGAAGACAAATGCCACCTTGGAGCAATACCTTCCTTGATATATTAACTCAATTCATGCCAATAACTCAGATTTTGCCATTTCAAGACATCTACATTTACCACCAGTGTCTGTAGCTAAGAGCTTCCCAGCTTCCCCCTATTTCAGAGGTGTCCTGCATTCTCTAAGAATTGCAAGATGTTCAGTGACTCTTCAAAGATCACCTGGCTCTTGCCAAGGCCTCATGCAAGCACTATGGTGACCATCTCTACTAAGAAGCCCTTTCTCTTTGTTGCTGAAGATCACATCTGGCTTTCTTCTTTGACATTACCAATTGCTCCCAAGTCCAAAGGTCACTTTGGATGAAATCTAGAGACTCCTTTGACGGTTTCTGTGACTGTTAAGTTGGTGGCTATAGTTACACCTGCTTTAATACAGTCAGAATTCTAGAGTTGGAAGGGACCTTGGAAGTCTTCTAGTCCAACCCCCTGCCCAAGGTACAGATCCTTATAACAGTGTTTCTCAGTCTTGGGAACTTTAAGATGCATAGATTTCAACTCCCATAATTCCCCAGCCAGCTGGCTAGGGAATTCTGGGAGTTGAAGTCTACGCATCTTAAAGTTCCCAAGGTTGAAAAACACTGCCTTATACCATCCCAGACAAAGGGCTGTCTAGCCTTTGCTTGAAAACCTCAACACATTTAAATTTAGAATGACAAGACTTAATATTTTAACTTTTGTTAAATAATACATCAGCTTGTTAGGTTTTTGACAAAATGCTAAAAGCAGCACTGCATCATCACAATACAAACTCCACTCTTTTGTGAGTGTGTGCAATGTCATATACACAAAAGGGGCAGAGCTTGTGGTACAAAGCTTCTTTTGTTATGTACATCCTCTGCAGACACCTGTGCTTGTACAGTCATTTTATTATCACTTTCAGCTAGAGATATATATCCCATACCATTCTTGTTTGCAGAATCCCATTTCTCCTGATTCTTTCCAAATACCTGGCCCCAGCATTTTCACTCAAAAGGACCATTTTCTGTAGTTTGTATAATTCAATTGAATCCACTCTCCTGGATCACAATTAGCCATCCTATCTAAACCAATCTGCCTCTCTTGAAGACCCACTCTCTCTTTCTCAACCTGTTTTAATTATTTATACTTTTAAATTTCATTCTGAGGTTTAACCTGATGTGGGAATAGCTTTATGCAGCAGAATATTCATGCATGCAGAGTAAAAGTAATACAGCAATAGAAGGAAAAATTTCTGGAGATGGATGCTTATATTTAAAAAGAAAGATATTTATTAGAAAACTGGATTTAAATAAAAAAACCTAAGCACTTGATTTAGCTGTATTTTAAGTAAAATAATGAAAAGCCATGTAATCTGCTAAACATATGGACCTTTCCATTGCATTCCTTCTACTGTATCAAAGAGGCAACCTAAATGAGGCCAAGAGGAGAATCCCTACACTAACTTTAACTCAGTGTTTCTCAAACTGGGCAACTTTAAGATGTGAGGACTGGCTGGGGAATTCTCGGAGATGATGTCCACACACCTTAAAGTTGCCCACTTTGAGAAACACTGCTTTAATTTCTTCTACTGCCCCTAGTGGCCAATAGGATGAGAAGATGCAACAAGGCAATGCATGTAACAGTTGATTTTCCAACAATGTCTTCCAAATACCGGGAGATTTCTTACAAAGTCTTGTTCTTTAGTTAACACTGCTTTTCATCATTTATTACTAAAGAAAACCAGGTCTTTTAAATTGTATTAACTTTAGGCTCAGTGAATTTTACTCTTCTGCTTTTCCATGACTTTTCTCTGTAAAGGATTGATTTGCTACTTTTCTGTTCTATTTTTCTGATTCAGGTATTTTGCAAGTCTTACAATGTAAGCCACCCTGAGCACCTTTTAATTATTTATTTTATTTATTCAATATATTTGGTCATTTATTTGCCATTTATTAAGAGTAGCCTATATAAAAGAAATAGTGAAATAAATTTCTTCCCCAATCCAATGAGCAAAGCCATTCCCAACAGAAAAATGCACAATTTTTCAATATAGAAAAAGGCTTGGTGTCTTTGGTATGGTAAAATTTTACAAGTGACCACTACTAGACACACACATAAACACACAAACATATATAATATGTTAGACATCAGCAAAATAACTGAATTTTTTAAAAATCATGCCATATACCTGGAGCTAAATAACTTCAACTTCAGAGTTGAAAAAAAAGAGCTTTTCAGTGAAGAGCCAACTGACAGATTTATTTATATATTTTAGTATAAGATACATTTTGGGTTTTTTTAACTAAACAAAAGAACACCAAAACTAAAACTACAGTTTTTAATTTAAATTTTCTTTAAAAATAATTAAAAATAAAAATGATTTATACTAAAAATAATTTAGTATAAAAAGAAAATATACAAGGAATAAAATCAAATGGAAAAAGACATTTGGACATACATATACACACACACACACACACACACACACACACATATATATATATATATATATATATATATATGGGTCTGTCTTTATATGTATATAAATGCATATTTAATATTTCTTTGCAAAATAACAGTTGTACAGAAAAAAGGTAAGCTATTACAGAAAATATTGTTACTGTAGTTAAACAACTAGTGACCATACAAGTTTTGAATAAACCTATTCATAATTTTAGGGTTTTCAAATGTATTACTTTTTGAGCTAATTTTTCAATCAAAGCAATTTTCCTCATTTTAAAATGCCATTAATTCAGAAAAAGATATACTTTAGATGTCCATTGTTGTGCAATAACCAATCTAGAAACTAGCAATAACTGAATCTTATAGTGCATCAATGCATATGCTTAGGAGTTTATTAAAAATATTTAAATGATTAAGGATGAACAGAAAGATCTGTGAAAATGTCTGTAAATACCCATTAACCACATGAATGATGTGATTTATAAGCTGCTCTTCTCTTGTATCTCTGTGACCAGGTGAGAAGGACAGAACAATTCAATAAATTAGGATCAATTTTAATACTGAGTTAAGATGTAGCAACATCTCGCAGTTAACATAATGGCCTGACTCACACAACACTCTACCAATTCTTTTCAATCATAATTTATTAACAAGTTACAGTTTGATTAACAACAACAACAAAAATCACAGTGGTCTGGATTACCATAAAGCTAAACCAGAACAGCAGCAGAGTTCACACATGTAAATCACAGGTCAGATATGAGGTCAGTCTGAGATTCACAAACTAGAGGCATTGTTGACTGGCCATAAGCAAGCTTAAATTAGTCTAGTTAGAACTGGATATACAGGTGAAACTCGAAAAATTAGAATATCGTGCAAATGTTCATTTATGTCAGTATGGCAACTCAAAAGGTGAAACCAATATATGAGATAGATGCATTACATGCAAAGCGAGATATGTCAAGCCTTACTTTGGTATAATTGTGATGATTATGGCATACAGCTTATGAAAACCCCAAATTCACAATCTCAGAAAATTAGAATATTACATGACATCAATAACACAAGGATTGGAAATAGAACAATATTGGACCTCTGCAAAGTATAAGCATGCATATGTACTCAGGACTTGGTTTGGGCCCCTTTTGCAGCAATGACTGCCGCAATGCGGCGTGGCATGGATGCTATCAGCCTGTGGCACTGCTGAGGTGTTATGGAAGACCAGGATGCTTCAATAGCGGCCTTCAGCTCCGCTGCATTGTTCGGTCTCATGTCCCTCATCTTTCTCTTGGCAATGCCCCATAGATTCTCTATGGGGTTCAGGTCAGGCGAGTTTGCTGGCCAATCAAGCACAGTAATCCCATGGTCATTGAACCAGGTTTTGGTACTTTTGGCAGTGTGGGCAGGTGCCAAGTCCTGCTGGAAAATGAAGTCAGCATCCCCATAAAGCTCGTCTGCGGAAGGAAGCATGAAGTGCTCCAAAATCTCCTGGTGGACGGCTGCATTGACCCTGGACTTAATGAAGCACAGTGGACCAACACCAGCAGATGACATGGCTCCCCAAATCAACACAGACTGTGGAAACTTCACACTGGACTTCAAGCATCGTGCATTGTGTGCCTCTCCATTCTTCCTCCAGACTCTGGGTCCTTGGTTCCCAAATGAGATGCAAAAGTTGCTCTCATCAGAAAAGAGGACTTTGGACCACTGGGCAACAGACCAGTTCTTTTTTTCTGTAGCCCAGGTCAGACGCTTCTGATGTTGTTGGTTGTTCAGGAGCGGCTTGACAAGAGGAATACGACATTTGAAGCCCATGTCCAGGATCCGTCTGTGTGTGGTGGCTCTTGATGCACTAACTCCAGCCTCAGTCCACTCCTTGTGAAAGTCCCCAACACTTTTGAATGGCCTTTTCCTGACAATCCTCTCCAGGCTGCGGTCATCCCTGCTGCTTGTGCACCTTTTTCTACCACACTTTTCCCTTCCACATAACCTTCTATTGATGTGCTTTGATACAGCACTTTGGGAACATCTAACTTCTTTTGCAATTACCTTTTGGGGCTTTCCCTCCTTATGGAGGGTGTCAATGATGGTTTTCTGCACAACTGTCAGGTCAGCAGTCTTTCCCATGCTTGTGATTCCTACTGAGCCAGCCTGAGAGACCATTTAAAGGCTCAGGAACCCTTTGCAGGTGTTATGGATTCATTAGCTGATTAGAGTGGGACACTTTGAGCCTAGAATATTGAATCTTTTCACACTATTCTAATTTTCTGAGATTGTGAATTTGGGGTTTTCATAAGCTGTACGCCATAATCATCACAATTATACCAAAGTAAGGCTTGACATATCTCGCTTTGCGTGTAATGCGTCTATCTCATATATTGGTTTCACCTTTTGAGTTGCCATACTGACATAAATGAACATTTGCATGATATTCTAATTTTTCGAGTTTCACCTGTACTAACATTAAGCTAGTGTGATCAGACTAAACCAGAAGAGTTTCCCTCTAAATAAACTTGTAAAGGATTACAGTATTCACCTGGACCGAAATTGGAAACACTTCAGAAATAGTGGAGAGGACCAGAAATATATATAAGTTTTAAAATCTTTCTCCAAAAATAAATCATAAATATTTAAAGTACAAATTTTACTTTCTTTTATGGAGAGCTTGAAAAGCAATTTGCATGTAACATCAGACTAGAGCATTAATTGCCTTTTTACGGTGTTTAATTATGGGAAATTAATGTTTGGCATACATTTGTTTATAGCCTAGCATTCAGCTAGAATGACATGGCTTGAGTTAATTATGACAATTTTATAACTATCAATAGATTTCATTTTCTTTCAGGGTACAACAGACAGCATCTTTTTTTGCCAAGTCCTCATCTCTGGTTTGGACACAAGACAAAGTAAAGGATAGAGGTATCTGGACAGAAAAATATAATCCAGTTATAATTAGAATAATTGCACAAATGACACAAGCTGCACTTCCATATCTACTGTAATCAATTCATTCTATATGACAATAAGCCTGGTCCTTTTGCATAGGTTTTTCCTTGAAATTTGATCAACAAAACTTTTAATTAAAATAGAAGTTGTAATAAAAACTTACTTGGGGGTTCACAGAAAATCACAAAAATTTATCATCATCATCATCATCATTTTTCCTCGATGCTTAATACTGTTTTTGCCTGAAACATTATATTTTTCTCTAAAATAATTTACTACTAAATGTGAAGGTTATCACTAGGAAAATGGTAGCGATTTACATGTGCATTCTTCTCCCTAATCTTCATGCATATGTATAAGTGCAGAAAAAGTAATCTCCTCTAGTAAATTCATTATGTATTTACATATATTTAGTGTAACTAAAAAAAAAGTGTTACCTGATTTCTTAATGCACATATTTTCTGCAAGGAATAAATATAGTATAATATCAGTTTAGTTTTAAATAGCTGAATTGTTGATAATAATTAAAAATTGTTATTACAGCTGGGTAAAAATTGTTATTACAGTTAAGACTGGGGAGATCTTGTGATGGCTCCCTTACTGCAGCTAACACGATCCTCTCTTGTTGTTGTCCTTTTTTTATAGTTTTGAAAAATGAATGTTTTAATATATTTATTGGTTTTTTAATTAAGTGTTGTATGCTGCCCAGAATCATTTCTTTGTGAGATGGGCAGCCATACAAATTTGATAAATAAATAAAAATAAATAAAGCTTTGAGTTTAGGAAAAGTTTATTCTAAATAAGAAGCGAGTAGCTTGACACCCTATAATAATTCCCAACAGCATAGTTAGCATGTACTTTAGCAACTTTTAGTTGTCTTCCCCTGTTCAAAATCAATCTATTTTGATTAAAATTCCTCTCTGCAACTACTCTATAGCATTAGGAATTTGCCTATTACCTTGTATTGGCTATGCAACATTTAAATCTTAAAAGAAGTTAGTAAAAGAAAATGTGTCAGGTAATTATAACATTTTTCTCCATTGATAATGCAAAGCATCAAAACCAGTTTACCTTGATATGTTTCACTCCACAGCTAGCCACTCGGTTAGGTTGATATGGATCCCAGGAAATATCAAAAATCTGTCAAAACACATTCAAAACTGCTACACTAAATTAAAAACCACATGCATTAAATCCTATAAATGTCTATTTCTCTTTCACAAGTTTAACAAAGTTCTATGGTTCTATTATCAAGATTGTTAATAGGTATATCAAAGTTGATAACTTTTCTTATGAAAGACTAATGCATTTGGAAAGTAACTGGCAAAACAAACACCTTACAAGGTTCATTATAAATGTTTGCCTTTATTTCAATAAAGTCTCAGTTCCAAATAGTATTTGTGTATGTAACAGGAATATTAACAATTATAGGGAAAAAATGGAAAACGTCAATAAATACCAAATTGCACAGAGCTAAAGGAAATAGATGAGATTTTAAATAAACAGTATTGTTATAAAAGATATTCTGTACTTATTAGATAAAGCACATCCTACCTATACAGATATCACTCCTAAAACAATTGATCCTACAATATTGTGCTTACATGCCTATCACTATTTAATTGCTCCACCTAGTAAATTGTACAAATGTGTGCTCTGCATAGTTTAAATTGATAGCAGAATTGTTCAAAACTGGGCACAACTTTAGCCTGTAACATTCTTGAACAGTTGTTGGGGACTGCTTCAAAATACCATTTTAATTCCCTAAAATAATCACCACATAAAACTAAAGGGCCACTGATATAATGGGAGTCTCATGAAAGGAGCCTTTGCCAAGAGCTCCCTGCAGCTCTACACACAGGAAAAAACCAACCGTGATGGACAAACCGACTCTCAGGGAAGCTTTCAGTTAGCAAATCTTTTCAGGCAGAGACAATACTATGCCTTTTTTGCAATAGCACAGTTGCCATAAAATAAAACAGATTAACTCTCTCAAGAGTTCCAAATCTGATGAGATTTTTGCAATCTCACCCTCTAAAACCTCACACAACTAGTGCCTGAAATCATGTGAGATATTAAACACTAAACTCTCAGAATTTTAGTGAATATTTTTCTGTTCTAAGTGATACTTTATGTGAAGGAAGCCTGGTAACTGGATATGACAACAAACAACAAACATGCATGAAGATACACATTTTTTTGATCATCACTTATGGAACAGATATACCTCATCAATAACATTTTTCACAGCTATTTCATTATTGTTGTGGTCACTATCCTTGGTTCAAACAGCTACAAGGTCAAAGAAAAGATATTCAGAGGGGGAAGTTTGACTTTCCCTGTTCTATTCACTTGACCACAACAGCATACAAAGTTCTTTTAACTCCATGGAGGAAAAAAGAGACGGTAGAATCCATATACATCCGTCTTTTTTCTTCACCAGGCTGGTAACAACTTGGAAGTAAAACATGTGATACCAAAAATGATTCAAACTAAGGTAGGATGGGAGGTTTACCTTCTACAATCAAAATAGTAGCCTAGTCAACTGTTTTCAGTAAAGTAACAACAACAACCAATCATCCCAAATTACGTTTGTTTTTTTAGTGATATAACTCCAGGCAAAAATCCCAGTTGTTAAATTACCCCTCCATTATATGAAATAATGCCATCTCCCATAATGAATTTTACAAGCTAATTAGTATTCTTAATACAGACAAAATACACACACACACAAGAACATTACAAAAGAAATGTATTGCAAATTCATTAGCTGATTACCCTATCTGAGTGGCCAGTAGCTGATGCCAGTAGTTTTCCTTTCTTCCAGTCCCAAATGCAGACTGTGTTTTTGGCATCCAGTCCCACTGAAGATAAACGCTTGGGAAAAATAATACACAACAGTTTCTAAGTGAAGGTCAGTTCAGGAGTAGCTTACTACAGCACATCAATGCACAAAAGGGTTCAGAAAGGATGCTGAAAGGAGTTGCACAAAGGATGCTAAAAGATTCAAATACAGTATTTGTATGACTATTCAATTATTCCTTCCTCCCAAATAAGTTTTATATTGAATTTAATGTGTTTCAGAACAATCTATAGCACCTTCATTTTGTTAATCTGATGTTTTAGGAACACATGGGAGTATGGCCTTATATTACTACAACAGACACAATAATGGATACATCTTGCTTTAGTAATATAAAGGCTAAAAGTTCATAAGAGGTCACCCATCCAAGCAAGCAGAATCTGGATATGCAATCTTTACCACAACTTTGTGAACCAAAAAGAGATAGACAAATGGTTCTCCCACGCAGGAAGATAATTTGATATCTCTTTCAAAAAATGGGCAGCTGAATATGTCACCTACTCCTTGGGGAAGGAGGTATTACAGGCTTATTTTTATGTTGTCCTCCCAAATGTTCTCAAACCCTCTTATCAGAAAAAGAAATTTAAATCTAGATTATTCTAGGTTATCTTGTTGGCTACCTCATAAATTTAAGTAAAGTAAGCTGTTACACAAACATTTTATAAACATTTCTTTTCCCAAAGTATTAGCAAAAAATTGTCCCCCTCTCATTTTCATAAGAGGAGAATGCTTCTAGAAAACAGGGGAATGGATATTTTGACTCCACTCTACTAGAGCATTAAATACAACAGAAGTATACATTGAATAGATACACACCTGGCCATCTGAATCAAAAGCCAAGCATGCAACTCCGTGGGTGTGTGCATCTTTCAGTACAGAAACAGCCTGCATATTGTAGGTATCCCAGATGCAGATATAAGGGTCCTTGCCAACTTGCCCTGTAGCAACAAGGGTTTTATCGGGATGCAAAGCTAGGCTGGAAAAGAGTTCAAAGTCAGTTTGTTATCACAATTTTGGTTATGACAGAGAACATATATTAATATACAGATGTTCAGTGATATTTACAATTATTCTGCTAGTAAATAAACTAGTTTTCTGTCCACATGCATGCAAAACGTTGCAATTTTTTTTTGCCTTCTAAAGAATGTGTTCCTGTTCAAAGTTCAAACCATTTTCTTCCCTGCACAGTTTTTGCTTTTCTTTTGCAACTAATATTTCATTTGCAACAGATTACTGTAACTTGCTCTACATGGACTGCCCTTGAAGGCCATCCAAAAGCTTCAGCTTGTCCAGAATGCAGTGGCTGATTGCTGCCTATAAAGCCCTATATGGCTCAAGATCTGGGTATCCTAGGGATTGCCTTTTCCTGTTAGTTTTTGTCTGTTCTACATGGATGACTAGGGAGTACCTACTGAGAGTTCCCTCCTACCAGGTGGCATGATGGGAAGGGGCCTGATGGGGGTGTTCTCTGTAGCAGTTCCCCTCCTTTCTAGTTTTTTACATTGGTCATCCAGATACGTTTAGGATGCTCACAGAGACATACCAATCTCCCAACCTTGGCAGCTGGTATTTGAAGGCAAGCTGCCCCTAAACCAGAGATAACATGAATCTCAAGACTGATAGGCCTCAAGGGACCTCTCCTCCATAAATGTATCCAACCTCCTTTTAAGGTCATCTACATTAATAGCCATCACCACATCTTGTGAAAATTAATTTCACAGATTATTTATATATGATATGAAAAAAATGCTTCCTTTCATCTGTTTTAAATCACCTTCCAATCATCTTCATTGGATGAAACTTGGTCCTAATTTTTTGAGAAAGAGGAGAAAGAACTTCTTGTCTACTTTCTCCAGGTCAAGTATGACTTTATACATCTTGATCATGTCCAAGCTAAGGAACAGGATACCAGTGTAGTGTAGTGGTTAAGGTGTTACTGTGGAAAGCTAGTTCAAAACCACCCTCAGTTGTGAAAGCTCACTGGGTAACTTCAGGGCAACCAATCATTCTCAGTCCAACTGTAGTGGAGAAAAATTGGAGGCAGGAGTCCTATCTATGCTGCCTTGAGCTTCATGATGCATATCTAACAAATAAATAAACATTCTGGCCTTTTCTCTTCGGAAAAGTGTTTGAATCCCTTGATGATTTTGGTTGCCCTCATCTGCACTTTTTCCAGCTCTATTATATCCTTTTTGGTGTGGCAACCAAATCTGGATCCATTTCAGTCTGTCTTCAGGTCAGGGAAATTAGATAGCATTGATCATACTTCTGGATGACCTGGGGTGGGATGGGAGTAGTGCATCCATTGTGCCCCTTCTTTATTTTTCAGCAGCCTTCAGTACCACTGATAATGTTATTTTTCTGGACTAGCTCAAGGGACTGGGAGGCAGAGTACTGCAGTGGTTCTCCTTCATTCTAGGCAATACCAGTCTGCATTAATTGGGGGCAGGGGGTCCAGTTCTCAAACATTGTTTTGTGGGTATCTCAAGACTCAACTCTCTCCCTGCTCCTGTTTAACTACCTGAGGCTGCTGGATGAGGTTATTCATCAGTATGAGGTTAGGTATCATCAGCATCCTGATTATACATCTCAGCTCCTGATTGCCCAAGTGACGGCATCAAGGTTCTGACTCAATGTTTGGAGGCTATGGGGGTCTGGATGGGGAGGAATAGACTCAGGCTTGACTCTAATAAGATCAAATGGCTGTGGATCTTGAGGCCTTCTGGATTTGGAGATTTTCCATCTTTGCTTCTGAGTGGCGTTGCACTTCCCGAGTCAAACCTTGCATGCAAATTGGGGATCCTCCTAGACTCACAACTCCTGCTTAAAGAGCAGATGGGAGCCATTCCTTGGGTGGACTTTACACAAATTCATTTTGAGCACCAATTGTGCCCATTTATGGATTGAGAGGCCCTACTCATGCCTTGGTTACCTCTCATTTAGGTTACTGCAATGTGCTCTACCTGAGGCTGAAGACCACTCAGAAGTTACAGCTGGTCCAGAATGCAATGACATGGGTAGTTATGGGTATACTTTGGCCACTCATGCCATACTGCAATTTTGTGAGCTGCATTGGTCACAGCTTAGCTTCCAGATGCAATTCAAGGTGCTGGTTATCACATTTAAAGTCCTTCATGGCACAAGACTTAGTTATCTTCTTCTAAATTTCATTTAAACTTATATGAAAACTTTTAACTTTGTTGTACTGATTTTGAGTTATATGCAGCATAAACACATAATGAATTATTCGTTCTTCTTATTAAATGTGTGTCCTGTATTGACTTCCAGAGTGCAAACCAGGTTCTGGTCTGGTTTGCACTCTACATCTACTTATTTATAAGTGGAATATACAGTACAGTGCAAAAGTTTTAAGCAGGTGTGAAAAATGCTGTAAAGTAAGAACGCTTTCAAAAATATATATTGTAATTGTTTATGTTTATCAATTTACAAAATGCAAAGTGAGCAAACAGAAGAGAAATCCAAATCAAATCAATATTTGGTGTGACAACCCTTTGCCTTCAAAAGAGCATCAATTCTTCTAGGTACACTTGCACACAGTTTTTGAAGGAACTCGGCTTGTTCCCTCATCTTGGAGAACCAACCACAGATCTCCTGTGGATGTAGGCTGCTTCAAATCCTTCTGTCTCTTCATGTAATCCCAGACAGACTCAATGATGTGGAGATTAGGGCTCTGTGGGGGCCAAACCATCACTTCCAGGACTCCTTGTTCTTTATGCTGAAGATAGTTCTTAATAACAATGGCTGTATGTTTGGGGTCGTTGTCCTGCTGCAGAATAAATTTGGGGCCAATCACACACCTCCCTGATGGTATGGCATGATGGATACGGATCTGCCTGTATTACTCAGCACTGAGGACACCATTGATCCTGACCAAATCTCCAACTCCATTTGCAGAAATGCAGCCCCAAACTTGCAAGGAATCTCTACCATGCTTCACTGTTGCCTGCAGACACTCCTTATTGTACTGTTCTCCAGCCCTTCGGCGAACAAACTGCCTCCTGCTACAGCCAAATATTTCAAATTTGGACTCATCAGTCCAGAGCACCTGCTCCCATTTTTCTGCGCCCCAGTTCCTATGTTTTCATGCATAGTTGAGTCGCTTAGCCTTGTTTCCACATCGGAGGTATGGATTTTTGGCTGCAATTCTTCCATGAAGATCACTTCTGGCCAGACTTCTCCGGACAGTAGATGGGTATACCTGGGTCCCACTGGTTTCCGCCAGTTCTGTGCTGATGGCACTGCTGGACATCTTCCAGCGTCGAAGGGAAGCAAGCATGATGTGTCTTTCATCTGCTGCATTAAGTTTCCTTGGACGACCACTGTGTCTATCGTCCTCAACATTGCCTGTTTCTTTGTGCTTCTTCAAAAGGCTTGAACAGCACATCTTGAAACCCCAGTCTGCTTTGACATTTTTGCCTGGGAGAGACCTTGCTGATGCAGTATAACTACCTTATATCTTGTTGCTGTGCTCACTCTTGCCATGGTGTATGACCTGTGACATGAAACTGTCTTCCACAACCTCACCTTAGTAGCAGAGTTTGGCTGTTCCTGATCTGGTTTTAAGCCTCCTACATAGCTGCTTCTGTTTCAGTTAATGACTGTGTTTCAACCTACATATGCAATTGATGATCATTAGCACCTGCTTGGTATAATTGGTTAATCATACACCTGACTCTAATCCTACAAGATCTCTGACTTTGTGCAAGTGTACAAAGTGTGCAAGTGTAAGAATTGGTGCTGGTTTGACGCCAAAGGGTAGTCACACCAAATATTGATTTTAGATTTTTCTTCTGTTCGCTCACTTTGCATTTTGTAAATTGATAAACATAAACAATTACAATATATATTTTTGAAAGCATTCATACTTTACAGCATTTTTTCACACCTGCCTAAAACCTTTGCACGGTACTGTATATCTCCAAATGACTTATATATCTGAGGTGCTTAACATGACCTTGAAATTCCCAAAGACCTATTCAAGCCTTTTATTTTTCCATCATTTCACAATCTCTGACTGCTTCATACGTGTTTTTCAACCAATGTTTAATGAGACTGAGGGTGTATGTATCCTACATGTTTTTTATACAAATGACATCTCTGAACTGACGTTGTTCAGGTACAGTTCCTTATATTTTTATTCTCACAATAAAAATCAAAACAAAAACGGATATAAATGCATGTTTATACCGTACAGAAGTCCTTCCAAATGTCTATGCTTATTGAATAATGCTATTCAGTGTCACAGGATTTGAAAATTATACTTGTAACGTTGTGTTGAAAGTGAAATACTACATAGTAATTTTAAACAATATTTTATAAAGCAGACTAATTGACAGCAGGAGAAAATAAAAAAAAAATTCTTATGAATAGAAATGCTTGAGTGCTATTTATTTTTCTGTTGCTTTCTGTTAGCTACAAAGAGCTCTATGTGGAAACACAACTCATTTTTCATTGCGAAAAATAATGATCTTTCCTAAAAAATAGGTCTGATCTTTTAAGTGTGCATTTTCAAATGCAAAAAGAACAGGAATCAACTTATCATGAATGGTTTATCATTTAAAATGTTGTTTCTCAATTCCTTGTGATCCACCATGATTCCTGAAAAACCCATACAATTTTCCATTAAAAGGAATGTACAATTAAAATTATTACATTCATCTGAACAACCCTGAATTGTCAGTATTAAAATAGTTGTTATTTCTTGAGAAATATGTGAGAATCAAACTATTAAAAATAAATCAATTAAATACTTTCCCCTCAAGAATCCAGGCTGGTTTTATGAGGGCAGCAAGACTGCAAATTTATTTTGAAATGTAATAGTTATCAATTCTATTCCAATCTTTTTTAAATAATAATTTTATTAAAGTTTACAAATACAAAGGTAAAAGAGTAATACAAACTAAGAGAAATATAAAAAGTGAAGTGAAGAAAAAGGAAAGTGCAAAGAGAAAAAAGAAAAAAGAAAAAAAAGAAAAAGAAAAGTGACTCCCCCCTCCTTCCAGACAAGTATAAACAACCCCTGTAACTCAACACCTTCTCTAGTATGTCAATAATAAAAAAGGATCTCTTCTTCCCATAACTCATCTCTTATCAATAAACAAATTGTAAAAACTCAGCATTCAGTTCTATTCAGCAAAAGTCCATTAAGAGCTATTTGAAATAATAATATATGCATTTTAACTTTAATGAAATAAATCCATTTTGTGCTCTAACTTATCACTTTCTCTAAGAGATAAAGCAAACAAATCCCTCCCCAGTTGTAAACAAATCTTTAAAGCTGAGTCATTCATAAGTCCGAGTCATAAAGAAATTCCATTACAGATAGTCCTCACTTAACAACCACAATTGGGACTGGAATTTAGGTCGCTAACTGATGCAGTCATTAAGCGAATCATATGTGACCGCTTCGCTTAATGACCACAATCCTGGCACTCCCAACTGCTGCTGTTAAGTGAGAATCGTGGGTCGTTAAGTGGACAGAGTCCCAGGTAAGGAGCACAGGGGTGCCTCAGGTGGGTGGGGGAGGACCTGGGAGCCCCAGTGCAAGCTGCACCTCTTGTTCCTTCCCCAGTGCAGTGTCCCATTCCTTCTCCAAGCCATACATCATATATCTTCTGCAAGCTGGCATCCCATTCCTTCCCCAAGCTGCGTGACCCATATCTTCTGCAAGCCAGCATCCTATTCCTTCCCCAAATCGGTGCCTCTCATTCCTTCCCTAAGCCAGCACTTCTCATTCCTTCTGCAACCCACGCATCCCATACCTTCTGCAAGCCAGCATCCCATTCTCACGAGACCTGGGGAATTTCCAAAGGATCACGGGAATGGGACACTGGCTTGCAGAAGGAATGAGAAGCACCAGCTTCGGGAAGGAATGAGAGGTACAGCTTTGGGGAAGGAATGGAACACTGGCTTGGGCAAAGAATGAGAGGTGTGGTTTGGAGAATGGCACGAGGCTGTGAAGGCCAGGAGTATGCAGCTTGAGGTGGCATTTCTCAGTGGCAGTGGTGGTGCTGGGGCTGTAGTTGAGGCCTGGGGGCAGCGTTAGCTGGCTGAGACTGCTGAAGGCCTCGAGCCTCTACTTCAGCCCCAGTTCTGGCGCTGCCGCCAAGTGCCACTGTGTAGAGTGGCCAAAAGAGCATAAATGGGGAGGAGATAGGCGGGTGGGGGGAGTTGCAGTGCCTCTGCAGTAGTAAGTGTAGGCGGGCTGCCAAGCATCTGAATTTTGATCATGTGACCACGGGGGCACTGCAACGGCTGTATCTTTGGGCACGGGTTGTAAGTCCATTTTTTCAGCACTGTTGTAATTTTGAATGGTCACTGAACAAATGGTCATTAAACAAGGACTACCTGTATGCTAAACTCAGCAGTGCCTTTTGAGCGGGTATGTGGCTAAATATACCATCTGGATAGATGTTGGTAAACAGATAGGTTAGGGTTTTTTTCCCTTGAATATATCTACAACTTAACCTGTAAGTCTATGTATACAGTGGTACCTCGGTTCACGAACGCATCTGTTCACGAACAATTCGGGTCACGACCAGCTCCGGCTGCAAAAATTTACCTCCGGTCGCGAATGCCGGATCGGGTGACGAACAGGATCTGCGGCCATTTTCCCTCCCGTGTCACGTGGTCGCAGCTTCCTGTAGGGAGGGGACTCTCCCTCCAAGCAGGAACCGCGGCCATTTTCCCTCCCGTGGCACATGGTCGCGACTTCCTGTAGGGAGGGGACTCTCCCTCCAAACACTAACTGCCTCCCCACCCCATTCTCCCTCTTCATACTGTGCTTTTTTTCATGTTTTTGTGGTTTAAAAATAAAATGCATATGTTTCAGAACTGTTTGTATTTACATTGGACCTTATGGGGAAATTTGCTCTTTCCTTTGGCCATAGCCCTTGGCCTGGTGATTGCTTTCACTGTGCTTTTGTTGCTATGGAGAAAGGAAAGAGCGCGGAGGAATCAGTGGGGGGGGAGGCTCCCGCTCCCAGCTGTGCGTGCGCGTGACATAAGCCTTTCCCCCCAGCGCGCTGATATTGCTTTCACTGTGCTTTTGTCGCTATGGAGAAAGGAAAGAACGCGGAGGAATCAGTGGGGGGGGGAGGCTCCCGCTCCCAGCTGTGCGTGCGCGCGACATAAGCCTTTCCCCCCAGCGCGCTGATATTGCTTTCACTGTGCTTTTGTCGCTATGGAGAAAGGAAAGAGCACGGAGGAATCAGTGGGGGGGGGGAAGCTCCTGCTCCCGGCTGTGCGTGCGCGCGACATAAGCCTTTCCCCCCAGCGCGCTGATATTGCTTTCACTGTGCTTTTGTCGCTATGGAGAAAGGAAAGAGCGCGGAGGAATCAGTGGGGGGGGGAAGCTCCCGCTCCGCTGTGCGTGCTACATAAGCCTTCCCCCCCATTGCTTTCACTGTGCTTTTGTCGCGCGCGCCAAGGGCTATGCACAAAGGAAAGAGCGCGGAATTAAGAGGAATCAGCACGGGGGGGGAAGCTCCCGCTCCGCTGTGCGTGCTACATAAGCCTTCCCCCCAATTGCTTTCACTGTGCTTTTGTTGCGCGCGCCAAGGGCTATGCACAAAGGAAAGAGCGCGGAATTAAGAGGAATCAGCGCGGGGGGGGAAGCTCCCGCTCTGCTGTGCGTGCTACATAAGCCTTCCCCCCCATTGCTTTCACTGGTTCAGAATGGATTAACTGTATTTACATTGAACCTTATGGGGAAATTTGACTCGGGTCGCGACCAGAAATCAGTTGGCGACCAAATTTGGGGTCGGAACGGATTAACCTTATTTACATTGAACCTTATGGGAAAATTTGATTTGGGTTGCGACCATTTCGGGTCGCGACCAGAGTCACGGAACGAATTAAGTTCGTGAACCGAGGTTCCACTGTATTTTCCTGAGAATGCCATGCCCTCAATTGGACTTACTACTTGTGAATAGATATATGAAAGACAGCAGCATTAATGAAACCACAGGTACACATAAACACAGGTCAACTATGGACTGTAATCCCATTCATTTTACTGGGAGAGAATTAAACATTATTTAACTCTCCCACTGAAATTCTGAACACTAAAAGTGTTTAACAGAATCACAGAATTATGGAGTTAGAGGGGATCACAAGGATTACTTAGTCCAACTGTCTGCAGTGTTCAGGAAAATCAACCAAACTATCCTCAGGAGTTGGCTATTCACTCTTATTAAAAACTTCCAGATATGGAGAACCCACAACTTCCGTAAGTGTTCCACTGTTGTACAGAACTTACCATCAGGGAATTTCCCTTTATATTTAAATTAAATGTAGATATCTGCAACTTACACACATTATTTCTCTGGCAATGGAATACCATTCCTGATCATTTTTCCTATGTTTTATGTACCTGGACATTGATATCATGTCTCTTCTTGGTCTTTTTTTCCCCAGACTATCCTTAAGTCCCTTCCCCGTTTATCACTCTCCTCTGAACCTATATTAATTTGTCAATATTTTTCTGAAAATATGCCCAGAACCATATACAGTATTTCAGTTGTGATGACACCAGGACAGAATGAAGGGAATAAGGACTTCATTTGTCTTTGATACAGTGCTTCTTCTGATGCAGCCCTTCTAGTAGCTGTCTTCCCGCTGTTGTCTCATGTTAAGGCTGTTGAAACATTTATCTCTCATGATTAACTGGACAGTACTAATAAACAAATCTTTGTTTCCTTGAGAAATGAAATGTTACAACAAAACCAGAAGGAAAGGTATGAGGCTAGAACAAAGTGTAAACTTGTGAGAATCAATATAGATACCACAACCTGTGTATCATTTAAAAGATAGAACATGGTGTTGAAATGCTGAGAATCTCCTCCCCAAAGAGTTCTTTGGAATTTCTCAACTTGCTTTCAACCACTTGGCCAGTGGAGGAGGGCACTCCCTTCTCTCAACTTTCTTCCTTTTTGATAGGTATATTGTGTGCATGTGGGTGGGTTCCTGCCTTGTTTTGCGGGACCTTCACTGTCTAAGTTCTGACACTACATATAAGGTTCTATACATTTTGTAACATAGTTAATTGTCATACCCAAGTTCTTCTCCAATGTAATGCTTTTAAGCTATGAATCTCCTATCTTGTATAAACATAATACTTTCTCTCTGTTGAAGGATTTATTTATTTCAGCCCAATCTTCCAATGCATCCAGATTACATTGCAATCTCTTTCTGACTTCCTACGTATTACAAACTCTTTCTAACTTCCTGTGTGTTGGCCATAATTCCCAATTTTGTGTCATCCATGAATTTGAGAAGCAGCTTATCAATCTCATTACCCTCATCATTAATAAAAATGTTGATTAGTATTGGCCCTAAGACAGATTCCTGTGGGATCCTATCAATTACTGTTCTCTGATTCAATATGGAGCCTTTAATACTGAGTCTGTTCAGTTATCCAGCCAGTTGTAGAAACCCACCCCCCTTACTATAGTGCCATACAAACCATATTTCATCAATTTATCACTGAGAATGTCACATGGAATCTTGTTAAAAGCTTTGTTGAAATCAAGATAGATCCAAAGCTTTCCCCTTGTCCACTAAAGTAATTACCTTGACAAAGGAGGCAAGATTTGTTTCACATGACCTATTTTTAACAAAGCCATGCTGTTTCTTAACAATAATGGCATTATTGTCAAGATGCTTACAAATGCCCTTCTTAATTAACTTCTGCAACATCTTTCCAAGTATTGATGTCAGGCTCACTGATCAATAAATACTGGCTTCTTTCTTTCTTTCTTTCTTTCTTTCTTTCTTTCTTTCTTCCTTCCTTCCTTCCTTCCTTCCTTCCTTCCTTCCTTCCTTCCTTCCTTCCTTCCTTCCTTCCTTCCTTCCTTCCTTCCTTCCTTTCTTCTTCCCTCCCTCCCCTTCCCTCAATTTCATGTTATCAGTACATTATGCTCTCTAGTAATGTGTTAAACTCTTGAGTGTGAAGAGCTCAAGAGTACTGTACTGAGAACATCATGAACTTGAGCACTATACAATATAGAGCATGTGATATCCTTGACTGTGTCAAATACTGCATTTCACCATAAGGAAAAACAAGCTTCACCAGTATTGTATGAGAACCAAACAGCACTAAAAATAATTCATTTATAATCCAATTATCTGACTCATCTATAGCTATGAAAGACCTAATGTCCCATCTATAAAGCAATGGACTCAATGTCCAGCCTACATAAGAAAACTAGTATTGATTCTGCATAAGACTTTTATGAGATTGCCATATAGCTACTTCACACAGTCTAGATTCAAGACACGTACAAAAGTGGGAAATGGATTTAAAAGATTTGTTTTTAAAAAAGAGAACAACTTCTATCTTGGAATACCAGCTGCTTGAGAAATATAGTGAAAGAGGTTTATTATCTTTATGCCCTCCTTAAGGGCATGTAATTGGCTACTATGGAAAACCGGATGTTAGTTTAAATCGTCCTTACCCAGAAAAGTCTTCTTACACTTTTTTTTTTTGCCAAGCTCAAAGTGTACCTCTTCCATACAGACCACTTCGTTAGCACTCATCTTGCATATGCTTTCATCAATGATACAAAGAACAAGTTCTGGATATTGCATGGACTAAAAGATTCCCTGTTCCCATATGAAATAACTACATAAATGAACTCATATACAGTGGTACCTCGGTTCACGAACTTAATTCGTTCCGCGACTCTGGTCACGAACCGAACTGGTTGTGAACCGAATCAAATTTTCCCATAAGGTTCAATGTAAATATGGTTAATCCGTTCTGACCCCTACGAATTTGGTCGCCAACCGATTTTTGATCGCGTCCCGAATCAAATTTCCCTATAAGTTTCAATGTAATTACGGTTAATCCGTTCTGAACCATATATATATTTTTTTTAAACTGCAAAAATATGACACAAAATACAGTACGAAGAGAGAGAAAGCTAACCTTGCTCGATGCGACTTCTGGCGTGGAGGACAGGAAGGTGGGTGGGGAGGCAGTTACTGCTTGGAGGGAGAGTCCCCCTCCCTACAGGAAGCCGTGACCACATGTCACGGGAGGGAAAATGGCCGCGGATCCTGTTTGTAACCCGATCCGGCGTTTGCGAACAGAGGCAAAATTTTGCGACCGGAGCTGTTCGTGAACCGAATTGTTCGTGAACAGAAGCGTTTGTGAACCGAGGTACCACTGTACTAAGTTCCTGTTATGCAGTTACAGCATGTAAGGTCATGAAAATAGTTGGATGCTTAGGTACCATCTTAAGAAGAACAGGATGTGTAAGTATAACATTATCTTTCAATGTTGCAATTTTCAGAACTGGAAAATACTCATAAATTGAATTGGAGCCTTTGATTCTTTAGATATAAAACATTTATAATGAGCATGCAGATTGAAAAATGTTCTTAATGATTTTAGACTATGTGTTTTCTATCATTCTATAAGAATCCAGAGATATTTCTCTTTGGTGTACTTACCTGCAGAAAATCCTTTGACAGGGGGATAGGAGGAGAGGGGAGATTCATGTTGGATTTAGTTCAGAAAGAAAGCTGAGTTAGAAGTACAGTTGATCAAATGAGAGATAATCTGTCTGTCTGCAATTTAAATCCCTTCATGAACCTGCAGCCTTAAAGGCTGAATATAAGTACTTCCTTTTCCTGATTTCCTTCTGACTGCCAACGAACACAAAAATACCGTGCTGGTGAGCATTTCCACACTGAATTCCCTCAAATAAAGCATGATATCCAACAAAGCACCCTTATGAACTTTGCCCATCCAGATCTGTCAGAACATGAGATATTAAGGCACATTGTTCAACATATCTGGAGAGCATCACTTTGGAGAGGTCTATTTTAGGAGGTATTTAAGTAGATTTGACAAGGTTGCCAGGAAAGTGCACTACATTAGGAAAGGTTTAAAAGTCTTTGAAGAAAAACATGAGGATCACATGATATTATTAGGTGAAAGTAACTTATGAAGCTTTGTGAAGAAAAGAGAAAAGATGCAGTGGGGCATTATTGTTGTTAATCTTCCCTTGCTAAAAATCACGGGTTTTTGTGTTTAGTAAAATTTTCCCTCAAGTAAATACATGTAAGACTGTATAACAAATATACTATTATTGAGAAAGCTATCCATTTCAATCTGTTTTACATAACCGGGTTCTATAGAAGCAAATGTCATAGTCTGATGTGCAGAAGTGGGAATGGTATATCCTTCTGTAAAAGCAGATGCTCTCTTTAAGACCATTAATTTTACCCATAGCACAATATCACTCACTGGATAAACATAATCTAGTACTAACTGAGAAGTAATTTTACCATCATAAATGAATGCTAAATGAATGTTGCATTATTCTAGAGGAAGGACTGCTGATGTGCTATTTCTAAGGCCACTGAGGAAGTATTCAAAACACATCTGGCCTACTCAGTGTCAAGTGTCTTTTAGAATTATAAAGCCACTTTCCATCTCCTTCACTCTTCTTTCTAGAAGGACCTTCAAACACAATGCCAGAACTTTAACCAGAGGACAATATCTTAGTTGTGGACTGTTGCCGGCAATTTAGCTCTCAAAAATTTTGGAACTATATTTCATTTGGACATTTTGTGAATGCTTATCTTTTGTAACATTACTCAGTTGAGTATTTATTCTACAGTCTGTAGTTAGTTTTATGTTCACCCTGCAGTCAATAAGGAGCTAAGGTGATTCTTGCTTTGTCATTACAATGTTTACCAGGTTTTATTAAGTTTGTTTCCATTTTGTATCTCTAAGCTGCACTACCATATTATCCCATATATAAGATACCTTGTTTTGGGACTGCCTTTAAGTATGAAAAAGTAGGTTAGAAATGTTATAAATAAATAAGTATTTGGTGTTAAATTCATACTCAAGCATAAGACTATGCTTCTGATGATCGTTTTGATACTACAACAATACTTGGGATATACAAGTCAGCTACCTATAAGTATGAGCAACATATGAACCTACAAAAGGGAATAATTATTAGCAAATACAGATGAAGGCAATATCCCTTCTACCCACCTAATTTGCACCCATCCTGTATTAGCATCCATCTTTGTGTTCTCACAATGTCATAGTGGGTCAAAGCTTAGCCAATTAATTTCCAGCTCACCTACAGGACAGAAAAAAGGCAATATGAACTCTGGAGTGGCAAGGTAGGTAGTTTTTCATTTGACAAGTATTCCCACCTCATTTACCTCTTGGCTCCTTGTCTCAACTCCTACCCTGCCATATTGATTTTCTTAGATGCAGAGAAGGCCTTTGACAATTTGAACTGGGTTTTCTTATTCTAGGTTTTGGAAGATACAAATTTTGGAGAGAACTTTATAAAATGGGTAAGATTGTTTTGCACTTCACAGAAAGCACAAATAATTGTCAATGGAGATCTAACAAAACCCTGTGAAATACAAAGAGGAACAAGACAGGGATGCCCATTGTCTCCTCTCTGTTTATCTTGGTTCTTGAAATACTGAATAGATATATAAGATGAGAGGATTGTGGGAGTAAAAATTAAAAAAGAAACTTATAAGATGACTTGGTGTTGGTTCTGGAAGATCCTTTAAAGGGAACTGAAATATTAATGGGCAAATTAAAAGAATGTGGTGCATTAGCAGGTTTCAAGATTAATAAACAGAAGACAAAGCTGTTAACAAAAAGTGAAAACAGAAGATCAAACAGAATTGATGAATAAAATGAGTTTTAAGATTGAGAAGAAGGTAAAATATCTGGGTATCACTATGATAAGTATGAATTGTATGTTATTTCAAAATAACTATGTTAAGACGTGGAATGAAGTTTAAAAAGACATGTTAAGATGGGAGAAACTACAACTATCATTGCTGGGGAGAATTTTTGTGATAAAAATGAATGTCTTACCTAGAACGTTGTTTTTGTTTCAGACAATACCTGTTTTGACAACTGATGTACCATTTAAACAGTGGCAGAAAGATATATCTAAATTTGTGTGGCAGGGGAAAAAACCAGGAGTTAAATATAAAGTATTATAAGATGCAAAGGAAAGAGGAGGATTGGATCTACTGATTTGAAATTGACAATGTATATGCTGGAAAAGGGGATGGTTGGCTGGAATTCTAAATAAGAGCACTTTAAATTGGAATATTTATACTTACAAAACAGAGGATAAAGTAAATTGCACTCTACACTCCAAAAATAAAAAGACTCACTTTATTATTTATGTGCATTTATGTGTCACTCCAGTGTTCTAGAAGGCTCACAAAATTCCATACAGTATATACAATTCTAAAACCATTTAAAAAGTACTAAAGCAAATAAAACTAAAATGCCTCGAATTCCTAAGAAAAACATGTTTTAAGCGAACTCCTAAACTGTCGTAAGATGGAGGCCTGCCTCAACTCCAACAATTTATTTCACCAAACAGGTCACACCTCAGAAGAAAACAGAATCTACAGTTTCCAAATACTCCTTTAGGACCTGAAAGCCCGGATCAGATTGTACAGGAGCACATTGATTCTGTAAGTAACTTGGGCCTAAACTGCATAAAATTTTATATACCAAAGTGGGAAATCTGAATTGGGTTTGGAAAGTAACTGGTAGCCTATGTGGTTGTTTAATATAGAGGTGATCTGCCACTTCCTAGAGATGGCACTCACCACTTGTACTGCCACATTATGGGCCAATTGCAGTTTCTGCACTGTTTCAAGGGCCACCCCACAAAGCGTGCACTGCAGTATTCCAGGCTTGAGGTTATCAGTGCACATATCATCTGAAATCAGGTTTGTCTCCTCTAAATAAATGCACAACTGATTAATTATCCAAAGCTGATCAAAGCTCCCTTGTGAGAGTTATGCAGTTGTCCAGTATATTGCTGGATCCAGGAAGACCCCCAGAATGTATACCTGTTCCTTAATGGGGAGAGTACCCTCTCTAGAACAGCTCTATCATTTCAATCTGGAGCCCAGCCCTGGCATCAGCAACAACTTTGTCTTGGCTTGAATTCAGCTTTACCTTGCTTTCCTATATTCAGTCCTTCTTTTGGAGACACCTGGAGACTCTTTCAACATCTAAAACTGAGCTTGCGGGAAAGAAGTACAATGAATATTACTTGTATACAGATGGCAACTAGCTCCAAATCTGCAAATAATCCATCCCAGTGACATCATATAGCTATAACATGGGAAATAAGATAGATTCTAGTAGAAACCCCCTCCCCCCCACCAGGCAATTCCCAGAATATTTTATAATAATGCTCAAGGAACTAGGGGTTGAGTCATGGCAACTGGACTTCTTTTCTTTTGGTTTGAAACATTTCGCTGCTTGTCCAAGCAGCTTCTTCAGTCTAGAAAGTTGGTTAGGGAAGACCCCATAAATGTCTTCCAGGGTGGCTGCGTTTCTCACTAACATGATGGGCTCATTGAAGGGACAATAGGAGATGTGATTAGTAGAGTCTTTGGGATGTGGATGTCTTGCTCCTAATCCCTCACTCATCCCCAAGTGAGTCCTTAAGTGCTGCCTCCCAGGAGCCTCAGGGTATTCCCTGTGACACTATGGAAGCTAAAGTTGGACTTTGAGGAAGCAGGATAGAAAGAATATTGATACTTTTGAACTTTGATGCTGCAGAAAACTCTTGAGAATACCATGGAAGGCCAAGAAAACAAACTGATCATAGAATAAATTAATTCAGATTCACATAATCTCACTTGAGGCACAAATGACCAGGCTTTAATCATAGTATTTTGGACAAATTATGCAAAAACCCAGTTCCCTTGAGTTGCCGTAACACCTCTTTTTCACATTCTTGGATTCTGCAGGGCTAGACTTGTATTTCTGGATGGTATGTTTAAATCTACAAGTAAAACAGATTTGGTGACAGGTTCAGGCTCTCTCATCTCTGAGGATGAGAAAGAAGGGTTTGAAGCATTTCCATTTTTACAGGCATCTATAGAGATGAAGGAAACCAGAACAATTTGTGGGGCAGCAAATTCATGCATTGCAGATAAAGTTTGGTTGGAGGACATCTAGTCTCTTCAATATATCCTTCTGCTCAGAATTTATCAAGGTTCCAAAACTGTCAATTACTTCTGCTTCCAAAAACTCAGCAGCAATCTGTCCTTTCCTCCTTATCAGAAGTTTTTATATAAAGAGGCCACTCTCAAGGGCATTACTGTTTTGCCGTCATCATACTTATCTGCAGCTGCTACTGTTTGTTTCATATTTAAAGTGCTAGTGGCATTTTGGTGGTGTCATTCAAAAAATGGAGATTTGAGCCTCCCAAAATACACATTTTGTAGATATTGAAAGTGTGCTCAGAAAGGACTCATTCATTTTAAACAGATTGTGCCTGGGACTGTGGGGTACTTAAGCATCAATAAAATTTACTTGCTGCCTTTTTGCTAAGAAGCCACTCTGTCTCCAATAAATCAATCATGTAATAATGGCATCAGAGTAGCTGGCTTAAGGAAATATGGATTGCTTTCTTCAAGCCCCACCAGCCACTACTGAAACTGTAATGTCATAAATTTGGTCAGTTTGTAGGTGAGGTTCGCTTTACTTTCAACTCCTTTATTGCTCATGTGCTAGGAGGGAGGCTTATTTGATTGCTTTCCTTGTTGGATTCAGTGTTAAGGTCATTTTTTGGAGTTTTGCTCATGTTGAAATCCAGACTTTTGTACTGTAGCAATCTCTGCTGTTTTAGCATGAAAAGACTAAATAAATGCATCAAGAAACTCTTTCAAAGAGTCCACTTGTTCTTTTATTGCTGTTGAATATTCAAAAACTGAAATTACAGTCAATGCAGTCAATAAACACTGCCTAGATAGAAAACCTGTGGTCTTGTCATTTTTAGGGGTCTCTTCTGGCATCCTTTTGTGGTAAGCGTGGACAGCAGCTGCTTAAAGAGAAGGAGCTATTGAATCTAGGGAGCCTAAGGACTCTAATTCTTCAAAGTGGGAGGTGAAAGATTCCACGTTACTCTTGTTTGGCCAGCCTCACTCCAGCATAGCATATTTCTTTAGAGGGTATCCAAGGTTATTAGTGTTGTTAATATTGCCATTATTACATTATCATTCCTCTTATTAAATTCCATGAAATCATCTTTTTTTTTTTTTTGCTTAGATAGTTTAAACAGTATCAGCACACCAGAAGTCACTCTCTGCCATTTTTTTCTTCTTTCCATTATATTATCTTTTTTATGCACTGGAATATAAATAAAATTCTCAATTAGTAATGATTGAAGGCTTGGCTGTATACAAGTAATTGTAGGACTGGCAAAACAGAACAAAATAGCTGATAAAATAAAGAAAAGTTAAGGAAGACAACAGAGTGTGCTAATAATAAGAGTTTTCACTTCACCATCTTGCTCCATGCCTCAACCGAGTGAGCTTCAACAACTGATTCTCCACCAATGAAGTTAGACACGGGGTTTTTTTACCTCTGTTTGCCATGGTATAGGCTTTATGATGGCCCCTGAATCTAATCAGAATCATTCCTAGAGTTGTGCCACAGTCACTCTCATGGTTTTACTCCAGATATTATGGTGCACAATGGTCTTTGATGCAGGACAGGAGCCACTGCTTCAAGTACCAGGGAGACTTAGTTATTTGATGACTCATCCAGGTCATTAATATAATGGTTGGTCAAGGTTGAGAAAACATCATCCAAATCTAATTGGAGCCATTAATTTGGGGGGATGGACCAGCCTACATCTTGATCTCCCATCTCTGCAGAGGACAATCTGCCACAGCAGCCCAAACGTTTACCAGAAAGTGATATGTCCATGGCAATGGAACCTATTCTGGGACTCCTGTATACTAATCAACAGAATAAAAACTAGACTGAGGGTATAACAACTTCCTTCATGAGTAGATCTGAAAAAAATCTGGGAAAAACCCATGGAAGCCTTGATGATTAGGAAATCCTGAGCAATGTCAGCCAAGATAGCTATGGCATGAATGCTGAAATTTCATAAGATCAAAAGACTACATCTGAAACAACTTGTGTCAGTTCAGCCACAGATCCTGTTACAAAGTGAACTGGGCAATACTCCAGCAGAATCCCTGTACAGTATCCACTTGACCATTCAGAATGACGTACATATCCTCAAAAGTAGCGAAGTCCCAGAGAGGAGCTGGAAATGGAATCCTTATAGACTATATCAACATCCCTTCCCTGATGACCTGCTTTTGTTACTCCTGCTCAGACAGAAGGTGAGCCCAAATAACTCTGCTCCATTCCACCAGATTTCTGAGATATATACCAGTCAGCCACTATTCCAAGATCACAAATGTCTTGAAATGCCAGATACAAACCTGGTATTCAAGAGGAAAAGCATAAGGATCTGTGATTGTTTGACCTGACTCCCCAAATTACATTAGTAAGTAGAAAAGGTAAAAGTAAGTACCATTAAAACTGAATGGGTTTTACCTCCCTATGCCAATCTGCCTCTACTCCTTCTTTTCCTTCCTTTATTCATCCCATGTCTTCTATATCTCCCATTGCCTGACAATACTTGGATAGGGGATACCAACATTGCTGAAGTCACTAAAACAACAGCAAACACATGTACATACTGTACATACACAGAAACAAAAAGAGGAATCTGGACCATACATACTATTGTCAAGCACACCAGTATGCGTTAGACCTACACAAAATACCTACATAACAACAATTAATTTCAGCTTCTCCAAGTCCTACTGTTACCAGGAATTCAAACTTTTATTCCCCCTTCCCCTATGGGTCCTTCTCCCACTAAGGGGTTTACAAGTTTAGGAGTATATTGTCACTTGTACTGTCACTCAGATGAGTCTATGCATAGTTATTCTGTCTCTTACCCAGATTGTTCTTAAAACCTACAAGCATTAATAACCTGGGCAAAGTGAGCCCCCAAGGCCTGTCTGAAGGATTTCCCCAAAGAGGCAGCCCCTTTGGTGTTGCTTCTTTGGAGGTGAGCAATGACTGGACTTTTTATTTATAATATTTTTTCCCAAAAGCATTATACTATCACAAGACCAGTCTAGTACTACTAGTATTATATCCTGTTCTCATATAATACATTTTTAATTTTTAAAATAGAGGTACTTAGGTTGCTTTTAGACAGGACAGCACATATCCAAAAAACAGAACCTATACTACACTTGCATTGTTGTGGGAATATTATAAATTGTGAGAAAATAGACACTTAAAAAAGGATCAAAACATAGTTCACAGATTTAACAACTGAAAATTTTCACCATTCAACTTTTCAAAATGTATGCCACATCATATCTTAAAGCTGCCTGAAAAGCTATGTTTCTTCTTCAGTAATAAATTACACCTGACACAGTGACATTTGTCATGTTGTCATGCTTTTAAGTGTTTATATTCAGGAATGCCACTAGAATCCAGTTTTTATTTAACAAATGAAACAAAGCAGCAACTTGAAAAAGCAATGCAACACTAATTAGGCAATTCTATAGCTCAGATAAGATGATACTGCTATAATTTTGCCAATATAACTAGATGGACCTCATTACCGTTGGCCTCAACTGCATATTAAAGGCTTAATAGTAACATCAGAAGAAGATAATAAAACAACAGCTTCTACTACAGCCTGCCTAGCAACTCTGTCACTATCCTTCAAATAATGATGCTTCATCCATGCCTGAGTGTTACCAACCAAGACTTTGGAAAGATGTAATCAACACAGGTTTGAGGCCCACACATAAACAGAGCACAGAAAGTAGCAATATGAGGAAGTTCTCATGTACCATGTTTAAAAAAGACTGTATCTCATGATAGGTACATCAGAATATTATGAAAATCATCCAAATCAATACACTGCCAGAAATAGCAATGGATTGCCAAACTCCCTTACAAAGTTATTATTTATTACTTCTATTTGCTCCTACATGGAACACAGGGCTGTATAAATAGTATTTCTAGGTATGTGTCATTCTAGCAGAGGGTTAGGCAACTTTTTGTATTTGAGAGAAGGTAAAGATCACAGCAGGTAGAATAATGGAAAAAGGACTTGATCTCCCATTCTCTGTGGCACACATAGCATGGGCAGGGTGGGATTTTCTGGGTTCTGGAGGATAGATTTGGGGAGGAAGCTAAAGTATGCTAAGCCTACTTTAAGGCTCATTCTACATCTTATGTGTTTTCCTCCACAAAATGATGGGAAACAATTTCAACCCACAGTATGGATATCCTCCTGGTAACTAGACAACAACCCATTTCTCAGAATTAGGATGAGGAAAGATCAAGGCACAATAATTTCAATAAAAGGAGTTAGACAGCCATAAGCACCAAGTTTGGCATACAGGTGAAACTCGAAAAATTAGAATATCGTGCAAATGTTCATTTATGTCAGTATGGCAACTCAAAAGGTGAAACCAATATATGAGATAGACACATTACATGCAAAGCGAGATATGTCAAGCCTTACTTTGGTATAATTGTGATGATTATGGCATACAGCTTATGAAAACCCCAAATTCACAATCTCAGAAAATTAGAATATTACATGACATCAATAACACAAGGATTGGAAATAGAACAATATCGGACCTCTGCAAAGTATAAGCATGCATATGTACTCAGGACTTGGTTTGGGCCCCTTTTGCAGCAATGACTGCCGCAATGCGGCGTGGCATGGATGCTATCAGCCTGTGGCACTGCTGAGGTGTTATGGAAGACCAGGATGCTTCAATAGCGGCCTTCAGCTCCGCTGCATTGTTCGGTCTCATGTCCCTCATCTTTCTCTTGGCAATGCCCCATAGATTCTCTATGGGGTTCAGGTCAGGCGAGTTTGCTGGCCAATCAAGCACATTAATCCCATGGTCATTGAACCAGGTTTTGGTACTTTTGGCAGTGTGGGCAGGTGCCACATCCTGCTGGAAAATGAAGTCAGCATCCCCATAAAGCTCGTCTGCGGAAGGAAGCATGAAGTGCTCCAAAATCTCCTAGTAGACAGCTGTGTTGACCCTGGACTTAATGAAGCACAGTGGACCAACACCAGCAGATGACATGGCTCCCCAAATCAATACAGACTGTGGAAACTTCACACTGGACTTCAAGCATCGTGCATTGTGTGCCTCTCCATTCTTCCTCCAGACTCTGGGTCCTTGGTTCCCAAATGAGATGCAAAAGTTGCTCTCATCAGAAAAGAGGACTTTGGACCACTGGGCAACAGACCAGTTCTTTTTTTCTGTAGCCCAGGTAAGACGCTTCTGACGTTGTTTGTTGTTCAGGAGCGGCTTGACAAGAGGAATACGACATTTGAAGCCCATGTCCAGGATCTGTCTGTGTGTGGTGGCTCTTGATGCACTAACTCCAGCCTCAGTCCGCTCCTTGTGAAAGTCCCCAATACTTTTGAATGGCCTTTTCCTGACAATCCTCTCCAGGCTGCGGTCATCCCTGCTGCTTGTGCACCTTTTTCTACCACACTTTTCCCTTCCACATAACCTTCTATTGATGTGCTTTGATACAGCACTTTGGGAACATCCAACTTCTTTTGCAATTACCTTTTGGGGCTTTCCCTCCTTATGGAGGGTGTCAATGATGGTTTTCTGCACAACTGTCAGGTCAGCAGTCTTTCCCATGCTTGTGATTCCTACTGAACCAGCCTGAGAGACCATTTAAAGGCTCAGGAACCCTTTGCAGGTGTTATGGATTCATTAGCTGATTAGAGGGGGACACTTTGAGCCTAGAATATTGAATCTTTTCACACTATTCTAATTTTCTGAGATTGTGAATTTGGGGTTTTCATAAGCTGTACACCATAATCATCACAATTATACCAAAGTAAGGCTTGACATATCTCGCTTTGCATGTAATGCAATGTCATATATTGGTTTCACCTTTTGAGTTGCCATACTGACATAAATGAACATTTGCACGATATTCTAATTTTTCGAGTTTCACCTGTAGATTCTGGTTGCCACACTAAGGATTCCACCTACTCTTTTTCCATTATTTCCCATCAGCATGCAGTGAACCTGAAAGTTCTTTTTTACTTTTCTGACCAACTATCAGTGGTTGCTCATTGATATGTCTCATTCCTCTTTTATGTCTTAATGCCAGTGTCCAGGACATAAAAACAAGCTAACAGAAGCACAATGTGAACGACTTAAGGGGAAAAAACAACAGCAATGCAATGGAAATGAGGAGATACAGAAATAAGAGCATAGCTTTCACAACAGGAAGCCTATCTGTTAGACAATCTGCAATTAACAATACTATTAGGCTGAAAAGGAGAGGTAATCAGGCCACAAATCAAACTGCCCACTCTAGAAACTAACACTTTAATCACACAGCCAAAGGAAAAGAAGTTTATGATGGGTCTTTCTAGTTTCGTTTCATATATATGACTTGGGACTCCAACTATACAGTCCAGCTATGAAAGAAACTATAGCTCAACAGAATATACAATACAATAAAAAAGAGTATGTGTAGTTCAGGATTGAACTGTTGGTTCTTGGTGCTCTCTGAGGTTGGTTGTTTTCTTGCAGAGGCTTCACTACCAAAGCAATAATCCAATCTAAGAGGACTTGCGCAGTAACATTATTCAGACAAGTATAAACACTCTGCAATAACCTGCAACGCTAAAAAGAGGAAACAGACCATCTATCATTATCTTCCAACGTAAGAGTCATTTTGAACGAGATGGACGGTGACAAATTTGATATATAAATAAATAAATAATATAATGGACATCCACACAACTTCATCAAGAAATGTCTAATTATACAACCTACCACAATAAATAATTAGTAAAAACATAGTTAATGCAATGAGATTTATCTTGAAGTCAGCCAAATAAGGGGTCTTTTTGTTTTTCTGGAAATCTTTGGGATTGTCACTAATAATCTTTCTCATGTGTATAGCCAATGCCATTTTGACTATACATACATATCAGTATATGTACAATCTATACCGATGTGGGAAAAATGCCCACTCTAAATGAGGATCCAAAGCGATTGCAGATAGATGCAACAAAATATATTTTATTGGCATGTACAAACTACAGGCTCACTTGGCTCCTTGCCAAAAAACTGCAGAAGAGCCCTGAACAAAGCAAGGTTACAGATTATATGTTTGGTTTGTTAGGCTACATAAGAAAGATAAAGAAAATGTTGTAAATCACAGTGTGTCCCTTACTCCAGAATGTCTTTGATAAGAGATTGAGGGTGATCTTACTATGGTGCCCCAGCATTCTTTCACACTATAAGGATTCTTTCCTGCTAGATAGCATCAACATGTTCTATAAACAATAGCATTTATTGTATTTGCACACTTCCTCCTTTCACACCATTCCATTCACTCTAGGAAGGTTAGTTGTCTGGCTTCCATTACCTGTTTCCACTCCTGTGCTAGCTTTTATTTCAATGTGCAATTTTACTACAGTTGCGCTTTAAATCATTAATTGGGTCTTTCTAAAATAATAAAGAGAATAAATGAAGAACAAAATGAATTAAACCTTGACAATACAAATAGACTGTATTCTCTACAGTCAGAAAGTAAGTTCACTATTAGAATATAGCAAGTGAATCAACTGCTTATGAACTAAATGCATCCAACCTTCCTGGTTTGGAACTGCGTATCTTCCCAGGTTACATTCAAGTTATTTAACTTGGATGGATTATCACACCATCCTAAACCTTTCTTGTTCAACCATGGTTTACTGGTTAAGTCAATATGCTAAGGTAATGACTAAAGCCATTTCCCCAATACTGACCTTCACAGACACATCCAACCATTTTTGAAATAATAGAAAACCTATCCTCATGATTGTTCTTTTGGCACAAATGGCAGCTGGGTGACTATAGCAGATACTATTAGTTGCTAGTAGGGAAATGTACAGAGATAATAGAAACATCAACAGGAAAAAAGTTTCCCTGTCTTGATATGCAAGATCATATTATTTAAAACTTGACATCACTATATATTTTGACAGCTATGTCTGGGCCAAATCCAATTCTACCCATGTCTGTGAATGAAATGAAGGGTCAGTCTATCTTTGTCCATTGGCTATAAAGCCTTTATACTGAAGACAAAGTGTAAGAGATGGTTATCATACCCTGCTTATAATCTTCCCAGGTGCACATGGATTTTCCAGATACAAACAGGATTCACTTTCATAAAAGTTATTACTGTAAGTGACTGGCTCGAAACTTAAATGTTTGAAAATAAATATTTCAATGCGTATATAAAATTTGCTACTACTGCTTCTACAATAATGATACAAAATTTACACAGTGATATTTCTTCAATGACAAAAAATGTGATGACAAAGGACACAATAACTTCTTAGACACGTTTTACTTACTGAGAGGGAATAGGTAGTTATTTCTAGAAGCCAAGGAAGTAACACGACTCCAGGCCATCTATATAGGTTCTCCCAAGCTGCACTCATATGTAACCTCAAACCAGGAAGATAGCCCCAGTAAACTGTAGACTCATATACTCCTCGCTACCTCTGGTGCAGTGATGAAGAAAGAATATTTTTGTTCTAGTCTAACTTACAATGATGCAAGTTCATAAATCACAGTAAACTAAATCAAGAAAACTACATTATAGTACAGCACTTAAGCCAGCCACCATTAGCTTAACTTGCTCCACAGAATGGTGGTGGCCATAACATTGTAGAAGAAGGGAAGGAAAATGTATTCCCCTTTGAGGAGAAAAAACAGGTTATAAACATAATAAACACATTACAGTTCTTATAATAAATACATGCATATGATACACATGTATTACCAAAAAGGGCTCCATGGCTTAAGTCTTTCTCCATTCATTGTCGATGAGTGTCCTGTGTGTGCAAACTTGAACTAGATGAACCATTTAGATTCCATAGAACATAATACCAAGAAATGTTAGCAAAAATAATATCCGACGTGAACAGTTGAACAATGATGTGTAATATTTTCCTTATCATAATCAGTTTTGAAGGATGTACCTGAGACTAAACTGGATGCAAGTAGAAGCATTTTTCTGTAATTTAAGGTATTTGAATTTCAAACCATTCTAATTCTAAAGATATTTCAAGTTGGAAGCCTAGGCTTGGGAACTACGAGATATCTCAAACCAGCCACCTTTATGTCTATATCTATGTTCTAGCTTCCCAGCAGTCAAGACAAAATGCCTTTCACAATTCAGTACTAGCCTGAATGTTATTAATTGACCTCACAGATAAATCTGAATCACCAATAAAGTCTGACCAAATCCTTATCTAAAGATTTGGTTTTGGGGGAAAACTGTTGAATATTAGTTTTGGGATGGTTTACCTCTCCTTGTGTGCATGCTATCTTAGGATGTATCAGCAGCTTTGGACCACTGTAGTTTACTTGATGCATATTATGGAGGGAAACAGTATCAAATCCCCACCATTATCATTTTTCATGATGTGAAAATGCTTCTATTGATTTTGCTACTGCAACTCTTTGCTGAGCTTTCTAGAATGACAGTACTTTATCTCCAGCTAAAGGAATAAGCATTTTTTACCAGTTCCTAGCTGAGCCTTATCCAGCTACCAGAAGACTATTTCATTTCTGTGTTAAGAAGACCTAGACCATATTGTCTGAAGTTTCAAGTCTGTTACAGGTTCACAGGAACTGATTTAAGCCCTATTCAAATTCCACTCTCCTCCAGTAACTAACATCAGCATTGTTAGAATCAAGAACAAGCTCCTTTGACTCTCCCTTTCCCACTGCCTACTGCTCAGCTCCACTATTCTTTGTGCACTGAAGGCAAGCATCTGCAGCAGACAGCCTGCTTAGAGGCGTCTACCTTGAGCAGAACCTTGTATGATGATAGTTCTAAATCTCACGGGAAACATACATGGAACAGCAAACTCCCAGTTGTGTGCCTCCAAATACACGAGAGAAAGTCAGGTAAACCAGCACAGACCTGCACTTTCCTTCTGAGTGATTTTAATCATATGGGGCTTAACACCTGAACAGGGAGTAGAAGCACATTTAAATCTTTACTTTTGAAAAGCCACTATTAGTTGAAAGAAACAGTGTGTGCTTAAGAAACGGTATACTGTACTAGACTATGATTTAGACACAAATCTCAGAAAGTCACAGATTCAACTAGATAGTATTTAGCAAGTAATGCTCTATAAGTCTCAAGTTCATATTTATAACATGAGGACTGTTGTTGAAAGGAAAGGACAGTATTTGACTAAATTTTTAAAAAAATAAAGGTCAAATAAATCCTCCACATTCTTGGTGTCTAACCATAGAAAGTAGGTGCCAAATATTTCATACTTAATACATCATCTATATTTTGGATATAATTTATAATCTCTTACATAGTTACCAGTAAATATTTCTGTCCTGATGCAAATATAAATTTAGGGGAAAAATCATAAAGGACCACAGCAAGGAGGGAAAAAAACCCAGACCTCCTCAAACTCCTGTGCCTAACAGCTATTTATTCTATAAATGTGCATGTTCATTGCCATATGTAATCTAAACCTTGGACACATGTTCATTATCTCCTTGTGTATCCACACAAGCAACCCTGAATAAGTTCTTATATGTATATACAGCATGGGAATGTTCTAGAATAATCTTTACCAATTTCTAGAAGAGTTGAAAAGACAATTCCTAGAATTCCTAACCAGATGGAAACTACTGTTCTAGGCCAATCTTTGCATTCTGTTCCTATTGTTAGTATATTAGGATTATATATTTATTTTAATACTATATTTATTACTAGGGTTTGTATGTCGCTTCAGACTATTATTCTTTGTATGTTGCTTTGTAGGATTTGTATGTCACTTCAGACTATTATTCTACATTAACTTTGTATGTTGCTTTTTAGGATTTGTATGTTTCAGACTATTATTCTACATTAAGTAGAATTTATTTATTTATTTATTAGATTTTTCAACCGCCCATCTCCCCCCAATGGGGGAACTCTGGGTGATTCACAACAAACATTAAAAACATAAAATATATAAATACATAAAACCTTAATTAAAAACATTACTAAAAAGAAGAAGGAGAGACCAAGAGGATGAAAAATCTGAAGGCTGAAGGCAGAAGGCCTCTATGGGGCTAGCCATTGACAGAAGAGTAATATGTTTAGAAAACTCAAACTAAATATTTGTTTATATTTGATCACAAAGATTCCCCAATAGTTTACTATTTGTCACTAGCCTAGAAAGGAAAAGAAGGCCAGCCTGAAGATTCAGGAACATCTGAAATACAAGTACAGTTATGCACTGTGCCAGAAAGAGGAGTTAAAATCTACCTATGCTTTCATTTAGCCAACATAATAAACCATGATGTATTATTACAGGAGAAGTAGCAGTGAGCTCCAGGTTTGTGCACTACCCGTTCTCTATTGGCAAGGCGCAAACAACTAGCTAAGAATACTAAACTGATTTAGACTAATTGCAGTTAAACATAATTTTTAGGCTGAAAAAAAAAATCAAACCTGATCTGGCTTAACTGAAAATAATATCTCAAAGATTTCAACAGCACTTACATCCAAGTAAATATCTTTAGGACTGAACATGACATATAAAGATGGGAGAAACTGTTTTTTACCAAAAAAACATGATTTATTACCCCAGGGGTATGCCAAATATACAGAAACTATAACTTTCCCCAATATGATTTCCAGCATTTGAAGCTCTCCTTTCACCAAAGTTAGATAAATCATATTAAGGAAACAATATATATTGCAATTAAAATCATGTTATATGCACGCTTATATAAATTAAATATGATATGAGAGATTTACAGAGAGGCCCATTGTATATAAGTATTAGAGACAGGATATTAATTTTAATAAAAAATTAAAGTAAAATTAGGAGCTATTTCTGGTGGACAGGAATCAATACAAACCTTACAGTTAAGGAGGCACAGCTGAACAATGTTCATAAATGAAAAGTAGAAGTCAGATTCCAAATTAATTACACCAATCACTGCTGGTATTCACAATTCTGACCACTGGAGCATAGAACACACCCTAGCTGAATGCACAGGTAAACAGAAAAGAATACAGAATGATCCAAAGGTCTGATCCAAATTATAATAGTGTTTTGTTTAGCAAGATTCATATAAGAGGGTTGTTGGATAGCACAAACAGCCTCCATATAATAAACACCACAAACTTCCAGACTGAGGAAGAAGGATCCAGACTGTTTTTCTAAATTACTGTACTTTTATAAAACACAACAGCCAGCTTCAGAATAATTTCTCTGTTTTAAAATAAATGAAAATGTAGAATCATAAAGGTAAGTGTTTCAGACAGAAAACAAATAACTTGACTGATCTGGAAAGTTTACTTTTGTACATATTTCCTCTTTAAAATAAACAAGCGTGTTATGCTTCTGCTGTTTGACATTGTGGCTATATTGTAGCTAACTTCTTGGAAGTAAATTCTACTGAACTCAATGGGATTTACTTCTTAGTGAACATGTATAGCATTGCATTGTAAGCCTCTACTCTTCTCCCCTTCCAAACGCAACTGATGTTGCAATCCGGAATATACATAGTTGAGAACAAGTGGTATTTTGTAATAAACATATTCAGAATGGGAACATAAACACTATACCTATATTGAAATTATAGGATCAGGGTAAAAACTGTTTGATTAGACTACCAGATGTTACAGCTGTATTCTGTAACTTATGGAACAGCTTCTTCCATACATATACACTATTTAGGTTTTAGCTATTATAATTGGGACTATAGATAATGAAGATAATAAGCTGAGAAACTGCTTTAGTTTTTGAAAGAATGAAGGATGAGCTCCAGATCTGGGATTTAGGATATACTTAATCTTTCAAAATCTTGGGTCACAGATACACAAAAATAAAAACTAGGGAGGACCCAAGTGCACTCAGCACTCACATATACATACTTGGATATATTCATTTTCCTAAAATGTAAGAGGTATCCTAAGTCATGTGAAGTTGGGGAGAGCTGTTTAGTCAAACATTCCGTCCTCATTGCACCCATTTCTTACCTGATAATGTCATCATTGTGCCCCAGGAAAAATTTCTGTGTATGCTCTCTGGTGTTATAAACCACCCCGACTCCAGCCACGAAGTAAACCACTTCCTTGCCTGCTGTGTAGTACAGGTTGTTGCGGCACTGATGACCCCTATACCCATATACCCACTCCAGATGGAGCTGGCATCTAGGAGCTGTCCGATCCGCCATGATAATCAACCCTCCTCCCTAGAAGCACACAAAAAAACTGGTGCTACTGCCCCCCCAGCCCCACGTTCTTGCCTTTCCTGTTTCTTTGTTACAAATGCTCTCAATTTTTGCTCGGCTGCCAAATCATCCAGCTGCCCTTCCTGATGCTGAGGATTTTTAGTGAAAATGCATCCAAACAGAGTCCCGCTCTGCTGCTGCTGGCTTGCTAGTGCTGAGCCGCCACCATAATCTTCTACTGCCAAAGATGAGCAGCCGTTGCTGCTTTCCCAGTTTTGCAACCCAGATAACTTGGAGGGGGGAGTGCCCACAGAGGCAAATTCCAAGTCAAATCCAGCGAAAGGCGGAAGGCATGAGCTTCTCTGCATCAGTTGCAGAATGCTGGTGCTGTGGATCTCATGATATCTTCTAAGCTTCTAGCAAACAGAAAGTCACTACCTTTCAAACATGTTTATAGTTCTTAACTGTGGAAAAAGTGCAGCTGATATGCAAAATTAGCCCTTTTTTAAAAAAAAATTCTGCGCAAATCTCAGTTCATTCTGTGACTGGTAACAAAGAATGTAGTCTTCTACAGATGACCATAACAGATTTGCAACTCAGTGTAAAGAAAAGATGTTTCTGGAAAGAAAAAGAAAGATTTTGATATATAAGATATCCAGATAAGTTTGTGTTTTAATTTACTATTTAAACAATAGTCTGAAAGATAACAGTCTGAGCCAGTTTGGTGTACTGGCAGAGTGCTGGATTAGAAACTGGGAAACTGTGAGTTCTAGTCTTCCCTTAGGCATGAAACTGGAGAAAAATTATCTATGTGGTCACTAGGAGTCGAAAACAACTTGATGGCACATAATCAATCAATCCTAGGCATGAAAGCTTGCTGGGTGACTTTGGGCCAGTCAGTTTCTCTCAGACCAACGCACCTTACAGGGTTATTGTTATGGGGAAAACAGGAGGCAGAAGCATTATGCACATTGACTTGAACTGTACAAAATAAAGGCAGAATATAAATATAATAACAAAAGGAAATATTAAAGAATGATTTAAAAGCAACAAAACTGTTACTTTTCAAATAAAATGTATTAAACTTTGCAAGGCTACACATTATAAATCAAAGCAGTATACCTTTTTACTTTTCCCATACTCTTCAAAACAGGAGGTAATTTCTTTTGTCTATTCTGATCTTACTGTGGTTTCCATACATCCGCTCTACCAATAAAATTATAACTCACAAATTCATTATTTCTATCAAAGTACAAAAGTAGAGGGATGTTGGGGGAAAAAATCCAGTATGCACAACGCTGCATGGGGCATCTCTGTAAGGTGCGCTGCCTATTACAAATTTCCCCCTGCTGCTTTCACTATAGCTTTCTGCACTTCTTCTATTCTAGTGCCAAAGCAAAAAATAATGAAAAAGAGAGCCCAGTGTGTGGAATTGTATCCTTTTTTTCCTTTGAGTGAAAAGACTTACTTAACTTGTATAGCTTTAAGTAGTGATCTCTAATGAGTATCAAGCATTTTTAATAGAAAGGTTAGGCATAAATTATACAAGCAAAGTGGCAACCAGCTAAACTCTTTTGGAGGAGAAACCTGAATCCCAAAATCTAAGAAACACTGGACCAGGTATTTAACATTGGACAAACATACCAGAGTGATAGGGAGCTGGAAGAGAACCCTCTCTCACATATTTTCTCTGCCACAGGGAAAAAAGAGCTATAATCCCTGCTTTTAGAGGCAAAAACAAGGTAATTTGATCAAATTTCACAGTGAAACTAACAATTCCTTTGGGAGTTTCTGAGGAACAGTAGTGATGTTATATTCTGGCAACATATCAAAGACAGGTTGTCCCAATGGAAGACTCATATTTTGTGGTAGTGGATGAAGTATGCCTGTGAACAGACACCAATCCCCCATAGAGAAAGCTATGCTTCTTTCACAGACCCTAGTCTTTTAAGATGAACTCCTTTCGGTTGTTTTATATAACTTAATGCAAGGATATAAGTGCAATGAGTAAAACAGATGTAGGTGCATCTTTATATAGAGAATGAAAACAGGGATGCAGATAGTGCTTTTGACTCAGGCTGCAACCTTTATGTTGGGGTAAGCCCTAGTGAATTCAACAAGACTTCATTCTGAATAAATGTGCACGAAGGTCGCTAGACTGATTTACAGGCTGAACATAAACTTCAGAAAACTGCCATGTTTTTCAATGATATATTCTCTGTTCTAATAACTGCAAAGTAGACTGCAACAATGCATAATTAAACTCAGATCTGTAGGCTCCAATAGCGTATCGCCCACAAGATAAAATACAGTACTGTACTGGATTCTCCTTTAGATTGTAATTAGGGAGCAATTGTTATGGGAGGGAGGTAAACTCAACTCTTTGATACTGCAAATCAAATTGCTAATGCTTAAACTGCTTGAAATCTTTCCATGTGGATAAAAGTGAGACAAACTGCAACAAGGAAATACACTTATAATGAGCAAATAGTTTGCATATACTCAGAGACTTTCCTCTTATGATTGATAGTCAACACAATCCTTTCCTAAATAAATCCAATTTGGTTTACTGGGTTTTATGTCTAATGAATAGGATCAAGGTCCAAGTAGCATGGTTTCCAAGAAAATTACCTACAAAACAAACAATTTTAATCATGAAATTGTCAAATGGCCTTAGGAGAGCAGTGTCCCTTCAGCATTCCCTCTACATCAACTTATTATGCAGGAAAAACAGCACTGAATGTTTTTACAAGATTGATGAAAGGAATTTGATAATATAGTGCATCTGAAATACTCTAAACATTTAAAAAGTCTCTCTATATGCTATGCATTATTATCACTACCATTTCAGATACTCTTTGTTTAAGGCCTTGCCATATTCTGAGGACTGAACTCTAATGCTGTAATTGAAGCTTGAGGAACCAACAAATATTGGGTGAATTTAATAGGGAAATTGTTCACTCTGACTATATTCTAAAATTTACCCCTGTCTAGAGGGTAAGGTTCCTGATCAGGAAAAAAAAAAAAAAAAAAACCCCTCTTAGATTTTGAACAGAAATTCAATTTGCAAAAAAGAGGTGAGTTTTTTTCTCAGTCTTTATCAATTCCTGAATCACCTGCCTGTCCATTAAAATTGAATAAAAGGCATAACCTAGACATCTGTGAATTTGGAATACCCCAGGATGAAGATTACTCCATGCTTATCATGGTCAAATCCCTGCTCAAAACCCATTTTGCTTTGTGTGAAGTCTTTAACAGAACCCCACAGGCTGCATTCCCACCCCCCACCCCCCACCCCCCACCCCCCACCCCACCTCCAGCCTTGCACAGGAGGAAGGCTATTGCTTTTGTACTCTTCAGGAAGCCCAGAAGCTGAGCTGGAAGGCAATAGCTCTATCCAGCTGCTGCTCTCTAGTATGTGGTCTGATTAAAGAAACTTCATCATGGAGAAGAGTAATCTCTGAAAGCTGTCTGAGCTACTGGCCATAATCATTTTTTCAGTTTCATAAACTAAAGGGGGGATTTCCCCTTGTCTCATTGTATACAGTAAGTCTGATATTATGAAAAGGGGAGAAAACGTCCATCAAATTCCTCAATACCATACCAGGTTTTACAGTACATGTTCCTGCTCCCTCCCCATTATGTACTTGCTTGAGAGTAAGACTCGCTCAGCTGAGAGGGACTTGAGACTAACCCTTTTGCAGCCGCATGCAAAAAGCAAAGCAAATTAACAGCCTTCCCCCCATCACTGTCCACATCACCCTTGGCTGTCAAGGTGCTAGTATCTCTCCACTTCCCTAGCAATAAAATACAGTGATAATAAATTCACATTCCTGATGATTTGCTGTCCCCTCCTGACTCACCAAATTGGCTCCCTGTGTACGGCCACCTCTCTCCATGTACAACAGTTTACTTCTAAGCAAACTAGAATTGCTTTTAAAATTATAGAGCCTTTCCACAGAGTAAGGAAAAGGACTTCAAGCAATTTTGTACAATTGCTGCATAAAGCAGCATTTATGCTGATAATAATATGGCATATTAATTATATACTGCTACTATTAACATTATCAACCCGAGGCGGGCTCCCCCGTGCAACCACCCCACAGACCGTGATTTGACAGTCACCTGTCAAGAGCAGGAGCAACGGCTGTAAACCAGGAATCCTGAAAAGGAGGAGGGAGGCCGGCAGGCAGCAGGCAGGCAGGCAGGCAAGCGACTGCACCAGAAGGCGAGTGAGCCGTACTCCCACCTCCTCCTCAACTTCTCCCCAGCCCATTGCTGCTCTTCCCCGCCCTGCTCGCAGCACGTCTCCTAGGCAGCCTTAGCATGAAACCGCCTCATCATTCGACGGGATGGGCAAGAAAGCAAAGCTGCGTCATCGCTTCACCAGCATCTGGTAAATTCCCTTGGAAACCCCGCGACTTGAAGGTCCCGCCCCCTTCAAATCGGCTAGGGTAGAGGCTCATGGGAATTGTAGTTTAAAGACTCCTCGGCTGCTTTAAGGAGCCTCAGAGGAACTTCAAGTCCCAGGGTGTTACGCGCACCCACCCGGCTTTTACCCGCCTTCTTTCTCTCCGCTGTTGCTCCGGAGACGCGCGATGAAGGTGGCTTCAGGCGTTTCTCGTGAGAATTGCTTGGTAATAGGGGAGAGGTCCAAAAGCAAATAGGCCGAGCGGATTTGAGCTGAAAAAAATCTGAACGACTACTACATTGCAGCACAAGCGATTGTCGGTATCTCTTTGCTGCCATCTAGTGATTGACCTGAATTTTACAACCCGGTTGTCGTAGCCTTTAATAAAAATATAACCAAGTGTTAACAAGCTGCAAGCAAGATCGCATTGCTTTGGGGAGAAATCCCCCATCAAACTTTACTTAGATTTCTCATTTGTTATTGGATTATTAATTGAGTCCTTACAAAAACGATCTGCATTTCTTCTGCATTCTCCCAGTTTGATCATTATAGGCAGTGATTTGCAAAACAAAAAAACAGCCTCTGCGATGTTCGTTTGTAAGCAAGATTTTTTTTCATCTGCCTTCCAGCCTTCGTATGCCACAGCTAGAAACGTTTGTGTTTCCTTTACAACTTTTATCTTTATAGATGACCTTGTTTAGGGACCTGCTTTGCAGTTCCTTCTGTAAATAAGGGGTTTATTTAAAGGTACTGTACTGTTTTGCAGTAGGGCTATTTAGTACTGCTCACATACTTAACTCAGTTGTTCAGTGGAACTTAACTGCCAATAAGTAACCTTTGGATTGCAGATTTATGGTGAAATCCTACACCTTTCAATTTAACGAGCATTTACTCCTAGTTTAGTGGATACAATACTGCAGCCTTAATTCCTGCCGCTTTATGGGTGGCTTGAGTTTAAGCTGTAAGACTTTAGCACAGATACACAAAAGTACCCTTCTATATATGCCCAACGACTGAAGTCTGTGCTATGTATCAGATGTGAATATATTCAAATCTGAATAAGAAGGATGCTATTTCCATATATTGTACCATGTATACAAAGATGTGAACTTTTTAGTCCAAGAATGATGGACTAAAAAGTGACTAGGTTCTTGGGGCCAAAAGTTGTCCTGATCCTAAATCATGATCATAAAAGCATTGGCTTTCATGGAGACATGCTTGGGCATACTCAGTTTGATAAACTACAGATAACTGAGGGGGGAGGAGGTTGCAATTGGAATGGATCTTGCTTTTCAGTACATAAACAGGTATGCTCATCATTCTAAAATTTTGTACATCACACTTGGATTACCTTAAATCGTTCAGGTTTGCACAAGAAATTTAGAAGTTCTCACTAATTAACTGTTAAGTAATTTGCTGTCATACATACAACTTGTGTTTTTGGTGTTTGACATTTTTTAAAATCCACTTCATTCCAAAGTGGTATTTAAATTAATTTTGAATTTCCATTTAAATTTTAAAGAGGAGTGAAAGCTTAGCATACAGAAGGTCCCAGCCTCAGTCCCTGGCATGGCCAGAAACAGTGGAAAACCCCTGTGTGAAACCTAGACAACCTTCCAGTATATGAACTAGTTTGCATGTTGTGCTGAACCATGGTTTTAATAATGGTATATTGAACATGCAATATTTTACCTAATAGGTCATGGTTCCAAAATTATAATGGCTGCATTCATACTACATGCTAAGGCAGAATCAAAGCGCAAATCACATTAACACACTCAGCCAGTGTCAACTATGTAGGATTTTCAAACCCGCATTTCAGTATATTCAACTGATTGAATTTGCTACTTTTGATTATTTGATTGATCTTATTTGATATGTTTCCTAGTGGCTAATGTTGCTATTTTTTTAATGCTTGGTTTATTAATTAATTATTTTAATTCCATTATGGATATTGTAGATAGTGTATAGTTGTATTGATTTTGAATGCAATGTTTTAGCTCTGATAAAACTCCTTTACAGTTCAGAAATAAGAATGCTAACACAATATTGCAGATTGTAAATCACAACCATGGAGAACCAGGCTTTTCCCTATAATGTGGCCTCAGCCTTGCATTGCTTGGGTCAAGGATTCTCTGAAATTCACAGGTGAGGCCAAGCAATGGGATGACTGGGCTCCAGAAAAGGGAAGATGGCTCTAAAAGAAAAAGAGGATTGCACAAGCAAACTTAAAAATTGTGGCCTCTAAAACTGATCATAGTAGGGGCATATTAACCCTGATATGACTCACACACAGGAGGAGGCCTTGGTTGTCTAATAAAGCACTATAAAAGCAGTTTGGGGTTATTTACAAATTGTTAGGATAAAAAGCACTGTGACAAGATGTCACTTTTCTGATGATTCTGCATTGCCTGATCTTTTTCCATCATCTCAGAGTTAATTTGAGGTGTTGAGCGGTTTGTACGTTCCACTCATCCCTCTTCTTCCTTCACAATTCCTTCTCCTTTATCTCCTACTCTTCAAACTCGTCTGGGTTTTTTTTTTCTTTATCTCTTGTTACAGAACATACGTATTTTGTCTTCCTGGAGGTGAAGCTGTAGCAGCCAATGGGAGTCTTACTGTGGCCAATGGGACTATTGCAGCAGTAACTGATTTTCTGTTCATTCATCAATTCTTACAAAATAATACCTCCAAAATCTGTAAATGTTATGCTATAGATTCCTCTGAACAACACCTTGTATCATTGCAGCAGGCCTAGTAAAATGTCATCTACATAAAAATCTTGAGTTTTTTCTTAGATCAGAAAACTGGGCTTCCAATTTTATCAGCCATAATTCTTGGCCATTGGCATACTGCCCAGGGCTGATGGGAACTAATATGAAACATAATAATGCCCCTCCTCTGCCCAGTTTTTTAAAGAAGCAGTGTTAAAGTTTAGCACTGTTCTTGTTTTGGATGCAATAAGGAGTTTCCCCAAATGGCTCACACTGTATTTCCAAGTCAATCCAGTATTAGTTTCAAAATCATGGCCAGTGTGTTCAAAAGAAATTTAGTTGGGTTAATGGATTAACCTCAATGTAATTCTGTACCTTTGTATTCAGATGGATGCAATTTTATGTGTGTTTGTTAGATGGGCCAATGTTTTATTACTGTACTGATTTGGTGTGATCTGATTTCATAAGACTTTAGCCATGGGATATAAGGGTTTCAGAAATTAAATGTACAGTAGTGATGAATTTCCACATTAACCTTCTAAATTAGGCGTTGAAGCTGCTGGATTTCTGTAAAGGGAGAATTAAAGACCTGTTATTGCTCACCCTTACCCCTCACCCTTTCCCCAGTATTAGAGCTACCATATATGTGCTGCAAAAATTCAGATAATTACTAGATGGCAGTTCAGAGTTTGCTGTATCTTTTGCTACATTTAGTGGACATCAGGAGTTTTGCAGTCCAGGTATAGGAACCCTGCCCAGTACAGATCTTATGGTAAGACCTTTTGAGATTGTTCTTGGTTGCTAAGGCTGCATTTTCTATAAACAGCAACAGATCTTTTGAAGGAATAATGCTTTGTCTTTACAATTTCCTCTGTTTTGGTAATGCTCCAGAATAGCAGTGGGAGATGCAGAATACAAAAGGTGTTGCTATTTATTCAATTTTTTTTCTTAGCCAATGACTGGGGGTAAGAATGTGGAAACAATTAGTCTTTTTTATATGAAAGTGATCAGTGATCTTACAAAGTTAGAAACCATACTAATTTATCTCTAGAAATTGACTCATTCTCTTATGAGAGTGAAATATTTACTCTCTGGGAGGAATCAGAAGGTAATTAGAAAAATATTTTTATGGCCCCTTGAGCACTGGTTAGGGGCCTTTAAGATTTAATATTAATTGTCACATGCTAGCAAATCTTGCAGAAACTCAAGTTCTGCACTGGTATAATTTTGCTGATAGACGGGATGAAAATGGCTGCAGTCAAGTCTGTGGCCAAGGAGACAAAAAATTAATCTGAGTATCTTCCGTCACAACTCTTGGCTTCTGCACCACCATAACTTTATGCTCTGAGTCAGAAATTAAAGCATTTCTAATAAATCTAATGAGCCAACACTTCTCCACACCCAGCCCATGTTGCTGCAATGCAGAGTAAATTCCATCACTGCGGCTAATCATAATATATGAATCCCTGGGAAGAAATCACATTAGCCACATAATAAGGTAAAACAGGAAAAGTCTGTGTCTTCTCCCTGTCTATGTCAGAGAAGCTATATGGTATTTAACATGACTTTTTGGTTAGCCAAAGATAACTGCAAAAGGGACGATGAGCTAGATCAGAACCATAGTGAATAAAGAAGGATGTTTAATCTTTCCTCCCCTGCTTTGGTTCAGACAAATTTTATGTCCCCACTTCCCTACTTGCAGTCTGCCTCAGAAAAGAAGTTGTCACTGGCTGCAGTATAACACCTGTTCCTTTGGACCCCCAAGGTTAATGTGATGTTGAGAAAAATAACAGGACATTTTGCACAAAAAGGGAGCATGATATGTAAATAGTGTCTCTGTCCTCCAAAGGAAAAGCAGATTGTGTCTCCTCAGGACACGTACAGGCGCCTGGCCTCAAGACTCCAGGCACAAGTGGCCGACAAGGACAGTTTCAACTGGAGAGAGAATTAGAGCTAAACATTCCATGCAGTTACTGTTGTTGGGTGGGATCCTAGCTTCCAAGCATGCTACTGCAAATATTTGTTTGATCTCTCTCTACCCTACTATTAGAACTGAAAGCGGTGGCTAGGTTTACAATTCATCCTAAGGCATTGTTTCTTTAACCACAAGTTATTGAATAATTCTCAGTTGGCTTCATTTGCCCAACACACCAAGCTCCACCACATGATCTGCAAACTACAGTGGCTGAGTTCACAATACATTTAAAGCCAAACTCAAACCAACCATATTTGTTTATACCTTATTTGTAGCTCAGTGTGTTGTATGAGCTAAGCAGGATCAGATAACTGTTGGAATATCGGAGACGATATTTGTATATCATGCTCCCTTGAAGTTGATTTAAAACACTCTTGGTTGTTATCTTGGTTGAACTGTATTGATGAAAAGTTCTGATTTCCTTAATAGTAAGTTGTTAATTCCAATAATGATAATAAGCAGTGAGAAGGTACTCTCTCACACTAGGGCTAGGTTTATAAAGTGCAGAAAGGGAGTGGTGGCTTTAAGCAAGTATACTCTATTAGTGAACACCTGTCATCCTGATATGGCCCCCACTGTTCCTGGCAATAGAGGAGTTCCATTGCAACTTGTACAGGGAGAGGAGTGTTTTCCATTCATTACAGTGAAATCTCAATCTAACAGATCTCAACGCAATGAACTCCACACACAACAGATTACCTTTCTGTAACATTTTACGTCATTTGTAGAATGATGCAAATAATTTGTGTTATTTGTATGACATCATACAAATGAAACAAATTGAACAATGACAATACCTTCATGTTTTAAGGACATCTGTGAATACCATACCCTTTCCCCCAATTAGTCAATTAAAATAAGCTTTCACTGTACAGTATCTCACCCACTTAGAAATGCAAGTCCAAAATCAAGGTTGCAGGGAAAGAAGCTTGGGTAGTAGTACTTATTCATAATACCTGAGTATCTATAACCAGAAACTAGTTTGCTGATCATCGCTTACATTTCTCCAAAACATGCAGTGGAAAGATGCTTTCAGTCTTTCTTACTCTGCTTGCATAGCACAGCCGTCCAATAGTTACAGCAGCAAGGAAGATCCTCCTTTCAGCTGTCACATGTAGAGCACAGGGGAACTTCGCAGTGTGCCAGCAGCAGCTGTGACCAAAGTGGCTGCAGCCTTGAATCGGACTTTATGTGCAGTTACACACATCATGGGGAGGGGATAAGTTGGTGAGTAACGCAGTTGTGATTAGAGGACCTTTTGTGCAGCTTTCAAGGTCATGTAGGTAAGCCTCTTGGTGGTGCTGTTAATCTGCTGTTTACAGATTTCAATTTTTACTGCTCATCAATAAAACAACCACTTCTTTACTGCTGTTGTGTCTTAGTTGGTGAGGTTTAGCAGTTAGGGATCCCTTCTCAGCCCTGTAGCTGACCTCAAGATTAGACTCTGTGTTGGAGGGGAAACTAGGAACTCCACTGATAACAGGGTCTGTGCAGCTTTTGGAGATTTTAGTAACTCAAGTTGTTGGAAAGCCAAGAAAAAGATACCAGGCATTCAGGAAAGAGGAGAAATGATTCACAAGATGCAGTAAGTCAACAGCAGCTCGGGATCCTTGCAAAAGTTCAAAAGGACTAATGCAAGCAGATATCAAAAAGTTATTTCTTCATTCTGAAGATGGTATTATTGATGGTACAATTTGTTTTTAAAAGAACAAGAAAAAAACTGCATATGTCTGGTTAGTTTTAAAAGCATTTAATGACATAGCATATATTTAACAGATAGGGTAAAAGTCTAGAGGTACAGTTTCATATAACCAAAAGCCAGTTCCAGTACTATCCTGTCTACAGGCCCAGTCATTGAGAATTCATTCCTATTAAATGTAATTTTTTTGATTGTGCAGTAAGATGAAAATTGTTCATTACAATAGTTACAGGTGACAGAGAAATGCACACTATGTATCAAAGAGCAAAGGTAATGGAGCAAAATTATAACACAGTGCAGCAGCTGACAAGCAAGTTAACCATTGGAATAACATTACTTTTTCCAGTAAATGCTTTAATTCCACTTTTACACTTAGTCAATGATTTTAAAGGGTTTTTTTTTTATTATACATCTAGTCTTATTATACTTTTACTAGAATTATCTGAAACGTACAATATAATGTATTTCAGCAAAAAAACAAAAAAAAAACCAAAATTACAGATTATTTAAAACCATTATCAGTATGCGAAGTCCTTCCGGTTCAACATTCTTAACTGTCATTGCCAGATGCGGGGTGGGGTGGGGTGGGGTGGGGTGAGGAAGCGTCACAGTTGTGTTAATAATAACCAGATGCCTGTATACAAATAATTTTGGTTGGTAAGTTAATGCCAAGCTGCACTCTATTAGGGTAAAGAGAATACGCTACCATTAGATTCGCAGTGGGAAGAATCAAGTAGTGAAGACTCAGCGCAACCGTCTCAGATGGAAGGGAAAACTAAAATCGGCATATTGTCCCCAAGGGGCATGTGAACTTTATTAGCCCTGCTGCCTTGCATAACAATAACACATAGTGGGGGTGTTATTTTTCCAAGACAGCCTCAAAAAATTGAGGAACAGTTTAAGTACTAAGGCCTAATCTATATTAACTTCACTTAAAAAAAGAAAAACAAAAGGAAAATGTGGTTCTCTCTTACTCAGCAGTTGCCCAATGCACCTCAGATATTTATAACTTTAGAAGTTTTTGAGTGTGTTTTTTTTAAAAATGCTGTATAAATAAAAAAAATTAAATCATGTTGAGGAACATTAGGCACGGAGAGTAATGTATTGGTTCTGAGCTTGCATGCTGGAATTCCACTGGAACAATCAGAGAAGTGCAGTGTGGACAGATAAGCAAGGAGTTCACTTCTTTTTTCCAAAAAGGCTGAACCTCTTCTCTTTGTCCTTCTCCCGTTTGCCAGGACTGGACTCACTGGTTACTGTCACACTGGCTGGCAAGGTCTGGGCCCGGTTTGTAGCTGGGGTGCTCTGTGTGCTTGTGGACAACTCAAGGTTGTCTGAAGAGATGGCAGACGTGATGGCCTGGATCCATGTGTTCATTTCCTCCTTGAAATAAATGTTAAGGTTAACAGTTTTCTAGGAATCTAGCCTCAACTTGCAGAGCAGTGGTCTTATTACTTCCCAGCACCCACAAGATCTTTGGCCTTTTTTGGTACATCCAGATACAGCAAACACGTCTTCATTCCTGGTAGCCCTATTGCAGGGCTGTATCACTGGAGTTACCATGATGCCTCCACCTTCTCCTAGCTGTTCTCCTCTTTTGCCTCCTGAACCACTGCTGAAAGGCTTCCTTTCTCCGCTGCCTTTGGTTCCAAGCCAGCTCAGCACATGGCCGCCCTCTGCATTGCTGAACATGCAAACTGAAAAGCTAATTCTGCTGAACAAAGCTCAGGCTCAGAAAGAGTTCCCCATCTCAGGATCTCAGCTGCAGCCAAGACAGCTTGGTCTGAGGCTCTTCTCTGCCAAGTCAAAGGGAGTAAGGGAGCCTGGCAGAGCAACCAACTTCCCCTCTCAGTGCTACACCTAAATGGCTGTAGCCTATTCACTCAATTCCCACACAGGATATACAGGCCTCTGTTGTTGGTGGAGAGGAGGCTGGAGTTAACAGCACTCTGAGGTAGCCTCCAGCTTGAGTACAGAGTCCATCTCATAATTTCAAAGCTGGGAGCTTGTTTGATAGAGGAACTGCAGTGAACTTGGTTATGGGCCCAGCCCAGGGATAATCTCCAGCAGGCTGCCCTTCTTGAGCCACCTGGTGCAATTTTTCACATGTTCCATTTTCTAGCTTCTGACTGTGGCATGTCAAGCAGGTGAGTTCCAACCTCTTAAATGTTACTGGACAAGCTTGCTGCACTAGACAGAAAACCCAGCTAGAGCTATCTTTGCAACTGGGATGAACTAAAAGCCCAGAGGCAGGCTGGTCAAGATGGAAGAGCAGTCATCTCTACTGGCTTGCACTCCCCTTGACTTAACATAGAGTAGCTTTTTCATGTGGGCTCAGGGACAGCTTTGGGATGGTCAGAGGTAATGACCTGCCCACCTTCCTGGACAAGGGCAATTTATGGCTGCTCAGTTCTGTAAAGGGCCTTGGTTCTAATGTGATGAGCACTGTCCTTGTACAGGCTTCCCTAGCTGTGGTTACCAGACAGGGTGGAAGGAAATACGAGAGGGCAAACTTGTCCAGGCAGAATAGGACTGATTTTTGGCAGCAATTTGGCTCTGCATGTAGGATTGCAAATTTGAAAACGGCTGCATAACTTGAGAGGCTTGCCAATGATCCCAGATTGCTGGAAGCTGGCTTGTCTGGGTAGGGCAAGACTAAATTCTCACCAAATCCAGATTTATATGGGCTTGCCCAAGACATTTTGTGTCCTCCAAAGTTTGGTCACAACCCCCCAAGGAGTAACAAACCCACAGTTTGAGAACACCTGCATACCAAAACAAAACATTGATGAACACCCTTATTTTAGAACAATGAAAAAGAACTAAAGGAGAACACTTACCTCATCTTTGGCTTGGAAAAGGTACTCATTGCCGTCAGTTAACCTGTAATTCAGAATAAATTCATATTCGAATCAAGCAGATTCAAACTTTAAGCTCTTCATGAGGCCAGATAATGGGGGGGGGGGGGCAGTCCCCATGGGCAAATAAAGTTATGATGAGTCTCTGTTCTGGAACAATGAATGTCATAACACTCAGTTTAACTAGTTAAACTTTGGAAGATAAAATTTTTTTAGGCTGAATGTATGATGTAGGCTGAAAGCTATTGCTCCACTTAATCTTTTGCCATAGAAATAAACACAAATGTTTTTACCTTAACTTGAATACGTGCTTCTTTTTCTTGTACTCTACTGCCACTTCACACACCGCCTCTTTCAGACTCACAGGGATCTCACTGTGATACGGAATGCCTGAGGAAGCTGCCTTTGCATCTTTGTAAAAACCCATCTCTTGGTTGTTAATAACACAGTAAACGTTATGCCAGGATCTTGAGACACAAAAGAAACAGCAAGGCAAGCATAAGACCATTGTCACAAACAAGCCCAACTTTCATTTGTCTTTCTATAATTCCAGCATTATATAAACACATTACAGCTTTTTAATAGAGAAAAAATAGCTTCATGTCTCGGAACTCTGGGCAGCACTGCTTGAAAAAAATAGTAATTCTACAGCTTCCCAATATTTTGACACTCTTTGGAAAGGGACGCTTTTGGAATGGAAACTGTCATGCCTCTCAACATCATAAACTTTAAAACATCTTTTACAGTATTTAGTCACTGAATCTTGTGTTTTTGATCACCCAAATAAATGTAACAGGTTAAAACTATCTATCATATTAATCCTTTCATATTTTCAATTCAAGTATCGCTACTAATCACTACTAGAAGTGATTAAAAGAAAGTATATCAGAGTTATAAAATACTTATCGGTAAGACAGTACATCAGCTAGTTGGCTACAGATTTTGAAACAATAAAATGCCTTCATTAGCATAATGGAAAACCGAAAGAGTAGCAGTACAGTAGGCTCTTTTGGATGTATGAGCATCTGTATGTGGGTGTGTAAAATAATGCAACATATATGATATCACACAAATACCACACCTTATGTATTCACACCTGGCATCAGGATGCAAGTAAGTAATAACAGCAAATTGCATGATGCTACTGTGCACATGCCATTATTTTGGTGTCACTGGATTGCCTCAGATGACACTGCTTGGACAATGAAAAAGTCCTTCTCCAAACTAATGATCTACGAGTTGCTAAACCAGGTTAATATTTAGAATGTGGATGCATAGTAGCAAGGTTGGAGAAACCTTTCTATTCTTTCATTACAGTGCATGGGATCTGAAAGATGATATATAATCACTGGGCTACACCAGCCCATATACAATGGACGTGTACAACCTGTGATTCAAGGCCAACATGCAGCCTGCTTGGTGACCGGGGGAGGAGAGGCAAGACGGCACTGGAATAGCAGTCCTTTTAATAAACTCTGTGTAATTTGCAAAAAATTGATGATGTTGACAATGAGTATTAAAATTTGTTACGACTGCCTGTTTCAGCAGACTTTATTATAGTTAGCCTACTTATTCTGACCTAAACTTCAGCTGAACGCTCTATTTGCTATCAGAATTGAGAAAAGATGACGTAGCGAAGATCTTCCTGAGTCATACACACTTATTGCTGAAATGAGGGGATTGTGGGCACACAATAAGAAATGACATTGCTCTACTCCTGAGCAGACAGTTGAAAAATCTGCTAAATGGCTGAAAACTGATAAGCTTATTGCCATTAGGAAAGTATATTTTCCTTCCCTCCTGCCTGGGATATAATCAGCAGATCTAAAGCAATTATAACCCAGGACTACATATCTTCCTCCTTTAACATTCAATAACTTTCTGAGGAAGGCACCAGCAATGTTAAGCATTACAGAAATCAAGCTGGAACATGCCACCATAAACCATATTGGCACCAAATGAGGACCCCACTTGGAGGTCAGGTGTGGCCCCTTGGACCCCCTCCCACAGTTTTGTTGTCCACCAAGACAAATTACCACATTGCTGTCTTTCTTTGCCTCATCCTGATACCTCCTCTGCATGAGACATATTGTGTATGTGTATGGCTCTGTGTGTGTGTGTGTTTGTGTTATATTTATTTAATAAATTTGCTCAATGTCTTGTTTATATAAAAAAAAAAATCAGATATTGGGCCATTATATGCCCTCAGCTTACAGCTGGTCACAATGTGACCTATAGTTTGACATGCGGCCCTGCTTCAATGGTTAGATGGCCTAGACATTGGTATTTGAATTTAGATCTTTTTAATATTCATATTTTAAAGTGCTTTTAACTTAGGCTAAATGTTCGTATTTAATGTAAGTCCATGTATGAGATGCCATATACTAAATAAATAAATAAACCAAAGTCTTGTTTTCTTTTAGGCCTGGAAATCAACCTGATATGAAGAATGAGGATCACTATAAGCATGTGCATGTATCTTAAAATTTAATAGTTAAATAACCAATTGAACTGTAATAATATTTGTCGTTAACTACACTTTTGTCTCTTCTGCCTAATCTTTTATGTAGCCAACTCCTTTTACAGCGCAGCCTGAAATGTGCAAGGTACAACCCTTGGTCCAACAAAAATTGGGCATCAGTTATACTGGATTTAGCAATTATGACTGGCAGTGGTCTACTTCAGGTTTGCTGCTTGATCTCTTTTTAATTGCAGAAGCCAGGGATTGAAGTTGGCATCTAAGATATGGAAAGCAAGTGCTCAATGCTGTCATCTCTGAAGTACTGTACCTGTTGATTCTTCCACCTGCTTAGCTAGTCAGTTATCAACTTTGCATCTGGGAAATGCTGCTTTTCCACGAAGCTTGTGGTAACAGAAAAATAGTGATCTTTAACAGGATCCCTGGGAAGAAGACTACAAATACTTTCCTGCTATTAAAAGTGGAGTGGCAGATTTGGGGCAGGAATTCTGGGAGAGAGAGGGAAGCCTTATGGGAAAGGAATGTGTGCATGCATGTGGAGTGTGTCTGTGTTTGAGTGTGTGGTGCCCAACTCTTCCACCACACAATTGCAGGGCCAAGTAACCTACCTACATATATACTCCCATATGGAGGGCACCAGATTTGAGACGGCTGGTCAAAATCAAATCCAAGTTGTTTAAACTTTCCCTGTTGATTGCAATACAATACCTGTTTGAGGCCTTCTTGCTGTGTGATTCCCATTCATGCTTACGATTTAAGAAGCCCTCCATCTGGGCAGAAGGTATTTCTTGTGTTTTGGCTGGGAGAGTGGCAGCAGTTTGAGCCTGGAGGCTAGTCTTGGCTTTGCGATCGGCTGTTGGTGAAGGAACTGGACTTGTCTCTTTGGAACTTGTCCTCTGGTCTGCTGCTCCATTGACCATTTCATTGGTTTCTCTTGCTTCTCCCATCTAAGAAACAAGAGTGAAACTATAACTGCTATTGAATAAGAAGATATGAAACATTTTCTTTTTAAAAAGGAATGCCTTAAATGTTCAGTTGCAAAACTTGCACACTCTGTGTCCCAAAGCCTAGATTGCTCAGTAAAACTGTTCTCACGCTCAGCTGGAGGAACAAGAGGCCAAAGGAATTAGAAGGTATCAATAGATTAGTACCCAATTGGTAGAAGTGAAGCAATGAAGAATGAGGAGAACCCATATGTGAGAGTTTTACTGCACTTAGCACTACTGATCAGATCCTTTAGTTTGATCTAGCAAATGCAAACTGTAATCCAACAAGGATTTCTCCACTACTGGCTACAGAAAATGCTGTTCTTTGCATTTTGGCTGGGAGTGGCAGCAGTTTGAGCCTGGAGGCTAGTCTTGGCTTTGCGATTGGCTGTTGGTGACAACTGGTAATGAGATTCTGGTAAATGTGTCACTCCCTGGATTGTTGCCACTTCCTTTAATATTTTTACTTATTTGCAACAGTTAGAATCTCACTTTTGTAAATTGGGAGAGTTCAGAAGAAACAAAAGCTCAAACTGATTCGTATCAGCTGTCTTTCATGCATTAATACAGTTTCTGTAGCTGAATCAGTGCAGTAACTCTATGTATTATGCCAGTGAAGTAATACAGCCAGCAACATTCATAAAAACACCTTGATTTGGCATTGAACCCTCCTTTAGTTTCTATATATGAGCCACCCACTCCCTACCACTATTTCAGCCTTCCCCAAGATGGCATCCTCTAGATATATTAGGGCTCCAACTCCCATGGACCCCAACCACTATTCCTAATTAAGTTTGGAATTGTGGAGAGCATCAGCTTAGAGAATGCTGTCCTACCCCATCCCCAAATTGCCAACATAATCAGAAAGCAACATGCAGAAATTGGGAGGAAGGTAGCATGCATTTTCATTATGTCCACCTTTCTAAGGAACTTGGATTTTCAAAGACAGGCAAGCTTAAAGGGAGGAAGGTGGAATGAGATCAGTCAAAAGTTATAATGTTAATTTCTTTCAAAGTCACAATCACAGGACTTTGGAATTGGGTGGACTGGGTGATAAAGGAGCCAGAAAAACACTACAACCACTCAACATCACACTTCTATTTACCCCCAAACAAAGACAGAACCAAGGGCGTGGCCATCACTCGTTTGTCGGTCATGTTGCCCGTTGTGTTGCAATTGAGTTGCCTAGCAGGGCCAGCTCTGACTGGTCACTTCTTGAAGTCTTCATCAGCCATTTCATTCCCCCAAATCATTTATACCGGAATCCTGAAAGCTTTAATCTTTCACAATGGTGGTTTGGTCCCAGTTGGGATAAATGACATTTACTGAGGTTTAGGGATTTTCAGTTCTGTGCCACAAAAAAGCCATTGGTAACAGCCCACAAAGGATTACAATACTGGAACGTGGGGATAATTATTAGCAAGTTAAAGCCTAGCACTGCTCAATGCTCTAGTAGATTATGAACACTCTGTGTCATTTGAATATTGGAAACAAGCAAAGAATCATAAAGGGCATAATTACTAAAAACATTTTTGCTGCTTTAGCCAGACCTGGGATACTTCAGAAGTAGCAGAAAAATTAGGCAGCAAGCTATACATTTGCCAGTTTAGCTATAATGGTTTGATTAGATCTTTGTGAATAGTGGTTATCAACTTTCCTGTAACTTCCATCACGGTTTATATTCCAGTTACAAAGATGACCAGTGTTACAGCTGAGTGCAGGAATGCCCTTGCTTGGGAGACTCAACATTTTCCTCCCAGCCTTCATCAAGACAGTAAAAGTATGTTCTGTACATGGGCATTTTAGTCTATCTGATCCCCCCTTTTTTGGGGGGGGGGGATGCTACTGGCTTAAGCAAATTAGTTGCTTTTAAAACCCTATGTTAGTATTTCTACAGTTTTGAGCCATTTGGGGGACCCTGTTTGGAATATTAATATTTATAAAACTGTCTCTCTTTTCCTTCCAGTACCAACACCTAATGTTTTCAGTCAGAAAATATACCAGTTCCAACACTGCTTGCAAATTATACTGGGTTGTTTTATTTTAGTTTTAGAACCTGGCAGCATGTATGTTCTTTTCAAAAGCCTAGGTTAAATACAAACACAAATGGTCTAATTTAAGGAGGCCAAATAGGCTCTAATCTGATTCAGCTGTGTGGTCTAAGCTATAAATTCCACTATATGTGTACAGGTGAAACTCGAAAAATTAGAGTATCGTGCAAATGTTCATTTATGTCAGTATGGCAACTCAAAAGGTGAAACCAATATATGAGATAGACGCATTACATGCAAAGCGAGATATGTCAAGCCTTACTTTGGTATAATTGTGATGATTATGGCATACAGCTCATGAAAACCCCAAATTCACAATCTCAGAAAATTAGAATAGTGTGAAAAGGTTCAATATTCTAGGCTCAAAGTGTCCCCCTCTAATCAGCTAATGAATCCATAACACCTGCAAAGGGTTCCTGAGCCTTTAAATGGTCCCTCAGGCTGGCTCAGTAGGAATCACAAGCATGGGAAAGACTGCTGACCTGACAGTTGTGCAGAAAACCATCACTGACACCCTCCATAAGGAGGGAAAGCCCCAAAAGGTCATTGCAAAAGAAGTTGGATGTTCCCAAAGTGCTGTATCAAAGCACATCAATAGAAGGTTATGTGGAAGGGAAAAGTGTGGTAGAAAAAGGTGCACAAGCAGCAGGGATGACCGCAGCCTGGAGAGGATTGTCAGGAAAAGGCCATTCAAAAGTGTTGGGGACTTTCACAAGGAGTGGACTGAGGCTGGAGTTAGTGCATCAAGAGCCACCACACACAGATGGATCCTGGACATGGGCTTCAAATGTCGTATTCCTCTTGTCAAGCCGCTCCTGAACAACCAACAACGTCAGAAGCGTCTTACCTGGGCTACAGAAAAAAAGAACTGGTCTGTTGCCCAGTGGTCCAAAGTCCTCTTTTCTGATGAGAGCAACTTTTGCATCTCATTTGGGAACCAAGGACCCAGAGTCTGGAGGAAGAATGGAGAGGCACACAATGCACGATGCTTAAAGTCCAGTGTGAAGTTTCCACAGTCTGTGTTGATTTGGGGAGCCATGCCATCTGTTGGTGTTGGTCCACTGTGCTTCATTAAGTCCAGGGTCAACGCAGCCGTCTACCAGGAGATTTTGGAGCACTTCATGCTTCCTTCCGCAGACGAGCTTTATGGGGATGCTGACTTCATTTTCCAGCAGGACGTGGCACCTGCCCACACTGCCAAAAGTACCAAAACCTGGTTCAATGGCCATGGGATTACTGTGCTTGATTGGCCAGCAAACTCGCCTAACCTGAACCCCATAGAGAATCTATGGGGCATTGCCAAGAGGAAGATGAGGGACATGAGACCGAACAATGCAGTGGAGCTGAAGGCCGCTATTGAAGCATCCTGGTCTTCCATAACACCTCAGCAGTGCCACAGGCTGATAGCATCCATGCCACACCGCATTGCGGCAGTCATTACTGCAAAAGGGGCCCAAACCAAGTCCTGAGTACATATGCATGCTTATACTTTGCAGAGGTCCGATATTGTTCTATTTCCAATCCTTGTGTTATTGATGTCATGTAATATCCTAATTTTCTGAGATTGTGAATTTGGGGTTTTCATAAGCTGTACACCATAATCATCACAATTATACCAAAGTAAGGCTTGACATATCTCGCTTTGCATGTAATGCGTCTATCTCATATATTGGTTTCACCTTTTGAGTTGCCATACTGACATAAATGAACATTTGCACGATATTCTAATTTTTCGAGTTTCATCTGTATATCGCACAAAGTTTCATTAGAAATAATGGACCTTAGTTTGGAGTACACAGGTATACAATAAAGTCATTACTTTGCTAAGTTTACACTCACACCCTGTTGCCTGGGATAAATACTATTGAACTACATGTTTGTTCAGGATTGCATTGTAAACCATATTGAAGCTCTTTACATTTAGCCTTTCTCAAAGATCTTTTCCCACAAACTCCTGAATTCCTAAAAAGAGCAACTTATTGGTTTTAAACAGAACTCTCAATTCTGAAACTCAGCCAGTCTCCAATATTGAAGTTTATTCTAAAATATTAATCTTCCTTAAAAGAGCTTAATTCTTGTAGTCTATAACCCATCTATTGAACTAAGCAAAAATATGGATAAATATGAGTGCTTTTTAATATATGGTTATTCTCCCCATATTTCTATCTATTTCCTTGAATGTGAGAAAAAGGCTCCACTTGAAGAATTAGGAAAACTTACTAGGAATTTTCCTCGCATTAAGGAATGGAACAAGTGTTTCCATGGAAGTATGAGAATGTTTAATTTACTTGCTTGCAGATTTTGAATAAAACCAAATGTCACTTAAATCAGAGCAGACAATATAAGTAGAGAAAATTATAGAAACTGTCCCATTAAGATTCCATCAGCTGGGAAAAGTTAAAAAGTTTGCAAAAAAGAGAAATGACTACAAAGAAAATGCAGCCTTTTATTATAGTACTGTTAGCCTCTAAACCCTGTATCTATACCACAGGCAGTGAAGCTGTAAGCAAAACTGGGAGCCAGCTGCATCGCTGCTCAATCAACCCTGCTGTTCCCATTTGTGACAGTTCTGCCATTTAAGTGATCATGACCATGGACTGGCTCTTGAGGTTTAGTTGCCTGGGCTGGCAAAGGTAGCTTGATTGTCTGGGCAGGCAAACACAAGGCAGTGAAGAAATTGTGCTAGAGTTGGTGAGACCACTGCGGGTATGCCTTGAAGTCCTACCCTCCTCTTGAGGCACTGAAAAAGCTCTCAGAATGCTTTTCTGATATTTTTGTGGCCTACTTTTTTAATCAAACGCTTTGAACCATAAACAGAACCCCACCACCCAACAAATAAACAGGTAGGCAAACTATGCATAACAACAAAAAGGTGGGGGAAAAAAAGAATGGAGCTAAATAATCTTTTAATGGAAACATGCTTTGAGCATGCAAAGACAATACCATGGGTGCTAAAGGTTAACAACAACAATGAAACAGGTGGGACACAGGCATGTTATGAATACACATTTTCATCACTGGAAGGTTAATTACAAGTCAATTTAGTGGCCAGCTTCTTCCTGAGGTTTTTAAATCCTGACTGTAAGATGCAGCGGGAAAGGGAGAGGGAGACCCCCTTGCTTTTCAAAGTGCATGAATTAATATTGCATTGTCTTTTTCCTCCTGAGCCTCTACATCAGTAGATGAGGAATAATGAAGAGACTTGTGATAATAAAATATAGCCCATACATTAATCTTTCAATTAACATAATTTTGAATATACTTTTTTTTTTTTTTTACCAAAAATATAACCCATGATTAATGGAGAGAACTGCAGCATCTCTCTCTGGGATGAAGACTGGATGTATTTTGTACTAATTTTCTATTGAATATATAGCCACTATTTTGAAACTAAACAACTCTTAGACATTTGTGACTCCAGGGCAGAACAGAATCAAATTGGTTGTTCTCTTTCATATTAAATGGGCACTTCTAGATACTGCATTCTTTAATGCACTTTGAGGGGCAGAGACCAAACAGTAAGTGCAACAGAAGACCAAAATATGTAAAAAAAAATGAACTACATTAAAAAAAAAAGCATTAAGAAGATTTATGCTGATATCCTGATAAGAGAAAAGAAGAGATGTGCATGATAATAAAAACAAAAGTGCATGAAAGTATATATCCAAGCTTTCTTGCTTCTCACAAATTTTGCCAGGATTATCTTATTTTAATCCTGGCATATGACAAAGGAAAGCCAGACTTCCTAACTGTAATTTGTTAAAGATAAAGGTTGGAAACTAGTCCATAATTGTACAGTTTACAATTGAAATACTTCCGGAAATAAAGAGGACTGAAAGCGAAATACATTACACCAATTATTCTTAATGGTCCAACCACCATCTGTCTATAGAAATCACTGGTCTACTGTGCCATAATCTGGTTTACAAAATGAAATATTTTTAATACATTAATTGCACATGGTTTAATAAGTATTAACTATCTTTAGCAAATTTTGTTAACATTTTTCAGCCCTATCATTAAACACAGTGAGACAGATACCTCTAATAGAAGATTTAGGAGTCATCAGGAGACAGCAAATTGCATATTGTTTATATTGTTATTATATTTCACTACCATGGATGGAGAATATGGGATTTTTTTAACCTCATATGCCAAAATAACGTGGCTGGGTTTGGCTACTATACACTTTGAATTGAGGAGGAAGTTGCTCTCTCACAGGCAGCAAAATGCTTTGAACTGTCCCTGATCAAAGTCAGCTCTATTCACTAAAAAAATTAAACATAGTTTAAACAAAATAAATAGATGAATAAAAAAATAGAATTTCTTTGCACTTTCAATATGTGTATGTAGCTTTCTGATCTTAATTTAAAGCAGTAACTGGATTCCAGTGGGCCATTCTACTGTGGATGGTATTTCACTGAGAAGTGGATGGGACTACCATGGATGAGCCCAAGTTTCTGAAATATAAGTAGCATTATAAAACAATATAATAGTCATATTGTACACATATTACGTCCCATTGCTTCTTTTAACATAAACTAGGGACGCTTGGAGAGGATAACCAAAAATCTTTGTTGCTAAAACCATTGCCTCACTCTATCTAGTGCTGGGGCCAGCTCCAAATGATCTTTTTTTTCTTCCACAATTTCACCATGGGGGTCTCACATACTTCAATAGAATCCAATTTTCATTCTCTGCACATCTTACTTCTTCCCTCTATTCTTCATAGCAGTCTCCTTACATGGAGGAGCTTTATATGTAGAGGAGTGTGGATTAGGAGCTAGTGTCAATCCCGTTCTTGTCTCTTTTCCCTTCCACAAGTATATGCTCATGGATATAGTCAAAGCCTCCTTCAGCTAAAAGCAAGTTGGGCATCAAGGATTACTATCTCAAAGTGAGTGGCTAGTGTGATGTGTGAGCATATGCAAAGAAATGTCATGTTCCTTCCCTTGGCCTAACTTACTTGGCACAAGGAAAAATCAGAGTGGAGTGCATGAAGATATCTGCATATAAACTAGGAGCTTTAATTTTTTTTAAAAAACATAATTTTAATTGTAAAATGATTTTATAGTTGCACAAAGCACCAATCTCCATCAAAGAGCAATCCCTACTCTTGTTTTCTCAGATAAAAGTCCTGTTTTCACTGAGACACACTCCTTTGTAAAGTGTGCTTATGATTTCAGCCTGAAAGACTTTTGTGGTAAAAACTGATCTGGGCAGTAAGGCATTAGCAGCTCTGGTTTTTCTGGTAGTATTCACAGATCACTTGAGCCAAAACATTTGGTTTAATAAATTCTGATATACCCTAGTGTAACATGATAATCTACATTGTGAGAATGCACAAAATTTAAGCCATAAACAAAGATAGTTTCAATCACATCCAATCCTGAGATAATGACTGCATGCAAACAAGATTTGTAAACCAGCTTCTATTCAGGGATTGCTAGCCTACAAGTCCTAGCTTGTATATATGCACATAAGCATGATCTCAGGTTTAGATATCATAAAACCTTTCCTTTCTGGTCTATCCATTCATATATAGCAGGTCATTCACATTACGGCTTATTAAGCTGCATGTTTTGTCTGAAAATAAAATGTGAAAATAGCCCAACTGTTACACTGCATTCTGCATACCCTTCCCCCCCTCCCCAAAATACAGGCCCATGTTTAAAGGATGAGATGGAAATGTCAGGATTTTCTCATGGGAAGAAAGTCATCCCGTTATCTGTACAACAACATTGTTATGTCTACTGTATGTAGCTTAATGTAAACAAAGCATCTTGTGACTGTGTTGTGCTATTTACTGCCACCTATTGGCATGTGTATGCTAGTTATTCGGGGGGGGTACATGCTGGCAGTATAATGGGAGGGCTAGATGCCTAGCCTGTCAGTCGTGTACAGTTTTATCCATCATGTAGTTTTATAGGTTATGTAGTTGTAACAAATAACCAAGTAGTGTACCTCTTCTCTGAGAGTTTTTAGCTAGACACTTTGTTGTGGATAAGTCTTGGATGCTAAGATGAGAAGAAGTCTTTGTTATTTCCTATATTTTGTATGCAACTTGTATTTTATGGAGTTTTGCATTTTTATCAATAAAAACCAGTTAGTATATATTTTCTGACTGGAATTTCTTTGGAGGGCAAAATATGGACATTGCATTTTGCAAGCTCTCATGCTGATGTGTGGTTTTCCTGAGAGCAGAATTTTTTGAAAGCTTTGCTGCGCTCTGCACAACAGGAAATCTTTTGTGTAATCTCACTGACTGCAGTGGAACCTAGGTGCTAATGGAGTGTAGGATCAAGTCTGACATCTATTTACTCTAGCAAAAGCTTAACTCCATTTCTATACAAGATACTGTGGGAACAAGTGAAGCATTTACATCACAAGAAATCCTTGCAGAGGTAATGTGAAATCAGTTGATCCAGTTGCTGGATAATTAGTTACTGCCAATTTCAGAACAACCTGCTATTTAGCTTGTACTGTTGGTTCATAGTATCATTTGCTTGGAATGTCAAATGATATTAACCTCTAGATAGTATACCCATAGCCAGGTGCTTCTCTCCTACCCTGTTTAATTCCCCCTCCTGTCTCTTCTGCAGTGTGTATACTCGTATTATTTGGTGACAGTGGCGCTGTTTTGCCAGCATTGTGGGTCTCAAACCTGTTAGTATAGCTAGAAGCATCGTACCTGTCAGATTCTATTTCTTGTCTTCCATTTTGATGAGCTTTCATTACATTTCAATTACTCACATAAAGAAGTGGCTTGAACTGCAAAAATCTCAAGGCTATTAACAAAGTGAAAATCTCACAATAGCAGATAATGAAACAAAAGCAATGGAGCAATGCAACCAAATACACCTGACAGCATCTAAAACGTTAAATTCAAGGAATATGTGTGTTTGTATATATCTATATCTATCTATATATAGTTATAGATATAGATATAGATATTGAAAGAGCAGTATATGTGGTAGCTATTTGTTAAACAAAAGCTTAATAGGTTGAAGGTGTGGGAGAGAGACGTAATAAAAGGAACTTGAAAGTAAATAAAACAAAGAGAAACAGAAGAAAAAGCAGCCAATGGTCTCCCACAAACTGTTTTGCATCTCAGAGTCCAGATTGAGGTTGGTCACTAGTTGTCCATCTGCTATTAAAGTTTTTGTACTTTTGGTAGGTCTGGGAGCGGTAACTAACCCGGGGAGATTCCTGGTCTGGTGGCAAACCATTCTGGGAAACCTGTTCTCCTTTTGTGCCATCCCTGTAGGGAAAGAGAAAGAAAGCAAGAGCAAAGGGTAATATAGTAGACAAGTTTCTCATAATTTGCCAAGATACCTGCTTATATCTGTCAAGACCTCAAAATGTAATGTAATGCAATCTGATTACCACTTTATTCCCTTAAGCTTTATCTTTTTTTTTTAAACTTTTCTGTTGCATTAATTGTGTAGTAAATGTTGCTTTCCATTTTTAAATTGGAAGCAGGATATAATATTTTCAGAAAATAACTTGCGTCCTTGAGAATAGCCATTGAAGACCTGAGTTCTCTGATCTGTCCTTTCCTAAATGGCAGAATGCCTCACATGTAACCTTTCCATTTCAGTGTCTTTCCTGCACATACCCAGTCCTATCAACTCTGAATTTCTGGTACCAAACACAGATACCTCCAAATGTTTTTGACTTTCAATAGATGAATATTTTTCCTAGGCTAATTCAAGATATGGTTATTTACTGTTCAAATAGGCTTCAAAAAAGACTGAGGATTAAAGAAAATACCCTTCCTTCTATACTGTATATCTATGCCATTCACATATATTCACCTTTTAAAAAAAATTTGTTCTCTCTTTGGTTTGTATGGCCTACACTGAAGTTAAGACTGCATGCAAACACAACAGAGAGAGCCTGCTATATCACATGTGGCTTCTGAGTCTTCTTTTTGTAGCCTTCAAGCCCTCCTTGAGCTTGAATTACTGACAACTGATACCAGTTTCCCACTATTCTGACCTGAGAAGTATATGAAAACTGTAGTGTACATACTAAATTAGGCCTTTAGTATGGAAAAATAATGGACTCCCCTCCAAACCTGCCCTTCCCAGATGTATGATATTGCACCATCAACTTTGTTGCCCTCAGGTCCCCTGATAAGTGTGGCTCTTGGTCACCTGAAGATTGCCTAACCCTGCATCAAAGTACTTTCCTAGTGATGACACTGCGCATAGCTATAATCAATTAATGAACATTTATTAACAATATTTACCTGTGACTGGCAATCAGAAGAAAGCTTAATTGAACTTTCTTGTGAGGTTTTTAGGTTCACCTCTGTGTTACATCGCCTCTTTCTCTAGGACACTCACCACTGTTGAGACTCCTCCCCAGTCCTGGGGCTTGGCTCTGGAGAAGGAGGCTGTCTCTTCCGCTCCTCTTCCTCTTGCTGCCTACGTACTTCCAACAATTCCAACTGGAGGGGAGGGAAGGGATGGAGATTGCAGGAGCAGAGAAGATTCAAGAAAGATTCAATGAATTAGGGCTGTTTCATTCACGGATTTAACTTCCTATCCCGTTAAGCCCAAGTAGTGGAGGGTGAGCCTCCCCATCTCCCATATTAGACAGAACAGCTAGGCTATTCCCAGCTGCAAGACAGGGGAAAAAAAATCAGTGTACTTCTGGGATGATCCACCTTCTGCAACATTATCCCCAAGATACTACAGTAATCCTTGGGGAAATTACATTTCCCATGAATCATTAGGCCATATATCCTGACATGTTGGCAGTAGAAAAAAGAAGAAGTGCTCTCTCTCCCTTTTTCTTTTCTCCTCAGGTAAAAGTCACTGGAGGAAATGAAATGGGATGGGAGAAGGATCAAGCAGTTTGCATAGGAAGGACAGATGTTTCAGATAGCCACTGCTGTTGTTTTCCCACCTCCAGCTTTGGTTTTAATTTGAAGTAGAAAAATAGTTCAGAGAACCTCATTGCTTCTTCTTTTCTTTTCTTTTTGCAGGATGAGAAGAGGCAAAAATTATGAGCCACCTAAGTGAGATTGCCAAATTTCAAGATCTCTTCCTTGAAACTATTGTGAACTTGCCTGCAATAACACTGACATCTAGCAAGATCTGGCAAGAGTATCTGAATTGGCTCTTGTGACCTACCGTGGTAAGTCTTTCCAGTGCTGCAAATCTTTCATCCCAAGTTGCTGCTGATTTCTCAAAAGCTTCATGCCTCTTGATGAGCTTCTCCACTTCATCCACACTTTGCCCTATTTCACGACTTGATAAATACGGCTCCTGTCCCAACAGCCAGGCCTCGGCAACACTGGCATCTCTTGAAAACTGATGTACTTCCAAAACTAAGTTAAAGTCAGAAACATGTCATGGTCAGAGCTAGTAAATGTCTTATAATTAATACTATACCACAGGAATGGGGAACCTGTCTGTGATGGAATGGAATTATGAAGGCCAAACTCAGGGAGAAAAACGTTTTCTTTCATCTCCTGAGGCGCGAGGGAAAGATAAGAGGATGAGACTGGCACCTTCCTGAGGAATTCACAATGTTGTGGCTGGCATTACTTGGGAGCTGGGGTTTCAGTCTGGGAAGATTGATGTCAGGCCTAGCCCAAAGAACTCCAAGAGACCATGTAAATTCAGTCCAGCAATGTTTATTAGCAACAACCTCTAGCAAGAATCTTCCCAGACTGAAACCCCAGCTCCCAAGTAATGCCAGCCACAACACTGTGAATTCCTCAGGAAGGTGCCAGTCTCATCCTCTTATCTTTCCCTCACGCCTCAGGAGATGAAAGAAAACGTTTTTCTCCCTGAGTTTGGCCTTCATAATTCCATTCCATCACACTCTCAGCTTCCACATAGCACTGAACTATAACCTCAGCAGCCTCAGACAACATGGCCAGTCTCCAAGGGGAGATCTTTTCAATTGTCACTGTGATATAATATGTACAGATCTCCTTTCTTTTTCTCTCATGACTTTTGATCTTACTGCCACTAAAATTAGAGCAAATATGAAAGCATCTAGACAATCTTTCCTTTATCCTATATTAGTGCTTTTTGTTTCACATTTTTATTCTTATTTTTATGTCCATACTTACTTATATTTATATATAATGTGAATATCTTTCTCCTGTTTACCCTTCAACCTGATGAAGTAGTCTCTGGCTAACAGAAACATCTGCCACAATACTTTTTTTTTTAATATTAAGTTTCTAAAGATTTATTCTTTTATTTTTACCTTCATCTTTTGTGGCGGTAGTTATCAAGCTAGTTCAAACCAGTGGATGTAAAACTGCTTCAGTTGATGAAATGAACACTTATTTTTTAATTTCTACTTACGCAAGTAATCTTAACAAGTGATCTAGTAATTTTTTTATTTTGGAAAATCCTACTTCCATCTTGAATAATAGCAACAATAATGACCCAGTATAATTATTGCCACTACAAGTATTAACTAAAATGCTTAGTCATACATACACTCCCAGGGAGGGAGGGAAGAATAGTAACAAATACTTGTATATTTGTATCTGAAATATCATTCACGGAAGACTACAATTCTTCAAAAAGAAAAAAAGATCATGCTATTCTAAAAAGGCAGACATGGGATTCTTACTCAGTCTCAGCCACTCCCATCGGTCTTCCCACTTGTCAATCATTTCTTTTCTCTTTTCTGTCAACTGCAGTAATTTTTCTTTTATCTAAAATGAATGTTTAAAAGGGAAATTAGGATCACACACATGCTTTGTAACTTTAATTACAACAGAACCTGGAAACATATCGCTCTAGGACTCTTTACTAAATTAAAAGCTAAGCTTTTAGCCTGAGCACCTTCCTTTAAAGGACATCTGAAGAAACAAAGGAAATGTTAAAAAAGCATCAAACTTACTCTGAATGGTTCCAAACAACCATAATAAATGAGCCAACATTACTGCCACAGCACTCTTATGACAATATTTAGGAACCAAAACCAAGAATAACAAACCAACCTTACTTGTAACAGTAGCAACTGGGGAAATGCCCTCCTACATATATTAGTACTCCCATTTTGGAAATATCCTTTGGAACTTTGGAATATCATTTGGAACTTCAACTTACAACCTTCTAGCAACAAAGTTTAAAGTGTTTTATTTCACCAGGTACATTAACTCTGTGGATTGGATTATATTTAAATTCTGCTACACATAGTCCTTGACTTACAATGGCAACTGGGAACGGAATTCCAATGTGGTCATAAAGCACAATCGCACCGCTTAGCGACGGCAATCCCTGCAGTCCCAGTTGCCGTTGTTAACGGAATACCACGGTCGTTAGGGGAGGCAACTTCCTGCCGGCTTCCTACAACCAAAGTCAATGGGGAAGCCAGTAGGAAGTTGCAAGTCCCACCGGCAGGCAGGTAAGTAGCTGCTGCCAGGTGGGGAGGGAGTGAGGGGGTGCACAGGGGTGTGGGTGTGCAAGTGGCATGGCGTGGGTTGGGTGCATGAGAGTGTGAGGGGGTGCACAAGGGATGCAGGGGAGTGTGTGTGAGGGGGTGCACAAGAGGCACAGCAAGGATTGGGGAGGGTGCGCGAGTGTGCATGAGAGGTGTGGCACAGGTTGGGGACGGCGTGTGAGGGTGCGAGGGGGTGTGCGAGAGATGCAGCACAGGTTGGGAGGGTGTGTGACTGGCCAGTGTGGCACAAATGCAGAGGGGCTGGGGGAGGGCGCATAGATGGGGAGACTTAGCTTAACGATTTGCATCCTTCCTTGTCAGCTTCCCCACTGACTTTCTGGGGAAGCTGGCAGGGAAGGTTGCAAATGGTGATCATATGAACCGGTTGCCAAGTATCCAGATTGCAATTACATAGCCACATAGGTGCTGGGATGGCCAGAACTCTGAGGACCAGTCAAAACCACCATTCATTCAGCGCCGTTGTCCTCGCTTAACAACTGCCCTGTTTAGTGACCATTCAAGTTATGATGGTGCTGAAAAAGTAACTTTATGACTGGTCCTTGTACTTACAATGGTCCCAGAGTCCCAGCAGTCATATGATAGAGATCTGGGCACTTTGCAACCAGTGAGTGTTTACAACGGTTGCAGCATCCTGCCGTCAAGCGATCGCCATTTGCACGCTTCACAACCAGCTTCCAACAAGCAGTCAATGGAGAAGCCAGCAGTTCAAATTACAAGCTGCAGTCACATGATATCTCACTTAATGACTACATCACTTAGTGACAGAGTTGCCATTCCCAATTGTGGTCATTAAGTGAGGACTACCTGTACTTATGCCTGCAAGTGGGAAATGGGAATTTAAAAATTTGCCTACTCTCATCAACCAATGCTGATGCTATTTCCAAAAGTCTCTGTAAGATATATAAAGACTGTAAAAGACCTTCTCAGTACTGATATCTTCCAGGTTGTATCCAATATATTCTTGGATGATAATGTCTTAGACAGCAAGCAAAGACCATTTTACTTTTGTTTTTAGCTTCTTGTGATACTGCTGCTGTATTTTTATGTTACTACTGTATTTGCTATTTTAGCTAGCTTTTACTGTTGAGTTGTACTTCCATTATAAGCTGAAAATATTTTCATTGATGGTTGGGATAAAAACCTGTAAGCTTTTTTATAATTTATAGTTATTATTCTTAATTTTTATTCTCTGTAAACAAATTTGATCAACTCTGGAATTATGGGATTTAAATTCATGAATTAGATGAACAGTGGGGCAAACTTATTACAAGGCTACATAAAACAGCCTGGTGAAGGCAAGTGATATGAGTAACTTGAGATTCAGTGAGCAAAGGTGGTTCCTGGGTTTGATTCAGCAATTCTTATTTATATACTCTTTTCAGAGCTGCCCCATTCATAGTTAGAGAAAGCACACAGTACCTCTTCTGAAGCATAGTGTTTTCTTGCCAGCAATGATTTACCAAGCTCAATGCAGGTTGTAAAGCTGTCATTTCGGGCATCTATTTCTGCTTTGATCCCCTGGTGATTGTTCATCAGCAGTTCTACAGAAGAAACATCCCTAAAATAAAATATTGGTGATTTAAAAACCATATACCAAATATGTTTTAAAACATATAAAAAAGACTATACAGGAGCTAATCCATGCTGAAGGTCTCATTCACTCTATTGATAATGGCCATCTATTTTCCGAGTTGTGCCTGCTTTGCTCTGTTTAATCCTTTAATCCTGTTTTGCTTTAACAGCCATATATGTTAAGAGCCGAACATCTCATTATATTAAACATGAAGCTCAGTTTTGCATGATTCCCCCCCACTTGAGACAACATCCATGGCAATACTGAGTCTAAGAGAAAAGAAGGAGAGGATTATCCTCCCACTCAGTACAGGTAGTCCTCAGTTAACGGCCATTCGTTCAGCAACCATTCAAAGTTAGGATGGCACTGAATGAGCGGCACTTACGACCGGTCCTCGAAGTTCCAGCTGTCCAAGCATTCCTGTGGTCATGTGACCATGATCTGGGTGCTTGGCAGCTGGATCACACTTATGACAATTGCAGCATCCCTGCAGTCATGTGATCACCATTTGCGACCTTCCCTGCGGACTTCCCATGAGTAAAGTCAATGGGGAAGCTGGCAGGGCAAGGTTGCAAGTCGCTCCTGTAAGTGGCTTTCGCTCCCACCCCTTTTTCTTCCAAGAAGTTCTGCTACGGACTATGAGATCCCAGGGACCTCGTAGTCCATAGCGCATGCATGCCCACAGCATCTCCCTGCCCGCACTGTGTAGTGTATGCCTGCTCACTCACCTGTGCTTGCACTGTAACATACCCTCCTGCGCTCCAGAGCAGCCACTCCCCGCCCAGCCATGCTTATGCCACAGCAGCCACCTGTGCACCCTCCCACGCCCTGCAGCAGCCACCTGCACATCTTCCTGCACTTGCAGAAGCCAGCCCCCACCACCTGGCCACACTCCGTAACACTTACCACCCACCGGCCTGCTTGCAAGCCACCTGGGACTTGTGACTTCCTGCTTGCTTCCCCGTTGACTTTGCCTGCTGGAAGCCAGCAGGAAGTCGCAAGTTGCGGTCATGTGAGGTCCTCACTTAAAAACCTGGGATACTTGCTTAACAACGGCAAGAGGGACTGCCGGGATTGCCATTGCTAAATGATGAGGTCATGCAATGTTGCGCTTTATGACTGCATCACTTAGCGATGGAAATTCCGGTCCCAATTACTGTCATTAAGTGACAGTACTTGTAGTCTTATCTCTGACCGCTTGTACCCTGCAGTTAAGTTGGAAAAACAACCAAATCTATTCCAGTTTGTCCAAGCCAAATAGAAAAGAGGCAATTATCACTGAAGCGATGGGCAAAATTGTGAACCTGGACATCTTGTTGGCCTCTTATAATAAAATTATAGTTGTAAAAGCACTAGTTTTTCCATGTGAAAAATCTGTACAACCTTTGATTTTATGGCTCGCTATTAGCAGAGAGACTTACTTCTTACTGAGGTAGTACATGTTTGTCTCATTGTTACTTTACAAATAGAAACTTAGCTTAGCAAGTGCCCCATTATGTTCTTCATTAAACTTGGATTTGAATTCATCTAATTAAACCTGAATACTATAACAATTTATTTATTTATATCACCGCCCAACTCCCCCACAAGGAGGGACTCTGGGCGGTTCACAATTTAAGATTCTTTAAGAATGCAAGATAGATCTCATCTATGGAGTTCACTTTACCACTATGAAAGACCTATAGCCTATGTCTCTGCATATTATTCCTGCTTACCTTGGCTTTTCTTGGGCTTCAATCTGGCGAATTACATCTTCCATCCAAAGCATGAGGTCACGGACCATACTAAAGAAACGGAATTTGTCACCAGTATCCACTAGCCTGACTCTGCGTCCTTCACAGGCATCCAGCAAGGCTTTCCATGCCTCCAAAACCTCGTTTTCCCGCTTCTGGATATCATCAGCCTTGTCCCCAGCATAGGCAGACTGAAGGCGGGCAGCATCCTCTTGGAGTTGTCTCACCTGATGGGAGAAAATGGAAACAAATCAGTCAAAACAATTGTGTAGATTGTTTATACCTCCTTATCAACATGCTTTGCTGCAACAAATTCATAACTGGAGCTTTAGGTATGCTGCAACTTCTGAGGACAAAGGGAAGTTGGAGAATCCGATAATATTTCCTTTTATTTAAAAACAAGACTAGCAACTAAACATCAAGTTTCTTTTATATTTTGAAATTACCCAGTCAAGCTGGCAATATATGATTAAAACTTGGGTGATATACTAAACTGATGATGATTCCTAATAACTGAGTGCAAAGTTTCTATGTCCCCATTCAGAGAAAATAGGTAAATGTGCTAGATTTGAACAATTTATGAAGTTATATGATTCCCTCTGTGCAGTTATCCAATTTTTTGACATCATGCTTTGGGTTTTATATGGATGTTTCCACTGTACTGCTTAATTACTTACATACATACATACATACAGACATACAAATAACTACATTCTGTCCACATTTAGAAATTATATTGACAAAGGCTGAACTAAAATTCTCACTTTATACCTTCTGATATACCCCCACCACCCAGCCTTGGTCCCATGCCAAATATGCACACATAAACAGGGTTCCAATTATCAACTTCTTAGAAATTCTGGCAACACCTTTGGAGGCAGGTATTGCAACCTCTCCCCCTCCTATCTTTGGTTATTCTCTCTTTTTAAGAATTAAAACCCTCAACAAAAACACAGCTGAAAGTCTATAGCGCTCTTTGTAGTTTTCTATAGTCATAATGGAATGTTAAAGGGAAAAAAAGTTTTTTTTAAAACAATCAAGGGAAATTCTAGAGAATTCCCAGCCACTTTATGAAAAGTGCAACTGACAATCCCCATTCAAGAATTTCATGGAATTTATTTTCTGTAGAAGCGCTTTTTTCACTGCCCATCAAACAAATCAAGTGCCTATTCTAGCATGAAGATGTTCCATGGGCCAAAAAAAGAAAGACAACAAATAGGCAAATTATGGAATTTGCTGCCATCGAACAGGCCGAGACAAATACATGAATTATAATGCTATCAGTGGCTGCTAGCCTTAATAGCTATATATTACCTGCTGAAATGCAAGCAGCATACCTCACATATTCATTGCTGGGAAGCAATGGTAGAAGTGGGCTAATAATCCTCTTATGTTTGTGAGCTTACCAAACGCATCCATTGGCCACTGAGTGATACAGAATACTGGGTAATATGGGCTCTTGCGCTAATTCAGCAGGGATCCTCTTATGTTTTATGTAACGTAATGTAGTAGAAGCTAATGCCTCCCCAGTGTGTTTATTCATATTTTGTAATTTTTATTCTTACTGTTTCTAATCTTTTGCAAGCTTCCCAGAGTCATTGAAGAGTGGGTGGCCTTAGGAATCAATAAAATAAAATACATAAAATAAATAAAAATGTTTATAAGACTGAATCTACCCAAAAGTCCATTGACCCCAAGCTTTTACAAACACTGGTTAAATGAATTCCTTCATGAAGTTCACAGAGTTTGAAAACAATAGATATTTCCTACTATTACTCCTCAGCAAATGGTGTTTACTTCCATTTTCCTAAATGGGAATCCATTTAGATATTAGGCTGATCAACCTGTCTAATTCTCTTTTAAAGCTATCTCACTTGATTATCACTGTCATATCTTATGGCAGTGAGTCCTCTGATCATACATTATATCAAGAAGCCAAGATTCCCTATTATTATAAGGTTTGAATTTCAGAAGAAATCATAAAGGATGCAAAAATCAAGGTTAGGAAACAAAGAAGAGAATCTTGACAAATTTGAAAAACCTGAACTCTCCTCTCCTGAATCCAAAGCCATGCACGCTCTTCAATTTCAGAGGAATATGATAAAATGTTTATTTAATATGCACACCTGTGTTCCTAAGGCCTGAATGTCATGCTCAAATGTTGTATGCATCCTCTGCAAGGTTTCTACTGTGTTTTGATCCCGCCCAAGCTCCTCAGGCAGCTTCTTATGTTTATCCTGTATTCGTCCAAATATTTCCTTGGCATCATGGTAAAATTTGTGTAGTTCGTAAGAGGCTGCGAGGATCTGTGTTCTTGTGTCAATGAGTTCTAAGAGGTCAGCCCAGGCCTCATTGAGACCATCTTTCCACTCGGCAATAGTGGCAGCATCAGAATGTCCAGAATTAATGAGTTCATCAGCCATGTGATTGACGGTATCAACACGCTCCTGTCCAATATTCCCAGTGTCTCGGGCAAATTCACGGAATCTCTCTTGCAACATCTGGAGAAAAAAGGGTGCTTATGTAAATAAGCCTTGAATCAAAGTGATGAACTGGAGGCAGAAATAGCACAAACACACAAAGGCTACTGTCAAACTAATACTGGAGAATCAGGTATATTCAAAGGGGAATGGACATCTATAAAGCAAAAATGCATCATATACAATATATATTCTGACTAAATTAATTTCTGTGGCTCAAAAATACCCAGCATATTTATTTCTGCTTTTCATTACATATGACATTCAAAGCAATTAACAACAATAGAATGCAAGCTAAAATACACTAAGCAACTTTAATCCTATGCATTAGTTAACACTTTCTGTCTGCTGTATTGGGCAAGATTGTATCATGTCTAGCTAGCTCCATCTCTGATATTATCCTGGCAAGCAAAGATGTTCTTATTCAGAAAGGCTTTGGGCATTAGTGCTGGAAAATTGTTTCAATTTGTCAGAGCACGTTTAATATTTTTATATTTGCATTTTTATTGCTTTTATGTTTTGATTACAATTTTGTATAAATAAGTGTTTGTTTGAACTATATATTCCAATCCTGTGTAGTAATATGCAATGAATAAAAGAAAGGAACTAGGAATCCAGACAACTTACTGTCACGTGTTCATAATCCTGCCCCAGTTCATGGGACCCGGCCACCACTTCCCTTTCCGCTATCCATTGCTCCAAGTCATCCACCTCACGGTTCAGCTGGAATAGCCGGTGTCTTTCGTCCAGCTTGCCCCTCCTCTCCTCAGCAAGGTCTTTCAGACCGGCATACAGCTTATCCACCTTGGATTGCCTCATGCTGATACGTTCACTATGGACAACACAAAGAGAAGACAAAAGACAAAAAACCAAGTCAAGCTAGTCCTAGTTTAAGTAAGTCCATATAAATATAAATATAGTATATTATAAAATATATAGTAAGAATCCCAAAATTCTGCTGGATCAGATTTAAAGCCAATCTAGCCCAATTCTGCTGCCACAGTGACCAACCAAATACCTAATTTTTCTTTTCATTCGATTTTTAAGAAGGTATTTACTTAGCAAAAGGAAAACATCAAAGCCTCTCTTAAAGACACATATATTTTGCTAATACCTAGAAGTCATTGAGAGTTGGGCAGCGTACAAGTTTATTATTGTTATTATGGCTGGTCGCACAGTCAGCCAGATGTTTAGACTGGATTTGGCATTTTTATCCACCTACTGAGTCCTTCCCAAGGACCTGGGATAGGTAGATGTTGTTTGGTGGTGTTAAAGGTATCATCACAGGATATAAGCTGTTCCAAGTAAAGCTGCCATTTGTAATTGACTGATTTAGATTTTGTCAATGCTGATGGTGTTCAAGGGGTGCTCCGGATGTTTTGGGATTGCACCTAAGGCACCTGTGACTATTGGTACTATCTTTGCTTTCTTTTGCCATAGTCGTTCTACTTCTATCTGCAGGTCTTTATATTTTGTGATTTTCTCCAGTTCTTTCTCTTCTATTCTGCTGTCTCCAGGTACTGCAATGTTCACTATCCAGAATTTTTTGTCTTTCTTATCAACAATTGTTAAGTCTGGGGTATTATTATTATTGTTGTTGTTGTTGTTATTGTTATTCTGTTGCTTTTACTTGAGAAAATGAGTCAATTTTATCCTTTATTATTTTTGTAAAGATAAACACATAAGCATGAATAGCACTTTTTAATGTTTCTGGCAATTGAAGCTTTAGCTTTGTAAAATAATTTTTATAATGACAGAATCTTAATCAGTATGGATGGATGATATACTTAATGGCATTTCTGGGCTGCCCCACTTTACCGCTACACCACACCAGCTCTCACTATTCCATCTGGGAGCCCCACAGCCCCAAGCCCCATTGCCTCCAGAGCAAAACGTGAACTGTGTACAGTTAGTTAACTTATCTCATTAGCTCCAGCAGAATGGGACGACTACATTTTAATTAATTTGTAATATAGCCACTGGCTGTGGAAAATATTCACAAAGAACACAAAATCTAGTAGCTTCATGTTCTGTTTTGCTAAAGAGACAAGCATGGGAGAATGTTAAGACACCTTCCAGATCTAGCAATCTGATCCTATGACTTTTCACATGACCTAGAGGAAGGATATGAACTTGGCTTGGACTGCCTGGATTTCTGCCATTGCTGAATGCTACTGATAAACAGATGGTCCACATCACTAAAAGGCACCTTCCAGCTTGTGACTTTAAAATTTCCAGAGGAAACTAATGGGATTTCATTAGATGGATCATTTCTTTCCCAACCAATGAATAACAATTTGGGAGCATATATAGTTAGGAATTGTGCCAGAATTCAGACAGCATGAAGAGTACAGAGGAAATTAAAACTGCTCCATTTCTCTGCCATTTTTCTCCAATTTTCTCTGTTCCAACTTGTCCTGTATGAATACTGACATGTTCTGTCAAATACATGTGCTCATGAATTATACAAAGTTTCCTTTGTTTTGTTTGAGCTTTCTGTTATTATCTACTTGGCATTTGACTTTCCAATTCCAATTGTCTTTTTCAGAGGAAGTCATTTTTGAGCTCTGAATAATTCTGCTGTTTACCTTGAACTTCTGATTAAAAAATGTAGGTTTTGAACAAGACATCAATATCTCTATCCTACTCTGCTTGAGAATCTCCTTAAACAGGTCAGTATATAATGTCAAGAATACTGTGAATGATATATTATTTTCTATAAAAACAGTTACTAAATATATATCAATCAATCAATCAATCAATCAATCACCCAAAGGAGTTTAACTGTGGTGCCATTCAATCATAAAATGAAAGTACAATTTTAAAAAGCATTTAGAAAGAGACTGTAACTAATGAGCTTTGTTTCTCTCTCAACTTCCATCCAGCAGCAGACATTCCATCAGATCAGCTCCTCTCTCTCTGAAATCATGTCATTCCAGCTGGCTATAAAAAGGCAACCAACAATTTCTGATCACATCATAGTATGATATCTACTGTATATTACACTGTTAGAGAAATTGTAGGTTAAGAATTCATGCCCAATTTTTCTTGCTTTCCTTTTCCCTCCTCGTCCCATCTTCCATTTGTGTCATTTCTCTTTAGGGCTAGAACTTGTTTTTATTGATCTCTATCTCTGGCAGCCTGCCCAACTGAAGAGTGTGATATATATTTATTTGAGTGGAGGAATGAACGATGTAGTGCTTTTGCCGAAAGAGTTCAGCTGAATGAAGTAGTAACCTGTGCTGACTTGTTTATATACATACATTTGGAGATGGGAGTAAACAATGAGGGAAATGCAATACAGAATGATCAGACAATAAATTATTACATTAATAATGGTTTATAATGGTTAATAAGTATGGTTAATAAGTATGGTTAATAAGTAATAATGGTTAATAAGTATGGTTAATGAGAATCAAACATAGTTTCCTGGTTTGTTCTAAAATTGCATCTCTAAGTTCCTTGAGTACAGTTATCATGGAAAACTAAGGTTTATTTAAAAGCGAAAGCACAAGCCTACTAAGTCTCCCTTCATATCCAAAAAGGATGGAGCAGGGAAATACCTAAGTGGAATACTTATTCACAGAACAGGAAATCTGTAGCTTGTTAGATCTAAATCAGGCTACGTGCTAATCTTGCTGTTTGTTTTTTACCCAGAATAATTGTAACTTTAGAAGACCTTAGAAACAGGAAGGATGCTAATCTTTATGAACCACTGAACAGATCCAGCACAGCAGTTCTTACAAGGCCTAAGAACAAAGCAAATTATAAATGCAGAATAGCAGGAGCTACCTCTCTGGATGGTTGTCTGCTACCAAAGTTCTGCTGGTCTTAGAAAGCTGGTGTACTGTCTCAGCATAGTCTTCTACAGCTTGTTCCAAAATCTGGTGTTTCTTCAACATAGAAACTGCACTTTGTTCATCCTAAAGTTGCAAAAGAGAACAAATCATCTTTATTAAATGACAAATCATCCTAATATGCTAACTTAGCAAAGCCTTTTATGGACCAATTGGTGAGAGGGATGTCCACTATTTGCGTTAAATTGCAGCTACATAATTCATGATGATTTATGTCATTTGTGTAATTGGGTCATTATGCAAATTAAGCAAATTATATCATTTGTGGCAATTTTGACACACATTTTATAATTTGTATAACTTGCATAATAACGTTATTACTCAAATGATGTGAGTCATTATGAATTATATAAAATAAATGTAATCGTCTTGCCCAGATTACTTCAGATGCACTAAACTTACCTATTGTATGAGGATGATATCCAGACTCCAATGTGCTTCTAAAGTCTGCTAAAGGGGGATTTGTTAACTCAAGATTTACAGTTTCAAAAGCAGCTAATATTATCTATTGAAAGTCAACCCACACCAAAAGTGCTGGATTACAGGGGACAGAGAATACATCCCCAATCCTGTTCCAATGTCAGCATACTAGATGCTAGTATCACATGGTTCAACGTTCTTTAGCCATAAGAATGGATGCGTGAAAACTGACTAGTTATCTAAGTGGCTTGTAAATGAGAACATGAATGACCTAAAATACAGCTGTAGTGTGGTTCACAACAGCGTTTGTAATGAAAGAAAGTTAACGGAATGATCCACCGATAGTGATGGTCTCAGTGTGGCATGGATGTGATGGGGCACAGTCAGCAATCCTAGTGACGTGCCGCAATAGGATGTGTGTCAGGTCTACACTGCTGCTTTTTGCTGTGCTGCTTCTTGACCTCTGGCTCAATGGACTAGAGGCAGGTCTACTCCAACGTAAAGGCGAACAGAAAGAGAGCTGCTGGAACACTGACTGGAGTGACATGCTGGACGATGAGGCAATGCACTAAATATATGGGCCCAAACTTGCTGATTTAAATCAGCTGTATGATTTAAAAAAAATTACATTACTTTAAATGTGAGTTATTCAAATCCAAATACAATCCTGATTTTATGAAATCTGAAACAGACAAGGGTTATTTCTTCAAACTAAATGGTCACTATATAAGCACCCCTCATCAAAAAGCAATAAGCACAGTGAACTGCACTCAAGTCAAAAGACAGACTAGCTGACAATGGTAAATTGAATCACAGGATTGCCTTGCCTTATTTTTTTTAGTATCAGGGCAAATGAGAGAAATGAAAAAGTAGGACTAAAAGAGTTCAGACATTAAGAAACCTAGAAATATTTGACAATTCAAAAAAGCATTCATGAACTCAAAAAAAAAAAATCTTCTAGAAATAGCCTTAGAACCCATATTTGTGAAGTATAAAAGAGCAGGTTTCTGAGAAAGAAGATTTCCCTTAAGGCAGTGTTTCTCAACCTTGGGCATTTTAAGATGTGTGGACTTCAACTCCCAGAATTCCCCAGCCAGCATGGGGGAATTCCCCATCCTTTTCCTATGCTGGCTAGGGAATTCTGGGAGTTGAAGTCCACACCTCTTAAAGTGCCCAAGGTTGAGAAACACTGCCTTAAGTGATTTGAGCGTATTTTTTAAATCTGACTTCAGCAAGTGCTCACTAATAAGCACATAAGTTTGGTAAGATGGATAGATAAGCGGAGAGAGCTTCTTTTAGCTGCTCAACATTGATTAGCTACTTGGCACAATACACTGTACCTACAGAGAATTCTGAAATATTATTGCTATGTTCTGGTGGTAGCTGATACAAATAAAAAATAGGCAAAAGTATCCATGCAAAAAAGTAAACCTAACAAAAGGAAAAACGGGAAGTATTTGAAGCTCTACGCCACATGGACTGTTGGGAAAGTCCAACTTTAAGCCAAGAACTTAAGAGCAAAACTGCTACCTTGTCACCATATTGGTCTTCCAGTTATTCAGTTCTACAGTTTGTGTTGCCAAAAGCTTTCAGCTTTTTACATAGCACGAGACAGATCTTGGTTTTATGGCAGGCTCTGGGCTTTTACCTACCCATCTTTAATTCTATACTTAATGTCCATACAGTCTTTAGGTGCAACAGTAAAACGTTTTTACACTATAGTTTTAATTCCACGCTGGCTGGGGAATTCTGGGAGCTGAAGTCCACACCTCTTAAAGTTGCTGAGGCTGAGAAACACTGCTTTAGATCAGGGACTGCAGATGTGCTCAGCTTCCTGTTTACCAGAGAGCTTCCTTACCTTGGCCTTCTCTTCTGACATCATGTAGAGCTCCTGTTCACTCATCCAGGCTTCGGCTTCTGCAGCATCAAAGTAGTACTGTTGGGCTTTGTGGGATTCCTCAAGGCGCTTGTGGCGTTTCTCTGTCTCCTCAATCAGGAGGTTCCACAGCTGCTGCAAATCTGCAAGCCGCTGCTGGATTGCTTCGGCATTAAGGCTGCTGTCTGTAAGAATGTTTTGGCTCCTCTCGAAAATGTCATCGATACGAGGCTGGTGTCCATGGATTTCTTTCTGAAGTGTCTAATGGGGGTAGGGGGAATTTAATACTCATACTGGGAATAGCTTAACAAATGCTTAAAGGAAAGATAATGAGAAGTCACCCAAGACCCAGGGGTCCCATAACGCTCAAAGGCAATTTGAGAAAGTAGCATCTTTTGAGGAGAGCAACATTTTCTACAAATAATGTTGGCATAATAATATAAACTTTAAAGGACAAAGGGTTCATAAGATGGGGGAAATAATAAGATGAGACATAGAAGGCACACTGTTTTGGAGATGGTTCATATACACTCCCTAGAAGGATTAGCATCTCCAAAAATAATATCCCATTGGATATAATTATGGTTTAACCATTTTTCCCCAACTCTGTAGTCCACTACATCTTATTTACTTATTAGATCTATATCCTCGTTTTATTCTGTATAACTCAAGGTGCCATACATAATACTCTTCCTCCTATTTTCCTCACAACAACAACTCTGTGAGGTGGGCTGAGCTGAGAGAATATGATCGGCTCAAAGCCAACCAGCTGCTTTCCGTGCCTAAGGGAGAACTAGAACTCACAGTCTCCCAGTTTCTAGGCCAGCATCCTAACCACTATACCAAACTGCTCTCATCTTGAGAACAAAGACTGGGTAAAAATTAATGCAGTACAACTGACTGAGTCAGAGACATATTTATAATTTAAGCTTTTATCCTGTCCTTTCACACAAGCAATGCCCAAGGCATCTACACCTGATGTCCATGTCAGCAGAAAAGCTCACGATATGTGTAAAATGGGGAATTCAATCCAACATCAGACATAAGAAATAAATCAGCTCACTGTGGTGACAGGTGGAGTAGGTTCAAACAATTGTGCCATTTATTATCTCTACAGGGGTCACAAAGTAGCCTTAGTTTCTATCACAGATGGCCATTCAGTTGCATATAAGATACAGGAGCCACTAAAACTTACACGGATGATTAGAATACCATTGTGTGAATGGGGCTTTTCACTCATTAAAAAGTTAATACAAAACATCTGCCAGTGGAAAGGAGAAGAAAAAACAAAAGCATTCATCCACAACCCCCACACAAGATATTCCTTAAGGACAGAATCTACATTTTGAATATTTTGCCTATCTGAAGGTTGCTAACGAGTTCCAGCCTCTTACCTGATTTTTCTTAATTAATAATTGAACAGTCTGAAGGTTGTGCCCGTGATCTGTGGATGTGGCAATAGGCATCCTCTCTCCAACCCACAACTAGCAGAGATAAAATAATATGCTGATAAGTAAATAATGCAGGCATGGGAAGCAAATATAACAAGAATTAAGAGATGGGACGATAGCATCATGTGCTATCTGGAAAACAGAAACTCATAAAGCAAGCAAACTGTAACTGAGAATAATTTTTAAACTCACAATTTCATCCTCCACATCCCGGTTGAACTGATGGATCTCCTTAGAAGCCAGTAGGTGAGCCTTCCTTTCATTCAAGGGTTCCAGCAATTCCAGGAATTTCTTCTCCACAACGTAGCGTTTGCCATCAACTTCATCAGTACTCTTGCCCTCCTGACTCAGTGCCTGGGCTTGACTCTGCAGCTCCTCAATCTCTTTCTTACGAACATCCATTTGATTCTCAAGCATCTACGATGCAGATGAAAATGTAGATATTCATCCACTGCTAAGGCAGTATTACTGTCTAAGGAATGTTTGCAAGCCTCAAAACAAAAAGGTTCAACCACGAATTGCTACTTAAAAATTTTTCTACTATGCTTTAGACATCTATGATTACTACTCACTTCTATTTGGATCGTTTTAATTATTTTTAAACAAGTTTCCTTTTTTCTTCAAAAACCATATTTTAAGTGTTTTAGCTTGCCTAGCTGTGCAATATATTGTCTATAAGGAAACTATTTCTGCTTGAGTTTGGTTAGACTTCTGCTATGAATGTATACAATCTATTTTTCCATTGCTGTGTATTTTCAAATTTTAGTCTCCCAATCTTATACTGTTGGAAGGGTTTCTATTTCCCAATGTTGTGCCACATTGATTCTTGCTGCTATCAGCCATATCTTAATAAATTGTGATGCTTTTCATTTATATTCTCTGGGGTCATGTCCAATAAAAATATTTGTGGTTTAAATCTGAAATTTATTTTCAGAATTTTCCGGAACTTTTGGTTTTTTCTTTCCGGTATTTTTGAGTCTTTTTGCAAAACTCCAATCTTTCTATGACATAGTTTTCTGTGATTTATCGCAATTTCGGAGAGAAAGAATCCACCAATAACTTGCATCTTCATTATTATTATTATTTAATGTCTATGTAAATAATAAATATTATTATTCATTATTAAATGTCTAGCCCTTTTAGTCCAATTATTCAAAACGCAATATTGCAAACAACAACAACAAAAAAAGAATACAAAAGTTTACCAAGGTTAAGCCTGCCCCAGTGTCTATTTCAGCTCTATTGTGAAAATCAGCCCCAGTTAACATCTTACATATATGACAGGCATTTCTCACAAATCTCCAGAATATGGAGGAAACTTAAAGCAATGAATCACCCAAAGACAACAGTGCTATTTCTGCCCTTATCAAATGGACATGGAGTACAAAAGGTATTTTGTTGACTTTAGAGACTGCCATGAGCTGTTGAAGAATATACCCTCAAATTTTTTTTCTCTTCATTTTAGATGGCAGGGGAAGACATTTGTATTCGGATTACTTCTAGGAAACAAAGAATGCTAAATGCTACGGCTGTGCAGGGCTTCAGATCTGAAGGCACACACAATGGTCTGGAACTGTGAGAGTCAGAGCGAGAGGGGTTAAGAACGTACTCTCATCACCAGAACAATGAGGAAGAGATAAGAGAATGAGACTGGCCCCTCCCTAAAGAATGCAAGGGAGGTTGGGAGGGTGACCCTGGAAATTGCTCTCACTCTGAGAAGATTTCTGTAACGGGACTGAAGCCAATAAACCTTGCTGGATTGAATCTGTACTGTCTCTTGGAGTTTCCTGGGCTAATCCTGACAGGAACAGATATGGGTATGTACATAGCATCTGGCTGCAACTTCCTAAACTTCGGGCATCATGCTGCAGTTGCAGAGGGCAGCTGGCTGCTTTAAATCTCCAGACACAATAGTCCCTTGAATGATCTGAAGCACTTTTGAATTCAAAGCACTGTACTGTCCCACTAAATACTACTCAGCATAGTATGTTCAATATACTTCACATGATGCATTTCTTTTTCTTACAGAAGTATCACAAATACATAAAAATTATGTAATAATGGAGCACTATAGTCACCTTGAATGCTGTCCAACTGGAAAGGCATTCAGAGAGATTTTTATCATAAAAATAAACCCAGGTATGTCTCTTTCACTGTTTCTGCCCCTCTCTCTGTCCATTACCAAAGTGGCAGAGTTTGCTACTCCAATGGCTTTACCTGTTGTTTTTTCAGCAAAATGTTGACACTGGTGAGGTCTTTGCCATAATCATCTGACTGTATCTGGCTCTCCAAGCCATTCAGCCATTTATCTAGGTCAGCACAGCTCTGGGTGAACAGTTCAGCCTTATTGGCATCAAAAAGCCTCTGAGCTTTTGTTTGGGTGGTGCTTTCCAGTTCTTCCCACATTTGGTGTAGGCTTGTCAACTTCTCTTTCACAATTGCTTCAGTTTCAGGTTTCTCAGCAATCAACTGCATCCCTTCCTGCAAACAAACAGAATGGTCAACCAAGAACAGTTAACTCAGTTTCCCATAACCCGGTACCTCCAGATGCCTAGGATTAATTCACATGATTCTATGCTGGCATGTTCCTGAAGTCTCAGTCCCAGACCTTTTTAATACTGGCTCTCCAGGCTCAAAATAAGCCACAACATGGGCAGTGGAGATAAGATGCTGGAAAAGAACATTTGGAAACAATGTTCTAGGTATAACAATAATTTAGGCAAATTATTACTGTCATGTACTGTAGCCAAGATTAGAAATCTATTCCCAGCTTCATGCATCATAATTTGTGATGCTGAGATAAATACTAAGGCTGGGTGCTCCTCCCTGCATCTTCTCGGACAAAAATAGCTTTTACATAGGGGTCCTGGCCTGTATCAGACCAGAATTCTGTGTTAAGTGCAAAACAGTGAACTGTAGTATAATATTGGTTAACAAAATAGATAAGTCCCCTGTGTGAATATCATGGGGAGACTTCAACCAGACAGTCTGCAGTTCAAAACTGATGTTCTTCCACATCACCCATGCAGAAGCCACCCTGGGTATACCATCCTGGATCTTATGTCCATTTTCTCTCTTAGTGACCTCCACATGTATTGGGACATTGCTTGTGAGTATTAGGAGGTATAGTCCAAGATATCTAAAGGGAAAATGTTTGGAAAGGCTGGTACCTCTACGTTTCCAAGCACCAGCCTTTCCCTTCTTTCTTCCCAGAAGGTATTCCCATTCCTATGCCCATCTCTAAATTGGTCAGGTTAATCCGAAAGCTCAGAAGGGTCTCTATCACAAGTTCAGTGAAATAAAGACTGTAAACACATTCTATATAAAAGCAACTAGGAACAATCATTTTAGTACATAAAACTACTTTAACACCCAAGTTTGCAACCAGCACAGCACTTGCTGGATTCATATATCATGCTAGGCCACAATTTGCCTATAGTTTACTGAGTAAGTTGCAACTGACAATGTCCATACAACATACTTAGCCATGGTTCACAAACCACAGTAGCTATGTTCACATGTTGTAAACCATATTACAATACTGTATGCAGAAACCCAGCCAAGGCCAAGTGCTTTGAGGATATAATGGGTGTGAGTATAATCAAGCAAATGTGCTTTTTATAAATAACAGATGTCTCAGAGGCATGACAGGTAAACCCAAATACCTTTCCCAGACCTTCATTCCTATTTCCCATACCTTCTGGATTTTGTCAAGCCATTCTTTGTTGGAGCCAAGCTCAGCCATGAAGGCTTGGTGTTTCAGCCACTTGCTGTGAAGGTTCCTTGCTTCATCATAAGACATGTCTTGCGCTGTAAGCATCTTCTCATTAATCCAGAGGGACAGCTGAAAAATGAGTGGAAATGTTTAACTTTAAACAGGGTCTGTCTCCAGCCATATGACTCCTTCTGACAATTTCAGTCTGCTGACTAAGCCCAGATGCTGGTACCCATATAATGGAAATACTGGTCTTCAACAGGACCTTTTCTAATCTAGCTCCAGGACTATGGGACATTATTGTGAGGAACATTCATATGTTTCATTTGATATTGTAAACAGGTAAAACGCTTTCTACTCTGAAATGTCTCTAAGAATTGACTATATCCCATCATGCTAATTTTACCTATTTTTAATGGCATTTAAATGTTTATATTTTAATTGTTTCTTATACTGTTTGTAATAAAAACTGTAAACTACTTTGAAAATTGAAATTACACTTTTTTTTTCCAAAGGAAATTATTCTGTAAGATCCGTTGAATTACAGAATTCTTAATTCTAGGACTGGAAGGTAAGGAAAAAACCAAAAGACCAAAGTGAGGACATTTAAAAGACCAACTCAACATTAACCTACAGAGATCTATACCTTCAAACACCAATATGGGCTCGGTTTCAACTGGAAAAGCAGTGAAGAACCACTTGCTGCTTTCCCCTCCCAAAACTTCTCCCTTAAGCCATTTCATTCATGGGCACCTTTATTTCATAACTCATGAAAAATAGCAAGGGAAAGGGTTCCAAAAAACAAGATGGAAATGGGGATGAGTTCAGGCATCCTCCCATCTGTGACTTCTCAGCATGAAGTGGCTCTCAGCCACTTCACACTGGTTGGACCGTTCCATATCCAAAGCTGTGCTGGTGCCACAATGTCTAGTTTAGCCTCAAGGCACATTTATAAGATTGAATTACAGTTAAAGCACACATGGATTAACAAAAAGTCATAACAATGACTAACACTGAGTTAACAGTTACTTAATTAAGTGGTAGCAACAGAAAAATCCTTGAAGGCCCTATGCAAATTATTTGGAAATAATTCTACTGCAGCAATGTAGCTCAATGACAGAGAGCATCCTTTCATACCACCGTTTAAATTCCTGATATATCCAGTTTAAAAGATCTCACATTAGCCTGACTAGAAAAAAAACTTTTGCAGAAGTCTTTGTCAGGCAGAATTAGGGGGGTCAGGCTGAAAAGAGGATAGGGCTCTTGCTTATTCAGTGGTGGGACAAATAAGAGCTTGGCACAAAAGCTCTACCTACTGAAAATCCCACTATTAATAACCTGCTTTGCATATGGCCATCTTTGTCAGACAGTACTGGATGGTACAGTGGTCTGTGCACATTCAACTGTCAACACACAGCACGTATGCTGGCTGCAGTTTAAGGCACCAACAGTGTCATAGCTTTTACTACTGCCTGAGGCTACAATCAAAGGCTTCATCTAGCACTATGGGAGTGGAATTCCATAGTTTCATACAATAGGAATTGCCTTGCCTCCTCCTCCTTCCTGCACTCTCTAAACCTCTGGAATAAATTTGGGAGTACAAGTAGAGAAGAGCCTATTTCACCCATCCCTTCTCTTCTGCTGGCAAACAAAGAGGACTGGCTACCAGTTCAATCTCATGTCACTAACAAAAGCCTCTCCCAAGTAACCAGATCCAAATCTAGCTAACTTCTCTTTTTTGTAAGGTTTAGAAAATGTAGTACATTTTGAAGATGCACATTCTGCATTTTTTTAGCCAACCACCCCCAAGAGGAAAATATGTCAACAGATCTCAGATTCATAGTTTGCAGCAAATCTCTCCCACAGATAAAGTGTTATCCAAGCAAGGGGAGTGGAGCAGAATGGGACAGCTAGGCCAGCCACCCCCTATTTTTGGTTGACAAAGACTATTTTTCATTCATTCATGAACATTTCCAAAGGTCACTTTATAAAAAGCTCATTAAAGATGGAAATAAAAGGAAAATCTGCAATTGCGGGAATTAGAAGAATCTGCCTTTCAGAGGGAGATAACAAAGAGGTTGTTCATGGCTTTAGGAAAGGTTCTTTTTGAGCCTTCATCTGGACAATGGCTGGTCTGCTCCCAAAGCAGCACCAAGTTCTCTTTGAAGCTACATTATCCTGACTTACAGAGAGATGGGTTCTCAGGGTCCAACAATAGCAAAACATGGGAAGAGATGTGGGGGGAGGAGGGTGTCAGTTCTATTTATGAGCAAAGCTTTTGTAGCAAAGGAAGGGCTTAGAAGGTAGACAGAAAGGTTCCTGCTATATGCTGCTCAAATTATGAGGAGAAGCTAGGCTTTGCTGTGCTTGGTGTGAGAGCTATTCCTGTTGGCTTCAACCTCACACAATCAATCAAAACACAGAGATACCAGGCACTTCCTTTATGTCCATCCCTTGTCATAATTAAGCTCCATGTCTATCAATAATTCTTGATCACAAGCAATACTCCTGAGCTTTGATTTGCCTGCTCTCTGCCTCAGGGGTTTGATTCTCAAGAGCTCAAGTCTGGAGAAGTTTATTCTTTTATTTAACTTATTATATCACTAACAACTAAGTTGAATACAATGAGTGCATGAAATTCCTTTAAATCTTATCAAACCACTAGACCACCTAGGCCAGTACTATTTATCCTAACTTGCAGCAGTTCTCTGATGTCCCAAGAAAATTCAATTTTTTCTCATAAGGGATGAATGTATGGAAAGAATGGGTTTCCTTTAGTGCTCTTGTTTGAATTTCCATTATTATCTCTCTATAGGACAAAATACGGTGGTTGCATCTGACTGCAAAATGCATGGATTTGTTAAGCAATGGAGAAAAGAAGAATCTAGGAACTTATGGACTAAGCACTTTAATTTAAGTGCTGCTTCTATGTATTTTTTCAAAGAAAGGAAAACAATTTTACATTGGAACTGACCTATCTAGAAAAGCTTTTGGCTTTTTTTAATAAATGGTACACTGTTTGTCATTATTTTAACAAAAAAAAAAACAACAGGAATAATGAAAGCCACTAATGACTGTCTGCCCTTAGAGGTTAATCAACTGGTCTAGAGGTAATAGCTATCATCTGTTACTAATTAATGGATCAGACATAAAAGAAAAACTGAAACACACACTAATACAAGTACTTTCTGTTGAAGGGGAATGGAGAAGTCCTTTTCTCAATGGATTAAGAAAACATACCTCTTGGCAATCCTGAAGAAACTTTTGAAGATCTCTGTTGTCTTTTAATCTCATCAGAAGTTCACTGGCCACTTCACGATTCTTTTTATGTCTGTTCAAAATAAAAACAAGGAAGACATTTTTCAGTGCTGGAACTTTGAGCACATTAAATAAAGTCTGAATAGAAGCTTTGTTACTGCTCTTTTTGTTATCTTCTAATCTTTAGATGCTAAACTTTTTCTAGTCAGGGACAAAACTCCTTGAAATAAGGGACACAATGACAAGCCTCAAAATTTCACTGCACACAATAAAGTAACACGAAGCACCCTCACAATCATTTGCGTACTCAGGATGATGCTGGGAATTTTGACTGAGAATGGTGCTCATTTGAAGACAGTGATGATTGAATTATGTAAAAAAAAAAATTTTTTTTAGAAAGTAGTTTTATTTCAAACTTATAGCTGTGTAAATTTTGTGGAGAATACAAACCCCGTCAACTGAAGAGAAGAAAATTAGCAAGTATTTATGAATTAATTCAGAGGTGTTGTTGGATCACAATTCCCACCATACCTTACCACTGGCAAGGCTGACAGATGTTTCTTTACTTATTTATTCATTTATTGATTTGTCAAATTTATATGGCCTCCCATCTCACACAAAATGACTCTGGGTGGCATACAATAAAATCAACAATTAAAACATTCCACAAAACCACCTAAAAAACAATTGAACATAAATAAGAACAAGATCATGAGAGGGAATACATCGGAATGTAATGCAGCCAGTGTGCAGGCTCCATATTGCCAGGGGATCCCCACACCTGTTGAAAAAGCCACATTTTGAGGGCTTTCTGGAATGTCACAAGGGTTGGAGATAATCTCACCTTGGGGGGAATGAAGTTCCAAAGGGCAGGTGCCACAGCAGAAAAGGCCTACCTCCTGGGTCCCGTAAGATGGAACTCCTTAGCAAACAGGACCTGCAATGTGCCTCTCCTGCTGGACCAGATGGGATGGAGTGATGTAACAGGGGAGACATAGTCCCTCAGATAACCTGGCCCCATGCCATATACGGCTTTAAAGGTCAAAAACAGCACCCTGAATTGGACCCAGAAGCAAACTGGTAACCAGTGCAGCTTACAGAGCAGAGGTGTAACCTGTGTCCTTCTAGGGGCACACATAACTAACTGTGCTGCTGCGTTTTGCACCAGTTGAAGCTTCCAGATACTCTTCAAGGGCAGCCGTATGTAGAGTGCATTATAGTAGTCCAATCAGGAAGTGACCAGAGGTTGATGGGTAATTCAAGACACCCTAGTGGGCTACATGTGAATTAGTTTGAAAAAGTGATTCTGCATTACACAGTCTCTGCAGAATGAGTTCTAATGCACAGAAATATAGAAATTTTAGTGGAATGTTATAAAGGTTAAGTGTTTTCCTCAATCCTCACTGGCTTCATAATAAAGGAAAAGTAAAAAATTGTTTCTTTAATGTTTTCCAAGTTGCAGCTCATCCTCTTCCAAGAAATGCTGGGAATTTTATTTTATCCTCATGCCACAAAAATGTATAGTAAAAATAGTTTGCAGTTATTTTAAATGATTCTCAAATTTACAACAGCCTTACAATATCTGCTATAATTCCCACAACAGCCTTTCCTAAACTGGTACTATCTATAAATTTTGGACTTTTAACTCCCAGAATTCCCAGTTATTTTGGTTAATTCAGACTAGGAATTTTGGGAGTTGATATATAAACTGACCTGGAAGACCTTACTATGGACAAGGGTGCTTTCCAATCACTCTGGATTTAGATGATCCTCCTCCTCATGATACAAATACATCAAACAGGCCAGCAGAGGGTGGCTCACTTAAAAGCATCTTTTGAATTCAGAAACACTGGAAAAACCTGAACCAGGCCCATTATATCTTTTAGCTAACTATCTTAACTATGCTAGGTCTCAGTGTATAATATTAGCAAGGAAAGGAGAAACACAGTATCTTGCCAAAGACCTCCTAGTGAGAAGAAACCAAACTCCAGACCTATCCGATCTGGACTGCAAAATTCCATTAGATGGCAGCAAACAGACAACGAAAACTAACTGCTGCTTTCTAGTGATTATCCAGATTTTTGCAATGCAGATATGGTATGGCTAGTATCATTTACTGAATAGAGGAGAAATGAAAAAATACTGTATATTTAAAATAAAACTATCATGCTGTCCTTTCTTCTTTAAAAAATAAAATATGAGGTATGTGCAGTGGTAGCTCTTAATAGTTTTGTCATCAGAACTAGTATAGAATGTAAAGATTTTAAAATTATGCTGGTTACAGAGTGTGGCATTTTAATTTCTGATAAAAAATAGGCGCTTAATTTGACTAGACACAGAAACTAGGCCAGTTTTTCCACTCAGTACTGAGAATTTCTCTGTCACTATAAAGGACAAAACTTGTCCATTTTTTTCCCCAGAAACGAATGCTTTGGCAGAATGTTCTGTTAATGACTCCATTGCATATTATGAAGCTTTCTCACACAAGGCATAGTTCCTCAAAAGCTCTTTAATAAGCCTCAGCTATGACTCAATACCCCGTAAACCAACTTTTACCAAGTCAAGCTCTCTAGTGGTTTCCATAATCCTTAAATAAAGTAACAGGTTTAAGATAACTTTACAAATGGTTACATCTAATGTGTTCTAGAAAAAGGAAATTGTGGTGTATATTTTTGTCTTCCTAATTACAGGCATGACTTGTTTTTGAAAGAGATAACTGCAGAATTAAGCAAAAACAGTTCAGATATAGCTGAACATTAAAACAAATAACTAAGACATCAAATATCAGTGATTCTATAAGATTATACTATATTTAGACTTAAAGAAAGAGGGAAACAGCAACTCAGTTTTTAAAAGGTTTGATTATCATATCTTGGTTCAAGAAATTGAAATATGAACAAATCTTTTAAGCTATAAACATAGCCTCTTCATGATGAACAAGGAAATAAACCAGAATATCTTCATTACAAAGGGGGAAACTACTACTGAATTCTCTGTGCTACAAATAATATGTTTTGTATGTCACCCACTGCATGTCTGAATTTAGTCATCATGTTCTATTCTTATGTGCAAATCAGGATACTGTAACTACTTAACAAACCAGGTTTTAAAAAATGTGTGGACCCAGGCTATAGTTAACAGCTTCAAAACATCTAGGATTAAATGGGGGTTGAAGTCTTAATGTTCTGTTTTTTCCCCAAAACTCTGGATGATTGTTTCCCGTTTCACATGTGATAGAGACTGTGATTAACTGATTTGTTTCTGATTTGTTTTCTTCCATAAGCCATCACAAGGGAAGGAAGGGAAAAATTGCATACATACACTGCTGCTTACTTAGACCAAGCTTGAGGCAGCCATCAAAATATTGCTTTTATGTATTTCTTTTATGCCTGTTTTGCAAAACAATAGTACATATGATAGTTGTCAACTGAATACAGAATAAACTTATAAACTGTCTTCAAGAGAATCAGATACTAAAATTTTTGTTTAGTGATAGCTATTCTGGAATAACTGAAGGGTTCTAATTGGAGATACAACTGAACCTGGGACTTTCTACAAGTAAACCATGTACTATTTTCACCCAGCTATGAGCTCTGACAGCTAATTGGAACCTGCCTCAGCCAAAGTGCCAGTGCAAATTCTTCAATCTGATGTGCCACTCACTCAGCAGAATTTACAATTAGTGAAGTGGCTGGATGGGTATACACATTGCTTATAGCTAGCCACTTAAGTCTAGACAGACTTGGCAAGGAAGTTGATAGAAGAAATACGTTAGGTACCTTTATAAGCTGGTGCTGATAGAGGATGTCATCAGCTTCTCTTATTATTAACAATCTTGAAGCCATCTATGAACTGGAATGGTCTACTGAACTTGGAATTATGTGAGAGCCCCTAAATAGTTACTCTTCTGGAAGCCCATGCCAAGAATCTTTATAGACCTGGCACTGAAGACACGATACCAGCACCTAGTGCCCAGATCAGCTGCTTAGCAATCCCACTGCTGAAATCTATCCTGGATCCCCCTTTCAACTTGTTTTTCTAACTTGGTGCTTGCTTCTAATGGAATAGTATTCTACATCGAGGGCAATTAGAATTGTAGGTAATTTTTTGCAGTATTATAGCCAGGTAAGCGCAGCATAGCAAACCAAAAAGAGGGACACCATCCAAGTACCAAAGCTAGAGCCAGCCTAGACTGGCATAACCTTAAAGTCAAAGCAAATTTACAGGAGGTCCACATTCAATACAGAGTAACGACTATACATTTTTACACTCAGCTGACTGCTCTGAAAACTGGTCAGGCCACAAGGATTGCCAGAATATAAGTTTGCCATGTGAGCATTCTCACTTGGAAACAATGGGCATTTTATATTCTAATACCACCTTCCCTAACTTCAACAGCTGTATTAGACAACCAGTTAAGAACCATCAACCAGCATGTTCAACTCCCAGAAATCCCAGCTACATCGCCTCCACTCTGATAGCTTCACCGCACAAATTATAACCCTGGACAACTTATGGAGGATGCTGGGAATAGGGACAGATTGAGTAGAAGTAGTACATTAATTCACATGACACTCCTGATATGATTCTAGTCATATGAGGGATCACAATGCTCAAACAAGAGTTGTGCTGAACTGCTTCTGGTTTCTAACTGCTTCATTAACAGATGCTTTTTGTTGACTTTCAGTATCTGCTGATTTTTGAATGTTCATTTGGGGGGGTTGTTTTATTGCTTATTGATTTTACTGAACTGCACTCTTGCTTTTTCTCTTCTCAGGTATTATTTATTTATTACAAATATGTGTATGGTACTCATTCATATGAATCTAGGCACCTTACAATATTCCTACATTAAAACATCCATAAAATCAATCCAAGGTTAAAACACTAAACAATTTTCCTTGCTGTCCTGAATTAAAATCTTACTCAATAAATGCTCTACTAGGACATCAAATGCCAAATTTATTTGATTGTATGCATCCAGCCAACTGTAGTTTATTCATGATATTGTATATTTGGTAAACACAAGACACTCCCAAATATTATTAATGAACTGTACCTGTCATCAATGGAGTCCACTTTCTCTTGGATTTTGTCTGCGTTTATATTGCCATCACTAACCAGTCTTCTTCCTGTCTCTACAACTGCGTTAATCTTTTCTTCGTTGGCATCCATTGTGGTCATGAAATCCTCCTGTTTTTTGATAGCAGCTTCTGCTCCTTCCAATGTGGTGGGCATTTCAGTGTGTGCCAAAACATATTCCTGTAGTTTAAAAAGAGGCAGAGTAAGATACAACTTGGATAATGTATGGCTCACTAGTCTATAATTAACATTCTCTGGGTTAAGATAATACATTCAATCACTGCAGTAGATTGATTTCCATATCCCTAGTGCAAATGGACTCTGTTGGCCCAAACATAATCCCTGTGAATTTTTAAACAAGTTTCCATATCTAAGCAAATAGCTTCCTAGAAATTTGTCAACCTTGTTGAGCCAAAAGCAAGTGAATTTTCACAAACAGAGAAGATCTGTTGGACCATTCACAAGATCATGCCACACATTTATAGTCACATTCAAATGCCATGATCCCAGCATCATGATTTGGAGGACTGGGAATGAGTGGCAAGCTCAAAAGCTCTTTCTTCCTTTTCTTTTATACATTTCTACTGGGTGACTTCCCAATTTCTCTTCAACTGTGGCTTGAGGCATTCTTCCAATTCAGGATTAGAAAGATTTGAGAAAATCAGAAAGTCTTCTATGAATGAGAAGAAGAAAAGCAAAGCAAGATATGCAAGATGAACATGAGCTTGTCACTCCTTGATCCATCAGGAATGTGTTATCTGAATACAGTCAATATATCAGCTTGGGCAGCTGACCACAGCTTCCTTATAAGAAAACTGTTTTTCAAAATAGTTCTTAAGTCAGTTCAGAAAATGATTTCTTAACTCTAACGAACACTACCCCACAGGCAAAGATCTCAAATTAATTTTCTAACAGTACAAAAATGTGCTTGTTGCTTTATGTAGTAGGCTAAAATTTAGTCAGTTCAGTAGAAGTGGAAAAATGTTACCAAACATTTAATGTATCTCCAAAGTTCTTATGTGAAAAGATAGTGAGTCTAACATCATTATTTTGTCATTTTATAACAAGGATGGGCATCATGTGATTTTTACACATGTTGTTGAACTCCAATTTCCATGGGCCCTATCCAGGGAAGATGGGGACTGCTATTCATAACATTTGGAGAATCACAAGTTCCCCGAACCTGCTTTATGGGAATTAAAGCATCCTTGTCATGACAACTGCTTACCTGGTTGTTAAGAAATGCTTCTGCTTGCTTTGTGTCTCTAAGGAATAACTGATAGGCATGGGACTGGGAAAGAAGATTCTGTCGATTTTCCCACATTTTGTGAAGTTCATTCCATCCAGTGTCCAAGGCCTGCAGGCGCTGGTGTAAGAACATGTACTGAGCATCAGTCTGACCCTGGGTCACCATCTCACCAATATCTCTCATTTTCTGATAGTCTTCCTCATAATTATTGATCTCATTCTTAATGTTCTCATGCTGCGTGAGCAACTTTTCAGCCTCCATCAGTGTATTGGGCATGTCTTCTGAGGCAATGGCTGTCTGGGTCCGAGAAAGCCAGGACTGGAAGTCATCTAAGTCACGCAAAAATTGCTGCAGCTTGCTTGCCTCCCCCAGGGACTCTTCACGGTTCTTCAAGGTTGTCTTCATTTCTTCCCAAACATCATTGATTTCAGCAAGCCTAGATAGAATGGCGCGCGCCTGGTCAGGATGCTCTGATTCTAACTTTTCAGCCTCTTTCTGGAGATCGGTGAGCTTGGCCTCAATAGCTACCAAGTCACGTTCCATTCCAGTTAGCTTCCTCTGAAGAGCTATAACACCAGCCAAGTCATTGCCAAGCTCTTGGGTGGATTCAATAACTTTAGTCTTCTCTCTGATCCAAGATTTGGTTTCATTACATTCAAGATGGTAGTTCTGGATACTGAGAGCTGAGATAAGAGCATCTTTCTTTATGTCCACCAGTTCTCTGAATTGGCTCCACCTAAAACAAAGATGCAGAGAGGAAAAAGAGTGAACTTCACATTTTCTTCATTGCTTCTCTGTTCTAACTTTCAAAATGTAGTATTATATCTCCTTGCTTTCTCTTCCTCTTTATTTCTAGCTTTAAATATAATATTTTAAAATTTAACCACTATATTATACTATTACATTCTAAAAACTTGAACATTCCAAAAGGTATATGGGGAGAGTTACTTGAAGATGCACATAACATCATTTGTTTGATTAATGTTGGCAAATAATTAGACAGTCTGAATAAGGAAAGTAGATGAACCTAACTGGGGCAAGGAAAGCAATTTAACATAAATGCCAATTGATCATTATTATTTTTCAGGAGCAAATGCATATATTCAACTCTGAGCAGACAAAATGGAGTATAAACAACAAATAATACAACATCTATCTGGCCCCACATAGAAGGTAAAGATACACTTAAAGGTAAAAAAACAAGACAACTGGCAATATTCTTTACCTTGTATTGAGCTTATCTTGCTGTGCCTTGATCTCTTTTTCATTTGGATGGCCATTGTGCACCAGCTGCCTAGCTATCTGATTGACCACAGCAACACGTGATGCTTGACTATTCATTTCTGGTTCTAAACTTTCAAATCTAGAAAGGAAAAAAGAAAAATAGAGCCAACAGGTATTAATGATTAAGCCCACAGCTCAATGACCATGGAATTGAAAAAGGCTACAAAGTCTCTTACCTGTGCTGTATTACTTCCAGATCCTCCAGTTTCTCAGGGATCTCCATGTTATTCAGCCATTGTTCTTTCTCATCAATCCAAAGTTCACAAGCATCTGCTTCACTGAACATCTTATACAGAGCTAAAGTGTCTTGCAATGCCTGCTTACGAAGCCGGGTGAGTTCCGCAACCTCTTTGTACCTTTCCTCTATTCCAGACAATCTGCTCTGTACATCTGTGGACTCTGCATACTCCTGTGGTAAGGCTTTAGCTTGCTCATGCAGAGAATCAATTATTGACCTGTAGCTCGCAATCTCTTCAGCCACATCTTTGTGTTTCTTAACCAAGGACTGAGTTGAATATTCATCATGGCCAACATCATTGCTTGAAACAATTTTGAGGATATCCAACATCCATGTGTCAATGTCATCAGCATCAGCCTGGAACTGGTGAAGCAGGGAAGCTTCTTCCAATCGTTTCTTCCGTATGGCAGAGAGCTGCTCCAAATTAGCCCACTGATTCTGGATGTCTGAAATCCTCTCTCTGATCTTCTCAGACCCAAAGTGATTCTCAGCTATCATATCTTCCCCTTCTTTGACTGCCTGTTGGAAGTGACTACTCCGACCACTCATCTCATCTTCAAATGCCTTATGTTTGCTAAGAAGCCGGACAATGCTGGTTAAGTCTTTTCCATAATCATCTGATGACAAGATCTGTTCCTTTTCTCTTATCCATCCCTCCTCTTCAGCCATTTCCCAGAAGAATTTCCAAAGGCGTCGTGACTCTTCCAAGCGAGCACGACGTAGGGCTGACAGCTGACATAACTCCTGGTAACAGAACTCCATGTGAGCCACACGGTCTCGAATAACTTGTGGATCGCAGGGTTTGTAACCTGTTCACAGGCAGAGGGACGGACATGGAAAATTAATTGCAGAGACGATTAAATTACTTACACCTAGCAGATAAAGAAAATGCTAGTTTCTTAAAATCTGGTCATAGATTTTTCAATCTAAATGATTTCAACTTAAGAGATGCAATCTTCAGAGACATCTTTTAGGGCAAGTTAGAGTAAGTCTCTGATGGAACTTTAGACCTCACTCATCATTCCTCCACCACCATTTCCCAAGATGCCCATCTATAATGCATCCAAAATCTTTGCAAAACACAGAGCAAGGTAACCTGTTCTTCTGAAGGCTACTTTAAAATTTCCTTATGTCTGCTAGTTTCTTCTGTAATATGATGAAATAACATCAGAAAACTGAAGAAACCCCATGCAGGCTACATAATTATCCACAACAGATCGTTCCCATATAAATCCGTCACATCATGTGCCCAAATTTAGTTAGTGTTTTGTGTTCTATTACATCTGGAACAATGGCTACATCAACCAGAAAGCAGAAGAAATGGAAAGGAAAATTAGTGAAAAATGTTGGAACTGGGGCTTGGTCACCATAATCAATCTATTTTAACACATACTTTATCGGCCAAGAAATTAAAAGTGTGCTGGTATGTAACCAGTGGTGCCAACTTTAATCAACTATATATGCTTTCAAGACTGTACACATCTTATCTACATGTGTTGTTTCTGCAAATGAATATCTTATTTAAATATTGTGCTCAATGTATGGTTATAAGATGGAACAGGCATGTCTGGAGAATCTGGGTGTGTACCTGTTCCCAAACACTTGACAGTTTATTTTTATTTATTCATTTATCAAATTTGTATGGCTGCCCATCTCAAACAAGGTGACTCTGGGTGGTGTACAATAAAACCAACAATTGGTATCTTCTAGCTCTTAGAGCACCTAATATACATGTGGTTACAACTGGCATCTATCAAAAGATCAAGTATACATCTAAGAGTGAACCCGAGAGTCTTACCTTCCCCGTCTGTGGCAAATTTCTGAGCAGATGCATTGACCCCTCTCACTCGCTCAGCCTGTATGGCAATGTCAGCTTCCACAAGAGCGTGTTTCTGCAACAGGTCTTCTACCCCCAGGAGATGTTTGCCATAATCTTGAGACAGGAGCAACACCTGTTCATATATAACCAATTGGTGGAAGCATAAATTGCCACTTGTTCGTTTTTTAAAAAACTGAAGGATATTTTTATGACTACTCTTTCACAAATCTCTCTTCTTGGATATTTTGCACTTGAGCCAGTGTGTTCCAGAAAATACAAATGCTCTTGCAAGTGCAGAACTCATCACTTGTCTCTCACCTGTCTGATTTTATACACTAAGGACCTTGACTGAGTACCTATTTTGTACTTCTCTGTAAAAGGAAAGTGGGAACAAAACTCTTAGCATGATGGACAGCACACCACTTTTTTTTTAAACTATTTGAGTACGTACTGGCAGCAGCTCAATTCTTAAAAAAACTACAGCAACAAAATTATTACATTTTGGTATAGGCCCATAGGCTATGATCAGTAGCTGCAGCCCCTGATCCAAATCTGCTCTACTTTTCAGAATATGTTCTGGCCTCCCTGTTAACTCAGAGGAAAAAGAGATCATATTGGGAATAGTGGGTAGGTCAAATGGAACTGGTGGAACAGTTTTAGTTATAACCATAGAATCTGCATATTCTTTATGCACACCTTTGTCACATTGCAAAATCTGAGCACTTGCCTAATAACTGTATAATGAAAGCGTGTTCATTTTTCTGAATACTGTTGGTATACAGTTCTGCCACCTACCTTCATCTCATCCATCCAATCCATAATATAGAGCATTTCCTGGAAGATCTTTTGCAGACCAAGGTTCATCTCTAGTCGTTGCCTACGTGCCCTTAGTAACTCCAAGAGATACTCCCAGAGGCGAATCACATTATCCTTCCTTGCAGTGATGCGTTTAATATCATGATAGTTCTCTGCCTCAAGTTCCTTGGCAACAGCAACCACTGCCTGGACTCTTTCTTCATAGGCTGCAATGTCTGTCTCAATAGCTTCATGTTTCTTTGTTGCAGCCTCTACAGCTGGAAGGTCAAATCCAAAGTTATCCTGTAAGAGAAAGCATTAAGTAGATTAGTACAATGGTATTGATATTGTTTGCCATAAAGTTTCTGATTAATACTTCTGCAGTAGTCATGGGTCTTAGGATCAAGTGGCCTTGGGAGGTGGAACCTGACCAGCAACTTGTTTAAAAGGTTTGGTTGACCTCTGAAATTCTCCCCCATCTCACTCCTCCCATTCTATCCTGAATCATGTGGAATCATCAATATAATGTAGTTCAGGGATGGTGATTAAAATCTTACCCCTTCATACAGTGGCCTGGGGCACCCACCGTACTAGGACCTAACAGGGTTTAGTCTATAGTTATTGTATTATATAAACCCAGCCATTCTAATTTGTAAACTAGTATATGGCTTAGCACATGGTGTGAACTCAGCTAATTGTGGCTTATTCAACAAGTCAATGGTGAGCAAACATGGCTTAGAAATAGTGTGAACCCAGTCAGTGCTGTGCCTGTATTCTTGATATGGCCAACTGACTAATCAATACAGTTATACTACTGCTGCTGCTGTGTCTGTGTAAGGCCAAATGCATATTCTGTAGGCTTCTCTCATATCCTGCATATGTGGAACTGCAGTGCTGCATTCTTCTTCATCCAGTAAACTGACTAGTTTATGATCTAGCCATAAATCCCTGCCCTTTACCATAGCACGCTTGACGCAGTGATGTGGCACAGAGCTGTTAACACTTCTGACATGATGATGCCACCACCTGGGTTGGTCTTCTAAATGGCCCAGGATGAAGGGTTAGAATTCAGCAAGGGGCTGCCATTTCTGGTAGAATCTTGCATCAACCCCATTTTGGAAATAACAAAATAATTTTGCAGTACACCTGAACAAGGCTTAATTTTCTTTAGATAAACTAATTCTCTGGTTAATAGATATTTAGTGCAAGGCAGTAGTTCATAAGCAATTCTGTGTAGGTCTATTCAGAATCCTGAAGGAAATGCAGGATATAAATCAGAGAAACACACCCATCATCCCCTTAGTGCATGTGGGAATTATTCCCAGGTTAGAGCATGTGGCTTTATTTGCCTAAATTCTTTAAAAGCGTCACCTGAGAAACCAGACGTTGATTTTCACTTAGCCAAGTCTCCCGCATAGCTGCCTTACGGTCAAATCTGCGGGCAAGTTGTTCCAGTTTCTCCTGTCGGATGAGCTCATTACGCAATGCCAGTTCTCTTTCATGTTCAGCTTTTTCCAGTCTTTCCCAGGCCTGAGTAAATAATAAAAAATAAACAATTGTGTAGTTTACATAAGGAAAAAAAGTGAGAAGTTTAAATGTTTATTTTAGCACTGGATCAATATTACACAATAATTTTAATAAGGCAACTTTCGGACTGCTGGTATTATTTAGGAAACATAAAAGGCAAAGCCTGTGGTTGAGATTAAGGGTTGATCAAAGCATTAGAGGTATCAGTTTTAGCATTTACGTTCCTATAAAACAGGCATAAAACCTCATTGTTTTACCTGGGACTTTTCCTTTGTGTGGCTGATTTGGCGAGTTCTAGATTCTGCATAGCAATTGGCAGATACTGAATCACAGAACTGCATGGCTGACTCAGAAAAGATAAGTTTCACTTTTTAAAAGGACAAATTTCAAGGACTCATGGCTACAGTGAAAAATCTGAAAAACTGCTAAGAAAGAAAGAGTTGGATAGGACTTTCTATAGTCAGGATGCTAGTTTTCTATTTTTATCTTAGCAATATATGTACTTTCTCAAGATAGTGAAGAAATACATCCTGAAAACTTTGCAAACAGAATTAAAGCAACAAAGCCAGAATAGAAATCTTGCAATAAAGCAAACTGATCTAACTGGGAGAGTATCACAAGTTGCCTGTGCAGTTAATCAGCACCCTTTAATCCAAAACATTTGGTCAGTTGCCTGTTTGAAGGAAGGGCCATATAACATATTGCATGTCTTAACAGAATGCAACCAACGGAGCCAGCCCATTTAATTAGATCCTCCCCATAATAAATAAATACATAAATAAATAAACAAACATTCTCAATTAGCCATCTTGTATCAAGATGCTTCTGTTTGGAACCTAAGAATATTTAAGAGTTTACAGGCAGAACAGTTTAACACATGAGGAATTTACTGCTGTAATTATGCATGAAAGCAACAGCTGCCCTGAGAATTCCAGCCAGGATGAAAAGCAAATTACGAAGTGTTATCTTTTTAAAAGTACATTATTATCTCCAACAGATCTTGTCAAACTAGTTGCTGTTCATCTGGTTGAACCAGTAAAGCAATTAATTATCTTCTTCTCCAGCATCTTTATTGCACTGCTATAAGATTCAATAGTTTCTTTATAAACTTTTTTTCCCTTTGAACATCCTCTGTCTTGTTCCTACTTGAATGGGAAGTTAGCCTGGGCAAGGGAAGTCATGTAGGAGCATATTCCTCCAATTCATCCCAACAAACTCTTTCTACGACAACCTTCCTGAAAACTATGCTCCACAGCAGGCGATTAAGTGCAGGCCTATTTTCATAGAAGATTATAAATGGCTTCATTTTGGTGAACTTAACCATACGAAGACTCAAGGAAACGAAATGATAATTTTAAAATAATGCATGTTCAGTGTCCTGCTCTTTACAGAATAGAGTACACTATTGTGTATAGTACACTACCCAGCAGAAAGTGTGGCACAATCTACAGAAATACTTCTGTAGTGCAGAAAAAGTGACCTGCATTTTTTGTTAGGTTCTTGCATTCTCCATAAAAATCTAAGACAGAAATTAGTCCCTAGTGGCCTGTGTACCAAATACATCTTCTAAGGATGCTATATAGTTTGACGGTTACCTTTTCTTTCTTCCATATTAAGTAAGAACACTGGGAAGCTCAGTGGGGAGGAATGCGTGAAGAAGCAGACATAAATCAGGACAGCTGATCCTGACAGTGGTTGCTTGAAAAATCACCTTGAAAAGAAGAGTCCAAGCGTTGGGCCATCTCCTTATATTGATCCAAAATAAATGTGGAATGAGAACTGAGAGCTTCATTATACCATTCCTCTATTTTTGGCTCCCACTGGCTATCACTACATCTGGCTCCATTTTGTCTCAGAAAAAAAAAATCCTTCCAGCATGCAGTTTCACTTGGCTTTGCACTATTTTAAAAAAACTGCCTTTGCACTAGGACACTTTGGTTTTTTATTCCTCTTCTATCTGCTAGTTATATATGCCAGACTGGTACACTGCAGATGTGGTGAGCTATGGCTACCATAATTCCTGACCATTGGCCATGCTGTTTAAGGATTTTTGAGAGCTTAAGTCCAAACTATTTGGAAGTCACAGTGTTGCTGCATTATATATCATAAATCCTCTCCAGGACAATTGTTATCCTCCAAAAGCTTGATCATTGCACAGTTCAGTTACTAGCACTGGGAGAACAAATCAGTTAGAAATGTATATATGTATCTACCTTGTTGATATCTGAGATTAGTTTTCCTTCTCTGGGCATATACACTTTTTGATTGTTAGCCCTCATTTTACTTTGGATGGTGAAAAGCAGTACTTCCAGATTTCCTTTTTCTGTGAATCTGAAAAGAAAGCAGTGTCGGTAAAATTCAGAGGAAAATATTACAACTGGCAATCCCTTTTGTGGTGTGCATCTGCTTGTACCCTGTGTCCAGATTTATGGCTTGCTTACACATTACAGCAGAAGTAACCACCCTTATTTCTAGGATAAATATCATGAATGCTCATGGATCAGGCCACTTACAGCCCTGGAGTCTTGTTTGCAGTCACACCAACTGGATGGAGAAGGACTTTTACATTTATTAACAGGCATGAATTTGAGACATTTGACCATGAACTAAGCAGAATACTTAGTTTAATGTAATTCTTCCCAAAAGACAGAGTGCTATAGTGGTTAAGGCACTGGATTATAAGCAGGGAGACCCAGGTTCTACTCCATCCTTAGCCATGGAAACGCACTGAGTGACTTTGGACAAGTCACTCTCTCTCAGCCCAACCCAACTCATGGAGTTGTTGCTGTGGGGAAAACAGGAGGGAGCGCTAAGTATGCCATCTTGAGTCCCTGAATGAATGGTAGGATATAAATCAAATAAATATTTCACCAGCAAAACATTACCATATTCTAGTTGTCCAAGATTAATAGATATAAATAGCAAGATGATTCCCAGTTGTTTATCACACTGGGATTAATTCTTCTCTCCCAACCCAAAATATAATGATTATGGTGAATAAATCATACTTGGGTGGTTTTTCCACTGTGCGGTAGGTATTGAATGCTTGTAGCTGTTGCTGCACGCCAACTAGTGAGTTGGCAAACTTGCGATTGTTCAGGATGATAATGGTTTGTTCAATCCACTCAAGGAGATCAGAGGCAAGAGACTCGTATTTCTCAATCATCTTCTCAGTTTCAATTGCATTGTCAAGCACCTGTAACAAGCAGTTCAAGGCAAAGAGATGAGGGTCAGACTTCTTCAGATAAACGCTGTGCCAATGTAAAAATGGTGTTAATGTCTATGTATGATCAAACAATATATTTCACTGCAGCTGTAGCTATCTGGAGAGTTAAAAACCAAAAGAAAGGGGGTAGATGTAGTAAAAAAAGCAGGACTGCTGAGATATAAAATACACATGCCCGAACAAAATGTGAGCTTCACTGAGAATATTTAAAGGAGAATCACTACTACGTAAATGAATTCACCATTATAGTTCATACCAAATCCACACTGAGATGCAAAAAGTGTTATTAAAGCGGCACTAAAATTTGCATATGATCAAATTGACTAAGCCAACAGAAAAAAAATAAGCATGCTACATTCCATATTTAAAACCTTAGCTTGTGTACCTTTCCAATTCGCTTTCCTTCAACAGCTAAAGCTTTCATCTTAGAAAAATAGTGGTAATATGTCACCACATAGGTGATAATAGACTTTTCATCTGGATGGTCAACACTGATATCTGAAAAGCAAACAAGAGTTGTTTTACTACAGAACTGGATGATTTAAAAGCACTCCATGCTGAAGATTCACTTCAACAAGGATCAGGAATTCAACTGGGACAAGGTACTGGAGGTAAGACAATACAGAGTTTCATACAACTCATTTTCATATTGCAATGTCACAATGTTCAGAGTTTATTTATTATATACTGATATTCCAGCCTGTGCATGGCTCTCCCACTCATATTTTATATTCACAACAACCACATGAGGGTGGTGAGACTGAAGGAGTGAGAACTTCATGGCAAGATTCATGACTGGGAATATGAACACCATATGAATTCCCATGCCCAATCTACACTCTAATACTCAAGTACCATAGTGACCGTTAAGTGTGCTTTCCTGCTCTTCTCCAGAGCATTAATTCCAGAAAATAAAGGTAGGGAAACACAAATTACCATACTATCATATAACAAAATTAATGTTTACAGATGTTATGGGGTGAGGGACTGAGCTAAACTTAAAATGGCTGATTTTGGCAGGTGTAGAGTGTTTAGTCTAAAGTCTAATTCTGGCTTTCATTAGAGCATTGGAGTTGAGAATTTAAAATGAAATCCAGAGTGGTTCCCTAGTTTGAAATTTACTTGGACTCTATGATTTGCCTGTAAAAGCAGCTGCTCATTCTTAGCCTGTCTTATATACAGATACAGAATAAAAGTCAGGGACTTCTGTTAGAAGATGATGATCTGTGTAACTCAATGGATATAACAGAAGAATAGATTTGTGATCTGCCTCTAACAATCGTATTACTCTCCTATGACCCTCACTCCCAACTCTGTCACATTCACATTGGTTTAGAGATTAAGAAGTTTGGAAAAGAAGCTCTGGCTGGCTAAAAACGAGGCAGTGGACATAGGAAAGCTGACAAATGAGGAGAAGTCTGTGTTACTGCCAAAAGTTCTTACCTTCTGGGTCCAGCAGTTTAGTAAGGCCAAGGTGTTGCTCTGCCAGGTTAAAAGCATTCTGCAGATTGTAGTGTGCATTTGATTTCTTCAGCTTATCAAAGTCAATTAAATCAGGCCTAAATAAGGAATGTAAAATATATTTATCTAAATCTACAATACTTTGGATTTTGTAAGTACACAAACTCTATTCTGTGCTATGCATAAATTACAAAGAAGTCAGGAATATTAGCAAGGGAACCAGACAAATAAAGAGCCAAAGTCAGTCAGAAATGAGACACATAATCCATTTTTAGACAGAGGCAGACTCATCTATATTTTATCGTCTTTGTGGCAGAGAAAAGTAGCCCAATACATATTGATCAAGGAGCATAATTTCACAAATGGAGAGGGAGGGATGTGATTCTGTGACATGGGAGAAAAATGACTTGTGAGAGGCAATACATGCACGCAAAGGCCAGAGCATGCAACTGAAGCAAGAGGGCAAGAATGAAAGTTAAAATCAATCATCAGCCTATGAATTCTCTTGGGAGTGAAGAGCAAAAGGATTTTATATATGCAATTTTCCAGCCAAATTACTGATTGCAGACTTTTAACTTTATTTCAATCATATTATTTCTGTTTTTATTTTTAAATAACTACCTCATTACACAGGCCAAACTGTACACAGCAAATAAGATATTATGATGCATGAACTACATTTACATGAGGATCAAAGGCACCAAAATGTGCTCCTCTAACATGTAGTAGGTCCTTGAGATGGGCACCCTACAGGTCCTGCTGCCACTTGATAAAAACCAATATTCAAAGAATTTTTAACATTATTTTTTATAGATCAAAGGGAGGTGTATGAAAAGGTCTTCGTTGTTCCAACAACTAAAGAGACAAATCACTCTATAAAAAGAATAGCAACTTTTTTCAGCAGAAGAAACTGCCATTAGGGATAATAAATGAGGTCCTAGGCTAATGCATATGTCACCCTAGACAGGCTCAAGTGGCTGCAAGGTTGAAGATCTGGGACCTCCTCTTCCAGAAGCTGTCTGGGTGTACAAAGGATAGCTCTGCCTGCCTTGGTGTAGTAGTTTGGTAGCTGCTCTGCATTACCTATCTTCCAGGAGAGCACTGCAGCTGGTATCCTCACCCTATTGCTGATATGTGAGAAAAAGGGTTCCCACTCCCACAACCCATGTTCCTTTCACTGATAAATTCTGGCAAGAGAGAGAGACAGAGAGAGATTAAAAAAAATCTATAGCCATCTCCTGGTTCTGTGGTGGTAAGGCACATGGCTATGGAAATCCTTTCCTCTCCCCTTTTGAAAGGGAGATCAACCTCACAAGAAATAAATAAAATCAAATTTCATTCTTTAAAAAAAGGGAAAAATATAAAAAATCCCTTTTTTAGCTTTAAGTAGTCCCAAACCAAGCTTTCAGTGATAAGGATTTATTTATTTATTTATCAAATTTATATGCCGCCCAATGATAAAAATGTAGTTCAAATCTCAGCGACTTAAAAAGCAATCCCCTATAGAAAAAAATAAAAGGAAAATATAAGGCTCTGGAGTAAACCACAACAATGCTGGTCTGCTTGTAATTTAGAGGCAATTCTACCCTAATCAGGTTTCAAGTTGCAGACAACAAACAATTCCTGAGCATTTACAGAGAAAATAAATACCAGGGACAGAATAATCAACTTTAACAATACAGTACAAATACAAATACAAAATTAAAATTAATTTTATGAACTATTTTTAGCTAAGGGTTTTTTAACCTGCCTGTTCAAAGATGGCAATTTTCCTGAAAAAGATTTCTCTCTATCTCAATTAGTCCTGAAGTTCTTTTCCAGCTCTTTGAGGATTCCAGACAGCTAATTCTGATGCTGTTGGGAAGATATTTATGAACTCTGTTTCTCTTCTCAGCCTGTTTCCAATTTCTGCATTTCTTTTTTAAAGAAGACAAACCGTTTTTCTCTCCAGCAGAAAGGGAGGGGTTTGTGTGTATGGTGGGGAGGTAATCTCCTAGCATATGTGATCTCTAGCCATGTCTCATTCAGACTTCAGTCTGCTTGAATGTGTATCAACACTCAGGGGCTGCTGGCTGTCAAAGAATGTGAGATGGGGACTTGCTTGCCCATACAATGTACACCGCTGTTTTCATGTGTTCTACCGAATAGCATGACCAAAAAGATACAGTGCATGTTCAGACAGGATCAAAGGAGAAGGACAAAAGTGCCAAATTTCAGCAGTTAGGATAGGTACCTGCAATGCAATCCTAAGCATATCTATCTGAAAGTAAGCCTCACTAAATGTAGGATTTATTTCCAAGGTCACATGCACACGGGGCTGTTAGAATTTGTTCCATGGAAAGGAATGTTATAGAATTAAGTCAACGGTTTCACAGAAGTGGTTTAGAGTGAGGTCTGAAGAGGCAGACAGAAATGGAGAAATGCAGGTGTCTCAGAAAGGAGATCTAGATCTTTCATTTTGAGCAAAATATAATTCTGCAACCATTGGTTCAGTGTTTAAAACCCTCACAAACATTTCATCAAATGCCCACCTGTGTTTATGGATTAGTGCGTTGAAAGCCATGCCGTCCCTCCAGCTGGTGGTGAAGTTGTGAATGTTGACGTTGGGATAGCTGACACAAAAAAGGACCAAAGGAAAAACAAAAGAAAACTCAATCAATATAAGTTTAATGCTCAGAAACATGAAAAATGAGTGGTACTAACTAGCTGCTTAAGGTTCCAGATTTTGTGCTCGAGCACTCTCAAAGTATCTGCAGTCATTTTCAAGTCAAGTTCTAAAAATCAAAACAGGATCTGGCCTCCTAGATAATGCACAAGCAGTCCTGTTTAAATATACGTAATTAAAAGACGTGGAGGATTCAGTTACTGAATTTATTGTGAACTTATTGACCACCAAAAAAATGGGATTGTGATGAACCCAGAAATTTTCTGAAGCCCCAACATAGTTGTATATGAAAAAAGGATGAGCAAAGGATTACTGAAGCTTGCAGGAACATGAGGAGCCAGGTGAGAAAGGAGGCCCCAGAGCAGGTAAGGACGCAAGCAAATGCCTGGACCAAGACCAAAAGTCTTTGGTGAGATGCCACACTTGTGCAGCCTAGCCAAGATGACTGATTCATGCCAAACTAGAAGTGAGGGGATGGGAGACAGTTCTAGAACAAAACACTAAGAGAAGTGAATGGCAGTTGGCAGTAGCTTCTCCTACAGCTGCCCATGTAGTGATCATCTGAAAATAAAGGTCATCCTCCACCCCGGGGTTACCACAGTGCAAGAATGATTGGTCAAATCTTGGCATTATTAAAGGCAGTTGGGACTACAGTCCAAGTCTCATTCCAATCAGTCTACCAAGCCCTGCATAAGAAGCCTGTGCTTCCAAGATTGTGGCAGGCTCAGGGATATATAATGTGTGACTCCCTGAATTATGTAGCTCACAAAGACAGTGCTGCTAGAGCAGTAGCAGTGACATTAACTACAGTACCTACAAAATATTGTGGGTCAGTTCATATTGCTGGCAAAACATCACAAGATGTGATGTTCCATTGGACCATGATATACCACAGTATGCTTTTTAGTTTTAAGTGGTGTGGTTTCCTTGATCAAGTCACTCTTCCCAAGACAAGATACATGTACACACACACACACACACGCTCCTCCACTACTGTAGAATGATGTATGGAAAAGCTAGGTGACTATTCAGTTCAAACTCACCCAGCTGTCTTCATCTGGCACCATAGGAGTAGTGCATCTTTAGCAGATTTCTTTTCTTTATTGTCTTCTGTTTCAACACTGATGTCCTGAATCTGCAAAGTCACACATTAATGTGAATAGCCATTCATTTATCAAGTCCTTTGATGATTAATTTCATGCCTGCACTTCTAAGAGAACAAAGTTACCAAAACAATGGTAGAGTAAAATACTAAGAAATGAATAAACAGCTAAAACAAATATACATAAATGCATAAATCTGCACACACACAAAAGCTTTCTTTCCAATATTTAATGCTTCCAGTACTTCTTTTCTTAGCTTAGTTACAAAGAAATTGGGAACTTCCTCCTGCTTTTAAAATCAATGGAACATATTAACTGACTCCTTAACACTCCTGTGTTTACTTAAGCATGGTTTTGTGAAACAAACCGAAATCAGTGTGCAGGTATTCCTCATTTAGTGACTACCTTGGACAGGTATGATGCTGATGAAAAAGTTACTTTGCAACCAATCCTCACATTTAAGACCTGTGCAGGTCTTTAAAGTAAAGGAAAGCTGAAATAAGATCATAAGCACAGTCAGTTTCACTTAGTGACTGCTTCACTTAATGACCAAGTTGCCAGTCCCAACTGTGGTAGATAAATGAGGACTACCTCTGTGGGTTAAAGTTGGCTTGTTGCAAGCAAGTTCTACTAAATGTTAAATACAATGTGTTGAATTGGAGTGATGTGAAAAGCTAAGGTTTGTCAAAAACTGAAGCAAACATTTCTGAATTCTTCCTCACAGATACTGCAGGGAAGGAGTGAAACACAAGAAGGTAGTGGATGTTACCTCATTTTCATCCCAGCTGAAACAAGATTTTATCCAATGTTTGTAAGTCTTTTGTCTGAGAATGATTCAGTTAAGATTGTGTACCCAAATACCACTGACTTCCATGTGGTTTTATTTGACTTAAGATGCTGAACCTTGTTTGGGTGGAACCAATATATCCCAACTTGTCCTGATTTGTATAACTCTGAAGTAAAATGGCAAGAATAAATGTTCCTCATCTTAACCCAAAAGGAAAAAATGAGAAAAATGTTCAAAACAGGAAAATAAATAATATAAACATTGAACATTGCAAAAAGGTTTGCAATGGTTTGTGCGTGAAAGAGGAGCTAGCAAAGAATGACATAGCTGGAAACATAAGATGATTCTGCATTTACCTGGAATCTCAATATAATTGTCCAAATAAGGCCAAGAGTTAGCCTGTGATTTCCATCCACGATATCATGAGATCCCATGTTTTCAAGATGCACTCGCTGTTCTTTCAGAAACTGGAGAGCTTTGTCAACATTTTCCAAGCAATGGATTCGCATCCTTCCCTTTGTTGGCTTGGGCTACATGGAACATTTTTAAAAATGAGGAAAAGAAACAATAATGAAAAGGTAGTGAAGGTTTAATTATTCTAAGACAAGTTATCAACAACTCCATAGCCCAGTGTTTTTCAAACTTGGCAACTTTAAGATGTGTGGACTTCAACTCCCAGAATTCCCCAGCATGCTGGTTGGGAGATTCTGGGTGTTGAAGTCCACACATCTTAAAGTTGTCAAGTTTGAAAAACACTGCTATACACAATAACCTTCAAAAGGTATGCTATGATGCAGACAGGTTTCCCCATTTACTTTTATAGATGGAACCATTTAGTGGCTGGCCACCCAAACAAGGGCCTTCTCAATGTCAACATCCCAGCTGGGGAATACCCTTCCTGAAGAGGCTAACCTGGAATCTAGTTTTCAGCAGCAGGTGAAGCATTTCTCATTCTCCCAGCTAACTTACGGCACTTTAAAAATTGTCATGAGACAATTAAAAAGAATCATTAAGATTTTCAGTGTTATTATTGCTAGTTTTGTTTATCTACTTAGCTTGCTGTGCGGGAGAGAAAATAAAAGATTACTTCATTTAAGGGGTAGTATTTTATTATATTAAATTCTATTAAATGACTAAACAATAATGTTGACTAGATAAAACATCAGCCCCAAAATAAGCAAATAATGCCGAATCAAAGTTTTCATTTTGTGGCTCACCAAACACTGAATGAGTGCATATGATGCTGGTTACTTTTAGGGGAAACATCCTGTTTTCATGTTTCTGTACTCACATTCCTTGCAGTGGTGAGAAAGTGCTAAACAAGCAAATAGAGCTTTGCATGCATGGGGTAATGAGAGCTGGTAAAAGTCCAAGGAACACTGTCTGCCAAAATGTAAACTCTTTTTTAAAAGGCCAATCAGAGCTGCAGCCATGACTGATTGAGGAGACCTCAGGATTAGAAAACTTTACAACTTCTTTTGGAGTCTTTATAAAAAATAAGACAGATGTTAGGAAGAAGAAATTAGTTCCAGCTCACTTCCATAAAGGAACAAAAAGGAGCAAGCAATGCTTCAGGAAAGCATTTCAGAAAAAATATAAATTGTACACCACCACCTTAAGAGCATATGTCAAGTTGTTGCATTAAGAGGCTCTTATGTAGCTCATAAAAAGAAAAGGGGAGATGATCCGTTTTCATTCAGTAAAACTACCACAATTCACGATATTGTAGTTAAATTGAGAATCATCAACTTCTTTCTAACAGAAGACTAGAGCTTGAATAATCAGAAGAGTTCATCTAGAACAATTCAAATGAGGTAGGATTATTTCTAACCATTCTTTTCCTTCATAGAGATAGATAGGCCAACAGCCAGCTCTCCCAGATCTTCTGCTAGATCACAACATGGAACGTAACACTCCTCGTTGCATGAATTTATAGACCATGCCAGAAATTTTCAACATGTGACTCAGAGTGAGTCAGTATGATCATTCCACTTTCAGTGGACTTGGGATGGCCAATAAATAGTGTTTGTAGCTAAGTATTTGATATGAATAAAACATTAGATAATGGTCCCATAAACCAAGGAATGAGCTGGATTTACATATGCTAAGCCACAAAATTGTTTGGTTTTGGCTAGCTCAGTGTGTAAATCCAGCCATTATTTTGTCTATTTGTTTAACAAAATTTCTAAACCACACCATTCTAACAGTCACTGGACAATGTACAGCACAAACCTGGGGAATATGCAGCAATGGCAAAATTGACAGTATACATCCAGAACAAAAGTTTGACTAAATTTAAACAAGAATGGGTTCTTGATATATTACATGTCATATAATAGGGCAAACTCAGATACTTAAAGAGTTCTGTTTTTAAGAGGGAAATATTTGATGTAAAGGTAGTGACCAGAAGCAATTTTAACTTTTATAAATAATTTTATGTAGTCACCAGTCGCGTACAGTAGGAAGGAATCTAGAACTTAATAGGTTTTTTTTTACTGATTGTTTTTAGTATTTATTTTTATTTTTTTTATTTTTTCATGTGCATTTATTGTTGTGAGCCACCCAGAGTCACTGAAAGTAAGGTGGCATACAAGTTTAATACATAATAATAATAATAAAAAAATTATAAACAATGGTGACATCAATATATATATAAATATTTAGAGTTTTAGTGATTTAGTGATTTACAGTCATTTCTTCAAGATGATATGAGTAAGGTTTTATATATTCAATTAATTATATAATCAATGAAATAATTAAATGATATGACACTTGTAAATTCTCTATTTACTAATATTTTATTTTACACCACTATGTCCTTTCCCACTTCCTTCTCTTTTCTTTTATGTTTTAGGAATAAAACATTTCATTCCTTAAATATTTTAAAATAAATACAATTAAAAAAAGAAAGAAAAGAAACTACAAAAAAGGCATAATAAATTACGCAAAAATAAAATAAGGTGAATGCAATCAAATACTCAGATAGCATTGTTCACAATCAGCTTAGGCCAAAGGCATAATGTTTCTCTGTTCTCACTTTGCTTCCAAAAAGCAAAGTTGGTTGAGGCTGCTCATACCTGTGGAGGGGGGAAAGTTCCATCAAGTGGGGGCAACTACAAAAAAGCCCTGTCTTCTTGTTTGCACCATGTCTACCTCTCAAGGAAGGAGACAAGCCTTGTTGTCTGTAAACTATGGTTTATGGTAAGTATGGGCAATGTTTGAGAGTAAAGACCAGCAACCAAGTCTCCAGATCTTCTGGAGGGCCACCAAAGGCCATCTGGTGATGACGTGATGTCACCAGAAGGGATGTCTGTGTTTTTAAGCTGTTGTTTTTGTTTTATATTTGTTTTTGGGACTATAGTATGTTAGAATAAAAATTCTAAAACACATTCAGCTTAGAGCTCTGTTTTAAATAAATAATCAGACAAATAAGAATTTTCTCAAAGAGGAAATCAACAGTCGATGGACATATTTCCCAGAAAGACATTTTGATCACTCCAATAAACTTTCCTGTCACCATGAAGAGACAAGCAAGTACAGGTTGGGGGCAGGGGGAGATAAGGAAGTTGCAACTTTTTATTTGTGCCTTGCCTTGAAACTGCAGAGACCATTATCAATAATATCATGACATTAGACAGGAACAAACTTTGCCTTCTTTTAAGGGTTTAAGTCACAAAATAGGAATCTTACACTTTGCAAAAGATTAAACTACCTACTTTGTCCCATTAAGAAAAGGGGGATGTTTTATTTACTAAGTCTATATACCATTCCAATAACAAAATCAATTCTAAGCAGTTTTATAGACATGAATACAGTAATTATATTAAAAACACAAGTCAGTGAAGCAACATAATAAATGCACAAGCACAGGGAATAGCCTTATTTGTTTAAATTACAAATTTGGACACCGCCCATCTCATGAGGAAGTGACTCTGGATGGTTTACAATAAAAATAGTATAAAAATACATATAAAATATTATATGCTCTGGCTCTTAAAGCCACCCCATAGAGAATCACTGATGCTGATCTGAGGGATTCCTTTGCTTTTTATTTTTGGCCTTCAAGTCAGAATTGATTCCTGGCACCTACATGGCACGTCCATGAAGTTTTCTAGGCAAGGTTTTCCATTACCTTCTTCCTAAGACTGAGAGGGACTGACTGGCCCAAGGTTGCCCAGCTGTCTTTGGTGTCTAAGGGAGGCCTAGAACTCAGGTTTTCCCAACCCTAATCCAGCACTGTAACCATTACACAAAACTGGCTCTTGTGTATATGTGTAGGAAAGCCTTTTTGAAAGCACCCTGGATGGATGAATTGTGAAAGTTAAAGAGGCAAAGCAAATAGCTTGCAGAGGTAGAGGAAGGCCCAACTTGAATCTCATAAGACATGGCATAAAGGCCACTTGAAGAGTTATATTGAAGAGATACATGCACCAAAGAAGCCATTTTTTTTTCCTGCATCTGATCATTCTTGGCCTAAATTGTTTTGGATTGGAAGGGGGCTGACTCTTACTCCCTCTTCCTCCTCATTCTCCCAGTGTTCTATTAGTGAATCCCATAGACTTGTTATGCTTTTATTGAATTTTGTATGGATAAACTCATATCCAGGCTGGCCATACAGAAGTCAACTATGGGGGTTGTCTAGTAACCTCTGGATTAAGATTCGACTGATTTCATGTCATTTTGAAATTAATGGACTATTTGGAATGGTATATTCTCTAGATTCTTAGCCAACTTGGTTTGTAACTTCCAGTCAGAATGTTATTAGAGACACCTTAGTTAAAAGCATGAATGCCTTGTTTAAAGAAGGAAATTATTAGATTTAAGAAGTTTGCCATGGTTCCCTCAGAGATGGGCAATTATAAGTCAGTCTCTAACCGATTATGGTTGGGTAAAATGACTGAGAGACCAATCGCTTCTCAACTGCAAGCATTCCTGGAGGCAGCAAATTATCTGGACCAATTTCAAGCTGACTTAAAAGAAAGCGATGGGACCAAGATCGGCTTGGTTGGCCTGATGAATCAATCCTCTGTCTGGCGACTGACAGAGACAGTAGAACTCTGTTGGTTGTTGATCTCTAAGTGGCTTTCAGTACCCTCAACCATGGTATCTTCTGGAACCATGGTATCCTTTTGAGAGATCTAGGAATAGGAGACATGGTTTTGCAGTGGTTCCATTACTATTGCTCAGGCAGATTTCAGTGGTGTTGCTTAGAGACAGTTGCTCCTTGTTTCCCTCAGGGCTTCAGTCTATCTCCAGTGCTTTTCAATATCTACAGACATCTTCTGGAGTAGAACAACAGAAGATTTTCAACTTGGTGTTATCTTTATGCTGACGACATCCAAATCTATTTCACTATATCTTCAAGAAATGGACTGCATAAAGGATAAAAAAGTGAAACAGAATCCACACAAGGCAGAGATGCTCATTGTACGGGAACATAATTCCAGAAAGGTGATAAATCTACCTATCCTGAATGGGATAACACTCTCCCAGAAAGAGTAAATATGCAGTCTGGAGATGCTTCTAAATCCAAATATTTCTCTAGCTTCTCAAATCGTACAAATAGCCAAGAACTTGGCCAACTGTACCCCTTTCTGGAAAACAATTACTTTAAAACTATGGTGCACATACACTGATAACCTACATGTTTAACTGTAGTAATGGGCTCTCTGTGGAGCTATCTTTGTGTCTACTCCAGAATCTTCAGCTGGTACAAACCTCAGCAGCCAGCCTGGTTTTATAAAGAATAAGAGACTGTATTACATCTCTGTTTACAGCAGGCTGTCAATACATTTGCAGGCAAAATAGAAAGTGCTGGTCATTACCACTGAAGCTCAGGCTACTGGAGAGAACAGCTTACTAACATCTTCTGAAGAGTTTTGCATAGAGTTGCCACAAGTTCATTTCTGTTGCCACCCCAGCTTTTTGGAACACGCTTTGGGCAGAGTTGACAACTTTATTTGCTTTTAAAAAGACCCTTAAAACACATCCTTTTGTCCAGGCTTTTAGCTACTGCTTCTAAGTTTAAAGTTTAATTATAACTGCAACTTGTTTTGTCTGTTTGCTTAACTGCTATTCTAACTGTTCTTCGTGTTTTTATTTTAAGTTTGTTTTTAGTATAAATCGCTGAGAGACTAGTTGGTGATATATCAACCTACCTATATCCATACATTTATATCTGTTCAGTCCTGCTTACTCAGATGGCTGAAAAGGGGCTGGGGAGGGCTATGGCTTGCCTGCCCTCCATTTTAAGAGGACATCTTTTGTCCACATGAAGTGAGAACATTGCCAAGTAAAATTGGCCAGCATTTAGCATAAAAGAATCTTATCCAAAGTGGAGACCTTCTGGGAAAAAACCCTGATAATAGGAAGCTATATAAGGTACCACATAGCTATTTACACAAACATATCCCATAATTTCCCTGGGCACTGGGAATTAGGGCAGGTGAATGAACAGAAGCAAACCAGTAGAGAAAGGGTTTGGTGCTCCAGTGTTGTCCACAGAAACAGAAACTACTCCTCTCTTAGTAAGCTAATGTTTTTAAAAAAGAAATAGGGTGTTGATACTTGTGAGGCTATTTATGCACAAGCATATGAAACGACTTCGCTTTCTACAATGTCCGATCTAACATTTTTGTCTCTAAGAATAAAGTGAAATATTTACAGTAGCAGTTTGATTGTGGGTATATTATGTATTTATGCAGAATGGAGTGAAGCAGTTTTTAAATGCAGAGACCTATTTTGGTCTAGCGGAAAGACAGTACGATGACCCTGGATTTGGAAAGGTAAGATTTAATTCCTACTCCGGAAAATTTTCAATCCTTGAAGTTACAAAACCAGAAATGTGGGATAAGGAAGCTGGAAGGCAAGGAATGCAAACCTGCTTTTTGCTTCATTGTTTTTATGTTTGTTTAAGATTTTCAGTTAGGAGCTGGGCACACATAAGAAAAGCAATCTAAATGCCTTTTAACCCCCCCCCCCCCCCCCAAACATACTCTTCATGCTGTAAAGGACAAAACTCATCAAAGAGATTCTGTTTATGTGAGCTGACCTTTGGGCTCACACAAATTATAATGCAATTATTGTTGAAGGACCAGACACATACCATTTTTATATAACAGTGCATTGTGTGTTGGTGTATGTGGTTAGAAAGGGAGAAAAATGCTGTAGCCATTTTACATTCATTAAGTATTTTTACATTTTATATGCAATTTTTTTTTCCAGATGTGTCTTTCGGTCAACTGACTTTATGTGCTAGACTTATAATTTAAAATGTGCTTATTTCTCCAATTCATCCTTCCCCATCCAGGTCCCCCCAGCTGTACTGAGATTATAATGTTGGCCTCACTGCCGGGAAATTCTGGAAGTTGTAATCCTAACTCATCTGAATGGCACTAGTTTAGGGAGGGCTGGCCCGTGCCTTTATTAGGTATTTTATTAAGTGAAAATAATAACTCTCATTTTTCTCTGCTCTCTTAAAATACTCTGGATTGAGTCAATAAGTAAAAAATATATTATGCCATAAAATGTCTTACAGGAATAAGAAGACTTTTACCGAATCACTTAAAAATGAATACATCTAAGAGAAATGAAATCAAAAGGAACACATAAATGAATACTTTATTCTGGAATCCAAATTGCCTTTAGATATAATGACTTCAAACAGAGAACAGCTAAAAGAATTTTTGGGGTAATATTTAAATGTTGAAATGAACATATTAGAAATACGTAATTTATTTATTAGATCTGTATGCCACCAATCTAACCAAATTCCTGAAAACGAACAACAATAATCATAGTCATAGAAAAAATACTCACATAATAAAAAAATAAAAATATCCAAAATAAGAAAAAAGTAACATCACAGGGAGCAGTTCAACAACATGACATAAAAATGACGGGCCCACAGGATAGATATAACATGTTGCTGAGCACCAGACAACAAGTAGCTAGACTTTGAACCAACTCAATTTTGGGGTGGTCTTTAAAATCAGTCCCATGTAGAAGCACTGCATAGTCCAATCATGTGATGAGTAGGGTGTGAATCTCTCTTCCTGCTTCAGGTTGGGCCACAAGTGGTGTACCAGCTGCAGCCAGGCAAAGGACCTTCTGACTATGGCTTCTACCTGTGACCTGAACAGTAGTCATGGACCTGCTCCCTCAGGGATTGCGCTTTGCCTTCAAGAGAGAACACTAGAGCCAATAGAGAGCTGTGATGGACAAACAACTGCATCTTGCTAGGGTTCAATTTTAGTCTGTTTGTCTCATCCAGTTCCCAACGGCTTTCAGAATTTCCCCCCAAAATGGATGGATTATACTTGCATTCACTCATTCCAGTATTCTGAAGCCTTAGGACACATTTCCAAAAAAGCAAACAAGAAGATGCAATATTGGAAATGTCTTAGTGACAGTTTATCTAAATTCTAGATTGCAAAATGGAGATGCCCTTAGTTCCAAACACACTAACACTGTAGAGTATGAGACTGTATTATTGCCTGGTATACTCAATGCAAAATAAATATTAGCATATGAAAAGAAGAATAAGCAGAAGAGTTTCAACAAATGAATTTTGAAACAGTGAAATGACAGCAAACTGCCATCTTGATGCTTATTTGTAGTTGAAGGAATAATATTTTTAAACATGGATTACTAAAATCACATTAATTTTTTGGCTGAAGGAACTGTGAAAACAAAAACCTGCTATATAAATTGTCATGATTCTAAAGAGATTTGCCCTTTTTGGCATTAAATAAAAATATGGTCACATTTTATCAGAGGGTTCAGTTATTTTAATGTCTGTGTGTGCTATTTGGTATTAATGTTTGCTTAGTTAACTGGAGGCTTTTAAAATATTGTTTACCATGGAAGTTTTAGGATGAAGTGCATTGTAAACCACTGAGAGTTTCTTGATGACAATGTCAACAATAAATGAATAAATCAATAATAAATCAGCTAGTCTGCATGCAATGTGTATTTATTTGATTCACATCCTGCTTCAAGATAGCTATCAATAAGTAAAAGAAAAATGCAAAAATAAGAAATATAGATGAAGATCAATGCTAAAAATTATTAACAGCTGAGGAATGCATTCCGTAGCCTGGGAACAATGCAGAAGTTCCTATCTGAGCCCAATAAACAGGCATCTAAGAATAGAAGCATTTTCCTATTTTATTTTATTGCAACTTATGACTATTTTTTTCTAGGTTCAGTATGCTAATACCTTCTGATGAAAGGTGATTTATAAATATTTACATAACTAAATATGGAAGTTTCTCAGCACACCAAAAGTCATATAATAAACAAACAGCTGACAACATTACTGAGTACAATCAAAGTCAGATTCAGCTGAGTATCATCACCATAAGATAAAACTGTTGCAAGTTGAGACAACAATTTTGGTGACCAGGTGAAGTGATTCAATTTGTGTCATCAACAGATCAAAGATCCTGGCCCACATGACAGAAAGGACTTAATCTGGAATTAAAGATTTTTTCCCCCCTGAATACAGGGTAACCCCAAGGCAAAAACAGATCCCTCACTACGTGGCCACCGTTTTGTTCCATATTGCAAAATGGCTGTGATAGGGTCCTCGTGGCTGTGCGCTCGGCCACCTGTGTTCTAGATCCATGACCCTCCTGGTTGGTTAAGGCCTCCCTGGAGGTGGCATATGGTTGGGTTCAAGTGGTGGTTAATGCCACTTTGTGGGAGGGGGTGGTGTGCCCCCTTCTCAAGAGGCCATTCTTGGACCCAACCATGTTAGACAACTTTTACCCAGTCTCCAACCTTCCCTTTTGGGGGTAGGTTGTTGAGACAGTGGTTGGCACTCAGCTTCAGAGGACCCTGGATGAAGTGGATTATCTGGACCCTTTTAAGTCTGAGTTCAGGCCAGGGTACACTACTGAAATGGCATTGGTTGTGCTTGCTGATGACCTTTGGAGGGCTTGGGATGTGGGTGGTACAATTGTCCTGGCTCTCTTGTATTACTCAGTGGCTTTCAATACCATCAACCATGGTATCCTTCTGAACTGGCTTCGGGGGTTGGGAGTGGGAGGTACTGTTTTGCAGTGGTTCTCCTCCTTTCTCCATGGCCAGTTCCACTCAGTGTTGGGTGGAGGAAGGGATCAGTTTTGAGGGGCGGAAGAGTTAACAGTAGAATACATATTGTTCCTCTTTTTTCTCACAATAACCATCCTGTGAAGTAGGTTGGGCTGGAAAAGAGTGACTGGCCCTGTTGGCTAAGGGTGGACTGGGTCTCCCTGTTCTTAGTCCAACATCTTAACTACTATACTACAGTGGCTCTTCCACAATGGATTGAAAATACAGAGAACTCTACATGCATTATGACAAGTTTAGGAGTTGATTTTTGCCTAAAGCAAATCTATTATTCTATTTCTTACTATAGTTATTTTTCTCAGATGCTGATGATAAAGAATAGGAAAGAATGCACTTTCTCTTGGCAAATGTATAAAATAGTTTGGCAGCTTTTTAAAATTTTGAATAGGCTTGCTTTTATGTCACTTTTTATTATACTTCTGGAATAAACATCAAGAACTAATAAACATCCCTCTAAACACATTTTTATTATGATTTTAAAAATGGGAAATGCATTTACTACACCATGAAGAAGGTAGGTTAGGAGAACTTACTCCAGATTCCAATAACTTCTCATTTTTCAATTTTGCATAATTTCTTAACCTCTTGTTTCTATTTTTGGGCCTATGTTATGAAACACACTGCACTGAGATGAAGCAAGTTTCCCTAAGAACAATTCAGGAAGGGGCTCAAACATATTTATTCATCCAGCCATTTTAGCATTCAAATATTTTAATGTTTAAAGTTTCCATGTTTTTTTTCTTATTTCAATTACAGTTTTATGCTTATGGCTGATAACATTTACATAAGTTACCCAGAACTGTTAAAGAGCATATCTTTTTTCTAAATAAATAGAGGTCCCCTTAAAAAAAAATCATAAGCCACTGAATATGGTTCAGAAAATATGAGAAACTAGCCAAATATTTCAACCAGATCTAAGTACTGTAATAAAATCTTAAAAATAGGAGTGATCTACAAATATTAAATTAGCCCATAAAATATATTCAATAAGTATTTCAATGTTGTACTTTGCTTTATAAAAGGAAACTGCAAAAGGCTTAAGAGTACCAAGAATTGGCATTGGAATATCTGGAACAGAAACTTACAAGTCTCTCTCCTGAAAGAACTTCCAACAGTTTGATAAGCATTCGTCCATCACGAAGATCAGTGTACAAGTCTGTAATTCTACAGGACACACGGGCCAAGTGAGAGTTAACCCACTTAGTGAATGTCTTTTTCTGCACTGCCTCTCGCTCATCTAGTGAAGAAGAAGAAAATATACAGTAAGGTTTAGTCATAAGAAACTATATTTAACATACAAAGAGTATCTGGGCAAGGCACTTCTTTGACCATACTTCATGGCCTACACTGAGTTACACTACTCATTCAGATAATCCAGTACCTTCAATTCCAACTGGCAGCAATTCTCCAAGAGCGCTTCCGGGTTCTGTTTCCTAACTTTTCTTTTAGTTAGAGATACAATGATCTGACCCTAGACTATCTATATGCATATCACATGTGTTGCAACTAATCTGGTACCCTGGCTTATAATTCTTAAACAAATGTTCTGAGGTAAAAAGTTATCACAGATCCTGGTAAAACACAAAGAGGAGTACACGGTTCATCTCTCCCCCACAACCCACAATTAACCTCATATATTGTTACAACCCTCTCCAATCTGCTACCCTCCAGGAGTGCTGGGTAGGGATGGGGAAGGTGGTAAACTTTGATCTAGTTTACCACCTTCCCCATCTTTCTCTCAGTCCAAGTCACACAGCCAATTTCATGGCTGAGTGAGATTTGTTCAGTACTGTATAAGTTTAATTTTAATTTGGCTACTTCCCATCTAGTCACTTACAACATGTCCAGTATACAATGTTGACTCTGCACAAGCATCAGCAAAAAGTAAAACTTTTTCAGTGATACTCTCAAGCGCGTAGAGGTGGTGTGATTCTATAAAACTTCAGACTACTGCCACAACATATTCAAACAACACATGAGAGACTCATCATGAGCCCCACAATCCACCATTCCCAACAACTGCATGCTCATCTTATTGTTCAGTTGTATGTATAGTAAGTGGCCACATACCAGTAAACAGATGGATGGCTTTTCTATACAGGAGCAATCCTGGGTCAATAAAGATCCTACTGTCAACCCTATAAGGTGGACCAGACTAAGAAACAAATGTCATATGTGTATTGTATAAAATTACTTTAATTAGAACAGCTATAGTAAGAGAATCTTGCAGGTTTGAATGTGTTTCCCTCCTCCATCACTTTATCTTCGTGTGAATTAGGAAGGGGACTGTCTGAGGCATTTTCTTAAGGTTGTTTCTTAGAATGGGCTCAATGGGCTGTGATTGTTGCCTTAATAACAGATCTTCCCACTGTCCATCAAGGCCATTCTCTATGCCCTCTGCGCTTACTACCCCATCCATGGAGGTCTTCTAATCATGAATGATGTATTGGAACATGTAGAGTGGGGCATTTAATCCCAGAGAATTCGGATTGGGTGTCTCTGTAAAATTCACAAAATAAACATTGGAAGACTAAATTTGCTGATTTACTTATTTATGTATGACATTTATAAGAGCAGCCACCTCCATAGCAACTCTGGTCAGCATACAGTATTAGAAACAAATTAAGAACAACAAGGTAAAAAATAGTAAATATCCAGAAAAAAATAAAACCAATATTTTCATTCCGACAAGGGGCCCACTACCCAACCTAAATCAAGGCCTGGGGAGAACAATCAGGTTTTAGGCCCCTTTGAACAAGGCCATGGTAGAGCAATGCGAATCTCTGGGGGGATGCTATTCCAGAGGGAGGCCCTGTGAAGAGAAGTCTCAGTTCCTGGGTCCCATTAGATTACCTTGTTTAATCAGTGGGAACTGAAGCATGCCAACTCTGTCAGATCAAACAGGATGGACAGACACTAGAGGAGACAGACAGGCAATAACCAACATCCTGAATTTCAGACCATGATTAGAGCTGCTGCCTGCTCCTCAAGCAGGAACTGTGAGTCCAGGAACACCCCCAAATTGTGTACTAGTCCCAAACTGGCAACTGCAATCCCACTCTGGACTGAAGATGGAAAGTCTCCAGTTCTGAGTAGCCCAAATCCTCACAGCCCTTAGTCATGCTAGGGTTGAACTTAAGTCTGTTCCTCACTATCCAGATCCTCACGGCCTCCAAACTCTGGGACAAGTTCTCAACAGCATCACTTGATCAGCCTGGGATCAAGATATACAACTGGGTATCATTAGCATACTGGTGATACCTGACCCCAAACCGATAGATGACCTCACCCAGTGGTTTCATGTAGATATTATCATGTAGAAAGGGGACAGCATTGAGCCCCAGACGTGGCACTCCAAATAGCATCTCAGATATCAGGGCTTTCTGCCTCTCTTCCAACAGTGACTGGGACCAGCCACAGAGAAAGAAGCACTATCACTGCAACATGACGCCCCCACAGCCCACTTCTAATCCCCATAGGTGGTCCAGAGGGATATTATGGTTGGTGTTATCAAAAGCCAGAGAGAGATCAAGAAGAACCAGAACAGTTGCACCAACCCATCCTGGCTCTGCCAAAGGCTGTTAACAAACACAACCAATGCCGTTTCTGTACTGTGACCTGGTCTGAAATCCAAATGAAAAGGGTCCACATAATCCATTTCCTTCAGGTTCCTTTGAAGCTGCAGCCCAACCACCTCCTCTAAAAAGGGAAGCCTGGAGACTGGACAAAGATTGTCCAGAACAATTGAATCAGTGATGACTTCTTTAGAAAGGGGCATATCAACACCTCCTTCAAGAATGGAGGAACTACCCCATCCTTCAATGAACCCAATACTATTACATGGACCCAACAAGATGCCACATCTCAGGCAGCTATCACAAGCCACAAGGGGCATGGATTTAACAAAAAAGTGGCCAGGTTAATAGTCCTGAAGATCCTTCCTCTTACTCAGGAGTTACAGACTCAAACTCATCCCAGCTGACCACACAATACCATACTTCCATCACTTTAGTAAGCTGGTCTAATGGGTCCTACCTCCTGGGGTGGAGGGCAGCACTAATAAGCCAAAAGGCCTTTAGACAATAGCTAGATCATGTTAAAGGACTGATGGTAATGTCCTCCACTACCAGATCACATTGCAACTGCCCTTAGACAAAACCTGGATCTAATGTGCAACCCTTGGCACATGTCAACCCTTTCATAAATTGGGTCAGGTCCACAGTTGCTATTGTGGCCATGAATCCTGAGATGTCACTGAGATGACACTCCCAATTCTGTGTCACTGGAGGCAGGTTAAAGTCCCCAAGAACTATAAGCCACTGCCAATCCAGCAACAGAAACAAGCACCTCAGGCAGGAATGTTACTGTGCAGCAGGGAGACCAATACAGCAGCAACAAGCCCAGCAGCTCCCTAGAGCCCAACGTAAGCCAGAGTCTCGTATCTCATTATCTGCAGAGCAGAGCCTCTGAAAACTATTAAACCCTCTCAAAAAACAACTGCCACCCCAATGTTCCTATCCGGGGCTCATGGCTGATGCCAAACTTGAAACCCAGGTGAACACGTCTCCAAAAGGGGAACTCCCCACTCTGGAGTTACCTAGGTCGAGGTTATACATACTGGTCAGCTATCCACAATCAAACATGGATGAGGATAGTCTTATTACATACTGAGCAGAACTTCAACAGCAGCAGCCAGAGCTCAGGGCCACCTAGGACCCAGTGACTTGGCACTGGGGGTGAATGTGTGATGGAATGGAATTATGAAGGCCAGGCTCAGAGCAGAAAACATTTTCTTTCATCTCCTGAGGAACATGGGAGATACAAGAGGATGAAACTGGCACCTCCCTGAGGAATTCACAATGTTGTGACTGGCATTACTTGGGAGCTGGGGTTTCAGTCTGGGAAGATTCTTGCTAGAGGTTGCAGCAGGTAAACATAGCTGGACTGAATTTACATGGTCTCTTGGAGTTCCTTGGGCTAGGCCTGACAGAATGCTAAGGACCAGCAGGTAGGGACAATCTGAATCATCAGACCTACCAATCCTGAGACCAGCCCACCTTCAGATTCCTACAATATCTTCCTCTGCCCATTATGATCCTGATAGTTTGCCTGCCCTCTCCTCTCCCCCAAATCCCGTTCTAGCCTCTCTTCTACTCTTCCAGGCCATGAAACCAAACTGACTACCCTCACCCTTACCCATCATAGCCAACTAACCAACTAAATCAACCACACTGCTCCACCATCACTTACCACCTCAACTCCTGGCCCCCCACAAATATAATTCAGGTTGAGTCATGAATCACATCCAGACCCACTCCTTCCCAGGCCTTCCAGTCCATGCACAAAAATGAGACTGGCTGAGTAGAATGTGATGAGCAGGAACTCACTAGCAAGAAGGAGAAAATGCCACAGCAGCCAGACAGTTCAAGTCCATACCAATCAGTCCCTTGACCTGACTCCACTCCCAATGTCCCAGCCCCTTCCAAATGCATCACAGGTTTCTGCTCCGTTAGCTTTTCATTGGAGAAGTGGTGCAACTTGGCTGCCAGAGAGCTCACCGACACTGATTGCCTGCAAATTATTACTGAGTAGTTTCCATGTTTCCATTTTAACCTATTTTATGATTTGCTATTTCTTATACATGTTTAAGTGGATTGTTTTTACTTGATTTTACATCTCTCTTCATGCTACTTCGAATTATAAACTGTATGAGTAAACAGGGCTGGAGAACATCAAAGAGAGTACTGATGGTATCTTCCGTCTCCTATGGACCCCTTGTAACTCTTACGTCAACCAAAACATAGTACAGGCTTTTGTCTTAACAGATATTCTATTTAATTCAGACTGATTCTGAAGTAGGATTGCTTTTCAAAAGAAAGCTGGCAAGCAATTTTATTCCACAGTCAAGTCCAATTAAACAAAAGAAATGCCAGTAAATAGGTATCAGACAACCACCAATAACACTTATTACTACAAAGAATTTTCCCCTTCGGTTCTTTGTTGAGTTAACTGTTCAAACTGAAAGGTAAAAGGGGGTAAAAGAAAACTAAGTAATGGGTATGAATTGTTCAGGCTTCAAATTAACCTGAATCAGGCTTGAAATTAATCAGATTTAACAGAAAGCCAAAAGCAAACAGAATCCACTTAATTTTCAGGAATATTTTCAGAACTATTTGTTCAGCCAACTGTCAGCTTGTTGGTGCACTTGAGCTCCAGCACCAGACAGGTCATCAACTGGCCATTTAATGCCCTTTATTTTACACGCAGAACTGTAATGACATACATTGTACATGGTGATAGAAATATTTTGAAGTCACCTTTAGGAAGGATTTGAAATTATTTTCTCTGTGAGCCCTCTTTCAGATATATTTATTACCCTTCCAGGGCAACTTTTTATTAGACTATGTCATTATATCTAGAGGGAACTGTTTTGAAGGCATGGTTACCTTGTGGCAACAGGCAGAGTGATTAAATTTCGTATTTCTTTGTTCTTTCCAGTTTAAATATTTAATTGCTCTCCTCTAATGCAGATTGCTGCAGCATCTTGGACAGGTGACAAACTAGGGCAGAGAAATGCAACCTCTGGCATTCTAGTTATTACAAAATTACAATACCTGCACTCCCAGGAACCACTCTAATGGATGAATGATGCCGAGCATTGTAGTTCAGCAACATTTGGAAGGCCACAGGGCGGTTATTCAACATGATGCCTCCAGATAAATCAGGGCAGCAATTCCTGACATAACTATAAGCCACAGGGAAAGGATAACCACCCTAGCTTCTTTTCCTTCACTTTCTCCATAACCTTCACACGTAGAGGCCAATTCTATATGTCAACCTCCATGTGTAGAGATTTCTCTCTGATTTCCCAAGGTTTTAAAATCTTGGGGACCAGATCCACGGATAAAGGGAGTGCTCCTCTGCAAACAGTCACTGCCCACATTGTAAGGTTAGGTTGCTGAAGCTGAACAGGCTGAAGTAGGAAGTGGTTATTTCATTAGAAAGTGGAAACCACATTGCTAGCACTGCCTTATTGAGAAAGACACATGGAGGAGGTGATTCATGAAAATTGAGCTGCTCTTTTCTAACTATGGTGTAATCCCAAAACATTGGGAGAGAGGAACAAATTAGAGCATGTTCTGCCATCAACAGAACTTCCAATATCCATAGAGACTAGCCATTCCCAATTTGGTGTCCTTTAAGTGGGTTGGGATTAAAACTTCCAATATTAAGTTGTTTATTTTTCCTATTTCTTTTACAAAATATTAACTGCATGAATTTTTAACATAATCATCTTCATATGGTTTTATTTTCCCACTGCCTGATCTTCTTAAATTCATTTGAAATTATCATTCCTGCTTGCTGGGAACATTCCATGAACTTTCCCAAAGAAAACTGTTCCATGCATGTGCAGGGAGTCCCAGCTTGTCCAACAAAATGGAGAATCCCTCGGCTGTGATTCACACATTGAATATTCACCACATTCTAAGATGTGTAACCGGCATGGCAGGAACATCTGCCCATTTGGGCAGCGGGCACTCTGAGAATCACTGCAAAAATTATTTTTAGAAAAGCTGTTTTGGGTTGCTGTGAAATGAAACACCTGCTGCTCATTTCAGTTAGGAGTTTTACAACCAACCTCAGCCACTTTATACATGGTTTTCTTGCCATTTTTAACTTAAAAATTGAACTTTCCCCCTTCTAGCTAACTAAGATTTAAAACTACACCAAGACTAACTAAATGTGTCAGTCTTCTTAAGATTGTTGTCATTTTAATTAATTGAAAATGCTTCTTTTTCAAAGTCACATCCAGAACTCCACAAACTTTTGAGGCAAGATGAGAGCTGACACATACCAATCTTTCTTGCCTGCCTGCTCCAGCTGACAGGATGATTCTGCCAGTTCAACAATACCATGAATGGACAAGATAGTTGGAAAATCTTTGGCCAGAGAGGATCCGTATCTACGTATCAGAGTGTTTGGCTGTTCCTGTGACATGACAAAGAGCTTTCCAACCTAGGAAACAGCTTTTGCAGTATTCTGGGGAGGTTCTATTGGCTTAGACCAGTGTTGTCCAAACTTGGCCACTTTAAGATGAGTGGACTTCAACTCCCAGAATTCCCCAGCCACCCATGCTGGCTGGGGAATTCTGGGAGTTGAAGTCCACTCATCTTAAAGTGGCCAAGTTTGGACAACACTGGCTTAGACTAACCTTCCATCTAGTCAAGTGTTCTGCTTTTTACTGAAGTCAGTCAAGATGCCCATAGGAAACTCATAAACAGCAGGAGCGGGAAGAAAAAGCTTCCTTTGATCCTATCAGTCCCCAGGAACTGGTATTCAGAATCTGCTTCTTCTGAACTTGAAGGTAAAATATAAGTATGATTGATAACCATCGATAGTAGTTATTATCTTCTATTGGAAAGAATCCCAAAATGAGAATGAGAAAGGAAGATGAAACTATCCCAGGGGCTTTCTCAGTTAGACTCTCATCCCAACTGGGCCATTGCCATTAACTTCCTACAAGCTTTTGCAGGTTTGTTTCTTAGTAATGTTTATTGTATTTTAGTTACAATTGTTTATATTACTTTAAACAACTTTGGATGGATTGTTATCCTATAGGAAGTTATAAATAACTGTAATCAAATCATCATCATCATCATTATTATTGGTCGCACAGTCAGCCAGATGTTTAGATTAGACTTGGCATTTTAATCTACGTATCGAATCCTTCCCAAGGACCTGGGATAGGCAGATGTTGTTGTCTAATGGTGTTAAAGGTATCATCGCAGGGTACGAGCTGTTCCAAGTAAAGCTGTCTTTTGCAATTGACTGATGGTGATTTTGTCAATACCAATGGTTTCAAGTGGTGCTCCAGATATTTTGGGATTGCACCTGAGGCACCTATAACTATTGGTACTATCTTTGCTTTCTTTTGCCATAGTGGTTCTACTTCTATTTGCAGGTCTTCGTATATTGTGATTTTCTCCAGTTCTTTCCATTATTATTAGTATTAGTATTATTTGATCCCCTTTAAGTCATGTAAACTGATAGCAAATAATGGCAACAAATGTTACAGTTTACTTATCCTGTTAAAAGAAATAAAGAGTTTTCCAGGATGATTTTTTTTTTTACTTTCCAGATTTCCTGGAATTCCCAAATGGTCTCCCTTCCAAGTACTACCAAGGCCAACTACCCTACTTAGCTTCCAAGTCAAGAGCAGTTCACCCTAGCACTTACTGGTGACAAACATATGGTCTCTGAAAACAGAAACTTTTCCATTTGCTAAGATTCCAAGCTACAGACAGACATAGCTACTCTATACTCATCTGGTCATTTTCTAAAGGCATTTTTGCTATCTACCATCATGATATTCTGCACCACTCCATAGATTTAAATAATATATTGCGTGAAAATACTTTTGCTTGTTTTATTATCAAATTTGGACGAGCACAGAAAAAGAATTTAAGAGAAGCATGCAAACAGTTAAAAATCCAGATCTGTACCTGATCACACCAGAAGAAAACTGCTATGCAGAGGGGGGCTTTTCCCTGCAAAAAACTACCCTGAAGCAGAACTGGTGGTAATTTCATAAACCCAAATATTTGCTTTTAAAAGATGAACTACTTAACTGCACAAGAGCAGATACACTATATCTGTACAAGCCACTTTGGGGGGCATACCTCTTGATCAAAAGGAAACAACCCTTCAGCACTTACTCATTCAGAGATAACACTGGAATTATGGAGAAAATACATATTTCGGGGTTAGGTTTAAGATTGTTGGGTTCCTGGTGCTTTCTGAGCTTAGAATTTTCTTTGCAGACATTATTGAATGAGGTAATGAAACATTTGCAAGGAAAATTCCAAACCCAGAGAACATCAAGAACCCAACAGAGATAGCATTATGCAGGTTCTCTTTGGTGGCAGGTAAATTTGAGATCTCTCTGCAATCTGGGTGGACTGATGCAATTGTACTGGATATAGGAAGTTATCTGATCCTCCCATATCCACGGAGGCTGACTGAAAATGGACAAGGGCAGTATGATGAATTATTCTGAGAGGCGGTGGACAACCTCCGATGGGACAGGCATATTGAATTGCCATTTGTTCAATACCTGAATTTACTTGTTTTCCTCCTCCCGCATCATCATTTTTTTTTCAATATGTCTTTTAGGTTGGGCAATGATAGAGATTTTTAAAATTATATAAGCCATTCTGGAAGTATGTTTGTGAAGAACAGGGAAAATAAATCAATTAAAAAAAATTATTGGTGGCCACTCAAGATAAGTAATGATAGTAACTAATGTAACGTAATTGCACAGATGGACAAAAATATCATAAGGAACAGGCATAGCAGAAGACTATAAATGAGAATTTCTGAAGATTTCTAATTAAAGCTACAGGATATGGGTGGTGCAGCGAATTTCTAGTACTCTGCAATAACATTTATCTCCCCGAGTGTGCACATATTGAGCAGGGAAAGAAAAGGGAGGGAGACAATATGTGCATCATGCAAAGCATACACAGCAGGAAAAGGGAAGTAGCTCTCAAAAGTTTGCACTGATAACACAAACTTATCTCCAGGCAACACTAAGGACAGACATTTCCGCTGGACGGAAACCCCAAAGGACACAATGTTGTCCAAATAAAGGACCGGTACTTGAGATTGCTGGTCAAGATTTGAAGGAGGGAGGGAGAAGTCTCTCCAACAGATGTTTGATAACAAATATGCTGTATCTAAACCAACTGAGATCTACTACAGTCTAGACTATAAGCAAGCAAAAGGTTTTCTGATTGCTAATAGTTTTTTGCAGGCAAACAAGAAACATCTCTGACGTTCAGTGTTCCTCATCCGTAAAATAGGAGCATGGGCTGCATCTGAAAAGGTCTGACAAGTTCTACTGGCAATTCTAAGACTGATTTCACATAGTGCCCTAAACTATGGCTTGCTTAATCATATTTTTTAAATAAATTACTATTGGTTGGGTTTCACAAATCAACTAAACCAGGGATGTGTGAATTTGGGCACTAGTGAACATACAGTACTTAGAATTCTGAGAACATTTGTGTGCTCTTACAAAATTGCTTCTGGTTGGCTTGCCCATTCACAACATAGTTGCCAAGTAGGACATAACTTGTATTATAGTGTGGATTTATCTATAATGCTACTTGATAGTCCAACTTCACCCCCCCCCCCCCCCAATTCTTCATTGCAGGATGCTTCCTATTGCTCCAGTTTATTTTTGTATTTCTTTGGGGCCAATGGAAGCATCTCCAAGCAAAGCACTGATCTGTATCATTTTTATTTTATACAAAGGCTTATCAAGAGCTGTTGGTGCTTCGCAACTTGCCAGCTTCTCTTTTTTCCTTATTTGAACATTTTTAATATGCAAGTTCAAGTGAAAGAGGGAACTTCCAGGTTGACATAGCCCTGCGTCCACAGGCACAGTGGCATTCCTAGTTCCGTGTCCCAGCGCCAAGCCATAAACCACAGTTTACAAGATATGACTCAATCCACATACTATTAAACCAACATCAAATATATCGCACTGTGGCTTAGCATGATGCATTAACATAGCCTTAGACTCTCTGATGCATTCTTATGAAAAAGTAGCTTTGTGGCTCCTAAAGTTTAAATGATAACTGATACAACTACCATCCCATCCATTTTGCTCCTGGCTCTGATATGGAGCAAGGTCCATAATAATAATGCAGAGCCCCTTCTTGGTTTTGACTACTAGAGAATAAGGAGAAGCACAGGAGGTCTGCATTTAACTTTTAAAAATTCTTTCCTCATACATGCTTCTCACATGTTCCTTAAGAAGTATCTCAAGTTCAGTTTTGTCAAATGAGAATGAAAATGATCTAGTCAGGTTATCATGAAAGCAATGATAAAACTATATTTCAACTTGAAAGCATGACTACTATTTGGGTTGTCTGAGCAGATGACCCGAGGTCCATGTTTCGTTTTGCAATGTAAAACAGAAGCACTTTTCTCTGAGCTCCAAAGTATCTTAACCCGCCACTTCAGATTTAACCACTACAAATCAGCCTTATGAATGGGGACTATTACTGGGCAGTTCACTCTCTTTCATTCCAATAGCTTTATTTCTTAAAATAAGCACATTATGTATGCAGTTTTATCAGCCTCCTAGGTAGGTATCATCTTTGGGAAGAGAACTGTTCACACAGCTTGCAGGATTCCACTTTGGGGCAGCGTGGAAGTGGGTCTTCTCAATGGTAGCTCCTGTTCTGTGGAATCACCTTCCACGTGTAGCATGCCATGCTCCACTGCTGTTGTGTTCAGATATATTTTAAAAGTCCATGTTTTATTATCAGTTGGCCCTGGCTGTTAACTACCCCTAATACGTTTTAATGGGCTGATCTTATTCTGGCTTCTACTTTGAAATATTGTTTTATGACTACTGTAAAAAAAATTACAGGATTGTTTATAATGTAGAATGCTACAGGAATATTAATGGCTATTGATTTTGAAGAATTATTGTTACCTTTGTGCTGGGAGGAGCATGCCTCCCAACACCGGCTGCAGAAAAATAACTCTTCAGAAGGATATCTCTTTGCTTCTTGCTTGGGAGCACCCCACAGACATCTGGTGGGCTAATGTGAGAAACAGAAAGCTGGACTAAGATGGACCCTGGCCTGATCTAGCAGGGCTGTTCTGAATGTGAGTTTTGTGTTGTGATGTATAAAATGGGCCAACTTTTAATGAGTTTTGGATAAATGCATGCTTGCAGCAGTTGATGGACTTTAGTCCCATTTTATTTGTGCATCAAGTTATCCAGAGAAGATTTATAGCTTAACCTGCTTTGAATCATCTTTTAAAATAACTGAACTGGCACAAAAGATACAATTATCGTAGAATAATATGACTCAGGCCAATGAGTTTCCCAACCCTTCAATTATCAGTTATCATTTAACTGGCATTTTTATCAAGTTTTATAATTCCTTGTCTTACCTTCCCATAACCACAACAGGGTGAAGGTCACACTTTTATTCTAAAGGTAAAGGATGATGCCAACACTGACTTACTCACATCTGTCCAATGATCTCAGGCCCAAGGGAGAAGTTGAGTTCAAGTCCTAATTTGCTCCTCTGGTAAAATTCATGTGCTCACATTACAGATTAATAAACTAACATATATACACATACACATACATACATACATACATATATGTCTTTGCATATGCAATTTCTTCTCAGTGCATCCTAATAAACCCAGAAACAATTGATTGAAACCAATTTTGAAGCTGAATTAAAATCATGAGTTATTCAGAAACCAAGAATCATAATTTTAAATGAAATTTTAAATGAAAAAAGAGAACAATTAATTGAAGGCATCCATAGTGCATTTAGGTAGATAATGGGCAGATGACAGAAAGATCTATGTATATTAAACTGAAATGAGGATTCTTTTGTTTGTGCTGGGCCTCTGCTTCTTATTTTAAGATAGTCCTTGCTAGGAAAGTGTAAAAGCAGGTTTCTAAAATCTTACTGGTATGGGAAAGAGTTGAATCAAATCAGAGATTACATCAGTGTACTGTGGCCACTGACTCACCCTGGCAACATGATAAAACCTAAGGTCAGCATTGTAAGAGAAGAACATAGGACAAGTGACTAATTCGTTTTGAAGAAGCAAAATATTCCTTGGAAGCGCTGTTTTCTCTCAAGACATGGAAGCCTTTGAATCCCACACATAGCTCCATAAATTCCAGCAATTCCTGAAGATTTTCCTTTCAAGAAGGCTGCCCTGCAAGGGTCAACAGCTTCTGTTGCACCTTTTCAAGTAGCTATGAAACAACTGCGCCACATAAAGTCTTTAAATCAAAACCAGTTTAACTGCTGGCTGAACAATATTTACGCTAACAAACAGTCCCACTATTTAAAAAGCCCAGAGTAACCCAAAGTTAACTACTGTATTTTATTAATGTATTAGGAAAGTCCAGCCTTAAGAATAAAGGAAGCTTTCTTGAACAGCCTTGATTCAAGCATCATCATATGTAGCCACAGTGTCGTTTGTTCTGGTTTGGTAAGCACACTATATGAATCAGACTGTGGTTTAGAAAACCATAGTTTATGCTTAACATATTTTGTGAAATCGACCCAAAATGGATTATTCAAAAGATTATGGTTAAGTAATTAGTGTAATGCGTGAACCCAATTACTAACCTTGATTATTGATATCTCAAACTGTGGTACTACACACACCAGGAGCAGGCACCTTTTCCCAAACCAGAAGCCTACTGTTGTTTATTATTATTTTTCACTGAGGGCTACAGACAGCATTATGATATGAAATAGGCAGTTATCACAGCACAGCAGGAATTTTCCAGTAGTTTTGCTTTTTGCATATAACCTTTCCCTAAAACAAATTGCTTCATTTGTCTGTTTCTGGTTTACACAGTGGCAAACTGCCATCAGTTTTCAATGGGAAACCACCCAATGTGGTGGAACCATCAGAAGAGGATCTGTGGGCTGAGCAGAAGTAGTCTGGATTTCACAAATGGTCAGTGCACTCTGGACTGCCCACTTCTGGTCACATTTTGAGGTATCAGTGAGTTAACTTTTCCAGCCTATTTTCCCAATTCTGGGAATCGAAACTGTAATGTTTTATATTCACATAAAATATTTTGCCCTTGACCTTCAATCTTCTTGATTATTGTTTTTGTTAAAAGTCCCTAGATTAAATTTTTTCTACATTAAAAGGTTTTCCCTCCTTCCTGTTGTGGAACTTCCTAACACAATTCACATGCCCATTTGCAATCTAAACTGGTTCAGTTCAGGGAAATCTTTGCTACCTAGTTCTGCTGATAACTATAAACTGGCTCTTAGTTACCAATCATAAAATGAAAGACAAAACACACTTCAAAGCAAAACAGGCTTTGACAACTGACTTTTTACCTAAACCAAACTTCCCCAACCTGGGGAATGTACTCTCTCATAATCCCCAGGCAGCTTGACCAAAGGCTGGTTGAGGACTGTTGTGGTTAAGTTCAATACATTTCCAAAATCAGATTGTTTAGTCTGATCTAGACAACAGAGTATTTACAGTACAAGCCATGTACCGCCCTTCCTGTATGCTCACTCCACAAAGGATACATAGATTAATGCCACCCATATTGCATGGCTGGGAAAGGGGAAGCTTGCCAACTTTGTTTATTCAAAAAAATACAACACAAATTCAAACTTTAGTCTGGGAGCTGCATCACAAGAAAACAACAGGCAATGTTTTGCCATGAGCTACAATCTGGGGAACACTAAATTACAGGGTAGATTTTCAAAGGGAAGCAGCGTATTTAGGGATACCCATATGTTAGCAATGGCTATAAGGCAGAGCCTTTTAATAACTTGGTAATACATGCTGATTTTATAGTTTATATTGTCCCTGCCTTCAACAAGGATAAGCAGACCCAAGCTCCATGTATATGACAAAGGAACTGATATAAGTACAGAGTACTTTCATAGTTTTAGAAATGGCTGAATATTCAAATATTCAATAACTTTTTTAAAGTCATTGTGATTGACCCATGCACAGAACCTGTGTCCTGACATGAGCAGAAATTAGAATACCTGACAGCTACTTCCTTGAAGATTATAGCCTATAAAGGAATTGTCACAGAACTGTGGCCTAGATTGTCTGTGAAAGTAATACAAATACTCCCTAATGCAAGTGCCAAGATTTAAAAAAAAAGTTTAAAATGACCAAACACTCAGAAGACTGCCAAAGATTTATTATTATTTGTGCTTTTGAGTCAGTTTTTTACTCCTGGCAACTGCCTGGACTAGTCTCTGCAGTTTTCTTGGAGAGGTTTTTCAAAAGTGGTTTGCCATTGCTTCTTTCCTAGGGCTGAGAAAGAGTGACTGGCCCAAGGTCACCCAGCTGGCTTTGTGCCTAAGGTAGGACTAGAACTCACGGTTTCCTGGTTTCTAGCCTGATGTCTTAACCACTACACCAAACTGGCTCTCACAGATGCCAAAGATTTAGCGACATTAAATTTCATTAGTTAGGCAAATGTGCATAATTTCGTACATTTCATTTTTTTTTCAAATATAAATTATTTCTTATTGGAGTCCTATGGGCACTATTTGGGGATATGTATGTGCCATGGAACCTGCAGATAATGTACTGGATAAAACTGAAAGTGATACAGTTGTCCAGTTAAAAACATGATTGTAGAATTACAGGACATCTGTACTACAATCCATTTTTAATTTTAAATGTGCAGAAACAAGGAAAAGAGAAATATTTTCTCCATGTTAATTTGTTGAGATAAACAGAAGAGTTCATACAGGCTTTTTGGTCCTGACCAAACTTCCAAAATTTCTTTGGAAAGAAATTTTAAAATTTAATTGGTGCCCAAAATAACTGTTACTTCCTTTCTGATTCCACTAAAGCTTTACAACAACAATAAAAAGAAACTGCATAAAAAGACTCTGCAAACATTAAATAGCATTAGTAGCTGCTTGCATTTTTTTTCTTTTAGAAAATAACTACTTTTTTCTGCCTAAGGTCACTTGATGCCCTGATACAAGAGAATGGCATGAGAAAATCACTCATCTGGGAAAACACTGAACCCTCACTTATCAGTATACAAAACAAAGAAGTCATATGAGGTTATTGCCCTACCCTAACAGATGAAAATACTGCAGCATTTTTATTTTTTAAAGAAGGGGAATAAATCAGATTTCTAAGCAATGGAACACAAAGTTGACTTTTAAGAGTCTTTTCATACTTTTAAATTGTTCAAGATCACTAAAACCTTAAATGTGTTACAGTGGCAAGCAATGCTATATAAGAGGTTAGTAATCACATGTTAGCAGGCTTAGCAAATTGTGAAAGTTAATTATGCACTGTGTAAATTCTTTCTAATGATAAGAGCAGTTTGAAAGCAGAACCAGCTCCTTAGGGAAGTGGCTGTCTCCTCATTGTTTGATGTGTTCAAACAGAGGCAAGCCACCTATTTGCCAGCAATGTTTTAATTTGGATTCAATAAGCAGGAAGCTGGAGCCCAATCTTATTTTATGTTTGTACATGTTTATTTATAAATAATTCTACAGAACTGCAATCTTTGATAAGGTCACAATCTAGTGTTTTTGCTTTATGGGAGTCTTACTGCACTCTGCAAAATTTATTTCTCTGGAAACATGCGCAGGATTTCACTATTAGCCAATTATCTCAATGATAACTGAATTAACTGAAAAATGTTGCTTGATTCTACTTCCATTATTTTTAGTGGGAATTATTCTATGTGATGAGATAGGTCAGGTATGCCCTCAAACTGGCCTGGGGTAGATTGCAGTGCTTTCTCACTACAGCTTAAGAAGTACTGCCTTGCAAGCATAAGGTCTTGTTCCTTTTTATCCATAAAGCAAATGTAAACACATATTCTTGCCCCATGTTGTTATTATTCGTATCTTCAAATGTTCTTTATCACCTGAGGTCTATGCCTCAGTCAAGAGGAACGAGTGGAGAACTTTTGCCAGTGAATTGCAAAAAGGTCTGCTTTCCAAAAATAATTTTACAGTTGTCCTATCTATGTAAATATAAGAAAGTCATCTGTCAGGTGCAAAAGCATCTTTAGAGACAGGAAACACAAAAGGGGCTGCTGATACGTAGAATTTTTCACAGGTTTATGAAACACTCCAAAGTGAAATGCTCCTGCCATGCTTCTGTGTTTCCATATGAGTCAAGATGCATCCTTAAGAAGGAAAGATGGTAGGTGATTGCCTGGGGCGGAGGGGGCGGGAGATTTGCTTAGAAACTCCCCCAAAGCATCTCAGGAGGGAAAAGGAAAAGATACATTTCACTGCAGCTAATTTGTATGGAAGGAGGTTAGTGGATGGAAACAGAGAAATTTGAAGGTATAGAGGGTGATCATCTAAACAGCGGGTAAGGACAGAGGGGAGACTGGGGCTCGTCAAGGGTAGCCTAAAACATAAATATAGGGAACAAACAGAAAGAAAGAGGGATGGGAAAGCCCCGCAGTGTTTCTCAACTTTAGCAACTATAAGATGCCTGAACTTCAGCTCCCAGAAGTCCCCTAGCTAGTATGTTGGAGTTATCTTAATGTTGTTGAGGTGAGTAACACTGGCCTAGAGGATGATTCAATGTTTGTATACAGGAAAAGTCGAATAGAAAGTTGGCTCTGTGTGTTTTAGTGAGGAGGTTGTATTTGTATTAGCACTTGTAAAAAAAAAAAAATGTCTTGTACATATTTGAGGGGAGATTTTGAAAGACAAAGACAAACAAATGAATTATATGAATGAATGGAACTTGTGGGTTTGCCAAAGCAATGTTTGGTGGTCATTCTGACCAAAAGTGAAAGATGGATTTAAAAAGTCTGTGTTTGGGGTCAAGTTGCCTATCTTTTATCATCATTTAGCCTTTCTTCAAAAGTGATATTTCATATTGCCTGCTGCCCATGCCTGCTATAACACCCATTTTGTGATAGACCCAGTAAACGGTTCTCAAAATTTCAAAGATGTCACCTGGCCCCCAAATGTTGGCAATCTGGGTAAGGAATGTACTGTATACAGTGGTACCTCGGTTCACGAACTTAATTCGTTCTGCGACTCTGGTCGCGAACCGAATTGGTCGTGAACCGAATCAAATTTTCCCATAAGGTTCAATGTAAATACGGTTAATCCATTCTGAACCATATGTATTTTATTTTTAAACCACAAAAACATGAAACAAAGTACAGTACAGCACAGTATGAAGAGAGAGGACGCTGACCTTGCTCGAGGCGACTTCTGGCGTGGAGGACAGGAAGGTGGGTGGGGAGGCAGTTATTGTTTGGAGGGAGAGTCCCCCTCCCTACAGGAAGCCACGACCACGTGTGTCAGCAGGGAAAATGGCCGCGGATCCTGTTCGTCACCCGATGCCGAGTTCGCGAATGGAAGCAAAATTTTGCAAACGGTGCTGTTCGTGACCCGAATTGGTCGTGAACAGAAGCGTTCGTGAACCGAGGTACCACTGTATATTGCTTATATTATTTTGCCGCAAGCTAGCATTTTGTTGAATGCAATCAGCTCCATCTGAGCTGATGTTAATAATAACAGGGAGTTCAAAGATAATAGTTATAGAAACTATAACATATTCTATTAATGGGGAAATAATTGTTGCACCAGGTGTGTCTAGATGGACTAGAACAAGAATACACAGCTACCCTTGGACTGCAATTTAACATGAGTATGTAAATTCAAACTGAGTCATGAGTTAATAGGGAAAGTAGTTCATAATTGCAGTTCATACCTGAACAGGGAACTTTTGGCCTTCTGATCTGTAGTAACACTTCATCTGTATTCAGAGTAATAGTGATGTATATCATGGCTAATTTACATTTCCTTTTATGGTTTTGAAAACTACTAGACTGTAGTGGTTAATAACTGAACTATGAAATCACCTCTACTCAAAACTAGCTACTTTCACTCAGTCCTGCTCCTATTCATGTTACATGGGAATATCATCATACTGCAGAAGGCTGATTATATATCTGCATATGTTTGGGCTGAGAGTATTTTTCAAAAGGAGTTTTTACTTGCTTCGTAGTGCTTTGCTCTGTTAATAGTCATTCTGTTCAAAAATGCTGCTTATGCAGTTATTAATCTGCTATAAGAACTGAATTCTAGAACTATAGAGAGCAGTTTGCAAAAACAAAAAGCCTTTTACAATTTTCTTTCTTTGAATTTAATACTCAGTTGTATCCACTAGTATTTATTTACAAAATTTAATGTTTCAAACTTCAACTCTAAACAGCTTGCAACTAGTATATTAACACAGCCATAAGTAAATTAAAACCAACTGTTATAAACTAAAAGAACAATTATCAGTATTACAAGTAACAAACAGAAAGGCTCTAATAAAACACATTATATACTATATAACACATTTATATAACACATTTATAAGAGTGGAGGTAATAGTAATACTCATTCCCTGAATAAACAGACAGATCCGCTATTCACTATGTGCATGTGAGACAATGGCTTTGGTGCACATTTTGCTTTGGACTTAGAGAGGTATATGAACTCAATCAATCATTGTTTACTACATATGGATAAACTAACAATGGTTTAATGAATTAAGTGATCTCATCTGAATAAAAGGATTGGTAACTCCCTGAAATAAAGTCGAACATTCTATGGCACAAGGGAAGCTCAAAAGCACTGAAAACTCTATTCTAGCCTGCTTCTAGTATATAATCTGTATATAAAATATACAATATTTTTTGAACATCAAGATAGAAAGATGAGGATGGCTTCCATAAGCAGCTCTTGAAGAGACTCTAAAAAAATAAATAGGGTAGGGAAAATATGTAGAGTATTTATTTCTTCAATCTGTATGACCACCCACCCACCAAGTGACCCCAATATGGTTTCTGGATTTTTTTTTCTAACCCTGTAATAGCAGCTCTGTCCTGAATTACATGATCAGAATCAGTGTGTGCATTGAGAATGAAAGTCAGTAACATTTTGATCCACATCTTAACTGCCTCTCCCATTAGGATTCCATTGGATTTTTTTTTTTCCTGAAGCCCTGGCCATTTTCTACTTTCTCTTTTGCCGGCTTTGCCAATTTGATCCTATTCTGCTCAGTTTTTGGAGAGTCATGCTGCTTATAGATACACAAGAGCCCTGAGCCCCTCCAGATAATTTCTGTCCTAAATTCCACTGGGTTGGAAAGAACACATGACACGGAAAAGCAAGAAAAGAACTCGCACATGTGATCACCATATACCTTTGCTTGCAAATTTTACATGTTACAACTGAAAAATGGATGGGCCATTGTCTGTGGGTGCTCTCTCTTATTTGAATAATAATAAAAAAAGCTCTCTGGAATTCTCTTTAAACACATTAGTAAGTTTAAACTTATCAAGTTCAAGGGGTATCAATGAATGAAACTTCTTGCTGTTTATATGGAATAGCTTAGCCTTCTGGTTAACAGCTCAGCTCCAATGGGCACCAGGCACTGGTGGAAAGTCAAGGAATAAATTAATTAAATCAGTTCAGCAGCTGTGCTGGTTAGAGATGCCACCCATCTAAAGTCACTGGAAGTCAGGCGGCATATAACTTTAATAAATTATTGTTGGTCACACAGTCAACCAGATGTTTAGTCTGGATTTGGCATTTTTATCCACCTATTGAGTCCTTCCCAAGGACCTGTGATAGGCAGATGTTGTTTGATGGTGTTAAAGGTATCGTTGCAGGATGTAAGCTGTTCCAAGTAGAGCTGCCTTTTGCAATTGACTGATGGTGATTTTCTCAATGCCGGTGGTCTTCAAGTGGTGCTCCAGATGCTTTGGGATTGCACCTAAGGTGCTTATTACTATTGGTACTATCTTTCTTTTCTTTTGTAACAGTCCTTCCAATTCTATTTGCAGGTCTTTGTATTTTGTGATTTTCTCCAGTTCTTTCTCTTCTATTCTGCTGTCTCCACGTATTGCAATGTCCAGTATCCAGGCTTTTTTGTCTTTCTTCTCAACAATTGTTAAGCCTAGGGTATTGTGTGGTAGGTGCTTGTCTGTTTGAATTCTAAAATCCTGGAACACTTTAGCTTCTTCATTCTCTGTTACTTTGTGTTGTGGTCCCACCAGTTCTGGTTTACAGGCAAGTGGTATTTCTTGCAGATATTCCAAAGCACCATTGTTGCTACTTTATCATGCCATTGTTTGTAGTCACTCTGTACAATCTCCTTGCAGCAGCTGACTAGGTGCTCCACTGTTTCTTCAGCTTCTTTGCAGAGGCAGCATTTGCTGTCTGTTGCTGTCTTCTCAATTCTGGCTTTGTATGCGTTTGTTCTTAAGGCTTGGTCTTGTTCAGCCAGAATTAGCCCCTCTGTCTCTTTCTTCAACTTTTCTGCTCTTAAGCATTGCCAGGTCTTTTCTTCTTCTTCTTCTCCTTCTCCCTCTCCTCCTCCTCATTATTATTATTGGACTCAGAATTCAATATAACTTCAGAGTAGCAGGTCGATGAAGGCTGAAACAGTTCATAAGAACCAAGCTAGGGAGGATGTTCTTAATACTTCTCATTTCATAGCACCATCTAATCTTATTATCTATCATTAGGTGTTTCTACCCCCAATCTTTTCCCTGAGTGGTATAATATAAAAAGCACTTTAAATGGTCAATCAGTAAAAGCAGTTTATGCTGTAACCTACATAATGTTATACACTTGGTGAATTAATGAGATTTCGAAGTGAGTTCATTTCTGCCGAGACTATAGAATTTCAAAGAGCTTTGACTATATTGCATTGTATAGCTTAGTATTTCTCAAAGGCAAATTATCTTTCTTCCATTCCATTACCATGGAAACAAAATATAGTTTCCAATCTATGAAAACAGAGTATCAACCATTAACCAGTCTCCATTGAAAACAACTCCAATTACATAATGGCAGACTTTTAATTGTATTGTAATACAAAGGATTCCCTTGCCTTATAAACTAAACTGGATAATGCACAATGGCATCAGACCAATTGTGCTATCTCTCAAAGACCAAACTATCAGGTGGACCATTTTAAATCATAGCAGTGACTGGGGAAAGGGGGAGATTAACACCTTCCTGCTGGAACAGACCTCCCCCACTATTTTTTACTACTGTTTTCTCCTTATGTAAAGGTTACTTTCATACTGGAATTGATAACACATTTGTGCAAAACACAGTTGGATAGTTTGACACATAGTGTTTTATACAAACCTGGTATGGTTACAGTTCTTTATGCCACACAACCCTAAACAACTGGGTTGAGTAAATCATGAGTTAGCAAGTTGGGAGAGTAATGGCTTAGTTTTGCAGGACTAAATAAATACAGACTGGGGTAATTTGCGAATCATGGAATAGGAGGACAAACCAAGAGGAGGGCTAAGAACAAATCAGAACCAAAACATAATAATAGTTGCATAATTTTTATACAAGAAAAGTTCGATGTACTCCTTCCTGCCCACAAGAAGGAGCTAATGATGACCTTGTTCCAAGTCAGGCCAAGATCTGAAGAAATTCACTGAGTAATTGTCACTTGCAGTTCAAGTGGTTCATCACATGGAGCAGTTACAATTCCAGCAATTCCTGATACAATTATTGGCCCAAGCAGATTAAGAAATGGTTTGACTAGGATAGGGATGGGAAGAGTGACTCGAAAGAATAGTTCACCTTTTTCATCTTCTTGTTTTCCTCTGTTACATTTTCCCCTCTCCTTCAAGAGGGAATCAATACGACTTGCTAAGTTATGCTACTGTTACATGTGGCTGCACTCTACATTCAAATGCTACATTAACAGACAAGACAAGACAAGACTTTATAATCGTCTTACTCCAGTACAAATAGGACAATAAAAACAATAAGAGTAATAAAAACAATGGACCCATCTGCCGACCAGGTGAGAGTTAAATTGTGCTAAAAATGCCAGGCCCGTATGTCCAGCTGTGGGCTAAAATACAAGTAACAATAGAAAACATCCAGAAATGGGTGGAATGTTTCAAAACTAAAAGGAAATGAAGTTAAAATCAATACAGTAACCTAAGAAAGGAATAAGCATACAATCAATGTATTTAACTAGTGCTGTGTTCAGTATGTGCCTGCTGAATTTTGCAAACAGCTGAGCAGAATCTTGTAACATTAGCCATGATGCAGGAACCATCAACCTCTAATAGAAATTGGGTACAGGCCGAGTCTGGTCTATGAAGGTACCCCCAATCAGGGGAGGAATAAGCCTAGCCTTTATAGAATGGGCAACAGAGGATGGCATGTTCCTGAGTTTCTATCTCTCCCATGTCACGGGGACAAAGTCTTTCAATCACTGGGTGCTTTTTATACTTGCCCTCCAACAGAGCGGAAGGTAGCATATGGCACCTCGCCAGGATAAAAGCTTTTCTGTAGCTTGGTGTTTCTAATTGTGAGAGGAACCCTGCAGGAGCCACTAAGTATTTGAGCCACTCCAAAGCTAAAAAACCTGGTACCTTCCCTGAAGTTGTACACCAAGGATTCTTTGTTTAATGGCTAGCCCTATTGTGGTCCATCACTAGGATGTCTGGAGGGGAGAAGGCCAGGAGGCTTAATTCACCAATAGAGAACCTTATTCATTTATGCAGACCAGCTAAAGTACCACAGTTAAGAGTTGTTGATGTGTAAAAGCTCAATTTCATTCCTAATTGCATCATTTCAGAGTTTTGTTGTAATTTTTTGGCAGTAATGCTAGTAGTATTGCAAGACCTCTCACATACCATAAATACTATATGCTTGTTGTAAAGGATCTTGAAGTCTTTTAATTCAGCATTATCTTTTTTAAAATCTCTTTTAGGAGTGAGGGAGAACAGTAGGGTATTCAGAATGTCTGTAGAGAGAGACTGGTTAGTATCAGTTTGGCTACAGTAATTTTCTTTCACAAAGGACACTCTCAACTTGGGGCTGTCCTTATGTTGGAGACTGCACAAGGCCCTTTGTGCTGGCATAGATTCTGCCCACCATTATGGCTTTAGTTTCTACTTTGAAAATCAGAAGCATGAGCAATAATCATCCATGTAGGGCAAGCAAGGAAGAAAAAGAGCCCTTTGCATCCTTCTTTTTGGCAGGAGTGACAAGGCTTTTCTAATTTAAGAAAAACCATTTCTAAAATACATCTTAGTTTATAGATCTTTTAGAATGGTCAAAGTATTTTAAAATATAGTGACTATTAGTAGATCCTTTTAATTTTCCAAGCACTGCAGAAGCCCAACTGATTTTGACCCAAAATGTTACTAAACATTTAAATGTTAGGGAAGTAAGTACAGCAAAATATGTGCATTGAATTCTCTCCATTTGGGGGGGAGGGGTGGTGTGGTGCCTAATGCTTCAGAAAGCAAGGATTAACACCAGCATATCAAGAAATCACTAATCCTGTATGAGATGTTCACACAAAGAGTTGGCCTCATTAACATTTTGGGTTATACTGAAAGCTGCAGGCTGTGCAACAGAAGTAAGCCATCTTGCACCCTCCAGAGTGTAGTTTACAGTTCCAATAAGTCCCATTCAATAAGTCCCATGCCGGTGTTAATATCCAATGGTCAGGGATAATGTTTGTTGAAGCCCATAGCTTTACCCTAAACTGAATTGCACTATAGATCAAACTTTGCACACAGCAGCATGCACACTCACAGCTTCTGACTCCTCCCTTTCTCTTAGGTGTAAATGCACAACAGCCAATATCGAATTCTCAGTGGTTTAAATATGGATAAAGACAACAAAGACACCCACAGTGAGGGAAAGGTCAGACTGGGCACAAATTACCTGCTGCACAGTAAGCAGTAAGTGTGAGTGAGCCTTCCAATGTCCACAACAGGTAAGCAAGTCAAGACCTACATCTTGTGTTGATGAATAATGCTAGTTTCTGACACCTTGACAGCTACAAATAAAAGAGGGTATTTTCTCCTACACCTGGAGTTAGTAATAAAGCTGAATCTCAGAAAGTGTTTAATTTTCCTGATCAAGCATGTGAGCTTCTGTGTCTCTGTAGACTCTTCCACACAGCCACTGACCTCACCATCTTATCTTCTACTGCACTTTCATACCACTTTGCAAATATCTCTGTGACTACTTCAGGGAAGCTTCAATGGTTGAAGGAGGGAGAGGCTTGAAGAGCCATTGAGGTGACCAATGGAAGAGTGGGAAAGCTGGCAATCAAGCCAGGGCCATGTCACTCTCTTTGATGAGAAACAAATGGACTGTGGGGAGGGCAGGGTGGAGCAGGGAAGGAATAAGTCATCCCTCTAAGCAGTCCTGAACACTGAAGGAGAGAGAAACCAAGGCACCACTTCAGGTGGCTATGGGGCAATAAAATCAATAGGAAGACTCCTGCCTACAACTCCAGATGAAACATTGCAAAATTGCCATGATAGATTTCCTCCAAAGGAGGAGCTGAACTTAATTATCTAATTCCTGGGTCCCAATAGAAGCTCATGAACTGGATTGGAGAAAGTGAGTACATATGTAAGACGGACTCATCTAATTGTAGTTTAGAGTTATATCCGAACTAGCACAATATGAAAAAACAGATCAAAGTGGCAGAGAAAAGACTCAGCTACACAAATGCCTATTTCTTATTTTTATTTTTGCTGCACCATATTTCAGACATGTTAATGAGAGATTAATTTTATAAAGTTGTATAATCTGCAATTCTGCTCACTAATGCCTAACTCTGACCTTGAAAGAATGGCTACCCATGAATAGAAAGGCAAGATTTTTCCTTCTGAGATCTATGCTGTCTCTTGGAGCCAATAAACCAGTTAGATTAAACAGTGATGTTCTGTCATAGATCTTTAGCCTCCCCTGATACATTGCTCAATGTTGCTTCCTGACTTAAACACACCTTCTTTGTATTTCTCTTCCTGGTTTGTCTTCACCGTCTGAAATTATCCTCATCTTCCACCTTATATTTAACCAGTACAGAGTATTTGTTTTCACCTGGCACAAACTGCTTTAGTACAGATGCATTATTGGAGTTGGATCCAGGTCTACTATACGAGTAGGAATTCTTCAGTACAAGGATTTGATTTTTGAGCTCAATTAAGACTAAGAGCAAAATGCTACTCTAGGGGGAAAAAAACAAGTGGGAGCATAACAATGTAGCACTGCATGCTCCTACTCTACTTAGGAGCTACACAGCCTTTCAGAACATCATTTGCTGTCATTTTTCTTCTCCCATTCCTAACAATTACTAACCATGCAACATCTGCTGCGTTGAACTTTTGGGAGCCAGGATTTCCACGCATTTGTTGTACTTTCACAGATTAGGATTCTCTGGCTATCCCATTTAGTTATATAAGGATTAACACTTGGAGAACAGTTCACTATTAATATGTATCCCTCTTCAGATATCTATGCGTTATATCCATCATGATTTTCAACTGGGAATAGATTACAGGCTGAATCTCTTCTCTATCTCACTTTTCATTTGAGTGTATCCATTTTACACTGCTGATCTTTCTGCATTGCCAAATACATCCAGATCACATCTGCATATCACATTAAGCCAAAACCCTCAACATTCTGGCTCAACCGTAAATGAGTAATGTGCTAAGGCATGCTGTTCAATCTGCCCCATCTGACTACTCCCACCAAAAACAGGAACAGAACTAACCATAGAAGCTCCTTCCATGTTTTAATTTCTAACATGCCTATCCAGGGCTTGTATCCCCCAAACAAGTCAGGATGAGAAGAACTAATAAAGGCTTCAGGATCATTAAGAGAACTAGACAGAGCTCCTTATTCAGACATCAGGATTAAAAACAAACAGCAAGCAAACCAAGGGAGGAGTTCCAGAATTCGTTTATATCCTCTTGCAGGGAGAAGCACCAACCAAGAGGGTTTATGAAGGGCACACCATGCTGCTCATTTATGATTCTGAACATACACATTTTGAAATAGTCTTCTGCTATTTGTGCCTTTATCAGTTACAGAGAGATCTATTAACTGAGGTTTATGCACAGTAGAATAAAATCAGTGTGAGCTTCAGTCACTGCACCTGCCCTCTGGAACTGCATTCCCTCTGAGATCTGCACAGCCCCACCACTGCCTGCCTTCAAGAAAGCCTTGAAGACCTGGCTTAGTGGGCAGCTGTAGAATTCAAACATAATTATTCAATCAATTAATAAGCAAGCAAGCTTTTATTGTGCCGCCAGATTTTTTGTTGCTTTCACTTTTCAAATTCAAACAACCTTGTTCACTTGCCAAAGAATCTTGGGTGTCTACTGTCTAAATCCTACTGACACACTCTGCCTTTGAACAAACTACAGATATAAGGAAAAGGGTATATTACTACATGTTCAAAAACAGGGGTGTTTTTATATGTAATGTTGGAGGGGAGCCCTCTTTTTATTTTTCTGGCCTTTTCTGTTTGTTGTTGTTTTTTGGTACAGCAAAGCAAATTAGAATTAACCCTTTGCTCCTATCTACTGACTGTCTGGATTTTTACAGCTGAGATCAGGTAGCCCTCTGCAAGTTTTGGAGCAGCATCTTCTGTTACCTGCCAGAGAGAAAGTTGAATTTTTTGCCTTTGCTTCTCCCTTCCCCTGCTTTATTACCTTCCTTTATTTCTCATTTTCTCAGTTGAAAGAAAGTGCACTTATTTCTCTGGCATATCATTCTTCCTCACCAATGGCACTAGAAATAAGAAATTATGGTAGAGTTCTCTAAATAACAGCTAACTTCACAGCTTCTGAACTGAAAGTAGCCTTGAGAAAAGAAGTCCTGACTAGCACAAGGCCTAAGTGACCATTCCCACTACTTTCTCCCTCCTTCCCTCTCCTGCTGGAACAACAGAGGCCTGGAGACCACTGAAATGGCAGCAGAGTTATCAAAAGAAGCTTTCCTTCTCCTCAACATGATGGCCAATTGTTAATAGTGGAATCCATGGAAGATGGGGTGATGGCCTCAGGAGGAAGTCAGAAAAATCACTGGGAAGTAGGGCAGGAGCAGTGGTGGATGCCACCAAAAATCAGCTACAGAATTTCTATCTGTTCAATCGTGTCCGATTCTTGGAGACTGAATAGACAAGGCCCTGTAGCCTTGGCAAGGTTTTTCAGAAGTGGTTTGCCATTGCCTCCTTCCTAGGGCTGAGACAAAGTGACTGACCAAGGTCACCCAACCGGCTTTGTGCCTAAGGTGGGACTAGAACTCATGGTCTTCTGGTTTCTAGCCTGATACCTTAACCACTACACCAAATTGCAGCAAGAAAAAGAGGTTTACAACCATTGCAAAGACTGCAGCTAAGATCCAGGAGGACTACGAGGGGACAAGTGTATTTATCTGTGATGCACATTTGTAGCAGTAAATATATAGGAGGAAACCTGTACTTTTATTGGGGTGATTCTTGTCAGAACTCTGATTTCTACAGTGAATGTCCAGGATTTAAGACCAGAGTATTTCCTAGCCCTTCCTGGAGATGCCAGGTATTGAACCTCAAATCTCTCGCACAAAACACTTGGCCTCTTCTGCTAAGCTATAGCCCTTTCCTATTGTATTGTATCATAACACTCAAAATACTGAAATAATTATGTTGATGTTTTCATAAAAAGGAAAATTTAATAATTCCTTATTAAAGGAATTTAATAATTCCTTATTAAAGGAATAAATTCCTCCTTTATTCTAGGAAATAGCCTTAAATTCCCCTTTCTTTATTCAGTACAGTGGGATGTTCTGATATATTCTAGCACATTAGGAGCGACAGCATAATCTTAACTGTTTTGCATGCTTAAGGAGGGAAGGGTTAGAGATGGGCAGAGAAGCTCCTACTCTTTTTAAGCCAGCTTTTTAGAGCAGTGTATTCAATATTAGATGACTGTGCTCCTTTATTTTGCCAGAACTGTGTTAACATCCTATGCTGAAACTGAGTAACAGACATTTAATCCTTTTCAATTCAATTTTAAATGGGAACCAAAGGGTGATGGGGATGGAAACAAAAGGCTTTTGAAGGAAGTACAGTAATTAAATACCTGTGCCAGAAACCTGTTCAGATTTGGCTGGGGGCAACAGCAGGACAAAGGTATACCATTAATACATTTGTAATTCAGGCCAGAGTATCTGGGCCAAGTAATACACATGAGTAAATATAACAAGCTGCCCAATGTCAAAAAAGCAAGTAGATACCACATAAAGGAAAGAGTTTCTGTAAATCTGTAAAATGTTTCTGCATCATTGTACTTTTCTCTTTCCCAACACTTCTTCAGTACTTTAAATTAGGATATCATTTAAAGGTGCTCAGGGTATAAATCTAAGGGTTAAACCATGATTAATAAAAAATGATGCACACAGGGTTTATAAGATGAACCACCCTTTCAACATTATTTGTAAAAAAGCTACTGAAACATTTTGAATGCTATTCAAAAATCAGCTTGATGGAAAGATCTGCACAATTATATAGGTTACATGCACTTGCAAACTTTTTTTGGAATACTTTTATGATATGCTACACTAGATGAAGACCATTCCTGTATGCGCTGTACTTTAGAAGTGATGAACTGTAACTTCCATTATTCATGGACAGCATGGGAATTATACTGGAATACATTTGTAAGGACCATGTTGGGGAAGTCAGTAGAGAATATTAGCCATTTTTAAGTTAGTATTTGCAGAGCAAATTACTCATAAATGGAGGCTATGTGGAAATGGTTCATACATTTGGACTGCTAAGACGCTATCTATATACTGTTTCTCCATTTACAACAAAACTGATCTCTCTACCACTAACTTAGAGAAGATCTCCACAGAACAATATATCTTGAAGTATGTTAAATGAACAACTGTAATGTGCTACAAGCATTTGTAGAATAATTCTTGTATGCCTCATCTCACTCCACCATAAACTACTATTGTACATGTAAGACTGTAAATCTTTGTCAAAATATTCATCAAGGTGATTTTATCCATCACTTTAACCAATAATATGGTATCTTGGGTAGGGAAATTGCAGGGCTCTGCCTAGACTTGAACATCAAAGGAATGTGTATTGCCACTTCATTGCAAACATCTTCTGCACCTGTGCAGAATTCTCCACTCAAGATATAACAAAATATGGACTTGCTGCATGAATTGATACTGTTAAGTCACCACAGAGAAGATTTGCCACAGCTTTATTGTGCAGGATCCACAACTCCACAAGGCTGAGTGGGAACACACCTGGAAGCCTTTGAAGAGCACTAACGAAATAAGCTTGTCTGCCACTCACATCCAACCATGCCCAAGCCCAGTGTCTTTGCTTCTACTGTAGCCTCCCAGCATATCACGGAGTTACCAAGCACGGTCACGTATGCAGCCTTGTATCACCCTCACATCCTCATCTCAGCCAATATTAAACTAGCAGAGTCTCTGGACAAAAGTGACCCAGCACCTTGACATCTAAGTTCAACCTGCTGTGTCCAGCCCTCCACCTTGGCCAACTCCTTAACAAAGATTACCCATGCTCAATTGCATGACCTTGATGCTGCTCCTTTTGGTCAATGGCTGCAGTATAAATGCAGCAAAAAGCTGGAGCCCTCATTTCTTCACAGTGCCCTTCCCACCTGAGTGTGGTGACCAGATCTTTTCATCAATATCCATTTTTTCTTTTTTTAAAAAAGCAGAGGTCATGGCTATTCTGCAGTCAAAGCATTAAAGCAAGAGAGCTTTTACATCTGCTTCTTCTTAATCTTGAAAAAAAGAAACACTGTAGAATATGGTAAACATACAAAACACACAATTGAAATTAAAGGCTACTGCTTATTTGGCAAATCTGATGGTAACAAATAGAGATTGCTTTATTAAATGATGCCTTGGAAACACTCCTCATACTGTATTAAATACAGTATTATTTAATTATTCAATTATTTATTTATACTTGATTCACCAAGTGTTGGCCCTTATGTTCTCATCCTATTAGAAAGAAAGTCTGTTAAAGTTCCAGGAAACCTATGGATCTGCTGAAGTACCAAGGTAAAAGAACAATTTTTGGAGTTTGGGGAAAGGAATGGGCAGGAGGCCAAAACAAACCATGAACTGTGAGGACACTCACTGGCAAACAAATGCCAGTGAGAGGAAACTGATGAAAAATGGAGTGGGAAATGGAAGGGAATGTTTGGAATCCTGAACTGGAATAGTTTGGGTTTTTGGTCCCATTTCTTATTATTAGTTCTGTTTCTTTCTTTTTGCCAAGAAGCATTAAAGCAACTTCACAACACAGTAACAATATACATAATAATAGTATCAAAATGTATTCAACATGAAATAAAAATATGCAAAAATTAAGATGAAGCAACAAACCAATAATTCTGAGAATTTCAACAAACAATTACAGTACTTTGTGGAACAAAACAATTCTTCACTGTTTTTCTGAAAGTTCCATGCAGCCTTTTCTTGCTGAAAAATTTGGGCCTTAAAAGTCCCAGTACATCTGGAAGAACAAACCACATCAAGGCTATTTGGTCTAACACAGTGTTGTCCAAACTTGGCCACTTTAAGATGGGTGGACTTCAATTCCCAGAATTCCCCAGCCAGCAATTCCTGGCTGGGGAATTCTGGGAGTTGAAGTCCACTCATCTTAAAGTGGCCAAGTTTGGACAACACTGGTCTAGCAGAATTCGGATTTCCCAATTCTAAAGGTAAGTACAGCTGCAGAACCAAGGGATCTGATCACAAAAGGATTCCCATCAAAGTGTTAGTGACCAAGGGGTGATCTGGAAGAGGTACTCTGAGGTACTCCAGGCAGAGTGTAAGATATGAGACACCATTTCCACTAAATATTTTAGACTCCTAAGGCAGTTCAGAATCACTTTGCACCTCCGCTTCTTCCTGTGGCAGTTGGATGATGCTATGAAGCCAATGAGAGACAATATAAGGATGGTGAGCCAGCATTTGCTTTTTTTATTCATCATTTGAAATAAGCTACTGTTTTTTCTTCAAACTGTCTTCTTTAAACATGTTGGCCATGTCAATATTTTAAATCACTATTTTATATGTTATTTCCAGTACTTTTCAACCTTTCTACCTTCTAGGAGAGACATGCTCAAGATAAGAAGTCCATACTGAAATGTGTCAACACTAGTTTGTTTTTAGTAAGACAGCTAGTAAAGTTCTTATGCAATGAAAGTCTGAAAAAAACCCCACCAAGATTATATATGCATTTACATATTTTTATTCTGCTGATATACATAGTTCTTCCTCCTTAATTTATCCTCACAACAGTCCTGATAGGTTTGGACTGCAAAATAGCAATGGGCCCAAAGTAATACAATGATTTTCACAAGCAAGTAGAGCCTTGTGCCCAATGTTCCTCAATCTTAATGAAGCCTTCCAATCATTATGCTATGCATGTTTACTAAGAGGTAAATTTCACCACAGTTAATGGTCAATGGGCAAAATATTTAAATCTAAATTGAAAATGTGCTGAAGTTCATAGTTATTTCTTTTAATAACATATCTATCTAGAGCTTTCCATACATGTGGCACTTTACAGGGAAATATACGGAAAAGAAGACATTTGGTTGAATGTTGATATTAATAAAACTTAATAGCACAAAGCAGTTTAAACCAAATCCTAAAACGCCTACTACAAAGGCATTTTAAAAATTAATCTGCAAAGCCATTTTTTAAATGCTCCATGTATCCTATGCTGCTATCCATGAATAAGTAGCATATAATCTAGTTAACATTTAGAATACATTCTGCTCTATCTTTTAACTCTGGAAGGCAGGTGCTCCAGTAAAGCCTGAGATGCCAATCATATAAAATGTATAGGAGAAGGCTTCCTTCACATATATAGCAGGTGAGAGGAAAATGGAATTCTAAGAAAAAACTAGCAAATGGACATTTCTGAGTGATAATAGCTAAGATGATAAAACTTAACTATATTGTAGGTTTGCTCAGTAATACATGCTTATTCATAAATTTGATAGTACTTAGTGAAGCATGATTTTTTCACCCAACTATGCTAACTATCAATTTTCACCTATTTGTTTATCTGATAAAACTAAACAAGCTTTATTTTCAAATCCCTCAATTTAATGGCTTTATCTTGGAGTCAGATGCTTCTTTCCCAAAAGGAAAAAGAAAGACACATTTAGCTATACTATATAGTCATCTGCTTCACAAAGCCAAACAGAACTATCATGATCATTCAAACTTAAGAGAATAGCCAATTTCACTCCCAGTGTGCAATCCAGAATTTCTGAAGGAACATTGTAATTGGATATTATGCTATTTGATAACAGCTCTGCTATAAATTCTGAAAATTAATGAACGCTAGAACACTGCAATGTTATCACAATAGCCTGTTTGATTATCAATTTAATTACCTAGTAATCCACTCCACGATCACACACAGACAGAAAGGAACCTTCTTCAAAATATTTCTTAGAATTACGTTAGCATCTCATAGTAACAATGCCAATGTTGTCAGCATCTATTCAAGCAGCCCTCCTAAACCTGGTCCTTTCCATATCTGTGGAACTAAAAGGCCAAAGATGAAGAAAGCTACTCTAAAGCTGTAATTCAAAATCAAGATTTGGTGTTCAGCAATTATCCTCATTTAGTAAATTATTTTTTTTTAAATGTATTACTGAATGTAATACATTCATGTAAATGTATTACTGAAAAAACACTTATCACCAAAACTAACTCACATATGTTGACTTTTCATGGAATATATCACATTTCCAAAAAACTCCCACCAACTGCTACTCTTCAACCAAGCCATGGGAAATGGATTCTCAAATATATGTGAAATGGTTTTCTCCAGGAAAACCCCAGAGAACAACAGGTTAACTCATACATACTAAGGATTCTTCTAGATGAGGAAAGAGAGAAAGGTTAAAATTGAAATCTTTACAATCGGGAAAAGAAAGTGCTGTATGCAAGGCCCGTGAAAAAGTACTGGTGTGAAGAAAACAACTAGAATGTATGGGAGATATTTTAAAGCACTGTGTTTCAAAGCAATTTTAGCAAATCATGTGCACAGTTTCATGAGCACACAGGATGCATTACCCTAAACCTGAACTGCAGAATATCATGAGACTACATTCTGTCCTTCAAGTTGCTAGGAAAATTTTTCTTGCTTGCGTATGCAAAATATTGCTAATAGGAAACAAACAGTATACTTTAAGATATACTATACACATGCTCTCAAAACAGTTTAAAATTCAATGCCTTCCACAAAACATTATGAAATATGATTTAAATATCAAAATGTATGGGATGCTTCTAATGTTAAGGTTTTAGTTGGGGGGGTTGGTTATTTCATATTTTGTTAGGTTCTTGTATGTAGTCCATTTTAGAAGACCTTCTTAGAGCTGAAAATCAGTATAAACAGGATTTTATGAATAAAAATTAGACATTCATGTTTTTGTAACTCAGTTTGTTATTTTAAGTTATCTTCGCTTCGGTAAAGGCTAGTAAGTGTTTGGTTGGGGAGTTAATTGAGGCTTTCTGTTCAGAACTGGAGTTGCTAAGGAAACAACAAGCAGCTAAGATGTGTCTTACAATTACTTGATAGGGTTTGTCCTTGGTTCAGTGCCATCAAACCTTAAAATTAGCAGAATGGACCAGTATACCTTCACTTAAGAAAACGACAATGTTCAGAACTTGTGAGATTTGGGGTGGAAGTGGGGAAGCATTTTCAAAACAGCTTCTTCAAATTATGCACAAAATTAAGCTGGTGTTGAACTTCAATCCGAGAGCGAGAGGGAGGGAGGTGGCTTCAACTCACCCTTCAGATAGATACGGTCAGTAGATAGTATGTTGGGGACAGTCATTTCCCTCAAAATAACACATTCACAGGACTAATGTGGAAATAAAGTTGAACGTAGTCCCCCCAACACCACTTCCAACATAGGTTCTTTTAAAAAGATCAGAAAAAAATGTTTTGTAAGGTAAAGAAATTATTCTCCCATCACCACCTTCACTAGTCTATTAATTAGGAAGGGGGAAAAAATGGAAAGGATCAGATTGATAGGAGTTTAGCCTTCGTGCTGCCACAGAGTGTTAACACACAGGCAGGAGTTTTTAGCCAGTTAGGACTGGGAGTTTAAAATGAAGAAAAGCAAGCATCTTCCCACTTCCTGAGATCTAAAAGGTCAGGGTAAGAATTTGAGCTCAAGAGGATGCGCATCCTACAATCTTTTCCTAAGGATTCTTTAAATCGTGAAAGGGAGACATCCCCCAATTCTTCCCAGTTGATCCTCATTAATGGAACACAAGGATATACAACAATCTGAATATGGTTGCATCAGTGTCCCTCTTCCATTATAAGTAGAAGATGGAGCACATAATTCATGTTTGGGCTAAAGTAGATCCAAACCTGGTAAAAGGGCCTTTTGTGTAGAAAAGAAAATTCATGTGGTCCCACATATCTTAAAAAACCCTACTGCAGAGGGGGGGGACCTATACCCTTTTATAGTATATTTTGAACGTAGCTCTCTCCAAGTATCCTTTAAATATCCTTATTTAAGAGCTGGGAAAAGAGGGTCTTGAACTGAAGAGAAATGGTTAGGGTAAGACTTGCCATCCAATGTCATGAAGAACGCCAATTTAGGTAGTTTTAAAGGAGGGTGGAAAAATTCAGGGCAATTCATGCTGTCAATAGCTACTAAACTTGAAAGTTATTTATTATCAGAAGAATCCCAGGTGGACACCTTAACTAACAACATCAGCGGAAGAGGGCTACCACCCTCCTGTCCATGTCTATGGTTTTCTTCGCTGTACCTAATTGGCCACTGCGTGACACAGAGTGTTGAACTAGAAGGACCCTTGATCTGATCCAGTAGCCTCTTATGTTTCCACAAATCATTCTTCAGATGATTGGAGACCAAGCTATAGTCTTTTAAGAATTATTTGTACATTCAAGAAAACAGAAAATATCATTGTTTCTCACTTTGATCATAGAATCAGACATCACAGAGAATCAACAGCCAATCCAGTAGAAATATAATTAAATAATCTGTTGGGAAGCTAACGTGTAGCTCTGGATTGACTGGATTTACTCTAAGAACATCCCTATTCAGCCATGAAATTCAATGGGTTCTGCTGGGCAAATAATTTTATCATTGTCCTAACTCACAGGATTGTTGTTAGAGTAACATGGGAACTGGAACAATCTGAGGAAAAATAAATGTGAGGGATATAAATGCAACAACTTGTTCAGGCAATGTTATATATGATTAGCAGAACACAAGTTGAAGCCTAAAGGCATGATCTAAAACTGTAAATTACATTTGGAATCAGAAACTAGGATCTCAGTGCAGTACCAGTTTATTCATAGATGAAGAACCACAAACTTTGCCCATGGGACTACCTTTCCATTTTTCAGTTGGAGGATACTAGTTTTCTTTTTTTATACAAAATAAATGACTAAAGGAAGTGTTCTCCTTTCTGAGCAATGTATCCAATTAAATAAGCTCCAAACAATGTACTATAGGCTTTGAAAAGCTTGGTAGTTGTCAGCAGTGACTTTGCAACAGTATACTATAATTTATTCTAACCTTTGGTATGATGTGCATTCTTCAAAGATTTCCTGTATTTAAATCCTACCCCAAACATAATCTTTCAGCACCATTCCCCCCACATTCCACCATCCTCCACTGAAGTATGAAGAAACGATGATTAACCCTTCCTTTGCCTATCGTATCTTCTTGGATTTGCAGATGAAACAAACCTCAATAATGTTCACAAAACAAGAATCACAGAGAATCTGCACTTTGATTTTGCTAGTATCAACCGATATTCAGAAACACAATTTAAATGCACGTGCAGTCAATTCCCTATTAAAAACACAAATCACAAACAAATTCTTGACCAATGGAATAACTGAAAATAGTTAAATCTGGTTTTAGGAACATGCAGGAAGTGATTTCCTGACCATTTTTTAAATCAGGTTTTCATACCCATTGCGTTCTCCTGACACGTCAAACCTCTATAATTTCTAGCCAGCAAAGCTAATCAAATATTAAGGAACTGAAATCCAAAAGTTTTAGAGAACAGTAGTTGAGGAAGGATACCCTTATGTCAAAATTTCAGTATTCCTTGCAGTACCAGGTTCAAAGCCATAGCACAGATCAGTGAGAATTTAGAGTAAGTTCCATGTGCTAAAGAGGTTGTGGATGTGGTTCATTTTCTAAACAGTCTCCCCACCCCACCCCACCCCACCCCCGCAACTGCCCAATATGACATAGGGCAGGCCATTTTTCTAACTGGACGAACTTTCAAAACCTGAATTGTGTTCTGGAGTGGAGGCCTTTTTTCCCCAAAGCATGGGGAGGGGGAGTAAACAGGAGAGGGGGAAATGGCCTTGGGCTTGTCAAAAATCTTAGATATATTAAAGCAGTTATGTCAATTCTTGTCATTTCTTGTTACTTCAATTCTTCAAGCAAAAATATGAATCCGAAATATCACGAGTGGAAAACCTGTTTCACTTCACTGAATATGGGACTCTCCTATTTCTCCACCTAGCATGCCAATGATTGGCGAGTTTATACAACATACTTACTGTTCTTTCTGAATTAAGATTTTCTGGTTTCACTCAATGCACTGAATCACTGATTCCACAGATGTACCTAACAGGATGGGTTCATATAAAACATTGTCACAAAAAACTAACTTAGATTAAAACTAACCATCCTTAGCATGTTGCAGAAATGCAGCCCATAGGTCTTTACATTACTAAGTATGTTGTGGAAAGCCAGTCGCTAGGAAGAAACTGTAAGCCAGTAATATCTGGAAAACACTTGTTATATTCTGGGTCAAGCAGCTTTTTTTTTTTTTTTTTTTAGCAGCCAAAGGCTACAACTGGTTAGACAGCAATACTTTGAAGCCACTGGAGAGTAGGAGGGGTAAGTTTTGTCCACCTGATTTTGTTGGGGGCTGGGGGGGGAGGTTGCATTTAAAGGCTTATCAGAGGTTAACACTGTATCAACTTCACGTCAAAGAAATGTGGAAAATCATGCCACCGTTCAGTATTTTGCAACCAATTTCAGGGGCTTTGAGACTACACACACGCCTCAACTATGTACAAGCTGCCACACACACACACACCCCCGCTTGCTATAAGGTAACAATCCACCTCATTTTCTAGGTGGGATCCTTTAGTAGCCAAAAAGCATGAACCCTCCACATTTTCACAAGAACCAAGCTGGGGATGGGGGAAAGCTAAGGGCCAAATTAAAAAAGTTTATCTTCCATGATCGATCACAGAATACAGTAATGATTATCAGAGAGAGAAAATAAAAAATGAGGGACAGGGAGGGAGTGCAGTGAGGTATCTTCGGGAAAGGCCTGGCTGAAACTCTGATCAGTACAGGGTAACATTTTGTTGTGGATCCCATTTGTATTTATCAAATTCCTACAACATAAATTTGAAACCAACATTTTTACACTTATCTCAATCTCCACTTCTTTAATCTTATTTTAACTTTGGAATTATTTTATCAATTTCATCTGGCATTGCAATCATTTTTACAAACCCTTCCACAAGGATGAACACAATAGAGCAAATAAAGAGAAAAAAATAAAAGAAATGCCAAGATAGAATCATAACAATGTAAGTCTGTAAGGTGACCAAACCCAGAGTTGGTATATTTTGAGTTCTGTTTCCATTTCTGAAGGAAACCACAGTTCCCTGCCTGTGGGATGGCAGAGATTAAAAATAATATATTCTGTGTGACTTGAACTTTTGACTTCTTTACAGAGGTTTGCGATTCCAGAAATAATGAATGTATCTGAAGGAGTTACTGTCATTTGTAGCTAAGTCAGCTCCTACATAAGTTAAGATTCCATCAAGCGCTTGTTTCATTTGTACCTAGAACTCCCCCACCACTACCATATTAACACAGAAATCAGAATCCACTGCTTCCAATATACTACGTATCCAACTCTAAAATGATCAAAAACACTCTAATCAATCATATGGAATACCAACCCAGAACAGCAACATTTCTTACTATCATTGTTTCACTTGAATGGGGAAAAAATTAATGAGCACTGGGAAAGACCCTTTCCTACCTTGGCTCTAAGATAAAAGCTTTAATCCAGGCTTCCCTCAAATAGCACTCTGAAGATACGTTGTTGACTGCAACTCCCAGTACTCCTTATCAGGATGGTCAGATTCTTAAGAGTCCTCCCCAAACCGGAGGGCACTAGATTGAGGAACACTGCCAGAATCAATGGAATGCTAAGAATGGGCTTACCCAAGTAGGTGGAAGATGCCTTGGAACACTGCATAAATGGATCCCAGTGGCATTTTGAGGGAATCAAGGGCTTGGATGGGAAATGTTAGATACAGATAGACGTATATATTATCTAAACAGAATCAGAGAGGAATCTTCTGATCAGTACCTGAAGGCTGTAAATCGCCAGAAGGGATTCAGACAAAAAGACCACTCCCTCTTCCCCACTTCCCTTGTCCTATTGTTCTAAATGGCAGGGTCCGAGTTAGCCCTTATCACGTTTCGAAGGTCGAACCAAGAAAAGCTTACAGTACCCGAACACAGGAAAACAAGGAAATCAGCTTCAGATTTAAAGAAATACAACCCAACATCTATTGTTTTGCAACCGATGGTCCTTGCGTCTCATCAGCGTTCATACCAGCGAGCATCAAAACCCACCTCATCGTGTTATTGAGTTACATTCATAGCAACGCCCCTTAAGAGAGAGAGAGAGAGAGCTCGCGCTTACCTTGCAACTGCTTGAATCTTCCTTCTAATTGATTATAATTATATGGCACTGAAGCAGTGTAACCAGGGGACAGGGACCCGGGCATACTAGCAGGGTTCTGTAACTCCATTTAGAGAGGACGTGGTATGATGTTAAATTCCAGCATACAAACAACGTTTGGTGTTTTTTTAAAAAATCAGGTAGCAACCTTCACAGGGTGCTTTAACCCAAATTTAAGCAGATCCCAGATTTTTTAAAAAATTGTTTTATCTGTTCCAGTTTGAATATCAGATTCGATTCAAAGTAATCCACGAGCAGATGGTCTATCAAGGCATGCAATTTCAAACGAGCATGGTGTTTGGACTGCAGTCTCGCCACGCGCAATCTCAAAGCTTCAAGCTGACTTCGGCTGCCAACCTTAACTTAATGAAATTAGGCAATCTAGAAAAAAAAACCAAGCAAAAATTCTAGATCTCCCCTTCCCAGCTTCCGAGTCAAAATCAAAGCCAACGCAGAGGTAGCATGGAGCCATGAGCAGCCCTTCCTCCTCCTCCTCCTCCTCCTGCCTGCTTGCTTGCTTAACGCTTCCAGTAGCTCACACACACCTCAGACCTTCCTGCTCGTTTGTAATTTCTAGTAGCCACTCACTGTGTATTTAGTGATGATGTCACGTATTAGCATAAAGCATTGTAGAGGAAAGGAAGCCAAGACTGTACCAAAGACTGAAGGCGGTGGGTGGAGAGCTGGGCGGGATTATTGAGGAGGCACAGAGTTCCTGGAAACCAAAACCTCAGTGCAAAGGGACACGTTCCCACGTCCAGCCCGGAGGCGAGGCGCTCGGAGTCAGCTCGCTCTTCCTGGCCAAGCTGAAGACTCGGGGAGAAAAAACAAAAACGAATCACCTATGAAAGTACACGCGGTAAAGAGGCAGTGGTACCTCCCCAAACAACGCTGGTGGAATTACATCTTTTGTTAAGAGCTTATTGTAACAGAAAAGTCTCAGATTACTATCGCTTCGAAAAGAGGACGCTATTCTTCCCCTACACTAGGAGGAAAGGGACAGAAGAAAAGAAGTAGGCTATTCCTTGGAATGCTGTGTAGTATTTAGCATCAGGCACGAGATGAGAAAGATCTGCTACAAATGCAGACGTTGCAAGATTAAATGGCACTTGGGGGAAAGAAGAAAATACTTCTTCACTTGGAAGTGTAGTTTCGTTCCTTTTAATTGAGGATGTTAATTTAAATGTTTTGAAAGCAGCAGAAGAATCTTTCTGTTCAATTGCACACGTGCATGCGTCCTGGTTAGAAAAGCAAAGCTTTCACAAAATAAATCTGGAATATAATAGCAGCGTTTGTGCTGGTGTATTTGTTGGGAAGGGTTAAGATTGCAACTTCCAGGACTCCAAGCTAACCTGGCCAAAAGAAGTCAGATACACCCAGAGGGTTAGGGTAAAAATTTAAAAAAAAAGTTCTAAAAAATTGATAATACAGGGGCGGGAGTTCCTTGTCAAAGTTCTACTAAGTGTCTCTTTAAATATACATTCTAATTAGTAGAACGAATTTACTAATTTGGTATAGGGCTGAAATGTTATTTTATTTCTCTGTTTATATATTTTGATTCTGCATTTTCAGCATTTAAGAGTTAGCTTATAGTATTAGACTGTAAAGACTTCAAATTATCTTGTAACTGTCTGTGTTGCTTGTGTATGTGGTTAATGAACTATTGCCATTGGGAAAAATGCATTCCTGGGCCCAGCAGCAGAATATAGCAGGAGTTAGTAATTTCCTCACTAGCAGAGACAGGGATTGGGCGGGGATAATATATCTGGATATTGTAAAAGAAGCGGGGAAAACTTTTAGCAATTTGTGATCTCCTTACTAGCTGAGAGAGGGATGGGGGGAGGGGGTAATATATCTGGATATTATAAAAGAAGTGGGGAAAACTTTGCTTTGCTGAAGACTACCAACATGGTCAAAGTGCCTTGTGTTCCAGTAGTGGAGAAAGCCAGAGCCAAATGTGGACAAGGTAGTAATAGATTGCCAGTTTACATTACACAGGGGGAGAGGCAAAACAAGCGGGCTCTGAAATGTAGGTGGGATCTTGGTATGTTCTGAAGTCCACATAAAATAAAGTCAAGGTCTGCATCAGAACTTCAGCCCACAGATTCTCCAACCCTGCTGTGTAACAGCTGAAAAACAATTTTGAGATGTTGTCTTGTACCGGATCAGCTTCCTATACAGTACTACTACAGTACTACAGATGCTTCCTTATACTGGATCAAGCTGTTTGTGCATCCAGCTCATTTCTCTATTGTGATCAACAGTTTTTGCAAAGGCAGATGACTTTCATCATACTACAGCACTGTATTTGTTGAAAATAAAAGGGACTGAGTCTGGAATGTCTGGTATTCTCTGCATAAGTTCCACCACTAAACTTTTATTTAACTTTATTTCAGTACATTTAAATCCAATTTTTCTATGCAATATAACATTATCACAGCTGTAAATAAAAGTTCAGTGAATAATGTGGTATTGTGATATATCTAAGCAGGGATCATTTATTCCCAATTTTGGACTCTAGAACTACAGGTAACAAATATTTCATCTTAGACTACTTCCTGTTGTGCCAATATCCAGGCTTGAATTTGCCTCCATTGCCAAATTTGCAGATGATGCTTGTGCCAGCATAAATTTTTGCCGACCCACATTCCTTTCATTTTAATCAGGACTCTTGCTTCAACTCAGTCTCTGCCCTATCCATACAAAATGTTGCCTTTGTTTCCTGCAATGCTACCATTTTTAAATAATGTATTAAATGTGAAACTAATTTTTGCAGGGGTGACAGATTGGCATGCAATATTGGGTATTCGGAATCACAAGCGCTTAACTGGCTTAAAAAATGGAGAAAAGCCCATTATAAGCATTTTATTCTGAGAAAACAGGTGGGTTCACACATTGTATCAAACCATGAACTGATTTGTTTTTGAATTAGCATGTTGTGATTTATACACCATGGTTATAGCTTAAAACGTTGTGCCAACCTAACCAATTGCAATTGGGTACATTAACAAGTGGTCATAGGCATCTGTTGGGGGTGGGTGGGTGGGAATATGAAGAAATGTGTGTCGTCATAACACAAACCATGACTTGTGTTAGGACACAAATAGTAAAGAGAAAGGTTTAATCATAATAGCACTGTGTATGGTGTAATTTCTTTGTCATTGTGGACAACTATATGAGTGGGATGCACAAGTAGTCTAGGTGAAACACAGAATAAGTTGTTAAACATGAAATCCTTAAAACTCACTATAAATGTTAAATAGCAAAATTGCCTGTAAAAACATAAGTGTTCTTTGTGGAAAATATGACCGTTTGATCTTTGGGGGGGGGGAGAAGTATCCAGGGTCTTTGATAGAGTCATTGGAGGGGCTTAACATATAAAAGGCTGAAAACTGCTGCTTCAAGCTATAGTTTAGTATCACGAGAATGAGCCACAGTAAATGTCCAGGTGGCACACACCCATTGCCTTTTTGATTCTCCAGTGGAGCTGCAAGGAGGATTTCCATTAAGCACAGCTTGGGGCTTTTTCTAAACCCTAAATGTGGTTAATGTTAACAGTTATTTGCTTGTTACAAGCCAGTGTCATAAACCATGGAATGAAATTGGTTGTCTTATATAAGAAGTGATGAATCTAAACTGGAAGCAAAAGCTTCTGAACTTCCCCCTATGGCCACAGTGGAAAATGATGTCCATCATGTGGATTGCTGTTTTGGTACTCAGTGGCGCCTTTCATCTATCAAAGCTAACAGCCATGAACAGACCTATCATCCATGAATTTGGGCATTTTCAAAGTTTTAAAGCTATTGTCACATCTTGAGGCAGTGAATTTCACAGACTGCTTCTCCATTGGATAAGTAAGCACTTTTCTTAGTGTTCTGGATTTACAACCCACCCATTTTATTCTAGTATAACAATAAGAAAATAGAGCTTATGTCTCTCCTATACAGTCTCTATCTTATTCTCCTTGTCTAGATGTTTGTTTTTGTGCACTGGGATGTGATTTGAGCAAAATGTCAGGAAAATCTAGCAGTTGATACATGCAAAGGTACTTTTGCCTGACTTAAAATTGTAGTGAAAATGATTGGTTGTTTTGTTCATCTCTCTATATCTGTATTACCAGCTTCTTCAGGCTGTTCAATTGTGATGGCTGTTACTTTTCTATTACTCTCAATCAACATTTCTATGTAACCCAGCAGTACATAACACCTGCAGGTATATTCATTGAAAGGCCACTGCCCTACCCTTGGCAAACAGGTGTTGCTATGCACCTTCAAACAGCAAAACACTAAATGCCAGTGAATATGCAGAGAGGGGAATTGGGATTAGAATTCTATCAGGACTAAAGTTGCTGTTCTTTAATGGATACTTATGCCCTTGGCCAGATGCATAAACTTAAAATCTGGGAAGATTTGCTTATAAAGGAGTTGGATAATACTTTTTAAAAAAGGAGAACATAGGTTGGCAAGAGGTTCAGCACCAGATTCTCTACACATATTGCTATAACAAGGCAGGAAAAGGCCTCCAACTTTTGAAAAGTTCCATTAACAAGACTGCCAGAGATGGGCAGATGGTCTGACTCAGCTTTATATGACAACTTGACATGAGAGCAAGAAAAGACTCCTTCAAGATGAGCTCAATGCCTGGTAGATGCAACCACACTGATATCTTGGTAAAAATGCAGAAGTGGGTTGCCATTACCTTCTTCCAGAATTTCTTTCAACTTTCCAATCTATTCTAAAGCCCTTGGATTTCCTGGAGATCTCCCATCGAAATAATAAGAACTATGTTTAGCATTTTCAAAATCGGTCAGGGTTGGTTAGGTGCTGTCACCTGTGATTTGATATAAAAGGTACCACCAGAGGTCTGAATGCTGTATTTATGCAACATAAATGAGCTATTCCATGGCAGCTAGGCAGAACTATGTAGAAGGAGGGCATAAAATCATGATATGAACTTACTTCACAGCTAAAACCACTGCCAATGTATATTGGGAGGAAGGATCCAAAGGGTTGATAGGGAAACATTCTAGCAAAGTTCATTCACTTCAAAATTGCTGCAATGCAGAGATGCACACAGAGACAAACACATGTATTGTTTTTCAGCAATGCCTTGAAATAATCATGAGATGCTCATATGACCCAGGTTTAACTCATATTTCCTTAATTTTTTTTTTAAAAAACCCTTAGTATCATACCATGTCTTGAGGGTTCTAGAAATGGCATACATGGTCCTCCTCGCTCCCACTTTATTTTATCCTCACAAGAATCCTGTTAGGAAAACTAAGCTGAGAGCCTGGGAGAGATCTACTAAGCTCAGTGCTAGATGAGTGGGGATTTGAAACTGGATCTCTGCTAGGCTAACCAGTGTGTCACACACAGACTCACAGAATGCGAGAGTAGGAAGGGACTTTAGAGATGATCTAGTTCAATTTCCAGCCCAGCACATAATGCCATGTCAGCTGTTCCCTCAGAAGTAATGCATTGCTGTGCTGAAAGTGGGAGGAAAAATAAAATCTCAGCACCGTTACTAATTCATAATATAGGTGAACACACTTGTAGTGTTACAATCTATCTTATTAAAGTAGGGACAATCTATTTTCTCCCAGTTCTAAACAGCACATAGGCATTCAAAAAGAGCTACTGATTTTACATGAAAAGTCGTCATGAAAAGAACAGAAAAAAGGAGGGAGAGAGTTCATATAAAAAGCTGAGAATGTGCAAGTCTGGCCAGATATTTACGTTTCTGGTGGTAGATCAGCACAACCAAGTTGTAGCTTCAGTTTTCTCTCCAATAATATTTCCAGTTTCCAAAATAATTTATTTGTTAATAATAAGCTGTTCAGCAACAGCTTATCACTGAGGTACTGTAACAGCAGATACTGTCTGAGGCGGTTATGAAAGAGTTCATCAACAGAGCACTCCAAGAAGATTCCCCAGACAACCAATAGAGACCAGCCTTCTGTTGGAGTTAGAACTGCTCAGATTGGAAATTATGTCATAAATCTGCAACAACATGGCCCTTAATGCTGGTTGAAAAGTTGGAGAAAAGGGACTGATTAAAAGAAAGAATAAGCTGATTTGTTTGAACATTTGTAATCCCAAATGTAAGATGCTCTCTTCCAAACTGGCTTCTAATGCCAAAACAAATAGAACATATATTTCCTAAATACTCCAATCTGCCCACACAATTTCATATATTTGCATTTTGGGAATTGCCTGTAAATATAATGCTGTGAGACATTTGACGAAATATGGCATACATGTTGTACAGATTGAAGGGCTGGACAAATCCCAGGTAAACTGTTGGCTAGGGATAGAAGTATTTCAACACAGCCCGTCTGCCCCCCCCCCCCCCGCCGCCCCATTTCTTTGTATTCCTTGCACAGGGGAATATGATTCCATCTTTTTAAAAGCAGAATATTGCCCAGAACTAGGACTTCAAAGTATTATTTTTTGCAGCAGTACTGCTGTAAAAAGTGAAACCACTTTAAGCAACATACAAATATGAATGATGTACAATTTGAAGGCCTTATTTTATGCATCCAGTAAATGAAGTACAGGAAGGCAGCCTTCTGCAAGGGAGAATACTTTCCTGCTTAGAAGTAATATTCTTTGTCCAACCATATTAGGATTGTTGAAGGGAAAACAAATAAGAGTTGTGAGTGGATTGACAAAGAGACCACCTAGTAGATTCATTGGTAAGATTAAATCCTTGCTTCACAGCTTTATTTTCCTCACCATTATCACAACATCAGTTAATCTCTTGCTAAAGCAGGTTTGGAATTAACAAAAAGGAAGCTCTTTTCTAATTTGATTTTGGAACAGGCTCAGCTACCAATTACACTCTTTTGATACAGTATCCAAGCAACAGGCAGGAGGTTGAGAGGAAGTGGAATTCAAAGAACAACAGAAAAAAGATGGCAGGACAATCCCTTTTGGAAACACATCCATTGTATGTCTCACTTATGTAAAAGTTTCTGAAAAATCTGCCCACTGACATTAATATAAAAAAGGTAATTTGGCCTTTAAATAACACCCAACGAAGGTAAGAAAACTCCACTTTTTTAAAATAATAAAGTGAAAGGACATTTTTCTCCAAAATATTTAGCATTGACTAGCTACTATAGTCAATTCACAATCCTGAGTTGTGATTCTTTCACACAGCCTTGTTTGGTGATTTACTTTATTTCTGAAAGTGAGGAAGTCCACCTTAAACTGTGTCAGATGGTGAACAGCCTTGTAGGTATACTGAAATATCCCATTTGGAAAGATGAAATGGAGAAGCAGGTAGAAAAAGAGTTAAACCTCTATCTTTTACGCTTTTCTATTGTAAGGTCCATTTCTGAATTTGCTTTTTCCCTAAGAAAGCTGTTCTTGGACTTTTGCTCTACAGATAAATCACCTCTTGTTGACTTTTCATTGGCATCCAGTTGGCCACTGTAGGAACACAACACTAGGTCAGACATGGCACTGATGTGCTCCAGCAGGCTCTTACTGTGTATGTGTGTGCAACAACCTATTAACTCCATCATGGAAAAAAAAAATAACAAAAAGCCTCCTTAAAATACTGAAACCTTTTCATCCATCCACTGCAGAAGTACCCAGTGAACTACTCACAAAACTAAACATAATTTTTCACATTTTTCCACTGTCTATGGCAGAACACATTAATATTGAAACAGTAGTTTGGCTTATTGTGCTCACTGGCATCCACCTCTTCCAATCATACTTCTGAAGTGATTACAGTGAACCACAAAATCAGAATAATGCATATGCACTCCAGCATAAATAATCCAATTGATAGGTTCAAGCAGAAATATGGAACATAATCAGCAGTTGTACAACAATTAGTAATAGAAAACTGTATTCTTAGATCTTAGTTCATTCTCATTGTTTAAAGTTGCCCCTTCAGACCAAATCAGCCAGATATTCATTGATTAATCTACTAATTAAACTGAAGAATATTTGCACCTTAAGTAGGCTGCAAGGGTTTAAAAAATCCCCTGTTGCCTTCTCTTCTCTTAATGAAAATCCTCTCCTCCAGCTAAGGGATCTCCATAGTTGCTAATAACCTGTTTCAAAGATAAGAGCGCCTGCCCCTCTACCGCCTCTACGGTAAGTGCTCTTCCTCTCTCCTGAACAGCAGAGCTGGGCTAAGGTTAATGGTCTCTTTTCAAAGCAGATAGTGCTTTTCCCCAGTTCAGCTGGCATTCCAGCTGACACAAAATGCCCCATCCACTCAGCCTGGCAAATAATCAGCTAGCCTATTATCACCATGCCCTACTCTCTTCAAATGCCAGGGGACTAACAGATGTAGGCTTAAATAATATGCATCAGGCTGACGGCTCTTGTAGCACTGGTTTTCCTTTCTCCCTTGATGAAAAGCCTCACTAATGTAAAAAAAAAAAAGGGGGGGGAAGGAGTCTAGTTGTCCCCAGTTGCATCAGCTTTTGTGATTTCAACATAGGCACATGGATAAAAATAATAGTCATGTGCTGAGTTCCCTCCTCCCCTCTTCAAAATTTAGCTCTATGCTGATGTCATTTGGTTTTATATTTTCATAGTCTTGCCAACTGCAATCTATGATGTGAGATTAATAACATTGGAATAAAAGTTCAACTGTACTAACTGAGAGATGCAAAATGGTGTAGCCTGGGACCTCCTATATTTTGTCAGCATGTGTGTAGTGTGTGTAGGAAAGAAACAGTAGGTAAAGAAAAATGGTTAACTTGTCAAAAGTTGTTAGAACATGGAGAATATAAGATGAAATCAAGAGCGCAACTGGCTACAAAGGGGTTTAGTTTTCAATGGTTTTCGTATGCAAAGTTAAGAGAAAGATTTAAGGTAGGTAATAGGACATTTGGAATTGAGCAGCAGAAGACAGAATTTGAAGCTGAACTATGTACAATGATAAACATGTAATTGCTAAAATGTAGAAACTTTTATTGAAACTTGAAATGGAAGAAGAACAAGTGAAAAGACTGTGGGATAAAATGGACTTTAGGCATAACATACTGATGGAACAATGGGAAAATATGTGGTTAAAAGGACTGAAATTTACATTATGTTATAACTTATAAGAGGAATTTTATAAAATGATGTACCGTTGGTATATGACTCCAGAAAAATTGTCTAGAATGTATAAAGGTACTTCAAATTTATGTTGGAATTGTGGACATCACGAAGGGTCATTTTATCATGCCTGGTGGACTTGTAAAAAAGCCAGATATTTTTGGGTTCAAATACATATAATGATACAGAGAATTCTGAAGATCAACATTTAACTGAAACCAGAACTTTTCTTGCTAGGATTAATGGATAGTCAATTAGAAAAGTGTCATGGAAGATTATTTTATATATGATTACTGCTGTGAGACTATTACTGTGTATGCACAAAAATGGAAAGAGACTGAAATACCTACAATGGAGAAATGGTTGTGAAGACGACAGAACTAGCAGAGGTGGCAAAATTAACTTGTTTGATTAGAGAACGATCAATAACTACATTTATTAGTGACTGGAAACCCCTTATGAACTTTTTTGCTGAAAAAAGAGAAAAAATGAGCTTGTGATTTATGGGTTTGAAGATCAGAAAAGGTAGCTTATGGAAAGAAGGAAATTATGATGTAATCTTAGAGAGAGGGGGTTAAATATAAATGTATCTATAACTGCTGTCAAGAAGATTGGAAGCTGCTTCTTTAAAATCTTTTTCTTTTCTTTTTCTTTTTCCCCCCTATTTCTATTTCTTTTTCTATATTTTTTCACTTTCTTACTACTTTTCTTTATTCTTCTTTAATTCAAAATTTGTACTGCTCTTAATTCTGTTGAAAAATTTCGTCAGTAAAAAATATTATTTAAAAAAAAGAAAAAGAAAGCAGCATGTTTTCCCCATAGTGTCCCATAATGGAGCAGGGGAGAAACAATTAGTTTTCAAAACTAGGAATCCCCCCAATGATAAAAAAGGGGCATGTATCCATTTTATTATTGGCAACCTCTACCATATTGTCTTGGTTCCCCCTTTTACAATGCATTCACTTTGTTCCCAATGATCTTATGCAAGCCGAGACATAAAGAATAGCTACATTCTTTAACATTGCCAGAGTTAACAGCCTGTTACACATCCATATTCCATTTTAATGAGTTCAAGTGTCCACCCTCATAATTTCCATTAATCAAAAACTGGGCAAATTCTATATATGCCTCTGATTATTTATTCATTCAGTGCTCGATTGGCTGTTTTTCATGCATCATTTTATATATCTTTCTCCATTCAAATAGGCATTATGTAAGCTGAACAAGCTGGCAAATGGAGCTCTCCTATCTTGCAAGAACATTTCACGTATACACACACAAACCCAACAGAAAAAATGTATATTTTTGCTCAGGTTATATACATTACCATTAGAGTTAAATAAATACAGAGTCATGTTGTTCTTTGAAATACTGCTTGCTCCCCTTATAGCTTTGCAAGCATTACAACTGCTTTAGAAGACCTGCTCCTGGGCTCACTCAGACCACTCTCACTGCTGGCCACAGAAGAGGGCCTTTTCAATAGTGGTCTCAACTCTCTTCCCAATTAAGGGCATTGACTTTAGCTCTGCCAGCTTTTCACAATACCAATTTCTCATAAGTATTTCAAATTTCATCTTTCCCAAACTGTTTTCCCTTTAATGTGCACATTCATTTTAATCTTGTACGTTGCATAAATAAATATATACATACAAGCATACTAGCCTGCATTTTAAAATATTTGTCTACTGCTAATGAGCGTCTATTTTTATAATTATTTTTATTTCTATCTTGTATTCATTTATTATTAAATTTATATGCTGCCCATCTCTCCCAGAGGGTCCCCTAATGGTAATCTTGTACCTTTTTATTGTTATTATGTAAGGCATCTTGTAATCACTATGTCTTATTAGATGGCAGGTAAATTAGTATATACAGTGGTGCTTAAAACTTTATGAACCCTTCTGAATTTATAATATTTCTGCATAAATAGGACCTAAAATGTGATCTGTTCACACAAGTCCTAAAACTAGATAAAGAGAACCCAATTAAACAAATGAGTCAAAAAAATTATACATGTTCATTGATTTATTGAGGAAAATTATCCAAAGCCAGTTCCCCCCCGGATCCTTCCCTTCCTCCCTTCCTTTCCCAAGATTCTAGCTCCCTTTGTCCTAGCTATTTGTTCCTTTCAGACACTTTTTTAAAAATTTTGGCTACAGCCTTTGGTATGCCTCTCTGTTTGGCACTCACTTCTGTATCTGTTTTCTGCAATCAGATCTATTCTTTTACCATGAGATCATCTGTAATGGTCCCGAGATAAATGCACAATGTATTCCCAAACTCTTCTTGCTTTTGTTAGACTCACCCTAAATACTCAAGAACACTATTTGCTAAGGTTAGATACTATTTTATCAGACTGCCAGTTCATTTTCTAATCTACTGAGGGTTTTTTCCCTTTGTTTTAAAGGAATTGTTCTAATTGGATAATGAGCCTATTTTCCTCTTAAACCTTGGAAGTATGGATTGATGTTTGTGGTGTAATGCTGGCAAGTGACCAGAAGGGGAAAAAAAATGAGTAGGCCACTTTTCAAATTCCTTTGGCCAACTGGCAGAATGCTTCCACAAAAATCAGAAATTTAGGCCAGTTACCAGAAAGCTGAAGAGTAAACTAGAATTTCTTGACTAACAGAAAGCACCTGCCTTTTCAGTGACTATATGCAGACTTGAACTTTGCAATTCATGTGGATACACATTAAGTCTTGTCAAACAAAATCTCAGACCCACAATAAATGTGAATATTCACATGTGTAGTTATTTTGTTTACTGTCACCTGGATTTTACCGTGAGCTCAAAGCTAATCCAGATTATCTGGAGAGATTTTTTTAGGTCCTCTGATCAAAATGGCTCTAATGTAGCTTCACCTTGAGACTGAAGATGCCAGCTGCCCCAAGGATTCCAGCCCTCAGATGAACAAGAGGAACCTAAATCAGGGGCTTTTCATTTTATATTTCCATCTGCTACTAAGCAATTCCTTCAAATGCCCTTTGCACAACTCTACTGGCTCTGCAGCCTTCTAAACGTTTTACAGTACGAGTATTACTTAATCTTGCAGATGTTTCACTGCATTGATATAAGAAAGTGTGGGAAAAGACAGGTCCCAGAACATGCTATAAAATGGGAAGGAAATTATAGCATAGTAAGAGAACTGAGGCTTTGCTTGTAGAAGGCTCAAATTTCAAGGCTCAAATTTCAAGCTTAAGTCTTAGACCAAAAGATAGGTAAAATTATCTTTGTCAGACTAGTTTGTTCACGTCAATATTTTAAACCAATATCCAAATATGGTATCTTCTGATTCCTTGGTACTGTCAGGGATGGTGATGATGATGATGATACATCCCATATGATTTAAATGGCAGCTATAGAGTGATCCAGCTGCCTGAGGGATGGAGAATCTAATCGCAGAAACAGTCTAATGATGATTGTTAATTTGCTAAAGTTCTTAACTAGGGAATAATGCACTCCTCTTCATTGGATGTATTCAAGCAGAGGCTGGACAACTATTGAACACAGATTTTTAATTTAGATTTCTATGCCGAGAATGGGGCTGAACTTGGTAGCCCAAATATCTCTTTCTGAATTTGTTGTTCTACCCTGGAAAATACAAATTATCACTCATATAGCAGGATACAACCTTTAGTTAAATTGAACTGGATATGTTGGAAGTTCATATCAAATTCAAGTTCCTTTCAAATGCTCACTTCAGAACAACTATTCATATATTACCTCTTCATTCCAAGCTAGGAAGCTAACGGGACAAAGCATGAAAGTTTCTTTTTATTCCCTTTGGATGAGTGCCTGTCTAATGGGATGGGATGGCATTTGCAATTGCTAATCACATATATGGCTGTTAATGGAAGCATTCCTATATTTACAGTAAAAGCAAAAGGGCACAAAATTCCTTTTGTTGCCAAAAAGAACAACTTGCCCTCAGGCTTACTACATATGCAGCATTTCCCAAAACTGGGTCAGTTTCACCCCAGGATTTGGGGTACTTTAAATGTTCCAAAAAAGTGGCAGGGAATGAAGCTTGGAAGATGTGTATTTCCCTTCTCTTCAACTTCAGGACTTCTCTGAAGAAGAGAGATGCATATTTATTATATCTGAATGAGATGTGGTTCTTCCCCAATATGGGGAAGAACCAAGTAGTCACTCGGTCTGGAAGCAAACATCTCTATTCTTTGGACATATGGAGAAGGAAATGCTTCCTGCTTCTCCTCCTAGTTTTTAGAAACATTTCTCACGGGAGAGCTAAATGTTACAAAAGGTAAGGGACCTATGTATCATCCTGTAGTGCCTCTTTCATCCTTATTTCCAACATTCTGACAGCTATCATCTCCTATTTCTTCCAATAAATAAATGCTGAAAGAATTGTGGGGTTTTTTTCTGAACAAATAATCTAATGTCTATACATTTTATATCTTTGCTACCGCCTGCTTTTGAGAATGCAACTAAATATTAAAAATAATTCTAGTAAATATAGTCCAGACATACTGTAAGACATTCCATGTGAAATGATTGCCTATTATAACTTTCTACACTCCAAATGCACATACATTAAACACATGAAAAGCAGAACATATTTTTTATAGGAGAAGCATGATACAGTTCTAAATTTAGCATCATATCACATCTACAGGTAACTTCTCAAAGCAATTAAAAGATGCTTCTTTCAGATGAGCTAAATAATTGAATAATCCATATTGTATTGTATGTCCTGCAAGTGATTGCTTCATATGTATTATTTACTGCTCAACTACAGCGTGAAGCAAACAGTTAAAATCAATGGGGATATCTCGGCGATGGAATTTTTGTGAGCTTCCAGTGTTACTAACCTGATGCCCTCCAACTGCAATTCTAAAACATTTGGAGAGCATTATTCTAGTGAGAGGTAAGATGGCTAATAACTTGGCCTATCTAACCTAGGCTTTGTACAGACCTACTCCATGCTGGACCACTTAGCACATAGGCTGGGTTCACACTATGTGGTAAGCTATGATATGTTTGGGTTGATTTTGCCACCATATTATGCAAAACTTAGTCAGTGTCTCTTATAAATCATGATTTATAGCTTAGTATGTTGCACAAATCTACCCAATTGTGTTTTATTCAATAAATCAGGGGTAAACAATGCATGGCTTCATATCATATATGAATTAAGTAACTTCTCTGGTTAGCTTACTCAGGTCCTGAGCACAATTTTTGTAGGGCTTGGGTAGCAGCCTGCTCCTTAGCCATTTCACAGAAAAATTTCCTCTCGTTCCCCTTTTCTCAAACAAGAGCTGCTTAATTTGTTTCACCAATGACTCTGTGTGTGTGCATGAGAAAGAGCAAGCAAGAGAGAAAGAGAGAGAGAGGTTGGAAGTCCTGGCTGGCCATTCTGTGTTCTCCTCTTGCAAGCAGGCAAGAACAAATTCCAGCATCTTCCCAACTGGCATGGCCCCACCTTGCAGTATGTCTCATGCTGCTGAGGCATTTTGTTCAGAGGTCAGGAATGTTGGCGAGCTACCATGGGATTTGGGAAATCATTTACAGAGTGTGTTGAAATGACTATGCAGGGCATTGCCCCAAAGAGGCAGAAGGAACCTCATGTAATAGATCTGTACTTCCACTATACAAAAATACTTGGAACATGTGTGGCCTCTCTCACATCAGATGAAATGACTTAATGTGTCAAGGACAGCAATTTGTATGGAGGTGACAACCAGCTGAAAGCACTGCAAACTTTTTGACTATTAGAAAATAACCCTGAAAGCTTGAGAGAGCTTGTTTCTGTTTTCCTTCTTTGAGAGCTTAAGTAACAATCACCAAGATTGTTATACAAAGAACATTATGTTGCCCTCTAGCTTCAGTAGGATTCACAACAAATGTTGTTGGCACTGTAACTAGATAACTATATCCAAATGATACAAAATTACTGGAATTTTGCAGACATGGGTTATAACCTGTGACAGTTCCCAGCTGATTTATGCATCTGAAGAGGTTTTCTAAGCATACATCTATATAGAGCAGGTCAGAACATTACTTTAAACTCAAGCCAAAAGATTATTTTTACCAACACACTGAGTTTGTCAGTTGTCACAAAATATCTGTTAAGTGCTGATCCTTATGGGACTACATATTCTGAGCCAAATTGTTATTATTTCCTTTATGGCTTAAAAGAGTTCCTAAGCCAATTGCCTTCCAACTTAGATTTTGAGTGTTCTGAAACATCTTCTCTTCACTGGTTACTGATATGTAGATGGAAATTGAATATCCTGGTTGCTCACATTTTGTTCAAATGGATTATGATGCTAACACTTCCTATATCAAAGTGCCTCAAATAATTTTTCAATAAAAACAGCAATAAAATACATGAATGATACATTAAAGCAATATAAAACAAGAATAACAGAATAAGGATTTTTTTCCTTGCCTCTCACTTTTTAATGAACATGGTTTTCTTACTGATTATTCCCTTATATTCTAATCTAGTTCAAATAGCATTATTGCTGTTGTTGCTGTTTCTTGATATCCTTGGAAGAACTAGGCAGATTCAAGCACTCCCTCTGTTAATTCTGCCCACACCAATGACCCTGTGAGCTAAACTGAGCTGGAAAATTAACTAGTCCAAAGTCATCCAGTGGCAATGGATTTACACCTACGTCTTCCTGTTCCCAGCAATAGAAACTCCAAATGCATCCAGATGAATTCAATAACATTTATGTACACTTAAGACAAATCCTTTTTTTTTTTTTTTGGCCCACCAGCAGTCAGAATGTTGTTTGTTCTTTTGAACAGCTGCATGTTTCAAAGGGAGAGTTTAGGCAATTGTATTTTAGTTTAATACAATACTCCTGATAGCTTCATTCCTCTCTTTAGACAAGCCAGAAAACAAGCCAGGAGCTCTTTAGCTATCTATGATTTCTTACTGGTTTTGGAATAAGCCAGAATATTAAACTTAGATCTTGGGGGTCCCCAATCACCTTCAGAGGCAATAGTGTGCCATTTATGCATCCCTTTGTACTTGCCAAGGTCCCTGCCCAACCAATTATTTAGATTCTTTTAATTAAGAAAGTGAAAGAGAAGTGAGCATGATGCAAAGCAAAGAACATGTTCCAGGGCCTCCTATAGACCCTAAAGGCATCAATAGAAAATAAACATAGGGTTGGCTGCTGCTCAGTTCTTTGTTTGCCTTCTGATACACAAATAATTTGTGATTAGTCACATTCACTATGGCAACCATTTTGTGAGAGTGCCTATATTTCACTCGCAGTATTTCTCACTGGCCCCAAAAGATTAGGGAGCTCTATCTACATTTACCCTAAACTGAAACCATCTAATTGCAAAGTGCAGCTGTAAGCAGATAAAGGACAATCTTGATTGTCTTCTGCTTTATTCTGATTCTGTGTTTGATCAGAGCTGTTTGATACCTGCAAAGCGCTTGCTGAAATCAACAGGTTTGACACAGGCAGTGAAAATCATCTATAGTACTGTTCATTCGTGAAAAATATGGCAGAGACTTATTTGGACCCATTAATAATTAAAGGTTTTACTGTGGGAAGCAGGATCAGCAATATCATTAGATGAAAGGAAGCAGCAGCTTTAAGCACTGCAACTGAATGGAATATAAACTGGAGCCAAGCTAGTGAAAGAGCCTGTGTGGTGCAGTGGTCTAAGTGTTGGGTGAGAACCAGGGAGAGCCAGGTTCACGTCCAGCCTTAGGCACAGAAACCAGTTGGGTGACGAGCTCGTCACTCAGCTGAGTTCACCCTGCATCACAGCTGCTATTGTGAGGACAACACAATGGGAGCTCTCATGTAAGCCACCTTGAACCCTTGGAGAAAAGGTGGAATCTAAATCTAACAGTCATTTGTGTGTTCATATAACCACCCACTATCCATCCTACTGAGCATGAAATTGAGCAAACTCAGGGAGGCAGTGAAAGATAGGAAGGCCTGGCGCAATATGGTTCATGGGGTCACGAGGAGTCGGACACGACTTAACGACTAAACAACAAAAATCCATCCTACCTGCTGCCTGCATTATAGTGTCACTTTGAGCTCTTCTCTGTGATGTTTATAGGGTGACCAGCAATGTTATTGGCCATTGGGTGAGTGTGACTATGATTTTGCCCCCAGGGAGGAGATCCATGGGAGGACCAGCTTCGGGGAAGACAGCTGGGACAGTATATCTTTCTCTCATCTCACGCAGCAGGCTCTTAAGCCACCGTGGTGAGAAGAAACTTTAGTCTCCATTTAATTGTTTGAAAATAGATTGCATCTCCTAAAGAATTCAAGGTCATCTGTTCTGTGTTCAAATTGATCTTTATCATTTCTTTGTTGAAGCATGACAGCAGTGAAGTTAGCTGAGCTGTTCTCCCGTTGGTTTCAGGATATAGTTATTGCTGATGTCAGAATTATGTCCATTTATTCTTTTGTGCAAAGGTTAGCCAGTTTGTTCAGTGCAAATTGCCACAGGGGATAACAGAACACAGGTTTGCATTACATGAGAAGATGTGCAGGTGTATATATCCTTGATGTGGATGTTGTTCCCAATAAGGTCACCCACAGCACCAGGAAAATCTTGCCATATAGTCACCCTCCCCTCTTGCTGTTACACATGCCTGAATGTGCAAAGTGAGAATAGTTCCTTACCTTGAGATGTATTTCTTCTGCTGAAACCCAGTTTGGATGTTTCAGCATCCTTCAAATAGTCAAGCAATCAAAGGAAGGTAGGAAACTGCCTTATCCTAAGTCAGATTGTTGGTTCACTTAGTCCACTACTTTCAACACTGATTGATAAGAGTTCTCTAGATTACAAGCAAGGTTGTATTCCAGAACTGAATTTAAGACCTTCTACATGTAAAATTGAAGTTTTATCACTCGACCACAAGATAAATTCCCTGAAATCAGCATTTCATTCTATTTTCTGGATTGAACCATGTGAAGAGTATTTTGTAGTACAAAAGTTTAGAGTGTGTTCTCCTATCATTTATACTTGTACCGAGCACTATATTATAGCCTGGCATATACATTATTATAATTATTTCATTCAGTTTTCCCCAGCAGCATTCAAATTCATAAAAGTAGCTTAAAATTAAGTATATCTGATTGCATTATTTGTTCATTTGGTTTTAACACCAAATCACATTGCAGGTTGCAAGGCATCAGGCTTTCAGATATGATTTGGGGCCCTAAAACTGAACCAGCCCATTAGCTGGATTACTGTATCACATTAAACCAGGAAATTTAAACCGTGGTTTAAGTCATAAGGGATAGACTCAAACATTGTCCCAAGCCAATAGCAAACAAGCCATACTAACACTTGGCCACTGGCTGTTTATTTCATAGCTAATCCTGTATAAATGTAAAAATGAAGTCCTTTTTAAAGATCACTCGTGATCAGGGGTATAAATACCACTTCCAGAAAGTTTTTCCTGGGCTTGAAATGTGCAATAGTCAAATGTTATGCATTTATAACCAACATCAGACTACACAACTAACCCACTGCAGTAACAGCAAGCAAAGCAAAATTCCTACCTGCTAAGGCTTTAATGCGTGACCTCTCAAACAGTCGAGCAGAACTATTCTCATTGTCCCAGTCATCAACATCCCAGCGGTTATTAACATCGCTATATTGTTGCTGGATTTCAATGTTGTCATAGTCTGTTGCTACTGTTGTCGTCATCTTGAATCTTCTTAAGCTGGTCTCAGCATCAGCTACTCCTTAGGAAGTCTGCAGTAAGGAAGCCAGGGGATGAGGAGAAATAATTATTGATCATTTTGAAGACTTTAAAAAGAGATAAATGCCAGATAAATAACATCAACATTGTTATTGTACAGTGAAAGTCAGTCCTCTCAATCCTTTAGCACCTTCATGGCTGTGCGCTTCCAAAGCAGCATTTGGCTGGGGCAGTTCGTTGCTGTGTTCCCAACAGAGTGCACAACACAGAGCTTTGACTTCTAGTGATAATTACCATTCTCCAGCTACAAGAATGGTTTTTACATCAGCAGTGCTGAAGACAAGCTGACTTTGATTTTTCCCTCTCCCTTTACTGTATCCATACCAGATAAAGAATTCTGTAACATTAAGAACTGACATCTGAGTTTATTTTCTTCTTGCCTCCCCATCACTAGGGAAAGATAAAGAAGAAGAAGAGCAGCAATGCAACTAGGGTTGCCAACTGAACTGTGCAATTCTAAGTTTATTTATTAATTCCCACGTAGCTCAATGAGACTTACTCATTGCAAGCAGTCTGCACAAGAGTAGGATTTTGTGCCTGTGCCTGTGCCTGTGCAAGTGAGAAGACAGAAGACTCAAGTGGTAGGAGGGAAAGGCTGCCAGATGCCTCTTGGGTGGAACGCTTGTAAAGGCTGGTGACACAGCAAGTGAGAGGGGTAGAATAGTGTGGAGGCAAGACTGGATGGATGAGTGTGTTCAAAGTTCTCCCCTGTCCTACAGAACCCATTCAAATCCTTGCAGAACCCTAGGATTCCACAGAGCCCAGTTTGAAAAACCCCAGTATAAAGGTTCTTAGTGTCATTGTTGTTTTGATAGGCATAATCAGTCACCAGTTGGTCATACGGAACCACTCATATCTCAGCATACATTCACTATAACTTTTACAGTGGGCTCAATTTTTATCATCCATTTTAAAATTGATCTTTTAAAATGCTGCACACTCTTTTAGAGTTCTCTGCATCTCTTTCTTGCCATCTAGTAGTCATCCAGATTTTTGCAGTCCTAATTCTCATGTTCATGCTTACAGGTGCTTGCACTCTTGTATTACTTCTATGTCTGTAGGAACAGAGAGAAAATGACTTAGGATCACCCATCATTCTTAGTCACTGACTGAGAAATGTCCTGATAGCCCCAGTAACTTGGCCAGAAACTCCTGCCTATAATTCTATTTTCAATGTCCAGACTTACATGCTTATGTCGCCAACATCTCCCCACCTGCGCGTGAGAGATATCAACAAATTTAGAAAAACACCAAAGGTTGCAGTTGTACAAACATCTATTTTAAAACAAAAACCTAAGGCAGTCTAGTGAAGACTCTAGTTTAATGGCTACAGAATAACACTGATGAAGATTAACATGGAACTAGATGAAGGAATGAAGTTTCCTGCATAAGGGCATGGCAGTCTGAAGCATTGAACATAAGCTTTCTATGGTGCAACTCTTTGTTGCAAGTATCACGTTTTTCATCCTACAACTGTTACATAATTTGAGGACAGTTCAGTAGTCTGAAGGTGCTTTAAAGGTCCATTAGAATAAAATATTCATGCAGTAAATAGAAAAGAAAGCTTTCAGATTTCTTCTAGTTCCCTAATTAAGTACTTTTCCTTCAGGGTAAAAGCCCAAGTCAAAATGCAGTCAACTGCAATCCAAGCACATTTCAAGATATTTGTAAAAAGCAAGCTCCCTTGAGAAATGTACATTAGGAACATGAATTAGGTTCGGGGGTTTGTTTTGCTTTTTTTGACAAGGTGAGGTGGGAATTTTCCTGATAACTTCCGGCTGAGAATTCATTTTCAAATGCTTATCTTGTATAGTTAAAGAAGAGAAAACTCGACACATGAATAAACAAAACGCAGCTCTCTGTAAATAGGGGAAAGAATAGCTTTTCCCGTAATGTAATAGCTTTCTACTTACAGGAATGTCACTTTATTTCTGCATAAGGGAGCACTGGAAAAAGTGTAGTCTGGATATAGTCTAAAGCACTGCAATACTTCCAATTTAATTGGGAAGAAGTAGTTCAGAACATAAGAGGATGCAAAAACTGTACCTGCCTGCAATTTGCTCATGCAGTCACATCATTTTTCAGGATTGTACCGCTCTGTGGGCATTGAATCCTGAAAACAGATGCAGCTGTTTTAATGAGTCCCAGGCAGGTGTTGAGTTTATGCTCTCCTAATCTCCAAAGCATTTTTCCCCAAAATAATCTGAAGCAATGAACCACTCACTGCCCTTTCTAGCACCTTATTCTGTCCTATTTATAGAACCAGCCTGGGTATTTGGTTACTTCTTTCTGTTTCCTCAAATGGTCAACATGGTAGCAGGAAGATTAGGAAAAACTTCACTGCCTGGAGTGCAACAGTTAAATATTGTCCATAAAAACAACAAAACCAAACTGCCGTTGAACAATCCAGTTGGGAAGTACAAACAGCTGTAGCCAACATTACTTTGAATTGCCAAATGTCTTCCTTTCCTGAGACAATCAGAAATTTAATTTATTTTCCTGACTAAAAAGCTCTCTTTTTTAAGCAAACAGGGAGATATCATGCCTTATTAACTTGGAGAGAGAGAAAAAAACTAAATATGGGGCACTCCTGTCTCTTGCCCTTTAGTGCAGAGAGCACTTCTCTAAGTTAAGCAGTGCTTGGCAGTTCACTCATCTTGGTCTTACAAAGTTACACTAGGTCAGCCCTGCACCTCCATTACATCCCCCATTAAATCATCACTATGGATGTTTCATTCTGAATCAGGCGTGTTCAGTGGCAGGTCCCTTCCTACTATGACACCATCTCTCTGGAATTCTCTGATCTCCTTTTGGCACAAACTAAATATGTTTTTGATTTTTCTAGACCTTTTATGACCTTGTGCTGTAATATTCCTAAGCAACAACTATGCTGGTGGGGGTTTCTGGGACTTGCAGTTCCAACATTCCTGCAGTCTACCAGGTTCAGGAAGGTTAGCGCATTCTGTTCTGCTCTGATTTGTTTGATTTGATTTTAATGTTTCATCTGACTGATACTCCAGAGAGCTTTGGCAGCAAAAAACGCAATTGAAGCAAAACCATGTCAATAGGAATCCTTTTATTTTAATACCCCACTTGCTTGTTCAGAACATAAAAGATTGGTCATGAGAGCTGCAATGTGCTAGCTGGCAATTCTAAACTCCCTCTTTTTCTCTAGCTAACTGATGCCACCTACTGACAACAGAATTGGATTCTTATGTCATACGAGAAAGCAGGTACAATTTGCCTAGGAAAAATAACCTTTATGGAACCTCAGGAGGGGTGAAGGTGCCATTGGACCAAGGAACTTTCCTAAATTTGATTGATGTCTTATGCAGACTAAAAATGTTAATCTATAGTATCTTATCTTTTACTTTCTGCTGTTGCTGTTCTATATCTCAGGTAACAAGAGGCAAAAGATAAATCTCAGTTCATTTGCTTGACAGATTTTTTTACCTGCATTCATTTATGACGCAAACTCTTACATAGTATAAAAGTCCTCAGGAGGTGGCAACATCTAGCTAACCAAGGCCAAGATGCTAAGCAAAGTCTGGTATAGTTACCACTTGGATAGGATGCTACCATGGAATACCTGTCCAGGGCTGTAGGTTAGATTGGGAAGTTGAAAAAAACATGGTAGAAGAACTACTTTCTGTTGTTGCCAAGAAAACTGCCCGGACACGTTTGTTCATTCACCAGGAGTTGAGTTTGACCTTTTGATCAGGAGGGGACAAAAGCTTAAATCCCCTTGTATTGTATTCCACTTTATCTGATCTGGAAATTTCTGATGAAGCACCTTGTTCTTTCCTCTGAAATGCATATTTGCTTTAAACTGCAATTTTACACTATGGGATTGACATTTCCCACAGAAGGTACCTTCACTCTCAGTGTCTTCAGCCAGTATGTTGCTCTTTGGCTGGGAAAGAGAAGGAAACAATGGGAGAGGATTATGCAATTGCGATTAAGCCACCTGATAAGAAGGTTGCCAGAGCAACCCGGGCAATCTGAACTGTTTGCTTAGGGCCTTATGCAAAGCCGATTGAGTCAGTGGCACTTCCTTGGACTGCCCAGACTCTCCAGCAAGGAATTTCAGAAACTAAAGACAAGGCTCAGAGTGACTGTCCTCAACCTGTTACTCAAGCAGTGTTAATTGTACAATATGAATATAAGCCATATTGTTTAATTCAAATGAACAGTTGCATCAATTTAACACATTCTGATCAAACTGCACATCCCATGGTGTTCACTATGCTGTTCTCAGGACCAATCCTTACCTTACAATATTTACTTATTCAGTTTCTACCCTGCCTTCCCATTCATGCAGTGTTCAAGAAGGAAAGAATTACATATTTGCCAACATTCCATATTGTCAGAGTTTGAATTTCACATTGCCTAGTAACCAGCTAGTCCTACCATTAGATGGCATGAGACAGTTGTCTCAGGCAGCTGTGACTGGGAAATAACTGGCAGGGAGCAGCTAATTCCCGTATGCAAACTTGCTGCTCTGGGGTGGAGGAAGCTGTACCATCCCCAGTACCAAAATTCAGCTGTTAGTCTGATTTTGTCGTCTTGGCACCCTTCCAGATGGGTAGGGAACACAGCTCTCGGGAGTGCAAGCCAAAACCTCCTGTGTTGGCTGAGACTTGCGGTCTCAGCACATCTAGAGGGCTGCAGGAGGAGATCATCCTAAGTAGATTCTACATAAATTATGGACCAAGGCCACCATCTTGTCCTTTGTTTCAGGAAGCAAAATATCTGAATCATCCAACTGCAGATGTGTTTCTTCTCTCCCATTCCTTCCCCATTTTTGGATGAAAGGATCATATTTATTGTGACTCCATTTGATGCATAGCTCCACATATGATTGAAAATCAGGCAATTTGCCATGTAGTTTGCCAGTTGTTCATTTAAAAAAAAATACCCATCCAATGGCAAACTGCATGTCAATCATATCTAGGTTGTTCCCTGGGATGAGATAAAACCAAGGAGCCCTATAAAAGTTTTTTTTTTTAATCAAAGCAGCCATAATTTTATTTCTTTTGCAGTTTTTATAACCTGCCCAACTCAGAAGAGTACATGCCAGAGTAAATTATGTTTGGTTCTCAGGGGATACTGAAGGAAGGGAAAACCAGCCTCCTTTTCAAAAAGAAGTAAACCACACCATTTCTGAATATTTTGTTCAGGTAATTATACATTTCTCTTGGGGAATGTTTTCACTGTATGCCTAGCTTTCACGGCAGACGTGGTGGCAAACTTGTTTCTGGATTGTAGCACTGTAGCATAAAGATGAAGACTTACATAGCTGAATGTTTCTGCACCTAAAAGAATCCATGCAGAGAGAATAGTAAATATCAAGGAGAAAATTTCTTGTCCAGCCTCCTCTCTGAAATGTTGAATTTTCCATCCGCAATCATTCACTGGTCCATTTTTCAGTGGAAAAGCAGGATAGTGTATTTTAAATAAATAGTAGTACCAGAACTAAATGTGTTAACTCCAATATGGAATCCTGAAGCACCAACAAACAGCAAACCCATTCCTTTAGAGGCACACTGAGCCCATGTAGATGACGTGTTTTCCTACTCAGCCAGGCTCCTCACCATCAATAATTCTGCCTTATGTAGAATAGATCTCACAGCATTGAGTCTTCATGTGTGAGTAATTTCAATCTCTGGAGTTTCCCTAACCAGATCATACTATATACTTCTAAGAGAGAGAGACATTTAAACGTGTTTATTTTTTAAAACTGTTTTTTTTTTTACATTTGTTTTCTACTGGTTGATTTTATTCCCATTCAGTGGGTGCTGTGTTTGCATATAACAATAAACAAGGACTGCAGGCTGATACTGGAATACTGCATGAAGGGGGGAATCATGCATGCAGTTTGTTTGCTCCGGCTTCACTCCTTCCTTCATGCAAGCAGATAAAACAAACCAAACAAAAGGAAAATATTGGGGATATTCAAACCTAGGCCTCTGGTTTGTTGTTCCCCAAACCAACCAGGATCATAAGCCAGGAATAAACCAGGGTTTGTCATTGGCTTATATGTGGGGTTTATGGCCAAACCAAATGAATTTGCAGTTTTTATGAGTACCTAATACTCAAGGCAATGTCCTTTGTTTCATTTATTTGGATTCATATTATTAATTATAAATAGAGAGCTGTCTAGGGAATTCTACTGATTCTGAATTAGAAATGAAGCTATTTTCATGTATGGTTTTTTAATGAAACCATCTTGTTAATAACAGTATCAGGACAGTACTGGTCAGAGAAATTTTCTGTAGAATGCTACATATCTTTTATAAGATAATTACATGATTTTACTTCTTTATTCTTGGAAAACTCATCCATTTCCTCCATTCAGACAAATTTCAAAGATGGAGGGCTTATCCATCTTACCAGGTTGCTTTCAGTTTCTCTTGGCTAAAATACAATGGCATTTTAAAGGCAAATGTGACATTCAGTTTATCTAGAACCTTAACAGGCATCCGTGGCTGTGTATATTTGGTGCCTATGCAACTGGATCTGCTAAGAAAATGCAAGAAACTAGAGAGAAACTAAAAAACCGTGCCTTCCTCCATGGGAAATCTTGTCCAGCATTTCCTGCTTTTTCTGTAATTTCACTAGGTGTTTCCCACACACTTTCAAACCTTCCAGTATAAGGACTAGAGAGTTACTTTTCATAAAGGGATATAGAAATAATTGTGATGAAGGAATCAGTGAGCCATTAAGGGAGGAAAAACAACAACCAGGTCCTGGGAAAGGGGAAAGTGTGAGAAAGAAACTCAAAATAACCCTGCCTTGATTCTGTTTGGTCTAAGATGGGACAGACAGAAACTATGAGAGGCTTTCAAAATCGATGTCAGCCTTTTGAGATAGACTAGATCAGGAAACAAATATCACAAGGATTACAGGAACACTACTTTATGGTCGTAGGGTATAACAACAGAATCTTGGATAGCCCATCCATTCCTTTATCGAGGAAGTGATTCCTTACATTTGAATTCCAAGGGCTGAATTCAACACTTAATATCACATACTTCATTAGTGTGCTTTCACAGAAACACAGCATACATAAAGGTTTCCCTGGATATGAGTGCAGACAGGAAGTATGGGCACATGGAAGCAATGAATCGTTGGCATCCTATGGAAGGTCCATGTCTCAGTTATTTGTTCAGTTGTTCAGTGCCCAACCTGCTGATTTCAGCAAGTGCTTTGTAGTGACTGACCAGCTCTGATTAAACACAGAATCAGAATAAAGCAGGAGGCAGTCTGGATTGCCTCTCATCTGCTTACAGCTGCACTTTGCAGATATGTGAAGAGGACCTATTTCTGGAAAAAAATGGCTTTAACTGGACTATGTGGTAAAGAATTTTTACTGCACTTACACCAGGTTATATAAATATGGAAACCACTATTTCCTTCTTTAGCATATCTCCTTTATAAGAGAGGTCACTATTACTCCCATTCTAGAGTGAGAAAATTGAGTGAAGCACGCACACTCAGTCATATACCTGAGGCACCTAGCAGACCCACTGGCAAAAGACTAGAGCTTCAAGGGCATTTATTTTTAGCCTGAGTAGACTGAGAGGATTTAAAATCCCACCCAACTGTCAAGTAGATACTACAGTTGTAATGGGTCTGTCACCAAAAGCAGCATCCTTATGGCAAGCAAGCCCCCTATCAGGCCCTATAGCTGCAAGTCTTTACTATGTGACCAATTCCCCTTCTGTTGTAAGCCTTTGAGATTATGACAGCAGCCATTGGACAGGAAATTTGGAGAAAGATCATCCCAGAATGGGAAAAGCTTGTCAGTTAAGACTGACAGCTGTGGAATCCAAGGCAGGTTTTTTTTCAACGATGGCCCAAAACTGTGGATTACCTTCCCCTAGATCTGTACTAGGCCTCCCCATGTTTAATATTTAGATGCCTCCTGAAGTCCTTTTTGGTTACATTAGTTCTGTGATTATACTGCATTAATTTATTGTGTCTAGCTTATTTATTGCTTCAGTTTCAGTCTGCTGCCATTTTATATGTTTGTTTAAAATTTTCTAGTGTTTCCTCTGTTTGGTCTTTTGTTATTATTTTAAAAAGACTTGTGTGTCTTTTATGACAACAACAACGTCTTCTTTCTCAGTCTCCTGAGTCCAGTGGATACTGATTTAAGAGAGGACACAGTGAACAGGAAACATTTGCTCTCCAGCCACATTCCTGATTCGTATTTTTTAAATTCACACATAATGATCACAAATGTTGATTCATAATTTTCTGATCTGGAAATAGTAATTTTGTATCTTCTAGAAGAGTATAGGTAGAATTTGGCATCTGTCATAATGAATTAGGGATGGGCGATGAAAGCCCCACCCATGTTTATGTGTGTTGCACATAAAAAATGGGTGGAGCTTCAATCGTACCGTTACAATTGCTGTCTTAACTTTATGACTATACTCTGTAGACACCCCTGTATTGGATGGTGTGCGGGTACCAAGAATCAATCGTGATTTGATGGCTCCGAATGAACAATGTTAATGACAATTAATATACAATTCACTTCCTATTCTCAGGCTTAACTGGTCTTGTCTGCCCAATGCTAGGCTTTCCAGTATTAACTGTGATGATGTGGAAAGAAGCTACAAGGGTGGGAACCCCATATAAAACATCAGGGATGTATGACAAAGCCACACAAACTTCTGCTGAGATTGTTACCGAACTGTGATTTTTGAAGTGACAGAGGATAAATTTCTAAAATACATGACGGCAATTATCAGTATGTTATTTACTGAACTGAATATTAATTAACATGTAAATTACATAATTTTTTATTTTTGTTCATGTTCTGCCAACATTTTTGGAGTGTGGCCCTCAGCATGCCATTCAAAGACAGACTGTGGCCTTCATCTTGAAAGCAGTGATATACAGCGGTATGAAGGATTTCCAAATGGGTGTCTATCCAGGCGTGGGTCAAGCTGTATTTAAGAAACATTAACAATCTGTTACCATAGTAATAAATAAATAAATTATGAAATTGTTCATTTCTTTGCCTCTACCATAATCAGCATTGACTAAATGCTGCCCTTTGAGATACTTTGTGACACAAGAAGAGAAAGTTCATGAGAAAGACATTTCTAAACCCACATACTTCAAAGTTTGTGTCAAGTAATGAAACAGTCTCCTTTCTCTTGGCATCCTCCTCAAAACAAAATGAGAGAGAGAATAAATAAATTATAAGGAGTGATTGGGAGCAATGCTTTTTTCACACAACTTTCAAAGGCTATTCCCAAAGGGTGGGACATGTGTATTTACTTCCACAAATAAGCCGAATTTTAGTGCATTTTATCTTGTAAGAAAATAAGCAATTTAATCTAAACCATCTGACAATATGTTGAAGAAAAACACACATACATATACACAAAACCTTCACTGGATAACTTGGGTGAATCAAGCAGCTGGTGTTTCAATAGGAAAAAGTTATAGCTGCTGTAATCCAGTCTCAACCACATCTGGATTTATTTCACAATGCTCATGCTATCAGGGATTATCAACTGTTGAAGGAGCTGGTGGGGCAGCCAAATAGCTGCTGAGTACCAAATCCCAGAAGACTTCAGTTCTATGCAAATGATCTATTTCTTAATGAATCTACTCTTTAGCCAATTGCATTTTCTTGACATTGTATGAATAGATAACATGCAGAGATCAAAGGACAAAGGAGCACCCCTCTAACCGCAAACAACTACAGTAAAAAAAGGCAAAGGATAGCTGTGTTCCAAAGTAAAGACATAAGGCTGTAATATTATCCGTTGTTCAGTATTGTTCACTGGACTTAGTCTGTATTGCCCCAGAGAGCAGGACCAGAACCAGTGGGTTAAAACTACAAGACAGTAGGTTCAGCTAAATGTCAGGAGGACATCATGACTATACAAGCTGTCAGCCAGTGAAAGAGGCTGCACGTGAAGACGTGATTTCTCCTTCACTGGAAATCTTCAGGGTTTATCTCAGAGATGCCATGGATCCTGTCCTGAGCAGAAGGAAGTCAGACTAGATCACTTTTGTCATCTTTTGCAACTTTATGATTCTATGACCTGGTTTAGTAGTCCATCTTCTAAGTATTATGTAGATTTATGTGGATTTACCTCACTTACTAGGAAACCAGTGTTGTCAACCCATAACTTGTTATTAGGCCAACAAATGGGTACCAAATTAGTTCAGCCTTTCCTAAAATGGGTCCTCCAGATATGTTGGGATTTAAATTCCTAGGAATTCCTTTGGTGACGCTGATCTGTGACCTGATTCCAATTTGGGAAGTTGAAGTCTCAATAGATCTGGAGGGGAGCACACTGTGTTTGAGAAAGATGGGTTAGAGAAACTGATTTTTTAAAGAAACGAAGAAATAAATTTGTGCTGGAGAATATGGTTTTTGCTAAATCTCATTCTGATGCAAAATTCCAAGTCTCTGAAACTCTCTCCTGAAGAACTGGGAGGAACCTCAGAAACTGAGAGGGAAATGGCACTGGCAGTTTCAGAGGGAGAAGAACGTTACCTATGTCGTTGCTAGGAGTCAACAACGACTTGATGGCATATAATCAATCATTCAATTTTAAGAGAGCAGCAAAAAAATAATAATAATAAAAAAGGAATAGATAATAAAATAGTAGTAATTGTTTAAGGAGAAGTGGAGAGAAAGAAATGAAAAGAAGAGAAGCCTGACTGATGAAAACAACAACAATTAAAAAATAGCCAAGGGTGGGATTAGTTGATTTAAAGCCATAGATCTTAAGAATTTCTGATCTGCTAAATATTACCTCCTTCCTGTAGTGACACTGCCAAACAAACAGGCCAAGAATTTCCATACTTTTAATGAATCTGGCTCCCACTCTTAAATTCTCACTCTCTTTCCAGCCTAATCTTGTTAGGTTTTCTTCCAAATTCTTCCTTGATGGTTAGTAATAATGGGCAGCAGCTGTGTGGCTAAAGTTGTCATGAGAAATAGAAATACAGAATGAAGATGCTATCTGTATAAAAAAGCAGACTTGCTATAAATCATGAATTGTGTTAGTATGCAATATTACAGTAAGTAATCTGGGAAGTGAGAAAAAGAATTTTAGTAACAAGTAGTTGTTTTTTTTTTTTGCAGGAATAATGTGAAAACAACTTCAGGCAAATAAAACAGACTTCCCAAGCTGTTCCAGTACCCTCATAATCTTTAATGCCCTCCTCTAAACCTGTTCCAATTTCTTGAACCTATTTTAAAACTGGACACAGTACTCCAGGTAAGATCTGACCCAAGCAGAGAACAATTACTGCTGATGATTTGGAAGTATATTTCTATTGGTGCCCAAAGTGGCATTGGCCTTCTTTGCAGCCCCATCACAGGGCTGGCTCATATTCAGTTTGTAATTAGGACTGTTCTAAGAACTATTTCTTTTTTTCTAATATGGGAATTATCTGCTTTATTATATTTTATAACTTTATATTACGTTTTATTTTTTAAATATTATTACCAGTCCAGGTATGGATTGATTCTGGGCCTGTACTTCTGATCTGTGTTTCCTAAAGGAAGACCTTTCTTGTCTTTGTTAAATTTCTTTTGGTTACTTGTAGCTCATTTCTCCAATTTATCAAGATCATTTTGAATTTTATTTTTTGCCTTCTAAAGCATTAGCTACCCCACAATTTTATATCATCTGCAAATCTGATAAGTGTTACCTCCACCTCCCAGGTAACAATCTCAGATCGGTCTGTAGTTCATTGGATTTTCCTTTTTCCCATTTTTGAAAATAGGAAATTTTGTTCTCTTCCAGTCATCTGGCAGTTCTGCAGGACTTTTCAAAGATAATACGCAACCGTTCAGCCAGACTATCACCTAGTTCCTTTGGTACCCTAATTAACATGCAACTAATCTAACCTTGGAAATTTAATCTTATTCAAGGTAACAAGGATTCCCTTACCAGGATTCTGTCAGTCTCAATTCTGCTCAGGCAGTAATGGAACTCAGTGGCTTCTTTTGCCTATCCTGTAGTTCCAAATGCACAGCAGCTCCCTCCCTCTCATCTGCATGCCTCACATTTCTTTCCAGTCAGCTCCCAACAAAATCATCAAAAACCTCTCTCCACCTTCCACCTTCCATTAGAGGCAAAGATAATCCAGGCTATACCAGTTAAAGAAATACCATTCACAAAATACACGTTCTGTAATGCCACCATCTTTCTTACTAGACATCTGGCCATATGGCATAGGGCCTGGTTACTTGGGGGACCGCTGTCTCCCATAACATCTGCCTGGCCAATTTGATCCTGTAGGGTTGGCATGCTCTGGATTCCTTCAATTAAACGATGTCATCTGTGACCTGGAAGTACACCTTTTCTGCCTGCCCTCTGGAACAAGGATCCCCCCCAAGATCCAGTTGGCCCCCACTCTTCTGTTGTTCAGAAGGGCTGTGAGGACCTGGCTCTTCACCCAGGCCTTCGGCAAGGGAGACTGACACCTTCACTTCATTGTATTTGCCATCTTATTTTTTTATTGATTTTGTTGTAATTTCTTTGTTGTGAGCTGCCGGAGTTGGGTGGCATACAAAGAGTTGTTGAGGGTTGGGTGGCATACAAGCTTTGATGATGACGATGATGACGATGATGATGATGATGATGATGATGATGATGATGATGTCTGAGGCAAGTCAACATGTAGATATTGTGTACCTAATCTGCCAAAGACTCCAAGGGCCTGATTTCTGATCATTTAAAAATTACAGGTAATACACCAAGGGCCTTCAATGAACAAAAGAACAGTCCTGCTGAATCAGGAATGACCCATCTCAGCCCAGCATTTTATTTCTCATAGTGGTCAACCAGATGCTCTGTGCTGTTGCAAGCAGGAGATGGAGACATGCTGTTCTTCTATCACTCTCACTGCTACTAGTATTTGGGGATTTGCTGCCCCTAACTGAGAGGTTCAAGATTAACAGCTCTTGATAGATCTGTCCTTCATGAATGTACCTGTTCCCCATTTAAAGATCAGCCGTCACCCTGTAATGAATACCACAGCTTAACTGCGCAATGTCTTAAATACAGTACTTCCTTTCATTTGTTCTAAATCTTCCAATCAGCTTCACTGGATGGCAAAACCCTACTGTTTTGAGAAATGGAAGAAAACAACTTCCTGTCCACTTTCTCCATGTCATGCAGAATTTTATACCCCTTGATCTTACCCTTCAGTTGCTTTTTGTCCAAGTCCTCAACACCCTCATCTTTTATTGTAGGAAAGGCATTAATTTCCCCCTGATAATTTTGGTTGTACCATTCTGCACATGGTTGATCTTATACTAGTTACTCCTCTGCAGTGACGTTAAATTTGAGCGTGTACTTCTGACAGTGGTGATTCATTGCTACCATAATGATTGGGTGTTTAATGAAAGTGAACTTGCTGAGATACTGATAAATGTCCATCTGGATCGCACTTCACTAGAGATGGAAGTTCTCAGCAGGTTGCAGTGCCTGATCTTTCTTGTCTGTGCTTGAAAGGTAAACAGAGTTAGTCCTGGTTAATGCTTGGATGAAAGATTAGCAAAGTATATTAGGGCTGTAGCTAGACTGAGAAGTCAGGAAAGATCATGGAAGAAAACAACGGCAAACCACTTCCATATTGTTGGAAGTGCAGTCACCCGGAGTTAATTAAAACTTGAAGCAGACATGTACTTTAGGACTGGAAGAAAAATTTAACCAATCCAACTATTTATTCCAATTTACTCAGTTTTCAACTCCTACATGTATTTAGGAACTAGAATGAAGTTGTATGAAAATATCTGCACTTTGCAGAATGTTGTGGTACAATTTGCAGCTTAAAGAATGTGCACAAAAATGTATTGTTTATGTCTCAAGGCACAAACAATACGCTTAGTGTGAATTGAAATGAACAGATGCATTTCTGAGATGCAAAATATCTGCTTATTACTTCTGATTTAAAGAAAGGGTATGGGGGGGGTGAGCAGTGATATCCTTTACTGGAAGGTATCCAATTCAACAGCTGCATTGCTTTGTGTCTTCTACAAACATGCTTGGAGTTAGCCAAAATGTCTATTTATGCTGGCTGACATCCAAGGTTTTATTATTATGTACTCTTAGTTCATAGTGAGAAATGTGAGCCAAGAAGAAAAATACACCCACTGAAGTTTCATAATTGGGGACATATGTTGTGGTTTTTGTAGCTTCATCCACCAGCCAGGTTATCGCATATCACTTCAATCACCTGTTTGCATTTCAAGGGTTTTTTTTTTCTTTAATAACTGAGCTATGTCAGCTATGCTCAGCAAACATTCTAGACTGTCTCATTCAATAGATAAAGCAACAACTTCTTTTTCCCCCACAGGCCTGATCACCCATTAGATTCAGACTGACTACTCTAATATAAACCCTCTTCCCCTGTTAAATAATCATCTAAAACAGCGAAGAAATAGTCATCATCAGATAAATAGTTTAAGTCAGAATGATTTCAGAAAATGTCCCTCCTTGCCTTTTGGGTATCGTTTGGAAAATGTTAATGAGAGATAATTTATTTTTCCATTGTAAAGGGGAAAGGGAGGAAGAGAAGCACAAGGGAAGAATGTACAAGTAAGCTGTTGAAATAATACTATCTGCTGAACATATTTGCACCCCATTTCTTTTTAACAATATCTGGATAGAGCTGGAAGTAATTCCATAATTTCAGTTCTAGGTCTCGTACTTGATTTTTTGAGTGTATACAACTGTTTCTATACTGGTGAAAAAAAATAACAGATTTGAGTGCTAGTTCCCACACTGCTTCAAAAAGCTGAAAACATTTCTTTTCATGAACAACACAGCTATGAAAGGCCAGCCTAGGATGGCAATGTATTACTACAGAATCTGAAACAAAAGAGTTCTCAATATTGGTTGCTGGGGGAACATAACCGGGAAGTAGCAATGATGCTCATTTACTGCTTATGGATTTCCCATGGACATCTGTGGCAATAAAGTGCTGGAGGAAATACACATTTGGTATCATCCAGCATGGCACTTATCTCTTCTCAATAGCAATATCACTAAATGGACAACCAGCAACATAAAGTAAAACAATGCAATAATCCTCTAGTATTCAGTAATATTAATGAAAACAACTACACGATCCATAATATAAAAGATCCCCATACCTAATCACTGCAGCTCCCAAATCTCTAATTCCCAAGGGCCCAGTGGAACAAGACCATTTTATCGCCTTCCTAACTCAGTAGGAACAAATCGATAACATTTCTTGCTCTCTACTTACAGCAGTTTTCCTTGCAATTACAGCTGCTAAAAACTGTGGTTCAACCTTTTCTTTCTTCCCCTCCCAATTTGACCAGAAATATAACTGATGGTGGAAGAGATCAGAGAAGCTTTAACATCTTTTCCCTGTGCCAAGTTCTCGTGCATGTTCTTTAGTTTAATTTTTTTTTCTGCAACTGCTAATTGCAGCTCATCTAGTGTGGTTAGTCTCTTAGTGCTTCATATCGGATCACTAGGCATAAAGACATCTTGAAAACCTTCCTTCCTTAAAGCTAAGTTACTTAACAATGGAGACCCAAACATTTGCACAGTAGTAAACCCCTCTACTTGTGTGATAATCAGTTTCTTCTGCATTTGTTCAATCAAAAATAGGAATTTGATTAACAGAAAGGTCATTGCAAACCATGCCATCAGAGACCTTGATATGGGGGACAATCTGGGAAAATCATGAAAATGCAGTTTACACTGCGTGATGACAAAATTTCAGAATATTTCAGCACAGTTTGGAAGGTGGAATTGTGAACTATTTTCCAGCAGATTCCGATTAGCTTCAATGCACTTTCACATTTCTGGCATGGGCTCCTCCCTCCTACACACACCACTCCCAGAAAGCTGTCTTGGATGAAAAGAAACCTCAGGGGAATGAATGTTCTATTGGCAGCCCTTTCAGGATTTGAGTTTTATATTGATTTCCTGGATCAAAAAAACAAACAAGCAAAACACCACCAAATAAAACCACCAACTTTCTACCTCTCACAAAAAGAGTAACGGAAATATCAAGTAAGCCAGAGCATACCAGCATTCATATCAGCAGCTATATTTCCAAGCCTCACACCTCCTTGACCCCAAGATCAGCTTCCTTCCTCTCCTTACAATCAAACACTCAAATAGATTTAGAGATATAAGCAAATCTCACAATGTCAAGCCTTCAACTATGACCTCAAAACCAAGAGACCTTTGTCCTACTTCAGTGTCAAGATTCATCTAAAATAATAATATAATAATACACATCCTTTGTATTTTCTACTTGTCAATCACACTGTACACAAGACATACATACTTACCTATCATGGTATGTTCATTTGGAGTAAGCAATGTTATGTAGAACACAAAAAAAGCAGTGTGACATTGTAAGAAATTAAATGATAAGAGATAAGAAAAAGAAAAGGACAAGCAAACATAGTTCAATTCATGTATTTCTCCATACCTTTCTATCACGCAAACTATCCTTACTTCTATCACATCCAACTGCCACTTCATAAATTGCCTTTTGTTCTTTAAATTTTCAGGACCTCATCAACTCTATCCTACCCAAACATTCTCACTCTTCTTCTTAACAATGCAATAATACCCTAGTATTCAATAATACTATTGTAATGAAAACACCTACATGATACATAATATATCACTTTTCCTTCATATATTTGTTTTGCAATTCAATCCTCATTCATTCTCCTTATAGGACCAAACTACTGCAACATACTTCTTCCATACTGCTGACTCAATCCACATTTATTTAGCATCTAGGCATTTTTTCTTGTTTTACTGCACATAATTCTTAAGTAACCATTCCTACTGCATTCAATGTACAGTGGTTTTTCCTGACATAGGAAAGTCATCTTTATTTCTTTCAAAATTCATTCAACATTTCATTCAAAATTCAACTTCAATTTCATTCAAAATTCAAATACATCTTAAACTTCTCTATCCATTTTCCTATCTGTAGTAAATATTCTACCAAACTGATCTAGCTGGAATGTATCATTTTTTATGTATAACTTACAACTGTTCACTCTATTTTCCCTTTTTTATACATTAACTTTCATGTGTATACACCTTGTTGCATCTTATAGTGTACCTAACATTCCCTGCAAATAATTTCGGTTCTCAGACAACAACACAACGCTTTCTGTGTACAAAAGTACACATACATTTAGACCCCTAAAAAAGCATACCTCTACTGTCATCACAAGAATTAAATCCAAATACATTAAACAACTAAGGAGACGTCACACATCCTTCTCTTATTTCCCATTCATTACTGAGCCATTCACTAAGCATTCCATTTATGCATTCTTTATTACCATCATATATCACTCTTATCACATCTAGCAACCAACATTCATATTCATACAAACCTTTCCATAATTCAAGGCTATTGACCTTATCACACACACTCTCTAAATCAACAAAGATACAAAAGATTTTCTTTCTCATATTTATATATTTCTCAGTGACTTGCTAAAAAGCAAAACTCTGGTCTGCACATTCTTTGCCCAGCAGAGTCACACTGTATTTCCCAAATCTTTGTCACTTCTTACACTCATTCAATCAGAATGCTACCAAATGCCTTCTCTGGCACACTTAACAACTGATATGTAGGTTTTGCATTCATTATTGCTTCATTCAATTTATTCAAGAGCCAGTTTGGTTTAATGGTTAAGGTGCAGAACTAGAATAGGGAAAGCTGACCTTCTAGTAACCTTGGACCAGTCATTCTTTCTTACCCTGAGAAGGTAATGACAAACTACTTCTGAAAACACTGCCTAGATAAGGAGTCAAGTCTGACTGAAAGGCCAGCCCCCCCCCCCCCGCCCCATTTCCCTTTGAGGAACAATAGCAGAATCCAATTGTCAAGCACAGATAATATCTTTATATATGCGTTGCGCAGCCAGCTACAACAGCTAGAATGTTTATTTTGAATCTGTTTTTTCTGCTCCAGCTGTTTTATTATCTCAATTCTTTAGTTTTTCTGTTCTGATGTTTTCAGGGTTGCTTGGTGAATTGGTAGCCTTAGAAATCAATCAATCAAAATAAATAAATAAATACTATTTTAACATTTGTCCAGTTACATTGTCTATCCCTGCAGCCTTAGCATCCTTCAACATGTCTTTTTCTTTCAATTTGTTCTTGGATATAAATATTTATAGCATTCATTTCAGTTTGATTTCTTAAAATACCATTATACTTCCCATCCAAATCTCTAAAATACTCCTTTGAGCATCTCAGTTGCATCCCAAATAATTTCATTAGTCAGACTGCTGGAGGCTCTTTGTTTAGTCCTTTTTACCCAGTTCCAAAACATTTTTAATGTTTATCCAAAGTGTTCTGTATTTTCTCTGCTCCTTTAACTTTAATGGTTCTTTTTCTTAACAATTTCATTCCCCACAACTGTCTTCTTCTCCACATGCACGTTATGCAATATCTTTCACCATTTTTATAGCAGTCATTTGCTCATCTGCATTCTCTCTTCCAGAGCCTCTTTCACTTCAACATCCCACCAAGCATCCTTTTTTGTATTTACCCCAATCACACTCACTAATCTATGCAAGCCAGGATCTCTAAACTTTGCAAACCAGCATACCGTTGCCCATATCCCACAAACCATGAAATATATACAAGTATACTGACACATACTCAGGATGCAAATAACTTAATATGACTGCTAATTCCCAATATTTGTTACTGTGTGGCGGGACTTACATACCATGCTTAGTCATGATTTATGTTAAATATGGTTTCTTGACTAACCACCATGGCCTGGGTTTGCCTATAGTCTCAGCCATAAACTATACTTTGAAACCACAATAGCAGTGTTCACACAGCACACTAACCAAAACCAGAGAAATCACATAATGGTTTAGTATGATGCATGAACCCAGACACTGCTTAGCTCTCTATGATGATTACAGTATAGGAAAAAGAAAGTTGTATTGCGGTGGAACACGTACACTTTATTACCAGATCTCAACCCTAGTGCATTTTGAAGAAAAAACTTCAGGAAATAGTTACAGTGAAAATAATATTAAAAGAAGAGGTTTTTTTTTCCCTTGAAATGTGGCAGCATTGAAATTGGGTAATAAAATATATGTTTACTATACAGCTTTCTTTTTCATCTTCTTGGTTTGGTGTGTGTGTCCTTCACTTTATCTCCAGTTTTAGAATATAGTACGTTTCCCCCTCCTATGGAAGCACTGACCTATAAGTAGCAAGAAGAACAAACAAAAAGCTAAATTCGGTCAAAGGCTTATTAAATTCAGAATTCTGCTCTCAAAGTGGACAGCTAGATGACTTCAAAAAGCCCACAAACAGAACATGAGCACAAACACCTCCCCATTCAAGTTTCCAAGCACCTATTTTTAGAGGTATACTATTCTGATACTAGAATACCATGATTACTCATACTGATAGTCACATTCATACATTTGTTTATTCATACTGATAGACAAATTCATAAATGTGTGTAATCCTCATTTAAGTCATTGAAATTGACATTCTTTGCTACATTTTACAATTACAAATTCTAAAGATCCATCCATCCATCCATCCATCCATCCATCCATCCATCCACACATACATACATACATACATACATACATACATACATCTGCTTGTATTCTGCTTTAATCACTAGAATGACTCTAGTTGGCTTAGACAACTGGAATAAAGTACCAACCACACAAATTGTAAAGGAGTATTCCATCTTTTCTGCCTTGTCTCCTATGACTTAATTTCATTGGAAAATCCCAGGTTCTAGTAAAACTTCCATTTTCTCTACATCATGCATCATTCTGTGCACGTCTACTATCATAGCACCCTTATGTTTTTCTTAAATAAATTAACAAATGGCAAAATTGTAATATTTCTCATATATAAGAATGTTTCTCCAGTATTTTTATCATTTTGTTTGCTGTTCTATTTCTTTTCCACCTGTAAATTGAGGTGTAACAACTGGAACTGCACATGACATTTCAAAATGTAGCCACATCACAGATTTTTATAAAGGCAATGTTACCATGCCATTTCATTTTCAAATTCTTTTCTAATAATCTCTAGTATAGAAAACTAATTCAGTTGAAGAGCACTAAGAGGTTAGTGAGATAGTCCTTATGCTTCCTGAAGCCATATTGATTCTTAATCAGTAAGTGTTACTCATGCAGGTATATATATAATTTTAATCCTTAATTATACTTTCCACAATTTTATCTAGAACTAGCCCATAGTTTTCTGAATCCTTTATTTTCTAAAACCTGGTGTTACACTGGTCACTTCCTGGTCCTCCTCTATTACAGAAGCCAACCAGAATGTTTTAAAAACTCTAGAATAAATACCAACTGAATCTAGTAATTTGTTCTCAACTTGCCAAAAGTTGTAGAACTTTTGTACTATATAAAGAAGTTTATAGAACTTGTACTATATAAAGTTTAAAACTTGACATTTATTTATTTTGGGGACCTATTTACTGCAGTAATCCACAAGAGGTTTAGATGATGTACCACAACAAAATAATAAAAACAATACAACTAAAAAGATACAATTGAGGTATATTCAGAACAAACAATTCTAGTGCCAGTGAGTCCACACTGATCAATCCCCAAAGGCCTTCCAGAATAGCTAAGTGTTCATAAGCTTCTGGAAAAATATGAGTAAGGGTCATCCCCAACTTAGGGGGGGCAAAGGGACAAATGGGAGGGGACCATCAGCAGGTGTGCCCTTGGATTGGGTGGGTAGAATTTTCCTGGGAAAGCTGTTTTTTTAGATAACCAGTTCCCAAGCCAGATAAGGTTTTATAGATAGCGGACATCACCCTGAACTGCACTCAGAAACACATCACTAACCAATGCAACTCCTGCAGCAGTGGTGTAACATGGAGGTACTAAGACTGCCCAGTAAGCACATTAGCCATTGAATTTTGGAACAGATGTAGTTTTGGGGTAGTCTTCAAAGTCATCCCCATGTGGAGTGAATTATTGTAATTGAATGATGAGATGACAAGAACTTCAGTAACCATCCTCAGTGCATCCTGATCCCAGTTAGGCTTCAACTGGCACACCAACAGCAGCTGGGCAAAGGCTCTCCTACCACAACTTCCACCTGCCCTTCTAGCAGGAACTGTGAATTCAGAAGGACTCCCAAGTTGTAGCCTGCTCTATCTGGAAGAGCACAATCCCATCAATAATCAAAGTATTACTGTAGAATCAATAGCTTTTTGAATTAACAGGCCTTCTGACCTGGCTGGAATGAGTCTGAATCTATTTCTCCATATCCAGGCCCTGATGGTCTACAGGCACTGGGTCAGAACTTTTATCACATCCCCTAGTTGATCCAAGATGGGTATCATCTGCATACTAATACTTCACTCTGAAAATTAAATACTTTAGGGATATATTAGGGGTGGGACAGCTTTAATCATGTGCAGTAACAGAGTCGCAGAGTATATTTACTTTTTTCCCAAAACAAATTGGTCCTATTTATTCCTGTGGACAAAAAAATCTTCTGTAGAACCTTGTGCAAAAGTCCAATCTGTTGGTAGAAATGCCAGTGCAACATGTATCTGTCAGAAATAAATGTGAGCATAAAAGTACCAACCTGCCTACAGCTTCCAAGAGATAGTTCAAGGTAAAAGAACAGGCACTCAGGAGGATCCATCTCCAATACTGTGTGTGCTAATCAATATCATACTGCATCAGTACAACCGAAACCAGGCATTTGGCAATTTATCAGGCAATAAAAAAGGCCATCTACCAAAATCCCAAAACCCTCTAGATAAGTGCAACTACTTTAAAACCAATAAACAAAACCTTACAGCATTCGTGATCTATCATCCACAACCACATAAATGACCTAAGGATCATGGAGGGCATAAACAGGAAGAACAGCAAGTCTTGATATTAAGAAGATGGATGCCCAACTTTTATACCCACGTTTATATGATGGTGATGATTCTATTTGGCATGCTGTTGCTAATTCCATTTCTATTTCACTCTCTGCTTCTTTCAGCATGTCTGAATTCATCCTCTTACCAACTCAGAAAGGTCTGACTAAAACTGGCCTTGTCATGGTCCCCTGAAAAGCCTCTTGCGTAGTGACAAAAAGATTACATATGACTCTCCCAAATGTAAGTTCAATTCTTGATTCATTGTACTAAACTAGGGTTTGCTGCTTTGGCCAATAATTCAGCAAGGGAATTAAAAAACAAAATAGAATCATGGAATTAATTCAAAAATGAGCTATTCAAGTAGAAGAATAGTATGATGCTGTCCTCCAGGACTGTATGACTTTACAGTGGAAATGGGGCATCAGAGGACTGAGGGCTTCTTCTTGTAAAAGCAAATCATGGCATGTATACAAAAGTAGCACATCAGCAAAACCTGTCTTGCAGAAATGGGAAAGTAGTAATGAAAGTTGGAACTTCACAAGTGCAGATGGATTTCTATCTGCACCTCCTAATAAAGTGAATGTTCCACTTGGATGTGTGATTATCCATCACTGAATAAAAACCATGCCTGAAAAATATTTGATAGGTATTAATTCTGGTAATTTCAGCCTCTACAGCCAACTATCAATTGGTCATCTTTCCCAAGCTTAGTGTCATTCAGAAATGTGAACTTCAACTCCCAGAATTCTCAGCAATGGCCAAGCTGGGTAAAGAATTCTGGGAGTTGAAATCCACACATCTGGAGGACACCCAGGTAGGCAAATTCTAATGTACAGGATTGGAGGGTATGATTGCTTCCAGATGAGGATCCCCTACACTAGCAATCAAAATTCCATTTTTCTCTCCTTAATGGATTTCTTCTGGAAAGAAAAAAGGTAGACGAAATGGTGAGAAAAGACAAGAGAGTTACAAATGGGGGATGCTATCTGAATCCCATTAAATTTCTGGAACAAGGCATGGACTGCATAATAAAGCCTCATCTGGAAGGACCTTATGTTAATTAATCTGCAGTAATATTAATAACTGTCATCTCTGAAGAGATGTTCCTCATGCTCTGTCACATAGCAGAGGATGCCTCTTCTTCAATGGCCTCAGTGGAATTTTTAGGCACTTGCATTTTAAACATTAAACTGGTGGGCTAATTTAACAAGGGGCATATTTTTAATCAATTATGATTTTTGAAAATAAAGTTAATCAATTGACTAAATGTCACAGCCCTGATAACACACATCTAATTTAATAGCGTTGCTCTAGCTCAAAATTCGATTACCCTATTACAAAAAATTAGGCTTGTGCTTATTTTAGAGCATAAAACACACAAATCTGAATTTGTCCCTGAGGGTCATATCAAGCTACAGAGTCGCCCCAATCCTTGTGGACTTAAGGAAACCGATTAGGGCCTGGCTGTTTCAGGAAGCTTTGGACATACAGAAACCAAGGCCTAGCTAAGCCAAAGAGAATCCAAGTTTGAATGGAATATAACCTCTTTGCAGTCTTGGCCAGCAAATGACCTTTTCTAGTGATCACGATGGATTCATGAGCTTAATGAACTACTACATGATGAATGCTCAGTCTAAAGAAGTACATCTTGTACCATCTGAGCACACAGGTACATGCAACAGCATGCTAGGGTGAACTAAAACAATGAAGTACCAAAGACCAGGAGAAGATCAAAGTATGACTGATGGATGAAACTATCAAAAGGCAGGACATGAACTTATATGATCAAGAACTGCCCAAGAACAGCTAGGTTCTTCCCCAAATTGACTTCTAAGATTGCAACAATATTCTACAGCATGACTGATGAAAATCAGCATTAGCTTATGAAATAGGAGATGAAGAGGAGCTCAGTGGATAAGGTGGGAGAAGCATGTGAAGTGCACAAGGATGTGCAAGTAGTTTGTGAGTGCTTTTTCATTCAACAGCTTGCTGGTTTGTTTGCTGTTTTTTGCCTGTTGCTTCTTCTTACTGCCTTCTTCACACTGGAAAATCTTTCTGGAATCCTGTAGCTACAAAACAACTTTTGATAATGATCTAATTAATCATTTAGATAGCCTCTCTGCTTACATTAGATGGGAAAATTGTGTTGATCAGTGATGTGCACTTATTAATTGTGCTGGAACTGAGAAATGTATTAAAGGAACTATTGTATTCAAGCTTTAATTCAATAAACCTATGCAATCATTGTATTGTGTACTGTTGCCTCTTGTGGTGATTATGAACACTGTGAATAAAAATCCTGAGAGGGGAGGAAATAAGTTCTGTTCCCTCTCCCTCCCCAAGAGCCCCCTGTGGGTGGGGTTTGTTTTGCTGGAAGAGTGTTTTCCTGTTACATCAAGATGTGGATTGTTTATGTTAACATTTAAGTTCATCACTTAAAGTTGGCTATGATTTAAGCAGGCGACAAGCCTAAATAATAGTTATTTTTATTTTGTATCAGCAATATTACATGTTAATTTCTATGATGATTTGTTTGTTTACATATGTTGGAGATAAAAAGTGTAGGATTTCCTTATCGCCCATGCCATCTTTAAAAAAGTGTTCTTGTCCTGCAAAGGTTCTCCAGTGCGTGCATAGCTACAAGAAGCTCTTCAGAACTAAAGACAACATATTATTTCAATATGAGTTTCTAAAGGGTTCCACAATTGATAGAAGTCCCAGGCACAGATATGAGGATTTAAAGGTTAGGGAAAGAACAACAGAAAAGGAGCTTCAGGAAATATCTGGATTTCTACAGCCCTTTTCAATCTATTGTCTCACTTATGCTGACAGTGTTTTTTCCACTGTTCATTGGCATGTTTCACACAGCACTAGGCTCACTGTTGCAAAGGTGCTGTAAGAAAGCAGCACAGTTAAACAAAGCTTTGACTTCAACAGATGTGTACTTGCTTCTAGAGAGAGATGTGCGTTAGACAATTTTCTGACAACAAAGTGGGGAGAGAAATCAGACCTATAAAACTATCCAGCTTGATCCACCCAAAAAACTCTGCCAAGAAAAAAAATGGAATGGTAGGAAATAAACAATATTCTAGAAATGAAATACGGTTCTTACACAGATGTTTCACTGGCATGGAGTTCTTGTGTAAGACACAAGGCAGATCATCTCCATGAATCACAGCATTATTTCTTGAAATCACCCAGAACTATACCAAATGCATAAATAATACAAAAGTTTAGGCCATCACAATTTAATTTGCACAAGATTGCTGATGTGCAAAGCTAACTAGTAAACAGGGCAGATACAGGGCCAAGAGAATTTTGTATGGGAGTGGTTTAATTTGTGAGGAAGAAATTTGAATGGATTAGGAGTGTTTATTAGTTTAAGGGCATGGATAGTTCCCAATAGAAACTGATTGGGAACAGGATCATAGTTCCAATAAAAGTGAAAAAATATGCACGAGGAAGAAGGGAAGGGAGACGGGTAGAACTGACTGAGAGGTTTGCAAGCCAAAATGATGGCTGGAATTTAAAACTATTGAGAGATTAATACAGCTGTAGTGCATTTGGGTTGGAATGACAAGGATAACTAAAGAAGCCGGTAGAGGGAATGCTATGTACCAAGTGACCCAGTAGAGGATGGGTGGTTGACTGATAGCAGTATTTGACCACACTGAACAATATTTATGTCCCTCAATTTCAGATGAAGTCAAGGTCATAGATTATTAATTTCCCATTAAAATCAGCAGGCATGAAGGCCTTTTCAACCTTAACTAACTCGCACACTTTTTAGATTTTCCTGTTTAAACATAATGTTGGTTTCTGTTGCCAATGAATAAGAACACTTCGATCTTTTTGAGTTGATGGGCATATCTGGAATATTGAGTGGGTCTCAAGGACTCATGTAAATGGTTCCATAATGGCCATGCCAATCACAAAATACTAATTTCCCAAAGGCAAGCCAGGGAAGATGTTCCTTGCCACCCACTCTAATCCCCCCCCCAACATACTTTGTGTCTCCATCGTAGGTTTGCCTTTTCTGGACAGGAAGGCACATTTCCAAGCCAAGTACCACACTACAGCCAATATAGTTGGGTTGGTGGGGGAGTATGCATTTCCATATAAGTTGGAAGAATAATACCTAAAAACAGGTTTTGGAGTTAAGGATAAATTAGATATTAAATTAACAGGGAATGTTATTTATTTTGGGTCCAGGTCTACTCCAAAAATGGTTTGCCTCACCTAAAGTTTATAAATTTTATACCTGCCCTTTACTGCAGTCACACTGTGTCACAGGTGGGTGCTAACAGAGAGAAATGGTTGGAAGGCATTAGCTATATCTATTTAGACACTCTTTGGGGAATTCCCAAAGAGTATGTGGATCTCATCCAATCTTTTTGAAACATATAGGGCCATTAAAAGTAAGAATGGGGAATCAATAAACCTGGGAGAATGAATACGCACCTCCATTTTTGGTTCTCTTCCATTCCTGGATGGCACCAGTTTTTCCAAACAATTACTACCAACTACTATCTCTGAAACTTTTCCAGTAGTGTGAATTGCTAAAAGAGTAAAAGCCTTGTATGTGGCATCTGCCATCACCATACTTAGATAATACTAATAAAGATCAGATGGAAATAGATAGGAAAAAATAGAATAGACAGAAATAGAAGAAAAGTCTACATTAAAGAAAGAAAAAATGGGGGCTGGAAAGTGAGGGTTCAAAGATACCTGTGATGAAACAGAGAAAGCACAATATGAGCTGCAAAGGGTGACTACTTTAAAAAACTCAGAGTTGCCACACACTCATCCTGAGTGATTTTTAGATATTGATGGCTCTCACCCCCTAATCTCTCTCAGGGTAGACACCTGGAGCATTCTTTCTCTTCTACACCATGTAAGGTAGACAGATTCTACCCAAAGAGGATGGTCCCACAGGTAACAACAGCCCAAGCCAAAAAAGGGTTTATGGGTGATCACCAGCACCTTGAATTGGGCCCAGAAGCTTATTGGCAATCAGTGCAGTTCCTGCAAAACAGGTCTTATTCTGATAAACTAACACCAGTCACCAAGCAGACTGCCACATTCTGTGCCAGCTGCAGCTTTCAAACTGTCTTCAAGGGCAGCCTCAGGCACAGCAAACTGCAGTAATTTTGTTAAGAGATGACAAGGGTGTGAGGCACTGTCTTCAGTAGCTCCTGGTCCCAGAAAGGGCACAACCTGTAGATACCAATAGGTCTGTCCAGCAGATAGACACCAATGGTTAGTAGATACCAATTGATGGATACCAGTGGTTAGTGATGGATGTGAGTTTCAATGCAACTAGATACTGATATGACCATGACAACAGATTGATATTAATGTCCAAAACGTTCAGATCACATATTGTTTCAAAATGAAAACCAGATCCACCATAGCCCTTCCCCATGACTAGAGCCATGATTACTTGAGACAAACCTATGGTGGTCACAGCAGCCATGAACGCCCAAGCTCCCCTGACCCCACCTCCAAGACATGGAAGTTAAAGTATCTCATCTCATAAACCACTACACCAACTGGCTCTTTACCAATTATAACACATCTGGAAAGCATTAAGTTTGGGAAGGCTAGGCTAAATAGTGTGGGTTCTCTCTCCACTGTGGTCATTTTCTTAAACAATCTGAAACTATTTGTCACACGAAATACTTGTATAACTGCATTGCTTTCTTTCTGCGCTGGATTTCATGGCTTGAAAGCACAAATATTCTAGCTTTTTAACAGAGCAGTAATTCATTACTGTCCCTCCAAAAAAACTGTGAACATTTCCAATGTGACATTATATTTCACATATAATGTTAAAGCATAAGGATGGATTTTGCAAATAAAAGTGCCAAAGTCCTAACAGGGAATGCTACAGTCCCCTCCATTCACACACCCTGTTTTACTTAACACTTAAAGTGGAAGCAGCTGCATGAAGCAATGCAGAAAAAAAATTGCTGGTCAATTGGATGAAGTAGAAGTCTAGTCAAGTGTTGGCACCAGACCACCTGGAGAGAAAGAACTCAGTCCTCTAGCAGTGAATACAGACACATATCATATTAAGCCAGGATTTGAAACCTTGATTGAATAAGCCATAGAATCTACTCTGCATATAACACCATGCCACAGTTGCTAGGACACATTTCATGTTAAGCTAAAAACAATCAAATGATTTATCACCATGCATGAACCCATCCATTGAACCTATTGTTAGGGAAATGGGAGCATCCACTTGAGGATTATGGTAGAGTTGTAGAATTCCAAAATCTTTTGAAGCAATGGGGGAAAAGCACTGTTCCTTTTTTTCTAGAAAAATATAGATGGGGGGTGGGGAGAGTGTACTTTATAGCATCCTTTGCTGACATAAGGTCAAATAGCTATTTTATAATGTATATCATATATAACTTGTTTTATTCCTAAAATAATGTTTTGTAATATAAACTTGAAAAATGTAATTTATTTAGATAATAATTAAACTTTCTTTTTTGGGGGGGTTGTTGTTGTTGCAAATGGACCTGAAACTGCTGAAGTTTAAGCATTGACATTTTTCTTCATTTTTCCTACTTTTGGGGGACTACTTTGTATCAACAATTTCCATTCCTTCCGATTCTTTTGTTTAAAAATTGTAATTTTTATGGACTTCTGAAAACTGAAAGATTGTGAGTATTGAGACAAATTGCTCTGCCCCTTCACATGTTATTTTTTGATTTGTGCATTTCTTGATATAAATCAATTTCTAATGTATTTTTACAATTCTGTATATCATTTTTTTTAAAAAGAAAATATTTCAAAAAAAAATTTTTTTTTTTACTTTTCTAGGAAACAAACAAACAAATGCATGACTGAGGGATTATTTTTTTTCTCATTCTTTTCCAGGACCTTCTCTTTTGATCGTGCAGTAAATTCCCTCTGTCCTCCTTGAGAACAAATTTCTCATGCAGTGCTGATCCAGAGTTAACCATTGTTATTATCAGTGATATTAAGCAACCAGAAACATGGGTAACCTGTTACCTGTTAAACATGGTACTATTGGCACAAAATCAGCTGGTAATCTTGGGCCAGTCACACTCTCTCAGCCCTAGGAAGGAGGCAGTGCAAACTACTTCTGAAATCTTGCCAAGAAAACTGCAGGGACTTGTTCAGGCAGTCGCCAGGAGTCAACACTGACTTGAAGGCACACCCCCCAAAAAAATGGATTTAATCAATTTCAGAAAAACTGTCATGATAGCAAGCAATGCTATGGTAGAATAAGAATGAATGAAATTATAATGAAAACGAGACAGCAGCAGAAATAATAGTTATGCTGCAATTAATTGGTATTCTGAAAGAAAGAAGTAAACATAACCAGGCTGTTCAATTCTGCAGCTCATTCTTTATTGCTCAGTAACGGTGAACAATACTCTTTATTAGTATTAGGTGGGTAGACAGACCAACTTGGCCTTAGGGTCCATCCAAATGAATTACAACCCTGCTAAATATTTGGTTCCTACCGCCCCCCCCCCCCAATTTGAAAGTGCTGTCATCAAATATTAATTTTATCTGGAGAGACATGACTTTCTCTCCAGAACACACACACAAATAAAACAGAAATAAATCAAATAAAACAGATTACCAGATCACAGTTGCAAAACTCCAGATGACCTCCAGATGGCAGCAAAGAGATACAGAAAACAAGTCTTTGAAATCAAGTGTCATCCATGTGGTCAAGGTTTAATCTACTGCTTTAAAATTGAATTTGTGTGTGTGTGTGTGTTTTGTCTTTTCCCCCTCTTAACTTTTGTTATGTTTTATAAGCAATAATTATTTTTTTAAATGTAGTGGTCTAAATGTTTACAGCCCAGATGGGATAGGCCTAGCAGACTTTCCCTAAGTATCTGGCTAATTCTGACAGTAGCAAATGCTCGTCTCAAAGATTAAGTCATGTATGTTAAGTACACACAGACGTTACAGAGAAACTGCAAAAGACATACATGTTTCCTTTTCTGGATAGCTTTATAAATTCTCTGCACTCTCTAGATTACAAGGAGTTCGATGTAGTTCCACTATGTTTTGCTTGGATTTCTGTTTGGGCACAGTGCCACAATAATATTTTGAATACGAAATTCTGTTCTGCATTAGAAAAGCCTTGGATGGGAGTAATAAGGAGAGTTGTGAAAATCAAATCTCTGTTCTACATCAGAAAACCACTGCTCTGCCCAAATGAGTAGCTTTCGGAAATACAGTCCTGCCAACATCTCTATACCACAGTACAACTGAGGCATTTTGCAGGGATGGGAAGGGGTATCACATTGTTCAGTGTTTTTCCATGCTTGAAGAAAAATGCAGTAACCCACAAGCATAGTACATGATCTCTTTAATGGGCTACTTTTCTTCCTGCAGGCCACCTGCAGTCTGAAGTGAGACAGTGCACTGTTCCAGCATGACCAGTCCATCTTGTTGCATTAAGTAGACTAAGCTAAAAAGAGGCAAAATAATTCCAAAAGAACAAACATGTTGCTAGATGAGATCTAGTCCTAAAATAATTTCTGGAAATGAATGCTAATATACACTTCTGCTCCCATCCCACTGGCCGGCATTACTTTAGTCTAAGTTGGGTCTTTACTGAAAATGAACCTGTTGATCACAGTCAGCCAACCCACCCCTTCACCAGGAAATACCATAACTGTGAACAACAAACTCTATCTGGATTCTTCCCCTTTGCAAAATGACCTCAGGAAAGGATGATCTGTACTGCAAATGGGGGGGGGGGGGGGGGAGAGAGAAACAGTATATTTCACCCTTTCCTATCCAGTTGCTTTTCCCTATTAAACTCTGTAAACCAGGAATGGGAGGTAAACTTGAGTCCAAAGCAGTGTCTTCAGTTTCAGAGGAAAAATGCTGGTGGGAGACAGATTTAAGACCCCTCCTCATCCTTTTTAGATGTGAACTGCCCAATTCTAAAGGTCCATTATAAGAATGCAGACACCCCAATTAAATTACAGAGGGTAGCAGCAATTTGCCCCTTATACTTGAATAGAACTTCTCCAACAGACTATGCTGGCCTTTCTCAATCTTGTTCCCTCTGTATGTGTTAGCGTACAACTCTCACTATCTCCAGTGAAGAGTTGTAGTCCAACATGGCAAATTAGTATCAAGTAAGGAAAGGGTGCACTACACATTATGATACAACAGTGCAGAACAGGAAAACACTCTTACTACAAGCTGGCTAAACTCACTGGATTAGGGTGTGGATTATGGAAAGTGAAGGAAATCCAAGAGTTGGAGGAAATTACTTAGTAATATAAATATGTACAAGAATTCCTTTACAAAGAACTGCCAAGCAAAGTTTCGATTGTCTATTATGTCCAAGCTAGATAATGAGAACTAAGATTGTAAGACTACTAAGAACAATGTCTTGCGATTTTCCTTTTCCTACACTAAGGACTTTATCTCCAAGAAAGTCTTGGATGACATTTAAGCTGCCTAAAGGAAAAGGCTTTCAGTTATTCAAGGCAAAGCAAGAACTCAGCATGACATATTCACCAAGATTAAAAGTACCATTTTTGTCTCTTCCTCACAAACCGAGTTAATTAGAGTGGACTCACTTGCCAATTTTATTTATACTGCAAAATAATTTCTTTTGGAGACATCTCATTGTGAAATCTGTGGGAAACTGGGGCCCCAGAAAAAGCAGACATTCATGCTCACGAACCAACACAAAGTGAGCAAATGTCAACATGTATGCTTTAATTTTAATTTTTTTCCCCCTAAAACCTCTTGTTTCAGTGGCTTGGGACTTTTCTGCATTACTGTAGGCTTAATCAATCAGCTCTCAGATCCAAAGATGAGAAACAAGGACAGTGAGCATCAACATTCCTTTAATAAGATCAAATGGCTTCTTTTGGTGTGATCAGGTAAGCTACACAGGTGGCTTCCTCATACCCTTTTTATAGCACCTTTCCTCCCCATGCTGTCATTTTTCTTCTAGTTGGCTCAAGTACTAAAGTCAGTAGAAAGGACAGAAAATGGAGTGGAAAAATAAGAGAACTGATCTCCATTTGATGGAAAATGGAGCCTGCCCCTTATTCATTATCCACATGAACTGGGGGAAGCATGAATAAAAAAAAATTATTGCTGTCATCACATATGGCTTGACTCTCAAACATCTCACATTTTTTTAAGCTGGTGCACACTTCATTTCTGAATATGTTTGAGAATCTAAGTGTTGATGAAACAAGCTTTTCAGAAAGAAGTGTGAAAATGCTCATAATAAAAGTTACTCTATTAAAAATTTGACACAAGCTAATAGTCTTTACTATAAGAAATTTTCTTTAAAAACCCCTCAGTTAGAGATACCTGTTCTTATGAAGTTCAGCTATAACACCAATTCCAACATTAGCTTCTAGCCAATCTAAGAAAACTGATGAATAGCAACAGTAGCAATGTTTATATTTTTTTAAAAATCCAAAGTCTATACTGAGATAATATTTTTGTTAGGGCAATTGGAAGTTTACCAAATATTTGCAAGCTTTTCATGCACTCTTCATCTTTGGTCTCATCCAGTTATCTATTTCAGTTGAAGTGACATAGTTATAATTATAACAACACTGTTATTGATACAAAATAGGCTGTGTCTGAACCTGTGGATTTAATGAGATCTTTCAAGCATCCTTCTTCTATATATCTGTACCGTACTGCAGCTGCCTCATTTCTGCTTGTGCAGCATGACATCATCCAAGTAGGAAGCAGTCAAAAGTGGTGTCGGTACTGGTTTGTTGCAGGTAATACTTCCCATCAAAACAGGAACCATATGTGACATTGCAATTCCTTTTTCTTCTGTCTAAAAAAGAGCTTTAAAAATCCAATTCATTTATCCTATATCATTAAACAAATCAAAGTGGCTAATAAGAAAGAACAATGAAACAACATGATCATTAAAATGCCCCAATGATATACAAATATAATATTCCAAGGCAAATAATATTCCATATTACTTTTATGGGATGAACCTGGTTTATTTTTAACTAGAAGTCCAAAATCTATCAAAAGAAACACTTGGGGAGTACAAGCAGGGTGGGAGAAAAGAGAACAAAAAATTAAGGAATGCATGCCTCTTAGTGCATGCTGTATAGAATTATTTTTATGTGAAAATTGTATTCTTAGGGATCAATAGCTTGCATTGACTGGGAAATGAAAAACACCCCAGGAGAAGATAATGGCAATACAGTTGCCAAGAAAACTGCATAGACACATCGATAGTCACCAAAAGTCAAGCATATACCAAAGGAAACTATTTTTTATTTTCATATTACACTGGGATCATTGAACATCAGGGTTGGATGGTTCCACTACTGTAGCATTCCTGACAGATGTCTATCCAGCTTCAGTTTAAGCACCTGCAGTCAGTATGAGAATAGCAGGCTGCCTATCTTTTAGCAAGCTAGTAAAAAATAATAATAATCAGGCTAATAATATTTGGGAGCTGATTAACAAAGCTATAGCAGAATCCAGATCACATTATATTTAAAATGGGATGATGAATTGTTGCTTAGAAGCTTAGTGGTAGCAAAAGCAATTGATGCAAACCAAGATGAGCATACTGATAATCAAATTAACGCTTTTCTCTGTTTAGAAAATCTGCCTCTTGATATCTTTAGCTATAAAAAGTATGTGTGATTCTTCTTAATGAAGACAAAGTTGTGATTTAAAACTCCAGTTATTCCACACTAGCTATCACTGATTTTATACAACATTGCTATGGATGAAAAAAATGCCTGTAAAATACTGTACATCTGGTTGTCAATTGTAATAATAATATACCTTATAAGGTTGTAACATAAGTTAATATACATAAAGCACATTGGATTCTTGGGAGCCGGAAAGGACTTATCCCTACTATTTTACCTTTCAGAAAATCCCACAATGGAGCCATTTCATGAACCTTCTTTAGACTAAATAGTATTGAGATAATGGTAGAGGCAAAAATCAACTAGGTTGTACATCATGCCTTTATTTGAATTTTTTTTCCTTTTATATCTAACTAAAGAAAAAGTCTGTGTAACTTAAGTTTATATATTGGCTGGTCCTCAAGAAAAGTATTGATGAACTGATTCTGGATCAGTCTAATTAGGACTGTGCAGCTTCAGAGTGCAGGAGGGTTGCACATGGCACCTGTCTCCAGCTCTTTAAAGCAGCTGTTCTTCTCTTCTCAAGATGCCACATGATCTCAAGAAAACACACCATTGCTTTAAAAAGTTGAAAACAGTTCCTTGGTGTGCTCTGAAGGACCTTTTCCAAATTTCTGAAGTGCTGCACAGTCCTACTTCTAACGAACAGCCTTTATTGTGGTCACTAACCAATATAATTGTTTTACAACTAAAAATATAAACCCCAAATATAGAAAGAGTTTGTAAGGGATCAGTATAAATAAGGGTATGTGCTATTAGTGAGACAACAGGAAGAAAATTCATACATGAAAAAGCAGCTAATTTATACAATATGGTGTTAAGGACCCAAAAATATGGACATCTCTGATTAAATATTATACCTATAAAATTCCTATATTAATACAATGCTAAAGCACTAAAATACTATTGTATTATACTGTTATTTTAATATACTACAGAAATTTTAAAATTTGAACCACTAAAATATTTAAGGTTAAGACCTATTGGTTTTATCAAATTATTTATTACAATTACAAGTCAGTGCTGCTAATCAGCTTCAAGGGGCCTAGCAAAGTGCAGCAAGTGTCTGTGTAGAAGCGACAGCCAGAAGAACATGGGGCAAACATTTCTCATTCCCCATCCCTGCAAGGGAAAAGTATTTGCTGATGGAAGATATCAAAGGGGGCAAGAGTGAAAAGTCTGCAATGCTTTGGGAGAGCAAGCTGATGAAGACGATGGGTGGCTTGCTGGGTGAGTACTAAGTGGCTAGTGGCTACACTTGCAGAAATTCTGCTTTGATCTTTCTGCCTGCCCCTATCAATTAGTCTCCATTTCAGAGTATCTCTTATGTGGTCATATCCCATTCCCAAGAGCCTATATTATGCCATTTTCTGCTGTACCCAAACTTTCTAGAGTGCATGGTAGAAATCTGTCAACATCAGCAGGGCCCAGCCTTGTGGTAGAAACTTCAACTTTAGCTACACATTACATATCCTCACTTAAGCCCTGGGAGCAATTGTAGGCAGGCCTGCCTCTGTTGGAGTGGAGTGCTGCTCTAGGTACAGATTGTGTCACATGGAAGACTTTTCTTAAAAACTTGGTCTGGATAAAGACTCAAGCAGGGATATCTGACTTCCTGGCCCTAATTCCACTCAGTAAAGGAGATCGGCCTTAAAGAGCTTAATGGCAGCATGAACACATTGTGCTCCTCTCACATAGAAAAATGATGGAATGACTGCACTACTTGTTTGAGCCTTCTGGAAGGCCCATAAGAAGTAAACTTTCTTCCTTTTAACTGAAAAAAATCATCCCAAGGTAGTTAAAATAGGCCACCTGGTCAAATTATTGCCCACTTAGTGTCTAATTTATGCTTACAGAACTTTTTTGGAACATCATTGTCTGTGTTTTGTTACAGTTCAGTCGTACCTGGTGATACAAATAGAAGAGGGATAGAGAACAAAAGGCCCTCTTTAGTTCTGGGGGACAGTGATAAGATCACTCTATCATCCACACAGAGTGGGGCTGCTACCAACCTGCCTATGATGTCCCACGGGGGTGTTGTGCTTTTGTCAGATAACTGGTGGTGAAATTAATATAAAATTGAATAATGAGGCAATAATGCAAGCTTGTTTGACCTCTCTCCTGGTGGGGACACACTCAGAAACTTGTCTTGCTGCACTACATCCTACCTTCAGCTTGGTACTTTTATGCATTTTATAGATGAGGGGAAGCAACTACTGGTCAGCTAATGTACCTCTAAGTTTTTCCCATAGTTTATTTCTGGAAAAAACACTGAAGGCCTGCTTCAAATCAATAAATTTTGCATATAGGGCAGATCTTGAGTGTTGCTATGTATTTATCAGGTGGGTGACCCAACACCAGTTCCACTTACAGGAACAAGAGTATTTTCTATCTCCATCCAACCTGATGGAGTTTATAGCATAAATGTTTCACATATAACTTGCTTATAACACCGAATAAACTGGTTGGGTGAAAATTTTCAGGTAGATCTCCTTTCCTTTTTAAAGATTGGCACTATTATGGCCAAACCCAGTCTTTGTGAACTTTTTTTTTTTTTTTTGTCAGTATAGCTAAATAGTTATTACTAACATCATAACAAATTCTCATTTATTTTTATTAAATTCTATGGTTCTCAGTAAACTTTGTGATTTATTATTTCTTAAAGGATTTGCAAGATGTTAACAATATATTATGTATGCTTCCTTCCATCCTTGTTTCCAACATAACTTTTAATCTTTACATGGTAAGCATTATTCTATTGTTTAAACTACGAGTTAAGCAGTAATTTCATTGCTAATTTATACCACTAGAGAATTTTATTATTTTAAAATATTTCTCTCTCTCTCTCAATTAAAATAAGAGTCTGTCTTTAATCTGTACGCTACCTAGAGTCAGTGTTGAGTTGGGTGACCTTATAAATCTAAATTATTAATAGATAAAATCTCTAAATGAAGCATCTTATTACTATTAATTATGCAGATTTTAAGATCTTCATCAGTGGCTTTTAGCAAAGAGAAAACAGTACATTTTAGCACCTTGTCATCACCATGTAATGAAAATAGTATCTGCAGCTTTGTTTTATATATTTTAATTAAATTATCTAATTCAGCTAATCCAATTAAAATTCAAAAGCCCCCAAATATTTTTACGGTGCTGAAAACAAGTTATCCCTTAATACATTTGTGTAAGACTACTTTCTATCCCAAATTCTGTCGCTAGCTCTGGGGCCTAATTTTTCTCTTTATGACCTCTCAAAGTTTTAGAAGTGCAACAGTTGTATGACCTTGAGTGACATGGAAGAAAAGAAAAACATGGTCTCTCCTCCAAATTGCCCACTGGGTGACAAAAAGGTTCATAGAACAAGCAAGGAAACTGAGACTATCTGCATTTAGTTATTATGTGTTAACAAAAGCTTAATTCCCTTTCATTTATTTTTGTTCTGATAAGGTAATGTACCTCTAAGCCAGCTGCCACAGGGATTGACCAAGGAATATAGGGAACTTTTGTGACAACACTGACAAAAGTTCCCTATAGTGACAAAAGAACAGCTGAAGGAACAGGAAAATGTGGGAGAAAAATCTCTGATATATCCAGGGAGTGGGTTTCTAAAACCAAAGGATGGAAGGTTAAAGCAGGATGATTCATTTTCTGCGATTCCAAGAATGCATATTCAGTTTCAATACAATCTAATTTCTTTATTGTGAGTGCTTGTGCATGTCTGTGTGTACACCCAGCCACCCCAACATTCCAGTCTTCATGGTCTCCAATATATGTTTGAAAGTATGCAGTAAATGCCTTTGAAAGTTTCTGTTTTCAGCTTCTGTATGTGGAACTTAGCCGATCTTGCCTGTGCTAAAAAAAGCTAGGTGGAATCAGAGCTGGATAGGAGACCAACAAGAAATTCCATGGCTGTGGGTTAGACTGGGAAAATGAAACAAAAAAAATCATGGAAGAAGACAATGGCAAACCATTTCTGTATTGTTATCAAGAAAATGATGTGAATATATTGGTATAATCAAGAGTTGAGTTCAACTTGCTGAATTATTTACCATACTGCTGTGGCTGCCAGTTTACCAGCTATTTTAAAGATGAATTGCAAAAATAAGGATGGTACAGAAACCTATATAAATGACTTATCATATGCTCACCCACCAATTACAGTTATTGAATAAATCACAACCAGTTCACACAATACATGAAGCCATAAAACTTGATTTACAAAGCGCATTTCTGTTATTGGCCAACCTTAGAGTGATTTTCCTTGATTTCAGTTTTTTCCCATCACTATAACTGAATCAGAAGCCATCTATATTCAAGGTTCAGGCCTTTGAATGAACACCAATCAAATGTGTATTTGGCTATGGAAAAGAAGTTCATGCCTACTAGAAGAACTTGAATGAGTGGGATAATTGATGTAACTAATACAGAAACAGTTTTTAAAATTGCACACAGTTGTGCACTGATATCCTAAATGCCTGTTTTAAGAACAGTCACACAGTACATATTCCTGCCTCGAATGCCAACTGTTTACTTTACATCTATTTATGTGAAGTCCTTGGTGCTCTCTGAGCTTGGTTGTTTGCTTGCAGAAGTTTCATTACCCAACTAGGTAACACTATCAATGTTGATGATGTTACCTAGTCAGGTAATGAAACATCTGCAGGCAAACAACCAAGCTCAGAGAGCACCAAGGACTCCACAGTTCAACCATGAGCTATATATATTCTCTTCTATTGGAATAACTATTTATTCCAATGACTAAAACACCCTTATCCAGTGAAAGAAATATTATGTTCAACAAGGTGCAATATTCACAATGCTTGAAAAAGAGGTTAAGAGCAGTGCTTTGTATCCTTTGTTAAGACGGCCTAAAACAGGCACCTGCAACTAGTATAGGAGGGGAAAACAGCCTCAGGCCATCTAATCAGTTGTCCAAAAATAATCTGTGCTAGAATGAGGACAAACGTCCAATTATTTTGCCAACCTGACAGGTCACTGTTTTCAGATAGAGCAGCACTACATTAGCATCCTCTCAGCCTCCTAGCAAAAGTCTGGCACATTTCAGTTAGTCTTTAAGGCACAGTTTTGTTTGGGGTTTGGTCCCACAGATCTCCAAGGTGCACCACCTGTGAGTTTCTCACATTACAAAGTGGCCCACCCTTCTATCACAGAAGATCATAGTGCAGAAATCCCTGCCTGAAAATGAGAAAAACATTTCGAACCTGCTGCTCTGAGAATCCAGGTCACAAAGACAGCAATTAAATAAGCTGAAATCAAATAAATAAATAATTCCTATTATTAGTGCCAAGGCAAAATAATAATAATAATAATAATAATAATAATAATAATATGAATAATGATGATGGGCTGTTTTTTGATTTGGCATAAATCAGTAAGCCATTTCTTCATCAGCACTGCTGAGGTCATGAGGCTTCATATATAAGAGGGAAAATAACGGAACAGGTTGCCATGGTAGACTCAGAAGGTTTGCTTTCAACTTGTCTTTGGCAATCAAATTTAGCATCACTGGAATTGAAGCAGATGTTCACGTCAAAAGAACCAATCCCCCAAAAAATCAACTGAGAGAAGAATCATCCAGTCCTTTTTAATGGGGCGTCCTCTCTTTTCAAAAATCTCGTTTTTGAAAAATCTATTTTCCCCACCCATACTCCTATGAACTTTCATCAGGGCGTGTGGGAGCAGAGTTGGAAACTGCTCTCCTTGTAAAGAAAATAGTCATGATTCAACTGTATATTCCTAACATACCAGCCAGACATACAGTCTGAAGTCCCAAAACCTTGGAAATGATCCCCATAAACCTCCCAGAGTTGTAAAGAATAGTAGGTCTACATGAGTGGCTCGGCCCAGTCTGAAATATTAGGGCACAAAGAGGTGATTTTGTTTGTATGCAAAACATTACAAATTTGAAATATTTGAAACTTGAAAAGCTCTAAAAAACTCTGTTTTAATTTTAGGAAGCAGTTGTTTTGGCCATTCCAGAAGGGTCCCAAGTTCCAAACACCATTCTTTAAGGCTGGTGTGGATCTTCCGGGCTGTGTGGCCCGGAAGATCCACACCATTCTTTAAGGCTGGTGTGGATCTTCCGGGCTGTGTGGCCCGGAAGATCCACACCAGCCTTCGTATGCCGGCCGTGAAAGCCTTCGACAACCATTCTTTAAGTTTGAAATATCTGTTTTGAATTTGAAACGGCTGTTTCAAGCCTGACTGGAATATCTCCTGTAACTTCAGAACACTCCATTTTCATCACAAGACAATTGTTTTCAAGCTTGTATGGTTATAATTTGAAATGCTTTGCATACCTCTAATAAAGACTATATTATGCAAAAACAAGTACATGGGCATTCCCTCCCACACATCAAAAAATAAGTCCAGTTGGATCTGAATTTGCTCAATAGGCAAAGAATGTTGAATGCAGAGAAAGAAGTAGGGAGGTGACAGTGGAACGGCTTTCTAGAGAAGGTCAATGCTTCACAGAGCAGATGCCTTATCAGCAGGCTCTTATTAAACTATAAAATGACATTGAAATGTTTTGTTGCCATTCTTACCAGCAAGGCCTATCATTAGGTTGACTTAATGAACTCAAGGAGATGGGCTAGTGTTCCTATAACATGGATATACTGCTCCCTCTCCTGTTTTTTGGAAACTTGTGCTTGGTATTGTGCCCAGGAATGTTATGTTGGAACAGTAGTTGCCTCTGCAAGCCCTAAAGACAGGTACAAGGTCAGTGGAGATGCTACGGTAAGAACTAAGTACCGTGCCAGTGAGAAAGATTTGGTGGGCTGGAGGTAAGGCACCGATGAAGGAACAAGCCTTACTTATTTTCCATTAAAGGGATTCCTTCACTAGAGAGGCTCATTGCTTTCTACAGAAGCAAAGGCAAAGCTAAAGACACCCTTCAAACATCAAGGTGATCTTTAAATTTCAAGGACATCTTCTGTTCTTGTTGCACAAGGAAGCCAGCCTAGCTAACCTCAGGCTGCATTCCACTGGCACTATAAATGCAGTGCTTAATTAGAAGGGTTGATTCCTATGCCACTCCATATAGCTACTTCGCATTCCTTCTGCCAAGAATGGCAACCAATCCTCTTCAAATGCTTTAATTACATTGTTGTGTACTGGCAGAAAAGTCAAGAAAGGTGGGGGGCATAAATAAGGGGTTACCATATTAAATGTTCATCTTTAAGATGCCACACAGATGGTAGGTCAACAATCATTGGGTTCACACACTAAGTGTTAAACTGGGTTGATTTTAGTTTACTGTGCTGTACAAGCATAGCTACTGTGATTTGTAAATCATGGTTTAAACCACTGAATTCAATCAGCGATTTAAATCTGAACATTTAACCAAAATTATGCCTTTAAAAATATTCAAGCCAGCCATTCTCTTTGTTATTAAAGAAGGGGAGGGCTCTTCTTTGGCATTGATTAGTGGCAAAAGTCATACAATGTCTGGCTAGTGTTAATGTAATATTTTGCAGCTGAAAAAAAAGAGACATTCATTGAAGAATTACATTTCTCATCCTGCATTAATGGCTGGCCCAAAGTACAAGCCAGTGCCCAGTCCCCTTGTGTCTCTTTGAATATACAATATTGAATGAATATATTTGTATTCCTCCTTTCACCCAAAGGATTCAAGGTGACATCTGGGGCTGTCCTGCTTGTACCTCAACCCCCCCTCCCCCAAATGCTACTTCCACTGCCAAAGATCTCTCAGCACCAGAGGTTGGGGAAGCAGGGGTCTTCTCCTGTTCCTGTTGCCAGAAACTGACTTTAGAGATACCATGGCTCAAGTTAATAAGCCAGGACACGACTGCTCAAATACAGCTAACAAGAATTTGTGGGATTTATATCAGGGAGGATATAGATGAGATAATCAGTAACTCACTTTCCCTATTATGTCAACAGGAATTTTCTAGCACTTGACTTTTCTGTTACTTTAATTGCTCTAAAACAAACTACATCTCCAATTACTACTGTTAGCAACACCACCCCCTTCTACTCCTGGCAGTTAATATAGAAAAGCTGGGGTTGCTTAATTGGCAACAGGCTGCACTGGACAATATTATTCACTGGTGATCAAAGTTAAAGATATACTTACTATATATCCATTCTACAATGCATTACAATTGGTAAGGAAAAAGCTGTTTGAAGACAGACTTTCAAAAATTAATGGTAGCTTTAGTTTGCTAAAAGTTAATGAATATGTTGCATACCGCTTTGAAACACTTAAGAAATTTGCAAATTAATATTTCAAGTGATATGCTGATATATATATATATTTATAAATGATTTCATTACAATCATCTTAAGAACGTTTATTTAGAAGTAAGCTCCTCTGTGTTTATGATAAAACACAGAGGAGTTCCCATATTGTACAAAGCTATGTTTTCCTTAACCATGGTTATGGAATAAATCATATTGGCTAGATCCGTACAACTTACTAAGCCAATAAATCAGTTTACAAACCACAGTGGCCAGATCAGAGTTTAGATTTACAGCTTGAATTAACCAACAATTAGAAACCAGATCCGTTAAATTATGTAATCTTTTGATAAAAATAAATGGCTGACAGCTCTTTGTCTATTAGTGGGATTGGCTAGTCAATCAAATGGGAATTTAACATACTAGCAATATTAGTCATCAAACACATCTGGATGTTCTGAGCAATAACTGCATGCCAGTGGTTTCTAAAGACTTTATTGGGATATAATCTGCATCCATTAAAAACCTCCATAGAAGATTCCATGCCTCGTGTTCCATTTAGTTTCGTGGTTCTTTTCCCTAATACCTAACTGAAATCTACTCACTGCAGTTTAAGACTTCTGCCTGAGTTTTTAGTAATAATTTTTTTTATGACCCAAACCAGTTCCCATTGTAGCCTTAATAAATGAATTTCTTCAGACATACAGTGATTATGAACAAATTATGAACAATGCCACGGAGTTTTAGTCAGAATACCTTGCAGGCACAAAAGTTCTAATTCCACCTTTCTTTTATGCCAAAATAAATGAAAATGCAATCCATTGGAACTAGTATTGGAACACTAAGAATTGGAGTAAATTCTAATGTAATGTAGTTTCAGTTGTATTTCTGAGTATCTTGACTGCTTAGTTTTATCTTTAACAAACTCGGTTTTCCGTATGAATGTCCGGAAGAAATTATGTCATTGGAATGAGCACAACATTCTTCTTGTTTGGAAAACTAAATGCACTGATTAAAAAAACAGATGTTACTTTTTGAAAAAAGGAATAGATAATTGTACAACAACCTAGGGAGTATAACCAGCCCTCACTGACTGCACTAAGCCATGGTTTGTGTATTTTACAATAGACTGGATTCACAGAACACACCATGCTATGAACCATGGTTTGCAAATCGTCTAGAGGATGTCAGACAAATAATTATGTCTATTTGCTCTAAAAGAGGTTTTTAGAAATTCATTAAGGGTAAAGTTGTGAAAGACTTCTAAAACTAGGAAACTCAGAATTATAGCCTTTAATTATTTTTTATGAATGCCTCGTCTGCCTACTCACCAGAATCCACCATTATAATGGACTGAAGTTGAATATCTGTAGGAAAACAGAAATGATGAGTTCTTCCTCCAGGAGCATTTTGTGTTAGACAGATGCAGTCACTACCCCAAGAAACGTCAGTGATGGAAGGAAGCCTGCTGAATGATAATACTGATGTTGATTTCAGACAATCCTAAACTACTCTCTTCTGGTTCATACATGTCACCAAACCACAGTGATGTATTCTTATATGTTACACAAAGCCTAAAACAAACATTATGGTTTAGGGCTTTTATTCTTTAAATAAAAGAATAATAATAGTGCCTTGCCAAAAAAAAAAACCTATTTAAAATATTTATTTTTATTTTATTTTCCAGGATTTTATGGGCAACTTACATAAATACAAACATAAAATCACAGACTATTAAAATATAATAACAACAAACCCAAAGATAATGACTCAAAAATAACTGTGACGATTTTAAAAGGTGCAATGTAGCGTATTTTCAGGTAGTGAAAACAGAAAGTCAGATCCAATCAAAAGTAAGGCCTATTGATTTGTGATTTATTCCCAAATAAATATTCAATAAAATCTGTTAAATGATTTGGAGAAATAAAGCTTGGGGGGGAGAGGGAGCCATTTTCACAAAATTATTTTTCCTGGGTCACTTTCAGACTGGGTCACTTTCAGGATTTTTTAACACCGAACCACTCTTTCTCGGCAGCATTCGTAACTGCTGATCATGACAGATATTTATAACCTCTAAGATACAGGCTGCCCTCCTCTAAATACTCCTTGCTGAAACAATAATAGGAAACACTTTCTGATTTGTGGGACTTCCGATAGGCATTTGACTTGCCACTCGCATGAATTAAATCAGTGTTTCTCAACCTGGGCAACTTGAAGATGAGTGGACTTCAGTTCCCAAAATTTCCCAGCCAGCACACTGTCTGGGGAATTCTGGAAGTTGAAGTCCACACATCTTCAGGTTGCGAAACACTGAACTAAATAAACCTTTGCTCCAATCCAAATGAATCTTTTTTACATACTTACATTGATTTTCCCAGGTCCCAGCTTGTAACATTCCAGCAACAGCTTTGTATAGCTTAAAACCCATGTCTCAAAGAAGCCTACCAATATCGTTTTCATAATTAAAACTCAAAATATGAATCATTTCCTTTCTCACCAACCAGAACTCTCACTTTTTCCTACATGCTTTTTTTCTTAAGCTTTACATGAAGGAATTATGTCTTTCTTATCCTTTTTAAAATATATGACTTCGGGCTTTCCAGCTCTCAAAGAGGCTTGCCACAAAGCATTCAAACAATTTGATGGGAAGCCACCTCAGCAGGTGGCAGCACTTGGCAGACCTTCTCCAAGCTTAGAAGGTAAGCACGCTTGAGGTTAGGACTGGGATGGGAGATCACCCAAGAATTCCAGGGCTGTGGGCTAGAATAGGAAGCTACATTCCAGAAGCGAGTGGCAAAACAGTTCCATATTCCTGCCAAAAAAACTGTATGGATATAGCCATGAAATCATCAAAACATAAACTTGACTCAGAGATTTTACTTTACTTTTGTACAGAAAGAGCATTAAGCAGTTATTCAAACAGCAGAACTCCATTTCAAGGCCGTAGTCCTGCTGATTTACAGCATACAAATGCTTACCTTAAGGGGGTAGGTCTTTCAGGAAACCAGCAAACATAGCTGCTGGAAGACCTGCTGTAGTAGGTTATTCCACCCTCCAGAACCATCACTGTAAAATCTCTCCATCTTTTCAAGACCAACCTGACTTCTAACGACTACACATAAAACTGTACAATAATCTTTGCATACAGTTAGTTTCCAAACTATCATAATTTCAGATCTAAGTGGAAATTAGGCAGGAAATGCTTCAGATTCAATTACAAACAGGTGATTTGGAGTTTGTAGGAACATGCACGTAGCACCTGTCTACTGCTATGTAAGGCAGCTGTATTTTTTCCTGGAATCACATGGCAATTGCAGGAAAAGAGATGGCTGCTTTCAAGGGTTACAAAGGGGTGCTATTGTTCCTTTTCCCATGTACTCCAATGCAAGTTTTTGGAATCAAATCAAAGCACTTGATTTGATAAATTGATAGATCTCTGCTCCTGTCATTAAATTTAATGAGACTGAAAAGGAAAGCACATGTGGGCATGTTAATGCTGCCACCTCTAGTTCCATGCACCAGTTCCTCAAAAATAGTTTGAAGCTGATTTAAATACATAAATCTCAATCATATCAATTGCATTTAAGTTTCTTTAGAAATTTGATTTTCCACTAAAAATTCTTACTTTATTTCTGAGCATGTGGTAAGCACACCATTGTGTAAAGGCTGGAGGTAATTTACTAGGGCTATGTAAAATTTATTATGGATATAAATAAAATATGTTAGGGTTTTCTTTAATATTTGTTGCAATCGACTGGCCATCCAGATTTTTGAAGCTGTCACATGGGTATGTAAGAGTTTGGGGAGGGGGCTTTCTCTGAGAAATATATAATTTATATAATTTTTTCAAAATTAAAAATAAATTTCCATTGGTTATTTTGCAGAAAAAGTGGAGTGAAGACTGGAGGATCAGGTCCTACACCCATGAGAACATTCTCATAAGGAAAACTGATTGGGAAATATTGTTCTGCACTGAGCCATCTTGTGGGATGAGTTTCATTTGCATCCAGTTCACTGGATTGCTTTGCATGTGGGTTATGGGACATATTGTAAAACAAGACTCAACACAGAACACTCATGAATAACCTGCAGCTTATATAGTATTGAGCTGATTGAAGTGCTGTATTATATATCCACCCTATAATTTCACTGTCATAAACAAATGTTTTGCAGGTTTTATATAAAGAATGTGATGTAAACAGGATTCTTAATTAACTTTAAAGAAGGAGTAAGCTCAAATATGGCTCTCCTAAAGTAAGCAGACACATTTTGGAGAGCTTGGCTTAGTGGTATATGCTTTGCTTGGCTGAGTGTGGTTCCTGCCAACTAAATCTCTGGCATCTACATTTAAAAGGCAAAAGGCAAGTGATGGGAAAGTCCTCTGCCGAAGACTCCAGACAGCCTATTGTGTATCAGTCAGAGTAGATTCGCTTTGTCTGAAACCATGGTCTAGGTCAGCATTTCTCAACCTCAGCAACTTTAAGATGTGTGGACTTCAACTCCCAGAATTCCCCAGCCAGCAGAGTTAAAGTCCTGTACACCCACACATCTAGGAAGTATTAGCTGATGATCAAATAAGAAGACTGGTATAAGGCAGCTTGCTATGTTTTGTTAGGATGTAAGTTAAAGCATGTAGATATAATTAGGTGGTTAAATTAAGAGCATTAAAAAAATACATATTTTACCCCAAGACAAATCCTTTCATTCAGAGCTCCATTCCAAGCAATTTTTAAACTTTACTAGGATATGAAAAATATGATTGCCTTTCATTTGTTTCAGGAAGCCATACTCTGAGCTATACCATTACCTCTGAAAATGGAAATGCAGCTAATTTAGTTAATAGTACCTGAGATTGCCATAAAATCTTCTATAAAATTATGTGATAATTTTTCAAGGGAAAAAAATATTCTGGCCTTCAAAATATCACTTGATATGCTGGGTTAAGTGTCACATTCAGATCCAGATTAAATTTCATTTTGGCAAACCATCAATTCATGACGTATGAATGAGAATAAGAGTTGTTGAAGAGCATTCTGCCAATATAGTAGGAATATGAAACAGAAGAAGGAATTTAGGACTCCGGAGCAAATCAGTGGTTTCCCATCCTGCTTCTTGATATAACTTTAGGTTTCTCAATGCTACTATCAATGAATTCTTTAAGGAATTCTATTCCACAGGTAGGCATATGATAGATGCAGAAAAAGTTGTTGTAGATCAACTTTCCCCATCCTAGTGTAATCCAGTTTTGTTGTGGTTACTGATATCAGAATTCAGGAAGTTGAAATCTCAGTGTACCTCAAGGGCTTCAGGTTGCTGATATAGATGTGGAAACAAACAGCATGGCAGTCTGCATGATTTGAATTATTTATGCTGTCAATTTTTTTCTGATTTGAAATGTTCTCTCATTAATTCTGTCACTTCAATAAAATCCTTCTACAATAAGAATGTAGAAAGAATCATTAGATTATACCTCCTAAAAGTGCAAAGGCTGATCCCCAAGATAGGATAGATTTTTAAATGAATGTCTGTGTTTTAAATCCTTATTCTTCTGTGTGCCTGTGGGAAAGAGAGTGAGATAAAGTATGTATGCTACGTCACTCATGGGACTTCCGCTGAATTTTCCATAACCTCATTAAGCCATTTTCCAAACAAATCAGCAAGGGAAAGTGACTTTCTCATAAGGTTCCCAAAGAAAACAGCCAATGATCACCTAATCTTGAAATCCTCCTGATCCTGAAATCACAATATCATTTGCAGATCATATGAACATTCAGTTTACTGGTTGAAGTCAAGCAATGAATGAAGTTGGAGAATTTTGTTGAACACAATGATGCTAATTTTCACTAACTGGAGGCTATACCTTGGGGCTGAAGGCTAGACTAGGTAGATTCATTTCACCAAAACATTTGAATGTAATTGAAAATGTAATTAAAATATTTTTCAACTTTCAAAGTATCAAACATTATTAAAATGAGTAGGTCTGTATCCTAAAAGTAGGTGGGACCAGGATTTTCTGAGTGTTTTCCCAAGTTGTTTCTTTGCTTCTGTGGGGAATTAAGGGAGTTAGATTAATTTTTATATTTAAGACTTTTCTTTAAATAGTGATAATCATCCAAAGGAGCAAAACACTGAGCTGCCAATCTTCAGTATAGCGCTAAATTTCAACAAGATACACATAGAAGAATGTAGGGATTACAAACAAACAAAATAAAGTAATTTGAGAATAACATGTGGTCTGCAGGTTGCCCGACACAGTTCATTATTTTCTATAATGTACACATTCACCAAGAAAAGAAAAAACTTAAATACACATTTCCAGCTACCAGCAGAAATCAGTAAAAATAATCTGCATGAAGTTTTTAACAAATGCAGTCGTAAAAGTTCAGAGACTTTTGCAAAGCTGTGCCTATTATAGAGACTATGACAACAAACTTTATACTGCAATGTTCCTCCTTCAAAACTTCCTTGCTGTTAACTATCCAGACAGGGCTGTCACTGATTCAGTAGCTGTCATTTTAAATTCCCCTAATGCTTCAGAACATGCTTTCCTGCAGCACTACAGGCAATTAAAATGGCCTGCCCGCAACTGCAAATCCCACTGATGTAGGATCCAGTGAAGTCTGGAAGGGCAACAAAATTAGGTACCCCCCTACTGCCAGATAACATTTCCTGTGGGAAAGAGAGCTTACACTCGCAACTATGATTAAATATCTGCATTGCAGAAAGGCATAAAAAGGCTGATCTGCTTTACAGGGTTGTTGTAAAGATGACTGGGGTAAGATGTGTGAAGTGCCAGTATTTCATTCCCAAATATTAGATAAATTATTTCTCTGAATGCAAACCGGAAACATCGTTATTATACTAGATTCAAATCCCAAAGTTACAAGAATATGAGAACTCAAAATTCTGCCACCTCATCAAGAAGTTGCTCAAGACTGCAGATTTGCAGGCCAAATGTCACGTACTCTTATCACAAGGACCATTTTTGCAGCCTAGGCCCTTCAGTCCTGATTGTTCAGTTGATGCTGGGCCCAGTGAAGACATGCAACCAAATTAAGCAAAATTAAATAATTAAATTTCCTGGTTCATACCTCTTTAAGGCAGCCAACAACGCTTGAATAAAAGGGTGGGGCTTCAACTGCACAATTGCAGTCACCATTTTGACTTTCTTTACCCTCCCTTGTGGATGCCCCTTTGTGTGTGCATGTATATATTTATTGGTTGAAAACAAGTGCATCAGAGACTAGTTCAACCCAGCTTTTCCCCTGCTTAAAGTACAAGCAACCTTGCAAAACACCATTCCTCCCATCTGAAATGGAACAGCACAGGAAAAGCTTTGTGGAATATGTTCTGCTCCACTTATTAATTCTCCAACCTTTTTTTTTTTAAGAAACAAACACTGACAGCCCTTGGTAACTGCTATTGCCACCGCAGGCTTGACTCTCTCACCCTGGGGGCATCACAGTAGATACAAGTGTTTTTCTCAGGTGGGAATTTGCACCTGCTTTCTTAAACAAAATGCTGATATACCCAATGACACAGCCATGCTGAGGCCATTTCTTAAAATAAAATCACAAACCACATCTTATCCTAAGCCATTTTAAAATCTATGTAGCCCTTATTTCCAACACACATGTGAGATCACATGATATACAGGTAGTCCCTGGGTTAAGAACGCTTGGGTTACAGACGACCCATAGTTAAGAACAGAGCCTATTGTAGCAAAATTCAAGTTAAATACACAATGATTTGAGTTAAATACACAATGGTTGGAGTTCATTACACAATACTACTTATACAGTATTATACAATAATACTGTTCTGGCTTACATACAAATCTGACTTAAGGACAGACCTTGAGAACAGAATACATTCTTAAACTGGGGACTACTTGTAATATGGTAATGAAAAACTCTAACTGAGACCACCAGAGCTGCAAATCAATGTTTTATATCAATCAATTTCTAATGGAGAAACCATGACCATTGCATATCAAGAAAGAACTGCCTTGTTGAGTGAGATAACAGATCAATACAGCACAGTGTTTTATCTCCCACTGTAGTCAAAGGCCCTTACAAAGTTCAGGGGGAAGACATAATGGAGGTAGGCCATTTCTTCCTGCTTGTACTTCAGGAGTAGGTAGTATCTCAGACTCATCAATTCCAACAATCACAGCATTCAATCAACGATTCCTATTACTACCTCTAAGTCTTTTAAGGAGTTATCTCTGTCAAATATCTCAAAAAATCACAAGAGACTACTCTTTGTTTTTCCATTTCCTGAACCATCTTGTGCATTCATTATTTATGATACTGAACAATCTCGCAATAAAAACGTGGAGGTTCAATCCACAAACATACAGTGTAAACAATCAAATTTAATAGTGTATTTTTTCCCATCTATATCTAAAACACCCTTCTGCAACCTGGTGCTCTTTACACTGGATTTCAGTTCCCATCATTCCCATCCAGTATTGGTCATGATGGCTGAAGTTGATGACAACATATAGAGAGAGCACTAAGCTGGAGAAGAGCAGAAAGGTTAAACTCATTAGCTCCTGGAGTAAGGCAGATTTTAAGGAAAGAATCAGGGAATTCTGGGAGCTGAATTCTAAGCTATCTGAAAAGCATTAGTTTGGAAGGCTAAATTCAATGACTGTTTCAGTGATATAGGATTTTCTCCTCTCCCTAGTCCACAAAATGGCCATGAAAAATGATAAAGAAATAGGCCAAAGTCATTCCTCCTATGATAAATGTCATATATTTTAAATGCTGAAATGCACTGTGTAATTTCTTCCAAATGCTGTCTCCTTATTTAATGTGAAGGTATCACATAAATGCAACAAACAATACAAAACATCTCATTGTAGGTTTGAAAACAACTTTCATCACAAACTATTTAAAATAATAGAAATATAAGAAAGCAATTGGAAATGTTTATACAAGATATAATAATGGCCAATTCAGTTGGAATCTTTAAAGATGCAGAAAATTCATGCTGGACAAGGCAAATGATGGCTGCATATTGGCTGGGTTCCCACACTGTGCTAAGTCATAATATGATTTCTTTGGATTTGGTATAACATGATGTACAAATCCAGCCATAGCAGTTTGTTACCCATGGTTTATGACTTAGCTTGATAAGCCAATTGTCTTATTGAACAAGCTATGATTAAAACAAGCTTAGTTTAGCTTGATATCAGAGACAGTATGCCAGCTGCTAAGGTGCAGGAGCAGGAGAGGGCTATTGCCCTGATATTGTGATTGTGGTGGATTTGTCTTAGGCATCTGATTAGCAGAATGAGGATCTAGATGGGCTTTTAGCTGATCCAGAAAAACTCTTTAAGCTCATATTTATGAAAATGTCATTTAAAAATTGTAAAGCCATCCACCATTTGGAACTTTCTTTAGAAAGAAACAGCACTGTAATAATAACAGGACAAAGTTAACCAGACATCTCCTTTCCGATATAGAAGAAGACTTTTACCCATGACAATGAGCTTTCATTTTATTCCTCTCAGCTTTGGATCCAGCAGGCTAGACAACCACCCAGTCCAGTTGAAATGTATTGTACCATTTCTCACCATCTCTCCCTATTATCCCTAAAGGAACTCCTCCCAATGGCTACTACTTTTGTAGTATCTGATTAATGTGTTCCCACCACTGTAGGCTGGACTCCACCTGACTGCATTAGAGCTGCAGGACTGCAATCCCATTATTCCCCACCACCACAGACTCTAAGAAAAAAAAGATGGGAAACTGAGGGAGGGAAATAAGTGAACATTCCAAGGGTCCCTATAGGGATATCTGCATACATGGGGGGGGGGGGGGGTTGGAGGAGGTTTCCAATGATAAAGCATTGCTGATCCTGTCCTTGCTGGCCAGGGAAAGAGGGAGGAAAATTTGGACAGGCTTCCTTAGGGTGGGGCTGCGATAAAGCGCAAGGGACACAGATTCATACAAAATATATTCTGGAAAGCAAAGCAAAGAGTTGTCAATGATTCCTGCATTGTGCTGCATCATTTTTCCCTGGACAGAAAGGGAGGGAGGGAGGGAGGGTGGGTGTGTGGGAAAAATAACACGAAAAAAGTAAAATAATTTCTACCCCTCTGATTCCCACATACATATTCTCCCCCCTCTCGATGCATATGCACACTTATGCTTCTGAGAATAATAAATAGTCTCCAAAGGGAGGAGAAGACACAATGAAGAGGGTGGGGAAAGTACCTTCAAATATTATGTAGCCTTAGAATTAAATAAATCTGATTATTAAATGAGAAGAGGGTCTGGGAAGGTGACTGTTCAGTATTTATGGTTATTACCACTGTCACCCTTTTATTCTCATCATGATCAAAAAGAACAAGATGGTTAGTATTAATCTCCTTTCTGGAGCGTATCCATTTGCAGAAACCTGTTGATGTAGTATTAATAGGAAGGGGGGGGCAGTAGACAGGAGGAGAGAGATTGGCCAGTGTCTCCTCCAAATCGCTCGGTGTAAAGAGATGGAGGGCAGCAAAGAGGTTGGAAAGGGGAGACCGGAGAAGACCGACCACGCCTGTTTTTGCAACCCACGGACGTTTATGAAACCAGCAACCTTATCTGAGCCCTCCAGGTTACTTGAGTTGCCATTTCACGTCGTTTTATTTCTTGTTTAGTATCAGCCATCCACCCCGGAGGGCTCTCTGCCACCCGCCCATCCCACGCCCGCCCGATCCTCGCAGGACTTCAGCTAGGATCCCTTCAGAAAGCAAGATTTCAGTTTCAATTATCTTGGGGGGGTGAGGGGGAAGGAGGGGCAATCCTCATCCTGCAGCTATGCGATGATGGAACGGCTTCCTTTGTAGAGAGAAGATTCCCTCACTCGGAGCCAGGCACAATGGCACCGGCTAGGGAGGGCAAGCTCCCGGATCTCTCCTCGGGTCTCTCCCTGCAGAAGAGAATCCACCTATTTACTAACGCCGCAGTGCCGCCGCCACCGGCCCCTCTCGCCAATTCTTCTCTCCCGCAGGTCCATCAAACCCAGGCACAAGCGGAACGCTAAGCGGCTCTTTCCCCGACCTCCGGCGCCCGTTTTCCCCGAGGTGAGGACAAGGGACCAGATCCAGGCGAAGTCCCTCACGCACCCCCTCCGCAGTCCCACTAGAAAAACGATCCTCTTTCTCTCTCCCCTGAAGCGAAATAGCTACCTCGGCTGGACGTGATGGGGGGTGGAGTGTAGGATCCGGTCTCCTTCGTCCTTGTATGCAATGCGGTGCGCTCCCCTTCTCAGCAGTGACGACGGAGGAGGAGGAGGAGGAGAGGAGGAGGAGGAGAAGGTGGGGATGGGTGCGTGATGATGCAGCAAGAGAAGCAGCGGTAATCGCGGTAGCTGCAGCTGGGAAACGGAGTGGGGGCGGACCGACCGACACAGAGGAGCAGCAGCTGTACTGGCGGCGAGGACGGGCAGCAGCTCCGCAGCAGACGAAAGCAGTGGATGGAAGCGGAGACAGGGAGTGGACCTCAGCAAGCCGCAGCCAGTCAGCCGGCCTGCCCCCTCCGATAGCCGCCCGCACAGCAACAGCTGCACTGATTGGGGGGGGGGGGGGGAAGGGCGGGGATAGAGCGTTCGTACACACACGCGCGCGCTCACACACACAAACACGCAGACAGCGCGCGCGCGCGCGCTGCTGTACACCGAAAGGGCCCTTGAGGGCAGTCCAACGCAGGGAAGGAAGAGAAGCCTGGGAGAAAGGAAAGAGGGTTGGAGGCGACGTCAGCAGATTGTCCTACGCCACTTTTCTGATCTCTTCTCTGCATCGGACAGGCCCACCCCAAACCGTGACAGCCGGGTGGCTGGGCCTGACCAACGCCAGATGCCCGCCCGCGGGTTCTCTCTTACACATCCGTACTTTGCTCTTTCCCCCATCCTATCCTATCCTATCCTATCCTATCCTATCCTATCCTATCCTATCCTATCCTATCCATCTTCCTTTCCAGAGAAGTCTCTGGTACAAATTTGCCACCCTGAGACATATGCTGAGTAGGAAGGCTCTGTTTAAATAAAGAGTTAACAAAGAAATGGGGCATTATTAAAAGATAAACAAGATGCAAGAAAACATTGAATTGTCATTATTTTTAAAAAATGACAGGAAATATTAAATTGTAAGAGTTGCAGCATCATTCGTTCAAAATTGTGACAACCAAGAGCCTTCAGAAGAGATGTATTCACCAGCTTTACCCAACATGCGCTGCGCAGATGCGTTATGCTTTGGCTCCTATAACTACCCACCCACACGGTCTTTGTGCATCTTCAGGACACCAGGTTAGAAAAGCTGACTTTTCACATTGCTGAGAAAAATCACATGAACAGTTATTCAAACCTTTCTAAGATACTTATCCACACAAGTACATCATAATGTTTTCTTCAGCCCCCCTCACCCGAAAAGCAAACACAAGCAAGGCCAAAAAACTCTACAAGTCAAAAAACACACTGCCCATAAGCTCCATAGAACTACAGTATTCCAATTAACTAGTTTTACTGAATTTTCAAATACCCAGAGTCTTCGCCTGAAATGATTTGGTTCTGCTCTTGAGCACAGCTGTATTTTGAGATCACAGTGGTTTGGGACCATTTCAGGGTACCACAGAATCCTTGTGTGGAACTGCTGTAATGACAGTTCTCAACTATTTCAAAACTGAGAGATTTTCCTGTTGAAAAATCTCAAGAGTTCTATCTGTATCACTCCCACTGCTCAGGAGTAGGATGACATAAACGATCTTCACTGCAAAAACTGCCTTGCTGGAAAAGAGTTAGGAATCCAACCATCACCATGTAAGCCTTTCACCTTCCACTGCAACATCCATGGCTACATTTTACTCCAGCAAGACAGAAAGATAGCCAATCTATACGCAACTCAGAATGTGGCAGAAAGCATTACTTAGTAACATGGATGCACCTTTCACCAGAATACAGTTGTTCCTGTTTTCTGAGGTAGGCTTTAATGCTAAAGAGAATTAAAAAATAAGATAACTGCTCTTTAGCCAAGCACTACTGGAACAGTTCAGAAGAAAAATCCAATGAAACAACTATACACACAAGGACATATAAGGAGGAACAAATTCAAAAACTCTGAGAGACACTACCACACAAGAATGCATCACAAGGTAGAATTCTTTTCTGCCCCCCCCCCAACACACAAGCACAGATTTACTTGCCTGTCAGAAACAAGACTGAAAACTGTTTTCCCTGACATAATAAGTTTCTAGATGCAGCACCTTTATATATATATAATGGTATGGAGCATGAAACAGAGGACATATGGACAAGAGAGGACATTTCCACACACCCCAGTGTTTCTATCTGCAATACCTCAAAATCAGTTTAAAGATGATCTGTGTCCATCTTCATTATTGCTGACTTCACAACTCTGCAAATGGAGCAATGAATAATTGTCTTGCTCTGATTGATTGATTGATTGATTGATTGATTGATTGATTATGTGCCATTGAGTCATTTTCAACTCCTAGCAACCACATAGATAGATTTTCTCCATGACAATCTATCCCTAACCTGGTATTTCAGGTCTTCCAACACTGCACTCATCACCACTGAAACTGAGTCCATCCATCTTGTTGCTGGTCATCCTCTTCTTCTCCTTTCCACCTTTCCTAGCATTACAACCTTTTCCAGAGAGCTAGGATAATTTGAGCCTTGTCATTTGTATCTTGAGTGAGAATACAGGGTTGAGTTGTTTGATGGTCCATTTGTTTATTTTCTTCGCTATCTACAGTATTCTCAGGAATCTTCTTCAACACCATAGTTCAAACGCATCAATACTCTTCCTATCCTGCTTTTTCAAAATCCAACTTTCACTTCCATAGAGTGTCACAGGAAATACTTGCACTGTTGTGATCTTTGTATGTATAGATGCATCAAGGCATTTGAATATCTTTTCCAAGGCCTTCATGGCTGCTCTATCAAATGCTAGTCAGTGGTGTATTTCTTGACTGCTCATTTCTTTACTATTGATGATTGATCCTAAAAGGCAGAAGCTATACATCACTTTGATAGCTTCATTGCCAATTCTAAGGCTGCTTGTTCTACCTGTTGTCACTAGTTTGGTCTTCTTTATATTTAACTTTAGTCCCATTTTTTCACTTTGTTCTTTAACTTTTATTACTAGAGCTTACAGATCCTTTACATTTCGGCTATTAGGATAGTGTCATCAGCATAGCACCAGTTATTGATGTTTCTTCCTCCAATTTTAAAACCATGCTCATCTTTATTAATCTAAGTTCCCTTAATATATATTCAGCATATAGGTTGAATAAATAAGAGAAGAGTATACTGTCTTTTCACACTCCTTTGTCAACCTGGAGCCAGTCTGTTTCACCATGTTCTGTCCAGACTGTGGCTTCCTGACCTGTATATGAGTTTCTCATGAGGACAATGAGATGTTCTAGGATTCCCATTTTTCTCAGCACATTCCACAGTTTGACGTGATCAATATAATCAAAGGCCTTTCCATAATCAATAAAGCACATTGTGACTTCTTTTTGGTATTCTCTGGTATTCTGTCCTGCTCTGAGAAAACAAAATGTCATTACTGTCCTTAAGCTAAAGGCTGCTAGAACCCTTCAGAACTGCTGGGATGTTTCAGGTTATTCCCTGTAGTACCTTTAGAATTACTGGGATGAAAAAGCAAACATTGGTTGATTGGCCAGTTTTAAAACTTTAAAAATATAAAATCCATCCATTCCTATCCTAGAATCTGAAACTGTCCTTAATGAATGAGTGAATGAATTAGATCTCTTGACAGGTAGAAAACAGATATTGAAAGTTGAACAAAGCTGGGGATAATTTTAGATGTGTTCATGTTAGTTGACTATGATTACAAGTGATGATATTAGTAAAGCAGATTCACTTGTTCTGTGGATCATTAGGCAGCAGTAAATCATGTTTTTGACTTGACCCCTACCTACTGTCTGTCTTCAATAATGCTAAGATTATACAAAGGGCACATGCACTGAAAAACATGAAGTAATCCATCATCATCATTTCAACATATATCACACCTTTATGCCCATGGGTCCCTCAAGGCGAGTAACAATAATAAAAGCACAAATATTTAAGATATCCTAAGAAGTAAATAACTATAAACTAACTCAGTTTAAAAAGGCTTAGCTAAAGAGAAGGATCTGGACACCTTACTTAAAAGTAGAAATAGAAGGCTGAGTGGAATTCCTGCAATATAGGGCAAGACCCCATAGCATTGCAAGTGTTGAAAGACACAAAAATGCCTTCCAATAGAAGAGAATCTATGTGGCTCAGGATTGAACTGTGGAGTCCTTGGTGCTCTCTGAGCTTGGTTGTTTGCTTGCAGACATTCCATTACCCAACATTCCATTACCTAACATTTCATTACCAAGTTTGCTTGCAGACGTTTCATTACCTAACTAGGTAACAGCAGCAGCAGCACTGATGATGTTACTAAGTTGGGTAATGAAATGTCTGCAAGCACATAACCAAGCTCTGAGAGCACTAAGGACTCCACATAAATGTCTTATTCACTATAAGCTCAGAAAAGCAGAATATCTTGTTTTATTACTGCTTGATAAAGTTTGCTGTCCTCTTATATCTTCTTAGACTTTATTTACAGCAAGCATGCACAATTTCTGTTCAGCTGAGATCCACAGATGTCTTTGGTATGTCAAGAGTTATAGTACAGAAGTAGGCAGAACAATTTTAAAATATTTTAAGAGTAGGTAGGTGATGAATTTTCAAATATTTTAAAAGTAGGCAGGTAATGAAAATTAAGTTAATGAAATATTATCTGCAAATGTTTGATTTTTTTTTAACAGTTCAGTTTGAACGCACACCCACACAAACATTTGTGATTACCATCTCCTCATATCTTATTTGACTTCCATGTTTAGAATATTTTTTTTAAATAAGTTATACCTGCACACAAACAAGTTTCAAAAACACAGGTTACAGAAAGATGAGGCAGGAGCAGTGTAGGAGCTTTGTCAACAGTAGGCAACAGATTTGGGGTGATGTAAGATAGGAAGAATATTGACACTTTTGAACGTTGGTGTTGGAGAATACCATGGACAGCCAAAGAAACAAACAAATGGATCATCGAAAAACTCAACTCAGAATTGACACAACCTAGAGACAATGACCAGGCTCAAATTATCCTACTTCGGACACATTATGCAAAGACCTAGCTCTCTGGAAAAGACTCTAATGCTTGGAAATGTGGAAGGAAAGAGAAGAAGAGGACAACCAGGAGCAAGGTAGGTAGACTCAATTACAGCAACATTGAGTGCACCATTGGAAGAGCTGAAGGACCAGGTTAGGGATAGACCATCATGGAGAAAATCTGTCTATATGGTCACTAGGAGTCAACAACAACTTGATGGCACATCATCATCATCATCAAGGGGCCTTATTTGATTACTGGTGGGCTCCATGAAATCACTGGGCTATAAATTAAGTATCTATGATTTAAAGTTTTACTAGATTGTACCTCATCCTATTCTCTAGAAATGAATACTACAGATATTGGGCTTGATAGGAAAAATGCAAATGTATCTGGAAGCAAGCCTTACTAAACACAACAGGCACTTCATCTTTTTGTTGGCTTGACTCTCTGTTCTTTTTGCCTTCCTTCTGAAAACTGCAATTGGTCTCCTAGTTAGAGTTGGCACTTCTTTTTCCCCTGATTGTTAAGAGTAAACTGAGAGAAAGAAATGGAGCAGATAGGAGGGAAATTAATAGGACTGTGAAATGATTTGGATTCAGTTCCAAAAAGGTGCATCAGAGCATACCTTCAGTAAGCAGCCTTGCAATTCAAGGAAGATGTAGTTGCTTTAAAGAATGGCAGACAGAAACTATATACTCTGTCTCTCTCTCTCACACACACACACACTATGCACTCTGAATGTCTGTACAACCCTAGAAGTTAACTGGTGATAAAAATTAACTTATCTTCATATATTGTGCTAAATGATAATGTGTTTTCATTGGTGACTTACAGAGCATCACTCAGCCATCACTGAAGAGATGTAAAGCCTGCTCACAGTTCTGTTATTCTGGCACACATTGGTTGGACGACTCTAGAAGATGTTATAGATTGTTAGAGCAGTAATGATGTTCTAGCATGACATAGCATGATGTCAGAAGATGCTAAGGATTTTCTGACACAGTGTGCTAAACTATAGTTTGCTGGAAAAACTACAATTGTCTGAGTTTGAATAATATACTGTATCATAAACTGTTTTTCATAAAACTTAATGTCTGCGTTCACACAACAGGCTGAGCCAAAATCTAACTATATTCTGAATCAGCATAATGCATGAACCCGGTCAGTATTTCCTTTCCTTTCCTTTCCTTCCTCCCCCCTCTTTTTTTTGCAAGCATTTGATATGACAATGTTTTAAAAATAATCTGGAATAATGTAATATGATTTAATGTTGACTTGCTGATTTTCTTACATGTAATTTATATTGCTATTTTAAGCCTGTTATTATGATTCTGGGTATTTTGTAAATGCAAAAAACTGGGTAAAATTATTTTAGTAAATAATTCCCACTAAATAGGGCACAGCCATCCCTCACCAAATCAGAAGCAACTTGTGGAGACAAAATTAAGCATATTAATAATCTCTGAGCAGTCACCTTTCACTTCCCTTGTGGAATAGAGAACTTATGAAAAAACAATGGAGAAGCTGCTGACTGGCTTTCTGTATCACCTGTGGGGAGCTTTTATGATTCACTGCTGCTCATATATAGTGTGTGTCTCCTCAGGGTTCCTACCTCCACCATGAAACTGCTTATAGATGCTGCCTCTTCCTCTCAGATTTCAAGGCATTTGCCATATGAGCTTGACAGGCTTACATTCTTTGCTCAAGTCCTTTTCTGATAGGATCTGTAATGTGCTGTGCACCATCAAGTCAAAAACAATATTGCATTTTCATACACACACATACCATCTGTAGGTGGTACATAGCCCAGAAATTGGATATCCACTTATGCAATGCACAGATTCATATTTGGACATAATGAGAGTGATATAAATAAAAATGCCAAACATTTCACAGACCAACCATGTGATCTGTCAGCTTCTATCCAAGTGCTACATCTTGAAGGACAACTTCAAGACCCCTGTTCCTTTCCTCTGATTTTCTCAGATATACTTGGACTGAACAATCTTTAAAATAGATTGTAGTCTGTAGAACAGGGCATGTTGCTGCCTTACCAAGGAAGCTACATGTGTTTTCACTTTTCTTTAGGATTATTGTCATGACCAGAATGATCCAATCCACATAGTGTTATCACCAATTTACAACCTGAGGATAAACAGTTTAGACTGTCATGCAACTGTATTATTGCTCTGATCATGCAGAGATAGGCAAGCTAGGTAGATCATAGGATATAAACAAGGTCTGGACAATCAATAGGATACATACTGTGTAACAATCAAAAGGGGCAATTTTGTCCTCCATTGTTGACTTCTGTACCTGAGAAGATGTGCTCTGAGGTCTGAACACAATGGCTGATATGCACACATGAAATCAGGTGGTTGGTTTGGTTTTGACTTCATATGTACTGGAAACCGAGTCCTAACAAAGCTCATAACAAATAATGATTTAAGATCAAATTTGTCTCAGTATAATACATGAGCCCAGTCTTTAGGTGATTTCTTAGATCACATTAAATCAAGATTTTTAACCACTAAATAAACCATAGTGGCCTTATTCACATATCATACTAAGCAAACCAAACAACCAACAGCGTGGCATAGTGCAAATGTGAACTCAGTCGCAGTGTATGGTAGCTCACTAGGTTAGGTCTTACTCTACTTTTTGTTTCCCAGTGCAAGACTCAGACAATAAATGTAACTGTCTGAGTTTGTACTGGATACTAAAATGAGAGTTACTAAGAATTGTCCTACCTGCAACAAACCTAAATTACAATCCAGCTACTACATGCAAGACAGTTGCTCCTTGACATTTTTTTCTATGTCTCTTTGTGCTGACAATAACAACAAAACTTAGAATTCAAATATATGACACCCTTGTATGGACCTTGTCAGCCTTCCCAGGTAGACCAGACAGGAAACACAACCAGATGAGCTAATTCTACTTTATTGTAAGGCTACATTAACAGAGTCTTGCAAGTCTGAAAGTACAAATCTCCCCCTGCTGTCTTTTTTACAGCCTGAGAAGTTAGGGAGGTTCCTTTCTGAGTCCCTTTCTCTGCCCATCAAGCAGCTGCGGAATAGCTCCCGCTCTTATCCGATCGTTTCTTAGGCAGCATCTCTTCCCCCCATCTCCCAGGGTCATTCCCACATTCCCATTCCCATTCCTAGACCTTTACCTGGCATCCAGGGAAAGAAAGAGCTGTGGTTATTGTTATGTACATAGAAGAGATTGCTTTTATAATGTTTATTCCAGTTGCAGTTCAGGTGTTATTCAGGAGTAACTATGAAACAGAATGCACAAACTATTGTTCAGCTTGGGTGTGGCTAACATAGCACTTCCTTGCAAAATTTCTTGATGTAGCCACAGTTCTTAGAGCACGTTAGCAGCATATGTCTCCTTGTCTATCTCATAACGCTGAACTGGACACTGGTCCTTTACAATGATTAGTTCCAAACCCATCCAGAACCCTTTCTATTAAACATTCTATTAAATATGCTGAATTTTTAGACACACAGTAAAACTTCTCACTTTTCTTCTTTTCAGTTCTGTAAAGATTAGACTCTTTACTCCAAAGAGTAAATAATTACTCTTTAGACCAAATAAAGCTTGGTTTTTTGGCTGGATAGCTGTTGTAAAAGGTATTGGATCTCATGGATAATTAAGACTGTTATTTGAAGTCTTTGAAAAAAACAGATAAGGCAATAGAGTTATATTGCCTGTGAACAGTATTTCAAATGACATTCTTCTAAGTGTCATTGTTTTTGTTTCTAATGCAGCTGTTGTAACTATAATATATGCAGTGCAGGGATTTTTCAATTTGGTTGATAGTTTTTTGAGAAGGCAAATTACTGTTTGGCAGCATTGTTTCTTTTGGTACAGATCAATATTTTTGCCTCTAAAAGGTATAATAATATCTGTATTCTCAGCATATTACTTTTTCATAGTAATATGAAAAAGTAATATCCTTTTGGTTCTAGTGATATATAAAAGAAATCCTTCCCCAATATATTTCATGCTGGCTGGGGAATTCTGGGAGTTGAAGTCCACACATCCTAAAGTTGCTGAGGTTGAGAAACCCTGTGCTAGACAGCGCCTTGTTAAATACGCTTTAGCCTGGATTCCTGCACTGAGTAGAAATTTGGCCTAAATGGTGTTTCTAAATCTAGGGGATGGCCAGCCCGAAACCTGAACATCCTGTCTTAACCAATACAGCAAGAAAACTTGTTAACACAAGCCAGCCTTTCTCATGTCTTAGTCCTTCCCTAGTCCTGATACCTATCCATGAGCCATCTCAGTGGCCTGGACCTGAGAGTAATGGTATGCAAGAACACTTTCTCCCATTGCCTTGCTACCGTTAAGGTTGAGGCAGGTTCCCTGGGCTGCAAATTGGCAGTGCTATTTTTTTACATTATATAAAACTTGATTGTTGAAACAAAAAGCAACGAGGGGAATGTGTGGTCATTTTGCTTCAATAATGTGATAAACTGTTCTAGGGGAGTGTTGATACTCTTAATGGTTATGCTTTTACTCTACAGCAGTGTTGTCCAAACTTGGCCACTTTAAGATGAGTGGACTTCAACTCCCAGAATTCCCCAGCCAGCAGGAATTCTGGGAGTTGAAGTCCACTCATCTTAAAGTGGCCAAGTTTGGACAACACTGCTCTACAGGAACCTGTGCTTCATCAGGCTGTAGATGGATAAATAATTTGTTATTTAAAAATCTAAATAGTCATGAATATTGTCAGACTGGATGAGGAAAGGGTGAGTTTCTATATACCCTTATTACAGGGTTTGCTCTTTGTTAGAAAGTTTCTCCATAACTCTGTTACTTCCCTGCATTTAAATACACGTCTAACTCAGCTCCTCAACTAGCCTGGCACTTGTGTTAGTGCTAAGGAAAATGAGGGGAAAGAGGCTTCTATCAAGAAATAAATATAGAAAGCTGGACTGCAAAAATGCATTTGGTCACATGATGATTTATCAGTGAAAGCTTTGGTTTACCGATCAGTTTTAATTGGTGAGAGCAGATTTTAAGCACTGCTTTGAGAGTTGAAAATACATTGGTTTATTTCTGAGATCAATTTTCTGAAACAAGGTTCTTCTCACCAGAAGTCTTTCAAATTTGTGAACTTCAACTCCTGCTGTAGTAGGAGTAATTATGAGGTGTGCTTGGGGCTGAGGTTCAGCAACTTCTAGAGTACTACACCTTTCCTGACTTCTGAATTTTAACCAGATCACTAAGTTCAGAAGAACTCTGAGAAGCAAACAATCTTGACAAATAATCTTGACAAACAATCTTGACAAACAGGTGTCCATCTAGTCACAAAGAGTTGGAATTGACTGAACAAAGAAACAACCATTTTATTTTAAATTTATATATGAATAGGTCTGTGGATGTGGTGGGTACAAGGATGGAAAGTTATGGTGAGGTACAGTGAATAGTGCTGGTATAAACTTGATTTTTTTAGGCTACTTTTTATTTTCTCTGCCTTTAATTTCTAAATCCTCTTAAAAAATTTCTTAATTTCTCTGCTTACTATTTCTAAATCCTTTTCTGTGATTTGCATAATGTTACTTACACGGAAAGCAAATATTTTATATGTATTTTAAATTTTAAGTCATTTTTTCCAATGAATCAGTAACTAATTGATCTAGCAATAATCTTTTATTTATATTCTGGATTTTGGGACAATACACATCCAAGGAAGCTGTCAATTATACAATATTATATAATATGTCAAAACTACGTCAACTTTTATAATATAAAACTGTTATAACATTATGACGGATAAAATATTGTAAACAACCATATCTTAAAAGATACTTGAAATAATCTGTCTGCTTAAAATCACCAAATAAGAGCTGTACATATTTTTCTAGGGAGGGAGTATAGGCGTATAAGAATATTATCTCCTAATATTCATCTAATAGATGAATAGACCTCTGTGACAGAATGATCTGGTTTATACTTAGTTATTTACTATATTTACATATTCAGACATAACATTTCACTTGAAGGAGAACAAAACAAACAGATGAGTTGTGTGAACCCAGCCAACTATGACTTACTATATAAACCTTGTATAGCAGCAAGGCTAAACCTGTAGGAAGCAAAATAGGTAGTATAGTAGGTCTCACTGTGTATTAGGTTTGCTAACCCATTCATTAAACTTAGATTAAACAATGATGGCTTAATGTATTGGATGAACATTAGCATCACATGTGAGTGAGATTGAAATCATGTTCTCAGGAGTTCATGATGTTATCGAATATTAAGTTAAGACTCCTAATGTTTGGTGGATTTTGGCAGAGCAGAAAAGTCTGATTTATTTCTCAAGATAACCAATGTTTCATAATCTGACATTTGTTGATTCACTACCTTATCCAAGTTGGTTTTGGAACCCATTACACATTTCTTAGTCATAGCCTTTGTCTTGTAAGAATCAAAGCAGGCATAACTCTGTAGAAATATTTTACATCTGCTCAGTTAAAGGCTTTGGGTTTCATACAACCGATTCTGCCAATATAAAGATATCCACCTCTTTCTCTGCAGTTCCACATGGCTTTTAATTAACCCTGGAGGGTGAGAAGAATTTGTGGAGTATGAAGTGGGCTGTAAAGATCTGTATTGCATACATAAACCAGATAACCTTGAGAGGATAAAGTAGAGGCGATATCAAACATTGAACATATTCAATAAAATGTGTCTGCTCATAGATAATATTGAGCCTTTTTTTAGCCATTGTATATTGAACAAGTCATAATGGCTTAGTTTACAGCTGATAAACAATACTAAGCCAAAAGGAAACAAATCACATTATGGTTTATGTGGTGTATGAACTGATAAAATGCTTTACACAATAGACAGTTTAATAATCCTATAATTATTTAATGCACATTATTTAAGACAAACTTAATATCCCAACTTGTTAATATATATACATCAATATTATTTGGATTGAAATGCAATTTTAATCATTCTGGACTCATGAAAAGCAATAGTATTTAAATTAGGACTAACATCCCACTGATTTCTGTCTGTTGCAGGTAGGAAAGCAAAAATATAAATATAACTTAAATAATCAGTAAATTGTATTAATAAATATGATGTTAAGAATAAAATGCAGATCGTATTTTCAACTTCCACAATAAACATGAGGCAATGTTCAGGATGGCTGAAAAAAAATCTTCAGAATACCAGTGATATTTCCCACAGGGGAAAAGTTATTTTAGTGATGTTTGTATGTTAAAGTTCTATTGTACAAGATCTGTGGGGTTGTTCCTCTCTCTTTCTGGACTAGAGAGCATATTATGGGCAATCTCACAGAATGGTTGCTGAAGCAGGTAGGGCATACATTCATTTACCAGAAAGCAAAACTGAGGTGCTAGCCATCACCCCAGGAGACCCAAGCTTTGTTATATAGCCCTTGTGTTTAAAAGTACATTTTTATGTAAACATATGCCATCCTATGAGTAACAGATCCTAATGCTATTGCTTAGTCAGGCCAAGAATCTTCTGCTGACCTCCACTGAGAAACCCACAGAAACCAATCACAATTAGTATTTTCTAGACCAGGGAAAACTTGAAGTACAGCAAGGTTGGATTTTAAAAGAGGCTCAGATTGATCTAAACCCTGAAGATTTTAGCACTTTGTGACATTTGCTACCATTTTTCCTGACAGAACTGTGCATTGAGGATAATTAAAATTATACCAGGTTAATCTTTTCTCATGGCTTGGCAAATCTGCAGTTGTTTAATTTCCACTTCCAGTCATGGAGAGAATACAAGAGGAAGTGATGCTGAACCAGTTTGAAATTCAAAAAGATTGGTTATAATATGACAGCATTTAACATTGAAATAGCCCCTCTTAATGCTAAATCAAATATTCCAGAATACAATGTTCTCTCCCTCCCTCTCTCTCTCTCTTGTTTAGACTTAGGAAAAAAACATAGAAATAGTTGGACTTCCTGCAGGATGTAAAATAACTTTTTGTCCACTAAAAGAAAGGTTCAGTTATCTCATGGTATGCAACTCTCCATCCTAATCTCTCTTTCTCTCTCTCTCTCACACATACCCATACATACACACACTCCTTAATTAAAACTGCTTCTTAAAAAAGAAAAAATTAAAGCAATAATAGAATATGGGAGTAGACCATCTAGTCCAGCACTTGCCCAGTGCCTGATGGATGGCCATTCAGAACCATCTGAAAACCTCTAACGAGGAGGAGCCACCACTGTTCTAAGCTGACTGGTCCACTGTTTAGCAGCTCTTGTCATCATGAAACTCTTGATATTCAACATGAAATTCCTTTCCTTTAATTTCAATTCACTGGTTTTTGTCAAGCCCTCAGATCCAATAGACAACATGTTTGCCCAATTTTGCATGTAAAAGCCTTTTAGATTTTCATTGCCTGTTATTATTCCTCTTCTCAGTCTTCTGTTTTACAGCCAAGATATGCTTAACCCTTCTAGCTGTTCCTTACCGGTTTTGCTTTCCAGACTCCTTATCATCCTCGTAGCTCTTCCCCTGAACTCACTCCAGATTCTCCATGTCCTTTTAACATATGATGCCCAGACCTAAACAATATACTCCAAATGTAATATAACCAGCATAGGATACAATGGAGCTATTACTTCCATGATCATGTGATGTCAATGCAGCTCAAGACTGCATTGCCTTTTTAGCTGCTGTATCACACTATTTCTTTAGCTAGTGGCCCACTAGAATTCCTAGACCCTTCACTGCTGCCAAACTGGTCTCCCCAAGTTTATGCCTTTGCATTTGACTTTCTCTATGGAGATGCAAGACTTTACACTTGTCATCTTTTAACATAATTCTGTGGATTTGGCCTAATGTTCAAATCTATTGAGGTCATTCTGAATTGTGAGTCTGTCTTTTAATGTATTAGCCAATCTCTGTGGTTTGGTGTTGTCTGAAATGTGATACATATCCTTTCCATTCCATGTGTTAGGTCATTTATAAAAATGTTAAATAGCACAAAAACGAGAGCAGAGCCCTGGGGAACCCCACTTAATCCATCCCTCCAAGTTGATGCAGAACTGTTTATGAGCACACTTTGGGTGTGGTTGTTCAGCCAATTGCAGTTGCCCAATCTTCTCTTGTTTGAATATTGGGACTACGTTTACCTTTTTCCGGTCTTCCAGCACCTCGCCAAGAGTTTGCAAGGATTACAGCTGGCAGTTCTTAGATCACCTCTGCTAGTTTCTCACTACCCTGAGATGTAATTTGTCTGGCCCTGGAGACTTGAATTCATTTAAGATAGCAGGTGCGGGTTCTTTCTTAGATCAGAATTCCTTGTGATAAACTATTTAGCTTCTGAGCCCAGACAAAGTCAAACGGTTGCTTTCACCTGTTGAGACATCATAGGCAGTATTGACTAATCTTAAGAAATATATAGCCTAAAGTAGAAACTAATATTCTTCACAGGGAGGGTTTCTTGAGGAGGGGGTGCACCAACGCCTCTTTAAAGGCAGCTGGGAACACTTCCTCCCACAAGGAATGTGGGAATTAATCTGGAATGTTTTATCCTGGTGATTCTATTCCATTTATTTAATCAGGATGGTGATACACCTATATTTTCTTCCAGATTTCCTGCAAACAATATCAGTAATAATAGCAATAAATCATGAAACAGATTCCTCCCCATTTCGGTGAGATCTTAAAGTTAAAATAAGAATGGACCAATCACATTAGATTTTAATAAATTAAAACAGAATAGCAAATACCCTTGCATTACATTTTAGTGAAATGCAGCAATATGGCAGATACATTTCAGAATAAATCCAGAATGTCTATTTGTTCAGCTTATAAAAAGCTAGATGTCACCTCAACCATCTAGGTGGCCATAAATCGAACATTTTCCTTTACTATGTCTTACGTTCAAATGTATCTTTTTTACATTATACAAAAAGCCAAATTAAAAACAAAATCCAAAAGCTTTAGATGCCTACCTTATGCAACGTATTTCTTTTGATGTTTTATCTGATTTACTTAGGTGGCACAAATTGTGAAGGAGGAGTAAGTTTCCAGTTCCCATCCCATTCTGAACTTTCTGTGAATACTCGAAAGAATGTAAATAGCATGTATTTGCATCAAGGTTTATATGCATATACATATAATACATACATATAATTTATATGCATTTACAAATAAGTACTATAATAATGGAAAAGACTATGGCTCAGAGAGGTATGTACTTGCTCTACCTGATGTTCAGAGATAGTAATTGTTGATGAGCAATTTCAAAGTCCTTGCTCTACGTTCAGAAGGTTCTTATTTCTTTTAAGTTGACATGAACTGATCAATCCTTTGAAACAAAATACTCATTTATTTTCTATCAATTTTATTTCTTGTAGCCTTTGACAAGTAAAAGATCACCTTCAAATAGAGTGCTCTGTAAAATAGGACATATGGCTTATATCTCACTTTGCCTAATAATAGGGCTGGTGCTGGCATAATGGAACTGGGTAATATTAGATTCTTGCTTATAAAATATTAACTAGAGAGCTTGCCATATTTTTCCTAAAACAGAAAACAGAGTACCATTTGGAGTTCTGCAAATGCAATCACTGAAACTGAGCAGCAGACAGAGCAGAATCTAAGTTCATCAACTACAGTACTGAATCTAGTAATCTCAGAATATCCTTATTTCTTAATCTGGAATTACATTTTACACTGGCAAAAAAATTAAGATCCTACACTTTATAAAGCCTCCTTATTCTGAAAGATATGGGATCACAGTTACAGCCAAACCGAGGTTGATTTTTTTCAAGCAACGTATCAGATATTTCTGTGACATCCTGGAGTGTTTTAGCAAGTCATTTAAGAGGTTCTTAAAATAAAACATAAAACTGACCCTTCATGTGTGCATGCTCTTTCATGCATCTTCAGAATTACTAGTCTAAGATGAATGGATCTAATTGTTCTCTGTGACAGTTTGTGGCTTTCAGTGGAACTGCACTGCTGTTTCAAATGGCTCATTATTGGCCTGGAATGTTGATATCTGCTCTCCTTTTACTACATTATTATCCTTCCTCATTTTTAGTGATTGTATGCTCCTTTATTCTATGTTTGCCACTGAAAACAAGATTAGATTCTTGCTTATAAAATATTAACTAGAGAGCTTGCCATATTTTTCCTAAAACAGAAAATAGGGTACCATTTGGAGTTCTGCAAATGCAATCACTGAAATTGAGCAGCAGACAGAGCAGAATCCATGTTCATCCATTACAGTGCTGAATCAATTATAAATAAAATAAATAAACCAAATATACATGTAAGGGTGGGGCCTTAGCCTCCTGTAAAGTGAAAACTTTTCTCCTGGAATGAACTGAGTTTTGTTTAAATTTGGGGTTCCCTTCATCCCAAGAGAAAGAGAGAGGTGTGTCAGTGTGTCTGCTGCTTATCAGAATTCCATTTGGACAAAGAGTTCAGTCAGGTACATACAAAAGAATTGTGTCCTGTAGTTCAACTCCCTGAGCTCCAGGGGAAAAAAATCACTTATCTAGTTTTTTTAAAGATTGGAAAAATATACTGTTCCCACTTCTGCCCAAAAGATCAGATAAGGTACAAGCCAGGTGGTTTATAAACATAGGATCTGAGAACAATATTTTAAAATGGTTTTTAAACAATTCCCTGTTCTACATTGCTCAAGGAATTTAAGACTTGATTATATCACCGTTGAAAACAATGCTTCAAAATCCCAGCCAAATTCCTATAGGCTGCATTAGATAGCAGCTTCTTTCAGCAACTCTTGAGAGGATTTCTGGATGTACATTCACACTTGGAAGCTATTTTGAAAAGTACCACATAATAGGACCTTTCCCACTTGCCCTTAAGCACAGCACAGCACAGTCCCATCAGCCTCTTTTTTCTGGCATGTCTTCATTACATTGCCATCACCTGATCCCCAACCTGTACTAGACACAGTTTAAAGTCATCCTTAGCTTTCTGGTTTTATAGCAGATTTTTCTCTCTTAAATGGGCAACAAGCACAGCAATCTGGCCAGGATACAATCCTACACAAACTTCACCAACCACTCAGTTGGGGTCACAGTCCCTTGCATTTTAAGTGGATAGGATCATCCCAGCACCTATTGGCTTCTTACTTTATCTTTGTGTAGGCATGCTCCCTTTGCTCTGGTCCTCCATGACTACTCTTGTTTGGGAAGTGGGAGAGTTGAGATCTGTCCAACTGAGCTCTCCCCCATACCCACCTGTTTCTGAGCCAATCCCCACCTTGGAGGCCTGAATCAGCCTGAATATAGTTGGCCAGTGGTGACAGTGGTAGGTTGCCAGATGACGTGTGACAGACACGGCCAGCTATCTCTCTGCTGCTTCAGGGTACAACCCTCTCACCATACGTGTCAGCTGACAACTGTACTGCTTTGAAACATGGGTTCAGCACTCATGCATTTATACCTGGCCTGGGTGCAGCACTTACCTGCTACCAGTGATGATATTCTCCAGCAAGCATGGTAGTAAGTGAGGGGGTAGTGAAGGGGAGAGGACCAGGGAAAGGGAAGGATCTGTACTTGGCCTTCCCCTTCCTGCTCTTTGCTTCTATGAAAGCAGCAGCAGCAGTAGCATGAAGGCAGTAACTCTACCAGCCTTGTTCCTGAGGTTGTTAAGAGTAATGATGTGGGGGAAGTGATTTTGGAAATTATCTTGAGGAACAGAAGAAAGTACATCCTTGGGGATCTGGAGATTAGCCCTAACTCTGAACCCTAATTCTAATCCTGAATTTTTCCACCTAGGCTAGCCCATGAAAAGAGTATAAGAAGTCTTATAAAAAAAGAATTTAAAAAAAGACATACAAAAGAGCCAGTTTGGTCTAGTGGTTAAGCCTCCAGACTAGAAACCAGGAGACTGTGAGTTCTAGTCCTGAAAACCGGCTGGGTGGCCTTGGACCAATCATTCTCTCTTAGCCCAACTCACCGCACAGGGTTGTTGTTGTGGAGAAAACAGGAGGAGGAAGGAGTATTAGGTATGTTTGCCACCTTGAGTTATTTCTAAAAATAATAAAGATGGAATAAAAAATTTTAAAAAAAGTCTTCCAGGTCCAAGTAAGCATTGTTTGAACAATAAAGTTTTCCTGAGTTCAGGTATCTTCCTTTATTCTTTGTTTCTGAGTCCTAGCTTGCTCCCCAGATCTGCTGACTGGTTTGCCCTCCAACTCTGACTTTCTTTCTGGGTGTAACTTTGTCCCTTGGTACCTGTTTCCTAGCTCCTCTAAAACTGCTGCCTATTGCCCGTTGGTCTGACACCATATTACATTCATCCATCCAAGATGCCTGGTTGTATAACTGAGAGGAAGATATGTGAACACAAAGCTGGATTCATATATTCTATGCAAAGGCATAATGTGACTTATTTAGTTTTGGCTTCAAAGGAGTCTATCATGGTTAAAAAAACAAGGTTATTGGTTAGTGTTATGGTTGGACCAGATCACTCTGGTTTGTTTGAACAAATCATGATTAAATCAAGCTGTTCGGAATTAAGACAATCTATGGTAGTAACTTTTGTTAAGAATCTACACCATAGGTTTTAACTTAAAATATATATTTGCCAAGCTTGCTTTAGAATTGTTTGCTTTTTCTTTCCATATTTACATGGGAGAAGATGATGCAATATATTAATTGCAGAGTTAGGACTGGGGAAATCCAAGTTCAAGTCTTCACTCAGCAGTGAAGGTCACTGGATGACTTTGGGACAGTCACTCTCTCACACTCTTATAGGATTGTAACAAGGATAAAATTGGAAAGGGGGTATGGACACTACTTTTAAGCCCCTGGAGGAGAAAGTAGGTATATAAACCTAACAAATGAAAATAATAACATCAGATCCTACTGTTTATTCTTTAACTTAGCACGGTTTACTCTGACTAGCAGGGACTGTCAAGTGTCTTTTATAAGCTCTTTTCCATCTATGTGCTTTTGAGCTGGAAATGTTGTGGTTGCTTCTCTTTGCTTGAAAGTTTCCATATGGTTCTCATTTTTTCTCCAACCTTTAGCTTATTCCATCCTATTTCTACATCAATCTGCAATTCCACTAAGTCCACATACAATGTTGTATTCATTTTATGTATATTGCTACATACATATTTTATGAGGTTTTGTGTGAACTTTCCCCTTCTAATATATTTTCATATACCTCTTCTGAGTTCTGCACTTGGTACAATGGTATCAAGTAATGTAAGCAGATATATATGATTTGTTCCTTAGGTAATGAACAGGAAGCATGGCTAGACCCAATATGCACATGTGCTAATGCACTTTCAGGTCATACCTGGTCTATCACATGTGAATCATACAAAAAACTCAGAGATGTGCATAATTCAGCAGCTAGTAATACCACTTAATTGCCGCTTAGAAAAAAGAACTTCCAAATCTAATCTTGTAGTGCTGATACTGGGAATCCACACTTTCAGCTGAAAGGCTGTATTCCCAGGTAATAGAGACAAAGATATTCTAGAGATCCTACTTAGTGTGTAGTTACTGGGATACTCTTTAGGCTGGTGAATCTGTCTTAGGGAGCAGCAGCTAGACATGGAGATGGCAATATGAGGTTGATAAACAAGACTTCCATCCCTTTCTTGCTTGGTGACAGATTACTGAATGGTATTTGATTATGAATAGAGATACTATTGTCTTTCTTGACCAATTTTACAGAAAGGAATAGAAAAATTACAAAATAAAAAAACAAGAAATACATAGAAAACTACAAAAACGAGACAAACAAAGAACAGAAAATAACTGTCAATATATGTTGCATATTAAATGTCAAACAAATTTCTAAATCTACCTTAGGAAAAAATGCAATTTTTGCTTAATGTTACAAAATATCATAAAATCTATGCCACAGAAGAAACATAGTCATGTTTTCATTAACAGATAAATTTGCCTTTTCAAAAATGCATGTCACACATCCAGTAAGAATGAATACTGTCTTAAGGAATTTCTGCAATGGATGACATTCTGTGGCCATTGAAATATTGTTTCAAGGGTTGGTGACAACTGCTGTGAAGAATGTGATTGTAATTGGTAGTTGAGATTTGTTTAGTTTTGGTTTCCACCTGTTGCAACTCACAAAGCCTTTGCCTATTTGATCAAAGTATTAGCTTTAATGCACACTGGAGGTCATGTATGCCTTTAGGACCTCATCCAAGGTTCCTGTTAGTCAGGTTGCATTAATTTGGTGGATGTTAATAGGCATTGGATGAAGTCCATAAATATTCAAGGCCATGTTTGCATGAAATATACAAGCACAAGAGTTCTAAGAATGGAAAATGCCTACTGGGGACTATCAAACTAGAGACAGATAAATAGTTCCATTGACTGCTGTCAAAAATTGAATGGGAAGATGGTTTCTCAAATACTTCAGGATATAATGTATTGCATGTAAGAAATGGCACTACTCTGCACTATGAAAGAGACTTTTTTAAGCATGAGCACAGAGCAAGTAGGATAAAAGGTTACTTTTGCAAGTTATGGTTACTGCTGTAACAAGCTTTCATGATCAGATTAAAACTGGGACGATTACAGCTGAAATAATAAACAAATCTGGCAGGATGTAGTGTTTATAATTTTAAAATGACATAATTGGATCTAAAAAGATTATGAAAACACAGAAAAAGAATAAGAACTCCCACCATCCACACTTTTAATGGCAGAAATTAATTGCCCAACAGACACCATCATGTGCATTTTAAAAATAATTTGATGGTACTAGTGTATTTGTTTGCCCAGCAACATTACTTTGCATAGAAAAAATTGACTTCAGTAAATAATGCTGCATAAGTGATGTGAACAAAAGACTGCTTGGTCACATGTTTTGGCAGCTGTCTTATTCATGAAGTTAACTTGGATAACTTGGCTGGAGATTTATTGATTGCATTGCATTAGGTTGAGCAGTGAACTAACGTGGCATTAGGTAGCTGTTGAGAATTTTTTCTGAGTCTTAATTGAAGAGCAGTGGTTCTAATCAATGTCCTTTGGGGGTTAATGAGAGGAATCCTGTTTGTAATTTTCATATGGTTTGAGAAACAAGAAAAAATATTCCTGTGCATCTCAGTAATTCTCATGTTTTTTAAATAGACATTTGTGTACAGTAATAAGATTTATAACAACAACCAAGTAAGGGAGGATTGAGATCTCAAGAGAGCATCATCAGGAAATCAACCCCACCTGCAGTATGTTACACTGAGATTTTGTAATGCAAAGTAGTCCCCACTTCTGGGGGGCTTCCTTCTTGGATTCCAGGGTTCCATCCAACATGGATCCTGGCTTGCCTGCAACAAACCAGCTTTTTATCAAAATAAAAGAATTCCCTGCCTTTTTGAATCAAAAGACACTCCCCACCTCCCACCCCCTGCTGAGAGGCATTGGAGGAATCCTCACCTAATCGCTTTTCGTTTTAGATACTCTGCCAAGCTGCAGACTGAAAAAAAAGAGGGCAAGGATGGGGAGGGAGCTACAAGCCTGCTGGCGCCAACAATGTCTGTGTTCCTCTGTATTTGCACACTGTCTCTGGCTGCAGGTTCATGGAACAGGCAGCGCTTGTCATTCAGGGAGCAGCTGCTGCCCTGAGCAAGGAAGGAAGCGCCAGTCTTGGGCTTTGAAGCAATTTTGTTTCCCTACAAGTCAGGAAAAGAAGGGCTCTTTCAGCCTGGAATAGGGTTTCAAACTTGATCGTTAGCCAGCCTGCTGAGCAACAGAGAAGTATTTTAATTCAGATGGCTGTATTTTTACACTTGCTGCCTGCTGCAGCTTTTCCACTTCCTTAGCCCTCAAGGTGAAAAAGTTAAGAGCTGAAGTACATATTCAGAACAACTGGCCTTTATCCTTGCTATAAATTACAGGTAGTGTCCAAACTGGGCTGCATCTCCAATTGCATCTAATAATGGCCCAAACACACCATGGTAACATTTTTGTTCTGCAGTGTCCCTAGGATGCTCTCTTTACTGTAGCTCATCCACAGCCAGTGAGTAAGAAAGGGTTAAATCATTATTAGCTGTACCACTATTAAGTGTTTTCCTCTGTTCTGGCATAATCCAAGGGCAATCTCTGTTGACCTTGGTCACTTATTACCTTAAAGGGAAGTCAAGTAACTGACAGTGACTGGAAACAGAGGCAATAGAGTCAGGAATCAGCAGTGGGAGCAGCTAATTTCATTCTGATATCATTTTCTGCCAACTCAGAGATCAGGGTGAAGAACCAAGACAAAGGCATCAATGCCCTCCCTTCAGTTACTCATTGGACCAGAGAGAAAATTATTTATCTTGGCTCATATAAACCAGTCCATGTTAGTCTTCCCCCCAAGTCCTGCTGTGCTACCTCACCCAAGGCATGAAGGTCATCCCAGCTGCCCAGCTAAACCAAGCAGGCACCTATATTGGGCAGCAGTGACATAGGAAGATGCCAGAGGCAGATGATCACTTTAGTGACAATGGCAAAGGCATCAATTCATACTGCATGGGAGAAGGGAATGGTAAACCACTCTTGTACTTTTACCAGGAAAACCACACGGATAGAAAATATAAAATGACAATATAGTGCCAGATAATGGGCCCCTCAGGTCAAATGGCACTCAACATGCTACTGAGGAAAAGCTTAGGATCTTTTGGAATACTAATGGTGTTTATGATGTGTCTAGATTAAAGTTGCTGATGTTGCCATATAGGAAAAAAAAAATCTGAAGCTGCAAAGATAGAACTACAGTAGGAACACAGAATGTAAGAAGCATGAACCCAGGAAAGCTCAACACAGTGGAAGGTGAAATGAAATGACTGCAAATTGACATCTTAGGCATCAGCGAATTGAGATGGACTGGGATGGGACAGTTTCAGTCAGAAGATCACACCAGATTACTCAGGACATGAAAAACAGAGAAGAAATGTTGCTTTTATAGTTAGAAAGGATATAGCAAGAACAATGCTTGGCTACAATGCAGTCAATGACTGAATAATATCAATTAGACTTCGTGGACAACCCTTTAATATGACGATCATTCAAGTTTATGCTCCAATCACTGATGCAGAAGAAGAGGAGGTTAATGACATCTATGATCAAGTTCAATTCATAATTGACAGAACATGCAAGCAAGATTCCAGTCTCTCCAGTCTCTGGAGACTGGAATACCAAAGCTGGAAACAGGGAACAGGAAAATGTAGTTAGATTGTATAGCTTAGGAAACCGAAATGGAGCAGGAGACCAACTTGTCAATTTCTACCACTCCAATGATTTCTTCATAGCTAACACTGTCTTCAAACAACCAAAACAACACCACTATACATGGACATCACCAGATGGAGTATATGGAAATCAAATTGACTATATTACTGTTAAAAGGAGGTCAATTATAGCATCAAAGACAGCACCAGGTGCTGACTGCGGAACAGATCATGAACTGCTCATATGCAAGCTCCAAGTTAAGCTAAAGAAGAAGAAAGCCGGACAGTTTCTACAATATGATCTTGAACATATACCCACCATTTTCAAGGAGAACATCTTGTTTTGAAGTCCTGAACATCATGATAGAGAACCAGAAGAGTTATGTAATGAACTTAAAGAAGTTGTTAAATATGAATGTGAAAAGAGACAACCAAAAATGAAGAAAGAGAAGAAAGCAAACTGGATGTCAGAACAAACATGGAAATTACCAAGAGAAGAGAAGCCAAAGACAAGAAAGACAAAAATCTCAGAAAGAAACTTAACAAAGAGTTTCAGAGAACTGTCAGAAGAGACAAGAAGCAATATTAGCTATACAAGAACCATCTGTAAAGACACTGAATATGGGAACAAACATGGAAAAACAAGGAAAGTCTTTCAAAAGATCTCTGAACTCAGAAGGAGGTTCCAACCTTGAATTGGTATGCTAAAGGACACCTAATGCTAATTTGCATTTGTTTGTTTGGGGGTGCTTTTATTTAGGCTGAAAAGAAAGTTGCAATAAATCTGGTGATTTTTCAAGGGAAAGGACACAATTAGTTACACAATGGCTGTTTTCATGCTTACCTATGGTTAATTCTGGCTTGCTCAATTAACCAATTTGTACTAAACCACAAAGGTTAGGTTTGCAGAATATACTATGCTAAAATGTAGTTAAGTGGCTCAGTGTGCCATGGGAACATAGCCTGTCTGTTCTTTGCATTGTGTATTAATGTGAAATTGCTGTATAGCAGTGTTTTTCAAGCTTGGCAACTTTAAGACATGTGGACTTCAACTCCCAGAATTCCCCAGCCACACATCTTAAAGCTGCCAAGCTTGAATAACACAGATCTCTCAGCACTGTTGGCTTTTTCTAGACGAAGAAACTAGTTTATTTTCTCTTCTTAACTCCATATTCATGCTTAGGACTACCATATCTGGGCAACAAAGCATTATACGGCTACTAAATTGTAGAGGAAAAACAGAAAACTCTAATTCTTTGCTACCATCTGAGGTCATCCACAGTTTTGCAGCCCAGATATGGTAAGCCTGCTTTATATAACATCTATACTGCAAAGTTGCATCTTCAGATAATGCAGCCACTCCCAGTCTCGTGCCTTCAGAGGTCTGGAGCTACAATTTCCATCAATTTTGTTTGTTTATATATTTAGAAAATGTACATGTCATTCACTTCCTTAGCCATTCTGAGTGGCTTACAAAAATATAGTAAAAAATAATCACAGGAAATTAGGAAAACAAGAAGAAGTAACACCAGATTCTTAGCAGGACAACATTAAAACATATATTAAAATGCCTGGAATAAATATTTTCTTAGAGCCCTCTGTAAATTCTAACAAAGGCTGTTGTAGCAAGACCTGATGGGGATGTCAACATAGGTAAGATGGTGATTGTGGCATCAAAATCCAAGCCCTTCCCCTTTTGAATATGTGTTGATGTCACTCTCAGGTACGCAGGGGTTGGCTTGGATCACAGTGATCACCATCCTGCAGACAATGATGGGGAGTTGCTTCCATTTCAGAGGCAATTTATTCCATAATGTGGGTGCACCACCGAATATCAGCACATTTGGAAGATACCAGTTTGAAAGATGCTGGAATAATGGATAAAGATAGGAAAAGAGAGATGCTAATAAAGAAGTCCTGTTGGAATCCACATTATCTTGGTTGGAAGATACTTGAAAGTCAATATTTCAGTAATGACAGGGATGAGACAAAAATAAGGTAGTTTTAGTAATGTATCTTTTATCTTTGTTCTGGATGCAAAGAATTTGTAACACCTGAAAATTGCATTATCATGCAATTGGACGCAATCTAATGCAGATATCCCCATGCTAACCCCAGTAAGGCTGAAGTAAGGCTGAAACAAATCAGAGTTTTCAGTATCGTATTGATAACTGGCCATGTTTAAAGCTTTTGTTGGCAGGTTCACACAACCTATTCAGTTAAAATATGCTTGGCTATTTTTTGTCTTGGGACCCCAAAAGCATGGCTAATTTAACATTCAGAATGCTGTATGAACCCAACCAATTTTGTTAATTCAGTAAACAATGATTCAGTTAATCATGAATTAATAAGTTATATGAACACTACATTGAAACCTTAATCTCAGGAAAGCTAAATTTAACTTTTACCCACTTTTGGCAATGTCCAACTGTAGACCGAGCTCTACCCAGCATTGTATCTGACTCCAATCATCTTCAGCCATTTTCCCTTGTTTGACTTTTTCCATGGGCTAGGAGCTCTCATAGGAAAAATGTTCTCATCTCCTGCCCTAGATAATGACATTCCTTCTGAATCAGGATTTTCCTATTAGGTCAAAGTTATTGCTTGTTTCCAGTATTTTAATTATAAGTAAGAACTCAGGATCATTATGGCCACACAGGACACAAGTTTATGAGATATGACATGGAGAGTTTAAGTAAAGTGATTACATTTCATGGTAGGCAGCTCTATGATGTGCCACTCCTTGGAAATAATTTTAGAACCTCTGCATGGAGGCTATAATCCCTCAAACTTCTTCAGTTCTTTTGCGTTCTTCAGTAATCATTAATCAAACTATGAACATCACCCACTTGAGATAACACACTATTTAAGTAAAGTCTCTTTTAAGTCAAGTTTAACTTTTGGTGGCTTCATGGGCATATCCATATGGTATTCTTGGCAACAATTTGGAAGAATTTTTTTAAATAAAAACTTTAGTATATTATATAGAAAGTACAATTAAAATACAAAACAGGGAGTACAGCAAAGAAAGGATAGAACTAAAAGAAAAAAGACAAAAACTAAAATAGTGAGAATAGATAGAAAAATGAAACAGAAAGTGACTTCAACTATCTCCAATACAGATATAGATACAAACTGAAAGAAAATTAATCTCTTACCACTAATTAATCCAATTTCTCATTATTTCTGTCAACACAAACCATCTAATAATTAAAACCCACAATCAGAGCCTCATTTTTTCCCCACACAAGCATGTAATCTAAGAGGAGACAAATTAAAAACAGTATTATCTCTTATTAACGCTGTTAACTTTGCCATTTGAGCCAAATCCATTAATTTGATGATCCATTCTTCCACTGTAAGTATTTGTGGATCCTTCCATCTTTGCACATATAACAATCTTGCAGCTGTGATCATATACAAAAGCAAAGTTCCATATTGTTTCTCCAGTCAAACCCAATAAAAACAGTTCTGGCTTTTTTTGAATGCTCACTTTAAGAATCTTTTGAATAGCAATACATATCTGATCCCAAATTTTTTTAGTCTTTTCACCGGTCCACCAAAGACGATAAAAGATCCCTTCACCCTGCAAACATTTCCAACAAACATTTGTTACACCAGCATACATTTCTGATAACTTATCAGGAGTTAAGTACCAATAATACATCATTTTATAAAAATTTTCTTTTAAATTATAATTCAATGTAAATTTCAAATCTTTATTCCACATGTTTTCCCATTGAACAATTTGGAAGAATTTTGCCATTGCTGCCTCCTAGAATTTTTTTTTTCCAGCTTTACAATCTAGTCTACAGACTTGGGAATTCCAGGTGGATCTCATCCAAGTATTAACCAGGGTTGACTCTGCTTAGCTTTCTAGAGGTAAAGTCACTAACTGAGCCTCTACTATTTACCCTGGATGAAAGAAGCTCCGTAACTCCTCTTCTTGGTAAGGACTGATAACTTCCTTTTGCTTAGTTGAAACCTTTGATTTGCCTTTGAACAAATAAACAAACCAGAGCTTAAAGTTAATTTAAAGGCTATATGCCTGTAATGATGGGTTATATAAGCAGCAGTGACTGCTTTGCTTAATTCTGAAGAGTCCTGATCATATAAACAGTGTTGGGGCTCTTATATGGACAGTATTGTTTAAGTCCTTGTTGCACACTGCTGCCTGAATAAGGAAAATGAACATGAAGGAAGACATTAAAGCCTCTCCCATTGGCCTAGAGGACAAAATGTCCCCTTTTATCTCCTCCTAGCTGCTTTGAAGAATTTTTTAGTCCACACAAACCAGTAACCCAGCTGGAGAGTTTACTCAGCTGTTTCTGAGGTAATGCCTTTTGTCTGGGTTCCTACAATGCTTTTTAAATGTTAGAAAAAGTCACTGCACATATTGGATAGCGATGTGTAGAGTCCAGGCATCAAACACTGAGGGATTTATTAGGGAGAATTTATTAGGGTGAATTGTCCTAAAATGCCATGGTATGGCTAAAAGGGATTTCAATACAGCTCAGAAGCCTTCTGGAGGAAAAAGGTAATAATATTGTCTAGATCTGGCTTATTAGGTCAAATATCTAGTCAGAGAAGACTCTTAGCTAGGCCATCTGTGTTTTGGTGGGGTTGTCTTCTCAAAAGAAAGAAGCCTTCTCATGTTCTATAGCAGGTTTCTCCAATGTGATGCCCTTCACTGAACTACAGATTCCATCATTTCCAACCAACAGTTTGGATAAGGTTGTTCTGGATACAATACTATTCCGTTCTTCTTTCCATCCTCCTCTAAAAGTTTTAAGTGCTGTACAAAAAATAGAAGCAACAGGAGGAGGAACCCTTCCTTCCAATCTAAAATCAAAAAGTAAAATATAACATATAGGCAGGGAAGGAAACAGCATAAAAAGAATTGGTTGGAAAAAATAGCTGAAAGCCTTTGAAACTAGAACAGAGACTCTACGAATCTCTAGATTTTGCTGAACTACAATTCCAGTTATTCCTGTCAGTTACAGTTACCTAATACAAGCTATCATCCAACATCCTAGTGACCATGAATTTCTACCTCTACTGTATGACAAGGCAATGGAAATGTCTGATTCCCTTCCAACCCCTGAAGAGCAGTTAATACAGCTGAAGATGGAAGGAGTCAGATGATAGTTGAGATGGGATGAAAAGAGATCGATCCTTTGGGCTAAATTGTAGATGTCTGTCCTGGAATAGCAGTGATCTAGGATGGCCAACAAGTAGCTATGGGATACATCTGGTCTCTAACAACCATTTTTCTGCCTAATATGACTAAGTTATGATTTGGCAGGGATTGCTTTTCATGTGGCAAGTATATAGTAAGAAACAAGATGTGAGTTTTTCTATATGCAGAATCTATCAAAGGAGAAGAGGCATTTTGAGTGCCAGCATCCATGAACCTACCTCAGGAAGCAGGGCTGGCTTTTTCTACTGACAGCACTCAAATCACTTAAGGTGGAAACTCTGGAATGCTGCAGTAGCATTGTGTCCTGCTTCCCAGAAATATGCAGCTACCCACGGGAGGAGATGGGGGTAGATGGATCTTTCTCTGCTCTTCTCATGTCCTTGCTTTCTCATCTGAACTACAGATGCCCTGTACCCTCTAATTTGTAGTGGTTGGGTAAAAACAGTGCCCAATTAACTAGTTTGCATAGTCCCATCTTTGGAGGCAGGATAGCTGATAAAAAATACTATGTTGATTGCTGTTTCTTGTTGAAGCAGCAGGAGATGTCAATTCCAGAAAATCATTTTGTGTTATGGTAGAGGTTTTTGTGATGGACTTTATTTTGTGCATGGAAGAGGACCTGCAATTTTGGTGAGGTATGGTTTTCTACATTTTGTCATAAGGACAGTGACATTATACAGAGGAGCTTGTCTAGGAAGCAACTACGCCTTTGTGTGTTACTCAAAAAGCACTGATCATTTTTCTCCAATCTGGTGTCCTCCGGATACATTGCAGAAATTGTAAGCCTCTATATCTGCGGGGTAACAGAATACAGAAAGCTACATCAGCCCCTGACAATAAGACAATAACACAGGCTTTATTCCAGTTTATGTCTGTATGCTGCCTCTTTTATTTCTGCTGACAAATAATTTCAGCTGCATCAGCTGTCACACAATTACTTTCATGCCGTTGTGTTTGCTGTTTGTTTAATTATTTTTTTCCTAGTTCATAAAAGGACAGGCCTGGCTGGCCTGGAGTTCAGGCACCGGTTTATGCAAGTGAGGGCTTTTTCTTTAAAGATTCCTTTGCATAATAGATTTCTAGAGTTCCTGGAAGACCGCCTTGTACAAACATCCTCCTTAATGTAGTCGAGGGAGCTCTAGTCATGAGAAATGAAAAACAAGATTAATGTTGATGGCAATTAGCAACTAAGTCAGACAAAGGAAGTTCTTCATCACCAGAGGAATACTCCCCTAGTTACTATTTAGTGGAATAGTCAATTTAGTCATTTTCTTGGACAAATTCCTCCTTTTAATGTTTGCAAGATCTGTTCTGCCTTATTGTTTCAAGACTGGGAGGAACTGCCCCCCCCCAAAATATTTGTACACATTTTTGTGTGCACCATATTGTTGCCAGAAAAACTAGATGGACTTGTAGTCATCAGGAGCTGAGCTTGACTCAAGGGAGCCATTACCATTTTATTCCTAATCCCAGCATTTTGTTATGGACTTTTCCTAGTGTACATTCTTTTTTCAAACAATTTTCCATGGGAAATATAGTCTAGTCTTCATATGCACTTTTCTCTAATACAAATATTTATCTCTATTTTCCACAAATATTTTTCTTTTCATGCATATTTTCTGAGTTTTGTTTCTGGGTCCTATTCAGGGGCCTGCTTTTTATCTAAAAACAGAAGTTGTATGACATGAAGCCTCATCTCCCAATTAAATCTGCTTAGCCTCCTGAGATTTGTGATGAGTCCTATTTTTAGGGACCCAGTGGTAGTTGGGGAAAGTCTGCTGATTGGTTGGTCTGCTAAAGTTATGGAAACACTGTGCAAAGGCCATCTCCTGCTGCAGCTTCCGTGCAGATTTGCCAAATGGTTGGTTAAGCAGCTTCTAAACAACAGTGTCATGGTTGTGCTGTCAAAAGCAAAAATAATGTTTAAAATGAGCCAGTTGCACACATATACATAAAAAGTGAGCATAAATGTATTTTTAGGTGCCCATTTTAACAAAAATCTATTAAGCTGGAAAGAGTTCACACATAGAGGGTTATGTTATTTGCCTGATTGTCATTATGCAAATCATTGCATTTGCCTAATGGTATCATTATGCAAATGACACATGTCGTTTGCATTCATTAATGTCAGCTAAGTAACGATGTCATGAACCTAGCCATATATGTGGTAACATTTACAGTATATCAGTATTTCTCAACCTTGGCAACTTTAAGATACATGGACTTCAACTCCCAGGATATCTGTAGAAAAAATGAGTTCCCAGGCCATAGGTTTGATTTTACTTAATCTTACAGGCCTGCATTGTCCACTATACCTAAAACATCAGACTAGTTTAGGGGACCCAGCACAGATTAATTTAAGAGGCTGACTTGAATGCATGGAATTTAAGCAAGCAATGGGTGGAGCCAAATCCAAAAATGAGCGGGGCTATTCATTTTTTTTATTATTATTATTATTATTATTATTATTATTATTATTATTATTATTATTATTTCTGGCATTCCTTTTGTACACTGACTTTCTTTTCTTTTCTTTTCTTTTCTTTTCTTTTTCCTTTCCTTTCCTTTCCTTTTTTTTTGTATATAATTTTATTGAAATTTTTACACATAAGAATAAGGCTAATACAAACTAAAACAGAGTGAAAAAGAAAAAGGGAAAATACTAAAGGTGCAAAAAGAAAAAGAGTAGCAGAAAAATAGAAGAGAAAGAAAAAAGATCTAAAGAAGCAGCTTCCAATCTTTACAGCAGTTATAAGTACAATCATAAATTGACCTGTCACTCTAAAGTTACATTGTGGCTCTCTTCTTTCTATAATCTATCCTATCTAATCCTCAAAACCATAAATCATAAATTCATTTTTTTTGTTTATGCAAAAAGTCCATAAGGGGTTTCCAGCCACCAATAAACATAGTTATTGTCTTTTCTCTAATCAAACAGGTCAGCTTGACCATTTCAGCGAGTTCTGTCATCTTTACCAACCATTCCTCTGTGGTAGGTATTGCCAGATCTTTCCATCTTTGTGAGTACAATAATCTTGCTGCAGTTATCATATATAAAAACAATGTTCCATGACTTTTTTCCAACTGCTTATCCATCAGTCCCAAGAGGAAACATTCTGGTTTCAGTTGAATGTTAATCTTTAAAATCCTCTGAATCACTGTATGCATTTGAACCCAAAATTTTCTAGCTTTTTTTGTACACTGACTTTCTGACACCGCACAGCAGGCTGGGACAGAATGCTCTTGCCAAAAGTCTGAACTGATTACTTGCAGAGGACTTTCAAAATCAATCCAAGGGCTGCATGAAATTAAATTGAGGCAGTGGTTTGCTCATCTTAGAATGATAAGGCTGTTTCTGGCCTAAGAAGTCTTTTGTTGTGTGTCCCCCCCCATCATCTGCTCGCCCCCCTGAAACTCTGTGATGATATACTTGGATTGCCGATCAGTTTCAAGAAGGGGAGGTTGGGCTGACAGCAGGCTCAGGGAATCATCAGCCAGAAGAATCTATGGAAGCCCTGCTCACATTGTATCGAGATAACATTACCCAACCCTGGAACAATCCAGATATGTGGACTGCTGCTTCTAGAATTCTCAGCAACAGCCATGATGGCTGGGGAATTCTGGGAAGTAAAATTCACACAGCTGGCTGATGCCCAGGTGGGAAGGCTGTGTTAGAGATTTCAGAGTAGATAAATATTCTCCTGCTTCCAGTTTTGAAGAACTTTATGTCTAACATACTGAGCCAGACTATTGGTCACCTACCCGAGCCCTGTGTCGCATTAGGATTCCCTCAGGCTAATTTTTTCCTATCCTTCCTATATCACATTGCTACAACTGGAGATTAAATCTGGGATTTTCTGAAGTATCCCTTCTTCTCAATTGCTGTATCAGCGCCAGCATTTGTAGCAGAATGGATAGGGGAATGAGGCAACTAGGTAATTCTTCTGGCCTTTGGTTTCAAAAACTATTGCAAAGGCTTCGGAGAAAGTTGGGATTTATGTGCCATAAACAAGTTTCTATTCCCTGTTGAATAAAAGCATGGCTGAATTCCTAATGAATTTATTAATGAGTGGATCTGTATGAACTCTGATCTTCAGATAAGGTCCTGCTTCAGATGGAAATAGGTTAGTTTCACTAAAAGCAGAGTATTTTCGGTCGTGGTTCTGGTATTTGAAAATGTCTTTTTCTGAAAAGTTCACACAGCTCCCTTTCTCCTGCTTTTCCAAAGGCAGGTTTTACTTTCAATGACGCGTTGAAGCCCATAACTCAGTTCAGTGTAACAGTATAGCTGTTTCCTGAACTGATTGGTTTTACTTACTAATGTAATTGTCACGGTAGTTACTAACATGATTACCTACTTGGAACTGCTCACTTGTATTATCCTCTGGGACAAGTTAGTGAACTAGTCCCTTGTTTCTCTCTAGTGAAGGCCTGGGAGCTTAATCCAGTCTCCCAGCACAGCAGAAAGCAAAATCCTGTCAGAATGAAAATTCAGGATGGAATTGGCAAATACTCAAACAGATTTTTCACATTCAGGTCTTAAATCCTTACTTCCCTGAGTGGAATTTTGCTTTGCAAACAGAAGCTTTCTTACCTCTGCAGCAAACCCCATGCACCCTCAAATGTATTCCTGAGATGATGAAACCAAAGAGAAGAATATGAAATATGGCATTTAGAGCTGCAACAGGGTGTGCTGTGTGCCTTCTTCCCCAAATACTTTTCACTGAATCAGAGAATCTTTGGATCTGAATCACAGCGAGTAGTCGATATTCCTGTCATGCTAAGCAGCTGCCATCTGTGCTTCTCTGAAGGAGATGGCTTTGTGAGGCGACATTCCTGTCAGAGCATCCCATTCTAACAATTTACAGGGAGGAAGCATTGACAAAAGACAAGCAGGGCTCCACAGTACTACTAACTCTTGGATAATGCCCACTGTTCTCCAGATTTTCAAATGAATGAGTGAAAAATACATAAATAAATAAGTGGCAGAAAATTGGTACGATAGCTACATCTTCTTTCTGTATTCTTACATGAGGACAAGTCACCCCTGCCCATTTTTAATTACAAATACTTGAAGACTCATTTGTAATTAGAAACATGTGGGGGGATACCTGTACTGAATTCTTTGCCTGAAAAGACTGTTCCTTCCTGATTTATAGTAGATAGTGCAAGATTTATTATTTTTTAAATTTCTGTGTGCTTAACCTTGGCCACCTTATTGTAATTATAGTATGTTCTGGATTTTCAAGGATACCTGAGTCCGTCCCTCCCTCACCTTCTGCAGTTATGAAAACTGCTATCAAGCACAACTATAACTACCTAAATCATATTTTTATATTTGCTGGATAAATACTGTGTGCACCAGGAAAGGTTTGGATTAAACTCTTACAAGTTATATTGACCATTCATTGAAGATGGTGAAAATGACTAGAAGTATATAAGTAAACTCATTCCATTTTTCCCCATGTAAACTCACAATACGCCCATAAAATACACATAACTGTAAGCAGTATTTAAGAAAGACAAATGCATACAGAGTATACTGTGCATGTAGCTTAATGGGCAGTAGAAGTCCGAAACCTCTGAATTTCTAATGCTGTGCATGAACAAATGAAAGGTATTGCTTTTATGGATTACTTATAAACCTCTCAAAATAATTTGGTTGAGCATTGTGAATATAATATAATTTGGTGTGATCCCAGAGGGATCCTTTTAAAGCCCACCTAAAAAGACCATTGGGAAGTTTTTCAAACATTGCTAAAAGTGTTATATACCTGGCATGATATTAAGGCAATGGCTGGGATAAATCTATCAATATATTTTAAATCCAATCTGCAGATGTGACTGAAGATCAAATCCAGTTCAGGAAAAGATTTCAGCAAATATAAAGGTTGTTATAAAGGTGTCCTTCCTGGCTGCACTGAACAATGGAACATATCTTACATTCTTGTGAACTTTAGCTGTCACATTTCCTACGAAAATAGCAATTGCTTCTATTAACCACAGGATGACACCACCAAGCATCCAAAAATCACATTTCTTGCACCAAATTGTAACAGTCTGGCATTTTTGTCAGGATAAATACTTTAGAAACATTAGATGGGCTCCTAACATGCAACATCTTAATAAAACAATCCAGGATGCTATTGCAAAATATGGAAAATATTGGAATTACCTTCATATCTAACATTATTAGTAGTTAATGAATTCAGAACTGGTATTCTTAATTAGTCAGGTATTAAATAGACTCTCCAGCAAATAATTTTGCATAAGTGTATGCACACACACACACACACAAAATTGCACCAGTGGGAGATAGTAACAGATTCATAGGGCATTTTTATGGGCCTCTAGTTTTCTATAGTCATAAATATATATTGCAATTATTGCACTGAACAATTTGCTGGTGTCAGTCTGTGTTTGGTGGTATTGAACTTATACCAGGCCAACTCCTGTCATCCAGACAATTCTTCTAGGCTACTTGAGTGTCAGGTAGTGATTGTGCAGCTTCGCAAAGAGGAAGTAAGGGGCTCTGCAGTTCATCAAGGGAATTTGTTTTTGATGGGCTAGAAGCCTCCTCCTTATGAGGACGACTATCATCCACTTTGTCAGTTTGAGGAAGCTTTGAAGTCTCCTGTTCCATTTCTGGAGTTCTGGGGTCTGCCTTGGTCTCCAAATTCAATGCTGGTTTTGATAAGTGCGCATCAGAGGGTGGTGATGTCTTCTGGGTGTCTAATGAATCAACATGGGTTGAGGTTACACCATTTTCTACTGGGGCTCCTTTTTCTGTTTTGGGGTCCTCCAGTGTGCCTGACCCCTGGACAGGAGGCATCATCTCCCTGTTTGGTTTCTTCTCTGTCCACACAATTGTGCCATGTTTCTAGAAAGAAAAACAAAGTGAATGTTAACTAGGGGAGCTTAAATAGTGGGGAGGTGCAGCTGAAAGCAGAATTAATTTATAAGTTCAAGTACTGGAACAGCATCCTTCTTGTCTCCTCTGGCCAGCAGCCTACATTTTTGTTAGCTGGGAAGAGCAGAAGAATGGCTTGAGCCATTGCATCTTTGAATCTGCAAAATCTGGGAAGGGTAAAACAACAAGTGAAAAGAAAAATGCACCCCCTAGATTGGACTTCCCTTCTCCTCAGTTCCAGGGTTCTCTTGCTCACAGCATGTGTGGCTCACTTCTTATTTTTGTTGGGCACTAGATTTCATTTCTTGTTATGTCCATATGGATACAATTCTAAACTGTTTGCTTTTGCAGATGGAAAAATTTATGACTGGTTCCCAAATGACTTTGACCATTAGAGTCACAGGAGAACAATAGGATTCTTTAAAAAAAAAAAGGAAAAGAAAAATAGAAAAAAACTAATAAAAGAAATTGGATTCAGTTTCTTGCAGATGGTCTCAGATAAAAAGATTCTTTAAAAGTTTGTTGGTTTGAATATCAATCTTTTGATTTACCTGATTGATTGTAGCCCCACTTTTCTTTAGCTTGATGGCAATCTCCCTGATCTCCAGGTGAGACTTGACCTCTTTTTCATTTCTTTCTTTCTCATCTTAGTTTTCAAAATAGTTCCTAGTGTTGAGCCTCCTGGTCTGTGGTTTGTATCATACCTCACTTGTAATCCTGCACATAAACCCTGGGTGCTAAATATTGTATGTTCCTAGAAGTACATTCTGCAACTTAGTTTTCAGCAATAGTGGTGCTAAATCTGAGTCCCACCCCTGAAGACTCCAGCCATTAAGAGTCAGGCTTACTCAACTCTGGAGTCCTTGGGATTCTCTGAGCTTGGTTGTTTTCTTGCAAACATTTCATTACCCGGCTAGGTAACATCTTCGGTGCTAGAATGGAATGGGGTTTGCTCTCTGTTTATATACTGTGGCATGCCTTGACATGATGAAAACTCCTTAATCTCACAATACATGGGCAGACTTAACCATAGTTTCAACTAGGAAACTGTCAGCATCTTAGACCAAACTAAATCCAAAAATGCGAGGGAATTCCTGGAAGCTTGGCATTCAGACAAGACAGCCATCAACAGGCACATAGAGATAACAACATCTACACACTGTTCAAAAGAGATAATAGAAAGGAAACTAAAGACCAGAACATCTCCTCACCAGCAATCATCATCCAGATAAGCAGAGATTAACACCAAGATTATCACCAGACATACAATCAGCAGTAAACAATATCCTAATCAAGGAACTACCAGAGGGAAAAAATAGAACAAAACAAAACCCCCACCCCCACCAACACTGGCAGGGCAAGCCATTGTATATAAACAGAGAGCAAACCTCACTTCATTCTAGCACTGAAGATGTTACCTAGCTGGGTAACGAAACGTTTCCAAGAAAACAACCGAGCTCAGAGAATCCCAAGGACTCCAGAGTTGAGTAAGCCTGACTCTTAATGGCTGGAGTCTTCAGGGGTGGGACTCAGATTTAGCACCACTACTGCTTATAATGGCTACCTACTCCTATTTAAAAAAAAAAAAAAAAGACAGTTTTATAACATATCCAAAGAAATTATTAGAAATTTGATTTTTTAAAAAAGGGAATATATTTGCTTTAAAAGTCATATAACTAAGTATAAAGAACAATTTTATTGGTATTATTTTTTAAATTAAAGCATGTTTTTTCATGTGGCTGGAAAGTTTTAGATTTAACTATTTTATTTATTTATTTATTTATTTATTTATTTATTTATTTATTAATTATTAAACTTGTATGCCGCCCATCTCCCCCAACGGGTGACTCTGGGCGGCTCACAATAACAAAAAAGAACAAACACACCAATCCCTCCAACAGTGACTAAAATCCATAAATAATTAAAATACAAACATACATTAAAAATGTCCTAAAAAACCCCTGTATATTTTAGCACTAAAAGCCTTCAAGATGCTGGGCGGGGGAGCCAAAACCCATCACCCCACCAGCCATCTCCACAGGTACAAGCCCCCATCCAGCCCCCAGGCCTTCTGGCAGAGCCAGGATTTAACCCCTTTTCTGAAGGCCATGAGGGAGGGGGCACACCGGACCGCGGGAGGCAAGATGTTCCATAGAGTGGGAGCCACGGCAGAAAAGGCCCTTTGTCTAGACCCCACCAATCGGAATTCCTTGACTGGTGGGGTCTGCAACCTGCCCCTTCTGCTGGACTGAGTGGGGCGGGCTGAAACAACCGGGGTGAGACGGTTCCTCAGATAACCTGGTCCTGTGCCATGAAGAGCTTTAAAGGTGATGACCAGCACCTTGAATTGGACCTGGAAACAACTGGCAACGAATGCAGCTCGTGCAACAGCGGTGTTATATGTGCCCTCCTAGGGGCATTGAGAACTGTCCGCGCCGCCGCATTCTGCACCAGCTGTAGCTTCCGGATACTCTTCAAGGGTAGCCCCATGTAGAGCGTGTTGCAGAAGTCCAACCCGGAGGTGACCAGGGCATGGGTGATCGTGCGGATATTTTATTTGCAATATGATATTTTATAAGCAAAGGGTTTATTTCTGTTTGGTTGAAAGGCAAAGTGACTACAATATTTTGGAAATTGTTTTTGTTTGCCTTGAAAGAAATAATAGAAGTTTGGAACTGGGGATGACAGTACAGTTGGGCATAGTTCTACTGAGTTCAGTGAGGCTTGTTCCCAGGTAAATGGACACAGAATTAAGGCCTTTCTGTAATGTTGTGTGACTCAGGTCACTTATTGCATGAATGGTTGCAAGAGGAATTGGTGTAGCTTTTGAAGCAAAGTGAACAAAGGTGGAGGCTTGAACTATAGATTGCATTGTTGCCCCCCAGTGTTAGCAACCCCCTATCTTTTGTTTCTTGCTGCTTTGCCCAAGGATCCCGATTAAGGCAGTGAAATCGCAATACGCCAACCTCAGGGCTCCCACCTCTTTCTTTCTTGTTTCTTTTCTTTTATAAGAACTTTATTAAGTTATAAAAAGCATAAAGATAAAACCAAACAAGAATAATAAAGGAGAAAAGTAGAGGAGAAGAAGAGAGTTAGAGAAAGAATACAAAAGTAAAGAAAGTCATGGAGCCAGAGGGACACCAGGCATGCTACTTACTAATACCCAGACACAAGGAAAGCTAACAAGCGTGATAACATTCCCTGGAGCTCAAACAATGTATTGGAGCCTTTGGAATAAACACATCCTTCTGGCTTCCTGATTAATGTGAATAACACAGGATGCACATTGCCTTACCTTTCCCTGATAGGGGATGCAGGGAGTTGTTCTGGCATTATAGTGATGTTTGAAAGTGAGCTGCTCTTGGAAAATTCTCGGAAGGCGACTCGGCAGTTGAGGAGATGCAAGTGGAACTGTGATATAAAAACAACCACAACAGAAAAAAAAACCAGGCACATATATGGTGGCAATTAAATATATCATATGCTTTAAGCTAAATGTGTAAAATCATATATGAGATGCACAAATCTTACACAACAGAATAAAGCTAGTAGTGAAAAGAGGGAGGGATTAATGGAGGAGCCCCACATTCAGAACTCTCTTTCTGCTGTGGAAGTTGCAATATAACCTGAACAATTGCCTCAAAGCCAGACTATCCAGCACAGAGTCTCCTGTAATGTTGCTGCAAGGGACTCTTGTGTGTTTTCCTAGTTAATGCAGTACTATCCCCTCCTACCTGCATGTTCAGCCTATCATTTATTTTCCCCATGACATTTAAGTACCATTCAGAGGGGGAAATTGTCCAAGAGTGCACATATGTTCTCTCTCTCACACACACGTGTGCGCACACATACACACACACACACAGAGGATAGATACTATAAGCCTGCTTCTGAGTTATGATGCTGTTCTGTACCCCAGGGGTGTTGTTTGGGCTCCTTAGAGAAAGAGTGGGGTACAAATATAGTATGCGCATGTTGCATAATACTAGAACTCTCTTCCCAGAGAAACATGCATGGTCTGTCACAGTTAATATTTAGAAGGCCTGAATAGACAGGATTTCTTATTTCTGTCTGAATATTGTTTAATTAATGTGTTAGGCTTGAAAAATTTTAGCAGCTATTGCTGATTTGAAATACATGTAGAAAGCAGCTAAATAAATCCCACTGTACAACTTATGGGAAACTGATGCTGTTTTCTATTTAAGATGAAATTGCAAAGGTCTTAGGTTATACGCTTAAAGCTAGGTTTATGGGAAGGGATTAAAGGAGCTGTATATTAAGTTTATGAAGCTGTTTTACAATCAGGCAGACCATTAGGCATCTATTTTACTATCTTTTAGGTGCCAACTCATTCTTTCTTTGCTCCAATTTTTGGCAGCATAGTTTTTTTTTCTTCACATTTTATTTGTAGTTGTTTTCAGCTGTTGTTCAGCTTTGCTTTAGTAGTTATTTTATTTTAAGTGAAATGGATGCCATATCTGATTACTAACCAAGGAGGTGGTAAAAAGGCTACATATGTTATAAATTTGTTTATCAAAGTACTCCCAGTTCTGATTGGCCATAATTTCCAAAATTGGTTCTAAAGTATTTTCTAGCTCTGCCACTTAAGGTCCTTTGTAACTGGGAATTCCAGGAACCATATGTGAGGCCTTTCCTGGCAAAGCACATGCATCCCTAAGTTGCTATGTCTTTATCTCAGAATGTCCCCATCAACAGCAAGGAATTTGTGGATACATCACTGAAAGCAAGGTTCTTCTTGGGCAGAATTTGTACTTACATATATTTATGCTTAAGTCACATTATGGTAGTCTTCCAGCTGTTCCATCAGCTCCACCCAGAAATTCAACAGCATCTAGAGGGGCTACAAGTTGCCAACCATGCTTTGCATCTTAATCAACCTCCCCTGCCCCCCAACAGACTAGTGTAATAAGGTTTGCTGCAATTATCTAGCTATTTTTTACAATGTAAGTACACAAGATAGGTAAAGGAAAAGTCTTCTTTGAGTCAAGCTTAATTCTTGATGACTACATAGGCTTATGCAAAAGTTAAAGAACAATTGGGGCCAATTTATTACAGAGAAATCAACTGAAGGCAGAAATGTGGGTCTACAGAGAGAAGCAGTAGAGGAAAATATTTATTTTATTTTAGCAACTTCTGGGTGGCCACTGTGTGAAACAGGATGAAGCAGGGCTCTTTTAATATGCATATATGCGGGTTTTACTCTACTTCTTATATTTTTAAAGCTGTAAGTACAAAAGTATAGGCAGCATTCTGAAACCAATTCTCTAATATGGTGTTACTCCAGTAACATTTTTTTTCTTTTTAAGCATGATCTACTGCTGATGTGTGTTACATGTACATGGCAAGAGAACATCCACTCAGGAGAATATTCAATTGAGAGGAGTATGTGCTCTCATTTAGTAAATTTAATTCATGTCACAGGTGGATTGGGGGAAATCTTATTAAGAACTAAACAAATCTCTGTTAAACGAGTGTGCATTCTTGCTTATTACATGAACATAACAGGCCTTGGTGCATCAGGGGAAGATCTAACTCCAGCCTAACATTCTTTGTAAGAAGTCCAGCAATCAACAGGCACTTAGTGATTCACCAAACACTGGCCAGGATCCATCATTCTGAGTCTTATGATTTGAATCTACTTCCCCTTTTGTGACCATAGGTTCAAATGTATTTTTATTAATTAGATACATTTAAAATGGCATCTATCTAGAATTTGTAATATTTGTTCTCCTATACTGCTCCCACACTTGTCCCATGCCATTCTACACTGTATGGATTCTGGCACCATTGAAAGTCTTCCATTGCCATATTTTTGTCTGAAGGGTTTTAAAGAGCTAACCTAAAGATCCATTTCTTTAGTAGTTCACTAAAGGTCAGAGTGGAACTAGATAAATATCTATCAGGAATAGCTTAAGAGTGAATCCAAACCAGTTCCATGTTAGGCTTGGTCACCCAGGATGTCTTTTCATCCCCTGTAATAATGCCCATGAAAAAAAACATAGCTGTGCTGGGGCTCTAGTTGGTCTCAAAACAAGGATTAAAATGCTAATCTGTACTTTCAGGTTAGCTTTCAACTCCTGTAAAACCTGATATGCAAGAATAAGCCATAACTGCTTACACAATATCTTTTTGCAACTAGCCCATTAAAGAATAGCTCTATCAAGTTCAGCATCTTTAATACAGGTTCTTTTTTCCTTTGCAAAGCTGTGGCCAAATCTTGATAGAAAAATAGCTCCAGATCAGCTGGCCAACACACTCACATATGGAAGCTATCTCTCTCCCTACCCCATACCCCATTATAAACATAGGGGTGTGACTGGAGAAGCTGTGCTCTCATATCTTTTCCATCTTTTCAAGAAGCCTTACTAATAATAGTAGAAAAAATTATTTCCAAGCTGTAGACAGGATGTAGAGCTTAGTGGCTAAGATGATTATAGAATAATAAGTTGGAAAGGAATCATCCCAGACAAATGGCTGTCCAATCTTCATTTCAAAAGCTCCAATGATGGATCATCCATAACTCCAGGAGGCAAATTTCTCTATTGCTTAATGGTTCTCACAATCAGGAAATTGCTCCTTATGGTGAGTTTGGATCTCACTGTGAAACTTCCACCCATTGGTCATCATCCAACCTCAGAGAATAAATCCACACCCTCTTACGGAGAATAAATCCACACCCTCTTCCCAAGGGCAGCACTTCAAGTATTGGGAGACTGCTATCGTGTCTCCCCCAGCCAACTTTTCTTTGGGCTAAGCATACCCAATTCTTCTGTTCTTCATAGGACTTAGCCTCCAAGCCCCTCATCATTATTGATGTTCTCTGCACTCTTTCTAGTTCCCCAGCATCTTTCTTTCACCACTATTCCAGGTGTAGTCTGACCAGTGCAGTAAAGAGTGTTATAATCACTTCCCATGATCTTGACACTATACCTCTATTGATGCAACCTAAAATTGCATTGGCTCTTTTGGCAGGTGTAGCACATTGCTGGCTTATGCTTAATCTGTAGTCTACTAAGACATCCAGATCCTTCTTGCAAGTACTACTGCTGAGTTAAGTACCACCCATCTTCTCCCTGTGCATCTGCCTTTTCTTACCTAAGTACAGAACCTTACAATTCTCACTAATGAACAGCATTTTGTTGGCTAGAGCCCAATGTTCAAGTCTATCAAGATCCTTTTGAACCTTGAGTCTCTGTTATGAGATGTTAGCAAATTGAACTATAAATCAGGGATTTATCAGTTTGAAGTTCAGTTCTCATCAGCTGACCTTATGCAAATCTTTATCTCAGCCATATCTGCAATATGGAATTAATACTTGTGGTAAGTGTTACATTGGATAATATATATATTCAACAATTGAACAATATTAAATGCCTGAAAATAACAGAACAAAAATTAATAGAGGTAAGTGCAAAGTTATGTACTTAGGAAACAAATCAAAGTTACAGGCAGGGTTTCTGCAGGGTAGGTTAAAAACATCAGCATGGGATCTCAATCAAAAACTTGTCCTTTTTATATGCATTGCACATGCAACACACATAAAAAAGGGGATGGGTTTTGATTATGCTGTTGTTTCTGCCACCCTGACATTTTCAACCCCCTTCTCCCCATAGATGCCCAAGGGGACAGGTATAGGATGAGGAAATAACTGGCTTGGCAATAGAGTAATAGTACCTGTGAAAAATGTTTTCAAATAATAGTTTAATGAAAATTGGATGGGTTACCAGTATGGGGTGGTTGCTGAAAAGACAAATGCAATTTTCAGATGCATATACAGAGGTATAGTTCCCAAGTCACATGAATATTAGTTTCACTTTCTTCTAAACTGCCCAGATCCCACCAAGTATTGTACCCAATTCTGCTTCCCACACTTTAATAGAAGGATTCAGATAATTGGAATAGGTTCACTGAGGAGTGGTAATGAGGATCAGGGGACTGGAACCTAAATCCTATGAAGAGAGTTCCCCAGTCCAGACACATAGAGTCAAAAATATTTCAATACGCTTTTGAAAATAGTTTGAAAATACTTTGGCTCCATTATGGCTGTTGACTGTTTTTTATATGTTTATCGCTTTGTATCCTTGTTGTACGCTGCCAAAGAGTCACTTTTTGTGAGATATATATCAATCATTCTGCATCTTCTCTGTTGGATACATCATCCCCCTTCACCAAACTGTTTCCTTCATGATGCAAAATAGAGGAGAGACTACCTGGTGTCCAATTCTCCGTCTTTATTCTTTTGCCATTATGTGAATTAAAGGGTTAAAGTTGGAATAACTAGAAGACATTCCCTTTGTCCATACTAATTATCCACAGCATTATTTTAGTGACTCCAGAACTGACATAGACCAATATATGTAAATCTTTTGATATAGATAGATATAAATATATAGATAATGTAAATTCTTGTCTGTTCATGCCTCTGTCTCTCCCTGCTTTTGCCTGCCTTTTGACCTTTTTTGCCAGTTAACTGTTTTTGTTGTATGCTGATGTTTAATAAGTAAACATCATACTATGTTTTTTGTTAGTTAAACTGTATGCTTGTTCGGATCCCAATATAGGGATTGATTGGGAGTATGTTGGGTGCAAACTACACTGCAAATTACCTACAGCAGTTTTCTAGCACTCTCTGTCTGGCTTTACACATACATGACACATATGTGGCAGAAATACACACACACACACACACACACACATGCAATGGTCGTAAAGTATTCTTTTCATGGAGGCTGAAATTCTAACCTTCCTTGCCAATAAGTCAGCCCCATCACACACTGTTTCCAAACAAACATACACTGTGATGGCTTGCACTCCTTCATAAATCAGGGACAAGCAAAGCTAGATTAAGATGGTTGAAAAGAAGGCTATAGAAAAGCCACAGAGGATTGAATCACCAAAACCAGAATGGCCTGCTTATGTTAATATAATTCATAAAGACTCTGCTCTAAGTATGACCCTAAAACAAGACTCATGTGTCAACATCACAGTCTGCTCACAGGAAAAGGAGAGAAAGGACATCGGAAGTTCTTTTTGTTTCATTCTCCAGGACAAAAAGGTATTTAACTTCAGTGAAAGGTGGCCACTTCCTGTATGATCACTAAAATTTATCATAATTTCTGTTTTGCTCAAGTAGCTGGGATACTATCATTTCACATGGTGTAGACACTCATTTCTGCTGTTGAATATCATCATGTTTCTATTGACCGTTGAAGCACTCTGAATGCAGCAAGGTGAATGTACATATTATAAGCAAGGTTGCCTGTCCCATTCCATCACTAACTATCATCTGTCTATAGCCTAAAATCAAAATATATTGTCATAGGAGATGGTTGAAGCAAAGAAGTCAAAACAGGGCTGGGAAATCTGCCTGAAACTTAGAAAGATGCCATTTGTCCAGTGGCAGAGCACTTGCTTTACAGGTAGAAAGTCACAGCAAAGGGCAAAATGGCTCCATATTGAATTAAAAAACAACACAGTAAACTCACAGGGGATTGTAAATCAACCAAATTTTGATCTTAGATGCATCATAAGGATGTAAGAGCTCCACTGAGTCAGATTAACATCCCAATTAGTCCAGCATTTGGTTCCTCCAGTGGTTAGCCAGATGGAACTGGGAAACCCAAAAGCAGGATATGAGCACATCTATTGATAGATATAGATTAGCTTTGTTACATTTATGTACATTGTTTTTTCCGTTTTACACAGTGCATGCTTGTACATTCAGAAAGTAATGTCCCTTGAGGCTCAATTGGCATATGTTTCAATGATATCACTCCCAATGCCATACAGACTAATTTATTTGAATGACATGTTTCAAAATAAGCGTTTTAATATATAATAAAGGAAACAGACGTGCTGCCTGTAAAAAGGTTACAGTGTCTAAATGGGGACAGAGGAAGAATACACAGCATTTTCGACAATGAGCAACTGGAGTTCAGAACATGGGCATTCAGCACTTGTCAGAAAGAAGAAACCCTCTACAAGCAGTACTAGATATCTGCTGGCCATTTTTGGTTCTGATCATATCATGACAATCAAATTGATTTCTTTACTTTTAGTAATAGCAAAATCAGAACAGTCTTTATCTGATAACAACTAGAGTCTACTTCCTCTACTGCTGTAGACTTACCTATTCCATAGGAAGGTTGTAACTTAGAGGGGTGCTTAACAGGCCGAGACAAAATACAGTTTGGCTTCTGGAAATCATTCCTCTGAGTGCTCTGCTTGTCATAAGGTGGTTTAGGACGCTCTATAGTGGGCTCAATGCTTGGCCACCAATGACTCTTCACAGGCAATGAAAAGAATTGAATTCATCAATATCACGGTTACAGAGGTACAACAATTGAGATCACCCAGGGAGGAGCTATTAAGTCAGTTTTTAAACCAGGTTTTGGGGTAATGCTAAAGATTAATTTACCAGTATGTGTGTGGAACTGAGCCTCAGGCTTAAGGGCTTATGTCTCCTCATGTAGCTCACATCACAGCAAGAGATTGGAAGCCTCCATTGGCATTTTAAATTAATTCAGCATTATTAGAAACCAGGAGACTGTGAAGTCAGGACCTTAGGCATGGAATGAGGCTGGGTAACTTTGGGCCAGTCACTGCCTCTCACCCAAAGCCACCTCACTGGGTTGTTGTTGTGGGGAAATAGGAGGAGGGAGCATTGTGTACACTGCCTTGAGCTGAGAAATAAAAAGGGGGAATATAAATCTAATAAACAGTTCAAAAACTAAAACAAGTTAGGAGCAGCACAGCCTACTTTCACAAATCCTGGTTTAACTAACCACAGTTTGTTCTGATTTGGATTCAATGGCAAACTGTGTCTTGTTTTAAATATTGAAGTGGATGTTTTCAAATTTGTCCTTACAGCTACAACAAAACGCTGAAGAGAAGGGTGTGCTGGAGTCCAGACTTTGCCGGATATCATTTGTAGGAGCTGGGCTTCAGTTTCATTTTATAATATTTAAACAATAAGTACCTGTTTTGTTTTTGCATCGTCTGTTTCTATATACAATATTGACTCATTCATCAACTTGGTATGGCTTTTAATATACTTTGCATGTTGTGGTTGAGGGTTATTGCGCCACTCGAGTAAGTATCTTTCTTGTTTCTCTGGTGTACGTTCAATCTTCTCTAGTATGTTATTTCTTTCTGGTACTTGAAGGTTAAATATTCTGAAGGTATCTGGGCTAAAAAGAAGAGAATGTGGAAGAAGAAAAAGAGGAGGAGAAGGAAGGAAGGGCTAGGGTTAAATTGAACAACTGTTTAATTTTATGTATTTATTTAGCAAATTCTTGTTTCTTCTAAAGTTGGGTCTCCAACAGTAGTGTCCTCTGGAGGTTGGGTGTCAAAATCTGCCAGATGGCAGGTGTAGCATTGCAATTGCACAAAAGGGGCAGAGCTTCAGTCATGACACTGGACCGCTATCTTGCAGATGTTGACCCTCCCTGCAGACACCTATGAACATTTCTAGTCCAAGTCCAACTTCTTTATCATTGCACTAGACTGATTCTTGAGAACTGTTTCTCAAAATAACAGGCAATTTAACATCATAATACAACATCACAAGAACATAATATCCAACAATAAAGACAAAATGTCTTGACAATTCAATAAGTAAAAGTGACACATGGAGGAAGTTAAAATGAAATAAAGTGGATGGCAAACAACAGTAAAAATGGAACGTGGAAGTATAAACCAAGGAGGTAAAATATACTTCTGTTAATAGCTATTGATATTTTACTATTTTTGCATTTTTTTTTACCATTTTGCAAAGAAAATATCTGTGTTTCTCACCTTTGGCAACTTTCATCTGTGTGGATCAATTCACAACATTCTCAGCAATGGCCATGTTGGCTTGGGAATTCTGGGATTTGAGGCCCCACAGATGAAAGTTCCTGGGTTGGGAAACTCTGATCTAGATCATATATCTTGTATACTTGTTCTTAAATAATAAAGACAATACAGCATCCATCTAGTCTGCAAATTTAGGAATGCAGGAAACTATAACAAAGCATTAATCAAAACAGCCTTCTCTGCTGAATTTGGAAGTTATAGTCCAAAACACGTAGAGGATACCTCAGTGGAAAAGACTGTTACCTGAGTCCTTTAACTGGAGATACTATGGATTGAATCTGGGACATTCTGCATACTGTAGAAGCAAACCAATTCTAAAGAATGAAATCCAACTTTATGCTTTTCTTCTTCAATTTCTATTACTGTAATATACCATGATACCAAGAAAAGGCAGTGAAAATTCCCAATGTGATGTTTTCAATTTCTTTTTTTTTTTTATCCTTCAAAGCAGCTAAAGTGGTGAAATTGAAATATAGAGAAGGATGATTATTAAAAAAAACAACATTCTTTCATCCATGCTGCTTCTCTCATTTAAATTACTGTCTTGTTGAAACTGATCATAGCACTTGGCAAGGGGAATTCAAATCCAGAAAATGGCACAGGGGAAAGGTTTAAAAATAAGCCACTCCCCCAGCACTTTAATCCAACTTGCTTCATTGGTATGATTCAAATCATTAGTTAGATCCAATCACAAACATCATGTTTTTCAGGCACGCTTCCATAATTACCATGTCATGTTACATTACTGTAGTTGAGTATGAAAAGTGTACTCAACTTTTCTCTCTAACAAAAAATCTCTATTGATTAAATTACCTTTATTGAATACTCTAACAAATGAGAGCCCCAATAGTTTAGGGCCATTTTTATACCTTGCATAGATAATGTATATTCTGGACTTTTTTTGAATAATACATATAAAGAGTGAAAGGAATAATATATAACTGTAGGCATTTGCAGTTGGTAGAAATATGCAGGAGATAAGTGCCAGGATGCTCCGATTGGCTGCAGCACACTGTTGAATATCCATAAAATGTTTGAAGATGAATCTTTCAAATGCCTTCAACATTTACTGAATAACAGTATTGTAATGCTCATGTAACAGTGGCCGGTGGGGGCTACCAAGCAAAATAGCTGTCTTACACCAGATCACTTTTAGTAAAAGTGTGCTGTTATAATGTACCTGAGGAGGAAAAATGAAAGATATATGTTGCAATTTCAGACTGTGTAGCACAATGGGCAGGGTGCTAGACTTGGGCTGCAGAGATCTGAGGTTTAAATTCTAATGAATTATGACTCTCACCATATGCTAATCTCACTTCTTAGCCATCTGACAGGGATCTTTTAATCTGGATTTTTGCATGGAGCAATAGGCTGAATTTCACAGTCAAGATGGTCCTTTCTGTTTTTATATTCTCATCTTAATTTATTTTATAAAATTGTTCTAAGTCTGAAAAAGGGGAAATTAACTTTCTTCAGTGCCTGCTTGCAAGGACAGAACTGAAGCTACATGAAAAAACAAGCATTTTGAATATGTTCAAACAATATTTTATGTCAGGTTTGCTGCTAACCATAGATAAAGTACTAAAGGGGAGGTACACAAGATACTATAGCAAAACATGGCTTTGTTTGTGTCTTTTATATGTTGGCTATCTTTAAAGTTGGTTGGACAATGTGATTTAATTTTTCATTTTGGTTGTTCCTTTATTATAGATTAAAACAACAACAACAACATCAGTCAATTGCAAAAGGCAGCTTTACTTGGAACAGCTTACATCCTGAGACGATACCTTTAACACCATCAAACAACATCTGCCTATCCCAGGTCCTTGGGAAGGACTCGATAAGTGGATAAAAATGCCATATCCAGTCTAAACATCTGGCTGACTGAGACCACCACCACTGCCACCACCACCACCAATAATAATACTTTATCATGGCCAGATCAAGATTGGAGCTACCATTCAGTGGGGAGAGTGGGGGAGACAAAGTCTATTTCACTCTGTATGTGAGGATAAAAAAAAAAAAGTCAGGAGCAGTAGACATGGTATAGCCGAAGCAAGTTCATTTTGCATCTCCTCCTTCCTTTTGTTCTTAAGGCTTATCATGATGTGCAAACCCAACCACTATGGTTTGTAAACCATAGTTAATTATTTCATGCAGTAGGTATCTTCTGTAATTATTCTAGAAGTGTTTTTCAAACTTGGCAATATCCCAGAATTATGGGAGTTGAAGTAAAAATTGAACCTTAATGTTGCCAAGTTTGAAAAACACTGTTCTAGATAGTCAATCAATATCATTTTCCTCATGTCAGTGCAACCAAGGTTGGAGGCAAGATCTGATGTAAGAAATTACAAGGCTCATGGCTGAGTCTCTTAGCTACTGTGCAGCTCCAGTACAGAATTGCCAGGACTATCACCTTTTGAGCAACAAGAAATCAGAAATATCCCAGCTTTATTCATTAGAAGTGGCTGTTCAGGAAATCCTTCTTGTAAAATACATGAGCCTGGCTATTCCCACTCAACATTCCTCCTCCCCATGTTTCATGCTCCTGATCTTTTGCCTTCTCTGCACCTCCTTCCCTCTTCTTTCCATCAGCCACAGCCTCTTACCCCCAGCCATATTAATGACTTCCTGGGAACATTCCAGACATAACGGTCTCCCTCCTATTCTTAGACTCCTGATCTTATCAGCAGCCTCTGATACAGTAGGGCAACATAGCATCTTCATCACCTTGGTATATATATAGGGTTTGGCCTAAATCTCTTCCTCTAATTGCTTTTATCACTTCTCGACCAGTTCCCCTCAAACACCCTCCCCAACTTTCCTAAGATAAGGTGCTGCATCCCATCTGCGTGCCTGATTATCTAAAAGCTCAGATGACCCCTCCCACCTTGCCATGGCTCTTAGTCAGTTTTTCCCCTCCTGGCAACTTCCAGATGTGCTCCCTCCAGCATGGCCATGCTGACTAGGGGTGGTAGGTCTTGTAGTCCAGCATCGGCAAAGCACCGTGTTAGGAAGTCTGCTCTTGATGATGTATTTGCCACAAGAGAGGCCCTACCACAGGGCAATTTTTGAGCACTTTCAGGGGAAGAAAGCTGCAATGATTCTATGATGAAGTTTGGTGGTTTTTTTCATGACTGTGCCTGCAAAAGCCATTTCACCTCTCTGATTTCTGCCTCACTTGATTTCTTTTTACCACCAAGAAATGCTGCTGTGTTTGGTTTGTTTGATCAAGTAGTAAACTTCATTCAACTGCTTCTCCCCAAACCCCATAACCCTTGGAGAAGTATAGGTTCCCACAGACCAGGATAAAGATCCTGATTTTTCAGAACACTCTGCACCACACAACCCTCTCACTCGTGGGGCACTTCTGGAAGACCCAAAAGAGACAATACCAGCAACAGAACCCTTACTGCTGAGGAAGAGTTGCTCTTTTCCGCCGACTAGACGTGGTCTCTATCATCTGGTCCATGAGGGTGGCCCAGCGGGGGTGGGGGGAGAGAAGTGGGGGAAAGGGGTCCAATGTACAGTTCCCAGCAGAGTGGCAGGACCTGTATACTTTCAAATTGTGCCCCCAGGTTTTGATGCTGAGTGGTTGCTTAGTGACCAAGGGCCAGTGGGAGGCGGAGAAAGAATGCAGAGGGCGGAGTCTAAGCAACAGGCATGCTCCCTTGGCCAAGCATGAATAGTGCCACACAGCTGAAGGAGATGGGGAATGTGCAGCTGCTTTCAAAGGTTGCTTTTACAGTGCAAACTCAGCTATTCAGTATTAAACTTTATGGGGCTTGCTTCTGAACAGGTGTGCCCAGGACTGCAATGTTACACAGAGCACAGCAGCGCATATTGTTAGCAGTGGGAGTAAAATAATATTCACTGGAATTCTCTGTAACACTGCAATCCAGTATATGCCTACATGGTATACCTTTTAATAGATAGACTTGCTAGTGGCCCCAATGGGAGGCCTCAGTGGCCTTAATGTGCCTGCCGGCACCTCCCTGCGTGTCTCTCAAGCTCCCTGTTCGGCATAACTTTTTACATTTAAAGATAATTTTTTGAATATAAAAAAAATAAGCTGATATGCTTCAAAGCAAACTGCCTGCCTCCAACCTCTTTATCTTCCAGAATTTCTCTTGTCCCCAAACAGGCCCAATAAACTTAGAAAATAGAATAATGGGTGGCTGCAGCTCAGTGTTTTGTTTGGCAGGCTGTAAAAAGTGAAGTCTCATTTAAGTCCAGCTTGACTCCTGGTGACTTCATGGATACATTCCTGTAGTTTTCTTGGCAGCAGGGTGGAAGTAGTTTCCCATTGCCTTCTATAAATTTTAACAAACATCTTTGTTATGTATTTTTTTAAAAAAACGTTTGTGTGTTTATTATTGTTTTAATAAACTTTTAAACTTAAAATCTCACCAAATCAGGTTTTTTACTTCCTAGTTTACCCTACAGCCCTGAAGGAATTCCATCCAAATACTAACCATGCTGGACCCTGCTTAGCTTCCAAACCAGCCAGGATTGCCCTGGGTGACAGGTAATATTTGAGTAAACCTGTACTGTGCAACATATGCTCCATACTGCGAATGGACTACTTCCCTGTACCATTTGGAATATCTTTCCAACATACTCTCAACATTTTAAATTGTCCACTAGTCCAGAAGACTGGCAACTTCTGCAGTAATGTGCTTTTGCAGGTCACGGCTTAGGAAGCACCTTGTCTGTTCGCCAGAGGAGAATGCTGAGTATGAACCAACCAACCAATTTAACTTAGTATGGTTTCTGTATCAAGTAGCAATGGTTTCCAGGGTTTTAGGTGAGGATTTTCCAGCCCACCATGACACTGAGACCTTTCCAGGCAAAGCATGTGCTCTATCACAAATTAAGGTTTTTTGTTTTTTTTAATGAATGCTTGTTTTATGAATTTGATAATTTTGGTTTCAGGTTTTATGATAATTTTTGGTTTGAATTGGTTTCATAGCTTTGATTTTATAGTTTATCAAGAGTGTTGAATTTACAAAAGGTGGGATATAAATCTTATTCATAAATTCATAAGCAAACACATCTGCCTTAGTTATAAAATCATAAGAATTGGAAAGGACACTGGTCCAACTCTAGCCCAACCCCATGCTCAGTGCAAAGATCGCTTCTTGCTTTTTATGTCCCACGCTGTTTATGTTGGCCTAAAAACATCTGAGGTTTTGAGTACCATGACTGGCATCCCTGCTGCGGTGTCCTGTGAAACTCTGAGCATCCTGGCCTCTTGCTTCTCCCATTTTCTGCTTTCTGGACTCCAGTCCTTGGCTGCATATTCTGTTCTGAACTTTTGCTACCCTCCCCTTTTGTTGTAGCTTAGCACTGTTCTGATGAGACTGATCAGGTGCCTGTCAAACACTTCCTTGTCAGCTTTTGCAGTAGGTATCCCATCTCTTCCCAGGAGTTCTTCATGAAGATAGCATAGGTCATTGTTGTGGAATTCAAACCCTTCTCTGTGACATCATTTGCATAACCAGTTGTTGCCTTCCTGGACTCTGTTTCCTTTTCTTGCACCTTAACCCTCCACTGGAATGATTGATGAAAAAACTACCTGCACTCCCAGTTCTTTCACCTTTCTGTCCATGGCCTTGTAGTCTTTAGAGATTCTTTCAAGGCCTTTATTTATAGGTAAATTTGAATAGTCCTGGGAACCTCTCTATCATGTCCAATTGCCCCAGTTCCCCTTAACAGGGAATCACCCACCACCAGGATATGCCTTTTCTTTTTCGGGGTGACTTATGGATTTCCTCAATCTGTGAGGGCCAAAGTGTTCTTTTACAGTGCTTTGTGGCATGTTTTGCTCAGGCTGTCAACTACAGTGACAACTTGTCTCTGGTTCCAGAGTTCCACTGGCATGCAGTCTTCCTATTCTTGCTTCTTTGGGCCATGTTCTTCTACGTATTCGTCTCTGCCAAAGGATGTTTTACTTGTTCTTTGGTGTTCACTTCTCTACCTTTCCTGGTGAGCTTCAGCTGCCCTGTCCAGGAACCCTTCGTTTTCCCTGATGTATTTCAGTGTAGCAACTCTCTCCTCAAGTCTCTTCACATTCTCCTCCAATAAGAAAACAAGCTTGCACTTACAACAGGGGTATTTGGGGATTTCTTCAGACAAGCAGACAAACATTGCACACACATTGAAATCACAGTGATGCTTCCCTCACCGTCCATCCTGCTTGGAGCCTTCCCTGCCAACTTCCCTAGCCAATTTTTGTGAAATCTTCCATTTGCTACTCTTGTCACAAGCTCCCAGAAGCTGAATCTCTGGGTGAGAACCAGTCTGGACTGGAAAAGAAGAAGGGAAAGAACAAAAAGAAAAGGTGACTTCCCTTGCTGAACTCCTTTGTCAAAATCCCATTTGTTTTCCCTAATTGCTTGCTCAATGGCATTAAATGACTTTTTAAAATATGCATCATATCAGATAAACCCATGGAGGATCCATGAGAGAAGACTTGAATTTAATTGTGCTGCAGGCTGTTTGTTCTGAAATTCTAATTCATGGTCCATATTCAGAGAACATATAACTGATTGCAGCTGATTACTTCATGTGATCTGGACTCTGTGCCCCTCTTGATGCGTCTTCTCTGCCTATTTGCACTGGGCAAAACAGTGTTCTTTTTGAAGCTCCCTGGTCTTTTCCATTATCCAGCAAATGTTAGCATTGTGATGTCAATAACTGGCTTCGAGCATCCAAATCTCCTGGCTGGCCTTGTTTGTTTCCTGTCTTCAGTTTGTGTAATTGGGCTGAGAGAATCATGTGTTTGTGTGTGTGTGTGTGTACATATAGATTATACACACACACACAGAGTTTCTTTTCTCATTTTAGAATCATAATATCTTACTTTAAGTTGACAGAAAGGATTAGTCAAATTTGAAGAAAAATCCATAATTTGCCTATTGAAATGTCACAACTGAAATGATATGACATAATGCTAATCAATGCACAAGCCTAGAAAGGATGTCTTTTTCTTTGGTTCACCTAAAATGCTCTATTCTCCGGTCATTCATTGCCACTGAATGTCTCACAGTTTTATATAATTAAAGCCGCGGCATACAAGATGATGTTCAGTTGGGAGAGTAGCAGCACACGTTTCTTTTTCTGAACTGATTTCTCACCACCTGTTTTCTAATTTAACTGGTTAGGACTTCCATGTGGCCTGAAATTTGCCAGGGAAAGGAATGTTCCCCAAATTAAGAAGAATCACTTGACAGATCTGTGCCTGGACTTCATTTGCATCTGGCAACATATGTTTATTTTAGAACAAGAGTGAGGAATTGTGGACTTGCAGATGTTACTAAATTACAACTCCAACCATCTCTTACAATTAACCATATTAGCTGAAACTGCCGGAAATTGAATCTGAATAACAATGGGAATACCATGGGTTCCCCATCTTTTTTACATCTACCAATAATTTACATTTTATCATAAGCTAATAATCTATGATTCTTCGGCTGAAATAATCAGTCAGGATGTAAGTACTTATAGAATCTGTTCTCTTATAGCTGGATCTCTCTGTATCTTGGTATGCCAGAAATTGATGATAACATTTGGGAAAGCCACTACCCACATGCGTTACTTGTGTATATCTAGCTTACTGGTTAGTTTATATTGATATGAGAATGCCAACTAATTATACTTACCTTTGGTCTGATCTGGCAGTGCTATTCTTATACTCATGAAGCTCCAGAAATTCCATTCTTGTGAAGATGATAATGATTGTGATGATTAAAATGTAGTAGCACAGAAAAAAGAATATTGTAACATTTTGCATTTAACTAACTCAGAATGTAAATGTTGTCCATCTCACAATGTCTGAGGGTATTATGAATCATACTTTACATTCTTCTCTACCTCCTATGAGCGCTCAGGTCAGCAAAGAGCCCTGGAATGGAACTTGCACAGTTGGTACGTGCATAGAAAAAACAGGTTAACAATACTGGCAACTACATATTCCAGGATTTCTTTCACTTGGGATACTTTAATGTAGTCTCCCTCATCTGACATCCTCATGAGGTGTTGTATTACAACACCAATAATTCCATTTGGCATACACATACTGGCTAGAAATTATAGGTAATGTAATCCAATGATCCAAGAGAATACCAGGTTGGGAAAGATGTTTTTGTATATTAATCAGCATCTCACTAAAGTATGATTGTTATTATAGTTGGCATGAAGACAAAGAGATGAAGTATGAAAGAGAAGACTCAGATAGAAAATGAAACCTTAAATTTTAGACTCAAACATGCTGAAACTGGTTTTTAAAGGATTTACTAAGCCTAGCAGGATAAGAATGACCACTGGAAGAAAGAAATGGGGGGGGGGGGGGAAGCTTTCAGGCCACTGCAGAAGAAATAGGATCCGAGATTTTATGGGAAGAAAAAGGGTCATTGTGGTACACAAAATAGGAGAGTGAATCCTGAAGGGCAGAGAGGATGCGGCTGTATCACAGAAAAAAACAGTCTTGCCCGTCAGGGACTTATTTCTACAAAGAACAGAAAGAAACCTGTGCAGGCTAGACCCATCAAAGTTAAAGTGTGCTGTCTGTAAGAGGCAAGGATCAGAGATGAGATAGAGTAACTTTCAAGGTTTCTGAAGACCTCAACAATTATCATTGCAGGAACAAGCAATATAGCAAAGTGCCTACCTCAAGCACCTCATCCAGATCTAGGCTGTACATTTTAAGCAAGTTTCAGACAAATAAAAATAGCTTCTGAGAAGAAGAACAAGTATGATCAGGGAACTAGAAGTTCAGCACTACCATGACAGATTAAAGGAATTGGGAATGCTTACCCTTGAGAAGGCTGAGTGGAAAATACAATAGCATTTTTCAAATATTGGATGGTTGTTACGCAGAAGTAGGTCAAGATCTGTTTTCTATTGTTCTAAAGGGCAGGATGTGGAATACTGGATTTAAGTCACAGAATGGTAGATTCTGAATGAACATTAGAATTTTTTCTAACAATAAAATAAGTTCAATGGAGGATTCAGTTACCCAAAGGGGTGTGAGCTCTCCTTCACTGGTATAAACAGGTTGGATAGTCATCTGTCAGAGATGCCTTACCTTGGAGTTGTGCATTGAGCAGGGAGTTGGACTTGATAGACTAAACACCTCTTCCAACTCTATGGTTCTGAACAATTTCTCCTTTCAGAAACTGTTTTTTCTCCCCTAGAACATGGCTGTTTATTATTCTTGCCTAGCTAATCTGTCTCTCTCCTTTCTGCATGCCTGGTTATATTTAGTATTATGCTGTTAAGGAACATATTTATCATATACCCAGTGGAATGTGTACTCGGAAATCTAGGAAATCCACTGGGAGGGCATTCTCAATGCATAATGGAGGTATGGAGGTGATTATCTGTATTTGTCACAACCTCAGCTATAAGTAGGATTGTAGTCAGAAGAGTGCTTAAAAATAAATATGAATACATTTTCTCTCTGAGCTGCCTTAAAATGAATGAATAAGATTCCTTCTTTAGATGTTAGAAGACTACTGAAGCAAGGCAAAGATTTCCTAGTGCTTGGGGGCTATAAAACGTTCAGTGACATCAGACTTAAAAGAAAGCCTCATAAAACTTTGGGGGGAAATGGATGCCAGACTTGAATGAAAATAAATCTGAGTATCTTGATTCATATTGTTTAGAGTTAATTATGCTTTTGTTACCAAATTAGTTTCTGTCTTCATATACTCTGATCTAAGCATAACCATGATTTATATTTCAAAGCAATAGAAAACTCATTTTCCAATGATCAAAAAATGTGTATCAGTATTGGGCCATTCACGCAAATGTAGGGCAGTTCAAAACTTGGCTGATTGCTGTTCATTGTTGCAACCTGACTGCTGCAACTCACTCTGCATGGGGTGAGGTTAGAGAGAACATGTGGGTTGCATCAGAGAAGGATAGCTGGGGTGCCAGGTTTTTCTGATTTTTTTTTTTTTTTTGGTTATTGGGTTTATTGTTTTTGGTTTTTATTATGTATATGTGGTTTTAGTTTTGATTGCAAGCCACCCAGAGTCTGGTTTAAGATGAGTGGCTATACAAATGTTTTAAATAAATAAATGGGGCCACATTTAAAGACTGCCCAGAATTTTCAACTGGTGCAAATGAGGCAATGAGGCTGCTAACAGGTAACTGTTACTGAGAATTTTGGCCAGTGTTGAGAGATCTGTATCTGTGTTTTTCAAACTTGGCAACTTCAAGTTGTGTGGACTTCAGCTCCCAGAATTCCCCAGCCAGCTAGTGGCAACAATAAGAGACAGCCAGTGGTAGAGTCCTGGCACTGGGTTGGCTTGACCTTTCCTCCCTGATGTTCAGTTGCAATATATTCTCACACCAATGCTACCAGCCTCCTGAACTGGGAAATGCCTTTTCAGGACTGCAGATGCTGCTTCAGAAAAAAACGATATATCGCTGCCTTATATTTCAAAGGGTTTTTGCTTCCATAGATAGGGATTTTTGCTCTCATCACCTTCCAGCTACTTGGCTGCCATGATACTGACATGGTGGCACGGTGCAAAAAAGGGGCCCAAATGCTGAATTGCTTGTATACCAGCATTCATTTATTTATTTACTGCATTTATATATTGATGAACTTTAAAAAGACTCCCAGTGATTAATAACAATAAACAATAATACATTTAAAATAAGTAGTGTTTCGAGGCGGTCCTCAAAGGTAGCCCCATATAGAGTACATTGCCGGGGTCTAAGTAAGTGGTGATGAGATAGGGGTTACAATTACAAGATCCTTGTGTTCCACATGGGACCACAACTGGTACACTTGCTAAAGCTAGGCAAAGGTTTGGTCATGGCCTCTACCTGATCACGGCCCCTACCTGCCTATCAAGGAGTAGCTGCTGGTCTAGGAGTGTCAATCCTTCAAGGTAGACAAGACTGGAAAACCAAAGTTATGAATGCTTTTATTATAGGGTTACAGTAACAGAATCTTGCAAATCTGAATGTGTCTCTCCTCTCCCTGCCTTTAACCTAAAGAGAACTAGGAAGGGTAAAGTCTGACACATTTTCTCAAATTACATTTCTGTTATGGATTCACATTTCTTTTATCTGACTGTTGTCTTGACTGCAGCTCTTCTTCCTGCTCCTCCCAGTTATTCCTACAGCTCATTACAAGGAGGACCCTCAGGTCACATACAGCAAATAAAACCCTTCACATACGAGGCATCACACACATTTAACTGTTTCACAATCATCTCTCCTTGCTTTGTTCCTAATTCCCAATATGTAGAGTCTCTTCAAGCAATTCACATCCAACTGTCTAACTCACACAATATCCCAATGAAACCCATCTCTCACTGCCTGTAAAACTGATCATCCTTCCCAAACATCATATTAAAAAAAAGAAATTGCAGGAGTTTGGGGGGAAAAAACCCTCAGACTAGGTCTAGGGGGACCCTAAGTACAAGTCCAGCCTCAGCAATAGAAACTCACTGAATGACTTTGGGCTAGCTCTTAGCCAAAATTCCCCATGCTATTGTGGGCAAAAATTAGAGGAGAAATGATACATACATCAACTTGAGCTCCTAGAGGAAAGATGAGTTATAAATGTAACAAATAACGATAAGTAATGAAGATTTTCAGTACAATTTGCATATTTTTAAATGATCAATCTGCTTTCACACACCTGCTCTCAAACTGCCTGTGGGATGTTGTTGTGTACAAGTGGACAGATGTTCATAGATATGTGTACAGGCATATATATAAAAGAAGAGGAATGCTAGCATTTTTCTATTTTTCCTGTAACAGCGATCAATTGTTTGTTTAGGCACAGATGCAGAGGAACCTGGGGGCTATGAGTAGGATGAGGACTTAGTTATTGTCAAGTTTGAAATTAAAAGAAAACAGTCCTGATTAGCTGATAATTCTCTGTGATCAGATATTGGACAAAAATAGCTTTCATTGACTGATGTTCTCTGTGAATCCTAGACTTACAGCCATAGGCATGTCTGGAATCTTACCACTTGATGTCTAAATAGATCTGTAAATAGTAAAAATAGCCTGATCAATCCCAAGCACATTTTGAACTGGGATGAGAAAGACAGAAAGGCTGATGTTTTAGAAGACCACTAAATGTAATTAGCCCTTTGTAAGCCTGTTCTGTGCTTCTTTTTGTAAAGAAGACTAGTGACTTAGGTAGGATAAATAGATGTAATAGAGAGTTTCTGATCTAATAGTTTTCTTGTCTTCTGATGAATTATCATTTGTTGTCAAAACATTGTTAGTAAATAGTGTATTTTATGGAAATACTAATGTCATGAAACCCTCACTCCATTTTTATTCTTTTAAATATAGAACAGCATTAGGAGGATGCAATTTTAGCAGAATAGTGGCAAGGAAATACTTAACCTTTTTTAACGGTATGTAAAATTCTGCCTCCTCCAAGATGATCAAAAATAGCACTTTTCTCCACTCTTGGTTCTATTTATATATTTACAACAGTATGCACAACAGCTAAATTTCTTTGTGGGAGAAGCAGTCTGGGAGTGGTTTTAAGTGCTCCTGCAGGCTGTAAAATTCAAAAGCATGGCTTTTTCATTTTGAAAAATGCAGTATGTCTGCTACATATAGTTTGTAGTTTTCCAAGTTGGCTCCTTGATCCAGCCAGATTTTGTGTATGATGAGAGACTGGTATCATCAAAGAGCAAGGTTTTTCTAACTGTGTTAGCAGAAGCCTTATAAAAATGAAGTGTGCCTTCTCACATTTCTCTGGGACAGGTACAATATATAAATATACAACAGTGGGCCATGGGGTTTGAATTTCATGGGATTCTGTGCTTTAAGTGCCTAGTCCATATGGTTGCAGAAATAGGCTTGAATAGGATTTCCAAATGTCAGGAGCTAGTAGCACATTGCCACACTCCTCTGATTAGCATGAGCAGCAAAATAGTGAAAAATGGCAGAGGAGATTATGCAAAGTAAGAGGACTCACACAAATGTGCTTATTTGCTCATGAGCTGGATAATCTGCAGAATCCATTTCTTTATTTCAAAGAATAAACCATTGGATTTTTATTATTCTGTGAACCTTGAAAATGGTTAATTGTTGTTAAGCAATCTGTAAACAACACTGGGTATAGGATTTAAAACAACTCATATTATCCAGGGGCAGCAAGCAGAGGCTGGAGAGCTAAATTCTGGCCTAGTTATCTAGGTTTGCTGACATTTCTACAACAAAATGATGACAGGAGTGCAATGTGTTCCCAACAATGGATGGTATTGCAAAAAGAATAGGATGCTGTGCTTTATTTATCAAAGTTAACCTGAAGTCCCAGTGCATCATTGCTGATGCTTACATGCATTGTCCAGACAATGTAATCTACATGAGAAGGAGTACATTTTTTCTCACTATCTAAAGCTGAATCCCATGTAAGATCCAGGCAAGCTATCCTGTTGCAGTGGAACAAGATTAGTAGACAGACTTTGTCCTCTCCTTGTCTTAAAATATTAGAACTGATGGCTATGAGATTTTTTTTTTTTTTTTTGCATATTCAGAACCAGACAAAGTTGAGAACATGGAAGGGAAAGCACAGAAGCTATGGATACAAGTTTTGAAAGCTTTTAGAAGGTTAAACTAGTTCTTCTATCATATGTTAAACTATGTTGCAGAATTTGCTAGCTGGGAAATCTGCAAATTGTAATCCAGTACATCTGCAGAACACCAGGCCAGTGGAGGTTGGGTTTGATAGACTTGTGCAGGTTAAATCCATCCATACTCAGTTATTAGCCATGATCACTACATGGTTTCCCTCTTTGGAAGCATATACTTCAGTAAGGGGAAGCTGTTGACTCTACACATGGTTTGCCCATTCTGGCTGGGCAATGCTGGAAAGAGATTGCTGGATCCGTTGAATCCTGGTGGCATTATTCAGTTGGGCTACTTATTCCAAAGCGCCCCCAACGTTTTCCTTAGGATATCTCTGTAAAAGCTTTGCCTCATATATGCACTTGTACTTCTGTGTTTAGAGGTATTAGATAAATAAATGAATATTTAACTAAGTCAAAAGTTGCTGGGGCATACAGTATAACCATATAGCACTCCCCTGTATTACCAGCCAAAGCAGTATAATAGAAAAACAATTGTCCATAAAAGTTCTAGAACAAGATTTAATCCTATTACACTGTTCCTAAAATGTCAGCACTTAGTATAGTTGAGTGGTCTTAAAATTACAGGCAAGAACTCCATAATAAGGACATCAGGCAGTCATAAAGTCAAGATGGTGGCTACAGCCATATGATTGAAGCCCTGGCCTCTTTTTTTCCTTTTTATTATATTGTTATAAACCTTGATACATTATATTGTTTCAATACAATGATATTTGTACGGCATTAATTAGTTATTAATATATTGTTTAGATAACTTGGAGTATTGGAGATAGAGAAAAAAGAAATATATATTCTATCGACATTAATGATAATTTAGGACATTGATATCATATCCATAAAATTATTTGACTTTTTGAGTCTAACCTTAACCCTAACCCTGACCCTTTTTAATGCAATGCATACTGTTTGATTGTGCAGTCATGGCCACCATTTTGACTTTCTTGACCCCTTCCTGTCCTTATTTACATTGAACAAAGAATGTACTATTTTTTTTTGCACTTTGATTTATATTAATTTCCCTATTTATTTAATGTATACTTACCATTGTATTGATTGCATACAGTATTGTAATTCTAACTAAAGAAAATTGTGCAGTTATATCTATACAAACTTTCTTCCAATGAAGCCTTATATGACCTGCCAATCATGTTGAATATTATTTCATAAATGAACAACTTGCTCCCACATGGATCTAACTATTTTATTTATCTATATCTAATGCCTTGACCTGGATGTCACCATATTCAAGAATGATAAGGCTGACAGCTGTTGATGGGGTCTTTTCAATGAAGGTGTCACCACTGAGGAATATTTGCTCAAAAGAAACTGAGCTGGTGTCTAATTTTATACTTTTTAGCAGTAGCTAAAAATTGTAATGACAAATGTTATTTTTTCCAGGGTTTAATTACATAATTGGCTATTTCTTCTGTTTTCATTTTTTTTGACAGTTTTATTATTTTTAAAATATTGTTTTCCTTCAACATGCCACTGCACTGAAAGTTGAATACTTTGGAAAAACACTTAAAAGCAAAATTAAAATATTTTAAATGAATAATCATTCATTTCTCCTTATAATTTCTAGCATGTGCCTGAAGTTTTCATGTGTTCATTCATTTATGGCTTGTATTCTGATTTAAGAAGAGATTTAACCTGGTATCAAGACAACTTTTTCAACCATATAGCAGACACATCCACAATTGCTAGCCTGGGTGGGTGGAGTCCGTCCATGGCCTGAAGGAACCATTGTGAAGTTGCTTTCCATAGTGGAGGTCAACCATTTAGAGACGTTGGGCAGAAATGAAGCAGCAGCTGATAACTGGCAGGCCTCATAGCTGAATAGTGGTTTCCTTTCTCTCCCCGTCTCCACCCCCTGTAAATCTAGCATGCTGGCAGTCTGGTTCTTAGAAATCACAAGTGATTCTTTTTCTCTATTATGTATGGCACTGTTTCTCAACCTTGGCAACTTTAAGATGTGTTGACTTCAACTCCCAGAATTCCCCAGCCAGCATGGGAGTTGATGTCCACAAATATTAAAGTTGCCAAGGTTGAGAAACATTGATGTATGGTAATTCAGATTTAAATTATAGAATTATTGGGCAAAATTGATTCAGTTTCAGTTATACTTACAGCTTACAATCAGAGACACAAACAGTTGTTTTTATGTACAGTAGATGTTGAAAAGCATAGAGACAAAAGGGAGACTTTTAAAAAAAGGTAACAAGAGGGATGAGAAATAGTCTCCTACTACTATCTTCACAGAACATTAGTCAGGTAAGATTACAAGGAACCAGTGCAAAATAGTTCTTCCTAGGCAGTACTGAATGATGCTGAGAGGCCCAACGGAAACAAAAGGGAATTCTTCTCCTTAGCTAGTCCGCAATATAAGTCATCCACCAAAGCCAGTCGAGCTGTTTATGTCCCTTCATTCAATCTCAAATTTGACTGGAAAGGATCTAGTTAATCTTCATTATCAAATAAAGCCTGGAACTCAGTTGCTACTGGTGATTCTAAGATCTTGTTTAGAAAAATAATGTTAGTGAATACTGTACTCAGTAGTTATCAAGAACCTTAAGATCCAATTACCCCTCCCTGAAAAAAAACACCTACCTCCTATACTGACTAGTTTCTTTTTGGCAGATTTTTATCACAATTCACAAAGGTCCAACAAGCAAGTACTCCAAGTACTCTCCAATCTTACTCCTCCAAGAGATTTATCCAATATTCAGTTGAACAAGAATGAACTCATTTATGAAAACTGAATAAGTGTCCACCTCATTTACTATTCCAACGGTTGCTGTTAATGAATATGAACAATTTTATTGGTAAAATGTTTTGGCATATGCCATGGACTGCTAGATCTAGGGCACTGACAGTTTTCATCCATTTCTGCATTTAGGCATGTTATGGATGTCAGTCCATGTCTCCTGCTTTTTTCCCTGATTCATACATTGATTTCCTATTATACTGATGATTAATTTCCATGAAAATTAGCTTCCATGAAATTCTAGCACTTCACATCATCCTGGAAATATTTACTCCTCTGATCCCCGGACTATATTTCCTGAAAATCTTTAGCATCAGTACAGCATGTTTCCACATATTGGCCCCTCTGGTTATACTGGATGAATGGAGGGTACTAAGCTGGGATGCTGCACTAGAATTTCTGACCCATCTGTTTTGAAATGGAATGGCTCAGATATGGAATGGCTTTAAATATGCAAACACTGGCAAGGGAAAAATAAGTTCCATGAAAGTATCTTCCTGTGGATTTTATCTAACATGTGAATCACAGAGATACCTATGGGACTCTGGACAAATCTTACATCATCTTTTTATCTCATGTTTTCTTCATTTTGTGTTGCTTGGTATGTTATAGAACATACCAAGCAACACAGAATGAGGAAAAAAACTTTCTTTTGAGCAGCTTTGTGTGTCCCTTCATTATTGTTCATATTCATTGTGGCCCAAGAGAAAATACAGACTGGTTCCCGGCAAAAAGATGTTCTGGCTAATGAACAAGACCTACACTTGATCTTTGCCATTTTGCATTTCAGTTTCACAAGGGCTGTCCTTAAGGAGTTTAACAAAGGATGTTTGTAGATGATCACAAAAGCTGTGTGTGTTTGGAATTATAACAACTTACTAAGCAGGCAAGAACTTGAATAAAAGTTCCAATGAAAATTAAACTGGTTGTGGAAAAAAATACTCTTCTTCATACACATGACAGGCTGTTTCAACTGCCCATTTGAATTAGCAATGAATTCATGCTTTATTAATGACTCAGATCAATAGTTTCCTGAGAATGTCTGCTTAGATTATACATGTAAATGTCAGCAGTTCTGCATGTTTGCAGTTTGCCAATATTGTTGGCACAAATGAAAATAGGGGATCCATTGTTATTCCATTCTGTCTTGATATTGAAGGAGTAAATCTGGAGTCAATGATCAGGTACAATGCCATGGATAATGCTTAGTGCTTCCATCTCTGTACAAATAAATATCCATGCTTTTTTTCCACTAGCACACTGAGAATACATCACAGGAGTGACTGGGAAAGGCTCCTCTCACTTGGATTATGTAATCTTAAAAATAATTTTCAAATACGTTATTTTCCTTTCATTGGGCACATTAAGTATTTCCTAAGCAGGGGCAACCTCAGGAATTGGTATTATGGGGCAATTGTCAGAGCTTACACCTCTGCAAGAAGCCTTCTCTTGACTCTCAGAGTATCCTGACCATCTGCTCTTCTGTCTTGCCTTCTCTGAATAACAACAGACAGGCAGAGAAAGGAAGGCCAATAAAAAGTAAAGCAGTAGCAAGAAGCGGTCGATGAAATGGTCTCCCTCCTTCCCTCCCTCCCTCCCTCTCCCCCCCCCCCCCGTTTTATGGACTGAGCCAACATGGACATGACAAGAGACGAACCAAGGGGGCAGCAACAAAGAGGAAGTGGATCCACCCAGACAAGAGATAAACTGCTTTTATGGCAATCAAAATTTATTTCAGCACTGTTCAGCACAAGTGCAAAAAATACCATCAACATTCCTTTCAAAATTTAATGTGGCACATTCAGTATTTCCCTCATCTAGGAATAATGATGACAAATGACTTCTGATTGCAATAGGGAGGGGAATGTTCATTGGTCAGAGAACTAGATAAGGTTTTAAAAATTGTTTTAATGTATTGTAAAACATTTTGGTTGAGACTGGTTTAGAGTGTCCAGAATTAAATGTTTAAGGAATTAGTAAATTATTTCACATAATGTAGTCATATATATTAATTTTAAGATATAAATAATTCCACCCTTACTTTTGGGACAAGTCCTTAAAGCTGCAGGCTTTATACAATTACCTGGAATAAGTCTGTTGGATAAAAAGGGATTCACTTCCAAATAAACAAGCACATGATAACAGAACAACATGCCTAATAACATGGGAATAACACCCCAATTTGTAGAGGTGGCCTTAATTGGGGGGTTTGTAAACTATCTGTAAAGAAGAAAAATGTTTAACCAAGTGGTACTATTTTTTTTTTTTTTTGCCTTAACACACTGCATAACAATTTCACCAGAATGTAAATGAGAGAATTGTTACATTTTCCTAATATGCAATAGGGAAACCTGGAGATTTTGATGCAATGGTAGAATTAAGATAATTCTATGATTTTTAAAATTAGTATCTTGTGATGAATCCAGAGAATTCAAGCTTTGAGATTTCCTTTTCATTAGAAAAATTTGTCCGGTCAATGCGTGAGCCAGGACTTCCAACACTGGTCAGCCAAGCTTTCCTGCAAAGGGAAAATAATGGTAGAGAAGTCAGAGTATTACAATATTATCCATGCTTCTGCTGTTATATTTTGATGTTGTATGTTGAAGGTGTGGCAAAGCAAAGGAAAACAGTTGTGCAGAAAGGGCAGAGAGAATTCTCTATCTTATGGATGCTGGAGGACTGAGATTGTTAAAAACAAGAATTTGGGTGGGTACCAAGATGTAGAGAAGAATATTCTGGTTTCTTTCTTACAGACTTCAACAACTTGGTACCCTTCAAATATATTGAACTACAACTCCTATATGATGTTGAAGCTCAGCATATCTTCATCACATTAATAAGAATATTGTCTGTATGTAGCCACATTCTTCCTTTCCAAATTCCCTCTTGTCCCTCCAGTCAAGTATAAGTTATGAGATGGACCAGTCTTGTGATCAACATAGAGAACTCTGAAATGCTGGTTAGAATGTATAATCTGTTATAAACTTTACAAAGGCCTAATCTGATGGGTTACTGACATTTATATTTTTATTCCACCCTTCCTTGGAAAAGCTCAAGCAGCAGTTTGCTAATTCTTCACAGGAATCCTATAGACATATTAGGCTATGTTGATATGGCCTAAATTACCTACTGAGTTCCACAGCAGCATAAGACATCGGGTTTGCTTCTGCCTAGTCTGAGGGTACTTTTACATGAAGTTTTTATTTTGCAATTTGCACAATTTGGAATTAAATATGGAATCCTATGCAACCCTCCCATGTTTTCTCATTTCTCTTCTGTATAATACCTTCTGATTTGTAGTGCTAGGGCTAGTATACCTGGAAGTATACATAATCAGATCCCTGGTATCTATTCACTACCACACTCTGTTTCCTATGTAAATCATGCTTCAGTGACAACAGCTTGAACTGGGATACTTAGTGTGCCTAACTTCTAAAATAAGCACAATATGTTAATGGTGAATTGTATGCAAAAGATGCGGCACTGTTAGAGGAACACCTGCACTGCAATGTGTAGACACTCAACTTTATTTTTTAGTTGCAAAGACTCCTGCCTAGGACTGCCAGTCAGAGGAGGCGATACTGGCTTAGTGTGGGCTGACATTATTGTAATGCTGGTTCATATTGAACTGGCATCTTGTTAAGATCAGTGACACAATTCTTATAATTTTAATGAATCTATGTATTTTATCTTATGATTAGGAAAGGAACAAAGAACAAAAATAAATTATTGTTATGTTCTGAAATAGTTGGAAGGGTCAGCACCTGATATCTTGATTATCAAAAAGCCAGTATGATTTAAAAGCATGTTACTAAGCACAACAACAGCACTAAAAATTTGGAAATGCCAAAATTCTGTCCTATCTTTACTTTGGATGCAATATTTTATTGAACAGTAATACTTTTTCCTTTTTCTGTTCTATGTTTCATTCCTGCATTACTGGCATCAGTAGGTTTGCAATTGCTCCTAAGAGTAGACCTATAAGCACTCTCCATCAGGTGAACTGGTACAGTAATTTGTGCTCTGAGTTCCAATACCCAAAATTCCCTGAAATCAACTTTATCAAATCATCTATTACCTGCAAACTCATAGAAAGAAGAAAGAGTTCCACTATTGTCACCTAAAAATAATCCTTGGTAGCTCAGAACTATGACTAGAATTCCTGCCATAGATAGAGAGGTGAAAGGTGGCTTAGGAGTATGTATCAGGTTCAGATGTCTCCAAGCTTCTGAGTCAAATCTGGCTGCTTTCATTCTTGGTCTTCAGAAGGCAAGATAGGATCTCTCTGATGCAACGAGAACTGAATATACACCCTTAGAAGTTTTTGCTAAATACTTTTGAACCACAGTCCTTTCCAGCTAATTCTGAATAGAGCAGTTCAGTCTTCTATTATACAGATAAAGCTGGGAAGCATCCAACAATTTAAGGCACAAAATATAATATCAGCAGAAACACTGTCTAGAGAAGAAATCTGATTTCAACACAGAGAGCTGGATAAAAAAGGAAAGGGTTGCACCAGCAAAAGCCAAGTAACAATTGGATAGCTTTGTATCTGTTTTGTTGCCTTCTTCATAAAGTGTCAGAAGAGTTCTGAGCTAGAATAGATGTTGGTTCTTATCTCCTCCTATCCAATAGAGCTCAGAGATTAAAGGCCTCGTGCTGCCAAATATGCTAGTCTAGGAATCGTTTTGGCTCCATATCCTTCTTTGCTGCTAAGTTTCTGGAAATAATAATGGAGATCCTAGAGCTGGATTATATGTCCAACTGGGTAGTGTTAAGATCTAGAATTCTGCGGGGACTTCTGGGTGAGGCAATGGCGGAATAAGACATCTCTGAAGGAGCAGAGACAATGCTGTGGCAACAACCAACAGCCAGGTGACAAGCCCCGGCCAATGGAGCCTCTCTGGACAAGGAGAGGCCGAGAGATTGCCCACTTGTGCTCTGGATGGCTGCTCCTTGTGAGGAGACCACAGGATTGTGGTCAGCTTGTGAGTCTGAGCACTGGGAGATGCAAAAATGACAAGCTCTCAGCCACAGTGGAGCCTATAAGGACACTGAGTTCGCGAAACCTCTCTTTCTAAAGGACTTTTGGATTACAACTATTCTAACACTAAAAGAAATCTGAGAATTCAATCTATGAAAGTTTTAAATGGAGTAAGGGACCAATCAAATTTGAAATCTTATGACTTTTGCTAAAGTGTTTTTGAAATAAAATAAATAAAATAATACCTTTGTGGGAATGCAGACTGTTTAGACTTTCAGTGAAGAGATGATTGGTGGATTTTTCAAAATAAAGAGATAAAGGAAATTTGAGACAGACCACGTGATCATAAAAATACAAAGTACAGAGGGGACCAAAGACTTAAGAACTAGAGAAGGGCAAAAAAGAAAACAAAAACAAAGAAAAGCCTTCCTTTTACTTTTGTGCTGGATGAAATGGCTGTTAGTAGAAAGTGAAACTTACAGAAATGACAAACAAAGGAATTACATTTGAGACATTTCAAAGGACCTCTGAGGAACTGGGAAAGAAATTCACAGCTACAATAAGAGCATCAATATCTATTTAAATGTATCATTTAAAAGAGATCTCAAAGAAGAGACAAAAGATAAGATGGAAAATAATTTGGAAGGATTTGTAGGATGACTGAATGGAGTGGCAAACCAAATTAAAGTCAAGGTGAAAGTCTTGGAAAACAAAATAGAGGTTGTGGAAAATAAAACAGAGATAAAAAATAGAGAGGAAATATAAATAGTAAGTCAAGAGATGAAAAATGACCTAGGCAATGGCCTACTATTGAACTTACAAGAGAGGGCTGTTAAAGCTTTTAAAAATGTTCTAGGATGGGAGGAAAAAGATATGATGGAGACCAGGTTGTCAAATTAAGGATTAAGGATGTCAGAATATTGCACAAAAGAAAAGGATATAAAATTGACTTGTTTGATCAGCGATAAGATAATAAACATTTTTATAAAATACTGGAAACCCTTTATGAGCTTTTTGCTGAAGTTGGATAGAACTGTTAATGATTTTTGGATTTGCGGATGGAAAAGGGTTGAGATATGGGAAGAAGTGATCTATGGAATGTAACGTGAAAGGGGGAGGAGAGATATTAAGCTTGCTAGTAACTGCTGTAAAGGAGATCAGAAGTCAGTTCTTTAAATATCTTTTTCTTTGTTTTTTCTCTGTCTCTTTTCTTTTTTTATTTCCTGTACTTTGTATCCCTTCTTTTTCTACTTTTCCTTTCTTTTGTAATTTCATTTTGCATAATCTCTTATTACTCTTAAAATTTTCAATAAAAAGTATTCTTATAAAAAACAACAACTAACATTCTGCATAGTTTCCAAGTGTGGTTTATTCCAGGATAGCGTCACTACTATGCCAGTCAGGGTATGCTAACACTCTTTAGTCCTTTTAGGTCCTGGAGTTGACAATGTATTTCACTTCTGTAAAGGACACTTCATCTGATGCTCCTAATTCAAACAAGTCTCTCCAAACAGCATGGAGCACTCCCAGTGTTTTTACTAGACAGTCTTTAGAGTTGGCTTCTTGTGCTTTGTTCTGAACTCACAATCCATTAATACTTTATGGGAAACACAACTGCTCTGTCATAAACTTGCTGCAGTGTCAGTTCATCTACCAGTGGAAGGGCTGGTTGTCCTTTCAAACTACCTAGATTCATCCATACCTTGGATAAGATTTCAAAGCTTTCAAGACTTCTTGGACAATTGTTTGCCCATTTAGAGAGAAGCCAAAATCTGGAGAACCAGAGTTTGAAAGGAATCAACACTGCTGCTTACTTGCTGAAGCACAATGTACCCAATCTGCCAAGGCTCTTCAAGTCAAGATATGCCTGTCTCTGCTACCATGGAAGCCACATTCAGCCATTTGGCAAAAATAGGTAGATAGTGTCTTATATATTTTGTTTATGATAAAAAACTGAGAAAACTGAGGTTGCAAGATTGATTGAAGCTCAGAGGTTATGAATCACATCAGCGTAATATGAACCTAACATCTCTCCAAACAAGGAGGGGCACAAGATGCAGAGAGAGCTATGGTTCCTAGAGGGTTTCTAACTCCCAACAACAACAAAATAGAACAACAACAAAATTCCTCCCCCACTGCTCATATTAGATTATTAATACAGTCCATTTGTACTCATGTGGGAAATTTTGGTAACTATTTTACACGGGGCTCCACCTCTAAGCCTCTGGTTTGTGCTTGATTCTGCCTGGTACAGGAACTTCCAAGTCCCTGTAAAATTTAAGTAGCTGTGGAAGAGGAAAAAAGAAGAAGTAACAGATTGGGAGAAAGAAAATACCCATCCCATGCTTGACTCATAGTATACTTATCCACTGTGAGGTTCAATATAGGTTTATCACATTTTCTGAGAATCCCAATAAGTTTATTCCCAACACCCAATTATTTCACAATTCTGGAATTAAGTTAAATTACTTTAGTGTTTCTGCAGTCTGAGACAAAGAACAGAGACAAAGAGCTGAATTTGGGAACTGGAAACATCTGATAGAAAAAGGAGAAAGGGCTGATATTCAGGAATCCAGCACCATGTTATCCTGTGGTGCTAGTGAAAAATAAGAACTGAAAGTACTTTTATGGGATTGCAAAAAAAAAAAAAAAAAATTGGGAAGGATAGAAAAAGAGAAAGTGTATTTAAAAGCTCATGCCACATACAAGGAGTTATGCATATTACAAGCTTTTTACAACAGTTACTCAGATCCCTGTGGCTAAACTGAATTGTGTTCTTCTTAAATGGATTATAAATGGGATTGTTTGTTTGTTCATTTTATTTTCTGCTGTGCAATTCAAGTTCCATAATAGAAAATAATTTATTTTTTTCAAGATTTCTAATCTGTATCCAATGCATTCAAGGACTCCTGGGGTGATTGCTTTATTTTAAAAACACAAATTAAATTAAATAATACATAGCTTTAAAAGGCGGTACTTACAAAAATGTACTGAATATTTTGTCACACACTCTAGCATGCCAGAACATTAGAGTCCAGGAAGACTGGTTGAGAAGCACAGGGTAAGACTATGTAACTAATTGAATTAAGGAGTAAGAAGGCTCTCTAAGTATCAGCTAAGACAATGGACAGCTCTTCATAGGATCTACAATGCAGGATAAGGCTATAGCCACAGTGACAAATGGCCACCCAATTTCTGCTTTAAGAAACCCTGTGTTTTTCTTGCTATATTCACTTGTTGGTTTCTATTTCTGCTTTCTTGTCTCTTCTTTCATGTGACAGCCTTCGGATATTTGAAATTTCATTTTATATTTCTCTTGAATCTTTACTTGTTTAGGCTAAACATACTGAACTCTTTTAACTGTTTCTTCTAGGACTCGGCTTCTAGACTTCTCATCATCCTGTCACTTTTCTTAAGACGTTGTTTGTCAGTGTCCTTAAAAACATGTCACTTGTCTTCTCCAGGTAGAATCTGCCCCTTTTCCACAGTCTAGCCAGGAAATTATGTTGGGAAATCAAGCGTTGGGACCCAGAAGATGACTTTCTTAGTGGTACCCCCTTGCTATGGAATAGCTTGCCTCTTGATATCAGGTGAGCGCCATCCTTTTAATCCTTCAGGAAATTGATTCTTTTAGATGGAGGCATAGAACCATTTAATGGATATAGACAATACTATCCTTAATTTGAGGGATGGTATTTATGGCATTTGAATTGTTTGAGAGACAAGACTGGTGGTAATAACTGAATTTTTAGCATGTTATGTTTGCATGTAAATTGACTTGTAAAAGAATATTTCCCTGGAATACTAAGATATTGGTATAAAACTGATATGAATATTCTTATTCCTATGCTTCAACAATACAAAATACACTATACTGGGTATCTCTCTTGAAGACTGTTACAAAAACAAAAGCTTATTAAATGATTTATGATCTAAATTTATGTTTGAATTTTAACTATGAGCTTCTCAACCCCTGACCCTATTTTAAAGGCCCAAGGAAGACGTAAAACACACTGCAATGTGAGATTTATGTTAAGTACTAAGATATTGGAATGATAATTGATATTCTTTAAAGTGAAGGAGGAAGTAGGCAAAATACGCTGCAAGGTAAGCCAAGGCCTCTCAACCCCAGTAAATTTTATTCTGTTTAAATGGGCCTTGAGGAAAGATTTTGGCATGAGTTAACTATCCAAAGGAAGAACAGAAATAAATATTAATCAGCATGTGCTTAGCACAAATACATTAGTGAAGGGGAGGCATTACCGATATAAAGTGATCTCCAGCATTTTTCAGGAAAGTCCTGTCGTTCAGTGGCAATTTAGCATGAGTGTGCTTGGTTAACCGTTTTGCCCCAGGACTTAAATTCAGGACTCAATTTTAAATGTACTCAGGAAAATCATCCTCCATTTACAATTTCTGCATGATGAAGGGCAAAAGGACAACAGGCATACTACCCTTTCATTTTACTGGGTTTGATTTCTCTTCCATGGGACAGGAAGCATGCATGCACACACAAATGAATATGGTGGTGCCTTAAAATTTAGGAAATAATCTTTTCTTGCTTTAAACTTAGAACAGGAAGTTACAGTCCTGTCCAAATATTTTTGAGCTTAGTTTTAAACCTCTAAAAAGTAAGAATTTATAGAAGTAAACGCTGACAGTTCTTTTGGTATGGTGGTACAAATGGTTCTGTTCAAATTACATCATTTTTCTTTGAATTCAGGCAGAAGGACCAGTTAGTTGTATAATGTTGCTTCTTTAAGCTGAAACTGCTGAAAAATTAATAATCATCTTCATTATCTAACTTAATTGTGAACTATTATTTAACTTAATTAACTTAATTAATTAACTTAATTGTGAACATGAATTATTGCTTTTTAGCAAAAACAATCCCAAGGGAATTCTCATTTTAGTTTGGACAGAATAACAACAACAACAACAGTCTTTAAATATATATGCTGCTCAGGGTCACTGGAAGTTGGGCGACATATAAATTTAATGTTTTAATATTATTATTAGACATATTCTATCTATGTTATTTCTTTGCATTCCAGCATACTTATTTAGAAGTGCTGCTATGGCCCTCAAAGAAGCTCATACATCTAGAATGGTTTCCAGTTGATATTAATGGAGGTGACAGATTAATTCACAACCTTTTTGGATGCATAAAATTACCACTTTCGCCATCTTTTAAAAAAATAGGGATGCTTCTGAGGCAGTGTTTCTCAGCATTTCTGCAATTGGGGATGCTAAATAACCATTTGGAAAATGTAGGGACCACCCAGTTAACCACCACCCCTGTTCTCAACTGTTGGTTGTTTTAATTTTAGTACTCCTATTGCTACTTGCATCATCATTGTATGTTTCAGTGAACCAGATTTTGGCCAATGATCCATTCTTGTGATCCAGCTGACTGTCAAATAGGTGAAGAAGTGGGGACTGAGACAGTAAATGGACTTTTGCTGGCTGACTGTTAGTGCATGTGGGAAAGTGGAGATGAGACAGTGAGCTTGCTTTGGCCCATAAATATGGAGAGATTGCAATCACATTGGGGACATGCTTGGGGACATCTGCAGACCACCAGTGATTTGCAGGCTATTCTCTGAGAATCACTCTCCTAAGGGAACAAGAGATTCTGAATCATAGAAAACCCTGGTTTATAATAACTGCTTTATTTTGAGGGTGGAACATGTGGACATTCCCATAACAGTGACAACCTTTTTGAGGAATGGCTGGATCATGTATGAAGTTCTCACATTAATGATGTACCTCCTTGAAGTCCTGAAGTTCTTGAATTATGCAATTGGATAGTAGAACTCATTGTACTCTACCATTTGTCAGATGACTGTGCATTCTGCAATGTTTCTGTTGAACTTCTCTAACAACAATCAGGACTTGAAATTATCAGTCAAGTCTCAACTGAGCCAAAATTGGTAAGATTTATTAGGAAAAGGATTAGAGTGACAACACAAGAATTGTGGCAAGCACTCTATATAGGTAATTCAAAGCAACTAGACTCTCATTTCTTTCTCACCCTCTTTCAGTGCAAGGGAGACGATCTTTCTCTCTAGCAATAGCCAACCTGCATCTGCAATTTTTTTCAGAAATGGCACCTAGCCTTCTTACATAACCCATCTCTCACAACTTCCTTACCAATTCTGTAAGTGGCCAGAAAGCAGGATTGCAGTTACTATCTCAGAAGGACTAGGGGATACAAAGGACCAATATAGTTCCACCTGATATTACAAAGTTTCCAATTCTGGATTCAGAGTTTCAGCAACTGATTTGTCTAGTATAGATCAAGTCACTCCTAAACTGTTTTTTCTCCCTTGCTTGTTTCCTTGCTTGGCTGCCCATCTCTGATTAAAATCTATTTGCCTTTAGATGGCCAGAAGCATTTAGCACTTACTATGTTGGTTAATCTTAGATAATCACTAGACTGAAACTAGTTCCTTAACTCTGCCAACTAGAGTTGAGATCCTGAATTGACATGTACCATAGATTTTATTATTTTCACTAGCATTTTTTGTAATTATTGCTTTATGACAGGGATGCGTAACTTATGAACCAAGGCCACCTCCCCACTCCAAATCCCCCTCTCTTTTTTTCATTCTGGAGGTCCTTCTGACATCAGTTGCCAAATATCAGCATTAGAGTTTCCAGTGGTTTTGAGGTAAGATGCATATGAAGTCTGTAAGTCTTAGAATTTTTAAAGAAGAAAAAATACTCCAACCCTCCTTAAAAAAATCACAAGAAAATCCTTTCTGTTCCTATGCATGGTATACCTCCACCCCACTATACCACATCCCTCTGCTCTCAATCCAAGTGAATGCTGACCTTCAGTGCCTGGAAGTTGCCCACTCCTATTTTATGAGGTTTTATTGTGTGTGTGTGTGTGTGTGTGTGTATTTTTCTAGTTTGTGTGATTCATTAGATTTATCTGTTAAAGAAATATCAGAATACAAATGATTTGAATCTTTGCCTTAAGAAACAAGGAAGATTAATTCATCATGGTTTTGTCTGACAGCTATCAGGGCAAGGTGTTGCTATGTAAGGCAAAGAGTGAAGCAGGCAACTATCCCACTGTCGATGCAATAGCTGATACATTTGAGTGGCACAGAAGTGGTCACACACCAAACTCCTCTCACCCATATTCTGTACTAATGAAATGCCCAAAGGAACATGGCAGTGAGTGAAAAAATTAATTTCATCCTGCATAGAGCACTAATTTTGCTCTAGTAAAAACAGGGAGAGCCATGATATGAGAAGACTTTTCCATTAATTTTTAAGAACAATACATCTCTTTTGAGATAAGAAGAGCACAATAAAAGATTCACTGGGTCAGGACATGTGACCATTTAGTCTAGCATTCTGTGTCCCACAATGATGCATTTAGTAAGTTCACAAGCATGGACAGGTTGACAGTTTTCTTCCACTACTGCCCATCAACAGCAAGTATTTAAGATATGCTGCCTATGATTCAGAATGTAGCAGACAACTATCAAAATTACTAGTCACTGATAGCCTAATGCTTGCATAGTCCTTTCCAAAACCAGCTAAATTAGGGGCACCACCACATTCAATGTCAATGAATTCCATAGTTTAATGTAAAGATAGGCTACCTCACTGAACTAAATAGGGAAGTAGATGGGGAACCTTGTACATTCACATGACCTCCCAGGCCTGGTGGGAAAAATTATAATGACAGGAACTGGCAAAGAGCCTGCTCTTAAGAGACTACTCTGGAAAAACTTTAGTGCTGTAGTTTTAATATAGTACAACAAGGTTGTTGGCTATGGCTGGGAGGAATAGGAAAGAACTCTGTAACGTTCTTTAGTCCAAAAGTATTCAGTTCTGACCTTTTTACATACACATCTGCTTTTCTTTATGTTTCATGTGGAATTATTTCAAAGTACTGATCAAAGTACGGTGAAAAGTGGGGTCCCCTGAGATTTCTTAAGTATTTGGATCTGTAGGATTAAAACTTGTTAAGTATGCGGAAGACATCACCTTGCCAGAGCTTTTGGTCTATGGAGTGGAAGTATCAAGCAATTACACTGAAGATATTCCAGGAAGAGAAAAAACATAATACATTCTATATCCTACAAAAAAACCCAGCCCAGTAGTCATGGGTGATATGGAATTGCATGCTGGTAAATGCATAGAATTTTATGCAGGCAAAGGAGTAGGTTGGCAGCGCAGAGATAATTTAAAATTATTATTCATAAGAGTGAAGACTGCCTCAGGTGTCAAGTGCTGAGTGGAACAGAGAAGACAGAATTATGCATGCTGGGGAAAAAAAATTATGCAGCTTGCATTTGCTGCCTTTTGTTCCAAACCTCTCTACCATTGTCAAATCCAGTCAAGATAACTGTTTCATCAAGAAGTACTGAAATAAGACTCAACTGCCAGTTCAATTACTTTTTGTAGATAGAATGGGGAGGTACATCTTAGTCTTCAATTCAGGCAGCAAAATGTCTTTGAGCTGCTTCTGCCAGCAAGTTAATTAGAAATACCAGAAGATTATAACTTTAAAGGCTTGTTTACAAGGATGATGCAAATCCACAGAACGTCACATTATTAATTGGGCCTCACTGGAAAAGCTAATTCCAGTTTTAATGACTACGTGGAGTTACGCAATACTAAGATCAGCATCCACTATAAGAAACTGATCAACTGCAACAAGAATTTGTGAGCCGCCCAGAGTTTCGTTCAGGAAGGGCAGTTATATAAATGTTTTAAATAAATAAAAAAATAAGGAGCTGCACCAGGGTAGATACATTGTTTGAAACTCAGAAAAGACTGCACCTACTGTAGGGTTCTCCCAGGCTTCAAACGTAAGCAATTTTTAAAAGCCATTTCAGCAGAGAGCATAATTTGGGGTGTTCATTTCTTTACAATTCTCTCCACTGAAGCAAATAGGATGGATATGTTGTTGCTTGCTGGGAATCTGGTGCTTGCGAAAAGAATGTATGCATCTTGCCATTCACAATCCGCTTATGGGGTTATATATAAAGCCAGATATTACAAGGGCATCATCATATGACATTCGTATTTGCTCTGGCTTTCAGTGAAAGAACCCAAAACCTATAGTTCTCTCTCTGAAACGTCTCGCTGTTTTCGAAGGAAGCGTTAATTCAGTGTCCTTAGGATACAGCCGCCCCAAACAAGCACGTTTCCCATGGAGAAAAGGGCTCTAATGTGAAGCCAACAGGAATGCAGAAGTGCACCTGAATGTGCATCTATAGCCACGCTGCCATGCTCATCTGGATCCCAATGAGCTGATGAGATGATGGATTTGCTGTCAGTGGGGATGCACTTCTGCCATTTGGTGAAGGGAAGAATGAGCAAACAATCCAGTTGTCAGGATGTGGTCGGCGGCTGTTAGGTGGTAAACCACTGAACTGCAAGAACAGCTTTCCAGTGAAGTACATTGCCCACTAACCCCAGCAGTTCAGGCTGCCCTGAGATTTCCTAGATAGGAAGGAACATTAAATAGCTTTTGGTTTAAGCTGAGCCGTTTTGCTCCTGAGCAACAAAAACATTTAGACCTTTGCTGTATTTCTGTATCTTTGCTTGTGGCCTGCACTTGAATTGTCATTCTGGCCCAGTCCTTGACTGGCCTCCTGATGTATTTTTTAATTCTAACTTCAGATCTGGCTACTGATTTGTCACAAGGCAACTCGTTCATCACAGGCTGCTTCTCACAAGCTATCCTGGATACCAGTGCATCCCTGAGATGGGCAAAACTGCAAACAAAGAGTTCTTTAGTGATACAAGTACCATCTGCAGAAAAGATCGGCTACTGGATATTTAACACGGTGTCCTGTCAAATTAAAAAATTGGAAAATAAATATTCATTTGATACTGGTATTGATACTATTATTTCTGTATTACCTTAATCCCACTTACTTAGTCTGCAGTCCCAAGGAAGCCAGCTAAACTGAAGAAGTGAGTTCACCAGATTTACTGTGGTGAAGTGCTTGTGGAGTCCAGTGATGGATTCCAGGCATTCCCATGCCTACAGATAATGGAAAACCTAGATAAGGTGATTGCTATGGCCTGCTCATGTTTTGGAATGAGAAAACAAAACAAAACAAATTTTAAAAAAGGTAGGAGGAGAAAACTGGCAGGTATCTGAGTGGAAAGTCCTTGAAAAGAGTTCAAGGGGTGCTCTGGAAACTATCACATCCCCCCTCCCCTGTCATCGGTACTATCTTTTCTACACTTTCACCAAACAAGCACATAAAAATGAAATAGTGATATGGCAAGTCATCTCTCTCTTCAAAAGCTTTATAAAAAGAGATAGTTGCTAATGGGCACAACTCAAAAATCTCATGTTTTTCATCTATTCTTGTAAAATTTGTGTAAGAGCAGAGGACTGTGTGTAGCTGGAGCATGAAAGTTACTTGGGGAGAGCTCAAAGTGAAAAGGTTGTTTCCTCTCCATACTCTCAGAAGGAGAATAGCAAAATTAATAGGTCACTGCATTGTCACTGGATTGTTGGGGACTGTCCATCAATGTGACAGGAGTATGAACCTGCTTTGATTATTTTTCCTATTTGAGAGCTACTTTTGCTATGAGGCTGGCACTGCCTTGTACTTCCTACGATCCTTCTGTATGTTTGTAATTAAATACAATATAAAGAAACTATAAATTTCCAGAGTTCTTGCCACAAAAGAAGCCATGCCTACATACAAAGCCTACCTAGACATTTCTATAGCTCATGGTTGCCTTTGAGTTCTTATGCTGACATATGCTGCTCTTCTGTCATCTGGGCACCACTTTACAATGGCTTTAAGAATTCCAGATATTTTAAGCTAGGACTCATCAACGTAATCACTCAAAATTTTGTGGGGTTGCTGAAATCTAGCAATTTAGCTAAACTGGTAAAATCTCATCAGATTGCAGCAGTTTGGATCCTGAGATGTAGAAGATCTTGTTCAAGATATTGCTTGATCTCACAAAAAAATCCAGTGTTCTCATGCAAGATCTCATGAGGTTTGAAGAAAACAAGATTTCATGAGAATACTAAAATCTGGTGAGATTTAGGCATCTGTTGTCACTTTTTAAAACTACCGACCTATTGTTCATAGGACTATGATGCTGACCTTTGTTTCAAGCAATTTTCTCTGAACAGATCTCTTTCAATTTTCCAGTGTTCAGTGAAAAAGGAAGAAATAGATAACACAGAGAAAGGGCTCCTTTTTTAAATTTCCAACCTATTTTACTCTTAAACCTCCTGTAGTACAGACATATTCTGCTTTGCACATTGACTATCCTTCCAATCTTTCCAATGAGTTCTGAATTTTAACAATTATTTTGTTTTTTGTTAAAGAGCTTACATAAGAAAAATAAATGTAGAAACACCCCAACACCTGCTGTTTCAAGTAGCCATTTACAATAACTCCAATCGCTGAACTAAACTGAACAATGTGTCTTGGACTGAGTTCAATTCACCTACATTATCAGTGGCTTCAGTATCATTGCTGCTCCATCTCCATCAGCACATACTCATTTTGTTTGTTCTTTATTCCTTTAAAAGTCATTAAATTGACTTTAAACTGCTTCTTTTTTCCAGGCTCATGTGGAAGCCTGAAAAAAAAAGACAGTGCTTCTTTAGTGAAGAGCAGAGAAGTGCTGTGCTTATGTGAGGTCCAAAGGATTTCCTCTCAATCATTTTGGAAGCAGACAGCTCTATAAAACATATCAGTTAAAATACAGTCTCAAGAATTGTTTCATTATTTAGTATTTGCCACTTCTGTTTCCAGGCCAGTGACTTCAGTGGACAAAAAAACAGTGGTGCCATAAGAAGCAGTACAAAGAAGGTGAGCAGGTGGGGAATGAGGGGTCAAATGAACATTTTGCCTCTTAAAAGTCTTGGTATGCCTCCTCCCTCCAGTGAGCACAGATGGAAATCTAAGTATGTTAACTTGGAAAGAGACAGAAATTTACTCAGTACATATTTCTCTGCAAACTTATCAAATATGCATTTCACCAACCTTTATGCAAACTGGAATGGAATGCAATTTCCCTTCCAATGTCTATATTAAACTGGTAAACACACAAAGATGCATTTATTAAGTTAAAGCATGCAGAAAAATGCATGAGAGTAGGGGAAGTTACTTTCAAAAAGTGTGCATTCTCAGAAAAGTCCATGCAAAATGTATGTGATATATATATATATATATATATATATATATATATATATATATATGAATTTTCATGGGGATATTTTTGCAGCATTCACATTCTGAAACAGAAATAGGAGTGTAATGAACTTGCAGTCAGGAAAATATGCATGTACCATCCAAAAAATATGTGATGCAGACTGGTGTCTGAAAAGATTGCCAATCTCTACTCTAATAAGAGCACTTAGAACTGTAGTTTTAGTACACACTTTGCATAAGATTATACTGCATATTTCATTTCATTAATCTTGTTAAACTGCAGCAAAGATACACCACTATTTCAATGGGCTATTGAATTGTAACAGTGATGCAATTGCACAAAAAAGTGCTTACTTTAGGTAAGCAGTAGTCGGTTCAAACAAATCAGGAGTGGACTACATCGGCCAATTTCTTGACTATCAAACAAATAGTGACAACAGCTATTAATTTTCTAAAACCACTATATGAGGTGTGTGAAAAACAGTGACAAAATGGGATGACAATAATCCAGGAAAACACCGATAATCTAGCATAACCTAAATCTGGCAACATCTCTATGACAAGAAACACGATACTATGTACAGAAGGCAGAAGGCACAGTGTTTGTCATAACTTTTGAGAGAGAGCTACTGAAAGGCATGTTATGAGCTGGACTCTAAAAATTAGGCAAGGTAGGACAAAGTAGTGGGAAAATTACTTTTAAAATGTGATTGAATTATAATTAAATTTAAACTTAAAAAGTAGTGATAATGATAACTTGTCATGCAAGGAAACTATCTCACATCAAAACTCATAGTTTGTTGGCAACCTCTGGAAGGCATATGGCACGGGGATTTCAGATTAAACATGCCTGATATAAAGGAATACATCACTCAAGAAAAGTTATGGTTCCATAATGATATGAATTTCTGTTAGTTATTTCCATCAATTGTCCAGTTCACGCATTGCTTTAGTCCATATTCATACATGCATGCTGAAATGTAGCTGGTGGCAGGAAGAATGAAATATAGCTGAGAACAAATGGACAAATCCTTTTGGGAATTGAACCATCTTGTTTTCATTGCTGTCTATCCCAAAAGGTCCATCAGGATAAAGGATAATATTTCACTCCTAAACAAATGGGAGAAGTGATATTGGCTTGCTGATCCTACTGTTCTTTCTAGAGACAATGACCTACGTGTTTCCAACAGACAACCTACCTAAAAATCATTCCAAATGGCTTTCACCTTTGACTTGCTCGTATCATGTTCAGCTTCTATAGTAGCCAACAGAACTTCCAGGACATTATTAAAGAGGGCGTTTCATTTCACATTTATTTTCTTGAATAGTGAAAAGTATCTAAAATGTACTGTGATTTTAAACATTCTTTGCAAATTATCTTGTTTCAAATGATGCTGCTATTCTTCATTTGCCTTCCTAATTTTTCCTTCTCAATTGTTCCCACTGCTGTAGAATCCAATTGTAGCAAAACCATTCAAGTTTCTCCATGATGCCATGACATAACATCTGATTTCATGATGCCATGAAGATGTGTAAACAAATCTTATTAGATATTACAACTAATATGCCAATTACTATGCAGGCAAGTACAGATGAGGACAGTGAAGAAAAAGAAAGACAAAAATGGCACCAAAAATAGCTTCTGCCTTTTTCAGAACATGGGAGGCTTCACTGAAAATATCCATAACTTGCAGGAAACTGCTGGAAATCTTATTATGACAGAGGTAGGTGGGTGGGTAGGTAGGTAGGTAGATAACAGAGGTACATGTGTCTCTTAATGAGTAGAATTATGGAATTAAAGATGCCTGTTATATTTGCCACTTAACTGATTTTGGTTTACTGAAAAAATATTAGCTTTCTTGACATTAGTACCACTGCATAAAAGAGGGGGACAGTGCCTGTTAAAAAAGCATTAGACAGTATCAGCAGTCACCAAAAATGATATTTCAGCCAATGTGGGCACATGCGGTGTTGTACCTAGCATATTTGTCACCCAAAGCAGATAATTTTTTAACACCCCCCTCCTCCATCACTGAGAGCCAGTTTGGTGTAGCAGTTAAAGGCACCAGGCTAGAAACCAGGAGATTGTGAGTTCTACTCCCGCCTTAGGCATGAAGCCAGCCATAGGAAGAAGGCAAGGGCAAACCATTTCTGAAAATTGGTGCCAAGAAAACAGCAGGGGGCAGTCATCAGGAGTCAAAATGTTTTTCCTCCATCATGGCTGCACCATGCCCTCAACCGCTAAAGAGCTGATCAGCATGCCAGCAACAGTGACCCAATTGTACATCTGCTGCTGGCCTCCAGATTATCTTCAGCAGCAGCCCCATTATTGTCTGCACCAGGGGCAGACTACCCCCCTGGCACACACTGGGCACATGATGAACAATATACTTAAATTATATTTAAATATCTAATAAATAAATACATTATTTTCAGAACAGAAGAGGGGATGTATGCTGAAAGAGTCTACCACAGTTCATTTTATTTACTATTTTTGTCACACTTTTACCAAGATGTTATGGGTGATGTGCAAAGGAAGTTATCTCATGCTGTAAGAACAAGTCTCTAGTGACCTTCACAACTCACAGGGGAGGTTAGAATGAGATATGCTGGCTGAGTGAACACAACAGGCTAAGGAGGCATGTTGTGGCTTAGCATGATGTATGAACCCAATTCATGACATAAGAAGGCTTCTAAGAAGCCTCATAGCTAAGCAGGCTTGAAGCCTTAATAAACAGAACAGATGATAAAAGCACACCAGCTCTCATATGCCTCAAACCCAGAATCAAGATGCTGTACCAGAGCTAGCATGCATCTTGCTGCAATACTGTACCATCTGCTCCTCCATAATTCAGTGTAGAAACGCTGGCAATAGCGCTCAAAGACCTTCTGTGGCATAACAGAGAGCCAAGGAGGAGTGTCAGAGTACTCTTTCCCCTGGAAGTGCCTTCAGTGCCATGTTCCAACAATCTGTTTTAGAATCTCTAGCTCTGTGGAGATGTCATAAGCACTATTTGTACTACCAATCTTATCATTGGTAGTAAGAGTACTACCAATCTTACTAGAACTCAAACCAGGAGTTTTCCTCCCTCCATAGAGATCTGCAAAGCCCTAACTTGGAGCCTTTCCGGGAGACTGAAGCACTTGCAGCCTCTGACTTTGCTCTGCTTACTGAAGCTGTACCATTTCAATAGGGAAGATTATAAAAAGCTACACGGGTTTGGTTGGGACCTTACCTAAGCAACAGTGGTGTAACTTGCTCTGATGCATTTCTATCTGGTCTTAGATTGTGATTCCCAGCTTTCATACTGAGTTTCCCTCTTCATGGCTGTCAGGGCTGGCCCTAACTATTTGGCAGAGTGAGGAGGAGACGTACAGAACTGGCCAAGTATTGTATGGTAAGGATGCCGTCCCAGGGTGAAAAAGATTCATCTGCCAATTCAGTTGTTTTTATATGTGGAATGGCCTGGGGGTACCATCCTTGCCTCAAGCAGCAAAATATCTTATGCAAGTCCTCAAACTGTCTAATACACAGACTTGACACTTCTAATTTTAACTCCTATGACGTTATTCAAAGATTTGTAGGGTTTATGTCATAATCCCCAATTCCTCTTCACAGAACTAATTTTTTCAAAGTTCTCTGAGAAAAGGAAATTACTAGTAACAATCTGAGTCTTTAACATAGATTTATGTTTACTAATTTGCAGTTTCAAATACATGAGATGAGAGAGGTTTGTGTCTTTCATTTTATAGAGGTGCCACCACAAAAACAACACTGTGCTCATTATATCAGAGAAAATAGAGGATGGCCTTGCACATTTGAAATAGAAAGAGGCATCATGGCCCTAATTTAGTCCAAGCCTTAAGAATGTTATTAGCACAAAATACAATTCTTCCAGGGTTTTTCAAGAAAAGACTACATGTTCGAACAGGTGGAAGATGGATGGAAGCTGATCCAGCAACAAATACATACTGAATTATGATACCAGTCTTAAAAGCTCTAATTAGTCCTTTATTTTGCAGACTTTTCAGAAGGCCCTTTCTGATGTTTTCCTGAAGAACTGGATGAGAGAAGAATCTAGAATGTGAGGAATATAATGGGAGACTGACATCTAGTGTAGGAATAAAGAATGGCGGGTTTTGTGTAAAATAATCCATACAGTATTGTTATTTCTTTAAAAAATGGATAAATCACAGAATCACAAATGAAAGTAATAATTTTCTTTTATATTTATATTATATAACTACCTTCATTTTTTACTATTGTGCATTGGCTTGCATAATGACTGTAACTCATTTTGATGAGAACAATAGGAAGAGAAGTTCTTTTATAATCTTAAAGGTGTAAATAAAGACAACAACCACAACTCCCTTGCGTGTTCACAGTGGCTGCTTTCTGCTGATGTAGAAATTAGTGAAAGCAACGTTGTAATAATCCTTTCACTTCTTGTACTATCAGTGTTCAGGCTTTAAGGGTCCTTGTTTATATCTCGGATCCCCAGTATGGTGCCACAGGTACTAATGCTCAACATGGACTTCTCCTTTACCAGGCCTGTTGCCCCACTCTACTTTTTATAATTTTTAAAGACAGTTAAATTCTAAGCAAAATTAAAAAGAAAGTCTTTATTTCTAAAAATGCCTTTAGATATCACATATTTTTGTAGAAAGTAAAAGTGATAAATAATGGAATCCCCTGTTTTGTTTGTACTATTCTTACCCACCCAGGAAAAAAAATCAGCTGGTAGTTTATGATGAATATCCTGGGGAGCTAGAGAAGGTGACAGAGAGCAGACTCACCTAGTAAATTGTTGTTTTATGCCTGGGACCATCTCTGCCATTTTGTAAACTGGCCATTTCAGCCTCCATGACAGCCATTTTGTTTAAGCACCCACCCATAACAAATTGTCAGATGCACCCACGGCTCAAAAATGTTGGGAGGTTCATTGGTTTATGCATTCCATCTAATCACTTCAAATATGAAAGTATAGTTTTGATGGGCCCCCTTCCATATATCATCAGGGAAATTGCCCATCCCCTTCAAAAACAGCTCAGGTGGGATCTTCTGCCTTTTTTCCTTTTTTATTTTCTAACTGTCTTAAGAGGTGGTTTGAAGAGCAAAATAGGTAAGTGTGTGGAGACTTATCTATTTTGCACTTTTTGACAGAAGAGAAATGGGAAATATGTTTTTATCTATCTATCTGTCTGTCTATATCTTAGGGTGCTCTTTGGGCCATGAAACAAGGGCTGGGGCCACATTTGGCTAATGAACCCAAGATTACTGGCCCCAAGGTGGACAAGACAGCTGTACTCATGGGCCAGAAAGAGGAATCATCTGGTCTGGGGAACACCAAGGAGTGCCATCTCAAGCCCTGTGCCACAGCGAGCCACCCTAGCACCAGAGTGCAAAGCCCCTGCCGTCCCCACCACTCCTGCCACCTTGCACTTTGCAGGCCCTGCTGTGCCTAGCTGACCTTTGCTGTCTTCCTCCCACTGCTGACAAGATGTGCCTGGCCTGGCCCTGTGCGAGGCATCTGATGGCCATGCCAAGCCTTCTTCCCAAGCTGCTTGTGCCATGCTCCAAATCGCACATGCTGTTCTTGCAATGCTTTGTAAAGCTTCTGCAGCCTTCCAAAGCATCACGAGAATGATGTGCACAATTGGGAGAACAGTGGGTTGAGGCAGCACTCCTCAGCGGCAGCGATGCTGGGGCTGAAGTAGAGGCCCAGGGGTGGTGGCATCTGGCTGAGGCTTCTGAAGGCCCCAGGTTTCTACTTCAGCCCTGGTGCTGCTGCCGCTGAGGAGTGCCACTGTGCAGAGTGGTCAAAAGGGCAGAGATGAGAGGGAGATAAGTGGATGGGGGGAATTGAAGTGCCCCTGTGGTTGTAACTGTGGGTGGGCTGCCAAGCACCCAAATTTTGATCACGTGACCACGGGGGCATGGCAATGGATGTAATTTCAGGGACCAGGCATAAGTACCATACATTCAGCGCAGCCATAACTTCAGTCACTGAACAAATTGTTGTTAAGCGAGGACTACCTGTACATTAGTCTGCATCCACTGGGATAATTTATAGTCCACCTGAGACCTTGAACTTTCTTAGGTTTCTCCTGCTAAACTGACCTTCACCGATCTGAAATGTCTCTCAAGTACAACTTCTCTCAACTACATCCAGTTCCACTGCTTTATTTAAATCTCCAAGATTCCTTCTCCCCAGAATGGGCACCAACAAGAAGCATTTTAAAACACAACTTTGTTTTGGTGGATACTCAAGAACCTGACCTCTCCCTTAGTCCTTGCATACCTGAAACATTTCTTAGATACTTTCCATATATCCAGTTCCACTGCCTGATCAACCTTTGCAACCTGGAAATCTCCAGGATTACTTGTACCCGAAGTAGACACTTGCGAGAAGCATTTTAATAAGTTTGTAATTGTGGATGTTTGACTGCAGGTTGCTAAAATTAACTGTAGATTCACATTTGTGCTTGTCACAACTAAGAACCAGGCTTCTTAGTCATTATTTATATTCTCTATCGCAGATCTCAGAACTCTGATTAATGGAAATCAAGGGTTGAGTTGCAACTATATGAGTGAGTGAGTGATATGGGCAGTGACTAAATTTGAAATATAAATAAATAAATAAAATAAAAATATGCATTGTATTAAAATAATGTTTAAGCAGTCTTACTATAAATGAGATAAGCACAAGGTGAGGAGTTTCTGCTGTGAGAGGTCTTGCTGAACTATATCTTTCAGCACTCCCAAATAGCATGGCCAATGATGAAGGATAACAGTTTGGCAACATCTGAAGACCCACAGCTTATCAGGTCTGCAATTTTTAAAAAATCCGAATATTTTATGCTTTTTGTTGTTGTTCAGTTGTACAGTTGCTTCTTTGTCACCCAAAGGACACTATTTCATCAGCAGTATCTGTGCATAACTGCTTCTTTGAATTCCTGTAAGCTCATCCTTGCATCATCTATGATAATAAATAACCATCTTGTTTCCTGTTGGCCCCTTTTTCAGTTGCCTTTGATTTTTCGAAGGATTGGGATCATTCTTTATGACTCTTGCCTTCATGTTGTGTCCAACGTATTTAAGCTTTAGTTGCATTATTAGTGCTTCTAATGAGCAGGCTAGTACTAAGTGATTTCTTCTTCTAGAACAAAATTACTTTTAATAATTTTCTCCAATATCACAATTCAAAAGCATTCATTTTTGTTTGTTTAGTCTTTCTGATGGCCCAGCTTTCACAGCCATATTACAACTGGAAAAAAACAGGGGCTTGACACTATGTATCTTTATTAGCAGTGTGATATCGCTGCACTTTAATATTTTATCAATATCCGCTATAGTTTTTCTCCCAAGCAGATGTTTTCTTTGTTTCATGGCTACAGACACCATTCCTGATCTTTGAGTTAGGACAAGAGTCTATTACCATTGCAAATTGACTTCCACCTATTTGCGTTGGGTTTGCCTTGACTGTTGACATAATCTTTTTTTTTTAATACTGAATAGTAGACAGCCTTTTGCACTTCTTTCACCTTTAAAAAAGATTCCTTAAATCTCTTAAATCTTCCTAACTCTTAGCCATAAAAGTGAAACCATCAGGATATCTGAGGTAGTTAGTTTTTCCAGCAATTTTTATTCAAATTTCACTTGCTTTTAATCCAGCACTTTCCATTATATATTTTGCCCATAAGTTAAATAAATACAGAGTTAGTGCATTCTTTCCACAATTTTGAACCAGCTAGTTTCTCTATATTCTGTTCTAACTATTGCTTCCTGGCCATCTTAAAGATTCTTCAATAAGCAGATGAGATAGTTACCCATAATGTGCTGTGATCTACAGACTTAAAAGCCTTGTTTAATCAATAAAGTAAAAATAGATCTCTCTTTGATACTCTTTTGTCATTCTCATTATCCATAAGCACTTAACAATGTGATTTCAGCTATGCCTGCCTCTTCAGAATGTACTTTTCCATCTGGCAGTTTTCATTAACCAGCCTTTTTTGAGTAATCTACATATATACATTGGACTCATACCTCATGCTAAGCCACACAGATAGTCCTCAACTTATGACCACAATTGGGACTGGAAAATTTGTCATTAAGCAGTATGGTCATTAAGCAAGGCATCACATGACTGTGACTTGCCACCTTCCCAGTCAGCTTCCCACAAGCAAAGTCAATGGGAAAGCCGGCAGGGAAGGTTGCAAGTCAAATGGTGACCACATGACCATAGGATAACGCAATTGCTTGAAACGCATGATGGTTGCCAAGTGCCTGAATCACAGTCATGTGACCACAGGGATGCTGCAACAGTCATAAGTGCAAGGACCAGTTGTAAGTCACTTTTGTCAGTGCCATCATAACTTCAAACTGTCACTAAATGAATGGTCATAAGTCGAGAACTACCTGTAATGTGGATTGTTTGTTTTGGCTTGGTGTATTGCTTGAATGGTTTATGAATTAATATTATATAAAGTGGTTTATGACTGGGTGTTATTTGTGAACTAAGCCATTGTAATTGTTTTATAAACCAGATTTAAAACCATCTATGTGTGATGCATGAACCAGTATATAAAAAGACAGCTTTCTGTACAGTATTTCTAGGTATGTGTTCTTCTATCAGATGCCTTGAAGACTCAACCACTCTTAAATCAAGTTCTTATGTTTTAAATGGAAGCTGCAAGGTCATACATACAAAAAAAAAAAATTAATTTCTCAACAAACAAACAAATGAAAAGCCTAAGTGAAGTGAAAAAGTACCATATGGGATAGCTCCCCCACTGGCCTTACTATAATCTCTGTATCTATTTGTAGGTTTGCTACACTCAGAGACACTCTACAAATGTCCTCTGCCTGTAATGAAACCAGAAATATCACACACGCCTCCCTTACTTCACCCTTATAATGGCCAGGCATCTATTTATTAAGTCGCTTGCTCTTTGCCTCTTTTATAGTGCCAAGCTGGCACTTACATGTGATCAATAGTGATTAATAATTTGACATCCCTAATTTGGTTGTGCACCCCTTTCTCCTTTTCATGCCATTTTACTTTACTGCCCTTCCCACGAATCTTCCCATTGAATAAAGCCCTCTGAACAGAGCATCCTTTTTCTTTTTACTGAAGCTAGAAGCCATTTATTATCTAAACAGCTCCCAAACACTTTTGAGTGCCTTTGAGGGTGGGGAGGGTGGAGAGAGAAAGAGGCCCTGCTTTAAGTAAGCCTCTTTGTTAGCAATTTTCCAGCAGGCATCTCAAATGGTATGAGCAAAGATAGGCAAGGCCTACTAAAAACAAGAATGTGAAACTATAAATCTGCATTAGCTGTGATAGTTCTAATGATGGCTTGTGCCACTTCAACTAGAGTGACAGTATAACGGGTATATACATTACCCAAATGCATTTTCAGTGTTGAACTGGAACCACAAACACACATTTTGTACATTAGGACTTATGCACAGAATTAAGTGCAAGGATGTATTCTCTCCTCCTCTTTATGATCAATACTTAGATATAAGCTTCTTAGTATATTATGTAGTATAAAATGCCATTTATGCTGATAGTGTGACACAAAAACATACTGATATTGATTTTTTAAAAAAACACACTTTGCTATCCCCGTTCCCAGGAACAGAAAAACCATTGCAGCAACTGCCTTTTTTATATGACAAATACGTATTTACACACACACACAAAGATTGGTATATATGGACATGTAATATGACAATCATCCTATGGTAAATATACCTGAAAATTATCATTATTTAAATCTGACCCTGCCTAGCCATGCTGATTTCATTTTTAAGGAAACAGAGACATCATCTCAAGAGAAACAAGAGATGATCTGTCATACACATATGTTCACTTCTTAGGGGAGAAACTTTCTGCAGTTTTCCAGTATGATATGGAAGTACTGGATTCATAAGCCACAGACAGGTTTCATATTAGTTCTGGGAGTTTGCAATCATACATCACCCTATTTGAAAAACGATACACAGTAACAGAGCTAGAGAAAGTACAGAAGAGGGCCACAAAAATAGTTGAACACCTTTTTGATAAGAAAAGTTAGAAAAATTGGGACTCTATCATTTAGAAAAAAAGCAACGGAGTGGTATAACTGTATAAAATCATGGATGGTGTGGAAGAAATAGAATGGGAGAGATCTTTCTCCCTTTTCAAAACACTTAAGATGAGGGGTCATCCAATGAAGCTGATTGGGAGGAAATTGAAAATACACACAAGAAACATTTCTTCACACTGAATATGATTAACCTGTGGAATTCATTACCACAAGACATTGTGTTGGTCATTAACTCGAATAGCTTGGATTGAATACATTCATGGAGAAGTCTGTCAAGGGCTATTAGTCTTAAAGACTAAGTATTATCTCCAGGTTGGGTCCAGTAAGCCACCAAATACCATTTGCATGGCTGGGAGCATGGTATATCTCCTGCTTGTCAGTACCCCAAAGTCATCTGGTTGGCCACTTGAGAAGATGGAGTAAGATGGATTTTGGCCTGATCCAGCAGAGTTATTATCATGTTTTTACGTATGTCTCTTTCATCCTGGTTGCAATTTTTTTTTTGTAAATGCACAAAAAACTTTGCATACTCTTGTACATAGCTTTCCCTAAAATACATTTAATTGTGTGTACATTTTCCCTAATATTGACTTTTGTGCACATTATTTTAGTTGCAACTCAAAATTGAGAGTAAAATGCCATCTAATTAGTATGTTTCAACCAGTACATTATTCCAGAAAATGCAAATTAGATCAGTTTGCTTAACACTGAAGCCATTAATAATATCTAAGATAGTCAAATCATATACTGTAGTACCACATGTGGTAGACTCAAAAATACTGGAAAGATATATAGAGTACAATGCAAAACATTTTGGAATTTAAATTTGAAATGAAACCACAACTTTTCTTACTAGGAGTAATTTCAGAAAAAAATCAGCAAGAAATACCACAATTTAATGAGATATACTGTATGCTTACAGAGAATAAATTTTGCACAATACTGGAAGAAAAATATAATCCCGACAATAACTGATTGGGAACTTAACTTGAAGAATATGCCGCAATGGCAATATTAACAATATATATTCACAACAAAGGTTTAACAAAATTTAAACAAGAATATTCCCATGCATACAATATATCACATAGCATGGTAAATATAATCACTTACAGTTTGGTTTCTAAAGGGGCCTAAATGTTTATAAATATTATAATTAACAGATGCACAAAAGGGGTAAGTTAGAAACCTATTTTTTTCTTCTTTTTTTTTCATTTTTTACTGGTGGTCTAATTGTTGTCAGACTTGCTTTGTTTGTCATCTCTTTCCTTTTTCAATATGTACAAACAGCAGTAAGTAACAATAGAGTAGGGATCTTAATATTAGTAATCAACCTAAGATTGAAACATTTATTATATAACAAATATTTTGATATAACCTGCACTGGTTTTTTATTGCTGTACTCAACACTGAATAAAAAAACCAAATACTATCATGCTTATTAACACTGATATTTTAAAACAGAATTAAGAATTGATATTTTTTTCTTTTATTGAATATTCAATTAATTAAATTAGTTAAACATTAGAGTGTTAATAATTTTTAATCAGAATTGTATAAATACCATAGTATTGTAATAATATAATGTATGATGTAAGTTTTACAAAACTATGATAGATAGATAGATAGATAGATAGATAGATAGATAGATAGATAGATAGCAACCTTGTGCTGGCAGGGACTTGCTAACCCAGCCATTTTCTTCTCTAGAAATCTAACAAAGGCTTTCTCGTGCTTTCTGGTTTGCTTCAGTGTGTCAATTAAATTCTTCTCCATTGTTTATGGATGTTTAACTATGTTTATGTCCCATTATTTAATATTTGTTGAGTTTGTTAATTTTCCATTATTTGATATTTCCCCAAATATTAAAAACAGTGTGAAGTTACCAAAAAAAAAAATGCAAGAGAGGCCTTCTTAGGTAGATGTACATTAACAGACAGAGTGCCAGTCTGGTGTAGTGGTTAAGGCACCAGGTTGGAAATTAGGAGGGGGTTAGTTCTAGTCCCACCTTAGACGTGAAGCCAGCTGGGTGATCTTGGGCCAGTCCCTCTCTCTCAGCCCTAGGAAGCAGGCAATGGCAAACCACTTCTGAAATCTTGCCAAGAAAACTGCAGGGCCTAGACCATGCCATTATTGCCAGGAGTTAATGCTGACTGGAAGGCATGTGTGTACGCATACACACACTAACAGAAATAACCCTCATACATGCAAACCTAAAGTGATGTCGACCAAGAAAAGCATTTCCAATCAACATCACAGGCTGGTTAGTTAGTTAGTTAGCATTTTCCTCTCAGGAACAAGCAGATACTACAAGGGAAGAGTGAAGCCATGAGGACAGGAGGTAGCTGGTGCCTGTCTTCCATATTCCCCTACAGACTAGCTCAGTGACAGAGCACAGTAATGAGAATAGCAATGAAGACACTCATGCAGCAATATAAAAAATGTTGCAAAGAATATGGGAGGCAAAACCAATGCTTATGTGGAATTATCCTCAGTCTGCATATTCACATACACAAGCCCTATATCACACCATCATTTTTCAGTGATGTTCTTCCAAGGGAATGGAACAATGATGCATTATATGTCTCCTAACACAGGAGTGACCCTTCTCTTGTCATGCTTATGCCCTGTTCAACTGCTTGTTCTCTGTGGGTTGCATCTGGAGGCATCCCACCACATTTTGTAGCTGTCAAAGAGCCATGAATTTGTTTGATTCTTAGGTTTAAAAATGAAAACTTCTAAGAGAATAGTTCATAGCCTTAAGAGCCATGAAATTACAGGAAATGGCTGTGAAATTTTTAAAGGATGTTTACTACTCCTGGCTTTCACTTCTTCAGCTAAATGGGAAATTAACAGTAATAATGGGAAACAGGAGGCCTGTGGGTGGATTGAGATAGAAGCCAATGCCTGCAAGAAAAATATTTCAGTATTTTGTGGACAAGTAATTTTTTTTACTGCTTTTTTTCCAACAAAATCTATTTCGGCCTATGAACTTTAACTTTTACTTGTATGTTGCCTTCCACTGCCAGCCATCCTCATCAACTGCTTTAAAATAGTTGACCATACATTTTGCTGTAATTAATGTATAACTGTTACAGTATTAACTATTCTGTTCTTAGAATAATTCATAATGAAAGCTGAATGACACAGATTGGCACAATAACTGATTGAACATTGTGGTTCCAAAGTTGCAGTAATAAAATCCAGAAGTTTCAATAATTTTTACCATAAGAAATTAGAGATAGAATGGGGGGCGGGGGGGGGGGGTATCAGTTTGGAGAAGATCCAGTCCCTTTTACATTTACAGACTTTATACCTCCAATCCCTGATTGTGATCTAATTTCACAACCATTGTGTCCAGGACAACATTACCACATTTATAAAAAGCTTGAATACCATAGGAATGATGGATTGCATGGTTGGGCTCCCTGGGAGATATAGCATCCTTGGAATCAGAATCATTTAGAAGTAATAATATTTAAGGATATACTTCTCCCTTCATATTTAGAGAAGTGATCATTCTTCAGTGACTGCAAGTAACTCTGCAAGAAAAATAACTGCTAGCAGAGAATATGGCCTAAGGAAAGTATCTGTGCATAAGAAAGTTCCATACAGTATTTAAATCTGATCTTCTCCAAGACCTCACTAGATGGCCTTGGATAATGCAGTCTCTGTTACCCTTAGCTCCTTCGTATGAAATACAGAGGCAACTAATACAGTGGAACCTCGGTTCACGAATTTAATTCGTTCCGCGACTCTGGTCGTGACCCGAAATGGTCGCGACCGGAATCAAATTTTCCCGTAAGGTTCAATGTAAATACAGTTAATCCGTTCTGACCCCAAATTTGGTCGCCAACCGATTTCTGGTCACAACCCAAGTCAAATTTCCCCATAAGGTTCAATGTAAATACGGTTAATCTGTTCTGAACCATGTTTTTTTTTAAAAAAACCGCAAAAATATGACACAAAGTACAGTATGAAGAGAGAGAAAGCTAACCTTGCTCGGGAGGGAAAATGGCCGTGCTTCCTGCTTGGAGGGAGAGTCCCCTCCCTACAGGAAGTCTCGACCACTTGACACGGGAGGGAAAATGGCCGCGGATCCTGTTCGTCACCCAATCCGGTGTTTGCGACTGGAGGTAAATTTTTGCGGCCTGAGCTGGTCGTGACCCGAATTGTTCGTGAACAGATGCGTTCGTGAACCGAGGTTCCACTGTATTTACTACCTTTACTAGCTGCAGCTCCCACTTAACATGGCTAACCTCAAAAGAGGTTACCTGGCTGGGACTTAAATAGGAGACCCAAACTGGGAAGATGAAAAACATCCTGGAATGTGGCAATGACATACCTCTTCCATATTTTTGCCAAGATTACTGTTGTGGTCTTCTTGTAGTCACTAACACTGAACTGAACTTGAGAGTGTCTTTGTCTTAATACTTACTAACCAACCTTATAGAAATGTCACAAAGAATACTCATTTCATTCAATTTAGATGCCACCTACAGTTGGTTCGGAATTGGGTGGCACCCAATTTGAAATAAATAAATAAATATGTTTTTAAAGCAAACATGCATTCTAAGCCTATGTCTTCTGAGCTGCATTCAGCCCTACAAAAAGTTTGGGTAGACACACCAGAGACCTTCAAATATTACCAAGCTGCAACTTTTAGTATAGCAGAATAGGGGGACTGTTAAATACATGACTGGAGAATAATCATGTTAACCATATTCCTTTTGTTATATTTTAATTTAATTTCATTAATTCAAATTAAATAGTTTTGGATCTGGTCCTTTCTCACTGTTGTTTGGTCTTCAGTATGCTATTTAAAGGTCAAGTATGACCTCTGACCAAGAAAAAGCTGTACATTGCTACTTCTCTATTATAAAACCCAAATATTTAGACAAACTTTCATTTTAAGACAGCAAGGAAGATTGCTAGTATCTTATGTTGTTCTTTTAATTTGGCAAAAGCTTTAACTATTATACAACTATTATCAATGCTAAATATATTTTTGGGTACTCTTGGCTGTGATGAAACATTCTTTATCTGCAATATGCACCAAATATACAAGTTTATTAGAAATATATTTGATCCTCCTCTTACTTTAATGTCCAAAAAGAATTTTAGAGATGGGAATCTATCTTCTAAAAATGACAGATAATGTATCAAAATTTACAATGCCATAAAGACTAGTGCATTCATACCAGCGCTGGCTTTTATTTGAAAAGTTCATTTACAGGGCATGTAACAGTAACAAAATTAGCAGACAGAAGTTCAGTCAAACTGCTTACCACTGGCAAATCATGTAAACAGTTCTGCAAATACATGATTTTGAGAGTTTATTCATGTCCAAAATGAGTAATGCCTGAAGACCTAGGGCTGATTTCCACATTTTAAATCTGCCAATGGGTTATACTAAAAAAAGGGGGATCTGCAGTCTCTCTATGTTCTGCATACGTGTGCTCATTCCATATCATGATGCTAGTCATTATGCCTATCCATAAAGTCAGTATCATTAACCAATGGGTCTCTTTAAATGAGAATAGGTTATTTTTTTAACCCAATAGTTTTATGGGAAATGAAGCTTTTTAAATAGCAATATGTATTATTTCCATTTAGAATAGGATACGCCAATGTTATGGCGTTGGAGAGGGGTGGCTCATACTCACTTTACTGACTTAGGGCCCTGGTCTTCTGCCCTTATTACACCAGTATTCTTATACAGTTCTCATACTATTCCCAGTCATTCATAGTCCTGACTACAGGACAATGTATCTTAACAAAAATCAACTGCATTGGTATGCTTTTCTGAAATATTAACGTGTATAATTCAAAGTTTAATTTGCCATAATACTCTTTTATTTTTGTTTTTAGACTTTGGGGATATAATCATTACTCATTAAAAATCAGGAACTAAACAGTAACACAAAGGACATCACTGTGTTTTGCCTTCACAATGACATCTGCAGTAAATTATTTCATGACTTAGCCAAAATCTGATTGGTTTAGTTTTGTTTTGCTTTTTGGGTGGGGGGAGGAAATAGAGATCTTTAAGCACACCTCTCTTATGAGAGAATATTCTTGCCAATCATAACCCCATTGAATACTGCAAGGCATCCAGAAATATAATCTTTTGGTGGAATACTCATTCCATAACAGTTGCACCTTTTTAAAAGAGGGCATTTGAAAATAATTTGTTCTGCCCCAAACAACTTGCCAATTCTAGAAAGGCAATGTCTTATTTTCATGCAGTAATGTTTCCAGGAAAATAGGACTAGTGACTTGGAAAGAAAGCAGGCTTGCGAGAAGAAAAGGCAATAAAAGCTGGCTGTGTATTGTTAGCAAACAAATTAGAGAAAGAGCCGTTGACACAAGTACAATAAAACATTGCTCTCCACTTCATGGCGGGGGATTACTTAAGAAATAAAACAAGATTTGGTGACCAACAGTCCTATATGTAAAAATCAAGAAATTAGCATTGCTTGTCTGAACTTGCTTGATCTTTCTGGTGGAGTACTCCCAATATTGGCCAAGACCCAAAAGACATATACATCTCTCTCTGTATGCTCACAGTGATTTTGCATTTTTGTGATAAGTAGCTTTTCCCACCATTTTCAAGATGATCAGACTATCTATCTATCTATCTATCTATCTATCTATCTATCTATCTATCTACCTACCTACCTACCTACCTACCTACCTACCTATCAAATTTGTATCTTACAAAATCTTACAGAAAAATGACTTATATTCATCCACAAGCTATAGCAAATCCAGAAACTCCATCTCCATCAGATGTTGAGGAGAAAAAGACCAATGTAGTTGCAGTTCTGAAAACCATCAAACTGAGCCAATCAGAAATTTGGGCCTCTCTTATGCTGGTCTATGATCATAATAAAGATTTGATCTGATTGTTTGCAAAATGGGCAAAGATCTTTCCAGACAATTGTTTCTATCAATAAATATGGTTATTGATTTATTTGTTGTTAGAGATATATTCTGCCTTTTCTTTACAGGTTATAAGTTCAAGGTGATATACATAATGTTCTTTTTTCCAATATCCCCACAATAAGAAGCCAATGAAAACTGGACAGAATGATAGTTTCTGGCCCCAATTGCCCAATAAGCTTTCATGATTAACTAAGAATTTGAATGTGCTCCCTGTGGTCATGATTCAACACTGTACTCAGTATAACATTGTTATGCTATAGGATAATATTATTATGCCACATCCAGCTGTCTTTTCTAAAATAAGTGGATTTATGGCAGGAAAACAGAATTTCTCTTAACATAGACTGGGATTTGCACTCCCAATACATATAGAGGGCAGCAACCGAAGGAAGGCTGTTCTAGCCTAAGCCTGTCTGTTCTGGAAAATGTCAGCAAAAAAGCCTTTATCATAGGTCTGCTTCTTGAGTGTGTTTTAAATGGAGCAGCTAGGAGGACCTTATGCCTGGAAAGCAGGCACCACTCAGTTAATCTTACTCTCTTTAAAAGGAAATTTTTACAACTCCACTGAAATACACAAAGGCACTTTGACTGGGGAAGTGTACTGGCATAGGGAGGAAACTGACTTATGTACAATTGAATTTCAGAGCCTTTGACTGTGGAGGACTTTAATTTACATCCTAATACTGGTGGCATGCCTGGCATGCCAAGTGGCTTGGCATTCAGCTCTATGCTCTAGTTTTGCCTCCTTGGTTCTGTTCCTATCATTCTCTTTTGATCTTTCTTCTTTCTTCAATTTGCTTTCTCCAAAGGAGGTGGGAAGAATTGGAACTCAAAAATAACTGATGTAATAAGATGAGAACAAGCAGTGTTCATGACTGAGACAGACTTTGCCATATCTCCCAACAACATGAAATATGAATACACTGGAGGCTTCCAGTGAATACACTTGGAAGAAAGGCAGGCTAAAGTTGAGAAGGCAGAAGAATTAATGGAAGATTTAAAACAGACAGAAGAAAGCATTTGGACAATGCATAATTAACCTGTGGAATTTATTACCATAAAATGTCACTGACTTGGATGGTTTTAAAAGATATATTAAGGGCTATTAATCTTGAAGACTCAATGTTATCTCCAAGTGAAGTGCAGCATGACTACCAGTACTAGTTGATGGGAAAAATGGTGTGAGTATGGTATGTCTCCAGCTTCTGCTAGTGAGTACCCCAGAGGCATCTGGTTGAAGCTGTAAGAAACAAAATGCTGAACTAAAAAGGACTTGGCCTGATTCAGCATTTATATGTCGTTGTGAGTATATCTGAGCTTCTAGCTTCAAGAACATGCTTATATTCAAGATGAAAGGCAGGAAGTCAAAATATTATCTACCTTGTTCAACCCAATTTCCTCTGGGGTGAATCAAATGAAACAAGATCATTTCTTTGGAGGAGGGTTACCTATAGGTAAAGCACATTTTGTGGGGAAAGGTTGAAGAAAGGGGCAAAGACTGAGAGGTGGAATGGTGGGGAGGCATGATGGCATGATGAAAAGTTGACATGTTGAAGAAGACAGACATGTTCTTTATCACTCCAGAGGGGCCTGAATTTAACTGGCTTAAATTAAGGAGGATGAAATGTCAGGTTTTTTTTTTAAAAGTAGTAGTTTGATAATAGCATCAACTGGTAAACTTGAGGAATGTGGGGGGAGGTCAAACAAGCAACTGGAAAAATATCATGGGATTACATTCTCCAATAGGTATAGCTGTATTGTCCTTTCAAGTTGTGCTGTCCAGTGCAATCAATTGATATTATGAAGAAAATATCAGTTTCCTGTTCTGACAATAAAACAACAAACTTCATTTGGTTTGAAAATAAATCCCTATTTGTAAATGGGATTTATTTTAAAATCCAACAGCTGGGGAAACACAGTCTGGGCAATCATTCATTCAAGTCCAAATTCAAGAAGGAAATCTAAAAACAGATTTATTTCTAAATGAGTTTTGAAATGTGGAAATTGCCACAGGCCACCAATAATGTAATTTTCCATATCCCTCAGTATGTCTAGCACAGCCAGCCAGAATACGTAAGCCCATAAAGGTTGCACATTCACTCACACACATGTAAGGATCAATGATAAAGTGACCAAATGGAAAAAAAGGGCTGGGCTCCTTTGCTTTTAACATTGCCTTAACAACTTTCTGAGAATGTGCATCCTGGATAAAGTCCACAATAGTTGGGTAGAACTACGGATTGAGTGAAAGATCAAACCATTGCTATAAATAGCATCTGCTGAAGTCTCTTTCCATAGTATGTAATCACTTGCTCCATGTCCTGGTGCCAGACATTATATTTTCCATTACTGCTGCTAGGCAGTGATATGGAGCAGAGATAGGGAAAAGCACAATGAGATGACACAAAGGCGTGAACTCCACAACCACAACACACGCAAACATATTTAGGTTTCAGTGGCAATTCCAGTGGTCTTAGGAATACTACATCTCCTAAATAAGTCCCCTTCTACTCTACTTGAACTGTTATTGTTCCTGTCATTGGCAGTCTTGCAGATTAATGTATCACTTTTTTAAAAAGCACTTTGATTTTGAAAAATGCTGACAGCAAGCTTCTTTTTTTCATTCCATTTAAAAGAACACAGAACATAATTTAAGCAATCTCCTACCTTAATCAATCTACTGCAACCATTTTTTCATAATACATACAAATCTTTTGTAGTTGCAGGAGAGCTATTTTAGGCATGATGTGTGTGAACTATGGCCACAGATGTTGCATCTGCTAGATTAGGTGAAGAATAGTTATAGAAAGGAAAAAATATTCATGCTTATTAAGGTACGATAGTAAGAACACGAAGACATCTGGCCAATCAGTGGTAAGGCCAATGAGAGGAGACTGAAATAATTCATGGAATACAATACAAGGAGTCCTTGGTGCTCAGAGAGCTCCAAGGACTCCACAGTTCAGCCCTAAGCTACATATATTCTCTTCTATTGGAACAATACAAGGACTTTGGACTTTGGAGTAGCAGTGGGAAACCATACATATGGAGATAAAGAACTGTGGAGTCCTTGGTGCTTCCTGAGCTTGGTTGAGTGTGTCATTTCCCGACTAGGTAATATCATTAGTGCTAGTGAGTGTGGGGTTTGCTCCCTATTGATATACAATAGCTCGCTTTGCCAGTGTTGGTGGGGGTGTGGTTTTCTCCTTGGTAGTTCCTTGATTAGAGTGTAGTTTTCTGCTAGATTGTCTGGTATCAATCCCTGCTTATCTGGTTGCTGGAGAGGATGTGTTCTGGTCTTTTTGTTTCCTTCTTAGCATTTTTATTGTCTCTTTTGAATGGTGCATAAATGTAGTTTATATCTATGTGTCTACTGATGGCTGATTTGTCTGAATGCCAAGCTTCCAGGAATTCCCTCACATTTTTGGATTTAGCCTGGTCTAAGATGCTGACAGTTTCCCAGTCGAAACTATGGTTGAGTCTTTCCATATATTGTGAGATTAAGGAGTTTTCATCATGTCTTCTGATTGCTAGTTGGTGTTCCTGGATGAGCTCTGCTAGCCTTCTGCCTGACTGTCCTACATAGTGGCTGTTGCAGTCCTTACGCTGTATGTTGTAGATCAGGGGTCCCCAACCGCTGGGCTGTGGACCAGTACCGGTCCGTAGCCTGTTAGGAACCGGGCCACACAGCAGGAGGTGAGCAGCAGGCGAGCAAGCAAAGCTTTGTCTGTATTTACAGCTGCTCCCCATCGCTCGCATTACCGCCTGAGCTCCACCTCCTGTCAGATCAGTGGTGGCATTAGATTCTCACAGGAGTGCGAACCCTACTGTGAACTGCGCATGCGAGGGATCTAGGTTGCGCGCTCCTTATGAGAATCTAATGCCTGATGATCTGAGGTGGAGCTGAGGCGGTGATGCTAGCACTGGGGAGCGGCTGCAAACACAGATTATCATTAGCAGAGAGGTCTGACTGCACAGAAACCATAATAAATCAATTGCTTGCAGACTCATATCAAAACCCTATCATGTAATGCGCTTGAATCATCCCGAAACCATCCCCACCCCTCCCCACCCCGGTCTGTGGAAAAATTGTCTTCCACGAAACCAGTCCCTGGTGCCAAAAAGATTTGGGACCGCTGTTGTAGATGACTCCTGTTTTTTCTTGTTGGGCTACTGGGTCTTTTGGTTTACTTAAGATGTTTTGGAGGGCTTTAGTTGATTTGTGTGCTATGGTGATGCTGTGTGGTTGTAATAGTCTGTTGATTGTTTCTGAGATGTTTTTGATGTCTTGTAGTGTTACCCTTTTCATAGCTTCATAGCTGTTGATTGTGCTGTAGTGGGTTGAGTGGTCAGGCACTTTTTGATAAAGTTGTGTGGGTATCCATTTTGTTGGAAGATGTTGTATAGGCGGTCTGTTTCCTTTTTCTGGGTTGCTGCAGTTCTGGGTTGCTGCAGTGCATCTGTATTCGTCTGTATAATGTTCTTACATAGCTCCTCTTGTGTTATTGTTTTCTTCTTCCCTTGTTCCCTTCCCTTGTTCCCTTGTTCCCTTACAAGGGAAAAAGAAAACAACACACTACTGTTCCTGGATATCCTGATCACCAGAGGAAATGATGGCAAATTAGAAACAAAGTGTGTCAAAAAACAACCCACCCTAACCAAGTGCTCCATTACCAAAGTAACAACCCAACCTCCCACAAGATGTCTATGATGGCTGTGGAGTTCAATATTTTGTTTAGATCTGTCACAGTCTTACACTCAAGTAGCAGGCATCTCTTTATTTCATGGCTAGAGTGACCATTCCTATGAAAAGTATCACCAGCTGTTTCTCTGCCTATTCTCGATTGGCATTGACTATTCACATAATCTTTTTTTTTTTAATAATGAGCAGCAGACAGGCTTTTACACTGTTTTTCACCTTTACTAGAGATTCCTTAAGTCTTCCTCAATTCTGGCCATGAAAGTGATATCAGCAGCATGTCTAAGACTGTTGATGTTTCTCCTCACAGTTTTAATTCCATTTTTTCTTCTAGTATTTTTCATTTCTTCTATATATAAATTAAATAAATAAGATGACTGGATACAACCTGGGCACATGTCTTTCCTGATTTTGAACCATTTAGTTCCTTCAGACTCCACTATAATGGTTGCTTCCTCATCATCATGCCGATTCTTCAAGAGGCTGAGGAGATGGCCCAATACACCCCCGTTTATACAGAAGGAAGTTCCACTAGATTTCTTGGATTGCAAATGACTATAGAGCATGAGGCTGCCTTTTACTTTTCCTCAGCTTTCATCTAGCTAGTAGCAGCCAATCCAATATGCTGCATTGCAGAGAAAGAAGAAATCCTATCATCTCTCCTTTGGGTTTTCCCCAAAGTCATCTGCCTGGCAGCTGTTCTATCATGCTAATCATTTCATGCCAATTAATTATGATAAGAACTGTAATTTTAAGAATGAATGTCTGGCCCTGTTTGTTTCCTCCTTCTTCCACAGTCTTGTATAAGCCTGGGGACAGGAATGATCTTACTACTGTTTTGAGGAGGCTGCTCACAAAGAATTGCTTTAAATTGATAAATACTTTCAGCACCTCTCATATGGAAATCAAATCACCTTGTCTAGATTGGGCAATCCACTGTTAGTGTGAATGAAAAGGATGCACTATCATAATATTTAGAAGTTTGTTATAAGTGAAATAGATAATAATGGATTCTGGTACAGGCACCGAAGTTGAGAACCATGCTGGTATGATTCAGAAAAAAGGAGCACTGGAGAAGAAGCTAATACTTACTAACTTGTAGCATTTCCATTCAAAATGACCTTAAAAAGCCAAGAAAATGTTGTGATTCAGATTCTGTACGACACATTCTGAAAATCCTAATTAAAATATTATGTTAAGCTTTTAACTGGCATATAGCATTTGTCACATTCATTCAAATGAGGAAAAACAGCTCTGGGGGAATATCTGTATCCTGGAATCACAATGCGATTTACTTTGATTTCCTGTTTGTAATGTGTGCACTGGCTAGAACTACCAGATTCAGACTGCAAAAATCCAGCCAGAACTATACAGCAGCGAAGAGATACAGACAATATCCATTATTTGCTGCTATCTAACAGACATCTGTATCTTTGCTGCCCAGAACTGGTAGACAGAGCACTGTCTGATTACAGAATCTGATGCAAGTAATGTTAGATGTTGAACTCAGGCAGAGGTTCCAACCTTGAACTGGTATGCTAAAGGATGCCAGTGGACAGATGATTCAAAGGAGATCAAACAAAGATGGAAGGAGTATACTGAAATATTGTACAGTAGAGATGTCAACATCCAAGATACCTTAGAAGATATTCCCTACTTTCAAGAACTTGTAATACTAGAAGATGAAGTTAGATCAGCACTCCAGTCATTACCAAGTTGGAAGGCTACAGGAACTGATGAAATATCCACTGAAATATGCCAAGCAACAAAAGATTAATCAGTAAAGGTTCTAACCAAGCTTTTCCAGCAAATCTGAGGAATGACACAGTAGCTAACAGACTGAAAGAGGTCAGTCTACATTCCAATGCCCCCCAAAAAAGAGACTTAACAGGGTGTGCAAACTATTGTACTATATCCTTAATTTCACACGCTAGCAAAACAATGCAGATTACAGCCCCACATGGAAAAAGAGATACCAGATTTTCAAGACAGCTTTAGAAAAGGCTGAAAAACATAAGACAGTATTGCTGATGCATGGGAGATAACTGAGAAAGGTAAAGAATACCCAAAAGAAGTCACTATGTGCTTCACTGATTATAGAAATGCCTTTGATTGTGTTGATGATATCAAGCTGTGGAAAGTGCTCAGAAAAATGGGAATCCCAGAACATCTCATTGTATTTATGAGAAACTTATATACAGGTCAGGAAGCCACAGTACAGACAGAACATGATGAAACTGCCTGACTTCAGGTTGGCAAAGGAGTGTGACAAGCCTGTATATTCTCCCCTTATTTATTCAACCTATATGCTGAAGGTGAAACTCGAAAAAGTAGAATATCGTGCAAATGTTCATTTATGTCAGTATGGCAACTCAAATGGTGAAACCAATATATGAGATAGATGCATTACATGCAAAGTGAGATATGTCAAGCCTTACTTTGGTATAATTGTGATGATTATGGCATACAGCTTATGAAAACCCCAAATTCACAATCTCAGAAAATTAGAATATTACATGACATCAATAACACAAGGATTGGAAATAGAAGAATATCGGACCTCTGCAAAGTATAAGCATGCATATGTACTCAGGACTTGGTTTGGGCCCCTTTTGCAGCAATGACTGCCGCAATGCGGCATGGCATGGATGCTATCAGCCTGTGGCACTGCTGAGGTGTTATGGAAGACCAGGATGCTTCAATAGTGGCCTTCAGCTCCGCTGCATTGTTCGGTCTCATGTCCCTCATCTTTCTCTTGGCAATGCCCCATAGATTCTCTATGGGGTTCAGGTCAGGTGAGCTTGCTGGCCAATCAAGCACAGTAATCCCATGGTCATTGAACCAGGTTTTGGTACTTTTGGCAGTGTGGGCAGGTGCCAAGTCCTGCTGGAAAGTGAAGTCAGCATCCCCATAAAGCTCGTCTGTGGAAGGAAGCATGAAGTGCTCCAAAATCTCCTGGTAGACGGCTGCATTGACCCTGGACTTAATGAAGCACAGTGGACCAACACCAGCAGATGACATGGCTCAGGAACCCTTTGCAGGTGTTATGGATTCATTAGCTGATTAGAGTGGGACACTTTGAGCCTAGAATATTGAACCTTTTCACACTATTCTAATTTTCTGAGATTGTGAATTTGGGATTTTCATAAGCTGTACGCCATAATCATCACAATTATACCAAAGTAAGGCTTGACATATCTCGCTTTGCATGTAATGCGTCTATCTCAAATATTGGTTTCACCTTTTGAGTTGCCATACTGACATAAATGAACATTTGCACGATATTCTAATTTTTCGAGTTTCACCTGTATATTAAGGGAACTGGATTGGAAGAAGATGAGCATTGTTTTAAAACTGAAGGAAGATACATCAATAACCTGAGCTATGCTGATGAGACCATCCTGATAGCCGAAAATGCAAAGGATCTGTAAGCTCTAGTAATACAAGTCAAGGGGCACAGTGAAAAAATGGGACTAAAATTAAATACAGGTAATCCTCGGGTTACAATGACAATTGGGACCAGAACATCTGTCACTAAGTGATGTAGTCATAAAACACAACGTCATGTGACTGCATCACTTAGTGATGGCAATCCCAGCAGTCCCAGTTGCCATAGTGCTGTCATAACCCCAAGACTTCACAGGTTGTTAAGTGTGAAAAGGTGAGAGTCGGAGGCAAGGAGTGTGGGGGTGTGTGTAGGTGCCATGGGGTGTGGGGAGTGCCATGGGCAGGCACTAGGGAGCATGAGTGGGCCGGTGGGGGCTGCAGGTGGACCAGTGAGGGCTGCGAGCTGGAGCTAGGGAGCCCTGGGAACTCGTACTCTGTAGTGGGGCTCCTTAGGAGAAAAAGCAATGGGAGAAACGTGTGACCTTCCCTGCTGGCTTCCCCATTGACTTTGCCAGCACAGAAGGTTGCAAACGGCGATCATGTGACCGCAAGACGCTGCAACTGTCGTAAGTGTGAGCCAGTTGCCAAGCACCTGAATCATGATAATGTGACCGCCAGGGTGCTGCAATGGTCAGAACTTCGAGGGCCATTCGTAAGTATCACTCATTCAGTGCCATCGAAATTTTGAATGGTCGATGAACGAGTGGTTGTAACTCAAGGACTACCTGTATAAAGGAGACCAAACTAATGACAAATGGTAGAACAGCCAGCTTTAGAAATGACAATGAAGATATCAAAGTGGTGGATAGCTTTTGACTTTTAGGATCACCCACCAACAGTAAAGGAACAAGCAGTCAAGAAATACACCACAGCCTAGCACTTAGTAGAGCAGACATGAAGGCCTTGTAAAAGATACTGAAATGCCATGATATGTCTATACCTACAAAGATCAAAATCATGCAAGGCGTACTATTCCCTATGACACTCTATGGAAGTGAAAGTTGGACATTGAAGAAGCAAGACAGGAAGAATATTGATGCTTGCAAACATGGACAGCCAAGAAAACAAATGGATCATCAAACAAATCAACCCAGAGTTCTCACTTGAGGCAAAAATGACCAGGTTCAAATTATCCTACCCCAGACACATTATATGAAGACCTAGTTCTCTAGAGAAGGCTCTAATGCTGGGAAAAGTGGAAGGAAAGAGAAGAGGATGACCAACAGCTAGGTGAACAGACTCAGTTACAGTGGCAATGAGTGCACTGTTGGGAGACTTGAAAGAACAGATTAGGGATAGTCCGTTACCCCTATGTGGTCAATAAGAGTCAACAATGACTTGATGGCACATAATAATCAATCAAAAATGTTAGTTGTGGTTTAAGGAACTAAATACATGAGAAACTGTCTTCTACCATTTCAGTCTACTGGCCCATCTAGGCCAATCCTGCCCATTCTAACAGTCTGAGGTCTCTTCAGGATAACAGTAAGCATGGTTTTTATATTACTGGCCACTGCAGATTCCTAGGACTATTTATGCTCAGATAAAGGTGGCATGAGTAGCAAGGTTCAGTTTGTGCACCAATTGCATCCATTTGTGCACTGGGAGGCTTTGCTCATGTTGACTTATGCCTTTTTGGATTACTCATATTTGGATTACTATAACATGCTCTACATGGGGTTGCTCTTGATGTGCATTTGGAAGCTGCAGCTGGTCCAGAATGCAGTAGCATGGGCAGTAGCAGGTGCATCTTGGTATGCCCATATAACACCGCTGTTCTGTGAACTGCACTGGCTCCCATTAGGCTTCTGGGCATGAGTCAAGGTGCTGGTTGTCATCTATAAAGCCCTACATGCCATAGGGCCTGGCTACTTGCAGGACCACCTTTCTCCCATTGTTTCTGCTTGCCCCACCATATTTATTAGAGACAGCATGCTCCAGGTCCCTTCTATCAAGCAATGCCATCTTGCTGGACCCTGGAGATGTGCCCTCTCTGTAGCAGCCCCTGCTTTGTGGAACAGCATCCTACCAGAGATCCAGATGGCCCCAACTGTATTAGTTTCTAATAAGGTTCTGAAGACCTGCCTGTTTCCCTTGGTGTTCAGGCCAGCAGGTTAGGCATGCTCAACTGTTGATGTGGTTCAATGACTGGGATGTATTGTTTACCTTGGCAACATGGGTCATGTTTGTAATTATTGGTTTTAATTTTTGTATGCTGCTCAGAGTCGTTGTGAGATGGGTGGCCACATAAATTATTGAAATAATCAAACAAACCATTTTGGTTAACAGGTTAACAAATTTGCTTTGTTTCTGAAAGCTGGTGTTAGGTACTGGATAACAATATGCAGTTACATAGAGGTGCACAACTTTCACTGGCTTGAGTGCTGTATTGAGGTTTGCATAGGGAGAAGATTCATAACTAAGTGATCTGGTCTGAGCTGACAATGGCATATTGTAAGAAATGGTTCCCAAAACATTGCCAGCCAAACACACACACACACACAACAAATCCCCAAAACACACACAAAAGCCCCAAACATTTTACCCCAAGCTGGTCTGGGGGCTGCCAAAGACATGATGGTTAATTGGCAAATAGTGAAATCACTGTTGAAAAGCCCAATATATCCTGTTCACAAAAGACACCAAAACAAATAGATGGCCACATTTTAGTTTAGTATGTTATGCAAATCCAGCCTATGTGGCTAGGTAAAGGTTCAATATGTCACACACCCCAGAAAACTGGATTAACTGAATTAAGTCAACCATAATTAAGACAGCATCATGCAAAGATAGACAATGGTTTTAATCCTATTGAAACGCAGTATTTATCAACAATAGCTCTATTCAAGTTGTTTCTCAGGTGTAGTACTCTTCAGGAATACATTTATTTCTTTTAGCCTCTGGCAGTTCCATAAAGTTATGTCTATATTAACCTTTGGTCCCTGGTCTATGAGATAAATTTACCACCACCTCCAGCAAGCACCCTGCCTCTTCCAATGAATTATGTCGCAATGTAAATGTGAGGAAAATTCATACCAAAAAAGGTATGCCTGTCATAGCTATGCAGGTTACTATAGCAATAAGTGCAACAGCTCCATTTTTGCTTAGGATCATAAAGTACAGCTGTTAACAGAAGGAAAATGTCATTTGATTTGTGCTCCTTAAGAAAATAATGGGAAAACTCCATTTTTACACTAAAACGTGTTGAAGCAATTTAAAAATGATGTTATAAACACTGGCTTTTGTGGCCATACAGGATATCTTTTTTTAGCAAAGAAACAATCTTTTGTAATAGCTAATATTTCTTCAGTGAGCATAAGTGACTAGAAGGGATTTTTTTCAATGGTTTCGATGGATGGTAGATATTAGCTATGAAACATATCCAGCCAGCATGAGGAGTGAGAATAGATAGTGAAAATGAACATTTATAATTTGCCAAAAAGTGAAACATTGTTTAGCATACTATTATTGTATTTTTAAGGTCAGTGTGCTAAAATAAATTGACCTTGGATACTATGCATGGTGGTAGTGGTGGAAACAAATGTTATTCCACACACATTTTATATGTATCCCTATAAAAATATACATCTAAATATTTACAGTTTTAAGTGAACTGCTGTGCACACTGCTCTAAAGAACAACCCTGTATCTGTTTTATTTTGCTCAACTTTTTAATTAAAAAAAATCAAAAGAGAATGGCATGCTGAAAAGAGATTTTTGAATACAAGTAGTCCTCATTTAATGACCACAACTGGGACCGGCAACTTGGTCATTAAGCAAAGAGGTTGCTAAGTGAAAAATCACGTGACAGCAACTGTGCTTATAATCTTACTTCAACTTTCCTTTGCTTTACAGGCCTGTGAAGTTCGTAAATGCAGGCATTGGTCACAAAGTTACTTTTTCATCACTATCGTAGCTGCAAATGGCCGCTGTCTGAGGCAGTTGTCAAGCGAGAAGTACCTGTAGTTGCAGCCCAGTGCTTTGTTTCGAAGTGTTCCCAAGCATCCAGAAAGAAATAGAAATTAAACTCGGGCTGGGAACAAGGATTCTGGGAGGAGCTACATTTTAGGAGCATTCTAAAAGACTGTGGCAAGGTGGTGGGAGCAAAGGTGTTCTTTAGAGTGGCCACCTTAGCTTTGTTTGTGCTGATTTGTTTGCTTTGTTATGTTCTTAGCTTTAAGAATTTGGATCTTGCCTCAGCCTTCTCTGTAAGAGTGTCCTTCTATAGAGATAGTTAAGGAACAAGAGAAAAGGGACCCTGTGTTGAGAAAAAGAGGCAGAGCTCATTGCAGAGCTGAGTTAAAAATGCATGGGCAGCCAAGGGAGACTGCAGTTCAGAAGTTATTATTATCCATCAAATAGCTCCACCTAGAGCCCTGTGAGCAATTTTAAAAATAAAACCCATAACCCTAAGAGCTCAGTCAATCTAAGGCATACAGTGTATTTTTTTTTTTTTTAATGAAGTACATATGGCAATAGACTGCTAAATATTTGGCCTGGACTGGGACGGCAAGTAATAAAACCTAGAAAAATGCATTTAGCACACAGCTATGTATATGCTGCATATGCATCTACAGTATTCAATTACTGTTTGCACAAACTACATAATTAGTGCCACAGACAACTTCATTATTCGCATATGGGCTTCCTGTTCTACTGAAAAAAAATAAAAAAGTGGATGCAGAGATAGCCTGAGTCTCCCTGAGCCTATTGGAATTCCCAGCCCTGCAAGAAATTATTGACGAACAGGAAGAAAGTATGAAGGGGTCTCATTTACTTTAAAGACATCCCCCAATATACAGTATGTCCTTCTCTCTTTAAAGGCTGGGCATATTGCAATCTTGCATGATTGTGGCAGTTTAAAAAATCTAATAAATATGTAAATAACTTAAATTTCAGGCCAAATTATGTTTTATTGTTATTTACATGTGGAAGCATCAAAATATTGTTATGTAAAATGTTCCAATTCCAGATTCCAGATATCCAGTCTTGCCTTTTGCTCCCTATTTTTGGGGGAGCAAAACAATGCTATTGTTTTTCGTGAAGAGCAGAAATATCTTAAATTGATAATTTAAGTAATGTTATTGTTCTTTCAGTCTAAGCGATAGCAAGGAATCTTCGTCCTTAATCGAATAATATATGGATTGAAGTTGGATACAAAAATGTCTTCCCACATTCTCAAAGAACATACAGTAAGTGATTATTTCTTTATAATGTACAGCTCTTGCCTAAGGCTTGTCTGAGGCTGATAAAAAAAGGTAAAACCTCTTTGAAATTGAGATCAACTTCTCATGACCACATGGACATGTCCATGCTCTTTTCTTGTTAACAGTATAAAACCAGTTTGCCACTGACTTTTTCTGAGGGTTTTTTTTTTGGGGGGGGGGGATACCCTCTCTAGTCTAAGCCATGGGATTTCTTAGTAGTCCCGCATCCAAGTATTAACCACGTTAGACTTTTCTTTGAGATCAGCCATGGTTGGCTAGCAGCTGCTTCCCTGCTGGGACAACTGAAGCTGATGTTATACCCCAACTAGCGTTACTAAGCATGTTTGTAATGAGAGCAAAGAATGGGATTAATGGTACAGAAGTAAAGGGCCTAGGCATGACAGCATTGTGATTTTGCATCTTAATGCCCATTTATTTTCAAATCTTCATTGCTAGAAATGCACAAAGCACGGGTACAAGCTCACATCTGAGCTACAGAGTGGCAGTAAGAGCAGTGAAGTGCTCAGACTTTTTTACTCTCATTGTGTCAAGAGTGGTGCTATCCAGTGGCCTTGGGTAAGATTGCCTGCTCCTTGTTAGAGAGCAGGAAGACCTGCTGTCTGGTTGTGGTGACTTGTTGCCACAGCATTTTGCTGATATTCACCATAGCTTTAACTCTTCACGGGCAGAGTCTGAAGTGGTGGCTGGAGTCACCTGTTGCCGTGTTACCTGAAACTCCTTAACCTATAGACTCCAGTGGAGTAAGTGGGGGCCAAATGTGCTTTCACACTGATGGCTTGGATTCATTCCTGTTCAGACACCTTCAGGTGCTGGGGTAATGGTGATAAGCTGAGTCTAGGAGGTAGTCAATGGTTCTTTGGGGGTAAGGGCGATGGCAACTGCCCTTAAGGAAATGGTGGTGTCCTGACTCCAACCTTCTTTTGGGGAAAAAGTGAGAGTAGCCAGTTACAGCATATCTTGAAGGAAGTCAATCATTTAAACCAGAGGCGTCAAACATGCGGCCCACAACACTCCCTAGTGCGGCCCGAGCCAGATTTAAATACAGTTGGGGAATATTTAACAAAATAACATAAACATACAGTAAAACATAGATTATATTACATTTTAAAATTAAATAATAATGCGCTTAGTCACCAATCACCAAAACTGTGGGCTTGCAACTCACAAGGAGTCCTGCCCAAGCTCACTGCCTTGGCTTAATTGCAGCAGCCAAGATTGCTTGGCGCTGCCGCAGTGTGGGCTGAGCAGGAGCACCATGTACCAGGAGTTCCCTCTCAGTCTGAGCTGCAGCACACCAAGTGACCTTGCCGCTCCAGTTAAGCTCAGGCAGCGAGCTTGGGCTTTTCCCTGGAGAGCAGGCAGGCAGGCAGCCTTGCACCGGCAGCCAACCTGCTGGACCCCAGAGCTTCCAGCACATGAAGGAGCACCTTTCTCCAAAACAGCTGAATTAATATCTCTACTCCCTTCAGAAAAGGCTGGATTTCCCTCCTTCCTCCAAAAGAGGGTTAATTTCCCTCCTCCCTCAAAAATAGGTTTAATTAATATTTGTTGAGTTTTGGGCTGCACAAGACCCATGATCATTGGTAACTTTATTGTTAATTTAAAAATTGAATTTTTTATAAAGTTTAAATATATCCAGAGGAAGAGGAAAAAATGGGGGGAAAATGAAAGAGAGAGGATAATCTAAATTTTTTTGTATAATGCTTTTGATAAAATAGTTTCTGGCAAAAGATTCCAAGTTTCTAGCAACGAATATTAAATTAATTTTGAACCTTTTTTTAGTGATATGTTTTGTAATATTTTGAATCAATTCAATATTAAAATATAAAATCGTATGCTTCCTTTTTATCTATAACTAGTTCCTACCTGATTTGTGTGCATGTACGTAACAAATGTAACAGTATATAAATACACATAAATATTGAAAACAGTAATAATTTGTAATAATACATTTTTAATGTATTAGTTATATTTAGTTCCTATCTGGTTTTAATGTGTTGACATATTAATAAACAAAGAAATATATAAAATGTATGGTTTTCTAAGGCAGTGTGTGACCCACAGAGTTCCTTATGTCCAGTTTAATGGCCCCCATTTCTATTTGAGTTTGACACCACTGATCTAAAACCTTTTCAGTCTGGATGCAGATCAAGGCACAGGATGAAAACAGCACCAGTCATTCCAGTAGATGACCTTTGTCATGACCTGATACACAGCTTTACATCTCCATCTTGGGATGGGCTGCCGATGCTGTGGAAATCTTGACCCAACATCTGAAGGCTGTTAAAGCAGAAGAGGCTGAAGCTGAATCCAAGCACAATAGAGTTGCGGTTTGCTCAGAGGGATTCTGTGCTGGTTCTGGTTGTAATTCTGGAAAGGGGAAAAGATGGCATTCCCTCTGAAGGAACAGGCTTCAAGCTAGGGATCGTCCTAGGTTCATGGCTATGATTAGATAGGCAGGTGGAGGCCACTATCAGGGAACATTTGCCCAACATTAGTTGGTGTGCCAACTGCAGCTCTTTTTGGAGCGGGAGGCCCAAAACTTACCACAATTGGATTACCACAATGTATTCTACATAGGGCTGCCTTTGATTCCAAAAGCTACAATTGGTGCAAAATACAGCAGCCTGCTTGCTGGCAAATTAGAGCCATTATAGCCATGTAACACCTATGCAGAGGGCCCTAAGGTTGCTGCCCATAGGTTCCCAGGTTCAATTCAAAGTGCTGCTCTAGCCCATAAATCTCAACATGGCTTGACTCCTAAGTACCTTCAGGATCACACAGTCCTTGGGGAAATGATGCACCTGGTGCACACTCCCTAACAAAATCCCACATTACTGACAGGTTAAAAGGACAGGGGTAGTGGTCAGTGGGTTTTTTTTCTCCCTTCTTTATGGCCTCCCTAGAAAGTCCTATGGGATTTTCCCAGCACCCATCCTATGGGTCTTCTAGACACTAGTGAAAGCAGAGTTTTTTCAGAACCTTGAGGAATGATGAGGTATACCATCTATCTTATAGAAGAGCGTTAAGACCTGGCTCTGCCACCTAACGTGGGGATCTAACGGGGGCTCGCAGCACTGGGGTGATTGGTGGTTTGAGGATGCTCTCTCTGTCTTTTAACCTTGTATATTTTTTTGGTAAAGATTTTTAACTGTTTTATTGCTTTTTCATTTGTAAGCCGCCTAGAATCACTTATACAGTGAGATGGGCAGCATATGAATTTGATTAATAAATAAATTAAATAAATTATTGCAATATACAGTTTCCTTGTCCTTTATTATTGCCTTGATTTTAATAGTTTATTGTTATAAATGTTTGGGAATCTATGCAGATTATGATATATAAAAAACAAATAAAAATTAAGATCCCAGTCCTTTGTGGAAGGTTCAGGGTTTTAAGCAATCTGGTACTTTCTGGATATATTGGACAAAGCTGACTGGAAACAATTAAGTTGTTATTTAATATACCAGAAGAATATCAAACTGGTAAAAATATAATTATTCTGATTTCTAGTCTTATCTGTGTGTTCCTGGAAAAATCAGTATCTTAAAACCAGGTCACCAAATAAATGGTTACATTAGTTATTATATAAAACTATCAATGATCTTAGCAGAGCATCGTAATTGCTTCTCATCTACCTCATGTAACAAAGAGTTGCTTTTATTTATTGTTTTGTCTTCCCAGTACTTAACGCTCTGATTCCTTTCTTTCAAGAACTAGACTAACAAGCCTCCACTCTCTGCCCTCATCCATTTGCTCTTGGCATATGGCCAGATCTAAAATTCTGGCTTTTAAAATACTTACATTTGATAAGCTTGGTTTACAATAAAATGTTGCAGCATATTCTCTTTCAGCAAAAAATGTTCATTTTTAGGTTATCTTAGATAGTCATGCCCTCTCTAGAATACAGGTAGTCTTCAACTTACGACCACAATTGGGACTGGAACTTCCATTGCTAAGCAATGTGGTCGTTGAGTCACGCCTGATTTTACAACTTTTGCCATAGTCATTAAGTGAATCACCATGGTCGTTAAGCAAATCATGCAGTTAAGTGAATTTAACTTCCCCCACTGACTTTGTCCCCTGGGAAGATCGCAAATGGCGATCATGTGACTCCAGGATGCTGCAACTGTCATAAATACATGCCAGTTGCCAAGTGCCTGGATTTTGATCATGTGACCATGGGGATACTGTGATGGTCATAAGTGTGAGGACCGGTAGTCACTTTTTTCAGTGCTGTCATAACTTTGAACAGTCGTCAAGTGAATAGTCATAAGTCAAGGACTCCCTGTATTATAAACTGTAAAGGGCTCAAGAACAGTTGGCCCACTGTACCCTAATTTAAGCTTCTGTGTTTCTTTTCCTAGTGATTCAATTCAAAATAGGCTATATTTCTTCTTGCTGGATTGGGAGGTTTAGGTTTATATATATTTTTATTTATATATATATATATATATATATATGTGTGTGTGTGTGTGTGTGTGTGTGTGTGTGTACTGTTAACACAGTCTTCAAATAACCAAAGCAATGTCTATATAGACAGACATCACCACATGGAGTACACTGAAACCAAATTGACACTATTATTGGTCCAAGGAGGTGGAAGAACTCAGCAAAGACCAGGCCAGGGATTAACTGAAGAACAGATCACAGACTGCTCATGTGCAAGGTCCAAGTTAAGCTAAAGAAGAGGATAACAGACAACCAGTTTCCACAATATGATCTTGAGCATATGCCTACCATTTTCAAGAACACTGGGAATTGCTTTGAAGTCCTGAACATCACAGATAGGGAACCAGAGGAACTCTGGAATGAAATCAAGTTGTGAAAAAAGACTGCCAAAGATAAAGAAACAGAACAAAGCAAACCAGAAGTCAGAACAAATGGTGGAAACTGCCAAGAGAAGACAAAGCTAGGAAAGGCAAAGATCTCAGGAACAAGCTTAACAAAGAATTTCAGAGAGCAATTAGAACAGATGAGAGGCAATATTTTAATCTGTAAAGACATCAAAGATGGAAAAACAAAGTAAGTTTTCCAAAAGATCTTTGAACTCAGAAGGGAGGTTCGAACCCCAGATTGGTTTGCTAAAGGATGCTAATGGACAGATAGTAACTAATTCAAAGAAGATCAAATAAAGATGGAAGGAGTATACTTGAAATCTGACAGAAGATATTCTTCATTTTCAAGAACCACTAATACTAGAAGATGACATTAGATGCAAACTTCAATCATTACCAAGTTGGAAAGCTACAGGAACTGATGGAATTGTCAGAACCCACTGAAATATGGCAAGCAACAGAAGAAGAATCAGTAAAGGTTCTAACCAAACTATGCCAGCAAATCTGGAGAATGACACAGTGGCCAACCGATTGGAAGAAGTCAAGAAGTCAATCTACATTCCAATAAAAAAAAGGAGACTTAACAGAGTGTGCAAACTATTGTACAATACCCTTAATTTTACATGCTAGCAAAATAATGCTTAGGATCATCCAACCCAAATTAGAGCCATACATAAAAAGGGAAATACCAGATGTTCAAGCTAGTTTTAGAAAAGGTCAAGGAATAAAAGACATTATTGCTGATGCATTCTGGATAATTGTGAAATTAATTACCACTAAAGACCGTCAAAAAGAAGTCAGCATGTGCTTTGCTGATTATACAAAGACCTTCCATTGTGTCAACCATATCAAGCTGTGGCATGTTTTTAGGAAAATAGGAATCCCAGAACATCTTTTTTTAATTAGAAGTTTTTAATGTAATAAAATACACAAAACAAACAAGATAGAAAATAAGAGATAGAGAAAAAAGAAACTGAAAACAAAAAACCCAAAAACCTACAATTGTGCTTTCCACCCTTCTTTCTATCAAGTAATTGGCATCTTAAACTTTTTCCCAACTTCTTAGTCTCAGGAATCCCAGAACATCTCATTGTCCTCATGCAAAACCTATACGTAGGTCAGGAAGCCACAGTATGGACAGAACATGGCAAGGCTGCAGGTCAACAAAGAAGTGAGACAAGGCTGTTTACTCTCCCTTTATTTATTCACCCTTCATGCCTATGATAGGATCCCAATTAAGTTAAGATACAAACCACAGACCAGGAGGCTGAATGCTTTTCCTTTGATATGTACACAAGGTTGTTTATTATACCAAATACACAGTTCTAATGTATGTGGTGGATTGCAGAAGAGAGCAAGGTTCTCAGGAAGGAGGGGGCACATTCCAAGAAGGGCAGAGAGACAAGAGACAACCCAGTCCGGAGCTGGAGCATGGGAAGTATAAGAGGTTTAGAATAGCCACTCCCTAGAATCTCCCAGAGTATATCTACTAGTTGTAGCAGTAGAGATTTGTCTGGCAAGATTTTGTCTTTATGGTGTAAGCAATAAAGGAACTGAACTCAGTTGGATTGTTTCCCTGTTGTTCTTGGGCTGGGCCTGACAGTGTGTTAAACCTAATACATACAACTAATCTACTTTCAGTGCCTATTAATATATTTATAAGTGATATTATATCTATAAGTGAAAAGTGACAATCTTTAACAAAGTTACAAATTTCCCTTTTACTCTGTGTTCTTAATTACCTACCTTTTCTAGCACTAAAGGCAGTAATACCACAGTTCTTTCCTAGTCTTCACCTTTGAAGACTGGGAATTCTGTTCCTTTTACTCAGGGCTTAACATCCTTTCACCTTACACGTAGCCCTATATTACCTTCCACTGTCAGCAGTAAGTCCTGCTGAAGTTTGAATTAGCCTTGTCTGTGTTTCCTTTTACTGAGTTGCTTCTCTGTCTCTCAGTCCTCATCAGTTTGTAGGAGGGAGAAAACAATTACTTGTTGCTGGCTGACTAGCTGATTCTGCATTTTTGGAAGGCTTGCAAGTCTGTAAGGCCCTGCTACTCCTTTCACAGCTGGAGTAGCTTCAGACTCGACCAACTGTTTTAGTTTCACCTCCTCCCCACACAACTGGGTTCTTTAGTTCTCTAGCACAATCACCTTTCTCTCTTCCACCCACACCCAGCACCTTTTATTTCTCTTTTCTCCCTGCAGTATAGGTGTGGTCCTTTGCTCTCTTGAAGTCCCAGGGAACACAACCCATAAGGAAGGAAAGCTCATATCCACAGCCTTGAGTCTTTCCTTCCACATATATATATATATATATATATATATAATGAGAGACACTGGATTAGAAGATGATGAGTCTGTTTTTAAAACTGGAGGAAGAAACATCAGTAACCTGCTGTTATTGTTATAATACACACGTACACATACACATATTTTAGATATGTCAATTTCTAGTTTTCCCCCAATAAATTATTCCCCTTAATTCACAGAAATATGTATGTTGAAAAGGACAATTTCCAATATGAAGATAGTACATTAGTGAGAAGTAGCTATGGAGTTACTTATTATAGGAGAATTACAAAGAGTTTCATCTATACCTCCAGACTTTTTTTCAAACTACATTAGCTGGGCTTCTAGACCACTTATTCTTTGCTTAGACTTGCAATCTTGATTATGTATAAATGATAATCCAGCCTTTTCACTAGAGATCACATGTACTTACATATGATATTATCAGCAAGAGATGACTACAGGAGACCTCAACAAGCCCTATTTCTTGAATGTGATTCTTGGATTGAGGCAAAGAGACAGTGGGGAAAACTACACAGTGTATCTGTAGCTGGTCCCAGCTTCCCCTTCTTATTCTTTAGAAGTCTAAAGCACTGTTTCGATAGGAATCTATGAGGTGCTTTATTATTGTTGTTGTTGTTGTTTATAAATGTGATTTCTAAAGCAGCTTTCCATCCATTACATATCCCTTCTGGAAGGTTTTCCATCAGGGTGGAAACCTATGACCTTTCAGATGTTGCTGAACTACAGTTCCAAGCACTCTCAAGGCCAATACTGAGATGTCTGGAACTGTACTTTAGTTCTCCAGTCCTGTTCTAGATTGCTTAAGGAGGCTTCAAGGTCTCATTACCAGTGTTTGGTTTTCTTCTGAAGAAAGTTAAGTTCAGTGAATTGTTTAAATATCATCATCCCATACAGCCTAAAAAAGTTGCTCTTTATTAATTGGCAGCAGCATTTGAATCAAACTTAGCAATTTAGTGAAGCTAGCTGGCACACACCAAGGAAAGAGTGTACTTACATCTCATTCACTTTATCTTCTGGACCTTGCACTTGTCCAGTAACCGTCCCTTGTCTGGTATTTTTAACCCAGCCAACTACACCTGCTTTCCTAGCTTTATCCTCTGTGTACTGGTTTGGAAAACAAACAAACAGAAGAAGAAATATTCAGCATGCATTTAGTACTCAAAACTGTGATAATACAGTTCAGTCTCAAAACTTCAGTTTTATTCAGTATGATTTGCTTCTTAATGGCCCAGTTTTTCTGTAAAGGACCAGTAACTGTGCTTTAAACTTGTTTCTGCTATTTTTAGATTTGGCAGTGGAATTAACCTCATCCTCTTTATTGCAAATATGTGTAGGGTGGTTTAAAAATTATATTCAGAGCATCTTCCAAAAATAAGAGACATGAGAACGTTAAAGAGTCACACAGGTGTTTGAACAACTTAAAAGGAGAGAATCAATAGACTGAAATCAGTTTAACAGTAACAACATTAATACAACTTCAAAATAAAATAAAATAAAATAAAATAAAATAAAAAAGCATTAAGGAGGTATCAGACTTCCCTCCTAATGATCTGGACTGAAAGCAGTTTACACAAAGAACAAGTCTCTCAGAGTTCTGATTAGTAATACTTATTTAGAAGAAAGGGTAAGCTTACAATACAAGAATTCCAGGATGTACTTTATCTTCCATGAGAAACCTACATATAAGCATTTTAATGTGGCAATTCTATGTGTTCTTTTTTGGGTTAATTAGTTATTTATTTAATGAATTTGTAAGGCTGCCCAACTAAAAAAAAAATGACTCTGAGCAGTGTATAACAAAAGTAAACAACAAAAATACCATACATTAAAAAACAACCCAGGATATAAAATATAGAACATAAAATGGCAACCAAATGGGATAATTGAACAACCAAACTCAGTTGGATACAAATGCATGGAGAAAAACCCAGGTCTTAATGGCTTTTCTAAAAGTGTGTAGAGTTGGGGCCTGTCATATATCTTCCTAGGTCCCATAAGACAGCAATGTTTAAATGAAGGCACTTTGAATATGTCCTTCCTGTGGGAACATGTGGACAAATATCCTTGGCAGAAAGCAGTCCCATAAGTAGCCTGGTCCTATGCCATGTAGGGCTTTAAAGGTGATAATCAGCACCTTGAATCACATCTGGAACTCTTCTGGGAGCCAATGTAGATTGTGGAGTAGTGGTGTCACATGGATGTAATGACCTGTACCCATAACTATCCATGCTGCTGCATTCTGGACAAACTAAAGCTTCCAGATGGTCTTCAAGGACAACCTCATGTAGACTTCATTGCAATCATTCAATCAGGAGGTGATTAAGGCATAAGTGATCCCGAGCAAGGCCTCCTAGTCCAGGAACAGGTGCAACTGGCACCCAAAATTCAGTTTTGCAAAGGTCCCTCTGGCCACAGCTGCCATCTGCTCTCTAAGCAGGAGCTGAGAGTCCAGGAGGACCCTCAGCTTGCACACCAAAAACCAATGATAGAAACACTTTGGTTCCTGGATCTGGGGGACCTAAAACCTATACCTACTCCATCTTTGCAGGGTTAAGCCTCAACCTGTTCTTCTCCATCCAGACCCTTGTAGCCTCCAGACACTAGAACAGAACCTCAACAGCTTCACTTGGATGGCCGGGGACAGAAATGTACAATGGTGTATCATCAGTGTACTGTTGATACTTCACTCTGTATCAATGGAGGACCTTGCCCAGTGGCTTCATGTATATATTAAAAAGGAGGTGGGAGAAGGTAGAGCCCTGAGCACCAGTATGGATCCACTTTATTCTACTTTGGTCATACACTTTACAAAAGATTCAGGCAAATTAGAACAGGTTCAGAGAAGGCCAATGAACTTGATCAAGGGACTGGAAACTAAATCCTTTGGAGAGAGATTGAAGGAGCTGAATACTCTTGAGAAAAAATGACTAAGGTAAATATGATAGCATTCTTCACATATCTGAAAGGTTGTCACACAAAAGAAGTTCAATATCTGTTTTCTTTCATTCCATAGTGCAAGAGCCAGAATACTGGATTTTAAGTTACAGGAAGTAGATTGCAATTAAATGTTATAAAATCATCCTATTGGTAAAAGCAGTTAAACAGAGGAACCAATTACTCAGAAAGATTAGAGGTTTTCTTTCAATGGATATGTTCAGGCAGAAGCTTGACAGTAATCTTTCTGGGATGTTTTAATCTGGATTCCTACACTGGTAGGGGGTTGGATTCAGTGATCTAAATGGCCCCTTCCAATTCTATAATCTAGGCTAAATATTCTTCTCCAAAATGTGCTTTTGAACGAGAAAGAGACATACACGTTTTAATTTGGTGCTTGGTACTTATTCAAAAGTACTTAATGATGAGAAGCGTATACTCTTATTTTTCATACTTGAAGTTTGTAAGAAGTTATGTGTATCCCACATGGAAGGCTTTTACGAATTAATTATGTTCATCAATTATATTTGCTGAGTTAATTACTTTGGACTGCAAAGAGCACAGCACATACAATGGCACCCAACAAGAACACTGCCAAATACTTTATTTTACCTAGAACCGCTTGCTACCCTTGCATTTCTCCACATCTTTCTCATAATAATTAAGACTAAATCTATGCATGCAGCAGACTGTGTGGTAGCATGCTGAAACAGAAAGCTGGCCAGTAGCATACAGAATTACAAACACTATTACATGCTGAGGATACTGCCTTAAATGGCAGGAGAAAAATTCGAAGACAAAATTGACTTATAAGGAGCACAGCACCAGAACATGCAAACAGTCTGGATCAGGCCTCTTAAAATCCTCCATCAGGCTACTGTATATTCCTTCTTCTCTCACCAATCCTTGTACTCCATCCCTTTATATTCCCTGCTGTTGTTTGAAAGAAAAGTATAATGCCTAGAATCCAGTCTGTATTAGGAAAGTATATGGGTATATTCCCACATTTTCAGAGCATTTTGTTCTTTAGGGGTGTATATACTCTCTCTAGAGATTTGTCTCCTTGATCACCTGTCATCAGTTTTTTCTGGAACTTTGCTGCCTCCGTGTGTGTAAAAACTCATTTTTATTTTGGCCTAGTATGACAAGATACGATCACCCGAATGCAGTTTTAGAAAAAAGAGAAGCGACATTTAGCGAATGGGGCATGTGTTATAAGGATGAATTTGATGTTGTTTTCTATTTCTCTGCAGCTTTTTAAAAATAAAAATATAAAGTAATTTTGGGTATGTGTTAATGCAACTGAAGAGGCAATTGAAGTGAAAATACAAAGCAATATAAATGAAAAGTGATGAAATGTACCCATAACCTATTTATAGGGTTTACTGCATATTTGGGAATAGTATACCCAGATACTGTAGGTGTGAGTCCTCTCCCTTCCCCCCACTAGCATATCAACATGGGAAGGGGGGAGGGAGGGAAAGGGAAAATAAATAGAAAATCTCATTAGCTGCTGATTTTACCAGTTATCTAGAATATAAAGAAATGACCAGAAAGGGCATTATACGTATTTCTGCAAAAAAACTGAAGCAAATAACAAAAAAACTTACCATATAGGAATTAATACATAGCCCAGCCCCATCTGATTTGAAACATCAAATTTCAAAAAACAGTTTGCATATAGCACAGCACAGATAACCACTATACAGTAAACACAGGTCCAGTTTAGGCCATCAAGAATATGACAAGACTTTTGCTACTATGCTCTGTCTTCTCTAGATACACTGTCTTAATCAAAAGTCTCCAATGAACCACAGCACATAAACTCTGCAAATATTGTTATGAAGTTTAGGATCTGAACTATGGTTTGTAGTTGCTTTAAGATCCTGGTTTCTTCTGAGCCTGGTGCTTACAATTTCCAAGATAAATAATAAGGGATGCTTCTGTGACAGGAGAGAGGAAAATCATACACTAAACAAATATTCATCTGAATTTATTTTTTTTTAAGCGAGAACCAAGTAACTGTGTAATTTGCACTCTGTGCCCAAAACAATTTGGACTAAGTCCATTCAGATGGTTATATTGCATTTTACTCATAAAGTTCTGAAATTACTTTTTTATTTGAAAGAATTAGTTATCTTTTTTGCAGCCAAATCCTGCAGGCTTTTCAGAAACAGAAACTGTACTTCATCACATTCCTGTTGATCTTCTCGCCACTGCAAAGCCATTTCTAATGCACTATAGGCTTTAGAGTGGGAAGGTCCAGGAATATCAACAGTGTTACAAATATTTTCAGCATCAAAGTTCTCATTTTTGAAATCTGTGAATTTCTGTTTCAGGTTCAGGCAGTACCGGGCTTTTTTGCACATTTCATTGTTTCCGGTTTCTTTTTGCCATTTTCACTGCTCATCGCTGAGAAATAATGCAAAAGGATGTCTTTGTTTTTCTTCAGTTGTGAAACTGTGGATTTCCCAATTCCAAACTCCTCTGCTAATACTGTCGCAATTTCACCTTTTTCCAACCTTTCAACAATATTTATTTTGCTTTGGAAAGTGAACACAGTCTGTTTACGTTTCTCAGTCATTGTGAAAAATGGGCTCTTGCTCATCTGTAATCCTTCCATGTTGCACAATCTTAAGTATAGATAATGGGAAATGCAAGATTCCTGTGTAAGTCCGTGTGACCTTTGTACAGCGCTTACATTCATACACATGTACCTCTTTTCTTTTCTCATGTAGCTGAATATATATTACGTTATTTATACAACTAATGTTCATAAAATCAGAGTTCTACTGCAAAAGGGTTTCCATTAAAGCATACATTACAGTTATATGATACTTAACTGTCCAGATTAACTGAGAAAACTTGGCACTGCAGATTCCTGAAGTCTCTGCACAGGCTTTCTATTTTTATTCTCAAAAATGTTATAGAGAAGTGATGCAAAAATGATGTACTTCGTGTTGCCTTACCATTCTGAAACAAACCCCTGGGAAAGAAGAATACAAAGAAAATAAAACAATAAATACTTGCTCAAACTAATGGAGCAACATTTCATTTGCATTTATGAAACATGCTAGAGGCATTGTATCAACTGCCAAAAGACTGCCAGACAATTTTTATTTTGATAGATGGTTTTGTAAATTGAAAAGGGATGAAGAGTAACACCTTTTGGGAAACAAAGACAACTGATAAAGCAGCTGGTGGAGCAAGTGAGATCCAGATGAGCAACTGAATTCAGTGGATGATGGCTCAACTGGGCTCTCTGTTAATGAGTTACACATCTGGGTTATGGAGCGGCATTTGGGGCTAAGCGTAATATTGGAAAATTTCTCACTGTCATATTCAGTTGTTTTTGCTAAAGTTGTTCTTTACTGCTTTATTCGCTTCTTTCTTTTGGGATCATACAACAAAACAAAACTTATAAAAAAGCTTATCATCTGTGTTTTTATTATGCTACTTGGCTGCTGCTCTATTGATTTTACTCAGCTATGATACAGGGTAGGAAAGGAATAATAAAATAATAAATTGAATTAACTTTCATTTATGTAAATATGTTTAAGATCAAGTTTTCCAACTTATATAATTACAACTCACAAATTGAATAACTATAATGTTTATTTAGCAATTAATGAAATTGCAGTATAATTGTTTTTATGTCATATAGATAGAAAATGTTTAAATCAGAACTATTACATAGATTACATATGATGATGACACAGATATAGATATAGATATATTGCACTACAGCTGCTGTAATCTTGGAGATGCTTGGCTACACGATCAAGAAGAATAGCAGTACATACTCTCCCTGGAAAGTGAGTTTGGAGGCTAAGATCAAGGCAACTTGGAGAGAAGTTAGTAAGCTAGTGAAACTACAGAAGAGATTAAGGATAAGACTTAATGGGCCTGACTCCATCTGAAGCCCTAGAGACTGCTAAAAAAAGGCTCACAGCACTGGCTACCAGGCTAAGAAGATACATTACAGAAGCAGAGGCCAAGAAGATAAATGCCCTGTTCTCCAAAGAACCATCCAAAGTGTACTCCCAACTGCAGTGCAACAACAGTGTACAGCAGAGCCACCAACTGCAGTGCAACAACAGTGTAACAGCAGAGCCACCAACAGCTGAAACTGAACAGTACTGGAAGAACACATGGGAGAAAGAGAAGACACATACCATCAGTGCAAAGTGGCTGCAAGACCTGAGAGCAAACCACAGCAATCTCCCAGAACAGGAACCAGTCACCATCACAGTAGCAGACATCCAACAGCAGATCAAGAACATGAAAAGCCGGACAGCACCTGGCCCAGACATGATCCACCTACTAGCAAAAGAAACTAACAGCAGTGCATGAATGCCTAGTGGCACAGATGAACAAGCTGCTATCAGCAGGCTCCCACCCAGACTGGCTAACACAAGGAAGGACAGTGCTGATCATGAAAGACTCTCACAAGGGGATAGCACCATCCAACTACCAGCCAATAACCTGCCTTCCCACAACATGGAAAGTCTTATCAAGCATCATAGCTGCCAAACTACAGGACCATACGGGCCAGTACATGAGCCCAGCTCAGAAGGGCATTGGGAACAACACCAAAGGCTCAAAACATCTGTTGCCCATAGATAGAGCAGTCACCTGAGATTCAAGGTCTAGACAGACCAAACTGAGCACAGCCTGGATTGACTACAGGAAAACCTATGACTCAATGCCACACACATGGATCTGTGAATGCCTGGCACTATACAAAGTCAACAGGACACTAAGGACCTTCCTTAAGAACTCAATGGGACTGTGGAAGACAACACTGGAAGTCAACTCAAGACAGCTCACACAAGTGGCCATCAAGTGCAACATATACCAAGGTGATGCACTGCCCCCCACTGCTGTTCTGCATAGGCTTGAACCCCCTCAGCCAGATAATCACAAGGACTGGATACAGATACATGTTCAAGAGTGGAGCTACCATCAGCCACCTCCTCTACATGGATGACATCAAGCTGTATGCTAAGAGTGAACAAGACACTGACTCGCTGAGCCACCTGACACAGATCTACAGTGAGGACATTGGGATGTTATTTGGACTGGAGAGAAGTGTGGCCAGATGGTAGTAAAGAGAGGGAAGGTAGTTAGGACTGATGGGGTGGAACTACCAGCGGGCCACATAGCAGACATAAAGACCAGCTACAAGTATCTTGGTATCCCATAGTCACATGAGAACCACAATGAGGAGGCAAGGAAGACAGCAACATCCAAGTTCCACCAAAGGATAAGACAGGTCCTGAAGAGCCAGCTAAATGGGAAGAACAAGATCCATGCCATCAACATGTACACCCTGCCAGTTATCAGATACCCTGCCGGTATAGTGAGCTGGCCAAAGGAGGACATAGAGGCTGCCAATGTGAAGACCTGGAAGCTCCTCACAATGTACAGAGGTTTCCACCCCAAGTCCAACACCCAGAGACTCTACATCAGCTGGAAAGAGTGTGGGAGGGGTCTGGTGAGTATCAAAGCCACTATCCTGGACGAAACCCAGAGCATCCAGGACTACATCAATAAGATGGCATTCAAAGATGAGCTGCTGAGAGAATACCTGAGGGAGCAGCAGACATGGGAGGAAGTTCAAGCAGGGGAAGTACCATGGCAAGACAAGCCCCTTCATGGGATGTACCACTGACAGATAGCTGAAATGGCTGACATCCCATTACTTCCCCAAGCTACACCTCTCATTCCTTCCCTAAAGCTTGCATCCCATTCTCGCAAGACCTGGGGAAGACCAGAAAGTTTCCAAATGATCATGAGAATGGGACACTGGCCTGCAGAAGGTATGGGACATGCAGCTTTGGGAAGGAACAGGATGATGGGATGACAGCTTTAGGGAAGAAATGAGAGGCATAGCTTGGGGAAGGAACGGGACACTAGCTTGTAGAAGGTATGGGATGCGTGGCTTGGGGAAAGAATGGGACAATGGTATGACAGCTTTAGGGAAGGAATGAGAAGCGTGGCTTGGGGAATAGTGTGAGGCAGCAAAGACCAGTGGTGTGGGGCTTGAAGTGGCATTTCTCAGTTGCAGTGGCAGTGCTGGGGCTGAAGGCAAGGCCTGGTGATGGTGGCAGCTGGCTGTGACTGCTGAAGACCTCAGGCCTCTACTTCAGTCCTGGCCCCGGCACTGCCACCAATGAGTGCTGCTGTGCAGGATGGCCAAAAGGGCATAGATGGGGGAATAGATAGATGAGTGTGGGTGAGCTGCCAAGCACCTGAATTTTGATCACATGACCACAGGGGCACTGGAATGGCCGTATCTTCAGGCACAGGTAGTAAATCCATTTTTTCAGTGCCTCCGTGTTAGAAGGAGCGTGGCATAAGACATGGAATATGGAAAGGTGTTACATGATCCAGCACACCCATTATTTGGTCAAGTACCTCTCACAAAAAGATTGAAATCAAGGAGGAGCTTTTTAGATTGCGCTGAGGAGATTGCTACCACACCTCAAACAGAGCGATTAAAAAGATGGAAATCCCAAGCAAAACATCTTTACGATTGGATAGAACCACCTGAGGAGTTGCCTGGAGGTTCAGAGGAGGAGTGGACAGTTTGGAGATGTTTAAATAGCCAGTGCACTGGTTTGGGTAGAACTAAAGATCAAATGGAAAAATGGGGGTTTCTTCCTGAGGACAAGGATATTTATTGTGAATGTGGCGCTATTCAAACAATTATCCATCTTTTGCAGTGCCCCTTGGGACCAACATGCACACAGAATGACTTGCTGGTCGGAAATACCTTTGCCATCAACTTGGCCCGGCATTGGGCAAGAATTATGTAAATCTATATTTTTATTAAAGTTTTTAATTTTTTAAAATTTAGATTAATAATGATCTCCCTTCCAGTTCCTGCATTTCTGACACGAGACAAGACGAGACGAGACGGGTGCCTCTGTAATTTCTAAGAGTCACTGAATGGTCATTAAGTGAGGACTACCTGTAGTGGTGCTAAGTGACAGCAACATCAGGAAGGAGGAGTATGAGAAGCTGGAGAAGTACCAGGACCTGAAGGAGGAACTAGAGAGGATGTGGAAAGCAGTGGTCCCCGTGGTGGTAGGAGCACTCAGGGCTGTGACTCCTAAGCTGGGAGAGTGGCTCCAGCAGATCCCAGGAACAACATCAGAGCTCTCTGCTCAGAAGAATACAATGCTAGGAACACTAAGATACTGCACAGAACCCTCAAACTCCCAGGTCTCTGGTAGAGGACCCCAGACTGAGGAAGAGGAGCATATTTATAAACACACACACACACACATACACACAGAGCATGCAATTTTATAAGATGTATCCAAGTTATTATATAGCAATTCAGAAGTACTGATATACTATATGGCTTCACAAGTACATGTGAAGAGACATATTCTCCATTCCACATCTTTTAGATCTGGATCTCAGCTATATACTTTCATGTTCTTACAATGCTGGACTCCTAACTGTGGTATGCCCTACATAGAAGCCCAGTTGGTGTCTATTTTTATATTATTTCACTGCCAGGAAAATATTTTCCTAAGTTTTTAAAATTATTATGGTTATGTTATTACACTCAATCAATTTTAATCCTCCACTTTTCATTTTAAATTGCTTAAGTCATACATTTTGTTTTTAGTTTTAAGTCATTCCTTTGTTATAAGTTACACATTTTGTTTTTAAGTCATTCCTTTGTTTTAAATTATGAATAGTGCATTTTTAGTTCTATTTTTATAATTGTGGTTTTAACTGTTTGCTCCGTACATCAGAGGGGGCCATCTTTTGGTGGGCAGGGCCACACTTAGCTCTTTCTAGAGAGGAAGAGCTGCAGGATGATTTATATAAATAAGCAGCACCAAGATTTTTTTTCTTTCTGGGTTTGTTTGTGTGTGCAGTCCTAAAATTGCAATGAAAGAATCTTTAATTCAAGTATTCTTGGTAAACTGTTTTTATATTCAGGGAGCTCAATTGTACCGACAGAAGTCCTACACAGTGCATAAACACAGAACATTTCAGCTGCAATTCTACAATAATTTTATTCAGAATGACTGGTTTTGAGCTCAGGAGGACATCTAAGAAAATAAGCAAAGGACTGAACTATCCCTGAAAATATAGGGCCAAAACATTGTAGGAATGCTCACAGATACCATCCTTAATTGCTGCTCAAGTAAGATTTCTTTACAGTGCTTTCTCTGAGGCAGAGAACACTTACTATAGATCAAATTGTGCCTGTTCCTACACCACTTTGTATCTCAGTGAAGTGTGTTTGTGCAGTTTTGAAACATGGTTGATGCAGGTAAATCCCTTATGTATAAAATGTATTAAGAAAATGACTCTTCTTTCTGTTGACTAGCTTTTGCATGAAGGAGGATTTAATAACGTAATCCTTTACTGCCAGTCTGAAATGATAAATCCCCGAAAACAGTTCTTAAAACACAAACTACTCCTCGTAAGCAGTTGAACAGCCCTCCTGCGAAGACAGCATAGGAAGTAACCGTTCTCGCAAGCGGGGCAGCGTTGAGGGAGCGGGGGTCGGGGGGTGGGCATGGAAGCTGCCAGTGCCCCTTCCTGCATCCGCCGCGCACGTGGGTTACGCTAAGATCCTTGCCGGCTCTTCAATTCACTTCTGAGACACACTGAGCACGGGAGCTGTTTTGAGCATGCACGGCCAGCATGATTTGGCAGTTAAACTCGCTTTATACAACGGTTCTCCTTGCCAGCTTTTCTCTGTAACCCGAGAGGGTAGCTCACGCGCTCTGAAGCTATTTTTGCCAAAGCAGTTCTCTCCCCACGGCCCCTTTCCTTTCCTAATATTTAGCTTTCGCACTCTTCTCCGCTGCTCACCTTGAACCCGGCCGAATACCTCGTAATCCACCGATTTGAGGATCCGAGACATGATACCTGCAGGGAAAAAAGAAGCGTCACCCCCACTAGGAAAGGACTGAGAGCAAGCGCCGATCGGACTGTCAGCGAGACCCAGCGGGCAGAGGCCGCGACGGAGACTCACAAGGCTCAAGATTCACTAGAGGGCGATCGCCCACCCGGCTAATCCCGGTCAATTCTGTAGGCTGAATCTCTCTCTCTCTCTAAAAAAAAAAAAAAAAAAAAGGAGGAGTATTTTAGGGGAAATTTTAAAGAGTTTTGCTCGACGTAACTTGTTCTTTTCCTTAAACTCTGTTAGAACTGGGCATAGGGAACTGAAACAATCCTCAAACTAAGGAGAACAAGTGAGATGCCTATGAACTCCTGAAGAAGAAACTTTGCAGTGCCTGCATTCCTCTTTCTTCCCCATTCTTTTTTCTTTTGAATGATGGATGTTAAATTGGGTGCCTGCTGATTGTTTAATGCATGTACTATCCATTCTCTCCTTATGTGTGAATCCTTGAAAGTTTGAAGGGCTGCATCAAGGCCTAGTGTGTATACAAACCATTATCTGATTGATAACCCTGAAAACCAGGACAACCTTCATAGGGGGAGGGCTGAAAGATATAAAAGCTGGGACCGTAGGACTGGAATTAGCATGAATTGATGTATAAATAGTAGAATGTGCTAGAGAGACGAGACTATTTAAAAATGGTATCTTTTTCTAATGTTACACCTGTATGATCCATTTAGTATCCAAAGTCAGCCCAGAATTCCCAGGTGATGTGTAACTAGGAGACTTTGATGGAAAAAGAGCCAAAACTTCTATAGGAATATTATTCTGTTACCTATTCTGGGGAAAAAAATTGTGTATTTTGAAAGTAGCTTGGAATGTCCATTTCTCAGCCACCCAAATAAAGCAACTTCATCAGCTACACATAACTGGAAATCTTTGATACAATAAGACTGGCAGAAGTCATATTCTGCTATGTATTTTGGTAAAAAAAAAATGTGTATTTTGGGAGATGGCTCAAAATGTCTCTTTCAGGTGAGGCAAACTGACCAGATTGTATTCATCACATACACCCACTCTTTGTTTAGCAACTACCTCAGTTAGCCATCCTTAACAAATATGACAGTAATAAAAACATTCTGACCAATGCAGGCATTTATGACCAAATTTCATTCATCTGACCACAATGTACTCCAGAATGAGTAACGGTATAGCTGTATGAGAGAATTTTATCTGAATGAGAGGGCAGCAACCAGTGATCTTCATAGCATCTCTCTCTCTGTGTCTCTGTGTCACGTGTTCACTTAGCAACCATTTTGCTTAACAACTTGGTTGTTGTTACGGAACTCAGTTGCTAAATGAGGAGTGGGTATAACTAGATCATGTAAATAAAATAAGACAGAAATCTTCCCCCAAAATCAGGTTCTGCTACCTGTTCTAGCCAAAAGTCCATTTTGGAAAACAACCCAGATACCTACTTCCCAGACAACCAAGTCAATGAAATCTCACTAGTCACACATGAATTTTAGGTTTTTTCATAAAAATGCTGATTTCCCAGACAGCCACACCAAGTCATCAGTCATGTCTAACTAGTAGGCCTTGCTGTGGTAAGATCTAAAACATTCATGGGAAAAGTTCTGTTTCTTCTTTTATACCATCAAATCACTAGGAGCATGAAGAAGTACACACTCTCATAGTGCTGTGCTGGGAGTTACCTGTACACTACACATGTTTTAGCTGTTGTGCATAGGGCTTTGATTGGTGATAAAAAGAGATTTTAGCAAACAAAATTAACAGTAATTTTTAAAAAGTTTCCAGTTGCCTTACAGTATTACTACTCTAAGCAGTATCTCTTGACCCCCAAAATATTTAACTCAAACAAGCGAAGATTAGCTTATTTAGAGGAAACTTAATTTTCATAAAGAACAACCTTCCTTTTTAACTTCACTTATACTCAGTGAAACCTGCCTCACTTGGCAAGGATGGAAATGAAAAGTGGAACTGTAAAGTTTTATTAATCCATTTTAAATTCTTTAGATTAATTAACTTAAGATGCATCCAATTAATTGGAAAGATTTGAAACTTTTAATAAACTTTATAAAATAGGGCAGCAAGTACAGTTTATAAGAATATTTCCTATGATCTCACTCAAGAAATGCCTTTTCCAAGGGGGCACATATTATAATCAAACAACGATCCTCTAAAAATGAAATATGCCATTTTTAAAATTCTAAATATACAAATGATATATATGCAAATTTATGCAGTTTGAAAAATTAATAAATAATTATAACTTACATTTCTTTAATCAGATAATATGCCCAGCTAAATGAACATCTAGACAATGTTTCAAAGAGGACAAAGTGATATGTTGAGAAGAAACAGAAGGCCTCAGATAAAATTAGAAGCAAAGCAGAACAAATAACTGACATGCAAAGAGTATTTTAGGCATCCTGGTGTCTCAAAGGCACTTAGAGGATTGTGTTTTGCATACTTTACTGAATATCCAACCAATGTCAGGTTTCTTCTTCAAAACTCTCTTCTATATTTCTGAGTAGAAAATAATACCCTGCAGGAAGCCTCCTACCCTACAGAGCTGAAGTATGGGAGAACACTCAGAGATGTACTGTATGCTAACAGATCTCACCCAAACCTTCTTGTTCTGTTCAATTTCTGGATGGAGGTCTGCTCTGTATTCTTTAAAGTCTGGTGGGGCTGAAGAAGCAGCAGTCCTCCAAGGAACAACAAGGGGTTGGGGAAGGCAATTACTTTCAATAATATTCTACAGCAAGAACTGAAATAAATCACCATTAGCATGATTGGCACTTGAAATACTGGGTTTGGGCCAGTTCAGTAGTGGGTTTTGATAGGAAGTCAAAATTCCAGATGCTGATGTAATTTCTGATAATGATAGGGATTTTGTGGCTATTGTGGACCCGTTTCAGTTGGGGTTCAGGCCTGGATATGGGACAGAAACAGCATTGGTTGCGCTTTTTGATGATCTCTGGCGGGAGCAAGATGGGGGTAGTGTGTCTATCCTTGCTCCACTTGACCTCTTGGCAGCTTTCAATACATTTTGATCATTTACAGCTCTTATTGACAAGAGTTCAGTGTTAGGCAGTTGTCAGCAAAAGTTACCAATCATTCAAGTGTACATGTACTGTAGTGCTCAGGAGCATAACACACAGAAACATACCAGAACCAGCAAGTCTCTTTTCCCAGGCCAGGCCCATACAGGTAGTCTTGAATAGCCTTTAAATTTAGGAGGGCTGCATTGTCAATCTCATGACCAGAACCAATCCAAAGACTGAAATTACCTTTTTACCCTAGGACAGTTTTTCTCTCTTGCTGGCTGGGGAATTCCGGGAGTTGAAGTCCACATATCTTGAAGTTGCTAAGGTCGAGATACACTGCCCTAGAAGATACCCATATCAGCTTTACTGGCTTACTACACAGGACAGTTACATATAGAAACAAGACATTCCATCTCTAGTTCTAGCCCTTCCTGTTACAGATGGCATGTGGTGCTTTTCTGAAGTTTGATGCTGTTCTATAATTTTATTCCCTTTCATCCCTCCATTCTTTCCACTTGGTTTAGCCTTATTCGTTTATAAAATTTATAAGGCTGCCTGACTCCATTGCAACTCTGGGCAGCATACAATATTAAAATAATTCAAAAATACAAACAAAAGAACAGGCATCAATCCCCCCCCCCCCCCCCCAACTGCCATATAACATAAGAGGAGACCACAACCATTCTAGATTTTGCGGTTTAATTATTTAATTATAAATGAGCTTTTATTATTGGAGCCTATGTATATTTGGTTTTTAAAATATTTTTAAAGCCATTTCAAATGTGTCTAATAGAAATTAAGGGGTTTAAAAATAAATAGGCATAATGTCTCCTTCTTCCTGACTTTAATCCTCCATTTGGGTCATTGGAAAATTCTTGTTTTTGACCAAGAAAAGAACTAAAAAATTAGGGAAAAATTGTAAATGCTCTGCTGTAGATTATATCGCCCCAGACTCGACATGAGTTATTTAAAATCACTTCAATTGGTACTTTGTAGAATTGTTTCCTAGGAAATGGGGGAATTAATTCTTGCCCTTTTCATCCAATAATGGCAACCATGTGGCTGCCCTGGCCCACATGAAAGAATTTAAGCAACAGGGAAGTGTGTGGGTTGTCCTTGACCTGGGTTTAAAGGTGGTGGTTTGCCATCAATTATATCTTCCAGAACTGTGAACCAGTTTAATGCATTTTCAGTAACAACCCACTGTTTCTGCAACAAAGAAGCTGTCATTAACAATTCAGGATTGTGAGATATTTCTTTTTAAGCAGACTTTTCAGTCAAATCTTGCTGAATAGATTCACAACACAACCAAGTTTCATTTAATACATTCATTTCCATTGGACAATGACTCCAAAAGGTGAAAGAGCGTGTGGTGTATCTAACTTACAGGAACAAAGGAAAATTTCTCCAGATTTTTTTTTTCTCTAAAACTGCCAACACATACACACATACTTTTTAGTGCAAATTTTCCTCCGGCAACTTATAATACATATTTATAAGCAGTATAATAATGAAATGACATGTTTTTTATCTTTTTCAACAATCTACATTTGTGCTTTTGTTTAATCCGTATTGTCCAGGTACATATTAGGCCATCCCTCGCTGGACAGGAGTGGTTATAAGATCATCTCAAGTGATGTCAATATGCCAGTCTGACTTCTAATTGTCACTGTAGAGACATTCCCCAAGACAGCATATTTGCTTCTCTTCATTTCTTCTTTGAACGTGGAAATTACTACTGATGTCTATGTGCAACTGAATTTATGCATCAAACCAAGACATGGCGTGTTTAAGAAGATATAATGGCTGGTTCATATTTAATGCTATGCCATAAATTATAATTTATAAACCACAATACAATAAACTAAAAACAAGCAAATCATGTTATGATTTAGTGTTCTCTCAGACCACTTTATGTAATCTTGGTTGGTCTCAGGCAAAAAACTTCACTGCCCATTTATTTATTTATTTACATATATTTATATTTCTATTTTTTTAAATAAATGTTATTATATATTTTTTTTAAAGTTAAAATACATAAAAATCAACAAAAAGGGAAAAAAGAGAAAAAAAGCCATAGAAAAGAAAGAGTAGCTTCTGATTTTCCTTGGAACAGATATGAATGTAGAATATGTTCACCTCTTACTCTAGTATCTAAAAGTTTACATAATAAAAATAGTTTTTAATCTAATATTCAATAAAGTCTTAAAATCAATCTATTTCAATAATACATATGATTTGTACAAGATATTTCTATAACATCAATAATCAAATCCCAGAATCAAAATTGCATTTTTCTGAGTGTCAAGCAAAAACTCTAAGAGTGGTTTCCAATTAGAAACAAAGCTAGACAGTGCCCTGTCTTTGAGCAAAGTAGTCAGTTTCACTATCTTTGCCAATTCCATTAACTTCAATATTCATTCTTCAGCTGTAGGTATTTGTGAGTCCTTCCATTTCTGCGCATATAAATGTCTCACTGCAGTTATCATGTAAAGGAATAAATTTCCATGTTGTCTTTCCATTTATTTATCCATCATACCTAATAGAAAAGTCTCTGGTTTCAATTGCAGGTCTAATTTCAAAATCTTTTGAATCAAAATACATATCATATTCCAATATTTCTTAGCCTTTTCACAAGTTCACCATAGGTGATAGAATGTACCTTGACACTGATTACATTTCCAACAAACATTTGAAATTCTTTTATATATCTTTGACAATTTATCTGGTGTCAAATACCAACAGTACCTCATTTTATAAAAAAATTTTTTTAACATATAATTAAGAGTGAACTTTAAGCCTTTATTCCACATATTTTCCCACTGGTCTAACATTATGTTATATCCAAAGTTTTTTGCCCATTTAAGCATACAATCTTTAACATATTCATCTTCCAGATTCATCTTTAACAAAAGTTTATACATTTTAACAATAAGATGTTCATCATTAGTACACAAAGCATATTCAAACTCAGTTTTCTCAGTGGTAAATTCATAACTTCTTTTATCTATTTATTTATATTTATATTTCAAATTTAGTCACTGCCCATCTCACTCAAAGAGCGACTCTGGGCGGTTTACAATAAAAACGAGAATAAATACTAATTAAAATACAATAAAACAGTATTCTTAAATAAAATGTATTTCAAGGAATAGATGGTAAATGAAAAGTTATTAGTCTATGGGAGCCACTTCAGGGTGCTAACCACCCCCAGGGTTGGTTACCCCTCCTCCCACCCCACCTGACTTGGCAGAGCCAGGTCTTCACCCCTTTCTGGAAGGCTGGGAGAGTGGGGGGAGAGTGTTCCATAGGGTGGGGGCAATGGCAGAGAAGGCTGTCTTCCTAGGCCCCATCAGTCGACAGTTTACTTGAAATTGAGTTGCAGTATAATTTAAACCAACTGCCCAGCTTTTGCGGGATACCAAAAATCATTAATTGGAGAGGCATGGCTGTCTATCTTTATTCTCTGACTCACTCAAACTATGGGTGGGCCTTTACTAGGGCTCACTGTAACACCCTTCCATCCACATTGTTACAGGGCAATTGCTGTAGTTTCCCTGTGGCTCATAATTTCTGCCTATTTGGCACACAAGAGGTAGAATTTATTACCCTCTTTTACCCTTTTGATTACCCTCTTTTACCCTTTTGTATGATATTGAGCTCAAATCTTATTTCTCCCCTTTTAGCAGCAATCTATGGTCAATCAGGTATTTTCTATCTTGATTTTCTTTCTGATAAGGTCTATCACACAACATATAATGTTGTGAAGTATTTAGCATCAGGGGTCCAGCAAGGGGTCAGTTGTGAGAAATTAGATGAATTACTGTATACACTTATTTGTTGTTTAGCTCTTTTTTTTCTTTTGCTTTATTTGCTGGCTAAAGTCCATAATAACATTAACTTGGAAAAGTGTTGTGTCAGCTAATTTGAACTTGGAAATGCCAACATGCCTATGGACAGCTCATGTTATTTATTATTATTAATTTTATTTTTTCCATTTTCCTGCTCTCTTTACCTTCTTACATTTTTTTAAGAATGGGAAGCTGGCATGCTGCAAAGCAAAGCAGAAGTTTTTACCATCATCTTTAGTTTCAAGATTGCCTTTGGACTTAGACTTCCTAAAAAATAAAATGGATAGCTGCACCCCAATATGTAATTGTGAAATATATCCTGCACATAAAAAGAAAAAAAGATTAAGGAAAGTACAATGTGTTCTTCATAAGAATTGGGAGGGGATAGCAGGTAGCATTCAGAAGGACTGATGCTTTGTAATTGCTTATATAAATATATATGACAGTATATATTTGCTTTGCAATATTTATATTAATATATTATAATTTATCTATTGTGAATGGGCCTCCAATAACTATCTTGCAAGAGCAAAATGATCTAAAAATTCCAGTGTAATAGCCAACCAAGATGTTTCTGTACCCCTCATTTTGTGTGATATCTGAATCCAGAATGCAGCTTATGTTTGGTTATTGAATAAAATGGACTGATTGCCATATGTATTTTGAAGCAAATTCATTCAGATACAGTTTTAATTCTATATAGCAAGGTGCTTTTGTGATATTAAATATTGCTTTTCTTTCTTGAGGCTAGAGAAAATAACTGGATTTACTCAGATGGATTTACATAGCATCCTAAATCATAATATGTTTTAGTTCTGGTTTAAAGTGATGTGTGAATACACCCATTGTGGCTTTCAGCAATATACTTTTATTCAATGAACCATGGTTAAATCTGTTTTAGTGTAAGGTGTGAATACAGTTTAAACTCTTCTGAACACATTGGCTAAATCAAAAATTTCCTGAAAGGAAGAAAGCGTTGAGGATGCTGGTGTTAGCTGATTTAAAACAGCAGGCTGTCGGGTGCAGAAGTGTGTCAGCAGTTTGCAGAGCTGATAACCACAGCAATGGCAATTCTCTTCAATGGAGCAAGTGCATTTCTTTCAGTTTTAAAACTTGGATCTCTTCATTTGTTCTCCAGCTGAATACCAGGAAATGACAGGTGGTGCTGATACTGTTTTGAATACTATCAGTCAGTATTCCTCCCACTTAACAAGAAAGAAAAAGTTAGTGTTGCAAGCTGTGCAGATAGAATTTTAGGGTCAGGATATTAAAGTACCCATTATATGAGTCAGGAATCGACTGTGCCTTTTTCATGTTCGATGGAACTAAAATGTTGCAAAAACTGAACAGATGGATTTACGCTGATTCATAGCCTATCAAATATTTATTATAAAAGTATTGTCTTTTTCTGGCTCATTTAAAAAAGCACGTCAGGAAGGAGGGAAAATGTTCAATTATTTCCTTTTTTAGAAACAAAAATGCAGTGCTCACATCAATGATAGGCTGTTGAAACAGCCATTTTAATCATTGTGGAAACTCCTCAGTCTTCCTCTTCAAAACTCTATAGGTGAAAATCAGCACTCTGAATTGTACAGCAACCAATGCAGCACCTGCAACATTTGTGGTATATGTGAAAAGTGGCTTTTACCCACTAGCATTTGGGCTGTTACATTTTATACAAACTGCAGTTTCTGAGTAGACTTCAAAGGCCACCCATGTAATGTGCACTTTAGTACAGGCAGTCCCTGGGTTAAGAATGTCTGACTTACAGACAACTTGTACTTACAAATGGACTGCCATAAAGCCTTTGAGTTAAATACAATGGTTTGTAATAACAAACACACACACAACTTTGTAACACTCATGAAAACATTGCAGAGCTACAGCAGTTTGTCAGCTCGAGGAAGGAGAATGCCGTCTGCCATTTTATATACTATATACTAAGACAAACATTTGACTAACTGATGCTAAATAAGAACTGAATGTACCTGTTCTGACTTACCTACAAATTTGACTTAAAGACAGACTTAGGAATGGATCTTATTTGTAACCCAGGGACTGCCTGTAATCTAATAAGGAGGTAATAAGAGTGTGAGTCACTGTAACCAGGGCCTCCTTCTCCAAAGACCACAAATGGCACACCAACCAAACCTGGACAAAGACCCACATAGTAATATTCTTCGCTTGCCTATCCAGTAGTTGCTGCGAGTCTAGAAGGGCCCCCCTCCACATCCATACATTTGCTTTTTAAGTGCTACTCCATCTAGAGTAACCACTAGAGCGGGGCAGGGGGCGGGGGGGGGCTGCAGAGAGAAGCTTTTTAGGCAAGTAACAATTTGGTTTTGCTGGGATTCCACTTCAGTATGTTTCTCCCAATCTAGATCCTTATAGCCTCTGGACATTGTCAGGACTTAGGGTTAGGGCCAGGACAGTGATGTGGTGAATGAACAATGTATGTTAATCATGGGTAGTTCATGTAGAGTAGATACTTGGAAACTTATGGCTCTCTTGATCATTTTGTATCTCAACGCATTGAGATTCCCTGTTCAGACTCTGGAACTCCTGCTAACTTAACCCAACTTTTTAATAACTACAAAAGAATTTCTTTAGTCCTGATGACTAGGCAGCAGAATGGTGTGTATAATTCAGTGATGGTTGGATGATTTTGCAGACATAATGGTGATGAAAATTAACTGCATCACCTCCACAGAGTAGGCATTTAGTACTTTTGGATAATAGTCCATCTATATAATTCACACTGTCATCTCCCTATTTAATCATTCTCCTGGTCATTTAAAAACCAAGAGAATTTTTGGCTCTGCTCAAAAGAGAAGGTAATCAGGTGTGATATTTTCAAGCAACCTGGGCATTTTCCCATTCTAGAAAGCCATGGAATTTAATAGAATTGGTTACTGAGGTGACAGGAAAATCTTGAAGAATCACTGGAAGGTGCTTTTTACCCATTAGTCTACTGAGATTGCCCATTCCTATAGATGCTTTGAACTGCAGTAAGTCAAAATCGCACCAGAAACTGAGAATCAGATTTGTATTTTCACATATGTCAACCAAGTCAGTAAGAGGCATTGGAAATATGTATTGTGGAAAATAATAGATTTTACAGGATTGCGTTCAAATGCCCTCTGTGAAAAAAACTACTGAAAGATCTTTTTTTCATTTCACTTGTCATCCAAAGCATTTTTTCATTTCAAACAACAGCAGTTTATGTCATGAAAAAACACTTTTCTAAGTAGAACTGCATCAGGAATTTGAATTTGTTTCTTGCTGTTACTTTACAATAAAACTAGGCTGCAGCTGTTGCCTGATTACTAGGTGATTTTGGAAGAGAATTTCAGTTAATGATATTTAGGAGATAGCTGGAGATAACATCCATCACTATTATCAACTGTTATTGATGTTAAGGGATAATTTTGCTTAGTTTTATAGAATGTATTTTTATTGGTCAATGACCAAAATAAAGTTTCTGTCCTTCTGTCTATCATAATATATGCTGTACTGACATTTTACTGAAGAAGTTGGTGTTTCAAATAGGTATCTTTCAAAAGAAGCAATTTCACCCAATTTAGTTACAGTGGTTTGGATTCAAATGTAATCATACTTAGAAAGGAAACACTGAAATCAATGAGACAAATTAATTGGACTAAGGCTATGTTCACACATTGTGCTAAACCATACTGTAATGTGGTTTATTTGATTTTGGATTAGCATGTTATATGAAGCCAGCTATTGTAAACTACGGCTTATGGATTATCACTGGTGGCCCCATGTATGGCCTTCAACCCCATTTTTGTGATTTACAAGAATTCTCCAATATTGTACTATTAATCCCTGGCAACAAATTGTCAAAACACAGCAGCATTATTTTCTGCCTTTTCAAAAATAAATGCCAAGTAAAATAGGTGTGTTAAGCCTGCCATATGTTTAACACATCTATACTTTTTAAAAACATCAAATCCAAAAAATGTAAAAAAAGGAGGGGGTATCCCACTCTACTCTTCTGACAGCCATCATGTCTTTTTGGAGGTAAAAAAATGGACTAGATTTCATTTTGCAATTGCAAGTGTTATGTCTATTGAAGGAGAAGGTTCATAAATTAGCATCCCAATCTCTACCTCCAAATTAGTTGAGAAAGACCCTCATCTGCAACTTCTGGAACTGCTGTCAGACAGCTGCTTAATTCAGACAATATGCTAAGCAAACTAGAACTATGCTTGCATATCAGCATATATCAAACAAACTACAACAGGAACCAAATCAATACAATATGGAAAACACAATATGTGATTTTATGTGTTTTAATTCACTGTGATCTTTAATGTTCTTTTGCTCACCCACATTATTAGAAAAAAGCCTTATCTGAAAACACTACATTGCAAATAGCAAGCTGCAAGACTGCCCTTCACAGCTGGCTACCTTACATTCCAGACTGACATAGACATAAAATCCTATCTTCACAAGGGAAAGATATCTCACTTCCTCCTCCTATTCAGGGGACAGAAAGTTTAAAACCAAGGCAGAAATTGCTGGGCTGAGGAAAGAGGAAAAATATGATTCTTAGAGTCTCATATTAAAGTTTGGAATTTCCAGGAAAAAGGGATGTCCAGAGAAACAGAGGCTTCAGGTACTATTACTAGAAGAATAGGTTAACAGATGTAGGAAATAATTTGCATATTTATTTTTCTGTATTGTGTCTATTAATAAATACTCTGCTCAAGCTCAGTAACTGTGGGTGTTTCAGGTTTTTCAATATATCTCAGATTGTATATGAGGAAATAATTTTTTAGAATCTTTTGAGATTTGGAATAATAATTTTGAAAATCTGCTCCAATCTCTTTGCAATTATTTTTTTTTTAATTGTAGCAGGGAAGCACGTTCTTGTGGTCTACTTGGAGCACTGTATTTTCTACTGCACTGTAATTCCCTTTTCAAGTTGCCTTGTCCCCATTATTTGAAGAGATCTGTCTTAACCTTTTTCAACAGGGAATGTTGCCATTTTATCACCTCAAATTTAAAAGAGGTGCTACAGTTTATCTCTTCATTTTAAAAAAATAAATATTGTGTATCTCTTGCAAGATTGGTCAATCCTCCAAGAAAGGTCTGAATCCTTTAGCTACGTCACAATGCTATACAGACCAAAAGTGACACTATAAGAACTGTTTCTCCCCGCTGCCTCCATTTTTTCCGTTTTAATCATCAAAAAGGCAGCAGGAAGTCTGAGAACTCTGTCTCTCGTACACAAAGGCTAATGGAGTAGACACCAGTTGAGATGCCACCTAGAAAATAGATGATAGCAAGAGCCACCAAATTTCTACCCAAACAGGACGCAGGGCCAGAATATGAAGATCCAGAGGGCCTCTGGGAGAAGAGTTTTGAGACTCCAACCTTCTACCATACATGTTCAACCAGTTTCCACTATACCCCATAATAAAGATATCAGCTAATGAAATGTATTTAAAGTAGTCAAAATGATTTTAATGTGTAATTCATATTTTGCAAAATCTTGCAAAACTACTCTCTCCAAGCAGATTTACAACTTTCTAGTGAAAGATATGAAAATTCTGTGCCTGTGAAAATTAACCCATTTGCTTACCATGCAGATCATCTATTTCGGACATCACAAAGGCATATGAAATTAATGAGTAGAAGCATAATAACAGAGTAAATAGTTCATATCCAGCTATAAGTGACTACAGAGCAGCTCTTAACTGGAAGTTAATAAGACTATAGTAATTGCAAGAACTTGAAGCTGAAAGACTAAGGTACATTCATTTATTTCAATTAATTTCTTCCTTTCTTGTCCTCAAGGCACAGTAATGATTACAATTTATTGTAATATATTTGATTCTTATTTTAGATTAAAAGTGTGGGGAGGAACCTGCTCAAGGCCACATATCATACAGCAAGTTGAATCTTGGCTTTTCTGAGCACAGTATATTTATAAACAGAATCATCCATAGTGGTGGTCAAATGAGGGCAAATGATGAGAGCAACTTTGTGCCTTTATAACCCCATCTCCATTCCTTTTTGTATGATTCCACTTTGGGAGATTTACAAGGCATCTTATTCATACAATGTGGACGACATTTCTCTAAATTATCACTGAAATTACATTTGTAAGTGATCGAAGAGAAAGAAAGTGTGTTTGTGGACACTTCTGCTGCTTAAAAAACAATTATTGTGCATCAGACTTGCACACTACTTGGAAGTAAGTCACATTATTCAACAGAACTTATTCCAAAAAATCTTTACACTTTACAGATTAATTAATATATAAGTGTAATAGTTTTTGGTTCTTTTGAACAGGATACAAGCATCCCAAAGAACAATTTAACTAGACACTGCTGATTCAAATTAAATCTTCTCCCATAACTAAAGACAAATCTATTTGTTAATGTGAGGTGTAACTATAGAATTACAGTGGGCTAAATCCAAATTAAAATATTCTTAATTTGGTTAGATTTACATAGCATGCAAAGTTTGGGTTTAACGGTAGGTAATTAAACCATTTGGTTGATACCTCACAATATGCCATAAACCATTATGCACTAGCTCACAGTTCCTTTCTGGATGCAATTCAGGGTGCTGGTACTCACCTTTGAAGTCCTGAATGGCATGGGACCAGGTCATTTGCGAGACCTCTCCTTGTGGATATCTGCCCATCCCACCAGTTTAGATAGATGGGCTGCTCCAGATCCCTTCTCTTAAATGTTGTCTTCTAGTGGGACCTTGGAGGTGTGCCTTCTCCGTAACTGCCCTGACCCTTTTATTGCTGTTTTGTTGTAAGTTACCTAGGATTACTGCATATAAGATAGGCAGCCATATAAGTTTTTAAATAAATAAATATTTTAAAGCCATAATTATATAGTGAACCATAAGCCATCTGGCTGGGTGACTTTGGGCCAGTCACTCTCTCTCAGCTCAACCCACCTCACAGGATTGTTGTGGGGAAAGTAGGAGGCAGGAGTATTAGGTATGTTTGCCGCCTTGAGTTGACTAAAATATATTTAAAAAGGCGGGATAAAAATGTAATAATAGTAGTGTCTGTTAACATTATCATTGTGTCATGCAAATATTGTCATGGGCTAAATGTTTTTTTTTCCTACAGCACAGGTCAAGTGATGGTAGCAATAGAGTTATTTCTGGAAGGGAGATGAAAAAAAATTCTATTGATCTTTGTGTTCACTGGTAAGTGGGGAAGGCAGTTCTTTTTGCTAGGAGGGAAGAAATGTAATTTCTTGGCAGCCCATTTTTAAATCAATGATTTAACAAGTATTCTTCTTTTTCAATAGCCACAGGGCAAACTACTGATATTAGCTAATATGGTTTTACCTCTTGGGATGGAGAACAGCCAGCTGCAGAACAAAGGAACAGACAGTCCCCTAGATATGAACTTTCAAGTTGCGAACTTCCACTGATACAAACAAGATGGACCCGGAAGTCAGAGCCGGAAATCGGGAGAAGGTGCGCCACAAACTAACCCTTTCCCACCATCTCCTGACTTCCAATTCCAACTTCCGGTCCTGACTTCTCGCATGGCCAGTTCTGTTTGGTGTGTGGTGACTGCAAATTGCAGACTGCAAATGTCTGCAATTAAGCACAAGAGTGCTGATGGGGAGGGGGGTAGCGTGAAGAAACAGCAATCTATTACAATTGTCATGAAGATGGAGATATTGAAGAAAATAGAGAGGGGGAGAAGATGGTGAATGTGGCACGTTCCTATAGCATGAAACATTCCACAATTGGAACAATCATTAAGAACAAAGACAAGATCACGGAACATATCAAAAGTTCAGCACCTATGCAATCCAAGATAATAAGCAAGAAGAGAGGAAAAGTGATGGAAGAGATGGAGGTGCTGCTTGGCACATGGATTGAAGACCAGCATCAGAGCCGTGTGCCACTTAGCCTAATGCTGATCCAGGAGAAGGCTAAGAGCTTATTCCATGACTTACAACAGAAGGCTGGTGAAGGTGCTGAAGAGGTGTTTGCTGCAAGCCATGGGTGGTTCCACTGCTTTAAGGCTCGTATGAATCTTCATAATATGAAAGTCAGTGGCGAGGCAGCAAGTGCAGATGAGGCTGCAGCCAAGGAGTTCCCGGAAACCTTCAAGGAGATCATCGAGTAAGATGGTTATTTGCCCCAGCAAATATTCAATGTGGATGAAATGGGGCTTTATTGGAAGAAAATGCCAGACAAAATGTACATCAGCAAGGAGGAGAAGACCATGCCAGGCTTCAAAGCTGTGAAGGATAGGCTAACTGTGTTGCTAGGTGGCAACACTTTTGGTGACCTGAGCCTAAACTGCTGCTAGTTGACAACTCTGAAAACCCACTCTGGTTTTTCTACCATTTCATCCCAGAAGTGGAGAGGTACTGCTGTGTGAAAAACATCGACTTTAAAATTCTGCTTGTGTTGGATAATGCCCCAGCTCATCCACCTTACCTGGATGATTTCCATCCAAATGTGAAGGTTGTGTATCTGACTCCCAACACCACCTCCCTCCTGCAGCCAATGGACCACAGAGTGATAGCAACCTTAAAAAATACTATCTTCGGTGCATGTTTAGGCAGGCAGTCCAGGCAACTGAAGCAGACTCCCAGATGACCTTGCACCAGTTTTGGAAGTTGTACAACATCTACAAGGCCATCAAGAACATTGATGCAGACTGGCACAAGATTACCCCTGCGAACATGAACAGGGTGTGGAAACGTCTGTGGTCTCAGTTCATTCATGACTCTCGTGGGCTTGAGGTGGCAGAAAGGGAGTCGCAGGCTATTATCAGCAACTTGGTTGCCCTCAGCAAGGAGCTTCAACTTGACCTGGAGGAGCAGGACTTGAGCTGCACAGACAGAGGACCTCTCCAGTGAAGACCTCATGGAGTCTGGAGGAGCAGCAAAAACAGAGGAAGAGATCAAACCATTGAAGTGGTTCCAGACCAAGCTGATGGCAGAGGGATTCAGCTTAACTGAGAAAGTGCTATCATGGTTTGAGATGCAGGACCCTAACGTGGACTGCTTCACCAAGGTGTCTGCAGCTGTCCATGATGCAATCCAGTGCTACAGTGTCATTTATGAGAAGACCAACACTCAAAATTCACTGGACTGCTTCTTCAGGAAGGTGGAAAAAAGTGCTGTTTCAGTTACAGAGGACGAGCCTAGGCCATCTCCACAAGCGCCTACACCATCACCACAAGTGCCTACGCCATCACTGCAAGCACCCATGCCATCACAAGTGCCTACATCGACGCTGCCGCTTATGTAAGGTACGAACTGTGCATATTTATATGCTTGTTGGACTTGCAAACAAAACGGACTTATGAACAGCCTCTCAGAATGTAAGTAGGGGACTCTCTAATGCAGGAAGAACTGTGGTCTGACTAGACCTTCACCTTCTATTCTAATGGATCACAAACTCTTATTGTCCATACAATTTACAGCATCTATGCAGCACGTTTACCACTTATAAATTCATAGTGCTGAACTTTTGCCTTTATTCTTCTGACAGTAAAAAAAGAACTTTTGAAAACAATAGGATTTCCCATTATAAGAATGAATCTCAGTGGTCTAACTACTAGAAATGATGTACTACTGTTCTTGCATTTTATGAGTTTTCTAGTGACTAGAAGGAACAGGTGGGGCCAGATCATCCTGGAAAAAATACAGTCGCTAACAGTGAACACAAACTTGATGGCACATAATCAGGTGGTTGGGTTCCAGTAATAACCAATTCAGTAAACCCAACTAGTAAGATAGGATCTTTTATAAATCAGTTAGATTCAATGGAAGCAAAAGAAAAAAATATGTTTTATGCTCAGATTGTAGTATCGATTGGCTTAGTATGATACTAACTCATGGTTCATCTCTTAATGTGTGGTGTGAACCTGACCAACAGTGTCTTATTCAACAAATCATGGTTTAGTATTAATAACTAGGTTGACAGCTTCTAAAACGATATCCTGCTTAAACACAGTTTACTGAATAAGCCTGAATTTGCTAGATTCACAAAAACACCTTAAGCAAAAATCAAATCATATTATGGACTAGCGCAATGTGTGAATCACACTGCATACTCACAAAGGCTCCTCATCCTACAAGATATGAAGGCTATGCAGCACTTAAATTCAAAGGGAAAAAGGTGTTTCAAAGCACGTAGGATCTGCCTGCAGCTCCTCAAACCGAATGTACCTTTTCCGGGGTTTGCGCTGCAGCTGCAGAAGACAGTCCCACGATCTTGGGGAAAGAAGCAGATGCCTTAAAGAACGGCAAGCTGGTGCTACCTGAGCAAGAGTGCCCCCACCCATTTCAAAGCACGTTTCTCCTTTCAAATCCCTACAAGTTACTCTTTCTTTTCTTCATTATCGCTAATCCAGGTTAAACATCCTGCTTGAAGCTTCCCGGTTCCCCATCGGCTGCTCGCATTCACTCCCCGCCCCCCGATTCAATCCACCCTCCTTTCTCTTTCCTTTCCCTGCCTTTGGGGTTCATTAATTTGCCAGCTGCACTCGAAGGAAATTTGTCTGACTCGCTTTTGAAGTGTCACCTCAGGCACCTCATTTTCTCTCGCCTCTCCCTTCGCGAGTCATATCTATAATCTCCGTAGCAGCCAGGTTCTTCCTGCCTGTTATTTTGGCACACGCATTTCCACAGTTGAGAGACGTTTTAAAATAATCATCCTCGCAGCCGGGGAGGATATACCGGGACCGCTAAGTCCGTTGGAGCGGGGAGCTCGAACTCCTTCCTGCCCGGCGAGCGCGCGGGAGGGCCGCCGCCGCCGCCACTCAGCTTCAGGCCGGCGGCCGCTTTGGGTTCGCGCCCCCGCCCCCGCCCCCGCCCCCGCCTCTGCCTCTCTCTTCAGCCTCGCGGCTCGTCAGTCTCGCGTTCTCCTTCCAGGGAACTCATCCTCGTCTCCTCCCCCTCCCCCGCAGCGGAAGTGACCTCCGCGTTGCCCGCCTGCTCTGCCAGCAGTGCTGGGCGGCAGCCGCCGGAGACGGCGACAGCAAGGTCGGCGCTAGTTGGTTCGTTCGCTCTGTTGCTTCGTCACCAGGCGCCGCTGTGTGACAGACGCCCGAGGCAGACGGGTTCGGTGGCCGGGCTGCCAACAGCCGGGCCGAGCCGGCGGGCGACGCAAAGAAGCCGTAGCGGCAGCGGCAGCGGCAGCAGCGGAGCCTTCGGGGCGGCGGGAGGCAGGCGGTTATCCAACAGGACAGGAAGGAGGCGGCGATGGCCATGGCCGGCGTCGGTGCCGAGCCTCCGCCGCCGCCGCCGCCGCCCCTACCGCCTCCAGCCGTACAGAAGGAACTGGTGTACAATAAGCTGCTGCCCTACGGCGACAAGCTGGAAGTCGAGGCCAGCTACCTCCTTGCCCAGATCAAACTGAACCTCAGCCGGGCCGTTCAGCTTCAGGAGCTTTGGCCCGGCGGCCTCTTCTGGACGAGAAAGCTTTCCACGTGAGTGTAGCCGGAGATGGGGTGGGACGGGCTGGTTTTTGGGTAGAGACGGACGGGTGGTCATAGGACGGAGCCCTTCCCTTCCCTTCTGACTCGGAGTGTAATATTATTCGGTGTTGACACACTCCTGTTACTAAGGCTTGGGGCCAATACTTTCATCAGCCCCGAAAAGTCCAGCCTGGCTGGAAGTCCACCCTTACCCTCCAACCAGCACTTCCCACCCCTCTGAGTCTGGATGTTTGCATCAAAGCAATATTTTCTTTCCTTTTTTCTCCCCTCTTGTCAGTGAGTCTTCCATTCACAGTAAAAATAAAGAGAGGAGGGAAACAGGAATTTAGGACATGTGCATTAAGTAATTAATACTCTGCTAAAAGTAATAAGAAGCTAACAAAAGGTCATGAGCATGTTTTCTTGAAAATATCTCAATTTCTGTTGAAGTAGGTTTAGGACTTAAGACTAAGAATCTGAGGAGACTCTCCTTTGGTAGGCATTTGCCCCTAGAAAGATTTTTGTTCTGTGTGTGTGCTGGTGTGTGAAATATATATTTGTTTCTCTTTGGAGATAAATTGTATGGATGTCTTCATTATCATTGTTTTTAAAAAAAGAGGGTAGTAGAGGTTGGTCTGGTACATATTGAATGATTGTACAGCTATACCATTCCATCTTTGTCAATGTTCTGTCAGATCTATTTAAATTTTAAACTGCTTTCTCCTGGAGAGCTTGGGATGGATAAGTTTATTTTTTAAAAAAGAAGTAGTTATAATCCATTCTACAAACAAAAGTGTATTTCACAGACATTTGGAAAACTGTAGTTAAATAATTATAAAAGCAGCTCATATGAGCAACTGAAAAGAAACAGAGCTGTGTGAGTGGCCAAGCCTGGAAACAATAACTTTCTGTTGAAGATGGGTCAAAGGATGCTTGATCCTCCCTTTCCAGAAGCTCTGTTTAGCTTTTGGTTCCTACTGACAACTTATAACTTAAAATAAATATCTCATCCAGAAGATTACTATTTTAAGCAAAAAGGAATAGTACGTGAAACATTGCCTTTGCCGTATTTTCTGATCGTAAAGCTTTACTTCTGTGAATTGAACAAAAATGCAGTTTGTTCCAAATTTATCATCTAAAGCAATGGGCAGTATATTTTTAATTAGATCAAAATTGTATGACACCCATATTCTGGAGTTCCTTGTACTAAGGATTATGTTTTGCTACTCTCTTTAAGTAGCAAGCTGAGTTCTATGCCGCATGTCTTCCCATTGTCTGCATTACTCCAGCTTCTTCAGAGTTTTGTTTGGTGGTGTTTATGCAAGTGACACGATCAACTGGGGGAGGGGTTGTAAGTAGTTGTAAGGTTGCAACTTGGCTCTTGAAATAACCTTTTGACTGGAGCATGTGCTGGAACCTTTTCATGGGAATAAACTGCCATCACCTCAGCGTGTGCAACAACTTGGGTGGGCTAATGTTTTGTCATCTAAAGCCTCATTTGGACTTTAGAAGAAAATGTTTGTGTTAGCTTACAGTATTAATGGTAATAGTTTATTTTACTTTCTAGTATGCAGCTAGTAAATCATGCACTACTCATTGTTCCTAAAAATAGTTTATTCTTGTCAAGACTAGGATACGGGTTTTGTTCAGTGACTTCAGAAGATTCATGCTGCTTTTTGAAGCTGAATTATCATATGACAATACTTCTAGCTCCAAAACAGACATTTCATTTCAGTACACAGAACAAATCTAAAAAGTTCTGCTTGTTGTGGTAGTAGCAAATGTTTTATTTATAAACAATTTACTCAAACTTCCGTAAGGGAAAAAGCAGTTCTTCAAATTAAAAACTTCTTTGTCTTTTGGAGAATGATAAAATACTTTTGACCTGTATCCTTCCTGAGGACTATAAAAGAGATTAGTTTATAGTTGTTACCTGCTGTTTATGAAGAAAGTTAACATTATTCCATGATTTATTTATTTATTTACTAGGCTTGCATACTGGTCCAGTTATGACTGGCTCTTCCTATAACAGGTTTCTGTACTAAATTAATAAAATATATTTATTTACAAAAGCTAGTACTTAGACAAGCCAATTAATTATCAAGGTAGTAATGTTTATTATGCATCCAAGCAACAACTTGGAAATACAGCTGAACGTTTATAATCTATTGAAAGTCCCACTATACTTTTGGGCATCTCGTTATATTTAATCCCTTTTTAATAATTTTTGAATAGTCAAACCCTTTTATATAAACCAGCGAAATACTTATATTACATTACTGTCTCCAAATTCCGAAGGGCGCTAACTCTAGCACGTTGCAGTGTTCTTCCCAGAGCAGTTTTGGAGGGCCGATACAAAAAAGTCCCATGTGAGCTGAGATTGTGCTCCTGTGGACAAGGGGCTATTGAATCTACAGCTCATGTCCTACTATACAGTACCATCTATAAGGACTCATGGACCCATTTTATAACTCCCTATTTGGTAAAATACCTGGGAAATTCTGATCTTTTTTATGCACAGTTGTTGCTATCTGATCAGTATGATTCAGTTTCTTTGAACGTAGCTAAATTTTGTTACACTGTCTGTAAAATTAGGCAAACTTTGATTGCCCACCGTTAACTGTAATATATTATCATGTTTTATTTCATTTTTAATGCATTTTTATTTGTAATTGTGGTCTGTGACCATAATAAAATATTGATTGATTGATAAATAGAAGAATCGGTGTTATTCATATTTCATGGGCCTAACCATAAATGCTAGATAGGTTGTGTGTAATAGATTGCCACTTTGGATTTTGTTTAATAGTGCTACAATGATATTTTTCAAAAAAGAAGGAAAATACAGGCATGGACAAAAGACTGAATTTATCTGTGAAACTCATATCATACGATCAAAAGTGTAAAGCTGATGTCTTTAACTGAATATGTTCACATACCACACCGTATCATTGGTTAATCAAAATTTACTGAATAAACAAAAATTGGCTGGTATTACAAAATGGAAGGGGGAACAATTTGAATCCTCACTGAAAGACCCCTTTTCCCAAGGATTCCTCAGTTAAAAGATAATTATGATAGGTAGGAGTGCCGCTAACCTGTAAGGCACCTTTGTGTGTCACATGGCATTTGCGGCTTCCCAGTGGTTCATTCTGCCTTTTCTTCTACAGCACATTCACAGACACATGGAGTAGTAACTGGATAAGCTTCTTATCCTACCATTCCCATCATATGGCACCTTTGTTCAGTGTACAACTTGTATATGTGCTTGTGGCGACCTTGATAATAGGCTGTTCCTAGTTAGGCTAAACTTCCCGATACTTCCTAATTTGTCTAGATGAAAAGATTTTAGCCCTTATACCAAGGGCTTCTGCCCAGGTTTAGGAATACAGAAAGAAATATTTAATTTAATTTATTTATTTACTTACTTATATTTATTTATTATTTTATTATTTATTTATTTATTATTAAATTTATATGCCACCCATCTCCTCCATGCTTTGGATCTTCCTGCCCAAAGCCCAGAAATATGAAATTGAAAGAATGTTATGGAAATCCTAAAACAAGGGATGGCTGTATAACCTTACAGCTTTGCATGTGCGGAAGTTTTAAATGAGAACTAGTCAACCCTGTGACTTGTTGGGTCATCCTTTGAGAGAAAAGTAGTGCAGTCTGATGTGACCAGAATGAATGTTAAATTTTAGGCTGACCATATTTTTTCACCCCAATGCTGGAGGGTCCCGTGATCATCTAAGAAGAGTATATATCATAAATAGAAAAATAATTGTAGTGGCAAACAAACTTCAATAATAAATCAATAATTACTTTCCTAGAAAGATAAACCGTGGGCAGGCAAAAAAGCAGTGGGAGTGGGAGTCACTTCTGACTTCCTGCTGGCTTCCCCATTGACTTCGCTTGTGGGAAACTGGTAGGGAGCATTGGAAATCACAATCACATGACTGCAGGGATGCTGCAACCGCCACAACTTTGTGAATAAAACTGGTGCAAACATTGTGGAAATTTCAGTTCTACAGGAGTAATGGGTCTCAGATTTTTTACATATTCTTTAAGTTAGCGGATTTTAGATACTTTGATTCAAAACTTGTGGTATGATGCATTGTTTGTGCTAACTTGAGGGTACAAACAGATAAATACAATGGGAGTTTTAGCAGTAGATTCCCTTCTGAAACCAATGAAGTCAAATCTCTAGCTATAGCATGGATTTATTTTTGGAAAAATCAAATTGAGGGAAGCCAATAATCTCACACAGAATTCCAAGTAAAGTCAGTACAATCAGCCCAGCTAAACTTATTACCTGACAGAATAAGATCTTGGGTTTCAATAGATATTCAGGGTTCATAGCAGAGAAGATGATTAGGCCCTCTGCTTGAATGCTGATAGATAGGCTCACCTCAATATTGCTTTCTTTTTCATCCTTCCTTTTGAACACTATCTTCAGTTTTATAGAATAGAAATAATAAGTGCAAATCTTTGGAGTTACTGACTGTTGCTTGGCCCAATCAAGAAAATGCTCATTCTCTGGTATTCTAGATCTGGCAGCAAATCAGAAATTATTGGGTAACGAAATCCATCTTTCTAATAATTTTTCATGGAATGATAAATGTGTAGTCTAATTTTCAGTTGTGCCATTGTAAAAATAAGATTAGCTGGAAGAGCCTTTCTGGAGAATGAAAACTGAATTCTGTTTATTTTGACTTTGCAGCATGCCACTTTACCAGATAATTCAGTGATATTCTGTCAGACTAAAAAGTGGGGGGTTGGTTACAGCTGGGTTCATACAAAATGCTAAACCATAAAGCACACAGTACAACCAAACAGTGTGATTTACAAATCAAATCTGCAGATCACATGCTGGTACTTAGACTGTTGAGACTGATAAATCTCTGAGTAAGTGGTTTCTGATTTTGGTTTTTACTTTTAATAACAAATGTTTTCTTTTTCCAGTTCTATTTATTATGCTGTTAATCCGCCTTACCAATTTAAAACATCCAGAGCATCTTGGAGGAGGCTGTTGGCATTCTCCCCTCAAGGCACCAATTGGGTGTCTATTGAGTTTTCACAGTGTTGGAATACTGAATTGCTTGTTCCTTTATAACTCATCACTTAACATATATACTGATTATTTTTAGTGTTTTAACAGAGAATTATGCATGAAATACTAAAAAATGAGCAGAACTATTTGTTATTACACAGTCAGTGCTAGAGAAAGGCTGAGAAAGGCTGAAAACATAGTTTTATAAGATAGTTCCTGATATTTATTGGTATTCCAATAAAAATATAGACTCTTTAGAAATGTGTCTACACAGCAGATACATATAGATACTTTGTTACTTGAAAAAAGGAGATGAAATACTGCTTATTTGGTTATTAACAATAACATATTGTCCTTTAGGGTTTGATGTGACTGCATAAACATCAATCTTGGAAAATATTCTTAATGAATACTCAGTAGTCTTGGACAATTGCATATAATAAAGATGAACATATTTCTGACAGATTCTTGTTTAAAAGCAACTAATACCATGCCTGTCATTATAATAATCAAGGTGTGTACAACAAGAAGGGATTTGTTTCTCAAGGCATCTTGGTTACTTTCTAGTCCATTGCTGTCTCAGCAATGGTAGAAAAGGGATAGGGTATGCTGGAGAAGTTAATATTCTGTATAAATCTTGAATGTGTCACTGTAAGTGACTTTGTTTACAAGAAAGATTCTTAGAGTTACATTGATAAATATAAAATTACTCACATGGTTGCCTTACTAAGATGTTTTGAACTTGAGTAGATGTAGCGTGACATTTCTTCTCCAGTAACCATCTGGTTCTACCTCACTGTGTTTACAGCAAGATGTGTTTTCATTCTAATGGGAGTTATGTACTAATGCTGTCACAACGTGCTGAAGCAGTGCCCAAAAATTTGATTTGGCTTTTGAAAAGTCCTGTGACTGTAGAAGATAACCATATTGACACTTCATAGTATGTTGTAATTGTATTTTAATTGTCATTCTGTTATTTATTAAATTTTTATTTATGTTTCTAAGGTGAAGTAATGGAATTATTGAATTTTCAGTGTTTGAAAAAATAGATTTACTAGATTACCTGAATATCAATTTCAGTTTCCAATGTCAATTTGTGGTCAGATATTTGAAATTTTGCAATGTAAGATTTATGAACTCTGTGTTATGATGATAAAAGCCTTGACCGGTACGCAGGCAGTAGAGAACAGCCTGCGGTCAGCAAAGATGAAGATGAAGCACTTGTTACAGTTAGCTGGGCAAGGTGAAGTCATGATGCATAGCAAGGAGTTATAAGGCCAAGAAAATGGCTTTGTCTGGGTATTTGAATGTTAGGGCCTTGGAATATAGGAGCAGATTCATGAGAGCTCTAAAATGAGCTCTAATCCACAGCAAGCAGAGTTCTTAAAACCAATTCTTACAGGACATGCAACTTTTACTTCAGTTGCTGGCTGCACTGAGAATGGAAATGATAAAGTATTGTCTCATTCTCTGCTTCTGAGGCTAATGATAGCATTTGGTGCTATAGAGATCTCCCATATGGCTTTCCTGACCTGAGCTGTTCTTAATTTCTAATACTGTACTAAAGCATCAGAGTCAAGATTCATGATGCTGTTTAATAGTTGTTTAAAATCTAAGATAAGGTTGCACTTGTCTTCCTTATTTCAGTGTAGATACTACGAATGTTGCAGCTACTTCTTAAGGTTATTTATTATTATATAGTACTTTATAATATGATTGAGGGTAAAATGATAGATTAATTTGTATGTCCCCTATGATAAAACTAATAAGATCCTCCTTGGTAGTACTGAGTGTACCAACTTATCAATTTAACAACAAATAGTTACCCTATCCTGTTCTTTATATCCTTTGTGCACAGAGTCAGAGCCCTGTTAATAGTTGGTTCCACAGCTGGTTTATCCATGCAGAGCAGGATTGAGTTCTTGTAGGGCTGAGAGAATGCTACATGAAGCTTTGGGGTGCCCTGTCCCCAAGAGGCAGGACAAGATATGCATGGCCTGGCTTAAAGAGTGTGTGCAGTCAGGAAGCATGGCTGGGTTTGGAGAAAAAGAGACTAGAGGAGGGCATCCCAGTTCTTGGCAGCCTATACATAAGTAGGAGAAGTTGGTGACCTGACCCACCTGACCCCCTCCCACCCCAGAAAAAATTTCTGATGCCCCCTGGCCAAAGTCAGATCATTGTAGGAACTCAGACTCACTTTGCCTTGTCTAACCAGCAGCCACACAGTTAGGCTTCTTCTCCTTACAACTGCCAGGCTTCTCCCAAACTGGAAGAGTGGGCTATAAAACTTGAAAGGAAACCACAGGCCAGCAAGGCATCTGGTAGCTCCAGCACTTCCGCAAGACCAGGTCCTGTGGACTTTCTGCTCAGCCATTCTCTATCCAGATCACATACCACCCTACTATCACACCCAGGCCTCACTGTTGCTGCTTGTCTTTAGCCCAGCTCTACAACATTCCTAGATCCCTTGTCCTGTGGCCCTGCAACCTGTATGACCTCCTGCTTCCCTCATGGACCAGCCACTTCCAGAATCTCCCTGCTATGAGATCATCTATTCTGCTCAGAGATAACCTTTAACCCCATTCCCAAGCCCTACTGCTGACCTTGATTCTGGCTTTACAATGGCCCTGCCAGCTTGCCTCCAGCTCTGCAACCTGCATAGCCCCCTGCTAACTTTGAGGACCAGTGATCTGGCTTTGTGACCCCAGTTGGCTCATGACCCTCATAGGTTCTTAACCCACAATTAGAAAACCCTTGCTGTAGTATATAGCAAAGGTGAAGACTTCCTTGGGAAGGGAGGTAAATGCTCAACTCCTGGTTACTACATGGACCCATCCATGTAGTGTTCTTGGCAACATATGGAAATAGTTTACTGTTGCCTTCTTCAAGCATAGTATAAATCACTTTAGATATCTCTTGATTATTAATTCTCATGCACATAGGTTAAATTGGCAGTACTTAAGGGCAGAGGATTTGTCTAAATAGAAAAATACATTTAAGGTATCTTTATTTTTAGTTACTTTCTAAATAATTTTTTAAAAAGAATTAATGTATCACAACACGTTCTCCTTGGTGGTTAACAATTCTTGTTAGAATAAGAATTCCCGTTAAGTTAAAAACAAACATAGATAGGAATAGGAACTGACATGCAATGCTTCATGAATGTTGAAATTGTATTTAGAAACTACTCAGTCTTGCTCCTCCCATTCACTTTTTGATGTGACAGAATGAAGAACAAGAAATCATTCTGTCTGAAGGGAACAGCAATTTGACAGCATATTTGAATGCTGACTTTCCTGTTCAACGCTCTCGTATAAGGGTTCACTGCTTGTTTAATATGATGATCCCTGAAGGAAAATATTTGCTGGAGAGCATGCATATAAGAGCATTTTATCAACACAGCTGATACTAAGAAAGTAAAAGCCGAGCCAAATAACAGGTCTAGCATATATGAACTGCAAATAACAAGTATTAAAAACAAAGAAAAGGATGTTTCAAATAGCAGTTCTGTTCCATTATCATTTCTGGAATTAATGCTTCTAATCCCTCTATATTTTGGTGGAGGTCATAACTGTCTCCACAGATATACAAAAATGAACACATTAATCAGACTTGCTAGTTGAAATAGCATGTACTTTCTTATGCTAAAAGGGTCAGTTGTATTTCATTTTCTTCCTCTGTTGTATGTTTAATTCCAATCATGCTTTAATGAATAAAATATATAAACGGTGGCAAAGATTTTTTGATGAGAACCCCATAAAATATTAATTAGACACACAAATATTCTGATATTAGAAAACATTGCAGATGAATGCAGAGCCAGCTTTTGTTGTCTCACGGATCACAGTTGTGATTTGCAAACCTAAGAGGTACAAGAATATTTGCTGCTTTACAAATTTGCTGACAATAAAAAATTGGTTTCCCATTTTCTGACTTTCAAAAAATGTCCTTCAAAATGAATTCACATATTTAGGATAAGCTCTAAGCTGTTAAAGCATGTTTTGAAATAGTTAATATTTTATGGCTTTTTATGTTGATTTCCAGTGAATATAACAGTTCAATTTAATTTTTTAGACAAGAATGCTCAGTGCATATAATAACTGCTTAATCATTGTTCGTTATCTAAGATTTTTCAATACGTTCTCTTTTGCCTTAGATGACTGGGGGAAAAGCCACCTTTTCTGTGGTAGCACCCTCAAAGGTTCATTTGGTGTCCTCTCTTTCTGTCACTTGATGAAGATCTTAGTTGCTTGGTCCTGTTGCATGAGCCACTGAAGCAGTGAGCATGAGCATGAAACTGAGCAAACTCAGGGAGGCAGTGAAGGACAGGAAGGCCTGGTGCAATATGGTTCATAGGGTCACAAAGAGTCGGACACGACTTAACGACTGAACAACAACAACATTGGATGAGCATCTTGAGTGTTTCTTAATACATTACCATATACCTCCCAATTGATAGGATGTGGACAACAGTATTTTGTTTTCAAGGTAGTTTCTAAATTGGAGATCTTAGGTTGCGTAGAATAGTATGACCATCCTTGGAGCAAATGTAGGCTTCTGTTTTGTTTGGGGCATACTGACCAAAATGTGCTGAAACTGATTGGTATTATATCCTTACCATTAGCAAGGAGAACTGCCTGTGGCACGGGTATTCCCAAAGCTGGTAACCAGTCCACACCTTTCTATTTTACTAAAGAGTGGTGTGTGAAAGCCTTCATTGAGAAAGCCAAAATGGATGGTGAAGGTTCAATATCTGTGAGTCCATCTGGTGATGACCATGACACATGAAATAATGCATTTGGAATGTAAGAGGAGTATATGATAATAATAATGAATTAATGAATGAAATGAAAGAAAAAAAATAGGTGTATCGTGTGCCTGTGAAACTTAAAGAAAGAGGAAATATGTAATAGACCTGGATGAAGGTAGCCTAATCTTGAGGAATGGGATTGATTAATACATTCTGGGAAGTTAAATACATGTTAGAATGTATGACTTGGTGTCATCAAGATTGCTGTGGCTGCATATGGAAGTAGGAGTTCATAAAATGATGACAGTGGGCTGTTATTATTTATTGAATGGTGATACTGGAAGAACCAGGGATGAGTTGTTGGAAATACTATGCAGTATTCTGAATTAATGCACTGCAGGGTTTGGGAGTTTGGTTTTGGTTTTGATTAAGTGACATGCATGGATAAGTAGGAGTGAGACAAGAAAGTACAGAAAATGACTGGGCTATTCAGAGACAAGTATGAATGAGAATGGTGATCATCTGCTTAGAAAAAGTCTGTTCATTTTAAGTATATGACTTAAGTGTGTGTATCCATGAGTACAAATGGAAAAGGAATTAATAAAAAAATGTGACTGAATGGTTATGTATAATAACAGAGAATGAATGAAAGATCATGTAAGAGGTTCTGGTTGTTATTTATTTATTTAGGGGGAACCATGCTTTGGTAGTGTCAGGAGTGGATTTGGGGAAGTAAATGGACAAGGAAGAAATGGAAAGAACTGAAAGGAACTGGAGTGAAAGAACTATTACAGGACAAGGAAGTATGATTCCTGTGTGAGAAACTATTAGAAGAGACACCATTTCCCAACGGAATGAACTTCTTTTGTGTATATTGCATGTACTGTTAGTTTTGCTATCGCTGCATATTCTTCAAGTTTAAGTTCCCAATCAGTTATTGTCAGGATTGTGTCTGTCTTCCAGTGTTGAGCAAAGTTTATTCTCGCTGCTGGAAGCATATATTTGATTAAATTATGATGCCAATTTTTTTCTAAGATTATACCTAATAAGAACAGTTGTGGTTTCATTTCAAATTTAAATTTCAAGATTTTATATATTATTCTATGTTTGTCTTTCCAGTACTTTTGAGTTCTTTTACATGCCCACCATATGTGATAAAATGTTCCTTCTGTTTCATGGCATTTCCAACATTTATTACTGTATGATTTGTCCATCTTAGATATTATTGATGGAGTTCTATGCCGTCTGTAAAACATTTTGTTCCAATTTTCCTTTAAGTTATAACATAGTATGAATTTTATAGATTTAGTCCATATTTTTTCCCATTGTTGTATTGCAATTGTTTCTTTGAAATTTAGCATCCATTTTGTCATACAGTTTTTTGTTTGTTCTGTCTCTATATCATATCTAAGTAAGAGTTTATATATATCCCCTAATAGGTGTTACTGATTCTGCTGATAGATGATATTGTTTAATTGCTCATGAAGCAGAGATGTTACATGGGCATACCAAGGCATGTCCATCACTACCCACACCACTGAATTCTGGATCAGTTAAAGTTTCTGGGTGGTCACCAAGTAACGCCCCATGTGGAACATGTTGCAGTAATCAAGCTGTGAGGTGACCAAGGCCTGAGTAACTCTCTGAAGGCCTCCCCAATCTAGGAAAGGGGATAACTAGTGCACCAGATGGAGCTGTGAAAAGGCCTTCCTGGCCACAGCCACCGCCACATTGAGCAGGAGCTGTGAGTCCAGAAAGATCCCCAGATTGTGCACCGCGCTTGAATAGGGAAGTGCATCCCAACCTAGGTTGGAGATGGAATATCCCCAGATCTAGGCAACCCAAACATCCACAGCCACTCAGTCTTGGTAGGACTGAGTCAGAAACAGTTCTTTCACATCCAAAACTATACAGCCACAGAGCCATCTTAGAAGGATACCATAGTTGATGGTATCTAAAGCCATTGAGGCAGTGAAGGACAGGAAGGCCTGGTGCGATATAGTTCATGGGGTTACAAAGAGTCGGACACGACTTAAAGACTGAACAACAACAACAAAGCCATTGAGAGATCAAGGACCATAAGGATGGAAGCACCACCCCCATCCTGACTCTGCTACAAGTCATCTATAAGCATGACCAAAGCTATCTCAGTACTAAATCCCAATTTGAAAACTGATCAAAGTGGGTTTAGTTTCCCCCAGGGTTCTCATAGTTATCAAAAACTATGATGGGCTGTGAGAATCACCTTGAGAGACAGGAGGAAGAGCTGCAGCCCAGACAATATTCTGATAAGAGAAATATGAGTCCAAAGCAGGAATCGGGGTAGAGAAAGTGTCTCAGAATTGACCGTCCCTAGTTCTTGGGATGTAAAGACAGGAGAGGGGGGAAGCACATTCAGACTTGCAAGATTCTGTTATTGTTACCTTACAATAAAAGTAGTATTCTTGGTTTTGGTTTCCTGATCTGGACTACCTTGAAGAGCTAATAAAAACCATTGGGTCCAAGGATGGCCTCCTGGGGAGGGGGCACACCGTCATCTCTTTCAAGACAGGAGGTACCATACCCTCTGTCAAGAAGGCTGATACCACAGTGTGGACCAAACTGCAGGTCACCTCCTTGGCCACTTTTATGACCTAGGAGACCCAGGTTCAGATCCAGTAAACAGACGGCTGAATTAATAGCACAGAGAACCTTCTCCACTTCCCCAGGAGTCAGCAGCTCACTCATCCTAGATCATACCACCAGACCATGCCCCAGGCGCCTTGGCTCATCCTTCCCAGTCAGAGTTTGAGTTGAAGCAAACCAGTTTTATCCACCAGATAGCCTGAATAATCCTCACAGCGGCCCAATAATCCGAGGACCCCCCTCCCCCATCCAATAGGGACTGGGTCTCACTAAACAGGATCACTGGACAGCTATCAGTGGATGCAATAAGGGCAGAGAAATATTGATATTTTCCTGAGCTTATCGCCATGAGGTAAGCCCTAATATGGGCTCATACCCATATCCAATCAGAGTCGCTTTGACATTTCCTCCAACAGCACTCCAGGCATCTCTTGCAGCGCTTAATCTTGAACAATTGAACAGGCCCTGTCTCCCTGCAGAGAGAGGTGACACCAGTGAGTTGAAAGGCAACCAGAGATTGATCTCTCCATGGCAATGGACTGATGTTAGTGTCTTCCACTGCAAATCACATCTCAACTGCCCCAAGCAAAACCCAAATCTAATGTGTGACCACCCATATGTGTGGGGCTGTCATTCACTTAGAGTCCATGGTTGCCATGGAGGCCACAAACTCCTGAGCCACCCTAGACTGAAATGTCGCCAGGTGGTATATTTAAATTTCCAAGCACCAACAGCCTTGGGGGTTCTATTGCCAACCCAGCAATGGAATCCAGCAGCAATTCCAACTGTTCCCTTAAGCTCAGTTTTAACCAGAGCATGGCACATTCTGTTAACCGTGGAGTGGAGCCTCTGAAAGCCAGTAATAACTCATGGATGACAACAGCCACCCCTCCTCCCCTCCCCTCAGCTCTCAGCTGGTGCAAAACTCTAAACCTGGGTGGGCACATTTCCACTCCCAGGAAAGTTTCAGTAAGACATGCCAGGTCTGTGCCCTCATTCAAAATAAGAACATGGATGAGGAGAGCTTTGTTATACACCAACCTGATGTTCAATATCAGCAGCCAAAATCTAGGGCCACTGAGGATTTGATGGCCAGGCCCTGAGTATGGGAGAGGAGGGCTGGACAGTGGGACCACTTTCAAACAGTGGGCCTGGTATCCCCAAGTGCAGCCAGCTCTCAGGTTCCCACTGTATTTTCCTCTCCCTGCCCCTGTCAAGATGGTTCCTGTCCCCTTAGCTTCCTATCCCCACCTCTGTGCTTCCCTCCCAGGCCCAGACATATGTATCTAATCGCCCCCCCCCGCTACATCCAACAACTCAATTAGTGAATCAATCAATCAAATCAATGACCCACCCATCCCACCAGGAATATGGTCATCTTTATCTGCACCTGCCAAATTATTTGATAGTCCTCGGGGGAGTTGAAGCACCAGTGGAAGAGACCACCCAGGTTCCATCCATTCCACCACCCCCTGCTACAGGGCAGTCACTCTAGTGATGAAAAGGTCAAGGGAATTCCACTATCTGGAACTCCCAGCAGCCAAAAGGCCAAGGACAATTAAGACCGGACAGCCAATGTCCAGGGGGGTGGGGGGTGGCAAGAAGCCAAAGGCCACAAAATCTACCCCATTGGCCCTCTGCTGGTCACAATGCTGGCCCCAGCATTCTTGCTACAGGTCTCACAGATCCAGCCAGGCCCAATGCCCTTTGTAGTCTTTGCCGGGCCTTGCGACTTTGTTCTACAGTTCTTGCTGGGCCTGAAAACCTTACTATAATTCTTCTTGGACCCATTGCCCAAACCCAGAGCACAACCCCAGTCTCACCACTGGTGCCAGCTCCACCAGCCCTGGCACACTGCCTGCAGCCTTTGGACTTCAACATTGCTGTCATCCAGGGCTCCAGGACTGCTGTGATGATCTCCTGCCATCTCTATAGCCCTCCTTGCTGCCTCCACAACCTCTGACCCTCCGCAGCTGCCAGACCTCGCACCAGCTCTGTCTATGGTCTCTCTCTCTCTCTGTCTCTTTCTCTGACCTCCAGCAGCTGCCAAAACTTTGGGTGTGCCTAGGGCTTTGTGATGGGCCAGGGAGCTGGTAATACCATACTGCCCCCCCCCCCCAGTTTTCCCCCTCAATGCCAGAGGATTCCCACACCACCACAGTGGTTGCAGGGGGGCAAACAACAACAACAACAACAAATCTCAAAACATCCACACCAGCCCCCTCCAATACACTGCCCATCTGGTCACCATCTTGACATCTACAAGATACAAGGCAAGGGTGTACAGTTCAAATCTTTCCTCTTCCAGAGACCTTTGATATATGTATGAATGTGAGGAAGTTTATTATGTTTGTTGACTAACAGAAAGCTAATGATAAAGTGTAAAGTTTGAATTGTGGAATATTTTGCTTGAAGATGCAGATGACTGGTTGGTTGCTGAATGTAATAAGAGCAGTGCATAATGGAAGTAAACCATGCTTGAGAATTAATGGAATACTTAGTGAATGGTTCAGCATTGAACAAGGAATGACACAAAGATATGTGATATCCCCTTGGTTGTTTAATGTATTTATGAATAAATGCAAAAAGAATGCTTGTGGTATAACCTTAGGGGTGTCATGGCTAGAGATGTGAGTGTATGTAAGAAGTCATGGTGGATGAAGCTGATGAAATTCTCAAAAAGCAAAGTAAGGATGGTTTGCATGAATAGTATGATGTTCAAAGGAATAATGAATGACAAAATAAACTACATATAGCTATATTTTCCTCTTTTCTCCTTTTTAATTCTTTTGCCTTACTATTTCTTATCCTTTTCATAACCCCAAAGGGAATACACTAATAGGTCTGTATGTAGATATGTCTGCATGTTGTCTTGACCTGAATTCATTATGAATTATTTTATTACTCCCAGTGTTTGTTTTTTCTGCTTTGCTATTTATTTTGATTATATTAACTTTTTTTTTTTTGCATTATATGCACTACCATGAGGACAATAATAAAAATAAATATCTTACCTACAGTATTTTAAATTTTCTTTCTTACAGGTATCTCCGGCTCTATGGGAGAAAGTTTAGTAAAGAAGATCATGTTCTTTTCATCAAGCTGTTGTATGAACTAGTAACTATTCCAAAATTGGAGATCAGCATGATGCAAGGTTTTGCTCGACTTTTAATAAACTTGCTGAAGTAAGTTTTGCTTAACCTCATTCTTCTATATCAATAATGATCCATGGCTGAAGATATGGATAATTAGTGTTAAAAACTAAGTGACAAAAACAAATGTCAGGTTTGGTTAATATTTTGTTTCTGACTTCATGATGTTCTTACAAAGGCAATCAGAACTAGCAAAAACCTAGCCAGGCTAAAGCAGTAAGTATCCTTGCTTTTCTCCTAAATTTAGGAAAAGATTTAGTCATAGCTGTAAAGCCTTGCAATTTCAAAAGGCATTTAAAACCAACCACTGTATACCTCTAATTTTTACACTTACAATCCTTAGATATATATCGACATGGTATTTCTGTTTCCCAAAATTACACTGATTTAGGAAGTAAGTGTAGAAAAGGGTTTTGCTAAGCAAGGATCTAGATCAATGAACATGTGCCAGTTTTGATATAACATTGATGATATCTCAACCAGAAATGATGGAGATGGACTGTTGCGGCTTTCTAGCTTTACGTTTATCCTTCTTTTTCCCTGTTAGTTATCCAACAATCTAGACGGTAATTAACTTGTTTGAAAGTTTAACAGGTAATTCTGATTAAAATAATCTGGTTTAGCTGACACCATTGCAAGAGTTAGATCTGGATCTACAATTTTAAACAGTTATTCAGAGAGGCTTTCTTAAAATATTTTAGGTTGTCAGCTTACTGACAACCTAAAATATTCTAAGAAAGCTTCTCCGTGTAACTGTTTAATTCTCTGTGTAACTATGTAAATCTTCTTATAGAAGAGCTGATGTCATAATTAGTTTTTTTGTTCATACCCTTTGAAGGGTATGAAATGGGATGTCAGTAATGATTCAGCTTTAATTTCTGTATGTATGTGTATTTTTTTAACTTAGAAAAAAAGAACTTCTGTCAAGGGATGATTTAGAATTGCCCTGGAGACCACTTTATGAAATGCTGGAACGTATATTGTATTCTAAGACAGAACATCTTGGATTAAATTGGTTTCCAAAGTAAGTTTTTAAAGGTTTTGTTTTATCTTCACAGTATCTTCAAACTATTCTTAGGTTGAATTGTGTTGCTTGTAATGTACATGTTTTCTTTCACTGATCTGAATCCAAAATAAATTTTAAATAATTTCATTTTTCTTTTATGGCAGGCTTTCACTTCTCTTTTTTTTTTTTCATTTACTCTTTGTGGCTCACAAATAAGCAACATGGTTATATTTCATTAGGTATACTCTAGCTAGTAAAAAAATTTTGGTAGTGCTCTCGGATCTGAGCTACAAAAATCCAAGCAGGCATTAAATGGTAGCAAAAACCTAAAGAAAGCTCTTTGTGGATTTTTATAGTCCAGACCTGATAGCCCTATTTTCAGAAAATATTATTCAATGTTTATAAGATGTGAATGAAAACTGATCATCAAAGTACATAAGCCCTATGCAAACACTTTGTAGGTTCACTGGAGGGTCTAATGTGATAGGGAATGTGGGTATGTAAGTATTATCACAGCAAATAAAAACCTCTTTTGTGCTTTTTACTCAGCATGGATAGGTCATAGATTTGAGGAATGAGAATCTTGGGAGTTGGGAATGCATTTGCCCATATCCTTCCCTGCTTTTAGCCCTGCCTGCACAAAACTATATCCACTTTTGGAAACTAGCACTTGTAGTAGAGAGGAGGCATATTTTAGATGCGCTTTGCATGTGTGATGACCAAGTTTTAATCCATTGCATCTTTAGGTGACAGCATTATGGATTGTAAGGCTAGAAAAGTCCTTTACTCTAAGCCCTAGATAGCTGATGCCAGTCAAAGCAGATGTTACTGATTTAGGTTTATCTGATTTAACATGTAACATTGCTTCTATCTACCTCTATGAGGAAAATTCCTTTCTCAACTTTAAATGGCAGGGATTTATCTCAGTAGTAATTCTGCTCCTAGAATATTTAGCTGATCGATGTAAGGGGCAGTGTTTCAAACAAATACATTTCTAGCCTTGCTACTGCTTGCAATCTTTTAAACAGAGATGCTAATAATTGAATCTTGAACTTATTTTGCAAGGCATGTGCTTACTTCCAAGTTATGCTTTAAGTTAATAGTTCAGGCTTCTGTCGGGCAAACTGAATTAAGAAGTGCTTACAAAATTTTCTGCACTTAGTCTACCTTTGAACAACAGATTACCAGATAAAAAACTGAAAAGAGACCGAAAAAACAGCAATAAGTCTCAAAGCAACATTTCCATTTTTAAGGCAGGCTAGTTTAGAAATTAAATGGTGCAGTGCGACCTTTTCTCTCATGGTGTTCTGACAACATTGCTTACATTTTATATTTCACTTCGGGTGAATTTGGAAGAATGAATTAAAAATAAAAGTAATATGAATAATATCACTGATTTTTTTGTGGCTTTAAAATTATTTTGTTTAAAATGCTACAATTGCCTTTTTCATTATTTTGTTTTAAAATCTTTTTTCTTTATGTTCAGTTCATGTCGACCAGGCTTGTCTTCACCTAAAACATTTGTGCTTAATGTTTTACATAGGTGGTAAGGACAATTATTTTGCTTTTATTTAGCTCTGGCCTATGTGTTTTCTTTGTGCATGGCCTGTTCAGTTGTAACATTTGTCACGTACATGTAACTTCCTGCATATAAAACTGAAAAATCCAATGTTAACATTACACCACAATTTATGGGAATGTCGCACTGTATTTAAACTTAATTACAATAAAATATATTTTGTGTGAAGTGGCTGAAAATTATAGATATTTGCTAATGTCTGTTAACAAATAAATTATAGTTAAGGTGCCTAAAATAAATTATACTATATTTTAGGCATAATTTGCACAAAGTTTTAGAAATGCATGAATATAATTTAATACATAGGTTGGTAGAATGACTAAAGATATAAGAGAAGAGTTATTTGAATTTAAAGTTAGTTTATACTTGCAGTGCATTTGTGTTAACAAGTATAATACATGCTAACTTCAATAGGATGTACATACTAGTAAGTATTTTTAGGATTGCAGCCTTAAAATATAATTATTTGCCATTGTACAACAGATTCTTGGTGTGAAAAAATTAATAAATAGTTTAGACAAGTGCTCACTCACTGCATTCACTCAGCTTGCTTAACCTAGTCAGCCGCTAACTTAGTCATATCTTCTTACCACTGAAATGTGTATACCATAATCACATCACCTGAATCAGGGATTCAGGGATTATGACCACTGCCTGGTATTCAGGAGAGTATTGGCAAGGCTTCACTCCATCAGTGGCTTCTTCACTATTCGGCAGGCAGTACTGGGCATGGCTTGGGTGCTGTAGTCAATCACTTTTTGAAGCTTGGCAGCAGGTTTTGTAATGGAGTGCCTTGCATTTTCAGCCACTCACACTTCCCCCACCCCACCATCTTTCCTTGGAAGATTAAGTAGGTGGGTCTTGAACACAGCCCATTAATTAATTAGGTTTTTGGAGCTGCACAGCGATAGACTTGGGGAAAAATAGTGGGATTTACAATTCCCATAGGAAAGCAACATGGCTTACTTATCATATACAGGTAGTCCTCACTTAATGACTGCCCTGTTTAGCAACCATTCGAAGTTACAACTCTGAAAAAGTAACTTTATGACTGGTCCTCGCACTTACAACCATTGCAGTGTCCCTGTGGTCACATGATCAAAACTTAGGCATTTCACAACCAGCGGGTATTTATGACCATCACAGAATCTGCAGTCATGTGATTGCCATTTGCATTCTTCACAGCCAGCTTCCAACAAGCAGAGTCAATGGAGAAGCCGGCAGTGAAATTACAAGTCATGGTCATGTGATATCTCACTTAACAACTCATGGTGACTCACTTAATGACCACAGCAGAAGTCAGATCATAAGTCCGTCATGGTCACATGATGTCTTGCTTAACAACCGCATCCCTTAGTGATGGAGTTGCTGGTCCCAGTTGTGCTTGTTAAGTGAAGACTACCTGTAATCTCTCAGGATTGCTTCGGATGCTTTTTAAACAGTGTGGAAACTATTGCATTCTGATCCCGTATTGTGCCACTTTGGGTCATTTGTGAAGGAATACTGTCTGGTGCAAGAGTGGGTGATATGATTCTTTCTCATATTTCTCTCACCTTTTTCAGTTGGAAATGATGCTGAGATACTATGTCATCTCTTTGCCATCTCACACATTTATTTCTTAAATAATGTAGCTGTGATATGGCAAAAAACATTTGAATTGTAGACTAGTAATATGGATTGCAGATCAAAATTGTTATCAATATATGGTAGATGGGAAATTCTGGGTTAGGAGTGAAACAAAACCACTAGAAGCTTTGTCTGAGATAAGAGCTAAAATGGGCAATTCACAAATAATATAACAATTATGGTTTTCTTGAAAACTTCTAGAGATATTTTAAAATTTAAGCTCAAAACTTCAGCCAAACCTTACCATTTTTTTTTTCAAGAAAACATCCAAATTATTTTTCCAGAATTACTTATTTTCATTCTTAATAAGAAACAAGCCTATAGAATTAACTTATGATAAAACCACTATTATTGCAAGTCCTTCTTCTTACTCTTCCTTTCCAGAAGCCTGGGTGAAGTAAACAAATGTTGTCATTAGGGTTTGGGTGAGCAAAGATTTTTAAAAATAATTTTATTGCTTTAATATTCAAAAATTAAGGGAAGGAAGAGACAAAAAATGAAAATAAAAAGCAAAAGCATGTTACAATACATATTTTTAGAGCCAGTTTGGTGTAGTGGTTAAGGCACCAGGCTAGAAACCAGGAGACTCTGAGTTCTAGTCCCATCTTAGTCATAAAGCCAGCTGGGTGATCTTGGGCCAGTCACTCTCTCTCAGTCCTAGGAAGGAGGAAATGACAAACCACTTCTGAAATCTTGCCAAGAAAACTGCAGGAACTCGCCCAGGCAATCGCCAGGAGTCAACAATGACTCGAAGGCACAAAAAATCCCAAAACAAAGTAGATTTTTTTTAGAAATAGCATTAAACCTTGATTGCATGGAATACTACATAACATTATATATAATATAACAATATTATATCAATATATTACAATAATATTATATTGATAAAGAGCCAGTTTAGAACTAGAGGATAAACACGTATACTGTAATCAGCCCAAGATTGTAAATCCAGAGTGACATTGTCTTTCTATCATTAAAAAAAAAACATTTTTTTGCTACATCCCATGCTTGGTAAATCCATAATTTTTCATATAGCGATAAACTCCAAATTTCAGGTATATAATTCAATTTCACATCTTAAATCATATTGTTTTTCCAAAGACCATATTAGCAAACACATGGATATCAAACCAAAACAGGAGGATAGTGGGACAAACCCATATCCTATGCATTAATTTCCCTGCATTATTTTACATTTCCAGCTTAATGTAGTTGGCAGCCAGTCATTTTAACGCATTCTTCACAATATCCAATAAACATGAACAAAATCTTTTGGTGAATTAATCTTATTTTAAAGTCCTAGAAAGCATAATATTCTTTTCAATCTTAACCATTGATATAATATGGGGTATTCTAAGTCTTTATTTCAAACCTTTTGCAAATAACATGTTTAAAAGAAAAAAGTAGATTTGAAATGATCTAGAACATATAACTGGACTGAATTGCGAAATTAAAAGATGTCTTAATTGAATATGCTGCCACACTGTAATTTTAGACAATCCAAATTCCTCAGCAACTCATGTGATTTAAACACTTGATTAGCAGTTAATTGATATAAATTGTTGACATCTCTATTACTTCATGAATTCTGAACGAAAATAATTACCTGCAGTTTTCTAATGAGGAGTATAATTTTGGCCTTCCGGAAGGTTGCAAATACCTCACCTTTCCCCTAGGCACTGGGGCCAGGATGTTAATGGAGTTCTGTATGGATGTAGGTGTGTCAGTATTATCAGTAATTAGATTTTTCAGGAGCTTCAATTTAGGGTCTTTTTTTCTTTAATTGATTTTTAATTTGGATCATGTTTTTATTTATGCTTACCGCCCAGAGTTCCACTGATAGATGGGTGGCTATATAACCTTGTTAAATAAATAAATAAATAAATAAATAAATAAATAAATAAATAAATAAATAAATAAATAAAATGTATTAAGTAAATAAGGGTCGACTCATTTATTTATTTTATTTGTTTCAATTTATATAGCCTCCCATCTCAACCTTGGTGCTCTGGGATGCAAATGACAATTTAAAAAAATCACAATAAATACAAATTGGCAACTAAGATAAAAATCATCACAGCCATCCCATGGGCTCTGTCATATACAGTATTCTGACTCCAATATTTCTGTCCCAACATCTTCCGGATATGCCTTGTGATACTCAGTAAGTACCTGTCAAGATAATAGAGGTGTCACATAACAGCTCTCTGATTGTGTCCATGGTGGTTTTTGGCCTTGGTCACTAGGATTCCATAAAGAAATAAAACTCAAAACATATGTCCAGTGATAAAGATGAACACTAGGAAAGTTAAACTCTCTATCACATGATTGCCATAATTTGGATTAAGAAATTAAGGGGTTTGTCTTTCCCATATGAACTTTCTTATTAATTTGTCAATCTGTTTAAAATAACGGTACTAACATGGGAAGACCTCTAAGTACATATACCGCCCTTGAAGTAATATTTTTATAAATTTTATCTTTGTGCATAAACTTAACTGGGATTTTTACCTATATGTATTTTAACTATATATTTTAATTATATAACTATATGTTAAATAAAGATATTTAACTATAAAACTATAGATTTGAGATTAAAAAATGATATGTTTACACTGACAAAGAAAGACGTTTTTGGGAGAATTGCACTAAGATGTTTAAAAGAATTCAAACACCAAGTAAAAGCCCAATTTTTCCAAATTTCCATAGATACATTAGTGCCTATAGAAAATGTATGATATCTGCATCAGCCAATTAAGTAACTTAATGATTTACCAAACTGTTATACTATAGCAGTAAATTTTGGCATAGTTATCATGTCCAGAATGTCCTTTGATTGCTTGATAAGATAGGCCATTGATTCCAATATCAAACAAACTATAAAAGGAGAATATTCTTGAAAAGGTTCACATGATGTAGAAATAATTTCTTTTAATACCTGGTTGAAAGATAAATACCACATTTTAATCCAGTTAATTAAAAAAAAAAAAAGGAAATTTTATTTGATCAGAAGTTGCACCAAAAATTTCCACATACTATATATCAAAGGCCTTTACTTGTCCAATATAAACACCACCGCAGCTTTAATTTTTTGTGAATATATATTTACAATAAGAATACAGGTAAACCTCACTTACCAAAGTTGATGGTTCAAAGTTACGATGGTGCTGAAAAAAATAACTTTACCACCAATGACTGCATTTGTGACCTTCACAGCGTCCCTCAGTCATGTGATCATCATTACAGGCAGTACACATCCTGTGCTTGACCTGTTTTTTTTCTCCCCCCCTTGCAGAGCAGAGAGATTGGAGAGAAAGGGATTACAAGAGAGTAAGCAGGCACACAATGGGGAATACACTGGGCTGTTTGTGTAGCGCATTTGCAGCTACCAGTGCCATCGCATTCCTTTCTATGTGTATTCCCCACTGTGTACTTGCTTACTCTTTTGTAATCCCTTCCTTACCAATGAATGTAATTTTTTTTTTACTCAAAAGAGCATCATTATAAGCCTCCAGCAATATTGCAACAGTAAACGCAAAAAAAACAAATATATGTTTCATACCACTCAATAGGATAGCTGTAGTACTGTGGACTTTTCCTGTTTTAGTAATAGCTGTTATTTCCTGAAGAGATAAACATACAGCTAGAAAAACCTCTTGATTATGTATAATCTTTGGAAGAATTATTTAATAAATGATTAATCTCATCTCATTGATGTTTGACTCACTATGATAAAGTGTGAAAATAAAAAATTGAGATTTTATTAGTTTACAATAATTATATATTTTACTTGGAGCTTCCTTGATAATATGAATAATATTTTGTTGCTGTTTCAGTTGAGAGGTCAGTAATTTACCAGCTCTTTCCTCTCATTCCCACTATTTTTGCTTTATATGATTCAATAAATATTCTGTATCCAGTACATGGAGTGAATTAAGTTCCAATATAGCAGATATATTGTAAAAGTTTTATATAGTTCTGGTGTAGGTTGTCTTCCATACATACTCAAAAGGTTTCTTTATTTTCCAAATTTTCTTGTTTAGATTTTTTACTTTTATTCCATGAAGTGTATGCAGTAATACCACCAGCTAAATATGAAAGATATTCAAGCCACCTATGTATAATGTTTAAATGGTCCTAGATGGTAATTAGCAAATTTGAAAAATATTTGATCAGCTGTATTGCAATAATGAAAGCCAGTTTGGAGTAGTAGTTAAGGCACCAGGCTAGAAACAAGGAGACTCTGAGTTCTAGTCCCGCCTTAGGCACAAAGCTAGCTGGGTGACCTTGGGCCAGTCACTCTCTCTCAGCCCTCGGAAGTAGGCAGTGGCAGACCACTTCTGAAATCTTGCCAAGAAAACTGCAGGGACCAGTTCAGGCAGTCACTAGGAGTCAACACTGACACAAAGGTACCGCCCCCCGCCCCCAAATTGCAATAATCTTCTGGAACATTTATTTCTTGTTAATTGAAGTTAAACCCCTTTTCCAGGCCCTCCATTTCTGCCTCCTATTTCCCACTTTGAGCTGGAGCAGAAAGGTGAGAGGCAAAACAGTGTGGATTTCCTTTTCTCCTGGAAAAGTAGGCTTGGAATAAGCATCTGGCAGAGTTACAACAAGCCCTTGCTGTTTTGATTTCTGACCTTTTAGATAGTATGGTTTGGTGCTTTTGCCTCCCTACTTTCTACAGGCTTAGAGTAAAACATAAAAAGAGGAAATTTCCTCTTCTTGTACTCTGTTTTCGCAATGTTCCATGACTTCAGAGGCAGGACTGCCCCTTGATGTATCACATATTTATGATTTTTTTAAAAATGGGACAGTAAGAGTTTCCATCTATATCTTTCATTTAGCTTCTTGCTTCTACACTTTTGCCTCTTAGGTGATTTAACTCCCAGAATCTATTTTTAAGTTGTAAGTCTGAAGAATGCTATTGAATTTCCATCTTAGCCAAAGTTATGTTTCTTTTTCAGACAACCTAGGCTGAAAATGGCTTGTATGCTGGACAGAATGTAATACTTCACTGTCCTGAGTGCAATGCAATAAAGATTTGAATATTAATGCTTATTGTGGCAGGAGAATATTACTTATTTTTGTACTGTTGTTTAACTCTAGTACAGGTGAAACTCGAAAAATTAGAATATCGTGCAAATGTTCATTTATGTCAGTATGGCAACTCAAAAGGTGAAACCAATATATGAGATAGATGCATTACATGCAAAGCGAGATATGTCAAGCCTTACTTTGGTATAATTGTGATGATTATGGCGTACAGCTTATGAAAACCCCAAATTCACAATCTCAGAAAATTAGAATATTACATGACATCAATAACACAAGGATTGGAAATAGAACAAGATCGGACCTCTGCAAAGTATAAGCATGCATATGTACTCAGGACTTGGTTTGGGCCCCTTTTGCAGCAATGACTGCCGCAATGCGGTTTTGGTACTTTTGGCAGTGTGGGCAGGTGCCAAGTCCTGCTGGAAAATGAAGTCAGCATCCCCATAAAGCTCGTCTGCGGAAGGAAGCATGAAGTGCTCCAAAATCTCCTGGTAGATGGCTGCGTTGACCCTGGACTTAATGAAGCACAGTGGACCAACACCAGCAGATGACATGGCTCCCCAAATCAACACAGACTGTGGAAACTTCACACTGGACTTCAAGCATCGTGCATTGTGTGCCTCTCCATTCTTCCTCCAGACTCTGGGTCCTTGGTTCCCAAATGAGATGCAAAAGTTGCTCTCATCAGAAAAGAGGACTTTGGACCACTGGGCAACAGACCAGTTCTTTTTTTCTGTAGCCCAGGTAAGACGCTTCTGACGTTGTTTGTTGTTCAGGAGCGGCTTGACAAGAGGAATACGACATTTGAAGCCCATGTCCAGGATCCGTCTGTGTGTGGTGGCTCTTGATGCACTAACTCCAGCCTCAGTCCACTCCTTGTGAAAGTCCCCAACACTTTTGAATGGCCTCTTCCTGACAATCCTCTCCAGGCTGCGGTCATCCCTGCTGCTTGTGCACCTTTTTCTACCACACTTTTCCCTTCCACATAACCTTCTATTGATGTGCTTTGATACAGCACTTTGGGAACATCCAACATCTTTTGCAATTACCTTTTGGGGCTTTCCCTCCTTATGGAGTGTGTCAGTGATGGTTTTCTGCACAACTGTCAGGTCAGCAGTCTTTCCCATGCTTGTGATTCCTACTGAGCCAGCCTGAGAGACCATTGAAAGGCTCAGGAACCCTTTGCAGGTGTTATGGATTCGTTAGCTGATTAGAGTGGGACACTTTGAGCCTAGAATATTGAACCTTTTCACACTATTCTAATTTTCTGAGATTGTGAATTTGGGGTTTTCATGAGCTGTATGCCATAATCATCACAATTATACCAAAGTAAGGCTTGACATATCTCGCTTTGCATGTAATGCGTCTAGCTCATATATTGGTTTCACCTTTTGAGTTGCCATACTGACACAAATGAACATTTGCACGATATTCTAATTTTTCGAGTTTCACCTGTAGGTCATAGGTGTCATTCAGGACTAAAACTGTAAAAAAAGAAATAGCATGCTTATGATTTTTGAAAATAAAGAATAATCTTCTTCAGTATGTCAGTATTCCTGCTTAAAAACCTTAGAGAAGTGAGTTCATGAAGATTTTTTAAAAATTCAACAAAGAATGTTTTTATTTATTGTTTTTCTTATTTTTAAACATTTCTACTGATGCTATTCTAGTTTAATAATTAAAAAATAAATTCAATATCAGAAGCTAATAGAGGTGAATATGTGTAGCTCAGGGTTGAACTGTGGAGTCCTTGGGGTTCTCTGAGCTTGGTTCTTTTCTTGCAAACGTTTGCAAGGAAAGAACCAAGCTCAGAGAACCCCAACGACTCCACAATATCAGAAGCTCCCAAATCACTGTGAAACATAGTAAGATTAAATGAGAAAGCAGTAGCAACTATTAGACGCAGCCAGAGAGAGAAGAGCATCTAAGGAAAAATAATTTTTTAAATGATAGCAGTGGCGGTACTGTCTACATCAACACAGTGAACTTTATTTATGAAGATAGGAACCTATCTTAATTATCTTATGAAATGGGCAGGTTAATAAAGGAAGAATGTGTTCTTAAGATACTTTGATCCTAAACCAGTGTTGTCCAAACTTGGCCACTTTAAGATCAGTGGACTTCAACTCCCAGAATTCCCCAGCCAGCCATGCTGGCTGGGGAATTCTGGGAGTTGAAGTCCACTGATCTTAAAGTGCCAAGTTTGGACAACACTGTCCTAAACCATTTAGAACTTTAAAAGTCAGATTGAGATACTTGCTGATAAAGGGGATGGTGGTGGTTTGTTTAGTATGGACTAATGTAATGTGATCTAGGGAACATGTCTTGTGAATGATACCACTTTAGCTGAAGATTTCACATAGATGAAGATGTCACCTTTGCAGAGGTAGACCTATGGTTAACACACTGAAGTAATATAACCATAATTTTTCAGAAGCATGAATTGCTTTGGCAAAGTCATTCTTACCTTAAGATTTATGCTGCTGACACCTCAAAAGACTTGATGGGAGCCACTTTGAACTACACATACCATTTTAATATCCTGGACAAATTTATACTCAAGCTGGTTGGGTGACTTTGGGCCAGTCCCTCTCTCTCAGCCCAACTCACCTCACAGGGTTGTTGTGGGGAATATAGGAGGAGGGAGGAGTACTAGATTTGTTCACTGCCTTGAGTTATTTATAAAAATAATATAGACGGGATAAAAAAATAATAATAATAAATGTATTCCTCTTATGTGAAGTGCAACATCATATAATATAATTGAGTTGTCATGTCTGAATTAGGGAGTAAAAAACCTATTGCTACTAGGATATTAATAACCCTATACCCCAAATTTCTAGACTTATTTTTCTGATTGGTTTCATGTAGGATGTTAGAATTCATAGAAAACAAAACAAAGCAATGTGGAACTCTGTAGCAAAACTGTTTTGTGGAAAAGTGGGATTAGTTCCCCAATACTCTTTTTTGAAACATATGCATCAGATGAGGCCAGAATCATGTAGACTATTTACCTCAATGTAGGTAGCCAGTCCAGAAGACTGTTTGCCAAACTGCTAAGAAGTTTCAGTGGCAAAAATGCACCAGAAAACAGCTTGAAATAAGTCCAGATAATCCGTATTATAGAGCATTTGGAAATAAGCCACTGGTTGAGTGCCCTTGAATGCTCTTGTCAATAAATACAGCAGTTGTCCAGGGATAGTTCCTTTGTACATAGTAAGGTATACCTTTTGAAAACATGTGGCATCCCAAAACATTTATATTAACAGGGAAAAAAACTGGCAAGTAGGTTTGCAGGTGTGATGCAGTTTACTCAATTATATTTCTAAACTTTATTATTATGTGACTTTTTGTTTTTATTTATTTATTTATTTATTTATTTCATTGAATTTCTCCGCTGCCCATCTCCCCCATAATAGGGGACTCTGGGAGACTCACCAAAAAACATCAAAACTATAAATACATCCAAAATTTAAAACAATACACATAAAACATCCAAAATTTTAAAAACTGAAACACACTCTGTTGAGTATTTGGGATATAAGGAAAAACATGATCCTATATGTGGCCCAAGCAGTACTCTAGGAGAAATAGAAGCAAAGTAAAAAATCAGGCAAATCAACCGTAATACTTGTAACTAAATCTGTATCATTAAGTAAAATTAACTGCTGCATGTACATAGACAATGTGTCATTGAATCAATATCATCTTAGACTTTGCATAATTATCTAACTATATTTTTATAAGGTAGAATACTATAATTTTTTTTTCATTTTTTGCTCTCCTTTTAGCTCAGTAGAAAGTGTTTTGAAAACCCTTGTGAAAAATTGTCGACTGTAAGTACCTTAACCATTTTCAATCTTTTATGTACTTTTTAAAGTCTTAGATATTGAGATACCCTTGTATGTATATGTAGCTTTCCTCTTGGCCCTTTATGAAGTTGAAAAAGCTATATGTGTTCATAGGGCTTTGTTGCCAGTAACAGGAATCCTCTGATTAGTTCTACCTTTTTTCCACCTCAGTAGTGAAGTATGTGATCATTTGTGTCAAGCAAATATGTTGGTTATAATGCCATCAGAGTTTATCTAAAATTGTTTGGAATCTCCCATTACTGAAAATTACCCCTACTTTATGTATGAGGAACAAGAAGTAGCTGGATAAAATGACTATTTGGCTCTTACATTTCCATGATTATATTTCAAGATATAATATCTTAATATGTAATATTTATAATTATAATTATATAATTATAATTAATTATAATACATATTATATAATTATGTGGAGCCCACCAGCATTGAGTCCCTGATTATCAGAGCCGAGATATAATGGGGGGACATGTCATCTGAATGGAGGATCACCATATGCCTCGCCAGTTGCTCTATAGCAGTGATGGCAAACCTTTTGGGCTTGGTATGTCAAAAATTCGGAAAATGCCTAACTTGACTCTGCTGGCATGTCACCCCCACCTGAACAAAAGAGAAACAATTCTTTACATATTCATTTATTTAAAAAAAATACAGTCCAATCATGTATGGTGCTATGTATTATATAAAAAAACATCAAATAATTACAAAAATGAAATGCAAGTAAAACAAACTCAGTTTCTTTGGTAACTCAAACAGGGAGACTAGTTGTTGAGTGTTGGTGAATGCTGGTGTGTCAGCTTTGACACCCATGTCATAGGTTCGCCATCACTGCTCTATAGTGTACTGGAGTCTGGGAAGAGACCTCGAGGTCAACTGCACAAGTGCTACAAAGATGCTGTGAAAGAAACCCTATGCCACTTGACATCCAGCCAAGAGAAGTAGACGCTGCAGCTGCTGACAGAACCCGCTGGCAAGCCTGCGCTATGAAGCCTCCACTGGCTTTGAAGACAGGTACCGCCAAAAACTGATAGAAAACCATGAACGGTGTCCCAGAACAACACTCAAAGTTATTACAACAATGGACTTCGAGTGCCCCCATTGTGCTGGACTCTGTGCTTCCAGACTGGGATTGCAGAGCCACCTCCATGTCCACAGATGAATTGCACAACAGCATGTCTTCTTCAAACCCGAAGGACTCCCATATTATTTCAAGATATCTCTTGCATTATTTTAAAATGTTTTAAAATCTTCAGGATTGCAGAAATTACAATGCATATAACTTAAATAATGATGCCTGTGTTAGATCATCTTTAGATGAGTCTTTCAGTGATTTCAGTGCTTTTATTTGAACTGGACAAATTCCAGCTCGGGGCAATTACCCTGAGATTCTACTAACTTTGTAGCTGGATTGCAAGTTCTTTCAAAGGATTGTGCAAAAGGCAATGAGAAAGTTTCTGTTAAGAAATTAGAGTTCAGACCTATGCAATGCTTAAGATTTGATTTTGAAAAACTGCTCAGAGAGTTAGGAGCATGAGTGTAAGACATATTTTGACTCATTAAAATAGTAACAGGCCTGTTTGAATCAAGTCCAAAGTATTGCAGAGTCTTGAACTCTTAAGTTTAACAGCTTGTCCCAAATAAAGAGAATTCTGTCAGTTTGGTTTCTGTATTTTGGAGACAGTGTAGTGTGGTATAATGGTTCAGATGGTTATAGTGGTTGAAGTGTCCTGCTTCAAATACCTTTTCAATCTTGGAGCTTCCTGGATTGCTTTGAGCTACTTTCTGTAAGTCCAAGCTCTCAGAGCTTTTATAAATATAACATGAAAGGAAACTGTATTGTGCATTGTCTTGTGCTCCCAATGGAAAGGTAGCATATAAAAGTAGTAATAAAATAATTGTTTGAGCATTGTAATATATCTGGCATATTATCAGTAGAATAAACACTAATCTGAAATTGTCACTAACAATTAACCCCTTCATTAATCTTTTATAGTTAGAGGGGAAAATGTGAACAAGATCAAGATAAAGAGAGTGAATTCTCTGTCTTCTCTCATTTTGATTGATCCCATTAAAGTTAGTCACATTTGCTAATGGGGAAGTGGAGTTGCATCCAGTAGCCATGATCTCTTTATGTTCAGTGTAGATAAGAAGGGGGATCCTACTAGTCTTTGATGTACTGCTGTCAAGTTCCTTAAAATGGACTTTTGTGAAGGAGCCTGATGTACATATACTGATAATTACATAGAGCCCTTTTTGTGAGTGCTGGGCCAGGGGGGAGGGATAACTGATGTGTTCTTTCAGTGTATGAGAGGCTTCATCCACAACTTCCAGGTATAATCAAAACATAAAACCTTTCTTCCGATGTTAGTGGCTTTCTCCAATTGTTTGCCACAGTTTCTTTTCTTCATGGCATACTATCCCTGTTCACATAAATGCCGTTTAGTTATTTTGGCTAACCATTTATTTATGTCTATCCTTCATGCTTTTGTCTAATACTTTTCAAAGACATTGGCACTAGCACTCGTTATCATTTCTTGTAACAGAGAATTTCATACATTTAATTATTGCTGACATGTTATTACTTGAATATTTAACAGAATGTTTTCCCTACAATCACCTGAGTATTAAAATTTGCTAAATGGATCCTTGTCTGTTTCCCAGTTGGGATTACTGCATTTTGAGAAAATATGGGAGAGGATCTTCTTGGATATAGAATTCTAATTAAGAAATGCCCTACTGCATGAGATAAAGCTGGCAACTACAATGATTTTATTTCCATGCTGTGAAAATCTAGCTATTCAAATCTTTGGTCTCAGAAACATGTTTAGTTTGTACTTTTGTATTTTTATGATTTTACTCATGTTTTTTAATGGATTATATTTCAGAAGTATTGATAGGACAGATTATAAATAAGTAGTACATGTTGATGCAAAAATCCCTCTTCTTGTTAGTTATTTCCCAGAAAATGCCACAGCAGAGATGTTAGATGAATGGCGGCCATTAATGTGCCCTTTTGATGTTACCATGCAAAAAGCTATCACTTATTTTGAACTGTTTCTGCCTACCACTCTTCCTCCAGATTTCCACCACAAAGGTTTTAGGTAAGTTGATCTTACTACTTTGCAGCATTTTCATACAATGATCTATTTCATATAAAGCTGATGTTTGTGAATTTGAGCTTAACTAACATATGTAATAACTACCATTGTACTGCCTTGATACTTCTGTTTTGAATGCTAAATTTTAAGGGGTAACATCTTACTAGTTCGCCTAAAAGTTCAGAATTCAGCAGTCATACAACTGATAGTGGTTTTTTTTTTTCATTTAAAATTATTTATTGAATGAAAAGCAGTATCATTCTACCAAATCATTGCTTAGTTCAGTTCTTGATATAGTTCTGGTGCTAGAAATTCTGCAACGTTATTACTTTGATGTACCAACTATAATAAACATCTGAGTCTGAAACAAAATTATATTGAAGTTCTGAGCCTTAACAGACTAGTCCTCTCAGTGTTTTACCTTTTGGTTCAAGCTCCTGGGCCTCTCTCCAGGTGAGGTGAGGCTGCTCATTTGCCAGAATCTCAAGAAGAGGGAAATGCTCATTGCACCAATAATGCCTTGTCTTTTACAAAAATCAAAGTAAGCTTGAAATGCCTTCTAAGCTTAAATGGCCTTTTGGAATGCTTTGCACGAGTGTGCAGCAGTCTGCCTAATTAAGTTCCTATCGCTGACATGGTTGAATAAGTTTGGCATCTTTGGTACACTCAGTGTAATGTGTAGCTTGTCAGTAATATTAAACTTCAAAGATTTAAAAAATAATACAGTGAATTCAGGTTTTTTAAATCTCCTTGTGACAGCCCACATTCGGCCAAGGCTTCCTGCTGGCAGTTCACATATCCATACAGACACCCCAACAAACACTTTGTTTTAGTAAGCAGTTAAGTAGAAGGTGAGAATAAATAAGACAGTTTAATTTCCCATAAGAAAATGTCTCTGTAGGAGCTGGATTCCTTTTTTCAGAATGGAAAGGAAGAAGTAGGAGAACTTTGATGGAGCAGGCATAATGACTGGCATCTAATATGGATCTAGACAGCAGTGGCTTTTGAAAATTTGTTATTTTAATGAAGAGTAATGTTGGCTGGTTGTCCTAAATTAGACTGGATGGTATATCATGTTGGATGACACACTGCTGAAGACTTGTTGGCTTGAGGGAAAGTCCAGAGAAGATTGCTAAAGAAAGTAATTGGGTGAGATTCAGAAGACTCACTGAAGACCAGAAGAGGAGGCTGTGCTGTGGGCCTGCTACTCAATGCAGATGAATTTCCAAGAAGTGTAGGTAGATGAAAGAGGTCACGTTCTGCCAACCAGAGTCAAGAACAGTAGCCTGTGCCAGTCTGCGACAGAAAGAATACTGCCATGTCTTTAAAGTAGGATATAAGTCTGGTGTTAAAAACAGCCATGTATATGTACTGGTTAGATTAACATAATTTGAAAATGCAGCTAGAGGAAATTTAGGCTGCAGTCTTGAGTACAGAAAAATTATGTTGCAATGCCTTTTTAATCTCAAGCCATTCCAATGAGTTGGAGCAGAGATGATCTTGCCTTGTCTACTAATAAATAATCTTTGCTAACTTGCTAAAGAAATGGTGAAATCAAAAGTAGCTTGACTATTTTGATGTGTTTTTTAAATAAATGGAAAAAAGTCCCAAAGAGATGATTTCGGCACTGCGTTATTCATCATATACTGCAAACTTAGAAAAGCCCCTGTGATACTCCTTTTGTTACTAAAGCATGCTTACAGAAACTGGAGTGGACTATATGAGAAGTGGCCAAGAAACATTAGGCTTAGAATTTCTCAGACACTAGCAATATGTCAAATACTGTGGGATCTATTGCTTTTTATGGGAAGTGGGAATTTAAAAAAGGCAAGCTCAACAATAAGGATTTCCGGCCCCTTTGGACTGCTAAGTACATTTTAAATCTTAAAAAAGTAAACTGGGATCTAGGCTACTCAACAAATTTCTTTAGAAGTACATAGCCAATAATGAAAAGTGATGAACCACCTCCCTTTCTCTGTGTGCAGTTTGCATATATGTCTGCACTTAATGTCTCTAAGTATTCTTTTTGGCTTTTTTCCCTGACATTGTCCTATTGATATGGCTTCTTTCTTTAGTTTTGCACTTCTCTCTAGATTTGTCTTCTTCTCTGCACGTTATCTTTTCTAAATCCTAATTCATATTTTTCTACCACCTCTGCTAGTCCCCATGCACTTTGCTGTTGTATTCTTCATCACCTTTCCCAGGTCCCATGCAATTTCCCCACTTCTTAAGGTTCCTTAGCTTACTTGGTGTCATAGGCCATTCTTCTACCTTGCTATCTTGCCCTCCCCTCCCCCACCCCCAATTCCTTGATGGATGTGCATGCTGTATGAAGAAGCCCCAACCACTAACATACTTTTTTTGCTTTAGAATGTCTCTGGATCTGTTTGAGAGTATGAGTAATTGAAGATTAGGAGAAGAGGAGGTTTTTTTTTAAAAAAAAAAAGTTTGAAGGGGTTGCCTACTTAATAAGCGCACTGCATTGCCAGTCTCCTTTCAAAATATTAGCAATATTTATAGACACTCTATGAAATTCAGTCATGATTTCAGGACTAAGTGGTATCTTTCATACCTAAAACTATTAATTTAGAAAGAACCATACTTTCCTTTGGCTTTCAAATTCTTGCAGAAAATTAGACAGGAATTAAATTACTGAAGGGTGTCATGTGAATGGAGTAGATATATACTAGAGGAAGCTCCTCACAATGTACGGAGGTTTCCAGCCCAAGTCCAACAGCCAGAGACTGTACACCAGCCAGAAAGAGGGCAGGCGGGGTCTGGTGAGTGTCAGAGCCACTGTCCTGAATGAAATCCAGAGCATCCAGGAGTATATCAGTAAGATGGCACCCAAAGATGAAATGCTGAGAGAATGCCTGAAACAGCAGCAGACATGGGAGGAAGTACCATGGCAAGACAAGTCCCTGCATGGGATGTACCATCGACAGATAGCTGAGGTGGCTGATACTGGGAAATCCTACCAGTGGCTGGAGAGGGCTGGACTAAAAGACAGCACTGAGGCACTGATCATAGCAGCATAAGAACAGGCACTAAGCACCAGATTCATAGAAGCAAGATCCAAGGTGCAGACTGTGCAGAGAGGTCTCAGAGGCAGTCCAATACATAGTTTCAAGGTGTAAGATGCAGGCAGGAACAGCATACACTGAACAGCACAACCAAGTAGCTGGATTGTATACAGGAACATCTGCACAGTGTATGGACTAGACCCTGCCAAGTCCAGATGGGAGATTCCACAGAAAGTCATCGAGAATAACAGGGCTAAGATCCTCTGGGACTTCCAGATCCAGACAGGCTGGTACTGGCCAATCAACCAGACATCGTGGTAGTAGACAAGGACCAGAAGACAGCAGTGGTGATAGTTGTAGCAGTGCCAAGTGACAGCAACATCAGGAAGAAGGAGCATGAGAAGCTGGAGAAGTACCAGGGCCTGAAGGAAGAACTAGAGAGGATGTGGAAAGTAAAGGTCAAAGTGGTCCCAGTGGTGGTAGGAGCACTTGGAGCTCTGACTCCTAAGCTGGGAGAGTGGCTCCAACTCTCTGTCCAAAAGACTGCAGTGCTAGTAAAAGCTAAGCTACTGCACAAACTCAAACTCCCAGGCCTCTGGTAGAGGACCCAAGATTGAGAAGGATGTATGCCACCCATAGGGGTGAGAGGGGAATTTTTACATGTATCCTGCTTTTTGTCTGTGGAGGTTTTAACAGTATTCTTCTAAAAGAAGGTTGAAATCACATGCAGAGCCTTTGCAGAGATTTGGTCTTTCCATAGGAAAAATAATCTTTAATAGCAAAGTCTGTCTTCATAATTAATCGACAGGGAATAGAGAAAAGGCAACATTTAGTGCCTCCAACTCCCCCCCCCACCAATCTCCCCCTCCCCCTCTACATTTCTGGCTGCCCTGCACCCTGCCTTAACGGCCGCCCTGCATTCAAAACCACACAGCTCTGGGGCTGCTTGTCATGCCCTGGGAAGCTGCAGCTGCCCCAGCCCAATCCCAGCTGCGGTTGCCCTTGCTGCCCTGCGCTCCGCCGCTGTTAGCTGACCTTCGCCATCTTCTTGCTCTAAAACCCCCCTTTGCAAAAAAGCTACTGGGAGGGGCTGGGCTGGGCTTTTGCTTTGTGCTGCCAAAACCAAAAAAAGCCAGCAGCCCTGCCCTGCCCAGGAGCTTTTTGCAAAGAGGTGTTTTGGCACATGGCTGCTCAGGTGCTGCTCCTGGTGGTGGTCTTTTGGTGGTGTGCTAAAAAGCTTTAGCTCTGAAGGGCTAAGGCTGGCCTGGTCTCCCTTCCTGAGAAGGGAGACCGGTCTACCTGTGGAAAATGGAAGGGAGAGACTTGAAGGGGGCTGCAAGGGCCCAGTCTGCCTGTCTGTCTCAGCCAGAGGACGTTCCCACGAGCAAACTGGTCTACCCGTGGGGGAAGGGGAAAAAAAAAAGGAGAGGGAGGGAAGAAGGGGGTGCTGCTTTTTTTTTTGGCAGTGTGAAGCAAAAGCCAGGAGCTTTTTGCCAAGGGGCTTTTTTATAGTTTATAAAAACTATAAAAAAGGAAGTCTGTGCTGTAAAGTTTATTTCAATAATTATTCCATTTCTCAAAATCTACAGCCAGCAATATGAATGGAGGCTTGTCAGGTGGAAGGAAGGCTGCTCTGTATGGCCTGAAGTGGGCTAATTTTGAACATTCTTTTTTTGCCCTATGCCTAATAAAAATCACTAACACTTAATAGTGGGTTTATTGAGATAAGATATATGTCACACGCACACACATACACCGGTTTTTAAATCTATAATGTACTAAGTATGTATTATTAGATATTGGGAACAAATTGTTTTAATGTATTAAAAATGTTTTGGTGGGATTTCATTGTCTTGCAGGCTCTGGTTTGATGAATTCCTAGGCCTTTGGGTTTCAGTTCAAAATCTTCCACAATGGGAAGGGGTAAGTATTGTGTCCCACCTATCTCCCCACCTCCTGTTACTACAAAGATGGTATATAGATAATTGGACTAGAAATAGCAGTGCCTTGAAAGATTGTCATAATTTTAAGGTTTTTACTCTTTTACTAGTTGAACAATTATAGTTTTTGGATATTATTTGTCATGCTGTGTGGGGTTGTTTGTTTTGAATGCTAGTGTTTCTTTAGGCTGAAAATCCAAGCCTGAACTCATGTAATTGCTATAACTTCTAAAACTCTCAAATCGCATCAATGTATATGATACCTCTATGGATATTGTGCAAGTACAATATTATTTATCATTAGCATTACAGTGGTAATGATAAATAATATATTCAGCTATCTAAATGTAAATCCCACAAATGGGCTGAAAGTAACAGAATGAAATTTAATTAAGATTTAATGTGATGTATAAATCCAGATAGTGAACAAGTTTAACCAGAACTAGCGAGCCAGTTTCTAACTGTGGTTTATAGCTAGTTTCGTTACTGCTAGAGGAGAAATACTATTCTGCCATAACTAGCCCTGGAAAGAGACAAGTGATGGAACTGCGCATAAAAGAACCTATGCCTAAAATATTTTTGAAATTCTGAAATATTACAACAGTGCTGGATATCCACTGCTCTTTATAACCAACATTTGCTACCCAGCTCACTGACTATGAACATTGTAACGTGTATCAGAAATACTCTTTCTCAAGATCTTTCTCCATTTGTTGAGGAGGTTAGGTCTATGTAAACCTTGGCCTTGCTGAATCTGTTTTTTCCTCTGAATAATGGGACAGCCGTGCAGCATAAAACTCTAATCAGGGCCTAATTGAAACTTATCTACTGCAGATTTGTAGCTAACCTTATTAAAACATCTGGTGGAAATCTGGTTAGTAGAAGTCATTGTTATTATTTTCTGGTTGTTTTCTAGTTTCTGTGAGAAATCTCTGGCATTCCTGATGTTGCAGAATAATAGCTCCCCACAGCTTCAGTCGGGATTCAGCAACACCTGGAAGGCCACAGGTTCATCATCTCCGCTATATTACCTTAGTCCCAGGATCTACTACTTTAACTCCTAACAAACCAAAAGCCCCTCTCGGTCCTGTTTCTGCATCTCAGTATCATAATTATTCCTTTTCTAAACATTCTGTATGCTTATATTTCTCTTCTTGTTAACTCACTTTCTACCCGTTATGCTTTTCAATATCTCTGGGTAATTATCTGTTTTTTCTGGCTCCATTTCTTCTCTGCAGGAAACCAGTTTTCTCTGCCAATTTTATGGGAATGTCTGTTGTTCTTCAGACACCTGCTTTACTTTTATAAGCCTGTATGTGGACAAAGTGCTGTTTCCTGCAGGCAGTTCTGTGAATATGAAATACCTCCTCAATTAACAGTTCTGTTTACTTGTGAAACTTTAGTGTCACTTCTGTGCATCTATTCAGCGTTCAAACATCCTTCACAACTTTTGTTGCTATTAAAGTAATTTTCTTCTGGTCACTGATTTGCAACTTTTCAGCTGCTTTATGATCCCATGTTGCATGATGCTGAATATTCCAAAATGTGATCCTACTTCTTGAGGAAGCTACAGAAAAGAGCAGAAATAAACCTTAACACTGTGCTTGAATGTCTGTGTTGTATTATGAAAATGTGGTCTGTGCTTTTTTCTTTCTAGCATTTAGTCAACCTTTTTGCACGTTTGGCCACTGATAACATAGGCTACATCAACTGGGATCCCTATATTCCAAAGGTAATATTTAATATGAAAATAATAAGAATACTAACATGAAGATCTGCCAAGTGCTTTCTCTGCTGATAAAACATGCAGTTTTAATACAAAAGAGATATATATTCTATGTTAATTATTTTAGTTCTGAAGATAAAACTTACGTACCCTGTCCTAAGCAAATGTATTACTTTTAAAAACATTTATCTTGTCAACATAGTTGGAAAGCTGTAATATATCAATTTTTGTGATTGATCTTGAACTTTTTATTGGAAGGGCAGAATATTTTTTATTCTCTCTCTCTCTCTCTCTCTCTCCCCCCCCCTTCATATTAAACTTCTCTCTTTTTAAAAGTCTAAACTATATTTTAAGGATTTTTGTTGATGTAAAAGAAAAAATGTGAGTAAGAGTGTTATTTCCACTGTTCTATTCCTTTTAAAGTATGGTAAACAACATTACCATACTGGGGTCTTAAATTATAAACTACTATTATGATATTTGCTGGGATTCCTGTTTCTAGCTATAAAGTATAAAACTTTTGAAGACTTATATGATTCCCAATTGCAGGAATGTGATAGTAATAGGGAAAACAGTGATCTGCTATTTTTATAAATTTTAGCAGCCACAGCAACTGTTGTATTTTATAATTTAACTTCTGTGAACTGAAGCCAATTCAAGCCTTAATTACAATATTTTGTTGCACAGTTTTAAAATTCATCTGGGCTATGATTAGCTATTGCCAGGCTTCTCTGTATGGCCAGTAACACTGAGAGCTGAGTCAACAGATTTAGTGCCCAGAGCAGAATTTGGTTTTGCAGTACTTGATAGTTTATTCATTTAAAAGAAAATATCTAGTGGGGTGATTGTATTTCTTTAGCAAGTTATGTAGATGCTTTCCAGATGCTTCTGGCATGCATGGATGCATGCCGACATCTATCCTCCCTCCCTCCCTCCCTCCCTAGCTTTAATCAATTTGTCAAGATATGGAAGTGTCTGCTGTGCAATAGGAAATGTGCATTAACAGAGAAAGATCTCAGTATAGATTACTAAACAGGAATTGCAGTTTTCTACCATATGAAATTATTCCAAGAATTTAATTTGGAAAGTGTCCCAATAGTTCTGTGCCAACAGCAATGCCATCCCCTTTAATCAAGCTTTTGTTTGCAAATAGAGTATTTTGGAGGTTAGGTTTTGAACTTGGAATGTCTTGATAGTCTGATTACATTTTATAACAAAATTTAAATATTATTCTTGACACAGTTTTGTTATTTAATTCTCAAATGTCTTTTACTGCAGATATTTACTAGAATACTGCGTAGCTTGAATCTTCCAGTGGGAAGCAATCAAGTGTTGGTTCCACGATTCCTAACAAATGCTTATGACATAGGGCATGCAGTTATGTGGATCACAGCTATGATGGTACTATCTTTTTTCTTTTTCATAAGGACCTTTAAGAGGCTGTATGGTTATGTAGATATGTAAATAAGTCAAGTTTTAAATTACAGTGGTACCTTGAGTTACGAACTTAATCCGTTCCGTGACTCTGATTGCAACTCGAGTTGGTCGCAACTCGAGGTAAATTTTCCCATAAGGTTCAATGTAAATACGGTTAATCCGTTCTGCCTTCCAAATTTGGTCGCGCCGCGAGGCAAATTTCCCCATAAGGTTCAATGTAAATATGGCTAATCCGCCCTCTGAATTTGGTCGCACCGCGAGGCAAATTTCCCCATAAGGTTCAATGTAAATACATACGGTTTTCTTCAAAGCCTTATTCTTGCCAAGCCTGCTCTGCATTTTCTTTGGAGCCATGCTGACAAGCACACCAAAAACCTTCCAAACGCCACAAAACACACCACAAGCCTCACCGAACGTCTTCTTGCTACCGCGATCTCGCCCACAGGAAGCCGCGACCGCATGGCAGCAGGGCAAATGGCTGTGGATCCGGTTGTAGCTCGAGGCAGAGTTCGCATGTCGAGGTAAATTTTTGGGGCCGGAGCTGGTTGTATCTCGAAAAATTCGTAAGGAGGGGCGTTCGTAACCCGAGGTACCACTATAATTACTACTTTAACATCAGATTCATGAAAATAACCAAGAGCTAAGATGGCTAGTTTCTTAAAGAAACCTGTGTTCAGACAGAATTATTGTCTTTGGAACTATCTTGGTATACAAAACAGCAGTAACTGCTTTATACAAAGCATATGTCCTCAGGTATGGCTAGGACAGTTCATAAAAAACACCCAAGAGAATTGATGGAATGTCTCTGTCCCTTGCAATATTCAAAAGGGAGCATTATAAGAAATGGTCAGCACACCTTTAATCACATCTTGACTATAATTTAGTAGAATGTGCTGGGCAGATAAATTGTTTATTCTGACCAAATAACACGTTGGTCAAATAACATTATCAGATAACTAAATTCTAGCTTCTCAGCTAGGTGATTATTGTTCTCTACTGTAGATAATTGTGAGACCACAACCTTTATCCCCTTATGTGCATATGTACAGTATTTAAAACATACAGGTAGTCCTCACTTACTGACCATTCATTCAGCGACTGAAGTTACAACAGTGCTGAAAAAAAAAACTTTACAGCCCATTTATGACCTTGCCTGACACACACACACACATACACACCCCAGAGTGAAGAGATTGGAGAGGAAGAGATTTCAAAAGAGTAAGCTGTTTGCTGTTCTACACGTTGAAAGCAATGCGATCATGTCAGCAGCAGGAAAGAGTCAGGCAAAGGAGAGATTGCCTACAGAAATCACTTGCTTTTTTTCTCGCCCCCTGCCCCCAGAGTGGAGAGATTGGAGGTGACAAGGTTTCAAGAGAGTAAGCTGTTTGCATAGCATGCCTCTCAGCCCTTAGGTGCCGGTGCAGTTGCATTGCTTTCTATGTGTACAAGACAGTAAGCTGGCAGACAAGAATTCCAAGGGTGGGGGAGTAGTTAGGAGGCCAACAAAAGCCAAAGGTGTGAAACTGAGTAGTCTTGTCTCTTTTGGGCCAGAAAGCACAGTCATGGTCACATGATTTCCCACTTAGCGACTGCTTCGCTTAGTGGCAGAGTTCCCAGTTCCAATTAGGGTCATTTAGTGAGGACTACCTGTAATGGCAATCATGTGACTAAGGGATGCTGTGAAGGTTGTAAATACAGGCATTGGTCTTAAAAGTTATTTTTTCAGCACTGTCGTAACTTTGAATGGTTGCTGAACAAGGTACTCAGTAAGAGAGGTCTACCTCTACGTTGCGTTTATTGTACAAGTTTTTTCCTACAGTGAGAACAGGACCACCAACGCACCCAAGCAATAAAAAAAAGAGGAGGAGGGATACTTAGTAAAGGGATACTTTAGTAAATCAGTATTTACAATCCTTCTCTCATATTCCTGCCTCTTTAAATTTTGCTTATCTGAACTTTCTATCTGACTTGTGCTTCAAAAACTGGAGAAGAGAGATTTCTCTTCCCAAAAGAACTGATGTAAGAAGACTTTCTAGCCTGTGAGTAGGAGAGAAGTATACTCTTCAGACTACCTGTCTCAATTGTAGGGAAAATATCTTCACAGTGATTCTAATGTACCATTTAGAGAATCTGTGAATTATCAGCAGACATTAAAGTGGTATACTTTAAATAATGTCAATGAAAGAGAACAACCACATTTCTAGGAATGGATTAAGAGGAAAAATTATATGCATTGTATATTGTAGGGGCTCTGATACCTTGTGATAGCTATTCCATGATTAACTTAAATTCCAGCTTTGCCTTTCTGGAGGTAGAACATCCATCATTCACATATATGCATATGTTGGAATGTGGAGGCCATAACTTTGATATCTGAAAAAGGTGGGCACACTGAAACTGAATTTAAAATTACATTACGGACTTGGAGTTGTATCAAATAGCTTTGTTATCTCTGTGTTTGGACAGGGTGGACCAAGCAAGCTTGTACAAAAACATTTGGCTGGGTTGTTCAAAAGTATTGCATCTTTCTACCATCCCTCAAATAATGGCCGCTGGTTGGTAAGGATATATCTGTCTTCTCTTTTAATCTTGTCATCACAACTTTAAATATTGTGTTGGTGTAGAATTTTGACAGTATCCATTTTCTTCAGCCGCTAATTTCAACAAAACAATATCAGTGCTAAATATGATTTTAAAACATATTTTAAGAGCAGCAGCAACTCTTCCTCTGTGATGGAATGGAATTATGAAGGCCAAACTCAGGGAGAAAAACGTTTTCTTTCATCTCCTGAGTTCGGCCTTCATAATTCCATTCCATCACATCCTCCTCCTCCATAGTGCCATCAATATACATAATGCTTATAGGAAACAGTTAACTCATTTGTTTTTCTAGAGACGTCATGATCTAAAAACGGATGCAGGACTCCAATAAAGAAGCTAGTACAATTAGGGCGAGAATATGCACCTATTTTTATAAAATTAAATAGGGTCCTACATACTCTTCGGAAAAGATGGCTATTGAAGAGGCCCTGGAAGGGAAAAAGAGGTGTCATCACAATAGTATTCTGGCAGAATTTCCAGATACGAGCAATAGCAAAGATGAAAGGACCAAAAAAGCCAGAAATTTAATTTAAAAAGTAAATTACAGACTTGACTTTAAAAATATAACTGTCAAAATCAGTGTTCAATTCTACTACTGCACCCTGAGTAATGGATTATTTATTTATTTATTTGTTATTAAATGTATATGCCGCCCATCTCCTCCACAGGGTGACTCTGGGCGGCTTACAATTAAAAACCAAGACAATAAAAACAATAAAAATATAAATACCTCCCAATTAAAATCACAAATAACTATAAGAGCCAGTATACAATTCAAGAAGATGGGGGAAGCAATATCAATCATCCCACCAGCCAGTTCCAGCAATGCAAGCTAATAATAATGGCTGGATGAGAATATATAAGACGTATTAACTATGTGAAAGGTTAGTGATGACATAATACAGTTCTTTACTGAGCCTGAAGCATCAGTATTAGCAGTACTGAACAGTACTAATGAGGATTTCCTTTCAATATAGCTCAAAACTATGTATGAACCAAACATAGTAAAGTTCCATAGGTAACGGGAGATTGAAGGGAATTACCTTATGGCTTCTTTCTGGTGGTACTGACTTCATTAAGAGCTGAATAACATTATGCCTGATCCAGAGTTACTTAATTTCAAAACCAGTGCGATGTCCAATTAAGTGAATTTTGCAGTTGGTGATAAACTAATCAATGAAGTTGTTAAACGAATAAAAATTAGATGACTTAAATGTATTTTCTTTCTACAGAAATCACCTTGGAATTTATATTTATAAATAGTAGTAAGGTACAAGGAACCAAACAAATAAGGCTAGTATTTTCATGAGATGCATCATTCATGAAAGTTCAAGACACAAGAGTAGTCCCTACGTTAGAAGTTGTCATGCTGTTTCAGCTGCTGACGTCATGTAGACTTAGAGATATTATCTGTGGACGAAGTACATGTGTTGCTCTGCTTCTAAATAGGAAGTGGAACTGCCTTGGTGCTTGATACCAATCTAGCTGCTTGCCATAATGCCAAGATATTGAAGTATTGAATTGAAGTAGGGATTATGTAAGATAAAAGCTGCTTCAAGATGCAACAAAGCATCAGCTCTGCCTTTGCTCCCATTTAGAAGCACCACTGCCTGCCAGCTGCAGTTTGCCCATCTCTTATTCATCCTAATGAGCTCTTCCACTAAATCCCATTGTTTTTCAGTGGAAAACAGTTCAACACTATACATCACCCATCAGTTGTATTAGATTGGATTGTTGTTGTTCAGTCGTTAAGTCGTGTCCGACTCTTTGTGACCCCATGAACCATATTGCGCCAGGCCTTCCTATCTTTCACTGCCTCCCTGAGTTTGCTCAATTTCATGCTCATCGCTTCAGTGATGCTATCTAGCCATCTCATCTTCTGCTGTCCTCTTCTCCTTTTGCCTTCCATCTTTCCCAGCATCAGGGTCTTTTCCAACGAGTCCTCTCTTCGCATTAGGTGACCAAAGTATCTGAGCTTGAGCTTCATTATCAATCCTTCCAATGAGCAATCAGAGTTGATTTCCTTTAAGATTGACTGGTTTGACCTCCTAGCAGTCCAGGGGACTCTTAAGAGTCTTTTCCAGCACCACGGTTCAAAGGCATCAATTCTTCGGCGTTCAGCCTTCTTTATGGTCCAGCTCTCACAGCCATACATTACTACTGGAAAAACCATAGCTTTGACTATGCGGATCTTTGTCGGCAAGGTGACGTCTCTGCTTTTTAATATGCTATCTAGGTTTGCCATAGCGTTCCTCCCAAGGAGCAAGCGTCTTTTAATTTCATGGCTGCAGTCTCCGTCTGCAGTGATCTTGGAGCCCAAATAAATGAAGTCTGTTACTGCTTCCATTTCTACCCCTTCTATTTGCCAGGGATTGATGGGTCCAGATGCCATGATCTTAGTTTTTTTAATGTTGAGTTTCAAGCCAGCTTTCGCACTCTCCTCTTTCACCCTCATCAAGAGGCTCTTTAGTTCTTCTTCACTTTCTGCCATTAGGGTGGTATCGTCTGCATATCTGAGGTTATTGATGTTTCTCCCTGCAATCTTAATTCCGGCTTGTGATTCTTCCAGCCTGGCATTTCTCATGATGTACTCTGCATATAGGTTAAATAAGCAGGGTGACAGTATACAGCCTTATCGTACTCCTTTCCCTATTTTGAACCAATCGGTTGTTCCATGACCGGTTCTAACTGTTGCTTCTTGGCCCGCATACAGATTTCTCAGGAGACAGGTAAGGTGGTCTGGTATCCCCATCTCTTTAAGAATTTGCCACAGTTTGTTGTGATCCACACAATCAAAGGCTTTTGCATAGTCAATGAAGCAGAAGTAGATGCTTTTCTGGAACTCTCGTGCTTTCTCCATGATCCAGCGAATGTTGGCAATTTGATCTCCAGTTCCTCTGCCTCTTCGAAACCCAGCTTGTACATCTGGTAGTTCTCGGTTCACGTACTGCTGAAGCCTAGCTTGTAGGATTTTGAGCATAACCTTGCTAGCAAGTGAAATGAGTGTAATTGTGCGATAGTTTGAGCATTCTTTGGCATTGCCCTTCTTTGGAATTGGAACGTAAACTGACCTTTTCCAATCCCGTGGCCACTGTTGCGTTTTCCAAACTTGCTGGCATATTGAGTGCAGCACTTTAACAGCATCGTCTTTTAATATTTTAAATAACTCAGCTGGAATACTGTCATCTCCACTAGCTTTGTTGTTAGCAATGCTTCCTAAGGCCCACTTGACTTCACTCTCTAGGATGTCTGGCTCAGGGTCAGTGACCACACCAGCATGGACATCAGGGACATTGAGATCTTTCTTGTATAGTTCTTCTGTGTATTCTTGCCACCTCTTCTTCATCTCGTCTGCTTCTGTTAGGTCCCTGCCTTTTTTGTCCTTTATCATGCCCATCTTTGCACTAAATGTTCCTTTGATATCTCCAATTTTCTTGAAGAGATCTCTAGTCTTCCCCATTCTATTGTTTTCTTCCATTTCTTTGCATTGTTCATTTAAGAAGGCCTTCTTATCTCTCCTTGCTATTCTCTGGAAATCTGCATTCAATTGCTTATATCTTTCCCTTTCACCCTTGCTTTTCGCATTCCTTCTTTCCACAGCTATTTGTAAAGCCTCATCAGACAGCCATTTTGCTTTCTTGCATTTCTTTTTCTTTGGGATGGTTTTAGTTGCTGCCTCTTATACAATGTTACAGACCTCCGTCCATAGTTCTTCAGGCACTCTGTCTACCAAATCTAATCCTCTAAATCTATTCATCACCTTCACTGTGTGCTCACATGGAATATGATCTAAGTCATACCTGAGTGGTCTAGTGGTTTTCCCTACATTCTTCAATTTAAGCCTAAATTTTGCAGTAAGTAGCTCATGATCTGAGCCACAGTCAGCTCCTGGTCTTGTTTTTGCCGTCTGTATAGAGCTTCTCCATCTTTGGCTGCAAAGTATGTAATCAATCTGGTTTTGGTATTGACCATCCGGTGATGTCCATGTGTAGAGTCGTCTCTTGTGTTGGAAAGGAGTGTTTGCTATGACTAGCTTGTTCTCTTGACAGAACTCTATTAGCCTTTGCCCTGCTTCATTTTGTACTCCAAGGCCAAACTTGCCTGTTATTCCGATTACTCCTTGACTTCCTACTTTAGCATTCCAATCCCCTACAATGAAAAGGACATCTTTTTTTGGTGCTAGTTCTAGAAGGTGTTGTAGGTCTTCATAGAACCGGTCAACTTCAGCTTCTTCGGCATCAGTGGTTGGGGCATAGACTTGGATTACCGTGATGTTGAATGGTTTTCCTTGGATACGCACTGAGATCATTCTGTCGTTTTTGAGGTTGTACCCCATTACTGCCTTTCCCACTCTCTTATTGACTATGAGTGCAACTCCATTTCTTCTAAGGGTTTCTTGCCCACAGTAGTAGATATATTGGTCACCTGAATTAAATTCACCCATTCCCGTCCATTTCAATTCGCTGATTCCCAAGATGTCAACGTTCAATCTTGTCATCTCACGTTTGACCACATCCAGCTTGCCTTGGTTCATGGATCTTACATTCCACGTACCTATACAATATTGTTCTTTACAGCATCGGACCTTCTTTTCGCTTCCAGATACATCCACAGCTGAACGTCCTTTCGGCTTTGGCCCAGCCGCTTCACTCTTTCTGGAGCTACTTGGAATTGCCCTCCGCTCTTCCCCAGTAGCATATTGGACACCTTCCGACCTGAGGGGCTCATCTTCCGGCGTCATATCTTTTAGCCTTTTAACATTGTCCATGGGGTTTTCTTGGCAAGGATACTGGAGTGGGTTGCCATTTCCTTCTCCAGTGGACCACATTTTGTCAGAACTCTCTGTCATGACCTGTCCGTCTTGGGTGGCCCTGCACGGTATAGCTCATGGCTTCACTGAGTTACACAAGCCCCTTCGCCACGACAAGGCAGTGATCCATGAAGGGGATTAGATTGGATTAGGGTTCTGTATTCTGGTATCCTTCAGTTGTACTTAGACTAGACTGTATTAGAATCCTGGAACATGGTAGCTGGAGCTGAATGCCCGCTTAGCTTCCATTCAGAATTGCTGTGGCTTCAGCAGAGGAATTTTATTTAGTGAATGAGTTTTGGGGGACGGACAATGAGTATCATGGGGCTGAGGAAGTAAGAGAAGGCCGGCTGCTTTTCCCAAGAGATGGGATGGAGGAAGCACTATCTGCCACAATAGCACCAGGAAGTGAATGGAAGAATATTGTTGCTCTGCAGTGATACCAGGGGAATAGTACTGCACCCAGAACCTCCCTGGCATCAAATCCCAACTCTGTACTGAAGGTTCTGGTCCATCTCTCATTCTGCCCAATACATAAAGTATCTTTCAAAACAGACAGACATAGTTGACTGCTGATTAGAGGGTCTAGATTTACTTTTTTTTAATGCCCAGAATGTAGAGGTCAAAATAGCTTTGGCTCTTTTCCTTGCTTCTAATTAACTGAAATGGATTTTGTTGCCTTTCTCTGGTAGAATAAGCTAATGAAGCTACTTCAGCGTCTACCCAGTAGTATAGTCAGAAGACTGCATCGTGAGCGCTATAAGAAGATGAGCTGGCTAACTCCTGTGCCTGATAGCCATAAGCTTACTGACCACGACATAACAGAATTTGTAGAATGCATTATACAACCTGTCTTGCTGGCAATGTTTAGCAAAACTGGAAGTCTAGAGGCAGCCCAAGCTCTGCAGAATCTTGCACTAATGCGTCCTGAGTTGGTAATACCACCAGTACTTGAAAAGTGAGTACTATCTGGAAGCCAGAAAAAGAAATTTAGTATCTAATTTTTAGATAACCAAGAAAAGTTATTCTAAATCAGCATTTTCCCAGTGTATGGACTTTAGCTTCCAAAATTGTTTGCAATGGCCATATTGGCTGGGGCATTCTGGGAGTTGAAGTCCCCGTACCTCAAAGTTCTCCAGGTTGGGAAACGCTGTTCTAAATCATTGTGGGTTTGTTTTTTGAAAATTTAAAGCTCAGGTTGACTAGAGAATCTAGAGTTACTGTTTTTTTTTCATGTTTACTTTTTCAGATGTATGCTATATTATCGTTTTCCTTGCTTTAGTTTACGTTGCAATCTTGCATCACTTATTTTATGAGTTTATTTTTAAAAAATGTTCATGCTGCCATTTCTGTTAAAACACAGTTTACAACAAGATTATAGTTTAGCTACAAATTCCCTCACTTTGAAACTTCCACCCTTCCATTTTTACTGGCTTAAACAAGAGCAAAAATCATTTAAGAGGTGCAAAAAGTGTGGCTTTGCCAGCATCTCTTCTCTGCTCCCTAGAGTTCCTCAGGAATGTGTAGGGTCAAACATTTTGGATTCTTTTTGAAGTTGACACATTAAATTAAAAATGGGTTTCTTAAGCCTTGCAGTTCCTTAAACACCCATTTTTTATCTTGAAACTCCTGAATTTCCTTCCCCAAATGCTCCTTTTTTTTAGAATGGAGCCTTCCACATGTCCCACAAAGCCTGTTGTAGTCCTTGAGTCAGCAGAAGTTAAAGGTATCTACAGTGTAATTTAATTTTGTTGATATTTAATGTTGCATTGTAGATGTAGTAGAAAATGTATTTGAAATCCACTCTCTATTGTTTTTTTTATTTCCTAAAGTTGAGTCATCTAGTTAGAATTTCTGCAAGCAGAGTGCTGTAATGTTAATGCCTTTTTTTAAAATTCAGAGTGCCAAAATATTTAAGAGTGTGTGTGATGCCGTAGTCTTGAAACAGACTCTGTTGTTTATCTGTCCATCTCCCTATTCATGCTTTGTGCAATATGAATATATCTTGTTCTGAATCTGCCAGAATTCTGTAGGTTCTAGTACAAGACCCTCCCCTGTGTTATCTACTAAAGAAAACACTGCCATAATGCTGTGAAGAACAGATTTTGATTATTCTGGGTATGGACCAAGAGGAGGTGTAATACATAAGAAGTTTGTAACCATAGAATCATTTTAACAAAGCCTGAAAACCCAATTACAATTTTAGGAGCTTCCAAGAATGTATTATATATCCACATAAGAAGGCTGACCTCAAGTGGACAATCTTTTTTGGCCTGAAAACCATACTTTCTGTCTGGCCTGAGGTCTGTAGGAATGTTGCTGGTAATATTAAGCAAACATCCATTTTTTCTTTAAATTTCCTCCCAGGAAAAAAAATAGAGTGGTGTTTCTGGTGGGTTTAGGGCACCCATTTTACCCTGTAAATCTGGGAAAGTTAGAAAAAAGGTCTGGAGTGGCCTGAGCACTGCTTATGCCTGGCTTATCTTATTAGCAATTGCAAGTAAGACACTATAAATGATACAAGTCTTTTGTTTTTTTCTTTCACAGAACATATCCTGCACTAGAGACATTAACAGAACCTCATCAGCTCACAGCTACATTAAGTTGTGTAATTGGTGTAGCTCGAAGCCTGGTATCTGGGGGCAAGTCATTTCCTGAAGGTCCAACACATATGTTGCCTCTGTTGATGAGGGCATTGCCTGGTGTGGATCCAAATGACTTTAGTAAATGCATGGTGAGTGTAATAATTCCACAGGGTCTTATGTTGCAATCAGATCTATCTTAAGTCACATTAGGCATGACTACAGATTTCCACAGGTTTCTTGCTTCTATATTTCAGCTTCTTCCTTATTGTATACTGTCTGCACATCTGTTTGGCTACCACTGTTTCTTCTTCCTTTTGATTGCATGGGTAGAGCATACAACAGAAGGAGTAAATAAGACAAAGGCTGACTGCAGTCTTTTCCAGCTTATGTGTTTTATGCTAAATCACAGTTTAAAATGAGATTCCTCAACATAATTTACATCTCCCTTGGCACCACCTGGATTCACTGCTACCCCTGATGTTTAAAATAATTTTTAAACTATGACATGCTACACAGTAAAGTATCATTTTTATTTTCAGTAATAATTGTGGACCTTATATGAGGCCAAAAGACATTCCAATACAATTAAACATGTTTCATGGCTAAAAATTCAGCGTTTTGAAGCATGCTCAGCTGCCAGAATAAAAGAAAATAGTAAGCTGAGAGTAATAGAGAATTTACTGGGAATTTAGAGAAGATGATGGCAAGCATCTGTGTGAGCCTCTAGTGGCTTGTAGGGATTGATGTTTTTTTCCCCCCTGTGGTGTGAATGTGTTTTGCCTTTCAGAGTGTTAGCATGTTTAGCTGTGGTGTCTTCTGCCTGGTGAGCTGTTCATTGGATTTAAGCTTTGTTAAGGTGGATTCATGGTTAGCAGTTAGAATACAAATCTCATCTCTTGTTTTGTATTTGGTTCTTGCCCAGGTCAGTTTGCTTATAGATAGGAATAAACAATGGAACATAAAACCATAGTTTCAGAACTGTTTAGACATCACCTTTGCCCTATATCTGTGGTTATTAGATAGGTTTTTTTTTTTGACACTGCCAATTTGTCTTCTGGGAAATGAGTATTTATAACAAGCTATGCCTGCCATGGCAACTGTTTGTGAATGGGGAATCTCCTTCCAACAGCTGTCAATTGATGAAAGCATCATATTTTCTCAAAATTCTACTCACCTAAAATGCCTGGCAACCTCTGCTTTAGTGTATATGGAAATATGAATAGTAGAAACTAACTTTAGTTTTGTACTAGGTGTAGTCTGGGTACCTGAGATGTGGGAATATCAGTTTTCCCCACCTACAGATACAGCTTTGCCATACAGCGTTTCAGACATTTGAACTGACTCTGTGTTTTATGTTCCTTTTTAAATTAAAATATATACTTACTGCACGATGAAACTTTTTTTTGCATACTTTATTAGATCACATTCCAGTTCATTGCAACGTTTTCTACTCTCGTGCCTTTAGTGGATTGTTCATCAGTACTACAAGAGAGAAATGATCTCACAGAGGTATAAGTTTTAAAAGTTTTGCAAATAACTTTTAGTATAGATATGAGAATATAGAAGGTAAAAGAACATTAAAATCATATATTTTGCTGCTTGTACTTTGTAACTACAAAATTAAGGTTTTCAGTAGGAAAAAAACGAATTATATGGTCTAAATTTACAAACAATTTTGTTTTGTTTATTTATGTTCCCTTGATTTTGATCTTGGTATTTTGAATAGAAACTGAGATTTGTATGTTTTTGTGTAATACAAGGACTGTGTCAAGAATTAACTAAATTTTGGAAATTACATCTTAATTTATAGGCAGTAGAAAAACTTTTTTTTCCTTGTGTTTTGAAATTGTAGGTGGAGAGAGAATTGTGCTCTGCTACTGCTGAATTTGAAGATTTTGTACTGCAGTTTATGGACAGGCAAGTAGTAATGGGAAATAGCATGCTGGTGATGTGACAACCCTATGCAATGCTTTGCACACTGCAAGTCTGTGTTTCATAGTCATCTATGTTTCTGGTTTGAAGCTATTCTGAGGGAAAATGTTAAGTATGAGTCATAAAATGACAGAGAGCTGGATAAGTAGTTTGGCTGATACCTTTTAAGAAGCAAAGTTTATAGGGGGCAGTATTTTTGGATAGGGCATCTAGTGATTGTCATGTGGCTGTTTTTTTTTTTTAGCCAAATACAACTACTTTTCCTCTTTCTCACTTCTGTGATATAGAAGATCACATTTGAGATGTTTGTACATCTTAAGGGTGAAGAAATTTCTCTCCTCTGTTTGTGCAGTTCTATAATTTGATTTGTTTTGCTTTCTTAATTTTTTGATAATCAATTGAAACACTAATTGTCAGTCTGTCAAATAAATTAATTGCTCACAACCTTTTTTTACTAAGCTGCAAGCTCCTATGCTTATGGGTTAGTAGAGTAGAGAAAATAAAAGAAATTGAAAAATTTATCTCTGGTCTTCTGGAGTTAGTTGCCAGAAATGACTGAGGGAATATATTATCCAAATTTTATAGCATAACATTAAAAAATAACATTCTGCTTCAGCCCATACAAACAATAGAAAAGCTTGCAGTGATCTTTTTACTAATTCTGTTACTTGATTTTTTTCCCCTATATAGATGTTTTGGACTCATAGAAAGCAGCACATTGGAGCAAACAAGAGAAGAAACTGAAACAGAAAAGATGACTCATTTAGAGAGCTTAGTGGAACTAGGCCTGTCTTCTACATTCAGCACAATCCTTACACAGTGCTCAAAAGAGATATTTAAGGTATTTTTCATCAAGGGGAATGATTACAGAAATCATATTATTTTCTTAATTTTTATAGGACCAAAGCTTCTGAAACGGTTTTAATTTTTTCGTTGTTTTGAGTTTGAACAAAGAAATATAGTTGTTTAAACTGCATTTGTGGTGTAAAAAAATAAATAATGCACAGAGAAAATAAGTATAGTGACCTGGGATTTGAACAACATTTTCAGTAATACACAAAGACTTGGGTATGCCTAATGGACTTCTTTATTTTATTTTGTTTAAAATGTCCATAAGCCAACATTAACTGATCTTGAAAAATTCAGTAAGGTTAATATTTGGATGAGAGGCTGTCAGGAGATCTCAAGGTTGTAGGCTAGACTGGGAAGTAAAAAAAGAACAAATTCTGGAAGAAGACAGTAGCAAACAATTTCCATTTTTTTTTTTTTTGGCAAGAAAATAATCCAGCTATGTCTATATAGTCACCAAACTCAGTAAAAGGACTCCTCACCTTTATTTTGCTTAAAATAACATGCCATGTCACAATCTCTGAATTCTCCCAGAATTAGAACAGAGTTGGAAAATAGCATAGCTGAGTTGGTACTAAGGCCAAAATCTCCTGCAGAAAACTAAGTTATGCACGTAGCTTTTTAGGTTTAGGCAGTTGTTTTTTGCAATCAGTACTAGACCTTCTGACTTTTGTAATGGAAAATCTGTATCTGGACTGGTGGTAGAACTTTTTTCCTGCTATGCTTGCATTGTATATGGAGGGTTTTATTTTTGTTTTTTGCGGGAGGAACATTCAACTAGTTCAGTCCTCACCAGCATTTTGATACTGCAGCCCAGATACAGATATCTTGCTGGTATAAAAAAATGCCAACTTACTAGTCACTGATCCAGAATATATTAAAAAATTATACTGTAGTATAAAATAGAACCTAATGTTGTAGTGCTTAGGGGTAGCTGCGCTCTTAGGACCCTGTGGTATACAGGTGGTCCTTGTTCAGCGACCACACATTCAGCAAACATTTGAAGTTATGATGGTGCTGAGTGAGGAGACTTATGACCAGTCCTTGTCATTGCGGCTGTTGCAGTGTCCCTGCAGTCACGTGACTGCCATTTGCGACCTTCACTGCCGGCTTCCAACAAGCAAAGTTAACGGGTAGCCAGCAGGAGGTTACAAATGCGATCATGTGACATCACACCTAACAACTGTGCAGGATTCACCTAACGATGGCAACTGGAGCTGCTGTTGTAAGTGCAGTGTCCCTGCAGTCACATGACATCTCGCTTTACGGCTGCATCACTTAGCGATGGAGTTCACGGTCCCAATTACCATCCTTAACCGAGGACTACCTGTATCAAGATTAATGTATGTTAACTTCTCAAAATACATGGCAAATTAGCAAAGTTTAGTAGTAAAATACATTTTTCTCTGTTTTCCCATAAGCTTAGCTTGCGTGTACTTTTTAAACTGTTGATTAAAATGTAACTGACTTCTGTGTTCTGCCATAGAAAAGAACACAGTTCAGAGCCAATCCTTTTTCATCTTAGCCTGTCCATTAATGCAGTAATACAGTGTGCTGCATAATATTTTGAAAGATGGATGGGAGGAAGGGGTAGGACAGACTCAGCCTCAGCCTCAGCCTCAGGCAAAGAGATGCTTAGTAGGCTTCTTTAAACTGTTGCCACACACCTGATTGATTCATAGGTCACAAACTAGATCATTTGCTTATATCTTGGGTATAATGAATGGTATCAAAGGCTGCTAAGAAATCTAGCAGGATCAAATTGAACCTGGATAACCTCACAAGCCTCTGTCACTTCCCCAGCCTGCATCCAGCATTCAGCTCTGAATAAATATGAATGATTTTATCCTCCAGATGTTTTGCAGATTCATCATAGCAGCCTCATAACTGATCTTCCACCTCAATCTTCCCTACAAGGTCCAGGTCACCTTAAACAAGGCTGCTGAGATGACTATTCACAGATAAACACAGAAGAGCAATGACATTTCACTGCTCTTATCCCCATGATGTAAGCTCAAAGTGAGCTCATACCAACCTTTGGTCATATTCGCACTTCATAGTTTGCCAGCATTGTTCCAGGTGTTTCTTTTGCTGTTTCAATATATCAAAGAGTTCCTTCTGATCAGCAGATCTGTTTGGTCTTGTACACATTATCTCTTTTCTTTTTTGTTTAGGTTGCCTTGGAGAAGGTTTTCAATTTTGCTGTTTCAAATATTTTTGAGACAAGAGTGGCTGGTCGAATGGTGGCTGACATGTGCCGAGCTGCCGTGAAAGTAAGACTGTTTCTTCTCCTCCCCTTCTTTTCACTTAAGATCTAACAATAGCAACTCTATTTTGTTGAAACTAGAATGTTTTGCCAATTCATCAGCACTCTCCCCCTCCCATACAGACGTTAGATAGAATATTCTTTATCTAGTCCTTAGTACTTTTTTCTTTGCAGAATCAAGGCCATTTAGTAGAAAAGGTAAGTTCTGAATTTTTGCTGTGGAATGCTCATTATTTTGTCAGAATATCTTAATGTACATTTGGTTTTTTCTGACATTTCAGTGCTGTCCAGAGAAGTCTTTGAAGCTTTTTGTACCCCATTGCTGCAGTGTTATAACACATCTTACTCTCAGTAAGTTTCAATAATCTAGTGTTGTAATTTGTTTATATGTGTAGGTGTATATTGCCTGTTGAAGATTTGAAGTATTTTGTTTGTAATTATGTGTAAAAAGTTCTGTTCTGGAGAAGGAATATTTGGGGGATTCTAGAACTTACTGCTCTTCCTTCAGACCACACCAATCCAGCTTTTCTACCAAGGGTCCAGAAGTTTTCTGGAAGTAAAATTTCTAGAACCGGAAGTAGTTTCTAGCATTCTGAGCATGTACTTCCAACAGCTAGAGACAGCATATACAACATTCTGTCCTTTGATTTTATTCTCAAGAAATGGAGACTAGTTGAAGCCACCTAGTAAACTTCCATTGCTCAGTATGTGTTTGAACCTGAATCTCCCTGGTCCTTTCACCATGCTAACTACTATATCACAGTAACTTTGATGGGTTAGCATGAGAGAAAAGATTGGCATGGGATCATCCTGTTACTGATTCATTGATTCAGTAGTCTCCCTAATCCCAACTCTCTCTATTATATTACACTAATATAATGCATCAGTAGAATAGACATGATAGACTATAGCTGAAGGCACAAAGTTTATCCATGTCTCTTGAAGTTAGGAGAATATTAGAGATGTAAGGTCCTGAATGCTGATTTGGAAACAATCATAGGTGGGTTCAGTGCTGGTAGGCTTCCTTCATTAGAAACTTGAAGCAGTATCTTTGCAGAAGGGAACTCTGGCTGCTTGAACAGTTTACCTTTTCTTCACAATTGGAAACATTTAATATACTGTAAGAAATTAATGGGTAAAATAGCCCCTATTCTCTGATTTAAAAAATTATCTTTCTCTCCTGTGACACATATTGGAGAAGAACAGGAGAGAACCTGTGATCCATCTATGAGGCCTGAAGTATATCTTAGTTTGAAAGATAATCTGCAATTAAAAAAAAAAAGTAAGCCATTCACATGTTTATTAGTTGAAACGAATACATAAAGTTCACTTCACATGTTAATTTGAAGGCCTAAACTGCTGTGTGTGAATGGCACAAAGACATCTGTAAACATATACAAGCAACCACATATCTCATCTAAGCTCCTTTTATGTCTTTTGCTTAAATAATAAGATTTCTCAGAAATCAAAATGGGAAACAGCTGAAGGTAGAAAAGGATGCTTAGTTATTCAAGAACATTTAACTTGGTTTTTAGGAATATGCTAATTTGGGAAGGGGAACATATCTTCTGAATGATGAGTTGGTGGAAATTTCTCATATAATTATTAGGCAGCCAATTATATGAGACAACATTCAAACAACTCTGTGGAGGTAACTTATTTAACTTCTTTTAAGAAAATGAATTAAACAATGTAGAAGATTATTTTATATATTTTTCATCCTATAACAGAATAGAGGAATCATATGAGCTTGTGATATGTTATATGTTTATATAATTTTTGTACTTTCTAGTTGAATCATCATAATAAATTTTATAACAATGGTTTTGTCAAGATAGCTTAAGTAAGAATCTTCAGAATTGTAAATACGTCATTACCTATACATGCTGTAGCATAGTAACATCGGGGCTTAATATATTTCATATTTAGATGATGATGTCTTGCATGATGAAGAGTTAGATAAAGAACTCCTCTGGAATCTTCAGCTTTTATCAGAGGTATTTATGAGAAATGCTAGCTTTAATTTTCGATGTATTTGGTTCATTGTTTTGGTTTCAATACAAAATAACAAACAGAAGTTTCCTTACGAGGTGTATACTTAAAGCAAAAACTACCTAACTAAACCTATGTGCTAGACTGCATTATTATATGGCCTGCAAAAATCCTATGGACAAGAACAGTGAGTTTTTTAATCTGATTTGGGAGAAAAAATATAAAAACTTGCAGCTCTAAAGCTGTCAGTGAATAATAGCAGGTGGAATTTTGTTCTCAAGTGTGTATGTGTGCCCCTACTTGGGAATTAATTCATAGGATCATAATGTTGGAATGGATCTTGGAGTTCTTCTCCAGAGTCCAATCCCCTGTCCAGATATTTGAATTCATTCAAAGCAGCTAGGTGTTCTCTCATCACTTCCTTGCTTATTTTGAACCTGTGTTTCTCTTCTGCCCCCCATGGTTTGGCTTCTGACAGGTTGGACCACTTTTTCCTTTTGTGAAATACAAAAATAGAAATTAAACAATTCAGACATTTCCCTGTTTCCCATCACCATCTTGGCATCTGCAACCAGCGGATGAACTGCTTCATTGACTTTCCCTTGTTTTGCACATATCCAAAGAACACTTCTTTGTTATTTTTGGCGTTTATTGCAAACCTGAGCATATTCTGACCCTGGCTTTCCTGATCTTATCCTTATTAATATGGGCTGGTCCCTGACGTTCTGCTTTTGTTATATGCCCCTCTTTCCATTTTTTAAACTTAAGCTTTTGTTTCTCAGCTTATCAGATAGCTCTTTGTATAGCCACACTAGTTTCATCAGGTATCTCCTATTTTTCTTTCTCTTTGATAGGTCAGGTTTGGTAGGTTGAGTTTGGGCCTTAATTATTTCCTAACCCTCCCTCCCTAGCTCCCAATACCTCACAGAGCTTTCAGTATTGAAAGATACTCAGAAAATTTAGAACCCTCTGTGTTTAAATAATCTTTTATGGTAAAGGCCTTTCATTTTTCATTTCATTTCTTATGGCCAATTATGGCATTTTTCTTTTAGAAATGTGTTTCAGTCATGGAGCTGTTCAATTACAGGTAGTCCTCACTTAACAACCACAATTGGGACTGGCAACTCTGTCACTAAGTGATGTGGTCATTAAGTGAGACATGTGACCATGACTTGCAAATTTACTACCAGCTTCTCCATTGACTCTGCTTGTTGAAAGCCAGCTGTGAAACTCGCAAATGATGATCACATGACTATGGGATGCTGCAACGGTCATAAATGCCTGCTGGTTGTGAAGTGTCCGAATCTTGATTATATGACTGTGGGGATGCTGCAACAGTTATAAGTGCAAGGACCCATCATAAAGTTACTTTTTCAGTGCTGTCATAACTTTGAACGGTCACTAAATAGGGCAGTTGTTAAGCGAGGACTACCTGTATTACCAATTTCAAGGTCATGTTCCACTGTTGGTATCTTTGACAGTTAGGGATGATTTCAAGGTTGGATGGGGAGAAAAGTAGAGAGTTTCAAGAAGATTGGATTTGTCTGAAGTGCAGTGCCAGCACAAACTGTAAGACAAGGGTGAGTAAAATTAAAAGAGTAGGCAAACTGCTGAAATGCATGTATATTCTTAAGGAAAAGAAGACCATCCTATTGGAAGGCCAACCTGGTAGGTTGCAGGATTAACAAGAAAAAATGGATCAGATCTCTTTTCTGAACTATACATTCACATGAATTCTGTTGGTATTTATTTCTGATGTTTTGACTTTGCTAGATCACTCGTGTGGATGGGAAGAAGTTGCTGCCATACAGGGAGCAGCTTTTGAAGATTCTACAACGAACCCTCCATTTAACCTGTAAGCAGGGTTACATTCTGTCTTGTAACCTACTGCACCATCTTCTTCGTTCTACTACACTTATCTACCCCACAGAATACTGCAGTGTGCCAGGTGGTTTTGACCAGCCTCTTTCTGAATACTTTCCTATCAAGGCAAGGATTTTAACTTACTTAGGACTAGAGAATTTGACTGCATTTATAAAAATAAAAGTACTAAACAATTACTCTGTTGCATTTCCTTGAAGATTTTTCCAGCTCAATAGCTATGGAAAGTGTAAGTGAAAGATGCTATAAGAGTAAACTTGTGTAATGTCAATTTTATCATCAATGTATTATTTTATATCTTTATTTGGATGCTAGCACATATCATCTTGAAGGGATGGGTCATGAAAACCAAAGTTAAATACATTGTAGTTAGTAGTTAAACAACTACAGGCTGGTTCAAATGACAGGAAATTATTAAGTATGCATTTTTTCTAGTAACATTCCCTCTCCTACAGTGTATAAAATTGATATATTCCTTATTTCATACACTAGTAGTACTTCTCCATTTCATTTTAAAAAGATATTTTTAAACATATTACAGGATAAATTAGTCTGTGCAGTAAACCTGTTAATTCTGTAGTATGTGTATCAACGTAGTCAGGTTAATACACAGCTACAGATACACGAATACAATTAAAGAATACCAAGCTAAAGATAGATGCAATATATTTTGTATTTTTATAGTTTAAAATATGAAATACTAAAGGGAAGGGATGATATTAAGTATGTAATAAAAAGTAATTTTTAAATGTAATTGCATTGTTCTTAGTTTTATTTGGAAGTGCAAATAAAGGAATTTTCCTATATGTCCAGACAGTGGCAATGCTAAGCAGCAAGATATAACTAAATAATTATAATGATGATATCTCAGATTGCTTAGAATGAAAGCTGAGAACTGAGAGTCTCACTTTATCTCTTGAAAAGAAATTACATAAATTTTCCATTTGCCTGCTTGTTTATATTTATGACTGTCTTAAAGGAGCAAATTATCAGGTAGTAATCTGATTATTGGGATGGGAGGGATGAACATATACTAAAGGAAACTGTTTTCATTTGGAAGAATTCAGTAGATACCATCAGTACTCACAATTTAAAAAATCCAAATAATCCATTTTGTGCATCATGAAAAATGGATTTTGCCAAATGTTATTGTTACGCAAGAATGAATATGCTAATTTTATATAATGTACTATGGTTTTGCTAGCCATGTGAGTAGAGAAAAGAAATACTCAGGATACTGGCTGCTGAAGAAATTGACATATTCCTTTTTATGGAACAGATTGCCCAAAGCAGGAGATTTTTTTCTTTTTTTAATCAAAGTCTAAGCTGACTTTTCCCCAGAAGAGAAGAGCAGATTAGGAAACATGAATTTAAGATCCTGTTTGCATATCATTTTGGATAACCTCCTTAAAATTGGCTCAGAAAGTACCATCCATCAAATTTTATGGTTGCTATTTATAGCTATCCTTCATGTGGCATACTTAAGAACTTTGTTACTCTGATTACTGTTCCAGGCAGAATTGAAAGTGCTGACCTTGGCCTCAAAAGCAATGAATGGCATGCAACCAGTGTGTGTTTAACGCATGAATCTCCACCCACTCCATCTGAGTTCATGTGCCTTCTTTTGCTTAATGAATTTGAAGAGGGCTTTTCTCTGGGGGTCCCTCTATCATGAAACTCTTTCTGTCCTGTAAGAAGGTAGTGCCTTTGTGTAATTATATCATTGGAACTTCTCCAGCTTTACTAAAAAAAAAAAAAATTGATTTGATAAAATCATTTTTTTGCTTTTTATACTATTGTGTTAGCAACCTGAGTTAAATTGGGGGAAAAAGTAATGTAATTTTTTTTAAAAACCATCAGTTTAGCTCTTTTTAAAAGAAAGCCTGAGAGTAACTAATGACCTGAACATATGTATGTATGTATGTACTATTTTTATCCTGCCTTTTATTTTTATTTTTATTTTTTTTATATATATATGTATGTATGTCAACTCAAAGTGGCAAACATATCTAATACTCCTGCCTCCTATTTTCCCCACAACAACAACCCTGTGAGGTAGATTGGGTTGAGAGAGAATGATTGGTCCAAAGTCGCCCAGCCAGCTTTCATATATACATATTCTTTCTTTGGCAAGATGTTTTCAATGAGTTTTTTCCCCCCAAAATTGCTCCAGGCCAACTTTCCAGTTATCAAAAGTAGGGTACTATTAACTAAGTATTAATAATCTTTTAATTCATCTCTTGCCAAGTCAAGTGTTCAAGGTCCTTTTGTCTGGAATAAGAATTTCATTGTTAAATGTTGCAACTTGTGATAGTTTTCTAATTTGCTAAAGGCAAAATGCACACCCTTGTGTTGTTTTTACAGGACTGGGGTAAACCTGGTGATCTACAGAAACTTGATATTCAGTGGCACGTTCCTTCAGCCGAAGAAACTGCTTTTTCCTTTGAATTGTTGGATTCTTTTCTCCAGCCAGAGCTTGACAAACTAGAGCGCTATGCAGATGGAGTTCTTGAAATGTCCAGGTTAGACAGATCCGTTACTGACTGGATTTTTTTTTCAAGTTTAACTAAACTAATACAATTAAATCCCTGAATAAACCAAGGAGATTTACTCAAGTTTGGATTAGTTAGATTTACTCAGAGTAAATTGCTAGCTGCTCTGTGGAGCTCATGATGAGCTCACTAACTGCCAAAAGGCATTATATTCAATAGCTCGGTAACTTTTCAACTACTCCAGGATTATCATCCCCATGTTACAAATTTGTAGAGGAGGCAGGGATACATTGTGTGTCTGTTTGTTTATTTAGAATATTTGTATATCAATAGCTCGTGATTTTCAGAAATATTTGTTTTATTTTATGTTTTATTTTTATTATTTTCTGATTTAGAGGCTACTCCAATAATAGGGACTTGAAGTGGCTAACAATAAATCCACAACAGAGTAAAGAAATAGAAAAAGTTAAAACTTATATTCTGTGTGAGCTGCTGAAACTCATTTTGATTGTGGTTGCATAGATACATGTTTAATAACAATATAAATAATAAGTAATAACTAACTACATAATGCACAATTATACAATTCAGAAAACAAAAATGCAATTCAAACAACCTTTAACACACACACAGACCTCCCCCCCCCAAACAATAAAACACAATAAGTGGTTCATGATGACCTTGGACAGATTGTGCCTGAGTGGCCTTTCCCAGTTCTCCAATACAGAGGAACTGCTTGGCTTCTTGAGGAACTCCAGGAGATGAAAGGAATCAGGAGACATCTAGAGTATCACTGGTGGAAGGGAAAGAGTAAATCAGACCGAACAGAGATAACTCATGTTTGAACCTACACTGTGGCAATAAAAATCATGAAACATCAATATTTCTTCACTCTTACTGCACCCTCAGATGGCTGGCCAGAGAATCTTTTTAAAATGACCAAGTTCTATTAGCCAAAGGATGAGCCAGAATAATATTTCTTAGGTTACTATAAGGAATTTTCTAGGCATCTGAAGGATTGCTTAGATTTGCTTATCCTGATAAGATGGCTGAAACTGCATTTTCAGTCCTGAAGAAGTGGACAAGATTCTCTGTGAGGTTGTATTCTGGATCCATGCCATTCCTGGTTGATGAAAACTTTCAGGGAGGTGACTAGGATTTGGATCAGGATGGTATTAGATACATTCTTGAGAGAGGGGTTGATCCCTACTGCCTTGAAGGACATAGTGGTCTAGCCCCTCCTCAGAAAACTGTTGCTTGATCTAGAAATTGTGGATAATTATTGGACAATCTTCAACCATCTTTCTTTTTGAGGAAAGGGTTTTGGGAAGGTGGTGGAGCTGAATTGCAGAGAGCCTGGGAAAAATACATGATGTGGACCCATTCCTGTCTGTGTTCAGGCCTGAGCATAGTGCTGAGACTGCACTGATTGCATTTGTGGGTAACCTCTGACAAGACCAAGTTAGGGAGAGTATAACCCTCCTGGTATTGCTTGATCTCTCAGCAGCCTTCAGTACCACTGAACATGGCATCCTAATGGTTCCTGTTGGTGGTGCTTTGGGGAAGATATTAAGTTTTGTGTTCCTTCGTTGTATGGCACCACAAGGCTCAATCCCCCTCCACTCGAATTTGACATCTACTAAAGCCATTGGATGAGGTCAGATATCAACATGGGGTCAGAACCTGAGTATATTTGGGATTGCCTATTCCCAATTCTTTCTGTCTGTCCATTTAGATATGGTAGTGCATGCTCTCTCCATATTCCTTCTCTCAGGGAATGTCATCAACAGAGATCACGGAAATGAGCCTTCTGAATTGCTGCCCTTCTGTAGAAGAGCATTCCCATGTAAATCCAAATTGTTCTTACTCTATTGGTTTTTAAGACGACCATTAAAATTTGCTGTTCCAGCAGGCTGGGGGGTTGGGACCTTTTAATGTTGTTCCTTGGAGCATTCGTCTAATGTAACTGATGTTCCCAGTGTTTATATACATAGGTGTACTTTAATTTTTGTTATAATTTTTATTATTTTTTAATCTTATTTATAGATGTTAGTTATATACGCTGCTTAGAATCTCCAGTGGTGACAGCATATAAACCAGACAGACAGATAGACAAACAGATGTTTGTTATCCAGCGTAATCAATCCAACAAATAGGTTAGATTGTTTAATAATACAGGTAGTCCCCAGGTTAAGAACGCTTGGTTTACAGATGACCCATAGTTAAGAACGGAGCCTGTTGTAGCAAAATTCGAGTTAACTACACAATGGTTCAAGTTAATTATACAATACTATTTATACAGTATTATACAATAATACTGTTCCAGCTTACATACAAGACCTTGGGAATCGAACTCGTTCTTAAACTGGGGACTACCAGTACACTTCCTGGTAAATGTGTATTATGTGGCCATGTAATGGTTTGGCTTTTGAAATAGTGGCTTGCCTGATCCTTCAGGGCTGATAAGAAAATTAAGCATGATGGTTTAATAGCATTAGCTAATCTTATTGTGGAGGTCAGGTCTCAAAGCTCTTTGAACGCTTTTTAAATAGAGAAGTGAAAAATACTTCACCTAAACATATTTAACATTTACTTTCAGAGATGACGTTCAGCAGGGTCTTACCATAGTACACAATTGCCTTATTGGATCGGGAAACATGCTGCCACCTCTGAAAGGAGAAAAAGTGCCTCACATGTAAGTAAACTTTGCTTTATGTAAATGATAAATAGAATCATTTAGATAAAAACTTCAGAGACTGTTGTGTGCCTCACTCAGGATTCTTAAAATATGTGCTGAGAATTATTCATCTGAAATTGTACATAATGAAAACATAGAAAACACTTCCCAATCCTATCCTATGGCCTTGATATTGCTTGATTGTCTCCCATCCAAGTACTAATCAAGTCCAGCCCTGTTTAGTTTTCAAGGCCAGACAACATCACTAGGTGCTAGCATCTACACAGATGTAATATTTAGTACAATAATAATCAAGAATTATACAACTTCACTATTATTTGACTTCTGTCTTCATTTTCCTTCAAAACCAATTTAAATGATAGAAAATCACAACTCTTAGTCTTAGAATTTGTAACAGTAATTACTGTTTTATGAAATTAAATTCACAGCATCAAGAGCTCTGTTTAAAGAATATGTATGTATTATATATTGTACAGGGTTCCAAGTCTAGTGTCATTAGAAGAGATCAAACTTTATACTGGTGTTGAATATGGTAAGTTAACACTATCGCATAAATGGTAGAAGAAATTTGCTGTTACTTAGTACACAATATTACTGATCTCTTATTGAAAGAAAGTAATATTTATTTTTTTCTGTGAATCTTAAGGAAATGATGATGATGATGATGATGATGATGATGATGATGATGATGATTTAATAACTTTGTTGAGTTTAATATTGTATGCTGCCAGCCTCTCAACAATTCTGGGCAGCTTACAACAATCAAAGAAATTACAATACAATCAATAAAAGATAAAGATGAAAGATGGCAAGTGTGACTGTGTGTGTGTGTGGGTGTGTGTATTAAACAATTAAGTATTATTAGATATTTTGTATGTTTTACGATCTAGAACTGGGAAAAGCTTAGAAGCTTATTTTGACCTATCTAACTCTGAAATGAAGTTTTTGGTTATATACAAGCCTTATGGGAGCATGCATATCTTAAGTATGCAATTATATGTGTGTATTGTACATACAGATCTTTTCACATTCTCACATAGCTTTGCTGGAGATAAACTTTTTCCTTTGTTTTTATTTTGATGTTTCTGTTCCTGTTGATATATCCTTGCAACACATAGTAATTTAGAATATAAACATTATAGATAATGAATGGTCTTACCTTGCTTAGATTTGTCAAGAGAGAATTACAGGGAAAGAATCTGCAAAGTCACAAGAAAACTCCTACGTAAGTGTGTTTTTAGTCATTCTATTTGCTCTTATTTTCACTGCATTTGTACAGTAGTTCAAAAGGTTTATAATTTGCACTTAAAATCCAGATGGCAAATCAGACAGAAAACAAACTACTCCTCTCTTCTTCAGTTTAAATAAATGAAGGGTGTTTGATTTTGATGTCTTGAGGTTGCATGAGTTTGTTTCTTTGTTTTTTTAATGGATCTCAGGTCACAGCTGGCAAGGTTAATGTGGAGCAATGGATGGAGTTTTCTGGTGTCTCTTTCATTTTTGGAGTAGGGGATTGGAAAATTTTATTTGATGGGTGAAAGCTGAAGAATGTTCTTTTTTTCTATTAAAAAAATGGTAGGAAAGTGTATTGCTGTTCCTTGGCAGTTTGCCATCAATATGGCAAGGGTCCTATAACTACGAACAATTAGTTTATATTGCTTTATTTAATTGAATTTTCTCTTTATTGTGATAGATTTTGTACTTGACAATTCGGAGGATGATACTAAGTCTTTGTTCCTAATCATTAAGGTATAGTTGCCATTTCTAGTGTGTTTTCTAACACATTAAGTTGGATGGATGGCTTTTTCTATATAACTCAACTTCTTGTTCTACAGATCATTGGGGACCTCTTACATTTCCAAGGTTCACACAAGCATGAGTTTGATTCACGGTGGAAAAGTTTTAACTTGGTGAAGAAATCAATGGAGAATAGGGTGAGTATTTAATATAAGCAATTTATCTACATAAGTAAAGACTTTGAGGAATCTAGAGGGAGGTAATTTTCATAGTTGAAAAAAGGAATCACAAGTAGCACTAAAAGTAAAAAAAAGATTGGCATTTAGTCAAAATCAAACTTCACACTGTTTTTGAAAAGGAGTGTTTTAATTTTAATGGAAGGTTCTTATTCATACAATTTTAGAAGAACAGTACTCAGTTTAAAAGAGATGAATCACATTCCTATTTGCTTACAAGACATTTGAGGGCGTGAGAAGGAGTGGGGGAGGCATAAAAAACTAGGTAATGGTGCCCTCAGCTCTTTTCAAGAGCTCAGTTCTTTTCTTTCAAGAACTATCTTTGAGAGGAATGTTGCAACTTGGAGACCTGCCATTTGGGACAGATTTCCAATAAGCCTCTTAGTAAAATCAAAATGAGTCAACATCAGTACTATTTTGCATGTTGTTTCCCATTTTTCAACATGTCTCAATTAGAATTTCCTTTTGATAAATGCCCCACATCCTTAAGCATTACATTACTGAAAGGGGTGAAGCATTGGGCCATAATCCATTTAAAGTTGATTAATCTGTGAAAAGAATAGCAAGTGTACTGCATGCAAATACGTGAGTATTTGACTTATTTCAGATCTATAATAATTATCCTCAAACTCAGAAGCAGTTTGTCAGTTTTGTTTTATGAATAAAGAAAACTTAAGTTCCACAATTGGTTTTCCTCATTATTAACCAATAGTAGATACTCATGAGGAAAAACAGAAATATAAGGCAGGGATCAGGGGTAGTTTCTCAATATGTATAAATTTGTTTCCACATAAGAGTAATTGATTTGCCTATTTTCAGCTTCAAGGCAAGAAACAGCATATTAGAGCACTGCTCATTGACAGAGTCATGTTACAGCATGAGGTAATGTTTTCTACCACTGCATGTGAATCTGTAGTATCTACAACTTGCATTTATAAAGTGAATAGATGCACAATGAAAAAAAAAATCTAATTTGCCCATTTCTCTTTAGCTAAGAACACTCACTGTTGAAGGCTGTGAATATAAAAAAGTACATCAAAACTTGATCAGGGACCTTCTTCGTTTGTCTACAAGTTCATATGGCCAGGTAAGCATATGCCATCTCTCATTTTATGCAAGCAGAATACTAATGGCAGGAGTTTTGAAGTGGGTATTTGCAAGGAATGGAGTGCTATTCCACTGTTAGTTTGAAATTTCTATGAGAACTCTTTCTGTGCTAGATTTAATCTTTAGGATGTTATCCTGTGCATCTTTATTTTAAGGGCTTGTAGCATTTCCTGAATGGCATTTGCTAGTGCCATAGTGCCTCATGATACCTTGTCTATGTGATTACTTTGAGTCTACGCAGCAGCTACTGCCACTCAGTGGATGACAAGATGGGTGGGAGGGGCCTATGTGTGGACATAAGACTATACTGGACTGAATAGTTCAGAAAAAGCTGGGTAAGGGGGTCTGTGGCCCAGCCAATGCAGCTCTAATCTGCAGCAGCAACACACACTTTTTGATTTATTTTCTACTCAACAGAGGTGGATTTCTACTCACAGAAACAAGCCGATAAAATTCTTTTGTAGAAAAATATATACATAGATGTTGCTTTATATTATATTTGTTCAGAACCAATCACTACATAAATTCAGGCTTATTTGTCCTTTGTTCAGCTTTTGTACACATTTCTGTGGTGTTTTTGCCGTAGGTCAGGAACAAAGCTCAACAAGCCTTCTTCACAGCGTTGGGGACTTACAACTTCTGTTGCAGGGACATCATTCCTTTGGTTTTGGAGTTTTTGAGGCCAGATGGTTACAGTGTCACCCAGCAACAGTTTAAAGTAAGGAATGTATTAATTTTCCTTACAGTAGGTTCTGTCAGTGCCATGGAGGGGGGATTTGGAGGTGCAGTCTCCAGCCAAAGAGACTGTTTTGTTGCCCCTTAGGATCCCAGAATGAAATTGCCAAAATTCAGTGTTGAAATGACCTCTTTTTGGTATTGTAATACTTATGCCTCTCAAAATAATGGAAATGGGATCAGGTCTGTGGATGGCAGTCTCCCTCCCAGTGTGTGAAACAATGTTGCTTGAATCCAGCCATTTTGCAGTCATGATTTTGGTGGCATGATTTCAGATTGTTTTTCAGAGTTTGGGTGGAAATAGGAATGGGGTTTATTTTCTAGAAACCTCCCGGCACCCTTACAACAGGAAAAAGGTTTGAAAAAATTAAGTCCCTCCCCTTCCAGTGCCATCACCACACCACCAGAAAGTCCCCTGCAGTTCTCTGTTTGGTCAGGGAACATGTTACTGCTGATCCAGGAGAAGTTGACTTAAATAAACTTATAAAATTGTGGGGATGTAACTTAGAATGTTATACATTATGTTACATATAAGTAACAGGATATAGTGAATGAGGATAACATGAAAAACAAATATTATTAACGTCAATATATGTAAGACTTGCTTCCTTCTCAATCTATTGATGGGTTTTTAAGGTTGTAAGAGTGTAAATTTTAATGATACTTTTTATACAGCATGGGGGATGGGGTGATTTTTTTTATTGACACATTCTCAGTTGAAACCCTGAGTTTGGACAGCTTTATGAAGCAAAATAAGCTTTTCTGGCTTTCAGGATTTATTATTCTATTTATTTTTGTTTATTAATGTGATTCATATGGCATCCATCTCACCATGGTAATTCTGGGAGACTAACAGCATTTAAAACCATAATACTAATAACACAAAACCACAATACATATAATGACAACCATGGTGAAAACCCCAATCTGCAACAAATCAAACAGTGTCATGGGCTTCAACTAACAATCTGATCCCCATGCCTGGGAACACATCAACATCTTTATAACATTCTGTGAGATCTTACAAAATTATTGTGATCTTGTAAAAATTGGCAACATGTGAGATTTTAGCAGTTAAAAAGAAACATACTATTGGGGGAAGGGAAGCCGCAGACACTGTTGCTGGAGCTAATAAATATTCTGGCACATACAGGTATTGTACTGAAAATCCCTATTCTAAAACACCATAAAATAGACTTGCTTTTGTTGTTAAGTATTAAGTCAGTAGGATGGGGACAAGGGAGGACACTATTGCTTACTTGTTTAAACAATGTAGTAACTGAAATGTTTGGACATTGTATGTTTATTCTTTACTTTATAGTGTATCCTGACTTTTTGTATTACTTAGAAGCTTGTAAGTTTAAGAAATGTGAAATTACAAGTATTTCCTGCCTTTTCATTATTTTATTTAGGAAGAAGTGTATAATCCTATTAAAAAGCAATAAAGCTTAATGGAATGATATTCAACAGCATTTTTGCAGCCTCTGTGTACACAGCCTCTGTGTAGAGAAATAGTTCTCTAATGGGTTGCTTTTAAGATATAGTATGTGAAACCCTTAGGTTGTGGGCATTATAATTATACTATTATAAACAAAGAGAGGATAGACTACTGTAATTTTCTAGAGCAGTAATTCTGACTGTAAGTTAATAATTCTATCCAAATTTTATTTTCCATAGGGTGCCTTGTATTGCCTTCTTGGAAATCATAGTGGAGTATGTCTGGCAAATCTTCATGATTGGGACTGCATTGTCCAAACCTGGCCTGCAATTGTCTCTTCTGGACTTAGCAAAGCAATGTCTCTGGAAAAGCCATCCATAGTTAGACTCTTTGATGACCTTGCAGAGAAAATCCATCGGCAGTATGAGACAATAGGACTGGATTTTACTGTAAGTGTGAAATAATTACATTACTTACAATTGTTTAGGAATGGGGCCTGGTTACCTGAGGGACTGCGTGTCTCCCATTAGTATCTTCCCTGCCAGTTTGATTTGGCAGGGTTGGTGCACTCTGGCCATGATGGCATAAATATGTTACCTAAATTTGGCCGGTGGCCTGGGATCTAGCACTAGGGTATATGTGTCTTGTGCAGGAAAGTGGGGAGGTAGGTGCCAATGCCAGTATGTTTGGATTAATGGCAGTGTTGCATTAGGTCTTACTTGAGATGTTATACCAGCAGTGTGATTATAAACTAGAACGTAAAAATTTCAGTTAAGAACTAGGGTACAATAATTTCCACATACTAGGAAATAGTGTAAGTTTAAAACAATATGCCAGTATTAATAGCAGTTGCCTTTCATAAATGATCTGGTTTGGCCTCATACAGTTTGTATCATTTCTGAATTACTGTGTCACCAGAATAATATATGAAGAAGGCCAAATTCAGATGTGGCAAAAAGTATTGGTGCCCCTCCACTTTTCCCCAAAGAATCCCAATTTACCGTGAAATAAGTTGAAACTGACATAAGTAAATGGCATCCACCATTTTTTTATGCCATAGTCCATAGAGCAGGCATTTTGCTTTTGATGTATGACTTAACATTCTTGTAAATGATAGAACAAATGAAAATGGCATGGGCGTAATTATTGGTACTCCTTAGACATTAAAATACATTGATTTTGGTGATCTCTGAAGCAGACAATTTACTTCAGTTATATCATGGGTGCCTTCAGTATTATAATCAGTCACTCAGCAAACTGGGATTTTGGGGGGAAAAATGGAGGGGTACTGATACTTTTGACTGCATCTCTATTTTGGAATATTAAGCCTAGAATAACAAAAGTAAAATTATGAACACATAATTTTGGTATTCTGTTCTGTGATGCTTTTGAATTTACAAAATGTTGTATCTTTCCCTGGGAATATTCACTTGTTCTGTCAGAATTTTTACATATGTCTCTCAACTTCTCCAGGTTCCAGAGACATGTATTGAAGTTGCTGTCCTTATGCAGAAGTCAGTGGGTCAGAACAGCGAATGTACAAGCCTTAGTTCAGAAGAGATTCAGCTAGGAATTCAGCGACAGAAAGAAAGGAATGCTGAGTCCTCTCAGTAAGTGCAAAGACTCTCTAACAAAACTGAAATCCATCATTTGTAAAAATAAGGCTTTTTTAAAACTTTACTTTGAATCAGAAAAACATCTGGTTATTGCCTTTTTGTCTAACATAACTGTTAAAATGAAAGCTGATTATAAGCATATTGAAACAAATTTTGTTTGTTTGAAATGCTGCATATATAGCCCTTTTTAGAGAAGTTTCTCCTGTCTGCTGATTGTTATAAAGAATTGCATTCTATATACCCTGGCCCAACCCAGATGATGTCCTGTCTTTTCTTGAGATATTTTAATACATAAATATTCCTTTTCATTTTCAGAAATTATGAAAATTTAGTAAATAAGCTGCTAGATTGTGTGAATCAAAGAAATCTGTAAGTATGAGGATATCTTTCTCAAAATGTGTTTCATGGTTTTTTTTCAGGGCTGTGGGTTGGGCAGCTTTAGAGATTGGTAGTCACAGCTCAGCTTTCTGACTGCAAGAAGCTTTCCAGTGATGAGATGACATCACTGGAACAGACAGGACCAATTTTTATGAACTTTGTGGGGAAAGAATATACCAGTGAGAATAAGAGCAGAAAGCATCTTGGAGGCAAACCATTTTTCCCTTTAAAACCCCAGCCAAGCCCTGAAAAATAAGTTGTATTGTACTGCTTGTATTCTGCTGCAAAATGGTGGATTTCTGCAGTGTGATTTTGTGCTAGGGAGGGGGAGCATTGTTGAAGATGGACAAGGAAGTGATTTGACTCCCAGAGCCCTCCTTTTCCTATGATCACTTTTGAGAGCAGAAACAAAACAAAAAATGTGGTGCTGCAAGTATAGTGCCGTTTTGCCACTGAATTTTGGGTGCTTAGGGCAGCTCCCAGACATGAACTGCCCACCTCAGGATCGTATCATATCCCATTCCCCACCCAGTTTAGTGAAAATTCAGTGCTAAATTTAAGGATCATGCCTTCCAGATTTTAGGTTGTATAATTAGGAATCAAAGACATAGCAAGAATCCCAGGGAGGATTCCAGAGGAGAAAGGCAACAGAACCTGCTCCTGCTGGATCACTATTCTTCTCTTGCCAGTTATCAGTGGCTCTGTGAGAATGAACTCTGAATGCCATTTTTACTTAAAAAGTATTATTATCTGGTCAGAGAAAAAACAACAACAAAAACTTTTCTGAAGGACTGGAAACCTTATATGGACTTTTTGCTGAAACCAGAAAGAAATGAAATGATTTATGGATTTGAAGATTAACAAAGACATGGATTAAATGAGGGGCTGAAGGGACTTGTACAACATCTGAGAGGGAGGAGGGATAATAAGATTGTAATTATCTGTTGAAAAGAAGGTCAGAAGTAATTTATATATTCTTTTAGTTTCTTTTTCTCTTTTTTATTTTTTGCCCGCCCTTCCTTCCTTCCTTCCTTCCTTCCTTCCTTCCTTCCTTCCTTCCTTCCTTCTTTTTTCTTTTGGTTTGTCTTTTATTTTGCAAAAAATTAATATATATATATATTTTAAAAATATTATTTATTATCATTTAGTAATTATTGTTCCAATAAACTGCATTGGTAGCCTTTGTATCATGAGAAGTGGTATTTATATTCTGAAAGAGAGAGAGAAATAATTGTAATAGATATTCAACCCTTACTTGGTCTTTTTGTATGACAGCTGAATTGTGAGATACTTTACCTTACCTATCTCAATCTGGTGCCCCTCAAATGTACAAGTCCCATAATTTCTAGTCAACATCAACACCATTTTCACTAATAGTAAATAGTTATAAGTAGCTTATGTTTAAGCAAGATGAAACTGCTGGAAATTATCTAAAGATGAAATATATATAGCTCTTGCTTTTAATATTTATCTTTTAACAAGTCTGTATGATGTAGGATCTTAAGTTATTTGAAGTGGTAGCAACTTATGATGATCTAAACTGATGGTCTTTTATGAAACGAGGGCTTATGAGAGTGGCTTTTCCACTACAGTTTACTTTCCCTAGAATCCAAACAGATATCTGAAAATAAATACAAAAAAATGTTGTGCTGGTGGTGTTGAATTACCCTTGGTTATGCATGTCAATACAGAAATTTCTTCTATAAAATGGTTGGAAGTTTGGTTTTGGTTTTGTTGTTTTGATAGGCTCTTGAAATATTACGCATACTTCTGTAGGTTCTGTGATTAAAAATGAGATGAGGGAAGATTCAAACATAAACCTTCCATGGAAGAAAGTAGCAAGCAGCTTACATTTGGGGGAATATCCTTTAATTGGCCTTTGTATCCTAGCCTTTTTCTGTGGACAATTGTTGGTTGCTCTAGTGGTTTTGATTTGTTGCTGTTTTTCTTTTTCCTCAGTGAGATTTATTTTTAAATGTCTGACTTTTCTATAACTTAAATTAAATTAGAAATGTATTTATGCACACTGAAGGATATCATTTTAAAATTAAATCTTGATTTAGAAATAATTCAGTTGTCTAAATAATAGTTGAACAAATTGTGAGCCTGCATTGAATAGTAGCATGATTATATAAATTGCTCCTGTAACTTGGCTTGATTTTCCCCCTTCCTTTTTTCTTCCTTCCAGCCCTTGGAAGTTTGAGCACATTGGCATTGGTTTTCTCTCCCTACTCTTAAGGGATGACAGAGTGCTACCTGTGAGAGCCATAAATTTTTTTGTGGAATGTCTCAATCATGATGCCTTGGTGGTTCGTAAGGTAAAAGGTTAACTGGTTTAGTTATGGTAAAACTTGTTTGCAGATATTTATCCCATTATTCATTCCTTAGGGTGGATTCACATGTGCTTTCTTCACATGTCAAAGTGGTATTTGCTTTTGATCTTATGAATGAGTTTCAATGCAATTTCAATGAGTTTGAATTCAATTCAATGCTTCCAGAGTACCGTTTTCTTTCTAAGTAGACTGCCTGAGATGTGCAGGCTCGCAGAGTTGCCCAGTTCACACAGGGAAAGTCTTCATTGAAATACTACCCATTATGCTAGTGCAATGTCATACTATTTGTCTACATAGCTTGCTATCTATGATAGACATTAGTTTTCCAATCTTAGGCAAAAGACTGGTTTACCATCAGCTACGTAATCCTGCAGCTTTCCATACGTGCAATGAATAGGCTTTACCACCAAGCTGAAAACCCTTCCTTAAAGGACTTTTAATCCATCTATTAATATCTAAGGCAATCTACTTTAAAACTTTTAACATATTTAATTCCACATATTTAGAAATATTTTTAAGAATATAAAGACTTAAATGCTTAATATATAAATATCTGTAGAGAACCTAACTCTTTACATTGCTATAACCTAAAGAACCTAAAGGGAGTAAAAAACATGTATCCCAATTAATTTTATATCCTGAGTACTTGCCAAATTGTTGAACCTCACATATAAAGGTTTTTTTGGAGGAAAAGTATGAGAAGAGTAGGCCACTCTTAGCAGGATTTGTGGTTATATATTTCTCCTTTCAATTATTTTAAATTAAAATGAGCCAGTTCTCTTTTTTCTGTGTAGATGGCAATCTCTGCTGTGGCTGGCATCCTTAAGCAATTGAAAAGACCCCACAAAAAGGTGCTCATCTGTCCTTTCCAAATCAGTAAGTGCACTAAAGAAAAACAGCTACCATTCTGTACTGAAATTTTTAAGTTAGTTTGTGTTAAGGGCAAAATATGTACTATGTATCTGTTAACTTGCAGTCTTCTGCATTCTGCCGTGGTCTGTCCCCAGATTCTTCTGCCTGATGTTTCAACTGTGCGATTTCTTTTTTAACTGGTCACCATGTCCACTGCAAGTTTAGTTGATTTTCATAGTTAAAAACATTGGCCCCAAAATACTGAAGTGCTGCATCTTGAAGTATAGTATATCAATAGAAGAGAATAGTGTATCTATGTAATTGCGGAGAGGTATTAAATAGTGGAGTCCTTGGTGCTCTCTGAGCTTCGTTGTTTGCGTGCAGAGGTTTCACTACCCAATTAGGTAACATCATCAGTGCGAATGAGTGTGGGGTTTGCTCCCTGTTTATATACAGTAGCTTGCCCTGCCAGTTTTGATGGGGGTATGGTTTTCTCCTTGGTAGTTCCTGGATTAGGGCATTGTTTTCTGTTTGATTGTTTGTCTGGTGTTAATCCCTGCTTATCTGGGTGTTGGCTGCTGGAGTTTTACATAATTGAAAGCTAATATATAATTAGAAAAGATATACAAACAAAAAAGAAGGAAGAGAAAAAGAAAGAGAAAAAGAAAAAGAAAGACATATATAAAAAGTGACTCCCCCTCCCTCCATACCTTCTCTGATATTACAGAAAAAAACTCTTCTTCCCATTTCTCATAACTAAACAATAACCAAATTATATTAAAAAAAATCATCAGTGTTACAAAGCAAAAGCATTAAGAGTACCAGTGATAATAGCCCATGCGTTTTAAGCTTAAAAAACTAAAACTATTTTACATTTTGACTTACAACTTTCTCTAATGTAAAACATAAAAAAACTGTCCCCATAAGCATAAAGAATATCCATAATACTAACATATATATTTTAAACTAGATCCAATAGGTCACTTTTACATACTAACGCCTAACATTCTCTAACAAATAGGGAAATAAAAGATTCATCCCTATATAAAAAAATCTTTACATTGTCTTGCAGTCCTGGTCAGAAAAAAGATTCTAATAATAACAACCCAAAATCAAAACTTACACAATTTAACCATGGTCAAACTGTGAATCTTCAGTTCAGATGTTCTGTGAGAGAATTGTTAAAGGATTAATCCACTGCTTGTCAGATAACTGACTTTCAAGGTCCTGCAATCTATTTTCTAAACTGATAACGTATTTTCATAATTTTAGTTCTGGAAAATAAAATGCTGATGAAAATAAAAGCTAAGAACTTTTTATATGACTGAAATCATTCTTTGATTGTTGTCCTTGCCTAGAGAAATGGCTACTACAATTTTTCTTACTAATTATCTGCTAAAATCAGAGCTTCCCCAGCTTTCTAAGGTGTTTATCCAATTTGAGGGGATGGTAGGGAGGACAAACTAGCTTAGAGCAGCTAACTGGTAGGAAAATTGCTATTTTAATGTGTGTTTTATAATGGTACTTATTTTAGTTTTAAGAATATTGGTTAACATATTTGGTTCATAGTGCAGCTGTACTAGTTATGTTGCTATTTGAAACAGATGCTTCATGATTTTTGTTTTTAGAAAATATAACTATTCAGAATTGTGTGATTTACTGGGGGAAATGCTGGCAGTTCTAGGTACTGAATGAAAATTGAAATAGCAGCAGCTACTGATAAATTTAAGAAGAAATGCATTTTTCTTTTTTACAAACAGGTGGAGCCGCACAGCCTTCTAATATCCAGGCAGGTGACAGATCTGACAACCAATGGCTGCATTATGAGAGTGCTAATTTACCAAAGACTAGAGAAACTTGGGAGGCCTGCCATTTTGTGGAAAAAACACATTGGGGATACTACACATGGCCGCAGTAAGTGCTGGCTTCTCTCTTCCTGCCCTCTTTCATAACATGAAAAGTAGTGGAGTTACTTCATAGCTTCCATCCAGTTACCTTACTGATATAATCTCTGTCCTGCTTATGCTTGATTTGCTAGAGCGGTCAGTTATTCCTTCCATATATTAAATCCTTTAGTGTTTGTAATTCTGGTAATATAAAGGTTAGAAAGATGTGAGTCTAAGTTTGTACTTGCTCTTGCACAATTCTAAATACAGAATTGTGACTCTGAAACACTGAACCAGGAAGTGGTATAATTACTTTTTATTTTTGCCATTCAATATTGTTTTAAGTTGTCTCACTTTTTTCCCCTTACAATTTCTAGAAATATGGAAATCTATGCTTCTGCAGAAGAGCAACCAAAACTTGGGAGGAGTAGAAAGGAACTTTCAGAGGTGATGTTATATTTTACAGCTCCGCTGGCAATCTATCTTGGTCTAATTCAATTTGAGCATATACTTCTTTTCTTTCATTTTATAACAGTGGTTAATATGAGAGGGCCTTAGATTATTCAAAGTTATCTGAATTCCACAGTTATTGTAATTCAAATACAAATATTAATAATTTGTTAATAGAATCAGTTACGTGCTTGGATTGCACAGCCCCACTGCGTATATCAAAATGCAATATAGAGAAATTCTTATATGAGTCATCACAGATGTATGTTCTGACTCTTTATCATATTACCTCAGATATAGTGATATTTTATTTTTGACTGGAGTCTGTTCACACATTCAACAGACAGTTAGAAAGTGTTCAGTAACAATGTTTGGAGAATCATGTGATGATCTTGAATACCTGTGTCAGCACTCTACATTAGGAAAATTGAAATTGCTTTTTGTTCTTTAAGAGACAGTTAAAGATATTAAGCACTGATATGATATTAAATAATTTATCCATTTACCACAGCAGTGATTTCTTTGAAGCAGGTGTTTTCCAGTTACCTGAATTCCCAAGTCAGGAATTGTACTTGTTATCTTTTATATATGGAAAGCTTTTGATTTGTCCTGAGCAAAACCTTTCCCCAAGGTTTTTTTTGGGTGTGTGTGTTCAGTTTAGCATAATATCACACTAATTTCTGTAGCATGTTGATAAGTCACTTGTCAGAGCAGAAATTCTTTGAATTAGGTATAAGAAGATGAGGTATGACAATATTCATTCATTCAATTTTAGCTTTCTATAGAAAATGATAGCATGAGGAGTTCTGAGGCTGAGAATTGAAGAACATTTTGTTCTTGCCAAGAATGTGTCAGTTACACATTTTTTCAAGTCTTCTGATCTGAAGATTAAAGTGTCTCATTGTTTAGACCATATATTAAGTAGATTTTTTTCCCGATGCAGATATGCTAAGCAATACTTTTTTAGTTCTGTTACATTGTTGTTGTTTATTTTATTTTACAGGCGGAGCAAGTCATTTATGATCATTTTTCTGACCCTAATTTTGTTGAGCAGTTAATCAAGTTTCTTTCTTTAGAAGACAGAAAAGGAAAAGATAAATTTAATCCTCGTAGATTTTGCCTCTTCAAGGTAATTCATTAAGTAATATTTTGCTTGCTTCTCTAGAAAACATGTTGAGCCATGTGTGAAGCTCTTCAGCAAAATATCTATGCAGTTAAGCCTTTGTGATTGTGATCACATATATTACTCTGATTCTGAGGTTCGTCAAAGTTTCATGAACTATAATTTATGAAATTGGAAACAAAAATTCTGGCTCAAGTGCTGTTCTTTACATATTGTTCTTTCTGGCTGGTATACAGCCAGCGTTTTCCATTATGTCAGGACTGGGGAAATTTATTTTAATGGCAGATAAGACAGGATAATAAGAAAGTGTGGTGAAGTGCCAAGCTATTGGAACCAATCCATCATTTTCGGTGCATTGCCTTCTATAAGACCTTCATAAGAAGAAAGCCATTTAGAATGGTTGTAAAACTGTAACATAAAAAGTACCTTCTCACATATAACATACACTCACACTTATTTGTTAACTTACACCACACTCCATTTAGTTTGTGTTAAGGCAGTGGGGTTTCTGATACAGTTTCATTGCCTTATAAATTTCCTCACAGCGTAATAATCTAATTTTCAAACTTGTGTGGAATTGTGAAGATGTGGTTTCAAGGACTATAATTCAGAAACAATAGCAAAATGCACCACTTATATCCAAAACTGTAATGCTTTTCTCTTAATCGTGGTTTGTGTATCATTTAATTTTGAAAATGATAGCCCAATTAGTGTTTATAGTAAATTGTATTACAAAGGAATAAAATATATGCATAATACTTGTGGCTTGGAAAAATTCCTTCCCCTCTAGGTATTGTTGATATTCAGCATTTTTAAAACATATTTTATCATTTTAGAACAATTGAATTAGGTTTGTATAAGTCCTTTTTGTAAAGGTAATAAGTATTCAGGCTTAAAGTCAAATGTGTATCTTATTTCACTAGGGTCTGTTTAGAAACTTTGATGATACCTTCTTGCCTGTATTGAAACCACACTTAGAACGTCTTGCTGAAGATTCCCATGAAAGTCCTCAGCGCTGTGTAGCTGAAATTATAGCTGGTTTGATAAGAGGGTCTAAACACTGGACATTTGAAAAGGTAGAGTACATATCTAGGAATTTTGCAAATATATATGATTCAAATCTCCTTATAGATACTAGAATTATTCTGAACTCTTGAAGAAAAGTATAAGGTTTTCCTTTGTCTGGTTACAGATTGGTTTGGGGGATATTCTAAATAAATAAATACATCATATTTATATATATATATATATATATATATATATATAAGAGAGAGATGTGGGGGGGAGAGGGAGAGAGGGAGAATAATTAGGAGCCAGTTTGGTGTAGAGTTAGAATAGAATAGAATAGAATAGAGTAGAGTAGAGTAGAGTAGAGTAGAGCAGAGCAGAGCAGAGCAGAGCAGAGCAGAGCAGAGCAGAGCAGAGCAGAGCAGAGCAGAGCAGAGTAGAGTAGAATAGAATAGAATAGAATAGAATAGAATAGAATAGAATAGAATAGAATAGAATAGAATAGAATAGAATAGAATAGAATACTTTACTGGCCAAGTATGTAAACATACAAGGAATTTGACTTCGGTGCAAAGAGCTCTCAGTGTGTTTGCATAGCATCAAGAATGAGAAGAATAATAAAAAAAATAAAATAATAACAACAATAATAATAAGATTATACTAAAAAAACTATGCAGTCAGAAGAGGAGAATTAGAGGAAGGTAGTACTGCAGCTATTAACCAACATATATTAATTTTTAAAAAGGAAAAGCTATTATCTAACATATATATATATAATGGAATATAACATACATATCTAACATATCTAACATATAAAGCACCAGGTTAGAAACTAGGAGACTGTGAGTTCTAGTCCTGCCTTAGGCACAAAGCCAGTTGGGAGACCTTGGACTAGTCATGTTGTCTCAACCCTAGGAAGCAGGCAATGGCAATGGCACTTTTGAAATCTTGTCAAGAAAGCTGCAAGGACTTGTCCAGGCAGTTGCCAGGAGTCAAGACTGACTCGAAGGCACACACACACATGAATAATTTGTCTGAAATTAAGGATGTTTAAACATGGAACAGATATTTCTGTCTTGCTGTCTGAACTATTAATGAAGTCTGTGCTAAGACCTCAGTATGTGGTGGGGTTTGGTTCCTCTAAAACTAAGCTGCATGAGTTCAGACAGAAATAGTCTGCCTATGTATGTAACTCCCTTGGAACAAAACAAAATCCTTTGTTGATGGAATTGCAGGTGTCATGTATTAGCAAATCATTTTTCTCATCATTATGTGCAGGTGGAAAACCTCTGGAAAGTTCTCTGTCCACTTCTTAGAACGGCTTTATCCAATATTACAGTAGAGACTTACAATGACTGGGGGACATGTATAGCGACATCATGTGTAAGTCTTGTATATTATTTTTCACTCTGCCATATTATGAAAGCATTCTCTATTTATTTTTGTATTTTAATTGTACTTTCTATGTAATATAATAAAGTTTTGATTAAAAAATAAAGTTTTTATTTAAAAAAATGAAAGCATTCTCTACTCTTCTGATTACAAAGTCCTTACTTGTGTGTTATTTCAAGCATATTTGAAGGAAAACAAAGGTGGTCTTATCACAGCATTTCTTCTTAAGTTTCATAAAAATGCCTCTTTATCTTGCCTATGAGTCTTACATTTACTATCCCTTAATTTTCACTTGTCATGCTCTGTGGGCAAGGCTTGCATTTTGGTGATATCTCTTTTTCTGTTGGTAAACAGATCACATGACTTGTCACGTGATCAAGAGATTGCTGCTATTCATTGTTGGACACTGGCTTCTTCTGTGAATATGGGGGAAATAGCCTATACTGAAAGGAAATTATAGCTTTTGACTATTTGTTCTAATTTTAGTTTTTATTTAGAAAGAAGAGTGGAAATTCTTTTACAATGACTTGTTACATAGTTCTATACATGCATACTCAGAATTCAACAGAACACAGATCCTAAAAAGGGTATGTGAGATTGCAATCTGGCTTTGCAAATCTAACATGGACCTTTACTATGGAGTAAACTCCATTGCACTTGGTGAAACTCCAGGGTAGATATGCATAAGATTTGGCTTTTAAAAGGACTGTATCTGAAGTTTGGCATAGTCAGAAACATAACTAAACCTTGCTAAAATTGAACACTTTAAGATACCAGTCTTGACCTATAAGGCCATTCATGACTTGGCACCTGGATACTTGCAAGCCCACCTTCTAATCGGTCAGTTTCACCCTGACCAAATAGATCTACCAGGGAGAAACTGCTGCAAACCCCACACTTTTGGGAGTTTTGGGGGCTGAGGCAAGGAGGTACTGCTTTTCTGTTGCAGCACCAACACTGGGGAACAACCTCAACATGGAGATCAGATTGACTCCCTCTTTGCTGGTCTTTCGAAAGCTCTTGAAGACCAAGCTGTTTCAGAGAGCTTTCCCTGATTTAATCTGATGTTGCCATCCTTTTGTTTCATCCTCCTCTTCCTCTATTGTATTGTTGTTGTGGGTTATATTGTATTTTTTTTGTACGTAAGCTGCAGAGAGTTGTTTTGATTGCAGTGGTATACAAATATGTTTACCAAATAAACAAATGCATAATCTCATGTTCTAATACTGCAGAGGTATTATGATTTCTATACTATTTTGAAGAAATCTTTTTTGGATTCGTCTGTTGGGGGAATTCATTGAAAAAAGCATAGTTACATTATAAAATGCACTGTGTAATACAGCATAAATGTTTGATGCTGAATTGCTTCTCAGCAACTTATGTTAAGATTTCTGTTGCCAGGAAATGATTTTGCCCCTTTTTCCTTTAAAAAAAAATGTAAATGCAGGAGAGCAGAGATCCCAGGAAATTGCACTGGTTGTTTGAATTGTTGTTGGAGTCTCCACTGAATGGTGAAGGAGGATCATTTGTTGATGCATGGTAAGGAGAAGAAGCTTTACTCATTTATTAGCCAAAGCATGGATGAAAATAGAACTTGGGTTGTACAGAACATTTATTTGTCCTTGCTTTGCTTTTAATCATATGATAACCATCAGAATAGCACTTTGTGAGTTGGGTAGCTATACACATAGTTTAAATAAAACAAATATATAAGTAATCATATCACAGTTACACTATTTAGGTGGCTATGGAAAAATTGCTTAAATCTTACTGATTTGCTTAGCAGTGTTGCAAGCAAGAATTGTTAAGTTGAGGTCCATGGTCCTCAAATCTTTATATTTGTGTGAGGGTATCTCCTGGTCACCCTCTGACTATAGTTCCTAAAAAATCAGTGAAGCAGGAAATATACAAAAATAATGCAAACTAGTTTAAAAGACAAAGAATCCCCATGCACAGGTCAAAGAAAAAGAAATCTGAAAAGCTGTCACCACTTCTTTATGTGGGATAGGTCTCCATTCACTTTGCATCACTGTCCTCCCAAAAAATAAGTGAGGCCTCTTGGGCAACCTATAGATATCATGCAGGAATTTCATCCAATATTCTCTGCTACTTAGCCTTTACTGAACTTCAGAAAAAAAGATAGCTTCCCTTTTCCTGCCATTTCTCCTGCTGCATCTGAGAGCAAGCAAGAATGTTTCCTCTTCTTTCCCCACAACACTGTTCAAAATTTCTGGGTCCCCTCTGCAGCAGAGTAGCTTGAAGAAGGGCACTAACTTCCCCTGCCCCAATATAGACCACAAATGCAGACCACAGATGCAGGCATTTGTACATAAGAGAGAAAGAGGGAGTGTGGGTGGCTCTCTGTGTATGGCTTATATAACCCCGCTCTCTCCAGTTTTGTTCTTGGGCTGAAAAGTTAGCCCTACAGACCTTATGTAGAGGGAATATGGAATGGCCTTGAAGGACAGGAGGAAGAGATTCTATCAAGGCAATGGTCAGATAAGCAGGGCTTGAGCCAGGGCCAAGAAATTAATTTGAGAAAACATCTCAGACAAGCCCTTCCCTTGTTCACACGAACATAAAGAGAGGGATGAGGAAGACATTCAGACTTACAAGGTTCTATTATTATAGCTGTTACAATAACATTAGTCCTGACCTATATGGCATTGGCATTGGTTTCTTGGTCTGGTCTACCTTGTAGGACTGATACCTTATCAGCAAATACAGAGCTGGTATAACAACTGTACTATGAGAGGTGGGTTTTAGTGAAAGTAAATTTTGGGGTAAACATGTGGATTTTTTTTTTTTAATTGCCAGCAGCATATATGACAATTATGCTAGTGGCATTTTAATACAGATAATGATAATGATAATATGCCATCCACCTCCCAGTGACTCTCTATTTTTAAAAAAGAGAAGAAATACAACTCTTTTTGTCAAGAATGACAAAAAACAAAATAAATAAACCCACATAGTTCAAAGGGAGGCTTCACTCACCCTTGCCAAAGGCCTGGGCAAAGAGCCAGGTCTTCAAGGCCCTTTGAAATATCAGCAGTGTGGGGTCTGTCCAGACCCTGGGGGAAACTTCATTCCATTTCTGTTACTTTTGTGAAGTTAAATTATCTCTGCTGAGGCTTGTGTGAGTAGATGGCATAGATCAAATATCTCAGTGGCTTGACTTGTAAAGTAAATAGCGTCTCTATGAACAAGCACTGTTGAGAATAGTAATTTTCTCAGAAAGCCAGGATAGATATTTAAACATTCCAGTTACTGAATCCATCAGGAGATAGAGGTTTCTTCTCTTAAGGGTACAGTAGAATGACAAGCAGAGCTCTCCTATGTGTTTACACATATATGTATATGTACAAATTATAATGCTGTGTACATAATTCATACCAGTGCAGGTTAGAAATCAAAATTAAGTAGTTCATTTGCTCATTGTAAGTGTTTATATGACCAACTTTTAAAAAACACATGTGGTAGTTGCTAATTAGCCCACTCTCCACTAGCTAAACATAAAATGACTGTTTTTTGTAAACAAGAACAGTGTAAGACATTTGGTTTTTGCCTTATCTTTGCAGAAGATGAAGTGCACTTTTATATCATCACTTCACTCACTTTTTCTTCTTTTTACCTTCTAGTCGTCTGTATGTATTGCAAGGGGGCCTTGCACAACAAGAGTGGCGAGTGCCAGAACTGCTGCACAGATTGCTGAAATACCTAGAGCCTAAGCTCACGCAAGTTTATAAAAACGTCAGAGAGAGGATAGGAAGGTTAGTATTAAGGCTGTACTATGTCGTATGTCCTTCAACCCTTAGATATTCCAGGACATTGTCATTTTGTTTCTATATATTCCACAAATAAGGGAAAGGAAAAGTTATTTGGTTAGTTTGAATTCAGTCTTTAAGGCATGAAACTAAATTAAAAGTGTGTTCTTGTGTTTTATGCAGTGTTTTGACATACATCTTCATGATAGATATTTCTTTACCAAATACTGCTCTAACAAAGTCTCCCCATGTCCATGACTTCACTTCTCGAATACTTGAAAAACTCAAACCCCTTATGGAAGTGGATGAAGAAATTCAGAATCATGTTATGGAAGAAAATGGAGTTGGAGATGAAGATGAACGAACTCAGGGCATTAAACTACTGAAAACTAGTAGGTGCTTGTATTAAATGTGCAAGAACCAAATTAAATGTTCACTTGTATTAGTTGTGTACCTGAGATGCCATTTAAAGGAATGCTAATTAGAAGAGATGAAGTTATGTTTTGTTCTTTGTCTTTGAATTGAGAAGTTTGCTTGTCTTTCTTTTACTTGACAGTTCTGAAGTGGTTGATGGCAAGTGCAGGGAGAGCCTTTTCGACAGCTGTTACAGAACAGCTTCAGCTTTTGCCATTGTTTTTCAAGGTATGTAGTTCGATATACAGATTGGTCTGTTTAGGTGAGAGGGGTGATTTCCCAGTAGCATTTAACATTTTGACAAGATGTGGATGAGACTACATTTAAATAAACAGGGTGTACCAAAAGTCACGCCCCACAGACAACTTATTATATAGATTACATTAAATGTTTGAATTGGTTGCCATTTCTTTAAAACAATTCCTTACTTGTTTGATGCATAACCTTTGAACAGACTGCAGGGAAATCTTTTAAAGGTTGCTGCTTCAGGATGCAGTCTGCCAGCTGTTAGTCCTGCTCACATCTTGTTTTAGTTACAGGGTTATGTAAAAAAGTTGTTTATTAGGGAAGTTTCAGAACATCCTACTTTGGTCCCAGACCATTTCCAGGACATAGTCACTCACGCCCTTGTTAGCTCCCAGATAGACTACTGCAATGTGCTCTACGTGTGGCTACCCTTGAAGAGTATCCGGAAGCTACAGCTGGTCCAGAATGCAGCCGCGCGAGCTATTGTTGGAGCCCCAAGGAGGGCCCATGTAACGCCTCTGCTCCGTGAGCTGTATTGGGTGCCAGTTTGCTTCCGGGTCCCATTCAAGGTGTTGGTTATCACCTTTAAGGCCCTACATGGCATGGGACCAGGTTATCTAAGGGACTGCCTCTCCCCTATGACTTCAACTCATCCCACCCGATCACACAGAGAGGGCATGCTTCGGACCCCCTCAGTGAAAGAACTTCAACTGGCGGGGTCCAGAAGGCGGGCCTTCTCTGCAGTAGCCCCTGCTCTTTGGAACATTCTGCCCCTGGAGGCGCGATTAGCCCCCACACTCCTGGCCTTCCGTAAGGCTTTGAAGACCTGGTTCTGCCACCTGGCCTGGGGTGGGGTGGGAATACCTCAAGCATGGGGATGGCTAGCCCCATGGAGGCCTTCTGCCTTCAGCCTCAGATTTTTCATCCTCATGGTCTCTCCTTGTTCTTTTTAGTAATGTTTTTAATTAAGTTTTTATGTATTTATATATTTTATGTTTTTAATGTTTGTTGTGAATCGCCCAGAGTTCCCCATTGGGGGGAGATGGGCAATTGAAAAAATTTAATAAATAAATAAATAAATAAATAAATAAATAAATAAATCAATAAGTGGAAAGATAGAATATTTTATGTCTCTGAAATAAGTGTTTTGCTCATACCTATTATTATTATCCTTGCCTCTTAAATCTCTTCTCATGTAATTATGAGTTTCAAGATTTTGACTGGATATTTTCATATTGACAGATACCTGTGCTAATGAACTATTTAGATTATTTACAGTTAAAAACTTTTAAGCTATATTTTAATGACACAATAGTTTGAATTGCTTTCTGCATATTGCATGCACTATATATTTTAAGCCGTCCTGGTATAGTACTTAGGATTTTTGGCTTCTATATTAATTATACTAGTTTTCTTAGAGAGGTTAAGATTGCACTTTCCCAATGTGCCTTGCATTTATTCAGTTTTAAGGTTCAAGACTTCACTAACTGTTGCTAACCTTTCCTCTACTTGTTTCCACAGATTGCACCTGTAGAAAATGATCATAGCTATGATGAACTGAAGAGAGATGCTAAGATGTGCTTGTCATTAATGTCTCAGGGATTGCTATATCCCCAACAAGTGCCTTTGGTACTTCAGGTGCTAAAACAAGTATGTGACGCTTTTTAAACTGATGATTTTTAAACGGCATAATTACAAATCTTTAAGGACAACATTCTAATCTTGTGTTAGTACTCTCTTGATACCAGTGCTGAAAGACTGATAGCAAATATATTTGACCTGAATACATGGGGTCCCAGCAAAAATTTACATGTTTATTGATTAACACAATGCCTGATTATAATAGAATATATGTACAGGGAGGACATATCTATGGCATATATCCTCTGGGTTTTAGTGCATTTCAGCTGGCTATTCTTGTAGAGACCATCTGTAGCTCAACTCACCTTATCTGCCTTCATAGGATCTCTGTGATAATGAGATTGCAACTCAGTGAATAGATTTGGACATTTTCACATCAGTAACCCAAAGTGAAATTATTAACTTTTTGTGACAGGAATGAAAATAAAATCACTTAGTTGAATAATAGTAAAGGAGAAACACGGCACTGTTGGAATGTCAAATCTCTGTTTTGGGAAACGGATTGAGCTCAGCTGTTCTTAGCAAATTATTTCAGTTATTTTATTTTAGAAATATGTAAGGCCGTCTAACCCTGTAATGACTGTGGTCAGTTACAGTGAAAGCAATCATACACTATAATTTAAAAAGTACTCAGATGACAGAAGAAAAACAATCAAACACATAGGAGCCACCTCCCACTCTAACCAAAGACCTGGAGAAAGAGCCTGCTTTTCAGAGCCCTTTGGAACACAGCTAGGATAGGAGCCAGATGTATCTTGGTGGGGGGATGGTATTCCAGAGGACATGTGCTACAACAGAGAAGGTATGCTTCTTAGGTTCCATCAGATGACATTGCTTAATGGATGAGACCTGAAGCATGCCAATTCTTCCTGAACATAGAGGCTAGGTAAAAGCCAGAGAAGACACATGGTCCTTTAGATAATCAGGCCCTATGCCAGGAAGGGCTTTATAGGTAATAACCAGCACCTTGAATTACACAGAAGCCTACTGGTAACCAGTACAGCTTATGGAGGAAAGGTGTTATATTGGCCTGATGAGATATGATCATAATAGTCTGTGCCACTGCATTCTGGACTGGCCGCAACTTCCAACTGGGTTTCAAGGGCTGCCCCTGTAGAATGTGTTGCAGTAGTCCATGTGCAAGGTAACCAAAGCATAAGTGACTGTCTGAAGTGCCTCCGAATCTATGCAAAGGTGCAGTTGGTGCATAAGATAGATTTGTGTGAAGGCCTCTAGCCAAGCTGCTAGCTGCTCCTCAGGCAGGAGCTGTGAGTCCCAAAAGACCACCAAATTGCCCACCAGTTCCAAAGTGGAAAATGCAATTCCATTCAGGACTAAAGGTGAAATATCCCCAGCCCGGGGGGTGGGTGGGTTGGTGGCCAAAACCCCACAGACAGTCATATTAGGGCTGAGTTTAAGTCTGTTCCTTCCTATCCAATCTCTCACAGCCACCAGACACTCAGACAAGACCTTGACAACATTGCCTGGTCAAGCTTGGTTTGAAATGTATAATTGGTATCATCCACATATTGATACCTGATCCCAAATTGGTGGATGATCTACTCGGCAGCTTCATGTAGATTTTATTTATTTATTTAATCAATCAATCCCTGCCCATCTCCCCCCAATGGGAGGAGATATTATTAGACAGAAGGGGATAGAGTATAGAGCCCTGAAGTATACCACACATCAGGGATTTTGGACTCAATCTCTCCCCTCCTAACTATAGAGATAGGAGAACCATCACAAAACTATGCCTCCCAATTCCAGTCCCCACAGGCAGGTCAGAAGGATGCTGTATTCAATAGTATCAAAAGCCACTGAGAGACCAAGAAGGACCAGGCAGTTGCACTTCCCCCATTCTTGCTTTGCTAAGATTTTCAGCAAGTGTGACCAGTACTTCTGGGTGAGGTTCTATGGTGGACTAGACATCTCTGAAGGAGCAGCACAGCGGCCACTGGTTTATGGCCAGCAAAGTCTTTCTGGATAAAGGAGAGACTGAGGAATCACCCACCTGCACCCCGGACTGCTGATCCTCATGAGGAGACTGCAGGATGGAAGTCTTGTGGGTTTCTCATGAGTAGAGTGGCGGGGGTCAAGAGAGAAAGAGCTTGCTCACACGTGCAAGCACAGTCTTTTAAAGGACACTGAGTTTTGACCAACCCTCACTTACTTAATCACTTCAGGAAATAATCAATTTACAGTTGAAAAGAGGTCTTTGAAAACAGTAGGACAAAGAAAACTTGTCAGTGAGTTAACCTTCCTTCTAGATTATAAAAAGTGAAGCAAAGAGAAAAATAATACTTTTAAAAGACTTTAAAATAACAGCAAAGAGCTTAATCAACATTTTGACTAAGAAATTTATAAATGGATAAAGGGGACTGTATAAATCTGAAAGATAAATATTTAGGCAAAAGTGCTTTTGGCATTACTTGGAATTAATTAAATAAACAGACTACACTTTCCTGGGAATGATGATTGTTTGACAAGTGGAAAAGATAATTGGTGGAAGTTACAAAATAAGGAGGTAAGTGTAATATGAGGCAAATTGTGTCACCTAAACTACGGAAAGACAAATTGGACTAAAGCCTTAAGGGTATAGAGAAAGTGAAAAAGGAAACAAAAAGAGAAGCCTGCTTTTTACCTTCATCTTTGTAATTGACTTACTTTTACTTTTGGATTATAAATTAAAAGATGGCGACCACCAGAAAAGCTGCAAAGCAAGGTGAGGGAAGGAGAGGCTCATTAGAGCAACTGACAGAAAAAGGAATTACCCCAGAAATATTACAAAAAATGTTTGAAGAAATGGGAAAGCAGGTATCTGAATCTGTCAAAAGTGAGCTGATTGATTTTGAAGGAAGAATGGAAGAAAGGTTCATAAACATGAAAGAAGAGATGAAAGAAGAAGTTATAAAAAAAATTGAAGAATCTATAGGGCATCTTATGGGAGAAGATAAATTAATGACAAAGTGGAAATTTTAGAAAGTAAAACAGAAATAAAAATAGAGAGATGGAAAAGGACTTAGACAATTTGGCAGTTTTGGAATTGAGAGAAAAAATTCAGCCTGAGATTTAGAGCAGTTCCAGAGGATCCTGGAGAAGACACTAGAGAAAAGATTGTTCCATCTCTAACAATTTCTTTGGAATGGGATGAAGATGACATGGAGGCAGAAATTGACAAAGTCTATAGAATCAAGACACAATTTGCAAAACTAAGAAATGTACCAAGGGATATTCTTGTGCACTTTGTCAGAAAGAAGACCAGAGATCAGGTTTTGCAGCAGCATTTCACTACTGCATTGAAGAATAATAACACAGATGTGATTGTACTTAAATTCTGGTTAGAGTTCTGTGCAAACAAAATGAGTACTTCTTTTTGACTGACAAGTTCAAACAGACAAAGATACCATTTCGATGGGATAAATTGGAAGGAGTGATCTTCACTTTTAAACAACAGAGGCTCAAACTGAATTCAGTCCAAAACGCAAGATAATTTCTAGAAAAGTTTAAAGGGGAACTGAAAGAAATGCAAATGGAAATGACAAAGGGCCCCAGCACTCTGCACTCTAAACAGCTACAACAAGAAACTGAGGAAACTACAACTTCTAGGCATTACAGATATTGACTTTTCTAAGTTTTTGGCATAAATGTAGATTTTAAATGCCTAACGTGAAATATAAATGGAGCAAATGCTCCTCAAAAAAAGAAGAAAATTATTTCATTATTTTAAAAAAATTGAAACAAGATGTAGTTTGTCTTTTAAGAAATACATGTTGGAAAAAGGGATATAAAATATTTGATCTGCAAAAAATTGATTAAAGAATTTATTTCAGCAGGAGTTAAAAAGAGAAATGGAGTTGTTTTGTATATAAAACCTCAATTTCAACTAGAACTGATATTGATTGATGATTATGGGAGATATGTGGGGGTGGAAGCTACTTTGCATGAGGCCAAGACTTTGATAGTGGGAATTTATACTCAAAATGAGGATAAAATAACCTTTTACAAAGGACTTATGGACAAACTAATGGACTTAGCATATGGAAATTGGTATTTAATGGGAGATTGGAATGGAGTAATTTGTCCCCAAAAGGACAGGACCTCTGAGAAAGTTATTAAAAAACAAGGTAAATTAGTAAAAAGGTTTTTTTGACATGATAGAGCTTATAGATGCATGGAGATAGAAAAATGGTGATGCAAAAGAATACACTTATTCTTCTGAAAGACAGATCTTTTTCAAGAATTGATATGTTTTGGATACAAGTAGTCCCCAGTTTAAGAACAAGTTCTGTTCCCAAGGTCTGTCCTTAAAAGTCGAATTTGTATGTAAGCCAGAACAGTATTATTGTATAATACTGTATAAATAGTATTGTGTAATGAACTCAAACCATTGTGTATTTAACTCAAATCGAATTTTGCTACAGTAGGCTCTGTTCTTAACTATGGATCATCTATAACCCAGGCATTCTTAATCCGGGGACTACCTGTATCTAAGAATTTGGCTACTAGTGGAGATACTGTGGAGATACTGAGATAAAGTGGAAATACTGCCAAAGGCTTTTTCAGACCACAATCCAGTGACTTTAGTATTTAAAAGGAAAACCAGTTCTTTCAGATGGAGGATAAATGAAACATTGTTGCAGAAAGAAACGGTAATGGAAGATTGTAAAACGAAGTTAAAAGATTTTTTTTGTTTCATAGTAATTTTATTAAAAATTATAATTACAACAATAAAAACTAATACAAACTAAAAAAAAGAAAAGAAAAAAGGTGCAGAAAAGAAAAAAAATAGAAATAAGGAAAAAGAAAGAAAATAAGAATATAGTACAGAAAAAGAAAAGAAACATATAAAGAAATTACTTCCCCCATCATCACAAGTATAAACAATTTTAGTAACTTTTCACCTTTTCTTACAATACAACAAATGTTCTCTTCTTCCCATATCCCATCTCTTATCTATAAAGATGGCCTGGGGGCCTGATTGGGGCTCACATTGTTGGAATTGGCTGGTGGGGTAATTGATTCTGGTCCCCCCATCATCTTGAATTTTATAGTCTTTTAGGTATATAGTCTTTTTATATAGTATTATTTTTTAGCTAATTTAATATGGATATTTATATTTTTACTGTTTTTAATGTTTGGTCTTAATTGTGAGCCACCCAGAATCACCCTGTGAGGGAGATGGGCAGCATATAAATTTAATAAATAAACAAACAAACAAATCCTTATAAACCTTGTCATTTCAGTCCTGATAAGCAATAGTCCATTAAGGGTTGCCAGACATAACAACATATCTATTTTAACCTCGATCAAATAAATCAACTTTATATTCCTTCCTTTTACTTTTAACAATCTTGATCTTTAGTCTCTTCAAATAATGTCCTAGAACTTGATTTCATTTCATTTTTTCTTTATCCCTTCGCAGAAAATTCTTCAAAGCTTTAACAAACCTCTTTTGTAAATCCAATATAGGAAAATTGTCCAGGTCACGCTCTTGGTTTGCTATTTATATATTTTTATTTATTTTATTTATTTATTTGTCAAAATTATATGGCAACTGACTCTGAGCAGCGTACAAAAAAGCTAAAACAGTTAATAAATACTTAAACCAATAACATTCTTATTAAAAAAACATATAAATGTATTTATAACTACTGTCAAAAAGACTGGAAGCTGCTTTATAATCTTTTCTTATTTTTTTCTATTTTCTTTCTTATTCACTATTCTTTTTTATTTTCTTTGTTTCTTTTCTAATATTTGTATTGTTTTTATCTTGTTAAAAATTATTCAATAAAAATGATATAAAAAAATAACTAAGTGCGACCAGTACTGTCTCTGTGCTATGTCCAGGCTTGAAACCTGACTGAAAGGAGTCCAGATAATCAGTTTCCTCCATGACCCTCTGTAGTCACAGCCCCACCACCTTCTAAAAAGGTTGGAGATGGGATGAAAATTGTCCAGTACAGTTTGGTCCAGTGAAGGCTTCTTGAGGACAGGGTGTACTGCTACCTCCTTCAAGGCAGTGGAGACCACTCCCTCCCTCAATGAAACCAAGATTACAACAGAGACCCAACTATCACCACCAACCAGGAAGGACAGGGATCTAATAAACAGGTGGTCGGGTTAGTAGACCTAAGGATCCTTTCCATCCCCTCATTAGTCCTTGCTTATTAACCACTCATTCAGTGACCGTTCAAAGTTCTGATGCTGCTGAAAAAGGAAAAGTGTTGAAAAAAGAGATTTATGACCAGTTGCGGCCATTGCAGCATTTCCACAATCACGTGATCATGATTCGGGCACTTGGCAAATGTGACACGTTTATAACAGTTGCAGTGTCCTGCAGTCACATGATTGCCATTTGCAACCTTCACAGCTGGCTTCCAACAAGCAAAATCAGTGGGGAAACTGGCAGGAAGTCATAGGTCATAGTCACATGACATCGCACTTAACTACCATGGGTGATTCACTTTACAACTACAGCTGGAACTGACATTGTAAGTCAGCATGGTCATGTGATGTTTCAGTTTACAACTGCACAGTTTAGTGGTGGAGTTGCTGGTCCCAATTGCAGTGGGTAAGTGTGGACTACCTGTATAAGCAATCTTTCTCAGTAAGTTCATCCCTGCCAAAGGAGGAGTGAAATGTGTTGAAAGACATGAAAGTAAATTTATTCGTAATTTAAATGACTAGGAGGAATATATCAGTCTCTCTCTTATGCTGTAGCAGGCTAAGGATTGACATGTCATAGAACAGAGGTGTGTAAATTTGTTCATGCTGAAGGCCACACTTAGCCTTTAAGCGAGAAGGGAAAGCAAGTAGAGGAGATGGAGATTAGCAGTAACCTGGGGAGATGAAAAGTTGGTGAAAAATTGGTTGGAATTTCAAGCATATTAACTACAAAATATTTAAAAATCAACTAGTAAAACTCTTATTATAGATGTATTCTGAAATGTAAATTTGGAGAGTTTTCTCCCTCCATGATCAACAGTTTCATTTAGGCTTTATCCTAGTTTAATTTTCTAATTCGTGTTGTTCTATTATTTTGGCCTTTTTTCTTTTTACAGATAGCAAAGAGTAATTCCTGGCATGCTAGATATACTGTGCTAACCTACCTCCAGACTATGGTATTTTATAATCTTTTTACCTTCTTAAACAATGAAGAAGCTGTGAATAACATCAGATGGCTGGTTATAAAACTACTAGAAGATGAACAGCTTGAGGTGAACACATTCTTGTGCTTCCATTTTTTGACAAACTGTGCAAAATCTATTTGTGGAAAGAATGTGGAACCATAGCTTTGGGCATGATCTAGTCCAAATGTACATGCCCTTGGTGAGCAAATTAAACATAGTCCATGGCAAGTTGTTATCATTCCTATATTTTCTTATTATTGCTCTTCCTAAATTCATCACAGTTTTACCTAGTAAGTTGTCCATGGCTCAGTAAAAGTTTTCCACTACTGCACTGTACATTTATTCCTTAGTGATCCATTAGATTTCCAATTTGTAATAAGTACAGTTTTTGCTAGTACTAAGACTTAAATGAAATATATGTTTAAATCTTCCCCAGTGGGAATTGAAAACAGTAGGACTGAAGATGCTTAACACTGAATATATCATACTCTTTTGTTCTGATTTATTTTGTTTTACATTAGTACCAAATGTATTTCTTAATTATCATTTAGTTAGATGAAATAATGTTGCTTATCACATTCCACCTGCTGATATCAGATAGTAAAAATGTTGTATGAAATAGGTATTGGAGACATAACAATTTTCTCAATGCAATCGCTTTAGAAAGGGTCCAGTCAAAATTTCTAAGGATTCTACTTCTTGTACCCAGATGTATAAATTCCTTATGAAAATTAGAAACAGACATGATCTCATTAGAGGCCTGAATCTGATTTTGCCATCCGAAATATTGGTTATATTTCAAGCTAACCTTCTTTGAAATTCCTTAGCTGCCTTGAGCTTGCAAGATAATTTAATTTCTTCATGGCTAAGTGAAGTAAGGTCTAATCAAAGACTGTGGATTTTCCACTCAATATCTAATCTCAACCAGCAATGAGAAAGTTCTGTTGGAAATAAATAATGCAGTCTGGACCCAGACTTACAAAAGGACCAAAGCTTTATTTTTTAAACAAGATTTTGCTGCAGCCAAATATCTTACCAGCATTTGGTGCCCAACATACAGTAGAAGAGCCCCATATAATAGTCAGACTCAAGATCTTACTTACTTTCAGCTCTGCTGGAAGGGAGTTTCAGTGGCACACCAATGGACGACCTTCTGTGCACTTGTCCCTTAGGGAAATTGACTCAATAACACAGGTCCTTCTGTGTCATCCCTTATCAAATTAATGTAAAAGTTTTATTTTATGTTGTTGTTTTATTATTTTTCCATATCTTTTTATCCTGTTTTACAATTGTGTTTAATTTTGCTCACTGACTAATAACTCTACTACTACTGACAAAGCAGTAAAATCTATAAATGTGGGGCCATATCATTATACTTTATAGGAAGACCTTGGAAACAATTTGTTTCCCAAGTGTCAGGTATTTGAAAAAAAATTCAAATTTGTAAGTAATCTTAAAACTTGAAACATTCAATTCCTATTCCAGTGCTAAATAGCCAGGAGTGCTACTAAATCTATCTTTCTGTTACACATTAATTAAAAAAGTCATCCAGTAATGTAGAACAATTCACTCTTTTAAATTTTACAGGTAGTCCTCGCTTAATGACCATTTTTTTAACGACCATTCAAAGTTATGGTGGTACTGAATTAATGGTAGTTACAACCAGTCCTTGAAGTTATGGCCGTTGCAGTGACCCTACAATCACATGATCAAAATTCGGGTGCTTGGCAGCCTACCCGCACTTATAACCACAGGGGTGTTTCAACTCCCATACCCGCCTATCACCCCCCCCCCCCCCACATCTCTGCTCTTTTGGCCACCCTGCACTCTGCTGCCTACCCATGCCACCCCTGCCCCCAGCTGACCTTTATCATCTTCTTCCTCCTCCTGCTGGCCCAGGATCCAGGCAGTGGGTGAGGGCACAGCCCTGGGATATGCCTGACAAGCATGACAGGGCGGCAGAGCCTCGTCTGCCAAGGAAAGCTTGCCTGGCCCGGCCAGCGAGGACGCAGCAGGACGGAGCTGGTGGAGGAGCCAGGGTGGTGGTGTGGGCAGAGATGCCCTGTCTCTGCCAGCACAAGGAGCGATAGCCTGCAGACCGTGGATAGTTCAGCAGGATGGGATGGCGAGGTGTGGCGTGCAGCATGTGCCGTCACCGGGAGAGTCCGCGACAGTTCCCTGGGCAAAGGTTGTGGCTGTGCAGGAGGCACTGTGTGGGGTGGTGGCAGAACTAGAGGAAGCAGAGGGATGAGGACTTCCCAGAGATGCAGTGCACACTTTGCAGCTCGCATTGGAAGTGCTCCTGGAGAACTGGCCCTTCTTGAGGCTTGCAGGAGGAAGGCTGTACTGAGTGAGCAGAGGGCCTGCACGTAGGGTTAGTCTGTACTGGGCTCGCCTCCACCCCTCGCTGAAGTCTGAAGGCCAGTTCTCCAGGAGCACTTCCAACAGAGCACATGCTGCACGCTGGGAAGCCCTCGTCCCTCTGCTTCCTCCAGCTTTGCTGCCATCCTGAACAGCGCCTCCCACAGAACCTCCACCTTTGCTCAGGGAGCTGTCTGGTCCCGCTGCACTCTCAACAGTCTGCAGGCTATTGCTCCTTGTGGCGGTGGAAGACAGGACTCCTCTGCCAACTCTGCCCCACTGCCTTCTCCCTGGCTGGGCCTGGCAAGTCAAACTGCTGCTCAGTTGCTATGTTATCTGGACCTTAGAACCCATACCAAATTTTTAAAAGCTGTGATAAAACAATTTCTACATTTTCCCTCATTAAAAAAAAGTTATGAAGTTATAAGAACTCCTATGCTATAGTCCCTGGTTGGGTTTCCATGTACTGTAGTTTGCAGGACTTCTCCAAGATGGCAGCTTACCTCTGTATCCTGATCCTTTATGTGAGCATGAATATATATGGCGAAATACATTCTTATTTATTAATTTTAGATAATTTATATGGCCACCCATCTCACAGAAGTGACTCTGAGTGGCAAACAGAGATTAAAAACTCAACTGTTGAAAACAAAAACCCATGACATGAGGTAAATGACACATTTCACTTCTAAAATCCCATCTACAACAGAGCTTGCCTAACCTCCTGGCCTGAATGCTTGGAGAAACAGGCAGGTCTTCAGAGCCTTATGAGAGGCTAATAGGGTCAGGGCTATCTGGATCTCTGGGAGGATGCTGTTCCACAAGGCAGGTGCTGCCACAGAGAAGCCATGACGCCTGGGTCCAACAAGATAACACTGTTTAATAGAATTTGCTAGATCTGGTGGGGCAAGCAGAAACAGTCAGAGAAAGGCAGTCCCACAAGTAATCTGGCCTGATGCCATGCATGGCTTTATAGATGAGAACCAGCACCTTGAATTGCAGCTGGAAGCCTACTGGGAGCCAGTGCTGCTTGCACAGCAGCAGTGTTATGTAGGTGTAATGAGAAATGGCAAAAACTGCCCATGCCACTTCATTCTGGATCAGCTGCAGCTTCCAAATGCTCTTCAACAGCAGCCCCATGTAGAGTGCACTACAGTTATCCATACAGGAAGTAACTAAAGCATGAATCACCGTGAGCAATTCCTCCTGATCCAGAAATGGGCACAATTGATGCACAAGGCAAATCTGCACAAAGGCCCAACCAGCCATGGCTGCCACCTCTTCAAGCAGGTGCATGAGCTTGAGTCCAGAGGAGACCCAAATTATGCACCAATTCTGGCTGAGGAAGTGCACTCCCAGGCAGAGTTATAAATGGAAAATCTCCAGACCCTGAAGACCTTAAAATCCAGTCGCTCAGTCTTGCCAGGGTTGAGCCGAAGCCTGTTCTCCCACATCCAGACCCTTACAGTCTCCAGGGAAAGGATCTCAGCAGCATTGCTTGGTTGGCCCAGGGTGTATATATACAACTGGATATCATCAGCATACTTGCCCAGGGACTTTATGTAGTTGTTAAATAGGAGTGGCAAGAGAGTAGAAATTTGAGGCACCCCACAAAGCAGGGGCCTGGGTCTTGACATCTTGCCCCCTACCAGCATTGACTGGAACCAGCCTATCCCCCATAACATAGTCCTTCCCACTCCCAATCCCCTAAGCTAGGCCAGAAGGAAACCATGATCGATGGTATTGAAGGCTACTGAGAGATCAAGGAGGGCCAGAATGGATGCTCTGCCCACATTCTGAGCCCACTAGAGGTCATCCTCAAGTGCCTATCAATGTCATCTCAGTATTGTAACCAGGCCTAAATCCTGACTGAAAACGATCCAGATAATCTGCTTCTTCCAAGGGCCATCTTGAAGGCCAACCATCTTCCCTGAAAAGGGGAAAATTCTAGTCTGGTATTTAGAGAAGAGTGTAGCACTGTCAGGGAAGGAACTCAAGGAATTGGCCTTCCTTAAGTTAGAAGATATAATGTGATTTGCAAAAACGTACAAAATTTAATCTACGTTATCTGTTTCTCCAAAGGACTCATTTTATGTTGCTTCTTCAGCATTTCAGTATCCAAGTGCTAGTGAGATCTAGGAGAGTTCTTGAGATCAGAATTTTAAGTGTACTTTAGTTTATCAAGCTATTGTAACTTATTCTATTGCTTGGGAATATATGAAAGAAATGGTTTAGAAGCACAGGCAGTTGCAGTCAGGTTGTGCTAGCTCATCACTTCACATTTGAAGTCTGCCTTAGTCATCCTTTGGGTACATGATAAAGCCAAGCTGTTTGGACAATGTCCCAATAACTAAGAATCAGAAATGTGTAGTCCCAGTTAATAACTGTCTTGCTGCCTTTCTTTGAAATATACGTCTCTCTTAGTGCTCTGCTTTGCAAATTATAAAATTATATCCTTGAATTTAAATTCCAGAGAACCAAAAATAAAGCTGTAAGCCTTATGATAAATTACCAGAAGTTAACTGGCTCTTAAAATCCACTTCTTATAATGTATTATTCATATAAATGAAAATTGTAATATTAAGTAGTTACAAGGATCCTGAAATGAAGAAGGTTGTACAGCTTATTAACATATTTTTGATGCAGCTAAAAGTTGAAGTGCTAATGAATTCCAGGATTGACAATGGAATAAATACCGTTACCACAGAATTACTTTATTATATTTTCCATAATAGTACTGTGTTCTCTAATGCCATTTTGATGCCATAATAATAATCATATTCAGTGGGAATAAATGCCAGCATGCAACAAAATTTCTGTGATCTTAAGCTATTATAGGATCTATTCGAAAGATATCACAGTGCTATAAATACTAGCTGATAAATTACACTCAAACCACTGTTTGCTCATTCTTTTGAGTGCATGAGGTACAGCTGGCCATGCTGGAACTTTGCCCTGTGTGTCTGCCCAGCATCTCAAATCCAGACCTTGTCACATTAAATGCTAAGATCCTAACAAAATACCTTTTTGTATTTACTGGAATTTAAATAAAACTCTCCTTGTGATCCTGAGCCTACAATCCTGAAGAAAACATGAAGAGAAACTCCAGTCAGACCTTACTGCTTAATACAGTGAACAATGACTCTGCAGAACAGGTGTACACAAAGAATGCAGGTGACAGTGCCAGGGTTCATCACCCTCATCCTCTTTCACAGATCAGCCCTCACACATTTAGAGCAGTATTTCTCAACCTCTAGCAAAGATGTGAGGACTTCAACTCCAAATTCCCTAGCAGCCCAGCTGCTGGCTGGGGAATTCTGGGAATTGAAGTCCACACATCTTAAAGTTGCTGAGGTTGAGAAACATTGAGTTAGAGGATAGTGCAAAGAGGGTTGCCCTTATTGCAATAACTGATAGTGTTATTTGATCCTAGGTGAGAGAAATGGCTGCTACCACTTTGAGTGGTTTGCTCCAATGCCATTTCCTGGTGATTGATGACCCTATGCAGACTCATTTTGAGCAGCTCTGTAAAAGGAGACTCCCAAAGAAAAGAAAACGAGACCTCAGTACTGTAGTGGATACCATTCCCCCTGCAGGTAAGGAGAGGCTCCCTCTGGAAGGTGTAAATCATGCTGGATACATTGTCAGAGTGGTCTTCACTCCAGTTTCTGATTATTTATTTCCCACCTTTCTACCCATAAAGCATTCAACATTTGAAAAGTATCTGTTCTCACAAAGGTGAAGTCAGCCAGTAATTTCTGACAATCAGTGCAGTCTGGAGCACAGGAAAGGGAGACCTGCATTAGGGATTGTCATTGGGAACTACAATCTGAAGCTCCCTAAAAATAATGGAAACTCAGAATGACAGTTGACATGACTGAGCTGCATTGGATTTAGTGCAAGTCACAGAAGAGTGGATTCTGCAAGGGAACGAAATGAGTCATGTGGCAGAAATAGGATATTGCTCTTACTTAGCAACAGTTCTGAGAATGCAGCACATCTGCATTGGATACGATTACAGTAATTTTAAATGCACAATTCTAACCTTTGCTTTAGAAATTAAGCAATAGAATCATTCTTTTCATCCTAGTGCAATTGCTATGTTGTAGCAATCTCATACTAGAAAGGCACTGACAAGTGGTTCTTTCAGTGATGGTTTACATTTAGAATATTATATTCTGTATTAGTTCTGCAATATGATATATTAATCTCCTGTTCTGCAGTATAGGATTGCAAACCTGAGAAATAGAATTCTCAAGAAAGGTGATTTGTGTTACACAGTGCAGCAACTCACTTCCAACAATATGTACCAATAGGGGCTGAGGAACTCTGTGAGCCAATCGTATTATGAGGTTAAAAATTCTCTTACCGTTATTTTAGATAACAAAGTAAAATCTGATTATAGCTTATATCCAAATTAATGTTCAGTGGAAGTGTCCCTTTAATGGAGTACTTACTTTTAGGGCACATCTGTAAGAAGACAATGGAAAAAACAAATGTTAATGATTCCCCTCCTTGCATGCATTCCTTTATACTCCCAAAAATCTGTTCAATAAGATTTAGAGAAAACTTTGTACAAGTGTGTGGATGACAGTGGTTTGGACGGCTTCAGAAAGAGAAGAGAACTGGTAAAAATCCACTCTTCCCATATCCTTTTTCTATGGATAGAAGGAGCTTGTCTGTTATTTGTGCAATTGGAATTGAAGATTCCCATGCTGTTCCATGGGAAAATTACTTTTTTCTTGCAGATTTAGTTCAACGCCATGCTGGTGTGCTTGGACTTAGTGCATGTATTTTGTCCAGTCCGTATGATGTACCCACATGGATGCCTCAACTTTTGATGGATCTTAGTGCGCATCTGAACGATCCTCAGCCTATTGAGGTATGATTCATCTTCTCAATTGTTGGAATCCTTAAACTGAAGCTTGGCCTCTTAAGTGACTTCCTTTTTGAGAACAAGCCTTTTAGTCTGGTGTACAGAAAATTGTTGTTATAAGGATTGGTTATTTGGGTTGTTTTGTTTTATTGTATAGGTTTTAACTGAATGTTCTTAGTAATAAATATCAATAGAAGGGAATAATATAGAAGATAATAAATATCAAAACAGAGAAGAACAAAAAGAACAAACAAAAAACAAAAAGATAATAAATATCAAAACAAATTATTCAGTAGTAATTCTTTAAGTGGCTTTTTTGCTTTTTAGCTAGTTAACAAAGATAACCATTTATAGAACCAATTTGGTCTGATTCTGACACTCCTTTCTTAGTTTTATTTTATGCAAAAAGAAAAAAGAGTGAAGAATAAGAATAATCCTCTCAGATAAAATAATACATTATTTATATACTAAACAAAACCTAGTTGTACATATACATTAATGTTTTGTACAATTAAACTGTTAACAGTAAAGAATCCACTGAATAGGAAAAAAAAAGAGAAATATATAAGCTAGTAAACACCATTCTTATATTACTGTAATCTATAAATACAGTGGTACCTCAAGATACGAATTTAATCCGTTCCGTGACTCTGATGGCAAGTCGAATTGGTCGCATCCTGAAGCACGTTTTCCCATAGGGTTCAATGTAAATACGGTTAATCCGTTCCACCCTCTGAATTTGGTCGCATCCTGAAGCAAATTTCCCCATAAGGTTCAATGTAAATACGGCTAATCCGCCCTCCGAATTTGGTCGCATCCTGAAGCACATGTCCCCATAAGGTTCAATGTGTCAGCTAAGAAATTCCCCAGGCGCGCTTTAGTCAGCCCTAGCACAGAAAAAGGAAGTGCTAATGAAATCTGAGAAAGGCTCCCGCTCGCACAGCCGGGAGCGGGAGCTTCCCCCCCACTCCCCGTGCTGCTGCTTCTTAATTCCGCGCTCTTTCCTCTGTGCATAGCCCTTGGCGCGTGCGACAAAAGCACACTGAAAGCAATGGGGGGGAAGGCTTATGTCGCACGCACGCACAGCCGGGAGCGGGAGCTCTCCCCCCCATTCCTCCGCGCTCTTTCCTTTCTCCATAGCGACAAAAGCACAGTGAAAGCAATCAGCGCGCTGGGGGAAAGGCTTATGTCGCGCGTACGCACAGCGGAGCGGGAGCTCCCCCCCCCCCCCGATTCCTCCGCGCTCTTTCCTTTCTCCATAGCGACAAAAGCACAGTGAAAGGAATCACCAGGCCAAGGGCTATGGCCAAAGGAAAGAGCAAATTTCCCCATGAGGTTCAATGTAAATACAAACAGTTCTGAAACATATGCATTTTATTTTTAAACCACAAAAACATGAAAAAAAACACAGTATGAAGAGGGAGAATGGGGTGGGGAGGCAGTTATTGTTTGGAGGGAGAGTCCCCCTCCAAAGGGACTTCGGGGAGATCTCCTTCAGGGGTTTCCTCTCTTCTTTGCCTCTTAGCTGCAAAGCCTTATTCTTGCCACGCCCGCTCTGCATTTTCTTTGGAGCCATGCTGACAAGCACACCAAAAACCTTCCAAACGCCACAAAACACACCACAAGCCTCACCAAATGCCTCCTTGCTACCGCGATCTCGCCCACAGGAAGCCGCGACCACGTGGCAGCAGGGCAAATGGCTTTTCCTTTTCCTTTTTCCTTTCTCCATAGCGACAAAAGCACAGTGAAAGCAATATCAGCGCGCACGCACAGCCGGGAGCAGGAGCTTCCCCCCCCCCCGCGCTCAGATTTCATTAGCAGTTCCTCTTTCTGCATTGCTTTCCTTGGGCTTTTGTCCTCCCGCTCAGATTTCATTAGCACTTCCTCTTGGAAGCCATGACCACGTGGCAGCAGGGCAAATGGCCGCGGATCCGGTTCGTAGCTTGAGGCGGAGTTCGCATGTTGAGGTAAATTTTTGCGGCCAGAGCTGGTCGTATCTTGAAATTTTCGTAAGATGGGGCGTTCGTATCTTGAGGTACCACTGTAATACTTTTTTTCAAGGTTAGGGTAACAGTAGCAAACATATTTCAAGCATAATATTTTGAAATTAATTATTGGGAGTCTCCCAGCAGTCTAGAACATTTGAACAAGATTCTGAATAATGCATCTACACTTTCAAAACCTGGACCAGTTTCAGGGGCTAAAATACTGAAAAGAGTTAAGGTCTAGTTCTTGCTGTTTTACTAGTCCATAGCAGACTCCTTAAGGAAAGCCTTAAGACCAAGACAGATTATAGTTGTTTTAAAGACATTGCCTAGATCTCTCTCTGTTTTTCCCCATGCAGATGACAGTAAAAAAAACATTGTCCAATTTCCGGAGAACCCACCATGATAACTGGCAGGAGCACAAGCAACAATTCACTGATGACCAGCTGCTTGTCCTTACTGATCTCTTGGTATCACCATGCTATTATGCATAATAGGGTGAGACTGTGTTGTAAAATCTGTACCCTTGGGCTATCTCGGAATGATCTTCTTGATATCCAGCTTGGCATAGCAAAAAGTCACCTTTCAAACAGTGCCTTGTAATTTTTAGACACATTAAATCAAACCAATACGGTCTGGCCTTTTCCTTCCTTCATATAGGAATCTCTTTAGAAATCTTGCTTAAAAATATAAAATTTATTACCCTTTTAGCTTAAATTGGAAGAAAATAGTCAAATACAGATAGGGAATATATTGAATATGGCATCAAAGACATTGAGACATAAATTTTGCTAGTTTTCATTAACTTGAAATCAGTTTACATTTATCTTGGATTATCTTTATCTTACATAATGATAAAACAGGGTTCATACCATATTTACAATTTATGTGAGACTAGTATGGACAATATTTTGACAGCACAGGATGGTGTTTGCATATGGTAGTAAACAGGCCGTGACCTTGGCATAATGAAGAATAACTGCAATGGATTTGACTGGCAAGCTAGTTCACTTGTTATTCCCTTAGTGCAGAAGTTCTCACATTGTCAGTTGCAATCCCACAGGGGTCTCAAGCAACATGGAAGGGGGTCACATTTTTTTAAAGGCCAATAAAGCTTGCATAGGTAAATTGGGGGGGAAGGGCCCAGGTTACATTGGGAGGATGGCAAAACCTGAGGATCTAGTCATCTGTCAAAATAATGCATCAATCAAAAGAGTTTTATTTAATTCATTGTTTTAACTCATGAGGGAGGTTGAACAAATTCATTTATCATTCAAGGGCTCATGGTGTTGCAGAGTTTGAGAATCCTTGCCTTAAAGAATTGCCATGTGTAAAATATTTTCACTGATCTGGAATCCCAGAGGAGAAAAGAGAAAATATCCTCTTATGGGGTCAGAAACTGGAGAGTGCTTGTTTTCATGATCTTTGAATTGAATAGAGGAGACCTGCTTGTCATTGTACAGAATTGGTTTATAATCATGCTAAGTTATTGTTTATTGTTTTAGTAAATAAATCACAATTAGCTTGGTTTGTACAATACATTAAACCATATGCCATACTTTATTTATTATTTATTTTCAAGGCTTATAGGTTGTTAATCAGTCAATCAGCCACAAGCATAAAACTCCTGCAATCTGTAATTTGGGTAAAACAAATACATAACAGTCAAAAATTAAAACCACAAACATACAGTAGAAACAATTATGTGCCCAAGGAATCAAACATTCCAAAGAACACTATTAAAATAGTTGCTTATTCAGAGGGATCGTTATAATAACCCTACCCCCAAAGCTTGGTAAAAATACCCAAAACTTCACCAACTTTCTGAACAACAGGAGAGATTGGTAGTCTTCCTTGGCAGTTGGGAAGCAAAATAATGTATATTATTTTGGTGACAGATTTCCATTCCAGAGTCTATGCTTAAGAGAGGCAGAATGCCCTTGCTCTTGCTAAACATAGATCTGCTTTTGTGATTGTCAAATTATCCCTCTCTTTCAGGGACTCAGAAAAATAAAGGACTGCTTCATTTCTGCAAAAATAAAGGAAACTCAAAACTTAACTTTTTGTATATAGAATCCTTTTGGATTTGGTAACTCAGAGACTTAGGGTTGGAATCCTTTTTAAAAATGCATATAGTGTGTCTCTTAGAAAAGACTAGATTTCTGTTCTACTGAAGAGAAAGGGTATGGCGTAGTGACAGGTCTCTGTGAATAGAATAATTGTAATTTTTCATACATCCATGCAAGTATCTTATACTTAAGATAAATCCTACCTTTTCTTATGGAATGGCTAATATCACAATTTCTCTTTTTCCCCACCTTATATTCTCCAGACTTAGATTATCTCTTATATAAATGGATTGTTTGATGGTATAAGATGAATAACTGGACACCCAACCATATAAGAGTATGTATGCCCAACTCTTCATAGTACACTTGGGTATAAGTGTAGGTAGAAATATCATCCCAATTTTTAAAAAGATTTCTACCTTTTTTTCCAGCTCACATGCGAAACCAAGCTATGCAGTGCTTTGTGCTCAGTTCCTTTTCAAATCTTAGCTTCTAAATATATACTGTTAATCCTTATAAGTTTGTGGCCAGATTTTCAATAAGATCCTTTACCCAGGTACTGAACTTTTAACCTTTCTCTGGTTTTATAGGTGGAAGCTTGCATTTTTCCAGTTTAGTAGAGCCCATGGACAATAACAGATCTTTACAGTTGTTTTATTTCATACAGTGGAGAATATGTACATATGTTAATAGTGAGTGGCTAAAGATTTTTAAAATAAAAGGTTCTGTATTGATACTCCCATCAATACTTTCCTCATTCACTCCATCTCTCCATGCTGGAACAGATATTTAAGCTGCATTAAAACACAGAAGTACTGTATCTGTCCCCTCCAAATTCCTTTTTGGTCTGCAACTCTGGTGGCTATTGACTCACTACTTCACAACATTTTCAATATGTGTTACATAAATGTAAAAGATTGTATAAATTGTAGAGGCATTGCATTGGCAAAGTACTGTACAGTTTGCAAAAGTTTTACATAATCCATTTGTGAGATTATCTTGTAAAGAATCACATTTTTCAGTGTTAAAATACTGCTTTAGCTTTTGTATCTAATTGAAATGCCAATTTCTTCTGGTTTTTAATATCCCTGATTCCCATTTACTGAGGTTATTTAGTCTTAGGTTTGATTTTCTTTTATCATTAATGAATGAATTGATTTTTTACCAGTATTTTTTCTCTTGTTACCATCCTAAGTAATGGTATATTTTAACGTATGGTATATAATAGAATGCAAAACTATCTCCCATTTTAGAAAACAAAAGCAACACAGACTTGAAAAAATATATTCACTCTGTATTTTTTCTTTGTGAAAACAGGAATATAGTACACTTTTAAATCATCTGCCTGCTGGGAAAGCAAACATGGCAGGGTTACCTGGACAGTATGTCCTGAGAGTCAACAAAGAAATAATATGTATAGAGTAGTGCCAAATGCCTCCTCTTACTTTCAGTTGTGTACTAGTTTAAAGCTGAATAAATGAATTGTTTGTAAAATCTGTGTGTGCATGCCATGTTTATCATTCAGAGTGTCCTCTCAAGTAAATGCTTTCATTTAGGACAGGAGCTAACAATAGGAGCTAACATACCTAACAAGGATATTTGGGATCTAATCAGTCTCTTGAATACAAATGATGGTTTGTTTGCTTTTAGTTCTGAAAGTGCATGGGGGAAGCAGCCCCAGCACTTGAAAAGTTGTATTGGTACCCTTCATAAAAGCATTTCAATCTAGAGAGGTTTGAAAACTGTGGCATAACTTATGATGTTAAAAAAAATGATTTGAATTATTCACATTTTACAAATCATGTCAGCTTTAAGTTTAGAATTAAAAGGCACACATGTAATTATATTTACTTTTAAAACGAGGTACAATTTTTTCAGGAGAAAAAGGTGCACAGATTGTTGCTGTTATTTTCCCCCTGTGCTTAGCACACAAATTTGATTTTGCTAATTTGGTTCTCTTAGGAAAAAGAAGAGTAGGATGCTTCCAATCACAAAAGGGAGATTGAATTGTGCTGATTCTTGTTGCCAAGGAGATCTTTCTAGCTCAGTTCATCCTCTTCCCTTCCGGAAGGCAAGCCTTAGTTCTAATTATTTTATTTTGTTTATGCCCTGCGCAAAAATAATCAAAAGAACTGGGAAGGAAATGTGCACACTAGTCTTGTTATTTCTCATCTTACTTTTGTAAAAATGTTATATTTATTCATGGTCTGGTAAACTTCTGTTTGAATTACTGCAGTCCCTCATATCTGAAAGTAATTTGGAAATTTTAGTTGGCATGATAGCCAGAATCTTGACTCACACTGCTCACTTGAATATCTCCAAATTTAAAAAAGCTTTGCTGGTTGTCATTTTGCTTTGGGAACCAATTCAAAATGCTGAAGCTTATTTTTCAAATACATGGTATTATAATAGAGTAAGAAACTAAATGGGTGACACTGTTGCCATTACTGTATAAAGAAAAACCATTCTTGGAGGATTGAACATCACAAGGCTGCTTGCATCTTCCTCCAAGAGGCACTTCACTGAGGTCACTTCAGGATTGCCCTAGTGAGAGAAAATATTAACTCTGGAGAGGTAGTTTTCATGCTTCGTTTACAGGACAAAATGGTATAGCCCCTCCTGAAGTGCAGTAAGAAGGCAACCTTGACTCTAGTTTTGGGAAATTGATTTACTATGATTATAGACAAAGAATGGCTGGTGGTGGAATGCATGTTGATCCTGTTAGACAGTATGTGCAAGGGGAAGTATAGTGAGATTAGTAGGCAGGCAGCTACCAGGGAAGGTAAGTCATTTGATGGCTGTCCCCTCTCATCCCAAGGAGTACAGACATCCTCTTTATTAGTTGTGTGTTGTAACTTTGTTGACAATATTTTGATATATTGGCCCCATTTTATTCCAGAACAAGCAGCAGAGCCAGAAGTTGGAGAAGTTTAGGAACAAAAGTGATATCTGAGAAGATTGCAGAGGGGTTAAAGCCTAATTGTTTATTTTTTTCTGTGGGTTACATTAAACAAAGTTAACTATTACTATTTTTAATTAAGTTAAAGGAAATCTTTAATTCAGAATCTGTGCTGAAAAAAATGGCCAGATTTTGAAGTGTTCCCATGTCCAAGTCAGATCAGGTAGTGGGGTCATACTTGGACACCATTCAGTGTATACTCTGTCCTCCATAATAATACCTATTTGTTTCCCATAACATATGCCTTCTCTGGTATAACCTCCAAACTATGGCATTTTGTATATACTTTGTTTTGAAATGTTCTATAAACTTTGTTCTGAACCATATACTTGATTTTGAGCAGTCAGCATTTTCATGTTCTGCACTTGTGTTTTAATAAATTTTATCTCTGCTATTTAGTCAATTTCTTGCCTAAAATAAACTGTACAAGGTTAACTGATACGTTTTAGAAAAACATACATACATAGATAAAATATTTGCTTTTCCAGGAGAAGGAGCCAGCATATCCTGCTGGACCTGCTCCTGCTTTTGCATTAAGAGTGTGATAATGAGCTGAGTATTTCTGACACAAAGTTTTTCCTTCCTCTCTCCCATTTTTCCAAGCGTAGCAGCTTGAGGATGGTGAAGGAGTTTGTGTGTGGTAGGGGAAGTGCTATTGCTAAGACCTGCTTTGTGTTTAAGAACTGGCCCTGTTAACACAGATCATAATTTCAAGACCTGGAACAAAGGTGTACAACTTCCCTTGGCCTGGGGATTGCACCAGGATCTGCACTTCTGTCATGCGGTTCACAGGGGTTTTCTGAGAAAGTTGCTAATCTAATTACCAAAGAAGCAAACAGTCTAGACCAGTGTTTCTTAAACGTCTTTGCTCTCAGGACCCCTTCCCACTTTTAAAAATTATGGAGGACCCCAAAAGAGCTTGTGTGGGTTATACTTATCAATATTTACCATATTAAAAAATGAAATTGATGCATTCATCGAATATTTATTTATTGAATCATGTAAAACAACAATATAAAACCATTAGATATTAATATAAATAAAATATTTTTCATGAAAAAGCCCTATATTTTTTAACAAATAAAAGATGATAATGAAAAGAGTGACATTGTTTTAAATTTTTGCAAATATCTTCAATATCTGGCAAATGTGGATCTGAGAAGGTCTTGGGGGACCCGCAGGGGTCCTCGGACCACACTTTAAGAAACACTGCTCTGGACCAAGGACAGATAACATTCAGATGTACTGAGTCTAAACAAAGGGTTACCAGATTTTATAATACCAGGAAAAAAGTGGGCAAATAACTTTGCTATTTCGTGGTAGTTTCCTTCTGAAATTCAACAGTGGAATTTTTGTGGACCATATTCCTGAAGATTGCAGGTTGTACACCTCTTTCGTTAGATGTAGCATAACACTAGATAGTCTCCTTTTTGCCCTTCCCCTAATGACTATAGCATATTGCATTCAGCTTATTGAATAATACCAAGACGTGCCAAGATCTGTCCTTATTTGGTTCATATTGAAAAAGAGAAAATTTGCAGAGGTGTTAAAAATTCTTCCATTCAAATGTGCATATAGAAAATTTTATTGGAGCTCTCCATCTAGGATGCAATATAATATGTTGCTTATTTAAAATAATCTTCAGCCTCCCCTTTTTCTATAGCAGTGTATATTATTCTGCTTAAGCCAAAATATATGCAAGCCCTGCAGCATTTGATGGGCTTTTATGCTAATTATACTGGTGGGGGGTTGGGTTTTTGTCTTCAATTCCTACCCTAAGAGCTCTTACCAACTCTATCTGTGGGTAGTAATGCGAGTAATAACATCAGCTTTCATAGATTCCATTCCTTTTTTTTTAAGATACATTTTCCCTTGATATGTGGAATCTATGTAGATATTTGAAGGTATTAGGAGAAAAGGCTTAATTGTCCCTCATGAGATTTAACAAATCTTCCACCCTCTTTTCTGACCATTATCTTTATTCCTACAGCAGCACAAATAATTGTATATTTGTGATTTTCAGTGACACTGTATATGGTTGGGGAACCAGTGTCTGAGTGAGAAACAACGTATATAGCTGTTGCTAAGACACAAAAACGCAAATCATGTGTGAGTCACTCAAACTTTTTAAAAAAAGGCTATACAAAACTATCCTGATAACTGGGTTAATTGGTAGCCTGCCTATGCATAAAAGAATAGGAATCAAGATTTAACATCGCCCTCCTTCTTTAAAAAAAATCAGCTGTCCATCATTCCAGAAATTTTATCTCTGACTAAAATGTTTTCAGCTGTCTGAAATGGTAGCTGCAGTACAATCTGTAAGCAAGAAAGTGCATGAGAGACTATTTGGAAATATTTCATATTTCTGTCCTCCCCATCCCCATCTGAATGGCAACAGCAGCTGGATCAACCCTACAATAGGAGTAAAAAAAGTTAATTCACAGCTCATGTGTATTCATGACTGGGGAACAAAATGGAAGGTTAATTTGCTACTACTACTCAGATGAATATGTATATTCCAACATGATGGAAACTTCTCTCTGATTCTTCTCTACAACCCAGCTCTGTTGAATATATAAGTTGAAATAATGTCCCTCTGTAGTGACACCAAACCAGATGAAGATATTTTCCTTTGAAATGTGAATTGTTTCTGAGTGCTGTTAGATTTCATTGATAAGCACCCTGTGCTATTGCAATTAGTCATAATAGTTTATAGGACCCAGGTAACATTGCTCAGACTGCAGACTTATATCAGCTGTTGAAAGTCAGACTGGGCAGAATATCTGAATACAGAAGTTAGAATTTAAAAATAATTGACTCAGAAATACAATGCTGATAGAAGTTGCAGCTGAGAAATAGGAAAATTAAACAATAAATGGTGAAAAGTAACCATATTTCTGCTGTGAACATAGGGTCTCTGATAAATGTCCGAGAAGCAAGACCAGAATGTGAGCTTGCAGTGGACTATATGAAAATCAATAGCTAATTTGAAACGGGGAGGACACAGATAACAGAAAAAAACAAAAGCTGATGAGACAGCTCCCTAAAATCTAACAATTGAGATAAACTGAAATAATCTATGTAATTTATATACAAGTAGTCCTTGCTTACTGACTGCCTCATGCAGCGACCATTCAAAGTTATGATGGTACTAAAAAAATTACTTTGCAACTAATCCTTGCATTTATGACTGTCGCAGCGTACCTCAGACATATGATCATTCCCATGCTTGCAACCAGCATGCATTTTCGCTTGCAATAGACTTAATACAGTACTGCAAAATCGTAAGCCCAGGTGCAGTTCACTTAGCAACCACATCACTTCACTTAATGACTGAAGAGGAAATAAGGTCATAAGCCCAGTTGTGGTCACATGATTTTCCGCTTAACAACCATGTCGCTTAGCAACCAAGTCGCCAGTTCCAATTGTGGTTGCTAAGCAAGGACTACCTGTAATGATACTGAACCAGATTGTAGTAGAAGGGTGAGGCCTGCAGGATGGAAGTTGGAAGGTCCCGAACTCCCTCTCCCAAGTTCCCTTTGGGTCTTCATGCCCTGGACCTGCCTTCTGCTTTGGGGTAGTGGCTTGTTAGTTCCTTTCTATCCTCCAGGTGCTTCACCAGGCATCTACCCCTTAACCCTGTCATGTGAGAGACAGAGAGGGCTGTCCCATCCTGTGGTGCCTTACTGTTGATTAAAAGGTCAAAATGCAAAAATTGAATTAATTTTAACAGTGCTACCATCTAGTTATGTAGTGTGGAAGCATGGTGATTAGAGGATCCAGCCCTTCTTTCCTCCATTGGGAGATAAACCAATGAAAGGAGATTAACAGAATCAAACATTTTTATATATGAGGAAAGTGTAGACTTAAAAATTAATATTAAATACTACATAACAAATGTTTAATGCTGAAGAATATAAATCGTGGAATTGTCCAGATTAAGGGCAACAACTGGCAAATTATTTAAAAAGGCAAAATCCAAAAGAACAGTGCTCCAGACAGATAATAGGATGGCGCTAGTCTGCTACAAATAGAGATCTCTGCCCCATGATGCTACAAATTACAAGAAGATTCTAAAGGAAAGTTTATAGTTTTATGAACATGTTCTATGACTGAAGTCTGGTAGTAAACATAACTTTTCATTGCTTGTTCAGAGTTTTAGAAAATATGGGACTTTAATGCAACACAGAAAGTAGAAATAAAATCCTAACACAAGTGCCTCAGTTACCTTGGACTTTTCCAGTTTCCTGGGAGATTCCAGCCTTTAATTCAAAGGCTGCTGGGGAGAGGGAAAACCTTACTTTTACCCAGCTTCCATCCACAGGCTTTTCATGAGCTTCCCTTTGTTTTGAAAGGACCAAACCTTTTCTGTCTCCAGCAGAGGGAGGGGTTGGAGCAATTGGACTTTGTATGTGACCAAGAACCATGTCTCACTTGTGGGTGGGTATATTACGGGAATGAGCTTGCAGCCTGGCAGGTTGGCTATATTCATAACAGATTTTTTTTCTTTTGTAAAGATGAATAATTTCTACATGTAGCTAGATCCCACCGGTAGGCACTCTGCACTAGACAAAGATGTATCATTCATATATCTTTATCATATACCTCCTTTCCTGTTTTGAGCTGCCTCTACTAGATTGCAAGTTTATGGATAGTGATACCTAGAGGACACTTTTTTGTGTTGGACACCTGCTTGTAATCTCTGAGTAATGTTTAGAAAATTTTAAAATATGTATTGTTTTCCACCCAAAGGAATGTTGGAAAGAAAGAAAAAAATGGGGCTTTAGACTTATCTCTCAGCAGGATAACTGTCCAGCAATTGAACAGAACAGGACTGAATTTGGTGCAGAGCAGAACCTGGCAAAAATAGATCAAATCTGAAAATAAGATGGATCTGGTCAGAGCTGCAAAGAAACTCCCTTCTCCCAAATTTCCCCAATCCACCCTATGAGAGGCAGGTGGGGAGCAGCTCAGATGGTGGCACCTAAGTCCACCTCCCTGGTCACATGACCAGAGGTCACATGACACCCATTCTTCCTAGTGGTACAATCAACAATCACAGAATGGGAGAGCACCCATACCTGCTGGTGCCACATGTTACTTTGTTATATAGAATAAAATATAAATGGCTTTGATGGCTGCTGATGGTTAAAGGGGTTGGAAAGCTCTGCATTCTATTCCTACCTTGCTTTCTATATCTCCAGTAAGGCTACAATTTATACTATCAGATCCTGTTCTTCAGTGCAATGCTACATAAAAAGAGGACATTAGATCACCTTCTGGAACTATCACTTGAGGTCTCTTCCCTCCCACGACTATAACGTCCTCCCCAGTTTAGCTTTGATGTTGGTTTCCTAGTACATTGTCTAAATTATATCTAGCTTTACTAAGAAAAGGATAGCCTAGCTGATTTGTCTCTCAGCCAAAGGATGAACTCCCACAGGATGGACACAGTTTTTGACTTGAACAGCTATAATTTGTATCTCTAAAATAATAAAATAAAAGCTTGCTTTGTCTCCCCAGAAAGCTCTGGGAGAGCTTCTGTCATGGCTGATGCCACTGTGCATCTGATAAGACCCAATCCTCATACAGTATTTGGAAGCCCCACAGCGCTCCAGCTGAGAAAGTAACCGGACAGCTCGAACAGCCATATTTGTCTCCCCCCTTCCCCTCCCCCCAACCTTCTTGCCTGATGAAGAACTTTTGAAACTTAGGCAATTATGACAAATTTATAAAATTGCAGTTGTTCTAATATGGGCATTACCTCTGTACATATTTCTTATGGCCAACATCGCTATTACTGTTTTCTTTTTAAAAAAAGTGTTTTAGGGAAACTTCAAAAGTAACGCATTTATCGTGCATTCGATTCTGTGAATTGAAATCCTGCTTGTTATTGTTGAGCACCGGCTGGCTCTGGCGTGTGCCATTCAAAATGTTCGACAATTCGCACTCTTGGGATAGGATGGAGAAAACGGCACGCTGGTCTCGTGTGTTGCTCTGGGCATTTATATGCATGTGCACTTTTCAGCAGCATATGCTACCACCTCTCCAGACGCTTGACTGAAGAGCCCTCGGGCGCCTAGAAGTGCGCGCCAACAATTTCAGAGCAGGGTTCCCCGAAAGGAAAGAAATAGGAAGGGACCGAGTCAGCAGCTTTCATCGGGGCGAGACGTGTACAGCGTTCTGACTGCGGCGCTGTTTCTGGGCAGCGGAGGGCTCTATTGCGGTTTTCCGTGCCAGGCGACTGCGTGAATGTGCCACTGTCGTGCGTCCAGCAATTCCCAGCCACGCTCCCGCTCGCCCGGGGGCAAGACGCCAGAGCGGCCTCAGCGTCGCCGAGGACGTGGAAAGGGGCCCTGGCGCAGCGCGAGGGACATTCTCTCACCCGGAGGGGGGGACTCCTTCGAGCCGGCGTCGCCTCTGCCCCGCGCGGCGCAGCAAGAAGCGCGACGTCATTTCAGCAAGCGCGCGCGGCGAGGCTCGCCGGGCTTGCAGCGCCGACCCGCTCCCTCCCTTTCCTCAGGCGCAAACACGGGAGGGAGACGGCGGACGAGGTCGAGCCGCTCCCTCCCGCCGGCTATGACTTCACCCTCCGTCAGCCGCAGCCCCCACTGGAACGGCCTTCTGCCCCTGGAGCGGACGGACGCGCGAGGCGCGTGGCCCCGGCTGCCTCCACGGAGCCCGCGCTTGGTAAGGACAGGCCGGTCCGCGGATGGACGTAGGGCTTCGCTTCCGTCGGGTCGGTCGGTGGGTGGACGGAGAGCGGAGCGTCTGGGGCGCCCTGGCCTGGAGGGTGAAGAGAGCCTCGGCCTCTACTAGCTCGATGCGCACCTGCGCCCGACTGGCTAAGCTAGGCTGACCTCGACTGGTCGGGCCGTATTCGAAATCGCCAGCCCTTCCTAACTAGGCCCAGCGCTTTTCTTATGAGCAATATAGAAGAGGGGAAGGAAGGGCACATGGAGAGAAAGCCAAGAAAATACCTAGGAAATAACGGGAACTCTCTAAAGGCCAGAAAGGTACTTCTGAGAATCTTAACACGATTGAATTCCATTCGAATCAGGACAGCTGTATACTTGTAAAGCATGGGATAGATTCAGAAAAAGAAAAACAGCAAAACTAGTAGGGGATAAAGAAACTGGAATGAACTGATATGCTTTATGTGGCTTTTTCTGCCATATTATTTTTAAAGTTAAATGACCACTCCTTAAGGTGAAAGGTCAGACTGAGCATGGGGATGACAGCTCTTTCAGATAAAATGACAGGTGTGGGACTGGAATGATGGCCCTTGACAAGCCAAGAGTTGAGATGGTGGGCATGGCTTCTGGTTCATTCATTCATTCATCCAGAGACAAGCTTTCCCATTCCCATGGTCATGCTTTGGTTCCTCACATCCTACTCCAGGAGACATCCTGGCCCCATATGTATGCCCTTTCAGTCCCACCCTGTCATTCCAGTCTCACACTTTCCTTCTGTTCCTAAACATGCCAGTACAAGCTCAGAAGCTGTTATTCCAGTCCTTGGCCTATAATTTCAGTGGCAGGCCTGGCTGGCCTTGTATTTAAAGGGCTGTCATGAGAGTATCATGGGAGAAGGAGCAACCTCGCCAGTCTCATTTCATTTCAGTTCTAAAATGGACATTCTTGTACTTCATTTTAGAACAACTCCTTATTATATTATATTTATATATAAAGTCCAGGAAGGCCTTTGCACAACTCCATCTGGTGCATCAAGTACATCCTTTAATAGATTGGGGGGGGGGGGGGACCCTTCAGACAGTCACTCATGCCCTAGTCACCTTGTGCAACATGCTCTACATGGGGCTGTCCTTGAAGACCCCCCAGAAGCTTCAACTGGTCCAGAATGTGGTGGTGTGAGCAGTAATGGGCATGCCTCAGTATGCCCATGTAACACCTCTATTGCATAAGCTGCACTGGTTGCCGATTTACTTCCGGATGCAATTCAAGGTGCTAATTGTTACCTGCAAAGTCCTACATGGCATAGGGCCTGTTACTTGAGGGGCTACCTATCTCTCATACCATCTGCCTTGCCAATTCTATCCTGCAGGGTTGGCACGCTCAGGGTTCTTTCAATTAAACAATGTCATCTGTCGGGACCCTGGAATCGTGCCTTCTCTGTAGCAGCGCCTGCTCTCTGGAATGAGGTTTTTCCTGAGATCTGTTTAGCCTCCACTCTGCTGTTGTTTAGAAAACCTGTGAAGACTGGCTCTTTACCCAGGACTTTGGCAAGGGAGTGTGAGACCTCTCACTTGCCATCTTTATCTTTTACTGATTTTGTTGTAATTACTTTAATTGTTCTGAGCCACGCAGCATACAAATTTAATATATTATTACTATTACTATTATTATATTGTTGGAGTGAATACTGAGTGTAAATAAATGGTAGTAAATTGTTTCCTATTGAATTTATTATTTCTGAATTTTTTTCATAATATTTTTATTAGAGTTTTACATAATTAAAAGCTAATACAGATTTAGAAAAGATATATAAACAAAAAGAAAAAGAGAACAGTAAAGAGAAAAAGGAAAAGGAAAATAAAAATAAAAAGTGACTCCCTCCTCCCTCCAGATAAGTATAAACATTTATAGTAAGTTAACACCTTCTCTGATATTACAGAAAAAGAAACTGTTCTTCCCATTTCTCACCACTAAATAACCAAATTATAAAGAAAATGATTGATCAATTTTACACAGCAAAAGCATTAAGACTACCAGTAATAATAACCCATATGTTTTAAGCTTAGACAACTAAATCTATTTTACATTTTGACTTACAACTTTCTCTAATGTAAAACATAAAAAAAAACTGTCCCCGTAAGCATAAAGAATATCCATAATACTAACATATATATTTTAAACTAGATCCAATAGGTCACTTTTACATACTAACTCATAACATTCTCTAACAAATAGGAAATAAAAGATTCATCCCTATATAAAAAAATCTTTACATCATCTTACAGTCCTGGTCAGAAAAAAGATTCCAATAATAACAACCCAAAATCAAAACTTACACAATTTAACCCAGGTCAAATAAGTCCACTTTGAACTCCTTTTTCTTCTTTTTAAGAGGCTTGATCTTCTGTCGCTTCTTCAAATAAAGTCCCGCATAGTGATTTCTTATCATTTTCTCCCTGTTTGCTTTCAGAAGCTCCTTCACAGATTTAACACTTCCCTTCTGTGGATCCAAAGTAAAATAACTCTCCAACTCACTCTTCTGATTTGTAATCTGGATATCCCCTTTAATTGTTAAAACATCAGTCAGCATAGTTTGTATATCCATTACAACTTCTTTCTCCATGTCACTCTTGTAATCAAACATCTTTAAGTTCATTTTCAGATCTGTAACATCTTATTCCATATCTTCCATATCTCTTTTATAATCTGGCATTTCTTTAAAGTCCATTTTAAACTCTTTATTCAAATCATCCTCAGCTTCTGTTTTATCCAGTAGAATCTTTTCTTCTTTGATAACCTCTGTTAGATCCAATTTTAAAAATAAGTCCTGAATGCATTGTTCCCAAACAGATTTAAATTCTTCTATAGTAAGACAATGTCCCTCCATTACCTTAGGGTATATCTTTTCTTTTAATTGCTCTCTGGTTCCCTCTAGTTAACCTCCAAAGCCCAGTCTTATCTTTTGTTTATTTTCAGAAGCAAAACTTTCTCACAGTAGGTTTTCTTACAATTAACTCCAAAATCATCTGCTGTATTTTTATAAAATTTAAAACAATCCATTAAAAAAAAAAAAGTATTCTTTCATGTAGCCCCTTAACTGTCCCCCATCAGCATTCTTAACTCCCTTTTGCTGTTTCCAGTAGTTAAGATTTTTCTTTTTAATTTTTAAACTTACTTAAATCTTCTTTCTTCCAGGATAGAAGGAAATTATCCTGGTGTACAGCAACTTGCCTTTCAGAAGGTTTATAATTTGCAAATAAATAGTTAATAAGTAATTTCTGATGGTAATTAAAAGAGGAGGTGAAAGCAAATCTATTGTCTTTTTGGAGGCTCCAAAGTGCGGCTTGGGCTCAATGTTTCCTGCGACTCCCAGAGCGCTCAACCCACTGGAGATCGCTAAATTGCGATCTCTTCAAAGGGAGCCTCTGTAAGGAGTACATATGGGTGATCCAGTCATCACCTTTGTCCGGAGATGGTTGCAAAGAGCTGGATCTTTCACCAGCTTCTCTAACCTACTGTGTTTGTTGGCTCTGCAAAAATTGAGCCATCCTCACTCCGCCATTACTCCCCCAGAAGCTGAATTTATTATTTCTGATTTTTTTGCTGATAGGAGAAGCTCACATGGGATTCTCTGCTTCAAGTGCCAAAATACCACACGCATAGATTTTGGATGCTGTTCGTTCCCTCCCTCTATTTGCATCCAGGTCATTGCTCTTCCAGTATGGCCAGAGTTCATTATATTTCCAAACTGATGCTTGAGGGATAGCTTTGAATTTTTCCATATTTTCTGACATCGTATTCTTAAATTTAAATTAGTTGTCACAAAGTCTCCATGTCGATTGGGAGATACAAAGCTGTTTTAACCATGGATTATCTAGAGTTGTGAGGAACTGAATCCAGATCTTCTGTATCAAAAACACATCCTTTAATGCAACTCATAATTCTTTGCCCGTGAAGAAAGAATTGGGAGGCAGTGTTGTTGTGATGGAGTAAATGAGCAGTAAGGAATTATTTTTTTTACCAGATGACTCTAGCTTCAAGTGATATTTACCTGAGGGAAAAACAGCATGTGGCAATTTTAAAATATATGTGAAATGTTTCTTAGTATTTGATATTAAATCCAGGGTCATTCGAGTGTGCATGGGTGTGTTTGTAGTAGGGTATGAGAGCTGAGAATCTTTTAAGGCAAACTAACAACTCTTCTAATATTTATTGACTAATTTTTGATATTGGGGGGTTATATTTGTACACATAGGCTTCACCAAGCATGGACCTCAGACTACCAATGTGAAGTTCACAATTTTGAAGTGGCAGGACAGCAGAGGGTTACTTTCTGTGATGATGAACCTGACGGAGTGGGCTGAAACGAAGTGGACAGATCGCTCAAATTCCTCAGCACAACTGCCTCCACCATCTTGGGGCAGCAATGACTCCTTTTCTTTCCAAGGGGATCTCCAGGAGATAATTCACACAGCCACTTTAGTTACGTGTACCTTCCTACTGGCTGTCATTTTCTGCTTGGGTTCTTATGGCAACCTTATTGTTTTTTTGTCCTTCTTTGACCCAGCTTTCCGGAAGTTCAGGACCAACTTTGATTTCATGATCCTCAATTTGTCCTTCTGTGACCTCTTTATCTGTGGAGTGACTGCCCCCATGTTCACCTTTGCTCTCTTTTTGGATTCTGCAGCTGGTATCCCTGATGCTTTCTGCTTTACCTTCCACCTTACCAGTTCTGGGTTTATCATCATGTCCCTCAAGACAGTGGCTGTTATTGCCCTTCACCGATTAAGCATGGTGTTAGGGAAGCAGCCCAGTCGGACTGCCTCTTTCCCTTGCACTCTCTTGCTCACCCTGCTCCTCTGGGCCACAAGCTTTACTCTGGCCACTCTGGCCACCATGAGGACCCATAAATCTCGCCTTTGCCTTCCCATTTCCAGCCTGGTCAGTGGTGAGGGAAAGATCATCCCTTACTTGTATGTTATTGACTTCATATGCTGTGTGACAGTGGTTTCAGTCTCTTACATCATGATAGCCCAAGCCCTGAGGAAAAATGCCCAAGTAAGGAAATGTCCTCCCATCATCACAGTCGATGCCTCAAGGCCTCAGCCTTTTGCTGGATCACTTGCTACTGGATGTGCTGATGGGGTACAGTGCACTGTGCCAGCTCTGTATAGAAACCAAAACTATAACAAGCTGCAACACATCCAAACACATGCATACATGAAGAACTTTGGCCAACTGTCTGCACCTGCTGCCAGCAGATTCCAGTTGGTGTCCATGATTAACTTGTCCACAGCCAAGGACTCTAAAGCTGTGGTGACTTGCATTATTATTGTTCTTTCTGTTTTAGTTTGTTGCCTTCCATTGGGCATATCTTTGATACAGGATGTTTCATCCAGGAACAATGGCATTGTGCTTTATCAATTTGAACTATGTGGATTTGCACTTTTTTTTTTAAAGTCTGGATTGAACCCTTTTATATATTCTCGTAACAGTGCTGGCTTAAGGAGGAGGGTCCTTTGGTGCATGCAGTACTTAGCCTTTGTTTTTTTCTGCTGTAAGCAGAAAACACGGCTTCAAGCTGTGGGCAAAGGGAGTCTGGAGGCCAACAGAAATAAATCATCTCATCATGAGACCAACTCAGCTTATATGCTATCTCCAAAGCCTCAGAAAAAGTTTGTGGACCAAGCATGTGGCCCTAGTCGCTCTAAAGAAAGTGTGCTGAGTCCTAAAGTTTCGGTTGGCCATCAGCATTATGGAGGAGGCCAGAGTAGTTCCACTCCCATGAATACCCGCATTGAACCTTATTATAGCATTTATAACAGCTGCCCTTCTCAGGAAGTGAGCACTCCCAACAGCTTGCAGCCAACAAACTCTCCATTCAGGTATGCCAACTCCTACATTGCCATGCATTATCACACAACAAATGACCTAGTGCGGGATTATGACAGTACTTCTGCTAAGCAGATACCAGTGCCCTCGGTGTAGCTGGTGGGAGCCAGCAGTGTCCAATGTTCTACCACAATGGTGGCTACCCTTTTTTGGCAAGTTGTGCCATGAGTCATCCAGAGTATGATCTTGTGCCACTATTGCATGCGCGTGAATGTTCAGCCCTTCCACGCCTTGAGTTGGTTTCTCCTTCAGTCAGGCAGCAGCCAGGCTAGGAAAGATAATGCCTTAGCTAGTCTCCTAAGTTCTCCTGTTTGTGTCTTGCAAATTACTATTCCGTATTCTGCCATCTCACTAGTAGTGCTTCTCCTTTTTAAATAGTCCATTGTGGGTACAGTATTATAACCCCAGAAGTATTTTTTCTGGACTCCAGCAAAGATCAGTCTTTTCTCAAAATGTCTGCTACCACAAATCACCAGTGTTTTGTTGTTTTATAACTGAATCAGGTTTTGCTTTTTTGTTTATATGGTGCTTGAAAATGTATGTTTTAGCAATGTTGCTTTTTAAAAGATTTCTACCTTGAGTTCTGTCTATTACTGATTTATTGCAGAACATTTTTAGCAGCTGGCAATTATGGTAGTTATGTACAATGGTAAAAAGTAAGGAAAAACATCTAGTACCGGGTTCAGGGTTGTGACTCCCTTTCATGTTATTGACGTTTACTCAGCCTCTCACTTTTGAAATAGTTTAAAATGCATATATATCATTTTTTTTCACTGAGGCGCAAAGAAACAAATAAAATTCTGTGACTGAGAAAAAATAATGTGTAGCAGTTGCTATATTCTCCCCCCTCCCCCCCGCTTTATTGGAGAATGAACTAAAATAGAAACTTGAAGCTGTATTTAACACTAAAGTGATAGGAAAAACAATTGAAAAATAGTTTTTTAAAAAATCAGAAGGGCAGTTATCACTAGAGTGATGCTTCAGAATTCTGAGGACCCTGATTTTTGTCTGCTGATACTGTATACTAAAATATTCCTTGCCATTAATAGTTAGATAATCTGCCAGGATCTAAGGTATTTAAAATGATTTCACTGAGCTGTCAAAGGACATTGTAATCTCCTACCTTCTAATGTTACAAAACTGACATCTGTAAAGCTAACAAGTATAATGTCCTTTGTGCACTTGATTATGTTCTACAATCTGCCAAATTTCAAATTGAGCCAACAGATGTGCTGAAAATTGATACCTTAACACTTTTTGTTTCAATTTTTGGACAAAACATGTCATATTTTTGTCAAATAGCAATGAAAAATATTGATGTATTTTATTCTGATTGGTTAAAAAAAGTGTGTCCTTCACTTAGTATGTCACGTTCTAAGCTCTAATTCCAAAATTATTGGGGAGCTGGGGGGGGGCATGAAAATGGCAGATGTGACTGGGCAATTAAAGCCCTGCCTCTTACACATGACACCCATAAAAAGGGTGCAGCTGCCATTTTGACTTTTTTGACACTCCCATGTGGACACACCTGAGAGTTACGTTTCTTCTGTTTTATTAATATTTAAGATGGCGTTTATAATGAGAGTTATATCATGCACATGCTCAATTTCATTCTGAAGCTTGAAAGCTACCACTACTCCACTCTTTGCTTGGGGATTCAGTGTTGGAGAGGTATGTGGATACTAGTCTATCATTTTGGAGTGTGATTTTAAAAAATAGCATTACTGTATATATTATACAGAGATTGGTACAGTAGCATGGATTAATGGGTGGGTTTTAACCTTTCCTGTGCTTTCTCCACAATGCTTGGGCCTGTTCTTTTTGACCCTGAGAAGCTGCCATAGGAAGCACTGAGAAGTTTGAGAAGTGGAAACATAAAAAGAGAAGGCCTGTATGCAAATGTACAGCATTAATCCAGGGTAACATATTGATGACACTGTGCCAAGCTGAGGCTATAGTTGCATTCTACCCTGTGGCTGAATAGCAGCAACCTGGCCTGGAATGAGACATTCCATTTGTTGATTGCTTCTGGATAATTTAAATTGTATTTTGTGTAATCTGACTCTGACAAGGATGTTATATTCAAATTGCAACCTCTGTTTGCAGTCTACCCTCTTCATTACAAATTGCAGGAAGGAATTTCTAATTACCTCCTCTATACCATTCCTTTTTATTGTATTCAGCACAAATAAGTTTTCTAAATTGTGACATTTGATTATCCCTAATAAAAGTATTACTCTACTGTTACTCTTTTTATGTGCTCTCATTAGAAAACATGGTTGTCCTCATTTCTTTTTTGTTTGAGGTTCACAACTTAACAAATAAAGAATAACCTTGAAATTATGATGAACCTTAGTTAATCCTAGTTATCATATATATTAAATTTATAAGGAAGTAAATTTACAGAAACAATTATAAATGACCTTTTCAAAAACAAAAATTCTGAATCAAAGCCAGTGTAGGTGAAGTGCTTGAACTTATAATATTCTTACAATAAATCACATTCTTGGTTCATGCCACTACATATTTTTAATTTAAGCAAGAATGGTTCCTGTATATACAATACATCACACACCTGGGTAAATATAAACATTTACAGTCTGGCTTCTAAGGGGGCCCAAATGTTTATAAATATTATAAACTAGTAGAAGCACAAGGGGTGGGGATGAGGTGAAGTTAGAAATCTAAAATTAGAAACCTTAGCCTTTTTTTCTTCTTTTCTCCTTTTTGCATTTTAATCATTGTCAAATTTGCTTTGTTCCTTTTTTTTCAACATGAACAAATAATATTAAATAGCAATACAGTGGAGACCTTAAGATTAAGTAATCAGCTTAAGACAAAAACCTTTATTGTACAACAAATATTTTGATGCAATCTGCAGTGGTTTTTTAATGCTATATTTAGTTCTGGATGAAAAAGCTAAATAATCTCTGCCTATTAACATTGACATTTTAAATCATAATTAATGCTGATACAGTGCTTCTCTCTCTCTATCTTCAATGGTCTAAGTTATCTAAACATTAGAGTATTAATAACCTTTAATCAATACTGTACAAATACCATTGTACTGAAATAATATAAAGTATTATCTATGTTTTACAACAGTATAAGAAAGAAGGAAAAGAAAAATATATAGAACAATAATCTTATGGCCACTAAAAGTACAGTTTGACTGTGCGCCTCAGCGAATCGTGGCATCCTATTCAGTGGGCATCTGTGATAAACTTCGTATGCAAGTGTACACATTTCCCACTTTGTCGCACTCTGCATTTAGAGTACACCTAAAATAATTAAAGAATAAATATCCATATTGATCCAGAGTGACACGGGTCCCCAGGACCTAGGAGACAGAACTACTTTTGATACGGCATTATGTTTCTTAGAAAATATGATTATTCAAAAGTATTTGATATTTTTTTTAGTACTCCAAAGCCAACTTAGTAATCAGCATTGCTCCTCATTCAGTTTCATCTATCTGTTTCCTGGTGCAGCTTTTTCTTTGTGTTATTAGCACTGGCTCATTCATAGTTTTCAACACAGCAGTCAACTGGTGCCAGAAAAGCTTTTGTTTGTGTTCCTCAGGACTCCATTTCAAATAGGTTTTCCTTTTTAATAGTTTTCTAAGCTTGCTGAATTTCTGTGGGATGCTGTTGGGTGGGAGATCTTCTAGTACAACCATAATGAGAGAATCCTGGTTTTCACTGAGAACCCTGTGTTCAGCAAAGTACAGCTCGTACTGGCACCAGCAGCTGTGGACAAAGCTGGGTGATAGCACAAAAAGAACTTTATGGCTGTTCTCAATGCAGTAAAAAATGTTCCCAAGAACTGGATGCCCTGGCATGAAATCCCTTTCATGATAACATATTTTAAATCCATTGGCTTCCAGTTTTTCCAGTAAGATCTCTTTGGTCCAGGATGCATCATTTTCACTGTATGAAATGAAAGCATCATATATTTTGTGTTCTGGTCTCTTCTCATATTGTTTCCTTTTAGCCTTGCACCAATACCAACCCATCTTCACATACCATGGACCATCAAAATACCAGCACAGTACAGATATGATGGACATAATCAAAATGGCCACACTAGCTGTAATTCCGATTTGAAGACCAAGAGAACAATACAACATTGTTAGATGACTGTTTTCCACCAAAAGACCTCGCTTTTTAGGTGGAAAACCACAGAATAGTCTTTCTCGGCCATTTATTTGCAATTGTGGGTCAGCAAGATATATGCTTACAAACCAGTATAATTCACAGTTACAGAAAAAATGTTTCCCTTGAACTGTTAAAATTTTCAAGTTTGTCAAATGGTGGAACATCTCTTTCATAATGATGGCAATGACATTGTTGCTGATATCCAACTCAACCAAGGATTTAGGGAGAGACCCTGATTGTAGAAAAAAGATTTTATTTTCTGACAGATTCAGATATTTCAGTTCAGGCAGAAATTTCCCCATGTGATCCTGCAGATTTGTAATTAAATTATGGCTTACATCCAGGTTAGTTAGGGAAAGGTAGGAAGTGTTCAGGTTCAGTTGCATTATAAGATTTCTAGAAAGATTAAGGGATTTTAAACTTTGCTCAGCCCCCTGGAAAGGGAAATCACGTATCTTATTATCACTAACATCACATTCCTGTAATGAGTCTGGAAGATATGCTGGTGAAATTTTTTCTATTTTATTGTTTCGAATTTTAAACACTGTTAAATTTGGGAAAAGATTAGGATTAGCTATTCCTTGTAGGTTAGAGTTGCTTAAATCAAAGCGGCGCAAAGAATTTGATAGGTAGGGGGATTTGTGCATGAGGTTATTGCTAAGGTCAAGAAAAATATATTTGTTCATTGTGTCTTGGAACCCTTCTAGAAGTTCTTCAGTGGAACTGTTTGATGTTCTTTGACGTGTTGCCTTTGTAGGGAGGCTTTCAATGGAATTGTGTTTAGGAAGATCTATATATGAAATGGCTGATCTAGAAGAATGATTTTCTTTTCTCGTTGTTTGTACAGGATTAAAATTAGATATAACTGTTTCAGGTTCGTATATAAAATGATTCCCCTGAAGAAATATCTCTTCTATTTGAAAAAAAATTGCACCAAATTCTTTTGGTATTTGGTTAATTTGTGTGAAAGATAAATCTATGCTTTTGAGACTTCTTGGTAGGGTAAGGGTTTGCAGAGTTTTAAGGGGATTGTGACTGAGATTTAAAAACAGAAGATTGCTGTGCTCCAGATTATGGCTCTCTTTTGCAGATTTGGCATTTATGGATATTTTGTTATAACTCACATCAGTTAAATACACATTTTTCATTTCAAGGAATACTGAAATCAGGGTTGCAATATCTGTCTCCATGTCGTTGTGACTGGCATTAAACTTTATAATTTTGTCCATTGTAGCTTTGCAGAGTTTAGGATCCATTTTCTCCCTCAATTCATTCTCAGTTAGTTTATTGTTTGATAGATCCAGTGTGCCATTTGCTGGGATTCCACAGCTTGCATTAATCTGTAATACTGAGGATGGAAATCTTGTTCCCTTTTCATTGTGTTGTTCATTGCCAAGAACATTCCACTTTAACACTGAACTGAGATTTAAAAGGCTGTCAGCTCCTTGCTGCTTCTCTGCGGGCATAGGAGGCAATGTCATGCCCCTTAGAGATGGGCCAGTCAATGAAACATTTATTATTCCATCCATTTGTGAGAATTTCTGAGATGACATATGTTGTGGTTGGCTATTAGATAAAACAATTGTTGGATCAACTTGGAAACTATAATTGTGTTGCATATTTAAAACATTAAGAATATTGAGATTTACTTTCTTTTTTGTAGTCATTTCTTTCCTTACATTATGTAAAAAACTGAAGCCTCTTCTTGGAATTTGAGATTCATATAATGAAGAGGGGCTTAGAGAGGATTTGAACAGAAGAATCTTATTGTCTGAATGCTGAAATCTCCCATCTCCACCACAAAAGAGAATGATGAGATAAAAATGCAAAGTTCTGATGACGAATCCCATCCTGAAGAAGAAACAAAAATAGCACTTGTCTATTCAAAATGTAGTTCTAACAACTCAGTTTCACAACTTCTCAAATCAGAAATTTTTTAATTGACAAAATTATATTGTTATATATCTTATGTTTTCGATATTTTCAGTCCTAGCTCTTTTAACAGAGATAAAACTTTAGTTTAACCATACTTTAACCAATTGGAAGCTTCTATATCACCTTTTCTATTCCTTGCATTCCTACTCTACGTGGTTCTTTCAGAAGGAGTTGGTGGTGTACATGTTTCAATTCAGTTTGTTGTTTAAAGCTTAATGTATGGAAAGTAAGTCATGTTTTGGCACCACCCTAATCTCAAAGCAACCCATTGCACCAAAATTTATATGATCAGTGGATGGTGAAATTAGGTTCTATATGTGTTCAATTTGAGCTATGAACAGTATTCATGTGTACAAATGAAGATGTATTAAAGTAGTGGTTTCCCAAATATTGCAGGGAGAGATAGTGCTTCTTAGAATTTATTGGGGGATTACTATACAGAAGATTTTCAGTCTGAATGAAAAAAAACTTCCTTGAAAGATAGTTCGCTGTCACCACTTACCTTCTCCTATAAACTAGAATTGCAATAAAAATGTTGGATGTGTTGCAAGTTACAGTTCTCTCTAGCAATTTAGAGGCATATGAGGCCTGTACAAGTACTTTGTATGACATGTTTTCCATTCAGGAACATGCCCAAGAACTTCTACAAATCATGCAGTAGATAGGTCAGTAAGGAAAGAACTCAGAAGATTTTAGGTGGAAGACTTTAAAAGTGCCTTTCTAAAGGCTAACAGGTCTGGAGCCAATCTTGGGGTACATGTGTGTGAGAGAGATTGTTCTAGAGGGCAGGCACCAGAGTGGAAGAGGCACCTCTCCTGGGTCCCATCAGATGGCATTGTTTCAAGGGAAGATTTTATAATTTGTAAAAATCAATGCCTAGCATTAGAGCAGATGTGCAAGATTAAGGTTAATCTGAATTAACTACATGCTGTGTTTGTGTTTTAGTACACTTAAAAACCTGTGAATATGCTGGGATGGGGATTAAAAAGAACATGTATGCTGCCATAAGTGGTAATTAAACTGATGGCACACAAATTTAATAAATAAACACACTCTAGACATTACTGTAGAAGACTGATGGTTAAGAAAATATTGTATTTGATGTCATTTTGTTATATAAAGGTTTAAAGCTTTAATAAAGTATCTATTGAGATATATGCAGGCAATCCAATATTTACATTCTTTTGGTTTTTTAAATTTCAACTCTCAGCAGCCTAGCTAGCATACCTGATGCTGAAGGATGCTGAAGGAATTGTGGTTTGGCAGTATCTGGAGGGCTGCAGCTGGTCTATCCCTGTAACAAATGTGAAAAATACAAGGTGGTTTCTGCTGATTGTCTTGAAAGAGCAGGTAGGCTATCCATTATCTTGCCTCAACTAAGTAGGATTTTACAGGCAATAATTAGCACTTTGAGTTGAGAAAGGATAGCTAGTGCAGTTGTTTCCACAGTAAGGTTATACATTACCTACTCCAAGTAAATAATCTGGGTGCCACATTTTTACAAGCTGAAGCTTCTGGGCATTTTTCAAAGGCAGCTCCCATGGAAAAGTAAGTCTGATCTTGGAAAAATCACTTCTGGTCACAGCTGTCACCTAGGCATCCATTCCTAGAATGGATGGGTTCAGAAGAATCTCCACACAAGAATTCAGTGTTTTCAGAAAGATACCTCATGCAGCAGAGACTTGTGTTCTATGCCTATATCAACTCTTTGCATTTCTGTTTTCTCTAAATTAAGTTTCAGAACTTCCAAGTTTATCTCAGCATGGCACCAATACCCAGAGCTTTATACAAATGGTCTTATCAATTTCATACAAATATTAAATAGCATGGGGGAAAACAGTTCAGAGATTAAAAGATACCGACACCATATTTTGGGATTCTCTCTGTACAAAAACCAGACTCATCATAAAGCAGCACCTGTCAACTCTAAAATCTATTAGGTCACTCGTATTGAAAGCTACCTTATGCAGTTTGGTATAAATTGAAAACTTGCAGAGAAGATAAAAAGGGGCATGACGTGTACAGGACACAACATTGAAGATTTTCTTTCCAACTGCTGTGCTTCCCTCATTTATTCCCTGTGTACTAATCCTCCCTCAGCTATTCAACACCTTTTCCTTCACATGTAGTTCACTCACCTTTTTATTAATTTTCTTCCCACGATGGAGTTTAGATCTGGAACATTTTGCTGTTTTTGCAATTGTGGACCCAACAGCTGAGCAAAATGATTTCTGAATGCCTCTGTCCTACCAAATTGAATTGATCATTTGCATCACATCCTCTGGAAATTCCCTGCTAATGAGGATGTATAAGAACCATTAAATTATAATGTGGGAAACCCTATAGATATGAAAAAGGAAAGGTAAGCTCTTGTTTTGAACCATAACATCTGTTATAACATGTAGATCAGCTATTTCCCACAAGTGAATGATTAAACATGATGCAACAAGGAACCAAGGCGCTTGCTTACTTTCCTTTGAAGTGATTGCTTAGTATTTAGAATGAAGTGATTGCTTAGTGTTTAAGCCAATGCAATACACAGAAGTTGGTTTAACTTGTTCCATCTCATTTGTCCTCCTCAAATAGCATTTGGTCTCACATTCCTTACTCAGACTTAACCGACAGATCTGGGAATGCCCTCCACCCTGGGTCCTGTAACTTTTAGCTTGGCTTCTCTTAGTGAATCATTGAGGAAAGGTTCCTGAATCAAATAAGCTGTGACAAATACTATTTTGCAGACACCTTCATTAGTTTTTTCCAACTCACTTTTATTCTTTTTCATTCCAAAGAAACCAAAATTGCCAGAGACAGGAAAGTTGCCCTAATCTGATGTAACTTTCTGCTGCACCTGCTGCATTGCTGAATGTTTCAATTGTAGAATAGCAACTTTAGAATTAACAATGCTAAATCAGAGTGGTAGCAAATGAAGTCCATCTTTATACCAATTCAGGTGTACTTCACCCCAAAAGAAAATAAGATGCTTTGTGTATTCCATGTGCATGGTTTAATTATGGCCTGTGTCAGATTTTGGTGAGGAGTTAATTGTTGTTGTTGTTGTTCAGTCATTAAGTCGTGTCCGACTTGTGACCCCATGAACCATATCGCGCCAGGCCTTCCTGTCCTTCACTGCCTCCCTGAGTTTGCTCAGTTTCATGCTCAGAGGAGTTAATACACAGTGAAAATCCTGCTGGTTTGTATCAAGCAGTTTATAGACCGGGGGCAAGGGGGACGCTAAGAAAATTTGTTTTCTCAAGGGGCTTTAGCTTTTCTCCAATTGTTTTAGATCTCTATTCCTAGAATTCTCAGCCAGATGCTAGGTATTCTGGGAGCTGGTCCAGCACATCTGAAAGAACACCACATTGGGAAAATCTGTTCAAAATGTATTTTCTCACTCCCTTTAAAGCTTTTTTTTTCTTGTTATGATTCTTTAAAACATTTTGCCTTATCTGTCAAAGCAAGTGAGTCTGTTTCAACTACAGCTTAAGAAAACCTCATCAACAATGAAGTTTTTTTTAAAGCAATAGGATCAGTTGACCAATTATCTGTCAGCAGAAGGAAACTGGAGTTTAATAAAATTAAAATGGTGCTCACCAAATAAATATTCAGATTCTCCTCTTAATATCATCACAATTAAATTGATACTAATTCAGTTAGGAAGTGCCATGAATGAAATGGTGTCACTTCCTTTTTCTGGAAGGCGTTTTTTACTTCCCCATTTAGGCAGACCTGGAATATCCAGGTGGCCTCCTATGCAAGTACTGACTAGGATTAACTCTGCTCAGCTCCTGAGATCAGCTAGGTACTACCCCTTACTGAGGACAAGAGCCTTCACATATATTATAATTCTCCTCAGTCAATCCCTATCTCCAGTGGAAAAGCTTACTTCCCACACAAGACTCTAAAATAGCACCAAACATTGTTGGCTGACACTATTGTAAAGACCACTGCCACACATTGGGGTAACTCTGTAGGAATTACTTGGAACAAATAGAAAAGATCAGTTTCAACATAACTACTTGGCAAGGTGGCAGGAAAATCCCAATTAGCCATTGGGTAAGTATTTGGATCTATCACCCTCTTCCTGATTTTAAGTCCAACCCACATCAACTGTTAATCTACCATGACAGTAATTTGATAAGAGAATTCTTCCTAACCCTGATCCCCATCATCCCCCTGAACACAGAAAATCAGATTTAGAGCATGTCTTACAGAATGAGCAGAGGTCAGATTGCTACCAGAGTTAGAAGGCATGTCCTGAGAAGGCTCCTTACTGTGTATTGAAAATACCAACCTCATTAAGTTGGGGAGAGTGCCAAAACAGGATTACAACGCAAAAACTATTGTACTTTGGATACATCCTGTGGGCTGATGCATTTGTGGAAAATATGATAATACCGAGCAAGGTGAAAGGAGAAATGCTTTGACTGTATGTGAAGCGGATAGACAGAGTCCTGGAAGCTGCATGAATCTACCTACAAGAATTGCATAATGTGGCAAGACATAGGGGAATTACCAGTACTCGCTACAATGCGACAGAACATAGTGTCAACATCACTCCAGTTAACTTGGGAATGGCAAGTGCTAGACAGAAGAATCTTCAGTCTGCCATAGCTGCCCATCCCATTGGAGAGATTGGGTACTTCCTGGAATGAGCATACAGGCAGTAGTAATCATACCAAAATCTGGACCCATGAACTTAAGAAACTTGTTGAGATAGCCTACGTAAAGAGATGAAAAATATCTTTGACTTGCCCAGTCTCTCTCATGTGTTACAGTGCATAGCAAAGGCATGGGGGGCCCCCCGGTAAAGATTTGTCACTGAACATCTGAACAGGTCAAAAAAACTCCTCTGCAAAAGAAACCAGTATATTACCAAAACAGAGTCCCATTTTCATCTTTCATAAAGTGGAAAAGCAAATATTAGAAAAGAGAGACTCCATTCTCTGTTAGAGAGTAAATGAAAATGTCCAAGATTAGACTTCTTTATTTTTTAAAAGTTTATCAATAGTCTCTTATATACATATAATATTCACAAAATAATTCACAATAGCTTTTTGCTTTCTTTCTGTCTGCTGGTGAATTCTTCTGGCTCAGTACTTCTTTTCACTATTGGTTCACACAGAGAACTGCAGTTGTACTTTTCCTCCTTCAGTGTTGTGGTTCTGAACGTCCAATTATTCCACAAGTCATTAACTTGGCACAGAAAGCAGTCCATATTCGTCTGCTGTATCCAGAATTTTACAGATAACTGGTGACTCCACCTGGAAAGAAAAATGTTTACAAAGATGTTAGTTTAAGTCACAATGAGGATGGAGCAAAATAGATCATGAAAAATCAAATCAAGGACCTGTGACCAAAAGGCTACTGTGGTCTTAATGCTTATAAAATGGACTCTCTCAAGTTGGAAAAAGATAATGCTGTATCTGAGGATAATGCTGCAATCAAATATGACCTGTCAAATTTTTTGGACACCTTGCCCACTCTACAAAGCCCTAGCAAAGGTTAAATCCCATTAATTTGCTCACATCTACATTTTAATTAAGAGTCTGTAAGCTCTGGCTGAATTGTGCCCATTATTTTTAACATTTAAATACTTTATTATTTGAGGTAAAATATATTTTTGCAAAAATAAAAAAAATACACCTTAAACTAATGCTATCTTTAATTTTGGGGTGTGTGTGGTCTAACTGCAGTATTCTTTAATAAAACCTTTGTCTACCAACATTTTTGTCACGAGTTCTGATATTAAATATGACTTAAACAGACCTGAATGCTCCATCCAATTTGGAATGTGCTTAATATCACATAAAGACCATTAGCCATAAATAAAAGCTTATGGAAAAGTGTTATAGTCCACACCTGTTATCTGTGCCACGTTCTTGTTACTTACTCCATTCCCAGTACTCTAGAAAAATGCACTGTGAATGTCATATTACAGAAGGCACTTCTTAAGAAAGTTTAGTATATAATAATGAAAAATTACAAGTTTAGTACCAGAACTTTCACATTTTCCTAAGTGAAATGCTTTTTCATAGGAGATTTTTCTCCCAGAAGTCAACATGGTTTAGATCAAGGTCTCAAACATACCCCAAGAATATACTGACAGGAATGAGGCTCCAGCATATATACAGTTACTGCATGAGGAGAGTCAGATTCTTTGCACCTTAAGACAGAATAAATTGTTAGCAGACAATGCAGATTAAGAAAATGGTTAACAGGCTTCTCTGAGCCCCAAGATTTTCAATTGGTATGAATAATCTCTAATGGTGATGGAAGTCGTGCTGTAATAGTAGCAAAGAATTACGCTTTTTGATAATATTTTCTGGTGAATCTACTATTTCTCAGCAACAAATGTACAATGTTTGTTAAATGATGAATGGAGTTTGTATAGTATCTATGTTACTAATAGTTATCTATAGAGGTGCTGGATTTCAATGAAAATACTGGACAACTGGTTAATTTGAAAAAAAAGTGTTCACTTTTAATTGAGTCTGGGAGCGTGCTGCCAATCTCTCTAAACACTGCAAATACTATCAGTGATGGCCGATTCACCTGGAACTCTCACATGACGCATACTCAGAGCATACGTACTTGCTAGGGGAAGCAGTGAATATTAGCCAGACTGCTTGTTTGGGTCAAAGTCTACTTTTTTCTGAAATTCACATTTTCTCCATTACATTCAAAGTGTACTGATGAAAATCAACGGTTTCCACAATCACATAGTAGATTCTGGAAAACTGGATCACAACCCCCAAAAAGTACATGCTCTTGAAATACTTTTGTGATTATACCTAAAGTAGCAGACATAGAAATACCTGGCAGGAAAATGTCAGTGCAATGGCTATTTATTTTTTTTTTAAACAACTTAGTCCTTGCCTTACAGGTAATTCTTGAATTATTTTTAAGAGATAAATCTGGATTGTGCCCAATAATTATAAAGGAAAACAAGGGCATTTTAAGGGTCCAAGAGCCCTTTCCTTAGGAAACATATATAGTTCAATCAATCAGTCAGTACAAACAGCATTTGTTTTAAGTGTAACTCACTTCAATTTCACTGTCACTTGTCGAGGTTTGTCAGTTAAGTCACAAACATCTCCATTGCCATAGTAGTGAGACACCATTCTGTCAGGAAAGTTACAATTTAAGCCCTGATTGCAACAATCACATTTAAAACTCACTGCTTAAGGAACCAAAGCCTACAGCCCTTCATGTCTGCCTTCTATACAATTACTTTAAAACTTATAAGCAAAACTCTCAACTAGAGTTGAATATCAGAAAAAAATATACAATATTTAGCACTTGTAGGTATCTTGCATTTCCATTTAGTAGTTCTTTTTGTTTATTCCAAATGTTTCTTCAGTACAAAAAATATAAATATACAATCCATCTTTACAACCCACAATTTTTGGAAAGGTAGCCATAATAAATTATCCATCCATCCATCCATCCACAGGTGGGCTGATAAATATTTTTTTGGCTTAGTAACAAAGATACAATGAAGGAAATTCTACAATTTTAAAAGCATGGGATACAATATTATGCAACACTAAAGATTCCAGCCCAAGTTGAATACTAAAAATAACTCGGGCTTAAAAATCAGCTGCAATCTACACTGATTTTAACAACTACTACAACAAAGCAGCAACCCTCTCTCTAGGCCAACATTTGAAACCAGTTTGTGCATACTTGACTGTTTGCAGGCCATCATCTTTGTGGTGATATGTTCTAGCTACATTCTTTTGTGCCCATTCAAGGTGTTCCTCTTTGTTCCATGTGCCCACAACTATAGTTGTTTTGCCATTTTCTTTATCCTAAAAAAAGTAATATATTTTCTTGGTAATTTATTTAAAAAGTCACACATAATTCTGTATTTTATACCACGCTAAACAGAAATTCTGAGGTAGACAATAATCAATATTCATGCTGTTACGACAGTTTCCATATGGCAAAAACCCAATTGGTTTCAGCCACCCTTCCCTTATTATTAAATTTCAATGTTTTTGACAAATGATAAGTCTGTTTTTTTCTTTTGTTTATTTAAGTCTTGATGAGCATGTTCCACTATTCTTAGTACAGTGGAGTTGGCTGAATGAGAACAGGAAGGAGGATCCAGGAATGGGTAATATAATAGGAGACTTTAAGTCATGTGATCCCTTTCCTCCTGAGCAATGGGAATGATTAACCAGTGCTTGGACACCTCCATCAAAACAAACTGAAAGAAACTTTCATAGCAAGTATCCAATAGTCCATTTTTAGTATTTACAACATTATGAGGCAGAATTAAAATAGCACATCTAACCACCCAAATGCTACACTGCTTTTATGCCTAGCTACTACTTTGCTCATCCTGGGTTGACAATATCAAAGATACGACAAGGCACTTAACTGAATATTGGTCTAGCTTTATTGTAGCATGAGCCTCGTGCAGCTATAGCTTTGTGCAGCTGCATGTGTTCTGCATATAGCAGGTCCCAGATTCTGTCTTTGGGGGTGGGGGCGAAGATTTCTCTCTGAAACCCCAAAGGACTGCTCTCAGTTAATGAAGGCCAGGGATGAGCAACCTGTTGTTCTTGGATTGATTTCATTCTGATGGGAATGCCCACAGAAAAGATAAATGCAGGAGGGGATAAACAGAGAAAATCCGAAATGGACAGAAATGAGAGGGAAAGTATTTTCAAGAACCTTTCATATTTCTGGCCAAAATAGTCCTGAAAAAGATTTGAGATGAAAAGGGAGGAGGAAAGATACTATGTACAATAAAAATGGATAAAAATAAGAATAATCTATCCCCTTCCCCTTACCTTACTCCCTGGGAGGAAATATGAAAAAGACCAAAAAAGGGGGGGGGGGGAAGGGGTGGCAAATGAATGTTCCTGCCCATTTTGGGTCCCAAGCCAGGCAGTTATCCACATGCAGTGCTGAACAGATCACCTCCAGGGCGGAACACAGTTAGATGGGCCAAAGGTCTGATACAGTGTTAGGTAAATTCCTGGGTTCCATCTCTATATATCCCAATAATAAAGGGAACAGTGAATTTATGAACCTCAAATCTGTACTTTCAAATTCTTCTTTATGGACAAAAAACAGGAACCTGTGGCCATCTAGTGGTAAAGACTGCCAATGATTTTTTATATATACCTTGTGATACTGATGTACGTACTTGCCGTAGCAGAATTCATACCTCCACCAGCCAACACCCTAAAAGAGAAGCAGGTTCATAACATTTAGACAGAGTGAAATTCAGTAGTACAACTACTAATATATCTAGTGGGCTTCACTGAAATCAAATAAGCTACAATTCTCCACCTTGCTCTGTACAGGAGACAATTTTACTCAATTAAGTGTGTTTTGCAAAGGTTTTTGAGATTAAAGGGTGAGAAGGTATATTTCTGGGCCCACGTTGAGACTTTCTTTACAACACCTTTCAATTACTTGTACAAGATATGCAAATTAACAAGACTGAAATTATGCAAAGTAAGCCTGTACTTATGTTTATAGTTCACCCCCCAAATTATACAGCCCAGAAACAGACTGCTCACCATAATGAGAATTAGACCGATAAATATGTGTTCTAGTCGGACTGACAAAAATTGCTTAAATTGTTCCATCCACCCCTTCTGTGATATTCTTTCAGCTTTTGATACTTCTATTTCATTTTTTGGATTGAAAAGTTCTGGTTTTATTTTTAAACACACATTAAAGTTGAGTATCATTGGGTTATAAGCTCTTGGGGTACTAAAAATGCATGCACTACAAAGCATTAACTTCTAAGACATATCTTCAGTTTTCCTTATTAAGTTAGCTGTTCCCTCTCCCTTTCTCTGTCAATATGCAGAAAAGCATTCTGAGCTCAGAGCAACTTCGTTTTATTTATTTATTTATTTGTTTGTTTATTCAATTTATATTGAATCACTTGTGTGAGATGGGCGGCTATATAAATATGATAGATAGATAGATAGATAGATAGATAGATAGATAGATAGATAGCTGCCCATCTCCGACCAGTGACTCTGGGCAGCTAACAACAATAAAAACAGTCAACATTTAAAACACTGCAAAAAATTAAATATAAATATAAATGCAGCCAAGAGATCTTAAAAAACTGTTGGTATCAGCACAACCATGAAACCCAGGCCCAGACATAAAACCAGGCCTTCAAGGCCTTCCGAAAAGCCAAAAGGGTCAGGGCCATCTCAGGAGGGAGGATGTTCCAGAGGGCAGGTCCCACAGCAGAAAAGCATGTCTCCTGGTCCCTGCCAGCCGACATTCCTTGGCTGATGGGACCCGGAGCATGCCCAACCTGCCGGACCGGATTGGATGGGTAGAAACAACTGAGAAAAGATGGTCCCTAAGGTAACCCAGTTCCAAGCCATGAAGGGCTTTATAGGTGAGAACCAGCACCTTGAATTGCACCCAGAAACACATTGGCAACCAGTGCAGCTCCCGAAGCAGTGGTGTTACATGTGCTGAGTAACCGACAATATTTACAACCTGGGCAGCTGCATTCTGTATCAGCTGAAGCTTCCAAATGCTCTTCAAGGGCAACCCCATGTAAAGTGCGTTGCAATAGTCCAAATGGGAGGACACGAGGGCATGAGTGACAGTGAGTAGAGCCTCCTGGTCCAGGAATAGGCACAACTGACACACAACCTAAAGGTGTGCAAAGGCCCTCTTAGCCACGGTTGCCACCTGCTCTTCCAGCAGGAGCCCTGAATCTAAGAGGACTCCCGGATTGCACACCAGGTCTGTCTGGGGCAGAGCCACCCCATCCAGAACCAAAGATGGAAGAACCTTGCTACTGGGAGGCCCAAACACCCAAAGTCTTGCTTGGGTTGAGCCGAAGCCCATTGTGCCCCATCCAGGCCCCTACAGCCTCCAGGCACTGAGATAGGACATCCACGGCATCACTCAGACAGCCCAGGGAGGAGATATAAAGCTGGGTATCATCAGCATACTGATGATACCTCACCCTGAACTGTCAGATCACCTCACACAGCGGCCTCATGTAGATATTAAATAAGAGGGGCGAGAGAACCAAGCCCTGTGGCACCCCATGCAGTAGGGGCCATGGACTGGACCGCTCCCCTCCTACCAACACTGACTGGAACTGACCCTGGAGGATGGAGGAGAACCAGAACAACACAATGCTGCCCACTGCCAACTCCTGAAGCTGGTCCAGAAGGATACCATGATAGATGGTATCGAAGGCTGCTGAGAGGTCAAGAAGAGGAAGGATGGAAGCACTGCCCACATCCTGCTCCCGCCAGAGGTCATCCAAGAGCGCGATCAATGCTGTCTCAGTCCCATATCCTGAACCCTGACTGAAAGGGGTCCAGATTATCTGCTTCATCCAGAGCCCTTTGAAGCTGCCGTGCGACCACTTTCTCAACAACTTTCTTTAAAAAGGGGAGGCTGGAGACTGGACAAAAACTAACCAGACTAGTTGGGTCGAGTGATGGCCCCTTGACCATCCCCTTCCTCAGAGAGGAATTAACCACTGCCCAGACCCACTTACATGTTCTCTCCTGGGCAGCCTTGACCAGCCAGGAGGGGCATGAATCTAACACAGAAGTGGCCAAACTAACAGTTACAAGAACCCTGTCCATGTCCTCGGGTTCAACGGGTTCGAACTCCTCCCAGATAACCATACAAGACTCAGCCCCCATAGCCCCCACTGGCCTTGCATCAAGACTGGAATTCAGTGCAGAGTGGATGCGAGCCACTTTACCTACCAGATGCTCAGCATATTCCTCACAATGGCTCTGAAGGTAGACCCCCAAATTACTCCCTCTGAGGAGGGTATAGGTCACCCAAAACAGGGCCTCTGGGCAGCTATTTGCAGATGCAATAAGGGCAGAGAAATAATTACATTTCGCCACCCTTACCACCACGAGGTAGGCTCTAATCATGGCTCTAGCTTGTTTTGAACTCAGAACAGGCATTATGATGCTTGAAATGCATATCCCCAATATTCTGTATTAATGAATGAGAACAATTAAAAAGTACAAGTGTTTTCCTAAGGTGTATATGTGACAGAAGGTAAACATCATCTGCTATCCTGTCATGTAATTTTCTAGACATGCAAACTGCACTGTGCTGATCAGCTGAGCCTGGAAAAAAGCTGAGAGAGGAAAAAAACCAGATAAGGTTTATCACATATACAGTCTCTCTCACAGGGGGAGGGAAGCTAAAAATGGGCTAACAACCTGGTAGGAGGCTACTGGGGTTGGAGTGAGAGGAAAGGAGAAAATGGCTTCCAGGCAAAACTGGACTTAGGCAGCCTTAGCTGCTCGAGATTCCTGGATGATTCAAGATCGTCAAAGAGGAGGTGGCACAGAGAACATTATGCTGGGAAGAGAACAGCACAGCATAGGATCTGGGTATCTGGTGCAGATGCCAAGAAGGAGAAGACACCAAACAGAAGAACAAGTTTGTACTAACCATGAAAATTTGCCAGCTGAGTTTTAATTAAAGTCTTTCATGAATTCTTTGGGGAAATTAGAAGTGACTACCTTTTAGGATAGGCATACCGTTATATTAGCAAAAGTGACACTGTTATTGGCAGAGAGACAGTTAATCTCAGAACAATAAAACAATTAGGTCATAAAACAATATATCATACTGCTTTGAAGGCAGAAGAAAAAAATGGAGGGGGAACTGAGTTCTGTTTATATGTATTAAATGAAGATGGATGCATAATTATCTGACTGAAAGAGTCAATCTTGCAGAGTCTAATATCTTCCTATCATTGATTATGCTATGAATAAGGACCCGATGTGTTGTCTTTTGTCTGACTGATCCTAAGAATTCCTTATAGCATATGTAACAGTTTGGAGAAACAAGAGCAAGGAGAAAGCTATTTTGAGAGCTACATTCTGAAAGTTCAGGGAAAATGTGACACACACACAGAGTACATGTTTCTAATCATAAGGTTTGGGATTTGTTAAAATGGAAGTATACATAAAAGGGAAACACTAGGGGTAATAAAGTATGAGTGGAACCTGACACAGAGAACCTGTTTGAGACTCTCATCAGGGTTTGTTTTTTTTTAACGTATTACAATTCTTCCAGAAACAGGTATGTATAAACCTCATAAAGTCTGCTTTGGGATATAGGAAATCACTTCAATATCCTTTTAAATTTTATACAAATCCTGCAAAACATACAAAAATATATGTAAAAAGCAGTGCATAAACTGTGTTTCTCACCCCATGGAAGCAATAAGACCCGCTAAGGAATTCTTTAATCAGCTGATCATCTGTCAGCTTGGAAATGTGTGTTGTTCCAACTGTTAAGAGTTGGGAGGTTCCAACAGCAACTGGTTTGTGGAAGGAGGAAAATTTTTCTTCTTTTGCTGAATTAATTTCTTCCTGCAAATTAAAAAATACTGAGATTTAAATACTATTTATGTTTCCTTACCATGTACATTAAGATTAATGTCAGAGGAGCATGCTCCCTAGTCTGCATCAGAAAACACCCACAACATGCTGCACCCACAGTATAGCCTAAGATACAAAAAATATTAATTTCAGTTGTCAAATTATAAACGCAAGGAAAAAATGTAAAACATGCAATGTACTAAACCTGAATGTGTTCTTTAATCTAATGCTTTCCAGATATGTTGGATTACAACTTCTGTTATATCCAGGCAACAAAGCCACGGCTGCTTTAATGTGATGATACTAATAAGTGTCAATCTCACAATCTCCCCTGCTTCTTTATACTAATTTAATGCATATAAACAGGAAAGATAACTTTGGTTTTGTTTGAGCAGTATATAAGAGCATGCATGGCATAGATAATATAGCTACAAAGAAGCCTTCTCCCTCTTTGACAATATTAGGTCATCCACTGAAATTAAATGCAGGGAGATTCAGGACTGACTTAAAAGGAGATTGGATAGTTCATGAGGATCAGTGGCTGCTAATTAATAGTTAGCAAGGATGGTTCTGGATTGTTCTCTCTAGATTAATTATTGTACTTTTCTTGATTAATTGTTTTCATATTTTGTTTCTGTTGTTGTTTGCCACCCAAAGTAGTCTGGAGTTGAACGGCCTTTGAAATATTTTAAAAAATAGTGTTTATGCACATAGTAACAAAAAAGCCAGGTATGAGAGTGGGTGGTTGCAATTTATGCCCCAAATACAACATCGATGCCTGCGTTTCCAGTTTCGGACCTCCTTGGCTCTTCTAAATGGCATCTTCATCATTTCTTGCTGCTGTTCTAGATGTTCCAATTTATGGGGTTTAAGTGGTGATCCTGGCAGTGACTGGCAAAATATGTCATTCACAGGGGAAGCTCTGAACCTATCCAAAGAACAAGAAAAGTTTATATAGCTTTTTTCAATAAAATCACGTTATGCAATGGCTCAACAAAAACTATAATGCCATACTCAGATAAAGTACAAAAATAATGCATCTAAGCCCATCCAGAGTATTTTGTGCTGATGTGGAATTTTAGTATAATGCTATAGGTACATAAGATTCCTACTGGTATCTATGAAATAGCATATATCTGTGATCTGCTGGTCACAGGAAAATATCATACAGGAATCACATTTTAAAAAATAGCCTGGGGTGCGATTTTTAAAAAGCTAAAATGTATCTGCCCTGTCTGGTGAAGTCCACTGACCTCTCTTTAGCTATGCCTAGCAAAAGTGAGGCAAGCAAAGTTCCTTGCGTGCCATAACATTCTCTTGGACATAAGACATGCCAGTACTAAGCAATCATGGAGCAGAAAGAGGAAAAAGTAGCAGAGAAATAATGTACCATGGATAAGTGATCCTATATTTTATGGAGTGGAAAAAAGGAGAGAACTTGCCTTGGGTACTTTATTTTATAGGAGCCACTACTAAGTAAAACTCAGCTAAAGCAACAATCTGAAAATTCTACTAAGAGCTAATGATAAAGTGCCTTTAAAAAAGAGAGTTATAGAATATTATACTTGAATTCTGGCCTACAATGTTAGCTGTTATCTCAATTCCTTACCTATATTTAGGATGGTTGCATAACAAAGGTGTCAAAATAACTACTTCATATTCACAAGTAGTGACTTCAGCCACGGAAAGTATCTCGTGTTTTGCTTCTGGGTGGCAGACATACATTACTGAACTTGATCTGGGAAGGTTTTGTCTCAGACTACAAGGTGTGCCATTTCCCATTCCTACAGGAAAATATGGGGTCATCTGCCCTTCTATATTTTTTGTCGGAATCTAGATTTGTAAAATATAGAGAGAAATATCAGCATTAGCTTGGAAAATGATACAAATATTCTTTCACCTTACAGGAAACCAATTGATCTGAAAATTACTGACTCTGTCAAAAGGACTAAGAAAGTATTTACTTATTAATAACTTTTTTGACATTGCCTTCTGGAATGAGGCTCCCATCCTGTTGGTGTTCTGGAAGACCATAAAGACCTGGCTGTTTCTCCAGGCCTTGGGCTAGGCTGGCTGGAGCCCCACTGGATGTTGGAGGTGGTGAGATGTTTTATGGTGTCTGCTGGAGTTCACCATCTTGTTCTTTCTTTTTCTTCTGGTCTACTTTGGTTTTGTTATTTGTTTTTTCTTATTACATTGTTTTTAATAACATCTGGTATATTGCGAGCCGCCGAGAGTCATTTGGAATGGGTGGCATCAAATTGAATAGAACAAATAAATAAAATTGCATTCGTCAATATTATTGTGTATCTAATGCCACAAGAAAAGCAAGTATGCATCAACCACCATAAAAAGTGGAACTAAGAAATTTAAGAGCAGATATTAATTACTAAGTAAAGTTGGCCATTGGGGAAGTAAATTTCCAAATTTCTCACTTGCCTCTTTTGCAGTGTCTTTTTCAATTCCCTTTTCTTCTTGATCTGGAAAATATGGCAAAAACCCGCCATATTATTTTCAGTAACCAATACCTGTGTTTTCATTTCTCTATAGCAGAAAACTAAATCTTTTGAAGTAGAGACTTTCTTTTAGCACAGTTCTCATACTTGACTGAGTCTAACATAAAGTCAGTATGAAATAAGATGGTATAGCTATTCAAAAATAAACTATGAGTTACTGGATCAATTCAAGGTCCTCAAGCCTATAATTATGGAAAAGTGCAAATGCATAAAGGGGCATTTTCAGAGAAATGTGAAATCAAAAAGAGGTACCTCGTGTTGGGCTTATTTTCCATCTGTGAGCTTAGCTGAAGGGAATATGGAATTCATTTATTATAATATAGTAGTGTGCAAAATGCTACACATTGCACTAACATACAGAAAACATCACACTGCTGTATTCTCATTATTACCAAAGTGTCTATTGTGGGGTAAGAAGAACTGCAGCCAATCCATCCACCTGATGTCTAATCTACTTTGGATCTTGGCTCAAATAAATTCCTTAGGTGTGCTATTTGGATATAGTTCATGGGGCCTGTAAATACATAAGTTTGATCAACACATAATCTAAACCTCTAAATTTAGAGCAAGGGTTTTTGCTGTAATACTTGGTCTTTCAGTAACATGCCACACAGCACATAGCGAAATGCAATGTAAATGCAGGACAAAAACTAAATTTAATGTAATTATTCTTAACATTAAATATAGGTGATACGATTTCTCTTTAGTCATGTATTTATTATTTTCTCTTTTCTGTCACACTGAAAAATACCATTTAGTAATAATGTCCGGGAAGTCTCTGGGGACCACAACCAAACCTCTCAAAGATTCTGTATCTCTGTGGATGCGGCCTCTATCAGTAGACTGAATTCAAACTTCATGACTAATGTATAGGTGTGAATGGACTCTCAGATGGGAAGCAGCCTGAGAGCATGTGCATCAGATCTGCTTATATTCTATATACTTTCCATACTTACATGAAAACAGTCTCTACTGAAGTCCTCAGCTTGCAAATAAAGTGAAGGAAAGCTTGTAAAGTGATTGATTATCCCATTTTGTTAGCTGCAGCTTGCTTCTATACAATACAATTATCCTTCATGCTATCATGTAATTAATTAACTAATTCTCTGTAAGTAAGGAATGAAGCAGCAACATAACATCAGTATATGATGAAATAAAAAAAGAGGTGATCAACAAAGTTTAACTACTACTGGAACCATGTTTTCACTAAGAATTAGAGATGGTGTATTATTCTACTTCTATACAGTTTAAGCCCTATTTTCTTTCATGAATAAATCATAATGGCTATTTCTTTTCATTAGTGCTTAAAAGACAAAGTAACCCACCTGGATCTAGTAGTGGGTTCTTTCTCAGCATATTTCCAAGATAATATTCTTGAATATTTATTTTCTACAAACAACAGGAGAGACATTTTCATTTATTTTCAAGACCACCACTTCTCCAATGCTTCAATATTTGTTAAAGCAATAGGCTAGAAGGATCCAAAGTTCAGTACAAAAATGGTACTTTTAAGCTTTTTATTATATTTGAGGGTAAAATGATACATACCTGCCCAGTTTCCTTCTCTTCATGATACTGTCGAATATGTTTACCATGGCAAACTTCATAAGTCCAGTACGATTCAATCTAAAAATATATTCCATGAACAATCATGTATTATTCTAGTTTAAACAGCAAAAACATTAAGGATTTTGTAAATATTTGAGATTTCTATATCAATGTGTAATATCGCCCAATTCTACTTAATATAATGGGTTGGACTGGAAGACCTCCAAGGTCCCTTCCAACCCTAAGATTCTATGATAACAAAGGAAGCCAAATGCTATGGAATTTGTGCTAATATAATGTCATTATCATCCCAGCAACAGGCTGATCAAATCAAATTCAAGACTTTGCAATAGGCCACCATCAGCAATTTGGATTGGATGGATATTTATGGTAAGATAAAGTTAACGTTAATGTGGATTTTAAAATCCACTTTATTAGATGTGCCATACTGAAAAAATGGAATAGATATAAACCCAGGCTGTGCCTGAAAATATCTCTATGGATCTCAGCACAAGAACCATTTTAGATAAGAGAAACAACAGGCAAAAACAAATGGTTAATGTACTAGGAATTATTAGAGAATCATCCAGAGGAATATAAAATTAAATGAAGAGAGCAACTAATGGCGGAAAGATATAGTTGATAATGGTTTTCCCATTTACAGCTATCAGAAAGATTTAAAATGGATAAAAAGACTTTGGGTATGGAGCAAAGAAAGTCAGAATTTGAACTGCAGTTGTGTACAGATGAACATGTAATCGCTAAAATGTATAAACTTTTGTTGAAATTTGAAATGGAAGAACAAGAACTTAAAAATGTATGATAAAGTGAGCTAAGAATGTTGGTTATAATATACAAATGGATCAATGGGAAAATATGTGGTCAAAAGGGTTGAAATTTGCATTATGTTATCATCTTAAAGAGAATTTTTATAAAATGATATATTGTTGGTACATGATGCCAGAGAAATTATCTAGATTATATAAAGGCATTCCAAATGTATGTTGGAAATGTGAACAACATGAAGGGACATTCTGTCATGCTTAGTGGACGTGTAAAAAAGCTAAAAAATTTTGGATTCAAATACAAACAGAGATACAGAGGATTTTAAAGATTAATATTCAACTGAAGGCAGAACTGTTCCTTTTAGGAATGATGGATACAGAGTTAGAAAAGAGTCATGGAAGATTATTTCAATATATGATTATTGTGGCAAGACTATTATATGTACAAAGATGGAAAGACTGGACACTATCTACCATGGAGGAATGGTTGGTGAAATTGACAGAACTTGCTGAGATGGCCAGACTGACTTCTTTGATTAGAAAAAGGTCATTACTGACATTCATCAATGCCTGGATGATTTTGGTTTTCTTATGGTTTTGATGATTACAAAGAATAGGTTATAGAAAGACAGGAATTATGATGTAATCTTAGAGAAGCTTGATTAGAATTGTATGTATAACTGCCGAGAGGAAGATCAGAAGTAATTTCTTTATATTTCTTTTCATGTTTTCTGTTCTTCTATTTTCTCTTTCTTTTTTCTATCTCCTTTTTTGTCTCTTTTTTCCTTTCTTTTCTCTTTCACGTTTACTACTTATTTATTTAGCAAATTTATATAGCCGCTCATCTCACTGAAGTGACTCTGTGCAGTGTATGACTATAAATAAAACAAAACAATAAAACAATAAATAAAAACAATAAAAAATATAAAAAAACACAATAATAAATACTGTAAAAAAACAGAAATACAAACCATAGGGGAAGGGAGAATAAAAATGGTCCCCTCAGCAATGGAGGCATCTAAGCAAGTCCCCGGTTACCTAGGAGCCCCAGGGCTGATCACATAAACAGGTTTTGAAGGCCTTTTGGAATAGCAAAAGGGATGGCGCTAATCTAATCTCAGGAGGAAGGATGTTCCATAAGGTGGGTGCCACAGCAGAGAAGGCATGCCTCCTGGGACCTGCCAAATGCAGGTCCCTAACCAATGGTACCTGCAGCATGCCTTCTCTGCAAGATCTGATGGGGCAGGCTGATGTAACTGATGTAATTCAGGGTGCTGTTTTTAACCTTTAAAGCCCTATATGGCATGGGACCAGGTTACCTAAGGGACTGCCTCTTCCCCATGTATTCAACCCATCCCACCCGATCACACAGAGAGGGCATGCTTCGGACCCCCTCGGTAAAAGAACTCTGATTAGCGGGGTCCAGAAGATGGGCCTTCTCTGCTGTAGTCCCCGCTCTTTGGAAGATTCTGCCTCTGGAGGTGAGATTGGCCCCCTTACTCCTGGCCTTCCGGCGGGCCTTGAAGACCTGGTTCTGCCACTTGGCCTGGGGTGGGGAGGGAATACATCAAGTATGGGGATGGCTAGCCCCATAGAGGCCTGCTGTCTTCACCCCCAGATCCATCATCTTCTTGAACTTTCTCCTTTTTTTAGTAATGTTTTGTTTAAATTTTTTGGTTTTATGTATTTATATATATTTATGGTTTTAATGTTTTGTGTGAGCCGCCCAGAGTCCCCCATCGCGGGGAGATGGGCAGGGAGAAATTTAATAAATAAATAAAATAAACAAACAAACTGGGGAGAGGTGGTCCCTTCAGATAGCCTAGTCATATGCCATGAAGGGCTTTAAAGGTTAAAACCAGCACCCTGAATTGGACCCAGAAGCAAACTGGCAACCAATGCAGCTTGCGGAACAGAGGTGTAACAGGCACTGTTCTCAGAGCACACATAACTGCCCTCACCACTGCATTCTGAACCAGCTGAAGCTTCTGGATACTCTTCAAGGGCAGCCCCATGTAGAGTGCATTGCACTAGTCCAATCTGGAGGTGACTAGGGCATGAAGGATTGTGAGCAGGGCCTGCCAATCCAGGAACAGGTGCAGCTAGTGCACAAGACAGAGCTGTGCAAAGGCCCTCCTGCCATGATTGCCACCTGCTCACTGAGCAGGAGTTGTGAGTCTAGGACAAACCCCAGATCGCACACTGGGTCTATCTGGGGTAGTGCAACCCCACCCAGGACAAAAGATGGCATAGCCCTGGAACCACCAGGCCCCAAAAACCACAGCCACTCAGTCGTGCCAGGCTGTTGTTCCACATCCAGACACACACAGCCTCCAGACACCAGGATAAGACGTTCACAGCATTGCTTAATTCATCAGGAATGGAGATATATAATTGAGTATCATCAGCATACTGATGATACCTCACCCCATGGTGACAGATAAACTCACCCAGCAGCCTCATGTAGATATTAAAAAGGAGAGGAAAAAGGACTGATCCCTGTGGCATCCCACATAGTAGGGGCCGAGAGCAGGATTTCTCCTCCCCAATCATCACTGATTGGAACTGACCCTGAAGGAAGCAGGTGAACCAGCACAGTACTGTGCCGCCCATCCCCAATCCCCTGAGTTGATCCAGAATGATACCATGGCTGATGGTATGGAAAGCTGCTGAGAGGTCAAGTAGGGCAAGGATGGATGTACTACCCCATTCCACCCACACCAGAGGTCATCCAAAAGCATGATCAATGCTGTTTCCGTCCCATACCCAGTTCTGAATCCTGACTGAAAGAGATCCAGATAATCCACTTCCTCCAAGGTCCTCTGAAGCTGTTGCACAACCACCTTCTCTATCACTTTCCTCAGAAAAGGGAGGTGAAATACTAGACAAAAATTGTCCAAAATAGTGGGGTTGAACGATGGCTTCTTGAGGAGGGGGCGAACCATGGCGTCTTTAACAAATGAAGGAGCAACCCCTTCACCCAAAGAATTAACCACCATCTGAACGCACTCACATGAGAGGCATGAATCTAAAGAGCAGGTGGCCGAGCTCACAGTCCTGAGGACCCTGACCACTTCCTCAGGTCCAACAGGTTCAAACCGTTCCCAGATAACCAGGCAAGACTCCTCCTCAGGGATGTCCCCTGGACCTGTGACAAGGCCAGCATCCAACTGGGAACAAATCTGAGCGACTTTATCTAACAGGTGCTGCACAAATTCCTCCACGTGCCCCTGTAAGAGGTTCTCTGCACCTCTCTTACCTAGGAGGGCCCATGTCACCCGAAACAGGGCTGTGAGGTGGCACTCTGTGGATGCAATAAGGGTGGAGAAGTACTGGCATTTCGCCACCCTTACTGCCATGAGGTAGGCCTTAATAGCAGCTTTAACCTGTATTCAGTCGAGTTCGTCCTTTGTTGAGTGCCAGTGACGCTCTAGTAGCCTCCATTTCACCTCCCTCAGTTCCTCCGTAAACCACGGGGAATGTCAGGATCCCCAAGAGGAAAGAGGTCACATGGGCATGATCCGATCCAAGGCCTTGGCTGCCCCCTTATTCTAAGTGGCAACCAGGGCCTCAGATGGACCATGCAGCAAACCAACAGGGAATAACCCCCAACTCCCTCTGAAACCGGTCAGGGTCCATCAGTTGCTGGGGGTGGACCAATCGAATGGGTCAAACCTCCTTGCAGTGGATAGTGGCACAAGAGAAACCCACAGAAATCAGGGCATGATCTGACCATGGCAAAGGGGACACCAAAAGCTCCCCCAGTTTCAGATCACATTGCCACTGCTCTGACAAGAATACTAATCTGCAGTATGACCACTTTCCCGAGTCAGGCTCTGGATGACCTGAGATAGGCCAATGGCAGTCATGGAAGCCATGAACTCCCAAGCCACCTCAGTCCCCATTCCCAGGAAAGGCAGATTAAAGTCCCCCAGAATCATAAGTATGGGGAACTCCAGCTGCCAACCCAAAAATGGCGTCAAGGAGCTCAGGCAGGGAGGTTGCTATGCAGCAGAGAGGTTGGTTCAACAGCAACAATCCCAACTGATCCCTAGAGCCTAACTTAAGGAACAGGGACTCACAACTGGGGACCTGTCAGGCAGGGCCCCTAAAAGCCATAAGGGTTTCCCTGATGACAATTTCCACACCTCCACCCCTACACCGGAGATGTTGATGCCACACTTGAAACCCAGCTGGACAAATTTCAGAAAAGGCAACCCCCACTTCAGGACCCAGCCAGGTCTCAGTGATACATGCCAGGTCAGCCCTCTCATCCACAATCAGATCACAGATAAGGGGAGCCTTATTGCAAACTGACTTGGCATTCAGTAGCAGCAACCAGAGGCTATATCTTTTTCTTTGAATCTACTCCTTATTATATATGTAAAATCTCTTAGTAAAAACTATTCTAAAAAAAAAATTCACAAAAAAGTAATACAAATTTCTACATAGCATATCAACTTTACAGGTGTTTATCTCAGTTTATTCTGATTTAGAACTACTTATCTCAAACCAAAGTAAACATACTCTATAAGAACAGCTACTTTGCTTAAACAGAGGTTCCAACAATTCAGCTGGGCTTGGTCCTTTATAATCCTTTTCCTCCTCCTAAAATAAGAATAATTGGATAGCATTATTGTCCTGAGTAAACTCAAAATGTTAGCAAATTTATGAATTGTATATGTATATATTTATTTTATTACATTGCTAAAAATTTACACAAAAAACAAATTACTGGAAAACAAATCAAGAACTGAAACACAAGGAGTAAACACAGACCAGATTTTACATTTATCAGTTAGTACTTGTTCTCATATTATCCATGCAACAGAATCCCACAGACTTTCTCAAAAATTGTGATAGAAATTGAACAAGATCCAAAGAACCACAAAATCACCTGAAGAGGAATTTATGAATATCTTTTCCATGCAAACAGCAGCCATACCTTCCCTGAATTAAACTGCTTATGAATCTTGCAGGATATTTTTATAGTATAAATATTTACTAAGTTAATACATGCCTTTTGTGACCATCTTTTCTTCTTACCTCCTGGCCCTCCATAGGTTTTCTCTCATTTCCCTCTCTAATATATTTAAAACCATTTGTGCTAATAAATGGCTACTTGCTCACATTAGATCAATCCATCCCAGTTGCCTGATGGACCTAGAAGGGTTTTAGAGAGCTCTTGGGATCTTTCCCTGAGGATCTGGTGGGCTATTCATCTGAGGCTTTAGTTTCTGTCTGGAATGGGCAGGTAATGACAGCCTTGGATCAGTTTATTTCTATGTAGCCTCTTGCTGTACGGCAATCCTGGGGGGATCATTGGTTTTCTGAGAACCTCTGGGAGATGAAATATCAGAAGACACACAAAGAGTGCTTTTGGAGGAAGACTAAGAGGAGTCCAACAGAAGAAATGTAAAATCCTGCACTAGGAATTAGATCAACGTGATAAGAATACTGAAATGTACTTATTTTTCCATTCTTATAGCATTGGCTGACAGTCAAGCAGCACCTTTTTCAAGTGACTTGCCCCTTGTTGGGAAGGGATAAACCTCAGGACTATCTTTTTGGGCACTGTGAAGAATATTCCAGACATCTAGTGGACAATGTTGCTGAGATTCTCTGAGTTGGACTTTGATTGGGCTAGTACAATTGAAGTGACAGAGACAGAGCCCTGCTTGGTTATCTAGAGAAATTTGATTCTGTAACTCCTGAGGAAGTGGACAGGATCTTTAAGACTGTAAACCCAGCCACTTGTTTGTTAGATTTTGTCCTTCTTGGCTTGCAAGGGCTGCTCAAGAGGTGGCATGTGAAGGTGTCAACTCTTTGAAAAAGGGTGTGGTTCCACCACCTTTGAAAGAGAGTGATGTACTCCTCCTCAAGAGGCCATCACTGGAGCTGAACTGTCCTGGACAATTTTTGTCCAGTCTCCAACTTCATTTTTTTGGAAGGGGCTGTTGAGAAGGTGGTTGGGTTGCAGTGACAGAAGACACTGGAAAAAACATATTATTTGAACTCTTTTCAATCAGGTTTCAGATCTAGACATAGTACTGAGACACTTGTCCATGACCTATTGAGGACCTGGGATGGGAGTAGTGCAACTGTCCTGGCCTTATATTTCTCAGCAGCTTTTGATACCATCAGCAATAGCTTCCTTCAAGACTGGCTTTAGGAAGCGGGAGTAGGGGACATAGTGTTACAGTGGTTCTTCTCCTTTGTCTGCAGTTGGTTTCAGCTGTTTTTGGTGGGGAGAAGAGATCAAACCCTCTGATCTGTGGGGTGCTTCAGGGATCTACATATTTGCCCCTTCTGTTTAACATCTACATGAGGCTGCTGGGGGAGGCCATTTGTCAGTTTGGGATCAGGAATCATCACTATGCAGATGATATTCAGTTTTATATTAAACTGGTGGTGGTGGACCAGGGGATGCTGTCAAGGTCTTATCCCAATGGCTGGAGGCTGTTGGGACCTGGATGGGTAGGAACAGGCTCAAGCTTAATTCTACCAGGACTGAGTGGCTGTGGGTGCTTGATACTCCTGGTACTGGGGGCTTTCCATGTCTATTCCTGAACAAAGTTGCACTGCCCATTCGGGACTGGTGCACAAGCTGGGGATCTTCCTCTTAGTTCCTGCTTGTAGAGCAGGCAGCAGCTGTGGCCAGGAAGGCCTTGGCACAGGTTCAACTTCTACACTATTTACACCCATTCCTAGACTGAGATACGTTCCTCAAAGTCACTCACGCCTTGGTCACAGGTGGACTACTGCAATGTGCTCCACATGGAGCTGCCCTTGAAGATTACCTAAAAGCTACAGCTGGATGAGAAAGCAGTGGCATGAGCAGTGATGGGCAAACTTTGCAATAGCCATGTAATACCCCCGCTACTTGAGCTATACTTGTTGCCAGTGGGCTTCTTGGTGCCATTGAAAGTGCTGGTCATCACCTATAAAGCCATACATGGCACAGGGACTATCTGAGGGATCCTCTGTCCTCTGTGGTGTCTGCCCATCTGATGCATTTTGACAGAAGTGGCTTGCTTTGGGTCCCATTGATTAAAAAATGTCATCTAGCAGGACCCAGGAAGTGGGCTTTCTCTGTTGTAGCACTGCCCTTTGGAAAACATCCCCTGGAGATTCATCTGGCTCCCACCATGCTTGCCTTTAAGCGTTTCTTATAAGTGTAGCTTTTTCCCCAGGCCTTGGGCTAGGATGCTTTGGTGGTCCCCTTTAAGTTGGGGGGGTGATGTTGAATAAAGTTATACTGTTCCTTTACATGAGTGTTGCGTTTTTAATATAATAGTTTTTTAATGTTGTGAAGCCACCCAGTTGTACTAGAATTGGGTAGCCTAGAAATTTTGACAAATAAAGAAATAAGATACCTGTACTTTAGGATTTGCTATTTAAGAGTAGTGAGCGTGTGGCTTTCCAGATGTTACTCAATTATTACTATCAACATTTGTCATCAATGACTATACAGGGCGAGATCACCAGGAGTTGTAATTGAACAACATCTGGGGTGCTGTTCAGGAAGAACCATTTTACTAATAAACTCAAATACATTTTTGTTGTATTACAAATAACAAACAAGATTCATGAAATAAGAACAGTATGTTAAATATAATCTTAAATAAAAACAGTTTAATAACAGATATTAATGTCAGACTACTCAGAAATCATTAAAAAACATTTGAAACTTAAACATGAGAATATTCATTACAGACTTTACAAACTATTTTATACAGCTTCTGTACAAAGAACAATATGTAAAATTACCTTATAGGGTCAGTACTCTGGACAGTATATAAAAAACAATGTTATTTCCTAATATCAGAGTGTTAAAAAAGCCAAACATCTAGATAAAATTATTAGCATAATATTTCTCTTATGTCCAAGGATTTTATTGATAATTTCTTGATAGCCTATTGTAAATATAAACATGCTAGTAACAGATATGACCTATTCTTTTTAACCAATTTGAGCCAATTAAATAATAAGAATACTTTATACTAGAAATGAAATCATTCTCGAAGAGAATTTAGAGTATAGATGGCTCTTAAGATCTTAATGGGTACAAGGTTTCAAAGCTCAGGTTCAACAAGTTAAAATGCATTTTATACTGCATCTTTAATCAACGTTTAACACAAGATGTCATGCCATGTCCCATTACAACTATGCCAAAATTCATATCCCTGTCATGCTAGCAATTCACAGCAACTTAAAAAAGGGTATTTGATTGGATGTAATCCCTTTTGTGCATCTTAAATATTTTATATAACACTTTTTGGTAGTTTCTATAATGAAATAATTGGTGTAGAATAACTTGCCTCATCTCCATTAGCTAACACTGGAAGAATGCACTTGTATTTTTCTTTATCTGCTGTTGTCATAATGATGTAATAATCTTCTTTGTACAGAACCCCAGCAGTAGGCTTAAGGAGAAGAAACACAGAAACAAACATTATTAAGAAGCAGGTCCTTGTTAGATAAAAAGGGATTTGCTGACTTGCTACTGCAAATAATGTACAGTACTGAGTCTATTCTTAGAGCTGCAGCAAACATCATTGTTAAATAAGCCATTTGATAAGCTGCCAGCAATGTCATGCTGGCAAATGAAATTTTAAAGAAAGCTCCCTTTCTACTCCATGACTAGAGAAATTAAAAGGGCACTTTTCCCAATTGCACAAGAAAAACGATTATTTACAAATTTCATAACAATTACAAAAACAGGGTTTTGCAAAAAAAAGTTTCAGTGCTTGAATAACATTTGCATGGTATGCTCTCAACTGCAGAGTATGATTCATCAATTCACACAGCCTGAAAGCAGGCATGATTGCTGCTCATAACAACACAGGAAACTACCTTATACAGTGATTAGTAATTGGTCCACATATCTCAGTATGTTCAACACTGATCAAGCATAATTCTCTGGGGTTTCAGACAGTCTTTTCTACAGAGGACAGCTGAGCCTGGGTTATTTTTATTAATCTGCAGCCTATCCACGTTAAGTTGTACATTGTGTTTGTTTGCTCTTATTGTATTCTTTGCAGAATTGTTTTCTCCATAGCCTTGTTTCTATGTATACAACATGCCCTCTAGCAATTTAGCACTGCAACAAGGCAGAATCCATGAGGATAATCATAGGCCTTGACAGACATTTTTAGAAATAGGTGACTTGAGTGGCACTTATCTTTCCAGTTGTGGAAAACATAATTCTGCTCTAAAAATATGAAATCCATTTATTTTTAGTCCTGAGCTCATAAATTACAAACTGATATAGTCAATAATCTATTTTATTCTCTATGAGTAACAAAAAACTATTTAAACAATACTCATAGTTTAATGCAGTGTTTCTTCTGCCTTTTAGGATCAACCATCATCAGTAAAGGAACAAGCAGTGAAGAAATATGCCACAGACTAGCACTTGGTAGAGCAGCCATGAAGGCCTTGGAAAAGATATTCAGATGTCGTGATGTGTCTATACCTACAAAGATCAGAACACTTCCAAAGATCACTATGGAAGTGAAAGTTGAAGAAGCAGATAAAAAAGTAATGACACTTTCGAACTTTGGTTTTGGAGAAAACACCTGAGAATACTATGGACAGTCAAGAAAACAAACAAACAGATCATTGAACAAATCAACCTGGAGTTCACACTTAAGGCACAAATGGCCAGGCTCAAATTATCCTACTTTGGACACATTATGTGAAGACCTAGCTTTCTGGAGAAGGCTCTAATGTTGGGAAAGGTGGAAGGAAAGAGAAAAAGAGGATGGCTAGCAGCAAGGTATATAGACTCAGTTACAGTGGCGATGGGTACACTGTTGGAAGACCTGAAAGACCAAGTTAGGGACAGATCATAATGGAGAAAGTCAATCTATGTGGTTGTTAAGAGTCGACAACTTGATGGCACATAATCAATCAAAATACAGTGTTTCTCCACCCCATGCTGGCTTGGGAATTCTGGGAGTTGAGGTTCACACATCTTCAAGCTGCCAAGGTTGAAAAACACTGCTCTAGGTATATGGACTTCTCAGTAATGGCCACATTAGCTGAGAATTGTGGAAGTGGTTCCATACATCAGGAAAGCACCCATGTTCAGCAAGGTAAGTCTAAAGTAAATGGCTGAAGAGGAAATAATGTTGAACTTTAGCTTCAGATGACTTTTTGAGCTAGTTTTGATTTACCAAATCATTTTTATTTCTTCAATGACTTACATTTTTTTTTCTAATCTATCTCTGACAATCAATTAGCAGTTGTCATTTCTTTCTACCACACTGTTTATCTGAAAAACATTATTGTTTCTGGGCTGTCAAACTAAATTATCCTACTCACAATGAAACTTGCCATTCAGAGAAAACAATTCCTTCAAAGCACAAGCAGCTTGTCAAAACCAACATGCAAACTGCCCTATGACACATTTTCAACCACCTACTAACATTTATATTCTGTGGTTATCCAAAAGGCCAATTTTAGCTGTACAATATTTCAGTTTTGATTCAGAAGAGATCTTTTGGAACATGAAAGAACAGGAATGCAAAATTAGGACACATTAACACATCTGTTTCCAGAATGCAGAAGCTGTGATGAGTTGCAGACAGGTGGTACATTTGTGATCCTTGACATTTGGAAGCATCTCTTTTGAGTCAGATCTGAAGCAATGCATAGCCTTAGCAGAATTAGAAACATGCAACTCACTTTTACAGTATCAAAATACTGTAAGTGAATGAAATCCTTAAGGGAGAATAAGCATGATCCTACAAACTTGAGAAACTTAGTCATAGTTAGGTTCCACTGATATCAAGGGAAAATGTTACTTACAGTTGGCTGATCAAAATCAATTGGAAGAAGATTCAGTGATCATACATGTAACTGGTACCCAATATTTATTTTATTAGAAACTCTAATAATATCAGAAATAGACATTTCTGAATTTAATGTATATTTTATTTTGCCCAATTACTCCTTCAAATCATTGGCCTATGATAAATTCATGATGGTATATCACCGTTCTAACACTAAAATCTGTACCGTTGCCATGGTACAAACTGAAACACAGTGATCTGGGTTAAGGTAAGTGAGCAGAGAAAAGAGACAGAATATGAACTCATGCTTCCGTTGTTATCATCTAAACACAGACCTCCATTCCCTGATCACAGTACAGTGGCACCTCGGGTCACAAACGCTTCTGTTCCCGACCAATTCGGGTCACGAACAGCATCATTTGCAAAATTTTGCTTCCGTTCGTGAACGCCGGATCGGGTGATGAACAGGATCCGCAGCCATTTTCCCTGCCGTGACACGTGGTCGGGGCTTCCTGTACGGAGGGGGACTCTCCCTCCAAACAATAACTGCCTCCCCACCCGCCTTTCTGTCCTCCACGCCAGAAGTCGCCTCGAGCAAGGTTAGCGTTCTCTCTCTTCGTACTGTACTTTGTGTCATATTTTTGTGGTTTAAAAAACAACAACATATGGTTCAGAACAGATTAACCTTATTTACATTGAACCTTATGGGAAAATTTGATTTGGGTTGCAACCAAAATCGGTTGGCGACCAAATTCGTAGGGGTCAGAACGGATTAACCATATTTACATTGAACCTTATGGGAAAATTTGATTCGGGTCGCGACCAGAATTGCGGAACGAATTAAGTTCGTGAACCAAGGTAGCACTGTAACTTCCCACTGTGCTGCTGTTTCCAGAGCTGTGAAAATCCAAAGCATACCTAAGATCTAACGGTTTTCTTCAACTCAAGCACTTCTTTCAGATTTGCTTCTCATATTCAACCATGCCAGTTGGGGGAGGGGGGTGCAGGAGAGACAATTTGACTTTTATTGGTAGAATTTTTGGCAGGATACATAGCAACTTCAAGGGTTAAGAGCAACCCTGCTGGATCATACTAGAGATCCAATTTCATTCAGTGCTCTGTAGAGGATGTTCAGTAGTGAGTGGTATACAGTGTCCATAACAGTAACCAGTCAGACGACTCTGAGTAACTCGCAGTACAAGAAGACAATAAACTCACCTTCAGTGTGAGAAACTGCCCTTGGAACGCAAAGGCTCCACTTAGGTACCACAGCTAGCAACCACGAACAGATCAATCAATGTTCCTTTTAAAAAGGAAAGACAGCCCAGCCATGTTGGCTCATTAGCAAAAGGAAACAAGGCCACAGTCGAGTAAGATCCTAGAACCAACCAATGTCACCAACTAGCTAGCAACGTTTCGGCTTCTCAGGTCACTTCGTCACGTTAAAAATCGCAAAAATCTACAACTACCAAATCTGAAGTGGAAAACTACCACAAGGGAACAGCAAAGAGTTAAAGCTGTGGTATCTCTTTGCTACAACCTGGCGGTCATCCGTATTTCTGCACTTCAGATCCGGCAGCCTTATGAAAACCTGCGAAGTGGCGTGTCCCGGCCCGGCCTGCTTCGCCGGGCTTCCCGTACATCGGCCCTTCTCCCCACCAATCGCTTCTTTCCTCACCGGGTCCCTCTATTCCTCCTCGTTTAAAACTCCCTTCTCCAGCCAGCCACCCACCAGGATGAATTCTCTGCCCGGCCAGTTTACTCGGAAAGGCACGTCGTCGTTAAACTGCGGGAGCGACCTGCCGCCGCCGCCCATGGCCGCCTTCGTTTCCAGGAGCCCCCACAGCAACAGGCGCACCAGCACAGCCCCTCTCCGGAGCTCCGGCTTTCTCCGCTTCATTCTTTGCGGGAGCCCGTCCGAGACGGCCGGCAACCACCAATCACCACACGCCCAAAGAAGCCGGCCACGTCTACTTCCGGAGGAGGAAGCCACGTGACTTCCTGTCCACTGAAATCCTAGAGTTACAGTCAGCTGCGCTTGGTTTCCGCTGGCCGTGGGTTTACTTCTTTGTTTCGGTTGTCCCATGAAGATTGAAAATAAGAGTAGACTTCCCAAACCTCGTATTGCCGAAATATGGAGAACATTAATTTATAACGCCTCAAGCTAATTCTTTCGATTTCTGAGATCACTCCGTGTCACAGGGATTAATGGCATTGTGACCTTCAAAGCAAGTTTTTCATTGAAGTATACTGCTTTCAACATATTTCAGAATCTTTCTTTCTAAGATTCTCACAATACCACTCTGCTCCTATAACCACTAGGCAACAATATGTCACAACACTGGTATAACAGGATGCCACAGGACGTTGTTGAGTCGACTGATAGTCTCTATAGTTCAACGTAAGCGCAGGCTATGTGTGACTCTACACTCTGCGGTGGTCTATGAATTTTCCTCCCGCGGGTCCCGGCCTCTGGTCAACATCCGGGCCAGGCGGAGCGCGTTGCCTGAGGAGACGAAAGATGGTAAGACGCTTCCGAGACGGGGAAGGGAGTGACATGGTCCTTTCTCTGCGGGACCGTTTTCTCCCGGAAGGTCCGGTGAAAACTGGCTCCTCTTTTATGCCTTTTGAAAACTAACGGCCGAGAAATCCATGGTTGTGAGGAGATTGCCAGGCTCTCGCGGTGGGAACGGAATAAAGATACTGTCTCTTGCAGCATAGCAGCAAGAGATAATGGATTAAGCACATAGACATGATATATTTGGTTTGTTTGTTTATATTTCGAATTTAGACACCGCCCATCTCACGAGGAAGTGGCTCTTATATTGTCGGCAACTGACCGAAGCTGCCTCAGAAGTTAAGCTGGGTCGCTGTGGGGTAGTTCATAGATGGGAGGCCGCCATCAGGGAATCTCAGAGTTGCAGACCTTATTTTTCTTACATTAATAGGCCGCTTCAATCATGGTTTATTCTCAGCGGTTTAAATTCCTAATTTCTAGTAATGAGATTAAAACAGTACACATAATAACAAAAATGCACATAGTTTGCACTGCCAAGAGCAAATAAACAAGAGCCAGAACAAAACCTAACCCTATCATAAAAGAAGGACTTGACTGACCTCCAGGTTACTTCAGGTACCTACAGTAGATTTCAGGGAGACTCAGAGTATGCAGGGCTAGCTGGAGTTTTCTGTTTTGCCATGTGAAGACTTTGGTAATGCCTATTTTAATAGGCAAATAATGCCTATTTTGCCTGTTCTCACCAAACAATACCATTGAAATCCAACCGTTTAATTAGATGGGTTGATAAGGGCTGGAAAAAAAAAGAACGGGAGGGAATTGTAGTTCATTAGTTTGCCTTTCCTGATTAAGAAAATATAATAATGCAAGGAAACTCTTACTCTGTTAATTGAAGCTATTATCTGGGCTTTCTTGTCTGCTTGTGATGTTAGAAGTTACTGTTAATTTAGAATATGTACGTATGAGTCAAGGGAGGTAATTATGCAGAGAAAAGGAGAAATGCATACCACTTCCATAATTTGGTACTCTCTGGATTATAATTATTAATCAGCATGGCTATGTGGGAGTTGTAGTCCCCACACATCTTGGAAGGATATCAGGTCAAAGAAGGCAACTATGGCTGTTAGGCCTGTTACTCTAATGAGATATCACATTAATAAAATGTCTCTTTTTATAACAGTGCATCTTATTAAATGTTTAATGCAGTAAAATTATAGATGGAAATACATTTCCTCCTAATCTGCATAATCTCATCTACATATTACCTGTATTTGTAATAAAAAATAGTACCATAGTGGCAACAGCTACTGCAACTCATACATAAAAATATGGAATGTCAGGTATTCATATTTAATTCAACAGATATTACTCAACTAACTTGGAAGTGTGCCTAATATTGTTGCCTTAGAGCTACTTTTCACTTGATAGTTTATAATTGTAGGAAATCTGTGAACAATGCATGCACATTTAAATAATTCCTGAGGATTTAATTAATATATAACCTCATTGAAAAATATTGTACTTAAGATGATATTACTTACTTTGATTTGACAGTTCTTTTTCTGGTATCAAATTTTTGATGGCGTCTTCATACAAGCATGAAAACTATTATTTTATACAGTCAAGTTTGAATTAACCCTAACACAATAACTTCATTGTTGGACCTTTCTGACAAAATGCTAGTTATTGATGCTTCAGTATGTATTAACAGAGACTAGTACTGACTGTGAACATTGTTCCTTTTAAGTTGTGGTAACATGGCAGATGCATTTATGTGATTTTCTGATTATACTTTTGCAATGATGTCAAATTTGGTTTAAAATTGAAACATTTTTACTTTTCCAGTGTAGTGGTGATTTTTTATTGTACCATGTTATGTGCACAAAATGGTATATAATACAACAGCTCATATTGTAATGTATGAAATGGGAAAATACCCATTCCATGGAATATATCTATGACATCAAACACAGTTGTAAAGAAATCTACTATGGATATCTTTTTGCTTCTAATCAGGATTTTTTCAGAAATACTGCAGAGGTAGTAGGGATGTGTCTAATTGTTCTCCTTGTTACAAGCTTTTGGGAAGATATTTTTTTGCATAGAAAATTATACCCCTATAAAATACACTTAATGTAACTCATTTAAAATATGGAAGTGCAAGGAATAATGTTCCATTTATTTTCTGGTAAAAACAAGCCACCCTGTGATGCAGTATGAAATAAACTCCTAAGAGTGGTACTGGCTTTTTAATGCACTTTTCATTTTAAGCTTAAAGGTCACCACATTTCAATTATAACCTTTTTCATATTTGTACAGTACCTCAATACTGCATCTCTAGTGTTGATGACTGGGATCCAAAGATTAGGATCCAAAGATTTCAGAATGCCCAATGGAACTGTAGTTTTGTTTTGTTTTTTCAGAGCAGCAATCTATGACTTATTACAAACTGTTATTAAAATCCCACTTAATTTTTAAAAAGTTTATCATGCAGCATGAGTTTCTACTTGAGAAATGAAAATCCAACATTTCTTTGGTTATATAATATAGTACTCATTTACTAGTTGCTGAACTCTGCGTAATGTAACTGAATTACAATAGAATAATCTGAATTAAAAATCAGTAGTAAAAAAATCCAATGACTTTTATGGTAGCTAAACCCTATTTCTATGTAGATGTTTTTATTATGATGTAATAATTATTCATATTTAGCCTATAAGTGATTTATTTTACTGTGAACTGGAAACACCATTTATGGTTCGTATCAGAATTCCTTTTCATTGTTTAATATTTTGATTAACTCCTTATTGAGACTATCACGCTTCTTCCCAAATCCAGACTTAGTTTTCTCACTTTGTTGAATACAGATACCTTCAAATAGACAAACAACACTGCAGCATAACATTTGCAAGTATTTGATAAACAGAGGGAGAGAAACAATGTATGGACTTAAACCATAATTGTTGTATTACTAATGCAAAATCATACAAGTTTCATTATGCAAATGACAAACACAGAACCAGTTTATGCTTTTGTTGAAAGTTTTAAGAAAAGAACTAAATCCGTGAGAAGCACATGCATAGTTGGGATGGAAACATTTTCTGTTGTTGTGTTCTGAGATCATCATTTATCCCCCCAAAAGTTAACACAGCAGATATCCATTTCAGTGACAGCTGAGAAAGTTTAGAAGTCCCAAAATTTTTGTTTAGGTTAAGCCCCAGCTATCTGCTGTGCAACTTGCCTCTGAACTCTAAATATAGTATCCTGAAAAGAGAGATATTTTAAGCTAAATCAACAGCTTATGCTTACCTGGTGTGAATTTTAATTTGGACTCTGCTTCTACATGGTTTCAAAAATATTTTGACAGGTGGTTTAGGTGTATGTAATACAATCTTCAACAAATAACAAGTTCAAAGCACTATGGGAGAGAGATGCACAACTGAATAGATTTTTAAAGCGTGTTTACTGATGAGCTATAGCCATCAAAGAGGTATTCTACAGTGTTCTTGTTTGAAGTCGTGGGCCTAATGAAGACATAATAATATTCTTATCTGTCCTTAAGAGATTGAAAATGGACTGGAGCTCATGTACTTTCCTTCGTTTGCTGACATTAACTATAGTTTATCATTGCAATATTATATCAGTGAGAGATTGTAACTAGGCTTTCCAAATTCTTGTTAGTAGGAAATATAATTATGTTAATTATAATACATTATCCAGGTAGAACTGGAACTATGCTAATTAATGGTGATAACGAGACTTGGGAATTTGGAGTGTAAACTTTCATTCAGAAACCTTTCCTATGCTGCAAGTCATGCTCCAATACTTCTGAGGAAGTTTGGCTTACAAGGGAGTTTACTCTTTATTTGGATGCTTGCCAGACTTCTGTCAGTCCTTATAGAAACAAAAATCATTTTACCTTTGAAGAGATGGAAATAGCTACCACTATGCAAATGTTTTTCTGTTGCAGCAGGAGGCACCTTTCTAATCCCTCATTAAAGAGTTTCTGAACATTCTGTTTGAGAGCCAAAAGCAATTACAATCAAAAATTGTAAAAAAAAATTGTGTTCTTTTTTGCTAATGGCCATCCTCTTTTCAAATGGACTGGGCTGCATAATCCACATATTTCCAAAATTTTCTTATTAGTGTTTACAAAGAAAAGTGCTGTCTTCATAATGAAAGCTTTATAAATGCATGGAAATTTAGGAAAACTAAGGGTTGTTTGTCACTAAACACAAATATCGAAGGAGAAATGTTCTTGTACCTCAGCATTCTATTGTGTGTTCTTAGCCACCAGAAGCAAGAAGCTGTGAAACTACAGCATTAGATACTGGTGACTACACCATTTTGGTATAGTAAATGTTGAAGAATGGGTTTTTGTGAGTTTTACTATATGGAGCTCTAGTTACTGGGATAAGTGCAAAGTAAATTTCAACTCATTTGACTAGTTCTGAAAACTGCCTAATTATTATGGATAGGAGGTTTTGTTACGTTCTTATTACTGTAGATTAAAGTTGTCTTCCTGATTACAATTGTTTTCCAAAAAATGAGAGAAAGCCTTGTGGTACCAGTATACATCACTTCTGAAGATATTGAGACCATGAATGCAAAGTGCAGTTTCCTTCCGTTTATAACTATTTGATCATCTTATCAATAGGCAAATAATAATAATATATAATAATAATATATAAAATCATTGAGTTTGGGGGAGTTAAATTAAATGCTAAATAATATATAATAAGCAATATAGTATCTAAAATATTTCAAATAGTTATACAAATAATCCAGGTATAATCGGCACTTAAAATGTAATCCTACACATTTACTTTGCACAGTGTTGGACTTAATCCTAAACAAGTGTAGAAAGGATTTCTCCCATAGCGCTGTAATCTACAAATCCCACTGGGAATATTTTTGAAGGAATATGATTGACATTTAAGTCAACACACATCACTCAATACTATGCATTTATTTCTTGAAAGGAACTTCCTTTTATGCATAGGATTGCATCCGTATCTACGTGCAGAATCTAGTTCAAAACTTGTTTTTAGAAAGGAAAAACAAAATCTAATAACTTAAAGCTAAGAAAGCTACTTAAACCTTCAAACTTAAGTTTCAGGTCTGTTATTCAAATTTGAGAAATGAACAGAAAAGCATTCTTAAAATTTTATGAAAATTCAAAGTTCCTTCTTTAAAATTTTGAAAATATCATTTTAAAAATAATTCTCTACCACTCAAGGACAGTGGTGCCTCAATGAAATACAAAAACTAATTTCTTAAATTTTGATGGATTATTTCCAAATTATATATACAATATAAACAGAATAAACTTATTCTGATAGCGAAGAAACTGTTTGCAAAGTGACTGTTATACAGATTTTTTTTGCTCTTGTTCCAATAGTTTCTTTACTAGTTTCTCTAAAGTAAAAAGATGTTCATCTACGTCTTCTGGTACAAGATCCCTGAGGGAATTGCAAAGTTCAAATAGGTATTCTGTATTTCTTCCACTAGGACCAACTGCATTAAAAATCTGTTTGGCAATTTCTTCTAGGGGTGCTGGTCCGAGGTAGTTAGGGTTTTCACAGGTTCCAATATATAATAGCACGTTAAAAGGTTCCACTGCAGGATCTTTGGGATAGAAGACAATAGTTGTAGTCCTATATCCACCCTTCTCTCGAAAATCAAGATAGGCTTTTACTTCAACTTCTTGTCCTATTGGCAGTTTATATGCAACACCCCATACACAGCCCTGTAGAAGAATACAATCAGAAAGGTAAAACATATAAAGATCAGACTCTATAAAGATTTTCAGAAGTTTACTTTATCTCCACTCTTCGAAACCTTTGTTGTCAGTAATGCATGCACATAACTTCTTTAATGAAAGAAAGACTAGACAACAGGATATTAATGATGGAACTGCAGGTTCCCAAACCCATGTTTCCAATTCTTCACCTGCTCTCCTCCCTTTAACATGTTTTTTCTTCGATGGTTTTAGTCTGGTTAAGAACTCTCTTTCTACTCTCTGTGCAGGCACTTCACCTAACAGGTACTGTTAATTTAGCAGGATATATTGATAGAAATATGCTAAAAATATTGCTAATTTCTACAGTATTAGTTGTATATTAGTAATTCCGGATGACCTCAGAGTATTGATTTAAAATAGCTAGTTTGCAATGACTGTGGCAAATTCTTAAAGAGATGGGGATACCAGACCACCTTACCTGTCTCCTGAGAAATCTGTATGCGGGCCAAGAAGCAACAGTTAGAACCGGTCATGGAACTACCGATTGGTTCAAAATAGGGAAAGGAGTACAACAAGGCTGTATACTGTCACCCTGCTTATTTAACCTATATGCAGAGTACATCATGAGAAATGCCAGGCTGGAAGAATCACAAACCGGAATTAAGATTGCAGGGAGAAACATCAATAACCTCAGATATGCAGACGATACCACCCTAATGGCAGAAAGTGAAGAAGAATTAAAGAGCCTCTTGATGAGGGTGAAAGAGGAGAGTGCGAAAGCTGGCTTGAAACTCAACATTAAAAAAACTAAGATCATGGCATCTGGACCCATCAATCCCTGGCAAATAGAAGGGGTAGAAATGGAAGCAGTAACAGACTTCATTTATTTGGGCTCCAAGATCACTGCAGACGGAGACTGCAGCCATGAAATTAAAAGACGCTTGCTCCTTGGGAGGAAAGCTATGGCAAACCTAGATAGCATATTAAAAAGCAGAGACGTCACCTTGCCGACAAAGATCCGCATAGTCAAAGCTATGGTTTTTCCAGTAGTAATGTATGGCTGTGAGAGCTGGACCATAAAGAAGGCTGAACGCTGAAGAATTGATGCCTTTGAACTGTGGTGCTGGAGAAGACTCTTAAGAGTCCCCTGGACTGCTAGGAGGTTAAACCAGTCAATCTTAAAGGAAATCAACTCTGATTGCTCATTGGAAGGATTGATAATGAAGCTCAAGCTCAGATACTTTGGTCACCTAATGTGAAGAGAGGACTCTTTGGAAAAGACCCTGATGCTGGGAAAGATGGAAGGCAAAAGGAGAAGAGGACGGCAGAGGATGAGATGGCTAGATAGCATCACTGAAGCGATGAGCATGAAATTGAGCAAACTCAGGGAGGCAGTGAAAGATAGGAAGGCCTGGCGCAATACATGGGGTCACGAAGAGTCGGACACGATTTAACGACTGAACAACAATGATTGGAGTTCATTTTACAATACAAATGCTGGGGAAAGAAAGAAAAAAACCAAGCTATAGTATTCTTTGCTTATAGAGGAAGCTGTCTGCTAACGTAATAGGATCTAACTGCACAGCAGTATGAAAAAAACTTACCAGAAAAGTACAGAAGAATTCACAGTAGCAGGCACTGTGTTGCATTTTGCTGATCTTGTCAAGCACAAAAGGTTGAAATCTGTAGCTGCCATTAATTCGGCAGCATTACAGGAAAATTAGTGGTGTTCAAACCACCTTGTTTTCATGACATTCATATATATTCTTAAGAACATATAAATACTGGGGGAGTATCACTGATGCTACTTAGAAAACATATGCACAGTTGAGGCTTCAGGGCTATATGCAGCCACCATATCCCTTCAAAACTTGCCTCCAATTGTAATTTTTAAGGCTTTAGGAGAAAGAAACTCTTCAGTGCATCATAAGTAAACTATTTAATTTAATATAATTTACATTATATCACAGTTAAACTGGCAAAATAATTTTTATTTTGGTCTCAGCCACTTTTTAATCCTGGCTTTGCTTAATTTTTATACTGGGTCCCTAGCATATCATCTAGAAGTCAAGAGTGGTCCTTGGTCTGAACATTCCTAATTTAGACGAAATCAAGGTGATAAATAATTGAAATATGAACTTAGCTTATTTTGTTTTATTTCACATCTTTGACTTCAGAATGTTTCACATGTATTTTCAGTAATCATTGCAATAATCCTATAAGACACTGTAAGTTTTTACCTTTGCTCTTCAGATGGACCTCAAAGAAGAGATTGAGAACCCAAGGCTGAAAATTTAATTCACCCATGAGTTTGCAGCTGATTTGAGGATGGAACTGAGATTCTCATGGTTCACATTTTTACTCTCTGATCCTAGGCAAGTTTACTTCAAATAAGTAGGTTTAGTGGTACCTATCTGTGTAAAATTGTACTTTTAGCATCAGTTTTGCAGTATTTAACAGCAGGTCATAGGAAGGGAGCAGTTGTTTATTTTCCTTGTACTAGAAATAGAACATTAACTTCTAAAGAGGTTTAAAATAAAAACATTGTGATTTTCAACAGCATGTTAAATTATTATGCTAATCCACAGAATATGTGAAGATGAATAAATGGGTAAAAAGCTCAAGGAAATCATGCAAGTATGAGATAAATTACAATGGCAAAAGAGTATACTAAGGAGCGCATTGGAACTGAGAGTCTCAATTTTTTTTTTTTAAAGAAACATAATGGAATATGCCCTGAAGAACCAGCACTTCAGAGAGCAGACAGTTTTTTAAATTTTTAATTGTTTTGTATAATTCCTTATTGAAATTTTATTTTATGACATAACATTGACCAAATATATTTTAAATAAAATTGTGTTTATATGGGGCAGGACACTGAATTTCTTTACTATTAATAAAGGGTAAATATCTGCTTTACCATTCAGCAGGATATTACTTTCTTGCTCACATATGGTGGAATCCAACACAAATACTGAAAGTATGTATACTGGCAAGAAATGCCACTGGGAGGGAGAATTTGGCACAGGATGTCTCTAAGAGTGCTATCTGATTGCATATTTTGTAGTCTGCAATGTGTCTCATCAGTGCTCTCTTCAACCATGGAGGCATCCACAGGTAGAACCAGACATTATAAGGAGCATATATTTTTCCTTATTTTTTTTTTCTCATATCCACTCTGTGAAACTAATAAGCTTGCCTGGACGTTAAATTACCTTTTATACCAGGATCTCATTACAGGTAGTCCTCGCTTAACAATCATTAGTTCAGTGACCGTTTGAAGTTATGACGGCACTAAATGAATGGTAGTTATGGCTTGGAGTTATGGTAGTTAGTCCTCGCAGTTATGGCCATTACAGCGTCCCCCACAATCACATGATCAAAATTCAGGTGCTTGATAGCCTGCCTGCATTTACGACCACACTGTGCGCTTCAACTCCCCCTACCCGCCTATCTTCCCACCCATCTCTGCCCTTTTAGCCCCCCTACACTCCACCGCCTAACAATACAATTTATTATACAATCATATACTACAGCGGCTAGGTTTACCCCTGTACTAAGCCATAATGTGATTTTGATGTGTGAACTCATTCAAAGGATTAAACATATATTGGTGAAAACAGAATAATAGTAATTATTATTTGGAAGAGATTTTGGAAGAGTTGTGTCTGATAAATATAAAAAGGGTAGCCTCCTATGTTTATAAAGCCTTCTGCCTTTCTTCTAATTGCATAAGTTTAGGTTACAGCCAAATCTTCCTTTTTTTTGCTTCACAGATTATTTCTTAAATTCTAAAAGGAGGATTAGGATGTATTTAGGAAGAGTTGGGGGGAGATGGGTGGGTGGGGGAAGTTGAGGGGAGGCAAGCCAGCAGGGCAGGAGAAGCGTGAGGTCCTTGCCTAATGATGGTGTGGTCCTTGCCTAATGACTGCAATCGGGGCTACTGGAACTGCTGTTGCTAAGCAGTGGAGTCATGTGATGCTTTGTCTAATGGCTGCTTCGCTTAGCGGTGGAAGTTCTGGTCCCAATTAGGGTCATTAAGCAAGGACTACTTATACTTTGGCAAGCATAAATTGGGAACAAGGAGTTCCTGAGATAAATTATTGAATCCTTGTGTTCAAATATAAAAATAACTATTATGGGACCACTAATTACAATACAATTCCTTGTAACTGCCACACAGTTTGTGGGGGGTGGGGGGGATGGAGATAGAGAAAGAAGCTCATTTTTGTTTGGCAGATAGTGTCAAGTTGTTAGATTTACTTCCATATATACAAATTAATTCTCAGCTATTTTCCAGGAGTCCTAATGCACACTTCAGTAAAAGCTGAATGGAGAAAGAGGAAAGAAAGAAAAAGAAGATATCTCAAAGGTGAACAGGAATCAGTTTGTTTGAGACCAGTATCATGCACATTAGGAGACTTTTTCAGGGAAATGGAACTAGTTTCTTTAGCTGACTGGTTTATAAACAGCTGTATACTATTTTAGCCATTTTTCTATAGGAACAGTTTTCTTTGCCCATGAAAAAGTCAATTTGGTACATGTTATGCTCAAGCTTGTTCCTACATCATAACTTTGAAGATCCTTCTTCATATCTTTGGGGAAAAATGACAAAATTGAAACCCTATCCATATTTACTCTGAAGTAAATTACACTGTGTCCATATGAATTTACACACTAATAGATGTGTATAGGATTGCAGTTTAAAAGTCTAGCTTTCTCTGTATTTCAGAGTTAAGAAGGTCGTTTCCTACTACTATTGAGGACAAAGTATACCTATAGAACAGTGTAAAAATGCAACTACTATACCTCAGGATCTTCAATAAGTGTCACAACTCTTCCAGGCTAAAATTTAAAAACAAACAAACAAAAAACACTTTTTCAGTAAGAACTTTAATTGTCAGAGCAGATGCAAAAGTGGATTTTTTGTAAAACAAGAACCAAAACCAAAACCACAAGATTATTAAATAAATACAATATATCTGGAAGTGTTTGACTTCTTTCATAGTGACAGTATATTTGCTGGTTGAGGAGATTATACCTGATAAGAATGCATAATGTGACATCAGTTAATTTTTAATCATTTTATTTATGTACTACAAGTGCTTTTAGGCTGGTTTAATCAAACAAAACAATTCAACTCAGTAGTAATAACAAACCAGCAATAAGCAATGCCCACGTGCATCTCAGGCACATTATCATTGGTTTCTCAACTCCTGAATGCCTGCTTAAACATGCAGGTTTTCACAGACTTTTAAAATGTTAATAATAAGGATGGTGATCTTAGTTTAAGAGGCAGCTGCTTCCATAGAAGGGGAGCTCCAGTGCAGAATGCTTGCTTTTGAGTCCCTCCTGTAGATTTCTGGGATGTGTGGAGATTCTAAGTGTGCTCTTTCTACTTGCATGCCTTGTGGAGGCAGCTTCTACTTGGAACAAATGATTTCATAAATACCCAGTTCTCTTAGCACCTTGAATTGCATCCAGAAACAAACTGGCAACCATAATATTTGTGTTGTATGATAATAATGGAATGTTCCCATTAGTACATGGGCAGCTGCATTTTGTTCCAGCTGAAGTTTTTTGGGGGGTCTTCAAGAACAGTCCCCTGTATAGTGAACTGCAGTAATTCAGTTGGGAGGTGACAAGGCATGAATGTCTCTTGCCAGTGCCTCCTGTTCCAGGAACAGTTGTAACTGGCACACCAGTGGCAGCTGGCGAACTGGTGTGCCTTCTAGCCACAGGTTTCACTTGCAGGAGAATCCCCAGGTTATAGATCAGATCCTTCTGAGGGCACAACCCGACCTATAGCTAATATTGCTACTGTCCCAGAATTGTTTGGCTTCTAAACAGCATGAGTAAGGCCTGTTACTCTTTGTGTTTTCCCCCCTTGATTTATTTTTTTTACTTGTGCTACATTTCTTTTATTCTAATGAAATCAAATAAATTGCTCTACTAGGTCTTTTCTCTGCCAGTTAGCTGAAAATGTTTTTTTTTTCTGTTTCAAGACTATTGTAGATGAATATATTCCACCCAAAACATAATCAATCGAGGGTTTCATGAATGTGTGCATGTCACACAATGCCAAAAATAAATAAGCTATATTATGTTTAACTTAGATATGAAATAGGGAGCTTAACAGCAGAACACTCTCTTGTTGATTTTTTATTTACTTGGTTGCCAGGAAAATCTTTTATGGGAACAGGGAATATGGAAACCACAGTTCCTGTTGACGGGAATATTTTAATTTGTCTCCAGGCAACTCACTTGCTAGGCTCTCTAACCCATCTGATTTTTAAAAATGATGATGATGATGATGATGATGATATAATAGCAGGAAGCTGGCATGTTACAAAGCACAAGCCTCTAGAATCATGTAGTCTTTGAATCCCACATAAGTCTTACTGGGAGATGGGGCTTGGCCTCAGGAGTTTGCTTGCCTTCTGATAAATGAATATTGTGTGATTGGCTATGCATACTACAACAGCTATGTTCTCAATCCACCTACCACTATGTTTTCAAAATGTTAATGGGCCCCTGGCCCATAACAACTAAGTATGCCCCCTGTTCTGTACTTTGTAATCATCAGTAAGGTCAGATGGGTGATGAGATTTGGTTTCAGGAATGTATCCATGCACTGTACTCAAGAATGATCTCATTTGGACGCATGTATAGCTTAAGAATGGAGTGTCCTCTCCACCACAAACAGGTTCCTTCTTCCCAGTTTTCTAACTCTGTTAATTGGCAATCTGGTAGCTAATAGCTAGGAAATTGACACTGTGTTACCTTAGCTAAAAACCCATTAAAAGGCCTAAGCTAAGGTGCTACTTCTCAGTCTTAGTTCATGTCAACAACATAGGAATCTGTGTTAAAGTTAATTCATGGTTACTATTTCTCTGAACTCTTTTAAAAGACAGAAACATTTACAATTTATAAACTGATAATTAAATTAAAGTACTTTTTCATTAAATGTTCAGAAGCACATAGGTACTGTTTTATTCAATTGCGAAGATGTTCAGATGATTGATTTGAACGTTGTACCTAAGTTTTCTAATTTCTGTATTATATTCCACTATCTACATTAGTATTGATTTGAATCAGAAAACCTTAATCTTTATAGCTTTCTTTGGTATTACAAATGGAAAAAAAATGCAAATATATATTATTTAAAAAGGTTTTTTTTGTAGATTTACTGTGGATGTTCTAGCCTTATGTTGAAATGTTATAAGGAGCATATGCCTTTAAATGAATTTTCAAAATTTATTGTAAGGATTTCAGATTGGAGATGTGAATTGCATATAAAAAGTAAACAACTTTATTTGAAAGGTATAAACTCTACTGAATATTAATGTTGTTGCATATTTTCTAATCCCAGAAGAATACCAATTATTTCTAAGTATTGGCTCATTTATGTTGAAGCCAGTGAGTATTTCTGATGACTGACAAATCTGCTGCATATACAGCAGTAAATAACATAGCCTTGCCTTGTCAATGCCATTCTCCTAGAATGCTGGATGTTTCTGAACTCCATTGTTTCCTCTGCTCAACAAATACTATTTAGAATTTCATAAGCTCTATAACCCTTGTATAGTAAGAGGCATGCAAGGTTCCAAAGTACTGTAAAATTTAATATTTTTGTTCAAATATTTTTATTTTTTATGAAATAGGAAAGGCTTTACTTGTTTTAATTTTAATCCATAAGTATTGTTATTAACCTATGGCAGGCAATGCTTCCTGAAAAGCATTTCCTGATATGTTCCTTAATAACTAAGCCATAGCTTATTCTCAGTCCTTTATTCAGGCTACAAATTCAAAATATGGCTAAGATTAATATAGCAGAAAAGTCAAGTATTCAAAAAAACATGTTTTTCCTTAAAAGAGCCCTCACAGAATCCTGTGACATGACCTTAGAACTTCACTGCAATGAAGACAAATTTAAGAATGTCTTGCAGGTCTTAAAGGGAACTTGCTTTTACGTGAATCTGCCATTAAAAAAGCGTTGCACATGTTTGTTACCTTTTCTCAAATTCAGAGTTTCAAAAGCAAATTGAAAGGGGTTTTTCTGAGAAATCCCTAAAAGTTGGACAAGCATACATCACTGAGATCTGTGCCTATAATCTGTAGGCAATGAACAGTATATTGTTATAATTAAACAGACACCAGTACTAATAACTAAAATCCTTCATTCTGAGGAAATTAGTGGTTGTGATTCCAATGGTTTGATGAAGGCTGCGCTTGGGGAGATAAGCATTTCTTTAGCCCCCAGCAGAAGGGTGGGAAGGTTAAGAAGATGAGACTGGCACCACCCTAAGGAATTCACAGTGTTTTGGCTTGCTGGCTTGGGAAGTTTAGATTCAGTCTGGAGAGATTCTGTCTTGGAGGTGGACGCTAATACATGCAACAGAACCTGACAAAACACCTGTTTTACACTTAAACAGAAATTATTAAGTACTTGCATGCATAGAAAGAAGCATTTTTAAATTTGGCCATATATATTAACCCCCCCCCCCCCCACACCCATATTCACAAATGATCTGGACCAAGACAGCCAGTTTGCTTATAATACTAAATTATTCAGAAGGGTGAAATCCAGTGCATTCTGGACGAGTTTGACATCACCTATTTAGAATTCTGTTTAACCACAAAGAAGCAGTTTGCTAGTCTATGCTGCTTGCCCACTTCTGTTTAACCCCACAGAATTTTGGTTCAGACCAAAAGGCTATTGGTTTTAGTAGACAATATAATTCCTATGGATAGCATATAAAAATGAATAATAGCACTTCTGTTGGTATACCCCAGCAGTTTGAGAGTCATATTTCCATGGTTTCTGGATTGTTACAGGACAGAAACAAGTGAAAATTACTGATTGGCACACAACTCCATGCAAATCATATGCAGAGCTTTCAGATTTATTTATCCTTGGTAGTTATGGGAATCACCTAAGAGTACTTGTCACCACATTCTACTCATATGCTATATACAGCCTTATTTATTTATTTATTTATTTACTTACTTGCTTATTAATAAATAAATAAATAAATAAATAAATAAATAAGATGTATATAGCCTCCCATCTTATGCACCTTAATGCTGGGCGACTTACAAACAGCAATATAAACATAGAACCAGCATAAAAACTCCCAGTGCCTCTAAAAACAGCACACCCGTCACATCTACAAACAACTTTACCAAGCTTTAGCCACATGCTACCCTGGTTTTGTGGGAAAATCCAGGTCTTCAAGGCTTTTCAGAAAGCTAGGAAGGTAGGGGCCTGCTGGATCTCAGGGGGAAGGGTGTTCCAAAGGGCAGGAGCTGCTACCAAGAAGGCATGCTACCAAGGTCCCACTAGATGGCAACATCTAAGGGAAGGTATCTGGAATGCATCCACCATATCTGATCTGGTGGAGAGGGTAAATACCCTCAGGTGGTCCCGCAAATAACCTGGGCCCATGCCATTCAGGGCTTTAAAGGAGATACAAACCTTGAATTGCACCCAAAAAAAGAAATTGGAAGCCCATGCAGCTTGCATAGCAGCTGTGTAACATGGGCAAACAATGGGATGCCCAAAACTGCACACGCCACTGCATTCTGGATCAACTCTGTCTTAAGGGTTCCACTTTCATGTAATGTTCCGATGCAGCCACTATGAAATGCTGTGAAGTATCTCTATTAAAAATGGAAGGAACAAAATGGCAAATAAAACCAATTAAAAAAACAAAGTGAAAGGATGCATACTGGGCAACATGTCCTAGTCTCACTTACACTACAGCAGTGAGAGAAAGTTTGTAAACATTTTAGACTATCCATAATCCTGCAGTACTATGAGCTACAATGTTCTCTAGCTTCATCTAAGACCTATTAGATTTGATGTCAACAAAATACTTTGTGTACTTATTGATCAAGCCTGTACCTTGATTTGCAAATATTCTGGCCCGTTTCCCTTTATAAAACAGTTTCACTTCATTGATAGTTTGGAGTTGTCTTACATGAACTCCTTGTTTTAGGTCATGCATAATTTCAGTTGGGTTAACTGTTGTAGATACCCAAGAGTCTCCTGTAGAATTTGCTGCTACCATCCAGAATCTATAGTTCCCTCCCTAATTGTGAATTGTCTGGGTCCTTAGGCTGCAGAGCAGCCCCAATCCATGAAAATTCCCATCACTATGCTTACGATGAACTTTTTTTACTGGAATTCAATGTTTCATTTTCTTTCAACTTAAAATTTCTCATTAATGTCCAAAGCTCCATTTTTGTCTTAGTCTGTCCACAGAACCTTATTCCAATAGCCCACTGGATCATCTGGGTGATCTTTGGAAAACTTGAAACTTGTGGCATTGTTTTTTTGGAGACCAGTGGTTTCCTCCTTGGTAGTCTTCCATACACACCATTTTTCTTCAGTGTCTTCCTTATGGTAGAGTCATGAACACTGACCTCAGTGCATTGTTCAATGCAAGAGTGGCCTGAAAATCCTTTGCTATTCTCTGGGCTTTTTGTGACCTCCCAAAAATTGTACGCCTTGCTCTTGGGGAAATTTTGTGTTGGATGATCACTCCTGGGAGTAACAGTGGTGTTGCATTTTCTCCATTTGTACACTACCTGCCTAACTGAACTGATGGAGGCCATTCTAGTCTCATGAACACCGACACCTTTTCTGAGGTCTGCAGAATTGGGCATGTTTTCACAAATCTGGATTGTGAACAGCATTCTGATGACAGTCAATGTTTGTGTTTTATTAATATGCTTATATGAGCTCTGAGGACATTGTAGGTCAATGTGTTGCAGGATTATGGATAGCTCTAAAGAGTTCACACACTTTTTCTCATCATTGTTCTGTCCAAAAAAGATATTGAAGAAAGTTCCTTTAATCAGAATTCTCTTATTAAGTCTGGTGCAAGGGTTTATTAGTAAAGAGATGGAAAATTAACTACTCTAATATTTTCTTACAGTTTTTTCATATAATCAGAATTTAACATTTCAAAACAGCAATCATAAAATCAGAGTGGGTGCAGAAATTGTGACCTAGTATAATGGAAGTGCCATCGAATTCAGTGGAGCTCATTCCTAGGTAAGTATGCACATGGTTACAATCTTAGATGTTCATAGTGAAGGAGCTTTGGGATTGTCATTCTAATGATATATTTATATAAAGAGAGATATGGGGACTACTATGAAGTAATATAAATGGTGTAGACCAAAATTTTTAATCTTGCCAGTTGATCATGCAATGGCCTTATTATTTAAATTTATTGGCTGCTCAACTCCAACTAATTTTTCATTGGTTTTAATACTGTTCACATATTAATTTTAAATGAAATGTAGTATTCTGATCTTATCAGTTGATTAATAAGCTCTATAAGTAAATGCAATCAAAAAACTGAACACCATGGTCTTCATAGCAACCAATATCTGATGTCCAAAACTTAAATGGTTTAAGACCTCTCAGTTGAAATATGGAAAAAAAGTAACACTTATTCAGGGAAAAGAACAGTTCACTGAGAGAATAAGGTCTCCTTTGAGATCACTAGAGGAAACACTGTTGGCATGTACTACACAATTATCCTGTTTGTCCCTATCAGATTGTGCATTATACAAGAAGGAAAACCTATACATCTGTTAATTGTCTTCATATCTTGAGTGAAGATGTAGCCTCGGAGGAGCTTGACATTACAAATGCAAACCCATATCTTACCCTAAAAATCTTGGAGCACCACTGGGTGCTAATTTTAGAAGAATTGTGTGGTCTGCCAGTTCTGTGATAGTATCACTTCAGAAAGTTGTATGTATGTATGACAGATTGTTTCTCCAAATAAAAAGAATCCCTCTATATAAAGAAATATTTTACACAAGACACTAAACTAGAAATCCAAGATTCTAATTTCTCATTTCACAAGTTTTAAAACATTGGATGCACAACTCATCCCACCACAGAGCACATCATGTGCTTGTTTTGCAATCAAGATCCATCTGTAGTAAGTGGAAGTTGTTTTTTAAAATATTTGTAACAACTCTTTATCTTATACACTTTTATTTACTAGGAAATACCTCATTTTACTTAGTGTAACTTATTCAGAGAAAACATGGAGGATTGGGCTGTGAATGTGAAGTTATTTGTAATATGTGACATGAATTTTAACAAATTGGCTAAAATTTTTCCCAAATTATATTCAAGAACAAGATAGAGGCGGACATTAAAAGACTTGTTGATGTCAAATGCCTTAATGCAGTTTTAGAAGTGGACAATGCCTTTCTCAGCCTTGAACAATTATGACATACAAATATATGTTGCTCAGGAAATGATCACACTTGTTTATATTGCACAATATGCTAAATAATAAACTATGATTAAACTATACATGCTAAGCCAAAACTAAGCAAATCCTATGTCTTAGTGTGCTGTGTGAATCATGCCATCATATTAAGCCATAATTTGATTTGTTTTGGATAACATATGGGAATATAGCCTATGCAGCATTACTCTTGGGTTTGGATTTAAACATGATATTCAAGGTCATATTTTATTTTTTAGCAGCAAATTTGGCTTAGCATGTATAGTTTAACTGTAGTTTATTATTTAGCATATTGTGCAATCTTGCCATTGAAGTTCCTTCATAGTCTGCTCTGAAGGAGTCTGAGCAAATATAAATACATTTATAGGAGGTGGCCCAAACATAGAAGCGTACTGCAACCAAATAAAAGAAAAACTAGCCTGGGAACTTTGTCTTTTCCTAGTTGCCTGACAAGATACACTGTCATGTTCTGCATCCCCCCAATGAAATAATCGTTGGACCATGGGTAACTTGTACCCAAGTTGCATCGGTAACTGCATTTAGTTAGTATTCAAGGTTTGTCTGTGAACAGATAAGATAGACAAATAAAAAGCATATAGAGTAGTTGTGGGAGACAAAAACACCTTCCCTCCATTATTCCAGCAATAATATGCGCTGGGCTGTGCGTGTGAAAGTGCACCTGGGTTCTGGAATCGCTCCACCCGTAGGAAACGGGCGCTCGGTAACCGAACGCGGGAGATCTGCCTCGGCGGTTGTGTACACAAGCAGCAATCCGACCAGTGGGCACGCAGGCAGTTGCCAAGCACCTCTGCAATAGGATGGCTGGTGGGGCAGCTCTTGTCAGTCGCACAGGTCCACCTCCCCAATCCTTTTCCTTCTCTGGCCCTCTCTGGCATAGTTCGATTCCAGTCCCAGCGCCCGGCTAGGAGATAGATTCTCCCCGCTAACTAAGAGAGAGTCCTGGCATCTCTCAGTGCCCCACTGGCACCGAGCGGGTAAACAAAGTGGCCCCGTTTCTCCACTCTGCCTGCCTTCCGCAGCATACCTTGCCCGGCACTCCACGGTGATCCGTGCTGCCTTGCCAGAACCTCCTGCTGTAGCCCGTGATGTATCCTACCATCTTGTCCTCGTAAGGAAAATCCACCTTCCAGATGAGAGAGCCATATCCGAACACCCACATGTTTCTAGCCCCGTCACTCTTTGCTTCGCTGTCTGGGGAACAGGGAGGGGAAGGGCAACAGCGGCCCCGGGGGCTGCTAGGGCTTTGCATAGTCTCTCCAGCCTTTGTTGAGCAGGCGGGCAGAGCACACGGCAGAGCACAGGGCCCGCGCTCAAAAGAGCCCCAACCTCTGAGCAGGCTCCGCTTCCACTTAACCACGTGCTCCTCTACGGACCGTCTCGCCGGCAGAACTGGGGAGTCAGAGGCGATGCTGGCTTTTTGCCGTAGAGCGAGCCCAAACTACAGCTCCCGGCATCCCTTTCTGAACCCGGAAAAAAGGGCTGGCCTTAGCGGGCTGCTGCTCCTTGGCAAGGCTCTCGACGCTCTTCAGGAGAGTCGCTCCGAGCCCCAACTGACCGTCTGCCCCTGCTTTCCTAGGAAGGGAGCCTCTCAGCCGCGGTGGCCCTGGGTGCCCCGGCGATGAACTGTGGTCGGAAGAGAAGAGCGGGCAAAGAAGGGAGCGGCGCTGTGGCTGGTTCCGCCGTTCTGCTGGGCTCTTGCTCTCCGCTTGGCAAGAGCAGGAAGGAGTCGTAGCAGCCTCTCCTGGGAGGCGCATTGGCCGCTCTGTTCTCGGCGCAGGGCAGGCGGGATTGGCGCGGATTGTTTGGCGCGGCCTCTTTTACAGACGCCTCCGCCCTCTTTCGGGGTATCCGGCGCAGGGCGGCCGAGCAGGTGAGTCTGCCGGGGGAACCATCTTCACGGCTTTCCTTCAGGCTGCCCCGGGAGCCGAGGAGGGAGAAGCAGCCATTGTGGGGTATGGGGTTGCGACGGCTTCCCCTGTTGAGCTTCTTGGGCGGGGCAGCGGGTTTTAACTTCAAACTCGAACAGAGGATCTGGGTCCTGCAGCCCGCTGAGTCACAAAGGAGGCGTCCTCGCTCTTGCTTACTTTGCTAAACGAATTTAACCAGTATCCTTACGCGATGCTTGAGTATGTGATGTGAACCCAGACAGTTGGGTTAATGCCCTAAATCGCGTTCAATTTATTATTGCATTTGTATCCCCTCTTCCTTCTGGGAGTTTAAGATGAGTGATTTGGGGATCTCCGTTCATCTCATCTCCCCAACAACCCTGTGAGGTAGGTTAGTTTGAGTGTGATCAGCCCAAAGTCACCCACCCTCTGGTCTCCTCAGCCCAAGCCATATGTTAGTTCTTACCTTAGCCGTGTGTTCATACATTGCACTAAACCATGGTTGAATCAATAAGCTACAGTTGGGTTCACAGTACACTGAATCATAAACTGTATAATTTATTATGTAGTAATATACTACAGTGGCTAGGTTTACCCATGTATTAAGCCATAATATGATTTTGATGTGTGTGAACTCATTCAAAGCATTAAACATATTTTGGTGATAATAGAATTATTATTATTATTATTATTATTATTATTATTATTATTATTTGGAAGAGATTTTGCATTCTGTCTAATAAATGTAAAACGGGTAGCCTCCTAAGTTTATAAAGAAGTTCCCAGAAAACCTTCTGCCTTTCTTCTAATTGCATGAGTTTAGGTTACAGTATGTGAGTGACCTGTGAAAATTGCTTCATGATTCTGAAATGGCCACAATTGATGCACAAGATGTAACTGCAAAAGCCAACCTTCTCTTATCTCAGGGAAGGTCTTAGTTAATCATCAGGGGCAGGGATCCAAATGGGAAGTGGTGAGCCGATGTTACAGAGACCCCTTTCTGCTTTCTCAAGACTTAAAGGCTCAGAGTGATCCCAGTTCACATCATTAGATGAAGGCCCAGTTACTTCTGTTGGCACTGTCCAGCTAGAGATTAATTCCTATTGAATCTAAGTGGTTTTGTTGGCCAGAGGTCATGAAAATTCTTCACAGTGGGCCTTTCAGATTTTAATGGCAATTGTCTTTTCTGTCTTTAATGTGATCAGATGCAATGAAGTGCAAAATATCTCTTGGACTCAAAATGGGTCTTCTGCCATTTCATCTCCATGAGCTCCTCAGTAAACCCAAGAGCAGCATTGGATCTATGAGAGGGGAAAGGTTACTCCAGTGTAATTTGGTCAAGCCCCTCAGCTTCCCTCTTATTCTAGTGGATGACCAGTCTTGACTGAACTGCCTATCAGATTCTTGGAAAACTCCCTAGGTGCCCTCTGAAAACCCAGGGGATTCATTAGGCACTTGGGGTGGACTGATCTGATAGGACCTTCACCCTTGTGAATAAAGGTTGTATGGCAAAACTCCTAAACAATGAAAGCATGATCTGTGTTCAATGCCCCCCACTTTCAGATCACATTATGCCTACCTTGAGACAAAAAACAGATCTAGTGTGAGATCTCTCATGTGCTGGGTGCTCAATAAACTGGGTCAGGTCAATGATTGTCGTGGTGGTCATAAGCTCCTGGACTGTTCCAGGCCTTTCACCAGGTTGAGGTTCTTGAGTGCTATCAACTTGGGGAAATCTACTGCCACCCATTGAGCACCCATGACAGAGATGCCATTGTGGAAGGAAATTCCACAGCTTGACATGGTCAACACAATCATAAGCCTTTCTTTAATCAATGAAGCACAAATTGCCTTCTTTTTAGTATTCTTTGGCTTTCTTAATTTTACAGCATGTATCGGCAATTGTATCTCTTGTGTTCCTCAGCATTTTCTAAAGCCAGCTTCAACATCTGGTATCTCACTTGCCATCTAGAGCTCTAATCTGCCTTGGACGATCCTAAGCATTATTTTACTAGTATGTGAAATTAAGGATATTGTACAATAGTTTGTACATTTTGTTATGCTTCCTTTCTTTGGTATTAGTATGTAGGCTGGCCTCTTCCAGTCTGTGGAGTCCTTGAGATTCTCCGAGCTTGGTTGTTTGCTTGCAAACGTTTCGTTACCCGGCTAGGTAACATCCTCAGTGCTAGATTAGGTAACATCTTCCAATCTGTTGCCCACTTGATGTTCTCCAGATTTGCTGGTATAGTTTGGTTAGAACCTTTACTGATTCCTCTTCTGTTGTTTGCCATATTTATGTAGATATTCCATAAATTCTTATAGCCTTCTGACTTGGAAAAGACTGGAGTGCTGATGCTCATCTTCTGGTACTAGAGATTCTTGTAAGTTAGGAATGTCTTTTAAGATACCTTAGTATTGGCATCCCTACTATACAGAATTTCAATATACTCCTTCCATCTCTATTTGATCGTCTTTGAATCAGTTACTGTCTGTCCATTGGTGTACAAATATGGGATTGGAACCTCCTTCTGTGTTCAGAGATTGTTTTGAAGATTGTCCTTGTTTTTCCATGTTTGTTTCCATTTTTTATCTCCTTACAGATGGCATACTGCTTCTTGTCTTTTCTAAGAGCTCTCTGAATTTTTAAGTACCTTCCTGTTAGTTTTTCTTGGGTTAGATTCTCTCTTTGCAGTTTTCACCATTTGTTCTGACATCGAGTTTGCTTTCTTCTGTTTCTTGATTTTTGGCAGTCTCTTTTTACATTCATTCTTAGCAACTACTTTGATTCTATTCCACAGTTTGTCTGGTTTCCCATCAGTGAAGTTCAGGACTTCAAAGTGTTTCCTGATGTTCTTGAAAATGGTGGGTATATGCTCAAGATTATATTGAGGAAACTGGTTAGCTTTTGTTCTTCTGCTGTAGCTTGACTTGGAACTTGTACATGAACAGTTCATGATCTATTCCACAGTCATGTTTGGTGTTATCACTAAGCTCTTCCACCTCTTTGTACCAATAATATAGTCAGTTTGATTGCTGGGTAGTCCATGTGGTGAAGTCATAGATAGGTAGGTGGGTGGGTTTTTTGGTTGTTTGAAGACTGTTAGCAATGAAGAAATCATTGGATAGGGAGAAACTGATAAGCCACTTTCCTGCTTCATTACTGTTTCCTAAGCCATATAGCTCAATTATATTTTCCTCCTTACTGTTTCCAACTTTGGCATTCCAATCTCCAGTCACAAGCAGTATGTCTTGCTTATACATTCTGTCAATTTCTGATTGAACTTGACCATCAGACTTGATAATCTCTTCTTCTATATTAGAGCATAAATAATCATTTTAAAGGGTTGTCTGTGGAGTGTAATTGATATTATGCAGTTATTGACTGCATTGCATCTAAGTACTATTTTTCCTATATCCTTCCTGACTAGGAAAGCAGTGCTGTTCCTTTTTTGTTTTTCATGTTCAGAGTACAGTGGTGAACAATATGATCTTACTGAACGTGCCCACCACCAGTCCATTTCAATTAACTTAAAATGTCAGTGTGGAGTTGTTTCATTTAATCTTTCACTGTGTTGAACTTTCCCATGTTCATGCTTCTTACATTCCATTTCTGTCTTTGCATCTTTGCATTTTCTTTTCCTATGTGGCACCATCAGCAACTAGATGTCCTGAATAACTTCGTCTATCTCTGTCATAAACACCACTGAATATCCTCAGCTCTTCCTCAGTAGCCTGTTGAGTACCATCTGACCTGAGAGGCCCAGGCTCTATATTGTCAGTCACCTATCCAGGTAGATTTTTAGTAAAATACAGGAGTGGTTTACCATTGTCTTCTTCTATACAATGTGAAATTACACTTTTACTGTTGTTACTAAAGTGATCGTCCCATTCCAGCATTTTCCTATATTGCTGCTACCTGATACAGGTGTCTGCTTGCTTTAGCTGGGATGACCTTCATGCCTTGGGTGATCCTGCTGGGTATATATACTCTTGGCATAGCCTTCTGGTATTCTTAATATTTTCTGCAAATGAATTTAGATATGTTTGTGTAGATTTATATTCTAGTGAGGTATAACTTTTGTTGAGATAATACACTGTTGTTTTCCTTATTCCCATTAATTTCATGGGATATGGCTCTTCATTTTCTCCTCCTCCTCCATTTTGTTAGGATGGATTTTCTAGAAGCCTATCCGGACAGATGTTCGGCTGTTGCGCTTGCAGCCAGAGAAGGCAGTATCAAACATCTGAAGAAACTAATCAAACAGGGATACAGCATTGATGTTCCTGATAACAGAGGTTGGATGGCTATTCATGAAGCTGCATTTCAAAACACAAATGAATGTCTAAAGCTTTTAATTCAAGCAGGTAAGGAGAAACATATCAGCAATAGTGATATTTATATGCTTTCTGTTTCGAAGTAATGGGAATTTTCAGAGGCTCTAGTTTTTCTCAAGGGTTTAGTTTCTTTAGAACAGAGGTTGATAGTCCAGAAGTTACATGAAGCTCCTAACACCTAACTCTTATACCACACTCTCACCAGCTTGAGCTACTGATACTCAAGAAGCAAAATGTCAACATTTGGCATCACAATTTTTGGATTTTTTTCCTATCCAAATAAGAAGCAAAACAGGTACATCAGGATCCCATCATTGTGTAATACATCTAATCCAAACTCTTCCAAAATCTGGCCAAATATTTTCCCCCCCCCCTCTAGTGTCGTCATTGCTACCATGATCCTTGGAGGCTGAAATAATGTGTGGTCTCTATTTTGATTGCCTTCCCCTGATTTTAAAGGAGATCATTGCCACTTATTTACAAATATATATAACATGAGGATAAAATTATGATTCACAGTATTAGCTCTCCAGCTGACTCCTATTTCCCATCAGATATCTAGTTAATGAAAAGTAGATAAATCGTATCTGCCAATTGCCTGTGTATCCCATTGGAAGGCATTATCATACCTCACCATCTCTTGACTCTCTTTTGACAGGTCTTGAACTATCGTTTATAGCATTCCTAGCAAGAGCTATACTTACTGAAATTTTCAAGTGAAGAATCACAGAGTTGGAAGGGTTTCTGTGAGGTCATCTTGACAACACCCCAATCTTATAACAATGCAATAAGTCAAGGAAGGACATTTTCTCTGTTCTTCAGTCAACTATCTTTTTTCAGGATAAGAGTTTTAAAAAGCAGAAAAAGTTAACATCTGTCCAGCAAGAAAAGTGTTACAAGTATAGTGTACCCCTGATGTGTGTGTGTGTGTATTGACTTCAAGTCAGTTTTTGACTCCTGGCAACTACCTGGACTAGTCCCTGCAGTTTTCTTGGCAAGGTTTTTTAGAAGTGGTTTGCCATTGTCTCCTTCCTAGAGCTGAGAGAAAGTGACTGGCCCAAGGTCACCTAGCTGGCTTCGTGCCTAAGGTGGGACTAGAACTCACGGTCTCCCAATTTCTAGTCTGGTGCCTTAACTTCTATACCAAACTGGGTCTACCTTTAATGGCAGAGCTGAATAATGGGTATTCTTTCTCTTAAGAGGCAAATTAGCAATGATCCTCTGAATCCTCAAAATTAAGAAAGCAATTAGTGCGGGTAGCAGAATCACTAAATGACTGTGCTGCAAATCAGGAAATCTTGGTTTACATATCATCTCTTGACATAGTTTGCTCTAATTCTGCAGAAGAGAATTAACTTGTGGAATTCATTACCACAAGATGTAGTGATGGTTATTAATTTAGATAGCTTTAAAAGGGAATTGGATCAATTCATGAAGGACAGATCTATAAGAGCTATTAGTCTTGAAGACTCAGTGTTACTTCTGAATTGTGCATAGCATGCCTCCGGATATCAGTTGCAGAGGAACAGTGGAAGAAAGAGATGTGTCTCCATCTTCTTGTAGGTACCTTGTAGACATCTGGTTTGTCACTGTGTGACATAGAATCCTGGACAAGATGGGTCCAAGGTGTAGAAACCAAGAGCATTGGGGTATTTGGGAACAAAGAGAATGCAGCAAAGGGAGCACATAAGCCCTAGGCCATCTTGCCACAATGTGATGTTACATGCAAATTGAACCTTTATTATATTGGTAAAATGAATTCTGTTCTTCTCAAGCTCTTTTAAAGAACCAAGGTGTATAAGCAGATTCATTTTCTTCATGAGAGGATTCTTGACATAATGACTTTTTGCTAAATTTAAATTTAATAAATACTGAATAAGGGTAGGCAAACTTTTGTATCCTGGAAGCCACACTTTATTCCATCTTTGGGGATGCAAAAGTTGTGACTGATGGCATTATGGTACTAGAGTGGGAGGAGCAAATTTGGCCTTCATTTTTTTTTTTTAATTTGAGGAAATATTTACAAGGTATTTCAATGCCCCACACGTGACTGAGAAAGAAAGAACTCGGGGAGCCATAAATGGAATGTTAGGGACTATAACTTGTCCACTCTTGATATCAAAGTCCAACATTGCATTATAGTTCAGTACTACTTCCAGCTGTAAAATCAGTAATTTTAAGATTACATGATATTGCAGAAAAGAAAATAATTAAATAATAATTAATAAAAACAGCTAAAATGCAATCCAACTGCATCCTAAAATGGCACGGTAAAGGAATGCCTTCCAGTAAAGGACTGTCTTTACTTTCTCAAGGGAAAGCAGGCAGGACATAGTCTCTTGGGAGAGAGTTCCACAAAGCAGATACTACAGACACCAAAAAAAGTTTGCTCCTTTCTTTTACAAATTTAGATTAGGCAGTAGAAAGCTGTCTTATACTAGGTCAGAGTGTTTGTCCAAGTGGCTCAGAATTTCCTCCTAGGAGCAATAGCAACTTATGATTCTTTTAGGTAAAGATGTGAACTGAAACCTTTTACGTGAGAAACACCTGCTTTGCCAACATATTGTGATCCCATCTATTTATGTATGTAGGTAGACTGCAGATAGGGAGGTGTGGGAAATGGCATTTTTGAATGCTTCCCTTAAAAAAAAAACCTCCTCCAACTCTTTCTTGTGTATTGTTTTCTACTTAGTGGAGAATGTGTTTTTTTGTGTGTTCTGCAAGGAAGAGCACTCAAAATATTGACTCTCTGTTGCACCTTAAAGCACTAAAGCCCATTTTAGCATCCTATAATATTTTTCTCTGTTCTTTCTCTGTTTCTATTCTATTTCACATGCTGACAAATAATATTACTGATCCCACTTCAATATATGTAATTTTGGTGGAAAGTTTTGTAAGGTTATTTTCTATGTTATCATTTCCAGCACCCTCTGCTAATTACATAAGATCTAAAACATTTGAGGGTACTTGTCCACTACATCTTTCTGCAAGTAGGGGAAACCTGGAGTGTGCTGCTGTTCTCCTGGAATCTGGTGCAGATCCTAATGAGCTCACCAATGATGCCACCACACCTTTATTTCTAGGTGAGTATACTGTTACCAAACATTTAAGAGTTATGCGGGTAAATACTCCTCAAATTTTGATGTTCCAAATTTCTTTCTTTCATAACTTATCATCCTCACCTTAATTCTACTAGCTGTGTGCTCTGGCATAAACAAATGCAAATATAAAAATGACAAAAAATTTCATTATTACTATATATTAATGCAAAGTTTCAGCTAGTCAGAATTCATGGTTCTTGAATATACTGCAATATAGCTATGATTGGATTACTTCCTTTATCAGTTTGCAGGAAATGTTTTTGCTTACAGAGGCAAATCCAACTATAACTTTGATTATTTTAGAAAAGGCAAAGTCTGGTTTGAGGTGAACCTGGCAAGTACATGGACATATCTGTGCAGTTTTGTTGACAACATTATGGAAGTAGTTTTCCATTTCCCCCTTCAGGATTGTCCAGTGTTCTTCAGTTTAAAGTGTTGGGCAAGCGGTTCACAGCTGCTTCTATTTTAGAAAGGTTTTGCTGTACTTCTGTGGGTAAGATAATTCTGGATAGGTCATTTGGCTTTGTGTTAACTGTTCATTCTTGAAAGTAAACTATATTTGGCGCTTGGAACAGTTTTCAAAAGCAAGGTTTGTGATTCAGTGCATATGCGTATGTTTTATGCTATGGTTCATCTTTTTAAAAAATGAAAGGCTCACACAGGGTAGGAGCATCTGTAGCACTAGGACCATGGTAGAATGATTATGCAAAGTAAATGGCCCTGTATATGTGGCCCAAGCTTTTTGGTTCTTTTCCTTGTGTTTTGAAGGTTTCTAGCTCTTTTTCCCCCTTATTTTAATGATGATGAGCCTACTTTAGGGCTTAGATAATAATTTTTGGATGTTTCCTGCATGAGGGTGCCAGACAGAACCAGTGCCATTGATTGTTGACAGTTGAAGAGTTCTGGATGCCACATAGCATGGAGTGTATTTGACACTGACTTCATCCTTGTTTGAATTGGTACTGTCTTTTCTGTTGATAAACTAGATGCTTATTTTGCTTTGAATTCAAAATAGGATATTTCATCATATTTCAAATAAGGGCTATTTCTTATTTTCCATACGTTGTTTAATACATCTATTGCCATTTTTCAGAGGGAAACTGCCTCCTTACAAAATCAATTACCAGTTCCTTGTACAAATGGGCAAAAGTCTGTTGGTTTTTTTTTTTTTTAACTAAGTGCTTTGGAAGGGAAGAAAAGGTGTTTCATTTAAGCTCTCAGGCCCATATGCCAAGGTTTACTCCAACAGACTATTGGAAGGGCACGTTTGTGAAACATTTGGAGAATTACTCATAATTGAACATTAATCACAGGACTAATGGAAATAATGACAGTCTTTAAATAGGGAGGAACCAGTTGCTGAGAATGAGCCGGCAGATGTCAGTGTTATCCAAGGAGCAGCAAAATGCTGAATTTATTTTAAACAGCTTAGACTCAGTGTATTCTCTTATAAATTACAGCACTTGTTTCCAAGATTCAGTGATGCTTTTGCTAAGGAAGAAATTTTCTTGTGCAGAATCCTTTACTGGAAACTCAGAACTGTATAATAGGTCCCTGGATGGGCTGCAAAAATATTAGAATATCAGTAATAAGTAATGGGATAGGGGAATCACAAGGCTAGGGTTGAGAGTGATTATGTGCTGCTGGAAGGAATAGAGTTTGTCCCAGTGAATCTCAGCCTGGTGGCCAACTCTGCATATGTTTGCAGAATGTGTTACATTTTCATTGGTTATCACTGACCTTTTGGCTGAAGAATCAGATTTATTGCAGAGAAGGAGACAAAGCCAAGGGTTTGGAGGCTGCCATGATTGAGAAAAGACTCTTGGTTGGTCGCACCAGTTTCAGAATGTAATAATCCTCCACTTGTCAATGGGGGTCAAGCTGAGTTTCTAACCCACAGGCCAGAATTAACCTGCCAGAACTATATTTCTGCATTGTGGAAGATTATTTCTTAAGTAATTAGAGATTTACTGCTGGTTGCAATGATCTATTACAGATTAGAATGTTCTGATAGAAATATTTTCAATTTATTCCCAATATCCACATTACTAACTGATTAGCATGCTGGCTGGGGAATTTTAGGAGTTGAAGTCCACACGTCTTAAAGTTGCCAAGGTTGAGAAACACTGGTATAGTGTAATATTGCTGTACATCAGTAGACATAACAACTCTCTTTCATTCTTTACCTTAAAGTTACAGAAATGCAAACACATATCCATTCCCCAATGTAGAAATCATAGCATTGCTCAGTGTAGATATGGTGCTGGTGTGGCTTATAAAATATGATGGTAGAAAGTATATAATAAATTCCCCAAAGGTTCATTTTATAATATGCGTAAGTACTAGTCAGTCTTGAATCAGTACAAAACCTGCCTTGTTTTCAAATTATTTATTAAAAGGAAATTTGATGTTTTGATGTCTTTCTTTTTGTTTCAAATGATAAAAGAACATTGTGTCTGTTTGAAAAGAAACCTCTTTTTCAAAGCCCTATTCAAAGCAAGGCATTACAAGAGTGTACTGAAAATCAGCCTGAAAGCCATAGGCTCTCAACTGAACTAGGATAAAATGACTTTTGGGTACTTCTAGAAATCCTGTCCGACGTCTCTTTACTGTTGTGGCTTTTGTTGTTATTTGGTCTCAGCCATAATAAAATCTATTTTCAAAGAGTTCCTGCCTTTGCATCTTCTTGATGTGTGGGGGATGTGGGTTTAGGGCCTGGCTAATAGATCAGCAGGAGAGTCAAGTCTTCATAGAGAATTAAAAGTGGTCAAGGCAAATCCTTGGCTTAATGTGGAATAGAAACTGTCTTGGCAGTGCAATAATCAGATAAGCAAAAACTTGGAAAAAAATAATATATTCTCAGTTCTTCCTTTGTTTGACTTTTTAAGATCATACAGGTTTCTTTAAAGATACAGTTCTTAACAATGCCTTTTTAACTCTCCCACCCATATATGATAGTAATGAACCTCCACAATTTATAAAAATAATAAAATCCTTGTGCTTCCTCATATTCCATTGATTTCCTAAAGCAGTCAGTAAAAATAGTAATTTAGAATCACAATTGCTGAATTTAGTTTGTAAAAATTCTGTTAAATTTCTTAACATTTTATTGCTCATATATCAAAAGCAAAATAATATCAACAGTCCAAGTCTTTCAGACTTATTTTCACTTATGTTTTTGCATTGTTTCATTAATTATCATGGAACAATTTCCAGTGTTTCTCATTCTGTTAAGATCTCATCCTTATTTACAAAATCTGTTGAAAAATACTGTCTTATTTCCAGGAATATATTAGTTATGCAGTTTTCCCATACATATATTGAGAAAGCTAATTGATCCTTTAAAAACATTATCACCATTGGACCTTGTATCTCCTATCCTCCACTCATCACTTTTTCACTGTAATCTTCCTTGTTGCTATCAATGAAGTATGTTTTTCATAGTATTCATCCTTCTTTTCCTAGAGTTGTGAATTTATGTTCTATTAGACATATTTCCTATATATGCTGCTTGTGTATGTAGATTTCTCTTGTTTTTTTTTTCCATTATATATGCCTCCCCCCCATCTCAGATCTGATCTGCAGGACCACCCAACTGTCTGGGTAAAATCTGGCACATCAAGGGGAAATGGAATAAAGGGAATCTTGCCAGTTACAAGATTTCTACTAGCGAACTGAACATTGGATGCAGTCCATAGAATCTACTTGATTTTAACTGTATTTCCAATATAGCATTTTCATAATTTTCAAAAATGTTTTCTTTTTGTAGGAGAGAATCTTACAGTTAATATAAGCATTCAGGAAATTTTCACTATATCATTTTAGAAAAGTAAATATTCTCTGAATATGTTTTTGGTCAGTTTGCACATTTCATATAATGTATATGCAAGATATTATTTAAATCTTGTTGCTGTCTGTAGGTAAGATCTTGAATTGCTGATGAAGCTGCAGAAAATGACTGCAGAGATGCTGATGTTTCCAAAGCTGCCTTAGCATGAATGAAAAACTGCTGTACAATAATTGCATTTGTTGCCAGGGATGAGATGTATGATGTGCTGTTAGGAAGATATCTCTTTTTAATTTTGTGGTAGCAAAAAGCCCCTGTTAAAATAGGAAACTACAAATGTGTCCAGCCATGTATATTTTTTCTCCCTTCAGAAAATGGTTGCTGCAGCCTTGAGGTCAAAGTCTGAGAAGGATGGGCTGGTTGTATCATTATATGGAGAATTGGGGCAGGTTTTTGCCACTAAATCTGGATCTAGAGGTCAGGAGCTTATGGCAACTGAGCCAGCATGTTTCTCCTGAGCCTGATTAACCTGTGAAGTTAAGGGCTTCCTGATCTATTGCATTAGCCAACTGAGCAGAGAGCATATTAGGAGGGAGAACAAGAAGGAAGAAAACACAACTTTAGGGGTGGGCCTTAGCAGGGCAGGTTAACTGGGAAGGCTGCAGTGAAGCAAGTTGTTCACTAGTTTAATAGATACTTGCTATGGTCAGATCAGTGCCCCAAATCTGTTTATATATTTGTTTTAAACTCCACCTTTCTATTCTATTGAGTACTCAAGGCAACAAAATTAAGAACATTCAGAAACTAAAAAGTTAAACATATACATTTAAAAGTAATCGTAAAATTAGTTAATTGAAAGACTAAAGAAAAAGACGAATCTTAAATGGATTTTTAAAATAATGTGTGGGGGGCCAGATCAGCTCTCAAATGGATGCTTTCCATAGTGTGGGAGCAATACAGGAAAAAGCCCTTTTCTATGAGCCACAAAAATGGGCCTCCTGTAACAGGTATATCTTCAGAAGGAAGTCTCCGGCACTTATGAATGGCTAGACAGGTTCATAACAGACACGAACCCTTAAATAGTCAGGCCCTAAACCATTTAGGACTTCAAGGGTTAATACTTGTACATTAAATTGTACTCAGTAAGCAACTGGCAAAGAGTGCAGATCTTTCAGCAACAGGTATCATGTTATCCCTGCACATAGTATCTTACATTCTTAAAATGCAGTTATCAGTGGCTGTATTGGAATTCATAAATCTTTTATTCAATAGCAAGCATCTCTCAGAAATGAAATTTATTTTATAAAGGGAAGCAGAGTGTTTTTCTTGTATAGCTTGTGTAATATTGCAGGGCCACTTAGAGAATTAATTCTGACTTCATAGTGGATGAGGAATTACATTCTTGATGATGGTGGTGATTAAGATGAATGTATAATAATAATAGCTTTTAACCCACTCTTTGAAGCTGTTGAAAATGGACATACTAATATGATTAAGCTTCTCCTTCAACATGGAGCCAATCTTAATGGATCCCACTGCTGGTCTGAATGGAATTCTTTGCACCAGGCTGCTTTTCAGGTAATCTATAAATCCATAATTTCATTTCCATATAAATAAAATTTTTACTCTTTTTCTCTTCTTTAAGGAGCAGTTTTGTATAGTCTTTGCAAGCCATTTACTTTTCTGATTTACGACAGTGTAGTGCAGAAAACTCAGTCTAAATGCAAATGATCATCCTGAATATGGCAAGAGCTGAAGAGAGTATGAAACAGTATACATTTTAAATAACAAAAGTATTACACACATTTAAGAAATGATCAGATGTAACACGGGTGATAAATCTGTTATTGGACAGTAATTCACTTGAAATAATTGTTTTATTCCATTGCACTGAGACCTTCAAAGAACTGGCATAGGTTTTGGTATTTAAAAGGTGAGCACCAGCCTATGGTTCCTTGGATAGACTGTCCAGCTCTTCAGTTCTTTGATGTAGCATCAGACTGTATTCTAACATTCACAATACCTTTATATTCCACAGTTCTAAGTATGATAATAGCAGTTTTTATAATGACTTCTTCGGGTTGTGGCAGGCAAATCTTGTTGAAATCAACTACTTGTATCCAGATATTCTTGTACAAGTGGGAAAGGGCTTCTGCTTTCAGAAATCACTGAGCTAAATTCTTCTGAATTCCTTATCTTGATTCAGCCCTTTGGTTCTGATTCTGTGCCATTTTGAATGGAGAAGCTGTTAGGGGATATGACAGAAGAGTTATATCTGTTTCATAAACAAAATTTTCCAGGAATGTCTCTGGATCTAAACCAGTGATAATTCTAAAGAGATTGTTAGATTTTTAGTTAGTCCATATCCATTTAAACTCAAATCCTGTTTTGATTTATTCTATTGCTTTGATTTTTTTTCTAGTTGCTATAGCAAAACTAGCTCATTTCTTCAGTTATCCTGATATTTAGCTTTTATAGGTCTTAAAGGCTAGATGGACAAGTATTCCTAGTTTGGGTTTTTTTTCTCCCAAGGGAACTGCTGTTTTAAAAACCCTTTGTAAATCAGCTTTTCACATCAGCAGAATTAAATGTTACAAGAAACAAAAGGCTGCATTATAAAATGTCGGTCTTGTAAATCTTTTGTATTATATTTTGCCTGTGCCCCACTGTGTGTGTTCTCAGTTTGTCACTGGCAATATTGTAATGGACTAGCAGGTCAGCTGAACTTAGCTTTGAAGGGACCAAGGAACTGGCTACAAATAATAACCAAAATGGAAAGATTTCAGTTCTACACCCCCATTTAACAACCAGTCTTTTTCCCACTTCAGAGTTATCCTGAAATACTGAAATTACTTCTGGATGAAGGAGCCGACAAAGAGTCTGTGGATGATTTTGGGATCACACCTTTATTTATTGCTGCACAATATGGAAAGCTGGAATGTTTAAGAATACTTATATCATATGGTAACGTCTCAATTTCTGCAAAACTACAGTCATCAAGTGGATTTCATTGGTAGAAGCTGGGGGTGAATTGTAGCAGGTAGAATTTTCTGTTGGTTCCACTGAACCCCAGTTGAGAAACTGGGTTAGACAATAAAGAATTTGAGCTGGGAATAGGCAGTGGTAATAGCCAAAAATCAATGAGCAGTTGGGGCAAATGTGAAGTAATTAGGATTATGGGATCTTCCTGTCTCTTGAGTCTTCTATCAGAAGTTATGTGCTTTTTTTTACTATAATGTTCTTAGTCTGAATCTTAATCTTGCTAAATTTTACTGTGTTAAAATAAATGCCTCACTGAACCTGGAAATAGGGATGGTCCTGTCCCTATAAATGTTCTGCGGGGCAGTAAAGACCTGGCTCTTCTGTTGGGCTTTTGGAGATGGAATGGAGTGGTGAACATTGCTCCCAAAGGAAGTGAGGCCACAGTGTTTGATGAACATTTTAATACTCTGTGCTTGGATAGAAATTGGTACTATTGCTGATTTGTAGAAAGTCCTATAAGATTCAGCAACCTTATAGTACTTCCAGTACTAGTTCCTGTCTAAGCATAGAGTATAAAAATAAGTTTCAGTGGACCATTGAAAGGGAGGAGCATTTGCACTGGTCAGCCTTTATCAATGTATTAAAATTCCCTTATCAGGAGCCAACGTCAATTGTCAAGCAAAAGATCAGGCCACACCCCTGTTCATTGCAGCCCAGGAGGGCAACGACAAATGTGTGGAGCTGTTACTAGCCAAAGGAGCCAATCCAAACCTATACTGCAATGAAGAGGAATGGCAGCTACCCATCCATGCAGCAGCACAAATGGGACACAGCAAGTAGGTGATGTGCAAAAAGTTGCTCCTAGTTTCTGTTAAGCCTTGAGTTCCATAAAGGAAGAAAGGCCAGGCGTAAATTATGAAATAAAATTAAGATAAAGTATTTTGAACTGTGGAAGTATGCCTTTCCTATTTATGAATATTTATTTATTTATTAAACCAATTTATATAGCCACCCATCTCATCACAGGGAACTCTGGGCAGCATACAACAAAGCTAAAAACAAATAATAAATACATTAAAATATATATATAAAAAATAAAACAGAGAATAAAAGGATGTTAAAAATATGGGAGCCACCTCACTAATTCCCCCGTCCCCTGGGGTTCCCAGGCCTGCTGGCATATTAATACTGTATATTTTCTAAGCAATATTAGAAGTTATTTAATCTTTCAGAATTTTTACAGTTGATAAATCAGTTTTCTATCTGCTCTGATTTTGACTGGTAGTAAAGCCAATTTTTAGGTAATATATTTTTCTTAATTTGATATCTTGGGTTTTTTACTATCTTCATTGCTTTTTATATATTTATGATTTTAAATCTCTTGATAAGTAGCTGAGGTGAGATGTATTCTGATGTAATATGTGGGATAAAAGTAATAAATGTGTCTTAGTTTGATATTTCTGTGGAATTAGTCAGGGTATCAAGGTTGCCCTGATGATTCCTGAATGACAGGATTTGTTCTTGAGTTTTTATGTGTATTAGGAGAATTCTGGAAAATAGAAAAGTTTGGATTGAAAATTTTAAATCCTAAAGCTCATGCTTTTAATCAGAATGAAAAGAACAAACCAGCAGTTCATTGTGAAGCATTCACACAGAACAGAAGAAAAAGCAGGGCAAAGGAAAAGTTATCCTTTTGGAGTAAACAGTAAGAACATGATTACTTCCCTCCCAAAGCAGATCTCTTCTTCCTCTTGTTCTCCTTGCACATTCCCTGAATTTTCCTTCAATACCTGGGAAATTGCCTGGAGCAGATTTCGAAGACAAATGGGGAGCAAGTGGAAACCTTATTGTATGAACAGGAGTCCTCTTTTTCCTTTATGATGTACCCTCATGCATTTGTGGACCAAATGGAAAAGGTACATACAGTAAATTTAGAATAAAAACATGTCCAGGAAGGAAAAAACAAATATATTAAACATCCCAGTAAGAAAAAACAAATACATAAAACATCCCAGTAAGAAAAAAGAAAAAAAAACAATTAAAAAGCATTGTTTCATAACACCAGAATCCCAAAACAACTAAAAAACCCAAAACTAACAGTAACAATAAAAAATGAAAAACATAATATATAAGATAATAATGATGACTAAGGATCACATCCCATACACTCTCTGGCATTCAGCCTTTGCTAGCTTCTGGAAAGCTATTACTAAATGGGCCAGGCTAACATCTAGAGCAGTGTTTCTTAACCTTGGCAACTTTAAGTATGGCTGGCTGGGGAATTCTGGGAGTTGAAGTCCACATATCTTAAAGTTGCTAAGGTTGAGAAACACTGATCTAGAGGGAACCTGTTCCAAAGAATAATAGTTGGAAAGCAATGCTTTCTAGCCTCAGCCTCCCTCACCTCCTGAAAGTGGGGCACTACCAGCAACGTCTACTGGGAGGACCTCCCCCTCCTTATAATTTGAAATATCTGTCCCAGCTTCACTATGATCTATGACCTAATTCTGTTGGGTTCCTCCTCACAGAGATTCTATTTAATACATAACAGACGGAACCTCCAAAGGCAAGATTTCCTTTCTGCTAAGCTATGTATGGATTACCTCTAAATTCCAAGGCAGTGCAGGAACTGAGTCTTTTGGATGGAGGGGATTTAAAAGCTGTCTCTTCTGCTTACAGCTTTTCACAAAAATTTCTGGCTTCAAATCAAACTGTTGGCTGCATATCTCTGGAATGTTCTTTGAATGAATAGACCAAGCCATGGAACTTGGGTAGATTAGAAGAGGGCTATCATAAATAGAAAATAGATTTAAAAATAGGTTAAATCTTGGTCACCAAGTATTAAATTTTAGACTTATCTTTATAATAGCTTTAAACATCATTGAGATTCCTTTCCTGTAAAAGCTTGTTACAAAGAAAGCTGCTCAATGCTGTTTAAATTTTAAAAAGGTAAAGAAGCATCATGTATAGAGTCTAATGACCTCAGCCTCTCCCTTTGTTGGAAAAAGAAAATGTCTGGTCCTTTTAAATCTAGGGGCAGAATTCCAAAAGCTGTGAACTGAGGCTGGGAAAACCAGGGACTAACATTCCAGTACAGGTAACTGAAGCATAGGGAACATCTGTTTAAACAGGTGAATTGTTTAACATTGCATTGGCTTTTGATTTATGTTTCTTTGTGGTGCTAAAGTCTAATGTTATTTCTCTGACAAATTAGAAATTGAGTATATAACCTCAGTCTTTACTCTATCAGGTTGCATATGAAGATACCAAATCTCCTCTGGAATGTTCATGTAATGTTTAGTATTAATTTGAAACATCTAACTAGTCTTCTTTTTTTCCTCTGGAGCAAGGAATGAGGAATGTGTAGCAGCATCTTGTCTGCCTGGAACATTGCATTTTCCTTTATATTTTTCCTTTCAGGCAGCTGTTTTATTGGAATCTGAACAGTTCTGTCATTTATCTAATGTTCATTATTTGGATTTTAATATTTAAAATTTAAAAAATGGGAGCTACATTTTATCTTTTTTTATCCTTTTAAATAAAATTTGGTTTTGTTTTTCTCTGGTGAGATTGGTCTATCTCCCAAGGAAGAGAGGAAGGGCCGGATCATCCAGCTACATGCCTCTATGCTAGATGGCCAGGAGGTTGCAGTATTGCAATTATTTTGCTTGTTTGGTTTTTTTTAACCTTTTAGTTGCCAAAAAGGCAACACTGGATTGAGAGTCCTATCTCTCTCACATAGTAGGGTTGCATGAAGGACCTGAGATAAAATGCCTCTTAGGAGGTAGGTGGTGGCAGTGGCAACTACCAAGGTAAGAGGTGGGGCCAGAGAGCTTCTGGAAGAGGAGGTTTGAGACCTTCAGCTTTTTACCTTATGGGCTCAGCTATCCACTAGAGAAGCCCTTGAACCAAGCTCAACTGCTACTAACAGCATGAATGCAATTATGTAATTTTCTTGGCAGCAGTATGGAAGTTACTTGCTGCTGCCTTCTCTAGGATGTTTTTAATCAGTATGTCTTGTCTGCAGCCCTGGAATTTCTTAAAGGTTTCCCATCCATTAGGCTGAACCCTGCTTAGTTTCAGAGTCCAGATAAGGTCAGCCAGTTACCACTAGCTGAGATTTCAATCTTATACGGAGCATATTAAAAGGCAGCAAATAATGGTGTTTGTTTTAAGGTCAGAAAAGTACTGTTTCTATCTGTAAGGTACATAACAAGGGTTTTTGTGCTTGCACAATAACATCCATTTTGCATTTCTGCAGTATATTGCGCACGCTCATACCGGTTACTGACCGGGTTTGTGGTAGTGCTGAAGGCAAAGTGAGTCCTGTCTACTCTGCGATCTACAGTGGTCAAGAAGATTGCTTGGAGCTCTTGCTTAAGGAAGGTTACAGTCCGGATGCCCAGGCTTGTCCTACCTTTGGCTGCAGATCACCAATGTCTCTTGCTTTTCAAAAAGGGTATGTGTGTTGTTTGCAGTTATCATGGGACAAGGATGTTATGGGAACTAGCAAAAGAGGCAAATATTATAGGAGCAGTAACTGCTCTGTATTCAAAGTTTTTCAAACATTCTACTTTCAGGTAATATTTCAACTTCAGTATGTCTGTTGAAGTAGATTCCTGGAAATGCCTTACAATAGTGGTTCTCAAACATTTTGGTCTCAGGACCCCTTTACATGCTTAAAAATGGTTGAGGACCCCAAAGAGCTTTGGTTTATGCGGATTATATCTATTGATATTTACTGTATTAGAAATCAAAACTCAGAAATTTTAAAATATTTATTTGACTTTGTGGACACCCTGAAAGGGGCTTGGGACCCCCAGACCACACTTTGAGAAGTGCTGCCTTAGAACATGCAGGTTCACGTTTCAGGAGAAATCGGTCAATATGGGAAGGTGAAATGTCTTTGGGGAACCTTTTCTGCTGTTACTGATCTTTTTTATAGAAGTGTTGTTAAGCTTCTAGGAATCCTGTCATTCTCCAGACCATGATTCAAATGTTATTGTAGCTCTGTGGAAGGATCACACTACACATGATATGGAAACTTGTTGTCAGAACTCTCAGATGCTTTTATTTTCACCTAAATGAAATGGTAGTGGATTAGGGCCACCAAGCTGAGAGATTTGTTGTTTTATAAAAACCAGTGCTTCCTAATGTGCCACTTATCCTACTCCCACAAGCAGTTTGGAAGAGATCATAATAAAGAGCTCTGGGATCCACTGCCAGTCAAATGAATTGATGTACAAGTGAGCTGTTCTGGATAATAAGACAGGTTCCTATATTCAGATCACTTTTCCCTTTTCCCTACTTTAGGAAAAAGTAGGAATGAATAGATGGCTTGATTTTCATTCTGTGTCATTATCACATATTTATGGTTTATAAAGCCCTACATTTTCACAAAAGCTGCATTTTTCTCAAATGTATATTTTACTCTGAAATTCACATTTAAACTTAAAACATATTTTATGTAATGTTTACTATTCGTTTGAGTGGAGGATTATATTAAAAAAATAGAAAAAAGTTGGATATGGGTGGCTGCATTCCAGTTCATATATTAGTTCAGGAGATGTGACCAAAAAGCTAAAATATTGCAGATTCCACATCTGCTTCTGTAGTTCCTCTTAAGTAATAGCAAAGTGCAACACAGATTTTCTGCATAACTTGCTGTTTTGCCTGGTGAAAGAAAGCAAACGGGCAGTTGGAGAAAGGAAGAAAGCAAAAGATTTTAGATCAGAAAGGGCTGGTTTCTGATAGGAATGTTTTAATAAAGTTTTAGGTTAGAAGTTATTTCAGTGATGTAAAGCATTCAACAAATATATATGTATTGCGGAAAAACATCAATTTTTAAAAATGCAGTATTTCATTCTATTAATTAGTAACATCATAAACAAGCACAAGACTAGAAGAAGTAGTCAAATCTAAAACTTTCCTTGGTGACTCTTCCTGAAATGCACGTATATTTATGCTCTTGGCTATCTTATGTGTTGATATGATCACATTAACTTATTTCATTTCTTTCATTTTTATTAATATCTGAATAATGTAACAAAAGTATATATTATTGACTTGTCATGTTTTAAAATATTCACACATATTTCAGTAAAAATAAATTTCAAAGCCGTGTCTTGAATTTATTGGAGTAGAACATCTGCAACACGCTATATGTTTGGAAGTCCAAATTAGATATTTCTGTTCTACTATTAATTATTGGAAAAGTTTTGAGAGTTACTTATATGTTAGACATATTTTGTTCACTAAATGTTAAATAGGCTTTTAAGTTGATTTAGAATAGTGAAAAAATTCCAGGAAAATAAATTGAGTTCATCTCTTTTTGGAAAATTAATATAATTGCTTTACTCTCTACTGCTAATAATTGACCCTTGAACTAATGGTTATAAAGCAAATGTTATGTAAAATTAACTTTTTGATTTTCAGTACTGCTGGTTTTTTTTCTTTTAGCAGAATATTTGCTCTAAACCACTAAATCACACTTCCACAGTTACCTAGGAATAAGCCTAGCTAGGCTTAGTTGGATTTATTTCTAAGCATCCAGGAATCCCAGTTCTAGGTCATCTCTAGGCACATAACATTCTTGTAAATAATCATGAGGGGTATTCTTCTCTTTGAGCAGAAGTTTCTCTTTCTCTTACACATTCAGTGTAATTTTTTTTTTTAAGTTCTGTCTCATGAGCACTGGATGTGACTTTTGAACTTGAGTGAAACAGTTCTTTTTTTACCATTTCTTTTTGCTCAAATGGCTGTTCTTATATTCTCTTAATCTGCCTATTTTTTTAAAAATAAAAAATGCATGGAATTAATATGGTAATATGCATTCTTCTGGGACATCCTTTGTCCTTAATTTACAGAGGAGTAGTTGAAACATTTGTTGATATATGCATCAAATTGTCCGTATTCCACTTTGAAATAAGAGAGCCATTTTGAAATACGTTAGAATAGATATTGCTAATCCAGTATTTATTTTTTCTGTATGTACTGTCTTTTGCTGAAACTCTTCAGTGATAAGATGATTTGACAATTTACCAATGATAATTTGTCAAAAATGAGGCAGTGGGAAGACAAAACAGAGAATATTCAAGTCCTAACTCTGTCATACTATATAATACTATAATGTATAATGTAAAATAAGGTATATGATTATAATGTATGATAACCACTGAGCTAGTCATTGTGAATTGGTCAGTGCAGGAGAAAGTGCTGGAAACTGAAGAACAAGCAGGCAACTGTTTTTCATACTTATAACTCACCCTGTGCATTGAAGTACAGGTAGTCCTCGACTGACGACCATAATTAGGACTGGACTTCCATCACTAAGTGATGCGGTCATTCAGTGAATCGCGCCCAATTTTACGACCTTTTTTTGCTGTGGTTGTTAAGTGAATCACCACAGTCATTAAGTGAATCATGCAGTTGTTAAGCGAGTCCGGCTTCTCCCATTGACTTTGCTTGTCAGAAGCCCCCTGGAAAGGTGATCACATGACCCTGGGATGCTGCAATGGTCATAAATATATGCCAATTGCCTAGTGCCCGAATTTTGATCATGTGACCCTCCCTCTCATATATACATACGCACATACTTTGTAGATAAATTTAGAAAATACTGTGTGAATCCACCAAAGGACTTGATAAGCCAGCTTTGTCCATACTGCTGACCTCCAGGTACAGTTGGAGACAATTGTCTCCTGCCCTGTTCAGCCTGCACAGTCTAGCACACCAAGGGGACTCAGTGGCTTTCAAAGTAATACAGAGCTTTTTAGAGGGTTCTGTGTTGGGAAGATTGGTACAGATAGAAACGTGCCCCTCAGACCATGTTTGGTCACCTCCATGGACCTTCCTCTGAAATATACTGCTGGACTGTCATTTGTATTCAAAGAGGCTCACTAAGTTCATGGACGGTGTAGAGAGGTCCAACCATTGGCCTAGCACTATTTAATAAGTAGGGATTAATCAGCTAGCTAGCTAACTAACTAGTAACTTGATGGTTAATTTCCAGAAGATTTGTTTGGAATAAATACCATGATAAATTAACATGTATATGTCTTGTGCATTTCTTGCAGATCTGGATTAATTCTCATTCTTCTGAGGTATGGAATCAAAGTTCTTGAAATGGATTTAGGCCTCTGCCTGCAACATGAAAGATTCTCTCTATTTCGGCATTTCTTGAGGCAGGATTGCAAGCTCCCAAGTCAGCAGCACCTGGCAGAATTTTCAGAGTATGCAGTCAACACAGGACACAAGTACAGAGAGTGGCTGCCGTCACTCCTGCTGGCTGGGTTTAATCCTGCAAATCTTCTCTGTGACAAATGGTAAGCAAGATAATCTAGGAGTATTAAGTATACTGTATGATTGCATATGCATAGTGGTGTGCTGCTAAATGTTTAAGAACCAGCTCTGCTGGCTCAACTGTTGCCACTGCTAGCCAGGGAACAGTTGATTAGTGTGCTCAGTGTCAAGGCTCACCTCTGCTGCGAACCAGCTTGCAAAATTCAGAAAATGTATCACTTGGCTTAGCAAGCCAGCTCCGGCATACCGCAATGTATATACAGTATGTATACATATGTCTCTCTGTCTACATATAGAAATACAAACATGTCTGTGCATGCATGCATCCATGCATTTGTATCTCACAGCTTTTGTTATTCAGAATGATTGTGTGGAAGGGCTGTCTTGTATGAATGGATAGTCCAGGTAGAATTTCAGACTTAGGGGATTTCCCCCCCTAAAATAGGAATTTGCCAATCAAAGTGTATTACAAAAATAAATTTACTTAGAATTATGGAATGTTGAGGCCTTAAATAAGAGTTGATACCAGAACTGAATTGACTGCCAAGTCCTTCATAAAGTTAGAATCCATTCCTGGCAACCACCAGACTTGTTTTATACATTCATATAACAAAGACTATGTAACGAACTGCCACTTGTTGATCTTAAAACCAGTAACTCTCCTTGCAACCAATATTGATTCAAAAGAAAGTTCATTTATTAAGAATAAGTGTACAGATCCAAAGCATTGCTGAGACTGAATAAAAGCGCGCCAAAAACTGCTTTTCTTTCTTTTCCCCCCCTTTCTTCGCCCTTAGTTCTTGTCTTCTGATTCCCTTGCTGGCATGGCCTTGAACATTCCAAGGCTTGTGATAAGAAACCATCTGCATCAAACGGTCTCTCCTTCCTACTCCCCCTCCCCTTTTCCAATGGCAGAACCGCAGCATGTAGAAAAAATCATTTTTTTTTAAACTAGCCATATAATAATCTACTATAAAATCTTGCGAGGATTCTGACATACTGCCCCTCCACAGAAAAGGATGTCAGTCAGATGATTCCTCTTCTTCACTCTAAAATGAAAAGCAAAGATACACATAATACAATAACCAATCTAATTGTTAAGGCTTTGTAGGATAAGCATCATAAAATTTTTTAACTAAACGTGGGGCCTTTACATGTTTCTTGTCAACCCATTCAGCCATTGACTTGGGAAAATGTTTCCACTGAATTAAAAATTGAACCCCCCCCCTGTGCTTTCTGCTGTCCAGTATTTCTTTAACTTCAAAATGTTGTTCTCCTTCAACCATCAATGGTTTAGGAGGTACTGGAGAGGGATGCCACTGAGAAGACTCCTTATATGGTTTAAGCAGGTCGCAGTGGAATACTGGATGGATTTTTTTAAAGGTGGCAGGCATCTGTAATCGTAGTGAAACTGGATTAATTACTTTATCGATGACAAAAGGCCCTATGAATCTTGGAGCGAGCTTTCTGGAAGGTTGTAATGATTTAAGATGTTTAGTAGATAAAAGAACCTTATCTCCTACTTTCCAGTCTTTTTCTGGTGTTCTCTTAGCATCTGCAAATTTCTTGTATGTAGCTCTGGCCTCCTGCAACGAGGCAGCAATCTGAGGCCACACTTGTGTCATCTGCTGGATCCACTCATCAACCGAAGCGACTTGAGTGGTCTGCTTAGGCAGTTCTGGGATGGGTACAAAGTCTTGTCCTGTAGCTATTTTAAAAGGGGTGAGACCAGTGCTTTGGTGCACTGCATTATTATAAGCTACTTCAGCGAATGGTAACAGTTCATCCCAATTGTCTTGTTGGTAGTTAATGAAACATCTCAAATATTGTTCCAATACTGAGTTCAGACGTTCACATGATCCCGCTGTCTGGGGGTGGTAACCCGAACTCAAGCCTTGCGATGCCCCCAGTAGTTTTAGGAACGCTCTCCAGAATTTGGCAGTAAACTGGACCCCGCGATCCGAAATTATCCGTTCTGGGACCCCATGAGCTCGGTAGACATGTTGTATGAATAATTTAGCCAATTTGGGTGCTGATGGAATGGCTTGGCATGCCACAAAATGTGCTTGTTTGGAAAAAAGGTCTGTAACTACCCAAATAACAGTCTTTTTGTTGCTTTCAGGCAGGTCTACAATAAAATCCATGCTTATTTGCTTCCAAGGAGCTACAGGGTTTGCTACTGTCTGTAGAAGCCCCATTGGTTTGCCCCCTCTCTTTTTGGCCATAGCACACGTGGGGCATGTGGCTACATATTCCCCTACATCTTTTCTCATTGTTGGCCACCAAAATTGACGTCTGATCAGATGTAATGTTTTCACAAAACCAAAGTGCCCAGCTGTTTTGCTGTCGTGACTTCTTTGCAAAACCCACTTTCTAGCATCTGCAGGGACATATAGCTTGTCTTGCCACCACCATGCCCCTTGTTTGTTTACTAGCAACTGGCTGTTGCTTTTGAACCACTCATCCTGAGCAATCTGGGCATTTAATTTTACCAATAACTCTCCTTCTGGTTGTCCTTCACCCTTTTTTTTCTGAGCTCTAGTGACCACTCTTAGGGCTGCTTGGGTACATGGAATTACTGGAGCGACTACTACCTCCCGTTTGCTATTGTGTTGAGGCAACCGAGACAGAGCATCTGCCAGAAAATTTTTCCCCCCAGGAATATACTTCAGGGAGAAGTTAAATCGATGAAAATATTGTGCCCATCTCATTTGCTTTGGTGACAGTTTCCTCGGTGCCGTCAAAGCCTCTAGATTCTTGTGATCAGTCCAAATTTCAAATGGATGGGGTGACCCCTCTAACAAATGCCTCCAACAAACTAATGCCCAGCGTACTGCGAACGCTTCCTTTTCCCACACCAACCAGCGTCTCTCAGTCTCTGAAAATTTCCGGGATATGTATGCACAAGGAAACAGTTCCCCCCCTGCCCCCTTCTGCAACAACACAGCTCCCACTGCTACATCCGAGGCATCTGCCTGTATGACAAATGGCTGTTCTGGATCAGGGTGTTTTAAGATTGGTTCAGCCGTAAACAGACACTTTAAACTTTGAAACGCCTCCTGGCACTCCTTAGTCCAGGCTAAGGGGGCTCCAGGTTTTGATGCCTTCGCCTTGTCCTTGCCCTTGGTTTTCAACAAATCGGTAAGTGGGAGTGCTACTTGGGCAAAGATGTGTCATTTTGTTATTCCTATGGTTAAAAGTTGTTGGTCAGAAATCCATAATCTCTTGCAGATCAGTAAATTCAGATAATACCTTTTGCCCACTTCTGCCTCATGTACCATTGTATCATCCGCCTCACTTTGTATAGAATGTTGAACATCTTTGACATCTTTGGCCATACATGTATGAGGCTCCTGCAGCAGGGGCCTACAGATCTCATCAGTTTGAGTTTGTGTGTCTGTGAAGGATGTTTTACAAGTGTATGTTTATATGTGTGTAGGAGTCACTTCAGACTGATACCTATTATTATGGGATATTGTGAACACATGTTCAGGGCCTTGTTCAATATCTAGCAGAGTAGGAGTGGGCTACTTAAGCATGAAAACTTTTTCATATGTTTGTTCAGCATGTCTGAAGCAGACTACTATTACTGTATTTCATTTATTAATGGTTATGCTGTACAATATTGCTTAATATGCCATTGTGAGTGTCTTGAATTGGGCTGGGAAAGCAATTGAACAGTTGGTTGACATATCAAGACTTATTAATACAGGAAGATGGACAGCTTAAGATGAAGTCAAGAGAACAATTAACTACAGAGGAATTTAGTTTTTGATGGTTTTTGTATGCACAATTAAGAGAGAAATTTAATATAGATAAAAAGCTAACTGGAATAGAACAGCATAAGACGGAGTTTGAAATTGAATTATGTACAAATGATGGACATGTGATTGCTTAAAATGTACAAACTTTTTTTGAGATTTGAAATGGAAGAACAAGTTTATTTATTTTATTTATTTATACATAGACTTATCCCCGCCCATCTCCCCGGAATGGGGGACTCTGGGTGGTTTACATCAAGTTAAAACAATAAATACATAATTAAAATTTATAAAAAGATGAACACATCTACACAGATAGAAAGAAGAGAAAAAAAATAAAATAAACCCAAGAGACTGATGGAAGCCACACTAGGCCTCTAGGGGGCTAGCCAACCCCATTTCTGACAAACTCCCTGCCCGCCCCAGGCCAGATGGCAGAGCCAGGTCTTCAAATCCCTCCAAAAGGCCGGGAGTGAGGGGGCCTGTCTCACTTCCGGGGGCAAGATGTTCCAAAGGGCGGGGGCTACAGCAGAGAAGGCCCGCCTTCTGGACCCTGCTAGTTGGAGTTCTTTTGCCAAGGGGGTCCGGAGCATGCCTTCTCTGTGAGATCGGATGGGATGGGTTGAAATCGTGGGGGCGAGGCAGTCCTTCAGTTAGCCTGGCCCCATGCCATGTAGGGCTTTAAAGGTGATAACCAGCACCTTGAATTGGACCCAGAAGCAAACTGGTACCCAATGCAGCTCACAGAGCAAAGGTGTTATATGGGTCCTTCTTCGGACCCCAAAAATAGCTCACACAGCTGCATTCTGGACCAGCTAAAGCTTCCGGATATTCTTCAAGGATAGCCCCATGTAGAGCACATTGCAGTAGTCTATCTGGGAGATAACAAGGGCATGAGTGACCATTTGAAGGGCATCCCAATCCAGGAAGGGGCGTAACTGGTGCACAACCTGAAGCTGTGCAAAAGCCCTCCTGGCCGCGGCTGCCACCTGCTCTTTGAGCAGGAGCCGTGAGTCCAGGAGAACCCCCAAATTACGCATTGGGTCTGTCTGGGGCAGTGGTACCCCATCCAGCTCCAACGATGACACCGTCCCGGATACAGAGGAGCCATTAACCCACAGCCACTCCATCTTACCAGGGTTCAGCTGGAGTCTGTTGTTCCCCATCCAGACCCTCACAGCCTCCAGGCACCGCGAGAGGGCAGTCACGGCATCACTTACTTCACCAGGGATGGAGATATATAATTGAGTATCATCAGCATACTGATGATACCTCATCCCATGATGACGGATGAACTCGCCCAGCGGTTTCATGTAGATGTTGAAAAGGAGTGGAGAGAGAACCGAACCCTGCGGCACCCCACAGAGGAGGGGCCGAGGATGGGACCTCTCGCTCCCTATCACCACCGACTGGGACCAGCCCCGAAGAAAGGAGGTGAACCAGCACAGAACTGTGCCGCCCACCCACAAATCCCTGAGCCGTCCCAACAGGATACGGTGGTTGATGGTATCGAAAGCCGCTGAGAGATCAAGGATGGTCGCAGTTAAAGAGCGCATGATAAAATGGGCTAAGAATGTTGGTTATAATATACAAATGGACCAGTGGGAGAGAATGTGGTTAAAAGGATTGAAATTCACATGTGTTATAATTTAAGATAGAACATCTATACAATGATGTACCACTGGTATATGTCACCAGAGCAATTATCTAAGATGTATAAAGGCACTTCTAATCAATATTGGAAATGTGAAAAGCACGAAGGGACATTTTATCATGCATGGTGGACTTGTGAAAAAGCAAAAAAAATTGGATACAAATACACACAATGATACAGAGAATTTTAAAAATTAATATTCAGATGAAACCAGAATTTTTTTATTGCGATTTAAGGACAGCCAATTAGAAAAGACTTGTGGAAGATTGGTTTTGTATATGCTAACTGCAGTGAGGCTATTATATGCACAAAGATGAAAAAATACTGAAATGCCCACAGTAGAGGAATGGATCATGAAGATGGTGGAATTTGCAGAAATGGCAAAATTGATCTTTTTGATCAAGGATAAAACAACAAGTACTTTTATAAAAGACTTGAAAACCCTTTATGGACTTATTGCTGAAAATAGAAAAAAATGAGTTGGTGATTTTGGGATTTACTAATTAAAAAGGGTTAAATATAGAGAAGGGAATTATGTAATGTAACCTTAAAGAGGGAAGAGAGACAATAAGTTTGTTTGTAACTGCTGTAAACATCAGAAGTTGCTTCTTTAAATATCTTTTTCTTTTTCCATTATCTATACCTATTCTTTTTTCTTTCTTCTTTTCCTTAACTTCATATATTTTTTCATGTTTATCTTTTATCCTTGTAAAAATCTTTAAAAAAATTTTTAAAAAAAGGAAATGTGAAACGCACAAAGGGACATTTTACCATGCATGGTGGGCTTGTGAAAAAGCAAAACAATTTTGGAAACAAATGCATATGATGATACAAAGAATTTTGAAGATTGATTCTGATTGAGATGAAATCAGAATTCTTTTTATTGGGACTTATGGATAGTCAATTAGAAAAGACTTATGGAAGGTTGATTTTATATATTGGAACTGCATCAAGATTATTATATGCACAAAGATGGAGAAATACTGACATACCCACAATGGAGGAATGGATTGTGAGGATGGCAGAACTAGCAGACATGGCAAAACTGACCTATTTGGTCAGGGATAAGACTATAAGTACTTCTATAAAAAACTGGAAACCTTTTATGGATTTTTTGCTGAAAATGGAAAAAAGTGAAATGATGATTTCTGTATTTGATGATTGAAAAAAGATTGAATAATGGGCTGAAGGATTATTATAATGTTAAGGTGGGGGAGTAGGGATAATGAGTTTGTAACTGCTGTAAAGAAGAGCAGAAGTTGCTTTTTTAACTTTCTTTTTCTTTAACTGTATTTTCTGTACCTTTTCTTCTTTCTCATCCTTTTCTTCTTTCTTTTCTTTATGTATTTCTGTATTTGTCTTTTAGCTGTGGAAAAACTTTTAATAAAATTAATAATAAAAAAGGAAGGCAAATGGACAGCTGAATATTGCTACTGTATATAAACAGGGAGAAAACCTTCTGTGTGCTCTTCTGCATTTATTGGCTTGTCTGCCATCAGTTATGTATGTAAGATAGGTGCTATATAAATTTACCAAATAAATAAACAAGCACCTTTGCCTCTGAGTTGAATCTGTGGCATAGCTTGGCATATCCTTCAAATGCCCTGAAAATAACATTGTTTTTTCTCTTCTCTTGGTTCAAATCCTATCCAAGTCTGTCCCTTCTTTCCAGGTTCTGCAGCCTGATTCTGGTAGTACTTAGAATTCAGTGCCTAAGTTAAGATTTAGAATTGCAGAATGGAAACTGTATGACCTAAGTAAATAATTATGGTTAAAGGTATTGGAAGTAAATTTGCAAATTGCATGTTTTCCCCAGTAGAATATGCCAGGTTGACAGAGAAGTTAATTCAGTGAACCAGCTTCAGCTTTCAAAGTCAAGCTCTGATAATCAGGGTTTCCATTAATATGATGCTGATGTAACACCACACCACAGTTAATGCTGAAAAAGGGGAGGTTTTGCACTACAGAGAAAAGAAATATGTGAGCTAGGCAAATGGCATTTGTAGAATCTTAATGATAATTATGAAATTAAAGAACATTATTTCGGCCTCAGGCCTAATGAACAGCAAGCTCAGGATAGCATTTAACCATGATTACTATGTTAAACTGAGCCATGATTAAGTGTCCTAATGGGAGTTGTGAAGAGTTGTAAGGGGCTTTAGGGAAGAAGCATGTGGTCTTGCTACTCAACCCCCTAACAGTGCATCTTTCCAGCCCCAAGATTGTCGAATAGGAGGAAGTTTGGAACAAAAGTAAATTAATGGCAGACAATGAGGTTGGAAGTGAATTATCAACGGAAAATGCTTACAGGAAGACCGTTGTGCTGGTCATTCACAATACTGCGTTCTGTGAGGAATTCAAACTCTGTTGATTTCTCAGTGAAAGCAGGTCTGACTCTTTCAAGTGAAAGGGGAAATTGCACTGTGCTGTATTTCTAAAGCTTTGAACAAATACAAAGAATGAAGCATATGCACTCTCCTTCCCATGTAGAAAGGACAAAATATCTTCTCTTTACTTTCAAAGGGCAGAAGTCATCTTGTTGCAGAATACATTAGATATACATCCATTTTAAACTAATAAAAAGAGTCTTGTGTTCTGAAGCCAAATATCATCAAAGGTCACAAGAAATGCATCCTGGGTGTGATTCTTAACTGCTACTGTCTTCAAGGCATATGTGAGAGAAAGGAAATAAATAATCTAATTACAGTAGTTGAACAAAGGCTTTCTGAATAATTTACTATGTCTGTATGTGGTGTGTGTGTGTACATACATACATACACACACTAAACAGCACAACAAAGCATGCACTGAACAGCACAATCAAGTATCTGGCATTGTGTATAGGAACATCTGCACAGTGTATGGGCTAGACATTCCCAAGTCCAGATGGGAAATTCTACAGAAAGTCGTGGAGAATAACAGGGGACTTCCTGTGGTACTTCCAGATCCAGATGGACAGGCAGGTACTGGCCAATCAACCAGACATTGTGGTAGTAGACAAAGACCAGAAGACAGCAGTGGTAATAGATGTTGTGGTGCCAAGTAACAGCAACATCAGGAAGAAGGAGTATGAGAAACTGGAGAAGTACCAGAGCCTGAAGGAGGAACTAGAGGGGATGTGGAAAGGAAAGGCCAAAGTGGTCCAAGTAGTGGTAGGAGCACTTGGGGCTGTGGCTCCTAAGCTGGGAGAGTGGCTCCAACAGATCCCAGGAACATCAGAGCTCTCTGTCCTGAAGACTGCAATGCTAGTAAAAGCTAAGCTACTGCACAGAACCCTCAAGCTCCCAGGCCTCTGGTAGAGGACTCAAGATTGAGGAAGACACATACCACCCATAGGGGTGGGAAGGGATTATTATTATATATGATAAGTTCACCAAGCTGAGAAGAGTCTAAATAAAAGTTCCAAAATATCCCGCAGTCACATGATCGCTATTCCCAGCCAGCTTCTGACAAGCAAAGTCAATGGGGAAGCAGGCAGGAGGTTGCAAGTCATGGTCACATGATGTCTTGCATAACAACCACAACAGGAAATGCTGGAACAGCCATCATAAGTCGGCGTGATCATGTGATGTTTCACATGACCACTTTGCTTAGTGACAGAGTTCCAGTCCCAATTAGGGTTGTTAAACAAAGACTACCTGTATCAACAAAAACTAACAGGCGGCTAAAATACAAAGCCTTACTTTGGTATAATTGTGATGATTATGGCGTACAGCTTATGAAAACCCCAAATTCACAATCTCAGAAAATTAGAATAGTGTGAAAAGGTTCAATGTTCTAGGCTCAAAGTGTCCCCCTCTAATCAGCTAATGAATCCATAACACCTGCAAAGGGTTCCTGAGCCTTTCAATGGTCTCTCAGGCTGGTTCAGTAGGAATCACAAGCATGGGAAAGACTGCTGACCTGACAGTTGTGCAGAAAACCATCATTGACACCCTCCATAAGGAGGGAAAGCCCCAAAAGGTCATTGCAAAAGAAGTTGGATGTTCCCAAAGTGCTGTATCAAAGCACATCAATAGAAGGTTATGTGGAAGGGAAAAGTGTGGTAGAAAAAGGTGCACAAGCAGCAGGGATGACCGCAGCCTGGAGAGGATTGTCAGGAAAAGGCCATTCCAAAGCGTTGGGGACTTTCACAAGGAGTGGACTGAGGCTGGAGTTAGTGCATCAAGAGCCACCACACACAGACGGATCCTGGACATGGGCTTCAAATGTCGTATTCCTCTTGTCAAGCCGCTCCTGAACAACAAACAGCGTCAGAAGCGTCTTACCTGGGCTACAGAAAAAAAGAACTGGTCTGTTGCCCAGTGGTCCAAAGTCCTCTTTTCTGATGAGAGCAACTTTTGCATCTCATTTGGGAACCAAGGACCCAGAGTCTGGAGGAAGAATGGAGAGGCACACAATGCACGATGCTTGAAGTCCAGTGTGAAGTTTCCGCAGTCTGTGTTGATTTGGGGAGCCATGTCATCTGCTGGTGTTGGTCCACTGTGCTTCATTAAGTCCAGGGTCAATGCAACCGTCTACCAGGAGATTTTGGAGCACTTCATGCTTCCTTCTGCAGACCAGCTTTATGGGGATGCTGACTTCATTTTCCAGCAGGACTTGGCACCTGCCCACACTGCCAAAAGTACCAAAACCTGGTTCAGTGACCATGGGATTACTGTGCTTGATTGGCCAGCAAACTCGCCTGACCTGAACCCCATAGAGAATCTATGGGGCATTGCCAAGAGAAAGATGAGGGACGTGAGACCGAACAATGCAGCGGAGCTGAAGGCCGCTGTTGAAGCATCCTGGTCTTCCATAACACCTCAGCAGTGCCACAGGCTGATAGCATCCATGCCACGCCGCATTGCGGCAGTCATTGCTGCAGAAGGGGCCCAAACCAAGTCCTGAGTACATATGCATGCTTATACTTTGCAGAGGTCCGATATTGTTCTATTTCCAATCCTTGTGTTATTGATGTCATGTAATATTCTAATTTTCTGAGATTGTGAATTTGGGGTTTTCATAAGCTGTACGCCATAATCATCACAATTATACCAAAGTAAGGCTTGACATATCTCGCTTTGCATGTAATGCGTCTATCTCATATATTGGTTTCACCTTTTGAATTGCCATACTGACATAAATGAACATTTGCACGATATTCTAATTTTTCGAGTTTCACCTGTATTGTAATATTGGCACTAAGCATACATTTCTAAGCCCAAGATAGGCCCACCAAAGAAAAGGCAGCTCTCAGGTAGCTGCTCCTACATTGTCTGATTAACAATCTGAGTGACAAAATTACTCAGAGAAGGTTCTTTAAAAATTCTCCGTTGGGAGAAGGATATCAGTCAAAAATGTATCTGGGTTCAAGAGGAGGATTCAAATAAGTTCATTTAGGTTATTTGTGAGTTTCACATCTTTGGAAATGTTGGATCTTTCGGGCTAAAACACTTTTCTAAAGTACTGCAGAAATCATAAATCACAATTCTTCCCCAGTGGTTTCTCTAAAGTTCCAAAATTAAATAAACGCTCATTAAAATAATTATAATGGTTGAAAAACTGCAGTTGAATATTCTTACCAGAAATCTTGCAAGATCTATTGAAATAAGAATGCCAAAATCTCATGCAGTTTAGCACTCTTGTGTGATTTTGTCTATTGTTATTTTTGAACAGTGTACTACAGACCACATGTAAGTACTTCTATGAACTACTAGTGGAACTATTGCTTTAATCACTACTTCTTACCATTTTTGAGGTATAATAATGTGGATCAGGACCTATTGCGAAAATCTGCTTTTTGTCCCCATAAGAAGCTAATAAAGTTTTTATCCCCATGTATATCTCCAATCTTAAGGGTAAAATACTATATTAGCTAGGATTTCTGTTAGCTTCCCATAACAGTCCTTAAGCTCATTTGTACCTTTTTCTTTTAGAATGTCACCAAAGAAATATGTATGAGTTTTTTCTTCTATTCCACATTTACAATAAACAGGCATATTGTGATCAGTATTAGCAAGCTGAAGCAAGTCAGTTTCAAATTATGGCTCATGAACTATCACTGTTAATTAATCACAAGCAAAAATTGAGATTAACCACAGTATAGAATTCAGGTGACACACAACGGTGGCTACACTAAAATTAAAGGTGAAAAAGGGAGACAAGACCAAGTGAGTCCGAGATTTGTTTTCATAAAGTTTGAACCATGGTGTACCCTGTGCTGCATTTTTATTGATAAAAAGGTCAAAAGCAAAAAGTGAAACAATTTTCTATAGTGTTGCATCCTGGCTATGTAGCATTTACTGTAGGTTTGTGGTTAGAGGTTCATCCTTTCTTCTTCCCACCCTGTTTTGGGAGATAGACAATCTCACGAGATAATATATATATATTATATACATAAACAGTAGTTTACTGATAAACAGTAAAAAGCTTTTTTAAACTTTAAATATCCAGAATGTAGACATTCCGTAGTGAAGATCTATTACAGAGATATTCAGATTACAGGAGAACAGCATTAGATTCATTTTAATCTAATGACTAGAATGCTAGTAGTAGGACTGGCTTATATGAATTCCATTAAGATATGTATCATATATTTGATATAAGCGTATCCCCCCAATTAAATAAAGTTTTGAATTTTAGGAATGCATCACTCTAAAAAATCTATTAGTGTTCACCTTTATATTTCTCTTATGAGCTGAGGATATTATAGGTTTATCTGAAAGACAGTAATTGGCCTCAAATCACCTAGTAGGCTTCATGGCTGATTAGGGAATTTGAAGTCTTGAACTCCTTCACCAGAAGCCTGCACCGTTCACTATGATACATTAGTTCTTGTAGTAATTTATTTTTGTTCACGTCTAGGATTTATTCTGTAAGCAGTGATGCTCTGAACTTCCTTCTGGAGTTCACTAATTGGAAGAGGCTTCCTTGGAATGTGGAGCAGATTCTTTCCAGCCACAAAGGGACTTCCATGTGGGTGCCCTGTAGTCACTTTGGTAAGCAAAGAACCAGCCAGCTTATTTCTGTATGGTCTGTTTGTTATCAGGACCTAAATGACAAATAGTTTGTTGGTCGATTATGCAAGGGATCAGAGTCTTGTTATACATGCTCAGATAGCATAATGTTGATTTTAATATATGCAAATCAAGTATTTTATTTTATTTATTTTATTTTATTTAGAACAATCTTTACGATAGTGATCCTGTCCTGTTATAGGGGCCCCTTTTGTTTAAACTATGGGTAGCAACCTGCTGCCCACAACCTCATGTGGTGCATCTCATTTTGTGGTCCTTTTGACCCCTATTAACTAGAAAAATAGTGCTGTGGTTTCCCACTATTTCAAGGTAGGAAACATATGAAAATTATGGTGCATGCTTTAAAAAAACTGTGTTATATATAATGTGGCCCTGCCTACTCTATATGATGCTGTATTCCCAGATGTTAATGTGTGATTCTTGATTACCAAAAACTTCCGGATGTTTTATATTTTGTTTCAGTGGCAAGGCAAGAAGTTATTTCCCTTATGGACTTTCAGCTTTATTTTTTCATGGTGTAATAGAATAGTAACTATGAATAAGAAGTTAATTTTCATTGAAGGACTTTAATGTGGTTATACCCATGTGGGATAAGGGTTGTATTAACAATATATATGTCACATGAGTACAGTCATAGAAGATTTACAGGGGTCCCTTCCCTTGTAGTGATGTTTCCTTTTTAAAAGGATTGACTACTCACTGTCAGGATGATGTCATTTCTTAACAACCACATAGCTGGATGTTCTCCAGGATGATCTGTCCCCAACTTAGTCCTTCAGGCCTCCAATGGTACATCCATTGCTGCTGTAATCAAGTCCATCTATCTTGCTGCTTTTTATCCTCTTCTCTTTCCTTCCATCTTTCCCAGCATTATGGATTTCTCAAGGAAGATGGGTCATTGCATAATGTGTCCAAAATGTGATAATCAAACCAGAGTTTTCACTTGGGGAACAAAAATATCAGGTTCATGATAATTTTGTTCCCCAGGTGAAAACTCTGGTTTGATTTGTTCTGTGATCCATTTGTTATCTTAGCTATCCATGATATTCTCAGGAGTCTTCTCCAACACAAACATTCAAAAGTGTCAAAACTCTTTTTATCCTCTTTCTTCAAAGTCCAACTTTTGTATCCACAGAGGTCACAGGAAAAACTGTTGCCTGCACGATTCTGATCTTTGTAGGTATAGACATGTCAGCCTCTGAAAATCTTTTTCAGAGCCTTCACTGCTACTGTACCAAGTGCTAGTCTATGGTGTATTTCTTTCTGCTGGTTCCTTAGCTGTTGATAACCAATTCTAAAAGAAGAAGCTATTCATTCAGCTTCATATTCAGAAGCTAGAATGTTTTCACTGTCCCATTTTTTCACTGTGCCCCTTGACTTTCATTATTAGAGCTTCCATATCCTTTGTATTTATTAGAGTTGTGTCATCGGCATAGTTCAAGCTATTGATATTTCTTCCTCCAGTTTCAAAACCATGCTTATCTACCAATCCAGGCTCTCTCAGATATATTCAGCATGTACCCAAATAAATAAGGAATGAGTATACACTCTTATTTCATTTTTTAATGACCTGGAGACGTCTGTTTCACCGTAGACTGTGGCTTTGTTTCATATAGGCTTTGTATGAGGACATTGAGAGGTTGTGGGATTCCCATTTTCCTAAGGCCATTTCACAGCTTGACATAGTTGATGTCAACTCAGTGAAGCACATACTGACTTCTTGTTAGTATTCTTTGACTTTCTCAATTATCCATAAATAAGTTACCTTGTTCCTTGGTCTTTTCTATGTATGGTTCACATCGTCAAATGTGGTTGTAATCAAGCTTCTTAAGAGCTGTTTGAAATCCTTTCTTCCTGAGATCTTGTTTTCCTTGGTTTTGGCTTCTTTTCTCTTATCTCAGTTCTACCATTTGTTCCAACATTCAGGTTACTTTCTTTGTCTGTCTCTGGAAGGCTCTTTCCACATTCATCAATAGCAAATTATTTGATTTCTTTCCACAGTTCCTCTAGTTCCTTAACACTGAGGTTCAAGGCTTCAAAGCAATTGCTGGTGTTCTCCTTGAAAATGGTTGGTATGTGCTCAGTATTATATTGTGGAAACTGGCTGGCTTTGTTGTTCCATTTTAGCTTGGCTTGGAATTTTGCACTTGAGCTGTTCATGATCTGTTTCACAGTCAGCCCTGGCCATGTCTTTGCTATTATAACTTAGCTCTTCCACCTCCTTGCACCATTAATATAGTCAATTTGATTTCTGTGTGTTCCATCTGGTGATATCCATATAAATAAATGTCATGTTGGTTGTTTAAAGACTGTCTTAGCAATGAAGAAATCATTGAATTGGTAGTAACTGATAATTTGCTCTTCTGCTTTATGTCTGTTTCCTAGGCCATACAATCCAAGTACATTTTCCTCATTGTTTTCAGGTTTGGCATTCCAGTCTCCAACTACAAGCAGCATATCTTGGTTGCATATTCTGTCAATTTCAGATTGAACTTGACCATAAAACCTGTCAAGCTCCTCTTCTACTGATCAGTGGTTGAAGGATAAATGTGGATAACCATCATATTGGAGATCTGTCCATGAAGTTTAATATTATTTGACCATTGTCTACATTTTCCCTAATACTGTCTTTGCTATCTTCTTTCTAACTATGAAAACAACATCATTTGTTCTTTTTTTTTTTTTGGTATCCTGAGTAAAGATCTTCTGACTGAAAGTGTCCAATTCCAGTCCATTTCAATTTGCTGATGTCTAAAATGCCAGTGTATAGTTGATTCATTTAATCTTTCACTGGATTGAGCTTTCCCACATTCATGCTTCTTACATTTCAAGTTCTCACTGTAATTCTGTCTTTGCAGTTATGCATTTTTTTTCCTTCATGGTGGCACTAGCAACTAAACATTCCAAAGGCTTTAATATAGCCACATCACAGACACCATTGGTACTCTGAAAAATCCTCAGTTCTTCCTCAGTAGCATGTTGACTGCAATCTGACCTAAGGGGCACATCATCTGGCACTATATTGTCAATCACTTTATATTGTCTGTCTTTGTGGTTTTCTTGGTAAAATATAGGAGTGGTTTACCATTGCCTTCATTAGCATGCTATGAAATCATGCCTTGTTACTTGAGTGATCCTCCACCTCCACAGTTTCCAATATTGCTGCTGCCTGATATAGGTCCCTGCTTGCTTTAGCTGAGCAGCTGGGATGACCTTCATGCCTTGAGTGACCATGATGGGAATATATGCTCTTGAGATACATTCCTAGCATTCTTCACACATTTCTCCCAGGAACACACCCTTTGCCGCAGTGAGGCACCATAGCAGCACCTTGGTGCCTGGGTGTGTTAAAAAGATACACAAAAGAGAAAGTAGATGTATAGATAGGATCTCAGGATCAGTTTAATGTGCCATGAACTTCAATTTATTATTGTTGATTAAGCAAATGTTTTGCAAATAAAAGGATCCAGAATCAGGTCCTGGATGTTTCAGTTTTAAAAATAGAGCCCTTGGGAACTAACTAGATTACCCTGGGCCAGATGCTGAGTGGGTAGAAGGCTTCCTAAGCAATAGATGCTAGTGTTGAAGTAGAGGCATCTGTGCAACTTGGTTTTTCAAATTAGACTTCTGAAATCAGTGTGCTGTTGTGTTTTTAATAAATGATCCTGTGGTTCTGCTTAATCCTGCTCTGGAAATAAAGGTCATCCAATTACTCCAGGCAACAGTGAAGCTCCAGACCGCCTGCCATGTGGGGAGAATGGTGCAGATATAGTCTGCAATCATCAGTTGCTAACTAGAGACTCTGGAGACCAAAATACCATCTTTTAATAATGGAAAGTTTAGGAAAGCCTCTGATCAGAAAACGTCTCTTTTCTCTTGTGTTCAAATCCAGCAAATGCATGGAGAGAGTTCTGCCTGAATGTTACTTTAATTAATCTCACTTCATGGTCTCTATCAGCTTGCCAACTAGATTTTTTTTCTTATTTTTTTCTGCTTAAAGAGCTCTTTAGAAAATTCAAATGTATGGTTATTAGTATAGTCTGAATTGACTTCATTCTAATATTTTCTTTTTAAGTATTAGGATGCATAGCTTCTTCTGGGCCAAAACCCCCACATGGGGTACATTGCAGGTTGCATTCCAAAATATATTGATTTCAAGAATTAAATTAAAATATGATAAAATATATTTTATGCCATTAGAATTAAATACAATATCAATCTCTAGCCATGTGTTTATTATTTGCCTTTCTGTCACATTAAAAATTAGAATTTGTTAGTAACTTTTGAAGGTCTCTGGGGGCCACACAGAAGAGTTTTGGGTATTGTGTGCTGCCTTGAAATATTAAAATACCCCGCTGTGGTGTAGATGCAGGAACTGGCTTGACATCTCTAATAACCCAGTGTCCTTAACCTGATGTCATCCAAAAGCTGCCTAGGGAATTCTTGGCATTGTTATTCTAGCATATCTAGAAAGCACCAAGTTGGAAAAGCCTTGTGTTGATTGTTAGATTCTGCACAAGGTAGAATTAGTCTGTATTTGCTCTTGCAAAATATGATTTGCCTCTAACAGATACACATTTAGAGAAGAGTAGTTTATGAATGGCTGTTAGCTACATGAAATGCAAAATCTCCATGTCCACATTCAATATACCTCTGAATATTACTTGAAGAGAGATAAAAATGACACAGAGTATTTTCCTCATGCACTTCTTATGGTCCTCTAGTTGGTCCCTATGGGAAATAATATGCTGAACTAGATAGGCTTTTGGTTCGATCCTGCAGAGCTCTTATTAAATTATGTTCTAAGGGATCCAGATAGTAAGCTTTTGTAGAAGAACATAAAAGTAGATTAATCAGAACAAACATTTGAGCATCCCTGAACCCATGTAAACCAGCCCCCTTTGCAAAAGTCTTAGCAATAAGTGGGCACACCTGAAATTGAATATTGCCATCACTTTTATTTCTCTTTTTAAAATTCATGCCGCTTTTCTCCCTTCGTTACCACCTTTTCTGTCAAACATCACCCTTATTCTCTACCATTCTCTTGCTTCCCAATTCTTACTTCTCCTGCTCACTTTTACTATCACTTTCCCTATTCTAAATAAACCTAACAATTTACTAACTTGCAAAATAAAAACTCAAAGTAACCATTCCTAACCAACTAACCCTGGAGCTAAAAAGTAAACAATCCCCCTGAGCACCATTTTAGAGCATGCAGTCTTCAGGAATGGATAATGTGCTGAAATTGTTTTCAGTTAACTGCCTCCAATATCACTCCTGTATTTACCCATATGGACCTTGGATTTAAGATGGTCTCCCAAAGAAAGGATATGTGTATATACACGCATGATCACCATACAAAACTCCTGTGCAGTGTGTCCTGCTTCCCCACATTTTCAGTAAAGCGAACTCCAGCTTAAATCAATTCTGGAGATTTCTCTCTCCCAGTGAAAGTGTGCATGTATCATACTTGTATTTGCATATGTATGTTTGGGTGTATACCTGTGTAGTAGACCTAGCTGATGATAGGCTGGAGGTATCAAAGCCCATCTCCCAGAAGCCTGGGTCTTTAACTCAGGTCTCACCTCCTACTTTGGGTTAACCTAGCATACTTCCCCCCAACACTTTATATGAGAGAGATAGAGCTCTCACATCCTGTTTTGCCTGTCTAGTGATTCATTTCTATAATGTAACCCCTGGATGTATAGTTTAAAGGCAGGTGGCTAGAGGATTCAGCTCTTCCTGGGAGCTAGACCAATCTCACAAGAGTTAGAAAAGTCAAACTTCTATTTTTTTAAAAAAAGGTAAAATATAAAACCCCTCTTAACTTTAAATATCTGCAATATAGACATTCAGTAATGAAGATGAATTACAGAGCTATTCATATTATAGGAAAACAGCAGTTTGATTAAAAAAGAAAATTTGCAAAGAAACTATAATGCTCCCACCAGATCACAATATGACACCGGTCTCATACAAATAGCTTATTACTGCCCTAAACAGATAGACTGGAGAATTCCATGTTAATATTATAGTTCATAAAAGATAAACAGCTTATCTTCATGCATACCCTGAGGTATGTTGCAAAGCTGACATAAAACACAATTTTGTAATTTGTACAGAGAAATAGAGACAATTTTCATTACATAGAAAAAGAAAAAAAATGTATGCAAATTTCTGTTAGGCTTTTAAACCAATTTTTTTCCTGAATTCACATTATGGGAAGCATCTCTTCCTCTGCTTCAATTTTCTTGGACTTCCCACTTCCTGGAGATTCCAGTAGGTTAAATCTGAAGTTATAGGATAGATGGAAAGAACAGTTTCCCTAACCTTAGTGTACAGCTTTTGCATTTTTAAAAATTCTGCTCCTAGAATTAAAATAAGCCACGTTTTTTTCTATATTCAAGAGCGGGAGGGTTGAGGTAGTCTGATTCTGGACCCTAGCACAAGGACAGGCCACCTACCATTTTGAGGGTGGGGGGGCAAGAATGGATTATGTCATCCTCAGCTCACCCCCAGCCTGCTGTGAATACCATCCAAGTTTCCTGGTTCTGCATCCTGTGCAGACTCTTCCATTCTAGTTGGCTGGTGTGTGCTTTGGGGGGCATGCCCCCAGTTCCCGGCTATCTGCCTTTGACATTATATCATATTGCTAAGATGCCTGCCATGAAAGGCTGGACTTTTAAAAAACTGATTTAGTAATGAAAAGGTGACTGCTGATTGGTCCTTCTCCTTAGGTGTTGCAAAAGGATTAAATTCATGCAACAAGCAACCCCTGCCAAGCAGTGGCTAATTTTCAGAGGCATCCATTCTTTTCAGCAGGGATGTTTCCTGGCATTGTGACTCTTGTGTTCCTTTCAACAGAAAGTACGGGTGGACATATGACGGATTCCCCCGGGGTGCTGTATCCTCAGTTTTCTCTCGGGGTTCTTTTCTTTCAGGTTATGTGCAAGCGTGATGACAAAGTAACTCGAAAGGCAAACCGTAGGTTTTCGACCAAGGCTTTACTCAATGCTCCAAAAGGGTTTGATAAGATAGGCTGCAAATTAAAAGTCCTTCCATACAGACCAACAGTCAACATAAAAATAAAAGCAGAAGTGTAAGCCCTCTTTGCCTGAGTAGCCTTACATAAATGTGTCTTGATAGCGAGATGAGAAAACGAGCAGGCCCCCCCTCCTGCAGCTGAGGGAAGGCTTAAAATCATAGCTTTTCCAGAAAACTATTATGATGCAGACCAGCGGCTATTCGAGGTCGACCTTTGCTTCTCCAGCGCTCCCCCTTTCTCGCACTCATCCTGGGCTAATCTTAAATACCCTTTCAGGATCGGCCTCCACCCCTCTCCACAGGTATTAACAATTTAGAGTCCCACTTTGATTTACTTAACAGAGTTTGCAACAGTTACAATTCGGGATACAAACCGGGGCTCTTTCCCACAGTCTTATCTAGTACAAAGGCTTATGGCTATCTAACAACTAAAGTTAATTTTCTAGTGGGTGATAAATACTTTGTCCATGTCACATTGAAGTATGAATCAGGAAGTTTTTCCATCTGCTATTGAGAACAGAGAAATATGCAAAGAAAGATGGTTATTTTTCACGACCCTGGATCTCCGTCACAGGACACTTCCGTAATTGGGAAAACAGAACTTACTGCTCTTCTACCAGAAAATATGGCAGTTGTGAATAAGCTTGGTAAAGTAGCCTTCCCAAGTTGTGTCTTTAGGGTGTGTAACTCTTGGCTCTGCAAAGTAGCTTCCCAATCAGCATTGCCACAGCTTCAGTATAAGGTGAAGAAATGGTCATAGTCTTACCAAATTTACTTGTTTGTTGGCCAGAATATTTTTGATCAATGCATAAAAATTCCTGCCTTCCTTGTCTTCTTTGTAACCAAAGAGCTATTGGAAATAATTTGTTCTTCAGCACGAGCCTGTTTATTTGAGAATGTTAGCTAAAGTGCACTTCCGCTTTCTTTTCTTTCCAACCAATGTAAAGAGTTTACATAACTTCTTTAAATGCAAATATTTTTCCATCCCCATGATAGAATTGGAAGAAGCTTTTGGGGCCACCCAACCCCTTGGTCAGTGCAAGAATCTAGATTAAAGTATTTGTATCAGATGTCTATCCAGCTTCTACTTGAACACATCCAGTGAACCAGAGCTTACCACCTCTTTCAGTAATTGGTCCCAGTGTCAAAATGTTGTTACCATTACAATTTTCATTTTAACATTTAAAAGGAATCTGTCTTCCTGTAAGTTAAATCCATTTCTTGTATCCTGCACTCTAGGACAGTGGATAATAGCCTTCTCCTATGTGAATCCCTTTAAGTATTTGAAGCGTGTTATCAATCCTCTCCCCAGCTGGCTTCCTTCAACTCATATTTCAACATCGTATCTGAAATTTTAGTTCTGTCTTCTTCCATATTTAAAAACATTGGAAATGAAGTTGGCAGTTTTATGCATGTAAATCTATCTGTCCATCCATCCATCCACCCACGTGCACACAAATACACCCAAACACGCATACATATATGAAGCAGAGAAAGAATGAAATAAACCAGAAAGCCTGAATGAAAAAAAAGGAAAGGAAATAAGAAAAGTTGCTGTCTCAACACACAGGCCTGCTGCTTACACTTCTATTTTCAGGTGCTGATTTAAATCTGCCCTGCTTTGTCAGTAGCTGTCCTTTGATCTCAGTTTTATTTAATTTTAAAACACTGTTTATGTCTTATGTTTTTTAACACAGAACTTAGAATGTAGCTTTCTTTGAAGATCAGGTGGGGGGAAGTCAAGGATCTTTCCAATCAGTAAATAATTAACAAAACCCTTTTTCCTCTTATTATCAAAGAGGAAATATAAATATACAATTTTTTATTGTAAAACAGTAGGAAGACTGGGTACCAGTCCAGAAGACTGTCTGTACCCCCAAGAGAGACCCAGCCAAAGGATGGCTGAGACTGAGAGGTAGCTAAGTAAGTTCCTCAATTCATGAAGAAAAACATCAGCTCAAGACCACGTGAGTTTTGTTTGTGGGCCCCTTATGTTGTTTTCTTTGTAGACTACAGATGTGCAACCAGCAGTTCCCCAAAGCCTTGGCTATGCCCCCCAGAAAACTAGGAAGCAGCCCTCAGAAAACACCAAAAACTGCTACCAGATGATAACAGTGGTCATTTTTAATGTGACAGAAAGATAACATCATTAAATACATATTTGTTATTTGCTATATTTAAATTGAAATTAAACGAAATAAAATCCAGTTTTGCTCTGGACTCTGTTGCTTTCTGGTGTACAGCCTTGGGCATACTGCTCAAAGGCCAAGTGTAGTTCTTGGGTCAGGAAAGGTACTGCCCTCCCTCTGCAGGCCTTTGGCGGTGACCACTCAAGTTGAAGTTCATGAAACGCTCAGTTGTTTTGTTCCTGATAAATGCATGTTTCTCTCTTGTGGCAGAGCATATCCCATCCTTGTCTCATCTGTGCCGCCTGGAGATCCGGTCACTTTTAACAAGTGTTTGTTTGCGATCAGACCAGCACATCCGTCAGTTGCCGATACCCATTTGCCTACAAGACTTTTTACTTTATTTGGATGTATTAAGATCATACTCCATTTCAGAATATTGGCTTAAGCTGGGAGAAGTCTACGAAGGAAGTGCCTTGCCATCTTGTTCTAATTCAGAACGTACAGAAGGGAAAAAGTAGAACTGATGCAAGATCATCAGAGTGCTTAGAGCTTTCAGCCTTTGTAAAGAATGGACTGTGTTCTGTTTACTGGTTGCTGCAAAGGTACACATTTCCCTTCTGTCACTCACTATAGGATTATTTCACTTCAGGGACTAGAAGGGCTTCCTTAGCGTGTCTCTCAGTTGTGGTGGACCTGCATTATTCCCAGTCAGCAGTGTTTTGAACACAGTGTGGATGCTTTCAGATAACTTTCATATGTTGGTAAGTTCCCACCCAAAAAATCTAGAATTTCAATAAATAAAAATAGCTTGTAAGTATCGATCGTGCCAGTGATCAGCTGCATCTAAAACAAGCCTTGATGACATCAAAATGACAACTTGTGTGACATGACCTTGTGAAAATGGCGGTCTTTTCATGGTATCGTGATGTCTGACACAAATACTTAAGTCACTCCCTTGGTTGTGACAGTCATCATACATGTGCTGTCATTTGCCCTCCAGCGGATACCCATGACAGCGATCACTCCGAAATTAAAAGAATTTTCTCTGTAACTGTATCATGTTGTTGCCTTTGCTCACAATAATAATGGGAATTTACTAACAATAAATGAACTTTCTGAATGAAGTACATGAATGAATCTGTTGCCAGAGATGCCACTGCAGTAGCTCTGTCCTAAATGTCATGCTTCCCCAATCTGGTGCCCTCCAGAAGTGTTGGACTACTATTCTTATCACTGATGGCCAGCATTGCCATTGGCATGATGGTCAGGGAGGAAGGGAATTGTGATTCGGCACAAAGTTTGGGGAGGTTGCTATCCTTTCAGTGAAGGAAGCATCCATAGTTAAGTAACTTAGATTAAAGACAAGGATCGATCCTGACTGGGACCCCGGAGAGCTGCTGCCAGTCAGAGGAGACAGTATTGGCCTAAATGGATGAATGGTCTGATTCACTGTAAAACAGCTTCCCCTCCCATACAAGATGTTTATGATTCATCTTCAGACATTCCAGCCCCTGGATGGTAGTGAAAAACTCTGAATATGCCATATTTTCAGTGATGTCTGCAGGGAGGCAAGATGGACAAAAGCAGGGTTGCTGTGTTGTGATGCAAGCCCTGCCTTTTTTCTCTGCGTATCATGCATTTTAAGAAAAGTGGCAGATTCCTGCAGATGCTGCTGAGTATTTTGTGTGTTGCTGTGACTAAAGAGTGTGGATAGAGTGATCTAATTTGAAGAAGGCTGGAGGGTATCTTTCTCCCAAATTAAGTTAGCAACAGTTATTTCCCAAATAACAAAATCAACAGCGCATAGGTCTGCTGTGTGTATGTTACCATCTCAGCTAAAAATAGCTTGAGACTAGCTCCTGTCCATGCATGTATGCGTGGAAGGGTTGTGTGCTTGTGCAGGACCTTCTTTGTAAAGATTACTTGACACTCGGATTTTATAGCTGCACTGCTTTGTAGGCTTACTAGTATACATATGGCAAAAATTAATGTTTTATTCCAGTGATACGCTGCTCCTGGCTTATGATATTCCCTTCGGGGTTTTTTTCAAGCCTTTTTGTAGAGATCTTGGTTTTTAAAACATTCTGTCATATATCCAGTATTCACTGGCAAAAGATCTACAGACATGCAAGCACACACACACAGGCACATTATGTTTCCAGCTGTTCCCCCCCCCAACCCCCGCTCAAACGCTTTCCCCTGACTTTACCTTGCTTCCCTTCTTACAGCCCATGGTTCTTTACTGCTGGATTTGGATCACAAATAGTTCCCAAATTTCTAAATTTACAGATCAACTCCTTTTACAATGCAATTTTACTCTGGGGAAAAATTGTAGCGAGGCCAGTTTTGTGCTAACAGAAGTGAGCATAAATATTTGATGTATCATTCAGTCTGAAAGCATGGAAGGTGGAAGCAGAGACAGGAACAATGTCTCTGTATTTGCCACACCGCAGTAATATTGTGCTGTGAAACTGGACTTTCTTCTTTTAAAAATCAGATAAATAGATTTCAGTTTGACTCCTCCAAAGGGAGACAGAGGAGGAGGAGGACTGCTGTTTTTCCACATCTAAATGGTACTTACTTGATTTTTTATGCAAGTTATGCTGATCGTATGGCATCATGTTGCGGCGTGCAGCAGAGTGTCAGAGGAGATTTATTTCAAATCCTCATGGATCCAGGAGGTTCAGTGAGAGGGAGAAGAACTCCCAGCTTACTTCACACGATTGTTAGGAAGATAAAATAGCTGGAAGAAGAATTGTCTATTCATTCTGAACTTCTTGGATGAAGACTGGGGTATATAAATGGAATAATACATCTCTAAACCAATCTTTCTGGCTGGGGATGAGAGAGATTGTAGTTCACCACATTGGAGAACACTAATTTTGAAAGAATGCTCTAAAACAACCACCACACATGAAGGGGTATTTGAGATCAAGAATCAAGGCATATCATTATGGTTTTATTTTGTGTTTATGTTTACTTAAATTTATACGGTCACGTATCTGTCCAGTGAAGCTCTGTGTGGTGAACAAAAAAATAGGCAACGTCAGCAATCAAAACACAAGTCAAGGGTTAAAAATCTCAAAAGACACCCATGCCATATATCCACGCTGGAGCTCCAGTAGCTAACAGCCTGGACCCTGTGCCTGGGGGAAGAGCCAGGTCTTCACAGCCTTCTAAGAAGGCAGTAGGGTCGGGGCCAGCCATATCTCTGGGGTGACGCTATTCCATTATCTCCCAAGTTGAAAATCCAGATCAGTTTCTTAGATAAAGCAATCCAATTCATACTTTCCAAAAGAAAGCTCTTTTGAGTTTAAGAAGATTTATTCCCAGGTATGTACTTATAAAAAATGCCATCGAGAAGGGCTAAATTCATATGAATCCTCTGACTGTGTTGATGAACATTCAAATAGCGACTCAGTTTTAGTTCATGTTGCTGGCATGCCTTATAATAGAGATGTGCTAAGTGGACAATAAAAAGGCAGGGAGACCAGCCAGTGGATTCATTCTTCCCTAGTATTGGCTCAGAGTAGTAATGGGCCCTTTGGTTTTACTACTAGATGCCCTGTTCTTCCAGGATATGGCATGATTGGATTGAGGCTGGAAAGATGAGAATATGATCCTACTTTGTAGGTGTCCTGACCAGAAAGTCCAGACATCATAAGCACACTGGGGGAAGATGGGCAAAGGCATTTAACTGAACAGGACACACACGGTGTAATAAAAGAGTGTACTGCTGACTTGCTTATTGCCACTATTCCCTTCCATTTGGGAATGGGCACCTTGTGGTTTTGGAGACACCAGGAGTGTGGTATAAAATAGGGACCAAAATAGAAGATAAGGATAACGGGTATATGCTGAACATCAGTAGGGAACAAGTAACAGTTTCCATACCACCTTACATCTTTCCTCACATCGTAAATTTCTGTGTGTTGAGAAACTATTTACTGGCACAGTGAATTTTTTTTATAGTTCATGCTAGAAGGTGAGCTGCTTATTGACTGACAATAAATCCACTTCAGATGCCAGATATCAAGACAGTTAAAACTATGTTCTTGCAGCTGAGGAATGTTCAACATTTGGCTAGGGAATAAACTTCACAAACTATTTATTTCAAGTCAATAAAGGTCTTCAGTTGTCTAGGCCGCCCCATATTAATACATTGCTTTAGTGGAAGAAATACAACACAGGTCTAGTTTTGTTACTGGGAAGAAGAGGGGTGGCAGTGAGCTGCGGGCAGTTATTGACTTGGTAATATAATTGAAAGTTTGTTGGAAAATGACTGGAAATTAATGACATAATTAGTCTAGAAAATCACTATTGCTTGCACAGTGGTGCTATAATCTTTAAAAGCTGTTTATTGTTACTGCATGTTTTGTACGGAGGGTTTGTTTGGGTGGCGGAAGGCAATGTAAAGGAGGGCTATGCATGTGTAACTCATTTTTTTCAAATGTGCATCAAGAATAATCATTACCTTACTTATTGACAGAAATGGTTCTTTCAATTTCTACCATTTTTCTTTTTCTTTGATTTCTGTGTTGCTCTTCCAAGAAACCTAGAGCCCTTTACAAGAAAACAATAAAAATGTCTTAAATAAAAGCATCTAATTGAATGTGATAAAGTTTAGGTACAGAAAGTGTAAAAACTAAAACAAAACAAAAACAGCTCACCAAAATAAGCAGCAGTCAAAAGCGTGGTCCTAGAATAATTGCTGTCCTACAAGTGCCTTGTGGACTAGACAGGTCTTTAGTTATTTTCTGAAAGAAGAAAAGGTGGTAGCCGCTTGAATGTCTCCTGGGAGAGAATTCCTAATTGAGGCCCCACCACTGTTTGGCAAGCCATTATGAGAAGTCCATGGCCAGAAAATGCACTAAAAATGAATATATACACAGATGCATGCATGTATGTATGGTTAATATCTGGTTAAAGTCTAAGAGACAAATGGGTTGGTATGTCAGCCTCTGAATTCCATAATGCCAGTTTCTTTTCTGATTACTATTTATATGTACAAGAGTAAATACCATCTATGAAAGTAGAGGATTTTTAGCAGGAAAAGAGCAGAGAGAAACAAAGCAAGTGTAAAACCATTTGTCTGGATTCCCCATGTGGCACCTCATGGCTGAGTTTACCCAGTACATTAGACTAGACTAAAACAGGGTCGTGTAATTTAGGGTATTGGGGGAACTCAGCCACAATCTCAGCATTGTATGAGCCAAGCTACCATGTTATACTGTAATAGGTTTATTTGGAGGGCATAGTATATCAACCCATCCCACCTGATCTCACAGAGGGGCATGCTCCGGACCCCCACGGTAAAAGAACTTCGATTAGCGGGGTCCAGAAGGCGGCCTTCTCTGCTGTAGCTCCCGCCCTTTGGAACATCTTGCCCCCGGAGGTGAGACATGCCCCCTCACTCCAGGCCTTTCGGAGGGACTTGAAGACCTGGCTCTGCCATCTGGCCTGGGGCAGGGAGGGAGGATGTCAGAAATGGGGTTGGCTGGCCCCTTAGCGGCCAGGTGTGGCCTCTATCGGCCTCTTGGATTTTTTAGTCTTTTTATCTCTGTAAGTGTGGTTTTTTATAACTTTTAATCATGAATTTCTGATTTTAATTTGTTGTAAGCCGCCCAGAGTCCCCCATTGTGGAGAGATGGGCGGGGACAAGTCTATTAAATAAATAAAATAAAAAAATAAATATTATGTGAATAGGCCAGTTGTGTTTTGCTATCCCTGGCTTAAAATTTAGAATGTTGAGTTGATGGAACTGCTGTGTATGTGTTTTTTGGAAGGCAATATCAGGGTTGGGATATCAGCAAGGAGTAAATTAGGAATCAGGGCACTATTCAATAATGAGAACCAAAGAGTGAATGGGAACCCACCGGGTATATCTAGAGCAGGTTAAAGTACAATCTATGAGTCACAGCCAAAAGAAAAACCTAGTATACAGAGCACACTAGAATTCAAGATGATTCAAAAAAAAAATGAGGTGATCGTTGTGGCAAAACTGGGTTTACATAGTCAGAAGTGGCATAATTTCTTCTATGGTTATTTTGTGGATAAATAAATACACTTTTAACAAAATGCTCATTTACAGAGGGCCAATTTATAAGCCATTAAAACTTCATTTAACAAAAACATTTAATGATGAAATGAGTATAAATGTTTTCTGATTTGAAGTATAATACTCCATGCTTATTTACTGAATAACAGTTTACTTTTTCAGAAGTCAACTCTTCAACCATTAGTGTCTCTTCTTTTATATAAACCTGATTATTTCCTTTTTATTCCCCTTTCTTATTCAGGCCAGTTGTCAGCTGCCACTTCTCTCACTTTAAGTTCCCTTAATTGTTATCTACAGACTCCATATAAAGATGGGCTTAGTTAAACATTTATTCCCATTACACTAAAGAAACAATCAACCATTTGATCATGATCATCCCAAGCAGCTGGGTTTGGGTGTAACGAATATTTGTGATTTGATTTATTTCTGTATTTTTATTGCCAAGGAAGGGAAGAAAATGCTTGTGGGAATTTTGTTGGCTGATCTCATGTGTTATCTCTCCCTCTCCCTATATATAATTTTTTAAAAGGAGAAAAAAAACTAATACAAACTAATAAAGTAAGAAAAAGAAAAGAGAAAGCTAAAAGTGCAAGAAAGGGAAAAAAAGTAGAAAATAGAAAAGAAAGAAAATATAAAAGAAATAGCTTCTGATCTTCTTTACAGCAATTATAAGTAGAATTATAAATTTACCTCTTACTCTATGGTTACCACATAACTCTCTTCTTTCTACAGTCTATCCTGTCTAATCATTAAAACCATAAATCATAAGTTCATTTTTTTCTGTTTTATGCAAAAATTCCATAAGGGGTTTCCAGGCAGCAATACACATGCTGTCTTTTCTCTGATCAAAGAAGTCAATTTAGCCATCTCAGCAAGTTCCGTCATGTTCACCAACATGTGTTATGCACCTTGACTTGACATGGGTGCTATGTGTTACTCCATTCCTGGCAGCAAAATGTCTTGTTTTTGGGAGTCTAATTCAGCCTTTTCCAGCCTGGCATATTCCAGATGTGGTGTGATGCAACTCATAGCATGGAGGACTGTTTTTGCTTGCTTTCTTTTGTTTGTTAACTGCGCAGTAAGCTGTGACAAGAACGTGAGCCACTATTTGGATTCTGTACAGACTGGTTAAAATAATTTTATGAAGCTCCACTGAAAAGAAAATCACCTTATCCTTTTCATCAACATCAGCATGAGCTTCTCGGAGCAGTTGGGAAACTGATGTCTAAAGAGACCGTATTTCAGATTACCACTAGATGACAGCCAGAAGTGTAGAGTTTCTATATCCTGCTGTCATGAAGTGGCTGCTAGTCCAGAAATGTTGACCTTAATGATGTGTGGAGGGTTTCCTTTTATTTCCTGACTCATATTCATGTGCTTACTTTGACACAGTGGCAGGTTATTGGCAGCCATTATTTTAAATTCTCCATAATACTTTGGAGCCTCTAACATGGTTACATTCTGGGCCATTTTAAAATGGTGGCTTTCCAGAGTCCGCCATGGGTGTGACCGAATATGCCCCATCACTGCTGGGTGAGATCTGATGTGCCGTTCCCTAAAGACTCATAAAAGTAAGGGGAAACAGCTTTAAATGTCTCTGGGTGCTTTCATATTATTGTCACATGTATTCAGTTCCCTTCAAAACATTTCAAGTTTTACATAAATGAAAATAGTACATTAAAAAAACTGCTAAAAAAGGTTCTGTATAGCTGCTATGTTGTTGCCTTTGTTCACAATCATAAATGAAATTTATAATTTTGAATGAAGTAAATGAATTAACGTGTTGCTAGAGATGTCACTGTAACAGGCTCTGTCCTAAAGGTCATGCTTCCCCATCTGGTGCTCTCCAGCAGCATTAGACTACTGTTCTTGTCACTGATGGCTAGCATGGCCATTGATGACAGTCAGGGAAGATGGGAATTGTGATTCGGCACAATTGGGGAGCACAAAGTTTGGGGAGGTTGCTCTCCTCTCAGTGAAGGATGCATCCATTAACGTGGGATAAAGCAAGGATTGAATGGGTGGGTGAATGATTCAATTCATTGTAAAACAGCTTCTCCTCCCATGTTGGAGAATTTGATTAGTGATTCAACACATCTGGAGTTCTCAAAGTTTGGAGAGGCTGCTATCCTTGGAAGCAACCCTAGATAAAGAAACTTTGTATAAGGACCAGGGCAAATTCTGGCTGATCACACAGAAGAAGCTAGGTCTCCCCACCTGTCTACCTCTAAGTTCAACAGTTTTTAATAACCCTGAAATCTTCACTTAACTTTGACTGGCTTTTAATTTACAGCAGTATATAGCTGTTAGATAAGAATGTAAATGTATTAACCCTGGGACTTGGAGGGATAGCAATGATAATTTTGGATTTGCTTTTCAATTTATTGCAGTAGGCATTTTGAGTGGGAATGTCATACCTTTCCTTTGATTAAGAATTATATACATAGGGTACTCATGAATGTATTAGCACTATACAGATCAATGAAATTCAAATGAATTTTCAAGAAATCCTTTCCAACCATAAATGCAAACTCTGATTGTCCACCAGAGGATGCTGTTTAACATTATTGCCAATGAACATATCTGAGCTTTGCCTCATTCGCTCTTTGAGCCAGTCTCAAAAAGGTAACTCTGTGAGACAAATAAACAATAAACAAGGTCTGTCCTTTCATTTAACTCACTGTTTTTCAAACTTGGCTACTTTATGATGTGGGGACTTCAACTCCCAGAATTCCCCAACCAGCATGCTGGCTGGGGAACTCTGGGAGTTGAAGTCCACGTATCTTAAAATGGCCAAGTTTGAAAAACACTGATTTAAGTAATGAAAACGTATGCCTGTGAGGGGTTCCAGTTACTCAATGCTTATAGAAATGGACACTATATCAAAAGGTGTTGCATGTTTTGATACTTTTAACATAACAAGAAAGCTAGGGTCCACCAATACAACTGGTGAAATCAGGCTACAAGTATATTTGATGAGTCAGTAATTACTGAAGTTTTCTGTTAGCTTAGGAAGACAAAACTGAAACACTCTGGCTATAAACTGAAAAATCCAAGAAGCTTCTCTTAAGACAGAGGTGGAGAACCATTTTGCTACAGAAGCCACATTTTCAAAAATGGTTCTGCTTCCAAAAAGCAGAGAGACCATTGTAGTAATGCCATAGGAAGTGAAGGTGCTGGAATTTTCGGCTTTCTGTTGTGTTTGGGGAAATAGTAGAATTGGAATCCTACAGCTATTAAAGTCAGTAAAGCATTTGCTTTACTGCTTATTTGTTTTTGAACAAGGAACAAATAATTGCACCCAATTCAGTAGTGCCCTGCTCAATTTCAGCAGAATAATTTTGGGATGGGGACCCTAAGGAACCCATATAAATGATTGGGGGGCTGCACAGGACCCATAGGTTGCCTTCCCCCTTTCAAAGTAACAGTAGATAAATATGTAAATATTTATAATGACCAGGTTCTGCTATCCAAAATGAAATGTGGCAAATAGATACAGTACTGCAGTTTTTCTCAACCTTGGGAACTTTAAGATGGGTGGACTTCAACTCCCAGAATTCCCTAGCCAGCCTTGTTGGCTGGGGAATTCTGGGAGTTGAAGTCCACCCATCTTAAAGTTTCCAAGGTTGAGAAACACTGCAGTAGTCAATGCTGTTTGCCTTGGAATGGGCAATTCCTAAAGGGGCTCTTCCTTTAGTTCTCTTTAGTTCCTTTGGATTAGTTCCAAATCGTACACATGAATTGCATTCTATACAGTTGGGGGGCTCCAAGGCCATTTGATCTCCCTTCCCTTGCTTATATCAGTGTAGCTTGAAGGTGATTTCAGATTGCAATGAACCATTCTTCATTGATCTGAGATGACTGACCCATTGCACCTGCTGCTTTAAAAAAGTATGCTTAACTAGGTTACTAAGTTAAAACCCATTTTGCGGGTTTGCACAATACATTGAGTCATCATCTACACAAGCTGGGTTTGCAGAACATGCTAACCGCCCCCCCCCCCACTAGCCAGTGTTAGGAGTTTGTCAAGCTTTGCTCTTTGTGCAAATGCAATGACTAGGCCTTCAACTTGGTTAAACATGCTGTGCAAATACAACCATTATGTCCCAAGGCTAAGATGGCCTGTGCTTGCAACGGTTTGAAACAGTCATGGCCAGCCAACTAGATGAGTCCTTTGTGTTTCATTTCTTTGAATGAAAGAAATATTAATAATATTAATAAGAAATATTAAGAGCTTGCACTGACCACAAGGCAAATTTCAGATTTAAGTCAGCAGTGAAGAAAGCTGACTTAAAGTTCCCTTCAGGCCATGTGGAGGTCACCCAGTTTGACTTAGGGCTAACCCTAAAGTGAGATTTGAACATCTTAGTATTACTAGATATCAACAAATAGCAAGAGCATTTATGACATTTTAACAGGATTTGATGGAATTTGCAAGCTATTTGTTTATTTGGCATATCTGCCCTTCCACTTCTGAAGACTCTAAGCAGAGTAGGGTTCAAATAACTACATATTCTGGTACCTTATTTATTTACTTTAAAGAAACACTCTCTTTCCTTTTTTAAATGGAAAGAAAAGTGCCACAAGAGCAACCTTTATCATCTGGGGACAGAAGAAAAAAAAGGTTCAGTGGTCCTCCCAGCTATAACAGTAACAATTCCTTTGCATTGTAGTAACAATTCCTTTGAAGACAAACACACGTGGTCTGTCCCAGCTCAGTTCTAGTCGCCAGAAAGGAAATCCTGTTTTATCTGGAGAAGCCAAAAGACAAACAAAAGCCCTCTTCCTAAAGCCTGCTTGCATTCAGGAGCAAGGCCAACAAATCTGAAACATGACCCGCCCCTTGCATTGCCTGTCCTTTACCACTGAACTTCAAAGGACGCCTTGGGGCCTTCAGTTCTCCAAGCCCTTCCTTGCCAATTCTTCAGTCCTCTCCCTGCACCTTATCTGGCAGAACATAACTCCTTGCCTCTCTCATCAGAGCTTTTGAACGTTATATCCTGTTGGTGTGTTTGGCTGCCTGTCTCACAGAACTCACAATATTCACTACAATCTATCACTAGTTTTCCTTCTAAAAAAGGTGGTTGGCCTTGTCTGCTTTTATCATGATTCTTTGGCAACTACAGTTTCCATGGGCTGTTGAATACAATGGATATCAAGAGTTTCACTACTCTTACTTTTTTTTACTGAAGTTGCAAGAGGGGAAAATGCGCACTTATGAAAAAGGAGAAAGGAGCTGGGCAAACTTCTCTAGGCATTATGGAACCGACTAGCGATTAGTGACTGGAAGGAATTTATACAGCTAGTCCTAGGGTTAAGAATGGCTGGTTTAAAGATGACCCATAGTTAAGAACAGAGCCTATTGTAGCAAAATTTGAGTTAAATACACAATGATTCAAGTTAATTACACTATACTACTTATACAGTAGTATAAAATAATATTGTTCCAGCTTACATACGAATTTGACTTAAGGACAGACCTTGGGAACGGAACTCATTCTTAAACTGGGGACTACCTGTATTGAGTTTTCTGGAAGAAAAAAAAAAAACTGCTAGTAAAATCTGTAGGAAACTGCTAACAGAGTAAACAGCTCCCTAAAAGGAAGAGAGTATGAAGGCGATGCCTTTACCTCTATTTCTACTAAGGGATTGGCTGGTCAGGAAAGGATTTTCTGTTTTTGTTTTTGTTTTTAACTATACCAAATGTGTAGGAATGTGGGAATGGTGTGCTTGCTTGCAGATGCAAAAACTGGACTAAAAATTAATAACAAACATAACAGTTCCTACATCCATAGTAATGAAGTGTATGCCTTATTGTTGTAATATGTTATGTATATCATAATATATAAAATAATTTTATACACACACACACACTCCATCCATCCAAGTCAGTGTTGACTCCTGGCAGCTGCCTGGACAAGTCCTGCAGCTTTCTTGGCAAGGTTTTTCAGAAGTGGTTTGCCATTGCCTCCTTCCTAGGGCTCAGAGAGTGTGACTGGCTCATGGTCACCCAGCTGGCTTTGTGCCTAAGGCAAGACCAGAATTCACTGTCTCCGGGTTTCTAGCCTGATGCCCTAACCACAACACCAAACTGGCTCTACACATACAAACTTACAGACTATAATATAAATTAATTAGTCACTGATAACTGCTAATTGCAATCAATGTTTTGTAAGCATTTACATTTTTTGAATTTGATATTGTGATAAAAGAAAAAGGAAGGAAGAAAAGCCTTATACAAAAAGTGTTTAGTTAGCTCCCTCTCTTTCATTTTTTTCTCCCCATTCTTTCCTGCTTCTCTGGATGTGTTCTCAATTTAAACTTTATTATTAATTTAAAAATTGAAATTGTTATAAAGTTAACAATGGTCATGGACCTTGTGCAGCCTGAAACTCAATAGATATCAAACCTTTTTAGGGAGAAAGAGAGGGGCACTCCTTCGTGCACGGGGGTCTCTGGGGTCATGCCCAACGTGTCTCTTGCTGGACCTGAGCCAGAGCAGGTCGGCTGTAACTACAAGGACAGGAAAGGATCACTTGCCTGCGGTCCTGGGGAAAAGGCACTTCCTCCAGGAGCTCCCACCAAGTGACCCTCACTGCTGCAGTTAAGTCATGGTGCTGAACTTCTGCAGGACTCCTTGTGGGTTGTGACTGGCACGCCCAGTGTTTTATGGTGCCTAATTAATTAATTGAGAGTAACTTAATTTTGTCTGCGCTCAACTTTTTACCATGTGTGCATAGTAAAAAATGTGATGAGTAATGTGCACTCACATGCGCACACACCTTAGAGGGAACATTGTGTGTGCGCGTGCGCACATGAGTGCTATTTCCTAGCCTGTTTTAGAAGTCTTTAGCGGATATCTGCAAAACGCTCTTAGCTCCCCTATCTTTCGTTAATGCTGATTTGAAAAACTTTCTCAGTCCTTATCTTGCTTTTCAAGGAAAGACTGTAGATCAGTAATAGAGCATATGCTTTCCAGGTGGAAGTTCTCATGTCCAGCCTCCAATATCTCCAGTTATCGAATCATTCTGTTTTGTTCTTAAAGCATCACATAGTGGGAGATGTGAGAGCCCTCTCCTGGAATGCTGCAGCCAATGATGAAATTAAAAAGCAGATAGCCTGACATGAGTGATGCAGCTTCCCCTGTTCACTGTATGAATGGACAGTTGCTGATATGATAGGGAGAATCAAAGATCTAATGAAATTGTAAAGAGTGAGCAGATTTAAACTCTGCTTGTTCTAATCAATGGAATGGCATCACCATTAATGGTGCTGCCCTTGAAGAGTATTTAGAAACTCCAGTGAGTGCAAAATTAAGGAATATTGTATTCTGGTTGATTTTAGCTGATTGTATTGCATTATTTTGCATTAACTGTGTGATCTCTAAAGCCCAGCAGGATTTAGAAACAAAATATCTGAGAGAAAGAATACTTCCTTTTATATGAAGCTCCCTCCAATTTAAAATCTTCAGGGATTTCTCTGTCTGTCCACCAAAAAGCTGGGCTGGGGGCAGGAGAGTCCAGGGTGTGGTATCAAAAAAGTCAAGATGGCAGCAGCAATGGCACAACCCTGTCCTTTGTTTACACAAAATACATACGTGATGTATGTGGAAAAGGGGTGGGGCTGTGATCATGTGATTTCAGCTGCCATCTTGAATTTTTGACCCCTGTGGGGTCATGACCTCTATGGATGCCCATGGATGGGAGGAAGATGGCACAAGACTTTTGGTGTACATTTTCTAATTGTGGAACTCTCTTCCCAAGGAAATTACTTTTTTATTTTATTTATAAAATTTATAGGCTGCTCAACTCCCAATGCCTCTGAGCAGCTAACCATTTAAGAAGTAAAAAATTACAAAAGACAAGAGAAATCATGAATGGTCCTAAAAACAATATGTAACCAAAAAAAGCCATTTGGCAGGAGCTCAACCTTCACTCTGCCCCCAGCCTCAGATAATAGCCAGGTCTTCAATAGCTTCCTGAACGTCATCAGGATGGGAGCCATCTGGATCTCTGGGAGGATATCATTCCAGAAGACAGGTGCCACAACAGAGAAGGTGTGCTTCCTGAGTCCCACTAGATGACATTACTTAATTGATGGGACCTGGAGCCCATCCACTCTGCCCGATCACACTAGGTGGGCAGAAACAACTGGAGACAAGCAGCCCTACAAATAACCAGGCCCTATGCCGTGAAGGGCTTGATAGGTGATACCAGCACTTTGAATTGCACCCAGAAGCCAGCTGGTAACCAGCGCAGCTCATAGAACAGTGGAGTTACATGGGCATAGCAAGGCCTGCCCATCATTGCCAGCTCTGCTACATTCTGGACCAGCTGTAGCTTTTGAAAAGTTTTCAGGCATAGCTCAAGTAGAGCACATTATACTAATCTATGTCTTTCTCCCATTCTATTTATTTTTAAGGGGCTGTTAAAATACTTCTGTTCTGCTATGGTTTTCAAATGGATTTTGAAATGTAATCAGTATGCTTGGTGTTTTATCTTTCTGTTGCCCTAAATTCTGCTGTCTGTTGTCTTTAAATCTTGTCAACTGAGTGCAGAAAAATGAGTCAGAAGTACCTTTATAAATAAGCATAACTCTATAAACAGTATCTGATGAGTACAAGAGGGATCTTCACCAAACCGTTGCCTTGTGCTACTTCCAGTCAGACTAGCCAGCAACTGAGCCTTCTTTTGGAATATGCCATTCCAATGTCCTTTCCCATTTTGGTCCCTTCTCCAGCAAGCAGCTCTTCTTCAGTCCTGCTGAACGTTCCCAATCCTTTCTGGATTATTACTGGATGTCTTTCTTCATGGAATTCTCCTCTGTTTTTAGTAAACTTTGGGGATCCTCTGAGCCTGCAGTTATGTTGCCACTGATGGAAAGGCCCTGGACAAGCAGGAGAACTTTGGGAAGGACAATTAGGATTGCTCTCCTGAAAACTTTCACTAAAAAAGATTTTTTTCCTATATGAAGATTTCTGGAGGGTCTCTGGGACAGGCAGAATCTGCCAGAATAGGTGGCCCAAAAACTTTTGTAATAAATAAAAAGAAAATGAATCAGCATTTTTGGAAAAAACCAAAATGGATCTTAATAAAATCTGCAGATTTTAGCCTTTGCTTCTCTCCTTTTTTTTTTCTAACCTAAATATGCCATAATTTGGCCTTCTAAGAAGAAGCTTGGAGGAGCATTATGATCTGAGCACTGGACAGAGGTCCTTTAACAAGCCTTTTTACCTAATTAAAGGGAGAAATTGGAGCTCAGTACTGGAATCGTGGCCCACATTCTCTTTGTAAAGTATGTGACTTGTCTCTTTTTAAAATGTTTCTTGGAATAATTTTAGGAAAGACATGTAACACTGCAATCCCAGGCCTATTTACTAAAACAACTCTCTGAATAGTTTAATGGTGATTAAGCTATGCTAGGAGTCTCATTGAAATCAATAGGATTTACTCTGTTTCAGCATACATATGGTTGCGTTGCAGGAAATATTAGCATTACAGAAGTTAGAAAGGAAAGGAAATATATATTTACACAGTTTTCCACTCTTGGTAGTGTTAGAACTATTTTTATTAGATTCCTGCCCCTCCCAACACTGAGCTCACATCTTTTTCTTCTGATTTTGCATCAAAGTATTCTCTAAGTAGAGGAGTGTACTGCCAAGGCATTTACACAATTTTAATTATGTCCCTTTGTTCAGTTTGTGAACTAATACTTATTTTCTATTCTGATATGCATATGTATGAACATTTAAAGTTCCCTGTACCCTGATGCTGAAAACAACCATATTAGACCCATGAAGGTTTTTTTTAAAGCTGTTTTTAATTCTATAGGAGTTGCCCCTTGGAACGTAATTAAATCTGATCTCTTTCACTTGAAGCCAAATGAATAATTCATAAGCTTTAATCAGCTTTTGTGCTTTGTGAAATTCTCAGATGATGTGCAGAAGGTTTTTTTTCCTCTTGAAAAAGAAAAGAGAAGAAATTCTTGGTCTCCTCTTCAGCGTACAGGTCTGCGTGTGATTGTATGTGTGTAGACCTATCTCTCAGATGGGCAGCAATGCAAGTTGCGTAGGACACCATATTATTGGGTAGCAAGACTGTGTATATCACTCTCTCTCTCTCTCACACACACACACACACAATTATCATAATTTAGGTACGATAAAGAGAACCTCCATGTTTAGTGGCAGGCTACTACTGATTACTCGCTGCTGCCTGGCAACAGCAGGGGAATGTTGGCATCATCAAATGATGTTTGTTGGGTTCTTGGTGGTATTTTGTTGCTACAATAACGGAAATGTTGAATTAAAATGGTTGCTGATGCATTTGTCAGGCTTTGTTATGTAATTACCTTTTAATACAATTAAATTCAATATGGTGCATGTTCCCAATCTCTCTCCCTCTTCCTCTCTCCCTAGTTCTCTTTTACATTACAACACGCAGTATATGTTGAAGGTTTGGGGAAATCATAGGGCATTTAAAATCCTGATTAAAGTTGTAAGAAAAAAAAATAATGTTGAAGAAAAAGCATTCCAACCCACCCCTATATTGGCTTGCAACAAAATGTGGCAAGGTGGAGAACTTCTGTTTAGGACCCCAGCCACAACTTTCCATTCCCATTCTTTTCCATATCATTTCCATTGTCCCCTTTCAACAGATAGCATTCTGGGCTCATATAAATAGTTTGGTTTTCATTGTATTCTTGTATTCCCTAGAATTATTTCCAATTGTTGTGGTACTTTTCACATTTTGGGCTATTTTAGATACATAAAGAACAACACCCAGAGAATACTGTTAGTGAATATAAGGGTTTTATTCCTATGGGCTGCCTGAAATTGTGAGTTGTGAGTTCCTGCAGGCTCTGGGAACTCCCCAGAACTCCCCAGCTAATTTGTACCTAAAGAACCATGCAGCCTTCTGCTTGCACCTATGAAAGGCAGATCAAAGCCAGAATGCCCCATCTTATATGTTTGCCCTATATTTTCCTATCTTATGCTTCAGTTTTGAAGAACTCCTTGTTCCTTTTGGCGCTGTCTTCAAGATTAGATTGCAATCTCATTCTGTCATCCTGGGTGTTGACCAGACTATTTTGTGTCATCCACACATTTGATTAATAGCCTATCAATTCTGTTCTCAGGACATTAATAAAAATGTTGAATAATGTTGGTTCCTGTGGAACTCATTGGTTACCATTCTCTAACCTGAGGTAGAGCCATTAATGTTGACTTTGTGAGAGTAGTTACCCGGCCACTGTGGATGTTCAGTTCATAGCAATCACTGAGTTATGGATTTGCAGAAAGGCATTTTATGACTTTTCTCAGAATTGGTTCATCAGTTGGCAGGAAGCTTTGATCAGGCATCTATAACATGACAGTATCAAAAAATGCCAGCAGAAGTCAACCATCTCCCACTCACTGCTTCAGATGTCTGCAGTTCTGTTGCCTCTTCTTCCGGTAGAGAGGAAACAGCAGGACAGGATAAGATGCATAGGCTCATGTCATGCAACTTGAGCATTAAATAAATTCCTTGAGTGGATGCATAATGTAATCTATTAATAATAATAATGATTGATTCCAAGATTCCCCCCAAAAGAATTCCCCATATAGTGGCACCCTTGCATTGCTTCATGCTCTCCAGAGCTAAACTAGACCTTAAGGAATTATGCGTCTTGGAAAGTGGGGTACGTGGCAGGGAAATTTAACACTTTCTTTTTCTGCTGTGGTCCCAAAAGAACAAATTTGCCTATCCAAAGCTGTATTGAGTCTCTTATTGAGTCCAATTGGAGTTTCTTTGAGATGCAAATGGAAAATTCACAAATAGGCATATACCATTTATAAGCTGTGGGAGAGAACTGACTTAAACCAGTGCCAAGGTTAGTCTAAATGTTTCCCTGGGATAGAGTCTAGTATACTATTTACTGCTTTCTCCAATCTGCCTATGCCATACCCTCAATCCCTTTCATTTCCGCCTGTTGACATCAGAGCAGGAAGGGCACTGGAAATCCTAGCAGAACTCCAGGCCAGGATGCCAACAGAACTTTAGCCAACCAAAACTGGAGTCAAAATTAGTTATCCAGCTTCAGTGAAGAGCTAGCCTACTTGTGACTGCATGCCCTGGATATAGGAAATGACAACTCTGCAACATCATTAAAGATGTGGGCAGGAATGGGCTGGGTTTGGCTGAAAAATGTAAAGCATATTTTAACAAAGAGGTGTGATGAGGAGTGTAAGATTGGTTAGAACTAAAATAAAGAGGATTGTCTATATGATGGAGTGGATGGGTGTTAAAGATGCCAGTGTTCTTAGCTGTGTCTCCAGTATTTGACATCTTTACAATCATCAAGAATGTGGATTTGGAAACATGGGAGCTGTCTAAAAGAATGATCATGCAAGACTGAAAAGAGACATCACATCTGATTTGCAGCGATGGATTGTTAATATGAACTGTTTGTCAATATTAGAATATTTTGACAAAGGGGCAAAGAAGACAACTTTCAAGCAATATACTGTAGTCAAATTTGGAATGTGTATGTTCTAATTAAAGACAATTTTATAAAATTATATATCAATGGTACTTGTCACTGGAACAATTGTCAAAAATGTACAAAGAGACTTCAAATATATGTTGGAAATGTGAACAAGAAGGGATATTTTATCATCTTTGGTGGACATGTAATAAAGCTGAAACATTTTGGACTGAAGCTATGTTATCTTGTTAATATCATTGTTATGTATCTATATTTTTTCTTTGGTTAGCTAGTGTAACATTATCAACAAGAACAGCAACAACAACAACAATAGTTTTTGAAAAAAAATTGCTGCTGCAAGTCTATTGTATGTGCAAAAATGGAAAGACTCTGAAATATCTACAGTGGAGGAATGGTTGGTGAAGGCGACAGGACTAGCAAAGATGGCAAAATTAATTTGTTTGATTAGAGAAAGATCAACAACTACATTTATCAATGACTGGAAACCCCTTATGGACTTTTTGCTGAAAAGAGAGAAAAAATGAACTTGTGTTTTATTTGGGTTTGAGGATTAGAAAGGGTCGCTTATGGAAAGAAGGAAATTATGATGTAAACTTAGAGAGAGATGGTAAAATATAAATGCATTTATAATCTCTGTCAAAAAGATTGGAAGCTGCTTCTTTACAATCTTGTCTTTTTTTCCTTTTCCTTTTCTATTTCTTTTTCTATTTTCTCTCTTATTATTCTTTATTATTTTCCTTGTTTCTTTTCTACTATTTGTATTGTTTTTATCTTGTTAAAAATTTCTTCAATAAAAAAAAATATATATGTGTATATGTATATGTATATATAGTTAAAATTTATACTGTGAGTTTTGGGGAGTTGCCTCTAGCAGATGGTTGCTTTTCTTGGCAGAATCCTGACCTTTGTCCTACCTCAGCCTAGTCTACACTGAGATCAAAGTGCCTTAATCCTCTTTTCAGGGCACCAATCGAAAGCTGCTACACCTCCAGGACATGGCATGTTGTGTTTCTCCTCATTTTAAAGCCATTTTAGTTTATTTTCTTTTGCTTTCAGTTTGGTGTATTCTATATGCAATGAAACGTTTACATGTGGAAATACAGTCAAATATCCAGAATGTTATTGGCAAACAAAGCCAAGAGAGATGCTTCGTGCATGGAAGATGAATAAGGGGAGGGAAATATCAAGAGGTTTCAATAACATTGCTCTGAATACTGGCATCAGGTCTAAATATGTGCTACATGGAGGCCTTTGATATATGTGATATATATATATATATATACTTTTCCTCTTCTCTCCTTGGGCCACTTCCATCGTTTCTCCACACTAGTTTATTTATTTATTTTATTTATTTATTATCAGACTTGTATGCTGCCCATCTCCCCCAACGGGTGACTCTGGGCGGCTCACAATAATAAAAGAAGAAAAAACACAAGTCCCTCCAACCATGGATAAAATCTATAAATAATTAAAAACATATATTAAAAATGCCCTAAAAACCTCCTATGATTATAAGCCCTAAAAACCTGTAAGATGCTGGGGGGGGGACAAACCCCTCATCCCACCAGCCATCTCCACATGTGCGGGCCCCCCTCCGGCCCCCAGGCCTTCTGGCAGAGCCAGGATTTGATCCCTTTCCTGAAGGCCATGAGGGAGGGGGCACACCGGACCTCAGGAGGCAGGATGTTCCATAGGGCGGGCGCTGCAGCAGAAAAGGCTCTCTGCCTAGACCCCACCAATTGAAATTCCTTGACTGGTGGGGTCTGCAACCTGCCCCTTCTGCTGGACCCAGTGAGGCAGGCTGAAATGACCGGGGCGAGGTGGTTCCTCAGATAACCTGGTCCTGTGCCATGAAGGGCTTTAAAGGTGATGACCAACACCTTGAATTGGACCCGGAAACAAACTGGTAACCAATGCAGCTCACGCAACAGGGGTGTTATATGTGCCCTCCTAGGGGCATTAAGAACTGTCCGCGCTGCCGCATTCTATACCAGCTGTAGCTTCCGGTTACTCTTCAAGGGTAGCCCCATGTAGAGTGCATTACAGTAGTCCAACCCGGAGGTGACCAGGGCATGAGTGACCATGCGGAGGTCCTCCTGATCCAGGAAGGGGCATAACTGCTGCACAACATGAAGTTGTGCAAAGGCCCTCCTAGCCACGACTGCCACCTGCTCTTCAAGCAGGAGTCGTGAGTCCAGGAGAACCCCCAGATTATGCACCAGGTCTGTCTGGGGTAGTGCAACCCCGTCAAGTTACGTTTGTCCCATCCTTTCTCCCCAGTATGAAAGCAAAGACAATAGTCCTTTGCTGGTATTCAGGGAGCGGCCTTGTGCTAACACAGGGCAGGGATGCAGTATAGAAGTCTGAATTGCTGCAACTGATTTTGTTTTAGCTTTCAGTCCTTTGGGTTGCATTGTATTACTTCATTTGACTGGGAAAATGTGTGAACTCTGTGCAAACCATTATACTGTAGGAGGCTCTTCTACCTCATTCCATCCCAGACTTCAACAATCTGGAAGTACAGAAGTAGGGTCTAAGAAATGCTGGGTTTCCCAGGGGAACAGAGAAGTTGTAGTCCTAACACATATGTCTCTTAATCTTGGACATTATTGATTATAATCTTAATCAGCCCATTCTCAGATGCTTGGAGTGGAAGGTAGAATCCAGTAGCAGTTCAGGAGATAGCTTGTGGTCCATCACCATAGAACATGCCAAAGAAGGCAAAGCCCATGGCATGAGACTGCACTGCATGAGGAGAATGGGAAGCTTCCAATCATAGGCTTTCAGAATGCATTGTGGGTGGAAAAACCTGATATAAGGGTACAAAGTCCAAATTGCTGGCACAGAGAGGCTGAATGAGTAGAATCAAGCAGCAGACAGTTGTTCATGTTGGTTACGAATTCTAATGTAACTTTGCTTATAAGTAGCATTCTATATGGATCTCCTTTATGGAGTTTAAAGAATGAATTTCTTTAAGAATTTCATAAAGAATGAGGAAGAATTTCCTATTTCAGAGTAACGGATTTCTACGATAATTCATTTACCAACCCAAAATCTGCACCATTTTGGCTACCATCATATAATGCTTATTAATTAGTATGTTTTGTTGCTGATCTGAATATTGACACACATGCTTTCAGCAATGTCAGCAGGAGGAACAAGGTGGTCAGGCTGATGTCAGTAGTCCTGGAGTGTTGCAGTACAAGGCTTGACCTTTGTCTGTGTGTATTTTAATGTTGGGGGAGGTAGTTTCGGTGCAATGTTGGAATGCTGCTTTTGTTATTCTGATGAAAGAGAGCTCCTCCAGGTGCCACTGCATACGTTTTCCTCATGCACCATATCCTTTCTAATCTTATAAAATTAATGCCTAACAATGAGCATTCTGCATGATGAGATTTGGAAGTTCCCATGACCCTCAAAGCCTTGAACTTCCTTTCATTTTTCTTTCTCTGGAATTGTCTGTAGAAAGTGAAATGGAGAAGGGAGGGGATTAGATAGACATGTCCTCCTCCTTCCTGTTCTAGGGTTTTTTGAGAGAGGATGGCATGTGGAATTTAGCTTCCTTGTTCTGAACCCAGCCCTTGTGACATTTTTGGAATAAGATTTTCATGCTCTAAAACAGGTGCAAATGTAACACCTTTCCCTCCTGATTCTGTGTATGAGTGCATGTTTAATTTTTTTTTTTTTTTGCATTGCCCGCATACTTAAATTTTGGGAATCAGCTGAAGTATGAAAGTTCCAAGTGTGTGTTTCATTGATTTTTAATTGATTGATTATGTCCATCAGGTTGGTGTTAACTCTTAGTAATCACATAGATTTTCTCCATGTCCCTAACCTGTTCCTTCAGGTCTTCCAATGGGGTACCCATTGCCACTGTAACTGAGTCCATCCATCTGCTCTGCTCGTCCTCTTCTTTTTCCTTCCACCTTTCCCAGGGTTAGAGCTTTTTCCAGACAACTAGGTCTTTCTATAATGTTCCCGAAGTAGGATAATTTGAGCCTGGTCATTTGTGCCTCAGTGATAACTCTGGGTTCATTTGTTTAATGATCCATTTGTTTGTTTTCTTGGCTGTCCACGATATTTTCGGAACTCTTCTCCAACACCAGAGTTCAAAAGCATCAATACTCTTCCTATCCTGCTTCTTCAAAATCCAAATATATTACATTATATTAATGTATTAAAAATAATAATATTCACATCACCATCTCTTGGATGTGTCTCCACCCCCTTTCCATTGCACCACTTGACATGCCATTTGAAAGATCTGGCAACCCTTGACCCAAGGGAAGTTGCATATCCCTGCTGTAAGACATAAACAGGCAAATCTTTCAGTCAAGCCCAGGTTGCTGAGGACCACACATGTACATACTTTCATTTATATGCACACTTTTTCCTTTCTTTCCCTCTTTGTCTCTTACAAAGATACTTATGTGTACACCGCACTTACTCCTTTTTTCCCCTCATCCTCCTTTCTCCCCCAAATCTGCTGCAGATTACTGCTTTTGTCCTGCCATTAGAAATCAATAATCTGCTCCTTATCAATCAGTGATCAGGTAACTTGCTAGCTGGCAGGGCTAGGTTATTTTTTTATTTTATTTTATTTATTTATTTAAATTTCAAATTTGTCACCGCCCATCTCACTGCAGAGCAACTCTGGGCAGTTTACAGTAAGAAGAATAAATATTAATTAAAATAGAATAAATATGAATTAAAATACATTACAAGAAGATGTCCTATATAAATCCTGAAATGAAGCATACAATCCATTTTCTATTCACTTTGTTGATCACCCTGCTTTGCGGATCAGTGACTCAGATGGTTTTGCTCTCCATGGTGTACAACTGGAGACTCTTGGACCACGTGTGGTGTCTGATAGCCATGGGCTCAACTTTCTAGAATCCTTCAGAACATTCTTCCCAAACAGTGATTTTATTGTGTCTAAGGGAAAAATGATCAAACACAATAATTGTACAAACTATACTTAATTTTAATAACTTGTAAATGAATTTGGAGAAAATAAGTTTTGTTGTGGCCTGACTTACTATTTTGGGGGAGGTTGTTCTTGGCATGCAGCTCAGTGACCAAGCGCAGTCTTCAGCCTCAGTAGGCTGTATCTGACTGACTAAAGCTGGAGGCAAATTAGGCGTTTGCTTAACAAGCAAGTACCATCATCCATTGCTTTTTAAAATATTCTCTTTATTTGAGGTCCTGGGTTTTGACATGCATATGTTCTTTTCCTAGAGAGTGAAGTCAAGTGGGCCTTAGGAAGCATTGCTAACAACAAAGCTAGTGGAGATGACAGTATTCCAGCTGAGTTATTTAAAATACTAAAAGACGATGCTGTTAAAGTGCTGCACTCAATATGCCAGCAAGTTTGGAAAACGCAACAGTGGCCACGGGATTGGAAAAGGTCAGTTTACGTTCCAATTCCAAAGAAGGGCAATGCCAAAGAATGCTCAAACTATCGTACAATTGCACTCATTTCACATGCTAGCAAGGTTATACTCAAAATCCTACAAGCTAGGCTTCAGCAGTACGTGAACCGAGAACTACCGGATGTACAAGCTGGGTTTCGAAGAGGCAGAGGAACTAGAGATCAAATTGCCAACATTCGCTGGATCATGGAGAAAGCACGAGAGTTCCAGAAAAGCATCTACTTCTGCTTCATTGACTATGCAAAAGCCTTTGATTGTGTGGATCACAACAAACTGTGGCAAATTCTTAAAGAGATGGGGATACCAGACCACCTTATCTGTCTCCTGAGAAATCTGTATGCGGGCCAAGAAGCAACAGTTAGAACCGGTCATGGAACAACCGATTGGTTCAAAATAGGGAAAGGAGTACGACAAGGCTGTATACTGTCACCCTGCTTATTTAACCTATATGCAGAGTACATCATGAGAAATGCCAGGCTGGAAGAATCACAAACCGGAATTAAGATTGCAGAGAGAAAAAACAATAACCTCAGATATGCAGACGATACCACCCTAATGGCAGAAAGTGAAGAAGAACTAAAGAGCCTCTTGATGAGGGTGAAAGAGGAGAGTGCGAAAGCTGGCTTGAAACTCAACATTAAAAAAACTAAGATCATGGCATCTGGACCCATCAATCCCTGGCAAATAGAAGTGGTAGAAATGGAAGCAGTAACAGACTTCATTTATTTGGGCTCCAAGATCACTGCAGACGGAGACTGCAGCCATGAAATTAAAAGACGCTTGCTCCTTGGGAGGAAAGCTATGGCAAACCTAGATAGCATATTAAAAAGCAGAGACGTCACCTTGCCGACAAAGATCCGCATAGTCAAAGCTATGGTTTTTCCAGTAGTAATGTATGGCTGTGAGAGCTGGACCATAAAGAAGGCTGAACGCCAAAGACTTGATGCCTTTGAACTGTGGTGCTGGAGAAGACTCTTAAGAGTCCCCTGGACTGCTAGGAGGTTAAACCAGTCAATCTTAAAGGAAATCAACTCTGATTGCTCATTGGAAGGATTGATAATGAAGCTCAAGCTCAGATATTTTGGTCACCTAATGCGAAGAGAGGACTTTTTGGAAAAGACCCTGATGCTGGGAAAGATGGAAGGCAAAAGGAGAAGAGGACGGCAGAGGATGAGATGGCTAGATAGCATCACTGAAGCAATGAGCATGAAACTGAGCAAACTCAGGGAGGCAGTGAAAGATAGGAAGGCCTGGCGCAATATGGTTCATGGGGTCACGAAGAGTCGGACACGACTTAACGACTGAACAACAACAACAATGTTCTTTTCCATAATTGCACAATAAAATTGACTTACATGCTTGTTTTTCCTTAAATTTATTATAAGCAGAGGGGGTGATCTCTACTGCAATGTAATACGTGGGAGGAGGATGGAAAATTGTCACTTTCCACTGCAGGGCAATGGGAATGGAAATTGGTGCATTAGAAGCTTTTGAAGGAAGTATCTGTTACTAACAATGAGAACTTTTTCCCTAAGCCAGTGTTGTCCAGACATGGCCACTTTAAGATGAGTGGACTTCAACTCCCATGCTGGCTGGGGAATTCTGGGAGTTGAAGTCCACTCATCTTAAAGTGGCCAAGTTTGGACAACACTGCCCTAAGCGGTCTAGCCATAAGTTAGGGTTAGGGTAGAAATGTTCTTCTGGTCATCTTGGCAAGGGAGGAATTATGCATCCACGCCCAATCTCTCCATTCCTGAAAAGATTGTCCTTTCCTCCTACATCTACAGTAAATTAAGTAACAATAAATATGTAGCTATGCACTATGCCATAAATAAAATACACCCTTTTCTTCCTATTAGTCCCTTCATGAAGAATGATGTGCTGACCAAAACATGAGCCACTATTGTATAGTTGGCAGATTTTCATCCCAGGTTTTAAAGGATCGTTTTTCATCTTATAATAACCAGTATTTGCATACTAACTTCAAGAAATGAATTGGCAAGTGCTGTATTAATAGGGATTGACTGGGTTCTTTAACCTGTGAGCAGCAGGGTCTGCTGGATTACAGCAAACAGATTTAGTACAGCATGTCATAACTTGGCAGCAGACACTGCTATTTTGCTTCTAGCAATGGCTCTGTCACCTCGGTTGCTTTGGTAAGATTGGGCCCGACCTTGCTGGCCTTCTGGAAGGGCCTGAAAACATGGCTTGGCCATCTGGCCTGGGGATCCAGTAATGTGGGTATGGAGTCTATAAGGTGGTTATATTGTTAGGGAAACTGACTGTGTTCTTCCACAGATTACGTTTTATGGTCTTAATGGCTTTACTGCTTTTTATGTTTTTAATGCTTTTGGTTGTTATTTTTTAAACATTATTTCTCATATTGTTCTTTTTAAACTTTGTTCACCACCCAGAGTCACATATGTGAGATGGGTGGCTATATAAATTTATCAAAATAAATAAATAAATAAATAAAAAGAAAGAAAGAAAGAAAGAAAGAAAGAAAGAAAGAAAGAAAGAAAGTAAGTTTGTATTATGGCACCTTCCTTTCTCACTGAGTTGTATGTTTTCCCAGTTTTTGTTGAGGGAGTCATATGTGTTGACACCATTACCATCTTGCTTAGCCTAGGAAGGGGAAGCTACTACAAGGGTTGAATGTCAGATTCTGATCCAGATGATAACAGCTATTCAGATCTGTCTAAGCTTAAGATTCATTTTGGTCCTATCAGGACTGTAGAAGGACTTCAGTTTTTCATAGTGCAACTCATATTCCATTGGTGGCTGATAGCCATCTCTAATCAAATGCCATTAAGCAAGGATCTTGATCTGGGAAGTCATAGACACAGAGATAATTCTATACCTCCTACGGAATGAGCCCAAAGGCTTTCCTAACAAGCAAAGTCTTGGCTGCCTTGTTTGTTGAAAACACAATACAGGTAGTCCTTGCTTATCAACCTCTCATTCAGTGACTGTTTGAAGTTTTGATGGCACTGAACGAGTGGTACTCATGATCAGTCCTTGAAGTTCTGGCTGTCCCAGCACCCGCAATCCCAGTCCCAGTTGCCATTGTAACCTGAGGACTACCTGTAGTGGATCTGACAGATAAACCTCTTGGTGGAGAGTATTTTGCAGTCTCAAAACACCAGCCAGGAAATCTCTGTCTTTTATCCTTGCTCACCAAACTTCAGATGGTGGAAATAGTACCACTGGGCCTCTTCAGTTCAACACTCTTTAAATATCTCAGTCCCAGACCATTTTGATCAGTCTTCTCAACCTCACCCTGCAGATACGGCAGCACTAGTCTCAGAATTCCCAATTGGGTTATGGTGGCATTGGAGGATGCTACATTTGAGACAATTGATTTAGTTCTTTAAAAGGCAATGGCTGGCTCTTGGAAGTGGGCCTGGGAGCGAAGTAAACCATGTAGCAGCAGCTAGACAGTGATGCGATTGCAATTTCTCATATCTGGTCATTTTTATTTATTTATTTAAAAGACTTATATGGCTGCCCATCTTGTAGAACACAACTGAGTGTCTCATAATAATAATAAAACCAAAAACAAAACTAGGCACCTGACCTACAATTACCAATCCATCAAATCATATAATCCTTGAGTTGCAACCTCACCCTATCCCAGTGCCCAGGATAATCCAATTGCTATGTTTTGGACCCACTGACATTTTCAAGGGAGCTCCATTACTGCAATATTGCAGTAATGCAGTGAAATCCTAAATAGGAACTGAATGGCTAAATCCAGGTTCTCCAGAAAGAAACTCCACTGGTGAATCAATCAAAGGAGACATTATTGGCATCTAGGAAAAGGACTGGATTAAGCAAAACTTTTAAGCTATATTCCTCCTCAAATGTACCTAAACTGTTTGAAGGCCTTGCTCTGGATCAATGGAACTTAAGTACAATATTTCTCTGTTTTAATTTGTTTTATTATTATTATTCACCTATATTAATTTGTCATTGACCTCAGAAACCAGATCAAGATCTCCATTTTCCTAAGAGTGGAGAAAATAAGGAACAGAAAGTCATCAGCATAAAGATACTTCAAGGGACTGCAGTATAGTTTCTGTGGGTGTCACAGCATTCTGTAAAATGCCTTGAGTCCATATATTATTTGCTGAAATTTTGCAAGTTTTAAATACTTTTATGCAAAATCTTGTTAAAATAACTTGCAAGAGTTCAGTGTTCAGGATAGGAATGGTGCCCAGGCAATCAGGTAAGATTGCAAGATAGCACAATAATACCCATGGCTTGAGAACGTTCTGACTCTGCACACCTAATGGTTTCATATAGATCCTGAGCCACTCCAAGGAACAAATGAACAGCTGCAGAACCCCACATTCCAAAGGCCAGGGGACTCTGAGGGAGCCTTTGTTCTTTTTAAGACACTGGGAGGGGAAAAACAACTTTTGACCAGTGAGTGAAATATTATGAAGGGCATCACTTTGAGAAAATAAAAATGTGAAGCCTTCCTATCTGCTTTTTTCATAGCTTTCCTGACTCTCATGCCAATGAGATTTATGACATGAATAGAGATAAGAACTACTACATTTTTTGTCCTTGACATCTACTCTTTACCTTAGAAATGTCCCTTGAGTTTTAGCCAATTAGTGCTACTGAAATAGCCAAATCATTTCTGGTTTTCCTACTTTTTAAAGAAGAGCTGCTGTTGCTTCTTTGCAGCCTTGGGTGCAGCCCTAAGGTTTGTTTTGGGTTTTTTGGAACCTGCCTGGTCTAAAAGCATTACATCTGTATAATCCTTCTTTCTTAGACCCCCCCCCCCCCCGCTTCATGTCATTCTCCTGTTTCTTTTTTAAACACAATATCCAGCCTGAAGAAGAGTTTTCATACATTTGAAGCCTTGTGACACTATAATTGGCCATTTTCATAAAAGCTGGTTCCCTGCTGCTGGTACTGGAATGAATTAGACGAGCTTCATAAATGTGTGACTGTTTAATTATGACCAAGTTGGTTGATTGAGAGACTACCTACACCTCACCAACCTTCTTTTAATTATTTAGCTGTAGGAGAAATACCTGGATTGGTACTTATTTCTAAGCAGCTTTCATGTTACAATAAATGAATGCAATTTGTTATCAGTAAGGAGGACTAAAAAGCTGTGAAAAATTAAACCATCTTCTCAGTGTAAATACCAAGGAAATAACCCACTTTATCTTAGGCTGACAATCATGCTTTATTAGACCACTGACTCATAAACTGGTAATTTCTACATGAGGCATTCAGGTTTCATACAGTGTGCAAATATGATAGATATTCCTTGGTATGCCTATGTGACACCTTTGCCCAGCGAGCTGCAGTAGTTGCTAGTGTGGTTCTAGATGCAATTCAAGGTGCTGGTTATGATCTATAAAGCCCTACATGGCATAGGGCCTGGTTATTTGAGGCATCACCTATCTCCTGTGATGTCTACCCAGATGGTAGGAGCTGACAGGTTGGCACGCCCCAGCTCTGTTCAGTTAGATAGTGTCATCTTCCTCTGTCATGGCACCTGCCCTCTGGAATGAGGTTCCCCTTGAAATCCATGTGGCTTTTACCCCGATGGCATTCCAGAAGGCTTTAAAGACATGGCTATTCTCCCAGGCCCTGGACTAGGGTGGCTGGAACCTGTGGGATGTTTTTTGGTGCATTGTTGGAGGACAACCATCTTATTCTTGTTCTTTATTGTCCTTGTTCTTCTTTTTTCTTATTCTTTATTTATTTTGTTTTTTTATTAGTCAAACTGCATTTTATTGTTTGTTATATTGTGAACTGCCCAGAGTCGCCTGGAGTCAGGCAGCACCTAAATTAAATTAAATTAAATTAGTAACTATAGCTGAATATTGATGTCTGCACAATTGAGAAGCTGAGAGGAACTTCTTACATTCAGAATGTTAAGTTTTAGGTCCAGATACTATTGAGTCTTCTTCTTTGTTAAAGTTCTGGTGGCTTTATGACATTGGTTTATACACAGGTTTGTATTCACCTATGTTTATAATATTATTGATACAAATTGAAGCAGGTAGATAGCCAGATAGTCATCTAAATACGGCTATCAGATATGGTCTGCAAAAATCTGGATGACTGCTGGGTAACAGCAATTATTTGTTTTTTAAAATATCTTCTGCTGTCCAGATTTTTGCATTCCAGATCTAATAGCCCTAATTTAAGTTAAGCTTCTAAAAAAAAAGAATTTTGAGCATCCTTCTCTGCACACATACGCACCATTAAGTTTACCTAAAACTTAGTAGTGCGGTTCATATTAGTAATAGCAACAGAAGACATGAAGGGTCCCAAGTTTACTTTCTGGTCTTCGCAGTTAAAAGGTAGACCTCCTGCCTGTGTCTGTCACAATAGATAACAGAGTTAATAGGTCAAGGTCCTTGACTTTTGGGGACTAGTGGGCCTATTAAACTCTCTCTCTCTCTCTCTCTCTCTCTCTCTCTCTCTCTCTCTCATATTGCCACATTTCCTTATTTTTCAATAGTTCTCCAGGTTTTGGAAAATTATCAGAATTTTTGCCAACTTGGTCTAGATACAACTATTCCACAGGGTGTGGACTATCAGTGAAAAGCAGAAAAGAAAAAGAAAAGACAAACAAGAAAAAAGAGGCATAGAAAAAGAAAAAGAAAGAGAGAGAAAACAAATAAACAGAATTTACAAGAATTTAGAATTTATTTAGAATTAAATAGAACTAAATTTGTCAGGTAGGAATTTCAATATTTCATTAGTTTCACATAACTGAATATATAATTTTAAAAATGGCAAGTTATTAATAAAATCTAAGTAATATATAAATGTCAACAATACTCAGCACAGTATAAATTATAGAGTAAGATAAGGAATTAAATAAAGAATTGGGATGAGGTATCATCAGTATGCTGATGATACCCAGCTTTATATCTCCACCCCCAGCTGTCTGAGTGATGCCATGGAGGTTCTGTCTCAGTGCCTGGAGGCTGTTCAGGGTCTGGATGGGGTGCAACAGGCTTCAGCTCAACCTAAGCAAGACCAAATGGGTCTGGGTTTTTGGACCTCCTGGTTCCAGGGACCTTCCATCATTGATTCTGGTGGGGATGGCACTGTCCCAGACAGACCCGATGCGCAATCTGGGGGTCCTCCTGGACTCACAGCTCCTGCTCAAAGAGCAGCTGGCAGCTGTGGCTAGGAGGGCCTTTGCACAGCTTAGGACTGTGCATCAGTTACATCTGTTCTTGGACCACGGGGCCCTGCTCATGGTCACTCATGCTCTTATAACCTCCAGATTGGACTACTGCAATGCGCTTTACATGGATCTGCCCCTGAAGAGTATTCAGAAGCTTCAACTGGTGCAAAATTCAGTGGTGCAGGGAGTTACTGGTACTAGTTACTCAGCACATGACACCAATGCTCCGTGAGCTGCATTGGCTTCCGGTGTGCTTCTGGGTGCAATTCAAGATGCTAATTGTCACCTTTAAAGCCCTTCACAACTAGGACCAGGTTACTTACAGGACTCTCTCTCCCCAATTGTTTCTACTCACCCTGTCTGATCTGGCAAGAAGGGCATGCTCTGAGTACTGTCAGCTAGGGAGTGTCGGCTGGCAGGGCCCAGAAGGAGAGCCTTTACTACCCAGGGCACCCACCCTTTGGAACATCATTCCCCCTGAGGTTAGATTAGCCCTGCCCTGTTGGCCTTGAAAACTTGACCTTGTGCCTGAGCCTGGGGCCCTGGATGTGGGTCAGAGCCTGTCTCCTGGTTGTGTGGATGAAAAGTTAGATTATGCCCAGCTGCCATGTGTATCTATTTTTATCTGTTTTTATATTGTATATTTTGCTTTTTATTTGTTTTATTGTAAGCCACCCAGAGTTATGTAAAAGTGAGATGGGCAGCTATGTAAATTGAGCAAATAAATAAATAACAATATTTTCTGTATGAACTAGATCTATCCTCATTTAACAGATAATTGAAAATTAGAATATTAAGACTTAATGTTAGAAGAAACCCATATTTTGGTACAAGTCCATATATAAAATTATAATCCAAAAATGGGTTCTAAGTTGAATTAAATTCTGTGTCAGATTTAGTTTGAAATACAAAGTTATTCTAGACATCAAGGTGTACTCCCAGAACTTAATTAGCTATTCTTCTGCAGAAGGAACTTCATGTACTCTCTAATAAGAAGTGTAAAGTATCCTACAGCAGTTGCCATATACAAAGCTAGTTCCATGTTCTTTATGGGGATATAAGGTTTAGTAATATTTAATTGAAAAAGAGCAGGTTGGATTGATTGATTGATTGATTGATTGATTGATTAGATTTCTCTCCCGATGTGAGAGCTAGAGCGGAAAGAGTTAAGCACGTACTCTTATCCCCAGAACAGAGAGGTAGAGATAAGAGGATGAGACTGGCACCTCCCTGAGGAATGCAGGATGTTTGTGGGGTGACTCTGGGAATTGCTTTCACTCTGAGACGATTGATGTCAGGATTAGCCCAGGACACTCCAGGAGACAGTACAGATTCAATTCAGCATGGTTTATTGGCTTCAGTCCCATTACAGAATCTTCTCAGAGTGCAAGCAATTCCCAGAGTCACCCCACAAACATCCTGCATTCCTCAGGGAGGTGCCAGTCTCATCCTCTTATCTCTACCTCTCTGTTCTGGGGATAAGAGTACGCGCTTAACTCTTTCCGCTCTAGCTCTCACACCCGCCCATCTCCCCTACAATAGGGATTTCATTTCAATTCATTCAGTTCATTAATTCATAAATCATTTTCCAAAATGACTCAGCTTGACAATATTGTCACCAAATATGGAAAAATGACCCAACCTGATTGTTACATTTCTGACAAGTTTTAGAAAATAAACTGTCCATTTTAGCAATCAGTGCTGGAGTAATATACTAGTAGTCGAATATATCAGTTTTCTTTAAGTATAATATTCAGTGTAAATTTAATGTTTTTCTTCCACTGACATTCCCATTGCTGCATATCAATTATTGCATTTAAATTCTACATTCATTTGAACATACAATTTTTAACTTGTTCAGCTTCCTGAGAATATTTCACCAACAGCTTATAAATAACCCCCCCCCCCCCAAATGCTATGATTTTTAAATTAAATTTCAATCAGGTTTCTAAATGTTCTCCTTTGTTTTTGAAGTCTTTTAAAGCTATATTGCTCATTTGTAGATATTGAAACCAGATAGAAGGTTCCAGCCATTCCAAAGAAAAAGTTTCAAAAGATTGTCTTACTGCTATCATTGAAGTGAATGGAAAATTCTTCCTGATTTCATCCTCCAGGGAGGGTGGGTAGATGATAGAACAAACATCATAACCCTGCATAACAGGCTCCAACCCTTTTGTAAGTGTGTCATGATCTTGCATGGAAGTGTGAAAAGGGCAGAGCTTGCACTGTGATGTCACAAGACACGCTTTGTCATTTTGATGAAACCTTCATTGGCTATAGACATCTTAATTCCATCAGAAATCTGTAGTAAAGTCAACCAAATAGTAAAATTGACTAAATCAGCTTTGGGGCTACTCAAGTTTAATTCATTTTCTGACAAGAGTGGCCAAAAGATTAACGATATTTAGAAAAAAACAAAAAATAAAGCATTGGAATTGTAGTTATATTTCTCCCTCCTCAGCTATTTTTATCTTATAATATAGCTTCATCAGACTTAAAATGGAGATTCAGATAAATGCATTTTATTCCCAGAAGTTATCTCTGATACAGGTGTCTCTGGGACTTCATAGTAGTATGTAGCATGCTTTGTGCCTTAACTGCCCTGATTATTTCCCATTAAGTCCTGATATAAAACTTCCTATTTATTGCAGAAAAAATAATTTGTATTTACAATTAGATAGCAATCAAAACTAATTGTAAAGACTCTGACTTCTTAAAAACACACACACACACAAATGAAATTCAGATATACTTAATTGATTTTCCTCCATGCTATTGATGTTTGGCAATCCCTCTTTCTCCCTATGATCCCTGCCTGAGCTACTGTCCAAATAAGATTACTAGATGCTAGAAAATGGAATTGAAAAAACTGTCATGTTGATTTGGTTTTATTTGCTCAGAATCTTGAGTTAGTAGCTTTTTGGCAGAAGTACTGTGTAGAGAGTGTGTGGTTTTGGAGTGCTCATGTGATGCCTGGTTCATTGTATTCGGTGATCAATTGTGTAAAGTAGAATTACAATGTACTAAAAAACTGGGCTTGGAGGAGGCTGCCAAAATCTTTCAACAAGTGGAGACCTGCTGCTTTCATTGAGACTTGAAATGAGGAATTCAAGAAGAACCTATTTATTCCTTGTTCCCTATCACTGGATTCTTGGCATCTCATTCTACATTCACCTGTATTTGTATTTACCTGGAGCTGAAGCAGATCTGGGTTATCTTTAGGGAAAAGGTACACATTTGATCTATTCAAATTTTGTTTCAGTTAAGAAAGGGCTGTCTATAACTACTCAGGATAGGCAGGGTGAAAAATTTGGGGTCCCTTTTAATTTTATTTCTTTGGATAGGGACAGTTAAGAGGTAAAATGAATATTTTAAGACTAGCAGGCACTCAAGGCAGCCATAACAACACTTAGAAACCTTGATCTCCTTCAAATTGGGTTGGTATTTCTTGTTTATAAATAATTTAAACTTACATTGAAAATACTTCATTGTAGCAGGAAAACTGACCAGGTGATTTATAGGATTTAATAGGTCTTGGCACATCATTTGGGGGAGCACTTTTCAGTTACGCCACAAGAAAGGGCAGTTGTGTCCTCCTGAAGCATAGGCAATGGCTATTTGGAGGACTTTCCCAGGTGGTGTGTGTGCTGTGGAATGTAAATCTGGCCTTGGGAATGGGGGAGGGATGAATGAAGCAGAAAGGGAGGGAAATTTATTCAGTCCTGGAAAAGAAGAATGCCCAAGAAAGAAACTCAAAGTAACCCTGCCTTGATTTTGTTTGCTGTAAGATGTAGTAGAGAGAATCTCCAACAGATTTCCAAGATTCTGTTATTACACCCTGCAAAAAAAGAAAAAAAAAAGAAAAGAGCATTCCTACAACTCCTGCTGCTCCTGTTTCCTAACCTTGTCTACATTGGAGGGCTGATAGTTATGCATGCACAGAAGGCAATTACATTGGGACTGCTACAGAAGTAGAATGGAAATTCTACTTAAATGGAAATAACCTCCTGTGGGTTCAGGGGCCTTATATTTGCAGTGCAACTATCCATATTTACTTTTTGTGATTTTTTTTTTTAATCTTGCTGTGCCTCCTTTAATTATTGTCTCTTTAAAGAAAGTTCTTTAGGTCTAAAGTTATATAAACTTCTTTAATCCTGTTATTGAGCCAGCTACTATTATTATTAAGATAATTACAATTTCCTGTGTAGGTCTTTACACCTTAACTCCCTTTTTAGCTCCTGAATCCCTTAAGAGACTTCTAGGAACCATGGTACAATTGGAATGACTATCAACAGACTACACCTCAATTCTTGCTTATGTTCTGCCAATCTTCTCTGTTTTCTCTCTTGATTGAAATTTACATTGTCAGCTGTTTCAAAGTGTTACAGAGGAGCTTTTGATGTGTTGGCACTCTGTTCATATATCATTGTCCACCCAGTTTTACGCTGCCCAGAGTTGCTTTGTGTGAGATGGGAGGCCATATAAATGTGATTAATACATAAGTAAATAATAAATAAATATTTGCAATACCTTGACACTTTGGGTCAAGACTTTGTTTTGTTCTGGAAAGAATAGCAGAGCTAGAGGCTCAGGAAAACATCAGGAACAAGAATCATATACGTCTGACAGGAGAAAGGATATGGCAAAACAAAGGAGAGAGTAGAACTATTTCATGAAACATGAATCCAAATTTCTGGATAAATTTCACAAATATGGAATTGAATCTTTGATTTTTGAAAACTTCATTGGAAGTAGATGGGCCTTATATGTATGTATCAGCAAGCATCCCACATATTTTAGCAATGTGGGGTTTTATTCCTCTGCTGAGTTTTAATTGGCTTTCAGTTGACATCCTTCAATATTAGAATTTATTCCAGCATTTTCAATACTGTTTCTTGCTGGAATTTGCTTGGTTTAGCACTGACAAAAGTAGCTCAAAACACATTTATGAACATGAGCTACATTTGTGATAATCAAATTATTCTGTTTTTTTTAAATGTATTTATACCTTTATCCTGTCTGCCTTTCAAGCTATTAAGTTACTGTGTCATCAAAATTTCATGCCCTATGAATATTTATTGTTTCTTATGTTTAAAAAGTTGGTATCTAAGTTGTTTCTGAAGCAGATTAAAATTTCATGAGTTTTTCTTCATGGAATTTTTACTATCAATGACTGCAACCCTGGTTTAAGTTTGCATAATGCAAATAGATTCCTGAGCATTCATCTCTTACCCTCTTTTATTCATAAATGCTTTAACTTGTGGGTTGTTAAGGTAGGTATTTTTTGTACGCAGATAATCCACATGAATAATGGCACTCATGTTTATGAATGATTGCAGCATTGGAATAAAACATAAAATTATTGCCACAAAATGTTAAATAAAGAGCTTTGGCTCTTGCAAATATTGTGAATTATTACCATTATAAAATGTTTTCAGTATGTTCCCTGCCGGGTTTTGTAAAATTAGAATGTAAGAAAAACTGTACTGACTCCGAAAAAATGTCCATCTTATCCCATATTCCGTATTAAGCATTGTGAAGAGAAAGTGCACAAATATTGCATAATAGCGAAACTACGAATAGAAGGGGAAAGAGCTAGGCAGTGTGTAGCAAGGCACTGCAACTGAAGCCAAAAAGTCTGCAACTGAGTGCAGGCATGGATATCTCCTGGCCTGGCTAGTCCAGATCTCCTCCCAGCAAGACAATTGTTTCCCCAGGAGAGATCGCTGGGTCTTTTCTATTGATTAAACAAAAAGCCCTAGAATCAGGAGCAGGTTTTTCTGCTGAGTGCTTTACTGAAACTTCAAGAACTAACTCTGGGGCAGGCTGAGGCACTTGAGCAACAATACAAGCTCACAGGCATGCTTAATCAACTAATAATAATAAACCCAATATACTACAGGCAGTAATAGCTTTCATTACATCTATGAACTGTAAAATTAATGAAGAGATTTCTGGACTGCCTTGGGCTCAAACTAGGCTCTACGAGGAAGTAGGCGAAAACAAAATACCAGGAAACTAGTTCAGATGCTAAAGTCTGGGAAGTGGAGAGTTTAAGCCTTTAGACCAGTGTTTCTCAACCTTGGTAACTTGAAGATGTGTGGATTTCAAGTTACTAACGTTGAGAACCACTGCTTTAGACTGAAAAGACTGTTAAAGCCACAGATGCTAGGCCCAATAAAAATACTATTGCTGCTGGCTTAAAAGTCATCAGGGATGTGGATAGAATAAACTGGCCTGGCTTAGAGTTTGGGGAAGTAGCTATGCTTTCCATTCTGGCAGCAAGCTCAGTGTCCAGGAGCTGAACAGGGAGGATTAGTGACTGCCCTTTGCTAGAAAGAACAGGAAAACTCAACAAATAAGGGAAGAGCTCCTTAAGAGCCATCACTGATTCTAAGCCTATATATTTTAGCCTTCTTGAAGATTTACTTTGGACGGTTTGAGTCATGGTGTACATTGTATGTTTTAAGGTGACCAATAGGAAAAAAGGACAGATAGCTGATGTTATATTTTTTGGGAGAAGGTGGAAGTGCAGGCAGAAAGGTCATCCTTCCCAAAGCTCTATCTGCCCTATGTTGTCATGGGAAGCCAATATTTTACCTATGTTGCCCACCTTTTCCCCATTTTAGTTCCCTTCTCTGTCTTTCTTTTCAGTGATTCAAGGGATGGAATTTAAGATCCTCCAGGGCTGCTGTAATTTTATTCCTGGAGGAATGGAAAAGATCTGGATCCTATTTCTCCAAACCTTCCTGTTAATCCCTCTTCCCCAACACACCCTAGAAATGCCTCTCTTTTCCTTCACTAATATCAGAGCTCCGCTGTTAGTAAAAAGACAGGGGCTTCAAAATTGAAGAAGTCTCTCCAACAGCAAAGTTCAGTCTCCAGCCTTGGCAAGATATTCAAAGGGTGGTTTTGTTTTTATCCTTGTTTTTATTAATTATTGTGAGCCACCTAGGATCTTTAAATGAGATTAGGTGGCTATATAAGTCCTGTAAGTAAGTAAATAATTAACCCTTTGGATCCTGTGATATCTACCTTAGGATTTTAGCCTTCTTCATTTTAATGTGGTTCTCAGTTCTATAACCAGCAATGGAGCTGGTTAATTTTGATGGAGTTCGTTCGTGGTAGAAAGATGGCATACAAATATTTTAGGAAGTCCATCATTAAAAAATAATACTTGGATGAAAAAGGTAATAAAACCACTCAATGGCTAGGTTTGCTTATCACACTACATTAGGTTAAAATTGGGTTGAATAGCCTGTGGTTCAGTGTGATGTGGAAATCCAGCTATTGTCTTAGCATATTGTATGAACCAGGCTGTCATTGAGCTATAATATAATTGCTTTGGAATACCATGTTATGTGGACACAGCAATTGTGTTTTATTAAATTGGTTTAGGGTTTAGCATATTATGTGAACCCAACAATTCATTGCTATCGTGCTATCTTTTTGATCCAGGAATCCTAACAGTAGTTTTCCCAACATGACATTTGCTGGTTACATTTTTTTCCCCTATGCCTTGAAAGCTTCTGAAATGTCAACCTTTAAAAGGTTTTTTTTTAATTGCAAAAGAAAAACCTGTGTGAAGAGGTTAGCTCTGATTTTAGGGTACAATGTTCTGATTTTTATTATGAAATCCATTGTACCACTCCATTGCTGGCACATGGTTTGGCATGTCAATCTGCTTTATTTATCTTCTTTCTGTAGCTGCCAAGAAACCTTCAAAATTGCTGGCTTGAAAATGCCTTGCTCAAGGTAATAATCGAAGTAATAGACCAAAGCCTGGCATTCTTTTTCTAAAACATTGTGTAATTTTCTCTGGCTCTTGGAAAAATGACTTGTATTCTTAAGTGCTGGATGAAGACATATTCTAAAATTCTGCCAGAATGAAATGTCAAAAGTTTCCTCATTTATTGGTATAGTTGGACAATTTTTCACACAATCCCTACATGCAATATTTTTAAACTTTGTAATTTATGATTATACTGGGTTTTCAAGCCTGCATGTGCATTTGTTAGTAACATCTGATGCTGATATTTCTGTTTCCTGGAGGAGTGTACTTAATGCAGATGAGAGTAATAAAAAATGATCAAGGAGCAAAAACATTTTTCCTAAGAGGCATAGCTAAAGCATTTGGGACTTTTACTCAGGAGGGAAAAATGGGATTATGCTTCAGTCATTGATTTAATATTTTCCCCTTTTGTCACCTTAATAATTAGAATTTGGTAACAATATTTGTAGGTTTCAGGGACCCACAACTAAGGCATGCAGAAACAGAAAAAGTCAGACTGGACCAAGATGCTATGTTCTTCATTGATCGTAGGTAAATCAGAATTAGCTGTACAGTTTGAACAATTTGATGTGCCTCTTGCAGATGATCATATACTAAAATTGGTGGGAAAGGTACCTATACTGTTGCTGCAGAGTCTGATCAGTATGCTGTAATTTATGCAGCTACATTTCTCTTGTGACAATATATCCTGATGAATACGTTAGTGTACATATATTTCAGTTACTGAAAAATATACCACCAAGCCTGACTAGCAGAATTTATCTATACATCTGTCTATTTGTGTGCAGTTCGCTCCTCAAAGATTCTAGGCATTTTTCACCCCCAAAACAATACAATTGTGCAATGAGAATTGGATCTGAAGGGTGTACACACATTACTAAAGCCAGTTCTTACTGCACCCTGTCAGATGTGTCATCCCCTGTAAGATGTATCATCCCCTTCTTGCAGAAAAAGCTCCAATTCATTGGGGTCAACCAATGAAAATGCAGTTAGCCACACTGTGACATCAAGTTTTTAAGTGCCCAGTAACCTGCAAACACAATCTGGGTTTTTAGAATGTAATTGTGATGATAATGAGTCTGCTGAGGCTTGCACTGAAAATTCTTTGGTGGAATAAGTGCCTTTGGCTGGGCTAGTTATTGATTCTCCCTCCCCTCCTCAGCCCCATCGTAGCAATGCATCTATTGAGCCTGTTCAAGATAATGAACCTTGCCAGACTTTTAGCTTCAGCAAATTCCATCTAGAAAAACACTTAAACTGCTTGAAAGGAATCAGGATTTCCACAATGGATCTCTGTGTGCACATTGCTCTTAGCTAAAAGACAGCGAAGGATAAGGAGGTAAGTGCCTAGAATTCCAGCTGTTCAAAGGAGCCCCCAGTACAAATATCAAATATCATATTGGGGATATTCAGCAAGCTATGCTTTTTTCTAGGACGCTTACAAGGCCATCTTCCCTGGCTAGCATCAACCGGCCCTCTGCTTTCCCCGAGTGAGGTTATTCTGAGCTACCCCGTGTGAAGTGGGGGTGGCTGGGAGCTCACCTGGATGCCTTCTCAGTGGCTGCCAAGCCTCTCTGGAACACCTTGCCTCTCGCCATACCGAATGCAACCACCTGCCTGCCTTCTGGGACCTTTTCCTTCTACAGAGCATTTGGGCACTGATGGAGGAAGGGCACCGAGTTAGTTAGAAATGATTTGTCTGTGTTATTAACTGGAATGTTGATTCTATTTGCTTTAATTATAAACCTGTAAGCCTTTGGAAGTAAACAGCATAAAAATAGCATAAGCAGATACGTACATACACACCTATCTCCTGGCCAGGTTTCTAGTTCATCCCAAGCTTTCAGTCACCATTCCATGCCTACTCAGCAAACTCTGTCTTCACTGGTCTGGGTTTTTGTTTTTGTTTTATTTCCCATTTCCCCCCTAAATATTTATTTATTTATGTTATCCTTTCCCCCACCAAACTTATTAATGGCTCTCTCACTGATATTCTGGGAATTAGTGTTAAATATATATGATGTATTATCCAGCTAGCCAACTCTGTTGTCCAAATCTGGACTGTGCTAAGATGAGGGAGATATAGTCAGGGGTGACAAAACTTCAACCTTTGTTCAGTTTCTCATTTTTTCCACCGTCTTGTTCATGTCTCCCCATTTGTGCATCAGTCTGCAGATTTTTAAATCCAGACAAATGCATCTTTGTGTGCATTTTTCCTAATATATTTCTATATACCCTTTTTCTAATATGCACCTTTTTAAAGCAGTCATTCCAAATGTAAGGTGATTATACTATTTTCTCTAATCTACATGTGTATGTGTGTGTATATATATGCACACATACACCCCCTACATGTATATGTGTGTGTGTGTGTGTGTAAAACTGGATAACTGGATCTGAACATTTGAAAAGATGTCCGTATTGATATATAACTGCAAAATAAAAAAGCATAACTGCTTTTTGGTTCTCATATTTATTTTGGAAAAACAAATAACTCAAGTCTGTATTAAAATTAGGACTGAACAAATTTCTCCCCCCTTCCAAACTGTTGTCCAACATATCTGAAATGCATCTGGCCTAGGGTGCTGTTTTGTCATAACTACAGTACTGTGCAAAAGTTTTAGGCAGGTGTGAAAAAATGCTGTAAAGTAAGAATGCTTTCAAAAATATATATTGTAATTGTTTACATTTATCAATTTACAAAATGCAAAGTGAGTGAAAAGAAGAGAAATCCAAATCAAATCAATATTTGGTGTGACCACCCTTTGCCTTCAAAACAGCATCAATTCTTCTAGGTATACTTGCACGCAGTTTTTGAAGGAACTCGGCAGGTAGGTTGTTCCAAACATCTTGGAGAACTAACCACAGATCTCCTGTGGATGTAGGCTGCCTCAAATCCTTCTGTCTCTTCATGTAATCCCAGACAGACTCGATGTTGAGATCAGGGCTCTATGGGGGCCAAACCGTCACTTCCAGGACTCCTTGTTCTTCTTTATGCTGAAGATAGTTCTTAATGACATCGGCTGTATATTTGGGGTTGTTGCCTTCTGCAGAATAAATTTGGGGCCAATCACATGCCTCCCTGATGGTATGGCATGATCGATAAGGATCTGCCTGTATTACTCAGCATTGAGAACACCATTGATCCTGACCAAATCTCCAACGCCATTTGCAGAAATGCAGCCCCAAACTTGCAAGGAACCTTCACCATGCTTCACTGTTGCCTGCAGACACTCATTATTGTACCGCTCTCCAGCCCTTTGACAACAAACTGCCTCCTGCTACAGCTAAATATTTCAAATTTTGACTCATTAGTCCAGAGCACCTGCTGCCATTTTGCTGCACCCCAGTTCCTATGTTTCTGTGTACAGTTGAGTCACTTAGCCTTGTTTCCACATCGGAGGTATGGCTTTTTGGCCGCAATTCTTCCATGAAGACCACTTCTGGCCAGGCTTCTCTGGACAGTAGATGGGTATACCTGAGTCCCACTGGTTTCCGCCAGTTCTGTGCTGATGGCACTGCTGGACATCTTCCAATGTCAAAGGGAAGTAAGCATGATGTGTCTTTCATCTGCTGCATTAAGTGTCCTTGGCCGACCACTGCATCTACGGTCCTCAACATTGCCCGTTTCTTTGTGCTTCTTCAAAAGAGCTTGAACAGCACATCTTGAAACCCCAGTCTGCTTTGACATTTTTGCCTGGGAGAGTTATACTTATGCTGATGCAGTATAACTACATTGTGCCTTGTTGCTGTGCTCAGTCTTGCCATGGTGTATGACCTGTGACATGAAACTGTCTTCCACAACCTCACCTTAGTAGCAGAGTTTGGCTGTTCCTCACCCAGTTGTAAGCCTGAAACAGCTGTTTCTGTTTCAGTTAATGCCTGTGTTTCAACCTACATATGAAATTGATGATCATTAGCACCTGCTTGGTATAATTGGTTAATCATACACCTGACTCTGATCCTACAAGATCCCTGACTTAGTGCAAGTGTGCAAAGTGTGCAAGTGTAAACATTGATAAAGCATTTGAAGCCAAAGGGTAGTCACACCAAATATTGATTTGATTTAGATTTCTCTTCTGTTCGCTCACTTTGCATTTTGTAAATTGATATGAACAATTACAATATATATTTTTGAAAGCATTCTTACTTTACAGCATTTTTTCACACCTGCCTAAAACTTTTGCACAGTACTGTATATACTGTGAATCAAAGCCAGGAAGTAGGCTTAGGTGTACTGAAGTATTTTTGGAAAGGAATTAATTCATCATTCATTTACCAAATATATGAAAAAAAAATCTTACTGTAATTTTCAACCAGTGCCTATTTTATATCTTTGCCAAGATAGTGAACTATCTTTTCTTTTATTTGGTCAAATTTGTGCAGCTGCAGTATTTTTGTCTTTCTCTAATGATCCTCCCATTTCATTATCTTCTCTTTTTTGTTTCTGAGTTGTGGAATATAAAATATGCTACAGCTAAAAATGTAGAAACAAAACCTCGGTTTTGAGCAAAGTCTGATGAGAGAATTTTAAGCTCCGTGTGCCATATCTGGCAAACACTAGGGGGAGCCCTCGGGCTGTGTTTTTTTAAACTGGTGTCCTAGTCATGAAGGAGCAATAGGTAGATTCCACCAATAATAAATATCACTGGACTTTATTGCTGCAGGTAACAGTAACATCAATTTAGGATTGGACAAAGATCTTGAAGAGCTTTTCAGTGCTTAGATAATTCCCTTTCCACCCATTAAATGAATATGTGTAGTGAAGCAGGGTCATACATGCTAGCCACCTAGGCAGACATCCCTGCAGCCACTAATCATGCTCCCTAGCTATATTTAGGCAGTGTTCAAACAACACGCTTAACCTAGTCAGCCACTTATCCTGTCATTACTACATACTGTTGAATGTGGCAGTACTCAATTGTGCTAATTAGGTCAAGGGTCACAATTTTGGACCTCCCCAACATCTATTCCCACCAGGTATCCTTGCAGCAGGAGAGTCCTGGCAGGGCTTGAGTATGACAAGGCAGGCAGCCCAGGTGTGACTTGGGCATTGACAACTGTGGTGTTCCAGAGGGGTGTTCTGTGACTGCCAAGCCTTGGCCACCACATTTGCAATGGTGTTCCTGAGGTTTTCCGGCCTCATTTCCTTGCAAGACTGACTGGGGGAAGGTGCTTTGACAAATATTTGACTTAGAATCATTACTGGGTTAGTACTGACCATGTCCTGATCCTGAATTGAGTGGCCTAAGTAGGTTACAGGAATGGAGTACCAATGATAGTATGAATGTGTACATGATGTGGTCTCCTCCATGTGTCTGAAATCTCTGGCCAAGATTTTTCATGCACAAATGACCCTTATTTGTGTATGTGTGTGTGTGTGTGTGTGTGTGTGTGTGTGTGTGTGTATGTATATATATATATATGCTTGTGTGTGTGTGTATAATAGTAACTAAATAAAAATGGTTATTTTTATTAAGGATTTTGATTATAATAGTAAAATCTAATACAAACTAAAAGAAAGAAAAGAGAATAGAAATAAGGGGTAAAAGTGCAAGAAAAAAAGAGAGAGAGAAGAAAGAGAAAAGTAGGAATATAATAAGGAAAGAAATATATAAAGAAGTGACTTCCAACCTTCATCAGAACAAATATAAACAAATTTAGTGATTCTTCACCCCTTCTAAGGTTACAAACTTTTAAGTCATATTCCATCTCTTATCTATAAACAAACCCATAAAACATAATCTTTTCAGTCCTGGTGTCAGCAGAAAATCTGTAAAGGGTTGCCAGAAGTAACAACATATCTTGTTTTAACCTTGATCAAATGAACCAACTTTATATTCCTTTTTTTTTACTTCTAACACTCTTAATCTTTAATTCATTCAAATACTGTCATAGGATTTGATTTCTCTTCATTTCTTCTTTGTCCCATTGCACAGTCTTCTTCAAGACTTAACAAGCCTCATTTGTAAATCCAGTAGGAAAAAATTATCCAGGTCACTCTCTTGGCTTATCATTTGTATCTTCCTTTTAAATTTTAAAGCCTCAGCCAATTTCTTTTGTAGATCCAGTGAAACATCCTTTTCTAAGTCAATTTCTTGGCCTGTCAATTGTAAATCCACTTTTGATACCATTCCTATCTTGTCAGCTAAAATTCGTTCTACATCTGACATTTCTTCAATAACATCTTTTGGAATTATCAGACAACATTACCGACATTGTTGATATTGTTGCTACTAATTTCTAACTCCATTCTCCAAAAGTCTCCTTCAGTATTTTCATTATTAGAACACTTTGGAACATTTTGCAGGTTTGTAAATCTTTCCTAAATTTCCTAAAAATTTTAGTCCTCTCTAGTGTCCAGTTTTTGAAATCATGAAATTGCTTGTCTTTGTTTTGTCTTGTAAAAATCAAAACAGAATCTATTTACCATGAGAAATTGTTTGTTCTTTATAATTAATTCCAAAATCTTATTGTAAAAGTTTCAATATTCCAATTTTAACTGGACCCTTAGTCCATTTATAACTTTCTAAGATCAAAATCTTATTTAGCTTTTTGCTGTTTTTTTTTCAGATTCTTTAAATTCTTAAGCTTATGATTAAATTTTTCTTTCACTCAGGATTGAAGGAAGACTCACCCAGTGTTTTAGACTTGTCAGTCCAAAGGTCTCTAATAACTTGGAAGTCGTTAATGAGCAATTTCCAAAAGTGATTAGAAAGGTTTGTGCATGTAGTCTCCAGCACGGCTGCAAGCAAGATGGCTAATCTTGTCATCTCCCAGTGCTTAAACCCATGGAAAACCACTGTCCTGTGGTGTCCTCATGAGGAGCAGCTGTACAGAGCACATGTAGGCAATCTCCCAAACTCTCCTTAGCTGGAGAGTTTCCAAGGAACTGGTCTATTCACTGGTTCCTTGGTCTTTGCTGCAACTGTTGGCTCTGCTTTTGCAGAGCTGTCTTCAGTTCGTCATACCTCCCCTGGAAGTCTCATTATATCGTACATATTAACTATATAGGATGAATGATTTGGGGAACTAAAGGTTCCAGTTTTGACGTCTGAAAACTATCTTCAGCTCTCCTTCTGGTTTGTGAGAATAAAACCACAATTCTTCCCCTGCCATTTCAAGTCCACAATTAAAAATGTCAGTCCTCAGCTGAATTTTCAAATGGTGAAGTCAGAAATTCTCCCATCTCATTCTCAGTAATATGTCTATTGGGAAAGAAAATAAATTAGGATTTGGGCAATCAAATAAATGGAAAATCAAATTAGAACCAAGTAGAATGTTTTGCCCATCTCCATTACAAATTTGTAATACATATACATCTATTTCATAATTAATTTTTTAAATTGAAAAATGGTGTGAGTGTAAGCTTTGATGGGGTTATAAGTCATGTAGTGAAAAGGCAAGACCCCATTCACTCCAGAAGTCACTACAGACAGGCAGGGCAGACAAGCTGTCTTCCATACACACCTCAGTTGGCCAGGATACAAATCTGTCAGACAGGGAATCAAACCTTTGTTTCCTCAGTAGTAGTTGCATTACCAATCCTTCATACAGCCACTGGGGAATGAACTCAGCCCTTCCCTTTTGACTTGAGGAAGAATAAGGTTAGTAATTTTGGAATTGTAGCCCTTCATGAAGGGAAGAGAAGGGGAAAGTGTTGCCTGAGCAAAACCAAAAGCCATTTTCCACTGCCTCATTCTTCTTCCTTAAAAAGTCTCATCCTCAGGTGTGAGGGGCAGATGGTTGGAGTGGAAAGAGAAATTGATGGAAGATGTAGCTGCAAAAGTGAGAGTGGAGCATGGAGATGAGGGAGGGAGGAATCCCTAGACGGGGACTTCAGAAACTTTCTGAAGTCAACAGAGAACAACTCGCTCTGAAAAGTGGACAGCAGTTCTTTAGGGTTATGGCGAGATGGGACTATATGGATTTGTTGAAAACAGAGCTGAGCTGGTTTCTGTGGAGAACAGGGATGAAGCAGAAAGTTTATGGCTGGGACCCAGAATCCTCTAGGGAGATATAGGAATAAGGATGAATTGCTCCTTAATGCCTAATTAAAAGTTGGAAATCTGTGAGAAGCAAGGTTTATCCAGGTAAACACTGAATCACAAAGTAGCATGGACCAGTAAGCTAGGCTACAGTGTCAGGATTTTATGCTTTATTTGTGTATGGGGGGGAGGGGGGTATTGCTTTATTGTCTCTGGTGATGGTCACTAGTAACTTATATCTGAAATGTATATATTGTACAAACTCTGTTCTTGTCATCTGGTTTTGTCTTAGGCCTTTGAGCCATAGATCTCACCCATCAGAATCAGTACTCAGTCTCCCTCATGGCATTTTATGGGAGTTTGATGATGTTTAATATGCTATTTGTGATTTTATTAGTGCTCAATGCCTTCTTTTATCAATTTGGAATTGTTTGGGCCATTTGTCTACATATAGTTTTTTTCCACTTATTTTTAATAACATTGATTTTTAAATTATACTTTGTGCTTCTATCTCCTCAAAAGTTGGGCATATCTCAAAGCTACAAGGGCCAGGAGGCAAGATTACAGAGTTTGCTTTTCCTTTATCATCATCACCACCACCACCACCACCATCCTCATGCCCAAATTGGTGGCAAGCAATTCTCATCTTAGCTTCCAAGACTTAACCACAACAAAGGCTCTAGCTAAAAAACACTCTCGCATTGGCCCTCCACATGACAGGCAGTCTGGCCTTGTTCACATTGTGTTCCCTGAACGCACGAGGGGTCTGGGAATGGTACACCAGTAGCGGCTTAATCTTCAGGTCACCGCTTGCGTTCGCACACAGCAAAAGGGTCAGTCTGTCCTTCATGGGCTTGTGCCCTGGCAGTGCCTTTTCCTCCTGCGTGATGTAGGTTCTGTTTGGCATCTTCTTCCAGAAGAGCCCTGTCTCGTCGCAGTTGAACACTTGCTGAGGGATGTATCCTTCCGCCTTTATGAAGTCCTCAAATTCTTCCTTGTAGGCTTCTGCAGCAGCCTTGTCAGAACTGGAAGCCTCTCCATGTCTTGCCACATTGTGGATGCCACTTCTCCTGCGGAATTTCTCAAACCAGCCTCTGCTGGCTTTAAATTCCTCACTTGCTGCGCTGGTAGAGGGGTTCTTCTGCAGTAAATCACTGTGGAGCTTCCTGGCTTTTTCACAGATGATAGCTTCACTCACGCTATCACCTGCCAGCTGTTTCTCATTCACCCACACTAACAACAGCTTTTCCACCTCTTCCAGCACTTGTGTCCTCTTCCTCGTTAACATCGTTACTCCTTTTGCCACATCAGCTTCTCTGATGGCATCTTTATTCTTCAAAATAGTCGAGATGGTCGACTTCGCCATCTTGTACACCGCGGCCAGATCAGTCACACGAACACCACGATCGTGCTTTTCTATAATCTCCTTCTTCAGTTCGATCGTCACTTTCTTCTTCAAACCTTTATTCTTGCCAAGCCCACTCTGCATTTTCTTTGGAGCCATGCTGACAAGCACACCAAAAACCTTCCAAACGCCACAAAACACACCACAAGCCTCACCGAACGTCTCCTTGCTACCGCGATCTCGTCCACAGGAAGCCGTGACCACGTGGCAGCAGGGCAAATGGCCGCGGATCCGGTTCGTAGCACGAGGCGGAGGTCGCACGGCGAGGCAAATTTTTGTGGCTGGAGCTGGTCGTATCATGAAATTTTTGTAAGGGGGGGCATTCGTAACCCGAGGTAGCACTGTATCTTGAAGGCAACTGAGAGGGGAAAGAGCCAGACCTGCATTGGTCCTGCATCTAAGTTGTCCATTCAGCCCAGTATTGTCTACTGGTTGGCTGTAGCTTTCCATGCTCCCAGGAGGAGTCTTTTCCATCATCAGCTCCCAGATATTTTTAAAGTCGAGGTGCCTGGGGTTGAACCTGGAATCTTTGGTAGGCAAATCACATGCCCTGTTATTGAGCCACAGGCTTTTTTCAGGCACGGATGCTATGGGCCATAAGCATCCTTATGATTGGCCCTTGCTGCTCACGTCCTGGTCTGTTTCAGCTGCCCACTAGATTTTCACGTATTTCAGATCAAGCACTGTAAAGGACCCTTCAAGAGGGTAGGGTTATTGGGAGGTAGGACTCAGTTTAGAGATGTTCATGTGCAGGTGCATAGGTTTAATATTTTGCCATATCCCCAGTAAAAATGATCAAGGAACAAGCAATGTTTATGCTGAAAAGTAAGCTCTGTTCAGAAAAATTCTTTTTGCCCCTGCAGCACTTTTTAAAAAATACCTTTATATTTTAAAGCAACTGATTGTTTTCTTGCTTTTTAGTTGCATTGGTCCCAGTGATCTAGAACAGTGGTTGTCAGTCACTTCATAGTAATGGCCATATCTCCCTAGTCTACTTGTTAAAATCAAAATTGCATTTCCTGTGGCTCAAAAGAAGAAGGAAACACCGAAAAACAGTAATGAAAGGTACCTACCAACAGAAGCAGGAAACAATTACTTAAAGACAATTCAGGAATTTGAACTAGGACAATCGAAGAAGAAACAACTAGTTTGCCCCTTGAAAAGAAATGGGCAAATAGGAGGCTGCTAATTAAAGGGACAGTAACCCTGAGCAAACATTCTTTCAGATTGCAAGTAATATTATACTATGTAAACATTTCTTCTGAGAAAAACAGTCACCAGAGCACTTTGTTTGGAGTTTCTTAAAGAAGTAAATAAAGAAATAAGTGGAAAGCCCCAGGTGATCACATTGCCTCTGTTCACACAAGAATTTACAGGTAGTCCTTGCTTAATGACCACAATTGGGACTGGCAACTCCATCACTAAGCAACGTGGTCATTAAGCAAGACATCACATGACCGCAACTTGCAATTTTACTGCTGGGTTCTCCATTGACTCTGCTTGTCAGAAGCCATGTATGAAGCACGCAAATGGTGATCATGTGACCGTGGGGCGCATAAACGCCCACCAGTTGTGAAGTGCCTGAATCTCAATCACATGACTGTGGGGATACTGTGACAGTCGTAAGTGTGAGGACCAGTTGTAAAGTTACTTTTTCAGTGCCATTGTAACTTTGAATGGTTGCTCAACAGGGCAGTTGTAAGTGAGGACTACCTGTATTGACTTAATCCATTTCCTAGATTTGCAGAACACATTGAAACTTATTCTAATGAAATGCCCTGGGTTCACTTCATGTAACAGGCCAAGTTACAAAATCAAAAACCAAGATTAACACTACCAAGTGTAGCTGACCTGGTTAAGTTTATTGCATGAGCATAATGGTTGTGGCGAATGCAAATTATATGGCAGATAGAAGGTAGGGAAATGGTGGTGGGGAACATACAGAACAAACAGAAATTGGACTTTTTGGTGAGGAATGGCAAGCTAACACATTTCTGAATGAGCAGAGATGACATTGTGGCCGTGACTGAAGGACTGGCAAGTAGACCGGTCCCACAAAACCTCTCTGGAAAAAGAGAGTATGGGAGATTGCCTACTTGTGCTCTGGACAGCTGCTACTCCTGAGGGGACTGCAGGATGGTGGTTTCCTGCAGGTTTGAGCACCAGGAGACAAAGAGAAGCTATCAAGCTCTCAACCGCGGCAGAGCCTTTTAAAGGACACTGGGTTTGTTCTAATCACATTCTAATCACATTTGGAAATGAACTATTTAACTATCTTAAGGCTAATAGTCTTCAAAATGACAAGTTTGCAAAGCTACCTGGTGAGTTTACCTTCATTCCAGAATAAAAGAAAAATGAATTATAAGCTTAAGAATTTAAAGAATTTGAAATAAATGACAAAAAACTAAATAAGATTTTAACTCAAGAAAGTTATAAATGAATTAAGGGGCCAGACACATTTGGAAAATTAGGACTTCTGCTTTTGGGAATAATTATATAAATAAATAGCACCTTCATGGGAAGTAAATTGTTTAGTTTATCTTAAGCCATAACAGAAATTTCAGACTTTATGATTTCAGAAATTGGACACTAGTGGGGACTAAAGATTCCAGGCAGAAAAGGAAAAAGGGGGTGGCGGGGAAAGAGAGAGATTGAGAGAGAGAGAGAGAGAGAGAGAGAGAGAGAGAGAGGATAGTCTCTTGTTTTTGGTCAGCATTGGGACAAAATGACAGAAAATGGTACGACATGTGAAATACTTCAGGAGATCTTCGAAGAATGGGGTCAGAAAATAGCAGCTGCAATGTCAGCAGTGGTGTCTGCTTCTATGGACAGATTATTTCCAAAAGATGTTAAAGAAGAAATGACAGATGTGAAAGAGAATACCTTGGAAGACCTTCTTTTTCTTTCTTTTCTTTCTTTGCACTTTCTATTCTCTCTTTTTCTTTTTCTTTCTGAGTTTAATTTGCATTGTCTTTTACTAATGTTTATAAAATGTTCAATAAAAATTATTAAAAAAAGAACAAACAGAAATTGATAGGAATTAAATTGGGTGAATGAGGGTATATAATGGTAGTAGTAGCAGTTTTACTTAGAGTGCACTTGTAACTAGCTGCAGTACAGATGCATAAAAAGTTTATGGCATTATAAATGAAGATCACAATAAAGCAATATAATATTCAAAATAAGGCATTTTATTTGATTTTTGAACATTCTATAGCAAACCAGGTCAGGATAGATTCAATGAGAAACACAGTATATACCCATACTCTAACAGATAGAGTGTGCTAGTCCTGTTCAACATACAATATTAGAAATCTAGTGCAAAATTCCTTGCTGCCAGCTGCTTGCTAGATATCATAGGAACAGAGTTCATAATTAGGTTTGTGTCCTGAGTGACCCCAGCTTTATTTTTGTTGCAGCATTAATAAGAAGTGAATTTGTTTATTTCTTGATAAGCTCCTCAGTCCACCACTATTCTAGCATGCTTAACTTCCTGTTACAAACTGGAAATGAGCCTTCAGCTAAGGAACCGCATCTGAGAAAACTTACCCTCTAATAAATGGGTTGAATGGTAGGATGAGTGCAACCACAGTAGGCAAAGCTGATAGGCCTATGGCTTCTGGCACTCAATGAAAGTGCCTCACAGACATTTCCCAAAACACCTAGGGGTAGGGTAGGGTGTTTGTGTATGTATGTGAAGGAAAGAAATAGTCCTCACTGCCCTTTCAGAGAACTAGTGGGAGGCCCACTAGTTTTGTTGCCCTTCCAACTGTGTTTGTTAGAGTATTTTTCAAACATGTTTTAAAGCCAACAGATTAATGTGCAATATATGTTAGAGAGACCAAATCCCAAAGCTATGCCACCCTGCTCTAGAAAATTAATTGTTGCATAATCTCTGAGAAGCTGTCTGTAGAGATCACTGAAAGAGTAAATTTGGAAGGGGGGAAAAGTCTAAAATAAACCTATTGGTCAAGTAAGGGAAAGAATATATTCTGGAAGATAAAAAGCAGGCAAAATGTAACAACTTGGACTTGGCTTACAGCTTTTGTTCTTCATAAAGTCAGCTCGCGGATTGTTTGGTCTCCTTATCATGTAATAGGATGAGCAAGAAGCAGTGTCCAAAAAAGTGACTGAGGAAGGTTTACCTAGTCTCTGTTACCTGAGATTTATTTTGAATGAGACAGTGTCCTTCCCCATCTGAGTCTGTTGGATTTCAACTCTCAGAACTCCTAGCCAGCATGTGGCCAATAATTGGACATTCTGGGAGATTGAGTCCAGCATATCTGAAGGGCACCAAATCAGGAGAGACTATGATAGTGATTAGAACTGGGACTTTTTGCAAGTCAACCTTCTGCTCTGCTTTGAGCTACAGTTCTCCAAAGAGGCAGGCTGGACACTTCTGCACATTTTTACTAGCAAATCTGTGATTTATGTTTGAACTGGTTAGAACTGTATCTTGATCATGAATTAATTTGCATCAGGCCTAGATGCATTTACAACTCTGAGGAGCAGACTTAATTTCCACCTAAATGCTCTAATAGCTTATGACTAGTTTAAATGTGAGGCTGAATAAATTTACTTTGTGAAACTTGGTATCTTAATTGATCAAATGTAATGGAGACTTCAGTGAAAGCTTTATGCCTATGCATTTTAGATTATCCTGATTTGGCATATAGAAGTCAATCTCACTGGGACTACAGTATTTGCAATTTTGGGGAGCTCTTGTATGCCCATTGCCTTTTCCTAATATTGCCCTTATATATGACACATACTACACACCGTTCTCCCCTGCAAAAGAGCTGCTGGCAGCCCTGTGGTGATACTGCCCACATGACCCTGCCCACAGGGTCGTCTACTGGTGCCTATGGACTAATTTACCACAGATGAGCTAGTTCCATCACACTTCTCTCTCTCTGTGGGAAGGAAATGGGAAAGTGGCTTTTCAGCTGCCACTGTGGGTTTTTCCCCCCAGTGCTGGGAGAACTAGCATCAAAAAGTCACACATTTCTCCTCCCAACGTAGGTGTGAAGGAAACGGGAGAATGGTTCCTCTGCTGCCAGTTCTCTGATCCCAGGAGTGATCACTCTGTGGATTGAAGCCTCTACTTTGCTCTATGTTTGAGCTTTCTATTAGGGCTCAAAAAGTTTCTAATGCAGTCTTAAAATATGGTAATCATCAAGGGAAATTATGCTCTTGCAGCAATAAAATTGTAGAAAGCAAAAGTTCTGGGCTTGTTGTTATAGGGTGCACAACTTTGTGTTTATAAGGATACCCTTACTTTAGAGGCTGTTCACTCTAAGCTTCTGAAAGCCCTACTCCATGTCCCTCAACCAACTTCAAATGCCCTTGTTTGGCCGGAGCTTGGCTGCATTTCTCTTGGCATTGTCTCAGGTTTTGGCTGAAACAAGTTCTTTGGGGTGAGTCTCTGGTTCACCTCATGCTACTGGATAGGTTTTCCTCATCCCTGAGGAGGCAAATTGATTCTGATCTGGCATATTGTTGCCTCGCACTGCAGGCAATATCATCATTCAGACTAGCTAAAGCCTTAATTGAACAAACAGAGGATTTGGGATTTAGATCTACAAAAAGATAGGGCTAAAATCATCTATCCCGATTACGATACCATTGTAGGTTCTCCATGGACAATTCCTAGGTACGTTTATAACATCCTACATGTTTCACATAGGAGATTTTTTACCTTGGCTCAAATTGATGCACTAGGCAAATATACAAGTCTCACATATAGCAATTGTATGTGTGTCTGCTCAGATACAGTCAGTAATCCATGTATTGTTACATTGCCAGTTGTACCACCCATGGCCAAGTGGGGAAAAGGTAAGTGTAGATGGATCTAAGCTCAACATTTGCTTGTTTTGAATAAAGCTCTCTGGTTGATTTTGTGCCTCCTGTTCTTTTTCAGCTAAATCTACATTGGAGGGTTGCTATGAAGACAACATAGGTATTCTTTGCAAGGTAAAACCAAGGAGAAGCCATAGTGCTTTCCAGATATTCCTTTGCATGAGTTCAGTGAATACTGCAAGCCATGGCTTATGGGTTAATTCAGCCTTCCCCAGCTCCCAGAATTCTCAGCAATGGCCATGATGGCTGGGAATATCTGCAGTCCCCAGATCTGGATTATATGAGATCAGACAATTATGTTTACTCAACAATCCATAATTAAAATCGTGGCTTGTGCAATGTGGGAATCCAGTCATGTGCTCATGTTTTTGTGCTCATCCACTCTTTCCTGTTGTCCCCATATTTAGTAAATGCATGAAAGACCCACACAATTCAGGGTTCAAAGGTACATGGAATACCAGGTTGAAAGGTTCCTACTCCTTAGCTGGAATGCTGTTATTCAACCATCTTGCCAGCCAATGATGCCTTTTTCCATGATGCTCCATGGCTGTATTCAAACAACAGGCTTAACCAGGTTAAGTAAAGACCTAGTCCCTGCATTTCCAAAACCTGGTGTGTTTAGTTTTAACCAGGAGTAGGTTTTTGTGGCTTAGCCTGTGGTGTGAATCCAGACCATTTGGTTTTAAGCATATTACATAAACAGGATGCATGAATGACCATTGTTCAACAGATTCCTTATCTCTTGATCCCACACAAAATTTTGGTTCTCCTTTCTCAGCTAACACTCAACATTCCATAATTTCTAGAGATTATTGAACATGCCCAATCTTGGCTGGATCTCCTCTCCTCTCCTCTCCTCTCCTCTCCTCTCCTCTCCTCTCCTCTCCTCCTTGGTGATGTACATACATACTTATTTCACCCACCAATGTTGACGTTTCCCCAAGCATACTGATCTCTCAGGAGGCTTCTTTTGACTCTCTTCCTCTTGACATGCACTTCCTGCATTCTCTGTTAGTAACAATCTCTGGACTTTGGGGCCTGGACTTTTCAGGAAGAGAGAGTTTTGCTGCCCTCCATTGGGTTTCCATACAGGCCAAGGATAGGCCTGGTTTACAGGTGCTGGCTCATTAAGAAGGGAAGCCTTCCAGCAGTTTTAGCAGGGAGCATTTTTCCCACCCTGTTATAGTTTTGAAATGAAACCACATCATCTCGATTGTGGCATCTGCCACCTTCTGAATTTCTCAGCTCCAGCCACAAATGATAAGGAAATGCTGCTGAGGGGAAGAAAGAAATCAGACCTGTGTCACTGAAGGGAACCCGATATCATGGCCCTGACAGCTCTCTTTGCTCCAGAGAAAACAAAACAGTTGCCTAGCCATGTAACTGTCAAGTTATGCACTACAGAGATACAAAAAGAATTTGGTAATATTCTGCGCCTCGGCAGAGGGGGGTGACATGTCATGGCAGATTGCAGGAGCAATTAGGAAACACTGAACCATGAAGGGGATGCATGACTTTTCTTCTTCTTTTAATCTGCTCGACCCTCCAAACTAGTCAGAGGAAGTAAATGGTGGAGGTGCTGCTATTAATAGATATGTTCCCTTCATTGTTTGTAAGGATCTACGTGCTTATTTTGCTTCGGGTGTGCTTATGGCATACTGGTGTTCTCAGCAGAAGGAATATTTATGTGAAAATTAGGTGTGAAAGACAGGTGGCTTGGGGAGAATTTCGAGTTTAGTTTACCACTTTCTCTGCTGTCAAGACCTGTGTTACCGACAAATAATTAGAAATAAAATGTGTTTATGTACAGGAGTGTGAGACAGTCATAAAAAGGAGGCCTCCCAACAATTCCAAACAGAAATGGATATAACAGCCATCAGTTCCAGCAGGTGGCCATACCTTGCTAGTTTTGTCTGGGCTCAGAAGCTAAGCAGGGTTAGGCTTGGTTGGTACTTGGATGGAAGACCACCAAGGAACTCTGGATTGCTAACTGCACTGAGAAACTGAACAAACATCCTGCCCAGAAAACTCTATGGATATGTCCATGTAGAGACAGCAGTTGAACTCAATTCAATGGCATATTTACTCTTTTTAAAATCCTAGAATACGTTTCTGTAGTTCTGGGACTCAGTGAATTAGACACTCAGGCCCAAGAGCAGTTAACTCTAAAGGACAGGTGATCCAGGAAGGAGTTAGTGACTTTCCTTCCATGACAAGCTTATTTTCACTTATTACAAGTACTATATCCTTCCTTTCAAAGAAAGTCCAAAACTTAAGTGGGCCAAGTGTCATGGTGCTGCTGCCTTTGGCTCTGCCTAGCTCCCACCATTAAAGATCTGGGGGTGCAATAGTGTTTTGCCACCAGTATCACCACCATAATTTAATCACCACTATGATCTCTTTCTTGCCTCCTCTGACCTTCTCTAAGTAACTTTAACATTGAGCTCAGCTTTTGGTGACTTCATGGACACATCTATTTAGTTCTCTTGGCACACCACAAAAGTATGCTATTGTCTTCTTGCATGTTCACTGGTATCTCAGTCTGCCCTAGAGCCTTGGAATAAACTGTGATCTCCCATCCAGTACTAACCAGGCCTGACCCTGTTCAGTTTTTTAAGATCAGCAAAGGTTGGCTAGGTCCTACCATCTAGCTGAGCTCATATCACATATCACATGGCATAAGGATACATGTAACTCCGTGACAGATGGTGGCATTATAGTGAAGCCTTCAGGATGCACTTATCTGATGGTGAGATTCAAGGTCATCTAGCAACATGGTTGTCCAGCCTTTGTGAAGCCCAGCTGAACAATGAATTGATACCCATAGGAAGTACTACAGCATGAGCAGAAGGAAACAGAGGAGAGAACGGTGGTGGTGACAGCAAAATGTCTACTGTTACTACAGCTATTAGAATGTTATGGGGGGCAAAAATATCAGATCTGGGAGGAGATGAGTTAGGAATGCAAAATGACAAGAATTTTTATTTATTTGTTTATTTATTCTGAATTTGACCCCCCAAATAGTGTTTATTTCAAGAGTCAGGGGAGCTTACAACACTAAAAATTCAGTGTATAAAATGGAGCACTTAATGCACTTGGTTGATTGATTGATTTTGTGCCAACAAGTTGTTTTCAACTCCTAGTGACTACATAGATTTTCTCCATGACAATCTATCCCTAACCTGACTTAATGCACTTAAAATCAAGACCAAAATTAAAAACATTAAAATAATTAACCTTTAAAATTTGGGTGAAAGAGATGTCTTTTTACTATCTTCCCAAATATTGGGTGGATGGGAGCCAAACACATCTCTTTAGCCACAGGAATAGGCCTTCCCCCATACTCAGTAGTTGCACTTCTGGCAGCAGAGTAATCTTCAAAATGGCTTCATTTGCTGATTAAAGTAATTATGCAGGTTCATAATAGGAAGAGCAATGAGGTGTTTTTGAGCTCCAGATTCCATAGAAGCTGCCAGATGATGTCAACATCTGATGGCAATCCTGCCAGTTTTCTGCAACAAATGTTTTCAAAGAAGAACCCAAGTTCTGAGATATGTAAGGTTGTTTAATAAAACACAGCAAGCACATAAAACTGGGATCAGAATCAATGGCATCCATGCACTACACAAATGCCACAATTATGTATTTGCATCATGACATGTATCATCACTTGCTCCCCCTGCCGCCCCCCTTGCCCATCCCTGTGATTGTCCATGGAATGATAGAAGCAACAGTGTAGTTGCTAGAGCCCAAGTTATTTATTCGCTGGTTTATTTTTCCCTGTATCAATCCTGCCTTTCAGTTCTCAAGGGCCTTTGTTCCTCCTGGATGATCAGCAAAGGGGCCTGAAGTACTATGCATTTGTATAGTTGAGCATCTGCTTTGCAGGCAGCAGATCCCTGAGTTATTCCTTGGCATCTTCAGTAAATGGGTGAGAGCTTGGGAACTAAACGAAATCAGGCTAGCTTGTACAGCAAGATGGGCACAAAGTCTGGGCTAGTGTAAGCCTGTTTTCTGTGCTTATTCAGACTGGCAGATAAATGACTGAAGTGTTCACTTGCAGGAAGAACTTGAATTGAATTGAATTAATTAAATGTAGTGGGTGCCCCCAACACATTTTGTTAGGTCCCAAGTGTCCGCCCATGATGAGGAAGAATAGAGGAGGCCAGTGGATAAAAGGAAAACCGAGTATGTTCAGGCAGCCAGGAATGCATTATTAACAATGCTTCAGAACGCATCAGCACCTGAGATCTTACTGATGCTGATGCAGTCAACTAACCAAGCTCAACTCCTCCTGGTTGCAGCTACAATTTCAGGCACTTATGCAAACACAAAAGAATCCTGACCTTTGAAAACTGACCCATCTCTACCTGTGATAGATGGAGGCTCTGTTTTACAGACACCATGCACAGGCTGTGCATTTTTTGTTGTTTTCATCAAAGTGGATAACTTATGGTCTCGGTTTTCAGTGTCTTGGGCAATAAAGAATGCTTGCTTATGACATTTTGCAGCTTTTGGAGGTAGCACTGGTCATGACTAATCTTACCATCTAGCTAAAGAGTGGATCTGGAGAGGGTTTAGTTAGTGTAAGCCTAAGTGGTAGTTTCTCTCCTTAAGGTTCAGTGTAGGATGAACTTAAATGAAGCATGTATGCATTCCCTCTTGAGAACATCAAAATTGCACTGCTGTATTAGAACAGGGCCCATGAAGTCTGGCAGTTGGTTTCCAAAACTGGCTGGTCAGTTTCCTCTGGAAGCTTAGGAGGAGAAAATGATTAGGTGAATGTTTTCCAGTGGGATTTCCAGTGGAACCAATCCATGATCTAAACCTTTGTGCTTTCTGCAACTGCTGGGCCACATAGGCCCTACCTACATGTGGAGAAATGGATGATATATCTTTAACTTTTCTTGGTGAGCTACCATTGCTTAGTGGTAGAACACATGGTTTGCATACCAGTGACCCCAGAAATGTGAAAGTTCTTCCCGTGGGACTAGAGTGTTGGACTACAACTGCAGATTCTGCTGCCTTGCTCAGTGGGGCAGATATAACATCCTACTGTGTACATCATCATCTTTCACTGGCACTAATGCAAGTGGTGGGGCACTATGGGTTACTTTCTCCATCCTGCTGGAGCAGCTACAGAGGATCAGGAGCCAGGATGGCTTCTCCCTCACCCTTCCAAGTAAATTGCCTCCCATAAGTGGCCCACCCCTGACCAAAAGTAGGAAGCAGTGCTCAAACTTAAAAATTTGCTTGAGCACAAATTCTGATTGCAGTTCACTTAGCATTTTAGACTCACAGGGCAATCTTTAATGTTTGTGTAAGATCTTAGCTTACCTGATGTCCTCTCAAGCCTTTCTCTGTTTTGTTACAGATTACATATATTCTCAATACATCAACCATTTCTGTCTCTCCAATCACATACTCTAGCCCTTATTCAGAAGTTTCTAATTCACTCCTTGAATGTGATTGTTTTTTCTCAGAGCATAAAAATGGCAGGGTGATTAGAAGAACTAGTTGAAAGAAAACAGTCTCATTTCCTTAATAGAATAGTTAATGAAAGCCAGCTTAAAAGTTCTATTGCTTAAATGAGAGCATTTCTTAGCACTTTTATTGTTGTTGCCAAGAAAACAACATAGACAGATCCATGTAGTCACCAGAAATTGAGGCTGGCTCAAAGGAAACTTTACCTTTATTTTATCATCATTATACATACCCTCTTTTAGAATGGTATATACAGTCCCCCTTCCCTTAAGCTCTGAAAGCAGAGATACAGATACACATTTACATTATGTCATGCCCCCATTTACATGACTTCCACTACTTTCTCATGGAAAGGGAGCGGTTTCTCTATTTTTATACAGTATATTTCTTGTGTAATATTTTCATTTACATTGACCTCCAGGAGGCACCATGTTACCAGTTGCATCCTTATTGGGAATCATCAGATGTGGGTAGCCATGTGTTCTGCTCTGAGAACTTAAGGGAAGGTAGACTGTATTCTGATAGCCATTCTGATAGCCTTTGTTCAGTGTATCCTTTCTTGCAAGCCACTGATCACCAGGATCCAGATAGCTCCTAAAGTTAAGGCACTGCATATAGTAATTCAAACATGAAAGTCTGTGAGTGCAATTCCTTGGTAGGGTTTGAACCCCATAGAGTAATATCTGACTACCTATGTCTGACAATTCCCAATAAGGATGAAAAATGTAATATACTGCCAACTGGTGGTCAGTGTAACTGAAAATACTCCTTAAACCAAATTCCCGTGATTTGCATTTTCTATTAGATGTTGCTTACTTGGGTTTTTGTTTTAAACTGTTGATACTGTTGGTGAAGAAAAATGTGGATTCTTGCACTGATCTGGTAGTTGGGTTTGATTGTCTAAACTGCCTCTCTCCTCCCAAGTTTATACAGACGTGATAATCATATATTCATAGCCATGAATCCCATAATTAATTCCAATTTATAAGAAAAATGAATTTCCTTTTGCTTGCCCTGAACTTTTTCAAATTCATTCAGTATGATAAGACAGAGAGGAAAGTTAGTGTGCTTTTTATAGCAATAATGAGCTAATGTCTGTTTAGCAATTAGATAAGGACCAAGGTACCAGGTTGTTCTTTTCAGTTGGGAATTATCACCTTTTTTAGGGATAAAATTTTAATTACAGGTATGGAGAAAGATTAAAATATTGCATTTACACAACAACCTGATTTGGGCCAAATCTGGGGAGGAAGCATAGCTCAATCTTATATTTTGCATACAGTTTAGACAAACTATCTGAATCGTAGTGATGGGTATATCAATCCAGTTATCACTGAGTTTCTCAAAATTTTGAATAAAAAAAGAGTTCATTTCTCTTTATGCATATTTTTTTTTCAAATATATACATTTTCAAATGACTTTTCTTAATAAATTGCACCTGATATGTATTTCCCTCTAATAAACATACCTATTTGCACTTTTACCTAACGCATAGTCTTTTTTGCCTATATTAGGTAAACTGAACTGCAAAGAAAATTAAGAAAATTTACAGGTTCCAAAATGCATATGCATTCCAATTGTAAGTGCAGGAGGTATGAATTTACTAAACCTTTATAAAAATTAATGCTGGGTTGAGGGATTCTTCTGTATTTTTTTTCCTGCCAGTTCTAATTCAATTTAATGATTCTGTTTTAGAAATTCTTTCAAAGGAGAATTTCTCATGGTATAATATGGTGTTCTTGAATTTAATTAGCTATAAGGTAGCCAAGAACTATGTGTGCAAATCTGTCTTTCCCTGTAGAATCATTTGTCAAGTGATTTTTAGTGATTGCTCACTTCTCATGCTTCAGTTAAATCCCAAAGGAAGTTAGCAGAAGGAAACTTGTTCCCTGGGACCTTGTCAACTCTATAAGGTAGACTAGCCTAAGAAACAGACACCATGCAGACCTATAGCTATTTTTATTGGAATAGCTATAGTAACAGAATCTTGCAAGTCTAATGTACTTCCTGTCCTCTCTCTTTTATGTTCATAAGAATTGGTGTGTGTGTGTGCTGTCTAAGGCATCTTTGCAAACCACTTTCTTGGTCTGGGCTCAAATTTCATTTATCTGATCATCGCCTTGGTAGCAGATATTTTCCTTCAAGGCCAACTTCTTTATTCACTACAGGCCTTTTCTGTAGTTGTACTTCTTTCAGTGCTAAGATGGAGCTCTGCTCTTGAAAAGTTGTTGGATAAATTCTTGTTCCTCTGCAGAACTCACAGAAACCATCCACTCAATTTCTTTGCCTGCAGATTTGGTGGGGAATTTCAAAAGGGTATTTGTGCCCAACTTAAATAAAAATTAGTTGAAACAAAAGTCTCAGCCACCTGGTATAAGGCAGCTTCTGATGCTCTGCAGTTCTTTTCAACCTTCTAGTCATACATCCCCACAACATCTCTTTCTCTTGAAGCCCCAAAGACCTGTAATGGGCTAGTTCCAAAATTATGCCCCAGGATGAAGAAGGCATTGGGGCCAGGTAGTATGCTAGCACTGGTGAAGAGAAAGTGACTTTCAACTTTACTGATTCAGTGAGGTGGGTGTTTTCTTGTACAGAAGCTGCAGCTCTGACCCAAAGCTGCCTGTTTGGCTCTCTCAAAGAATTCAGAGGTGGTTCAAAGACAAAGCACAATACAGAACATCTAGGCTGGTTTGCTTTCCAGGGGTGGCAGCTTTACCCAGGTCAGTCAAAAGTTCAGTGCACGTATTCCTCAGTGATTCTTGGCTTCCTTATTTAATGTTCATAAATAGTTGATCGCCCAAGGCAGAAAAAACTTTCTCTTTGGAATATTTCTTGAGAAATTGCTAATGAATAGCTGCAGAAGTCTCCTTACACTTTTCTTCCAGTTCAGTATAAACACTTCTGGAATAACTTTATTTCATTTGAAAGTGACATGAAGGGTACATAGACAAAATTGTGAAGGAGGAAGAAAAGAAGGAGGGTTTTATCCATGCCCATTAAAAGGCAGGGCAGCCTGATAATCTCCTTCCCCAAGGTACAAGAATGAAATTAATCAAACATCTACCTAGACCAGGTGTAGCAACATATAAACATCCTAATTTTTTGTATGTATGCAATCCATTCTTTTAATTTCCCAAGTGTTCAGTGGCACACTGGCATTTTTGAGATATAAGCTTGCCTGATTCTGCAAGGATCTGTTGCTGGGGAAGGGAGATTATATGATTATAATGAAATCCTCAGCATTATTGCAGCATTGCCTTTTCTTCTCTTATTTATTATTAGGGCAGTAGGCTACTGACACCTTCTATGATACTTAAAGTAGAAGTATGGAAGTCCCAAGAACACAGGAACAATACTGGATCATGAGGGAAATAGGGTGGTAGATTCGATGATGGCTAATAGCTATTAAGAGATGTATTCTCCCCTCCAGACTGGTAGCTACTGACTAGCTGATTCTCCAAGAATTTCTCTAGTGGCCTGTTAAAGTCACACACGTTGATGGCCATCACTATATCCTATGGCTGTAAATTCCATAGTGTTATTATGTACATATAAAAAAACGACCTTCCTTAATCTCTCCTGAATCTTGATTTATTAATATTCCTTGGATGCCAGTATCATCTTTTTCCATGCCTCTATGATGTTTCCCCTTAATAGCCTTTTTTTTCTCAGGTGAAAAGCCCTAAAATGTATGTGCATATGTATTTGTATACACATTACACACACACACACACACACACACACATGTACGTACACACATTCCAAGAGGAAATCTTTAGATGTATACATTTTGGGAGCTAGACATCCTTTTCTCATCATCACAAGCTTTGGAGAGCCCTAGTAAAATGCCCTCTGATGGCATCTCTCCCTGAATGCTGGGTCCTGGAGTGTTTTGCTGGTTCTGATGGCTAGCTGTACTTATTCCTTCTAATCTCCTGCTAGCTGGGTTCACACAGTATGTTAAACTGTAAAACCTGGATCAACAAAATATGCTTGCTATGTTCATATAACATGTTATAATCCAATGTTATTATGGCTTAAAGTGACAGCCTCTGTTCTGATGCCAGCTTGCATTCACAAGAATGTGAGCTGGCTTTCCTGACTGGGAATATTTTATTTATTTATTTGATTTGTCCCCGCCCATCTCCCCTACAATGGGGGACTCTGGGCGGCATTTCTTTGTCTCCAGCAGAATCAACACTGTGGGACGCATAACTTCCATCATGTAAACCAAAGGCAGATGCCCCGGCCTGTTCTTCTGGGTAGGAAAAAGCTTTGTTCTTTTAATATCAAAGACAGAACTTTGGGGGAATACAGAAGAGTTGCTGTGCCTGAGATGGGATGTAGCATCTCTCCAAGAGCCCTGCTAAATTACCCCTAGGGGCTGAGGGAAATCCAGGGGAAAAAAAGAACACATAGGGCTTTACTTCAGAATGTAGGATTTCTCTAAGAAACAGATAAATATTTCAGGTTGAAGCTGAATCAAATTTCAATTTCATCTGTCTGTGTGAGCGTAGTCCAATATTTTTCTATTTATTTTTCCCTGGGAAACTCTTTGAGATCTGAAAACTCAGAGCCTGGTGGGAATTGTAACAGATCAGTACCATTTTGTGATCTTTGTGATTTTTAGTTTAACCTAGATGTGTATATTGTAAATCAGGCAGCTGTATAGTTTAGCTCCTTGAACACTGTATATTTATGATTTTAACATTTAAAAGTGAAAAGCTTTCCTTCTATGTTTTAAATAAACTTTGAATTTTCTTTATCTCTTGTGAGATTGGTCTATCTCCTAAGAGAGGAAGGAAAGGCTAGTCCATCTAGTTACATATGTTGATGCTTTATAGTGGCACTATGGGAATTATTTAATCATATCATTTTTTAAACCTTTTACTTGCCAGAAAGGCAGGAGGGTATGGGAGCCCTCTCTCTCTCATATATCAGAGTTTAGGATGGAGGAAGACAAGGGAGTCATCCCTTGGGAAGATTGTGGTGGCAGCCACTACCCCAAGGCAGGAGGTGGGTTAAGGAGTGAAGACTGAGGGTATCTGGGAGACGAGGTTTGATATTCCACCTTACATGCTGAACTCTGCTTGCTAAAGCCTTAATCCCACAACATGCTAAGGTAGGTTAGATCAGGAAACAGGCTCTCCAAGAATGACAGAACTCTATTGATATAGGCTATAGTAACAGAATCTTGAGAACCTGAGAGTGTTTTCCCTCCCTTCCTCTTATACCCAAAAGAGTTAAGGTGGGGTCCGTTTAAATTACTTTCTAATATTTTATTTTTGTCCTGGGCTTAAAGTATGCTTTTGTAACAGCCATGGCATAGTTTCTGCAAGGTTACTTCCATGGTCTCTTACACTAAGACAATAGCTTGGTTCTTATATCATGCCAGCTTACAACTGTCCAATTTCATTTCAGCCTTCTCTGGTGTATTATGTGGATCTGAACATAACTGTTTCAGAAGAGCTACAGGTTAGGGACATTTGTAAAATGGGGGAAGAAATTTGATCTGGCTGGGCCAATAAAATATTTAAAATCAATAACATTGTTTAAAAAGGTATGGAACAGTATATACAGAAGAATTTAGGCTTGTACAGGGCGAGGAAGTTAGGAAGTGATGCTAGTAATCCTTTCATAGATGTTTTTGGGGAAAAAAGAGTTAAGGATAGGGTTTGGTTCAGTTGCAGGGTTCATTTCAAGAAGTATAAGAATGTTTATTTCATTCATAAATTAAAATGCCTTAGAAACAGCAAAAATGCAGGTAGCATTTGCTTCTCTCGCCTTTATTCTCAGAGCCCTTCAAGCTGATGGAAAAGGGTACATATCAGGGTACATTTCATTTCTTTTTGTCCTATCTTTTGCTGATGCTTGCGATCTCGAGCCATGCCAAGGCTCTCCTTCTGCTTAATGCACATTTATAAATGCTATTGAAAGGGCCTTTCATTCAGGTATCAAGGGCTGCTACAGTGACACCAGAAGTGATTCATCAACTGTGCTGAACAGTGTGATATGGCAAATGGCTTGCAAGCACCACCTGCACTCAGCAAATCTGGCTGGCACCTTTTTAGAACAAGGGTCCCCATCCTGCACTTGTCCTGTGCCCTGCCCTGCTTTTAACTGCAAGTGCAAAAAGAAGATCAGGCAAAGAGATGTCAAAGTATAGGAAATACTTGCAATTGTGGTATTTTTCATAGGTGGGGAAAATACAAGTGGTCATCTAGTGTCATGGGCGGCTCTGAGTCTGATTCGGAGTCAGAGTCGGAGGCTGCACCGGATGAACAGCAGGCTGAGCAGTCATCAGAGGGGGGTTGGACAGCATACAGCCAGACTTAGTCTCTGATAATGAGGCAGAAGATGTGGAACCACCTGATGTGAGGACGAGGCGCGCGGAAAAAAGATTTTGCAGAGGCATTTGGTGAGGCTACTTGCGAGAAGGGAGCCTTGCCCTCTGAAATGAGGAACACCGGATGCTGTTATAAAATAGGCACGATGGAAGGGGAGGCTTTGGGGACAACAACCGTCTAGTACCCCCTTGTGCCTCATTTGTAATTACTCGTGTCTCGTTGTGTCTCGCCTGTGCCTCACTCATGTCTCTGCTGCCAGATGTCCTGTCTCAGGCTATGTTACGCTCCTGCACTGCCGGACCAGACTCAAGAAAGCTGCTGTCAGGCAACCTACTGATGTACCAGAGTATAGACTCCTTTGTGTGTGTGTGAGTGCATCAGGATCACGACATCTAGCCTCAGGAGAGGGGGCGCTAGCTTAACCTCCTCCTATATTTGTAAAACGGTCTGTGCTTTTCACAGCATAAGGACTGTGGACTGAAAAGCACCAGTCCCCCAAATCATCTTTATTTTCTATGCCCTTAGATTCCACATTGGTTTCAAAGCCATTTTTAGAAATTAAAAATACTGAGTGGCTGCAGCCCACTGCTTTCTTTTGTAAATGAGCCCACCTGCCCCCCCTCCCCCCGGCCAAGGCAAAGGTGATGGGGAAGTTGATAGTGAGAAATAAAGGGTGGGTGGGTGGAGGAAAGGACATCCACTGTGGCTGCCATATTTTTTTTTTTAGTTCTAGATCATGCTTCTAAATTTCCCCCCTCCAAATACTCGGGGGGGGGGGGGGACTCCACACAAAGTAATGCAAATAATTTCCTATTATTTTATCTAACTATATACCTCACTTAAAGGGACTGAGTCCCTGACAATCAGCTATTCAGAAGTGAAATGGGACTCCAAGTATCCCATGATATAACAAAAATCTTCTTTAAAAATTACTAAAAAAAAGAATAGGAAAAAAATGGATTCAACCAATACATTCACACTAATAAAATGAATAGTAATCAGAAACAAGTATTAAATTGCCCCTCTGTAATTTCCTATTCTGCAATGCCATTGGTCTATCTAGCTGTTCCTTATGCACTGTTAAGTGTTCTTGACAGTCATATGACTAATGCAATCTTAAAGGAGCCTTATGAATATCTCTTTTTGATCCGAGGAATGACTGGGCAGCCTTTCAATTGGTGGTTAATATAAAATGACACCCCAAAGTAAATTTTTAATTAAAAGTGGAAAACAACCAGATGGATAAACTTCCTGATGCATTAGGGCTAGGCCACCCTTAGCCCCAGCATTAATGTTGCATGTTGGCTTCTGAGTGGCTGCAATCCTGGTAAGAATTCAGCATTTATTAAGCACTAATTCAGTCTAATGAGTTGGGTAATTCAGACAAGAGGGAAGAGGTGATCCACCAGCCAAATGTAGAAGCATTTTTAATTGGCATTAAAAGTATTTACAAGTCTATGATGCATAGCAAAGCTTTGACAGCAGTTATCAGAAAAACTATGTTCAGTAAGATGGTAACAATTAGCAGAAGGAGAGCTTAAAATGAAGCAAACATACTGATCAAGTGCAGGAACCAGAGTTCTTTTTTTATCAGTATCAAGGGCCACTATTTTTACCTTATATTCAACCTACCTCACTTATATACTGAGGTAAGTTCCCATTTAGAATGGGATGTTATTTCAAGTGGGGACAAAAACTACTTGAAAGAAGAGAATATATGTAGCTCAGGGTTGAACTGTGGAGTCCTCGGTGCTCTCTGAGCTTGGTTGTTTGCTTGCAGACGTTTCATTACCCAACTAGGTAACATCATCAGTGCTAGCGAGTGTGTGGTTTGCTCCCTATTTATATACAGTAGCTTGCCCTGCCAGTATTGGTGGGGGTGGTTGTTTTTCCTTGGTAGTTCCTTGATTAGGGTATTATTTTCTGCTTGATTGTTTGTCTAGTGTTAATCCCTGCTTATCTGGGTGTAGGCTATTGGAGAGATGTATTTTGGTTTTTTGTTTCCTTCTTAGCTTTTTCATTGTTTGTTTTGAATGGTGTGTAAATGTGGTTTATCTTTGTGTCTGTTGATGGCTGATTTGTCTGAATGCCAAGCTTCCAGGAATTCCCTAGCATTTTTGGATTTAGCTTGGTCTAGGATGCTCACAGTTTCCCAGTTGAAACTATGGTTGAGTCTGTCCATGTGTTGTGAGATTAAGGAGTTTTCATTGTGTCTTCTGACTAGTAGTTGGTGTTCATGGATGCAGTCTGCTAGTCTTCTGCCTGTCTGTCCTACATAGTGGCTGTTACAGTCCTTACACTGTATGTTGTAGATGACTCATGAAAGAGATTCAAGTAATTACATTGTTTCTAGTTGTTTGACATTGCTGGTGATTTAATTGATGGTGCTGGACTTCCATGTTGATTTAATCAACATTCAAAATGTTTGCTTAGCAACTGAGTGGCTCATTAATTTGAGCAATAATGAGTTGATCTGTCTTGCATGTCCCCTCAATCTGTTTTGTCACTGAGTCTCTCAGTGCCCTTCAGTGTCCAGGCAGGGCTGGCTCCTGCTGCTTTCCCTTCTATATCACCAATCATGATTTATATTTCCTTTTTGATGGCTCACCTGTCTTATCTTTGAGTTTACCAAGCCATTAATTTTCTTAGGGCACCCTTTTCACATCAGTTTGCCTTCTGACAAACCCTTATGCATTAGTCACAAAACACTTGCAGAGTGATAGACAATAAGAAGGTATATTTCAGGGCACCTATTTAGATCATGCTGATAGGGCTGATGGTGAAATGTATTTCCTTTGCATTGTAATACAGGCAGACCTAATACACAGCTCTTAAAAAATGTAAAACAGGATTGTGAATATTATTTTTCAATTTTTGTACTTCTCCAAATGTGTACTGCAGTTCTTTGATTTAAAAAAAAGCACACATATATGTGTATTAGGGAAAATTCCACAGGAGAAAAATATTACAAGAAAGCATTTCCTGCATTAGGACAAATTTTGTACAACAAAAAGTGCACCGACTCCAAAAATACAAACTTGTGTAGGAATGGGAGAGAATGAATTTGCAAGTATCATAGAGAGTAAGAAAGATAGTTTGACTCTCCTTATATATGAAGGACATGCCAAATCTGTTAAGCCTCCATCAACAAATCAAATCAAGAACAAATTAAATCTTTTTTCAGGAGATGTATTAAAGCAGCATGCTATTGTTTAGGGAAACTTAAGTGCCTCTAGGTCAGACAACTTAGTATTCTCCAAATAGTCCATTATTCCCTGCCAATGTGGCCAATATTTCCTAAAAATTATGGGAATAACAAAACAACTCCAAAACTGAAATATCCCCCTCTGGGTTTTGGAGGAGAGGTTCATTGTGAGGAGAACTAAATGTAACTCTGGTGTTACTTTTATAGGGAATAAAATGTTACAGTAGAATATGAGTTTGTTCTGACTATCTTAAAGTTCAAATGTTTAGACAAAGATGAATTCTAGAACAAAAGCAAATGTCAAATGCTTCTACATAGTGTTAGACTAACAAAGAAAGCTAAAATGAACACAGTCTTTAAGAAAACAAACTCGATGTATGGAGGAAAAGGTAGGCTTGGGTAATCAGATTTTCTGAGGTTTTGTTCTTCCTTCCCTAGACTTGTCTTACTCTGATACCAGCACATTGTTTCCTTCAGCTGCTCCTTCCCTTATTGCAGCTCAGCCTAGGAACAGGCCAAGAGCAGTTAGAAGGTATTGGGCTTGGAATATGGGAAAAGATATTTAAGAGCAAGTTATATTGCCTGGGTAGTGGAGGAAAACTGCAAAACCTATATAAGGTGAAATCAAGTTAAGATCTGGAGCTGTACTTAGATAGAGTATATCCCCAAATTAGGTCATATGTATTTTTATAAAGCCATACCTTTTAAACCAAACCTTTGGAATTGAACTACTAATAATTTTAATTGTTTACACTGGCTTATATTTTAAGGTAAAATATAGGTGTTAGGTGCATTGGTGCTCTGTGAATAGAAGGCTGGGGCAGATAACAACAGTCTGATTTTCTTTTGTGTTCATTCAGGGCATACTCTATTCCTAATGATGATGATTACATGCCATCAAGTTGTGGTCGAGTCTTAGCAACTACATAGATAGATTTTCTCCATGATGATCTGTCCATAACCTGGTCATTCAGATCTTCCAACGGTGCATTCATTGCCATTGTAACTGAGTCTATCCATCTTGTTGCTGGTCGTCCTCTTCTCTTTCCTTCCACCTTTCCCAGCATTAGAGCCTTCTCCAGAGAGCTGGGTCTTCACATAATGTGTCCTATACAGATCCAAACTACAAAACACATTATGCAGTGGGGGTAAAAACAAAATTCACACAGTAAAAAACATTTGGAACTTGTCTTCTAAGAGCATAAGTAGCATCTAGAAGAGTAGATGGAATTTCAATTGAAAGGCAAAGAAAATGGATTTAGAGCAATAGAATTCTTTCTGAAGAGCCTGCATATCTCTAACAGATAGAGTATTCAACAGAGTAAAACTAGAAAGATTTGCTCTATCCGAAACCCTGAAAGGGCAGGAAACATGTACACTAGAATCCTGAATAGTGGAAATAGAGCATCTCTTACAGGGCCAGATTAAGGCCAACTGATGCCCTAAGCACAGTCCAACATTGTTTAACTGACAAGACAGTAAGACTCAGTAAGTGTTGAAAACTAAAGTCAGGTGTGGTGGTGAAAGAGTCAAAGGCATTAAACCCCAGGTGAAAAGACTCTGGAGTGCCCCCCTTCCCTTGGTGCCCTAAGCATGTGCTTATTTTGCTTAATGGTTAATCCAGGGCTGATCTCTTATGTTCTTTTCTGATTTTGACTTGTATTCTTTTATTTCTATAGATTTTTATACAGCCTCTAATGGCATAACTTTGTCACTTCCATGAAGGAAATCTAAGAGATGGACCAAATGAATGTGAAAATATAAGTAAAGAGATGAATATCTTTTAATATTCTTTATGCACCTCAAATTTGGCAGCAAATTACTAAGTATTATCAGCATAATTCCTGGATGATTTCTAGTAGGAGAGAAAGAAAAAAGACATATTACCCAATAAGATACATGTTAAGCTTGTATCTTATTGGGTAATATTGTTCCCTCCCGCAAACGGGAGCTAAGCAGAAAGACATGGCCTTGCTTACTTGTGTGGCATTATTATATTATCACCTCTCTCTGTGGCTCTAGCTACCAAAAATAATAAAAGAAAAAAGTGTGATATTTGGATATCAAAAATATTGCCTTCTCTGAACGAAATGACCTAGTAACTGGATGGCTTCAAATGTCTATCTGACCTGTTTACTGTAGTTACACACATGGAGGCTACAGTGTAAATCAGCATTTCCTAGTCTGCTGTTCCTCAGAGGCTTTGCAGCCAACAGCTTCTGGAATTCCCAGCCAGCATGGCCAATAGCTGTGTATTTTGGGAGCTGTAATCCCAACACATCTGGAAGGCACAATTTGAGCGAGGTTTGTGCGAATACTTTATCACATAAGTCAATGGAGTTTGAAATGGAAAACAGTTCTAACACTTCAAGGCTGCATCCAGATTCATTGTTTAAGCATAAGAGGGGGAAGAATGGAAAGTTTCCCAGCATTTGCTTTCAGTGGGTGTTTTGTGAGATAACTTGTTGTTCAAGGTTAATGGTTCAGCAGGCAGCCTTGGAATGAAGTGGATGTTTGACTATCAAAATGGTGATATGTCCTGGGAGGAGAGGAAAACAGATAACTGCGTGAAGAGCGGCAATCTTGACAAACGCAGATGAAAAAGTGACGGATTTTATTCATACAAAGAGACAAATCTTTTTAAAAGCTAATAAATACATGACAAGGATAGCTCTCTTGGCACTGATGAACGATGACAAGTCCGTCTGGCTACAAGAGAGCACAGTCCAACATACAGAATTAGAGTCATGATGTTTGCTGCGCATGACATTGACTGTGGAAAATGAAGAGGAAGATGGAATTAAAGGAGACCAAGGACCTTGAATGTCATTAAATCAGAGGCTGTGGCACCCCACAGTTAGATTTTCAAAAGATTTCCTGGAGAGGGAGAAAAAAGTTCAGTTAAATTGGGCACATACAGATACTAACATATGGACAGAATTGCAGAAATAATAGGAAAATGCTCTTTTAATAGATACTCTCTAATTGGGTGAAATTGTTACTATCTCTTTTTCAAAGATGTATGCTGAGGCCTTTATAAACTTTATTGATGTTTAGTTTGGAAGAATGAAAGATGGAGAACAAAGGACAGCACTAGTGAAAAAGGCAGGGGGTGGGTGGGAAGAGAGACTATACAGCAAGGTAGAAAGAGTAGCTAATGTCATTTAAAGGTCAATAGATGAGAAGTACCATTTGGTGAATGATTGATTTCATGGAAAGGGGAAGAAAGGATGGAAGAAGCTGCTTGGGCCCTTCCACAGAGGAAAGGGAAGAACTGACTATTTTTGTGAATAAGCATCCCTGTTCTAGTAAGCATTCTTTTTGTTACATAGTGCAAAATGCTTGCTTTAAAATATAGGTTCCTGATCCAAGGAGCTTGTGTACAATTGGGGACACAAAAGAGGAAGGGGATGGAAATAATGGCAGAGAGACAGAGAGAGAGAGAGAGAGAAGATGATTTCAGTTATACAGTATGTTTCTTGTCAGAGGATAGCCTGCCCCAATCATGAGCCTTCTATATATGTTGGGACTATAACTCCCAGATTTCCCAGCCAGCATGACCATTATACTCATTGCTTGTCTGGAGGACACCTTCCTGGAGAAGGTTAGAGCAGACTATGAGAACTCTGAGATTGGGCTTTCTGAAAAAGTGGTTTTGAACAAGGATTTGAAGGGAGTCAAAGAAGTATTATCATTCAGATGCCTTATTCCAAGCATAAGGGATAGCAAGGGAGAAAGATTGGATTTGAGGACAAAGCTCTTCAGATTGCTGAGGGTGACCGGGATAATGAAGCCTGAGAAAAGGGTTATTTCAAGATATTAAAAATGGCAAGTTATTTATCTATTAATGTTTTATCCTGCTTTTCTACCAAATACTGCTCAAGGTTGGTTGCAATAGTCAAAATTAAAGAACAAATTCTGAAAAAAGAAATAAAAATAAGGCAAATAGAACAAGTACTTATGATCAAATCAAACTACAACATATGTTATAAAGATAAAAGGCCTGGATGAACAAACATGTCTTGGTAGCAAAAAGTCAAGGATGGAAACAGACAACACTTGTTTGGTAAGGAGTAACAGCCATCCCTCCTCCCCCAGCACTTTAGATATTGGTGGAAGAGAAAGAAAAGCATTTCCTGAAGATTTTAAAAGAGCTTGTATGTAATGGTATGTGGGAATGACCTTGGGAGACCACTGGAAGAGCTGCAGATTAGACAATGTTCAGACAAACAGCAGCTGAGTCTGCAAAAGGAATGTGGGCATGGCAAACGTCTCAGAAGGGACCCTCCCTAGTTTCTTGGACCTGTAAAGGCGAGGGGGTGAGGTGTACTTTCAGACTTGCAAGATTGATGTCAGCCTTGCAAGGTAGTCCAGACAAAAAGTACAACCAGAAGTGCTAGCTCTAACTTTACTATAAGGTTACATTTACAGAATCTTGCAAGTCTTGGAGAAAAGGACTAAGGACTCTAACAAGACTCCTGCTGGATCAAAGCTCTATCTAGACCAACCAATTATTTATGGAAGTACAAGCAATCCATGAAAGCAGTGTACTGTTACAGAGTACTAGTGATCTGTTACAAGGAAAGGATGCTTACTTTGATTGCAGAAGATCCCAAATTTATTCCTGCCATTTCCTGTTAGATAAGGATCAGGTAGTACTCTTTAGTGCAGCATTATGCAGATTTCTTTAAATCACAGCTTTTTCCTTTATTTCATAGAACCTGGGAAAATGGAGAGCTATCTTTCATTTGCCAACTGTTGTTAGTGAAAATGCATAGTTGGTTGCTTACTATTTCTTAACAAAACTTTTCAGCGCACAGCCACAAAGGTCCATAGCTGTAACTAATTGTAATGTTTATATTTAATTATCTGTGCAGAATTTTATTATGGAGCTGCACAGTTGGGCACAACAGGTTGCCTTTGCAATCCCACTGGGAGAAGAAAAAAATTAGTAGCACCTTAAAGAGGAGAAAGCAAATGAGTATTAGCAGTTAGGGCCAGTCCTTCTGTGGGTGGAGGGCAGTGCTCAGGTTTCCTTGACGGCCTTCTCATCTTCTAGATCTCTGATCCCCCTTTAACCTTGCAGAATGAAAATGAGTTAAATTAGCGTTACTTCTTCCCTTTCCTTATTTCTTCTTCTTTTTTTAAGGAAAGCAATACTCAAAAGTTTTTTTTCAAGCTTTCCCAATTGCTCTCTGCTTTCTTTCATTTCTATGCCTCGCTAAAAAGCACCGCAAAATCTGGAATGATAGACTTCTCTGCTTCGAAGTAAGCTGTCTTGAGCCAACTAGCTTTATTTTCAGGTAAGTTGTACGAAGGGTATCAAGCAAAGCAAAAAGGAAGGGGTTAACTTGAGTCAGGACAAGTGGGATACTCCAGGAGAGGTGCCCATCAAATTTCAGATTGCTGTGTGTGTGTGTGTGTGTGTGTGTGTGTGTGTGTGTGAAGTTGGAGAAAATTAGTGATAATGATGGGAAAATAGCATTCTGTACTCTGAGGGAAAGGGAAGGGAAAATACCTCTTAGCATTAATATCTCCCACTGCTCCTAAGCAGCAGCAGAAGACAAAAAAAATCTGACTGGAAAATTAAAGTAGTTCTGAAACTAAGGGAGTGGGAGTGGTGTTCATGAAGCTGAAGTGAAAACTGATTATCAAACAATAGCAAAGTGCATTAGCCTTCTAGGCTAATAGACAAGTTGGTGGAGAAACATTTTACAGTGTGTTCTGCTCAGGGCTGAAAGCCTTTGCTGGAATTAATGAAGATAGGAATAAGATCAACTCAATCCAAAACCAAATCTAGGAGTTTTCATGCCCAGAACATGTGAATCAGGAGTTGATGACAACATCAAAAGGCAGAGTGGGGTCACCATTTTGGAACTCCCACGTCAGAGTATCCTTAACCTGACAAATAGCAGTTCCTATCTATCTTATTGCCAGACTAAATCCATCAAGCCAATCTTGTCAACGACTTCAACATAGACAACAGACAAAACTCACGGGGGAGGGGAGGGGATGGATAGTGTCAGAGGAAGTAGGAAACAGAAGTCAGATGACAAGCTGGGTCAAATGCAGGAAGATTCTTGCAGTTAGGAATTCTATGAAGGGGAAGTCATAGCTCCTTACTCTGATACCTCCCCATCTTCTGACACTGTACTTACAATCGCATTCTCAAGGGCAAGGTGAAGATGGTCGGAGTTGGTTTGGTCCAGGGCAGCAATGATTTCTGGAAATGCGTTGTTGCTAGGACCTGGAAGCACAGAGTCTGGTGAAGCACTAACTGTTCTAAAACAAAAGGACCTATAACAGAAGCATGCAATCTATTACATAACTCAGCAGACAAGAGTTGCAAAAACTTTTTGCTGCCATATAGTAATCAACCTAGCGCAGTGTTTCTCAACCTTGGCCACTTTAAGACACGTGGACTTCAACTCCCAGAATTCCCTAGCCAGCTATGGCCAAGCAGATCCCTTTGGGCAGCCCACTGCAAGATGGGCCTGCAATATCACCCCTCCTTTCTTCAAGAAGCTGTAAGGGAGACACATAGAATTTCCCTTCATTTTTAGCCTCACAACAAGAAATGAGGCTATAGAAAAAGCTTGGAAGAAATTATGGAAAAAGACAGAAGGGTCACAACCCTCATAATATTCCGCGAATGAGACAGAGTGATTGCACAATAAAAGCTTAATTTGGAAATATCCCCAAAGGCTCTTTCTTCCAGCCTGGCACTGAGCTGGAAGCAAAAATGAAGAATGGAAAACGTCAGTGAGAGTGCTCCCATGGCACAACGTTTGATGCAAAGTTCAGACTCCATACTGTTTATATGAATGAGGCAAACACAGGCAGAATCAAATCTCTTTGTCACTGTTATTTGTTGTTTAACCCTCAAACGTTGCTCAGGCAACCAGCCACTAAAGAAGAGGTGATAAGAGTGCTATTATTTTTGATATACAACATAGGCTACCTTAATCATCATTAGAAGAACTTGTAAATTACGCTTTACCTGTTATCAACATTACTGACCTTAGTAATCCAAACAACAACAAATAATTCATATTCTCGTATATAGGAGAAATGGCAGGTTACTAATGGGTGTTATAAATAATTCATATCTCGGGGGAAATTGGGGCTTCCAACAGATAGTATAAAATGGCACTCGCTGACAGTTACTAGAGGGCAATGTTCTCTGCTTAGAACTCATCCTCTTATCCAATAGGTAAGAGGTCTGTATGACAATTGGATGTGTTCTTTGAAACGGTGGTTATCTGTGCATCCCCTGATATATAAACTACTCTAATTGGGAATGCGAGAAGGATTCCTGTTCCTCCTCCTTTAATCAAGTGCAAAGGCTTAATATTTTTCTAGCTGTCCTGAGTCTTTGCCAGAGTAGAAAGTTGGGCTGTATATAATTCAGGGGCATCCATGGGAGAGCTGTCAAAATCTGCAAGATGGCAGATGCAGTGTTGCAGTTGAAGTCCTGCCATTTTGTATGTACATTCAGTGAACACTCATACAAAAGAAAGGGGGCTTTCACTGCAACACTGTACCCATCATCTTATGGACATTGATTCCCCCTATCCTAGACAATCCCTGCAACAGATATACATTAAAACAAATACTTTTATTATGCTAAAAATTGGCTGGAAAGTTTGCTCCCCATTCATTTGCTGTCTGTGTAAACAGTTGATAAAAACAGCTCATTTTGTCCTCAGATGGGTAGGTCACATATTTTAGGAGGACTTCTCTTACCTGGCCAAAGGCCCAGTGAACTCAATGGGTCTCATCTCTTAGTGGTCATATGTACAAACAAGGATGTTTTATGTAGGTCATGTATTGTAGATTTCAGTATCTTCCACGACATAGTTTTAAAGGGTATTTCTTGGAATTGAAATGAAAGAAGTTTTATCTGGGAACCCAGTGGGTGAAGAATTAAAATTTAGTTTTCTAAAAATGGAAAAATCTTGATGCGTCAACATTTTTCTGCGACTACCTGCAGTTAGAGTTATTTATTTATTTATTCAGCCCTACTCTGAATAGGAGCCTGCACAATATATTTTTACATTCTTCTAGTGAGCTCCTCTGCATCAAATATTCAAGGGCATTTGGATTAAAAACAAATTTATTCCCCAGTCTGAGAACCCCATGAGGATGTCTTTGAGGCTGAGCTTCAGACATCCTTCTTATCCTGAAATCCCTAAGGCTGTTTCTGAATGTATCCCACCTAAACCCTATAATTCCTTATGAATTTGAATCAGACTGGTAATTATACTTGTTCTGGAAGCACAAACCTCTGGTGATACAGATGTGGCAATCTATTGGAATGGCTAGCACATTTAAGCAGAAAAGAAGGAAGCCTGCAAATCCTTCCCTGATAAATGCCATTTTACAAGTCCAGTGGATAATGTCATGTGTGGCTGCCAATTCTGTACTACAGTTGTCACATGAGGATCCTTTCCAAGTATTTTTAAATTTTATTTTTTAAATTAATAAATGTGTATATATTTGTTTCTTAAATATGGTTCTCATTTGACTTTATGTGATGTTTGCTATTATGTAGCACACTAGGAAACTAACTTAAGTTACATTTTGGAACAGACTTCAAAAATCTCTTAGTCAAATCCTCTTCTGATGAAGGAAATTATCACTACGTATTTCATAGATAAGCACCCGCCTTGTGCTTAAAAGAGTTCATTAAGGGAAGCCTCACTACCTTCTGAGGCCATCTGTTCCCCCATCAAGTTCTCTCTGCTACAAGGAAGTTCCTCCTAATGTTTATACACATTTCGTTTTCTTCTAACTAGAAAACCTATTAATTGGTTCCTAGAGCAACCTTCCCCAAACTAGGCATATTCCAGATATAGAGGTGTCAACTCTCACAATTCCATTGTCAGTATCACTATTGCTGAGTATCGCTGTATGCTGATATGTACAGTATCACTACTGCTGAGAATTCTGGAAATTCCATATATTTGGAGGACACCCAAACTGAAAAAGCCTGCTTTGGAATGAGCTTTACCACACCACAAGACAAATTATTACCACAAATTACTTCATTACTACAAATTACTAAATACCACAAATTACTACCACAGGACAAATTATTACCACAAATTATTCCAAGTGCACTTCAATCAATCTGTGATTCCTCCACTTTTTCCTCACCATCAGCAAATCCAGACTGCTTTTCAGCCCAAAGACCTCCATGTGTTTTCTAGTTTGGAGCTCACAGACAGCGCCTTCAGCTAACCCTAACAGGCCAAAGACTGGATATGACAATGAATGCTCACCTTGCCTGCTTCAAACTTGCCGGCTGCTGAGCGTGCTGCCCCTGGAACTTCCTGTCCTACATGAAAGAGCCCTTTCCCCTTCCTACACAAAAAGGAGACCCCCACCAAACTGTTATATAGTGGAGATGTGTATGGATGTGCATTTGTCTCCTGGTTTGCAAATCATCCATCTTGAGAGGCTACTCTAGATGTGGTTGCAAGGAAGGATTGACTTTGGAAAGTACTGCACTGAGAAGCCTAAAAAGCTTTCATCTCCCCATGGTGCCAGACCCGTCTTGCAGATGAAGTATGCTTTCCCATCAAGTCCTAAAAGTGTTGCATTACTGCCAACAAACATGCCAAGAAAACTTCAGTCAAGGGCTTTGCTCTGAGCTGGGATGGCTGAAATTTAAACTGGGAAGTGGGGAGCATAGCTGTCTCTCCAATGAGAAAACTAATGCCTTCAACTGCTGGATGAACTTGGAAGGATGCACTTCTCCTTCTAAAGTGAAAGAGGAACCCCCCTTCTAATTTCTTAGGATGACATGAATTGTAGAAATGTGCAGTAGAACACTGGCCTATTGCAGGCAATGTCATAAGATTGGTAGGAGGGTCTGTCTGCAAAGACAGAAGAAATGGTCATGTGGAAAGACTTAGTAACTTAGTAAGTAACTTAGTAACAGAAGTAACAGAAGACTTAGTAACAGAAGACTTAGTAACTTAGTAACAGAAGTGTTAACTGAAGACAGTGGCATCCGACCTTCCTTTATTTATTGAAGAACGTATCTACCAGGGCTGTAAGCTAAACTGGAAATCAAAAAATACCTCAGAAGAACATAATGACAAGCAATTTCCATATTGTTTTCAGAAAAAACTACATGAATATTTCTATGAAATCACCAGGAGCTGAACTCTATGTGAAGGAGCTTCTCTGCCACTCTCAGAAAGCCTCATAAGAAGTAACAGACCTCATAACAACATGAATTAAAACTTTGTTTGTGTTAATTAGATCCTTTCTGTACAAAGAGATCTTTAATGAAGTGCTAGTAAGAAAGCTCTAGGTTTGAACCTTGGCATTTCTTTGGCCTTCTTAGGCTGCTATATGCACCTGGAATGTTGAAACTATGTCAGGAACATTCCTGCAAAATATTAATAATATTAATAATAGAAGTAGCAGCAATAATACTGGACTTGGTCGTTCACAAAATTACTGCTTTGAGGATATAACCAAGCACCAATGTATCTGTATGTTGCCCATCACCCTTTGTATCTTATTCTTCTGCAGGAAACCCTTGCTCCCCTAGCTTATCCTTGTCCTTTTTTTTTAGGGGGGTGGGCACACTTCTAAACAAAGCACTGGGTTCTAAACATTCAATCAAACCACTCAATTAGAAATCTAAGAATGTTAACAGTTCTCAGCTTAAGGGCTCCTGAAATATTCAGGCCTGGATTGTTGTTGGCCTGGGACCCAAAAAGTGGTTAACTTGGTCCTTCATCTGAAGGTGATAGTTGCCATCTGTTAGTGGTCCTCCACACAACTGTTCCCTTCACGTAGACAGATAGCATTCAGAAGAAGGGGGGTCTAGTCTAGTTGACTTAGGACTGGAAATTAATGTCCTGGGTAGCAAAAGGGTTCTGAGTTCCAGAGTGACTCTACCCACCCAAGCTGGCTACTGGTTCCATTCATTAGAAAGACATATACATACATTTTTGTAGACCTTATTTTGTCATTAAAGCTGAGAAGGGAGAAGAGGAGAGGAGGAGGAGGAGGAGATTCTTTCTGAAAAAATGGCAGGCAGGCAACCTTGTTTTCTAACTCCTTCTTGACATCCCAAATCATAGTCTGCTCTGCCAGATGGCATGGCTAATCCTGTGGGTCCCTAAGCAAGTCATAAGCTAATATAAAAATTTCTGTTCTTTTGATAGCCAAAAGAATGTGTGTGCATTATAGCATTTTGGGATCAATCTTTCTCCCCTCTTCTTTTTTTCTATTTTCTGTTGCAGAGTAACCTACCATTTTATTGTGACACAGGCTCTTTCCTACATAAGCGGTTTTACTGACTACAACTTTGTTGGATAGCCTACGCTGATAATGTAACTCCTCTGTGAAGATGGGAAAATTATATGGGACAACTCCTCTCTTACACTTACTCTTTTTAACAACTGTATAATTAAACATCTATATTGTTACAAACTGAGTCAAACCGCCAAGCTCCTGATAAGTTTCTTTTCTCTCACCTTCCCCTCTTTCTCTCCAGGAGAATAGGCAGTGAAAAAAATGACCAGAAATAGCTGTCTTTATATCAAAAACTTTAATTAAGCTATTCTGAACATAAAAGTGTAGCACAAGAAGCACAAAAATAGCCTTTAAGTTAATTGCACATCTTTTGTACTGCTATTGTATCAAATGCTTCAGCGTTCTCACTGAAGTTAGTCATTCTGCCTTGGAAGATGATTAAATTGTACTTCAAATGTTAAAGAGGAGGGGAAGCATTGCAGCTTGGGAGAAAACTGAGAATGAAAAGGACATTCTGTTGGTTAATGTTCACAAACTTTCCACCTTCAGAAAATCATCATCACATTAACTGGTTTGTCCAGGTAACCTGGACTCTGTCACAGATACAGAGTCATGTACTAAGAGGAGATGTGTATGGAAGTATGCTACCATATTGAAGCAAAAGGGTGGGGACTTTGTTATAAAGCAGCTCCATCAGGATGACCTTGGACCAAGTGGAGAGTTTTCCTAATTGCACGGGATTCTCAAAATGTATTTTAGAAACTGCTATTAGTTATACAGCTCCATTTAGATGGCTAGTGGAACAGACAAAGAACTTGAACATAGATGTACTTGGATTACAGTTTTTTCCCCCAGTGATGGAAGTTGAGGCCATTTTCACCAGGGAACAAAGTTATGCTTAATGACATGTTAATTGCTCTCCTCTTTCAAATCCAAATCTAACATCAAGATAAATGCTGTTAGACTTAGAAAATAAAAAAGTAGCTGTGCAAGCAAGATTTGATTTGGAGGACAGAGAATATAAGAGTCCTCCAATAGTCAGTACACTTAACCTATGTAAAATAGACCCTGAGCTATGGGAAGAGATGAAATATTGTGAAAATTGAAGCAGAAAAAAGTATTCCCAAAATTTCAATGAAGAAAACATTCAGGTGGCTTTCAGAAGAAGCTAACATGATAGCCAAGGAAAGATGGAGGATGAAAGCCTTGGACACCAAGGACATGTGATGACCAAATGTAGACTTTCAATATCAAGCAAGAAAGGATAAGGAAGGATATCTCAATAAAGATGTATAGGAAAATAATTGTGGGAGGAAAATTAGAGTTGTTTTTAACATAAGGAAAATTTAAAAGTTGTTTTAAAAATCTCAGGAAAATGAATAGGGAAACTTAAGAATAATGTTGGAAGAGATCTAATGGGGCAAATAAAGTTAAAGAAGACATAAAGATAATATTGGCTCCTTTTACAAGTGAGATTATACAATGATAGATTTATATAAAGAGAATATATTCAGGAACTGATTTTGCTAGAAAGTGAGGTACTAGAGCAGTCAAATAGAAAGGTACCAGATAGAGAGGAAATACTCACTGAATTGTTTAAAGCTACAGGAGAAAAGGCAATTAAACTGCCAACAGCTCTATGTCAACAAAAATGGATCAAGGAAGTAACCCAGAGATTGGAAAAGACTGGTACAAATTACTAAAGCATTGTACTAATTCCTTACAAGCGAAGTTTTGCTTAAGATCTTCCAAAGAAGAATAGAACCAAACATGGAAAGAGAAATGACAAATGAATAGGCATGTCATGGAAAAAGAACAGGGATAAGAGGTTGGATAACTAGTCCTAACATGGATAATGAAGAGGGGAAGAGAATTTAAGATGGAGGTTTATCTTTGCTTTATTGACTATAGCAGGGCTTCTCAAACTTTGAGGTACCATGACCCCCTAAAATTTATTTTATATTTATTTATATTTTGAATTTAGACACTGCCCATCTCACGAGGAAGTGACTCTGGGTGGTTTACAATAAAACAACAAATAAATATTAATTAAAATACAATAAAAACAGTATAAAAATATAATAAAACCCATCATCATCATCATCATCATCATCATCATCATCATCATCATCATCATGTCTTCCAAGATGCTGGTGGTAAAATGAATGATTCCATTGGAGTTGGAGTTGGTAAGAAATAAAAATACAATTTTTAATAATTAAATTTTTGTATATCATGTAACATGATAGAACTGTACAACCTTATAAAACTATTTTATTGGAAATAAAGCCAATATTTGGAAGAACGAACTTGTTTACTTTTGCATATTGTCTAAAATCTGGGTTTGAAAACAGGCTTCATACACCACTTCCTTCCTTCCTTCCTTCCTTCCTTCCTTCCTTTTGTATGCCACCCATCTCCCCCAGTGGGTGACTCTTTCTCTGTAAGAACTGGTTCTCTATTAATGCAGTGGAAAGATTGATAAAATTATTCCTTGTGGTTAAAGTTTAATGTTGTTTAAGAACCAGGCTAACTTATTTCATGTATGTAATATATCATGTTTTGGTGGTTTTTCTGTTTGTTTTTGTGGTTTTTGTCCTTTTAAATTTCTTCTTTTTTTCCTTCCCCCCCCCCCCCCCCCCCCCGCCATACATTAAAACAATCAATGAAAATAAAATATGCTTGGCAAGGTTGGGAGAAGTAGAAGAAGGGGAAGACGACAGATAAAGTGGATAGACAGGATCAGCAATAGTGCTGGAAATCCTTGGAAGACCTAAGGATTGTCTCCCAGCCAAGACAGACCAAGATCAAGGGCATTTGTCCATAAGGCCACTAGCACAGGAGTCAGGCCTGACTCAGTGGCACCTAACTAAAAGTTAAAATGGATAGTAGTTACACCTTACTTTGCTGAACTTTGCTTGCAAAAATAGACACATTTGGTTATTAAAAACTTGGATTTTCAGAATAAAATATAAAACACTAAATCTGCCAGCAGTTTTCAGGGAAAAGAAGGTTGAGCCCTTCTGGTTTAATTATTATGGTTATGTTTAAACTTCTTAATTGATTTCTGCAAAGGACTCTGAGATCTGGACAGAAAGGGTTAAGGAGGTAAGAAAGAGTACTTAATGCTCCTTAATGATCAGCCTGCTCACCAGCTTGCTTTTGCTAAGGAGACTGCTGGCAAATTGGTTTCAATAGATAATAGTTGAAATGTCATTTAGTGTTCTAAAAAGAGGAATAATTATCCTCTGTCTAAGGATAATTTAGATGTTTATGTAAAAATGTAGTCTGAGAGAGAAGGAGAGAGTTAGTTTTCAAACTAGAAAAGTCTGAGCTTTCTAACATCAAGCAATAGATTTGTACCTCTGGCTATGCTCAACTTGTATATAGTAATCATAAACAAACTCAGTTATAGCAAAACATCCTAATTCTCCAGTCATACCACTTTCTAAAGTCATACTTATGTGTCTAGGAAGTAGGCTTGGGTGCTGGGTACCAGTGGTGTGGTAAACTATGTTTTTTTAAAAACACAATTTCTTGAACAAAGCTTAATTGATGGCGTTTGTACAGCATGCTAAATCATCTTTTATAAATTACTGGGTTCACACAAAGCACTAATCACATCCGAGCAAACTCCACTATGGCTTAGAACAATCTGAGAACTTTGATTCCAGCGTAAGCCACAGCAATGCACATGTGTCATGATGTTATTGTGCAAAGGATATAAATTACATCATTTCTGTTATTTGTACAATGCTGTCATTACTCACATGATGTCACTTTCTCACTTTTGCTGTCCCTGCTCCCCCTGGACACCTACTTTATGCACAAGAATCAATTCAGTTTGTTTGCTGTTCCTGGCCTCCATATATATCTGCAAGCTGTATGGAATCTAGGTGGCATAAAGCTGGTATACAATTTAAAATCAAGAGCAAGGATATCAGGAATGATCCAGCTTATCTCTTTACAGTGTTTCTATATATATGTGATAAGATCTTGTATATAGGTGTTTACTTTTACAGTAACATATTTTAAAATTAACTTTTAGGTCACATTGCTCTATTAAGATGCTATATAAATAAAAATAATTGAAAACATTTATATTAAATCTCAATATTCAAAATCACATCACTTTAACTTAATATGAGATGTAGTAGTTATTCAGAAATATAATAATTCATGGAATGCAGGTGAAACCACAAAAATCTTTCTCAGTTTTTGTTTTTTTTTTCAAATTCTATGATGAGAGGGACATACTTTTTTCCTAGGTGAGGGATTTTCATAAAATGGGAGCCACGACTCAACCAGGAGCCCTTTTCAGGCATTTGGCTAAACATGTGGAAGATTCCAAATCGATTAGAGAGTCTCTTCTTTATGACTCCAAACAGGTGAACTGAAGGGAAAGTGCACTTAAGTTGCTATGAAATTCTTGGCATGATCCAGGACTCGTATTGTGTTTAGAGCTGTACTCATATTAAGTTCAAATGATGAAATTATAACATAGGACCAGCATGCACGCCCAGTTTGAGCCTTCCACATGTTCAAATGTATGTCCCCTGCCCCCCAGCTATTGATATTCTGCAGTAACTTAAGGCAACAACTCTAAAACTCATCTCAGGCTTTGGAAAGACACATAAGGAAGCAGGAAGTGTTTCAGATAACTTAATCAAATCTTCTAGGATTTAAATGGCCCAAACCAGCACTCTTAAACTGGGCCCCCAAACAGCCAGCCAGCCAGCCAGCCAGCCAGCCAGCCAATGCAATTACTACAAAACTGGTGGGTATTTGCTTAGATCTCCTAGTTTTCTCACTCTGCCATATAGCCTACCAGTTGGAGTTTCTGATCCATCTTGGAAGGAGCCCCAAATAAAACACGTCACAGTAATCTAGACTAAATCTGTGGAATTTGATGAATGAGGATCCCACAAGAGTTTTGTGATTCTTCCCAAAATAGTTCTTTCCCTAAAGCGTTCATCACAAGGACCTCAGACACATATGCACCAAATTTCAGCATTTCTTGTAGATATGTAGACAAAAAATATTAGGCACTGAAGTTTCTGGTGTATAATAGAAATAACGATGGCAAGTGGTTTTACTGTTATAATCAAAGTAGCACCATCAATCTTTAAAAAAATTCTGCTTTAAATTTATAACTTGATTTTTTAAATTAAGAAAGCAGTCTCATCAAATGATTTGAAACTGAGTACTGTTGGGAACATTATTAAAAAGTTTATGTGAGATGGATGGCTATATAAATATGACAAACAAACAAACAAAGGGTAGCTGATGGAGTTGCAGAAATGGGCCTTAGTTTATAAAGTTAAAAAGTTGGCTTTTGCCTTAAAAAAAGTATTCCAAAGAAGTGATTTTTAAGTAGTACTTCAAGTGCTTTGTTCCGTAGTCATTAGCTTGCTTACTATAGCAGCATTTTATGATTCAGAAGCTTACCAGAAATGGAACTAATCTATGACTCGAACATTGAGGGATGAACTGAATATTTCAGTTCCTTGGACAGGAGAAAAAATGTATATTTGATAGGGAACAGAAATTAGCTCTGTGTAGTATCTAATGAGCCCTGAAAGGGAAGCACAGAATTTCAAAAATAGGATTTAATACAGACTGATTATTAAAAGCAAACAAACACAAACACAAATCCTCAGCCCTCGTCTACAGTATGTTCTTCTGCTGTAAATAATACAGCTGTTTGAATTAGCTGGATTTATTGAAGGTTATTGCTGCAGCCTGAACAATGGGCCAAACTACATGTCATTCATTATTTACTGGATATATCTCCTACCCTTCCTCCGGGGACCTCACCAAATTTCCCATCACGCCTTCACAATGTGTGAGGTTTGTAGCGCTATAACTACTATAGGTTTCCTTGGGGGCGGCAAACAAGGCAAATGTCAAAAGATGTGTGATGGTATAATCACACAAATGCCATGATTTATATACTTGTACCAGACATCTTGATGCCAGTACATTATTGCAGCATTTGTAATTACATCATTGTGCATGTGTCACCTCATGGTGTTACTGTGGTTTGCTGTGGACCTCAATGATAACTAGCCATCAGAGTTATAGTGCTTTGCACCCATCCTTGAATCAACAGAAAATATATCAGTATAAAATGTGCTGTTCCCACTGCCAACTTCTATCTTGCCTCTGTTATCTCTGTTTTCAAATCACTGTCAGTCACCTGACTTCTTTCCAAGGTAATGGGAGACTCAGTGAAACAGATTTTACATATCTTGCAGTTTTACTTGGATGGTGTCAGAATAAGAGGGAAAATGCTACTTTTAATACTGGCATAACTAAACCTGATTTACATCTATCTCACCCGTGGGCTGGAGATGGGATGAAAGAAGTGCTATGGGGACACAGATGTTTCCAAGGCACGCTCGTGCTATGGTCAGGCGTAAGTGAAGACATGGCTTAAGCTAAGGGAATGTAGTTTGTTTAAGGCTACACAGTCTGCATCATGGATGTGCAGACTTGAACCTAGATATGACTTGTTATGGTAGTACACTCTACCTATAGTACTACCTACTCAGTATGATAACTGCAGTAGTTAAAATGGATGTCAAGAATCACAAGAGTTTCATATGGCCCAATGGCATCTGAAAGACGGTATCTGCTGTTTATAAGTGTCTGATAAATTGACCCTTTATTGAGAGGCCTGAATAGATGGGACCCAGCTTTGGTTTCCCAGAAAAGTCTCTCCCCTTTAATCCCATTTATACAAAGGCACAACTGCTGAGAACGAGACAGCACTTTAAAAAATTCTACCAAGAATCAATAGGCAGGTGGTTTAGCCTCTAGATAATGTATGACTTGCTGGCTAAACCTAGGATATTATATAGGGAGTATTGTTCATAACTGAGCAAAGTGTCCCCAGACAGACTAGCTTTCATTTATCCCCCATATTTTGTAAAACTAAGGATAAGTGCTCAGAGCAGGAAGAAGGGGAACAAGCACCAGGGCACAATCAAGGAAGCAAGTTTTACACAATCTCATTAATCAGGTTTAAGCCCCCCCCCAACAAAAGAGATTATCTTACAGAATCTCAGAAACAAATATGTTGAAGTCCTCATTTATTACTGAGTACATTAAGGTGGAGGTCTCTGTTAGTTGTCTGAACTTCTTTCTCACAGAATCCCTAATGGAAGGATTGATGCTACACTTAAGATGTAAGGCTGAAATGTCCATCTGTTCCTTATCTACTATGTTCTGAAAACCTTCTCTCCTTTTCTTTTCCAGACTCTTGAGAACCCTTTTATGGCCTGCCTGTGAACATCCAAATAAGAATTCCAGATAATCTCTTTCCAACCATTTTCTCAGTAATGAATATGTGCTGAAACCAAAGAGCTTATTCAAGATTGTACTAAGTTATTACTGTAGTTGAACTGATTTTATCTGGAATTCTGTGTTCATAATTGTTGCTGTCCCTTGTGGTCCTTAGATTTATCTTTACTCAATAAATTTAGCAAAGAGCCAGTTTGGTCTAGTGGATAAGGCACCAGACTAGAAACCCGGAGACTGAGTTCTAGTCTTGCCTTGGGCATGAAAGCCACTTGGGTGACTTGGGACCAGTCACTGTCTCTCATCCCAACTCACTTCACAAGTTTGTTGTGGGAAAAATAAAGGAGGAAGGAATATTAGGTATGTTTGCTGTCTTGAGTAATTTATAAAAATAATAAAGGTGGGATAAAAAGTCTAAAAAAACCCTACTCTTGAAACCTCCCCTATATGCTAGACTACAGAGTTACTCAGAGTTATCTTTGTGTTTAAGAACTTGCACAAAGTTTGTTAAACTGTCTATTTTTTGGACTTTGGGAGGACAATCCAAAGCACTGCCCTTTCCATTTTCCTAAAGTTGGGCTGCAAGTTGAAGTCCTGTGTAGGATGGCTAAGAGCTCTCCAGCTGGACAGAATACCAGGTGGGTGCAGCTTGACTTGAGGCAGTCTATGTTAATTATAATTGTCTTTTACTGGGGAACCCTTAAGAGAGAGTCCATCATGGAGGTTTTAAGCTATTCTCCCTTTCTGGCTGGTAACAAAGTCTTTGGTAAAGACAGTAAACAAATCAAGTTTGATTTTTGCCTCAATGGTCAGAATGAATATTTTCAGAACTTTGCTTGCTTGTAGTCACAGTTCACTTTTAAAAAAAAATGTCTACATAAACCACTTCAGCAATTTTATATTCTTTATGAAGCCTTTTTGCTACCACAAACTGCTTCTTATAGCAATAGATATTTTAAATAGCATGTATGACAAGCCTCTGAAATATTCCTTTATAAACTTTTTTTAAAAAATAAAGTCACACTGTACAATATTGATTTTTAAATTAGACAAATGACTTTGCACTTTCAGAAAGTTCTCCAAAGTTAAAGAGTTCCTTCTTGAGTTAACATGGCACTTCAGACAATTTAATTAAAGGGAAAACCTTTAGACTGCTTCTAAAGTATTCCCAGATAAACCCCAGCAAATTAAGCTGAAATTCTTTTCACATTATTTTTTGAAGCCTTCTCTGGTCATTAATAATGATAAAAATTTCAGGAATACACATAGTTATTGGAAATTATTCCTACTCTGATTTTGCATCCATTCCTGAATCAAGCACAGGATTTGCTTTGACATTTAAACCCTTTGATGGATTTGCACCTCTCCATTCTGGTTCTTTGTTGTTGTATCATACTACACTGGTCATGAACTTTGCTTTCACATTCTTACCCATCTTAACTATCTAAAGGTCTTTTGCCCCCATTTTTGAAACAACCTCTTAGTCGTCAAACCTAACTGTAATGAAATCTAATGATATATAACTGAGTTTTTTATTCTTATCTCTTTTCTCTGCCTATATGTCCCTCTCAATCCTTTTTTATTTCCTTGGATGAAATAATAGCATACAATTTCTTCTGAGCAAGCACTGACTCCTTTCCTTTCCTTTCCTTTCCTTTCCTTTCCTTTCCTTTCCTTTCCTTTCCTTTCCTTTCCTTTCCTTTCCTTTCCTTTCCTTTCCTTTCCTTTCCTTTCCTTTCCTTTCCTTTCCTTTCCTTTCCTTTCCTTTCCTTTCCTTTCCTCTCCTCTCCTCTCCTCTCCTCTCCTCTCCTCTCCTCTCCTCTCCTCTCCTCTCCTCTCCTCTCCTCTCCCTCCCTGCCTCCCTGCCTTCCTGCCTTCCTTCCAGCTCTGATGTACAAGAGTCTACCAGACTCGGTTAATGTGATCATTTATTTATATTTATATTTCAGATTACCCCACATTAAAGGAACAACACTATAAAACTTGGTGCTCCACATAGTTTCTTATTTCAGGCCAAAGACTGGCTGAAAAAGAATGGTTTTAAGTGACTCTTGAAATGTCAAAGGGTAGGGCCCAAGTATATCTCTGGGGGGGGGCAGTGTATTCCATAATGCAGCAGCTACAGAAAAGGCTTCCCTTCTGGCATATACTCCTTTTTCCATGAGGGTGAGACCTTCAGCAGACCTTTGGATGTCTGCATTGGACAGGCAGGATCATGCTTACTAAGGCAGTCCTTGGTCTATCTTGGTGCCATACCAAGTAGACCTTCATTGGTGATAATCAGCCCTTTGACATAGGCCTAGAAGATTCTGGTAACCAGTAAAACAACCATAAGACAGGTGTAGCAGGTTTCCACAAATAGCAGTCTGGCTATTGCATTTTGGACTAGTCACAGTTTCTGAGTCAACTTCAAAGGCAGCTCCAGGTACAGCAAGTTGCAGCAGTTTAATCATCTGGTGATGAGGGCATGAGTTACCAACACCAAGGCTACCAGTGCACCAGCTGAAGTTGGTGAACAAACTCCCTGACCACATCTTCCACCTGCTGTTCTAGGAGAACCTCCAAAGAATGGTTCAATAGATTCAGGGAGAGTGAATCCCGTCTAGAACAACCATCACAACTGATGTTCTATGTGGCCAAGATAGAGAAATAGCACCTCCATCTTGCTAGGGTTCAGTATGAGTTTGTTTATCCCAGCCCAGTCCCGTACTGTCCCCAGGAACCAGTTCAAGACTTTATTTCTATGAAGTGCCATATTCATCAATATTTTTAAAAGATAAATAGAAATATCAATAAACTGTGGTTTTCCCCCCCTGAAAATGGCCCATTTGTTTGACCAGTGGTTCTCAAGTATTTTTAGGAAATCCTTTCCATGCTGTCAGATAAGATCCTTTTGAGGCTGCATATTGGGTGGTCATTTGCACTAGTGGGATAGAAGGATGTCTATACATTTGTATATGGTAATTAATGTATAAAAAGATACAAACTTTATTTATTATTATACTTTAAATAGAAGCATAAATTGATTTTACCATATTAATGGATACTGCTATCAGTTAACTTGCATGCCTGTCCTTTCTTTCCCAGAAGCTAAAAGTTGATGAGCAACTTCAAAGCCTCTCGTTTGCTTCTTGCAGTTTTTATCAATTGGCTCTAGTCTTGCTTTCTGGGATAAAGAGAACATGTCTGTTGCATTAAAGGTTTTTATGTACCTGTTATAAAAGTAATACTTCTGTTTAACAAGGGACTCTCCTGGATAACATTGAACGGTAAGCACATTGATGACGATGACGATGACGATGATGATGGAACTGTATGTGGTGATTGTTGGGATTGTTGAGACCTCAACCTATTATCGCTTGAGGAGATAAAAATTTGCAAAACACTTTTAACACTAAAATATTTAAGATAATCTGAGTTTTTAAACCAGCATGAATTGTAAATCCTTACATATTCTGAGATCATGAACTTTATGAATTAGTAGTCTTGTATTGTTTATTCTTTTTTAATTGTTCTACTGTACTCTATCCCAAAGCTTTGTTATTAGGCAGATCAGAAATATATTTATTGGATTTATTTCCTATCTTTCCTCCAGGAGCTCAAAGGGGTATATAGCATTCCCTCATCCAGTTCCACCCCCCCCCCCACAAGTACTGTGCAATAGCCCTTAGTCGCCCAGTGAGCTTCATGGCTGATGGTGGACTTGAACTTTTTATTTATTTATTCAAAATATATGGCTGCCCATCTCAGGTACATGACTCTGGGCAGCTCTTAGGTTTCCGCACATCTACTCTAACTGCTTAGTCATTACACCCTACTAGCTCTTAACAGCACTACATTAAAAATCTGTTGGGGTGAGTCCAGCAGATGGCATTGCCCTGTCTTTCCTCTCTTCTGCTTTAATAGGAGAACAGAAGGGGTTATTACATTAAACAAGATAAAGTAAATTAGGGGTGAAAGAGAGAAGAGTCTTTCTAGGAGTTGCTGTTGAGAAGGGCTGATTTATATTTGCTGAACAATATATGGGATCTTTGACTAGTTGGAAAATAAAACCCTTGTCCATGGTATTGTTCACTGTGTAGCTTGGGTTATCGCTTGAACGAATAACCCAAAGGAAAAAGGTGTCAAGGGCTTTCAAGGTATCATACATTTGCTAGGAGATTTATCAGGCTGGAACATCTTTTGGCCACACAATCAGGAAAATACGTTAAAGCAAAGCTCAGGAAAGCAATAGCACAATTCTGTCAAGAACTTTCTTTGACTTGCAATTGAATAAAAACCCTTGTTTAATCTCTTTGTTTATTTGCTTTTCTAATATAAAGGGGAACATTCAAAAATGTAATCCTCCCACTTAAGTCTAAAATTATATAGCCTAAGTAGGGCTGTATTACATATTCTTGTTTTCCCCTATTTGGAATTTTAAATAAAATATATTTGTTAATATAAAAACAATCTACAGTACTATTTAAGTCATGCTGCAAAAACATAGTGTTTTTTCCTCTCCAAATACATACATACTTGTCTAAAGAAGAGTTAGGTGTGGTCCTGTTGGAGATTTAAAAAATCTGTGGTCTTGGCTTGGCTTCCTCCCTCTTTATAATCTGCTATTCTAGTCTCTGGTTTTAATCCTAGTTGAAGATAGCCACCTCTTGTGAGGACCATTTTAAATATTTAAATAGTAATTACAGCCCTCCTTCTCATTATGTTCCCAATCATTCTTCCATCCTCCTGCAGTAAGTATTCTCAGCTTTACTAACTGGCTGCCTGTATTATAGTTGGGAGAGCTAAAATAAGCTTTGTGAGATAAGACACTTGGAGTTCCACCTTTAGTTTGCATTCTTTGCTATTGGCCTGCCACACCTCTGCAATAACGTAGCTTGTCGCAGTCAAACCACAGCTGATACTGATGCTGTATGCTTCAATTAAAAAACTCCTACCCAATGTGAGGGCGATCTGGCTGTGATCTGGCTGGCTAGTCGGGTGTCCCCTTCTTCCCTCACCACTCTGTGTGTGTCCCTCCTGAAGCTGTGCGCTCGGTGGAAGAGGACAATCATCCCACATGGAAGGAGTGGTATGTGATAACTGCCCTCCCTGATTTTGGCTAATCAGCAATAGCCAAAAACCAATACAGTAAGCAGCAGTCAGTCAGCAATCTCTCCCCTTCCTTGGCATTTTCTCTCCTTCAATCCTTTTCATATTTGGGAAATAAAGAATGCAGAAACTCATCTGTAGTCTATATCTAACTATTGGCTAGACAAATGCACTGAGTCAGACCTATTGGCCCACCTCATCCTAAACTGACTGCTCTAAGTAGCAGAGACTTTTTGTTGTTTCATTCACAACTTTTTCTCATCACTATAAACTATAATGTTTTATCTGGGAGCTGCCAAACACTAAGTAGTCCTTTTCCATAGAAAGCATGGGCTCTATCAGTAAATTACAGATTCTCTCTTGAGCTTCACTCTCACTTTTTAAATAATGGTTGGAGAACTTGGCCACGTTCTTTCCGTTTACCTTATACTCTGTGACAGCATGCTAAGCTTCTGCAAAACATTTCTGTGCTGCTGAAGTCTAACTACATAGGTACTCCTTGTCCTTGTAGGCATTTCATAAGTAATCAAGTGTTTTCCATTTGCCTGAATGTTAAGTGGATTTTTTGTTATTTACTGATTTTACCCTGTTACTTTGTAATATGTTCTCCCCAGCAGCCTTTATCTTCTTGTATATCTGTATATCCTATAGATCAGTGTATCTGTACTCTGTATGCTGGAAGTTATTATTAGAGGGATCTGCTTATAGTGCAATTTCTGGCCAGCAGCTAGCAATATCACTACAAAGAGTTTTTGTATGAATTTTGCAAAAGCCCAGGGTTGCTTCCTGTTTTTTCCCCCACTGTTTGTTGGGGATTGATTGATTGATTGATTAATTGATTGATTGAAAGTTGTAGGATAGTATCCATAATACACCTTTTCCAAGCAACTGAAAACAGAGATGAAAAGTATACCACACATAAAAAATGTTTTTTCCCCCACTGTTGCATCCAAAAGCTATATCCATTGCACATAAGCCAGACAGAATTTATAGCACTGAATAAAATTCCAAAGTAGGGAGCTTTTATAGACTAAATGTGTAAATTCTGAGTTTGAATATGTTGGAAAGAAATTGAGCTTTATTTTATTTTATTTTATTGTTTTGCCTCCAGAATAATACTTAAACAGCGGATATATAATTGAGGGAATTGGCTTCACTCTGTATATGTAAGCCCACAGAAATGTAATTTTGGGGGGTCAGGTTTTTTTTCCAGGAGGCAAAGCATTATATGTTTTAATTAAATGACTGTTAAAGCTCAAGATATCATGGGTGGACTGCAGTAGTGACAGGGGAGGGATTATTGTAGAGCAGCCAGCCTTTAAATATAACATCAAGAGCTATTGGTCTGGGTGCGCCTTGCTCATATGGGAACTGGTTGAATTACACTCAGCCACAGAAAGCTGCTTTCTCAATGATAACCCGCTAGCTGTAGTGAGGTCTGGCTGGTACTCACTTGTTATCTTTGCAACACCAGGCAAAGCCATTTTATTCTTCCAGGTCTTTCATGATGAAATATTATGTTTATATATTAATTTATGTGATGCTTTAAACAACTTGCACCTCCTAGTTATGCTTATTAGAAGGGCTGTGCAGAGATCTGGGTTTGAAGAGGAAAATGCGATTTGGAGCACTTATTGGGAACAACTTAAATTAAATGCATCAGGTGTCCCCAGGAAAAGACCTGCATCTGTGTGTGCTCAGAATCATAGTTTGCCATTTCAGTCTGGATCTCTACATAGCCCAGATTCTTCATACCACTAGCCTTTTCCTCTATGGAAAGCATTGTGCTATCATTGAAAGTTTCTGAGGACATAAGCAAGGATTTGACAACATGACACTAGTGGGCACTATGGCATAAGTGACTCACACTTGATTTTTTTTAAGTTGAAAATTTTAATGAAAAATTGATGAAATCTCATGAGGTTTTAGTGTTACAATCCAAATGCTTGGGAAATTTTGCATAAAATCTGACAAATATCAAAACTTTGCTAATTTCCAGAATTTGGTTATGAAAATATATTTCATTTATCTATTTTTGTCCATAGAAAAGGCCCTTATGGATCAACAGAAGTTTCTAGATCAGAGTTTAGGAACCACTGGTTTATGTGTGGTATACTTTTCATCTCTGTTTTCAGTTGCTTGGAAAAGGTGTATTATGGATACTATCCTACAACTTTCAATCAATCAATTAATCAATCAATCAATCAATCAATCAATCAATCAGTGTTGCCTAAATTCCCTGAGATCCTGTTTTGATTCCACCCATGTAGGTTGGCTATTGAATACCTGAGTATAAGAGAGTTTCCTAGTCCAGTGAAAGCTTGCTTAAGGAACAAGAAGTCCTTCAACCCTGGTATACTGTATTTTGTATCCTCGTTTTTTCTTTGGAGCCAATTACTAATTTGTCTATAGCTCCTGGTAACTTGCAATATTTTTATTATTATCATTGGTCACACAGTCAGCCAGATATTTAGACCGGATTTGGAATTTTTATCTACCTATTGAGTTCTTCCCAAAGATCTGGGATAGGCAGATGTTGTTTGATGGTGTTAAAGGTATCGTTGCAGGATGTAAGCTGTTCCAAGTAGAGCTGCCTTTTGCAATTGACTGATGGTGATTTTGTCAGTGCCAATGGTCTTCAAGTGGTGCTCCATATATTTTGGGATTGCACCCAAGGCGCCTATTAATATTGGTACTATCTTTGTTTTCTTTTGCCATAGTTGTTCTATTTCTATTTGCAGGTCTTTGTATTTTGTGAATTTCTCCAGTTCTTTCTCTTCTCTTCTGCTGTCTCCAGGTATTGCAATGTCCACTATCCAGACCTTTTTGTCTTTCTTATCAACAATGGATAAGTCTGGGGTGTTGTGTGGCAGGTGCTTGTTTGTTTGAATTCTAAAGTCCCAGAGCACTTTAGCTTCTTCATTTTCAATTACTTTGTCTGTTTTGTGGTCTTGCCAGTTCTTGCTTGCAGGCAAGTGGTATTTCTTGCAGATATTCCAATGCACCATTGTTGCTACTTTGTCATGTTGTTTGTAGTCCGTCTGTGCAATCTTCTTGCAGCAGCTGACTAGGTGGCCCACTGTTTCTTCAGCTTCTTTGCAGAAGTGGCATTTCCTGTCTGTTGCTGTCTTCTCAATTCTGGCTTTGTATGCATTTGTTCTTAAGGCTTGGTCCTGTACAACCAGAATTAGCCCCTCTGTTTCCTTCTTCAACTTTCCTGCTCTTAGCCATTGCCAGGTCTTGTTGTTATCTGCTTTGCCTGCTAGTTTTCTTGTGTACTGGCCATGTAATACTTTGCCTTGCCATGTTTCTTTGCTATTCTTCATTTGGTCTTTTCTGTAGGCCAGTTTGGTCTCTTCAGTATTCAGTAAGCCTTCCTGGTATACTAGCTTCAGTGCATCTTCTTCACTGACCTTCAGATATTCTTCCAATGTCCTTAACTGTCTGGTGTACTTGCAACATTCCACGTCCACCTATGCTCCTTGGTGAGTACAGTCTGTCAACATCATTGTGTGTATGAAGGCCATGAATGATTGTCATTATTTCTCTGGTCTTCCTATCCAAGTCTTCTAGTTCTGCTTGAGTCCAGTCCACTATTCCAGCTGTGTATCTGATGATGATGATGATGATGATGATGATGATGATGATGATTTGTGCCTTCAAGTCAGTCTTGACTCCTGGTTACCGCCTGGACAAGTCCCTGCCATTTTTTTGGCAAGATTTCAGAAGTGGTTTGCCATTGCCTGCTTCCTAGGGCTGAGAGAGTGTGACTGGCCCAAGGCCACCCAGCTGGCTTCATGCCTAAGGCAGGACTAGAATTCACAGTTTCAGGGTTTCTAGCCTGGCGCCTTAACTACTACACCAGAATGGGTCTCTCTATTTAATTTTACCAAACTGTATATTCCTTTTAAGTATAGTGAACTAGCTCTGTATATGTTTATTATGGTAAGGATATTGTACACTTTTTATTGGAAAGGATGTTTAGTCATTCTTCCAAAGAAGAACTCAATCAAGCTTGGGAGTACGTGTCGTATCAAAAATAAATTTGTTTTGAGAAAGCAAATCTGATGTAGAATTCAATTGTAATTGGAAACCAGTTTTGGACTATGACTTAATATATTGATTTGTACCACACCCCACATTTGGGCTTTTCTACACTTAGAGTCTACAGTATATTTCAGTTTTATGAGAAATTTGATTTCTATTGTTGATCTAATTTATTACAGCCTATTATTCTAGTAATGATTCAGATTGCATGTTAAACAGTATGAGGAAAACAACAGAACCCTGTGGCACCCCACACAGGAGTGACTAGCTGCTCATCCTCCAGTATTACTAATTGGAAACACCTATTCTGGAAGGAGCAGAACCATTGTAAAATAGTGCAGATCTTCCCCCTTGTAGGCAAGCCAGAAGGATACCATGGTTGATAGCACAGAGTGCTGCTGAGAGACCTAATAGGGGAGCCACACTCCCTCCAACCAGGTCCCAATGAAAGTCATCCACAAGAGTGACGAGGGTTGTTTCTGCCCCACCCAGATCTGAAACCATTTTGAAAGAGATTCAGATAATATGCTTCATTCAGGATTCTGTGTGACTGATGACCCACTGCCTTCTCCAAAATATTTCTTAAACGGGATAAATTGGAGACCAGGATGAAGTTGTCCAATACGGTTGGATCAAGAGATGGCTTCTTGCACCACCACCTCCTACAAGGAAGCAGGAACTATCCTCTCTTTTGATGAAGCATTAACTACTGCTTGAACCCCCCAGTGTAATGAGTTAATTCAGCCTATGAATTGTTACACTTCTCTCAACTGAGGAGATAGATTTCTTATGTGATAGAAGGTAGCACCTTTAGAATTAAGCTGGCAATGATTGCCATTAAATTTAATTGAAGCTTGAATCTTCTAATGCATCCTTACATTTGTTTTTGTAAAAGAAAGTTTATGCATCATCTTATGATCTTAGCATGCCCAGAGTCTCCACAATAAAGGATATCCATAGATGTGCAGGGCTGTGAGAATTGTCATAAATAGGAGTTTCTAGAAGAAAAAAAAATCCATGCTTTTGTTTACATGGTTCAAGTAAGGTTGATGTTAGGTAAAAGACTGAAAAGAAGGAAAACAGACATATTCGCAAAGTAAATCTATTTATATGCATGTTGTAGAGAGAAACATTTCAGCCCTCACTGAAGTGTGACTTCCATACGCTTTTGTAAGTGTCATATTTCTTCCTGTGCAGCTAGAACTGTAAAAATATTTCTTGTCATAGCTTATTAAGGCAATCATTCAATATGGAAGATGAGATGTTCTGGGGGGAGAAAGGCCTTACTTGAATAATGATCATTGAGACTGACCAGTTTGAAGATAATTAACATCTATTAGAAGAGATAGCTGGATCTGTCCATTTTGGTTTCTCTCTCTCTCTCATTTTTCCAATATTAAATTCAATTAGTTTTGCTTGCTTTTCTTAAAAGCCCCTACAAACATGTTGCAGTGGCAATGTGGAAGACCACTGCATTTCGAGGAGTAAGGTGACATATTTGATTTCTCCTGCACATGTTAAGAAAGTTCACTCTGAGTCATAATAATGTTTAGCTGGCTTGTTTTTCACTTTTACTTAGAAGTGGGGGAGGGAGGGAGAAAAGAAAACTCTCAGGATTGTTTAGATTCAGCACTAGCTTATCTATATAGTTCTTACACCCTGGGAACTATCTGGTCAAGGTCGGGTCCCACAGCCTCAGTGCCATGGAAACAGAGTCATGAGATTGCAGTGCCAGACTTTGATAAAGACCCTGGCATTGCCCCTTGAGTCTTGGAGCACTGACACAGGCCTTTGTACCAGGAGCTGTGTTATCTAAGCCATCTTGGGGTCTCTCTGCTGTCACCTTACGGTAGCTCCCGACAGCAGGGGAAGAGTTTTTATCGTCTTACTTGGTATGTTATGCCAAGTATATTCTAATATTCCAGTTTAAATCTGTTTGCTAGAGTTAACAATAAAGCTTAAAATCTGATCACTTGCTGGTGTGTTCATTGTCTCTGGATCTAAAAGAACTAAAGAACCCCTTGTCTTGCACTTGGCTAGTACTTGGCAATACACATGTACAAATATTTTGCATATTTCTCCCAATCTGCACATTTTTGTACAGAATTTTCCCTAATACAAATATTGCTGAGCACAATTTACAATGTACACTGCCATTTAAAAGCTTAGTTTTGTCTAAGTTACTCACAGTGCAATCATATGTATGCCAGTTCAGAATTAAGCCTCACTAGAATCAGTAGGTTCCCACACAGGTTTTATTGAATAGGAATAGGAATACTGTCCACACAGAAGAAAGAGATGGCTTGACTAGGATGGTACCAGGTACAATTTCCAGACAGAAATGATAGAAGTGGATTGGTGCATGAGCTGATATGAAGGGAAACATCTTGTGCCTAATGATATTTGGCATCAATGCACCATTCCAAGATTTATCTTTTCTGTTTGTGAGAATTGAATACATCCTTTATTGCCTGCAAATACAATGGGTAGTTCAGACGTCAAATAACAGTTGGTATAAGTCATGTGAGTTCTTGGCATACCTGGGCCTCTGAAACATACTCTTCTTCTGTGGATGGAAGGGCAACAGGCAACTGCTTCCAACAGATTGCTATATAAAAACAGTCACCCTTTGTAAATTTCTAGTGTTCTGTCTTGCTCTGTCTTTAGTCCAATCTATGTTGGTCTGGGATTACTGTTTTCTGGTACTCTATGTTTCAAATGCATAGTACCCTTCCTAGTCTTTTGACTGCAATCCAATCATTTTTACTTGATGCACTTTTTTTTTTTGCTTCAGATTCTCCCAGCTGCAGTAATATCTGGCCTTATCACTGCAACTACTGTGGGAACTTCCCAGTTCTCTCCCTCTGCTCATTGTTATTGGTAGTAGCTCATCATTTTAATCCTGTTTTAAAAAGTGTTGATTTTATTCATGCACTAACTTTCTTCACTTCTATTAATCCTAGATGTGCTGGAATGTCTTCTGCTTTTCTGCTTCTGATTGAGCAGTTAAGCTTGCATCTATCTTACTTTCTATCCAGATGGCAAGAAATGTTACCCAATTCTTCCACCTCTATCATTGTTTATGAGAGGACTGAAGCTGGCAAGACAGGAAGCAAAGAACCTGAGAATAGAGAAACAGTTATTAAAAGTAATTATAGGTTCCCTCCACATCCTATAATAATAAGCAGCAAGAAGTCTATTGCCACATTATGGTGGGAAAAATCCTAACAACTCTGGGGCAGCTACAAATAGAAGGCTTGACTGCTTGATTCTGTAGTACCTGACTTTTCACTGCTAGCTGTTAAGCATGGTTTGAGTTCCTAGAGAGAGATTTATTGCTAGGTGAAGCTCTGACAGTTTAGACGTTTCACAATCTTAAGACTTAGATCTTATTTCTACTGATCACCTGTAATCAGACCATCTACATAACTCAGAATGTTTGTGAATGTCAGAATGAATACAGGAAGAAATACATATGCACAATTAAGAGAGATTTCATATAGATAAACAAGTAATTAGAATTGAACAACATAAAACTGAATTTGAAATTGAATTATGTACTAATGATGAACATGTGATTGCTAAAGTGTATAAACTTTTGCTGAGATTTGAAATGGGGGAAGAACAAGTTAAAGAGTGCATGATAAAATGGGCTAAGAATTTTGGTTATAATATACAGATGGACCAATGGGAGAGAATATTATCAAAAGGACTGAAGTTCACATTGTGTTACAATTTAAGGGAGAACTTTTATAAAATGATGTACTGTTGGTATATGATACCAGAGAAATTATCTAAGATGTATAAAGGCACTTCTAATCAGTACCTTGGAAAACATAAAGGGACATTTTACCGTGCATGGACTTGCAAAAAACCAAAAAAAAAAAAAAAAAAAATTAGATACAAGTACATATAATGATGAAAAGAATTTTAAGACTAATTAACTGCAGCAAGACTATTATATGCACAAAATTGGAAAAATACTGAAATGCCCACAATGAAGGAACGGATTGTGAAGATGATGGAATTCATGGAAATGGCAAAACTGCCCTGTTTGATCAGGGATAAGACAACAGGTACTTTTATTAAAGACTGGAACCCTCTTATGTACTTTTTGCTGGAAATGAGAAGAAAAATGAACTGGTGATTTATGGATTTGCTGATTGAAAAGGATTGAATATGGGAAGAAGTGTATTATGTAACTTTAAAGAGGGAGGAGAGATAATAAGTTTGTTTCTTCTTTATGTATTTGTGCTACTTGTCACACTTTTTCTTATCTTTTCTCTTTTTTTTCTTAATCTTACTTTATATCATTTCATACCTATCTTTTATTTCAGTGAAAATCTTTAATAAAACCCTTAAAAAAAGAAAAGAATGAATACAGGAAGAGGCCAAACTTTCCTTACATGAACTTCTTAAGAAGCATTTGGTTTAGCTTCTTATTCCAAGCTCTTGGTGCTGGCTTCAAGCCATAAATATTTTTTTGAAGCTTGTATACAAGCCCTTCTTTTTCAAATACTTCACATCTTGGTAGTTAATTTAAATAAGTGTCTTCCTTGATTCCTCCAGACAACAAGGCAATCTTCTGGTCCAAGCGATCTACATGGGTATTCCTTCGTGCTGTAACACTGAGAATCACTCTTATGGAAGTACGCCTCACAGCAAATGTTTCACAATATGTCCCCCATATTTTGGAGACTGTCCCTTGGCTACTAGTTCTGGCCTTGTGGCATTGGAAGTCCCATTCTGATTTTATAAACTTCCTGTAACCCACATTTTTTGAAAGCCCATATTCTTTTCCCATTTGCAATCTCTGCTAACTAGCATTCCTTTAATATCTTGGAGGGCTCTTCTGTCTCATCTCCTTTGGCAACATAGAAGAGTGGAATTACCTTGTTGTGCCTTCATGTTTACCTCACCTCAGGTTTCTACATCTCCTTGTGAAGTTTCATTGGTTGGCTCAAGGCTTTCCCTCTCATAGGTACCGCTACCTTGATCGTCTTTCTATTTGAATTCTGGGTTCAATATTTGGCACTTCTCCTCATTTAAGTGTTATGCATCTTGATTTTTTCCATGGCAACATCTGTTGATAACCTTTGTAGTCTTGTGTGATTTGAACAAGCAAATATTCACATTTACAATTCAGTTTTGTTCTTTCTACCTCTAGGATGTATGCATATGCTTTACATATAAATACCTTGACATGCCCATACTAGGCTAGTTCCTGTAATTTACATGGCATTTTTCTATGCCTTTCATTGATAACCTATTCTGCAAAGAAGTAGTCATAACTGCTTATCCTCAAATCTGGTTAATAATCCTGCATCTAGAAGCATATGCCTTGTCATCAATTTCAGAGAACAGTTTTTCCCATACAGGTAGTCCTCAGCTTACGACCATTTGTTTAATGACTATTTGTTAATGACGGTGCTGAAGAAAGTGCCTTATGACCAGTCCTTGCAGTTACGACTGTTACAACATCCCCACGGTCATATGATCAAAATTTGGGTGCTTGGCAACTGGCATGTATTTATGACAGTTGCGGCGTCCCAGGGTCATATGATCACCATTTGCAACCTTCTCAAGGGGCTTCCGACAAGCAAAGTCAATGGGGGAGGCCAGATTTACTTAATGACCATGTGATTTACTTAGCGACCATGGCAAAAGTTGTAAAATTGGGTGCAACTCACTTAACGACAGCATCACTTAGCAATGAAAATTCCAGTCCAGTTGTGGTTCTAAGTCAAGAACTACCTGTATCTTGTCATAATGCTGTGTGCTGGTTTCTGTCCATCCCACGAACTCTGGCAGAGAGAGAGCATGCTCCAGGTCACATCAGTGAAGCAGTGTTATCTGGCGGGTCCTATCTGGGTGTTCTCAGTCATGGAGTCTGCCCTATGGAACAGCCTCTTCCTAGAGATATGAATGGCCCCAACTCCACTGGCCTTTCAGGAGGCCAAGAAGCCCTGGCTCTATTCTCAGACATTGGGGCAAGATGTTAAGTTACTGGAGTTCTGGTGTGGGTGTATGTGACATGGAGAAATTGAGTTCTTTATATGGGCCTCAACTTGATTTTTCTTTGGTTCCAATAGATTAGATATTTTTTCATTTTGTTCTGAGAGTTTCAGTGGATAGATGGGTGGCCATAAAAATTGGACAAATAAATAAATAAATCCATTATAATGAATACAGAATCTAAGATTTTTTCCTAAGTGTAGTACTTACTTTTATATTTCTCTAGCATTTGATTTTTCTCACTGATCTGGTAAAGAATGTATACCTGGAGACGTTATCAATCAATATCAATACATATCTGTTTTCTCCTAGTGTTTTAGTATTTATGGGTTCATAGATATCATTGTAAATAATCTCTAGGTAAAGCTGTGACTTTTTTTCTTTATGCTGAAGGAAACAAGATCTGACTCCCATTTCTGTTATAACCCACTGCTTGGTGCCAGGTTACTTTCAGAACTGCATCTGTCCACTGGAATCAGCCCAACCACCTCAATCATGCCAAGAGAAGCAGCTGGTTGTCCCCCATTTCAGGCAGTCAAGGAAACCAATGCATGGAGGCATTGTTTTTCCATAGTCAGCTCAGCCCTCTGGAATGGCCTCCCATGAAAAGGACATTTGGTCCCAATATGATTACTTCTAAAAGCTTCTTAAATGGAGATTTTGCGGACAGTATTTGAGACCAGGTGCCCTTTGGAGTTAAGTTTGTCTATTTTGACTGTCAGTTCATAACATGTTCACTGTAGTTTTCTTTTATGTTGTGAACCACCAAGAGTCTGTATATAATTGCAGTGAGGTATACTGTAAATGTGACAAGTAAATAATTTTTTTTTTTTAAAGTCTACTTTTCTTGCAAATCCTGTTCATAAGAAACTTATCTCTATTGATAACAAAATGGTGCCTTTCTTCAGTTGCCTTTCTAACACTGTTGCCTTTTTCAGTTGCATATTTTACTGACATCAAACAAGCATTTAGCATTGGAACCCTGTAAGGCATCTTTAATAATTAGCTCAACTGTGTCCTCTTTTTCCCATCTGCCATGCATTGTTGCGGTTACTTTGCCTTCAGCAAAGATTCATCTCCTATCTGCTAGATAGATGAGAGATTTGTGATTCATGTCCAATTCACTGAACCCCTCTCTTTTCTTTAATTAAATTATTGGTTACACTAGAATCAATGCAGATCCTTTCATAATGTTTTTTAGAGTTAGTTCCACAAATCTGTGTCAATGGGATAAAAATTCTTCTTGCCACTTTTATCACTCTGCTGCCTCGGTGTGTTGTTGGTCCCTTGGTGAGTTACCCCCTTTGGAATATGGTTTGATTTGTTTCTGGCAGCATTTCCTTTCTCTAGGGGTCCTAATTTGCATATGTTTAGGGCTGCTGTAGAGGTAATATCTATCTTTTGGCTTGATTTTAAATACAGCTTCTCCATTCCCTGCTGGTTTCTTCTCAGCACCTCTGCATATATTAAATTTTTTAAACAGCTTATTACAAATTGCAAGTTTACAACTTCACTCATTCCTAGAGCATTCACAATAATTTCAAAACATTCTGGTCATCTGCTCTTTAATCCAATTAAGGCTGCTTCAGGTAAAGTTGCCCCTTGAACCTCTGTCTGGTCTGATATCTGTAGCATTTTGTTAACATGCACAGCCAGATTGGCCTCTGGTCATATCTCTTCTCCGTGGCCTGGGTGTCCATAGAGAGCTCTAGTATTTGCCAATGCCCTCCAACAGCTTCCCCATGTTCACCAGCATCTGTTTAAAGAGTGCCCGTGGCCTGTGGAAACAGAAGAAGAGGATGGCTGTTAACATGCATGAATTAGTTCTTCGTTTCAGCCAGTTAGAGTATCATGACAAAGTTCACTTTAGAAATGATGAGATTTTTTTTCTTACTTCCCACATCTCCTTTGCTTGTCTGTTATTCCTCAAAGGAACCAAAATTGAATGGTTTATTGCCGGGCAAATCAGTCTAGTTCTTTTTCATGGGCTCTGACCCAACAATTATTAATCTCTTGCTTCTATTGGTCATTGAGTTTGCAAGACATTGCTGACTCCTTGGCTTTTCAAAAGCATTTCCACTTTAAAGGATCATAGCTCAGATTCAGAATCTTCTAGTATCTTAGTTGCCTGAGATGTTTTTTCCTGTCTCCAGGCGGAACACTCTTTGCTTTCCCTCACAACTCATTCAAGTGTGTGGGCAATTCTCTCATTTCCTGGGCTCAATGTAGGGAAGATATTGATGTAATCAGTCACTGAAGGCAGCATTTAGCAGACCAAACATATGTGAGTCCAAAAAAGCCCCTTAACAGTGAAGAGAGATGTTTAAGATCCCAAAGACCAAATAGTCTATGTCTGATAGAAAGCCTGTATCTCTGCTCTTTCTCTATTCCTGCTGCAGGAAAGAAGAAGAAGGAAATATGTTGTCCTGCTTTTAGAAAGCCATTGAAAGGGAGAGCTTGAGAGTATCCATCTTCCAATTGGGAAAGCAGAGCAGAGACAAAGAGAAGAACAAAGACAGAGTCCCATTAGCAATGAATAGTGCAAAGAGTAGATGCTTCTGGAGCTGTGTCTTCAGTATGTTTAACTAGGATTATATTCTTAAAGTATTGTGTCTCTTCTTCTCTTATACGCATGGATCTCCTTAACTTGGGGGGAGAAAAGTATACAGCCTATCCCTTCCCCTTGGCTCCGATCAGCTTCAGATGTCCAGAAATTTTTAGGCTTCTTATGGAACACTGGATTCCATTAAGAGACATAATTGAAATAGGTCCACGGGTTTTGCACAATATGCTAAGCTAGGGGTGTGCAATGTCCATTAGCTTGAGGGCCAAAGTAGGCTTTTTATCGCATGTTCAGCACTGCAGCCAAGAAGTGGGTGGGGCATGGGTCTGTTTTGGAGGGTGTTTCAGGAATTTTAAGGGTTAATTATGTGCTTTAAGCACCTGAAAGACTTTATGAGCTTATTTTGCCTTTTAAATCCCCCCCCCCCCCAACAAAAAGCCTCCAATAGTTTGATCTTACACATTTTGCAAGGAGGCTTTAATGACCACTCTGGTGCTGGCAATTGTATATGCCCTTGGTCTGTGCTTCTCTAACCTCTGTACTAAGCCATGACCTAACATGACATCCAAACTCGGATCATATTCAATTCTATTAAGGTGGAAATCTTTAGCCAGGTTTTATACGTATAATTTTGTTACTTGAATCATGGCTTCATGTATCCCTTAAGTCTGAAGAAGAATTAACCTGTACTTAGTTTCCCAAATAAATAAGTTGGGAGAGAGAAATAGCTGCACAAAGTGGCCACAGCAGCTGTACTGCTCCTGGCTCCCTGCTCACACAGCCCTACACAGATGTACACGGATATGTGAAATGGCGGGGGAAGGGGGGCGCTCAGGATCACTTACTTCCCTGGAGTGACAACAACCCAACTGGACCATCTCATTTTGTACTGTTCCCCCCCCCCCCTCCCCAAAAGAGGTATTTATTTCAAAATGAAGTATGGACTGGACAGAAACCACAGAGTTGGCTGAAATGCTGACAATGAAGGTGACTGATGAATTGGAAGCACCCTAAACTATGATTAGCTAAGGTTGGCTCAACATATGCCGACACTCTGCCCAGGTGTTAATTTAAGGCAAATCCATAATAATAGGTTGGTTCACAGTAATCAGATGAACACACATAACAATACATTTTTGTGAGGTTCTGATCAAAACGAGAATCCATAGATTAATGTCAGCAGCTGCAAAGAATATTAAATCATCTTGATGTGGTTGTTATTTAATTGCCAAGCATGTAATCAATGCAGTACATTGTTTAAACGAGATCTGCCCTCTTATGTTTGGTATGTTAATTTTATTCCTTGTTTTTTTTAAAAATATTGAATGGAACTGGAATTCATGGTAAGCATAAGGATGAGTAAGTGATCAGTGTAACACAATCAGCATAAAGCTTTTTCATCTCTGAACAAGGAGGAGAATGCAGTAAATCCCCAAAAGAGTTACTATCCTGTAACACTCTTTCTAAAGATGAGAGTCATCTGGTTATTCCCAAATATAGCCAGGACCATAACACTGATTTTATTTGATACTAAAAAGCACTATGCAACTTTTTGGGCCAGTGGAAACATTTGGAATTTAGAGAATGTGGATGCTCTTGATGTTTGCCATGGTGGGGATGGTTGCATGTTCATAAAATGGCCATTGATTTCTGCGATCCCTTCTATCATCCTCCACTTCCAGAATGCTGCTTTCCACCATAATGAGTTTGTGTCTTCTTTTTTTAGCCAGGTGAACAAATTTGCAAACAAAGCATTGGGTTACATCAGCTATCTTCCTCATTTTTTTTTTAGTAATTAAAAGAATCTGTAAAAAAGATGTAGCAGCTGCAAATGAAAATCTCTGGGTACTTCTTCGGGACCATGATTGCTACAACATCTCTTTTTCTTCTTTCCCTCCTTCATTTCATTGGGTTGTTAATATTTTATTTTAAAATGGTACATGTGATGGAACATTTAGATCTGTTTACAAGCAGAAGATAAATCACAGAAAGCCTAAGAATGAGTTAAAAATTCAAAAGCACATTAAAGACCTGGAAGCAAAAAAAAAAAAAAGTCTTTACCGTGTGTGAAAAGGATGACAATGTTGGTTCCAAACAGACTTTTCAGGGAAGAAAATTTCATAAATAGAAAACTGCCACTGAGAAAGCATTTTCATTAGCTGCAACTTGCTGGGAGCAGCTGGGACAGAGCTTCTGAAATATTAACAGAGCACAGACAGGATTATATGGACTGCAGCAGACATTTCTTCAAGTACCTGGGTCCTAAACCACATGATTTTTAAATGGACTTGGAGACTTACTGGAAGTTAAGAACATTATTTCAATATCATCAACCCCTGCCAAAAGCTCAGCTGCCATTTTTAAACTACATTTTAAACACACAATTTTTAAATGAAGCTGTGACAAGTTAGCAGTCAGCTATTCTTTGGTGCTGGATAGCCAGGGATCCCTGCAACGGTGTGAACTCTAGAGTGGATGCTGGGAGGAAGAAAAGTAACCCCAAAAAACTTCTGCTCTAACTATACTTTGCTTCTGCTGGTAAAGAGCTGGGAATAGAAAATGGTTTAGCTTCTCACAGGACATAGAAGAAGGAAGGGCAAAAAGCCAGTCTGGTCTAGTGATTAAGGCAGGAAAGCAGGAAACTGTGAGTTCAGGTCCTGCCTTAGGCATGAAAGCTGGCTGGGTGGCTTTGGGCCAGTCACTCCCTCTAAGCCCAACTCACCTCACAGGGTTGTTGTTGTGGGGAAAATAGGAGGAGGAAGGAGTATTAGGTATGTTCACAGCCTTGAGTTATTTATAAAAATAATAAAGGTGGGATTAAAAAATCTAAAAAAAAAAATAGAATGGCATAAAAGGGAAAGTCTTTAAAAACTTCCTTGATGACAGATCAACATTAGAGAGGATTCTGGGGAGAAGCTGAGCTATGGAGATACTGGCTGCTAGTGAGAGATGTTATAATGGATTAGAGAGCTCCAGTAGCTGTTGAAGGTAGCTGTTGGTTTCCATCCAGAGTAAAATTGGCTGTTAAACCTAAAAGGGAGTAAACTTTTAGGATTTATGGGATCCTGGGTGAGACCACAGAAGATTCATTGTATTTTTAGAAGCACGACCTGGTGAAAAACCACTAAAGAGGAACAATGTCATGGGACAACTGTTAGATGACTCTAGGGCTTGGTGGGTTGAAGGTGATGGAAAATAAGAAACTCAAAATTTACCTGACATAAAATTATCATCTTTCATCTCTTTATTCTGAGGGGGATGGTACAATGCCAGCTAATCACATAAGCCCTTTTCTTAGACCTAGAGTGGTGAATTGGAGCAGAATTTAGAATTAGAGGTGGGGGGTGGGCAGGGTATGTGTATTAGGAACACACATATGCTTTTAGGAACATATGTGAGTCTAGTGAAAAACAGTGTACGTAGCATAAAGCTATGCTCTGCTGTGCTTGCCTACAGAAGGACAGAAATTCACTCATGAAGGAACACAAAATGGTTAGCAGTGTTGAAGCTGAGAAATGAAAGTACTTGTCTGATGAAGCTTGCCTGATACCCAATTTGCTTATTTCTGAACTTGTTTCTAGATAAAATAAGAGAAAAACCTGGACATGAAACTGTGTGGTTTTGCCCTAATCCCAATCAGATCCTGAACCTGTGTTTCTATGCAATGACAGAAACACTATAATATGTTGCAGTAATGAATTCTTGATGTTACTAGAACATAAAAACTGGCCAGGCTAGCTGGTAATTCTATTTTGATTTTGGCTATATGCTTTCTGCTCTGTTTTTAAACATGAATTCATTATGTGTTCATCATTTTTGTAATGAAAGATTAACACATCTAATATTTTTGCTATGAATTATTGTGTGAAGTGTAGAATTTACCTTATAGGCATTGTGTGAGTACTCTTTTCTCTCTGTAAGCCATGTAGTAATATCCATTGGATGCTGATCATGCACAAATATAGTATGACTGTCTGCAGGGAGGAACCTTTTATATTTAGAACTTTCTATATTATCCTAATCCATATGAGAGAGTAAAAGTAAATAAATGAATTAAAATTGACAGAATGCTCTATGTGTGGCACGCATGTTTCATTCAATATCTTCCTATTTCAAATAATGACATGTTGGCAAGTATAAGAGCCTCACATTTTGCCCATGGAGAGCAATGAATTTACATAAATGTTTCTGGACTTCTGGGCAGCTCTTCCTTCTTGCCCATGCATCCTTCATTGATGAAGCTGTGCTCAAGAGGAAGTAAGCAAGCCTAAAGAAAAGTTCAGAGGAAAAGGTAGGACAACTTGTTTTCTTTGAAACTTGGAATGAGAGACAGAGGAGGGGTGATTAGGCAAACCTATGTAGATCTACTTCATACTAGGCCATATTGCAACATGTTTGGTTCTGGTTTGGTATGTTGTATAAACCCAACTATTGTTATTGATATACCTTTGGTTTATGGCCTAGCATATTGTGTAAACACAGCAAACTGTGTTTTTTTTTCAATAAAATATGGTTAAGGAAGCTACGGCTTGGCATAATGTGTGAACCAGTCTCTGTGTGTGTGTCTGTGTGTGTGTGTGAAAAAGAGACTCAAAACCAAACAAATCACATTATAGTTTGGCATTACATTTGAACCAAACAACTAGGGATTGTTCTAAATACCATGGTCCAAACAAATCTGGCTTTGTGTGATGTATTAACCAGACAGACATTACATATGACTAGCCCAAGAGAAAATGAGTGGTGAGGGAAGAAGTGGATGGATGTTTTAATGAGAAGTTCAGAGCATTTTATTTTGTACCAAGTTTCTAGGAGAAATGACTAGGGGTTTGTAACTGAGTATACCTGTGTGGCATCAATTTTATGGTGATGCTTTGGACAGTTTGTCAGATTTCCAAAGGTTTGAATGGCCCCCAAAAGATTGGGAACTTTTCCTGTAAGACTTTCTTGAAATATCAGCTTGACTAAATATAAATCCATAACATTATTAATAAATCAGCTTGATAGAGCTTTGTTGTCAAAGGCTGTTACTCAGGTGTGAAAAACTTTGCAGTATGTCTTGTTTGGTGACAGCAGATTGGAAACTTATTAGCAGGCTCAAGAGCATAGTTGTGTCATTCAGTTTAGGGTGTGAGTGTCAGGATATTTGAAATGACTCAACTGATCAACTAATACGTTCATTATTTGCCAGAAGAAAATTCATATGAATTGTCATGCAATAGCTCACATTTAAATGAAAATGTCTTTCTTTTCCGGTATTTCAATCTCAGTATGCACACCCAATGTTTTAAAATCAGTTTTTAGTGTCATCTAATTTTTATCAAGTCCTGAGTGAGACTGGGCACATGTTTCTGAAGAAGCTGTCAGAAATATAATATTAGCTGTCTACCCTCTCACCTAATTATTATCCAGAGTGCCAAGACACTACTTCATTTCTCATTGGCTATCATTTGTTTCTTAAATTTCTGTAAGCAAACAACCTTACTCTACAGCCTAATGTAAGGATTTCTATTCTATTTGTTCATGGGGAGCCTGGTTCTTGCAAACAGCAGCTATCGTACTAAGGCTGTTCCTCAACTATACAATTTTATATGGATGTGTGTGTGCACATGCATGTATAGCTAGATTCACCCATCCTACTAAGCTAAAACCACATTATTGCTTAAAGAAAGGTGTGAAAACTGCCATTAGGGTTTGTATATGATGATATATGGCTTAGTGATATGTCTGAGCATAGCCAGTCATGACTAATTCAATAAACTACGGCTAAACACCATGACTTAGTGTGAAACAAGCACTTGGACTCTCTGTTAGATTGCATGGTTGAAAACATCTCTGAAAAATACCCAAACCCAGGTATGGACCAGAGACATGGGGTGAAGTGGGAGGGAGTTCTCCTATGCTCCTGCTCCATGCAATTCCTCCATGCCTGTTATCCATTTGTTGAGCGTTTTTTGAACACATATGTAGCACCCTTCTTTTTCTCAGTTTGAACAATCTGTCTATGCAGCTTGGGTTCATATGAAAAAATGTGCATTGTAATGTTGTGATGCAAACTTTGCCCTTTATGTACTTGAGTGAAACATCACAACATGAGTATGAAATGGTAGAAATCATGATATAGGTTTTGTAATTTTGGTGTCAGGGTGGTTGGGAACAAATGCCTACGGCTAGAAGCCTATGGATAGTTACAGTCAGGACATCTCTCTCTCTCCCTCTCTCTCTCTCTCCCCACCCCCCCTTCCCAGTAAATATAAAATAGGAAAAAATATATGATCTATTGATAGCACAATTTATTTTCTCCATTAAATTAAATGCAGTGGAACCATGCATTAGGGCTGCAATCCTAAAATGTATACTTCAAAGTTAAGACCCACTGAATTGGGGGGGGGCTTGCTTCCATGTAAATGAGGAAAAGGTTGTTTTGCAAACCAGCAAATATTTCATTTCCACTAAAAATACTATGAATCAAAATAAGCTATGCAAAAACCAACAACACAAAAACATGTTCAACTGCCAGCTTCTTTATTAAAACAGAATAATTTTGCAGCTCAAATTTTTGTGCAACTGGAAGATGAAAGGCTGAAGCAAATTGACTGGTACAACATGAGATTGACCTAGCATTGATTTCCATTCAGCTGCTGCTAAAGATTTAGAAGATGGCAACTGAGTGGTGGAGTCTAGTATTTTATTTATTTCAAAGAAAACAGGGGAGGAAAGGTAATAAATGATTGATTTTACTTAAAAAAAAAAAAACCAAAATCCCATCTTGCTTTCTGCTTTGCAGAAAAATACAATCCCAGAAAATACAATCCCAACAAGTACTTAGTGAAATAAAAAAACTTTCAGAAACAATCTAAAAGTGTGGTCCAATGCACCATTACTCAGAAACAAATTTAACCGAGATCCTGCTTTCTGGGAAAAAGCTGCATTGTATAAGGTTACACTCAAAAGGCAACCTCAGCTGCTTGTCTCTCATGCTGCTTTCATCTGTTCCAGAAGCCAATTTAACAATTTCTAGTCTGGATTACAACGGTTTGGCAATAGGGCCAGGTTGCTTATCCATTTGTACGATAGACACCCCAGTCCCTGATTGGCCATTCCTTTGCTTCTTGCCCTTCCCAAGGAAGGGAGCCTTACTGGCTGGCTCCAGTGTGGGTGGGTCGACCCAGGCCTGGCTTTTCCTTTTAGGTATTGTGCCTTCATCCTATACTCTGTTCTTTTCTTTTGCTTTCCCAGAAGTTTGAATGCATGCATCTGTTCCCTCCAAGTTCTTTCATTTGATGTGAGCACAGACCTTTTCCCCCTTGTCCTTCATTGTACCATCATTGCCTTGATGGCAAGCATGATTAAAGCAAAGAGAACAAACTGTTGCTTCATTCCACTGTAGGTCCACAGAAACATTGTGACAACAAGGAACTGATAGTTCAGATTGTAGGATCAAAGAAGTAGCATTCACTGAAACTTTGTAACTTCATTCCAAAGTGCTTATATTGTAATTTAAATATTTCTGAAAGGAAAAGGGAACCATTGCAGTACAGTGGAAAGAAAGGAGAGTATGCTTTACCTAGGTGCCCACTGTGGGATGTAAGCATGGGATGGAGGAAAACATGGGGGAGAAGAAGGCATGGCAGAAGAAGTTGGGAAAACATGATGATCAAGAGACTTTACTGGATTCCATGGTCTTTATGGACCACTACTGGATCAACTTGAGAAAGAAGAAAAATAAAGGAAGCTGCTGACCAACTGGAAACATAGCAGCCTAGGATGAAATGTCCATACAGGGCAGCCACCAGAAGGGAGGAAGCATGCCAAATGTTGTAGCCAACTGGAATTGGGGATAGGAATGAAACATGATAAACCATTTTCTCAGAAGGGTTTAAGAGGTCAGGATGGAAACCTGTACTTTTGAAGCAGAGCTTCAAAACATTGGTGGGGGTGCATTTGTGGTATAATGGAGTGGGTGGAGGATGACTTTATCAATTTCTGCACTTAGGAAATAGTACATGGGTGGTATTGGTGATGGGATAAGCCGAGAGTATAGTTTGTGCCAAAACTCATCCCCATTTGTACTACCCATGGCATGAATATGCCCTGGCAACCTCTTTTTCTACAATGTTCTCATGATATTGCCTTCAGCTCATTTCCCACCTCATACATGAGGCAACTTAAAGTTGTCCTTAGCTGTTCCAGTGTTAAAGTAGTGTTTTCCACTTTAAGGGGGGCAGCAAACTGGCAGTTTGCTGTGGATGCAGTCTAACACTCTTAATTGACCATTTGTTTGGTGTCTCAGGTGATCTCTATGGGATGGGATCAACCCAGAACCTATTGGCCACTTTAGGGTGGTATGAATCAGTCCTCCTCTTCAGCCCATGGGCCCTCTCTCTTATGGATGTTCTGTTTTGGACAGGGGAAATCCAGTTATTTCAAAATGGGCTGCCCTTTGTATCCATCAGGTTTCTGAGCTGATTCACTGGAGATGTAGATCAGCCTAAGAGCAGCTGATGTATGATGGTATGTGGGGTGGCTGCATGGCAGAGGAGATACTTTCTTTTAGTAGCCATTCTGAATGAGCCCATGGAAGTCACTTGTTTCAAAACAGAACAGCTTTGGGCAGATGGTTAAACCTACCTGTCTAGCCATCAGTCAAAGCTTGAAATCTCCTCCATTATCCCTATTTTCCATTAAGGAATGATTGCTGAATGTTTATCCAGCAGCTGGCAAAGTCATGTGGGAGGGGAAGGAAAGAAAGTAATGGAAATCCATTAATCCCTGTCTATAATGTGTCCTGTAAATAAGGAAATCATGGTGTGTTGGCATCATGCCTATAGCAGGCTAGGGATTGCCAGTGAGATCTGCTGGTATACGTTTCTGCTGGTTCAACGACTGGCCTCAATTTGGTCATGAGGAAGAGCCCTGACATTATCCCAAGTAAGCATCTTGTATGTGGACAGGGAATATCTTGTTAACAACTAGGTAGTAGCAAAGAGATTCAGAAATCTCTTATTGTTTCCTATCATCTAGTGGTCATCAAGATTTTTGCAATCCAAATATGTCTAGTTCCAAGAGTGTTTTGATTTTACTGGTGTCAAAAGCACAATGTGTTCAGCCTATAGTGCAAGGGAAGGAGATTCCATAGAGTTAGCCTGTCTCTAAAATAGAGTCAGCACAATAAGCAGGATCATAGATACTGGCTGAAGCACATGAGAAAGTAGGTTGTACAAGACAATGCTTTCAGTCCTGGGATCAAGTTCATTAAGGTCAGACTTCCCCAGCCTGATACCATTCAGGGTACTGGTCTATAATTCTTGAGGGGCCACTATAAGAAATCTGTTTGATTGTTGTTGCTGACATTGTTCTTGTTATTTAGATTTCTGTGTTGCCTTTTCTCTGTGAGCTCAAGGCAATTTTGAACATGCACATACATGTCCTGTCCTAGACCAACACACACACACACAGAGGAGTTTGGTTGCAAGGCTTTACAGGTAGTCCTCATTTAGCAACCACAGTTGGGACTGGCAGCTCAGTCATTAAGTGAAGCGGTCGCTCAGTGAAACCACAACTGTACTTATAATCTTAATTTAGCTTTCTTTTGCTTTATAGACCTGCGAAGGTCATAAATGTGAGGATTGGTCACAAAGTTACTTTTTCATCACCATTGTAACTGCAAACAGTCTATTTAAAGTACAGGCAGTCACTTAACAAGGACTACCTGTACTTTAAATAGTGCAAATACAAACAGTGGCAGGCAGGGCATGCGTGCAATTGCACACAGTTTTGAGTCCCTTGGAAATTTGCCTGTAAAGAGTTTCCAGTAACCAGAGTCCAAAGCAGTGGGCAGAAGTATAGTCAGGGCATGGTCCAAAGGTCTCAGTATCGTTGGTAGGTTATCAGTTGGTCCCAGTCCAAAGGAACAGAGTTTCCACAGGCAAGAGCTCAAGTCACAGCCAGAGTTTCAAATAGCGGAGTGGTTGTTCTCACAAGAGGCTAATAGTTGCTCTTAAATAGACCCCAAGCTAGTGAACTTAATCAAGGCTGGGAACACCCTTGGCATGCAAGGAGATGTGCTGAATGTTGTAGCTCTGCTCTCCATTGCACATAATGCACTATGGAGCTGGATGGTCTTTCCAGCTCCAATTCCTCATCCTCTAACAGTGGGTGCAGCTGCTCCTGATGATTGCTGGGTGATCAGCCTCATGGGTGACTGAGTGCTTGAAGCTTCCTCAGGCTGAAATCCATCTAGCTCTTCCAGAGCAGGCTCCTCTGTGTCTGATTCCTCTGAGTTGGAACTGGCCATTAAAATGCATGTGCAGGGGACCTGGGAAGGCCCTTGAAGCATTCTTCTGAATGCTTTGTACAGCCCAGTACACAGCATTCCAATTTTTCCTCACAACAAAAACCCTGTGAGGTAAGTTCTGCTGATTATGATTAAGCTATCCAGTGAGATTTCATGGCTGAGTGTGGACTTGAGCATTGAGTTTCCCAGTCATAACTACTACACCATAATGACTCTCAAAATGGTAATATACTTACTGTATATCTACCCACAACTATGCTACTGTCAGGGCAAAAATGAATGCAAGAATCAATAGATTCTTTTTCTGCTCTCCTTATGTTAGCTGGTGTTCTTTTGATACAGTAGATGAGCCGTTCCCCAAAAGGTGCTCATACAAAGATACTGTTTCATAGACCAGGGCATTCTCATGTGAATGTTAATAACTGTGTATTTGGGTGTTTCAAAAAATGATGACTCATGTACAATAGTCATTTATGCAGGGGACTCTATCTGGAGATGCCAATTTATGAAAATGGCATCTGCAAAAATGCTAGTTTACTTTGAGTTCAGAGGTGATTCCATATTGTCAAGAAACTTTGGAAATTCCTGCCTTGATCTATTCATGTGTGGAACTTTTAATATATTTCATTTAGATTAGTGCATTGTAGATTGAATCTTAACAAGCATTAAAGCTTCATTCTAACCTAAGCACTAACCAAGGATGGATGATAAATACAATGGGAACCTCAGCTAGATTTGCTTGTCATGTTGACTGGGGATAGACTGCTGGGAACAATTCATATGCAATCCTTAAACATGAAAAATTAATCATTTCAGATCCTAGTTTGCATTCAGTCTTTAGCTATGTTCAGCATAACCATCTTTAAGGAAAACAAGCCAAAATTAAGTCTACTTAACATCTATGAAGATGTCTTTCTTTTCGTTTTAAATCCATGAGTTTGTGTTTATCTTAATGCTATCACATTAGGCAATAATATAATAAGACTTTCATCTCTCCGGATAATTCCTCTGTTTAATCTTTTTTATAATATGAGGGAATGGATGAACAGAATATGAAAAAGTATGCAGAATATTATATATAAGAGTATTTGAGGACTCAAAGAAAATAGTGTTCAGATACCTCTTAAGAAAACCATCAGCTTTATATTGTGTAAATCGGAACTGTTAAAATGCTTTAGCTGAATATCTTTAGGAAATGTGAATATAACTGATGATATTCTATTCACACTGAGCCTTCATTAAAGAGGTACTTGTTGAGTTAGTACAGTGAAAGTTATGAGGAGATGAAAACCTGACGATTTGAAGGAGTCCTGTGTATTGTCCCACAGTCATATAGTTGATAAATGAGTATTTTTCAGAGTATTCTTCTATCCATAATTCATTGAAATAAAAGGGCGTATGGCTTGAATTTCCTACCATGGTTTCCTACCATGCATCCTTAATCACACCCATGTGTCAATGAGCATACATTCTGACAGATGTGGGAAAGAGGGTCTTTTTCAGTGTTGTGGCACATGTTGCAGACACATGCACTATGCTTCAAAAAAATGAAGAACCACCGCTTCTAAAGTGGAGAATCATCATTTTAATCAACAATCCCTGTTAATAGGAGGGGCACTTAGATCATATTGTGATTAAAATTTAGCTGGATTCTGGATCCTGAGATAAAGTGAGGTAATTCATACTAAATTTTCATTTCCCCGGATTGGAGCAGATAATTCTAAACTTGTCCTGATCTGTTTCTCCAGGGTTTTGAGGCAAGTTAAGGACATGTTATGGCAGTAATGTAAAAAAAATATATATATATTTGTCATTTACAATTTCAAACATTGCCCTCAAATCAGAGTTTTTTCAATGATCAGGCCACTGAGGATTGCTTCAAACCTAGTACTGTTTCCCCCATTGTTCTATATGGGGGTCTTCAGCATCTCAAGTATCTTGTCCTGACAATTCAAAGACAGCGTTTTTTGAGCTGCATTATCAAGCTGACATGATCTCATGCTTGTTCATTCTTGGTGCCAGCCTACACTATTCTGAGATTTCTAATTCAAAATTCAGGGAACACTATAGTTTTTGCAGCCCCTTGCTCAGCAGAAATGGATAAATGGAAGAGTCAGTGCAGCAAAGTCAGCTTCCCTCCCCCCACCCCTTGGAACAGAAACATTATTGCATTCAGCAAGGGCCTTCTCATTATTTATGAACACCCTATTCCCTTTATACAAAGCTCCTCAACCTGTCTGAAATGTGACATGGCTATTCCTCACCGTAGGGGCCGTTATAACTGCAAATCTCATCACATTTCATCTCAAAACAACAAAACAATCCAATTTTAAATCTCTACACCAATTTCAATGAAATTTGGCATGCTTCGCTCTCTAATAGAGGCCTAACTTACCTGCAGGGTTCATCCCATTACACTGAAAAGCAAAAGGTTATAGCCATTTGTGTTTCCCCAGTGCTATACTATGAATAAAACTCATTCTGAATCCAGGCAATGAATTGGATTGGCTTGTCTTTGGAGTGACTCAGATCAGATCAGGCCATTTCAAAGAGATTGAATCTCTTTGCATACCCACAATTGGTGGACAAATTTTCCCACCAATATTCTGGATTGGTCATTTTGCAGGCACTCATGAAAGTTAGTTGATTGGCTTGCAATTTTACACTTAGATAAGCATTTGCACACATCAGTAGTTTCCTTTTGTTAGTTTAATCAGTGCTCTAATTACATTAAATTTTGATCTCTCTGTTGAAATCCTTTTCTATGCCTCCAGATCTACTGCTTTTTCCAGAACAAAACAGATTCTCAAGCCAAGATGTTAGGGAAATTGTATAACCACATATGAACAACCAGCATTTTTTTAGTTCTTTTGTCATAAGCTGATCAGTAGTTTGATGTGATGATGGAGCTGAAATTAATATTTGATGATATATAGTAGCTGAAACATGGTAACCTTTCATATTGCACCATTTGAATTTCAGATATGGATTTCTGTAGCAAACCTGTTAACTTGAATTGATTTAACATTCTTAATTTATTTATCCATTTATATATCACATTTATATAGCCGCCCATTTCACACAAAGTGACTCTGGGTGGCGTACAACAATTACATGCAACATTGTTTGCATCTCTTAATTATTTCATCTATCAGGTGTTAATTTAATGCTCTTATCAGTCTTACATTAGTCCATGCAAACACACAGTTACCACTTGATAAGCTTCTCCAAAAATGTTGCAGCTACGAGATCTATTGTGCAGTGCCAGTTTCAGTCTGGTGAGTGAAATTCAGCAGTGTTTTCCATTGATGGTATATTATCCACTGATAAGCTCGATACCTCCTTTCCTTTCCTGTAACCCTTCTACCTCAAATCTGCCCTAGAAAGTCGGACAAGAGCCCTGGGATGCTGCCCATCCTGAGATCTACTACCATGACATTGGGTATAACTAATCATATTCTGATTTAACTGTAATTATTACAGATAGTAGCATAACCTCCCCCCCTCCCTCCCCCCCTCTATATATACTGTATGTATGTGTGTGTGTATGTACACACACACACACACACACACATAGTATATACTGTGAAAAACACAAAACACATTGTAAGCAATGAAGAAGCCTGAAGGAGAAAGTATTAGCTAGCTTTGGAAACAGCTTCTATTTCTGCCCTAGACCTTAGACCAGAATTCTGTCCAAATATTCAACTGCCTGAGTTCAGGTTTAATCTGCCCTGTGGAGCTCATGGAAAGAATTTGAACAGGTCACTCTGTGTCTTCTTCTCCATTAATGACTTACAGCATTTTCATGCTATCATTGAGGTGATATATACCTTGTCCTCATTACTGTTATTTTGGTATAATGATGACAGGATGACTCTAAAAGTCACTTTGTCACTAGTAATAAAATTACATGTCTTAGCCTGACTGACAGATCACACATAAGGTCTTCTGTTTAATCACCAGCATCCATGGTTAAAATATCTGGTCCTGCTGATCAGAACAAAAATATTTGGCTAGAATGATCAATAACCTAAGTTTAGGTTGTTTATGGCAATGCCCTAAGTTCCTTGAACCCTCGGGGCATGTTGGATAGAGAGGACATTAAAAAAATGTTTTATACTTTGCTTTTCCATGTATACATAGAATGTCTAAATAATTAGACCAAATAAATCAGTATATAGTGTGATGGAATGTGATGCATAAGCACTTCCTGCCTAAAAAACTATGGGTCTGATGTTTGTCTCAATAGATCATGTGGAGACCCTCTCCACATTCCTTGAGTTCCATATTGAATACAGATCAAATGTGTTCATGGAAAATAGATTGAAGGTCTATGCTTGAGCATAGGATTACAGTGCAAACATAAGTATGTCTAATCAAAGCAAGTCTACTGAATTCAGTAACATCTTGAGAAATATATATATAGGATTGAACCCTGAATAGTTTACCCAAACATCAGGGATGGTCAATGGCGATTTCAAAGCAACCTGCACCCCCCTCCTATCCCATTTTTGCTAGTGTGAAGTAGTGGTTGAGATGTTGGACTAAGACTGAAAAGACTCAGGTTCATCCTCATCCATGGAAGCTCACTGAGAAACTTTGGAACTGTCATTCTATCTCACCTCACAAAGTTGTTATGGTGGGGCAAAATTAAAGGAGAGATTCTTATGTATGCTGCCTTGAGTTCTCTCAGAAAAGGCAGGATATAGATCTAACGAATAAATAAAAATAAACTTGGTGAGTCTTCCTGATCACAATATAAGGATAAGACTCGGCTACTGAAAAAATACAAGGGCCTGACTCCATCTGAAGCCCTAGAAACTGCTAAACAAACCTCGCAGCACTGGCTACCAGGCCAAGGAGATACACTACCGAACCAGAGGCCAAGAAGATAAATGCCCTGTTCTCCAAAGAACCATCCAAAGTGTACTCCCAACTGCAGTGCAACCACAGAGTAGCAGCTGAGCCACCAGTAGCGGAAACTGAACAGTACTGGAAGAACATATGGGAGAAAGAGAAGACGCATAACACCAGTGCAAGGTGGCTGCAGGACCTGAGAGCCATCCACAGCAATCTCCCAGAACAGGAACCAGTCACCATCACAGTAGCAGACATCCAACAGCAGATCAAGACATGAAAAGCCGGACAGCACCTGGCCCAGACATGATCCACCTACTAGCAAAAGAAACTAACAGCAGTGCATGAATGCCTAGTGGCACAGATGAACAAGCTGCTATCAGCAGGCTCCCACCCAGACTGGCTAACACAAGGAAGGACAGTGCTGATCATGAAAGACTCTCACAAGGGGATAGCACCATCCAACTACCAGCCAATAACCTGCCTTCCCACAACATGGAAAGTCTTATCAAGCATCATAGCTGCCAAACTACAGGACCATACGGGCCAGTACATGAGCCCAGCTCAGAATGGGAACAACACCAGAGGCTCAAAACATCTGTTGCCCATAGATAGAGCAGTCACCTGAGACTCAAGGTCTAGACAGACCAATCTGAGCACAGCCTGGATTGACTACAGGAAAACCTATGGCTCAATGCTGCACACATGAATCTATGAATGCCTGGCATGATATAAAGTCAAAAGGACCTTCCTCAAGAACTCAATGGGACTATGGAAGATAACACTGGAAGTCAAATCAAGGCAGCTCACACGAATGGCCATCAAATGCAGCATATACCAAGGTGATGCACCCTCTCTGCTACTGTTCTGCATAGGTTTGAACCCCTCAGCTAAATAATCATAAGGACGGGATATGGATATCAGTTCAAGAGTGGAACTACCATCAGCCACCTCCTCTACATGGATGACATCACACTGTATGCTAAGAGTGAATGAGGCATTGACTTGTCATTCAGACTGGAGAAGTGTGGCTGGATGGTAGTAAAGAGAGGGAAGGTAATTAAGGCTGATGGTGTGGAACTATCAGCAGACCACGTAGCAGACATAAAGACCAGCTACAAGTATCTTGGTATCCCATAGACACATGAGGACCACGATGAGGAGGCAAGGAAAACAGCAACATCCAAGTTCCACCAAAGGATAAGACAGGTCCTGAAGAGCCAGTTCAATGGGAAGAACAATATTCACACCATCAACACGTACACCCTGCCAGTCATCAGATACCTTACCAGTATAGTGAGCTGGCCAAAGGAGGACATGGAGGCTGCTGATGTGAAGACCTGGAAGCTCCTCACAATGTACAGAGGTTTCCACCCCAAGTCCAGCACTCAGAGACTCTACACCAGCTGGAAAGAGTGTGGGTGGGGTCTGGTGAGTGTCAAAGCCACTGTCCTGGATGAAACCCAGAGCATCCAAGAGTGCATCAATAAGATGGTATCCAAAGATGAGCTTCTGAGAGAATGCCTGAGGCAGCAGCAGACATGGGAGGAAGTTCAAGCAGAGGAAGTGCCATTGCAAGACAAGCCCCTGCATGGGATGTACCATCAACAGATAGCTGAGGTGGATGACACTGGGAAAACCAGTGGCTGGAGAGGGCCGGACTAAAAGATAGCACTGAGGCACTGATCATACCACCCCAAGAACAGGCACTAAGCACCAGATCATAGAAGCACGGGTCTACCACACTAGACAGGACCCAAGGTGCAGACTGTGCAGAGAGGCCTCAGAGACAGTCCAACATATAGAGGCAAGGTGTAAGATGCAGGCAGGAACAGCATACATTGAATGGCACAATCAAGTAGCTGGCATGATGTACAGGAACATCTGCACAGTGTATGGGCTAGACCCTCCCAAGTCCAGATGGGAGATTCCACAGAAGGTGGTGGAGAATAACAGGGCTAAGATCCTGTGGGACTTCCAAATCCAGATGGATAGGCAGGTACTGGCCAATCAACCAGACACTGTGGTAGTAGACAAGAGCCAGAAGACAGCAGTGGTGATAGATGTAGCAGGGCCAAGTGACAGCAACATCAGGAAGGAGTATGAGAAGTTGGAGAAGTACCAGGACCTGAAGGAAGAAACAGAGAGGATGTGGAAAGTAAAGGCCAAAGTGGTCCCAGTGGTAGTAGGAGCACTTGGGACTGTGACTCCTAAGCTGGGAAAGTGGCTCCAACAGATCCCAGGAGCAACATCAGAGCTTTCTGTCCAGAAGAGCACAGTGCTAGGAACAGCTAAGATACTGCGCAGAACCCTCAAACTCCCAGGCCTTTGGAAGAGGGCCGATATCGAGGAAGACACATACCACCTATAGGGGTGAGAGGGGATATGTATGTATGTATGCATGTAAGTATGTATAGGAGGCCCCTCCTTTTGAGGCAGGAAACACAAAAAAATTGTAATGCTGATCTTAGTGTTGTAGTGTTGCCCAATAACTCACTTTAAAAAAGGCTGATGGACTGCTGTTGTCCACTATTGGGCAACACTACAACAATCTATAGATACAGCAAGAGTGCAGAAATATTGAATACGGGGTCTTAACCATGGTTGGTCAGATTCAGTCCTCATTTTATACTGGCATTGCTTTCTTGGTTTACTTCATTCCACAGAGCTCCTCAGGAAACAAAGCTCTCCCCCCACCTCCCCTGGATCAGCAAACAAGGAGAGGCCATTCAGGTGAAAGTTGGTCTAAGGCAGATGCTTCCCCCCTGTTCCAGAAGGTGGTTTGGGTCTCAACCAAACTGCCCATCATCAATTTGGGAATCCTCCCTCACACTCTGGAAATTGAATGTTTCCATTAGATACCTGGGGCGGATCACTCAAATAAGCTGATTCTTCCTGCAGAGGTTTGTGACAATTGAAGAGTGATCTGAGCATGACAAAGGACAGATATTAATGTCTCTGAGCCTTAGATCATGTTGCAGCTGCTCCCAAAATGAAAACCAGATTTAATGTGTGGCTTCCAGTATGTGTTAGACCCTATATAACTGAGGACAGGTCCATGGTTGTTATGGTCATTATGAACTTCAGAGCTGCCTCTGATTCTTCTCCTTAAGGAATGCAAGTTGAAGTTCCCAAAGAAAGACCAGCCTCAGGATCTCCACTGTCAAACTGCATGATGAGGTCCAGCAGCTGAAACAAGGAAGTTACCTTGCAGCAGGGAGGAGAGTACAAGAGTAGTGTTCCTATGATGTCCCTAGAAGTCAGCTTTATCAGTAAAGCCTCATGTCCAGTTATCTGTGGGTCAGTGACCCTCAATGCCAACAGAGTCTCCCAGATGAAAACTTCCACCCCATCTCTCCTGAGTTTGGAGCTGGTACAAAACCCCAAATCCAGATGGGCACATCTCTAAAAGGGGGAGATCCCTATGTACATGGCACAGGACAGCCCTTTTTGTATAATCACTCAGCCCAATGTAGCTCTTGAGTCTCCAAAAGGTTAAATGTGGATGCTGGCTATATAAACCCATCTTGAAATCCCTGCATTAAGTTATTTAGCCAAACAGGTATTCACAATTTTTTATCTCTTTAGTTTTCATTAGAAAGAACTCAATCACTGCTCAGCATATTCTTTGTGCTGCTTTTATTAGCATTCAAATGCCTTTGCTTTCTGGAAAGAGGCAAAGGAGGGAGATAGTGATAAAAATGAACACATTTTCTCCACCACCATCCTTGAAATTGTTTTGATCATCCTCTTGTTTCCCCTCCTCCTCTGATTAAAAATATTGGGTGGTTTCATCAGTGAAAAGGCAGTTCAGTCAGTCCCTCTATATTAGAAATAAAGAAAAATGAAGAGCAAAACAGTATTAAGTATGCACTGGACCAGCAGAATAATTGCTTATACAGCATGCCAATATTTTGGTTTTTTCCCTTTATTATTGCTGTTGACAGTTTGACTTTTTATCACTGTTTTACAATCTAAATGGGTTGCTGGCAAGGACTCTGATTAATTCCAAGAGCCATATGTCAAAATTCTGCTGTCGGCATGGCAGCCATCAGCCTCCTGCCCCTTCTGTTTTTTAAAAGGCAAAACGAATGTGGGACACATGCCGAATAAATCTAATTAAGGTTTTTAGCTCTCCCCAAATTCCATCTACCAGAATTTCAAAGCATTAGGTTGTCAGTGTGTGACAATGTTCTGTGTCCAGCTGTGAGATGATATTGGCTAAATAAAGAGAAGTGTTAATTTTAAGTTGCCTTTTATTTTCCAATTATTTAACAACTCAGTAGCAACAAGAACAATAAGCCTCAATCTCTTTCTATGTGGGCACTTTGACACAATTCAGAGATTGTCCAGCATTTATACTTAACTAAATAGCTTCTATCTTTCCAATAGGAACTGCCAACATTTTTGTGCAGCCAACCCTAAATATACTTAACATGGCATGAGCCTCATTGAACTCAATGGAACTCAGTTTTAAATAAACGTACTTGTGGTGAAGGGAAAACATCAGCCTCCTTCTGAGTAAACCACAGTAGCAGAGTATGAGTGTTTATAGACTCAGTGCCTGCTGAGCAAAAAGGCTGTTCTGATGAAGGAGCAGATGGGGAGGTTGGAGGAGAAGGTTGAGGGAGATATCATAGGATAACAAAGAGAAATCTATGAGAAAGCACCTCCTGGATTATCCTCATCAAGCCTGTATAAATAGACTCCCCCACCCTTCTATTTTGTCTGGCCAGGACTCAGCTCATTGCCCAGGCAGAGAAGAGAGCTGGTTCTTCAAGCTGGATAGCCTTTCTCAGAAGGAAGGAAGGGGCCAGAGATTACAAAAGTAAGGAATTGCAAATTTGCTGAGGCTTATTGAGACTGGTGCAAGAGCAGGAGATCAAGCCTCAGACTACTGCTGCCAGATCAGTTGACTTCCTTGGCTGGGCATGTCATTTTCAATGTAACTTTGGATTCTTGGTTTGGACTGCTCAGGCTCCAAAGAGTATATTTTTGTTTTCAATCCCTATCCCTGAATGTTGAAGGGACCAGGGAGGATAAATTTCAGTAGGTTTTCTACATCTTTGGAGACTCCAGTGTTGGCTTTGTTACTCACTAGCCAGCTCCCCACCTCTCTGTCTACAAGAATCTCTGCCACATTGATGTCCAAGTTTGGATGAAGAAGAGGCCTGGTAGTAGCCCATCCACAAAGTGTAAGCAATCCACCCATGAAAAGAATACCAGAGTCCTTCTGGACAGATCAAACATCTATCTAGTTCAGTATTCCATTTCCTAAAGTGGCAGCCAGTCACCTTTGAGTGCAATAGCATCTCAGGGTCATGACCCCCTAGTGCAAAATAGCACCTTTCTCAGCAACTGGTATTCAGAATCTTACAGGATGGACTTGGTCAATGCTGGTTTATGGACATCAAATAACAGCTGTGTCCTTAAGAGTGAATAATGAAACTTGAACCACGTTCTGGCTTACAGTGCAATCTTAGTTTACTCTTTTTCATTTTCATGACCTCCGCTTGATCTTTGTTGCATCTTGGTTATGTACAGTAACATTTCATTTTTCACAGCTACTCCTCCCTGAAAACCCCAACACACAGCATCTCTCCCCTTGCCTTATTTTTTTTTCCTGCCCAGTACACTCTTTTCTTTTTTTCTGAACACAGTAGGGAGAGTTATTGCCTTTGGTCATGTTTTAAACCTGTCTGATGGTATCTTAAACTAGTGACTGAGTACCAGTGATTGTTTGGTGCTTGCAATATGTCTTTTTGGAAAGGGCCTTTTCTCTCAAAAAGCTGTAATGGTAGAAAAAGAAGCTGGAGGGATTTTATTAGTCTCTTGGATCAAAAGTTTCTCCCTCTCTCCCTCTCTCTCTCTTTCTTTCTTCCCAGATAAAAATTCAGAAAAAAAACATAAATTGCTTTGTTTTTGTTCAACTGTTTTGCAGGTTTTCAGGCAATGAGAAATGTTATTTTCATCCTATTCCCCTTGTTCCTTGGTTTTAACACGCCTCTCAAATACTCAGTATTTTGTGGCCAGGATATCCTCAGGGTACATTTGACTATCCTAACATTTTTCTAAATATATCTTCTGTTTCTGTAAATGTTAGTTGTTTTCTGAGCTGCTGTACCCTGTCTGTGTGCTTAGATAGTGCTGTTTTAACAGTTCATTTTTGATACATATGATCTTTTAGTAGCCTGCTATTCCTCCTAGGAATTCAGAGCAGTGAATACCTCACTTTATGATATCTTTTCTGCAGCAATGTGACACAAAAGAGCACCACCCACTATTGCATCTACTCGTAGCAGATTCTAGGAGTTGCTTCACAATTTTCCCTGGCCTGTTTCTTCTGTTAAAATTCAATTTTTAATACAGTATCCTAAGTAGATACTAACCATAGTAAAATATTGCAACTGCTGCCATCAACATATTTCCCTGAATCTTGTCATGCCTTAATGATTTGGTACTATGGTAAAACTGTGGCATTGATATCAGGTGGGACAACCTTTCTAGAGAAGCAGGATTAAAATGTTTATGAAGGAAATTGTGTTGTGAGAGAATAAATAATTATTTTTCAAATAGTAAATGAAAAATACATAACTCAGGGACAGCCAAATTTGGAGGGCAAATGGGAACTTTTGTAACATTTACAAAATGGCTGTCATGATAGATTTGACCAGTTGCTTACAAAATACTAATTTACAGAAGACAAATAGGTTAAGCGTCGCTCCCATTCTCAGCTCTACAAACCACTCCTTACCATCTAAATTTATCTTTGTCTTTTTTTTTCTGCACAAGCTGATATACTTCCAAACAAAACCCTGGACTGCAACCACATATCATTCCCCCTCCCTGCTCCTCCCAAATACCCATACAGTCAATATGGGAACCAGAGGACTTCTTGTAGATAAAAGTAATACTGTAGACTTGAGTCTGGCTTTTTCTATCATCATCATCATCATCATCATCATCATCATCATCATCATCATCTACAGAAATTTAAAGAGTAAAAAAAAAATTCAGATGGAAGAGCAATCCTGGTGGTCACCAAGGTGGATGCCCAGAAGCACACTGGCCCCTTACCACAGGCGTCATTAGACTTTTACTGTTCCAGTAATAAAAGAGTTTTCCTTGGCTCAAATGGCTTTTCCCTAAACACAATCCTCACTAAACCCTAATTGGAATAGATATAAACAAGTAATAATTCTTTACTTTTTTAAATCTCTGGCTTGCAAGACAATTCAGTTTTCTAATCTCTTTTTGCTCATGCTACCTCTGGTCAGACTCTTTCTGAAACCTGGTGCTAAGAGGCTCTGCTATTGACTTCAGACTTCAGAGCTGTTTGCTACCCCTACAAAAATCAGCTATAGGTTCCAGATCCTTTTCCAATACAGATTACTCAGACTAAAAGATTTGCCCCTCTTCCAACTCTGCTCCCTTCAGCTGCAATCCCATCTCCTCCAGTTGTTATTTAGCAATCTGATACTCTCAGCCTTTAAACTTCTATTTTCCTTTTTTTAAAACTCCAGACAAAACTCATGATATATCCTGTTCCTTATAATCCTTCTAACTACTAACAAAACTTTGTTGTGTCCTTGAATAATCAGAATGGTAATTTACTATCTCCTAATTACATCTAAATTGTTAGTTTGAAATCTCCTTTCTATAGCAACTGTTACCAAGGCAGCCACATTTTTTCCTGTCCAATATGGAGCACTAAACTCTGCTTTTGGCTTACTTGGTTACATTATGACCTTACTGAGAATGCAATAATCTATGCGTTCAGTTTCCAGTGGAAGGCTTGAACCCCATAAAATAAGATCTGCCTATGTATGTTTGACAATTCCCAATAAGGATGAAACTGGTCACATACTGTCTCCTTGTGGTCAATATAACTGAAAACACTACATTGTATAAAAATAGAGATGTTCCCTCCACTCCAAGAAGGATGTGTGTGTGTGTGTAAGTTATATAAAACCTCGTACATGGATACATGACATAATGTAACACCTGCATAGGGAAAGTAGATTGTATATACCATTTTGATAGACTTCACTGAGGGGTCACTTTGAAACCACATTAATTACGGTTCCTCAGGACCTCCCTTCTAATATAATATACCTCAGAGGTGGGACCCAGAAATTAGGGTCAATGAAGATGGTTGCAGTTGCAGTGGCCTCAGCTGGCATTTTCTTCACAATGCCAGGTCGTTTTTTGCTTTTAAAGAAAATATATTTTAGAAAAGTCAACATTAGCTGTAATGGATGCTGGTATTGGAGAGTAAGATGCCGAGTCTTGGGTGTAAAAGAAAGTTTGGGAGAAGTAAATGAACTGGCATCAAACAGATACAGTATATCTAAGATTTTGGAACCTAGAACTCCTGCCTGTTTGACTCCATCAGATTAAAATGATTCTCCATACATCCTTGAATTTGACTGTCTTGAATTAATTTCTGAGCTTCCTGGTTGGCCACCACATGAAACAGAATGTTGAATGAGATGAATCTTTAACCTGATCCAGCAGGGCTGTTTTTAGGTTGGTATTCATTCTGAGAGAAAAGGAAAGTTCATTGACATGGCATTTTAACATTTGCATTTCTATTTGCATATCTGACTCTCTTTGTTTTTGCTTCTGAAGACAAAGTCTCCTTTGCAATTCCCCTGCCTTAGTTCATTTGATTTCATCCTTAATAGGAAACTAGAATCTGAGCAATCCATCTTCCCTTTTTCTCCCAAGCTACTCAACAGTTTTAAAGTTACAATTCCCTTTTCCCCAGTCCCTTAAAACTGTTTAGTAAAGTGGCTTTTGCAGGGTCAGCTTAGATCCTGCTGTCCCTCGTGTATCCTTATTGACAGATTGAGAAACAGTCATGTATATTATGACAATCTGATGGGATTTGTAGCCATTCATGACTTAACAAATAACTATTCTTGGTTGCTTTTGACAGAGATGGCTTTTATCCTTGCCTGTACCTTCCTTTTATCAGCATTCATCCCAAAGAAAAGAACACCAGTACTGACTGCACTCTGTAATGTGTTTTGGAAATGATCTGCCAAGTTTGTCCCATGCCCTAGAGCAGTGTTTCTTAACCTTGGCAACTTTAAAATGCATGGACTTCAATCCCCAGAATTCCGCAACCAGCATGCTTTTCCATGGGTAGGGAGGACAGGCAGCAAAAGTGTCCTATTGAGCACCCAGCTAGGTTTCTCTTGCCCATCCAATGGATCAAAGGCTGCAGGTGATCCACTGACTGGGTTGGGACTTCAAAACAGAGACTCTTTCCTGCTTTGTTGGGAACCCCAGCACCTGATCCATGGGAGGGGGTGATGGAAGATGCAAAGTTGTGGATATGTATTAGGACTGCATTATTTGCTGTGTCTTTGTGCTAGCTGTGATATGATCCCTTATCCCAAACCCACCTTTGGAACTATCTCCTGTTCTTTATTCTTTCCTAAGATCTACTGTACTTATATGTAACTCCATTACCCCACCACTGTGAGTCAGGCTCTGTGGATGATCCATGGGTAGGTAGAGGCTTCCCAATAAAGCAGGAGTGGAAAGCCACCCCCACCCCAACAGGCTTTGATGGATGGTTAAACTCATCACTCCACCACCTGTCAAACTCATCTCCTCCTTTCCCCACCTGCCTCGTTCCCAGCCCACAATAAGGACAGTGATTGGTGGATCTTTTCCCCACTGGCAGGGGAGTTCACCAATCGCTGTACCATAACTTTCTTAGCAATAAACTGTTAGGACAGTGCCAGTCACTGGCCTCATTAAGGAGGCAGAGTAGAGATCGGCTGTGTCAACAACGAAAATTTATGCTGGCATATTTTGTGCTGCCATAGGGACTGGAGGAAAACACATTAAACCAGCTGTCTGGATGTGCACTAAGCCATTTATTATGGTGTAGGTTTTTGTGACTAAGTCCATCAGATCACATGCTTCAGCTGTATTTGAGGTGCAACGTATGTAGCCTTCTCGGGAGAAAATTGCAGGCTGCAAGGTCAGTACTGAAAGCACCTTCTCCAAAGTTAATATGTACGTTCAGACTGAATGCAAATGCGTCCCTGTCTCTCCCTCTCTGTCTCTCTCACACACTACAGGCTGACTCACCACCTACCTTTTCACCTGGCATAATTTCAAAAGCGTTAAAGGGTTCCCTTTTGCTTTTCCTGTGCTATGGTAGATGACATTTTCCCAGGCCTTCAAATTGCTCTGATGTTTATATGTGAACAAATCTGCAAATCAATGAAGTAAACAGCTTTTGTAGGTGTTAGTTTAACAAACAAGCTATTAAAGCAATTTACTACTGATGACATGTCAATGTGTAATTTCCCTGTATACGTTTACAAAGTACCATGAAAAATACCAGCAATATAGTTTCATTTTAATGTTTGAATTTTGGGGTATCTGTAAGGGGATTTGTATTTATTTTATGCAGTTGTGAACTATTGTTTATTATGTAATGCAATATATGGCTATCTTGAAGCCCGGTGGGCATGAATATTTACTTATATGACTATAATAAAAGCCAGCTGGGTGACTTTGGGCCAGTCACTCTCTCAGAGGCCAACCTACCGCACAGGGTTGTTGTTGTGGGGAAAATAGAGGCAGGATATTAGGTATGTTCACCACCTTGAGTTGACCAAGATATATAAAAAAGGCAGAACAACAACAACAACAACGTCTGCCTATCCCAGATCCTTGGGAAGAACTTGATAGGTGGCTAAAAATGCCAACCCGGTCTAAACATCTGGTTGACTGTGTGACCAACCATAATAATAGCAGAACTGCTTGGATCTAGAACAGAAACAACACTTGCAGGAAAACTGAAATTCAACAAGGTTTTTATGCAGCATGTATTTAGACATTGAAATTTGGTCCCCAAACTTGATATTCTCCAAAGCAGAAATTTAATAGTCTGAAGTTTCAAGAGATAAGATTGGTTAAATATATAAAACCCAGGTCTGGTGAATTACCTGTTGATTACCTGCAAATAGAATCTCCTAACATCAAATGTTGGTTTTTACAGTTCTGTTACAAGCAAATATTGATTGCTATTGCACAGCAGCTACTTGTTCAATATCATCAGCGGTTAATTGCTTCACGTCAACTGTAGCTGAATGTCCACTGCACAATCTTCACATGAAAAATGTGAATATGATTTGCCATAATCAATAGTAACAGAGTAGATTTCTTCCTCTTCCTCTCTCTTTGTATGTGACCATATATATGCACATTTATTTTGACTTTGCTAGGTATACACTATATTAAAAATATACTTTTGGCTGGCAGAAATTCAAAGAAATTAGCCTTTTTTCCCACTGTCTATTCATACTGTATAGACTACCACATGCTGGTTTATAGGACAGCACTCATTCTTAAAAAACCCCCACACAGAATGAATCCTGCTGGATTAGACTAAATATTTGAAACAAGCGTTTACATCTTCCACTTCACAATCTCCTTGTTTTCTCTATATATGATTTCTATTTCTTCTAGCTTTCTTTTCTGATGAGCAGAGAAGCTTCAGAACTGCCCATAGGCAGAGCTCTCATGCATTAAGATTTCCTCAGATGGTTAGTATAACATATAGTTTGCAGCAAATCTCCAGGGTATCCAGCAGAGACATTTCCTTGTCATGCTACTTGAATTCTTCTAAGTGGTGACAGTGAGGATTAAACCTGAAACTTTGGGTCTGAATAACTTTGTGTCTGAATACAGTACATGAGCTTTACCACCAAGCTGCTCCTGAAAAACATGGACATGTTCCACAGGAATGATTAAAGATGGTGTAACTCACAGATGTTTGCACTGATGTCTCTCATTATTTGAGAAAAACAACACTTAATGGACAGCAGATCTCTGAACACTCATCACCACTGAATTCATATAAAGATGTTCATTTAAAAGACAAATACAGGAGGAAGTGGAGGATGCTAGACCCACTTCAGCATTTCTTGCTAACCACAAAAACATGTTGTGATAGCCACCAACTTAGTTTTTACAAATATAAATTCCATATTTGTATATATATCAACATATCTTTGAAAGAATCTGATCCCATTTATCTATTTGCATTTGGTTGGTTATGGTGAACTCATTTCAAGGTTGATTAATTCCATATCCATTAGCCTGAGTTTGAGAAAATGTGTTATAATTGAATACCCTAATTGCATATTCTTCACTATATAACAATAGCATGAACTATCAGAGGCTACTGAATTAATAGATTAAAGTCTATCTAGTTAATGCATTATTGAAGTGGCAAATATTTAATATTACATTCACCAGTATCTGAGAAGTTGAGAATCATATCACATTTGCATTCTTTGCTAATAAAATATGAACCCCTCCCCCAAATATTTATGCTACTTAGTTTAAGAACAAAATGAAATCTGGCATCGCTCACTTTTTCCATGACCCCAAACTAGTGCAGTCTTACAAACTGGTTTCTATGAATTGTAAGAACTAGGAATAAATGAGTTGTTATTCAGAATAGCTATTTTTAACTTCAGATGTTTTCACCTTCTTATAATGAACATGCCCTGTAAATGAACAAAGAAATAAATTTCATAAGAATTATGACTAATCACAGGACACAATGCACAAGAGCTATTCAGAAGGTGCAAAATAAATAGAATGGTTTATTTAAAACTGCACTTTAAGAAGGATCCAATTAAGCTAGAACAGGTGCAATAAGGTTGAACATTGGACTGGAAAGTAAATCTTAGGAGGAGAAACTGATGGAACCTTGAGAAAAGACAACCATTTGGGGATAGGTTGAAGTATCTGAAGGGAATGCAGAATGCAGGACCCGGAATATTGGACCTAAGTTGCAGGAAGGCAGATTCCAGGTGGATGTCAGGAAAAAAAAATTCTAACAATAAGAGCAGCTGGACAGTGGAACCAATTACCTAAGAAAGTAGTGAGTACCCCTCTGTTGGATCTCTTCAGGCAGAGGCTGGACAGATATTGGTTAGAGATGTTTTAATGTGAACTTTATAGGCTTTTATTTCAGCTGTTCTGCAAATTTGGGAAGACTGACTGCCATGCTCCCAGCTTGCATTTCACACTCAATTAGCCTGCAGTTATGAGTTCCTGAAGCATTTGCAATCTGCAGTTGGTGAGGACAAAATGAAGAAAAGCAAGTTGGACTTCTGTTGCATTGGGAATGATTTGCAAACGGAGTGGGTTGTGGTGTGACAGGGCTCTGACTGATGATGTAGCACAGCTTTTTTGAAACCTATGGTTCTACAAGAAGTAATATTGTTAAACCCTCTATATTGGGCATTAAAACAGATCCCTCCTCAATTGATGTAAAGACCTTTTTAATTCAGCATCCTGTTTCTCCACAGTTGCCAACCAGGTGTCTCTTGGAGGTCTACAATTAGGACAGGAGGCAAGTGCTCCCGCCCTCCCTATATTGCTTTCTGACATAGAAGAAACACTCCCCTATATCAAATCCAGCTAATGGTCTGTTTAGCCCAAGGGTTCCTAAACTTTTGCCATCACATCTCCCTTTAGTATAATCTTAATGGACACACTTCCCCTAAAAAATCCAAACACCAAAATGAACACAGATGAACAATAAAAACAATACAATGAAACTTTGGGAAAGGTGGATTTATTGTAACAATGTAACTAAAAGGTTTTTCACACCTCCCCAAGGGAGGTACACCTCACAGTTTGGGAAACCCTGGTTTTATCTTTTTTTTTTTAGTCTATTAAGAGCCATATTCCTTGAAGAGTATTAGGTACTGTACCAGCAGTGTCCAAGGGTGTGTATGTGTGTCAACATTGGCAAGATGTTGGATGGAACTTCATGATGCAAACCCCACCCCTTTGATATGTGCATTGGGTCTACTAAAAAAGTTTGGGGCTTGCGTTATGACTCATTATCTGCCATGTTGCTGATTTTAACCCCCCCTCCCCCCCGTGGATGCTACTGTGCCACATAATGGTGACAAGCAGGACCTTAGCCAAAAGTAGTCAGGGCCACATTCTTTGATATCTACCTGCTTGCAGAGATTACCTGCTTTTGAAATTAAGCCAAGGGCAATAAGCCCTAGACCAGTGTTTTTCAAACTTGGCAACCTTAAGATGTATGATGCTGGCTAGGGAATTCTGGGAACTGAAGTGCACACATCTTAAAGTTGCCAAGTTTGAAAAACACTGGTCTAGACTCTTGGTCTATACTGACCTGTGACAGTTCCCCAGTATTTGAGAGTTAATTGTATACAGCAATACCACATTTAGAATTCTGTAATTTGCCATGGATATAGCACAAAAACTCCTCTCCAGATGTTGGCTTCTGCATATCTACTTAACCAAAGTCACCCTCAATTTTTCACTTCTTTTTAGTTTTTTAAAAACTGTGCTGCATCATCAGCCAGAGCCCTGCCCCATTGTCCTCACCAACTATAGATCTCAAATGCATTCAGAAGCTTGCTGTCATGCTCCTTTTGGAAAGTCAGTCTTCTCAAAACTGCAGAACTGCTGGATTTTTTTCCCCTGCTTTTAATGCACCAATCTGATTTACAGCTAATATCATCATACTGACATGGAAAATTCTTTCTGGTAAGACTAATATTGGGTTCTGTGATGCTAAATGTTATGGAGTTTATATCAATTTATAATGTTCATACAGCTCATTGGACAACAGGAGATCTTGACTAACTGGAAAAATTTGGAGAAAATGGCAAGATGAATTTCAGCAGGGTAGCAATAATTAAAGTCATACTGTAAGTACAGTATAGAATGAGGGAGACTATGCTGATCAGTAATATGCACAACATTATGTGGGTATCTTGGTGGATCACAAGCTGAACATGCCCAACAGTGTGATGCAAAAAACCCAAATGCAATTCTAAGTTGTATCAGAGGATGAGTTCAGATAGGTGCAGATACTCATGTTGTCAGCAGATCAGCTTAAGTGTTGTTTATTACTATTTATAACTGTTTACAGTAATGAGATGATGTAGTTTGAGGGTATTAAGTACGTGTAAATATAATAGAAATGGTGCACAAGTGAAATCCTAAAGAATACCTTAACAATTCTTTGCTGGCAAATTGCAAACTTCTTTCCTTTCCTTCTACCCCCCACCCCCAACTGCTTATCTCAAGCATTGGTTTTGGAATGCTAATTGTGTTCCTTAGGTATCCAACCTGCTTTTGCTCTAATGGAAGGGAAAAAGAAAGCTACTACCTTCACTCTACTAAAATTCTTTCCCTAGCTCCAGCACCTGAACCACCTGGGTTTTACACTGAATGGGACCCAGTGCAAGGATGTCTTTTCTAACACTGCTTTGGGTTCCTTTTCTCCTCTGTCTGCTGCAGGTATCCTTTGCCCATTTCATGCTCCTCAAATGTGGATCACCTGCGTTTCCTGCTCCTCCAGTCGCCTCTCTTCTTTACCAACTATGTTTGGTCTGGTCATTTCTCCCACTTACTGCATCTTCTGCAGAATCTGAAATAAACAGCTTTCTTCCTCTTCTTCCTCTATATCTTATTTCTGGCCTAGGTGCCAACTTGCAGGTATCTCCAGAGAATTTAGGTTATTTTTTTTCTCCCTGCCTACATATTTACCTCCTTGTGATCAGTCTTGAGATCTTTCTGGAAAAAAGTCAAACATCTTGCATCTGGATATCTACAATTCTATATAGTTCTCAAGCATAGCAGATCACCTGCCACAGGCTATATTAACAGAAGCTGGAGCCAGTCAAAGGTATTCTCTTAATGGTCAATAGCACTGGTCCTTTAAAAAGGGGCCTGGTGATCAGCAGTGGGCCAGAAGATACTAGAGAGGCTCAAGGCTCTTCCTGGAGACATCAGAGAAAAGAACAAAGGTTATGAGTAAAAGAAGGGAAGAAAAGCCAGAAGATCCTAGACTTCCAAAGATGGTTGGAAAAGCAGTTAAATCAGGATGATGGCTTCAGTGAAACAGAAAGGTAGTAGTATAAACAAGAGGAAGATGGTGTTGGAAGACAGCAGGGGGGCTGGCAACATTCAGTAGTGGAGAGAGGCAGGATGACTTGGAAATGATAAGAAGGCACCATGGAAGATGTTGGTTAAGCCATTTATGCATTGATAGTTCTGAGCAGCTGAGAAGTCCAGGTGCAGGTAGGCAATTAAAAGCTCAGAGTGCTGGCAAATGGTCAGAGATTGGCCTCAGAAGGATGTCTTGGCTCAGTAGAGAAGGATGAGGACCATACCATTGTGAAAGAGTTGCTGGCAGTCCAGCAGTGGAGGGTCTGGTGGAGTGCAGCACTGTACCTGGGAGTAGGTGCACAAAAGCCATGTAAAGGGCAATCTTCCAAGGAAGGGCTTTGGGTAGATGGAAAGAAGGTAAATAGAGTATGAGTACCAGTGAATGACCCAACTGGGAAGGGTTCCCAGGTGGGAGGTGCAAAGGACAAGTAAAGGGCTGGAAGCATCAGCAGTGAGTGGCTTAAGTAGGCTGAAATGAAACCTAATTGCCCAGTTATGCCAACATCAAGTAATGCCATCAGTAGTGCCAATACTACAGTGGGCAAGCCCAGCAAAACTGGCTTACAATGGAGGCCAGCCCATCAGCAGCAAAACAGTCAGGGGAGAAGTACTGGGAATGTGGCCAGGAAGATAGCACTGAGAAGTTAGAATAGAATGTGGACTTCCAGGGAAGAATGGCAGACTAAAGACGGCTCTGTGTAAAGCAGGGCTGATGACTGCGGCTAAGAACAGGGAGCCGATGAGTAGATTGGCTCCTTCAACCCTCTCTGGACAGAGAGGATGTGAGATCGCCCAAGCTGCGCTCTGTATGGTTACTTGTCACAAGGATACTGCAAGACAGCAGTCTCTGGAGGGTGGGAGAATCAGGAGCCAAGGGAATTTGCCATACTTGCTCCAGCCGCAGTCGGAACCTTTCAAAGGACACTAAGTTCACCCTTCCTTTGCTAATCACTTTCATAAATTGCCTATTAACTGCTATATAAAGAAGTTAGATACCTTCAAAATGACAAAGCTGGAAACACTGGGTGAGTGCCTTCAATCCTTAATATAAGAAAATGAAACTGTTTCTTTAAAAGCTTTAAGAATTCAAAATAAAGATCAAAAAGCAAGACAAGGTTTTGGCTATAGAAAGTTTTAAGTGGATTAAAGGCTCAGAAAACATTGGAGTGTTTGATGCTGAATATTAAGATTTTGAAATTAATTTTAAAGAATAAATGCATTTTTGTGAGAATTATTTTCAATATTGGAGACATAACAAAATAAGCAATTTATAATGGTATTCAGAGGCATTTTTGAGGAATTGCATCAGGACCTCGAATCAATGTCAGTTGTGTTGTGTGTTCTTAGGAACAGTCTGTTCCCAGAAGAAGCTGTTACAGAAAAAGATTTGCAACAAAATTTATCTGAGAACAACATGAACAAGAATTTGTCATTAGACATTAAAAAAAAATAAATCAGATGAGGCTTTAAAAATTAAGAAGGAAATAAACATGCCAATCCCAGAATATTTGGAATAATTTCTTCTTGCTGGACTTACAAGAGGCTTTTTAAAGTTTTGAAGAAATTTGAGACAAGGATCAATAATCTGAATTGAATTAAAGAGCAAAATTATTTTATACAAAAGGAAGGAACACAAAGTTGGCTTATTTGATCAGGGTTAAAATGGGACATGTTGTTATTTTGGGTGGTTCTTTTTGGACTTGCTGACATCTGGACTGGAAACGTGTACTGGATTTGCTTACAGTTAACATTGTGTTTAAGGCTTTTTCCCTACAGACACTTTATGTATCCTAATCTGACAGCATCTAAATTGGCTTTGTATCTAACTGTCCTTTCACTTAAAGTAAGGGATCTTTGTGAGCTTGTTCTCTTTAAAGAAGAAATTGTCTCTCTTTGTCATGTTAAATTTCAGTCTTTTGTTCATACTAGGATACTGGGATCACTTTATTCTTTTAAATGTGGATTTGCTTACATTTAAGAGCTGAGATATGGAATGATGAATTTGACATTTGTTAATTAATGTTATTATTTTAGGGCTCCGTTTGGACTTTTTGCTGACCCCTGGATTGGAGAAGGTGTTACTTATTGGATTTGCCTATAGTTAAGAGTTGAGTTATAGGATGATAAGTTTTATATGTGCTAATTAAGAGGAGGTGAAGAGATAGTGAAATTGTTTATAGGTGTGATGAGAATGGGAAGTCACTTTCTTAGGGCTTTTTTTTCGTCTCTCCTTTTTGTTTCCTTGTATCTCTTATTCTTTCTATTTTTTCTTTTCTTTTTTAGTTTGTATTATCTTTTACTATTGTAATTAAAACTTTTAATAAAATTATTAAAAAAAAAAATTAGAATAGAATGTGACACGGCTGTCTGCAACCAGGGGAGGGCCAAAAAAGTCAAGATGGCAACTGTGAGCCCCATCTGCTGATGTACAGCCAAGGTCCAACTTCAGAGGCAGGGCTTTGTTCACATAGTCAAGGCTGTCATCTTGACATTTTTGACCTCTTCTGTGGGTGTTCCAAGAATGTAGCATAGATAGTGTACAATAAGAAAAGAGTAAACACTAAGGGAAAAATACTAGAGAGCTACTGATATAAAGTAAGAACTTAGATCAAGATAGACTAGAAAGAGAAATAAGCATAAGGTAGAAGAATAGTACAACTGAACAGAAATAGAAAATAGTATAAAACTAAATAAAAAGAATAAAATTGAGCTTTGAAGATTATCATAGTCCATGAAAGAAAAGATACAGAATAAAGCAACTTACTGTAAATACCAAGGATAGGTAGCCTTTCTTTCTTAATTAAAAATATCTCTGTTTTGTAATAAAATTGCTTTCCCAATGGAAGTTAGTGTGTAGTTGTGTGCGCCCTGCCTGGGTTTGCACCATCCCTGAACCTGAGACAATGCAACACATTGGAGAATGTTCTGAAGAGAGCAATAAATACAAACAGAGATCTGGAAGGAACAGTTGGAGGTGTTGGATATGTTTAACCTGGGGAAGAGAAGATGGTGAGGAGACATTATAGCTCACTTAAAGTATTTGAAGGGCTGTCATGTAGAACAGGGTTCCTCAACCTCAGCAACTTTAACATGCTGGCTGGGGAATTCTGGGAGTTGAAGTCCACCCATCTTAAAGTTGCTGAGGTTGAGGAACCCTGATGTAGAAGACAGAGCAGAGTTCTTCAGAGCTGTTGCAAAAGATTGGACAGGAAACAATGGATTTAAATTACAAAGAAGTAGATTGTGGCTGAATATCAGGAAGTATTTCTGAACAGTATTAGTTGTACAACAGTGCAACAGGCTGCTTAGGAGTAGGGGCAGACACACTTTCACTGGAGATATTTAAACAGAAGCTGGATGGCCATAATGAGAAATGCTCTAGTAGTGGACAGGAGGTTGGACTACACCATCGCCATGATCTATTCAAATCCTTATCTTCTGTGATTTACCAAATTAGAGGCCAAGGGATAGGAACCAAAAGATGATCAGTTGTGATAGGCTGGGTACAGTCCATTTGAGTGAATGTCTCACAAAACAGCCAGTAGTGAGCGTCCCAAAAGCTCAGGGTGCCCCTTCCTGATAAAGAAGAAAATCAGAATGCTCAGGATAACTGAGACCAAGGTGCAATGGAAATTATTGTTTTTGAGGTGAACACTGAGGTGCAAAAATTAGGAACTTTTTACTGATGTCTGAGAGCTGCTGTTGATCAGGTTGATTTAAGCCACCTTCCTAATATTAAGGGGGAGTTTGACAGCAAGGCTCCCTGAAAGAGACAGTTTTTTTGTAGTGGATTTTTCAGCTGCCTCCCAGCTCCTTAATCCCACTGATGGCTGTGTTATGCACCACTGCCTGAGCTGAGTGAAGCCTGTAGCTTAATTAGCCCATCCTGCATCCTGGTTATTGGGCACTGCATCTGAAACATTTTGAGATCTTGGAATATTTACCTTTTCAGGAATAGGCAATCAGTGACATTTCAGTGGTTGCTGAACTGGAAGTCCCAGCATCGCTCACTAATGGTACAATCTAGCTGGGACTGCTAGGAGTTGTAGTCCAGCAACATCTGGTATGTCACAGGTTGCTCTGTCCCTGTGCTATGACTGGGTGATACAGAAATACTCTGGGAGCAGTTTTAGAAAATGACTAATTCTAACTACATTCATCAGACTTCAGTTTACTGTGAATTTTTTTTGCTTTTGTTTCTCTTTTGCTAACATTGGAAAATTACCAGAGAAAAATTACACTAAAAGAATGTGAACAGATAAGGGTGGGCTGAAAGCTGTCCTTTCTTTTGAGCGGCAGGCCACGGCCACCTTAAAAATCTGGAAAAGACGGGTATGGCCAGCAAAATTATTTTAAAATTTAAAAATAATATAACTGCCAACACACAACTGTCCCAAATTATGCCATGCCATGCCATGCCATGCCATGCCATGCCATGCCATGCCATGCCATGCCATTCTATAGAAGACAGTTTGTCAGCAAATTTCAGTGGCAAATTTACTTATTTGATTTGGTTTATATAGACTCAGAAAGGAACCTAATCAGACTTGCAAGATTGATGTCAGCCTTCCCAAGTAGACTACACAGAAAACATGATCAGATGAGCTAATTCTACTTTATTGTAAGGCTACATTAACAGAATCTTATAAGTCTGATTGTACAAATCTCCCACCGTCCCTTTTACTGCCTGAGAAGTTAGGGAGGTTCCTTTCTGAGTCTCTTTCTCTGTCCATTATGCAGCTGTGGGCTATGCCCTCTCTTATCTGACCATTCCCTAGGCAGCATCTCTTCCCTCCGTCTCCCAAAGTCATTCCCACATACCATTACAGAGAATATGTGGTTGAAAGGACTGAAATTTACCTTATGTTATAATCTTAAAGAGAATTTTTATAAAATGAAGTATCACTGGTATATATCACTGGAAAAATTGCGTAGTATGTACAAAGGTATTTCAAATTTATGTTGGAAATGTAAATAACAAAAGGGGACATTTTATCATGCTTGGTGGATGTGCGAAAAGGGCAGAAGATTTTGGACTCAATTACATATATTACTACAGAAGATTTTAAAGATTAATATACAGTTGAAACCAGAAGCTTTTCTTTTGGGACTGATGGATAAGCAGTTGGAAAAAACCCACAGAACTTGGTTTTTATATATAATAACTGCAGCAAGATTATTATATGCACAAAGAGGGAAAGATTCAATATTAATCACAATGGAGGAATGGATGATGAAGATGATGAAACTTGCTGAGATGGCCAAATTGACAGCTTTGATTAGAGAAAAGACATTGTCTAAGTTTAATGCTGACTGGAAACCCCTTATTGACTTTTTGCAGGAAACAGAAAAAAAATGAAATTATGATATATGGTTTTGATAATTAGAAAAAAATAGATTATAGAAAAAATATAAGTCATGCTGTAAGAGGTTAATTTACATTTATACTTATAACTGCTGTAAAAGAAAATTGGAAGTCATTTCTTTATATTTTCTTTTTTCTCTTTTTTTCCAGTACTTTTGTCTTTGTCTTTTTCTTATGTCTTTTCTTTTTCCTTCTCTTTATTCTAAATATTAGTTCTTGTTAGTTTTTATATTTCTTCTTCAAATTTTGAATGAAGATATTTATCTATCTATCTATCTATCTATCTATCTATCTATCTATCTATCTATCTAAGTTTTATTCACTTATTTTGCTGCATTGTATATTGTGGAGAACATTGGTCTATGTGAAAAGAGAAATAAACAAACAGACAAACAAACAGACAGACAGCCTCAGTCCTGCAAGGATTTCACTTAGGCTATTTCATTCTATTAAGTAAAAGAATCTGCAAAAATACAAACAAGTGACTAAATCAAGGATGTCAGGGACTGTTCTAAGGGAGAGGCATTAGCTTGAATCTTATCCTCCATCTGATAAATACAAATGACTCTTTAGAGAGTAGAACATGTCATGGTATTATCTGGAAAAAGAAGAGTGGAATGGCATGGAAGACTGGTGCAGGCTGGCAAAGACTAGGTCCTGCCAAATATGCCTACTGCATGTCCAATGATGCTGCAAAAGTCCTGAGGCCTCCCAGAACCTATGGGACCAATGGTAAGGAGGTGCTACATCATCTTGCTCTGTTGCCGTCCTCTGATAAGTTGCAAGACAGAATGAAGCTCAGTGAATGACTCTAGCAAATATGGTATTTCAGCTTGGATTTAGTCAGAGTACCTTTTTTCTGAGAAACATCAGCCCGAATGCAGGCACATAGCTAGTCTTGCCATTCTTTTGATCATGGCCCATGTTATTATTTTAACAGCTTGTCCATATTTGTTTAAGATTTTCCCTTTCTGATATCTCATTCACTATAATTATTTATTTATCATCCACTATTTTATGTGCCGCCTCAAAGTCTTTATTTGATCAAGAAGTGTTGGGCATCTGCTTTCAATTCTGCACCATTTAATGGGACTACAAAATGATCCATACTATACATTAAATTGCTAGGTGTAAAGAAGGTGCCTCAAGCTATAGTCACACCAACTTTTAAAATGCAGTTCAAGATCTGAGAGAAAAATGACTTGCATACATTGGGTGAAACTCATTTAAGGGAACATGCTGTAAATTTCAAAATCATGTTTGCTTTAAAGGACTGTATATAGTGGGATTAAAATGTTGGGAAATCCTGCTCTAGTTTATCACCATCATCATTGCTATCTGAGATGCCTATGTAAAATATGGAGATGAAACGGTCTTCATCGACAGAAGGGCAATACCAGTGGTGGGAGCTGCTGTGTCTGTGTGGTCTGACAGCACCCTTTTGGGACACTCAATAAGTAAGGCAAGAATATTTGGCCTGTTTTGTGTTGTTTGGGATCTAGGGAGTTTAAGGAGCCAAAATCTGTGTCTATTTCACTCCTTAAGATCCATAATAATGGGCTTGCCCAGTTTTTGGGCAGGTAGCAAAGCCTGGTGTGGCCCTCAAGCCAAAACGGAATTTGCAGACATTTGATCTGAGTGTAGCAGAACAGGCCACACCACTTTGCATACAGTGGTCTTGCTGCTCTTCCCCATCCCCTAATACTACCTAAGATTGCTGCCTTACCCTACCTAATAATTGGGATGGCCTGCATTATTTGTTTGTCCTGACCTGTGGCTTGCTTTTTTATCCCATCTCCCTGGTAGTCTGGCTGGTAATCCTGGCTGGTTCTACTGTTTCTTATTCTCACCTTCTGAGAACACTCCAACCCAGACAATTGATAAAGCAACTCAATGCTGCACAATTCAGTCCTTGTTCTGGTGGCTCTCAATCATATTGCACTGTATGGTAAAGCTAACCGCATTTAAGATATGTCAATAGTAGGTAAGGCTGGGCTCTGCCAAATGTGGAGGGAAAAGAGACAGTGAAATCTGAAAGGGTTCCAGATAAGTTAGTTTATGTGTTTGTATGTATGGGCTGGAACTGAAAGCTACAGAGTATATTCAGTTTAAAAATGTGGGTGTACCAAAGCTTGTCTAGAGTGGAATCATGTAATTTCACTGATCTTTGCAGTGAATTTCTGACAGGGTAAATCCATGCAATTTTATTTTGAGTCATAAAACCCATATTTTAATGAATGACTCTTGGTGCTCTAATCTAAAGTAAAAATACAAAGTTACATGGATTACTTTTCATCTCCACATTTTCAGCATTTCTCAGTTTCATTCGCATAAAACTCCAGGAAAATGGATGGAAACTGGCTTCAAGAGAGACACGAGGAGAATGAGAGTGAGAGAACTGAACTCTTGAATGCCAGTTTTTACTTTGTTTCACAGTGAAGATGTATACCCTGGACAGAGTTATAATTCATGCACATTCTTACAAAGCAAAAGGGTGGTGGGCAGTTGCAACTCAGTGCTGGTTTGTACGCAGGTCTCCTTGCTTGCCTTCTCTGTAGCAGCACCTAGACTCTGGAATGAGGTTCTCCCAGGATCTGGATGGCCCCCATTCTGCTGTTGTTCAGAAGAGCTGTGAAGACCTGGCTCTTCACCCAGCCCTTTGGCAAGGGAGAGTGAGATCCCTCACTTCATTCATTCTGATCTGTCACAGTTGCCATCTTTTATCTTTTATTGATTTTATTAATAGAAGAGAATACATGTAGCTCAGGGTTGAACTGTGCGGTCCTTGGGATTCTCTGAGCTTGGTTGAGCCAAGCTCAGAGAACCCCAAGGACTCCACACTGATTTTATTGTAATCTCATTGTTATGAATTACCCGGATCATTGGGAGTCAGGCGGCATACAAGTTTAATAAATATTATTAGTAGTAAAAAAACCTTTGATCCCACCTGGGTTCAGCTTTTAAAAGAGGAGTGTTATGAAGCAGTATTACCTGCCCCAGAGCACCTTTCTGATCACTTTCTTGAGTATAAGCACTGCTAACTACTTCTGATTCAGAAATAAAGCCATCACTGAACTTTATACAAACTATTTGGCAATTACATGCACAAGCATGCCTACTGCATTCAGCCCATTGTTTGCAGAGAAAAGACTTACAGTATCACCGGAAATAATTTTTCTATGGAACTAGAATTGTTATTCCAGCTAAGAAGCAACAAGAAACAATAAAAGTAAGGCCATATGGCCATAACTATAACCCTAATCATCCGATGGGACCTCGGAGGCATGCCTTCTCAGTGGCCCCCAAGCCCTTTAGAACAGCCTCCCACCTGAGATCAGAGGGATCCCTACCCTTTTAGCTTTCTGGAGGGCTGTGAAGACTTGGCTCTTCCCCCAAGCATTGGGCTAGGATGGGGATTGAGCTGTGAGGATGTTGGGTTTGGTGCCTGGGGGGAAGGGTACCTTTGTTTTTAACTATGTTTTATGGATTGTTGTGAGCTGCCTAGAGTCATTGTATGAGATAGGTGGCCATATAAGTCCTGTAAATCAATCAATCAATCAATCAATCAATCAATCAATCAATTCAGAGAACCTGCAAGATGATTTGTTTAGTGGTTAGGGACAATTCCAAATCTTCAACATTTAGAAACAGTCTGATTTTTGCCATATTGCAATATGAATGATCTTACAATATCTACTAATAACTGCTTAGAAATAGTGTCTCAATGAGAACTGACTCCTAACAGGCAATGCTCCAGAATTTACAAGGGAAGAATTTGCACGGTTTGTAAGCATGTATATCATTTTATTCACCTTGCAATCCACATGCCAGTGAGAAAGAGCAGTTTCAACTGCAGAATGAAGTCTAACACTGGGAGACCTTATTAAGTTGCAGAACAACTCCCATTCATGTGAGTAAGTATAGCCCAACACAATTAATCATGGATTTACAGCTATGAACCCTAGTTCTAACCTTGGAAATTAACTTGCATTCTTACACAGGCCTGTTTTCAATAAAATCTAAATAAAAAAGCAAACACAGTCTAAAAATTCTCATTGTGATGACCATCAAGTGCATTGGCAAAACTGCATCCTAGGGCAAATTAGATGCCAGAAAGGATAGTCAGAAACAGCGTACAAGGACAGTGACAGACACTCCATCCTATAGAAAAGAAGACATTTGCACAATGGTGTCTGTTGGGAGGATCAAACCCACCAGTCTGATGAAACCACCAAAACTGCCAGCTGGTTTCAAAGAAGCAACAATTCTCACAGTCACAGGAACTTCCAGAAATAGAATCAAGTGTAATAAACTTGCCACAGACTTACATTCTGAATCTGAAAGGGAACAGTATCCAATAACATTAATTAGACTTGTGTTCCTCATCTGCAAACATGTGCATTTTTAATGGCAAAGGGATTCAGAAACTTGCATATTTATTATGAACCAGTGAGAAACTTTGACTGTCAGCAACATACCAGGTAAAATAAATAAATATATAAAGTATGCATGTTATATAGCCTACTTGTGTAGGTAGAAAAAAAACAATAACCATGTATCAGGGCAAAATTATCTCAGGATGCTATCAAAGGTGACTGATAGTCTGCTGCTCATTTGAGAGATAGGAGATTAAAAAAATAATGATGTTTATTGTGGATTTGTAGATTTCTTATCCTTTTATGACTCAGAGCATAGGAAATGTAATGATGTGGGTTCCTGATCAGCATGCATAATGCATGTAAAAAAGGGTTGGGGCTTCAATGGTGTGTTGTGGCCACCATCTTGACTTTTTTTTATCACCTTTGTCCCCCAGGCTACTTTATATAGAATAAAAGCAGCTTCTTACTGTTAATGGCTTAATATTCCTGAATCATAGGCAGCATATATTCTGCAAAGTTCTTCAGAAAAACAATGGCAGCTTTTGCTCTGTCATCCTGCTTGTGATCTTCCCCAGTGAAACTGTTTGGCAGTTATGGGACCCAGAATGCTGGAGAAGATGATCCTTTGGCCTCAGACTGCAGGGCTGATCTTATATCCTTATGTTAATGTGGGACTGGTAGGGACATGCAGTACTGGAAAATGAAATGTGGTACAGACTTTTAAGGAGAAGAAATGCGGGGCTTTCACCAGTATTCTGGTGCTATAAATAATGGTTATTTGAACTCAATGAAGCTTCTGTCATTTTTTAGCTTAGAACATTCTAGCTGCATTCCAAACTCAGGGACAACCAACATAATAAAAAGAAAACAAATAATGATTTTTTTTAATAAGATGTTTTTTAGAAGGAAACTGTTCTATAATTTAATTTGAAATTGTCAATGATATTGATAGTGTTAGACAAGATTTACAGTAGACTCTGTAAAGTTGAAATAATCTATTCTATACATAATTATTTTTATTTCCATGTAGTGACTGATCACAACTGGTATATTTCTATGACTGTATTTTCCCATATTTAGCATAACAAAAATAATCTTTCTTTTTGATTCTATATGGAATGGGGGAACATTTCTGTGCATGACAGCTATAGTTTGGCAGTGGATTGTTGATGTCCAGCTATAGGTATCAAACTCAGAGAGGGCTGTCTGGGTACAAAACTGAAATCCTAGCTATGTGTTATATTCATCAAGGACTCAGTAGACTAGAAAAGTCCATTGTCCACCATAAGGCACATGTGTTAAACTTTATTACTATGTGCTTATCAACATTGCAAGTTGACAACAAGTCTCAGAGAAAAAAATCTTGAATATTTTCTGAAAATATTAGTAAACCAGCTCCAAATCAAACTGAGCTAGTTCATCTCTTATTACCCAAAATTAGCTTTTCTCAGACTGATGACAAATAACTAAAATGGAGACTCTTCCTTGCAGCCCTGAAAATCTGTTTTCTTCTCATCCTTGAGTGGGGAGGAAAGTATATTAACAAAAATTGTACTGCTGCACAGCTTTATTACACCTGAAGAATGAGGTGGGGCAGGGTTTCTGCTTTCACATAGTGGAAGGTAGTTTCAGGATAGTGGTTGACAGATTCCCTACCATCCTTTCCCTTCTCACCCACATGGTGTCACTGCTGGCAGGAAAACCAGCCACCAATCACTCTTTTGAAGGTGTGGCAGAATGAGGTTTAAGATTTATTTATTTAGGTAGCCTTATTATTATTATTATTATTATTATTATTATTATTATTATTATTTCATCATCATCATCATCTTGGGAGATGAGTAGTCCTATGAATCAACTTCATAGTTACTGCTGTCTAGCACAACTTGAACCTTTTGGGGATCAAGAGCTGTATATGAGTCTTGTGAAATACTGTAGATCAAGGAATGTCAGAGGGTAGAGCAAAGAGGAGATGGGTGTGGTCAAAGCATAAAGTAGGTATATCTGCTTAAACTTATCCACATTTTTCATAAGTCAATTCTTTCTCCCATCCACTTTCTCTCACCTTATCTGGTTTTAATATCTCTAAGTTTAATTTTGGGGGACGCGGTGGTGCAGTGGCTTAATGACGCTGAAAGTTGCCGGCCAGAAATGGCTGACGCTTCAGCGGTTTGAGTCCAGCCTTCACATTAAACAGGGTGAGCTCCTGTTTCCTCCCCAGCTCCTGTCAACCCAACAGGTCGAAAACTCACGTGAGTAGATAAATGGGTACTCTCACTCCGGTGGGAAGAAAAATGCTGGCGGCGCTTTGCAAAAAAGGAGTCGGGAGCAGTTGCCAGTAAGCGCGAAACCGCGCTCGCCCGAGAAGGGCGCGAAGCAACGGAAACCCTGCCTCCTGCGCTCGCCAGCTGGGCTCTGCTCTAGGAAGGAGGCCATGGCAAACCACTTCCGAAATACATTGTCTTGAAAACTGCAAAGGACTCGTCCAAGCAGTCACTGCAGAGTCGGCTAATGACTGAGCGCAGAAAAAAAAAAAAAAAAAGTTTAATTTTGTCTTATTGAAAACTGAAAGAGCTGGGGGCTACACAACAAGCTTTGGGCCACTTCAGATTAGGCACCTAGAGTCATTTGAGTTGGTGGCCATATGCAATGAATGAATGAATGAATGAATCAAACCAACCACCCATCGATCCTTCTGGTATAACACAGTGGTGGTTATTCTAAGAGGCTGAATATTCTAGAATTGCACTTAAAATGTTTTACTTGTAAAACCTTTGCTCACTTACTATGCTGTGCCCCATACTAGCATAAAAGGAGATGCTGCTGTTTAGCATACTTCTTCTGGGTTCTGGGGTGTCTCAACAGGAGGAGGAGGAAGACAAGGCCAAGGATGAAACCATGAATAGCTTGGATTACACTGATATAAACCTGGTTCCATGGCCTTCAGCTAAGCCAGATTGAAAGTTCAACCTAAGAGAAAATATACATGCCTGGGAAGCAGAATGTGGCAGGATTAGAAGAGTTTAAATGTCCACAAGTGTGATTAGACTGGAGATACCAAACACTATTTATCAGCTCTCTCTTTCTCACCTGGCTTGTGCTGTCTATTTTTCATTTATTTGTTTGTTTGTTTGTTTGTTTATTTATTTATTTATTTACTATTGATTTTATATGCCAACCATCTCCCCCATTCTTGTATTTATGTATTTAAATTCTTAATTTGACTCCTAGAATGGTTGTTGACTGTACCACATGTTTCTTGACTTGTTTTAATCCCTAGACCACTCTTGAAAACTGACCTTACTGGATTTATCTGTTGAACTATTTTTGCTTATTTTCTAGGGTTGTAATGAAAGGTATTTAGAGAATTTGAGTTTCTGTACTGAGGGAAGTGCTGGAGTGATTTTTAATTAATTCTTCTTTCCAGCACAGCCCTGCGGTTCCTGTTCCAGAAAGATCTAATCTAGCAACTCTTTAGAAAGTTGCAGGGAGAAAATGGAATTGCCTACAACAAGCAGAGAAAATGGATGAATTATTGACACCAGATAAGCAAAGTAAAATAGAGAACAGAAGGATTATAGCTAGTTATTCCTACTTTGATAAATTATTTGACCTAGTCAGAAGTTAGATCCCTTAAATAAATAGGCATAAAATTGAGTTTTCAGCGGATGTTGGTTGCATTTTTATTGGGGGAAAAACCCCTACATTCTGTGATTTCTAGGTATCAGAACTCAGTAGGGAATTCCTGGATATGTCATATCACTTTTAAAAAAAAATCAGCTGCCTGCTTTGCTCCAACAGGAAATAATTAAGGGGATTTCTGCTCAAAGCTATAATATGTAATCTTATCCTTGAGATTCAAACTGCAAGGTCGGCCTTTCTGTTACTCACTTTGGTAAAAATAGGACAGTATGATAGGGCTTAAATCACCTCTTTATTCTTTCAAGCCAGGAAGAACTTAGCTAAGGACAAAGTACTTGAAGATTAATGGCTTCCTACTCTTCCTCTTGCCCCAGGGATGGTTAGCATCCAAACAAGAGTTTGTTCCCAAAAGAATAGGGAGGGAGAGAGGAAGGATGATGTTAAAGGATTATAGAATTATAGCACAGTGGAAAGGTTCTCAAATATCAAGCCCAAGAAATTAGGGTAAGAAGCCACTATGTGTTATTGGATAAAAGCCATTGCTAATCAGGCTCAAGGACTTGTGGGAGAAATGCCCTTTGTGACTGGAGCCCCTGAGCACTGAGCTTTTTTCTATTTATGCAGAGTTGCTGGAGCTCTTCACCTATTGGAAAAAGCTGCAAAGTCTGAGTGTTTTGAATTTAGAAGAATGCAGCAGAGGGGCAGGATCACTTAGGTTTTTACCTATTATGCAAGGCAGTGAGAAAGTGAATAGAGGGAGGAGTTTCTCCATCTCATAATATGAGAATCCAGAGCATATGATGAAGCTCAATAATAGTAGAGGTTTAAGACACACCAAAGCTAAGCTAAATACTTCTTCATAATATGTCTGGTTGAACAATGGAGGCCCAAAGTCATTATCTCAAGGTTCAGAAGCAGTGGTTGGCTACATTATCAGGAAAGAAAAGCAGGAGGATTCTATTTCTCTCACATCCTATTTGTAAGCTTCATCTGAGCCAGATCCCCCAAACTGACATCTGCTGAATGAGTTGGGCGGTATTTGCCTGATAATTCTGGGAGCTACAATCTCAATATATCTGGAAGGAATGAGGTTGAAGAAGGCTGCACCAATTATCTGGTTGCCCAATATGGGCAATGAGTGAACTCTTGCTCTGAGACATAGGAGTCCTTTTCATATCCTTTGCTCTGTGCTTTCAAGTTCATTACCCTGTCCTACATTCTTACTTTCATCCTGTAAAATGAAATGTTGAACATTGGATCTACATATAGAATCACAGAATTATAGAGTTGGAAAGGACCACAAGAGTCATCAAACCCAACCTCTTGCAATGTGCAGGAAGACCAATTAAACCATGTTTGAGAAGCAGCCTACCAAATCTCCAGAGATGGAGAACTCATGGCCTCAAAAACCACTGTACAGATCTTACAATCGTGAAGTTTTTCCTTCTATTTAAATGAACTCTAAGTAGCTGCCACTTACACCCTTTATTTCTGGTTCTAGTTTCTGTAGTCATGGAAAATACTTCTTGGCCATACATGTGTGTGTGAGATTTATGCAAACAAAGACAAGCAGTAGGAGAGATATATGCATAACATATACTCATGGAGCCACACTTTCAAATTAAGGGAAGCAGAAAGTTTGACTTTGTCAGTGGCTCTAGCCCTTGAGGTTCACTATTTATATAGAAGAAAAAAAAGGTTAAGCCTCTCATGGGAAAAGCAGATTGTCTAATGCTTTACAAAAACATTGTCTTAGAAAAGCAAATGGATGAACAAACATTTGAGGGCAGGCTTAGAACTACTGACCCTTAGCCCTGATATTTAAGGATGAAAACTTGGAGCGCATCTGTAGCTAACATCCAGTGTGCTCACTTTCATGTTTCTTAAAAACACTTATTCACCCCCAAAGTGTGAGAGA